>JAQSUU010000198.1:0-10000000 GCA_038087645.1 Saccharum hybrid cultivar R570
GTTAGCGTTCTAACAGTCAACCATGTGCCTTAAGGAACAACAGCGTATACTGAAAAGTCAAAACATTAGCGTGCTGTTCTTTTGTTTTTTGCGCCCATGCATGTAATGGATTATGGATTCATATTCAGGGCCGGGGTGGTGTCCAGTGTCCTCGATCTCGATATCCATGCGTGTGTCCTTACTCCAAAAGCTCGGCAAAACGTAGAGGCATCGCCCATTCGCGTCGTCATGGATTTGGACTTTTTGCACTGCACGACCGATGAGCCTTCTGATTTGAGTTGAGCCTTGGAGATCCCGAAAGGGACACTTGACTCCGGGCCAGTAGCGTAGCGTTCGGTTCGTCTCCGTTTTTTGCAATCTATCTGAGCAACCTGTTGCTTTCAGCCGCCCTGGTCCGGACCTTTTGGGCCGGCGAAGAGACGACCATAGGAGTACGACATACTAGCCGTCGGCGAGACGGCGACACTCTGCGTTGCAATCGGATATGTTAGACTATAGGCCCATTGGGGCGTCAAAAACCACGACACTTCCAAAGCGTGTGCGTCAACCAGTTGAAAACAGAGCCGTATACAGGCAGCTCTAGCACACTCGAACAAATCTGGTAGCTAAAAGGCATTCACACCAGTTGTTTGCTCCAGCAGACAGAGAATTGTTATTCCCCTATACATGCAGTACGACGACACTTACGTGTTGAATTTGCTGCCACGTGGTAGTGGTAGCGCTCCGCTGAAAATACTGTTGGCTGATTTGCTGTAAGAAAAAAATATTATTGTTCCTTCGCTGAAAAATAGAACTAAAAAGACAAGCCAACAGGGCCGACAGTGGTTGACTCGCTCTGCACCGCTCTGTCGTTGACAGGCATCATGAAGAGGCTCCCGCGCCTGGCGTTCGTCTTCTTGCTGGCGCTGGTGTACCGGCAGCTCCAGGCGCCGCCTCCCAAGATCCCCGGAACGCCGGGCGGCCCTCCGGTGACGTCGCCGAGGATCAGGCTCGAGGACGGGCGGCACCTCGCCTACCACGAATCGGGCGTGCCCAGGGAGGAGGCCAAGTACAAGATCATCTTCATGCACGGGTTCGACTCCTGCAGGTACGACGCGCTCCGTGTGTCGCCGGAGCTGGCCCAGGAGCTGGGCATCTACCTGCTCTCCTTCGACCGCCCCGGGTACGGGGAGAGCGACCCGCACCCGGGTCGGACCGAGAAGAGCGTCGCCTTGGACATCGAGCAGCTCGCCGACGCCCTGGAGCTCGGCCCCAGGTTCTACCTCACCGGCTTCTCCATGGGCGGCGAGATCATGTGGAGCTGCCTCAAGTACATCCCGCACAGGTACACACTTCTGGTCTGGATTTTGAAGGCAAGCTAAGCTAAAATAGCTAACGGTGTGTGGTCGTGGGCTGGATGCATTTCCTAAACTTGCAGGCTTTCGGGCGTAGCCATCCTGGGCCCTGTGGGCAACTTCTGGTGGTCCGGGTTCCCCGCGAACGTGACCCTGGACGCCTGGAACGTGCAGGTGGCGCAGGACAAGTGGGCCGTGCGCGTGGCGCACCACGCGCCCTGGCTCACCTACTGGTGGAACACCCAGAAGCTGTTCCCGGCGTCCAGCGTCATCGCCTTCAACCCGGCCATCATGTCCCGGGCGGACATGGCACTCATCCCCAGCCTCGCCTACAGAACCCACGCCGTGAGCTAGCTCTCTGATCCGATCCCTTGCATCTGCACGCGTTTTGTTTTATTATTGGGATGTTGCTCGATCACCTTGCATATTGTGTGACTTGCAGTACCAGGCGCGGCAGCAGGGGGAGCACGAGAGCCTGCACCGCGACATGATGGTCGGCTTCGGCAAGTGGAGCTGGAGCCCGCTGGAGCTGGAGGACCCGTTCCCGGGCGGCGAGGGCAAGGTGCACCTGTGGCACGGCGCCGAGGACCTCATCGTGCCCGTGGGGCTGTCGAGGTACATCGCCCAGAGCCTGCCGTGGGTGCGCTACCACGAGCTGCCCACGGCCGGACACCTCTTCCCCATGGCCGAGGGGATGGCCGACGTCATCGTCAAGTCGCTGCTGCTCGGCGACGAGTGACGATTATTGTGACCGCCGTCGTTGAGTCTCCCTCTCCCTCTTCCTCTTCCTTCTGCTGGGTTTTCGGGCCGGTGCAGCTCTTTTGAGTCTTCTTGCTTTGTAGTGCAGTGAGAATGCTACGGACATGTCTTTTCGATTGTTTCTTGTATCCCTATCCTATATTATACAGATATATAGAGAAATCTCTACAACTAAAAAGACTCAAATGTTATCGTCTGATTAACACTGATCGCTTCACCGGTCCACGTAATCGCCTCGATAATAATCAGGCCTGCCCGCGCTCTCTACCGTGGAACCGCCCACGCGCGCATGACGCCTACCTCCGCTCCGCAATTCCCCCGCGCGAACCGCCGTCCAGCTCGCCACCCCCTCCCCCCGCCGCCGCTCTCCGAGGCCGAGAGTGCCACCACTGCGGGGCCGAACCACCGCCCGGCTCCCGCCCCTGCCCCGCTCTCCGCAGCCAACGACGCGCTCAGCCGCAGCCGAGGGCGCCGCCACCACCGGTTCCTCCACGATATCCACCTGCTCCTCTTGCCCCATCGCGCGCGGGTTCCAACCACCTTTTTCTCTAGGATCCCCGCCTTCTCCATGTCAATTTCTCTAGGAAAAAGAAAATTTGCAAACGCGAGGCGGAGTCGGGAGACGGACGCGGCGGCTCCACTCCACACTCAGAAGCGCCCGCGCCTAGGGTTTGGGCTCGTCAGCGGCGCCGGCCGCCTCGCTCCAGTCCTCACTCCCGCCAGTCGAGGTGAGGCCAACTAGAAATTCCCCAGCCATGGTTCCTTGTGTGCGGTTTGATCGCGTCAAGGCCCACCCGCGGTTTCCCCAATCCACCATCGAATTCGGCAACTCGGGGCACAAGATCCGCAACGCCAAGTTGGTGTGAATTCCTATCCCGAGCGCTCAATTTCAGTTCTTGGTTTAGCCGCAGATCGAATTGTGGCCAGCCGGATCTTGGTCACCAGTACTGGGCTGCTTGGTGCTCAGCGCGTGGGGTTGTTACGATCGTATTCTTCCTTTGCCTTTGGATTATTGCGCCGGTACAAATAGATGGGGTCCTTGCGTTTACGATTGCTGGTACAAGTTTTTAAGAATTTATTTATGCCTTTTTCCCAAATTCTCGAATTTATGCTTCTGCATAAGTGTTTTAGCTTCTTGGTAATTTATGCGCAGAGAAATTGTAATCATAATTTAGCTGGTAATGTTGTCATCTGTAGTTGACCTTCGATGCTGGTGGTAACTGAACTGCTAAATGATCCCTGTTCGTGAATAAATTTCGTTCCTTGAGGTTTTACGGAGCTTGCAGCTTGCATTTTGATCATTCATCATGTGAATACCAGTGTTTCGTTATATTTTGATTTGTCAGGTTCTTCTTGGAGATGTGGGTGCTGCCAAATCTAGTTTGGTTCTTTGGTTGTTAAGGGACAATTTGTTCAATTCCAGGTGAACCTATAGAAATACTTCTGGTGCTGAGAGACAGAGACAGGATCATTAGCTTTTGGCGTCGTCGACCAGCCTGAGCATCGCACGATGATGACGACGAAGGTGATTCGGCGGCGCCCATATTCCCATGACCATCCGAGGACGACAAGCACCAATGGCTCACGATCCGGTTCGTTCTGATTCGAAGTGTGAGATGCCACCGTCGATGTTGCACGAGGTGGCAGCAGAGATGGCCCGTCGATGCTGCGCGAGGTGGCAGCAGAGATGGCCCGTCGATGCTGCGCTTGGTTCTTCGGTTTTTTATCGATGAAAACCTTCCGCTAAGTTTGTTTCTATGGAATCGGAATCAGGTAGGTGAATATGTGGTGGCTGAACTGCAAACAGCTATGGAGAAGCGGGGTCTGGATATGCACGTACCTGCATTGGTGAGTGTCCACAGTTTTTTTTATACTTTGTCAGTCTTCTATAAGCAACTTGTGGTTTGAACATATATGAAACAGATTAATGATGCTGTTGGGAATCTGGCTGGAGAAGGTACTACGACAAAGATTTTGTCGCTAGTATAATATTTGGCACTGGCACAAATGCAGCATATGTTGAGAAGGAAAATGCTATTCCAAAATGGAAGGGTGAGATGCCTAATTCAAGACACATGGTAAGATTTGAGCCTTCGAGACCACATTGGTTTTACTAAATCTAGCACAAATGTAGCTGGGTGAGTTCTTATTTGTGCTAATTTCTTTTGGTTTCCTTTTTTTTAGGTTACGGAGGTTCAATTGTTTGGATTCTCCAGAATATATTCTTTTTTTCATTTCTTGGAAGGTTATGTTAAGTGTAGATGGAGGATCTCAGGAGCATAAATGTTTGCTGTTTTTTTAAAACCATCAATCTTTACATAAGGGTCAGTTTCACTTTGTTGTGTCAACTTGTCTTTTCCTGCACCTGTAAAACTAGAGTTCATAAATATAGTTCAGTGACTAATTATGTGCTATATAAGCTAAAGAAGTAGGTCTCGAGCAGATTTGAGTGGGTTCTATAACACCTCGGTGTTACGCATGCATTTAGCACCTGCAAATCATGAGCATAAGCATTGTCATGCATTCATTAGCATTGCATGAAATAATGATTGAAACATTACTTTGAAACATGAATGTTGCATGTGCTTGTTAATATAATTTTGCCTTGATTATGCTTGCTAGGCCAATAAAACATGTGTGGTTATAAATGCAAATCATTTAGGAGTTTTTATCATGCAATTTGGAGCAACTTTGGTATTCAATGTTTTGTCAAATTTTGCTTTTAAAAATATTCCCAAAAATGGTCAAAAACCCTTCATATTTAGTTTTTACATTCCAGTTTAAAATCTATGCAGAATTTTAGTTGGTCCCTAAAGCAAAGTTGTAGAGGATTAAATTTTAAGCAACTTTCATTTTTGGGCCATTTCCAGAAAATGTCATTTTCTTGCTCAAAATTTGGTTTGAAGCTTTTGTTTGAAAATTATTTAAAAATAGAAATTGAAAAATGTTCTTTTCACTTACTGGGCTGCGCGCCTACCATCCGGCCCACTGGCCGAAGCCGGCCCGGCCCGTCCACCCCGCCTCCTTCCCTCTCTCGCGCTCGTCGCGCCCGACGTCGGCAGGCGCCGCGCGCCCCGTGGTCGCCATGCGCCGGCGCCGGCGGCACCTGGCGTCCGGTGGCCCCAGCGGCCGCGCTCGACCCCCGCCCCGTGCCTCGACTCCATCAGCCACGCCCGCTCACTCCTCCATTCTCTTCGCTTCCTCAGAGCAACTAAACAAGCCGAGCGGCTCTCCTCCGCCACCGCCCGCGCGCGCTCGCCGGCGTTGCCGTTTCGGCCACCGCAGTGCACCAACAGCGCCTCCATCTTCCTCCGAGCTCTGTTTCTCCCTCGCGCAGCTCGTGCTTGCACCAGCTTCCCGTGGTAAGGCCTCCTTCGACGGGCATTCCTTGCCAGAGTTGAGCGCTCCTCGCTGGCGGACTCTACTCCGTGGACCTCGCCTTTCCGCTCCCCCTCTCGCCCTGTTCTCGCACGCATCTGCACCCTCTCGGTCTTTCGGTGTTCGGACGCCGCTCCCCGCGCCACACCGTGGCCGGAGGCATGCTCCCGCCGGTGAGCCGAGCCACCGAGCCGCCATGGGCGACGGCGAGCTCGATTTTGAGCTTCTCCGGCCTCGCAGCTTACACTAACGTGTTCGCCTTGGCACAGTGGTCACGGTGGTGGTGACCTCGTCGTCGGCAACCTCGCCGACGGCGAGATCCTGTCAGTTAACCGCGAGCTCTGCTCGGGTTTGACTGACCTGTGGGGTCGGTTGATTCGTCAGGGCCCGTTGTCAGCTACTCGGGTGAGAACCTGGGTGCAGATTTGGGGTGCACCTAGCATTTTCGAAGGGTTTTCAGAAAAGGATTAATGAAATTGATTTCTAGAAAATGTGAAAATGATTCCAAAAATCATATCTCGAGATTTATGGCTCCAAAAATTGTGAAACAAATTTTGGTAGACTTATAAGGAGTAGATCTATGGTTTAAAAATATTGCATGTTGAATTTGTGATACTTTTCTGTGGAGCTTTATTTAATTCTTGAAATTGCTATGTTTCTTAAGAAATGCATAATAAATCATAGGAAGCTCAGAAAAATATGGTTCTAGTTTTGTTAATCTTATCTAGTGATTTACTTTACATGAAAAATATATGCCATGCATGTTCTGTAGGAAAAATAGTGATGTCTAGTTCAAGTGCTATTTATGACTGATTTTTGTTATTTTTGCTAGGGATCAAAATTTGTATAAAACATGTATGTGATAATTTTTGTACAATGATTATTTACTATGTATAACCTAGGAAAAATACTAAATCTATTGTTTGATATTTTTCATAATACAAAGTATTTTCATGCTCATATTTATGCCATAGCTTGTCATTTTTGTGTAGGCTATTTTACTTATCCAAATGCCATAAAAATTTTATGGTAGCCTACTTAGAGTAGTGCTATGCTATGGTAATTTTCTAAGATTTTTCTGTGATACCAAAATAGATGTTGCTATTCAAACCTAGTGATAATTAGGGTTTAATTAAATCTTGCTTTATGCATGATTAGGAAATTAGTGAATCTTTAGTGTATCTTTGAAGCATTTTAACTTGATGTTGTGACTTAGCATATTAGTACAGTGGTTGTAGTATTAGTGTGGCAGTACTTATGTGTGGCTACATGGTAGTTAATAGTAGAAGAGAATGCAGTAGATGACATGTACTTATAGTACATGTTCTTGGATGATGTTGACTACCTTATATGAAAATTTTTCTTATACTCTACCCAATAAAGCAAATCATGTTCATCTACCTTGCATGCAAGCATATTCATTGTGTGCATTTTCATCTGATGTACCTTTTTCAGGCGTACTTACGCACCTGCATCATACAGGATCGCAAACAGAGAATCCAGTCGTCGTACCCGAGGAGCCGGAAGAGCAGCTAGAGGTGCAGCCACAGGAGGTGCTCGAGGCCGACGAGGAGCATTTCTTCCCCGATCACCGTCCGAGTTCCTTCGAGAGAGGCAAGCCCCGGAGCATTTCTTCCTCGGTTTGCAAATATTTAATTAATACTTTACTTTAATTAATGCATTACGTTCAGGAGTTGTTTGCAACCGTTGCTGCATTATACCTTGTTTACCTTTGATTTACTATATCCTTGTTACCCTGGTATCCGCAGTCAAGTCAAAGCTTAGCTGGCTTAGACCGGTAGAAGTCGGGTGATTTCCTGTCACCTGTAAGCTATAGGTGGTTACCTGGATCTGCTTGGATAATTATGTCATCATGGAATAACTAAGTGTTAATGTAAAGTTGAGACCGGACGAAAACTTACAGGGTTTCGGACTGTAGTGATCTCGTCTATGTCGATTAAGGACCGACCGTTGTTGGGCCTCGGGTCATGTTGAACGCATGCCTCACATTTAGCTGGCCGAATAACGTATCTTTCGACCGCGAAGCTGGGAGATTATTCGGGCCGAGTGGATTGCCCGCAGCGCACTGTACCAGAAAAGGTGTGGTAGGACACGGGGGCGCGATGATAAGACCGAAAGGCAGTCGGTCGGCCCCCGGGTACATGTGGTTCTTGATGAACTCGAGATTTTTTCTGGATAGTTGACTCGGTGACCAATATCTCACTTTAGCGGGTGAGTGAGGTTTGTGTGAGGAATAAATTACCAGCTGGTTAATAATCAATTCGAATCGTCATCGTTCACTGGATAATGAACACTTGACTTGAGTTACTTCATCGTAGTAATGTTGATGGAACACTTGGATAGTTATAATGGAGATGACATTATGGAGGTGCTAATGATCATTGGTTATCATTAATTGCTTAATCACATGCTTGCTCTAGTATAGGTGCCAATGTAGCCGATAGATTAATAATGATTAACTTGACTTAATGCTTTTGAAAAAGGTTCTTGAAATGCTAAAAATGCCTTTTTTTTGCAAATGAGTCAGCTACACCACTGTAAAGCCCCTCATAACCCTTGGTGTCACTTTATTTTGGTTATGTCGGGTAAGTCTAGCTGAGTACCTTCTCGTACTCAGGATTTTGTTCCCACTTGTTGTAGGTGGGCAGATGTATTATAGCTAATATATCAACTGCCTTTATCCTGCGATGGGTGATGCTTAGGATCATGGGCAATGGTCATTCCTTACGTCTCATCTAATGCTTTTGTTGGAGATGATCATCAGCTGACACTTTACTTCGAACTCCGTGTGAGTGTGTGTGGATTTGAACTAATTGCTTATGCTACTTTCTATTCAAACTCGGTTTGTAATAACTATGTTTAAACTCCGATGTATCTGTGAGGCGAACTTTTATGTAATATGTGATGATGACCGCTAAACTTATTACGATCTTGGCTGATATACGAGTTGGTTTGAAATCCTTCGTGATTTCACGGACTACCGGGTTATACGGGCTTAAGTTTGCTAAATCGTCTGCTCCGACCGGTGATTTTCTCATTTAATTTCGTATAATTGGTCGGTTCTGTTATAGGTTTGGTGGTGAACCTGATGACGACAACAATGTTGAACTAGAGAAAAGCAATGTACTGTTAATTGGACCTACTTGCTATGCTCTGGTAAGGCATTTGCAACCATTTAAAGTAATGTGCTGATGACGACAACAATGTGCAACCATTTAAAACAATGATATTTTAGTTATTATATAATATTGGCCTTGATATATAGTTCCAACTGCTCTTTTCTTCTCATATGCTTGCTAAATTAAGGGATTCAATTATTGCACATGTTTCTTTGCACTGCTTCTCAAGAGGATCATTTCCTTTTACCGCTTGACACAGGGCACCTGGTTGAACTTCCCAGATATGTGTTACCTTTCAGCTGCTAACTTTCATTGTTTTTCTAAGGGGTTAACCTACTGCAAGTTGTGTCCTTCTGATAAAATACTCTTTATAAAAGAACAAAGAACATGTTAACTACTGATTTTTCTTTATGCAAAATAAAAGGACAGTTTGTTTGTTTTCTTTTTGATAAAACAGGAATTTTATTAAAAAAATAAGAATAGAGTACTGAGTTACAAAAATAGGAGGAGACAGTTTTGTTTGTTGATTGTGCTGCAGGGAGAAGCTTTCTGTGGGAACACTGATTGCATCCACTGGGGTAAAGTTTAGTTAACTTTTGTATGCTCAAGTCATATGCAAATCAATCCGTGATCTGACAATTCCTCCCACAACCTGGTTTATCCCACTTCAACTTCTCTCTCCCATGGCCACAACCTTTTTCCTAATGAACTATGAGCATCACGGTTTGTCAGTCTTTTTACTTGTTGAGGATGTCCTAGACTTCTTTAACTATCTACTTTCTCCTTTGACCAAGTGTTTGTCAAAATGACAACCTATAAAAATTGTTGTGCAGTTCATAACTAATTATGATTTTATCTCTCTGCTTTGGTTCTCATGTCACTACCTTATTGGCATTCTTTTCTTTGTTCAGGTATTTGCATTCTGTAATTGTACATGTTAGGATTGGTGCTTGAGGATATTTCATATGTTAGGGTGTGCAGAACAAGACGGTATAACTCAGATAAATGTTTCTATTTAGGTGCATGGAATTTCCTTTTGTCATACATGTGCACATCTCACAAAATCCAATTTTTAGGTGTTCTTTTTTTCTTCTAATTTCCAGGAAGTTGGTATCTGTTTATTTGCTCCACGGATTGGCTTTGCTTCTGACTAGCTTGTTGGGCTGTTGACTTTCTTGTTGGTGTTTCAACGCCATGCCGGGGGTGTTGGAGGGCCAGACTGCAGCCATGGCGTAGATGGAAGCAACATGCCAACGAAAGGAGGCCTGAGCCGGCAGGCTGCCATGGAGGAGTGCCGCCTCTGTTGTTCTCCATGGACTCGGTGACCTTCAAACCCTCACCTCCTCCCAGATCAAGAAACCCTTGAAGTCAACGAATGGTGTTGCAGCTAAGCATGAAGAAAGTATGTGCTGGACTGTATTTGGCAAACTGGGAATATATGCTAATGCAGTAATGTTATGGTTTCTAGGATGACAGAATTAATACTTTTGGTCAGTTGTCAATAGATTTTGGCTAGGATTGTAGATTTGTGAGTTCTTCCCAATCTACAAATATTGTCCCGTCTCACGTGGGCCTTTGCTTGTTGCTATTATTGGTGGGCAATCTGCACTCAAGTTTGAGCAAGCTTCATGCGCAAAATTTAATTATCATCATGATCTTGATTTTTATATTGGCTATAAGACATCTTGTGAAGTTTTTTGTCGTTCCCGTTGCAACGCATGAGATTTACTCTCTCAGGAGCGCATTCAACTTATGGGACAACTTCATCGGTCGTTTTGCAATCATCAGGCGAAGGATGCATTTCCGCCCCAAACATGAATTATTCCGGATTATATATATGGCCATATATAATTGTGTCAAAGTTGAACTATGGAAAAAAATATTGTCATTTGGTTGTTTTCATGTACATGTCTGAAATTTAGACGTAGCGTTAGTACGGGCATTATACAATTCTACCAAGCCTACTAGGCTATAACTAAAATACTAAATCACGTTTTGCAATAATACGTACATTTGCACTCGATGGAATTATCCAATTTCAACATTTATTGCATGTCATGAGATTTTACACATGTTTTACTTATGTAGTTGTATGTTGTGGAATTGTATATATACCCGTAGCAGCGCACGGGCACTCAACTAGTATATATAAGAAAATGAGCTACGTACGTCTGTATAGTCTCAGGGTGTCTTTGGTAGGGATCCTGAGTGCTCCGGATCCTCTGACATATGCACTGTGCACTGTTGCTGGGATCTGTTTTTCTCTCTCCTCTTCCTCTTTCTCACTGGCACAGATGGAGCTGCCGGAGCTAAAAAAACTTTAGCTTCTCCTGCTCCTACTTGGCCTGTGAGAGGGAGAGGGAGAGGGAAGAGAGAGAGTTTTGACTCTGATCAACAAAGTAGCACAGTATTCTTGCAGGTGGGAGCCGGAGCCACCCGGATCCATCCCAAACGGGGCCTCAAAAAGTTTGTCTTCCGTTTCGCCCTTGTCAAACAAAAAACTACACATTTCGCTGCTCATGGTGCCCGTTGGTTGAAAGAAATAATTTCGCTTCAAACAGAGCGCAAAGGTGAGGAACAGAGAAGACGGAGTTATGGGCCCGGACTAGGCCAGGAGTGCAAGGTCATGGGCGAGAGGAATTGAGGATCAGGCTGAAAAGAAGCTTTAGGCCCACTAATAATTCAGGAAGTGCAAAGTCATGGGCTAGGAAAGGAATTGAGGATGAGGCTGAAAAGAAGGTTTAGGCCCACTAATATTTTTTTTTGTGGTTGTGTACAGAGAATCACTCCATGGTGTCAAGTGTCAACCCAATCCTCCACTACATTGTCAGAACTGCATCATGCTTCTCTGGGCAGAATGATATTGAGGGTGTGTTCAGTTGGTGAAAAGTGGGTGAAAAGTTACTGTAGCACCTTTCGTTGTTATTTGGTAAAATTTGTTCAACTATGACTAACTAGCTCAAAAAAATTTGTCTCGACATTTACAGACAAACTATGCAATTAGTTATCTTTTTTATCTATATTTAATACTTCATGCATGCGTTCAAAGATTCGATGTGATGGGTGGAAGAGAAAATATTTTGGGTTTGCATGTGAAGTGAACACACCCTGAGTTTGGGCATGTATGTTGTCATCAACTCCTTGTCAACAAGTTACTTAATGTCTCGACTGCTTCTAGTGTATTCTAAATTCTTGCCGTTAATGAACTTGCAGGTTATTGAATGGCTTGAATATGCCCCCACCTTCCTTTCAGGTTCTAAGTTTGAAAATGCCTGCTCATTTGTTGTGTTAGTCATGTGTTTAGTTGTTTACTGATACTACATGATCGATCACTTCCCATGCGTGAACAAAATGATTATCCACAACAAATAAAGTCGGGCTCCTTTATATTAACAATATATATAAGTCCATAAACATCTCATAAACACTTGAATGTGACACCTAACCGCCCATACCCATCCCATCTGTACCAGCATTACAGTTGCAGCTCTAAAGGCTCAAATCATTCCAAAGTCTAGCACGATATCGATCCATGATAACCACCGTCCACCGCCAAATAATCCATACTACAGACATTAACAAATGAAAAGAGATATATTCCAGATCACAAAGTCTCCTTCTGCTCTTAGTAGAATTAATTAATCATGCATGCCCAAACTCTTGGTCTTGGGATTAATCGTCCATCTCCGCCGTCTTGGTCTTGGGAGGCCCGAACCTCTTCTCGAGCCGGCGGAGCTCCTCCGGCGAGAGACCGAACGCCCTCTCGAGTACTCCATCCTTGATCCCGGACCCGAACACGGTTGCCGGGATGCGCACGATGCCAGGGTTCTCGCTGTTGAAGCTTCCGTACACCGTGGCCGGCTCGTCGCCGACGTTCATCTGGAAATGCACCATGGCGCGCGGGAACACCATGACCTCCCCCTTCTCGAGCACCTTGGCGAAGAGGCGCCCCCCGGAGTCGACGAAGCCCGCGTAGACGCGCCCGCTCAGGACGAGCGCCGTCTCCGTGGCGCGCGGGTGGTAGTGCGGCGGGTTCACGCCGCCCGCCGCCGAGAGGTCGGCGCGCGCGAAGGACATCCCCAGGGTGTGTAGCGCCGGGAACTGCGCGGGGGTCACGGACACCCCCGCGAACCCGGTGTCGGCGGAGAAGTTGCCCGCGGCGCGCACGGCCGCGGAGGTGAAGTCGGCCGCCGTCAGGTTGGTGGGGCTCCTGCACGGGTAGGACGGCAGCCGCGCCGGATCCACGGGCACGGCCCGACCGCCCGTGTCTGGCACGCAGTAGTCCTGCACGGCGTCGGGGTCCGCCGTGGACGACGCCGGGAGCAGCACGGCGGCGAGCAGCAGGAGGAGGAGATCACGCGGAGCCATTGCTGATTCCTAATCCTAGCTCTAGCTAGTGTCGGTCGCAGCCCGCAGGCTGGCTCACCGCTCACGGTTGGTCAGCACTCAGCAGGTCTCACCCGTCAGAGCACGGTGCGTCGTCAGCACTAAACTCTCGAGTTGCAGCTGCAGCTTTGCCTGGGGAGGAGGGCGACTGCTCTCGATCTCTGTTCTGGAGTACATATATATATGCTAAATAAACGAACATTGTCTACTAAACTATGATTTGCGACGCACCCAACTTGTTGGTTCCATAATTCATGTGATTTTTCGGACTGCATGTTTTATCCATGCGTGCAGTGCAAAGGAATAGGATACTTGGAAAACCAGGAGAAATCGTGGAGGAAAAAAAAACGGCGGCTTCCTGGAGGTCGTAGGAAACAGAGGACAACTCCTACTTGCAAGACCTTGCGTTTGGCAGGCATCTTTGACTGGAGAAAAATTCCATGGGTCAGGACGTCAGGTCATCGGTCATCGCCCGTGTGGATTTTAGTTAGGCTTCCAGGAAATGCATGAGTTATCCTTATCCTCTTCACAAAAGAAAAATAGGAAGTGCACGAATTCATGTGATTCTACCATGTTAGAAGATGAGGACCATGGGACCAGGATTCTTGTTCGTCAACGGTCAACACTACAGAGGGTTTCGATGATGGCTTCATTTTTTGTTTCATGCTCCAATCTCCATGAATGAATAAAGTAATTTTGGTGTCTCACATCTGGGCAATGATGCTTTCGTGGCGTAGCAGACTGGACACATGCATGCCCGCCGCCGAACCGGAGCTAGCTAGCTACCGCCGTAGCGGCTTCGGCTGGATATCCCTTGCCACTGACGCAACTTGCTTGCTGCATCTCCTGCATCATGGCCTACACAAGTACACAAGACACGGTGATTAGAATGCACAGGATGTGTACTCTTCATTAAAGAATAAAGATTAACATTATATCAGTCATCAGAGTACAACCACCTCCTCCCTCCGTCCCAATATACTGGACGTTTTAGAACTCGGGGAGAGTACCAAGGTCATGGCCAAATGACCTGCATGACCCTACAATTGCAATCATCGTCTGTGCACAAGTGCTTTAAATGCATGTGGAGTGCATTCGCGGCCAGGCCATACACATCCCCAAAACATCCACTTGCATGCACAATTATCATTAAACTAATGAACAGTTCACCAAAACGGAGAGAGAGGCCGAGGCCTGTGCGTGTCCACACCCGTGAGGGGATAAGGCCCCGTCTGTTTTTTATTTTTTACTTCCGTGTAGTGGGCGACAGCAAATGGATGGATGGACGGCTGCTGTACTGGTTCTAGGATGGGACCCACGCTAGGCAGCTAAAACGTCATGTATTTTGACACTTTGTTTGAACGGTAGAACGTCCACTATATTAGGACGGAGGGAGTACGTAATGAACACAAAGAGATCCCACACCATGAATTAAACACATGCAAGTCCTTGTGTTGCATGCCATTTTAATTTCTATCATGACATTTTTAATGATATTATTTCAAACTGAAATTTAATTCCAGACGCGTAAATCACTAAGAAACTTTGAATTTCAAAGTTTCTTAGCAAAGCACGTGTTTAAACTTTGACTTCCGAACCATGAATTTAGATGATTTTTTTCTGGGTTTTTGGAGACCATTTTGAGGCTAAACAACTTAAGCAAAAAAAATTTAACTATAGCATTGTGGGAAGAATTTTAATTTCAAACCTAGATAGAAAAGCAACGATCCAGGTTGAAATAAAATGAAATTGATCTTGATTTTTGGCATCTACGTAAAAGAATTACGTACAACATTTTTGGAGGTTCATAAAAGTATTTGTTTGGATTTGACAAAAAAACTAAAAAAAACAGCAAAGGAACGTTGACTACTACCGTGACATGCAATTTAAGACATCGTAACGGCATGACTTAACTGACGTGACACGCACACGTGACAATGGCCAAACGTGTCCATTAAGTCACGTTAATGCATACTATGGTGCGACCATAGTAAGGGAGTGTTTAGCTCCCGCCCAAAAACTTTACACCCCATTCTATCGAATGTTTGGAGATATGCATAGAGCATTAAATATAGATAAAAAAATAACTAATTGCACAGTATGCCTGTATTTTGTAAGACGTATCTTTTAAGCCTAATTAGTCTATGATTGGACACTAATTACTATAGTTATATATGTGTTACAGTACCCCGAAAACTTTACAGCCCCTGAACTAAACACGCTCTAAATAAGTCGTGTCATGTCTTGTGGCTCGATTTAAGTTATTAGTTTAGGACATATTTTTTTAATATTTTAAGTTTTGTTTAGATAGACTAGGACCGTTAGTATTATTTGTGAACTATCGGGCTAACAACTAGTTAATGTCTTAATGGTAACTGGACTAGTTTAACTAAAATGGCTACTTTTATAAACAATAATAACAAAGACGGATATTTTAATATCACAAAATAAAAAAGGGAGGAGGGATTCGAAATGAAATACGCAAGTCCATTTTATTGTTTAGCAAAACTAATCTATTGATTTTTCTGGGCATCCCATTTCCAATACAGACAGCAGCTCCCGCTAAAAGCAATTGTAGCAACTCTAGCACCTATTGATTTAGCTCCTTCTAACATGTAGAGTTGAGAGTTTTTTACATTGCCACGCTTTTCCTTCGCTACTCGAATTTTTGTGTGTAAATTTTTTGAGACTACAAAGTAGTTAACTAGTTGCTACTCCTATGGATTCAAATAGAATCTTAGTACATTTTTTGTTTTAAAATAAAAGGTTTACTTTTTTTTGAGCAAAAACTAAAAGGTTTAGTAGATACATGGTCGAGAGACTCAAAGGCCGAACCGCCGAAGCACAGGTTCGCGATACGCAGGCCGAAGCTTACATCTCTACCGTTTATGGGTACAGTGCTTTCCATGGGCTCATGGGCCGTGGATATGTCAAATATTCGGGGCTTAATTCATATAATGGGCTCATTGTTTGCACAAAGACGACAGCGCAGTAGCTTCCAAAGGAAAGGAGTAGCTTCCAAACTGGCCATCGTGTCAACCGGCGCTTGTCTCTTTGCGAGATGGCAAATAATTTTGGCGGCATCCATGGGCACAACACAAGTCATATCTCCATACTATTGTGAGAAAGAAAAGGTGAGAGCGACGTTGCTGCGGCATAGGGCGGAATGGCTGATGCAAGCAGCCAAGAATTTTTTTTATTTTTAACACTTTTTAAAAATTATTTTTAATTTTAGCACCGAAAGTTTTTTTATATCTAACACTTTTGGCCGCTCTTCACGGGAGGAAGCGGCATTTCAACTTTGCCGCTCCCCACGTAGAGGACCGGCAACGCTGCTGAGGTGGCAATGGCGAAAAGGGGGCAAGGGGCTACCGGCAGGCTGCCACCTCAGCATCATTGTCGCTCCTCAGATCAAGGAGCGGCAGGCGCAGGACGTCTTTTATTCTCTTCTCTTGAGCTGTGGTCATTCGTCGTTTCGGCGCCGCGCCGCGCCCCCCTCCCCCTCACAGCCATCACACAAGTTATTTACTTATTTAGTTATAGTTCAAATGTCGGGCGGAAGTTCATCGAGAAGAGGTAGAGGAAAGGGAGTGAGGAAGGGACATCCGATTGTGTGGGAGGGTTCTCTGGGTCTTGATTCTTTTGAGGAATCTATAAAACAATTTCCTTTGGAGAGCAAGAGTGACTTCACCCGCGAGAGACCTCTTAGATCACATGACAACCGCACGGAAGATTGGCCAAAATGTTGCCACGGTGAGGATTGTGTCGTACAGATGTACAACGACTGTGACGGTGGAGGCCGTCGTTTCTTCAGATGCCCGCGAGGATTTGTATTTTCTTTTAACTCTCATTTTTTTAGATTTGCATTTGGTTTGTAGAAATACTTATTGGTAGATGCGTTTTCAGGATTCAAGCTGCCCAGATAACTGTGGGTTCACTCGATGGGTCGATCCTCCTCCTATCTATCCCCATCAACAATACATCACATATCTATAGGGACGCATCTTTGATCTAGAGTATGGCCCTGTAAGTGGTAACAGGGACATATCGAAGGACGACAGCGTCAACGATGTAGAGGAGCCACTATGCAACAATCCATACTACCAGTGCCCATACCATAAGAAGCACGGGCCTCCTTCTCTACCGCCACCGCCACTGTTGGGCATTCTTAACGTCATTACCAAAAGTAGATTTAGTTTTCTAATTCTGATAACGGCGCCAAAAGTGCCGAACCTATCCCTCATGCCACTTAAACCAAGTTGTCATCCCCAGCATGACATGAGAGACGCGGTATTGAAATATGCAACTGCTCTTCTAAATAAATAATAAATAAGATCCGCAAGCGCACAGATTAATACCGATGTAGCATTTTAACCGGAAAGTATTCCAGGTATTGTTATTTATATTTTTACCACTGGGAAGGGATTACTAACATCAATGTTGATTATGGAATGGAATATAGGAATGAGTATCAATCATTGCATGTATAAGTGAGAGCATTCATCTATCTCTTGCATACAGGGGTAAGTGTCACATAAAATATAGATAAAGTATGAATGGTGACAAAGATAATTAATCTGATCAGCTAGCCACATATAATAATGATAAGCACCTCAACAGATATTCTAGCAAGTCATTAGCATGGTATTAGGATGAACTACAAGGATATTTCCTAAGTTATTCTTAACTATAAAGTCTTGCATATCATAGTTAGTGCAAGTACACTTGGCAATCATTGCGAGAAAGGACTACGCCCATGCATAGTGATATTATCAAGGAAGATGAGAAACATAGCAATCACTCCCCCGTAATAATGTTTCTCTGCCTGCCTTACACACGGGAGGGGAACTATATAAGAACCAACGAAGCTGTCACCATCGCGGACCACCCCACGATCCGGCATATAAGGTGCAATCGCAGATAAATATGGTCTAAGCACCACGCCTACACAATATTTATCATTTACCCATGGATCCGATGGATAAACGCTATACGATCCTAAACATGTATATAATTCCAATCTAACTAAGCCAAGCGTATAACTACGATAAACTAAGAACAATATAATCGCAAACATAAACAAGTAGAGCATAGTCATAATCAATATATTGAAATAGAACAAAGTTGTATTCATAATATTGAAAAACAAAGATGAACAATGAAGAACAGTAAAGGAATTACCAAGAATCCTCTTGACAGATCCAGAAACCAATCGAAGATTGACTTCTTCTAGTTCTAATCCTATGTAGCTATGCTATACTAGAGATCTAGTTGATGTGGTGGCTCTAGGGCTTGATCAGAGACTCTCCTCCTGAGATTAGGGTTTGAAGAATTGAGAATGAGGGAGTGCCTCCTCCAGGGGCCAGGGGTCCTGCTTATATAGCCCCCTCAAGTCAACGTGGGCCGTCGGATCAAACCGACATTAATCGCACGGTTTTCCTTGATCCCTTAGGTCGGTGGAGCATAATCCGCGAGACGGAGCCTGATTGGCTCTCAGGCCAGGGCGGCCGCCCTAGAGGGCAGGGCGGGTGCCCTGTCTCCGGGCCCGTTCGGCCTCCCGTTCGATCTCGTGGCTTCTGGAGTCTTCTAGATGATAGAAAATCGGTGAACATGTTATTATCTCTATGTAA
The DNA here is from genome assembly GCA_038087645.1 of Saccharum hybrid cultivar R570. Lineage (NCBI taxonomy): Eukaryota > Viridiplantae > Streptophyta > Magnoliopsida > Poales > Poaceae > Saccharum > Saccharum hybrid cultivar. The sequence continues at coordinate 18,628 of JAQSUU010000198.1, forward strand.
ACCCGATGTGTGGGCCTTTCCTCCGTATTTTTTGATAACCCCCTGCAGAAACAGACAAACACCAAAACTCGTGGAATTCTGTCAGATAAAACCCTAAGTCTAGGTGTTGGTTGCATTTGGATCCTTTTCTTTATTTATTTGATAACTATATTTGGTACTTAAGGACCGTCAACAAACTCCCCCAAGCTTACCTCTTGCTCGTCCCTGAGCAAGGATAGACTCATTATGGATCAGAACTTGCTGCAACGCCTTTGAACGTTGACGGTACATATGCTTTCAAATAAGGTCTCATCCCTGAGTTAGAGTAAACTGTCAAGACTTAAAAATTACTCATTTTACCTTTCACCATAGGGCTTGCAACCGTCACCTGCATCTTGAGTGGTTAAAAGATAGAACGGTCTAGTCAAACGCCATGTCTCTTATTCTTGATCAGCTATAGCTCTAGAGTTTTTGCAAATTTTTCAAATAAAACTCAGAGATTCCTTGTATGACTTTCTCGGGTCTCTCTTTTGTGGTATTTCTAGATCCTTACCAAGGCAGTAATGGTATATGCCTTCTCTTTCAAAGTATGTGGTATTTATGGTATAAGGCGTAGTGACATTGCCTTCTCTCTCACCCTACTCTAATAAGGTTTTGATATCTGGAGCTCATAGGTGGGAGATACAGTATACATACTTATAGAACATTTATTGCATAGTCAAACCATGGATTCAGAGAAACAAGTCAATAAGTCAAATCAAGATGTGCATGTGTGGTGAATGAGTGGTGTATGGTGATGATGGTGATAACAAAAGTCTAATGCTCTTTTTGAGGGAATACATACCTTTCTTGCTTTTTAAAACTTTTGAGGGGAATGAGATGCTCTATTTTTTTTTCTCTCAGGTGGGTATCTTGTACCCCTAATTCTACTGTCGGACACTTGTCCATTTTTACCTCTCGTCTCACTTTTTCTTTCTTCGAGGTTCCGAGCATTTGCTCCTTTTTATTTTTCCTCGTTTTTATATTTTTTAGAGCAATCTCCCTCTTTTGAAAATATAGCAAGTGGTAGTAGAAATGACTTGAGCATTAACTTCACAGGGAACAACAGGAATGGGATAATATTTTTGGCTATTCTCTCCCGGGTCAGGAGTAGAATAATTTTGGGTGAATCTGGAGATGGAAATGAGTGGATGCGTACTTCCAGAGTAGAAGCAGCATGTATGAGTGAACGTGCAAGTGAATCTTGATTTTAACCACATGACAAGTTCCTAAGGGTCTACACAGCTTGACCACACTCAATGCCCATAAGCAGTAAGTAGTAAAAGTGCGGCTCTTAATCTAACAAGCATGTATATATGGCAGTGGTAGAAATTTAAACTCTCATCATACAGGAACTCATCATGCAACATTTTAAAGATTTTTAAAGATAAAATTCTCCAGAATTCTAGCATCTCTAGGAACAGATAAACAGTAGCTCAACCTTCCCATATCATATCCGCTAACAACTTAGACTTCAGATCAAGTTCTCTTCCCACTAGTTCAGGTTTAGAGCCAGTTTTAAATTATAACAGTTATGTCTAAACTAGAGAGAGAACAAATTTGAAAATTAGGCAGAGCAACTATTCATCATATCCATGCTAGAGTTTTATTTTCAAGATTCAGTTTAGCATAGCTACTTTATTTATTTATTAAACTAAGCAAATATATATAAACACAAAATATTTATTTGGGTTTTCATGATTATGCATCTTTTTATTTTAATAAAGCATAGGTATAAATGTAGATAAAAATACTTATCGGGATAAATGGGGGTGCTCTCCCCCAAGCTGGATCTTGACGTAATTTCTTCTGATGTAGCTAGCAGGTGCAGAGGTATATTTGAATGTCGGCAGCACCCTGACAACGATTAGGATGTCCTCCATCTGCTAGTCTTCCTGAATTCTGTGGAGCTCAAATAGACAACAAAGCTTCGTGGAACTTGATTAAGCGTTAGCATAAATATCTAGCCTTTATCATGTTTGAGCTTCCTTGATAAATGTCACTCTCTATTTTTATTTTCATTTTTATAGAATAGAAAAAATATATTATTATTTTTTATGCCACCACAGTGAATGTACTTATGGGTTTTATACCACTCGCATACTCACATGGGGCTTACTGTTTTCAATATTTTTTTAGACAGAATGAACATGATTAACTGAGCAATAATTAAAGGGAAAATGATAACTACCAAGTTTACCTCTTGGCACGGCGTTCGGTGTTTTTAAGTCCTCCGAACAGGACTTCTTTTCTTCTTAGTTGTCCTGGGATTTGGGTGGCGTAGACGGTGGTTCCGGCAGCGCCTCCTCTTCTTGTGTAACTGTCTTCGCTTTCCATACCTGACTTGATGCTTCGGTCTCCTGTTATGTATCCTCGGGCCTTATGACCTCTCCTTCATAGTCTACCCATACGTCCTTGATGATTTGCCTCCTTTGGTTACGGTTACGTCGCCTTCTTCTTGTCCTGACCTGCTTAGAATCTTCAACTATATAGTTAGGGTCATTAAAGTAGCGGCGTACCTTCTCAGAGGGGAAATGCATATGGACTTCTCTGGTTCCAATGTAGATGATTGCTTTGACGGTGCCTAGGAACGGTCTTCCTAGGATGATGGGTGGCTCGTACTCGTCGTCTCCCATGTCAATGACCTGAAAGTCTGTATGGACAAAATGATCGTTAATTTTAACAGGGACATCGATTACTATACCTTTGACCTTTCGGGATGTCTGATCTGCCATCTGAAGCTGAGTGTATGTTGGTTTTAAGGGCATGGTCCCGTACAAGAGCTGATAGGTGACTGTGGCCATTTTGTTGACGCCTGATCCAGTGTCGCAGAGCGCCTTCTGAAAGGAGTATCCATTGATTGAGCACTCAATGCTTGGCATACCTGGGTCGTCCTTCTTGATTAGGAACGGCGACTTGAGTCGTCGGTCTTGACCTCCTTGAACTGCAGTGACCATCTTAGCTGATTCGGTCCATCCTTGGTTGTTCTTGTTCTACTTGTTCCTCTTGTTGGTCCTCTTCCTTGGTTCATGTTGGGGTTGCTCTGGGATTTGTGTAATCTTGTTCTTGAAGGAAAACGTCTCCTTCCTCCCCTTGATGTTGAAGTTGATCTTCGCAGCGCTGGCGTAGATGACAGCTCCCGAGGTGTTCAGGAATGGCCTTCCCAGAATAACTAGTGACCTCTCATCGGACCCGGTCTCTATCACCACGAAGTCAGCTGGAGCATACGAGGTACCAACTCGGACACACATGTTCTTTAATATTCCTTTAGGAAAGCTTAGTGTCCGATCTGCAAGCTGCAAACACATAGTTGTTTCTGATAAAGGATATGTAAAGAATTTTTCATAGAGTACCCTGGGCATAATGTTGACGCTGGAGCCAAAGTCGCAGAGTGCTTCTGGGAAGTCCACCATGCCGATGGAGATCGGGATGACGGGGCGTCCTGGATCGCCTCTCTTGACTGGCAGAAGGTCATTATGTACTCCGACAGCGGGATTACTCCAATAGTTACCTGCATCAAACATGTCTACAAGATTTACAGATTCTAATCCTTTCGGTTGTGATGGTATGCCGGGGTTAGTAGCAGGAACAGCAACAGCTATTTGATTTAACTGAGATTCAATCATTTTATTAAAGCTAATTTGGTTTTTGATGGCAGTAGAGAAATTATCCATTCTATTATTTATGTTTTCTAGTATTTTATCATTGGATGCCAATTTCTTAGACAAGTTATCCATTAGCTTTCCTTGATTAGACACTAACTCTCTCAGGGGTGGAAAATTATTATTGTTGTTGTAAGAGTTATTACCTTGATAATTACCTGAGTAGTTACCTGAGTAGTTAGGCCTCTGTTGATTCCAACCTTGATTTTGTTGAGGACGGTTGTAGTTGTTGTTGTTGTTGATGTACCTTGCATCCTCAAGCATCTCAGGGCAGTGATTGCCTGAGTGTCCAGTGTCTCCACATTCCTCACAAGTCATGTGAGAGTCGTAGACGTTCATGACTTCTCTTTTGTCTCCAGCTTTGTCATCGAGCTTTTTCATGAGTAGGTCTAACTTTGCAGACATCATGTCTACCTCCTTGAGCTGGTGCATACCTCCACCCTTCTTGCGTGTTTGAGTCCTCTCTTCGTTCCAACCTTGGTTGGACGCCATCTTCTCCACAAGGACTGTAGCTTGTGGTATGGTGAGTGATAGAAATACGCCTCCAGCTGCAGCATCCATGGTCTCACGAGCACTAGTGATGAGCCCATGATAGAAAGTCTGCATAAGTAGCCAGCTTTCCATTCCATGATGGGGACATTCTAGGATGTAATCTTGAAAGCGCTCCCATGCTTCTGGAACGGATTCATCATGTTGTTGCTGAAAACTTGTAATCTTCCCACGGAGAGCATTGGTCTTGCCCATGGGAAAGAACTTAGCCAGAAAGTTCATAGAGCAGAGTGCCCATGTAGTGTTCTTATCCTTCGTCGCGTAGAACCATTGCTTCGCTCTCCCCAATAGTGAGAATGGGAAAAGGTGAAGTAGTATGGCGTCTCTGGAAACATCTAATATAGTGAATGTGCTGCAAATCTCTAGGAAGTGTTGGAGATGAGCACTTGCATCTTCGTGCGGCTTCCCACAAAACTGGTTGGCTTGTACCATGTTGATGAGCCCTGGCTTGAGCTCAAAGTTCTTGTCGATGGCCGCGGCAGGTCCAGTGCGGATGTTGTCCGTAGTGGGAGCTGAGAACTCGCGGATCGTCTTGTTCGCCATGGCTGCGAACTCTGTTGACAAATTTCGGATGAAACTTCGGCGGTCTTCTGGATTGGATGAAGTATTGCGTCAAAGTGTTGACTTCTTGAGCTTGGCTCTTGCCCCTCTGATTAATGCTTCGGGGTTGTCAACAAAATTTTCTGGAAGATGTCCTCTATTCATACATCACCTTGCAAAACAATAAGAATGGAAAAATACAGGGGTAAATCTGTATGGGAGAATTGATGATCTCAATCACTTAATGATGCGAATGATGACTCAAATTCCGTATTCATTCCTTGTTACTAAATCAACCTTCCCCGGCAACGGCGCCAAAAATGCTTGTTGGGCATTCTTAACGTCATTACCAAAAGTAGACTTAGTTTTCTAATTCTGATAACGGCGCCAAAAGTGCCGAACCTATCCCTCATGCCACTTAAGCCAAGTTGTCATCCCCAGCATGACATGAGAGACGCGGTATTGAAATATGCAACTGCTCTTCTAAATAAATAATAAATAAGATCTGCAAGCGCACAGATTAATACCGATGTAGCATTTTAACCGGAAAGTATTCCAGGTATCGTTATTTATATTTTTACCACTGGGAAGGGATTACTAACATCAATGTTGATTATGAAATGGAATATAGGAATGAGTATCAATCATTGCATGTATAAGTGAGAGCATTCATCTATCTCTTGCATACAGGGGTAAGTGTCACATAAAATATAGATAAAGTATGAATGGTGACAAAGATAATTAATCTGATCAGCTAGCCACATATAATAATGATAAGCACCTCAACAGATATTCTAGCAAGTCATTAGCATGGTATTAGGACGAACTACAAGGATATTTCCTAAGTTATTCTTAACTATAAAGTCTAGCATATCATAGTTAGTGCAAGTACACTTGGCAATCATTGCGAGAAAGGACTACGCCCATGCATAGTGATATTATCAAGGAAGATGAGAAACATAGCAATCACTCCCCCGTAATAATGTTTCTCTGCCTGCCTTACACACGGGAGGGGGACTATATAAGAACCAACGAAGCTGTCACCATCGCGGACCACCCCACGATCCGGCATATAAGGTGCAATCGCAGATAAATATGGTCTAAGCACCACGCCTACACAATATTTATCATTTACCCATGGATCCGATGGATAAACGCTATACGATCCTAAACATGTATATAATTCCAATCTAACTAAGTCAAGCGTATAACTACGATAAACTAAGAACAATATAATCGCAAACATAAACAAGTAGAGCATAGTCATAATCAATATATTGAAATAGAACAAAGTTGTATTCATAATATTGAAAAACAAAGATGAACAATGAAGAACAGTAAAGGAATTACCAAGAATCCTCTTGACAGATCCAGAAACCAATCGAAGATTGAGTCCTTCTAGTTCTAATCCTATGTAGCTATGCTATACTAGAGATCTAGTTGATGTGGTGGCTCTAGGGCTTGATCAGAGACTCTCCTCCTGAGATTAGGGTTTGAAGAATTGAGAATGAGGGAGTGCCTCCTCCAGGGGCCAGGGGTCCTGCTTATATAGCCCCCTCAAGTCAACGTGGGCCGTCGGATCAAACCGACATTAATCGCACGATTTTCCTTGATCCCTTAGGTTGGTGGAGCATAATCCGCGAGACGGAGCCTGATTGGCTCTCAGGCCAGGGCGGCCGCCCTAGGGGGCAGGGCGGGTGCCCTGCCTCCGGGCCCGTTCGGCCTCCCGTTCGATCTCGTGGCTTCTAGAGTCTTCTAGATGATAGAAAATCGGTGAACACGTTATTATCTCTATGTAAACCCGACGTGTGGGCCTTTCCTCCGTATTTTCTGATAACCCCCTGCAGAAACAGACAAACACCAAAACTCGTGGAATTCTGTCAGATAAAACCCTAAGTCTAGGTGTTGGTTGCATTTGGATCCTTTTCTTTATTTATTTGATAACTATATTTGGTACTTAAGGACCGTCAACAGCCACCACCACCGCCGCCGTCAATGGGAGGTTACTGTGGGGAAGGCGCAACTCAGTTCAATATGTGGTACCATTATTAGGCATGCTAGGTTTAGTTTGCAACATGTCATTGTTTAGTTCGTTAATATCAGTGTTTGAGTTTGAACTATGTTTATGTTGGAGCAGTTGGTAGTGGAACTGTTCAACCTTGTAATAAGTGTGTACCATGTGCCTACTGTTTTTCTCGATCGTGCAAGTGTTTTATTTCCAACATGTGACTTTCCAAAATGTACTAGTATTATAAAGAAGTACATGTGGTCGAGGTTACCGATCAAAGCACGGAGCAGCAGGAAACACATCCCCTAGGCAGGAAGCGACAGAGTTGTTGCTCCCCCAGCCAGAGAGCGGCAGCCATAAAACACTGTTAAACGTCGTCGAACGCTCCAGTGAGCTTGAAAAGTAGAATGTAAGCACATTACAAGTTCACTGAAACACATAAAACATCATATTACAAGCTCAAATCCATTAGTTCGAAATACATGTAGTTGCAAATTATTTTGACACACTGCTAGGACACATAAGTTCAACAAATGACTTGGATACATAAATGGCGACATAGAGTGCAACAAAGGATCTCCAACTTCATCCTGCCATGAAAATGACCAAGTCAACCTGCAGTATATATGACATTGGTAAGTAACACATAGATGATTTTTTTGATCATTGAAATGTTATCCTTATATAATTGTCATGCTTACATACACTCTATGTCCCAGGAGTGTAAGGCTCCCTCGGCCGCCTCCATCTCTTCGGATTGGTAGGCACCACGTTGGGGGTGTAGCCAACGTCCGTGTGGTCCTGATGACGGTGCTGCCATCCTTGGCCCCGAGCATGGCTCGTCCCCTGCACATAGGTCGGCCCCTGCTCAGATAAAAGACAAATCGATGTTAGATTGTGGCATTCTTACATAACATGGGCTAGGCAAATAAGAAAATTTGTTTATTTAGTTTTACATGTTCGTCTCCTTGGGTTTCCAACGGGGCATCATAGAGCTGCGACATGCCAATCTCCTGGTGCTGGGAAGGGTCCACCGGGGTGTGCTGGTACGGGCTGGGCTAGGACGGGACGTGTTGGTACGAGGTGTGCTAGTACGGGCTAGGCTAGTACGGGCTGGGCTAGTACGGGCTGTGCTGGTAGGGGCTTTGCTGGAAAGGTACGTGCTGAAAGTTGCCCTGCTGAAAAGGACCGAGGTGGACAGAGCCCTGCGGGTACGGGCCTGGCTGGGAGAAGCCCTGCTGGAAAGGACCCTGCTAGAAGAAGTCCTGCTGGAAAGGACCGAGGTGGGAAGGACCCTGCTATGTAGGGTGCCTGTGCTGGGGTATGCCGAAGCCCGGTGCCTCGTCCTCGTCAGACGACTCTAAGTCGTCATCCTCGTCGTCCTTGAAAGCATCTAGGCCCCGAGAGTTGGTTTCGGCAATTGATGACAATGCTTTATTACCATGACTAACGTGTGTTTTGCAGAAACTTTGGTAAGTTAGGTCATGGAGATGATAACTGCTTTGGGCACTATGGTATTCATGCCCCTTGATGGAAATCGTTTCGGTTTTCAAAGGATTGACGTCAAGATTAAGGACGGTTAGTTCCGGATGTCAAGGTGTTGAGACACATTCGGAATAGTCGTTAGGATCTTCGCTTTTTCCTTTGGCTGTACTATAAAGGGGGCATGAGCGAGGAGCTTGACCTAGGTGAGTCTCATGTTTAGGTGTGGTGCACACTTATCAAACTTAGCACTAGGAAGCTCTAGAATAGCTCAAAGTTCAGTTGGAAGCAACTTGGTTCAAGTTGCGTCGCGTTTCGGAGTGTTTAGAAGCGTTTTCCCTTGACCGGACGCGGTGCCTGGCTTGACCGAACGCGTCCGGTCAGTTCTAACCGCTAACTATGTTTCAGCGCTGACGACCGGACGCGGTCCTTGCGAGGACCGGACGCAGTGTTCAGGCTGACACGTGTCACTTGAGGGAAACCATCTAATCGGACGCGACTGGAGTGTGATCGGCGCGTCCGGTCACGTTCTAGAAAGGTACTCTGACGACCGGACGCGTCCGGTCATCACCGATCGGACGCGGTCGCGCATCAGGTTAGAGTACAGTAAGCTTCCTGAACGATCAGACGTGCTCGGTCACCCCTGATCGGCGCGTCCGGTCACTCAGCCATTATTTCTAGTTTTGACCGTTACGAGCGACCGGCGCGTCCGGTCACTTCGACCGGCGCGTCCGGTCACCTCGTATTTTGCTGAGTTGGCAGGTAACGGTTGGATTTGTTTAAGGGGTGTATAAATACATCCCCACCACCTCTTTTAGAGGTCTCTTGCTCATTTGTTCAGCTAAGAAACACCTTTGGAGTGCAAGGGAGTGCAAGAGCTCTAGTGAGGATTGTGTTTTGAGAATCAAAGCTTGAGAGTCCTCCACTAGTGAATAGAGAGTAGCAAGTGTGCATCCACTTTCTCATTAGGCTCGTTGTGGTCAAGTGAGAGTTCTAGCTTGTTACTCTTGGTGATCGCCATCACCTAGACGGCTTGGTGGTGATTGGGAGTTTGGTGATCATCCGGCGGAGCTTGTGGATGACCCAACTCATCTTGTGAGCGGTTTTGGGCGATTCACCGCGATGGAGTGTCGAAGAATCAGCCCGTAGAGAGCACTTGATCCTTGCGCGGATCAAGGGGGAGCTACACCCTTGCGCGGGTGCTCCAACGAGGACTAGTGGAGAATGGCGACTCTCCGATACCTCGAAAAAACATCGTCGTGTTCCTTGCTCTTACTTTCAAACATTTACATTCTCGTATTTACTTTCATTGCTTGATTTACTTTCCTAGAATTGCCATGCTAGACTAGGATTGGTAACTAGGGTGCAAAACTTTTACCGGTAGAATCTCTAGGAACACAAGTAGGCACTAGGGGTGAATTCTGGCTTGTAGGATTTTAATTCTTGCAATTAATTTTTTAGAAAAGCCCAATTCACCCCCTCTTGGGCATCTTGATCCTTTCAATTGGTATCGGAGCCGAGTTGCTCCTAATTTAGGTCTTACCGCCTAGAGCAAGATGTCTAATGGGGAAGGACCACCTCCCACCTTTGAGGAGGATGAAAATCCGTATGGAGACGTACCTCGAAGGCATAGATGTTGGGTGTCTTAGAGCCGCAACCCAAGGGCTTCCCGCTATCAAGGATCCCGCCAACCCAAGTGGTGACGAGGAGAAGTACGACCGGGACTTAGGCAAGGATATCTTCAATCATGTGCGTAATGCAAAGAACGCTCATGAATTGTGGGAAAACCTTTGTGCTCTCCATGAGGGAACTAAGAGTGAGCGTGAGGAACGCTATCATATTGCTTTAAAGAAAATCAATTCTTTTGAGATGCTTCCCAAAGAAAGTGCTAATGATATGTACACTCGGTTGAATGTTCTTGTAGAGGACCTCAATGCTCTTGGGCTCACCCAAATGAGCCAATCGGATGTTGCAAGGAAGATCTTGAGTGTTCTTTCCGTTGAGAAGTATGGTCACATTGTCACCGTGCTTCACCAAAGTGATCTCTCCACCGCAACACCGACACAAGTATTGGGGAAGATCAATGCTCATGAGATGTACATGCACATCACTCCGGAAGAGGGCTCATCATCTTCCAAGAAGAAAGACTTGGCCTTCAAAGCTAGCCATGACAAGAAGAAGAAGAAGGGCCAAGCCATGATGGTGCAAGAGAGCTCAAGTGAAAGTGATATTGATGATGAATCACTTGCACTCATGGTGAGAAAGACCACCAAGATGCTAAAGAAGCTCAACAAGAGTGGCATCAAGTTCGATGGGAAAAAAAAGAAATTCTTCACAAGTAGCAAAAGGAAGCCAATCTCGGAGATGGATTGCTACAATTGTGGTGAACTTGGCCACTTAGCTCATCAATACCCTAGACCTCCAAAAGACAAGTACAAGAACAAGAACAAGGGCAAAAAGAATGATTCAAGTGATGAAGAAGAAGAGAAAAAGAAAAACAAGCCATACAAAAAGAAGGATGGCAAGAAGAAGGAGTTCCACAAGAAGAAGAAGGGAGGAAAGGCATACATTGTTGGTGATTGGCTCAGCGACATTGAATCATCTTGTGAGTCCTCCGGTGATGAGAGCGATGATGAGAAAGAGAAGGTTGCCGCATTTGTGATGGGGCCATCATCTTCACCGACATCTTCATCACCACCTTCACCACCACCTTTACCGTCATCATCCACTACTCACCTATGCCTTATGGCCAAGGGTGAACGAAAGGTACAAAACCATGATAGTGATGATAATGATGATAGTGATAGTGATGATGAATATGACACACCTTCTTATGATGAACTTGTAAAATTGTTGAACAAATACACTAAAATCATAAGAAGGACTAGAAATAAAAATGATGAACTTCAAAATGAAAATGAATCACTCTCATCCAAACTTGAAAGTGCACAAAACGCTAGTGGTGAGCTCAAAGATCAAAATGAAATTATGTCTTCCACTCTCAAGGAGCTCAAAACTTCTAACAAAGAGCTTAGAGATCAACATGATAAACTTGAGAAGAAGCATGATGAGCTCATCACTAGGCATAACTCTCTAAAAGACAAATATACAACATTGAAAATTGACTATGATAGTCTTGTGGTTGCTAATGAACTTTCTCTTGAGACACATGATGCTACTAACAAAGTTGTTAAGTGTGATATAGCTACATCATGTGATGACTTGATCATTGAAAGCATTGAGCAAGGTTCTAGTAGCAAAGGCAAGAGTGTGGTTGAGTCAAACAACTATGATGATTATGCCAAGATCAAGAGTGAAAATGAGAAGCTTGCAAATGAGAACAAGAAGCTAAAAGGTTTGATGGCTCTTGAGAAGCAAACAACAAATGAGTCACTTATTGAATAAAACAAAAAACTCAAGCAAGAGAACGAGCATCTCAAGACCGGCCTAAGCAAGTTTACAAGAGGTCAATATTTGCAAAGTGAGCTACTCATGAACACCGTAATGAAGATGGATAGAAGTGGTATTGGTTATTTGGCAAATCAAGAGAAGAAGGCCAAAGCTCAACAATAACAAAGCAAGTCAAAGCCCAAGCCAAAGAGATGTGTTGAGTGTGGACAAGAAGGCCATTTTGCTCATGAGTGCAAAACTCCACCACCACAACCCTTGCCCAAGCATGCTAGACCCTTTGACTTCAATACTCATTACATGCTAAGAAAAGATTCAAATGGAAAGATGAAAGTTATGTTCTTGGGTCCCCCAAACAAGAATAGGCCAAAGAAAATATGGGTTGCCAAGTCACTAGTTGAGAAAGTCAAGGGTCCCTCTCAAGTGTGGGTCCCTAAACAAAAAGCTTGATCTCTTGTGTGTAGGTGAACTACAAGACCGGTGGATCTCATTGGGTAATTGATAGTGGTTGCACTCAACATATGACCGGTGATCCTCGTATGTTCACCTCCATTAAAGAGAATGGGATATGTCAAGAGAAGATCACATTTGGGGATAATTCAAAGAGCAAAGTCAAGGGTATAGGAAAGATTGCAATATCAAATGATCACTCACTCTCAAATGTGCTCTATGTTGCTTCATTGAGTTTCAACTTATTATCCGTTGGGCAACTTTGTGACCTTGGGTTTCAATGCTTGTTCACACCTAATGAAGTGGTAGTTTCAAAGATAGATGACAAGCAAGTGATATTCAAAGGCTTTAGATACAATAACCTTTATCTTGTTGACTTCACCTCCGAAGATGCAAACTTGATGATATGTTTGTTCACCAAGACCTCACTTGGATGGCTTTGGCATAGGAGGCTTGCTCATGTTGGAATGAACACTCTCAACAAGCTATTGAAGAAAGAACTAGTGAGAGGATTGAAGGATGTAAAGTTTGAAAAGGACAAACCTTATAGTGCATGTCAAGCGGGCAAACAAGTTGCAAACACTCATCCAACCAAAGCTTTCATGTCAACTTCAAGAGTGCTAGAACTTCTACACATGGATTTGTTTGGCCTACAACCTACAAGAGTTTGGGTGGAAATCTCTATTGTCTTGTGATAGTGGATGACTACTCAAGGTACACATGGACCTTCTTCCTTCATGACAAATCTGAAGTGGCAAATTGCTTCAAGAAGTTTGCAAAGAGAGCTCAAAATGAATTTGAAGTTAAGATAAAAAAGATTAGAAGTGACAATGGCAAAGAGTTTGACAACACAAACATTGAAGCTTATTGTGATGAAATTGGAATCAAACATGAAGTTTCTTCAACTTACACTCCTCAACAAAATGGTGTAGTTGAGAGAAAGAACCAGACTTTGATCACCCTTGCAATAACAATGCTAGATGAGTACAACACTCCAGAGAAGTTGTGGGCCAAGGCAATCAACACCGCATGCTATGCTTCAAATCGCCTCTTCCTACAAAAGTTTCTTGGCAAGACCCCCTATGAGTTGTTAAATGGGAAGAAGCCGGACGTCTCATTCTTTCGGGTGTTTGGTTGCAAATGCTATATCTACAAGAAGCGTCAACACCTAGGGAAGTTTCAAAGACGTTGTGATATTGGTTTCCTTGTTGGTTACTTATCAAAGTCCAAAGCATATAGAGTATTTAACCATGCCACCGGTTTGGTTGAAGAAACATATGATGTGGAATTTGATGAATCTAACGGCTCCCAAGGAGCAATTGAGAATTGTGATGATGTAGGTGATGAACCCTTGAGGGAGGCAATGAAGAACATGCCGGTGGGAGACATTAAGCCAAAAGATGATGAAGACGATGTACAAATTGTTGATCCACCATCTTCATCACGTGTGCCTCAAGATGATGACAAGGATGAGAGAGTTGAAAATGAAGACACTCATGTCTCTCATAAACAAGCCGAGGCATAAGCTCAAGATGTTGATGCTCCCCATCCTCCTCAAGTGGTTGATAGAAGAAACTTACCTCTACTTCAAGCACATCCACAAGATCTCATCATAGGGAGTCCTACTAAGGGAGTAATGACTCGATCTCAAAAACTTGCTTCTTTTGTTGAACATCACTCTTTTGTCTCTTGTGTTGAACCTAAGAATGTAAAAGAAGCTCTTCAAGATCTGGATTGGGTGAATGCTATGCATGAAGAATTGAACAACTTCACCCGCAATCAAGTATGGACACTTGAAGAGCATCTAAAAGGTGCAAGAGTCATTGGAACCAAGTGGGTGTTCCGCAACAAGCAAGATGACCAAGGCATAGTAGTGAGGAACAAGGCAAGACTAGTTGCAAAGGGGTTCTCTCAAGTTGAAGGTCTTGATTTTGGAGAGACCTTTGCACCCGTTGCAAGACTTGAAGCCATTCGTATCCTCCTTGCATATGCATCACATCATGATATGAAACTATATCAAATGGATGTGAAAAGTGAATTCTTAAATGGCTTCATAAATGAACTAGTCTATGTTAATCAACCTCCCGGGTTTGAAGACCCTAGATATTCTAATCATGTTTATAGGTTGTCCAAGGCGCTATATGGGCTCAAGCAAGCCCCTAGAGCGTGGTATGAGCGCCTCCGGGACTTCCTCATTGAGAAGGGCTTCACCATTGGGAAGGTCGACACCACACTTTTCACCAAAAAGCTTAATGGGGAGATCTTCATTTGTCAAGTTTATGTTGATGATATCATCTTCGGGTCAACAAATGAAGAATATTGCAAGGAATTTGGTGAATTGATGTCGAAGGAGTTCGAGATGTCTATGATTGGTGAGCTCACATTCTTCCTTGGTTTTCAAGTCAAGCAAATGAGGGAAGGGATTTTCATCTCTCAAGAAAAGTATACCAAGGATCTTCTCAAAATATTCAAGATGAAAGAATGCAAACCAATCAAGACCCCAATGCCATCAAATAGACATCTCGACCTAGATGAGGGAGGTAAACCGGTTGATCAAACTCTCTACCGTTCTATGATTGGTAGTTTGTTGTACCTTACCGCATCTAGGCCCGATATCATGTTTAGTGTGTGCATATGTGCTCGCTTTCAAGTGTGCCCTAAAGAACCTCACTTAAGTGCCGTAAAAAGAATCTTAAGATATCTTAAGCACACCCCAAGCATTGGTCTTTGGCATCCCAAAGGAGCTAGATTCCAATTAGTTGGATATTCCAATTCGGATTATGCCAGTTGCAAAATTGATAGAAAAAGCACATCCGGAGGGTGCCATTTGCTTGGGAGGTCTTTAGTATCTTGGTCATCTAATAAGCAAAATAGTGTGGCTTTGTCCACCACCGAGGCGGAATACATTGCTGCGGGGGCTTGTTGTGCACAAATCTTATACATGAAACAAACCCTCCTAGATTATGGAGTTGTTCTTGAAAAGGTGCCACTTTTTTGTGACAATGAAAGTGCCGTTAAAATTGCTAATAATCCGGTACAACACTCTCGCACCAAGCACATTGATATCCTCCACCACTTTCTAAGAGATCACGTTGCTAAAAATGATATATCACTAGAAGGTGTAAGAAGTGAAAATCAATTAGCGGATATCTTTACTAAACCCTTAGATGAGGCTACCTTTTGTAAGTTGAGAAGTGAACTTAATGTGCTTGACTCTAGTAACTTTAAAAAATGAGCTTGTGTTGTCCCGTGCATTGCATTGTATTATATGTCACGTTTAAATTTCCCGCAATGCATCTAGAGCTTATCTAACACGGTTACGATAACCCTCCTTTGGAGGAGTGAAGAAGCCTAACCGTGGATCAAACTTGACAAGCAACCTAGCTTTACTTACTTGTATTGCATTGCATATGCATGGTTGTTGCTTTGTCATTTCTTTTCGGTTTGGCTTTGAGCAACCTCTGTGTTTGCCCATGAATAGAGAGAGCATTTGATGCTCCCAAGGGTTCACAAACTCTATTGCATGGCCATACGTTGTTCCTCGAGTGTTTATTGCTTATTTTCCTAAAAATAATATTAGCCTAAGGCAAATTATTTTGAAAACTTGAGGGTTTGAGTGAGGTCACTCATATCAGGTTCCAATTGGTGTTTATTTGAGTCTCTTTGAATTGAAACTTGATTGGGAAAAGTTGCGTCGAAGTTCGGATTGAAGAAAGGCGAAAAACAGTGACCGGACGCTGCACCGGACGCAGTGATGCTTCACCACCGCGTCTGGTCCCAGCGACCACCAGCGTGTCCGGTCATCCCGAAGACTTCTTCCTGACCTTGTGACCGGACGCTGCACCGGACACATCGCTGTTGACCATCGCGTCCGGTCATTCGCGATGACTTTCCCGGATAACCCTCGACCGGACTCTGTCCGTGTCCGGTCAGTCCTAACCGGACGCGTTCGGTCGCTCCAGGAGCTTACTGGAGTGTGACCGGACGCTGCACCACCGCGTCCGGTCATTCGACCACTGTGTCCGGTCAGTGCGTGCCGAGCAGATCTGAGCCCCCATATAACCCTTCGTCTTCATCCGGTTTTCTGTCTCAATCCGTCCGCCACCCGCGCCGCGCCCGTTCTCGCCGACTTTTTGCCCTAGCTCGCCGTTTTTCACCGCCCAAGCTCTCCACCGTCGCCGTAGCTGCCCTGCCACGTTGCCTCGTCGTGCCTGCGCCGCGCCTGCTCTGCCCGCGCCACCCATGCCTCTCTGCCCCGCGCCGCCGCCGCTCTACCGCGCCTGGCCGCGCCGCCATTGCCATCGACGGTGTCTCCACCGCAGCTCCCTCGAGCCCCCCTGTGCCTAACCTCCTACCCTAGGCTCCTTCAATCGTTCATCTGCCGAGCTTCTTTTCTAGGGTTTGCCCTAACCCTAGTTCGAAGGTGAAAAACTCGTTTCTTTTCACTTTCAAATTGTTCAATTCCTTCGTTAGGGCTTACCTTGACCGTCGTTCCATCGCTTATCATCGTCGTTACTTGACTCAATCCTTTCAGTGCTCGTCTAGCGTATTCAGGAAGTCTCGCGAACTAGGTCATCTTACCTTTTCACCGAGTTCTCGTCGATCCGAGGTAGCTATCGCGTTTCGGTTCACATCTTATCTTATATGCTTGCTATCTATAGGGTTTCATATCTTTTAGATTATATATGTTTGCTTATAGTAGATCTATCTATTCTGTCTTTTCAGCGAGTTTGTCGGTGTGTAGGGGTGACAGCAGGTCTGTGCATTGAATCTGAGGCCAAGCCTGCGGATACAGATTGAGGCCGAGCCTCTTGAGTGTCAGTACACCATCTTTCAGAGGGTTCCCGACAGTTGTGAGTATGGTTCGCTGCAAGAACGCCGGGGGTGCTCCTAGTGACGGGGACGAGAGTCCTCCTTGTATGTCTGAGGTTGCGCGTGGTAAGCGCATAAAGGTTATGGCCAGAAAGAAGAAGACCCTTACAGATGCAGAGATCGCTCAGGCAGTCGCAGATGCAACTGAGCAGGCAGAGAGGGGAGGCAGGAGCAGTGGTATTCACATTGGCGAGCGTCGCTTTCATCTTGAACTCGGTACAGAGGCTACAGAGGCCACAGAGGGCACAGAGGGGACTGAGGATATGTCAGTTGATCCACCTGCAGGGGCTACAGAGGAGACAGAGGAGCAGCCAGCTCAGACTCCACCACATCGCCGCTCCACACGTACTCGAGCTCAGGTGACTCCTAGGCCAGAGGGCCAGCGTCGTGGAGGACGTCCACCTCCCAGGGCTCGAGGTTCGCCCCCTGTCGAGCACTTTGACTTGAGGGGTGCTATAACACGTCAGGTGCAGGGCTTGAGATTTGTTGAGGTCACCCGGTGGTTCCCACCTCAGCGGGATTCCAGAGCTTCAGAGGGATTCTATACACCTCTACAGGAGGATTTCTACAGAGCCTATGTTGACAGTGGAATTGCTTTTCGACCACAGAGGGTCTGTCGCATTGAGTCTCTTGTTGAGGTAGTGGGTGAGCAGCTTCGTCCGCACCTGTCCTTTCTACCGGGCTTATCTGACTTTCTTGGATGAACAGGTGCATACTGCGGCACTTGGGTCAGGGAGTTCTATGCTTCACTATGGATTGATCCGGCCCATGAGTTCATACACTTTGCATTCCGAGGCCGTGACCGCAGACTGTACAGCACCAGAGTGCGGGAGATTCTCAGACTCCCAGCTTCAGACACGAAGATTCATCAGCTTTGCTTTGGTCAGACGGCTCCACCTAGACACCCTCATGGCGGGACTGTGCCTCCTATAGATCTGATCCGACCCTGCTTTCGTGAGCCTTTTGGCGAAGGGTCTCGTCGCACACCTGCCAGCTTGACACCGCTTGCCCGAGTCCTGGATGCTATTGTCAGGCGTACACTTCTTCCCAGGCTGGGCTACAGAGAGGGATTGACCAGGCTGCAGTTGTGGGTTGTACACCACCTTCTCTCACAGACACCGTTTGATATATGAGATCTTATGCTTAGTGAGATGGAGGGCACCCTAGCAGAAGGCTTCAAGGGACACCGTCAGCTGCCCTATGCTCATTGGATTTGCTTCATAATCAGATCTGCACTTGAGCTTCCTTCAGAGATTAGAGCTGAGATATCTGATACTACCACTGCTTTTTCAGAGTATGATATCCGTCAGCTATGGGCTTCGGTTACCAGAGAGCAGGTCCCAGTGCTAGGACAGCGAGAGAGACCTGAGGTGCCTGAGACAGCAGCTTCGGTTACCAGAGAGCAGGTCTTGCTGAGGCAGAGCTTGCAGATCTAGATGCTCAGCCTGCTGATCTAGCTGAGGATGAGGCCTCTGACAGCACTGACGAGGACTACCAGCCCATCCCCAGGTACCGCTCTCCTCGGCCTCACGACCACGAGGCCGGTGGCTCTGGTTCAGCCTCCCGCTCAGACCCAGCCATGGTGGCTATTCTTGAGAGGCTGACCCAGGCACAGGAGCGACAGGAGCTTCAGCTACAGAGGCAGGCTCAGGACACAGCTGTCGCTTTTGCTCAGATACAGGCTCGACAGGATGAGTTCCAGAGACAGCAGCTTGAGATACAATGTCAGCAGGTCGAGATGCAGCGTCAGCAGTACGAGATGCAGCGACAGAACACAGCAAGCCAGCAGCAGTACTTAGAGCTTCTGCGTCACTTGGTCACAGTTGGGGTTCCTCCACCTGCATCTGCTCTGACTCCAGCCTTATAGTCCAGTGGACCTTCGAGTCAGGGACAGCCGAGCTTTCAGCTCACTTCTCCACAGTAGCAGGTCCCCCAGTCTTTTCAGTCCCCGAGCTACACGCCTATTCAGATGGGGTTCACTCCTTCAGACCAGCCTCGCCCTCACCTACTGACAGGCACACCATTTGTTGATTTCAGTGCTACATATAGCAAGTTGACTGGTCAGCCGACGCCCTCGCACACCACTCTAGCTACTTCTTCAGGGTTGTCTGCTTTAGAGGCAGCTGTTCCTCCTGTGACAGGGATGGGTACTACAGAGACTATACCATCGTCAGTTGCCTCGACCGATCCCCCAGCTGTTGGCTCACTTCAGGCTCAGGTCACAGAGACTGCTCCACTTGTTGCTACTTCATTAGCACCGATTCCTGTTGATCAGACCCAGACCGCTTCACAGCCACGTGCTTCTTCAGAGGGTCAGCCTGATAGCTCCGAGTCCGAGGAAGACACTTCTCAGTTCGTGATCACTCCGCGCTCCTCGGCACCCGACTCGACTCCGTCTGTTCCCCCGTCAGATCCTTAGATTAGTTTTTGGCTGTTGATGCCAAAGGGGGAGAGAGAGTAGATTCAGGGGGAGTTGAGTTTTGATAGAGGGTTTTCGTTCTTTTTTGTGTGCTACTTTCATGCATCATGTTTACATTCCAGTACTTGCATTCTTGTGACATGTGGTCGTGTGAGATACTTTGAGTCTATCTAGTCACCGTTTTTATATCATGTCACTTGGTTGGTTATAGCTCATAAGGTTGTGCTTCTGTGCCTTACTCTGATTTCTTTTGAGCTATATCTTTATGTGTACTAACGCTTTATGTCTTATCTTATGAGTACACTCTGTTGGCTTGGGGCACATAAGCAATTCCTAACCCCTTGTGCTTATTGTCTTTTGCTTATGTGAACCAAGTATGTTCGAAAACCTCAACTCCTATCTTTTGAATCTCAGTGTTGTCATCAATCACCAAAAAGGGGGAGATTGAAAGCATCTAGGCCCCAAGAGTTGGTTTCGGCAATTGATGACAACGCTTTATTACCATGACTAACGTGTGTTTTGCAAAAACTTTGGTAAGTTAGGTCATGGAGATGATAACTGCTTTGGGCACTATGGTATTCATGCCCCTTGATGGAAATCATTTTGGTTTTCAAAGGATTGACGTCAAGATTAAGGACAGTTAGTTCCGGATGTCAAGGTGTTGAGACACATTCGGAATAGTCGTTAGGATCTTCGCTTTTTCCTTTGGCCGTACTATAAAGGGGGGCATGAGCGAGTGGCTTGACCTAGGTGAGTCTCATGTTTAGGTGTGGTGCACACTTGTCAAACTTAGCACTAGGAAGCTCTAGAATAGCTCAAAGTTCAGTTGGAAGCAACTTGGTTCAAGTTGCGTCGCATTTCGGAGTGTTTAGAGGCGTTTTCCCTTGACCGGACGCGGTGCCTGGCTTGACCGGACGCGTCCGGTCAGTTCTAACCGCTAACTGTGTTTCAGCGCTAACGACCGGACGCGGTCCTTGCAAGGACCGAACGCGGTGTTTAGGCTGACACGTGTCACTTGAGGGAAACCATCTAATCGGACGCGACTGGAGTGTGATCGGCACGTCCGGTCACGTTCCAGTAAGGTACTCTGACGACCGGATGCGTCCGGTCATCACCGATCGGACACGGTCGCGCGTCAGGTCAGAGTATAGTAAGCTCCATGCACGATCAGACGCGTTCGGTCACCCCTGATCGGCGCGTCCGGTCACTCAGCCGTTATTTCTGGTTTTGACCGTTACGAGCGACCGGCGCGTCCGGTCACTTTGACCGGCGCGTCCGGTCACCTCGTATTTTGCTGAGTTGGCAGGTAACGGTTGGATTTGTTTAAGGGGTGTATAAATACATCCCCACCACCTCTTTTAGAGGTCTCTTGCTCATTTGTTCAGCTAAGAAACACCTTTGGAGTGCAAGGGAGTGCAAGAGCTCTAGTGAGGATTGTGTTTTGAGAATCAAAGCTTGAGAGTCCTCCACTAGTGAATAGAGAGTAGCAAGTGTGCATCCACCTTCTCATTAGGCTCGTTGTGGTCAAGTGAGAGTTCTAGCTTGTTACTCTTGGTGATCGCCATCACCTAGACGGCTTGGTGGTGATTGGGAGTTTGGTGATCATCCGGCGGAGCTTGTGGATGACCCAACTCATCTTGTGAGCGGTTTTGGGCGATTCACCGCGATGGAGTGTCGAAGAATCAGCCCGTAGAGAGCACTTGATCCTTGTGCGGATCAAGAGAGAGCTACACCCTTGCGCGGGTGCTCCAACGAGGACTAGTGGAGAGTGGCGACTCTCCGATACCTCGGAAAAACATCGCCGTGTTCCTTGCCCTTACTTTCAAGCATTTACATTCTCGTATTTACTTTCATTGCTTGATTTACTTTCCTAGAATTGCCATGCTAGACTAGGATTGGTAACTAGGGTGCAAAACTTTTACCGGTAGAATCTCTAGGAACACAAGTAGGCACTAGGGGTGAATTTTGGCTTGTAGGATTTTAATTCTTGCAATTAATTTTTTAGAAAAGCCCAATTCATCCCCCCTCTTGGGCATCTTGATCCTTTCAGTCCTCTACCTCAACTGGGGCCTTGTCGGGGCGGTGTGGTGGTGTACGCGCGCCAGAGGTGGACCCTGTCACGGGGTCTGAAGAGCCCGCAGGTGTCCTCAGAGAAGCCGAAGCTGTGCTCTAGGAGCGCAGAGGGTTTGCTGGCGGCTCCCACGGAGTGTCCATGCAGCCCAACTTCTGGGCTAGCTTCGTCAAACTCCTGCTCATTTTCTACAAACACATGTGTGGACTCATATTATTTAGGACAACCTTTTGACTCGTACAACATTAAAGGATATTTTCAACGTGTTGCTTATGTGCACAAATGTCTCAAGTGCGCCTCGCCCTTTGTTCCTGCAATTGTGTAGTTGAAACGTTGCTTCGTTGGACATCATTGACAATTGTCTGGCCTGCATACATAAACGAGGTTTCACCTTGATGTTACAATTTACTAAAACTGGAATACAACCCACCCAAAGTGCACGGACCTAGGATCTTACCACGTATCTCTGAAGGGGGCTCTCTGTGGCTACGTCTCGTGCATAGTCACGTCTTCGTATTCGTCGGCGACGATGTCGTCCTCGGAGTCGGCGGGAAGTTCTCCCCCTAGTACGCCTGCCTCACCTGCACACGGGTCGACCTATGAAGCCACCGTAGGTACTCGTTGAAGGTGTCTGGGTCGTGTGGCGGGCCATCCTGTAGCGGCTGCTTCTCCCTTCTCTCCCACCTCTTGATGTATTGTGCATGTATCTCACGCCAGTCCTTCTGCTTCATCCTCAGCCTGTGGTCCACACTACAACAAGTTTAGACGGTGTTAGTGCACATAAATGCAATGGCGTAGTTATGTCAAATTAGTTGATGCATAAATATGATTTTGCGAACCAACCTGTGCAGCTCCTTGCCCGTGGAGTAAAGAGGTGGTGGCACACCCATACGTTTACCAAACTGCTTGCAAACCCGGATGGGATAGTGCATCTCAACCACGTGGAAGAAAACAAGCGAAACGTTGGACCGAAACTCGTCGTTCTCTTGCCAACACTTCAAACTCAAGTGGCCCCGTAGATCAGGATCATCGTAGGGTTGCCAATACACCTAGCAAATAGCAATTCAGTTAGTCTTTAACATTGACAAGATAAACAATTAGGGTGCAAATGAAAGACCCCAACGTACATGCATGTGTGTTAGCACGTCAATCAAGTCGGTGTACTCCCTGTACTTGCGCTCTGCATTCCCTATGACCTGCTCTGCCCCGCTCCAAATCCACAAGGCTATAGGCATTGTGTCCTGAGGCTCCCAATTCTACATTGTATACAAAAGATGAATTAGTTATTTCTTAGATAAAGTTTCATACGCAATGCTAATGCAATTAATTTCATCGTAAATTACTTACTGGCAAATTAGCCATTCTAGGGCGCCCGATAGGCCACCGGTACCAGATCTAGATCTGCAACAGGTACGAGCAACCACCAAGCGACGGGTAGCCCGATCCGCGACGGCAAGCAACGCACAGCTGCCTATACGTCCACGCTAGGACCGCGCTGCCCCAACTGAACAGGGCGATGTTCTCCCACGGCTGACGTAGTACGTCCAGAAAGATCCAGCTGACGGCGTTGCCCGACGCGTCAGGGAACAAGAATGTACCAAGAAAGTGCCACAGCCACACCCGAGCGTACGTCTCCACGGTACCCGACCCAGCATGTGGGTCGAGGTTATCGAAGCGCCCTATGAGCCACTGTGACGTGACACCGAAAGTTTTCCTAAAATTTTCATGATGCCATACCTGAATCCACCCTCGTCGTATGCTAGTGCCCACTTTTCCTTCTGTTCCATCTGGTCCTGTAACCATGTCTTGGCGGCTTGGTTCATCACTTTGTCTAGTTCTTTCATTTTCTCCTTGAACTGGTACTCTGTACGCACACAACATAGAGCCTTAACCATGTCACTAACCTTCTTCTTCCTCTGACGCCGCTAGAAATTAGCTGTAAAATGACGCATGCACCATCTATGCACCAAAGATGGGAACCCTTCGATATCTTCACCGGCGGCGTGGAGAATCCCTGCGTGCCGATCCGAAATCAAACATATAGTGCGTGATGCCCCAAGCACTTGGGTACGTAGAAGCTGCATGAACCATGACCACGACGAATTGTTCTCTCCCTCTGCCAAAGCAAAAGCCATTGGTACTATCTGGTCCTCCGGATCAACCGCTGCACGCCAAGCCTTGCCATACTTCACATGATACTTTACAAGCTCATATATGGACTGTTGTAAATAAGACACTGAGACGTCATTATCCTTGTCAACGAGCCCCAATATACGACGGGCAAGGTAACGTGCAGTGAGCTGTGGATGATATTCTTTACCCTTATTATCCAAGCATAAATGGGGTTGGACCAATTTACTTATCCTCCATTTGCCATCACTCGCTTTCTTCCTTGCAGTAAGCCTCCACTGGCATGGATAACCTGCTTTGCAGGTAATGTGGTACCTCAAGTTCTTATCAGAATGAGTCACCAAGTATGGCCTATGGTGGTACACAGCATAATCCTGAAGAAAGAGCTTCATCTCTGATATTGTATTGAATATCATGCCCTTCTGAAGGATTACATGCTCATGGTTATACAGTGATTCTGCACACATCTGCAGACCTATGTCACAAACTGCCATATGTACCATGCTGACATCCTTGTAGTTCGGACCACCACTTAAAGGTACACCGCCCTAGCTCAGTTGCATGAGTTTTGCCTCTGTGTTGAAGCCTCTCAAAAATCCTTCAGAAGGTACACCGCCCTTTTTCGATACCCATGCACGCACGTGCTCATAGGCTTGATATAAACACGTACCGTACCAGTGTCTTGTCCATTTCCAAGATCTTTATAGACTCATTTCAATCACGCACGCTCCGTGTTGAAGCCTCAAATTGTTGTATATATTCAGCACTTAGCGGTCTAGAACGTGAAAATGGTCTCGTTTCACATTCCAAGAATTTTATTCCCAAATGAGAAAGCCGAACAATGTTCCCAGAATGTGAGGACGCTCTTAGAGAGGAACAACCTAATAAAATCGAACGGGTGTGGACTTAACCAGGTAAGGATCTCATTTAGGGTAAAAGCCCTACATCCATGGTGAGCTTCTTCCTCTTAACTAGAAAAGGGTCCTCTCGAAGTTGGGGCGCTAAACCCCTTATAAGACACCGGGACTAGTCTTTTACATTCAAGGCAAAAGCCCCGCACTTACTCTATGGGAGCTACTACAGTGTTATCAAATTAGTTCACGCTCTTGTACAACGCATCACCTCGAGCCACAACAACACATCCTTAACAACAAGGATGTGATGCTACGATTCGAGGTGATGTGCATCAATGGAACAGGGTAATAAGATGATGAGATTTGCCTACCACTCCCATCCCCTCACTTTAAATGAAGTTGATTGCGCGTCCCTGCGTGGGGCCGACAGACGTGTAGTGGTGGGAGCATTGGGTTGACTCACTGCTACACAAAATCTTTTGCCCGGCGTTTCCAAAATGGCCTCATAGGCGAGCGGCCTGGTTGCCCGTCTCGGTTGTTCGAGGCAGGGTAGCCGGGCCAGGAACCGCCTCGGTTAATCCTTGACCGAGGCAGGCACTGTGATATAACCGCCTTAGTTAATGCTTGTTAACCTCGATTAATATTAACCGAGGCGGTTGCGTTAGGCGGTTGCCCTAATGCAACCGCCTCGGTTAAGAGGCTATTAACCAAGGCGGTTTTCTTATAGTGCCTGCCTCGGTTAAGCCTGGGCTATAAATGCAGCCGCACTCACCCTTCTTCCCCACGGCTCCTCCTCTATTTTTTCTAGTTTTGACCTCAAAACCTCAAAAAGTGGCTATTTTCTAGGGGGAGATTTTGCCTTTGGATTTGTTAAAGGGGGACACCGCAAGAGGTTGATTCTCGCTCTCCAACCCTCAGTCTTCTCTCTTTTCCATGATTTGGTTGTTTTTCTCTAGATCTAGATCTAGATCCATATGGAGGAGAGAGAAATCAGATCTAGAGCTACCAGGCTGCACTTTTCCGTACTACTCTGCTTATATGCACCATTTTTGTTGTTTGTGTGTGCAAGGTTCACAATCATAGACAGGGAATCGATGTACAAGACATCAAGGCTAGACGCTTCTTACCTGGATCATGTGACAAGGTTTATTGCCGCTGCGAAAAGGCATCGTTTGAGGCTGAAGCGGGAACACACCATTTGTCCGTGTAATAGCTGCAAGAACCTTCTTGCCCACGAAGATAACAAGGTGAAATCTCACTTGATTACGTATGGTTTTGTCAAAGATTACACCGTCTAGAAGTTTCACGGGGAAGCAAAGGATCCGAGTGCCAGTGTATCTGGAGAAAACTCGTCGACAACGACAGCGGCGGTGAATGCAGAAAAACAACCCTCATCAGCAGCGGCCGGCGGGCACGGCAATGATACTGGCGACAATGCAGACTGTGATTACATCATGATGGATGATCTGCTCCAAGACATGGCCGACGACGATGGCGGCCATGGGGATGGCAGTGAGCCGGTTGGTGTGATGGAGGCCGAGGATGTGGAGCTTTTTGAGGAACTTGGCAACTTGCTAACCATCTGGACCACGACGACATCCTGTTTGGGAGCCCGAGATGGCTAGAGAATTTCAGAGAGATGAAGTAGGTGGCAATTGATCCTCTCTATAAGGATTGTCCGAAGCAGTGGACGGCGATGCGTTTTAACCTCTACATGCTGATGCTGAAGGCTCGTCATGGCTAGTCTGACACTAGCTTCAATGACCTTAAGGCGCCCGCCTCCGTTAAATGTTTAGCCGAGGTGGTCAGGGCAACCGCCTCGGTTAAGGTCACCATTAACCATGACCTTTTGACTGAGGCGGATGACTTGCCTGTCTCGGTTAAACCCTTTTGCCCACCTTGGTTAAATTTTGTGTAGTAGTGACTGCTAATTGGGCAAACACTTGCATCCAGACAGAGCTACGGTTTCAATATCGGGAGAGTTATTCAAACCAACAACAATCTTACATGACAAATACATATACGACAAAAGTATATATAAAAATCAAAGAAGCATTTGTGTTACATTAAAAAAGCTAAAAACTAAAAACTGCACCGAATATTATGGAGAAAAAGAAACAAAAATTAATTAGCCCTAGTTCTCTAATATTCACCCCATAAGTCTAATTCTTGGACAAAAAAAGGAATCACGGTAATAACAAGAACAAAAGAGATAATGAAGATAACAAAAAAAACTAATCGTAAATAATATAGATGCCATTGAAGGTCAGTTTAGAGGGAGCAAATAAGCAAAGCACTTGCAATTAACTAGCTAATTAATTAGATGGTGTAATGTGAGGATGGACTAGTAGATGTTTAGTGGGCAATATATACCTAGTATTAAAGGGCGAAGAGATTCTTCCACCCATCCTTTTCTATTTCTCAAAATATCCCTACGCCCTCCATGTTCCGTATGTGATGCGGACTCACAACCTTTAGTCATACGAGTTAGAACGACTTGCATCCAACGATGGTACGAAATTTGATTCCAAGACGTATTGGATCACATTGTAGCACATGGGCACATTTGGTATTAATAAAAATAACAAAAAAGATAGAGAAAATAATGTAAAGACCTAATTCTTAATTATATAAGATGCTATTAGAAATTAATATAGAGTGAATGCAAGAAAACAAAAGGCACAAATAGCATCATTAACTAGCTAATTGAACAATTAAGTAGCTAATGGAGGGAATGATTCATTCGGGAGCATAGAAATGTTGGGAGGTTCTGGCCGGCTCAGGCCCTCTTCCATCCACCATTGCTTGCATCGTTGTGTTTCGTACTGAGTCTATACTAATCTGATACTGTAGATGTTAGTACATTTTTCTATAAACTTAGTTAAAGTTATATAAATTTGACTTACGATAAAGTGAAGTATTAATTAGAACTGCTGGACGACTTGGTAGTGGACGTCTTGGAGCGTTTCTTTGCCTTCATGGACTCTAATTCGTTCTCATTCTTCATGAGTGAACTATGCCAAAGTTCCTAGATAGCTTATAATTTGATAAAGAAAGCAGCCCTCTAGTTGTTATTAGGGGCCTGCCCTTCAAAAAGAAACTTCTCATGGTCTTGATCTTTGCTCTAGAAACAATGAAATAGGTATATTCTTTGCTTTTAGCTGGTAGAAAAGGACCGCTAACTTTTGCATAATAGACATTTGTGGCTTTGCACATCACACTGCTTGTCAATCAAGATTTGAGAAATTTTAGAATGGTTGAAAAAAATATGGACCATCCATGGAGAGAAATAGAACGGTGTAGAAATATGAGGTACCAATATAAAAATACTCAGAAGTACTAAAAAGATAGGGATAGTACCAAAATTAGTGGGACCAGTGGGTTTGTATCCAGATTTTTATTATTTTGTTAAATCATTTATTAATCTTCCTTGAGGGGTGAGACTGGAATTTGCCATCAGGATCAGTGCTCCACCTGCGACCGTCTCCGCCGGACTGCCCACGCATCCTCGGAGGCCGGCGCAGCGCAGCCGTGGAGCGTGGCCTCGTGCGCAGCTCCAACGATAAGCTTGGCCTCCATGCGCATGGGCACCGGTGCTGATGCCGCGCGGGTCACACCCCTCTCCTGCAAGTCTGTAAGGAAGAGCTGTGTGTCTTGTTCAACTCTGGCAGGCGAGGCGAGTTCGCGCTCTTGAAATTCGGTCTTGAGTACGCCGTAGTAGCAGTAGTTGGGAGCTGAACGGAAGCTAGGGAACACACCAGCAGCAGGAACACCAGGCTGAGCTTGCAGGCTAGTAGATTCTTGACCTTGCCATGATCCCGTCGTTCTGCGCAGGCAGCCCGGCCCTTGCCGTTCTTGACCGTTGTCGAGCGAGAGCTTTATTAAGGCCTGTTTAGTTACCCAAAAGTCAAAAAAAAAATTGTGCAGTACCTGTTATATCGAATATTTGACGCATACATGGAGCATTAAATATAGATAAAAAATAACTAATTGCACAGTTTATATGTAAATGTCAAGACGAATCTTTTTAAACCTAGTTAGTCTATAGTTGGACAAATTTTATAAATAATGGTCCTCAATTAATTAACTAGAAAATAGAAAAAATGAAAGTACCGACAAGTACCATGGTACTTTCCCAACCATTATAAAAGAGCTCTCAAGATTTATTCCAATCTGACTGAAAGATCTCCTAAAGCAAATAGTACCACATATACTAGCTGATTTGCAGCTTCAAAATGTGTGTACCAGGCCACTGGAATGTGCAATGGTATCCTTCACAGCTGTCGATTTTTCATAGGCCACATATCGTCGTGAGGCACCTGAACACCACACGGGGTGTTTAGTTCCTCTTCTAAAATTTTTCACCCTATTACATCAGCGAGATAAATTTTTTTTGAGCCTAATTAATCCATGATTTGACAATGTCATACAAGAGTAAATATGTGCTAATGACAGATTAATTAGACTTAATAAATTCGTCTTGTGGTTTTCAGGCGGGTTATATAATTAGTTTTTGACATCCTATAAAACATCTAATATGACACCCAAAAATTTAACACTCCAAAAACTAAACACCTCTGTAGATAGATATAGCCCGGCCATCAGCAGGGACTTGAACCAACATCTTCTTCGGCTCCGATTGGTACCTACTGCTACAGTTTTTTTTTACTGTAACGCCTACCTGTGGGCCACAGCGGCAGCAATGAATACTGAGAACAACCGATTCAGCGGTAGCACCTTAGCTTTGCTGATTCAACTCTTGTCCTGAAGGCGACACAGACCGTACCCTTCAAGTTGCAGGGGTCATTATCGCGAGAAAAGCAAACAAAATGCACGCTGAGGAATAGTTCTTCCGATTAGAAATTAGCCCCACAACAACAAACTTTCCACTAATCCCCACAGCGAAAGTGTCAACTGAATCCATTGAGACGAATATATGAGATCACAAACGACAACATCTAAAGCATAATATTTATACCTCTAGCTAAGGCATGACTGTGGTGCTGCCCCAATACTGCAACACTGGTCACTCGAGGGTCCCGGTAAGGCGCCACCTTCCTCCCTCCGTCCCTCGTTATGTCACCATAAGTACAATAGCATTCCTCCAGTAAGAATCATTTTATATTTATAAGGTTGAGTTTAAAAAACATCCCACTCCAACTCTACCATGTATTGTCAAATACTCAACCCATTCTACTTTTATTTGGCAACTCTATCTTGTATTGTTAAATACTCTCTTTGTCCTAATTTTATTTGGCAATACAGCGTAAAGTTAAAGGCAGATGTACGATATGTATACAAGGGGGCTGTTTAGTTGGCAAAAATTTTGGCGAAATGCTACTGTAGCAGTTTCGTTGTTATTTGGCAAATATTGTCCAATCATGGTCTAATTAGGCTTAAAAGATTTGTCTCGTCCATTTCGTCTAAACTGTATAATTAGTTTTATTTTTTATCTATATTTAATGCTTCATGCATGCGTTTAAAGATTCGATGTGACGGGGAATCTGAAAATTTTGGCAAAATTCTTAGCAACTAAACGGTACCAAGATGTAACCACATCCTATATAAAGCTTACTCTCTTTCTCTCTCATCTAGACGAGCATCCACGATAGTACTAGTATTGTGAGACAATTAAATATGTTTAGTAGTCTTTTGACCATTGGTAGTTATGCCTGGTATACTACTCCCTCTGTCCCAATTTAGAGGACGTTCTAGCAATCGTCGCTGAGATCAAGACGCACTCAAAAAGACCCTGTCACCCCTACACGCATTCTTACCCATGCAGCTTGGGAACCGGACTCGGCTGGGAGCCTCCTCACACTCGAGCTAGCACTACCATTTGTTTATTGGAATAGTGGATGGTAGTGGATGACAGTGGATGGCAGGAGATGATGGATGGACAACTGCCGTACTTTGATACAGAAGCTAAGCTAAATCGTCTTTCTTTGTGACATTTATTTTGAACGCTAGGACGGAGGGAGTAGGAGGGAGTACAACTCAAAATCCCAATATAATCAAACTCATAAAAAATATCCTGACACATATCTAAGAAACTCCACCTCAGCAATTAAATATTCCGACACTTAGAAATCATCACGTGTGAACCTTCATGTTTACATTGGACTTGAGTTTTTCCTTTGCCGCTCAACGAGAGCTGCCTGATGAATCTCGTCGTAGACTCCATCTGCAACTATGCACCCATCTCTTTTATTATCACAGTCTCTGTGAAAGAAAAATTAGATTCCTCTCTAGCCTTGAAACATGCCTGACTCGTTGAAGCATCAGCTCCTTATTTGGCGCATCATGAGCTAACTAAAACCAATATCGCAGTTGAATTGACTACATACATAATACTAAGAACCTCGCAGCTACTATCTAAGCCATTTCCATCCACATGCTATGTCTAATATCTTACTATGTAGTTTCCTACAGGCTACAGCCCTAACCAACCATATTACTTAGTTGCAAGCACACATCCGCAGATTACTCAAGCCCCATGGATTTTTGGCTATGCTTAAATCCCTTCAAAGAAATATCACCAAATGAACTGTGTAGTTTAGAAAATCTATGACAATAGTTATTTTATCATGATGATATTCACACCTAACGTATTTTGAGATATCTTTCTAGCCTTTCAATACTCGAGTCAAGCGAAGTTCATAGAGGAATAGTGGGATAGAGACATGTCATCCGAGAAGCTTGAGGAGAGAACCTTTGAGGCCCTAAAATCCTTGGATCCTATATGGGATGAGCCATAGAGTCATGCCTTAGGGCATCGAGTATAGTTTTTTTTTTAAGAGCGGGACAGCGGGTAGCGAGCGAGGAGAATCTGAACGAGGGGCGAGCGGCTGAGAGCGGCCGGCGTAGGCAAGCCCCTCCAAAAAATCCGCCCCACTCTCGCATCAACCCACTGGCCCTGCTGCGGCCAGCCAGGCCGCTCCCCTCGCTGGAGCTGGGGCGATCCAGCATCACAAGTGAAGCCCACACGCCGACACCCACGACGCGCCCCGGCCAATGAAAGCCGCGCGACGCGCAGCCATGCATATTCACTCCCTACCGAGTCCCGCCCCACCGCGCGCGCACCACGTCGCCGAGGCAAGCGCAGCCACACACCGCCCCGCGAGGCCACGCTCTCCTCCCGCGCACCATAACATCGCGGCCCCCCGCGCGGGCGTCCGGCGTCCCCGCCCGCTCGCCCAGCTTCTTTAACGTGTACCAGACTGCAGACAGCTAGCGCACTCCGCCCGTCTACCTCCGACTCCGATCCTCTCCTCCCTCTCCCTCCCAGCAAGTCCCACCCACCGATCCCCCACAGCTGATCGATCTCTGCCTCTCCTCTCGCCTAGCCTGCCGCCAGTTGCACCACAGCATCTGCAGTATCGGAGGGCCGGACTGCATGGCCATGGCGCCGCCCAACGACTCGGAGCCATGCACGCAGCGGCTGCCCGCGGAGGACCAGCTGCAGCCGCCGCCGGCTGCCAGCTGCGGCGCCGCTTCGGACGACGATCGGGCGACGGCGGCAGGGACGTCGTCCGAGCCCGACCACCAGGCGGCGCCGCCAGCGGTGGTTCCCGCTGAGGCGGAGGCGGAGAAGAAGAGCAGCGCAGCCGCGGGAAGCGGCGGCGGCGGGGAGCTTGTGGCGCGGCGGCCGGCGGCGGGGGCGGAGGAGAGCGCGCGGGAGCGGCTGAAGCGGCATCGCACCGAAATGGCGGGGCGGGTGCGGATCCCGGAGATGTGGGGCCAGGAGCGGCTGCTCAAGGACTGGGTCGACTGCGCCGTCTTCGACCGCCCGCTCGCCGCCACCACGGGCCTGCTCACCGCCCGCGACGCGCTCGTCGCCGAGTGCGCCACCGCGCGCCGGCCGGGCCCGGCGGTCTCGCACGGCTCCACGGGGCGCCCGCTCCGGGTGCACAACGGCTGCTCGTGATCGTACGTCCTCAAACTCGGCCGGCTACTATTTTTTTTTCGAGATCGGGCCATTCACCCGTATTTCATTAAGAGGAAAAAGGGTTTTAAAGACAACCCACAGAACAAACTCGACGGCGAGTGGCCATCCAAGTGAGCCCGGAAACGAACGCCTAGCTACTGGATACTATCGTATCGTATCGCCGCAGTTGAGAGTGCTTTTGTTTTAATTTGCTACTCCGATCCGATGATTACCGGCGTACATACATGATGCTTTCAAACTCTAGCTATTTGAATCTTTACTGCGTGCTCTATCGGACTATGAATTTGATCGATGGTGATAGATACACACCACGAAGTAATACTCATCATGCTTCTTTAGTACTGGTGGTTGTAATTAATGTAGTTGATCACCATTTTAAGCATGTCCCAATCTGCTTGTTTATTTGCAGCTGATGAGCTAGAGTTCTTGCTGTGTCATCGTAGTTTCGATCTTCCCAATTCATTTTTGTTGGCTTCTTCATTCCATCAAAGCACCTATATCACCAAAATCCATCTACAACGCCATCTAGAAATTTTTAAGCTCTTAAATCTGAATACCGAGTGTGCTATTGCATGCACTCATGGGTTTTCCTAATCGTGAATTCATGCATGCCTGCTGCTTAATTAGATATATTGAAAGAACTTTTGCTACCGAGAAATGAGACAGATAGACAAACAACATCTCTAGCGAGCTGAGGCTTGAACGAAGTAATTAACCAGCAGGAGCGCAGCTTTAGATCTCCATGATGAATCCGATCCTCACCAGATTCTGCATCAACGTCTTACCGACGTGGCCTCCTGCCCTTCTTTCATTCGATCGTCTTTCCGTTTGTGGAACAGATTCTTCCCTCCTCAATTTACTGCGCATGCTGTGGACTAGTCAATTATATATAGCTAGCTAGTCCTCATCAGTCATAAAAAAAAATAAGTACTGTTGCGCTAGTGTACATATACCAAATATTAGCACCGTACGCATGTACATGTATATAGTAGCCACTTGAAATATAGTGTACATCACACACCATCGTCTCTGACCATCGAGGATAATTGCGAGTACAGTACGTATGCATATGACTATATTGGAGAAAGGATGACGATGTGAAGTCGATATATAGGAGGGTTTTTTTTTTTGGTGAATTGTTGATATAGGAGCATATATATAGGTAGATGAAACAAATATGATAAGCGACACAAATTAATTACCAACTACTGTTGGTGTATATAGCAACTAGTGGCTGTAAACTACTCCAGCAAATTAATCTGTTGCAGATTACTTGGCTTTGCCCTTTTTTTCCTTTTAGCGATATCATCCATATTCCGATCCCATAGTAAAATAGTGCTATATTACAACAAAGTTTCCTTTTCCTCATCAGAGGGAGATGTAACTTCTCGCAAGAAAAACAAAACCACAAGAAGGCTATCCGCTAGACAATTCTAAGGTTAATTATTCCTAGTGCATCATGAACCACTGCTAAAGAACCGATTTCTAGAGACAGTGGGATCAATTTATAGACACTATGAGTTATAAAATTGGTGGAATAGTTAATTATATATATTGTTGAGCCTCATGGGCAAATTATATAAGGGTACATTGTTTCTGGAGTAATACACTAAGACGTCACCAGACACCACCGGTCCACGGCTCTGGAGTAATAATTATATAAGGGTACATTATTTCTCAGGGTGTATTGTTTCGGTAGGTAAATGCAGGCCCAGTACTGTCTGGTGACGGCTCTGTCCACCGGTCCAACAGAGCCCACTTATGATTCTCAACCAGAAAAAAACTGAGCCTACTCATCTTTAATGACTTAAACCGTGTTGCAGTAACAAAAAAGTATTTCGGCACGCCATCATGTCGTCATCTAACAAATCTGAACCGTTGTATAACAATATATCGGCATGAGTGATGCTGATAGCAGTCGGTGTCTTTTGGAGTTCTCACAATACATAAAACTCTAGAGAGTTAAGATAGGGTATAGGTAAACAGAAAATTACATATTCTGTGACCGGTGCTTCAGCTTCTTAAAAAAATGTTAAGGGGACTCTAGAAGAATATAGAGAAGTATGTAGATAAATATAACATGCTCTCATAGGCTATTACTGTCACTCACCCTTTCTCAGCAAAACTAGACGTGAACTGTTGTAAGAAAAATTAAAGAAAAAAAAAGAAAATCAGAAAAAAAACATAAAACAACCGGGAAACAAAAGCCCAACAGCTACTGGGCTTTTAGTTGGTCTACAATTATCGTTTCATAATTAAAATATGGTCCAACTATGAAACCTAGAACACAATGTGCGGGCACGTTCCAAGTGTGGCAACGCCACGCTCTGTTCTAGTTTTGCTTAAATTACATAGACATATCAATTTACATGTTTTCATTCACTCTGGTTGTAAAAGTAGTATTTTACTTTTGTGCAGTCTTGAGATGCATATCTTTGCATCTAACTTTTTCTACAATATTACCTCCGGTCATAAAATATTTAAAACTATAAATGTCAACAACTTCCAAATTATTTAGTTTGAAAAACGTATAAATTGTATGTGTAGAATATTAAAAAGGCTGGATGAAAAGATGAGCGACACTTGTCACCCCTACCAAATTGCTCCCTTTTTATTGTATGTATCAGCTTCTCGTCCCATCATCTGAAACCTTTGGCTTAATACTCCCTCTATTCCAAACCTCTGGCTCAATACTCCCTAAGTGCCGTTTTGAGTTTTGTATGTGTCAAACTTTCTTAAGTTTAACTAGATTTATTAATATTAGCAATATGTTTATCTCCTAATAAGTTTATTATGAAAAATATATTTAACAATTAATGTTACGATCCTTATTATGCACCATAAATATTAGTAATTTTTTGTACATATTTAGTCAAAGTTAAAAGGGTTTAACTTATCGAGAAACGATAATGCTGACACTTATTTTAGGACAAAGGGAGTATGTTGTCCTCGCTCCAGATTGTTGATAGTAGGATTTCACCTCATACATTAAATAGAAAGGCCCATCCTCGGCCTTTGCCTCGCTTTATTCTATTTGTTTGGGGTCGCAGCTAGGAGCTAAGAGGAACTTAGAGAGATTCTTTATATCCTTATGTATCGACAGGAAAATACATTTTGGATAAAATAAAGCCATCTAACAACTTTTCTAATGTTAAATCTCTAAATATTATGATCCTCTATTCCGGGTTTTTTGCTAGACAAAGATAGAGTGAGGTTGACTCTTCAAAGTGCATGCATAAAGTTGTTGGAGGTTGGAAAGGTATAAAAGAATATTTTTTATTTAAATGGTTCTTCAAATGATGATTTTGAGATTGAGTTTAAAAAGGACCATTGCATTTTGATGGCCTACGACTAAAATCGATGGTCATCTAGGCTAGCACCTGAGGTCCAAATAAACATCCCAAAAAATAGATGCCCTTGACAGAAAGGCTGAGACAAAATTATTATCATCTCAGAAGGTAGAGCTTAGTCATCATCTTAAAGGGCAATTAACTAAGTTGCTAAGAGAGAAGGAGATTTATTGGCTCCAATGATCAAAAGCAATGAAGCTATTGCAAGGAGATGATAATATTAAGTATTTCCATATGTTGGCAAATGGGAGACACAGAAAAACAAAAATTACTCAACTTGAACAAGAAGAAGGGATTATTGTTGCGGATGCGAATTTGAAAGATTATATAACTAATTACTACAAACGACAGTTTGGACCACATTTACAGAATTCTTTCTCATTGGACGAGACTTTGAGGCATAATATACCTCAAGTGTCGGCGGAGGAGAATGAAGTATTGGTGGCTCCATTCAGCGAGGAGGAGGTCACATCGGCAATCTTTGACATGAAACATAATAAGGCACCGGGTCCGGATGGTTTTCCAACAGAATTTTACCAATTCTTCTAGGACGTGGTAAAGTAGGACTTGATGAGTTTATTTTATGAATTCTAATGGGGAGACGGCTTCTTCACAGTTTAAATTTTGGGGGCAATTACACTACTGCCCAAGACCACAGAAGCAACTAGAATACAACAGTACAGGTCAATTTGTCTCCTAAATGTGTCGTTCAAGGTCTTTACGAAGGTATTAAATAATAGAATTTTGAAAGTGGTAGATAAATTGATAGGTCCATCTCAGACGGCCTTTTATTCCAGGGAGATATATAATGGAAGGTGTTGTAATACTACATGAAACAATACACAAATTGCATAGGAAGAAAAAGATGGAGTGATCCAAAGGTTGAATTTCGAAAAAGCATATGATAATCTTAAGTGGCCTTTTATACAACAAGTCCTCAAAACGAAAGGATTCTCACTAGTTTGGTGTGAATGGATTTCAAAAGTTATGTCTAGAGAAAGTGTTGCAGCAAAGGTCAATGATAATTTAGGGCATTATTTTCAAACAAGAAAAGGGATGCGCTAGGGGGATCCACTATCTCCAATCTTGTTTAATATAGTGGTTGATATGCTGGCAATTCTTATTTCATGAGCTAAAGAAGTTGAACAAATTCATGGAGTGGTCCCGCATTTGATTGATGAAGGACTCTCAGTCCTTCAATTTGCGGATGACACTATTATCTTTATAGACAATGATTTAGAGAGGGAAAAAAACATGAAGCTTTTGCTTTGTGCTTTTGAGCAATTATCAGGACTCAAAATCAATTTCCATAAAAGTGAATTGTTATGTTTTGGAGAAACTAATGAACATCAAGTGGAGTACACACAAATTTTTGGTTGTAATGTAAGATCATTCCCTTTTAAATATCTAGGAATTCCTATGCATCATCGAAAATTAATGAATAAGAACTGGAAACATGTGGAAGAAAGATTTCAAAAGAGACTGAGTGGTTGAAAAAGTAAGATGCTTTCGGTGGGAGGAAGGCTTCTTCTAATTAATTCAGTTCTGAGTAGTCTTCCTATATTTATGATGTCTTTCTTTGAGATACCCAGAGGAGTATTGAAAAAATTAGATTATTTTATATCTTGGTTTTTTTGGCAAAGTGATGAGCATAAGAAGAAATATAGATTGACAAAATGGGAGATAGCATGCACACCAAAAGACCAGGGCGGATTGGGAGTCCTAGATCTAGGTATGCAAAATAGATGCTTACTAAGTAAGTGGCTTTTCAAACTGATAAATGGGGATGGAGTATGGCAACACTTACTTAAAAATAAATATTTAAGAGATAAAACTCTGACTCAGGTTCAACACATACCCGGGGACTCTCAGTTTTGGGCTGGCCTCATGAAGGTCAAGGATGAGTTTCTGTCTATGAGTAGGTTTGATCTAGGTGACGGATCTCAGGTGCGTTTTTGAGAGGATTCGTGGATAACACCACGCCTTCTCAAAACAGTCTTTCCGACACTCTATAACATTGTGAGGAAGAAAAGTGCTTCTGTTAGGTCAATGCTGTCTACGATACTGTTAAATGTAGCGTTTAGGAGATCTCTGATGGAAGATAATTTGCAGGCATGGCATAATGTTGTGGTCATGATTTCAGATGTACATTTAAATAACCAAAGGGATCGCTTTGTGTGGGGGCTGCATCAGAACGGGTTGTTTTTAGTTAATTCTATGTGCAGAGCATTGTTGGATGTACAGACGATACCGTACAACACTCAAATTTGGAAACTTAAACTACCCCTTAAGATTAAAGTCTTTATGTGGTACTTGTATAAGGGAGTAATCTTAGCCAAGGATGATTTAGCTAGGAGACAGTGGCAAGGAGATAACAAGTGTTGTTTCTGTTCTTCCAATGAGACCATACAACATTTACTCTTTGACTGTCATTATGCTAAATTTATGTGGAGAATTATTCATATTTCATTTAATCTAAAACCTTCGACTAGTGTACACAATTTGTTTATAGGTTGGTTGGAGGGGTTAAATAGAAAAATAAAATCTCAAATTCTTGTGGGTGCAAGTGCTATTTGTTAGGCACTTTGGTTAACACGGAATGATGTTGTATTTGACAAGGCCACAACACCGTCTTATTTACAGGTTATCTTGAAGGGGACGTATTGGACCAGGTACTGGACTTTACTTTAGAAAAAGGAGGATCGCCAATTCATGAAGGCGGGTTGTACGACTATTGAGACAGCTACGATGGAAGTGTTTGCAAGACACGGCTGACGTTTTAGCAACATAATTGCTCTTTAGTTTTTTTCTATTTGAGAACGTTTTCATCTTGATGGCTCAAAACTTCATTTTTGAGATTTCGTAGAATTGTTTTGCTCGTTTGTAATAATGAACAACCATATGCATTAGTCGATGTAGAAGCTAGGATATTAATATATTTCCTTTTCTAAAAAAACATCCCCAAGGTTTTTTTTGTTTGGCTTGCACGAGAGAATCATGGTGGAGAATTCGTATCGACCGGCAAAATGGTGGGATGCTATTCCCCACAAGAACTGGTTTAAGTATAGGAAAAGTATACATTTTGACTTCCAAGTTGCATGTTAATCTGATTTTCAACCTTGAATTGCGTAACCAGATAATGGACATCCTCCAACTATGAAAATTGAATAAATTTAGTCTTTTGATTTATTTCATAGATGGGTTTCTATTTTGTAATAATATTAAATAAGTTTTGATCTCTAATGGGTCTTTATTGATTTTTTAATAAAAAATATGACACTAGTACCAATTTTTTTTTTAAAAAAATGTTATCTACATGTTTATGATCTATATATAGTTATTTGAAAAATGGTTTATATTATGTTCTATTACTTTATTGCTTGTCGTTGTGCTCATTGTCTATTTAAACACAAAACACATATGGATAACCCTTTTTTTAAGAAAATTGAGACTAGCTAGTTTCATATTTTTTGGATTCAAAAAGTTTATTATAAATTTTTAGAGACCAAACCAATTTTTTATTAGAAAATAGTAAAGCAATTTTTAAACCCGTTATGGATTAAATTTGTCCGGTTTAGCGGTTAGAGGATGTTCATTATCCAATTTTGTAATTTAAAGTTAAAAATCGAACTGGCACGCAACTTAGAGTTGAAAATATACTTTACTCTTTGGTTATCGAAATCTAAATAAATTGGACAGATTATCTTATATATAGGTCTTGTTTTTGTGCAAGTACGTACGTAAATTAATTCTCATGCATACACACGTATACTTATTCCTGTGAATGCATGCATGTATACTCTATCTCTACAAGCACCTATGGATTACTGAGCCATACTAACAAATCTGCCATGCTAATTTGCTACGATGAACATGTCATCTATGGGTAAAAAAAACTATGCCGTTAAATCCTATGTAACCACCATATGTTGCACGTGCTCTAAACAACGGGAAATACCCGTTTTCCAGTAGTGCCTCTGCCAGATTGCGGCGTGCCCAACTGCCGACGAGCCATGGCTGTTGCCACACAGCAGCTTCCGATCGGTGTGCGGGCCAGACGCGGCGAGGAAACGCGATCCGCCGCCCGTAGGGGGGACGGATCACGCATTCACGCGGGATGCGTGCCTGCATTGGACGCGACGCGAGCCCCACCGACCCGAAGCCCGAGCAGGGAGCAGCGCCAGGCACCGGGGCGCACGTGCCGCCGATCGAGCCGAAGAGGGATGACTCGGATCCTCGTCACGCGCTCCTCTGGGTCCGGCGCCCACGCCCATCAGACGCAGAGCGCACCGAGCCACCGACGCTCGGAAGGCCGGAACGCCCGCGTGGCCACACCGTCCGTGACGACGCGGCGAGCGCGCCTGCTCTAGCGCTGTTGGTTGACTCCTCCGACGCGTGACGCCTAAGGGTGAGCACAATACCCAATACCCAATTTTCGAACCTGAATTACTCAAATCCAGACCCGAAGTACCAGAACCCGAATTACCCGATCACAATTTCGGATAGTGATCGTAAACCCGAAATTAGTTTGGGTAATTTGGGTAATGTTTTTCGGTACCCGAACTCCCCGAATTACCCGAAATATCTCAAATATTTGCTCTTCTATTCCTAATATGAAGACATGAGGTAGTTCAATGCCATATAAATATATTATTTGGCATGAATTAATGTAGATTTATGCTAACTTGATAAGTGATTTGTTGGTAATTGATATAAAGACATGATGTGATTTAAAGGACTATTGTTTATTACTTTAAAATGGTACTTGAATTCTTCTAAAATGGTTAGTTTTGTCAATTTTGGGTATATCGGGTAAAACCCGAACCTGAATTATCGGGTACCCGAAATTTCGGGTAATGCTTTTTCGAAACAAAAATCGGGTAGCAATTTTTAATACCCGAATTTCCAACTACCCGAATTATCCGACCCGAAATTTTCAGGTAACCTGAATGCCCAGCCTTAGACGCCGTGACTGACCACAAGGGAACCCAAGCTGCGGTCAGTGCATCGATTTGTTTGCAAAAGTAATTTTATTTGAGCAGCTGGAAAGCGTTTTACGAGTGAGTGACTTGCAAACCTCTCTTTGCCCGTTTCCGGTCAACATTTCGGTCGGAGAATGCATTGCAGGGTTTCGCCTCTCTTCTTTGCAGGAAGGCAGGTCAAAAACCCAATCCTAAATGGAGTCTTGAAACCTTTTGCAGTTTTGTGTCAAGATCCGTTAGGGCCCGTTCGGTTAGGCTCAATCCTGGCCGGAACCGTTCCTGGTGATACGTGACAGTATAAAATATAGCGGCATTCCTGACCGGATCAATTCCAGGGCTCGATCCTCCCGTGCAAACCGAATGTGCCCTTAGCGGAGGCACGTATGTGCCGCAGGGTTTAGCTACCCGTGTTTCCGTTAGGGTTTGTGGATCCGGCAGTGGAGGTTTGTAGTACATATCTTTTCACTCGGTTTTTATCTTAGGGTTTGTGAAATAAAAGAGATTGTTCTATTGCTATCTCGTTGTTGTAACCTAATAATTAGTAGAAGCACAAGGAACGGAATCATTTCACCAAAGTTTGATGAGACGTGATAATTCATGATGCACCACCGTATTTAATTGGGTAAATTTGTTGTATGATACTTTTCAATGTTGGTATTTGCTGATGGACACTACTCAATGTTGTTTTTGCTACAAAACACTCTTCAGTTGTGGCAATTGGCTCTTAAGACACTTTGGCTGTTAAAATAATATATCTTTTTTTCTAGGAGTAGATTGGAGAGAAGTTAAAAGTTATCATTATGCCTACAATCCTTAATATTTATCTAAAAAAATTCATAACTTGCATATGAAGTCAGATGAAGACGAACTTTATATCAAAATTGTGGTGTGCTCAATCAGATCTACAACTTTGTATTTGATAATTTTTTATTGAAAACTATCTAGAGTTCAAAACTTCTTTTAAATTCTCAGGTGTAGTGGTTCATCAAACTAAACACCCCACGAGAGAGAGAGAAATAACTGCTACTTTTGACTTGACGTTAAAAGAAAGGTTGGGACTTGCGAACCATTTGATGGACAACAATAGAGGACAGAGAGAGACAGAGAACAAGCGGTTGAAAAATAGAAAAAAACAATGATAGTCAAGGTTTTCTACTAAATGGTTGAGGCCATGCTTGGATGCAAAGTTTTTTTATTGTTTTAGAAAAATACCATATTTTTATGAAATATTTTTGTTTGAAAACCATAATGGTGATAGGATGTAAAGAACTTTGTAGTTTTGGAATGGGAACCATGCTATTGCTAAAACTCTAGTCTTAAACTCCACTCTAGGCTTTTTTTTCTAAACAATGGCTTTTGCACATCTCTTGTTTTAAAACTGAAGTTTCTTAATACTGTATCTTAAAACCACAACATCAAATATTTGTGGCATGAGGGATTGCAGGCATCCTATTTTTGTCCTTCTGTTCACCTAAACGGCTATATATATAATTTAAATGGTAAATGGAAGCCAAATGTGTCCCCCCTGTTCGGCTGCTCTTATCAGCACGGCTTATCAGCCGTGGAACAGTGTTTTTCTCTCACAACAAAACAGCCACAGCCGGCTTATAAGCCGCAGAAACAGCCTACCGAACAGGGTAGTCATTTATGCCCTAAATAATACACTAAATCGATTGACCATTCAAACGGTCGAAACAGCCTAATAAATGGAACAAAGGTCAACGTTTAGTCGGTAGCAGGATCGGAGTTCACACTATAAACCACTTTAGAACTCAACTAATTGGCATCTCTATAAAAAAAAACGTTTAACTCTGTTTAAATACAGTCTAATCCAAAACCTAAAACATAGAAAATGATACGGGCCTGCAGTGGAGCGGTCAGAGAGAGGCAGCCGAAGGAAGGTGGCAGGTGCCATTCTGCTGGAAGCCTGGAAGTGCCAAAGTGTGGTGGTACATGAGCTAAGGACGCCCGACCCGGGCCCCTCCTTTTAATCCTCATCCGGCTGGTCGCTCGTCTCTTTCCTCGCATTCTCGCCACTGCCGCGCCGGTGCCACTGATCAAGCCAGACA
The DNA here is from genome assembly GCA_038087645.1 of Saccharum hybrid cultivar R570. Classification (NCBI taxonomy): domain Eukaryota; kingdom Viridiplantae; phylum Streptophyta; class Magnoliopsida; order Poales; family Poaceae; genus Saccharum; species Saccharum hybrid cultivar. Next base: position 61,440 of record JAQSUU010000198.1, read on the forward strand.
GAGCCACAGAGGCGAGACCTCCCCTGACATTGCAGGCTTGCAGCATCCAACTCCGTATATAGCCAACAGCCTCCAAGCCATTCCCCTGGGTGCGGTGCGCCTTCCCTAATCTCCTACTGAGTAAACACACCACAAGAGCCGCGCGTGTGGAGAGACTCGCGGACAAAGGCTGTAGCGCGCACCCTTGCGGCCTTGCCACTGTGCGTGTGATTTTCTGATAAAAGCTGCTTATTGCTCGCTCCTCCTGTGCGTCCCTGCGCGTGTTCGTCCCTCTGTCTGGATGGCAACAGCCGGTAGGCCGTCAAGAACTGCGCTGTCGCCGCCAGCTCCGCCCTGCAACCTCGCCGCCGCCTGCTGCTTCGTCCTGCTCGTCCCCATCCTCCTCACAGGTGAGTTTATTGGCATCGGTTAACACCCAACCTCTAGAATCAGGTCGCCAAATACTCAATTGTGACAAGGTATGGATATGGTGGTTCTTGAGTAGCTGCAGGTACTGTGTAATGTTCTTGCCAATTGCCTAACTTTAGCTTAGCTACGTTTTTGTGCTGCCTTGCCAGTCTTGGAGCTCGCATATGGTTACGAGGACCCTTTGCTAAGATTCTACTGTAGCTAGAGCAGAAGGCACATTTGTTAAGATCATGTAGTACATCTCCATGTGCTGTTGCCAAAACCAATCCTGCTTATCACTTCACCATTTAATTCAGAGGCGAAATGGAATCACGGAAATGGCATGGAATGTTCGCTATAGTCCAGCTTAATTGCCAGGTTCGCCGTGTCGTAAGGCGCCGCCCACTATGGCGGCATATCTCAACTCCGAATCGCCATTTCAGCTTTTTCACGGCGCCTTTCCGAAGCGCAAAATGCCCACTGGCAAGCAGCCAGCTTAATCTACTCGCTCCTGAATTATCTGTCACTGATGACGATGAGCATGAGCTGTTGGCTGTTGCTACTTTCTCCACACCACAAAGTTGCGGTCGCCAGCTACCAATCTGGTGTGCCCGGCGATACGTGCAATTGGCAGTCCACGTGGTTTTTCGAATAAGCAGGTGGGCCGATTTAGGCTGTGTTTAGTTACCTATGAAATACAAAATACAAAATGCCAACTACTTTAGAATGATGAAATGCAAAATGCCAAAATTTTAATGGATGTGTTTAGTTCCATCCAAAATATCAAATTTTTCATGGGGTGGACGAGAGCTTTTTGCCTTTTTTTTTCTCTCGTGAGGCCAAAATCCAAAATAGAGAATGGATACCTTTTTGCTAAAAATTTTGCATGGTGTTTTGTTCCATTCTACAAAAATGATGGACCAAAACCTAAAATTTTTTAGATGAAATGGGGAACTAAACACACCCTTAATAACAGTTTTTTTAGGTTATTGATAGCTCTCAGTGACAGTGGCAGTGGTGGCAGAGCCACATGCCCATGTGGTCCACTGAGATCTTGCTTCCATTGGATCACGTGCTCCGTAGACCGTAGCATTATACTAGCTATTTGTATAGTTGTATTATACTCCTATATTCCATACTCTTACGTACGGACCCAGCGCTGTGTTACCATGGTCAAATTATCACATGCATCGAATTATTAGCTGTGTTTCTTCGATCTCCTTGTTTCAATGGCCACAGATCGGATCACCACTCACTGTCACTAAAACTCAATGTTTTAAATAGCGGGCTAATGTGTTTAGCGATATATCTCTAAAACAGCTAATAGCGGAGCTATATCGGGCTATAGCAGGATATAGCGGCTAAATTGTACATGAACTCAAATAGCGGCACCCTACCTTGAAAGGCTATAGCGGGCTATAGCGGTAGCTATAGCGGGAGATTTAAAACTATGCTAAAACTTCACCGGAATGAATGTGTGAACCACAGTCTAGCCTAGATCGGATGAGTTTGTACTCGTCCTCGACGCTGACATATAACAAAAAAATAATAAAGACAATCAGTGTAATTAATTGCAGGTCAGCAAGTGGCGGTGGCCGAGTCCCTGTCGATCGGCGTCAACTACGGGCAGATCGCCAACAACCTCCCATCGCCGGCGCAGGTGTCGTGGCTGCTCCGGTCGATGCGGATCAGCAAGGTGAAGCTGTACGACGCGGACCCCAACGTGCTGCGCGCGTTCCTGGGCACGGGCGTGGAGTTCGTGGTGGGCATCGGCAACGAGTACGTCCCGGCGATGGTGAGCCCCGCGGCGGCGCAGGCGTGGCTGCAGCAGCACGTGGTGCCGTACCTCCTCGCGGGGGCGCGCATCACCTGCGTCACCGTGGGCAACGAGGTCTTTAAGGGCAACGACACGGCCCTCCAGGCGGCGGTGCTCCCCGCCATGCAGTCCGTGCACAGGGCGCTGGGCGCGCTGGGGCTCCAGGGCCGCGTCAACGTCACCACGGCGCACTCGCTGGACATCATGGGCGTCTCCTTCCCGCCCTCCGCCGGCGCGTTCCACCCGGCGGCGCTGGCGCACCTGCAGCCGTTCCTGGGGTTCCTGTCCGCGACGCGGGCGCCGTTCCTCATCAACTGCTACCCGTACTTCGCGTACAAGGACGACCCGGCGCGGGTGCCGCTGGACTACGTGCTCTTCCGCCCCGACGCCGCCGGCGTCGTCGACGCCCGCACGGGGCTCCGCTACGACAACATGCTGTACGCGCAGGTGGACGCCGTGTACGCCGCCATCCAGGGGCTCGGGTACACGGACGTCGAGGTCAAGGTGTCGGAGACCGGGTGGCCGTCGCGGGGCGACGCCGACGAGCCCGGCGCTACGCCCGAGTACGCGGGGACCTACATCCGGAACCTGCTGCAGCGGATCGAGATGAAGCAGGGCACGCCGCTGCGCCCGGCCACGCCCGTTGACGTCTACGTGTTCGCGCTCTTCAACGAGAACCTCAAGCCCGGACCGGCGTCGGAGAGGAACTACGGCCTCTTCTACCCCGACGGCACACCGGTGTACAACGTCGGCCTAAACGGCTACCTCCCGCCGATGCTGGTGTCGTCGTCGACTGCAGGACGACAGGTACATATTCTTGATTGTACGTCAGGTTACCTGATTGTTCGAGTCTTGTCACGTTTTAGTGGAGCACTGGGGCCGGGAGAGAGTGAGAGTGCCGACTGGCATGGCCAGGTTAGGCATGGTCGCAAGGAATAGGTTCTCCACCACGGAAAAGGGAGGATGCCCCTAAACCCTAATCAGTAGTTGCATTAGCACAGATCCACACACATGCCAATCTCATCTGTTGTCGTCTGAAATGTGCAAATGCGTCATGCCAGTATATATATATTAAATTAAAACTCAAATATCCCCTTGTGCATTTCGTGTTTGGCAGGTGATTCGTTTGTTTGCACTAGTCATCATCGCGTCCGTCGCATTCGTCTTATCCTGACAGCCTAAAGCTACCGACGGAGCAGGAGCACTAACAACTGCAGCCAGGAAATGTTAGCTAAGCGTCTCATGCTGACAGGGTTTCCTGTAGCAATTCAAGGTAAATCAGTTTGACATTACCACTGTACAGCATTTTTTCTGTACGTAAGTCAGATAAATAACAAACTGGCATATTCGGCAGGAACTTCTGAGTAATTTGGCCATCTCAACTTGGGTGCGTATATTGGATTTCTGATAGTGACCAGAAGCTCTTACTGTACTCATACTGACAATAGGTTAGAACTGACTAAAGCATATGCTTCGTCGATTCATCAGAGTTTACCTTTTGACCAAAAAAAAAAGAGAAAGGAATAGCTGCATTAACTGCAACTATTTATTGGTGGGATAATAGATATCAATACTATGTAGGCTGTGTTCAGTTGGTGAAAAGTGATTGAAAAGTTACTGTAACACCTTTTATTGTTATTTGACAAAATTTGTCCAACCATGGACTAACTAGGCTCAAAAGATTCGTCTCGACATTTACAGACAAACTATGCAATTAATTATCTTTTTTACCTATATTTAATGCTCCATGTATACGTCCAAAGATTCGCTGTGATGGGTGGAAGATGAAATATTTTGAGTTAGCACGTGAAGTGAACACACCCGTAATTCTGTTCTTTTGACCTTGGTAGATTATCCTTGTTTAATTCTCCATGTACGGAACACAGAAACTGGACACGTTGAGGCAATGTGTCTCATTCGCGAAGACAAACGCAGACAGGAGACGCACATTTTCAGCTTAATGCAAGAAATTGTTACGCTCCCATCATGAATTGATTTTTCACCTGGCTGAAAGTTACAGTATAATAGTATGTCTATTCCTAGACAAGCCAGAGTTCTGAGTTCTGGCACGAATGCTCAAGTCTGAGTCCCTTGTTTACAGACTGATCTTTTTACATGTTCTGATGGGACTCCATTCAAACCGAGTAACATCATATCCATGTTCCCTGTTTTTTTCGTGTCTGAGTTCTGAATTTGATCTCCAGTCCCGTGAATGGAACTATACAAATATGCTGATCAATGCCACAGATATGTACATCAGCTTGCAAACAATGGTCGATTTCAATTAAACCAACAGCTTCCACAAAACTTTCATAGCAAAGTGGTCAGTGGTGGGCTGGTGGTGATATGACTGTTAGTGAGGTCCAGTACCATCCAATTTCACTTGGTTGAGTGGCTCAGTCAGATCTATCTTCCACTCCATTGGATGCAGATAAAAATTACCACCCAGTCTGATGTGAGGACCATGTAGAGCTACTACGAATGTCAAGTATATCGGTCATGTCCATCACTCTGATTCAAGCTCCTTAAATCTTCTCTCCCACTCCTTGACTTCATAATCCTGCTCCAATAGATCCTTTTCAGTAGTATAGACGATATCCTCCGGCGTAATTACTTTCCGTTCAGCCATATCGCGTGCACTGAGCAACTGAAAATATAGGAAAACACAAGCCAAATTTATGCTACTTCAAAAGTTCGAAAAAGACCAACTTAGTGAAGCTCATGAAGCCAAGTATCAATTACTTCCTCTAATTGGAAATATAAGCCCATTCAGACATCGACAACTAGTAATATTAATATCTGAAGTGGAAAGAATTATATATTAGGAAATTATTTATCACAATGAATCTAGTAATCCCAATCTTGTATTGTCAATCTATATAAAATTTTGGATATTGCTAGTCAAAGGTGAAAAGATCGTTAGGACAAACCAAGATAGACTTATATTTGTGAATTGTGACTGGATGTAGTATCTAAAATGTGTATGGCATGAAGTTGATGAGAAGGCACCAAAATAAGTTGAGTAATATTAAAGAATGCAATAAAGAAGTGCACACCACACAATCTAAAAATGTCATGGTAAGCATATATTTTCATTCAAATAGCCAGTTTTGTTGTAGCTGTTGAGAACGGAAGGTCCAAGCTGCATAATAGATTATTGACGCACACTTTGATCTTATGCTTTAAGCCCCTCTACAGTGGCTTTACTATGGATCAGTTATTATGCAGGGAGGAGGTGGCTGCCATGGAGATGGGGGCACAGGGAGAGAAGAGGCACGGCAGAGAGTGGTGGCAGCTAGGGGAAGGAGAAAAGGACTGAGTCATGGGCCTCTGAGGTGTTGGGCCCAAAACAGGCCAATTGGGCCCCGCGCAAACAGTACCCGCGGGTACTGTAGCGCCATAAAACCCATCTAGGTTTAGGATTAGGAAGAGTCCAGAAGTTAGGATTACGAGTCAGGCCAGGTCCTCCCTTATAAATATAAGGGGAGATGTACCGATAAAAAAATATATATAAGGGGAGATATATTTATTGAGATTATTAAGCAAGAACAATTCAGGGGAAACCCTAATTCTATCTCTCCCTCCCCTTCTCAGCCTTGGTCTCCTCTCCAGCCACCGCAGCCACGCCGCCTCCTGCGCCACCAGCCTCAGCCGCCGACACTATGCCGCCTACCACATGCCAGGACGGCTGCAGCACTGCCGCCACCCTCTCCCTCTCTCTAAGGCGCGGCCAGCTCTAGGGCTGCCGTTCCTCCCCTCTAATCTACCCCCAGATCCAGGGATGTTACAGATTGTTTAAGAGAGCTAGTGCAAAGGCTGAAAGGACTCAGGAAAAGGAAAAGGCAGAGAGATGACCCTAAACTAAGCTTAATCCAGTGGGTACTGTTCAAGCGTGGCCGTACCACAGGATGACAGGGAGCCCTCGGCGGCCACTGTTAGACCGGCTGGTCCAGTCATGGTCATTAAGCCCATAACATGTTTCTTTTTAGAAGTTTCTAATGTTTACCAGAGGATGACAGGGAGCCCTCATCGGCCACTGTTAGACCTGCTGGTTCAGTCATGGTCATTAAGCCCATAACATGTTTCTTTTTAGAAGTTTCTAATGTCAGGAATAAATAAGTTACCGGTCACAATAAGTCTAGTCTATAAGGTTTCTGTGAATGCTCCAAATCCATCCTGATTTTCTCCAAACAGATCCACACAAGGGTAACGTAAAAATAATTAAATAGAGTTGTGGAACTTCAATTGTTATTACCTTTCTTCTTAGAGAAGAATCTGGTGACACGAGTTCCTGAGCTCGCTGTTCTCTGGCCTTATTCCTCTTTCTAATGTCATTGTTGGTCTTGCGTAGCAAAAACCATCTAAATAAAGGTATTGCAAAAAAGGAGCCAGCATATATCTAGAAATGACCACATTGTATCAGTACATATCATTAATCATATTATTAATTCATAGGTAATTCAACAATCATCAATTTTGCAACATTCACAACATCTGGAAACTCCCTTAAAAAAGAGAAGGGCTAGTGATTTCTGTCAGGCCAAATAAGCATAAATGGAATGACTAGAGTAATAACCACGATATGTCAAATATGCATAAATGGAATGACTAGAGTAATGACCACGATATGTACTAAACAGGCATACCAAGCCCGGCCATACCTGAAGCAAAGGATATAACTGTGCCGCAAATGAGATTAATCCACCAGGTGTCACTGTCATTTGCCTTCATGACAAATTTTAATACATATTGTTAGCATTACATATCAATGATACTTTCATGATAAATTTTAATACATATTGTTAGCATTACATATCAATGATACATGGGGCCAGAATTATTATAATTCTTACTTCAACAAGTTTCCAAGAATGATGACACCAAAGAGATTGAGTCCTCCCAAACCAGCAACCATTGCCTTCTCTGATGCATTCGCTTTACTGCAAAATCAACATGTAGGTGTATGAAAGGGCATATAATAGATTAAAATAGCAAATTTAGAGCTGATGAAAAAATACCACTTAATGAATCAACCTATATAACATAACGCCTAATCTCTAGATTCTCATGCATTCCGCTCCTGATGTAACGTATTTACAATATAATATTTAAAATCCACACACTAATTCTATTAGAAATCTAAAAAAATCATCATGGGAGGTTCACACTTCTTTATTTGGTATAAAATTGCATCCTGGGTTAGTTCAACTTCACTAAGGACGGCAATGATATGTACTGACCTGAATTTCCATGGTTTCTCCTCTAAGTACTTCTCAATTCCGCTAAACATTGCAGACCATTTGGTACCCACATATTCCCTGCTCCTACCACTTTTTGATGAAGCAGTACGTTGCAGTGATGGGAAACGATACAGGATATTGCCCTATAAGAAAAACAAAACTATTAAGTTACTCAACAAAACCATTAAGTTACTCAGAAGAATGCCATCTTTAGTATGTAGCTGGCACATGCACTATCAGCCAAGGTGGGCAACATTTAACTCGCTGCGTACTACTGATGTGTGATGGTTGCACCCCGTATGCCTGTATTCCCCTTCTTCCTCCTCAAACTCAAGTGAAGGAACTAATGCATGTAATGTGAGGGTGTTTTTGCTTTGGCTGACACCTCCATGGCATCTGAAACCACCCACTGCACCCTTCATCATCTAGGACATGGCATTTCCTAGCACCTTTTTTCTTACATATACTCACATTGCATGTTCCTTTATTGTTTTTCTTTGTTGGAAACTTGCAATAAATCTGAAGGATTAAGTACTTAAGCATGCAAGTGAGCCAATCTAATGATATAGCATGTTAGTCAATTGCGATCTTCTACTATTTTTTAGTCGAGAACCTGACATGATTGGGGTTGTTTGTTTATTCCAATTTTTTGGTGGTACCTAATGGAGAAAAAAAAAGTAAACACCCCCCCCCCCCTCTGCCAGTGTTAGCTGGGTGGGTTGAAAGTGTAGGCCATATTTGACAACGGTAGTTGTACAAATCTGAACTGCTAGAGAGAAGAAGGTTGGACCTGCTCATCAATTTCTGGATGTCCCTGGAAGCGTAAAAGAACTGGAAGAACAAATGATTCATCATCCTGCAGTTCAAGAAATGATATGAGAATATGAATACGATAAGCCTCCGCTCAGTTTATTATTCAAAGGAAGAGTAAATTGCTTTCACAGGTGCAGGGAGTACAGAACTTAATCTCTTAACAAAATAAGCAATACTTAGGGCAAGTGTTCCCATGCCTTGGACTCTTCTGATGGAGGTGGCACATCAAGAAATGGTGCCAGTTCTTCAGCTGTAACAACTCCACCATTTGATGAAATGTACTGCCCAATCTGTGAATTCAAATAAGAATTAGAAATCTGTAATAGCAAAAATGAATATATAATAAATGGTCATGAAGAAGCTAAATTTTCTAAAAAGAAAAAGAAAATACCATCTTCCACCGCTTCTCTTCAAGCCCATCGTTTGGATCACCATCCCCAAACACAAATGAAAATACCTGTGGCATTTATTTAATAAACATTACATACAGTTTCAAACTACCTACACATTCCATCAAAACATAGTGAGAATGAACAATCAAGTCAAACCCTTTTAGATTACAGATTCAATAAAGTTCATCCCATTTTCGTTTTCTACTCGACGCCTTCTGTAATAATCTGCATCCAAGTACCTGCAGGCACATGACATTGTGAATAATAAGAACGTACTACATGATATTTTCTGTTCAGAACTTCGGATACAACATTGCAATTTCAAAACATGAACCGGTGAGAACCACCCTGTTCGCTTATGCTGAAATTTGGCTTATACTGATGCTTATGCTGAAATGTTGTGAGAGGAAAACACTGTTCCATGGCTAAAAAGTAGCTCAAGCGAACAGGGCGAACATATGTGTATGTCCCATTTCATTATAGTCATCTTAACATGAAGTGGTGAGAACAATATTGCTGGAACTTTCCAGCAACACAATACATAATCTTCTCACAATTGAATAGTCGGATGGCTTAGAATCATTGTTCCTATAGTTAAATTTCATGAACATATCATCAGGAATATTATCATGCCCAAATCATTGAATGATTTGCATGACAAGTTGTAATGGATGCATTCCTGGAAAAAAAAAACGTATATACCTTCAACACATGTACTTTCTTCTATTGGTTTGCCAACAAGCAACATTTCAAATTGAACTTTGTTTTGGGTTCTTTTCCCTTTTCCCCTAGGATGGTTTATATGAACACGAAATTCCAAAACACTAAGCATGCAAAGTACAGGCAACATCCAACTTGAAACGTACAGTAATAAATGATGTGGACATGTAGTTGACAGATTGAGTAGGACTACGAGTCCAAGAGCAAGGGGAATTGCCTTTTTGTTCTTTTAAGTCATAACATAATAGTGTGATACAGCACTTTCAGAACACCTCACAAAATGTATATGAAACTTACCAAAACATATCTGTCGGAATGATGACAGTAGAACCATAAGATCTCCGCCGCCTACCACGACTATCTTCATCACTGCTAGTAGAAGAGGAAGTGCTACCAATCAAAGGGGTGTTGAGTTCAATGACAAAAACTACAACTAAAGTTCCAAAAAAAAGCAACTCATGAAATCTAAGTGTGCTTCATTTTTATAACACTTCACGAATCAAATTACAGAGACAGCACCTCTAAGATAAAATTCACAGAATGCCCGTTTCAGGGAACTGAAACATATGACAAAGATGAAGATATTGTTCCAGAACAGCCCTTTAGGCAGTGAACATACAATAATTAGCACACAAACTCTTTCCTGCTATACTCAAACATACCTTGAGCTTGAGAGAATGGCAATGATTGTAGTGTACACCAGCACAATTGAGGCAATGAGCGCAGTGCCAAATGAAACACGTACCAGATAAGCACCCACTTGCTACAAAAGAGCAGCAGCACAAACCAATATCAGAAGAGCTCAAAGTAACCTAGCGCATTATTACACCTTCCTCGCTGGAAGTACCTTGGCTTTCTCAACTAGAGGCTCGACCCGCATCCTAAACGATTTGCCAGCCAGCTTTGCCCTGTAGTCCTTTGGGAAGACGTATAGCACCTCCCCGTCCTCCGATACCTACACAATCAGCGACGATTATCAGAGAAGGCCGGAAGGTTACCAGCGGAGGAGGAAAAGAGGGAGTAACTGGCAGATACAGCGGCGCACCTCCAGGAAGCCTTCTGTGTCGGCGGCGAGTGCTTGGAGCGCGCGCTCTGCCTGCGCGAGCTGCAGCCCAGCGCGAGAGGCGACGTCGCCTATGGTGACGCGACCGCCGAAGTGGTCGACCGCCTCCATGGCGCGGTCCCGCACGTCGGAGGGGAGGCGGTCCGTCTCCACGGCGCCGCCCGGGCGCGCAAGCGCAGGCGGCGCCCCGATGGTGCCTCCAGCGCGCGCCCGCACGTCGGGGCGCCACGGGGACGGTGAGGGGCGGCCGGGAGCGACGCGGAGGCGGCAGGGGGCAGGAAGGGAAGGGGAGAGCAAGGAGAAGGGGTCGTGGCGCGGGGGGTTGCGTGGAGGAGGGAGGGGCGGGCGGAAGCGAAGGTGGAGGGATAGAGATATGGAGGCGGCGGCGGCCATGGGGGAGGACGGGTCGACGGCGGAGGCTTTGGGGGTGGGTTCAGGCGGTGGCACTGGGCATTCTGTGAGAAGCGGCTGAGGAAGGGGAGGAAGAGGTGGACGTCAGTCGTCAGGAGGTGTGTGCTCGGCGTGGCCACGAGATCGGATTTGATCCAAGCAGCCACCGGGGTCCCGACGCGATGAGATCATGTCACCTCATTGTGACTTCTCCTTTCCTCTCTCAAGTGATCATGTCAGAGGCAACTGCTCCGGCCATCTCATTTTTGTACCAAAAAAATACAAATTTCCACTAAATTAACAATCACAAGTGAAACTTTATTGATTTGGATGACTATAGTTCTTACTTGATGAAATATGGTGAATTAGAACTCCTGTGCTCATCCAAGATCCATATCATGCCCCTAGTTATTTCTTTACAAAGAGACCAAAAGGTAAAATTCATAAAATTTTTGAATTGCAAACTAGGAGGTACCACTCTTTGTTGACATGATCTTGGATGATCAATGTGATGAATCCATGTACATTTGATGAGCTTTAGAGTGGAGAAATAATCATGAAATCTATTCTTCAAATCATTTCTCCATCTCATTAAGTTCAATTCTACTCAAGGATTGGGCATCTAACATTAAACTAGAGTATTCAGTTTATAAAGACTTAGACCTCCTAGAGTAGATTGGTCTTCAAATCATTTTTTCTACCAAACCTCATTGTGACTCACGTATATTTTGCAGAGGCAATTTAAGTTAGTCACAATGATGGTTGATGATAATCTCAAAAAATGAAGGCCGATGATTGGGCAATTGATGTTTTTTCATGCCTCTATTGATGGAATTCATTTCGGTTTTCAAAGGATATGCGTCAAGGTTAAAGACGGACTAGTTCTAAGCGTTATGTGGAGTTGAGAGACATTTAGAATAGTTTAGAACTTTATTTTTCTAATGCCATACTATAAAGGGGTATGACTAGTAGCTTGACCTAGGTAAGTCTAGTGAGTGAGTGTGGTGCACACTTGTGAAACATAGCACTAGACAGCTCAGAGGAAGCCCAAAGAAACAATTGGAAGCAAGTCATTCACATAGGTGTTTGAATTGGAAGTGAATGGAGGTGTTCTTATACCACTGGATTAATCTGGTGCTATGGCCTCGAGAGCATTAGATTATGCGCTACAGCACCGTGCTAAAGTTTGTTGTACAAAGAGAAGCAGTGAACACCGAATTGATCGATTCGGTGCTTAGGCAATGGATCACCCGGTGCTATCTAGAGAGCTAGCAGAGAGGAATATTGGGCACCGAATTATTCTGGTGCTAGGCGTCGGATTATGCGTTACTAGGTCACTTCACCATACACAATAACGAATAGTTAGATACTAGCTGTTGGACACGCATGGATTAGTCCGGTGCTCAGTTCAAAGGGTCAATGGAACATCCGGTGATGCTGAATTCTGTGTAGTAGAGTTGTAACGGCTCACCCGTTGGAGGCCAGTCCAAACCGACAACCCCGAACGATCAGAGCGTCAGGACAACGCAGCCGGATGGCGCCCAAGGCTCCTCTGACTTCACGACAACGCTGAGGTCCATCTACACCGCAGCAGCACCCTCTTGGACTCCGACGCAGTAGACTATAGACTCAACCCTCGAACCGCCTTATACCCGACCTACCTCGGTTTATAAGGGGAGGTCGAATCCTACAAAGGGTGGAGGTCGAAACTAAACAGAATAGAACTTGCCAGACTTCACCGAGCTCGGCATCGAGAGCAGAGCAACCCAGAGAGAAGCGACCGAGCGCTCCTCCCCCTCGTCTGTCTTCTCCATCGCCGGGGAATCAACCTCACCGCCAACAAGCCATAGGATCACACCGAGCGATCCCTTCCAAATCTCTTACACTCTCGTTGTAACCCCCGATTTGGGTGCTCTCGAATACAAAGAACCACCACCACTGGATGTAGGGTCCCGATAGCCCGAACTAGGATATATCGCTGTGTCTCATCTTGTGTTCCTAAGTCCACCCGAGCCACCGTAGATCCACACTCAGTGACACCCAACGAACAACGATACTTGCCGTGGTTTGTACCCCGCAACACCAGCACTCACAGCCACAGCATCGTACGGATCCATGCATCCGCGTGTTCCTCTATCATCCAGTTACTTTCCTATATATTTACAGAAACTGAAGTTCAGCTATGAGACTTGTGACTCACCAAATGAAGTGTCTGTGCCAGTCAGATCTGTTGCCATGCTTTGTGACCGACCAGATTTGGAGAGGAACTAACTGTATGTGAAGGGTGGGATTTTTTATTTTTAATCCTTTTTATTCAATATTTCAATAATAAACGCTCCAAAAAAAATTTTCACATCTGACCCTTTTGGTGGCGCCAGTGCCGTTGACATGACCAAATAACGTTGTCGCGCCACATGCATTGGCATGGCAACATCTGCCACGTTAGACGACGTTTTCGACGTGGAAAATTGAAGGCTCTAGTTTGGTTTTGGTGAATTGATGAAACCTTATGTGCTAACCCTTGTACTCTAAGTGATCATGAGATAGAGTAGCATATTCCAAGTGGTGGAGCATACAATAAAGATCATGATGATGGTGATGATGGCCATGGTGATCAAGAGCTCGGCTTGGAAAAGAAGAAAGAGAAAAACAAAATGAGCTTAAGGCAAAGGTGAAATCCATAGAGCTATTTTGTTTTGGTGATCAAGATACCTAGTGGGTGTGATCATATTTAGGATAAATAGCCGTACTATTAAGAGGGGTGAAACTCGTATCAAAATGCGGTTATCAAAGTGCCACTAGAAGTTCTAACTCATTGCATATGCATTTAGATTCTAGTGAGTGCTAACACCCGTGAAAATGTTTATGAAAATATGCTAACACATGTGCACAAGGTGATACACTTGGTGGTTGGCACATTTGATCAAGAGTAACGAAGTAAGTGAAGTCGAGGAGCTCACTGGAGCTAACCGGACACAGCTTCTGAAGTGACCGGATTCGAGGCTTCAGCGTCCGGTCATTTATAAAAGAGGTGGCGCGCTCAGACATGTTTGGCTCGAGATCGGACGCTGTATAGTCATTGTGACCGAACGCGCAGGGCCTGCGTCCGGTCAGGCTATGACGTACTCTGACGCAAGCAGTTGAACGAGGCAGTGAAGATCAGACTCACTGGTGCGTCCCGTCGTCGTCGACCTGACATGTCCGATCGTGGAAAAACGGCTCTAGAACCTTACTGGAAACGACCTGACGCTAGGAGCCGAGAAAAACGGCACGTCCGGTCATGTCTTGGTCGTGGCGCGTGCGCGAGTGCTCTGCTGTTGATCGGCACGTCCGGTCTTGCGACGATCGCGTCCGATCTTGACTTAACCGCGCAGGCGTTGGCAGTTAGTCATTGGAGATCGGTAGCTGAGGTTAAACGAAGGAGGACACGTGGCGCAGATCCAAGGACCAGACGCTGGGGTCCTGCGTCCGGTCGCCCCGAGTTGGGTTGCAGTAAGAGTCCAACGGCTCTATTTCATGGAGGCTCCTATTTAAGCCCCATGGCCAGCTCAAGTTCACTCTCTTAGCCATTTTGCATTGACGTAGCAACCTTGTGAGTCTAGTCAAAGCTCTCCGATTCATCTCCATCTTTGATTCATCATCTTTGTGACATTAGGAATGAATCCAAGTGTATTGTTTGAGTGATTGCATCTAGAGACACTTGGTGATTGTGTTTCACTACGGGTTTCACTTGCTACTCTCGGTAGTTGCCGCCACCTAGACGGCGTGATGCAGTGAGGATCGTTGAGCGGAAGAAGGTGATTGTCACTAGCTCTGATCGTGGTAATTGTGAGGGGTTTTCGACCTTTTCCTGGCGGAGAGCCAAAAGGTATTCTAGTGGATTGCTCGTGGTTTGTGTGATCCTCATCTTGTGTTGGTTGTGCGACACCTGATTGCGGGTTTGTTGTGTGATGTCAATTAGTGTGTGAACCTCTAAGTGAGTGAATCGCCACAACGGGACTAGCGGTGAAAAATCTTGTGTCATTATTATCTCCGAGGATTTCTTTATATTTATTGTGATTGATTGTTATCATATTGTGATTGGCTCATTCATCGACACTGTGGTATAACTCATTATCCATCTCGAACATTTACATTCTTAGTGTAGCTAAGCTGTTTAGTGTAATTAGTTTTGAGAGTCAGCTCGTGTCTTGTCTAGTGGTTAGTGAGGCTCTTTAGTTAGTCATTGAGAACTCACTAATTTAGTGTAGTGACATAGCCTTTGTGTACATAAAGATTACAAAAACAAGAATTGTGGTAGGTGATTTGTATTTTTAGTAGGGTAGCGCAACATTCGCTTAGCCTCCTATTTGTCTAACCACATTGCTTAGTGTTGTTGTAAAAATTTTTATAGGCTATTTACCCCCTCTAGCCATTAGGATCTTTTAAAAATGCTATCGCACTATTCCCGCTGGCGTGACAGTATTGTTCTGTCGCGTCACCGGGAGTGGCGTGACAAGACCGAAGCTTTAAAAAATCATAACTCTTTGATACAACGTCAGATGAAGATGAAATTTATATAAAAATTATAGCTCTCGATGAGATCTATAACTTTCTAGTTTTAAGTTTTTTATCTGAGAACGTCAAGGTGCTCAAAACAATAATATAAAATTTTAGGAGTATAATAACCACGTACTAGGACTTGTCGCATTAGACAAATAATATTTTTTTTGTATGACGTCAAATGAAAATACTTTTTACATTAAAGTTGGAGCTGTCAATAAGATCTACAACTTTATAGTTTTAAGTTTTTACATTTAGAATCTTTAAGATGCTTAAATATAAAAACTTAAAACTATAAATTTGTAGATCTCATTGACAGCTTCAACTTTAATATAAAAAGTACCTTTAATTGACATGATAAAAAACGATATTATTTTTCTAATACGACACGCATTAGTACGCGATCGTTATGCAACTGAAATTTTATATTATTTTTTGAGCATCTTAGCGACTCCAAATGTGAAAACTCAAAACTTTGATGTAAAAAGTGTTTTCATTTAACACCATATAGAAAAGATATTATATGTCTAATGCGACACTACCAGTATGCGGTTATTATGTTTCTAAAATTTTATATTATTTTTGTGAGCACCTTAACATTCTTAGATGAAAAACTCAAAACTAGAAAGTTGTATATCTCATCGAGAACTACAAATTTTATATAAATTTCATCTTCATCCAGCATCGTGTCAACGAGTTATGATTTTTTAAAGTTTTGATCTTGTCACGCCACTCCCAGTGATGCGACAAAACAATACTGTCACGACGTTTTTCACGTCGAAACGCCATCTAACATGGTAGATGTTGTAGCGCCAATGCATATGGTGCGACAATGTTATTCACTCATTTGGTCGTGCCAGCGGCACTGCGCATGGCCAAAAGGGTTAGATGCATAAAAAAAATTTAGGAGCGATTATTATTGAAATATTGAATAAAAAGAATTAAAAATAAACAATCTCGACTTTCATGTGGTTTTTTGTGACTGGGCAGATGTGGAGATGAGCTACTTGGTCTCTTTAGGATGCAAATGAGAAGGCTGCATTTGTATGCTGCTGCATGTATTTGTAACTCCATGTAACGGCTAGTTGTCTAATTTGAATGCAATTGCTAGCAAAGATCTTCTCAAACGTGTACATAAATCATATGTTATGCTGATTTACTTTTCCGTGTATTTTAACCATATAAGATTGGAGAAACATAGCACATCAATTTTGATGTTTTTCCTATCCCTATATGTTTTATATCCTGTGATCCAAAGAGGGCCTAAAATGGTTGAGAGATCATAATGTCTGATTTTAAAAGTTAAGAGAGTATATTATCCAATATTATGGTTTACAGAAATGCTTCCTACACGGCGTTTGGAGGCCGGACGCTGTCTTTCTAGGCATATGCAGCGGATCGGCCCAACAGATCCTGCTCTCTATTGGTATAAATTAAATGCACACAAGAAATATAAGTATCCGTAAGCACACAGATAGTATACTAATATAGCACTTCATCCGGAAGTATTTCAGAGTATTGTTATTTATATTTTATCACAGGAAAAACGTGTGATACTAACTCAGACTAAACTTAACCCCTGAGAAAGCGGCAAGGACGAAGACTATAGGGATTATAAAGGAGGTCACTATGGTCGTCTAGTTCTAACCCTTATAAGCTATGTGATTACTATTCAGGCGGGGGACATTACATAGGAGAAAGCACCATATAAGATGACTTTAACCTGGCAACAGGGTCCTACTTAGGTCCTACAAAACGGGATGTGGAATATATATATATATATAAGAATCAACGAGGCTATAAGAGTTACCTTTGCGAACTACCACGGCTCCGGAATGCAGGGTGCACCTACAATTACCCGAAGTCTAAGAACCACGCTTACACCACGAATACTACTCTAATGTAGTAGCGACCAAGACTAGAGCACTCAAAATAGAGTCGTAAACTAGATGAATAATAATAACAAAGACTTACTTGAATTAGAAGTTGAATACCAAAAGACTCTCAGAAGCAAGCCCCAATGTTAATGGAACTTGATCCCGTAGGTACAAACCGGAGAGAAGACACCGACAGGCCGGAGCTTCCCCTCAAACTCTTTCCCAACACTCTATCTCTCTATTTCTAAATAAGACTAGTCCTAATCTTTGGTGGAATACAAAACTAATCTTCTCTTGGAGCTTCTCTCTTGATCCTATCTAGTAATTCTAGATGTAGAGGAGAAATTAGGGTTTCAACCCAGATGAGGATGATCTGAACAGGTGGGCAGGACTCTGTTTATATAGGCCGGTGGGATTAACGTGAGCCCTTAGATCAAACCGACTTGAACAATGGTTGAGATGCAATCTTCAAGGCGATGGAGGATCGATGACACAAGCCAGCTGACAGGTGGGGCCACCCTAGGTCGGCCAACCTAGCTCCTAGGTCGGCTGACTTGGCTCTATGCCAGGTGGGTCCCACCTTGGAGAATCTGATTTCTTGAGTCTTCTAGAATCTTCTCCATCTGGTTTCGAGTTGGAATATGCTTTTTACACCGACATCCACCATTTCTTGTCTCTTTTTCCTGTTTAATCCCTGAAAAACACAGATATACCAAAACTCGTGAAATTCTGTCAGTTAAACCCCTATTCTACTTATATATTTCTTATTTATGCATTAATTCATGTTTGGTTGACGGTTTAAAATGACACTTAACAACCGTCAACACTCTTCTACATACTCCCCTATCTCTGCGACCGATAACTCCCCCAGTTCACCCGCCGTTGTGTTCACTGCGTCGCCTGCCCCTCCGCCTCCCTTCACGGCATCCACTTGTGCTAGGCGGCGCAAAATCCAGACTGCTATAGATCCCCTCCCATCCAAGCTTCCTGCTCTAGCCCCCATCCGCCTTCTGCATCATCGTCGCTGCCGCGCCCTACCCCATCCACAGAAGCGACCCGTTACAGCCTTCTCTAGCGCACACCCCACTCCGCCTCGCGGCCTTCTCTAACGCGCGGTCCGCCTTCTCCTATGGAACAACCCACCGGGCCTTTCTCCATCGGAGCGGCGAGCTCTGCGTCAGCGTTGAGCTTTGCATTGACGAGCCTCTATTCGTCCAAGAAGCTAAGTAGATGCGGCGCATGTTGCAAGAGTATGTTTGAAGTGTTTTAGATATTTTAGAGATATGTTGCAAGTGTTGTATATCGATGTTGTAATGGCTATGCACGTATGTTTCAAGTATATGTTACAAATGTTTCATCTGTTCCAAAAGTATGTTGCAAGTGTTTTATCTGGATGTTGCAAAAGAACATCTAGATGTTGCATATACATGTATGTTGCAAGCATATGTTTTCAAGTGTTTCAGGTATTCATATATATGTTTGCAAGTGTTTTATCTAGATGTTGTATATATTTACAATGTTTTTAAGTGTTTTCAGGCGTTTTCGCAAGTGTTTTAGACACTTGTTACTTTGTTAGTGTTTCATTTGTCTTCTTTAGTATATTGCACCTGTTGTATTTGGATGTTTCAAATGTAAATCAAGTGTTACAGATGGGATGCACGTGGGAAGCGGTTGACGGCGCGGGAGATGTTCGAGCCGGTGTGGGCAACGTCTGAGGTGGTGTGGGACGACATCTAGGGCAGCGTGGACCTACTGCTGTGGCGCTCGCTCGTGAGCCCGACGTGCTAGGGCACTAACTCACTCATTGTGCAGCACTGCCCCCACGTGTCTAGGTGCTATAGTTTAAGCGATAACGCTTCTATGAGGCCGCCTGTCCGGGCGTGTCCACGCCGGACGCGCCGTTGTGGGCCTACGCGCCAATCGGCCCAACATCAACGTGTGGCCACTGCTACCCAACTTGCCTCACTTTCTCACCCACGCACCCAGTCCCTCGCTTCCTCTTTCCTTCCTCGAATTGCGTCCCGCGCGCTATCCCAACGCGCGCCCATGGCCGCCTCTCTGGCTGGCAGCGGCCTTCTCCCCCACCCAAGCGCCCCCTTCCCCCACCCCGGCACTCGATGTGGAAAGCGGTGGCCACACCGCAGTAGCGCGTGAGCCGCCACCGTCAACCGTCGCAGCAATCCTCGCCGCCACCACCGGCAATGCCCAGAGCAGCCATCGCCGACCCTTGGCGGCCGGAATCGACCGACGCAACCTTCCCCTCCCCGATGTTCCCCGACTCCCGGCGTCTCCTTTTCTCACCCCGGCGTCCTCTTCCCCCACCCCCGCGGTGTCTCTCCCCCCACACCGGCGTCCTCCCCCACCGGAAGCCCCTAATGCCTACAGACCCAGCGGCCATGGCACTCCCCGCGCCAAGTTCTCTCTTCCCCTATTTTGTAATTGTATGTTTCAGAGATATAATGTATTTGTTTCACATGGATGTTGTAAAAATAGATCGGGGAATGTTGTAATTATTTCAGAGGCATGTTGTAAGAGTATGTTTTGAGTGTTTCAGAGGTATGTTTCATTTATGTTTTTCGGACACATGTTGCACATGTTTCACACATATGTTGCATGTGTTTTATTCAGATGTTGCGTATGGTTGCAACGTTTTTCAAGTATGTTTTCGGGTATGTTTTTCGAGTGTTTTAGAAGCACGTTTTAAGTGTTTCAACTGCCTTCAGACGTATGTTGCAACCGTTGTATTTGTATATTTCAAAAGTAGATCGGGTGTTGCATCTCTCCTACTCCCACCTTCTGCTGCATCGTTTCTCCCGGAGCCGGCAGGCATACGAACGAGGGATGGACGATGGGCGCAGGATGAGGGAGCTGCGTGCGTTGGACTCGAGCGAGGGAGCTCCGTACGGACGGACGCTGCCTCAGAAGCAGGATGGACGCTGGGCGGAGGGGGGCTGCCTATGTCATGGCTGGGAGCAGGGGCGCAGGCGCATGATGACGTGGACGTGGCGGGCGCGCTCTTCTGTTGCACGGGTGCAGCATACGTAATTGTGTTTCGATTTACGTAAGGAGACACGACAGATGTTTGAAACGGGAGCCGCGTCCGGACGGAGTCCTAGGGCCAGGCGCTAGGCTTGCCGAGGGATGAAAACGATCGGAAACGATCGATAGGAGGCCAAATCATTTTCGTTTTCACATCTTTTTCTCAAACGAAATCGATACGATATTGTCGGAAACGAATACGGCGCCGATATTCCGATAATTTCGAAAACGATAGTACTCGATCGAAAAATACATCGATAACGATCGGAATCCATGAGAACGGTATCTAAAAAACGATAAACACGCCAAACTGTAGAACATGAGAAGATCCATATAACTCGACCTATCTCACATGACAATAGTAAATAAAGCTACAATTGATAAGATCACAAGGTGAAACTATATAATTCACACAATCTTAGGTCTCAAATAGTGGCAAACCACGCAACAGTATGATAATTCTTGACAAAGATACAAATAAACGATCATGTTCTAAGTTGACTCGACATAAATAGTGATCAAAACATAAATTATTAGAGTTCCTTTTTCAGTGGAGGTTGTAGCCTGTAGGTATCTTAAATATGAACGTCAGACATGTTATCGTTGTCCCCGGCCACATCTTCCCATCCATATTCTGAGTATTCATCCTACATAATTTATGATGGATACATACATATGTTAGTTCTCATACAAGACAACTGTAGATGAGTTAGTAACAAGCATCATATTAATGTACGGAGATATGTAAGGCTCGTAGCAATAGATATATTAGCGTAATAGTGCTAATAAGAAATAAAAATATGAGAAACACATAGCTAATAAGAAGCAAACACAATATACATATGTGTCGCAACCTCGCAGGTAGCAGCCAACACATCATATACAAGGTAAAGGCTAGAAAAAAGAATCTCGAGTGTTGATTGCCTTCTTATTATACACATGAAATACTTCCGTTAGATAATTCCTTTCCAAAAATGTGATCCTTTTCAAAAAAAAATTGTCTTGTGTGCTTGCAGCTTGCGTGTACAGATGTGATCCTTTTCAAAAAAAAATGTCTTGTGTGCTTGCGTGTGTAATGCATTGTATATCTATAAATAAATAAGGATTCATTAATTAAAGGCCTTTGAATCGGTAATTACCGACGGTAAATTACTGGTTAAATACGGGAATCTTTGAAAACGATCGGAAGAGGACAAAATCATTTTCGCTTTCGTTTCCGATTATTTTTACTGTTATCATTTTTATTTTTTCGGTTACCGCTATCATTTTCATTTAGACATAAAAATAAAAAAAAAACTCAAAAACGATTTCAGAAAATCGGAGATTATCATTTTCGTTTTCAACCCTAAGTTGCCGTAGTTTAGGATAACCGGATTTTCCTCAAAGCTAGCAAAACCACCCAAACCGCCTCGCGCTCCCGCCCCAGATTCAGAACTCCACAGTCCAGAAGTCGCAACGTAAAAATCTGACGCAATAGAACAAACACCAGAACGCAACCGCCTTCTCCCAGGGACGAGCGCTACCGGGCGGCCAGCTCACCACGGCACCGCTGCGAGCCGCAATCGCCAATCCGCACCGCATCGCTCGCGCCTCGCGGTCACCGCTCCGAACTGGAAATCAAATGGCGCCGTCGCCGCTGTGCTCCGCTTCCCCGCGGCCGCTTCGAGCCCCAGGCCAGCCTCCCCGAGACGTCCGCCCGCCGCGGACGGTCGTCGTGGCCGCGGGCACCCGTGTGAGCGGAGCGGAGGCCCGCGCGTCGCTCGTGCTGGCCCTGGCCTCGCAGGCGCTCTCCGCCTCGCAGCGCCGCTTCGCCGACCTCGCCGGTGAGGCCGCCAAGTACGCCTTCCCGTCCCGCCGCTTCGAGCCCCGCACCCTCGAGGAGGCCCTCATGTCCGGTCGGTAATAAATGAATAGCAACAGCTTGTGCTCCCAAAATCGTAAAATCCTCAGGATTTGAGGCCTCGATTTCTGAGTTAGGTTCATGTACTTTTTGCAGTGCCTGATCTCGAGACAGTTCCGTTCCGCGTCCTGAAGCGCGAAGCAGAGTACGAGATCAGAGAAGTGGAGGTAATTGTGATAATATGTTTTCGCTTTTCAACCATGGTTTTTTTTTGGGTGCATGTGTGAAAATGGAACCCACTGTGATATGATAATACTATGAGGTTCATTGACTGATAGTGTCTTTTGTTGTGAACTCTGATCAGTCATACTTCATTGCTGAAACAACGATGCCCGGAAGATCTGGGTTTGATTTCAACGGATCATCTCAGTCATTCAACGTGCTGGCATCTTATTTATTCGGTAAGGTATTTGCCACGTTTCTACCACGGGTCAGAAAGTCCCTTCCTTGTTTCATTGTATAGTCATAGTCTGAATTAAAGTGAAAGTTACACGATTTTAATTCACTTTATCGTTGGCATGCTTGCTTGCAGAACACAACCTCTGAGCAAATGGAAATGACAACGCCTGTTTTTACTCGAAAGGGCGAGTCAAACAGTGAAACAATGGACATGACGACCCCAGTGATAACAAAGAAGGTGGATTTTGGCTTTCACTTGTGCCATTGTTTTGAGCTGTCTTTGTTTGGCGATTCAGGCTACTTCATTATCAAGAAAGTGATGAAGTTTTACCTTTCCTTTTTGTTTGTTTGTCATCTGCAGTTAGCTGGTAAAAATAAATGGAAAATGTCATTTGTGATGCCAGCGAAGTATGGTTCCAACTTGCCTCGCCCAAAAGATCCTTCTGTGACTATCAAGGAGGTGCCCAGCAAAATAGTTGCTGTTGCAGCCTTTTCAGGTCCATAATCTTGTACTTCTGCCATACCCATTTCATAACAGATGTGATTTCTGCCCTGGTTTTTAAGAAGCTATCTTGTTAAATTCAGAATCAAGTACGTAATTTGTAGGTACCAATTTTGAAATCTTATTTTCAGTATTTGTAATGAAAAAGTAGAAATATTCTGTATCAATTTTCTGTGCCTTTCCTTCTGTTGATTACTCAAGACACCAACCGAAACATGTGCATGGAGCCTGCTGTTATTATCACTAACCACATGACTTTTGTTTTCAGTCAGGGAATAGTTTAGAATGATAGGAGTTGTCATGTTCCTTCCCAATTCAAAACCTCCGACACGATCTTTAATATGGAGTTACTTTCATGATGAACAAATCGAACCAGATTTTCTTAAGTTGTTATTTTGAAATGAGCTCTACCTATTTACCATTTGTCTTACAGAGTTTACAATTTTTTTGTTCAAATATAATAAAAGCACAAAAAACTCTTTTAGCCTCAAATTTTATTGGCTACTAGAGAAAGTTTTCACAACAATAAGCATCTCCATTTGTTTTTAAAACTCTGAAGCTAAAATAGTGAGATGGTTAGCTCTCTGCTAAATGAATCATTTCCCTTCATTCCTTGTTGATATCTTGGATATGATCAGTTATGAAGTCATATTGGTACTGCAGTGCAATATTTGTCAACCATGCTACCATTGTCATAGTCCATACTCCTTTTGTGTTCGTACAGGTTTGGTTACTGATGATGATATAAGCCAGAGGGAATCTAAATTGCGTGAATTTCTCCATAAAGATACTGAGTTTAGAGTGAAAGATGATTCAGTGGTGGAAGTCGCACAGGTAAAGCTTCTGAAATGGTTATGGTTTATGAGCTGTAGTTTTACCCAGTTTATTAGAGGAATGTTATCAGTGCCTGATTCTAGATTTTCTCAATCTGCAGTACAATCCACCTTTCACACTTCCATTCACAAGGCGAAATGAAATAGCATTGGAGGTTGAGAGGAATGATATAGCCTTATGATGTCCTAGATTAACAAGTTA
Source organism: Saccharum hybrid cultivar R570 (assembly GCA_038087645.1). Lineage (NCBI taxonomy): Eukaryota > Viridiplantae > Streptophyta > Magnoliopsida > Poales > Poaceae > Saccharum > Saccharum hybrid cultivar. The sequence continues at coordinate 85,555 of JAQSUU010000198.1, forward strand.
ATTTTTAGCATTTGAGAGTGTATGCATATGTTAGTTGTCCCTAATGTATATATGTACAATTTCTATCTGGCCTGTTCTGTATATATGTGACATGTTAATTATCACATGCATCATCAACATCAACATCAACATCAACATAGCCTTTTGTCCCAAGCAAGTTGGGGTAGGCCAGGGAGACACGTAAAGGGACATAAAGTGCACAAGACAGAAAGAAGTCACGGTTCAGGCACTAATTATCACATGCATATATTACTGAATTGTAAATTAAATATTAAGATCTAAGTTTATTTTATTTTCTCATTTATTTGTGATATGATAATATTAGTGCACAGGGTTGGCCTTTTCATAAGATCCATGTCATAAGCTAGGTTCTGCATCTATAACGAGGAGCCTTTTTTGTGGACATCTAGTAATAGTTTGAGCCTGTACTTTTCTTCGTGCATGTGTTTTATGTTTTTGACATCTAGTAATAGTAATGTTAATCAACCTTGTAGGACTGGTTAGGCAGCATATGTTGGCTTGCTGTGCGTGTAAGGTAGTTCCCAGCCGGGCTGAGCCCTTTGCGCTCAGTGGCCGGGTTGGGGTTTGCAGACGGTGTTTGGTGGTACTTTTGAAACTAAGAACTTTGTAATTTCGTTACACTAGTAATGAAATTCGGATTGACCGTGGTGGAAAAAAATGTGGGAACTTTTTCACCCAAAGAATAGCTGTTGATAAGGATTCCCATGAAGTAGTACTTACCCGTATTGAGCTCTTCAATGTATGTTTGCTTCTTCTTTGATTCAAACTCTCAGTCTTGTATAGTTATTATCCTTGTGCAGCACCAGGGGCAAAGCGGACGTATTCTAGCAGTTTCGCGATTTAGTTTGCCACAGAGGTTAGATATTGGTATCATATACATGTTAATGTTGTTAAAGATAGTGGAACAGTCTCTTATTTGCTTAATAAAGTAGTTTCATAATAAGGAAAAGATGTTGTCCTTTTAGGGGGGAAAGATAGTATTCTTCTCTTACCAGTTTTTTTTGAAGAAACCTTCTCTTACCAGTTCATGGTTATAGAATCCATTAGTTCATTGTTTCGACACATGATTAATAGTTCTACACTAGGATCATGCAGTTTATGTAATTGGTCTGTGGTCGAGGAGAATAACAAATGCTTTGAAGTTAAACCTTGTTATTTTTACCCTCAACTTCTACGTTTCTGTCAGTGGGAAAGAACTCTGCTTGCGAGTTTTGAGTTTTGACACAAGGGCCTATTTTGTGAATCGTCTGACTGGGATTTGTGATAGTTTCTGTTCTTGTAAGAAGTTCTGTTGTGATAGTTTCTGTTCTTGTAAGAAGTTCTGTTGTGCCTTTTCCTTTTGGGGAAGATATTGCAGCTGTGCAAGCATCAATTGCGTGCCTGTCCTTGTACAGGACTTCCTTGCAAATATCTTGGATTGCCATTATCAATTAAGGAACTCTTCAAGGCTGATTTCTGTGCTATAATTCATAAAATTCCTGATAGATTGCCTGGGTGGAAAGCAGTCATGATGCACCCAGCTAGGAGAGCAACTGTACGAGCAGTGCTCGGACTGGGTCGCTGGTCATTTTTAGTGGTTCATTGGCGAGCCTAGATGTAATTAGCCCTGCCCCACTAGGGGTTGTATGAGTCTTCTTAGACTCTCCTATTCTTCTTAACATAATGAAAAGCACAACTCTCCAGCACTTTCAAGAAAAAAATGTACCCAATATGTCTCATATGATCCCAGATCCCACAAACCATCCTTTCATAATGGTATATTCCAGTTCAATATCCTTATGATGCCATACACTAGGAACCTTTTTCTTGGAAATACCAATCATGGGTATAATACTCTCTTAGTTTGAGTTGTGGCCGCTTCGTTTTTGTTTGTGTGTGTGAGAAATGCATAGTGTACTATCTAGGTATGGTTGTCAACATTGTTGATATCAGTTTCCAAGCGAGCAAAATATACCTACATTGTTTCCATCACTGTGTAGCGATACATTTGTAGCTACTAAGAATGATTTATCTTATTTTTATGTGTCTTGGAGAAGTTACCTTTTGATTGAGCTGACATTGGACTAGACTGAGAAATTTATGTAATCATCCATGATGCTACAAGAGTAACGATCCCAATTAAATAAATGTGACACTTTGCTGGAACCAAGACATTAAGCATTGAATTGGTCCGTATTATATCAACAGGTACAAGGAAGCTGGCTTATACAGCAATGTTAGTCTTTTAGGCTTCCTATATATTTGTACATTCTGCTTGTGACTTGAGGGCTTGTAGTTTTATGGTTCTCCACTACTCTGTTTATTTCTGAGCAGGGGAAGGGATAGATGGCAACTACCAAGAAAAGTGTGTTGTGTGTTGCACTGATGTATTCTTGCTTCCTCATGCACCATGCATGTGACCATGGTATTTATTTTCCCCCCGCATTCTCACAAACATTATCATAACCAAAAAGTGTCATTTGCAGCAAGTTCGTTCCTGCTCTGTTGTATGGTACTTGATATCACATGGCATTGGCAAAAGTCTTATACTGCATTGTTTTTTAAGCTAGCTAGTTATTCTAGTCTTTAGCTGCCTTTACAGTATTTTTTCAATGTCGTTGATTGATCATCTTCCAGTGTTCAATGTTATCAGTTGCAACTGTCCTTAATCTTACCAGTTTCCTCCTGATTGTTCACAGAGATAATTCTTTTGACATTTCTGAAAGGGAACATGGAGTTTAAAAACATAATAAGAAAGGTTCTTATAGAATTTAGAATGGAAAGCTAGGTGTTTGGTCTTTCTGTTTTTTGAAGATACACAATAATTTCATGATATGTTCAGAGGAAGAAGAGGGAAAAAGGAAAAGAAAATCTGAAAACTAAAATGGTTTAATTACAAAGTCCTCATGAGGTGATGAGAGCCAATAAAAAATGATAGACAATAATAAATAAACACAAATCATAAAATTGATGAAAACAGTGATTAAGAAGAGTTTGCTTTTCATTTGTGTTCATAGGATTTGTATGAAAAGACAAAAAATCTAACAAGGTATTATGGTTGATGTCAGATGAGAACCTCTTTTTGACTTGATGCAGATGGTGTGAGCTTTGGTTACAGTGGAAGTACTGGCCCAAAGTATTGGGGAAGCTTAAGCCCTAATTTCACACTTTGCTCAAAAGGAATCCAGCAATCTCCAATCGACATCGTGAAGGATGAAGCGGTCTACATTCCGCAGTTGGAGCCCCTTGAAAGGGATTATACAACTACAAATGCAACCATTGTTGACAATGTCTTCAACATCGCGGTTTGTTCCGAACCGAATAGTTACTTTTAATTGTATTACAAAGTACTTTATTTTCTATGTGATTGTGATGTTTTACATACATTAGAAATAAATTTAACTTCAGACCCAAATATGTAAAAGAAAATGATTCATTCACATTTTTTTTGCGAGTTAACAAGGTTTTTTTTTATATGCTACATTAGAAATAAATTTAACAACAGTAACTCGATTCATTCACATTTGTACATGTTACCTCCAAATTCTGAGTAGTGGATTTTTCAATATGGATCATCATCGTCTGGTGTCATTGAATGATGCAGCTGCGTTACAATGACACCGCTGAGACCGTGAAGGTGGGTGGGATAAAGTATAAGCTAAAGCAATTGCATTGGCATTCCCCATCGGAGCACACCATCAACGGCGAAAGGTTTGCATGTACACTCTGATGAATTGTACAGCATGGATTATCTGCTGTACTAATTTAATGCACCCATGCTTTATCTTGAGTCCCTGATAGGTTTGCGATGGAGCTTCACATGGTTCACGTAACTGAAGATGGAAACGTTACTGTTGTGGCCATCCTTTATCGACATGGCAAACCAGACCCTTTCCTTTTCCAGGTGAACAGACTCACCCTGTACTTTGACTAGTTCTATGTAATTTTTGCACTTTGGTCATAATAAGAAACGAAAAGGATCCAGACCATTATGAATGTACACACTCTATACATGTTTTTAGGTAACTATGACTCGACAGTAGTGATTAGATATATCAGGCTTGAACTACTCTGAATACCCATGAGACGTTGACCTGTTCAAGAAGCCAAGAACTGAATGAAGTGTTCAAGGCTTGTATTTCTCTTGGGTTCAGAGCGTGGAAATGATTTGTCATTTGCATTTGATCTAGTAGATGCTGGTGCAGTTGCATGTTTAGCTTACCTTCTAACTAATAACCCTTGTAGTAGCCAAAATGTATCCCTCTATTTTTGTTTTGTGCGTGACTTTCAGATAAAGGAACAGTTGGCTGAGTTGTATGCGGAGGGCTGCAAGGCGGAGAAAGGCGATCCTCTCCCTGTTGGAGTGGTGGACATGACAGAACTGAAGCAGGGTGCGGATAGATATTACAGATACGTTGGATCCCTCACTGCGCCTCCATGCACTGAGAATGTGGTCTGGAACATTCTTGGCGAGGTAGTCACTGTGCCCTGCGCCGAAAACATTGTGAAGAACAATCTTGTTTACTCCATTTAGTTTGCTACAATCTGGAAGTTATGGATTGTTTTAACTTGCAGGTAAGAGAAATGACCAAGGAACAGGCTGCTGATCTGATGGCCCCTTTGGATGGGAGTTACAGGCACAACTCCAGACCACTACAGCAGTTGAATGGTCGCACGGTTCAGCTCTATGACAAGTCACTGAAAATCCGAAAGATGATGTAGCCCACTTCAGCTCGATCTGTTCATGTACTGGTTTGTTGCAAACTCCGACTACCAAATAATAGTGTAAATCGGCGTGAACGATTGTAATGGTTTCGTCATGATTTGAGCTAAGAAATTGCATTCATGTTGCGATCAGTTATATTTCAACAATCAGTGTTGTCATTTATTCGCTGTTGTGATGCAAAACTACAAAAGTGAGTTGTCACATGAACTCAAATTATATGTATATTCTGTTTTAGTACGTGCATTAGGGCGGTAAGTGGAAAAGATGTGATTAAACCATAGCAATTCGAGCATCCGGTAAACGTTCAAAACGCAAAGTCTATCTACAACTAAAAAGAAAGAAAGAAAGTAAGACTATGGTTTGGTGCGACAATCCATCGCTCCGCTCCTTCGTTCCGCCTCCTGTGACCGCGAGACCGCGGCTTCCCCCTGCGAGACTGTGAGACGCCCCAGAAGGAAAGACCCCAGAAGGAAAGACCAATCACCGCACAAGGAAAAGGAAACACCAATCACGATCCTCCTGCGACCGCGGCCGCGCCCTCCGTCGCACTCGCCCCTCGAAACCGACGACAGCCGCAGTAGTAGCCCTCCCCTACCCCGACGGTTTTCTCTTCTGTTACTGGTGGCGTCGCCACCTCCCCATCGGCCATGGCAGGGAACCCTCGGACAGGCAGCGCATTCCCCACTCAGTGGTAGATGGGCGTTCCCCACCGGCGGTAGATCTTGCGATGCCAGTGATCCTCCTCCCATTGATGGCCCTCGCTCCCCGTATACACTCCCCATGGTGAGTCGTAGCACAAATTCACGATCGAACCCGAATTACCAGTGAGTTTCCCAAATCAAATTTTCTGTGTTCTGTGCAGATCGGAGTCGCCAGGCCCCAGGCGGCGTGCAAGGTCGGAGGCAGAGAGATCGTGAGCAGCGGCCTCCAGCTAGGGTCCGACACCGGCGAAGGCTCGCCCCCGGCCTCCCTGATCCTCGCTCATCGCCATCTCGGGCGGCAGTCAGAGCCCAACGAAGCCAGACGGCGAGAAGAACTGCAGCAGCACACGTGAGTCACTGAGTCCTCTGCAGTACATCTCAAAATCTTCATTTAGGCTGTGTGTTTATTAATGTTTCTATTTTAGTCACTGAAATTTGCAATATCATCTTCAGAAAAAAAAGCAGAGATTACATAAAGCACCGTAACTATTCTTATCGTCAGTGAATACTAGATGCATATTATTCACGTGTACTAGAGATTACATGATACTAGATACTAGCTTTGGCTATTTGTGGAGGCGCAGATCATTCACCATTACATGATACTAGCTCAATCGACAGTGAGTGCCTTCAGTCCGAGAACCTCAGCTCATCACTGTTATTTGTCTGGCAACAGCTACGGACAAGTGAAGCCTTGTTCATCCTATGTTTCACTGAAACATAATATACAGAGGTATACGCACCATGCACTGGAAATTATAATATTAGAATTCTTCTTCTGTCAGGTTGTACTGTTTTTCTTCAGTATAGTTTTTCGTTTTCTCTCTGGTGGCCTTCAGTTTCAGTAGTCTCTGAGAGTTTGGATTCTTTGGGATTCCTTCAGGTGCAGCATAGCTGAATCTTTTAAGTTCAGTAAAGAAACAGCAAATCGTTCAGATTCTTACAGTTTGGTGAGGCTTAGGAAAAAAACTAAAATTCAGTTCAGTCTTCAGCCGTATTTTCTCTAAAATTTTTCCTCCACACAGCTTTGCTCTGTATTTCAGTTTGCACTGCATCTTTATCATCAAGTAGGTAGGTAAGTTCCACGTTTCAGACTTTAGATTCTGAACTTTCACCTTCTGCTACAGTGACTTTATTTAGATAATCATTTCTTGCTTGTCTTTGGTTATCTTATTTTATTGTTTGTTCAGTTCAAGCTTGCATAGAGTTCAAATTAATTTATGTAGCCGTAGCCTTCGTCAGATTAGTTAACAATATTTTGGTCAAACAAACAAGAAGTTTTCTCAAGTTCAGTTTCCTCTTGAGTTACAGAAGTTTCAGACTTTGCAAGTGACTTTTCCACTTTTAAGTGGTCGGCAATCAGGCATACCACTGTTGCCTGCATTTGGGTTGATATTGCCCTTGTGACATATGCCCGAATTACCAGTGAGTTTCCCAAATCAAATTTTCTGTGTTCTGTGCAGATCGGAGTCGCCAGGCCCCAGGCGGCGTGCAAGGTCGGAGGCAGAGAGATCGTGAGCAGCGGCCTCCAGCTAGGGTCCGACACCGGCGAAGGCTCGCCCCCGGCCTCCCTGATCCTCGCTCATCGCCATCTCGGGCGGCAGTCAGAGCCCAACGAAGCCAGACGACGAGAAGAACTGCAGCAGCACACGTGAGTCACTGAGTCCTCTGCAGTACATCTCAAAATCTTCATTTAGGCTGTGTGTTTATTAATGTTTCTATTTTAGTCGCTGAAATTTGCAATATCATCTTCAGAAAAAAAAGCAGAGATTACATAAAGCACCGTAACTATTCTTATCGTCAGTGAATACTAGATGCATATTATTCACGTGTACTAGAGATTACATGATACTAGATACTAGCTTTGGCTATTTGTGGAGGCGCAGATCATTCACCATTACATGATACTAGCTCAATCGACAGTGAGTGCCTTCAGTCCGAGAACCTCAGCTCATCACTGTTATTTGTCTGGCAACAGCTACGGACAAGTGAAGCCTTGTTCATCCTATGTTTCACTGAAACATAATATACAGAGGTATACGCACCATGCACTGGAAATTATAATATTAGAATTCTTCTTCTGTCAGGTTGTACTGTTTTTCTTCAGTATAGTTTTTCGTTTTCTCTCTGGTGGCCTTCAGTTTCAGTAGTCTCTGAGAGTTTGGATTCTTTGGGATTCCTTCAGGTGCAGCATAGCTGAATCTTTTAAGTTCAGTAAAGAAACAGCAAATCGTTCAGATTCTTACAGTTTGGTGAGGCTTAGGAAAAAAACTAAAATTCAGTTCAGTCTTCAGCCGTATTTTCTCTAAAATTTTTCCTCCACACAGCTTTGCTCTGTATTTCAGTTTGCACTGCATCTTTATCAAGTAGGTAGGTAAGTTCCACGTTTCAGACTTTAGATTCTGAACTTTCACCTTCTGCTACAGTGACTTTATTTAGATAATCATTTCTTGCTTGTCTTTGGTTATCTTATTTTATTGTTTGTTCAGTTCAAGCTTGCATAGAGTTCAAATTAATTTATGTAGCCGTAGCCTTCGTCAGATTAGTTAACAATATTTTGGTCAAACAAACAAGAAGTTTTCTCAAGTTCAGTTTCCTCTTGAGTTACAGAAGTTTCAGACTTTGCAAGTGACTTTTCCACTTTTAAGTGGTCGGCAATCAGGCATACCACTGTTGCCTGCATTTGGGTTGATATTGCCCTTGTGACATATGCAGCTCTAACGATCACTTATTTTTGTATCATAGCCAACCTGCAGAAAGTAGTTGGATTTTTTATAAGGACGATCATTCAGCTCTTCTATTTCAGCTAAGCTTAGGAAGCAATCTGGAAAGTCTTGACAAATTGGAAGTTAGAAAGCAAGGCAAGGCTTTCTAATTGATTTACTGAAAGTGGTCTGGAAAATTGCCACAGCTGTTACATCTGAACTAAACAAATAGCATATAGTTGACAGTTGGAGTGAGATAAGAGGGAGAATAGTATATAGTTGACAGTTTGAGTGATAAGAGGGAGACGCTTGGGCGAGGCAGGCTGAAGTTCAGTGTACCACACACTGAACTGCAGAGTCACATCTGAACACCTACGGCTCATGGTTCGGCAAATTGTAATACTTGCTTAATTAATATATTGTTTTCACTCCTATCTACTATTCATGGTCCGGCAATTGTAACCAGAATTGTTTTGATAGTTGATTTTCATATTCAAATCATTTAATTGTATGACTGGTTATTACTAATTACAAGTCTGGGTCTCTTCAAATTTCAGGTAAACAGCACAGGAACAGAGATTGCAAGGTTCAGAAGAGCACTGATTGCTGCAGGTAGCTTCGGATGCTCAACTGATCAATATACAGTGATTTGGCTTACATAAACACGATGGTTAGGTTAATCTCAGAGTAATTTAAATTCCTGTCGATGGTTAGGTTAATATCCAATTCATTTGTAGTCTCATAGTAATTTAAATTCTTGTCGATGTTTAGGTTAATCTCGGTATTTGTGCTAAAGTAACCGTTCTTTCCTGAATTTCATTATCTTATCGGTAAATTCAGTACCTGCATAGTTGACCTGATATATTTCAAGCTTCAGAACGATGGGTTAACGCATTTATTTTAAGAACATATTGATCTGAGAATGCTTGATCACATGAAAGGCTTGCAGATCCTTCCTCAGAGAGGCAACCATGATTTCGTGCCTGTTTTATTTTTTCATTTGACCATACACACTTGGAAAGAAAACTATGATGTTATTGTGATATTATCATGTTACCTGAATGAGAGACTAGAGTAGAAAATCTGAAACATAGTGAAACTTTCAGTAGTCACTTGGTAGGTCCTGATAATTTTTTAGTAGCTTGGCCCTGCAGTTGCAGGCACTTTACTATTCTTCTTGAGTGCTTGGCATATATCTCCTACAACTAATAAGAATAAAAGATGGACACTTTTTAGTGCGACAAACGTTTGGTACTTCCATCTGCCGCCTCATGCGAAACTGTGCCTATCGTAATAGTAGGAGGTGGAAGGGTGTGAATGAAAATAGAGAATAAGAAAGGATTCCAGATGCAAATGTAAAAGAGAGAAATAACATATAAACGTGGAGGTGGAAGGGTGCGAAAGAAAATAAACAATAAGAAAGGATTCCTGATGTAAAAGAAACAGCGAGGGGAAGCCTTCATCATACGTCTCGTGTGTTCAAATATCCGGCAAATTGAAGGAAGGTGAATCACGGACAAAAGGAAGAAAGCTAATCACTCAACCCGCCAACACATGAGCATGGAAAGGAAAGGAGCCAGCGAGAAAAAGGAAAGGCCGGCAATCACCTCGCCTGTATCTGCATGCGCCATAGCAGTGCCCGGCAATCCAGCGTGAGAAAGAGAAGGAAAGGAGCGAGCGAGAAAAAGGAAAGGAATTGGCATTCGGAATTCTGGATGGCTCCCCCAGCCGTCAGTTTCGCTCCATGCATGGCGAATCGGCATCCACCTCGCTCCCCTATGATTCATCCGCCTGACAATTTAGCTTCACGCGCGTCCGCTGTGGACCTCCTCCACCGCCCTGTCGTCGCCCTCACTTGCCAAGATCTTGCGCCGTCCTCGCCGTCGTGCAGCCCTCAGCCGCCGTCATCGCTCTCAGGCAAGGTCATCGCCATCGCGGGGGCGCCTTCATCCTCGCTCGCGCAGTCACTCCACCTGCGGTCGCCGTCATCAACATCTGCCGCTGAGCTATGCTGCTGTTGTGAGGTGGAAGCCACATCTCGCTCGTCCTCATTGCCAATGATGCCATCGTCTTGTCCAGATCCACTCCCTTCCTTCAGTTTCTGCATGGGGAGCAACAACAGCTCATAGAGGTGCGGGAACTCGACGGCGACGACACAATTGTTGTTGGTGCAATGCTTCATTACACACGGTACATCTCAACTGTCCACATTCCTTGTGCACAAGTTCACCACCGACGCAGGTGATCATCTCTGATCTAACTAAGGTTGCTCTCGTGCACTCCTTCCGCCTTGGGTATCTCCCTTTTTTCTTTTACTCACGACACAATCTGGGCACAGCGTGCATATTTCAACTATCTCAATTATGTTAGTGACCACAGATGGAAATTGGAATGTTAGCTTTTGTGCTCGGTGTAGCCTAAACAGTTGAAAGTTTGATTCTCTGTGGTAACTAGACATTGGAATGTTAGCTTCAGTAGCTATTTTTTGCAGGTACAAAGTGCAAGCAAGGCCAATCTCTTGCGGTCTTGCCAATTTTTTAGTGTGGTTGTAATATTTACTGCAACCTTCTCGTGTTTTTTTTGCAATTTATGCACACGCAGTACACCGTCGTTCATCAAAAATCAAATTTTCGTATCTCATGCTGGTGTAGAATGAGGAAAAAAGCTGGAGGGATAGATGAGAGCAGATAAATTTGGTTGAAGCTACAACTGCTTGCTTGCTTGAGGAGAGCACACAGAGAAGAGGGAGAGGGAGAGTGTTGTCGGTCTGTTGCCGTTGCTGCATCTCCTTTTGTTGCACATTTGGAGGCTTACCAGGTCCATTTTGATACTAATTACCTCGGGTTAACTGACAGCATCTGATGACTTTTTTTTGTCAAATGGTGTTTAGTGCTGTTTGGATCGATCACATTGCTTACTCACATGAATAATGTGATGAATAATGAAATTCCAATTTTATTGCGATGAAGCTATTACCTCAGGATTAATACATTCTCTCCGAAGTTGGAACTACTACTCTTCTTGCTTGCCACTGCATATCTTGAGAATGATGCTTTCCTCAATACCTATCAGATGCTTTCAGGAATAAGCCCAGAGAGTGAATTTTCTCTAAAATTGCGAGATTTCCAATATCGGATGGGATGCCATTGATATCTTGTTGCTGGGAGCTCGTAGTCAAAACTATTGATTCTGATGTAAGACCTCTGGAGCCTAGAGTGATTAGTTAACAACTGTGGAAGGCCTCCAGTAAATTGGTTTCCTAAAACTGCAGACTGCTGGAAGTTGCGCCTCAGGTAAACATCGCTCTGATCGGATAGTAATGTACTAATCTGCATTGCCTCAACTCTTGGATAGAGAAACCTGACACCTCTGAATTTCCAAATCCATTTGACAAGGGTGCTAGGAACTATAGGGAGTCGAGCAATGGTTTGAAGGTTGCTTTATTGAAATCTTAGATACTGTCCTTTTGATTTGTAAATCTCTATTAGTGCAATGTCATTTCACTTTGTGTTAAGTTGCTACAATATAAGCCTTGCAGTTCATTGAGGGAAAAAATTCATTGAAGGAGTGTAGCACTTTTCTTAAGATTCTCTTTATTTCAACTTGCAGCCTGCTGATATTCAACTCATATATCCCTTGAAGCTTCTATATATTATATAGGATCTGTAACCTAAAATTCGAATTGATCTGTGCATTATTGCCTCAAGCCCCAAGGATGCAATAATTTTTTTCTTGCTATTATCACACTGGCAGCTATAAATGATGGTCATTCAGTAACCTCATGACTTTATTTGCTCTTTTTATTGATCTTTTCAGACTAAGCTTCCTCTTGGATAGTGACTGGAATACCATTCTCCCAGCATGGTGGGCCCTTCTGATTGGAATGATTTGATTTCCATCTATTCCTTACAGGCTCGATGAAATAATGCTCATTGTTCCCGAGGCAAGCCCTAGAGAATTCAACTTCTGCAGTGTAAAGAAGTTATGATTTACTTGGCGGGATGGATTTTTTCAAGTTCCAAACTTTCTCACTCATGTTTTTATACCCAAGCATGTGACCTACTTAATATACTATCAAAAGAACTCGGTGGATTTTGAGCCATGTGCCAAACTATTCATCCTGATAATTTCATGAACAATTTTATATCCTCCATACACATATTGAAATAAACCTCACATGTTTATGGATTTACCTAACATGTGTATGGATTTTTCAGATGCTTTTTAAGCTTGTTCTCGTAACCGTGCTTGTAATCACTCATTGGATCTACGAATAGGTGCATAAAAACTGTTTTAGTCATTTATATGTTTGTACTGTCCTGTTTGAGAAACTGACCTTATTGACCTTGCATGCCACAAGAAAGGAAAGTAAAGCTTCCAACCTTTTTTTTTGTTTTTTGATAAGTCGACGGGGGCGGGCGAGGATCCCCCACCTGAGTTGTATTGAGTGTGGTTCTAAAAGCCAAATATTCGAAATACAATGTTTGCGCCTGGATGTTATCATCGAATTTGAATGTTCCTTAGTAAAGGTTTCCTTTCTCTTGGGTTTTCCAAATTTTCTAAAATCGGTGTTAAAAGGCTCAAACTTTTTACATGTTTTTTGGTGAATGTATTAAACATGACCTGTTTAAGCTATGATTCCAATTTCACGTCAATCGGAATTGGGTTTGTTTTGTTGATTTTGTCTAATAGATTGAGCTGCAGTTTTCTCTGTTCAGTCTCCACCAGCAGTTCGTGATCTCTCTGTTTTGTTTTTCAGTGTTGGTCAGTCTAGCTGCAACTTAACTCTCCTTTTCATTTGTTTGTCAGTCAGTCTATTAGTTGACATGACTTGGTACGCCCACGTTTTCTTGACCAAAATTATAGAAAACAAGAATATTTACGATTTCAAATTAGCATCATTGGATATGTTATGAAATATATTTTCCTAATTTACATCTTTGATGTAATAGATATTAATATTATTTTCTATAAATTTAATCAAACGTTGTATAGTTTGACTTAGGACATAAAAAATTAGTGTTGAATTAATATAATTCTGAATTCTGAATCATAAAATTAATTTAGATCAAAACTAGTCAATGACATCCATGCAATAAAAAATAAGTATATGTGCAGATAAAAAATAAGTTTTACTATTAGTAGATGTACGAGAAAGGAGTAGAGGATAGATGAAGACTTGCGAAGCATGTGCAGGAAGGTAGAGAGGAAGCAGAGAGCACGGGGCGACGGGGCCTATATATTGCGTCTGGAGTGTTCTCGAGCTGAGGGAAAGGCCCACCAGCCAGCCACGTTGTTCCGTGGGTGAGCCGATATATTTTGTGCGGTCCACGGTTAGAGGAGATATATTTTGTGCGGTTGGAGGAAGCGTCCGTCCAGATCGTAGAACAAACCTGGTACATAGTTGGTCCTTGGTCAAGACGGAAGAGGAAGGAGGGGCCACGAAGAAGTACCAGGCTTGCATGAAGGTACCCAATTCTGGAGCTAAACTCACCCGCAAGTCTCTTGGGCTCACCTTGATTACATTATATCACCTTCCATCCACCCATGCATGCACTATTTATAGTAAAAGGTGTTCACCGTTTAATAAAAAGACGAGAGCCACCGTCTAGCTTGCACTGTGAACCAACTGAACTACCAACAGTTGTTAGCATACATTTTTATCCTAAATTTTTTACCATGGCCAAGATCACTAGTAGAAAAGAGTACAACGCCGACGCCCCCTTTTTATACCACAGGCGGTTTTAGTTATCACGCGCCTGTGGTATAAAAAGAACGGTCTCAGAGCTGCCAACCGCCTGTGAAGATGCATTACCTGTGGCTTAAGGCCTGTGAAGAAGCATTATCAGCCAACCGCCTATGATTTCTCTGGGTGTAAATACCACTTCTTCCTTCCCGAGCAGCACTGTATCTCGCAGCCACCTTCCATTGGAGGCGATTTTGGAGGTCCAGATTTTACAAAATACAAGAGGGAGGTTTTGATCTTGATTTCTTGGAAGGAGGTTGCCAAAAAAATGTTAGTTTATGTCCCAATTGCCTCAATTTGCTCATTAATGCTCAATTAGAGCCACTTTTTGGATCTAGGGTTTCACCATGAGTGTGGGAGAAGAATAGCTAGCTTCTTGTCTTTATTTCTTAAGATGGTTAGATGAGGTTGCTCAAGATGGTTGATAATGCCTCTCCTCTCTCTCTTTTCATGTTTGCTTCTCAATTTTTAGCTAGTTTATGCAAGATTGAATCAATGGTGTGTTCTTGTATATTTATGTAGAGAGAGAAATGTAGATTTTTTTATTTTTCAATTATGTGGTACTTTGGTTTTTTACTTCAATATCTCTCCTTATTTCTCAATTTATTTTTTCCACATCTATACATTTCTAATGAATTGTGTGTTTCTATAATTATGCTATATACTTAGATTTTTTTAATCATGCAACTTAGGTTTTTTCCTTTAATCCCAAGCTAAACCATAAACCCTAGATAATAAACCCTAGATAAATCCTATCTAAACCCTAGATCATGAATGGTGTTTTACAGGTAGTGATGGAGAGGTCATTCTGGATGTATAATTTATCAAGACTAGATCCATCATTCATAACTGAGGTCCAGAGGTTTATTGATGCTGCTAAGAACCATGCTTCAAGAACAAGAAAGACGCACATACATTGTCCATGCATGGATTGTAGAAATTTTGCTGTATCTGATGACATTCAACAAATCCTTACTCATCTGGTCCGTCGAGGATTTATGAAGGATTACTTGATTTGGACAAAGCATGGAGAGGGTAGCTCTGCGCCTTATGCAACTGGAATTCCTACGAACATCGATGCCGATGGTCCAGAAGTGCTTGTTGACGGGTTTGAGTTCATACACGAGACACAACAACCTGACACCGATGGTCTAGCCGCTGAACATATTGTGCCAAATGTTCCTGATCATGGTTTCGCTGGAGGAAATGAAGATGGCGCTGAAACTAATATGGCTGCGGAAGATGCAGAATTTCTAGAGGCAATGTTGTGTCGTCATGCGGAAGATCCATCAGTGTTCTTCATGAAAGGTATGGAGACCCTAATGAAGGCAGCAGAAGAGCCTTTGTACGATGAGTCCAAGGGTTGCACCAAAGAGTTCACGACGCTGCGGTCTGTGCTAAAGTTGTTGGTGTGCAAAGCTAGAATGGTCTTTCTGGTGCTGGCTTCGATGCGTTCTTGAGCATTATCGTAGACATGCTTCCTAAGGAGAACAAAGTGCCTGCTAACACGTACTATGCAAAGAAGCTAATCAGTCCACTCACGATGGGTGTTGAGAAGATCCACGCTTGTAGAAATCACTGTATCCTATATCGAGGTGATGATTATAAGAACTTGGACAGCTGTCCGAAGTGTGGTGCAAGTAGGTACAAGACAAATAAAGACTACATAGAGGAAGAGTGTGCTGTCTCCATGTCTAAGGGAAAAAAAATGAAAGAAGACCCAATAAAAGACCCAGAAGAGTAGTTCAAAACCCACCGGCAAAGAAAAGGAAGAAGTAGACTATTATGCGCAGAAAAAGATTCCTGCTTTGGTGATGTGGTACCTTCCTGTGGTCGATCGATTGAGGTGTTTGTTCGCTAACCCAGAGGATGCCCAACTTATGAGCTGGCATGCTTCTGATGAGCACAAAGATGATGGGAAGCTTCGGCACCCAGCCGATGGCCAGCAGTGGAAAGATTTCAATGAAAACCACAAGGACTTTGCAAGGGAACCAAGGAATGTTAGGTTCGCACTGAGTACTGACGGAATGAATCCATTTGCTGAGAGGAGCAGCAAGCACAGCACATGGCCGGTGATCCTCACCATCTACAACCTTCCTCCATGGTTGATGCAGAAGCGAAAGTACCTTTTGCTAACCATCCTTATCTCTGGACCTACACAGCCTGGAGTTGATATGGATGTTTTCTTAGAGCCCTTAATGCAGGACATGAAGATACTGTGGGAAACAAGTGTTCAAATGTTGGACGAGTACCGCAAAGAATCATTCACGCTCAGAGCAATTATCTTTGTTACGATCAACGACTACCCTGCTCTCTTTACATTATCAGGGCAGTTCAAGGGGAAGCTTGGTTGCGTGGTATGCATAGATGACACCGCTTATGTGTACCTTACTGCATCTAAGAAGATAGCGTACATGAGGCACAGACGCTTCTTATCGAAAGGACACAGGTACCGGCAGAAAAAGATGGATAAGTACTTTGACAATAATAGTGAACTACAGTCTACTGCTCCATCAGGTAACAGTAAAGGCAAAAAAGTTTTCAGTATAGTCAGTAAACTCAAATTTGTTTTCGGGAAGAAGACAAAAGACGGAAAACCAAGAAAGAATGTCAAACCAGCTCCAGGGGCTACATTCAAGAAGAAGTCTATTTTCTTTGAGTATTTGGAATACTGGCCAGAGTTAGATGTACGCGCACGTGATCGATGGTATACACGTTCAGAAGAACGTGTTTGAAAGTCTAATTGGCACCTTGCTAGACATGAAGGGCAAGACAAAGGAAGGACTAAATTCACGCATGTACATGGTACAATTAGGCATAAAAAAAGAACTTCACCCTGTTCGGCTAGAAAATGGCAAGTACCACCTCCCTGCAGCAAGCTACAACCTCAACAACGATGAGAAACATGCAATGTGTGTGTAGTTAAAGAAATTGAAAGTTCCATCTGGATTCTACTCTAGCATACGGAGTATTGTGTCAATGAAAGACCTTACACTCACCAACTACAACTCACATGATTGTCATGTCATGCTAACTACTTTCCTCCCTATTGCCATCAGGGCTATAAACCCAGTGTGGATAAAGGTTGCAGTCACACAGTTCTGCTACTTCTTCAACAGGATCTCACAGAAACTGATAGACTGTGATGAGTTGGCATCTCTTAAGGAATTTGCAGTGGAGACAGTGTCACAGTTTGAGATGTGTTTCCCCCCAGCATTCTTCGATATGATGGTTCACCTTGTCGTGCACTTGGTTCCACAAATAGAGGCACTGGGTCCCATGTACTTACATGAGATGTGGACGTATGAGCATTTCATGTCAATACTAAATGGCTATGTATCAACTCGTGCTCATCCAGAGGCGTCTATGGTAGAGGGGTACTTAACCGAAGAGGCTATTGAGTCCAGAGGTCCATTCTGCAACAGGGTCCTAAAAGACCAGGTTGCAATAAGTCTACCTCCATCACGACACGAGGGTAGGCTGACTGGAAGAGGGAGGATGGGAAAGAAAACATTGCTCCCAAACAATTACAATACAGTTCTCGAGGCACATCACAACGTCCTACATCAGCTATCGATAATGGAGCCTTTGATCAACCAACACATTAAAGAGGTTCGCGAACATAATCATGGGCGCACGGAAGAATAGTTAATGAAGGAACACAAGAATCGGTTCACTTCATGGCTAAGGGAGCAGGACATACCAAATGGGGAAACACTCGAGGAACGCACCATCAAGGTGTTAGCATCTGGACCATCACGCCAAGTCACAACATGGCAGACCTATGACATTAGTGGCTTCACGTTCTGTACTAAGTTCAAGGACCAAAAGAGCATGGCACAAAACAGTGGGGTTCGATGCGACGCCATAGACTCTAAAACTGGTGAGGAAACTACATACTTTGGCTTCGTTGAGGACATATGGGAACTAGACTATGGTACATTTCAGATCCCTGTGTTTCGATGTCAATGGGTTGAAGACAAACATGTCACAGTGGATAACTATGGGGTCAGAGTTCTTGATCTAAGTAAGGTAGGCTACAAAGATGATCCATGGATAATGGCTAATCGCGCTGCACAAGTCTTCTATGCTGAACAGATCCTGTCTCCTAATGATCAAAAGAAAAGTACGGATAAGCCAAAGCATGTAGTTTTTCCTGGAAAACAACAAGCCATAGGAGTTGATGGTGTATCTGACCTGGATGAATTTAACCAGTTCAGCGACATGTCTCTCTTTGTAGACGATCATCCAGTAAAGATAAGGAATGTTGAGTGAAGCATTCCACAGAGCTCGTTGCCCTGGGTGCGTCACGATGGACAAGGAAGAACAGTAGCTGCCTAGATTTTATTTGTCATTTGCCATGTAATCCATTTATGATAAAATGTGTACCTTATGCTATGTGCCCTTCTCTATTTCTACATGTAAGACCCTATGCTTATTTCACTTTTTCTAAGGCTTACTAGTGCCATTGATGTTCAACCCACCAAGTTTGGGATTTTTCTGATGTGGTTTGGTACTTTATCCGGTTTAATTGAATTTCTGCGTGACGTCACCCGGTAATTAGCGCTTGAACTGAGTCTACCCCTGAAATGACTCCAAATGGTGCCAAACTTCTCCACAGGGTCTCATCTACCCTAGGAAACAAAACTTTGTTGCGGTTGATGGAAAAACCTAGTGGGATCTAGGTGTAGTCCACCATTTTTCATCTCATTTAGTGCGAAGAAAAATGTAATAATAGCTTGCATGACTAGAAAATCCTGAGATCTTGTGTTGGGCCATCATTTGGGTGTAGGAGGTTGTCAAAAAAAATTCAAGACATTTGGAGATAGGCATAAGATACATGCTTCACATACGTAGAAGAGCCCTTCCACCAAACCATGATCAAACATATGGGTTCCTCAGCTTTATATTGTCAACGATAAATTGCACCTAGGACTATATTTTTTGTAGCATTTACATAAAACAATAAAGCTAACAAAATTGGATTCATATTTTTCTGGTATTCCTAGAATTATTTATGTATTAAACAAGATATTAGGCACATATTCAATTTAAATCATTTTAAATAAAGCGGCATACAAAAGTACCTCAAACATGAAATTTCATATTTTTAACATGTATATCTAGTCAAGAGGAACACAACAACAGTTTTTTCACTAATTTATAACAAATATTTTTGAAGAAATGATTTTTTGAACCATTTAAATAATTTCTGAAAATATATATAAGGAAAACTTAAAATAAATTGAAAATTATTTCTACAGGCGGTTTTCTTTGGGAACCGCCTGTAGAAATGTGTTTCTACAGGCGGCCCTTGTAGTGAACCGCCTGTAGAAATGCATTTCTACAGGCGGCCCTCGTAGTGAACCGCCTGTAGAAATCATTTCTACAGGCGGTGGTCAACACCAACCGCCTGTAGAAACGCCCCCTTATATATTTTATCTCTTCCGCCCGAAATTTTTCTAAGTCCTGGCGCCCAGTTCATTTGAAAGAACGCCGGTAGGCTGTCCGAATTTTCCACACCGCCGCCGCCGCCCTCGACGCCGTCTAGCCGGACCCCTCCGTCTTTGTCGCACCCGCCCACCGTCGAGCACTGCAGTGAGCTTCTCCTCCTCGCTCTCTCTCTCTCTGCGCGTGCGCGCGTGACGGCGGCGGCGGACGGGGAAGGGCGGGCGCGGTGGCGGTGGCGGCATTGCATGCGGCGGCGTTGGTGGCTGCGGCTGTGGTGGTGGCGGTGGTGGTGGGGCCGAACGGGGAAGGGGCGGGCGCGGTGGTGGTGGCGGACGGGAAAGGGGCGGGCGCGGTGGTGCGGCGGCGGACGGGGGGCGGGCGCGGTGGCGACCGGGAAGGGGAGGGAGGGGAGAGGAGAGGCAGTTTTTTTACTTTGGCAATTTTTTTAGTGAAAAATTGAATAAAACCATACAAAAAATAGTTAAAAATTATAAAAAATCAGAAAAAAATATAAATAAAATCAGAGAAATATTATTATGTCTTTTACATGTAATTTTATTCATAATTATTATTTGTGCCTATCCTTTTATAAATACTTGTTATTATTTCTCTTTGTATATGTAATAGGATTATATATGTCCAATGAATTATAGGCTTAAGACCTCGAGGAGACTCTACATGCGATCGATCTAGGTCCAATGAATTCGATATGCAATATAAACTGTGTTTCTCGTTTACATAGATTTCTGCGATGAGTTCTCCGCACAAGGACGAAGCACTATAGTCCCATTCTACGGAGCAAGTAGAAGGGTCATCCCACCCTATGGAACAAGATCCAGGGGTCATCCTGGGGTCATCCCACCCCACGAAGCAAGTAGAAACGGGCAAATCATCAGAGTCGTCATACGAACAAGAAGCTAGCGACGACATGGAGCCTCCAGAAGTGAGGAAGGCTCGTCGTGAATTGGCACGTGACCCTGATTACAATCCAGAAGCCGATGAGGTAAATTAGAGACATTCATGATTTTGATTCATAGTTTCTACATAGAAACCCGTCCATGATTCACATGCCTATACTCAGGAGGCAATGTCTCAGTTTAGAGAGATCATGTCTCAAGAGGAAGTGGCACACGAAGACGCACCGGAACCGACGACCGCGATGACGAGCACTGAGAGGCCATGTCGGCCTAGGAAAAGGAAGCAGCTAGGTTTGAAACAAGGCGAGAGAGGGCTGAACCATTTTCCAGATGACACATATGCCATCACAGATGTGAGCCCGATCGGACAGCCCCTAGCTCCAGAGGAAGCCCTACCCAAATACCGGAACGCAGTTGGTTTCTGTGTGAGGGACATTCTTGACATCACAATTAAAAACTGGTCCGGTGTGTCCGATGATGATAAGACGAAAATTTGGGATAAGATGAAGACGAGGTTCCAGTTTCCTCGGAATGTGCCAGATGATCTAGTGAAGGCATATACAATGAAGCAGTGTGCAATTAGTTTCTGAGGTTGGAGGTCAGAGATGAATGTCAAGTATGCAAAGACAGGGATGGATCCGACAACAAAATACAAGATTTCTAAAGGGCAGTGGACTGTTTTTCTAGAGCAGAGGAATGACCCTAACTTCTTAGTTCGGAGCGAAGCCAACTCCCAGCTCACAAAGAGGAACAAGTACCACCACCATCTAGGCACAGGTGGTTACCAGCGCCAGGTTCCCAAATGGAGGCAAGAAGAGGCTGCGAAAAAGACGGTAGGGTTGCCGGTGCTGTCCGAGCAAGTCGGTGAAAGGTCCGTGAATTGGATCCATGCTCGAAAACCAAAGGAAACCGAGACCGGTGTGTCCTTTGAAGACCCAATACTTTACAAAGCATCGAAGAGCATCTTTGCAGTGGCAGGCATGCAGCAGGAAGGCAAGTTCACGCCACGAAGGGAGAGGGACATCCTGAGTGTTGGCCTCGGTAACCCCGAGCATCCTGGCCGTGTTCGAGGCATCTCATCCAAAGAAGGATGGAAGGATGGATTCGGCCCTCAGTGGAAAAATGAGTATAAGAAACGTGATCGGTACAAGGAACAAATGTCAACTTATTTTCGGGAAGAGGCAAAGAAAGACTTTCAAGAGATGATGGGGAAGTTGCTAGAAAACCCTCCTCCTGAGTTGATGCAGAAACTGGCGAGTGCGGTGTCAAATCAACAGATCAGCACTCAGGCTCCCCAAATGCAGCTAGTCCCAGTGGTGTCACAACCGTTGGTGGCACAGAGTGAAACAATCATTCCAAGCAGTGTCGCATCTACGGCAAACAAGGATCACTATCCAGTTGACGACATTGTTACTTGTACGCCTTGCTCCCTAGTCATAAGATATGGGATTAATAATCATCGTACAAGGGAAGTAGCCACGGGCAAAGCGATCCCAGGAGGACCTAAATACCATGGTGCTGACATTCCTAAAGACTACTGCATAGTAGAGGTATCGACCGTGGTCCAAGGATATGAGGACGAGATTCTAGACATCCCTGGTCCCGAGGACATTTTGAAACTCGGACAGGCAATAAACAATTTCATCCTTTGGCCTCGGAGGGACGTGCAACTGAGGGAGCCACCACTACCCTCTCAAGAGATGCCACTCACCCAGGAGTCGTCAGCTCATGTCGATCCTCTTCCTAACCCACCGCCTTCACCTCCCCAGTGTCTTCCCGACCCACCAGAATCACCTCTCCATGTTTGCCCTGACCATCAACCATCTCCTCTCCATGATCTTCCTACCCCACAGTCAACACAATCTCCACCACCATTCAATTCCACCCCTTCCCCACAACTCAAAGATCCAGAACCAAGAAGTGAGCCACCAAAGGTGCCAAAGAAGAAATTTTTGATACCCAAGTTGGTTTCACCATACGAGCCGAAGAAAAAATCAGCTGGGCAAGTGAGATTTTTGTCAGGCATTGCTTCGAAACGCACTGTACAAGAGCATGAGATTTTTGAGCTAGCGAAGTCAGAGGTGTCAGCGCCTGAGGTCATAACTCCTATCAAATTCAAGGTGCCAACTGCAGAAGACTACAAGCATATCCCTAAAAAGTACATGTGGGGAAAGCCTCTACTCAGTCGGGCCAAACTCTTGAAGAAACCAAGTGGTATAAAAAGGTTTCATGACTGGTACATGAGAGCCTCTTCTGCTGGCATTGACACCATCAGCATGTGCATACCACAAATAGCATTTCTCAGCAAGAGTACTAAGAAATGCATGCTTACATTCGATGACATGTGGGCACTGATGAACCACGAGATGCTAGACGTACAGATCGTAACGACATTTGCATTGTAAGTGTTACATTGTTACACACATTATAGTTGCATCAATTTTCAATATCTAACATGCTTGTGCCTTGCAGAATGTTATATGATCAACAGGATATGTATTTTGGTTCGGACTTTCATTATTGTGTCGAGGAAAGGAATGGCTATCTCTGCCCAATAGATATAGCCGAAGATCAGCACACATTCCGAATCAGGGATGGCAACAAAGAGTTACAGGGTTTGGAAGGTGCAGAACGGGATGAGAAACTCTGAAAGTTGAAAATTGATTTTGAAGCCAAATATGCCTTCTACATTGGAGATTCTCTAAAAAAGTTTCAAGATAGGAAAGCGGTGGTGGCCCCGTACCACTTTGGGTAAGTGTGAGTTTGCATTTATCTATCTAAACTATTCCAATGCACAAATGCATCATGAATTTGATTCGAGCAGGAACCACTGGATATGCTTCATCATTTATCCCAAGGAGGGAAGGGTGTTGGTACTAGACTCCACAGATTACCCGAAAGAAAGCTATGCTCCATTCATCAAACTGCTAGAGCTGTAAGTCGAGCTATGCATGCATACTTAAGCATAGTGAGATTTTGAGAATAACATGGTGATTCTATTTGAGATCATAGGGCATACAGGTTCTATAAGATAAATAATGGAAAGTGTGAGTCCAACAGACCAGGACAGCCATTGGAGGTTATACATAACTGGCCAGTACGTATGAAAATTTACTCTTATGAATACAAATCATACACATAGGACCATGGTTGCAACTATAAATAACCACTCTCCTGTTATACAGTGCATGAAGCAACCACCCTTATCTGTCCTCTGTAGCTACTACGTGTGCGAGAACATGAGAGAGAATGGACGATATGAAAGGAACCCTACCAAGATAATATAAGTAATAGTCCTGTATACAGTTTCAACATTAAAGTTACAAGTCATACAATATACGATGTTTATAAACTTTCTTTGCAGGTATATAAGCAAGGGACGGTGGAGCGTATGGACGAACGTGCTTTAGACAACATAGTTGAGGACATCTGCTCGTTCCTCATGAAGCATGTCATTCCACGTGAAGGCAAATATCATGATGATGAAAGCCAATTATCCATGCCACAGTTCCAGGTGCTAACAGAGATTAGTAAGCTCAAACTTACTAGAGAGGGTTATTAGAGGACAGAAATAAACTTTGATGTATATATAATGTGTGATGATGTATATACTCTTGTAATTAACTTTATGTCTTTGAGCACCAAACTTTGATGTATATAAATGTATGTATGAAATGAAATATTTAAATTGCATGTTGCTATGTTTGAACACCAACCAATATCAATATATTTAAATAATAACAATATAAATAAATAAATGTATAATAATACAATTTTAAAATACGTTTCCACAGGCGGCTCTCTTAGGGAACCGCCTGTGTAAATGTCACATTTACACAGGCGGTTCCCTAAGAGAGCCGCCTGTGGAAATGTTTTCTACAGGCGGCTCACAAGGAACCGCATGTGGAATTGGCCCATTTCTACTGGCCTCCAGCGCAGGCGGTGCTGAAAAATGCCAGTAGAAATAGGTTACCAACCGCCTGTATAGTATGCACGTGTACCAGTGGATCCTCCTACTGATTGTCCTTGTTGCTACCATCACAGCTGTGGAAGCCACTCCACCAGTGCCGGAGCAATCGTCCGCCGAAGTTGACAAGAAGATCAACGAGGTGAATCTGACATTGAAGAAGGTTTTCGACGACGTCATCGCCTCCGCCCTGCTGGCCAAGAAGGAAGCCATAGACGCAACTTCTAAGCATCTCCACATCGCCGAGCGCGCCCTCACAAAGGCCAAGGCAGGAGGCGAGGAAAAGGTAGCAACAGTTGCCTTGAAATACGAGTTAAACGCCAAGATCGTCATGGAGGCACCGCCGGCCATGAAGCTAGAGAGGATGGAGGAATCGTTCAACGCCATGGCTGCACCAAACCACAAAGAATGCCTCTACAACGTCGGCGACAAGGCCTTCTGCGAGACCGTCTCCAAGCTGCAGAAGGCCTTCAAGGAGGTCCGCGCCGCCGTCATGCAAGGCAAGAAGGAGGAAACCATTGACGATGTGTTCCTCATCAACCAAGAATTCGCCCCCACTATCAGGGCTATCAACAAGGCGTACGCGGATGGAGATGAGAAGGCGATCGCGGCGGTTCTAGCTACCTACAACAAGTGTGCCGATGCGATCCTTGCAGCTCCGCCCGCTGAAAAGTTCAGAGTGATGCAAGAGAGCATCGCAGCCGCTTCTCGTGCATCGTCCGGAAAGGCATAGTGCCACTGCTGGCACCACAACTTTCGATCGACCACTTTGCAACGACACCATATCCATACGCTTAGCGCCAATGATCATAGTCATGTATGTAATGTTTACCATTCCTATACCCTACTTGTCTAGACCCTTTTGCTCTGTCGCTGGTTGGTTGTTTAATCTCTTCAGAAAACATGTTTGTCTAGAATGTGCATGGTCTCAATGGCCGCGCGCGCGTAGTGCTGTAAGAGAGTTTGTAGTCTAGGTCTCTAGCAGAGGGTGTCTGCTATGAGCTTCTTTCGGAAGAGTCACAACTTAGTTCCGTGTAATTAAGATCAAATTTGACGGGGTGTTCTTAGTTTGGTAATCCTGCGATTACCATCCTATTCACTCTATTTCTTCTTAGCGGCCTATTGGATTCTTTCATTTTGAGGAATTGAAATCTACATAATAAATTAGGCTATTTTGCTTGGAATTTGGCATTTCACCACTTTTCAAAGTTTACATATATATAAGCCTATCTCAAATTCATAGGGTGAAAGATAGAAATTGATTATATAGATAACCATGCTATGTTTTTACTTTACAACTTATAACACACTCTTCAACTCGCTCCCCTATGGTAGAAATGTAATACATAAGTATCTCTTTCGTATAGCCAATAGTACTATACAAATATAATCCATATATAATTATATTAGCTTATATTAATTAATATGTGTCTAAATTATAATTATTAAAATAAATTCAATCCAAGAATCCAAACTAGACCTTAGTGAAAAAAGGTGTCAAGGCACCATCGCGAAAAATAAAGCTCCGCTCTTTTTTTTTTCTTGTGAGCAAATATATATATAATTTTAATATGTGATCCCATCAATCTCCATGTATTCATTCTCTTGCAATAGGATCTTGTTGACGCAAAAACATATATGCCAAAGCATACAGAGAACACCAGTACTGGAGAGCACTGGCACTAGGGTATATTCACCGTGCTTTTGTAGGATGGACAAACAGATTCCCCAGGCTCTAGTTCCCACGTGTCATTTCACTGTTGAGCACTGTCTATTGGAGCCAAATTTCTCTCTCTTCTCTCTCCCTCTCACAGAGAGGAGGAGCAGGGACCTGGCTCCAATAAACAGTGCTCAACAGTAAAATAGCATGTGGGAGCTGGAGCCCGGAGAATCTGTATAAAGAGGCCTAAGTCTTTGCATGCGGATCAGTGACTAATTTCTAAGCAAATTAGCAAAGGCCACCAGAATACTCATTCAGAATGGACCCAGTCAGGTCATGTGCGTCGGGTACCACATATCAAATATCCAGATCTCCTCTGATTCTGATAAAAGGGCTCAACAATCCTTTGACCTTTACACCCATGGTGTTAGGCACGTGATACGCAGTGGGTTAAGACTTAAAAAACATATCAAATAGTTCTTCATATGCTCTAATCTAAATTAATACATTTATTGATGAACATGTAGATTTTAAAATCTTTTAAATAAGATCAAACTATTTTTGCCAAAAAAGACTTAAAATTATTAAATAATAATTTATGTCACAAATGTGATAAAAATTTTAATTGCGTAAAAGAATAAGTTAAACGTCATTCATGACTGAAAGAGAAATTAAAATTAAGGATATGTTGAAAAGCTTGTTACCAACATCTGTCCCAAATTATATCGTTTTGTATTTTTTTTAGGTATATAGCTTTTGCTATGCACCTAGATATACAATACATCTAGATACATAGTAAAAAGTAGTGTACCTAGAAAAGCCAAAATAACCTATAGATTGAAATGGAGGGAGCATCACATTATTAAATGATGAAGCTTACATAAGTTAAATAACTTTTATTAATAACATCTGAAAGGATCAAGATGCCCAAGAGGGGAGTGAATTGGGCTTTTCTAAAATTTATTTCAAGAATTAAATCCTACTAAGCCATAATCCACCCCTAGTGCCTACAAGTGTTCCTAGTGATTCTACCGATAAAAGTTTTGCACCCTAAGTTCCAATCCTAGTCTAGCATGACAATTCTAGAAATGTAAAACAAGCAACGAAAGTAATGCGGAAAAATAAATTGTTTGAATGTAAAGGGTTAGGAACACGGCGATGTTTTCCCGAGGTATCGGAGAGTCGCCACTCCCCACTAGTCCTCGTTGGAGCACCCGCGCAAGGGTGTAGCTCCCCCTTGATCCGCGCAAGGATCAAGTGCTCTCTACAGGATACGGGCTGATTCTTTGACACTCCGTCGCGGTGAATCGCCCACAACCGCTCACAAGATGAGTTGGGTCATCCACAAGCTCCGCCAGATGATCACCAAGCTCCCAATCACCACCAAGCCGTCTAGGTGATGGCGATCACCAAGAGTAACATGCAAGAACTCTCACTTGACTACAACAAGCCTAATGAGAAGGTGGATGCACACTTGCTACTCCCTAGTCACTAATGAGGGTCCTTAATCTAGAATTCTCAAATCTCAATCCTCACTAGAGCTCTTTCACTCCCTTGTACTTAAAAAGTGTTTCTCAGCTGAACAAATGAGCAAGAGGGACTCAAATGGAGGGGTAGGGAATGTATTTATACTCCCCCTCAACTCCCCCAACCGTTATCTTTGAAAACAACAACTTTCGGGGTCAACAGACGCGTCCGTCGTCACCGAAGTACGTGTCTGTCGCGTGTAACGAAGTCCAAACAATCGACTAGCCGATAGAGGCCAACAGACGCTGGGCCGCGTCTGTCGCCCTAGCACCAAACGCGTCTGTCGCGTTTTCAAAGAACTCAGGGCATTTTGGACTGCGTCTGACGCACACAGACGCGTCTGACGCTATGCACTACGGGCGTCTATCGCGGGCAACAAGGAGGGACACGTCTGACGCGCTTCACCCCCGCGTCTTTCGCTCCAAAAACACTCAGGCCTCGCAAGTTCCATGCGACAGACGCTGACGTCAGCGTCTGTCGCTTTCGCCTTCAGTGTCTGTCGCCTGTTTGAAGGCCGAAACGACTTCCGATTCAAACACTTCTTGAACGGCTTTTGTTCGAAACAATCTCAGGGCCATCTTGGAGCTACCTAGTGCTAAGTTTGACAAGTGTGCACCACACCTAACCATTAGACTCACCTAGGTCAAGCTACCCATCCATGCCCCCCTTAATAGTACGGCCAAAGGAGAAAAACAAAAGTCCTGACGACTAATCCAAACGCCACTCAACTCCTCGACGTTCGAAACTAACTGTCCTTAACCTTGTCGTCCATCCTTTGAAAACCGAAATGATTTCCATCGATAAGGGGCATGATCACCACATCGCCCATGATTGCCATTACCATGACCTAACATTCTATCGTCTCTGCAAAACACACGTTAGTCATGATAATTAACCGTTGTCATCAATCATCGAAACTCACTCTAGGGGCCTAGATGCTTTCAATCTCCCCCTTTTTGGTGATTGATGACAACCCTGAGTATGAAGATAGAAATTTGAGGTTTTCAAACATGCTTGGTTTACATAAGCAAAAGCAAAAAAGAACAAAGAAGGTAGGATTGCTTATGTGCTCCAAGCCAACAGGGTGTACTCATAGGATGAAACATGAAGAGTTAGTACACAAAGGCATAGCTCATAAGAAATCGGAGTAAAACGCGGAAGCAAGACAATATGAGCTAGAACCAATCAAGTGACATGATATATAAAAT
The DNA here is from genome assembly GCA_038087645.1 of Saccharum hybrid cultivar R570. NCBI lineage: Eukaryota > Viridiplantae > Streptophyta > Magnoliopsida > Poales > Poaceae > Saccharum > Saccharum hybrid cultivar. The sequence continues at coordinate 114,163 of JAQSUU010000198.1, forward strand.
AGACAAGATAACCAACATACTACCAAGTATCTCACAAGCACACATATCACACAATGCAAGTGCGGGGAAATAAACATGATAATGAATTTACCACACAAAAGAACCAAAACCCTCTCACAAAGCTCCCCCTAAATCTACATACTCTCTCTCCCCCTTTGGCATCAAGGACCAAAAACTAAGGATCGGAGGAAGGAGGAGTAGACGAGCCGGCCACAGGAGTGCGGTGAGCAATGATAAACTGATCTGGGGCATCATCTGGACTGCTCTCAGGAGACGGCTGTGGCTGAACTGTGGAGCCTGTCGGACCCTCCGATACTAGAAGTGCAGGTGAAGCGGTCCGGGTCTACTCAGCGGTCTCGGTGGCTGACTGTGGAGGAGGTAGAGGACCGGTATGTTGTCCCTATGACTCTGAAGCTGTAGCAGTCTGAGTAGTGGTCACCAGGGGCGCGGTCTGTGTGACAGGAACCAAAGGTGGATCCGTCGAAGCAACGGACGATGGGATCGACTCGGTAGTGCCCGTCCCTGTCACACCCTCAGAAGCTGGAGCTAGATCTGGCTATGGCTGCGCTGCTGACACATCCGAGACTGAGGTAGCTGCTGTAGTATAAGTCAGTGTCGGCTGCCCGGTAATCTGACTATAGCTAGCATGGAACTGACTCAAACCAGGTAGGAGCAGCTGTGACTATGTCAAATGTGTGAATCCTGTCTGAATAGGAGTGAATCTTGGAGACACAAACAATAGAGGCACCTAGTGAAGTGGAGAAGTGAAGGCCTGTGCCTGACTACTGAGCTGAGAATGACTCTGAAGCCCACTAGGCTGTAACGCTGGAGTCATCGGAAGGAAGCTTTGTGGTAGCTAAATGCCTGTAGCCTGGACTAGCTGAGTGATCAGGCCTAAGTACTGCTGCTGACTCTGCTACTGCTGTCGCTGTAGCTCAAGAACCTGCCTCTGGAACTCGTCCTGACGGGCCTGTACCTATGTTAAGGCAGCTGCGGTCTCCTGACGGTCCTGGTGATGATGTCGCTCTGCCCGCTCCTGGTTCTCTGTCAGTCTAGAGAGAATGGAAACCAGAGTGGGGTCGGTGGCTGACCCTGAGCCGCTAGCCTCTTTGTCATGCGGACGAGGAGAACGATAGGTAGACAACGGCTGGTAGTCGTTGTCCAAGCTGTCTGTGGGGTCTGAGTCTAGCTCAACCTGTGCTGCCCCTGCTCCTTGAGTCTCCAGCTGTCCTAACTCAGCCTCTGCAAGGCCCTGCACTGTAGCATCCTGCTCTGCGGCTGTCTCTAAGACTGCTGGCCTGCGACTCACTTTCACTGGTGTAGCTGTAACTGAGCAGACGAGCTGTGAGTAGTCATAGACGGGATACTCAAAGGTAGTAGAGCTCCACTCCTGAACACTAGTTGCGGGCATAGGCTGAACTCCCATGAAGATAAGAAAAGAGATCCAATGGGCATAGTTCATGTGCCTCTTCACACTAAAACTCTCATAAATAGTATCCTCCAGCTCGCATAACATCAAGTCCCATATATCAAATGGAATCCCCCTCACAAGGTGTGACAGAAGCCACTGCTGCAGTCGAGTGGTCCTGTCCCTGAAGTTCGGACGAGGGAGGATCGTTCGCCTGATGATAGCATCGAGCAAGTGAGCTGGTGGTAGCATATCAACAGGTCTCCTGCTAGAACCCTCCCCAAAGTCACTGCTAAACAAGCACCTGACAACATCGACAGGTGGCACAATTCTGCCGTGAGCGCGCCTCGGGGGGTCAACGGCAGGGTAGCATAGCTGGTGGAGACGTACTGTCTGGAGTGGAATCCTCAGCAGCTCTGTAGCTCTGGCACTGGAAATCTCTCGGTGCTCTCCTAAGAAGCTGAACGAGATCGTGGTGTGATCTGGAGAGATCCAAAGTGTGGCAAAGAACTCTTGCACCCAAGACAACACGTAAGAGCCACTCCTCTGGACTAGGTTAGTCAAGCCAGGCACTGTATGCAGATATGTGCGAACCTCCTCTCCAACTAGGTCAACTATACTCTGAAGTGGAATGACCCTATGAGCTATGACTGGTACATTTGCATTTACATATGCCATGTGAAAATCCTCCTGGAGAGCTGTGAAGAAGTAGTCAACTCCCGGCTGCCTCTGAAGTGGGAACCACTCCTCAAGACTGACTCTGCGGAAACTCTGTATCTGTCTAGTGGTAGCCCTCTGCAAGTCATAGTGAATGACCTTGGACTGACGAGGTCTAGGAACTGGACGACCCCCGCATCTGGGTCTCTCTGGTGCGGCTGCTGGTGTCGTCTAAGAACGTGTGGTGCGTCTCGAGCGACGAAGAGGTGAAGACTGTTGCTCCTGCTCCTGTGGCTCCTCTACCTAAGCCTCGGTCTCCTCAGTGGCCTCTGTGCCAAGTACACGGTCTGAGAGCGGGACGCGCGTGTGTGAGTCTTCAATCAGTATCCCACTACCCCTGCCACCCTTCTCAGCTCTGTCTGCTGCTTGGGCAACTGCTAAGACCTCCTCTGCCTCACGCTCCTCTCTAGAACGCTTCTTCCTGGTGAGAATCTTGCGCTTTCCTCGAGCCACCTCTGTGATACGAGGAGGACTATCACCCCTGTCGCCTCCATCATCTCTAGGAGGGGCACTGGAAGAACCCTCGATGTTCTTGCACCGAGCCATGGTACAAAGAACAAAAAGACCACTGTCGCTGAAGGAAGCAAACAAAAAGAAGAGCTCCCCCTGTCTCACTGCCCTGACAAAAACTCACTATCAAGAACAAATGCCAATCTCTAGAGAACAACTGACACACTGACACTCTGAGAGATGGTGAACTGACGCCTTGTGAGGCTTGGCCTCAAACCATACCCGCGGGCTTGGCCCTGGGTTCACCTACCACTATCAACTGCAAGACAGACCAAATAGCCACACAATTCACTGACACGGCTCGCTGCAAGAATTGGAATAGGAAGGTTTACTTATGCGAGACATAATTTTATCTAGAGATGAGGTCACACTTGTAGAAGCAAGCACTTAGGGTAAGAATGGAGTGAAAAGTCTACCTTAGGAGAGCAATCATGTGAAAAGGTAAGAAGTCATTGACCACGAGGCACCACACACCACCAATTTGAAAGGATCACTGAAAGAAATGAAGGATTGAAAGGAAGGGACAGTGAGCAAAAGATTAAGGAAGTGGCTTTGGCATTTTGGCAAACACACAGTGTGCAAGAGGATGGCTCACCATCGGTGGATGGAAAGTGAGCAGAAGGCTGGCCGGAGAGAGCATAGTGCGCACCAGAAACGATGGGGGCGCGCAGGCTCGTCGGAGAGCAAGGCTGGAGAGCGATGCCGACGACAAGAAGAACTTTGGGCAGTGGTGGTTAGAGCAGGCAGCGTGAGATGACCCCGGACGTGGCACAGGAGAGAAAAGAGGTGGCGCGGACGCGCGGGCAAGACGGCGCGGTGGAGAGGGTGGCGCACGGGCAAGACGGCGAGGTGGAGAAGGCGGCGCGCGGGCACGACGACAAGAGCTAGGGTTAGGGCAGCGGTCGGCGATGACATACGAGATCAAGGGAAAACTGCCGCGCGCGATGATTATGAAAGAGAGGGTGGGGGACCTAGGAGTCAGACAACTTTTAGAGGTTGAAAACGCTTTCATCCTAAGTGACAGACGCGGTGACGCCAACCGACAGACGCTGCACAGTAGCCAACAGAGGCTCCACAGAGAGCAGTAGTTCAACCTAGCTCGACAGACACGTCCGTTGGATGGCCGTCAAACGCAGGCTGACGTCTGTCGCTTTTGGGCACTTCTTCTTCGGTTCGATAGACACGATCATGTTCCAGCGTCAGACGCGGCTCAGGTACTGTTCCCGTGTCTATCGACCCTTTTGCTCCTTGAACTTCCTCTGCACACGACAGACGCGTACCTTGCAGACTCTTGGCGTCTGTAGCAGCGTCTGACGTCACAAAAACAGCGTTTTCTCCACTTTTCTTTGCGACACTTTCTCCCAACCAAGTTCCAAGACAAACAAGACCCAAATAAACACCGATTGAAACTTGATATGAGTGACCTCTCTCAAACCCTCAAATTGTTTTAAATATTTTGCCTTAGGCTAGTATTAATTTTAAAGAAAATAAGCGATAAACACCCGAGGAGCAACGTATGGCCACGCAATGGAGTTTGTAAACCCTTGGGAGTGTCAAATGCTCTCTCCATTCATGGACGAACACAGCGGTTGCTCAAAGCGAAACTGAAAAGAAACGACAAAGCAACACTCATGCAAATGCAATGCAATACAAGAAGATAAAGCTAGTTGCTTGTCAAGTTTGATCCACGGTTAGGCTTCTTCACTCCTCCCAATGAGGGTTATCGTAACCGTGTTAGACAAGCCCTAAATGCATTACGAAAATTTAAACATGACATATATTACAATGCAATGCAAGGGACAACACAAGCTCATTTCTTAAAGTTACTTGAGTCAAGCACATTGAGTTCACTTCTCAACCTACAAAAGGTAGCTTCATCCAAAGGTTTAGTGAAGATATCCGCCAATTGATTTTCACTTCTTACACCTTCTAGTGATATATCATTTTTAGCAACATGATCCCTTAGAAAGTGATGACGGATATCAATGTGCTTGGTGCGTGAGTGTTGTACCGGATTATTAGCAATTTTAACGACACTTTCATTATCACATAAATGTGGCACCTTATCAAGAACAACACCATAGTCTAGAATGGTTTGCTTCATATACAAGATTTGTGCACAACAAACCCTCGCGGCAATGGATTCTGCCTCGGCGGTGGACAAAGCCACACTATTTTGCTTTTTAGATGACCAAGATACTAAAGACCTCCCAAGCAAGTGGCACCCTCTGGATGTGCTTTTTCTATCAATTTTGCAACCGGCATAATCCGAGTCAGAATAGCCAACTAGTTGAAATCTAGCTCCTTTGGGATGCCAAAGACCAATGCTTGTGGTGTGCTTAAGATATCTTAGGATTCTTTTTATGGCACTTAAGTGAGGTTCTTTAGGGCAAGCTTGAAAGCGAGCACACATGCACACACTAAACATGATATCAGGCCTAGATGCGGTAAGGTACAACAAACTACCAATCATAGAACGGTAGAGAGTTTGATCAACCGGTTTACCTCCCTCATCTAGGTCGAGATGTCCATTTGATGGCATTGGGGTCTTGATTGGCTTACAATCATCCATCTTGAACCTCTTGAGAAGATCCTTGGTATACTTCTCTTGAGAGATGAAAATCCCTTCTCTCATTTGCTTGACTTGAAAACCAAGGAAGAATGTAAGTTCACCAATCATGGACATCTCGAACTCTTTCGACATCAATTCACCAAATTCCTTGCAATAATCTTCATTTGTTGAGCCGAAGATAATATCATCAACATAGACTTGACAAATGAAGATCTCTCCATTAAGCTTCTTGATGAATAGTGTGGTGTTGACCTTCCCAATGGTGAAGCCCTTCTCAATGAGGAAGTCCTGAATGCGCTCATACCACGCTCTAGGGGCTTGCTTGAGCCCATATAGCGCCTTGGACAACCTATAAACATGATTAGGATATCTAGGGTCTTCAAACCCGGGAGGTTGATCAACATAGACAAGTTCATTTATGAAGCCATTTAAGAATACACTTTTAACATCCATTTGATATAACCTCATTTCATGATGCAGTGCATATGCAAGAAGGATACGGATGGCTTCAAGTCTTGCAACGGGTGCAAAGGTCTCTCCAAAATCAAGGCATTCAACTTGAGAGAACCCCTTTGCAAGTAGTCTTGCCTTGTTCCTCACAACTATGTCTTGGTCATCTTGCTTGTTGCGGAACACCCACTTGGTTCTAATGACCCTTGCACTTTTTGGACGCTCCTCAAGTGTCCAAACTTGATTGAGGGTGAAGTTGTTCAATTCTTCGTGCATTGCATTCACCCAATCCGGATCTTGAAGAGCTTCATCTACATTCTTAGGCTTAAGACAAGGGACAAAAGAGTGATGTTCAACAAAAGAAGCAAGCTTTTGAGATCGAGTCATTACACCCTTTGTAGGACTCCCTATGATGAGATCTTGTGGATGTGCTTGAAGTAGGGGTGAATATCTTCTATCAACCACTTGAGGAGGAGGTTGGGGAGCATCAACATCTTGAGCTTGTGCCTCGGCTTGTTCATGAGAGACATGAGTGTCTTCATTTTCGACTCTCTCATTTTTGTCATCATCTTGAGGCACATGTGATGAACATGGTGGATTGATCACTTGAGTATCATCTTCACCATCTTTAGGCTTGATGTCTCCCACCGGCATGTTCTTCATTACCTCCCTCAATGGTTCATCACCTACATCATCACAATTCTCAATTGCTCCTTGGGAGCCGTTAGATTCATCAAATTCCACATCATATGTTTCTTTAACCAAACCGGTGGCATAGTTAAATACTCAATATGCTTTGGACTTTGATGAGTAGCCAACAAGAAAGCCAATATCACAACGTCTTTGGAACTTCCCTAGGTGTTGCCGCTTCTTGTAGATGTAGCATTTGCAACCAAACACCCGGAAGAATGAGACGTCCGGCTTCTTCCCATTTAGCAACTCATAGGGGGTCTTACCAAGAAACTTTTGTAGGAAGAGGCGATTTGATGCATAGCATGCGGTGTTAATTGCCTCGGCCCATAATTTTTCTGGTGTATTGTACTCATCTAGCATTGTTCTTGCAAGAGTGATCAAAGTCCGGTTCTTCTCTCAACTACACCATTTTGTTGAGAAGTGTAGGTTGATGAAACCTCATGCTTGATCCTAATCTCATCACAATAAGCTTCAATGTTTGTGTTGTTAAATTCTTTGCCATTGTCACTTCTTATCTTCTTGATCTTGACTTCAAATTCATTTTGAGATCTCTTAGCAAACTTCTTGAAACAAGCGGCCACTTCGGATTTGTCTTGAAGAAAGAATGTCCAAGTGTATCTTGAGTAGTCATCAACAATCACAAGACAATAAAGATTTTCACCCAAGCTCTTGTATGTTGTTGGGCCAAACAAATCCATGTGTAGAAGCTCTAGCACTCTTGATGTTGACATGTAAGCTTTTGTTGGATGAGTATTTGCAACTTGTTTACCGGCTTGGCATGCACTACAAGGTTTGTCCTTCTCAAACTTGACATCTTTCAAGCCTCTCACTAACTCTTTCTTTAATAACTTGTTGAGTGTGTTTATTCCAACATGAGCAAGCCTCCTATGCCAAAGCCACTCAAGTGAAGTCTTGGTGAACAAGCATGTCATAAAATTTGCATCTTCAGAGGTGAAATCAACAAGATAAAGATTGTTGTATCTAAAGCCTTTGAATATCACTTGCTTATCATCCATCTTTGATACAACCACTTCATTTGGAGTGAATAAGCATTGGTAGCCAAGATCACACAATTGACCAACGGATAGCAAGTTGAAGCTCAACGAGGCAACATATAGCACATTTATGAGTGAGTGATCATTTGATATAGCAATCTTTCCTAAACCCTTGACTTTGCCCTTTGAGTTGTCCCCAAATGTGATCTTCTCATGACATTCTCCATTTTCTTCTAGTGAGGCGAACATACGAGAATCACCGGTCATATGTTGAGTGCAACCATTATCAATAACCCAATGTGATCCATCGGTCTTGTAGTTTACCTACACACATAAGAGATCAAGCTTGTTGCTTAGGGACCCATATTTGAGTAGGGCCCTTGACTTTCTCAACTAGTGACTTAGCAACCCAAATTTTCTTAGGCCTATTCTTGGTTGTGGGACCTAAGAACATGACTTTCATCTTTCCACTAGAATCCTTTCTTAGCATGTAGTGAGCATTAAAGGCAAAGGGTCTAGCATGCTTGGGCAAGGGTTGTGGTGGTGGAGTTTGACATTCATGTGCAAAGTGACCTTCTTGTCCACACTCAAAGCATCTCTTTGGCTTGGGCTTTGATTTGTGTTGTTGTTGTTGTTGGGCTTTGGCCTTCTTCTCTTGATTTGCCAAGTAACCAATACCACTTCTATCCATATTCATGATGGTGTTCATGAGTAGCTCACTTTGCAAGTATTGACCTCTTGTAAACTTGCTCAATCTGGTCTTGAGATGCTCTTTCTCTTGCTTTAGTTTCTTGTTCTCCTCAATGAGTGACTCATTTGATGTTTGCTTTTCAAGAGCCATCAACTCTTCTAGCTTCTTGTTCTCATCTCTAAGCATTTCATTTTCACTCTTGAGCTTGACATAATCATCATAATGGACTCAACCACTTTCTTGCCTTTGCCACTAGAACCTTACTCAATGCTCTCAATAATCAAGTCATCACATGATGTGGCTATATCAATCTTAACAACTTGGTTAGTAGCATCATGTGTCTCAAGAGAAAGCTCATTAACAACAACAAGACTATCATAATTGACTTTCAATGAAGTAGTCATCTTTTAGCAAGTTGTACCTAGTGTTGAGCTCATCATGCTTCTTCTCAAGTTTATCATGTTCATCTCTAAGCTCTTTGTTGGAAGTTTTGAGCTCCTTGAGAGTAGAAGACACAATTTCATTTTGATCTCTAAGCTCATCACTAGTCTTTTGTGCAATCTCAAGCTTAGATGAAAGTGATTCATTTTTATTTTGAAGCTCATCATTTTCATTTCTAGTCTTTCTTATGACTTTAGAGTATTTGTTGAGCAATTTTACAAGTTCATCATAAGAAGGTGCATCAAACTCATCATCACTATCACTATCATCATCATCATCATCACTTTCATTATTTTGTACCTTTTGTTCACCCTTGGCCATGAGGCATAGGTGAGTAGTGGATGATGACGGTGACGATGGCGGTGAAGGTGGCGGTGAAGATATTGATGAAGACAATGATGACCCAATCACAAATGCGGCGACCATCTATTTCTTATTGTCACTCTCATCACCGGAGGACTCACATGATGACTCAATATCGGTGAGCCAATCACCAACAATGTAAGCTTTGCCTCCCTTCTTCTTTTTATGATATTCTTTCTTCTTGCCATCCTTCTTCTTGTATGGCTTGTTCTTCTTCTTTTCATCTTCCTCATCACTAGATTCATCTTTCTTGCCCTTGTTCTTGTTCTTATATTTATCTTTTGGAGGCTTAGGACATTGATGAGCTAGATGACTAAGTTCACCATAATTGTAGCAATCCATTTTGGATATGGGCTTTCTTTTGCTACTTGTGAAGAACTTCTTCTTCTTGCCATCAAACTTGATGTCACTCTTGTTAAGCTTCTTTAGCATCTTGGTGGTCTTTTTCACCATGAGAGCAAGTGATGCATCATCAATGTCACTCTCACTTGAGCTTTCATGCACAATCATGGCTTGGCTCTTCTTCTTTTTCTTATCATGGGTAGCTTTGAAGGCCAAGTCCTTCTTCTTGGAAGATGATGAACCCTCTTCCGGAGTGATGTGCATGTACATCTCATGAGCATTGATCTTTCCCAATACTTGTGTCGGTATTGCGGTGGAGAGATCGCTTTGGTGAAGCATGGTGACAATATGGACATACTTCTCAACGGGAAGAACACTCAAGATTCTCCTTGCAACATCCGATGGACTCATTTGAGTGAGCCCAAGAGCATAGAGATCCTCTACAAGAACATTCAAGCGAGTGTACATGTCATTAGCACTTTCTTTAGGAAGCATCTCAAATGAATTAATCTTCTTTAAAGCAATATGATAGCATTCCTCACGCTCACTCTTAGTTCCCTCATGGAGAGCACAAAGGTTTTCCCACAATTCATGAGCGTCTTTTGCATTACGCACACGATTGAAGATATCCTTGCCAAGGCCCCGGTAGAGTGCATTTTTTGCCTTTGCATTCCACCGGTCGTACTTCTCCTCATCACCAACGGGGTTAGCGGGATCCTTGGCTTTAGGAAGCCCTTCGGTGGTGGCTCTAAGACACCCGACGTCTATGGCTTCGAGGTACGCCTCCATGTAGATTTTTCAATATGGAAAATCATCTTCCTTAAAGATGGGAGGTGGTCCATCCCCATTAGACATCTTGCTCTAGGCGGTTAAGCCTAAATTAGGAGCAACTCGGCTCTGATACCAATTGAAAGGATCAAGATGCCCAAGAGGGGAGTGAATTGGGCTTTTTTAAAATTTATTTCAAGAATTAAATCCGACTAAGCCATAATTCACCCCTAGTGCCTACAAGTGTTCCTAGTGATTCTACCGATAAAAGTTTTACACCCTAAGTTCCAATCCTAGTCTAGCATGGCAATTCTAGGAATGTAAAACAAGCAACGAAAGTAATGCGGAAAAGTAAATTGCTTGAATGTAAAGGGTTAGGAACACGGCGATGTTTTCCCGAGGTATCGAAGAGTCGTCACTCCCCACTAGACCTCGTTGGAGCACCCGCGCAAGGGTGTAGCTCCCCCTTGATCCGCGCAAGGATCAAGTGCTCTCTACGGGCTAATTCTTTGACACTCTGTCATGGTGAATCGCCCACAACCGCTCACAAGATGAGTTGGGTCATCCACAAGCTCCGCCAGATGATCACCAAGCTCCCAATCACCACCAAGCTGTCTAGGTGATGGCGATCACCAAGAGTAACAAGCAAGAACTCTCACTTGACCACAACAAGCCTAATGAGAAGGTGGATGCACACTTGCTACTCCCTAGTCACTAATGAGGGTCCTTAATCTAGGATTCTCAAATCTCAATCCTCACTAGAGCTCTTGCACTCCCTTGCACTTGAAAAGTGTTTCTCAGCTGAACAAATGAGCAAGAGGGACTCAAATGGAGGGGTAGGGAATGTATTTATACTCCCCCTCAACTCCCCCAACTGTTATCTTTGAAAACAGCAACTTTCGGGGTCAATAGACGCATCCGTCGCCACCGAAGTGCGCATCTGTCGCGTGTAACGAAGTCCAAACAATCGACTAGCCATTAGGGGCCAACAGACGCTGGGCCGCGTCTGTCGCCCTAGCACCAAACGCGTCTGTCACATTTTCAGAGAACTCAGGGCATTTTGGACTGCGTCTGACGCACACCAGACGCGTCTGACGCTATGCACTATGGGCGTCTGTCGCGGGCAACAGGGAGGGACACGTCTGACGCCCTTCACCCCCGCGTCTGTCGCTCCAAAAACACTCAGGCCTCGCAAGTTCCATGCGACAGACGCTGACATCAACGTCTGTCGCTTTCACCTTCAGTGTCTGTCGCCTGTTTGAAGGCCGAAACGACTTCCGATTCAAACACTTCTTGAACGGCTTTTGTTCGAAACAATCTCAGGGCCATCTTGGAGCTACCTAGTGCTAAGTTTGACAAGTGTGCACCACACCTAACCATTAGACTCACCTAGGTCAAGCTACCCATCCATGCCCCCCTTAATAGTACGACCAAAGGAGAAAAACAAAAGTCCTGACGACTAATCCGAACGTCACTCAACTCCTCGACGTCCGAAACTAACTGTCCTTAACCTTGTCGTCCATCCTTTGAAAACCAAAATTTGAATTAACTTCTCCATACACCACCACCACTCATAGGCAGCCTTCTTTACAAGCTCATTTTCATCGGCTATCAACCTACACAGTAATTTTTTTCCCTCTGCTGATTAGCCCCTTCTGATCATCTTGACACGTGCCAAAAATGATGTCAACACATGCCCCCCAATTTCGGAGTATAAGATACTGATGCTCCGAAATTTACTCCAGATAATGCTTGCTGTTACCTATTTTCCTCAACCCATTCTCCAAGCATAACATAATCTGTTACCGAATTTAATCAAATCTAGCTCTGATTCATGCATCTCAGTAAATATCGCACAATTTCCAACTATTCTTGCCCCAATTACTGTTGAGATACCGAAATAACAACCCATCGGCAAGATCTTAACATAACAACGCCACTATTTTAGAACTGAAAGATCCTGTACCAAGATTTCTTCCAAGTCATGATTACTTGCCATCAAATCTTCTGTACAATCCCTTGATTGTCGTGCGAATAGTTACCATATCCATCTGAACCACCTCAATCCACACGCGTGCGGCATAGAGATAAGTCAAGAATACCCCTACTCCAAGCGGCCTATAAATAGATTTCTCCGGATCGCTTGTCTTCTACCTTCAAACTTGACCTTTGGCATTCTCTCTCCGGCGGCAACCCTAACGAACAACCGCGCGTCCTCAACCCACCAGAGCTCCTTCCAGCGTCAACTTCAAGTCCCCAGCTTGTGCCCTCATCCTTCTCAGAGCAATGGCGATCAACTTCAATGTTCCCGCGGTTCGTTCTTCTTCTATTACTTTTACCTTGATCCCTTTTGGTCTTTGCGAGTTCATATAGTTGGTAATTTCTCTTCTTTTTCCATTCTTTTGATCTTCTGAACTCAGGAACTACACAACAAATTGGTTATTCCAACCAACCAACCACCCCTCCAATGCCTAGGTCCAATGGGCGACCCTGATCCAACTGACTTGATCAATGCAGAAGCTAACAGAATTCCCTTCAAAGCTCAAAATTTTTCTTTGAATCTATGGAAAGATACATTCCAATCTTGGCCCAAACCCACCAAGGGGTGGAAAGATTGGTACTTGAGGGTTAACAGGTCGATGCAGGTGTACTGGGCAGAGCGGAAGATAGACCAATGTATTAGGCTATCTATTGCCGATATGCAAAAGAATGAATCCATGATGATAGCCGCCGCTCACTTCTGGTCAGACACCACAAATACCTTTATGTTTGGCCATGGTCCATCCGCCCCTACTCTTGCCGATGTATACATGCTCACTGGCTTAGATATCTCAACTGTCGATGAAGGCTCCATCTATGGCAGAAAAGCTGAATATAGAGTGAACACACGCAACATCGGCGGCTGGACAGGATACATCCAGGAATACCAAAGGACTGGTACTGTTAACCAGAGGGAACACACCATATTCTTGAATATGTGGCTGGAGAAATTTATCTTCTATGGTCGATCGGTAGGACCAACCAACGCCTTCCTTCCTACAGCCGAACTCTTGGCCAACGGTGTAAGGTTCCCGCTCGGCCGATACCTTCTGAGCTCCACCTACCACCTCCTCCACCAAGTATCTCAGAAGCTTTTACTTGGTGAACCCATCGGCAATTTGGGAGGCCCATGGTGGTTCATCAATATGTGGCTAAATGCCCATATGCATAAACGTCTGCAGTGGGATTTCTTCGCCCAAGAATTCCCACGAGAGATCGCCGAAGATTATGTTCTTGGAGATGAGGAATCGGCAACACGCCCTCCTCTCAACTTCGGTGAAGCTATAATTGTCCTCCCTGGAACAGAGGCTAATGAAGATCAAATCGGCAGATTTTTTCAGAACTTCTACAATGGTCTCCCTCGCGATCATAGGGCTTGGGTACCCTATATCGATGAAGATAACAAGTTCCCCCTTCTCTTCAACTTTGCCGATGACGAGCTGAACCAAGATAATGAGCTTATGATGGCCATCATTACTCCCAGGGCAATCCCGGTGAACACATTTGGTAGTGGGAAAAATTCCAATACTACTTATGAGTTCTACAATCCATCGGCAGTATCTCGTCAACTAGCTTTTGGGCAACTGCCAATCAAGCTGTGCTTTGCCGATGTGATCAAGCCTAGAGAAACAATCACCACAGGAACTGAGTGGAGCAGGGTAGTAAGACTCGCCCCCGATGCCGATATCTCAAATGTTGATCTCTCCGCCTGGTCACCAGCATCTTTTATTATAGAATCATATAAGCAATGGTGGCAAGAGTGGAAAGAACAATTATTCTCAACATCCGTCCACACATATCGGCACATGATCGATCTCGACTACGCCATTCCTGACGATGCAGTAAGTTTCTTTTAACTTTCTTTTGTTTCTTTTTTCATATATCGGCAGCTAATCTTTCTCGTAACAGGCCGATGACCCAGTTCCATCCATAAGTAAGAGTGGGAAACCTTTCAACCTCCAACCTATCTCCCCAGTTTCAGTAATCGGCTACAACGCCCCCACCTTAGCCGCTTTAACTTTCCAGAGGACCCGTGCCAAGACTATCACCTCCAGATCAAAACTGACAACATCTAGGGCCACTCCAATGGCTGCCGCTACAAGCCTAATTAAGGCTTTTAAGGTAATAACCTTGTTTATTTTTATTCACTGCCGATACAAACTATATTAACATGTAACCATCAGGGTGTAAGAGCTGCGGCTGGATCATCATCGGCAACTCCTCCAACATCAAGCACCACTACCTCCAACCAGCCTTCAGAGGTATTCTTTTATCTTTACATTTTATCTGTTAAATATCCGATCTCACACTTGTTTTGCAGCAACAAATGGGGTACATCGGCAAGCATACCAAGCACTCAAGCTCCTCAATCAACAAGTGCCGATGCCCCCCAGCCAACTGTCACTGAGATCCAAGTAAAGCGTAAAGTTTTAACTGATGCCGAAGCTCAGCAAAAACGACAGAAATCTACGCCAGTCCCTGCATCCGCTCCAACACCTATTAGTCAGCCAACCGACGTAGTTGAACAAGTTGACCCTCCTGCACAAAATATATCATCGGCCATCATACCCCAAGGGCCAACTACTGATGAGGTCGTAGAAGACATCCCATCGGCAACCTCTGCCGATCCTTCGCATGACCCCCTTCAAGCTGCTCCCTCAAGCCAGGCCCAAGAAATTGCCTTGAAGCAGGTAAACCGATTGATCTATTCGATTTATAATATCCATATCTATCCTTAGGTAGAATCTCTGACTTCCTTTTCTTCACAGGAACAAGATTCTCCCGATAGCTTGTTTTCTTTTGCTATCGACGTCTCTGATGATGATGGAGAAGAAGCGAGTTCTTCCCTGGCATTGGGAACAATATCGGTAGAAATCTATGGCAAGCTAGAAGCCCTTCTAAATCTGTTACAACAAGATACTGCTCAATTGATAAACGATTCAGATCCTGCAAAGACTATCTTCAAGACAATCCGTGGCCAAGTTCCTGCCGATGTTGAAGAAACTCTCTTCCCAGCAGTCCATCTAGAGAGCCGACAACTTCAATATCAACGGGCTGCTCACCGTATCGCCGATAGAGCAGCTCAAGCCCAGCTCAAGGAAGAGATGCTGCAGCTAAAACAAACTGCCGATGAGAAGCACAAAAGTATCAGCAACTTACAAACCTCCGGTGCCAATCTTAAACAGCAAATTCTGGATCTATCGGCAAAGAGAGCAGCTCTTCTAGCTGAACTGGAAGAAGTTGAAGCAGCCCTAACCCACGCCAAGCAAGAAGAAGACCAGCTTCCTGACGTTATCAAAACCCTTCAGCAGGAAAGGGATGTCCAAGCTCGCAAGGCCTTGGCCTTGAAAAAGAAACTCAAGCCTGTGGAGGGAGTTGCCGATGAAGACGCTAAAGAATTGAAGGAAGCTGATAAAATTCGCCTGCGTGCAATATCGGCTATCCAATCTTTGTTAAACCTGTAATTCTTATCTAGCGCATCGGCAATAAGATATTAATACTTTGTTTTAACTCTAGCCGATAGGATTGTTATCGGCAATCATACTTTTATGCATCTATCCAGATACTAGGGTAATATTTCTTTAAATATTTTCCATTTAATGCTCTGGGAAACACAACCCCTTCGAGGGTTTCGAGAATATATGCATTACCAGGAATAGATTGATTTATCCGATATGGACCCTCCCAATTAGGCGACCATTTGCCAAACTTTGAACTTTTAGTCCCAATCGGTAAAATCAACTTCCAAACCAAATCTCCATCGACAAACTCCTTTACCTTCACCTTCTTATCATACCATCTGGCTACCCTTTTCTTATTCTCTTCGATGCTAGCTAAAGCCTTTAACCGATGACCTGCTACATCTTCCAACTCATCTTTCATAAG
Source organism: Saccharum hybrid cultivar R570 (assembly GCA_038087645.1). Taxonomy (NCBI): domain Eukaryota; kingdom Viridiplantae; phylum Streptophyta; class Magnoliopsida; order Poales; family Poaceae; genus Saccharum; species Saccharum hybrid cultivar. Next base: position 130,038 of record JAQSUU010000198.1, read on the forward strand.
GGTATCATAGTCATCGGCTGTCAATTGATCTTGAGAACGTATTCGCCTAGAGCCAGTTTTAATCTCCTAAGGTAATACTGCATCGTGTCCATATACCAACTGATAAGGTGTTATCTTGGTTGCACCATGACACGCCATCCGATATGACCACAAGGCTTCATTTAATACCGTATGCCACCTTTTAGGATATTCTTTAATTTTGCACTTAATGAGCTTGATAATTCCTTTGTTAGAAGCCTCAGCCTGACCATTAGCTTGGGCATAATATGGTGAAGAATTCAAAACTTTAATCCCCATACCTATAGCAAACTCATCAAATTCGCCCGATGTAAACATAGTACCCTGATCGGTAGTGATGGTTTGAGGAATACCAAATCGGTAAACAATATGCTCTTTCACAAAATCAATCATATTAGCCGATGTCACCTTTTTCAAAGGAATTGCTTCAACCCACTTTGTGAAATAATCGGTAGCAACCAGAATAAATTTATGCCCCTTACTCGACGGTGGATAAATCTGACCGATGAGATCAATAACCCAACCCCGGAACGGCAAAGGCTTAATTATGGGGTTCATAGCCGATGCGGGTGCTCTTTGAATATTACCAAATTTTTGACATTCCTGACATCCTTTAAAATATTTAAAACAATCTTCGAGAATAGTCAGCCAATAATATCCATTCCTTCTGATCATCCATTTCATCTTGAAAGCTGACTGATGAGCCCCACATACTCCTTTATGAATCTCACCCATCAAGCCTTTTGATTCATCGATGCCAACACACCTAAGTAAAACTCCATCTATGGTACGGTAGTATAATTCATCATCAAGGAGCACATACTTGGTAGCCTGGAACCTTATACGTCTTTCAACCTTTTTAGATGGATTTTTTAAATAATCAACAATTTCCTTTCTCCAGTCATCGGTATCAACTGCCGATGTTAACACTTCTTGAATAGGCTGATACCCTGAAGCATGCTGAGCCAATCGATTAGCCTCTTCATTATCCAATCGAGAAACATGTTCCAGATAAAAATTCCTAAACCCTTTCAACAACTGCAGACATTTCTCATAATATGAAATTAAAACTTCACTTCGGCATTCATAAATTCCAGCCAACTGATTTATAACTAGCATACAATCACCAAAAACCTCAACAGCATCGGCACGTACTTCCTTAAGCAATTCTAACCCTTTTATCAGAGCTTGGTATTCAGCCTGATTGTTTGTTGATGTAGCAACAATCGGCAATGAAAACTCATACTTCTTCCCCTGAGGGAAAATTAACACAATGTCGATGCCTGCTCCTTCACCACATGTAGACCCATCAAAGAAAAGTGTCCAAGGAGCAATTTCCAGAGAATCCACTGTGTTGCAATGTTGAGTAACAAAATCAGCCATAACATGTCCTTTAACTGCCTTAGCCGATTCATAACATAGGTCAAATTCTGATAACGCTAAAATCCATTTGCCAATTCTACCACTTAATATCGGCATCGACAACATATATTTGACCACGTCATCTTTGCATATGACAGTACACTCAGCCGATAGTAAATAATACCTCAACTTAATACAAGAAAAGTATAGACACAGACATAATTTCTCGATAGCTGAATACCTAGTTTCAGCATCCACTAACCGTCTGCACAAATAATAAATAACACGTTCTTTCCCCTTAAATTCTTGAATAAGAGCTGAACCGATAACAGTATCATCAGTTGACAAATACAATCTGAAAGGTTTCCCGTGTTGAGGTGGAACTAGCACTGGAGGATTTGTTAAGTAGCTCTTAATTTCATCTAGAGCTAATTGCTGCTCATCTCCCCATCTAAATTCCTGATCGGCTTTCAATTTCAGTAATGGACTGAAAGCCTTGATCTTACCCGACAGATTAGATATGAATCTCCTGATGAAATTAATCTTACCGATCAAAGATTGTAATTCAGTTTTATTGGCAGGAGCAACCACCTTGTTGATTGCCTCAATAGACTTCCTACTAATTTCAATGCCCCGCTGATGCACCATAAAACCCAAGAATTGTCCTGCCGATACACCAAATGCACATTTATTAGGATTCATCTTTAATCCATGCTTCCTTGTGCACTCCAGTATCTTTCGTAGATCGGTTAGATGCTTTGTGATATCTCCAGACTTAATCACTATGTCATCGATGTAGATCTCTACTAATGTGCCGATGTATTCATGAAAAATAAAGTTCATAGCTCTTTGATAAGTAGCACCGGCATTTTTCAAACCAAACGTCATAACTATCCATTCAAATAATCCCACATGACCTGGACACCTAAAAGCAGTCTTGGGAATATCCTCTTCAGCCATGAATATTTGATTATAACCCGCATTACCATCCATGAAGCTGATAATTTGATGTCCTGCTGCAGCATCAATCAACAAATCAGCAATCGGCATTGGATAACCATCCATCGGTGTGGCTTTATTGAGATTCCTGAAATCAATACAAACACGAAGTTTCCCATTTTTCTTGTAAATAGGAACCACATTAGAAATCCACTCCGCATATCGACACTGCCGAATAAACTTTGCCTCAATCAATTTAGTTATTTCGGCCTTAATATCAGGAAGTATATTAGGATTGCATCGGCGCGCTGGCTGCTGATGTGGCCAAAATCCAGACTTAATAGGCAACCGATGTTCAACTATCGATCGGTCTAATCCAGGCATTTCAGTATAATCCCAAGCAAAACAATCTTTATATTCTTTTAACAAATCGACTAATTGCTGTTTACACTTGGAATTTAACTTAGTACTAATAAAAGTAGGCCTTGGTCTATCACCCTCACCAATATCTACTTCTACTAAATCATCAGCCGATGTAAACCCTTGACCTAATTTTTCATCATCGGCAAACCTATCCATTAAAATTCTTCTTCAGAACCGACTGCTTGGATCGGTGGAATTTCATAATCGGCAACCTTGAGGAACTCCTTTTCCCAAGCTTTTCCTGATATGCACTTGGTTCGTTCATAAGTGTCTGATTCTGCCGATGCGATGATATAAGAAGAATCACCAGGAACAACTTCAATTTTATCCCCAATCCATTGTACGAGGCACTGATGCATTGTAGAAGGAATACAACAATTAGCATGAATCCAATCTCTTCCTAGAAGCAGATTATATGCACCCTTGCCATTAATAACAAAGAAAGTCGTCGGTAAGGTTTTGCTGCCGATGGTCAACTCAACGCACACTGCCCCTTTAGCCGGTGACACATTGCCTTCAAAATTCTTTAGCATCATATCAGTTTTAGTTAAGTCTTGATCTCCCTTACCAAGTTTTCGATACATCACATAAGGCATAATATTAATCGTAGCTCCTCCATCAATAAGTATCTTAGATACAGGCTGCCCATCAACTCTGCCTTTCACAAACAAAGCCTTGAGATGCTGTCTCTCATCATCGGCAGGTTTCTCAAAAATAGCCATCATTGGATCTAGCGTTAATTGAGCTATTTGGTCAGAGAAAACAGCTTCTTCCTCATTATCAGGGAGTGCCAAAAATTCCATCGGCAACATAAACACCATATTGACATCTGCCAATTGGTCTTTATTTTTGTGCTTTATTTGCCACTGCTGATTACCAGATCTCTCATTGAAGGAACTCTCTTCTTGGTATAAGTCCTCTTGACGCTCTCGCTGCATCCTCCTTTTCTGTGTCTTTGTCAAACCTTTTGGACACCATTGAGGAAGTTTAGTTTTCCAAACTGGCTGATAATAGGTCCTAGTTGACTCTACACGACGTATATTAGGATCCCTGTAAAATATCTCTTCATCAGGAACTCTTGTGTTTGCCATCTCTTCAAGCTCCTCTTGGTTTCTTGAAAAATATGCAATGCGTTTACCAAGCCTCTCATGTACGCTAAGCCTGCCCCCCAGCCGATCATGTACTGATGCTTTACCTCTGATCGGCTCATTGATGGACAAACCTTGATTGCCAGATTGAAACCTCCTTTCTGAATGATTAACCCCATAATAACCATTGCACTCTGGGCAATTTTCAACAGTAGGTAATTTAATACCTTCTTCCCAACAATGAATAAAAAACGGACACCTCCAATGATCCTTATGCCGATTCCACTCCTCTCGGCGTCTCTCTTCTTGCTGTTGTCGATATCAATCCCTTCGCTGACGCCAGCCCTCCTGTTGCCTTTGATGGGTAATCACAATGCCAGATCGAGGAGGCTTTTCAGGACTGCCACTTTCTCTTAGTAGCCCCTTGCCTTTTGCATCATTGGTAGTTATCCGATGTTGGGGATCCACTGATGCGTTTTTTCTCAGTAGCTTCTGATGTCAACACCTTAGTCTTACCTTCAGCATCCAACATATTTGCCGGAAAAGGATGTTGATCAATTTTCATCGGCTTCTGGATCTTGGAATTACCAAATTTAATTCTCCCAGATTCAATAGCTAATTGTAACTGTTGTCTAAATACCTTGCACTCATTTGTACTGTGTGAAGTTGCATTATGCCATTTGCAATACAGCATTTTCTTCAACTCTTCTGCTGATGGGATCACATGATTAGGTGACAGCTTAATCTGGCCCTCTTGAAGCAGAAGATCAAATATCTTATCGGCTTTGGTGATGTCGAAAGTAAACTTCTCTGGCTCTTTTTGACCAAAGGGACAAGATATCGGCTTTTTATTCTTAACCCACTCAGCCAAACCGATAACTGGTTCTTCATCTGAATCAGAATCTTCTACCTCTCCGACAAATGAAACCTTCTTGTTCCAATTCCTTTTGGGTTCAAAAACCCTAGTATCTTGATCAGAAATCCTTTGCACGAGATGACTTAGGCTTTCGAACTCCTGAGAAGCATATCTGTCCTTAAGGTGTGGCAACAATCCTTGGAAGGCCAAATCGGCAAGTTGCCGATCATCCAGTACCAGGCTATAACACTTATTTTTTACATCTCGTAACCTTTGTACAAAGCCTTCCACCGATTCATCATTGCGCTGTCTCAACTTTACCAAATCGGTAAGCTTCTTTTCATGAACTTCAGCAAAGAAATATTTATGAAATTGCTTTTCTAGATCAGCCCAAGTAATAATAGAATTTAGCGGTAATGAAATAAACCATGTGAATGCTGACCCAGACAGAGATGATGAAAACAAACGAACTCTTAATTCATCTCTACTAGCTGCCTCTCCACATTGAATAATGAAGCGATTAACATGTTCCATGGTTGATGTATCATCTTGCCCAGAGAACTTAGTGAAATCTGGTACCTTGTATCGATTTGGGAGAGGAATTAAATCATATGCCGGAGGATATGGAGTCCGATAAGAATAGGTATTGACCTTGGGCTTTATTCCAAACTGATCCTTCATAATTTCTGCTATTTTATCGGCCCAAAAAGCATCAACATCTTGTTGACGATATGGCTGAATTTCCATCGGAGGTACTTGCTGATACCCCTCTACATATCTTTGTGGCCCATGATCTCCAACAATTGGCATATTTGCTACTATTTGTGGTCCATTAACCTGCTGGAAAGGATTCATCGGCTGAGCTGCCGATGCTTGATTCTGAAAACCAGCGTGCATATAACCTTGATGAATCCCTGCAGCTTGCTGATTTGGCTGAACTATATGTTGAGTTGGAAACTGCCCTGACCAACTATTATTAGCGTTCATCGGTACAAAATTTGTCGATGGCTGGTAATTTGTTGGCATTGCTGGATAATTATAACCAGCTTGAGGCATAACCTGGACTCCAGGTTGACTTACGGCAGGAGCCTTCTGTTGCATCGGTAACAAGTTTGCCGATGGACTTGAATTAGATGTTTGACCCAAAGGCATCTGGAAACCTCCTAGAGTTGGTTGCACAATAGTTATTGTAGTATATTGAGGTGCTTGAGCTATCGGCGAACCAGCCGATGGCATAGGAGCTTTTCCTGCTGTGTCAAACACTTGAGGTAACCCAGGGTTAAAAGCAGATGGCTCTGGAGGCATACCGTATCCCCACCAATTAGCAGGAGTCTGATTACTCTGTGGCACAGGACCTGATAAAGCCGATGCCGATAGATCCGTATTAAGCTGAACTCGTCCTGATAATGCTGAATCTGATCGCATCGGTGTAGATTGTACGTTAGATAAGCCTGCTGATACTGGAGGGGAAGAAACCTCTGTACCCACAACAGCTGGTGGAGCCGATGGAGTAATAACAGATGCTGATTCTGGTTGATGATAGGCAGGCCCAACGTAATGCGGTGACGCTTGCCCTTCTTTGAAAGTTCGAACCACAGCATTATGAACAGTATTGGACAGCACATTGGAGTGATTAATTAAAGCATGATTTACTGCAGAATTAACCATCTCTTGAAGTTTACCCGGATTAGAATCAAAGGTAACTTGCCGAGGCAATGGCAAATCTTGCTTCTGGATGACTTGTCCACTCTTGTTCAAGCTGAATGACTTCAAGCAAAGCTATCTGTATTCTTCTATAGCCTTTTCCATAGCCTGCTTCTGTTCTTCCTTAAGATCTTCTTCTGATACCGCGATGATGTTCCCCGCATCGATCTCAGGATTGAACATGTTGATTAGATCTGGTCCCATCGAGCGTGCCAAAAGATGTGTTGATGCAAAAGTAGATCTGCAAACACAAAGGGCTAATACCCGAAATCGATATCCAAAGCGTGCCAGTCGATTTGACCTGTTAATCGACAAGGATGAAGATACGAGCACTTTGGTCCTGACAACAGCGATACGCCCGGAAGTCACGGCCAAGAGGTACTCACGTGGAACTCGAGGATCGTCGAAGATTGCACTGGAGCAATGCAACTCGCCGAATCGATGAGAACTCGTAAAAAGGAAAAAGTATACGAATTGACGAAGTCGCCGGAAAGTAAATAGATGTAAATAAGAGTAAAAGCTGGTTTTTGATATTGATTGATTCATTATTACATTGCCCTTCACTCTATATTTATATCCTGATCTACAGAAACGTAACCAAATACGACTAGGACACTAAACCCAAATCTAAGGAAACACATGACTCTGATACAACTCAGACTCTAATCAACATAGAAAATGAAATTAATTCCTATCTTACTCCCTAGTCCGCCTCAACTACGATGGAATCTCCATCGACCTCCTTTCCATCGGCACACTCCCTGTTTCATCGGCAGCAGCCTTCAAGTCTTCTTTCATCGGCATACTCCCTATTTCATCGGCAGCACTTCAATTTGAATTAACTTCTCCATACACCACCACCACTCATAGGCAGCCTTCTTTACAAGCTCATTTTCATCGGCTATCAACCTACACAGTAATTTTTTTCCCTCTGCTGATTAGCCCCTTCTGATCATCTTGACACGTGCCAAAAACGATATCAACACACGTTAGTCATGATAATTAACCGTTGTCATCAATCATCAAAACTCACTCTAGGGGCCTAGATGCTTTCAACGTCAATACTTGTGATGCCATCAAACTTTTCAATAGTGCTCAAACAACTCTAAATCAACTCATGATCAAAGTTAGTAAGGTTTTGCACACGAAAAATCACAAGAAAATGCTTAAAAAGGTAAAAGAAAACCTTAGTGTCGATTAATTGATTGATGCCCTGTTTATGGATGTTTATAAAATAATTTTATTAAAACACTAAAAAATAAGCCAACATGAAAAAACATCTATAAGGAATGTATTTTACAGTACAAAATTATGTTGAAAAGCATTTCAAATAGAACCATAAAGTTTGAATGGATTAAGGAAAATCAGCCCTTTTGACTTTAAGCCTAACTCTAAAAGATTGGCTGACATTAACCTTTTGGTGAATAGCGTTCTCCCAATTTTTCTTAACAACTCACTTCAGTGCTAACATGAACTACTTAGCATATACCATAGAGAAGGACAATAGTGTAAACACTTCACCTTTAAGCGTGACTGGGTCACCAATTTCGGGTTCTAAGTAGGCTAAAAACTATAAGTTTTCAGCAGGGTTCATGTTAGCTAACAGCGCAAAGTAGCTTTTATGGCTACCAATCTCTTAATCTATTACTTTAATCACCTTGGTCATTTTACATATATTCACTATAGAAAATAGAAATTCTTTGGCGGCCTAGAATTCCTTAAGTGCCGAAATCTCTTGCCGCCAAGGAATAATCGTTTCCTCGGTGGTTGTAGTAAATTGCCAAGATATTTTATATCCTTTGCGGTTCCATTCGGACTTCAAGAAATTATGCAAAGACGGCCGTTTCCTTGAGTGCTATTGTAATCTGCCAAGAAAATCACCATTTTGAAATTAACCTCACATGTAGAAATGATCTGAACCAAAGTTGTAGTAATACCAAGAGATCTAAAATTTTTCAGTTCAAACTTTTTACATTTGAATTCGGTTAGGGTTCCCAATAGAGAATACAAAAGAAATATATCAGACACCTAGTCAGAAGTGACTTTGAGACATAGTGGTAAAGAAGTCCTTAAATGAGAGACTGGGTTAGGAGAAAACAAGATACTTTATCATGCCAGTCTTAGTAAGGGTTTTGTGTCCCTGTTGACAAGACTCCAGATGTTGGAAATAGTGTAAACAAGTTTCATCCCTATAAAACTCATTTTATTCCATAAAACTTTTATGATCTCTTTCTCTCTCTTCATGTAAACTATGCCATGTTGACTTATTTAATGCTCACAAAACTCCCGTTGAGGCTGGCCTCAGAGACCAAACACACGCATCCCGAGGAAAGTTGGCCTCGGAGACCAAACACATGCATCTCGAGGAAAACAACATGCGTCGATCCAGGCGCAATATGTGGAAAATAATCAACGGTCAATGTGAGACTTGCAAACGACGCGGGACAAAAAAATAATAAAAAATATATTTCTTCTTCGCAGAACTTTGCGAGTTTCGGGGGCAGCATCAGAGGCGAAGGACTTCTCGTGGTCTTCTTTCCGACCGAGGCCTTGTTTAGTTCCAATTTGCGAAATAACAGTAGATTCCCCGTCACATCAAATCTTTAGATACATGCATGGAGCATTAAATATAAATAAAAAATAAAACTAATTACACAGTTTAGACGAAATTCACGAGACGAATCTTTTAAGCCTAATTAGGCCATGATTGGACATTAATTACCAAATAACAACGAAAAGTGCTACAGTAGCATTTCGCAAAATATTTTGGGAACTAAACAAGCCCCGAGTGATTTCTAAGCAGCCAATCTGACAGATTAAGTGTAACAAAAAAGGACCGACTTGCCCTTGTTAGGATAGGAATATTCTCAGAATCTAGGGTTGCTGAGAGCACTTTGGTCTGCCAGTTGTAAGAAGAAGCGGTATAAATAGAGCTCACTGTCAATAAAGAGGATGCCTTTTGCGCTAACAAAAATTTCAATGTAATACCTTGGATTCTCATTTCAGCATTCATTTTTCTGTAACTAACCATCCAAGACTTTGATTGAGGACATGGGCGGAGCCACGTGAGGGCCATAGGGGGCTGCAGCCCCCCTTGCTCAAGGGAGTTTCCTGAAGAGCGAAACGTGAGCAGCTGCGGCGTACATTATTAAAGTTCAATTCGCTTGAGTGAATTCTTCGTCTGGTGCTATCCCAGCACCTGTTGCCGAACTCAGCGCAGGGACGCAGGGTGCTTCCATTAAAAAATTGGCTTGCACTGCTATATATGCGCCTGAAGCCTTTGAACTGCTCTCTCTCTCTTACACACACACTCTCTCTGGTTAATTCACCTTGGTCTACGTGTAGGAAGGAGAAAAGTGACTTTTTTATTTGTTACTAATGCCCCATACTTGATAGATTTCATGCTTGGTGCAATACGCTGGACTGAAATTTACTAAGATAGCCTCTTTTGACGTGGACTGTGGCTAGCAATACCTTCTATTCTAAACGCTGCAGCTGCTATTAGGCACTATAGATTTTTTTTAGCTCCCATGACAGTTGGCTGCTGCTGCCTACAATAATTGCTATACTATGTAAGACAATATATGTCTAGCAAACATTTCTCTTCTTAAAGCATTGGCAGGCATGGTATTGAATGATGTAGGAGCTCATCCACGATGTCATCAAACGAGTTTTACATATGCACAAGCACTTCATCTCATTTTTCATCTTACTTGCTGGCTTCTCTTGTTCATGGAGCAAGCGCAAGCTGGAAGGTAGTAGCATCTAGCTAGGTGTAGCATGAGCTTATGGAATTGGCCCCCTCTTGATTTTAGCTCAGGCTCCGCCTTGAGGACAACAAAACCATTTCACATTCGAGCATTCAAAAGAGCTAAAAAAACAAAAAGTAATTAAAAATAGAAGGAAAAACAACGAGCCCATTTGATTCATTATTGCCAAATGAGTAACCATCGGTTGAGAACGACAAAACTATTTCCCATTCGAGCATCTCGGAAACTTTGGAAAAGCAAAAAGTAATTAAACAGCAAAAGCTCGAAAAACAAAAAGGTAATTGAAAAATGAAATAAAACAGAAACAACTAAGGGCCCATCCGGGTTCGAACCGGAGACCTATCGATCTGCAGTCGATTGCTCTACCACTGAGCTATGGACCCATATCCATCCATCCATCCATCCATCCATCCATCCAGTACGATTGGATTTCTTCTACTCTGAGTGGAGATCATCGTTTGTGCAAAAGGAGAACGTACTCCTCCTACTACTCCTCGAGCACGAAGCACCAGACCGATTGAAAACAAAACAAAACAAATCACTCGAATCGAAACGGCGCACAGAAGCTTCCTACTCTGCCCGGTGGCGCCAAGCACCAAGCAGTCCCTCCTTCCGCATAGACAAAGGGCGTGTTTAGATCCGAAAATTTTTGAGGAAAAATTCTTATAGCACTTTTCGTTGTTATTTGGAAAAATTTGTCCAATCATGGACTAACTAGGTTTAAAAGATTCATCTCGATATTTACAGACAAACTGTACAATTAATTATTTTTTTATCTATATTTAATGCTCCATGCATGCGTCCAAAGATTCGATGTGACGGGTACTGCTTAAAATTTTTTAAGTCTTTTTTGTCCATCTAAACGCGGCCAAAGTACCAACCTGCATTGACTTGCGGCTTGTAGACTCCTCGTGCAGGTGCAGCAGCTGAATTAACCAAACTCGATTAGCTTATTAATCTCAGACAAGACAGGCGCAAGAGCACACGGCAGGGGTCTCGGGTCTCGGGAGCACAATCCAAACCAAACTAAACCTACACCATTAGCTTCCAAATTAAGCGACCAGCCACAGCCAACCCCCCTGGATTAAGCTAAGCCGCCCCCACCCACCGCTGTCGTGTCGATCAACTTTTCAAATCTCCACCTCCCAAACCATTGGCGCTCCTCTGCAGTGCTGGGCTGCAGGCTCAAGGAATCAAGGTACCCCTCGCCACGGCCTCGCTCTTCAAAACCAAACACGTACCAGCCGTGCTTGCCTGCGTCTCCTTTCCACTGCTTCTTTCTTGCACCCACTGCGCACGCGCAGGCAGTCAAGCCAACCACATTGAGCTGCGACTGCGAGATGCCACCGCTCGGCGTCGGCTCCCTCGTCTCGCACGACGATGGCGGCGCGGAGCTGGAGGCGTCCTGCGGCTGCGACACCGCGCCGTCATACTCCGACTGCGACCCGTACGCCCCCGCGGAGTCTCTCCGGCTGCGGATCGGCGAGGACATCGACTGGAGCGACGTCGTCGGCGCCGTGGCGGCGGCGGCGGTGCTGGAGCGGGACGACTCCACCAAGGGCGCCGCCGCCAACCCCAAGTCGTGCGCCGCGCGCAGGAGCGCCGCGAGGAGCTCGCTGTCCGCACCGGCGGCGCCGAGGGCGGTGGCCGTGGTCATCGGCGGCCTGCCGGCCGCGCGCGACCATGGCGGCAGGCGCCGCTCCCCGTGCCAGCTTCAGCTTGGGCTTGGCGGTGGCGCGAGGGTATTCGCGTCCGGGGAGGCCGCGGGCCATCGTCATCAGGCGGAGCCTGGGTCGCCCGAGGTGTCCTGCCTCGGAGGCGTCCGGTCGCAGCCGAGGACCGCGGCTGAGGGCATCACTAGTGGTGGCGGTGGGCGCCGGTGGTGGGCGTGGCTGGTGGCCGACGTCATGTTCTGCAGCTGCTGCTGGAAGGGTCGCCGCGACAGGAGGCCGAGGGCGAGCGAAGCCGAGTAGAGTCGCCAAGGGGCGCCACGTGGTATGGGATCGGAACATCAGATCGGTCGCTCGTGTAGGTGTGCCTGGCCACGTACTGTCGGCCGCATGAATCTTTTTTTTTTCCTTCTGGTTATTAGATTTGGGTTTTTGTCAGTTCACGGCTGGTCGGATCGGAGTAGCTCGTGCCTTTCCTGTACATGCATCTTCGCTAGGAGTTCAATTTGGATTTGAACTTTGTCATGACCCTCTGCTACTCTGACTCCACATTATTTGTCAAGTCTCTAGCTACCCTTGCTATACATTTCTTTATGGGTCCAGACTGCTGATTGATATTTGTTTAATCTCGAACTTTTGTGCCTGAGTAGCCTGTGATTCTTTAGTTTCCTCGCAGAGTACCAAGTGGACTGCATTCGAGGATGTGTTTTTTTCCCTCTGAAAATTAAACCTCAATCGAGGAACGGATGGGAAAAATCAGTCACAAGAATCACTAAGACTGACTGCACTGGGTCTGCTATCCGCGTCCGCTAAGCGCGGATAGCGGACGAAAGTGCCGCAGCGGCGTCCGCTATGTCGCCATGTCATCCGGCATCGCGCGGTCGGTCCTCTAAATTTGGTGGGGTACCGTGCCTGCGCTATCCGCCTGCCTTGGCCCCACCACGCGACGACAGAGGAGAGAGATGACCGGCTCGCTCGTCCTCGCGCCCATCCGCTGCCGCCGCCGCGAGCTCGTCCGGCCACCGCTCGCGAATCGGCCTTGCCGACCCTAGCCGGGGCGTCGGCTCGCGCCCGAGGGCCTCGCGCGCGCCTCGCCCGGCCTCACCGTCGCAGCACGGCCACCGAGGCGGGGAGGCCGCTGCCCCCGAAGCCGCCGCCCTCGGAGCCACCGCCCCTGGAGCCGCCGTCCGCCTCCCGGGAGCCGCGCCCGCCGCCGGCGGATGGAGAGAGGAGACCAGGCGGGAGGGAGCAGGGAGCCGCGGGGGACGGGGTGGCGGGGACCGGCGGCGTCGCTGGACCGGGGGAGGAGACAGAGAAGGAGGAGGACGCGAGGAGAGAGAGAGGAGCCCTGGGGTGGGGGGTTTTATTAAAAAAAAGCTGACAAGCGGGTCCAAATAGTGGATAGAGGATGAATATAGAGGATGGATGGGTGCGGAAGAAAGTGGTATAGAGAAGAGAATCTCAATGACCCGGACGGAATATTTCTTTTAGAGGATGAATATAGAGTATGACGAGTGCAGATAGGCTAAGCGGACGGGAGCTAAACAATTCGAAGAAAAGAATTTGACCGAGCCGGACCGTGCAGAAAAGCAATGAAAACGAATAATCAACTAAACGCAACGCAAAATTCGGACCGGAAGCTACCGGGGAATGTCAATCTTAGTGGGAGTATAATTCGCATTTAATACCGTGAGACATCAACATATTTGATAACTTACAGAATTAATTATCAAGAGCGAGATAAAGAAAGTTTTATTTGGATGAAGCTCGTTGTCACACAAAACCTAACGTTATATGGCTTAATAAACATATTTGAAATATAAATGTTAATACTATTTTCTATACAATTGATCAAACTTAAAAAAATTTGACTCGTACAAAAGATTTTAGGACTTCTTTTGACGAGGGGACTACATTTATTCATTATTATTGACAAACTATATATGTACATAGAAGAGGCTCAAGGGCGCCTCCATTTGCACCGACAAGACAAAACCGTCGCTACAAACCTAGTTCAGAACAGTGACAGGTATTACACACGACGAGCAGAGTAGTAAAGACTAAAGAGAGCAAACGTGAAACGTTCCTCTCAATGCAGAGTACAGCAGTGCAAAGAGAGGAGTCTATTTGCATGTACTTGTCATCAGCAGTATCCACACCATCACAGCTCACAGGAGCATCGATCTGATTTGGCGATTAGCTGGGATGAGCCTCCTCACCCTTCTGCAAGCAACCCAACAAGGAGTCAAGGACACGTACATGAATGATCAACACGAATATCAGAATCCAGCGAACATTCTTGACAGAAACCATAATCAAAGTGGGTAGTAAGATAGATCCGACGTTTAGAGCATCTCCAGTGAAATGAGAAAACTCTCTTCCAAATACAATCATTGGAGAAGTCTCAACAGATTCTATGGAAGCTTTAAGGCCTACTGCTCCAGCAGGCGGCGGAGTGAAAAAAAAACCCACCCAAATTGTAGGTTTTTTTTTTCTCATCCGAGACGGAGAGACGAGAATGGAGGACACTGTTATTTACCTTCTTGTCGCCTTTGGCGGCGGCGGCGGCCCTCCTGGCGGCCTCGGCCTTGGCCTTGTCCTCCTTCCTCCTCAGCTTTTCCAGCTTCTCCCGCTCCATCTTCTGCGTACTCAGATCAATCCCCAACTCAAGTCAGTTAGCAGAATTTAAAATTCGAAACCATCGCACTCGATCACACCGCTGCTTAATTAATCAGTCAGTGAGTCAGGCAGGCAGCAGTAGGTAACCGATCACCACCGTACCTGTACGTAGACGTTCTCGGCGGCGCGCTCCTCCTCGCTGAGCACCCTGCCGGAGGCCTTGTCGCTGAAGTAGCGCGACACGCGGGCGCCGCCGCCCACGCCGTCCATCCTCCTCGCCACGGCCTCCGCGACGGCTGCCCACGCAGGCTGAAAGGTAACGCCGGCCGCGGCTCTTCTTGTAGCCATCCCCGGTTCCGCACCCACGGTATCCTCTTCTTGTCCCGCGAGCCGCAATCAAGGAGAGTTTGCTTCCTCCCCAGGAACACACACGACCACGTCGACACGTTGCCGGTGACTCGCGGATCTGGATCGGCCGGTTCGCGTCGACTATTTCTAGTACACGCCGCCTCCGCCTTATCTTTATCTCTACTATAGGATATAGGAGGGTCAGTCAGTGTCATGCCGATGCTCCGAAGTCCGAACCTGCCAGATTCTCACGTGAGTCAGGATAAGGATGAGCCGGAGAGCGAACACGGTTTTGTGAAACCGCGGCTGGAACACAGCACTACAACAGTCTATACTTGTATTCCAATATCTCTCCAGCAGTAATCCAGTTTCTGATTCTTTTCCGGTTTTCCCTCCTGGTGTGTTCCTTCCTACGGTGGGCCTTGGGCTCACTAATGCTCCACTGGCCCAACAAAGCCCATCAAAGTTGGACCGACCATGAGCAGGTCGCCTCGGCATCTGCTCGCGGCCCACATGAAAGAAGAACCAAGACAAGTCAACAACGGTAGGTAGGCCCCAAGGCGGCGCCTTTTTCTCCTTATAACTGACGGTTTATTTCTCTGCTTGAAACCACAGCGGCAGCAGCAGCAGCGGCCGCCGAAGTCCCAAGGAAGGGAGGCGTGGAGTAGGTGAAGAAGTGGGAAGGCGCGCGGAGCGGAGGGGAGGAGGATGGCTGCGGCCGCGGGGAGGAAGGTGGCGGTCGCCGCCGTGCAGTTCGCCTGCACCGACGTCGAGGCGGAGAACGTCGCCACCGCCGAGAGGTATGCTATTGCCCGCCCGCGCTCCCGCCCGCCTACATCCCTAGTTAACCCCCCGCCCCTGATTCCCTCCCCAAAGGAGCCAAAATCGTAGGCGTTTAGTCTAGTCGCGGTCTCGCAGGCGTTGATGAAGTTTGCTGGAGTTGTGATGTCTACCTCTTATCCTGCTCGGTAGCACGTGGTCCTGGTGTCAGCGGTTGCTGCTAACAAGGGGTTGATTCGTGATGATTTATACTGAAATCTGCATTCGCTGCGCACCCCTAGTACTTGATTTGCACGCACGAGTTTGCTTTCAGTAACGGTGCCACAAGTAGTTCCTCTCATTGACTTTGTAGCCTTTATTTTACCATCAAGTATCTATCCTGAAACAAATTCAGTACAGTAGTAATCTATACAAGTAATCAAGTCTGGTCTCCTGTAGTATCTTCTAAATGTAATTTGGATTCCTTAAGAGTGCAAAATCACCTCAAAGAAAACTTTAATTTGGACTCCTTAAGAGTACAAATTCTGCCTTGGATTGGACAATACTGTCAGCTACTTTATTCTCAACTCCATTCTTTTTCCTGTCACCTACTTTATTCTTGCAGTGAATTATTGAGGCATCTGCTTTGGTGTTTGGATTCGGTTATGTACCTAGTACTGCTTTTGGTTAATACAATAAAAATATGCATTTATGTATTAGTCCTTCAATACAATCTTACATAACCATTTGTATCAGCTACTTTATCCTCATTTATGCATTTCTGATGGCTTCTTGGGGAATCCCAATAACGAGTTAAATGATATGTTTCTGTTTGTTCAGCTGTTGGGATTTGGTTACTTATGGTACAAGATCTGCTATATTCTAGTACAGTAAGTGAAAGTCTGTTTCTGTATTTGTATGGTGGCCACCGCAAAAACACGTCAAATTACTGCAGACTTGGTTCCTCTATCTACATTTTAGCCATGTTATTTCGAGCCACTGGTGCTGTTCTAACCTCTAGCTACTGTGGTAAAACCGAAGCACAGTCTTGGTGAATTAGCAACGATATGCTTAATGAGTCAGTTTTCCACCCGTTGCAGTGTTTACTCTTCTACCACTTTTCTATGACGCTACGTTGCCAGGATTGTATTTTCCAATAGTTACAGTGCTGTTCCAAAAAAGGAAAACCTGGTTGGATGCTACAGTTACATTGTGCTATACTTTGTTTTGATTATATATTTTAGTGAAACAAGAAAACTCAGAATTCCAAAATTTGTCTTGTCTTCACTTCATTTGCAATTCTCTTGCACCTCATGTTGGTACATCATAACAACAGTATGGTTTGTCTTGCTGAATGGAATTTCTTGAACTTACTCTGTTTCACTTTCTGTTACTCTTATTGGCTACTTCATTTCCATACATGTAGCATATTTGAAGTCATAGCTTTACTTGAGTGCATTGGTGTGTTGCAAAGCTATTCTATAGTTATGAGCTTGGTGGATGTTCTAAATTTTTAATTTTTTATTATTTCGTTTGATCTAGTACTCACCATTAGTGTCGATGTGTCTTTCATTTACTCTCACTACCATTCTCAGCTGGACAGTCCGTCAGCCAGACAGCCACAAGTTTTAGAACTTTTTTTTTGGCAACTATTACATCCTTGTGTGTGTTCAAAATTCAACAGTTTTAGAACTTACTTTTACAAGATTTAGAATTAGAAATATATTCTGACTACTATAGGAAATTTAGAAATCCACGATTGGAATCATTTTACCTAAAATGACAGGGAATACATGCTTTTCAGTTTTAGCTATCGCTCTGTTTTTTCTTTTCTTTTTTTTTGCTCAAAAGCGCTGGAGAGCTACATGTCATTGCATTAAAGAAGAAAGTATGATGTACAGCACCCAGCACACACCCACATGCACCCAGGTTTAAATTGCATCGCTGAAAAACCATGAAAGCTTAGGGACTGATTGCTTGTTTTACAGGTTGATTAGGGAAGCACACAAGAAAGGTGCAAAGATTGTACTCATTCAGGTAAATTTGTATGATAGCATGGATCATCAAGATTTTAACTGCAATGCTTCTTTTTAAAACTGAAAACAGAAAGGGCATAGTAGTTTGGACAGATATTCTAATTTCCGTATTCCTTAAATTTTTCATTCTATCTCTCTCTGTTTTTTTCTTAAATGTCCTAGGAACTGTTTGAGGGGCACTATTTCTGTCAAGCTCAAAGGCTGGATTTCTTTAGGCGCGCTAAGCCTTACAAAGGCAATCCAACTATTATAAGGTAGACCTGCTTGTTCATGTGAGCAGTCAATAAATGCATGTATTCTATTTCTTTGGCATTTACATGTGCAGCTTTGCCCCTCATGGTCCATAGGATGCAACAGCTTGCAAAGGAGTTGGAAGTTGTGATACCTGTCAGTTTTTTCGAAGAAGCAAACAATGCACATTATAATTCGGTGGCCATTATCGATGCTGATGGCACTGACCTTGGACTCTATCGCAAGTCACACATTCCAGATGGACCAGGTAAGGTCAATAGTCTTTTCCTGTTCTGCTATAGATTGGGTTATCTCATCTATAAAGCTGCTTCTGTTTGTCAGGTTATCAAGAGAAGTTTTATTTCAACCCAGGTGACACTGGCTTTAAGGTGATTCCTATTCTCTAACTTTTTGTATATTCCTGACAAAAAATATAGATATATACGATGTGACTTTAACTGTCCTTGATATCAGCAAAGGTTCACCTAAATGCATTTACTGCTATTGATGCAGGCTTTCAAAACCAAGTATGCCACGATTGGTGTTGGTAAGTTATTTATGTTCTGCAGTGATGTAGGCTCTATTTAGTTTAAGTAAAGTAGCACTAATAGTAATTCATGCAACATAATATCAATTATAACTAATGCCATCATTCTTGACCTTGTAGGAATCTGCTGGGATCAGTGGTTTCCAGAGTGTGCAAGAGCAATGGCACTTCAGGGGGCTGAAATACTGTTTTATCCCACTGCAATTGGATCTGAACCCCAGGATGGTAACCTGGATTCCCGTGAACATTGGAAACGAGTTATGCAAGGCCATGCTGGTGCCAACTTGGTACTGTTTGTTGTTTTGTATAAGTTCATGATGCACTTATGACCTTCATTGAGTAGCCACAAAGATGTTTCTTCCTTTGTTATTCCTCTTAAGTGATACTGGTGAAGCAGCCACTTCTCTGGTCACGTTATGATTTCAGCTTGAATTATCTAGGTCCCTCTTGTTGCTTCCAACCGGATTGGCAGAGAAACTGTTGAGACTGAGCATGGCAAGAGCACGATAACCTTCTACGGGAATTCCTTCATTGCAGGTAATCTAGCTTGTGTATATCTTTATGCTGGTAGATAGAAGGGTTAAAAGTCAAAAACATGACTTCAATTGAAAATATGTGTTTCTCTGCAGGACCAACTGGAGAAATAGTGAAGCTTGCTAACGACAAAGATGAGGAAGTGCTGGTGGCAGAGTTTGACTTGGATGAGATCAAGTCGACTAGGCATGGTTGGGGGATATTCAGGGACCGGCGCCCTGAATTATACAAAGTGCTATTGACGTTGGATGGCGAGAATTAATCATAAGCTCCAATCTCGTGTGTGGTTATCTATCCTTGAAAAGGATACGGGCTCGGGGCTCCACAATAATGGGAAGGCACAGGCAGGCTCCACGAGTGCTGCCACCACATCAATGGTAGATTTTCTCCTTCCTTTCCCTGTCCAACGATGCTTTGCCTGCATTTGTACAAGCCATCTGGGTACTTTGTGATATTTAACCATTTCATAGTCAGCAGAATATATCCTTTTCATGCAATGTAATTCTATGGCAGAGAAAAATTCAGAGCTCCAATTCATAATTGCATCAATGATTCCTTGTTATTATACTTTGATTTATGGTAGCATTAGTCTATCAAAGTAGGAGGGTCATACTTGGCAGAAGGTGCAGAATCAGCATATTTGATTCCAAATGCCATTCGTGATGGCTTTAACTGTCAACCATCAACTAACTTTGGCATGTGACCTGTACCTTTTCCATCAACAAGGGTCAGGATTCTTGTGAACTCTGACGTATAGAGACCCCAAAGTGCTCTGCAGCAGAAAAATGTAATGCCAGGTTTCTGGTAGGGTACAAGTGCCACGCAAATAGTAGCTTATTGGGTTTTGTACTTGGTTAAGGTTCGTTTTTTGTACTTGATCAAGGTTCTGGACAAGAATGTTTTTCCTTTGTTGACCCCTGCCACTTATTAAGTCATTGAACTGCTTCACTAGCTTATTGCAAAACCCTAGCAATGGACAGTGAACATAAATTCCGCTATATTTACATCTCTCTGCAAGGGGGCAAAAACAAGACTAGGCGTGGAATTGGTCGGAGCCAAAATCTAAAACCCTGAACTACTCTTTCTCGTTACCCTGCTGTTGCGATTTCTCCGGCGCCATTGCATCTGCTGGATCTTGTTGGCCCTGGGCCTCCTGGCATTTGTCCTCTTCGTCGTCCGGTTGTGGCTGGGCGTACTGGAGCTGGAACCGGCCGTCCTCCCGGCGCGCCTGGAGCAGCTCCCGTGACGGTATCCTCACCTCCCGCAGCACGAGCCGGCCGTCTTCCCGCTGTGGCCGGAGGTAGAGCCACGGCTTCCCGCCGGCCCCGATCAGCGAGATCGGCGGCGGGAACGCTGGCCTGGCGCTCCTCATCACCCTCCCCGGCTCTCCATCACCTCCTCCGTCACGATGCTGCCACTTGCACGGCAGTGCTGCATGGCCGACGTCGGCGCCGACGCCGTCGTTGCTGACGTCGTCGGTGAGGTCGCTGAGATCGATGTCGCCGGAGCTCTCGGAGCCGAGGCCCTCGGTGCAGATGCCGAGGTGGTGCGACAGGAAGGACGACGGGGGCACCTTGGACGGTCGTGGCAGTGGGGGCGGCGGAGGCGCCGGCGTCGGTTCTGCCTGCTCGACGGCGCCATCGACGTGGGTGAACGTGTCCGGCGGCAGAACCTGCGCCGGCCGGGCCCCCTGGTAGCCGTAGGCGCATGCCGTCGCGGCCATGCACGGCTCCCGCGCGTGGTGAGGCGAAGTCGCCTTCGTCTTTGTGGTCGGTGTGGTGGGCTTGAGACGTCGAGAGTTATAGGGGCGAGGCGATATGGGAGCCGGGAGTGGGAGGGACTCGTGGGCCGTGGCCGCGTCTTGGGACGCCTTGAAGAGGAGCGGTGGCGAGCGGCGGCTACGGGCGGCGCCCCTGGCCCCTGGCCCTGCTGCTACCCCTGCGCGCGGGGCAGCGGCCAGCCCCGCGGATTGGATGGATGGATGGGTGGGTTGGACACTTTCGCTCGCAGTTACTCCCTCCATCCCAAATTATAAGCATTTCAAGAATCTTGGAGAGTCAAAGGATTTCAAGTTTAACCAAATTTATATGATAAAATAATAATATTTATGACACCAATTAAATATCATTAGATTCTTTATTAATTATATTTTTATAGTATACCTATTTAATGTTATAAATTTTTGTAAATTTTTCTATAATTTTGGTTAAACTTAAGATGCTTTGACTCTCCAATATTCTTGGAATACCTTATAATTTGGAATGGAGGGAGTATAGTACAGTAGTAGATCGGATCGGCGCGGCAGCCGGCTTTAACGTCCCGCCCTGCTGGATTCAGGGCTGGAAAATCGCGTGCACACAAGAGTTGGCACGACGGATCCATCCATCCGTTTTGATTGAGCTGTTTCTATCTTCGGCACGGCAGCAAATTTGATTACCTCGAGATCGGCAGTATTTCGCGCAGGTCGCGTTTGACCGGCGCCGCACGCGTTCTGCTGTGCTGCACCTATATAGCAAGTGATCGTGTCACAATAAATTGCGATCTGCTGTAGCGCACGCGTTACATTACACAAGACAAGTAAGATAGAGTTTGGCTGCTCATCGTTCTGAGTACGGAGTAATCAAAGACTAGCATATCAATGGTTGCCTATTTGGGTGAGATACACGTTCAGTTATTTTAGGGTCTGTTTGGTTTCCAGGAGTTAAAGTTTAACTCCCATCACATCAATGTTTTCTCAAATGCATGGAGTACTAAATGTAGACTAATTGCATGCATGTCGGCACAGATTAGGAGTAATTTATGAGACGAATCTATTAAGCCTAATTAGTCCAAAATTGAAAACTTTTTGTCAAATAAGACGAAAGTGCTACAACATTTGTTAAACTTTAACTCCTCCAACCAAACACCCCCTTACTTTATAGGGAAATAGAGAAGGCAAGACGGATCCGAATTCAGCATGACAATATGGCAATACGGCAATATGGCAATATGACATGGCAATCCCGGCCAATCTCCACGGCAAGTGCCTCAATTGCCTCTCCTCAGCGCACCGGGTGGCTACCTGCAAGCTGCCCCAGTGTTGTCACTGGTGCAGGAGGAGCTACCGGTGCCACCAAACGTCAATGACGCGACGCCACGTGAAGCTGCTTGTCGGCTCGCCCGGTTCATCGACGAGGTGCGGATCGAGCGACCGCCGCCTTTGATTGCCAGCCCTCCAAAGCAGGCGGTATCCCGTGGTGAAAAGGAGTACTCGGATTGCCGCTCGGCCGTTGTCGCACATACCGACATCCAGGCGAGGCGAGGTACTGCTCAACATGAGGATGGGCATCGAACCGCCGGCGGCGCCAGTTTCTCCAGCTCCCAAGAGTTTACGCGAGGCTATTCTCATTGGGAACTTGACGTCAAGCCAGATTGATGCTCTAGACGAGTATTTCCCGGCAGCCATACATTGGACCGGCGGAACACTCCTCTCGGATGTCGGAGTGGACTCTCACGGCACCGCTTCGTAGTGCGTAGCGCCGCTCTTTCCATGGTTGTTGTCCTTTATGTAATATCGAATCTCACTTTTGTTGTGCGAGGACGGTCCGGCCTACGGCCGTAAGACCTCCGGTGGCGCTTGTCATAAGCGCGTCGTTTGTATATTTGTACTCTTCTTCTTAATGCAAGGATACACAAATCTTTTGCGTATTTGAGAAAAAAAATGGTATGCAGCTGACAGACACGAGGAAATTATTAGCGATTGATTCCCCCTGTCCTGTCACTATCTGTGGTCTGTGGTACCTCATCGATGCGGCGGCAGCCCACACAGCCAATTACCCAGTATGATGTAGTGCGGGCCAAATTTTTACGGTACGTCTAGCGCTCTGATGTGTAGATGAGGCTAGCATCCGGACGTCCGCACTTGCTGTGATTGTTTCACATGGAGGCCCGTGCCGCTCCGTGTCTTGCGCCCTGTAGTGTGGCCCATGCCGCATCGTGTCCCACGCCCGCACCGTGGCACGCCCTCCACACCTATGCGCATGTAGGTGGGCCTAGCAGCTGCAGCAGGTGGTTGCTACAGATGAGTCTCACTACAACATGTGCAACACTAAATCTATTTTGCAACATCTATATGAAACACTTGCAACATACATCCGAATCAATTGAAACACTTGCAATATACGTATGAAACTCCAGGGAAACACGTATGTAGCCATTGCAAAACATATGCCACATCTAGACGAAACACTTGCAATATATGTGTGAAACGTATACAACATCCGAATGAAACACTTCCGAACATATACGTGAAACATATGCAACACCCAGATAAAATATGTGCAACATATGTATGAAGCGTCTGAAACATTTGGAACAATGCACTTACAACATCCATGTATAGCAACTGCAACGTATGCAACATCCACATGAACCACTTGCAACTTGCAACATGAAAATACTTGCTACAACATAAGACAAAACAGATGAAACATTTGAAACATGCTCTTACAATATGTGTAACATCCCGATCTACTTTTGCAAACCATATGAAGCACTTGCAACATACCTCTGAAACATCTAAAACAATTGAAACATACGCTTGCAACATGCGCTTTCAACGTAGTTCAACATCTACTTGCTGCTTGAGAGAATGGAGGCTCGTCGGCGTGTGGAGTTCACCGGAGGCAACAGCCTAGCGACGCTTGGAGGCGGCGGTGGTTGCACGACGTGGAAGGGAGACATCGAACGCACGACGTGGAAGGAAGGCATAAGCCTCGCAACGCGGTTGGGAGGCAGCGACCGCATGACTAGGAGAGGGCAGTAGCACGCTGCACCAAGCAAGGCTAGAAGCTGAGCGTCGAGCGCGTCATGCTTGGCAGGCCCAGCAACTGAGCGCTGCACATCGGAAGCGGCTCGCTGGCCTACCGTCATCGCGCACGAGTGGCTGCTGTTGGGGCTCGCCTACCTCCGCGCTACCGCGAGCTCGCCTTTGTGTGGATCTATTGCCCCCACGCCGTCGCCCGCGTGGCTCGCTGGCCTCGCGTCGTCGTGCACGAGCGATTGCCGCCGAGGCGCACTTGCCTCTACGACGAGCGAGCTCGCCTCTGCACAGACCGCATGCCGCTGGGGCGTTTTTGCCTCTGCGTCGCCACGCTATGACTCACCGGCACGTCGCAGACCATCAGTACTCGCTGCTCTATGTTGGATGCGCACAACATAGCAGATTAGGGAGAGAGAAAAGAGGGGCAAGGAAGCGAATGGATTGGATAGGAATGAGATGAGCAGAGCAATGTGTTCGAAGGCAGTAGGTGAGCGGATAGGAGCGATAGGAACGAGTAGATAGGAATGAGTGGATGAGTAGTTTTGAGAAACGAAGGAACGGGGGTTTATTGGGCTGGCGACGCGGCCCACCAACGGAGCGTTGGGACGAACGGACGCCTGTTCCTAGCATTATCGAAATTTTTAACATGATATGGCTCGCTTTACTGCAACCAATTAAATAGTAAAAGCCATTTCATTCTTACCATTAATCCTTTTGTTGTAATCCCTTTGTCCAAAATAAATAATCTTTTAGAGCTGTCCTAAATCATAGGTTTGAATAATATTATAGAAAAAACACCAACATTTATGATACCAAATTAGTACCGCTAGATTCATCATAAAATATATTCTATATAATATATTTATATGGTGTTATAAATGATGTTATTTTTTTTCTACGAAGTTGATTAAACTTAAGACAATTTGACTATAGATGACTAGAATTGATTTATTTAGGAACGAAGGTAATACATGTCTACAATATGTAGTACCCATGGTTCTATAGAATCTAAACCAAGGAGCACATTAAAGGGGGAAGCTACAACATACTCCATCCGTAAAAAAGAAAATACAATTCTCGTTTTTTCGAGGAGTCAAATGATTTGAATTTTAATCAAAATTATATAAAAAATACTAACATTTATAATATAAAAATAGGTATCATTAGATTAATTATGGAATGTATTTTCATAATAGATTTATTTAGAGAAATTTGGTTAAACTTAAGTTTATTTGATTGACATGAATCCTATAATTGTATTTTTTTGAACGGAGGGAGTATCATTTACACAATTGTAGCGGTTCGTATTTCAAGTTGTATTTTACTGCTTTTTCACCGAATAGGTCAATGCTTGAGAGATGTGTCCCTTGTGTTTTCATAAAGGGATGCCTCTAGAAACTCGGATACGTACTCAGACACTTCGATGATAGTGGATCGATCCCGTGTTGGAATTGGAACTTGCGGCAGAGGAAGTTCAAAAAGCAGAAACACCATCTACGGACGGACCGTATGCAGCTCTGCTCTAAGCCAATAGCAAAAGAGGAAGCACTGACCTCACCTGGTAATGCAGCTTCACATAGACAACAATTATTGCCCCAAGTCTCGATCGTTTCAAGTAGAATTGGATCTTCTCTTGGCCCCAAGTCAGACTTCATCAGCACTTCGATAAGGACGTCCGCAATGGCAATTTGCAAATAGCTAGTCAGATGAGGCATAAAAGTACTAAAAAATAAACACGGTAGTGGAGAGTTATGTAAACTGTGAGATAGTTGTTTTTGAGAGAGCGTGTTAGACTAACTATTTAAGAGTCGCTAGTTAGCCAATGAAATTCTTGCTAGTAGCAATTTGGAAACGCCTAGGACAACGAAGGAGGTGACCGATGGGGCCTTTCAGTTTCTTCGTGCGCTATGCCATGTGAACTGGAACCAAACACGCATCATTGGCATGCCATGCCTAAGCCGTGTATACGGGCTAAACGATGCTTATAGATACTCAATGGACGCTGTAATCCTCTATGCGAGTACAAAAAAGTTGTTATGTGTATATCGTACTTTGGTTTACCACCACATTTTGACCTACCTAATTCTTATATGAACGGAAGCATCAATCCAAAAGGTTTTTAAATGTTTGATTGAAATTTTTTGCACACCAAAATGATACTTTTCGGTATTTAGGGTCGATGCTACAAAAGAATGAAGACATTGATGAAGATGTTAGGCATAGAATCTCAGCTGACTGGCTGAAATGGCGTCAAGCTTCTGGCGTCCTCTGTGATAAAAGGGTGCATCAGAAGCTGAAAGGTAAGTTCTATAGGACGGCGATTCGTCCGGCAATGTTATACGGTGCTAAGTGTTGGCCTACAAAAGGCAACATGTCCGACAATTGAGTGTAGCAGAGATGCGTATGTTGCGATGGTGTTGTGGGCACACAAGGAGGGATAGAGTACGGAACGACAATATTCAGGATAGGGTTGGGGTGGCACCAATTGAGGAGAAATTGATTCAACATCGGTTGAGATGGTTTGGACATATCCAACGGAGGCCTCCTGAGGCGCCGGTGCGCAGTGGAGTTCTAAAGCGGGCCGATAATGTAAAGAGCGGTAGAGGTCGACCTAAACTAACTTGGGACGAGTCCGTCAAGAGAGATCTTAAGGAGTGGAGTATCTCCAAGGATTTAGCTATGGACAGGAGCGCTCGGAGATTGACAATCAACGTGCGTGAACCGTGATCTCTTTTTGTCTTATGCCTTTTATGTCCCTTTACGTGTCTCCCTGTTTTTCGTCTCTTTTGGGTTTTATTTCTAGCCTATTCTAACTTGTTTGGGACAAAAGGATATGTTGTTGTCGTTGTTATTGTGGTAGACTGTGTAACATCTGACTGTGATGTTACTTTTACATTGTTCAAAAGAAAAGAAAGAAAACACATACCTTAAACAGGTTACACATAAGTGGGCTGAACATAAAAAAAAGCGGGCCCATAAAAGAGATCTCACACAGCCAGAGGATAGAGCCCAAGGCTGGAAAGAGAACAAGACACGACCGTACCTGCGCTCATCTCACTACGAAGTTGTACGTCCCTCCGCTTTCGGAGCAATCAAATGTTTTCAAGTTTTATTAAAGTTTTATGATTACATATTAACTTTTATGGTATAAAATAAATATTACTAGTGAATTATAATATATTTTTATAGTAAATTCGTTTGGTACTAGTCACTCTATTCTTGGTTAAACTTGAACTATTTTGATATATACGGATATTAATGATTTCACTTCTCTTTCTTTTTCTTCTCAAAAGAGAATATGTATTTGAGTGCTTTACTTTTTTTTCCTCTAAATGCACATCGCTTGCCTATAAAATTGGTTATATTATTATGTAGCCTTTTTAAATTGGGAAAATTGTGCTCCTGCTCCAATTGTGATTTTGCCCATGTTTCTTCAACTTTGTGATTTTACCTCTGCTATTTTGAAATGAATGATCCGTTTGCCCCTATTTTGGATGTCCGTCAGATGGATATG
The DNA here is from genome assembly GCA_038087645.1 of Saccharum hybrid cultivar R570. Taxonomy (NCBI): domain Eukaryota; kingdom Viridiplantae; phylum Streptophyta; class Magnoliopsida; order Poales; family Poaceae; genus Saccharum; species Saccharum hybrid cultivar. The sequence goes on from JAQSUU010000198.1 coordinate 157,257, forward strand.
TAATAAATAAATTAAAAAAAATCTGAAATAAAAAAGGAAAGGCGAAATGACCACATTGTCCCTATCCTTCTCTAGGCTCTTCCTCATCCGAGATCTGACCCGGGCTGCATCAGGCACGGGCATCTGGCGCGAGCTCACGGGTGCGCAGCGCACCTCAGCGGCGGCTGCTCCGGGGCGCAGGGGCGCATGCGCTGGTGGCGGCCACGGCCTTTCGTCGTGCACGTGCAGGGCGACGGCAGTGCCCGGCCGCGGGTCTCGTTCGGCTCAGCCCCCCCCCCCCCCCCCCCCCCCCCCCCCCCCCCCCGCAGTTTCGCTCTTCCAGCACCACGAGTTCGCGTAGATCACCGAGGATGACGATGACGGGGACGGGGACGGGGACGAGAACGACGGGGACAGGGACGGGGACGAGTTCGCGCAAAGTGGTGCGTCGTTTTGAAAACACTGGGGCAAATTCACAAAGTCAAAAAAAAAAAAAACAGGGGCAAAACCACATTCGATACAAAACAAGGTAAAAATGCAAGAGCCCTTTTAAATTACAGCACTAGTGTCATACAATTTAACTTTACGTTCCACCTTTCATTTCCTAAAGCCACCATGTGATGCATATGCACGAGTTTTTGAAAATCTAATCTCTGTGCCAGTCATATTAAAGGTTATCTCCAAAAACACTTTACAGATTGTTATTTTGAATTTTAACCAAAAACAAAAACTCATAGAAATCATATTCCGGATTCGAATATTGACCCCTAGAAAGTTTAGCTCGGGTCGGTGACGACAGAGCAGCTGTACATGACATAGGAAGGGCAGTTAAGATCAGAGGATGTAACCCGTAACTTGGTAGTTGTATTAGCACCGATCATACCACATACGCATATTTATTTTCACACAAAAACCCAGAAAACAGAAATAAAAAATCCACTCAAGAAAGTAAAATCTGTCCTAAAGGATACTGGATACATGATCCCCTGACACAGTAGGGAGAAAACAAAACTCACGAGGATAAAAACAAAAGCCTCATGTGCTGAAACCGGAAATGGGCTGGTCTTGTTATACGGGCCAAAATCAGGGGTTATTTAGTTGGTTGGTGAAAAGTTTTTGGATGTCACATCGGATGTTTTATGAGATGTTGGAAGGGGTTTTCGGATACTAATAAAAAAACTAATTACATAACTTGTTTGGAAACCACGAGACGAATTTATTAAGCCGTCATAAGCATATGTGTGTTACTGCAGTACTTAAGGCTAATCATGGACTAATTAGACTTAAAAGATTCGTCTCGTGGTTTCCAACCAAACTGTGCAATTAGTTTTTTTTCTTCTACATTTAGTACTCTATGCATCTCTTTAAACATTCGATATAATGGAGTGAAAAAATTTTAGGTGGGAACTAAACACCCCCTCATTCTACGTCATGCCCGAGTACTCTGTAGTACAATTTAAATCATTCTACCTAGTCACGCCCGAGTACTCTATAGTACAATTTTTCTCTGGACTCCTGATTAACCAGCCGACTCAACGGAGTCATCTTCTCCGGCGCCACTAGGAGTTCTGACAGATGCCGTATTCCAATCACATTAAGTTTTTGTTCGATCCCCAATCACAAGGTGTCATATTCAGGATTCTTATGTCTATTTGCCACGTTGGTGGTATCCAGTGATGCCTCAAAACAAAGCATATATCATTTGGGAGCCGAGTGGTATTACTGAATTTAGTCCCTGGTAGCCTACCTATGTTTGGTGTTCTCCTGAAATTCCTAAAGGTTTTCTAAAAGAGACATGATTTTTATCAGTCAAGATTCTTTTGGCAAGCTAACAATAAAAAGCAAACATGTCGCTTTACTAAGACCATGTTTGGTTCACCCCGACTAAACTTTAGTCACTAAAATACCAAACACCCCCTCTAAAGGCCCCCTAAACTTTAGTAGCTTTAGTAGCCAAGGGGCTGCTAAAAGCGCCTAAATTGTACGGTTTACAGGGGATACCCCTCATTATTCCCTGCACCCGCTCGCAACCGCTCGCGTGCCGCACTCGGTTCCCCTCGCGTCACGACACTCCCTGCACCACCGCCGCCTTCCTTGCCGCCGCCGGCCCTCCTCTCCACGTCCCCGCCGCCGCAACTCCTCCTCAAGACGAGATCCACCATGGCCGGGCTCAATATGTTATACTACAACACATACTTGAACAAAGCGGAATACTGAGTTCCTGTACAATCTGGTTACGATTGGGTCATGAGAACACTGGAACATCCTAGAGCTTGCTACAACATGTTCATGATGAGCCGGAATGTGTTTGATAAGCTTCATCATGTGCTTGTTGAGTCGTATGGATTGAAGTCCACAAAGAGGATGACATCAGTAGAGACTTTTAGGTCTGTTTTTGTGGATGTGTGGTGCCCCTCAGGGTATGAGACAGGCCGAAGATTGGTTTACTAGGTCAACTGAGACATGTAGTAGGAAGTTCGATAAAGTATTGCGTAGTGCCAACAGGCTTGCAGCTGATATAATTAGGCCAAGAGACCCTGAGTTTAGAACTGTGCATAAGAGGTTACAAGCTCCTAGATTTTCTCTGTTCTTTGATGATTGCATTGGAGCCATAGATAGGACACACATAGCTGTTGTAGTGCCAACCAATCAGGTTGTCCAGCATACTGGCAGACATGGATACACAACACAGAATGTCTTGGCCGTATGTGACTTTGATATGAGGTTCACTTTTGTTGTGGCGGGATGACCTGGTTCAGTTCATGATATGAGAGTCTTGAATGATGCTCATGACAAGTTTGACGACAAGTTTCCACATCCACCTAAAGGTATTGGTGTGTCATATGAGCTTTTTTTACTTTGTTAAATTATGACATGTAGGTAACAATATCTTGCATTTGTAGGGAAGTTCTACCTTGTAGACTCGGGGTTCCCAAATCGACCAGGTTATCTTGCACCGTATAGGTGTACAAAGTATCATCTCCCGGAGTTTCGCCAAGGCCCAATGCCAAGAGGTAAAAAGGAGCTATTCAATTATGCTCATTCTTCACTAAGAAATGTCATTGAGCGGTCGTTTGGAGTTTTGAAGAACAAGTGGAGGATTTTGCATAATGAAATACCTAGTTATCCGATGCCTAAGCAAAGTCAAATAATTATGGCATGTATGGCGCTACATAATTTCATTAGAGACAGTGCTATGGCTGATGAGGACTTTGATAGATGTGATCAAGATGAAAACTACGTGCCACTGGAGGAAGCATCATCTTCTTCTCAAAGAAATAGAGGTAGTACAAGTGAAGGGGAAGAAGATCATAATATGAATCAGTTTCGAGATTCTATAGCTGATGGTTTGTTTAGTAGATTGTAGATTTCATGATTTGTAATAATGACATTTATATATTGCTTGAACATTGCCTACTTGTAATATGTGGAACATGTCTTCAATCCGTAACAAGGCAACACAACAGCTACGTAGTTGGCAGCGCGGGAATGAGGAAGGGAGCGCGGGAACGTGGCCAGCCAAGTCGTTGGCGTGGGAAAGGGCAGGGAGCAAATAATTGTGCATTAATGAGGGGTACTATGGACTTTGTTTACTGCTTTAGTGGTCTTTAGTGAATAGAACCAAACAGGGTACTACTAAATTTTAGTGGGATCACTAAATTTTAGTAGGATTGCTAAAGGAACCAAACAGGCCTTAAGTGGGACATAGTGTTTCGTTCCAAAGTTCAAGGCGGTTTGGGTATAGCAGTTCTTTTGGTTAAAAAAATGTTGTTTCTTTTTAGGGGAAAATAAATGCCTTCTTGGTAAGTAGTTATTTAAACTATTCAATGAAGAAGGAACCCGGTAGATCTTGCTTAGAAATAAATATTTGAGTTTGAAATGCATGGGTACATATTAAACCTAATGATTCACTTTTTTTAGAAGGGTTTATTAAAGGCTAGGAAAGATTTTTGGGAGTGCAGAATACTAAAAATAGGTTATAGTTTTAAACTATATTCTAGGAAGACACTTAGAGGGGTTCTAAACCCCTTATGGAATAATTTCTACTGGTATAATATAGTCAATTACCCCTACGTTGTAGTGTCAAATGTCATGAACCAAGGTCACCAAATGTATCTTTTCAAAGCGGGGGATAAATTAACTGCTTGGTATAACCTAGTAACCAAAATTGCTAGTATCTAGCTATCGATGAGAAGGATAGTTTTACTTCAGATTACGTAGACATGGTCTTTTTTTCATAACACCTAATGAACCAGGGTTCTCTCCTCACGAATAAATCTATTTGAATTTGAAAGGTTAAAGTTTCCCTAAAGATAAATATTTTCCCTTGGTATCTTCATCAGTGAGGGGTCATTTTGACAAAGTATAACTTAACAAAAAGGAATTGGTACAGGAGTGAAAAGTGTGGTTTATAGTGAAATGTAGCTATACTAGTTAAGGTTACACTTCTATTTTATTGCTAGCATGCTAAACTGTTTGGAGAATTATTCATATAGCTACTAGTTAACCTCACCTTGTTCCATAACTCATATACTGGGAGTTGGTTAACTGGCATAGGGAAATTGAGCTTTGTAGGGTCGCTTCTTTTCTTAGGGCAGTTTCGTGAATGCAAAACGATATTTTTAATGTGAGTCACTTCTTCTATACAAGTTATTTTCAGGAGAAAATACTGGCCATAATTTTAAGCACTATTACAATGCGAGGACAAAAATGAGATCGGCTGACTAGCGAGCAGAAATTTTCACCAAGAATAAATGGAGAACAATAAAATAATTTGCTTATCATCAATATTTAAATAGCAGGTGACCTTCTCCAAAAAGCTATAAAGGATATAGTGAAAGCTTTTTTATTACTGGTTTTATAGAAAACATGAAAATTCTTTAAATATGTATGGAAACATTTAACTAAGAACAAATCCATAAATAAAATACTCAAATACATGTCAACATTCACCAAATCAATCAACATACTCTTGACTACGATCAACATTCATATTCGTTCAACATTCAATATTCATAGTTCAAAAGTTATTCAATAGTTCATTATATCATTTATTTAGTACATTACCTAATAATGAGACATGGCCCTATTTGGAACCGCTTATAAGAAAATTGGTTATGATCTAAACAGGATTTTTTAATAAGTGTCTGTTCAAAAAAATTTATATTATGGAAAATAAGGGTGTTTGGAAATCCTTATTATTATAGCAATCCTGTTTGGAAATCAGTTATTATAGCAATCCTTTATGCCCTTCTTCATCAGATGCCCTTCCAAAATTTCATCATTGTTCGGCCACCTCCCCATCGCTCCCCACTTCGAGGCCTGACCTTGTGCCTGACCACCATTGCATCCAGCGCCTCCCTCCCGACCATCGACCTTGTGCCTGACCACCTTGTGCCTGACAACGGAACAATTAGCAGTATCATAGTGCTGGACCCTATGAAAAAGCTATAACTAAGTTATAGCGGTACTATAACAGGTTATCTAGAACTATGCTACAGATCATTTTCATTTACTTTTGTTCTATTTTCACCTTTTTTTGCAAGGTATTTTCTAATTCAGGCCCTATCTGGATGCAAATATTTTTAGAGTATTTGGAGAAATACTACGATTTTACAAAATACTTTTGTTTTCAGAAACTGCTGGGGTTTGGATATAGTAAATCTTATAGTTTCTAAAACCATGATTTTATCAAAATTTTAATATTTTGAGTTATAAAACTCTATCCGTGACCTTTATTTTCTAAACCATGATTTTTTATCGCTTTGGCTTATAAAACAATAGTTTTGTGATACAACTACATCATCCAAACATGCCGAAATCAGTTTTTAAAAGTTGACGTCTCTTTTAAAATGTTAGTTGAGTGAACGGCAACGGAAGCCATCTCGATTCACCAAATGAGAGGGATGGGGTTTTCTTTTCTATTTTATGCCTCCTAGATTTAAAGCTTGCCGACAACTTAAGTGATATCTATGACAGGTTCCAGACCTCCTAAAAGAACAACATTTGATTAGGCATAAAATAGAAATACACATTTGTTCTCAAGATTTCATCAAAGAAAAGTTTTTACCACAGTATTACAAACAAAATTAAGATATAGAGAAAAGAGGAGTAACATATATAACCTGTAAAAACAGGCTGGCACAGTTTGATGGCTTCCATATATTGAAGTTCGATGGAAGTAGTTACTACATATATGTAGATTGTTAAGGAGCTCCATTGATCAAAGCTTTCATTGAGCTCCTAACCAATCCACTTGATCTTGAAAATGCAAAGTTTGAAGTAGTTGGTTGTGTGGTTGCTACCTATATCACCAAAAGTCGCCATATGCCTTAATAGAAAATTAGATTTAGCTAAAAAATTATTAAACTAGTTTCATACATATATTTTTTAAAATCACTATCTATCTTGTGGTTCCTAAATTAGAATTAACTGAATCTTATATGGACTCCTTTTAGTTCTTATTTGCTAGCATTTGCTCTGTTATCTATTATAATTAGTCTATCTAGATTGAAGGCCAATTTACTTTGATGACAACACAAGTTGAGGGATTTTCCCACGCCTAGCATACAGCCCAGTCCAACCCGTGGACCCACAGTTGTGTCAAGTATTTTCGGATATAACTAACATTTTTAGGTATGTAGATAGTACTCCCTTCATTCCGAATTATAAGACGTTTTGACTTTTATATACACATTGCTTTTACTATATATCTAGACATTGTGTATGCCTAGGTGCATAAAAAAGCTATTGAGTCTAGAAAAGCCAAAAAAATTATAATTTAGAATGGAGGGTGTAGCACTATGCTTTCAGTGGTAGACGACGTCCCCGTCGACAGCGAGACACCTGTGGTGCCTTCGTGAATCTCAAGATTTGCCGGCTCAGTTCTTCAGAGGTGCTCATGGGGTAGGGTTTGCGTAGTGTGTTCATAGGATAAATGTGCGTGCGTGTTATGAGCGTCGACGTTGTAACGTATAATTCTAAAAAAAGTTATAGTTAAGGTGTCAAATTGCTATTTTGTGCCTCTAATTTTCTTCCAAAGGAAAAAATCCACTTTACCTCCCTCATCTTTTGCGATAGTCAGCTTTGCCTCTCTGATCCCGAAAACCAGACAAAGGACCTCCCTCATCTATCTAAACCGTGCACGTGACCCCAAGGCTGGTTTGGACACTGGTTTCTGCCTTGTAGGCACCACGTCGGATGTGGGGCCCAGCTGACTCAACCCTTGGGTAAATGAAGAAGAGGAGGCCTGCGTCAATAAAAAAATAAAAAACAATAGGCCCGTTCATCTCTGCTCCATCTCGTATCGTCCCCCAGTGGCGCCGCTTGGACATCGCCGCCGCGGCAGTGCTCTGCTCTTCCTCGATGCCTTCTTGTCGCGCCGCCCTTAGCCTCTTCCGTGCTTCCCCTCGAATCCCCTATGGCCCCTAGCACATCGCGTCCGCTCCTGCCGTAGCCAGAATCGGCGCTAGAGTCACCACTTGGAGAAAGTAGGCTGTCGCTCATCTGATGTCCGTACTGCAGCATGGGGAGGATTTTGGAGCTGATGTCCATATCAGATAAGCACCCAAAGGAAAGGTTCTTTAAATGCCCGAGGAAGTACAAGAAGGTTCGTTTTCCTTATAGAAATTTATGGTAGTAAATCAAAGTTAGGGTTTGTATAGTGGGGACTGATTTTTTTTTTTTGCCATTTCAGTTTCCTCTTTGTGAGTTCTACGTGTTCGAAGAAGAATATGCCAACTTTCTTGTTAATTATGGGATGCTTGAAGACTCTCAGATGTGTCATTACCGTCCATTGGAGATGATAGAGACTGCGGAAGGGATTGTGCAATCTGAGATGTATGAAATGAAGAAAGAACCTGCTGGAAGGACTGCAGCTGCGGCCGAGAAGGGAGGCACGAAGAAGCAAGGACATATGAATTGGATGATATGTTTTGGTGTTGCGTACTAGTGTTGTTAGGTTTCAATTCGGCCATTCTCCTTGTGTTGGTACTAATGCAAATGGTTAAGTGATAGCTGTTTAATTATTGTAAAATAGGTCTAGTTTGTTGATCCTCGGTAGTCAATGTTTGCCGGCATCGGCAGGATGTTAACCTCTGTAATGGCATGAATCAAATTCCCTTCTTTTTTTGCCAACAAGCTGTCTCTTGTCATGCTTGAAAAGAAACAAAGCATAGACATGCTGTATCTTATATTTACACTATGCAGGATGCAGAGCATACAACCCTGACTTGCTAGGCTATTTGGATGTAGTCGTTCAAGACATGCACGCCATTCTTGCTAATATGTGCGGGAGCAATTCAAGAACCAATGCATACACTAAAAAGAGGCATGCACCATAATAATGCTTACAACATGATATCATGTCAGTCAACTCTACAGATAACATAGGCATGTACTCACAGATAACACAACACTGACGAATGGATAAAAGTGCAAATAATTATCATACATGGCATAAGTAGCAAATAGATAAAAGCCAGATGTTTGGTATAACACATAGTTTGGCATACATAAAAGGTAATCAACCACAATACTTAAGTTTCCTGCCTACATAATTGTCATACATGGCATAATTATTCAAGTTTGACATACAACCAGTACACATCACAGCTTATCAGATTGCCATGGAGGAAGCATCAGGAGTGGAGCAGTTCCAGATCGCTTTGGAGCAGGCTTGGGCTTCGTCTTGACCGGTTCTTGAGCTGACACACAAACAGATGCAGTCCCGCCAGTTAACTGTACATGCACGCTAGAATTAACATTGGAAGTGGGCACTCTGGCTTGCAGGTTAATTGTAGCTGAGCTAGAAGAAATTGTCGAAACCCTGGCATGTGCACTCGATTTGATGATTTTCTGTGAGTTCGTTCCCTTTGCCTACATCAGTTACATAAAGCTAGAATTAATTTCAAATACAAGTTGCATAAGTTACAATTTGAGATGTAGGTAAACATACCTTTTTTCTGAGTCTGTGTACTAGATACATCAGATGTGGACTTCCTTTTTGTACAGCTTGAGCTACTCTTTTGTGTATTAGACAGCACAACCATAGCATTTGGGTTATCTCATGCAGCTGACTAAGAGCCTGCTGGCTGTGATCCTTCAAGTGACTGATTTCCTTTTGGCCGTGAGCTACCTCCGGCTGACTGAGATCCTCCTGCCTGTGAAGTTCCTGCTACACTTATATTGGTACATGTTGACCTGTTGTGCCCAGGCAAGTGGTATTTGCTGCATCTGATAACTGTTCCAATTTTTGGCATTTTAGTGGCCTTTCTCACTTCTGTTGGCTCCCTTCTCCTCTCAGTCTCGGGTGTGTGATCTCTACATACCTCGGTGAACAAGATATCACTCCTCTATGCTGTGTCAACCAATCCATTCGCAGTATGACATCTAGTCCCTCGGACGAGAGTAAGGTGAGATCGGCTAGAAAAGGGTAGCCCTCAATGGTGATACTCACTCCCTGACATCTCTTGGTGCATATAATGCGACCTAAAGGTGAGCTAGTGTCAATGGGCTCCTTGCGGGGAGTCACAGGTATGCTAGGCTCTCATGCAAACTTGGTGGAAATGTAAGAACAAGTAGCTCCAGAATCAAACAAGACTGAAGCTATAACTCCCTATACCAAAAACATACCGTACACCATGTCGGGAGCGTCCTGGGCGTCCTCCGCAGTCATGTGGTTGAGACGACTGTGGACGGCCCCAACAACGTTCTTGCGTGGAGCAGCAGGCGTAGCAGCCTATCTCGCTTGGGTCGAAGCAGCTGGTGTGCCATTCTTGACGGGGCACTCGGCGATCTTGTGACCAGGCTGGCCACAACCGAAGCAGGTGAAGGGCGCGCTACCTGTGGAGGTAGGCATAGCGGTCCTCCACGTGCCAGCTCCCTGAGTAGGGCGACTCAGAGTGGGACGGCTCTGAGCGGGGTGGTGGTAGTTGGCGGTGTAGGTACCACCTCCACAGCTCGGAGCGGTCACAGCTCCCTGTGTGTAGCGAGAGCGGGGCTGAGGAAGCACGTGAGCACGTGGCCTCTGCGGGGCCGAGCCACGAGAGGAACTCTCGAACCGGTGCTTCTTCTCCTTGTGGAGGGCATCCGCCTCCAGACGATCCCTCTTCATCTCCAGCACCTTGTTGACCATCTCACAAAGGGAGTGGCAAGCATGACCTGAGAGGGCCACCTTGAGACGAGAGTTTAGCCCGTTCTTGAAACAGTACTTCTTCTTCTTCTCGGTATCGGTCTCACCTGGAGCATACCTCGTGTAACACCCTCGGTGTTACCGCGTTAACAAATCACTAAACCATGTCATGAGCATCATGTTTATGTATTATTGTTTGTGGCAAAATGAGAAATTAAATTTTGTTGCACTAATTCTTAATTTGAGCTCTAATTTATTCCTTGTCTAAGTTGTCCTTCCAGCAGCACGTCATCTCTCTCCACGTGAGAGCTCCTTAGCCACAAAGTCAAATGATAAATTATTGTCATTCACTAATTATTAGCATACCACTTGGCAAGATTTTTTTTATCTCCATCAATCTCGCGACGCGCCACTGTCATCTCTCGTTGTTCTAATTATCCCGTCTTTACTTCGCTTGCTAATCACCTTGCAAAATTATCAGTGCACGACGCGCTACCACTGTCATAGTGTGTCGCACACGCTACGCATTAATATCACTCGCAAGTTCGGACCGCTAAGCACTCTGCTTGCACGCTGCTGAGGTACTCTGCAGGCAAAGGTCAGGCACCATTTTTTTCCACACGTTGGTACTGTAGCAGTGGTGAAAACACTGTTCACGCGTGGAAAACACTGTTCACGCGTGGAAAACACTGTAGCTCCGCAGGAGGCACTGTTCATCCGCGGCACCCTGTCGCCCTCCCACCGTTTTATTACCTTTAAGCAAGCTAGTTTAGCCACTAACCTTATGACGCGTCGCTGTCGCGTCTTTGCTTCTCCATTCCTGCTCTCCTATCTTTAAAAGGATACGCCGAGCTATTTTGCACCGCTGCTCACTTGCTTCTCTCGAATTAAGTTTCTCTGTTCTTACCCATGAAAGTTGCGTCTATCGATTTCTCCTGAGCTGCAATAATCAGTTGATGTAGCTAGTCTATAATTGATCTTTTCATTCTCTAATGTTTCCTTGACCTGTGATCTCCTTCCCCGTTAATTCCATGACCTGCATAAATGAACCAGCACCCCACCGCCGAGCACGTTCAGCTCAAAGCTCACTCCAGTCATGATGTGCTCGTAAGTCCAAGATCACTCAAAGTCCATCATTGAATTAATTCTCTCATGACCAAGACCTCACCCGTCGCACACGGTATGCTCGCCCACCGCTGTCCTGCTTTCAGGCAAAGACTTGACTGATGGATAGGACACAGCAAGCATCATCAGAAGTTCTGAATCTCCCTTTCACATTTACTATGTCGGGTTGCTGATCACAAACACAGCCTGAAGGCATGGCTCTACTTTGACTTGTTAGGTGACGAAACACTGTTCACTCATCCCCCACGCATCCATTGTCAGCACGGTAGCGGTACGAGCATGACTGACCGTGACCGCGTGCAATGAGCCAGCTTCTCCCTCCCCGCGTCTTTTGCCTTTATAAGGACATGCCGAGCCATCGAGCTGTTTCGCTCCACTGATCATTCACTTCTCTCAAATCAAGTAACCAGCATCTCGCATCCAATTCATTGCTTCGTGTTCTACCTTTTCCAAGAACACGCAAAGGTGCGAATAGATTAGTTGGTTAATCAAGCTAATTAGCCTGCTCCAATAATATCATTTTCTTCATCTCTAGAGCTCATTTGAATTTATTTATTGATTGTGAAATAAATTTTGTTAGATTCCTAAATTCATGATATATCTGTTAGTGTAATTAGTTCGTATAGTTCAGTGATACCTTTAGGGTTACTTTATTAGTTTGAAATGCTTATTATGGTTATTTAGAGAATGAATTTTTTTGATGCATGGTAGCTAGTGCACCTTGTTTTATTATATATATAGTAAATTGATATTAACAATAAGGATGTCTTTAGTTGCTAAGATAATACATGAAATGTTTCATACTTGTTTAGTGGGAATAATAGGTAACTTTGCGTATTAGTCATTAGAGTTAGCTTAGTAGCTCGGTAGATGTATTCTTATTTTAAGAGTTGTGGTTGTATATATATTAATTATTGCATCATCATTGCATGCATATAGAGGACGAGCCACTGGAGATCGTGACATTCGGCGAGCAGGAGTACGACGAAGTCATCGAAGAGTACGAGGAGATCCTCGTGCAGGAGGACGTTCCAGGAGCCACTACTGACTGACCTTGCTGACACTGCGCCTGCCCAAGGCAAGCCCCGGTGCATAACCCTTATTTTACAAATTATTATATATATAGAGGTTGTGCATTTACGTTGCAGGAGTTTTATGATATCCACATGCATATATATATATCTACCCATGAGTCTTATTAGTACAGGATCGTGTAGCTGCTTTGCTTAGGTTTATCGGTAGCGTGAGTAACCTGTCGTTACTCACAATAGGTGGTTATTATTATTATTATTACACTAATGATGAAATGATGGAAAAGGAAATGGTGACCGGGCAGGGATATGGTATGGGTATTGGTGGGTGTAACAGGTTATGTCCCGCGGCCACGGGGCATAGCTTGGTTGCACTTTTTCCCTGTCCGTGTCGATTAAGGACCGTTCGTTGCACTGGATCCCCGGTCAAGTCACAGATTTATTATCCCGAGCATATACTAGCGGATGGGGGCTAGGAAGACTTGTTACTCTCTTGTCATGGGCTCCGGCTCTTTCCGGACCGACTGATTGGAGGCGGGGATAGGTGGAGGTCTTAGCACCGTATTGAGGCCGGGCCTCAAGTACGGGAGCTAGGAGTCCAAGTTTGGACGGGGACCTGGAAACCTGTGACAGGAGGGGAACGGGTTGGTCTTGCTTGTGCCTGGGGTACAAGCGAGGCGTGTGTTTTTTCGGGGTACCCAGCTGGGCACATTGATTCGCGAATCGCCGTTTCTACGTGACGGTACGGCTTGACTGCACTCTGGCACCGTAGTAAGAACTGGCATATGAAAGATGGAAAAATGATTCTGATTGCTCAACCCTTGCTTGATGATAGAACAGGTGCTTACATAGTAGGTTGGATAATGAATTTAACATGGCTGTTAATAATTTAATTAAATAAGGACTCACTCTTAGTATTGCTTTCCGCAAACAAGAACCCACAAGCCATAAAGCCTATCATAATCCTTGAGAGTCGGGAAATATATTCCCAGTCGGGTAAGTCTTGCGAGTACATTGTGTACTCAGGGTTTATTTACCCTTGTTGCAGGTGCTGCTTGAGAAGCTAACTGTTGTGTGGAGGATTCTTCTGGTGGGCACAGACGGATCCTTATACCGCTCCGCTAGATGTTGTTTTATTCCGCTGTTTAATTTATCGCACTCTGAACTTTGGTACTGTAATAAAGAATTTCTGAGACTCTTTGTTGTATGAAATGGATTAAGTATTATAAGCTTGTACTCATTATTGGATCCCGGGTGTAAAATTGTGGAACGTTTCGAGTTCTCCCGTTGGGTGTGCTCGACAGAACTGCTTGACTTGGCTCACTTTTGGGGTGCTTAGTGTCTAGTGGAAGACAGCGCCTCTAAAAGTGTGTTAATTCAGGCGGTTCTGCCACAGTTGGTACCAGAGCTAATAATGAGTTCACGAGCTTAATCACCTTTTAAAAAACTTAAAACTTTGACCAACAAAAGCTTTGCGAAAAGTAGGATGCGGTAAAATCTGCGTAAATAAGTATAAGCCCTAACAATATGGTCTATCTAGGATAGTGGCACTGGTTTTATCTAACCATTTTCTGCAGGTACGCTAACTTACGCTACGTAAGAAAGCGCTAGTGTTCGGAAAGGAGTGTACGATGTGCCAAAAATTCAAACGAGTGCCGCTATATTCCGGCTTGAGTGAACGCATAGGCCGATGCATGCATTATAAGAAGAAACTCTGTTAAGCTAAACCCCCTTCACGTATAATTTTGGATAGTTAAGATGATAGGGTAATAAATAAAAAGAAATGCTTCAATCCTTAGTAAAAGCCTTGTCATTTCTCTAAGTCTCTTGTTCCTAGTCTGGAGGTTCTCTAATGGTTGGTTCCTATCTGGTCACAGATGGATCTGAGGTCCCGTCGTGTGGGCACTGGGTCTGGTCGTGGGAGCACCAGTGCCGGTGGGGGATGTGGCCTTGGTGAAGGTCATGGTGATAGTGGTCGCGACAATGGTAACAACAATGCCAACGGGCAGAGCCGTGAGGCCCCACTCTTGGGTCCTCCTTCCCCGCCACCACCACCACCACCTCTGATGACTCCTGCGGAGATGATGGCGGAGATGTTGGCTTCACGTCAGGAGACAGCCCGTGCCTTGGAGATGATGGCACAGGCTCTTGGTGGCTTCGTCCGCGGAGGCCACGGTGGCAACGATGGAAATGGGGGTGGTGCCCGCGGTCTTGAGAGGCCTTGTTCTTATCAGGACTTCTTAAAGACCAACCCGCCCACGTTCACGCCGACTGCGGAGCCTCTAGACGCGGAGCATTGGCTTCGTGTGTTGGAGCAGAAGTTTCTGCTGCTCACGGTGACCGATGAGCAGAAGGTGCGCTTTGCCGCACAACAGCTTTTGGGATCTGCTAGCGCATGGTGGGATACTTTCAATGCCATGCAGCCGGCGGGTCATCCTGTGACTTGGCAGGAATTCACCACTGCTTTCCGAGAGTACTACATTCCTGCGGGTGTTCTGAACCGGAAGCTCTCGGAGTTCTTGGACCTGAAGCAGGGGAGTATGTCTGTGATGGACTATGCCAATAAATTCAACCATCTGGCACAGTATGCTGGGACTCATGTTGACACAGATGAGAAGAAGAGGGACCGCTTCTATCGTGGCCTCTCTTGTATTTTGCAGAAAGAGCTTTATACTGGGAACTATCAGACCTTTGGTACTCTGATGAATGCTGCCATTGCTATGGAAGGACTGCAGCGTGACACTCAGGCTGAGTGGAAGCGCAAGCGGGGAATCTCTGGGTCTTCTAGTCACCCGCAGTCACAAAAGATGCAAGTTGTCAAGAGGATGTCCTACCATCCCCCAGGTGGACAGCCGTCTCGGCAGCCTCAGCAGACTCGGCAAACACCGCCGACTCAGTACCGTGCACCTACTCAGCAGGTGCAGCAGCCCCAGGGACCGCAGTTTCCGCCTTGTCAGGGGCAGATGATCAAGTCTACTGCTTGTTTCAAGTGTGGCAAGGAGGGCCATTTTGCTCGGGAGTGTCCCGAGAATCGGGCGGCTCAGCCTTCCCAGCCGTCTGCCAACTCTCGCTTGATCAAGAGGACGATTATTAAGAAAAAGGTGCCAGTGAGTCGCTCGGGACAGGTTAACTACACCGAGGCTGAGGAGATCCTACAGAATGAGCCTGTGATGGCTGGTATGTTTACCATTGACTCCCACCCAGCATTTGTGTTATTTGATTCTGGAGCATCACATTCATTCATGAGCATGGGGTTTGCAGAAAGACACAATATATCTCTTATGGCTATTCCTTTTGCCTATAAAATTAGCACTCCGGGTGCGCAGATGTGCATAAATACCCGGACGGACACAGTCAGCTTAGTGCTGGCCACTCACACTTACCGTCTCCAGTTCATGTTGCTACCTGGACAAGGCATTGATGCAATCCTGGGCATGAATTGGTTGAAGGTTTATGGGGTAGTCTTGGACCTTAAGAGGAGAGTTGTTGAGTTACGACTTCCTTCTTCTGAGGATAGGATGTCTCTCCGTATCTCTCTAAATTCTGCTTCACCAGTCGCCGCTAATGTTGAAGCTTCTCCTGATCTTGCCTCTATTCCTGTGGTCTGTGAGTTTCCTGATGTCTTCCCTGAAGATTTGCCTGGGTTACCACCAGATAGAGATGTGGAGTTTATCATAGAGTTAGAGCCTAGCACTGCTCCTATTTCACGGCGTCCTTACCGCATGGCTCCACCAGAATTAGCAGAAATGAAGAAGCAATTAGAGGAATTGCTACAAAAGGGGTTTATCCGTCCTAGTTCTTCTCCATGGGGTTGTCCAGCTATTTTTGTGAAGAAGAAGGACGACACTCTGCGGATGTGTGTGGATTATCGCCCTCTCAATGCGGTAACCATCAAGAATAAGTACCCTTTGCCTCGCATTGATGCTTTGTTTGATCAGTTGGCTGGTGCTAGAGTGTTTTCCAAAATTGATCTTCGTTCTGGGTATCACCAAATAAAAATTCGGCCCCAAGATATACCAAAGACAGCTTTCTCTACTAGGTATGGGCTTTATGAGTACCTAGTCATGTCTTTTGGTCTCACCAATGCTCCTGCATTCTTCATGTACCTCATGAACTCAGTCTTTATGCCGGAGTTAGATAAGTTTGTAGTGGTGTTCATTGATGATATTTTGATATATTCCAAGAATGAAGAAGAACATGCACAACACCTTCGCACAGTCCTGAACCGACTGCGGGAGCACAAGCTGTATGCCAAGTTCAGCAAATGTGAGTTTTGGTTGGATAGGGTGCAGTTTTTGGGACATGTTCTGACCCCTGAAGGTGTATCGGTAGATCCTAGCAAGGTGCATGATGTGCTTAGTTGGAATTCTCCAAAATCGGTACATCAGATCCGTCAGTTTCTTGGTCTTGCCGGTTATTATCGACGCTTCATTCCTGATTTCTCCAAGATAGCTCAGCCTATGACCAAGTTGCTTCAGAAAGACTCCAAGTTTGTGTGGAGTCCAGCCTGTGAGGAAGCCTTCCAAGCTTTGAAGAAATTTCTTACCTCTGCCCCTATTCTTGCCCAACCGGATATTGACAAGCCATTTGATGTGTATTGTGATGCATCCAAGACAGGTCTTGGTTGTGTGCTTATGCAAGAGGGACGGGTGATAGCTTATGCTTCTCGTCAACTGAAGAAGCATGAAGTGAATTATCCCACCCATGATTTAGAGCTGGCTGCAGTGGTGCACGCTCTAAAGATTTGGAGGCATTATCTATTGGGAAACAAGGTGCATATTTATACGGATCACAAGAGCCTCAAGTATATTTTCACTCAACCCGAGTTAAATATGAGGCAAAGGAGATGGCTTGAGTTAATCAAGGATTATAATCTAGAAGTCCATTATCATCCTGGAAAAGCCAATGTGGTGGCTGATGCGTTGAGTCGGAAGTCACATCAGAAAGATGAAGAGTCCTTACCTCTCTCTCACTCTGCAGTTTTAGCTCACATTGCTCTAGTCTCAGATTTATTGGAGCAAATTATCATTGAGCAAAGGCAGGATGTTTTGGAGATTCCTCATATCAAGAAGTTGATTGCTGAAGGACGTGGTCCTCATTTCAGCATTGATGAACAAGGTGTGGTGAGATACAAGAATCGGTTGGTGGTTCCCGGAAGTGATGAGCTTAGAAGAAAGATTTTGGAGGAAGCCCATAGTTCCAGGCTATCCATTCATCCGGGAAGTAACAAGATGTACCATGATTTGCGCCACTTGTATTGGTGGTCAAATATGAAGCAGGATATCACTAAGTATATTGCAGAATGTGATATTTGTGGAAGGGTGAAGGCAGACCATATGCGTACGCCTGGTTTCCTACAGCCTTTGCCAATCCCAGTGTGGAAATGGGAGGATATTTCTATGGATTTTATTACAGGATTGCCTCGCACAGTAAAAGGGCATGATTCTATTTGGGTTATTGTGGATCGTCTTACAAAGTCTGCCCATTTTCTTCCTGTGGATGGAAGGTATACAGCCATGCAATATGCTAAGTTGTATTTTGACCGCATTGTAACTCTCCATGGAGTCCCTCTCACTATTGTTTCTGATCGTGGATCGGTCTTTATGTCCCGCTTTTGGACTCAACTCCAAAAATGCCTTGGAACTAGTCTTCTCAGAAGTTCAGCTTATCATCCGCAGACCGACGGCCAGACAGAAAGAGTCAATCAAGTGCTGGAAGATATGTTGAGAGCTTGTGTCATTTCTTTCCCAGAGAAGTGGGATGAGTGCTTGAGATTGGCTGAGTTTTCTTACAACAATAGCTATCAAGAAAGCATTCGAATGGCACCTTTTGAGGCTTTGTATGGCAAGAAGTGTAGGACACCGCTCAACTGGGTTGAAGTAGGAGACCGTGGTTACTTCGGGCCTGACTTTATCCATGAATCAAGAGGGAAAGTCGGAATTATTCGGAGTCATTTGAAGGCGGCTCAGAACCGCCAGAAAACCTATGCGGATAAGAGAAGAAGGCCTTTGCAATTTGAAGTTGGTGATTATGTGTATCTTAAAGTGTCTCCCATGAAAGGTGTGCATAGGTTTGGTGTCCGTGGAAAATTAGCTCCTCGCTATGTTGGGCCTTACAAGGTTTTGGAACGGCGTGGTACTGTTGCTTACCGCATCCAGCTCCCAGATATATTGTTAGCCGTCCATGATGTTTTTCATGTGTCTCAGTTGAAAAAGTGTTTGCGAGTTCCTGATGAGGCAGTGGAGATCGAAGGACTCCCTCTCCAACCTGATCTTTCTTATGTTGAGCATCCAGTCAAAATTTTGGATGAAAAAGAAAGGGTGACAAGAAACAATGCGGTGAAATTTTACAAAGTCCAATGGCAGAATCACTCGGAGGATGAAGCTACTTGGGAACTTGAGAGTTATATTTTGAAGAATTATCCTCATCTCCTTCCTAGCTCATCAATGTAATTATCGAGATTAAAAATTTATTTCTATCTCTTTTCTCACACTAGGCACGTGAAATCTCGGGTCGAGATTTTCTTTTAGGGGGGTTGAGCTGTAACACCCTCGGTGTTACCGCGTTAACAAATCACTAAACCATGTCATGAGCATCATGTTTATGTATTATTGTTTGTGGCAAAATGAGAAATTAAATTTTGTTGCACTAATTCTTAATTTGAGCTCTAATTTATTCCTTGTCTAAGTTGTCCTTCCAGCAGCACGTCATCTCTCTCCACGTGAGAGCTCCTTAGCCACAAAGTCAAATGATAAATTATTGTCATTCACTAATTATTAGCATACCACTTGGCAAGATTTTTTTTATCTCCATCAATCTCGCGACGCGCCACTGTCATCTCTCGTTGTTCTAATTATCCCGTCTTTACTTCGCTTGCTAATCACCTTGCAAAATTATCAGTGCACGACGCGCTACCACTGTCATAGTGTGTCGCACACGCTACGCATTAATATCACTCGCAAGTTCGGACCGCTAAGCACTCTGCTTGCACGCTGCTGAGGTACTCTGCAGGCAAAGGTCAGGCACCATTTTTTTCCACACGTTGGTACTGTAGCAGTGGTGAAAACACTGTTCACGCGTGGAAAACACTGTTCACGCGTGGAAAACACTGTAGCTCCGCAGGAGGCACTGTTCATCCGCGGCACCCTGTCGCCCTCCCACCGTTTTATTACCTTTAAGCAAGCTAGTTTAGCCACTAACCTTATGACGCGTCGCTGTCGCGTCTTTGCTTCTCCATTCCTGCTCTCCTATCTTTAAAAGGATACGCCGAGCTATTTTGCACCGCTGCTCACTTGCTTCTCTCGAATTAAGTTTCTCTGTTCTTACCCATGAAAGTTGCGTCTATCGATTTCTCCTGAGCTGCAATAATCAGTTGATGTAGCTAGTCTATAATTGATCTTTTCATTCTCTAATGTTTCCTTGACCTGTGATCTCCTTCCCCGTTAATTCCATGACCTGCATAAATGAACCAGCACCCCACCGCCGAGCACGTTCAGCTCAAAGCTCACTCCAGTCATGATGTGCTCGTAAGTCCAAGATCACTCAAAGTCCATCATTGAATTAATTCTCTCATGACCAAGACCTCACCCGTCGCACACGGTATGCTCGCCCACCGCTGTCCTGCTTTCAGGCAAAGACTTGACTGATGGATAGGACACAGCAAGCATCATCAGAAGTTCTGAATCTCCCTTTCACATTTACTATGTCGGGTTGCTGATCACAAACACAGCCTGAAGGCATGGCTCTACTTTGACTTGTTAGGTGACGAAACACTGTTCACTCATCCCCCACGCATCCATTGTCAGCACGGTAGCGGTACGAGCATGACTGACCGTGACCGCGTGCAATGAGCCAGCTTCTCCCTCCCCGCGTCTTTTGCCTTTATAAGGACATGCCGAGCCATCGAGCTGTTTCGCTCCACTGATCATTCACTTCTCTCAAATCAAGTAACCAGCATCTCGCATCCAATTCATTGCTTCGTGTTCTACCTTTTCCAAGAACACGCAAAGGTGCGAATAGATTAGTTGGTTAATCAAGCTAATTAGCCTGCTCCAATAATATCATTTTCTTCATCTCTAGAGCTCATTTGAATTTATTTATTGATTGTGAAATAAATTTTGTTAGATTCCTAAATTCATGATATATCTGTTAGTGTAATTAGTTCGTATAGTTCAGTGATACCTTTAGGGTTACTTTATTAGTTTGAAATGCTTATTATGGTTATTTAGAGAATGAATTTTTTTGATGCATGGTAGCTAGTGCACCTTGTTTTATTATATATATAGTAAATTGATATTAACAATAAGGATGTCTTTAGTTGCTAAGATAATACATGAAATGTTTCATACTTGTTTAGTGGGAATAATAGGTAACTTTGCGTATTAGTCATTAGAGTTAGCTTAGTAGCTCGGTAGATGTATTCTTATTTTAAGAGTTGTGGTTGTATATATATTAATTATTGCATCATCATTGCATGCATATAGAGGACGAGCCACTGGAGATCGTGACATTCGGCGAGCAGGAGTACGACGAAGTCATCGAAGAGTACGAGGAGATCCTCGTGCAGGAGGACGTTCCAGGAGCCACTACTGACTGACCTTGCTGACACTGCGCCTGCCCAAGGCAAGCCCCGGTGCATAACCCTTATTTTACAAATTATTATATATATAGAGGTTGTGCATTTACGTTGCAGGAGTTTTATGATATCCACATGCATATATATATATCTACCCATGAGTCTTATTAGTACAGGATCGTGTAGCTGCTTTGCTTAGGTTTATCGGTAGCGTGAGTAACCTGTCGTTACTCACAATAGGTGGTTATTATTATTATTATTACACTAATGATGAAATGATGGAAAAGGAAATGGTGACCGGGCAGGGATATGGTATGGGTATTGGTGGGTGTAACAGGTTATGTCCCGCGGCCACGGGGCATAGCTTGGTTGCACTTTTTCCCTGTCCGTGTCGATTAAGGACCGTTCGTTGCACTGGATCCCCGGTCAAGTCACAGATTTATTATCCCGAGCATATACTAGCGGATGGGGGCTAGGAAGACTTGTTACTCTCTTGTCATGGGCTCCGGCTCTTTCCGGACCGACTGATTGGAGGCGGGGATAGGTGGAGGTCTTAGCACCGTATTGAGGCCGGGCCTCAAGTACGGGAGCTAGGAGTCCAAGTTTGGACGGGGACCTGGAAACCTGTGACAGGAGGGGAACGGGTTGGTCTTGCTTGTGCCTGGGGTACAAGCGAGGCGTGTGTTTTTTCGGGGTACCCAGCTGGGCACATTGATTCGCGAATCGCCGTTTCTACGTGACGGTACGGCTTGACTGCACTCTGGCACCGTAGTAAGAACTGGCATATGAAAGATGGAAAAATGATTCTGATTGCTCAACCCTTGCTTGATGATAGAACAGGTGCTTACATAGTAGGTTGGATAATGAATTTAACATGGCTGTTAATAATTTAATTAAATAAGGACTCACTCTTAGTATTGCTTTCCGCAAACAAGAACCCACAAGCCATAAAGCCTATCATAATCCTTGAGAGTCGGGAAATATATTCCCAGTCGGGTAAGTCTTGCGAGTACATTGTGTACTCAGGGTTTATTTACCCTTGTTGCAGGTGCTGCTTGAGAAGCTAACTGTTGTGTGGAGGATTCTTCTGGTGGGCACAGACGGATCCTTATACCGCTCCGCTAGATGTTGTTTTATTCCGCTGTTTAATTTATCGCACTCTGAACTTTGGTACTGTAATAAAGAATTTCTGAGACTCTTTGTTGTATGAAATGGATTAAGTATTATAAGCTTGTACTCATTATTGGATCCCGGGTGTAAAATTGTGGAACGTTTCGAGTTCTCCCGTTGGGTGTGCTCGACAGAACTGCTTGACTTGGCTCACTTTTGGGGTGCTTAGTGTCTAGTGGAAGACAGCGCCTCTAAAAGTGTGTTAATTCAGGCGGTTCTGCCACACCTCGTCATGCGGGTGAAACGAGTAGTGTACTCCTGAACCTTCTCGGAGCCCTGGGAGATGTTGCGAAACTCCTCCACCTTGGCATCCATGACGCCTTTAGGCACGTGTTGCTCACGGAAGGCCTCGGCGAACTCCTCCCAAGAGATACTCCCCGGGTCCTTGTGGGCATCACAGTAGCTGTCCGACCATGCGCGTGCAACACCAGTGAGCTGGTGGGCGGCTACCCCCACGCACTCCTCATCAGTGTAGGTGGTAAGGTCCAGCTTCTTTTCCATCTCACGGAGCCAGTCCTCAGCGGCGATGGGGTCATCGTCGGCGGTGTCGAAAGTAGGAGACCTCAGCTTGAGGAAACCCTCCAACTTCTGCTGGAAGTCATTGGGAGGACCCTGTGGCGGTGAAGCATCCCCTGAGCTAGTGTCTCCAAGAGGCGGGTTTGGCGGTCCATCACCTCCGCCAACTGTGGTGGTGGCGGCAGTGGTGCTCCTTCTCCAAGTTGCTAGGCGGCATTCGCACCCAGTGCGGGCTCCTCCCTGGCTCTAAAAGGAGCTCATCTGCCTCCTCCATGGCCACGGCCACCACCATGGGCCATAGGCGCGGGGGAAAGCGAGCGGTTGTTCAGACGAGCAGAGCGGCGGCAAGACATCTCACTGCAGGGTTAGGTCATTATTTAACATTCTCGTTAGATGCATTGTTAAGTGGTTTATCAATTTAAAAAGAAATTACTATCCAACACTCATACAAAGATGCAAATAAGAACCATAAAATGCAATAAGATCCAAAACATCCATTACATTAATTTATTACATAGCGACATCTCCAGTAGCTACACTGACAGATTCGCAGGAATCGTGCTGTAACAGAACCGTCCAAATTATAAGAGCACAAGTACAAAAACAATCACCGAAGTGATCAAATTCTCGCACTTGAGCCCATATAACTCCGGTAGTCCAATGAAATCACGCGGGATTTCAAACTAACCAACATACAAGCCAAGATCGTAGTGATTCAACATAACAAGTCACATGTTACAACCATTTCATAAGTAATTCAATATACATCGGAGTTCAACAAAGTTATTACAACTTAAGTTCAAAAGTAGCGGAAGTAAAGTAATTTTGAAACGAACAACACCCTTATTTCAAATACATGCCAGTACCAAGGTCGTCTTCCAACAAAAGCATTAGAGAGAAGATAAATAAGAAGGATCATGCCCATGATCACACTCCGCCTCTACGGCAGGAGTCAACCAACTCTTGCAGCCGTCATGATACATCACAACCTGCAACAAGTGGGGATAAAACCCTGAGTACGACAATGTACTCAGCTAGACTTACCCGTCATAAACCAGAAATAAAGTGACACCAAGGATCATGCAAGGCTGATATAAAGTGGGCTAGCTTGACAACATTTTGCATAAAAGCTTAATATGGATAAGTAATCATTAATGCTTAAGCATCAAGTTAATTATCATTAACCTGTCATCTATATTAGAACCTGTACTAGAGCACTCACTTTATTAGGAGCAAATAATATTAACCATAGCAGGTATAAATTGAGGCAACCTTTCCATCGTTATCCAATTAACCATCCGTTCAATTTAATAGAATCTACGTTGCCGCTGCTCAAGTCAAGTGCTCACTAACCGGGAGCGACGGCGATTCGAATCGAATTCCTATCCAGCTGGAGGGGTATTTCTAACACTCACCGCGCAGGCCCCTGCCAGGGTCGCACAAGCCACCTTTCGTACAATTCAGGAATCGCGGGTCCGAATGATGTCGCAACCCCAAGGGCGACACTCTGCTAGGTGATAGGGACTCTAACCCCTCCTTGGTCTCACGCCAATGTCTCCAAGCACATCGTTTCTCTCCTCCAAGAAGCAACCTACCATTCGATTCCCGGCCTGAACCATATTACTCGGCTTCGCGGTCGAAACGACTTATCCGGCCAACTAAGTGTTAGACTGCGTTCAACATGACTCAAGGACGTACAGCGAATCGGTCCTTAAACGACTCAGACGGGGATAGATCCACACCCAAGACCTCCATGCCTTGTTGCTTCACTATCGTCATCCCGCCCGGTCTCATTTCATTTTATTAACACATGGTTCCATTCCACGATAGCAATATAGCCAACCGTGCCATATATGAATATCCCTACATCTCACAGGTGACAGGAAATCACCTGACTTCTACCGCTTAAAGCAGGGCTAAGCATCTAGTCGATCCTAGTCTATGTAGGATTCAGGGATTCATATATTTGGACAAGGAATGATATAATGCAGCAAGGGTTTCCAACCAACTCCTATCACTTAATGCAACAATACTTATAACATATATATAATTAATTGCTTTGAAGATAGGAGGCTTATAATGCTCCGGGGCTTGCCTAGGATCCGACTCAAGTTAGAGTATGTCAGAAGAAACTCGCTTGGCGAGCATTCCCTCCGTCTAACACTTGTTCGGTCCTTCTATCTTCGGGATGGATCCACCAACACCATCTTCGAGTTTTTCTCCAAATCATGTCCTCCACGTGGTGCATCTAGCGTACCTAGATGAGATGTAAGATGCAAGTGTATAAATACATGGAAATGCAATGGATGATGCATCGCACACTAAATAAGGCAAGTACAAGGTTATACTAAAGACACTTAAGCACATCACTTTGCTTAAATAAACATCACACCACCTATTATGCTAAGATAGCAAGGGAAGCAATACCAAACATAACTTAAGATTTACAAAGCCTCAGGTGTACTAACTTTATCACCAAGGGTATGAATCACACTTAGCAACATGCAAAGCAAGTCAAGGTGAAGCAACAACTATAACTAGAATATGTCAATTTCTAGACTTGCAAATAGTAGCTTCATAAATCAATCATATCTGAAGTTCTACAAATCCAAATGATATGCAATAAGACATTATAGAAAGCTTATGAAATTATCTACATTTCATTTATAATCATCACAGCATGATTCTAAAGTTTAACATATCGAATTTACACAAACACAGAAACTGGTCTAACAAGACAGAGAGCAAGCAATTCTGTAACCCAACTTTAAACAGCTATAACTCCTAAACCACATGGCCAAATACCACCAAATTTTAACAGAGGCTAGATACATAAATTATCTACAACTTTTGTATAAACAGGTTTTACAAAAAAACACATTATCATGAAGAACTTTGCTAAGTTTTCAGATCTGTCCAGAAACCTCATTTGCAAGAAATAATTATTAACTTATGTTGCAAACATATAATGGTATAAAACCAACTTTACCAACATGTCACACATGACTAATAGACACCAGAAAACATAGTGTCCATTCCTAAATAAATTCTTTTAATGCATTTTATTAATTTATTTAGATAATTAGGTGGAATTATGAACACCTACCAAAAGTGCACAATAAATTTTACTAAAATTACAGTGGCATATATATGCTCCCAATAGTTTACTGTACAAATTTTAAACCATTTGGACATATATATTAACCTCTATGAAAAAGACAAATGACTATTGCAAGAATTCATGTGAGAGCAAGATGAATCAATAACTCACTCATACTACAACTAAAATTCATGAAATTTTTACCACACATAAAACATCACATGAGTAGCATGCCACAAAAATTTCACTTCATTTGGAGCCCTACATTTGCAGTTATGAAAATGACAAATACAATTAGCATTGAAAACCTAATCTGAAAAATCTATTTTTACAGCAAAAACATTAAACTAAAACATGTCATATTATAGATCCACTGCATAGATAATTTCACAAGGATTCCAAAAAGTCTTCATTTGCTATTTTACGAATTTCCTATGATTTACTATGAATTTCCAAAAATCAGCAAAAACTACCACAACTAGGTCCTTTAGGTACTATTCATATGAGTCTATGACATTGCAGTTAGGCCCCTGCCTTGAGTCAAATTCTTGTATGCAGTCCTTGACGTGAATTTAGAACAGAGAGGTCACCGGAGCTCACGGAAGCCGGCCATAGGAGACTCGTCGGCCGCGGCTGAGGGGCGGGGCAGCACCAGGGGGTCTCCGCGCACCTGCTGGTTCCCTTGGCTCGGCCGGAGGTGGCGTGAGGCTTGCTGCCCACGAGCAGCAGCGGTAGGAGGCGGCGGCGACCTACAGCTGCGGTGCTGCGGGGCGTGGCGGCTGGCGAAGGCGGACCGCACGGCATCGGGTGACCACGGAGCACCTGCAGCTAGGCTCCACCAGGGCCAGGGAAGGGTGCAGCGGCTCGGCCACGGTGCGGGCTGCCCGTGGCGGTGGCGGCCATGGTGGCAGCGGCCTCCGGCGATGATTGGGGCCGGGAAAAAGGGTGTCAGGGTGCACCGCGCGACGGTGAGGGTGCTGGTTTTCATGGTTTAGGATGGGGAGGCATGGAGCGGAGGAACGACGGTGGCGGACGAGCTCAGCATGGCGGCCATGACGGGGTGCTCTGGCGTGCGGCGCGACGCGACGCAGAGAGCGAGAGAGATTTGAGCAGGGGAGAAGGGCAGCGTGCTCGGGTCTTCTACATCGTCTTGACGACGCATGGGTGCAAGGTGGCGAGTGGAGTCCGCACGAAGGAGCCACGCGGCGCACGGGAGCAGAGCGGGTCGGTCGGCCATTGCTGCTCTTCTGAATTTTCAAATTTTCAATACCACCTCAAACGTACAACTGAAACTCCATTTTTCATCGATCACAACTCCCAAATTAGCTCGAATTGGCTCGTGGTATAATTGAAAAAAGTGTAGAGCTACAAGTGTACTCCAACTTTGGTTAAAGAATCAAAGTCTAATTCAGCACAGTTAGAGAGATACAAAGCTCCAAAGGAGGGTACTTCAAAACTGAATTCTGCAGCTTAGTTTCAATCGACTGAAACTTCCGTCTTCTCCACCTTATAACTCATAAACCATTTGATGATTTGATCAACCGATTTCACCAATACGTAGAGCTATAAGAGTACTACAACTTTGACAAAAGGATTTTGGCCAGACTCCAAATGGTTTGCAAACTACAATTCTCTAAAGATAGGTACATGGAAACGGATTCCAGAAATTCAGTCATCCCAGACTTAGCCAAATTTTTCATCCCTGAAAACAGCACAAGATTCGATTTTGCGAACCCTATTTGACCAAGCTAGGCACAAAATCATCTCTTTCTCATTAAACAAAGTTTGTAGTACTCAAACCAAACTACAATTATTATTTAAGGATCAAGGTTTGAGTCAGCTTGTGTTGCAAGATATAAAGCTCCAAAGTGGGATACCCGAGACTAAACTCCATTATGACTTAGCCAAATTTTCTGAGATCCAAAACAGCACTTTATTGAATCTTGGGAGCTCTATTTGACTAGGTTAGAGACCAAACTAGCTCTTGACCATTAAACAAAGTTTGTTCTACACAAGATGAACTTCAACTTTTGTTTAAGGTCAAACCTCATAACTGGTACAGAAGTCAAACTTTCACTTTGGTCAAAGTATCAACTCGGTAAAGCCGAAACTAGGGTTTTAGGCCAATCGGAGCATTTTCTTGACATTTGCTCAACATGAACCCTTCTTGACTTTTGTTGTAGAGTTCATCTAGAGTCATTTGGGCAAAGTTGCAAAGCTTGGTTGATGATCTATAGTTCCATTAACTTAATGGGGCAAATTCCAATAGGAATGGAACTTATCATTTCATGTGACGTTTTGATTTCAAACTTCATGAAACTTTTCTAGGGATCAATATAGATAGTTATTGAGGTGAGACATGTGAAGATACTTTGATAACAACACCCAAGCATATATCTTTTAATTGAGCCTATATGTAAGCAAGGGTGCAATATCCAAGTTCAGGTTAGGGCTTATTTCCATAGGTTTGACTTTGGCATCATCATCTCCACTAATCTATCATGTTTGAACTTAAACCCACTACTTACCTGGTGATAAACACCTGGGGTGTTACACGTGCTACTTGCAGGCAGCTCCAAAAGTGGGTCATCCTACATTACTCCATAGATGCGTCATATCTCTGGCCACACAGGGCTCAACATGTCTACTACTACCTTATTACATGATTATGTGAAAAAGGTAACTACTCCTGTCCGGGAGTGATGGGTGGTGCAGAAGGACCAGAAGTGGAAGCCTCAGAAGTGCCCTCCATGGCACGGAGCTCATCGTCGGAGCGATGGATCCTCGCGACGTAGGTGAGAGCATAGTCCAGCATCTCAGTCCTCGGAACCTCTAAGTAACCCTCAGTCGGGCAAGCCTTGAAGTTGAGCTTGGTGGCCTCAACGTGGAAGGGTTGTCTGCATGGTTTCTTGCGCATCCCAGGTAAGAGGACATCCTGGACCTTCCCGATCTCCTAGACGTGCTTGCGATCAGCGTCGATCCAAGCCTGGCTAATGCGGTTCACCTTGTCCTGAAGGTACTCGGTGCTCTTGATGTAGTGAACCAGGTGATGCATGTTGTAGGTGGTGGTGACGGCAACCTCCACAGCTAGCTTCTCCATCGTGTTGCAACGGGCCTCCAGGGCAAGCTTCCTGATGCCACGGTGCTTCTCCTTCTCGTGGAACTCCCTCAGGGTATGCCTTTGACGCTCAATCCGATCCTCGCACTCAAGCACCTTGGACTCGAGATAGTCATGGCGAAGCTCAGCCTCCCCAACCTTGTCCTTGAGATTGGCGATCTCCTTCCGAAGTGACTGCTCACGGGTCTCGTAGAAGGTCTTCATTCTGTCATAGCCCATGCACTCCACCTCAAGCTTGCCAACCATCTCCTCCTCCTTGCGCTCCACCTTGAGGAACTCCTAGTCGCAACGGAATAGGAGGTCTCGGTAGCGGCCGTTCTGCATCTCCACATCCATGATGTAGCGATCCTGGGCGATGATGTACTGTGCAGAGGCCCTCAGACAGGGGTCGACCTCCTCATGCACAGCACGGTCTGCAGCAATGATCTGCGGCTCCGAGAACCTATTAAGGTCCAGAGCGGCAGGCAGCAGGTGGTACGGTCCCGTCTTGAGGTAGTCGTGTGCGTCACGCATCACACTGCGAAGAGCTGTGCGTGAGACGGATTGTACGCACGAAGCAATGGAGTTCTCCACCTCCAGTGTCTCGAAGGCACGCAGCATGGGTATGAACTCGCTGGCAGGAACCTTGAGGTGGACCACGATGTGGCCCTTGAACCCGTCGGGTCCAGGCTCACCCCGGCACACGTACTCAATCTTCTCTGTGAGTACGCCTAGTGAGTCCAGTATGTCGTACAGGATCGTGGCGAACCCACGGTAGGCCAGTCTGTCTACAGGGAGCTCGACAACAGGAGCCATTTGCAATTTTAACCATAAGACGGAGTCAGTACCTTGTTATTTATGAAGTAACTTGAGTAATACAGAGTGAAACTTGGTAAGACAAGGCGAAACAATGTAACTCAGGGTGATACTTGGTGAATCTTGAGTGAAACATGGTGATTCAGGTTGGAACGGAGTGATGTGATAGGTAAGGTAGAACGAAATGTAGGTAAGAGAGTGTGAAATTAAGGTAAGCCATGCACGAAAATGCAGTACAGTCGATAATATAACCGAAAGTGTCAAGATCTTTCCTAATTCTATTGTCCAATCCTACGGGTCCGTCCTAGGGTCAAGCATGGCTCTGGTACCAACTGAAACGTCCTTGATTTCCACGAAGGGAAATCCACAGAAACGAAGTGTAAAATGATGAAACAATCCATCAATTTACCCAAATCTCAGTGATACACAAAGTCATACACGAATATTAGAGTACAATAGAGAGTTTACATAAATTATTCTCTTCGCCACGCAGAGCGAAACACACACACACACATAGCATCTAGAACAACATCTGACGAAGATAGCAGCGGAAAACGATCTCCTCCCTCTAGTCCTCCCAATCATCACCCTCGTAGTCGTACTCGGGCTCAGAACCTGTCAAAAATCTATCAGTACACCTGGTACTAGCCACGCATCGCCCACCCTATGCTTGCATTGCTTTGTGAAAAGTGAAATGCATCGAGGGAAGTAGAAAGAGACCTATTTAGGCTGTGGGTTTCCTATGCACGTAGTTAATATTTTAATAATAAGATATTCATCAGATTTTAACCTAGCTTATCCACACATTTTTTCCCAAACCCATCACACACATCACATCTCATCTCACTCTCTAGGCGACGAGATCGACTCCCGCTCAGATCTTGCCTCAACGGCCAAAGCCGGAAACCAACACGAAACCCAGGGGAAAGGTAGAAAGGACTCCTCTCTCTAATCAAGTGAAGCGTAGGTCATGGGAATGTCCATATCCGCGGACACGGCTATACATATAGATTGATCAACTCTGCAGAGCGTGTACACCTGGTAATCCACAAGATCGCCATCCTCGACGATCTGGCTCGTCTAGGCTAATTTCGGCTGCCTCCCAACCGGTACAGAACTACCCTACCACTCAGCCCTGGGCCACCCCGGAGGCCACCAAAACGCTGAGACTATGAGACATAGTACCGGACCCCCAAGGTCTCTACGTTGTCTTAGGAGGGTGTGGGTCTACATGCTCGTACCTCCCTACACTATCACCTTCCATCCTAGTAGTAGTGGTACCGCCCTAGTCAGTCGGGAATCGTCCCCGCCCATCGGGAGCGAGTGGTGTGCACGAAGGTCCCATGGTTCCGGTTCTCAAGACATACTAGTCCTTAGGGGACCGAACAAGATATCTTCCCAAAAGGGGATCACCAACTTCCCTGTGCCACGACAGCACCTCCACCAGGGATAACCAACACCCTAGTTCACCTCACAACATACTCGCCACATGTAACTCTCGTGAGGGATGCCTAGGTCGCACCCCTCCAGCAAGACTTGCCCCAAAGACTCGTCGTAGGATCCTATCCGATCGACTCAACCCTCACCACTCACCCAAGACGCATGCCAAGATCTCCCCAGTTCTATTATTAGGTTTACCAAGTTCACAGCACTACGTGCCTTATACATATACGCCTCTCACTCACCGGCATCACATCACATATATAATGCGAGTAAGAGTAAAAGCAGTAATATGTAACATGCGAGCATCTAGCCTAATAGCAGGGTGAGCAGGAGTAAGGTTGCAACAGGGAAAAGGGGCTCAAAGTAAAGCATCTACCATGCAACCTATCATCATATTGTTGCATAAAAAGTAAAGCACTAGCAATTCTATATTTGCATGCGTAATAGGTTCTACAGAAGTGAGTGGGGCGTGGCACCTGGCAAGTCGTCACCCAAGTCCTCACTATAGTCAGGGTCATACTCCTCAGTCGGCAGGTCCTCCGGCTCTGTTAAACATGACGTAGAGTCGCGTTAACGACTCCTATAGAGGTGCACAAAGAAGTAATAGAAATTCAAAAGATCCAAATGCACTCAAACACAAGCCTAAGACGTAGAGCTCATTTTTAGAAAAATTTTGAAACTGGTTTGATATTTTTCTGAGTTAAAATGAATTAGTTATGAATTTCTAAAGATTAAATGATTTTCTGAAAAAAAAGAAAGGAAAAATCTACGCAGTGACACGTGTCAAGCTCTGATTGGCCAAAAGGGTGCGAGTCACTGACAAGTGGGTCCAGGTCAACAGTCAGCGTTGACCGGTCAACGGTCAACGTTGACCGAGCCGCGACCGGGCTCGGTTGGGCTTGGGTTGGGTTGGATTACGGGCCGGGTTGGGCCGGGCCGGGCCTACCACGTGGCGAGGTCAGGCGCTGCCACATCGCGCAGATGGATTCAAACGGGCTTGGGTTCTGGTGGACATGGCTCACGGTGGGCATGACCGAGCGGTCCACGGATCGCGGGTGTGGTTCACGATGGACTCGGTCCATCCTCTCCCTTCTCCTCACGGTGCATGGTGCACCAAGTGCACCCAGCAACCCCTGGCTCACCTCCCCTCTCTCTGGCCTCACGGCCGTGCTCCCGTGCACGCCATCGTTGGCATGGCGGTCGTGACCCGGCGCTCCGGGGCGCTCCTCTCTCCTTCTTGAGCACCGAGCTCCTTTCACTGCGACGAACAGCTAGGACCTCTCTTCCTCGTTCCTACCGACCCGAGTCAAGAGGAACGGCCTCGCCATTGCCGTGCTCTGGCCATGTCGGGCACACTCTGAGCATCTACAAGAAGGCAACGTTCCCGAGCTGGTGTAGTTCCGTAACGCTATACCGTTCATCGCGTGCGTGCGCGTGCGTGCATGTAGTCATGGACGATGTTCGGGCTTCAGCCTTGATCCTCCCCGGTGCGGGAACGGTCGCAGCGGCACCCTTGGTTCATGGCGACGGCAAGCATGGTGACTACATACGGCAGCAAGGGGTGTCTCGTGCTTACCGGTGGGTGCGGTGGCGAGAGGGTAGGGTGCAAGGTGAGTTGTTGCAGCGAGGAGTCATTGCGGTGCCGTGCCGAGCCACTACGTCATCGTAGTCGATCGGGGCGGCGCTCCGAGCTCCGACGGTGATGACGCGACCGGCTCCCCCTCATTCCTCCTCCCTTCCTTCCCTTCCTTCCTCTTCTCTTCTCCCCTCTCTCTTGCGGTGTGGGTGACGATAGTGCCACCAGGGTGGCGGCGGAACGGATGGAGGCGGCTAAGGCTGTGGCTCGGGGTTCTTATAGCCGAGCATGGCCATGGTTGGGCGGTGAACGGTGGGGAGGTGAGGAGGAGTACGTGGAGGGCGGTGATGTGCCCTGCGCTAGGGTTAGGGCGTAGCGGTGCAGCTGGCGATCGAATTGGTGAAGGCAATTTCGCATTCCATGCGGTTGGAGAGGGTACGATGGTGGTAGGTGGTGGTTACGGGTGCGGCCAAGGGAATGGCGTCACGGTCCGTGCGGGGCTCTAGCTGGGTGATGGCGAGCGCGGGAAGACGACGTGGCGCGCTCGCGGGGCTAGGCGCAGCGGCTTGGAGCGCAAGGTTGGGGTTCGGGGACAGGGAGAATCTCTTCCTCACCATTTTTGTGACCCTCTCTCCCCCCTTCTCACAACGGCCAGAACAGATGACTGGGGAAGCGGAAGGAAGACGATGGCTTCGCAGGACCCGTTCATCAGGGAGCGAGAAGTGAAGGGTGCGATGCTCTCTGACGCCTAGCGAAGGGCGACACGGGCCGAGGCATTTGTAGCCTAGCTGGGCCAGCCCATCGCACGGGTGAGCGCGTGGTGTGGGTGCGGCTTCGGACTAGGCCAAGCCGGCTGAATGGTTAGGCCAAAAAGGATATTTCCTTTTCCTTTTTTGTTAAAGAGCTTTCCTATTTATATTTTCCTTGTTCAAAAAAATATGTCAAGGCATTTATAGATAATAAAATAAATTGATATATGTATTGCCATCACTTGTATAACATAATGGGGCCTACTACATATATTTTTGGTTTCTAACTATTCGATAAGATTATATTTCTACATTTATTTAATGAAGCAATTAATTCAAGAAATGTTGTTGCTTTTAATTCAATTCAGAGAACATAAAATCCAACTCAAGCATGTCTGGTTAAATGCAAGAATGTAAACTACTTTGATTGGTTCTTACTTGTGCAACTAGGGTAGGTTTCCCTATATGACACCTCACCAAACATAGGTTATTTTTAGAATTTTTATTGTAGTTGTGATTTTTGTTACACCCTTCACCATTGACTACTCCAGTATTCAATGTATTCTAGTGTCTTCTGTGTATGTGTGAAAATGATGTGCGAAGACTGGTGTAACAGGATTATGTGGATGCCTTTTTATAGAGATTTGTGTTAGGTGGTATTGAATTTTATAAGGTTGTACATTTAACGCATTCCAAATTCAACTATCTAAAGATTGGACGTATCTAGCGCCAGTGGATTGACTGGTGCTATCATACACAACCAAGGTGCTTTTTATTAGCAGATAATAATTGCGAATATGTGTATATTTAGCAGGATTGGATATGTGCGAAACTGAACCGCTAAAAGTTTGGCTAGGCCCATTCTGGACGAATAGGTAGAAATGAAAGATAATACTGGCGTAAAAACAAGGTGCTTTTTAGCAGGTAATAATTGCACATATGCTTATATTTGGTGGGATTCGATATATGTAAAACTGAACCACATATGCGAATATTTGGTGGGATACACCCAGTCTGAACGAATAGGTAAAAATGAAAGATAATACTGGTGTAGAAACAAAGGTGCACATTTAGCAAGTAGTAAATACACATTTGCTACTTTTAAAAAAATACATATTTGCGTATATTTAGTAGGATGCAGCGTGTGCAAAAATTGAACTGTTGAAATTATGGATACCATTGGGGAAATGGATCACATCACCCACCTTTGTCCCAGCATGACCTCTGAACCATGTGACACTATAACTGGTCCAGATCGAAAACTAGTCGGAGGCACAGAAGGGAAGCTTCGGGACTTTGAAGGCCCGACTGGGCTGATGTGAGGGTTGACTTGGTGGTTAGTGGAGTCTACCTAAGGCCTTCTGGATGACTTCCTGAAAGTCCTATGTTTGGTGTTGGTAATTAGGACAATACCTAGTACTAACCACATTGCAAAGACATGTGTGTAGCTATGATGTGGTTGGTGCAATGACATGATGAAGCAAGGATTAAGCAATGGTGATGTGATCAAGTGCTTGCCATGATGGAGTTGGATGAAGGTGCAAGCCAAATCATGGAGCTCAAGGCAAAGGTGTACAATAGGATTTTTCATTTATCATCTAAGACACCATAGAGGGTGTGTATGGCTTAGGATCGATAGCCGTACTATAAAAAGAGGAATTTCTGGGGCTATTGATTGCTTAAGTGCCACTAGATGAAGATTCATTTGCATATGCATTTAGATCTAGTGGAGAGCTAACTTAACGCCTCAAAAATGTTTGTGAAAATGATAACACACATGCCATAATGTTGTACACTTGGTGATGTTAGCACATTTGCGAAGGCGGTGGAGTTTGAGCGGCAGCGTTTTTCGGGAAATGAAACGCCTAGTTTCCACTACGCCGGACACAAAGAAACGGAGGCGAATGGAGGTCACAGAGGTGACCGGACGCTGAACCGAACGCGGTCTCTATTTGGCCGGATGCATCCGGATAGTGCTTAGTGTTTGCGTGCGTCTCGGTCTTCTGATCGGACGCGGTGGCGCGTCCGGTCACGATCAACCGGGCGTGTCCGGTCACACGTGGAGGCCTACTGAAAACGACCGGATGCTGGCACTGTGGCATCTGGTTCGTCTAGCGTGCACGTCTGGTCGGTCACAGGACTAGCGCGTCCGATCGTGCTTCGCGCATGGGTGGTGTGCGCACCTGCGCGTCCGGTCAGTTCGACCAGCGTGTCCGGTCAGCGCGACTGCAGCAGGATCAAGTGCCTAACGGCTAGTTCTTGTTGGGGACATCTATAAATACTTGTTGGCCGGCTCTTTAGAGGGCCTCTTGGCTTGTTGATCATTCTAGCACTCCTTTGAGCTGAGCACATGCCCTCCACTCTTTCTCCCTTGTTTGCCTAATCAAAATGAGATTGAGTGATCTCAAGTGCATTTGCTTGTGAGTTTGCATCTAGTTGGCACTTGGGTATTCATTTGCTGCGGGATTCTTGTTTTTCTTGGTGGTTGCCGCCACCTAGACGGCTTGGAGCAGCGGTGGAGGTCCGGCATGTGTTGGTGATTGTTCGTGGCCGGCTCCTGTGAGCTTGTTATGAGGGGTTATTGTGGTTCCCCGGCGGAGCGCCGAATTCCAACTCTAGTGGATTGCTCGTGTCAGAACTTCTCACCGTTTGATAGGTTCTTGTGGCGCCTTTTGAGAGGCTCGGTGTGTGATACCGATTAGCCACCGAACCATGTGGTGTTGGGGGACACAACGGAGACTAGCATGCCGGCAAGCACGTGAACCTCGGGATATATTTTATGTCTCATTGTGTTTGATCAATTGGATTTTATCCTGGTGATTGGTTACTTTATTGGCTATCTTGGTATTCACTTTGGTTGGATCAATCATCGCCCCTTGGTATAATATTATAAATCCCCTCTTGCACTTATTTTGTTATCTTCTTGTTTAGCTTGTTGTTGCTCTTGTTTAGTTGCTAGCTTGTGTAGTTCTAGTTGTAATAGTTTTGTAGCTTTGCTAGCTTGCGGTTTGTCTTGTGGCGGTTGTGTGAACCAAACTAGAATTGTCAATTAGATAGGTGGCTTGCATCACCCGACTAGGCTAGGCAAAACTCGCATCTCGCCATTTGTGTTACTAATTAAATTGTTTGAGTGATCTTTGTAGAAAGTTTTTTAGGCTATTCACCCCCTCTAGCCATCAAGACCTTTCACTTCCCACATCAGCAGAGGTTCCACACCAAGAGCCTTGTGTGTTGTCCTCAAGAGACGTACACCTGGGGCCCACCAAAAGTTACTAGGACGTGGTGAGCCCATGACACATAACACATTCAGAAGTATTGGGGTGGCGTTGGTTAGAGAGAGAGAGCATATATATATAGAGAGAGAGAGAGCATATATATAAAGATATTTAGATATTTTTCTTTCTATATATCGAGATTGAGATATCAAAGTTTATTTATGGCAAGGTTCAAAATCTTGAGAAAAATCAAGAAAAATAAGAAAATCTTTCATATTATCTCTTATCACTTGCACAAAGTAGAGAGGGAGCGTATTCTTAGGTACCTAGCATGCAGGTAAAATGTGACGAATAGACAGGCATGAAAGATAATACCGACGTAGATAAACAGGTGGTATTTAGGTGGTAGAAAATTTGCATATTTGGTATATCATGTTCTGTGTATGAAGGACTATGCAAGTTAATCTCCTTATACGAATCACGCACCAAACCGAGGCCAGGGAACGTGGCCACGTCGCCCGCCGTTCCTGGCCGTCAAATCAGCCGGATGAACGGCCCAGATCGGGCGGTTCCCGATCATTTTGCAAAAAAGTCCTCGAACTTTACCGAAATCAACCCGTAGTCCACAGCCTCTCACATAGAATCTTCCATAATACCCCTCAAACTTTTTCAAAATCAACCCGCAGTCCAGGCCGGCCTCACTCCAAGTCGGGCCTGCTTTCCACACGAAATGGGCCTTTGTGGGCCGAATTCAGCCCAAAGCCATTCTCCCATTTTCCATACAATTTCTTATTTACCTAAATCGACTGATTTTTTGTAAAAACCAAAACAAATCAAATAAAAATAAAAAATCTACCAAATCAAGTTTGTTAAACTCTACACAACTACCACTGCACTGTAAACACAAAACATCACATATTTTAGTCAAATTTAATTGCCAAAGCTGTAGATCTATATTTCTCCAGAGTTTTTTACAAACAATTATTAGAGTTAGTTCCTTTATTCAAATTACTACAAGTTTCATGAACCAGGCCAAATTCTCCTCCTTTCACAGTTACAGTAAACTTTCTGCTACTTATGCTCCTCACTCGTTACTAAATAATTTAACCCCTTCTTCCTCAAACGAAAATATAATAAAAAATGTACATATGAAACAAATCCAATTCACAAAAAATAATTATTTGCGGCGAAAAATATCCTGAGTCCTACTGGCCATAAGCTGCCACGCCGCGATCTTTTCTAGTTAGAAACTTGTTTGGTGATTTGTGTCACTTGTTTGGTAAGTATTGTTCATTGGAAGTTTTTTACATATATGTGGCAGAAATACATCCATATGCGAGGAGTAAGTGTCCTTAATTAACATATTCTACTTGCCTTGCTACGTTCATTATCCTTGCACCCATTGAGTGAAATGCAGAAAACCTTGCCCATTCAGCACAAACAGAGTAGAAAAACAATATCTGCTCTAGATTAAGGATGGCGCACCGCTGAAGGAGTACAAATTTGAAAATTGGGTTTCATCTCTGCAAGAATAGTTTATATTTCAAGCCAACTGCACCCTCTTGTTCCAGTGCTTGGTACTCTTATGTCGAAACAACATAGGAGTTTGGTCTTCCAAGTTTACAAATGTTAATGTCGTTGGCCTTTTCCGGTTACTCCTTTTTTTTGGCATGTAAACTGCATACATAAAGAAATACATCAGTTTCCCCTTCTCAGGTATTTCAGGTTCGACAAATCTGTATGAAGATGAACCAGAGGATGCTCGGATTGGATGTTAGGGGTGTGTTCACTTGCCATGCAAACCTAAAATATTTTCTCTTCCACCCATCACATCAAATATTCGTACACATGTATGAAGTATTAAATATAGGTAAAAAAATAACTAATTGCTAAGTTTGTCTGGTTTTTGCGAGACGAATCTTTTGAGCCTAGTTACTTCATAGTTGGATAATATTTGTCAAATAAAACGAAAGGTGCTACAGTAACTTTTCACCCACTTTTTACCAACTAAACACACCCTAGGTGAAGAAAGAAGCATACATATTTTCTCAAGATAAAAAAAGACACTTATCTTGTTTGCTGTTGCAGGTTATTTCTTGTCTTGACTATACATAGTTTTAGCTAATACATTAATGTTGCTAATAACCGTGATAATTCTTTTGCATGTAGGAATGACAGACCGAGAGCAAGAAGGCGATACATTCTTCGTGTGATTGACTCTGATCGTTGTACTCTATAACTCTCTCTCTCTCTCTCTCTCTCTATATATATATATATATATATATATATATATATATATATATATATATATATATAAAGTTATTTTTGTAGCCACTCATCCTTGGTGTAAAATAACTATTCTACACAGAAACACATTCAACTACCCGATCGGACTGCACCAACCAGCCCACCCCACCCGACTCGACTGCACCTGTACTCGACTCGCACCCGCACAAAGGAAATCCATCGCCCCCACCCTTTCTTCTTCCCCTGACCCCACGACGGCTTCTTCCCGAGCCGCAGCAAACCGGTGGGACGTGCCCCACCCACTACCGACGGCAACCACAGGCGGCGCACGCCCCCCGATCCACGAGCACAGCGACCATCAGCGGCAGCGTGCCCCTGACCCACCGGTACAGCAGCGTCTGATGGCGGCGCAGCCTGATCCACGGCACGCGGCAGCTCCCGACGGCTCCTCTCTCTCGGCTGGCGGCGGGCCCTCTCCTGCAGTGGATCTCAAGCACAGGAAGCAGGTCGCTGCGCTCCTTCCCTCGGCACCTCCGACCATGGTGGTCACCCCATACCCATCGATGGCGGCGGCGGCGGGTCCCCACCGGCCTCCCCTGGCGCGTCCGCGATGGGAGCATAGGTGATGAGAGGTGATGCGTGCACTTTTGACCCAGAGAGAGATGCTAGCGCCGCTGCTATATTTAGCTGTTGCTGCTGCATGTAGAGCTCCTCCAGCCTCCGTGGCCGCGCCGCCTGACGCCGGAACACCGCCCGCCCGCCATGAGGCCGGAATGCCGTCCGCCATTACCCAATCCAATCGGTCAGATGAGATTTTTGTGAAAATACTAACAGAAACTGAGAAAGAAGTCTGTGTTTTAGCAACTAAAAATCCTGGTCTCGACAACTCAGTTCAAGTATCGGGTAACTGATGCGCCTGACACTATCAAAGTAGAGAGCAAAAAGTGAAAGGATGCATGGTAATTTTGGATTTGGAAATACTGAAGGTTGCTCAACAGTCAACACTGAATGTCTGAATAGTACTGAAAGTCTGAAATACAGACATAAAAGAAAAAATACCGACAAAATACTTAGGAAAACTGAAGTTGTATTACCAACTATACGAAGATACTGACAAACTATTGATAAAATACTGACGAAATACTTAAAGATACTGACGAAATACTGAAGATACTGACGAAATATTGACAAAATACTGACGAAATACTTACAGAAATATTGACAAAATACTGACGAAATACTTACAGATACTGACGAAATACTTAATGATACTAATATTGACAAAATACTGATGAAATACTTACAGATACTGACGAACTACTTAATGATACTGACGAAATACTGATAATTGACTGACGAAATACTTAAATATACTGATAAAATACTGAAGATAGTGACAAAATACTAAAGCTACTGACGAAATAATAACAAAATACTAACGAAATACTTAAGGATGCTCACGAAATGATGATATTGACAAAATATTGAAGATACTGACGAAATATTGATAAGGTACTGACGATAGTGATGAAATACTGATAAAATAATGACCACGGCTACTGACGTAATACTGACAAAAATACTTAGCAATACTGAAGTTGTATTACCAGCTATACAAAGATACTTGCGAAATACTGAAGATACCGACGAAATATTGAAGATACTGACAAATACTTAAAAGATACTGACAAAATACTGAAGATATTAACAAAATACCGAAGATACTAATGAAATACTAACAAAACACTTCATGATACTGACAAATATATAAAGATACTGACAAGATATTTGAAAATACTGACAACTACAAAAGCTACTAACCAATACGGAAAAAATACTGACACCTACTAAAAAATACTAGCGTTGCCAGAGTCGTAGTACTGATTTGGAGGTGCATGCATTTCTCTCTAGCATGTGGTTCAATTCGTGCATGACGACTGCATGCAGTGTGTCAAGTTCCTTTATTAGTACTAACAAGTATGCGTTGTCAACTGGTGGTGCATCCATTTCCATCTCTAGCATGTGGTTCAATTCGTGCATGACGACTGCATGCAGTGTGTTAAGTTCCTTTATTAGTACTAACAAGTATGCGTTGTCAACTATATAGTTATCGCTAGCCCACCCTGTCCACCCCGTCAGACACGACGCGGCTTGCGCTCCAGCGGCGGCACTGCTTGCCCTGTAGCCCCATACAATACCAAACAATACTGACTAATGCTAAACAATATTGACTAATACTAAAGCATACTAATAACTACTAAATCTAAATACTGACAGAAGTACCGAGAAATAGTAATAAAACACTGAAGATACTGAGAAATACTGACGGGAAAATACTGAGAAATACTAACAACATTGTAATAATACTGATAGCTACTGAAAGAGGTACTGAGAAATACTAATAGTTATGTAGAAATACTGATAACTATATAAAAAATACTAACCGATACATGAACATACTGACAGCTACTTAAAGGTACTGGAAACTATTGATGTTATAGTATTGGCTGTTCCAAGGTAATGACAAAAAAACTGACAAAATACCTAAAAATACTGATAAAATACATGAAGATACTGACAACTATTTAAAAGTACTAGCAATTACTGAAGTTATAGTATTGATTGTATCAAGCTACTGACAAAAAATACTGATGAAATACTTAAAGATACTGACAAAATACTTGACAATATTGACACCAAGTAAATGTAGGCCGTGTTTAGTTCCGGATTCGGGGCACCCGAGTTGGAACAGTGCGCAATAAATGCGCATTGTAGCATTTCATTTGTATTTGGTAAAAATTGTCCAAACTTTGACTAATTAGACTCAAAATGTTCGTCTCGCAAAGTACAACAAAATTGTGTAATTAGTTTTTAATTTCATTTATCCCCCTGTTCGGCTGAGCTTATCAGCACGGCTTATCAGCCGTGGAACAGTGTTTTTCTCTCAAAGCAAATGAGCCACAGCCGGCTTATAAGCCAAAAAAACAGCCTGCCGAACAGGGCCTATATTTAGTACTCCATGCTTGTGCCGGTATTTTAATGTGATGGGAATCTTCTTTTTGCATAGTGGAATTTGGGGTAGAAATTGGGAACTAAACAAGGTCGTACTAACAATTACTGAAGTTAATACTTGAAGATACTGACGACAATTAAATGTAAGGCCACATGGATTAATTTACTTTAAAAAGCAGTAACATTTGGATTAATTTTCTTTCAATAAGCATGCATGAAAAAAAAATCAATGGGCTACCTACGGCCACATACATCCGGTAGCATGGAGGACTGAGCATGCGCTGCATGTCTGGGCCGCTGGCTTTGAAAAATAAAAAAAAAATTGCATGGATGCAGTGGGGTTGGGAGTGGGCGCCTGGACCGGAGCAGGAGTGGCGCGGGAGTACGGGGCGGGAGAGAGCAGGCCCACGGGCGTACGTGGCGCGGGAGTAGGAGCGCGTGCGTGACCGCTCGCGCGGAGAGGGTTGGGTTGGGGCGGGCGCGGTGGGTCGGAAGCAGCTGGTTGAGTCCCTGAGTTGGCCCATGACGTAGAATAACTATTCAACATCCTAGATGTCGAATAGTATACTCTATAGCTAGCTACAAAATAAGTTATTTTGTAGCCACCTCTATTTACGATAATTTTATATACTAATTTACGACAATGTCAATAAATATTTACGATAGTTGAATTACTATAACACATAGGGATATTTACCATAATGTTATAGTAAATCACATAGTAAAGAGTTACTATAATCTCATAAATTAGCATAGTAATTATCGTAACTCAAAGTGGCTACAGAATAAGTTATTCTGTATATGTATATATATATATATA
Source organism: Saccharum hybrid cultivar R570 (assembly GCA_038087645.1). Taxonomy (NCBI): domain Eukaryota; kingdom Viridiplantae; phylum Streptophyta; class Magnoliopsida; order Poales; family Poaceae; genus Saccharum; species Saccharum hybrid cultivar. Next base: position 199,860 of record JAQSUU010000198.1, read on the forward strand.
CACACACGATAATTGTTATGCTAATTTACGAGATTATAGTAACTCCTTACTATATGATTTACTATAACATTATGGTAAATATCCCATGTGTTATAGCAATTCAACTATCGTAGATATATACTGACATTGTCGTAAATTAGTATATAAAATTATCGTAAATAGAGGTGGCTACAAAATAACTTATTTTGTAGCTAGCTATAGAGTATACTCTCCATATATATATATATATATATATATATATATATATATATATACACACACACACACACTCAGTTGAGTTCTGTTCCAGATTTTCCTTAACTTTGCGTCGACTGTCATGCTGCCGTCTATCAACGAAATAGAAACTCTTTCAGCTTTGGCCAAAGCGCTGAATCGATCCGAGCTCGTTCACCAATTCTGTGATTTGATTTGAACTTTCGACTATGATCAACTCCTGATAATGGAGTCGTCAGGCGTCGATGGGAGAGAAACAGTCGTTTGGCTATTCTTTAACCCGGTCCTTGTCCATCCAAGTGGATGGGCTAAAAATTTAGTTCGAAGGTGGTGTCTGCGAGGCCTAAATAGTGTGGTACATAGATGGAATTTTTTTTATTATGTTGCTACAGATATCAAGGTTATTTTTGTCAGCGTTACATCAAGCAAATTAAGTGGTTCTATGGATAAATTTGGTATTTGCAATTAATTTGCATTTTAAAAAGTTAGGCAATTAGTAAATTGATGCACGCCTATTAGACTGAATAATTATTTGAGTTCTTGTAATACTTTTCTCTCTACTTCGAGTGAGTTGTCAGATCACACACAAATGTAGATTCTCAGACAAGGAAATCAAGTTTTATCACCAGGCCATATGCACGGGGTGCTTATATAGGGAAGAAAATGGTACAGGAAGAAAATCGATTTACTTTATGACGAATAGATGTCGCTATCCTTCGTCATGAAATAAATCGACTTCTAGAATCACTCTGAGTTAAACTGTCTTAAAGTTATCATACTCTATAGAAAAGAATAGCGACATCTATTGCACCAAATAAATATTTTATGAAAATATATTTCATGGTATATCTAGTGATATTAAGGTAGTGTTATAAACATTGGTGCTCTTTCTCTATAAATTTAATAGTAGTTTGATTTTGGACAACTTTATAAACGTTGATTTAGTTTGAGACGAAGAGAGTAGATTACAACCTTAGAACAAATCATGGAGATTAATTCAATTGATGATAACCAATTTGGCAAGTCTCATCAATTCCCGAGTTGGAAATGGAACTCTGGATCCCGAGTCCTGACCATCTCATTGCAAACGGCTGCAACATTTACTTCCAGCAAATATCCAAGAGATGAGCTAGTAGTATATTTGTAAATTGTTCAATAAAACAAGATAATATGGTTCTTAGCCGCCAGGTCAACCCTACCTATATACTCCATCCGTCCAACTTATAAGTTATTCCAAGAATATTGGAGAGTTAAAGCATCTCAAATTTGACTAAATTTATATGATAAGGTAATAACATTAATGATGCCAACTAAATATTACTCATATTAGATTCTTCATCAATTATATTTTCATAGTAATACATAATTGATGCCTTGTTAGAGTTAACGTAGCTACCTTCCTAGCTTTATCCAAAAAAAAACCTACGTCCCTGGCCGCCATTGCCTACGGTTCAGCAATCAAGGCGCCGGCCCGGAAAAACAGGAACAGTGACTACAAAAATGTGTGTTTTTATTTTTTATTTTACTAAGTCAGTTACAATTATGATATTTCACACCATATTTCAATAGTTAACAAAACATTAAGGCAAATATGCTTATGGATATCAAAACATATGCCAAACAACATCAATAGGCATATTAGATCTTTCTTAGAAAAACCTTTCCCATTCCTGGAGCTGGAGCCAAATATGTTTACCTGCTCTAACAACTCCAAAGTAGATATGCTCTAGGGTGAAGTTAGTGAAGCAGAGCTAAGAAATTAGAGTACAACATTCCTAAACAGACTCTTAAGCCATCGACTCACCGGAGCCGTGAGAGCATGCTGATTGGTCACGCATGCTGCAGCCCCCCACCGGTCTCGAGATGCCAAGGTTTCACTACTAGCTAGAATGGTAAAAAAATGTCTAATAGTTTTTCAATCATGAGGCATTACTTTCTACCGTTGGTCAAGATAATAGCCGAGCAAATACCGTCAGCCATGCTTGGTTGGGAATTCCCCGGTTTGACAATGGACGATTGGTAAGTTGCTCTACGGTGTACTGTTGGCAAGTTGATGGTGAACGGTCCTAGTTTTTGGTGAGCCAGCATGCTTTGCTGATGACACTCCGGTTGGCAACATTTTCTTTGACTGTTTATTTTACCAGTTGGAAATTTGATCTAATGATGGTAGTTTCTTAACCGCCGAGGACTATAAACCATTGGGCATTGGCCATATATATACATAATAAGCATGATTCGTAATTGTTGGCTATCCATCGGCCTTATTTGCCCGTCAGTTCTAGTAGCATGCGTCATTTTTTCTAGACAGTCAAGATTTAAGTATATGATTATTTTTTAAAAATAATGTCGGGTACCAAAACAAGGGGTACCCATAGTCAACGATCAAGAAAAACAAACACATGAGAAAATCACGCCAAAAACTCTGCCCACAAAGACGGGACGAGCCGAAACGACGAACGAAACGCCTCGACCACGTTCCGACCCACACGAGACTCACTCGACGGGACGCCTCGACCACGTTCCGATTCGCACGAGGCTTGCTCAACAAAACACCTCGACCACCGAGAAATCTCCGACTCGCACGACCCAGGGTCGAGCTGGTTGATCCACCTCACTCACCAACTCTGAGAGAAAAGTCAGAGCATGTAATGCAACCGCCAACCACTTCCTACCCCCATGGCTACAGCAATAACCGGCATGGAAGCAGTACCAGCGTCAAATCTCACTTTTTACTACCCATCACGGGTGGGCAGTGAAAACCTGTCACTGCACATGCCATACCGGGCACTGTTCCACCACTGATCCTCTCGAGGCAGAATACGACGAGTATCGTACCCCGAAATTCCCGGGACTCAGCCTTATCCATTCACCGTCGACCCACCTCGACCCGTCCTCGACCCGGCCTCGACCAAACTGCCGGTCAAACAAGGAAGCAAGGCTTGCATGACACAGGATCCGGAGTCTTTTCATCGTCTCATCCTCTACGTCAACATGGTGTCCGGGGATGGCCGGCCATTCTCGGGGCACGTCGCTACAGCAGCCTCCACAGCGCTCGATAAAACTTCACCTTTAAAACACCCCCGGCGTCCCTGCCTCCTCTTGACCCTATAAAAGGGCAGGCAGGGGACTCTACGAAAGGGGGGCGGACAACGAAAAAACAAAAAGCCAGTCACCATTCCACCGTAGAAGATCAACATCTCAAGCAATCTCCTTTGTACTCTCACTTTTTCTCTCTGAGACCTGGGATCGGCTCCCTCTCTCACAGCTTGTAACCCCTACGCAAGCACTTAGGTGCAAGGAAATATAATACTCCTCCCTCCCCGCTGGACGTAGGGCCTTCTTTTGCCCGAACCAGGATAAATTCCCGTGCACTCTCCTTGCATCACCATCCAGATTAGGGACACGCAACACTGATTCACTCGTTGGCTTAGGACCCTCGCGGGACCAGACGCCGACAAATAATTTACTATATATCAAAATTGGCGATTGAGTTTGTGGCCGTTATAAATTATAGTAATCACTCAAATATGATGAAAGTACATTGCATTGAATATTCTCGTACGGTACGCCTAGCGTTCGGATGTCCGTCGTTAGGACGCGTCTGGACGCACCTCCAAAAACGGCACCTGCGTACACAAACAACATCAGCATTCGTGCGCATGCCCCCATCCCTGGCCTTATCTCCTCCACACCCCTATCGATCTCGCCACCGTGAAGATATTAACAAAATACCGAAGATACTAATGAAATACTAACAAAATACTTCATGATACTGACAAATATATAAAGATACCGACAAGATATTTGAAAATACCGACAACTACAAAAGCTACTAACCAATACGGAAAAAATACTGACACCTACTAAAAAAATACTAGCGTTGCCAGAGTCGTTGTACTGATTTGGAGGTGCATGCATTTCCATCTCTAGCATGTGGTTCAATTCGTGCATGACGACTGCATGCAGTATGTCAAGTTCCTTTATTAGTACTAACAAGTATGCGTTGTCAACTGGAGGTGCATGCATTTCCATCTCTAGCATGTGGTTCAATTCGTGCATGACGACTGCATGCGGTGTGTCAAGTTTCTTTATTAGATTACCCGCACTCTTCGACCTCTATATTCATCCTCTAAAAGAAATATTTCATCCTAGTCATCATAAAATATACAGTTTTCCCGTGCTCATTCATTCTCTATATCATACTCTATACACCGTGGATCCACTTGTCACTTTATCTAAATATATCCATGTGAGATCTAGTTTTGAAGTATTTATTGAAATAAATTCAACGGTGTAATCAGAATTTAATTTGACTTTTTGTTTGTGAGTTATAATATTTTTTTGAAAAGATAGGGCCGAGCTTGCATACATTTCTCCCGCTACCTGCCTCCCGTGCATGCTCTGGCTCCCTCGCGTGGTGGGAGCTGTGTCAGTAGTACCGCACGAACGCTCCAGCGCCAAATATAACGAACGAGCTGCGCTTCGCGTATGCTATACCGTACCCGCTGCAGGCAATTTCCTTCGCTATATGCCAACGTGCACAAGTACAGGATGCATTTATAGCTACCAGTGCGGGTGGTCTTAGTACTAACAAGTATGCGTTGTCAACTATATAGTTATCGCTAGCCCACTTTGTCCACCCCGTCAGACACGACGCGGCTTGCGCTCCGGCGGCGGCACTGCTTGCCCTGTAGCCCCATACAATACCAAACAATACTGACTAATGCTAAACAATATTGACTAATACTGAAGCATACTAATAACTACTAAATCAAAATACTGAAGAAGTACTGAGAAATAGTAATAAAACACTGAAGATACTGAGAAATACTAACGGGAAAATACTGAGAAATACTAACAACAATGTAATAATACTGATAGCTACTGAAAGAGGTACTGAGAAATACTAATAGTTATGTAGTAATACTGATAACTATATAAAAAATACTGACAATACTAACAGATACCTGAAGATACTGATAGCTACTTAAATGTGCTGGAAACTATTGATGTTATAGTATTGGCTGTACCAAGTTAATGACCAAAAAACTGACAAAAATACCTAAAAATACTGATAAAATACATGAAGATACTAACAACTACTTAAAAGTATTAGCAATTACTGAAGTTATAGTATTGATTGTATCAAGCTACTGACAAAAAAATACTGATGAAATACTTAAAGATACTGACAAAATACTTGACGATATTGACAACAAGTAAATGTAGGCCGTGTTTAGTTCCGGATTCGGGGCACCCAAGTTGGAACAGTGCGCAATAAATGCGCACCGTAGCATTTCATTTGTATTTGATAAAAAATATGCAAACTTTGACTAATTAGGCTCAAAATGTTCGTCTCGCAAAGTACAACAAAACTGTATAATTAGTTTTTAATTTCATCTACATTTAGTATTCCATACATGTAGCGGCATTTTGTTGTGATGGGAATCTTCTTTTTACATAGTGAAATTTGGGGTAGAAATTGAGAACTAAACAAGGCCATACTAACAATTACTGAAGTTAATACTTAAAGATACTGACGACAATTAAATGTAAGGCCACATGAATTAATTTACTTTAAAAAGCAGTAACACTTGGATTAATTTTCTTTCAATAAGCATGCATGCAAAAAAATCAATGGGCTACCTACGGCCACATACATCCAGTAGCCTGGAGGACTGAGCATGCGCTGCATGTCTGGGCCGCTGGCTTTGAAAAATAAAAAAAAAATTGCATGGACGCAGTGGGGTTGGGAGTGGGCGCCTGGACCGGAGCAGGAGTGGCGTGGGACGGCGGGAGTACGGTAGTGGGCGTGCATGGCCGCGTGGGCGGGAGAGAGCAGGCCCACGGGGCGTACGTGGCGCGGGAGTAGGAGCGAGTGTGTGACCGCTCGTGCGGGGAGCCCATGACGTAGAATAACTATTCTACACCCTAAGTTGTGTTATAAATATTGGTGCTCTTTCTCTATAAATTTAATAGTAGTTTGATTTTGGACAACTTTATAAACGTTGATTTAGTTTGAGATGAAGAGAGTAGATTACAACCTTAGAACAAATCATGGAGATTAATTCAATTGATGATAACCAATTTGGCAAGTCTCATCAATTCCCGAGTTGGAAATGGAACTCTGGATCCCGAGTCCTGACCATCTCATTGCAAACGGCTGCAACATTTACTTCCAGCAAATATCCAAGAGATGAGCTAGTAGTATATTTGTAAATTGTTCAATAAAACAAGATAATATAGTTCTTAGCCGCCAGGTCAACCCTACCTATATACTCTATCCGTCCCAACTTATAAGTTATTCCAAGAATATTGGAGAGTCAAAGCATCTCAAGTCTGACTAAATTTATATGATAAGGTAATAACATTAATGATGCCAACTAAATATTACTCCTATTAGATTCTTCATCAATTATATTTTCATAGTAATACATATTTGATGTAAAAAATATTTATAATTCTCTTTACAATTTTGGTCAAACTTGAGATGCTTTGACTCTCTAAGATTTTTCGAATGACTTATAATTTGGAATGGAGGAAGTAGTACGTAACACACAGTAGTACTAATTACAACCCATACTTAAAGATTGATGCCTTGTTAGAGTTAACGTAGCTACCTTCCTAGCTTTATCCAAAAAAAAACCCTACGTTCCTGGCCGCCATTGCCTACGGTTCAGCAATCAAGGCACCGGCCCGGAAAAACAGGCATAGAAGTAGAAGAGGGTGGCATGTAGTGTTGCCGCGGGCCTCGCATCTTGCAACCTTTGCCACCAGGTCAACAGTGACTACAAAAATGTGTGTTTTTATTTTTTTATTTTACTAAGTCAGTTACAATTATGATATTTCACACCATATTTCAATAGTTAACAAAACATTAAGGCAAATATGCTTATGGATATCGAAACATATGCCAAACAACATCAATAGGCATATTAGATCTTTCTTAGAAAAACCTTTCCCATTCCTGGAGCTGGAGCCAAATATGTTTACCTGCTCCAACAACTCCAAAGTAGATATGCTCTAGGGTGAAGCTAGTGAAGCAGAGCTAAGAAATTAGAGTACAACATTCCTAAACAGACTCTTAAGCCATCGACTCACCGGAGCCGTGAGAGCATGCTGATTGGTCACGCATGCTGCAGCCCCCCACCAGTCTCGAGATGCCAAGGTTTCACTACTAGCTAGAATGGTAAAAAAATGTCTAATAGTTTTTCAATCATGAGGCATTACTTTCTACCGTTGGTCAAGATAATAGCCGAGCAAATACCGTCAGCCATGCTTGGTTGGGAAATCCCCGGTTTGACAATGGACGATTGGTAAGTTGCTCTACGGTGTACTGTTGGCAAGTTGATGGCGAACGGTCCTAGTTTTTGGTGAGCCAGCATGCTTTGCTGATGACACTCCGGTTGGCAACATTTTCTTTGACTGTTTATTTTACCAGTTGGAAATTTGATCTAATGATGGTAGTTTCTTAACCGCCGAGGACTATAAACCATTGGGCATTGGCCATATATATACATAATAAGCATGATTCGTAATTGTTGGCTATCCATCGGTCTTATTTGCCCGTCAGTTCTAGTAGCATGCGTCATTTTTTCTAGACAGTCAAGATTTAAGTATATGATTATTTTTTAAAAATAATTTACTATATATCAAAATTGGCGATTGAGTTTGTGGCCGTTATAAATTATAGTAATCACTCAAATATGATGAAAGTACATTGCATTGAATATTCTCATACAGTACGCCTAGCGTTCAGACGTCCGACGTTAGGACGCGTCCGGACGCACCTCCAGAAACGGCACCTGCTTACACAAACAACGTCAGCATACGTGCGCATGCCCCCATCCGTGGCCTTATCTCCTCCACACCCCTATCTCGCCACCGCGCTGCCATCTCAGGCGCGCTCCCTCTGCAAGCCCACACCCCCACCACCCGCTGCAACCCCTTCGTAGGCCCCTGCCGCGCTGCCCGAGTGACCAGAGGGGAAGGGCACGCGGCGCCTCCGATTTAGAAGGACCCTTCTGCGACATCGTATGGATGCCCTGCCGGCTCCGAGAGAGACGATGCAACAAAAGGTGGAGAGGAGAGATGTAACACCTAATCTAGTTTTGAAACATCCAAATACAAGAGTTGCAACATAAATCATAAGACAGTTGAAACACTTGAAACATGCTTCTAAAACACTTGGAAAAAACACTTGAAACACACTTAAAAACCATTGCAACCATACGCAACATCCAAATAAAACACATACAATGTATGTGTGAAACATATGCAACATTCAGATAAACACACTTGCAACATGCGTCCGGAAAACAACATATGAAACATATCTCTGAAACATCAAAAACATTCGAAACATACACTTTACAACATGCCTCGAAACAATTGCAACATGTGCAACATTCCTTGATCTACTTTTGCAACGTCCATATGAAACAAATGCAATATACATCTGAAACACTTAAAACATACATATGCAACATAGGGGAGGGAAGGCTGCGCCGGTCGATTCCGGTCGTCGAGGGTCGGGGCGGCGGCTGCTCTTGAGCCTGGCCATCGCCGGTGGTGGCGATGAGGACCGCTGCGACGGCGACGGCGCGGGGGCGCATTCGCTCCGCGGCATCGACTCCGCGGGGCTCGCCGCGATACCAGTGGTAGTGGTCGACACGGGCGTGGGGAATGGCGGGGACTGCGCGGTCTGCCTCGTGGAGCTCGAGCCCAGGGAGAAGGCCCGAGTGCTGCTGTGGTGTGGCCACCGCTTTCATGTCGAGTGTCGGGGTAGGGGAAGGGGCTCCAGGGTGGTGAGGAGGACGCCGGGGTGGGGGAAGGGGCTGCCGGGGTGGAGGAGGAGGATGCCGGGGGTAGGGGAAGGAGCCGGCGACGGCCATGGAGCAGCGATGGCCGCGTCGTCAGGTGTGGGGCAGGACCAAAGGGAAAAGAATGGGGAGGGGTGCGAGCGCTGTGGGAGTGAGCGAGGCGTCCATCCGTCCGGGCATCTTAATCATATTATTATCGATTCTAGTATCGTTTCACAACTAGCACTATATTGCATAGTTCATTCAAATTTAACATCTATAAAATAAATGAAGTAGCAAAATAACATTCTTCTCCCTACGACTAATGTATGGATGAAAATACTTGCTTAAGGCTTTGTTTGGCTACACACAAATCCACCCCAATCCACGTCATCATTGTTTACTAGGCATAAGATAAACCGTTTAGTGGACAAAGGGCATTCTATTTCCTTTGTTGATCACCAAAGGTCATCATCAGGGTCCAAATCATGAAGCCCTTTAGATCCATAGCCTTTATTATCATATAATTGTCATAATTCTCGTTGTCATGGTCATAGTCTTCATCACCGTCTTCTTTATTTTCATTGTTGTAGTCTCTTGCATCATTGTTTCCCTATAAAAAATAATATAAAATCAATAGGATAATTTACATGGGGACAAATAAGTTGTATGAGTACATGTACAATCTGCATTTCTCTTGCTTGCAAGGGATGGCAAGTATTATTGCAATTAAATTTCTTTTCTCGTGGATTTGCACCAAATCATTTGCTCGGGTGCAAAAAAACAAAGGGATGGGTTGACTTTCCATGTATGATTTATGTGCAGCATTTAGTTTTCTGGATCCGTATAAAATCCAAATTAAATCTCTGGTAGCTGGAAGGAGTACCTTTTTCTTTGGTCCCACAATTTTGGACTTCTTGGCTTTCCGCAGTCATCGTCTCAATATATTTTGCTCCAACTAAGCCACCAAGTTTCAGTGTTAGTTTTCTACACGTGACACAAAAGCAGAAAATAATACTGCCATCAGATCAAATTGTAGTTTTAAGAAAAGAAGTTTCTCTTTAGCTACGGTCTGCTATTCATCAGATGTATTGACCTTCTCCATCAATACATGATCGGCAAAGCTTCTGCAGGTCTTTGATTTATTTATTAATTTTGAAAAAAGCATCACATTGTCCTTATTGTTAAGATTGGACTTCGGCTTGCCAACCCCAACCCGCCCCTCCCTTTTCTCCATGATTCACACGATGCTTTTCTTTTTCCTTTTTGCCTAAGCGTGTTTTAGATAGAGGGAAACTATGAGAGTGATGTATTAAAAAATAGAGTAATTGTGAATCATAGCAACCGGATAGATAACATAAAATATTCACATGGAGATTGCATTAGAAAATGAATATAGAGCAGGTACTACACAAAGGAATGAAATTGAGTTACATCTTAACTGTGTATTAGTTATATATATGGAGCAGTGTACTAGCTCTCTACAAAAAGTCTTGCCAGCCTATAAGCAGGGGCAGAGTCAGAATCAACGGAAGGGAGGTGCTAAGACTGTCCGCACCGGCTACTGGAACCTCCGCTACCGCTCCCTCCGGTATTAAATTTGCTGCACCGGATATGCTAAATGGGTACGCTATCTACTCTCGTCCGCTAGAAATGCCGGGACAGGGAGGTACGGTACCCGCGCTGGCCTCCTGCTGCTGCAGCATGATATGTGAGGGAGAAAGTGTATGCATGGCCCCGCTGCTACTAACTAACAAAAAAAATGCTATAACTCCCAAACTAAAAAACGAAATTAAATTCCGATTGCATCATTAAATTCGTTTCAATAAATACTTCGAAACAAGATGTCACATGAATATATTTAGATAAAGTGAAAAGTGGGCCCCATAGTGGATAGAGGATGATATAAATGATGGATGGATGCGGAAAAACTGTATATTTTATAGTGTCTAGAACAGAATATTCCTTTTAGAGGATGGATATAGAGAAAGATGAGTGCGGATAGCCTAACTACCTATAATGTTAGGATAATATAGATGAACAGAAAATGTAGCACTGCAGGTGGCTACCGGCCGGCCATCCCCTCCCCTGCCTAGAGACTATAGTCTGTAAAATATATTTTGTAAGCATTCGAAGTGCAGTGGTAGGACCACTGGAGATTATCTTGTTGTAGATAATAATTTTAATTAGTTGCAGTTACAAATGTTAGATATTTAGGTATTTTTAGGCATAATTTATTGTAAAAAACAGCAATAGATTTGTGACGACATATATGTCATCTATTTGTAGTAGCGTACATGAACACACTAATCATAAAAAAATAGTGCTGAAAACACCAAGTACAGGGAGTCGCGATGCAGAATTGCAGAAAGATGTATTCTGTGTAGTCCCGAGAAAGGCCACCCGTAGTAGGCATTTACGTCGCTGGAAAGAAGAGGTCGCAAAGCTCAGTGTGACCACTAGGGAAGTAGAGGTTGCAGATGATCGAGATACAACGAAGACAAGCAATCTCTTCGTAATTATTCTCGTAACAGCCAAAAGTAAGCGCGTGCCGATAACAGCTCCATTAACCGGCCCAAGTGAGAAAACCACAGCCCACCTTGCACGATGTCGTATCGTATCGTATCGTGTCGTGTCGTGTCGTGTTATGGCGCGGCCCGAGCCTAAGCTTGGCACCGCTCACGCTCTCGCCAAGGCTCGGCGCGGCGGCGCACCCATGTGGCACGCACATCGCCTCCCTTAACTTCTTAGCAGGAGCACCGAGCACACCTAACCACCTATTTAAGTTGAGTCCCTGTTCGCTCGAATTTATCAGCGTGGTTTATTCACGATACAGTATTTTTCTCTTACAACAAATCAGTTTCAGCCGGCTTATCAGCCATAGAAACGAGGAGAAGCCGGTTTGTGTTGGGAGGGGGGGGTGTGAGGATAACCCGACCTGGGAATCTGAGATCACCGGCCATCCGAAACGCAACACCGGCCAGATGAGACAGGACTGGACTCCGAATACTGCAGAATAAGCTGAAACTACTCTATATCTTTCAACGTACTACGTACAGCACATCACCCAATCTCCCGACGTGGCGACGTGGGACGGCGCCCGTGAGCCACAGGTTTCAGCCTTTGAGGCAGGCGCTTCGGGCGCTGTTGATCAGACGCTCAGCGCCGGTGCATCTGCTGTGTTCGTGCTCAGATATGAGTATGACATGTCGACATTTTTTTTTTCGAAAATCTGACATGTCGACATTTCAACCGGAGCAGAACGGATGTTCTGGACCTGTAACCCTGTTGTCTGTTGACTGACTAAATGTATGCTGCAGCTTTGTCGCAAAAAAAAAAAGGAGGTATGCAGCCCAGACCTAGCCGGGGTATGAATATGAACATGTCCATATACCTCAAGATCTAGCTGTATGCTTGCACTTTCCAAAAAAAAAAGAGAGAGAGAGAAATGATGCTTTTCACCAGATCGAATTTGAATTGAGATGATAAAAAAGGGCTGATGTGCCGGTCCATGTGCGTCACATTGTCATTAAGGCGACGTTTTTATTTGTCGCCTTGAGCTTATCTCCGGTTTCCAAGTTTTTTCATACGCCCTTTCGAAAATAAGGTTTTTATATATGAAGTTCCACATGGGCTTTTCAATTCTAGAAGTGTTCCTTCAAAGGCTTCACATACATTTGGTTCATTCACAACTGAAATGTCACATTGATTAAGAGCCTCATGCTTTGCATTGTCTCTTATTAAAACAAATAAACACCCTTTTGTCTTATATCTATTAGAATAATTTTTTATAATTACAAATGTATTGCACATTCCTATAGTTATTATTTTTTATCTAGTACTCCCTCCATAAAAAAATATTGATTATTCTAAAGTCAAGCTATCTTAAGTTTAATCAAGTCTATAATTATACCTATATTACCAAACAAGTATCATTAAATTAGCATACAATCTGTTTTACATAGTTACCTATTTGGTGTCATAAACATTGATAATATTCTTTGCAAACCTGGTCAAATTACTTAGGACAAAGGTAGAGTGACACGTTTTTTGGATAGAGAGAGTAGTAGATATTTAAGAGATTTGTTATTTCAAAAGACGAATGTACTGTGATTATGGATTTGTATAGCCTTGTGGACAATCTATATAAAGTAGGAGATTTCGATCTTATCTTTGTGACAGAGGTCAAAGCTAATCATGTCCTACGATAACAATCATGCCCTTGTGACGTAAACATCTCCATAGTTGTAGCATGATCAACATTGGATGATCACATATACCTCAGTCAAAGCTGACGAGTTCGCTCAAACAGATGCTAACCCTTTTGTTCCCAGAACGTCACTAATTTGCTCCAACAACTTCTCTGATCCTGTTTGAGCAAACAGTATTTTTTTTGCGGAAATGAGCAAACAGTAATTACTGATGTTTAAGAGCTATACTTTCACAAGCCCTGCGCCAAACAATTTGTGACAGAGTAGATCAAATGAAATCTTCATAGAATAACAAACAAATCAAGAACACAAGTAATGACACAGGAGACTCAAGATTTGTTTCTCAAAATTCGGCCACCTTCATAGGGTACCTACATCTTGGTTGATGAAGCTCTGCAATTAAGCCAGGTTTATTTTTAAGCACTTTCCTGTTCCATTTTCTTGTTTCTTCCCTTGCAGAGGTACAGACCGAGCATTCATAAACGTCCTCTTACTGTGAATCACTGCACACTGGGAGCTCAATGGATAACGCCTATGGGTTGTCTAGGAGATGAACCCTGATTGCGGATTTGTAGTCTCGTAGTTATTTATATAGAACACATAGTGATTTGGAAACTAATTATATTCTATCTTAACCATATACTCTAACAATGACTATTAGGTTGAGCTCATTCATTCTCCAAGCTAAAATGTCTCTTTAAGTTCGTGAGTGGAGAAATTTAATAAACTTGTGGCACCTTAGAGTTCAGACCTTGTTTGGCTGCTATTGCTAGGTAGGCCCGTATTGGTTGTGACCAGTGGCGGATCTAGAAAATAAGTTAGGAGGGGCTTATCTCATAATCTTTCATCCCTAGTATCTCCTTCTAAGCTTGAATATGTACAAATTTGTAGCGGGGCTTAGGAGAGGCTCCATGATCCGAGCGGCGGTAGCGGGGGCTCGAGCCCACCCCGCCCCGGTGCTGGATCCGCCCCTGGTTGTGACTTGTGAGATCAAATTACGTGGATCACCACAAAATGCACAATAATATAGGCTAGAAGTAAGCTAAGTCTTGGTCAGTCCTAATGCGGATTTCCATTTCATTAAACAAACGAGGTGCAACATAGAAAAAAATAACAATATATGACTAATAGACTTATAAAAAATGAGGGTAAAGGTTTTATATATCTAGATGAAACTGAAATCGGCGTTCAAGGTCCAATCCCGTACATCTCAATCGATTGCCTGCCTTGAACCAAACAACACCTTAATTGCTATAGCTAAGCTACGAAATAGCAATATAACAATTTTCTTTCACTCGTCAATGCAATTAATTATACAAAGTACTCTACAGTAGATGATATCATACTCTTGTCAACGGTAAAACAAAATGAAACGATGCATCGTTCGGGGTGCCTTAGCCGCCAGGTCCACGGCTAAGCTCCTGGCCGGTGGCCAGTTTTTTTTTATGAGACTGGCCGGTGGCCACTGGCCACTGCTCATCTCCGTTCATTACGCGGGACGAGGCGCGCCAGATGAGACAGGATTGGACTCCAAATACTGTAGAGTATCTACAGCAGGTGCCCATGTCCCATGTGGGACGCCTTTACCAGTTTTGCCAGCGCGCGAGCCACATATATTTCAGGCCAGCAATCCGGTGGCTGCTGATCCACAACATCTCATGAGTCATGGCACAAAAACAAACAAATTTCAGCGCTGATGATGCAGCAGCTGTTGTGTTTGTGCACCACGTGTGTATATATATATATATATGCGTAGCTACAGTGCCGCGTAGCTACAGTGCGGATCCCGTGAACAGTTCCAGATCCATCTACAGTCGGATCCCCTTGAACAGTACCAGATCCATCTACTATACACGCCCTATGACCAGTGCCGAATCCTATAAACAGTACCACGGATCCTTTCCACAGTACGCTCCCTTACCAAATCGGTTTTCCTCTCGTGCCCGCGCGAAGCGCGGGCTCCAATCTAGTACTCCTACATTTCTGCAGAGGTTGGTCGTTGTTTGTGAGATATGACATGTCGGCAGCCTCCCTGGTTCAGTTAATTATTATTCATAGCCATGCAACATGCTCCTGGATCGATCGGAAACTTCAACCGGAGCAAAATGGATGTCTCGGACCTGTAAGTTCTGTAAGACTGTAACCTGTTGATAAGTTGATGCAGACCTAGCACCCGGGCTATCAGCATCTCCAGACTCCGAAGCACGTTGCTTTGCTATTTTGCGGCGTCGAGTATATATAGTAAAGCTTATGAGATATTGAGTTGATGCTCTATAGTGTCTTTTCAACTATTATAATTATTATTCCCTCCGTTTTTATTTACATGTCGTATTAAGTTTGTCCTTAGTTAAACATTTATATCTTTGACTATTGATTCCAAAAAACTATATTTTCATACTATAGGATTCATAGATTGAATTGTATTTTCTTAGTCCTGACATAAGATTTATGTTTTTAGATTGACTGTGATAAATATTTTCGTTCTACGGAATTCATAGATTGTAAACTATAAGAATTTTCTAAAATGGATGGTCAAATATAATAACGTTTGACTTAAGGCAAACTTAACGTGGCATGTAAAAAAGAATGGGGAAGTACTAGACGATCTGTGTTCTAGCATGTTTTTAAAATTTTTTGTAACAGAATTTCTGTCTAAATTTTATTTTAAAATCGATTACGTTCAAACTTTCGTTATATTTTATTTTAAACTTTCTCGTCTAGGGTGACTCAAGCGGCGACTTCTCCAACCCACCCCGGGGAACCGCGTCCTTCCCGAACCTTGCTCTCATCATTGCGTTCGAATGGGCTACCGGAAGCCAGCTGCTACCGCAAGGATTGCAGGAACAACGGTACCCAGCCCCGGTCTTGGGGGGTTCGAGCTGTGCGGTGGCACAGGGCCCTCGACGTCAAGGGGCCCCATCCCCAATATACGTAAGTTGTAGGTATAGGAGCCCAATAGGCCATAGGAAAGCCAGGATCCCAGGACACGGAGAGGCACGTATGTACTAAACGTGAAACGCGTCCGTCGTTTTGGCTTCCGCGTCGGCGCGTCGAGTTTCCCCTTCCGCCGTACGGCCGCTCCGCTGCGACCTGCGACTGCGCGTTGTGCTCGTGTCATCCTAAATCGGTCGTGCGCCCCTACGCCGTGGAGCAACCAGCGCGCGGCTGTGGATGGCGGCGCCCAGCCCACTCTTCGTTCAGGCATTAGGGCAGTCGTAGACAAGACATCAAAAAGTTTTATACGGAGGTACCCAATAATTGCCCCCCTTGATTGATGCATGCCAAGTATATATTTAATCAAGATGTAATTTGCTTTTCACCCTAATCTTTTTCATTAGAATATAGGGATTTAGGAATCCTTACGGAGTTACGATATGATGTTAACTTTTTTTTAGGAACACAATATGATGTTAACCGCCTTGTTCGGCTAATGGTTTCTACGGCTGATGCTATTTTTGTTGTGAGAGGTACCATGGATGATAAGCATTACATGTGAACAAGGCATAGGGTAGCGAATAATTTTTTGGAGATGAATTAAAGGCCCATCTTCCTAGCTTCGCTCCATGTCTCTAAACTGACAGGACTGGGCCTGACGGTACCCATACTCTTCTCCGGAGGTTGCAGGTGGCCATGGTGTGTCAAGGGCTACTCTGATCCTGCGTCCCCTTCATTGGATCTGGCAGCATCGCGGTTGAATCTAGCAGCATCGGTGGATTTTATTTGGGAATCTAGCAGCCTACATATATGTGTTCCCTAGCTCGTTTTGAGTAGCTCTTTCACCCAAGTTGTGGCACACATAATAGCATATGTTGGCAATTGAGATACAAACTTAGCTGTTATTTTAAATTATATTTCATAAATGTAGATATTGTAATTTATATATATATATATATTTGAAATTATAATGATTGTAGAGGATTACTCTTTGTTTCTTTTCTCAGGGCAGAGGTGGGTGATTTTTAAGAAAAGATTGTAAATCAATTATCTATTATTGACGATGATAATTAGAGCTTACCAAATTAAGTGTAGATGTTTCTGAATATTATAAAATTTCTGGAGTTCAATTTTTTTTAGCACATCTCATGAGGACTGACGTGACCTCTAATTAATAATGATAAGATTGACTTTTCACAAACGTACAGGGCCGTGCCGAGGGGCGTGCAAACGGTGCGAGGGAACAAGGCCTCTAATTACCAGGGGCCCCCAAAGAGTTCGGCTGCTATCTTTTACAGCCGCTGCAGCAGCTTGGCTGCAGCTCCTCTCACGTATTACTGTAGTGACAGCAGGTGCAGCTGTAAAGAAGGTAACAGCCGAACAACTGCAAACTGCTAGTGACCACCAGCTATAGGGGATAAATTATTCAAGCCCATGCTGTTAACTTTCGTGATGGATTAGCACTAGAACAGGCACGAGTCAGGACTGTTATAAAAAAAAAGTCCTAGGTCATTTTAATCTTTTCCTTCAATTTGAATTTACTATCCTTCATATCATTATTATATGAACTATTGTTTTTTTTTTGCAGGCAATCATTATGTGAACTATACCTGTCCTTCGTATGATTACGACTAGTGTTCTAAGGTTAATACTTATATAAAATATGTATGTAGAATTGATAATTATTGTAGTCCTATTTATCAAAGGATGAAGCCTCATTTTACAGCTTGGTACGGGGCCTCAAATTTTACCGGCACGGCCCTGCAAACGTATGTGCTTGGTCACATTTCTCATCTTTGTTCTTCTTCTGCTTCTTCGACTCTCTGTATGCCAATTGTACATCCCTAGAGTAATATAAAGATAAAGATAAGAAACTGCTCTATCATTTTCACATGATGTTTTTATACGTCCAATAGATAACCACTACTCTGACCAATTTGCTTTCTGACCTCTGAAGTCTTTCAAGGATTATGTGTACGTCTAGTCGTCTAGACTTCTCTAGGGATTAAGTCGTAGTAGTTAAATGTGTTTCTTCAATGACAAAACAAAGGACGGCCACCTCGACACGGCGCTCAGTGGCTGGTTTTGGAACACGAAACCAAGCTCACTGCACGAATTGCCATCGGCTTATAATACTCGACTAGTCAGCCAGTAGAACGCGGTAAAACGTGTAGTTTTTTCCTATAAAAACCCCCGACCCTGCCTGGTCTTCTCACCATCCATCGTCCAAAACCATCCCCCTCTTCCTGCTGCCGCATCCTCAGAAACGCAATGGGGACTCGGCAGCGGGTCCTCGCGCCATGGGCGGTGCTGCTGCTCGCGCTGCAGGTCGCCGGTGCCTCCCATGTCATCCACCGGAGCCTGGAGGCCGAGGCGGCACCGCCGTCGGTGCCTGCCTCCATTGTCAGCCCCCTGCTCAGGACGGGGTACCATTTCCAGCCGCCAATGAACTGGATCAACGGTACGCTAGCTACTTCTCTTGAAGTTGGATTGGAATGATCACCCCTCCTGCCTGGCCTGGCCTCCCTCTGCGCCTTGCTCTTCTAATCTCTCTCCATGTTTTCACTTTTCAAGCTACCCATGCGTTGCTCGTGTTGCTTGCTGTACTACAAGCGATTAAATTGTGTCAGACCATGGATACAGAATGCTAGGGAGTAGGACTGGAGAATCATATATGCCAGTACTAGCTAATTGAGCTCCTCTTGTCATCCCTCGTTCCCTCATGGGGATCTGTTTGATGGAGAGCTAACTCATGTTTCGAAAAAAAGAAAATCACGCCTGTATCTCGGAAAAGCAGCAAGAAAATGCAGCGAAATCAAATTAGTCTTTTCTAGGCTCGGTTGTTCACATGGAGCTCGCTGCATGCAGTTTTTTTCTTTGTCCTGTCCCCCAGAAAAGTCTAAGCTGCAAGCTATTAAGCCTTGTTGACACAGTAGCCGGGAAACGACGAAGACTTGCGCAGCTAATCAAAGCCGTGTGGTGGTTAAATACAATAATACAGATGCTCTGTGTTTGATTCAGTACAGAACTATGATAATGGTTCTTGTGATCACGTACTATACGGTCGCTGCAGAGACTTTGTTCTAACATGGTGTTTGTTTTCTGTCTCCTCTGTCCTTGTTGGCGGCTCTGATTGCTGGGACGGCGGAACTCATCGGCTGCAGACCCCAACGGTACGCCTTTTACCCAGCCCGTTTCTTACAGTTATCTTATTCTTACTTATCCCTGTTTTGTGTCGCCTGCTAAGTAGATCTATATAATGTCTGCAAGTATCATGAACAGCTGTACTTGTTTCTTGATCGTGGGAGGATGAAATGGCGCATTTTAACGTGCTGAATTTCTGATCTATCTAGTAGCAAAGGACATTTTTTAACATTCAAAAATCGTGCATGCCCCTGGTGCCCCGCAGACTCCACGAGAGGAGGCAGCGCGTAGGGATGTCCTTTTCCTGTGAGCTCTGGGCTTCACAGTCTCTACAGTCGTACACATGTGTAGCATATGGTTTTTAGCGTATACGAATCATCAACATCAAGTGGCGTAAAAGCCGGTCAGTGCAAGTACACGATAGAATTTGACTTCATGTAAAAGCCGGTCAGTGCAAGTACACGATAGTATATAGAACAACTGTATGTAAATAAAGAAACAAACAAAATTCTACTAGCGAAGGTTAGATTTCTTCAATCAATAGAAAAAGAATACTACTCCTAGTTGACATAGAATTTGGCAACTCTGCGTGCAGCTCCGATGTACTACAAGGGATGGTATCACTTGTTCTACCAGTACAACCCCAAGGGCGCAGTATGGGGCAACATCGTCTGGGCACACTCCGTGTCACGCGACCTCATCAACTGGATCGCGCTGGATCCCGCCATCTACCCGAGCATCCCGTCCGACCAGTACGGCTGCTGGTCGGGCTCGGCGACGATGCTGAAAGACGGCACGCCGGCGATCCTGTACACGGGGATCAACCGCCCCGACATCAACTACCAGGTGCGGCGGCGGGTGCTGCTCGGGTGGGCTAACGAGTCGGACAGCGTGCCCGACGACAAGGCCAAGGGCTGGGCCGGCATCCATGTACGTCCTCTTTACTACCGCCTGTTTGCTGCTGCTAGCTACGCCATCACTCCGATCCATCAGTCAGAGAGAGACCTGCTATCAGCCGCACGCATGCGCCTACTACTCCTACTCCTTGGCTAGCTAGAGATTTCAAAGCGTTGAATCGTTGGCAACGGATCGGACCACACGACTTGTTTGACTGCTTGTGCGTGCTTGTTGTGGCAGGCGATCCCAAGGAAAATCTGGCTCGACCCCAGCGGGAAGCAGCTGCTGCAGTGGCCCATCGAGGAGGTTGAGAAGCTCAGAGGAAAGCCCGTCAGTGTGGGCAGCAAGCTAGTCAAGCCCGGCGAGCATTTTGAGGTCACAGGCGTCGCGACCTACCAGGTTCGGGAGTACTTTCGATCGATGATAGACTGTTTTTTTAAGTTAAACTTTCGTTCATGTGAATATGTATGTCATCCACTAGCTAAGCTAGCGCCGGCAAGGGTAACATGCATGTGCGCGCGCGCGCACAGCAGCTTGCTTATCACGGGCGCACACTGCGCACCGCGAAGAAGGGTGCTAGCAGCACTGTTTCACTAGTCAAGCTTCACAACTTGTCGCTTGTCGGAAGTACAGTATACATATACTAGTAGCGCTGTACGTTGCAGTCAAGGGCCCCGCGTGCAGAGTATCTGTCTAGTCCAGCCAAGATCCGATAGATGGTCCATATGCCTTGTCGGCGATAACCCCTACGTAGGTTACACAAGCCCACTCCGATGCCTGTCTTGCTCTGCCACTTGCAAACACCGGAATACGACGGGTCTCCCTCTCCTCGCCGTCGCCGATCTTTCACCTCCTTCTCTGCTGGTTTACCGTTTACACCAAGGTTCAATTTATCGGTAGAAAAAAAAAAAATACCGGAGGTCACCGATAAACGGGTTTATCGGATTTATCGGAAAATTTCTCGGTCAAAAATAAAACAAAATAATACCTAATTTCACTACAAAATTATATAAGTTGTCTCTAAAGCATTTAACATCAAGAACTAACACATAATAGTATTGGTATAATAGAGTACCATATTTTTATGTAGGTGGACTAGTGAAAATTGGAATCTCGGCGATAAATAAATTTTATCGGACCTCAGCGATAAACGAGATTATCAGGTTTATCAAAATTTTATCGCCGATAAAATTTTCCCTGGTTTACACACCTACACCAAGCCTGCAACACTTGTTTCTGATCTCAAGTTTGAAAATCTTCTGTCACACACACACACACACATACCTGTCGCGTAACAAGTCACCAACCAGACAGGACATGAGCAGAAGTGTCTTCCAACGCACACGCCTGTTATTTTCCAAGACAAGTTAATCTTCCAGTCCGCATATATAATTGATGCCACGTAGTACGTGTGACCACTGATTATATTGATTGACAAAGCCAATCTACGACTACTTTCTGAAATGTTTTGTTCTTCCGATCCGGCGGAGAGTGAAGCTGAAAGATGCTAGTACTCCTCTCTCCTATGTGTTGAACTGTTGACCCATGGTCGATCTTGTGATGGCAGGCTGATGTGGAGGTGACCTTCGAGATCTCGAGCTTGGAGAAGGCGGAGGCGTTCGACCCGGCGTACGACAACGACGCGCAGAAGCTGTGCGGCGTCAAGGGCGCGGACGTCAAGGGCGCGGTGGGGCCCTTCGGCCTGTGGGTGCTGGCCTCTGCCGACCTGCAGGAGAAGACGGCCGTCTTCTTCAGAGTCTTCGAGGACGGATACGGCAAGCCCAAGGTGCTCATGTGCACCGACCCCACAAAGTATGCCCACCTACCTACATCCTTCCCCCTTCTCACATCACAGCAACCACATTGCACGTACAGCACATGTGCATACGCGTAGAGGGGGTACATGTATGCCCCCGCTATGTGGACGCATATGCTTCTTCAGATTACAATGTTGACACAAAACTAATTAAATAGATGGCTTGTGTTTTCTCGCTTGCTGTGTTGGGCAGGTCCTCTCTTAGTCCAGATCTGTACAAGCCAACCTTCGCGGGCTTCGTCGACACTGACATTTCAAGCGGGAAGATTGCTCTTAGAAGCTTGGTACGTACAGACGTCTCCGAAGCAAATGTCACAATTGTTGACTACTGCTGTGTTAAGCAATTGGATCACGACTTATCACTTGACTTATTGTTGTATTATCTTGTTGCTGTATGTTTCCTTGTGCGACATGGCATCTATGTATATACAGATCGATCGGTCCGTGGTGGAGAGCTTCGGCGCGGGAGGCAAGACGTGCATCCTGTCACGGGTCTACCCGTCCACCGCCATTGGAAAGGACGCGCACCTCTACGTTTTCAACAACGGTGAGGTGGACGTCAAAGTGTCAAGCCTGACCGCCTGGGAGATGAAGAAACCGCTCATGAACGGCGCCTAGAAGCGTGGATGACTTTATTCGTTTCTCTTCAACGATTGCTGCCAGAAATACTATTGATTATTAATTGTTGAGGTCCTTCAGTTTTCGCCCTTCATGACGACTAGTTTGATCAGTTTGTTTACTTCCACCGGCTGGATTTCTTTCTTATGTGTGTACACACGGATGGGAGTATATAGGCAGGCTTTACGTGCTCAACTGTCCGGCAAAGAGAGAAATTGATTACGCTTCTTCTTGATTGTACAATAATATGAGATGAATAAAAGGCTGCTAATTTTACAGTGTCAAGTAACAAGAGCTCCTCTCTCTCTCTCTTCTTCCGGATTATACATATGACCAAGATGCTAACCTGACTTACGTCTGACGAGCTAATAACTAATCTAGTCTAATTTTATTTTTCAAAACTTTTAAGTGGTAGAGCTCATTTTGCCTCTGATTCTCTATGTAATGGGATTCTCTAAGAAAAATGATCATGTGATTGAAAATGATTATCTAAGATAAATTATGTATATAAAGTGATTAGGTGCGAAAGTAAATCGGGAGAGAGCCTACTTTTTTTCAGCCCACGGTGTCCTAACTAGTTCATCACTATAACCAAAACAGCACAAAGAAGGCACCCAATTTAAATTTAGTGATACGAAAACAAAACATGTCTCTGTAAAAGTAGTCTATGATGCATTTTTTTAGGAGTTTCTATGATGCATTTTAGATAACCACTTGATGGAATTCACATATATTTCTGCAAAAAAAAACACTGTTTGGCAGACACAAGTACATAAAACATTTTCAGAGGCGACCATTGTTAATCACTTTACATAGGCGGTCCGAATGCCCGTCTTTGAAAATTGATTAAAGCCTCTGAAAATTGATTAATTGAGGCGACGTCTTATGATGCTCGCTTCCGTTAATGGTTTCTAGATAACCTAGAAATTAATCGAACTCACGATCTACCTTCTTGCCCTACACAACAAAATCACTTGTGAGTATATATAGGATTCTATCTTTTTTATAAATATTTTTGTAATCTTCTTTTGAATATTTTGACTACTAAATGAACTCAAATGAAAAAAAAACTTCAACTAGAAAGTTTTAAATCTTGTTGACCACTATAACTTTGGTATAGGATGTGTCTTCATACAAGATTGTTTGAAAAACTCAAAAAAATTGAATCTCAAAATACATTAATTTAAAACAAATATTTGAGAGACTAAACAACTTTATTGAAAAACTTATCAACAAAAATATTGTAGAACACGTTGGCAACGAGAACTTTGGTATTAACTATGTGAACATTCAAGGTCGTTTAGAAATTATAAATTTTCAACTTAAAATCTATGAACTTAGAACACAAATTTAAGACTCTAACTGACTTCAAATTAAAAACTTTTCAACTACAAAGTTTTAGATTATATCGAGGACTACAACTTCGGTATAGACCAGGTCAACATCGAGATTGTTTGAAAATTTTAAATTTAAAAAATTCATGAACTTAAAATAATATTGGGACTCTAAACAAATTCAAATAAAAAAAATTCAACTACCACAATTGTAGATCGCATCGAGGGCTCAATTTTGATATAAAGTTGTTTTCATTTGAGTTCATATAGTTATGATTTTTTTTGCAATTATTTATAGAGATGGACATCTTGAAATATGCCCACCTCTAAAAATCAACTTTTAGAGATAAGCATTTAGAATGTTGGTCACTGTTAAAATTTTTGGAGACAAACGTCCTAAGACGCCTCTATTAATCGATAATTTTCAGTGGCAGCCACCTCTCGGAAGTGGACATTTTTTCTAGAGGCCGCCCAACCATTTATTGAGACAGCCACCAAATATCTGCCTCTTAAAATCATTTTTATTAGTAGTAAAGAGCAAGAGTTTAGTCTGGATTTGGCCTGGAAGCAGCCCGCTAGCCCCTAAGCTAAGATCCACTATCTCTCTTTTTTTTATTATGGAGTAAGTCAAACTATCAATCTTCAGTAGTACTCCCTCCATGTTGGTAAAAGAAGTCGTTTTAGACAACGACACGGTCTCCAAAGCATAACTTTGACTTCATTTTTCTATAAAAATATTTATTCAAAAGTGATATATGTATACTTTTATGAAAGTATATTTCCAGACAAATCTATTCATATTGTTTTCACATTTCCAAACTCAACAACTTAAAAGTTATTCATGATTTATATTCCCAATGTTTGACCCAAACCTTATCCAAAACGACTTCTTTTACCAACGTGGAGGAAGTACTGTATATGCCAACTTTACTATTTATTTATCATACAGACAACGAGTTTTTCCAAATAGAAATCATAGACAACCCTAATAGAAAAAAAAGGGAAAAGGACACCAGAAGCCTCGATCTATGGTGGTGGTAGTGACGCAAATGATGGGCAAGGTCTGGGGCTGGGACGTGAAATCATGGGTGGTGCGTGTACGAAATCATGGGAGGACACGTCAGCACACGGAGGACGGTGCCCTTAATTGACCTAAGTTTAGTGGAGTAGTATAGGAATACACACGCGCATCTCTGCTTTGATACCCAAAATAATATAATAATAATATCCATATGTGTTGCTATCTCCAGGTGGAGAGATGGCCAATGGTTAACAAGGAAATCACAACCGGATCAAGTTATTAATATAGTATATACAAATAATGGGCGAGTGATGATGGCCAAGTCCATATTGCACTAGTTGTTCCAAGCTCCATTAATTATAATTATAATTATAATCATGGATAAGGATGTTTCCACGTGGAAAGATTGTGCCAAAATCTAATCAGGTAAGCTATAAAGCTTTGGTGTACCGCAGGTGTGAACTGTGAATTGAAGCGACAATAAAGAGGCGGCAAGGGTTATATGTGTAAGGCAATGGAAAGAGTATACACATAATAAAGACAAATGATGATGATATAGCATGGCATCATGCTTAGGCAATGAAATTTTGACCATCATCTGCCAGGAAGACGGAGACGATCACACAGTAAAAACAGATAGATAAAGCGTCAGAGAGTGTAGATTGTTTTGATTCGGCTAGGTAATTAACGAACTGAGGGCCGTTGCGGCGTTTAGATGCTTGTTTATGTTCCAAAAAACCCCGGGACTGGAATAAGGAGTTCTCATTTAAACTAGCTATCAAAATCATACGGGTGCTTATCACGTGAAATTCATTATAATTGGTATGGTTGCGCCTTACTGATTAAGACTGTTTAACATAGAGTGGTAAAATTAAAGTCCGAGGGGAAGATATTTAGCAAAGTCTCAACGGAACGGCGGTGAAGTTAAAATCCCCGTTCCCACAAAACCCATAGCTAGTTTTTGAGCAGAAATAAAAGGCGTGGTTACGTTCTTTATTCAATAATGAACGGTACCACTAGATGAGTATATATAGCCGGTAGGCACTACTCCAGTAGAGTAATGCGATCGATGTGCCAAGCAGACACATATACTTTTTCCTTGTATCTTGCATGTTACACGAACAAGCAGTCTCAGTGGATCCAAAAGTCGAGAGCTTGGCGACAACACGTACACGTACAGAACACAGGGAAGAAGTAGAATGGATCGTGTTGATGACAGGTTAATGGAGATGTGGTTAGAGGTCTGTCAGTTAGCTTTTTCTGTTGTCTTTTACTATATGTCATGATAAAGTAGTAAGATTGTTGCTATATAGATGACCAACCTCGGTTATTAATGGTGGGTAAAGAAATAAATCTATTATTACTTCTAACTTGGTTAAAAGTGACGGTTTTTTTTAACCTTTACTTACTTATAAGATTGCTGTCACAATGTACTAAGTGATAAGGAAACACAACCACTATCACGATTACGGGATAGTGATGCCTCACAAGTGTCAAGTTATGGTTACCAGTAATAAGTACTAGTACTAGTCAAATTTGCCCTGTCACTATTGATGTCCCTATGTTGGTGTTATTAGCCGTACCGCCTGTCATTACTTCTCTGTCCTGAAAACCTAAAGAATTTTTAGTCATCCTGTAAGTGCAACCATTATAAACTCATAGAAAAAATAAGAATATTTATGATATAAAATTGAGTCAAGTAGCTAAGTATTTTTATAATTTATTTGTTGTGGTAGATGTTTATATTTTTCTCCGTAGATTTAGTCAAATTTAGAATGAGTTGATTGAGAACAGCTAAAAAATATAGTATATTTTAGAACGAAGAAGTATACATTTTTTTCACATTCACATATTGAGTAGCCGGATTTCTCGAAAAGGAAAGACAGTTTCGAGATGGTCAAAGTCATTGCCCAACTTGCAGCTGCTGAATGATGAGACCGATCAGAACATCATCATCAGTCACAGGACTCCCGTGACGTCGATGGTCACCGATCACGTGTAGGAGTACACACATGTGGTCCAGAAAGCAACTGGATCTTTTCTTTGGACCTAGAGTAGCAGATTAGGATGTTTTTTCTATTGTTGCTTGTACCCATTGGAAAAAATCCTTTTCGCAAAAAGTGATAGGACAAACCTCCCTGTTGTCAACTTGTCATGCATGCCTGAATATTACTAATAATTCTCGTTGGGTGCAAAACCTTTTCTGTTTCGATTGCTTATTGCAAAGATAGAGTATATAACTAATACTAGTATATATGCTCGAGCACGATCCTTGGCCGTGTGTGTTATTTGACTCTAATAAGGAATTAATCATGCGGGGTCACGACATGATCTCCTCTTCTTCTTTCTTTCTTTCCTTTCCTTTCCTTTCCTTTTCTTTCTTTTTCTTTTTTTTTGGCCGACGAGAACGATCTGAACTTTGTAGTTGACACGTACGGTATGAATGGGATGATGATGTACATATCCAGAAATTAGCACAAGGATCGGATCGGATACGGCTAGCCGGGTCAGAGATATCGCTGGTACTGCGGTACTGCCATCTCAATCAAATATATAATTCAAAAATGCCTTTTCTTATTATTTAATCTTTTGGACTGACACCTCTCAAATGCTATGTGACGGTGATATACTCCGAGGATTCCTGACTACCGGATATGGTAGCTATTAAGTCCGTACCGAAGATGACCCAAAGGTTCACGACTCGTCTATTCAAAGAAGGATATCTGAAGATCATGCCAAGACTCCGACTATGATACGACTATATAACTTGTAAGGCAAGTAGGTCTCGGATATAAATAGCTAGCCATCTGCCCTGTTGTAATCATCGAAACTCTCATAGGCATAGTAATCTTGTAATCGCTATCTCGCTATTCAACGAGATCGTAATACAAACAAGTAGAAACTGGACGTAGGGCTTTTACCCGCTT
Organism: Saccharum hybrid cultivar R570; assembly: GCA_038087645.1. Taxonomy (NCBI): domain Eukaryota; kingdom Viridiplantae; phylum Streptophyta; class Magnoliopsida; order Poales; family Poaceae; genus Saccharum; species Saccharum hybrid cultivar. The sequence goes on from JAQSUU010000198.1 coordinate 227,776, forward strand.
CCTAGGGGCACTGAACCAGTATAAATCCCGTGTCTCCATTGTGTTTGCTCTTTGCATCAAACAAGTTCTGCTAAGAACCGAGTATCTGCCAGTAAAAAACACTGACAGAGGCGCGCCAGGTAGGGGGATTTCGCGCAAAGAGTGATCATGCCGATCTTCAACAACGCTTGTGTCCAAGATCCGATTGCTTTTGACGCAACCATCTAGCCAAGTTCCATTAGATCCGAGGCAACAGGAGAAGTTCTTCTATTTCCTCGGCCCGTGTCGGCATCCCGCTATGTGCCACCAACTATCCGCTTTGGGAGTTTGGTATTCGAGCACCTGGAGAATGTTGACTCACCGTTTTACAATGCACAAGGGTCTGATTCGGTCCTTGTCAGGAGTATCCCGATCAACCTATCCTTGGGTCAGGCTTCCACTGAACTGGATAGCGGGAACCAACCCGACCTAGACAACTCACAAGACGAGATCCACCTTGTGCAAGACTGTCACATCTGTACAGTGTCTCAGCATCGGAAGGTTATTCACACCAAGCGATCAGAGATCTTCACGTCCCAAAGTGCTGATGAGAGATCGAAAAACGTGCACTTCGTTGAGATAGCCTAGCCAAGGTTCTATATGAAGCCATGTCCGGGGGGTTGGTTAGCGATTCCATGCCTATCAAAAAAGGGGATCCCGGGCACCCGATGATTTCTATAGCAATTGGCCAGCAACAGTTCGACGAAGTCATCTGCGACATCGGCTCCAACGTCAACATCATACCTAAGGTAATCTACAATAACGTTCTACAATTCGGGCCCCTTTTGCACACGACCATGCGCTTGAGGTTTGCAGATCGATTGACTCGTCGGGTAGAAAGAATCGCAGATAACATCTGCATGCGCATCGAGTATTCGTACGTGCCCGCAGATTTTGTAGTCCTAGACAGGAACCCAAATGCCCCCATAATCTTGGGTCGTCCTTTTCTACATACTGCGAATGCCACCATATACGTTGGAACAACCAAAGTCTGTTTCTATCTCGATCAAAGAATAGAGCAATTCCCCTTTTGCCGTCCCGTCAACGCATCCATCCAATGAGTACGAACCGGAAGGTCAAGGAGAAGGGCTCTGAGGTCTTGTGGCCTCAATAACGCTGAGCGTTACTGAAGCAGCCCGAATAGGGCTGTATTGGCTCAATCAACACCTACTTAGGAGAAACTAATCTCCCGACTAAGGCAAGTTGAAGGCCCAATCGACAGCTCCTCAATTCGAAGGAGGCCATATAAGTTAATACAGGTTAGAATTGCTAGGTGCCTAAGACTCAAGGCAAACCTAATCAACTAGACAACTCAACCCCTCCTAACAGGGGACGATTGAGCGCTTTTTCCTGAGAATCACCAAGCATGGGAAAAAAGACCGAGCACTCAAACATTCAGGCGGTCAAGACGACCGATTAAAAAAAGCCAGAGAAGTGCCCTCTTCATCATAAAACGCTGATCCTCAGGAACAATCCTATGACCAAAACACAGGTGACCCGTGTTAAAAGGAAAAAAACAATGGTGTAGATTCAACCTCCCGTTGTATTGTAGATCGCTACGTGTTCAAGGTCTCCCCCCAGAAGATCGGCAAAGTAGTGTATGCAACAACTACGAGGATTAGGCTACATTTGTGAACTCCTTCGGTGTACACTTTTTCAATAATAATAAAGATGTCTTCTGGTTTCAAGTTAATTTCTTGCTTGTTGTCAATTTGTGTGCAAAAGCTATTTAAGCTAAGTATTTTGTAAAACACATTTATGACACTGTCGAAAAAGTAAATTGAGCCATATTTCTCAATCAAAAGGATCGACATAAAACCAAGCAAATTCCCGATCAATACGTTCAACTCGGGAATAACTATCTTTATATATCAAGCGAGAGGCGCGTGACGACAATACCCGGAGGGTGCCACCAACCCAAGCATCCAACAAGTTCAGGTCACAGAGGCTAAGGTACACAAGTTTGAAACCTTTTTTTATCTTTCAATTATGAAAGATTTTCGAAACTTGTGAGTCACTAGCCCCTTTTTCACGTTGATATATAGAGCAAAACCTCAACTTAGTACATTTTTGTTTTTCTTCCATGGCTTAACCACCTGTATGACACAATACCCGTGTCATGCGAATCGCACCCTTATGGAGATAGCATCCTGTACATGAGCATTGTTGCCTAACAAATAAAATACGGGTAAATCTAAGTCAAAGGGGGGAATAATAATCTGATAAAAGATAAAGTACTTTTGTGACATATACTTTAAATCTTATAGTACTTGATCATACGAGAACCTACTGAAGTAATACTGCACCCAATCTCGAGCGAATCCAAAGTATAATTCGAAGCATTCAATGAACTGAGGGTCCAAAGGCTTGACGGAGTTCTGACCTCACACGATTCAAATGCTCATTACTTTCGAAGTACACATCATGCGAGGGTCCATTGTGCTTGATGAAGTGCTCGACCTCGAATGATCAAGGTACTCACCTAATTTCAAAGTACCATCACGCGAGGGCCCAAAGACTCAACGGAGTGCTTGACCTCAAAATGACCAAAGTACTCACATAAAATAGAATCCCAATCATGAGAAGAAACATTGTGCTTGACGAAGCACTCGGCTTTGAATGATCTAGGAGCTCGTAAATTCTTCCAAAATACACAATCACTAGACATCAGTAAGTCACAAAAGTACTCCACCTATTACTGTCATCTACAGGCAGGGGCCATGTATACAAACAATCAAAAAGGGCTGATTTAGGGGTATAGACCGAGTTGAAAGTAACTCAATCTCCCTAAAAGTTGTCAGTACTTTGTCGTGGCTTCACTTCCTTCCCCTCGATCCATACATGCTCGGGGGCTGGAGCCTAACGATAGTGTCATATGACCCCACTCTAAGGGCTCGGGGGCTACCCTAAAATGATAGTCGTTCAAATACCCCTCGTTTGGACAGAGATTAACTGACCATGCGAAGGGCAAGCGGATTTAGGTATGTTCTAAATAAGTCTCTACTCTTCATCCAAATAATTGCCTTATTCAAATAAAGAGTCGGGGGCTACTACACATACATCTCCATCAGTCCATATTTTTTGGATCTGGCAATGCTAGAACGCCTGAACATTCACAATCACTAGGAGAGATAGCACTACAGACCGCTCGAGTCTTAGCTACTCTAATCCTATGATCAACATGAATACGACACATAGCAACCAGAAAAGGGAAATCACAAATATACTAGGTCGCATAGAAGACAAATGACAATAACGTGCCCAACATTACAAATTGTCTTTAGGCAAATTCCAGAACACGGTGTTTGATGCAAGATAAAAGTTCACTCGCCATCCTCATCATCATCGTCAATGGAGAAGCCGAGCTTCTCAACAAAAGCTATGGCCATAGGGCGGATACCATCAAGAAACTGCTGAACATCATCTGCCTGACTACAATTGTAACAATTTAATATGAGGCTCGGGTCAAAATCAGGCTGGCGACTCTTGATGACTCCCACCACATGTTCAACAGCAGTAACAGCTCCCTCGATCAGCTTCTCCTCGACGATGGCCCGACGCCCCTCGGCAGCCTCAAGCTTCTTTTGCAATTCCTCAGCTTGCTGCTTCAAAGTCGCCTTCTCCCGCTCCAGGATATTGACGTGATTGCGCAAGCCTAAAAGAAACAACAAGAAGTTAAGGCCCAATAAGCAACGGGCGTGCTTCAGAATCACATCCAAACGTACCTTCAGTACCCTCTAGGAGTTCATATACCTCCTGCTACAGCTTAGCATTGTCTGATTCAGATTGCTTGGCCTTTTCTTGATCTTCTTCCCAAAGACAATAGAAGCTTTGCATCTCTTGGATAAGAGCACGCAGCCGAGAGGGGTTCCTCCCTATGAGTACTACCTGGACCCCCTGAGCCTGGGCACTGGTTCCTAAGGCCAAGTCTAAAGCCTTAGGGGTTGGAGTTGCACTAGGCTCTTCAGTGGCAGCCTCGACCGCACCCTCAGGCGTTTTAGCTCTCCTGTAAATAGCAACAGAGCATCAAATAGGAGTTTGGGAGAAACATAATTAAAGTTACTACCCATGCACTTATGGATCAAGTGGGATCACACATCTCAGTTTCTTCTGTCGCTGAGTCATTGGTTTTGGCACTGGTGGGGTTATGGCTTTCCCCTGAGTACAAACCTCCCGAACACGTTCAAGGCTATCCAGATGGCTAAAGACCCGGTCAATCGGTCAAAAACATGTCTAAGCAGTACCTGATCGCTAGAACGAAGCGGTATCTCCTGCTCGGTCTCCTGAGGCATCGCTGACTGGTTTTCACTAGTCCCGGTGACTAAAGGGAGGCTCTTGGACTTACCTCGGCTTCTTTTAGAAGCGAGCAGTTTGAGCTCTTCTACACTTCCTTGCGATCGGGTCTTCCTCTTTTCGACAACTCGAGGAGGCTCGGGGGCTGGCTTCCTGTAACACCCCGGGTGTTATGGTTGCTAATTAATCTGCCATGTCATCATAATGCATCGCAAAGCATCCATGTTTAGGTCAACCCTGTTATGCATTAACTAAAATGAGTTTACATTTCTAGGTTTGATGTGCTTCTCAGCGGTGTGATTCGAATCAAAAACCCTAATTTCAAATACCACCGCAAATACTTAGTCAGTTAGTCCAGGCCCTGCGAAATTTGAGGTGTGTGACTGTGTTACACACTAGTGTCAAGTGTAGGGTATGAGTTCAAGTGCAACACATAAAATGAAGCTCCAAGTTTGAGTTTGGATTGGAATCCAAAAACTTGTCACGAGTTTTCCGATTCGAATTTAAATTCAAATTTGGGGAAATGTTAAAAGAATTTCAAAAGCTAAATTGGTCAACCAAGAGTGGCATTTGGTCAACCATGTCATGCTTGTCCAAATGATGCCCTTGGATGATGATTTGATCATTAAGCAATCACTAATTAAGGTAGCAACAAATTCCAATTAAACATTTCTCCGAAAACCCTAAATTTCAAAACCCTGTTTTACCCCTTTTTAAATAATTCAAAATCTAAGCAGAATTTGGGAAAACGTTCAAAACCAGGTTTGTAGAACTTTTCAAGGGCTACAACTTTGGTGTTTTGAGTTTTCAAAGTTTTAGTGTAAAATGTGGAGCAATTTGGAAAATAAGCAAATTTTAGATTTGACCCATTTTTGTCCCCAAACTTAAATTTTAAAATGGAGGCATAATTTGAAAATGTTTTGAACAGAAAAGTTGTAGGTCTTGTCTAGATGTACAACTTTGGTGTTTGGAGTTTTTGAAGTTTCAATATAAAATCCAAAGTAATTTCTAAATTACCAAATTTCCAAAAAGTGTCCCCTTTTGAATTTAAACTCAAATTTCAAAATCCAGTTATAATTTGAAAAAGTGTTCAATACAAAACTTGTAGATCTTGAAATTCTGAAGATTTCATGTCTTGGGAATTTTTCAAGTTGTTACATGAATTTTAGAGTAATTTGAAAAATACAGTTTGAATTGAAACAGTTTGGGGGGAGCTACAGTGCTCGGCAAATCAGCGTCCGGCAGCGCGCGGCATGGGCGCCGGCGAGCCGCCGACGTCGCGCTAGCCGCTTCCACAGCCTTCCAGCCTGCCACCGCGACCACAGGGATCGCCTCGCGCTCTCCAGCCGCTTCTCTAGCTTCACAGCTCTATAAAAAGCCCCCCACCGCCACTGTCGCCGTTCGGTTTCGCCATTGCCGCCGCCACCGTCCTCATTTCGCCGGCAAAATTCACCCTCTCTACTCCACCGCAGCCCTCTCCATCTTGCCAATCGCTCCGCCATAACCTTGCGAACCATTTGCGCCTCTTAGTGTAGACGCTACCGCTCAGGATCGCCGGGGAGCTGTCATCTTTCACCTCGGGTCACCGTCGTCCCGGGCGAGCTCCGCCACCGTGGCCAGCTGCCTCCCGTGCCTTTCCGCTTCAACCGATCACGGCTTTGTGATCGTGGTACGCCCCTGGTGCTCCCTGGCCATTCAATTTGATCATTACACCCTTGTTTTGCCGGGACGCCGGGCACCGTGGTTGCCGTGCCGCCATCGTCGTCGGTAAGGAGTCACCGGAGCTCGAGCCGAGCTATAGAATGGTGTAATGGTTTCGTGGGAAGGTGCAGATCGTTTTGGTAGGGTCAGTTAGTCGACCGACGCTGTGCTCGCCAGCCGGCCATCGTGCGGGCATAGCTGAGAGCGCGGGAGAGAGCGGGAGAGCGAAGGAGAGGGATGACAGATGGGACCCGCGTGTCAGCGAGAGAAGAGGGGGAGAGTGCGCGCGCGAGCAGGCCGCGGTGCTGGGCCGCGTGCGCGGTGCTGGGCCAAGCGCAGGCGAGCGAGCGCGGGCGCGGACGCGAGCGGACCGCGTGCATGTTGTTGGGCCGAGCCAGAGAGAGAAGGAAGGGAGTCGGCCCGGTTTGATTTCGTTTTTTTTCTTTTTCAAAATTGTGAATAGTACTGATGTTTAATTATTTCATTAAAATTTGTGTAGAGCTCCAAAAATCATGAAAAATTTGGTGTAAGCTTTTCAAGGTGTAAACTACCTAGGAAAAATATTACATGCTAAATTTGATTACTTTGTGCAGGATATTTAATTAGTTCTATTAAATATTAAATGCAACTTCCATGAATTTTAATAATTAAAATATTAATCCAAAAATTATGAAATTTATTGTGACACTGTTTTAGGTCATGTTTAATCCATAGAAAAAGTTTAAGCTTGTTTAGATAAAGTATGATCAAATATTAATTATGCCCTAATTAATTAAATAGTAAATAAAGGTTAAATTGATAACTTTAAGTGTTGTGTGCCCTTTTGATTGAGTGATGTCCTTAGGTCACTAATCTTTGGTACCTTAATTTCATGTTTGAGCTCGTTAGTAACCTAATTGGTAATAAAAGCTGGTATCGCTTAAGTTATCGCTATTAGTTAGTAGGTTTTACTGTTTTGCGACTGTACCGCGAAGGAAAGTGTACTTAAGTCGTAAGCTGTGGCATATCATCATCAAGCATCATGTTTATCATCGAGCATCATGTTGAAGCATGTTATATACTCGTGTAGTTTCCGCTTTCGAAGAAGTTGACGTTGCCGAGCAAGTCTCCGGAGAAGAGTTGTCGTCGGTGGGTTCTGGACCGGAAGTCGGAGTCCTCGAGTCTGAGTCAGTCGTCGCGTCAGAGCAAGGCAAGCCCCGATGTATTTAAACCCTACCTTGATATTTACAAATCTTTATTATTATTACTATGGTTTACTGCATTAAGTAATTAGGAGTTGAGTGATAATCCAATTGCTGCATTATCATCCTTGATTATTGCGATATCAACCTTGATACCTGTTTTACTGAAAATGCATAGTATGCTTCGCTATGCTTATGAGTTAAGCTTTTTAAATGAATGTTTACTCGGCCATGATGGCATACTTAATGAATATTGAAATATAAGAATGAACTTGTAAGATCGGGCGGGTGGTTTGGCCACTGCTAACTTGCATTGGGAGAGGAGTCTCAATGTATTGTTTCCGCCTTATCAGTTAAGGACCGTACGTTATTGGCCCTCGCGTCATGGAGTTTTTATTAGTACTAGCCATGTGCCCATGTCGGGTAAAGCCTTACTTCGGCTAGTCCATTACGAGAACGTCTAACCTCGCACTGGGAGTGGAGAGATGGCGAGAGTAGCGTGTACCCTCAGGGCTAGAACTAGGCCGGGTTCGAGGAGTACTGTGCTCTCGGGTAGCGATGGACACGTTCTAGTTTTGGGTTACTCGGGTAAGAGTTGATATATGCAAGATTCGGTTCTACATATGTCGTGTGGTTAGGAATCCCCAGCTGGGTAAATGAAGCGGTTCGAATCGTCGTTGCTCCACAAGAAAGGAGTCTTGGCCTTGCACCAACATCGTAGTTAAGAACTGGATTTGAAAAGGAATGAGAAAGGTCTTGATGATAATTACTTTGATCTAGATTAGGATCACCTAGAGTTGGTTAATGAACCATCAATGGTAAAAGTAAAATATTGAAGATAAGGACTTACTTTAGTAAGCTTTTCTGCAAAAGAAAATTTGATTCTGGAATACCTGTACCTTGATTCCCTAAAGCTAGCATGCCCTTGGAGTCTTTTTCTTAGTCGGGTAAGTCTTGTTGAGTACTCTTGTACTCAGGGTTTGTTGAATCCCTTGTTGCAGGTGCGGTTCATGAACAAGTCTGCTTTGAGCCTTGTTGCATGACCGTTGTGGCTGAAGAAAGTAACGACGAGTAGACTGTGTGGCCTCTAGGCAAGGCATCCTGTTTGTGTGATTGTAATAAAGTTACTACTGATACTTCTCTACTATCGGTTTGTAATTATGCTACGTAAGGTTTGAGGTTTGGAAACTGGTTTGTAAACTTAAGTTATTGTAAGACTTCCGCTACTTTACTCTGTTGAATATTTTGAATAAACTGTTGTAATATTGCAATACTCCTATGATTGGATCCTGTTCGGAGGAAAGCAGGCCTTTTAAGTTATAAGGAACATAAGTACGGCTGTCAGAGGTCATTATGACGATGACGGGTACATGTGGGCGATCATAATTAGGAGGTTCTGTTACACTTCCTCACGGTGGCACCCACTTTAGTTTGTGCAACATCGGGTGTTTCCTCTTGCTGCATACCTGAGCCCTGTTTAGGAGCAGAAGGGGTCGTCTGAGCGGCCTCATCGGCTGAAGCTTGATCGGTCGCCGACCCCTCGGGGGTGTCTTCATCAACACTGCCGATGTCCATGCCCCCCGGCAACTGAGCCCAAGGGGACAACATCCTGGCATCTCACAATTAAGTAAATATCAAGATTGTTAAGGAAGAAAGTCAATAAACATCTTGCCTTTACCTGAGGCAGAGGATTCTCGGCGTGGTACGGCAACAGGACTCTAGTCTAGTCCGGCCGATCAACGTCAAAGATGTCCTTTACTCGCTGAGCAATTTTTTCACCTGACACTTCTGATGCAACATGATAGAACAGACTTTAGAAATAAAAAAATCACAAACGAAAGACTCCCGAACAAGCGCAAACTCGGAACATAGGTTTTAACCTTCAGTCGATTCCCTGTTCAGGTCACGGATCCCTTTGTAGGTGTAGGCCAAGTTCCGCTGCTTCAAGGGAACAATCCTCCACCTGACAAAGGTCTCCACCATGTGTGTCGCGGTAAGCCTGGCTGTCCGAAGCTCTTGGATATGTGCAATATGCTTCTGCATCTTCTCGATGATAGGGCGGATCGATCTCCGCCTCTCATTGGTCACAGGCATCAATGCTCTGCCTTTGATCGGGCTCTCTTCATGGAGTTGGATGTAGAACCATTTTCTCTGACACCCTTTCCAAGAGGTCTTGATTGGGAAAGTTATATAGTCGTTCCCCTTTCTCAGGGAGAACCCGATCGACGTGATGGCCAAATTCTTGGCATAGTAAGTGGCAAAGTAAAAGTAGCGCCACAAGTCTAAATAAGGCTTGACCCCGAGCCATGCCTCGCACAATAAGGTGAAAACGCTAAGCATTGCTACTGCATTCGGCAGTAGATGAACAATCTCGATCCCATAATGTCTATAGATCCGCTCTAGAAACTTAGACGAAAAAACCCCGAAGCCGCACTTGAAATGCGCAATGAAAACTGCAGCTTGATGGGTTCGGGGGTGGGAGGAGCCTGACCTTTAGTTTCAACCCACTCATAGATTTGTGGGTCTAGGCGTAAGCCTCGCTCCCTCAGCTTCTTCAGATCCTTCGCCTTCATGGTCGAAGCCTTCCAATATTCGTCGGGCTACACCACCTTGGAGGGCTAGGAAGATTGCGACTTCTCGGCGCTCATTTGGCTGGAGGCACTCGTCGAACCCTCAGATTGTTGTTGGGCGGAGGCCATGGCGGTGCAGGGAAGACGAAGAACTCGAGGAGGAAAAGAGAGCAGAAGGCGGATGCAAAAGTGCGAAAGGATGCAACAGTGGTTGGCACCGAAGCGAAATGAAGGGTTAAATGACCCTGCGGCCCGCACGATCCCCGAAAAACCGCTCGGCGGCCACAGTGCATGCCGCGATTTGTGCAACCAAAATTATCTCCTGGTTAGTTTCTATTTACATTGGGTTTAAAGATCTTTTCTTTCCTAGTAAGAAAGTTTGATCAAGAAATTCCCATATGTTCAAACGAGCATACACTAAAAGCCTGACCAGCTTGGGATGAGTGGGACAACTCATTGACAAATTAAGTCATTAAGCCATCGGTCTATTTCTATGCACAAGGTACATTCAAACTGCAAAAATAAGACCAAATGACAGCTTTTTCATTCTTAAACTTCGCTTAAAACACAGATTTACAAAAGGGATTCCTAAAACCCTAACTAATTATTTCTAGACCAAACACCCGGTCGGGCCTAAAACAAATCCTGATCCGCAAGGATGAAATCCTTGCGGCGGTGGCAAAAGGGCCCGACCTAGGTGATCGTCACCAAGTTTAGGCGCTTGGTGGAGGACTGGGAGGCACGACGGCCTGCTCCGGCGACCCATCAATCACCGTGGTGCCCTCCTCCACCTTATCTCCTAGCGTGACCTCCTTCTCGCCTTCGCCGGCATCGTCCTCCGTGGCCTCCTTGTCGTCGCTCACCAGGTCGACCAAGGCCCCATCGCTGGGGATTCCGATGGCTTCCTGGTTCAGCTCAACAAAGAGCTTATGGGCGAACTCCCAGTCACCGCTCGTGTCAGGCACGGCGGTGACCAGAGGAGCAGAAGGCCCGGCCTCAGAAGGACCAGTGTTGGTGGCGGTGGCAGCGACAGGGGCTATCAAGTCTTCTGACTCATCGTCGGAGAGCTCGATCCCCTGCGGCGGTGCGCTCGACTCTGGCTTCGCTAGGGCCGGAGCAGTGATATCCTCGGCACTCGCTGAGACCTCCTCCTTCTCCTTCTTCATGATCGTGGTTCCTTCTCGCGAAGGCGTCGCGGCTGAAGATGGGGTTGCGGACGGAGTTGCGGGTGACGCCAGGGCTACAGACGATGACGCCGAGGGGAAGATGGAGGCGAGGTCCTAGCGGACTGCCCAGGCGAACTCCCGAGCAATAGGCGAGGGATCTTGCGGTGGCGGCCGATGGTCTTCATCCTCATGACAACTAATGTGGGGATGCTAAATGGATCTAACCTAGCACTCAGACGCCTGCTTATAAAGCCAAGGCTGGGGTGAATGGGAAAGCAAGCCAATCGTCATCCACGAACCGAAGCGACGCATTAATCGCAAGCCACGCATAATCCTCTGAAGTCGAACTGGCGCGGCCACTCGAGTGCCTGACAACCGCCGCCTGACTCGGACGGAGACCGCATTGACAAGACAAGACGACTCCTGAGTATGGCTTATTTTATTTTACAACTCATCGCCTAACTATGCGACCCTGTAACTTCTACTTGACCGGCCTCGTTCTCACGGGTAAGAATTCGTGCTCTTGATAAATTCCCGATTCCGAACGCCCTGAAAGGCCTGAGTGCGGGAAAGTTACCGAGTCTGGCTTGCCCAATAAGCTCGGGGGCTATTGACGGTGCCATACTCTCAGGATTCCCGACTACCGGATATGCTAGCTACCGAATCCGTACCGAAGATGACCTGAAGGTTCACGACTCGCCTATTCAAGGAAGGATGTCTGAAGATCACGCCAAGACTCTGACTACGATACGACTATGTCACTTGTAGGGCAAATAGGCCTCGGATATAAATAGGTAGCCATCCGCCCTGTTGTAATCGTTGAAACTCTCATAGGCACAGCCCTCTTATAATCGCCATCTAGCTATTCGACGAGATTGTAATACAAACAAATAGCAACTAGGCGTAGGGCTTTTACCCGCTTCCCGGGGGCACTGAACCGGTATAAATCCCGTATCTCCATTGTGTTTGCTCTTTGCATCAAGCGAGTTCCGCTAAGAACCGAGTATCTGCCGGTAAAAAACACCGACACTATGTATATGCATTCTTTATGAGGCAAGTTGATCTATAGTTTGTACCCATCACTGCTGAGCATTCATGGCAATCTGAATATGAATTGATATCTCCACCACTACAGTCTGAATATATTGGAAGTGAGCACCACTACAGCATACAGTAAGACGGGAAATATTTTTTTCGGAATTTTACATTATAATTCCTGAACAGAGTCGTGCACGACCACGGTCAGAATCGGCGAAAGCTGGACATATATTCTTGTGCCGGATTTACAGGTAATATAATATAACCACAGCCTCTGCACCGGGATACTCCCATATCTTTTATTTCAGTTACGGCTAGTTGATCATTCTTTTCTCTGATATTTGTTTAACACGACAAATGAACAAATTGAATATAATTCTCTTCTAACTGTTTCATTTCCTACGTGTGTAACTAGTTATGTCCAATTGTTTCTTTTAAAAAAGGTCTCTGACCACGTTCTATGATGACTCAACTAATCATCTTTTTATGTCGTCGCAAAAAAAAAATCATCTTTTTATGTGCTCATATTGTTTTTAGATTCTTGTATTTATTTAAGAATTTAACCACAACTATTTTCAGAGGTGTCTTTTTTTTCTAGAGTCGGTTCTATCAAGAAAGTATAAAATAGTTTCACATATGGCCATCTCTAGAAATCAATTTCTAGAGACAGCTAATAATGTGACTTGCCCCTAAAATAGATGTGGTACAAAAAAAATTTATAACTCTTCAATAAAAAAAGTTAGATGCTTTGACTCTCAAAACAATATTGGATTTATTGTGGGCCAGGCCCATTTTAAATTTAATAAATCAATAAAACTCTACGGTGTGTAACTGTTGGGCATTTAATATTTATACCGGATTGGAACTTGACCAAACGTTGACTCGACTTATATGGTTGGAATTCATCCGTCCATATTGAGAAGTTGAGAAAAGGATAAAGGCGTTCCACGCGCGCGCGTGCCGTCGGCCGGGGCGTGGGCGAGGCAGGCGGCGAGCGGACGGGCGAGGCGTGGCCCGGTTTTGCCACTCACTCTCCATGATAGCGGGAGTTACAACTTTCTGAGTTAATCCCGAGAGTTACCGTCTCTTCACTTGCCCCTCTCCTAGACTGCCTGCGTGAGCCTCTTCCCCTCCCTCTGCGCGAAAGCATAAAAGAGAAGGCACCAGTTTCTCCAGTTCTCTCTCGGTATCCGGAACACAGAACAAAATCAGACCTCATCTTCTGCTGCGGAAATGTTTTCCCGTCTCGTACCTCTGCACGCACAGAGAGACGAGAGAGCAGGTGCCTCCGAAGCCCTTGCCGTCTGCGATCCCTGCTCAGGGAGTGCGGCAATTAGGTTTTTGGGGAGAGACTACGCGATTGCTCGTTCCCGGTCATCTTCTTCCTCTGGACGCGGATGGGAACTGTACTGCGATCACCTTCCTGCATCGACTACGGTCCATGACTTCGAGCAACGCACTATGACGACTAGTGCAACTGGAGCCTCTGATGCCCTCAGCATGGGACCCTCCGCTGGGTACATCCTATTCTCATATCTTTGTCAATTCATGGTGTTCATGTGCTATGTTGTCTCTGTTACGTTCTATATGCCATGGATGTTTGTTTATGTGATACTCATGCTTGCTGGTATGTTTAGACTATCATGCTTATATGTTTTTTATCATGATCTTGACTCATATATGATATATAATCTTGCTGTTATATTTGTTTTGTCTTATCTTGGTACATATGAACATGTTGATCATCCTTTTTGTATTCATGTGAATATATATGATGCTATGCTGTAATTGTTTATTATCATACATGTCATCACAATGCTGTTATTATTTTTCAAAATTAAACTGAGTATAAAATTGTCTAAATTTCTAACAATAGATTAGAATAACTTATAATTTGGGACGAAGCGAGTACTGAATATGCTCCACCTTGCTAAATTGTGAACTGCGCTCCAGCATGCATGTGCTAAAATTAAAGAGCAAATCTGGTACATACGAGCAATACTAGGAGAAACAACATGCATGGGCGATGCGCGCGTCATGACACCGTCATCGCACATCCTTTTGCATGTCTTCTAGGACTAACATTTTTTCGAGAACATGCTATAGCATGTATTTCATTAAACAGAATAAAAGAGTTTTATTACAGACAGGGTGAACTTACGGTAATCCAAAGATTACCGAAATCGTACCCCACACCCTTACGACACTCGCACGAGGTTGTAATTACATGAAACTATAACGACAAAGGTGCTGGTGCTGATGGGCTAGTTGTTCTCGTCGTCCAACCCGATCATGTTCAGCTTCATGGCCATTGGGTCGAACTCCCCACCAAGAAGAAGCTGTAGCGCGTCATGGGTGGAGTCTGAAAGCAGCTCCCGAAAGGCCGCCTTGTATTTGCGCACTGTATCGGAGCCAACATTGGGGAAAGGAGCCTCCAATCCTAGCTTGTTCATGAGAACGCGCTGAGCCTGTTTGGTGATGTCTGCCTCGCGCGGTTGGGCGGCAATGCGCTTACTGCGCCGCAACGACGTAACGGGAGCCGGTGTTCGAGGTCTGCGCAACGTCGGCGGCCCATGGATGAGGGGCGTCTGCAAAGGAAGACAGAGCCGCTCCTCCAAACTCTCCTCAGTCGACAACGCGGCCGCAGCAACAGCCGGTATGGCTGGAGGGGATCTCCCCGCCAGTATCGTCGCTGAGGATGTTTCGCCCGAGCCGCATACTTCTGGGCCTGAAAGGCAAAGATCCACGGCCGCCTCCGACACAACAAGAGCCGCGTCGCCAGCCTCGACATCAAGCCGACCCGTGTCGTTGACGTGCGACGAGGAGGCCTCAGCCTCCACCCCCGACGTCTCAGCATCCGCAAAGTTGAGGTGAATTCTAGGACTAACATCTTATTATCTTATGATGAGTTGATATCGAACGACCAGGGGAAAACCCAGATGTTTCACGCCACCTCTCGCCGACGATCGACTAAAAAGCTTCTATAGTCAACTTAGGGCCTGTTTGGTTAGAGGTGTTAAAGTTTAACAAATACTGTAGCACTTTCGTCTTCTTTGACAAAAAGTTTCCAATTTTGGATTAATTAGGCTTAATAGATTCGTCTCGTAAATTACTCCTAATCTGTGCCGACATACATACAATTAGTTTATATTTAATACTCCATGCATTTGCCGCGTTAAGAGATCTCGCGTTCGCTGCCTCTGTCCTTTCTTCGGAGAAATAATAATGAAATCCTCCAGCTGGCAGTGCAACCCAATTGTTCCGGAATGCATGCATGCATGCATGGCTCCCTGGTTCAACGTGTCGTGTCCCCCGTTTTTATCACAGAATGTGGCACAGTGATGACCTTGTTTTTTTCCCCCTACTAATGCCCATTTTCCTATAAAACGCTGGCTGCCGTCATACGCAGGCGCGCAGTTATCCGGAGAAGCCATCCATTCCATATAGACGATCGGCGCTCAAAGATCATGCATACAAGTCAGAAGAAGGGGCGGGCATGGCATGTTCTACATACGTGCGTGCCATTGCCATGCCACTTGTATGAGTGGCGACGCCCGCCACTCCACGAAAAGCGATGCAAGTACGCAACAAGCCATATATGGCTAGGTAGCCGCGCGTGCTAGAAACGGCACCGCATTACCATTCGCAGAACGTACACAGACGAGAAGTCACGCGAGACAGGCACAGCTGGAAGAAAGAGAGAAGTCCATGGGCCATGGCATGCGTAGCTAAATGTACGATGGCGAAGACGACAGCACAAGCATGCGCACCAACACTACCACATTCAGTTCGGTCATCTTTTTGTGTTTGGCTAGATGCTTTCAGTTAATCCCTGTATGTATGAACTCCTGCTTTTATTTTAAATGAAAAGTTCTCTCACTGTGGAGTCCTCCCTCACAGTTTTTGCGGTCAAAAAAAAAACTGGACACGATCCAACTGCCACTGACAGAAGAATGTCGAACTGTCGATGGATGAAACCTGCTAGAGAGGCCCGACCGGCCCGCTCGATCTGTGCTGTGAATCTGATCCGTCCGGCTTCTCGCTTTTCCGGCAAGACGACAACGGAGACAAGCAGGCAGGTCGGTCGGTCATCACCAAACCATTCCATGGAGATCACAAGACCATGTGGCATTGCCAATAGTGGGGGCGGCGGCTTGGCTGCTCTTGTTACCAGATCGACCGAACACGACAGGTCGAGGTTCACTGGGATCTGATCGGAAGTGATTCGACTGATCATCGGACACAAGTGGAGCACGTAACGTGGTGCTGCAAGCCAAGATACGGCGCCTTATCATGGGACTGGGACTGGGACAAGAGCAGCAGTGCGGAGGTGTAGGTGAGGGCACGCGCAACGGAGGCAGACATCCGTGTTAGCCTCAGACTAAAGTAAGCTCCACGTATGTCAAGAAAAAAAATCAAAACCATCACCTGTTCATACCTGCTCTTCTCCTCACTGCAATCTTGCAGTAAAAAAGGACGCGCATGTCACCGAGTACACTGTTGCTTTTCAGCTTTTCTTCTCTCTCTCATCTCTGAGGCTACTGCTTTTCGATTCTAGTGCATTCTTGGATAGTAGTTTCTGCCCTTTGTCAGATCAAGCTAATAGTTCCTCTGCAGGATACCAAGATCACTTTTGAGACCACCAAACTGTATGACATGAAATTTTGATGCATAGTTGAAAGCTGGGGCAGTACACCAACATGGAGCGTTGGGGAAGCCTGATGGTGGGGCTTTTCTTTTCGCGCTTTACTAGATTTCTTTTTAGTTCTGCGATTCAGATGTGGGATTGGGTCTGCCACCGGCACTGTACGTCGAATCCAAATGTAATGAGAGCCAAGAAAGAACTAGTATAAGCAACATCTTTGTATATCTTCCTTGTTTTCATTTTCTTCCACTTTTGCTGTCAACTTAGTACTATCTTGTTCATGTTATGTGAACCATTTTTTGCATGTCCCTGGCCCCACTTTTTATCGTTTCAAATACCCCCCATATCATTTCGTACGTCTCTGTGCTCTGCGTCATCCAATACTATTCATCCGTTCATCAGTATCTGATTTGCTGGTTTTCCCATGCTCTCAATCCGCCGAATGCATGCGTCGGATATGTTGAGGATGCACGATGCTCGTATTGAACCATGTGGTTAGGCTTGTTTTTACCTGTATGTAGATAGAGATCTTCGATTTTGTTTCGAGCACCTATAGCACTAAGGGCCCAGCCCACCCCAGCCGGCGGCCCTGTTGGGATGGACTCATCCATTGTGGCCAGCCCAGTCAGAAACACGGCGTGCTAGTCGAGAACTCTTTTTAGCCAAAAAAAAGAAACTAATAACATTTTAAAAGACCATCCAAACTAAATTGTCAGGTAGCCCTTAAATTGTCAAATGACGGCGCAACTTTACTAAAGCCTCGCCACATATATTGGTCTAAATAACTAGATACAGTGAGATGTCTAGAAAACACTTTTCACGTAAGTTGTTGATGACATGGCATGAGACTTACACACCACCACGGATGGCATGACTGACCAATTGAGTCATGCTAAAGCACTGTTTATCTAAATGGTCATTTAGCTCGTTTAGACACAGTTTTCGTTTAATCGGTTCTGTTTCGACATCTGGTTTGTCCAAATAATGCCTAACTATTTATCATTTAGAGTTTAGGATAACAATGCACCAAAGTGTATGGTGTGATTGAGACCAATATCTCTAGCTTCTCCTCTAATCTTGGTTAGTTAAATCTAGATCTCAAACTCTCTTTTGATCAAGACCAATGTAGCTAGTTCATGGCTAGAAATCACCCCAAATAGCTCAAATCATGACCTAGGCTTGAAGGGCATAAATCACTCCATGACACCATAGAAACCCTCCTACAAGGCCTCACACACATGCAAGGATCACACAAGCACTTGCACCTATGAAATCGCTTAGAGCATCTCCAACAGTTCCCCAATACATCTGCCCCAATAACATACTAATGGAGATAGCCCAATATTACTTTTTGAAGTATTGGGGAAGATGCTGCAGCAGATCTCCAATAATCCCCCCCAATACGTGGGACCCAGTTGTCAGTTTGTTCTTCTTCCTTGTCTTCAAACCCTCACCTAGATCCCCGCTGCTCCCCGAGCTCTTCCATGTCCACGCCCTTCCTCCATGCTCGTCCTCCCTCCTCCTCCTCCCTCTTGCAGCGCGAGCACAGTCATCGGCCGCCACTGGTTCGGGAGCTCGAGGCCGCGACCTGCCCCCTGGATCTCGAGGCTGCGGCCTGCCATCCCGAGATGCGACCACATGCCGTGACCGTCTCCATGGCCGCGGCGGGCAGCGGCAAGCGGACCTGGCTAGCGGCGGCTGGACCTCCATCTCCGGCTCCTCCTCTGTGCCTGTCGTCGTCTCATAGAAGCTCTTCTTCGATTTCGCAGAGGCCGACGCCGTGGACGACGGCAGCTGCCATGACTCAGTGTGCAACAAGGAGAAGAAGAAAAAGACAGTTATTTGTGGGCCCCACTATATTGGGGGAGATGCAACTCCCCCTCTATTTGAGGGGAGATGGGGTGTTTTTTGGTGGCCACCAAAAAAGGGAGGGTTATTGGGGGACTGTTGGAGAAGGAAAAGTGACCAATCTCTCCCAATATGACAGTTTTATGGGGATGGGGGATGGGATTGGGGTAATGTTGGAGATGCTCTTAGCAACACACTCTAGAGACATCACAAACTCTAAAATCTCTTGTTGATTAGACGGACAATCCGCTATCCTTAGATCTCACACTTGGTCTTTTTTCACCTAGAGCATACCTTGACAGATGCCATCCGACACCGTCAGATAGTCCATCGAACATTCTCCCCAATATATAGAGGGATGCTTTGGTGCATACCCCCATAGATAGTTCATCTGGTCTAAGCTAAAGGAGAGCTGGATGGCAAGTCCTGCATCATCATGCTCCGATAGACTGTCCGTCAAAACTCAAGGGACAGTCGACAGTCCGGCTATGCGGCTATGCCTACCTAGATGCGGGTGCTAGGACTATCAAAGCCAGAAAAATGCAGTTTTAACTTGGTTTGTTTTCCGAAATACGAACTTCGTTAGTTTGCCATTGCTCGCAAAATCAGATCACATTATGGCGTACTTCAACTTCAAGGTCCTCTCAGAAACTAGGAAAGGTCTAGTCATAAAAAGACGTGATAGGTAGATAATAAAGAAATAAGACGTGATGAGACAAAAAATTATTTTGAAAAAACTATTCACTAAAAATATGGTTTCTATATGCAATGATACATAAGATAATTTAATCATAAATTAGAAACTACCTGTGGGTTCTATTATTGAGACTGCCCTAACTGCCCTCAAAACTCAGTGGTAAAGACGGCTAACGAGAGCATTTATAAACAAAGCCAACAATAATAAGTAAAACCGCTATCACAAAAAAAAAAGTGGGGCCTCTTGTAATTGTGCCCTGCTATGTTGAATGCCACATAATTTGTCAAGAAAGATTATAAACACAAAACGTCCAAGAGTTGACACCTCAAAATTTCAATCAATACAGTTCCCAAAAACTTCCTCAGTAGGGAGTATATGGCAGACTTGAACTGCTACATCTGACAGGGCCACCGCTGACAGGACTTGAAATTACAGCCTCCTTCCTCTCCTACCACCCTTTCTGCGAGTGCTGTCAGTGGGGACTGGAGTAACATCCTCTGTACACAATGAAATCCCAGGTTAACAAACCATGCAAGAGAAACCACGGTAAATTTTGATGTCATATAACTTTTCAAAGCAAGATAACTACATTCTACCAAATATTTCTAGCAACCACAGTAAAGTTTGATTTGTCATAAAACCTTTTCATCAAAATATGATTATATTCACAGTACATTCTACAGTTTATGTATATCTAAAACAGGATGCATTTTAATGGAGTTAAGCCTCCCTCCAGGTTTGGTTCAATGATGCCAATTGCCAACAGCCTAGTCCTCCCTGGGTTTGGTTCAATGATGCCAAGTGCCAGTTGGGCATGCTATAGAACAATAGCCAGATGATGTTTTCACTTGTTCATAGTAGCTCAAGCTTCAAGTTTTGCCCTTGCCAAGCATATTTTCACTTATTAAAAGTAGCTCAAGCTGAAGTTTTGCCCTTGCCAAGCACAGCATTTACGTGTTTACCCATTAGCCCCAAAATACTAGGCCAAGGTTCTGCATAACGTACAGCAGCAGACATCTAGGACTTTTTTAAATCTAGCTCAGATGACTGAAAGATGCAAAAGGGAAAATTCATAGGCCAGCATGCTTACCAATACGTCCAATCTTCATGCCAGATCGAGCAAGGGCTCTAAGGGCAGACTGAGCACCAGGGCCAGGGGTTTTGGTCTTGTTTCCACCAGTAGCACGGAGTTTAATGTGCAATGCAGTAATTCCAAGCTCCTGCAAATGGGAAATAAGAAAATGAGGACCTACTTATCAACAAGTACTGTATTTTTTCCACAGTAAGAAAATACCTTGCATCTTTGTGCAACATCCTGTGAGGCAAGCATAGCAGCATAAGGTGAGGACTCATCACGATCAGCTTTAACCTTCATGCCACCTAGACAATGCAAAAATTGTCAAATTCTAGTAAAAAGAAAAAGGAAGACCTGAGTGACTAGAAAAAGAACTTGCAACTTTAAGAAGCCAGGACAATAGGCAAAACAACAACAACAACAACAACAACAACAGCAAAAACTACATAGCCTTTTGTCCCAAGCAAGTTGGGGTAGGCTAGAGATGAAACCCAAAAGAGAGACGATAAACAGGGAGACACATAAAGGGACATAAATGGCACAAGACAGAAAGAGGTCACGGTTCAGGCACACAATAGGCAAAACAACATTTAGCTTTAATCCAACTCAAAACTGATTTAAAAAAAGCTGTCTGAAACCTCATAACAGAACATATTATTTGTATCTATATAAACTAAATCACAACTAACTGGTGACAGGGGGACCATTTGACAGTAGTCATAAGTTCAGCTGTCAGAGCAAATATACAGACAGCCAATCTGCAGTTAGAAATTATTCTCAATTGATCTGATGTTTGATTTAGCAACAGGTTATAGAAGCCTAAAATAACTGGTAAGACAAAGTGCAACTGGACTGTACATAACTAAACAGAAGATGAAACACAACAAACAGAAATCATGTTCACTTCCATGAAGTAGGCACCTTCATTCAATTTAGCGATGGCACCCAGCAGAAATGACTCAGCTAAATCAGTGCAAAAAGCAACTGACTGAGACCAAGCAAACACCACAGGATACACAATAGCAAGATGAAGACACCTAAAACAAACAGGAAGAGAGAGGACCCAGAGAAAAACTCTCTGGTCCCTCATTATCAATGTTGCACAGCTATGACTCGAAACGCTCCCACGTGAATGGAAGGGAGGCGATCTTAAGGGCCGTGCTTGAGAAAGACAACTAGAAACCAATACAAAGCATTACCATATAGCATTCCTTCTATCATAAATAAACCAAGATAGCACACAAAGTCCATCCAATGTGATACTAGACACCATATGTCCAGGGAAACAATGCAATTGAATCAATTGAATGAAGTGAATGGCAAGCTCGACCAGCCAAACTAAGCAGCATATTCATCAACTACAGCTACATCTCCTTACAGAGAAAGGGCCGGTCAATAGACAATAGCACAAATAAACATATGAAAAAATAACAGTGTCATTGCAATCAGAGAGTAACCCCAGTAGCATAGATCACCTACAGCTACATCTCTTTACAAAGAAAGAGACTATGATAGTAAATAGGCTACCCAACATTACCAAAGTCATTGCAATGGTACTAAATACCCAACAGTACCAATGTCATTGCAATCAAACAATAATCCCAGTATCATAGGGACTCGCAAAAGAAACATGAGAAGGCTAAGTACCAGTGATGCGGACGAGCGTCTCCCTTCCGGACAGATCCGTCACATGCTGCGACACCACACACAAACACACATGTAAGTTTCAATTTTTCGCTCGTTCCTACGAATCCTTTGCCCAGAATCGGATGGGAATGGAATCGGGGATTGCTTCGTCTTACGATGAATGTGTCATTGAATGACGCGAAGATGTGGGCGACGCCGAAGACATGCTCGCCCTCGCGGACGGTGGGGCCAAGCGTCACGTTCTCCTCCTTGGGCTCACGCGTCTTCTTCCTCCCAGACTGCACAGCATCAGCGCAAAAACAGCAACACAGCGATCATGGCCAGCGCGCTTTGAGATCTGAAAGAGGACGTAGAGGTAGAGGTGGCAAAGCTACATACCATGGCGGCGACGGCTGCAAAAGAGGGGACGGCTGCAAAAGAGGGGTATGTTAGAGTTTGCTAGGGAGGACGGCGGCGAGTAGCGGCGGCAAAACCCTAACACACAGCGGTTGTGTTTCGGCTTCACGCTGCCTGTATAAGTAGCGGTCGACCATTCGTGGGTACTAGAATCCTTGAACAATGCACTATCTAATTACCAGAACTCAACTGATATTATTCTAAGCAGTCTTGGACAGGGTTTAAGCTACCACTAAACAACCTACACAGCTGATCAGCAAGCACCAAATTGCTGCCAACTGGAGACCCACAAAGTGAGGGATCTCTCGGCACCAAACACCTGCAGACTGATGTACTTACTCACTAACTAAACAGCCTCCCTGGACCAGAACCAAGAATCGATTTCAATCACGCCAGCATACCAGAGTTACAAGACAAGCTTCACTGATAATGCAAAAGCAGAACACAACATTACAAGAGAAGGACGCTTCACGGATCATGCAAAAACACAACCCTCAATGCCCAGTACACAGTAGCAGCCTAAATGGGAACGCACAAGAGCATCAGGAATCAACGCAATCGTGTCAAAGCAGCAGGAGGGGCAGGGATAAATCAAGAAGCCGACGAGGCGCGCGCAACGCCACCGTCGTCCTCCTCCGCCAGCCCCATCCGCATCACCTGACACGCTCTACCACCTCATCGCGAAGCCGATTCAAAGGCCGGATCTGCTATCGTTCGGGAGGACGGGAGGGAAAGGGACGTGGAGACAAACCTCGACAGACGGCGGGACCGAGAGGAGGGCGCAGCGGCGGCGGGCGCTGGAGAGGAGATGCTGCTAGGGTTTTGCCCAGCGCAAGCGCGAGGCAGTGCTGCTTATATTGCGCTTGGGCCGGCGGACGCAGGTAGCACAGGTACAAAGCCTTGTTGGGCCAAGTCGCCGTCCAGCAAGTCAAAAAATCCCATGGGCCGTCCAGCAAGCCCAAGAATCCCAACCATGCCAGATCACACGGTTACGACCATTTCTTCGACTGGCTATTTGTCAAAAAAAAAATCTTCGACTGCCTAAGGAATGGGGAGGAATGGGGCGAGGCGCAATGGGTCGGGTTTGGATCGAACGGAGTCTCCGTGTATCTAAAACCGAAACCCAAACCCGAACCGAAAACCAATTCGGGTGGAAATCCATCACCAAAACCAAATTCGCGGATACCCAAAACCCGAACGGATACCCGAAACTTGAATGGATACTCGAAACCCGCGGATAAATATACACATATTCACATATATAAATAAGAGGCAATAAATAATAAATATTTTCATGAGTCAATTTTGAATAGATTTAATAATCTAAGAAAACAAGTTATTATTAGCATATTATAAAACACGAGTTTTAATTCCAAATGATTTATTTCGGATATTCATTGGATATCCACGGGTGAAAAAACAAACCCGAAACCGAACCCAAAACCGTGGGTGAGAAACCATCCCCAACCCGAACCCGCAGGACCCGAAACCCGCGGGTATCCGACCCGAACCCGATCCGCTGCCATCTCTAGGCGAGGCAGCGAGTGAGGCTACGAGAAAATGTGATGTAGGTCCCAATCCCAGCTTTATTCAGGTTCTTAGGCACACTGTTGGCATTCCTCTGAAATCTGCAGGTTCAATAGATGAATTTTGTTGATATGCTAATACGAATTTCAGAACTTACAAGACAAGCTTCATTGATCATGCACAAGTGGAAAAATATTTTTCGGTCTCTTCTTCGTTTTACTATGGTTAGATCTGGCCATGATGAAGAATTAAGGATAATTAAGTTTTAGATCAGTCTTCCTCATTCTTCGGTGGCAGAAAGAAGAAGAAGGAAGATACTAGAAAGAAAAAGTTTCTCAACTCCGCCTGTAAGAATGTTGGTCGTCGTTCATTGGGCATCTATTCTCAGGGCTTTTGTCGTGTGTTTGTCTATGCGGTCATTCATACTGCAAAACGTCGTACATGTTTGGTTTTGAGATCTCACAGTGTGGGTATAATTTAGATGAAAAGTAGTTTCTAAATATCTGTAGTGTAATTCAGAGTGACTGTAACGTGTTGATATACCCAGCTATTATCTAATATAATTCTTCTTTCGTCGAAAAAAAAGTGGAACATAACAGTATAAGAGACGGGCGCTTGAGGGATATCTGTATTCATTTTGTTCCGATTAATATTTAATAAGACTTGTATATAGATGTCTGTATTTGCATCCACTTCTGATATGGATACTAAATAGATGTATTTTAATCCACTTTTCATTACCATTTTCTATCTGATTTCATATCATGGAATATCCGATTGTTATCCCTGTCTATGGAAAAAACATGCACATGAGAAACTATTTAAAGTTATTTTTGTGATGACTAATTATTATTTTAATATTACTAATTTTGTACAAGTGAAAAGACTTGACCAAAATTGGATAAAACTAGAAACACAGGCGAGAGCCGCGCCATCGTTGGAGTGGAGCCATTGATAATGAATCCTTTATTCTGCAAATGGGCATATGGGGTATTGACATTTGTTTGGCCCATTATTTATTTCGTTGTATTTGATAGAGTAGCTGGCCGTCTATTTATCTGGACAGCACTAAAGAAAAAAGAAATTAAAGGCATGAAGGGAAGAGGCCAGAAAGATGGATAAAAAACCATTCACTTTTCAGCAGTACATGGATAGGATATGAGAATAAGAAAAAAAAAAGATAGAGACGGAGGATTCTAGACGACGGATTATTAGAGAGTACAACATGTGTACCAATCAGACATTCTCTGCTTCTATTAACAAACTTGTTATGAAACATGTAATTTTTTTTAGAAAAGAGAATATATTAATATCCTAACTTCTACATCGATCAATGCATATAGCTATTCCTTATTACGAGCAGGAGTAAAACGGTTCAAGAAATCTCAAAAACAAAGTTTTGAGCCACAGCGAAAACACAAAAACTTTTCCAAAAAAACACTATTAAAAAGCAAGTCTATTGCTGAATCTCCAGTCGTGTCTTGCAAACACCTCCATCGTGATTGTCTCAATAGATCTACATTCCATCTTCATCGAATGGCGATCCTCCTTCTGTAGTAGGGACTAGGACCTGGTCCAGTAAGTCCCCCTAAAGATAACCTATAAATAAGATGGTGCTAGGATCTTGTCAAACACAATATCATTTCGAGTTAACCAAATCGCCCAACAGACGGCACTTACACCCACGAGAATTTGAGATTTTAGTTTCCTATTTATCCCATCCAACCAACCTGTAAACAAATTGTATACACTAGTTGGAGGTATTAGATTAAAGGAAATCTAAATAATTCTCCACATAAATTTAGCATAATAACAGTCAAAGAGTAAATGGTGTATGGACTCATTTGAAGAACAGAAACAACACCTCCTATCTGCTTACCACTGTCGTCTCGCTAAATTATCATTTGTTAAAATTACTCCCTTATACAAGTACTACATGAAGACTTTGATTTTAAGAGGTAGTTTAAGTTTCCAGATTAAAGTATTATACGGTATAGCTTCTGCTCCTAACAAAGCTCTGTACATGGAGTTGAGTGAGTACAGCCCATTGTGATGTAACCCTCACACAAAGTGATCTCTCTGGTTTGTTAGTTGTACATCTACAACCATAGCCACCACTTCATGTCATGCTTGCAAATTCACACCCATCAGAGATCTCCTAAAAACTATATTTAATGGCGTTGTAGACAACAACGACCTCACAGTTGCACTTTTTCTTCTCACAATGTCATATAGTGCAGGGAAGAGCGATTTTAGAGGGCGCGGTCTTATTCACGAATCCTCCCAAAAACGCACTTGAGACCCATCGAGAGGAACTCCACCTCGACCTTCACGAGGCCAGCCCAAAACTGAGAATCCCTAGGCATGTATTGAACCTGTGTCAATGTTTTGTCCCTTAAATATTTATGAAATATGCATTGGCTTTGCATATAAAACATGAAACTACGAATAAAGTATAGAACATTGAGACCTCTAAGATGGAAACAATCAATTGTACTGAAAGGATGTTCAAAATAGACACATACTCCATATTACATGGAGTCCGCCAGGGAGAAAGAATCGGCGCTTATACAAATTTCTACTGCACGTTGTGACACCTTGCATCACAAAATCTCCGCTAGAAACCCAGTTGAGACTTTGAGAGCGACTATGGTTTTGGTTTTGGTTTTGGGTGGCTAGCATACAAAAGAACATCTTTAGATGTTGGAACTTGTTCAGTTTTGCTGTCGAATGACACGGGAGCAACATTGAGGACACGGGAGCAAGAGGGGCATGGAGGCTGCAAATGCTCTCACCTCGTCTTCTGGGCCTCCGTCGGCTATGTCCACATCGGCGCAGGCGTGGCCTTCGCGAGGTGATTGCCCGCAGTGGCGGAGCCAGGAATTATGTATAGGGGGCGGTCAAAGAGTTTCGACATATGAGAATTGACTGTAGCTTAATTGTTTAGATTTTTGTTCTAGGGTTAAGCTCTATTTTCCTAGTTTTTATTTCAGTATTTGATGATTTAACATGCTCGCTATTTTCCCAGTGGTAGACGACCGTGTCTGTTGACATTGGGGTGCATATGATGACTCATGAATATTAAAATCTACCAGCTTAGTATTTCGGAAGTGCTCATACCCATGATAAGTGAGTGTTTTATCGACAATGTGGTGCATGTGATGACTCATAAATCTTAAAATATATCGTCTCAGTATTTCGAAAGTGCTCATAGTAGAGTAGGAGATGTGTGTTTGTTCGTAGAAGTGATGTGCATGCATGTATATTAGCGTCTACATCTATAATGCGATTCACAATAAAAAGAGATGATCATTGAATTGTTGTTGCTAGTCAAGTATGCGTTCAGTAAAATATAAAGTATAATGAAACATAAATATTATAGTAGAACAAACAATTTCAATAGATATATATGCCCTATTATGATAGACAAACAAACTTAGATAAATCAAAATATTTTATTGTAATTGTATTCTATTCAATTTTGTTGTCTAGAGGATATTAGTAGACATATATAACATGATTTTATTTATTATAGCCTTTTAATATAAACATAGACTATTAAACTCTTTGTATATTATAAAGAAGTTTGTATTGTCAGGGGGGCCATGGCCCCTGCCGACCCCCCCCCCCCTTGGCTCCGCCAGTGCTTGCCCGCACTCTTCGAGCTCGGTTGCGCGGTCGCTGCTGGGTTGAACTCCACCTCGAGTTGCCTCCAATCTCCGGTGGGGGCAAAGCTGAATGGGAAGCATTGTCGTCAAGCAGCGGGCGCAAGGTGCAGCTGCGCGTGATGGCTGCTGCGCCTCTTTGAGCGAAGGCGTAGCGGTTGGCTCCGGGGAGATAGGAACGGCCGCGCTCGGGACGAAGGCTCTCGAAATGTAGCCGGAGTTTTCGCTTTCGAACGCGCTTGAGAATGCCCTGGAAAACTCATTGCCGTGTTCAGCTTTTGATTAGCCCGATGGTTCGACGTCTAAAGGCGGAGAGAAAAGTGGCATGGGCCAATCAGGGACGAAGCCAGAAAAAAATTTAGGAGGGGCTTACAATGATTTGAGATAGAATGCCATTTTTTAGTTTTTTACATTTTGAGTTCACTGCAAATAACAGACTTAATTGGAAATTTCTATATCAATCAAGCTAAACATGGACTAAATTATGCACAATAAAAATTTGCAAGCTGATATAGACTAAATTACGCACAATAAAAATTGCATGGAAAATCCATGTCCTGAAATGGGTCCAAAAGAACCCGGTTCCTGGAAAAAAACATACTCCATTATACTAATGATTACTATACTCATGTTTTTCACAAAAGGACAGCAGCAGCAAACTAGCAATTACAAAGCATGTTCAATTCGTAGGGCTAGAGTTGAGTGAAAAAGAAATTGGTGTACTCAGTACTCACTGACCGGTCTGGAGGTCTGAAGATGCAGACAGAAACAGTCGGACACATCTGAGGCGCATACTGCAATGTCGCCGCTCCGGCCGCAACTCCTGCTGGCTGCTGCCTTTGCAGGCTGAGCCATTGAAGCGTGACGCCTTCTGGCTGGGCACCTAGCCGCGGAGCCACCTAGGCCGCCGGTTCGCCGTCCCCTGCAGCCGTGCGCGCGGTGCGCCCCTAACTGTGGGGTCTTGCCTCTGGGGTCTTGCGCCCCTGGCCCCTGCCTTGCCTGATGGCTTGCGGGCTGTGGTGACGGCCAGCGCCCGATGGCGCTGCTGCTTGCCGCCACGCTCTGCTCCTCTGCGGCTTCGCCTCCATCCTGCGCGTGTCAAGAAGCCGGGGGAATACGGAGGATACGGAGGGGCACGACGAAGCGAGCGCTGGCCGCTAGGGGAGTCATTGTGGGCTATAGGAGTCACATGGGCCTTAATGCCTTAATGGGCTTTGGCTACTAGTATAAGATTAGTGCTACTGGAAATGCCAGGTCGGCCCAAGTCGCGAAGGTCGTCTTCAACCTCCGACCTCAGCCCCTCCTCCACAGTAAAATCATGGTGGAAAACTGCAAACTTCGCAGAAACTTCAAAGAGGGGGCTCCGGGGGGCTATGTGGGATCGGCGGCGGTAGGGGGGCTCGAGCCCCCCTGCCCCACCACTGGATCCGTCCCTGGGGCCAATGAGGTGCTAGAGTTGAAGGACACATGGCAAACTAATAGGCTACATTCAATGGTGTAGATTTTGTCTTATAATAATGGGCAAAATTCGGTAAACCAGCCTAGTCCAATTTCTATGGGCTTCGGTCAGGCCCCTATGTAAAGCGGCCCAGGCAGGCCTGAGCTGATTTTGGCTATTCGAGATCAATTCGACCAAAGTTTTCAATCCAAACTCTTCCAATCTCGAGGGAAACTTGCAAATCGTATTTTGGGAATGTTTTCTACTGAGATAAGACCACCCCATTAGAGGATCATGGATGACTCAGATATCCCAATACACATTCATCTAAATATCAATCTATTTCTACTTTCTTTTGCCTTTAGCTCTTCCAACCTTCTGTTGTCCAGTGTCTCTCTCGACGAAATTCGTTGGCATTCTAGGTGGTCTTATCGATCCTAAAGCAACCCCATTGTGGTCATCTCTGATGGGTCTTATCGGAAGGTTTTCATGAGTTTTCTGACTTTTTTGGAATAATATTATTTGAATAAATAATAGCAAAACTAGATATTGTTATATAAAAATTGTAAAAATAAATGTCCATTGGC
This sequence comes from Saccharum hybrid cultivar R570, assembly GCA_038087645.1. Classification (NCBI taxonomy): domain Eukaryota; kingdom Viridiplantae; phylum Streptophyta; class Magnoliopsida; order Poales; family Poaceae; genus Saccharum; species Saccharum hybrid cultivar. Next base: position 257,268 of record JAQSUU010000198.1, read on the forward strand.
CGTCAGGAAGCCGACTGGGGATTTATCGGCTACTGAGTTGCTGACTAGTTGGTATCGGCGTTTTGGGTGCCGATTAGTTGCTTATGCTTTGGCATTGGGTAGAGATGTCTCGTTGGAATCTAGCAAGGAGGCTACAAATACTACTTTATATATTTTATTAATTTATCATTTTGTTGACACCCAAAAATGTCTAACGGTGAATTATAGGCATCCCAGCAAGTTGTATATATCGTATACACTAGAAACCATGCGCGACCTTGCCTCGCCTGCCTATGTTGGGCTAGGCCGTGATGCACCAGTATGTGGAGAGTATCAGTGTGGAGAGCAGCCAATGCTCTTTCCTTGCTTAGACTTTAGATACATTTTTGAGGCAATAGACTTTAGATACATTAGATAGAAAAAGGATTGCACATACTCCCTCCATCCCAAAAAGAAGGACATTGTGGGAAACGTGGAGGTCAAACTTTCTCAACTTTGACTAGGTTTGTAGAAAATACGTGCAACATTTACATCTCCAAATAAGTTTTTTATGAAAGTATATTCAACGATCTATTTAGGTGATACTAATTATGTATTATAAATATTAGACCTTGTTTAGATGTCTTCAAAATTCTAAATTTTTACTTTTCGTCCCATCCTATCGAATCTTTGAACACATGCATGGAGCATTAAATATATTGTAAATCACGAGACGAATCTTTTGAGTCAAATTAGTCCATGATTGAACACTAATTACCAAATACAAACGAAAGCGTTATAGTAACCAAATTCCAAAAGTTTTTGCATCTAAACACCCCCTTAAATATTCTTTTATATATAATTGATCAAAGTTTAAAAAAGTTGACTACTCGTTAAGCGGACTTCTATTTTGAGACAAAGGGAGTACACATTGATGTATCTATGTAGTGATGCAAAATATAAAAGAGGTATAGTTAATTGCGCAAGGCTAATAAAGAAGGAATTGGGAATACCATTTCATTATCATTGACAGGGAAAAGGGCCGCTGAATTTGATTGAGAAACAAGTTTGCCAGCGCATTGTGTTGTCACAATATTTGTGGGGGAACATTGATGAAACTTTATAGACATCTCTGATGAAACAATCAGTTTGTCATTGGCGTATCAATCATAATGATATTAGAGAAATCATGGTATTTCAAAGGACATAAAGAGATACACATGATACTACATAATTAGAATCATATCAAATCATGCTAATTTGAAACCTTAGAAATCGCATGAAAAATCAGTATGGTCGATATATAGGTGTGCCCGTACTTCAATCTTTGATGAACTCCTTATTTATTTATGTTCTTTGAGAAAGCACAGTCACCAATTGACTCCCGTTAGAATCAGTGTACATCAGTTGACCAATCACTTTATCAAACTCTTTGCCATAGGTAGTGCAATGTGATCAAGCTTCAACAGAGCGACGCTGAAGGTGAGTTGCATGCTGCTGCATCATGGGCAAGCCTCCTTTGCTGTCTCCACCGCTGCTCCTGAATGGAGTTATGGCATAGAGCACAAAACAGATAAACAAGCCAATCATTACCAGTTGCCTGAAACTCCATCAAGAAGAAGAAGGAAAAATATCAAATGCCTAAATTAGGATACGGGGGGATGAAATCCATGTGGTAAAAACTTAAATAGAATCAACAAAATGAAATCCATGGAAAAGCATGTGAATCCAACATATTTTTCTCATGTCCTATTCCTGCTAGCTTGTCTAGAGTGGAAATCAGTTAACCAACCACAAAGACACAAATGAAAGAAGGCAAGAACCTCGACAATGAAAGGAAATTTGTGGCCAAGCAAATCTGCTATCTCAGCTTTATCACAGTGTAATCTGAAACACATCAGCTAAATATGTACTACAAGGCAGTGTAAGCAATGTGCTACAAGGCTAAATATGTAAGATAATGATTGCAAGTAAAGGGAGATGAAGCATGTCCTGAGGCATGCACGTGTTAAACAGCATTTGCACAACCTTGAATCTCCACGATCTCAAACACGAAGATATTCATAACACTTCACCTCTGTTGATTCAGAAGCAAGTTAGTAGACAAGCAAACGAGGAAGGGACGAAGGAACACCTAGGGGTATTGTGTGAGCGCGTTCTGAACGGACATTTGATCGAACACCCTGGGGACGTTCCTCCAGCAGCTGCAAGAAGCGTAGATGGCGACAACGGAGAGCCACAGAGGCGCGCTGAGATGGCTCCCAGCAATGCTCGCGGAAGAGGCACGCGGCTCGCACGAGTTGCCCCGGCCACGGTGGTGCGCGGCACGACGTTCGATGGCCCGAGGGCCGAGGCCATGGCAGTGGTCGGCTCCCCTGCGCCATTTCGATGGTGGGTCACGGCTCCATCTTTCTCAGAAGGCGGCGATGCAAAGGCCCTGGCACAGCGGCGAGGCAGCCCTGGCTGGCGCAGTGGGGCGAGGTGGCACCGGCCCTCGCCATGGCGGGGCAGACCTACCCCTCGGCACTGCGGCTCAAGCCTCCCAGTCATGGCGGGCGGACCAGCCCCTGTTCGCACACGAACATGTCACGTGTGCCCCCGGCGACGAGCGCGATGCGCAAGACACGTCGCAAGGGGAGTCTCGTCGGGAGCGCGATACGCAAGACACGCCGGCGAGAGCTCTTGAAACCCGACACCCCACGCTCCCGGGAGGGACCTGTCAGGGAGAACGGCGGCGATGGGCTGCCCTAGGTCGGCCTGACCGCCCCCAGGACCTTGTGCTCGCTGTCGTTAACGAAGTAGACGGCAACGAAGAACAAGAAGCAAAAACTAGAGAGAAAATAGTTTTTTTGATAATTCGACGGGGGGAGAGAATCCCCCACCTGGATTATATTAGTGTGGCTCTGAAAGCCAAATGTTTGAAGTACAAATTTTCTAATTTTTTTTAGTAGATGCAGAATAATGTAGTAGATTGATATGTCGATTGTGTGTTGTCAATCGGCCTTAAGCTTACATTATATATATAAACCGGCTGGTCTTAGCCACGGGAAACTAAAACTCCTAGTCGAATAAACTTCCATATACATGTATTTGGTTACAAATAAATCCTGTAATCTGTTTGCCTTCCTTTGGCCATACGACGGCACCTTCTGGAATCCGGAATCAGAGACAGAGAAACGTGACAGCCAAACTCCAATAACCGAACCTAAGCTTTGCTTTGAGTTTGCCAATCTTCTGGAGGTAAAAAGTCTTGGTGTCAGAACTATCCCTGCCGCCATGCATATTACCAAATCTGACGTCCAGATAATAATAATAAATCTTCATAAATTAATCCTTCCTTTGCTGCACCACATATTTGCTCAAGCAAGCCGTATTGCCCCTGGACTCCACTTCGTAGCAGCTTCCAGCGCCCGTGAATCAAACCGACAGAGCTCCTGCAGGAGGGAATTTCCTGGAAACCCCAAACAAGCAAGCCAGACAATTCGAACATTTTGTCTACCCTATACAGAAGCTCAGTATGCACGCCTATGCATAGCTCAAACTCGTCCAATATGTGCAGCTCCACGTATCTGTCCAAATAGAATTCTTAACAAAGATTGTTAGGCTCAAATATACCCATGATGTCAAATTTGACCATCAACACCCCCAAGCTCGGCTACGGGTGGCCGCAGCCCCCGGCCTTGGCAGCGCGAGACGCCTTCAGCCATCGGCGTGGTCGCGGCCGGCTCCCTGACGCGAGTCAAGCGATAGAAGAAGAGCCGCTGGAAGAGCGAGCGCATGTGGTGGGCCCTGCTGGCGCTGGGCGCGGGGATCTGACCGTAAGGCGACAGGAGGCACGCCTGCGAGTGCGCCGGCCGTCAGAGCGATGGCGAGAGGCGGCAGTACCCGGACGTGGAGGCAGGTCGAGCGGGGTCACGCGGTCGGCCGCTCTCTTCCCTCTACATGATGGGCCCGATCGAGAATTTACGGGTCGACGCACGAACCAATCTGCATCGGACAGACCCTATGGCTCAAAGGTCCAGCGGGCAAACAGGCGATGTGGTCCTATCAATTAGCCCACTTTTGATGCAGAAATCGTATATAGAGATGGGCTTGTTTGGGCCATGCGTGGCTACGGGCTTGTTATGCGTGATCGTTGACCAGATCTCCATCTCGTGAAGCAGCCCAATAAGTAACAGATTTTTTTTATAAGAATCTGCATCTGCAATACTGAAACCGCGTCGCGGTCGGAGTGGGCCACGTATGCAAAAAAAAACAGTGGCCGTTGGATCACGAACGAACTACTCAAATCACTGGAAAAATCACTTTTGTATGTACTATTTATGCACGGTTTATCTGCAACTTCATCATCTGGAAAGAAAATTGCTAAGTGTACACGACGTACCCAGAAGATTAAAGTAAGCCATTTTTCTTTCTAGAAAATTTCCAAAAAGTACCTAAATAAATTAGACCCACTCTAGAGCCTACCAAAATGTTTTCAATCTCTTCTTCGTCATCCAAAAATCTAAAATAATTTACAGATTCCTCTCATTCACGTTTTGCCAATAAACTTAAGAAATTTATATCTCATCCATCCTAACTCCAAATCTCATAATTCTTCCATAAAAAATCTTCTAAAATAAAACCCTATATATTCAATTCATTTTCTCTAATTTTCAGTGATTGTTACAAATGCAAATAGCCCTCTTCTTCAATTATAACCCGCGGACCTACAATTAATATGATTACGATCCTCCTCTGTTATAAAACTAACATATATCTATTTGTATGTTGATAGTTTTAGTAAAAAAATATAATTATTTAACCCTTATAAATAACAACACCTGATAAAATAAAATTACAACTTGCGAAGACCACATAGAATCATATTCTAGCAATTGAATATACTAAAAAATGATAAACTAAATAATATTTATAAATAAATAGTTTGCAATTTTTAAAAAAATTCACCAATATATGAATAATTAAAGAACTTAAAATTAACATAAATAGACATATTAAAAGTTAAATTCATATAATATCAATTAAATGACGCATATTATTTGTTACATTAAAGTTGATGTTTTGAACATTACTAAATAGTCGTACATACAAGTTTTAGATAGTCTTACAGGTGCTTTGTTATTTAACGCATGCTCTTTGTGCATCGTTAGCACATAAAAACTGTAGCAACAATAAAAATTCATGAGCTGCCAGTCGTGTCCGACTCAAGCAATTCAATTAGCTAAATTATTCTTTGCTCTTTGTATCTTCTATTTGAATGAATGACAATAATCATTTGATATGTTTTTTGTAAACTAATATAATTAATATACGTTGGGTACCACGAAAAAATATAATGGTAAAACTCCATGCATTTAGAATAACGTAACGGTATTTATGAATGTTAATACTTTTAATATAACTTTGGTCAATCGAAGAACAACAACTACATTCTTTTGTGAATAGAGGGAATATACCTTCTCACAGGTGAGTCACTTAAATATATAAAATATTTATACTGGCGTGAATATTACGACAACTACCGATCAAAATAGATCTCCATTAGCAGTACACATCAAAGATCGAACACTTTGATGTCTATTCACGCATGCTCTTTATGCACTGTTACCACGTAAAAACTGTAGCGTCAATAAAAATCCGCGACCTACCAGTCTTGTCCGACATGAGCAATTCAATTAGCTAAATTATTTTTTGCTCTTTGTATGTTCTATTTGAGTGAATAAAAAATAATCATTTGATCTGTTCTTTGTAACCTATACTAATTAATATACATTGGGTGCAAGGAAAAAATATAATGGTAAAACTCCATGAATTTTTTTAAAAATATTTTTACTATTCCTTCATAACAACACTGCTACCCATTCAAGCGGCTCAAATCATCATATTCTATGATTATTTTAGACCAGTATGTTTACTATTTTTCCTCAAACGCTTAAATCATCACAAATTACATATATAGAGACATGTACACTTTCCGCCTTCATCAATAAATATTACATAGTACATTACCCACTTAATACAATATACACACTCCAAATCCTTTAATCGTCACCAATTTTATTGTAACGCATATTAAACAATTAAAAAAAGGAGGGCTACTTTAGCGCGGCAACGCCGCGCCCTGTTCTAGTCCAAATATGTAACAGCTTCATTTCTCTTTTTTCTTTTGCTAAAAAAAGAAAGTTCTCTTTTTTTCTTTAAGTGCCTATATACATAAGTGATTTCTTTTTTGAAGAAAATCGTAAGAGATTTTGTTTGACCTGTCAATCTGTCATCCAAATCAACAATGAGCCTCTCTAGGAGAGTTCCAGTAGCTCCAGATACACGAAAACAAATCCACCATAGCGATCGGCTCTCCACATGCGATCGGTGCTCCCCACGTGGTCCACGGTGGATTTGGTGGATGTGGAGCTGCTGAAGCTCTTCCAAACAGGCCCAATATTTTTTGGTTGTGACAACTAGGATTTGGGGAGAGAGTAAGAGCATCTCATATAGTTCCAAAAATCAATTGATAAATCAATGAGTTTTCCATGTAGCTAAAAAAGATAGGAGTACATGTGATGATCCTTTCCCGGGCCGGTTGGGCGTGGCTAGGTAGGGGCATGGGTGGCAAAGGAGGGTGGTGGCACTGTAGAAGAGCAGCAGCGGCTCTAAGGCAAGCGGCGACAACGGCGCTGATGCACCGGCTGCAAGGGCTGGGCGGTGTCGTGCGTAGGGGAGGGCGCAGGGCAGGGCAGGGAGGCAGTGACCAGAGAGATGGGGAGGAGACCGAGGCATAGAAGAGAGGAGAGGGAGATAAGGAGCCGAAGCCCACTTTTTGCTTAAGATTGAAAGGTCATATCGCCCCTCTATTTATAGTCCCGGAGCAGCCACGCATGCATCCTATGAACACACACATCCGTGCATGCAGCCGGCCCCGCCTCAGCACATGCGCATGAAGACCAGCTTGCCACGGATCGCTAACATGTACCACCTAAACGCTGGGATCTAAGGCCACATGGATCCATCGCCATCGTTCATGCGATTTGTGTTTTCTCTAAGCCGATGACACCTTGGCCCACTTGACGCCAGCACGCCCTCCCACCCGTTCCAATATTTTGGACGAGGCCCTCTCTCTCTTGTAGGCCGCACTACCCTCTCTCGTCTCGCGTACGCCAGAGCGGTACCCCTTCTCCTTCTCCCTCAGTGTTGCCAGCACTCTTCCCCACCTCGAGCTACGCCCTTCCCCTCGGCTATAGCAGATCCACCTCCACCTCCGCCCGGCCTCCTCCACCTCCGGCTAGCCCCCTCCACCTACACCTCCGGCGGCGCCCTCCACATCCATGTCCACCTCCACCTCCACCTCCAAAAGGCCCAGCGATGCTTCTCCTCAGCACCAGTAGTAGATCCAGCGGCGGGGTCTCTTTCGGCCATGGCACGGTGGTAGCGGTGGGCTCCTCTTCCAGCAACGGCACGGTAGCGACGGGTCTCGGATCTAGCTGCCATGGCTCAGATCCGGCGAGGAGCACCTAGATCCAACCAGCGGCCGCGGTGCGTCGATGGGCTCAACAGGCCTCGTGGATGGGCTCGCCGGGCTCATCGATGGGGTTTTCTTTTTTTTTTATTATTTTTTAATCTATTAACGGAGGCGGCTATTTTGACCACCTCCGAAAATAGCCGCTAACCAAGGCGGGTGCATTAGGGCAACCGCTTCCGTTAATACATATTAAGCGAGGCGGTTGCCTTAAGGCGCCCACATCGGTTAATCAATTAATCACGGCGGGCAAAACAACCGTCTCTGTTGGTCACCATCAACGGTGACCTTTGATTGGAGACGGTTGCGTTGCCACCGCGGAAAATCCAAAATGCCCGCCTCCAATAAGAATATCGTAGTAGTGTTACCTAGCAAATCTCTCATTTATTTTCCTACCTTTTTCGATTTTCCTATTTTATTCTAGATCTCCTCGGATGTCAAGAGATCCGAGGATGGTGGCGGCGCTGCACCCTGGTCACGCGTCCCTCGGCCGCGCATGGGCGCCTATGGCATCTAGTCAAGGCCGAGTCCTTAGCTCCTGTGAGCCCACTGAGCCTATCTTGGGGGGGGGGGCAATTGGGCGCTTGACAGTATATTTGTCGGCCTTCTCCAACAATTTCCAAATCTTGCTCCTACAATTTTGCATTAGGAATTCTAGACTATTTCTAAATCACCCTAACTATTTTTATACTTTCTTTCTCTCTTATACATTTGCACTGGGACCCTATTGTACTTGTACTCATACTCCTTATTCTTCCTCAAATGGAAAGTAGTGTTCGACACCTAGATTTTTTTTATTTTTAACCTTTTTTATTTTAGTTGTTATTTTAACTAGGAAACATGTTTGTGCGTTGCAACAAAACCCAACCCAGGCACGCCCGTGCCTTGGTCGGTGCCCCTCGGGCCCACCTCGTGTTGGCGTTGCGGTCATCAATAGAGGCTGGCGGTGCGGGGGTGTATTCGGAGAATATCCTCCCCAAACCAACCAAGCCACCCCTATATAAGAGGAGGGGAGCCCCTCTCTCTCTCTCACACACACACCACACACACCTTGAGCTCCACTCTCCACCTCCCTCCTCCTCATTCTCTTAGCTTAGTAGAAGTAGTGTAGAGGAGTAGTAGAGCTACCTCAGAGGGCTTGGCTCCTTGGAGAAGAAATTGGTGAGAAATAAAGAAATATCTTTTCTCTAAAAGTCATGTCTTCATCATATCAATATAGTTGTTGGTATGAAATAGAGTATAGTCATGTTGATATACTCATGATATATGAACTAGAATATAGTCCCTATGTCATGATCATATCACACTTGACTAGATGCTTTATCGTTCATATTATGTTCATGAATAGATTTAGACTTATATTGAGGTGGTGGTTCATCATGCTTTCAGGTACGCCCAAACCCTTTACCTGTCGATCCGTAGGGTCAGGGACCTGAGGGGTTTGGGTGGTTCCTATGTATGCGGGCGAGGTGCCCGGATATATAGGGGCGGGTGAATGCATTTCATGTCCCATGGTTGAGGGGTAGGCGGCAGGTGATGACAGCCCTGTCTGTCCTTCGTAATCCCCCACGTTCGACCATGGTGTAGGAGTACGTAAATTGTCACATGAGGTTGCTAGCAGACTAGTATCCTGATCTATCTCATATAGGCCTAACTCTAGCTCATGTATATGTATGATCCAACTTGTTCATAGCATATAACTGTATTAGGGTATATCTACTCCCATTAGGTCATTCTTTATTCTTTCATCTTCTATCTATCCCATTAAGTGGAGTATCAGATGTGTATGTGTGTCCACTATCTACACTACGACTGTTTACCCCTGTATGATCATCTGGTTAGTTATGCACGTATGTCTATCTTGCTCATATCCATGCTAGAACTCTTACTACCATGCCTTCCTATGGAAAAATATAAATAACGATACCTTGATAATACTTCCGGGTGAAATACTACAATGATAGATCTGTACGCTTGCAGATAACCTCTGTAATCATTATGATCTATCAGTTGACATTCCTTAGTATTGCTGCTAGGATAAACCAATTCTAGTAGCGATGCTAGGGAATGCCAATAAGCATTTCTAACACCGTTACCGGGGATGGACTTAAGACCTCTATTCTTGGTGATCATGTTAAGAAATGCCAACAAGCATTTCTGGCGCCGTTACTGAGGAAGGCATTGGATAATAAGACTCTAGTAGGATATGTTCATGATAACATGCATGTATGGTAGCCATTTGCTCATACAGGCCAATCTTCTATGTTTTCTCCTATTGTGGGTGAAAATAGGATAGTGCATGAGTGGTTTCGACTTGCCAGACAACTTCATTCCAAATCCGGAGGCACTCCTAAGGAAGAAAGGGTCACGTGCCTCTTCTTCTTCTGCCACTCCACCGACAACCGAACCGCTCACCCCTGTACCAGCTCCTACCGCTGCTATGGCCTAGAAGTCACTCCATGAGTTCTCCATCCCGGTTGTTGCCAATGTGCCTACCGGGCCCGCTGTCAACATCAATGACAAGAATTTTGAACTTAGGATGGGGCTGATCACCATGGTGCAGACCAGTCCATTCTGTGGACTGCCAAGTGAGGACGCCAACACTCACTTGCAGCACTTCCTTGAACTGTGCGACACCATCATCATCCAAGACGTTGCACCTGAAGTTACAAGGCTTCGTCTGTTCCCCTTCTCCCTCATGGGGAAGGTGAAACAGTGGTTCTACAAGGACAAGAAAGCTGTTGACACATGGAGCATATGCTCTGCGGTGTTTCTCATGAAATTCTTCCCTGTGGGAAAAACCAACGCCCTACGGGGAAGAATCGCCAATTTCTAACAGACATCAATGGAACCCATCCCGGAGGCATGGGAGAGGCTGCAAGAGTACATACAAGCATGCCTTCACCACGGGATGGAGAACTGGCTGGTGCTCCAAAACTTCTACAATGGGTTAACACCCATGTTGAAGGGTGTTCACGGTCCTTAAGTATCAATTATAACTATCAAATAAATAGAGAAAAGGATCCAAATGAAACCAACACCTAGACTTAGGGTTTTATCTGACAGAATTCCACGAGTTTTGCTGTTTATCTATTTCTGCAGGGGGTTATCAGGAAATACGGAAGAAAGGCCCACATGTCGGATTAATGACGGGATATTAACCGAACACGTAATTATCTTACATCTAGAAGAGTCCAGAAGCCACGAGAACGAACGGGAAGCGTAACAGAGCCGGGGACAGGGCGCCCGCCCTAGTCCCTAGGGCGCCCGCCCTGCTGGCTCAGCCAATCAGGCTCCGCCTCGAGGATTATGCTCCACCGACCTAGAGGATCAAGGAAAACCACACGATCAATGTCGGTTTGATCCAACGGCCCAGATTCATCCGAAAGGGCTATATAAGCAAGGCCCCTGCCCCTGGAGGAGAGGCCCTCGTCTCATACTTCAAACCCTAATTCAGGAGGAGAGCCTCTGATCAAGCCCTAGAGCCACCACATCAACTAGATCTCTAGTTAGCATAGCTACATAGGATTAGAACTAGAAGGAGTCAATCTTCGATTGGTTCCCGGATCTGTCAAGAGGATTCTTGGTAATTCCTCTATTGTTCTTCAATTGTTCATCATTGTTCTTCAATATTATGAATATGACTTTGTTCTATTTCAATATATTGGTTATGACTTTGCTCTACTTGATTATATTTGCAATTATATTGTTCTTAGTTTATCATAGTTATATGCTTGGCTTAGTTAGATTGGAATTATATACATGCTTAGGATCGTATAGCGTTTATCCATGTGTACAGTGGGTGAATGATAATTATTGTGTAGACGTGGTGTCTATACCGTATTTATCTGCGATTGCACCCTATATGCCGGATTGTGGGGTAGTTCGCGATAGTGACAGCTTCGTTGATTCTTATATAGTCCCCCTCTCGTGTATAGGGCAGGCAGAGCAACACTATTACAGAGGAGTGATTGCTATGTTCTTCATCTTCCTTGCTAATATTCACTATGCATGGATATAGTCTTTTCTCACCATGATTGCCAAGTATAATTGCACTAACTATGATATGCTAGACTTTATAGTTAATAATAACTTAGGGAATATCTTTGTAGTTCATCCTAATTCCATGCTAATGACTTGCTAGAATATCTGTTGAGGTGCTTATCATTATTATATGTGGCTAGCTGATCAGATTAATTATCTTTGTCACCAGTATCACTTTACCTTTACTTAATGTGACATTTATACCTGTATAAAGAGATTGATAAATACTCTCGGTTATACATGCAATGATGTGTACTCAGTTCCATATTCTCATTCCATTATCAACCATGATACTTAGAAATCCCTTCCCAGTGGTAAAAATATAAATAACGATACCTGGAATACTTCCCGGTTAAAATGCTACATCGGTATTAATCTGTGCGCTTGCAGATCCCTTTTATTATCTTGATGAGCAAATGCATATTTTAATACCGCGTCTCTCATGTCATGCTGGGGATGACAACTTGGCTAAAGTGGCAAGAGGGATAGGTTTGGCATTTTTGGCGCCGTTATCAGAATTAGAAAACTAAGTCTACTTTTGGTAGTGACGTTAAGAATGCCCAACAAGCATTTTTGGCGCCGTTGCCGGGGAAGGTTGATTACTAAGTAGGAATGAATATGGAACTTTGAGTCATCATTTGCATCACTAATCTGATCGAGCTTATCAATTCTCTTATACAGTTTTACCCCTGTATTTTCCATTTTGATTATTTATTGTAGGGTGATGCATGAATAGAAGACATCTTCCAGACAACTTTGTTGACAATCCCGAAGCCTTATTTAGAAAAACAAGAGCCAAGCTCAAGAAGACATCGTCAACACTTCAGCACAAAGCTTCATCCAAATCCGAAGACCGCCGAAGTTTCATCCGGAATTTGTCGACTGAATTCGAAGCCATGGCGAACAAGTCGATCCGCGAGTTCTCAGCTCCCACTACGGACAACATCCGCACTGGACCTGCTGGGGAGATCGACCGCAACTTCGAGCTCAAGCCTGGGCTCATCAACATGGTGCAAGCTAACCAGTTCTGTGGGAAGCCACATGAAGACGCTAGTGCTCATCTTCAACACTTCCTGGAGATCTGCAGCACTTTCACCATGGCTGAAGTCCCCAGAGATGCCATACTACTTCGCCTTTTCCCATTCTCACTGTTGGGGAGAGCGAAGCAGTGGTTCTACGCTACAAAGGAGAAGAACACTACGTGGGCACTCTGCTCCACGAACTTTCTGGCCAAATTCTTTCCTATGGGCAAGACCAATGCTCTCCGTGGGAAGATTACAAGTTTTCAGCAACAACATGATGAATCCGTTCCAGAAGCATGGGAGCGTTTCTAAGACTACATCCTAGAATGTCCCCATCATGGAATGGAAAGCTGGCTACTGATGCAGATATTTTATCATGGGCTCATTAACAGTGCCCGTGAAACCATGGATGCTGCAGCTAGAGGAGCATTCCTATCACTCACCATACCTCAAGCCACAGCTCTTGTGGAGAAGATGGCATCCAACCAAGGTTGGAATGAAGAAAGAACTCAGACACGCAAGAGAGGTGGAGGTATGCACCAGCTCAAGGAGGTAGACATGCTGTCTGCCAAGCTAGACCTACTCATGAAGAAGCTCGATGATCGAGCTAGAGAAAAGAAAGAAGTCATGCACGTCTACGACTCCCACATGCCTTGTGAGGAGTGTGGAGGTACTGGACACTCGGGCAATCACTGTCCTGAGTTGCTGGAGGACGTGAACTACATCAACAATAACAACAACTACTACAACCGTCCTCAGCAGAATCAAGGTTGGAATCAACAGAGGCCTAACTACTCAGGTAATTACCAAGGTAACAATTCTTTCAATAATAATTATCCACCTTTGAGAGAGTTAGTGTCCAACCAAGGAAAGCTAATGGATAACCTGTCTAAGAAATTGGCATCTAATGATAAAATACTAGAAAATATAAATAATAGAATGGATAATTTCTCTACTGCCATCAAGAACCAGATTAGCTTTAATAAAATGATTGAATCTCAGTTGAATCAAATAGCTGCTGCTATTCCTGCTACTAACCCCGGTATACCATCACAACCGGAAGGACTAGAATCTGCAAATCTTGTAGACATGTTTGATGCAGGAGATTACTGGAGTAACCCTATCATGGAAGTAAGTACTGACCGTCTGCTAGTCAAGAGAGGCGATCCAGGACACCCCGTCATCCCGATCTCCATCGGCATGCGAGACTTCCCAGAAGCACTCTGTGACTTTGGCTCCAGCGTCAACATCATGCCTAGGGTACTCTATGAAAAACTCTTTTCACAACCATTATTAGAAACAACCATGTGTTTGCAGCTTGCAGATAGGACACTGAGTTTCCCGAGAGGAATATTGAAGAACATCTGTGTCCGAGTGGGTTCCTCGTACGCTCCAGCAGACTTCGTAGTGATAGAGACCGGTTCTGATGAGAGGGCTCCTGTCATCCTAGGGAGACCATTCCTGAACACCGCGGGAGCTGTCATCTATGCTAGTGCTGCCAAGATCAGTTTCTACATCAAGGGGAGGAAGGAAACGTTTTCCTTCAAGAACAAGACCGCACAAATCTCAGAGCAACCCCAATATGAACCAAGGAAGAGGACCAACAGGAGGAACAAGAGCAAGAAGCAAGTATGGACCGAGACAGCTAAGATGGTCACTGCCGTGCACAAAGGTCAAGATCGCCAACTCAAGTCACCGTTCTTGCCTAAGAAGGACGACCCAGGTATGCCAAGCATTTATTGCTCTATTAATGGGTCCCACTTCTACAAGACACTTTGCGACACTGGGTCGGGCGTCAACATAATGGCCAAGGTCACCTATGAACTTCTGTTCGAAACCATGCCCTTAAACCTAACATATATTCAGCTCCAGATGGCAGATCAGACATTCCGACAGGTCGAAGGTACAGTAACTGACGTCCCTGTCAAGATAGACGATCACTTTGTCCATACAGACTTTCAGGTTATTGACATGGGAGAAGATGAATACGATCCACCCATCATCCTTGGAAGACCATTCCTTAGTACTGTCAAAGCAATCATTTACATTGGAACTGGAGAAGTCCACATGCACTTCCCCTCTGAGAAGGTACGTCTTTACTTTACTGACCCTAACTATGTATTTGAAGAATCCAAGCAGGTCAGGACAAGAAGAAGGCGGCGTAACCACAATCAGAAGCAACAGGTCATCAAGGACGGATGGGCAAATTATGAAGGAGAAGTGGTAAGATCTGAAGACATACCACTCAACCAACACTGTCCTGAGGAGACCAAAGCACCGAGACAGGTATGGAAAGAAAAGACAATTGTACATGAAGAAGAGGCGCCGCCGGAACCACCGACTACGCCATCCACCAAGTCCCAGGACGACTGAACGAATAAGAGTCCCGTTCGGAGGACTTAAAAACACCGAATGCCTTGCCAAGAGGTAACTTGGTAGTTATCCTTTCCTTTTTAATTATTTACTTTATCTTAAATAGTTTGCTTAGTTAATCATATTCATACTATCTTAAAAAGAAAATAAAAATGTTAAAAACCCTAAAGCCCCATGTGAGTATGCGAGTGGCATAAAACCCATAAGTACATTCACTGTGGTGGCATAAAAAATATATATATATATATATAATAAATACATAAATATTTTCTTCTGCTTTATAAAAGAAAAAAAACAACATAAAAAAATCAAGGAGGCTCAGCATGATAAAGGCTAGATATTTATGCTAACACTTAATCAGTTCCACAAAGCTTTGTTGTCTATTTGAGCTTCACAGAATTCAAGGAGACTAGCAGACGGAGGACATTCTAATCGCTGTCAGGGTGCTGCCGACTTTCAAATACATCTCCGCCATCTGCTAGCTACATCAGAAGAGATTATGTCAAGATCCAGCTTGGGGGAGAGCACCTCCATTATCTTGCTAAGTATTTCTATCTTTATCTTTATATTTATATATACTTCTACCCTATAAAAATAAAAATATACATAACTATGAAAAAAACCAAATAAAGATTTTGTGCTTATATATATATACCTATATCTTTTGCTTAGTGTGTTTTAATAAATAAATAAAGTGGCTATGCTAAACTGAATCTAAATAATAATAAAACTTTAGCATGGATATGATGAATAGTTGCTTTGCCTAACTTTTAAATTTGAAGTTCTTTCTCTAAGTTTACATAACTGTTATCATTTAAAGCTTGCTCTAAACCTGAACTTGTGGGAAGAGAACTTGATCTAAAGTCTAAGTTGTTAACGGATATGATATGGGAAGGTTGAGCTGCTATTTATCTATTCCTGAGATGCTAGAATTCTGGAGAATTTTATCTTTGAAAATCTTAAAATGCTACATGATGAGTTCCTGTATGATGAGAGTTTAAGTTCCTACCACAACCATACATACATACTTGCTAGACTTTAAGCCATACATTTACTTTTTACTGCTTATGAGCATTGAGTATAGTCAAGCTGTGTAGACCCTTAGGAGCTTGTCATGCGGTTAAAATCAAGATTCACTTGCACGATCACTCATACATGCTGCTTCTACTCTGGAAGTACGCATCCACATATATCCACTCATTTTCATCTCCAGATCCACATAAAATTATTCTACTCCTAATCCGGGAGAGAATAGCCAAAAATATTTTCCCATTCTTGTTATCCCCTGTGAAATAAATACTCAAGCTATTTTGGTTACTACCACTTGCTATATTGTTCTAAGGAGATGAGTGCTCTATACGAGGAAATAAAAAGGGGCAAGTGCCCGGAACCTCGAAAAGAAAAAGATACGAGGAAATAAAAAGGAGCAAGTGCTCGGAACCTCGATGAAAAAAAAGAAAAAGTGTGAGAAGAGAGGTAAAAATGGACAAGTGTCCGACAGTAGAATTAGGGGTACAAGATACCCACCTGAGAGAGAAAAAAAGAAAATATAGAGCACCTCATTCTCCTCAAGAGCTTTAAAAGCAAGAAAGGTACGTATCCCCTCAAAAAGAGCAAAAGTAGAATTAGACTTTCATCATTGTTATCATCACTACCACCATACACCATTTATTCGCCACACATGCACATCTTGATTTGACTTATTGGCTTGTTTCTCTGGATCTATGGTTTGACTATGCAATAAATGTCTTGTAAGTATGTATACTTTATCTCCCACCGATGAGCTCCAGATATCAAAAGCCTTATTAGAATAGGATGAGAGAGAAGGCAATGTCACTCTGCCTTATACCACAAATACTACATACTTTGCTTTGAGAGAAGGCAGACATCATTACTGCCTTGGTGAGGATCCAGAAATACCACAAAAGAGAGACCTGAGA
The DNA here is from genome assembly GCA_038087645.1 of Saccharum hybrid cultivar R570. NCBI lineage: Eukaryota > Viridiplantae > Streptophyta > Magnoliopsida > Poales > Poaceae > Saccharum > Saccharum hybrid cultivar. Next base: position 274,121 of record JAQSUU010000198.1, read on the forward strand.
GAGTCATACAAGGAATCTCTGAGTTTTATTTGAAAATCTACAAAAAACTCCAAGAGCTATAGCTAATCAAGAATAAGAGACATGGCGCTTGACTAGACTGTTCTATCTTTTAACCGCTCAAGACAAAGGTGACGGTTGCAAGCCCCATGGTGAAAGGTATAATGAGTAAGTTTTAAGTCTTGACAGTTTACTTTAACTCAGAGATGAGACCCTATTTGAAAGCATGTGTACCGTCAAAATTCAAAGGCATTTTAGCAACTACTGAGTCTCTCCTTGCTCAGGGACGAGCAAGAGGTAAGCTTGGGGGAGTTTGTTGACGGTCCTTAAGTATCAATTATAACTATCAAATAAATAGAGAAAAGGATCCAAATGAAACCAACACCTAGACTTAGGGTTTTATCTGACAGAATTCCACGAGTTTTGCTGTTTATCTATTTCTGCAGGGGGTTATCAGGAAATACGGAAGAAAGGCCCACATGTCGGATTAATGACGGGATATTAACCGAACACGTAATTATCTTACATCTAGAAGAGTCCAGAAGCCACGAGAACAAACGGGAGGCGTAACAGAGCCGGGGACAGGGCGCCCGCCCTAGTCCCTAGGGCGCCTGCCCTGCTGGCTCAGCCAATCAGGCTCCGCCTCGAGGATTATGCTCCACCGACCTAGAGGATCAAGGAAAACCACACGATCAATGTCGGTTTGATCCAACGGCCCAGATTCATCCGAAAGGGCTATATAAGCAAGGCCCCTGCCCCTGGAGGAGAGGCCCTCGTCTCATACTTCAAACCCTAATTCAGGAGGAGAGCCTCTGATCAAGCCCTAGAGCCACCACATCAACTAGATCTCTAGTTAGCATAGCTACATAGGATTAGAACTAGAAGGAGTCAATCTTCGATTGGTTCCCGGATCTGTCAAGAGGATTCTTGGTAATTCCTCTATTGTTCTTCAATTGTTCATCATTGTTCTTCAATATTATGAATATGACTTTGTTCTATTTCAATATATTGGTTATGACTTTGCTCTACTTGATTATATTTGCAATTATATTGTTCTTAGTTTATCATAGTTATATGTTTGGCTTAGTTAGATTGGAATTATATACATGCTTAGGATCGTATAGCGTTTATCCATGTGTACAGTGGGTGAATGATAATTATTGTGTAGACGTGGTGTCTATACCGTATTTATCTGCGATTGCACCCTATATGCCGGATTGTGGGGTAGTTCGCGATAGTGACAGCTTCGTTGATTCTTATATAGTCCCCCTCTCGTGTATAGGGCAGGCAGAGCAACACTATTACAGAGGAGTGATTGCTATGTTCTTCATCTTCCTTGCTAATATTCACTATGCATGGATATAGTCTTTTCTCACCATGATTGCCAAGTATAATTGCACTAACTATGATATGCTAGACTTTATAGTTAATAATAACTTAGGGAATATCTTTGTAGTTCATCCTAATTCCATGCTAATGACTTGCTAGAATATCTGTTGAGGTGCTTATCATTATTATATGTGGCTAGCTGATCAGATTAATTATCTTTGTCACCAGTATCACTTTACCTTTACTTAATGTGACATTTATACCTGTATAAAGAGATTGATAAATACTCTCGGTTATACATGCAATGATGTGTACTCAGTTCCATATTCTCATTCCATTATCAACCATGATACTTAGAAATCCCTTCCCAGTGGTAAAAATATAAATAACGATACCTGGAATACTTCCCGGTTAAAATGCTACATCGGTATTAATCTGTGCGCTTGCAGATCCCTTTTATTATCTTGATGAGCAAATGCATATTTCAATACTGCGTCTCTCATGTCATGCTGGGGATGACAACTTGGCTTAAGTGGCAAGAGGGATAGGTTTGGCATTTTTGGCGCCGTTATCAGAATTAGAAAACTAAGTCTACTTTTGGTAGTGACCTTAAGAATGCCCAACAAAGGGGCACCTAGACGCCACTGCTGGTGGCGCATTCTTATTGCTCACCACCGACGGGGCTACGGCCCTAATCGAAAAGATGGTGGCTAATCAGGGCTGGGGGGAGTACAGAGCCCCAGCCAAAACACAAAAAGGCATGCACACCATGAAGGATACGGATATGCTTGCCGCAAAAATAGACCTACTCTTGAAGAAGTTTGACAAGCGTGCCACTGAATTCCCACAAGGCACCGTCAAAACCATGGACTCGCAGATGATGTGCGGGGTCTATGGGAATGTTGGCCACTCGAGGAATGACTGCCCCGAGACCCGTGAAGAAGCATTGTACATCAACAACGGGTACCGCCAACAAGGAGGTAATAATAATGGCTGGAACAACCAATCCAGTCCCATTACCAGGTAATTCAAACTTTAACTTCAATTATAATTTGAATCAACCTTCACTAAAGGATTTGGTTCTAGGCCAAGCTAAATTAAATGAAAACCTCACTAAAAAGTTGTTAAATAATGATAAAATATTAAAAAAATATCAACTTAAAAATAGAAGGTTTATCTTCTTCCATTAAGAATCAATTGAGCTTTAATAAAATGATAGAAACCCAGATAGCTCAGATCGCTGCTGGAATCCCTAGAGTGAATGATGGAAAAACCTCAGGGCAACCTGTAAATTCCCAAGAGAATATTAAAGCAGTGACCATGAGGGGTGGTACGTCCACTCGTGATCCACCAAATCCATTATAGTCAAGAAGAAGAACCTTCTGCATCAACGAAAACACAAAAAGATTCCAAAGAGGAAACGTTACCACTTGAATACACAGGTACAACGTACCCCATTTCCTACAAGAATGAGAAAGCAGGCCGTGGATGAGCAATTCGCACGCTTTGTTGAAATGGTAGAAAAGGTCCATGTAAGCGTTCCATTAATGGACGTCTTACATGTGCCTTCTTATGCCAAGTATATCAAAGACATCATCAACAACAAGCGACCTTTACCATCCATGGAAGTTGTAAAGCTAACGGAAGAGTGTAGTGCTACTATACTCAACCAACTACCTAAAAAGAAGAAAAACCCTGGGTGCCCCACCATCACTTGTTCAATCAGGGACCAGAGGTTTGACCATGCTTTGTGTGATCTTGGGGCCAGCGTAAGCGTGATGCCCAAGGTCACTTTCGACAAGCTGAACTATACACATCTTACACCCACCACAATGATGCTCTAGCTGGCTAATTCCTTGGTCCGCTACCCGGCAGGGATTGCCAAAGATATTCCAGTGAAAATCTAGAATTACTTTGTCCCCGTCGACTTCGTGGTGCTTGACATGGAATTTACAAAGGAATCACTGCTCATTCTTGGGCGACCATTCCTCAGCACCGCAGGAGCACAAATTGACGTTGGAGCTGGAGAAATCTACTTCAACATCAATGGCAAAGAAGAAAAGTTTGAGTTTCGGCCCAGACATCAAGAAGAATGCAAGATGATTCGCATCACATACGGGCCAAACCAACAAGGCATAAGAGAGGTGGAAATTCAACCTCAAATCATAGATAACCTCTCTAAGGTCAAAGAATCTAAGAAAAAGCTAGAGCCAAGGAAAAAGGCAGCTCCCAAAAAGAATAGAAAACTAGAGCAAAAGAAACGGATGGCTCCAAAAAGAAATGAAAAGAAAATGCCTGAAAAGAATGAAGACATTCACACACCACCGAAAGAAGAGAAAGCAGTGTGTCAATCCAAGAAGGGAGCACCTAAAGCCACTTCTCCTAAGAAATGGGTGTGGATGCCAAAAAAAAGGCAAAGCCATCTATTGACGGTAATTAACTATCATTATAAACCGTCAACTAAACATATAAAAAGGATAAAAATATGGTTCCCACCTTAGAATAGGGGTTCTACTGACAATTTCCACGAGTTTTGATGAATTATGATTTTTTAGGGATTAAACAGGAAAATGCAGGAAAAGAATATCTTCCATGAGAAGGAACCCATGCCTATCGGACTTATCTCCACGTCACGGCCACGCAAGGACATTCTAGAAGACACCAGAGGACTCCACAAGGCGGCCCACCTTGACCTGCTGCCAAGTGGGGCCGACCGGCCCTAACCCTAGGCCGGCCAGCCTCCCCCACGCCGCCATGACTCCTTCCTTTGCAAGCTGCCTCTACCGCCTCCTATGATGCATCTCAACCCTACGTGAAGGTCGGTTTCATCCAAGGGCCACGGTTAACCCCCTAGGGCTATATAAAGCGGCCTCTAGACCCCCAGGCCTCATTCAATCTCTCCAGATCAGAACCTCCAACAGAATTAGAAATCATAGAAGAAGGATTGAAGAGCCAGCGATCAAGAAGAAGACTAGTTCTCCTTCTAGTTTAGGAATAGAATCTAGTCTTGAATTAGAACTAGAAGAGAGAGAGAAGAGGAGGAGATTTAGAAGGAGCTCCGGCCTGTCGGATCTTCTTCAACATCTTGTACCTGTGGATTCAAGTTCTTCAAGATCTTGCATCTAGATCTCTCTGGTAATCAACGTCTATTTTCAAGTTGTTCTTATTGTTTATATTGTTCTTGAGGTTTGTGACTCATTTGAGTACTTTAATTCTAGTAGCGCTAGGATTAAAGGAGTTAGAGGGTGTAAGCGCGGTGCTTAGACTTGATAGCTCATGAATGTACCCTATATTTTGGATTTCAGTGGTAGTTCACAAGGGTGACTCTTATAGCCTTGTTGATTCTTCTATAGCCCACTATCCCGTTTGTAGGACTAGCAGGATAATTTATTGGTAGGAGAATTCATACTCTGCTTATGACCTCCTATGACAATTTCCCTATCAAGAACACTATTAGCATTTCATACTTGAAGTAGAATTAGACAGCCTTAGTGATCCCCTCTACCTTCAAAATTCTCAGTCCTTGATAGCTACTCAAGGATTAAAGCTTAAGACTTAAGAAGACCATACTCTGTTCCTTTGGGTTTGATATTAAAACTGGGTCATCCTGGTGAAGTGCTACATTGGTAGACGTTATCTGTGCGCTTGCGGATAAAGTAGAGTGTGCATTAATTTATACCAACAAGCATTTCTGGCGCCGTTGTCGGGGAGCGGTGCTGAGTTCATCTTGAGTCAAGTTTAATCTTGTACTATACTTTTATCTTTTTACCCATGGATTTCTTAGAGCCATCCACTAGCTTCATAGATTCCATTCCACTCAACCAGTATATCTACCCCACCATAGTAGACTTAGAGCTCCCAAAATTAGGTAAGCCTATTCTTTCTGAGAGCTATGAGCTACGACCATGTTTGGTATAAATGGTTAAGAGCCAATCCTTTTCAGGCAATGAAGATGAAAATCCTCACATTCACCTTAATGAATTCGAACAGACCTGTGCATGCCTACACATTGCAAGCTTGTCTAATGAAACCCTAAGATGGAAGCTTTTTCCTTTCTCTTTAGAAGGGAAAGCTAAAACCTGGTAAGGATGGGGATTGGAAAGCTTTATGTTCTAGCTTTTGCTTAGAATTCTTTCCAGTTTCTAAAATCATTTGCCTACGCTTAGAGATATTGTCCTTCACACAAGAAAGTGACGAGTCTCTAATTGCTGCCTGGGAGAGATTTGATACTCTTGTCCGCTTTGGTCCATCTTTATCTATCCTAGACCCTGTTCTTCTTCAACATTTTTATATGGGCCTGAATAGAGAAACAACTACATTTCTTAACTTAGCTTCAAATGGATCCTTTCTGCATACCCCAACTACTAAAGCAAGGGAATTACTGCTCAACCATTCACAAATTACTCCTACCTATGAAGCTAAGCCACCATAAGAACTTGTAGAAAAACAAATAGCTGAGCCTGAATCCTTTCCTAATCCATATCAACCTTCAGCTATAATTCCTGATACAGGGGAGACCCTAGTTTCAGTGAATGTGTTTGAATTCGAGGATGAATATTTTTCCGAATTTGGAAATACCTCGAATTATCACCTTATAAGGAAGCCTCAGAAATCAAAACCTTATCCCGAAGAACTTTTGTAGTTTACTGAACACGCTTTCCTTACAAAGACTACGAAAAATCTAGCTTCTGTACTAGGCCATGAATGGTTGGAAGAATCAGAGCTTTCTTCAGAAGTGATTCGCCTAGATTCACCTTCCACTTCCATTCAATGCCAAATTAATCTGGAACCTTTCGAAGCTCTTTATAATCCTGTTGTGGGTGTCAACATCATGTCTGCATATTTTGCTCAAGATTTATTGAGTTACATGCCATTGACCCCAACAACAAAATTGTTAAAAAGCCCCTGAGGATATATTCTTTCTAGTTTGGGAATTTTATATGTCCTACCTATCGTGGTAGATGGAATTCTAGTCCGTATGAGCTTTTATATCTATGACATCATTGAATTCAACCTCCTAATAGGTCAACCAATCCAAAGACTTCTTCTCGAAGGTCAAACAAGGAAATTAAATATTTGTCTTAGGAAAAATCTTCAAAGATCCATACCAATCATTCACTCCCTAAATACCGAGAGTGATCCATGTCCCGAGATAGATCCTATGGAAGAAATTAAGGAAGCATCCCTTAAAACTTTAGAACAACCTAAGCTTGAAGAAGATGTTGAATTCTTCATAGAGGAAGAAGATCATCCTTCTGTTCCTGATCCTTTAGACTTCCTCGAAGAACCACCTAAACCTCCCATAGAGTTAAAACCCCTACCTGCTGGCCTTAGATATGCTTTCTTAAATAATGATCCAGAATCTTCCGTGATCATAAATGATAAACTTTCTCAAGAAGAGACATTTCGTCTGATCACTGTCTTAGAAAAGCATAGATCAGCTTTTGGCTATTCACTCCAAGATCTTAAGGGAATCGGCCCTGCTCTTTGCACCCATCGCATTCCTATTGATCCTAATGCTACACCTTCTAGAGAACCTCAACGAAGACTTAACAATGCGATGAGACAGGTAGTAAAGAAAGAGGTTTTGAAACTCTTGCACGCCGGGATTATTTATCCTGTGCCACACAGTGAGTGGGTGAGTCCTGTTCAAGTTGTGCCTAAGAAGGGAGGCATGACTATAGTTAAAAATGAGAAGAAGAGAGAGAGTATGAGTTAGTAGATTGATAAGGCACAAAGTCGTTTGAGTGTGAGAGTTTTATTAAAAGTGAGATTTATTATTTAGAGTTATCAAGTTGTTATAGTGTGAGAGTTCTATTATTAGCTAGATATGTAATAAGTGCCTTAAATGATATCAATAAAGTTTTATTAGAGTCAAGTGTTTTCTCTCTTTATTATTGTTTGGAATATTTTGTCTTGTCTCCACATGTTGCGCTTAAAAGAAAACAGAAAATAAGTGTGGGGGAAGACCACGAGATTACCAGAGAAGATTCGGTCACGAAAATAAAAGAACACAGAAGCAAACGTCGCCAAGACCTCGCACGATGAAGCGGGCCTTGACTGGGCCTCAGCCTAGGCCGATCAGCCCCAAGGCCAGGCTGACCGGCCCCCTGTCGCCATGCCTTGCCGCCTCCTTCGTCCATGGTTCGGTACACATTCCATACATTCTATTTTTCACTATTTAATCTTCTGTTTCGAATTAAATTAAGAATTTCCTGAATAAACACATGATCTATTAATCTGGATTAAAGGAATAAATTACTTTGATATAATTTAAAGATAAACTCACACAACACTTTTCCTAGAAGTCTTGTTACTGTTGGGAACCTTTTTAGGGACCCCGCATTGCTTAAGTTGTTGTGGGATATGAGATAGTAGAACAAGAGAACCTAAATCTTTAAGTCTTGTCCTTGGAGAACTTTTATTTTTAAACTTGCAAAATTAATAGTTTCACTTCTCCTTTGTAGTTGAGTAATATCCTACCAAAGCCTTACATGATAAATTTTTAAGACCAGCTTATAAGCCTTTTATTTTTGTATTGAGTTTTGTCAAACCTTGTTGACCTGTGTCGAGAGATTTTTCATGCTCCCAAGATCAAGATCACTTACACCCCACATACATCTGCTATTCCTACACTGGGAGTACGTAAAAACATGTCTTACCATTCAAAAAATATTTTATAGGTTGAATAAATGCTCCAAGTTCTTTGATCAATATCTCTCTATAAGTTTTCTGTTACAGGCAAAAAAGACTTGGGCTATGCAAAAATAAAAGAAAAATAAAAAGATAGGCAAGTACTTAGAAAAAAAGAAAAAGAAGAAAAACAACGATAGCCCATGATCTTAAAAGTCTCTATATAATTTTTCAATTCTTCAAAACAGAGAGATATACACTCAAAGGAGCAAAGTAGAAATAAGTTAGCCACTATATACCGCACACATGCACATCTTGATCTAAGAGTATGACAATTCCCTCTGTGGGTCCGAGTTTTGACCTAGCAATAAATGCAAGGTAAAGTGCTACATCCTTGATCATACCTTTCACTCCAGATACAGCTTTTAGAGATAGGATGTTTTAAGGCACCAGTCATTTATGCCTTGGAGAGGATTCCATAAATACTATATATGAGTGACTTGAGTGAGCTACATAGGGAGAAGGTGAACTATGCTTTTATTTTAAACTTGTGCAAAATCTCCAATTGACTTGACTGACAGGAAGAAGGTGATCAAATTCAAGCTGTTCTGTTCTTTAACTACCCAAAGTGTTGTGGTAGACACATTGAATCATGCAGTATAGGTATGACTGGGAGAGGTCTAGTGTTGATGTCTTATCTTAAAGTTATGTCTTGAGGTAATTCAACCATTACTCGAGGACGAGCAAAGACTAAGTGTGGGGGGAGTTGTTGACGATAATTAACTATCATTATAAACCGTCAACTAAACATATAAAAAGGATAAAAATATGATTCCCACCTTAGAATAGGGGTTCTACTGACAATTTCTATGAGTTTTGGTGAATTGTGATTTTTCAGGGATTAAACAGGAAAATACAGGAAAAGGATATCTTCCATGAGAAGGAACCCACGCCTATCGGACTTATCTCCACGTCACGGCCACGCAAGGACATTCTAGAAGACACCAGAAGACTCCACAATGTGGCCCACCTCGACCTAATGCCAGGTGGGGCTGACTAGCCCTAACCCTAGGTCGGCCAGCCTCCCCCCACGCCGCCACAGCTCCTTTCTTTGCAAGGTGCCTCTACCACCTCCTATGATGCATCTCAACCCTACGTGAAGGTCGGTTTCATCCAAGGGCCATGGTTGATCCCCTAGGGCTATATAAAGCGGCCTCCAGACCCCCAGGCCTCATTCAATCTCTCCAGATAAGAACCTCCAACAGAATTAGAAATCATAGGAGAAGGATTGAAGAGCCAGCGATCAAGAAGAAGACTAGTTCTCCCTCTAGTTTAGGAATAGAATCTAGTCTTGAATTAGAACTTGAAGAGAGAGAAAGAGAGAAGAGGAGGAGATTTAGAAGGAGCTCCGGCCTATCGGATCTTCTTCAACATCTTGTACCTATGGATTCAAGTTCTTCAAGATCTTGCATCTAGATCTCTTTGGTAATCAACGTCTATTTTCAAGTTATTCTTATTGTTTATATTGTTCTTGAGGTTTGTGACTCATTTGAGTACTTTAATTCTAGTAGCGCTAGGATTAGAGGAGTTAGAGGGTGTAAGCGCGGTGCTTAGACTTGATAGCTCATGAATGTACCCTATTTCCGAATTTCAGTGGTAGTTCGCAAGGGTGACTCTTATAGCCTTGTTGATTCTTCTATAGCCCACTATCCCGTTTGTAGGACTAGCAGGATAATTTATTGGTAGGAGAATTTATACTCTACTTATGACCTCCTATGACAATTTCCCCATCAAGAACACTATTAGCATTTCATACTTGAAGTAGAATTAGACAGCCATAGTGATCCCCTCTACCTTCAAAATTCTCAGTCCTTGATAGCTACTCAAGGATTAAAGCTTAAGACTTAAGAAGACCATACTCCATTCCTTTGGGTTCGATATTAAAATTGGGTCATCCTGGTGAAGTGCTACATCGGTAGACGTTATCTGTGCGCTTGCGGATAAAGTAGAGTGTGCATTAATTTATACCAACACCATCTGTTTCCACTTCTCTTGGAACAGATACGCCCTCATCGAGCAAAAACTGAAAAGGAGAAGAATCTTGCTTAGCGGATTTTAAAAGGTGAGCCCTTGCCGAAGGTAAATCGGTATTTATCAATAAATTCGCCTCTCAATAAAAAGCAAGCTGAAGGACCATAGGCCTCGAGCTAGCTTGGGGGAGAAGCCTTGCAGAGGTATCTTGTATTGCAATTTTATTTCCTTGCATTTGTTTTCTTTCCATGCATATTTATTTATCATGCATTAAAAAATACAAAAAATAAAAAGTCCAAAAATATTTATTCCACTCTATATATGTGTGTTGTAGAAATGTTTAGTTCAATCCTTGTTGAGATGATGAATAGTTGCTCTGTCTTATATTTTAACTATGCCTAGTTTATAATTTAGCTTTCCCCAAGATTTGAGTTTATTGGCCAAAAATGTCTCATCCTAAAAACTTGAAACTTGTGGGTTGCATATGCTTAATCTGGTCTAAGTTGTTGTGGGATATGATATGGTGCAACAGATTCTGCTATGACTTTGTTTTAAGAAAGACTTGACATCTGGAGTTTTATTTTCAAAATGCTAAAATCAAAAGTTCCTTAGTGATAAAAAATTCCTACCAAAGTCATATGACACATTCTTTACAAACCCTTAGTCATATGCTGCTTGTATTCACGGTGAGCTTTGTCAAATTGTTGTGACCAGTGTTGAGATTCTTTTTATACACCCATGATCAAGATTCACGTACACCCACAAATAAAATGCTGACTCTTACACTGAGAGTTACACAAAAACAAGCCTTTCCATCCACCAAAATAAAAACTCGATCACTTGTGTTATGAACCTCTCTCTCCAAATTCCTCATCTTTGCCAAAAAGAGAGTATGAGCTATGAAAAAATTATTTCCATGCCAAAGAGCATGAGAGAAAAAACAACAAAGAGAAAAGATGCCATGTCAAAGAAGCATGAGCCAGAAAAAAGAGAGAGAAATGAATAAAGATAGTCCATACTTTCAAAAGTTTCAAAGCAAAAGACAGAGAGGCATGACAAAGGAGTTCAAAAATCCTTAGAAAAGCTTTCCACACACTTGCACATCTTGATCAAAGTGTATGACTAGTCTCTCCATAGGGTCCGGTTTTTGACTTAGCAACATGACATGATACAAGTATGCCACTTTCACACCTACCCAAGCTCCACATAAGCCTTATTAGATGGTAGGTGAAAGAAAGGCAAAGTCAAAAGCCTTTGGTGAGGAATTCTTACACAAATGTATCATTTGAGGAACTAAACTCTGTTTTACAAAACTTTCAAAACCTCTGGAAAGATGGTCGATCAAAGAATGAATGATAAGCAGGTCTGTTAACCTATTCTGTCTTGCAACCACCCAAGGCTTGGAGAAGGCTAAAAAGCTCCATAGGTAACAAGAAAATAAAGGGTGGATAAAATGCCAATTTATTCAAATTGCAGAAGAAAACTTTGTTATAAACATGGCATCTTTGAAATGTAATCAGTATAGTAGCAACTCCTGATCAACAACCAACATCTTAGCTTTTGCTCGAGGACGAGCAAAGGGTAAGCTTGGGGGATTTTGTTGGCGGTCCTTATCGACACATTTATACCGCCAATATAAGTCCAAAAAGGAAAGAATTACATGTTCCTACACACATATACCTTTGCTACTAATTGAATTCCACTTGTACTGGAAGAATTGACACTTTGTAAGAATCTACACCAAGTACAAGTGAAATGCATCAAAAAGGCACCATTCAGGAAAGCGTAATTCCAAGACAAGGGGAAGAAGCCCACCAGAGGACTAAACCTGGGCCAACCCACGACGCCACCGCGGTCTAGGCCTAGCCAGAGGCTAGCCACGCGAAGGAGGGGCCGAGGGGGCCTAGCCCAGGCACGCCCGTGCCTTGGTCGGTGCCCCTCGAGCCCACCTCGTGCTCTGACCAGGAATTTGTGTATGACCTTTCTATAATGAACATGTCTAGGCTCTGTGTATATGATGTGCGGTTGGTGTATTTGCTTGTCGTTCTACCATTTCCTCATTTTCTTCTAGTTCGAGCTAGGAATGTACTCTATCCCCCTTTAGTCCTGCTCATGTGGGTGCGCATTTTAGACTGGGGCTAGCCCGTGAGGCTAACAGGTGCATGACCCAACTGCACGGCAAGACGTTAGGAAATGGTCGCAGATCTAGTGCGATGTGAGAAGAAAGCGAGTGAGGAGTGAGTGTTTTGCTTCCTTTCATTTTCTTTGCCTTGGGTGAGACAGCGGCCCATTCCTCTCTAGGCTCGTGCATAGATGCTCAGCCTTGCCTTGGAACTGGTCCATGCGACTTGGCTTGAGCGACCTTTTAGTGCGAACGAGAAGTTGAAAAAAGGGTCACTGGCTCCTCGTGGCGTGAGATACGATCGAAAAAAACTCAAACTAGGTTGCTAGGACGACGACAAGCTGTGCTACACAGTGGATCATGTTTATGTGTCTATATGTGCTACCCCCATGAGCGAACTGTGTTCGGTTGCTGGCGCGAGCCGGATCGAATCGCTCGGGTGTTTAAGCACTACTGGGATGAGGTGGATGGGCATCATGTTCTCTGGTTTGCTCTACAGGTCAGCTTTAAGTTTCTTGGAACTATAGGTGAGCCTACATGTGTATGTGGACATGCTTAGGTAGAGAGGCTAAGGTCAAAGTTGGCATGACTGGCCAATGTATCGAAAGCTATCATGAGACTGGCTGTCGTTGTTCGAGGAGTGGCAAGCCCCCGAGCATCCGCTCGTGGAGGAGTTGTTGCGGTCCCTAGGCCGCGAACTGGTGAGGGCACTTCTTTAGCACTTGGAGCCAATGTTAGCCTAAACATTAAACGGTGAACGGTCGGTCACCCATCGTTTAGCAAAAAGTCGGTATACACGGCCGTTTAAACGGTCTTTTAAATGATCGAAACGGTTTTGCACGGCTTTACACGGCTACCCATCGAGTAGCGTTTACACGCCATGTAAACGGCCTACACGGCCGTGTAGGCGAACAGTGGAGCTATCGTAGCTAGCGTGGGTTGACCTTTCAGGGGACCTTGGGCTGACCTTTGCTGGCTCGATGTCCTCAGGGGCTCGTGAGCCCTGAGGATGACTTCTTCATGATCGGCCTGTTGCGACCCCTAGCCAAGAGGGCCCGTGCGGTCTGATGCTTGAGTCCTTGTAGCGAGATGATGTTGTGGTCACCATGTCTCTGCTTCTGGGTGTGGTTGTCACCCTTAATGAGGAGCTGACGTGACCTATCGCTACGGAAGTAAGTTCTGAGGGCAACACAGTTTGGTCCACTCGGCGCGACACGTGGTGCACTCAAGGGGCCTGCTCCCTCAGATGCACGTGCCTACGAGTGAAAGTTGATAGTTCGCAAAGGCGTGATGAACGGCTAGTTCACCACGTGCGACTAGACCCTGGTTTTAGGCTTGGCCTTGTGAGGTGTGGCGCCGGGTAGCCACTGGATCACTAACGACGGCGCCATGTGGCGATGGGTGATTTCGCCGCTCGTGTGCGCCTTGACCTGCTGTGTTCTGCTAGAGGTGGAGACGCCGCTCGGGGCGTGGCTCTTTCGCCGGATCTAGGCCTCCCATGCGGTATGCCTGGATGGGGTAGAAGCTGATGATGGGTGTTGACCCATTGTAAGGTCCTAGATGGCTAGAGGGGGGGTGAATAGCCTATTTTAAATTCTACAAGAACCACTAAGCAAACTTGTTAGAATAACAAACGGCGTAAAGCGAGTTTTGCTTAGCCAAAGGTTGTGATGCAAGCCTCCTATCCACAAGTCTAGTAGATTAAGATCTCTAGTTCACACAAGAGCTATGTCACTAAGGTTACACTAGAGAACAAGCTAACACTACTAGCAAAGCTACTACTAGAGCTACATAAGATAAACTAGTGAATGTAAATGCAAGAGAGAGGATTGTGAAAATTATACCGACGGTGAAGTGAAGATGTTGCCAATCACCAAGATGATATACAACCAATCAATATTGACAACAACACAAAATGAAGACCAATCACCGGGAGACAAGAGACACAATATTTGTTCACCCGGTGTTCACTTGTGCACCGACAAGCTACGTCACCGGTTGTGTCGACCAACACCTAGATGGTTCCCCGGTGTGACCCTCAAGTCACTTGCCCCTCAAGGCACGCCCCGCAAGGCACCGCAAGACGCCACTCTCAAGTGAGGTAACTCAATGACACGCGGATTCCACTAGAGTTGCTTTTGGCGTCCCGCCGAGGAAAGCACAAGAACCTCTCACAATCAACCGGGGTTGGCCAAGAACAATCACCTTCTCTTGCCAACGCCTCCAACAATCTCCAAGCCGGCTAGGAGCGGTACTCTCCAAGAGTAACAAGAAATCCACCGGCTAAACCACCCACAAGTGCCACTAGATGCCCTCAAGCTATGCAATGCACTTTGGGATCACTCAATCTCACTTTGGGATCACTAAGCAAGAGAGATGAGTGGGAGGAGTAGCTCTAGCTCAAAGGATGCACAAGAGTGTTAGAAATGCCAAGAGACCTCCCAAAGGGCCGGCCAACAAGTATTTATAAGCATCCCATCCAAATAGAGCCGTTAGAACTCAACTAACCGTTTTCTGCGGGACCACCGGACGCGCCGGTCGTAATTGACCGGACGCGCTCAACCGCGTCCGGTGCCTCTGCGACGTCCACGTGTCCACTGATTTCAAATTCGTCCGTTAGATCCTCCAACGGTCACTGCGCGCCAACGGTCAAACGAGCGACCGGACGCGCTGCTGCGAACCACCGGACGCGCCGGTGCGCACAGAACCCGCGCGCGCGAAGACATGACCGGACGCGCTCCTCGCAACCACCGGACGCCACAGTACCCGCGTCCGGTGGGAGTCCAGTAAGCTCCCTGGACCACCGGACGCGTCCGATGGTGTGTGACCGGACGCGCACCGCGTCCGATCGTCCTCGGTTCCCTCAGGGCGCATGACCGGACGCGCCGGTCCCGTGGGTCACCGGACGTGCCGGTGTCAAACCCTAGCTCGCGCGCCTGACGCCCGCGCTGCACTGACCGGACGCGCCGATCGAAACTGACCGCGTCCGGTGCAGCGTCCGGTGCAGCGTCCGGTCACCTCTGTGACCGCGTTCGCCTCCGTTTCTTTTCCGACTTCCGGCGCAATGGAAAATAGGCATTTCATTTCCCCGAAATCGCCTGAATCCCGCGCTCGCACGCTCGGCGGGAGGGAGAGAGGAACCAAACCCCTCTCTACCCGCAAACGACAGCGCGACCAACGCCACCTTTGCAAATGTGCCAACACCATCAAGTGTACATCTCCATGTGCTTGTGTGTTAGCTTTTTCTCAATCATTTTCAAAGGTTTTCCAGTTAGCTCACTAGGCCCTACATGCAATGCACTTCATGAATTCACCTAGTGGCACCCATGCGTCGAATAACCGATAAGACTTCCCCTCTTAATAGTTCGGCTATCGACCCTAAACCACTCACACCCTCTATGATGTCTTGAGTGTAAAACAAAATGGCCCTATGGTTATACCTTTGCCTTGAGCCCATTTTGTTTCTCCAAATGATATGTTCCACTTCATATCATCACATGACCGTCTCGATCCATCGACCTTGATTTCACTTGCTCTTCACGTTGCATTGGTCCGTCGGCGCCAAGTCTTGCTCAAGCTTCACCATCGCATGGTCCTTCGCTTCGAAGCCTCGACTTGCCCTTCACCTTCACAACCGGTCCATCGAGCCAAGCCTCATCTTGGTCTTCACCATCTTGGTCACATGAGTCAATGTCATGTCTCATATTCAACAACCACCTTTATCTAAATCATCCACTTAGATACAAAGGTTAGTCCTAGGTTTCATCAATTAGCCAAAACCAAACTAGGGACTTTCAATCTCCCCCTTTTTGGTAATTGATGACAACCCTCACAAAGATGATTTTGATAATAAAAGTTTTGAACTTGTCATACTTGTCCAATCATTTTGCTCATAAGTAAAGTTTGGACAATTATCACAAGCTCGGTTTTGGTAGCATTAGCTCCCCCTACATATGTGCATAGAGTTTGGATTGAAAGCTTTGCACATATGCATGGATAGAAGTGTTGGGAGAGTAATTCTACCAAAATGATGCTAAGGTGTAAGAAATGGACCTTTGAAGCGTGATACCAATCGGAGTTGCCTTTTACACCGTCCTTAGCATCATGAAGTAACTAGACATCCAACAAAAACTCAAGAACCCCGTGAGATCAACATTATATGTAAAGGTTCTTGGACCACTTGTAAAAAAACTTTAGGCAAGTCTAGCTACCACATGTAAAACTATTCCTATGCATGCTAGTAGATCATTTCATCATCCAAGTTCTATACTAGCATTGCACCACACAAGCATGTATATTGAATTTAAATACATGTGCAATGAGCAAGTCATATGAAAATGCACAAACAAATGCAACAACTTTGTTTATGAGCTTGCTCCCCCTACTTGTGTGCATCAAAAATTTTATTTACCCCTTTATCATGTTGAATCATCTTTTTCTCTCCCCCTTTGTCAACAACTTACCCAAAAATGGGATCAAATTGTGGAGAGAAGAAAAATGTTCGATGGAGTAGGTTAAAATTCATCAATTTTGGTTCAATCTAGAACACTTGCCAAAGATATTTAATTCGATTTGAACCAAAGACAAGCTTCTTCACACCTCATAATAAGGGTTATCTTGCCTATGTTGAATTAAACACTTATAGCAAATCTTCTAGATTCAACACTAGGTTTGCAAGCTCACAAACATGTCATATGCCACCACTAGATCAAATCAAACATAGAGGCAATAGTGGTAACATATATCCATCAAAATCATTTGATTTATCATGAATGCTCATGCATACCACTTATTATGTCTACATGCTCTAGCAAGTCCTTAGCATAGGATGAATGACATGTCAATCAACTTTTACCTTGCAATGTCGAAGGAGAGGCATGTCAATAAGTGAGTGGGGGTGCATTCAACTCATGTTTGAGAAATCAAGAATGTTCAATTCATTCCTTAGCTTGCAAAACCTCTTTTCATCAAGTGGCTTAGTGAGAATATCGGCAAGTTGATCATCGGTGCCAACACTCTCAACGGCAATATCTCCCTTTTGTTGATGATCTCTAATGAAATGATGCCTTATGTCAATATGCTTTGTTCTTCCATGTTGAACCGGGTTTTGTATCATCTTGATTGCACTCTCATTATCACATAGCAATGGCACATTCTTGAAGTTGAGGCCATAATCCTTCAAAGTTGATTTCATCCATAGCAATTGTGCACAACAACTCCCCGCACTCACATATTCGGCTTCGGCGGTAGAGATTGCCACACTATTTTGTTTCTTTGAGGACCATGACACAAGTGATCTTCCAAGTAATTGACATGTGCCACTTGTGCTCTTTCTATTGATCTTGCAACCCCCATAGTCGGAGTCCGAATATCCAATCAATTCAAACTTTGACCCCTTGGGATACCATAGTCCAACATCTCTTGTTTGCTTTAAGTACCTCAATATTCTCTTTGTGGCCGTGAGATGACTCTCTCTAGGTGAGGCTTGATATCTAGCACACATGCAAACACTAAACATGACATCCGGCCTTGATGCGGTGACATAGAGTAGACTTCCAATCAAAGACCGATATTCCTTTTGATTCACCATATTGCCATCAAGATCACTATCCAAACTTCCATTTGTACCCATTGGAGTTGAAATTGGCTTTGCATCTTGCATTCCAAACTTCTTCAACATATCCCTTATGTATTTCCCTTGACTCACAAATGTCCCATTCTTCAATTGCTTGACTTGGAGACCAAGGAAGTAACTAAGTTCACCAATCATAGACATTTCAAACTCTTTGGCCATCATATCACCAAATTCTTCACAATAAGCTTGTTCGGTTGATCCAAAAATGATGTCATCAACATATATTTGCACTATGAATAGATCATTTCCAATCTTCTTGGTGAATAGAGTTGTATCAACCTTGCCCATCTTGAATCCCTTAGAGAGAAGGAAATCCCTTAGCCTCTCATACCATGCTCTAGGTGCTTGCTTTAAGCCATATAAAGCCTTCTTCAACTTGTACACATGGTTGGGTTTCTTGTCATCTTCAAATCCGGGCGGTTGCTCAACGAAGACTAACTCATTGATAATCCCATTGAGAAATGCACTTTTGACATCCATTTGATATAGTTTGATGTTGTGTGCACAAGCATAAGCCAATAGTATCCTTATTGCCTCTAATCTTGCCACGGGAGCATATGTTTCATCATAGTCAAGACCTTCTACTTGAGTGTAACCTTGAGCAACTAGCCTTGCTTTGTTTCTCACTACAATGCCATCTTGATCTTGCTTGTTTTTGAACACCCACTTGGTTCCAATCACATTGTAGTCATTTGGCCTTTCTACCAACTCCCAAACATCATTTCTTGTGAAATTATTAAGCTCTTCTTGCATAGCCATGATCCAATCGGCATCCCTCAAAGCTTCTTCTATCTTCTTTGGTTCTATGGATGACACAAATGATGCATGCTCACAAAACATAGCTAATCTTGATCTTGTTTGCACACCACTTCTAATATCACCAATAACACTATCAATGGGGTGATCTCTTGCAATATGTTGTGGTTGGAGTACTTGCATTTGATTGCTTGAGCTTGGTTGATCACTTGATGTATCTTGATGAGAAGAACTATCACCTTGATCTTGCACTTGAGAGTCACTAACTTGCTTGAATGGTGAATTGAGCACTTGATCTTTATCATCATCTTGAATATCAATTACTTGCTTTGCTCTAATGTCCCCAATGTCCATGTTCTTCATTGCTTCCACTAATAGAGTTCCACCAATATCATCTAGATTTTCTTCTTCATCTTGTGACCCATTGGTTTCATCAAATTGCACATCATGAACTTCTTCTAGAATGCCACTTGAGTTGTTCCAAACTCTATAAGCTTTGCTTGTAGTTGAATAACCAAGTAGGAACCCTTCATCACATCTTTTGTCAAACTTCCCCAATCTAGTGCCTTTCTTCAAGATATAGCATTTGCAACCAAAAACCCTAAAATAAGAAATATTGGGCTTTCTTCCATGAAGTAGCTCATATGGGGTCTTCTCTAGCAATGGATGACAATATAGTCTATTGATGTAGTAGCAAGCGGTATTGATTGCTTCATCCCAAAATGATTGACTCACATTGTACTCATGAAGCATTGATCTAGCCATATCAAGCAATGTTCTATTCTTCCTCTCAACTAGACCATTTGATTGTGGAGTGTACTTGGCCGAGAATTGATGTCCAATACCATAATGATCACAAAGTTCTTCAATTCTTGTATTCTTGAACTCACTTCCATTGTCACTTCTCACTTTCTTGATTCTAACCTCAAACTCATTGTGAACTCTAGTGAGAAATGTCTTGAAGGTGTCAAACACTTCACTTTTGTCACTAAGAAAGAATACCCATGTGAATCTTGTGAAGTCATCCACTATGACGAAGCCATACTTGTTGCCGCCTATGCTTGTATATGTTGTTGGTCCAAATAGATCCATGTGCATCAACTCAAATGCTTTGCATGTGCTCATTGTACTCTTCTTTGGATGTGAGCTTCCAACTTGCTTCCCGGCTTGACATGCACTACAAAGCTTATTCTTCTCAAATTCAACATCTTTCAAACCATTGACAAGATTGTGAGTTGTAAGCTTCTTCAATTGTTTCATGCCAACATGACCAAGCCTTCTATGCCAAAGCCAACCCATGCTTGATTTGGAGACTAAGCAAGTTGTCAAAGAAGTTTCTCTAGCATTGAAGTCAACTAGGTAGAGATTCTCATATCTAAAGCCTTTGAATGCCACATTTGAACCATCCACACTAATAACTTCCACATCATCAACCCCAAAGATGCATTTGTAGCCTAGATCACATATTTGTGCCACGGATAGAAGATTGAAATCCAAGCTTTCAACTAGCAACACATTGGAGATACTCATGTCATTTGATATTGCAATCTTGCCCAAGCCAATAACCTTGCCTTTCTTGTTATTGCCAAATGTGATAGAATCAACACCACTATCATTGTCATTGATTGAGTCAAACATCCTTGATGTACCGGTCATGTGTTGAGTGCACCCACTATCAATAATCCAATGCCTTCCTCCGGCTTTGTAATTGACCTACAAGCAAATCAATGAAGTTTAGGTACCCATTTTTGCTTGGGTCCTTGTAGGTTAGTAACTAAGCTCTTTGGTACCCAAATAGCCTTCTTCTTTGGGCCTACAATTGGTGTACCAACAAACTTAGCTTGCACACCCTTCACACCCTTGGTAAGCACATAGCAAGAATCAAAAGGTATAGAATTAACAAGGTTCTTGCTTTGGTTCTTTTTATTGCAATTATGCTCTAGGTGCCCAACTTGCTTGCATCTATTGCAAAACCGACCATTGCCCTTCACAAAGCTAGGCTTTGGAGTTGCAAAGGCCGACTTGCCTTTCTTGGGGGTGTAGCCCAATCCCTCTTTGTTAAGAGAGAACCTTTGGCTACCCAAGCACTTAAGCAAGCAGGCCTCACCACCATAGGCCTTGCCTAGGGCGTGAGTGAGCTCATCCACCTCTCTCTTGAGAGTCTCATTCTCAACCATTAGTGAGGCATCACAAGTGAAACCATCACTAGTAGTAGAGGTAGAGTTAGTGGTGGTGGATGAAGAGCTACAAGAAGGGTTAGCATTTGACATGATGATAGGTTCATTAATGGATTCATCAATTATATCACATGTAACACCTATATCACATGATACAACAACCTCCTTCTTAGCTTGTTGCTCAAGTAGCAATGAGTGAGCTTTTTCAAGCTTGGAATGAGCCTTATCAAGATCCTCATGGTCTTCCACTAGACTCTCATAAGTGGTCTTAAGCTCACTAAGGACTTTCTCAAGTATTGCTACTTTCATTGAAAGCTTCTTACACTCTTTGTCCTTGGCAATGGCTATGTCTCTAGTTTGTTGCATCAAGTCATATAGTTGTTCTTTAGTTGGTTCATCATCATCATTTTCATTATCATTATCATTATCACTATCATGAGCATATTCCATTTCACTTTCATCATCACTCTCATCATATAATACCTTAGCTTCTTTAGCCATGAAGCATGAAGAGGATGAATCAAATAGTGATGGCTTCTTGTTGATAGCAATGGAAGCAAAAGCCTTGTTGGATGATTCTTCTTCTTCTTCATTATCTTCACTTTCCCAAGTGATCACATATGCACCATTTTTGCCTTTCTTGAATGTCATTTTGGCCTCACTCTTCTTCTTCTCAAACTTGTCCTTTTTGTTCTTCTTTTTATCATAAGGACATTCCGCTTGAAGGTGCTCGGTGCTATCACAATTGAAGCACTTTCTTTGTTGCTCATTTCTTTTGAAGTTGTCATTTCTCTTCTTAAAGCCTCTTCTCTTAATGAACATGTGACCCATCTTCTTGACTACAAGAGCAAGTGCCTCATCATCAAGTTCAAATTCCCCATCTTCATTGTTGTCTTCTTCTTCTTCAATGATGGTAGCTTTGCCCTTAGAGGAGGTGGCTTTGAATGCCACGGTCTTCTTCTTCTTCTCATCTTCCACCTTCTCCTTGTCATCAACATCTTGATCATATTTGTCATAGGTCAATACTTCACCAAGTAAATCATTAGGCTTCATTGCTTCAAACCCATCTCTTTGCAACATCATGATCAACATCTTGAATCTTCTAGGTAAGCTCAATAAGAACTTGTGACAAAAATCTTGATCTTGAGTCTTGTGCCCTAAGCTCTTGAGATCATTGACTATCACTTGCAATCTATGAAACATTTCAATGATTGTTTCATCATCCTTTTTCTTGAAGTTCTCAAACTCACTCTTGAGCCCATATAGCTTGGCACTTTTCACAACCTTAGTGCCCTCATATGTTTCACTCAACCTTGTCCATACTTCATTTGCCAAATCTAAATCCTTGATACCCTCAAAAACTTTTATGTCAATGCCATTGTAAAGTGTATTGAGAGCCATTCTATTGCATGTTCTATTTGCTCTATCTTCATCGGTGAGATGATCGGGATCAATGATAGCAAAATCATTCTCGGTGACTTGCAATACTCTCTCATGAATAGAACCAAGGTACATTGTCATCTTTCTCTTCCAATGAGCAAAAGAACTAACACCATCAAAGAACGGTGGCTTGCCCCCAACATGATTGAACACAATTTGAGCCATTTTTCACACCGAAGGATGTTAAGCCTTGATTAAAACGGTGACCACGGCTCCGATACCACTTGTAAGGTCCTAGATGGCTAGAGGGGGGGTGAATAGCCTATTTTAAATTCTACAAGAACCACTAAGCAAACTTGTTAGAATAACAAACGGCGTAAAGCGAGTTTTGCTTAGCCAAAGGTTGTGATGCAAGCCTCCTATCCACAAGTCTAGTAGATTAAGATCTCTAGTTCACACAAGAGCTATGTCACTAAGGTTACACTAGAGAACAAGCTAACACTACTAGCAAAGCTACTACTAGAGCTACATAAGATAAACTAGTGAATGTAAATGCAAGAGAGAGGATTGTGAAAATTATACCGACGGTGAAGTGAAGATGTTGCCAATCACCAAGATGATATACAACCAATCAATATTGACAACAACACAAAATGAAGACCAATCACCGGGAGACAAGAGACACAATATTTGTTCACCCGGTGTTCACTTGTGCACCGACAAGCTACGTCACCGGTTGTGTCGACCAACACCTAGATGGTTCCCCGGTGTGACCCTCAAGTCACTTGCCCCTCAAGGCACGCCCCGCAAGGCACCGCAAGACGCCACTCTCAAGTGAGGTAACTCAATGACACGCGGATTCCACTAGAGTTGCTTTTGGCGTCCCGCCGAGGAAAGCACAAGAACCTCTCACAATCAACCGGGGTTGGCCAAGAACAATCACCTTCTCTTGCCAACGCCTCCAACAATCTCCAAGCCGGCTAGGAGCGGTACTCTCCAAGAGTAACAAGAAATCCACCGGCTAAACCACCCACAAGTGCCACTAGATGCCCTCAAGCTATGCAATGCACTTTGGGATCACTCAATCTCACTTTGGGATCACTAAGCAAGAGAGATGAGTGGGAGGAGTAGCTCTAGCTCAAAGGATGCACAAGAGTGTTAGAAATGCCAAGAGACCTCCCAAAGGGCCGGCCAACAAGT
This sequence comes from Saccharum hybrid cultivar R570, assembly GCA_038087645.1. Lineage (NCBI taxonomy): Eukaryota > Viridiplantae > Streptophyta > Magnoliopsida > Poales > Poaceae > Saccharum > Saccharum hybrid cultivar. The sequence goes on from JAQSUU010000198.1 coordinate 297,381, forward strand.
ATTTATAAGCATCCCATCCAAATAGAGCCGTTAGAACTCAACTAACCGTTTTCTGCGGGACCACCGGACGCGCCGGTCGTAATTGACCGGACGCGCTCAACCGCGTCCGGTGCCTCTGCGACGTCCACGTGTCCACTGATTTCAAATTCGTCCGTTAGATCCTCCAACGGTCACTGCGCGCCAACGGTCAAACGAGCGACCGGACGCGCTGCTGCGAACCACCGGACGCGCCGGTGCGCACAGAACCCGCGCGCGCGAAGACATGACCGGACGCGCTCCTCGCAACCACCGGACGCCACAGTACCCGCGTCCGGTGGGAGTCCAGTAAGCTCCCTGGACCACCGGACGCGTCCGATGGTGTGTGACCGGACGCGCACCGCGTCCGATCGTCCTCGGTTCCCTCAGGGCGCATGACCGGACGCGCCGGTCCCGTGGGTCACCGGACGTGCCGGTGTCAAACCCTAGCTCGCGCGCCTGACGCCCGCGCTGCACTGACCGGACGCGCCGATCGAAACTGACCGCGTCCGGTGCAGCGTCCGGTGCAGCGTCCGGTCACCTCTGTGACCGCGTTCGCCTCCGTTTCTTTTCCGACTTCCGGCGCAATGGAAAATAGGCATTTCATTTCCCCGAAATCGCCTGAATCCCGCGCTCGCACGCTCGGCGGGAGGGAGAGAGGAACCAAACCCCTCTCTACCCGCAAACGACAGCGCGACCAACGCCACCTTTGCAAATGTGCCAACACCATCAAGTGTACATCTCCATGTGCTTGTGTGTTAGCTTTTTCTCAATCATTTTCAAAGGTTTTCCAGTTAGCTCACTAGGCCCTACATGCAATGCACTTCATGAATTCACCTAGTGGCACCCATGCGTCGAATAACCGATAAGACTTCCCCTCTTAATAGTTCGGCTATCGACCCTAAACCACTCACACCCTCTATGATGTCTTGAGTGTAAAACAAAATGGCCCTATGGTTATACCTTTGCCTTGAGCCCATTTTGTTTCTCCAAATGATATGTTCCACTTCATATCATCACATGACCGTCTCGATCCATCGACCTTGATTTCACTTGCTCTTCACGTTGCATTGGTCCGTCGGCGCCAAGTCTTGCTCAAGCTTCACCATCGCATGGTCCTTCGCTTCGAAGCCTCGACTTGCCCTTCACCTTCACAACCGGTCCATCGAGCCAAGCCTCATCTTGGTCTTCACCATCTTGGTCACATGAGTCAATGTCATGTCTCATATTCAACGACCACCTTTATCTAAATCATCCACTTAGATACAAAGGTTAGTCCTAGGTTTCATCAATTAGCCAAAACCAAACTAGGGACTTTCACCCATTGGTGTGGATGATCTTGTGGTTCCCTAAAAGGATGTGGCCAGTTGAGGCCATTCCTAGGGTGAGCTCACCATGAGCCATGGGCCTCTAGCTTCCTGGGTGGAAGACTCGGCCATGGCCGGTGAAGAGAGGGTACTGGCCCCCCTATGTAGGTGAACTCTGGGATGCTGCCACTAAGGGTAGTTCCGAGAGTGTGTCCGCCGTAGGCCACGGGTCCAGATCTCTAGGATGGAGATCTGGGACGCGGCTGAAGGCGGACATGGGCGTTGGCCCTTCAACACCGATGAACTCGTGGTTTTCGTGGCAGATGTGGCCGCCATGAGCCATTCCACGAGCGAATCCACCGATGGTGCGAGGAGCCATCGCTTCCTTCTCAACAAATGAGAGTGCACGAATATCCCCTACTTGGCGCACCTATTGTTGGTGTTTTATAAACCAGACTAGTAAATTTATATGATTGTCATGCTGCTCTAGGAAAATGATGGTAGCATCCAAAAGACATGAGGATTTATACTGGTTTAGGCCAGAGCCCTACGTCCAGTCTCAGAGATGATCGAGTGTGTGTTCCTCGCTTGAATGCTCTGAAGTTCTTACAACAGGGGTGTAATAATGGTGGAAGAGGTAGGAGAGCTAGAGCTAAGAGATGAACTGCCTAAAGGGAAGCTTCAGGAGTCTAGAGGTTGTGAAGAATGTGAAGATGTTTCGGAAGGATGCCTTGGCTGCCCTTATATAGAGTTCGGGGCTAGGGCATGTACAAAGAAGTAGGTTCTCCCGACCGAGGGGTTGTGATCCTGAGGGAGGGGCCTAGCTAACTTGGCTTGCAAGCTACATTGTCTTGCTACACACATCCGGGCGTGGTTGTCGTCATGGTCTTGTGGCCATGTCACGGCATGGTGTGGTGTGGTGCTACTATGTCGGCCGTCGAGGCACTGTAGGCACGGTGGTGGTTCGCCAGCCATCCTGTGCGACGTGGCTTTCGTCGTGGTCTTCGTCATTGCCTCATGTTCTCCTAGGGACATCGTACAACAGTTGGTAACCGCCCCCAGGTTGTCGATTGCCTAATTAGCTTGTGGAGTCGGTGGTCACGATCACGAGATCTGGGATTGTGGCTCCCACTGGCCTAGATGGCCTCTAAGTCAAGGCCTCCGTCGTGGATCCCATCTCGTAGTGGATAGAATCATACATATGTCTTGTTGGACCGTATATGGATGGCGGGTCGTCTACTGGCAATCACCGATGTGCGGTGTTGTCTTGTCTATGCTACGTGGCACAGGGATGGCATCTGACCGGACAGAGGTGACTGCTGTCCCCTCGGTCCTTGCGGGATCAGTGCAGCGTGTCCACTCTTGTCAGAGCAAACACGCTTGGCTAGGCTCGACCTCTCTCCGTTCCTCCTAGGGGTTAGGACGACAGAGAGGTCGTGAACCCTCGTGCAACGTGTGGCTAAGGCAGAAGGGAGAGGTTGTGGCCGACCCCGCCCCTGTCATCTAGCCTGGTCCGTTTAGCTTAGCTGGGCCCTGATCGTTTGGGCTTTCGCTAGCTGGTGTGCCATGTGTTGCTCAGCCTGCTAACTAATCGATGCCTTGAGATACCCGGAGATCATAACCCCAACAACCGTGGAGCACTATCACATCCGAAGGTTCTCGTATACTCGAGCACCACGCCCGTGTATAAAGAAACTACCCATATCCCCCCGGGACTTCGACCCTATGGATCGACAAGCATAGGACATGGGCAAACCCGAAGGAACGACGAACCGCCACCTCAACTTAGCTCTAATTCTAATCATATAAGTTATATGAATAGTTAAAAATAAAGTTCTATATGCTAAGTTCATAACATAGAAACTATATGCTAGTTCATATGTCAAGATCATAACATGAAGACTATACTCTAGTTCATAAGCATGACTGCATTGATAAATTCAGAACAAGACTAAGGAAGAACTCTTCATATTATTCATACCAAGAATTCTTCAAGGAGTCAAGCCCTCCAAGGAGCTTTGCCTTGCTCTCAAAAGACTACTAAAGGTGAAAGTACAAGAGGTGGTAGTGAGGTGTAGCTCCAAATGATGTGTGTTTTGAGAGAGGGGGCTCTACCCCTCCTCTTAACTACTCTAAGGACGGTTTGCAGAGAATATTCGGAGGAGATCCCGCATGCAACCGTCCTAGGAGCATTAATGGCACCGCCTGACCGAAGGTGGGCCTAAGAGGCGGCGCTGGGGGCGCGGGCGCACCCAGGGTGCGGCCGCACCCTAGCTGGCCCCTCTGGCCACCGCCTTCGCGTGGCGGGTTGCTGGCTGGGCTTGGCTACTCCTTGGGTGGTTTGGCGCCCAAATTGTCTGGGTAAATGGGCCTTTCTTCTTTATTCCTTTGCGCAAATCTGCTTTATGCTTTCCGGGCTGCGCCTTTTGGTTTATTTTCCACTGTATTCGTGCATAAGCCTGCAAAACATTGATCTTCCAAATACATGTTGAATTATGTTAGTGGTAAAGGCATATGTGTATAAGTCTGCCTATTTCTCCCCTTTTTGAATCTTTATTGGCGGTCAGATTTGGTCGTTAAGGACCGCCAACAGCTAGACACGGTCCTAACTTGTGTCGGTATGGGTCATGACTTCGAGCTAGATATGAGACACGAAGGGCATGAGTTCGAGTCAGATATGAACCACATGGTGTGACAGTCTACCATGCTAACACCCGGGGACGACGTGTCCAGCGTGGCGGGTGGTAGGATCGTTTTATCACGTCACCCCGTTGGGTGCGACACTTAGTGTTTGGTTGGAGGGACCAAGTGAGATGAAATGAGATGACCCAGTTCTAATCAAGGTAATAAATAGCGGCGGTAGCGGCCCATTGCCGCTACCGCTATGAGGTAGCGCTCTGAACTTTGCAGCCTGGAACTTTGCGGCCGCAATTCTGAATAGCAGGGCGATATTGCGGCCACAATTGCACGTAGCAGGCCATAATAGCGTGGAAGCAAATAACCCTAATCAGCCCAGTCCACTACAACTCACACTCCCAACTCAAACACTCACGCATTGGCTGTGGAACTTAAAATTATTCATATTATATGTACTTAAAATTATTTGTACTCATTATTCATGATATATATGTACTTAAAATTATGTGGGATTATCGAGTGTTGCTATATTGTCTGCAATATCGTTCGCTATCCGCAATACGCTACCTCGATGTCAATCCGCTACTAACCCGCTATGCGCTATTTATTACATGGTTATAATGGTGTTTGGTTCAAAGTCAAGCTAGAGTGACATCACACTGGAAAATATTCCCTTAGATGCGGGAAGACTCTGCGCTCCATAACCAAAAAAATAAAAATAAAAACAAAAACAAAAATTGAAGCACAGAGTCATCACAGGGGGACAGAAGCGTGGGCATATTCCCTTAGATGCGGGAAGACTCTGCGCCCCATAACTCCAAAGAAATAAAAACAAAATCAAAAATTAAAGCACAGAGTCATCACAGGGGGACAGGAGCATGGGCATTATCTCATCTAGCAGTTGGATCTTGAACGTCATTGTCTCATCCCACTTTGTGGTGTCCTACGCCAAATAGAAAACCTAGAACCAAACAGAAAACGTTTTCTCTAGACCAAACGCTATGTACATTTTTGTTTTTTTTTAGTGTCGTTTGAAGGAACAATAATTTTCTAATCGCGCAACAGGATTAATAGATGGACCGCGGGTATAAAATTTCGTCGAGGATTTAGCCTGTTGTTGTGACCCCTTTTATATTCTGTAGTAATAAACTAGATAGATTGTGTATGGCTTTAACATAGCAACTTTTAAATAAAATAAAAAAGAATGATATTTAAAAATATCAAAAAAGATGACAGCTGTGGGATTTGAACCCACGCCCTTTCGGACCAGAGCCTAAATCTGGCGCCTTAGACCACTCGGCCAAACTGTCATGTTATGACAGGAGTTGGAACAATATATTATATCAAGATAACACACCAAGCGGGCTACAGGTGTACAATAACCTTGGCGAGATTGATTCAGCTTGTCACAAACCGAACGTACATACAAGCATGAATCTACTGCTGTTATCGGCAACATATTTGCCACAAAACAAAGGAGAACATATTGTCATATCAACCTAATCAAAAGGGTCAATCCGTGGATCATGCTCACTTGCCATCGCCATTCCTGTGCACAAGCACGTCGGGCACATCACCTGGGAAACATGGAGATGCAACAAATAAAGGAAGTTTATTTATACTTTATAGAGGCAAACATGTTACTGGTGGAAGATGATATGGATGCCCTTTCTAATCTGCAACCAGGAATTCCCATATACATTCCCACAAAAACTCTATGCAACACTTTTTAGTTTGAACAAGACTCAGACAATCTCTGCGCAGCATTGAATTTAAGCATTAATTACTTGTTTGATCTGTGGTATCACCTCGTCATTTAACCTAAAGGCAGTACCTCAAGTATGATAAACTTTTCTATGGTTCAAATCTTCTAGAATGCATCAAACTGGCTATTGTGAAACACAACAGCAATATATAGAATACCTTTCCAGCTCCAGAACAATTCTGACACCTTCCTTTCATTGACCACATATTATGCCCCAATAATGAAAAGTTCTTTGTGTTCAATAACATCCCACTAGCAGAACAGCGAGCACATGGCAAGTATCCTGTATTGCAGAAGCAAGATCAGTCAAGAGAGTAAATGTAAGGCTCAAGCTAGTTAGTGTTAGTATAGCATTTTTTTTATTTGGAAGGTGAATCATGCATTAGGAATGGCTGAGCTATGTTTGGGTCAGGTAGTTGAAAAGTATTTTGTTTGTACCAGTCCCATGGCAATATGTGCATCTTTTCTTCTCTTGCTGCCTGACATTTCTCACTTCAACCAACATTAAAGCTGAGATAACACCAACTGCTCCACCTGAAAATGATGCCACTATGGGATCTACCTGACTGAACAGCAGCCAACAAAAATGTATCAAACACTTCTCTAAGTACTGCTACATAATTCAGTATAAGAGACAGGTTCTTCAAAGCACCTCAATTGAAGAGGTAAGTGCAAGGTCCTTATAAAATCTTCATAAGATGTGCCACCCAGCCCTAATTTCAGTTCAAGCTGCATCCAAAGGCATCTCCTTTAGGAAAACTTACTATATGACCTAATAGTGAGAAGAGGTTCTGGTAAAAATAATAGGGAGTTCAACCATAAAGTGACACGTGTACTTACTACTGGGGCTACCAGGCCTCCGAAAATGATTATCCCAGATATGACAGAGAAAGATGTCATATACAGTTGCTTCATAGTCTTTGGTGACTGTTTTGGGGAAAGGAAAAAGACAAGTAAATAGAAGTTAGAACAACTCCAGATGCCAATGTGATCATTTCTCAAAAAAACAGATGAGTGCTGTTGGTCACCGCATCAGGCATAAATGGAATAGTTGATGGAATCTCAGGCATTTCATTTTCTTCTGTGTTGGCATCTTTGCTTTCAGAAGTTCGGATACGCTGCTGCACTCGCAATCGTCTAACCTGATTAATTTTTCCATACAGAGAACTTCACAATGTTGTCTTAGCAAAGCTACAAATGGATAGCTACTTGGCTAGAATTGGACAAATGAAATGAAACACATAGTCTGCAAAACTGAAAACCTCTTCCATCAGAAGGAAAATTTTGTTACGTCGGCTCTTGATGTTGTCTTCAATCTCTTGCGATTGCATTTGAACAAAGTCCTCGATTGTCTCTGGACCTTCAATTATACAAAAGCTGCAGAAAAGAAACATGATTGATCCTGTAAGGCTGAGCCAGAACGGATTATCATACTTATTGTTCAACTAAGTTTCCATAGAAAGATATTGATGCTTACTCAATCTACTAGTACTTTTTTTTGAACTTTAATCTACTAGTACTTACCAGTTAGGAATATTAACTTTTGCTTTTTATTACCCCTCCACTACAAGGTTAATAATGCACTTCAGATCTATCAATTTGATCTGGCATATAAATATCTCTTTTATGATATACTCTATTTCAAATATCTAATATGAATATATCTCGGTGAATCTTTGATGTGATTCTTCCCTCTAAGGTCAGAACTTAGCGTCAATATAAACTCTACTTTTAGAACTGGAGCAGGAGGCTCGGAACTGAAATAAGCAGATGTCAGTACTCATTAGAATTGGATATGCTGTAAGCTAACTGGGACTATATCTTCCCAAGCAGCTTCGGCAAAAAGTCTCAAACTTGACGAGTGGATGCTAATGCTATCCCCGCCGACGCCGCCGCCAAGCAAGAACTCACCATACTATACTAGCTTGTCGTACTAGCTACTAGCTCAACAACCCCGTCCCTCGAACCATTTCGTAACTGAAAAGGGGAAAATTTCAACAGTGAATTAAGGTAAAGCAACCTGGAGAGGCCGCCGTCCCCGGACGCCCTGGACTCGCCAGCTGGGGAGCACCGCCGCAGCACCAGCTGCCGCCGTCCGCAGCCGGCTTCTTCCCCTCCCGTCGTCGTCCCCCGCGCCGCGTAATAATGCAGACCCCGACAGGGCGAAGGCGAGCGCAAAGGAGCGGCCGCGCGGAGCATGCGCGGTCCCGCCGTTGGCGGTGCCGCCGCCGGCGCGGCGAGGCAGGACATGGCCGGCCAACCCAGCGCCGCGTGGCTGTTGCCTGCTGGGGCGTATGGAAGCGTCCGCTGGCGCCTGGCTGTGACGGATTTGGATAGGCGACGGCGAAGCGGGTCGGGTACACCGTACACGGGGGTGTTAGGCCGTTACCGCATTACCGCGGGTAGATGACAAATGTGGAAAGGCGAAGCATCTCGCGACAACGGACAGCAGCATCGAGATTTCCTTCGTTGACGCGCTGCAAGGGTTGCGGGTGGCAGATTGCATCTTCCCATGAACAACTTCATGTCGTTCTTGTGTCTCTATCAATACATATGGATGAGCCTTGGTCTTCCAGATCGCCTTAACTAAACTATTAGCAATAATAATTGCTCCAACAGCAGAAAGCACCCTATGAAACACACGGCTGCAAAACCCTGCAAAGTATATGTGGCCCAACGGCCAGGTGTGGGCCCTGATTTCGCGTCCTGATCAGGGACACCTAGCCCATACTCGGCTAGTGGGCCCCGTGGCACATCGCCATAAATAGGAGGTGAGGGCCATGACTCACGGTAAGAGGTTCACGGTAGCCACCAGCACCCAACCAAGAAACCCTACCGATCAGGGAGGCGCTGCCAGCGACGGGAAGCTTCACCGGTGTCGCCACTGCTCCACCACCCGTCGCTGCCCTAGCGCAGAACTTCACCAGCGATCCTGTGACGACCGGTTCCTCTCCGCCAAGCCCAAAGGTCTGAGTCACTTCTCCTCTTTCTGTCCCTCTAAGTCTTCACTGTTATCCCACGTTTTACCAATAGCAAAGCAAATCAACCCACTGATCTACACCTAGAATGATCTTAAGATCCTAACATTGCTATCAAAGCCATGGTTGCTAGTGTTGATTCAGATCAGGTAGAAAGAAGTCGAAATCACAGAAAAGAAGATGCGACGGATTTCACTCCGGACAGAAATGGTGAAAGAAAACAAATTTCGAATCGGAAGAAAGATATCAGTTTTCAACCGAAACCCTAACCATAACTGACTGATGAAGGATCGGGCAGTGAGCGGAAAAGAACGAGATGAATCGATTTTCGAATCGGACAGAAACTAATCCCAACCCTAACCCTAACGAAGTACACAGAGAAAGAGAGAGGGCCGCTGCTGGCTACCACCGTCGGCCGTCGGATGGCGTCGTGCGGGAAGGACCCGAGCCACCGGCAGTCGTGGCCACGCCGCTTCGTGGAACCTTCCGGGACCGGAAAAGAGGCACCACCGCGCAACCGTTCGACGGCGGCGCACTCACCCTCGGGTGGACGCGCACACCGGCAAAGGGACACGCGGCAGCGCTGCCACACCTTCCTCCTTCCTCCAGCCGCCATGAATGGCGGCTGCCGCTCCGCAGTGGCGCTAAAAGAGAAATGGGAAGGGGAAGACAGAGAAAAGAAGTGGAGGCCGAGGGGAGCCGGCGTCGGTGCGAGCTCCGGCGAGGCCGCGCCCTCGCGGTCACCGGCGACCACCACAGCCGCCGTTTGCGGTTGAGAGAGAAGGTGGAGGGAAGAAAGAAATGGACTAGGGTTTCTCTGGAGACTGGCCGCCGCAGATTTTGTTCCCGCGAGACGCGCGGAGAGCCATTCGATCAAAATCGACGGCCATCGTCGACCAGGCCGGCTCTAGGCCCAGGCGGGTTTGGCACTTTCCCGGCCCATGCCCAAGTTGTGGCCTGAGCGCAGGGAGCATGGCGCGAGCGAATCGGCCATGGGCCGCCAGCTGCTGCTGGGCCGCACACGAAAACTGCTGGACCGCTCTGGGCCGCGCGCTGCTGCTCGCTGCTGGGCCGCGAAGAAAATAGCGACGCGCGAGGTTGGGGTCTGTTGGGCTGCGCCGACAGGCCAGGCTGTTTTCCGCGGCTAGGCCGCGGGCTGAGCGTGGCACGCGCGAAGAAAAATAGATCGTGGGCTATGTTTTGCCAGGCCGGTCCAAAATGAACAAAAGAGTAAATAAAGAATATGAAATGCTTCTGAATAATTTTTTTTAAGATTATTTCATGTTTCTGCTGCAAAGAAAATGTTTATTGTCTTCTTATTAAATCCGAACCAACGGGAGGATTTAATTTGAAGAGCGGTTATAGTTGTTCAGAAATGATGAAAAGTTTATCCTCTAATTAAAATTGAGGGATATTCACATTATGATTTAAGTGAAATTATGATATTGTTATTTTCTGACCAACATTGATGATAACGATTTTAGGAAAAAGTCTAGATCACCCCCTGAAGTATGGGGTGGTGTCTAATTTACCCCCTCAAGTATGAAACGGTCTAATTTATCCCCTGAACTTTCCAAAACCGTCTACTTTACCCCCTGGGACAGTTTTGGACGGCGGTTTGCTACAGTAACCATGGTTTTGCTACAGTAACCGAATCTTTAAAAAATCATAGTAAATCACAGAAAAATTGTAAAATGAAAAATCCAATTTTCTTAGACTCCACATGAGTAGATCTACACAATGAACATATAATATGGTATGCTTTAGTACAAAATTTTTGCTATAGCTTTAAATTTATTAGGATTTTCTAATAAATTGAAAGCTACAGCAAAAACTTCGGTTACTGTGATTTACTATGATTTTTCAAAGATTCGGTTACTGTAGCAAAACCTTGGTTACTGTAGCAGACCGCCGTCAAAACTGCCCCAGGGGTAAAGTAGACGGTTTTGGAAAGTTCAGGGGGTAAATTAGACCGTTTCATACTTGAGGGGGTAAATTAGACACCACCCCATACTTCAGAGGGTGATCTAGACTTTTTCCACGATATTATAAGTTTATTTATGAGTTTATTTATGAGTTTGAGGTTAAAATTTAAATCTCTGATAAATTATGCATCAAAGTGACCAATTTTTCAGAGAATAGATAAAGATCAAGAAATGCTCATGAAATAGAAAGATGCATTTTCCGCTACAATGATGATGATGATCTTCTAATTAAATTCGAACCAATGGGAGAATTTAATTTTGAAGAGGGTTAATGATAATTGAGTTGTTCCATATATTAATTCCATTTATGTCCAACGGTGATGTGGAATTAATGTACAAGAATATTGTATTCATGATGTTGCTAATTTTAGCAAAAGTTATTGGTAGAAAATTTTATAAGTTTAATTTATGAGTTTTATGCATTTATTTTATTTCTACCCAACGGTGATATAGAATTAATGTAGAAGAAAATTATTTTGTTCTATATCTGCCCAACGGTGATATAGAATAGAACATAAAGAAATCATAGTTTAATGAGCATTATTGATGACTATTGTTGAATATTTTTCAGACAAAGACCTTCATGCTTTTGTTCTTGAAGGCAGAAAAGAAAAAGGAAAGAAAAGCACTGGGTACTTGTGACTCAGATGATGAAAAGCCTAAGGACAAATTGTGTATATGAAAGGAGGCCATTGCATGAGAGACTGTGTCCTCTTTAAGAGTGGCTTGAAAAGAAATATTTTTCAAAGATTTCAGGGATATTGATCCAAGAAAAGAAATAGAACAATAAGAGTTTAGTTTGAGAAATGTCTTTTATGTAGTCTCTATTAAAAAAATTAATTTTTAGTTTTTATCATCATGATATAAATTGTAATGAGTGACATGCATGTTTAATTTGACCAACGTCGGATTAAGCATGTGTGTTAAAGAATATAGGATTTGTTCCTGAATTTGATGATTGAATATAAGCCAATCCTGTCATTTATGTCCCTTCAAGGGAATTGTCTCGCATGGCGGCATAAAATTTAAGAAAATACTCGCATTGCGGGGTAAAGTTGACATAGTACTTGTCATGCATGGCAGGAGAAAGTGAGATGACGATGTGTATCCCACACAGGGAGAGAAGTTTAGGGTATCTCTTATGCTATCCTAGTATGAGTTTAAGAACAAAAGGAAGTTGCAAACGAACCTCATGATAAGAATGACATGCAAGCATGACTTGCAGAAGTACTAATAATAAGAGGACTCTGTTGAGTTCTTGAAGTGAAATGAGGAAAAAGTACTCACATACGAATTAAGAAATAATTTTATTTTGTATGATGTAATCATGTGGATGAAGTAAGAAATCAAAGTTTCCTCATTCACAAGAGTTATGAATGTTTTGAAATTGTGGCAGAAAAGTGGATTGTGACATGAATTGAGAAAGATAGAAAGACAATTGAAAGAAACTCAGGAAGATAATTGAAAGATATTCCCCATTGTATGCTTTGCATTTAGAGAAAAGTGATCTATAAAAGATGAAGGTGATCGTTGAGGGAGTATAACGGTCATAATAAAGATACCCCTAAGTACAAAAATGGCTAAATTCCTGAACCTTTTATAGTTCGACAGGAAAATAGCAATGAGACTAAGAAATACTAAGACGGTGCTTAAAGCACCAAATGAGATAGATTTTAAAAGAATAAACCCAAAATAAGAAAAATTGAAGATACACTATCCTTATAGAAGATGGAGTAATCTGGGGGAGCATGGTATGAAAAGATCTATGACTTGAAGAGAAGTGGGACTAGTGCCTACTCCAATGACTCAAGATCGATAAATGCTCAACACCATGTTGATGTTGTATGACTCATACAACACATGTTGTTAGCCCTTCAAGAAGATGAATAAGAAAATAAGGATCTAGTTATACAGGACCCTATAGAATCGATTGGCGATGAAAGAGCAACAACAACCTCATGTGAAAGAAGTGCTATTAGCTAAAGACCTATAGGTCTCAAAGAATAAGAGAATCAGATTTAGACATTTATGATGACTATAAATTCTATATTAATGAAGAAATTCAAATGGAGGGTGATCCCACCTCATTTGAAGAAACCATGAGAGACGTTAACACGTCTAAATGGCAAGAAACTAAGGAAATTGAAATGAAATCGATGAATACCAACGAAGTTTGAGAAACAGAAGCAGTTCCTAATAGAGCCAAAACAGTACGTTGTAAAGGGTCTACAAGATGAAATGTGACTCCAAATGGAATATAAGATATAAAGCACGATTTGAATCGAAAGATTTTACACAAAGAGAATGAATAGATTGCAATGAGTGCTAGTGGCATACCATGATCTGAGTTACATCAGATGAGAGTAAAGACGACATTCACCAAATGGGATTTGCATGAAAATGATTACATGGCATAACCCAGAGATTTTGTCATGGAAAGAAAAGAATGTAAGGGATCCCACTTGTTGAAATCTCTTATAGACCAGAGCAAGTTTCTAGACAGTGACAATTAAAATTGAACAGTCAATTGGATTTTTGGGTTAAAGAGAATGAAAGGACAATTGCATCCGTATAAAGTTATAGAATGGAAAATTTATTTTCTAATCCTGTATATGTGGATGACACCTTACTTGCTAGTAGTGATGTCAATCTACTATATGTGAAGAAGTTCTTGTCCTCGAGACTCAATAAGAATGTTTTCGGTGAAATGACTCTCGTTATAAGAATTGAAATTCACCGAGATAGATGAAAGGGGTATTAGGATTATCACAAAGGCATGCTTAGAAAAGATTGTAAAGAAACAAAGTATGCATGCAAGTGAACCTACGCCTGTTCATATAGTCAAGGGTAATAGTTTTGAGAACTTTAGTGTTACAAGAACTGACATGAGATAGATCAAATGAATATGGATCCATATGCTTCAGCTGTTGGAAGCTTAATGAGTGCACAACTATGATATTACAGTTTAATGAGTGCACAAGTATGATATTACCCTAACATAGTTCATTTATCCGGGATGTTTTGGCAGAAAGTCCAGTCCAGATATAGATCACTGGAATGGAATTGAGAATGTCTTGCAATTGTGCAAAGATTTAATAAGCCTCATGATGACTAAGAAAGAACAAGTACTCTCAAATGGTTATGGGTACAAGAATGTTGAATTTCAGCGAGATGTTTAGTGAAACCCACATAGTAGCTAACATTCGCAGTTGGAGTTTTATTGTGGAAAAGCTCCAAAGAAACAGTTATGGTGTCATCAATGATGCATACCTATAGTACAACTTGTTATGAGGCTTATAGGACAGGCGAAATAGTTAACTTATACCCGAAATTGGTAATGGTATACAACAGCAATTACCATTTAAAGTAATTGACTCCTATGACAACGGGTCAAGTGTGCTGCCAAACATATTGACATAAAGTTAGACGTTGTGAAGGAGAAAGTCCAAAATCTTTTGAAAAGCTTTCAAATGTATAAGTAAAAAGTAAGTACATGCATATCCGCTTATAAAGGCTTACCACCCAATATGTTCAGAGAACGCATGGGTTTATAGTATAGCCTATGATTTTTAGACAATAAAGGGCCCAAAGAAAGTTTTATTTTAAAATGGAGAAGTGTATTATGGTTGTTAGTCTAGCGACACTAATTGTTGTGATGATGGGATAGTTCTATGCACTAATCTGCAATGAAATAGGAAAGAAGCAAGAAAAATATGAATCGAAATTTTGAGTAAGAAATTAAAGAACGAAGAAAGTGATGAGAGATCAAGGAGGAGAATGTTAGTTTGATCTCCACCATACTTGGCCCAACGGCCAGGTGTGGGCCCTGATCTCGCATCCTGATCGGGGACGCCCAGCCCATACTCGGCTGGTGGGCCCCCGTCGCACAGCGCCATAAATAGGAGGTGGGGGCCATGGCTCACGGTAGCCGCCAGCACCCAACCAAGAAACCCTACCGATCAGGGGAGGCGCTGCCAGCGACGGGAAGCTTCACCGGCGTCGCCACTGCTCCACCGCCCGTCGCTGCCCTAGCGCAGAACTTCACCAGCGATCCTGTGATGGCCGGTTCCTCTCCGCCAAGCCCGAAGGTCTGAGTCACTTCTCCTCTTTTTGTCCCTCTAAGTCTTCACTGTTATCCCACGTTTTACCAACAGCAAAGCAAATGAACCCACTGATCTACACCTAGAATGATCTTAAGATCCTAACAAGTACAACTCAGTCTAACCTAGAGTGATGAATCACATGGGCACATTCAGTATGGCTAGGATATATAGGCATGCGGATGGAATATATAAGCTGGCTGATAAACCGACTGATATTGTTTTGTTGTGAGAGAAAAATATTGTACCATAGCTAATAAGCCAGGTTGATAAATTCAAGCGAATAGGGTGAAATGACCATTTGGCTTCCCAACTGTAACTATGGTAGTGACCCTAATTATGATGCAACTCTGGCAACAAGGATTTCCTCAATCGCATGGTTGATCACTCCCTTCACTGTGTTTTACGTCTTGCATAGGCTTAGCAATTAGTAGACTCCGAAGAGTGTTTGTTACTTGGCGCGCGCCATTGGTTCATGTATAGGACCCCACTTACAGACTTACTACTCTCTTGTTGATCCATGTACGAATTGCATTACTGTCGGTAAGCTGCAATAAAAGTGACAAAGGGGCCATAGAACCCACACAATATTAGAGGAAATTATGATACCAATGGTTAGCAGTAGTGTAGCTAGGGTTGGAAGAGAAACACTGAGGATCAGAGAGTAGCAAGTGAAGCATAGAAATCTAGAGGGAGAAGAACCATAGAGTGGAAGCAGGATTCCAAAGGAAGGAGGAGATCTGTTTTGATTTCATAGTAATCATGCATGGATATCCCCTTTGGCTTGTAGTTCAAGCTCTTTGTATCATTGGTTTGGCCTTAACCTCCATCTATCCGACAACTTAGGTCCAACTGCTAGCATATCCTTACACACGTCCCTAACGGCTTCCCTCGGACAACAAAAGCCATTCTAGAGCAACCCTATCTTAGTTTAATTAATATAAAGATTCCTTATAGAAATATTTCCATGAATGCCACCATGTTTAGGAGATGGATGGAGAAGCTGAACAAGAAGTAAGGGTTGTTTGGTTTATTACCTGACCCCACAACGACATTTTACCAAAAACGAATGGTGTCCCATAGTTTTGTAACAATAGTGAATTGTTTGCTACGTACAAAAAAAGTGACAAGATTGATGTTGAAAATGTTGTCTATGATGACAAGTGGGGTACAACATGCTTGTAGAGACGAGATTTGAGCTCGGATGATGCTCCTAATTGATATTTGCCTCCCTCTATCTTTGAATCATAATAATCAAGTAGAAATTCTTTACTACAAATAAGAATGAGTTATTTTCCCTTAAAGCTTATTTGACTGCACTTGTATCTATCTCGATCCACGCGTGTTAGAGTGAGTTATAGCAGAAATTAGTTATTTTGTCACCCACAATACATATGTATTGAGGTGGATATGTGTGCGAGAGAGCATCCTTGCTGACTTGTGATAGTCACTGATAAATGAAACCAAGTGAAGTTAACTTTTTTTACAAGGACATTATATTGGTCAACTGTAACCAAATCATAGCATTTGTCAGCACACTTAGGTTTCGTATGGTGGAACCTTTATATGCGGGTTCAAATCCACGGTGCTTGTATTTTTCTAAAACTTACTCTAGGATTTAATAGCCCTACTCTTTCAACAATAGATGAAGTGTTTGTCGATAGCGACGCTTGTGGTGGTACGGTGTGGTAGAGTGTTCATGTATGTATATGAGTAACTGCATATGCAGTGCTGGAACCAGCGATTTTGGTTAGGATGGGGGCAAACAAATATGATCGTATTTTTTAGTGTGATAGAATATACATAATTATATGTTTCAACACCTTTTAAAAAATTTTACACTATTTATAACCAAAATCATAATATTTTAATAAAAATAGGTGAAAATTGATATTTTTATGTTGTAAATTCAAATATTTATATAGGTATTAAATGAAGTCTACTGTGCTTGGGGGGTGGAGAGGGCCACGGCCCCTGCTGCCCCTTGGTTCCGCCATTGTGTATATTTACTGTGTTTCGTAGAAATAAGAATAAGAAATTTCACAATTATAAAGCTTATAATTTCAAATAAAGAACTCCCTCAGCTTGCATGGGCCGGCATCACAAGTCCATCTTTGAGAAACCATATATCAGCATGATGTACGAGCTTAATTAAGCCCTATGCTAGTACTGTACTCTCTTCACATCTTCATCAACCCTTGAGTAGAAAGTTTAATGACCCTAAATACCTCCAAAAAAATAATTTTAACTGTATTAACATCGGCACGTCGCCTAGTCCCGATGTGGTACTAAAACCATCTCCCACGCTCTCGCAGCCCCACCGTGCCTTGTCCAAATGGATACGGGCTGTGTGTTTACTCTACGCTACGGCCTACGGGCCCGTTGCTTCAATGGCTGAGTGGGTTGTGCTACGAAGAGCCTGGCGAGCGGCGGCCTTGGCGGACTTGTCTTCCGCCCCTCTGTTTTTGTTGGGAGGTTCAGAGCTGGCTATTTATGCCGTGGCTTGATGAGCGCCAGAGCCCGCGTATAGGCTGACAAGTTGGTTGGCCAGTGGCCACGCTACATGATGGCCGGCCGCCGTGATCTCAATACATCCACCACCCCTCCGATGTAATCTCCTCTCCTCGGACTACAAGTACCCGCGACAGCTAGCGTTGAGCGACAGCGAGCAGGCGGTCTCAACGGTCGACGCGCCAGCTTTCCTCGTCCAAGCAGATCGCCTATGGCTCCTCGGGTTCCCCTCGTCGGGGCGCTCCTGCTGCTCCTCGCCGTCGCGCTCGGCGCGGCGCCGTGCGACAGCGCCGCGCCCCGCCTCCGCGGCTCCGTCGCCTGCCTCGACTGCGCCGCGGGACACGACCTCTCCGGTACGTACGTACACTGGTGGTCTGGTCTCACTTGTCCCTGTGTCGCGTCAGCCAGGCCGATGTACGGCGCCTGAGAGTCCGAGCGTGACATGCACGTGCGCGCTCGTGCCTTTTGTGCTTGGTATTACAGGTGTGGTCGTGGCGGTGAAATGCGCCGGCGACGACGGCGGCGCGGGCCTCCACGCGGCGCAGACCGACGGACGCGGCAACTTCGACGTGGCCGTGCCAGGAGCGTCAGCCTCTTCGGCGTCGCCGTGCGCGGCGAGGGTCCTCGGCGCCACGGAGCAGCTCTGCGCGCCGCAGCGGCTCACGGTCGCGCGCGTCGTCCCGGCCCGGGCGCCTGGCTCCGCGGCCGCCTCTTCCTCCTATGTCTTGGGCTCCCGTCTCGCCTTCTTCACAAGGTGCGCCGCAGCTAGCGGCAGCTCCGCTGTCGCGACCACCATGGCCGACCGTGACCATGACCACCAGGGGAACGCCCCGCCGGGGCCGGAGCTGAGGCCGGCCCCCCCGGCTGTGCAGACGCCGGTGTGGCCTCCACCGTTCGCTGGAGGCAACAGCCCGCCCTTCAGTTTTGGAGGACTGCCTCTCATCTTCTTCTTCCCGTTCATCCCGATCATCGGCATCCCTTGAACGTGAACGCTGCCGTGTCCAAAGTAATAGTATAGTACTACTTATATTTGAATCCCATGTCCGGTTGCAAGTAATCTTCAGGTATCCATGACATAATACCAAGTGTATGCACGCGAAAACAGCAGCCAATAATGCAAGAGTTTGTATGTTCCACAGAGTAAAGAGCGCAGCTACGTTTCATTACAAATGTAACCGTGCCAACCGAAGATGGGCAACAACTTTCTGGTCCAGGCGAGCGGCAGAACAAACTATTCCATGGTCCAGGCTATGCCTGCTCGAACCGAGCAAACCAGTACACGAACAGGGCTTCACCATCAGCCATGGTAAATTGGTAATAGACCACACACAAGAAACACACTAAACAGCACATCTACTACTCCACAACATGCGGTAACCTCTCTGGCTTTGACACGGTTAAATATTTAAAATATTGAGATCCGAACAGGTAACATCCAATTTAAATTCGGACGCCAAATGTTGTTTCAAGTTATAGTCCAGAGTACAAGGAGAATCACGTAAGATTTCCAAACAACCACCTTGCGCAAAGCTTAAGCAGCACATCCTCAAAGTTTTCTCACTTCCAAATGAGATTCTCAATAAATTGCAGCACGATGGTGTTTACATGGTACGAGATACAACACGAAAATAGCTTAAGCATGGTGTGAATTCACACCGCATCAGCATTATGCCAACCCTTTGTGCATGGAGGTATCTCCATAAACTCATCAAACTCCTTGACATGAACATCACAGCATTTCCACTGCAAGAACAGATATACGGTTTAGGGATGGCGAGAATAGTTATTTTTACAGAGGCAGAAATCAACATATAAAGTTGAACAGATACATACCCCTCTCATCCTGTCATGGAAAACGGCAGGACCTGGATGGTAGTCACATGCAGAGTCATGGTTATCCTTCTCCTTGTAGGATTTACCACATCCTTTATTTTTACATATCCTCGGTTCATTTATATCAATCCTTTTCTTGGGCGGTGGGACAGAGGATTTCTCAACAGGTTCCTTGTTTGTATCATCAGTAGCAGCTGGTTTTTGTGGCTTGGGCTGTGATCCTGAAAACATAGCAACGCAAGCTCCACTTAACAATTTGTTTAGTAGGTAGCTAATAATGCTCTTTACCAAATTATTACTGTAAAAGACCATATGGTGTGGCCAAACATACGTGCAGGATGGTAAACTGCTAACACTTACAAATAAGAATCAATCAGTTTAACAAAAACAAGATTACTGTAAACACAAACTCACCATGATCAGAGCAAAAGAAACCTTGACGACACCTTGCACATGCATCAACTCCCACACCCTGCTTAGAGGACTGGATTGGTGTTGCCTTTATAGGGTTAGTTGAAACAGCTTTTGTGATTGGTTTTTCGGTTGTATGTTTTCCTGTTGTGCATCTACACCAAAATAGAGCATGCGGTCGGTTACTTCTTTCTCTGGCGATATAAGAGGTGGTTGAATGATATTGGTCTATAATGATAAAACACCATGATCAAAACCAGAACGCAGGCCAAAACACTATTTCATAAATGATAATGGTAGAAAGACATCAATTCTTGAATATTTATTCACCAGCAAACTGAGACGTATATCTGGATCTCCATGGAGAGTACAATAAATATGTTGAGCTGAGCCCATTCATGCAGATTTTATTAGAGAATTTCCCGCACATTTCTACTAGTGTCTTCTGCCACTTAACCATCAGAAGCACTTTTCATCAACTGCTGATAAATCAAATCACTTCAGTGTCTACAGTGAAATATAAATCAAGCAACTTATAGTCAACCATAACCCACAACTCTTAACCTTAGCTAGTTAGATAATAAGCAACTACCACTTAGCCTTCTTTATTCTTTCTTTATTATTAATTTTAGTCAACTGTTGCCTACGACTTAATGGTCATCCAAGTCACTTCGCGGTCATGGTGACCATAAATTACATAACCATCCGACGATTTGAAATCAAGCACTTATATCAACTCATTGCCTACAATTGCTGTTGGTAACTTATGTCAATTCAGTCTCTGGTAAATACTGCAGTTTCCAAGTTTAAGTCAAGACACCAAAAATTAAATGTGAGCATCCAAATATGAAATATACCTGCATATTACTATGAAAAGCAAGGTTGCTAATTCACAAGCACCAAATTATCAGATATTCAAAGTGGATATGGTGATCTGCCCAATGGTTTTTATATTGGGTTGGTAAGTAGCCAGAGATATAGTTTGCGTAAACTTAGCACATTACACGAAGTAAAAAAAGAGCACATCTTTTTTTTTACTCCTTCCGATCCCAGATATAAGTCCCTTCTCTCAAATGCACAAATATAAGTCCATTACAACTCCAATGCACCTTTTACTCTCATTCTTCCATGTCTGCCCCTAGTTAGATGCACCCTAATCAATGCAGCACAACTTGTCATCTATCTTAACTCAAGCAATCATTGATGGAATGATGGGTAATAGGGTCACTGTACTCCATACCCTAGTTGTTGTGCCCAAGCTTAATTGACTTATATTTGGGATCCAAGGGAGTTAGGACAAGGCAAAGCATCATATTTATGCTATATTCAAATCAGAAGCATACCTTCATTTGCTCTGCAGCGTAATGGAAATGCATTGAGCACAATATGTCCAAAGCAATGTTGTTAAATAGGACGACTAATCGCAATTAGTTGTCCTTATCGTAACAAGAACCTCGATTAGATCCCTCGATCCGATTACCTTGACTAGAAACCTAATTGTCCGACTAATCATGGCCCACCCAGACAACTAGTTGCCCAGCCCAAATAACTTCTGTGGTGAGGGAGGATTTTGGGTCAGTCTTAGCAGACCCATTAGGTTTCCAATATATATATCGTGGACAGGAGGAGAGGAGAAGCTCCCAAGTCGCGTAGCCACTGCTTTTTTTCACGCTCGCGCAGTAATGTTGCTCATTTTTTCTGCGCTGCTTGTTCCTCCCGCCTCCTACTGGTCCTCCCACCAGCACCTAGAACGTGGAGGAGCTTCTTTCCTCGCGCCCGTCGTCAAGCAGCCAAGCTGCAGTGGCCGCAGTTGGTTCTCAATTCTCAGGCATCTCCGACTCCAGGTCCTCAAGCAGCAGCACCCCGTGCTCAAGCTGCAGCAGTCACAGGTTCATCCTCAACCGACTGAAGTGCTTGGCTGCTTGCTTTGTTTGCCTCTTTCATTTGCCGATTTATGATGGTGTTTACATACATTTACACTATATATACATGGGTTATATATACATTTACATTTACACTATATATACATGGGTCCATCTAGGCACCTGGACGACTACATGACCGACTAACCAGCCCTGATGACGACTAATCTGTCTGATCAGTGGTCTTACAAGTAGCCTCGACTAGACGATCTGATAACATTGGTCCGAAGCAACAAAAAATCTTATCATATCAACTGCAAACAGATTTTTTTCCCCCCTTCAGGCAGCAGAGCCTTACAGAGAAACTGCCATTTAGCGTATCTCTATAAAAGACTCTACTGTGTTACTATCATGTATAAGAAACTCCAAATACTCCAGGAGTAAGTAAAGAACAAAATGAGCACAAAATGCAAAGGAGGGGTTGTTGCTCAGAAATAAAGATATGTTTGGATACAATGTTTGCTCTATCATAAAATAGCCAAAATAGAACATAAATCTAATTTGTGAATATCAATGTAGAGAAGATGGCTTGCTGACATAGCTGCATTTTCACAAAGCACAAATTTTGCCTGTTTGGTTCATGTCCCCACAGAGCAAAGTTTTTTTTTTGGCAAAGCTAACTTATTGGTGAAACCTAATTTTGATAATTACTGCATCATTTGGATAGTGGACAACCTGCAGGGACACCAATTTAGCTGAGTGATGCAGCGCAAGTGATTTGATCACTCAAGGATTTCCCACACACGATGTTAGATTTTGTTTTGAGCATTACCAATTATTGGTCAGGTTTAAGTCAAAAGTCAATTCTCAACCAGACAACCATACTGACAATGTCATAGTACATCAAATTCCCTCTGTCCAAGAAAGGATGCAACTACTGGTTGCGTGCCAGTTAAATTAGTTCACGTTTGACCAAATTTCTAGTGAATGACATTCACATTTATGGCTCCAAATCAATTTATTATGAAAATACATTTCGTAATTAATTTAATGGTATTTATTTGATATCATAAATATTAATACTTTTTTTATCTATAATTGGTCAAACTTAAGATACTAAGACATGACACTATGCTAGAATTGCATTCTTTCTTGGACGGAGGGAGTACACACTAATATTGAAGTCAAAATATTGCCAGTGGCTCAGTGCATACCAAGGGAGGAAGAGGGATCCTTACCCAGGTATCTGCAAAAATAAGCTGAAATCGTGGCTTCTTTGCTTGCAGCAGCTCCATTCTTTCATGCCATCATGAAACATAGGCTGAAAAAATATATATCTTAAGGAAACTGACGATGATTTCCTAAACAGAAATGCCTCTCAACAAAGGGGGAAACTTACTGCCTGCAAGAGAATACAAACAATTGGGAGAGCAGTTAGAACTTAGAACAGTAGGTGTGAAACAAATGTGGAGCAAGCAACTATACTTTGGAGCACTCTTGATGAAACATAAAAGGAAGATTCAAATTCATCATGTAAGATAAGCAGGAACGTGTGCATAATGTACTGTCTTGTTATTTGTATGAGGTTCTACTATGTGAAAAATCCTATATGTGCCACTAATATTCCATAGGCACCTTCAGTGGCAGTAGCCAGTAGTGTGAAAAGGCTTAAACGTCACAATCCAATTTACAATCACCTCAAACATAATGTTTGTGGTTGTCTAATTGGTCAATTTAATCTGAATAAAGCAAGATAATAGTTCCTTGTGGAACAGGTAGCCATTCTTTTCCCAGTCTTGCAGTCATTTACTTTTGACAAGTACAGTTATCAACTAAAAGATTGCAACAGTCACAAAAGATGGTACTGACTATTTTCATTTCACTGAAACATTTTGCACAACTAGTGCAGCTAGTGAACCACTACAAGAACATTTTAAGCATATAAGGGACCTGGTCAGCAGAAGAAACTAAACAATACTGTGACTTAAGTGTCTACCCGTGGGGAGGGAAGAAACTTCATTACCTTTTTTACTATAATACTGATGAATTGTAATGTGGCCCATGACCCATCTAGCATGGGACAAAAATATTCCCCAGTTGCTCACCCGTCACATATAGCGCAAGCTCTCCTCAAACTAAAGGTTCCCAACATTATGTTTCGAATTAGCATCAACCATAGTTTTAAATAGCAGGATTTAGCCCCAGCTATAGCGGGATTTAGCGTTTGGGAAGCTCCACCGCTAAGCTATGTCACTTTTGGCGCTAAATGGAGTTTGCCGCTAATAGCGGCTAAAAACGCGCTAAAGAGCACTAAAACGGAGGCATCTTAACGCCGCTATCAGGGCAAACTCAGCATGGGCTTTCAGCCCCGTCTGGCCCAAATCACACGCCAGCCCAAAACCAGTCAATACACTGCATTGGAGAGTCTCGATGCGAGGTTTTCTTCAGACTACGACGGCGGCGGCGGTCCCGACGCGAGGAGTTGCTTCGATCGGCGGATGCTGCTGTTGCTTCGACCGGCGGTGGGCTTCTCAGGATCTCAGCTCTTGACAAGAGAAGTTCTCGCGGCTGCGGCGGCATGCCGGCATGGTAGCGGCTGCTGCTGTTGGTCGGCAAGCAGGTGTGACTTGCAAGCGGCAACCGTCTTAGATCTGCGGCTGCGGGCGACGAGCAGGTTCGATTGGGGAGCAGCGAGCTGGCGACCAAGTCCCAACCAGAGCAGGCAGGGAAGTTCCTTCTTCCTTTCCCACTTTAACACTTTACTGATTTGCTTCGATCAGCAAGACTTCAACGCTGTGGATGCCTGGATTTGCTTAGGTCCTGTTTGGCAACTAAGGATTTTTTGTACTGCGCTACTACTGCTGTTGATTAGTCCAGGCATTAGTAAGGGCAGCTTAGATCTGGTGTCTTCTCATATGATACTGCGATCTGCATGTGTCACTATATACAGCTACTCGAATATTAGTTTTACAAGGCATCCAAGCCTTGTAGCAGCTACTAGCATATTAGTTGAAACAATCTCAGACTTCTGCCATATTAGTTTTTTTTTGAGGAAATTCTGCCATATTAGTTGGTAATTGGTATTTATAATGTCTTCATCTTCTACGTTTATTATGTGTAAAATTACCTTATGCTTGACATATTTTTTACTGAGCCACTAAATGGCTTAGCCCGCTATTTACACCATGTTCGCTTATGCTAAAATTTGGCTTATGCTAAAATGTTGTGAGAGAAAAACACTGTTCCATTGCTAAAAAAGTAAAGCGAACAGGGAGTTAGCCCGCTATAGCCATTCTTAGCCTTTGGAGAGGCAGCCGCTAAGGGGCTTAGCCCGCTATTTAAAACATTGGCACCAAATGAGTTAAATCTAGACGCCAAATATGTGCCTGCTTGAGTGCAGGCTCTGGCCACACCCCTAAACCTTATCACAAAGATTGAGGAATCCAGCCTAGGGGTAGAACTGCAGGGCCGGCGCACGTACTCGGGGGCAGGCGAGCAGATGCCAACCCCCGTCTATTTGGGATTTAAAGCAGTGATGTGACTCGTACTTGTCTTGCCTTGCCCGGGTACCAGGGTTTTGGGAGGAGAGGGAGGTCAGATGAGGCGGAGGAGGAGGAGCTTACGGAGGGGTGGTATTGGCAGGAGCCCTCGGGGTTGTCGTCGTCTGTGAATACGGCATCGCAGCCGATCCGCTGGCACCGCACCAGCGCGGCTGTGCCGCTCTTCGCCGCCTCCGTCGTCGCTGACATCGCCGCCGGTGCCCTCTCACCGAGTCCCCGTCGCCCGCTCTGGAAAAATGTCGAAAGATCTCGCTGAGCCCACGGAAGGAATAAAAACGTGGGCGGTGTGGGGCAGCCGGGCAGGGTCGTCCGCCCCAA
This sequence comes from Saccharum hybrid cultivar R570, assembly GCA_038087645.1. Taxonomy (NCBI): domain Eukaryota; kingdom Viridiplantae; phylum Streptophyta; class Magnoliopsida; order Poales; family Poaceae; genus Saccharum; species Saccharum hybrid cultivar. The sequence goes on from JAQSUU010000198.1 coordinate 322,663, forward strand.
AATCGCTTGGCTGAAAATAAGGGCTAGCGAAAGTACTGATGAATAGTTTGGTATGAGAGAAAAATACTGCTAGTTGGTTGAAAATAAGTGGCTGAAAGCTCGAGCGAACAGGTAGAACAACGGGTCTGAATCGAATGAGTGTAAACGGATCCGAGACAGATACGAATACACAGTATTTCTCGCGTTCGGATTTGTATATATACGGATAATAATATTATTTCTCGCATTTAGATTTCTATTATGAATAATATTAGCTGTGTCAGATTATATATAAATAGGTATTGATAATATATTTAAATTTGAATATCTTGATACCGATAAAGATGTTTGGATTCAGCTATCATGATAGATTTTTTTCTGAAGTCCTTTGGTGGAACTATGGGTCAAGAAATATCCATATTATTTACTCTCTTCGTCTCCATTTGATTGTCGTTTTAGCTGCCCTTCTAGCTGTCCCATTCAAAGCTTCCGCCCAAGTTTAAAGAATCTTGGATGTGCTAGGTGAAGACTAAAACAACGGATAAACAGGGACAGAGGGAGTACATATTTAGCATGAGCTCGTTTTAGTTTGATACCGATGCTATTATAAACCTGCGTGGGTTATCAATATTATTGAAACAAATGGTCCTTTCCATTTGGGTAAATAGCACCATATATATGCCACATATATGTATCTTGGAACCACTCATTTGAGTCAATTTTGTTTAAATGGTGCATTTTTTTAGAACGAACCCACGAGCTTGTTCTCGTGCTACTCAAATTTCAATAAAGTTTGAACAGTAACAAGTAAAGAATCTCTTCGCATTTTCAAATTATCCATGTTGTAGCTTAAAAAAAACAGTCCATGTTATTTGGTGGTCTATGGAACCATCCCACCACGATTTTATTTCAAACTTTGACCCTATCCAGAATGTCACAAGAAGCCAACCAATCAAGGCACTAGTCTCTTGGTTTCACTAAAGTTTCACTTAACGAATTTTGCGAGGGTGAACACAAAAACCATCACAATCTCTTGATCGGAGCCACCAAACAATCACCAAGAAGGCGCTCAACGATTCAATTAGCTCCAAATCATCTAGGTGACGATAACCACCAATAGTAACAAGAAACTGCTATCACCACACTTCTTTTATGTCACAAGATGCACAACTAAGCAATGCTCACTTTAAATCAATCACTAAGCATGCAAGTAAGTTGAGTGTGTGCTTGAGCTCTCCGAGAGTGTGTATCAAGAAATGGCCAAGATAGTCAAAAGAGCTGACACATCCTCTATTTATAGCCTCTTCAAGATTATAGCCATTGGGAGCTCAAGATCTAGATTCTGCGGGGTTACTGGAAAATCAGGTGAACAATGGAGAACCCCCGCTGAAGAATTCTTTATGAAGATCCAATAGTATATATTCAAATCAATCTAGTTGTTACATAGCCTTTTTTATGGTGACAGTTGTGGAGCCACCGATGGATAAATCCGGTGGCCTCCCAAGGCCACTGTCTCCAATAGGTGACCGTTGGAGTTTCAAAGATCGGATGACCACATGCTTTGCCGCGCATAAAACCTTTCTGATCGCCAACCTGAGAGCTCTGTGATAGTGCCAGAAAAAAGTCTGATGACCCTGCCAAAAAAAGTCTAATGACCCCCACAGAAGCAAGTGTTCCTACCTTTGAATTTTCACGTACAGATGACCCCTAACCCTTTTCTCCGGTGCTGCACAAGTACCTCACCATCGGATAAATTTGGTGGTTGTCTGCCAACAACAACTTAACATTGAACAACATAGGCTATTTTCTGACGACTTTCCTAGAGGGTCATCAGATAAATCTGGTGAGTGCAGAAACTCTGCACTAAGTCATTCTCTCAAATGCTTTTCAAATTTACTAACTCCAAATGCGTTCTGACTCAAACACAATACCTTTAAGTTCCGAGTTAGCCTTTTCAAAACAGTTTCACAAGCATTTTCACTTGCTTCTTACCACAGGTGTTATGCACGTATACAATTACTCAACAACTAGCGGCACTAGATAACCACAACCGCATTAGAGTTTTCTCTCTTAATAGTACAATTATTTATCCTCGATCATACAATCTATTATATCTCGATTGGCAAAAACAAAGGCTTATGATATACCTTTGTCCTCGGGCTTGCTTTTCTTCTCATTCCCTTCTTCTCTAAGGTTGAGCACTTCATTTGATTATGATCATCATCTCACCATCTACTTTGCTTTGCTCAATTCCTTGTATTCATCGAAAACATTAGTTTACCAATTATCACTCAACTGCCAAAATCAAACTTAGGGCTTTTAACCACACCCCTCCTACCCCGCGTTCGACGCTCCTCCCAAATTTGAACATCCAATTCAGTGTACATCCAATTTTAGTACCAAGGGTGATTTTGTATTGAACTCAATTCTAACGCACACCTCGCTTATCGAGGAGTAAAACTTTTTAATTGATCAAATTTATATAAAAAATGTATTAATATTTACGGTGTATAATAAATATCATTGGATTAAGTATGGAGTATATTTTTATAATAACTTATCTGAAGATAAAAATGTGTATACTATTTTCTATATTTATAATTAGTTAAAAACTCAAATTAACATACTCTCTTGATGGAAGTTTCGCATTTCTGAGTCGAGATACATCGTGTGCATTCGCTTGGTTTGTGTGTGTTGTCCCCCTGTGACAGCGAGGGTCTGAATTCTTGGAAGACAAGAGAGCCACAAACATACGCCCCTTTCGACCGATTCCACTTGAGAAGTTCCATCATCAGACACCGAAACCTCCAACTCCCGCATCGCATCGAACCCTCCGGCCTCCAAGCGAATTCCTCCTCTCCTCTCCTCTCCTTCCGGCGCGAATTCAACCGCACGCAAAACCCTGGGCCGATGCGGCCGATCCGGCTACCCGAGCCGCCGGGCGTCGACGGCATGGAGACGCCCGAGATCTTCTCTGGCACTGGCAGCGGCACTGGCGGCGCCACCGTCGTTCGCCGCGCCGTCCTCATCGGCAACGGCTCCCCCGGCGCAGAGAACCAGTGTCTCGGCCTCGCCCGCGCCCTCGGCCTTGCCGACAATCTCACCCTCTACGTCAGTTCCCTCTCCTTCGCTTACTACCCCTAGTACCCTACGATTCCCGTTTTTGGCATTTTCTGTTCTATTGCTGCAACGGGATGACACGAATGGAAACCTCGTTTCGATTGCTCGTGTAGTTGCGCCCGACCGTCGCAAAATTTAATGCTTTTCTGGGTTAATTTTGCTTTTGGGGGCTTGGCTTGCAGCGTGTCACGAGGCCGAGAGGAGGGATCAATGAGTGGCTGCACTTTCTGCCCATTTCCATGCACAAGTTTATAGACCAAGTGCTCAGGCAGTTCTTCAGCAACACGAGGTTCGCGATAGTGATTCAGGGGAGGAAGCCGTACCGTGTTCTGAATGCTGGATCAGTTGGGTTGTCTGCAGTTCTGGAAGCCGACGTCAAGAAGATTGTAACTGTGGCTCGTGATACATATGAGAAGTAAGTCACTATTACTGCTGTAGCTTTTCTCGGTTGCTTCATTCTATAAACCTATGCACCAGTCTAACGTCTTTTAAGTTTGAGCCATTACTCATGCTAAGGGTCACCGAAATAATTGACTAGTTCATGAATTTTGCTCATTGGGCAATCAGAAATGTTAACCTTGTTTATTGCATTATGATGGCCCTTTTTGGTGTATCATTTCGTTTGCCGTCTTAGGAGCTGCTCACATATTGTGATCATTGGATCTTGACATGTATGCAATGCACACACCTTTTGTGAATACATGATTCTGTGCAGTAAGCTTAAAGGAGGAAACATTGGAACATGGCATATGAAGCACAGTTGTTTGCGTCTTTACAATATACATATTGAGTTCAAAAGCCAATTACAAGCTTTACTTTATGAGCATCTTGAAACTGCACATAATAAATATTATGAAATGAGTCGCCTGACAATTTCTTTCTGTTTTTTCAATCAAGAATTTGAACCCAATAAACAATTCCATCCAAATGAATGTTCTAGTGGGGGCTTAAGCTAGAGCTGCCCCTTCTATCACATTGGACTCTACTAGTAAAGAGATGCACCTTCTTGTCTGACTCGACAGGAATGCAGGAAAAGCTTCTTCTCACCCAGAGTTCCTAGCGGCTTTAAGCCTGTTAGCGACTTCCTTTAGTTGTTCAGGAAGAGCACTGTTTTTTGTTGGAGAGATAGAATGGAGTGCTTTATGAAATTCGATCTCATTCGAATAACATTCATTTGGCTGGTCATTTTTGCTGTTATAGACCATTGTATCACAATGGTGTTACGAGCTGTCACTTATGAGTGCATTCTGTGATGCTCGGCTGGAGCAAAGGGCCTCCAGGAGCTTCTTGCGAGGTCTTTTGGGAGGGATTCAGAACCTTAGTGTGGTTGTTCTGGTCGTTTTGTTTTCAGTTTTTATTTTCAGTGCTCTTCTAGACTGGCGTGGGTGTGTGAGTGTTATTGGGGATTTCTTCCCTGTATTTCAAACCTTTCTTCTTAATGAAATGATACGCAGCTCTCTCGTGTGTTTGATAAAAAAAAACCATTGTATAATTCCGTGTAGAAATACCCTTCATATTTTCTACAACTTTATGGTGGTTGTGTGTGGCCCTGCCAGGGTGTGCCCCCATAGAAAATATAAGTTCTTGCCTTAACATATGTATTGCTTGTGGGTTGGTTGTCAGGTTTTGTAACTTCCTCAAAATCAGGCAGTCCTAGTGGCTTTTGAATATTATTATGCTAAGATATGAACATAACATCATGACAATTAATTCTTCTTCCAGGGAAGGTCCGACATTAGTCGTTGCTTGTGGCTGGGACACCATATCATATTCAAGCTTGATAAGGAAAGTAGCTTCAGATAATGTGTTTGTCATCCAGGTAGTATTCATACCTAATCTGCTGACTTTCACTGCTACTCCTATCTGCTAATACAGTAGATCCACACAATAAACTTGCAAATTTTAATCTGATTCTTGTAATGTGTGCTTTTTTTATTTCAGATCCAGCACCCACGGTCTCGCCTTGATAGGTTTGATTTGGTGGTGACTCCTCGCCATGATTACTATGCTTTAACCGCTAGTGGACAACAAGAAATTCCACGCCTGTTCCGCAGATGGATTACTCCACAGGAACCGCCCAGGAGCAATGTGGTATGCTGCCTTTTTCATATGCATAGTTTTCAAGTAACTTGCACATTGGTGGCATGCTGATTCTGACTTTTGAATAACCAGGTACTTACTGTTGGTGCACTACACCAGGCTGATTCTGCTGCGCTACGGCTTGCTGCTATAGCCTGGCACGATGAACTTGCCCCTTTGCCTAAGCCGTTGCTAATTGTCAACATTGGGGGCCCCACCAGTAATACTCTGTCTCCTGCGCATGTTTTTGCATAGTCCTGTTTTGCGTTTTCTGCAGAGTAAATCTAGATATTATGCCAGTTGTTGCTCTCAAACAGGGATGCTGTCAGTGTGGCTTGCCTAGCGCATAGTTGCATATAACAAGTGAATGTGTTATTTCCTTTACTGATTGGATGGCTTTCCTTTATTTTGATATCATATTGGATAGGCTTGCTTTGTAGTATTATGATCCTAATAAGGATTGGTTTCTAATGAACTGCAGAAGAATAGTACGCCCTCCATTCCAAATTATAAGACGTTTTTGGCTTTTCTAGATACATTGCTTTTACTATGCATCTAGGCATAGTGTATATCTAAGTGCATAGCAAAAGCTATAAATCTAGAAAAGCCAAAATATCTTATAATTTGGAATGCAGGGAGTAGTTTCTTTGTCTGCTAGTGTTGTACTGTGCCAATTGATTATTAGACTTGCAAAAAATAAAGGTGTAACTATGACAATGGAAATATCATCCTTTTAGGCTGATTAATATGGCATTGTTCATTGGTTTAGATATTCCATCTATTCATGCTATCCTGGACTTCATCTCACCAATAGAACAATTATACATCCCAAATATCTGCTCTATGTCCAATTTAACAAAAGAACTCCACATGTAAGCCCATTGCCCACCCAAGGACCCAACAAGTTATCCTGACTTCATACTGCGCAGTTATGTGAAAAGGGCAAAAGAGACAAGCATCCAATGGGGTGCAGAAATAAGAATAGGTCTTTCATTACTCGAAAGAAAATTCTCTAAATATTTTTGTTTCATTTTTTTTGTGAACCTTAGTTAACGTGAACAGTGCAACATATATGCGCACCATTTTCCCTCCCAAAGTCCTTAGCAAACCCATACACAAGTCAACTTAGGTCAATCGATCCAGGGTGCAGTTTGCCCTGTAGCAAATATGGCAGGTAGAAAACAAGTGCATTGCCATTTCTGTACATGCTATGAGGTACTGTCAACTATTTTGGACTTTTCCCTTTCCCAACTTGCATACCTATTGGCCTTTAGTCGTTCCAATTTTCACATCTTATTCTTTGGACACCATTTCCAAATGTGTTGAATTATTTTATTAATTGCTTTTCGTACTCAGATACACGTGATCTTTCTAATGTGTTTTTATCTTTAAATCTTCAGGGAATTGTAAATATGGTGTAGATCTTGCCAAGCAGCTCATAACCTCTCTGTATAATGTGCTAGATAGCTGTGGGAGTGTTAGAATCTCATTCTCTCGGAGAACACCATGGAAGGTATGGTATTTGGCAGTTTTTTTTTTCCTGTAGTACAAGTTGGTAGGCTTGACAGTTCAACTGTCTGCTTGCAGGTCGCTGATATTGTATTCAAAGAATTTGCTGGACATCCCAAGGTTTATATTTGGAATGGTGAAGGTAGAATCTGAAGACTAGCTCTAAGTTGTTCAGTATTTATGCTTTTTGCTCAACTTGTTGAACTACAACTATTTTTACTTCTGCAGAACCTAACCCTCACATGGGACATCTTGCATGGGCTGATGCTTTTGTCATAACAGCAGACTCGATAAGTATGTTAAGTGAGGCATGCAGCACAGGGTAAGTTGTTTTCTTATTGGAACAACTTGCACGTTGCAACCTTTTTATGAAGTTTCATGAGTGTGACTAGCTTCAAATTACCATCGCTACAGGAAACCTGTTTATGTTGTTGGGACTGAACACTGTAAATGGAAGTTTTCAGCTTTTCACAAGACTCTACGGGAGCGAGGGGTTGTTCGCCCGTTCACTGGATTGGAAGATGTAAGTTTTTTCAATATTTCTACTAACTATAATCTGTTTGGAGTGACCACTTTGATACTATGAGCAGATTTTGTTTGAGTATGTTATCCCATTCAAATTAAGTTTTAGTGCCGATCATCTTACTTTATACATAATACTGGACTTTTGCCCATAACTTACATGCCAACTTTGATCCTAACTCCTAAACAATTTTTATGTGCTCATGAACATCCCTAATAGTTGGCAGTGCACAAATAGTTATCTACATATATATGGCAGTGCAAATGCTGTATATTTACTCTTGGCATCATTTATAGTTCCTGTGGTAAATACCACACTATTCTAATTGTTCTTGTGAAAATTTCATCTTAATACATTAGAAATATCTAGTTGGTGCATAAATTATATGAATTGGAAGTATGAGTTCTACAGCATATCGGTACTTGATTGTTTTGCATCATGTAGCTTTCCCCACCATATAGAAGATTTTAGTATATACTGGTAGAATGATCAAAATGAACAAGACAAATCTGTTTTATTAGGTGATATTTCCTTGAAGCTCAGATGGATGTACTTGCACAGCTTATCACTTGACTTTCCCTTGTAGATTTCAAATAGCTGGAGCTACCCTCCCCTAAATGACGCCATTGAAGTAGCTACTCGTGTTCGTGAAGTGATTGCAGAACGAGGGTGGACAGTGGGGAGATGATAGTGATCATAAGTAGCCCTGTATTATTCTGTCAACATTGGTTCAGATATGATATATATGGTAAACTATAGAGTTTGGTTAGCATCACTGTGGATTCAGTTTGTCGTTCGGAAGAAGGAAAGAATAACATAGCCATGGAATGGCCTGTTCAAAAGCTGACCCTCTCTTTGGTGGTATACCCCCAAGCCAATTTTTTGAGTAACTGCACAGCTCCGGGAGATGTTTTTTGTTTGGCTACTGGCAACTTGTTGCCTGATGTAAATTTAACGCTGCTAGAAGGAATTGGAGTAGATAGAGTTGGTAATGTGAAAATTTGAAGCTGACAGCTAGTCAGGTGACGTTTCGGGGTGCTGTATGGTTTGTATACTGCTTATGACTTCACCCTGTTTTGGTTATATTTGTGTATGATGAAACATGCAGAACCCATCAGCTTTTGCCAAGACTGATGCCTTTAGTGGATTTTTCGCTGTATATGCCGGAACTCGGATGTCCTTGGCGTCTATTGCATGCCGGAACTGAGCACACCCGTCAGCTTTGCTGCCTCTGCATTCTTATCTGGCTGCATGCAGCAGCTCGCAACCTGCAGCTATTAAATACCTGATACCTTTTTTAGTGCATTTCTATGTTAGTATATGCTAACTGGGATGTATTCTACTTGTTACGGTGAGACGAGTGTCTGCGCACTTGATTCATGAACAAATTTCCATTTGAAACCAGCATTGTTATGCTTTGCATACGTTGCCCAACATGTTTACTGGCCAAGAGAAAGAGGGGTTTTTTTGTGCCTGCATAGGTTTACCATCATGTGTTGGAGTATGTGTTTAGGCCCATGAGGCTAAGGCCCATGTGGCCCATGTATGGAACCTATATAGCTACCCTTCTAGGGTTAGCCCTAATTAATGAAATCCTAACTCTAGCATGGTATCAGCAGCCTAGGTTGCTCCTTCCCTCTCCAGCCGCCACAGGGTGCGCCGCCCCTGCTGGCCGCCGCCGGCCATGGCCGGCGCCCCTCCCCCTCACCCCTCCCTCTCCAGCCCCTTCCCCCTCCTCTCCTCTTCTTCTACCTGGGCCCACATCCTGGCCGCACCTGCTTCTGCCCCTGCCGCCTCTGGTTCCCACCCTGCTGTCCGGTCGCCGGTGGCCCAGGCGCTGGCCGCCGGCCATGACGCCCCGCCTGGTAGCTCCCTGCCCCCGGCTGGGACCGGTCCTGGGGTGGGCGGCTCCCTTCCCCACCCCGCCTTCCTGGCTTCCCGCCCTGGGGTGGGCGGCTCTCTTCCCCACCCCGCCTCCCTGGATTCCCGCCCGGGCCTCCACCCAGCCCAGCCGCTCCAGCCACCTGAGCAGCAGCCGCTCCAGCCACTCCAGCCGGCCGAGCAGCAGCTGCTCCAGCAGGCCTGCCATCCGTTGGCCCCTCATCAGCCGGCCCGCCCAGAGCAGCAGCCCCTTCCCGGCGCCCCCGACGTCAACACTGATGCCGGTCTGCGCCCCCTGCTGCCCGGCGGATACGGCCCCCTGGTGTCCCGCGCTGCGGTTGATGGTTCTCGCCCGGCCTCCGTCCTCGCCGCCGCACTCGTCGCCGCCCGGGCTGCCGCCGCGGAGGGGCAGTCTCGGGTACGTGCGGCCGCCGCCATCTGGGCGCACGAGCGCGATGCGGCCGACGCTCTGGCCCGCCAGATCGCCGAGGCGGAGCAGCTTCTCGCCCCTCCTGCCTCGCCGGGTGCTGGGGCCTCCTCTGCCTCACCGGGTCGCCGTCTCTCCCACACCGCCGTCCTGTGGCACGACCCGGCCGATCCGCTCGTGGCACAGCTTCACTATCAGGCCGGGGGGGTCCAGGACATTCGCCTCCTCGTCCCGGTCGTCCTCGAGCCGGAGTCGCCCTCCTACGCCCGTTGGCGAGATTTGGTGCTTCTCACCCTTCGCCGCTACGCCCTCGACGACCACGTCCTCGTCGACGCCTCGGTCGCCATCCAGACCCCGTCGTGGCTCCGTCTCGACAGCATCGTCCTCTCCTGGATCCTGGGGACGATCTCTCTGGACCTCCACGACCTCGTCCGCACCTCCCCTGACGCGCGCCGGGCGTGGCTTGCCCTTGAGGGCCAGTTCCTGGGCAACGCTGAGGCCCGGGCTCTGCGTCTCGACGCGAGCTTCCGCACCTTCGTCCAGGGCGACCTCTCCGTCGGTGAGTTCTGCCGTCGGATGAAGGGCATGGCGGACTCCCTGGGGGATCTCGGGTGGCCCGTGGAGGATCGCATCTTGGTCCTCAACGTCCTCCGGGGGCTCAGCGACCGCTACGCCCACCTCCGGACGTGGATCACCCGTCAGCGGCCCTTCCCCACCTTCCTGGAGGTCCGTGACGATCTCGTCATGGAGGAGCTCACGCAGGGGATCCAGCCGGGGTCTGCCGCTTCTCCGGGGTCCTCGACGGCTCTGGCAGCTACTCCACCGCGGTCGTCCGCTCCGTCACCGTCGTCTCTCATGGACCCTCCTCCCTCCGGGCCGAGCGGAGGTGGGGGGGCGTGGCTCTCGTCGTCGCCGTGGAGGGGGCCGCGGGGGTGGCCGGGGGGGTCAACCCCAGACTACGCCGTGGGTTCCACCCTCAGGGACTCCACCGGTCACCGACTGGGACCAGGCGGCCCTGGCTCGCTCGTTCAGCACCATGGGCCTGACACCTCCGGTCGGACCCGAGTGGATCGCTGACTCGGGGGCCACCTACCACACCACTCCTGACCCCGGTATACTTTCGTCGATTCACTCTCCCTCTTCCTCTCTTCCTTCGTCCATTATGGTCGCGAATGGTTCTTGTATTCCAGTCTCGTCTGTGGGTACCGCCGGTGCTCATGGCTCCTTTCGTCTTCCTGATGTTCTTGTTGCTCCTTCTATGGTTCATAATCTTCTTTCTATTCGACGTTTTACAGCTGACAACTCTTGTTCTGTGGAATTTGACTCTTCTGGTCTTACTGTAAAGGATTTGGTTTCCCGGCGTCCTCTGCTCCGTTGTGACAGTTCCGGGCCCCTTTACATCCTTCGCTTTCCGGCGGCTCCGTCGTCTCCTTCGCCGCCCGTTTTGTCAGCTGCCTTCGTCGCTTCCACTTCCTCTACTACCTGGCACCGGCGCCTCGGCCATCCTGGCCGTGATGCCCTGATACAGCTCAGTCGTAGCTCCGGTCTTCCATGTACTCGAGCTTATGATGAGCAGCTGTGTCATGCGTGCCAATTGGGTCGACATGTTCGTCTTCCTTTTTCTAGTTCTACTTCCCATGCGGCCCGTATTTTTGATCTTATTCATTGCGACCTATGGACATCTCCTATTATGAGCATTTCCGGTTATAAGTACTATCTTGTGGTTGTTGATGATTTTTCGCATTATTCGTGGACTTTTCCTCTCCGTGCGAAGTCAGATACGTTTACCACACTCCTTCACTTCTTTACTTGGGTGTCCACCCAGTTCGGCCTCACCATCAAGGTTGTCCAGTGTGACAATGGTCGCGAGTTTGATAACTCCACCTCCCGAGCTTTCTTCCTTTCTCACGGTGTTCAGTTGCGCATGTCTTGTCCATACACCTCTTCGCAGAATGGCAAGGCTGAGCGGATGATTCGCACCACCAACGACACCGTGCGTACCCTTCTGTTTCAGGCCTCTCTTCCTGCTCGCTTCTGGGCTGAGGGCCTGCACACCTCCACCTACCTTCTTAACCGCCTTCCTTCCGCTGCCTGTCCCGCTCCCACACCTCACCACGCCCTTTTCGGTACCCCGCCTCGGTACGATCACCTCCGCGTGTTTGGGTGTGCGTGTTACCCCAACACCGCTGCCACTTCTTCTCACAAGCTGGACCCTCGCTTCACGCTCTGTGTCTTCCTCGGGTACTCCCCGGATCACAAGGGGTACCGGTGCTTTGACCTCACCTCCCGACGGGTTCTCATCTCTCGCCATGTGGTGTTTGATGAGTCCGTCTTTCCCTTTTCCAGCACTACCACTCCTCCGGTCCCTGACCCTCCCTCCCTGTTTTCCACTGACCCGGTGGTCCAGCCACCGTTTTCATGGTCTCCTGCAGGTACCGCTTCGCCGCGCGCCGCGCCGGCCACCTGTCCCGGATCCCCAGCGGGTCCGGGCCCGTCGTCCTCGGGCGCGGCCCCGTCCTCTCTGGTTGGTGCAGCCCCGGGGCCTCCGTCCCCCGCTTCTGCCCCGGGGGGGTCGTGCCGGTCGCCGACGCCGGATCCCGTCCCGGCACCTGCCCTGGCACCTCCGTCGAGGTTCGCCGCGCCGGTGCGGGTGTACCAGCGCAGGCCGCGGCCGCCGCCGCTCGTGGTCCCTTCTCCACCGGGGACACCGACACCACCGCAGCAGTCCCCGCCGGCTCGTGGTGCCCCGCCGGTCTACCACCCGCCGCTGCTTCACCGACACCCGCGGCACGTTCACCCGATGGTGACACGGCACGCGGCTGGCACACTGCCGCCTCGTGCCCTCGAGGCTTCGACCGGCGAAGCGGTGGTCTCCTCGGTACCCTCCTCCGTCCGCGATGCCCTGTTGGACCCTCACTGGCGTCGCGCGATGGAAGAGGAGTACGCCACGCTACTCGCCAACCAGACGTGGGAGTTGGTGCCCCGGCCGCCGGGCGCCAATGTCGTCACCGGCAAGTGGATTTGGACCCACAAGCGTCGAGCGGACGGCTCTCTCGAGCGCTACAAGGCTCGATAGGTCCTCCGGGGTTTCACTCAGCGCCCTGGCGTCGACTACGATGAGACCTTCAGCCCGGTGGTCAAGCCGGCCACCGTCCGTACCGTGCTATCGCTGGCACTTGCTCGGTCTTGGCCCGTCCACCAGCTGGACGTCAAGAACGCCTTCCTCCACGGCCTTCTTACCGAGACGTTGTACTGCAGTCAGCCGGCGGGGTTCGTCGACACCACCCGTCCTGACATGGTCTGCCGGCTCAACAGGTCCCTCTACGGCCTCAAGCAGGCACCACGGGCGTGGAACCACCGGTTCGCTGCTTTCTTGCTGACCCTGGGGTTCGTGGAGGCCAAGTCTGATACGTCCCTGTTCGTCTACCACCATGGGGCCGACACTGCATACCTGTTGCTCTATGTTGATGACATTGTCCTCACTGCCTCCAGCGAGCCACTTCTCCGCCGGATCATTGCAGCTCTCCAGCAGGAGTTCGCGATGAAGGACCTGGGTGAGCTCCACCACTTCCTCGGTGTCACTGTTGAGCACCGTCCTGCTGGGCTCCTTCTTCACCAGCGGCAGTACACTCGGGATATCCTGGAGCGGGCTGGGATGTCTGACTGCAAGCCCGGCTCCACTCCGGTCGACACTCAGGGCAAGCTGTCTGAGGCTGAGGGACCACCGGTGGCCGACCCCACTGCGTACAGGAGTCTTGCCGGGGCCCTTCAGTACCTCACCTTCACCCGGCCGGACATCACCTATGCCGTTCAGCAGGTCTGTCTTCATATGCATGACCCCCGGGAGCCTCACCTCACGGCTCTCAAGCGCCTCCTCCGCTACCTCCGAGGCACGCTCGACTACGGCCTCCTCCTACACCGGGCCTCCTCCACCGACCTCGTCGTCTACACCGACGCTGACTGGGCCGGGTGCCCGGATACTCGCCGCTCCACCTCCGGCTACGCCGTCTTTCTGGGCGGCAACCTGGTGTCTTGGTCGTCCAAGCGCCAGCCGGTGGTCTCCCGGTCCAGCGCCGAGGCGGAGTACCGCGCCGTTGCTAACGGCGTGGCGGAGGCCGCCTGGCTCAGGCAGCTACTTGCTGAGTTGCACACTCCGCCCTCCCGGAGCACACTGATCTACTGCGACAACGTCAGTGCGGTCTACCTCTCCACCAACCCCATCCAGCACCAGCGGACGAAGCACGTGGAGATCGACCTCCACTTTGTCCGTGATCGGGTGGCCTTGGGCGAGGTGCGGGTCCTTCATGTTCCGACGACCTCCCAGTTCGCGGACATCTTCACGAAAGGCCTCCCGTCCTCGACCTTCGCCGAGTTTCGCTCCAGCCTCAACATCACCGGTGGCTAGTTGCGTCTGTGGGGGGGGTTGTGTGTGTTCTTTCTTGTTCAGCCTCGAACTCCGCTGCGCCGGTAGTTCAGACTGCGGGGGGTGTTGGAGTATGTGTTTAGGCCTATGAGGCTAAGGCCCATGTGACCCATGTATGGAACCTATATAGCTACCCTTCTAGGGTTAGCCCTAATTAATGAAATCCTAACTCTAGCATCATTGCATGTTAGACTCTACCAGGATTGTGAAATAGAAATACAAGTACTATATTAGTATTTTGACCATGATGCCGAATTGACTGTCCGATGACTTTCGGGTCTGCAAATCAATTGTGTCCACCAAAAAAGGTCAGTTCTTGTGGCTGGCGCCCTTTGTTTCGTCATCAGGTCGCAAGAAGCAAATGCATTGAGCGGGATTTAGGTGGCCATTGCGGTAGTGTATACGTGTATAATACGTTGCAACTTGCAAATAATAGACAAGTATACGCAGCACGATTGGTCTAGTTTGGAGATAAGCAACGGGAGGACCCCCGCCTTTGGAATTACAACTGTGCTTGACCGGTGCATGGTCGTCGACAGCTCGAGTAGTCGAGTGACTCCAAGTCACAGGTCGCACAGCAATCCAAAGGGGGAACGCGATTGTGATATGGCAGCACAGCCGAGCCAATGCTTCTTTCTTTCCTAGGAATTACTGTACATCTGTCAACAGATTTATATTATGACCTATATTTATCAAATTTGTTAACCATTATATGTAAAATCAAAGCTGTGGATCTCTTTCTCTAAGCCTTATCCCTATCCACGTTGCTGCCTTATCCCTTTCCACGTTGCTCACCGTAGCCAGCTGCGGCGGCGACGACTCGAACTTGAAGCTCCTGGCGCTCATCAATTACTTCAGATCGGGGCACGACAGTGGCGAAGCTATAAATTTTTGGAAGCCCAAGCAATTTTTATTTTGTAAAAATATTTAACTACAAATAGTGTTTCATCTTATCTTATCTTATACTCTTATAAAGGAAAACCCCACTACTATTTATCTCAACAGACAAGCTGTTCAACTAGGCAATACACTATCACATATAATTAAAAGCCACTAACACATGCAACTATAATGCTCACGTCAGCAATACATAACATTTTGTAGTTCACGTCATCGTACCACGCAATCCACTAATCTGTAATTTCCGTGGCAACGCGCAGGGTATGATTCTAGTTTACTATAATAAAATTATTTTATTTATATTTTGTCGATGAGCCTGAACCACTGGCCGAGGTCGCCGGTGGCATTGCATAATACGTTGCTCGATCCTTGTTGTGAACCTTAACCAAGCCTTTGATGCATCGCACCTGTTCTGTAATCTAATCCCATGTGGGATAACCCACTTAGGATGTCCATGACTCTGAACCAAACACTCAGCCCGTTCGTTTCGCTGGTTTAGTGTGGCTGAAAGTACTGTTCGCTGGTTTGTTGTGAGAGAAAAACACTGCTGGATGGCTGCTAATTCCGCTGATAAGTTCAAACGAACAAGGTGACTATCTTATAGTGCAATCTGCGGCATACAAGCATGTTGACAGCAACACTGAATGCTGTTGCCCAAGCTTACTCTGACCTTAGTACTAATCTAGCTACTCCATATGTTGTAAAGATAGGGTATTTTGGTTTGTCCTTAATTAAATTCCTTTAGTTTTAACTAAGTTCATAGGAAAAAATATATTGAAATTTACGTCACCATATGAATTTGTTATGAATACATATTTTATGGTGGAGTCAATAAAATTAATTAGATGTTGGTGATTTTTTCATAAATTTAATAAAAATTTAAATAGTTTTGAACAAACTCAAGCATATATTTGCAACGGTTTTAGTTGTATCCAGCCGCCTTCACCTTTATCTTGCCTGTCTCGTAATAAATAAATAGATTTTTGGCTTTCCATTTCCATACTCTCTCTTTCTCGTGCCTTGATTAGCGAGGATGTTGCATATGGCACCAATAATACGGAATAGTATATCACTTATAAATATGGAGCAAAGTGTTTATCATGTCATCAACTAAACTTTTGCTGGACAAGAGCACCCTCAACAATTGAGCAAGCATTCTAGCTCGTATTTTTACCACACCATTTTAAGTTGAACATAAGAGACAATCACTCCTACAATTTTACTACTTTAGATAAGTTGACTGAAACATTATAACATATCAATAATGGTAGTTCAACTTTAAGCACTCTATTTTCTTTATAAAAAAATACAACATGATAGAGATTATATAGTATAGAGTACTTTAAATGATACTCCCTCTATCTATGAATGATAATCATATTTGACTAGAGAATAAGTCGAACTTTGTAAATTTTGACTAATAATAGGTCAAATTATACGTAAGTTAAGAGCATAAAACTTACATCAATAGAATTATGTTTAAGTGCCTCTGATATGATATTGATGTATTTAACAATTGACTATATATTATAAGAGAAAGAAGAGTCAAAATCTACTCTTTTGATTTTTCCTCTAGCCAAATACAATTATCATTTGTAAAGGAGGGAGTATTGCATTAGAAAAATGAATAGTTAGTTGTACATAATAAATATATCCTAAAAACTTTTACTAATTAAGCAATATAAGATTATAGGCAGTGCTGAAACACGTTGATGAGTTAGTATAAAAAAGGGCGCGGATAAGCCGCGACCCGTCGCGCAATCAGCTACCGCGCGACCCCCCTCCGCGTTCGTGTGACTGCTCCCGACATCACCGCATGCATGTACTGGATCAATCAGACCCGCTCTCCTCTCCTGGCTCCCATTCCAATGCATGCAAAGTGACGCAAAAGAAAAAAGTGAAACTTTTGTTTGAATTGCTATAAGTTTTGAACCGTGTATTCATTTTCATTTTTGTCTACACCAATATGTTCTACGTGATGAGACGGACAAAACTAGACCCTATTTGCATATGTTTTGAAAAATTTTAGTATATTAGCAATTTATGTGTAATACATGGAGGAGTTACTACCATATAATACTCCCCCTGTTCGCTTGAACTTATCAGCTTGGCTTATCAGTCATAGTACAATGTTTTTCTCTCACAACAAAATACCATCAGTCGGCTTATTAGCCGCAGAAACCATCAGCCGAACAGGACGACTAAAGTTGCTACTCCAAAATTATACTAAAGTTGTTACATAATATGCACAAGCTCGGGGCAAAAAGTCAAAAGGAGTTACTACCATGTAAAACTAAAGTTGATACTTCAAAAATATACTAAAGTTATTATGTAGTATGGACAAGCTGGGGGCAAAAAATATCAAAAGAAGTTACTAGGGGGCGCAAATTATTGCAACACCCTAAAAATAGAAGTTGCTAACGGAGGGGACAATTTATTATACAACCCAATGTAGCAACCGGAAAACATGACTAGTGGCCAACTGGGGTGGGGACATTTATTAGAAATACGAGAGTAGTGGCACGAAACAAGGTAAGTTGCAACATGAGGGCTAAATTATAAGAACAAACATTGCATAAATTGCCAATCGATATAGCAAAATTATTACACAACCCATTGCAGCGGCCGAAAAACGTGACTAGCTGCTAACTAGGAGCAAAATAATACAAACACGATTATAAGAACCACACAAACACGAATAATTATCAATTGAAAGGCAATTTCATAAATAAACAATTATATCGGCAACAAAACGTTACAACCTGCCAACTTGGTGGGCAAATTTATTATTAAAAACATTATAGGCACCCTAAAACACAACACACCGCTAACTAGGGGGTAAATAATATAAAAAACACGAGTATCTATAAATTGGATGACACATTATTAAAAAAATATTATACCGACATCAAAACATGACTTCCAACTAGGGTGAGTTATATTTTGAACGAGTGGCAAGTTATCGTGAAAATGTACGACAACTCGAATGTCAAATTCTGATAATTATGAGATGACTTCTTATTAGCGTCAAACAAAATTTAAAATAAAAAATAAAAAACGTGGTGTGATGAAATGATATTGATGAAAGTTCAAAACAAAGGATTTTTGTGAGTAGAGACATGTACAAAAGCATTACAAGTAAGAGGAGCCAAGTGGCTAACAAAGTGTCACATGCCTGGCCAAGTAAGAGGAGGAGCAACACTACTTATGAATATTGACTAAGAGCCAAGTGCCTAACGATGACCAAGTGCAAGTGCATCACAAGTATAGATGGAGTTAAAAGGAAATGAAAAATAAAATGAAGAAAACAAAAAATCAACAGAGAAAAAAAAGACAGAAGAACTATAATCTAACGGAAACATCTCTAAACAAAATAACGGAAATATCATTGAACTGAAAGGGATACAGAAAAAAAACTCATAACTCAATAAAATGAAACTAAAATAACACTACAAGCTGCATGACCTTGTGTGTGGCAAGTTTAATTTCAAAGTACGTAGCAAGTTATATTTTGAGCAAGTGGCAAGATATTGTGAAATGACAAATTCTGAGAATTATGACTTCCAAACATATGAAAATTTACACGGAAATTAAAAGAATTAATGAAACAAAAAAATGGGACTAAAAGGATTGATAAACTGAATCTCAAAACTCATAATACTGAAACTAAAAGGAACAAAATGAAATGTCAGGTTTCCAAGTGAAGCAGATATTCGCCCTGACTAAACCTTGGATTTGCAGGGTCAAGATTAGTGAAACGACGGCTCCTCATCCTGCACATGACACCTTCCCAATTGCATAAATGAGCGTTGCCATTCCAAGAAATCAATGCTTGTGGATCCAAACTGATCGCCTTCTTGAATTCAAGTAGTGACCGTTCTTTTTTTTTGGCAGCTTCGATCTACGCAAACTGAAATTACTAACTAAAATTAAAAACTGAAATTACAAAATGAAATTAGAAAATAAAATTGCAAACTGAAATTACTAACTGAAATTGCTAACTGAAATTAAAAACTGAAATTACAGACTGAAAATGTACTAACTGAAATTTAATACTGAAATTGCAAAATGAAATAGCAACCTGAAATTACAAAATGAAATTGAAAACTGAAATTACAAAATGAAATTACTAACAGAAATTTAATCCTGAAATTGAAAATGAAATAGAAAACTAAAATTAGAAATTAAAATTACAAAATGAAATTGCAAACTGAAATTAGAAAATGAAATTACAAACTGAAATTGCTAAACTTATAACCCATAAAACTGAAATTAAAAAAAATGAAACAAATAAAAGGAAATATTGAAGAACAACTAATATATAGGATTTAGGAACGCATTCCAACCTAAAAGGAAGAATGAACCGCTAAGGACGTGTTTGGCGCAGTTTGACGGGCTTCGGCTCCCTACGTCCACACTGTGCAACACTGTATGTGACTGTAGCGGCCAGGAAACGGCTCCGCTCCGTCCCAACCCAAGAAAGGATTGAGTAGATGTAGCTGCAGTTTGGGTGCTCCGGGTGGCTCTGCCACGGTGGTGCTACAGTAACAGAGCCGGAGCCGGTCCGAGCCACACCAAACACTGTCTAAATCTCACACCTCATAAAACTGAAACTAAAACAAACATTAAAACTGAGAATGAAAATGAACAAAAAAAAACTTGACTGAACAAAAACATCATGCTAGGCCCAGTTGGTATGCTGCTACGTAGAGATAACAAATGGGCAGACGAGTATACCTACTGAGCTACAGCCGCAAAAATTGCAGAGAATTTTACTGATGAACTGCAAGAGATGCAGACCAAATTGATTTGTACTCAATAGAACAATGAAAAAAAGCCAAGATAGCTGATGCAATCAATCTAAAACTGAACTCTGAATTTTTTCGGTTGCGGCAGGCATACATCAAGAGCTAGAACATCAAAGCAGTGAGGAATTATACCATGGCCTTGTTTACTTCCCTTCTAAATTTCAAATTTTTACACTCTCTCTCCATCACATCAATCTTTAGACACATGCATGGAGCACTTAATGTAGGTAAAAGAAATAACTAATTACACAGTTTGGTCGTAAATCATGAGACGAATCTTTTGAGCCTAATTAGTCTATGATTGGACACTAATTGCCAAATACAAACGAAAGTGCTACAATAGCAAAATTGCAAAAAATTTGCAATCTAAACGATGCCCATGTATCAAATATTCACCAATGCTGGACAAATTCATTACCTTACTATTCATCCAAAATAAACAAGCTAGTGACGCATCGATGACACCTGCTGGACTGAATTTAATTTGCTACCGACTACTGTCATTGTTTGCCTGAAAGAAGCAGCAAGTTATGTGCTACGCTACTGCAGAACAGAGACAATACAACAGCTCGAATTGGTGCACTTGCATTGCCACTTGCCGCAATGGCTAGCTGATTAGCAAGTGGAACAAAAAGCCTAAGCAAGCTGCTGGTACTACAAGATATGAAACACAACGACTGCAGAAAACCAAGGAATAAACAAGCAAGGTGTGACTGCTGCTGTTGTAAATCGTCAAACTGCAGAACAGAAAAATATTAACACTAGCACACCTAACTATGTGTTTAGCTAAATTGCACACATCAATTGCAATAGGTGGTAAGTGATCAATTTTGACATAGCAGGTTAAACATATAAGGGTCATATATGAACACTTATCAGTTGCCACCCCTTCATGTAATGCTATAATCAATAGTGCAAACCTAGTGGAATGTAATGTCAATAGCATTTGAGTAGCATGCCACAACAAAATAACTGAAATAAATTTCATTTTAAGAAACGTACCACAGACAGATAATCTAAATTGCTAAAAAAAATTGGGTACACTCTATATACTATTCTAAAAACAGGAACATACGGGATTGCAGAACATCATCAATAACAACAAGGATAACCAAAATCGCAAACCTTAGATGACATGATCAAAACTTAACAACATAAAAATGGTTCGCAGGAACAACTGAAATATGATTTGAGGTGAATTCACATCGACCGCACCATACGAGCAGACCACAACGGTGGGGAGAAGTAACAACAAGCTGGCTGCAAAAAAAGGTGAGCTGTGCACAACGGGAACGGTGGCGGAGAAGAAGGCAGCACCTGTCTCAGCACCAAAAGGATGGTATTTGACGGGCTGCGGAAGGGTGCACTAAGCACGGCGGAAACAATGGCGGAGACGATGACATCACCTATCTGGACACCAATGGGGTGGTATTCGATGGCAGTGGGACCGAGAGCTGTGGCCACTGCAGCGGGATCGGCCGACGACGGGACTGAAAGCGACGGCGGAACGATGGCGACTATGGGACCGAGAGCGGCGGCGGGACCAAAAGCGGTGACGGGAGCTAGAGCAGCCGCCACAGCGGGATTGGGCGACGGCCGCGGCCGAACCAAACGGCGGAGCAGCCAAGCTTCTTCGACTAGTGAGACGCCGCTCCGTCCGCCCCGACAGTAGCTTCCTCGCTCATCTCGGGTATCGGCTTCCGGAGCTTCGGCCGAGGCGTGCGAAGGAAGAAGGCGGAAACCCAGATTGGGCTCGAGGCTTGTGGGGGCGAAGGCCACTACTGGGCCGGGCCAGCACGCAGGCGGTGTCGCAAGCATACGTGAAGATAGCATGGGCTCTTACGGGTATATTGTTTAGGAAATTAGAGCTAGATCAAATAATTTTAGTTTTATTGAGTTCGTTTATGAAGGGAGACGATCAAATGTGGATGCTCATAATCTTGCTAGGAGTTGTATCTACACTCAGTTAGGGAGACATGTTTGGTTCGTAACTCTACCCGATGGCGTCTGTACTTATTATGAAGAATAATAAAGGTCTGTTCTGCTAAAAAACTGTAGTATAGACTTTGCGTATAAAAAAAATGATAAAATAACCAGAAATAAGAATGGTTGACGTAGTATTACTTACTGATAAAGAACTGCAGAGTCTACTGTCAAATTGGATATTTCGTTTTGAAAAAGTCATCTCGAACGCGGGAAGTGTATTACTTACACGTGCGTTGACCAAGGTAATAAATAGCGGCGGTAGCGGTCGTAATTGCGGTCACAATAGCGGTAGCGGCCCGTTACCATAACCGCTACAAGGTAGCGCTCTAAACTTTGCAGCCTAGAACTTTGCGGCCGCTATTCTGAATAGCGGAGTGATATTGCGGCCGCAATTGCACGTAACAAGCTGCAATGGCGTGAAAGCAAATAACCCTTATGCAGACGGAGATGATTCAAGTGACCATGAGGCCGACGGCTCTGTTCATCCGGCTTATAATCCGTACTTTTCAGCTTATTTTTCAGCCGAAACAGTATTTTTCTCTCACAACAAATCAACCAACGGTGTTTTTCAGCCGACTTATCAGCCCAGCCGAACAGGGCCGTTGTTGCTTCTAACAATGACAACGAGTGATAGTCTTGTGTACTATTTTATGGCTCATAAGTCATAATATGTTCTTTGCAAACTCTTAATGTAATGATTTAATGTGTGGAAAAACCATGTTTGTTTTCTTAATTTAAGTATATGAAACATAAGTTTTTCGAGTGCGATTAAATGTCTATTTGTATTCATTTCTATGATATATGTACTTAAAATTATGTGGAATTATTAGGTGCCGCTGTTATAACTTATCGTCCGCAATATCGCCCGCTACCTACAATCTACTATCTCAATACCATTCCGCTACCAACCCGCTATAGGCTATTTAAGCAAAATGGCACTGCGACGGTGATGCAGTATTGACTGTGCGATCTTCTATTTTTCCTGCCACGACTGATCAACAGACCGGGAACCTTTTAGATCTGTACGTGTGCCCCCGACAAGTCTGAGCTTTCAGGTTTCAAACTTCACAGGTTTTAACAGGCTTGACACCTCTCTAGAACGTATGGATTTCATTGAAATTTCGCAAGAATCAATTTAGTTCCCAGTTTCCCACATGACTGAAGAGAGAAATATATAAAATTTCAAAAAGAAGAGACAGATTACATGTTTTTGTCTCTTTGGTTTCACTGGAACATTGTTGTACATGCTGCTGTATCACCAAATTTAGTGCCTAATAAAATATATAGTAACCAAATTGAAAAGAAAGAGAACTCTCCCAGAGGTATTTAGTATTTACATGATGCTAGCTAAGAACTCCTAAATAATGTTGAGGATGAGATGCATCGCCAGAACACAGCAGCACTACCGGAGCACGACGGTGGCGATGAAGCTAAGAACGGCAACGGCACTGACGGCGGAGCAGCAGAGATCGACGAGCACCTCCTTCCTGGCCTTGGACTCCTTCCTGCCCCTCTTGCTCCTCACGAAGTCCTCGTACCTCCGCTTGGCCGCCTCCTCTTGCTCCTCCGCCCCTCCCTTCCTGGGCCCCGCCATGGCCGCCGCGAGCAGTCGCAGGGTGCCTTCGCCGCTGACCGCCGATCCATCGGCGTCCTCGACCGTAAGGCTGATCTCCCGGACGTGGGCGGTCTCCTGGGAGCAGGTGACGGTGGCCTCAAACTTGCAGCCGCCGAGCACGACCGCGTAGCGCACCAGCGTGTCGCCCGTGTACCAGTGCCTGTCCACGGCGACGGGGCGGCGGCTGGACACGTTCACCGCGCGCCCGCTGGCGGGGTCGATCGCGACCCAGCTGAGCTCCAGCTCCGCCGGGGCCACGGCGGCGGCGGCGCGGCCGACGATGGGCACGGCGGGGCCGCTCTTGCACTCCACGGCGTCGACGCAGAACGGCGAGGTGAGGAACCACGAGGACGACGTGGAGGTCTCCACGACGCGGGAGAGCAGCGGCTCCCCGCGGTGGTAGACGTCCACGGCGGAGACGAGCTCGCTGGGGACGGGGACGGGGACGGGGTCGGGGAGCTGCTCAGCCGAGGAGGCATCGCACGGGAACGGGAAGGCGTCGGCGAAGAGGCGCTGCGGAGAGACGGCGGCGGAGGAGGAGAGGAGGAGGTCTGGGCGCGCGGCCAGCGACGGCCAGCGCGCGAGGCAGAGCGCGCGCCACGTCTCCGGGTCCACGGCGAGCGCTCGGAGGCCCGCGGTGGCGCAGCTGGCGGCGGCCAGGGAAGGCCCGTCGAGGCGGCGCAGCGCGCAGGCCAGCACGTCGGCGGGAAGGTCCTCCACGGTGGTGGTGCTCCTCGCCATGCTCTGAACGGGCCGGGCGCTGCGCTGCGATTCAACGGTGCAAGCTCGACGGGTCGAGTGACTCCAAGTCACAAGTCGCGGAGCGCAACACTCCAAGGCTGCTCCTCCTCCAGGTTAGTGACAATGACAGGCGGGAACGCCGGGCAGCGGGATGGCGATATGGCAGCGCAGCGAGATGCTCGTCCTTTAATAGGGCCGGGGATGATGGGGCCGGGCGCGCGGTTTGTTTATGGCTACGATACCGTGCGGCAGCGTCGTGCCGTGCCCTTGCTATCGGACGAATGGCCCAGGCTTCGCGAAGGCGACGACGTGACAGCCCTCACGGGCCGGGTCCGTCCGGCCAGCGTGAGACGGACGGGCGCATAAAAAAAAGTTTATTACACTCCGGTCGCCGCGACCGCGGGGGCGCCAAATGGAGTTTGCCTTGTGTCGGGGCCGGATGGGAAGCGAGCCGGCCGTGCGGGGAACGCAGCGCGCCTGCCGCCTCGGGCGGGGACGCCGGACGCGCGGCCGGCGTGCTCCAAGGCGCGGGGCACGGACAGGCGCCAAGCGCCATGCGCCCGTACCCATGCCGTGTGGGCAACACAGCCGTCTCACCACCAGCTGGTTCCACGTTTTCTGCCTGTGCGCGCAAGGCGGCCGCGCTTCTTGCTCCACGAACGAAACAGTGGGCACATGTCCTTTTGTTTTTCTTGAAAAAAATAGAAGCAGAACATTTAATTTTTTATGCATATTGAATTTAATCTCCACGATTTACTATGATCACGCCCTTTTCCCTGGTGCCACCGGCTAGTGCCCAGCGGATATTCCTACCTCACAAAGATCATGCATACACGGACAGAGGCATACGGTATACTACACGCATCGCGTGCAGTTGTGTCCCTGCTGTAATCAATCCCAGAATAGAGTATGTGCACAGCCGTATATAGTACTCCCTCCGTCCCTAAATACTTGTCGCTTTACGTTTCCCGAGAAACAACTTTAATTAAATATATATTAAAAAATATTAATATTTATGGTATATAATTAGTATCATTGGAAAGGTCTTTGAGTCTAGTTTTTTAATAAATTTATTTGGAGATACAAATGTTGCACGCATTTTATATAAATCGAGTCAAACTTGTGGGCACAAAAACCGGAAACGACATCTAATAAGGGACAGAGGGAGTATACAGCTAACCAATCCATTAATCCAACTCGGGATTTGTTTAAAGGCAGGCCCGGCGATCAGATTGGTCGTACGGCATCCTCGCAATAAAATATACCTACTCTGGGTTTTGTTTTTGCTGATGCATTTTTTTTTAGCCTCAACTCTTCAAGGACAAGCTGAACTCACACACTAACTCACACCATCACATATAAACTCACACACGCACACTATAGTGCGCAAACTTAGACCTACACTTATATAAAGAGACTTGCACGTGGCTGAGAGGTATCCGAAGTCATCAGACTTCGTATATGACGGGCACATAATCCTGACCATTATGACGCATCTGCGTGTGAGACGACTGAAATTATTTGAGGAACGACTGTTCCCCGGTGGGAAGGCTCGGTCCCTTGCTGATGCATCCTGCTTTGCAATAGATAATGGATTGGTGGAGGTGTATGCTTATCTAGCTACTCTCGGTCCTTCTCTCTCGACTTCTATGGTTCCTGGTGCCTTTGCCGGCAACAACGCCCTCCCTGTCTCACGGTCAGGGTGGCGCCGGTTTATGACGTGAGCGCGCGTGTCGGTACGTACTCGGAGTTTTCTTTCATCCCTCCCGCCCGGGCTTCAAAATTTCCACAATCTATGCATTGTTTACGGAAGCGCGCAGGTTATCTTGTTGTCGGCTATGCATTTATTTAACTTATTACGATCACTCGTCATGTCAGCTGCAGCGAGAGCCAGTGATCTTAGGGGTGTTTAGATCCCTTTAAAATTTTAAATTTTTACGCTCTCTCTCCGTTACATCGATTTTTAAACGTATGCATAGAACATTTAATGTAGATAAAAGAAATAACTAATTACATAGTTTGGTTGTAAATCACGATTCACGAGACAAATCTTTTGAATCTAATTAGTCCATTATTGAACACTAATTGTCAAATGCACTACAGTATCAAAATTCCAATTTTTTTTACATCTAAACACCCTCTTAATGAACATTCATGCATCCAGGACCAACAAGTGCAGTCCAGATGCACCTGTGCCTTTCCCCTGTTCGAGAACATGAACATGCTGTTGCCATGGTCGTATACATGGGCTATTATATTCTCACACAGGACAGCCACATATGTTTTTGGTTTATGAGATTAGCACAAGAAATCTATCTCCATCTTCTTATATTCTTCCGCTACTACTGTACTTTAATAATCCTTTCCATGCCTGCTAATTCGTTTACAAAAGAAGATTCGGACTCATAATGTTCACGGGTTTGAGAGCGGGACTTGAACTTGATCTAGACGGTCGAATCTCGTCTTGTTCCTCAGTAATTCAATGGTAAAGTGGTCAGTTCTTCACTGACTGGTCATTGGTTCGAATCCTACTCGAAGAGATTTGATTCATTCTTTACTGTAAGAATAAAGAACTGAATTAAAAGGCTTGCTTCTATTGCATTAAAGAACCGTCCAAACAAGGCTTGCTTGGGGAATAGGTAACATGTTCGCTATCCTTGTTTCTATTGCATTATATCTTATCGTATCACATTCTGTTCTACGACTGTACTTTGACAAAAGGAAAGACATTGAAATTAAGTTGTTTGGACGAAACTACGAATGAAAATGTGTTGGATTATTGCAACGTTCAATTAGGAAAGTATGGTATGTGTGTAAAGAAATATGACATCCTATTTAGATATATATAGATATTAATCATAATTCAGAATTGGTATTTGCCTACGAAGGCAGAGCCAAGTGGAGACGAAACTATGCTCCTGCTCCCTTGCTCCGTGTGGCTTCACTGACCTCAACAACTATGTTTGATGGCTGCTATTGTTGAAGAAGACAAACACGTCGTCAAACTTAGTGCAAACGGTATTGTTGAAGGGGTATGGCTGAGTGGGTTATGTCCTGATGTGCTCTATTTTTCATTGCATTCGCCCCTCCTTTCTTTCCTCTTCTTCCTTGCAGTCGGCGCCTTTTTTCGTCTTCCTTGCAGCCGGTGCCCTCTTCTCTCTTCTCTTCTCTTCTCTTCTTCCCCGTGTTTGTTGCTTCCTTCTATTCTTCATCACTGCACGACGAGCGGTGGAGGCAAAGTTCATGTGAAAAGTGTCGCACATGTGAGCAAACTTCAATTCCGTGCTTTTGTTCACCCAAATAGAAATCGAATTGGAGCACTTCCTAGGATCCCAAAAGCTAATTTAGTGGTCATCGAAACAACATAATTTGAATTGTGGCCTATTCCAATATCATGGCTGGTATGGTATTGAACCTAATTCAATTTCATACCCTCCAATGTCGACATTATCCAAATGTGGCCTAGGATTTTGATTTGTTATAAGTTAAACTGCGCTAAGTTTGATAAAGTTTACAGAAAACAATAGTATTGTTGACACAAATTAATATCGTTATATACATTACCATATATGTTTCTATAATTTACCTCTTTGACACGGTAGATATTAGTACTTTTCTATATAAATAGGGACCTCCTATACTTCATGTGCCTGAAAATAGGCTTCTGTTCAGGCGACATGTATTTGCACTGCTCTCTGTTCACATACACTCAAAACGGGTCCACAAATCCTAAAGCAAATATCGACGTTGCCTGAACAGATCAAAGATTTCAGGCGACTAACGCATAGGAGAAATGATATAAATAATCACGACAAACTTAAAACATTTTGGTTTAGGACAATTCATCATTATTTGAGGACTGAAGGACGTATCTAAAACGAGACGTCGGAAGCCTTACGTCTTTTGTTATCGTAGCAGCCTAAACAAGGTTTGAAACTTCCAGTTTAAAAATGAGAGGTCGAACGGGTACCCTTTAGGACGATGGTTCGAGTAGAAAACTGACCTCACAGTCACAGTCTCTCAGACAGATTAAGACTACCCGTACTCATGGACCTCTATATTCATCCTCTATACGTCCTAGTCAGCAAGATTCTCTCCTCTATACTCAATTCTCCCGCACCCATCCATCCTCTATATCATCCTCTATCCACTGTGGGACCCACTTGTCACTTTATCTAAATATATCCATGTGTGATCTAGTTTTGAAGGATTTATTGAGACGAATTTAATGGTGCAATCAAAATTTAATTTGGATTTTTGGTTTGTGAGTTATAGCATTTTTTCCTTTGTTTAGCGAGTGGGGCCCGCCACTATAGAGTATAGAGTAAGCACTGTACTACTCTAAATATAGAGTAAGAGAAAGGATATAGTGTCGTTTTAGAGTACCCAGTGCAGCAGTTTTTACTCTATATTCATACTCTAAAGCTTTATAGTATCGTTTTAGAGTATCCACTGCGGGTAGTCTAAAGAACGGGAGTAGTTCAAACTACAAAACATCAGCAGACAGCAGCATGCATCACGCTGATAGCGGAGGTGGCATGCGTGCATCAGTTCGATATTTCTTTTTGTGGGCGGTCCGGTCCGCCATCTCTATCACAGGCCGCCATGATTACGTACCTGCTGCGCATGTATCGTCTGCTCGACGACTAATCACACACACACGCGCCGTCCCCATCACCATGTGCAGCATGGAGACTGGAGATCGGGCACGGACGGCCGCTGCACACTACCAGCTCCCGGCCGGCCTCTCTTTTCCGATGTCATTTCTTTTCACGAACCTGCCCCGGGCCAAATGTTTGCCGTCCTCTAGTCCTCTACCTTTCTCTGCGCCTTTTGAGCTTTCATGACAGGAGCCCGCAGCTTGTCTCTTCTCTATCAGCTTGTCCTATCTGTATGTGCTGTGCTGCTGTCTACGTATACCAGGAGTAGGAGTATACCCTATAGCAGCGTCGATCGGCGTCACTGCTGCAGTCGACTTGCAGGAGAATATTCAGCGCAGGATGAGCATCAGCATGTGGTGGTAGTGCTGCAATCGACCACTAGTAGCTAGTCACCATGGTTGTCGTCGATCCAAGCTCGGTCGCGGCGATTCGAGGGCCAAGGACCACGCTCGCGCCGATGCAAGTGTCAGGTTCCCCGTTTCCGCCCTGGCCCATGGGCCATGGCTATCTCCCTCCAGGAGCTCTCGATAGATTGCGCCCTGCCGTACGTCCTGAACGCCGCTCGCCAGAACTCGCGCCGTCGCCTGAGAATAGATGCATGGTCGGGATCTGGCCCATGGGCCATGGGGCCAAGCCAACAGCAGTGTCGTGGGCTGTCCTCTTGACTCTTGCGAAAGCCCGTCTGCCGACCTGTGCAAGTTACGATCTCCCGTGTCACCGTGTGTTCTGTATGGCTGAGCATCTCCAACAACTCCTGCTATTCTTATAACTTTAATAAAAACACAAAATTCCTTCTCCAACAACTCCTCAAACCAATTTGCTATTTATCCGCACTTGCTATTCACCGGCTTCACGCGCGGAAGAATACGCGCGCGGAAAGGATTTGCTATCCCGATCTCAGGGCCACTGCGCGGAAGGAGAAGCCTCTTGGGCGGCCTCGGGGCTAGAGCCAAGGGGCGGGGCTGATTAGAGCGAGGAGGACCGCCGTCAATGCTGCTGTTCCTCGCCGGTGCGGGGAGGAGGTGTCGCGGCCGCCGGTGAGGCGCCGGCGACGAGCGCGGGCCGCCGTTGTGACGAGAAAAGTTAACGGGGCTTTTTGTTCGCTTAGCGGGGTTCTTCGTTCGCTTAGCGGGGCTCTTCGTTCGTTTAGCGGGTCTCTTCGTTCGCTAGCGGGCTTCTTCATTTTGGCAAGTGAGTTTTAAGGAGTCGTTGGAGAGAGGTCTTTTTTTTCACTTGCCAAATAAATTAGCAACTTGCTAAAACTCAAGATTTACCAAGTGATTTTTTCCAGAAGGAGAGCAACTCCAACAGTTTGCCAAATAAGGTTGACATTCTTGAAAATTTGGCAAAACAAGAAAATTTGCTCTCCAACAGTGTGCCAAATGAGGTTGCCATCTTTAGCAAGTTGTCATCGAAGCCCTCCGCGCGCGCATCCAACTCCGCATCGCCCTTCACGTACGACCCGAGCCCTCTCCAGGACTTCTGCGTCGCCGACACCGCCTCCTCCGTGTTCGTGAACGGGCTGGTGTGCAAGGACCCCGCGCAGGTGTCGGCTGGCGACTTCACCTTCTTGGGCCTCCAGGGCCAGATGTACGTCGGATTCCTCGCCACCGACGGCACGCTCTTCGCGAAAGTGCTGTCCAGGGGCGACGTCTTCGTCTTCCCCAAGGGCCTCGTCCACTTCGAGTTCAATAGCGGCGCCAGCCCCGCTGTGGGAATCGCCGGGCTCAGCAGCCAGAACCCTGGGCTCATCCGCGCCGCTGACTCGCTCTTCGGCGCCACCCCCGCCATCACCGACGAGGTGCTCGCCAAGGCGTTCAGGATCGATGCGGCCACCGTGCAGAGGATCAAGGCGCAGTTCGCCACCCAGAAGTAAATTCACTGCTAGTAGTAAAAAATTGGCCGGTCTGCTTGTTTATCCTGGCCTAATCTGGGTGTATATTGCCGGGGTGTCAGTCATTTGTCATCAAATTCTGATTTTGATTTTCTTTACGTACGCGCGCGAAGAAGAAACGTGCGCGGCGCGAGTAGTTGGGAACCGGTAGTTTGTGGGCCTACGTTTATAAATTTACCGAGTAAAAATGACAAACTATTGGAGAGAGTCCATTTTTTTATTTGTCATATATTTTTGCAAGTTGCCAAATCACGATATTTGCCAAGTAAATTTTGACAAACTGTTGGAGATACTTGTAAATGACTTTCCTATAGTTCTATAAGGGCACCTACGGTAAGCTAACTTCTCCGATAATGCTAACTTTTAACACATAATTTTTAGTATAAATAGTCTCACAAGACATCCTCACCTAACCTTAAAATACGTGCAAGAGCTAGTTTTTCTTTCTCTTTTATTAAAATATGAGAAAAAAATGTTTAGATTTATCTTGAAAGTTGATTGTTGGAGCTACCCTAAGATGTTAATCACCCTAGGCATACAAAGACATAGGTAGTGATTATTAAAGTCTCCTTTTATTCTAAACAGTTTGCCTAGCGTGTGTTAAAATTTTAAAGGTTACTCACCCCCTCTAGCCATCTAAAAATATTTACACCCACACACAGAAGCAAAGAAGCAAGGAGAGAAGAATGAGGATGGTGATGGTGGTGCACAACTTGCGAGGGTTGTGGTAGTGTGGCACACAACTCATGAGGGCTGCGATGGAGATACGCCACCCTAAGTTGTGCCACCTGCGAAGAGAGATCTCGAGAGAAGAGAGGAAGACAGAAAGAAGAGTAAGGAGGGAGGCGGAGCTGATTTGTGGATCTCACATGTCAGACACTTAACTATGAAGTTAAATTCATTTATACTAACTTTAAAACTCGAACGGTAATTCGATATCTATATATGACTATATTCTGTAAATTCAGAAACTAGAATAACACGATGATAAGTCTAAAGACCTCTGGTACAGTATAAAGTTTATTCCAGTCATATATCGCAGAAACTTTATGACAACCCAGCCGATATTTTTGACCGTTCACCTCACTGACTTCGGAATGGACCGGAGAGAAAAACCTCCTGCAACTTGAGAGGGAAAAAAAAAACGTAATGACAAGGCACCGAACTACCGTCTACCGGACCGGAACGGAGTACGCATTCCCCCACCGTCCCACGGGCCGCGGCCCCACCATCAGACGGCGGACGGGCGGCGTCGCGGAGACCGCAACTGCAACCGCACGATTCGTGACGGAGTGCGGAGATGGCACGACGGCTGCCGTCTGATCGGAACAACCTCCCGGCGTCAAACCTGGTGTGCTTCCTCCCCATTTTCCGCGGTTTCTTCGCGTTTCCTCTTTCCTCTCCTCCTCGCTTCTGTTCCTCCCAAGCAACCGCTTCTCGCCGGCGGTGCCGCCACCGTCTTGGCGCCTCGCCGTACTAGCCCCAGAGGCTTCTCCGATATCCGGGGAGGCGTCGCCCGCGGCTTCGTCGGCCGATGAGCCGCTGCCCTGTGAGCTATCCTCTCCCGGTCTCCCCTCCTCACTCCTCGTCTCGTTCATATCGCTGCGTGGCGCGCGTCGGTGGCTGGCGCTGCTGATCGTGGTGTTATCAACGGAATCTAAGTCAGTAGAGTGCCCGCTGTGCGATAGCGTCTGCTAATTGTTCGTGTTAGCGTGCCTCAGTTGATTTTTTTTTAAAAAATAGGGGATATTAGTTGTCTTCCTTTAATCGAGCGCGATTTTGTTCCCTTGTTTTTTTTGTATGGTGCGCCAAGAATTGGATTTGTCCGTGAGTCTTAGCAATTGCTACAACAGTTATTGACCATGAACCATACACTTCCACTTCAGTAGTTGAGTTGCTTGTGGTAGGGAAATCTCACTGACTGAATGGCTGTGGAAATCTGCAATGGATCAGTTTACTCGTTGGGATAGCTTCGAAGGGGCTTATGCTTATCTTGTATGTACTTTGTCCGTTAAAAATTGTAGGACATTTTGGCTTTTCCAGATACGTAGCTTTTGCTATGCACTTAGATATACACTATGTCTAGATGCATAGTAAAAACAATAGAAAAGCTAAAATATCTTATAATTAGGAACGGAGGGAGTAGCTCATTGAAACAAAAAGGAAAGGTCATGATTTGGTCGCACACTTTCTATTTACTTCTCTATATTCATTTTAAAAGCACGTTGTAATATTCAGATGAATAGTGATGTCTGAATATTAATGCGTTCATTGATGAATTTGTTTTTAGGTTTCCTTTTGTGCAATATAATGGTGTCAAGGCCTGTAGTGCTTGTCTTCCTGTTGGTGATACTCATAGTCACGTCCCAGTTTGAATGGAAGCAACAGCTTGTAAATGAGTTGGAATCTAAGGCTCGCAACCAGAAACATGTTTCAAGTAGAGAAGAGCTTGTCAAGGATCAGGTGACTCACTGTGTGTATCTGAATGCTTTTTAAGCAAGTTTTTTTTTAGTTTTAGATAGTGACAAAGTTTTGTCCACAAATTGATTTGAGATGAAAAGGAGCTACTTGAATAGCAGGGCTCTAATAACATGTGGATTATTGCTTCCTAGACCTTATTTTCTTGGTAAATATAAATATACTTCAAGTGTTGAGATACGTTCAGTAATCTCATTTTAGATATATATATTCTTATGTTGTTGTTTCAGCACATTACAAAGATTGTTTGGTTAGAAAGAACATTATTATGTAGTACAAGAGAATTGGAAATTTATTTGTCACCCATAGGAATGTTGCTTGAGGATTTTCTTTTAATGGCACCAGTATTCAAATTTGGCTATAACCTTATGTTTCAGATAATCTTCACTCAAGAAAAGATGATTCAGAAATTGAATAATTTTATCCAGAATCTTCAGCAACAGTTGCTGCAGTGTCGTGGCAACAATAGGACAGTCAATCCTTCTGGAACTTCTTTGACATCCTATATTACTGAGATCCAGAGGCCGCGGATGATGGATGACTGATAATGTCGTGCGATGTGAGCTATACAGATAAAAAGATGGGATATTGACACAGAGTCATGTGGGCAGCACAGTTCTCCCAGTAAAAGCAGTTATAATGTAGTATTAGCCTGCACAGAATAGTATTCGATCAGTTCCAGAGCAAAAGGAGCGCTGATCCTTTGAAAACCTGTGTAATTTTATTTTCCCTTTCCTTTTTTTTTTTGCTAAGAGAACCTGAATATTCTTTGTTTTATGATTGATATCTATATATATTTATAACATATAAGCTTTACATTCTATCCTCTACAGATTTTGTGATATAAAGGTGTTTTAAAAGTGTAAATTGCTCTTTAATGCGTGCTCTGGCATTAGCACTGAAACCTCTTCAAAGAGGAGAGGACTCTGCTTTGGCATATTACAGTATCTGTTTCTCCCCATTTCACAGCATGCTGCAACTTTCTTAAAACATCATATCAGTTTTAATGCCAACAGATTTTCACTGTATGAGTCTCACATATGCAGCTTTAATCTTTTTCTCAGTATTTCAAATGCTTTAATTTCAGCAGAATTTTGGACTTATGCTATTTCCTCATGAAATTCTTATTATAAGAGTGTTTCTTGACGTGGAGGTCAGGGGTCAGGGCTAATAGATGAATATGCAGACACCATCAGCATAGTTTGGAGCTTAACCGGTTTGATTGCCATAGTAAAGGATCTAGTGCCACATGTTTTCCGGTAATAACTTAGTACTATGTTGTTAAAAATATCTGGATAAATTGTCACTATATTGTATATTGAATATTGTGCCAATACTTTTCTTGTGAATCCTGGGGTTATGTAATTATGTTTGCCTTGCATACTTTAACTAAAGAAGTAAGAAAGTTGCGGACTGTTAGTATATTATTTTGGACTTCACTTGGATGGGAGACTACACAATGGTTGTTTCTGAACTTTGGGATTATGTGATAATTTTGTGGCATTAATATGTACTTACATCACTTGTGGGTAAATGTTGTTGAGGGTAAGTCTAATTTAGTTCGTCTACATTGCTCCCAGTTTGTCAGTGCTGAACTGAAATGTATTAATGCCTTTTACTAGGTCCTCTTGTCTTGTTAAGCCACTCCTGTTGCTGAGCAGCAATGTTTGAAAGGGAGCTGTTGGCATGCCATCTTCTTAAGTGGTAAGCTATAACCATAATAGCCTTTTTCGTAATTTGGGGCTTGAAGCGATTGGTTTACAAGCTCTGAAGCTTTTGAGCATCCGAGGCTGAATAGTACATTTTGTGATGCGCTCATGATTTTTGCTAGTACTAATCTCTTGCTTTTGCAGCAGGCTGTATGTTATGACCGGCATCCCCTACAGGCGGCGCACCTCAGCTAGTGGCTAGGGGGGAAGCCGGCCAACCAAGGGGCTGTGGCCCATATATTTGTTGCATTTATATTATTTCTAGAGGGTTATTTTATAATTGTCGCTATTAGAGAGACATATAAATATTTGTAAGACTCTATTTGGGAAATTAAGCAGAAACATATTATTGTTTCCGGCTTCCTCAGGGAGCCGGGAGAAACCCTAGCCGGGTAGCCCTAGCCGCCGCCTCTCTTCTACGCGCAGCCACTGTAATCACGGCGCCCTCGCGCCGTCGTCGCCTTCGTCCAGCCACCTCACACCCATACAATCTACATAGCAACTCCGGTAGGAACCCTAGCCCTATCAACCTGGTATCAGCATTGCCAGGCACGATGACATCTGCTCCACCGAGTTCTTCCATCCCGGCGTCTACTTCGCCGCCGCCAGCTGCGTCGTCTGATCTGTCCGAAACCTCCACCGCCTCTGCTCAACCCCTAACGCTGGAATCCTTGGGGGCCAAGGTGGACATGATCGCCAACGCCCTGGCCTCCATGCAGCAGGCGTGGGCCGGCCTGCTCCGGGCGCCCGCGCCACCGGCGTCTGCACCACCACCACCTCCGCCGCCGGTGCCCACGGCACCGCTCCCACCAGGCGCTGGAGTCCCGCTCCACCTCATGCAGTGGCCGGCCTCGCCATCACCCTTGCCGGCTTGGCTGCAGCCGTCCGTGCCGGCGTCGACTCCGATCTATTCGATGGCCACGTCACCTTCTCCGACAGCCTACACGACGATGCCGGCGACAGCCGTGCCCTCCCTACCCCCCGCCAGCACTCTTTTCGGGGGGGGGGGGGGGGGTGGACGGGCCGCTGTTCTTCGGGGCGCCCTCTCCTTCGGGCGGCCAGCCGCAGGGGGGGCTCGACCCAGCCCTTGCTGCTGCCCTCGCGGGCGCCCAGGCGGGGCCCAAATTCTACAAGCCGGAGTTCCCGACGTACGACGGTTCGACCGATCCCCTGAATTGGTTGAACCAGTGCGAGCAGTTCTTCCGCGGCCAGCAGACGCTCGCCTCCGCTCGCACATGGCTCGCGTCCTACCATCTTCGGGGTGTTGCCCAGACATGGTACTACGCCCTGGAGCAAGACGAGGGTATGCCTCCTTGGGAGCGCTTCCGCGAATTATGCTCGCTTCGCTTCGGGCCTCCTGTTTTGGGTACTCGGTTGGCGGAGCTTGCCCGCCTTCCTTTTGGTTCGTCCGTGCAGGATTACTCGGAACGCTACAACGCCGTCCTATGCCATGCCCACAACCTCTCCGCTCGCCAAAAGGCGGAGTTGTACGTGGGTGGGCTGCCGGACCACCTTCGCAAGCAGGTTCAGCTCCGCGCACCGCCCGACCTTCAGTCCGCCATGTACTTGGCGCGGGCGTTCGAGGAATGCGAGCCTCCACCTGCACCGCAGCCTCACGGAGCCCGACCTCCCCAGCGGGCGACTTGGACTCCGCAGCAGCGCACACCGCCCGCGGGCCCTCCGACCTCGACAGCGCCTACACCTACGTTTCGTCGGCTCTCTCCGGCCGAACAGCAGGAGCGCCGTCACCAGGGGCTGTGCTTCAACTGTGACGAGCCTTACGTGCGTGGCCATGTGTGCAAGCGCCTCTTCTACCTGGAGGCCGATGACTACATCGACGAGGCTCCTGTGGAGGCGGCAGCGGACGTTCCTTATACCGAGTTGGCCGCCGGGGAGATGGCTGCCGCTAACGCCCTAGTGGTTTCTCTGCAGGCTGTTGCAGGTATTCGGGCCGCAAATTCCATGCTGTTGCCCGTCGTCATCAAAGGCGAACGCTTCCTGGCCCTCCTCGACACGGGTTCCACCCATAATTTCGTGTCGGGGGAGACCATGCGCCGCTTGGGGCTCGTTCCGGCGGGAGGGGAGCGTCTGAAGATCACGGTGGCCAATGGCGACCGCATGCCTTGTGAGGGCATCGCGCGCAACGTTCCCCTTCGCATCTACGACGAGGACTTCACCATTACATGTGTCGGCCTCAACTTGGGCGGATTTGATTTCATCATCGGCTTCGACTTCATCCGCACCTTGGGCCCCATATTATGGGACTGCGAGGCCCTCACCCTGTCGTTTTGGCGCGACGGACGCCGCGTCACCTGGCAGGGGGTGGCCGGGGCGGCAGCACCATCTCCAGCTCCCTCGGCCCAGCTGCTGTCCGCGGCTGCCTCTGATTCCCGGCAACCGCTGCTGGACGTGCTTCTCCAGCAGCACGACGTCGTCTTCACCGAACCCACGGGCCTTCCGCCGGCGCGCTCGTACGACCACCGCATCCACTTGCTGCCGGGCACCGCGCCGGTGGCGGTGCGCCCCTACCGCTACCCACAGCTGCAGAAGGACGAGCTGGAGCGACAATGTGCAGCCATGCTCGCCCAAGGGATCATCAGGCCGAGCACTTCGCCTTTCTCGGCGCCCGTCTTGCTGGTGCGCAAGGCGGACCAGTCGTGGCGCTTCTGCATCGACTACGCGCCCTCAACGCCAAGACGTCGAAGGACAAGTTTCCGATTCCGGTGGTCGATGAGCTCCTCGATGAGCTCCATGGAGCTCGCTTTTTCACAAAGCTGGACCTCCGTTCGGGGTATCACCAGGTGCGGATGCATCCCGACGACATCGCCAAGACGGCGTTCCGCACTCACCATGGCCACTTCGAGTTCCTGCACATCAACATCGTCCTCAGCGCCCTGCGAGCGCACCATCTCCACCTGAAGCGCTCCAAGTGCTCGTTTGGGGCGCCGTCCGTGGCCTATCTTGGCCATGTCATCGCTGAGGGCGGTGTCGCCATGGACGCTGACAAGGTCGCGGCGGTGGCAGCGTGGCCTTTACCTCGCTCGGCCCGGGGCCTTCGCGGCTTCTTGGGTTTGGCGGGCTACTACAGGAAGTTCATCCGCGACTTCGGCATCATCGCGGCCCCGCTTACGCGTCTCTTGCGGCGAGACGCGTTCGTGTGGGATGACGACGCGACGACAGCTTTCGAGGCGCTCAAGCGCGCCTTGACGACGGGGCCCGTGCTTCAGATGTCGAATTTTGACGAGACGTTCGTGGTCGACTGCGACGCTTCGGGCGCGGGGTTCGGTGCCGTCCTTCATCAGGGCGCGGGACCCCTCGCCTACTTCAGCAGGCCATTTGCAGCTCGCCACCTCAAGCTCGCTGCCTACGAACGCGAGCTTATCGGCTTGGTGCAAGCTGTGCGCCATTGGCGTCCCTATTTGTGGGGGCGTTCGTTCCTGGTTCGCATTGACCATTACAGTTTAAAGTTTTTGCTTGACCAGCGGTTGTCTACTGTTCCGCAGCATCAATGGATCAGTAAACTGTTCGGCTTCGACTTCACGGTGGAATATCGCCCGGGCCGTCTCAACACAGTGGCGGACGCTCTGTCACGCCGCGACAGCGAGGCGGTGCCGCCTGTACCGTCGCCGGACGCGTCCGGGGCCACGGTGGCTGTGTCTGGCCCTTCTTTCGCCCTCCTCGACGACATCCGGCGCGCTACGACCGAGGCGCCGGATGGTCAGCGTCTGCTGCAGCAGCTCCAGACCGGGGAGCTCGGGGAGCCGTGGCGCCTGGACAGCGGCCTCCTCCTCCACGGGTCACGCATTTTCGTGCCGGACCACGGGGACCTCCGCCACCAGGTCCTTCTCCTGGCCCATGCCGCCGGCCATGAGGGGACCCAGAAGACGCTGCACCGCCTCCGCGCCGACTTCTACCTCCCGCGGGACACGGCACTGGTGCGGGATTTGGTGCTTTCTTGCACCACGTGCCAGCGCAACAAGACGGAGGCGTTGTAGCCGGCGGGACTGTTGCAGCCCCTCGACGTGCCGTCCCAAGTTTGGGCGGACATATCGATGGACTTCATCGAGGGGCTGCCCAAGGTGGCCGGCAAGTCGGTCATCCTCACCGTCGTCGACCGTTTCTCGAAGTACGCGCACTTCATCGCGCTCAGGCACCCCTACACGGCCGCGTCGGTCGCGCGGGCCTTCTTCGATGGCATTGTACGGCTACATGGGTTTCCCCTCTCCATCGTCAGCGACCGGGACCCCGTGTTCACCGGCCATGTGTGGCGGGACCTTTTCCAGATGGCGGGCGTCAAGCTTCGCATGAGTACCGCTTTCCATCCACAGACGGACGGCCAGTCGGAGGTGGTCAACAAGGTGATTGCCATGTATTTGCGTTGTGTTACAGGTGATCGGCCTCGTGCGTGGGTGGATTGGCTGTCGTGGGCGGAGTATTGTTACAATACTTCTTTCCATACTGCCCTCCGCGCCACGCCCTTCGAGGTCGTCTACGGCCGTCCCCCGCCTCCCATCCTGCCGTACAAGCCAGGGACGGCTCGTACGGAGGACGCCGACGCCCTCCTCCGCAGCCGCGACGACATGCTCGCTGAAGTCCGTCAGCGGCTCCTTCAGGCCCAGCAGCTCTCTAAACGCTACTACGACGCCAACCACAGGGACGTGGAGTTCGAGGTGGGGGCGTGGGTCTGGCTGCGTCTTCTTCATCGTACTGCGCAGCAGTCCCTCGACCCTCGCTCCAAGCGCAAGTTGGGGCCACGATGGGCGGGACCGTTTCGCGTGCTTGAGCGCATCGGTCGCGTTGCCTATCGTCTTCAGCTGCCTGAGGGAGCCCGCATCCACGATGTGTTCCATGTGGGCCTTCTGAAGCAGCACCGCGGCGATCCCCCTACTGCGGCCGGCGTTTTGCCCCCGGCTGTGGCTGGCCGGGTCCTTCCCGAGCCGGAACGTGTCCTGCAAGCTCAGCAGCGCCGAGGTGTTTGGAAGATTTTGATCAAGTGGCGCGGTCTTCCAGTGGATGATGCTACGTGGGAGTCTCTTGATGAGTTTTGCGCCGAGCACCCCGACTTCCAGCTCGAGGACGAGCTGTTTCTGCAGGCGGGGAGAGATGTTATGACCGGCATCCCCTACAGGCGGCGCGCCTCAGCTAGTGGCTAGGGGGGAAGCCGGCCAACCAAGGGGCTGTGGCCCATATATTTGTCGCATTTATATTATTTCTAGAGGGTTATTTTATAATTGTCGCTATTAGAGAGACATATAAATATTTGTAAGACTCTATTTGGGAAATTAAGCAGAAACATATTATTGTTTCCGGCTTCCTCAGGGAGCCGGGAGAAACCCTAGCCGGGTAGCCCTAGCCGCCGCCTCTCTTCTACGCGCAGCCACTGTAATCACGGCGCCCTCGCGCCGTCGTCGCCTTCGTCCAGCCACCTCACACCCATACAATCTATGTAGCAACTCCGGTAGGAACCCTAGCCCTATCACTGTACTAGCATTGATGTCCATGCCAATGAAGGGCTGGAATGCTATCTTTACAGGAAATGTAGGTAATAGCACTGTGACAAACTTATAACATCAAGATACTCCTTAAGTTTGGCACTTGGACTCTCAGTAGTGATTAGTGTACACTTTATCAGTGACAATGAAGTCTGAATGTTGCTTGCATCTAAGTCCATCTGTTTGCAATGCTTTCCTGCACATTTATCTTATTTCATCTGTGCATACACATATCCTCTATTTCTCTTGCAGTTCATGTGGCATGGACTGGGAACTGATGCTGATATATCCGTTTCCTAGTTACTTATCCTGGAATCATTTTACTGTTTTGCAAGGTAATCAGCAAGAGTTCTCGCGCACTTATATGTAACAGGCTAACAGCATCCTTGTTTCAGTCATTCAGATGTGAGATGTGGGTAAATTCCGGAGTCGTGCATATCTATCCAGGATTAAACAAGGTATGCAGAATTGATTCCGAAATACCTTCTCGTAAGTCTGGATTAATTTGCTTCTGTACGGTTGGAAGCTGATTAGACATGGTTGTGTCACATTGTCATCGAAGTGTTGCACAGTTGCCATCAATGTTCTATAGTTCTGCTTCTGGTTTTTCTAGAGCGGGTGTTCTGCAGATGTCCCACAGGGAACCTCTGCTACAGAGCAAGTATCTGCAGAGAGAGGATAGGTCGATGGCCAAATGCTGTGCCCATCGGTAGTGATCAATCTTTTCAATCTGTGCTCCATTATGTTCATTTGGATTTAAGATGCAAGAGTCTCTATCACCCTGCAGTAGTTTGGTGCATGTGCCTTGCTGTACAGACATTACGTTGTAACATTAGCATCTGGCGTTGGTTGAGCAGCAGTGTCATCTGCTTCTTCTAGTTCGTGCACTGTGCAACTGTAGAAGCCTATAAGCAGCAGAGGGCGTTGCTGTTGTTTAGCTGGAAATGAACACTCATTTCCAAATTAAATCATGGTTTGCCTTGGTTTTATGCTAATTCAAACTTTCTTAACATTGAAGTTGTAGAAAAATACACCAACATCAAATTAGTTTTGCTAAATTCTCTATGAAATATGTTTTAGTAATGTATTTATTTAAAATTGTAGATGTTAATATATTTTTTACAAGCTTGTTCAAAATTAGAGAAGTTAGGATAAAGCTGAACTGAACTACAATTTGAACGAGGAATTTAGAGAGCAGTACGTAAGTCCAAGTGTCCAACAAACAAATTACCATATGGAAAAGAGCACTACCGGTAACCCTCCATTGAGATGAAAGGAAGAAAGGGCTTGGCTTTGCTCCCCCTCCTTGGCCCCAACTGTGCTTGAGTAAGCCATCAGAACCCCATATACAACAGCAAAATTTTTTAATACCATTGCCCATCCATCAATCTCCAAGGTCTCCTATCCCGTTAAACTTCTCTTGAGAAACCCCTTGACCAGATCAGTTGATCTGGAAGGAAATCTTAATACCTACTAGTTGGAACCTCCACACTTTGCGCGGATGAAGCTACTCCTTTTTGGTATGCAAATGAAATAAAGACTATCTCATAAACTATTTTAGCTTCATCCTTTTAGTGGTAGTTTGAAAGACTGTCATAAAGACATTATGATTTTCTTTAATTAGGATTACACCCTTTTTAAATATAATGAAATCATAATCTTTAGTGGTAGTTTCAAATGCTAAATTCCTTAGGTAACCTTAATACCCTTGTTGACCAGATGTTCATACA
The DNA here is from genome assembly GCA_038087645.1 of Saccharum hybrid cultivar R570. Lineage (NCBI taxonomy): Eukaryota > Viridiplantae > Streptophyta > Magnoliopsida > Poales > Poaceae > Saccharum > Saccharum hybrid cultivar. The sequence continues at coordinate 364,618 of JAQSUU010000198.1, forward strand.
TAGCCTTAACCTTAAACAATCCATTTTTATGAACACTCCAGACAAACTGATCCTTTCCCTCTCTAAGAACATCTGGTTAAGTCACTCCTTTAGTGGGTTAGAACTAAGTCATTGAGACACAGTTGCTTCTTTGTGTTGAACAATATTAAATAAGTTAGGATATTGGAAGTTTAGTGCTGAGTAATTGTTTGTCCTCCCAGAATCTAATTTGGTCTACACTTTTAAGTCTAAACATCAATAGATTTAGGAATCGTCTTTGATCCAATAAGGCTATACCAGAGTTTCCAATTTTTTTTCTACATTTGGCTCCAAGTTTATTCATAAGATATTTTTTTGTAATAACTCTTTCCATACACCCTTTTTATTATTACAGTTTGAAGAGCCATTTAGTGAAAAGGCACTTGTTTTACAAGTGTTAGTTTTGTATTCCAAGACCTCCTTGCTCCTTTAGTTGACAAAGGATGTCCTACCAATATATTATTTCTTTTTATGCTGATCATTTTACTAGAAACATCTAGCGAGATCTAAAGTACTCTAATTTCTTAAGTACTCCTCTTAGTATCTCAAAAAAGAGAGCACGCATATTGGCAAACTAGACAGAACTCGTTTTGTCAGCACAGTCAGCCACCGACTGACAAATATTTCCTTTTCCAACTACTTAAGATTTTTTCAATTCTTTCTATGTTCTTCTAGTTTTTGTTGTTTAGTTTCGTACTAATGTGATACCCATATAATGAAAAGGATAAGTCACAACTTTGCACCCAAATAATTGTGAATGTTAGCTTTCACAAATATGTGCATCTCCAAAGCATTGTTAGAAGATAGGATTAAGTCCATTTTTGGTCCCTCAACTCTTGCCTTGTCTAATTTTAAACCCTACCTACAAAACCGTCTAACTTTGGCATATCAAATATCAAAACTGTTTAATTTTAACCTAGCGCCATATCAAAACCACTCAAAACTAAGAGCATCTCCAACAACTCCTCAAATCCACTTGGTATTCTTATTATTTTGACAAAAACACAAAAACACCTCTCTAACAACTCCTTAAATCCACTTGGTATATTTTCCAACTTGGTAAACACCGTCCCCGCCCGCGTATATCTCCGCGCGCGGCCTTAGACTTGGTATCGCGATTTTCGGCTTCGACGGCCCCCTCCCGCGCTAGCGATAGCCTCTCCCGCGCGCGCCAAACTCTTCCCGCGCCGTGCCCCCGATCGATCCCTCTTCCCGTCGCTGCTGCTGCTGGCATGGTCTGCTCGCCTGCTGTTGGACAGGACAGGTAGGTGTTGGACAGCACCTGCTGGTGTCCTTTGTTTAATAGTGCAGCTGATATATATACTAGTACCTCCCTCAACGTGTAGCTGATATATATGATTGCTGCAATCTCCACTCCAATCATATGAGACATACAGACTGAACCAAATAATACAAGGGATGCTAGTATAAAATGTTTGGATCATACAATCATATGATGCGTGGAAGGCGGTGGTGGCCACGCACGCGAGATCGGTACTCGATCCGTCGTGCAGGAAGGAGGAGCGTCGTCGCGCAGGTAAGTGAAAAGTCACGTGCGTGAAAGGCCCAGTACCGGTTTGGAGAAAGGTGGGCCTATTTTTTCAATTTTACCAAGTGAGAATACCAACTTGTTGGAGACACTTTTTTTTTCCCTTGCTAAATAAAATAGCAACTTGCTATAACTCAAAATATAGCAAGTCAATTTTAAGGAGTTATTGGAGATGCTCTAAGAAGGTCAAAATTGAACGGTTTTGATAGTTGAGGTGCTAAAGTTAGACAAAGGCAAGAGTTGAAGGGCCAAAAATAGACTTAATCAAGTTTTTTCAAATATTTATAAAAAATTATATAGTAAATTTATTTATTTATAAATATTTATATGTATTAAAATATTTATCTACACTTTTTTGGATTTATATATATATTAGATTATATTTTTTGTTCTTAATATGGATCCGAATTTATTTAAAATATTTTATATATATATATATATATATTATGTTCTTATATTTTGAAATTTAAATTTTTGACTTGTTCAAACGAAATCGGATGAGAAATGACCAAAACAAAAATTATAGATCTTGATGAGATATATAACTTTGTAGTTGGTGACTTTTTTCATTTCAAATCATTTATGGTACCAAAATTCCTTTTAAAGTTTTTTGAAATTCAATATTTTTGAATTGTTCAAACGATCCCGGACGAAGAAATAACCTAAATCAAAGTTGTAGATCTCGATGAAATTGATTGTATTTTGGGAAAAAAATTGGCACCAAAGTTTAATTTATGATAATTTTAGAACTTCTTTCTATGATGAAAATCAATAATTAGATAATATTTATCAACAAGTAAATTTAATATATATAATTTTTTATATTATAAATATTAAAAAAACTAAAGTACTTGATTAAGTGTATTTTGGCTCCTTAACTCTTGTCTTTGTCTAACTTTAGCATCTTAACTATTAAAATTGTTCAACTTTGACCTCTGAGACAGTTTTAAGTGGTTTTGAGATGGCTCTGCAGTCAAAATTAAACGATCCTTCAGAGCTTGAGGTGGATAGGAGTGCAGCCAAATAAAACCAAGTCCCTTCCCCCGCACCATGCGAGACACTTAAGAATGAAAATCAGGATTCGATTCCTTGGATCATCACTTTGGAGGCCTTGCATTGAGTACAATAGTTGTTCGTGCGTTTAATAAGAACTTATAAATAAGTACCGCACTAACCGTGCACTCAAACGCAGACGAGGTTGTTCGAACGGTCTCAAACGAGTAACTCACGCACGCTCATCTCATACACAGGCACACGCACCTCATATACATGCTCGGTCCTTTCTGCCTAAAAATTCCCCGTGCGACACCGGAGTTCGTTCCAGCCAGGAATCAAACTCGGGAAGGTGTCGCTCCAGCAAACGGCCCAACCACAGAGCCGTTGGCTCGTTCGCCAGAATCTTTTCACAAGGCCTCTGCCTCCTGCTTTGAGCCGCTTTCACGCTTCATGCCTTCATGGGCTCCGTTCAGCTGTGCTGATAAGCCGGCTAAAAAACACTATTGGCTGATTTGTTGTGAGAGAAAAACACTATTTTAGCTAAAAAACAAACTGAAAAGTACAGATTATAAGCTGGATGAACAGTAGTGGACGACTAGCATGTGTGGTTGAATGTGCTTTAGGTGAATTGGAGCCATTGCATTGTTGGGTGGACGTAGGTTGAAACGATGACACATGTAACAAGCTCTTTCTTATCAGGTGATATTGAGGCAAAGGCTGAGGTCCAGCGCAGGAAGTTGAAACTGTTGTGATGGAAATTATGACTTACGTCGGACTCCTTCGTGTGATTATTTGTCCCTACCTATTCTATATTGCTCCGAGTTTTCGCCTGCTTTTCTTGAAGTGTTTCTAAGGCTCTGTCCTCTAACGGTGTAACGTCCATTTTACGTGGCAAACAAGCTTATCTCAATGTCCCATTGTTGATAGGAGCATGTTAATTTATCAACTCATGCCACTGTTCACGTGTATGGACTAGTATTTCACATCAACTATACTAATAGCTTCTGTCAATGTCACTAGTTGCCGACGATTTGAGACGTTGTTCGATGATAGGCGACGTACTCATTAATAACGAGGTGTCTGATGTTGCATCGTCAATCTCGAGATATGTTGGCCTAGTCTTAGTCTTTTGAAGGTAATCATAGAGAAGGATGTATGTGTGCGTGCGCGGTTATAGAGGTGAGTGTGCATGCATGAGTGTTTGTGTTTGTACTGTGATAAAAAATATCACTAGATAATGATCCTTCGGGTTATGATAAAAAATGTCACTAGATGCTGATTCTTCGTTGGGTTACGATCATAACCGTTTAGGGCACCAATGCAAATGACCACATGAGTGGAGTCGTAGAAAAAAATTCCTTCAATATAGTCATATAGATAAGGATACGACTTTGGTGTTACAACGTGTAAGGTAATGTATGGTTCAGGGATGTCATGATCCCAAGTGGAATATCCCACATTGATCTATTTTGGTTCAGGGTCATGCAGGGCAGGGGCATCCCACTAGGGAATATCCCCTTCAGATTCGTGCTGAACTTGCCCTCGAAAAAATGACAGAGGGAGACGTCCCGCTGGTACGAGCGCGTGAGGAGCACGAGGAAAAGGCCGGGCTAAGCGCCAGCAAGTGTCGGCCGATAGAGAAGGAGAGGAAGGAGCGCTAGCCGGCGGAACTCGCACGCACCTGCCTGCAGAGGGGTGGAAGAAGGGTGTGGCCGGCCTAGTGAGCTTCGGCTCAACCTCGGACCAGTGCGCGCGGCCGGCCCAGATGAGCTCTGGTTCCGCCCTCCGGTGAGTGTGGCCGAGCACCGCCCCCTTCGCAGGAGCGGCCGAGCTCCAGCGGCGAAGGCGCGGGCCGTGGGCCGGAGGAGGCACGGGGCAAAGGGCAAGAGGCGGAGGAGGCGCCGAGCGGAGGAGCATGGAGCTCACCGACAGAGGCACGGGGCACGGGGAGAAAAGAGGCGCGTTATTGAAGAGATAAAGAGTGAAGGAAGAAGAGGAAAAAATGACAGATGGGCCACACTTGTCAGTAGTTATTTCTACTTTTAATGTCTCTAAACAAAACAGAAAACGGGTTGATTCCATCCATTTTCAGCCATACAGAAAATAAAGTCCTCCCTACGAACAAAAAACAGGACCGTTCAGTCCACCTCGTCTCCCAACCAAACGTTACCCAAGCTTTTCGATTCTTCCCACGCTACGCTACCATGCATGACACTTATTATTTACTGGCCACTGTTTCACCAGACCATCACTATGTCAAGTAATGACTTATGCTGCAACGTAGGTCAATGTTTTCACCTTGTCTCTCCTCTGTTTGGTATCGTATATTCGTATCCGAACCTGCTAGCTCCGCACGGTAGCAGTCCACGACGGCTGAGATGGATATGTGCGGTGCGCTCGTGCGAGAGCGTTCGTGCGCACGAGTGCTTGCAATTTGCTGACGCGTGTCATCGCACATGTCTGAAACAACGAAGCACGCATGTTGAAGAAAGCTTCTGGTAGGGATCTCACACGCAACTCTAGTCGAGAAAGTTGTTGTCAAAAAAAAAAAAACTCTAGTCGAGAAAGTAAACGGAATTGAATGAGGATTTGGCGTAGCAGTTGACATTAGATTTATTACTAATGACGCTCATTTCTGTGCACGCATCAGTGTCGTACTAGCTGCATTCAAAGTGTATGGACTAAACATATGTACACAAGATTTTAATTGCGCTGTAGCATGCACATTGAGTCCACCATCTTAAGATAAATGCGCTGTCTGTGCATGCGCTCATTCATCGAGTATTCGGTGACACCCTCTTTGAACCAACCAAGAAATTAAAGCTCCTGCGTTTCGTGGACGAAAGACTACCCGCACTCATGGACCTCTATATTTATCCTCTATACGTCCTAGTCAGCAAGATTCTCTCCTCTATACTCAATTCTTCCACACCTATCTATCCACTCTATCCACTGTGGGACCCACTTGTCACTTTATCTAAATATATCCATGTGTGATCTAGTTTTGAAGGATTTATTGAGACGAATTTAATGGTGCAATCGAAATTTAATTTGGATTTTTGGTTCGTGAGTTATAACATTTTTTTCCTTTGTTTAACTAGTAGGGCCCGCCACTATAGAGTATAGAGTAAACACTGTACTACTCTAAATATAGAGTGAGAGAAATGATAGAGTATCGTTTTAGAGTACCCAGTGCAGCAGTTTTTACTCTATATTCATACTCTAAAGCTCTAGAGTATCGTTTTAGAGTACCCACTGCGGGTAGTCTAAAATATGCTTAGGGCGTCGCCAACAGCATTACAAATAGCTAACATCTAATATATTTTAATACACGTGGACTTGATAGAAGGTAAAAAGTGGTCTCACTAGCGTTTGGCCCACTAGTAGAGAAATGACTTTCGGTTCAACATATTGTGTCGATTAGAATTGGACTTGGGACTAATGTGAGCATTAATCCGGGGTCTAAAATTCTTGTACGTCACAGGACCTTTAATCCCGGTTGGTATTACCATCCTAGACTAAAGGGTCTACATTAGTCCTGGTTGGTGTTTTCAACCCGGAGTAAAGAGTTTTAACCCTTTAGTCCCAGTTGATAACACCAACCCAAACTAAAGGGTGACCATTTAGTCTCGATTGGTGTCACCAACCTGGATTAAAGGTCTTTCACCCAGGGCTAAAGGTCCCTCACGAGGGAATTCAAAAGGAGAGCGCCCAAGACTGTGTCACATGTTTTGTGTAGTTGAGTTGGTAAGTGAGCTACGCGTGAGGTGAGAGGTCCTGGGTTCGAATTTCACACAGCGCAAGGGAGATTTTCAGAGTTTAAATATTTTTTTTTGTCTTGAGGATGGGCTTTAGTCTCAGCTGTGTGACCCATGACTAAAGGCTAGCAATCCCAGTTGGGAAAACCGGGACTAAAGGGGTTTCGCAATCGGGATTGAAACTCATCTGTTTACTAGTGGTCACACAGTTCAAAAAAGTTACGGTCACTGAGACTCTGTTGCCTCTGCTACCATGTGCACCAGCGTCTTCTTTGTTTTAACTTTCTTCCTTCTCCTCTCGCTAGCGATTTGAAGTAGTCTGTTGAGGACGCCTTAGGCACCTGCAATAGTATAAGGGCATCCTCAACGGTATGAGATAGCAGCTAGCTTATATGTGCCATATCATTGCCACATCGTTATATGAATCCCACATGTAAACAATTTTTTATTGTATATCTTTTCTTCTTCCTCTCTCATTCTTTATGAACAGATCCACAAACTACCTTATTTTCTGAGCGAGATAAGAAATAGTCTTTTCTCTTTTCCATCTTCTCTCTCCTCCATATAAGAAAAGTGCTGACATGGATTGCTATGAGCTAGTTGAGATGGCACGGTTGGGGACGTCCTAAGCCAGTTACTAACTCTAAGCCAACCTGTCAAATAGTGCTAGATTTTAGCAATGACTTATAGTATGATTGGACTCACATGACACTCTCACATGATCTTAGAATGTGTGTAAGAGCTTATCTCTTAATCAAGAGCTAGTTTCTCTTTCTCTCTCTATTATTAAAATATGAAAAAAAAAACTTCGAGCTAGCTTATGAGTCAGTCATTGCGGGTGCCCTTATAACAATACTGACATTAATTTGGACCTTAACCTCGTCTGTGGATGTGGAGATATTATTATGTACAATACAAAGCCTTTTGAGTCTTGTGAAATTATCCGTTCGTCTTTTTTACTCCTTCATTCCAAATTATAAGATATTTTGACTTCTAGTTGAATTAGAAAATAAACTATATAAGTAAAGAGCCATGTAAATAAATAAGTTAATAGATAAGATTTGGAACAAGACTAATAGTAGTTGATTGTCAAGTAGATTAGGAAGCAAACCCAAAATAAAGCATCCATAAGAAATGCAACAAATAAGAACCTAAACTTGAAACAACATTCTAATTTCTTCTTGGATTGAACAGTAAAATATATATGTAAATCCCCCTGAATTAGAGTATAATTTATAAAAGGGAAGTAGTACTATATGTTTTCACATGGATTAGGGGCGTGTTTGGTTGGTGTCCACAAATCGCCACGATACGCCATAGGTCTCGCACCTAAGCTTGGGCGTCTGTTTGGTAGTCTGCCAAACCTACAGCGTGCCACGACGCAGCCATGGCAATGCTAGTTCATTTTTATGCCACCAGCCGCAAAAAATCTGGCACACGATTTAGCCGCCGCATGTTTGGCGCAGCAGCAACCGCGGTGTGGCACGCGTAGACGATAACCAAATAGAGCCTAGGTACTAAATAAAGTGTCTAGAAAAATACAATCAGTAAGAAGTAGAATTAGTATTAAAAACAAAAAGAATGGTAATGTAACAGTCAAAAACCCACATATTAATTTTTTTGCTAAATTCTTGCTAAACCTCAAATTTGCCCTATTTCTCAAGTCAATTGAGAAGCCCACGTTACGCCAAATCTCATAACCACTGCTGGGTCAGAAGCCTCCATCACTACTAGACCGGAATCCATGCCGGCAGTGATGGGATGGTCTATCATTGTTGGTTCAGAGTAGAAACTGGCAGTGATATGTTCATGTCTATCACTGTCGAACTGGGTCTTAAACCGCCAGTGATATGTTGAGTGCCACTATCAGTTTTGACCACAACCTGACAGTGATACTCATGACACCACTACCGGATCAGTGTACACTCGGCAGTGAATTGTTGAGCGCCACTGCAAGTCCAATATCACACTCGACAATTCTCATTTCTCACACACACAACACATTTCTCACAAGTTACAATACATCATATATGGTATAACTATAAAGGACAAATTAATTTAATATATAGTTGGCTGCATAATGAAGTCCTTACAAACCAATGTCTCATTACTTAGTTTCTTACATCACGAGTTTATTAATAAACAATGTATCTAATCAGGAACACACCCACTAGTCTTAGTTCGTCCCTTTCACCTCACACTAAGTGATCTCTTTCACCTTAATGAGATAGTCCGTGTAGCGAATATCCCTTGTAAAATGAGCTTGTTTGCTTCCTATGTGTTGGTGGGAACAGACTTAGGTTGCGGGAGCAACCATGACAAGAGATGCAACATATCACTAACATTGCAGTCTGATCAACCATACTTAGGCTTCAGGATTAGTACCTCAAGCACAAAACAAAGTGTTGTCCAATGAGTCGGACAACTTTTTCAACACCATACAAACTCTCTCTCTCTCTCTCTCTGCACTTTTTACTATTTTCAAATTTTCTAGACCTTTTGTGCTCCTAAGTAACACCTCTTGTGCAATGTTCCAAAGCATTCTCCAAATAGTTAGCATCATCTTCGTCCCCAACACGTCCACCGTCATAGCCACCACTGCTATCATCATCCCTGTCACGTCCGTTGTCATTGGCACCACCACCTTATTCATGGCCACCCATTTTATCATCAAGACCAGCCATATATGTGTAGTCATACTCATCTATGTCATGAAATTATTTTTTCAGCTCAGCATCAAAGAACGCTTCATCATGATGGATCTAAATTGTGTAGTTCTTCACAAAACCTTACATGATAAAGTGCGATCTGATTGTACTCACACCTTTTGAAGTGAGTATGTTCTTGCAGCTCTTACACGGACAAAAAAATTCCGGATTCATTCTAGGTCATAGCTAAATAACAATAATTAGTTTATGACATTTGTGCAAGGTCATTCTTGTTTCAAGTACAAATAAAATTGATCAACTTTACTTTAATCATATGACTATGACAAAATAGAAAATCTCTACATAGCTACATATACATATGTAGGTATAGTTATTAGCCCCCTAGTCAAACAATTAATTATTTTTTACTTTATAATTATAGTTATATGAAATTTAAAGAAAATAACTAAAAACAATTGATATTGAACCCATGTTGATGCAACTTAATCCTTTCAGAAACAATCAATGGATATTGACTAACAAATTAAATAATTTTAGTTCTAAATCTAGTTAGATCCAAACTCTTAATCCCTATTCAGAAACTAACTAATAGACCATAAAACTCAACACATGAACACTAAATAAGGGTAGAATCTTGTTCCTCTACTAAATTTAACCTTAGGACCTTCAAAGATTTGATCTAATTTCATTTATAATTGCTTCAATCATACCATGAGAGAGAAAATCAATAACCAAATTAATAAAGCAATCTACCACTAAACATTCAAAAAGATGTTAGGAATAGTGTGTACATACCTTCTAGAGTCAAATCATCCAAATAAATCAAAACAAAACCTTTCCCCATAGATTTGCAATTTTGGAGAAGTTGTCCAACACCCCGCCCCTTCGCTTTTCCTCCTCAGGCTATAGTTTTGTCCTAAGGAGAATAAAGGGGGGCTACTTATACACTAGGCTCAGAATAGTAAGCGGCTCTATTGGTGTTTTAGAGGCGGCTGGGCTGACTAGGATTCCCAGTCACCTCTCGAAATGTTCCTTTTCATAGGCAACAGAGTTAGTGGGTCCCTATGAAGGTCACATTAGAGGTGGACGGGAATTGAGCCGCTTCTGCCAAAAAAAATGCAGTCGTTTCTATAAACCGTTTATGTAGTAGTGGCAATTATCATGAAAAAAAATATCAGTAGATATTTAAACATATTGCTTGACGGGACATGTTTCTATTTTGTTTAAAGGACTATGCATATTGTTTTTTTATTTATACCATACCGTTGATAATTAAGTATATTCATATAACAATATAACTTGCAAAGTTTGAACAAAAATAGTTTAAATTTCTAGGAGTGGGATTACAAATACAATTTTGTACATGTACCTAGCAACGGTATTATTGTCACTTCTGTTTAAGGTATTGTTTGGACTTTTAAGAACTTGTTCTCTAAGAACACCCTTAACAATAGTCAACTTGCTAACTTACATAAACTTTAAAATAAAAATAGAGTAACCTAACATGTTTGTATAGAAAAAATGTATAAGCAAAAAACACATGAATCATGAAAAGCTATTTTTATCATTATCTCTTTTATTCAATAAAATGTATTCTATGAGCTAGCTCTTCTAACACTATTGGAACTACCGTAAGTGAAAACTTTAAAACCCTAGAATTGTTATTTGGATCAAAATCTAGAAGCTACTCTGATGTAGCAATAGCATCAGAGAGTGGCATAGGCTGCGGTGCACGGGCACGCATGCTTTATGTCGCGCCATTTATAAAACCGCGCGTAGCGCATGAATGAGAATTAGTGGAGCGGCAGCCGAGACGAGTTAGCGGATTGAATTGAAGAGCTAGCTATACAGGCTGCTCAGCTAGGCCATCTCATCCCATCCGTCGCTTAATTAGGACACTCTCGATCCAGAACTCAGGATGATTTCTGTACTTATATTAAGTATCAATCAACTAATCAAAAGTTTGATATGCACTACAATTAAAAAAGAGAGTAGTAAATGATTTCTTAGATAAAAAAAACTATGTCTATATGGAAACCAAGATACGAAGAGATGTGATAGATAGATAATGAACCGATAAGACATACTATGATTGGATGAAAAATTATTTTAGAAAAACTATCCATTAGAAATATGGTTTCCGTGTATAGTACTATCTAGCTAGATGATTTGACAAGTGTAGAAATCACCGTATAGTTTTTGGATTGGGAGGGCTTGTTTTGATGATTCTTAGATTCTTAAAGACTAATTTTTGCTTCTAGTCTCTAAAATCTAGATCCTGAGAAAAACTAGTGGGGATGTTTGGATCCTGGTTTTTAAGAATCTGGTTTCATTTATTGCTCACAGAGTCATAAGAAACTGGCAAAAGCTAAGTAGGAACAACTTCCTGGTTTTTAAGAATTTAGCAAAAACTGACCTGTTTGGATCTCACCTAATTTTCAAACCTCAGATTTTTAAAAACTGGCAAAAATTGGAAGGATCCAAACAGGGCCTATACTTAGGGCAGTCCCAATGGTGCATTGATGATGGTTTCTATCCTCATTAAATGACTTGCCACGTAGGCAAAATGCTGACATGGCAACGTAATTAATGAAGAAAGAAAGCAAAAATCATAGAAATGGTTTCTTCATGAAGAAATCAGGTCTACTCTTGACCCAATGCACCAAGAAACCATGAAATCATCATTGGGGAGAAACCACCAGTTTCTAGGGAGCTCGTGTCGTACTCCCATTGGAGGAAGAAGATAGAGTTGGGAGGAGAAAGAGAAAATAATTATTACTCATAGAAACTATAGGTTGGAAAGCAGTATTTTTTTTGTGCGGTATCCTATGTTATAGAAACTACTAGTTTCTTTCATTGAGACTGCCCTTAAGAGTTGCTTCATCTATCATTTAGGTACATTTACTTTGATGCATTGGAGAACACTGTAGCCCATAAATCCTATTGATGGCCTCATTCAAGTTGTGGAAGCGATCTTAGCCAGACTGCGCGCAATGCTTCGAAGCGATCAAAAGGAGGTGGAGTCGTACCAGCTAACCCTGCAGTGGAATTCAAAAAAAAAAAACTGATGGAACAATCCATTTTATCTTCGATTACTTCTCTACTCCGATCATCGAATTAAACAAGATAAATTATGCCCAAAGCTAGGATGTGATAATGATCATCATCATGGTACTTCTCTCAAACAAACAAACAAAAAAACACTAGGTGACAAGGCCGCAAGAGCAAGAGACCATTGAGGACCCGTTTGGTCAACTGGACGTTGTTAATCCAGCTAAACAGTTTAGGTGAAAATTTAGACAACTAGAGTTTAGTCTTGTTTGAATATAGAAACGATAATAATGATACCTGGGCGTCCGTCCCGTCTGGACGGACTGCTCCATGCTTCCTGCCCGCGTCGTTGCTCCGCACGCCTCACCCGCGCCGTTGTATCAGTGCGCCCCGCGCCTCGCCCGCCCATGCGCCGTTGCTCGCTCCCGCTTGCGCCCTCATCCACCTCGCCCGTCGTGAGATAGGGGAGGTCTGCCCATGCGCCTGCGCCCCTATCCATCTCGTGTCGTCGGCAGGGCATGAATGTTACAAGCCTATGTTTCAAGCGTTTACTCCCTTCGTCCAAGAAAGAATGTAACTATAAGATTCGTACTGTAACACCCCGGGTGTTATAGTGCTAATTAATCTGCCATGTCATCATAATGCATTGCTAATCATACCTGTTAGGTTAACCTTGTTATGCATCAACTAAAACGAGTTTACTTAATTAGGTTGAATGTGTTTCTCAGTGGTGTGCTCCGGAATCGAAAACCCTAATTTCGAATACCACTGCAAATACTTAGTCCATGCCCTGCGTAATTTGAGGTGCGCGACTGTGTTGCACACTAGTGTCAAGTGTAGGGTATGAGCTTAAGTACAACATCTAAAATGAAGCTCCAAAATTGAGTTTGAATTGGAGTCCCAAAACTTGTCGCGAGTTTTCCGATTCGAATTCAAATTCAAATCTGGGGAGAAATGTAAAAGAATTTCAAAAGTAAATTGGTCAACCAAGAGTGACATTTGGTCAACCATGTAATGTTGGTCCAAATGATGCCTTTGGGTGAGGTTTTGATCACTAAGTAATCACAAATCAAAGTAGAAACAAATTCCAATTTGAAATCCCTCCGAAAACCCTAAATTTCAAAACCCTGTTTTACCCCTTTTGAAATAATTCAAAATCTAAGCAAAATTTGGGAAAAAGTTCAAAACCAAGTTTGTAGAACTTTTCAAGGGCTACAACTTTGGTGTTTTGAGTTTTCAAAGTTTTAGTGTAAAATGTGGAGCAATTTTAAAAATAAACAAATTTCAGTTTTAATTCATTTTTGTCCCCAAAGTAAGATTTCAAAATGGAGGCTCAATTTGAAAAAGTGTTGAACAGCAAAGTTGTAGGTCTGGTCAAGATACACAACTTTGATGTTTGGAGATTTTGAAGTTTCAATATGAAATCAAAAGTAATTTCTAAATTACCAAATCTAAAAAATGTGTCCCTTTTTGAATTTAAACTCAAATTTCAAAATCCAGTGAGAATTTGAAAAGGTGTTCAATATCAAACTTGTAGAGCTTGAAATTCTGAAGATTTCATACATTGGAATATTTTCAAGTTGTTATACAAATTTGAGAGTAATTTGAAAAACCAGTTTGAATTTCAAAAGTTGGGGGGGGGGACAGCTACAGTGCCCGACGAATCACCGACGGCCACCGGCCGGTATGGGCGCCGGCTGATCGCCGCCGTGGCCGTTTCCACGGCCTTCGCGCGTGGTCGGGGACGCCAGCGCGACGACGCGAGCAGTGCAGCGCTGTAGCCGCGACCGCTGCCTACATATATCGCCGCGTCCAGTGAATCGTTTTTATTCTCCCTGTTTTCGCCACCGCCGCCGCGCAGCTCCGCCGCTCGCCGCTGCCGCCACCAAGTCGCCTTCGGTCACGCAAGCTGCACCAATCGAGTCGCCTCATCCTCGCGCACCTCGTGGACCACCGGAGTTCACCGTTTTCGCACCCAAACCTCCGCACCGCCTGCTCCCGTGCCCAACTCCGGCAACCCACCGCCATCATCGCCTTCCCGTGGCCAGGCCACTCCAGCCGCTCCCCGTCGCCACCAAGAACTCCACTGCAACCGCAGTGAGCCACTGATGCTTCCCGACCCTTCAATTTAGTCTCTACCGCTTTGTAGTCGCCGGCGTGCTGCTTCCGTGGCCACCGTGCCGCCATCGCCGTCGCTCACGGGTCACTAGGGCTCGAACCATGGCGCAACTTAGCAAAACGGGTTCGCTAGGTTGTGTAGATGATGTTGGTCAGCTCGGTTTGTCGACTGAAGCGCCGGTCACCGGCCGGCCACCGCGGGGAAGCGAGCGAGCGCGCGGGAGAGCGAGAGGGAGACGGAGGAAGGCGATGACAGGTGGGGACACCGTGCCAGCGAGAGGAGGAGAGCGGGCGCGGGTGGAGCAGGCCGGCTGGGCTGGGCCGCGGCTGGGCCGAACGCGCGTGCGCGCGCGGGCGCGCGTTGCTGGGCCATTCGCTGGGCCGGACCGCGGGGAAAAATAAGAATCGGCCCGATTTCGTTTTTGTTTTTCTTTTTCAAATAAATGAATAGTGTTGTTATTTGTTTATTTCATTAAAAAATTGTGTAGAGTTCCAAAATTCATGAAAATTTTTGTGTAAGCTTCTCAATGTATAAACTATCTAGGAAAAATGTTAAATCATGAATTTGAATACTTTGTGCAGTAGAATTAATTGGTTTCTTTAAAGATTAAATGCAACTTCCAGTAATTTTAATAATTAATTTATTTATCCAAAAATTATGAAATTAATTATGACACTGTTATAAATCATTGTTAACCCATAGAAAAAGTTTGAACTTGTTTAGATAAAGTTTGATCAACTTCTATTTATGCCCTAATTATTTAAAAAGAAAACAAATGTTAATTTGAGAACTTTAAGTGTTGTGTGCCTTTTTATTGAGTGATGTCCTTAGGTCACTACCCTTTTGTGATCTCTGGCACCTTAATTTTATGATTGAGCTCGTTAGTAACTTGTTAGGTTAAAAGCTGGTATCGCGGGAATTCGTCGCGGCTAGTTAGTAGGTTTTCTGTTTACGACTGTACCATGAAGGGAAGTTGTGCTCGAATCGTAACCGTGGCATGTTATCATCAAGCATCATGTTTATCATCGAGCATCATGTTAAAGCATGTTATGTATTCGTGTAGTCACCGCTTTCGAAGAAGCCGAAGTCGTCGAACAGGCCTCCGGAGAAGAGCGATCGTCAGTAGGTTCCGGACCAGACGTTGGAGTCTCCGAGTCTGAGTCAGTCGTCGTGTCTGAGCAAGGCAAGCCCTGGTGCATTTAAACCCTACCTTGAATTTTACAAATACTTTATTATTTATTTTATGGTTTATTGCATTAAGTAATTAGGAGTTGAGTGATAACCTAATTGCTGCATTATCATCCTTGATTATTGCAATAATACCCTTGATACCTGTTTTACGGAAAATGCGTAGTATGCTTCGCTATGCTTAGAAGTTAAGCTTTTAAATGAAATGTTTACATAGCCATGACGGCATCCTTAATGAATATTGAAATATATGAATGAACTTGTAAGATCGGGCGGGTGGTTTGGCCACTGCTAACGTGCATTGGGAGAGGAGTCCCAATGCATTGTTTCCGCCTTATCAGTTAAGGACCGTACGTTGTTGGCCCTCGCGTCATAGAGTTTTTATTAGTACTAGCCATGTGCCCATGTCGGGTAAGCCTTACCTTGGTTAGTCCATTACGAGAACGTCTAACCTCGCACTGGGAGTGGAGAGATGGCGAGAGTAACGTGTACCCTCGGGGCTAGAATTGGGCCGGGTTCGAGGAGTACTGTGCTCTCGGGTGGCGATGGACACGTTCTGGTTTTGGGTTATTCGGGTAAGAGTTGATATATGCAAGATTCGGTTCTACATATGTCGTATGGTTAGGAATCCCCAGCTGGGTAAATGAAGCGGTTCGAATCGTCGTTGCTCTACGAGAAAGGAGTCTTGGCCTTGTACCGACATCGTAGTTAAGAACTGGAATTGAAAGAAAGAATAAGAAAGGTTTTGATGATAATTACTTTGATCTAGATTAGGATCACCTAGAGTTGGTTAATGAACCATCAATGGTAAAAGTAAAATGTTGAAGATAAGGACTTACTTTAGTAAGCTTTTCTGTAAAAAGAAAATCTTGATTTTGATTTACCCGTACCTTGATTCCCTAAAGCTAGCATGCCCTTGGAGTCTTTATCTTAGTCGGGTAAGTCTTGTTGAGTACCTTTGCACTCAGGGTTTGTTGAACCCCTTGTTGCAGGTGCGGTTCATGAACAAGTCTGCTTCGAGCCTTGTTGCATGACCGTCGTGGTTGAAGAAAGCGACGACGAGTAGACTGTGTGGCCTTTGGGCAAGGCATCTCGTTTGGGTGTTGTAATAAAGTTACTACGATACTTCTCTACTAATGGTTTGTAATAATGTTACTTAAGGTTTGAAGTTTGAAAACTGGTTTGTAAACCTATGTTATTGTAAGACTTCCGCTACTTTACTCTGTTGAATATTTTGAATAAACTGTTGTAATATTGCAATACTCCTGTGATTGGATCCTGTTCGGAGGAAAGCAGGCCTTTTAAGTTATGGTGAACATAAGTACGACTGTCAGAGGTCATTATGGCAATGACGTGTACTTGTGGGCCATCATAATTAGGAGGTTCTGTGACAGCTGGTACCAGAGCATAATCACTCGAGTTATTGTAGTATTACTTTGCAAAACTTCAAAATGATTTGGGTCAAACAAACTTAATATTGATATTTTGGGTCCAAATTGCTTTTGCTTATCTTAATCTATTCTATAGTTTCCTTAGCTCATATTTGAAAGCTTCGTAGTGAAGTATCATGTATAGTGCCCTATGTTATAAAGTTTGCATGTGTTACTTAATCTTTCTGTTAGATCGTAAGAATGATGCATTCATCATGTTTAATTAACCTGCTTAAGTTACCTTCCCTTTTAAAGTGGTTTGGGTTAAGTAAGGTTCAATCCTATTCATGCTAACCTTCAGATCCCTCTATCTGTTCTCATCGTCCTAATTCTATCTTGCTTTAGGATGGCACGTGTGAAGACAACTCCTCGCAAGAAAACGGGTCCGCAAGGAGTGCCGCGTCATCAGTTGGCCACCAGAGTTGATGGAGCAAGCAGTAGCCGTAATCCGAACCCGGATTCGGAATCAGAGGTTGCAAGGCTTACATCAGAAGTGGAGCGACTGAAGCGCAATATGTGTTTTTGGAAGCAGTTCTAGAACGAGTCTCTGGAAAAGGAGACAGAAGCCAGAGCTCGTGTTCGAGAGCTGGAGCTTTATGTGACACACCTGGAGCAGTACAATACTGTTCTGCATGAGGAAGTCCATAGGCTAAATGATCTGATGAATCCCAATCATCAGCCCCAGGTAGTAGAAGATGATGTTGGTGCCGTGATTGTTCCTGGTATAGAGGACAATGATGAAGATGAACCCATGATGGAAAGTGGGGATGCTGCAAGTCATGTCACTGGTGCGAGTGCTCCAGAGTTTGAGGATGGAGTGATCGTGATCAGCGATGATGATGAGGAGTGAAGTGTTGACATGGATGGCTATGTAATATAGTAGTCTTTCCTGCTTTCTAAGAACCCTAGTGGGTAGTTTCTTGCTTGAGAGAAAGTTTGTAATGAAATAATGTAATATAAGTTTGTATGTGTATACAAGTATTGTACTAACTGCTTTTTAATTCAATAAAGCGATATAAATAAATATGGTTTGTGTACAACAGATGGACGGTACTGGAACTTCCCAGGAAGGGGACAATACTCCGAATCCCCCACCGTTTCCACCCACCTTGGCAGAGGCTATTGCCGCTTTGGTTAATGCCACTACCCTGTTGGCTCAGAATCAGAATCAGAATCAGAATGGGAATCAGGGTCGTCGAGGCCGTAACAATGGAGGGGAAACCACTTATGTGGATTTCACCGATACCCGTCCACCAGTGTTCTCAAAGGCAGATGAGCCGCTAGAGGCGGATGACTGGCTCCGTACCATGGAGCAGAAGTTTGAACTGTTACAGTGCACGGAGCACCAGAAGCCCGTGTTTGCAGCGCAGCAGCTTAGAGGTGCCGCAGGGGCGTGGTGGGCGAATCTGGTCGCCGCACGGCCTGCTGGCCACCGTGTCACTTGGCAGGAGTTTCGTGAAGCCTTCAGAGCACATTATATTCCAGATGGTGTCATGGCCATGAAGCTAGAAGAGTTTCTCTCGCTGAAGCAAGGAAACCAGACAGTTCTGCAGTACGTGGGTAAATTCAATCATCTGTCCCAGTATGCAGCGGAATATGTGAATACCGATGCGAAGAAGAAAAGCTGTTTCATGAGAGGGTTGAGTACCAGAATCCAGGAAGCATTAGTCACCTGTTATAATGCTACATACCATGAGATAGTCAATGTGGCTATTGCGTCAGAAGAGAAGTCCCGACTGCACAAAGAGTCGAAGAAGAAGAAGCCAGTGTTTTCAAGCCCGACTGGCGGCATTAAGAAGCGCCAGAAGTTTATTTACCACCCTCAGAACCATTTCCGCCCAACTTATCGTCCACCGTAATACCAAGCTCAGCCGCAGACGTTTTATCGTCCTGCCGCAACCCCGCAGTTTACACCACAGCCGAATGCCCCTGGTATTCGAAACCAGGCTTCAGCCACTCATAACTTTCCCTGCTACAATTGTGGAAAGCCAGGCCACTTTTCCAAGGACTGCCCGTATCCAAGGCAGTACAATCCCAACTATCCCAGAGCTCCTGTACCACAACAGCAACAACCTCAGAGCAAGAATAATAATCTGAATGTTCAGAAGGGTAAGGGTGAGAAGAAGAAGACCGGACGTGTGTTCTACACTCAAGCAAGTGCAATCCCAGAGGGAGAACCTGTTATGATGGGTATGTTCCCTGTTGCTAATCATCCAGCAGTACTGTTATTTGATTCAGGTGCATCGCATACATTCATAAATCGCACCTTTGTTGTTAAGCATGACATTCCAATTATGGGAACGCAAGAAGAGTTCTTTATCCAGTCGCCCGGGGGACGACTGTGTACTAAGGAGATGGTACGTGAGGTACCTATAGAGTTAGGTGGGCATATATTCCCTACCTCAATGATAATATTACAGAAACAAGATATAGATGTAATCCTGGGTATGAATTGGATGTACCAAAGAGGAGCCCTTATAGATGCACTGCATAGAACTATAAGGTTGAACCTGCCAGATAATAAATCTCATCTTCTTATCCAACTTCCTATCCCAAAGAGAACCGTTGAAAGGGTATGTGCAACTTCAGTACAAGAGATTTGTGATATACCAGTAGTCTGTGAATTTCCAGATGTATTTCCAGATGATCTACTAGGTCTGCCACCAGACAGAGATGTAGAGTTTGTGATTGAGTTAAAACCGGGTACTGCCCCAATATCCCGGAGAGCTTACAGAATGCCACCCAATGAATTGGCAGAACTCAAGGATCAACTGCAAGAGTTACGTGACAAAGGTTTTATCAGACCCAGTTCCTCACCATGGGGATGTCCAGCTCTGTTTGTCAAAAAGAAAGATCAGACTTTAAGGATGTGTGTTGATTATCGACCGCTGAATGAAGTAACCATTAAGAATAAATATCCGTTGCCGCGCATTGATCTACTCTTTGATCAGCTTGCGGGGGCAAAGGTATTTTCAAAGATCGATCTTCGATCAGTGTACCATCAAATCAAGATTCGACCAGAAGATATCCCAAAGACTGCATTCACCACCAGATATGGACTGTATGAATACTTAGTTATGTCTTTTGGTCTCACCAATGCACCGGCACATTTCATGTATCTGATGAACTCAGTTTTCATGCCGGAGCTTGACAAGTTTGTGGTTGTTTTTATTGATGATATTCTGGTATATTTCAAAAGTAAAGAAGAGCATGTTGAGCATCTCAGAGTTGTTCTAAATCGTTTGAGAGATCATCAACTGTATGCCAAGTTCAGTAAATGTGAGTTTTGGTTAAGAGAAGTGCAATTCTTAGGCCATGTGTTGTCAGCTGAAGGAGTAGCAGTAGATCCGGGCAAGGTGAAAGATATTCTGAATTGGAAACCACCAATTTCAGTTCATGAAGTCCGAAGTTTTCTAGGAATGGCGGGTTATTACCGTCGATTCATACCTGACTTTTCAAAGGTAGCCAAGCCAATCACAGAGCTGTTGAAGAATCAAACTAAGTTCATATGGTCTCCAGAATGTGAGAAAGCTTTTAGAATTCTAAAGAAGTCATTGACAACTGCTCTAGTTTTGGCACAACCAGACATAGAAAAGTCATTTGATGTTTATTGTGATGCCTCGGGTATTGGCCTTGGTTGTGTATTGATGCAAGAAGGCAGAGTCATTGCTTACGCCTCGAGACAGTTGAAGCGCCATGAAGAACATTATCCGACACATGATCTTGAACTAGCAGCTGTGGTTCATGCATTAAAAATCTGGCGTCATTACTTGTTAGGTAATACTTGCCACATGTATACAGATCACAAGAGCTTAAAGTATATCTTTACTCAGTCAGAATTGAATATGAGGCAAAGAAGATGGCTTGAATTGATAAAGGATTATGATTTGGAAGTACACTATCATCCTGGAAAAGCAAATGTGGTTGCTGATGCACTCAGTAGAAAGAACCATTGCAATTGTATGACTGTGAAGCCAATGGATTACAGTTTATGTTACGAATTAGAAAAATTGAATATTGAAATAATTCAACAAGGTCAGTTGACTAACGTCACAGTAGAATCAACAATCAAAGATCAGATTGTATCTGCTCAGAGAACAAATTCTGGAATAGCTCATATAAAAGAAAAAGTTAGAACTGGTCAACAGACAGATTTCAGTATTGATGATGTAGGTGTGCTGTGGTTTAAGAACCGGCTAGTGGTCCCAAAGATTTCAGAGTTACGTCAGCTCATCCTTGATGAAGCACATAGTACAAGGTTTTCTATTCATCCAGGGAGTAATAAGATGTATCAAGATTTGAAACAGAGATTTTGGTGGACCAAAATGAAAATCGAGATTGCTAAGTATGTTGCCAGATGTGATACTTGTCGCAAAGTGAAAGTTGAACATTTGAAGCCGGCAGGAATGTTACAACCCTTGCCTATTCCATCCTTGAAATGGGAAGATATTAGTATGGATTTCATTACTGGGTTACCCAAAACTTCAAGAGGCTTTGATTCAATTTGGGTCATTGTGGACCGTTTGACTAAGTCAGCTCACTTTGTACCTGTGAAGGTTGACTATAGAGCATCTAGATATGCAGAAATATATGTTGCTCGGATTATGAGTTTACATGGAATACCCAAAACAATTGTTAGTGACAGGGGTACTCAATTTGTTTCGCAATTTTGGAGACAGTTTCAAAAGTTATTAGGTACTAAACTTCTTTATAGCACAGCCTATCATCCACAAACTGGGGGACAGACTGAAAGAGTAAATCAAATTTTGGAAGATATGTTAAGATCCTGTGCTCTCACCTATCAAGATCAATGGGATGAATGTTTACCGTTAGCAGAATTCTCATACAACAATAGTTATCAAGAGAGTATCAAAATGGCACCGTTTGAAGCATTGTATGGCCGCAGGTGCAGAACTCCGTTGAACTGGTCAGAACCAGGAGAAAGATGGTTTTATGGAGTTGATCTAGTGAAGAAAACGGAAGAAAAGGTTAGGCAGATACAAAAGAATTTAAAAGTTGCTCAGTCTCGACATAAGAGTTATGCAGATAAAAGGCGTCGACCCTTGATGTTTAAAGTGGGAGATTATGTTTATCTGAAAGTGTCACCCATGAAAGGAGTTAATAGATTTGGAGTCAAAGGCAAGCTCGCACCACGTTATATTGGTCCTTTTCAGATCATTGAAAAATGTGGGAAGGTGGCATATAGATTAAAGCTGCCTGAACAACTATCAGCCGTGCACAATGTATTTCATGTATCACAAATGAAGAAGTGTCTGCAAGTGCCTGATCAAGTTGTTGATGTGGAGAGGGTTGAACTTGAGCCTGATTTGACATATTCTGAATATCCTGTCCGAGTCTTGGATCGAAAGGATCGTGTTACCCGGAGTAAAACAATTAAATGGTACAAGATACAATGGGATCAACATTCAGAAGAGGAAGCTACCTGGGAATCGGAGGATTACCTGTTGGAGAATTTCCCGGAGTTCTTTGCTTCTATCTAGGTTGCAATTTCTTCTTTAAATTGTAACCTATCCTTTTAAAATCTTTGTAATGCAGAAAACCCCTACCTGTGTTGTGGACAAGTCTTGGACGTGTTTGCTTGACACGTTTCCTTTTCCATTACTTAACTCAAGGCTTTAAATCTCGGGACGAGATTTCTTTAAGGGGGAAGGGCTGTAACACCCCGGGTGTTATAGTGCTAATTAATCTGCCATGTCATCATAATGCATTGCTAATCATACCTGTTAGGTTAACCTTGTTATGCATCAACTAAAACGAGTTTACTTAATTAGGTTGAATGTGTTTCTCAGTGGTGTGCTCCGGAATCGAAAACCCTAATTTCGAATACCACAGCAAATACTTAGTCCATGCCCTGCATAATTTGAGGTGCGCGACTGTGTTGCACACTAGTGTCAAGTGTAGGGTATGAGCTTAAGTACACCATCTAAAATGAAGCTCCAAAATTGAGTTTGAATTGGAGTCCCAAAACTTGTCGCGAGTTTTCCGATTCGAATTCAAATTCAAATATGGGGAGAAATGTAAAAGAATTTCAAAAGTAAATTGGTCAACCAAGAGTGACATTTGGTCAACCATGTCATGTTGGTCCAAATGATGCCTTTGGGTGAGGTTTTGATCACTAAGTAATCACAAATCAAAGTAGAAACAAATTCCAATTTGAAATCCCTCCGAAAACCCTAAATTTCAAAACCCTGTTTTACCCCTTTTGAAATAATTCAAAATCTAAGCAAAATTTGGGAAAAAGTTCAAAACCAAGTTTGTAGAACTTTTCAAGGGCTACAACTTTAGTGTTTTGAGTTTTCAAAGTTTTAGTGTAAAATGTGGAGCAATTTTGAAAATAAACAAATTTCAGTTTTAATTCATTTTTGTCCCCAAACTAAGATTTCAAAATGGAGGCTGAATTTGAAAAAGTGTTGAACAGCAAAGTTGTAGGTCTGGTCAAGATACACAACTTTGATGTTTGGAGATTTTGAAGTTTCAATATGAAATCAAAAGTAATTTCTAAATTACCAAATCTGAAAAATGTGTCCCTTTTTGAATTTAAACTCAAATTTCAAAATCCAGTGAGAATTTGAAAAAGTGTTCAATATCAAACTTGTAGAGCTTGAAATTCTGAAGATTTCATACATTGGAAGATTTTTAAGTTGTTATACAAATTTGAGAGTAATTTGAAAAACCAATTTGAATTTCAAAAGTTGGGGGACAGCTACAGTGCCCGACGTATCACCGACGGCCACCGGCCGGTATGGGCGCCGGCTGATCGCCGCCGTGGCCGTTTCCACGGCCTTCGCGCACGGTCGGGGACGCCAGTGCGACGACGCGAGCAGTGCAGCGCTGTAGCCGCGACCGCTGCCTACATATATCGCCGCGTCCAGTGAATCGTTTTTCTTCTTCCTGTTTTCGGCACCGCCGCCGCGCAGCTCCGCCGCTCGCCGCTGCCGCCACCAAGCCGTCTCCGGTCACGCAAGCTGCACCAATCGAGTCGCCTCATCCTCGCGCACCTCATGGACCACCGGAGTTCACCGTTTTCGAACCCAAACCTCCGCACCACCTGCTCCCGTGCCCAACTCCGGCAACCCACCGCCATCATCGCCTTCCCGTGGCCAGGCCACTCCAGCCGCTCCCCGTCGCCACTAAGAACTCCACTGCAACCGCGGTGAGCCACTGATGCTTCCCGACCCTTCAATTTAGTCTCTACCGCTTTGTAGTCGCCGGCGTGCTGCTTCCGTGGCCACCGTGCCGCCATCGCCGTCGCTCGCGGGTCACTAGGGCTCGAACCATGGCGCAACTTAGCAAAACGGGTTCGCTAGGTTGTGTAGATGATGTTGGTCAGCTCGGTTTGTCGACTGAAGCGCCGGTCACCGGCCGGCCACCGCGGGGAAGCGAGCGAGCGCGCGGGAGAGCGAGAGGGAGACGGAGGAAGGCGATGACAGGTGGGGACACCGTGTCAGCGAGAGGAGGAGAGCGGGCGCGGGCGGAGCAGGCCGGCTGGGCTGGGCAGCGGCTGGGCCGAACGCGCGTGCGCGCGTGGGCGCGCGTTGCTGGGCCGTTCGCTGGGCCGGAACGCGGGGAAAAATAAGAATCGGCCCGATTTCGTTTTTGTTTTTCTTTTTCAAATAAATGAATAGTGTTGTTATTTGTTTATTTCATTAAAAAATTGTGTAGAGTTCCAAAATTCATGAAAATTTTTGTGTAAGCTTCTCAATGTATAAACTATCTAGGAAAAATGTTAAATCATGAATTTGAATACTTTGTGCAGTAGAATTAATTGGTTTCATTAAAGATTAAATGCAACTTCCAGTAATTTTAATAATTAATTTATTTATCCAAAAATTATGAAATTAATTATGACACTGTTATAAATCATTGTTAACCCATAGAAAAAGTTTGAACTTGTTTAGATAAAGTTTGATCAACTTCTATTTATGCCCTAATTATTTAAATAGAAAACAAATGTTAATTTGAGAACTTTAAGTGTTGTGTGCCTTTTTATTGAGTGATGTCCTTAGGTCACTACCCTTTTGTGATCTCTGGCACCTTAATTTCATGATTGAGCTCGTTAGTAACTTGTTAGGTTAAAAGCTGGTATCGTGGGAATTCGTCGCTGCTAGTTAGTAGGTTTTCTGTTTACGACTGTACCGTGAAGGGAAGTTGTGCTCGAATCGTAACCGTGGCATGTTATCATCAAGCATCATGTTTATCATCGAGCATCATGTTAAAGCATGTTATGTATTCGTGTAGTCACCGCTTTCGAAGAAGCCGAAGTCGTCGAACAGGCCTCCGGAGAAGAGCGATCGTCAGTAGGTTCCGGACCAGACGTTGGAGTCTCCGAGTCTGAGTCAGTCGTCGTGTCTGAGCAAGGCAAGCCCCGGTGCATTTAAACCCTACCTTGAATTTTACAAATACTTTATTATTTATTTTATGGTTTATTGCATTAAGTAATTAGGAGTTGAGTGATAACCTAATTGCTGCATTATCATCCTTGATTATTGCAATAATACCCTTGATACCTGTTTTACGGAAAATGCGTAGTATGCTTCGCTATGCTTAGAAGTTAAGCTTTTAAATGAAATGTTTACATAGCCATGACGGCATCCTTAATGAATATTGAAATATATGAATGAACTTGTAAGATCGGGCGGGTGGTTTGGCCACTGCTAACGTGCATTGGGAGAGGAGTCCCAATGCATTGTTTCCGCCTTATCAGTTAAGGACCGTACGTTGTTGGCCCTCGCGTCATAGAGTTTTTATTAGTACTAGCCATGTGCCCATGTCGGGTAAGCCTTACCTTGGTTAGTCCATTACGAGAACGTCTAACCTCGCACTGGGAGTGGAGAGATGGCGAGAGTAACGTGTACCCTCGGGGCTAGAATTGGGCCGGGTTCGAGGAGTACTGTGCTCTCGGGTGACGATGGACACGTTCTGGTTTTGGGTTATTCGGGTAATAGTTGATATATGCTAGATTCGGTTCTACATATGTCGTGTGGTTAGGAATCCCCAGCTGGGTAAATGAAGCGGTTCGAATCGTCGTTGTTCTACGAGAAAGGAGTCTTGGCCTTGCACCAACATCGTAGTTAAGAACTGGAATTGAAAGAAAGAATAAGAAAGGTTTTGATGATAATTACTTTGATCTAGATTAGGATCACCTAGAGTTGGTTAATGAACCATCAATGATAAAAGTAAAATATTGAAGATAAGGACTTACTTTAGTAAGCTTTTCTGCAAAAAGAAAATCTTGATTTTGATTTACCCGTACCTTGATTCCCTAAATCTAGCATGCCCTTGGAGTCTTTGTCTTAGTCGGGTAAGTCTTGTTGAGTACCTTTGTACTCAGGGTTTGTTGAACCCCTTGTTGCAGGTGTGGTTCATGAACAAGTCTGCTTCGAGCCTTGTTGCATGACCGTCGTGGTTGAAGAAAGCGACGACGAGTAGACTGTGTGGCCTTTGGGCAAGGCATCTCGTTTGGGTGTTGTAATAAAGTTACTACGATACTTCTCTACTAATGGTTTGTAATAATGTTACTTAAGGTTTGAAGTTTGAAAACTGGTTTGTAAACCTATGTTATTGTAAGACTTCCGCTACTTTACTCTGTTGAATATTTTGAATAAACTGTTGTAATATTGCAATACTCCTGTGATTGGATCCTGTTCGGAGGAAAGCAGGCCTTTTAAGTTATGGTGAACATAAGTACGACTGTCAGAGGTCATTATGGCAATGACGTGTACTTGTGGGTCATCATAATTAGGAGGTTCTGTGACACGTACCAGTCAAATTAGTTCAAGTTTGACCAAGTTTATAGTAAATAACATTAATATTTATGTTTCTAAATAAATTTATTATAAAAATATATCCTATAATGAAATCAATAATACTTATTTTGTATCATGAATGTTATTATTTTTTTATACAAATTTAGTCAAAGTTCAAAATGTTTGACTTCTTGAAAAGCGAGAATTGCATTCTTTTGTGGATGGAGAGAGTATGTTTCAAATATTTCATCTGGATGTTGCATATGTTGCTATGACTATACACGCATATTTCAAACGTATGTTTCAAATGTTCAAATGTTTTTAGACTTATATGACAAGTGTTTCATCTAGAAGTTATAAAAGTAGATTTAGATATTGCATATGTTGTTATGGCTATACATGCATGTTTCAAGAGCATGTTTCAAGTGTTTTATCTGTTTTCAGATCTATGTCACCTGCGCTACTGGTCCGTGCGCCTCGTGCTTCGCCCGCCCGCACATGATTGCTTGCTCCTGCCTGCGCCATCATCCACCTCGCCCGTTGCGGAAGGGTAGGCAGGGGCGGTCTGCGCCTGCACCTGCGCTTGTGCCCCCAGCCACCTCGCACTGTCGGTAGGAAGGGAAGGTCTGCGCCTACGTAGTTTCCCAACATGTAGGTTGTGATTGTCGGTGACGCTGTGCTTCAAGTGTTTCAGGTGTTTTTAGAAATGTTGCAAGCCTATGTCTCAAGTGCTTCAGTTATTTCAGACATATGTTTCAAATATTTCATCTGGATATTACATATGTTGTTATGGCTATACACGCATATTTCAAATGTTTCAGATGTTTTTAGACTTATATTGCAAGTGTTTCGTCCGAATGTTGCATATGGTGCTATGGCTATATACGTATGTTTCAAGAGTATGTTTCAATAGTTTTGTTTTTAGATATATGTTGCAAGTATTTTATCTGGATGTTACGTTGTTGCAAGTATATGTTCCGAATGTTTTATTTGTTTCAGGTGTATATTGTATTGTTTCATCTAAGTGTTGCAAAACAGATCTGGATATAGGTATGGAGAAAGCCTGAGCCCTCGGTGATCCGCTCCCCGGTGTGGCGAAGACGGAGGCCGTGAACAATATAGAAACCACCGAGAGGTTAGACAACTGAACTAAAAATTAGTCTACCATCTACCCGTTTGGATAGGCTATGACTAAACTAACATGCCTGACTAGCAGTATAACGGTGTCCTAATCATCTCCCGGTGAAAGACTCGCCCATCGCTCCATTTGAGGCACCTGACTGACTTACCTGAGAGACCTTCGTTCTTGGCCACGACTGCAACAGCGACCCA
Source organism: Saccharum hybrid cultivar R570 (assembly GCA_038087645.1). NCBI lineage: Eukaryota > Viridiplantae > Streptophyta > Magnoliopsida > Poales > Poaceae > Saccharum > Saccharum hybrid cultivar. Next base: position 392,495 of record JAQSUU010000198.1, read on the forward strand.
TCCCAAGCTAAGGTGGCGACCAACCTACCTGTGTCTCTCTCAAGGCGCGCCGTGGCCGTCCCCTTCTTCAGGTCGTTTTCCAGCACCATGAACCGAACCGAATCCTCCTTCTCGTTTGCCACCGAGCTCGATCGACGATTGCTTCTTCTCCGATCACTTCAACTCGCCTCTGCGGCGGCCCTGCCAGTGCCAGGCTGCCCGCAGCCACCACCTCTCCATTCCATAAAACAGAAACATGAATGTGAGCAATGAAGTGAGTGTGCCTAGGGTGAGTGTGCCTAGGGTTAATCACCTCTCCACAGTGCAGCATTTAAGAAAAGCAATTGACCTCCATGGTTCCCTTCCCTCCCACTGGCCATTTCCATTTCCCCTATAAATACTTGCTGCCATGCCATCTCTTCTTCCACGCCACAAGTCCACAGGCACCACGACTCCTCTGCCTCCGAGGAAAGGAAGCATCCTCACAGTCAGAGGCTCAGAGCAGAGCACTCCTGCAGCAGCTGCAGACCATCACAAGACAGACAGTAAGCCCTCTGTTTGTGGAATACTATCATTACTATGATGTATCGGTGATTAACCATGCTCAAGCTTCGTGGCGGGCAGCGACAGAGCGTACGTGATGAGCCGGGGCAGCAAAGGAGGCAGGGGCGGGGGCCTGGACCTGAAGCTGCACCTGTCTCCGCCGGCGCCGCCGGCGCGTGGCACAGAGGGGGCGGGGGTGGCGTCGTTGTCCTCCGACGAGGAGTGGTCGTTGTCGTCGCCGAGCTCGTGCCTGTCGTCGGAGGGCGAGCGGGAGCCGCAGCGCAGCCACGGGCTGCAGTGGTCGGACAGCCCGGAGGCGACGTCCATGGTGCTGGCGGCCTGCCCGCGCTGCCTCATGTACGTGATGCTCTCCGAGGCCGACCCGCGCTGCCCCCGGTGCCGCAGCCCCGTCCTCCTCGACTTCCTGCACCACGCCACCCGCAACCGCAACAACAGCTGTATCAACGTCAGCCGGGAGGACGACGACGACGATCACAGCCGCAATAGCACCGGCGGCGGTGGCGGGAGGAACAGGAGGGCGTGATCACCCACAGTTCCACGCCACCACACGGCAGCTTCAAGAACCCACAAGTTTTTCTTCTCTCCATTATTACCATTAGTACTACTACCAGTGGCTTTAATTCCGTCCCTTAAGTTAAAAGAACTGCTCCATCCAGTGTAACCGTGATATTTCATCCCGTCTGCCGAGACTGCGACGGTGCGGTGGTGACTACGGTAGAAGTATATATCACGGATACACTGGAGACCTCTCGGTTTTGCTCTGCAGTAGTCAAATCCCAAAAGGAATGAAAAAAAAGAACGTTTTGTTTTTCAATGTTCACGTTGGGGTTTTAATTTCCCCGTCGTTATTGATACTGTACGTTAAACGACAATCATTTGAGGTCCAGGCAGCTGATCTGCAACATCTTTTCTTCGAGACGGTGGAGTATCCTTGTCGAGGACAAGTAGAAAAGCGACGAACAGTACAGTAGCGGCGCTGTTAGCATTTCTCCGAGCCTGCAATTGCAACGAGGTTTCACGTCAGACGTCAGTACTATAAAATAAGCGATCAGTAGCGGAGCAACCGAGACGTGAGAGGAGCGGAGAAGCTACTCGCTAATGCTACAGTAGCAAGGAAGTAAGGCCTTGTTTAGATGGTCGACTCGGGTGGCCGATTCTGCACAGTGCCACCTTTAGCACTGTAGCACTTTTGTTTTTTATGGTAATAATTGTCTAAATCTTGATTAATTAGGTTTAAACTGTTCGTCTCGTAAAGTACAACAAAACTGTGCAATTAGTTTTTGATTTCATCTATATTTAGTACTCCATACATATGCCGGCATTTTGATGTGATGGGAAATCTTCTTTTTGCATAGTAGAATTTGAGGATGAATTTTGGTATCTAAACCAGGCTTAAATAATAATCCCCCTGTTCGGCTGAGCTTATCAGCACGGTTTATCAGCCGTGAAACAGTGTTTTTCTCTCACAGCAAATCAGCCACAGCCGACTTATAAGCCAAGAAAAACAGCCTGCCGAACAAGGCAAATAGTACTAGTAATGGCATTGCATGACGCGACGCAATGAATAGGCCAATTAATTCCCGACGCCACCCTCCATGAACCAACACACGCTTCCTCCTTCCGTCTGAAAATATTGCGAGCATCGCGACGCGGGCGCGAGAGACCTTAATTGCCGGCCGCGGCACCCTTGGTCAACTTTGCCACCACCCCCGGACGATACGCATTCATTCATTCATTTATGGCCAATTCGCAAGCAAGGCCTCGCCCTTGTTTAGATTGAAGATTTTTTCAACCTGATAAATAGTATCACTTTCGTCTTATTTGACAAATATTGTCCAATCGTGGACCAACTAGGCTCAAAAGATTCATCTCATGATTTTGAACTAAACTGTGTAATTAGATATTTTTTTACCTACATTTAATACTCCATGTAAGCGGCTAAAAATTGATGTGATAGAGAGAGAGTGAAAAAACTTGGAATTTTGAGGTGATCTAAACAAGGGGCTCGTTTAGATGCTGAAAAAATTTCAACTCGATGAATAGTACCACTTTCGTCTTATTTGATAAATATTATCCAATTGTGAACCAACTAGGCTCAAAAGATTCATCTCGTGATTTCCAACTAAACTGTGTAATTAGTTATTTTTTTACCTACATTTAATACTCCATGCAAGCGGCTAAAAATTGATGTGATGGAGAGAGAGTGAAAAAACTTGAAATTTTGATGTCATCTAAACAAGGCCCAATTATACTATGCGATGAGCATCGCTCACGCCTCCATCGTCCATTGTCCAACCGTCCTCTCCCCTCCACGACTAATCGCGTCACCCATCTTTAACGTAGCCATAGAATACAGGCTGCCACAGCTCTTGACGTCAGTCCTATTTTCCCTTTTTTTTTTGAAAATTGAAAAGATTCAAAACCGGAGTAATCATCGCTAGGCAATAATAACTGCACTTGAAGAAACCATGTGCCGAACACATTTCTACATTTAGCAGGCAGCTTCACTCTCTGATCAAGTGGCGAACATTGATTTGGGTGCCGGTTTCTGATTGTAATCTGTGGTGGTTGCGCTTGTAAAGCACCAAACACAAGTGATGCTACACATGACAACGCAGCAGGGCAAAAGAACGCAGCTAACACAGGCCGAGTTCGGAAGGACCGGGGATGGCACGCCTTTCCGGCATCGGCGTCGGCATGAATGAATGGGAGGGGCGAAAGCCGGCAAGAGAAATCGAAATCTTCAACAGCCAGGCCAAGCTGTCAGTCTGCAGGAAGAAATGGATGCAACATCTACCAAACCTGATGTCACCTGCCATTTATGATGCGTCCGTAAGAGCCAGCCTCCCCCAAATCGAATGTATGTATGATAATATATTTTTTTTAAAAAAACATGTGCTTTCGCCTGCTGTGCCATGAGCATATATGACAGGCACACCGTTTAGGCCTTGTTTAGATTCCAGAATTCACCCCAAATTTCACTATGAAAAAGAAGATTCCCCATCACATCAAAATGTCGACATATATATATGAAGTACTAAATGTAGATGAAATCAAAAACTAATTGCACAGTTTTGTTGTACTTTGCGAGACGAACATTTTGAGCATAATTAATCAAAATTTGGACAATTATTACCACTAAAAACAAAAGTGCTACAGTGCTAGGGTGGCACTGTGCAAATTCGTCCACCCCCAGTTGGGATCTAAACAAGGCCTTACAGAGAGATACAGCCAGAGTCATGACGAGCTGTTACCTACCCGTCATCAGTCACAATCGACCAAACTGCAGCGTCACGCTTGGCACGGCGCAACATAAAGATTGCATAGCAGGATCGGCCCACTTTTGCAAGAGCCTCAGATTTACACAAAGTTAAATATAATTATTACTACTTCTACTTGCCTGAGCAGCAGAACAAAAAGCTCAGAAGGATTCAGAGCATGTGCTGAAAACGGTAACAGTAATAAAGGGAAAAAGGTTCAAGTAATAATCGAGTAAACAAAACATGCAAACTTCTCTGCATACCTTGTAACTGGTTTCATCGAGCTTCTCAACTCAGGAAAGGAACAAGATAATGACAACTCAAGAATCAAGATTGAAAGCGGATGCACAATATTAAGTTCACTTCCATCCAAATGTTAGTAACTGAGCGAAAAACATCCTGCAGAAGCATCCCTGGGGACTGGGGGAGCACCCACTGTACTAATCCAGCAACAAGAAGCTATATCACGACCTGCTGATCATACAGAGAATTTCACAGGAAGGTTCCATACCAGTGCAGTGCAGATGTGCCCAAACAACGATAATTGATAATTCTCCACCCACGACAGTGCCATTTTCATGCTAACAGCAACTCAACCCCAGGTAACAATCAGAAGTAGAGAAGCCACTGAAGCAGAAAGGCCTCAAAAGTGCCATACTCTCATCAATGTGCTCTTGACAACAAATATGAATACGCTGCATGTGCTAACGTCATACATGAAGGTAGCTGCTTACAAATATTACTTCGGGTGGACTAATATCCTTTATCCTCACATATCCAGACCTTGATGAAGCAACAACTTTCCAACTTTATCGTGGATTTGCTAAACATGAGCCTGGTTCCTCTCTTCTAAAATCGTAAAACATCCTTGAGCCTGCTGACCACCAAATAGACCTACTGGGATTGAACCTTCAAACATTGCAACTCAAAAGACACATGAGATGGACAAATGGTACCAACATCTACATGTGACAAGATCGTACAACACTGAAAGAAACAGTGTATTACCATTTTCCAACATGAAGCCTTTAAGCATATACTTTTACCTATCAGAATCATAGCAATGGAAACACCAATTACTTGTGGTTCTTGTGTTAAGGGCTCTACTAATGTTGACAACACCTATTACTTGAGGTTCATATAACACTAATATTGGGAATGAAAATAAAATGTTGTTTGTTCGGATAGGTAGGTTTTACACTCAGCTCCCCCAGGTTGGCAGGGAAAATTTGTTCATTTTCCCTTCCAATCTGAAGAGATTTGGCCTAATCATGTCCAAAGATGCCCTAACGCAAGACAGAAATGAAACCTAACAGGAGCACACAAACCTTGTTATCCTCAAAATGGACTCTCAGGATGCAAATGGCTATTCATGTAAAGCCTCGGAAGCAACTAGACTTCCTTTAATCGCACTCCCACCAACCACTGCTGCTTCTGACATACTGATCCACAATACCAAATTCTTTGTTCTGCTCAAGTCGCTTAGCATAATTCTCGGTAGATATCGGACCTTTCTTACGCCTGCGATAGTAAATGATTTCCCAAGGCCACAGGCGTGCAGCACCGAAGTACTTCTCCACAGATTGATCTGATGACTCTTGTGCCTCAATCCCATAGTGCTTCAGAGCTGAGATCACTTCATTAGTTGTTAGCTCCAAAGACTTGTTTCTCCCATTTTTGGCCAGAACGTCCTGCTTTGATTTCACCGACAAAGAGTCCACAAAGTTAGCATTCTGGCTTTGCACTCTGTTGGCAGCATTATCATCAACCAAGTTCTTATCAAAGTAAGACCGTGTGTAACCAGTAACATTAGCATTCTTGTTACGAACAAGAGTTTCCCCATTCAGGACCTTGCTGTTCAAAACAGAACCATTCCCTTCTTGCTTGTTATCATCCAGATCTTTTACTTCAGCTCTTGTCCTGAACTCCAAATTGTCCTCCAATTGAGAATTCATCAGACCAACTAGATTTTTGTTCTCTACATCAGGAGATGACTTGTGCTGTGGAGAAGCAGATACTGAAAATGCAACAGGATGGCTGATATTTGATCTTGATCCTTCATGCTGAGTTGGTTGAGATGATTTTGAACTAGAATGTGCAGAATAAGTTGGAGAATGTGCTTTAAATCGAGGTCGGGATCGGGGGGATTTAGATCTTGAATCTGAGGAAGTCCTGTTGGAATGAGATCTCTTAACATTAGCATGGTTAGAGCGCCTTGAAGGTTCTGAAGAGGGCGATGACCCCCCTGACCTTTCAGATCTGCTTCTCTTGCGTCCTTCCTTGTTTGTTTGTGGCATGTTTTCACTGAAGTGGGCATGTCTCCTGCCGTCTCTCGGCCAATGCATTCGCATATTCCTCTCAGCAAATGGCTTCCTACCATCTTGAACTCTATGATTTATTTGGTCCAATGGATGAATATGAAATTCTGGTCGCCTCCTCGAGGGCGACCCAAATCTTCTCTGCCTCAGCTGCCACTTTTCCCTAAAGTTCAATCCATCTCTCCTTGGTATGAAGTTATCATCTATTCCATGAGGGCAATTACGTGCAATATGGCCAGAAACACCACAACTGTAACAAGTTGGAGGAGATCTTGATTTATCATGGCTTATGTCAACATGCTTGTCAGGGTGCTCTTTCCACTTCTCTGAAGAAAGTTTGTGTTCACGAGAATCATAAGAACTTGCTTTAATCACATTTTCTGTTTCTTCTTGCCTTTCATATCCATGATAAGGCTCATAGCGGTCAAAATCATCACCGTCTCCACCAGGGGTACCTTTCCCAGCCCATCTATCATGCTCAATTATATTTGCATCAGCTGTACCACCTTCGTCAGTCTTCACCTCCCCTGGACCTTCATCATTTGTACCATCTTCATCCCTCTTCACCTCCCCTGGATCATCGCCAATGTTTTCTCCAGCATCATTGACAACCTCAGCAAATTTACCAGATTCCTTTTCTAGCCCAGCATCAGAATTATGACTCTGATCATGATTTGCTAGTTGATTATTCCGAGCTAGAGGATCCCTGAACCTAATATTGTCCCTAGCATCTCTGAAGTTCCTTCCGCGAGACAATTCAACAAATCTCGAACTTCTCCTGAAACCCTGAGAAAATCTGGGCTGCTGCTTTGACCAATTAACAGTAATGCGCTCCCCACAAACATATTTCCCATGCAGGGCCCTCATTGCTCGAGTTGCATCATCATCAGAATCATACACAGCAAACCCATATCCATCTTTCAGGTTCACAGTGCAACGACCAAACCTCTGGAACAGATGTTCAAGATAACTTTGCCGCACATCTTGGGAAAGCCGCCCAATATGCAATGACATCTATAACAGCAAAAATATTCCTTGAGAACTCTACTCAGAAATTCAAAATAATGCAATGAAAGAAAGTAAGATGGTAGTATTGCTAAATTCGTGATAACTACTCAAGCTGACAAGAGTATAACTTAATAACCATCCAAGTTACATAACAAAACTGAACTCAACGTCACCTAATTCTATTGCAAAACCAACACTAATAAGTTGATTAAACTTCACAGTGTATTCCTTGTAGTAATTTTATGGATTCAAATGATTCATAAGTGAGTTAATGCTAATGAAGAGTGCCTACTTAACCCTCTTACTAGTACCAATGCAATCAGTAAAACTAGTCGTTCTAAGAAATCACAATCAAATAGCACAAATAAGCTTCAAGGTAAAACAGCAAGAAAAAAATGAATAAAGCCGTTATGATCAATTAAATTCAAGTTGATCATGAGCTGACCCAAGCTTGCATATATATATATTGTTACTGGAACAAGCTTTCTCACAACTCTTACAGCACTGCTTCCAATCAAAACAAAAAAACACAAATCCTTGTGCATCCACGTCATCATAATTATATAGGATGTATATGTATAAATCAACGGTATTGCTCAACCAGTAGGCATTAGCTTTAACCACAATCATGGAACTAGGTTTCCCTAGGGTCAAGAATAATTTTGATTTTTGAATATTAACTGTTCAATATCCTGGATGGATGCTTTCTTCTTAATATAATGAAGCGCAGCTCTCCTGCGTTTTTCGAGAAAAAAAAATCCTGGATGGATGGAAGAGATCATCCTGACTTGTTCACAAGCACACATATGGCCCTGTTCCCAGCACTAGGGCATAGTAAAATAAAGGCAAAGGAATATTTGTTTGATGCCTTTACAAATTACTAAGGTTCACCTTCTATTGTTCTGCATAGGCCAACTTGTAAACTGGAATCAATCGTGTTTAAGTTTTCGAAACACTAGTTCCATGAAACGAAAATCGACCAATTCAATGCCAATTAGTAACAGACAGGTCTGTAGTGAGGTAAGCGAATAAATATTGAATCCGATGTGAAATGTGTGCATTCCAAAAACAAGATAGTACCATGATTCCCAGTTTCCCACATTTGCTAGTACTGAGTACACCATTCTGACAGCTAAGCATAGATGATTTACTATCGCCAAGATAGCTCTGAAGCAGGTTGCATCAAAGCATTCATTACTGCAATTGCAGGCTGCAGCTACTAAGCAACAGAAGTTACAAAGCATATGGTCAAGTCAACTGCATCTCAGGATGTCAACCAAAAACCACGTTTGAGTTCGCTGTCCTCTTAGGAGAGCCAAGAAAAGCAATGTGACAACTCCAAACAATGCATAAATTATCACCCAATTTCATTGCACAGTTTCATCTAATGTCCTAAACAATCGACCTCACACAGTCGGAACCTAAAACACTAGTACAAGTTACAACAAAATACCAGATTTCAGATTTTGTATGGAAACCAGCTTATTAAAGGGCACCTGCACGGCACTAGCAGAGTGCAAAACAGTGGATATTGCCAATCTACCGGACACTAAAGGTAATACATCAATGTAACATTACAAATTTCACAGCCTAGCAGAACATGTTAAGAGCAGGCGCATCTCAAAGAAGCAGGTAGGCATCTAGCACAGGCACAGATAGTACAACATATAGATCACACGACAGAACCTCAAGGTGAGAAACATATACCTTGTTTATGGTCACCAAGTGACTAAGTAAACTTGAACCTGCAAACAAATCAGGGGACAAGGTCAAGTGATGGTTAACTAGAAGTCAACTACAGAGTATCAACCTCCGGGGCAGCAATCTAACTAGGGTTCCGCCAAAAGTTTAAATCGCACAACTAGAAATTAGGGTTCTATCTACAATCTAACACAGAAAGCAAAACTAGAGGTAGGTTACCATGGAAATGGAACAGCCCACACAAACACCGTCGATTCTCGCGGGGAAACTCAATCAAAAAAAAAAGTAAAACGAAAACGCGCACCTTGCACCGCGCTCGGATCAAGATGGTGCGGGCATGAATCTAGTGCAGGATTCGGACGCGAATGTAGATGCGTGGAACCTAGTTGCGGCTACTTACCCGGACTCGCGACGCTTCGCCTGGATCGGATTCAGATGCGAGAGCACGATTGGACGATTGCTTCGGTGCTTCCGCTTCTTGCTGCTGGTCTCCTCTTCGAAGCGTCGGGCAGCCGGAATGGCGAGGAGCCGAGGAGCACCGAGCACGAGGGCCTTTGGGTTCTGCCCCTGCACCTGGGCTGGATCGTCCGTCTGCTTAAAGAGAATTCTGGCCCAACCAAACCTTCATGGGCCAGAGGCACGGATAAGCGTCGGCCGCGCCGTGTGTTTAGTGGGCCCAAACTAAGAGGACGGGCCCACTGGAGATCTAGAGAATTCTGCTGGCAGCGTACTACCCCGTGTCTGATTTGTAACAGACCAGACGAGACGAGCAGACTCGTCACTCCACGCCACCCGGCACTCAGCTCAAGAAAGCACAGCCACCAAGCTCTAGCGCCGGAGCAACGCCGGTTACCTAGCTCTAGCAGAGGTAGCAGATCGATGAGGCCTTCCACGGCTCGCGCTCTGGCCGCCGCGGCCCTCGTCGCGGCAGCGGCACTCGCGCTGAGCGTCGGCGCCACCCCGGAGACTGCGTGCGCGGCGGCGGCGGCCCGCGACCGGCGCGTGGACTACGGCTTCTGCGTGTCGAGGCTGAGCCACCACCACGACAGCCCCGATGCGGACACCTGGGGCCTGGCCAAGGTGGCCGCCGACGTGGGCGTCGCCACCGCCGGGGACGCCGTCTACGACATCAAGGCGCTGCTGGCCACCAATCCGCCGGGCGACGCCCAGGCGCGGGCGGTCCTGGAGCAGTGCCAGAGGCTGTACGACGCGGCGGGGTCGGCGTTCGCGGAGGCGTACGACGCGATCAACCGGCGCGACTACGCGGCGGGCAAGGGCAAGGCCGCGGAGGCGGCGTCCCTGGCGCGCAGGTGCGACGACGCCTTCGCGCGCGCCGCGCTGCGCCCGCCGCCGCAGGTCGCGCGGTGGGGCGAGGAGTCCGCCAAGATCGCGGTCGTCTGCACGGCCATCACCGACCTCATCGACTGAGCCGAGCGATGGGTACCGTACCGGCCAGGCAGGTGATGCGCTGGCTTCTGTGTCGTCGCGATCCGCCGGCGTGTTGTGTCAACTTGTGATCCGTTGGTTACACGCCAGACGAAACGCGGACGAGATGATGGCAGTTACCCGAATTTGTTGCCGTTGAAAAATGTGTAATGTGATGAAGGAATAAAAGCGTTTTATTGCAGCGCGCTGTTACCGTATAGTCTATATATACGCCCCATCTCTTGTGTTCATCAAGCCATGCTTATTTTAGCTGCAGAGTTCCATAAACAAACATTACGGAGATGTTTTTTGTTAAAACTGGTGGAAAACTGACAGATCGTTACCGCCTGGGATCTGTATTCTTGTACGTATTAATCTGGTAGTGAAATGTGGTTTGCCACAGCGCAACGCTGCACGCTGCACGCTGCTGGAAATGCTTGCCGCGCGCGAGACTCCGGGGACCTGCTCTGCGCACGCCGACGCCGCGCGCCGGGCCGGCGGCAGCAGCCCAGCAAGCGGCGCCATGGATCGGGGACCGGGTGCAGCCGGAGCCGTCCACGTAGGCCTTGTTTAGTTCTCAAGCTGGGGTGTGCCAAATTACTATTTGGCACGGTAGCAATTTTGTTTTTATTTGGTAATAATTGTCTAAATATTGATTAATTAGACTCAAAATGTTCGTCTCGCAAAGTAAACAAAACTGTGCAATTAGTTTTTGATTTTATCTACATTTAGTACTCCATACATATGTCGATATTTTATTGTGACGAGAAATCTTCTTTTTGCATAATAGAATTTGGGAATGAATTTGGTTAACTAGTAGCACGCAGGGGACCCCGGGGCTGCGTTCTCCTGCTACTTGTCACCTTCCACGAGGCCAGCATGTGCCGCGGCCGCACACCTGCTGGTCCTACAGGCTACAGGGAGTGTCAGGGACACAGGGTACTCTTGCGGTCTTGCGCCGTTTGAGTCTCTGAAGCGTGAACCAGCCTCTCATTCTCAGTTCTCATCTCGATCGCTATGCAATTAGTGACCCTTTCATCACCGGCACAGGCCCTGTTTATCCAGCTTATAATTCATCTTTTTTAGCTTATTTTTTTAGCTGGAATAGTATTTTTCTCTCACAATAAATTAGCCAACAATGTTTTTCAGCCGGCTTATCAGTACAGCCGAACGGGCCCGAATCTTCTTCTCGAGTTCCAGCAGCTCGGCCTCTTCAAGAGCCTTTTTGAATCTTTGATGTTCCACGTATCGGGAAAAAAAACAGACAGCCATAGTAATTTTCCTTGAGTAAATTACATGGCCGGTCCCTAAACTATTGGTGGGGTTTCATCCCGGTCCCCAAACTATCAAAACGACCATTTAGGTCCCTAAACTATTACTAAGGTTTCGTCTCGGTCCCCAAACTATCAAAACGATTATTTAGGTCCCTAAACTATTTGTAGGGTTTCATCCCGGTCCCCAAACTATCAAAACGGTCATTTAGGTCCCTAAACTATTGTTGCGGTTTCATCCAGGTCCCCGTCCATGCCCTGAGATGGACAGGAGAGAGGTGGAGGATGAAGCTGACATGTGGGCCCCACATGTCAAAACGACCATGGGTCACTGACATGTGGGGCCCACATGTCAGATCCATCTTCCACCTCTCTCCTGTCCATCTCAGGGCATGGACGGGACCTGAATGAAACCGCAATAATAGTTTAGGGACCTAAATGACCGTTTTGATAGTTTGGGGACCGGGATGAAACCCCACCAATAGTTTAGGGACCTAAATGATCGTTTTGATAGTTTGGAGACCGGGATGAAACCTCAGTAATAGTTTAGGGACCTAAATGGTCATTTTGATAGTTTGGGGACCGGAATAAAACCCCACCAATAGTTTAGGGACCGGCCATGTAATTTAGTCATTTTCCTTCTTTCTTCGTTCCCTGCGGGGACCCAATATTTGGTGTCTTAGGGCACGTACAACGGGTCTCCTCGTCTCGTCTCTTCGTTGTTGATTTTGCAGAAAGCACCCTGTTGTGGCTTGGAGACGGAGGCCGCGTCGTCTCACGAGACGACGGGAGCGGCCCGTGCTCCGAGGCAGAGAAGGCGGCTCCAGCAGCGTTGTAGGTCTCGTCTCTTCGACTTGACGACGGCCGGATCTCGTGTGCGCGCGTGCTCTCCTCTCCTCCTCCGCTGCCTCGACGTCCCCCTCCGCACCGCTCATCACCATCCTCAACTCCGCTGTGGATCTTGGCGGCGCCACCGGCCGGCACGGCGGGGGAGAAGCCGACGGCGGCAACCAAGAAGATGTCTTCGAGCTGCTGCTAGGCCTTCGATGCTACGAGCAAGAACGAGGCGTATCCAAGGAGGAGGCTGAGGCGATTGTCGAGCGGATCTGCAAGAGGCGATTATTCTGAAGCTTCTATGTTCTGATGAAAGAGCTATCTGCTTTCAGTTAAATGTGTGACCTGTATTCTGAAATAGCTATCTGAATGTTTGTTCTGGTCCTTTGTTTGCAGTAGATCTTCTGGGTCAGCCTAGTATGCTTATGTTTGGGAACTTCAATATACTGCCTATTCAGTGATTGCAGTTATGTTTGGGTTCAGAAATTATCTCCTTTGAAAACCACTGTTATACTGCCTATTCAGTGATTGCAGTTATGTTTGATCCTTATACTGCCTATTCAGTGATTGCAGTATGTTTGATCCCAGAAAGAATAAAAAACTGTTATCTGAATGTACAGCTATCAGCAGGATGGGGTCTGCTTCTGATTTTTTTTTATTGTTTCGGTTCTTACTTTGATTTATCAATCAAAATGAGGTAGCTTGCAGTGACATGGTCCTGTGGTATCATGTAAGTTCAGATTGGTCTCCAAGTAGACAGGTTACTATCGATGGTAGCTTCTGAAGATTGAAATTGTATGATTGCAGTTTTGTTCAATTCAGAAAATAGAAGTTCTGAAAATAGCCCGGATGTGGTTCTTCTTCAGTTCAGAAATTATCTAAATCTGTAGCTGCAATTGTTCTAGTGGCTGTTAGCGACTGCGAGCATGTTGTCTTAGTTACTATTCTTGGTTATTCTATCTTTCTTGGATTATCTAATTCTTCTAGACTATATAGTCTAGTTCTGAAAATAGCATGATTCTAAAGTACTATATGATATTTGCAAATAGCAACACAATAGTATACAAAATGATATTTACAATTGATCTTGACTACGTGCAAAACATTAAACTGCTTGCAGACAACTCACCGTCTGTGGGTTGTATGGCCTGTCTTTTTAAGTGTCTCTATGTCAGATTGCAGTCTCTTGGAGACGGCCCCCGTCTGTGGGTACATGCCCTAGCTACAGAGATGGCCGCCATCGCACGGTTATTAGGGCTTCTCCAATGGGCTTCTCAAGAGCAACTCACGGGTTGAGGTGGCAGACATGAGTCGACTCATGCACTGGAGCAATCGACTCGTCCGATCAGAAAGATTGAACCGATTCACCTGTGTGAGTCGACTCATCGCCGGTCAAAAACGATTAAAATAAAGAAGCACGAACTGATGACTTCTGGTGAGAGAGCCGCCGGACAAAAGCAAATAGGAAATTGTTTTTTATTTGACAAAAGAAAGTAACTGTTGTAATAGTTTTGTTTATCCTAAATGCTACTTTCTGCGCGTGCGCGCGTTAGCGCTGCGGCCTGCGCACCCCTCTCCACCGTCCGATCAGCGTCTGGAGGATTCGAAAACCGCTCGGTACCTAAATCAGGTGGCACTGTTTGAATGTGGGGAGTCGCGCCCGTCATTTCCACCCCGTGACCTCTCTCCTCTATCCCGTCTTTCCCCATTCCGTCTCCACACAAGCCCCCCCACCCAACCCCGGTTGCCGGCGTCGGCGTCGGCGCAGGGTTTCCGCAATCCCGGTTGCCGCAATCCCGGTTGCCCAGCCCAATCCCGGTTGCCGCGGCAGCGCTCCCCGACGGCTTGGGCGACCGATCATCCTCAGTCGCGCAGGGCTTCCCCCTCACGGCTGCCGTGCAGGCGTTCCCCGGTGGTGGATCTGCTGCGAATGGAACCAACCATCAGGATTTGGGGATGAATCGACGCGTCTAGTCGCAGACGGGAGGTTGCCTAGGCATCAACAAGGCGGCGCGGAAGCTGTTGAGGTACTTGCATTCCGCCTGCTAGTCCTCTAACTATTTGGGTGTTTTTTGATTTGTCTGCACTTCTAATCCCAATCTCTACTCTCCTGTCTGCTCTGGGGTCGATGTGGTTCTGCGTGTACTAGAATCCATTGGTTGGCATCACTGCATGTGTAGATCGGAGCCACATCGACGACAACTCCGACCCCGGTGAGTGAGGTCTTATTTGCCGTACTAAATCATTTTGTTCTTCAATTGTGCCCCATTCCTGCTAGAACCTGTGTGGCCTCTAACTCGATTCTGTTTGTTTATGCCGCCAGATACACAGATTCAAGTTAGAGATAGCATGGCCTAAACTGAGGTTAGCTAGGGTTTTCTCATTTTTAGGATTGTGCTTGTTTTTCGGTTTATATTGTACTTCCATTTGATTAATGAAGCTTACTCTGCATTTTTGCAATTCAAAGGAACCGCAAGCTACCATTTGGACAAGGACCAGATTGGTGAAGTAATATTCTTCCTCATACCATCATCATAAAGGGGACCAGCTTCTCTTCAGCAAGGTTAGGCTTGACTCCATGTACCTGTGGTTCTGTTTGCGCTATATATTTTGTGGTGGCTGCACATTAGTAGGAGTAGCACAGTTTCATCCCTCCACATGATGACTTGACATACATACAGTAGTAGCCACACTGATCGACTGATGACCAAACGAGCTATAACAAATGGGAATGAGACAGATCATGCAGCACTAACACTCCGATTCGATTATTGGGCTGGGCATATGCAATTCCAGTAACAATAGTTAGGGGAATCAAACATAAAAGTCAAAACTGAGAAGGTGTATACGTGAAGGGCTAACTCTGAATCTTAGAGCACACATGTAAATCAAAGCAAAATAAATTGAGATTTGCATACCTAGATATAGCAACACAGAGAGGCAGCTCCTACATTTTCGTGGAATGGGCACACTGAGGGGACATGGGCATCCTAGATCTGCGTTCACCATATCTCTCCATACATTGACAAGGAAGCTACAACAGAATAGAAAAAATGCATATTTTCATCACCATAGGCAAATCAATAACAACATTAAAACTTTAAAAGAGTATGAAATAAAATTAACAAAATTTTCACTAAGAGCAGAAAGCATTAGTCTTGACGAACATCACAACAAACACTAGGAGCAGAAAGCTACTGTTTTTTAGCTGTCAGCCTGGCCATTCTAATCTGTGGGTGGGGAGGGAAGGAGGCATGGCAAGCACAACAGATTCTGTTATCTGTTGGTGCAGCTGGTTTGGGGCTGCTTGGTTCTTTTGCCAACCCAAGCTACCAAGCCCAGAATTGCCCAGCCACGCTATGCAAGTTATAGCAAGGATAATATGTAGTTTTTGGTTCCTCTCTGACCGGTCGTTAGAACGTTCTGAACATCTACGCGGTTCCGATCTAGTGCCTGGAACTTGTGCTGCACTGGCTAAACAATTTCTATGCTGATTCCTTAGCACCTTGCATTGCGTGCAAGTGCTGACCAAATGTGCAAATATACAAGTTCATGCAACCACTGGCTCACTAACATTACATGCTAGCTAGGTTGAACACTAACTGTGCCTCTTGCTTGTACATGTTTTTTACACATTAAAAAGTTATTGTGAAACTGCAGCCACAGCTGCAGCAGCAGCCACAAAAAGCTGAATTGAACACACCTTTGTTGAAATGGTTGCTGAAATTTTTTTATTTGCAAAATGAGGATAAAGATTAAGTGTGCTCACTATTGGATTGCCTTTTTTGTTTTATTTCATAAGTCTGACACATAGTGTTCTCTAAAAATGGTTCTCAGCCTATGTAGTGTATATATTCAGACTTTATTTGTTTGTTACCATAAGACACCCGCAATGCACATCATAATTGCTTTCTTTTTCATACATAAATGCCTCGTGTATCATACTAAATTGCTAGTTTTTTATTCCCACGTACCTGGCCCAGCTTTAACTTCTCCCACCATTTTGTTTGATTCTCGGGGTGTGTCACCCACTTGTGTGTCAATATCTTTCGTATATTGGGAATATCTTCCTCCTTGAAGTTGTATATTGTACGTCCATCCCAGTGCTGAGCATGCATGAGCATATGAAATCCACAATCATGGCTGCAATAACACAATGTGCAACACTTATTAGATTTAGCCAATGTATAGAATCTGCAGTACAAGAACCAGTTTTAATTTTCAACTTACTTATTCGATTGTTTTGGCACACCAATGTCCACAGGCTCGTAGTCCTCTATGTCTTTTTTTGAGTTTGGGTAGTGTTTCCTCCATAGAGTTTTAATGCCCTCCATGATGGTGTTGCAGCTTGTTCTTAGCCTTTCGTCTCCCAAACTCCTCATCGAGTCCATTACCTCGAATCTTTTTGCCCTTAGGTTTAGAACCAGCAAGTAGTAGTGTCCCGCTGTGTCTGATCCATTGTTTCCCATGGCCTCAAGCACAGGGAACATTACCTGTGTTGTTTTTGTTCACATCTCGTTAGTAACACAACAAATCTGAATATTCTGAATTTTAGGAAAGCATTCATATGTGAACACACCATCTGACGGTGGTCGAGGTTGTTATCAGCACGCCTGAATACGCGAGTGACCTGATTCCTATCAAGCTGCCCCGATTGGAGAAATGTCTGCCAAAAAAATTATCCCATTCTCATTATTGTTCCAAGTGCACAACTTGTAATACTCCATGTGCATTGATCTATTTTTTATCCACTTTGTGTTTCCTTCCACCGTCAACATTGTCTTCAATTATCACATTTTTTCATTGTATGCAGGAAAATGGCTAGAGGACTTCGACAGCAGCAACATGCGTCTTCTTCCAATCGGGTATGACCATATTTTTTGTTTTGTAATAATTATATATGTTGTATCTTTTGTACCACATATGTGTGCCCCGTATAGCATTTTGATGTGTCCCGTGTAGCATTTTTCTAAATTTGCTTAAGCATTTTACATTTGACTACTTTTCAGGGTACAAGGAAGGTTCAGGGTACAAGGAACCGTGCTTCCCCTTCTCGGCTTGTTAAGCTGTACAAGAAAATGAGTAAATCTCAATGCAATAGGATAAAGGCAATCGGGTTTGGAGGCCTACTGAATATAAAATGTGCTACACTACCAGCAAGGTTAGCAAATTGGCTAATGGTGGATTGTTTCGATGCGGAGTCTTCAGAGCTGGTGCTTCCTGGCAGAGGTGTAATTAAAGTTACAGCTGAAGCTGTGCAGTCTGTCATGGACTTGCCAAACAATGGTGATGAAGTGAAATATGAGCTGGATGTCAATGCAATAAACTTCATTCAGTCCAAGTATAAAATTGCTCGAGGAAAAGCACCGAAGATTAGGGCAATAGTGAAGAGAGTGCAGTCCACCAAGAGAGCTAGTGATGATTTCCTAAGGTCTTGGCTGATGCTTGCTGTTTCTACATTCTTGTGCCCTCCTACCAGCTTGGGAATCAGTCCTAGATGCTACCCTTCAATCATGGACCTTTCTCATGTCAAAGACCTCAATTGGTGTCAGTTTGTGGTTGACCAGCTGAAGAAATCGGCTTCAAAAATGGGAAAAAGGGGTTCTGTTAAGGGCTGCGTTCTTTTCTTAGTTGTAAGTTCATTTCTTCTTCTTCTACCAATGTCTACTTTTTCTATTGTTCCTTGTTTATATTTGATAGCATTTTCTTTTGTACATGTGCTTCTTTTCAGATCCTATATGTGGACTCTTTGCTGGTTGAAAGTGTTGACATCCCAGCGACGACACCTAGGATTGCAGCATGGTCAAGGAGCTTGGTAGATCGGGTAGTTAAGTTAGACACCAACCGTGATGGCTCCTTTGGAAAGCTCAAGGTATGGATTATAACAGTTGTGCATTTTTTCTCTTTTTCTTATCACAAAAAATAACCCATGTTCCTAATCTACTCTTATTCTTTGTCTTCTAATTTATGCAGCTTAAGAGTTCTACCCATACAGTTGTACAATCTTCATTATTCCAGTTAGATGATGTGCGCAGATTCGTGTCTTCAAAGGTGTCATCGAACATGTCTGATCAGGTCTGTCCATAAATCTGATGTAGTATTTTTAAATGATTTGTTGGGCAATTGCACTGTTTGTGCTAGGCAAATATAACATAGCAGTATAGTGATCATTAATCTACTGTTTATAATTGTCTTTCATCCCATGCTCTTCTTGTTCATTAATCTTTGTATCCATATTTAAAATTCATTGCAAGCTTTCCTGTTGTTTCCTTGCATTTGTTTAATGATCATGTCACTGTTTTCACTTGCAGAAAAAGAAGAAACTGACTACTGCTGTGAGTGAGTTTTGTGCTGGTTTTACCAACCTTATGGGTACTTTCTTAGAAAAAGTATCCGAAATCGAAGAACCATCTTCCAGAACCAGTTCTCATGGAGATGGTGCTGCATCTGAATGCCAACCACCACGTGCAGAACAAAGGCAGACCCGGGCCAGGCAAGCAAGACAAGCACCTGAGGATGATCAGCTGCCTGATGAAGATGAAGATGACGGCGCTGATGATGATGAGGATGACAGTGATGATGAAGAAGATGAGGATGAAGATGATGGCACTGATGATGAAGAAGATGATGGTGGTGATGATGAAGAAGAAACTGCAGGAGAGTATTCTTCTTCAGAGGATACAGAAGAAGAATCAGATCCACTTGAAGACGGGAGAACTCCACCCCCTGATTTTGATGATCCAGTTGATGGAATGTTTACAGGCAATATCAGTGAAGATGAGCATAGTAGTCAAGATTATGAGCCTTTGATTGCACGGTTAAGGAGGATGCGTAAAGGTACTAAAGCTGATAATCAAGATAAAGGTTCTGACAAGCATTCAAGTCCACCTGTGTCTGCAGATGTCCAATCTCCAATACACTCTAGCCCTGAGAGAGCAAAAGATGATGAAGGGCCAGCTATACCTCAACCTCTTGCATTTATTCTACCTGACAATCTTAAGAAAGGAGGAACTGCACACATCAGGAAGTTGCAGCTGCGGCTGCCAAGTAATCCAGTTGAACAAAAAGATGCAGGTAATGTTGAAGCTACCTGCTGTAACATTTTATTTCCTTTTTCTTCCATCTTTGCTTATATCTTGTTTATTTTATATGTAGGTGATGGTGCTGCCCCAGCCACCTCGGTGCACAATGTTGGAGAAGGCTGCAGTTTCAAGGTTTCTGGTTCAGAAAATATTGTCCAACAAGAAACAGGCAATGCAGCAAAGAAACAAGAAACAGGCAATGCAGCAAAGATGGGTCCTCTGGATTTCACCCCTCTAGACTTCAATCTTTTTGATGAAGATGACATTTCTCCCACCAAGTCTGCAGGAGGTTCTGGTGGTGCTACATGCTCACTTGATGAGTTAGCAGAAGAAGACTTTCAGAAGTTAGAAGATGATGCCATCAAAGAGATTGAATCAAGAAAGAGGAAAGCACTAGCTGAGGAGCCTAGTAGTGGAAAATTATCAGTTACACCTGCATATCAACCTCCACCAAAACGAACTCTGAAAAGGCCAGCTATTTTACGATCGCCATATGTTGATTACACATCAAAGCTAGATTTGAAGTGCAGCAAAGATGTTTGTGGTGTCTATGATGCAGTGTGTGCGCATGCAAGGTCTACTAGAAGCCAACCTACAGAGTATGTGTTTATGCTTAAGCAGTTTACTTATTGTGCCTTAGCAATTTTTCAATTGTAGCTTGGTAGTTTAGTAGCTTAAGAAGTTCACTTATTTAGCATATATGTTGCTGTTAGTGCTTGTCATTGTCTTGCCATTCATTCTTTGGTTCAATGGCATATTTAGCAAATATGCTTGCCACTGCCTTTGCCAACTAATAAAGTTTAGATTCAGATTTGGAACTACCTTATACTCTACTGTTTGGCTGCTGCTCTATGTTCTGCTTGGCTACTATTTTCTTTTCGAATGCAATATTCTCCTCTCCCACAGTTTTATTTTAGTCTAGCATTTATTTAGTTATGGCTAAGCAGTTTATTTATTACGCCCTAACATTTATTCAGTTCAAGCTTAGCATTTTATTGATTACAGCCTACCAACTTTATCTGACATCATTTTTGTTCTATGGCTGCAGGACAATTATAGTAAATTTCTGGGAGTTCTTTGTCTATCTGGAACACCTTGCTGCATCAGTTAAACCAGGAGGCCACCTACATAACACTGTTGCAGAGGTAGCAATTCAAGTAATTGACAGAGCAAAAACCCACGGCAAGCCCATCAAGCGTGTGCTTCCATTACGAGTCGCGGTCAGATTCTATATACATTTTGTTTAATATAGTACATGTTACAAGCGGTCCTTGTGTTTGCCACTACCTAGGTAGTATAATTTAGCTAGCTATAGACTTCCCCTTTTTCTTCAGCATTTCTTCACTCACAGTCAAATATTTTTACATCTGCCCATTACCAATTTTGTAATTGTCTTTTGGCATTTCTTCATTTTTTGGCAGACATTTCTCCAATCGGGGCAGCTTGATAGGAATCAGGTCACTCGCGTATTCAGGCGTGCTGATAACAACCTCGACCACCGTCAGATGGTGTGTTCACATATGAATGCTTTCCTAAAATTCAGAATATTCAGATTTGTTGTGTTACTAACGAGATGTGAACAAAAACAACACAGGTAATGTTCCCTGTGCTTGAGGCCATGGGAAACAATGGATCAGACACAGCGGGACACTACTACTTGCTGGTTCTAAACCTAAGGGCAAAAAGATTCGAGGTAATGGACTCGATGAGGAGTTTGGGAGACGAAAGGCTAAGAACAAGCTGCAACACCATCATGGAGGGCATTAAAACTCTATGGAGGAAACACTACCCAAACTCAAAAAAAGACATAGAGGACTACGAGCCTGTGGACATTGGTGTGCCAAAACAATCGAATAAGTAAGTTGAAAATTAAAACTGGTTCTTGTACTGCAGATTCTATACATTGGCTAAATCTAATAAGTGTTGCACATTGTGTTATTGCAGCCATGATTGTGGATTTCATATGCTCATGCATGCTCAGCACTGGGATGGACGTACAATATACAACTTCAAGGAGGAAGATATTCCCAATATACGAAAGATATTGACACACAAGTGGGTGACACACCCCGAGAATCAAACAAAATGGTGGGAGAAGTTAAAGCTGGGCCAGGTACGTGGGAATAAAAAACTAGCAATTTAGTATGATACACGAGGCATTTATGTATGAAAAAGAAAGCAATTATGATGTGCATTGCGGGTGTCTTATGGTAACAAACAAATAAAGTCTGAATATATACACTACATAGGCTGAGAACCATTTTTAGAGAACACTATGTGTCAGACTTATGAAATAAAACAAAAAAGGCAATCCAATAGTGAGCACACTTAATCTTTATCCTCATTTTGCAAATAAAAAAATTTCAGCAACCATTTTTCATTAACTTAAGAAGATGACAGAACATATTACATTAACTTAAGCTCCATCTCTGCAAATTATAAAAATTATTCCTTGAAAACTAAGCCTTGGAATCCTTACTCCCCTTCGTCACTTCTCCCCTTCATCACTTCTCTTCAATACCTCTCTTTTTCCTACACGTTGCTGCATTGTGCTCTGTAGAGCCACAAGTGCTGCATCTGTTTGGCTTCCTTTTTGAATGCACTTCCAGTGCGGACTTCTTCCTCCTTGTCCTCATACGCCCTTTAGTCTTTGTAATGTCTGGATCCAAGACTATAGTGTTCTCATGGGGAGCATCCCTTACAGTTGCGTTCGAGACCACAGAGGCTTCACCAGTTTGTTGTGAAAGATGCCATTGGAGTAGTTTGTGAGGTGGAGAGATAATAGAAGATGTTGAAGCTCCAGGAGTTGGTTGCTGCTGCTCAATAGCACAGCCTTGCTGCTGAACCTGTTCAGAGCCTTGCTGCAGCACCTGCTGTGCTGCCGTACCTTCGTCTTGTGCCTTCTTGTTCTTCCTTGCCTTTCTTATAGCAGCAAATTCCGCCTCTATTGCACGCCCATGAGTGGTAGCAATCTCACAAAACTCATCTGACATACTACCTTGCTGAGAAATCTTTGCAAATATGTGTGCAAGGTTTGCAAAGCGGACTGCTCTCTTAGACTTCTCTGGCATCGTAGCTATTTGACCACCAACTTGCAATGCAGATACAGAAGTTGCATTCTCCTGCGGTGTCCACCTCTGAAGAATGTAGGGGTCCGGGATTTTTTTGACCCCCTTGTCTGTCAACACTTTTAGAACATGGCAGCAAAAAATTCCATCCTTCTGGAATTTGCAGCACTGACAGTTGATTACAGCATGTTCTTCATTGTAAGTAACCTCATATGGCCTAGAGCCATATCCTCCAACAAAGTCTTCAATAGGGCTCAACCGGTACACGCTTGGATAGATCTGTAGACAGACGTACTGTGCTATCTTCTGAAGTTCAGCGCGGAACCTATAGTATATGTTCCTTGTGTAAACCTGAATAGCGTGCTTCTCCAAAGGATACCTTGACCATGGGGGAGGCAACTTTTGGTCTGTCCTGTAGTCTTGCTTATCCTCAGCTACATCAGTCTTATCTTGGATTTTCTTGTACTGGTGGACAAAATCTAGTATGGAATTGTGTGGATTCACATACTTCTTGAGGACACCATTGAAGCTCTCGCTTCGCTGGGTCGACTGTAGGAATGGATAGAACCTGTCCATGAAATAGGCTGGAACCCATAGATGCCTAATCTGATACAAGTTGCAAAGGATTTCATTTTTAGCAGCTCCATGCTTTTCGATCATACCTTGCCACCTACTTTGAAACTCTTCTGGACTTAGACTATGGTTCACAATTTCATTGTAGTCCTCCTCCAAGCCTTTTTTTGATGAAAAGTACACACCAAGCCTTGACTCAATCTTTGAAATGATGTGCCAACGGCAGCATCGATGCCGGGTAGATACAAAAACATCCCTTATTGCTGCTGCCATTGACAAGTCTTGGTCTGTGATCAAATTGAGAGGCTCCAGCCCATTCATTGCCTCTAGAAAGGCTCGGAACAGCCAAACATAGGAATCTGCAGATTCATTTCTCAAGAAAGCACATCCCACTTGAATTGACTGTGCATGCCTATTGATTGCTATGAATGGAGCAAAAGGCATCTTGTAGATATTGGTGAGGTACGTGCTGTCAAACGAGATGCAGTCGTTATAAGTCTTGTATGCAGCCCTTGCTGCACCATCTACCCAGAAAATGTTCTCCACCTTGTCATCACCATCCAACTTAACTTTGACAAAGAAATCATTGTCTTCCTTTCTCAGCTCATCAAAGTAAGAAAGAGTTTCAGCCATGTCACTCCTCGCTGCATGAGCCCTTATCCCTGCCCTTAAGTTGCTCACGTGCTTCTCATGATAAGGCACGGAATGAGCAGATCCATAAAGCTCAGACATGAGCTGCATCATGCGACTAGTTTCCAAATTGCAATCATGCAAAAGGGTTAGGAACTGCACTTCCTCTTTTGGTATTCCAGCATGTGACCTTAGGAACTTAGCAAGCGATGGTTTGTCCACTAAGCTGTGGTTGTGATCAGGAACAAATTGCTTCACAAACCACTTGTATCCATTGAACTTGATCAACATTCTTGCTCTACAGCTCGTATACTTCATCTTCTCTCTTTTCCTCTTGATGCCTGTGCACTTTGCTTTTTTGCCTTTTGGTTCATCCACATCAGAATCACTACTTTGAGAGGTACCAAGCTCAACGTCGCCAACTTCAGTGATCTCTTCATCAACAGCCTTGCCCTTTTTACCTTTGCCCTCCTTGTTGCACACAAACAAAACCTTATCAAGTTGCTTCGTTTTGGCTGACCTCCTAGACGTTCCATTCCTTATAGAGAAGCCCTTCTTTCTAGCATATTCATTGTAGCAAAGCCTAGCCTCTTCAATTGTATCAAACATCTTTCCAACGTATGGCTCGTCGGGCGAAGAAATCACCGCTAGGAACTCCAAGTCAACATCAGCAGCCCCATCCTCTATAGCAGCTTCAACTTCTGCTGCCACAGGTTCATTCTCAGCACCGGCTTCCTCTATGTGTGTGTCTTCCAGGGAACACTGCAACTCTGAAATTGTTGGCAAATCTGAGAGTTTATTGACCGCTTCATAGGTACTAGACACCTATGTACAAAACCTAGGATTCTGTGTGTCAGTGCCATCTTCTGAGATGTCATACTGTGCTGGAAGCTCATTCAAATTCAAATCCATCCCCCTTTTTCCTATAGACATCAAACAAGCAATTACATGTTATTTTCCAAGCATTTTACTGCAAATTTCTAGGCAACTACTAACAAAACTACTAGTACTTTCATAGGCAAATGAAAACATAGTCAGATTCTCAGTAGGCAAATGACAATGCATTTCAAACATGCCGTTGTTTGGGCTAGAGCAGAGGGCTGAATCTGCTAGTATCAGGCTAGGGCCGTAGTATCAGTGAAGTAGAGTTTCTGATGTTTTTGACTTCGACAGTTCCATTATGGCAGCAACTCACTTGCTGCTATTTGTCAATTCGAAACCTGAGAACCTGAAATTTGGGATTTCACTGAAAAATTCCTACTGTTTCCTACTTGAATAATTGAAAATTCCTATGCTAGAAACATGCCGCTATTTTCACTCAATATGCTGATACCTGACCGCAGAAGAATGGAATATTCAGTATGATTCAGGTTCATGTTTTCAAAAGATAGTTGGAACAAGTATAGACTCATGGGTCAGTTAGATATTAGCTCTAAAAGTTTTCAGTTAGGTGCCGTGTGTTTTTTGAGCAGTTAACTAACTAGAATCTGTCTCTGAATCTCTTTATCCTGTATAAAAAAAGCTACCTATGTATTGCCTTTTGGACTAAATGGAAATGGGCCAACCTGGTTCAGTAAAAATTAATCCACTAGCATTTGAATTTGGAATGGTTGTCAATTACTTTAACAATCATAGCTCTAATATACACATTGCCTGTTCATTTTAACCATCATAGCTCTAATATGCACTAATGCTCTTTTTTCCTACATGTTGGACAGCAATGAGAAGGCACAAGCAGATCTGAAGATATGAAGACATGTACCTAGCAATATGTGAATATCTAGCAATCCATGACTTTCTAGCAATATGTGAATTTCTAGCAGATGTGTGAATATCTAGCAATCCATGACTTTCTAGCAATCTGTGAATTTCTAGCAAATCTGTGACTTCCTAGCAATCTGAGAAGATATGTAGACAACTACTAGTCTATGACTTTTTGAATGTGTAGAAAATACCCATCACAAGGTATGAAGGAAGGAATGCTAAAAAAGACATCAAGGAAGGAAAGTAGTAAGAATCGAAAAGGGAAGAACCTTGGGAGGAGATATGAAGCCAAAAAACGTAGAACATGTTAATCTGACTTTAAATACCTGTTCCCGTTGATACTTTTGCCTCAATATGAATGCTTCAATCTTTCAATCTTGGATGTATGTGATTTTCGTCATGATCTTGTGAATACCTGGGTCATTTTCCATGGATCTGTGATTTCCTGGGTATTTTATTGGTTCTAGTGGTTATGTTGAGATCCAATCTCGTGAGATGCTAGTTATGGTGTGGAAAAGTTGCTTGCAGTACAAGAAGATGCTGGGATCTGCTTTTTCTACAACGGTGGGCCCAACTTGGAGACGTGCTCATCCGGCGCACGGAGCCGGAAGGCGCGCTTCCCGTGCCCGCGCGGGATTCTTCCCGCGCTCGCCTAGGCAGTCGGATGTTGGTTTCCTTCCATTTTTGGCAACATTAACTAATCCTTTCCCAAATTAGAGTGTGCAGTCGGATGTTGGTTTTCCTGCACGCCCAGGCAGTAGTAAAGTTTATTTGTGCATAGGACCCACTTAGCTTAAGGCCCGTTTGGTTTCCAGGTGTTAAAATTTAACTCCCATCACATCAATATTGCCTCAAATGCATAGAGTACTAAATGTAGACTAATTGCATGTATGTCGGCACAGATTAAGAGTAATTTATGAGACGAATCTATTAAGACTAATTAATTCAAAATTAAAAACTTTTTATCAAATAAGACAAAAGTGCTACAGTATTTGTTAAACTTTAACTCGTCCAACCAAACACCCCTTAGAAATGGACTCATCCAAACCTGACGTGGCTGTCCTTTTTCTTCCATGTATCAACTCACCACTAAAGATGCCCTTATACTTTACTACGTGTCTACATTATTGCAATGCGACTTTATTGCATTCATTGGCTAAGAACGTGATTTGATTGCAATATGTACTTTGCAGCTAAACTAGGTCTATTGCAACGGTTCTTGTCGTTACGCAATGGTTGAAATTTAATGGTGAGATTTGCTAGACTTTTTCTCTTAACAAAATATTGTGTGTTAAGGCATGTTCACATTTGCGGCCGTGAAAAATAGAAAGAAAATCCAAATAGCCAAGAGAAGTGTGGACATGCTCAATTGAAAGCCTTAGGTCTTGTTTGGCACGACTTCATTAGATAAGTCGTTTTTTTTGCTTCAGCTCTATAAACAACTTTATTAGTGGAACTGGAGCCGTTTTGGTAAACCATCTGATAAAACAGCTCGACATATAGGGCTCCTTAAAACATGCTCTCACCGAACCACATGCAAGACTCACCAGGACAAGGTGAAGCCGGATGAAGCCACTATTTTCAGCTCTATCCCACCGCAACCGTGTGTGAAAGCACGATTTAAGAGCTTCCTAACTGAAGCTGTTTTGTTTTATCTTATTCGGCAGAAAATAGCTCCAAACTGCTCTTGATTTCTTGAAGTTGCTAGAGAAGCCGTGTCAAACGAGACCTTACTCATCAGCTTCGTGGCTGGTTTGCTATGATTCCCAGTTTCCATGAGTGCTTCGGTGCTTGTATCATCAATTTTCCACTCTCTCTCTCTCATGTTTCCTATATAATTCATTCCATGCGGCACACAGTACGGTTTAGGTTCACATAACTTTTTTGTTATATATGTACATGTACTCACAATTCAAAAGTCTAGTAGTATAACGAAATGTAAAAATATACTCACTCGTTCCAAATTATATATAAGGCATTTTAGTTTTTCTAGATATATACATTAATATTACTATATATCTAGACATAGTATATATCTAAGTATATAGCAAAATCTATAGTTAAAATATTTTATAATTTGAAATAGGGGGAGTACTTAATATCCTATTCGCAGGATTTGTTGAAGCCATTTATTTTAAGGGCGCACGCCATGCACACACTTGCTCTCACATACATATATTTAGAAACTAGGCAATTGAGATTGAGGAAGTCTATCACATACTTCTCGCTATTGACAAGCATATTGTCTATGAAAATAATAATTATCCATAAATGCAAGCATTCATGTGAATCCATGATCCAAACTTGAGTGCACAAGTTTCTGTACAAAGAACCAACACAAATACAAGAGCAATGCAAATAATAACTGTCCAGTTCACAAATGTTTAATATTTTAGGAAAGGAGAAATATATACTCATAGTGGGAGTTTTGCATTTCATTTACTATGAAGGCATTTTAGCATGGTTTTAGTCTTTCACTTAGCACCATGTTTTTTTTGCATTTTTCCATTTTTCTCAGTGATAGCCAACATAATTATTAACAACAATATGTTTATGCTGATTTTATCAATTTTAAATTTTATTATGTTAGCTTCTCGGTACCAATGGGATTAAGAATTTTATGCGTACATGTAGGCGAGTGTGCCTGCATGAATATGAAATCCGCATTAGTTTTTTTAAAAAAGAAAGTGCTTATATTAAGATAACGGATCATGTTTACAATTATGTTCTAAAGCTGACGATGCGCAGGCTGGAACACCTCCAGACAGAAAACCAGAAGAAAACTCTTTCCTACCAAACTGTCCCAATTCATGGGCCACTCCATTAGCACTTCGGTGGCATTTTGATACATGGAATCGCTGGAAGAGGCTCAGGATTCTAGTTGTTTCTTCTATGATGTAGCAATTCATAGACCGGTTTAAGTTACTATCTGTGAGAGCTTGGACAACATTTAGACAATCAGATTCCAGACAAATAGGCCCCATGGAGGATAGAAGGGCTTTGCATGTTCCGGACAACGCCGCTAAGCATTCTGCCTCTTCGGTCGATCCATAGAACTTGTCATAGGACCAACATGAGAAGATGACATCACCTCGGTGATTTCTAGCGACAAAACCTGTCCTTGCATGTCTTTTGATGTGATTATAGCTGGCTTCCACATTTAGTTTTATCCATCCAGGGGGTGGTGGTAACCATGGGTACTTCTTATCTTATCACAAACAAGATTATCTCCGAGGGGAGCTTATAGTCTTTCAAAGGTGCAAGGTGATTTGCCTTTAGCTGAAGGAGAAGTTTCATTAGCCGCACCTTACAATTGTGCTTAAAAAACACTGTTAGTTTATTCCATCCCTACCTATTATCCGAGCCGCTAAGATGGACGTGCAACGAGCATGGGTCCTACCTTATATCAAAAAACCGAGCATGGTCCTTACAGGCATAGTACTATGGCCTTTTTGAATCGTGATTGATTTTTTATAAGCTGTATGTAGGCTTGATGGGCTTAATCGAAAGAAAAGATCCAAACAGCCCATCATTCTAGCAACAGGCTAATAAAAAGGAAAAAAGTCTATTTTTCTTCCTCAAACTCCCCCAATGTCCGTTTTTCCTCCCTCAACTTCAAAACCAGACAAACCACCCCCTCAACTTTTCAAACCGTGCATTTTACCTTCCTCGAGAGGTTTTGAAGGCGGGTTGCTACAGTAACCTGTGGTATGCTACAGTGACGGTGGTTTTCCTACCGTGTCCGTGTTTTTGTCTTTTCCTTTTTTATTTATTTCGGCTGAATCTTTGAAAAATCATAGTAAATCACAGAAAAATCATAAAATGGAAAATCCAATTTTGTTGCACTCCACATGAGTATATCTACACAGTGAATATATAATATGGTATGCTTTAGTACAAAGTTTTTGCTATGAAGGGTTTGCCTTTTTCTATTTTATTTATTTTGGCTGAATTTTTGAAAAATCATAGTAACAGAAAAATCATAGTAAATCACAGAAAAATCATAAAATGGAAAATCCAATTTTGTTGCACTCCACATGAGTATATCTACACAGTGAATATATAATATGGTATGCTTTAGTACAAAGTTTTTGCTATGAAGGGTTTGCCTTTTTCTATTTTATTTATTTTGGCTGAATTTTTGAAAAATCATAGTAAATTACAGAAAAAAATCATAAAATAGAAAATCTAATTTTGTTAGACTCCACATGAGCATATCTATACAGTGAACATATAATATGGTATGCTTTAGTACAAATTTTTTGTTGTAGCTTTAGATCTATGTTTTTCTGTAATTAATTGCAATAATTCATAGCGACAACTTCTTTAATTATTTTGTTGGACTAAAGCATACCATATTATATATTTACTATCTAGATCTATTCATGTGGAGTCCAACAAAATTGGATTTTCTATTTTATGATTTTTCTGTGATTTACTATGATTTTTCAAAGATTCAGCCAAATAAATAAAAAAGAAAAAGACAAAACCTTCATAGCAAAAACTTTGTACTAAAGCATACCATATTATATGTTCACTATGTAGATCTACTCATGTGGAGTGCAATAAAATTGGATTTTCTATTTTATGATTTTTCAGTGATTTACTATGATTTTTCAAAGATTCAACCGAAATAAAAAAAAGAAAAAGGCAAAAACATGGAAACTGTAGCAAAAACACATGTTACTGTAGCATATCACCTGTTACTGTAGCAAACCCACCTTCAAAAGCGCTCGAGGGAGATAAAATGCACGGTTTAAAAAGTTAAGAGAGGTGATTTGTCTAGTTTTAAAGTTGAGGGAGAAAAAACGGTCTTGGATGAGAGTTGGAGGAGGAAAAGTAACTTTTTCCCTAATAAAATGATACGATACGGCCCACGAGGCCACGAGCATCGCTTTTGCGATCCGCGGCTATATAAGGGACAGAAGAGGCACTCCATCAGTCGCGCACTCGCGCCACAGGCAACACACACCTCAATCTTGTCAAGTTGCCCCATCCCAGCTAAAGCAAAACCACACGGAGCCCGAGCTGATCATCATCATTCCTTTCACCACACAAAGAAAAGCACCAAGAAGAGGATCCCCTCCGTCGACGACGAAGGCGGTGACGATGACGCCGCTACCGCAGCAGCTCGTCCACCTCCTCCCCGTCTCCGTGCTCGCCCTCGCACTCATCGGCTGCCTCGTGGGCGGCGCCAGCGCGACGGTGGTGACGACGTGCAGGGCGGCGGCTGACAGCGACGCGCGCGTGGACTACGGCTTCTGCGTGGCCGAGCTGGGCATGCACCGCGAGAGCCCCGACGCCGACACCTGGGGCCTCGCCAAGGTGGCCGCGCTGACGGGCGTCAACAACGCCGACAACGCCGTGTACGACATCAAGGCCCTGCTCGCCATGAGGCCTGGTGGCGCTGGCGGCGCGGATGGCCCGACGCGCGCGGCGCTGGAGAAGTGCGGGAAGCTGTACGACTCCGTCGGGTTCGCGTTCGCCGAGGCGGACGACGAGATCAACAACCGCCGCTACGCCGCCGGGAAGGGCAAGGTTGCGGAGGCGGTGTCCCTCGCGCGCCAGTGCGACGACGCCCTCGCCAAGGCCGCCGCCGTTCCGTCACCGCTGGCGCAGCACAGCTCGTACAACGTGCGGATCGCTAATATCTGCACCGCCATCACCAACCTCATCAAGTGAATGAATACTGTATAGTACTGTATAAATAATAACGTGGTCGATCGAGTTGAGAAGTGACAGGACTTTAAACTTTGTACCTTTGGAAAACTTTATACAAATAATAAAAAAGGAGTTTTGTTATTCTGCGTCGAGTAAAGTTCTCCACTTTCTCCAATTATTTCCTTTGGAAAACTTTGTACAAATAGTAAAAAAAGGAGTCTTGTTATCCTGCGCCAAGTAAAGTTCTCCACTCTCCCTAATTATTTGGGGCATGGCTAGCGTCCAGACGTCCGAACGCCCGCGCAGCTCGCCCCCGTTCGCTAATTTGCTCTGCCCCGCACGCGCACCTCGCTGCTATCGTTGCGCCTGCACGTCCGGACGACTCGCCTCGCACGTGCAGTCCGTCCCGTCCGCCCCATTTGCCTAACCGTTTGTCCCTCCTCGCACGCGCACCCCACCGCATCGAGCCCCGTCCGTCGATCCCCAACGTGCCACGTCCGCTGGGACCTGACTCACCGCCCCATTTCTCGGCGTCCATGCCGTGCCACCATCACTCTCCGCTCCCCAACGTGACACACGTGCAACATGAAAAAAACTTAAATGCAACATACATCTAAAACAGATAAAACATCAGTAACATACACTTGCAACATGTGTGAAAGATATGCAATATCCAGATAAAACACTTGCAACTTGCAACATGAAAACACTTGTTTGCAACATGAGACTGAAACAGATGAAACATTTGGACCATATTGTTGCAACATATGTGTAAAACATATACAACATCCAGATCAAAACATATGCAACATACGCCTAGAACAGATGAAACATTTTGAACAAACGCTTGTAACATGCCTCTGAAATACTTGTAACATATGCAACATGTGCAACATCCTCGATCTACTCTACAACATCCATATGAAATAATCGCAACATAGCTCTGCTACGTCTGAAATACTTGAAACATACATTTGCAACATAAGGGAGGGGAGGACTGAGCCGGTCGATTCTGACCGTCAGGGTGGGAGTCGGCGGCGAGCGACGGCACGCAAGCACCACTAGCATCCGGCTGCGTTCGTGGGTGCCCTTGGCTCGGCCTAGGACGACCCGAGGCGCCCCTGCACGTGCGCCCAACGACCATCAGCATGGGCGACTGTGGCGAGGCATCCCGGCGGCGTTGGGGGTTTAGGAAGAGGCCGCGTCAGCGGACACGAGATAGAGAACGAGAAATGGGAAAAGCAGAGACAGCGCGTGCACAGGATAGGGGCAGTACGAGGGATGGCCGCGACGGGCAAGCCATGCGATGCGCGGGTCGAATCCGCATAGGCCAAGCGCATGACGGGCGGGGCGACGAGAGGGAAAGTGTCGCAGGCGAGGCACGCGTCCGTAGGTTGGAGCGGCGAGGAGGAGTGTGGCACGCAGCGTTCGGACGGACGGAGGCTCGGACGGAGGCTCGCGTGGAAGCATTCTCGATTATTTTGGCTGTAATATATTCTGGTCTCGGTTAGATTGAAAAAAGGATATCACGTTTGCTTATATTTTTCCAAAAAAGGGATTGAGATGTAAGAACTAACTCTGATATATCCTATTTTTCTAAAAGTTGTTCTCAATAATCTTTTAAATCATCACTCTTTCCCTCAAACAAATGGCAAGAAGCAGCAGTTTTTCCCAATCCCTTTTCTTTCATCTTCTCCATTGACGTCTCGAGCCCACACTAAAAAAGCCAACGGCATAGGCGGCGCGCCGCCGGCACAGTGCTGTCGTACCCAATGCGGGGCAGTCCGCCCCCGTCGCGCCGCTGCCATGCCTCGTACGGCCGTGCCCCATGCCAGGCCGGGTAGACGAGCTCGCGGGACTGTCGCACGCCAAGTGCCGCGCCGGGTGGTCGAACTCGCAGGCCGACCGCGTCGGGCGGGCGAGCACGCGCCGCCGCGCCGAGCGGGCTTGCTTGCGGGCGGGTCCCGTCACCACGTGAGCCGGGCATGCGGTCCTTCATATGGTGGTCACTGAGGGAGGATGAAGGAGTGACACATTGGTCCCACGAAAGTAAAGGAGATATAAGTTTTCTAATTCTGCTGCAACTGTCCTCCCCTATAGTATAAAACTATGTTTTCTTAATCCCCATTAAGTAGGTATAGGGGATTGAGTTTTCTCAATCTAGTACCGTTGCTCTTAAATGTTTTATATCTCTATTTTTAAAACACGACTCTTGGAAACTGATAGTGAAATATACA
Source organism: Saccharum hybrid cultivar R570 (assembly GCA_038087645.1). NCBI lineage: Eukaryota > Viridiplantae > Streptophyta > Magnoliopsida > Poales > Poaceae > Saccharum > Saccharum hybrid cultivar. Next base: position 425,870 of record JAQSUU010000198.1, read on the forward strand.
GGTTCTCTCAACGTATGAATTTATTTAACTGTTTGATAGACTAGTTGTAACATTTAGTTATTGTATTGTGTCACGTGACCTTTGTAGCCATTCAATATTAGTATAAATATGAACATATTAAAAAATAATCATATTGGCAAATGAATATGGTTTACCATATATACATGACCATATCTTTTATTTGAAATTTCGCATCGACAGGTAAACATAGTACATGAATTGCGCCCATACTTTATACGAGTATATGTATATGATTTGATCTGTTTCTATTTTAATATTATGCCACGAGAATTAAGGTATTCATGAATCTAGAATAAAACTGGAAATGACCATACTTTAAAACAAGTTGACAAGAATTAGAGGTTTTGCATAATTTTGAAAAGGAGCTAGTGCAATGCGAAAAGAAACATAGTGCAATTCCCATTTGATTACCATAGTAATATAGAAAGGTAGCACAACAAACTCGAGCGTAGAGTTTGGGCACACTGAAATTTGTGGATCCCAATTTTCCCCAAGCTGCCGACACAAATTGGTTTGCCTCAAATGAATTTGCCTTTCATTTGGTTGAAACCCATATACTCCGGTTTGTTGAATTCCTCCTCATCATCTCGGGTTGAAGATTTCTCTTGGTAGAAATGCAAGAAAAGTTCATTCGTCTAGATGCTTGATGCAGACATGCAGTGATGCTCATCGGCAACGAACAACAGGGAGTGTCAACAATTGATGATGATGCAGGACTGCAGGTGCCACATGATTAGCTCTTTGAACCAAATCTCATGATGGTATTGGAAGCTTACATTGCGTCGGAGGATTGGATACACACCGTCGCGTCGTTATCCATGTTCGACTTTCCTTTATTCAGTCTTGGACTTAAATTTTACGGTGTGTTCACTTCCTATGCAAACCCAAAATATTTCCTCTTCCACCCATCACATCGAATCTTTAGACGCATATATGGAGTATTAAATGTAGGTAAAAAAGATAACTAATTGCATAGTTTGTCTGTAAATGTCGAGACGAATCTTTTGAGCCTAGTTAGTCCATGGTTGAACAAATTTTACCAAATAACAACGAAGGGTGCTACAGTAACTTTTCGCACACTTTTCACCAAGTGAACACACCCTTAGTGAAAAGATAACCCTACCCTATTGTGATCTTTTATTTGTTTCTCTGGAAAGTGACATCCTTAAAATAATTCGCAGAAGTGCAGCTGAAACAACATCACACCCGTTCCTTGGAGTCAAAAGTCCTTAGAATTAGAACGCATTCATTTTTACAGGAATTTTATATTGGAAAAAACGAAGGAATCAAATCAAAAGGGCTTAAACAAAACTGAAATCCTTGAAGCATGTGCGGAGAGTTGCTTAAACCACCTGAACACTGCCGGCCGTGGGTCTCTCCTCTGACGGCCGGTGGCGTCGCTTTGTATAAAAGCTGTGGGCGCCCGAGTGCAACGCGCGCGCGCCTTTCCGCTCCAGCGCCGCGCTGCTGGTCAAGCACAAGCACAAAAGGCCCGCCGGCCGTTCCTTATCGTAACCGACGACGACACGTACGTGCACGCACGTCGACAGCAGCTGGTGGCGCGTACAGCGTCCGTTCGCGCGGCCGGCCGTCCTTGTCGTTCCTCTCATCTGCGATCGTTGTCATCAGCGAAAGGTGAAGCGGACAGGACGCTAGCTATCCGTTCCGGCTCGGCCTCGGCCGAAAAGGAATGGCGTGCTAGCTGATTCGTTTGTGCTAACGCGAAACAAAAAGAGGATTATTAGATCCCGCTGCCCCCTTCGTGCAGTGCAGATAGCTGTTGCTTCAAGCAAAAGGCATGTGTGTGGAGTGTGGTGTGGTGTGGCTAGTAATCCCAGCCTGCGGCACAGCTTACTGAAAGCAGCACTAGCTAGTATATTATATTATATATAGTGCTTTACATGCATTTCCACAGCTAGTGTGCACGTAGGTACGTAGTAATAGCCATCTAAACTACCGAAGTTGTGCTACGCAGCCAATTTGAGGCACTACCGAAGAAGTACTACGTAGCCAATTTGAGGCTTACTGCCTGTAGCCAGCAATAATCATGGATCGGAGCAATATATAACTGGAAAACTTTACGGCTACTTCAAGGACGTGAAGACGGATCCAGTCGCCTTTAGATCGATCAAATCACGCATGCCCATCAGTATCCGCGGTAGCACACTCCGTTGTGTGACACACGAGCTTCCTCTTCCTTACTCGTTAGTACAGTACTGTACGTCATTTCACAACAGAAAAAAAGCCAGTACTAGTACTAGTGTACGTAACGTAACTGGTGAGTCGTGATCGAGCCACGGAGGCACCGTGCGGCTTCACCTTCTTGGCTGCCTCTTCAATCAGTCAGCTCGTCAAAAGCAAGAGACCGACACGGCGACACTTTCCTTTTTCTTTTGAAAGATAAAATCAGAATAATTGGAAAGTACCGGTAGGCACAATATGAGCAAGCAGATTTATTTTAAAAGGTCATTCGTTCTCAGCAACAATATCGTTCACAAGAAAAACAAGCATGCCACGTGTATTCATGCATGTCACGATTTAGCTTTGTACTTATTGAGTTATTTGGCATTCACTGGCTCAGATCATGACTCATGAGCACCGATGTAGCTGGCGCTTGGATGATAACAAGGATCAAGGAATGCATGATAAATTTGTGCAAAACGACTTCGAAGTTAAGAGTCATGTTTTTCTTTCGTGTCCAATAGTTGGTATTTTATTTTTTTGTATTGCGCAGATGACCACTTATATATATTCTCTGGAAAAGTTTGGAGCTGGATTTTTCTATTGTCTAAAGAATGTACTCGTGTCAATACTATCTTACTATGTCATCTGTTCCCCACATCACACATGCACATGCACATGATGCATCATCGCGCTCGCTGCTGCACTGCAGGCCATTTGGGCCGCATGATTTCCATGGTCACTTCTCCCTGCGCAACTGTTTTTGGGCCGTTTCTTCACTACCGTACGGGCACGTCACCTAAGGCTGCATTTAATTCGCGAAAAGAAAATTTTTGGATGTCACATCGGATATGTCGGAAGGATATCGGGAGGGGTTTTCGGATACTAATAAAAAAAAACAAATTACAGAACCCGTCAAGAAACTGCGAGACGAATCTAATGATACTAATTAATCCGTCATTAGCACATGTTGGTTAATGTAGCACTTAAGGTTTTTTATGGACTAATTAGGCTTAAAAGATTCGTCTCGCGATTTTCCCGAGAACTGTGCAATTAGTTTTTTTTTTCGTCTACGTTTAGTACTCCATGTATGTGTCCAAACATTCGATGTGATGAGTGGATGCAAAATTTTTTGGGAACTAAACCAAGCCTAAATCTGGTCTGTCTCCTGTTTTGCCTTCAGATAAGGGGTGTGGTATGTCTGGTCTGGGTGCTCCCAACCACGGCCCTCCCGTGGCATGAAGCACGTCGCTAGAGCTAGAGCATGAGACTCCACGTCTAAAAGCTAACGGTTTCAAAACTGAAATTTCATATTTTTTTTAAAGAAACGAGAAGTATACCCCAAGTATACCCCACACGTTGCCGTACAAATTACTGATGATTTAGAATAAAACTAGAAACACAGGCGTGGCTTTGCCACACCCATACTAAAGCTGGGCAACTCATCATATATATACCTTGTGATCCAAATAGATTACTAACCCAAAATATACTATTCTCTCTTTAATATGCAGATTCGTCACTATTTTTAATAGATGTACGTAAGCAGCAATAGTAATTCTTAATTTATTGTATTCATCTTAACAATGTCATTACACATTTCATCTTCTGCATACTTTGTTGACATGGGAGAACAACAAGCATCATAATACTTTTGTGCTCCTTGGATGTGCTTTCTAAATTTAAAAATTTAATAACTAATAATCGTTTATTATTTTGTAATCCACCTGCATCCTCTTCCTTGGATGTGTCTTCCAAATATGATAACAAAACTAAAATCTATCTAACAAGCAATGTTCCCCAATAATATTCTCTTACCTTGTCATTATCTACATGCATGCTTTTTCTTATTTGTATGTCCCCCTCCGTCCAAAAAGAATGATGTTCTAGGATTCAAAATTTGTTCCGAAAAGAATGATGTTCTGGGATTCAAACCTCATGCATGCATAATCTAGCGCATTAATCTCGTGCATGCAAGATTAAATGGAAATATATTTTCACTACATTGTATATGTGACTCAACTAATTAAGGGCACACACGTCTTTTCCATCCACCCTTAATCTATCTGAAAATTCCTAGAACATCATTCTTTTTGGGACGGAGGGAGTACCTTTTAAATCTGAAAAGAACAAAGTGAAAGGAGAAGGAAGATAATAAACGTTGGCCTACAATTGAATAATTGTGTTGTTCGAAGGTCATGGTTCATCAAATAACAACACCGTACCCAAAATGATAATACAAGATAAAGCTCTATAGTTAGGACCTTGCAATAGGGGGGAAATGAATTCAGAAAAGCAAGTAATATCAACCCTGAGCATGCATGAATAGGAAAGACATTTCATGAACAAACCTATATAACTCCTGTTGGGTATCAATATACCAGGGTACCCAACGGATGGCGAAATACGGCACCTTACACATTTGCTAAAGCCCCATTGTAGGGGCCCCGGTAAAAGTGACCCACTAAATGCGCAGACGGCGTGTTAGTCGCTCGAAGCCGAAAGCCAACCTCCGTCCCACCCGAGCCTTGCGGAAAGGTCTCGGGTGAGATAGGCGCCTCGGGCGGCAGTTTTCGCCTCGCCCGAGCCCCATGACGTCATCAAAGCGCCCGACCCCTGCGCCCTGTTGGGAACGATTTCCGCCTCGCCCGATCCCTGTAACATAAGTACGGGAGTGCCCGACCCTCTTAGCGTACCTCTGCCTCGCCCGAGGGACACGTGGAGCCCTCTAGCAAGGCGGGGAGCCACGGGGGCCCTCACCACGACACCCACTCCCGCCGATGGGACGGATGTGACCGTGCACAGTGAACAGGAACACGGGAACCACGCTCTGACCCAACATGACCCCGGTCATTCCACCACGACGACATCCATACCTCTTCAGCGACGGGGGTAACGGAAACTATACCACCTACCCCCCTCTCTACGCAAATCCGGGCGCCCGTACCATCCATCCTCGATGGCACAGAAGCACACGGGACGAAGTATGGCCACATCATGTTGCACCAGCGGATGGAGAGGCCAAAAGATCAACGCCTGTTGCATCTCTGCGCTACAGGGAAAACTGCTCCCATCGGATAAGGAGGAATATGGCCGCACCTGAGGCCACCTTTTTACCACAAATGTAACCCGAGCCCTCCCCTTGGAAACTATAAAAGGGGAGGCAGGGGCCACATCTAGAGGCAATTCACGAGGATGGATCAAAACAGACTCCTTTAGATGACTAACACAAAAACGAGGGACGAAGAGGACACACCTCACTAAGTCAGCACACACACCCCTCCAAAGAGACTTGGGATCCGTTTTCTCTCTCGAAGCTTGTAACCCCTACTACGAGCACTCCGGTGCAAGGCAACACGAGCAGCAGTAGAATTCACTGGACGTAGGGTCATTCTTGCCCGAACCAGTATAAACCCTTGTGTCCGCTTTGCACACCATCCGGGCCTAGACGCGCAGATACAAATTCACTTGTTGCTCTGTCTAGACCCCCGTTTCTAGACACCGACAGTTGGCGCGCCAGGTAGGGGCCTTCTGCGTGTCACGATCTACTTTGTCAGGCTTCGGATGGCCGATCATCGCATTCGCTTCACTCTGGGCTCCCATATCCGGTTTGGGAGCCTAGACTTCCTCTGCATGGGGGTGGATCATGACCTGGTCCTGCTCCCCCCTTTCGTGCCGGTCGATCGTGCGTCCTTTCTAGGTTCCGATGAGCGCGTCGGAGACCTGAATCCCACCGGCGTGGAGGGGCAGTGCGTCCTACCATCCCCTGCTGAGTCACTCGGCTCACCTGCCAACGTTGAGTCCATCTTCGAGTCGATGGTTGGCCTTTGCCTGCATGCCAACGAGGCACAGGCTTCCAGGGGCGTTCAGCCCCATGGTTTCGACTACCTAAGGCTGGAGCGTCAGCTTGATGCCATCCTAGGACCACGCCCATCCTAGGAAGATCTTCACGGCCTCCATTCCATCTCCGCCAAGTACCAGCAAGCCTTACGCCAGTACCATCATCGCCGCGTGTGGGGTCGAGCGTTCAACGTCGAGGACCTGGTGCTCCACCTTAGACAGGACAGCAGGGGCCGCCACAAGCTAACGCCACCATGGGAAGGCCCGTTCGTTATCGCTGAAGTACTCCGACCCGTCACCTACAAGCTGGCCTCCGCGAACGGTGATGTCTTCACCAACGCCTGAAACATCGAACAACTACGTCGCTTCTACCCTTAGATTTCCAGACTATTCACATATTTAATCTTGAAAGAATAAAAAGAGGGCTCGCTTTTTCTTTGTCCAACTCTGAGTGAGACCCGACCCTACCTCTGGCTAGGGTCAAGCCTCCCTCGGGGGCTGAGGGGGGAACCCCCGACGCTTCGAAATTTTCACAATACTTTTTGAAAAAAAATTCATACCCGAGCCCTTACAGTGCTGTTTAAGTAAACAGACGTTTTAGAAAGCGAAAAACCCCTCGGGCCGGATCGGTCGGATTGCGAGAAACCTACACCCCGATGGTTACGGTGCCTTTGCTCACCAGTCTTGGCCTAAGGGGTCAACTCGCACTTCTAAAAAATCTATGAACTTGAACACAATGTGGGGACCGGGCAACCACTCGAAAAACTTTTCGAAAAGTTATCCACCCAAGCCCTCCGACGACGACCGAGAAATGCGGGTGCGTTAGAGCACGAGAATCTCTCAGATCGAGTTAATCGGACTACGAAAGGCCTATGCCTCTACGGCTACGGTACTCTCACTCATTAACCCCGACCCAAGGGACCGGACTCGACTCTAAATGCCGCAGGCCTAGGCTCACTACGAGGATCGGGGCAAACTTGTAAAAACTTAAAATGAAAGATAAATACAAGTTTTAAAGGGGCCCCGAGGGGCACAGACTTGTTCAATATCCTAAGTTTTTACACGGGCACCTCGCCCGACACTCTTTTATAGCTCCAGGGGTGGAGGGACAATCTCTTCTTCGAACTTGGCGGCCAGGGTCTTCGCCGGCTCCAGCACCTTCCCTCTCCGTGGGCTGATCGTAGGCCTCGGCAGGTAAGAAAAGAATATGGAACTACATGCGCTCCTACGGCACAATTACGGTCCAGGGGTTCGAAGGCTGGCCCACCGAGGGTTTGACAGCCGCCTCAGGGCACTTGAGTCAGGGATGGAGAAGAATGGGCACACTAGCTGCCAGTACCCCAGCGTGCGGGCGCCGAGGGCATTCTGACCCATGTTTGAGTCCTGATGGACATTCGATTCATGGTATTCCTCGAAGGAAGGCAGCGAGCCCTCGAGACCAGTCAGACGGCCCCAAGAACTATATGAATCAACCATCAGGAATTTAGAGTGCGTCACCAGCTTGACCACTAGCCGGCACCTAGCGGATGGGACCAGGACTCCGCTCAGACTTGCCTGCTAGCAGCTCGCCGAGCACCACGGTTCGTCCAACGAGGATAGTGTGGTTTGGCTCACCCCTTCCGTTCTACGGAGGAACGCGCGAGAGGCCGAATCAAAGACGGGTGGCCTCCCGACCCAACAAACATGCCCTTGCGTCGAGCAAGGGCTCGGGGGCTACACTCACCGGCGCACTTATAAACGACATTGAGCCTCGAGCGCTTCAACTCTCCGTGGGTTGCAAATGTTGCGTAGTGGATACACGGCCTGAGAAAGTCCTTGGCCCGGTAACGATCCTGCTCCTGGTGAACAGGGGCCGGGACGCGCCTAGGGCTCCGCTCCACGTCGCACTCAGATGGTGTTGACGAAATGTGGTCGGCAGTCCATCGAGGGTTATGCCCGTGATGGTAGATTAGTCGGTAGAAAGGTGCGCAAGACATGAACCGGATGGTAACATGACACAAGACACAAGATTTATACAGGTTCCGCCGCCATTATGGCGTAATACCTACGTCCTGTGTCCCGTTATTTTGTATTGATTGAGGATGAGATAGATTCCTCTCTAGGGTTTTGTGAGATGTATGACCTGTCCTCTAGGGGACCCCTTCCTCTCCTTATATACTCTAGAGGAGGAGGGTTACAAGTAAAGTATCCGATTTGGTACTATTACAATGTCTAGTACACCTTGTAGCCTTGCGGTGCACGCCTTGATCTTGTGGGCCAGGCCACCTCGGATGGTGCGGCCCATGTATAGCCATGAGGGTATTCGGGGGTATATCCCCCATAGCTAGTCCCCGAGCGCCATGTATTATGAAGCAACACGCCGATGACCTTCTTCCGACCAGTGAGGCTTCCGCTTCTGGAGTCTTCGACCATTGAACATACCATCCAAGCAGTTGCTGACAGTCTTCAACCTGTCATGACATCAGCCGACTGGATTTACCGAAGAAGTTGGTTGTTCGAATAATGCATGGTGCTCTTGAGAAAAAGAAAAAGATTTCCTTCCTAGGAAGTGTAGCCACTTAGACTCCTTGGTCGATAAGGAGTGTAATCCAGAAGAAAAGCACTACATTCACCGTGAGGTGAAGTATAGCCACTTAGTCCCCGAGCCTGGTAGTAGGTGACGTAGACACGTGGTGCCAGGGTCTAAAGAAAATAAATCCAAAAGCTTGTCAGCCAACGTCACCAGCGATGTACACATCAAGCCCCCTGATGTGCCCAAGATCAGCACCCTGATTTGAACAGCATGGAGTAGATTGATATCACACTGATGAGACGTTGTGATGAGAGCTCGATGAGGAGTCCCATTGTGACCGGAGACGTGGTCGAGCGATGAGAACTCAGCGATGATCCTGACGAGGAGCGACGAGAGCTCAGCGAGGAGTCTCTAGTGTGGCTAGAGACGTGGTCGAGCGATGAGAGTTCGACGACGAGCCTGACGAGGAGCCACGAGAGCTCGACGAGGAGTCCCAGCGTGGCCGGAGACGTGATCGAGCGACGAGAGTTCGATGAGGAGTCCCCAGCGTGACCGGAGACGTGGTCGAGCGGCAAGAGCTCGGCGACGAGCCTGACAAGGAGCGACGAGAGCTCGACGAGGAGTCCCTAGCGTGACCGGAGATGTGATCGAGCGACGAGAGCTCGATAACGAGCCTGTCGAGGAGCGACGAGAGCTCGGTGAGGAGTCCCCAGCATGGCCGGAGACGTGGTCGAGCAGCGAGAGCTCGGCGATGAGCCTGACAAGGAGCGACGATAGCTTGGCGAGGAGTCTCCAGCGTGGCCAGAGACGTGGTCGAGCGGCGAGAGCTCAGCGATGAGCCTGACGAGGAGCGATGACAGCTCGGTGAGAAGTCCCCAGCGTGGCCGGAGACGTGGTCAAGCGGTGAGAGCTCGGCGACAAGCCTGATGAGGAGCGACGATAGCTCGGCGAGGAGTCCCCAGCGTGGGCAGAGACATGGTCGAGCGGCGAGAGCTCGGCGACGAGCCTGACGAGGAGCGACGAGAGCTCGGTGAAGATCCTGTAATATAAATATGTAGAGCGGTAGTACGTGATGTAAGAATATATGAACTCCGGAGAGAATCAGTAATGATGAAATAGTATATGACGCTCAGCAGTCTGTTGCAAATGAGCATGATGTGATAAAGCAACCGGTGCTTTGTAAACATCAGTGTTGATGTGAGGTTTGTGTTTGCACTTAGCATAAACCGCCCGACCAGTTAGTATGTAGCTGAGTTTCCAGCCCTATCTTGCCCACGTTACGTTGAGCGCGGAGCCCGTGTGCGTGTGGATGGCATCGCTAAGGAGCCGCTATCGACCACCCGTAACGTAGAGGGCAGACGCTCGTGCACGTGTGGGGAGAAGCTGGAGATAGGGCCGTCTCTAGAGACATCGAGCGTCAACGTGACTGGTCAGGGATTTGCGTTAAGTATAGATGTATGTCACCTTTAAGATGGTATAAAACATTATTTGAAGAATAATCATGATGAGGACATTGTGGAGAAACGTCGTAGCGAAAACATGATGAGGACGTTGTGGAGAAACATCGTAGCGAAAATTATATTAAATATAAATATTGGAAGTGTACTTAGCTTTAGTTGAGACGTTATCTGGTCGGTGGTGATGAAATTGTCCGGCCCTTGAGCTTTCCAATCCGTCATGACGACGGTGTTGCAGTTGTCGTAGCGCCTTTCCTGGCGGCGATTATTATTGCGACATGGCAGGTGGTCGGGGCTAGAGGCTGTGGTCATAGTCAAAGCATGTTGGAACTACTCTCCTGTAGCTGAAGCCGCCGAGTCCGTCGTTGTCGAGTTAATTCTCGATATTAATCCCAGCGAGCTACAGGACGATGTTAGCGAAGTAGATCGCGAACGAGGGAGATAGCGTTACATGCAGAAAATTTAATCTGTATTAGATATTCGAAGAACAGACTAATCCAATCAACAACGTAGAATGACTCATCCAGTTTTAAGTAGAGAATCCCATCTAGTTCGCATGGGAGTCCGTACGCACACCCCCTACCTGACGCGCCACTGTCGATGAAATGTGGTCGGCAGTCCATCGAGGGGTATGCCCATGATGGTAGATTAGTCGGTAGACAGGTGCGCAAGACATAAACCGGATGGTAATAGGACACAAGACACAAGATTTATATAGGTTCGGCCACCATTGTGGTGTAATACCTACGTCCTGTGTCCCGTTATTTTATATTGATTGAGGATGAGATAGATTCTTCTATGGGGTTTTATGAGATGTATGACCTGTCCTCTAGGGGACCCCTTCCTCTCCTTATATACTCTGTAGGAGGAGGGTTACAAGTAAAATATACGATTTGGTACTATTACAATGTCTAGTACACCTTGTAGCCTTGCGGTGCACGCCTTGATCTTGTGGGCCAGGCCACCTCGGATGGTGCGGTCCATGTATAGCCATTAGAGTATCCGAGGGTATATCCCCCACAGATGGGATGATGAGGGCTCATGCATACCCCTCCGTTCTGCTAAAGGACGCAAGGAATAACGACACGACGGTTGAAAGGCCACCCAGTCAGTCTCTTGCAACGCGTAAGGGCTCAGGGGTTGTTCCCGCATTGGGACCTAGCGAATGGTCAAAACAAAAAGACTCAGGGGCTCCTTGCACGCCCTGCAATCGCACGAAAAACACCTCACTCGCTCAATTAAGCCCTTGAAGGGGTACCACACCCCTCCAAGGCCTCGGGGGCTACACCCGGCGGGTGCGCTCATGCGCACCTGCCGGATAGAGCTCTACCCGAAGAAAGAAAAATGTAACAAAACGGTAGCAGAGCGCCACGGTCGCTCGTTCTCAAGCCTCTGAAGGAGTGCACCACTCCTCCACTGGATCGGGGCTACTGTCAGGTATCAATATACCAGGGTACCCTACGGATGGCGAAATACGATACCTTGCACATCTGCTAAAGCCCTATCATAGGGGCCCCGGTAAAACCGACCCGCTAAAGGCGCAGACGGCATGTCAGTCGCTCGCAGCCGAAAGCCAACCTCCGTCCCGCCTAAGCCTTGCGGAAAGGTCTCAGGTGAGATAGGCGTCTCGGGCGGCAGTTTTCGCCTCGCCCAAGCCCCATGACATCATCAAAGCGCCCGACCCCTGCGCCCTGTCGGGAATGATTTTCACCTCGCCCGATCTCTGCAACGTAAGTACGGGAGCGCCCGACCCTCTTGGCGTACCTCTGCCTCGCCCGAGGGACGCGTGGAGCCCTCTGGCAAGGCGGGGAACCACGGGGGCCCTCACCACGACACCCACTCCCACCGATGGGACGAACGTGACTGTGCATAGTGAATAGGAACACGAGAACCATGCTCTGACCCATCATGACCCCGGTTATTCTACCACGACAGCATTCATACCTCTACAGTGATGGGGGCAACTATACCACCTACCCCCCTCTCTACGCAAATCCGGGCGCCCGTACCGCCCATCCTCGACGGCACAGAAGCACACAGGACGAAGCATGACCACAACATATTGCACCAGCGGATGGAGAGGCTAAAAGATCAACGCCCGTTGCATCTCTGCGCTACAGCGGAAACTGCTCGCACCGGATAAGGAGGAAGACGGCCGCACCCAAGACCACCTTTTTCTCTTTCGTTTTTTTCCCATTTCACCTTTTTACCATAAATGTAGCCCGAGCCCTCCCCTTGAAAACTATAAAAGGGGAGGCAGGGGCCACATCTAGAGGCAATTCACGAGGACGGATCGAAATAGACTCCTTTAGACGACTAACACAAAAACGAGGGACGAAGAGGACACACCTCACTGAGTCAGCACACACACCCCTCTAAATAGACCTAGGATCCGTTCCCTCTCTCGAAAGCTTGTAACCCCTACTACGAGCACTCCGGTGCAAAAGCAACACGAGTAGCAGTAGAACCCACTGGACGTAGGGTCATTTTTACCCGAACTAGTATAAACCCTTGTGTCCGCTTTGCACACCATCCGGGCCTAGACGTGCAGATACAAATTCACTCGTCGCTCTGCCTAGGTACCCGTTTCTAGACACCGACAACTCAGCTGTGATTCTTTGAAATCCTTCTTACATTTACAGTATTATAATTATTTTTTAGATCTTACAGGAGCCATTATAATCATAAATTTTACAAATACGAGACTAAAGAAAAGGAATCTTATAGCACAAAATTATGTAGCCAAATAAGAAATCTAAAGAAGTCGTAGCATATGTCACCAAGCAGGTCAAATAAACTTCTATGGAAATTAGAATATATTCAAATTGACAGAATATTAGGTGCTTTATTTATCACAGGATAACTAATGAGCATGTGGATTTGACAAGCATAGGTATTGAACCAAACAGAAAAAGTTCAGATTGTAGTACGCTATGAAATCTAAGGAAGAGCATGCCAGCAAGCAGGTAAAAGTAAACTATTCAAAAAAAATTCTAGTGACAAGTAGCAGAAAATTTCGAGCCTATAATAAGATAACTTATTGTTTCATTAGTGTTAATTTGTCTGCATGTCGGTTAAGCCTACTTGCAGGTACATGCACGACAAAGCATGTGACGGAATACTAAAAGAGAGAGAGCCTATAATAAGATAAGAAAACTTATTATTTCATTAGTGTGGCAAAGCTTGGTGTGGTCGCAGAGACTCATGCCGGTGGTTGAGCACAGCATGCGCTTTAGCAGTGTCAGCGCGTTGTCTAAGCAAGCTGAGGCGGAGCCAAAGACAGGGAGGGATGTCCAAATCACAGCGCTCGAACATGCATTTCATCGAACATCCTAGGGGCATCTCTTGGGCGGTTGCATTCTGCGGCAGGTGTACATAACGACGATTAGCTGAAGGGGTTCTTGGAGGGTAAATAGACGACGCCGTAGAGATCTGTACCCTGGTGGATCCGATCGCCAACCCCATGCTGGCCTTCTGTCAGCGCAACGCCGTTGCCGTGCAGCCGTGGTGCAGCCTGCAACGACATCGCCGTCGTCAAAGGCATATGCGTTGGCAAGCTTCAGGTAGTGGTACACCGGCATTCCACCCACCGGAGGGAGATGGGACTCTCAGGTTCGGTTCTTGCTTGGCGCAGCCGTCGCCTTGATCTTAAGTTCCGCGAGCTGGGGACAAACAGTGGATTCGTTTTGTGCGGGAGAGGAGAGTACCCTAGTGGAGGAGGACGCGGCAGTAGCAAGGGCGCCCACCACCCGGGAGCATGGGCCGACCTACAGTTATGCCCGGGTATTCCCGGGTATACCCTATATTTTTGGGACAAATTTTAATAGATATTTGAGGTATATACATGTATAATATACATAATGTGTTAAAATTGCGTTTCTGTGCCATTTTATGCAGCAACTCGCGCCTAACTCGAAAGCAGCCTACTTCCAGACAGCCCATGGCCCATCTAACCTTCCCACTCATTTCCCCACTCCTCCAAAGTCCCAAATCCATCAGGCCAGGCCCGGAGGGGTAGGGCATGGGCAGCCGCGCACGCGCACTCGCGTAGGCAGCCACCTCATCTCGACTGTGCGTGCCGCCGCTTCGACCGCGCGCCGCCGCTTGCCACTGCGCTCCGCGCTTGCCACCTGGTAGCCGCCTGTCCGCCCGCGCGCTCCGCCCGCCCACGCTTCCTCCACGGCCTGCGCGGACGGCCGGACGCTCGTGTCGCCGGCGCGGCCCCCCGCTACGGGCATACCCTGCTCCCAATTCCTAGGTCCGCCACTGCCCGGGAGGCGGTGCCTGACGCGGGGACAGAGAGACAGTCGCGCTTGGAATGATTGAACGAAGCCTGACCTTGTTTAGTTCCAAAGTTGGGAGGTGCCAGAAATACTGTAACATTTCGTTTGTATTTGTCAATTATTGTCCAAACATTGACTAATTAGGCTCAAAAGATTCGTCTCGCAAAGTACAAGCAAACCGTGTAATTAGTTATTTTTTACCTATATTTAATACTCCATGTATGTGTCCAAAAATTAGATGTGATGGTGATGTGATAGAGAATCTTGGTACTTTTTGCATTTTGGAGGGAAACTAAACAAGGGCTAGTTTAGTTACAGTGTTTGCTACTTTGACAGCCAATAAAGATCAGACGGTGGAAAAGAACAGGGGACGTGGCAAAATAAGAGGCCAGGGAGATTGGGGGTAGGATTCGTATGGTAAAAGACTAGATTATATATAACTAGCAGGAACCCCTGCGCAGTCGCGCGGGCTAGGAAGATTCATAATGTGCAATGTTTTCATTACAAAATAGAATGTGTCTATTTGAGACGAAAAATAAAGCCTGTATGGGGAAGCAGAAAGAAGTGAATGTGTAGTCCATCACAAAGAGATGCAGGAAGTAGTGAGAATGAAAGGACATAGAAGAGAATTGGTAAGCTATAATGATATTGCAGACCCAGTTGTTCTCATATCAGCAACTGAAAATATGGCCACATGATCGGGGTGTTTATGCATTGTGGAGATACAACCAACATTTACTGTATTGTAATCCTATCGACTGGAGCAGCAGAGAGCACCTAAGAAGGTGACGGGATATGAGTTAGAAATGTGCTGCCATAATTATGCTGAAACTTACGTTTCACAAAAATGCATAAAACTATCAAAGACTGTCTTCTTTGTTCTCTCCATAGGTACGTGAGGTGATGTCATAACGGTTCTAAGCCTGTCCTCATGGAGATGTGGGTTGTTGTTATGAAGAATATTGAACACTTGGAAGCAAGGGCGGTGTAGATGAGGTTTTCCTTGAAATGGTGTTCGGCATGGGCCTGTGTGGATTGGCACATAAGGATAATGTTTTAGTAGGTAAATAATATTTCTGATTTAAAATGGCACAGCACAGACAATGCTAGACGTACATTTGAGCACTGTATCAGATGAATTGAACAGATTGTAATACGTACCACATCAAGAAGAAATGATCAACTCCATCATATGGCACAGATATTGATATGGATCCACTAACTAAAGAGGATGGAATCATAAATGACATTGGAAAAAGGGCCATGGGTGTCGGTAGAACAATAAAGAATCGTGGTAAAAATCATGTAGATATCTGCAAAGAACAAATAAGGCAAACAAATTAAGCAATTGTTGTAAAGAGAACGTGAAGAAGCAATACAACATACATCAATGAATTTTTCAGTAGTTACTAACTGACCTGTAGGGAAATTTGACGTCACCTGAAGATCATGTGAAACTGATCCTTGTACTCATGGGTTTGAAGCAACCAACTAACATAGAAAAAGGGAGCTAATCAGAATTAGCTACTATTAACCTGTGCTGACTGAAAGTTGGATGCAAAAAAGGTGGTGGTTACCAGTACCATTTTCTTTTTTGATGAAATGAAAATCAAGAGGGATACTGGTTTTTTTTAGCGGCATGGCAAAAACGAAGGTGGTTATCAGCAGAGCTGGAATTCAAAGAAACTGTAAAGGCATGGCAGGACCGTATAATTTTTTCACTATGGACTACACATAAAGGATATTTTTGCTTTGATTCTATTTAACGATATCATTAGCTATGCATGTGGTGGTGCAATATAATCACTGTAAAGCGAGTTTCTAAGATGGGCAACAGAAAATGAAATGCAACACAACGAAGGAACTTTTTCCCTTGCACTGTACATATGCTGAAGGCAACTGTTTCTGCAGGCTCTCTAGTTTAGCCTCATGCATAGCAACATTAACCATGCTCCACCGGGATGCTGCATGTCAATGAGGGAACATGACTGTCATGATTGGTAAGAAAAAGAAAAAACAGAGATGCTTCAAACCAAAATTGTGAGTTTCTAAGATGGGCAACAGAAAATGAAATGCAACACAACGAAGGAACCTTTTTTTTTTTGCGCTGTACATGTGGTGAAGGCAACTGTTTCTGCAGGCTCTCAAGTTTAGCCTCATGCATAGCAACATTAACCATGCTCCACCGCGATGCTGCATGTCAATGAGGGAACATGACTGTCATGATTGGTAAGAAAAAGGAAAAACAGAGATGCTGCAAACCAAAATTATTCTTGTGCTAAGCAACCAGGTCAGTAAAGGAAATTCTGTAACGATGTTTGCAATTGAAAGAGAAGTTTCATAAAGTCAAACCGGAGAATTGAAGGTCACCTATCTGAAACTGTTGTTAAGTTTGAGTGAGCTGTCGGGCACAATCTTGAGCACCAAAGAAACAACAAATGTTTTGGGATGCTTGTTATCTCTGCATTAATAATTCTGTGTGGCCACACGAAGATCACGGAGGACCCGTAGGAACACATCTGCAACTAAGTCAGGATCCCTGCAGCACTGGTGACAACCAAATGCATCAGAATAGATATGCATGAGAAAAGTAAGCATCATTCAGTAGGATTTTAAAAAGAGAACATAGGAGCACATACTGTGAGACGAAAACCATGTAAGTATTACTACTGAACTCCATTCTTAACGATAGGTAATCAAGAGGACATAGATGCATAATCTGGAAATATATACATAGGAGACCTGACCTGACTTTGCATAGATGCCGTGCGACAAAAAATAGGGTGTCCATTTCGGTAAGACAGGCCTATAATTTTGATCTGAATCCATTTCTGCGTGAGTAAAAGACAGGCCATATTTGACGAATCCCAATCGGCCTCAATGTTGGAATCGTAGAGAGTAGCTGAGTAGGTGCAGATTAGGAACCAATTCGTTCATAGTTCATATAAGCTGAAGGAAAACAATTCATAATATAAGGTGAAGGAAAACCAATAAGAATCGGACGTAGTTCATATGCGACGAAGCAGGAGACAGCGTGCTCTACACACAGATTGGGTAGGGATCGCCTACCTCGACTCCTCCGCTGGGAAGACAAAGCGGGCGATGGGGTGCCGGCGTGCCGTTGTGTAGTCGCAGAGGCGGTGGGTCGACGACTGGTGGAGCGGCGGCGGCGAGCGGACGGAGGCGGGCGATGGGGGCGGCGTTCTACGGCCACGGCTGCGGCGAATGGAGGTATCCTGCAGCGGACGTGGGTACAGCGCGACCTCGGCGAACGGGGGGAGCAGGGGAAGAGGGAGGCGGTGGCAGGCCGCGGCAGCGGCGTGGTGCGCGGGGACGGAGGGAGCGGAGCCGTGACCGCGGGCCACGGCGGCGGCGCCGAGGGGATGGAGAGGGGGGGGGGGATTCTTGCTTATTGCGGCGCTGGCGATGGCTCTGGAGCGTTCCTGAGCGGTGGAGGCCTTTCTTTTGCGGGAACCGACGGATGACGGGGGTCGACCGTCGATGTTTCGGGAGGCTGTACGGTGCTACGTGGGCAGAAGCCTCCCGAGGCCTGGCTGGACGCGTGGACGTGTGCTGGCGGTGAACTGCTGCGGGAACAGGATTCTCGAGGCCGAGCGTGGTCCGTAGATGGTGGCGATCGGACGGCTGGAAATTAACGATGACGTGGCCGTCGGAGGTGGTCTTTTGGTATACAGCAGGTAATAGTTAGATTACTTATACAAAAAGATAACCAATCATAAATTAATGTTAATAGATGACGTTGCATGCTGATGTAGATAACTAAATGTGTGTTAGCGGATGATGTGTCTTGCTGATGTATGATCATAATTGTAAATGCTAGCGGGCTATAAATGACTGCTGAGGTGAACAACTTGCATGGTGATATTGAACTCTAATAAAATTTAAGATTATAAGAGATACTGTAGAGATTATTCCTTAATTCTTAGCTTTATGTCGTTAACAACCAATCTTAGTACGTATCTTACTACTATTATTAGTCGAAGATTTAGAGGCTCTTATTTAAGACACCATGCATTCATTATTATTAGACCGCCACTAGACAAAGGTAATAAATCCTATAAATTCTCAATCAATCTGATATAAATTCTAATGATAGTCATTGATGGATCTATAATATTTTCTAGAAAATATTCACCTTTTTTTAGAATTGCAAAGTATAACGTAGACGCTCATAGCGCATGCACACTCACCCCTATGAACATACGTACGCAAACCCTATCTCTATGAGCACATCCGAAGGACTGAGCCGACAGATCTTGAAATTCACGAAGTCACCACTGGCGCCGACGAGGACGTCGTCTACCACTGAAAGCATAGCGCCGTTAAATCCTAGAATAAATTCAGGAAAATACGAACACCTGTGCCAAGTCGATGACTTAACCCGGATGAGTAGGTTCCACCACGAGAAATCTAACCAACTGGCAGAAAATATTCACCTTTGCTATTAACAAAATCGTCTAGAAACGCATTTTCATCCCAGAACTTAACAGGTACAGGTGTGGCAGGACTGGATAGCGTGAGAGACCACTGCACTTTCTAGCGATTGAGGCACTGAGGCGGAGGGTCTGAGGCAACAATTGTCCGGCATCATGTTCCATACTTCCACGTATACCAATTATATTCCGGTTCATAGTTTTTTTATTATTATTAATTTTTTTTGCGACGAATTCCGGTTCATAGTTGCGTACTGCAACAGCACGGCCAGATGACGGTACGGGGGCTTCCTGGCCAGCGGCCATCGACCATCGTGAACAACCACCCTGTTTATTTTGCTGGTTCAGCGGAATCAGCAGCTATCTAGTAGTATTTTTCTCTCACAATCAACCAGCGAACAGTACTTTCAGCCACAATAATCCAACGAAACGGACAAGCTGAACATTATCATGGGCGTAGATCTCATTACGCGACGCCACACTTCCACGCTATTTTCAGCTTGTTCAAGTAGTTTGCGTTGTCTGCTGGAGAAGACTGACACACTAATCCGACAAGGAGAGGAGGTGGAAATTACCGAGGGGAGCGACGGCCGATTTGATGCGGAGACAGGGGAGTGTTGGCACACAAAATTGATCCGCGCAACAACACGATAACTATCATACTTTCGCGATGATGAACAACTAGTTTTCAGGACAAACTAGCAAAGGAGTTCCTCGCTTTCGTGGAGGAGAGCCGACCATTTTTCAGCGCAAAACAACAAAGATTATCAATCCTTAATAGAGGTTAGGGTTCGACATATACTACTGTCCTAATATAGAAGAAAGAACAAATAACGAAGAAAAATAGTAGATGTATTATGTCGATCGGCTCCAGAAAACAATCGGCCATGTACCCATTATATAGATGGGCACACCTGGTCTTCGGCAAGGGAGCAGGACTCCTGGACATGTACGTAAGTTATTTTGATGTACAAAAGGCCGAATATAATATATATTTCTATTCCTAACTAATTCGGCAATAAATCCACATGTGTATGATATTCCGTCTAAGTCCAGCACTAATACGGCTAGTATCAGCTAAGCGGATAGCAAAATACTCTCCTGGTTTTCTAGCTCTTTTCTTCCTTCGTTGCCTTGTTCCTCTTCACACGTGATCTGCATCATGTTTTATATCTTGAAAATATTATACACGCTACTATTTTTACCAGTGCCGTCCTTCATGCATACATAATTCTGAACACTGTCCATATGTAAAGGACTTCATCAACCATGCAAACGCCCGCTTGCGGCACTTGACCTCCTCCGATCCTGGCTGGTTGGCTCTGCTGTTGCATCCTGCCAAAATGATTTCACCAGAAAACACTTTCCCTTCATCTACGTTGCAGTCTAACATTATGTCACCCAATTAACTTAATAGTAGCAAATAAGCTAATTTGGCTTAATAAATAATCCTATAGCCAAATTATACTGTCAACACATGTCCCTTTGTTTTCGGTACAATTGCATTTACCGAAAACATTATACTAGTTTCGATTTTTTTCCATAGATTCGGTCATAATAATTTAATCAATGCAATATTGATAACCGAATATTTGTTATTTTCTCTGTACATCAAATCACTAATCTGCCATACCAACCTTTTTGCAAACAGCCAAAAACAACAATAATTGGCCAAATTATCTAATAAATAAATCTACATCAATTACTCGGCCACATGGATTGTGCATGATAATTAAAGAACTAACAGCCGAGCCCAGCAAATGAACAGTACTAAAATGCTCGGCCAATTCCCAGGACGATGGTAAAGAAAGCATCGGCCATATAGCCATATGTCTTATACTAACACAGTAATTAAAATAACGCCGGTCATATATTTTTCTAAGGACGATGATAATCAATTATCGGCCATATTTACTGTCCAATATATCTCGTTTAACTTATACTATATATAATGAATAAATTTGCTCACAATGAATCATTATGCGGCCGAATTTTTATTTGCTCTATTAATGAAATCACTGATCGGCCATACCAATTATTTCGTAAATAGCCCAAAAGAAACTAAACAGCCGAATTACCTAATATAAATAAACCAACACTAATTACTCGGCCATATTAACTGACATGTAGTTTGAAGAACTAGTATCTGAACCTATAAGAAAAGAACCGCACTATGCTGTTCAACTAACTCAATCTTAAGGCGATGTAAATAAAACATCAGCTATATGACCATCCTCATGTATAACCGAAATAAATATATGCATGAACAAAACAGAGTTTGACCCATAAATATTTCGGTTTGTAGATCGAAAAAACAATTTTAATCAATCAAGTGTAATAATTTGGTGATATCCCTCCATGATATGATGACTGCATCCAAGGGTTATAATAGGACCATGAGGGATAACCAGACATACCTGAGAATGGACTCCATGACATTGGTCCTAATGGCATGGCTAAAGAATATGGGTGATAGGATGGCCCAAGATAATAATGATCCAATGCAAGCCTTTGGCTAAGTAATTGTTTCTTGACTCCCTTTCTTCTTCAATCTCACTGCTTCCATCGGAACGGACGCTCGGCCATCATCCTTGTCACAAATTTGGTCTGTCCCTTTGAGAACCCATGCCATATTCCTCTTTTTCAGCTCCTCTGCACTAAGCCTTCGCAATTTCTTCTCTTGCCAACTCGATAAGCCGAGTGGGCATCTCGGCTGTGATTTTGATTTAAGTGGCAATTCTTTCTTGATCTCGGCCCCTGTTGCTTCCATTGGAATAGATGCTCGACCATCATCCATATCTCGAATTTGAATTATTCCTTTGGGAACCCACGCCATGTTCATCTCCTTTAACTCTTGTTCACTAAGCTTTTGCAACCTTCGCTTTTTTGAATGCGAAAGCCTGAGTGGACACCATCTCGGCTGTGGTTTTGTATTAGACAACAAGGATAATTTTGGGACAATCTCTTTTATACTGGAATCATTGGTCGATTCGGTCAAAATTACTGTCTTTGGTTGCCTGATATCTGCCTGCTTGGTAGCAAGAGTGGACGGAAACATAGCCAACGTACTAAACACACCATGTACCGTTGCTTCATTGCTGTTGTTTGCTCCTGCAGCTGTCCTGCCATTGTTCTTATTCCCAGATGGAGCAAACTGCTCGGACTCAGTTATTTCTCCACTCTTGCCAGCAACAGTATCATTGAACACCACATCCTTTTGTCCCTTTTTGATTTGATAAACCTGTTTAACCACTTTGCCTCTTCTTTTCGGATCAGACCGATTTTTTTGATTAAAACGGTCGTTATTATTAGCATATGTTCCGTGCATGGATCTTCTTGGAGCAGCCCAATCCGGACAAAAATAATCACCGTGCATAGGAGGATATGACATCCATGTATTATAATAACTCCAAGATGGATAAGGAGAAGACATACCCAGAGGATACCCCCATAGCATATGCATAGGATGTTCATAAGGTTGAAACGGCGTCGAGATATGAAAATTCTCCTGCTGCCGATTCAAACCATTAGAATCTCGTCTCGGATATGATCTTGACTGCTTGAAATTATCTGACTGACTAGCACTCTTTGCATCCGCCTGTTTTTTTATACTTAGCCAGAAGCTCCTTGAAAGAAAGCTTCGGCCTTTTAAGCGTCTTCTGTTTAACTTCAATATGCCCCCCAGTGCTTGATGCAATCTTGGTGCTTTCCACAAAAATCTTTGGGCGCTCATCAATAGTATCTGAATGTTTACAATTTGCAGCAGCTGAATTCCCTCTCATTTTAGACATGTCTGAACTATTAAGTTCGGCCATAACTACTGTTTCTGCCTTGGTCAAATAAATAACCGAACTGTCATTGTGGTCATCTGTAGCTGCTATTCTTGAAGCACTAATACTCATATCTGAAATAACATGGCTTTGTTCTACTGACGCATGAGCGAGCGAGCCAGTACTTGAATCCAAACCAGACAGCACTCGTTCGGCTATATCCTTTGCAACACTGTTTATGGAATTTCCCCCTCGGTCAATCTGTACACTAGCCGAAGCATTGTTGCCTTCGGCTGTACTGTTTTCTTGTACAGGACTACTACTAATCTTAATGTAAGGACCAACTTTATTATCTAGTTGACTCATTGCAGCAGCTTTTAATGCCTGGTTTGTTTCATGATCCGAACCAACTCGATGTTCGGCTATACCAAAAGTAAAATTGCTACATCGGTTTCTTTCATCTAGCAGCAAGCTGACAGCTAGCCCCTCATTACTATTATCAACAAAAGTAGGAATCAGCCTTTCCTTCTCCAAAACATGTCCGGATATTTTATTAGTGATATCTCCTGTGACCGATTCATCCACCACATTAAATATATGCTCTAGGCTAGATTTTTGAACTAACTCATGCCCCCTAATTTCCTGAGAACTTGAGAACATCAATCGACCTTTATCAATGGCCGATTGTACTTTACGACGAAATACATTGCAAGCATTGGTGCTATGATCAAACGAATTATGCCACTTGCAATACATTTGTTCTTCTAAATTTCTAACCAATGACAGGAGTTGGTGATCAATTATTCTAATATATTGATTTTCTAACAAAATATCAAATATGTGATCACACATAGTCATATCAAAGTGTACTTCATTTTATTTATCCGATTCTTTTGTGGAGACGGCTTTAATGCTAAACAAACAAATGGTTCAAATTTGATATCGACCCATTCAGCTAAACATTTACTTGTATTTCTAATGTCCGATAATTTAGAACGATATTCTATTTCCTTATTATCGGCTTCTTCAATATTTTTCAACCTCGGCTTTGCACCTTTGAATCCAAAATAATTACAGCACATGTATCTCATTTGAGACTGAGTGTAAACCGAGTGTAAAACAAGTAAAGCTGCCCATGCAAATATTAAATTTGGAGGAAACAATGGGCAAAGCTTTAACTCTAATAAAATGCTACTGTCGGCCTCTCCAGATTGCTCAATACACTGGCCGATATATTTTAAAATATTGCTAGTAAGTAAACTACCATTCTCAACCGATCTCTTATAATTATTTAGAATAGAATCACTAATATAAGCCTCAATTGCAAATCTATGATCAGATTGAAAAATAGGCAGATCACTTGTGGATAGTACCTTTTGAGATAAGTTTGAGAAGCATGATGGTTGCACTCGAATGATATCTTGCCTTGCCTTTTGATAGCTCTCCAACAATATTTCCTTAACTTCAAGGTCCCGTGCTCCATCATCTTGATGCATCTTGTCGGCTGAATTTTGTTCGGCTTTATGTTGTGCTTCATCAAAATCATCCTCTGGGGCACGGAATTCAGATGGCAAAACAAAAGGTCCATTGATTCCTGAGAAATCAAACATCGCTACCTCGTTGCGCTTGGAACGTTTTTGCAAAGCTAAGCTTGATTCTTTTAACATGATGGATTCAGAACAAGTATGATTGTGTTCAGCTTTAGTAACAACCGAACTATTGTCCACATCTGTCACTATTATTTTTCCTTTGCTAATTTCATTAACTAGCAAAGCTTCTTCCTCTTTCTCACTATTAACTGACAATTTAATAACAGCCGGCCTTAGTTCTTGTGAAAAAACAGGTTTTCTTCCCATACTTACAAGGCAAGCATCTAAATTTTTCCTAACATCCGCACGCTCTTGAGCTATAATAGTTTCCATGGCAGCTCTTACATTTTCATCAAGCTGCCTACTGCTGTTATGCTCTAAATGTTGCTCTGCCATAGACTGACTAGATGTGGAACCAACTTGTAACACCTGTTGATCATTAAGATGAGTTTCCGAAAATGAACCATAGGGAATTTCGGCAATTTGGGGTGGTGTAGGATACACACTATGTGCTACAGTGTTATATGGAGGTGTACTTATGCTTGTTGAAAACTCATTGACCCGGCCATGTTTTGCAAATGTAGCCGAATCATGTGCATTCAGTATTGCGCATGAGAATGAAAATCCAAACGGTACATCCTCTAGCCTATTAGTATTTGGTGTACCAAACGTTGAATAAAAATAATTGACCAAAACATCATTATTTCGGCCATAAATATTATTATGCATTGGCATGACTTGTTGTGTAACAAAAGGTGCTGGAAACATTGCCGATGAATTATGTGGTAAATTTTCTCTATTTGAGTGGCTAAAATAATTGGCCGAACCTATCCCACTAATTTGGCCGTGTTGGTCAGTCATCGGCATGCTAATTTGTGGTAAGCTATATTGACAGTTTATTACTGATGAACTACTAGGAATAGGATATGAAATATCTTGTTGCAAATTAGCAAAATTATTATGACATGACGCTTCATAAAAATTGGCCGAATTCATCACGTTAATTTGGCCTAGCTGACTATACATTGGCATTTGGGATTGCGGCAGTGCCGATGTATGAGAAAACATATATGCATGATTTGTATCGCTAGGGGCATTATTAATATTAAAAACATGCATATTATCTGATATAGGATTTTGCTTATAATCTTCAGATCCAAAATTTGCATATCTAAAACAATTATCTGAATAATTACCAGCCAATACAGTACGTTCATTAAATGTAGGCCTAGCATGGTTAAATATATCCATCTTAAAGCAAGGTAGGAAAATTGATGACGTACGTGTACTAGTTGATGTTTCCTCTGGTGCAGTCACGTAGCACTTTCACCTGAAATCAATCTTTCACGCCGCTTGTCTTCACGTTGGACCGTAAAGTCGTAGCGTAGATTCACTCTGGCGCAGCTTCCGAGTTGGATTAGCACAGGAACCAAGCGAATCAAAACAGCCTTTTGCCAAACAAAGTATGCAAGCCACCGATCAATCAGGATAGAACGGCGCCAATTTTACTTTGCCGGCTGAATTCCCTAGCAATTCCTGGTGGCGATGATAGATAAGAACACACGACCGGCCTTCCTGATTCGTCGATAGATCAATGGCTAGGAGAAATAATTCGGCGGTAGATAGCCGAATCGATTGATTCTCTAGCAGAGTCGCCAATTCTGTTGGCACGCAAAATTGATCCGCGCAACAAAACGATAATTATCGTACTTTCGTGACGATAAGCGACTAGTTTTCATGACAAACTAGCAAAGGAGTTCCTCGCTTTCGTGGAGGAGAGCCGACCGTTTTTCAGCGCAAAACA
The DNA here is from genome assembly GCA_038087645.1 of Saccharum hybrid cultivar R570. Classification (NCBI taxonomy): domain Eukaryota; kingdom Viridiplantae; phylum Streptophyta; class Magnoliopsida; order Poales; family Poaceae; genus Saccharum; species Saccharum hybrid cultivar. Next base: position 451,781 of record JAQSUU010000198.1, read on the forward strand.
GCAAAGATTACCAATCCCTAATGGAGGTTAGGGTTCGGCATATACTACTGTCCTAAGATAGAAGAAAGAACAAATAACAAAGAAAAATAGTAGATGTATTATGCCGATCGGCTCCAGAAAACAATCGGCCATGTACCCATTATATAGATGGGCACGCCTGGTCTTCGGCAAGGGAGCAGGACTCCTGGACATGTACGTAAGTTATTTTGGTGTACAAAAGGCCGAATATAATATATATTTCTATTCCTAACTAATTCGGCAATAAATCCACATGTGCATGATATTCCGTTTAAGTCCAGCACTAATACGGCTAGTATCAGCTAAGCGGATAGCAAAATACTCTCTCCTGGTTTTCTAGCTCTTTTCTTCCTTCGTTGCCTTGTTCCTCTTCATACGTGATCTGCATCATGCTTTATATCTTGGAAATATTATACACGCTACTATTTTTACCAGTGCCGTCCTTCATTCATACATAATTCTGAACACTGTCCATATGTAAAGGACTTCATCAACCATGCAAACGCCCGCTTGCGGCACTTGACGACCTCCTCCGATCCTGGCTGGTTCGCTCTGCTGTTGCATCCTGCCAAAATGATTTCACCAGAAAACACTTTCCCTTCATCTACGTTGCAGTCTAACATTATGTCACCCAATTAACTTAATAATAGCAAATAAGCTAATTTGGTTTAATAAATAATCCTATAGCCAAATTATACTGTCAACAGGGAGGGCGAGACGCACCAGCACGTATAGATAGATACTCCCTCGCTCTAGAAAAATGTCATTACGAGATGTGTGCTGGTCAAATTTTTTTAAACTTGACTAGGTTTATAAAAAAATACAACAACATATTTTTATAAATAAGTTTATCTAATGACACTAATTATGTATCATAAATATTAATATTTTCTTGTATATATTTGATCAAAGTTAAAAATATTTAGCTTCTCAAGAAATGAGAATGACACTCTTTATGAGACAAAGAGAGTACTTCTAGAAACCAAGGAAGAAGAAACTTACTCAATCCGTCCCAAAATAAATACACTTTTATGTTTTGTTGGAGAGATTAATGATACTAGAAAAATTACCTATATATATATCCATATTAAATTGTCCCAACATATTTGCATTTTGTGAATAGAGAAAGCTAAAATGACTACTTAAGTTAGGTAGTACATAACATACTTACTTGTTTTCTGATAAATTTTAAATACTAGAAGTGCATTTATTACTAGACAGATAACTATTACTTTTAATATTGGAAGAGAAGAAAAGAGAGATTATTATATTTTGTATAAATATAGATATAAATTACTCCTTCTGTTCTAAATTATGAAGCATTTCGACTTTTCTAAATATTGCTTTTACTATGTATGTATCTAGACATACTGTATATCTAAGTACATAACAAAAGTTATATATCTAGAAAAACCAGAACCTTATAATTTGTTATAATATGCCATTTTACTCTTTCATATGTGCCAATCTTAGGCGCTCCAAGGCTCCAACTCTTCTACCTTTTGAGTTGTCCTTGGACTCAGGAGAAGACAAAGAGGCGCCAAAAAGCAGGATGCTAAAGAAGTTAATGCAATAATGTCAAATTGATGAGTGCCTAAAACGCATCGCAATACGCTCGCATTCCTGACTCCTGAGTATCACGCGCTCTCTCAAATCCCAATAAGAACTGACGCCTACGGCTGCACATAGCAGATTGCAGTCCATCAAGAAACTAACACCGCAGCTCTCTGCCCTGCCACCGCCACCGCCACCGCCACCTGCAAGATGAGTCCGTGGTGTTATAAACTTAGGATCGTTTAGGTGTAGATCCAGTGGGTAAGTACTTCTCCTTTTGGTAGATAACACATATAGATACATGTTCTTAGGATAGAATACAAGAGATATGGGGAGTATGTAATGTTACCGACCATCAATTGGGGAGGAAGAGAAATCTGACATAGCTTCGGTGTCGGAGTCGAGAACGCGATGACGACGTCGCGGTAGCGCAGTGGCGGCGTGGAGACCAGTGGGGCTTCCCGCCGCTTCAGTGCTTCTCCTAGATCGGTGTAGGGACTAGGTGGGGTTGCTGGCGGCTACAGTGAACTTCATGACCTAACCACTAGCCCCCCACCTCCTATTTATAGCACTGCGCGACGGGGGCCCACCAGCCACTTCATTGGGCTGGACGTCCCCGATCAGGACGCATCAAGGACCCACACCTGGCCGTTGGGCCAAGTATGGTGGAGATCAACCAACATTCTCCCCCTTGATCTCTCATCACTTTCTTCGTTCTTTAATTTCTTATTCAAATTTCAATTCATATTTTCTTCCTTCTTTCCTATTCCATCACAGATTAGTGCATAGAACTGTCCCATCGTCACAGCAATTAGTGCCGCTAGACTAACAGCCACAATACACTTCTCCATTTTGAAATGATACTTTCTTTGGGCCCTTTGTTGTCCGGGAATCATAGGCTGTACCATAAACCCATGTCGACTGTGCGTTTTCTGAACACACTGGGTGGTAAGCCCTTATAAGCTGATCTGCAAGTACTTGCTTTTACTTATTCATTCAAAAGCTTTTAAAAGATTCCGGACTTTCTCCTTTACAACGTCTAACTTCATGTCAATGTGTTTGGCAGCACACTTGACCCGTTGTCATAGGAGTCAATCACTTTAAATGGTAATTGCTGTTGTATACCATTACCAATTCCGGGTATAAGTTAACAATTTCGCCTGTCCTATAAGCCTCATAATAAGTTGTTCTATAGGTATGCATCATTGATGACACCACAATTGTTTCTTCAGAGCTTTTCCACAATAAAACTCCAACTGCGAGAGTTAGCTACTATGTGGGTTTCACTAAACATCTCGCCGAAATTCATCATTCTTATACCCACAACCATTTGTGAGTACTTGTTCTTTCTTAGTCATCATGAGGCTTATTAAATCTTTGCACAATTGCAAGACATTCTCAGTCTCCATTCCAGTGATCTATATCTGGACTGGACTTTCTGCCAAAACATCCCGGATAAATGAAATATGTTAGGGTAATATCATACTTGTGCACTCATTAACTGTAATATCATAGTTGTGCACTCATTAAGCTTCCAACAGCTGAAGCATATGGATCCATATTCATTTCATCAATCTCATTTCGATTCTTGTAACACTAGAATTCTCAAAATTATTACCCTTGACTATATGAACAGGCGTAGGTTCACTTGCATGCATACTTTGTTTCTTTACAATCTTTTCTAAGCATGCCTTTGTGATAATCCTAATACCCCTTTCATCTGTCTCGGTGAATTTCAATTCTTATAATGAGTGTCATTTCACCGAGAACATTCTTATTGAGTCTCGAGGACAAGAACTGCTTCACATACAGTAGATTGACATCACTACTAGCAAGTAAGGTGTCATCCACGTATATAGGATTAGGAAATGAATTTCCCATTCTATGACTTTGTACAGATGTAATTGTCCTCTCATTCTCTTTAACCCAAAATTTCTAGTTGACCTTTCAACTTGAAATGCCACTGTTTAGAGACTTGCTCTAGTTCATAAAAGATTTTTACAGATGTCATCCCATTCGTTCGTTCTTTCTTTCCACGACAAAACCTTTAGGTTGTGCCATGTAATTATTTTCATACAAATCCCATTGGAAAATGTTGTCTTTACTTTCATCTCAGATCATGATGTGCCACTATCACTCATTGTAATCTATTCATTCTCTTTGTGTAAAATCTTTCGATTCAAATCGTGCTTTATATCTTATGTTCCCTTTGGAGTCACATTTCGTCTTGTAGACCCTTTACAGCCTACTGTTTTGGCTCCATTAGGAACTGCTTCTTTTCCTCAAACTTCGTTGGTTCATCGATTTCATTTCAATTTCCTTAGCTTCTTGCCATTTAGGCGTGTTAACGCCTCTCATGGTTTCTTCAAATGAGGTGGAATCATCCTCCATTTGAATTTCTTCATTAATATATATAACTTATAGTTATCAATAATATCTGATTCTCTTATTCTTTGAGACCTTCAGGTCTGTAGCTAATGGCATGACACTTCTTTCACATGGGGTTGTTGTTGCTCTTTCATCGTCAATCGATTCTATAGGATAACTGGATCATTGTTTTCTTTTTCATCTTCTTAAAGGGCTAACAACATGTGTTGTATGAGTCATACAACATCAACATGGTGTTGAGCATTTGTCGATCTTGAGTCATTGGAGTAGGCACTGGTCCCACTTCTCTTCAAGTCGTAGATCTTTTCATACCATGCTCCCCCAGATTAATTCATCTTGTGTAAGGATAGCGTATCTTCAATCTTTCTTATTTTGGGTTTATTCTATTAAAATCTATCTCATTTGGTGCTTTGAGCACCGTCTTCGTATTTCTTAGTCTCATTGCTATTTTCCTGTTGAACTGTAAAAGGTTCAGGAATTTAGCTATTTCTATACTTAGGGGTATCTTTATTATGACCGTTGTACTCCCTCAACGATCACCTTCATCTTTTATAGATCACTTTTTCTCTAAATGCAAAGCATATAATGGGGAGTTTCTTTCAATCATCTTTCTGAGTTTCTTATTCTTTGACTTTCTATCTTTTTCAATTCATGTCACAATCCTCCCCCTCGAAATGTGGCTCAAACTTTTCTGCCACAATTTCGAAACCTTCATAACTCTTGTGAGTGAGGAAACTTTGATTACTTCATCCATATGATTACATCATGGAAGATAAAATTGTTTCTTAATTCGTATGGAAGTATGTATTCTTTTTCCTCATTTCACTTCAAGAACTCAACAGAGTCCTTTCATCGGTACTTCTGCAAGTCATGCTTGCATGTCATTCTTATCATGAGGTTCATTTTCAACTTCCTTTTGTTCTTAAACTCATACTAGGATAGCATGAGAGCTACCCTAAACTTCTCTCCATGTGCGGGATATACATGGTCATCTCACTTTCTCCTGCCATGCAGGACAAGTGCTATGCCAACTTTGCCCCATAACTCGGGTATTTTCTTAAATTTATGCCGCCATGCGAGACAATTCTCTTGTAGAGACATAAATGCCAGGATTGGCTCATATTCAATTATCAAATTCAGGAATAAATTCGATATTCTTTAACACACATGCTTAATCCGACGTTGGTCAAATTAAACATGCATATCATTCATTACAATTCATATCATGATGATAAAAACTGAAAATTAAATTATTTTTCATAGAGAGTACATAAAACACATTTCTTAAACTAAAAACTTATTGTTCTATTTCTTTCTTGGATCAATATCCCTGAAATCTTCGAAAATTATTTCTTTTCAAACCACTCTTAAAGAGGACACAATTTCTCATGCAATGGTCTACTTTCATACACACAATTTGTTCTCAGGCTTTTCATCATCTGAGTCACAAGTACCCAGTGCTTTTCTTTTCTCTTTCTTTCTGCCTTCAAGAACGAAAGCATAAAGTTCTTTGTCTGAAAATTATTCAACAATAGTTATCAACATTAAACTCTGATTTCCTTATGTTCTATTCTATATCACCGTTGGGCAGATATAGAACAAAACAACTTTCTTATACATTAATTCTATATCACCGTTGGGCAGAAATAGAATTAAATGCATAAAACTCATAGATAAAATTCATAAAATTCTCTATCAATAACTTTTGCTAAAATTAGCAACATCATGAATACAATATTCTTGTACATTAATTCCACATCACAGTTGGGCATAATGGAATTAACATATGGAACAACTCAATTATCATTGACTCTCTTCAAAATTAAATTCTCCCGTTGGTTCGAATTTAATTAGAAGATCATCATCATCATTATTGCAGCGGAAAATCATCTTTCTATTTCATGAGCATTTCTTGATCTTTATCTATTCTCTGAAATTGATCACTTTGATGCATAAATTATCAGAGATTTAAATCTCAACTTCAAATTCATAAACAAGCTTATAATATTGTTATCATCAACGTTGGTCAGAAAATAACAATATCATAATTTCACTTAAATCATAATGTGAATATCCCTCTAATTAAAATTTTCTCGTTGGTTACAATTTTAATTAGAGGATAAACCTTTCATCATTTTCTGAACTCTTCAAATTAAATCCTCCCGTTGGTTCGGATTTAATGAGAAGGCAATATTCTTTTTCTTTGCAGCGGAAACATTAATCAAAATTCTTAAAATAATTCTTATTCAGAAGCATCGTTTTGTACATATCCATCCTCTAAGCAATTATCTCGTTGGTTCAAATTGGATAGAGATGGAAAACGAAACAAAATTCTTCAAAAAATTTGCTTCTGAAAAGAATAATCTCAATACTTTACTGTGCATTCTGTGAACTGAGGCCCGCGGCCCAGCTAGCTTGGCCCAGCAGGGCTCTCTCTATTCCTTGCGGAAGCCTAGCAGGCCGGCTGAATTTTGAGCTGCTCCACACGGCCCACGGCCTGCTCAGCAAAAGCCTAGCCTAGCGCGAAGCAAGCCCAGCTAGCCCACGCTGAACGTTGGCCTGAGGCCCATTTTCTCTTTCGCGGGCTTCTGCTTTCCGGCCTGCGTTCCAGCTCGCGAAAAAATAAAACAGCGGCGGCCCACTCATGCTTATCCGGCCCAGCTGCCAGAAGCAGCCTGTCCCCAACCGCACGCTCGCCATTTCCTCCCGCCCAGGCCACAACCTGGGCCTGGGCCGGGAAAGCACTTCCCTGCCTGGGCCTAAAGCTGGCCCAGCCGATCCTGGCCGTTGGATACGATCCGACGGACGAGCGTCGATCTCGGGAGATCAAAACTGCGCCACCGGCAGCTCCCCATGAACCCTAAAATCATTTGCTTCTTTACCCTTCTTCCTTATTTTCTCTTGCCTTAGCCAGTGGCGGCGGCAGCAACCGGTGGCCGTCCACGGTGACTAGGCCGAAGATGGTGTGGCGGCGCCGCCGTTGGGCCCCTGGCCGGCGCGCGCGTCCACCCGAGGATGGGCGCGCCGCCGTCCAGCGGTCTCGCGGCGGTGCCTTTGACCGTCGGGCCGGATGCAAGGTCGCGCGGTGGCGTGACCTCCCTGGTCGGCAGCTCTGCATCTTCCCGAGCGCCGGCCAAAAAGATGGCCCGGCTTTCCACCCGGCGGGAAGAACGGGGTTGCCCCGCCGGGTCTTTCTTCTCTAGGGTTAGGGTTTCGCTATGTGATTCACCTCTTTGCACTTTCTTTTTCGATTTGAAAATCGATTCGATTCTTTTCTATTCTTTTCTCCAAGCTCAGTGGTTGAGCCACTCGGTGGTAGCGCTTACCGCCCGCGTCCGAGCCCTTGCTAGGCACGGGTTGGTTAGGGTTAGCGTCTATCCGATTCGAAAAACGATTCATCTCGTTCATTTCCCCTCACTGCCCGATCCTTCATCAGGCAGTTAAGGTTAGGGTTTCGGTTGAACCGATTTCTTTCTTCCGTTTCTGTCCGGATTGAAATCCGTCACATCTTCTTTTCTGTGATTTCGACTTCTTTTACCCGATCTGAATCAACACTAGCAACGAGGCTCCGGTACCAATGTTATAAACTTAGGATCGTTTAGGTGTAGATCCAGTGGGTAAGTACTTCTCCTTTTGGTAGATAACACATATAGATACATGTTCTTAGGATAGAATACAAGAGATATGGGGAGTATGTAATGTTACCGACCATCAATTGGGGAGGAAGAGAAATCTGACATAGCTTCGGTGTCGGAGTCGAGAACGCGATGACGACGTCGCGGTAGCGCAGTGGCGGCGTGGAGACCAGTGGGGCTTCCCGCCGCTTCAGTGCTTCTCCTAGATCGGTGTAGGGACTAGGTGGGGTTGCTGGCGGCTACAGTGAACTTCATGACCTAACCACTAGCCCCCCACCTCCTATTTATAGCACTGCGCGACGGGGGCCCACCAGCCACTTCATTGGGCTGGGCGTCCCCGATCAGGACGCATCAAGGGCCCACACCTGGCCGTTGGGCCAAGTATGGTGGAGATCAACCAACACGTGGAAGACCCTCTTGGTGGCCACCGCGGCCCTCGCCACGCTCCTCGCGGCCGACGCTACCGTGGAAACGACGTGCAAGGCGGCGGCCGCCATCGACGTCCGCATCGACTACGGCTTCTGCGTGTCGGAGCTGAGCAAGCACCGCGACAGCCCTGGCGCGGACACCTGGGGCCTGGCCAAGGTGGCGGCCAACCTCGGCGTCAACAACGCCGGTGGTGCAGTCCGCGAAGCGGATGCGCTGCTGGCCAGGCCGCCGGGCACGGGCGCGGGCGACGCGAAGGCAAGGGCGGCGCTGGGGCAGTGCCGCAGGCTCTACTTCGACATGGAGCTCGCGTTCGCGGGGGCGCACGACGAGATCGACGCGCGTCAGTACGCGGCGGCGAAAGAGATGGCTGTGGAGGGCATCGCGTTGGCGCGACGGTGCGACGCCGTCTTCGCCGAGGCCGGGATCCCGTCGCTGCTCACACGGCGCGGAGAGTACGCCGAGCAGATCACGGTGCTGTGCATTGCCATCACCGACCTCATCAAGTGAACCAACCAGAGTGCATTCTTCAGTCTTGTACTAGGCTCGTAGCAAATAATAATTGGTACTATTTGTGAAGAGTGAACAAAGGCGTGACTTCTTTCAATAACAATCCAGGTTTTAGGCTTGTTTCCTTGATTTCTTGTAATACAGAGGCGTTCAAAATAAAGGAGATGCTTATGAGTAGAGCTAGGACTTCGGTTGTGCCACTTGAGGACAAATCGTGGCTATAGATGGGCAACCGACCGGGCCGGCCATACAGGGCCCGCCGTGCCGACCTGGGCTTTGTGCTTAGCTGACGGCCCAGGCATGGCCCTACCGGCTGCATTTCGTGTCGGGCCAGCCTAAAATTCACGTCCAATCTAGCAGGCCGGGCCGGCCCATGGCCTGCTTCAGCAGGGGAAGGGGAGAGAGGACGGAGGAGGACGAGGTTGCTATTCGCGGTGGCGCTCGAGGCGATGGCCTTGGCCCTTCGGGAAGTGCGACCGTGTGGAAGAGGATGCGGAGGAGGTGATGGTGCTGGGGAGCGTGGGGATGAGGGGGTCACCGGCCTCCGACCGCGTGGTGGAGACCGTTGGGCTGATGGGCGTTGGCTACCCTTGCGCGAGGCGAGCGAGGGGGAGAAGGCGAGGAGAGCGAGAGCAGATGGAGCATCGGCACCGCCCATGGCCGGCAGCAGCGGCCTCAGATCTGCCGCGTGCTCCAAGGGCGGCCCTAGATCCGCGAGCGAGAGCGCAGAGGAGACGAGGAGCCGAGTGCGTGGCGTGGGGGAGGGGGTCCAGGGAGGAGGCGCTGTGGCCTGTGGCTTTTACGGGAGTAGGCCGAGGTGCCTCAGTGCCTAGGTGCTAGGCTGTGGCCTGTGGGCTGTTGGCTTGTTGCTGCTTGGGCCTTCCTCACTTGGCCTTTTGCCATTTATCGGATCAGGTCGTGCCGCCCGACGTGCCTGAGAAGCGGCCCAGACACGGCCCTGTGCATCGGGCCGTGCCAGCCCGGGCCACCGGGCCGGGCCGTGCTTGGGTAGGCCAAAAAAAGGGCCTCGTGCAGGGCTGACGGGCTCGGGCTACATGCCCATATATAATCGTGGCAGGATCTTTTAGCATAGCCTAAAGCATGGTATGTCACGAAATATTTAAATCGTGGGCAAGGGGCGTGCCATGCCTAGAATCTCGGCACCATGGGCTGTATGGTTCGGCTTATATTTTGGACTATGTTTGGATCAACACAACACGAAAATGACACGTAAGAACTTCTATAATGCTACAATATGATTTCCATATATTTACTGTACTACATCCATCTAATTTTGAATAGATTATATAAAATATTAAAGCTTTCGTGAAAACATTACATACAAAATATATTTTTTTATATCACAAATGAAAAAAAACTAGTAAAAATATTTTGAGAGACGTACTCAGGCCGGCGATAGGAAGACATACCGACGTGGTACACACGGTGTTTTTACCAGAGTAAAGACCTGTGTGCCGTGCTGGCACGACCTCAACATGCCTTGCGTGTCTAGAGAGCCTGACCTTGCAGGTTTTTTCACCTAATAAATGGGACGTAACCAGCCGTGCCGGAGGACTTTGCCGAATAGAAAACCTCCCTATGATTAGTGTGGGCCTTACTAGAGCCGTCGGACTGTCTTGTTTTGTCACTTGAGAAGTTTCAGGAGAAAATAAATTAGATGATGTTATGATGTTATGGTTTTGGATGAGATTTTTAAAAAATATAGTTTACAAATTGACGAGATCCTAACATAGGAGTATGTTAAACTCCTGAGACAAGAAGTTCCCGACCAAAGGACCCCTCGACCAATCCCTCTAGGATCGTCCGGGGGCTACACCCCTCAAGTGCGCTCGCACACACCTTCTGGCTAAGGATTGGGTCGAGCCTGAACAGGGTTTTTTCACCTAATAAATGGGACGTAACCAGCCGTGCCGGAGGACTTTGCCGAATAGAAAACCTCCCTATGATTAGTGTGGGCCTTACTAGAGCCGTCGGACTGGTCTTGTTTTGTCACTTGAGAAGTTTCAGGAGAAAATAAATTAGATGATGTTATGATGTTATGGTTTTGGATGAAATTTTTAAAAAATATAGTTTACAAATTGACGAGATCCTAACATAGGAGTATGTTAAACCCCTGAGACAAGAAGTTCCCGACCAAAGGATCCCTCGACCAATCCCTCTAGGATCGTCCGGGGGCTACACCCCTCAAGTGCTCTCGCACACACCTTGAGCCTGAGCAGGCCCTCCGCCTCTGCTCGGGGCTTGGGGGCTCATCCGGGCCTCAGGCTTTCGATCGACATGAGCCTAAGCCCGATCCTTGGCCCGGCCTCCAACGTCCGCTGAGAGCCCGGGCTGGAAGCAGGTGTCCCGAGCATCCAAGGCTCGGGGGTTCCTCAGCACAGCCTAATTGGTGCAGCGCTGTCAACCACTCCTCCGACAGGGTCACGCACGGAGCGTGACACAAGGGGAGAAAACCCCTCCGCCGGCTTCAGGGGCTCGAGGGCTCCCGGGCCCGCTCGTCAGCCCCTCAAGCCGGATGCCTTCGCCACCAAGGAAGCCTCCAGAAGGTGCACCTGGTGTAGGCCGGTCCAAGCTGACAGAATAGAGCAGCTGGACGACGTCCAGGGCTTCTATGGCTTCACGACAACGCCAAGGTCCATCCATGTCACTAAAAGGCCTTCTTGGACTCCGACACACATACTCCCCAAACCGCCATGTACCCGACCTACCTTGATATATAATGGGAGGTCGGATCCTACGGAGAGGAAGGATGATTCCAAACAGAACAGATAATTACAGTCCTCACCGCAACAGCTCGAGCTCTGCACCGGGAGCAGAGCCCCCCGACATACAATTTGAACTACTTTTATTTCCATTTATGAGGTACCGGTGTATGAACCAAACATCATGTAAACTAGATTGGAACCCCGCGCTTCGCGCGGGGAGGGGAGAAAAAACTGATTCGCTATCCAACATGAGAAGAGGAGGGTGGGGAAAAAGGTAAATGATGTAAACAGTAACAGGTAAGGTGTTACAGCAACACGTAACGGGTGGATACTGTTCACAGCCGGCGGCGCTGTACACGGGATCTGTACTGTAGACATGGGGTGGCACTGCACAAGGGAGCCGTTACTGCAGGTACTGTGGATGAATAGTGATCTGCGAGAGGGAAATGGTGCTGTGAACAGTGTTCGGGAGTCCCCACGTTTAAAGGTCTAATAATAATAATAATAATAATAATAATAATAATAATAATAATAATAATAATAATAATAATAATAATACTATACTATACTATACTATACTATATATATCTATATATAGATAGATGTAGATAAGTGACTAAAAAAGAATAAACAAATCCTAATCCTGTAATTACGGGATAACACAGGAGCGAGGGCCTTATATCTTTCTTTATTTGTGAGCAGCGTACAATGCATCAAGGGTCGCGCCGCATGGTTTTGTTAGCGTGCACGCGGCACGCCGATTGGTTCATCATGCATACAACATTACTAAAACATGTACATGCATGAAAAAGATCAGAACCTAACAAGCTAGCTAACACGGAATTACACAACATGAATCGAAAAATATCAACAGTTAACATGTTAATTGATCTGTAAACTTTGGCATTGTAAAACATGTTGCACTCTAACACATTCCCCCTGTTCGGCTGAGCTTATCAGCACGGCTTATCAGCCGTGGAACAGTGTTTTTCTCTCACAGCAAATCAGCCACAGCCGGCTTATAAGCAAAAAAAAAAAAAAACAGCCTGCCAAACAGGGCCATTATATAATTGAGTGTATACGTTATGTTACTCGATTAAAATTGTGTTATGAGCATTAAATATGCTAACATGACACTGTATTAATAAAGAGAGATGATAAAAGTTTTATGTGAGTAGAGAGAGTTTCATGGGGATAAAACTTTTCTGCACTGTTTCTAAAATATGTGTGTGTTGAAAACTGTGGCATAAAACTCCCATTGAGACTGGCATAATAGAACACGTAGCTGTCGTAAAATTTAACATAGGTGCCTAAAGTTTTATGTGCGTGTCGTTGCTCATAAAGTTGTTGACATGCATAAAAAATAAATGATAATACTGTGGTGAGGACGTATGTCTGGGCACGTTCGTCCGAACGCCCTGTACCTGGACCAGCACGGCGATCGGCCCAACAGCCAACGAAGGGCCTGCTTTATCTACGCTCTCTTTCGTCTCTACACTACGACAGCCGAGAAATCCCCAACTCCGACTCGCTTCGCTAGTCACGGTAAGTCATGTCGTCCACTGCCCCAAGCAGCCTCGCTGCCATGTGGCGCCCCTATCCCACGTCACGCCGCGCTGTGACCCGCCCCCGCCCCTGCACTCTGCCCTAACTAAGTGACTTCCCTATAAAGGCTCACATTCTGCTATTGCCTCAGAGGGGCCCTTACAACATAGAATAGGCGCCGTGTCATATTCCCTGCTGTGTCGAAGGTGCTGCCGCTGCCTCTGTTCCGCTGGCAAGTGTCCCGCGCGCGCACCGCTCCTGTGAGCTCCATGTGCCGCCGCCGACCGCACGACAATCCTCCATTCCTTCAAGCTGCAAGGTCACATTACACTGAAAGTGCATGTTGCAACGTAGTGTTTCAGATGTTTTATTTGTATGTTTCATCTGTTTCATCTGGATGTTGCAAAAGTAGATTAAGATGTTGCACATGTTGTAGTGGTTATACACGTATGTTGCAAGTGTATGTTTCAAATGTTTCATCTATTTTTTAGATGTATGTTGCAAGTGTGTTTATTTGGATGTTACATATGTTTCATACACATGTTACAAATATTTTATCTGGATGTTGCATATTTGAATGGTTTTTCATGTGTTTTAGGTGTTTTTGAAAATGTTTCAGATGCATGTTTCAAGTGTTTCATCTGTCTACAGACATATGTTGTAAAATATTTCAAAAGTAGATCGGGTGTTGCACAAGTTGCAATGGCTCCGGTGTCTGGCGGACAGCGGTCTGGGAAGGGCTTCGGCTCCTACCTCGCTCAGCGCGCCTCATCCTCTCCTCTTCTCTCCCTCCCCTCCATTCGTAGGACAAGCATCAGCGGCCCCAAGTCTTAGCACAGATAAACAACACAAAAAGACACTTCTTACCTTTTGCGTCGTAGGATGGGGATGTTTCCACACTGGGCCACTAGAGCCAGACCCTGCCGTCATAGGACAGGACCTCTTCCTAGTCACCACCGTGTCGGTCGCACTAGGCTAAGGGGGTGGTGGCGGCAACCCTGCCGTCTCTAGGGGTCGGGATCCTCCTGTCCCCTCAGGGCGGGCCGACCCCTGTGGCCTCGGGGGCTCTCCTCCTCCGCCTGCTGCCGTCGTGGCTTCCCCGAGGTCAGTGTCCTCCGGCTCACGGAGCAGCAGCTGAGCCTGCGGCGTCTGCCCCTCAATCGAGAGAGACGGCTCCTCGGGCTATTCCCCCTCCTCGTCCATGGGGTCCAGCCAGTCATACGGGTGGACCTCCTCCTCATCATTGCCCTCGTCGTCCTCTTCATCGCTCGACTCCTCCTCCTCTTCTTTGGCCTGCCACTGCATCCTTCGGCGCTTCTCGCGTTCCTCCTTCCTCTTGGCCTTGCCAGCCCTCTTCTTTTTCTCCTCGTCCTTCTTCTTCATCCCCTCGGCATGAGCCTGGTTCCACGTCTTCTGGGTCATGTCTTCGGGAAGGGGGGTTGGAGCAGGGACCAAGCAGAGATTCCCCTGCAACCGCTCGAGCCCCAGGTCAGGCGATGGAAAGGAAACACAAAAAGACCAAGGGAAAAAGGGGGAGGGGTGGGGGGCGCTCACTATCTCGATGAAGTCGTCATCATGATGCATCAGCGGGTAGAGGTCGAGGGCGACATCAGAAGGAACGCTCCCGAGAGCTGACTTGATACGCTTGATCTCCTCACGATCAAGCTCCTCCATCACGAGCACAGTCCCCTTGAGGGGCGCATTCGGCACCATCTCGTCCAGCCGGTGTGCCCGCCGCATTAGCGGCAACACCCTCCTCTTGTGGAACATGATGATAACCCTAGCCCTAGTTACATGCTGATTCACCAGGCACTTGACCGCCTGGAGGAGAGTGTTGATCTTCTCCTTATCAGCGGCAATGGGACCATATCCCTTGTGTGCCGGTGCTACTTCAAAGTAGCGACTGGTGTATAGAGGCAGGGGCGCGTCGGCATTGCTCCTAAGGTAGAACCACCTCTAGTGCCACCTGTTGTTGGATGACGACCCCTTCATGGAGATGTACCTGTCCACCCGATTCTAGCGAAGCTGGATCGTACAACTACCGATGCGCACCGGCACCATCTTGCCCCTCCTCACCGTCTTGTAGAAGACGGTGGCATAGAAGTAGTAATTCCACAGGGCGAAGTTGGGCTTGATGCCCAGATAGCCCTCACATAGGGCGACGAAAACTGCGATCTACATAATTGAGTTGGGGTTGAGATTCTGCAGCTCAATCCCATAGTGGTGGAGCCCATAGAAGAAGTCGCTCATCGACGTCCTGAACCCTCACTCATGGAAATGCGTGAAGCTAATGATGTAACCGGCGAGGGGTTCAGCTCGTTTTCGCTGCTGAGGATGATCCACTCCGGCTGCGCAGCGTTCATCACTGGACGGAGAAGCCCATCCTCGACGAGCCATGACACGATCTTGTCGGAAAAGCTAGGGCACCCCCACGGATCCATCGAGAGGGCGAGAAGGCACTTCGGTGACAAAGGCGGCGACAGCCGCTGTAGGGTGGGGCAGAAAGCAGAGGTGTGCGAGGGAAGGAAAAAACCACCGGGTTAAAAAGAGGGGAAGCGGGGTGATTCGATGACCCAACCACCTGCATTAATTGTGGCCACAGGAATGTCTCATCACATCCTTAATATCTCGGTAACCATGCGCATGCCTCCTGCAAATCTGCCCCATCACTTTGCACCATCCGTCTCGCATGCCGCGCCTGCCATTATCCTACCACCGTGCGGGGCTCGGGCACATTCCCGTTCCACAGGCCGATCATAGGCCTCGGCAGGTAAGAACAGGATACGGAGCTGTATATGCTCATATGGCCCATTTATAGTCCAGGGGTACAAAGGCTGGCCCACTGTGGGTTTGACAGCCGCCCTAGGGCACTTAGAGTCAGGGATGGCGAGGAATGGGCACACTAGCGGCCAGGACCCCAACGCGCGGGCGCCAAGGGCATTCCGACCCATGTTTGAGTACTGATGGACATCAGATTCATAGTATTCCTCGACGGAAGGTAGCGAGCCCTCGGAACTGGTCGGACGACTATGAGAATTATATGAATCAACCATCGGGAATTTGGAGTGCGTCACCAGCTTGACCACCAGCCGGCGCCCAGCGGATGGGACCTGGGCTCTACTCAGACCCACCCGCTAATAGCTCACCGAGCACCATGGTTTGTCCAACGAGGATATCATGATCTAGCTCACCCCCTCTGTTCCACGGAGGAACGTGCGAGGGGCCAAATCAAAGATGGGAGGCCTCTCGATCAGACCCCTGCATCGAGCGAGGGCTTAGGGGCTACGCTCACACCATGACCCAACAAACAGTCACGCCCTCATGACATCGCTAAAAGCACTAGGGAACTCACATTAACAAAAGACACGATTCATTAAGAGATCACAAGTCTTTTTACAATATTACTGCTAATACCAAATGCGAGATCTGTCCTAGGCAGGGGTTGAGGAGGCCTCAGTGTCGATATCCTCGGAGCTTGGCAAAGAACGCTGGCTAGCAAGGCTCAACCTTGATGTTGGCCATCGCTTAAGGCCCCAGGCCTCCGGCTTGCTGCCTCCTAGACGAGCCTCCGGTTGCCTCCTAGATGTTGGCCCTCTCTTTTGTATCTCCATTACTTTTATATTCTTGCTACAATTGTTATGATAATATTTGTATTCATCTTATTCATATTCTTCATTATAATGTTCATTGTCTACTTTGATTATATACTTAGTATAGTTTGATTATTATCATATTCATGCATATGTTCGTATAGCGCTCACCCTATGGATCCATGGGTGGGTGGTCGATATTGTGTAAGCGTGGTGCTTATACGTTGTTTACCTGCAGATTCACCCTATATTCTAGGTCATATGGTAGATCGCGGATGTGACACCCCCGTTGAGTCCTTTGTAGTCCACTCTCTGATGTAGGTAGCATGTAGGATAAAGTTACGAAGGAAGAGCAAGCTATGTTCTTAATCTCCCTTAGTAATATCCCTTATGTGTAGATATGAAGATGATCTTAGCAATGATTACTAGGTGTAATTGCACTAATCAATGTATGCCTTGACTTGTAACTAAGAATGATTTAGAAATTATTCCTCTAATATTCTACCTGACCATGCTATTGCCATAAAATGGAGTACTCTGAGTAATTTATCATTATCATTGATCAATACTTATCATATATACATCTTATGTTATGAATTACCCCTATTATGAGTAGAACATTGGTTATGGTTTACTTCTCCATCAATAGTATAATTTATCAATACATGTCCATGCTAGACCTTTCCTGTGGTAAAATATAAATAATGATACCTGGAATACTCCCAGCGAAGTGCTACAATGGTATAATTTTCTATGCGCTTGTAGATCCCTTTTCATTGATTATATATGCTTTCTAGTCACATGAAATGATAAAGAACTACTTAGTATTATTCTAGAAGTGACGCTAGGCAGTACCAACAAGCATCTCTGGCACCATCATTAGGGATGACAACCTAATACAAGTAATGTTAAGAGATGTAGGCATATAATAGGTGGCTACTTAAAACAAGTGACAAGTTAATAAATACCAACAGCCACCATCTCCTTCCCACGGTGGTTTCGGTTCTTGTTCCTCCTATCACGGCATCGTTGGGATGAGGTGGGTTCGTCACCGCTGTCGCCTCTGCTAAGGTGACCGGTGGCCTTGGCTTTGCCGCTGAAGTTGGCTTGGACCGCCTCCTCACCGGTGGCGTACTAGGTGGCAACATCTAGGAGCTTCCGCGTCATGCGCAGGGTCTCACAGCCGAGCACATGGATGAGCACCTCGTAGGTCATGCCACAGATGAAGGCATTGATGACGTCAGTGTTGGTGATGTTGGGGAGCTCATTGTGCTTCTTGGAGAAATGCTAGATGTACTCTCGGAGGGTCTCGTCGGGCCTCTACTTGTAGTTGTAGAGATCCCATGAGTTCTCGGGCCGAGTGTACGTACCTTGGAAGTGGCCGATGAAGACCGAACGAAGATCGCCCCAGCAACAGATGTTGCTAGGCTCGAGCTGCTCGAGCCAAGCTCTGGTCGAACTTGACACAAGCAGACGAAGGTATTGAATGGCGAAGTCATCGTTTGCCCCTCGGCCTTCATGGCGAGGTGGTAATCCTTTAGCCAGTGATCTGAGTTGGTCTCACCATCGTACTTGGAGATGTGCGTCCATGGTCAGAAATGCCTGGTGTAGGGAGCCACCTGGATCGCTGCCTTGAACGTCGGGGGGCCAAAGTGATTCGAGGCCACTCCCCTATCCTGCCACTCAGGGGTATGGGACTGCACCTAAGCGTGGTACCTGGCCTCGATGGTGTCATGGATGTCGCGGTCGTCGCTGATCCGGTGGCGTGCGAGGGGATGTAGAGGAGAAAGGTCGCGCCTTTGCTCCTATCGGGGCTTGGCGCCTTGATTCTAGGCCGGTTGAAGTTATTGCCGAAGGTGTTGCCGCTGCTTCCTCCTGCCTATGGGGTGCGATCATCAAGCGGTCCCTGTTGGCAGTAGCTATCATCTAGGATGACCGGGAGAGTGCGCCACGGCGCTGGGATGTCGAGCTCTTGGCCTACTGCTCAAGGGCAACACGGAGGAGCCGCTTCGCCTTGTTTAGCCGTTCGTTGGTCTTCGAATCCGACGTGTTGGAGATGTCTTCTAGGCGGCAGGTGGTGGCCGCCATGTTGTACGCCGTGCGAGGAAGCAGAAGCCCTTGGGAGCACCCGTGTGGGCATCATCGTCATTGCTGAGAGGGTGTGCGGCTTGTTGCCACACAAAGTCCTGCCTTTGGCCCTCGAGCTCTGCCTCGGCGGCCTCCAAGTCCACCTGCCGAGCTCACAAGCGGTCCGCCTTCTCCTGAAGGTAGGCACCGCGGCTGTGGGGACTCTAGTCTGGCGGCATGAGCTCGAGCGCCTCCTCAGGTAGAATCTCACCGTCGATGTGGTAGCATATGCGTGGAGGGGCGTTGTAGTCGATGTCATCAGAGTCATACTCTGAGTCAAATCCTAAAAGGATCTCAAGGAAGGTGTGCAGCGACAGGACGTTAGTCCCCGCCGCGCTGGAGAGGATGGGACTTCGCGGTGCCTCGCGACTGATGAGGTGCTCCAGCTCCATCTAGAAGAATGCCGCCACGTACTGGATCCCAAAAGGCAGGTCTGGGAGGTAGCGTTCGGGTGGTGGGAGCACCTCACCCGTGGTAATCTGATGGTGGACATTAGCCAGCATGTAGAATATATGGTGGCGGTCTGACACTGTGGGGTTCAGGCCCAAACCGCGTTGGATCTATCGGGCTAGGATCTCGAGATCTGCTCCCAGAAGTCCTGGCAGAGAGGGTGACGCCGGGGGCTCGCTGCCCACTGGCGTAGCCCCATGGAGTGGACAAAGCTCACTATAGCAGTCGACGACATAGGCCAGGCTCTCAAAGTTGAGGACTTGGCCCAGAGCGAAGGCGCCGGCCGTGATGGAGAACTCACCGGGGAAGCGGACATCGTCGTCTGGGGTGGTGTCACCTGCTCTAGCGCCGAGGTGGGTGGCTTTAGCCACCGTAGAGCCATAATCGCACTTGACGCTGCCCCCTACCTGGCGCACCAGCTATCTCAGGGTCAGAACCACGGCAAGCATGCTGTTCGAATCGGTGTCAGAGTACGGGTCTTCGGTGGCTCAGGTGGACTCAAGAACTCAAGAATTACAGAGAGGATGCAATGGTTTATCCTGGTTCGGGACAATCGGTGCCCTACTTTCAGCAGCTGATGATCCTTATACTCAAAAGCACCCAAAATCAGAGGTTACAATAAGGTTATAGAGAGATTTGGTAGGGGGTTAGCTCGGTGCTAATCTGAAGGTTGCTTTGTCATCGGTGGAGCCTTCCCTTCGTCAGAAAGGAGGAAGACGATGTGTAACGTCCCACCTCCTCGAGGTCAGGCCCGCTCGTAGACCAGCACAAGTCTTTTCTATGCACTTTGTCCTCACTCGTGCGCGCACCCGGGAAGAACTTCCCGGTCAGTCACCCATCGCTCTAGGCCAAGCACGCTTAACTTTGGAGTTCTTTCGATATGGGCTTCCGGAAAAGAAGTTGCAACTTGTTGGTATGAGTATCCTATTAATCCTGTTAAGCCCTGAGCCGGGATGTTACATCCTCACCCCCTTAAGAGACCGACGTCCTCGTCGGTCAATCCCAAGCCAAGAACGTCCTCTCTTGGCCACGTCCGTGTGTCCAATGCCATCGCATGTGTCATGCTGTGTGACCACTCTGGGTCCACACCAGCCATGCGCACCATGCCTGCGTAACTGCGACACACGCGCCCGTGAAACCACGAAAGTTGGCTCTGATACCATTCTGTAACGTCCCACCTCCTCGAGGTCGGGCCCGCTGACATTTGGCCACTTTTTAGGATATAGACTGCCCTCACAGACTGGCACAAGTCTTTTCTATGCACTTTGTCCTCACTCATGCGCACCCGGAAAGAACTTCCCTGTCGGTCACCCATCGGCCATCGCTCAGGCCAAGCACGCTTACCTTTGGAGTTCTTTCGATATGGGCTTCCGAAAAAGAAGTTGCAACTTGTTGGTATGAGTATCCTATTAATCCTGTTAAGCCCTGAGCCAGGATGTTACACGATGGGATGTGATGGAGGAGCTCTTGATGCCCCTCCGTGGGTTGCCTTGCTCTCAATGCTGAGTGGAGGCTAAGGAATGCAATAGAGTCGAATGATCTATCTCCTCACGATCCCCCTCTTAGATCCGACCTTATCCCTTATATAACGAGATAGGTCGGGTACATGGCAGTTTAGGGGAATTAGTCTATGCTCTACATGCGTCGGAGTCTAGGAGGGCCTTGCAACGATGCGCTGTGGACCGTTCCGATGTCGTGGAGCCAAAGAAGCCTTGAACATTGTTCGGCTGCTCTATTCTGACACTCTGCATGTCAGGCTGTGTTGGCTTGGAACGGCCTCCCACAGGTGGACCTTCTGGAGTCTTCTTGGCGGTGAAGGAGGTTGGCTCCAGGAGCTGACGCGCAGGCCCAGGAGCCCCCTGAGCCCTTGGAGGTGGCTAGGAAGCTTTGTCTTCTTGTGTCACATCTCGTGCGTGACCTTGTCGGAAAAGTGGCCAACAATGCCGTGCGCAAGGGGCAGCGCCAGGGAGCCCTCGAGCCTCGATAGCTCGGGGCGTGTCTTCTTGCGCCCAGGTCTTGGCTAGCGTTGTTGGTGGGGTAGGAACCAAGGGTCGGGCTAAAGTGTCATCGTAGATCAGGAGTCTCAGGGCTCGGGCAAGCCCCCGAGCCCCAAGCAGAGGTCGTGGAGTCAGATTCAGGCGGATTTCTTCTCATAGGGTGCGCGTGAGCGTACACGATAGGTATAGCCCCCGAGCCCCCGGACAATCCTGGAGGGGTTGGTCGGAGGGTCTTCATCGTTCGAAAACCATTGGACCCGAAGATTAATATACCCCTATGGATCTCGTCAGCGCCATTGCCCTAATACTTCGGTATATATATAGCCCAGAGTAATTAATAATTAATAATGGCATAATGCTGAAGTCTATTTATTGTGATTAGACCTGAGATTGGATGGGCATCCAAATCCAATCAACGGAGTCTAAAAGAGAGTCCAATTAAAATAATGTCCCATCCAATCCAGTCCAATTCTATAGTACTGACATCCAAAACGTCCGACATAATCCAACTAGAGAGAGAAAATCGTCAGCAATAAAGTCCACCGATCGAAAACATGAGTGGGGCGTAGTCCAGTTACAGTGAGGCCGTCGGCGAGGACGGGACTGCTGGGTTTTGAGAGTCACATGAAGAGTTGCTCCTTGGGCAGCGGATCAGCGGGGAGCTCCCTGTCGGCGAGCGGAAGGAGGTCACGCGGTAGGAGATGGGACCAGACGGCGTCGGCGTTGGCGTCGTCCACGGTGCGGAAGGCCAGCGAGATCGTAGCTACGCGGCAGGCATCCAACGGCGCTCTCCAGGCGAGCGTTGCTAACAGGACTACATCGAGCAGGCGCACGATTTCGCAGCGGGCTGCTGCCGTCACGTGGACTCCATCAGTACCCCACGCCTCTTCCGCTCATTGGTGTGGAGCCTTTTTTGTCCACTAACATCCAACGCTATTGGATCAACAGAAAATGGGTGTCCACATCCAATCAAATCCAAATCAAACATAATCCGAACGCAAAGTCCAATTGAATCTTGGACTAAGCCAAGTCTATTCTGATTTTTTTTATTTTTAACACTTTTATGAAACTATTTTTAAATTTAACACTGAAAGCTTTTTATGTTCAAAACTAACACGTTTGGATGCGCCTAGGGTCACGGCGTGGCAAATCAACACAGCCGTGCCATGGATGTCAGCACGGCAGGGCGATGACGTGGCAGCACTACCGCCACGTAGATCAAGGCACGGCACTGCCGTGCCAAGATGCATGGCGCGGCAGCACCGTATACACCCCGCGCCCTCCGCTACTTGAAATGAAACTTCATTCTTTCCCTCTGCCTTTGCCTGCCCGCGCCCATCGCCCCTATCTGCCACCGTCGGGCCATTTCCCCACTCCTTGGCACCTCCCCACCGTCAGGCGGCCAAAGCACCTCCCCAGCACCTCCGCACCCCCTGGTCCTTCCCGGCCGGCCGACGGTTTTCCGACCTCATCTGCTTCACCTCGTCGCCATTTGCTAAGTCGCAAGCTTCCCATCATTGGCAAGGTATTTCTTTGTTGATTTGAAATCGTTGTTACTTAGGGTTAACATGCACAATTAGTTTCAATGATTAGTTGGTGTAGTTACTAAAGTTTAGTTAGTATAGTTAGTAAAAGAAAAGTTAGTATAGTTAGTTTTGAGGGAATATGTGTATTTGAAGGTTAACTAGTTGCTTAGAATGTTTCGAATATTCTTTTGTTGTAATGCAAATGGTTCTTTTTGATTGATGTTGTTAGATACAAGACATGTATCGGGAGGAGTATTGGAAAAACCGGGGTCGTCCTAGAGAATTATACCCCAATGTGTCTAGCAAAGATGAACCGGTTCCTCTTGACCTTCCAGTCCCTAGCTGTGACTGTGGCCTTCCGGCTGACGTGTCTCAGTCGAGACATCCGGACACAGCGGCTCGTTGCTTCTACACATGCAGTAGCTGTTGTGTAAGTAAATCTTGCCTTATCTTCTATTGTTCTTTAGTGTTACTCGGGTACTAATAATTTTTTAATCTTTTTTGTAGGGCCATACGAGGTGCTTTTTCTTTCAATGGATCGATGGTGGAGATAAGTTTGATCCTTGGTACCTCCTTTTCCACGATTGGGCCACTCATCACAAGCGTGAGCACTCCAAGCATTGGGTTCCACCTCCGCCTAACCCTCCTCCGATGACGAAGGAAGATAAGTACTTAGCCGTAGTTAGGTGGCTGGAGGAGCCCCCTCTGTGCCATTGCGGAGAGTGAGCTATGATGACCCTAAGAATACATTGGAGCTCTATGGTCCTAAGAATCAATGGCCAGAGCCGCGAAAGCAAAAGGAAAAGGAAAAGAAGAAAGAAAGTGTAATTTACAGATCACCTGCTGTCATGTGCAAATGTGGCGTTGAATCCAACTACAGGCTAGTCCCTTCGGGGCTTGGCATTGGCCACTATTGCAGCCATATGGTTGACTATGATGAGGTTGGTTATTTTAGTGGAAAGCATGGAATGTATTTCATTTTTTTCAAGTAAAATTTTGATTAATTTGTTTGTTTCAACAGAGCACTAGGAAATGCAAGCGGGAACAACCAAAACACACGGTGTAGCACATACCTCAACGTGTTCTGCAAATACATCCCTCCAGTGTCCACAAACTATTTCAAGCCAGGGTTGTAGTAATGCATTGCACACAATATTCGGGGAACCCGGTTGTACGTCTCCTCCCAGCTACCCCATCGGATCGCAAGGGCAATTTGCTTAGCACGCCAAGCCTTTCCATACTTAACAAGTTGGGATATGGACTCCTGTAAATAAGACACTGAGACATCGTTATTCTTGTCAACGAGCCCCAATATACAACGAGCAAGGTAACATGCAGTGAGCTGCGGATGATATTCCTTCCCCTTATTATCCATGCATGTGTGGGGTTGGACCACTTTACTTATCCTCCACTTGCCATCACTCTGTTTCTTCCATGCAGTAAGCCTCCACATGCAAGGAAAACCATTTTTGCACATAATGTGGTACCTCAACTCCCTGTCCGAATGAGTGATGGTGTATGGCCTATGGTGATACACAGCATAGTCCTGAAGGAAGAGCTTCATCTCTGACATTGTATTGAATATCATACCCTTCGTAAGGATTTCATCCTCAGGGTTATATAGTGATTCCCTACACATCTATAGACCCGTATCACAAATTGCCATATCTATCATTCTGACATCCTTATAGTTCGGAACGGCACTGAAAGGTACACCACCTTGCCTTAGTTACATAAGCTCTGTCGCTGTGTAAGGAGGCGGTGGAACGTACTGCTGTGCTTCGCTAATCCTACCCCACGAATCATAGGGCGTATCACCCTCTGGCAAATCATGGACTAACCTACCCTGAGTCAGCATGATATGAAGTACCGAAGCTAGAACTAGTGAGGGCATAGCATGAACCGGTACTGGCATGGGAACAACCAGTGTTGGCAAGGCAACTCTACCTCCTTGGTCATCATTTGAATCCTCAGAGTCACTGCTAACAACATCACTGATCCTGTCCTCTTCCGCCTGCTCCTCTTCCCGTTCTAACTCACTCACATCGAAGTCATTGCTTATAGAACCTACTGGACCTGAATGAAACTACTAGTCAACTGACCGTCCAAATCCATGTTACCCTGAGTTCCTTCCCCTTCGGCCCCAAATTCTTCTTCATCGCCTCCAACACCGTCATTGCATGGGCCGTCATGAACATCCCCCAACCTGTACCTATTCTCCACAACTACCTCAGGCATGACCACATTCAAACCTTGGAGGACCCTAGTGTAGCGGGACCAGTGAGCAGGGTTGCGCAAGGGCATTATGACATAGTGTGCCCTTGTCTTCCCACTGTCAAACCTCCCCTTCATTGTGAAATCACCACCATACTTTGCATTTAAACGGACACAAAGGTCATTGAAGCTAGGAGGTTCATCAAACCATTCCAATTCCTCTTCCATATCCTCAAATATACCATCTTCTTTCCTAACACTTGCTCCATAAAAAATTCAGACACAACAATCTATCTACAAAACCATTTGAGCAAACTTCATCATTTCATCCATATTGTCGTATCTATACTAACTTCACCTATATAACTAATCTAATATTAATACATTTATTGACTAATCTAAAAACTTTAATTACTAGCCATAGTAGACTATATTAATTTAAATAACTATACTAACCAACAATATCTTAACTAACAAAAACCAAAACCCTAAACCCTAAACCATACCATAAATCCTAACTACTTAACTATACCAAAATCACTAACCCTAATCCCTACATCCTAACAACAAACACGTAAAGCCTAACTACCTAGCAATAACTAAATCCTAATCAAGTAAATCAATAATTAATCAAATTAAAAAGAGTAATTGGGGATTTACCTTGTGCAGCACTGGGAAACCACCAGGGGTCAGCCCCGAGGAGGAAGAGGACCATCGGCGCCTAACCAGCGGCCGTGGCCGGCGAGCCACCCAACACGGGGGGCGGCGCGGCCGTCAGGGGCTGACCCCTAGGAGGACAGAGGACGGCGGTGGGGAGCGGCCTCTTGGGCAGGGGCTGGCGCGGTCGGCCAAGCTAGGAGGTGTAACACTCCGGGTGTTATAGTTGCTAATTAATCTGCCATGTCATCATAATGCATCGCAAAGCATCCATGATTAGGTCATCCCTGTTATGCATTAACTAAAATGAGTTTACAGTTCTAGATTGGATGTGCTTCTCAGTGGTGTGATCCGAACCAAAAACCCTAATTTCGAATGCCACCGCAAATACTTAGTCCATGCCCTGCGTAATTTGAGGTGTGTGACTGTGTTACACACTAGTGTCAAGTGTAGGGTATGAGCTCAAGTGCAACACATAAAATGAAGCTCCAAGTTTGAGTTTGGATTGGAATCCAAAAACTTGTCACGAGTTTTCTGATTCGAATTTAAATTCAAATTTGGGGAAATGTTAAAAGAATTTCAAAAGCTAAATTGGTCAACCAAGAGTGGCATTTGGTCAACCATGTCATGCTGGTCCAAATGATGCCCTTGGATGATGGTTTGATCATTGAGAAATCACTAATTAAGGTAGCAACAAATTTCAATTGAAAATTCCTCCGAAAACCCTAAATTCCAAAACCCTGTTTTACCCCTTTTTAAATAATTCAAAAGAAAAATTTGGGAAAAACTTTCAAACCAAGTTTGTACAACTTTTCAAGGGCTACAACTTTGGTGTTTTGAGTTTTCAAAGTTTTAGTGTAAAATGTGGAGCAATTTTGAAAATAAGCAAATTTCAGATTTGACCCCTTTTTGTCCCCAAACTCAAATTTCAAAATGGAGGCAGAATTTGAAAATGTTTTGAATAGCAAAGTTGTAGGTCTTGGTTAGATGTACCACTTTGGTGTTTGGAGTTTCTGAAGTTTCAATGAAAAATCCAAAGTAATTTCTAAATTACCAAATTTCCAAAAAGTGTCCCCTTTTGAATTTAAACTCAAATTTAAAAATCCAGTTAGAATTTGAAAAAGTATTCAATACAAAACTTGTAGAACTTGAAATTATGAAGATTTCATATCTTGGGAATTTTTTAAGTTACTACATGATTTTGGGAGTAATTTGAGAAAACAGTTCAGATTTGAAAAGTTGGGGGGAAGTGCTACAGTGGCGTCACCAATGGCGAACGGCCACCGCACGGCATGGGCGCCGGCGAGCCGCCGTGGCCGTCCAGGCCCTTCGTGCGTGACTGGGAGCGCCAGCGCGACGACGAGCGCCTTCCAACGCTGTTGCCGCGACCATTGCCTATAAATACGTCGACTTCGCCGTGAACCCTTTTCTTCTTCTCTGTTTTCGCCACCGCCGCCGCGTAGCTCCGCCGCTCACCGCTGCCGCCGTCGAGCCACCTCCAGCCATGCAAAGCGTGCCATCATGTTCGCCTCGTCCTCACGCACCTCGTGAACCACCTGAGCGAACCATTTTCACGCCCGAACCACCGCACCACCCGCTCCCGTGCCCAACTCCGGTCAGAGCACCGCCACCATCACCCTCCCGTGGCCAGACCACTCCGGCTCCTCTCCGTCATCCCCGAGAGCGCCATCGTAACCGCTGTGAGCTCCTGATCCTTTTCCTCGCGTTGATTTAGTCGCTACCGCTTTGTATCATCGGGTCGTCGGGCACCGCGGCCACCGTGCCGCCATAGCCGTTGGGAAGGGTACAGGGGGAGGTGAGCTTACGTGTTTAGGGTCGTAATCGGTTCGTGGGAAGGTGTAGATTGTTTTGGTCATGTTGGTTGGTCGACCGACGCCTCGATCATCGGCCGGCCACCGCATGGACATGGCCGAGCGTGCGGGAGAGAAACCGAGAGAGGGAGGTGTGGGATGACAGGTGGGGTATGGGTGTCAGTGCGCGCGAGAGAGAGCCGCACGCGTGCGTGCGTTGCTGGGCTGGGCTGGCTGCTGGGCCATGCGGTTGCAGGCGAACGCGGGCGCGGGCACGGTGCAGCGGGCCACTCGACTGAGCCGGGCCAGAGGGAGAGCGAAGGGATCGGCCCAAGTTGTTTTTGTTTTTCTTTTTCCAAAATGTGAATAGTACTGATATTTGTTTATTTCATTAAAAATTTTGTAAAGCTCCAAAAATCATGAAAAATTTTGTGTAAGCTTTTCAAGGTGTAAACTACCTAGGAAAAATATTACATGCTAAATTTGATTACTTTGTGCAGGATATTTAATTAGTTCCATTAAAGATTAAATGCAACTTCCATGAATTTTAATAATTAAATTGTTAATCCAAAAATCATGAAATTTATTTTGACACTGTTTTAGGTCATGATTAATCCATAGAAAAAGTTTAAGCCTGTTTAGATGAAGTATGATCAAATATTAATTATGCCCTAATTAATTAAATGTTAAATAAATGTTAAATTGATAACTTTAAGTGTTGTGTGCCCTTTTGATTGAGTGATGTCCTTAGGTCACTAATCCTTGGTGATCTTTGGCACCTTAATTTCATGTTTGAGCTTTTTAGTAACATACTTGGTAGTAAAAGCTAGTATCGCCTAAGTTATCACTATTAGTTAGTAGGTTTTACTGTTTTGCAACTGTACCGCAAAGGAAAGTTGTACTCAAGTCGTAAACCGTGGCATATCATCATCAAGCATCATGTTTATCATCGAGCATCATGTTGAAGCATGTTATATACTCGTGTAGTTCCCGCTTTCGAAGAAGTTGAAGTTGCCGAGCAAACCTCTGGAGAAGAGTTGTGTCGGTGGGTTCTGGACCGGAAGTCGACGTCCTCGAGTCTGAGTCAGTCATCGCGTCAGAGTAAGGCAAGCCCCGGTGCATTTAAACCTACCTTGAGATTTACAATTCTTTATTATTTATGCTATGGTTTATTGCATTAAGTAATTAGGAGTTGAGTGATAACCCAATTGTTGCATTATCATCCTTGATTATTGCGATATCACCCTTCATACCTGTTTTACAGAAAATGCGTAGTATGCTTTGCTATGCTTATGAGTTAAGCTTTTCAAATGAATGTTTACTTGGCCATGATGGCATACTTAATGAATATTGAAATATGAGAATGAACTTGTAAGATCGGGCGGGTGGTTTGGCCACTGCTAACTTGCATTGGGAGAGGAGTCTTAATGTATTGTTTCCGCCTTATCAGTTAAGGACCGTACGTTGTTGGCCCTCGCGTCATGGAGTTTTTATTAGTACTAGCCATGTACCCATGTCGGGTAAAGCCTTACTTCGACTATTCCATTACGAGAACGTCTAACCTCGCACTAGGAGTGGAGAGATGGCGAGAGTAGTGTGTACCCTCGGGGCTAGAATTGGGCCGGGTTCGAGGAGTACTGTGCTCTTAGGTAGCGATGAACACGTTCTGGTTTTGGGTTACTCGGGTAAGAGTTGATATATGTAAGATTCGGTTCTACATATGTCGTGTGGTTAGGAATCCCCAGCTGTGTAAATGAAGCGGTTCGAATCGTCGTTGCTCCACGAGAAAGGAGTCTTGGCCTTGCACCAACATCGTAGTTAAGAACTGGAATTGGAAGAGAATGAGAAAGGTCTTGATGATAATTACTTTGATCTAGATTAGGATCACCTAGAGTTGGTTAATGAACCATCAATGGTAAAAGTAAAATATTGAAGATAAGGACTTACTTTAGTAAGCTTTTCTACAAAAGAAAATTTTGATTCTTGAATACCCATACCTTGATTCCCTAAAAGCTAGCATGCTCTTGGAGTTTTTTTCTTAGTCGGGTCAGTCTTGTTGAGTACTCTTGTACTCAGGGTTTGTTGAACCCTTGTTGCAGGTGCGGTTCATGAACAAGTCTGCTTTGAGCCTTGTTGCATGACCGTTGTGGCTGAAGAAAGTGACGACGAGTAGACTGTGTGGCCTCTGGGCAAGGCACCCCGTTTGTGTGCTTGTAATAAAGTTACTACTGATACTTCCCTACTATCGGTTTGTAATAATGTTACATAAGGTTTGAGGTTTGGAAACTGGTTGGTAAACTTAAGTTATTGTAAGACTTCCGCTACTTTACTCTGTTGAATATTTTGAATAAACTATTATAATATTGCAATACTCCTGTGATTGGATCCTGTTCGGAGGAAAGCATGCCTTTTAAGTTATGAGGAACCTAAGTACGGCTGTTAGAGGTCATTATGACAATGACAGGTACATGTGGGCTATCATAATTAGGAGGTTCTATGACAGGAGGACAGAGGACGGCGGTGGGGAGCGGCCAGCTTGGGCAGGGGCCTGCGTAGGCAGCGTCCGTCTGGGGACCACGACGGCGCGGGCTCACGGGCGCACAAAGGCACGGGCGGGAGGCCATGGCGAATGGGCGGGAGGCGGCGGACGGGTGGACAGGTGAACAAAGAAATGTTGTTTCAAGTGAGAAACCGTGGTTTACCTAGGCTTGCCGCACCCTGACCCGCAGCACAGCAGGCCCGCCACGTCACCGTCCACGTGTCCGGGGTGTGCCACGTGAGCACCCTGCCGCGCTGACATGCATGGCGCAATAGTGTTATTTAGCCGCGCCATCATCCTAGGCGCGTCCAAAAATGTTAGTTTTAAAAATAAAAAGCTTTCGGAGTTAAATTTAAAAATAGTTTCAAAAAAGTATTAAAAATAAAAAAATTCTCCATTCTCAGGTCTAGTTTTTTTACTCCTCTCATTTAGGTACAACTGTAGCATATGTTTATAAATCGACACACACCAACACCACATACGCACACCTCACTCACACCCTATGTACATAAACAGACCCTACAACTCCACATAGATTTGAAGATCGCGTCCTTAAAGGGATTACCGAAACCATCCAAGGCTTCGTAGGCGATGGGCACGCCGCTATCCCTTTGTGTCTCTACACGAAAGAGCCTGCTGCATTGATTAAAATAGAAAAAACCCCGGTGAGAATCCTGAGCTGAGGAAAGCTTGAACTCACGACCGGTCGCTCCTCACCTAGAGCACGTACCACTCGAGCTACGGCTCGATCCCCGGGTCTAGTTGTGATCCGTCAATGACTACTATACACGTATAGTCTCTAGTTTAATATGCACATGTCATGTCAGCAATCCTCTTGCACTTGCATAGCTGATAGCTGTGGCGCTGAGTATTAGAAAATAAGTACTGGAATTCAAAATTTTTAAACGACCTCAGATAGATAAATGGTCAAAATAAAGGTTGTAGATCTCAAAAAGTTCTAGAACTTCGTAGTTAATAGCTTTTTCATTTGACATCATTTTGTCAAAGAAAACTATGTTTGAATATCTTAAATTTGAAATTCGAATTTTTCAAACGATCTCGGATGGAGAAACAACTAAAACAAAGGTTGTAGATCTCAAAAAGTTACACAACTTTATAGTTGATAACTTTTTTATTTAAAATCATCTTGTAAAGGAAAACTACGTTTGAATTTCTCACATTTGAAATTTAAATTTTTCAAATGACCTCGAATGGAGAAATAATAAAAACAAAAGCTATAGATCTCGAAAAGTTATACAACTTTGTAGTTGATAAATTTTTTATTTGAAATCATCTAGTTGGGGATGATTACGTCTAAATTTCCAACATTTGAAATTCAAAATTTTCAACGGCCTCGGATCGAGAAACAGTAAAAATGAAAGTTGTAGATCTCGAAAAGTTATGGAACTTTGTAGTTGAATACTTTTTCATTTGAATTCGTTTAGAGTCTCAAACACTCATTTCAAGTTCGGTTCAGCATACTATGAATAGAAAGAATATCTGAAATAAGTTAGTGATGGGTGGAGTGGTTAGAGGAGGGAACATGCGAGCCTGAGGTCATGGGTTTGAACCCCGGCGGCTACAAAACGTGTGATTTTCGCGTGAAAAAATGTGTAACTTGTGAGCATGTGGCTAACTGGTGGGACCTCCTGGGATTATATAAAAAAAATGCTATTTTTTTTGACCGGATGCATGATTTCTGGAAAATGGATTTGTAGAGACAGCCCTATACACTACTACACAAAATCTTTTGCGAGGCATTTTCAAAATGGCCTCGAAGGCGGGCGGGCCAGTTGCCCACCTCGGTTATTCGTAGCAGGGCAGCCGGCCCAGCAATCGCCTCAGTTAATGCTTAACGGAGGCGGACAATGTAATATAACGGCCTCGGTCGCTTCCAAACAACCCCTCGGCTAACAAATTATTAACCGAGTCGGACTAATGTAAGCCACCCGCCTCGGTTATTCAGCACTATGTTCAGACCTCGAGGTGCGGGCACACAGGAACAGGAGTAGGAGTGGGGCCCGTATATCGATTGCAGTGAGAAAGCACAAATATGCTGTGCACTGGGGTGATCCGTGTGCTACTCCACATCAGCGATCCAGAAGTGGGGCTGGTGGACACTCGTGGCTCGCCACGCGTGCAGCGGTTTCAAAAAACCAGAGACGATGCCAGTGGTTTCCCATTCCACCCATGGGATAACTCTGAGCGGCGCGGTCTTCCAGAGCGTAGCGGAAATAACTTAACGCACGTCCATCCCTCTCTCTCGTCTCTCTCTTTGGTCTCTCTCTCTCTCGTCTCCCTCTTCGATCTTCCAGGAGCGACGATGGCTGGCGGGGAGGAGGAGGCGCATGGGGCAGCCCCTTATGGCGCGTAGCGGTGGTGAACAG
This sequence comes from Saccharum hybrid cultivar R570, assembly GCA_038087645.1. Classification (NCBI taxonomy): domain Eukaryota; kingdom Viridiplantae; phylum Streptophyta; class Magnoliopsida; order Poales; family Poaceae; genus Saccharum; species Saccharum hybrid cultivar. Next base: position 483,881 of record JAQSUU010000198.1, read on the forward strand.
GACCTGCATCAGCGACGGAGCCCCCTCCCTCTCCGGCGTGGTGGCAGCAAAGGCTGCTGGTGGGGAGGAGGCACACAGGCCAGCCCCCTCCGGCGGCAGCGGCCACCACACGTAGCGGCAGCACACGGGAGGCCCGCACCGGCGACGGCGGCCCCTCCCTCTCCTCCAAGCATGGCACAACAGCCTCTCCCTCTCCTCCAAGCATGGTGCCCCTTCCCTATCCCTTGTATGTCGTCCACCAGATCAGGCCTCCAACCATCCACCAGTAGCAGATCCGACCACCGGAGGCGGCAGGGGCACAGATTAAGTCACCAGCAACGGTGGGGGCGCGGATCCGACCACCGGTGGCTACGATGGTGTGGACCCTACCACATGCAATGGCGACGGCATGGATCCTACCACAGGCAACGGCGATGCGTTGTACCGGGCTCGGTGGCCTTTTATTTCATGAAATTATTAACCGAGGCGGGCTACTTAATTCAACCGCCTCCGTTAATAGCATTAACCGAGGCGGTTGTCTTATGCCGTCCGCCATGGTTATGGCCACGAATAACTGTGACCTTTCATCTGAGGCGGTTGCAAAAACCGCCTAGGTTAACCCTTTTTGCCCGCCATGGTTAAGATTCTTGTAGTAGTGATGTCAATTGCCCTGTCAACAATGCTACTTTGGCTACACCTGATGAGTCAACCTCTGACCATGAAGCTGCACAAGAAGATGGGCCTCGGCATGGTGCTCGTATGAGGCGGCCCAACTCGCTCATCCAAGGCCTAGAGTGGGTGTAGTTCTCTGCTGGCCGATGTCGTGTCCTAGTAGGATAAGTAGCAGACGGAAGAGAGGGAGAGGCATCTATGAACTACGAACAAACATATCACCTCTCTGTAATCACTCTTTAGTTCTAAACTCTGAGATTCATCTGTGCTATTCATTCCCCAATTCTGTACTTCCCTTCCTATACTCTGTTGCTTACATTTGGTATCAGAGATCCAGCGATTCCTTCCGTTTCACCTCCAATTTTCTATCCGTTGAGTGCTGCAAACATTTCGAGTGGGAACTCGGATCGATCCAATCGATCCTCAACTTCTGTAATCCCCACGCATGTGGCCGCTCCGGATCGAATCCTGTGCTCTGGCGCACGGCTTGTCACCTCCACCACCACCGTTGCCACCACTGTACACTCACTTTACCCGTTTCGCACGTCACCGTGACACCATGTCTTTGAAATCGAAGCTCCTGCTCGATGAGATGAACCGCCTCTTCTATGAGAAGAAGACACAGATCGACACCTGCTTCACTGAGGTGGATCAGAAGCTGGATGCGCACTTCGGTGACAGTGACGCAAGCTGGAGCAGTGCTTCACCAAGGTCGATGATTCAATCACCAAGCGCTTCACCGAGTTCGATGACAACATCACCAAGCGCCTCACCGACTCAAATCTTAACCTGGAGCGCCACATCATGGACTCCGAACTTCGCCAGTCCATGCTCTTCACCGAGTTCGAGCAGCACCAGGACAAGCACATCTGCACCGTTGAGCAGGCCACGAGAACTCTAGAGAGTTGGCATCAGGAGTCGGAAGGCACGGTGGAGGACCTCAAGCTCAAGATGAGAAAGCTCACCAGGTATTGGGATCGATCTGTCCTCGACCAACCAACTGGATCGAGTGGACTGATCTCCCCAATTCCTGTGGAGTCGACTGCCACACGCTCATCTGCCGAACTCACGGTCGCTCGGCCTAGCGAGCATGGCGTGGATTCGACTACACGGGTGGATGACTTTGTGGGAATTCCTTCCCCAAACCATTCCCCGGCCAATGGTATGCTCAGCATGCCCCACCTTCATCGTTCTACTGGTGTTGTCCACGAGATTGAGTCCCATACTGTTGCTGATGATGAAACCCAACAACATTCCAACCACTTGCCTAAATTTAATTTTCCCACATATGATGGTGACACCACTAAGCTCTGGATTACTCAAGCCGAGGATTATTTTGACATGTATGGGGTCCCGGGTAGGCTGTGGGTCAAGGTCGCGGGTATACAATTTAATGGGGCTGCCATGCGCTGGATTCAGTCACTAGAATGTCCTACCCACCAAATTCCTTGAACTGAATTCTACAGTATGCTGCTTGAGCTCTTCGCCCATGATCAGCATGAATCCCTCATTCACAAGTTATTCCACATCCAACAAACATCCACAGTAGTTGATTATGTTGAGCGCTACTCTACTCTATTTGACCAACTCAAAGCATATACTCCCAATCCTGATATGCGTTATTATACTACAAGATTCACAGATGGTCTCCGTTATGATATTAGAGTTATTGTTGCTATGCAACATCCCCAAAATTTGGATACTTTGTACTCGCTTTCCATGTTGCAGGAAGAAGTGGCTACACCTATACCCAAGCTAGAATTCCACAAAGCTGACAGTGGAACAAGATTCCGAGGAAATATCAAGGCGGCCTTGCCTTTGCCCCATCCACTGGAACCAACAAAGGCTGTTACAATTCAACCTATGGCCGCAGCTACATCTGCTTTGCCTGAAGACAAGCTGTCTACCCTGCATTTGTTTCGGCGTGCACAGGGCCTGTGTGACCGATGTGTTGCGAAGTGGTTCAGAGGTCACAAGTGTGCGGCCACCATACAGTTACAAGCAATGCTAGAAGTCTGGGATTTGTTCCAGTTGGAAGACGTACTTGAGCAGCCCGAGGAACCAACAAAGTAGCTTAATTTGGCTATTTCGCATGATGCTCATATGGGATCTCAAGGCCCTCGCACCATTCAGTTCCAAGGCACGGTGCATGGTCACTCAGTCGTGGTTCTCATTGACTCCGGTAGCTCAACATCTTTCTTGGCTGATTCCGTTGGCAATCGCCTGCCTCAATTGCCCAGAACTGCAATGTTTGTTGCTGTTAAAATTGCTAATGGATAGATTCTTCGCTGCTCTTCAGTCATTGTTGATGTCAGTTTTCTTTGGGTGATTATCAATTTGAGCATGACTTACGCATTTTACAGCTTGACTCTTATGATTTGATATTGGGGATGGACTGGTTAGCAAATATAGTCCAATGCAAATAAATTGGGAAGCAAAATGGATTTCAATTCCATATCAGGGGACTCAAATCATATTACAAGGTATCACTGCTCCCTTGCAGAGTGATCTGGTTTTTCAGTTGTATGCTGTTACACCTACGGAGTCCACTCCTAATCTGTCAGAGGTACCGCCTGATATCGCTGAGATTTTGTCCAAGTTTCCTTCAGTTTTCAAGGTGCCTGGAATCGCTACCGCAACGATCGTGCGACCATGCCATTCCTTTGGTCAGTGGTGCCTCTCCGGTTAACATTAGGACATACCGGTATCCACCTAGCCTCAAGGATGAAATCGATTGTCAGGTTAAAGATATGCTGCAGGAAGGTCTTATACAACCAAGCACCTCTCTGTTTTCTTCTCCAGTCTTGTTGGTACAGGAAAATATGGCTCATGGCGCTTTTGCGTCGATTATCGGTACCTCAACGCACTCACAGTAAAGACTGTGTACCCCATCCCAATATTTGATCAGCTAGTCGATGAATTGGGCGATGCTTCTTGGTTTTCCATTATTGATCTCCATTCAGGATATCATCAGATACGCTTACAACCCAGAGAAGAATACAAAACAACATTCTCCACTCATGCGGCCATTATGAGTTCACTGTGGTTCCTTTTGACTTGTTTGGAGCTCTAGGCACTTTTCAGGGAGCAATGAACACAACCCTGTCTCCCCTACTTCAGTCTGTGTTGTGGTTTTCTTTGATGACATCCTAGTCTACAACCATTCCTATGAAGACCATTTGAAGCATTTGCATCAGGTCCTTGAGCTGTTATCCAAGGATCAGTGGGTGGTTAAACTCAAGAAATGTCAGTTTGCCAAGCAGCAGATACATAATCTCGGTCACATCCTCAGTGCCAGTGGAGTTCATACAGATCCAGCCAAAGTTGAGGCGGTATTGTCTTGGCCACGCCCAACTCATGTTCAGGAATTACGAGGCTTCCTGGGACTTGCTGGGTTTTATCGCAAGTTTGTGAGGCATTTTGCCATTATCGCCAGGCCCCTCACTAACTTACTCAAGAAAAATGTGTTGTATGTGTGGACCAATGAGCACCAGCAAGCATTCCAAGCCCTACAACAAGCTCTCTGTTCAGCTCCTGTGTTGGGAATTCCAAATTTCTCAAAGGTTTTTGCAATAGAAACAGATGCCTGCCAATATAGAGTGGGAGCAGTGTTGCTACAAGATGGTCATCCCTTGGCGTATGTTAGCAAACCATTGGGAATCAAGAATCAAGGCTTGTCCACTTATGAAAAAGAATACCTTGCTATTCTAATTGTTGTGGAGCAGTGGCGTTGTTATCTGCAGCTTGCTGAGTTTGTGATCTTCACAGATCAGAAGGCCTTGACCCACCTAAATGACCAACGATTGCACACCGTTTGGCAACAGCGGGTGTTCACAAAGTTGGTCGGCCTCTGTTATCGGATCATCTACAGGAAAGGAACCGACAACAATGCAGCAGATTCTCTCTCTCGTCGTCAGCACCCCACTGAGGAATTAGCTGCTATTTCAGTAGTGACGCCCTAATGGTATGCTGATATTGAAAAGTGTTACCTCAATGATCCTCAAGCGTCCACTCTGATCGCCAAGTTGGATACTAATGCGGCTTCAGTCAAGCACTTCTCATTGGTTGATGGCATTCTGAAATACGAGCAGCGTATTTGGGTTGGCAACAATCCCGCCCTGCAGCAGCAACTCATTCAAACATTGCACAGTTCTCCCCTCTGTGGTCACTCGGGTGTTCCAGCAACACTTAAGTGGATTCAAGCTCTGTTTGCATGGCCGGGGCTTTGGAAGCAATTTGATCAGTTTTTCAAAAGCTGTGCTGTCTGTCAGCAAGCTAAGCCCGAAAGGGTGAAATACCCAGGTCTTCTCCAACCACTTGCTACACCATCCTCTGCCTGGCAAGTTATTTCACTTGACTTTGTGGAGGAACTTCCACACTCCCACAGGTATGATTGCATTCTGGTGGTTGTCGATTTATTTTCCAAAATAGTCATTTTATCGCACTTAAACACCCATACACTGCCCTCTGCATTGCAAAGTTGTTTATGTTGCATATCTATCACCTCCATGGCCTCCCTACTACCCTTGTGTCCAATCGTGACAAGGTTTTCACAAGCAACTTCTGGCACGAGCTTTTTCGGCTGGCTGGTGTAGAACTCAGGATGAGCTCAGCTTACCACCCACAGTCCGACGGACAAACAGAAAGGGTCAATCAGTGTATGGAGACATATCTTCGCTGTTTCGCTAATGCTCTTCCCACCAAATGGTATGACTATCTTCATTTAGCAGAGTTTTGGTACAATACCACTTGGCACTCAGCGCTGCAGCAAACTCCTTTTTATGTGCTCTATGGTCATTCCCCAATGCAACTGGGTATCGATGCTTCCTCTGCATGTTTTATCAATTCTCTAGATGAGTGGCTTCAGACTCGATCTTCTGTCCAGGCTTTGATTCAGCAGCATCTAGCCTGATCAAAACACCGGATGAAAATTCAAGCTGATAAAAATAAAACTCAGCGTTCCTTCTCAGTGGGCACCTAGGTTTATGTGAAGCTACAACTGTATGTTCAAACATCGGTGGCTCCTCGAGCTAGTCAGAAGCTTGCATATCGATTCTTTGGTCCTTACAAAATTATTGAGAAGATTGGCAATGTGGCCTACAAGCTCTAGCTACCTAAGACCTCCATGATACATCCAGTTTTTCATGTCTCAGTTGAAGAGTGCGGTGCCTGTCACTCATACAGCTCAGCCGTTACCTTCTAACCTTAATGGCTTGCAGGTTCCATAGAAGATACTTCAGAAGCGAGTTGCAACAACTGGCTCCACTGTACGACTCCAAGCCTTGATCTAGTGGTCCAGTCTGCCGTCATGTTTGGCGACCTGGAAAGATGTGGAAGCACTTCGACATGGCCCTCGAGCTCTAGCTTGGGGGCAAGCTGGTGCTTATCAGGTGGGGGGAAGTCAACAATGCTACTTCGGCTACACCTGATGAGTCAACCTCTGACCATGAAGCTGCACAAGAAGATGGGCCTCGGCGTGGTGCTCATATGAGGTGGCCCAACTCGCTCATCCAAGGCCCAGAGTGGGTGTAGTTCTCTGCTGGCCGATGCCGTGTCCTGGTAGGATAAGTAGGATAGAAGAGAGGGAGAGACATCTATGAACTACGAACAAACATATCACCTCTCTGTAATCACTCTTCAGTTCTAAACTCTGAGATTTATCTCTGCTATTCGTTCCCCAATTCTGTGCTTCCCTTCCTATACTCTGTTGCTTACATGCCCCTGCAAAACCGATTTGTAAACCCCTGCGTAGAAGTTTTGTGATCACTTGATTAGAACATGCGAGCTCTATATTCCAGCTGGCGCGCAGAAGTTTTGTAAGCATACAAACCTGCTGAGGTAATCTTAGTTCTCTGGACCTGTGATGGCACGCTGCACCCGGGCGATGTCTAGTGCTGCTTTACCACTGAGCTTGCTGGTCTGTTGATGCTCCAGGTAGTCTCTGTCCACGATGCCCCGGAATTCCACGCCTGGCATGTTAGATAATCCAAGCTCATTTGCTCCACTGTATCTCGGTCTTTATTAGTTTAGCTCGTGCCTGGTGTTGACTGAACCAGGAGCGTCTGTTCTTAGCCTGATGCATGCTGCGTTCATGCAGAGGCTATCCTTGTTTGTAGCTTCAGTAGAAGTAGTGGCGTTCGTTGCGCTCTCGTCTGTGGGATGGCACGGGCCAGTCGGAGGACGTGGCGGGCACGCATGCAGGAGTGGTGGCGATTTCTCAGCTCCAGTCGTGGGATGGCGCGGCAATGGTGGAGCGAAGACTTCACAGCGTCATGGTCAATCGTGGCCTGTTGTAGAGTTCTGTAATCATCTATTTATATCTTGAATAGAGTCCAGAAAAAGCTGCGCTAGTTTTAGCGGCACCAAAACATCGTGTGTGTTCCTTGTGTTCGCGTGAGTTCTCTCGAGTTCCAGGAAGTTTCGGTCATCTTCCTCGTCTCCGGCGACGGGTGCCGGCGAGGGAAAGCCAAACAACTGGTATCGGAGCGAGGTTCCGTCGGTGGACACACGACCGCGCGATTGCTGCTGCCTTCATGGATCGACGGAGGAATCGTTCGTCTTTGCCGCGACGGGGGAGTTTCGGCGGGAGCGGTTCGGGCAGCGGCGGCTATGGCGAGCGCGGCCTGGTGACTCACCGGGTCGTGTGTGAGGAGGGCGGGAATCACAAGTACCCTCTCCTCACGAAAACCAACTACTACTCATGGGCGGCGCTCATGAAACTCAAGCTCCAGGCGCGGAGCTTGTGGGAGGCGGTGAACGTCGGCACGACCAACTTCGTCGACGACCATAATGCGTTGGAGGCCATCACGCTGGGCGTCCCGGAGGAGCTGCACGGCAGCATCGCCAGCAAGGCCACGGCAAAGGCAGCATGGGACGCACTCAAGAAGATGCATCTCGGCGTTGATCGTGTACGCTAGGCGAGGGCGAACACGCTGTGCCGCCAGTTTCAAGATCTCAAGTTCAAGGACGGGGAGACGGTGGACGAGTTCGGCGTCCGCATCAGCGACCTCGCAAACCAACTTGAGGTCCTTGACGCGTCGTACCCGGAGCCGGAGATCATCCGCAAGTTCTTGCAAGCCACTCCACCGAGGTATGCACAAATCGTGATGGCCATTGAGACCCTGCTCGATCTCGACCAGATGTCTGTAGAGGAGCTGATCGGGAGACTCAAGGCGGCCGAGGAGCGATACGGCATCAACGGCGGCGGTGGAGGTGGCTCTTCGGCGCGCCTGAATCTCACCGAGGATGAGCTGGTCGCGCGCGTCATGGCGCGGCTGCAACTCTCGGGTGAGGGATCGAGCGGAGCCAATGGCAAGTCATCCTCGTCATCAAGCCAGCGCCGTGGGCGCGGTGGCAATGGCCGCGATGGAGGGCACGGTGGCGGTTCCAGAGCACCTGCTGGCGGCAACGGTGGTGCTGGCGGCAACAAGAAGAAGGGCCGGCCGCTCGCCGGCGACGAGTGTGCCTACTGCGGCAAAACAGGTCATTGGGCCCGCGAATGCCGCAAGAAGAAGAGGGACGAGGCGGCACATGCTGCTCAGGCCGAAGAGGAGGAGGCTGCGCTCAACCTCGTCGTGACGGCGCTCGACGCTGAGGTGACTCCGGGGGAACTGTACACCACCCTGGAGGATGAGGAAGGCGCGGCACATGCACGCTGGGTGTTCGAGGAGGGAGACTCACACCCTGCGCCGTTCACCCATCCAGAGGTGAACTGGGTCCTGGAGGAGGACAGCGCCCCGACGCCATTCGTGGGCGTGATCACGGCGAGCATCGCCAAGCCGGAGCCGGTCCACATCCGTGAAGACAAGCTGTTCGTACAGCTCGGCGAGAAGACTGAAGGGGGGAGCACTCGCTGGATCCTCGACACGGGAGCTACGAACCACATGACGGCCGAGCGCTCCGTTTTCTCCGAACTGGACACTGGTGTGCGCGGGACCATCCGGTTCGGGGACGGCTCCACCATGGCGATTGAAGGGCGCGGTACCATCCTCTTCAAGCTCAAGAGCGGGGAGCATCGGGAGCTGGCCGGGGTCTACTACATTCCGAGGCTCACGACAAACATTGTAAGCCTCGGCCAGCTCGACAAGGACGAGTACAAGGTCCTCATCGAACACGGCGTTTTGAGGATATGGGATCAACGCCGACGTCTACTATCCAAGGTACCCCGTTTTGCGAACCGCTTGTACATGCTGAACCTCGAGATCGACCGGCCGGTGTGCCTCGCCGCGAGGTGTTCCGAGGTGGTGTGGCAGTGGCACGCCAGGTTCGGGCACTTGAGCTTTCAGGGGTTGAAGGAGCTATCCAAGCGACAGATGGTGCGGGGGTTGCCACAGATCGACCACATCGAGCAAATCTGTGATAGTTGCATGGCGGGCAAGCAGCGGCGCCGTCCGTTCCCGGCGTCGAGCAACTACCGCGCCAAGAACCTGCTCGACCTGGTCCATGCGGACCTGTGTGGGCCGGTCACACCGGAGACGCCGGGCGGCAACAGGCTGTTCCTCCTCGCCGTCGACGACAAGAGTCGCTATATGTGGCTCGTGTTGCTGAGCTCGAAGGACCAAGCGGCCGATGCGATCGTCCGTCTACAGGTGCGCGCTGAAGCTGAGGCGGGGCGCAAACTCGGCACGCTGCATATCGATCGCGGCGGCGAGTTCACATCGCGTGCTTTCGGGGAGTACTGCGCCATGGAGGGCGTCCAACGTCACCTCACCGCGCCATATACGCCGCAACAAAATGGCGTGGTGGAGAGGCGCAACCAAACTGTGCTGGGGATGGCGCGCAGCATGCTGAAGGCCATGCGTATGCCCGGCTGGTTTTGGGGGGAGGCTGTGCTCACAGCCGTCTTCATCCTGAACAGATCGCCGACGAGGAACCTGGAGGGGATCACTCCGTTTGAAGCCTGGTATGGTTCGAAACCACCTGTGCACTTCCTTTGCACGTTTGGTTGTGTTGCACACGTGAAGGTTGCCGGCGGTCACCTCAAGAAACTTGATGACCGGAGCACTCCCATGGTGTTCATCGGCTATGAAGTGGGAACCAAGGCGTACAGGTTCTATAACCCTGTGTCCAAGCGAGTGCACATCTCGCGAGACGCAGTGTTTGATGAAGGCAGGACGTGGGACTGGACGGAGCGCGACGGCGGCGCTCACGCGGCGGACCCGGAACCGTTCCACGTCGAGTACACGACGGTGACGGTTCGCCGCGGTGATCCAGATGAGCTGCAGCAAGGCGGCGGCGGCCCAGGCAGTTCGGTGCCCGGTGGTGGGACGCCGGTCACGCCCGGAACGACTACGGCGAGCGAGAGCACGCTAGGCGGCACGCATGGGAGCGGCGCCCCCAGAACACCTGCCTCACCTGCACCGAATCCTCAAGTGGAGTTCGCGACGCCACCCTCCGCCCCTCTGGACCTCGACGATGATCATGATGATGAGGCACCGCTCCGTTTCCGCACAATTGACAATGTGCTGGAAATAGGACCGGCCGAGGTTGCAAGAATGACAGAGCAGGAAGTCGAGGTTGACGAGGACCTGCTTCTGGCCTAGGGCGAGGAGCCAGCGACGTTCGAGGAAGCTCGGCGGGAGGAGTGCTGGCGTCAGGCGATGAAGGAGGAGATGGCCACCATCGAGCAGAACGGGACATGGAAACTGGTGAACCTTCCCCATGGCCATCGTCCGATTGGCTTGAAATGGGTGTTCAAGGTGAAGCACGATGAGGCGGGCGCCATTGTCAAGCACAAAGCTCGCCTTGTTGCCAAGGGCTACGTCCAGCAAGAGGGAGTTGATTTCGACGAGGTGTTCGCTCCAGTTGCTCGGATGGAGTCCATTCGGATGCTGCTCGCTGTGGCTGCGCGGGAGGGCTGGCTTGTTCATCATATGGATGTCAAGTCGGCGTTCCTCAATGGAGAGTTGCAGGAAGAGGTTTATGTCCGGCAACCGCCGGGTTTTGTCGCTGCAGGGCACGAAGGCAAGGTGCTGAAGCTGCAGAAGGCGTTGTACGGGCTTCGCCAGGCGCCGCGGGCATGGAACATGAAGCTCGACGCCAGCCTGCGCAAGCTCGGGTTCAAGCGCTGTGTCAGTGAGCACGGCATGTACACACGCGGCGCCGGCAAGACAAGAGTGGTGGTGGGCATCTATGTAGATGACCTGATCATCACAGGAGCAAGCCCGGAGGACGTCAGCGCGTTCAAGGAGGAGATGCGCCGACTCTTTCGGATGAGTGATCTCGGCCTGCTTTCTTATTACCTCGGCATCGAGGTGAAGCAAGGCCTGAGTGCAATCACGTTAGGGCAAGCAGCTTATGCGAAGAAGCTGCTGGAGAAGGCGGGCCTGGCTTCCTGTAATCCATGCTCAACGCCGATGGAGGTCCGCCTCAAGCTATCCACCAAGAGCACGACGCCGGTGGTGGACGCGACGATGTACCGCAGCCTAGTGGGGAGCCTGCGGTACCTGGTGCATACACGGCCCGACATTGCTTTTGCCGTGGGCTACGTCAGTCGCTTCATGGAGAAGCCCCGGCAAGAGCATCTCGTCGCTGTCAAGCACCTACTGCGCTACATCGCAGGAACAATCGACTACGGCCTCGTCTACACCAAGCTGTCGAGCGACAACAGTCTGATCGGCTACAGTGACAGCGACATGGGCGGGGATGTTGATGAAAGGAGATGCACCGCAGGCGTGTTGTTCTTCCTGGGTGACAAGCCAGTCACATGGCAATCCCAGAAGCAGAAGGGAGTGGCACTTTCGACCTGCGAAGCTGAGTACATGGCTGGAGCAGTCGGGGCATGCCAGGCTGTGTGGCTCGTCCGGTTGCTGAGCGACATCACCGGCGACGTCGTTCAGCCGCCCGCACTGAAAATGGACAATCAGTCCGCAATCGCCCTAAGCAAGAATCCCGTTCTACATGACCGCAGTAAGCATATTGACACAAAATTTCATTTCATACGCGAGTGTGTGGAAAGTGGGAAGATCTGCGTGGACTATACAAGCACCCAGGAGCAGCTTGCAGATGTCTTGACGAAGGCCCTGGGGCGTGCGAGGTTTTGTGAACTTCGTGACAAGGTGGGCGTCGTCAAGTTGAAGTGAAGATGAGCATGAATTAGGGGGAGATTGTTAGATAATCCAAGCTCATTTGCTCCACTGTATCTCGGTCTTTGCTAAGTTTAGCTCGTGCCTGGTGTTGACCGAACCAGGAGCGTCTGTTCTTAGCCTGATGCATGCTGCGTTCATGCAGAGGCTATCCTTGTTTGTAGCTTCAGTAGAAGTAGTGGCGTTCGTTGCGCTCTCGTCTGTGGGATGGCACGGGCCAGTCGGAGGACGTGGCGGGCGCACATGCAGGAGTGGTGGCGATTTCTCAGCTCCAGTCGTGGGATGGCGCGGCAATGGTGGAGCGAAGACGTCGCAGCGTCATGGTCAATCGTGGCCTGTTGTAGAGTTCTGTAATCATCTATTTATATCTTGAATAGAGTCCAGAAAAAGCTGCGCCAGTTTTAGCGGCACCAAAACATCGTGTGTGTTCCTTGTGTTCGCGTGAGTTCTCTCGAGTTCCAGGAAGTTCCGGTCATCTTCCTCGTCTCCGGCGACGGGCGCCGGCGAGGGAAAGCCAAACATGGCAGTCCAGGGCCAGCTCCGGCACCGGCACCGGCACCGGCTCGACGATAGCGTCCAGGCTCGGCGAGATAACGCACGCTATGGACATCCTTGTGCGCTCGCCGCCGACCACCGAGCGGTGGAGAAGGGCCTTGTATCTCCCATTGCTCACGATCTGCACGCACAGTAGCACACGCGCGCGTACGTACATGGCATGTATGACATGACATGCTGGCGTCAGTGACAGGAGCTCTATCACCATGCAAACTGAGATAGATGCCCTCGATCGGCTGTCCGGTTATTATATATATTATTACCTCCAGCTGGTCGCCGGCGATGACAAAGAAGGCGTCGGGGAGTGCTTTGGCGAGGAGCCACTGGCCTCTGCGGTGGACCAGGAGCCCGGCCGTCGATGCCGTTCTGGAAGACCAGGTTGAGGTGGCCGTGGTGGGAGTGAGGGGGCAGCCCCAGGCCCTCTTTGTCCGGACCAGTGTAGGGTGGGTAGTGGTTTGCAACAAGAATCTGCAAGCACGACTCCAGGCCCGTGGCCTTAGAAAGGCGACCGCCGTCGAGGCCCAGGCTCTCGGAGATGGCCTCTGCGAGCAACATCAGCAGCTCTCTCGTCTTCAGAGAGTACTCCGCAGCAACATCCCTTTGCGGTTTGCAATATAATGTGCATCAATTGATGATAGCGGATCGGACAAAGTGCAATTCGTATTTACTACAGTACTACCTTAACTTTGCAAGTTTGGCTGGGCAGTGGAGCTCAGGGCCGGTGCACGAACATCTTCAGGTAGTCCCTCCAGTACCTAGCGTCGTCGACGACAGAGTTGAAGCCTGATCCGACGAGTATAGGATGAATCGGTCCGGCCTCCATGTACTCCGCCTTCTCCTCCTCTGGTAAACTGAATAGTTCCTTGCATGTCTCCGTCACTGCTTCTTTGAGATCCTCTGGCACACCATGGTTGGTCACCTTCATGCATCTCTCATGGAAGATCAAGATGTATACTCCATTATTGTAACATCCCAGATGTTAAAAAGCAATTAAAACTTGATCATGAGCATCACTAAGCATAATCATCAAGTAATGTTTCATTAATGCAGCTCATGTTTCATTTATAGCATGTCCATGTTGCATTGTGGTGTTTCATATGTTGCATATGTTATGTTTCACATGTTGCATGAAAATATGTCAATATTAGTGATTAAGAAACTTTGTGATTTTATATATATAAATTTGCTTAAACAAGTAAAATTTTGTTAAAATAAAGTTTGTACTACAAAGTGTGTGCTTTATGTAGAATCAAAGTATGATGATGTTTCTAAGTCAAACATGTTCAAATTAAGCTTAAAAAACTGAATTTAACATTGTTTTCCACAGTCAATTTGGTTGTCCCTGGAAAACAGTGCTTAAGTTCAATCTTTGGGGAATTATCAAATGAATTTGTATGAATAAAAGTTGACCAAACTTTGTTCCATTGCTTGGTACTATGCTTAATCTTTGTTACTGTGTAATTAGTTGAAATGTTTGAACAATGTTTAGCCTCTAATTAATTGCTCAAAGTTGCTAAACAAATCAATTTTCCAAGAACCCTAACTGAACTTTTGTTTCAGTTTTAATGTGCCAAGTTTTGGAATAAAAAAATCTTCAAAATTGGTGATCTCTTGATGTTGATCCTTTAAGAGAAGCTGGAGATCGTTGATCAAAGAACAACTTTGCTTAAATAGGATCATCAAGCTGTTTTGCAAAATTGGGAGAACGAGAGAGAAGGGGGCAGTTTCAGGCATGAACAGTGCACCAGCAGCAGCCTGCTTCACCTGCTCGCTGTGACCGCCACCGCCCTAGCGCCGCTCAGCATCACGGAGGCACGCAGCTGCTTCCATGGTGCAGCTCAAGCTGGTGCTGGCTCGTCCAGAAGTTGCGCCCTCGCCTTATACCGCCAAGCCGGCCGTCGTCTTTCATCTTCCCTCTTCTCGCGCCGCCGCCGAGTTATTGCCTCGCCGGTCGATTACTCCTCCTTCGCTCACTCCCTAGCCAATTGCTCGCATGTAGAGTTTTGCTGAGCCCTCGTGCACCTCCCTGACTCACTCTCGTTGTCCCTCGCCGACGAAATCGTCCGCATGCGCCGATTCCACCGCGGCAGCTCGCCATCGCCGCCATACACGCCCTCTCCGTGGTCAGCCCGCTCCGGAGCCCCTTTGACATTTTAGCTTCCTCGTGCACCGGTGATGCTCGTAGAGTTGACCGTTGATCCGTTCCTCCGCAGGTCACGCCGGAGCGCTGCCTCGCCGTCGTGTCCGCGCCGCCGCGTCCGTCCTCGACGCCGGCAGCCACCTCTGTTCCACCTCCACCGCAACCAAGTAGCTGAGCTTGGTCGTGGTGAGCTCCTAGTGTTGTTCGCCGCCTCGATTTTACCTCTACCGGCCCATCGTGGCCGGCGCGGAAAATGATTTAATCTTTTCAGAAAATGCTAATATCAGTTGAATCTTGTAAAATTCATAACTAAATAATCTGAGCTGCTAAAATTATAAAAATTTTAGTGTAAGCTTATTATCATACCCATAATCAAGGAAAAATATGAGTTTGGCAAAATCAGTACTTTTGCTAGGTTTAAAAATTACATCTTTTAATTAATAAATGGACTTTCCATGATTTTTATATTCTAAAATAATAATTATCCTAAAATCATGAAACTTTTTGTATATGTTTTTATGTTAAAATCAACCTTCACAAAAGTTTGGCTCTGTTTTGATAAAAATAAATTGTCCATTTAATTTAAATGCCTTTTATGGATTAATAAGAATACCAAAATGATTTATATTAATCATCAAATGATTTAAGTGTGATTTCGGATTGATTGTAGACCTTGGGACACCAACGCCTCTGATGTTCCTTGGCAATTTAATTACTTATTGGTTGTGCTCATAATTAACTTGCTAATAATAATACTAATATTGCTTTGTGAGTAATTAACTTAACTATACCGCAAAGGAAAGTTGTACTCAAGTTAAGTAGTTTTGTTTAGTCATCTTAATCCATGCTTAGCATCTCATCATTCTAAAGCATGCATATTTACTTACCTTTAGTGATCGAAAGTGGAATCCAGTTGTTGAGCAACTCCCAGAAGTGGATTTTCTATTCAGTGGGAGTTGGTTATCTTTTCTGTGGTTTTCTGAAGTGACTGACAACCCTGACACTGAAGACAAGCCCCGGAGCATAAACTCATTTCCTTGTGTTTTTCAAATGTTATTCACATAAGTCTTATGCTTGTTACATTTAAGTAAATTAAATAGGATTTGGTTGAATACTAACTGCTACATGCCTGCCTTGATACCTCAATACTCCATCTTGTCACCCTGTTAGTTAAGTAGTTTTTATAATGCTTAGCCATGTTTAGTTGATAAGAGTTGAGTAATGAGTTAAGTTATGGTTCTATACTTAGGGCCCTGAGGTTTAATGATGATCATGAATTTAATTTGAGATCGGGCGAACTCTTTACTTGCGTCAAGAATGGAGTTTTAACGTAGTGCCCCGCCTGTGTCATTGAGGATCGTACCGTTGTAGGCCTGTCGTGTTCGAGACTTTGTAGTACTAGCCACATACTCCAGTAAGCCTGATACCTTGGTTATTCCATTATGTGAAAATACAATTGCGCACTAGGAGTGGGAGATGACGAGAGTAGCATGTACCCATCCTGTGAATCCGTCCGGGACAGTGCAGGGAGGTGGAGTACTATATTCTCAGGTAGCGTAGACTGGTTCATGTTTTGGAGGATCCTTGGGAAGGGTTGATATATATAGGTCCGGACCTGCATATGTCGTGTGGCAAGGAAACCCCAGCTGGGCCTAATTGATTCAAATCGTCATGCTTCTCAGAGAAGGAGACTCTATCCCCCAATCTACATCGTAGTTAATAACTAAAACATTAGTACTATGATCATGAGATGAGATGGTTAAAGAAGTGATTGATTTAGATCAGGTGCAAACTGGAGACTTCTAATTACTTAATTTGGGCTAAAACATTAAAAGTAAGGACCAATCATTAGTAAGCTTTTCTGTAAAAGTTAATCTTGATTCTTGCTACAGACTTACCTTGATTCCCTGTAAGTCTGCATATCTTCGGAGTCTTTCCTTTTCGTCGATTAAGTCTTGTTGAGTATCTTTGTACTCAGGGTTTGTTAAACCCTTTTTGTAGGAGAGCCAGCAATAGAGAAGTTTGTTGTGTATCCTTGGGCATGATGAATCTCTCTTGTGTGTTATCAAAGTGGTACCTCTCATGCTATCCTACTGTCGAGTTGGCTAAAACTTATGGTTTGTAACAACTAAATAAATGGTTTGTAAACTTATAATTTGTAAGACTTCCGCTATTTACTCTGATATAATATATTTGTATATTTGTACAACTGTTATAATACTGTAATGCTTTCTGTAATGTATCCTGCTCGAAAAGGTAAACGTGGATGATTCGGGTTTCCCCAAGGACACCTGACAGACTACCAGAATTGTCTTGCTCCCATGTGCAGCAGTCAGAAGTCTGAAAGACAATAACAGACACATGTAGGCCATATAACTTAGACAGTTCTGCCACAATTATTAGTGTACGTACTTCTACGTAGCAAGAAGAAACACCACAGGAATACGAGTACATGATACACCCATCTACCACTGGTATAGCAAGTTCAAGTAAAACCCCTGTTGAATGTTGTACCAGTAAATGTAGGCTTACGTCAGTATTAGAAAATGATTATAATTATTTTAATATAATAATATTATTAACATCTCTAGCTAATTCTTATGGTACGTAATATACAGGCGGTTTCGAATGACGACTACAAAAGCGTGGAGCACAGGGTGGTCGTCAAGTCCATACAGGAGGCTAGGGTCTCCATTGCCCTTGAAAGCATCTAGGCCCCAAGGTTTGGTTTCGGCAATTGATGACAACGCTTTATTACCATGACTAACGTGTGTTTTGCAGAAACTTTGGTAAGTTAGGTCATGGAGGTTATAACTGCTTTGGGCACCATGGTATTCGTGTCCCCTGATGGAAATCATTTCGGTTTTCAAAAGAGTAACGTCAAGATTAAGGACGGTTAGTTCCGGATGACGAGGTGTTGAGGTGCATTCGGAATAGTCGTTAGGATCTTCGTTTTTCTCTTTTGGCCGTACTATAAAGGGGGGCATGAGCGGGTAGCTTGACCTAGGCGAGTCTTATGTTTAGGTGTGGTGCACACTTGTTAAACTTGGCGCTAGGCAGCTCTAGAATAGCTCAAGGTTCAGTTGGAAGCAACTTGGTTCAAGTTGCGACGCGTTTCGGAAAGTTTCGGGTCGTTTTCCCCTGATCGGACGCGGTCTTCGGCATGACCGGACGCGTCCGGTCAGTACTTAACCGCGACTAGGGTTTGCCTCTGATGACCGGACACGGTCCTCGCGAGGACCGGACGCGGTGGTCAGAGGCTGACATGTGTCACTTGAGGGGAACACCCGATCGGACGCGACCTGGGTGTGATCGGCGCGTCCGGTCATAGTCCAGTAAGGTCCAGAGACGACCGGACGCGTCCGGTCATCACCGACCGGATGCGGCCTCGCGTCCGGTGCGTTTTCAGTAAGCTCCTTGCACGATCGGACGCGTCCAGTCACCCCTGACCGGCGCGTCCGGTCACTCAGTTGAAAAATCGGTTTTCGACCGTTACAGGCGACCGGCGCGTCCGGTCAGTTCGACCGGCGCGTCCGGTCAGCCCGTGTCAGAACGTAACGGTTCATTTTGTTTGAGGGGTGTATAAATACATCCCCTCCACCTCTTTTAGAGGTCTCTTGCTCATTTGATCAGCTGAGAAAACCCTTTAGAGTGCAAGGGAGTGCAAGAGCTCTAGTGAGGATAGAGATTTGAGAATCAAAGCTTGAGAGTTCCTCACTAGCAATCAGAGAGTAGCAAGTGTGCATCCACCTTCTCATTTGGGCTTGTTGTGGTCAAGTGAGAGTTCTAGCTTGTTACTCTTGGTGATCGCCATCACCTAAACGGCTTGGTGGTGATTGGGAGTTTGGTGATCATCCGGCGGAGCTTGTGGATGACCCAACTCATCTTGTGAGCGGTTTTGGGTGATTCACCGCGACGGAGTGTCGAAGAATCAACCCGTAGAGAGCACTTGATCCTTGCGCGAATCAAGGGGGAGCTACACCCTTGCGCGGGTGCTCCAACGAGGACTAGTGGGGAGTGGCGACTCTCCGATACCTCAGAAAAACATCGCCGTGTTCCTTGCCCTTTACATTCAAGCATTTACATTCTCGTATTTACTTTCATTGCTTGATTTACATTCCTAGAATTGCCATGCTAGACTAGGATTGGAAACTAGGGTGCAAAACGTTTTATCGGTAGACTCTCTAGGAACACAAGTAGGCACTAGGGGTGAATTCCGGCTTGTAGGATTTAATTCTTGCAATTAATTTTTAGAAAAGCCCAATTCACCCCCCTCTTGGGCATCTTGATCCTTTCAATTGGTATCGGAGCCGTGTTGCTCCTAATTTAGGCTTTACCGCCTAGAGCAAGATGTCTAACGGGGAAGGACCACCTCCCACCTTTGAGGGGGATGATTTTCCATATTAGAAAATCCGCATGGAGGCGTATCTCGAAGCCATAGATGTCGGGTGCCTTAGAGCCGCAACCCAAGGGCTTCCCGCTATCAAGGATCCCGCAAACCCCATTGGTGACGAGGAGAAGTACGACCGGTGGAATGCAAAGGCCAAAAATGCACTCTACCGGGGCTTAGGCAAAGATATCTTCAATCGTGTGCGTAATGCAAAGAACGCTCATGAATTGTGGGAAAATCTTTGTGCTCTCCATGAGGGAACTAAGAGTGAGCGTGAGGAACGCTATCATATTGCTTTAAAGAAAATTAATTCTTTTGAGATGCTTCCCAAAGAAAGTGCTAATGACATGTACACTCGCTTAAATGTTCTTGTAGAAGACCTCAATGCTCTTGGGCTCACTCAAATGAGCCAATCGGATGTTGCAAGGAAGATCTTGAGTGTTCTTCCCGTTGAGAAGTATGGTCACATTGTCACCGTGCTTCACCAAAGTGATCTTTCCACCGCAACACCGACACAAGTATTGGGGAAGATCAATGCTCATGAGATGTACATGCACATCACTCCGGAAGAGGGCTCATCATCTTCCAAGAAGAAAGACTTGGCCTTCAAAGCTAGCCATGACAAGAAGAAGAAGAAGGGCCAAGCCATGATGGTGCAAGAAAGCTCAAGTGAAAGTGATGTCGATGATGAATCACTTGCACTCATGGTGAGAAAGACCACCAAGATGCTAAAGAAGCTCAACAAGAGTGGCATCAAGTTCGATGGCAAGAAAAAGAAATTCTTCACAAGTAGCAAGAGAAAGCCCATCTCGGAGACGGATTGCTACAATTGTGGTGAACTTGGCCACCTAGCTCATCAATGCCCTAGACCACCAAAAGACAAGTTCAAGAACAAGAACAAGGGCAAGAAAAATGATTCAAGTGATGAAGAAGATGAGAAGAAGAAGAACAAGCCATACAAGAAGAAAGATGGCAAGAAGAAGGAGTTCTACAAGAAGAAGAAGGGAGGAAAGGCATACATTGTTGGTGATTGGCTCACCGACATTGAATCATCTTGTGAGTCCTCCGAAGATGAGAGTAATGATGAGAAAGAGAAGGTTGCCGCTTTTGTGATGGGGCCATCATCTTTACCGACATCTTCATCACCACCTTCACCGCCTCCTTCACCATCATCGTCCACTACTCACCTATGCCTTATGGCCAAGGGTGAACGAAAGGTACAAAACCATGATAGTGATGATGATGATAGTGATAGTGATGATGAATATGAGCACCTTCTTATGATGAACTTGTGAAATTGCTAAATAAATACACTAAAATCATAAGAAGGACAAGAAATGAAAATGATGAACTTCAAAATGAAAATGAATCACTCTCATCAAAGCTTGAAAATGCTCAAAAGACTAGTGGTGAGCTTAGAGATCAAAATGAAATTATGTCTTCCACTCTCAAGGAGCTCAAAACCTCCAATAAAGAGCTTAAAGATCAACATGATAAACTTGAGAAGAAGCATGATGAGCTCATCACTAGACATAACTCTTTGAAAGACAAATACACCACATTAAAAATTGACTATGATAGTCTTGTGGTTGCTAATGAACTTGCTCTTGAGACACATGATGCTACTAACAATGTTGTTAAGTGTGATATAGCTACATCATGTGATGATTTGATCATTGAAAGCATTGAGCAAGGTTCTAGTAGCAAAGGCAAGAGTGTGGTTGAGTCAAACAACTATGATGATTATGCCAAGATCAAGTGTGAGAATGAGAAGCTTGCAAATGAGAACAAGAAGCTTAAAGGTTTGATGGCTCTTGAGAAGCAAACAACAAATGAGTCACTCATTGAAGAGAACAAAAAGCTCAAGCAAGAAAAAGAGCATCTCAAGACCGGTCTAAGCAAGTTCACAAGAGGTCAATATTTGCAAAGTGAGCTCCTCATGAACACCGTAATGAAGATGGATAGAAGTGGTATTGGATACTTGGCAAATCAAGAGAAGAAGGCAAAAGCTCAACAACAACAAAGCAAGTCAAAGCCCAAACCAAAGAGATGTGTTGAGTGTGGTCAAGAAGGTCACTTTGCTCATGAATGCAAAACTCCACCACCACAACCCTTGCCCAAGCATGCTAGACCCTTTGCCTTCAATGCTCATTACATGCTAAGAAAAGATTCAAATGGAAAGATGAAAGTCATGTTTTTGGGTCCCCCAAACAAGAATAGGCCAAAGAAAATTTGGGTTTCCAAGTCACTAGTTGAGAAAGTTAAGGGCCCCTCTCAAGTTTGGGTCCCTAAACAAAAAGCTTGATCTCTTGTGTGTAGGTGAACTACAAGACCGGTGGATCTCATTGGGTTATTGATAGTGGTTGCACTCAACATATGACCGGTGATCCTCGTATGTTCACCTCCATTGAAGAGAATGGGATATGTCAAGAGAAGATCACATTTGGGGATAATTCAAAGAGCAAAGTCAAGGGTATAGTCAAGATTGCAATATCAAATGATCACTCACTCTCAAATGTGCTCTATGTTGCTTCATTGAGTTTCAACTTATTATCCGTGGGGCAACTTTGTGACCTTGGCTTCCAATGCTTGTTCACACCAAATGAAGTGGAAGTTTCAAAGATAGATGATAAGCAAGTGATATTCAAAGGCTTTAGATACAAACTTTATCTTGTTGACTTCACCTCCGAAGATGCAAACTTGATGACATGTTTGTTCACCAAGACCTCACTTGGTTGGCTTTGGCATAGGAGGCTTGCACATGTTGGAATGAGCACTCTCAACAGCTATTGAAGAAAGAACTAGTGAGAGGATTGAAGGATGTGAAGTTTGAAAAGGACAAACCTTGTAGTGCATGTCAAGCGGGCAAACAAGTTGCAAACACTCATCCAACCAAAGCTTTCATGTCAACTTCAAGAGTGCTAGAACTTCTTCACATGGATTTGTTTGGGCCTACAACATACAAGAGCTTGGGTGGTAATCTCTATTGTCTTGTGATAGTGGATGACTACTCAAGGTATACATGGACTTTCTTCCTTCATGACAAATCCGAAGTGGCAAATTGCTTCAAGAAGTTTGCAAAGAGAGCTCAAAATGAATTTGAAGTCAAGATAAAGAAAATTAGAAGTGATAATGGCAAAGAGTTTGACAACACCAACATTGAAGCTTATTGTGATGAAATTGGAATCAAGCATGAGGTCTCTTCAACCTACACTCCTCAACAAAATGGTGTAGTTGAGAGAAAGAACCGGACTTTGATCACCCTTGCAAGAACAATGCTAGATGAGTACAACACTCCGGAAAAGTTTTGGGCCGAGGCAATCAACACCGCATGCTATGCTTCAAATCGCCTCTTCCTACAAAAGTTTTTTGGCAAGACCCCCTATGAGTTGCTTAATGGGAAGAAGCCGGACGTCTCATTCTTCCGGGTGTTTGGTTGCAAATGCTACATCTACAAGAAGCGTCAACACCTAGGGAAGTTTCAAAGACGTTGTGATATTGGTTTTCTTGTTGGTTACTCATCAAAGTCCAAAGCATATAGAGTATTTAACCATGCCACCGGTTTGGTTGAAGAAACATATGATGTGGAATTTGATGAATCTAACGGCTCCCAAGGAGCAATTGAAAATTGTGATGATGTAGGTGATGAACCCTTGAGGGAGGCCATGAAGAACATGCCCGTGGGAGACATCAGGCCAAAAGATGATGAAGACGATGTACAAATCATTGATCCACCATCTTCATCACGTGTGCCTCAAGATGATGACAAGAATGAGAGAGTTGAAAATGAAGACACTTATATCTCTCATGAACAAGCCGAGGCACAAGCTCAAGATGTTGATGCTCCCCATCCACCTCCTCAAGTGGTTGATAGAAGAAATTCACCTCTACTTCAAGCACATCCACAAGAACTCATCATAGGGAGTCCTACTAAGGGAGTGATGACTCGATCTCAAAAGCTTGCTTCTTTTGTTGAACATCACTCTTTTGTCTCTTGTGTTGAACCTAAGAATGTAGAAGAAGCTCTTCAAGATCCGGATTGGGTGAATGCCATGCATGAAGAATTGAACAACTTCACCCGCAATCAAGTATGGACACTTGAAGAGCATCCTAAAGGGGCAAGAGTCATTGGAACCAAGTGGGTGTTCCGAAACAAGCAAGATGACCAAGGCATAGTAGTGAGGAACAAGGCAAGACTAGTTGCAAAGGGGTTCTCTCAAGTTGAAGGCCTTGATTTTGGAGAGACCTTTGCACCCGTTGCAAGACTTGAAGCCATTCGTATCCTCCTTGCATATGCATCACATCATGATATGAAACTATATCAAATGGATGTGAAAAGTGCATTCTTAAATGGCTTTATAAATGAACTAGTCTATGTTAATCAACCTCCCGGGTTTGAAGACCCTAGATATCCTAATCATGTTTATAGGTTGTCCAAGGCGCTATATGGGCTCAAGCAAGCCCCTAGAGCGTGGTATGAGCGCCTCCGAGACTTCCTCATTGAGAAGGGCTTCACCATTGGGAAGGTCGACACCACACTATTCATCAAGAAGCTTAATGGGGAGATCTTCATTTGTCAAGTGTATGTTGATGATATCATCTTCGGGTCAACAAATGAAGATTATTGCAAGGAATTTGGTGAATTGATGTCGAAGGAGTTCGAGATGTCAATGATTGGTGAGCTCACATTCTTTCTTGGTTTTCAAGTCAAGCAAATGAGAGAAGGGATTTTCATCTCTCAAGAAAAGTATACCAAGGATCTTCTCAAAAGATTCAAGATGGAAGAATGCAAACCAATCAAGACCCCAATGCCATCAAATGGACATCTCGACCTAGATGAGGGAGGTAAACCGGTTGATCAAACTCTCTACCGTTCTATGATTGGTAGCTTGTTGTACCTTACCGCATCTAGGCCCGATATCATGTTTAGTGTGTGCATGTGTGCTCGCTTCCAAGCGTGCCCTAAAGAACCTCACTTAAGTGCCGTAAAAAGAATCCTAAGATATCTTAAGCACACCCCAAGCATTGGTCTTTGGTATCCCAAAGGAGCTAGATTCTAACTAGTTGGCTATTCCGATTCGGATTATGCCGGTTGCAAAATTGATAGAAAAAGCACATCCGAAGGGTGCCATTTGCTTGGGAGATCCTTAGTATCTTGGTCATCTAAAAAGCAAAATAGTGTGGCTTTGTCCACCGCCGAGGCGGAATACATTGCCGCGGAGGCTTGTTGTGCACAAATCTTATATATGAAACAAACCCTCCTAGACTATGGAATTGTTCTTGAAAAGGTGCCACTTTTATGTGACAATGAAAGTGCCGTTAAAATTGCTAACAATCCGGTACAACACTCTCGCACCAAGCACATTGATATCCGCCATCACTTTCTAAGAGATCACGTTGCTAAAAATGACATATCACTAGAAGGTGTAAGAAGTGAAAATCAATTAGCGGATATCTTCACTAAACCTTTGGATGAGGCCACCTTTTGTAGGCTAAGAAGTGAACTCAATGTGCTTGATTCAAGCAACTTTAAAAAATGAGCGTGTGTTGTCCCTTGCATTGCATTGTATTATATGCCATGTTTATCTTTATCGCAATGCATTTAGGGCTTGGCTAACACGGTTACTATAACCCTCCTTTGGAGGAGTGAAGAAGCCTAACCGTGGATCAAACTTGACAAGCAACCTAGCTTTACTTTCTTGTATTGCATTGCATATGCATGGTTGTTTGTTTGTCGTTTCTTTTCGGTTTAGCTTTGAGCAACCTCTGTGTTCGTCCATGGATAGAGAGAGCATTTTAACGCTCCTAAAGGTCCAAAAACTATATTGCATGGCCATACGTTGCTCCTCGGGTGTTTATTGCCTATTTTCTTAAAAATAATACTAGCCTAAGGCAAACTATTTTGAAAAATTTGAGGGTTTGAGTGAGGTCACTCATATCAGGTTCCAATTGGTGTTTATTTGTGTCTCTTTGAATTGGAACTTGATTGGGAGAAGTCGCGTTGGAGTTTGGAACAAAGAAGAGCGAAGAACAGCGACCGGACGCTGGACCGGACGCTGCACCGGATGCAGTGATGCTTCACCATCGCGTCCGGTCCCGGCGTCCACCAGCGCGTCCGGTCATCCAGAAGACCAACTCCAGACCTAGTGACCGAACGCTGCACCGGACGCGCCTCTGTTGACCACCGCGTCCGGTCCCGGTTACCACCACCGCGTCCGGTCATCCGCGATGAATTCCCGAGCTCCCATCGACCGGACTCTGACCGCGTCCGGTCAGTCCTCCCCGGACGCGTTCGGTCACTCCAGGAGCTTACTGGAGTGTGACCGGACGCTGCACCACCGCGTCCGGTCATAACGACCACCGCGTCCGGTCATCGCGCGTCGAGCGGATCTAAGTCCTTCATAAAACCGTTCGTCCTCGGTTGGTTTCTTTCACCCGTACGCGATTTCCGCCGCCGCCTTGCCCTAGTCGCCGACTCGCCGAGCTCGCCGCGTTCCTCGCCGTCATCCTCACCGCCGGCGACCCCTTGCCGTGCCCGCGCCGCGCCATCCTCGCCCGCACGCGCTCGCTGCTCGCACGCACCCGCTCACGCGCCGCCCGCTGCCGCACCCGCGCCAGCCGCTGCTGCGCCGCGCGCCACCGCCGCCGGTTAGCCGGACCTCCACCGCCGTCCACCTCGCCTGCAGCAGTCGCGAACTTCCCCCGTGCCAAGCCACCACCCGAGCTCCTCGATTTCTTCCTTCGGCCGAGCCATACCTAGGGTTTGCCCTAACCCTAGCCTAGGGTTTGCCCGAACCTTAGCTCGAGGTGACGAAATCGTTCGTTTTCGTTCAATTTCGTTCAATGTCGTCGCTAGGGCTTACCTTGACCGTTATTGTTCATTGATTATCTCGACTCGGTCTTTTCAGAGCTCGTTCGTCGAATTCGGGAAATCTCACGACCTAGGTCACCGCATCTTGTCACCGTCGTCTCGTCGATCCGAGGTAGCTTCGCGTCTCGATTCACTTCGTATCTCATATGCTTGCTATCTCTAGGGTTTCGTACCTTTTAGTTATATATGTGCTTATAGCAGATCTCTCTATTCCGTCGTTGCAGCGAGTCAGTCGGTGTGTCAGGGTGAGATCTGTTTGCTGAATCCGAGGCCAAGCCTGCGGATACGGATTGAGGCCAAGCCTCTCGAGTGACAGTTCACCATCTTACAGAGGCTCTCAGTCAATTGTTCAGCATGGTGCGTTGCAAGAACGCCGGTGGTGCTCCTGGTGACGGGGACGACAGTCCTCCTCGTCGGACAGAGATTGCGCGTGGAAAGCGCATCAAGATAATGGCCAGAAAGAAGAAGAAGACGCTTACAGAGGCAGAGATTGCTCAGGCCGTGGCTGATGCAGCAGAGCAGGCAGAGAGAGGTGGCAGGAGCAGTGGCATACGCATAGGCGAGCGTCGCTTTCACCTTGAAGGTCGACAGCTCAGCACAGAGGCCACTGAGGGTACAGAGGATACTGGAGCTATAGAGCAGATGTCAGTTGATCCACCTACAGAGCCTACAGAGGCTACAGAGGCTCCAGAGGCTACAGAGGATACAGAGGAGCAGCCAGCTCAGTCTCCACCACGTCGCCGCTCCACACGTGCTCGTACTCAGGTGACTCCTAGGCCAGAGGGCCAGCGTCGTGGAGCGCGTCCTCCTCCCAGAGCTAGAGGTTCACCCCCGGTCGAGCACTTTGACCTAAGGGGTGCTACAGCACGTCAGGTGCAGGGGTTGAGGTTCGTGGAAGTCAGCCGTTGGTTTCCACCTGTCAGGGATCACAGAGCTTCAGAGGGTTTCTATACCCCACTTCAGGAGGACTTCTACAGGGCTCTAGTTGACAGTGGTATAGCTTTTCGACCACAGAGAGTCTGTCGGCTTGAGGCACTGGTTGAGGTTGTGGGAGAGCAGCTTCGTCCACACCTGTCCTATATGCCTGGTTTGTCGGATCTTCTTGGACGGACAGGTGCATACTGCGGCACATGGGTCAGAAAGTTTTATGCTTCACTTTGGATTGATCCTGCCCATGAGTTCATTCACTTTGCTTTCAAAGGCCGCGATCACAGGCTTTACAGCTCCAGAGCGCGAGAGATCCTCAGACTCCCAGCTTCTGACACGAGGATCCATCAGTTGTGTTATGGTCAGACTCCTCCACCCAGACGCCCTCACGGCGGAGCAGTGCCACCTACAGACTTAGTTCGACCCTACTTTCGTGAGCCTTTTGGCGAAGGGTCTCGTCGTACGCCTGCCAGCCTGACACCACTTGCCAGAGTTTTGGATGCTATTATCAGACGCACACTTCTTCCCAGACTTGGCTACAGAGAGGGACTGACGCGGATGCAGCTTTGGGTTGTTCACCACCTCCTCTCACAGACACAGTTTGATATTTGGGATCTCATTCTTAGTGAGATGGAGGACACCATAGCTGAGGGCTTCAAGGGTAATCGTCAGCTGCCCTATGCACACTGGATCTGCTTTATTATTAGATCTTCTATTCAGATGCCACCAGAGATCAGGGTGGAGATATCAGACACTACCACTGCTTTCCCTAAGTACGATATCCGTCAGCTTTGGGCCTCGGTTACTAGAGATCAGGCCCCAGTGCCAGGACAGCGTGAGCGCCCAGAGGTTCCTGAGACAGCAGCAGAGCAGGACGCTACAGTGGACGAGCTTGCTGAGGCAGAGCTTGCGGACCTTGACGCTCAGACTGCTGATATACCTGAGGATGCGACTTCTGACAGCACCGATGAGGACTACCAGCCCATCCCCAGGTACCGGTCTCCTCGGTCTCACGACCACGAGGCCGGTGGCTCTGGCTCAGCCTCCCGCTCAGAGACGGCCATGGTGGCTATACTTGAGAGGCTGACCCAGGCTCACGAGCAGCAGCAGCAGCAGATTCAGCGACAGGCACAGGACACAGCTGCAGCACTTGCACAGATGCAGGCACGCCAGGACGAGTTTCAGCGTCAGCAGCTTGAGATTCAGAGGCAGCAGGTTGAGATGCAGCGACAGCAATATGAGATTCAGCGTCAGAGTGCAGCTAGTCAGCAGCAGTACTTGGATCTCCTGCGCCACCTTGTCACAGTCGGGGTTCCTCCGCCTGCTTCTGTCATGACTCATGCCTTACAGTCCAGTGGTCCGTCGAGTCAGGGACAGCCGATCTTCCAGTTTACATCTCCACAGCAGCAGGTTCCCCAGTCCTTCCAGTCCCCGAGCTTCACTCCTATTCATACGGGGTTTACACCGTCAGATCAGCCTCGCCCGCACCTCCTGACAGGCACACCTATTGGTGATTTTAGTGCTACCTACAGCGAGTTGACTGGTCAGCCGACACCCTCGCACACTACTACATTTCATACTTCTTCAGGGTTGTCAGCTCCCGAGGCAGCTATTCCTCCAGTGACAGGGACCGGGACTATAGAGACTATCCCTTCGTCAGTTGCCTCGACAGATCCCCCAGCTATTGGCTCACTACAGGCTCAGGTCACTCAGATGGATCCTCTCGTTGCTACTACGACAGTACCTGTTCCTGCTCAGACCCAGACCGCTTCACAGCCACGTGCTTCTTCAGAGGGTCAGCCAGATAGCTCAGACTCCGAGGGTGATTCGCTACACTTCGTGATTACTCCGCGCACCTCGGCACCCGACACGACTCCGTCTGTCCCCCGTCAGATCCTTAGATTAGTTTTTGGCGCTTGATGCCAAAGGGGGAGAGAGAGTAGTTTCAGGGGGAGTTTTGATAGAGGGTTTTCGTTCTTTGTGTGCTTCATTCATGCATCATGTTTACTTTTCAGTCATTGCATTTGTGTGACATGTCGTCGTGTGATAAACTTTGAGTCTTAATGTTTTATCCAGTCACAGTGTTAATTAATGTCACCGTTTTAGTTATAGCTCTAAGGTTGTGCTTCTGTGCCTTACTCCGATTTCTTTTGAGCTATATCTTTATGTGTACTAACGCTTTTTGTCTTATCTTATGAGTACACTCTTTTGGCTTGGGGCACATAAGCAATTCCTAACCCTTTGTGCTTATTGCTTTTTGCTTATGTGAACCAAGCATGCTCGAAAAAACTCCTCTCTAATTTTTTGAATCTTAGTGTTGTCATCAATCACCAAAAAGGGGGAGATTGAAAGCATCTAGGCCCCAAGGTTTGGTTTCGGCAATTGATGACAACGCTTTATTACCATGACTAACGTGTGTTTTGCAGAAACTTTGGTAAGTTAGGTCATGGAGGTTATAACTGCTTTGGGCACCATGGTATTCGTGTCCCCTGATGGAAATCGTTTCGGTTTTCAAAAGAGTGACGTCAAGATTAAGGACGGTTAGTTCCGGATGACGAGGTGTTGAGGTGCATTCGGAATAGTCGTTAGGATCTTCGTTTTTCTCTTTTGGCCGTACTATAAAGGGGGGCATGAGCGGGTAGCTTGACCTAGGCGAGTCCTATGTTTAGGTGTGGTGCACACTTGTTAAACTTGGCGCTAGGCAGCTCTAGAATAGCTCAAGGTTCAGTTGGAAGCAACTTGGTTCAAGTTGCGACGCGTTTCGGAAAGTTTCGGGTCGTTTTCCCCTGACCGGACGCGGTCTTCGGCATGACCGGACGTGTCCGGTCAGTACTTAACCGCGACTAGGGTTTGCCTCTGACGACCGGACGCGGTCCTCGCGAGGACCGGACGCGGTGGTCAGAGGCTGACACGTGTCACTTGAGGGGAACACCCGATCGGCGCGTCCGGTCACAGTCCAGTAAGGTCCAGAGAGCCAGCTCGGCTCGGCTCGTTATCTTAACGAGCCAGAAAGCCAGCTCGGCTCGGCTCGGCTCTTTATGAGCTCGAGCTGGCTCGTTAGGCTCGCGAGCCAGGTATAAAAAATACACAAAATATAATATTTACATTTATCTAAAGCTTAAAAATATTAATAATATAAAAATAATATATTCAATAACCTTAAATCGAATAAAATATTCATATGAGCTAACATATCATTCATTTGTGAAGTGCAAGACATGAAGTAATACAAAACTAATATAAGTTATGATGACTTTTTCCCTAAAACTACGGCTCGTTTGGCTCGCGAGCGGCTCACGAGCCAGCTCGAGTTGGCTCGTTATAGCTAACGAGCTAAAATCCTGGCTCGGCTCGGCTCGTTATCGTAACGAGCCGAGCCGAGCTGAGCCGAGCCAGCCACGAGCTGAGCGAGCTAACGAGCTTCGAGTTTTTCGTCCAGCCTTACTGGTGACACAAGAAAGACCTTCAGGCTATCGTAGTTTAACCTGCCAGAGTTGCGTATATACAAAAAATTGTTGGGTCATGCCAGGCTGGCAGGCCATGACTTTGATAAATCCAATGTAAATTTGAATTAATAAGAAATTTTAGCTCTATAATATTAGGTTTAGACATAGATAATATTGCGTTTTGATGATGCACTTTATAATATTATCTTTTTAAGTTTGGGTCGATTTTGCTAGTATGTAATAAAGCTTGATGGTGTGACTTCACTGAAATGCGGGGCCACAGATTGTTCCGGCACTGCTAACCTAGGACCTATGAGGTCTATTCGTCCAGAAAATACCTCCACAAAGAGATTGTTGACCGAAGAGAATAATCCATAAAAATTGTTTTTTTGTGCCACTTTTGTTTAAAAATAAACCATCCCTAGAAACACTTTAAATATTTTAAAATTTCCTTTCATATTTGAATTTCATTTACCCCTCCAGATATATCAATTGATTCTTCCATACTCTCTCGATCCGTTTTCCACTTGAACTTGGGCTCTCTACTTACTGGACTGCCGAATCGCTGCAAGGCCCCGACGTGGCCCAAAAAACGTTTCGTCGCTCATCCTCATCGACCGTCTGTCATCTACCTTGGTAAATAAACAAAAAGCTAGCGTCCAGATGTATGTCTGACGCCCACGTTCGGACGCCAGGTCGCGTGTCCCACCCGCTCGAATTCCCACGCTTTGTTCCCGCGTATGCTCCTTTTCGCACATCCACACCGGGACCACTTGCGCCGCCATGACTTGCCTAGCTTGTGTCACTCAGCTCGCACGTGGGGACCGCTCGCGCTCCTCTACTTCCCACGTCCATGCACACAGGGACAGTCTATGCCCGCTCGGTGGCGTTCTAGTAGCTGCAGTAGGCGGTTGCGACAGGTGAGTCTAACTATAACATGTGCAACACTAGATCTATTTTTATAACGTCTAGATAAAACATGCAACATACGTATGCAACAGCTAATACAAATGCAACATACGTCTCAAAAAACTTGCAAAACACCTGTAAACACTTGAAAAGCCATTGGAAACATATGCAACATCCAAATCTACTTTTACAACATACAAATTAAACACTTGCAACACATGTATCAAACACCTAAAACACTTTAAACATATGCATTCAACATACATATTATGCAACATCTAGATGAAACACTTGAAACATACGTCTAAAATAACTGAAACACTTCAACATATGCCTACAACATGAAATATACGCTCGCAACATACACAACATCCAGATGAAACACTTAAAAACAAACGTACGAAACACTTGAAACACAGCATCACCGGTGAAGGGGAGGCCGGGGCCGGTTGATTCCGACCGTCGCGGAGGGAGCCGGTGACTCGCGAGCACCACCAGCACCGATCGCGCTCGTGGGTGCCCTTTGCTTGGCCGGAGACGACCTGAGGCTCCCCGACACGTGCGCCTAGTGGCCATTAGCAGGGGCAACAATGGCGGCCTGCGGCGGCGAGACATCCCATTAGCGCTGGGGTTGGGGAAGAGGCAGGGGAGGCATGTGCGAACTGAGGGAGGAGACATGGTCAGCTTGGGTGGAGGAAGGAGGCAACGGTGGCACCGCGGGGCTGTGCTGCTGCCAGCGGGTGCGAGAGAGACTGAGAGATGGGGAGGATGAGAACTGGGAGAGTGGGATTGGGGTGTGGTGGCAGATGGCTGCAAGGGCGCGTGGCAGATGGGTGCCGGGGATCTAGCGGACGGCGCGGTAGCGAGTGCGGACACCCGTGTCTATCTGAACCATGGCTACCGCACGCACAGGGTGAGGCCGGAGAGCAGTGCAGCCATGGGGGGAGGCGGGATCGCCAGCGTGGAGGTCTGGCAGCCACCAGCAGGAAGCAGGTCCATGCAGCACGCACATTATCAGAGTAGCCGTGCAGTTTTGTGCCAGATTCTTTCGAACCGAAATCTTTTGGCAGAGCACGGCACAGAGCAGTATTGGTGAGTGATCAGAGCAATCGCTCGACAGAACAGCGGATGAGAGTGGTCTATCCTTTCCATGGTGCGTGGTAGTGGTACATAGACAACAGTATGTACATATTGAGCTTTATTAAACAAACAAACTTGCAATACACTGGAATGATTTGTGATGGAACATCATAACAGAGCGGCCATGAAACCATGTCACATGACAAACTACAATACTTCGTAACCTTATAGGCAAAGTTTAATTATATATAAAGATCATATATATGTGGCCAAACAAGAACGAGCCGGGACCCACTGGACGAGACAGCCAGCCCAGATAGGAGTAGGACACACTACGAATTTGGCATGCATTAATCCATAGGATCGGAGTACATGCATGCGATACGAAGCCCTCCGTTTACATGGAATGGAAATACTGACCAGGATCAGACCACGCAAATCCGACAGCCATGTTGCCAAACTGCGGCATCATCATGTTCATGTCGCCACCGGCGCTGGTGCCGGCACCGAAACCACCACCGTGGACAAGCGCGCCAAGATCCCCTCCGGACACCAGCCAGCCCTGCGGCTGCGGGTGTGGTACTGGTACCTGCATCGTCATCATGTCCCTGTGGCCGGTCGTCCCGGCTCTGTAAGCAGGCATCAATGGCATGGACGACGGCGCCTGCAGCTGGGGCTGCAGCGCCGCCGCCACCGTCGCCGGGACTTCCTGTCCCATCCGCTGGAGTCGCCCGATGGCGTCCTTGACGCCGTTGAGGCGGCTCTCCACCATGCAGCCGAGGCTGGCGATCTCCTCGACGGAGAGGCCCACGAGGCCCGGGCGGCGGCCGACGATGGCGTCGTGCAGGAGCAGCGTCGCCTCGCGCTCCCGGTTGTCGCGCTGCGCCCTGTGCAGCTGCTCCCGGAGCTTGTCCATGCGCTGCCTGAGGAAGCTCTCCATGTCCAGCATCTTCTTGCACTGGTCCAGCTCCGGCACGGCCTTGAAGCGGGCGAGGACGTGCTCCGCCGTGGGGACGTCGGGCCACACCTCCGCCTGCGACTCGCCCTCGCCGTACACCACCACGCAGGTGTCGACGTCGCACAGCGTGGCCAGCTCGCTCGCCTTCTTCATCAGGCCCTTGCACCGCTTCTTGAAGGTCCCGCGCCGGGTGGAGTCGTTGGCGATCCGGTGCAGGGTCACCTTCTTGCGAGCCATGGATCGGGCTCGGGCCCCTGCAGATCAGATCAAAGGGGAAATGGTTAGGCGGCGGCTTGGTGCGATGGGAGGGAAGGAGATGGTGGTGGTTTTATAGCACAGGACTACGTGTGGAATGAAAAGGATACAGGTTGGAGCCATTTCCATGATATGGAAACAAGGGGCTGGTTAGTTCGCGAAAAATTTTGGCTTTGGCTACTGTAGCATGTTCGTTTGTATTTGTCAATTAGTGTTAAATCATAGACTAATTAGGCTCAAACGATTCGTCTCATGGTTTTCTATCAAACTGTGTAATTAGTTTTTTTTCGTCTACATTTAATGCTTCATGCATGTGTCCAAACATTTGATGTGACGGGGAATCTTGGAAAATTTTGGAAACTAAACACCCCCCAAATTATGTGTGAAGATTTGCAAGATCGCAAGAATCAGTGCGTGTTCATGCATGTGTAAGCAAGATCCAAATCCAAATTATTAAGAGCTCGATCCTAGGGAGCTTGTCCTGCATGGCATGGCGGGCGGATCGTAGCTCCGTAAGCTCTGACGCCACACCACCGCCGCGCCGGCAAGACAATGAGACGGTGGGATGTTAAATTAATAAACAAAATAGAAAACAGCAAAATTAGTTAACCCATACCTACGTCCATTTCAATCGAGGCCGACGCACGGCACTTAGGATGTTTTGGTTCCCGAGTAACACGAGTGTCTAATTTTTTTAAAAAAATATAAAATTCATCAACGGTGTTTAAAATTGTCTTGAGGTGTCATCGAGGCAAACAAAAATCCCAAAATGTATTTTTTTGTTCCATGAAGTTTATGGATTTCATTTATATTCAAACGGCCGTTTACCCAACCTGCTATCCTATGTGACATGGATCTGACAGATGGAGCCTGCAAGGCTCCATCTTAATATGTTGCTAAAACTTTATATTATTTTTTTGAATATCTTAATGATCATAAATGACAAAACTGAGCTAGGAATTTGTAGACCTAATCGAGAGCTAAATTTATATACACAGTGTCTTTATCGGACACCATATATACAAGAATGATATGTATCGGACACCATAGATTAATATGATGTTGATATTTTTTACCATTTTAATAATCTTAAATAAAAAACTTAAAACTAGAAAGATGTATATCCCATGGAGCTAGAGCTATAATTTTTATAAAAAATCATTTTTATCTGAGGTCATATGATTTTTCTAAGTTAGAGCCTTGTCATTAACGTGTAGGCCCATCTATCAGATCCATGCCAAAGTAGGGTAGCGGATTGGGTAAATACCCGTTTAGATCTTAATGAAACCCATTTTTAGGGACAAAAAATATATTTTGCGACTTTGGCTATCTCGATGACATCTTAAGATAACTTTGAGGACCGCTAATAAATTTTATTTTATTTTTTGTTTGCTTTCGGCGACCACAGCCTCAAACGGTGATGACACCGGCTCAGAGCTGATGGTTGGCCAGCCGCCACCGCATGCCTCCACAGAGCGTGCTGTGTAAATTACTAAATTTGGACGTACGTACGTAGGGCTCCTGCTGATTATTTGAGAGAAAAGACTACGTGCAACAAACATATATATTTTTTGAGAGAGTAAAATCCGACTCAATTCCTGAGCTAGTCAATGAATTTGAAAGAAACCCACAAAATACAGTACCAGATAACATACCCCCTTTAACTTTTAGAATCATATAAAGTACTCCCTTGACCATTTCAAAGTTTTTTCTTGGCTAGTTTTACGGACGTAGTAGTGGGGCCCACCTGTCATTTGGTATCTCTGGCTGGAGAAACGTCTGATGCTGATGCTGATGTTGATTTATTGTGAGAGAAAAAATACTATTATTTCGCTGAAAAGGTATAGCTAATAACACTGTTATTTCGCTGAAAAGGTACAGCTGGTAAGTTCAAGTGAACAGGCCGTCTATCATTTATAATTGATTAGAGTTTATGTAATCTATATATTTTTGTATTAAACTTTATTGAAAACACAAATGCTAATACAATTAATTATAAATTTGATTAAACTTAAACTAGTTCAATAGCACAAATACCATTGTTGCATTCTATTATGGATGGAGAAGTAGTTGACAAATTTTTATCTAGGATAGTTTAGAACTCTAAATATGAATTTTGCTACAGCATGAGCGTGCAGGATATGTGTGATCCAAATGCACATTCCATATTTGGAAGCGCATTAAGTAGGCTGTCGTTTATGGAAAACGAGCGCGAGCGGGTGCTTTCGTGGGGAAACAGCGTGCGCCCATACCCGAACTCCCGCCGCTCGCCAGCTCTGGGCCCACTCCAAGCAAGCAATTTGCTTCTTCCACACGCAAGACAACACATACCAGCAATGGCGGATCCAGGGGGCTGGGGGGCTGCAGCCCCCCCCCCCCTGAGGGTGATTTCTCCATTGAATCACTGTAGCAACAACTCCAAATTACCATGAAATCTTCATTATCAATCAACATCTTTATGGATTAGCCCCCCCTTGATGCCATCCTGGATCCGCCACTACATACCAGATCGGATCTACCAATCTCACAGAAGTCACACATGAGGAATTCAAGTCCACTAGTTCTGGACTTGGATCAGATGCACGCAAGTATCAAGCAAACGAATCAACACCGCCATTAGGTAATTTTACATTAGATTATTTGATTTTGCTGGGACTTTTTCACTTCTTATCTCCTCCCTAGTTCATCTTTACATCATGTTGTTATGTGAAAATGGAATTACCAAATGTTTCTGAATGTAGTTCTATCACCTTACTAGTGTCACCTGATTACTGTTGCATTTAGTTGCAACGAAATCATAGATTGTTCCTGCATCTAATTTTTGCCCTGGATCTGCAAGTGCCTACATATTTTTGCTGTATGTGGTTCTTGACTTGGATCTACTAGTGCCAGCACAATGCCATCAAGCCTGTAAAAAAGGCCATGGATCGATATTAAACAACTAAAGTGTACTGAGAATCTGAATATGTTGTTGTATGTTATTTTTGCCTTTGATCTGCTAGTGCCTACACAATGTCATCAAACCTGTAACAAATTAAAGGCCATGAATTGATATTAGACGATTCAAGTGTATTGAGGATCTAAATATGTTGTCATTTGCCTATGGAAGTACTAGTAGTTTTGTTAGTAGTTGCCTAATAATTTGCAACAAATGATTTAAAGATAACCTATAATTGCTTATTTTAAAAGTTCAGAAAAAAGAGGATGGTTCTAAATAAGCTTCCAGCAAAGGCATATTATGGGGAGACATGAAATCCTATGTTCTAGATGCAAGTGACTGTTGATTTGTCTAGTAACTATGAGGCAGTTTATGACAGTAGAATCTCATATTTGCCTACAATTTTGGAGCTACGATGCTCTCTGGAAGAAACACACACATAGAGGCAACCCTTAATATAAATGAAGTCGAACCTGTGGCAGTTGTTGTGTTACAAAGGTTGAAGTTGCTGAAACTATTGGTGTTACAGAGGTTGAAGTAATGAAGTTGATGATGTAGACTTACAATTCCTAGCAGAAATTTCTTCACCTGATGAGCCATATGTTGGAAAGATGAGGCTATGCGCGCTACAATAATTATGCTAGAAGGAAGGGCTTCTCTATATTACAAAGTTACTTGATAAGATCTTGTTTGTGTGCAACAAGGAAGGAAAAGGTAAATAGAGCAAGGGTATTGATAAAGAAATCATTGAAGTTGATGGCTGTGAGCATGTTACCTCTGAAAGCAATGGTTTTGGTGTGGATGAACCAAAAGGGAAATAGGCAAAGTGCATAGGCAGCAAGTGGAAAAGAAAGAAGATGAAATACACTAACTGCAGAGCAAGGATACTGATCAAGTTCAATGGGAACAAGTGGTTTATTAAGCAATTAGTTGATGACCACAACCATAACTTAGTGGACAAACCATCAATTTCTAAGTTTCTAAGGTCACATGTCGGAATACCAAAAGATGAAGTGCGGTTCCTAAGACTTTTACATGACTAAGACTTGGAAACAAGCCAAATAATCCAGCTGATGTCTGAGCTATATGGATTTGCACACATTTTGTTCCTTATCATAAGAAGCATGTGAGAAATTTAAGGGCAGGCATAAGGGCACATGTAACAAAGTGACATGTATGAAACTTTGACTTACTTCTATGAGCTGAAAAAGTGTTGGGCTAATCCAGCTTGTGCACTGGTGTGGTGACTCAGCGGATGAAGCCAGGTCAGCAAGGCGAGCGGGAACGCCAGGAGTTTGAACTCGGGACGCGGTGACCGCGCCCACGACGCGCAATAGTGACAGCAGTTGCATTCTGTGTGTCTTGTATCCATGTTTAGTCGGTTTTTCATTTCGTGTGTGTGCTTTGTAATGGCTGGAGTATAAAGCCAGGGTGTAGCACTAGTTGGATGTTGCTGAGTCCAATTGTAATCGTTTAGTGTGCACAAAACTATTGAGAGTGAAAAAGGGCACTGTCTCCCTGTAGACAGTTGCCATTCGTCGTGCTCTCTGTGTCCCTGAGTGTTCATCATGTTCATCCTGTGATTGATCTCGTGTGTTCGTGTGTTTAGCCACCTAAATCACTCCGTGATTCTGATCCTAATCCTACATTCTGGTATCAGAGCCATAATCACGCAGTCCACCCAGTGTGTGTCCACCGGAGATGAGCGAGACAACTCAGAGCGGCGGCAGGGGAACCAGCGGCGCAGGAGATGGGGGCAGGGTGGTGTACCCGCTCCTCACGGCGTCCAACTACGTCAGTTGGAGCATCCGAGTGTAGGCTATCATGGAGGACCAGGGGGTGTGGGAGGTTGTCGAGCCGCCGGCGGGAACGACGGCGACGGCGAGGACTGCGGCGGAAGCGGAGAAAGGAACCGCCAAGGATAAGAAGGCGCGGGCGCACCTTCTGCAGTGCTTGCCTGACGACCTACTGATGCAAGTGGCGAGCAAGAAGACAGGCAAGGAGGTCTGGGAGTGCCTGAAGGCGAGGTTTGTGGGCGCCGAGCGAGTTCGCGACACGCGCCTGCAGACTGTCATGGCGGAGTTTGACGGGATGACGATGAAGGAGGACGAGTCCCTAGATCAGTATGCTGGAAAGCTGACGGGCATGTCGGTGAAGTACAACAATCTGGGAGGTACATTGGACAATGCCGCGACGGTCAAGAAACTGTTTGACACAGTACCTGAACGCTTCCTCGGCGTGGTGGCCGGAGTCGAGCAGTTTTACGATCTGAAGACCTTGCCATTTGAGGATGCCATCGGGCGGTTGAAGGTGTTTGAGGAGCGGATGCAGCAGGGAGTTGGTGGATCCAGCTCGAAGCATGGTTCCAGATCCGACAGTGGCGGTCCCCAACTGCTACTCACTCAGGCGGAGTGGGAAGCACGGCAGCGGAGATCTAGCGGCGATGGCTCGGGGAGAGGGAGATCGCCAGATGGTGGAGGCCGTGGCCGGGGGAGAGGCCGGGGGCGCGGACGTGGCCAAGGCGGGCGCGGTGATGCGCAAGGCGCGGCAAGGAAGGACAAGGGGCACATCCAGTGCTTCAATTGCAGTTATGGACACTACGCCAATCGGTGTCCAGAGGAGAAGAGAGGTGGTGGCGGCGGAGATGAAGCTCATCATGCAAGAGTTGAGAAGATCGAGCCGGCGCTGATGCTCGCGGTCACGGAGGTGCCAGAACCGCTCGAGCTAGCATCAAGACTGAATCGTCAGTCAGGGAAGCGGCAAGCTCTGAACCTGACAGAAGGACGCATGTTCCCCGAACTACATCTCACCGGCGGTGGTATGAACTCTGGTAATGTCTGGTATTTAGATAATGGTGCTAGTAATCATATGACTGGGGATAAGGAAAAGTTTAATGAACTTGATCTGAACATAACTGGCAAATTTAGATTTGGGGATGGGTCAGCTGTGTCTATTGTCGGAAAAGGTTTAGTTTTGTTTCAGAGTAGAAATAGTTCTGATCAGTGGTTAGTTCATGATGTGTACTACATTCCACAGTTGAAAACCAATCTGTTAAGCTTGGGTCAGCTCACTGAAACTGGTTATAGAATTAACCTTGATGATGATTGGTTAGAGGTGATAGACAAGGTGTCTGACAGATTAATGATGAAAGTTGACAGATCTGCAAACAGACTGTATAAAATTGAGTTGAAGTTGGCAAAACCTGTGTGTCTGATGGGTAGCTTAGATGATCCAGCTTGGATGTGGCATGCAAGGCTGGGACATGTTAATTTCAGGGCAATTAAGTTACTTGTGGAGAAGGGATGGCTGCTGGGGTGCTAATGATCACACATCCAGATCAGGTGTGTCATGGGTGTTTGGCTGGTAAGCAGACCAGGGTACCTTTTCCAATTGCTACAAGTTTCAGAGCACAGAAACCTTTGCAGGTGGTATATGTAGATCTTTGTGGGCCCATTACTCCTGCAACACCAGGTGGCAACAAGTATTTTATGCTCCTGGTTGATGACTACAGTAGGTGGATGCAGGTATACATGCTCAAGAGTAAAGACCAAGCTTGTGAAGCTTTTGTCAAATTCAAGGCTGAGACAGAAAACCAAACTGGTGAGAGGATCAAAGTCTTGAGATCAGACAGGGGTGGTGAATTCTTGTCAGGTGTTTTTGCAAGTGTATGTGAGAATGCTGGGATAAAGAGGCAATTGACAGCTCCTTACACACCTCAGCAGAATGGTGTTGTGGAAAGGAGAAATAGAACAGTGGTAGAGATGGCTAGATCAATATTGAAGGGAATGAATGTTCATAGTATATTTTGGGGTGAAGCAGTGAGACATGCTGTCTACCTATTGAACAGGCTGCCATCAAAGCCAATGGGTGAGCAAACCCCTTTTGAGGCTTGGAATGATATGAAACCTCATTTGGGACATCTCAAGGTTTTTGGGTGTTTAGCTCATGTCAAGAATCCAGTGCCTCATCCAAAGAAAATGGATGACAGAAGCAAGAAGATGGTCTACTTGGGAGTTGCAGAAGGAAGCAAGGCTCATAGGTTATATGATCCTGATTTGAAAAGAGTTGCAGTTAGCAGAGATGTGGTTTTTGAAGAAGCAAAAGGATGGATGTGGAATGGTGATGAGAACAGTGACCATGTGGAATTTCAGATTGAAAATGAATTTGTGGAAAACACCAATGGTTGGGAGACAACTAAAAATATAGAAGACATTCCACAGGTGGCACAACCAGAGAATGGGGGAGATGTTTCTACACGAAATGCAGACAATGTGCCAGATGGTCAATAGTCACCAGGACAAATGTCAGGCAATGACATGGTGAACAATGATCCTGTGCAAGAAGATTCAGAACCACAGAGTGATGCACACTCAAATCAAGAAATTGTAGTTGATGATCTCTCAGATGAAGAGCCACAGCATTTCAGGAGTCTGAATGAAATCTACCAAGACAGTGTTGAGGTAGAGCTGGTAGATTCAGAAGAGGAAGCCATGCTTGCAGAAGCAGATGAGCCAAGCAAGTATGTTGATGCAGCAACAGATCCTGAGTGGGTTAAGGCAATGAACAGTGAACTTCAGTCAATTCAGAAGAATAGGACCTGGGAACTTGTAGATTTGCCTGCTGGTCATAAAGCCATTGGACTTAAATGGATTTACAAACTGAAAAGAAATGCAGAGGGAGAGATTGTCAAGCACAAAGCTAGACTTGTGGCAAAGGGCTATGTGCAAGAACAAGGAATTGATTATGAGGAGGTGTTTGCACCTGTTGCCAGACTTGACACAGTGAAACTCATTTTGGCACTTGCTGCAAATAGGGGATGGAAAGTGCATCACTTGGATGTAAAAACAGCATTTCTAAATGGTGAGTTAGAAGAGGAGGTCTATGTAGCTCAGCCAAAAGGTTTTGCTGTAAAGGGGAAAGAACACTGTGTTCTAAAGCTTAGTAAGGCCCTGTATGCGCTCAAGCAAGCCCCAAGGGCTTGGAATATCAAGCTGGATAAAAGCTTGAGGAAGCTGGGGTTTGAGAAGTGTCCTAGTGAGTCAGCAGTATACAAGAAAAAAGTTGGTGAAGCTTGTGTCATAGTGGGTGTCTATGTGGATGACTTGCTGATCACATGAAATAAATCAAGTGAAGTTGAAAAGTTCAAGCAACAGATGGCAGTAGAGTTTGAGATGAGTGATCTAGGACTGCTGTCCTACTATCTGGGGATTGAGGTAGAATAGCATGATGATTTTATCATTTTGAAACAGGCAGGGTATGCCAAGAAAGTGCTAGCTAAATTTGGGATGGGAGAATGCAATCCTACAAAGGTTCCCATGGACCCAGGAGCAAGGCTGCATGAAGATAAGAGTGGACAGAAGATTGATGCCACATAATACAGGAGTGTTGTTGGTTGTCTGAGGTACCTACTGCACACAAGGCCTGATCTTGCTTTCAGTGTTGGAATTGCAAGCAGGTTTATGGAGAAACCTACTGTCATGCATCTA
Organism: Saccharum hybrid cultivar R570; assembly: GCA_038087645.1. NCBI lineage: Eukaryota > Viridiplantae > Streptophyta > Magnoliopsida > Poales > Poaceae > Saccharum > Saccharum hybrid cultivar. The sequence goes on from JAQSUU010000198.1 coordinate 525,571, forward strand.
AAGGCAGTGAAGCAAATACTTAGGTATGTGCAGGGAAGTTTGAACCATGGGCTTGTGTATGGAAAAGGAGGGAATCCTAAGGTACTGAATGGCTACTCAGATAGTGATCATGTAGCAGATATAGTGGGAAGAAGGAGCACTGCAGGGATGGCATTTTATCTCAATGGTTGCTTGATAACTTGGAATTCATAGAAGCAAAAAACAGTAGCTTTATCCTCATGTGAGGCAAAGTTTATGGCAGCTACTGTGGCAGCAATGCAAGCACTCTGGCTTAGGAGTTTGCTGTCAGAATTGACCTCAACACCAAGGAAGGCAGTGACATTGTTTGTGGACAATAACTCAGCCATTGCTTTGATGAAGAACCCAGTGTTTCATGGGCGCAGCAAGCACATTGATACTAAGTATCATTTCATCAGAGAATGTGTCGAGAGAGGCTAGATTGTGGTGAAGAGGGTATGCACAAATGAACAGAAGGCAGACTTGCTGACAAAACCTTTGGCTGCTGGAAAACTTGAGTTGATGAAGCACCTGATTGGTGTTCGAGATGTAAGTGCACAGAAGGCTTAGGGGGGAGTATGTTGGGCTAATCCAGCTTGTGCACTGGTGTGGTGACTCAGCGGATGAAGCCAAGTTAGCAAGGCGAGCGGGAACGCCAGGAGTTTGAACTCGGGACGCGGTGACCGCGCCCACGACGCGCAGTAGTGACAGCAGTTGCATTCTGTGTGTCTTGTATCCATGTTTAGTCGGTTTTTCATTTTGTGTGTGTGCTTTGTAATGGTTGGAGTATAAAGCCAGGGTGTAGCACTAGTTGGATGTTGCTGAGTCCAATTGTAATCGTGCAGTGTGCACAAAACTATTGAGAGTGAAAAAGGGCACTGTCTCCCTGTAGACAGTTGCCATTCGTCGTGCTCTCTGTGTCCCTGAGTGTTCATCGTGTTCATCCTGTGATTGATCTCGTGTGTTCATGTGTTTAGCCACCTAAATCACTCTGTGATTCTGAACCTAATCCTACAAAAAGGAAGACTACAATTCCTTCTTCAAAGTAAAGCTAGATGGTGATGATAAGATTGAGAATATTTTCTGGGTAGATGGTGCAGCATGAGAAGCATACAAGACATATAATGATTGCATTTCTTTTGACAATACATACTTGATTAATATGTAGAATCATAGCAATTAATAGGCATGCACAATTAATTCAAATGGGATGTGCTTTCATGAGGAATGAAGCTGCAAACAGCTATGTTTGGCTTTTCCAAGCATTTCTAGAAGCAAGGAATGGGTTAGGGCCTGTCAATTTGATCATAGATCAGGACCTAGCAATGGCAGCAATAATAAGAGTTGTTTTTGTATCTACCAGGCATTGATGCTACTATTGGCACATCATTTCAAAGGTCAAGGCTTGGTGTTTACTTTTCATCAAGAAAAGGCTTGGAGGGAGGACTATGACAAATTGTGAACCACAACCTAAGTCTAAAAGGGTTTGAGAGTAGCTGGGAAGCTATGATCAACAAGTATGGAGCTACTAAAAATGAAACCCTTTCCAACCTGTATTAGATCAGGCATCTTTGGGTTTCCGGCTTGCCTAATTCATGGACCAATGATGCTCTCAAACACATTCTTTGTGATGTGCATGTCATCGATGGAATGACACATATAGCCAAATCTGCCCAGTAAGGTAGGTACTTAAAGAAGATTGACATCTTCTTGAATGACACGTCATCAATCGAAGTTGTATCTCTCTTATTGATCTTCCATCCATTGTCATTTTACCATAGGCGACTTTAATGTTCTTGACCATGTTTTACATGTAATGCTTGTCCCGCCACTCTGGTGCATGCTCTGCCTCAATTGTTCTAACAATGAAGTTTTCAACATCCTCTTACTTCGGTACCTATATCCTTCCACTAAGAAGCATCGGGTGATGCATGTACACTACATTCCTGGATCCTTCCAGGAACTATAAGGCCCTGTTTGGTTGGGTTGTGGCTTTTGAAAAAGTTGTTGTGAGCTGTGGGAAAGCAGATGTGGGAAAAGCAGAAGCTTGTTTGGTTAAGCAGTTGTGGCTTTTGCAATAGCTGTCAGCCTCTCTCACTTACGGCTCACAATAGATATTCATCTGTTTATCTGCAATCATAAAACATTGTGTTTTCACTGATTCACATGTAAATGAATTATTTTTGAAAGAAAATTTTACCTTTTTATAACATATATATGGTTCATGTAATTTCACTAAAAAATAGAAAAATAGGGAATCTGTATGTATACTCTCCCATCTCTAACATCTACTTCCTTTTATGGTAGAAAATCTAATCTCCACCATCTTCTCTCCCTTCTCCACCATCTACGATAAAGTAGGCAATCATGTGCAGCATCTCTTCATCCTTGTACTCATTGGCAGATGGAGCACATGGCGTTGTCCTCGGTGGCCCTGCTGGAGAACACGATGGCCCAGCTATAGACGGCGAGGGGTTCCTCTGCTCCATGCGACGAGCTCCCGCCGCACCTGCTAGATCTGGGGTAGCCACCGGACTGCAGGCTGCGGTAGCTCTGCAATGCAGACTTGGGCACCGGCCACCGAGCTCGATGCCGGATCTGGGGTCCTAGCAGCTCCTTCAATGCCGCAGAGTTGGGGCCAGACCGGAGTTGAGGAAGGGACCATGCCTTCGGAGACTGAAAGGTCCTTGTTGGTTTTGGTAATTGAGTGACAACCTTAGGTGAACTAATATGTATTTAAGTGAGATACACAGGTGATTAGTCCACAAGTACATCATGTGTGAGCAACCTATGCCATGGAGGTGAAATGGCTTGGATATGTTGCAAGGCTCACACATGTGATGAAGGAGCTCATTGCATATGAGACATCACATGGAGTCATGTGACTAAGGTGGAGAAGATCAAGACAAGACTTGGCTTGATTGACCGGTTGCAAGCGTGAAGGGCAAGTTGGAGGCTTTGGAGCGATGGACCGCATGGCGGTGAAGCTAGAGCAAGACTTGGCGCCGATGGACGGGGGCAATGGTGAAGAGCAAGTGAGGTCAAGATCGATGAACCAATAAGGTCACATGATGATATGAAGTGGATCATATCATTTGTTGAACAAGGTTGGTGCATGTGTTGCATCAATATTGGAGGACATGGAATGGAATGCGCAAGGCAAAGGTATAACCTATAGGGCATTTTATTTCACCGGTCATAGGTGTGTAGAGAAGTTAATGACCAGGTTTAGGATAGATGGTCGTACTATCAAGAGGGGCAAACTTGTTTGCATATCGGTCATCTAGTGCCACTTGAGCGATCTAACCTTGCATACATGTTAGGATCGAGTGGCGTGGTGAAAAGAGTGCAAATCCTTTGGAAAAATATTTGTGAAAAGCTAACACACATGCACAAGGTGGTGATCACTTGGTGGTGTTAGCACATTTGCAAAGGTGGTGAAAAAGACAAAGAAGAGGAGGCGAAACTGAGTTCGGAGTGCTGCCTAGGTGGCACCACCACCCCTAGGATGGTGCCCACCTAGAGGCTGAGAGGGAGGAGTTGGCTGGTGCCTTGGGGAGGCATCGCCACTGCCTGTCCGGTGGCACCGCCACCACTAGGGCGGTGAAAGTCCTATGTTTGGTGTTGGTAATTAGTGACAATGCCTAAGTACTAATCCTATGCCTAAGTTGTTTGTAGCATATGAGGATTAGTACATTCCAAGGTTGGTGGCAAGATGGACATGGTGATCATGATGGCCACACTTGGATTTGGATGCAACCCTACATGATCAAGGCAAAGGTATATGCTTAAGGGTTGTATTTTAGTAACCAAGACACCTAGTGGGTGTGGTTACATTATAGGATAGATAGTCGTACTATAAAGAGGGGAATGACGCGGCTATTTAACTCCTAAGTGCCTCTAGGTGTGCATTTCATAATCATATGCATTTGGATAGAACTAATAACGCCTCGAAAAATGATTGTGAAAATGCTAACACACATGCACATGGTGATGATCACTTGGTGGTGTTAGCACGTTTGCGACGGCGTTGGAGTTTGAGCGGTAGAGAGGGTTTGGGGTCCTCTCTCCCTCCCGCCGAGCGTGCGAGCGCGGGATTTAGGCGATTTCGGGGAAATGAAATGCCTATTTTCTACTACGCCGGAAGTCGGAAATCAAACGGAAATCAAACGGAAGCGAACGGAGGTCACAGTGGTGACCGGACGCTGCACCGGACGCGGTCACTGTGTGACCGGACGCGTCCGGTCAGTGTCCAGTGTCTGCACGTTTTTTAGTTGTTTGATCGGACGCGAGGCGCGTCCGGTCACAGGCGACCGGACGCGTCCGGTCGTCCAGGGAGCTTACTGGACTCCGACCGGACGCGGGCACTGTGGCGTCCGGTCAGTTCTTCAGCGCGTCCGGTCGCTGGTTCGTTTTGCGCGACTCAGGGTTGACCAGCGCGTCCGGTCAGTCACGGGACCGGCGCGTCCGGTCGTGCCCGGCGCGTCCGGTCGTTGCGACCGGCGCGTCCGGTCAGTGCTTCGCGAAACTAGCCGTTACACGACCGGCGCGTCCGGTCAGTTGGACCAGCGCGTCCGGTCAGCACGACTGCTGCTGAATCAAGTTTCTAACGGCTATATTCGAAGGGGTACGTCTATAAATACTCGTTGGCTGGCTCAAGGCTCTAACTCTTGGACATTTGACATACTTGTGAGCACTTTGAGCTAAGCAACTCCCCTCCCACTCATCTCTCTTGCTTCTTTGCATATTCGAAGTGAGATTGAGTGATCCAAGTGCATTTGCATTGTGAGATTGCATCTAGTTGGCACTTGGTGGTTAATTTGCTGCGGGATTCTTGTTTCTCTTGGTGGTTGCCGCCACCTAGACGGCTTGGAGCAGCTTGGAGGCGTTGGCAAGAGTTGGTGATTGTTCTTGGCCACCTCCGGTGATTGTGAGGGGTTTGTGCCTACCTCGGCGGAGCGCCAAAGGCAACATTAGTGGATTGCTCATGTCATTTGCAACCTTTTGCCATTTGGTAGGTTCTTGTGGTGCCTTTTGAGAGGCTCGGTGTGAGACCGATTAGCCACCGAACCACGTGGTAAAGAGGGACACAACGGGGACTAGCGTGCCGGCAAGCACGTGAACCTCGGGATAAATCTTCGTGTCATCACTCTTATATTGTGATTGATTGATTCCGGTGTTTGGTTGTCTTGGTATTCATTCTTGATCATATTGGTTGGCTCAATACTTCGCCCCTCGGTGATACCCTCCTATCTCTCACTTGTATTACCTTTTTAGTTACCTTTGCTAGCTAGTTAGCTTTGCTAGAGTAGCTCTTTTGTGTAGCTTGCTAGTAGTTGTTGTTGTTACCTTCTCGGTTTGTCTTGTGCGGTTGAGTGCCTTTACTAGAATTGTGAATTGGATAGGTGGCTTGCAAACACCCCATAGGCTAAGCAAAACTCGCATCTCGCTATTTGTTGTATTGATAAACTTGTTTAGCTTGTCCTTGTAGAAAATTTTAAAAGGCTATTCACCCCCCTCTAGCCATCAAGACCTTTCAAGTGGTATCGGAGCAGTGGTCACCGTTTGTAAGGCTTAACAACCTCGGTGTAAGATGGCTCAAGTTGTGTTCAACCATGTCGGGGGCAAGCCTCCATTCTTTGATGGTGTCTCATCTTTTGATCATTGGAAAAGAAAGATGAAGCAATATCTTGGCTCTATCAATGAGAAGGTTTGGGAGGTGACACATCATGATTATGCTATTATTGATCCCGACAACCTCACCAACAATGATTGCATCAACAACCAATGCAACACTATGGCTCTCAACACTCTCTACAATGGGATTGATGCAAAGGTCTTTGAGCAAATCAAGGATCTTGAGATGGCAAGTGAAGTGTGGACAAGATTAGAGGAAACATATGAGGGCACTTCAACGGTAAAGAGTGCCAAGCTCTATATGCTCAAGGATAAGTTTGCAAGCTTCAAGATGAAGGATGATGAGTCCATACCGGAGATGTTCTATAGGCTACAAGTTATTGTCAATGGTCTCAAGAGCCTAGGAGAAGATGTCAAGGATAAGGACTTCTCACATAAGTTCTTGATGAACTTACCTAAGAAGTTTGCTATCTTGAGGAAGATGATCCAAAGAGAGGGTTTGGATAAGGTGACTCCAAACCAAGTGCTTGGAGATGTCATGACCGATGCTCAATATGATGATGATGAAGATGAAGATGAGAAGAAGGAGATCAAGGTCAAGCAAGAGAAGCCCATTGCATTCAAGGCTTCATCTTCTAAGGGCAAGAGCAAGGTGGAGAGCGATGATGATGATCCATTCGATGATGAGACCATGGCCCTCCTAGTGCACAAGATGGGGAGGTTCATGAAGAAGAAAGGATATGGTGCAAGAAAGAGAAGGGACTTCATGAAGGCAAAGGAGATGCTTTGCTACAATTGCAATAGCCCCGATCATGTAGTGGCAAAGTGTCCCTATGAAGACAAAAGATATCATGATGGGGAGTTGAAGTTGAAGAAGAACAAGAAGGACAAGAAGGAGAAGAAAGAGAAGAAGAGCTTCACTATCAACAAGAAGAAGAAGGGTGGTGGCTATGTGGTCACTTGGGATAGTGATAACTCCGATAGTGATGATGATAGCTCTAGTGATGATGAGAGGACCACTCGGCGAGCCATTGCAAGCATCGCCCTCTCCAACAAGCCATCCATCTTCGACACTACATCGACATGCCTTATGGCCAAGCCTACCAAGGTAAAATATGATGATAGTGATGATGATTCTTGTGCTAGTGATGGTTGTAGGAGTGATGATGAGGAGGATGAGGACTACTCCAAGGATGATCTATTGGGCATAATAGATCAAATGAGCAAGGGCTACAAGAGGACAACCAAGAAGTGCAAAATCTTGGAGCAAGAGCTCATTGCCAAGAGCAATGAAAATGATGCCTTGATGGAAGAGCTTGTTGCTCTCAAAAAGAGTAAGGAGTGCAAAGGAATTGAACAAGAGCTTAAAGCTCTTAGGAAATCTTTTGTTGAGCTAGAGGCCTCTCGTGAGTGTCTAAAGGAAGACCACGAGGACCTTGAAGTTGCTCACACTAGGCTTAAGGAAGCCCACTCCTCTCTACTTGAGCTCATCAAGGAGAAGGACCTCAAGTTGGAGAAGCTTATGAAGGAAGCTAAGGAGGAGCAAGTGATTGTCACTTGTGATATTGGACTAACATGTGATATTATTGATGACTCTTTATTTGTTGGTCCTACTAATGCTTCATGTAGCTCATCATCATCCACCACAACCAACTCTACCTCTACTACTAGTGATGCATCGCTTGTGGTTGAGAATGAGACTCTCAAGAGAGAGGTGGATGATCTCACCCGCGCATTAGGCAATGCCTATGGTGGGGATGCCCGCTTGCTAAAATGCTTGGGTAGCCAAAGGTTCTCTCTTAACAAAGAGGGTTTGGGCTATACTCCCAAGAAGGGCAAGGCGGCCTTTGCTACTCCAAAGTCTTGCTTTGTGAAGAGCAATGGTCGTTATTGCAATAGATGCAAGCAAGTTGGGCATCTAGAGATTAATTGTAATAAAATGAACAAGAACAACAACAAGTTTCGTGCTAAAATGGATTACATTCCTTTTGATTCTTGTTATGTGCTTACCAAGGGTGAGAAAGGTGTGCATGCTAGGTTTGTTGGTACACCAATTGTGGGTCCAAAGAAGAAGGCCATTTGGGTACCAAAGAGCTTAGTTACTAACCTCCAAGGACCCAAACAAGTATGGGTACCTAAGAAACATTAATTTATTTTGTAGATAAATTACAAGGCCGGAGGAAGACATTGGGTGCTTGATAGTGGGTGCTCTCAACATATGACCGGTGATTCAAGAATGTTCAACTCTCTCAAATCAAATGATAGTGGCATTGATAGTATCACATTTGGTGACAATAGCAAGGGTGTTGTGAAGGCTCTTGGAAGGATTGCAATCTCAAATGATCATAGCATTTCAAATGTGCTCTTAGTTGAAAAGTTGAACTTCAATCTTCTCTCGGTTGCTCAATTGTGTGATCTCGGTTTCAAGTGCATATTTGGTGTTGATGATGTGGAGATAGTTAGTGTTGATGGCTCCAATTTGATCTTCAAGGGTTTTAGATATGAGAATCTATACTTGGTTTATTTCAATGCTAGTGACACTCAACTCTCAACATGCTTGCTCACCAAATCAAGTATGGGTTGGTTATGGCATAGAAGACTTGGTCATGTTGGCATGAAGCAATTGAACAAGTTAGTGAAGCATGACTTAGTTAGAGGCTTGAAGGATGTCACATTTGAGAAAGATAAGCTATGTAGTGCATGTCAAGCCGGAAAGCAAGTGGGCAACACTCATCCATTGAAGAGCATTATGAGTACTTCCAAGGCATTTGAGTTGTTGTACATGGATCTATTTGGGCCAACTACATACACAAGCATAGGTGGCAACAAGTATGGCTTTGTGATTGTGGATGATTTCACTAGATACACATGGGTATTCTTTCTTGGGGACAAGAGTAATGTATTTGACATATTCAAGAAGTTCATCAAGAGAGTGCAAAATGAATTTGAGACCACAATCAAGAAAGTGAGAAGTGACAATGGAAGTGAGTTTAGAAATACAAGAATTGATGAACTATGTGATGAGCTTGGAATCAAACATCAATTTTCGGCCAAGTATACACCTCAATCCAATGGCCTAGTTGAAAGGAAAAATAGAACTTTGATTGATATGGCAAGATCAATGTTAAATGAGTATAATGTGAGTCATTCATTTTGGGCCGAAGCAATCAACACGGCTTGCTTCTATAGCAACCGCCTCTATTGCCACAAGTTTCTAGAGAAGACACCATATGAGATCTTAAATGGAAGAAAGCCCAATATTGCATACTTTCGGGTATTTGGTTGCAAATGCTACATCTTGAAGAAGGGCACTAGATTGAGCAAGTTTGAGAAGAAATGTGATGAAGGATTCTTACTTGGTTACTCCACTACTAGCAAAGCTTATAGAGTTTGGAATTTGGCTAGTGGTTTACTTGAGGAAGTTCATGATGTTGAGTTTGATGAAACAAATGGCTCTCAAGATGAGGAAAATAACTTGGATGATGTGAGAGGAACTCAATTGACCAATGCTATGAAAGAAATGGATATTGGTGATATTAGGCCAAAGCAAGTGATTGATGTGGATGACAACAAAGATCAAGTGCTCCAAAGTCCAATTACACAAGCTAGTGGTTCTCTAATGCAAAACCAAGCTAGTACATCATCTCAAGTGCAACAAGATCAACAAGTGGCTAGTTCATCATCTCCAACTCATGATCAACATCAACATCCAAGCAATCAAGTGCAAGTGCTTCAACCAACCAACATTGCTAGAGACCATCCATTGGATTCCATTATTGGTGACATACAAAGGGGAGTTCAAACTAGATCAAGATTGGCATCTTTTTGTGCTCACTCTTCCTTTGTGTCAATGGAAGAACCCAAGAACATTGATAAAGCATTGAGAGATCCGGATTGGGTAAATGCAATGCATGAAGAGCTCAACAACTTCAAGAGAAATAAAGTATGGGAACTAGTTGAGAGGCCTAAGGATCATAATGTCATTGGAACAAGATGGGTCTTTCGCAACAAGCAACATCAAGATGGAATAGTAGTAAGAAACAAAGCAAGACTAGTGGCTCAAGGTTACACACAAATAGAGGGTCTTGACTTTGGTGAAACTTATGCCCCGGTTGCAAGATTGGAAGCAATTAGGATCTTACTTGCCTATGCTTGTGCTCATAATATCAAGCTATATCAAATGGATGTGAAGAGTGCATTTCTCAACGGGTACATTCAAGAGGAGGTGTATGTGGAGCAACCTCCCGGTTTTGAAGATGACAAGAAACCCAATCATGTGTACAAGTTAAGGGAAGCTTTGTATGGATTGAAGCAAGCACCAAGAGCATGGTATGAAAGATTGAGGGACTTCTTGCTATCCAAAGGATTTGTCATGGGCAAAGTGGATACTACTCTCTTTACCAAGAAGATTGGGAAAGACTTGTTTGTATTGCAAATATATGTTGATGATATCATCTTCGGTTCAACAAATCAAGATTATTGTGATGAGTTTGGAAAAATGATGGCAAAGGAATTTGAAATGTCAATGATCGGTGAACTTAGTTTCTTTCTTGGACTTCAAATCAAGCAAATGAAGGAAGGAACATTTGTGAGCCAAACCAAGTACATCAAAGATATGCTCAAGAAGTTTGGCATGGAAGATGCAAAGGGCATTACAACCCCAATGGGCACTAGTGGAAGTTTGGATAGTGACAAGAGTGGCAACATGGTGGATCAAAAGCTTTATAGATCAATGATTGGTAGCCTACTCTATGTGACGGCATCAAGACCCGATGTGATGTTTAGTGTATGTATGTGTGCAAGATTTCAAGCCTCACCAAGAGAAAGTCATTTGAAGGCAACAAAGAGAATATTGAGGTACTTAAAGCATACACAAGATGTTGGATTGTGGTATCCCAAAGGTGCAAGCTTTGAGCTAGTTGGATATTCGGATTCCGACTATGCCGGTGACAAAGTAGAGAGAAAGAGCACTTCCGGGACTTGTCAATTGTTGGGAAGATCACTTGTCTCATGGTCATCCAAGAAGCAAAATAGTATTGCACTATCTACCGCCGAAGCCGAATACATCGCCGCGGGTAGTTGTTGTGCACAAATCTTATGGATGAAGGCAACATTGAAGGATTTTGGAATCAATTTCAAGAATGTGCCATTGCTATGTGACAATGAAAGTGCCGTGAAGCTAACCAACAATCCGGTTCAACATCAAAGAACAAAGCATATTGATGTTCGTCATCATTTCATTAGAGATCATCAACAAAAGGGTGACATTGCTATTGAGAGTGTGGGCACCGAAGATCAACTAGCTGATCTATTCACCAAGCCACTTGATGAGAAGAGATTTCACAAGCTAAAGAATGAGTTGAACATAATTGACTTCTCCAACATGAGTTGATGCACCCCAATGTTATGACATGCCTCTCCTTCGAGCCCCAAGGTACAATTGGTTGACATGTCATACATTCTATGCTAAGGACTTGCTTAGTGCATCTAGTCATAATTTACTTGTTCTAGGCTCATTCATGAAAATCAAATGACTTTGAAGTTTATATGGTGCCACTATTGTTTCCATGACCTGTATGATCTAGTGGTAGCATATAACTTGTTTAAGTAGCTTGTGACCCTAAGTGTTTAATCTAGAAAACTTGCCTAAATATTTGCTTCAACATGGTGCATGATAACCCTTCTAGTGAGGTGTGAAGAAGCTTGCCCTTGGTTCAAACCGAAGCATTTTATTTATGCAAGCAATCTAGGTTGAATCACAAACTTGATCCTCACCCCATAATTCAACATGATAATCTATCTAAAATTGGTCCCTTGTGGTCATTGGTGCCAAAGGGGGAGAAAAATATTGTTCACAAAGATAGAACTCAAAGGGGGAGAAGCACAAAGGGGGAGAAAAATGTTGTTCACAAAAGTGAGAAAACCTAAAGGGGAGAATTGATAAAAGAAGGGGATCAACTAAAATTTTGAGCACACAAGTAAGGGGAGCAAGCTCTTAAACATCATTGATGCATTTCTTTGTGCACCTCATATGTATGATGCATAGTTATGCATTTCTTTTTCTCCGATACATTGCTTGTGTGGTGACTTGCTAGTAAACAATTGAATGGTGTATTGAGGTACTAGCATGAATAGGAAGTAGTTAGATTTTTCTTGCTTCATGTTTTCCAAAGTGGTACTAGAACCTTGCTTATAATGCTGATCTCACGAGGTTTCTAGTTATGTTTGTGCTTTTCCAAGAGGTATCTAACTACACAAGGTGCTAAGATGGTGTTTATCGCTACTCCGATGGTATCACGCTTCAAAGGTCTATAATCTAAAACACTTAGCACCTATTGATAGTCAATGCTCCTAATCTTTCCTATCTAACATGGATGCTTCCTAAATCCAAACATATAGCATACATGTAGGGGGAACCATTGCTATCAATTTGAATTCATGATCACTTGTCCATATTTCTTACACATAGTAATATACTTGGACAATGTGACATGGGTTCAATCAAAATTTTATCATAATATCTTTGTGAAAGGGTTGTCACCAATTACCAACAAGGGGGAGATTGAAAGTCCTATGTTTGGTGTTGGTAATTAGTGACAATGCCTAAGTACTAATCCTATGCCTAAGTTGTTTGTAGCATATGAGGATTAGTACATTCCAAGGTTGGTGGCAAGATGGACATGGTGATCATGATGGCCACACTTGGATTTGGATGCAACCCTACGTGATCAAGGCAAAGGTATATGCTTAAGGGTTGTATTTTAGTAACCAAGACACCTAGTGGGTGTGGTTACATTATAGGATAGATAGCCGTACTATAAAGAGGGGAATGACGCGGCTATTTAACTCCTAAGTGCCTCTAGGTGTGCATTTCATAATCATATGCATTTGGATAGAACTAATAACGCCTCGAAAAATGATTGTGAAAATGCTAACACACATGCACATGGTGATGATCACTTGGTGGTGTTAGCACGTTTGCAACGGCGTTGGAGTTTGAGCGGTAGAGAGGGTTTGGGGTCCTCTCTCCCTCCCGCCGAGCGTGCGAGCGCGGGATTTAGGCGATTTCGGGGAAATGAAATGCCTATTTTCTACTACGCCGGAAGTCGGAAATCAAACGGAAATCAAACGGAAGCGAACAGAGGTCACAGTGGTGACCGGACGCTGCACCGGACGCGGTCACTGTGTGACCGGACGCGTCCAGTCAGTGTCCAGTGTCTGCGCGTTTTTTAGTTGTTTGATCGGACGCGAGGCGCGTCCGGTCACAGGCGACCGGACGCGTCCGGTCGTCCAGGGAGCTTACTGGACTCTGACCAGACGCGGGCACTATGGCGTCCGGTCAGTTCTTCAGCGCGTCCGGTCGCTGGTTCGTTTTGCGCGACTCAGGGTTGACCAGCGCGTCCGGTCAGTCACGGGACCGGCGCGTCCGGTTGTGCCCGGCGCGTCCGGTCGTTGCGACCGGCGCGTCCGGTCAGTGCTTCGCGAAACTAGCCGTTACACGACCGGCGCGTCCGGTCAGTTGGACCAGCGCGTCCGGTCAGCACGACTGCTGCTGAATCAAGTTTCTAACGGCTATATTCGAAGGGGTACGTCTATAAATACTCGTTGGCCGGCTCAAGGCTCTAACTCTTGGACATTTGACATACTTGTGAGCACTTTGAGCTAAGCAACTCCCCTCCCACTCATCTCTCTTGCTTCTTTGCATATTCGAAGTGAGATTGAGTGATCCAAGTGCATTTGCATTGTGAGATTGCATCTAGTTGGCACTTGGTGGTTGATTTGCTGCGGGATTCTTGTTTCTCTTGGTGGTTGCCGCCACCTAGACGGCTTGGAGCAGCTTGGAGGCGTTGGCAAGAGTTGGTGATTGTTCTTGGCCACCTCCGGTGATTGTGAGGGGTTTGTGCCTACCTCGGCGGAGCGCCAAAGGCAACATTAGTGGATTGCTCATGTCATTTGCAACCTTTTGCCATTTGGTAGGTTCTTGTGGTGCCTTTTGAGAGGCTCGGTGTGAGACCGATTAGCCACCGAACCACGTGGTAAAGAGGGACACAACGGGGACTAGCGTGCCGGCAAGCACGTGAACCTCGGGATAAATCTTCGTGTCATCACTCTTATATTGTGATTGATTGATTCCGGTGTTCGGTTGTCTTGGTATTCATTCTTGATCATATTGGTTGGCTCAATACTTCGCCCCTCGGTGATACCCTCCTATCTCTCACTTGTATTACCTTTTTAGTTACCTTTGCTAGCTAGTTAGCTTTGCTAGAGTAGCTCTTTTGTGTAGCTTGCTAGTAGTTGTTGTTGTTACCTTCTCGGTTTGTCTTGTGCGGTTGAGTGCCTTTACTAGAATTGTGAATTGGATAGGTGGCTTGCAAACACCCCGTAGGCTAAGCAAAACTCGCATCTCGCTATTTGTTGTATTGATAAACTTGTTTAGCTTGTCCTTGTAGAAAATTTTAAAAGGCTATTCACCCCCCCTCTAGCCATCAAGACCTTTCAGGCGGTGCCCACCAGACCAAGGCTGAGAGCAGCAGTGGGTGACGTGGTCACCGCCGTGACCGGTATACACCATTGCGGTGAGGGCGGTGCACCGCCTGGTCACCATCGTTGGGAGGGTTGTGCCACCACCATTTTTCAGCCGATGGTGAGGAAGTCAGGGCTGGTCACCGCCTAGGCACCGTCGTGCCTAGGGCGGTGCACTGCCCTATTTTCCTAGAGGCTGGGGACTTCGTGCAGTTGGCAGGGGGTCACCGCCACCCCTATGGTGGTGCACTGCCCCTACTGTTCGGTGACCCTAGCTGTTGGAATTCGACCGTTGGGAAGGGCGCTGCCGTGTCCGGTGCCCTCACAGAAAGTGCAGCTTTGCTCCAACGGCTCTATTTGGCTTGGGCGCTATAAATAGAGGTGGAGCTTAGGTATTTGGCTGGTTGAGCACCTTGGGGATGTGTTGCCCTTGTGTGTGCTTGGTTTGAGGACCCTCAAACTCACTTGTGCTTGCAAGAGTGCGATCCGATTGTGAGTGAGTGTGATTCTAGTGCGTTGTATCGTGAGGTTGCATCAAGTGGCACTAGGTGATCGAGTTACAAGGCGGTGGTGCTTGTTACCCTTGGAGGTTGCCACCTCCTAGACAGCTTGGTGGTGTGATCTCCGCCGAAGCCTGCAAGAAGTTTGTGCGGTGCTCCAGAGAAGAGCTTTGTGAGGGGCATTATGCTCGCCCCGTGGAAGCCGCGAAGAGCAACTCAGTAGAGTGAGAAGCGAAGGGCGACAAGTGGTCCGGCTGTGTCAAGTGCTAGAGCTTGTGGTCAGCACTCCACGTGGGAGAGTGTGACTTGCAGGTCACCACTAGCAAGAGGACCGGTGGCAACCTTAGAGCTTGTCTCAATGGGGACTAGCGTGTTGGCAAACACGTGAACCTCAGGATAAAAATCACCATGTCAACATTGTCTTCATCATCTTCTCGGCGGTTTGCATTCTGTGCAACACAAGCTTATATTTACATTTCATACATTATGCTTGTGTAGTTGCTCTTGTAATTAGTTAGCTTGTGTAGCTTGCTAGTTACCTTCTTGCGTGTGTAGCATAGAAGTAGCTCCCTTGCGTGGCTAATTTAGTTTTAGTAACCTTGTTAGTCACATTGCTTAGTTTGTGTAGCTAAGTAATTTGCGCTCTCTAATTTGGCTTGCGTAGTCTTGTTATTGAGCATTGCTAGTGAGCTTAGGAGCTTTGTGCTTTCGCTTACTAGTTGTGTAGGAGCTCCCTCGGTTGCTTGAGTACTAGTTGCATAGGTTTGTGTGACCTTGCTAACTATTCCGCATTTGTTTCGATTAGCCGGCGCGATTAAGTTTTAGAAAGGATTATTCACCCTCCTCTAATATGACATCTCAACCCTACAGAGACGCAGGGGCCGTGCCGCTGAACCTTGCCATTGGAGCTGCTAGGGATGCGCCACCGGGCCACAGGGACCACTCGCACGCCACACCGTCGGGACTGCATGTCCTATCTGTTGATGCCGCGTCGTCAGGAAGGTGCGATCAGAAACAGAACAAAATAATGATTTGTTTTACAACCAGTGGCAGGTGGATAATTTTTTACCCAAAAAACAGCTGAAAGCAGGGGGAGAGGTGCTTTCAGTTTTGTACTACAGCAAAAGCTGCTTTGGGCAAAAGCAGTTGTGGCTTTTGGGCCCTTTGGTTGGCTTTTGGCTTTTGCAAAAGCAAAAGCAGGTTCAAAAGCCCAACCAAACAGGGCCAAGTTGTGGTGTCAATCAAGCATTTTGAGCATCCCAGAAAGCCTTTCATATGTCCCAATAGGGAAAATTGTGCTAGGTAGTCAGTGGTGGCAACAAAAATAATGGCTCTACATTTGAATACACCTTCACAAGCTCATCCCACATATCGACTCCATTATTCCATAGTGTCTCCATTTCTTACAGCAACGGCTCAAGAAAAATATCTATGTCAATGCTTTGTTGTTTCGGGCCTGATATTAGAATTGCTAGGAACAAATACTTTCCCTTCTGATAGAACCATGTAAAGTGGTTGCAAATTAACAAGATAACTGGCAATGTGTTGTGTGTGCCGGTCTTGTCACCAAAAGAGATTCATTCCATCAGTGCTCAAAGTGAACCTTACATTTCTCATATCGTCATGAAATCCTGGATACTTGGCATCAATGTCCTTCCACTATTTTGCATTAGATGGGTGACATAGCCCTCCATCGTATTTCCTGCGCTCATCATAAGCCTAACAGCGCACGAGCTATGAGTCCCTTAGGTTTGAGAACAAACGCCTCAAGCAATCATTGGTCATAGGTACCACATATATAACCAATGCGGGCATTCTTCTTTGGTCAGTACCATCTACTGCTAATGTAGTATTTTCCTCAAGGCGCTGAGTAGAGACATTTTCCTTACCACCCTTATTTCTCTTGTTCCCAGTTTTAGTAGGGTTGTCTTCCTCCCTATAATTGTCGCTCCTTTTGTATCGACTAGCACCACAAGTTGGATATTTCGTTAGGCCCTTAAACATCCCACAAAACAAGATATAATGGTTTGGACATGTAGTATTCTTTTCACACCCATCGTCAATAGATTGAGAAGATTCTTCACTTGATATGTGTTGGCGGGTATAGAGTTTGGTTTAGGAAGCACACAAGCCAAGAGAGTCCATAGGTCATTGAAACCCTATTGTACTAGCCATATTTAGCCTTCAAGATAAGCATGTCTAGCACAAAAAATAGCAAAGACCACCTTTTCGTGTAACCCTTTGCCTCATTCAAACGTTCTTTCCTTGCCTTCTTTAACGTCTCTAGATTATTTAGCCTTTTCGTAGCCATCAATAGAAATTTCGCTTCTGCGTGGCGCAGTATTTCCTCCAAGAAGTCTTTTTTTCTTTGTTGTCTTCAACATCATCCTCCCCACCACAACATTCTCCACCAAATCGTCATCTCCCATACAATCATGCATCATGACATGATTGGCATCATAGAAATCTTCATGAGTCTCATTTGCTTCCCTTACTTCTCGTGTAATGCCTTCCTGGTCGCTTGCTTCTGTACGTCTGAAAGGTCCTTGTTTGGTTTTAGTAATTAAGTGACAACATATGTAGACTAATGTGTTTAAATGTAAGATACAAAGGTGATTAGTCCACAGTTACACTTGTATGAGCAACTCATACCATGATGGTGGAAATGGCTTGGATATGTTGCAATGCTCACACATGTAATAAAGGAGCTCATTGCATGAGACATGACATGGAGCCATGTGACTAGGTGGAGAAGATCAAGATGAGGCTTGGCTTAATGTACCGTTTGCAAGTGTGAAGGGCAAGTTGGAGGCTTTGAGTGATAAACCACGTGGCAGGTAAGCATGAGTAAAGACTTGGCGCCGATGGACCCAAGCAACGGTGAAGAGAGCAAGTGAGGTCAAGATTGAAGAACCAATAAGGTCACATGAAGCTATGAAGTGGATCATATCATTTGTGATGATTGTTGGTGCTTGTGTGGCATCAACATTGGAGGAAATGAAATGGAATGCGCAAGGCAAAGGTATAATTTGTAGGGCATTTCATTTCACCGGTCTAAGTTGAGTAGAGAAGTGCTTGACCGGATTTAGGATAGATAGTCATACTATAAAGAGGTGAAACCATTTAGTTACAACAGTTATCTAGTGCAACTAAGTGTGAGTCTCATTTGCATATGCGTTGCGCTTAATGACATGGTGAGGTGCAAAAGAAAAGCCTTTCGAATTGATTAAAAAATGCTAACTCACACACTTGACTTATTGGAACACTTGGTGGAGTTGAGCACATTTGAAAAGGCTTTGAAAATGAAGTTTGATGGGGTTGGATAGCCCTCCGGATAAGCTTTTCGGAATGTCCAAGATCACCGAGATCGGAGTTCAGAGCTAAATTTATGGGCGTTTTAGTTTTATGTTGAAAACTAGAGAGCCCATACCGGAGCTCTAGTTTGGACTGGAGGTCCAGAAAATATTCAATTTTATAAATTCTCTAGGCTGAGTGCTCCTATCGGAGGTCCGGTTGCCAAAACGGGAGGTCCGGCTTTCACTCTAAAAATGTTTTTTAGAATCTGAGTGCTCCTACCGGAGGTCTGGTTGCCAAACTGGAGGTCTGGTCTTCGTCCTAAAATTGATTTATTCTCAGATGCTGAGAGCCTAAACCGGAGCTCCGGTCCTGCGCTGTTTCAGGGCTGGAAACCAGAGCTCTGGTTTGGACCAGAAGTCCGGTTCTGGGTGTATTTGCCTCAAAGGTCAGATCCAAAAAGAGCCGTTGGGTGGCATGGGAGTGTGCCAGGGCCACACCCTTGGGTGGGTGGCTGGCTAGTGGATAAGGAGGGGCTCCCCCCTCCTTCTCCCTCACCTCTTGGCTCATTCTTGCACATTTGGAGCTCCATGAGCTACGGTTTCTTCCTCCTCTCCTCTCCTCTCCTCTCTCTCCCATGATTTGAGCTCAAATTTTTAGAGAGAGTTGAGTGCCCTTTGTGGGTGATGTTGAGAGGTTGAAGATCCAACTCCTTCCCTTCCTCTCCCTCTCAAGCTTGGTGCTAATTTGAGTGAGGGATTGAGTGACCTAGTGTGCATTTCGGGATTTGCACTTGGTGGCACTAGGTAATCTTTGTGATTGGGGGATTTCTTGTTACTCGGTGATTGCCATCACCTAGACGCCTTGGAGGTTGTGGTCTTCGTTGTGAAGCCCGCGAGAAGATTATGTGGTGCTCCGGAGAAGCGATTGTGAGGGGCATTGTGCTCGCCCCACGGGAGCCGCGTAGATCAACTCTAGTGGAGCGTGTCATTGAGCTACCCTCACTTTTGGGGTAGGTTCTTGCGGCGCCCAACGTGTGGGATAGATTTGTGAAACACCTATTAGCCACTGAACTACCAAGTGAGCGGTTGACACAACGGGAACTAGCGTGTTGGCAAATATGTGAACCTCGGGAAAAAAAATCACCGTGTCAACATTGTTCTTCCCATTGGTTTGCATTCCCCATACACAAGCTTGTATTTACTTTCATATATATGGTGCTTGTGTAGTTGCTGTTATAATTAGTTAGCTTGTGTAGCATAGAAGTAGCTCCCTTGTGTAACTAATTTGGCTTGCTTAGCCATTGTTAGTTACTATGCTTAGTTTGTGTAGCTAAGTTATTTGAGCTCTCTAATTTGGCTTGTGTAGCCTTGTTATTGAGCATTGCTAGTGAGCTTAGGAGCTTTGTGTTTTTGCTACTAGCTTGTGTAGGAGCTCCCCGGTGCTTGATGTACTAGTGGCATAGGTTTGTGTGACCTTGCTCCTAGAATTGGTTAAGTGAGCTCTAGTTAGCCCGGCACCTTAGTTGCTTGTTTAGGATCTTTTTAAGGTGCTTGATAACTTAGATAGAGGGGTGTAGTCTTAGCTAGACCGATAGATTTGATTCCACATTTGTTTCGGTTAGCTGGCGTGATCAACGTCTCATGCCCATGATGATCCCAAATCTTGTAGTTCTTCGTGAAACCCCTTTTTACTAAGTGATCTTATCGTATTTGAATCCTATCATACTATATGGTTCTGACATTCACAACAGGGACAATATCTATCATTTGTCTACTTAATCATAGCGTGTCTTTTAGCGGCTTCAATAAAACCATTCACATATTTGTACGTAAGAGGCTTCATGCCTTCATTTCATGTACATCTATGACCTATCCATATGTGGTCTTTGAAGAGAAAGGTTGGATCGAGATAATTATTCACAAATAACTAGTGAAGGAATTGACCAAATTTTTGTATAAATATTATTGTAATCATAGGCCAAGAGCTAGAGTTAAAAATGATCTAAAAAAACTGTGAACCAAAATTGACAAAGTAACTATATAAAGTAACTAGAGTTGATGTGAACCAAGTAAGTTCTGCCAAAAAATGGGTTAAATTGCTAATGAAAATGAAAAATTATCAAACATCATGGCTCTCTAGATCTAGATCTACATGACAACAAAAATTAGTGAAATAAATGTTAAGGTAAACTTTGAAAAGATTTTAGGTATGGCATACACTCACCTCTCAAACCCAACTCCTTCAAAGGTTCAGAGGGCAAAACCCCCCTCCTCTTTTTTTTTGAAATTTCTCACCTCCAAGTGAAATAATGGCATGAACAACTATAGTCGCAAGGAGGAAGAAGGGTATTTGTAGTGGGTTATTTTTAGAGACAGTTGACTAAGAGCACTGTCCTTGTTAATATATTTCAGACGCGGTTCTATTAGCAAACTGCCCCTGGTAATTTGTTTTTTTAGAGACGGTCCAATAAAGACGTTCATCCCTAGAAATCCTATTTTCCAGGGTAGTACTCTTATGGAATCCGCCCCTAGAAAGGGATACGTCTCAGTTGCAATTTTCTGAACAAACCACCCCTGAAAATGGATTTCTAGGAGTGGTTTGTTAGCTACAGTGCTCCCCGCCATAGTTAGAGACAATTTCTTATGTCGTCCGCATTTATTAGAAATAGGAGACATCTGTAAAAATCATTCCTAATCTGTTTACATGTCATTTTCTAGTTTGTTACAAGAAAATCTAGTCAAATACAATTTGTTTCTAAGTACATCTTGCCATGACTTGTCCACTAAATAGATGAGGTACCCATCTCATTTAAGCCTCCTTGTAGCCTGCTCGATGCACCTCGTCCCATTTGGACATTTTCCCCTCATGACGAGGGTACTCAGGGTCTAATATAATGATACTCCTACTCCCTCAATTCCTGAAATACAAAGCATTTTAGGAATTTTAGAATAGATTATGCTGTAAAAAAAATTCACATATAACCTTTCCTTCAACTGTAGAAGTTGCTATATTTCAGCTGCCTAAATTTTTAGATTGTTTTAGTTGACAATCTTATACAACCCCACTAGTACCATTAAAAAGGACAACTTATACTATAGTTCACGTTTTTTGAAAATAAAATAATAATAAAATTACCTATTACGTGAACAACAGCAATGATACATCTGAAATATATAGTAGATGTGCTTATATAAAAGCATTTCCAAGAGTTTCCAAAACCCACTTCTAATCTTGATTTTTTTTGGCAATACTGAAAGAAAAAACTACTCATTAAACTCCCTACCTTAACTCTCAATCTTTCGGAAAATTGACCCAATCGCGCAGAAATATACGTGCGCCTATCGGTCGGCCAATTTGGAAGTGGAAGAATGTGGGAAAGAATAAAGAGTAGAAAAATATTTCCAATACAAATGTGCAAGAGGAAAAAGTATAATAGTGATTAGCATTATTTGGAAATTGTTTGGGGTTGTTGACTCGACAAAACGTTTTTTAGTGTCCGTCTCTTAGTTGTTTAATGCTTTGTATGTAGCTAAGATCAACTATAAATAAATATTTGTATATCATTGTGTGGCTATTTGATAAAAAATATATCAAGGATAAATAAGAGCAACATTCACACTAGCTAGTGCTGCAGTTCACACACAATAATGCTTCAGTTCACACTCACACGCACTAGCTAGTGCTGCAGTTTGTTTCAGATTCGCCTAGCCTCAATAATGACATTAGCTACAGAAACGTGCACAGAATTGCAAACAGCATGCAGTTCTCTACAAATAACTTGTTCCTCAACTTCTTCTCAAGCGGCCATGTCAATTTCAAAGCACTGCAACAAGAAATGCAAAATAATGCAGAAAGTCAGAATAAAGTAATGCAGCTGACAGAAATTAGCATACTTAGCAATATATTAGAGTCAATATAGAGAAAGTAAAAGCAGCTAATCAGCTATGAGCATGCATACAGTTCTACTGAACTTACAGATATATGTGTCCTCAGTTTGAACACAATACAGTTCAACTAAAATTATCTTGCCATTAACAAAGTAGACTGCTACTATTGCTCATTTTGCTTGAGCAGAGTAACAGCCTGCATCTACTGCTCATTTTTCTTAGCTTGACATTAACATCCTGTATCTATTTTTGAATTCAGAGCCACTAAATTCACAGTTTGTTATCTCAATTTCTATAATTCTAGCTTGTTCCTGAATCAAGAAAACCATGTGGCTGCACTAGATATTATTTAACAAATATCAGATGACATGTGTTTAAGAAAGCATCATATGAAACATTTTACTGCAACTAAACAGAAGGAATTACTTTTCCCTCAACTCACTAGATAAAAGAAACAACATGAAGCCAACATCCATTGAGATTTGGCCTTATCGAAGAACTACGAATCACTAGAGTAAAAGGATTTCAGAATCATTACCTTCCCGTGAGGCAAGCACCGGGGCAGATCTTGCGATGAGCTGCAGCCCACCGTCTACATTCATGTTGTTGCTATTGTTGAGGGCCCGAGCACCCTGGTCCGTATTCGTTGCGCCATGGCCAAATCCCGCGAAGGCAGACCCCGCCCCCCACCACCATATTCTTGTGATGGAGGTCGCCAGGTTGGGGAGCCGGTGGACAACCGCAGCTCACCGTCGGTGGAGGAAAGCGGCGCAGCCAGGCAGCCGGGGTCAATGCAAGGAAGGAGATGACAGTGGAGAAGAAGATTGCTGCGCGAACAAAGATTTGGTGCCTATCGTCGAACTTTACCGCGATTGAGGGCGCACGCCGCCGCAGCGCCTCTCCGTCGAGACGCATCATCCCGCGCGCCGTCCTTCAGCGACTGTGGGTTCTGGCGCGTAAGTCACAACAGCACCTGCGTGCGTCCAAAGCCAGAATCCGCGTGTGTCCGCGCGGGATCCGCACGTGCCGTCGAGACAAGAAGACGAGTCGTACAACGCAACTCCTCCAGGCGCTTGGGCCTCAGATATAGATGTCCAACGGGCCGTGCCGGCCCGCGTCGTGCCGCCACGGGCCGCCATGCCTGACGGGCCGTGCCTGTGGTGTGCTCGTGCCTGGCCTCCGGCCCAAGGCACGGTCCGTGGGCTGTCGGGCCGGCCCGAGAGCACGGCGTGCCCTGCGTGCCGCGGGCGGCCCGAGAGCAGCGCGTGGGAAAGGGAAGAGCAGCGTCGTCTGAGAGAGTAGGAGTGGGAGGAAGTTAGGGTTTAGAGTGATGAAGATATTTTATATATATATATATATATATATATATATATATATATATATATATATATGGGTTGTGCCAAATATTCACATGGTTATTAATTTAACGAGCCGCCTCTTGGACCGGGCCGTGCCCGTGCCGTGCCACATGCCTGGGTGGCGGCCCAGACACGGCCCGGGCCGTGCCGTGCTCGGGCCGGCCCGACCCGGGCCTGGTGGCCACCGAGCCGGGCCGTGCTCGGGCCGGGCCAAAACGCCGGGCCACGGGGCGGGCCACCGGGCCTCGGGCTGCATGGCCAAGTATAGCCTCGGAGCACGGGCCCTTGCCGTCGTCTCGCGAGGCGACGGAGTGGCGTCTCCAAGCCAAAGCGAGGTGATTTTTGCAAAAATGCAAAGACGGAGATGGGCCGAGACGACGCGTTGTACGTGTCCTTATAGCATTGATGGACCTAACTAAAACTTTCCCTATGCTAATCTGTGTTGCACTTTACTTTTTTTACAATATCTGGGTCTCATGATAGCCACCGAGGACGTCCTCCCTCCTCAGCGGTGCTATTAAATCGCTAGCTGAGCCGGAGGCTTGAAATTAATAAATGAAAAAAAAATTAAGAGCGCAGGTGTGTGCTGTGTGCAAGACAGAGAGGATGCTTCTTGGGCTGTGTGCAAGACTGGCGAGTGTCTTAGACCATCCGCACTGCTTTGCGGTATCGCTTGCGGTACCCGGTCACGACAGCTTTTAGCATGAGAAAAGCCCCGCAGCGGGAGACGCTATCTATGAGCGCACGTGCGGTATTCGTAACGCGATGAAGCTTGGATAGCGCATGTACTGAGAGTGCATGTGCGGTAGAGGAAGCAGCGCATGCGTGAGAGAGGAGAAAGAGGTGAGAGGTGATAGCGGCGGGACTCACTTTTTTCTAATAAAAAATATTATAACTCACGAACCAAAAACTCAAATGAAATTCCGATTGTACCATTAAATTTGTTTCAATAAATTCTTCAAAACTAGATCTCACATGAATATATTTAAATAAAGTGACAAGTGGGTCCTACAGTGGACAGAGGATGATACAGAGGATGGATGGGTGCGGAAGAATTGGGTATAGAGGAGATAATTTTTGTGACTAGGATGTATAGAGAATAAATTTAGAATACTACGAGTGCGGATAGCCTTAGCGCGCTATTCTCTCCTCTGTTGGGATGCCCTGTAGATCTGACCTCAGCTGGCCATTTCTCCACCGTTTGGGACGCCCTGTAGTAACGGACACGTTGAATCTGTCTCATAAAATTCCGATAGTAACGGATATTACGTTTAATCAGTCTCATAGAATTCCTAAAATACCGCATTCCGCCATTAAATACCGCCGTTATATACCGCACGCGCCGCAATTTTTGGATATTTCCTCGATGAGGGCACAAATTGGAGGAAGTAATTTCGCCATTATATATAGGGTTAATTGGATCTACACCATTACAATTTTCAGGTTTTTGAAACACGCCATTACTATTTGACTAACTATGCCAGTGCCATTATAATTTCGCTGATCTTTGAGATACGCCATTGTCTACGTTTGCCGCGACCTATGGCCCACATGCAGGTGTACAAGAGGAAGGTGTATTTCCGTATAGACTGTTCTGCCCTCCCGTGAAAGGATAAGGCCCCGACGCTAGCTTCGTTCATCTACCCGACGCCTAGCTTCGTTTGTCTATTCCCCGTCCCCGTTCCCCACTCCTCCAATCCCTAACCCTAGAACTCGAGCAGCGGCACTGTGACGGCGAGGCGATTGGTGGCGGTGCACTGGACCTCGGCGTAGGGACGCATCTTGGAGCCATGATGGTCGTCATCGTTGCGGGCCCATTCTAGTAGGGTTGCCGCGGCCATGAAGAGCGGCGACATGGCGCCTGTGCCGTCGTCGGCGATGGCGGAAGTCGCTGACACCGGTTCTAGGTATGCTCTCGCGATCTGGAACCAGGGCTGTGCATCTTTCCTATTCCACCGCCCTGTCAATTACTCGCACTTGCTCGTCCATCCACCATTCAAATCATAGCCGGACCAACCTATAGGGCGAGATAGGGCGGCCGCCCTACCTCCCCTCTGGGCAGAACCCTTACCTCCGGTGGCATCTCCATGGAGCACCGACTGGCGAAGTGTCGACCTTCAGAGGGACCGTGCGGAGGTTGAAGATGACTAGCAGTGGGAGACTTCGCATGACTTGGGGCACCTATGGGCCGTTTGGCCGGCCACAGGCCCATCAATTAGGTAGGCGGGCCCCCTTTTGGCAAGCAGAGCACACCACCGAAGCCTACATGCAAATCGCAGCTACTTTTTCCCTTATTATACTTGATGCTTTTGATTGAAAACCCACAATTGCTAGTCCAGCAAGCTTTCAAATTCTTGTTCCGAATGTTTTGCTGAATGCCAATTTAGTCGTGAACATGCTATTGTTGACATCTTTATGCCAACTTCATGAAGCATTACACTGGAGATGTTTTCACAACCCATTTTGTACCCAGCTGCTAGGAGCTACACTGAAGGGCTATTCAAGTGGCACATGAAGAAGATACATGACTTTGCACCAGAAGCAATTCAATACTTGGAGGATCACCACAACAGGATCTGGTATAGGTGTGGCTTCTCAGAGGACATTAAATGTGACTACCTGACAAACAATGTATCAGAGAGCTTCAACAGTCAAGTCAAGGACATGAAAGGGCTGCTGATACATGAGTTGGTTGACGGTCTTAGAGAGATGGTGATGGAGAAGAGGTTTCTAAGGAGGAAGGTTGGAAGGGAAATGACAGGAAACATTTTGCCAAGTGTTATCAAAGAACTCAATTTTATTAGCAATCACTTGAAACTAGTCAAAGTTGCAGTAAGTGATGATGATTTTACTGAGGTAACCCTGCTTGATGACTGGAACAATCCAAAAAGGCACACAGTGGATCTTGTCAACTACAAATGCAGCTGCAGGCAATGGCAAATCACTAGAAAACCATGTAAACATGCACTTGCTTGGATCTGTTCCAACAAAGGCTTGCAGATCGAGGATTTTGTGCATGAATACTACTCTGTTGCCAGGTTCAGAGCAGCATATGCAGACAGAGTTCCACCCATGCCTGATAGGGCTGACTGGCCTAAGGTGGAACTAGGATACAAACTGTTTCCACCACTGCAGAGGAGGGCAGCAGGCAGACCTAGAGTGGTGAGGATCAGAGGGAGTATGGAACAAAGGGCAAACAGGAGGAAGGTGAAATGCAAAAGGTGCAAAGGCTTTGGGCACTTTGAGAAGACTTGCAAGTTGGCAGAACCAACAGAAGATGATGATGGTGTTGATGAGGCATCTACAGTTGCATCACTTAAAAGGTGAATCAATATATCTTCAACTAATTTTTGCTATATAAATTGATCTCACTTACCTAACAGTAACAACTGTTGTAGGGCTAGAGAAGAAGATGAAGGACCTAGCCAGCCACCAAAACAGAAGAAAAAGAAGACAAGTGGGAACAAGCAGCCGACAAAGAAGAAAAAGACTCCTGTCAAAAAGAAGCTCAAGAAGGCTGCCAGTGCACCTGAAGCAAGAGTGGTCAGAAGCTTGAAGAGCTGGCTTGGCGTCTAGTAGATGAGACATGCACTTTTCTGGGCTTTTGATGGTCTAAGTTAGAAGAAATACTCATATGTATATTTTGCTGCCATGCAACTCATGAATGGTGCCTCTTGTGAACTGTTAAAGTAGCACCTCATGTGCCTTTTGTAGTCATGTTAAGTAGCACTGATTTGGGTTGGGGAACTCAGCACCTGGAACGCTCCTGTGATCTGGTATGTTGTGTTGCATGGACAACACCAACTTGTTATGTTATCTGGGCATTGCCAACCTTTTATGTCATATTGTGATTTTCGGTAAATGCATGATATGTCATTGTGCCTTCATCGCACACATCTGAGCACATCTATTTGATATGTTAAGCCGCTCAATCATGAATTACCAATAAAGGGTGGAAGAACAGTGCAATGGAGTTTGGGAGTCAAGCAGTCATGCTTATTTGGCCTTGTTTATGCTCATTTGGCTTGCACTTCTTCTATAGGAGCCGGTTTCACCAACTCAGGGTGATTTGAGAATAGGGCACCGGTGATGGAGAGGGGAGAAGCCGATGGAGAGTGTCGTCGCCGGCGAAGAGCAAAGGACGGGGATAGGCGGGTGAACGGAGGACGCAGGCTTCAGCGACCTTATCCTTTTCAGGGGAGGGCAAATGAGTCCATACGAAAATATGTCTTACTCATATACGCCTGAAAGTGGCCCAAAGACGCTGTCGGGCGTACATAGTGGCGTGGCTCAAATAATTGCAAAATTATAATGGCACTGGCATAATTTGTCGAATAGTAGTGGCGTGGTTCAAAAACTGCAAAATTGTAATGGTGTAGATCCAATTAACCCTTATATATACCCCACTCGCTGCAACATCTCATCGCAACCGCCACACCCCGTCAAATCGCGCCTGGAGGACACCATCCGACGCGACATCGGCATGGACGGTGGCTTCGGCGCTCGATGCTACCATATCGATGACTCCGCCGCCACCGGGCGCCTCACGAGGCGGCGCAAGTGGGTTAAGCGCGAGCCCTACTCCTTCGACTACTATGACGACTTCTCCGACTTCCGCTGCCGTGCCGGCGGCAGCCGCCTCGACTCCGACGATGACGGCTGGCTGGCGTACGAGGCCCCGCTCTTGCCAGGCAAGCGCCGCTGCACGGCCGTCTCGTCGTCCGCCGCCGCCATCAACTCGGTGCGCCACGGCCACGTTTCCAAGGCCGCAAAGAGGGCAGCAGATCCGATTGTCTTGAACGGGCCCATGGCCTCTGCCACCGCTATGCCGCCCAACGCGTGTCCGGCCGCAGGGACGGTGCCTCCGCCTCCGGTCTCTACCCCCGCCTCCGCGGCCCCGGCACCCAGGGTGCCGCAGAACGTGGGGCGAGCAGCCCCGCCGGTCACCGGCGTCGTGCCCAGGGCGTCGTCCTCTTATTTGCGTTTGATGAGGCCGCGGCGCTCTACGCTACTTGGTTCTGTGCGTCCATCATCTGGCGTTTTGTCGATGGAGGGCCTCGCCGGAAGATCTGCATCCGCTCCAAAGGCGGCGCCTTTGGGGAAGGACGCGACTTGGGAGAAGTACGGTCGGGACATGACAGCTGAGGCCGGCAAGATGGACCCAGTGATCGGCCGTGACGATGAGATCGACCGCGTCGTCTGCATCCTCTGCCGCCGGACCAAGAACAGCGCCATGCTCGTCGGCGCTCCCGGGGTCGGCAAGACGGCCATCGCCGAGGGCCTGGCGCAGCGCATCGCGGCAGGGGCCGTCCCTGCACCGCTCGTTGGGGCCCGTGTCGTGGAGGTCGACCTCGGCGCGATGGTTGCCAGGACCCAGTACCGCGGCATGTTCGAGGAGCGCATGAAGAAGGTGATCCAGCAGGCGGAGGCTGCTAACGGCAAGGTCGTGCTGTTCATCGACGAGGTGCATATGCTACTTGGCGCTGGGCAGACCAAGGGTGGATCAATGGATGGTGCCAATCTGCTGAAGCCTGCTCTGGCTCGTGGCCGCATCCGCTGCATTGGCGCCACGACGTTCGATGAGCACCGTAAGTATGTTGAGAAGGATGCTGCGTTTGAGCGACGGTTCCAGAAGGTGCACGTGCAGGAGCCAAGCGTGCTGGCGACAATCGACATTCTTCAGGGCCTCAAAAAAAAGTATGAAGAGCACCATGGCGCTGCAATCCAGGACACGGCCATAGTAGCAGCTGCCCAGCTTGCCAATCGGTACATTACAGGTATACTCAGTTCTACCACTTGCTTTCCCACTACTGAATTTGGCATATTACTTATCAGAAAACAGAATTTGGCATATTTATGTTTATGTTTCTCTATAAAATTGACAAACCACAAACAGAATTTCAAGATGCAATATAATGGACAACCCACAAAAAGAATTTCTATCTATAAACATAATTGCATATTTAAGTTCTATATCACTTGCTTGCCTACTATTTGGAATTAATTTATGAGTTCTGAGTAGATATGATTGTGATAAAATGGACAAAACCATAAAAATAATTTCCCTTACTATTTGGGCCTATCTTTTATAGCTCTAGCTCAATAACTCTTCGACCTGGTTATCCCTGGATCCAATGGTGTTTGGATTGGCCATTATGTTTCAAATTTAGACCAAAAATAGAGAATTAAACTTGG
This sequence comes from Saccharum hybrid cultivar R570, assembly GCA_038087645.1. NCBI lineage: Eukaryota > Viridiplantae > Streptophyta > Magnoliopsida > Poales > Poaceae > Saccharum > Saccharum hybrid cultivar. Next base: position 554,965 of record JAQSUU010000198.1, read on the forward strand.
TCAGATCTACAAACTCGATCTACAAGTAAGCCCATTCATAAGCAGGACCACTCTAAAGCTGAGTCAGAAGTCAGAACACAATTTTGCTGTTTATGCCAACAAAATCAACATGTAAAACTATATTGTTAAGATTTAATATTGATTAATGGTTGCCCAAGAAAATAGGCTTTCTCTAGCCGGATGTGACACCATGATAGAAGTTCAGACACTACAAGGGGAACACCCCTCTAGCAACGCATATATGTGTTGCTAAAAGCCCAAATAAGTGTTGCTAGGGTCTATACCAACGCATGTTACATGCGTTGCTTAAAGTGGCGTTGCAAGGTTCTTTTGCATCACATATATATGCGTTGGTATGGAAGGTGTACAAGTGTTGCAAGCTAGCAACGAATATGCCTATGTTTCACTAACGCATATATGCGTTGCTGCAAAACTGCGCTGTATGCTTCAGGATTTTTTATTACAATGGATATATGCTGCGAAATAATAATCCTTTTCCGCCAAATGGCTTGGCCAATTAAATATTTATAGTACTCCATACAACAATCAACCACAGCTATAAACTACAGATCTTGAGATAAAACCAGATAATATATTGAACATTTTATTAGATAAATGATTTTGTACATCTGCACATAGACGAGAATAGCACAAAGTGCAATTGTGTACAATGGTTGACTAATTACAAAGTTCACTGAAAATAAAATGCACACTATATCTAAAAAAATTGGTCTCAGGAGAAAATTTGTGTTCTTTGTCCTTCAATCATCTGAACATCCCAAAATATTATGTACTTGTCCTCTGTCAAAACATAGAGTGCATTTGTAAGAACATATGTATTTAAAAATGCATGCAATTATTTCAAATGAATGTATATATCTCACTTAAGGAAAATAGAGAGCCAATGTGTATATACCTGTTCCTAGGCAGCTCTCACGGAACTTAAGATTCATTCATACTATTCAGCTACAACCCTGCCATAAAAGCAGTTGAACTAAATTAGCACTTAAGCCATGCCAAAAATAAATTGAATCTTAATTAGGTGCTCTAATTCGGTCCTAGCAAGTAATCTCTTCTCTAACAATAAAATAAAGCTTTCTGCCAAAATCAGGGACTATAGCAATGTTTCATGGTTATTCAGATATGAAAAAACACTAGTAAAATTCTTCCTTTGGGTATGTACACTGTATATCAAGAGCATCAAAGAATTTTAGCATTGTACAATACTTATACTATTCATGTCATATCATTGAGGACGTATCGAGTAGTTATGTTACAAAAACATTTGTATATGAAAATTACATGAGAATAAGATCTACCTGTATTTTTGTCATGTGTGATATCGATCTTCTGTATATCCAACTTACTAGTCATCAGAAATAAGTCAGAAAACAATTAGATAGATAAAGAGATTTAAATGGGGGGCATAAAGGGATCCCTCTTAGAATGCCAGCAGCCCTTGTTTCTCCTTCGTTCAATTTAGTCTAACATTCCACTGATCTGATTATCCATTTATGTTCTTATCCTATAGATAAATATTGGATTACTTTAATATGACAGATATGAGATGTAAAATCATATTAGTCCAAAATGATGTGTACCTGCAACAATATTAATTGTTCAGGCAAGGCACCAGGTAACTAATAAGATACAATCTAACCATGAATGAAACCATCCGGAATTTTTTATCTGGACCACAAGAATGTCTAGCCCATAGAAAATTAACAAACGTGAGAGAATAAACAGCTAGTAGGGGATTAGAACTTTTTGGAAAGAATGGAAGTCATCCCAGTTTACACATACAGTTTTTTTTTGAATCTTTTACACATACAGATACAGTTAGTTCTGCAAAGGTTGCATAAGCCTCAGTTCCAGATCCACTGAACAAGAAAAGGAGTTAGTCCATTTGATTACTAAAATATTTGTAGCTGCCATGACAAAGTTGCTTGGCCAAACCTGTGGAGCAGTGAACTCTGAACTTAGGTGTTCATGGAAGAACCTGAAAGAAAAGAAAAAAAAGAGGACCTGAGAAAAAATCTATTTACAAATTCGTTTTGCTATTCAACTAAGTAGTCTGCTAGTACTTGCAACATCTCTGGTCTCTATATTTTTCATGAACGTTTTCATAAACCATAAACATTGTGGATAAAATGAGATGTGTTCAATTTTTTCCTAGAACACAGAATTTACCTTTGCTGTAATTAGGTGATTTCGAAAATATGCATACAGAGCAAAAGTTCAGAAGATCCATTCCTTATTTCCACAAATGCAAAGGTTCAGCAACTGCAGGAAGTCTCACATCTAGGAGAAAACAACATTTAATTATGAATCAACCGAAGAAATCATCAAATACAGACACTAGATCCATCCCACTGCAAGGGTATCGTGACAACCAAACCTCCATGGCTCCATCCATACGTCACTGAAAAACAGGAAATATGAACGAAAATTTATAACAAACAAAGCGGGGATCAAGTCAAATTGAATGGATCGGTTACTCCTCACCATGTAGCCTTGGGGTAGGACCATGAAAATACCAAAATCATAATTAATCCAGACCACATCCAAATGAGGACAGGAGGAGAAAATACCTAAGATAAGGAACCATCGATTTGAGGGGTGTAGTTGTGTTGCCTTCAGATCTGAGCACGACCTCCTACCTGATTTGAAGAATTCGCCACCAGATGTAGTGCCATCAACAAAACTCGAAGTGTTCCTGATGTCATGGAGGGGCTTCAATCTCCTTCAGATCTCATCACGAAATCTTCAGATCTCATCACGAAATTCCCCAAATTCGCTGGTACCTAATCTAATCAAGCAGATTGATAGATTAATGAGGGGGCTGTGAGAGGAAGATAGACACCGAGCAGGGAGAGAGATCACCAACCGGAGGAACAAATTGCAGTAGGGGAGAAGCCCAACAGGTTGCAGTAGGGGAGAAGCCCTAGGCGCCTCTATGCAGAAGTTGCATCAGGCCTCGTGGATGGGTGGGAAATGAGGGAAACTAAGGGCATGAAGCAACTTCCGTGGTGGGTTGCGGGGTGAGCAGTACGGAGTGCGGATGTACGGTTCAATTTAAGGTATGGAATGACTGCAACACATCTAATATTCCGTTGCAGGCCATGTGTTGCTAAACGGGGGTTGGTGGCGTAGTGAGACAGCTTAATTATCACCGTTGAAAGTTGATCTCAAACTCGTAGTAGTGTCTTATTTCTTACCTTTGATTATGATAACTAATTAATTAACCATGTAGTGATCACCACAAAACATGGTTTCATCTCTAATTTCGGTTATATCTGCCATTTTGCTTCACCTCTTGCATAATTGAATTTGACTGATCACATGTATATTTGTTGACAAGATACCTTATTGCTGTGAATAGATATTCTGTTCGCAGACTTCGAATACCTCTCAGCCACGTACAAGTCTCTTCATATTGGTGTAGGTCTAGCTTGCGCACTAGGGTGTGCGTGTGTGAGTTTATGTGTGTGGTGGTGGTGGGTGAGTTAGTGCGTGAGTTCAGATACTACTGCTCGTACATGAAGAGCTAAGGCTAAAAAAAACAATATGAGACTGTGAGTGTGTTAAAAAAAATGTTGGACTAAATGATCACCATTTTTCTTTGAACTTAATGAGACATTGGGATTGGGATAATCTTCCATAGGGCATACAGTGATGGTTCTTGTCTGTAATACGGTTCTATGTCATATAAAAAAAGGGCAGGCCCAGTGCCAGAGGCTCCCACACGAGTGGGGTCTGGGGAAGGGAATAACCGAAGCAAAGTCTTACCCCCGCAGAAATTCTGCAGAGAGACGGCTTCGAACCCAGGACCTGGTGACTCGGCGAGCTAGCACTCACCAACTGCACCAGACCTGCCCTTCGTTCTATGTCATATACAGATATATAATACTATACACAATCCATTGGTGTTATTATATATGTTGATGGGTTCTGTTAATGTTTTTGAAGGTCGCCAATTTCCTGATAAGGCAATTGATCTTATTGATGAAGCATGTGCCACTGCAAGGATGCAAAGAGATAACATATTGAAATGAAGTACAACACATCTTCACCCTGAAAATGTCGCGAATGAAGCTATTGTTTCACCAGACCAAATCACAAACGTATGGCACTTGAATATCGTGTTCTGTATTATACAGCCATAGCAAGCAATTAACAACTATTTACAGCTTGTGCATTTCTTTTAAATTTTCTGTGCTATATATAATCAGTCTAATCTCTAGTATTGCATGTCTTGCTGGGGAATTGTTTATTTTTCAGGTAGAAATAAGGTTGATATATGGAGTGAGGAATCTACGAAAATACATTAGGGTAGAAAGTGTAGAATTGACTAGATATTTAAATGTGGCTAATTTTCCGTGTGTCTTGTCTTAGCTTGACATTTTTAATTTCTCATGGCCTCTAAAATGGAAGTTTACTTGTTACTTTTAGCCATAAGATCAGTTTAACCCTAACTGGTCAAGCTTTTCCTCTGTTCTTTTTGGAGTGTAACTCTAGGACTTGCTTACAAAATAATGATGGTTAGAGAAATTGTCTAAAGATGTACTGGCACATGATCTTGCGAGGTGTAGAAGGAATCAAATTTGCAGTGTTTGTTTTATGTGTGGGTTATATGTTTATTATGACTTCACAGTTTGTTATGCATTAGACTGAACTTGTCTCTGTGACTGTTAGCGCTAGCGCTCCTGAGATTATACTGGTGATGAACGGGAGGCCGGGGCTTGAACACTCGACGACGAACCGGCGGCGCCATGCTCGGCGCCTAGGGTTTAGGGCTAGTGACAACAGATGACGATGAATAGGAGGAAGGGCTGGGCGCCCAAGGGAGACTATTAGTCTCAATCCCAGGCTAATCGTATTAGATGCAAACTGGTTTACTTATACAAGACTTGATAACTGACTTCCTAACCTCTAGGAAATAACTCAAATATCTTAACTAAATAAATATTCTAATAACTTAATAACTAAGGACTTCTTGCCCCAGGCCGGGCCGGCTCCTATGCGTGAGTTCAGCCACTTGGTTGGACCCCTGTCTTCTCTCGACGTTGATACACCTTGCCCACCATAACATCTCTCCCCTCCCCGACAAACAGCTCGTCCTCGAGCTGGAATTCAGGGAAGCGGGTCTTTGAAGTCGTCGACGGGCTCCCAGGTAGCTTCCGACGCGTCCAGACCCGTCCACTTAATGAGGACCAGCCAGGTGCCGCGACGGAGCTGCGCCTTGAGAGCGCGTTCAGGTGTCAACAGAACGCGGCCGTGCTGAAGTGGAGGCAATGCAGGCAGAGTCACCGGCGGCGCGCCACGCCACGGCTTGAGGACCCCGACGTGGAAGACATCATGTATCCGGGCACCATCCGGCAACTGGAGGCGATAGGCCACAGCACCGATCCGGTCCAGCACTTGGTATGGCCCGGCGAAGCGAGGACTCAGCTTGGAGCGCTTGCCCGGCACCAGCGACTGTGCTGGCCGATGGAGCAGCCGGAGAAGGACCCAATCGCCAACAGCGAACTCCAAGGCGCGGTGACGACCATCATAGTGGCGCTTGGCATACTCCTGAGCCTGGAGAAGACGCTCACACACATCCTGCAAGAACGAATCCCGGTCACGAAGAAGAGTGTCGACCGTTTCCGTCGATGCCGAGCCTTCCGTGTATGGCAGTAGCGCAGGTGGGGGACGCCCGAACACGACTTCAAAGGGCGTTGCCTTCAGTGCCGAGTGGTAGGACATGTTGTAACAATATTCCGCCCACGGAAGCCAATCCAACCAAGCCCGAGGGTGATCACCTGTAATGCAGCGCAAGTACATGGCTATGGTTTTGTTGACAATTTCCGACTGGCCGTCTGTTTGTGGATGAAACGCCGTACTCATGCGAAGCTGCACCCCGGCGCGCTTGAAGAGGATGTCGTAGAGCTGGAACGATGGGCCACTGAGAGCGCCTAGCAGCGCGTCGGGCGCGTCCCGCGTGGCCACCTCGTTGCTGCGGCGCGATAGTGCGTCGGCGACCGTGTTGAGACGCCCAGGCTGGTACTCCACACTGAAATCAAAGCCGAAGAGCTTACTTACCCACTGATGTTGCGGTACCGTAGACAACCATTGATCGAGCAAGAACTTGAGGGCGTAGTGGTCGGTGCGGACGGTGAAGTGGCGCCCCCACAGATATGGACGCCAATGTCGCACGGCTTGAACCAAGCCGATTAGTTCCCTCTCATACGCCGCCAGTTTCATGTGTCGGGCGCCGAAAGGCCGGCTGAAGAACGCGAGGGCGCCATCGCCTTGATGTAGAACCGCGCCAAACCCGGAACCAGAGGCATCACAATCCACCAAGAAAGGGTGATCAAATGCCGGTAGCTGCAGGACGGGCGCCGTTGACAGCGCGAGCTTGAGGGCGTTGAACGCAGCAGTTGCCTCCTCCGTCCAGGTGAACCCGTCTTGCTTCAGTAGCTTGGTGAGGGGTGCTGAGACGGCTGTGAATCCCTGGATGAAGCGGCGATAGTAGCCGGCGAGCCCCAGGAACCCGCGTAGTCCGCGTGCAGCTCGCGGCTGTGGCCAGGAGGTGATGGCAGCCACTTTGTCTTGATCCATAGCGACGCCGGCTGCTGAAATAACATGGCCAAGATAGGCCACCGTTGGCTGGGCAAATGAGCACTTGGAGAGCTTCAGCCGAAGGTGGTTGGCCTGGAGCGCCGAGAGGACTGCATTGAGGTGCTGCAGGTGCGAGGACCAGTTGGGGCTATATATAAGTATATCATCAAAAAATACGAGCACAAACTTGCGGAGGAACGGCCGGAGCACCGAGTTCATCAAGCTCTGGAACATGGCAGGCACGTTCGTCAAGCCGAAAGGCATAACCAGGAATTCGAAGTGGCCCTCATGAGTGCGAAACGCCGTTTTCTCAATATCCTCGACATGCATGCGCACTTGGTGATATCCGGAACGGACATCTAGCTTCGTGAAATAACGGGCGCCCTTGAGTTCATCCGGCAGCTCTTCGACCACCGGAATTGGAAATTTGTCCTTGACGGTTTGTTGGTTGAGGGCGCGATAATCCACACAAAAGTTCCACGAACCGTCATGCTTCTTCACCAAGAGGACGGGCGCCGAAAAAGCCGATGTGCTTGGTCGAATAATCCCTTGCTGCAGCATGGCAGCACACTGAACTTCCAGTTCATCCTTCTGCAATTGAGGGTATCTGTAGGGGCGCACGGCCACCGGGGCTGTATTGGGCAGCAGGTGAATGCGGTGGTCACATGGCCTTGCTGGTGGCAGCCCGTGCGGATCAGCGAAGACGTCATCGAAGGAGGCAAGGAGCGTATCGAGCAGCGGTTTCTCGGCGTCAATGGCATAGAGGCGAGTGGATTGCATGTCATACCTCGTCGAACCAATGCCCCTCCAAAATACGCGATGCCCGCCACGTGTGAAGGGAAGCTGGGCCAAGTCTGCCAAGTGATTGGTGGACAAGGCCGGCCCGAAGCGTTGATGGCACAGGAGGCGGAAATTGTCCCACGTTGGTCGTCCCGCGTCGCGTTCCAGGATGTAGTACCACTGTTGTGCGTCGCCGGTCATGTGGAAAGACGCCAACCATACCTTGTCAACCTCTCGGGTGAGCTGACCGCGAAAGAAGGATTCGCATATGTTGAGCCAGCCCAAGGGATCCTCCTGGCCGTCGTAAAGTGGAAACGACAGTTTGTGGAACTTGGGCACGCCATGACCTTCAGCTACGTCCTCTGGATGGTGTGGCGTGTGTGATCTGTTGGCGCGCTCATGATGAACTACCGTGGACGCCGTCATGTCGGCCGTCCCTGGTCCCATGCTGTCCGCAAACGTAGGTAGCGGTGACGGCGAGTGCGGAAAATCGGCAGCCCGGTGGTCGGCGGTGGTGGTGTGGCGCCGATGGAGGAATCGGCGGCTGGCTATAACGACGAAGACGAACGCACCGGAACTGCTGCAAACACCGGAAGGGAGGGTGTGGGCATGATTTCCGAGATCACCGGCCCAGAGGCCGGCAGGGCCGGTATCCCCCCGTACCCTGGCATGCCGTAGGGCAGGGCTGGAGGGGTAGAGTAAGGCAGCCCGGCGAACGGGGCCGCGGCGCCTTCGACGGTGGAGAGTCGGATGGACATCTCTCCCATATGTCGCTGCATGCCGTTGAACAACGCCGTGAGATGGCGCTGACCTTGCACGAGGATCGCTAGAGATTCCTCGAGGGATGGCTGCGCGGTGGGAAAAGCTCCGGAAGATGGTACGGCCGCCGTGGTGTAGGCTGGCGGCAGTGTGACCATGGATGACACCGGCAGCTGGGGAGCGCCCGCGGACAGGGTTCCCGTGGACGGAACCGGCGGCGCGCTCGTGGACGGCACGAGTGGAGCGGAAGGAGCCGAGGTCGACATGAACGCTCATACCAGATTGTTAGCGCTAGCGCTCCTGAGATTATACTGGTGATGAACGGGAGGCCGGGGCTTGAACACTCGACGACGAACCGGCGGCGCCGTGCTCGGCGCCTAGGGTTTAGGGCTAGTGACAACAGATGACGATGAATAGGAGAAAGGGCTGGGCGCCCAAGGGAGACTATTAGTCTCAATCCCAGGCTAATCGTATTAGATGAAAACTGGTTTACTTATACAAGACTTGATAACTAACTTCCTAACCTCTAGGAAATAACTCAAATATCTTAACTAAATAAATATTCTAATAACTTAATAACTAAGGACTTCTTGCCCCAGGCCGGGCCGGCTCCTATGCGTGAGTTCAGCCACTTGGCTGGACCCCTGTCTTCTCTCGACGTTGATACACCTTGCCCACCATAACAGTGACTTGATACAACTGCATATGTTTTTGTTATTGGCAAAAGTATATGGTAGATTAACTTCAATCTGTATGTGGGAGTAATTTTGTGCCCACTGATTGACAAAATATATACTTCTTCAGATTCCAAATGTAGGTCGTTCTAGGAAAGGATTCCAGAAAACTTACATAACTTGAGCTATCAATATATGAAACATTATATAGATTAACAACACATGGTTGATATTGCTTCATCTATATATTAATTGTCTATTTGAAACAGTATATTTTTACAAAAAAAAAATCTAGTGTCATAACGGAGACCGTGATGCAGTCCTAATAAATGACTTATATTTGGATTAAGAGGAAGTAGTGTATTAACTTGTCAATACACTTGACCAGGTTGTGAGTCGATGGACTGGCATTCCTGTCAATACACTTGACCAGGATGAGAAGGAAAGGTTAATGCACCTGGCAGATAGATTGCGCGAGCGAGTTGTTGGCCAGGACGCAGCAGTTAATTCAGTAGCACAAGCTGTGCTAAGGTCAAGGGCTGGTCTGGATCAACCTGGCCAACCAATAGGCTCTTTTCTTTTCTTGGGATCAACTGGTGTTGGGAAGACAGAACTTGCAAAGGCTCTTGCGGAACAGTTGTTTGACAGTGAGAAGATGTTGGTGCGGTTTGACATGTCTGAATTTGTTGGCACTCACTCGGTGCTACGTCTCATTGGGGCACCTCCCAGGTTTTACATCATTTCATTATCACTCCACTTTCAGCTATAAGTCTTACTCGCTTCATGTTTTTCCGATCTGTGCAACTTATTATGCAAGATTCACTTGGCTTCCGCTTGACCTTTATTTATACTCACTTTTTGTTGCTTGAAGCTATCATGGACATCAGGATGGAGGACAGCTAACCGAGAAAGTCAGGCAACAGCCATACAGTGTAATTCTTTTCGATGAAATTGAGAAGGCCGATCCAGCAGTGTTTAATGTTTTTCTCCAGCTTCTTGATGATGGTTTGTTGACTGATGGTAAAGGCAGAACTGTTGATTTTAAAAATACCATCATCATTATGACTTCAAATCTTGGAGCTGAGTACCTAATGGAAGCAATATCTGGTGAAAAAACAATGGAGGCTGCACGTGACCTTGTCATTAAGCAGGTTTGCAATCCCTTGTCCTGAATGTTAAATCAATAAGTTCTTTCAAATGATGACATTATTGTTCCTGCAGGCACAGAAACATTTCAGACCTGAGTTCCTGAACAGGCTGAGCGAGCTTGTGGTATTTGAGCCACTATCCCAAGATAAAAGGAGGGAGGTTGCTAACATTCATATGAAAGGCATCATTGCTCGTGCAGCAAATAAGGGCATCACTCTATCCGCAAGCGATGCTGCTTTGGATGTCATCTTGTCAGAGTCAGACGACCCAGTAAGCACTATAGCACTCCTTGCTAACATCCTTGCATGAAGAGGCCAGCTGGCTTTCTTATAACATACATACATACATAGGGAATGTTGCTATTTACACCGTTCATGTCCAATATTCTTTGCAGCATTATGGTGCAAGGCCAATCAGGAGGTGGTTGCAAAAGAATGTGATGACAAAGCTCTCTGAGATGCTTTTTAAAGGAGAAATTGATGCAGATACTGCTGTCATTATTGATGCTTGTGATAAGAAATGTCTGAATTATGAAGTCGTGAAGAATGTGCCAACAAGCAAGGCACAGCGCCGTCGACTTGTTGTGGAGATTCCTAGCGATTCTGACAGTGACGACGATGGTGTTGAACTCACCGATCCTATAGCAAAAAAAAAATGAAGGGGATAGCCATAACATCTTCTGGGGAATAAAATTTCAAGCTTCTGCCATCAGTAACGTGCTGGGAAATTAATCATTATCTATTTAGTATAGTTAGGCTGCTATAAACTTGGTGAGAAATCCATGATAATAAATTGGACACACTTTATTACATCATGACATGGCATGAAAAAATCAAAATTGCCGTACCCATTTGAATATGAGACTTATATGCACCATCTTTAGTAAGTCTTTAGTATCGAATTCTTGATTTCCCTAAATTTCATATGATGCAAATTTGACCTATATTTTGGTTACAAAGTATATAATAAATACTAATTGGTAATGGTATATTTTTTCTTAACCTAATATAATAAAGTATAAGAGAGAAATTCCAGCACAAGGGTTGAGGAGGATTTCTTTCTCGGCACTAGAGATTGGTTTCTTGGGATTTTAAAAGGGTTTCATCCCGTCCCTATTGACTCTGTAAACGTCCAAGTCTACCGTTTCAAGGTATAATCCATTCTAGCACACCGATAGGCGAAGTACGAGCCATCAAAGTGCGGAGGCCTATGGGTGTCTATCCTTCCTAGTCTAAATAACATTTAGCTCAATGGCAGTTAAGCCAAAGGTTCAAATTGAGCAAACAAGACACATACCAATTGAAATGACCATGATGCCTAAGAGAGGGGAAATTAGTCTTTCTAAAAATATTTGGCCTCTATTTTCTACTAAACAAACTCTATGCAAGATTTCTATCTAAATACATATGCAGCTAGGTTTTGCTAAGTGTTGATATCTCTACCGCAAAAGAGTTTTGCACCCCAGTTTTCATTCCTATTAGTAACCTAGCAAGCTAAACTAGGAATGTAAAGCACACAATCTAGCAAAGCAATGCAAGTGTGGAAGCTTAAATGAGATAAAGATGCGAACTCATGTAGACGTTTTTCATGAGGTATTGAAAAGCTCACGCTTCCCTAGTCCTCGTTGGAGCTCCTCGCAAGGGTCAAGCTCCCAGTCGGGTAACTTCATGGAGCTCAGGGGCTTTCCCCACGCACAAGTGGGTCTCCATAGGGCCTTCTCATAGACCGCTCCTCTTCATCTTTGCTGTCGAGTTTCCAGCCAAAATGTTGCGAGTCACTCGTTCCCGAAGTACAACCTAGATGGCCACACCACAAACGTGGTTGGTGTGATCTTGCAAGACTAAAAAGCCCATAGTGTACTATTGGTATAAGTAACGATCGCACATAAATCAACAAGCGCACTGAAGTGGCTTTCACCTAGGAGCATTCCAAGCCTATCGAATCAACAGTGAACGTGTAAGTAAACTATTGCGGCACAGGTTCATCCAAGGACAACAAGAATAAGATAAGCGAGGGTAGAGAGGGGACTTATGGGATATGAACCTAATATAAGGTAAGAACGAACTCTAATCTCTTACTTTAGGCACAGGCATCCACTATTGGGTCATGCCAACCTATAGCTCTACGATGTACTTGAACCTTGTGGATTACAAAGGACGGACAGGGCTGTCCACACCTGCTGCCTACCTATGCAACCAATGGGGCACACGGCAAACAAAGGCAAACGATAGCCTAGACACCACGTCTATACTATAGATTACTACTCTAACCTTAGCCAAAAGACTAGAGCACTCGATAAAGAAATGATCATGTAAGCAAATAGAGAACAATGCTTAGCTAGAGCTTAATTACCATATATGAATGCCAAGTGAAAACTAAAGATCCAATTGACACACAATTTATCCCGAGGTTCACTTGCTTGCCGGCAAGCTACGTCCTCATTGTGATGGCCAATTCACTTGGTGGTTCGCGAGCTAATAGGCGTACACAAGCCTAGCCCTACACAAGGGTGCCACAAGAACCTATACAAGATGAGGGCGCTCAATGTCACGAGCAATCCACTAGAGTGGCTTTTGGCGCTCCGCCGGGGAATAAGCCCAAGAACCCCTCACAAATCTCTGAGAGTGGCCACGAACAATCACCAACTCGTGCCAAGACTCTTCAAGCTACTCCAAGCCATCTAGATGGCGGCAACCACCAAGAGTAACTAGAAAACCACAGCTCTAATGATCCCCAAGTGCCACTAGATGCAATCACTCAAGCAAATTGCACTTTGGATCACTCCCAACTCACTTGGATGATGAATCAATCAAGGGAATGAGTGGGAGAGGTTTAGCTTAGCTCTCAAGGATGCAACAATGATCAAAATATCCAAGAGAGTGAGTCAGAGCCGGCCAAGTTCTATTTATAGAGCCCCAAAGGCTCACTAACCATTACTCTCCACGAGGGCCTCTGGACTGAGGTCCGAACCCTGCTCTAGACCAACATAGGCCGGTCCGGTTCCCCCACTTCAAATCTTAGAGCGCCACGTGTCCTCGTAGCCGTTGGATTCAATGGCTCTCTGTTGTCAGAGCTTCGAACTAGACTCACCAACCAACATCTGGACCATCATTGCCTAGGGTCTAGAGCTACACAGAGAGCTCCAGAAACCCCTCAAATGCAACTGGACTGAGTCCGGACCTAGGGACTGGACCAAGTAATAGTAGCGTCTAGGGCATTTTTGTCACTCTCTGTTTTGCACGAAACAATTCTTCGGACCACGCCATGGTCTGGACCCTCAACCAAACCGGGTCCAGTCCACCACAGCACACCACGTCACCACCTGCGCCCCAACTGAACTCACGCTGGATGGTCCGAACGCCCCCGCACACCTTGGTCCGGAGCCAGAGCCAGCACACAGTGAACCTAGGGTTAGGTTTTGGACCCATGCGCCATGGTCCGGACCCATCCTAACCCTGAGTTCGGTTCATATTTTTCAAACTTTTTCAACTCCATTAACTTTACCCTTACTTCCAAGTGCTAACCACAAAGTGTCTCACCATTGTGCACGTATGTTAGCATTTTCCAAAGTATTTTTCAAGGGTTAAATTTAGCACACTAGGTCCTAATGCATATGCAAGTATGAATTCACCTAGTGGAACTTGATAACCATTTTAACCATGATTTTTCCCTCTTCATAGTTGAAAGGTCTTGATGGCTAGAGGGGGGTGAATAGCCTAATAAAACTTTCTACAAAATGTGCTAGACAAGTTGATTAGTAACAACAATTAGCGAGATGCAAGTATTGCCTAGCCTAAGGGGTGTTGCAAGCCACCTATCCAGTTAGCAAATCTAGTTTGGTTCACACAACCGCACAAGTCAAACCGCGAGAACAACTACCAACTACAACACACTAGAAAGCTAAACAAAGCTAAGAGCTACACAAGCTACTAGCAAGAGAAACAATTAAGTACTTGAATTATAATGCAAGATAAAGATAGAATAGATTTCACCGAGGGGCGATGAATTGAGCCAACCAAAATGAATACCAAAATAGTCAATGAAGTAACCAATCACTGGGATGAAATCCAATTGATCAAACACAATTGAGACACAAGATTTATCTTGAGGTTCATGTGTTTGCTGGCACGCTAGTCCCCGCTGTGTCCCCCTACACCACGTGGTTTGGTGGCTAATCGGTATCACACACCGAGCCTATCAAAAGGCGCCACAAGAACCTACCAAATGGTGAGAAGTTCTGACACGAGCAATCCACTAGAGTTGGAATTTGGCACTCCGCCAGGAAACCACAAGAACCCCTCACAAAGCAATCACCGGAGCCAGCCACGAACAATCACCAACACGTGCCGGATCTCCACCGCTGATCCAAGCCGTCTAGGTGGCGGCAACCACCAAGAGTAACAATAATTCCCGCAGCAAAACAATTCTCCAAGTGTCTCTAAATGCAAAGCAATGATCAATGCACTTGAATCACTCAATCTCACTCAAGAATCACAATCGAATGCAAGGAGATGAGTGGGGAGAGGGGTGAGGGCATTGGCTCAGCTCAAGATGCTCACAAGAATGTCAAAGTGCCAAGAGAGAGCACAAAGCCGGCCAACACATATATATAGACGTACCCCTTCGAATAGAGCCGTTATTCCAAAACATGAGTCACCAGACGCGTCTGTCGTGCGCAGCACACCGCGTCCAATGCTCACGAAGCTGCCACAGCACACCGCGTTCGATGCTCACGAAGCTGCCACGTGTCCTGCGCAGTCAAATTTCCAACGGTCATCTTCGCCTTCAACTGACGCGTCTGATGCTCAAAGGTTCGCGCGTCTGACGCTCATCAGACGCGGTCTAGTAAGGTCCAAACGTCGGTTTTCCACCACCTGATGCGTCCGTCGTGAAAGCAACAGATGCGCACCGCATCTATCATCGCCGAGGCTAGTAGAGCTACTGGCGTTGCTTGCAATAGATGCTGACATCCAGCGTCTGTTGCCTGACTAGGGCCACGTTCGATGCACGCTCGCCTGCGCGCGCCTCAGCAGAGAGTACACTAGATGCTGACATCAGCGTCTGATGCTCACGGGGCCAGCGTCCGACGAGTGTTCTCAGTGAGAAACACTCCCGCGACTTCGCCTCCTTTTCCATCCTTTGACGCAATGGAAAATAAGTGTTTCATCTTCGTGAAAATGCCTGAATCCCGCTTCGCAAGTTCGACGGGAGGGAGAGAGGACCCCAAACCCCTCTCTACCGCTCAAACTCCACCGTCTTCGCAAATGTGCTAACACTACCAAGTGTACATCACCATATGTATGTGTGTTAGCATTTTCATAAACATTTTTCAAGGCGTTACGTTAGCTCTTTACTAGATCCTAATGCATATGATCAAAGAATGACACCTAGAGGCACATGTCAGACTCAATTGCAAAGAGAATTCCCCTCTTCATAGTACGGCTATGTATCCTATGTCATCCACACCCTCTATGGTGTCTTGGATGCAAACCAAAAAGTCCTATCATATACCTTTGCCTTGAGCATCATGATTTGGCTTTGCACCTTCATCCAACTCCATCATGGCAAGCACTTGATCACATCACCATTGCTTGATCCTTGCTTTACCATGTCGTTGCCCCAACCACATCATAGCTACACACATGTCTTTGCTATGTGGTTCGATGCACGCTCGCCTGTGCGCGCCTCAGCGGAGAGTACACCAGACGCTGACGTCAGCGTCTGATGCTCATGGGGCCAGCATCCGACGAGTGTTCTTAGTGAGAAACACTCCCGCGACTTCGCCTCCTTTTCCATCCTTCGACGCAATGGAAAATAAGTGTTTCATCTCCGCAAAAATGCCTGAATCCCGCTTCGCAAGTTCGGCGGGAGGGAGAGAGGACCCAAACCCCTCTCTACCGCTCAAACTCCACCGTCTTCGCAAATGTGCTAACACCACCAAGTGTACATCACCATATGCATGTGTGTTAGCATTTTCATAAACATTTTTCAAGGCGTTACGTTAGCTCTTTACTAGATCCTAATGCATATGATCAAAGAATGACACCTAGAGGCACATGTAAGACTCAATTGCAAAGAGAATTCCCCTCTTCATAGTACGGCTATGTATCCTATGTCATCCACACCCTCTATGATGTCTTGGATGCAAACCGAAAAGTCCTATCATATACCTTTGCCTTGAGCATCATGATTTGGCTTTGCACCTTCATCCAACTCCATCATGGCAAGCACTTGATCACATCACCATTGCTTGATCCTTGCTTTACCATGTCGTTGCCCCAACCACATCATAGCTACACACATGTCTTTGCTATGTGGTTAGTACTAGCCTACTAGGTATTGTCACTAATTACCAACACCAAACATAGGACTTTCAATAATACAGCTATCTATCCTAAACTCAATCGCACCCTCTCTGGTGTCTTGATTGGCGAAACAAAAATCACTATCAATACCATTGCCTTGATCTCCATTGATTTTTGTTTTTCTCTTT
The DNA here is from genome assembly GCA_038087645.1 of Saccharum hybrid cultivar R570. Classification (NCBI taxonomy): domain Eukaryota; kingdom Viridiplantae; phylum Streptophyta; class Magnoliopsida; order Poales; family Poaceae; genus Saccharum; species Saccharum hybrid cultivar. The sequence goes on from JAQSUU010000198.1 coordinate 571,423, forward strand.
CTTCTTTTCCAAGTTGGAACACTTGATCTTCACTTTGGCCATCTCTATCACCTTGAGTGCCATCATCTAGCTCCACCCTTGGTGTGTACCAACCTATCTTACATATCACTCATGACAAAGGTTAGTACACTTAGGTTTCATCAATTATCTAAAACCAAACTAGGGCTTTCATTAGGCCTATCTTTAGTGAGGTGGTTTCCCTATGGGCCATGGTCATGGATCCTGCTGCACCACCTTAAGTTGGGTAGTGTGGCTTTGGTTATGGGTCCCTGGATCCTTGTATGTGCTTCTAATTGGCCCAAAATTGTATTTCACCATATATATTTGGTCTAGTTTGGCCAAAGTATACCTGCATACAAATATCTACCAACACTTGTGAAGATAATTATCGCTAAGTCCTATCACTATGTTGAATGTGATTTTTTATTTCTTTTTATGCAAGAATTGACAGTTCATTTTAGGAGTTAAGGACCATCAACATGTACATGCGATGGTGCGTGCAAGCACTGAGTGACAAGAGGTGGGCAAAGCTCACTAAATGCTACACCTAAGCCTATAGAAAAGTGCCAACTTGATGGTCTAACTAGCCTTAGCATTTCGTAGAGTACTACACTAATCACCTAATATTTCCTTAAACACTTTTGGTGGCTAGAGCATTTTGAATGGAGCCTTAACTCCCTAACAACTTCAACAAACTCTAACAACCTTCAAATGGCTAGCCAAGGGGGTATATATAGCCTTCCCCATCAAATATAGTCCTTGGTGGCTTGCTGCTCTTAGATAGAGAGCATAGGAAAGTCTAGTGCCTACCACCAGAGAATTTTAGTGGTGCTGAAAGCATCTAGGCCCCGAGGTTTGGTTTCGGCAATTGATGACAACGCTTTATTACCATGACTAACGTGTGTTTTGCAGAAACTTTGGTAAGTTAGGTCATGGAGGTAATAACTGCTTTGGGCACCATGGTATTCATGCCCCTTGATGGAAATCGTTTCGATTTTGAAAAGAGTGACGTCAAGATTAAGGACGGTTAGTTCCGGATGTCGAGGTGTTGAGATACATTCGGAATAGTCGTTAGGATCTTCGTTTTTCTCTTTTGGCCGTACTATAAAGGGGAGCATGAGCGGGTAGCTTAACCTAGGTGAGTCCTATGTTTAGGTGTGGTGCACACTTGTTAAACTTAGCACTAGGCAGCTCTAGAATAGCTCAAAGTTCAGCTGGAAGCAACTTGGTTCAAGTTGCGACGCGTTTCGGAAAGTTTAGGGTGGTTTTCCCTTGACCGGACGCGGTCCTCGGCATGACCGGACGCGTCCGGTCAGTACAAATCCGCGACTAGGGTTCGGCGCTGACGACCGGACGCGGTCCTTGCGAGGACCGGACGCGGTGGTCAGAAGCCGACACGTGTCACTTGAGGGAAACACCCGATCGGACGCGACCTGGGTGTGATTGGCGCGTCCGGTCACGTTCCAGTAAGGTCCAGCGACGACCGGACGCGTCCGGTCATCACCGATCAGACACGGTCGCGCGTCCGGTGCGGTTACAGTATGCTCCCTGCACGATCGGACGCGTCCGGTCACCCCTGACCGACGCGTCCGGTCACTCAGTTGAAAATTCGGATTTCGACCGTTACGAGCGACCGGCGCGTCCGGTCACTTCGACCGGCGCGTCCGGTCAGCCCGTGTTTTGCTGAGTTGGCAGGTAACGGTTCGTTTCGTCTGTGGAGTGTATAAATACATCCCCACCACCTCTTTTAGAGGTCTCTTGCTCATTTCATCAGCTGAGAAACACCTTTAGAGTGCAAGGGAGTGCAAGAGCTCTAGTGAGGATTGTGTTTTGAGAATCAAAGCTTGAGAGTTCCTCACTAGCGATTAGACAGTAGCAAGTGTGCATCCACCTTCTCATTTAGGCTCGTTGTGGTCAAGTGAGAGTTCTAGCTTGTTACTCTTGGTGATCGCCATCACCTAGACGGCTTGGTGGTGATTGGGAGTTTGATGATCATCCGGCAGAGCTTGTGGATGACCCAACTCATCTTGTGAGCGGTTTTGGGTGATTCACCGCGACGGAGTGTCGAAGAATCAACCCGTAGAGAGCACTTGATCCTTGCGCAGATCAAGGGGGAGCTACACCCTTGCGCGGGTGCTCCAATGAGGACTAGTGGGGAGTGGCGACTCTCCGATACCTCGGAAAAACATCGCCGTGTTCCTTGCCCTTACTTTCAAGCATTTACATTTCCGTATTTACATTCATTGCTTGATTTACTTTCCTAGAATTGCCATGCTAGACTAGGATTGGAAACTAGGGTGCAAAACTTTTATCGGTAGAATCTCTAGGAACACAAGTAGGCACTAAGGGTGAATTCCGGCTTATAGGATTTAATTCTTGCAATTAATTTTTAGAAAAGCCCAATTCACCCCCCTCTTGGGCATCTTGATCCTTTCAATTGGTATCGGAGCTGAGTTGCTCCTAATTTAGGCTTTACCGCCTAGAGCAAGATGTCTAACGGGGAAGGACCATCTCCCACCTTTGATGGGGATGATTTTCCATATTGGAAAATCCGTATGGAGGCGTATCTCGAAGCCATAGACGTTGGGTGTCTTAGAGCCGCAACCGAAGGGCTTCCCGCTATCAAGGATCCCGCAAACCCCATTGGTGACGAGGAGAAGTACGACCGGTGGAATGCAAAGGCCAAAAATGCACTCTACCGGGGCTTAGGCAAAGATATCTTCAATCGTGTGCGTAATGCAAAGAACGCTCATGAATTGTGGGAAAATCTTTATGCTCTCCATGAGGGAACTAAGAGTGAGCGTGAGGAACGCTATCACATAGCTTTGAAGAAAATTAATTCTTTTGAGATGCTTCCCAAAGAAAGTGCTAATGATATGTACACTCGCTTGAATGTTTTTGTAGAGGACCTCAATGCTCTTGGGCTCACTCAAATGAGCCAATTGGATGTTGCAAGGAAGATCTTGAGTGTTCTTTCCGTTGAGAAGTATGGTCACATTGTCACCGTGCTTCACCAAAGTGATCTTTCCACCGCAACACCGACACAAGTATTGGGGAAGATCAATGCTCATGAGATGTACATGCACATCACTCCGGAAGAGGGCTCATTGTTGGGCATTCTTAATGTCATTACCAAAAGTAGACTTAGTTTTCTAATTCTGATAACGGCGCCAAAAATGCCGAACCTATCCCTCATGCCACTTAAGCCAAGTTGTCATCCCCAGCATGACATGAGAGACGCGGTATTGAAATATGCAACTGCTCTTCTAAATAAATAATAAATAAGATCTGCAAGCGCACAGATTAATACCGATGTAGCATTTTAACCGGGAAGTATTCCAGGTATCGTTATTTATATTTTTACCACTGGGAAGGGATTACTAACATCAATGTTGATTATGGAATGGAATATAGGAATGAGTATCAATCATTGCATGTATAAGTGAGAGCATTCATCTATCTCTTGCATACAGGGGTAAGTGTCACATAAAATATAGATAAAGTATGAATGGTGACAAAGATAATTAATCTGATCAGCTAGCCACATATAATAATGATAAGCACCTCAACAGATATTCTAGCAAGTCATTAGCATGGTATTAGGACGAACTACAAGGATATTTCCTAAGTTATTCTTAACTATAAAGTCTAGCATATCATAGTTAGTGCAAGTACACTTGGCAATCATTGCGAGAAAGGACTACGCCCATGCATAGTGATATTATCAAGGAAGATGAGAAACATAGCAATCACTCCCCCGTAATAATATTGCTCTACCTGCCTTACACATGGGAGGGGGACTATATAAGAACCAACGAAGCTGTCACCATCGCGGACCACCCCACGATCCGACATATAAGGTGCAATCGCAGATAAATATGGTCTAAGCACCACGCCTACACAATATTTATCATTTACCCATGGATCCGATGGATAAACGCTATACGATCCTAAACATGTATATAATTCCAATCTAACTAAGCCAAGCGTATAACTACGATAAACTAAGAACAATATAATCGCAAACATAAAAAAGTAGAGCATAGTCATAATCAATATATTGAAATAGAACAAAGTTGTATTCATAATATTGAAGAACAAAGATGAACAATGAAGAACAGTAAAGGAATTACCAAGAATCCTCTTGACAGATCCGGAAACCAATCGAAGATTGACTCCTTCTAGTTCTAATCCTATGTAGCTATGCTATACTAGAGATCTAGTTGATGTGGTGGCTCTAGGGCTTGATCAGAGACTCTCCTCTTGAGATTAGGGTTTGAGGAATTGAGAATGAGGGAGTGCCTCCTCCAAGGGCCAGGGGTCCTGCTTATATAGCCCCCTCAAGTGAACGTGGGCCGTCGGATCAACCCGACATTAATCGCACGGTTTTCCTTGATCCCTTAGGTCGGTGGAGCATAATCCGCGAGACGGAGCCTGATTGGCTCTCAGGCCAGGGCGGGCACCCTAGGGGACAGGGCGGGCGCCCTGCCTCCGGGCCCGTTCGGCCTCCCGTTCGATCTCGTGGCTTCTGGAGTCTTCTAGATGATAGAAAATCGGTGAACACGTTATTATCTCTATGTAAACCCGACGTGTGGGCCTTTCCTCCGTATTTTCTGATAACCCCCTGCAGAAACAGACAAACACCAAAACTCGTGGAATTCTGTCAGATAAAACCCTAAGTCCAGGTGTTGGTTGCATTTGGATCCTTTTCTTTATTTATTTGATAACTATATTTGGTACTTAAGGACCGTCAACAAACTCCCCCAAGCTTACCTCTTGCTCGTCCCTGAGCAAGGATAGACTCATTATGGATCAAAAGTTGCTGCAACGCCTTTGAACGTTGACGGTACATATGCTTTCAAATAAGGTCTCATCCCTGAGTTAGAGTAAACTGTCAAGACTTAAAACTTACTCATTTTACCTTTCACCATGGGGCTTGCAACCGTCACCTGCATCTTGAGTGGTTAAAAGATAGAATGGTCTAGTCAAACGCCATGTCTCTTATTCTTGATCAGCTATAGCTCTGGAGTTTTTGCAAATTTTTCAAATAAAACTCAGAGATTCCTTGTATGACTTTCTCGGGTCTCTCTTTTATGGTATTTCTGGATCCTTACCAAGGCAGTAATGGTGTATGCCTTCTCTCTCAAAGTATGTGGTATTTATGGTATAAGGCGTAGTGACATTGCCTTCTCTCTCACCCTACTCTAATAAGGCTTTGATATCTGGAGCTCATAGGTGGGAGATACAGTATACATACTCATAGAACATTTATTGCATAGTCAAACCATGGATCCAGAGAAACAAGTCAATAAGTCAAATCAAGATGTGCATGTGTGGTGAATGAGTGGTGTATGGTGATAACAAAAGTCTAATGCTCTTTTTGAGGGAATACATACCTTTCTTGCTTTTTAAAACTTTTGAGGGGAATGAGATGCTCTATATTTTTTTTCTTTTTTTCTTTTTTTTCAGGTGGGTATCTTGTACCCCTAATTCTACTGTCGGACACTTGTCCATTTTTACCTCTCGTCTCACTTTTTCTTTCTTCGAGGTTCCGAGCACTTGCTCCTTTTTATTTCCTCGTATTTATATTTTTTTTTAGAGCAATCTCCCTCTTTTGAAAATATAGCAAGTGGTAGTAGAAATGACTTGAGCATTAACTTCACAGGGAATAACAGGAATGGGATAATGTTTTTGGCTATTCTCTCCCGGGTCAGGAGTAGAATAATTTTGGGTGAATCTGGAGATGGAAATGAGTGGATATATGTGGATGCGTACTTCCGGAGTAGAAGCAGCATGTATGAGTGAACGTGCAAGTGAATCTTGATTTTAACCACATGACAAGTTCCTAAGGGTCTACACAGCTTGACCACACTCAATGCCTATAAGCAGTAAGTAGTAAAAGTGCGGCTCTTAATCTAACAAGCATGTATATATGGCTGTGGTAGGAATTTAAACTCTCATCATACAGGAACTCATCATGCAACATTTTAAAGATTTTCAAAGATAAAATTCTCCAGAATTCTAGCATCTCTAGGAACAGATAAACAGCAGCTCAACCTTCCCATATCATATCCGCTAACAACTTAGACTTCAGATCAAGTTCTCTTCCCACTAGTTCAGGTTTAGAGCCAGTTTTAAATTATAACAGTTATGTCTAAACTAGAGAGAGAACAAATTTGAAAATTAGGCAGAGCAACTATTCATCATATCCATGCTAGAGTTTTATTTTCAAGATTCAGTTTAGCATAGCTACTTTATTTATTTATTAAACTAAGCAAATATATATAAACACAAAATATTTATTTGGGTTTTCATGATTATGCATCTTTTTATTTTAATAAAGCAACTGTAGATAAAAATACTTATCGGGATAAATGGGGGTGCTCTCCCCCAAGCTGGATCTTGACGTAATTTCTTCTGATGTAGCTAGCAGGTGCAGAGGTGTATTTGAATGTCGGCAGCACCCTGACAGCGATTAGGATGTCCTCCATCTGCTAGTCTTCCTGAATTCTGTGGAGCTCAAATAGACAACAAAGCTTCGTGGAACTAGATTAAGCATTAGCATAAATATCTAGCCTTTATCATGTTTGAGCTTCCTTGATAAATGTCACTCTCTATTTTTATTTTCATTTTTATAGAACAGAAAAAATATATATTATTTTTTTTTATGCCACCACAGTGAATGTACTTATGGGTTTTATGCCACTCGCATACTCACATGGGGCTTACTGTTTTTAACATTTTTTTAGACAGAATGAACATGATTAACTGAGCAATAATTAAAGGGAAAATGATAACTACCAAGTTTACCTCTTGGCACGGCGTTCGGTGTTTTTAAGTCCTCCGAACAGGACTTCTTTTCTTCTTAGTTGTCTTGGGATTTGGGTGACGTAGACGGTGGTTCCGGCAGCGCCTCCTCTTCTTGTGTAACTGTCTTCGCTTTCCATACCCGACTTGGTGCTTCGGTCTCCTGTTGTGTATCCTCGGGCCTTATGACCTCTCCTTCATAGTCTGCCCATACGTCCTTGATGGTTTGCCTCCTTTGGTTACGGTTACGTCGCCTTCTTCTTGTCCTGACCTGCTTAGAATCTTCAACTATATAGTTAGGGTCATTAAAGTAGCGGCGTACCTTCTCAGAGGGGAAATACATATGGACTTCTCCGGTTCCAATGTAGATGATTGCTTTGACGGTGCCTAGGAACGGTCTTCCTAGGATGATGGGTGGATCGTACTCGTCGTCTCCCATGTCAATGACCTGAAAGTCTGTATGGACAAAATGATCGTTAATTTTAACAGGGACATCGGTTACTATACCTTCGACCTTTCGGGATGTCTGATATGCCATCTGGAGCTGAGTGTATGTTGGTTTTAAGGGCATGGTCCCGTACAAGAGCTGATAGGTGACTGTGGCCATTATGTTGACGCCTGATCCAGTGTCGCAGAGCGCCTTCTGAAAGGAGTATCCATTGATTGAGCACTCAATGCTTGGCATACCTGGGTCGTCCTTCTTGTTTAGGAACGGCGACTTGGGTCGTCGGTCTTGACCTCCTTGAACTGCAGTGACCATCTTAGCTGATTTGGTCCATCCTTGGTTGTTCTTGTTCTGCTTGTTCCTCCTGTTGGTCCTCTTCCTTGGTTCATGTTGGGGTTGCTCTGGGATTTGTGTAATCTTGTTCTTGAAAGAAAACGTCTCCTTCCTCCCCTTGATGTTGAAGTTGATCTTCGCAGCGCTGGCGTAGATGACAGCTCCCGAGGTGTTCAGGAATGGCCTTCCCAGAATAACTGATGACCTCTCATCGGACCCGGTCTCTATCACCACGAAGTCAGCTGGAGCGTACGAGGTACCAACTCGGGCACACATGTTCTTTAATATTCCTTTAGGAAAGCTTAGTGTCCGATCTGCAAGCTGCAAACACATAGTTGTTTCTAATAAAGGATATGTAAAGAATTTTTCATAGAGTACCCTGGGCATAATGTTGACGCTGGAGCCAAAGTCACAGAGTGCTTCTGGGAAGTCCACCATGCCGATGGAGATCGAGATGACGGGGCGTCCTGGATCGCCTCTCTTGACTGGCAGAAGGTCATTATGTACTCCGACAGCGGGATTACTCCAATAGTTACCTGCATCAAACATGTCTACAAGATTTGCAGATTCTAATCCTTCCGGTTGTGATGGTATACCGGGGTTAGTAGCAGGAACAGCAGCAGCTATTTGATTTAACTGAGATTCAATCATTTTATTAAAGCTAATTTGGTTTTTGATGGCAGTAGAGAAATTATCCATTCTATTATTTATGTTTTCTAGTATTTTATCATTAGATGCCAATTTCTTAGACAAGTTACCCATTAGCTTTCCTTGATTAGACACTAACTCTCTCAGGGGTGGAAAATTATTATTGTTGTTGTAAGAGTTATTACCTTGATAATTACTTGAGTAGTTACCTGAGTAGTTAGGCCTCTGTTGATTCCAACCTTGATTTTGTTGAGGACGGTTGTAGTTGTTGTTGTTGTTGTTGATGATGTACCTTGCATCCTCAAGCATCTCAGGGCAGTGATTGCCTGAGTGTCCAGTGTCTCCACATTCCTCACAAGTCATGTGAGAGTCGTAGACGTTCATGACTTCTCTTTTGTCTCCAGCTTTGTCATCGAGCTTTTTCATGAGTAGGTCTAACTTTGCAGACAGCATGTCTACCTCCTTGAGCTGGTGCATACCTCCACCCTTCTTGCGTGTTTGAGTCCTCTCTTCGTTCCAACCTTGGTTGGACGCCATCTTCTCCACAAGGACTGTAGCTTGTGGTATGGTGAGTGATAGAAATGCGCCTCCAGCTGCAGCATCCATGGTCTCACGAGCACTAGTGATGAGCCCATGATAGAAAGTCTGCATAAGTAGCCAGCTCTCCATTCCATGATGGGGACATTCTAGGATGTAATCTTGAAAGCGCTCCCATGCTTCTGGAACGGATTCATCATGTTGTTGCTGAAAACTTGTAATCTTCCCACGGAGAGCATTGGTCTTGCCCATGGGAAAGAACTTAGCCAGAAAGTTCGTAGAGCAGAGTGCCCACGTAGTGTTCTTATCCTTCGTCGCGTAGAACCACTGCTTCGCTCTCCCCAATAGTGAGAATGGGAAAAGGCGAAGTAGTATGGCGTCTCTGGGAACATCTAATAAAGTGAATGTGCTGCAAATCTCCAGGAAGTGTTGGAGATGAGCACTTGCATCTTCGTGCGGCTTCCCACAAAACTGGTTGGCTTGTACCATGTTGATGAGCCCTGGCTTGAGCTCAAAGTTCTTGTCGATGGCCGCGACAGGTCCAGTGCGGATGTTGTCCGTAGTGGGAGCTGAGAACTCGCGGATCGTCTTGTTCGCCATGGCTGCGAACTCTGTTGACAAATTCCGGATGAAACTTCGGCGGTCTTCTGGATTGGATGAAGTGTTGCGTCGAAGTGTTGACTTCTTGAGCTTGGCTCTTGCCTTTCTGATTAATGCTTCGGGGTTGTCAACAAAATTTTCTGGAAGATGTCCTCTATTCATACATCACCCTGCAAAACAATAAGAATGGAAAAATACAGGGGTAAATCTGTATGGGAGAATTGATGATCTCAATCACTTAATGATGCGAATGATGACTCAAATTCCGTATTCATTCCTTGTTAGTAAATCAACCTTCCCCGGCAACGGCGCCAAAAATGCTTGTTGGGCATTCTTAACGTCATTACCAAAAGTAGACTTAGTTTTCTAATTCTGATAACGGCGCCAAAAATGCCGAACCTATCCCTCATGCCACTTAAGCCAAGTTGTCATCCCCAGCATGACATGAGAGACGCGGTATTGAAATATGCAACTGCTCTTCTAAATAAATAATAAATAAGATCTGCAAGCGCACAGATTAATACCGATGTAGCATTTTAACCGGGAAGTATTCCAGGTATCGTTATTTATATTTTTACCACTGGGAAGGGATTACTAACATCAATGTTGATTATGGAATGGAATATAGGAATGAGTATCAATCATTGCATGTATAAGTGAGAGCATTCATCTATCTCTTGCATACAGGGGTAAGTGTCACATAAAATATAGATAAAGTATGAATGGTGACAAAGATAATTAATCTGATCAGCTAGCCACATATAATAATGATAAGCACCTCAACAGATATTCTAGCAAGTCATTAGCATGGTATTAGGACGAACTACAAGGATATTTCCTAAGTTATTCTTAACTATAAAGTCTAGCATATCATAGTTAGTGCAAGTACACTTGGCAATCATTGCGAGAAAGGACTACGCCCATGCATAGTGATATTATCAAGGAAGATGAGAAACATAGCAATCACTCCCCCGTAATAATGTTGCTCTGCCTGCCTTACACACGGGAGGGGGACTATATAAGAACCAACGAAGCTGTCACCATCGCGGACCACCCCACGATCCGGCATATAAGGTGCAATCGCAGATAAATATGGTCTAAGCACCACGCCTACACAATATTTATCATTTACCCATGGATCCGATGGATAAACGCTATACGATCCTAAACATGTATATAATTCCAATCTAACTAAGCCAAACGTATAACTACGATAAACTAAGAACAATATAATCGCAAACATAAACAAGTAGAGCATAGTTATAATCAATATATTGAAATAGAACAAAGTTGTATTCATAATATTGAAGAACAAAGATGAACAATGAAGAACAGTAAAGGAATTACCAAGAATCCTCTTGACAGATCCGGAAACCAATCGAAGATTGACTCCTTCTAGTTCTAATCCTATGTAGCTATGCTATACTAGAGATCTAGTTGATGTGGTGGCTCTAGGGCTTGATCAGAGACTCTCCTCCTGAGATTAGGGTTTGAGGAATTGAGAATGAGGGAGTGCCTCCTCCAGGGGCCAGGGGTCCTGCTTATATAGCCCCCTCAAGTGAACGTGGGCCGTCGGTTCAAACCGACATTAATCGCACGGTTTTCCTTGATCCCTTAGGTCGGTGGAGCATAATCCGCGAGACGGAGCCTGATTGGCTCTCAGGCCAGGGCGGGCACCCTAGGGGACAGGGCGGGTGCCCTGCCTCTGGGCCCGTTCGGCCTCCCGTTCAATCTCGTGGCTTCTGGAGTCTTCTAGATGATAGAAAATCGGTGAACACGTTATTATCTCTATGTAAACCCGACGTGTGGGCCTTTCCTCCGTATTTTCTGATAACCCCCTGCAGAAACAGACAAACACCAAAACTCATGGAATTTTGTTAGATAAAACCCTAAGTCTAGGTGTTGGTTGCATTTGGATCCTTTTCTTTATTTATTTGATAACTATATTTGGTACTTAAGGACCGTCAACACTCATCATCTTCCAAGAAGAAAGACTTGGCCTTCAAAGCTAGTCATGACAAGAAGAAGAAGAAGGGCCAAGCCATGATGGTGCAAGAAAGCTCAAGTGAAAGTGATGTTGATGATGAATCACTTGCACTCATGGTGAGAAAAGACCACCAAAATGCTAAAGAAGCTCAACAAGAGTGGCATCAAGTTCGATGGCAAGAAAAAGAAATTCTTCACAAGTAGCAAGAGAAAGCCAATCTCAAAGATGGATTGCTACAATTGTGGTGAACTTGGCCACTTAGCTCATCAATGCCCTAGACCACCAAAAGACAAGTACAAGAACAAGAACAAGGGCTAGAAAAATGATTCAAGTGATGAAGAAGAAGAGAGGAAGAAAAACAAGCCATACAAGAAGAAGGATGGCAAGAAGGAGTTCCACAAGAAGAAGAAGGGAGGAAAGGCATACATTGTTGGTGATTGGCTCACCGACATTGAATCATCTTGTGAGTCCTCCGAAGATGAAAGCAATGATGAGAAAGAGAAGGTTGCCGCTTTTGTGATGGGGCCATCATCTTCATCGACATCTTCATCACCACCTTCACCGCCTCCTTCACCATCATCGTCCACTACTCACCTATGCCTTATGGCCAAGGGTGAACGAAAGGTACAAAACCATGATAGTGATGATGATGATGATAGTGATAGTGATGATGAATATGATACACCTTCTTATGATGAACTTGTAAAATTGCTAAACAAATACACTAAAGTCATAAGAAGGACAAGAAATGAAAATGATGAACTTCAAAATGAAAATGAATCACTCTCATCTAAGCTTGAAAGTGCTCAAAAGACTAGTGGTGAGCTTAAAGATCAAAATGAAGTTATGTCTTCTAATCTCAAGGAGCTCAAAACTTCTAATAAAGAGCTTAAAGATCAACATGATAAGCTTGAGAAGAAGCATGATGAGCTCATCACTAGACATAACTCTCTAAAAGACAAATACACCACATTGAAAATTGACTATGATAGTCTTGTGGTTGCTAATGAACTTGCTCATGAATGCAAAACTCCACCACCACAATCCTTGCCCAAGCATGCTAGACCCTTTGCCTTCAATGCTCATTATATGCTAAGAAAAGATTCAAATGGAAAGATGAAAGTCATGTTTTTGGGTCCCCCAAACAAGAATAGGCCAAAGAAAATATGGGTTGCCAAGTCACTAGTTGAGAAAGTTAAGGGCCCCTCTCAAGTTTGGGTCCCTAAACAAAAAGCTTGATCTCTTGTGTGTAGGTGAACTACAAGACCGGTGGATCTCATTGGGTTATCGATAGTGGTTGCACTCAACATATGACCGGTGATCCTCGTATGTTCACCTCCATTGAAGAGAATGGGATATGTCAAGAGAAGATCACATTTGGGGATAATTCAAAGAGCAAAGTCAAGGGTATAGGCAAGATTGCAATATCAAATGATCACTCACTCTCAAATGTGCTCTATGTTGCTTCATTGAGTTTCAACTTATTATCCGTTGGGCAACTTTGTGACCTTGGCTTCCAATGCTTGTTCACACCAAATGAAGTGGAAGTTTCAAAGATAGATGACAAGCAAGTGATATTCAAAGGCTTTAGATACAACAATCTTTATCTTGTTGACTTCACCTCCGAAGATGCAAATTTGATGACATGTTTGTTCACCAAGACCTCACTTGGTTGGCTTTGGCATAGGAGACTTGCTCATGTTGGAATGAACACTCTCAACAAGCTATTGAAGAAAGAACTAGTGAGAGGATTGAAGGATGTGAAGTTTGAAAAGGACAAACTTGTAGTGCATGTCAAGCGGGCAAACAAGTTGCAAACACTCATCCAACCAAAGCTTTCATGTCAACTTCAAGAGTGCTAGAACTTCTACACATGGATTTGTTTGGGCCTACAACATACAATAGCTTGGGTGGTAATCTCTATTGTCTTGTGATAGTGGATGACTACTCAAGGTACACATGGACCTTCTTCCTTCATGACAAATCCGAAGTGGCAAATTGCTTCAAGAAGTTTGCAAAGAGAGCTCAAAATGAATTTGAAGTCAAGATAAAGAAGATTAGAAGTGACAATGGCAAAGAGTTTGACAACACAAACATTGAAGCTTATTGTGATGAAATTGGAATCAAGCATGAAGTCTCTTCAACCTATACTCCTCAACAAAATGGTGTAGTTGAGAGAAAGAACCGGACTTTGATCACCCTTGCAAGAACGATGCTAGATGAGTACAACACTCCGGAAAAGTTGTGGGCCGAGGCAATCAACACCGCATGCTATGCTTCAAATCGCCTCTTCCTACAAAAGTTTCTTGGCAAGACCCCTATGAGTTGCTTAATGGGAAGAAGCCGGACGTCTCATTCTTCCGGGTGTTTGGTTGCAAATGCTACATCTACAAGAAGCGTCAACACCTAGGGAAGTTTCAAAGACGTTGTGATATTGGTTTTCTTGTTGGTTACTCATCAAAGTCCAAAGCATATAGAGTATTTAACCATGCCACCGGTTTGGTTGAAGAAACATATGATGTGGAATTTGATGAATCTAACGGCTCCCAAGGAGCAATTGAGAATTGTGATGATGTAGGTGATGAACCCTTGAGGGAGGCAATGAAGAACATGCCGGTGGGAGACATCAAGCCAAAAGATGATGATGACGATGTACAAATTATTGATCCACCATCTTTATCACGTGTGCCTCAAGATGATGACAAGAATGAGAGAGTTGAAAATGAAGACACCTATGTCTCTCATGAACAAGCCGAGGCACAAGCTCAAGATGTTGACGCTCCCCGTCCACCTCCTCAAGTGGTTGATAGAAGAAACTCACCTCTACTTCAAGCACATCCACAAGATCTCATCATAGGGAGTCCTACTAAGGGAGTAATGACTCGATCCCAAAAGCTTGCTTCTTTTGTTGAACATCACTCTTTTGTCTCTTGTGTTGAACCTAAGAATGTAGAAGAAGCTCTTCAAGATCCGGATTGGGTGAATGCTATGCATGAAGAATTGAACAACTTCACCCGCAATCAAGTATGGACACTTGAAGAGCATCCTAAAGGTGCAAGAGTCATTGGAACCAAATGGGTGTTCCGCAACAAGCAAGATGACCAAGGCATAGTAGTGAGGAACAAGGCAAGACTAGTTGCAAAGGGGTTCTCTCAAGTTGAAGGTCTTGATTTTGGAGAGACCTTTGCGCCCGTTGCAAGACTTGAAGCCATTCGTATCCTCCTTGCATATGCATCACATCATGATATGAAACTATATCAAATGGATGTGAAAAGTGTATTCTTAAATGGCTTTATAAATGAACTAGTTTATGTTAATCAACCTCCCGGGTTTGAAGACCCTAGATATCCTAATCATGTTTATAGGTTGTCCAAGGCGCTATATGGGCTCAAGCAAGCCCCTAGAGCGTGGTATGAGCGCCTCCGGGACTTCCTCATTGAGAAGGGCTTCACCATTGGGAAGGTCGACACCACACTATTCACCAAGAAGCTCAATGGGGAGATCTTCATTTGTCAAGTGTATGTTGATGATATCATCTTCGGATCAACAAATGAAGATTATTGCAAGGAATTTGGTGAATTGATGTCGAAGGAGTTCGAGATGTCAATGATTGGTGAGCTCACATTCTTCCTTGGGTTTCAAGTCAAGCAAATGAGAGAAGGGATTTTCATCTCTCAAGAAAAGTATACCAAGGATCTTCTCAAAAGATTCAAGATAGAAGAATGCAAACCAATCAAGACCCCAATGCCATCAAATGGACATCTCAACCTAGATGAGGGAGGTAAACCGGTTGATCAAACTCTCTACCGTTCTATGATTGGTAGTTTGTTGTACCTTACCGCATCTAGGCCCGATATCATGTTTAGTGTGTGCATGTGTGCTCGCTTTCAAGCTTGCCCTAAAGAACCTCACTTAAGTGCCATAAAAAGAATCCTAAGATATCTTAAGCACACCCCAAGCATTGGTCTTTGGTATCCCAAAGGAGCTAGATTCCAACTAGTTGGCTATTCCGACTCGGATTATGCCGGTTGCAAAATTGATAGAAAAAGCACATCCGAAGGGTGCCATTTGCTTGGGAGATCTTTAGTATCTTGGTCATCTAAAAAGCAAAATAGTGTGGCTTTGTCCACCGCCGAGGCGGAATACATTGCCGCGGGGGCTTGTTGTGCACAAATCTTATATATGAAACAAACCCTCCTAGACTATGGAATTGTTCTTGAAAAGGTGCCACTTTTATGTGATAATGAAAGTGCCGTTAAAATTGCTAACAATCCGGTACAACACTCTCATACCAAGCACATTGATATCCGCCATCACTTTCTAAGAGATCACGTTGCTAAAAATGATATATCACTAGAAGGTGTAAGAAGTGAAAATCAATTAGCGGATATCTTCACTAAACCTTTGGATGAGGCCACCTTTTGTAGGTTAAGAAGTGAACTCAATGTGCTTGATTCTAGCAACTTTAAAAAATGAGCGTGTGTTGTCCCTTGCATTGCATTGTATTATATGCCATGTTTATCTTATCGCAATGCATCTAGGGCTTGGCTAACACGGTTACGATAACCCTCCTTTGGAGGAGTGAAGAAGCCTAACCGTGGATCAAACTTGACAAGCAACCTAGCTTTACTTTCTTATATTGCATTGCATATGCATGGTTGTTAGCTTGCCGTTTCTTTTCGGTTTAGCTTTGAGCAACCTCTGTGTTCGTCCATGAATAGAGAGAGCATTTTGACGCTCCTAAAGGTTCAAAAACTCTATTGCATGGCCATATGTTGTTCCTCGGGTGTTTATTGCCTATTTTCTTAAAAATAATACTAGCCTAAGGCAAACTATTTTGAAAATCTTGAGGGTTTGAGTGAGGTCACTCATATCAGGTTCCAATTGGTGTTTATTTGTGTCTCTTTGAATTGGAACTTGATTGGGAGAAGTCGCGTCGAAGTTCGGAACGAAGAAGGGCGAAAAACTGTGACCGGACGCTGGACCGGACGCTGCACCGGACGCAGTGATGCTTCACCACTGCGTCCGGTCCCGGCGTCCACCAGCGCGTCCGGTCATCCAGAAGACCAACTCCAGATCTAGTGACCGGACGCGCTGCTGTTGACCACCGCGTCCGGTCCCGGTTACCACCACCGCGTCCGGTCATTCGCGATGATTTCCCGAGTACCCCTCGACCAGACTCTGACCGCGTCCGGTCAGTCCTAACCGGACGCGTCCGGTCGCTCCAGGAGCTTACTGGAGTGTGACCGGACGCTGCACCACCGCGTCCGGTCATATCGACCACCGCGTCCGGTCATCGCGTGACGAGCGGATCTAACCCCTTCATAAAACCGTTCGTTTTCGGCCGTCTTTTTCATCCGCTCGCGCTTTTCCGCCGCCGCCTTGCCCTAACCGCCGAGTCGCCGGATTCCGCCGTCTCGCCGTTTTGCCGAGCTTCACCGCGTCACCCTGCTCGCCTCCTCGCCCTCGCACA
The DNA here is from genome assembly GCA_038087645.1 of Saccharum hybrid cultivar R570. Classification (NCBI taxonomy): domain Eukaryota; kingdom Viridiplantae; phylum Streptophyta; class Magnoliopsida; order Poales; family Poaceae; genus Saccharum; species Saccharum hybrid cultivar. Next base: position 588,253 of record JAQSUU010000198.1, read on the forward strand.
CGCGCCAGCCCGACTTTGCCCGCGCCTACCCGCAGCCGCGCCCGCGCCTGCCCGCAGCCGCGCCGCCGCCACTGCCGCCCGCTGGCCTCACGCCGCCGGTGAGCCGCGATTCCACCGCCGTGAGCCACGCCCTAGCTTGCCAAGCTTCTCCCCCGGCCGTGGTTTGCCTCGCGCTCACCCCCGATCGGCTATTCGTCACGTGTTTGCCCTAACCCTAACCTAGGGTTTGCGTAACGCGTTTCGGCCGTTCGTCGTCGAGTTTTCGTCGCGCGTCGCTCTCTTCGCGAGGTTGTTTCTTGTTTCCCGTGACTTCCTTGATTAGGGTTTGCCGTAACCTTTTCTTCATTAATCCTTATTGTCTCGTGTTTCGGCAAATCAGAGCTCGTCCGGTGAATTCGGGAAGTCTCGCGATCTAGGTCACCTCATCTCGTCACCGTCTTCTCGTCGATCCGAGGTACCTATCGCGTTTTGATTCATATCTTATCTCATATGCTTGCTATCTCTAGGGTTTCGTGCCTTTTAGTTATATATGTTGCTTATAGTAGATCCATCTATTCCGTCTTTTCAGCGAGTTTGTCGGTGTGTCAGGGTGATCTTAGTTTGCTGAATCCAAGGCCAAGCCTGCGAATACGGATTGAGGCCAAGCCTCTCGAGTGACAGTTCACCATCTTTCAGAGGTTTTCAGTCAGCTTGTCAGCATGGTGCGTTGCAAGAACGCCGGTGGTGCTCCTGGTGACGGGGACGACAGTCCTCCTCGTCTGTCTGAGGTTACGCGTGGAAAGCGCATCAAGATCATGGCCAGAAAGAAGAAGAAGACGCTTACTGATGCAGAGATTGCTCAGGCCGTTGCAGATGCAGCAGAGCAGGCAGAGAGGGGTGGCAGGAGCAGTGGCATACGCATAGGCGAGTGTCGCTTTCATCTTGAAGGTCGACAGCTTGGCACAGAGGCCACTGAGGGTACAGAGGACACTGGAGCCACAGATGCTATGTCAGTTGATCCACCTACAGAGGCTCCAGAGGCTCCAGAGGCTACAGAGGGTACAGAGGAGCAGCCAGCTCAAACTCCACCGCGTCGCCGCTCCACACGCACACGTACCCAGGTGACTCCTAGGCCAGAGGGCCAGCGTCGTGGAGCACGTCCTCCTCCCAGAGCTAGAGGTTCACCCCCGGTCGAGCACTTTGACTTGAGGGGTGCTACAGCACGTCAGGTGCAAGGGTTGAGGTTCGTTAAGGTCAGCCGGTGGTTTCCACCTGTGAGGGATCACAGAGCTTCAGAGGGTTTCTATACTCCACTCCAGGAGGATTTCTACAGAGCTCTTGTTGACAGCGGTATTGCTTTCCGACCACAGAGGGTCTGTCGACTTGAGTCACTTGTTGAGGTTGTGGGAGAGCAGCTTCGTCCGCACCTGTCCTTTCTGCCAGGCTTGTCAGATCTTCTTGGACGGACAAGTGCATACTGTGGCACATGGGTCAGAGAGTTCTATGCTTCACTGTGGATTGATCCTGCCCATGAGTTTATTCACTTTGCATTCCGAGACCGCGACCACAGACTGTACAGCACCAGAGTGTGGGAGATTCTCAGACTCCCAGCTTCAGAGACGAAGATACATCAGCTCTGTTTTGGTCAGACTCCTCCACCCAGACGCCCTCACGGCGGGACAGTGCCACCTACAGACTTGGTTCGACCCTGCTTCCGTGAGCCTTTTGGCGAAGGGTCTCGTCGCACGCCTGCCAGCTTGACACCACTAGCCAGAGTCCTGTACGCTATAGTCAGACGCACTCTTCTTCCCAGGCTTGGCTACAGAGAGGGATTGACTCGGATGCAGCTATGGGTTGTTCACCACCTCCTCTCACAGACACCGTTCGACATTTGGGATCTCATGCTTAGTGAGATGGAGGACACCATAGCTGAGGGCTTCAAGGGCAATCATCAGCTGCCCTATACACACTGGATCTGCTTCATCATTAGATCAGCCATTCAGCTTCCAGCAGAGATCAGAGCTGAGATATTAGACACTACCACTGCTTTTCCTGAGTATGATATCCGTCAGCTTTGGGCCTCAGTCACTAGAGATCAGGCCCCAGTGCCAGGACAGCGCGAGAGACCTGAGGTTCCTGAGACAGCAGCTGAGCAGGACGCCACAGTTGAGGAGCTTGCTGAGGCAGAGCTTGCCGATCTTGATGCTCAGCCTGCTGATCTCCCTGAGGATGATGCATCTGATAGCACTGATGAGGATTACCAGCCCATCCCCAGGTACCGGTCTCCTCGGCCTCATGACCACGAGGCCGGTGGCTCTGGTTCAGCCTCACGCTCAGACCCAGCCATGGTGGCTATCCTTGAGAGGCTGACCCAGGCACAGGAGCAACAGCAGCAGCAGATACAGAGATAGGCTCAGGACACAGCTGCAGCACTTGCACAGATACAGGCTCGACAGGACGAGTTCCAGCGACAGCAACTAGAGATCCAGCGTCAGCAAGTCGAGATGCAGCGTCAGCAGTATGAGATACAGCGACAGAGTGCAGCCAGCCAGCAGCAGTATTTGGATCTCCTGCGCCACCTAGTCACTATTGGGGTTCCTCCACCTGCTTCTGTCCTGACTCCAGCTTTACAGTCCAGTGGTCCGTCGAGTCAGGGTCAGCCGAGCTTTCAGTTCACCTCTCCACAGCAGCAGGTTCCCCAGTCGTTCCAGTCCCCGAGCTTCACGCCTATTCACACGGGGTTTACTCCTTCAGACCAGCCTCGCCCTCACCTCCTGACAGGCACACCTTTCGGTGATTATAGTGACACCTACAGCGAGTTGACTGGTCAGCCGACACCCTCACACACTACAACATTTGCTACTTCTTCAGGGTTGTCAGCTCTCGAGGCAGCTATTCCTCCAGTGACAGGGACCGGTACTACAGAGACTATTCCTTCGTCAGTTGCCTCGACAGATCCCCCAGCTATTGGCTCGCTACAGGCTCAGGTCACACAGACGGATCCTCTTGTTGCTACTACGTCAGTACCTGTTCCTGCTACTCAGACCCAGACCGCTTCACAGCCACGTGCTTCTTCAGAGGGTCAGCCAGACAGCTCAGATTCTGAGGGTGATTCTCTGCACTTCGTGATTACTCCGCGCACCTCGGCACCCGACACGACTCTGTCTGTTCCCCCGTCAGATCCTTAGATTAGTTTTTTTGGCGGTTGATGCCAAAGGAGGAGAGAGAGTAGTTTCAGGGGGAGTTTTGATAGAGGGTTTTTGTTCTTATTTGTGTGCTATATTCATGCATCATGTTTACTTTTCAGTCATTGCATTCGTGTGACATGTCGTCGTGTGATAAACCTTGAGTCTAATGGTTAATCTAGTCACTGTGTTAATTCATGTCACCTGTCTTGGTTATAGCTCTAAGGTTGTGCTTCCGTGCCTTACTCCGTTTTCTTATGAGCTATATCTTTATGTGTACTAACGTTTTTTGTCTTATCTTATGAGTACACACTTTTGGCTTGGGGCACATAAGCAATTCCTAACCCTTTGTGCTTATTACGTTTTGCTTATGTGAACCAAGCATGCTCGAAAACCTCAACTCAAATCTTTTGAATCTTAGTGTTGTCATCAATCACCAAAAAGGGGGAGATTGAAAGCATCTAGGCCCCGAGGTTTGGTTTCGGCAATTGATGACAACGCTTTATTACCATGACTAACGTGTGTTTTGCAGAAACTTTGGTAAGTTAGGTCATGGAGGTAATAACTGCTTTGGGCACCATGGTATTCATGCCCCTTGATGGAAATCGTTTCGGTTTTGAAAAGAGTGACGTCAAGATTAAGGACGGTTAGTTCCGGATGTCGAGGTGTTGAGATACATTCGGAATAGTCGTTAGGATCTTTGTTTTTCTCTTTTGGCCGTACTATAAAGGGGAGCATGAGCGGGTAGCTTGACCTAGGTGAGTCCTATGTTTAGGTGTGGTGCACACTTGTTAAACTTAGCACTAGGCAGCTCTAGAATAGCTCAAAGTTCAGTTGGAAGCAACTTGGTTCAAGTTGCGACGCGTTTCGGAAAGTTTAGGGTGGTTTTCCCTTGACCGGACGCGGTCCTCGGCATGACCGGACGCGTCCGGTCAGTACAAATCCGCGACTAGGGTTCGGCGCTGACGACCGGACGCGGTCCTTGCGAGGACCGGACGCGGTGGTCAGAAGCCGACACGTGTCACTTGAGGGAAACACCCGATCGGACGCGACCTGGGTGTGATCGGCGCGTCCGGTCACGTTCCAGTAAGGTCCAGCGACGACCGGACGCGTCCGGTCATCACCGATCGGACGCGGTCGCGCGTCCGGTGCGGTTACAGTATGCTCCCTGCACGATCGGACGCGTCCGGTCACCCCTGACCGGCGCGTCCGGTCACTCAGTTGAAAATTCGGATTTCGACCGTTACAAGCGACCGGTGCGTCCGGTCACTTCGACCGGCGCGTCCGGTCAGCCCGTGTTTTGCTGAGTTGGCAGGTAACGGTTCGTTTCATCTGTGGGGTGTATAAATACATCTCCACCACCTCTTTTAGAGGTCTCTTGCTCATTTCATCAGCTGAGAAACACCTTTAGAGTGCAAGGGAGTGCAAGAGCTCTAGTGAGGATTGTGTTTTGAGAATCAAAGCTTGAGAGTTCCTCACTAGCGATTAGAGAGTAGCAAGTGTGCATCCACCTTCTCATTTAGGCTCGTTGTGGTCAAGTGAGAGTTCTAGCTTGTTACTCTTGGTGATCGCCATCACCTAGACGGCTTGGTGGTGATTGGGAGTTTGGTGATCATCCGGCAGAGCTTGTGGATGACCCAACTCATCTTGTGAGCGGTTTTGGGTGATTCACCGCGACGGAGTGTCGAAGAATCAACCCGTAGAGAGCACTTGATCCTTGCGCGGATCAAGGGGGAGCTACACCCTTGCGCGGGTGCTCCAACGAGGACTAGTGGGGAGTGGCGACTCTCCGATACCTCAGAAAAACATCGCCGTGTTCCTTGCCCTTACTTTCAAGCATTTACATTTCCGTATTTACATTCATTGCTTGATTTACTTTCCTAGAATTGTCATGCTAGACTAGGATTGGAAACTAGGGTGCAAAACTTTTATCGGTAGAATCTCTAGGAACACAAGTAGGAACTAAGGGTGAATTCCGGCTTATAGGATTTAATTCTTGCAATTAATTTTTAGAAAAGCCCAATTCACCCCCCTCTTGGGCATCTTGATCCTTTCAGGTGCCACTATAGATGTCCAACGGGTCGGCCCAGTCTAGCCTGACACGGGCCCGTGCCAGGCATGGCCCGATGGAGGTTGGGCTGGCATGACACATCGTGCCTCTCGGGCTATGCCTCTTAGGGCCACAAGCCTAGCCTTTGGCCCAGGCACGGCACTATGGGCCGTTTGTCGGGCCGGGCCAGCCCAGAAATCACAGCCAAGTTTAAGGGTCGTGCTAGCCCACAACATGGGAACCTTGAAAATAGGTGAGAGCGAGAGAGAGGGAAGGGGAGCTAGGGAGGACAGGACCATAGGAGGCTTGGAGGAGCCGCTCTAGGCCAGCCACCACGCTCGACACCACTGCGTGCGATGTGGTTGTGCAAGGAGAGGCATGGAGGAGGCACCGAGGATGTGGGCGGTGCTAGTGGTGCGGTCGTGTAGGAGGCATCGGGCTCCCAACATGCACGAGCGGGGCACGAGGTGTCACACGACTCGTGACTTAGCGACCACGAGCATGAGAGCCGAGAGGAAGTGTGGCAGTAAGGAGGGGAGAGGGGGGAAATGAAGTTAGGGTTCGGGAAGTGCTGGGCTCTTTGCAGGCCATGATAGCCACCGGGCCAACATCATGCCTACCTATAAATATCAGACCGGATCAGGCCGCCCAACGTGCCTAAGTAGTGGCCCAGGCACGGTGCTATGCATTGGGCCAGGCTAGCTCAGGCCCGTGAAACACTGTGTCATGCCAGGCTTGTGCTGGGCCAAAATAGTGGGCTTCATGCCATGCCAATGGGCTGCGAGCTGCATGGACATCTATAGGTGCCACATGGACGAACCATTAGAGACTAACTATTGTGAACCATTGGAGCTCCTTTATCCTGTGCTTCCTATCAGGTGGTCACTGGAGGAATCTGATGGCTTCGAAACCTCTTACAAAAACTCCCAGTCCCAAGGCTGCCCGCTTTCTTTGGGGCTTCCCCTTGATCATCACCAGAGTTTTATGGTGGTATTCAAATCCTTTTGCAAAGCTATTGTCCCAAGTGCAAGCATGGAGCCTAAGCTCCAATGTTGCCTTCATCACACCACCGGAGTTTTCTGGTGAGTGTTGGTGAAAGCCCTTAGTTTGGTTTTGGTAATCGAGTGACAACTAGTGGACTAACCTTTTGCTAAGTGTTGATTAAGCTAGGTTAAGTCCACACCAAGATGATGGGCAAGGCTTGGAAACGGATGGAGGGTGATAAATCAAAATGGTGCAAGCTCACATTTGGAAAAGATGAAGAGATGGAAACAAGCCCGAAGGTAAAGGTATATGTTAGGAGTTTTGTTTTCACTAGCTGAGACATGATAGAGTGCTTGGTCGAATTTATGATAGATAGTCATACTATTAATAAGAAGGGAACTCTAATGCTTAATCAGTTATCTAAGTGCCACCAGGTGTGAACTAACTTTGCATATGCATTAGACCTACTGACATGGTGAGATGCAGTGAAAAGTGTTTTTAGAAAGCTAACTCTGTACCTAAGGTGAAGATGTTCATGTTCATGTTGGAACATATTGGAGTTAGCAGATTTGGAACGCTTGCGAGTTTTGTGACTTAGTGTTGTCTTTCTGCATTCACCGGATTAGTCCGGTGGCCCTAGGGGGTGGTCACTAGATTATAGCGGTGCAGCCGGGGACTTAACAATGGCTAGGGTTGGCCATCGGATTAGTCCAGTGGTTACCCTCTAACACACGTCGGACTATATGTAGGCACTGCTCACAGAGGGGTTAGTTTTGGTAGATTGACAGTATGATCTGGTGCCAGGCACCAGACCAATCCAGTGGTGGTTTAACACATTTGGACCTCTCTGGTGAGTAAAGGATTAGTTTGGTGTGGGGCCTACTGGCAGCACCAGATTATCCATCACACTAGCCATTAGGGCTGTAACGGCTAGTTTGACTTATAACTGTGTGCGGGGGTGCATCAGATTAGTCTGATGTGTGCACTGAGTGGCGCACTGGACTATCCACTACACAGTTTAAATCCTACATTAAATATCAGTTGTCGGATGCGATAGAGATTAGTCCGGTGGTGCTAATCTGGTGGGCACTGCACTAACCCGATGCCTACGTAGCAGCCTACCAGGAGTTTTTGGGGGCTCTATATATAAGCGTGTTGGCCAGCACCATGGGAGCTCTTTTAGCATTCTAAGCATCCCAACATTGTGTGAGCCTCCAAGAATAGCTCCCACTCATCTTCTTGCTTGTGGTTGATCCAAAGTGAGATTGCGAGAGATCTAGTGCATTTGTTTTGTTGATTTTGCATCTAATGGCACTAGTTTATCAATTAAGCCTTGCTTTTCTTGTTACTCTTGGTGGTTCCAGCCACTTAGATAGCTCAGTGGATTGGAGATCATTGAGGGGGTGTTGGTGATTGTTGTCGTCTCCAATCAACCAATTGCAAGGGGCTCTTGTGCTCGTTCCAGTGGGAGATCACGAAGATCAACTTTAGTGTAATGCTCATGGTTAGTTGGAGTGCACCTTGTGCTTAATTCTTGCGGTGCCCAAGTTGTGGGTCTAGCTTGAGTGGTTAGTTAGCGCGCAAATCATCACTTGGAGACTCTCCACAACATGGACATAGTTGTCGGCAAGCAACCAAACTACAGGGATAAATCTTGTGTACATCTCTTGCCCTCCTTGGTTTGCTACTACTCACTTGCATTACTTTCATATCTTGTGCTTGTGTGTAGTAGTGGCTTGAGTAGTATTAGTTGTTTAGTTAAGTAACTAGTTTTAGTTGCTTTGCTAGTTTATTTCTCTAGTATAGCTAGTAGCTCTTGTGTGTTGTTGTGATATAGATTAGAAACCAATTGCTATTAGAATTGTGTAGGGGCTTGCTTGGCTGAGCTAGAGCTAGAGCAAGTAGTGACTTTTAGGATTCATTATTTTACTAGCAACATTGCTCTAGTGGTTGTGCTCTTTGTAAAGAAAAAGTTTATAGGTTATTCACCCACACACACTAGCTATCTAGATCCTTTTAGCAGGATGGCTGAGAGTCGGTGTATGCCGCTAGAGGTGAGTGAGTCGAAGCTCGGAGATTGAGTGGGCAAGAGAGGATGATGCCGAGAGACAGAGAGGGAGAGAGAGGAGGAGGAAAAAGAGGAGAGAAAAGAAGGTTTATACCATGACAAGTGAGTCCCATCTAAATAAAGGGTGGCACTCCCCTAAAATCACAACTTATGTTTTTTTTAGTCCCTTTATCCTACAAGGGAAAAGGGATCCGATGGAGATGCTTTAAGAACCCAATTAAAACTAGACTAGCAACAACTAGTTCCAATGAAACCCAGTTCAAAACGGTAAGAATCTAGTTAGAATTACACTAGCAACTACTGGTCCGAGCTAGACCTATTTGAAATCAGTCAGAACTTAGTTATATCCAGACCCTGCAACAATCGTTCCAACCATACTCAGTTCCAACTAGGCAGGATATAGTTTTAACCAAATCAACAACTAGTTTCAACCACACCCAGTCGAACCAATTAGAATCTAGCTCCAACTAGACGTAGCAACCAATTCCAATCACATCCGGTTTGAACCCAATCAGACCTGTCAACCAATTCCAACCACATCCAGTTTGAACCCAGTCAAACCTGTTGTGAATTTGGTGACCATGCGATCCTTTCCTCAGACTTAACATGCTGGCGGCGAGCGTACAACCATTTGCTCCTTTTTTCTAACGCAAAACCATTTCCCAGCATCTCCCCCACTGTTAAAATAATATATAATATCACTTTTATTACATAGTTCATAGTTGTTTTGATGGTAGTTTTGGCTGATGCGGTAGGTTCGCCCCACGTGTCTTTAGTTTTTTAATCATTTGGCTGATGTGGCAGGTTCACGCCACATGTCTTTAGTTTTTAGTCAAACTGTCTTTTATTGAACATTTGGGCTCCTTAATCTCAAATACAAAATATTTTCAAGTAGAAAGTTTTAAATCTCTTCAGGCACTACAAATTTAGTATAAATATGTGTCCGTCCAAGGTTATCTGAAAATTTCAAAAAGTTAAATTTCATAATTAGAGAACTTAAGACGAATATTTAGGTTGCTAAACAATCTCAAACAAAAATTTACAACCACAAGGTTATAGATCTCACAATCTATAACTTTGGTATAGACCATGTCAATGCCTGAGGTCGTTCGAAAAATTTAAAACGTAAGAATTAAAACGAATATTTAGACCTCTAAATGATCTCACAAAAAATATGTGAACTGTAAAGTTGTAGATCGCATTTATATCTAAAAATTTGTTATAAATCATGTCAACATTCAAGGTCGTTTGAAAAATTAAAAAAAAATCTAAGACGGATATTTGGGCTTCTAAACGATATTAGGTAAAAGAAGTTGTCAAAACAAAGTTGCAGATCATATTGAGAGCTACAACTTTGATATATACCATGTCAATATCCTAGGTCATTTGAAAAAAATAAAAAATGAATTTCAAAATGTTAAAACTTAAAACAAATGTTTAAGCCTCTAAAAAGATCTCAAATAAAAAAAGTTGTCACGCATTGAGCTCTATAACTTTGATAAAAAGTTAGTATTCATCCGACCTCATATGAAAAAAAAAGTATAATCTTTTATATAAGAAAAAGAGAGACCATGTGACGTGTGGGCCCTACAACCACGTCAACAAAACCAACTAAGAAACCACTTTGAAATGATAAATGATGTATTTTATCTAGTTTTAGGAATTACAGAGAGTAAGTTGTTTCGGTTAAATTCAACGGCGGATAAATTGGCAATTGATAGTTTTTTCATTGAATTTTGGCATAAATTTTCTATAGCAATAGAATTTTGATATTTCTAATACTCCATCCAATATTTTTATTTATCGGTGATGTCCTCAACCCCGTCCTTTTCTCCCCATGGAAGACATCAGCGCACCAGAGTCTTCCACGAATGGCGTCATCCTTTGCGCCACAGTGAAGACAAAGCCTTTGTTGTTGTCCATTGGATGTTATCTTGTCAAAATCATACAATCTAGTAAGTTTGTAAGGGCGTTCTCAACGGTAATAGTCGGTAGCTAGTGATTTAGAAACCACGTCATTACATGAACCCTACAAATAAATATTTTTATATTTACTCGATCTCCGCAATTATTCTTCTCTCACCTAGGTAAGGCTGTCTGCACTCATCATCCTCTATATTCATCCTCTAAAAGAAATATTCCGTCTTGGCCATCAAGATTCTCTTATCTATATCACTTTCTTCCGCACTCATCTATCCTCTATATCTCATACTCTATATACTAACTCCCAATAGCGACCCCACTTGTCATCCTCTATAAATTTTATCTAAATATATCTATGTGAGATCTTGTTTTGAAGAATTTATTGAAACGAATTTAATGGTGCAATCCCCTAAATATATCTAAATTTTTTTGTTTGTAAGTTATAATATTTTTTAGGTAGTTGGAAAAGTGGAGCCCACCGTCACCTGCTCTCTGCCGCCCGCTATCTGCCTCCGGCTGTCCCCCAAATTTAGCAGACGGCAGCGCGTACCGGAGCCGGTACCGGACACCGCTGCACCTAAATCCAGTCCGCCAAAACTCCTGCAGGGTCCTTTAGAGGATGCAGCGCGGGTAGTCTAATGGGCACAGATGGAAGATTCTGTCCGCGTCGTATGAAGAACTCTCTAGTGAGAATGTTTTTACGATTTCTCTTGCCTCCATGTCGGATCGAGCTAGCGACGTCGTCCCTTGTTGGGGACGCCCTAGGGGCAGTTCCATCTCATGATTTGACTACTGTTTCATAATAAATAGGGAAGATGGATTTTTTCTATTTTTTTCCAGTTTGTTTGCTAATCAACCATGCTTCTCGTCTTGCATATGTAAGGCACCAGGCTCAACTATATCAACTGATGCCGGTATGCCACCGATGACAAGAAGACGCTGCAATTTGAAGCGCGAAGAAACCTCCTTCGCCGCCGCAGCAAGAGCTGCAGGTAGTGACTCCGCGAGGCAAGAAGCGTCTTCCAGTTTCTTAGCGACTTTGACTCGGACAACGTGGAGGCCGCTCCCATGGCGAAAAAGTCGAAGGTTGACCTCAGCTGCTTAGCAGCACTGGACAAGACTGTTATTAGCAAAGGTATAGGATTCTGGATTTTGGTAGAAGTGTTGCTCACTTTTCAGAATTCATATAGAACACCGCATGTCCCTGCAAGAAGTGTGATGGAAGCACACTGGTACATGCACATTAGAGGGCATCTTTCCTTCGTTATTTAAAGGTTGTTACGTTTAACAGGGTATGAATGGATCATATGGAACAACGGATGCATTGTTCTGGGGTATCAAACAACAAATGGAATAAATAATGGATGCATTGTTCTGGGGTATCAAACAACTGTACAAAGAATTATCTGCCTTACATTGATAGCTCACCCAATGGTTTTGTAACGCCAACACCCCATGCATTGTGCACCGTTTTATCCTGATGTTTTAAACATTTTTGCACCATTTTCCAGTGGAGGTCCACTGATCTGGTATGATAATGTTAGCTTGGTAAGCGAATGGAGCGGAGGTGAATGAGCACAACACCCAAGTTACAAAGAAGCCGGCGCCTCAGTGTCTGCTAAGCTAAAGTGCTGCGCTTTACGAATCAGGCAGTAAACTGTTAACTTAGTCAGTTGACCACGCCAGTCTTCACAACAGCGGTGCGGTGTGTGCACCAACCTGAAGTTGTGAACATGCCCGGACTAAACTCCAGGTGACATACTCTGGTGAAATCGTCCCGCTCTTCTGTTGCAACTTACCGCTCCAGGTGTCACATGAGAATCCCTTCTCATTCAAAACTCACCGCTCCAGGTGTTCAGATGTCAGTTTTGTTGAGACCATTATGACCTTATGGTTTATCCATGCTTGGAACCTCCATATGTGGCCCGTCAACTGTGACCGGCTGCTGACTATGGGCTCGAGGGGTGACAACATCTTCAGACAAGAAATCCATCTGGTCCCACTGCACTTCTTCTATTTTCCATGTTAAGAACTTCAAGCTGTAACAACAACTACGTAACAGAACAGATGATTTTAAACCAGCTTAATGAATGATTATCAAGGATACGTTCTGTTCTCCAAATATCAGTCATGCTAACATCCCCCTCTGTTAGGAGCCAGTAATCAGGATCCGTCTGCAAAATTTGTGTAGAATGGTAAGTCACTCAAGATAGCACAACCACTTTATAACCTAGCAGGTTCTGTAAAGATTTGCATATGTACATGCACATTGTTATATCATTTTTTTATATCAACTCTGCATTCTGAATATAATTTCAGATGAGGCGCATTGTTAACAATAAGCTTTATGATTATGACAAAGGAGGGAAAAGCTAAAATTCGACTTCACAATGATCTGACTTACTTGGACGTCTGAAGCAGTAAGCCTTGTCATCCCTCCAAAGTCATGCAAAGCACTAGGATCCTGAGGAATCTTCTGGCTGTGCTGTACATCACGTGCCACGTCCATTGGCGTGCTACTTTGTCCAGCATATGTTGTATTGGAATCTTCAGCGGGTTGATGTCTGGGCACATTTGAATGTTTGGCGGGTGTTGCAACACCACCCAGTTCTTCAATTTTCTCATCAAATTGACTATCATTATAACAAAATTCTGATTAGCTAAGATTCTGTCCAAACAATTAACTTCATAGGAGAAATAAACCTTACCTAACTAAGTAAACATCTATTGGTCCCATCGTACTTCTTAATACAATTCTATATCTCCTTTGGAGATAATCACCTGCCTGTGCATGTAGCAGAAACACATAAGAACCATAAATTAGAACAGCCAAATATTTGTGTATGCAAAGCTCATTTATTTTAATGCTTCCTACCTCATCTGGATCTGGTACTTCAAGTGTAGTACCATGAGGTGCTTTAATCGCAATCAGTGTTTCATTCTGCACAAGCAACCATAAATGTTAACTACCAATCTACTATACATGTTGACTTCAAGAGAATTAATTTGGCCTAAAGCAACGGATAATCCATTTAATATGACATTGGAAAACCATTAAACTAAACCAGACCTGAAAGCTGGGTAATCCCTTGATATCGTCTTCAGTCACATACATCCACCTAATAGACAAATGAAACATGGATGCAGTATTAAATAGTGACATACAAACAAACTGATGCAAAAGAAATATAGTTACCTTTTACTATTTTCATCTTCGGTTAACTCCCTTAATTTTTCACGCATGTCACTGCATGGGAAACAAAGCACTTGATTAGATAATGCTTTTGTTAAGAACTGTGACATAGCAGAGAGTAAGCTTTGCAGAGAAATGTGCAATAGCTATCAACCTCATACGCTCATCTAGTGCTTGCTCCTGCAGACTAAGATTTTCAACTTCTGCCTGCAATGTGTTACAAAAAACTGAGCTTAGGTCTAGTTATTATCATACCTCTTGGTTGGTTGGGGGGTGGGGGGGGGGGGAGAAGTCAGTCAGTTGCACTTAGGACTGGTATGTCAATTTCAATACAAAAAAAGTTTATAAAAGCAAATACCTGCAAAGCAGAAATACCGTTATCTAATTGAACACTTGAATCATCCAGGGCCCTATAGTGTTATGCGAGATTAGCATCACAAATAGGACTTACAAGAGTGAGTGAGATAAGGTTGCATCATAATACAGGAAAAGGGTCAAAGGAAGAAAGCTATGCTTACTTCCAACGGATTCTATTCTTAAGTGTCTTCTCTATTAGTCCAATGCCTTCAAGGACATTGGTAATGTCATATATGCGCCGCTTTTGAACCTGAATTGTAGGAAAAGTCTGTGAGTGTACCAACTACCAAGTGGACGAAAAGAGATGACAGCTGAAAATGAAAACAATCTATAACCTCTAGTGTTTCTGCAGCATTATTTAAATCTAGAATGCCATCTGGAGCTTGCTTGAGTAAGTTAATGAACTTTTTTGTCAGAAGTCCTGAACAAGGATTAGAAGGATGGATATAAGTAACAGCAAGCATTACTAAGGAAAGAGCAATATAACAATTTCAGAAAATATAAAGACGTAGACTGTTTGATCACCTAGTGAACTGTCATAGCGGCATGTGCCAACAGGAGTTGGTGGATTGAGTGGTGAACCTGTGCATAGAAAGATTTTCATATTTACCCTTTTCTTGTATGAAAAAATATGTAAAAAAAAGAGTTCGAAACAAATGATCATGGCATATCATTCACTGACGTTTGCACTCACCAACATTCGACGTAGGTGTCTGAGGCCCAGTTTTACTGTTTTTAGCCTTTGCCTTAGAAGCTTTAACAGTTTTACCAGAGACCGGAGTGAGCATTGGACTGGTAATGATACAATCGCTTGACTCAGCAGTATTATTTTCAACAGATCTGGCTTTCCTTTTTAGCTGTAGAAGAGAAACAGACTTGTTACACAGCTGTCATTAAGAATTGCAAACATCATCCAAATAGGTTATCAATTAGCATCAATGACAATTAAAATATTAAGAATATGCGAAATTCTGATGGAAGAATTTGCGGATGTGATCTAGGAAACATGCAAAGTATTAACACCATACGGCCATCATTAGTGGATGTAGTCAACTTCAAACCTAAAGTGTATAAATGCTGTCTAACCCGAAGCCGAATTATTTCGTTTATTTTTCAAAGTATTTACGTTACAGCTGAAACTAAGCATATCTGCAGTTTAAACCTAAAATAAGTGGCACAGCAGTTCCGTGCGAACTATCCAACAAAAGAAACAGGCACGATTTGCACAGATACGTTACAAGTTTGCAGATTTCAACATCTTAAATAACAGTAATGCCACCAAGTTGTGTCCAGTGTATATAAGATGACCTATGCTTGCATAGACACGTGCTGGCAGGAAAAAAGGTATGAGGTATTTAACATCTACAATAAAAGAAACCATCTAAGTTCTCTTTCATTTGCCAATGCCATAGATAGGAAGTTTATAGCGCACGGGCACGCCTAAATGGTGGTACAATCAAGTCCTACAGCAAGCCAAATCCTAACTACAGCCACACAGCATGTAAGCTATTATGGCAATGATTAAGGAGAATATGTAGTAGCATCTGTTGACCAGAGTTCCCTCTATACCAGATCTCTTTGTGGGCTACATCTACATTATATGAATCGTTTGTGCTTCTGACATAAAACTTTCCCTCCATTTCTGAATCTCGCTGCAGGGACAACTGTGTGAGATCAATTGTTTTCTGATAAGGATCCTGGTTGCATAACAATTACAGTTCCCGCCTATCTGACACCATAACTGCGAGTGCGGAGCATTTGAGCTTCGGGAAGACTTCCTGGGAGCAATGAAATTGGTCCGAATTTCATGCGTTTCTACTTATGACCGGTGTAGTTAAACCCAAACCATATATATAAACAACAAACAGAAGACAGAAAATTCGACCAACAATACGACTTGAAGCATGGGTTTCCAAACACTGTAAGCTGACCCCGAGAAGGGAAAACAAATCCAGCATCGTCTCACCGGCGTCCGTAGGACCAGCCCCTCCTCGATAGTATCAGGAGGATCATCTCCCGCGCCGACGCCGCCTGAGGTGGCGCCGGGGCCCGTGGCCGCAGCCGGCGTGGGGAAGCGGTGGTATTCGTCTGGCGTGGCGAAGGGCGGCCGCGACGGCGTGGCGAAGGACAGCGGCGGGCGCAGCGACTGCAGGATCTTTTGGGCGGCCGGCGGCCTGCCGCTGCCAACCCCCGACATGTTTGTGGTCTCCTCCCTCCCCGGACGGCGGCGAGGCCGGATCTCTCGCGATCGTGCGGAGGGGGCCGGGGACCCCGGGAGCCGATCGACGGCGGGGGAGACCGGGGCACTCGCCGGAGCTAGGGTTACGGCAGGGCGGGCTGCGGGGACCGGCGAGGCTGGAGGCGGCGGTGGGTGGGGTTAGCGAGGAGAGGAGGACGGGGGAAAGGGGAACAGAATAGAGGGAGGGAGGGAAGAGAGAGAAGCAAGCAGAAAACGAGGGAACGGGGGAGGAGGGAAATTAAGTAGAGCAGCGTTTGGGAGGGGGCTGCAGATGGACATGGACCATGGGCGTACCGCCGTCACCCTGGGCCGGATTTCTAATGGGCAAGGAACGCGCTTTCGTTCTTGGGCTGCGCCCGCGCTTCTTTTCGTTTTCCTTTTTATTATTTTTATTACCTGGCACTTCGGGTTAACTTCCATTCGAACTCAGGTAAGTCCAGCCAAATTTCCTTAAAAAAAAAGTAAGTCCAGCGAAAAAATAAGAAAATAAATTATTTAGTATTTTTTGTAAGATTTACTTCAAAAACTAACCAATTAAATTTCAAGAAAAACATTTTCATTTCTCTGGCAATTTTTTCACGCTATTAATTTTTCCGCAGCGCAATGTTAGAAAGCAGTTGATGTATTTGATGAATGATGACGCAAGGAGTGTGGCAATTATTCCACGCTCCTGGCAATATGAGGCCTTGTTTAGATACCCAAATTCATCCCCAAATTCCACTATGCAAAAAGAAGATTCCCCATCACATCAAAATGTCGGTACATATATGGAGTACTAAATGTAGATGAAATCAAAAACTAATTGCACAGTTTTGTTGTACTTTGCAAGACGAACATTTTGAGCCTAATTAATCAATATTTAGATAATTATTACCAAATAAAAACAAAATTGCTACAGTGTGACAGGACATTTACTATGCAGATTTTGGCTCCAAAGTTTGGTAACTAAACAAGGCCTGAAACAAAGCCAGTCAACTATTTCTGTCTCTTGCATAATGTATGCCAACCAGCGCTGCCAAAACCAGCTGGCGGTAGTTCGCGGCTCCCACACGGTATTGATGTTGCCGTAGGCCGCAGCTCACGAGAGAGATTGCGATACAAAAAGGACAGGAAGGAGGAAGGCGGAGGAGAGAATTGATTATATGATTATTTAAATCATCAGCTTGCATGGTACCTGTTTGGTTGGGCTTTTGGTTGCAACTTTTGCCTCCAAAAGTTAAAAGTTCAACTAAATGGTTCGAAAGCCAGAGCTGCTTTATGCCAAAAGCTGCTTTCCTCAAGCAGCTCATCCCTGCTTTCAGCTACTTTTAGGATAATAAATCACCCGACTGTCACTAGTTATGAAACATACCTTTTTCTTTTTCTTCTTCTATTCCCCTACGACGCAAAGAGAGCAGAAGTCAGCCGAGTACACACGGCGGCGTGGGGGAGCTCCGCCGCCCCTAACCGGCCGCACAAGGTCCCAGGTCCGGCCAGCCAAGCCCTATGGGCGAAGTGCGAGCTCCTCCCTATGGCCGGCGTGCGAGCTCCTTCCCCTGCACCCTGACGGCATGGCCATGCAGCTTCCATGGTGAGATCCCGATGTGCAGCCACTTCCTGAGCTTCGGTCCAGCCGCCCTCTCCTTCCCTCGCCGGCGACCCCCTGCCCTATCCCCAGCGGCCGGCGAGGACCTCCACCTTGTCCGCCTAGGTTGCGAGGAATCGAGGCTCTATCCCCGGTGCTCCCAAGGTCAACCCCGGGCGGTGGGCATGGCCAACCACAGCAGTTGCGGCCTCCTGACCTGCGGTCCCTGCACCCCTGCCCTGCCTTGACACGTCCGCAACCTCCTGCCTTGTGGCCACAACAACGGCGCAAATCCAGGCAGCGGCGGTGGCGGTGGGCGCATCTCCATGCCACACCGGCAGCGCATCTCTACCCCCTCCCCTGCGGCCACTGCCACGACGCATCTTTAGGCCGCAGCGGCGTTGGGCGCAAGCTCCATCCCAGCACGAGCTCCATCCTGATAGCGAGAGGAAGATGATGAGGGTTGTGTCCATGACGTGTGGGGTCTGCTCACAAGGGGTAGTAGCTTTTTAAAAAAGCCACAGTTATTCAACCAAAGGGGCTTTTAGCTATCCCACAGTAGCTTTTTCACGGCAGCTTTTGCAAAAGCCACAACTCAACCAAACAGAAGAGCTTCGTGTTTATTTGCTTGTAAGAACTCATCTGGTTTGGGGGCTGCAACTTTGTAATAAATGGCCTGATTCTACATTATGTAGATGAAGCCGGATATTAACTATCCTTTATTAAAAATCATCAGCTTGCTGACGAAACATATGGATGGGATGGAGGAGAACGCAAAGAACAATACTGCTTGTACTTAGTTTCAAGAAGAAGAAGAAGAAGAAGAAGAGAATATTGTAAGGATCGGCGGCTCGCCGTCCTTGGAACTCTCTGTCGCCGGCGTTGCCCGGCGGTATGCGGTGACCACGCACTGGAACACGAGAACATGAGATGGAACACGAAATACGGCGAGTTTGTTCACTGCAAATGGCGCAGCTTTTCCAGATGCATTTCATTGATCTTTATATGCGGCCCGATCCTACTTCCCCGCCACAGGTTGTTGCTGCATGGTACGCCGTCTTTTGCGAACGTCCATGCGACAAGCACGGTGCACAACCCATGGCGGAACGGCCTCCTGGTTGCGGTCACGACGCAGTGGTGTGCAAGTCTCCACCTCTGCCTGTGATTCTACGCAAGTACAAAACATGTTCATGCACCTAATGAACAAAACTAATGCACCTAAACATGGATACATAAGACCTGACACGATTACAGAAGTTTGAACCCCAACAAATATATAGTGACGTGGTTGAGATCGGGTATCGTTTTCAGATGTCTCGTCAAGTATCTTTGACGTGTTTGGAGGAGATAGAATTAGTTCTCAGTTCAAACAATAGTCACTTAGCTAACTAAAAATTAGTTATTGTTCTTTTTTGTGCAAATAACTAAAAAACAGTTGTTGTGTGTCTAGATGTCTGACTATGCGTGTTGGCAGTGGCAGGGTTCAAGATTCTCGTAGAAGCATTCTGAATCTAAGGGTCCGTTTGGAAGACTGGATCGGTTTCTATTCTAGCAAGAAACGGTATAATTTGTACCCGACGCAGAAAGTGAGAAACATTTCAGGCATGAAACGATTCGCGTTTGCTTATTTGGAACCCGAAACGCCGGAAGGCTGGTTTCGCATGGTTTATACTTTTGCTACTGTGTACTAATAATTATAGTTTTTTTAATTATAATCCTTTTCTAGTGCAACTGATTGAAATGGGTTATATTGAAGTTGTTCTTCACCCACAAAAAGTTTAGATTTTTTAAGCATAGTTCATTTATATGATTTTTTATAAAATAAAATCTTTCAGGAATCCGAATCTAGGCTACCGACCAAACAGTTTCGTAAAGTGATTGTGATTCTTCACCCAAAATGTTTCCGAAGAGAATCTGGATCCGAAACGTTTCTACGAGAATCTGGATCCCTACCAAACACACATTGTCTTCACAAACGTTTTTATAATAAATTAGAATCACTTTATGAAACCATTTAGTTAGTTTGCTAAATTCTTAAAACTAGAACTAGAATTAAGAGAAACGAAATTTTTTGTGTTTCTCTGGACTAGTACAACAACAAGAATCGGTTCCAAGTCCTGAAACATTTATCTTTTTTGGCATTTGGAAGGGATTCTTATGATTCTACCAAGAATCTGGAACATTTATCGCTGCCAAACACACCCTTGGCTGCACGGTTGGGCTGTAAGCTGTGAAAGAATTGTTGTGGCCTATGAGCCGTGGAGAAGCTGCTTTTGAGCTTTGAGATGTGAGAAAGCTGAAAGTCATTTGGTTGAAACAGCAGTGATACTGTAGATCCTGTTTATCTTCACTTTAATTCACCCCAATCCACATGTATTGTGTGGAAATTAGTTGATTTTCTATCCCAATCAACCCTAATACGTGTAGATTAGGGTGGATTAAAGTGCATGTTTGGATGGACTATAATTACATTTTAGCTACTAATTGTTAGTCCACGTGATATACATAGATTATTAATAAAGTAGTGTGTGATGTAGTCATCCTCGTGATTGTTTCAACAAGGGGATGTATAAAATGTTGATAACGTGAATGTGTATCTAGACTAGTTGGGTTGATAATTAATAATAATATGAGTTTAACTTCTAGAAGTTGATTTATTTTAGGATAAAAAGATTGTATTTGTTAGTAATACACGTACATACATATTATGATGTGTCTAGACTCTAAACCCCGACATTTCGAGCTCTAGCTTTGCCCCCTGAGGCCCTCAGACTAGTGTCCATTACCATCATTAGCTTAGGACACCATCAACAATACTACGTCAGCTCTCTTAGCCCTTTCCTAATGCTACTTTTTTTTACTTGTAGCCCTAGGTGCCATGTAGGGTCAAATAAAAAAGTAGATGCTTTACACTTTTTATAGTAGCTTGTAGAAGCTACATATACTTGGACAGAAAGAAAGTGGTCCACGCTAAAAAAGAAAAGGGAGAGGGAATAAAGATGAGGCATGATGAAAGGAAAAAGTTTCTTTACAAATTATAAGTAGTGATAGTTTGAATTGTGTGAATAGTAGTGTCAACATTCTCTAGTCTATAGGCCTTGTTCACTGGATGGTTTCTGGCTGGCTAATTCTGGCTAATGTTGATTTCTTGTGAGAGAAAAACATTGCTGAATGGCTGGCTAATTCTGACTAATAAGATCAAGCGAACAGGCTGTATGTGGATCACTTTAGTTGTACTAGAACCACTGAGAGTATTAGCCTCCATTAGTGGTGTGGTGCCCTTAGCAGCACCACATTAACTTTTGAGGATAGAGACAATGCCACATCAGCTCTCTTAGCGGCACCACATCAACTTTTGAGGAGAGAGCCACTACTGTAGAGAACGTGATAACACATTCTTCCACATGCTTAGGCCCCACACTATACATGGCCAACTGGACCGCCCAGGCACGGCACGACACTAGCACGGCGAGGCACGACACGGCGGGGCACGACACGACGGGGCATGGCGACATAGTCGTGCCATGCCTGATAGTGCCACCGTGCCAAGGTCACAGCCCAGGCAAGACACTATGGCCTGTCAACCGTGCCGTGCCGTGCCGTGCTGCTAGGCACGACAGTCCGCGCGTGTCACCCCGTGCCAGCTCGAAGCCACGCGCCATGACGTCGTCGTCACAAAGGAGGCCGCAGCTACGCGTCGTGCCGTTGTTGTTGCACAGGAGGCCGGGGATGGACGCGCACGCCGTCATCACCTCAGGGGGAGGGCGGGGCCGTGGCGCCATGCCGTGCTCGCCGTCATTACCATGCGGGAGCTTTGGGACACGCCGCCGCCGCGCGACTGCTCGCGCCTGTGCTGCCCACGCCGCGAGCGGATGTGCCCCGGCCGAGCGTCGCCGCCGCAGGGATGCCGAGCAGAGGGAGCGCCGAACAGCGAGAATGGAGGTGGAGTGGCTGGGAAGGGGAAGCAGAGGGCGGAGGGGGCGACGGACGGGAGACAAGTACGTGATATACTAGAAGCGGCTGCCAGCAGAGTGCGTGAGCAATTGGGATATGGGAGCTAGGGTTAGGATTTTCTATTTATATAGTGCATCCAACGGCTGTAATGCATCAAAGTTCATTCCAATGGTCGTGTCAGCCCTTTTATTCGTGCCGTGCCTGGGCTAGCACTACAGGCCAAAGTCGCGGCCCAGGCACGGCACTACGACTGGGTCGTGCTAGGCACGGGCACAATGGGAGCCGGACCGGGCCATGCCTGGGCCGTGCTTTCTAGTGCCATGCCAGTGCCGGCCCAGCAGGCCTGGCCCATTTGGCCAAGTATACCCCCCACACACGCCTTCTTCTTCATGCTCTGTCTTCATCACTCATTCACCCAGCGTATTACAGGGTGAGCGCGCAACCCAGCATGGCGGCATGGAGGTGCGGTGGTGGCGCGGCGTGACCCCTGTCGTGGCTTTGTGGGGCGAGCGCGCCTCCAAGCACGCCACGCCGGTGGGTGCGGGTGCGGGGCGACTAGAGCGAGGGCGGGCCCCGCAGGTGGCTGTGGGTGCGGGCGAGCACACCCCCTCGGAACGACGCTGTGCGCGCCGCCGGCACCCAGGCGCGGGCAAGCCCCACGCGGCAGCACAGGCGCGAGGACTCCAACACGAGCAGACCAATAAAGGACCACCTCGTCGCTTTCCCTGTTCGTCCTCTCTCACTCATCTTCTCCGCTCCTCCACTCCAGATACTTGCTGTTGTGCCTGAGTTGTTCCTGGAAGCAGACTCCCAATCGAAGCATGATCAAATAAAGTTGTTCCAAACAGGGCCTTAAACCCTTGGCTCCGGTTAAGGTGTTTAGATTGTGGCTCTAGCGTGGACTTTTCACCAATGGCAATCGAGTGCCTCGTGCTAGGTACGCGGCAGCGCACTCCTCTCTTCACCCTCCTTCGAACACAATGCTCAGTTACAACTACACCAACGCTGGTGATTGCAGGGGCGGGACAGGAGGTGGGGAAGAGCTGCGTGGTGGTGACCATCAGCGGGAAGCGCGTTCGACTGCGGCATGCACATGGCTACCATGACCACCACCACTACTCGGACTTTGCTAGCGCGCTCGCTAGCTGGGGAGTGCCCGACTTCACCACAGCCATCTCCTGCATCGTCATCACACATTTGTGCGTTGCAGATAAACATTTTACCTTTTCCTCTTTTTTCTTGATATACTGGCAATTTTCTTCAGATTCTTGTGCGATTGGTTGCGGGCTGAGGAAGCTTGTGCTGTGCAGCCACTTGGATCATATCGGGGTGCTGCCCTACTTCACCGAGGTCTGCGGGTACCATGGCCCCATCTACATGACGGTGAGCTATAAACACGTGATTATTGTTTGTGTTACTAGCTAAACGCCCGTGTGTTATTATGGCCAACGAAAATTGTATTAACAAAAGTTGCTTCGCGAGAATTTAACTGTTAGTTGGAAATTGTTTATAACTTTTTCTTATATAAAAACTTCATAATTATTTTCATGGTAACAAAAATCATACGTTCCTTGCCAATATGAAATTACAATTAATATTGAAACACAAAAATCTAGCATCATGGTGAGTATTGTTCAAAATTGATCCAAAAGGCATCGGAAGCCACAGAAACCATAAATCGGGGTTAAATTAAAGCCATCATAGTAGAACGAACCATGGGTTTGGCAAAGATATCTCTCTTAGATTGGCATCAGCTGTAAGTGTAAAAATGAAATATGCAAGCATATCACCCCTTGCAATATCTGAGTAACTTCCTGGAGCACATTGAAATTGACTCAAACATACTTGGACATCTTTTTCTTTTCATGATGGAGATTGATGCAGACCTGCTGGGCAAGATTGAATAGTTTTGTATATAGATATGGTATAATAAAACTGAGGCACCAAGCTAGTTTCGGACTGGTGCTGATGTTGAAGTCTAATAGTGTTATGACCGGGAACGTCTACTAGCGCAGACGCGCCAACCATGGCTGAACGGTGGCCCTCACCAAGACGCGCCGGTGCGCGATCACCAGCATGCGCGACGCACCTAGACGCTGACGCTGGTGCGCCCAGTTAGTTAGCAGGATCCTATCATATAGGAACATTATCGATTTGATTTATTAGACTTGTTATTCCATTAAGCTAGCAAAGGTTTGTTAGGATTGATGGTATAAGTGTGGAACATTATTCACTTAATGAAGTCAGCCAGAGATTGAGATTAATCTCTCTCGCTCCTGGCGTTTTAGTGTTCGTTCTCGCTCTCGCTTGTTGCCCTAGCCACAGACTCGGCGCCGAGCACGGCGCCGCCAGTTCGCCGCCGTGCATTCAAGCCTCGTTCGTCTACTTCCCATTTCTATTACCTACGCAGCAATCCAAGCTCCAACAATATGGTATCAATGTCAGGTGTTGGAGCTTCTGCCACCGCCGCCATTTCCACCTCCGCCACAACTTTCGCCGTGCCACCGGTGTTCCCATCTGCCCCCGCGCTCACCACCTCCGCCATAGTCACCACCGCACCGGCCGTGGTCTCATAGCCCTCACTCACCGCAGTGTCAACAGATGCCCTCAACGCGCTCACCGCGGCCATCTATGGGCTGCAACGCTAGATGGGGGACCTCGCCACGCGTGCGGCCGCCATCGAGAGCCAGCTGTCCGGCTCCACGCCACCGCTTCCTTCGCTCGGCCTACCAGGGTATGGCAGTATCCCACCGCCGCCGGCCTCGGCCCCGTCATCTTGGAGGTGCTCACCTCCCAGCCGGCGTTCCCAACCCTGCCGGCGATCAAGCATTTGGTGCCACCATCGACAGCCGTATCCGCCCCCCCCCCCCGGTGCCGCCAACCCTCCCTGTGCCTACCACCCAAATCAACTTCCCCCATTCGCCATCACCCGTCCCATCCTTCTCATCCATCGTTAATATTCCCAAACCCCATCATCGGCCGCGTAGCACATGCCGCCACCCCTACCCCACGATCCACCTGAACCTGCAGCCGCCGGCGTTCCACGCTATGACAAACTGTCCTTCCCGACATATGACAACAAGGAGGACCCCTTGGGCTGGCTTAATCGCTGCAAGCGCTTCTTCCGCGCCCAGCTCACTCGCGAGGCCGACAAGGTGTGGCTCGCGTCCTTCCACCTTGCTAGCACCGCCCAACAATGGTACTATGTACTAGAGTGTGACGCCGGTGTGCCGTCCTGGGAAGAATTCAAGCAGCTATGTCATCAGCGCTTTGGCCTGCCGCTTACCACCAACCACCTGGCGGATCTCGCACACCTGCCGTTCACCTCCTCCATTGACGCATACCTAGACGCATTCCAGGCTCGCATGGCGCACGCGGGCCACCTCTCACCATACAGCAGGTGCAGCTGTTCACGGGTGGCCTCCCGGATCACATTCGCATTGACATCGAGCTACACGATCCCTAGGACTTGTAGCGCGCCATGCGCCTGGCATGTGCGTATGAACGCCGCAATGCGGCGCCCATGTTCACCCTCCCGGCACCACCGGCCTGTCCCCCTCGTCGTGCCAACAGTGGGTAGGTCGCGCTGCCACCAGCCTCCGGGGCACAAGCATCGTCATCATCTTCCCCCACGGTGCCCCTCTATGTCCATTCAAGTGTCTCACACTGGTGGAGATGGCCAAGCGCTACAAACAGGGGTTGTGCTACAATTGTGATGAACCCTATGTCCAAGGCCACAAGTGTGCTCGTCTCTTCTACCTCGAGGCCTCTATCTACATCATCGAGGAGCCTGAGGATCCGACTGACGATGCCCCAACCAACACACCGGCATTCAACCCTGAGACCCCAATGATCTCCCTCACGGCCATTGTTGGCATCTGCATGGAGGACACGATGCAGCTCTACATCACCGTCGGCAACAGCAATTCATCGCCTTGCTCGACACGGGATCAACTCATAACTTCATCCATGGGGACGTCGCCCATCATGTTGGTCTCCAGTTCGTGCCGTGTCCAGTCACCGGCATCATCGTCACCAATGGTGACCGCGTTGCTTGCCGTGGCCTTGCCCACGACATTGGCATCCGCATTGCCGATGAGATTTTCTCCATCGATTGCTACTCCATTCTGTTGGACACCTACGACATGGTCCTTGGCGTTACGCTCCTCCACACGCTGGGTCCCATTATGTGGGATTTTGATGATCTTTGCATGGCTTTCTGGCGCGAGGGCCACCGGGTGTTCTGGCAGGGCATTGGCTCCACCCGCCATGATGTCCAGTCCACACGCCGCCTCAATGTCATCCACAGCAATGAGCCAGCCATGCTCGATAAGCTCCTCCAGTCGTTTGACAACGTCTTCGCCACACCAAAGGGGCTGCTGCCCGCCCGCCCATGTGACCACCACATCCATCTGTTGCCAAACACAGCTCCGGTGGCAGTGCGGCCCTATCGCTCCCCCCAGCTCCAAAAGGATGAATTGGAGGCTCAGTGCGCCGACATGCTCCAACAAGGCATCATCAGGCCTAGCACTTTAGCATTCTCGGCGCCTGTACTCCTCATCAAGAAGCATGACGGCTCCTAGCACTTCTGCGTCGATTATCGCACGTTGAACCAATAGATCGTCAAGGATGAGTTCCGCATTCCCATCATTGAGGAGTTGCTAGACGAGCTGAAGGGGGGACGCTTCTTCACCAAATTGGACCTCCATTCAGGTTATCATTAGGTGTGGATGCATGCTGACAACATCAAGAAAACTTTGTTCCGTGCCCATGAGGGCCACTTCAAGTTTTTGGTGATGCACTTCGACCTCACGAACGCGCCGGCGACGTTCCAGAGCCTCATGAACTCCGTCCTCCGGCTGTTCCTTCGTAAGTTCGTCCTAGTGTTTTTCGATGACATCCTCATCTACAGTCCGTCGTGGTCGTCACACCTCCAACATGTCAATGCGGTCCTCTCTGCCCTCCGTGACCACCAGCTCCGCCTCAAGTGCGCCAAATGTTCCTTCGTGACGTTGTCTGTGGCATACCTGGGCCATGTGATATTAGCCGACGGCGTCGCCATGGATCAAGAGAAGGTGGCTGCCATGACGAGTTGGCCTCAACCGTGCTTGGTGCAGGGTCTTCGTGGCTTCCTTGGGCTCACGGGGTACTGTTGCCGGTTTATCAAGGACTACAGCGCCATTGCTGCACCCCTCACTGCGTTGCTCAAGAAGGATGGTTTTGCTTGGACCATGGAGGCAACCGCAGCCTTCGACGCTCTCAAGCATGCCCTGTCCACCGCGCCGATCCTCCATCTCCTAGACTTTGACAAGCCATTCACAGTGGACCACGACGCATCAGGATCGGGCTTTGGGGTGGTCCTCCATCAAGGCGCGGGTGCCCTCGCCTTCTTTAGTCGGCCATTTGCGGCCCGTCATCTGAAACTCGTCGCATATGAATGGGAGTCGATCGGCTTGGTCCAAGTGGTCCACCATTGGAGGCCATACCTTTGGGGCCGCCACTTCATCATTCGCATAGATCATTATGCCCTCAAGTTCATGCTTCACCAGCGCTTGTCCACAGTTCCACCGCACCAGTGGGTAAGCAAGTTGTTTTGCTACAATTTCATCGTCTAGTATTGGTCGAGGAGCCTAAATACCACTGTCGACACTCTATCTCGACACGAGGAGGCAGACGCCTCCCTCAGCGCACTCACAGACCCCCTCCTTCAAGCTTTTCGACGATCTTCGCCGTGAGCTGCAGGACAATGTGGAGCTTCGTGCCCTCCGCGACTCGGTGGTCGCGGACCACAGCACGCCATGGCATGTTGTGGACGGTTTGATCCTGTGTGGCTCTCGGGTGTACGTGCCAGCAACCTCCGTGGTGCTGCCGATGGTCCTCCAGTTGGCGCACTCTGCAGGCCATGAAGGGACACAAAAGACCCTACAGCACCTCCACCAGGACTTTGTCATTGATCATGATCGTCAGCTGGTGCGCGAGTTCATGAGCTCGTGTGTGACGTGCCAATGTAACAAGACGGTGAACCTTCATCCCACCAGCCTCCTGCAACCCCTGGACGTTCTGTCCTAGGTCTGGTCAGACATCATGCTCGACTTCATCGAAGTCCTCCCTCACATCCATGACAAAAGTGTGATCTTGACGGCGGTCGATCGGTTTTTGAAGCAAGCTCACTTCCTCGCCTTGAGCCACCCATACACTGCTGCTTTGATCACCAAGGCCTTCTTCGATGGCATTGTGCGCCTCCACGGGTTTCCCACCTCAATTGTCAGTGATCAGGATCCGGTGTTCATGGGGAACGTTTGGCGTGACCTGTTCAAGCTCGCCAGCGTCAAGCTGCGCATGAGTACCGTGTTCCACCTGCAAACCAACGGCCAATCCAAGGTGGTCAATTGAACGATCGCCATGTACTTGCGGTGCATCATAGGCAACCGACCTCATTCCTGGCTTGATTGGCTTCCTTGGGCCAAATACAGCTCTAACACCTCGTACCACTCTACGCTTTGAACTACGCCATTCAAGGTTGTTTGTGGGCGGCCTCTGCCCGCCTTGCTACCATACACTGCAGGGACGGCCAGGACTGACACCGTTGATGACCTCCTCTGTGACCACGATGCATTCCTAGTGGACGTCCGTGATCACTTGCTACAGGGCTAGGAGTATGCCAAGAAGCACTACGACACCTGCCATTGTTCGCTAGAGTTCACCATCGATGACTGGGTGGTGCCGCGGATCCTTCACCGGCCAGCGCAGTCCTTGATGCTGGGGTTCTGTGGCAAGCTCAGTCCACATTTTGTTGGTCCATTTCAGGTGGTGGAGCGTGTTACCCCAGTCGCCTACTGCCTGTGTTTGCCCGATGGCGCTCGAATCCATGATGTCTTGCATGTTGGGGTGCTCAAGCCGTTCCACGGTACCCCTCTAGCAATGACTCCAGCTTTGCCACCTCTACACCACGGTCACGTTCTTCATCGTCCTGCCCACGCTCTGCATGGCCAACTTCGTTGGGGCGTGTGGCACGTCCTCATTCAGTGAGAGTCCATGCCGGAAGCCGACACCACCTAGGAGCCTGTTGAATGTTGGGGTTTAGTCCCACATCATGTAGCGATTGTGGGGGAGCATAATATATAAAGGTGGGAGAACCCCCACCTATTAGGCTAGTCTTTTGGGTTGGGAAGGCCCAAGGCCTTATATGTTGTAGCTCCGGTGGACCTAGGACCTGTGGGAGCACAGGCTCGTAACGAGCCGGGCCGGCTACAAGCCAGCTCCAAGATCATGAACTCGGTGGTCACCATCGGTTCCAACAATTGGTATCAGAGCCGGTACCCGAGTTCAGAAAAAGCTAAACCCGCTAAAAATCTCGAGTGTCATTTATGGTGGGGGCGCCCCGATGTGTGACTAAGGGGGTGATTGTTAGGGTTTAGTCCCACATCATGTAGCAATTGTGGGGGAGCACAACATATAAGGCGGGAGAACCCCCACCTATGAGGCTAGTCTTTTGGGTTGGGAAGGCCCAAGGCCTTATATGTTGTAGCTCCGGTGAACCTGGGCCTGTGGGAGCGTAGACTCGTAACAAGCCGGGCCGGCTGCAAGCTAGCTCCAAGATCGTGAACTCAGTGGTCACTACTGGTTCAAAGAATTGATATCAGAGCCGGTACCCGAGGTCAGAAAAAGCTAAACCAGCTAAAAAACTCGAGCGTCATATATGGCGGGGGCACCCCGATGTGTGTCTAAGGGGGAGATTGTTGGGGTTTAGTCCCACATCATATAGCGATTGTGGGGAGCACAACATATAAGGCGGAAGAACCCCCACGTATGAGGCTAGTCTTTTGGGTTGGGAAGGCCCAAGGCCTTATATGTCGTAGCTCCGATGGACCTGGGACCTGTGGAGCGCAAGCTCATAACGAGCCGGGCCGACTGCAAGCCAGCTCCAAGATCGTGAACTCGGTGGTCACCACCGGTTCCAACAGTAAGCAGGTAACTACTAACTACTTCTGTGTTCAAGTATTTAGGAAGTGATGTATTTTTGTGATTACAAATTGCATAGAACTGACTGCAGTAGAAATCAATCAAGGAAGAATGCATCAACCCCTGGTACCACACAAATATTTCTTTGACCAAGCAACCAATACCTACTTTCAGGAAGAGAAGCTTGGGAATCGTATTTGTATATCTACATCTACATATCTAAGAATATGTCTAGAACCATGTATTCCAAGAACTATAGTATATATCTGCATCTACATATATGAATATATGAAGAACCAAATATTTCATAACCATGATTACAATGAAGCAGTTTTGATGCGGTTGAACTTAATCCATAGAAATAAAAACTAAAACTTTTGCACCTGATCGTCTTCTAAATTGGCTAAACATGCTCTACACAACATATGAAATCAATTAAAGGCAGAGCAATCTAGAAAAAACATATCTCAAACCAACTCTCATTTTGGCACAGATATCTATGGCGAAAATATTGAGGGCCAATTGCAAGACTGCCCTTGTTTTGAGATCCAATTCCACATTTGCCCCCCTTTTAACTTTGCACGTTTGCCCCTCCTTTTTGAATTTGAAGGCACCAGTTGCCCCTGTTCGGTGAAGTGGACTTAACGGTGTTAAGTACAGGCTGAAAAGACAGAAATGCCCTCAACACCCAAGAATCAATCTGAATTTTTTTATACAGACTTATTGTGCACTTATGTTGGACAAATGACAACATATATTTTGTATAAATATCAAAGTACATATTGTGCTTGCAAGCATAATCTTTGCAGATACTATATAAGCATAATATTTGCACAATATATTTACAAATGACAATACACGGACAGAGATGCACATAATATACTAGTTCTGAATATATACTTATACCTACCATATACAGGCAACAACGTGAACCATCGATCTCTTGATCTCTACCAAGAAAAGATACTTCTGTAATTAATTCTTACTAAAAAATTGCAGTAAGAAAAAAATGCTCCTTGTGACAAAATAAACGATCAGGCTGCTGAGCTCATCATTAAGTTCAAGATATATCAAGTAATATGATCTCATCACTAAATGGCCAATAACAAGACTTAATACAACAAAATAATTGTGTAGCACAGTGGTCAATTCCTTTCGTTATCACAGGTTCAGTTCCTTCATCGGCTGCCAAAATACAAAGCGTTTGTCACATGGGGTGTTTTGCCTCTTCTCAGCATCTCAACAATCTCAACAACTCATTTCGGAGTGAGGTCCTCCTGCAAAAGAACTACTATTAGGCCACTTGAGCAGAGTTAGCCATTGAGGCCTGCTGCTAAAAGAGCAGAGCTACTGAAATTCATAAACAGGTAAATTAGCTCGAAAAGTCCCAAGCAAGCTCTAGCACTCCTAAGTTGGCATACAGAGGCAAGACTAACCAAGTTTAGATCCACTAATAATGAAAATTTGCATATTGATCTAAAAACCAAAACAAGGAGCTTTGAGCTGCTGAACTAAAAGAGATGCAAATCACAGAAATTGTAGTTCAGAGAAGGGAAATAGAAAAGCAAGGATCTGAACTCGAAATAAATAAGCTACCTGCTACCACAGTTCTATGTAGTGGAGATAAAGCATAATATTTGCATCATAATTCAAGAGTTGACAATAACCACATTAAGTTTTCATGCCTCGATCATAGCTAAGCATACCAAAATAAAGTTCACCACATTCTAAGATCATGTCTAGGTCATACATGCCTAGCACATACACAACTAATCATCCACTAAATATTACATATCCCAAGCAGTGGTCAATTGTACACATTGAGCAAAGCAGCAAGCCTTGAACCACCTCTTCCTCTGCCTCTACCCCTCCCCCTCCCAGTTGGTGGTCTTCCTCCTCTAACATCAGTGGCACCATCACTTCAAAAAAATGTAGTGAGCATGCCTCAGTAAATACTTGGCTGTGGGCATGAACATGTTCAAAGTAAAGTGAAAAAGTGATATACTTGGCTGTTTCAGTATGTGATGAACTTGTACCTCCACTTCTCCCAATTTGTGATCCTCCTCCAATATTACTTGCAGCATCACTTGTTTTGAGATAGGAAAAATGCATCAGGTGGTATGTTCAAATCATGAGAATAGTAAACAAGTACACATGGGATGACTTACTTGGATGATCCAGTAGTAGGAAGGTCATTGCTCTCCACCTTAGATGCATTCTCATGAGATGCAAACATCTTTTTCTCCCTAGCAGTCAGCCCCCCTTGGCACTTCTTTGCGGTATGGCCTCGTTCACCGCATTCGGAGCACCTCTTTCTTTTCCTAGCACCAGGTTCATCTGATGCCTTAATCCTAGTTTTCCTTGGCCTGCTAGGCTTTCTTCTCAATTTAGGCTTATTAATTTTGTATCCAAGATCAACACATGGCCAGAAATGCTTTGATGTCATCGGATTAAACACACCTGTATATGCCTTTCTCAGCTTCTCAATAGAGAAATAATCATGGACAAAGTCATCCATTTGCATGTCTCTACTAAGCTTTGCTATGAATGCTAAAAGCATGTTTACATGGCTTTCCACTCACTTGCCACAACCTACAACTACATGTCTTGAGCTCTAAATTAACTACATACCTAAAAGCTGCTCTTGATGACGTAGGTGCAGTAACTTTAGCTATGTTATTGCCACATCTTAAAACCTCATGGTCCTTGATAGCTTTGCTTTGATCAGTTAGAGCCTTTGTTGTATCAGGGATTATGCTACCCTCCAATGACATAGCAATTTTCCTCCTCTCTTCAAATTTGGATATGATCATCTGCCTTATCATATCATGCATCTCAAGAATCTGCAAGTCTTTACATCTTCTCACCCAGTTGTTGAAAGACTCAGAGATGTTATTATTGATGTAGTCTACCTTGCATTGATCAGAAAATTTGCTTCTACTCCACAAGTATGGATGATTCTCATCCAAGTAAGCAATTGCTGCAGGGCACTTTTCCATTATTCTCTCCATGTGCCAATTGAACTTCTCAATAGTGCAAGCCTTGGCAGCCGGTCACATGTTATAATTGAACAAATCACTAGAGTAATGCTTCTTGAAATTCTTTCACAAGTGCCTCATACATTCTCTATGTTTGACACCCGGATATACATCCTTCATAGCGTCACCTAGTCCTTTGCATGCATCTGTGCTGATAGCCAAACCTGTAGGTGTACCAATAGCGGCCTTCAAGTTCAAAACGAACCATGTCTAGCTCTTTGTAGATTCAGTTTCAATTACACCATAGGCAACAAGAAAAAGGCTATTATTTCCATCTATAGCAACAACAGCTACCAATTGACCCCTTGACCTTCCTGTCAGGTGGGTAGCATCTATAGCAATGTAGGGCCTGCATCCTTGTAGGAAACCATCAATGCATGGTTTGAGGGCCACAAAGAATCGCCTAAAACAGACATCTCCTTGATGAACTTCAGTATCTAGCTCAACAATGCTTCCTAGGGCTGATTTCAGTAGCTCAGCTCTATATGTGGGCAGCAAGTCATAACTATCATCCCACTTACCAAATATAATGTACAGAGCTTTTTCCTTACCCTTGAAGACCTTGTTGTAAGGAACTTTGAATCCATACTTCTTCTTCATCCTACGTTGTAACTCCATAGGTCCCATGGTTGAGTCCTCCAGCAAGAATTCAACCACCCTTTCAGCAACCTAATTATTTGTTGCCATTGTGTCACCACACTGATTCACTGAAGTGCACTTGTGCTTGGGGCCGTTCGTCTTAACCTGCAAGGGAAATAATCATGTAATTAAGATGACATTGCAACAAAAGATCAAGATTTATGGAAAAATCAGCCCAACAAAAGAAAGGAACTGTTATACCTTGCATCCAACAAATTTCTTCTTGCTAGTAGAAGCAAAAAATGTCCACTCACAGCCTTGATCAGCTCTAAAGCACTTAGCTCGAAATCGCTCGTTATCTTTCTTCATAGTACGGAAACCATAGTCATTCAAGATTGCATGTTGAGTCAACGTCGACTTGCACTGATTCACATCAGGAAATAGACAACCAACATCAACACATGGATCATCAACATCATAAGAGCAAATAGGAACATCATCATTGTCATCATCATCAACTATTTCATGATCAGGTTCATACTTAGGGTCAGAGCAATCAGAGTCAGAAAATGCATCTAATTCAGATTCAGAAGATAAAGCCAATTCAGAGTCATAGCTACAATCACTCAGTACTTCATCTGAGACTTTCCTGTGCACCTTCTTGTCTTCCTTGGCAGGCTGAGTTGGCTGAGTTGGTTGTGTTGGATCTATGAAAGGATCCAAATCAATAGGTGCAGTACTCGGTAAGTTCCGAATAGTAGGGTGAAGCCTACGCTTGGTTGGTGAGAACTGCAATGGCCCATCAAAGTCATTGACTTGACCAACAATATGGACTTCCCCCTTGTCTTTATTGAGCTCAAACCACTCGGACAGCTGTTCATCAGTTGAAATCTCAATAGATTCATCCTTCAATGCTCGCCATAGAGAAATGTACTGCTTCGAACCCCCATAAAAAGCTTTCACCAATGAAATTTACTAGCTGCAGCACACTATAGTTTTGACTGTCAACAACTGTCATCAAGCTTTCCCTCCTCCTATGTCTTAGGACCCCCATCTGGCATGCTCCAATGTGCCCGAACCAAAACAATAAGTTTTATGTGATTGTCATTTGTCCTACAAACCAGAGCATGTTCTATAAGCTAGTTCATCCTAAGGACCTAATTGAACAACCAGAGCATGTTCTACTGCAGAAAGTATGAAGTCCAAGAAAGTTACCCAATCGGTTCCATGTCGTAGCTGAGGCAAACCGCGTCAGGCACCCGTGGTGAGGTGAGGTTCACTGCTTACTGTTCTGGCTCCTCTTCCCTGGTGATGAACTTCTTCTTGCCTGGAGGCTTCAGCTTGCCATCTCCTCCTGCATGGATCAGTTTTCACCAATCTGAGAAGTAGCACACATTAGCAAATCAGATTCATGCAGTAGGCTGTCAACCTGAGAAGTAGCACACATTAGCAAATCAGATTCATGCAATAGGTTGAAGACATGGGCCATCTGGCCACTGTGAGGAGTGGTGGCCAGCATCGGCCCATCACAGCAGAGGGTAGAGGCCTTAGGGCACACCGGCACAGGCCACAGCCCACAGGGCACTCTGCAAGTATCCGCTCCCTCCCCACTGATAATTTTCTCTTTTTGAAAGTTTAGTTATAAATATATCGAAGTGCTGTTGCCAAATAGATAAACATCATGGCCAGGATTCGTTTCAACTTTTTCACATTTTTATTCTAAAAATGGTGTGTAACAATTACTCACAGAACTGGAAATATATAATCAAGGTGCATGAGATTCAAAATGTTTGCACCCGTCAATGATGAATTTTCTTTTTGAAAGTTTAGTTATAAATATGTCCAGGTGCTGTTATCACATAGATAAACATGTAGCGAGCATCCGGTTCGATTTGTTTCACTTTATCCTTCTAGCATAAAGAATCACAAATCTTAGCAACAGAGTCAGGAAACACAAAAGCCAAAGGATAATAAAAACAGAGGAAAATACTTGATGAGACATTGACATATCATAGATTAAACTTTATATATTTCCATATACAACTGAAATGATTGCAGAGTGAACGATGATGATAGGCCATACAGTAGCAATTTCCATACCTGATTAGGTTTGGATAAGATGTCAGTACCTCTCAGATAGAACACACAGAGGACACTCTAACTTAGAATACTCTTAGTACTAAAAGATGGAATTCCCTAAACGACCAGCACATATAGTGTGGAAACAATTACTTCAAAACTGTAAAATTATCTTGGTAGCAAAACATTATTATTAGTACCAAAATATTAATGAAGTAAATTCATGGTACTAAATAATTTTATACTGCCAACACTGAAGCGGCAAGAACTGAAATTTCTAAAGTAAAAATGATGCATGACATTTAGGTAACTAGAAAAAATCTGAAATATCCCAAGAAAAAAACGTCTTTAGACCTTTTGAATCAGCTAGAGCAAATCAGTAAATCACAACCATACCAAGAATAACTAATGTTGGTGCCAATCACTAGATCTGGAAAATAGACGGGCAACATAACAGGGAAGACTGACGGAGTATTCTCAACCATAAAAAATTTCAGATCGAAAGTGAGGGTGCATGACCTGAAACTACCAACAAATATATGGAGGAAGATTTCAACCGGTAGTACTTTTCCTCGACGATGGCGGGGCTGTGATGGCAGTGCAGCTCCCGCTGGACGCCCAGGCCGTGCGACGCCCAGGAGCCGCCCGCCGGCCGCGCGACGCACCGGCTCCGCCCGCTAGCCGTGCGACGCCCAGGAGCCGCCTGCCGGCCGCGTGACGCCCCGGCTTCGCCCGCCAGCCGCGCGACGCCCAGGAGCCGCCCACCGGTGAAAGGTCCTTGTTTGGTTTTGGTAATTGAGTGACAACCTTAGGTGGACTAATTATGTTTAATGTGAGATACATAGGGATTAGTCCACAGGTAATGGTGTCATGAAGGAGCTCATTGCATATGAGACATGACATGGAGTCATATGACCAAGGTGGCAAAGATCAAGATGAGGCTTGGCTCGACGGACCGGTTGCAAGTTTGAAGGGCAAGTCGGAGGCTTTGGAGCGATGGACCGTGAGGCGGTGAAGCTTGAGCAAGACTTGGCGCTGATGGACCGACGCAACGGTGAAGAGCAAGTGAGGTCAAGATCGATGGACCAAGGTCACATGATGATATAAAGTGGATCATATCATTTGTGATATGATTGGTGTGTGTGTGTGTTGCATCAACGTCGGAGGAGATGGAATGGAATGCGCAAGGCAAAGGTATAACCTAGGGCATTTTCATTTCACCGGTCATAGGTGTGTAGAGAAGTTGATGACCGGGTTTATGATAGATGACAATACTATTAAGAGGGGCAAACTTGTTTGCATATTGGTCATCTAGTGCCACTGGAGCGATCTAACTTTGCATACGTGCTAGGATCGAGTGGTGAGGCAAGTTGAGTGCCGAACCCCTTAGGAGAAAATATTTGTGAAATGCTAACACACGTCACAAGGTGGTGATCACTTGTTGGTGTTGGCACATTTGCAAAGGCGGCGGTGTTTGAGCGGTAGTGAGGGGTTTAGGGTTGGCGCTCCCTCCCGCCGAGCTTGTGAGCGCGGGATTCAGGCGTTTTCAGGGAAATGAAATGCCTATTTTCCATTGCGCCGGAGGTTGAAAAAGTGGTGAAAGCATGGAAGTATTTCTTGAGCTAAAACATGTGTTTTAGTGATACACATATGGAGAGTAGCTCATAAGTGAACGGGCAAAACAAGCGGATCGAGCAAACGTTGCAAAACCGTCGAAATAGGAGCAACAGACGCTGGCTCGGGAAGCAACAGACGCGACCCTAGCGTCTGTCGGCTCACCCGAGTTGCAGCACGCGGGCACCCGCGACAGAAGCGGTGGTGTCCCGGCGACAGACGCGCCTGGAATCACTATTCTAGTGTTTGTCGCTTGAGGAAGTTGGGCGCGTCATGGTTCTACGCGACAGACGCGTCCATCGGCCAGGCACCGGACGCGTCTGACGCTCCGGCGCGATAACGTGGCCACTGGACCGTGTCTGACGGTGGCGAGGCGATGTCTGTCGGTCACGACAGACGCGTCTGTCGCGTGTTGGCACGAGCAGCGAAGGCGAGCACGAGGTGGCTGCGACAAACACTGGACTGCGTCTGTCACTGAGTCGACAGACGCGTCCGTCGAGCGTTCGGCGAAAATGGCCTCTTTGGACCGCGTCTGTCGTCACGATAGACGCTGGACTCTGCCGCGACGTACGCGTCTGACGTGTCAGTTTTTGACCGTTGGTTTTCGGTCGCTGGGACACGTGGCACACGTAGGAGCGACGGACGCTACTGTGCAGCTTTTGTCGGTTTGGCGACAGACGCTACTGTCCAGCGTCTGTCGCCCCCGAAAAATGCCCAGTGGGTTTCCAACGGCTCTATTTCATTGTGGAGCTATAAATAGATGTTGTGGCCGGCCATGGCTGGCAGCTGAGCACCGTTAGGCCTTGGTGGCTTGTGTTGGTGTGCTTAGGAGCCCTCTAACTCACTTGAGCTTGATAGTGATCATCCGATCGAGTGAGAGAGCAATTCTAGTGTGTTGCATTGTGAGGATTGCATCGAGTGACACTAGGTGATCGAGTTGCAAGCCGGTGGTACTTGTTACTCTTAGAGGTTGCCACCTCCTAGACGGCTTGGTGGCTTGCGACTCCGTTGAAGCACACGTGGAGATTGTGCGTGGTTCCGGAGGAGGATTTGTGAGGGGGATTGTACTCACCCCGCGGGGATCGCGAAGAGCAACTCTAGTAAAGCTCATGGCTTGGAGGATCCCCATCTTGAGAGTGGATGTGCGGCACCCGCTGAGGGTTTGACTCTTGATAGTCAATTAGCTCGTGATCCATCAAGTGGGTGTATCACCACAACGGGGAGTAGCTTAGTGGCAACCAAGTGAACCTCAGTGAAAAACCGTCGTGTCAACATTGTGTACATCTTCTCGGTGGTTTGCTTTCGATTCACAAGCTTGTATTTACATTCATATACTTGTGCTTGTGTAGTTGCTCTTGTAACTAGTTTGCTTGTGTAGTTTGCTAGTTACCTTCTTGCTTGTGTAGCATAGAAGTAGCTCCCATTGCGTGGCTAATTTGGTTTGTGTAACCTTGTTAGTCATATTGCTTAGCTTGTGTAGCTAAGTAATTTGCGCTCTCTAGTTTGACATTAGTTGCCTTGCTATTGAGCATTGCTAGTGAGCATAGGTGGCTTTGTGCTTTTGCTTACTAGAATTGTGTAGGAGCTCCCCGACATTGCTAAAGTACCAGTGCATAGGTTTGTGTGACCTTGCTCTAGAATTGTTTAGGAGAGCTTTTGCTAAGGAAAGCACCTTAGTTACATAATTAGGATCATTGTGAGGTGCTTGTGAATTTAGATAGAGGGGTGTAGTCTTGGCTAGACCGATAGTTTTAATTCCGCATTTGTTTCGGTTTGCTGACGCGATTAATTTTAGAAAGGACTATTCACCCCCCTCTAGTCCGCCATCTCGACCCTTCAGCCGGCCGTGCGACGCCCAGGAGCCGCCCACCGGCCGCGCGACGCCCCGCCTCCGCCCGCGGGCCACGCAACGCCCGGCTCCGCCCGCCATCCGCGCGACGCCTAGGAGCCGCCCGTCGGCCGCGCGACACCCCGCCTCTGCCCGCCGGCCGCCCGTTGCCCAGGAGCCGCCCGCCCAGGAGTCGCCCGCCGCTGGCTCTATTGGCCCCCGCCGTGCCCTAGCTGCCGATTCTATTTGGTTCTGTGGCTATCGAGTGAATGGGAGAAGCAAAGGGGGTGTGTGCCTGTCGACTGAATGGGATAAGGGGCACTTTCATCTTTTTTCTTTTTTCTTTTTTCTTTTTTCTTTTTTCTTTTTCCTAGACATTTTTTTATGGTCATATTATTTGGGGATGTCACGAAGGTCTGATTCAGGGGCAGACGGTTGCATGAGATTCAAAAAGGAGGGGCAAGCGTGCAAAGTTAAAAAAAAGGGGGCAAACATGAAATTGGATCTCAAAACAAGGGCAGTCTTGCAATTGGTCCAAATATTGAAGGTAACATGTATCAACACTTATGATTTTATCCCATTTGCTAAAAAGCATCCTCAGTGCCCTTCTGCTAACACCACAAATATAATTCTGCCCTTTCTAGCTATGCCACTTGTACTGAAAGCAGTGAGTCATAGCGATAATTAGGACTAAAATCAGAAGGGAAAACAAATGCTTTCCTAGACACAATTATGCATCCAAAGGCCTTGTTTATATGTCAGTGTATGGACCTCGGGAATCAATCAAACCCAATGAAAATAAAAACAGATGTATCATATGGAATAAAATCATAAATAAAAATGACCAGAGGTTGTGTGTTTGTTTGTCTTGTAAAACTCTTCTTCTGCTAATACAATGATATGCAGCTCTCTCACGTTTTCGAGAAAAAATATGGAAGGAAGAAGGAACAAACCATTTTCCTTGTTTTTGTGCAATCTAGTTCAAACTCTCTTTTCCTTGGCTGTATCTAAATTAGGCAAACAAATTCACATCCATCAGTAAGACCTCAAATCCAAATCACGGAGCATGACTCTTCTATAGTCTGATGGGAAGCAAACTATTATTAGCGGGCCAGGAAACAAAGAAGAAAACACATCTATGGCCTTCCATTGCAGGGAAATGGTGGTCTCTCTGATCTGCCGTTGCCCTAATAGGGTAAAAACCCATCAGGTTTCGGGTGCCCGTTGCCATCTCAGTGTGTTAGAGTGAAAAAAATGGCTGCTGATAAAAGAACCAGAGCAGGTGAGGGGCGATCACTGGGGCAATAAAGTGTGACAGTGGGCAAAGTGGGGGTGGGACCTGAGTTACTACATGCTTTTTAAGTAGTAGAGATATATAATGTGCCTGTTGTTGTCTAAACTTGGCGTCAAGTAAATCATGGATTGATTGGGTTGTTTAAAGTTTGGATGTTACTGCTTCTGACGCAAGAAGTATGCTTGGGTGAATGGTCTTGCATTATTGGCTTATATGCTTGGGTGGTTGTCTTTCTTTGTCTCCCACTTCTAATACGAAGTATCTATATGTCGCGATGATTGATGGTCACTCCATAACTTATGTCATGGTACCTCAAACAGTATCCAACAAAGGCTTTAGCTCCATTTATGCTCGAGGACTATCGGAGAGTAACGATGGATCAGAGAGGGGAGGAAGAGCAATATAGCTATGAAGATATTCTTAGGTGTATGAAGAAAGGTAATCTTAGTTCTGTTTGGGACTTCTAGTACGTGTCTACTTAGACACTGATGCTGGCGCAGAAGTAAGCTTGTATCATAATCCTCTTTACTTGTAATACTTGTCCTTTCAGTCATACCAATGGACTTGAAGCAGACTGTTCAAGTAGATAAAGACCTAGTGATCCGTGCCTATTATGCTGGACATGTAAGTTTCTTACACTATTGTTCATTCAACATTCTGCTCAGTGTTCTTATTGATTTAGTACTCTACTTTCTAAGCTAGTAAAACCGTTGCCAAACTCAAGGTTATAGGGGCTGCCATGATTTATGCAAAAGTTGGGGATGCTTCTATGGTATACACCGGGGATTACAATATGACACCAGATAGACATCTTGGGGCCGCACAAATTGATCGCCTGATGTTGGATCTCTTGATATCAGAGTATGGTCTAACCTCAAACTCTAAATATATTTTTCTGTTTTGTGATTGCCTTTACTTGGATTTGTAACCAAGTGTTGTTGTGATTTATGCTACATTATATCCATAGGTTATTTCTTCTCTCTTCACACCACATGTTTTTATGGGGTGGAGGAGGACCCTGACTATGTAGATGATAGTCATAATCGGTAGAGGGGCGAGCGTGTTCACCTTGGCGCCCTATATTTGGGAGTTGCTGGCCAAGTCCCACTGATTACATCTGCTATAAACACCAAGTTCAACAACCTCCTACTTCCAAGCACTAACAAACCAATCGCTAACAAGTCAAAGCAATCCTGGAACTGGCCAAACCAACTGAAACTGAAGACCTAACTTGTCAAGCAGTTGTTGCCGTACTCTCTGGCGTGTTACCGCTATGCTCATGCCATGCCTTCAACGCTCTTCTTGGAGCATCTGCTGTAGTGCTTGCCCTAAATAAAAACAGGGTCTAGAGGGTATGTTTTACCTATTTGACTTCGTCTTGGTTGATATCAGATTTTGGGAATATGTTCCAGACCACCTGTGGACCATTGCTTAGCTCCTGTAAGCCAATCTGTTCTCCTGGACATCGTTTGGATTATACTTGTAAATTAGTTTGTTATTACACTTGCTATGCAGTTGAATGTACTAGTTTCTAATGCTGCGATAGTCAATGAACCTGCATTTGTTTTATGGTTGCAGTGGCTTAACGTTTTACTGTTATATTTGAATCAAAGAGCATCAATTGTTGTGGATGATTTTTTTCCTGCGTACATAACCAATTAACTAATTTTCTTTATGCAGATCAACAGATGCTAAAACTATACGTGATTCAAAGCATGCCCGTGAGAGGGAGTTCTTCAAAGCGGTATGAAAAATCTGAACTTCGCTGCAGTGTATAGATTTGTAGATTTTCATTGCATGTGTAGCAACCAATGCTTTTCCAATGGTGCACTACTCTATTTTCTAGGTTTTGGATTGTATGTGCTTAAGATTATTTGGGCACAACACAGTCCACTAAGTGTGTCTATGTTTTTTTTGTTTTATTCCTGACGTTTTGGTCCAAGAAGATGCATTCTGACTGTATTAAGCCAAAATCTTGTGAAGTGTACACAGTTGATTTTACTTCCATGGCATAACTGAGTATATGTTTCCTCTAGGTACATAAATGTGTTTCTGGTGGAGGTAAAGTTCTAATTCCAACGTTTGCTCTGGGAAGAGCTCAGGTATTGTTTGTCTCTCTTAATTCTACTTTATG
Organism: Saccharum hybrid cultivar R570; assembly: GCA_038087645.1. Classification (NCBI taxonomy): domain Eukaryota; kingdom Viridiplantae; phylum Streptophyta; class Magnoliopsida; order Poales; family Poaceae; genus Saccharum; species Saccharum hybrid cultivar. The sequence continues at coordinate 630,277 of JAQSUU010000198.1, forward strand.
AGACAAAGTGATGATTAAGTGTGATAACTATATATGACTTAAATGAGCAAGTTTCCCTGTGAAGTACCACCCCGAAGGCACACTGTTCAAAGGTTTCATAATTTGAGTATCCATCTATGACGCCTGTATTTCAGGAACTATGCATGTTACTGGATGGCTATTGGGAGAGGATGGACTTGAAAGTTCCTATTTATTTTTCAGCTGGTATGTGTGTGGCTTCTTGAAAGTTGAAACCTTCTTGTATTTTTCTGCTGCATGTGAAGTTTTACTTGTTGATTTGTGCTATAGGTTTAACCATTCAAGCTAACGTGTACTACAAAATGTTGATTGGATGGACTAGCCAAAAGATCAAGGACAGCCATGCAGTGCATAACCCTTTTGACTTCAAGCATGGTATGGTTCAGTTCTTCAAAAGCTAATTGTCCAATCCTACTTTGAGTGAAGATGAAGTGCACATGATTGAGTTCAAAATCTAAATGTTCAGTAGAATTTTAGCTAAGTAACTAATCCTCCAATTTATCCTTTTTTTTGCTATATTTTGTAACTGTATGACACCAATTGTTTTTTTATATTTATTTAATGATAGTTTTTTTTATTTAACCATAATATTGATAATAATTGTTGCTATTTCACTTTTTATGTGGTATCCACAATTGAGATATAAGGTGTTAAATATTGAAATAACAGAGACGGTATTTTTCACATTTCAGTTTGCCACTTTGAGCGTTCCTTCATTAACAACCCTGGTCCCTGTGTACTTTTTGCAACACCTGGTATGATTAGTGGGGATTCTCTCTTGAGGCGTTTAAGAAATGGGCACCATCAGAGAAGAATCTGATTACACTTCCAGGGTATACTCCTTACTTTTCTTGTTTATTCCATTTTCTCTAATATTTTAAATCACTCTTATTCATTCATGTAGGCAAGCTTTACCAAACCTTTTATTCTACAGTTATTCTGATGCCGCTTTTTTATTTTCCCCACACAGATATTGTGTTTCTGGAACCATTGGTCATAAGTTAATGTGTGGGAAACCTACAAGGATTGATTACAAGGACACTCATATTGATGTCAGATGTCAGGTCAATTTTCATCTCATTTCATATTTTGCAAAAAAACGTACAAATTTAAATAGTAATGACAAGAACATGGTCAACAAGAAGGAAGCCTTGTAAATCACTAGTGTGTATCTTTACCATATGCTTATATATTGTTGAAGTCTGGCTTTTAAATTCGATCCATATCAATCCCCACTTATTGTTCTGCACAATTAAATTCTACTCACTAAAGGTTGCTTGCTCAAGGCCCTTAGATGTCTAGTGTGGTTGGCTGGTTGTGGTCGTTTTTTTGTTTCTTTTTATGAGTTTTTTGTGAGTAGTTCGTGTTGAGGAGGGGCTTTCCTAGTTTCCTCCCTGTTTTTGTACATTTTGCACTTTATTTTAATGAAATGGCACGGAAAAAATCTACTCATTACTATTCACGAAGCATATATGATTGTTAGCACTCAACACAATAGCTCTCCACAGGAAACATGTAGTCTTACTCTAAAAAAAAGGAAACATGTAGTCTAGGAATTGGAGCTTTCTCTGAGATTAAGCATGATGTTTGAAGTTTCTGACAGAATACTGCTGTCAGTGTCTAATGGACTCGTTCGGCTGTGCTGATAAGCCGGCTGAAAAACACTGTTGGCTGATTTGTTGTGAGAGAAAAATACTGTTTCGGCTGAAAAAACAAGCTAAAAAGTACGGATTATAAGTCGGATGAACAGGACCATATCTTACATTTCAGTTTTGTCTCTTTTGGCACTCTAGATTTACTCGACCCTTGCATTTTTTTATTTCAGTTCTGATATTATTTGCCCCCTCACACTGAGTTTTTTTTGCCCCCTTTATTTTTTTACCAGATTCATCAGCTAGCATTCAGTCCTCATACAGACTCCAAAGGGATTATGGATCTGACAGAATTCCTGTCACCCAAACATGTAATTCTCGTTCATGGTGAAAAGCCTCAGTCCTCAGATGGCTTATCTGGGCGTGTTTAGATTGCAAATTTTTTTTTGAAAAGTTCCTATAACACTTTCGTTGTTATTTAGCAAAATTTGTCCAACCATGGACTAACTAGGTTCAAAAGATTCGTCTTGATATTTACAGACAAACTGTACAATTAGTTATTTTTTATCTATATTTAATGCTCCATGCATACGTCTAAAGATTCGATATGATGGCTATTGTAGCACTTTTTGAGAAAGTTTTGAGGAACTAAACAAGAGCTGAAGGAGAGGATCGAATCTGAATTTGGGATGCATTGCTATTTCTCAGGGAATAATGAATCCGTCTCCATTCCAACAACCCAGAACCTTAAAATGAGTACCTTAAAATGACATGTCTTTATACATGTCTGTGTAATAGATTCGATGCGCTTAGAGACAAACTCCTGTCTGTGGGTTGTACATTCCCTTACAGGCTGTGCTGTGCAGCAAGGTCAACGTAGCCTGCACAAGCGGAACCTGATTTGTGGTACAGGTTTGTCAGAAATGATTGGCAGTGATGAGGAGGCGGCGGAGGGCGTTCTTCTGATGGAGAAACACAAGTATCCAAAAATTCTTTGTGAGGATCAGCTCCTTGAGGTGCTGGGCATGGAGCGGCATCTCGTCCATTTTGAACCAATGGTCTCCACAATTGTAGCTACTGTTGAATCGGAGTTGTAGCAGGCTAAGGCAGCGGATTTAGATAGCGATGGGAAATGAATGCAACAGTATAAGTATACATCGCCATAATTTGGCCCATTATTCTGAAAATGCTGGTAATGTCATACACCACTTCAGTATTACTGACAACGACAAACCTTTTTAGGGTCCTTGAGAGTTACCACCAAGTTATTATATCTAGAGAGCTAGGTACCAAATTTTGGTACCTCCGTAGGTACGATTTCCTTGTGCCTTTTAATACCTCCCAAGGGTGTATTATATTGTCCATTAAAATTCCATGATTAGATTAGAGTAAATTTTACCGATGGTTGAACTTGTTTCGACTTTTTATTCTCGGTTTAGGTATTTACAAATTGTATACACACAACTCTAAACTTATCATGAGTGTATGTACAAATTGTGCACATAGCTCACACTTGGCTCTCTAAACTCCCTAAAACTGTTTTATGGTTGACCTTGTTTCGACTTTTTATTCTTGGTTTAGGTATTTACAAATTGTAAACACACAACTCTAAACTTATCATGAGTGTATGTACAAATTGTGCACATAGCTCACACTTGGCTCTCTAAACTCCCTAAAACTGTTTTATGGTTGACCTTGTTTCGACTTTTTATTCTTGGTTTAGGTATTTACAAATTGTAAACACACAACTCTAAACTTATCGTGAGTGTATTTACAAATTGTACACACAACACACTTGGATCTCTAAACCTGCACACTCAACTCCCTAAAACTGTTTTAAGTTCTCATCCCCATTCTAGTAGTTGCAACTGCATACTTAGCTTTCTAAGCTGTATGATTGTATCATCCTGGCTCAAATCCTCCTCCGTATTACATTGTACTCACCATGCCATGTGTTGCATGTATCTGCTTCACTTTAATGGCCACGCTACAGTCGTGTCGCCGCCCCACACCTGGCTGCGCTGTGTTGCTGGTGTGGTGCTGTACCCATGTGGTCATACCCCTACCCTTGCCACCAGTGGTGGATCCCAGACAAAATCCTAGGGGGGGGGCTAAACTTGATGGCTGGTTCGACCTTCGTCTTCAACCTCTGTCTAGTGTCCAACGTCTCCTTCCTAAGTTCTAATGGCAGAACTTTCATGGGGCTCAGGGGGGGCTGGTTTCTTCTTCTTCCTCTCTTTCTCTCTATTTTTCTTCTTTCCTCCACCACTTCTTCTCCCTCACCCTCCCCATTTTCCATTGATACATCAGCTGTAGGGGGGGGCTAGAGCCCCCCAGCCCCCCTTAGATCCGCCCCTGCTTGCCGCATTCGCAATTGACACTGATCCCACTACACTCCCTGATGTGTACCCGTACAACATATATCCTCATTAACACGATAAAGACTCCATAGGAGAGTATGCCCTTTCTCCACGGGTATCGTCATTAACATGGTAGGACTCCACAAGAGAATAAACCCTTGCTCGACTTGGATTAGTTAGACAAGGGCTCGAGAGTTGTACCTGTAACACCTCAAGTGTTTAGTCCTTAATTGCATTGCATTTGCATAAGCATGACATGCATAATCCATGTTTAGTATTTCATGTAATGCAATTCATGTGTTTGTTTAGGGTTTGCTTGATTGATTTCATAAAGTACTTGTTAGTTGGTGTAACAAAAAGGTAAAGTCATCAATCATGACCTACAACACCTTAGCTATACTTAGAGTAACATTTGGATCAAGGTTCATGTTGACCAAAATTACAAAATTGCCCTCCATGACAAGTTTGACTTCCATTTGACCATAGAAGGTTCTAGTTTGACCAATTAGAAAGTCTAATTTAGAGATCTTGCATGGAAGAGCACCCTTAAGCAAAGTTGTAAAGAAATTCTTGGGGAACAAAAGTCTCAATATGACCATCTCATGAAAATGACCACAACATGCTCAAAAGTGGCCCACAAGTCAGCTAGTAGTGTAATTCCAGGACTTAGAATTTTTCTAAGTCTGGAATTGGACTTTACAGTTTCACTGATGCCTACTTTGGAAGCTTGTAGTTTGCAAACCAAGCCAAACTAGCCTTCACTCATATTGACAAATTTGTAGATCACATGTAGCCCTACAACTTTGCCAATATCACCCAAGCCTGGTTCTCAATGGTTCAAGAGATATTGGGCCATGAAAATGACCTGTCAGTCGGCACCTTTGACTGAAACTTGGTTTCAGTTTCTTTGAGCACTACTTTGAGGCCATGTAGTTTCAAATATAGGCCGAACCAGCCTAAGCACCAATTGACAAAGTTGTTGACCTCACAAAGCCCTACCAATTTGATGTTATCATCTTCTCCTAACTCGAACCGGTTTAGAAGATAATGAGTGACAAAGTTGCTCTGTCAGGCTCGGCTTGACTGAACTGAAACCGTGATTCAAACTTCAGTGAACGGAACGTGGCGTCGCGGCAGAAGAACGCCGCCGCGTGTCCTCCACGCGCCGCGCGCGACCTGGCGACGCGGCCAGCTGCCGAGCGCATGAAGGGCGCCCCTGCTGCCGCTCCCACCTCCCCCATTCACTTCCTCCTCCTCCTTCCTTCTCATTTGCAAAAGGGAAAACCGAGCCGCCATCCCCTTCTTCTCCGACGAGCCCGAGCGCGAGCCACGCCACACCACCGGCCGTTTGCGCTCGCCATCACCTCCGCCTCACCACCCTCCACCCCCTTGACCCACTGAAGCCCGTGATTGAACCCTAGGTGAGCCGCATTGTCTTCTTCTCCGCCTCCGAGGGGTCGCCGGAGCCCGCCACGGGACCTCACCGTGGCCGGGTGTCTCGGGTCCTTCTCCATCTCCCCTTAGTAGTAAAATGGAACCGCCTGGACTCGGTGAAGCTCGTACCGAGCTCCAACCGCACCGCACTTCTTCACCGGCGACGGTGCGCCGCCACCGGAGGTCACCGGCCGCCACGCACGGCGGCAGGCCCTCTCCTCCCCATCCCCATCCGTCCTACGGGTGCCAATCGATGCGCCGGGTGACGGAGATCACGAGGCCGTGCTCGGTTGGCCGCGCGAGCCCTTCTCCGGCGAGCGCGAGCTCACCGGAGCTCGCCGGGCGTCGGCTCCCCTGCTCCCGGTCGCTGACCGCGGGGGCCCGCGTGTCAGTGCCGCGCGCGGGCGGGAGAGCCGAGCGGGCCGAGCGCGCGCGAGTGGGCCGGATTCGTTCCCGGGCCGGCCCAGTTGTCCGAAATAAAAATAGATTTTTATTATTTTGATACTGATTTTTGTAATACTTGGAAAAATAGGAATCTAGGGTTTTAGGGATCCAAAAATCATGAAATAAATTTTGTTAGAATCTACTGGATGTGTAGTATTTTATAAAAATATAGATCTGGCTTGAGATGTTTAAATTCTGTAAGATTTTATTAGATCCTTTAAATGTGTTTTGGAATGTATACAAATTTGTTTAATTTATAGCTTGAGCTGTAGAGTTCCATAAATTATGAAATTTGGTGGGTAGGTTACTCTATGCTAGTCCTAGCTATGGTAAAAATTTGGGCCTCAGTACTTAAGTAATTTTCAAGTTATAAGGCTATCATTTTATTCTAGGAAATAATGGAAGTAATTTTTATAATTTTTCTACATGTGCAATGTTATTGTAAATTTTTGGAGAATGTCTTGGTACCCTAGAGTGTCTAAGAAAAATATGAAATCTGTTGTTTGATACTTTTCAATGTGATTTATGATTTATGCCAAAAATCAGCCTTTTGGGCTTGTGAATTTTGTATAGGGAGTTTCTGTGAATAAAACTTGTTCAAATTTTTACTGTGGTCTATTTAGAGGTCAGAGAGTCCCCTGTAATTTTTGTAGAATTTTAGGAGCAGTTTACATATATGTTTAAAATTCTACCTAAATAATGAAGTAAATTAAGAAATGGGGTTAAATAAATATTCTAGTTGATTCCACCTTACTTTCTGGTGTTTTTATACCTAATGTGATCTGTTAGTAACATTAGTTTGGTTTTAGGAGACTTTGGGCATATCAACAAAAATTTAACCTTTGTAATTTTAGGTTTTCTGGACAGCTGGAAGTATTTCTAAATTTGACCTTTGATAAAATTTGTTGCTGGGAAACTTGTAAATACCAAAGTCACAGTAAACTTGATGAACTAGCTTGTGTCAAAATTTGGGAACATTTGGCTTAGTAGTTTGAGAGTTACTGTTGTTTTAAGTGGCAGTTCAGAATCTGCTGCTCTCTGTTTTGAGAGGACAGATTCTGGAACTTGTGAAGTTTGATGTGGAAAACTTAGGAGTTTGGGGTTGAGGTCTGAAAATGAATTGTAGAATATTTCTTAGGCTTTCCAGATTGTCCTAGATCATATCTTTTGGAATTGTAAATCTTTAGTTATGATAAAAACAAGTAGCTGCTGTCCAGTATGCTCTATTGTGATGCCTTGTTGATTGATATGGTGTGATATCCTAAGACAAGTTACTTTTGTAATTGTTAGGAGTTAGGGCTCTAACTGAAGATGAGCAACTTTATCTTAGGCTAAGTAGACTAGGTGAGTACTCCTCTACCGGAGAGGAAATTTGCACCTACTCTTTTGAAGTGATTTGAATAGAACGCTAAATTGTCGTAATGCATTTCATTCCGAGCATATTGCATCTTTCATTATGCATTCATGAGATTTGTTATGCACTCATGCAATAGGTGTACCGGAGGGGGTAACTCTCCTCGAGTTCGAGCAGACGATCCCCGAGGAAGTACTGAATCAACCAGAGGAGCAGACAGAGCCCAGCGGCGAAGGAGACGCCGTTGAAGACCTCCCGGAGTGCCCAGATCACCAGCCTTCCACCTTCCTGAAAGGCAAGCCCCGGTGCATGCTGAACCCATTATTTGATAAAAGATATCTTGAGTACTTTTAATTGTTTACTGCATTATGTAGTAGGAGTTGTATGAAAACAACTGTTGCATTACACCTGTCCTTGTCCAGATACTACGCCCTAATCCTATATTAGGTGTAGGCACGTGTCAATGCTTAGCCCTGCTTAGTACGGTAGAAGTCGGGTGATTTCCGGTCATCCGCGAGAGATAGGACTGGGTCGCGAGTGGCTTATGGCTATCGTGATGGAACCATGCTTTAAAATGAAATTGAGACCGGGCGGGAGTTCGATGGTACAGCTGCAAGACACTTCACGTCTTGGGTGTGGAGCCATGCCCGTCTGAGTCGTTTAAGGACCGATTCGCTGTACGTCCTTGAGTCATGTTGAACGCAGTCTAACACTTAGTTGGCCGGATAAGTCGTTCCGACCGCGAAGTCGAGTAGTATGGTTCAGGCCGGGAATCGAATGGTAGGTTGCTTCTTGGAGGAGAGAAAGGATGTGCTTGGGGACATTGGCGTGAGACCAAGGGGGGGGTTAGAGTCCCTAGCACCTGGCAGAGTGTCGCCCTTGGGGTCGCGACATCATTCGGACCCGCGATTCCTGAACTGTACGAAAGATGACCTGAGCAGCCCTCGCCAGGCGCGTCTCGGTGAGTGTTAGAAATACCCCTCCAGCTGGATAGGAATTCGATTCGAATCGCCGTCGCTCCCGGTTAGTGAGCACTTGACTTGAGCAGCGGCAACGTAGATCTCATTAATTGAACAGATGGTTAAGTGAATGATACAATGTTGCCACAATTTATACCTGCTATGGAATAATATGAATAATTGTTTGATGATAATCAAGTGCATGTTTAGTACAGGTGCTAAGATAGATGACAGGTAAATGCTAAAAATAACTGCTAGTACAGGTTATAAAAGTTTCAGCTACTTATGCCTTTATGCAAAATGTGGTGTCAGCTAGCCTCTTGTGTAAGCCTTGCATAATCCTTGGTGTCTACTTTATTTCTGGTTTTTGACGGGTAAGTCTAGCTGAGTACATTCCAGTACTCAGGGTTTATTCCCTCCTGTTGCAGATGATATGCTTTACCAAGGCTTCTGCAAGACCTGCCTTCACCCCGCTGGGGATGAGGACTAGATCACATGGGCATGATCATCTTTATGTACTTACCTCGTTCTTTTGTGGGATGTTGATCTAATCAAACTGGCAGTATTTAAGTATCTTCAGTGTGTGTAAGACTTCCGCTACTTTCAAACTCAGTTTGTAATAATTGCTACTCCGTGGTGTTAACTTATTTCTGAACTACTTGTGAAATGTAACGTATGATGTGTATGTTGAATGATGCGATCCTGGTTGTAAGCAGTTTGGTTTGAAATCCTTCGTGATTTCGATTGACTACCGGGATTATATGGGCTCAAGTTTGAAAATTTGAGCGCTTCGGTGCTTGTTTTCGTACTTGTGCTCTTATAATTTGGTCGGTTCTGTTACAGCTGGTACCGGAGCATAATTCAGCATTAAGCACATCATTACGAGTAATTAAAAACAAAAGTATTTGTTTGCGAAAAGGGTTAAACTTTAAAAAGTATTTTTATAATTATGCCAGTGATCACATCCCTTAGCCCAAATAAGGACTCTTAGGTGGCTTATTATAAAGACTAACTTGGGGGCCTTGTTTGTTTTTGTTTCGTCGTCCATACGGCGTGATATTGTATGGATGCCATCCACTTGGGTGGTAATGTATGGATCAATTACCTCGACGCTCTGGTAAGTGTGAGTTGTGAGAGCATGATCGTCCAACCGGCGGTCTAGGGGAGAGTAGTTTTGGTGGTTTGCATATTTACATGTTCAAACCATGTAATTATGTAAAAGTACTTAATTGTGGGCATCTATCCATCGGGTAGCTTTGATACTGAAATATATACATCCGGGGATGTGTATATGGAAAGTATTTAGTTTACTGCTTTCTTGTATGTTATTTTGGGAATTGTTGGGCTGCAATGGAAATTTTCTGCAGGTACACTAACAGCGTAACGTGTAGACCGATAGTTTCGCTTATATGAGAGAACGTATGTATGCCACCGTTTAGCGTTAGCATATTAGTTTTCTACTAAGGTGAGAGGACGTACGGAACGTGCATGCATCATGTTTAATTATATCATACATGTCATTTACTCCCTCCTTAAAAATTTTAATAGTCCCGACTAAAGATAAATTTCGTATCCCCTAAATGATTCTCACTTTAAGTCACATCTTGTTGATACAGATGGCTCGTACCCGGATGACAGCCCGTAAATCAACGGGTGGAAGGGTCCCTCGCCACCAGTTAGCTCCACGGGAGCCCCGTCCTGAGCCCTCCGAGGTGGAACAGTTACGGGCTGAGCTGGCTGAGGTGACCGCTGCCAGGGATGCAGCACGGCAACAGTTGGAGCAAGTCATTCATGATCGAGATCAAGAAACACTTGCAGTCCAAAGGTTGACAGTGGCCAACCGCAACTGTCAGCGTATGTTGGTCCGTGTAATGGAACAGAGGGATGAAGCCTGGTACGAGGAGAATGTTCTGAGAGCTCGTCAGTTTGAGCTCGAACAACAGTTGGAAAATGCTGAAGAATACAATAACAATCTTCATGAAGAAGTGCACCGCCTGAACAACCAACTAAATCCTCTGCTACCTAGGAACAACAATGTTGATGAGGAGATGGGTTCCGGAATCTTCATGGCAGATGATGATGATGATGAAGTAGAGGTCGATGGACCACAAGATGCTCCACCTGCGGAAGCACCAGAGGAAGAGCCAGAAGAAGAAGAAGAAGACGAAGAGCTAGAGCCTGTCAGTGATGAGGACGGCGGGGAGATCCTTGACACGGACTCGGAGGATGATGCTTAGAGTAGTCGTCACGTACCTTTAATGCTAGGATCGTCTTTTGCGCCTCCCTGTGAAGGAGTGAGGCCTTGTAATAATTTGACGTTGGGATGTAAGCCTGAACCATATGTTTCCTAAATGTAGTTTGAACCTGTTAATCTCGATCTCAATGAGATGTCTTATTGTGTTGTGTTCGGTGATGGTGTCACGATTAGCACCCTTCGGTGCCGCGACGAAACCGAGGGCCTCCTATGGCGCGCGACATAAGGTTGTGCTGCTTGGCACGCGCAGGTATCGAGGTGGCTAGTCCTGACCCAACATAGAACTTTCCATTGAGAAGTCTCTTTGTGGTCAGTTTGAAGTAGCCTTTCACGGTCACTAACAACCTTGAGATCAAATCAAAATACCGGGCAAAAAGGTCAAAATCACGTAGATAGCAACGTAAACGATCCGATAACCGTTGTGCTCCCTGTGAGTGAGCCTTTATCGGAGAACGTCTTGATGGATTACCAAGTACGAGTTCGGCAATTGATGCGCTTGAATGGATTGTGCGGTTGTGATGAATTATTGTGCCTTATTTATTATGAGAATTTTATTCTTGAAGACAGTTTGACATTTCGCAATAATTCATCTACAAATTTCCCACATCGTCAGTGCTCATTGGCTATGCATTTTGCAGATGTCGTACAATCTTCGTAGAGGTCGTGGAAATGAGGAGGAGGACCAGCCGCCCCCTCCGCCACCACCCACTCCGGCGGAGTTAATGCAAACAGTAGTTGAGGGGCAGCGGATGTTGGCCGACGCATTGCGCCAAATGGCCAATCGTGAGGCTCGGCATGGTCGTCAGGGCCCGGAGCCAAACCAATACAGTGACTTCAAGGATTTCCTGGATACAAAGCCCCCGCTTTTTAAGGAAGCGGAAGAGCCCCTGCAGGCTGATGAATGGTTGAACACAATTGAGCAAAAGTTTCGTCTGTTACGCCTAACTGATGAGCTGAAAACGGAGTATGCCTCCCATCAATTGCATGGTCCGGCAGGCATCTGGTGGAGTCACTATCGCTCCACGCTCCCTGCTAATGTCCCGATCGCTTGGGATCAGTTTAAGGTGGCGTTCCGGGGGAATTATATCCCTCCAGGTCTGATGGCAATCAAGCACACAGAGTTTATGAGGCTGTCACAAGGAAACAAGAGCTTAACTGAGTACTTGCAGACCTTCAACAACTTGGCAAGGTACGCCACGGAGTTTGTGGATACTGATGCCAAAAAGATTGCTAGTTTCAAAAGGGGCCTCGGCCCAAAGCTAATGAAGACTATGGGTACTAGCAAGTGTACCACTTTCAATGATTTCATCAGTGATGCTTTGACACAAGAGAACAATAATACTATTTATTCTGCTTCTAAGAGCCGGAAAAGGGCCCTTGAGGCAAGTGCTTCTCAGTCAAGGGCCTCAGCAGCACCCAGGTCTTCTCCACGTCCGCCTGCCCAGAATGCAAGGTTCCGTCCGCCACAGAAAAAGACGGCTGCGAAAACTGGGTTCCGTAAGGCATACACTGTCGCTCTGCCAAAAGGGACTTCTGGTCAGAGTAGTTCTAGTGTTCCTCCTAGCAATATGCCTTGCTGGAATTGTAACAAGCCAGGTCATTGGGCCCGGAACTGTCCGTACCCTAAGAAAAATGTCAATCAAGGTGGTCGTCAGGGACATGCTCACTATAACAGCATAGAAGAAATTCCATCTGGTGAGGTAGTCACGGCTGGTAAGTTCCTAGTTGACCAACACCCCGCAGTGGTACTTTTTGATTCAGGTGCTTCGCATTCCTTTATCAGTCCTAAGTTTGCATCCAAATTTGCACACAAGTTGCATACTGTTGAAGGTGTGGGTTATTGTATTAGTGCTGCAAGTGGGAATATTTCCACAAACAAAGTAGTGGGGAACCTTAAGTTTGAGATAGAAGGGCGAAGTTATTCGCTTGCTCTATTGGTGTTACCGGGGTTAGACATAGATGTTATCTTGGGAATGAATTGGATGAGTCAGAATGGGGTACTCATTGACACATCTGCTCGGGTAGTTATGCTCAGAGATCCTACCGATCAAAAGGGTTTTCTAGTTCAGCTTCCCAGAAAAGTTGAATTGTCGGGAAAAATTCATGCTGTGCAAGCAAAGGCGTTGGCTGAAATTCCCGTAGTAGATGAGTTTCCGGATGTTTTTCCCGATGATTTGCCGGGACTCCCTCCGGATCGGGATGTGGAATTTAAAATCGAGTTGCTGCCTGGTACCGCACCCATCTCTAGGAGACCCTATAGAATGCCTCCAAATGAGTTAGCTGAGCTTAAGGTACAATTGAATGAACTTCTGAAGAAGGGGTTGATCCGTCCTAGCTCATCTCCGTGGGGTTGCCCTGCTATCTTTGTAAAGAAGAAGGATCAAACCTTGCGGATGTGCGTGGACTATAGACCTCTGAATGCAGTCACTGTCAAGAATAAGTATCCTCTGCCACGTATCGACATCTTGTTCGATCAATTGTCCAAAGCTAAAGTCTTTTCCAAGATTGATCTAAGGTCTGGGTATCATCAGATTAAAATCCGTCCTGAAGATGTTCCAAAAACAGCCTTTTCGACGAGATACGGCCTTTATGAGTATCTTGTCATGTCCTTCGGTCTGACTAATGCCCCAGCGCACTTCATGTGCTTGATGAATTCGGTGTTTATGCCCGAATTGGACAAGTTTGTGGTGGTGTTCATTGATGACATCTTAGTGTATTCTGAAAATGAGGAAGACCACGCGGAACACTTGCGTATTGTCCTCAGCAGATTGCGTGAGCATAAACTGTATGCGAAGTTCAGTAAATGCGAATTCTGGCTTCGGGAAGTACCTTTTCTTGGGCATGTATTGTCCGATGGAGGTATTATGGTGGATCCCACCAAGGTAGAAGAAGTATTGAATTGGAAGGCTCCTACTTCGGTTCATGAGGTCCGGAGTTTTCTTGGGTTGGCTGGCTATTATCGTCGCTTCATCCCGGATTTCTCAAAAATAGCCAAACCCATGACTCGGTTGCTGCAAAAAGACACCAGGTTTGTCTGGACTCCTGAGTGTGATGCGGCTTTTCACCAACTGCGAACCCTCCTAACCTCGGCTCCGGTTTTGGCACAACCGGATATCGAGAAACCTTTTGATGTTTACTGTGATGCCTCAGGCATAGGTTTGGGAGGTGTTCTGATGCAGGAAGGCCGAGTAATTGCATATACTTCACGGCAACTTCGAAAACATGAGGTGAATTATCCAACGCATGACTTAGAACTGGCCGCAGTTGTTCATGCTTTGAAAGTGTGGCGGCATTATCTGCTGGGCAATGTCTGCAATATCTATACAGACCACAAAAGCCTCAAATACATCTTCACCCAACCCGAGCTAAATATGCGTCAGAGAAGATGGCTTGAGTTGATTAAAGATTATAATCTCCAAGTACACTATCACCCAGGCAAAGCAAACGTGGTTGCGGACGCTTTGAGCCGTAAATCTCATTGCCATTCCTTAGTTGAAACTGATTTTCACCGATCCCGCCTGTTACATCCGGCAGTCTTGTACAACATCACTGTCAGTGGTACTCTCAGAAATAAAATCATTGAGCTCCAAAAGACTGATCCGGGTGTATTTCACATAAAACGGAAGATGAAAGAGGAAGAAACTAAGCATTTCAGGTTAGATGACGAGGGGGTGCTGTGGTTTAAGGATAGATTAGTGGTACCTAAGGATCGAGAGCTTAGAGATCAGATCCTGTCCGAGGCACATTCTTCCAAGTTGTCCATCCATCCTGGTAGTAACAAGATGTATTATGATTTGAAACCACTTTATTGGTGGACCAAGATGCGGAAAGAGATAGCTGCATATGTTGCTAGATGTGACACCTGTTGCAGAGTGAAGGCTGTGCATATGAAAGCTGGGTTGCTTCAGCCACTTTCCATTCCAGGCTGGAAATGGGAAGAAATAAGTATGGATTTCATTGTCGGACTTCCTCCCACAGTCAAAAATCATAACTCTATCTGGGTAATTGTTGACCGTTTGACCAAATCCGCTCATTTCATCCCCGTGAGAGTGGACTATCGTCCTACTGACTATGCTGAGTTGTACTTCAATCAGATAGTCCGGCTTCATGGGATACCTCGTACAATCGTTTCTGATCGGGGTCCCCAGTTCACTGCTCGCTTTTGGGAGCATTTGCATCACCTTCTGGGAACCAAGTTAGTGAGAAGCTCTGCTTATCACCCCCAGACATCTGGTCAGACGGAACGAGTTAACCAAATCTTGGAGGATCTGTTGCGAGCATGCGTCATTTCATCCAAGGGTTCTTGGGAAAAATGGCTACCTTTAGCTGAATTCTCGTACAATAACAGTTATCAAGAGAGTATTAAGATGGCTCCATTCGAAGCTTTGTACGGTCGTAAGTGCCGAACTCCACTAAACTGGGTAGAAGCTGGGGAGAGAAGGTATTATGGCATTGATTTTGTCCAGGAAGCCGAGGAACAAGTCCGTACTATCCAGAAACATATGGCTGCAGCCCAAGCTAGACAGAAAAGCTATGCTGATCGTCGCAGAAAACCACTCGAATTTGAAGTTGGAGACTTCGTTTATTTGAAAGTTTCTCCAATGAAGAGTGTCCAACGTTTTGGCGTTAAGCGGAAGCTTGCACCAAGATACGTGGGTCCTTTCCAGATCATAGGCAAGAGTGGAGCTGTTGCATACAAAATCCAGTTGCCTCCTGAGATGAGGGCCATATTCAATGTTTTCCATGTATCTCAGCTTAAAAAGTGCCTTCGAGTCCCTGAGGAACAAGTTCCGTTAGGAGATATCAGGCTGGAATCCGACTTAACCTATGAAGAAAAACCAGTCCGAGTAATCGATACTCAGGAACGAGTAACTAGAAGTAAAGTGGTTAAGTGGTACAAAGTAATGTGGAGTAATCAGGGTAGTGAGAGTGATGCTACGTGGGAACGGGAAGATTATCTGCGGGATGGTTATAAGGAGTTCTATGAAAAATGGTACGCTTTCCAAATCTCGGGACGAGATTTTTATAAGGGGGGAAGGCTGTAACACCTCAAGTGTTTAGTCCTTAATTGCATTGCATTTGCATAAGCATGACATGCATAATCCATGTTTAGTATTTCATGTAATGCAATTCATGTGTTTGTTTAGGGTTTGCTTGATTGATTTCATAAAGTACTTGTTAGTTGGTGTAACAAAAAGGTAAAGTCATCAATCATGACCTACAACACCTTAGCTATACTTAGAGTAACATTTGGATCAAGGTTCATGTTGACCAAAATTACAAAATTGCCCTCCATGACAAGTTTGACTTCCATTTGACCATAGAAGGTTCTAGTTTGACCAATTAGAAAGTCTAATTTAGAGATCTTGCATGGAAGAGCACCCTTAAGCAAAGTTGTAAAGAAATTCTTGGGGAACAAAAGTCTCAATATGACCATCTCATGAAAATGACCACAACATGCTCAAAAGTGGCCCACAAGTCAGCTAGTAGTGTAATTCCAGGACTTAGAATTTTTCTAAGTCTGGAATTGGACTTTACAGTTTCACTGATGCCTACTTTGGAAGCTTGTAGTTTGCAAACCAAGCCAAACTAGCCTTCACTCATATTGACAAATTTGTAGATCACATGTAGCCCTACAACTTTGCCAATATCACCCAAGCCTGGTTCTCAATGGTTCAAGAGATATTGGGCCATGAAAATGACCTGTCAGTCGGCACCTTTGACTGAAACTTGGTTTCAGTTTCTTTGAGCACTACTTTGAGGCCATGTAGTTTCAAATATAGGCCGAACCAGCCTAAGCACCAATTGACAAAGTTGTTGACCTCACAAAGCCCTACCAATTTGATGTTATCATCTTCTCCTAACTCGAACCGGTTTAGAAGATAATGAGTGACAAAGTTGCTCTGTCAGGCTCGGCTTGACTGAACTGAAACCGTGATTCAAACTTCAGTGAACGGAACGTGGCGTCGCGGCAGAAGAACGCCGCCGCGTGTCCTCCACGCGCCGCGCGCGACCTGGCGACGCGGCCAGCTGCCGAGCGCATGAAGGGCGCCCCTGCTGCCGCTCCCACCTCCCCCATTCACTTCCTCCTCCTCCTTCCTTCTCATTTGCAAAAGGGAAAACCGAGCCGCCATCCCCTTCTTCTCCGACGAGCCCGAGCGCGAGCCACGCCACACCACCGGCCGTTTGCGCTCGCCATCACCTCCGCCTCACCACCCTCCACCCCCTTGACCCACTGAAGCCCGCGATTGAACCCTAGGTGAGCCGCATTGTCTTCTTCTCCGCCTCCGAGGGGTCGCCGGAGCCCGCCACGGGACCTCACCGTGGCCGGGTGTCTCGGGTCCTTCTCCATCTCCCCTTAGTAGTAAAATGGAACCGCCTGGACTCGGTGAAGCTCGTACCGAGCTCCAACCGCACCGCACTTCTTCACCGGCGACGGTGCGCCGCCACCGGAGGTCACCGGCCGCCACGCACGGCGGCAGGCCCTCTCCTCCCCATCCCCATCCGTCCTACGGGTGCCAATCGATGCGCCGGGTGACGGAGATCACGAGGCCGTGCTCGGTTGGCCGCGCGAGCCCTTCTCCGGCGAGCGCGAGCTCACCGGAGCTCGCCGGGCGTCGGCTCCCCTGCTCCCGGTCGCTGACCGCGGGGGCCCGCGTGTCAGTGCCGCGCGCGGGCGGGAGAGCCGAGCGGGCCGAGCGCGCGCGAGTGGGCCGGATTCGTTCCCGGGCCGGCCCAGTTGTCCGAAATAAAAATAGATTTTTATTATTTTGATACTGATTTTTGTAATACTTGGAAAAATAGGAATCTAGGGTTTTAGGGATCCAAAAATCATGAAATAAATTTTGTTAGAATCTACTGGATGTGTAGTATTTTATAAAAATATAGATCTGGCTTGAGATGTTTAAATTCTGTAAGATTTTATTAGATCCTTTAAATGTGTTTTGGAATGTATACAAATTTGTTTAATTTATAGCTTGAGCTGTAGAGTTCCATAAATTATGAAATTTGGTGGGTAGGTTACTCTATGCTAGTCCTAGCTATGGTAAAAATTTGGGCCTCAGTACTTAAGTAATTTTCAAGTTATAAGGCTATCATTTTATTCTAGGAAATAATGGAAGTAATTTTTATAATTTTTCTACATGTGCAATGTTATTGTAAATTTTTGGAGAATGTCTTGGTACCCTAGAGTGTCTAAGAAAAATATGAAATCTGTTGTTTGATACTTTTCAATGTGATTTATGATTTATGCCAAAAATCAGCCTTTTGGGCTTGTGAATTTTGTATAGGGAGTTTCTGTGAATAAAACTTGTTCAAATTTTTACTGTGGTCTATTTAGAGGTCAGAGAGTCCCCTGTAATTTTTGTAGAATTTTAGGAGCAGTTTACATATATGTTTAAAATTCTACCTAAATAATGAAGTAAATTAAGAAATGGGGTTAAATAAATATTCTAGTTGATTCCACCTTACTTTCTGGTGTTTTTATACCTAATGTGATCTGTTAGTAACATTAGTTTGGTTTTAGGAGACTTTGGGCATATCAACAAAAATTTAACCTTTGTAATTTTAGGTTTTCTGGACAGCTGGAAGTATTTCTAAATTTGACCTTTGATAAAATTTGTTGCTGGGAAACTTGTAAATACCAAAGTCACAGTAAACTTGATGAACTAGCTTGTGTCAAAATTTGGGAACATTTGGCTTAGTAGTTTGAGAGTTACTGTTGTTTTAAGTGGCAGTTCAGAATCTGCTGCTCTCTGTTTTGAGAGGACAGATTCTGGAACTTGTGAAGTTTGATGTGGAAAACTTAGGAGTTTGGGGTTGAGGTCTGAAAATGAATTGTAGAATATTTCTTAGGCTTTCCAGATTGTCCTAGATCATATCTTTTGGAATTGTAAATCTTTAGTTATGATAAAAACAAGTAGCTGCTGTCCAGTATGCTCTATTGTGATGCCTTGTTGATTGATATGGTGTGATATCCTAAGACAAGTTACTTTTGTAATTGTTAGGAGTTAGGGCTCTAACTGAAGATGAGCAACTTTATCTTAGGCTAAGTAGACTAGGTGAGTACTCCTCTACCGGAGAGGAAATTTGCACCTACTCTTTTGAAGTGATTTGAATAGAACGCTAAATTGTCGTAATGCATTTCATTCCGAGCATATTGCATCTTTCATTATGCATTCATGAGATTTGTTATGCACTCATGCAATAGGTGTACCGGAGGGGGTAACTCTCCTCGAGTTCGAGCAGACGATCCCCGAGGAAGTACTGAATCAACCAGAGGAGCAGACAGAGCCCAGCGGCGAAGGAGACGCCGTTGAAGACCTCCCGGAGTGCCCAGATCACCAGCCTTCCACCTTCCTGAAAGGCAAGCCCCGGTGCATGCTGAACCCATTATTTGATAAAAGATATCTTGAGTACTTTTAATTGTTTACTGCATTATGTAGTAGGAGTTGTATGAAAACAACTGTTGCATTACACCTGTCCTTGTCCAGATACTACGCCCTAATCCTATATTAGGTGTAGGCACGTGTCAATGCTTAGCCCTGCTTAGTACGGTAGAAGTCGGGTGATTTCCGGTCATCCGCGAGAGATAGGACTGGGTCGCGAGTGGCTTATGGCTATCGTGATGGAACCATGCTTTAAAATGAAATTGAGACCGGGCGGGAGTTCGATGGTACAGCTGCAAGACACTTCACGTCTTGGGTGTGGAGCCATGCCCGTCTGAGTCGTTTAAGGACCGATTCGCTGTACGTCCTTGAGTCATGTTGAACGCAGTCTAACACTTAGTTGGCCGGATAAGTCGTTCCGACCGCGAAGTCGAGTAGTATGGTTCAGGCCGGGAATCGAATGGTAGGTTGCTTCTTGGAGGAGAGAAAGGATGTGCTTGGGGACATTGGCGTGAGACCAAGGGGGGGTTAGAGTCCCTAGCACCTGGCAGAGTGTCGCCCTTGGGGTCGCGACATCATTCGGACCCGCGATTCCTGAACTGTACGAAAGATGACCTGAGCAGCCCTCGCCAGGCGCGTCTCGGTGAGTGTTAGAAATACCCCTCCAGCTGGATAGGAATTCGATTCGAATCGCCGTCGCTCCCGGTTAGTGAGCACTTGACTTGAGCAGCGGCAACGTAGATCTCATTAATTGAACAGATGGTTAAGTGAATGATACAATGTTGCCACAATTTATACCTGCTATGGAATAATATGAATAATTGTTTGATGATAATCAAGTGCATGTTTAGTACGGGTGCTAAGATAGATGACAGGTAAATGCTAAAAATAACTGCTAGTACAGGTTATAAAAGTTTCAGCTACTTATGCCTTTATGCAAAATGTGGTGTCAGCTAGCCTCTTGTGTAAGCCTTGCATAATCCTTGGTGTCTACTTTATTTCTGGTTTTTGACGGGTAAGTCTAGCTGAGTACATTCCAGTACTCAGGGTTTATTCCCTCCTGTTGCAGATGATATGCTTTACCAAGGCTTCTGCAAGACCTGCCTTCACCCCGCTGGGGATGAGGACTAGATCACATGGGCATGATCATCTTTATGTACTTACCTCGTTCTTTTGTGGGATGTTGATCTAATCAAACTGGCAGTATTTAAGTATCTTCAGTGTGTGTAAGACTTCCGCTACTTTCAAACTCAGTTTGTAATAATTGCTACTCCGTGGTGTTAACTTATTTCTGAACTACTTGTGAAATGTAACGTATGATGTGTATGTTGAATGATGCGATCCTGGTTGTAAGCAGTTTGGTTTGAAATCCTTCGTGATTTCGATTGACTACCGGGATTATATGGGCTCAAGTTTGAAAATTTGAGCGCTTCGGTGCTTGTTTTCGTACTTGTGCTCTTATAATTTGGTCGGTTCTGTTACAGTACCCACCGGTTGGGCCTGTGCGCCTTCAATGGAAACAACTCAGGATGGGTTGAGGATCCCATTCTCTCTGAGTGGTTCACTATATCCGATTGGCGAGACAGACCTCCCTCGGTGCGGCAACTTGGTGCCTTATTGAAAAGTAGGGGGTCAGGCGCTGGCTTTACCCCACAAGACAGAGGGGCCATGTAACACCCTAAAATTTTTGAAAGAAGAAAAATAGGAAAATATGATTTTTATATATAATTTTGTCAGCATGCAAATTTAGAATAATAATAATTTTTATAAATTTAAAATTTAATATAAGGGTAGGAACATGATTGAGCATTCATGCTGCTGCATTTGGGATTTTGTGATGAGTGGTTCAAATCAAATTTAAATTGGATTTAAAAATCTTTTGAAAAATGGATTTGAAAAAAGTAGGAAAAGAAAAAGAAAAGGAATTCTTTCTGCTTGGGCCGCTTCTCTTACCGCAGCCCAACTCCCCGGCCTACTGCGGCGGCCCAGTCTTCCTAATTTTCCCTTCCCCGCGCCCGCGTCCGCTCCTCTGGGCCGAGCCCAATCGCGGCCTGGCGGCCCGTCATCGCGCGCGCGTCTGAGTCCCGCGTTGAACCACTGACTGCCGCTGACCTGCCGGGCCCGCCTGTCAGCGACCGCCTTCCCTTTCCTTTCTTCTTCCTCCGGCCGAACACCGCCTTCCCCTTCTTCACCGATTTGGTGATCCGAATCCGCCGCAAATCTTCGCACCTTCCTTGTTTCCTCGCGCCTACGGGCTATAAAACGGAACCCCCGTGCTATTCCGCATCCATCCCGTCCCTTTTGAGCCGCTTTGGTCGTCCCGTCAAGCCACCGCACGCGCCACCGCCGCCATACCCGCCACCGTGAGCTAGCCGCCGTCTTCTGATCATCCCCCGGCCCTATCTTCGCGCGGGATGAGTTCGCCGTGAGCTTCTCGACCTCCCGGTGCTCTTCCCTCTTCGTTTGGTGGCCGGAGCCGTGTTTTGGCTTCTTCTAGTGATGGCGCCGCCGTGGAGGCTCGCCGGCGGCCGAAAGTTGGCCGGAGTGCAGCCGGCGTCTTCTCTCTCTCCCTCCCCAATCTAATCCGGGCCGTTGATTTTGAATCCGACGGTCTAAATTAAAAGATACCGGTTCGCTTGGAGTTTTTGTAAAAGAAACCCTGAAGTTTTTAAGTATGTAACCCACGGTCCTAAAATGTAAAACGCAAAATACGCTTTGATCGGTGGAAAACGTAATTCGTTTCGGAAAAAGAAAAATACGCTTTCTGATATTTACAGTTTTGCCACTCAACTTGTCTTAGTCGTAGAATCTCCGTTTTAACTCCGATTTGGTCCATTCGAATTGCGTTAGATTCATATTTGCGAGCTCTATGTAACTATAGAACTGTACAGTAGGTTTGGATTAATTTATTTTCGAGTTTTAATTAAAGTATTTATTTTTCTATAGGAAATCTTCGTAAATTCATAACTTTGTCGTTTTAGCTCTGTTTTTCGTGATTTTCGTGTCTATGTGATCCTAGCGAGTCATAGATTCGTTTTAAAGACTTTTTATTTTATTTTCTTACTGATGGTGTACTGTTCTAATTATAGTCTTGTTTGTTTATGCATGATTGCTTCTGGGTGTGTGTTGTTGCTGTTGATTGATCGAGTATAGACGGTGAGCAATTCGTTGGGGATCAAGAGTCTTTCTACGAGCAAGATCTTCAGGACCAGTTTGAGCAAGGCAAGTATAGCATGGGATTATCCTTGTTGTCCTATTCACATTATGCAAATAATATCATTATGCATTTATTCCTTGTTAAGGATGACTTAGTGATTGATCCTACACCTTGATACCTATTACAATGCATTGAGTAGTATGGCTAGTGCTTAAGCATGGACTATGATCATGTAAATTGATTAGAGGAATATGCAACAAACATTAAAAGATGATTTTGATTAATGTTTAAAGGGGATTAGAGCATGGGGGTTACTTTTGATGCTCTAATTGCTCTCCGTAAGGACTCATCTATAAGCAACAATCCGGGATTTACAGTACAACTGTGGGGGCTATATGGCTCTGGCTTTAGTCATATAGAAGGACCTTTTCTAGCTTGTTAGAGGTAACCTTTTTGGCGTAAGAATGGCTTGACGAATCGGGTATAGTGCGACCTCTGTCCTTATGTGTATAGGCTGCGGGTTATTGTGCCATTTGGAAGGGGGGCTCTACATCTGTTTGCCGAGTAAATCTAATGGCCCTAACTTGTTAGACGAACCTTCGAAAGACTTCATAGTGTTTACCCTGCCTGCTCACCTTGGTAGTGTTTTGGGAGTAATTAACCTAGGCATATGGGTAACACGACTCACAGTGAAAGTGTACAACCTCTGTAGAGTGTAAAACTGTTATAACAGCCGTGCTCATGGTCACGAGTGGCCTTGGACCCTTATGGAATAGTGGATAATTGTTAATGGTTATGTTTTTGCTATTCATCAATCATTTCACATGGATCATATGTTTATTGTTTACATTGAGACATTTTGATGCTATGGATATGCTAAAATCATGCTAACTAAAAGCTACATGCTGATAAACCAATGTTATGCCTTGTTGAGCCTTATGAACCCCATGTTACACTTGTTGAGTACGAGATGTACTTACGCTTGTTTATTTTTCTTACTTGGATAAAAATCCCGGATGGGTAACAGATGGAGGTAATAGTGACTACTACGCCTACTTCCCTGAAGATTACTAATCTTGCTGTCAACCAGTCAATGTACCTATGACTGGAGCTACCACGAGAGTTTATTATTTTTACTTCCGCTACATTTGTGTTAAGACTATGTGTTAAATATCGTGATGTAATAACATTTGTGATGATACTTCCGTTATAATTTGTGAACTTATGTGTGATTGATCTCTGGGCACACATAAGGGTATGCATTCCATTTGGTCATTAAATGGGTGTGACAAATTGATATCAAAGCTCTTGTTGACTGTAGGACGCAAGCCTAGCTAGAAATGGTCGATTTAGTATCATCTTGCTTTTGTTATTTGATAAATTTTTATGCTTCTTATGTCTCATTCTATTACGAAATTTTGCCTCTATTCTAACTTCATCTAAAAATTCTGTAGATGGCCCGTGACCGTAAGACTGCCCGCATCAGCTCTGGAGGATACTACCCACCTCGTGCCCTGCTTGCAACTGAAGAGCCCCAAGAGCCAGAACCCCAGGAACAGGAGCAGGCTCTCGAAGCACCAGTCCAAGCACCAGCACCTCCCCAGGAAGAGCCTGAGCCTGAAGAAGATCCAGAGATCATCGAGGTTGAAGATGATGAAGAGGAAGCTAATGGAGGAGGACAACCCCTGTCTCCACCACATCATGAAGCTCTTGGAGATATGCCACCTCCTCCAATGGGGTGGACTGTGAGGATCTACCACAGGAATGGAGGGAATGCTGTCTCTCATCTTCGCCTGGTGGGGATGCTCACTGCTTACTTCGCTGATTGGCATCCAGCTATGGAGTACGTCTGCTGGGAGTACACTCATCCACTGGAGGATACGTACTGGAAGGCAAGGGCAAGCATCTTTGCACATAAACAAGACAAGGGGGCATATCAGCTGGACAGGATGTTCTCTCACGTGGGTCATCGAGCTACTATAGAGGATAGCATTGAAGATGCTGCTTTTGAAGCATGTATGGGTCTCCGCTATCTTCGCTTTAACCTTATGAAGCATGACATTCATCGCTACTTTCCTCGTGCACACCCTGACCTTGGATGGGCTATGACAGATCCAGTGCAGCTAGAGCCACTGCCTCGGGTGATGGTGAACCATGTCTATGATATGATGGATAGGAAGCTGCAGCTAGAAGAGATGGTGAAGGCACAAGGGAAGACTATCAAGAGGTGCCAGGCAACCATTGATGAGCTCCAAGCAAACTAAGGCATGCCCAAGATTTATGAGACATTAGAGCATGAGCCACTTCCTTAGGAAGTAGGAGTCCTTTATGTAATAAGAACGTTCTTAGTAACGTCAGTTGAGTCAGTCGAGTCTGTCGTGTGGTTTGAACCTTGGTGTGCTAGTTGCTTTATTATTATGCTTATGTGTGAGTTGGATCTTTGTTTGAGTGTTGGGACTTGTAGGTATGTCTACAAGTTCCATTCTTAAGAATAATAAGTTTATTAGTCAAGGGAATAATAGTTGGGTTTGGTATTCTCACGTTTCTGTCCTTGCTGTTTTCTGGAGCAGTCTGCAATGTTTCTGCTATAGTTTAAAAACGGTTCGTGCAATATATATAAAATTTTTATGAGAGAAACTAGACTTAAGCATCTTTCAAATGCTACTGGAATTACCTTTTTATCTGATCTGGTTCGAGAGATATAATTTTTACAAGTTAAAGTTCCTGCACAGTCTGGAATCTGGAACAGTTTCTGTTACGCCTTATTTTTCATAGACTTAACGACAAAATCTGATCTTGAGGTCTAAATAGAAATTGTGGATAATTTTATAAGATTTCCAACCATATAAAGCACGCCTCTTTTGTACTTCTGTAGCTCGAGATATGATTGAAATACTGAACTGTCAATATTGCTACTCGTCCAGAAAACTTTCAGATCTCATTCTTTATCTTACAAGTGGTTGATAACATGGAATTCTTAAAGTTTACATGTTTATGGGTGGCAGATGGCCGGAAGAGGAAGAGGCAGGGGTCGTGGAAACATTCTCCCAAATCCACCACCACCACCGCCACCAACTATCGAGCAACTGTTGGCAGTGCAAACGCAGTTGATGCAACAACTGGTGCAAAACCAGTAAAATCAGCCAGTTGCTGGGGCTCAACCACGTGATAAGCGTGGTGAATTTTTGAAGGGTCGTCCCCCAGTGTTCACACATGCTGCTGATCCTTTGGAAGCCGATGATTGGCTTCGTGCTGTGGAGAAATAACTCAATATTGCACAATGTGATGACCGACAGAAGGTGCTGTTCGCTTCTGGGCAACTCCAGGGAGAAGCTCAGGATTGGTGGGAGTCATATGAGTATGGTCATCCTGCCAATGCTCCTGCAGTCACCTAGCAGGAGTTTAGAGAGAACTTCAGGGCTTACCATATACCTGAAGGAATGATAGAGTTGAAGGCGGAAGAATTCAGGAACCTGACCCAAGGGTCAATGACTGTAGCTGAGTACCATGACAAGTTTGCTCAATTGTCACGATATGCTCCACATGAGGTGGCCAATGAAAATGATAAGCAGCGTCGCTTCTTGAAGGGATTATATGATGGACTACAGTTACAGTTGATGTCCAATACCTACCCTAACTTTTAGACGCTTGTGAACCGCACTATCGTGGTGGATAACAAGCGCAAGGAAATGGATGCAAAGAGGAAAAGGTTACAGGGACAAGCCTCCAGTAGCAACACCCGTCCACGTACTGGCTTTCAGCAGACTAATCAGCAGAGGCCTCCTTCTGGACAGTGGAATCGTGGTCAGGCCCCTTTCCGTGGACAGTTCCCGCAACGTCCCCCATTCCAGCCGCAGAATAGCAACCAACGTCCTCCGCAGCAGAATAGGAATCAAGCACAGTGTCAAGGTCCTTCCAACAACACTCCCACGAAGACTAGTGCTCCCAATACTCCCAACAGGTGTTTCTGATGTGGGAAAGAAGGTCACTTGTCCTACAATTGCCCTGAGAAGCCCAACCAGCAGACTCCCCAGAGACAGAGCAGCCACCAGAAACCCGCACCTAACTCAAGAAGGGTGAATCACTTGTCCCAGGAAACCGCAGTGGAGGAGCCAGAAGTTATGCTTGGTACGTTCGATGTCCACTCTACTCCCGCCACTGTTCTTTTTGATTCTGGAGCATCACATTCTTTCATATCACAATCATTTGTTAGAATACATAGAATCCATTTGTGTGCCATGAAAAACCCTATCTTAGTAAACTCACCTGGAGGAAGCATGCCAGCATCTTATCGCTGTCTTCCGATTAGTCTCAACTTAAGGGGGGTAGAGTTTACAGTTAGTCCTATAGTCTTGAGAACAGCTGGGATTGATCTTATATTGGGAATGGATTGGATGATGCAACAACAAGCAGAGATTCAGTGTAAGGGTAAATCAGTTGTACTGATAACAGCAAAGGGTGATAGAATCAAGGTTGAGATAAAAGTGCAGAAACAGGAGACCGCTACAGTGAACCAGCTCAATGACGGTGCCAACCAGGAAGATCCAGTTGTGGAGGAGTTTCCCGATGTGTTTCCTGAGGAATTGCCAGGTATGCCACCAGACCGTGACATTGAATTTATTATTGAATTATTACCTGTAACTGCACCTATAGCTAAGCGTCCATATAGAATGGGAGTAAATGAATTAGAAGAACTTAAGAAACAAATTAAGGAGTTGCAGGATAAGGGTTTTATTCGTCCTAGTTCTTCACCGTGGGGGGCACCAGTGATTTTTGTGGATAAGAAAGATAGAACCCAGAGGATGTGTGTAGATTATCGGTCTCTTAATGAGGTTACTATCAAGAATAAGTACCCATTGCCTAGAATTGATGACCTGTTTGATCAGTTGAGAGGAGCTTGTGTATTCTCCAAGATTGATCTTTGCTCTGGATATCATCAATTGAAGATTCGTGCCAGGGATATACCCAAGACAGTTTTTACCACACGGTATGGGTTGTATGAGTATACAGTGATGTCCTTTGGTTTGACTAATGCCCCTGCATACTTCATGTACCTAATGAATAAGGTGTTCATGGAATATCTGGACAAGTTTGTAGTGGTATTCATTGATGATATTCTAGTATTTTCCAAGACTAAGGAAGAACATGCTAAACATTTGAGGTTGGTCTTACAAAAGCTCAGAGAACACCAACTATATGCAAAACGGAGTAAATGTGAGTTTTGGTTGAAGGAAGTTTCTTTTCTGGGTCACATTGTCTCAAATGGAGGAATATCAGTAGATCCTGGCAAGGTGAAAGATGTATTGAACTGGAAGCCACCCATCAATGTAAGTGAGATCCGTAGCTTCTTGGGATTGGCTGGCTATTATAGGAGATTTATAGAGGGGTTTTCAAAGCTTGCAAAACCAATGACTGCATTGTTGGAGAAGAATGCCAAGTTTGTGTGGTCTGAGAAGTGCCAGGCTAATTTTGAGGAATTAAAGAAAAGATTGACTACTGCACCCGTCTTAGTTTTGCCAGATCTGAATAAACCTTTCTCTATCTATTGTGATGCATCTCGATTGGGTTTGGGATGTGTTCTCATGCAAGAAGGTAGAGTTGTGGCATATGCATCGAGGCAGTTGAGGAAGCATGAGTTGAATTACCCTACTCATGATTTGGAATTAGCTGCAGTGGTCCATGCATTAAAGATATGGAGACATTATTTGATTGGACACAAGAGTGATATATACATTGATCACAAGAGTCTAAGGTATATCTTCACTCAAACAGATCTGAACTTGAGGCAGCGTAGATGGTTGGAGTTGATAAAAGACTATGATCTAGAGGTGCATTATCACCTAGGAAAGGCCAACGTTGTTGCTGATGCTCTTAGTAGGAAAAGTTATGCAAATGAAATACAAGTAATGCCTATGCCAAAAGAATTATGTGCTGAATGCAAGCATCTAAACTTAGGATTTACTACCAATGCAGTGGAATTAGTACTAGAGCCTATTTTGGAGCAAGAAATCCGCAAGGGTCAGCTGAAAGATGAAAAGTTGAGAGAGATAGCTGAAAACATCGCGAAGGGTAAATCTCCAGGATTTCATAAGGATGATAATTGTACGCTATGGTTTGGAAAAAGGCTGTATGTGCCTGAGGATAAGGATATCAGAAGGGCAATACTGCGTGAAGCTCATGAGTCAGCTTATTCCATACATCCAGGGAGTACTAAGATGTATTTGGATCTGAAAGAGAAATATTGGTGGTATGGTTTAAAGAGAGACGTTGCTGAGTATATTGCCCTGTGTGACACTTGTCAAAGGGTGAAAGCTGAACATCAGAGACCTGCAGGATTGTTACAGCCTATGCAGATACCCGAGTGAAAATGGGAAGAGGTTGGTATGGACTTTATAGTTGGGTTGCCACGGACTCAGAGATGATACGATTCAATTTGGGTGATAGTGGATCGTCTGACTAAGGTTGCTCATTTTCTACCTGTGAGGACTACATATAGCAGTGCGAAGTTGGCAGAATTGTATATGGAAAGAATAGTGAGTCTACATGGAGTTCCTAAGAAGATTGTGTCTGACCGAGGTACTCAGTTTACATCTCATTATTGGCAAAAGATACATGAATCATTGGGAACTAAACTAAACTTTAGTACATCTTATCATCCCCAGACAGATGGTCAAACAGAGACAATTAATCAGATATTGGAAGATATGTTGAGAGCTTGTGCTTTACAATATGGTACTAGCTGGGATAAGAGCTTGCCTTATGCAGAGTTCTCTTATAATAATAGTTATCAGAAGAGTCTTCAAATGGCACCGTTTGAGGCTCTGTATGGACGAAAGTGTAGACCCCGTTGTTCTGGAATCAGACAGGGGAGAGTCAAGTGTTTGGGCCTAATGTACTAAAAGATGCTGAAAAGAAAGTGAGAATGATTAGAGATAATCTAAAAATAGCACAGTCCCGACAGAAAAGTTATGCTGATACTCGTAGAAGAGAGTTGACTTTTGAGGTAGGGGATTACGTTTACTTGAAAGTGTCTCCCATGAGAAGTGTGAAGAGATTTAACATGAAGGGTAAATTGGCACCAAGATATATTGGACCTTTCAAGATTATTGTTGACATCGTTTTTAGCACATGTCAAGATGATCAGGAAGGGCTAATCAACAGAGGAAAGATTACCGTGTAAATTGATAGCCAAGGAGAATAAGTTTGTTTTTGAGTGGTGGCAGTGTATGGATTTAACTCGAAATGTTGCCGATGAGGTTAAGGGTATTATTGCCGATGCCGATGAAAGAGGGTTTGGAGACTGCTGCCGATGAGATAGGAGATGTACCGATGAAGGAAGGTGTGAAGACTGCAGCCGATGAAACAGGGAATGTACCGATGGAAGGAGCTCGAAGGCTGCTGCCGATGGAACAGGGGCTGTGCCGTTGAAAAGGAGGTCGATGAGAATACCATCGTGATTAAGGCGGACTATGGAATAAAATAGGAGTTAATTTCCTTGTTTACGATTAGTAGAGTCTGAGTTGTATCAAAGTCATGTTTTTTCCTTAGATTTGGATTTAGTGTCCTAGTCGTATTTGGTTATGTTTCTGTAGATCAGGGTATAAATATAGAGTGAAGGGCAATGTAATAAGGGATCAATCAATACATCAAAAAACAGCTTTTACTCTTATTTACATCTACTTTTCGGCGACTTCGTTAATTTGCATATTTTTCCTTTTTACGAGTTCTCATCGATTCGGCGAGTTGCATTGTTCTAAGTGCAATCTTCGTTGATCCTCGAGTTCCGCGTGAGTACCTCTTGGCCATGACTTTCGGGCGTATCGCTGTTGTCAGGACCAAAGTGCTCATATCTTCATCCTTGTCGATTAACAGGTCAAATCGACTGGCACGCTTTGGATATCGATTTCGGGTATTAGCCCTTTGTGTTTGCAGATTCACTTTTGCATCAACACATCTTTTGGCACGCCTGGTGGGACAGATCTAGTCAAGATGCCTAATCATGACATTGATGATGGGAACATCATCGCGGTGACAGAAGAAGATCTTAAGGACGATCAGAGGCAGGCTATGGAGAGAGCTATTGAAGAATAGAGATAGCTTTGCTTGAAGTCATTCAGCTTGAACAAAAGTGGACAAGTCATCCAGAAGCAGGACTTGCCGTTGCCTCGGCAGGTCACCTTTGATTCTAATCCGGGTAAACTTCAAGAGATGGTTAATTCTGCGGTGAATCATGCTTTAATTAATCACTCCAATGTGCTGTCCAATACTGTTCATAATGCTGTGATTCGAACTTTCAAAGAAGGGCAAGCGTCACCTCGTTACGTCGGGCCTGCTTATCATCAACCAGAAGCAGCATCTGCTGTTGCTCCATCGGCTCCTCCAGCCGTTGCGGGTATAGAGATTTCTTCTCCTCCAGTATCAGCAGGATTATCTAATGTACAGTCTACTCCGGTGCGTCCAGATTCAGCATTATCAGGACGAGTTCAGCTTGGTACAGATCTATCAGCATCAGCTTTATCAGGTCCTATACCACAGAGTAATCAAACTCCTGCTAATTGGTGGGGATATGGTATGCCTCCAGAGCCATCTACTTTCAATCACGGATTATCTCAAGTGTTTGACGCAGCGGGAAAAACTCCTATGCCATCGGCTGGTTTGCCGATAGCCCAAGCGCCTCAATATACTACAACTACTGTACAACCGAGTCTAGGAGGTTTTCAGGCGTCTCTCGGTCAAGCATCTAGTTCAAGTCCATCGGCAAATTTGTTACCGATGCAGCAGAAGGCTCCTATCATAAGTCAACCTGGAGTCCAGGTTATGCCTCAAGTTGGATGTAATTATCCAGCAATGCCAACAAGCTACCAGCCATCGGCAAACTTTGTGCCGATGAATACTAATAATTGGTCAGGGTAGTTTCCCACTCAACATACAGTTCAACCAAATCAGCAAGCCACAGGAGTTCATCAAGGTCACATGCATGCTGGTTTTCAGAATCAAGCATCGGCAGCTCAGCCGATGAACCCTTTTCAGCAAGTTAATGGACCACAGTTAGTAGCAAATATGCCAATTGCTGGAGATCATGGGCAACAAAGGTATGCAGAAGGGTATCAACAGATACCTCCAACAGAGTTTCAACCATATCGTCAGCAAGATGTTGATGTTTTTTGGGCCGATAAGATAGCAGAAATTATGAGGGATCAATTTGGGATCAAGCCCAAAGTTAATACTTATCCTTATCGGACTCCGTATCCTCTGGCATATGATTTAATTCCTCTCCCAAATCGTCACAAAGTGCCAGATTTCACTAAATTCTCTGGGCAAGACGATACATCAACCATGGATCATGTTAATCGTTTTATTATTCAATGTGGAGAGGCAGCTTGTAGAGATGAATTGAGAGTTCGTCTGTTCTCGTCATCTCTATCCGGATCAGCATTTACGTGGTTTATTTCACTACCGCCAAATTCTATTATCACCTGGGCTGATCTGGAAAAGCAATTTCATAAATATTTCTTTGCTGGAATTCATGAAAAGAAGCTCACCGATTTGGTAAAGATAAAACAGCGCAATGATGAATCGGTAGAAGGCTTTGTGCAAAGGCTACGAGATGTAAAGAACAAATGTTATAGTTTGGTATTGGATGATCGGCAGCTTGCCGATTTAGCCTTTCAGGGATTATTACCACACCTTAAGGACAGATATGCTTCTCAAGAGTTCGAAAGCCTAAGTCATTTAGTGCAAAGGATTTCTGATCAAGACACTAGGGTTTTTGAACCTAAAATAAATTGGAACAAGAAAGTTTCATTTGTTGAAGAGGTGGAAGATTCTGATTCAGATAATGAACCAGTTATCGGTTTGGCAGAGTGGGTTAAGAATAAGAAGCCGATATCTTGTCCCTTTGGTCACAAAGAGCCAGAGAAGTTTACTTTTGATGTTACCAAAGCCGATAAAATATTCGATCTTTTGCTTCAGGAGGGCTAGATTAAATTGTCACCCAATCATGTGATCCCATCGGCAGAAGAGTTGAAGCATATGCTGTATTGCAAGTGGCACAATGCAACTTCACACAGTACCAATGAGTGCAAGGTGTTTAGACAACAATTGCAGTTAGCTATTGAGTCTGGTAGGATAAAATTTGGCAATTCCAAGATTCAAAAGCCAATGAAAATTGATCAACATCCTTTTCCAGCAAATATGTTGGATGCTGAAGGGAAAATTAAGGTGTTGACATCGGTAGCTGCTGAAAAGAATGCATCAGTGGATCCCCAACATCGGATAACTACCGATGATGCAAAAGGCAAGGGGCTATTGACGGAAAGTGGCGGTTCTGGGAGGCCTCCTCGATCTGGCATCGTGATTACTCATTGAAGACAACAAGAAGGTTGGCGTCAGCGAAGGGACCGGTACCGACGACAACAAGAGGAAAGGCGTCAAGAAGAGTGGAATCGGCATAAGGATCATTGGAATTGTCCGTTTTTTATTCATTGTTGGGAGGAAGGTATTAAGTTACCTACTGTTAAAAATTGTCCAGAGTGCAATGGTTATTATGGAGTTAATCATCCTGCAAGAAGGTTTCAATCTGGTAATCAAGGTTTGCTCATTAATGAGCCGATCAGAGGGAGAGCATCAGTACATGATCGGCTGGGGGGCAGGCTTAGTGTGCATGAAAGACTTGGTAAACGCGTTGCATATTTTCTAAGAAACCAAGAGGAACTTGAAGAGATGGTAAATGCAAGAGTTCCTGATGAAGAAATATTTTACAGGGATCCTAATATACGTCGTGTGGAGACAACTAGGACTTATCAGCCAGTTTGGAAAACTAAGCTTCCTCAATGGTGTCCAGAGGGTTTGACAAAGACACAGAAGAGAAAAATGCAGCGAGAGCGTCAAAAAGATTTATATCAAGAAGAAAGTCCCTCCAATGAGAGATCTGGTAACCAGCAGTGGCAGATAAGGCACAAGAATAAAGGTCCATCGGCAGATGTCAATATGGTGTTTATGTTGCCGATGGAATTTTTGGCTCTGTCTGATAGCGAAGAAGAGGCTGTTTCCTCTGATCAAATAGCTCAATTAATGTTAGATCCAATGATGGCTGTTTTTGAGAAGCCTGCCGATGATGAGAGACAACACCTCAAGGCTTTGTTTGTAAAAGGCAGAGTTGATGGGCAGCCTGTATCTAAGATACTTATTGATGGAGGAGCTGCGATTAATATCATGCCTTATGTGATGTATCGGAAGCTTGGTAAGGGAGATCAAGACTTAACTAAGACCGATATGATGCTAAAGGATTTTGAAGGCAATGTATCACCAGCTAAAGGAGCAGTATGTGTTGAGTTGACCATCGGCAGTAAAACCTTACCGACAACTTTCTTTGTTATTAATGGCAAGGGTGCATACAATCTGCTTTTGGGAAGGGATTGGATTCATGCTAATTGTTGTGTTCCTTCTACAATGCATCAATGTCTAGTACAATGGATTGGAGATAAGATTGAAGTTGTTCCTGGTGACTCTTCTTATATCATTGCATCGGCAGAATCAGATACTTATGAGCGAACCAAGTGCATATCGGGAGAAGCCTGGGAAAGGAGTTCCTCAAGATTGCCGATTATGAAATTCTACCGATCCAAGCAATCGGTTCTGAAGATGAGTTTTAATGGATAGATTTGCCGATGATGGAAAATTAGGTCAAGGATTTACATCGGCAGATGATTTAATAGAAGTAGATATTGGTGAAGGCGATAGGCCAAGGCCCACTTTTATTAGCTCTAAATTAAATTCTAAGTGTAAACAGCAACTAGTTGATTTGTTAAAGGAATATAAAGATTGTTTTGCTTGGGATTATACTGAAATGCCTGGATTAGACCGATCTATAGTTGAACATCGGTTGCCTATTAAATCTGGATTTCGGCCACATCAGCAGCCGGCTCGCCGATGCAATCCTAATATACTCCCTGATATTAAGGCCGAAATAACCAAGTTAATTGAGGCAAAGTTTATTCGGCAGTGTCGATATGCAGAGTGGATTTCTAATGTGGTCCCTGTATATAAGAAAAATGGAAAACTCCGTGTTTGTATTGATTTCAGGAATCTTAATAAGGCCACACAGATGGATGGTTACCCAATGCCGATTGCTGATTTGTTGATTGATGCTGCAGCAGGGCATCAGATTATTAGTTTCATGGATGGTAATGCGGGTTATAACCAAATATTCATGGTTGAAGAAGATATTTCCAAGACTGCTTTTAGGTGTCCAGGTCATGTGGGATTATTTGAGTGGATAGTTATGACATTTGGTTTGAAAAATGCCGGTGCTACTTATCAAAGAGCTATGAACTTTATTTTCCATGAATATATCGGCACGTTGGTAGAAATCTACATTGATGACATAGTGATTAAGTCTGGAGACATCACAAAGCATCTAACCGATCTACGGAAGATACTGGAGTGCACAAGAAAACATGGATTAAAGATGAATCCCAATAAATGTGCATTTGGTGTATCGGCAGGACAATTCTTGGGTTTTATGGTGCATCAGCGGGGCATTGAAATTAGTAGAAAATCTATCGAGGCAATCAACAAGGTTGTTGCTCCTGCCGATAAAACTGAATTACAATCCTTGATTGGTAAGATTAATTTTATCAGAAGGTTTATATCTAATCTGTCAGGCAAGATCAAGGCTTTCAGTCCGTTATTGAAATTGAAAGCCGATCAGGAGTTTAAATGGGGGGATGAACAGCAATTAGCCTTAGATCAGATTAAGAGTTATTTAACAAATCCTCCAGTGTTAGTTCCACCCCAGCATGGAAAACCTTTCAGATTGTATTTATCAACTGAAGATACTGTTATCGGTTCAGCTCTTATTCAAGAATTTGAAGGAAAGGAGCGTGTTATCTATTATTTGAGCAGACGGTTAATAGATGCTGAAACCAGGTATTCGGCCATTGAGAAACTATGCTTATGCTTATACTTCTCTTGTATTAAGTTGAGGCATTATTTACTATCGGCTGAATGTACTGTCATATGCAAAGATGATGTGGTCAAATATATGCTATCTATGCCGATATTAAATGGTAGGATTGGTAAATGGATTTTAGCGTTATCAGAGTTTGACCTACGTTATGAATCGGCTAAGGCAGTTAAAGGACAGGTTATGGCCGATTTTGTTACTCAACATTGCAACACGGTGGATTCTCTAGAAGTTGCTCCGTGGACACTTTTCTTTGATGGGTCTACTTGTGGTGAAGGGGCAGGCATCGGCATCGTGTTGATTTCCCCTCAGGGGAAGAAGTATGAATTCTCATTGCCGATCGTTGCCACATCGACAAACAATCAAGCTGAGTACCAAGCCCTGATAAAAGGGTTAGAATTGCTTAAAGAAGTACAGGCTGATGCTGTTGAAGTCTTTGGTGATTCTATGCTAGTTATAAATCAGTTGATTGGGGTTTATGAGTGCCGAAGTGAAATTCTAATTTCATATCATGAAAAGTGTTTGGAATTGTTAAAAGGGTTTAGGAGTTTTCATCTGGAGCATATTTCCCGGATGCATAATGAAGAGGCTAACCGATTGGCTCAGCATGCTTCAGGATATCAACCTGTTCAAGAAGCATTGACATCGGTGGCTGATACCGATGACTGGAGAAAGGAAATCATTGATTATTTAAAGAATCCATCTAAAAAGGTTGAAAGACGCATAAGGTTCCAAGCGACAAAATATGTACTCCTCGATGATGAATTGTATTACCGTACCATAGATGGAGTTTTACTCAGGTGTGTTAGCATAGAGGAATCAAAAAGCCTGATGAGTGAAATTCATGAAGGAGTATGTGGGGCTCATCAGTCAGCATTCAAGATGAAATGGATGATCAGAAGAAATGGATATTATTGGCCGGCTATTCTTGAGGATTGTTTTAAATATTTTAAAGGATGTCAGGAATGTCAAAAATTCGGTAATATTCAAAGAGCACCCGCATCGGCTATGAACCCTATAATTAAACCTTGGCCGTTTCGGGGTTGGGCTATTGATCTCATCGGTCAGATTTATCCACCATCGAGTAAAGGGCATAAGTTTATTCTGGTTGCTACCGATTATTTCACAAAGTGGGTTGAAGCAATTCCTTTGAAAAAGGTGACATCGGCTAATATGGTTGATTTTGTGAAAGAGCATATTGTTTACCGATTTGGCATCCCTCAAACCATCACTACCGATCAGGGCACTATGTTTACATCAGGTGAATTTGATGAGTTTGCTATAAGTATGGGAATTAAAGTTTTGAATTCTTCACCGTATTATGCCCAAGCTAATGGCCAGGCTGAAGCATCTAATAAGGGAATTATCAAACTTATTAAGCGCAAGATCAAAGAGTATCCTAAAAAGTGGCATACAATATTAAATGAAGCTTTGTGGTCATATCGGATGGCATGTCATGGTGCAACCAAGGTATCACCTTATCAATTGGTGTATGGACACGATGCGGTATTACCTTGGGAGATTAAGATTGGCTCTAGGCGAATGCACTTTCAGGATCAACTGACAGCCGATGATTATGATATTCTTATGAAAGATGAATTGGAAGATGTAGCAGGTCATCGGTTAAAAGCTTTGGTTAGCATCGAGGAGAATAAGAAAAGGGTAGCTAGATGGTATGACAAGAAAGTGAAGGTAAAGGAATTTGTCGATGGTGAATTGGTCTGGAAATTGATTTTACCGATTGGGACTAAAAGTTCTAAGTTTGGCAAATGGTCTCCTAATTGGGAAGGTCCATATCGGATAAATCAGTCTGTTCCTGGTAATGCGTATATTCTTAAAACTCTCGAAGGAGTTGTATTTCCCAGAGCGTTAAATGGAAAATATTTAAAAAATATTACCCTAGTATCTGGATAGATGCATAAGAGTATAGTTGCCGATAACAATCTTATCGGCTGGAGTTAAAACAAAGTATCAATTGTGCCGATGCGCTAATTTAACAAAGCCTGGATGGCTGATATCGCACGCAGGCGAATTTCATCGGCTTCTTTTAATTCTTTGGCGTCTTCATCGGCACTTTCTTCCACAGGCTTGATTTTCTTTTTCAAAACCAAGGCCTTGCGAGCTTGAGCATCTCGTTCCTGTTGAAGGGCCTTGATGGCGTCGGGAAGCTGGTCTTCTTCTTGTTTAGCTTGAGTCAGAGCTGTCTCAACCTTTTCCAGTTCAGCTAGCAGGGCTGCTTTCTTTGCCGACAGATCTAAGATTTTTTGTCTAATATCGGCACTGGAGGCTTGCAAATTGTTGATATTCTTGTGCTTCTCGTCGGCAGTCTGCTTCAGCTGCAGCATTTCTTCTTTAAGTTGAGACTGAGCTGCTCTGTTAGCAATACGATGAACGGCCCTTTGATATTGAAGTTGTCTGCTCTCCAGATGGACTGCTGGAAAGATGATTTCTTCAACATTAGCAGGGATTTGGCCGCGGATCGTTTTGAAGATAGACCTTGCAGGATCCGAGTCGATCACCAATTGGGCAGTGTCTTGCTGTAGCAGGTTTAGGAGGGTTTCTAGCTTGCCATAGGTGTCTGACGATATTGTTCCCAACGCCAGGGAGGAACTCGCTTCTTCTCCGTCGTCATCAGAAACATCGATAGCAAAAGAGAATAAGCTATCGGGAGAATCTTGTTCCTATGAAATAAAGAGAATTAGAAATTCTGTTTATGATATTTGGGGATATAATAAACCAAGTAATTAATTGGTTTACCTGCTTCAGGGCGATTTCTTGAGCTTGACTTGAGGGAGCGGCTTGTAAAGGGTCATACGAAGGATCGGCAGAAGATGCCGATGGAATGTCTTCTATGATCGCATCGGTACTCGGCCCTTGAGGTATAATTGCCGATGATGTATCTTGGGCAGGAGCAGTTTGTTCAGAGGGCTGACTGACGGGTGTTGGAGCAGACGCAGGGGCTGGTGTAGATTTCTGTCGTTTCTATTGAGCCTCAGCATCGGTCAAAGCTTTACGCTTTGTTTGTGCTTCAACAACAACTGGCTGGGGGGCATCAACATCTGTTGGTTGGGGAGCCTGCATGCTTGGTGTGCTTACCGATGTGCCCGTTTGTTGCTGCAAAAACGGGTATAAGATTGGATATTTAATAGAGAAAAATGTAAAAATAAGAGAATACCTCTGAAGGAGGGGTAGAGGTTGCGGTGCTTGGTAAAGTTGCCGATGACGATCCAGCTGCAGCTTGCACACCCTGATAGTTGTGTGTTAATATGAAGTGTATCGGCAGAAAACAGAGTAAGCAAGATTATTACCTTGAAAGCCTTGATTAGGCTTGAAGCAGCAGCCTTTGGAGAAGCCCTGGATGTTCCCAGTCTTGGTCTGGAAGTGATGGTTTTGGTGCGAGCCCTTTGGGAGATCAAGGCTTCTAAGGTGGGGGCGTTGTAGCCAATTGCTGAGACTGGAGAGGCTGGATGGAGGTTGAAGGGTTTTCCACTTTTGCTTGTTGGTGGAACTGGATCATTAGCCTGTTTCAAGGAAGGTTAGCTACCGATATACATAATAAAAGGAAGGAAAAAGACAAAAGTTAAAAGGAACTTACTGCATTGTCAGGAATAGCATAATCGGGGTCGATCAGGTGCCGATATGTGTGAACAGACGTTGAAAACAGCTGTTCTTTCCACTCCTGCCACCATTGCTTATATGACTCTGTTATGAAAGATGCTGGTGACCAGGCGCAGAGATCGACATTTGAAATATCGGCATCGGGAGCAAGTCTTACTATCCTGCTACATTCAGTTCCAGCAGTAATGATTTCTCTGGGCTTGATCACATCGGCATAGCATAGTTTGATGGGCAGTTGCCCAAAGGCCAGCTGGCGAGATACTGCCGATGGATTGTAGAATTCATAAGTAATATGGGAGGCTTTCCCGCTACCAAACGTGTTGACTGGGATTGCTCTAGGGGTGATAATGGCCATCATGAGATCATTGTCTTGGTTCAGATCACTATCGGCGAAATTGAAGAGGAGAGGGAACTTGTTATCCTCATCAATATAAGGTACCCAAGCCCTGAGGTCACGAGGGAGGCCATGGTAGAAAGTTTGAAAAAATCTGCCGATTTGGTCCTCATTGGCTTCTGTTCCGGGAAGGACGATTATTGCTTCGCCGAAGTTGAGAGGGGGGCGTGTTGCCGATTCATCATCTCCAAGGACGTACTCTTCGGGAATCTCTCGTGGGAATTCCTGAGCAAAGAGATCCCACTGTAAACGCTTGTGCATGTGAGCGTTTAACCACATATTAACAAACCACCATGGGCCTCCCAGATTGCCGATGGGCTCGCCAAGTATAAGCTTCTGAGATACTTGGTGGAGAAGGTGGTAGGTTGAGCTCAGGAGATATCGGCCAAGTGGGAATCTGACACCGTTGGCTAAGAGTTCTGCTGCTGGGAGGAAAGCGTTAGTTGGTCCTACCGATCGGCCGCAGAAAATAAACTTTTCCAGCCACATGTTCAGGAATGTGGCATGTTCCCTTTGATTGACGGTGCCAGTCTTTTGGTACTCCTGGATATATCCCGTCCAGCCGCTGATGTTGCGTGTAGTTACTCTGTATTCAGCTTTTCTGCCGAAAACATGGCCTTCATCGACAGTTGAGATGTCCAAGCCCGTGAGCATGTATACATCGGCAAGAGTAGGGGCACATGGGCCATGACCGAACATGAAGGTGTTGGTGGTGTCAGACCAAAACTGAGGGGCAGCTATCATCATGGATTCATTCTTTTGTATATCGGCAATGGATAGCCTGATACACTGATCTATCTTCCGTTCTGCCCAGAACACTTGCATTGATCTGTTGACCCTCAAGAACCAGTTTTTCCACCCTTTGGTGGGTTTGGGCCAAGAACGGAACGTGTCTTTCCACAGATTCAAAGAGAAATTTTGAGATTTGAAGGGAATACGATTTGCCTCTGCATTAATCAGGTCAGTTGGATCTGGGTCGCCCATCGGACCTAGGCAATGGAGGGGAGGTTGATGGGTTGGAATCACCAGTGTGTTGCGAAGTTCCTGAGTTTGGGGGACCAAGAAAATGAAAGAGAAAGAAAGATGTCGACTGTAAGAACTCGCAAGGAACCGAAAGGATTAAAGTAAAAGTAATAAGAGGAAGAACGAACCGCAGGGACGTCGAAGTTAACAGCCATTGCTTCAAGCGGATGAGGGCACGAGCTGGGAAGATGACATTGGCTCTGGTGAGTTGAGGACGCGCGGTCGTTGGTTAGGGTTGCCGCCGGAGTGAGAATGCCAAAGGATGGGGTTTGAAGGTAGAAGATGAATAGCCCGGAGAAATCTATTTATAGGTTATTTGGAGTAGGGGTATTCTTGACTTATCTCTATGCCGTATGCGGATGGATCGAGGTGGTTCAGTTGGATATGGTAACTGTTCGCACGACAATCAAGGGATGGTGCAGAAGATTTGATGGCAAGTAATCATGACTTGAAGGATATCTCGATACAGGATTTTTCAGTTCTAAAAAAATGATGCGTTGAGGTAAGATCTTGCTGATGGATTGTTATTTTGGTATCTCAACCGTAATTAAGGCAAAGAAGGTTGGAAATGTGCGATATTTATTGAGATACATGGATTGAATCTAGATTTGATTGAATCTGATAACAAATCATGTTATGCTTGGAGAATGGGTTAAAGAGATAGGTGATAGCAAGCATCAGTTGGAGTAAATTTCGGAGCATCAGTATCTTATACTCCGAAATTGGGGGGCATGTGTTGACATCGTTTTTAGCACGTGTCAAGATGATCAGGAAGGGCTAATCAACAGAGGAAAGATTACCGTGTAAATTGATAGCCAAGGAGAATAAGTTTGTTTTTGAGTGGTGGCAGTGTATGGATTTAACTCGAAATGTTGCCGATGAGGTTAAGGGTATTATTGCCGATGCCGATGAAAGAGGGTTTGGAGACTGCTGCCGATGAGATAGGGGATGTACCGATGAAGGAAGGTGTGAAGACTGCAGCCGATGAAACAGGGAATGTACCGATGGAAGGAGCTCGAAGGCTGCTGTCGATGGAACAGGGGCTGTGCCGTTGAAAAGGAGGTCGATGAGAATACCATCGTGATTAAGGCGGACTATGGAATAAAATAGGAGTTAATTTCCTTGTTTACGATTAGTAGAGTCTGAGTTGTATCAAAGTCATGTTTTTTCCTTAGATTTGGATTTAGTGTCCTAGTCGTATTTGGTTATGTTTCTGTAGATCAGGGTATAAATATAGAGTGAAGGGCAATGTAATAAGGGATCAATCAATACATCAAAAAACAGCTTTTACTCTTATTTACATCTACTTTTCGGCGACTTCGTCAATTTGCATATTTTTCCTTTTTATGAGTTCTCATCGATTCGGCGAGTTGCATTGTTCTAAGTGCAATCTTCGTTGATCCTCGAGTTCCGCGTGAGTACCTCTTGGCCGTGACTTTCGGGCGTATCGCTGTT
Source organism: Saccharum hybrid cultivar R570 (assembly GCA_038087645.1). Lineage (NCBI taxonomy): Eukaryota > Viridiplantae > Streptophyta > Magnoliopsida > Poales > Poaceae > Saccharum > Saccharum hybrid cultivar. Next base: position 671,693 of record JAQSUU010000198.1, read on the forward strand.
GTCAGGACCAAAGTGCTCGTATCTTCATCCTTGTCGATTAACAGGTCAAATCGACTGGCACGCTTTGGATATCGATTTCGGGTATTAGCCCTTTGTGTTTGTAGATTCACTTTTGCATCAACAATTATAGAGAGACGTGGTGAAGTGGCATATCAATTGGAATTACCCGAGCGCCTGGCAGGTGTACATGATGTGTTCCATGTGTCTCAACTGAAGAAATGTTTGCGAGTACCAGAAGAACAGATTCCGTTAGAGGAGCTCACTGTTAAGGAGGATCTTACATATGAAGAGTTCCCGGTTAAAATTTTGGAGACTGCTGACAGAGTCACAAGAAGTAGAACAATCAAAATGTGTAAAGTACAGTGGAATCGGTACACAGCAGAAGAGGCTACTTGGGAGCGAGAAGAGGATTTGAGAAAAACCTACCTGCAATTGTTTGAGTAAGCATCGGTCGAATCTCGGGACGAGATTCATCTTAAGGGGGTAGAATTGTAACACCCTAAAATTTTTGAAAGAAGAAAAATAGGAAAATATGATTTTTATATATAATTTTGTGAGCATGCAAATTTAGAATAATAATAATTTTTATAAATTTAAAATTTAATATAAGGGTAGGAACATGATTGAGCATTCATGCTGCTGCATTTGGAATTTTGTGATGAGTGGTTCAAATCAAATTTAAATTGGATTTAAAAATCTTTTGAAAAATGGATTTGAAAAAAAATAGGAAAAGAAAAAGAAAAGGAATTCTTTCTACTTGGGCCGCTTCTCTTACCGCAGCCCAACTCCCCGGCCTGCTGCGGCGGCCCAGTCTTCCTCCTTTTCCCTTCCACGCGCCCGCGTCCACTCCTCTGGGCTGAGCCCAATCGCGGCCTGGCGGCCCGTCATCGCGCGCGTCTGAGTCCCGCGTTGAACCGCTGACTGCCGCTGACCTGCCGGGCCCGCCTGTCAGCGACCGCCTTCCCTTTCCTTTCTTCTTCCTCCGGCCAAACACCGCCTTCCCCTTCTTCACCGATTCAGTGATCCGAATCCGCCGCAAATCTTCGGACCTTCCTTGTTTCCTCGCGCCTACGGGCTATAAAACGGAACCCCCGTGCTATTCCACATCCATCCCGTCCCTTTTGAGCTGCTTTGGTCGTCCCGTCAAGCCACCGCACGCGCCACCGCTGCCATACCCGCCACCGTGAGCTAGCCGCCGTCTTCCGATCATCCCCCGGCCCTATCTTCGCGCGGGGTGAGTTCGCCGTGAGCTTCTCGACCTCCCGGTGCTCTTCCCTCTCCGTTTGGTGGCCGGAGCCGTGTTTTGGCTTCTTCCAGTGATGGCGCCGCCGTGGAGGCTCGCCAGCAGCCGAAAGTTGGCCAGAGTGCAGCCGGCGTCTTCTCTCTCTCCCTCCCCGATCTAATCCGGGCCGTTGATTTTGAATCCGACGGTCTAAATTAAGAGATACCGGTTCGCTTGGAGTTTTTGTAAAAGAAACCCTGAAGTTTTTAAGTATGTAACCCATGGTCCTAAAACATAAAACGCAAAATACGCTTTGATCGGTTGAAAACGTAATTCGTTTCGGAAAAAGAAAAATACGCTTTCTGATATTTAAAGTTTTGCCACTCAACTTGTCTTAGTCGTAGAATCTCCGTTTTAACTCCGATTTGGTCCATTCGAATTGCATTAGATTCATATTTGCGAGCTCTATGTAACTATAGAACTGTACAGTAGGTTTGGATTAATTTATTTTCGAGTTTTAATTAAAGTATTTATTTTTCTACAGGAAATCTTTGTAAATTCATAACTTTGTCGTTTTAGCTCCGTTTTTCGTGATTTTCACGTCTGTGTGATCCTAGCGAGTCATAGATTCGTTTTAAAGACTTTTTATTTTATTTTCTTACTGATGGTGTACTGTTCTAATTATAGTCTTGTTTGTTTATGCATGATTGCTTCTGGGTGTGTGTTGTTGCTGTTGATTGATCGAGTATAGACGATGAGCAATTCGTTGGGGATCAAGAGTCTTTCTACGAGCAAGATCTTCAGGACCAGTTTGAGCAAGGAAAGTATAGCATGGGATTATCCTTGTTGTCCTATTCACATTACGCAAATAATATCATTATGCATTTATTCCTTGTTAAGGATGACTTAGTGATTGATCCTACACCTTGATACCTATTACAATGCATTGAGTAGTATGGCTAGTGCTTAAGCATGAACTATGATCATGTAAATTGATTAGAGGAATATGCAACAAACATTAAAAGATGATTTTGATTAATGTTTAAAGGGGATTAGAGCATGGGGGTTACTTTTGATGCTCTAATTGCTCTCCGTAAGGACTCATCTATAAGCGACAATCCAGGATTTACAGTACAACTGTGGGGGCTATATGGCTCTGGCTTTAGTCATATAGAAGGACCTTTTCTAGCTTGTTAGAGGTAACCTTTTTGGCGTAAGAATGGCTTGACGAATCGGGTATAGTGCGGCCTCTATCCTTATGTGTATAGGCTGCGGGTTATTGTGCCATTTGGAAGGGGGGCTCTATATCTGTTTGCCGAGTAAATCTAATGGCCCTAACTTGTTAGATGAATCTTCGAAAGACTTCATAGTGTTTACCCTGCTTGCTCACCTTGGTAGTGTTTTGGGAGTAATTAACCCGGGCATATGGGTAACACGACTCACAGTGAAAGTGTACAACCTCTGCAGAGTGTAAAACTGTTATAACAGCCGTGCTCACGGTCACGAGTGGCCTTGGACCCTTATGGAATAGTGGATAATTGTTAATGGTTATGTTTTTGCTATTCATCAATCATTTCACATGGATCATATGTTTATTGTTTACATTGAGACATTTTGATGCTATGGATATGCTAAAATCATGCTAACTAAAAGCTACATGCTGATAAACTAATGTTATGCCTTTTTAAGCCTTATGAACCCCATGTTACACTTGTTGAGTACGAGATGTACTTACGCTTGTTTATTTTTCTTACTTGGATAAAAATCCCGGATGGGTAACAGATGGAGGTAATAGTGACTACTACGCCTACTTCCCTGAAGATTACTAGTCTCGCTGTCAACCAGTCAATGTACCTGTGACCGGAGCTACCACGAGAGTTTATTATTTTTACTTCCGCTACATTTGTGTTAAGACTATGTGTTAAATATCATGATGTAATAACATTTGTGATGATACTTCCGTTATAATTTGTGAACTTTTGTGTGATTGATCTCTGGGCACACATAAGGGTATGCATTCCATTTGGTCGTTAAATGGGTGTGACAGGCCAACCACCTTCGTACAAGTGAGGATATGCACAGGTATGCCATGACTTGCCATGTAGCCACCTTGTGCAGAATGGATGGTGACACCAACAACTGTGAATGATTGTAGTGCACTACTCCACTAATCTAGGCATGGGCAGACTGTCACTACTCTACCAATCCAGGCATGGCAGACTATTGGGCTTGCTTCTTGTTATCCAAACATTGGTTGGGCTCCCAGGGCATAAACATTATTGGGCTTCGTTCTTTCGCAAAATTCCCCGGCCACCGCCCTACTCCATCCTCCACCTCGACCTCGAGTTGAGTTGTGCGCCGCCCTTCTTCATTATCGCAGGCCCGCAGGCCACCTCTCCATCATCGTTGTCCCGCCGCCGCCCTCTCCATCATCCTCACAGTCACACGACCCTCTTCCATTCTCTCCATCCTCGCTTTTAGCTTTGAATTCTCCCGAGTTTTGGATAAGATTGTTTTGATATAAGGATTTACTCTGAACTTGAAATTCATGGGTATAAGTCTAGGTAATTGATGAATATGATATGAGAAGATCTGAGCTGCTATTTATCTTATTCCAAGTGACACAAAAGTTTTGGAGATTTATCTTTTAAAAACACAAAAATGCTACATGATGAGTTCCTGTATGACAGAGCTTGAACTCTCACCAGAGTCATACATGTTATTTAGGCTAGGAAAACTTCCACATATATGTTGCTTGCTTTTGTATTGAGCTTTGTCAAGCTTTGTTGACCCTTATGAGAGGTTTGTCATGCTCTTAAAATCAAGTTCATGTACACATCACCCACATATGCTCTACTCCTACACTCAGGGTAGGTGCAAAAACATGCCTTCCATCTAGATCCACCTAAAAATGTTCTACTCCTACACTGAGGATGAACACAAAAACATGTTTGTTATGTTTTTCATCCACCAAATAAATGCTCTAAAGATCTTGTTGCTATCTCTCAAAAGTCTTGTTATAGAAAAGAGGTATGGGCTATGCAAAAGTTATTCATAAAAAAGAGAAGAAAAAAGAAGTTGAGAAAAAATGGATAAATGTCCGAGATATCTAAAACAATGGGTACTCAGATGCTTGCCTGAAAAAAAGAGTGAGATGAATAAGATAGCCCCTACTCTCTAGTAAGTGTTTCTAAGTTTCAAAAGAGAGATAAATTTTTAAGGAGCGTAGTAGAATTAGGTTAGCCACCATATATATCCACCATACATCCACACACATGCATATCTTGATTTGATTGTATGACTCATCTCTCTTTGGATCCATTGTTTGACTTTATAATTTATGTATTGCAAGTATGCTATAGCTTTCTCCCTACCTACGAACTCCACATAAGCCTTAGTGGTAGAAAGGGAAAAAGGCATAACATCTTTATTGCCTTGGCAAGGATCCGCAAATACCACATATATTGAGAGACTTGAGAGTGCCATACAATGGAATCTCTGAATTTTATTTTGAAAACATATAAAAAAAACTCTGGACCAATAGTTGAACAAAGAACTTGAGATATAGTGCTTGACTTGATCGTTCTATCTTTTAATTACTTAAGACCCAAGTGAAGATTAAGAAGCCCCATGCTTGAAGGTAATACGGGTAAGTTTGAAACTCAGATCAGTTTATTCTATTCCACAGGAGAATTCTTAATTGAACGCACATGTATATTTTTGAGGCATGAAAGTATTGTAGCAACTCCTGATCCATTGTTGAGTTTAGCTTTGCTCATAGACTAGCAAAGGTTAAGCTTGGGAGAGCTTGTTAACGGTCACTAACATCAATTATAAACCGTTAACACAACCTGCATATGTACTTAATTTTATCACCAAACATAGGTATAGGGGTCTAAACTAATAAATTCCATGAGTTTTGGTAAATCTGTGTTTTCAGCAGGGTTTATTCAGAAAACCGCCAAGGAGGACCTATTCTTCAAAGCAAATCACGTTTATCCAAAGCGAAACCGATGTGGGAAGATTCTAGAACACTCCGGAAGGCAACTCACTGAAGTAGACCCCAAGGAGCTGACATGTGGGGCTGGCCGGCCCCTCCTGCAGGGCGGCCGGCCTGTGGGAGCCACATGTCATCCTCCGCTTCGATGTTGGTTTTCCCATCGCCTCCTAGATTGCATCTACGCTGTCCTTTCAAGTCGGTTTGATCCAAGGGTCTAGAATTGATGCTCTGGCCTTTATATATCAGCCCTGTAACCCTCTCCCTGAGGCATCTTTGAAACCCTAATTCATATCATGAGGACCAGAGCCAACTATCAAGAGAAGATTAGTCCTCTATAGGATTTAGTCTTATGATTAGAAATAGTGAGATAGAGAGTGAGGGAAGAGTTTGGAGGAGGTGCCGGCCTGTTGGTGCTCTCTCTACGCTTGTACCTTGGAAGATCCAAGTTCTACTTGAGCTTGCCTTCGAGATTTCTCTGGTAATCAACTTCTAATTCGAGTAAGCATCTTGTTTATATTGTTCATCAGGATCACTACTCTTTTGAGTGCTTTATTCCTGTTCTAGAGGGAATAGAGTATTAATCGTAAGTGTAAGCATGGTGCTTAGACTTGGGTTAGTCATGGATGCACCCTGCATTCCAAAAGGTGGTAGATCGCGTGTGTGACATCAGTTCTATATAGCCTATATTATATAGCTTTGTTGATCCTTTGTAGTCCACCTCATGTTTGTAGGTGAAAGCCCAAGTTTGGTTTTGGTAATTAATGACACCAAGTTGCTAATGTCATGTGTTAAGTATTTTGAGTTAGGCATAAGCAACACATGTGATGAAGGTGTATGTGGCAAGGAGTGGTGGCCACAAGATCACAAAAGAAATGGTGTATGGACATGATGATCAAGTGGAAGAGAAGGATCTAAGAGCGCAAGGCAAAGGTATAACCGTAGGGTTTTCCTTTTGCCGGTCTAAGTTGAGTAGAGAAGTGATTGACCGGATTTAGGATACATAGCCGACTATCAAGAGGGGCAATCACGGTTAGCTCAGGAATCAAGTGCCACTAGATCAATGTCTTGAGCATATGCATTAGGATCTAGTTGAGAGCTAACATAACGCCTTGAAAAATTACTGTGAAAATGCTAACACACATGCACATGGTGATTTACACTTGGTGGTGTTAGCACATTTGCGAAGACGGTGGAGTTTAAGCGGTAGAGAGGGGTTTGGGTTTCTCTCTCCCTCCCGCCGAGCTTGTGAAGCGGGATTTGGCACTTTTTGGGGAAGTGAAACGCCTATTTTCTACTGCACCGAAAGCCAGAAAAGAAACGGAGGTGAACGGCGGTCACTGTGGTGACTGGACACTGCACCGGACGCGGTCATGGTCTGACCGGACGCGTCCGGTCAGTTCTCACAGTAGTCAGGCGCGTCCGGTCCATCACGGAACCGGAGCGTTCGGTCAGGCACCCAGAGGGGCAGAGCTGTTCTTAGAGCTGACCGGACGCTCGACGCGTCCGGTCACGTGCGATCAGATGCGTCCGGTCACGGTGAGAGCTTACTGGACTCCGACCGGATGCTAGGTGCAGGGCGTCCGGTCAAACGCTAGAGCACGTCCGGTCACGGCAACGGTAACTTCTGACGCACTCTGCTCACGCTTGTCCTATAGTGACCGGACGCGTCCGGTCACCCTGACCGATGCGTCCGGTCAGTGCATTTTTCACTGCGTCGTCCGGTAACGGCTAGCTACGTACCCCTTCGCTATAAATAGATGTTGTTCGGGGTTTGAGGGGAACTCTTGTATATTTTGAGACCTAGAGACATCCTTTGAGCTAGAGAACAACCCCTCCACTCATCTCTTTGCTTGGTTGCACATCTTGAGTGAGATTGAGTGAGATTCAAATGCATTGCTTGAGAGTTGCATTCTAGAGGCACTTGATCTTCGAGTTGCTGTGGATTTCTTGTTACTCTTCCGTGTTTCCCGACACGGTAGACGGCTTAGAGCAGCGGAGGTGATTGAGCTCACAATTGAAGATTGTTGGAGCCCTCACCAAGTGTTGTAAGGGGTTCTTGATCCTTCCCCGCGGAAGTTCGCAAATTAGATACTCTAGTGGAGCTCGTGGCTTGGAGGATCCCCATCTTGTGTGCGGTTGTGCAGCGCCCGCCGAGGGCTCGACTCTTGATAGTCGATTAGCTCGCGAACCAACAAGTGGGTGTATCGCCACAACGAGTAGCTTGTCAGGAAGCAAGTGAACCTCGGTAAAAATCTTGTGTCATCTCTTTGCCGAGGATTTCTCTTGTGGTTGATCATTGTGATTGATTCTTCGAGTGCATTACTTCTCTACATCGTTGGCATAAGAATCAAGTCACTTGCTCTTTACTTTCTTGTACTAGTCCTAGTGTAGCTTTTATCACATAGGAGTAAGTAGCTTAGTGACTTAGTCTTGTTGGTGTGTATTAGAGATCATAGCCTTGCTTCACTAGAATTGTATAGGTGGCTTGCATAGTATAGTTGAGCTAGTGCTAGAATTAGCTTAGCCATCTTTTATACTAACGTGGTTATTTAGTGAAGCTTGTAGATTTTTAAATAGGCTATTCACCCCCCTCTAGCCATTTGGACCTTACAGTAGGTGCAAGTAGGATGCGAATGCGAAGAAAAACATCCTCTACTGGTGTCTTTTCCTAGTATTGTCCTCAATTGAATAGTAAAAGACATAGCTTACCTAAGTTAGAACTAGAGAACCTTAGTTATCCTCTCTACGCTCCTGTTTATTCTAACCTTGTTGGTACCCTTAGTTAAGTTAGATCATAGTTAGTCTCACACATTTTCCTGTGGATATGATACTTAGAATACTTCCGGGTAAAAGCTACAACAGTATCCGTGTGCTTGCGGATTTATCTGTGTGCGTTAATTTATACCAACAGTCAATTGCAACATCTATCACTTCTTGGAGGGACAACTGGGTCTATCTCTCAAAGACTGTGAGGAATGTCACCACCGCTGACAGCAAAATCCCACGGTGCCAAGGCTAGATATAGAGGTGGATTCATAGGAAGGAGCTTCATGTGCGGCATGAGCGACAACTTGGTTTGTTGGGCACCACAAGAAGGTAGAGACAATTTCCTCATGTCCATAGGAAATTAGTTTGTTCAGTTGGCTCATATCGTTCTCTTTGGTTTAGGATTCTTCCTTTACAACTGGCTCATGTCACCCTCAAAGCAAAATGTGGCATGGTCCGATCTGTCCCAAGATTCATGGCAGCTTATTTGTTATATTATAGGCTGGTTTTCAGTCATCAAAGATATCTAGTTACGAGTATGTCGACCTTAGCCTTTTATGTCATGGTATACAATAGTTTATGGAGCCAGCATCCATGCGGCTAGCATGCCTTTACACATGCAAATCCAAGGTTATATGAAGGGGCTTATCTCGTATGCTTCAATTTCTTATTTGTGCAATCTAATCGGACAATTGGTTATTGGTTAGTTCGAACAAGTCTTTTGCATAACCTATCTTTCAATGCCTAAAAACTATATAATTCCAACAACTAAAGCTATATAATAAATATTCCATCTGAAATTTTGTAGTGTTTTTCCATGTTAGTGATTTGCATTTAAACCATCAATAGATGAGTTTGTAAGTTTCTGGTCTGCTAATCATTTCTTCTTGATTTTTTTCATGTTTCTTCTAGGGGCTCAATATGATTTTCTTCAACGAAGCATAGAGGTGGGCATAGTGGATGTAGAAGACATTGAGTTGTTTTTGTAACTTTCATGATTCATTCCTTTGGTATTCTCTTCTTCACAACTGTTGATGTGGACTCTAAGAAGAAGAGGTCATTTGTGACTTCTAGACGTCGAAAGGTTTGAGGCTCTTGTTATTAGTGGTATAAATAATATGCCCTTGATAACACTGAGTAGTGGAAGAGAAGTTGATTTGAAGAGTCTGCAAAGTGAGATGATTAAAAATGCCATATAGATATCTAATAACTAAAATTTTTGTGTAATTTGTAAGTATGACTCTATGACGCCATGAATTGTAGTCGGTGCTGTCAAGGGCCTTGAGGAATTGTAACAACAACAAAAGGGATATTCATATGTGTTCAAATTATTTGTGGCTCTAAATGAGTTTTATTTAGTAGACCTAAATACTTCATACACATGGAGTGGCTAGTAATTGTTATGTGTCTATGAACTTCTACAAAGTTCTTTTCTTTCTTGTCCAAATTGAAAGATTCTCAGAAATCTAATTAAGCGTTTTATAATTATTTTAAGGATATATATGCTTCAGGCTCTTCAGAAAAAAGAAATAATTGATCATCCCATGCTAGATAACCCCTTCATGCGTGCATCATCAACATTCTTGTTCAATGAAAACAAATCTCTTGACCTCTCACTCTATAGCTCCTATAGTTCTAAGTAATATTTTTTTCCCTAAGAATTTTTTAAAGCTAAGGGGAATGTGATCATTAAGGAAGCTCAACAACCTGTGAGGGAACACAAAGCACCTTTAAAAGGAGCAATGTTGTGAACTTGGGAAAGGCAATTGAATGTTAATTTCTTTCCACATAGTGTCCATTGGCTTTTGGTATCCTTACACGAAGGGAAAATTTTCCAACCGAGAGGGGTGGGCCGATCAAACTATTCAAGAGGCCTAATTGGACGTGGATACCTCATCTACTTGAAAAATAGGGCATAATAAGATGTACTCACAAGCTGAAACTATTTGTAAAGATCCAATTAGACTTTCCTGTAACAAACTAAGAAACCGAACTAAGTGCATCTCCTAGAGTTCTTCATATTTTGTTCCCCAAAATATGGTGTTTGCCAACTTCTAAATTAGTATGGGGAGGAAAAAAAGAAGTCATCTCCAAGAGTTCCCTATATTTCTATCCAAAATGTTTTTTTCTCAGCACTTTTTCCTATGACTCGATCTCATATTTTGTATCAGGAACTCTGAATTTGTTTCTGTATGCATTTAAGCCCTTCTATCAGATCTTTCTCTCTTGTGCTTTTCTCACTTGCAACCCTGTCTTTCTTCCTTTTTACTAGACAGGCCGGGAAACTCCGGATACATGCTCCTAGGCCGCGCGCATATATATGCGCTTGGGATAGATTTTTACGAGGTTTGGAAAGATGGGGAGGGAGGATGCCAAACTATTGGAAGGATTTTTTTCTCATTTTGCCAAAAAATTAAGGATGAGAAAGTCAGATGGCAAGCTGTTGGAGATGCTCAAACCCCTTAGGACTTATTCAGACTATATACAGACATGTAAGGTGCCCCAATCGGCATCAGGTTCATATCCATATCCATTGCAGCTACGAACATCAGCACCCCTCTCACCCAACACACGACGCACAACAACGAAGCTCTATTCCAGTAGACGTAGGGTACCTTGTGATACTTATTAAACTTGCATTTATATCCATGTAAGCTTCTGAAACGGAACGACTGTTTTGGCCATTTTTGGTTGCACCATCGATAGATGCACATTTTTTTCACCGAAAAGCAGGAGCAATCGGGAGTCTTTTCATGAAAATATATATCATTTGTACTTAACTAAATACCACGCTATTTTTACTAACTGATTAGTTATTATGACTGAACTCTTTGTTCACCTTAAGTTAGTGAAAAAGTATTCAAATAACGAGTCAAAAATGGTGGAAACCTCCTGCTGCCTTTTATTTTCATTATGAACCTCCCATGATGTAAACTGATATAATAGTGGCGATTCTACACCTTGAGAATCACCTCGAGGATCACCGTGTGCATTGCTTTGTAGTTATATTGCCATCGTAAGTTATGAATTTACTTGCTACAATTCATTAAAGGTTCAAAAAAAATCATATGTTCAAATATAGTTTTCTTTTCACAGATCCTGATGAAGAACATGAGGAGCCATTTTGGACATTTGGTATCTTTCATCAATTCCATAAGAACAGAAGGAGCCATTTTACCCAACGTTTTTCAAGTTCAGAGAAGCCACTTCTTCAAACAAACTACAATTGGAGTTATTTTTAGAGCAGCGAAGCTCTATCAATGTCTAGTCGATGTTTGGTTGCTAGCCACACTTCATCTTAGACAAATTTGACCAAATTGACAAGTGTTTGGTTGGTGACTAACCTTAAACAAGATCTTTTAGGCTTCACATGTCATATATTAAAAAAGTGTCACAAGATTCCCTTTGTCATGGCAAATGTGGCTTCTAATTTTTTAGCCACATTTTTAGTGTGATTTCCTTAGTTGTGGTAGATTATGGCCGGAAAACAAACAGCCCCAAGGCCTTGTTTGGATGCATGTGTATCCACTTCAATCCGCATGTGTTAGAGTGGCTTGGAATGAATACATTTCGTTTGATATTATGTGTTGGAGTAGAACTTGAACTAAATTACACCTTAATCCACCCCAACACATGCGGATTGATGCCAAACCGAATACATTCCATCAAGGCCTAAGGCCTTATTTGGATGCATGTTATCCAATTCAATTCACATATGTTGAAGTAGATTGCAATGAATACATACGCATCTAAACAAGTGGGATAGCCCTAGCAACATCCTAACCGTTGACCACCTCGTGATTCATGACATGTGCGGCTCAAGCAGCAGACACAGGCAGGCCAGAAGCGAGGAGCTCGTGTGGCGCTAACACGTTCCTCAGCTTGCAGGCGGAGCGGGTTGTGGACCGTCCACCAGCCACTAAGCTGGCCGCGAAGCTATTAAGCGGGCTATGCGAGAGTCCGCAAACCGCAAAGCTATCGCCGCGAACGGCCAGCGGGACTGGCGGGCAAGCCACTAACGTCCACAAGCAGGATGGCCACTTCGTACAGCAAGCTAATATACTACTTCAGTTCTGAATTCTGATGGGTGACTACCAAAACACAAGAATTCGCAGCTGCTTGCCTGCTTCGAGAGCCTGCTGGTGTATCTCTGACAGGAGGGAGACGACGACGGACGGTGGATCGGATAGATGGTTTCGATGTGCTACGCGTGAGCTTGTTGTTGGCCGGACGGACTGCGTGACCCTTCCCTAGGCGCTGGAGAAGGAGGAGCTGGGCGGAAGAAGGGGCAGCGGCGGCGGCGTGGCTGCCGTGCTAGCAGTAGGGTTCGGTGGTTCGCAGACCAAAACATCGAGAGAACTAAGAATGCGGGTTCTTGCGGTTCTTGCGGGCTTATCCTCTTGTTCGGTGGACTTTGCGGACTAGACGACATTAGGTTGTCCGCACTGGGCATCTGGTAAAGGCATCTGTAAACAACTACAGTACAGATCACAACTTTTTTTTACCGCTCACAAGCTGCCGTCGCGAACACTCCATGTTCATCTGTAAATGAGCGCAGCATTTGTAAACGAGCGCAGCCAGCATGGTGGGGCCCGGTAAAGTGGATGGTGTTCCTCTGCGCAGCTACCCTTTCTGAGCATGGCGGGGCCCAATGAAGTGCATGGCGTTCCTCTGCGCGAGCGCCAGCTTTAACGTTTTCCTACAGAGAACTGAACGGTAGGGGTTCAAATACAGTGTTACGGTACATGCGTTCTAGCGCTAAATTTGACGTCCAGTTCCTTTTACATAGCATCGATGCGGACAGGCTTAGGTCGCCAAAATTTTGCAGCTTGAGCCACGTCGGCCACAAATGGCACTCTCGCGGGGCGGCTACGCGGGCTTGTGGAAAAGCCCGCCCCACCTGCAATCTGACACGTTCCTATTTAAAACCTCCTCACTCACTCACTCAGCCATAGACCCCCGGAAAGAAAACCCATCGCACCAAATCCCCAACCCCAAACCCCCAATCCACCCATCCCCTCCTCATCCACTCCGGGCGGCCATGGCCTGCTCCTTCGCCGCCGCCACCACCGTCTCTTCCGCCCCCACCCCGGCCGCCAGGCCCCTCGCCGCTGCCCCGCAGTCCGTCTCCGTCGCCCGCTCCGCGGTCGCCACCGCCGCCAGGCCGCTCCGCCTTGCCGCCTCCAGATCCGCGCGGGCCACCAGACTCGTCGCCCGCGCCGGCGGCGTCGTAAGTTCTCGCTTCTTGCCTCGCCTTAAAGTACTACGGGTTTGCTTCTCACCCCTTCTACTTTGCACTCACGGCTCTCGCCCTTGTGCCTCTGCTCTGTAGGATGACTTGCCGCTGGTCGGGAACAAGGCTCCAGACTTCGAGGCCGAGGCCGTGTTCGACCAGGAGTTCATCAACGTATGTGCACCTCTCTCTCTCTCTCTCTCCCCGCGCAATCTCGCGTGGTTTATGTATGCTGTGGCAGCAGAACTCTGAAATGTTTCGTCCTCTCAAATTGCTCCTAATAACCTTTTATGTGGCTGGCGATGACATTGCTCTGTGTGCTTTTGCAGGTGAAGCTCTCTGATTACATCGGGAAGAAGTACGTCATTCTGTTCTTCTACCCCTTGGATTTCACCTTCGTCTGCCCGACCGGTGAGGCTAAAACAGTAGCATTGGTATCAAGAAGACACGTTTGGAGTGGGTCTATGAGATTCTGATAAACTAACGCCTGGTACTTGCAGAGATTACTGCCTTCAGTGACAGATACGAGGAATTCGAGAAGTTGAACACTGAGGTTCTTGGCGTCTCCACTGACAGTGTGGTATGTTATAATGCCCTGGTATTCCATGATATGATAGCATCTATCAGTATGAATCGGTCTGTCAATTGTTCTTAAGGATAAGTGAGTGTAGTAGCTCTTGAATCGGTCTGTCATTTGTCATATGTCATAGTTAGCTCTTGAAGTACATTTCAGCTTTGATATGTACTAGCTCATAACGGAAATAGAATTATTATGGTTGAACTGCCCCTATAATGAGAAATTCACATGCTACTGCTAGAGTATCTTTGGAGCACAATTGCTGTACTTGTATCCATGGTTCTTGAGCAGTCACATTATTTCGAAAATTAATACTGGAAAGTATGTTTATGTGGAGTTAGAAAAAAGTAGTTATACAAATACACAATATTCTATAACAGTAAGGTAGTGTTTCCTTTACACTTGCCTGTTTCAATTTTTGGCAAAGTAGTAGGACCACACATGCTGCTTTTTTCTCATGGTGAAAGATATGTGCTGCACATTACCAATGTAACTATTAATAGAAAAATCCATTTACATGAACATAATAGCGGTGACGGGATGAGAACGGTCCAAAATGGTACTATAATACAGAATCTGAAAGTGGTTGGTACCGGATTTTCCCCTTTTTATCAAAAATAACTAATGAAAAAACAGTTGTGATAAAATCACAAATGTCAACTTTCATGTTTTGATAGAAACGGAAACAGTACAATAATACGGAAAATGATATTGGTCGGTACAGTATTTTCCCGGACTTGCTTTCACCTCTAAGTGACTCATAACTATCCAATATTCATTTTCGGATTTCTATTGGGACTAAGCACTCACGTTACACTTGATGCCTTAAATTTAACCTTTGTTGGTCCAAAGAAAATGTCTTCTTAGCTTCATAATCTTATTAAATTGATCATTTCTGTTCGCTAAAGTACTTTACAAATCTTTGGAGAACTGTATAGTCCCTCCATTTTAAAATATGCACCATTGACTTCTTACTATAATTTTGACCAACAATATTATTTAATTACTTGGATAAGTAAAGTGAAAAACTAGATCTGTCATCAAAAGTCAAATATTTATAGAAGAGAAAAATAGTCAAACAAATAAAAGAGTCAAAGGTTAAACAGAGGGAGTAGTATGAAAAATGCCCTAATGACTTGTATATTTTAAGTATTTATACAGCTATGCTTGTATGATTTGTTATTACTCCCTCTGTTCCAAATTATAGGTTGTTTTGGCTTTTCTAATATCTAGACATAGCGTATATCTAGGTGCATAGCAAAAGATATGTACCTAAAAAAGCCAAAACGACCTATTATTTGGGATGGAGGGGATACCTCTTTATATCATGTCTGTATGTGGCCAAAAGTAGAAATCTTGATATACATAGATCTTGGGTTTTGGTTACTGTGATTTCATCATAATCATAACTGTTGTTAATTGTTTTAGTGTTTGTTTGGATGCAGTTCTCCCACCTTGCATGGGTGCAGACAGACAGGAAGTCCGGTGGGCTTGGCGATCTTAAATACCCACTTATTTCTGATGTCACCCAATCAATTTCAAAGGCCTTTGGTGTTCTGATCCCTAGCCAGGTTTTTTTTCAACCACTGGATATTCTTCTCCAGATTCTTCCCCTGTGGAGTCCTTTTGGTTTCCGTATTATGTTTCTGTTTGTTGCTCTCTAAATCTGAATGTTCTTTGGGCAGGGTATTGCTCTGAGAGGACTGTTCATTATTGACAAGGAGGGAGTGATTCAGCACTCTACCATTAACAACCTTGCCATCGGTCGTAGCGTGGATGAAACCATGAGGAATCTTCAGGTATGTTCTATGTTGGTTGTGCTACATTTCTGATAGGCAGTTGCCCTGGACTTCAGAAATTCGAAGTTTTCTGTGCTGTTACTTAAAACATAAAGTAAAAAGAATATGCACTTCTGTATTCATGGTGTTTGTGATACACAACTTGAACAAGATTCAACACCGGTGTGCATTTTACATTTAATTGTTTGTTAACACTTGACAGTGCAATATAGTGCTCCATTTGCAGGAACAAAATAAACTATTTCTAACCTTTAAAGCATACTCTAATCCAAATGCTTTAAAATTACAGAAGAATTATTGAAAATATGTACATTATTTATGTGGCGTGGCTACTTCCTTTGGCATTACAGTACAAGGCCATTTTACTATTGTACTATACTAAATATAACTGTCAAAGTACTACACGTACCACTTCTCATAGGTCAAGATGCATCATAGCAAGCATATATGGAAACAAATGAGGCTCTTGATCTGGGATTAAGGATGAAAACGGTCGGAAAACCTCTCAACCGTTTTCTACTTTTACATTTGAATATGAATACGAAAACGAAAGCGGTAAAGTCGGACACGAAAACGAACACGAACTTACGGAATTTTGAAAACAAACTAATTCGAGCAGAATTATGTCGAACATGGTCGGTATACGAAAAATCAATACGGAATATTGACACGTAGGACCAAGTGCATAACAATTAACATGTGAATAATAATTAACAAGTTCTACAACTTTCTTAAAAAATATCTTCATTGGACACCATGTAAAAAAGATATGATTGTTCTAAGGCAACAAGCACTTGTACGCGATTTAATATACCGCTGAAACTTTGTTTAAATTTTTTGAACATCTTAAAGACCTCAAATGAAAAAACTGAAAACTAGAAAGTTGCAGATCTCGTTGAGAGCTATAATTTTTATATAAAAATCATCTTCATCCGAGATCGTACGAGAAAGATACAATTTTTCTAAGGTTAGACTTCAATTGGGCCAAATTTGGTTTAAACCGAATTTCGAAACCGAATTTCGAAATCGGGATATTCCGAATTAAAAGTAGAAAAGTAGAAAACGGTCGAAAAATGTCTAAACCGTTTTCGTTCCGATTTCGAATTTGGTGTTCCGAATTTCAAACCGAATTCGAATTTGTCCGAAAATACGAATTCGATCGGATTAAATGTAGAAAACGATGCGGTTCGGTACGGGATATTTCCGTACCATTTTCATCCCTATCTGGGATGACGCTATCTAGTTTCCCAATGAAAAAATAAGCATAATCCCAGGATTGCAGTTGTGGTACATCATTGGGCATTTTGCTGAGCTGGGTTACGCCCGACCCAATTACATAGTTGCTTTTGCCATTTTATACAGTCCAGCGATCACAATCAGAAGAATATTGAAGTTTTTTTTTTGATAAAAGAAGAATATTGAAGTTGACATCACATTTCAATGTTTCACCAGGCATTGCAGTACGTCCAGGAGAACCCAGACGAGGTGTGCCCGGCCGGATGGAAGCCAGGGGAGAAGTCAATGAAGCCCGACCCCAAGGGAAGCAAAGAGTACTTCGCGGCCATCTAGACTCGCCGTCATTGAGAAGCTTTGCTACTCTATCATGGTGCCCGTTAAGTGCCCCAGCGGTAGGTCCTTGTGGAGTTTTGCCGAGCTCGCATTTTGACATGTCTCTGTGCCTTGAACCGAGTGTAGTAGCCCCCTGTGCTGTTGTGCATCCCGATTGAGTGCTGTTCTTTGCCACTTTGTTTAATTTTTCACCTGACGAATAAGGTTCATTTGGCACGTGGTTGAGAGCTCACGCTTCTGGTGTAGTTTGTTGGGCAGCTTCTGTTTGTAGCATTGTCTGCTAAGCTTCGCGTCGATACTGCCACTACAAAGGCATTTTCTAATTTATGTGGGCAACTACAACGTGCGCTGCAGTTCCTGGCCTTTTCTAATTCGATAATGATATAGAGTGGGTGTCCGTCCCGTCCGGATGGACCTGCTATCTGGACCTGCCGCACACGGAACGCTCTCTCACAACGTGACCGTTGTCCTCCTCTCCCGTAGCGTTCTCCCTCATTCTTATCCCCACTCTGCCGCTCTCTCACAACGTGACCATTGTCCTCTCTCGCAGCGTTCTTCCTCATTCTTGTTCTTCCTCATTCTTATCCCCACTCTGCCGCTTGCTCTGTCATCCCCACATCGGCTCCTGCGCCCTTGCGCAAGCTCGATGGCACCCCTGCTCACCCGTGCTCCCTCTCTCCCCCCTCTGCGAGTTCTATACGACCCCGCGCTCTCAGTGACCTAGCTCCTGTGCCCTCCATCGGAGACGAGGACAACGGTGGCAGCTCCGATGAGGTAGGTTGGTCATTCTCTGGATCTGAGCCCTCCTCCTCCTTCTCTAGATCTGAGCCCTCGTCCTCCTCTGGATCTGAGGGACATGACGGTGGCTAGGGTTCCGACGAGCTCTGGGGTCCTTTCCTCCTCCCTCCGGCGAGCTCGGCCAGGGCTGGAGCAGACTGCACCTTGAACCCATCTCCTTTGCTGTTCGTACGCCCTTTTGCTATTTCCTCTGGGTTGCAATGAGTTTTTTTGGATGTTGCAATGAATGATTTTCGAATGTTGTAATGTGATTTTTGGGTTGTTGCAACACATGTTTTCCAAATGGTCCCATTTTCCACGTTTCATGGTTGATTTTGCGATGTTGCAGTATATATTTTCCGATATTGCAGCACATAATTTTCGATGTTGCAATACATAATTTTCAATGTTGCATCACGTAATTTTTCGATATTGCAGTACATATTTTCCGATGTTACATTACATGGTTTTTGGATGTTGTAGTACATGTTTTTGCGATGTTGCAACACATAATTTTCAATGTTGCAGTACAAATGTTTTTGATGTTGCACTACGTTTTTTTGCGATGTTACAGTATTCATATTCCGATATTGTACTACATAATTTTCTCATATGTTTGCGATGTTGTATTTGAAAGTGTTTTCATGCTCTTGGGACAGGGGCGCGGTGGGGGAACGGGGTGACGTGGGGGGTGGGCGGGTTCCATTCTATTCCCAAGGCAGAGCGGACGGGTTTGGAAAGGGAGCGGTGTTCCGTTCTATTTCCGCGGGGGGCGGGCAGGTTTGGAAAGAGCGCGGCGTCGGACACGTCTCGTGCGCCGATTACCGTAATTCGATATTTACGTGGGCAAGTACAACGTGTGCCGCAGTTCATGGCCCAAGCTGGTATGAAAAACGCAAGACCCACCCACCATGGGCCCATAACTGAAGCTCCCTCTCTCTGTTTTTGCAGGCCCGTACGGCCCATTGCCATTGTGGTTCTGCGTTCATCCAGGATCTGCAGTCTGGAATCTCTGGTTCTTATTCCCTGTTGTAGTGTTAAACATCTCGGTCCGGATACCAATTGTTTTGAGCTCTGACTTTAGAAAAATAGATCTAGATCACTAGATTTATCTAGATCTATTACGGAGCAGCTGTATCGTGGAACTGGTCTCTCACTATCTTTATTGGAAAAGCTCCACCGTAAATCTGGACTCAGCAAATTTTAAATACTACTCAGGCCAAATTAAAAAAGGACACTAACACACACAAATCGCCATCTTCTTGGACTCGAGCGCGCGTGGCTAGGCGTGGGAGCGTCTCGGCACTGGGCTCGGTCGGGTGACATGCCAAGGAGGGAGCTGCACGTCGGCCGCCGTAGATATTTGGGGGTCGGGAGAGGAGCGAGCACAAATTAATTAATGATAGAAGTGTCGAACGGAAAAGAAACGAATCAATACGGAGCTCTTTGGATGCAACAAGTTACAAGTTAAACCATCGATAAAATTGTAATCTTTTTTTAAGGGATAAATGATACTGTATTAGTTAGCAAACCCTGTTCGTGAACTTATAGCCATAATACAATTTCTCACAACAAGTCAGTTTCAGTCAGCTTATCAGTTGTAGAAACCATCAGTCGAATAGCTCTGAGACTTCCATCCGGTAAGGGCAACCCTTCTTCTTTGATTCTCTTTTCCCCCGGTAGCAGTAAGAGAATTTGGCTGAACACTCCTACAGGCTATAGGCTAAGGCACGAGGGGACAACGCGCTAGCTTCTTCTTCTTCTTGTGTTGCTACAGCGTGCTACTCTCCCATTTGCAACGCCCCCTTCTTCCTCTTGGTTGCATTGCATGCAAGCAGATGCATGGACGCGCTTTCACTGGCAGCAATACTCTCCTACAGGCTACAGGCATGCACGCACGACATGATCGAGTGCAGAATTATTTGGCTGTACACATACATATGTATCGGCCAATTCCCATGCATGCATCACTCTAGCTAGCATATGGTAAGAAAACTGCAGATCGGTCGGTGCATGGAATGAACCATCTCTAGGGGATGCGGCTTGTAACAGTTCCTGAATTCTGATCGAGCATCTTGCAGTAGCCACAACGGTATGCATGCAACTTGGAGTCACAAAAGAGGACTTGACTTGGACGCAGCATGCATGCATCTTGCAGTACGTAGCCACAACAACGGATGCAAAAAGCAATCAGTCACACACACACAAAGCGAATGGTGGAACGAATGACCATACGTGCAGATGAGTGAGAATTAATTGAACATGAGGATCGGAGCCGGACGACCTTATACCTTAGCGCTCACCCGCGGGCCGGCCGGCCATTATTCTTTCCAAGTTTCCATGCATGATGCATGCCACACCATATGGCTTCTGCTTCTCCTTGCAACGACTCGCACGCAGGAGGTGCATGTGCATGCGCCGCTGTTCTGCTGTTCATGACCTAACCCGACGACACCCCGGTCACCACCACTACTAGCAGCATGTAAATCTGCCATGCATCGCATGCACGTCTTCTTTCTGTGTGTTTACTCCGTAGTGACCAGTGACTGACTGCAGTCAGGGTACTGTGTGCCTGCCTCTGCCTGCACTGCATGCATGCAACACATTCAGGATGGAATGACCTGACATGGGGCTTTTGCTCGTCTCTCAGTTAGCACGTTCAGACAATCAGGCAGCCATTCAGCTGCTGCTACTGTTCCTTGTAGTGCTTCTCTTCTTGGCCCTGTTTAGTTCCACGAAAAAAACACTATGCGAAAAAAGGATTCCCCGTCACATCAAACTTGCGATACATGCATGAAGTACTAAATGTAGATGAAATCAAAAACTAATTGTACAGCTTGGTTGTACTTGGCGAGACGAACGTTTTGAACCTAATTAGTCAACAGTTGGACATTATTTGCCAAATAAAACAAAAACGTGCTACAGTACTTTTTTTACACCCTTTTACACATCTAAACACACCCCTTATCGGAGTCAGGTCCAGGTCAGGTCAGCTCAGGGCCGGGTACCATGCAATCCATGGAGTAGTACTGCTTTTGTTTCGCTGAAATTTGGCTTAGGGAAACACCGTTTGTTCACTGCTGAAACAGTCTAAGTGAATAGGGCGTAGTATATTTTCTCCGTCCCAAAAAGAAGGTCGTTAGATGTGTGTAGGTCAAACTTTTTCAACTTTTATTAGGTTTGTAGAGAATGAGTGCAACATTTATATCTCCAAATAAGTTTATTATGAAAATGTATTCAACGATCTATCTGATGACCCTCCGTCCAGAAAAGAATACAATTATGGGATCCGTACCGGTCAAAGTAGCTCAAGTTTAACAAAGTTTATAACAAATAATATTAATATTTATGTCTCTAAATAAATTTATTATGAAAATATATTTTACAACTAATCTAATGATACTAATTTTGTATCAGGAATGTAAGTATTTTTTTATATAATTTTGGTCAAAGTTTAAACTAATTGACTTCTTAGGAAACAAGAATTGCATTCTTTTGTGGACGAAGGAAGTACTAATTATGTATTATAAATATTAGTATTCTTTTATATATAATTAGTCAAAGTTAAAAAGTTGACTCATCGTACGTACACTATTAAATCCTGCCGCTTTTAGCCGGATAATGCCACTTAAGTGCTTTTTTAGCTCCCTCTTCTTTAGTTCTTTATTACTCTTTGCTTGGCTGTTATGAACTCCTTTGAACAGATTAAGGGCCGGGGCCCATGGGTGGAACAGCGAAGGACGGGCCAAACTAATCTTGATCCATTTCATTAATTATGAACCCAACCTATCGACAGGCTCTCAGCTGCTTGTTCCGATCTCTCTGCTTTAGTTTGTGATCAACCCTTAACCAAGCAAAGACCATACACACAAGGGCTAAGCGAGAAAAAGGCCCAAGATCAACATCTCTTTACCTTGGTTTGCTCATACGATTCTATACATACTACTCTTTTCCCATGTTCCTTTAATTCTTTTCCAAATGTTTGTGTTTTTCTTTTGTGTCTTTTTATTTTTATTTTCGGGAACAATATTTCCCCCCTTTTACTGGCTTTGTTTGTGTTACTACTAGCAGTATTACTTTCCCATGGAGCTCTCCTTTTCTGGCGTTTTTTCGCCTTTGCAGAGTAGCCCACTGCACTTTGCCATCATTAGGGCTTGTCCTCTTGCTGTCCTCTGGGCCCAAGCTCATTGTGGTGATGACCAGAGCTTTTATTTCTTGACTGTGACGACTCTGGATGAGTTTCCAAAGAGACATACCGGGAGAAACATCGATCTTATCTTATATTTATATTACATAGTAGTAGTAGTAGTAGTAAAAAACTAAACTTCTTAGCACTAAAAAAAACTTTCTAAAGATGGACAAATGACGGCAGAACGAATTTACAGGGAAGTTCTTTCCAATAGGTAATAATTGTAAACTAAATGATTTATTTGTAAGTAGTCATGGATGGTGCACATTTCTTCATGTATTTTGCTTGCACGGCAGAGATGATTGAGGAATGTAATGAGGGTGAGTTCCCTGGAAGTGGTGACGACATCCGGTAGGAGTATCAACAACTTATATGATCAATTGCTGCTTCTTTTCCTGCACTGTTTCACATCCCTATAAAGAACAACGTTCTAGCACGGCTTTCAGTGCAAGCTTACGTGATATGACCTGGTCAATGGCGCTTAACCACACTTTGATGCACACAGGCTTTGGCTTTTAACTCTTGATGCTGATGATTACTGTTCACATCCATATAATGAACATGAAAATCACCACTAATAACGTGAAATACCACAGCATGTAGTTCATGGTCACTTTGACCAACGACACTGCAGAAAGACGATTGCTTTACATGCATATGTTTAATATATATAACTGAATTTGCTATTGTCATTGGTTGAATTTTCTCTTTGGTGTAACCTTCAAAACTCACAAAATAACTCCTCTCGAGAATTGGAAATAATCCTGTATTGATTGTTGATAACTAACAAGAAACAATTCATCTTGAAAGTATACTCCATTCATTTTCAACGACATATGATGTTTTGGACATTGGTGTCTATAAAAGAAACTTTAAACACTAATTTATATATGAAAAGATAAAAAAGTGTGTAATTATTATTTATTATACTGTGAAATTATTATTTTTACAACAAATCCAATGGTTCTAGTTTCGTGTATGACCAATAACCAAATGCCCTATTAAGGGCTTGATTGGATTCTCTGGTCTAAAATTTAGTTGACTAAAGTTGAGGACTAAAACTTTTGATCACTTTAGCTCACTTGTGCGGTCTAAAGTGTTTTTTAGGTTAGTTAAAATTTAGACGTCCTTTTTGGAGCCTCAAGAGTTAAAGTGATCTAAAGTTTAGTGGCTAAACGTACTTTAGACCATGGGATCAAACATGGTCTAAATATAATCGGTCAGTGGATTTAGCTTCATGCTTTTTAGGACATCATACATTTTGGAACAGATGTACTGTTTTTAATAAACCTTTACCCTTTTCAATTTATCGCAGCTTACCATCTAATTACATACCTCTTCTCCTTCTAAAGAGAGTACATAAACACCTATAATAATAATAAGACTGGAATACCTTATCTTGGCAACAATAATATATATTCTGCCTCAATTCACAAAACATGATTTTTTTTGGGTTGCATGCAGTAAATCTATTCAAACTTGACCATCGGTTACTTTTTGTGTACATTAAGATAAAACATTTGAAAATGGTAGGAGTATATATATATATATATATATATATATATATATATATATATATATATATATATATATATATATGCAAATAATGAAATTTATTGAAAATTACTTTTATATTTATCTAGTTTTGTTAGTTTGTTTGTTATAGAAGTTGCTCGGCCAAACTGTGTTTTGTTGGTCTTTTGGATCGATCCGTGTTGATGTTCAAAATGTCACTCAGATTTCTGAAAAAAAAAATCAGAAAGTGATATGAGCATCTGCTTGAGTGACACTTTATTCCTAGCTCATACTTTGAGTCCAGAGTGGAAGATCCTAGCCGTACACGCTTCCGGATCGACTGTGCCTCCATCATGCAGATACACTTGCTCCAGGCTCCAGCGATCGATCATTCATATTGTTACCAATCGGTTGATGAGGCCCTGCAGCTGTTCTCAAAAGATGAGAGGCCACATCTATCCATCTATCCACCAGATGGATCAAATCGATCGATCGTTGTATCATCATCATCATTGCCTACTGCGACAATGCAGAAGGGCCGGGGATTATTCCCGGTGGCAGTTTCTTGTTTGCATATGCAATACACATGAATATATGCATGTATAAGTCTACGTACAACAGGTGCATGCAAAAAGTGTCATTGTACTGGGCGGTATATGCGGACATGCCACTAGCTAGCCATATGGTAATATATATGGTATGTTAGTTTCAAGCTTCCAAAAATTGTTTATTGCACCATCCTTTATATGCCTTTATTAGTTGGACTTGACGTTAGCTTCATGATGGAAGCAGAAAGGAGACGGAACAAAGCACTACTAAAAACATTTGCATAGACAGGTAAAATCAATTTGTAGAGGCGGTTAAAATAATGGTGTAGCTAGAACTATAAACTAAATGGTCTAACCGAGATGACCTTTCGTTTGCAACCAGGACCAAAGGGAGGCCTGAGACCTTTTGTTTCGGTTTGTAATACAAACTTGGGTTAATTCCACCCATTAGTCCCACTTGTAACGGCCACCAAGGTGTGTCGGTGTGGGAGGGCATTAGTCCTGGTCTCAGTTTGAGACACAAAACCCAGACTAAAAGGTTATTTAATTAGTCTCGATTTTTGTCTCAAATCGGGTGAATTTAAAAGGAAAGCCTATTTTGATTATAGTTGCAGTGCCTAAATTTATTCTGAATTACTAATATTTATGTCTTCTAAGATTATATCCGGCCCATACATACTGGTGCACTGGATGGTGGACTATGGTGAAATATTCCAAAAAGGATAGCCAGCTAGATGCATGTTATCTTAACACAAACACAAGATATACTAAAAGTGTCTTACTCTCCAAGAAATGGATGACAACCACTAGCGTTTATGCCATGTGTTCGTATATATACTCCCTCTGTCCCACAAACAATGCTCAAGGTAAAAGATTATAGTACCTCTAGAAATAGAGATATAAATATTCAGAAAAGAAAAAAGTATATTGATAGAAGAGAAATGTGTATTGAAAAGTGAATGACAACTATTTTGACATAAAATTTGAATGCTATAAGGTCAATTATTTTGGGACGGAGGGAGCAACGAAAATGATGTTGCATACGCGGCCCAAGATCTCTTGGAAATTAAAAGGTGAAACAGTTTACCAACAAGCAATGCAAGGAGCAAATGAAATCTGCGCTGCTCTGGGGCAAGCATCCCATCGCATCCCACATATTCGTCCTCTTCCTGCACCAAGGTCGGCCATATTTGGCAAACAGGCACAAAAAAAAAAGTTTGTTCGGCACACAAAAGCAGAGACGATCGATGAATGCACAAAGTCACAAACTCACCAATGATTAAGGCATATATAGTCTCATGGAGTATATCAGAGACACCACCCAAGATCTTTCTACAGGTTCTAAATCTGAGGAGGATCAGCCTGCATTGCTCACTTTGATGCATATGGAGTATCGGAATTAGGGCTAACAAGGTTCAGCATTAGTTTTCCCTTCTTTTTTAGAGGCTGCGGAGCAGGCTCTGCGCGCGGCTGAGTTGTTGATGACACAAATGCATATGAGCACATGAAACAAACAAACAATCTAGTTACAGATACTGTGCAGTTAGCTTGTACTCCTAGTACTAGTAGGCTCTGCTACCTGAAAATGAGCAGCGATACAGTGTTGTAGACAGAGACAGGTGAGAGGAGAGCGATGGAGAGAGAGAAAGCTGATTAGGTCGCTTTGTATCTGCTTTGTCAGCACATGCCACACCCACTTTTTCACACCACAAAATCCACTTTGGACCAAAGAAAAGAAAACGGTCTAAAAAGAAAATAAAAACAACTGAGCCCTCCCCAGCAAGAAAAGCACAAACCCAAACACCAAAAAAACCATCCAGACTTCACCTCCATCAGCAGCATTCAGTAGCAGCTAGGAGTGAGTAGTACACACACTACTGCACCTGCAAAAAGATAAACACAGGCAACACAAAACCAGGCAGCTAGCATATAAAGCAGCAGCAGCAGCTGCTGCTGCTGCCCAGAGACACCCGTTGCCATTGCAGTTGAGTGACCCCTCATCGACCACCCATCGTCTCTGATTTCTCCTGCGCTTAATCAAGAAAGACAAGATAAACGCCTGGGCAGCTAATACTTTATACACCCACCTCTGCAAGTTCGAGTGATCCCTACAAGCTTTGCTTGATCTGCGAAGGGATCAGAGGATGAGAGCCGGGGGCTGCACGGTGCAGCAGGCGCTGGCGCCGGAGGCGGCGGTGGTGGTGAAGCAGGCCGTGAGCCTGGCGCGGCGCCGCGGGAACGCCCAGGTGACGCCGCTGCACGTGGCCAGCGCCATGCTGCACCAGCAGGTGGCGACGGCCACGGGGCCGCCGTCGGCGGCGGGGCTGCTGCGCGCCGCGTGCCTGCAGTCGCACTCGCACCCGCTACAATGCAAGGCGCTGGAGCTCTGCTTCAACGTCGCGCTCAACCGCCTGCCGGCCTCGGCCTCGCCGCTTCTCGGCGGCCACGGCCACGTCTACTACCCGCCGTCGCTCTCCAACGCGCTCGTCGCCGCCTTCAAGCGCGCGCAGGCGCACCAGCGCCGGGGGTCCGTCGACACGCAGCCGCAGCCCGTGCTCGCCGTCAAGATCGAGCTGGAGCAACTCGTCATCTCCATCCTCGATGACCCCAGCGTCAGCCGCGTCATGCGCGAGGCCGGCTTCTCCAGCACCCAGGTCAAGGCCAACGTCGAGCAGGCCGTCTCTTCCATCGAAGCAAACAACTCGGCCTCCACCAACACCGCCGCCGCCGCCGCGCCCCAAAACCCTAACCCTAGTGCAGCTCCGCCCGAAGAGACCAAGCCTAGTAAGCTGCTTCTACCCCTCGATCAAGTGCGCGACGAGGACGTCGCCGTCATCCTGGACTGCCTGGCGTCCCGGAGCAAGAAACGCGTCATGGTCGTCGCCGAGTGCGCGGCCTCGGCCGAGGCGCCGACGCGGGCGGCGGTCGAGAAGATCAAGCGCGGCGAGGCCCTGCGCGGCGCGCAAGTGGTCAGCCTCAGCGTGTCCAGGTTCCGCGACCTGCCGAGAGACGAGGCGGAGAGGCTGCTCGTGGAGCTGCGGTGCGCGGTGAAGGTCGGCGGCAGGGCGGGAGGCGTGGTGCTGGTCGTGGAGGACCTCGGGTGGGCGGCCGAGTTCTGGGCAGGGCGCGCCGAGTCCGGGAGGGCCAGGTGGCCGTCGAGCTGCTGCTACTACTGCGCCGTCGAGCACGCCGTCGCGGAAGTGCGCGCCCTGGCGTGCCGCGGCAGCGACGGCGTCTGGCTCATCGGCTACGGGACGTACCAGAACTACATGAGGTGCAGGGCTGGTCAGCCCTCGCTGGAGACTCTCTGGGGTCTCCAGACGCTCGCCGTCCCCGCCGGCAGCCTCGCCTTGAGCCTCAACTTCGTCGGCGACAGGTACTCCTTCATGTTCGCATCTGAATTTGATTGAAATTTGAGACAATGCGTACGTGGCAAACAGTAGTCATAAAATAACAGTAGGGTACTCGATCGATCGGCAAAATGCATATATGCAGACGTACTGATGAATCATGGGGTACGTGACTGACGAAATTAACTTATCACTTTGGGTTCTCTGTCTGGCAGTGCAACTGCAATGGCAATCAATCACCAGTCGATCAGCAAGATGGCCAAGTGCGACGCCGACACAAGTGGGAACGGGTCGGCGCCACGTTGCCTGTCGCTTTTGGACGCCGGTGGTTCCGGCCACCTGACGGCCGTCTCCAGCTTCTTCGCCGACGACTGCTCCGCAACCAAGTGCGACCCGGCGGTGAAGTCTAGTATCCCTCCTTGGCTTCAGCATTGCCGGGATCAGGTAACGAGCCTACGTACTAGGTTAGGCTACCATTAAAAAATTGACATGCGACTGGATGATACTTAATAGCTGCTGTGCATAATGCAGGAGCCTTCCCGTTGTAAGAAAAGCTCGACATGCGGTGGTTCGCCGTCTCATCCTCACCGGACGGCCCTAAACTTCTCCACGGTGGTGTCGCCGTCCTCCTCCTCGGTCTCGTCATACGAGCAGCACTACCACCTGCACCAGCCGTACCAACCATGGCTTGTCGTCGCTGACGCCCACGAGGCCAAGCACCCGTGTAACAAGGCCAGGTGCGCTGCCGTCCAGCTACACGTCGTCGACGACGAGGACGTGAAGCTTCTAAGCCCGATAAAGGTCAAGTCCCACGACTCGAGCGCGTCCAATGGCTCGGTGGAGTGCCGCTCCCGGTTCAAGGAGCTCAGCGCCGAGAACCTCAAGGTCCTCTGCTCCGCGCTGGAGAAAGAGGTGCCGTGGCAGGCGGAGATCGTGCCTGAGATCGCGAGCACGGTCCTGCGGTGCCGTTCCGGCATGGTGAGGAGGCGCGACGCCGACGCTTCGAGCTCGAGACAGGCGTGCGCCAAGGAGGACACGTGGATGCTCTTCCACGGTGGCGACGCCGAGGGCAAGGCGAGGGTGGCCAGGGAGCTGGCCCACCTCGTCTTCGGCTCGCGCAAGAGCTTCGTATCCATCAGCGGCACCACCGCGTCGTCTCCGGCGCGGTCGGGTGACTCATCCGAGGAGAAGCGCAAGCGGCCCCGGTTGACGGAGGTGAGCAACCACGGCTGTCACGAGAGCCTCTACGAGGCCGTACGCGACAACCCGCACCGCGTCATCCTGGTAGAGGACGTCGAGCAGGGTGGCTGGCGGTGCCAGAGGGACATTTTGAAGGCCATCCAAAGCGGCTTAGTCCGGAGCCATGCCGGCGGCGACGAGGCAGCACTCGGCGATGCCATCGTCGTTCTGAGCTGCCAGAGCTTTGACGCGTGGTCGACAACCTCCTCGCCACCAACGACCAAGAAGGCGAAGGCGGAGAGCGAGGAGGAGCCGAAAGAGGAAGAGAGCACAGGTGACGGCCACCACCGCAAGGAAGCCATAACTACCGCCGCTGCGTCGCCGTCGTCTTCACCTTGCTTTGATCTGAACATGGACGTTGAGAACGATGACTTGGAGAGTTGCTTCACTGATGCTAATCTTCTCAAGGCAGTGGATCGGACGTTCTTCTTCAGACGACCTGGTGAGAGTAGTGATTAGTTTAGTGACAAATGGCCTATGTTAACTATTTTCTCTCTTTTGTTCTTCTCTGTAACGTTGTTCAGTTTCTTGTAGCTTGTTTCTAAAATGTTTGTGTTGGAAGAATGGAGCTTGCATGTGATACTCTTGTGGATTGAGCATGCAGTGGAAATTAATTAAGGGCAAGATTGGATGAGCTAAAAGAGAAAGGTTGATTGGTGTGTTGCTAAAATTAGCCATTAGCCCATCCGAATAAGTGGAGTTTTGTGCTCTGCTAGAAGCTTAAAAACACACAATCTCATAGACGCCTTGAGCTTTGCCCGAACTTCATTTGAGCCTTGGGTCCGCTAATGCATGGGGCGGGGTGGTGGAAGGCTAAAAGCAGAGCTAGATTTTTGCCCACATACATTCTAGCCAGTAGTACATTAGATATGTGAAAGCATGCATTGTGAGTTTGTTCCAAATCAAAAGTTCCGAAAGAAGATATATCAAATCCAAAAGAGTTAGGGCAAGTTTAATACTTTGCAAATTGGGCCTCAGAAGACTGGCGTTTGGATTACTAACTTGTCAACCCATGCTCTAGCATGGTTTATAATCTTATGGTACAAAAAAGTTTGTGGATAAATGAGTACGTAAAAGTAATCAAAATGGATTACCATTGCTCTGTTTTCTTCATTTCCTAACACAATACTCACTTTCATACTCTATGATATCAATTTGGTCGTGATAAATTTATGAATTACTCTATGGGGCCGTTTGGATCCCTTCATTTTGGAGGAATTGAAATCTACATAATGGATTAAGGCTATTTGGCTTGGAATTTGACATTCCATAACTTTTCCAAGCTCACAAATAAACTTATCTCAAATTCATAGGGTGGGAGATGATAATAGATTCTATAGATTACTATGCTATAATTCTATTCTCCAACTTATAACACACTCTTCAACTCACTTCCCTACAATAGAAATGCAACATATAAGTATATCCCTTGTATGCCTAACAATAAATATAGAAATATATTCCATATACAACTATATTAGCTTAATTAATCTATGCCTAAAATATAATTATTAGAATGAATTCAATTCCAAGGATCCAAACTGATGTAATTTCATGCTTTGCGTTGCACATGTATAGGGTTTTAATATGTATTTAGTTGAAATGTAAGCTTAATGAGAGATGAAATTGAGAAGTGCCGTGGTCTCATTCATTTATGATGAATGATTGACGCAAGAGTTAAGAGGTTTGAAGCTTTCCTATTTGATTTCATGTTCACATATATATGTGCTTGATTATGCTAATGGCTAATAAGTGGTGTTGTGTTGTTTTGCGTTGAGTGTGTTGTGCAACATGTCTCTTGGCTTATGAATATGAAGGTGATGGATGTGCCAAGATGATCGATGGCAATGGAGAAGGTCAAGTGTTTGAGTCAGTGCTTGATGGATCAAACATGGTGAATGCTGGACAAAAGGCTTGGACTAAGGGACCAGAGACTGAAGAAAGGACCATGTGCGGCTCACATTGGGCACATGAAGAGCAAGAGTACATGGGTGATGGAGATCAATGACGGAGACAGAAATTTTTTTAGCTGGGGCGAACTCTATACACAAGCTACATGCTAATCAAAAGCACCAAACAGAACAATGCTTAGGATAGTACCACACAATAATCAATCACGCTTACACAAAAGCAACGCTTCCTAGTGAAGCTGCTCCTCTCCTCCCTCCATCGCAGGCTCACAACAGAGCTGCCAAAGCAGTAGCAGTTGAGCAGCTCCTGCCTCCTAGAGTCTTGGCCGGTTGGTGGGAGGCGGGCGGGGGCGCAGCTGCGCGGGGCCGCAGAGGGCGGTTGGGGGGCGAGCTGGCGAAGCCGACGGCCAATGTGGAGCGGCGGGAGGTGGCTGGTGATCTAGTGACCGTGCGATGGTCTGCACTTGGTAGTCAGTGCAGAGGTGGTGCTGTAGTGGCCGATGGGCATTTGGGCGGTGGGCGGGCCCTGGCGGGCGACGACCAACTCCTCGTGAGCTTGGCTATAGGTCACAATTGGGGGATTTGGAATTTGGGAATGAATCCACCGGTTAGGGAAGGAGTGTGCCTATGTGTGATGGTGGGCTTTCAAGGGCCTCTCACGGTCTCACATCTGTTGGGCTGAACAAAGTAAATAAAAGGCCCATCCTGTGCTCATTTATCCTCTCACCTCTGCTTTCTTCTTCCACGCTCGAGCGGCGTAGATTGCTGCATCCTGCTCGTGCTCGTCACCGGTGTTAAGGAAGAAGGGGTCTAGGGGTCTTGATGAGCTCGTCAGTAGCTGGGGCGGCTGCCCCACCCCGCCGCTAGGGTGGCTCCGCCATTGATGGAGATGGTGTCAGCAAAGTCAAGGAGGAGGATGACATCATGGCTCTATGGTAGAGGCTAGACACATCTACATGGGTGATAAAGATGGCGTTGATCAAGTCAAGAAGGAAGGCGAAGGTGTAAACCTTGGTAGAGGCTAGACACATGTCAACACTAATGAATCACACATAGTGAGGCGTGCATGAGGGCTTGCTAGTTTAGGCCTCAAAACTAGGCATAGACAGTCTGGCGTGGTTTGGGTGTCAAAATCGTAGACGAGTTTGACTGGTTTGGACTCAAACAAGAGATTTGCGGATTTGTAGACACCTGGTGGCATCTCAAAGCTTACGTCAAGACGAAACAAAGTCCAGAAGGCACAGGGTCCATTGGAACGGTGAAGAAAAACTTGGACGGTTGTACCCCTAGGACTATTTGGGTTGAGTTCTTCATATAAGGGCAACTTGAGCAATATACAAGTGTCTATATATATGAGAGATGTTTGGTTGTGAATGCACAACTTGGGGAGATTAGAAGGCTTAGGCTTTTTTTGTTAAGTGGAGAGTTTTTTGTTTAGGTCTAGAGAGAGGGAGAGGGGAGAGGCTCTTTGGCTTGAGTTTTTTGCCATCCAAGCTTTAAGATCGGCTAGGAGTGGCTTATATAGCTAGTCACACATGGTGAAGTAATCTAAAGATCAATTTTGTGCTTCACTTGTTCTCTTCTCCCAAATCTAAAATTTCCCCTTTTCATCGATTTTCGATCTATCAAAAACAACTACATAATACAAGCAAGCTAAAGAGTTGCATAACTACAAAAGCAAGGAATGCACAAATAAAGTAAAGATCACAAGTGTAGTAGGTGCAAATCACAAGGGAAGACACAAGATTTTTCCCCGACATTCGGTAGCTTGGCGGCTACCTACTCCCCATTGAGGCGTATCCAAGGATCATCGCTTCTCCACAAGCTCAACGATCCCTCAAGACTAGCGCTGATGTGGGTGCTTTCCTATGAGCCGGCTTAATCATGAGGTACACCACAATGCTCTATTCCACTAGACTTACTCTTTGCAATCGCCCATGGTGCATGATGAGCACCCCAAACAAATCACCTCAGGACACCTCACAATCTCCAATTGAGTGCTTCATGGAGTCTCGCTGCCTCCAACACTACTATAGCAAACTTAATCGAGGTGGTCAAAAATGATTAACCGAGGTGGGCATTCCATTAGCCTCCGCAAAAAGGTCACGGTTAATCCAACCTTAATGGAGGCGGTTGGTCGCCCACCTCGGTTAATCAAATAAAACAACAAAAAAAATGAAAACCCATGGACAAGCCCAATGAGCCCACTCACAGGCCTGCTGAGCCCATCCACGGGCCTCACCACCGCTCACCGGATCCGCACCGCCGTCGCTTCCGCTCCCTGTTGGAGGCCGCCCACTCGCCGGATCCGCCCGCTGCTCGCCAGATCCGGCCACCACGTGCGCGGATCCGGCCTCCAGCGGCGGATCTGGCCTCCATGGGTGTGGTTCCCACTCGGTTGTCATCGACGGCGGTTGTGGAGGTTGTCCGGCAGTGGATCTGCTCAGTCGTCGTCATCGGCGTCGGATCCAGGTGTGGTCCCGCCTCATCCTTGCGCCGTCGGTGAGAGAGGGAGAGTAGAGCTGCCAGAGTTGATGATGATGCACGTGGCCATCGGTGTGGAGGTGGTGGCGCCAAATCCGCTGTCAGGAAAGGAGCAGGAACTACTATTGCATGGATTTGTGTGCCCACGACCCGTGCGAGCCCGCATGGCCTCATGTGACGGGGTATGGCGCCATGCCAACGAGCGCCAGATCCGAGGTGACTCGCCGCACTTGGGGGTGAGGAAGGGCCGCCGTTGTCGCTCTGCCCACGCACGCTGCTGCCATTGTTGCCCCGCTCACCGGCTGCCACCTCCATCCCGAGAGAGAGAGAGGTGTGTGTGAGAGAGAGTCAGGCTGAGTGAGTGAAGCCTCCTAAACCCTAAGTGTTGCTTATATACTGGCACATAAGTAACGGGCCTCCTAGGCCTGCTGGGCTTCGGGCCTTTTTACCGCGGTGAGCCTCTTAAGAGGTCCACCTCCGAAAATGGCCTGATTTTAAGGCTCGCCTCGGTTAATAGATTTTAGGAGGCGGTTATTTTTTAGCTGCCTCCGTAAATCGATTTTGCGAGGCAGTTAATTATGACTGCCTCGGTTAATAAAAATGACTGTCTCGGTTAATCCTAGGCATTAGCCGAGGCAGTTCAAAAGTCTGCCCGCCTCCGAGCCTTTTGCCAAACGCCTCAGTTAAGTTTTTTGTTGTAGTGCAAGCCATCTATGTGACGACAACCACCAAGAGTAACAAGAGCCATGATGATCACCAATGCCACTAAATGCAAACTCTCAATGCAAATGCTCTCTATATCAACTCCAATCTGACTCAAAATGCAATCTGAACTAAGCAAATGTGAGTGGAGAGATTTCTTGAGCTCTTATGCATGTGTAAATAACTGGAATGCTCCAAGAGTACTTACTTGCCCGAGCACACCCTCTATTTAAATGTCCACTCAAGAAACTAGCCGTTATACACTTAATGTGCTTTCAGTGTACTCACCAAAAATTTCCTGTGCTGCCATTGGAGCTTTGCACCGGATACTTATGACTATGTCGACGACTATTTCAAACTAACCATTACACACGCCTTTCTCCGATGGCACCAGAGTTTTCAGGTTCGCTCTTCGGGTCTCTGTGCCACAGAATGTTTAGGCCATAGCCTAAACTTTGGTGAATGTGGGAGCTCACCACTTGATTTTTCCGGTGGCCTCCAGAACCTTATGTAGAAGGTTTCTAACACCGAATTCCCCCGTTGACCTGCATTAGAAGCTTTTGGTGCTTCTACGTTCAAATGTCCATGCCATCTCGTCTCATGGCTCCATGTGTGCCTCCACTTCTTCTTGTGGACTAACCTAGCTTATCATCTCAAGTAAAGTATTAATCCACAAGTAAGACCAAACTTGAAACTTTTAGAGTGTTTAAAGTTAAATTGCTAATATTGATATTTCATAATGTTCCCGATAAAATGTATACACTTATATATATAGTTGCAAGTTACATAACATATTATGATGAAACATTAATATAACTTAAATTGAATTGTTAGTGTCATTGGCTCGTGGTTTGTTAAGAGAATATTTTCATTATTAGTTAACATGGCGACACATAACATTTATGATTAGTTTTATTAATAATGGTAGAACAATGCAATTTAGAAACATTTATAGGTACTTTGTATTATTTATCATAATAGCTTGTATCAGTATTTAGATATAATTTGAGGGATATTTTGGTTTATTTTATAATGATAGTGTTGGGAATTTAAAAGCTAATTTATAGGTTATTATCATTCATAATGGCAATGGATAATTAAAATTTAATTTAGGGGTTTATTTTAAATTATCATTCATAATGGCAAATCTAGGAAATTTAGATGCAAGTTTTGGGGTCACTTTGTTTTGCATAATGATCATGTCCAACAAAATAGATCCAATGGCTATTGTTATGATGATTATTTGAGTCTAACAAATTAACGATTAGATGTTTCTGAATTTCTAGGATTTGTTTTTTTCCTAGCGCGTCTCGTAAGAATTAATATGAAGGCACCACTAAGGTGAGTAATTTAAAAGCTAATTTAGAGGGTTATTATCTTTCTTAACGGTAGATGTGGATAGTTTAAAATCAATTTAGAGGGGTAATTTATATAAAATATTGGGAGTTATTTTAAATCATCATTTATAATGGTAAAAGTGGGTAATTTAGACACAAATTTAGAGAGTTCTTTACGTGGTTATCATAATGGCAGCGGTGCATAGATAAATCCATTGACTATTATCAATGATGATGATCCTAGTCTACCAAATCGAATAAGTTTTTTTGCTTCTAATTATTACAAACCTTTACAAGATTTATCTTTTTTCCCCTACCATGTTACGTGATGATTAAAGTCAAGACTCCATTGGAGTTCCTTTTTGTTCACTTTAGAGCAATTGCAAGCGACTCTCTATATCCCTCCTAAGTGTTAGGAATAGAGATTTAGATAAAAATACCCTCCAACAGTTTTTTTATTTTATTGTCCAAATATAGCCATCTTCTATTCTGGATTTTCCGCTAGCCAAAGATAGAAAACAAGAATGGCTCTCTAAAGTGTGCACAAGGTATAGAAAAAGTGTTGGAGATTGAAAAGATATAGAAAGCGATTTTCATGTAAATGGCTCTCCAAACGATGATTTAGAGAGTGAGCTTTCGGCTACCACCTTGCCAAAACTAGATTCACTCCTACTTAGCCCTCATTATTGCTCTCGGCTCAAACTTCTCAACCCAGCCCCCCTGCTCCTCCCTTCTTGTCTCAACTCCTCTTCACATTTCACTTCCTTCCTCAGCACCCGTTCCTCCCTTCTTGTCTCAACTCCTCTCCACCTTTCACTTCCTTCCTTTGCTTTATTTGCTTGGCTCAATCGCCGGAGACGGGATCAGGTGTCAGGACCAGGAGATCCTCTATTTGGTGGGTCTTGTGACATAATTAGTTATCCGCTCAGGATCAACATTACTACATTTTTCGCCTGATCCATAAAACTTGGCCTGGCATGGAGGCTGTTGGCTAAGCGGGCTTTCCACACGCCAACGATCTTTGCCTACCACCTTGGCAAAACTGGATTCACTTCACTTAGTCATCATTATTGCTCTCGGTTCAAGCTTCTCAACCTAGCCCTCGCTCCTCCTCATCTCAACTCCTCTTCACCTTTCACTTCCTTCCTCAGCCCCTGCTCCTCCCTTCTCATCTCAACTCCTCTCAACCTTTCACTTCTTTTATTTGCTTCATTTTGTTGGCTTAATCTCATGGGAGACGGGATTAGGTGTCAAGCATCGGGCAATACTCTATTCATTGGGTCTCACAGCTTAATTAATTATCCACTCAAGCTCAGCATTACTATGTTCTTCACCTGAGGCAAACATGGCATGACATGGAGGTTGCTGGCTAGGCAGGCTTTCCACACGCCAGTGATCTTCGCCTACCACCTTGCTGAAACTAGATTCACCCTACTTCTCCTCATTATTGCTCTCGGCTCAAGCTTCTCAACCCAGCCCTCACTCCTCCCTTCTCGTCTCAACTCATCTTCACCTTTCACTTCCTTCCTCAGCTCGTGCTCCTACCTTGTCGTCCCAACTCCACTCCACCTTTCACTCCCTTCCTTTGCTTTATTTTCTTGGATCAATCGCCAGAGATGGGGTCAGGTGTCAGGCACCAGCCGATCCTCCGTTCGTTGGGTCTCGCAGCTTAATCAATTATCTGCTCAGGCTCAGCATTACTATGTTCTTCACCTAATCCATAAAACTTGGTCGGCATGGAGGCCGCTGGCTAGGTGGGCTTTCTACATGCAAATGATCTTCGCCTACCACCTTGCCGATACTGGATTTGCTCCTACTTACTGTAACACCTCGGTGTTACGCAAGCATTAACATTGCAATCATGAGCATAACATGTCATATCATTCATAATCATATGTAGTAAGATTGTAACTTTAGTGAAATAAAAGCTTGGAAAATAGTATTCATAATGTGGTGTGATAATGTGCTAATTACATTCATCAAATTTGTGCAACTATAAATTTTATATCACTTAGAATTATAGGTAAAATTTTTGGAGCAACTAAATTACTCAAAGTTTTGTCAAAAACTTGTTTCAAAAATGTTATTTGAAAATATTCAAAAATCCTCCCTATTTAGCTTTTATTCTCCAATTCAAAATCTGTTGGGAATTTTGAGTTGGTCCCTTAATCAAAGTTGTAGAGAATTAAATTCTAAGCAACTTTTATTTTTGGGCCATTTTCAGAAAAGATCCTTTTCTTGTTCAAAATGAGGTTTGAAAACTGTATTTGAAATTTGTTTGAAAATAGAAATTTGAAAAATCAAATCCTAACCTAAGCAGGCCGCCGCCTCGTTTCCGGCCCGCGGCTGGAAGCGGCCCATCTCCGCGTGCGCGCCTGCGCTCGCGCCCCGCCTCGGCCCGGCCCAGTCCGGCCTCCTCCTTCTCCCTCCCGCTCTCGCGCGCGGCTCGCTGGCGCCCACGGCAGGATGCGCTCGCCGCGTGGCGGCCGCATGCCGGCGATGCCCCCGCGTGGCCGCCCGTGGCCCCCGCGCGCTCCGCCCCAAATCACCACGCGCGCTCGGCCTCCATTCCACTCGCCCACTCGCTCGCTCTCTTCCTCCTTCCTCCGAAGAACCCGAGCGGGAGCGCCGCTCGCCACCGCGCGAGCACCGCCACCACCGCACCCGCCGGCCAAATTGGCCGACGGTGAGCCGCCATAGCTCGCCTTCTCACGCACCCAACTCCGCCTTCTTCTCCGGCACCTCGTGCGCACCTCGTTGCCGTCACCCGAGCCAAGCAGGTGCGGATTCCTTACATCCGCCGCCGGCGGCCATGGCGCCACCGCGCGCGCGTCCTCCCGCGGGAGTGGTTCCCTGCTACCTCTCTTGCTTCGTTATCACCGAAAACGGGTCCGCCTACTCCCCGCGCATCTGTTGCTCGCCTTTCCGCACCCGGGCGTGGTCGGCAACGGCCACCGGCCGGTCGCCGCGCGGCCGCGATGTCGCGGTCACCGGCGCCTCCGGCTTCTCCCCCTGGCCTCCTCGCGCGAGCGGCCTTGGGCCGAAGCCCGAGCCGGGCCGGCTCGCCTCTTCTCCCGCGCACGCGCTCTGGCCGAAAACGGCCACGGGCCGGTTGACTTCCACGGGCCGGCCCAGTATCAATAATGAAAAATCGTTTTCTGTTTTCTTTTATTATTCATGGGGAAAAATACTTTGGAAAATGTTTTTGTAGTCATTTCAGCTCCAAAAATTGTGAAATAAATTTTTATGGACTCATTGGAACCAGATCTATAATATAAAAATATTGCATGTAAATATTTCATTATTTTTCTATAGTGTTTTATTTAATCCTTGAAATAGGTGTTTTCTTGAAAAATTGATAATAAATTATAGAAAAATCAGAAAAATGTGGTTCCAAGTTTGTTAATCTTTTTGTGTAATGTACTTGCTAGGAAAATTATATATCATGTCTGTTCTGTAGAAAAATTTCTATGTGTAGTTCAAATGCTTTTTGTTACTAGTATTTGTTATTTTTGTTAATTAAATAAATGTGAATAAAACATGCAAGTAGTAATTTTTCTACAGTGATTGTTTACTGTGTAGGAAGTAGGAAAATTTCTAAATCTGTTGTTTAATACTTTTCATAATGCAAAGTATTTTCATGCTCGTTTTTAGGCCTTAACTTGTTATTTTTGTGTAGACAGTTCTAGTAATCCAAATGCAATGAAATTTTTGTGGCCTGCTATAATTGATGCTAATAATCCACTGGAATTTTCTAAGATTTTTCTGTGCTACCAAAATAGGTGTTGCTGTTCAAGCCTAGTGCTAACTAGGGTTTACATTCAATCTTTGATGCAAGATTAGTTAGTAAACTATGCTTTGGTGTATCTTTGAAGCATCTTAAGTGCCAAGTGCCTTTGCCTGATAGAGAATAGTTATGGTAGTTTATGAGTACATGTTCTTGGATGATGTAGACTACCTTGTAGAAGAGTCGTAAGTTCCACGTAATCCAAATAAAGTAACATGCTCATTTACATCTCATTCATCCTCATCATCTCATGTCATCCCTGCAATGCACCTAGGCATGAGCACATATACTTCTGCATCATACAGGATCGTAGGAAGTGACCCCGGTAGCAGTTTCCGAGGACCCGGAAGAGCAGTCCGAGGTGCAAGAGCAGGAGGTGACCGAAGCCGAAGAGGAGGTCGGTGAAGATCTTCCAGAGTGCCCCGACCACCGTCCGAGCTCTTTTGAGAGAGGCAAGCCCCGGAGCATTTCTCTCCCGGTTTGCAAATAATTTATTATTGACTTTACTTAATTTGATGCATTACGTTTAGGAGTTGTTTGCAACTGTTGCTGTATTATACCTTGTTTCACCTTGCTTTACCCGATCCTTGTTACCTTGGTGTCCGCGGCAAAAAATTGCTTAGTTTGCTTAGACCGGTAGAAGTCGGGTGATTACCTGTCATCCGCGAGCTATAGGAGCTTACTTGGATCAATGTGAAAGATGTGTCATTGAGAATAACTAAGTGTCGAACGGGATTTGAGACCGGGCGGAGACTTGCAGGGTTTCGAACTGTAGTGTTCTCCGTCTGAGTCGATTAAGGACCGACCGTTGTTGGGCCTCGAGTCATGTTGAACGCATGCCTCACATTTAGCTGGCCGAATAATGTGCATTTCGACCGCGAAGCTGGGAGATTATTCGGGCCGAGTGGATTGCCCGCAACGCACTGTACTGGAGCAGTAGTGGCAGGATATGGGGGCGCGATGATAAGGCCAAAGAGCAGTCGGGCGGCCCCCGGGTACATGTGGTTCCTGGCAAGCTCGCGACTTTACCTGAATGGTTGACTCGGTGACCAATACCTCACTTTAGCGGGTGAGTGAGGTTTGTGTGAGGAATAAATTACCAGCTGGTTAATAATCGATTCAAATCGCCATCGTTCACTGGATAGTGAACACTTGACTTGAGCTACTTCATCGTAGTAATTTTGATGAAACATTTGGATCGTTATGTGGAAGATGACATGATAACTGTTGTTAATGATCATTGGTAATCCTTACTTGCTTAATTACATGTTACTCTAGCACAGATGCAAACATGGTTGACATGGTAATAAAGATTAAAATACTGCATGCTTTTGGAAAAGAATTGTTAAGTTAAAAATGCTTTTCTTGCAAATGAGTCAGCTACCTCACCAGAAAGCCTATCATGATCCTTGGTATCATTTTATTTTGGTTCTGTCGGGTAAGTCTAGCTGAGTAGCTTCTCGTGCTCAGGGCTTTATTCTCACTTGTTGCAGATAGGCAGATGTATTACGGCTACTGTATCAACTGCCTCTATCCTGTGATGGGCGAAGCTTAGGACCATGGGCAATGGTCATTCGCTACTTCTCGTCTGATGCTTTTGCTGGAGATGATCATAAGCTGGCACTTTATTTCGAACACTGTGTGTGTGCGTGATTTGAACTACTGCTTCCGCTACTTTTATTCGAACCTGGTTTGTAATATCTATGTTTAAACTCCGATGTATTTCGTGCCGCAAAATTTTATGTAACTTATAACGGTGACCGCTAAACTTAGTACGATCTTGGCTGTTATGTGAAATGGTTTGAAATCCATCGGGATTTCACGGACTACCGGGTTATACAGGCTTAAGTTTGTTAAATCGTCCTCTCGTTGGATGATTTTCCTACTTAATCTCGTATAATTGGGCAGTTCTGTTACACTTACTCCTCATTATTGCTCTTGGCTCAAGCTTCTCAACCCAGCCCCTGCTCCTGCCTTCTCATCTCAACTCCTTTTCACCTTTTACTTCCTTCCTTAGCCCCCGCTTAAAGATGGCAATTTCTGCCCAAACCCCAAAACCCGATGAGTAAACCTTATTAGGGCAAGAGTATGGCTAATTTTTTACCCATGGGTAAATTAATGGGAAAAAGCCTTACCCAGTGGGTAAAGCAGGTACGGGTATGAGACTGCATTGCCTATACCCGTTAACCCATGGATAAGTTAAATCCGATTCAATATGTCTGAAATCATAGGCCAACATGTAATATGTGATGAACTCACTAATTTAGTACTATGTGTGGGTGTAGCTGTGTAGCTGTCATTTGGTGGAGACTTGGTAGTAATTCCTAGCTAGTGTGTTGTACTGTATGTGAACTTGTGAAATTGGTCACTTGGTACTAGTAATGATGGATTTATCTATTAGACTATCTGATCATGTGTTCATGTAGCTTATTTGTTTGATGAATTTATTATTGAATTGTGATACTTTGGCTGAAACTGGGAGACTAATATATTGATATATGTAATTTTGATTTACAAACATTCTTAGAATCATGGGTAAGGATAACCCATGGGTACCCGTTAACCGCATAGGTAAGGGTATGAGAAAGAACTCTTACCCGTGTATGGGTATGGGTAAATTAACAGGTAAAATATTTTCATGTGGATAATGGTATGAGCAATACATACCCAGCTGATAATTACCCATTGCCATCTTTACCCCCGCTCCTCCCTCCTCATCTCAACTCCTCTCCACCTTTTCACTTCCTTCCTTTGCTTCATTTGCTTGGCTCAATTGCCAACGTGATCAAGTGTTAGGCTCTAGTTGATCCTCCATTCAATGGGTCTCACAGCTTAATTAATTATCTGCTCAGGCTCAGTATTACTACATTCTTTGCCTGAGTCATAAAACTTGGCCCGACATGGAGGTTGCTAGCTAGATGGGCTTTCCACATGCCAACGATATTTGCCTATCATCGTGTCAAAACTGGATTAACTCCTACTTACTCCTCATTATTGCTCTCAGCTCAAGCTTCTCAACCGAACCCCTACTCCTTCCTTCTTGTCTCAACTACTCTTCACCTTTCACTTGCTTCCTCATCCTCACTCTTCCCTTCTCATCTCAATTCCTCTTCACCTTTCACTTGGTTCCTCAGCCCTCGCTCCTCCCTTCTTATCTCAACTCCTCTCCACCTTTCACTTCCTTCCTTTGCTTCATTTGCTTGGCTCAATCGCTAGAGATGGATCAGGTGTCAGGCACCGACCGATCCTCTGTTAGCTGGGTCTCTGTTAGTGCAATCAAGCCCTATGTGGGTTTTGGTGTCGATGACCACCGAATCAGAGGTCTAATGAGATTTATCAAGATGATAAGTAGGGAAAGATGAAAGGAGATGATTCATGTAATGGAGGAGCCCCCAACTGCAAATGGTGACCATTCCCGGCTCAAAGGTGGTTTAAATTCATTTATATTTTGAATTTGAGTATAGGAAAGCCGTACTATCAAGGGGGACTCAATGACTTCTGTCAAATTGTGAACTAAGTGCACATATCCTGACTAGAACATCCTCGTACCCTAGCCGAAACAACAATGCTTTCTGTTGCCTATCCTTGCTATTTAGGTGAGGGCGGCAGTACCGCCATGTAAGGGCTGCAGTGCTGCCCATAACCGACCGTTGGGCCCCAAGGGGTATAAATACCCATTGGCTTGGCCTCCAACAGTCACCTCTTCTTCCCAAATGGTTCAGTTTGACCAGAAACAGACCAGAGCTCATCTCTCTCTCCTCTATTGTTGCTCCTCAAGCTCCCAAGCCAATCCTTGATTTCCACCATCAAAACTTGAAAGAAAAGATATCAAACTTTGATTGGAGAGTAGATCCATTGATTCCCAAAGTCAAAAGAGCATTTGGTTCGCATTTGGCCAGCGTCCTTGAGTTTATTACTCTTGGAGCTTTGCTCCTAGCCAGCTAGGCGTTGCCCTTGAGCTTGCCAACTCATGTGGCAGCCTTGGGAGGTTTGTAACCATCTTGTGCAGCTAAGAAATCACTCCTCACTTCAAGAGTTCACTCTCTTGATTTGAGAATGAGAGAAAGGCAAGCCTTGGTAGCAAGCCCTAGCCATTTGTGGCCAACCTCAACAATGTGGAGTAGGCAAGCCTTGGTGGTGAGCCGAACCATGGGATAAATCACCCTGTGCTGTTTACTTTCTTGCATATTTATTGTTGAGGTTGTATTCCTAGGGTTTGTGGTCGATCTACTCAGTGGAGCTTGTCTTGCAGGTTTGGTTGTTATACTATAACTAACTCTACTGCAGGAAGCTAGGATTTCACCTGATCTAAATTTCCATTGCTATATTTTAAATTGTGTTGAATTTCACCTGCACAGGCTGGTAGTGCCACCCTAAGTTCTAACCGAATTTGGAGCTAAGCTTTTACAGGCCTATTCACCCCCTCTAGGCACTCCTAGGCTTACCAGAGATCCTACAAGTGGTATCAGAGCAAGGTTGCTTCGTATACGCTTCACCGTGTGAAGTATGGAAGTCAGAGGAGGCTCGAGAAGCACTCGCGTCAATCTGGACGTGGTCAGCGTGCACGAGAGTGAAGGTAGCAACAGCGAGCTCTCTGCCTCGACAGCAAGCAATGCTTCTCTCCCTCCCATTTAGACAACCGATGGGGAGAGGAAGCGAGAAAGAAAAGAGAGGAGAGACGCCAAAACCGTATGAAGAGAAGAAAGAGAAAAGAAGAAGGAAGAGCAGTGAAAGCTCAATGAAAAGCTAAAGAGAAAAGAAGATAGAAGACACATCCAAGAAGAGCGGAAGAAGAGAAGGGCAGCTAGGAAGAAGAAAGAAGAAGTCAAGGCATATTATGCATCGTCAAGTGAGCTATCAAGTGGTTCCAACGATGGTGATGATGATATATCGTATCATGTCTCCAAGGGTGATAAGAAGAAGAACAAGGATAAGAGCAGCTGCACCAACAAGAAGAAATACGCAGCCGTATCCTTCAATTATTCTTATTTGACTAACCGTGATCGCAAGTCTTTCATCAACGTACCCACGGGCAAGTTACCTCATTTCGATGGGACTAACTTTGCTAAGTGGAAGCACTTGATGAGGGCTTATCTTATTGGTCTTCACCCCAGTCTTTGAGAGATTGTGTGCAGCTGATTTGAGCCACCGGAAGATCCCAAAGAACCAACAAATGAAGAGTTAACAACAGTCCATCTCAATGGTCAAGCCACAAGCATTCTTCTTAGTGCCTTGGATAGAAATGAGTACAATAGAGTGATGAATGTTGATGTTGCAAAGCAAATTTGGGATACTTTGCATCTTGCACATGAAGGGGTTGATAAAGTGAGAAGAGCAAAGATTGATTTGTTGATGGCAAAGCTCAATAGGTTTGTGATTATTGATGGAGAAGCCACAAGAGATGTTTTGATAGGTTGATGACCTTGGTTGGAAAGATTAGAGGCTATGGTTGTGATGATCTTGATGATCACAAGGTGGTCAAAGTCATGTTGGAAGCATATTCACCAAGAAATGAGACCGTAGTCACCTTGATTAGAGACAAGAAGAAGTTTGAGCACTTCACTCCAAATGATGTGCTTGGAAGATTGTTGACATTTGACATGCAAAGAGAAGAAGCAAATGAGAGGAGAAAGCTTGGTGAGTTGCAAGCCAAGCTTGATGGCATGAAAATCAAGGATATAGCTCTCAAGGCAAATAAGTCAAGCAAGCAAAGCACCTCCAACAAGACAAAGGGCAACAAGCAAG
This sequence comes from Saccharum hybrid cultivar R570, assembly GCA_038087645.1. NCBI lineage: Eukaryota > Viridiplantae > Streptophyta > Magnoliopsida > Poales > Poaceae > Saccharum > Saccharum hybrid cultivar. The sequence continues at coordinate 716,442 of JAQSUU010000198.1, forward strand.
CATCAACAAGCAAGCCAAAAGAAAGCAAGCACGTGCAAGAACAAGTTGAGACAACTTCATTCTTTAGTGAAAATGAAAGTGATGGCACCGAATATACAAAGATTGATGATGTTGCTCTCTTTATGAGGAAGTACAACAAAGGCTTGAAGAAGCAAGGGTACAGGTAGTGAGGAGAAAGTTTCCTAACAAGAAGAAGCGGTTGTGCTTCAATTGTGGCAGCACCGAGCATCCCATTGCCAAGTGTCCTTATGAGAAGAAAGACAACAATTATAAGAAGGACAAGAAAGAGAGCAAGCATGAGCACAAGAAGAGTCACAAGCAAGTGGGAGAAGCACATATTGGGCATGAATGGGACTCAACTAAAGAGAGCTCAAGTGATGAGGATGAGAACATGGTGACCGTGACTATCCAAAAGACATCCTCTACACCAAGGCTCTTCACAATATGTCCGATGATGATGACACCTCCCCTCATATTTGTCTCATGGCAAAGGGTGAGAAGGTACAATCAAAAGCCAAATCTTCTCCTCCTCCTAATGATATCTCTAGTAGTGATCTTAGTGATAGCTCTAGTGACGATGAATCAAGTGATGAAGAGATTGATAATATAACTAAAAATTTAGATTGTAAGACCAAACTCTTTATCTCTAAGCTAATGGAGGATTTAGAGAGTGTCTAAACTGAGTTAGAAGCAAAAGATGATGATCTTCTTGAACTTGAGAAGATGTATGTTGCTAACAAGGAAGCTCTTGTGTTAGAGAGACGTGAGGTGGCCTCTTTGCACAAGGCTTTGGCCAAAGAGCAAAAGGACCATGCTCTCACTAAGAAGACAAATGTTGCTATCAATGAAAACTATCGTGTATTAGATGAAAAGCACAAAGAACTTGAGATGCAATATAGTATTCTTTTGGAGAGCACCCCATAACCCTCTAATGCAAAGAACACCTCTACTCCCTCCACTAGCCAAGGTTGTGAAAAATGCTATAATCTTGATTTGAATGTATATTCCACTAACCTTGCTAATATGGAGGCAATGAGAAAGGAGATTACAAGGCTAAATGATGTGATAGGTAAAGGATGCATGAACAGCGAGAAACAAGTAAGTGGCAAAGAGGATCAACCAAATAAGCCACAATACAAGAATGGAAGACATCCTCACATCAAGAGTGGGCTTGGGCACACAAAGGGAGGCAAAACCAATGGAAAAAAGGTAATAAATGGATATGAGTATGTCCAGTTCATGAGCAAGGGCAGGGTAGATACAGATTAGCCTGCATAGATGGCGACATAGAAGCAGCCCCGAGCAGCACAAGCACCTAACGGTGGCAGTGCCGCTGTGAAGGGTGGCAGTGCCACCCTCCAAGAAAAGGAAAGGCTACCTCCTCTGTCTCTGCTCATGACAAGCCCAAGAAGCAGGTGTACCAGCCAAAGCAAGAGCCCCCAAAAACCAAAGAATTCAATTTGGGCCACCCCAAGCAAGTATTGTTATCAACTGAAGGCCCATGCACCTCGACAAAGTTTGAGTTCTTGCTTTGTATTGAAGAATAACAGCAAGGAAGAAGTGATTGCTAAATATGCTGGCAATGATAGAAATGTTTATCTTAACACTTCCATTTGGGTTCCTAAGATTCTTGTGACTAACATGCAAGGTGCCAAGAACATTTGGGGACCTAAATCAAGGAACTAAACTTGTTTTGCAGGCATACTCCTCCGATGGGTCAAGTTGGGTGCTTGATAGCGGTTGTACAAATCATATGACCGGAGAGAAGAGTATGTTCTCATCATATTCCCCAACAACAAATTCAAATGAGAATATCATATTTGGAGACAACTCTAAAGGGGAAGTGATTGGTCTTGGTAAAGTTGCTATAACCCTTGAGCATTCAATTACTAATGTCTTACATGTTGATTCATTGAGTTACAATTTGTTGTCCGTTTCTCAATTATGTGAGATGGGCTACAATTGTCTCTTTACGGATAAGGGTATGGAAGTCTTTAGAAGGGAGGATTCCTCTATTATCTTTATGGGTCGATTAAAGAATAAGCTTTACCTAGTTGATTTCAACAAAAGTAAAGCTAAGCCTGAGACTTGTTTAGTGGCAAAATTTAGCATGGGTTGACTATGGCACCGCCGACTAGCCTATATTGGCATGATAAACTTGGCCAAACTTCTAAAAGATGAGCACATCCTTGGACTAACCAATGTTTATTTTGAGAAAGATAGGATATGTAGGGCTTGCCAAGCCAAAAAATAAGTAGGCGTACCTCACCCACCAAAGAGCATCATGACCACCACTCAACCTTTGGAGTTGATTCATATAGATCTCTTTGGACCGGTTGCCTACCTTAGCCTCAGGGGTAACAAATATGGATTAGTAATTGTTGATGATTATTCCCGCTTCACTTGAGTATTCCTTCTTTATGATAAGTGTCAGGTATAAGAGAAGGTGAAGATCTTCATTAGAAGGGCACAAAAGGAGTTCAGTCTCCCCATCAAGAAAGTAAGAAGTGACAATAAGACCAAATTCAAGAACACCCAAGTTGAAGAACTTCTTGATGAAGAGGGCATCAAGCATGAGTTTTTAACTCCATACACCCCTCAATAAAATGGTGTAGTAGAGAGGAAGAACAGAACACTCATTGATATGGCAAGGACAATGCTAGATGAGTACAAGGCTTCGGACCTATTTTGGTGTGAAGCAGTCAACACCGCTTGTCATGCCATCAACTGCCTCTACTTACACAAGAAACTCAAGAAGACCTCATATGAACTTTTAACCGGTAACAAAGCCAAGGTGTTATACTTTAGAGTATTTGGGTGTAAGTGTTTCATACTTAAAAGAGACCCAAAACCTCTAAATTTGCACCTAAAGTTGATGAAGGCATTTTTCTTGGTTATTGATCAAATGAGCATGCCTATCGTGTCTTCAACAAAACCTCCGGTAGAGTTAAAGTAGCGGTAGACGTGACATTTGATAAATCTAATAGCTCTCAAGAAGAGCAAGTTGATTCAAGTGTTGTAGGAAAGGAGGATCCACCTTATAAGGCAATCAAGCAATTGGCTATTGGCGATATTAGGCCACAAGAAGATCAAGCCACTGAAGAAGAGGATCCTCAGGCTGTTGCTGCACCAATTTCCACTGACGTACTCGATGCAGAAGTGCAGCACACACCTACTAGCAATCAACAGGGCGACAGTGCCGCCCTCCTTCCTCAGCAGCAGCTGATTCTACTCACTACCAGGGCTGAACCTAGAGCCTATCCTTGAACAAGAAGAAGTGGAAGATCCAGAAAATGAACAAGAAGATGTTGAGCATCCAAGGCTACGACAAACTATTCAACAGGATCACCCCATTGATAATATCCTTGGAAGTCTTCGAAAGGGGATAACAACTCGTTCACATTTAACAAACTTTTGCCAATTTTACTCGTTTGTTTCCTCTTTGGAACCTCTTAAGGTGGAGCAACACTTGGAGATCTGGATTGGGTCATGGCTATGCAAGAAGAGCTCAATAACTTCTAAAGGAACCAAGTGTGGACCTTGGTGGAAAGGCCCAATACCAATCTCATTGGCACCAAGTAGGTCTTCCACAACAAACAAGATGAGAATGGCATGGTGACAAGGAACAAGGCAAGATTGGTGGCTCAAGGCTTCACTCAAGTTAAGGGATTGGACTTTGAAGAAACATATGCACCGGTGGCAAGACTTGAAGCAATCCGAATGCTTCTAGCCTTTTCTGCCCATCATGACTTCAAGCTATACCAAATGGATGTCAAGAGTGCATTCCTCAATGGCCCAATACAAGAGGTAGTCTATGTTAAGCAACCACCGGGCTTCAAAGATCCCAAGTTCCCCAACCACGTCTTCAAACTCCAAAAGGCGGTCTATGGGCTTAAGCAAGCACCAAGAGCATGGTATGAATGCCTTAAAAAATTCTTGCTCAAACAAGGCTTTGAAATAGGCATAGCTGATCCTACTCTCTTTACTCACAAAGTTGATAATGATATATTTGTGTGCCAAATATATGTCGATGACATAATATTTGCTAGTACTAATCATATGTATTGTGAGGAGTTTAGTAGGACTATGACCAAGAGATTTGAGATGTCCATGATGGGTGAGCTAAAGTTCTTCCTTGGATTTCAAATCAAACAATTGAAGGAAGGGACTTTCATAAGTCAAACAAAGTACACCCATGATATGCTAAAGAAGTTTGACATGGAAAATACCAATCCTATCAAAACTCCCATGCCAACCAATGGACATCTTGATCTCAACCAGGAAGAGAAAGCCGTGGATACCAAGGTATATCGTTCCATGATCGGCTCTCTACTTTATTTGTGCGCATCTAGGCCCGATATTATGCTTAGTGTGTGCATGTGTGCTAGATTTCAAGCTAACCCAAAAGAGTGTCACCTAGTGGTCGTTAAGAGAATCTTGAGATATTTAGTACACACTCCTAACCTTGGCTTGTGGTATCCTAAGGGCTCCAAGTTCAATCTACTTGGGTATTCGGATTCTGATTACGCCGGTTGCAAAGTAGATAGAAAAAACACTTTGGGGACATGTCAATTCCTTGGACGGTCCTAGTGCCTTGGAGTTCTAAGAAGCAAAATTATGTAGCCCTCTCCACCACCGAGGCCGGGTATGTTGCAGCCAGTGTGCATGTTGCGCTCAACTTCTTTGGATGAGGCAAACCCTTCGTGATTTCAGATGTCGATTTACCAAAATCCCATTATTGTGTGACAATGAAAGTGCCATAAAGCTTGCAAACAATCCCATAAGCCATTCAAGAACTAAGCACATAGACATCTGACATCATTCTTGAGAGACCACGAAGCCAAAGGAGATATCAAAATTCGCTATGTGAGTACTAAAAAGCAACTAGCCGATATCTTCACTAAGCCCCTCGATGAGTCAAGGTTTTGTGCTTTGCGTAGTGAGCTAAATATACTTTATTCTCGTAACATGGTTTGAAATTTAGCACACCAATGATTGATCAACTAGAAACATAGGCAAAAATTTGTGAAAACTTGATTTAAATGCTTCAAAATGGTTTATAAAACTTGATCTATGTAGCATGACCATGGTTTGTATTGTTGTTGTGTCTCCGATCATGATATATAGAGGTATATGTCCATATCTGAGATAGAGAGAGTCACATAGTCTGTAGCTAAATCTGCGCTATTTGGGTAGGGAGGTAGTGCCGCCCCTGGGCTGCAGCAGTGATGCTCTGAATTTTTGTTAAAATCCGGCCCACAACGGCAGGGTCTGTGGGGCCCATTTTACTTCTCTCTTATCCTTCTGGCCCCGCGGTCTCTCTCTCTCTTCCTCCTTCCCTGATGTCACAGCACGCGTGCAGCCTCTCTTCCGCTCGCACGCACGCACCCTCGCCGTCGCCTGCCGCGCTGCTGCCACCTCGGTAGTGCCGCACCAGTTGCCAGCGCCTCTACTCGTGGCTGGTGACCGCCTGCGGCTTGGGGAAAATCCATTCTTCTCCTCATCCCCTCAATCCATGAGGAAGCCAAGGTGAAACCCTAGAACCATCTCGATCTATGCAATGTGGTGGTTTTGGCTATGGATTTTGATTACTATGGATAGTGTGAAGGAGTAGGAAGCAGTGGTAATGATCGATTTGAACCGATTTGACATTTCCTCAGTGGAGTGGGGGTCAGCCCTATGGCAGTGCCGCGCCTAGGGGGTGGCAGTGCCGCCCTTGGCGATTGCAGATTAACCCTTTTGCAGCTCTATTCGATTGGGGACACTTCAAATAGGTTGGATTCAGTCACTAACACTATAGATCAATTTCTTTATGCAAAGTTCTTTCAAATCCATGGCTAGGTCACCATGATCTATTTGTAGACTATGATCTGAGATTGTGGTGGAGGATAGAAGTGGTTAGAAACTAGATTTAGTGAGAACAAGAAAATATAAAATGAAAGTGTGGAGCATCTGAGGGCAGTAGTGCCAGCCTCAGGGGGCGGCAGTGCCGCCCTATTTAATTGTATTCAAAACAGCCAGCTCCCAAGTTCATAACCAGTTTGCAACCTCTTCTAACACTCCATCTTATATAGTTTCTCATCTAGTTCTATTTATTTGCATAGATGGAGCAAGGAGGAGATGATGGAAGAGGAAAAAGGAAGATGTTGTCCAAACAGCTATCCCGACGAGGCAAGGGGAGGGGCACTAGTAGCAGTACAGCAACACCTCCTGCCTATGATAAAGATGCACATCAGCAATATGTTGAGGCAGAGGAGAGGCTTCAGCAAATAGGGCACACCATCTCTCCTGGTGGCTTCCCTGACACCCCTCTGCACATTACAGAGTTTGACCACAGCTATATGAGGGATAGTCATGATGTGTTTGAGTTGAGAGCTCCTTAGGTCACAGTGGCTCATCCAGTGATTGATTACTCCAAGAGTTGGAAAGGCACCGAGGAGGCCAAGGAAATGGATCCCTATGCCACTAGGAAGGTGATGGGAGTTGACTACAGGTTTTAGAATATTTTTCATTTCAACTTCTATGCCACAGCCATACTCACTGCTAGGAAGGGCAAGATTTGCAAGATGCAATATATTGACTTTGATGACTTGCAAGAGAAGGAAGAGCTTGAATTCAACACTGCTATCAGGATTTGTGACAGATTTGAGCTTACAACCATCATGTCCTTCAAGCATGATTGGAATGTGGAGATTCTAGCTTAGTTTCATGCCACATATTTCTAGAATAAGGAGACAGATGAGATACATTGGATGACCGATGGTCGTCATTATAGAGTGAACTTTGTCACTTTCTGTCAGATCCTTGGATTTGGGCATGTGCATAGGACCTACTCTTGGATCCACAATGAGAGGCATTCAGAGCCACAGGAGGTGAGCTTTATGTGGGAGGATCCAAACAAGGCCAATGGTAGGTGGACTAGGTTGAAGAGCTTTTATTACATCATGAACAATCTTATCAGAAGCACTCTCAACCTGAAGGACAATGCCACTGATCTCAATGGATACATTACTAATGTGTTGTCTCGCTTTCCTAATGGTGAGAAGTTCAATATGCCGAGGTTTATGTGGGTAGAGCTTGGCTTTGCTATGGATGATGGGAGAAGGGACTTGCCTTATGCTCCCTATCTCATGTTCTTGATTGAGAGGGTCACTGGGCTTACATATCCCAAGGATGGATTCCACCAAGCCTACAAGATCAAGAAGACACGGGGAGGGGCAACACCTACTCATAGAGCGAGCAGCTCATTTGCTCATGAGGATTTACCTAAGGGGCCCTGCTCTAGGTCTAGGAGGAGTGGATCTTGGAAGAGGAAGATTGGTTCATGGATGAAGGCTATCTTTGGGAAGTGCTCATATGCAGCTGAGAGGGCTTATGATACTCAGCGTGAGCAGAGAGAGCTTAGAGGACAGCACCTTCCCACTCTTCCACCTATACGATCTCCACCGGTCTACTATTTGCTCAGTCTTTTAGACACAGATGATGATAATGGTGATGATCAGGGCGACGCTAGTGAGTCAGAGGAGCAACAGTTGTTTAGTAGTTATGATGATCCAGATCTTCAGGAGACCTTATACAGCTTCTACAGGAGTCAGAGGCAGAATGGTGCAGGTCCTTCTACTACTACAGTTCCACCATGATGCTCTACATGCTCGACATGCTTCACTTCTACCACTCACCGAGCAGGACGTGCTGTCGTTTCGTCCAACTCAGATGAGGAGTGAGTTGGCTTCTCTTCTTTCCTCTTCTCTTTTTGGTACTTGATGCCAAAGGGGAGAAAATTAGAGGGGTCAATTCTTTTTCGATGATTTCAATGCTTTGCTGCAGATCTTCATGTCCTATCCTCTAAGAGTCGCTTGTTAGTTTGATAGGTTGTGAGCTAGAGAGATTATGAAAACTCTATTTATGTAATATTGCTACTAATTTGACTCTATTTGTAACGGATATGGACATGTATCTTGGTTACTATTTTAGCTTGTCATATTTGTGCTAGAAGTACTTTTAGATATCTAGTTTTTGTTGTGTGAACCTGATTGTAATCTGACTGATTTAGCCAGGTGTCACACCCATTTTTAAGGAACAAATGGAATGCATATTCTTATGTGCGCCCAGAGATCAATCACACATAAGATGACAAACATAAATAGTATCATCACAAATGTTTATTACATAACGAATAGTATCACAGAGTCTTCACGTAATTAAGCGGAAACATAGTATAAATATTGTGGTAGCTAGCTCCATAGCACAGGCACGTCAACTGGTTGACCACAAGTCTAGTAATCTTCAGGAAAGTAGTAGTAGTAGTCACTATTTGCACTTTTGGGATTCCATCCTGTGGTGGGGGAATGCAAGGGTGTGCACAAAAGTACTCAACAAGTGTAACATGGGGTTCATGGATCTCAAGTAGGATAGACACTGGTTCAACTGCATGTAGCTTTTAGTTGATCATATTTTAAGCAATTGAGTAGCATCAAATAGGTAATATTCCCGTAATAAACACATGATCATGTAAAGAGAATAATGAATAGCAAGAACAAATAAATTAATAGTGATATCTATTCCGTAAGGGTCCAAGGCCGCTCGTGTCCGTGAGCACGGCTGATATACCAGTTTTACACTCTGCAGAGGTTGTACACTTTCACTGTGAGTCGTGATCCCCAAAAGCCCGAGGTCATGACTCCCCATTGGACAATCAAGTTTCACTATGAAGTCTTTCCAAGGTTCGTCTAACAAGTTAGGGCCGCTAGGTTTCTGTGGCCTGCAAATGTAGAGCCCCCTTCCGTATGGCACAATAACACGCAACCTATACTCATAGAGACAGGAGCCGCACTACACCCAACCCGGAACACAACCCCTTTTGCGCCATAAAGGTAACCACTAACAAGCTAGAAAAGGTCCTCTTATATGACTAAAGCCAGAGCCATGTAGCCCTCACAGCTGTACTGTAAGTCCCGGATGTTCGCTTACAGATAAGTCCTTACGGAGAGGAATCTAGAGAAAACTCTAGCCCTCTTGTTCCTTGTTGCTGAAAATCATCTTTTAGAGTTATTGCATATACCATTAGTCAAATTACAAGATCATTGTTTATGTGAGCACTAGCAACTACCCAATGCTATAACCATAGGATTCAAGGAACAAGATCAATACTAAGGCATCCTTAACAAGGAGACACATGCATCATGAATTAAGTGAATTAAAGTGAATAGGTAACAAGGATAATCCCATGATATACTTGCCTTGATCTAGCTGATCCTGTTGATCCGACTCGTAATAGTACTCTTGATCACCAACGAACTGATCACCGTCTATTCTCGATTAGCACGTCAACAACAATCATCCAAGAGCAACCATGCAAAGCAAACAAAGCTATAATTAGAACAGTACACCAACAGTAGAAAAATAATATGAAAAGTTTTTAAAATAAATCTACATCGCTCTAGGATCACACAGACACGAAGTTCATGTAAATCGGAGCTAAAACAGAAAAGTTATGATTTAAACAAGATTTACTTTATTAAAGTAATAGATTAAATTTAATCTAAAATTTTAAAAGTGGAAAATCTACTATACAGCAGTACTAATAGGTAGAGTATGAAATTATGAACCTAACACAACTTGAACGGATCAAATTGGAGTTAAAACGGAGATTTTATGACCTAAATAGATCTAGTGGCAATTCTGTAAATACCTGAAAGCCTATTTTCATTTAAACCGACGAAATTTACGTTTTCAAAATAACAAGACGTATTCAGCCAATACGCCATGGACTACGGGTTTAAAAACGAAGAAAGCCAGGGACTCTTAAGCAAAATACCCACCCGAAGGGGTATCTTAAGATCTTGGCCGTTAGATCTGAAACGAACGGACGGGATGGATTGGAGGGAGAGAGGGAGGGGATTCCGGCCGGTACTGTAGCCCGACGGCGGCAGTTTGGCCGGCGGCGAGCAATTGCTCGCTGGCGTTGCTAAATCCGGCGACTCCGGGCACGATTCGACGAACGATCTTCACCGGAAGATAGAGGAGGCAAACGCGAACTCACCCGAGATGAAAACGGAGGCGAGAACGGGCGGTGGACGACGTGCAACCTCCAATGGCGGGCGGCGGACCCCTGTGCACGGTAGTGTGATCAACTAGACAACACCGGTGATAATAGAAGAAGAAGAAGGGTTTGGCTACCTCAAAGAAGTGACCCAAACCCGTCGAAAGCTTTCGAAGACGTCCGAGTCGGCGATTCCGTCGCCACTTTCGAGCTCAAGAGGCGACTTTGATGGCGGCTGCGGTAGCAAGGTGTTGAGGTGAAGCTTGCGGTTAAGATTGGGATGGAGGCGGTGGAGTCACGGCCGCTATTTATGAGGGGCTCACCGACGTGCTGGGCAAGGACTAGGAGGCTCGGGGCAACGTCGGACTCCACGGCAACGTCGAGTGTCCAACTCGGTTACGAGCGAGAGGAAGAGGACGATGCTGACAAGCGGGCCCGGGTGGCAGCGAGACAAAGAGAGGAGAGGGCCGAGGCGGCCTGCGGCTCCGGTTGGATGGGCCGGCCCATTACGCGGCCCACGGCCAGAGAGATGAGGGGCGCGGATGGGCCAAAAGGAGAGAAAAGGAGAGCTGGCTTTCGGCCCCAAGCTGAAAAGAATTCTATTTCTATTTCCTTTTCTTTTTCTAATACTTCAAATACATTTTCAAATGATTTTTTTAAATAATTTTCTTCTAGAAATAAACCAATCAAAACAATTAAAAATATGCAACGACATGTATGCACAAACACATATTTTAACCTTGTATTTGATTTTATTTTCTTAAAAAAATATTATTTCACTAAGTTTTCATGCACACATAAATGTTTAACTAAATCAAATTCCCTATTTAAAAATATTAAAAATTTTAGGGTGTTACACTAGGCCGGCAGTGCCGCCCTGTGCTACTCTAGCCAGACTTTGCTATGCGTCAACTATCATATGCATCACGTTGATATATATGACACAGTTTGCAACACCCCACAGTAGGCATGGATGTAGGGGTAGGCGCCCTACACACTCTAAGATGTGAATTTTGACCTTTATATGCCAAATTGGAAATTCAAATCCATATTCACATATTTAGGGGGAGGCCCTACATTCATGGCTTGATGAGTTCTCAGTCTATATTTCATATCTTTTGTAAGCTCTAATTGAGTTGTCATCAATCACCAAAAAGGGGGGAGATTGTAACTGCAATCAAGCCCTATGTGGGTTTTGGTGTTGATGACCACTAAATTAGAGGTCTAATGAGATTTATCGAGATGATAAGCAAGGAATGATGAAAGGAGGATGATTCATGTGATGGAGGAGCCCCCAACTGCAAATGGTGACCGTTCCCGGCTCAAAGGAGGTTTAAATTCGTTTATATTTTGAATTTGAGTATAGGAAAGCCGTACTATCAAGGGGGACTCAATGACTTCTATCAAATTATGAACTAAGTGCTCATATCCTGACCAGAACATCCTTGCACCCCAACCAAAATAGCCATGCTTTCTGTTGCCTATCCTTGATGTTTTGGTCAGGGCGGCAGTGCCACCCTACATAACCGACTGTTGGGCCCCAAGGGGTATAAATACCCATTGGCCTGGCCTCCAACGGTCACCTCTTCTTCCCAAATAGTTCAGCTTGACCAGAAACAGACCAGAGCTCATCTCTCTCTCCTCCATTGTTGCTCCTCAAGCTCCTAAGCCAATCCTTGATTTCCACCATCAAAACTTGAGAGAAAAGGCAGCAAACTTCGATTGCAGAGCAGATCCATTGATTCCCAAAGTCAAAAGAGCATTTGGTTCATGTTTGGCTGGCGTCCTTGAGTTTATTACTCTTGGAGCTTTGCTTCTAGCCGACTAGGCATCGCCCTGGAGCTTGCCAACTCGTGTGGCAGCCTTGGGAGGTTTGTAACCATCTTGTGCAGCTAAGAAATCACCCCTCACTTCAAGAGTTCAGTCTCTTGATTTGAGAACGAGAAAAAGGCAAGCCTGGTGGCAAGCCCTAGCCATTTGTGGCCAACCTCAACAATGTGGAGTAGGCAAGCCTTGGTGGCGAGCCAAACCACAGGATAAATCACCGTGTGCTATTTACTTTCTTGCATATTTGTTGTTGAGGTTGTATTCCTAGGGTTTGTGGTCGATCTACTTGGTGGAGCTTGTCCTGCAGGTTCTGGTTATTATACTGTGAATAACTCTACTGCAGGAAGCTTGGAATTTCACCTGATCTGAATTTCCATTGCTATATTTCAAATTGTGTTGAATTTCCACTGCATAGGCCGGCAATGCCACCCTATAAGGCTAGCAGTGCCGCCCTAAGTTCTAACTGAATTTGGAGCTGAGTTTTTACAGGCCTATTCACCCCTCTAGGCACTCCTAGGCTTACCAGAGATCCTACAGTCTCGTAGCTTAATTACTTAATTATCCACTCAGGCTTAGCATTACTATGCTCTTTGCCTGAGCCATAAAACTTGGATTGGCATGGACGCTGCTGGTGAGGCGGGGTTTCCACACGCCAACGACCTTCGCCTACCACCTTGCCAAAATTGGATTCACTCCTACTTAGTCCTCATTATTGCTTTTGGCTCAAACTTTACAACCCAGCACCCCACTCCTCACTTTTTGTCTTAACTCATCTTCACCTTTCACTTACTTCCTTAGCTCTGGCTCCTCCCTTCTCGTCTCAACTCCTCTCCACCTTTTACTTCCTTTCCTTTGCTTCATTTGATTGGCTCAATCACCGGAGACAGGATCAGGTGTCAGGAAGTGGCCGATCCTCCGTTCATTGGGTCTTGCAACGTAATTAATTATCTGCTCAGGCTTAGCATTACTACGTTCTTCTCTTGAGTCATAAAAGTTGGCCTGGCATGGAGTCTACTAGCTACATGGGATTTCCACATGCCAATGATCTTTGCCTACCACTTTGCAAAAACTGGATTCACTCCTACTTGCTCCTCATTGTTGCTCTCGTCTCTAGAGTCTCAACCTAGCCCCCGCTCCTCCCTTCTTGTCTCAACTCCTCTTCACCTTTCACTTTGTTCCTCAGCCCCCACTCCTGCCTTCTCATCTCAACTCCTCTCCAGCTTTCACTTCCTGTGCTTCATTTGCTTGGCTCAATCATCGGAGCTGACATGGCGATATGGCCCACATACTTTAGCCTTGTTTGAATTGCCTCCTCTTAGTTTGAGCTCTTCACATTAGCGAGATAATATGAGTTTTGAAGTTATTGCTTTACTATGAAGTATGCTATTTCATAGCTTGTGGTGTATATTACTCCATAAATTATGAATTATGCCAGGTGCATATATTGCATCATTTGCATTTGCACTTTTTTCGTTGAGATGCATTTGAAGAAACCATAGCCAGATTGGTATGCTAAGTATCGGTACAACAATGCATGTTGAAATGAGCAATATGGTTGTATCCCTCTCTCTCTCTCTCTCTTGCTCTCTCTTGCTCTCCTTGGGACGCATGGATAGAAGTGAAGTCATGCATTGCATTGCACCATGAATTACAACTTATGAAGAATTTGATGTTTTTATTATCTTTGTTTATATTTGTTGATTAATCGAACTATTGTTTGAATAGCTTAATTGAAGAAGTTTGTTTCCTGAGGTTTTTTTTCTTAAACCTCATATGCTTGTTCCCAATCTTAGGTACATGAGCTTCAAGAATGCTTGGTGGGACGGGAAAAGCGCACAAGTGCATGCTTATTCATATACACCACAAATAAACACATACTCCCTCCATACTAAAAAATCAAGTCATTTTGGACAGGATTTAGCATACCAAGAAGTGATTAATTATGGTGTATTTTTCCCTGTTTGCACATATTAAATACGGTGTCAGGTGTCCCCAATACAACAAATGTTTACAGCTTGGCTGGTTAGCTCGTTGAGGTCCGAGGCACGAGGGGCAGGGATTGCTCCCTCCCTTCATTGGATTTTTTTTGCAAATGCGTCAATTTTGCATGGTGCATTTTTTCTGGTTGGCGCATAATCTTGATCGCATATTTGCATCTTCTTTATTTTTCATCATTTTTCATCCGATGACACGATGGATGCCCGTGCACGCCGGTCTTGTCGGAGAGGCCAACACCTCTGTTTCCTCCGGCACCTCTCTTCGATCGGCCAGTCCACACCATGTGATGACTCCGGCACGACGACGCGACAGACTCTGATGACTCGACGAACTCCGGTGCAAGCTCCTCCGGGACGACCTCCAGCACGCGATCTCATCTCTTCTTCCTCCTGCGATAGCAAGCAAGCGCAGTCTCTCTCCTTGGATGCATGACGGGAGGAGACGCAATCGATTTAATGTCCACCTGGGGAACTAGCATCTGGGCACATGAGACCAAAAAGGACGGGGGTAACTTCGTCTAAAACGGTGAGGAGGGATGCTAAACGACTTCATTTGTGAAAACCATGTCAATAGCTAAAACGACATGATTTTTGAGTATGGAGGGAGTGTGTTGTAATAAAGTCTCTCTCTTTTATCATGTAATCTATATAATTGTTGGTGCTACCGCGTTCTCCATTGTTGGTTAAAGAGTAGTGTAATAATACTTCAGAAAGTTGTTGTTTTCTTGTGGGATGTTACAGTAGTGGTAAGAGTTAAGAGCGAAATCAATGATGAGGTGCCACTTGCAATAAGAAAAACACGTTGTGTCAATAGCCTCTCATATATAGCTAAGCCTATGTGAATGGATAAGACAGTGTAAAACTGTAAATCGATGCTTCACTTTTGAAACAAAATCGACTAGTTTTATTTGGTAATAAGGTTGGTTGCTAACAAACACGCAATACCTTTTTGATATACTATATATTAAAGTACACACATAAAGTTCCTCTCTCCCAAAGCATGATAATGGTAAACTAAAACTAAAACCAGCTGTTAGTTATTCAGTTTGCGCCTCAGCAGCAGCTAGTTTAGGTGCATGACGTGGTACTGACAGTGCAACTGCAACCACACATCAGGATTCAAAACTTAGAGCTTGTGCAAAGTGGTATCCACTTTAGAAGGCAGAGGAACAATCTTCTCATAAGAAATGTAGCAAAAGGACACTACTTTCGATGCTAGTCGAATGTGATTTACAAAAGGATCCCTGCCCCTTTTCTCTTTTCTTCTTTTTTTCCTCTTTATTTGTCATTTCTCTCTTGCCTTTGCTTTCGGTATTCACAAGACCCAACATTCTCGTCTTTGGAAAGTATTACAAGGGTGTGTGAAAAGCTTAGTTATAGATCGAATGATGCCTATTTATATAAAAGCAAAAATAAAGATAAAAGCATCTAGAGCTAGGGCGTCCCTCTTGTTGGACAGTTAAAGTTTCGTGCTTTAGGATCCTCTGGAAAGAGAGAGAGATAGAGATCTTCCATCATTCACCCCTCATTTTGTTAGAACTGAAATTAGCTATATATGTGTACACACAAAGGATGCAGCTGTAAAGTGATACCTTGTCGTTCGAATTGTCATTTTCGAGGTGCTGGAATGATTTTTGCAACCTTTCCCTTCTTGTTGTATACCAACTGAAAGAACGTACGTAAGCCAAAGCATGCTTAAATTTTGAATGATGGTGAAGTAGGAGTATGATGTTATAAGTGATGTAATCGTGTTTTTCTTTGCAAAGTACGTAAACATTGTTTTACTTTTCATTATTGGGCTGGAGTTTATGCACAGAAAATAAAAAACCTTTTTATGAACAAACAATGAAACACCGACATGGAACACAGTCACCATCAGGGATCTCGCGGGTTAATTAGCTCTCTCCATCTTAAATTATAAGTCGTTCTGCCTTTTCTAAGTACATATAATTTTTACTATGTATGTAGACACTATATCTAAACTGTAGTACAACAACAACTTATAATTTGGACCGGAGAGAGTACGTGCTGAATTTTACTAGCAGTATTCCCTCTTTTCATTTACAGAGCTATAATTTTATAGGCCATCAAGGAATTCACCGATAATTACTATCAATATTTTTTCCATGATATAATTAAAATTATAAGTATAAGAAGTATTTAATACTTGTCCATTCCAAATTGGAAGATGTTTCGGTATTTCTATATACATAGTTTTTACTATGCATTTAAATATACATAGCCATAATGTATTTATAAAAGCTAAAATATATTGCAATTTAGAATGAAGGAAGTATGTATATAATAATAATATCGATATTATCGTGAAGATTATATAAATAAATTTTGATCATCAAAGGTTTATCTTAAAACTATAAATTAATCTTGTAATATTACGAGGGGGTACTTTACATTGTAGGATGGTCACCAGCGACATCTGTTTGCTAGCCTAGCAAACGGAATGAGCGGTCGTTACGTGAAATGTTGAGTCACGCATCAAAGTTTGTGTTGTACGCTCCCAATGAAGACAAAAGTACACACTCCTACTAGCACCACAGATTTTTTTTTTTATTTTTAGCCCAAATTTGAAACAAATTTTAAATTCAACCCTTGTTTCAAAAATTTTTAAATCTAACCCGTTTGGCCCCGCCACCATGCATGGCGGGGCAAATGCACTGAACCCCGCCATGCATGGTGGCGGGGTGCATGGCCGACGTGGCAGGGTGACGTGGCGCCACCCGGGGCGTACCCCGCCATGATGGATGGCGGGGTACGCCTAACCCCGCCACCCATCATGGCGGGGTATACCCCCGCCACCCGTCATGGCGGGGCGCAGCGTAAATATAAGCCGCGCCCCGCCCGCCCGCCCGCTCGGCCTGTCACTTGCCTCCGCCGCCTCCGCCCGCCTCCGCCGTCCTCGCGCTTGCCGCCGCCGCCGGAGGACCTCCCCCGCGCCCCCCGGCCGCCCGGCCGCGCCCCACCGCCCTCCGGCTGCCCCGGCCCGCCCCGGCCGCGCCCCCGCCGCCCCCCGCCGCGACCCCCGCTGCCGCGACGCCGCGCCCCGCCGCGACGCCGCCGCCCGCAACCGCCGTCGCGCCACCCGCGCCGTCTCCCCGCGCCCCCGGCGACCGCGCCCTCGGCCGCGTCTCCGGCATTCGTTCCCGCGCCGCCCCCCCCCGGTAATTTTTACGGTAATTTTTTTACTTTGTCGTTTCAATTATTTATTTGTAGTAAATATTAATAAGTTTTTATTATTTATTTAGTTATTTATTTATTATTCATTGTATTAAACGATTATTTAGTTATTGAATTATTACGATTATTAGTTGTTTAGTTATTAGTTGTTTAGTTTTTATTAGTTGTTTAGTTCTTGAATTATTAGTTGTTTAGTTATTTATTAGTTTTTATTAGTTATTTAGTTTTTATTAGTTGTTTAGTTATTGAATTATTAGTTTTTACGATTATTAGTTGTTTAGTTATTAGTTAATTAGTTAACGAGTCTTAGTTATTCAGATTTTATTAGGTAATATTAGTTATTTAGTTACGTACCTATTAGTTATTTAGTTATTAGGTAATATTAGTTATTAAGTTATTTAGTTTGGTAACGATGATTTGTTATTGACGATATTATTGATAGTTAGTTATTATTGGTTTGTAGATAATGGGTTCGTATTAGTTATTTAATTATTAGTTAATTAGTTAATGAATAATAGTTATTTGGATTTTATTAGGTAATATTAGTTATTTAGTTAGTTATGTAGTAATTAGTGGTACCATAATGGTCAGTTGATAATCAGATGTCAAATCGTTTTGTAGATGAATTACGGTGTAAGAGTTTTTTACGGAGGAAGTGTTAGGAGAGAGGATTGCCAGTTTGAGGATATGTATGAAGAATTGGAATGGTTTGATGGCACCCCTAGTTTCCGCGATCTATGTGACCGTTTGAGTTTGAAGTTTGGCGAGGCTTTCACACTAAAGGGTAGGTTCGATGTTGGAAAGAATAGGGCACACTATGTGATGATGGACTTGTGCAACCAAGCAGAGTGGTCCCGATACAATAGGGTCATCCAAGGTTCGAATGTCGGCATGGCTGAGTTGGTGCTGGAGAATGTTGAGAATGAGGAGCCGTCCTTGGACAGTGATACTCTAGGAGATTGTGGTGTGCAGATGCAACAAACTATGGAGAGTATGGACTTGGATGGTAATTTGACGCAGGAGCGGGTTCATTCTCCTCCAGTTGGTCATATAAGCAATGATTTTGATGTAGACGAGTTTGAACAGGAGGAGGAGGCGGCAGCGGAGGAAATGATTGGTGATGATGTTAGCACTGATTCGGACGATTCAGGAAATGAGGAAGGAGGTCCACATGCCATGCGAGCATCGGTTGAAGCCATGCCCTCTGGAGGTGCACCTGCCATGTGTACACCAGTTCGTGGCATGCCCTCAGGAGTACCGCTTGAGGTACTTCATGGCATGCAGAGTCAGGGCACATTAGCCACCGGTTATCCAGATGATGGAGTGCAATATGAAGGATGGAGCAGGGTTAGGGAGCCACAACAATACGTTGCACCACCCTCTTATACATCGGCAGAGCTTACACAGCTGAGGGAGGCTGGCTTGCCTTTTACCGGTGTGCCAAATTATATCGATGTAAGTATGTCGCATATGGCAGTTTGTGACACGGGTTTGCAGATGTGTAAGGAATCATTGTACAACCATAAAAATTTAATACTGAGGAAGGGAATGCTTTTTAATACGATGTCGAAGATGAAGTTGTTCCTTCAGGACTATGTTGTGTATCATCATAGGCCTTACACGGTTCGACATTCTGACAAGGAGGTAAAATTCCACATATTATGTAAGGCTGGATTCCCGTGCTCGTGGAAGTTGAATGCACGAAAGAGGCGGAGTGATGGTAAGTGGAAGGTAACTTTGGTGGAACAGCCGCACAGATGCCAGACTAATGAGGGTAAAAGGTACCATCCCCAGTTAATGGCTCGGTATCTAGCCCGTCGTATATTGGGTCTTGTAGATAAGGACAACGACGTATCAGTGTCTTTCTTGCAAGAGACCATAGTCACATTTGTTGGGTATGAGGTCACGTATGGAAAGGCTTGGCGGGCAAAGCAAATTGCCCTGGCAATTCGTTGGGGTAGCTGGGAGGAAGCCTATAACAGGGTTCCACACATTTTGCGTGCGATGGAACACTTCAACCCTGGCATGAGATCGTTCATATACACAGGAGGGTTCTATCTTCAGAACCCGTTGAGGCATATTCTGTACCGTGTGTTCTGGTATTTCGATCAGTGCAAACATGCATTTCAGTATTGTAGGCCAGTTGTTCTTGTTGATGGCACGTTCCTCACCGGCAAATACAGGGGCACATTGATGATGGCTGCTGCTGTAGACCCAGAGAACCAGATAGTACCAATGGCTTTTGCTTTGGCAGAGGGGGAAAACAACGATTCATGGTCATGGTTTATGCGTCTACTCCGTGTTCATGTGCTTGGCCCTTCTCGCACCATTTGTCTGATTTCGGACCGTCACATTGGAATTCTAAATGCAGCCGATGAACACATTGATGGTCACCCGGCTCTAGTGCACCGTTGGTGCATGCGACATTTTGCCGCCAATTTCTGGCGACGTCAACGCAAGAAGGATGTGGCTGACAAGTTAAAGGAGCTTTGTAATAAACGTACGGAACGCGAGTTCAACGAGACTATGGTAGAACTAGAGAAGATGCTTAACCAAGCTGGCAAGGCATGGTTAGACCAGCAGATGGAAAATAAAGCCAAGTGGGCATTAGCATTTGATGAGGGCGGCTTCCGGTACGGCATCATGACAACAAACTCCTCTGAGTCTTTCAATCGTGTGTTCAAAGGCGTTCGATCTCTTCCAGTGTCTGGTATTGTCGAGTTCTCTTTTAGGAAGTGCAATGAGTATTTTGTTAAGCGGTATGGCCTAGCCCTGAGGAATGAAGAGGAGCTTGGAAGATGGGGCAAGGTGGCACACGAATATTTGAAGGAGGCTGAGGAATTGGCCAAACAACAGGTTGCCGAGGCTTATGGACGGGACATGCTTGTTTTCTGCGTACGAGCTAGAGGGGGCACAAACCTGGGCGGCGAACGATTTGGTGGCCGAACGTACCGTGTCGATCTTGGTAAAGTAGAATGCAGTTGCAACGTCCCTCAGATCATGCATGCCCCTTGCTCACACATGATCACCTCTTGTTGGCTTAGAGGTTTTGACCACACAGTTGCACCATACATGTCACCCTTGTATCTCCGTGCCAATACCCTCAAAGTTTGGGAGAAGAGTTTCGAGCCATACCTTGACGAGTCACAGTGGCCTCCATACTATGGTGAGGACTACGCGCCTTATCCGGACCTGAAGAAGGTAGGGAAGGGAAGGAGGAAGAAGAAGCGATTGAAAGGCGATATGGACAGTATGAAAGGTTACGGCGCCGACATGTATGGTGGCGGGGACTTTGACGAAGAACGTGCGCAGAACCTTTGCTCCATTTGCAAGAATCCTGGTCATAACGCTAGATTTCATAGGCGGGCGAGACAAGAGGTGGTATATATTGTAAACATGCATTTATGATATTATAATTTTTATTTGTACTTGTCTTTGTTTTTTTATAAGTGTATTAATTGCTCTAATGTTATTAATGTTTTCTTTGTTATTTTCAAACAGGGAGTTTCAGGCTTGTAAGATGGAGGCGCGGCCTCCTCATCCGCGCTTTAGCCTCATTGAGGCTGACTACGACAAGGACCACCGGGCCCAGGCCTTGTCGGAGCAGCAGAGGCCGTTGCATCCGCTTCGTGTTCGCACGCACCGCGTACATAGCTAGGACGAGCGATACGCGCCCTACATAGAGCGGGCGGGCTTCCTTGAGATCGTTCGGGTGTACAACAGTACACTCCCCACACTATACCCTGCACTGCTTACAGCCTTTGTTGATAGGTAACATTGTTTTTTTCATTTATTGTATTTGTTTTATAAAATTGGGCTGTCAACTTGCCTATAACCACAAACTTGTAATGATGCAGGTGGAGACCGGAGACGCACACCTTCCACACACCATGCGGGGAAATGACTGTCACGATGCAGGACGTGAAGATGATATTGTGTCTCAGTTTGGCTGGTCATCCGGTGACTGGGGTTGTCGACGAGTCGGATTGGGTACAGTTGGTGGAGCAGTTCTGTGGTAGGAGGCCATCAGAGGCAGAAGTTAAAGGCACAAAGTAAGTTCATATTTGCGCCCCATTGAAATCACTGATACAACCATATCAGCTACATCTATTTTTGTACAATAATACTTCAATTGCAATTGCAGGAAGACCTCAGGAGTGTCGATGTCATGGATAACCCAGCACTTTGGTGCAGGGCCTCCGTTCGGTGCTCCAGATCACGAGGTGGAGGTGTATGCAAAGGTGTGGTTGTGGCACTTCTTGGGCGCTTTCTTGTTCCCCGACTCCTCAGGCGACAGCATCAGCTGGATTTTCTTGAGGATCCTAATCCAGCCACTTGAGAATATTGCAACGTATAGCTGGGGTACCGCGGTCCTTGCTTGGACATACCGTCAGCTTTGTACCGCCTGTCGTCGCCAGTCGAACAATGCTAACCTAGGTGGCTGCTCATACCTACTTCAAATATGGATTTGGGAGCGGTTTCCGGTGGGGAGGCCTACTCAACCTCCGCATTTGCCTGTGAGTACATTGACAACATTTGATATCTTCATACGACTAAAGAGATTAGTGACACCTTGTTTGTGTAAACTTGCAGGAGTGGCAGCATCAAGACGTTCGACCCACCGCCCTTTTCATCTGGAAAGACGCTAAGGTAGTGAGGGGCGAGTTGGATAGGAGGTACAAGCAGTACACGGATGCGATAGACGTGTTGACACACAACTACGTAAGTTATATCCACATTTCCTACTAAAGGCACTATCAATGACATTGATACTAAATTAAGTTTCTTTACTTTGCAGGTATCATGGACACCGTGGTCTAGGTGGGAGCTAGAGGACTACCTTAGTCCGCGCTGCGAGGAGGAAGCGGACGAGTGGCTTTACGAAGGGCCACTTATCTTCTTCCATATCGTCGAGATGCACTACCCTTTTAGGGTTTACAGACAGTTCGGGAGGTTGCAAGGAATTCCACCGCTGTACTCCACCAACGCTCAGCTGCATGGGTATGATGCCAATATGTTTAGTCTCCTTAAGCGCCTCATTTCTAATGTAATATGGCAATGCAGGATCGATCGGAGGCTTCGGACCACGCAAAAGAATTGGGCGTTGACGCACGAACAGCATTTGAACAGATGGTATAACAGGCTTCGTCGTCACATCAACGAAATTCCGCCACACCACCCGGCAAGATGGATGGAGTACCTTCAATGGCTGCAGCGAAGTACGAGGACTCATCTCATGGTCCCGTACACGAACATGCCTGCAGATGCTGCCGATGAG
Organism: Saccharum hybrid cultivar R570; assembly: GCA_038087645.1. NCBI lineage: Eukaryota > Viridiplantae > Streptophyta > Magnoliopsida > Poales > Poaceae > Saccharum > Saccharum hybrid cultivar. The sequence goes on from JAQSUU010000198.1 coordinate 738,781, forward strand.
GATGACATCGCCGATGCGTTCGACGAAGCGCAAAGGGGGCAAACACAACTTCTTAGGGCCCCTCTCAATAGATACGTGGTAAGTACTTTGCACTTACATTCTCAAACGAGGTAAGGGTTTTAAAATTCAATTGAAATGATCGAGTTAACGTTGTGTAATGTTGTAGGCACAACAGTTGTCGAACTACTCCGAGGAAGCTTCCAGGCAACTTTTTCGGACTAGGGACGACAAGACCAACCCTCTTCGCGCCTTTGTCAAGGTACACTCGTGACTACAACTCAGTTACCTTTAAAATTCAGTTACCTTTAAAATTCACGCTTAATAATGCTTGTTATCATCTAAACCTGTAGAGAATGAAAAAAGGCTGCAAAAAGTTGGCTCAAAAGCTGAGCTGTGCGGATACGACTTTGGACGTACCGTACAACCCCACGTGGTCCAGGAGCCAAACGATGTCCACCACAGCTGCTTCTGCTAGCGACACCAGGGCTGCGTCCTCGTCTATTCGTACCCCGCAGGATAGAGGGAAGGGTCCAGCGGCTTCGGATGATTTGGATGAGGCACTTCAGTATGACACGACGAGTGGCGACGACGACGACGACGCATAGGACGTTCCCCAGTGGGATTACACCGGTCACGAGGAGATGGGTGCCTCACAGCTGTACGGTGCTCCTTTTGGTACACAGGGGGTCGACTACACACAGCAGGAGAACTACACACCAGCCGAGCAACAGGTCCGTATGCTTTGATTTTTTTTAAAATTCTACTGTTCTTAGCTCAACATTTAGAGTAGCTCATCCGGTTGTTTGCTTGCAGGGGCCATCGTCGACGCAGCAGCTCGATCGTGGACAGAGGCGGCAACGCGAGAGGCAGCAACGGGACCGCACAGACGTTGGGTGGAGAAGCAACGTGGTCCCTACGAATCCAAGGAGGCGACGCAGACCGCGAGACCCCTACACCCCTGGCGATTAGTAGAGTAGTCATATTTAGCAGACGCCGGACACATGTTTTCATAGTTATGTAGTGCTAGAACAATTAATTTATGTGTAGGTGTAGCAGCAGTACTCTACTTGGTTATTTCGATTGGACTAATGTAGTTGGTAACACTCGTTTCATCTTTGCCGTAAACACAATCATTTATGCCAGAGCTTCTGCATTTATTTCATCTTTGGTACTCAACATGGCATTCTGCATTTGTGACGATCAGTTGACGCAAAAAGAAAGTGCAGTTCCTGCGCGGTCGAAGTTTCAGGGCAACCCCGCCATGGGTGGGGGTGGGTTAGGGGTACCCCGCCATGGTACATGGCGGGGTACATCTATAAACTGCCTCGAATGAAGATCAATCTTAGTGAGTGGACCCAGCGAGAAAATGCATTTATAAACTACCTCGATAAACCACAACAATCTTAGTGAGTGGACCAACAAATGAAACGAATGAAGATGTGATAATGAAAATTATTACAATGACATGTTTCAAAGTACAACACTGACAAAGTACATGACACAAAGTTTCTAAGCCACTACAAACGACAAACACTAACAACGACAACGTGAACACGTGACAATTTAAATTATTACAATGACACTTGTACGTCAATCAAATTGCGTGCACCACTGCGTAAGCAACTCGTCTTCTGACTCTGAATCCTCCACTACCACCTCCTTACCCTTGGTGGCGTCGCCTGCCTTGGCTTGAGAGGCATGACGCCGGTAGTAAGCCGCCTCCGCCTCGTCCGCGACCTGAGAGTACAACTCGGCCTCTTCTTGGGTCATGTCTGTTGGCCCCCATGCGTCGAACAGCGGTGTCTTATGGCTGTGGTACGCTGCCTGACCCTCCTCTACTTCAACATCCTCCTCGGGCATCGGTCCTAGCTCCTCTGCAAGACGAATGAGCTCACCTATCCTCCCGGTGTCGTCGTCTTCCTCCGGCTCGGCCTCCTCTTCAACCACAATCGGACGGCTTGCGGTGGCACCAACTCCTGCGTCCCGCTTTACTGTCCTATTCTCCATGTACCTAGCACGAGCCATATCTGCTTCCTAGCCGCCGGTGCATCCAATTTCTGCAAGTACAAAATGCAAACAATTAACAGGATCTTTGTAATGACTTTATTGACAGTCAAACAAAGAAGATTGACTTTCCAAAAACGCAATGACTCACTCACACATAATGAGTCAATAGTATCGTTCAAGCCTTGCATCTCTGCTCTCGCAGCCTCCTCTGCAGCCTTCCTTACATCCTCTTCAGCCTTCCGTGCCTGGTACTCCTCTACATCCTTCTTCTTTTGCTCGTACCACTTCTTCCACGCAATACTCTCTGGGTTACGAACACGTAGGTCTTGGGCCCGTCGTAGCATTTTCTTCTTATGGTTCTTAACGAAATCAGTGACGTAGCTTGCAGGATATCCTCTGCTATTGCGAAGTGCTACCATTGTCTTATACTCATTCTTGAAATTATACACATCATCATATGATTCCCAGTTGCATTTTTGAGTGCTCTGTTGCAACAAATAGATGAATACAAAGTTAGCGTACCAGAGTTAACAAAATAAAACATTAGCACCAACTGTCAACAGTCCTAGCAAACCTCGTCATAATCGATCATGTGGCCACAAAAGTGCCCAATACCAAGGCCTGAAGGGACAAGGCCGTAGCTAGCTTCAACACCATATTTGCACATCACAGGAGGCGCAATAGACCTCCTCTTCTTCTTCCAGTCTGGCACCTCCACATTCTTCTCCGGCTCCGGCCAATGGCTCTTTGGACCATAGATCCATTCCTTGAAACGGCACTTTGGAAAATCATGATCCTACAAAATCAAAACAGTAAAACACACATATAGGACATGACATTCCAAGGTTCACTCAAACCTTACCTCATGTTGTAGAGGACAAATGAACTCTTGTTCATTGCGTGGGTTTATCACGGCTTGCTCTCCGCAAAGGCACTTTGGAGGATCCTCGAGCCGCCGTGCCGATGCTACGACCTTCTCTTCGTCCGTCATAGGAGGAGGGTTTGGAGGGGGCGGAACCCAGCGAGTAAACACCTCACGCTTGCAATGATCAATGCCGGGGTAGAAAAGGAGAATCCTTGGATCAAACTTGTCCAGGCCGTCGATCCATTGGAAGAAAAAGCACCGGAAGTAGGGCTATACCAAAATTTCAATTATCTCATCGCGAATACAACATCAGCAACCAATAAGAACAACAAAGGGCACAATTACTTACGCTACAACTATAACATGTGTAGAAGCAACGAGCCGCAGTATCCGGATGTCTCGACTGGCCCACGTATGCCGGATGACCACAGTCACAGTTAGGTATAGGTTCCTCGGGAGGAACGGGCGCATCCTTGCAAGACACGTCGGGGTACATCTCTCTAGGACGACCCTTTTTCCTCCAAATCGACTCACGATACGAGTCCTCCATCTAATAACACGAAACAATTTCAACACAAAACACTTTACTAACTACATTAACCAAACATACTGCAACGATACACGCAGAGAAGGGGTGGCCGGAACAAGGACCGACGATGGGCCGATACCTGACGGGGAGGAGGGAGGGACGCCGGAGAAGGCCGCTGAGGGTAGGGGAGCTCGGTCCTGGGGCGGAGAGGGACGCTGTGGGAAATGAAATGGATGAATGGCCACAAACAAGAAGTGCCCGGGCTTTTAAATGGCTGGGGGTGTACCCCGCCATGCATCATGGCGGGTTAGGCCTACCCCGCCATGCATCATGGCGGGGTACACCCCTGCCATGCTGGCGAGGTGCTCTGCCACCCCTGCCACGTGGGATGTGTACCCCGCCACCATGCATGGCGGGGTTCAGTGCATTTGCCCCGCCATGCATGGTGGCGGGGCCAAACGGGTTAGATTTAAAAATTTTTTGAAACAAGGGTTAAATTTAAAATTTGTTTCAAATTTGGGCTAAAAATAAAAAAAATTCGCACCACACCACACTATACAAGCTTTATTGGGATACATGACACACACAAACACAAACACTAGTGTCTTCTAACTTAGGGCAAACCCAATGGCTAGCTCATAAACTAGCTCTAAGCATTTTTTTCATATTTTAATAGAAGAGAGAGAAAAGCTAGCTCTTGATAAGAGCGCTCATACACATAATCTAAGATCATGTGTGAGTGTCATATGGGCCTAATCATACTATGAGCTATTGCTAAAAGCTAGCACTATTGGAGAGGTTGACTTAGAGCTAGCAACTGACTTATACCATTGCGGGTGCCCTTAGAGCAAGCATAATATAGAGCTATAAATGGGCTATATGCTGACCTGGAGGAGAGAGGAAGAGAGAGAAGAAAAATGGATTGTAAGTTTACAGCCTACTTAGACACAAGAACTAGAAACTTTATGAGAAAGATAAGTGGGTCATATTTATTAATAGTGAAGAGATAACTATTATATGGGGTGAGCTGAGAGATAAGGTATAAAAATTCATACAGCCAACAGCAAGTTGTATTATTAGTCTTGCTCTTAGAACTTCAACCTCCTCCCCCTCTCACACCCATCTATTATTAACTTATCTATTATTAAGTTGCTCTTGTGCTTATAGTATCTTTATTAACTCTTTTTTTACATTATTAAAAAATAAATATTTTAGATCGTAGACCGCACTCTTAAGTACTATGATGATATTAGAAATGGTCATTTCAACTTAAACCACGTCACTCAAGATCGATGGTAAAGCTTAAACCGAGATCGATCTATGATAGGTAGCAATGCTAATTGTAAGAGGATATTAATATTTAAGTCTTATAAACATTGTTTACCCTAAAAGAATCTCAAAAGACCAAGAAGGTTTGGCCACCTTTTGTCACTCTCCCACTTATTAAGATTTCTGAATTTTCTTAGGAAACAATTTTATGTGTAGTAATACTTCCTAAAAATGGAGCTTATGAAGTTATACTTCCAATATAGATATTTCAAAATATTTTAGTTAATTTGTATAAATTATATGTCACAGATACTAAAACTCCCTCTGGTCCATTTTATCCGACGCAAATTAGAATGATACGGTCTCCTAGATTACACTTTGACCATTCATTTGCTTTAAATTATATTATTTATGCTTATAAACTTATAATCATTGGATAGTATAAATCCTTACAAATTTAATCATATAAAGTTTGTATTATAATAGTTAAAAATTATTAGCCTAATTATTGATCAAAGTTTTTAAAGTTTGAATCTTGATATGTGTGTGCGCCAGATAAAATGGACCGGAGGGAGTATAATTTTAAACAAATGCTAATGTCATTCATATATGAGTTGTTAGGTGAACACTTTTCACGATTGCATGTTCATAACATATATATTTGCTCATGCATGTACATGTATTTGATTTAAATAATAACATAACACGCACATTTATTTTAATCATTTTTAATACATTAATATCAATAGAAGTGGATAATTTAGATATATATATATATATGCATAATTTATTTGGGCAAATGTTGGTAGTAAATTTGAGGAGGATATTTTTATTTTTTTGAATAATGGTAGAAATGAAAATTTAGATGCAAATTTAAGGAGTTGCATATATTATCTATCATAATGGCTGATAGGTAACTAGATGCAAATTTAAGACTACTTTAGACTATGTTTCATAATGGTATAGGTGGAAATTTTAGATATAAATTTATGGCCTATTTTATATTGTTTTTCCAAAAGTGTGGAGGTGGGTAATTATTTAGAAAACACAATAAGTAAGTGGCTATTTTATCAAATCCCATTAGATTCTACTAAATTGATGATTGTAATTTTTTTATTTTTGTGAAAATTCCTAGGAGAATTTATCTTTTTTTCTCTAGAACATCTCATGAGAACTAATATGGAGGCTCTGCTGAGGACTTCTCTAGTAAGAATTTCTAAGATTTCACTTTTTTCTAGCATGATATGTATGTAGTTGAAACATAGTTATATAAACTATTGTTGCATCCTTTCTGCGACATCACATAAATCTATATATTAGCTTTCGACTTTTGATCTTATTAGTTGTATTTTTTATTTGCATGTTAATTTCAAACTCTCGTGCTTATTATATATTATATATCCAAATTTTTTGGTTTTTTGTTTATTTAAGAAAAGATTATAGGTCCTAGGCTACACTCTTTATTTCTACAATCGTTTTGGCCTACACCTAGCTACGACACTCAAGATGTTGAATTTTTTATAACATGGAATTATAATGTGTAGTAGTTATGTTTTTATGAAAATATAGAGCTCTTAAAATTAAATTACCAATATTGATATGACATAACATTTCAATCAAAATGTATACACTTATTTAAAATAAAAACTTACAAAACTTATTATCATGGAGTATTAATACAACCTAAAGTGAATTGTCAAATGAACGTTGTTCCATTATTGGTAAATTATTAAAATCAATATTTATCCTTATGTATGCATGTTTACTTGGTCAACGTGGTGATACTAGCATTATGTTTACTTTTAGTTTAATAATGGTAGATGTATATAATTTAGAAAGATATATAGTGTACTTTATGGTTATTGAATTACTCTTAATAATAGCTAATATTAGTATTTATACATAGATTTAAGGGATGTTTTAGTTTTTTTTACAACATTGGTGGATAATTTAGATACAAATTAAAGGTTTTACTTTAAATTATCTTTCATTATGACATAGTATGTGTGCAATTTAGATGCAAATTCATGGATTACTTTGCAGTATCTTTCATAAGATCAAATGTGGGTAATTTATATATGAAACATGGGGTAATTTTAAATTATATTTAATGTCATGAAAGAGCGAGGTGTGGGTAGTTTAGATATAAATTAGGGGGTTATTTTAAATTTTCTTTCATAATGGCAGGCTTGGATATAGTTTAGATTTAAATTTATAGGGTTATTTTAAATTATTTTTATAGTGGCATATGTGGGTAATTAATTTATATGCAAATTTAGGTATGGTTACTTTTATGTATTTCATATGGGCCGGGAGAGATGGGTAATCTTTTATAAACCATAATAGATCCAATGACTATTATTAATGATGATGCATGATTAGAGTCTAATATATTAAATGTGAGATATTTCTCACTATTGTGAGAATTTTTAAAGTTTATCTTATTTTCTTAATGCATCTTCTAAGAATTACCGTAATAGTAACGTATAAAAAGGATCCAAACTAGCTAGCAACGTTGCTAGAAAGGGAAGGATAAAGAGAAAAGGTTGAGAGAGCGAGCGAGGCTATACACCACATGATGAGAAACATACTTATGAGCTCAACTTGTTACTTCTTTTTTCGAAACCAAGCAGGCATCCTAGCTAGATTGGGATGTTAATTTGGAACCTAACTCTTTTCAATCCATCATGCATGTGCACTGGGTGCATATATATATCTATATCAGTTGGTTTGTTCCCTCCTATAATCTGTGAACGATCATGAGACAACCCTAGAATCTAACTTTGATCAGGCTGCCCCAGCTTGCTCGATCATTCATACATGCATCCCTAGGGATTGGGCATCTTTTGCGAGATGGATCCATGAATTTTGCCTGTCGATGGAAGTACATCCTCACTGCCTGCTGCTTGCATGCGCTTTTTTTTTCTTCTCCTTTTTAAAGTGAATGTACAGTGTGCAAACATACATACACTTTTTAGCGCGATCAAGATCCTTCATCTTTCTGTGTATATATGCTGCATATATGAAGTAGTCTAGCTAACTAATAAATGGATCGAATCAAATAAGTATTTGTTCTGTAATTCACCCTGGCAAATTAAACCAGATGTGTAATAGTTTCATTCAAATCATGTTCATTTTTTTCTTTATTTTAGTTTACTTTAACTAAATGTTGTTCTTATATGTCTGGTGTTATGCTACATATTCGTCTAGGTAGGCATTGATGCATGCGCATGAAGTTAATTACAATTGTTTTTTGGTTGACTAGATAACGATCTATGATTATCTATTACTAGTACTATGCATCTGTGATCACACACTCAGCTTGCCCAACATCAAGTTCATGTGCATGTTTTATGAGTTATAAACAGATCAGGGTTTTAATTGTTTGAAACTTTGAATCAAAGATGTATGTAGATAATATGAACCTGTAATTCTGTAAAGAAGAGTCATGGAGAGACAAAGTTTCTACGTCGCAGAGGGCTTTTGCTAGAGACTTTTGAGGAGAAAGCAAGCAGCCTCTAGGCTTCTCTCTCATCTCCTTTTCCTCTTTTGATCAGCGCCTCTTTTCATGCGATCATATGAAAGAAAGAAGAAAGCGTAGAGAAGACCGGTGATGAACGTATTATGCGTTCTTCTGCAGCATCAAAGTGAGCACAGTTCTTGGATCTCTCGCTAGCTACCGATCATGGCAGACTAAGTATCCAGGCAGCTACGTACCACCATATATTAGGTAGAGTAGGTATCAGTAGTGATGATGAACGCACGTATAACAATAGTACATGCATAAATAGCTCAAGTGGTAGCTGGAGATAGAGCGGTCAATCATGAACACGGCTTTGGTTGGGATCCAAAGGAATTGGCTGTGATTTCCATCACCTTTGCATGAAGCATCATGAGCTTGCAGCTGCGCTATACATATATGTAGCCAATGCAATAAAGCCCTAGACAGCAACCGCCATATGGTACTTCTTCCATGTGCTCTCTACTACTTTCCGTCTTTTACTGCCTCCTTTTGCTCTTTCTTTGTGTGCGCGCTATTTTGTAGAAAAAATAATCAAAGGAAAAGGGCTCATTTGAATTGTAGTTAATTTGATGTTTACATGGCACAGATGGTGGACTGGTCAAAAGGTAAGATGGGAAACAACTGCAGGACGGAGCTCACAGTAAAGAATATGATACTAGAGATGAGAATGTAATGTGTGAGCTTTTTGTTTCATGTGGTGTGGGCTCTGCTGGGAGGGCAGATCGAGCACGTAGCTTTATGCATGCATGACAAAGAAGGTGGCAATCCCAAGACAAGCCTAGAGATTGAGGGGACCAAAGAAAAAGCGTTGGCTTTCATGCTTTTGTGAAAGGTTGTGAAGGCGTCGTCAATTAATTGCTGCACTTCTTTGATGCAAAGTACCTACTCCTACAACTATCCCAGCTGAAGATATCCAACACAACTAAATACTTAAATATATATGTCACCATACAACTCTGCATTTTGCTATTCTCTAGGAATGTAATTTTCAATTGTCTTTATTCTCTAAATTGAGTTTCAAATTGTTATGATCCTTACAATGGACTTGCCCCATAGATAATTCAATCCAAAATAAATCTCACAATATTGGGACCAAATTTTATGCTCTAGAGGCATCGAAAATGGGTTACACCCACGCATTCCTTGGGCTTATCAAGCACATGTGCCTTTTGATGAGTTAGGATGATACATTGTCGCAACATTTTGCCATACCATTTGCTACGTCGCCTGCAGTGACATATGCCACATGGCAACACCGTAGTCATCAACTTGTAACGTTTCAAAAACTGACATTTTGCTGACATCACACTACAACACAAATGAATTTGCATGCAGCCAAAAACAATTTTTAATGGCGGCTTTAGAAACCGCTAGTACTTTTTTTAGAACACGTCTGTTGACGTGTGTTTCGTTGAGAGGTTAAAAGAACAAATACAAACAGATGATGGCACAAGCAATAGGCGCGAGAAGCAAGTGAAGCAAGGAAGCCGTGACAACTACGCCTGAAGCAAGCAGACCTGGAGGTCTCACTACCGCACAAAATCTTATGCACAGCGTTTCAAAATGGGACCACGACAAGGAAGAAGAGGAAGCGGGATAAGATGGAGGAACCACCTGTCGCCCCCATTCCTTTCAAGAAGCACTCGTGTTTCTTCAAGTACTTGTCGTACTGGAAGGAGCTAGATACGCCCCATGCCATCGACTGCATGCACCTCGAGAAAAATGTCTTTGAAAGCACCATTGGCGTACTACTAGACATTAAGACTAAGACAAAGGATGGTCTGAAGTCACGGAGGGATCTTGTTAACCAGGACATCAGGTCCGAAATTGACCCGACACCGGCGACGTAGAGTGGGAAAGTCAACCTTCCGGGCGCGAGCTACAACCTGACAAGAGTTGAGAAGAGGGTCGTGTGCCCGTGGCTTAGGGGTGTCAAGGTGCCGACCGGTTTCTCTTCCAACATCAAGAGCCTGGTCTCGATGAAGGACCTCACACTAACTAGCTTCAACACACACATGACTTCCACATCATGCTTACGGTGTTCCTTCCAATTGTGATCAGGGCTATCGGTCCAGAGTACGTGAAGATGGTCATCGCACGCATGTCCTCCTTCTTCAACTGCATCACACGGAAGGTCATCGATGAAGCTAAGCTTGGCCTGAAACAGTTCATCGCAGAGACTCTTTGCCAACTCGAGTGTGCTTCCCGCCATCTTTCTTCGATATTATGCCACACCTGATGATGCATGTTGATGGTGGATAACATCAACATTTTATATGTGAATAAACAAGAGAAATGGTTCAAGTACAAGAATATACATAGGTCTAGGGTTTAAACTGATGAATTCCATGAGTTTTGGTGAATCTCTGTTTTCCGTAGGATTATTCCAGAATATGTAGGAAGGGGGACCTAATTGAGAAAAAAGGACGAAACTTGATCGCGACGAAGGATACACTAGAAGACTATAGAAGACATCAGAAGGCACAGGAATGAACGGGAGGACGAGACGCCACCAAGTGGGGCCAGCCGGCCCCACCCTTTTGCCGCCTGGCCCCCTGTGAGGGGATTCCTCCATGAGCTTCTGGAGTATTCCTCCACCGCCTCCTAGGATGCATCTCCACCCTACGTCGAAGTCGGTTTGATCCAAGGGCTTGCGTTCAACCCCCAAGGCTATATAAGGACCCCAACACCCCCCTCCTGAAGCATCAAGTCATCAAGCTATTTAGTTGAAGACCAATTCATCCAGAGCCAACCCTAGTTCCTCAGAGTTTTTCTAGATTAGAGCTTAGACTAGTTAGATTAGGTCTAGAGGAAGATCAAGCAACGCTTGGATTCCTGACGTTGGCAAGAGCGTGGTTCAGTATATCTCTTGTACTTTACTCTATTTTTTATTTCATTGAGATTGTATCGTTGCTACTATATTTATGTCAATATTAAACTTTATATCATTTATGTCATTGAAAGCAATGTTCATTGTTTGCTCTAGTTTTATATTCAGTGTAGCTAGATTATGGAAACCATGCATATGTTCGTATAGCGCTCACCCTAGAGGACCATGGGTGAGTGATAAACATTATGTGAGCATGGTGCTTAGATATTTGTTTATCTGCGGATGCCCTTATATGCCAGGGCGTGTGGTAGATCGTGTAGGTGATAGCTGTGTTGAGTCCTTTGCAGTCCATCCCCCGTATATATTGATATTGGTAGAACCCGGTCTAGAAGGAGAGGAGGACTCTGTTTTTAACTTTCCTAAGTTGATGTTCTTTATGTGGCATAATTTGGCTATGATCGCTAGATATAATTAATTAGACTAAGCATTTGATATGTTAGTAAGACTACCTAGGAATTATCTTTCTAAAATTCTAATTGGACGTAACCTATTGCTTAACTAAAGTGCTCTGAGTTACTATTTATTTATCATGATGATTGATCAAGTACTTATCATTTATATATCTTTATTTATTATTGTGTGACTTATCCCTGTTTTGAGTAGAGTATATGATATTGGTTCATTCTCTCATGCATATTCATAAATTATCAATACTATTGTATTCATAGTCATACTTTTCTAGTGGTAGAATTATAAATCGACAACCTAGTAATACTCTAGGTAAAATGCTACAATGGTATAATTATCTGTCCGCTTGCAGAGTTTTTTTCATTCTTATCTTTATATTCTATTTAGTCACATGAAATAATAGATTCTTGTTTAGTGTTATTCTTATAGTAATGCTAGATAGAACCAACAAACATTTCTAAGTTCCTCACTAGGGATGACAACCTAGTTTAATATTAGAGATGAAGGTTAATTAATAGGTGGCTACTGTAACAGTGACAAGTTAATAATTACCATATCATTTCTGGCACCATTGCTATTAGTAGGAGTAATTCTATTTTTAGTAGTAGTGCTAAGAAATAACAACAATGCACATGGTTAATCAGATATAGGAACTAGGCTCCATGTACTTGCACCAGATGTGGACGTACAAGCGGTTCATGTCAACCCTCAATAGATACTTCCTTAACCGTGCCTACCCAGAGGGTTCTATGATTGAGGCATACACAACCGAGGAGGCCGTTAACTGTTTCACTAGGTATATCCGGGATGGAAGGGCGATTGGCCTGCCCATCCCTCAGCACAAAGGTAGAACCTCAGGATGGGTTGCACGGGGAGGAAAGTACGCACCGATGTACAGTACAAAACGGTGCAAGAAGCTCATCACAGCGTCCTCAATCAGCTAGTGGTTATGGAACCATATGTTGACAAGCACCTGGAGGAGATCCGATCCGCTCATGATGGACAGAGCATGGAAGCATGGATCTAGAAATAGCACAAGATTAGTTTCACAATGTGGATCAAAGAGCTACAGGACATACCCAGTGGAGAGTCTGATGAAGTGAGGTTTACGTCCAGCCCATCCACCCAAATCACCACATGGCAAGGGTATGACATCAATGGATACAGGTTCCACACAAAGGAGAAGGACAAGAAGAGCGCGGTGCAGAACAGTGGTGTTTGATATGAGGGCATCAACGAGTCAACGGGGCAAACCAAGACATACTTTGGGCAGATTGAAGAGATATGAGAACTTGACTACGGCGGTGACCTACAGTTAGCTATCTTCCGGTGCCGGTGGGACAAACCAAAGGGGGTTGTCATGGACGATTATGGGCTAACCACCATGGAGCTCCAATGTGTCAGCTACAAAAATGATCAGTGGGTACTAGCAAGCCGCTGTGTGCAACTAGCCTACTGGCCGATGCCCAAAGATAGCAAAAAGCACGTGGTTGTGTCCGAAAAGTGGAGGATTGTGGGAGCTGATGGAATCTAGAGCCCCCAAAGAATACAACAACTACGCTGAGCTCTCACTCTTTACCGATCATCTACAGAAGATCAAGTTGGTCGAGACCCGTGTCAACAAGACCAAGATGATGCCCTGGTTCCACCCTGACTGTGAGAAGAAGACCGTCATGGGAGCACTTGCAGCAAAATGATATGTGTGCCACACATATATGTAATAATGTAGTCACTTATTGATTAATGAGAACTTTTATGTAACTGATTATTGTAATAATGGAACCATATATATATATGGCTGTTGACGGTAGATAAGTATCATTTTTTGACCGTCAACATAGCATGAGAAATGATCTAAATATAAATACTATCTAGATATAGGGGTTATACTGACAGAATTCCACGAGTTTTGGTGAATATCTATTTCTGTAAGGGGTTATCAGGAAAGAACCAAAGGAGGTCCACATGTCAGATTTATATAGAGAGAAACCGACCATACTATGAAAAAGAATACTCTAGAAGACTCAAGAAGATCTTCCCCCGGATGGGAGGGCCCATAGGCCAGGCAGGTGGAGCGGCCACCCCACCCAGGTGGCCAATTAGGGCCAAGCTCCTGGATCATGCCTCCACCGCCTTTGAGGATCAATAATAATCGTTCATCAATGTCGGTTTGATCCAAGGGCTGTGGTGCTTCCTAGAGGGCTATATAACCAAGACCCCTGGCCCCAGGAGAAACCCTAATTCATTCAATTCATTCATCTCATTCCATTTAGAGAAGCCCTAGAGCCACCATCTCAATTAGATCTCTAGTTTAGCATAGCTACATAGGATTAAAACTAGAAGGAGACAAGCATTGCTTGGTTTCCAGATCTATCAAGAGAATACTTGATAATTCTCTCCTACTTTTGTATTTGTTCTTATATTGTTCATCTAGTTCATCATTTGCTATGAATATGACTTTAGTCTATTCTATCATATTGGATATGACTTTGCTCTATTTGATTATGTTCTCAATTATATTGTTCTTAGTCTACTTTGATTATATGCTTGACATAGTTCGATCAGAATTATATTTAAGTATAGGATCGTATAGCGCTTGCTCATTGATATCATGGGTGAGTGGTAAACACTGTGTAGGCGTGGTGCCTATACCGTATTTACTTACGATTGCACCCTATATTTCGGACCGTGTGGTAGATCGCGGGAGTGACAGTCCTATTGAGTCCTTTGTAGTCCACCTCCCGAGTATAGGGCAGGCAGAGCACAACTATTACAGGGAAGTGATGGCTATGTTCTATATCTTCCTTAGTAATATCACTATGAGTAGATATAACCTTTTCTTGCCATGATTGCCAAGTGTGATTGCACTAGTCATCGTATGCTTTGACCTTATAGTTAGAATAACTTAGGATTTATCCTTATAGTTCGTCCTAATCCATGCTAGTGCTATATACTTAGAGTAATCTATTGAGATATTTATTATTATATGTGACTATGTGCTTACCAGTTATGCTTTATTATTTATCTTGTGACACTTACCCTGTATGAGAAGATAGATAAAGACATGGTTATGCTCTCCATTATCACATGCAGTGATGCTCATTGCTCATTAACCTTAGCATCCCTTCCTAGTGGTAAAAATATAAATAACGATACCTGGATTACTCCTGGTTAAAAAGCTACATTGGTATTATATGTGCGCTTGCAGATTTCATATTTATTTCAGAGGAGCATTTGCATATTTTAGTACCAGCACCTTTAGTGTCATGCTAGGGATGACAACCTAGCTTAGGTGGCGTTAGAGGTGTCAACAATGGCGGTGGGAGATCGTAATCTGTACATGTTAAGTGTTTGATTTTTAAAAATAATCTGATATTTGTTGAAAGGAATGAAACAAGTATTTCATTAACAAGTCCTACTCTACTACTACTCCTCCTACAACACTACTCCTACTACTCCTACAACACTACTACTCCTAAAACACTACTCCTACTACTACAAGTCTACTACTACTCCTACAACACTACTCCTACTACTCCTACAACACTACTACTCCTATAACACTACTACTACTCTACTACTACTCCTACACTACTGCTCCTATGAATTTTAAAAAGCATTACAAATTAAATATCAATTTTAAAAATTTTATAAAACAAAAATAACCGAGGCATTGCATCAAATATAAAAAAATGGAAAATCTTAACCAAGGCGGGCAACCTAAGCTACCCGCCTCGGTTAAAATTAACAAAAGATGGCAACGGGGCCCCGATCCCTGATTCCCCACAGGGAATTCCCCTATTAGGGGACAGGGACAGGGATGGGGACAGGGCCAATTTCTCCCCCACGAGGATCCAAATGGTAGGAAAATAATCCCCGTCGAAGCTGGCGGGGATGGGGATGGGGATCCATCCCCCGAACTCGATCCCCGCAAGCCCGCCCCGCTTAGAGCATATAGTGTCACAGTCACAGGCCTCAGGTCTGTTCATAACGGTCCATGAAGGCCCAGCAGCGGTTCAAGTATATATACAAAATCTAACCCTAATCCCTCAACTACCCAGCCTCCTCGCCCACCTCAATCACTCCCATAGCCGCCAGAGCACCAGGCACGCCACCACCAGCAGCTTTGACTTATTCACGTCGTGCTGAGCGCCATCATGAGTCTACGTCAGCCATCTCCCTATGCCTCACCCTTGCTCGTGGCACGCTCGGTGCTCCCAGCAGCCCGACCAGACCGTGGCCATGGCACTGATGTAGGAGACCAGCCACACCACTAGCAGCAGGTGGCGTCTACAGTCTACTGCTCGGTGCTTCAATCTATAGGAAAGATGGATCTTGCGTCTCCTATTTCTCATCTTGAATTCTTGATAGTGGACAGTAGCAGGTGGCTCTTGTCATCTTGTGTCTACTTTTCATCCTGACACAAGCACGAGAGGATTTAATGGATTTGTGAGATTGAAAGGTCCTAATATGACTACAGGAGGGTGAATAGCCTAATAAAAAACTACAAGATCACTAGAGCAATTTGATTAGTAAGACAAACAACATAATGCAAATTTGCTCTAGCTCTACAAGGGTTGCAAGCCACCTATCCAAACAATTCTAGTTGTTATAAACACTAAGCACACACAAGAGCTAAGTAGCTACTCACTAAGAGCTCTCAAACTTGCTACACTAAAGAGCTCCACTAGAAGAACTTAAGCTACAAAGCTAGCTACACTAAAGAGCATGCTACAACTAGTTTGCGGGAAAGTAATGGAGAAGACAAGATTGTTATACCGCCACGTAAGGGATGAACCAATCACCAAGATGATAACCAATCAATACAACGAGAGAATACGAAATGGCAAGAGACACAATTATTTTTCTCCCAAGATTCACGTGCTTGCCAGCACGTTACATCCCCGTTGTGTCGACCAACACTTGGTGGTTCGGTGGCTAAGAGGTATAGCACGAACCTCGTCCAACCCGTGAACACCGCAAGAACCTACCCACAAGTGAGGTAGCTCAATGACACGAGCAATCTACTAGAGTAGCCTTTGGCGCTCTACCAGGAAACGCATAAGAACTCCTCACAATCACTAGGAGGTGGCCAAGAACAATCACCAACTCTTTCCACAACTCCTCTGCTGCACCAAGCCATCTAGGTGGTGGCAACCACCAAGAGTAACAAGAATCCCGTAGATCAAACGATCCCCAAGTACCACTAGATGCAAACTCACAAGCAAATGCACTTGGAATGACTCACTCTCACTTTAGATTAGTAACCAAGCAAGGGAGATAAATGAGAGGGAGTATGCTCAGCTTAAGAGGATGTCAAGATAATTAAAATGCCAAGAGAGGTCCCCAAGAGCTGGCCACCAACTATTTGTAAGCGTCCCCAAAGAATTGAGCCGTTAGCCTCAACAATGTGCCTGCCTCAGGGCGACCAAATGCGCCGGTCGGGTTGACCGAACGCAGCCTCAGCATCTGGTCACTGCGCGCCAAGCCCACGGATGGGCGCCATCTGTCCTCTTTCAAATACTACGTGTTGATCTTCAACGGTTGCGAAGTTAGTCAGTGCGCAGTCAAAGTCGTGACCGGACGTGCCTGAAGAAGTGACCGGACACGACCAACTTAGGGTCTGGTCAAGTCCAATAAGGGTTTTTCGTGCAGAAATAGTGATCGAACACGTCCGGTGACACGTGACCTGACACGTCCTCCTACTACTACAACTAATACTCCTCTACTCTACTCCTATACCAATACTTCTGCTGCTGCTACTACTACTAATCTACACTCCATTCTACTCTACTCCTATACCTACTACTACTCTTACTACTACTCCTATACTATATTGTCCTCCTCCTACTGCTCTCTATATATGCTCTAATGATTGTGTATTATATATCATGCAGTGCGCCAAATAACCTTATGGCTCAATATTATGTGGATTCTATGTTTGTGAGTACCTAAGGACGTGGAGCAGATTCAGCAGCAGCAGGCGGCAGCTCAAGAAAGCACAAGGATAGTGGCGAAGGGAGAAGGTCGACCAAGACTTTAGACAAACAATAGCAGACATATGTAAGTTTGTCACAGAGAGCGCGCATGAAAGGAATATGTTCTTCAACAAGGAAGGCGACTTAGCACGGGATCCAAAGTTCGAGAGGATCAAAAACTAGAGCACCCCATTACGAATCTCGGATTACATTTTACCAGACCTCTTTCTCAAGAAAGGTTGATATGTATGACTGTCCTTAGTTGCTCATGTATGAATGATGTGTGTTTGAAATGATGAAGACATCTCTAATGTAATAACTTAATATTAGTTCGTCGAACGAGAATGAATGTAATATATGTTTGTCATCTATTTTCTGCTTTATTTGTGTTTTCATTAGCAAAATTTAAATTCAAATTCAAATTTAAATTTAAAAAACATTTTTAAAATCTAAAAATCATTAATCGAGGCGGGCACAGAGTAACAGCCGCCTCAGTTAATGTTTTAACCGAGGTGGGCACCTTCAGCCAACCACCTTGGTTAAAATCTTAACCGAGGCGGGCATGTTAAGACAACCGCCTTGGTTAATACATATTAACCGAGACGGTTGTGTAAAGCTGACCACCATAGTTAATCGATAACCGAGGTTAAGCCACATTCTGGAAAGCTTATGAAATTCTATACAAATCATTTATAAACTTCAAAGCATGATTCCAAAGTTCGCTAGGTCAAATTAAAGCAAACACAGATTCTGTTCTGTGCAAACAGAGAGCAACCAAACCTGAGAGCCGACTTTGAACAGCTATAACTCGTAAACTATCTAGCCAAATGTCACCAAAATTTAACAACAATAATATCATGAAATTCACAACAACTTTGTTATAGTCCATAAGACATGAAACCATCATTTACATAGAGTAATTAACAACATATCGAAATCTGTCCAGGATTGGCAGATTCACTAAATTAAATATTTAGTGATATAGCAAAAGCATATTTGAGCTAAACCAAGTTTACCAACTTATTACACATATCAAACGAACACTAGAAAGCATGGTGACAATGTCTAAATAATTTCTTTAATGCCCTTTATTAATTTGTTTAGATATTTAGGCGAATAAAGGAACCTATATCAAAACTCCACAATTAAATATATAAAAATTACAGTGGCTACCACATACATCCAGGAGGCTACCATACAATTTTCATATCATTTGAGCAAGTATATTTTCCTATACCAAAAATAATAGATAGAAGGGCTGATTTTGGCATAAAAGAGAAACCCTATTAAAAAGTATCAAACAACTGATTTCATATTTTTCCTGGGTTCTTACTAATATGAGAATAGCACTCACCAAATTTCACCTTTACTAGATCTACAGATAAATTATGAAAATTCACACAAGATCCATCCTTGCAAAAAAGATAAATACATAACTCCATCATATAGTATCCAAAATTGATGAAATTTAAACTACAAGCTACTCATGGCATAAAAAGAACTCCATAAAAATTTCAAGTCCTTTGGAGCTATATACAAAGAGATATGATTTTCCTCTTTTCATGCATGCATAAAAGGCATAAATAATAACTCCATTTTAATATAGCATGTTTCCTATTTTAATAAAAACTAGACTTCACAAGGAGCACTACAAAATTTGAATCACTTCATTTGGATCTCTAAATCACTAGATTTGGATTTTTGAATCTAGCACTCAAATCCGTGAAATAAATAAAAGAAAAACAAAATCACTAAACCCCTACTACTAGGCCGGCCCGATTGAGCCGCGTGGCCCACGACCAGCTCTCGCCCATGCTTGCTGACAGCGGGGCCCGCTGGTCAGTCGAACAGAAAGCAGGGGAGGGAGGAGCGACGACGAAGCTCGTCGCCGGTGAGCCGGCCGGCGAAACTGAGGGCACCAACGTGACCCACACCTCAAGCCGCATCGGTTGACCTAGCTAAACGAAGAGCAGAGCCATCAGGGATAGCTCACCTGCGCGCATGGTGGCTCGACGGAGCGCGTGGCAGCGCACCTCACCGGCAGTTGCTGCTGGACCCAAATTGCCCCCTCGGTGAGCATCCCAGAACCCCACAGAACCTAACGCACCCACTAGAGGGAGAAGGAGATGGCCAGAGAGCTCTGGCCATGGTGAGCGCCCGCGCGGAAGAACTCCAGCGAGGTCTCTGGTGTGGAGGAGTGGCAATGCGGCCTCACCAGTGCTCGGCTCACTACGTGAAGATGACGAGGAGGTAGAGGAGCTCCAGGCGAAGGGATTTGCAAGGTGGAGTGGCGAGTGGTGTGGTTGCGCACGCACGTGACGGTGGCAGAGCTCACGGTGGCACGGTGGCTCGGCTCTTTGCCATGGCGAGAACGAAGGGAGGGAGAGAGGAAGTGAATGGAGGCAGCAGCAGCTCATCATGACACCTTGAGGATGTCATGGCCCAGCCGGGTAGGTCCCACATTGGTGTACAGCTACCACGACCCATCCACGCGGTGTCGACGGCTTGAGGCCGGTCGGCCATTCCCCATTCCAAACTTTTGAACTGAAACATTGAAACACTTCCTTGAAACATTGCAACATTCCAGAGCCAGAAACAGCAGCTACTTCCTTGATCTATATCTCATGATCCAGGCTGAATCTCGAGGTGAGCCAATTGACAAAGTTGGAGCTTGACAAATTCTCTATAACTTTGTTTTAATGAGTCAAGTCCAGATTGGCACAGTTTGAGAGATACAAGGCAAGGAACAGGGACTGTTCTGAGGAGAAAACAGAAATCCAGCAGAGCAAAAGAAAGCTAAATTTTGAGGGGGTTAGAGAGTGAATCATAAGATGACCCAAAAATAAAGTTTGTAGCTGATAAAATTTTCCACAACTTTGTTATAGATGACTTTAGCAAATTTGAAGTCTAAGACGAACATTTTGAATGGTTCAGTAGATGTACTTCTTAAGTCAACTAAGGAAACAACACTCTGACTGACTGGTGGGTCCTATTCAAGCATGTTATGTTCATTTCCAGGAGACCATATTACAACTTTTGTTCCTTAATAATTTTGCTACAACTTTGCTTAAGGTTGCACAAACATGCATAAATATTTGGTAGCACTTTTTAAGGAAGGGAGCAAAAGAGGTCTAGAAGTCAACCTAAGTCAAACTATGACTTAGGAGCTAAATGGGTCAACATAGTCAACATGAACATTGTCCCCTAAGGTATCCTAAGCATAGTTAAGGTATTAGTGAGCATGTTTGACTACCACTTGCATTATCTACACATGATCCTAAGCAACACATAAAAGAAACATAGAATAACAAGTATTGTTTCACATGTTTCAAGCAAGTAACACACACATAGAAATGATGCATGACTGAATGATGCTTATGCTCATGTAATGCAAGTGCAAAATGAGGCAAGATAACACCTGGGGTGTTACATCCTCATCCTTCACTTTTTCACCTAAACACTTGAGATCATTGACAATGACTTGGAGCCTATAAAATATCTCCAGAATGGACTCATCATCCTTCATCTTGAAGTTGGATAGCTTGTCCTGGAGCTTGTATAACTTGTCACTCTTTACCGTTATAGTGCCCTCATACATTTCCTCCAATCTTGTCCACACTTCACTAGCCCTCTCAAGATCCTTGACTTGCTCAAACACTTTTGAATCAATGCCATTATAAATGGTGTTGAGAGCCATTGTATTGCATTGCTTGTTTGCTCTCTCATTATCGGTGAGGTTGGTGGGATCAAGAATCACAAAGTCATGCTTGGTTACATGCCACACTCTATCATTGATTGAACCAAGGTACATCTTCATCCTTCTCTTCCAATAATCAAATGAACTTGTGCCGTCAAAGAAAGGTGGTTTGCCCCCAACATGGTTAAACACAACTTGAGCCATAATTTAAGCACTGAGGCTGTTAAGCCTTCAATAAATGGTGACCATAGCTCTGATACCACTTGAAAGGTCCTAATATGGCTAGAGGGGGTGAATAGCCTAATAAAAAACTACAAGATTACTAGAGCAATTTGATTAGTAAGACAAATAGTGTAATGCAAATTTGCTCTAGCTCTACAAGGGTTGCAAGCCACCTATCCAAACAATTCTAGTTGCTATAAACACTAAGCACACACACGAGCTACGTAGCCACTCACTAAGAGCTCTCAAACTTGCTACACTAAAGAGCTCCACTAGAAGAACTTAAGCAACAAAGCTAGCTACACTAAAGAGCTTGCTACAACTAGTTTGCGGGAAAGTAATGGAGAAGACAAGATTGTTATACCACCGCGTAGGGGATGAACCAATCACCAAGATGACAACCAATCAATACACCGAGAAAATACCAAATGGCAAGAGATACAATTATTTTTCTCCCGAGGTTCACGTGCTTGTCGGCACGCTACGTCCTGGTTGTGTCGACCAACACTTAGTGGTTCGGTGGCTAAGAGGTGTAGCATGAACCTCGTATAACCCGTGGACACCGCAAGAACCTACCCACAAGTGAGGTAGCTCAATGACACGAGCAATCCACTAGAGTTGCCTTTGGCGCTTCACCGAGAAAGGCACAAGAACCCCTCACAATCACCGAGAGGTAGCCAAGAACAATCACCAACTCCTGCCACAACTCCTCTACTACACCAAGCCGTCTAGGTGGTGGCAACCACCAAGAGTAACAAGAATCTCGTAGCTCAAACGATCTCCAAGTGCCACTAGATGCAAACTCACAAGCAAATGCACTTGGAATCACTCACTCTCACTTTGGATTAGCAACCAAGCAAGGGAAATGAGTGGGAGGGAGTATGCTCAGCTCAAGAGGATGTCAAGATGATCAAAATGCCAAGAGCGGTCCCCAAGAGCCGGCCACCAACTATTTATAAGCGTCCCTAAAGAATAGAGCCGTTAGGCTCAACAATGTGCCTGCCTCGGGGCGACCAGACGTGCCGGTCGGGCTGACCGGACACAGCCTCAGCGTCCGGTCGCTACGCGCCAAGCCCACGGATGGGTGCCACGTGTCCTCGTTCAAATACTGTGTGTTGATCTTCAATGGTTGCAAAGTTAGTCAATGCGCAGTCAAAGCCATGACTGGACATGCCTGAAGAAGTGACCGGACGCGGCCAACTCAGGGTCCAGTCGAGTCCAGTAAGGATTTTCACACAGAAATAGTGACCGGACACATCCGGTCACATGTGACATGATGCGCCCAGCATCCGGTTTGACCTTTGCCTCCAGCGCGTAGCCAGTCAACATTGACCAGACGCTGACATCAGCGTTCGGTCGCTGTGTGACCAGCGTCCAGTCAGTGTTTCGCAGCGAGAAACACTTCTGCGACTTCACCACCTTCTCAACCCTTGCTCAAATGTGCTAACCACCAAGTGTATCACTTTGTGCACGTGTCTTAGCATATTTTCACAAACATTTTTAAGGGTTATGCTAGCTCACACTAGGTCCTAATGTATATGCTCATATGAATTCACCTAGTGGCATTTGATAACTGTTTTAACCATGAAATTCCCCTCTTCATAGTATGACCATCAATCCTAAGTCACTCACACCCTCTATGGTGTCTTGAGTGTAAAACAAAAACCTATTGATACCTTTGCATCAACTTGTTTTTGTTTTTCTCTTTCTTCTTTTCTAAGTTGAGCCCTTGATCATCTTGTGGTCAACCCCATCATCACCATGATCCTTCTCTAGGCTCCACCACTTGGCATAGGACTTATCATTTCATGTCTACACACTTAGGACAACGATTAGTCTCTAGGTTTCATCAATTATCCAAAACCAAACTAGGTCTTTTAGAGATCTTGTTTGAGATTTCTTTGAAAATTTTGTAAGCAAGTGTACCATGGTCTCTAAACTAAGCACCTTATTTATGGTTGACATTTCTTCTTCTGTATAATTGACTCAAGTACTATAGATCTTTGTATAGCGGGGACGGGGACCCCATCGGGTATGTTTCCCCGCTCGGGTTCGGGGATGGGTAGAGATCGTCCCCCGCGAGCCTTGGCGGGGATAGGGATGGGGAAATTTCTACCCCGCGGGGACGGGATGGGGAGGCAAAACCCGATGCAGAATTCCCTATTGCCATCTTTAATATTAACCCTGGCGGGCAACATAAGTCGTCTGCCTTGGTTAATATTAACCATGGCGGGCACCCTATGTCGCCCGCCTCGGTTAAGCGTCCTTTATATATACCCTGGCCGTAGCCCCGAATCAGCTAAGTCCTTCACCGCGGTTCAAAACCACCCCGAAGGGCTACCCAATTTTTGCGCTGACGCCGCCATCGCCGTGCTACGCTCTAGCCCCGTCTCCGGTGCCCGCCCTCGCCCCCAAGAGCCCAGAGCTCTGCCGCAACCCCAGCATCGAGCTCCACCTCACCATCCGCTGGGGTGCCACGAACCCTAGCTCTACCGCGCTGTCATCGAGATCTAGATCCGCCCCCGGTAACCATCGTCGTTCTCGTCTCTGGTCGACGGTAGGCACGGGTTGCCGCACTGTGTGTGCCCACATCGACCTTCTTCCCCAACTTCGTCTACCACCGAGACCCGCTGTGAAACCCTAGCCGTGGGCGAGGAGCTCCACCACCGTACGCTGGAACCCTAGTGGCCATCTTCCGCGACTTCGTCTGTCTTCCCTGGTTCCATCCATCTCCCCGGCTCCGTCCGCCGTACCCAGGGAACCCTAGCGCGGCTGTCTTCCCCGACTCTGTCTGGCACCGTCCGAGGTTCATCGATCCCCTTTACCCCCTGTGATGCCTGAGCCTGTCTATTAGCCAAATTGTTTTGAATAGAGATTATGCTGCCTATTTTGAATTGAGATGATGCTTGTCATTGTTCATTATTATGCTGCTTGTGATACCAAAATATTTTTGCTAAGCAAATGGGCCTATGATGCCAAAATATTTTTGCTGAGGAAATGCCCATGCCTGTGATGCCAAATTATTTTGAATTGAGATTATGCTGCCTATTTTGAATTGAGATTATCTGAGCACATGCCTAATTTTGAACTGAGCACTTTATCTGAGCAACAGAGTTCTATTGCTGATTTAGCCACTTTGGTGGCTTTGATCCTTACTACTAATGCTACTATGGTGGCAAATTATCTCCTCTCCTATTTTGAATGCCAAATTATTATCTGTTGGCAAATACGTAATTATTATCTGAGCAAATGCCTATCTCCTCTACTTAATTATTATCTGTTTTGGTGGAATTGAGATTATGCTGCTACTCTATGCTGCTCTCCTCTCCTCTCCTATTTTGAATTGAGCACATGCCTTCTCAAAGTTTTTGAATTGAGCATATACTCTACTAGTTACTTGCTACTACTACTCTACACTACTATTCCTACTCCTATATACTACTGCTACTGGTCCTATACTCCAAGTACTTATTCTACTCCTACACTGGTGTTGGCTGCTACACTTCTCTTCTACTCTACTACTGTTGTTGTGCTTGCTTGCCCACTGCTTACTGAATTTTTTGACTCCTACTATTATTTGGCTACCCTTAAGTTGCTACACTTGTACTACTAATCTACTCCTACTGTCCTCCTCTACTCTACTACTCCAATCTGAGCAAATGCTACTGCTATACTGTCCTTCTATGCTTGCTGGCTATTTTTTATTTGTGCAAGTTCTTCTATGCTTGTTGTCCCACTTGTCCATATTCGGCTGCTCCTTCGGGGACGATTTGAGTAGCCCTGCCTCGAATAACCAAGGCGGGCAACCAGGCCAACCGCCTCAAAGCCCAATTATGAAACGCTGTGTAAAAGAATTTGTGTAGTAGTGCCTTCGGAGTCAATTTCAAATGGCCGAAGGACTTAGCCCTTCGTGGACGATTGCCCTTATCTCCAAGTTTGAATTTGAATTTGAGCACATGGCTTCTCTATGCTGCTCTGGTCTTGGCTTTCCTCTTCTTGCTGTCCTCCTATGTACTACACTCTACTGCTACTCTCTACTTCTATTACTACTCCATACTGCTACTCTCTACAACAAAAACTACTACTACTACTACTCTCGACTCTGTACTCCTACTCCGCCTCCTCCTACTGCTACTCTCTACTACTACTCCCTACTGCTACTCTCTACTATTACTACTCCCTATCTCGACTACTCTGTACTACTCTGCTGCTGGCTGCTACACTTACTCTACTACTACTACTCTACTACTCTACTCCTACTACTCCTACTCCTACTCCTACACCTACTACTACTTGTAAGCTACTGGCTGCTATACTTACTCTACTACTACTCCTACTCCTACTCCTACTCCTACTCTACTACTTCTACTTCTCTACTACTACTCTACTACTGTACTCTTACTACTCCTCAGCTCTACTCTACTAATGGGGCTGCCAGCCTCGGTTAACCATTTTTTGCCCGCCTCGATTAAGATTCATGTACTATGCTTTGATTGAATTTGAGCTTCTCTATGGCATATGCAATGATGAATTGTTTAAACTTTCAAAAATGTGCTGAGGCAGTGGCATTTGCAATGATGTGAACCTTTTTATGCTAAGGCAACGACTATGATGATCAAATGCCTCCTACTAGTATTAAGCTACTAAACTAGGATGGCTTGTATTCAAGAAACTAGTTTAGAAGTGATGTGATGACAATGGGGCAAATCTGAGCCAACTATGTACATGATTTTGCTCCATATTCTTAAATTTTCTACTTTTCTTGTATAATTGTGTATTTTTCTTGTACAATTTTGTACTTTTCTTCACTTTTTGTATCCCTGCACCCAATGTATATGAAAAAAGGACGTAATCTTGTTTTCAAATGAATATATATAATTAATAATTCCTTTATATATGTTTTGAGATGAATATAGCATTGTGTTTATATAATTATAAAATGTTCCTATAACTCTCTCTTCGTCATAGCTATCAATGTCAACCGAGGCTCTTGAAAATTGGCGGAAGGCTACTCCTGATGTGAGCGATGATGAAGGCTCGTCATCAGACGGGAGCACCTCGTAGAGAGCGAGGAAATAACACCGAGGCCGGTGAAGAGACCTCATGGTGAGGAAGAAGATGATCCGGACTTTGATCTGAAGGGCAAGGCATGAGGTTCTCACGTGGAGCCACGATAGCCTCTGAAAGATGATACCCAAGCCCCAAGGCTTGAGGTACATAGATAAAAGCAGTGCACGTTAATTGACACAATGTTCGGGGGCCATGCGCAAGTATGTAACTAATGCGAGTTCTTGTCCTCAATAGACACTAATGATGCCTCTTTGTTTGTAGTACCCCAATGGTGAAGAAGGGGAGGAGGAAGCACCCGGTCTCTCCTCAGGCACTTCTTCAACCGCAATGACGAGTAGCAAGAAGAAGTCAAACTTGAAGAGGGGCCAACACGAGAAGCATCATATTAGCAAGAAGAAAGCGGCATGTGATACACAAGATTGGGCCGAAAGAAGAGCCCTTGGAGCCAACTATCATCATTGGCACCTTTAGCAACCAGTGTTCCTGTATAGTTAGGGAGAAGGTGCCCATAACATATGATGATTAGAGGAAAGTCCCCAAGGACATCAAAGGAAATGTGTGGGGAGAAGTGAAGAGGTAGTTCACATATCTAGTGGAGGGCTATAATGAAGATAAGTGCATTGGGCATGCGTTGTTTGTTGTAGGCAAAGCGCTTCACAACTTTAGGTCCATGCTCAATAGGGAGTACGTGTAGATAGGGAGGACACCATTCAAAGACTACAACTTCATCACGCATGACGTCTGGGAAGAGTTCGTTGTGAAACAGTCGACTGAAGAAGCAAAGGCCAAGGGCAAGAAGTTCTCTGAGCTCGCAAAGAGGAACAAGCTCCACCACCACCTATAGGCATGACAGGGTACGTTGCTAAGATGGAGAAGTGGTGACAGGAAGAAAGGGAGGCAGCTGAGGTTGGGCAGCCGAATCCATTACAAGGCGTCGATGAGAGGTCACGTAACTACCTCTATGCCCACAAGCCAAAAAAGCTGAAGGAGGGCAGGACCAAGTACAACGAGCCAAAGATCGAGGAGGTGGAGAAGAGGATCTTGGAGGTCTCTGCAGCCAAGAAGAGCGGGTCATTTGAACCTCACTGAGAGAGGGATGTACTAACCGAGGCACTGGGAAACCCTGAGCACCGTAGCCGCGTACGTGGTGTCTCCTCAAGGCAGAGCTGGAAGACCATGGAGTCATGGCAATCCTACACGAGCACATACCACATGAGGCAGAGGTACAAGGAAGGGCTCATCTAGAAAGGGCATGATCAAGCAGTCAATGACATGATCATGGGGAAGATACAAGATGCTTTCATGAGCACTGACCCCAAGATGGTGGAGTTGAGGACATAGATGTTTTGCTAGGCTGGCATGATGCTGCCACAGGGTCAAGTCACCACACAAGGGAAGATGGTGCTGGGGACTAGACAACTCACCTGGTACCCGGTCAACGACATCATTGAACCAACGAGTTACACGCTCTAGGTGCCCTTCGGCAGCGCGTAGAGGAAGAAGAACGTGGCCACGGGATTGGCACTACTGCACAAAAGCGATGCCATGTACGACGGCAAGCCGATCCCGCCCGACTATGTCTGGGTCAACGTGACGTGGACCAACAAAGATTTTGACAAGGATGAAATTGACATTCCCACTAAAGAGGGGTACAGGTTCATCGGCACTACTCTCAGCATGCGAGTGTTATGGAATAAGAGCGACATTCTCTTGGACATGCCAATGCCAGCGTCATAGCCCTCACACCCGTCATCGTCTCCCTCGGGTGAACTAGGTTATGACGACAGCGGCAGCAGCGACGGTGATGACAATGATAATGCTAGTGACCTAGGTAGCAGTCCTCTAGGTAGTTTGCCTCCCGACAATAGCAATCCACAGGGAGGCATAGGGGCAGCATCGAGCGATGTGACCCCACCACCTACAAGTGGTTCGAACAAGGGCTCAAACCAATGTCCTCCCCCGCCGAGGAAGCATGCAGATGAAGAGGAGGCCATACCCCTGAACCACACCAAGTCGAGTTGGGTGGCATGTCAAATAGCCGACGAGCACCCATACCCAACTACATTTGAAAGGTATGCTACTGCAAGCATAGTCAATCTATAATTCATTTGGAGGTGCCTCCTCCTCTTGGGCCACCCTGGCCGCTTGGCCCAACCCCACGCACACCTCCCTCCCTCTCTTGTCGTGGGCCAGCATCACCTGACCTAGCCCAGCAATAAAGCAGCAGCCCACCTCCTCCCTCCTAACTTCTCTCCTCTCACTTACACACTAGGCCTAGTCATCAGCTCCGTCTTCCCCAGGAGCTTGACAACGGGAATACCGTGTCTTCTTCCCTATACGCCGCGCCCACCTCATCCGAGCACAAGCACAGCTGTCGGAGATATTTTCCCCGCAACCGTCCTTCTCCATCATCGTCTTCCTGCCATCCTTATCCCCTCCCAGCGAATTCCATCGATGGCTCACCTCCACCTCGCTTGCCGCCGCAAGCACGTGGGCTACTCGCTGAAGATATTTCTCACTCAGAACCGATCTGCACCGGCTATAAATAGCCGAGGATGGCCGGCGCCAAGCCTCACCCTCGAGCTCAGGCACCAGTCCTCCTCTTTCCTTTCGCCCGAGCTCAGTCGCATCTGCCTTGCCCTTGCTCCTCTCATTCCCCTGCTCAGCTCACTCCTCCTCGCTTGCCGCCGCCTTGCCTCATCCCCTTCTCCTCCTTCCTGCTCTTCATCGCCCGCACGCCGAACACCGCTCGGCTACGCCGGCCAGCCGCGCCAGAGCTCTGGCCGGCTCCACGCCTAGGATGCCGACATCACTCGGTGACCGGCCGGCTCACCGCCACTAGAGCCGCCCACCACCCCTTGCTCCACCCTCGCCTATCCACACTACTGCCGATCGCAGCCGGCACCTTCCCACCGCCCTGCTCCGCTTTCTCTCCTTCCTCCTCTTTCTCTCTGCCTCTTCCCACTCGCCTCGTCTCCTTATCCCGCCGCACTCAGTCAAAGTGAAGAAGCCGGGCCAAGGGCCTCTAATGCCGTTCGCGAGCTAGTGGCGATGCGCCACCTCCCCTCGTGGCTCCCGCACGTTAGCCATAGCTACCCATCCCCCTCCCTCCTTTCTTCTGTGAGCCCGGTCCACATGGACCAAAGGGAGGGAGAGCCCTAGTCCACCGATTGGTGCACCGGGTATACGAGCACAATGCAGTCAGCCTTAAAAAGCAGACTAGACCCACGTGTCCTCCGGCTAGAAATTGCTACGCGCACCTAGAAAACGTACACGGGATGTTAAAAGTAAGCCTTCTCCATTCTAGAAAAATTCCTAGAAAAATTTCTAAATAAACTAGATACACCCCAAATCCTACCCAAGCATTTCCATCTCATTTCCATTACCCTAATTTCCAGAATTTATTACCAAGTTATATTCCACATATTCTTTTTCCCTATTAAATTTTGATAAATCATATCTTCCCTATCCTAACTCCAAACCCCTTGCTTCTTCCACCAAAAATCTTCTAAATTCAAGCTCTATTTATTCTTACCCTTGCTCTATTATTTGGTGCCCATTTAAATTCTAGTTTAATTGCTTTCCCTATCCATATTTAATTTAAATGCAAATTATAGTAGTGACCATCACCGTAGTAGTAGTTAACCCTATATATTCACATATGTGTATGCACCATGACGCATAATCGAATATATCCTCACCCAATCACCTAGAATAATATGATATATCTACATACAAGGATATGCCCAATACCCGGGTATACGCCTATGTATGGCTAACTTTATCTCCCACCTCTTCCATTCTAATTAATCTTGGGCGCATACATATGCATATGCATATGTGCCACTAACCCCGTGGACCTGTAGAAGTCAGACAAATCATCTATGATGATTCAGTCAGGCTTTTCCTTTCAGCTTCACATAATAGTGAATATAATAATGTGGTCTAGTTTTCCATCAGACCAACTACCCACCTTAACCTAACCCGTAGAAGCCCTACCCTATGGATGGAATACCTCTATCCAAATCTTACTTTAGATTGATGTAATAGTGATAACCTTAGATAACAACCCATCACCCAATAGGACCAACCAATCTAGGATCGTTACCTGCACGTTGGTTGCCTATGTTTGTTTTACATGCCTTGCTTTGTTATTTTCCATGTTTATGTTTCTTGCCTGCCGACGCTAGACCGCGTAGGTTAGAGGATGTGGAGAGAACTCGAGGGAACCTGCTGGAGTCCAGAAGATAGGAACAGGAGACACAGGAATTGGACAAGGATATAATCGTCAACGAATGGAGCCAAGTCCTAACACCCACCTATTCTTTTCCCCTACATTTCATGCCACTCCTTAATCACCTCCCCTTCCACCACCACATTTTGCTAGCCTCCACCATAAACCCTCCACCCTCCACCTCCATTAATTAATAAACTTAACTTATAATACCTAAAATTCTTTTATGAATTAATGGAATTATAATGGGTCATCAGCTCGGCTATGTTAATGTGATTAATAATGACAAGGTAATGGTTACCTTGATATGAAATGAGCTCTATGAACCTAAGGATAACAACTGTGAACTTAAACTAGTAAAACTAGACTAAACCCTGACAGGGGGCGAGTAGGGATAATTTATGTGGAGATAGATTACCTTGACAGGAACGCCTGGTGAGGGTTCCTGTGGGAGATACTGGCCTCGATCATATAAGGATCGGTTCGTAGTCCCTCTCACCTAGTAAGATATTTCATACAACCACATGTCTGATATGGGCAGACTTGATCTCACACCCCGTTAGATAGAAGTATAATTTCTACTAGGAGGCCGGTGTTGGCAGTGAATTATCAGGAGCAGACATGGATGCTATGTGATCTTCCATGGTCCGATTGACGTGGTTGCTATGTGATCTTCCACGTTAAGCCCCTTGACTAGTTGCATTTGAGCCCATATTATTAATGTCTATTTTGATGATTTGGTATCATCAGCACTATTATATTGGGATGATTCGGTATCGTCTGAGATTATATGATGGGATGACGTGGTGTCATCCAGGATTATGAGATGGGACGGTTTGGTATCCTCCCAAGGTTAGTGTGTTTTCCAACCCCTGAGAAGCTAGGGTAGAGTTATATGAAAATCTGAGGATGCATCCTTTCGGGTACGAGGTCTCGTTAGGCCTGTTCCTACCACCATGCATGGTTTGGAGCTGTGTCTATCATGTGGAAAAATTTGTATACCTCTACAGAGTTTATTAAATCTATTCGAATAGCCACATTCTTGGAATAGGAAGATGCTAAGATGGGATACTATGATTAGACTTCTACAACTGTGATAATCTGGTAAGATGTATTTTACTAGTTTGGTAAATTAACCCAGAAACTAGTGAGAATGGTAATACTCTACCAGGATTCAACCTATAATTATAATTACTTCACTCTACCACTTTCACCTTAACCACCATAACCACCTCCACATATAGCCTTCCCCTTCCACCTCCCCTCCACCCAAAGTTTAGGGCTTGCTGAGTACTTTATGTACTCAACCCCCTCCATTCTATGTTTTTAGGAGTAAAGCTACAGGAGCACATACCGGATGGAACTGTTAGAACTACGTGAGGATAGGACCATAGGAGGACATATGAGTATGGAGCTATCAAGGACTATGCAAGGATAGGACACCCGGAGGATACTCGAATACGGGGTCGTATGACTACTCGAAGGAGCTACGCTAGGACTACGACGATTGAGATATAGGAGTATGCTTAAGGAATAAGTCTAGGGTTACGCCCGCACTCTACGTTGCATGTAGGAATGGAGCCACGTTGTCATAGGACCACTGTCTTAGAACTCTGATATATGATATAAGGCCGATGGCCCAAACTATGTAACCCAAACCTTGTAATGTGTTTTTCCCATTAGCAATAAAAGTACGGTTTTTTATATCAATCTTGTTTGAATTGTGTGTATCAGCTATTGATCCAGGGACTCATACATGATGTATAGAGGACCCTAAATTAGGCGCCTGACAGGCAACCTCCTTGAAGAGAAGTGGGAGGTAAGGAGGTTCCATCTGTGGTACATGGAAGCGGCGAAAGTGGGCCTGGAAAACTTCATCGTCAAGATTCCAACGGAGTACTTCCACACGCCCACGGATGATCAAGTCATCATAGATTTCCACGACATGTATAGACTACTGTGGCAAAAGGACCTCGACTCGCCCAAGTCACCTTATTAGCCCTGTAAGTTCATTACGACTTTGACACCACTGCATCGTTGTAGGTACTTTATGAACAAACTAATAATGCCATGATGACTCTTCCTTGCAGGATGCAGGCCTATGTAAGCAAGGAATTGGGCAAGAATATTATCTATCTCTCTCCTATGCTTATTACAAAGAGAACCATCATGGGTTATGATATACTAGACACTCATGAAAAGCTGGTGAACTTGAACCTAGAGCAGAGAAAGAAATACAGGGAAGATCTAGTAATCGAATATAAGTATCGGGCGGGAATGTACATCTACGGAGCCATGAAGAAGGTTCGGGGAAATGGGTGCATCATGGCCGCCCACCAGTTCAGGTAAGTCCAAAAGATACTTGGAACATATATAGGTACTAGGATCATGACTTCTCATATTTGAACATTTCAAATCTGTATTGTGTGAATGGTGCAGCCAAGGCATCATGGGCACTGGATTGTATTTATAGTCTATCCTCAGGATGGAAGGGCCTGTATATTTGACTCTTTGCATGACACAAACAAAGCAGGGTACAAGCACTTTGAAAGCGTATTGAGATACTAAGTGATAGAAATTATTCATTTATAGTTAACATGCGTGTTGAAATTGTCGTTGACACTACTGGTTTTTTGTACAGCGCTTATAAGAAGTACATGCAAGATCCCGAATCCTATGACCGAAGATTTGAGGAGAAAAAAATCAAGAATGGCACGAAACTAAAACTCAAGCGCGAGTTCCCAGTAAGTATATCAAAATTCGTTTGTGCTATTATATCGAGCATGCTCTCTACTACTCCAGATATACTACTTTACTACTACTACTACTACTACTACTACTACTACTACTACTACTACTACTCCTACTACTACTACTACTACTACTACTACTACTACTACTACTACTACTACTACTACTCCTACTCCTCCTACTCCTCCTCCTCCTCCTACTCCTACTCCTCCTCCTCCTCCTCCTCCTCCTACTACTACTACTACTACTACTACTACTACTACTACTCCTACTACTACTACTAATACTCCTCTACTCTACTCTACCCCTATACCAATACTATTGTTGCTGCTGCTACTACTACTCTACACTCCAATCTACTCTACTCCTATACCTACTGCTACTCTTACTACTACTCCTATACTATATTGTCCTCCTACTACTGCTATCTATATATGCTCTAATGGTTGTGTATTATATATCGTGCAGTGCGCCAAATAACCTTATGGCTCAATATTATATGGATTCTATGTTTGCGAGTACCTAAGGACGTGTGGCAGATTCAGCAGCAGCAGGCGGCAACTCAAGAAAGCACAAGGATGCTGGCGAAGGGAGAAGGTCGACCAAGACTTCAGACAAACAATAGCAGACATATGTAAGTTTGTCACAGAGAGCGCGCGTGAAGGGAATATGTTCTTCAACAAGGAAGGCGACTTAGCATGGGATCTGAAGTTCAAGAGGATCAAAAACTGGAGCACCCAATTACGAATCTCGGATTACATTTTACCGGACCTCTTTCCCAAGAAAGGTTGATATGTATGACTGTCCTTAGTTGCTCATGTATGAATGATGTGTGTTTGTAATGATGAAGACATCTCTAATGTAATAACTTAATATTGGTTCGTCGAACGAGAATGAATGTAATATATGTTTGTCATCTATTTTCTGGTTTATTTGTGTTTTCATTAGCAAAATTCAAATTCAAATTTGAAAAAGCATTTTTAAAATCTAAAAATCATTAACCGAGGCGGGCACAAAATAACTGCCGCCTCAGTTAATGTTTTAACCGAGGTGGGCACCTTCAGCCACAGGACCCCGATTGCATAATATACACATATATCCACCACAAGTCAAAGATTCAACTTATCAAGAGATTACACAATCAGTAGAAATATACATTGCAAATGTTATCAAATTATTATGCTTAGTTATACAACACTAGTTTGAGACTCATTCCTAATAACCTATGCGTGCCTGTGTGAACCAGATGGCTATCCTACCATATTTTGCCTAGGTTGAAATCCTACGCAATGAGCTAACTTCTAACCAATAACTAGGGGCACCTTTGCCCACAGACGTCACCACGATAGCTTGGATGGTCATGCCATTAACCCAATTTTCCAACTCCTATGGGATGACATGACCACCAAAGTTCCTTTAGGTACCTGCAAAACAAAGTGTGCGAAATATATGTTGATGACATAATATTTGGTAGTACTAATGAATCTTTTTGTAAGGAATTTATTAAGATCATGACAAATAGATTCGAGATGTCAATCATGGGTGAGTTGAAGTTCATCCTCAGTTTAAAAATCAAGCAACTAAAGGAAGAAACATTTATTTGTCAAACCAAGTACATGATATGCTCAAGAAGTTTGGCATGGAGAATGTCAAACCCATCAAGACACCAACGACTACTAATGAGCATCTCAGCCTAAATGAAGATGGCAAGAACGTCAATTAAAAGGTATCGCTCTATGATTGGATCCCTACTTTATCTTTGTGCATATAGGCCTGATATAATGCTTGTGCATGTGTGCAAAATTTTAAGCCAATCCAGAAAAGTGACATTTTGTGCTCGTCGAAAGAATTCTTCGATATTTAGTGCACACTCCTAATCTTGGCTTATGGCATCCTAAGGGCTCCACTTTTGATTTGATTGGCTATTCAGATATGATTATGCTAGTTGCAAGGTCGATCGAAAGAGCACAGCGGGAACTTGCCAATTTCTTGGTAGTTTTTTTTGTGTCTTAGAGCTCTATGACACAAAACTCCATTGCCCTATCCAAAGGCCGAATATGTGGCGGTCGGTGCATATTGTGCCCAACATACGAGCCCTACATTGGAAAATTCTAAAAAGTAATAACCTAAACAGATGGAATAGCAAACCCCCAAAATTCGGTATGCATGCTACAACCCCGATCAATATGCACGTTGTGCTCCCTAGTCAGCATGTCCATTGCAGCCCTAATCGGTACGTGCATTGTGACCCCTAATCAGTATGGATGATGAAATCTTAGTTAATATAAACGACTATAAGGGACCTGTGTTAAAGAATTTTAATCTATCAACTTGAACACACGGCAAGACAAATCCCATAACCCTAATCATTATGCTTGTTGGAACTCCTAATTGGTATACACTACTATGTAAAATGTTTTTCCTTTTAGTCAGTTTTGATTTTCCAAGGCGGGTAACACGTCCGCCTCTGTCAAAACGCCTACGTTAATCATTCTTTTCGGAGGCAGTCATATGCCCGCCTGTGAAAATCAAATAAAAAACAAAAAAACAGACCCACCGGTGAGCCCACTACCAAGCCCTCGTGTCGAGCCTACTTGCATGCACCAACCACCTGGATCTGCTGCCGCTGCCATCCTAGTCGTGCTCGTAGTCTCCTAGATCCGCTGCCAGGGGTGCGGCCACCCTAGATCCACCACTGGGGCATGCAGCCACCCTGGATCTAGCGTCGGGAGGCACGGCCACCCTGCTGGATCCGCCACTGAGGGGTGCGGCCCTTAGATCCGCTATCATGGCGCAGTCTCCTGCCTTCTCCCCTGGATCCGCTGAGGCACGTGCCTTCACCCCAGCTGGATCCGCCAGAGCCCGCTTGATCCGCCAGAGAAGAGAGAGACGCGCTTGAGAATACAGGTGAGGGAGAGAGAGCTGACGGCCAGGTGAGGGAGATAGAGAAACTGATGAGTGACGGGCTAGGGTTTCTTGTTTATATAGTGCTACCTAATTTCGGGCCAAGATGGACAGCTAGTGGGCTCGGCTACGTTAACACAAGCAGGCCTCTTAAGAGATCCGCCTCCGTAAATCTATTTTAGGATGCGAGCAATTTTTTACCACCTCCGTAAATCCATTTTAGGAGACGGACAATTCTTGACCGCCTCCATAAATAAAACATCTACCTTCGAAAATACTTAGGTATTTTAGGAGACTGTTGGATTTTATGACCACCTCCGTTAATGATTGGACAGTGTCTTGCAAAATCATTTATGTAGTAGTGATACCCACTATTACTCTTAGATAAAATGGGTATGTTATACGTCATATGTGATGAATACAACTAAAATTGATATTGTCAACATAAATTTGTACAAGTTATATATGTAACGACTTGTCGACATATGCGTAATTTCACCATAACATAAATTGCTATATATCTAATACACTATTGTCGACATATCTAATACATATTTTAATGACTTAAATTGTTTAAACTACATAAAAATATATTCTGAAATATATAAGGATCAAGTTTCATAGATTTTGTCGTAATAACGAACATAGTGGTGCAAATAAAATCGAAAACAAACCAGACAAAGAAGTAAACCAAAACAAATCACGTGGGCCACGACAGCCCACCCCTTCCACCGGTCGTTCACTCGTTCAGGACGCGCTGCAGGCCGCGTGCGTCGCGCGAACGGCGCGAGCGCGGGATAGTTTGCATAAGATGTACGCCAGTTGCTGTATTGTTCATCATTGGGCCAAAAAGCAAGGCGTATACAGCTGTTTCACTTGTTGGGAAAAGCTAGGCTGTACAACCGATGCGGCCCAAGTTAGCAGCCTATATGAACATGAAGTGGGCCAGACCAAAAACATTGAAGCAGGGTTTAAAATACGCATCAGTTTGAATCAGAGCCACTGATGCTAATCATGCAAGGGGTTACTGATGCTAATCATGAAAGAAAATCGAGATGAAGCATGCCTACCGATCTTCTTTTACCTGCGCATTGATTCGTGTATTGTCCTTTCGCATACACGGTATTGGCGTACGATGTCTACATCATATGAATGCTGCAATGATCCATGTCTGTTTGCCAGCTGATACTAAGGTCGTAAGGAGCAGTTTTCGTCGGTGCAAGTGACTCCATAAATAAATATCGTATTTGGTAAGACCTTACACACTAAAAATAAGTGAGGTTTTGAGGTTGACTGTCAACCATTTCAAACTTTAACAACTACTTTTATAATTATAATACATTTGTAACTTATGGTAAATGTCGAATTTATGAAAACACAAGAAAACTACTGGTACCATTGATCTGAACATCCAGATTGAATAGATCAAATATAATTTATGATCAAAGTTTCGAATGAAGAATTTAGAAAACCCGAAAAGGCTAAAACGTTTCTTGTTTTGTGACTGGATGAGTAGTCCGTCCGGGCGTAAAAGGCTGTAACTTGAAAGCCCAAGGAAAACAGGCGATTATTATTCGAGGCTACGCACAATGTATGGCTCAACTGCTCAAGCAAGATGAGCGTACAGTCACCCCGTGTTCATCTCAAATTCCCAATAAAAAAAACAGAAGGGCGCTAGCGCCCAGATGTCCGGCCGCTGGACACGTCACGCTCATCCACAACCTCTAGCCGATGTGGCTCTAGCCGATGTGGCCATTTCGCATCCGCAGGTCCGCAGGCCAACACTAGCCCCTGCTCCTCCACCGCTACCCTACTCCCAACTTGAGCACCGAGAAGAAGGACCCAAACGGCCGTGCCGGACCTCGCGGCTGGCGCTAAAGGCAGAGGAGACACCAAGGCGAGACAACAGAAGGCGAGGAGGAAAATGCAATACCCGATCTACTTTTGAAACATTCAGATGCAACACTTGCAACATATGTCTTAAGACTGATGAAACATTTGAAACATGTTTCTTAAACACTTACAAAAACACCGAAAAATACTTGAAACCATTGTAAACATGCGCAACATCTAGATAAAATACTTACAACATATGCGAGAAACATATGCAACATCTAGATAAGCATACTTGCAACATATGTATGAAAAAACAGATAAAACATTGGGAACAAAAGCTTGCAACATACATGTACAATAATTGCAACATATGCAACATTCTGATCTACTTTTGCAACATCCATGTGTTTTGCAACATGGGGGAGGCCAAGGCCGGTCGAATCCAACCGTTGGGGTTAGAGCCGGTGATGAGTGAGCACCGCCAGCACCGGGCTTGGCTCGGCCAGGCAGGCAGCGCGCGATGGGAGGAAGAAATCTTACATAAATTCTGCACTATAAATTTTTGAGATGGAGAGAGCAAACTTTACTACTCGTATTTGAGTTTAGGGCACTCCTAATGTAGACTTCATCATAGTTTCTATATCTATTTATTACCCCTCTGTTTATTGAATTTTGCTGACGTGTCACTGTATTGATTGAAGAAAGCGAGGGAAAAAAACAAGAAATTGCGTCTAAGATAGACTCTGAATCTATGCGCGACACAGGGAGGAAGAAATCTAGATCAGCCTCGTTGTGCCTGAGCCCTAGCGCAGGCTCGCCGGTTTGCGCCACGTCAACGCAAGGTCTACCCGTGATGGCCCGCTGGTGCGCCGCCGCGCCGGCTCACCCTCCTCGCAGGCTGCCCCGCCGGTCTCGCCGCATCGGCCTCTGCTTGCACTCCTCATCTCGCTCCTCTCCACTGTCGAATGGTTCTTCTCCGTCGCCTCCGACTACTTCGCCTAGCAGGCGGAGCTTACCGGACCTACCTCGGGACCCTACGCGTCGCCGCTACCTAGCATGGCCGCCCTCTCAGCAAGGCCGCCACGGAGCTCGCAGGCTCGTCGCAGACCTTGTTCGCCTCGCTCGCCACGCGGCCGCGAGATCTTGCGACACCGCCGCAGACCTCCGCGTGCTGGGGCAAGCGCGGGCCGCTCCTACGCCGATGGCGTGGCTTCGCTCTGGAAGATGCTCGCCTCACGCGCGGCCGCTCGCAGCCGGCCTCCCCGTGCCGGCTCGCTAGTCCTCCCTTCCCCTCTCGGCTCCCTGGTACCTGTGTGGTGTGGTTTGCACAGAGGATCCTTAGACGAGAGAGAGCAAAACGGTGAATTATTGGTTAATATTTTATCAGGACATCAAGAGAAAATTTTGCACTGAAAAGCATAGTTTCTTGGTACGATAGTCATGGTTTCTTGCATTGTGAGTGCCCTTAGAGCCTCACATAAATTCTGCCACTACAAGTACTTTGCACACTAAGCAGGGGTGGGCCTGGTGGGTATATTCAATAGTATTCATTGAATACCTATTATTTTTTGCCGATCAATGATATTTAAGGGTAACTAGTTATATGTATTCAATCTTTTTTTTATCTTTTGAAATTTTAAATATGCGTTCTTCAAATCTTGGGCCCACCTCAGACACAAAGGAATGTTAATTATACACTTATTTTATATCATAAATATTGATAATTTTTATAAACTTGATGACTAAAGATAATTTTATTTAAGGCAAAACAGATTGAGTTTTTTTTAAGGCACACTAGCAGGTATGGCAATCTTCTAAATGAGGTGACTAAGGCCAGTCTCAATGGAGTTTCATTAGAGTTTCATAAGCATTAATTATGCTGATGTGGCACCATATTAATGAAGAGAGATGATAAGAGTTTTATGGGAGTAGAGAGAGTTTTATGGGGATGAAACTCTTATGCACTGTTTCTAAAATCTGGACGTGTTGGAAACAATGACATGAAATCCACGTTGAGACTGGCCTAATCGTATCACCATAATTAATACTCTTGCTCTGTTTACAGGAAACACAGTAGTACAAGTTCTTCCACCAAATTATTAGTCCAAGCTAGCGCACGTGACACTGCTAATCCATCCATCGATGTAAGGGCCTGTTTGGTTTAGGTGTTAAAGTTTAATAAATACTGTAGTACTTTCGTTTTATTTGATAAAAAGTTTTCAATTTTAGACTAATTAGGCTTAATAGATTCGTCTCGTAAATTACTCCTAAGTTGTGTCGACATGCATATAATTAGTCTACATTTAGTACTCTATATATTTACCGCAACATTGATGTGACGGGAGTTAAACTTTAACACGTCGTAACCAACGGGGCCTAAATTTTGGTGCTGAATTAAGGCGCTGCGGCCTCCTGATCCAGTGGCTGGCGAGCTGTCACTGTCCACTCTCACCGGCGCCATACATGTAGGATCTGTAGCTATTGAACGATGTGACGCCTCGCCTAATGCCACTTTTATCTAACGTATCGTACGTGTGCATGTACAGGAACGTACTAGTTTGGTGCTTGCCCTGGACGCGTTCATCGATCATGTACTGTGTGACTGTAATAAAAACGGAGGGAGACTCTTTCGTCGTCATTACACGTACCTACATTAATTTCAGGATAAAGGACGCAAGCAAATAATTAACACATGTTGGTACAATTGACTTCAAGTTTTTGAACAGCTATATGGCCTGCGACAGAAACTTATTCCCCACAAGAGAATGAGAATTGAGAATGAGACATGAACAAAATTAACAGCGTAATTAACGGTGTACCCAGAGAAGTTTGAGTAGCGCGCCAGTACGGCCAGCTAGCGCGCGCGAGAGAGCTACTGAACTTGAGTGCGTCATCAGTGGATTCACATCACACCTCGACGCTGCATCCCGTGGGCTGCGCGAACTTGAGCGACGACACGGTGTTGTTGCCGCCGCCGCCCACGACGCCGGGGTACCCCGCGGAGAGCACGGCGGGGCAGCTGACGAAGAGGTGGTAGCTCCCGGAGACCCAGCTGCCGACCTTCCACTTGACGCGGCCGTCCACCTTGACCTGCAGAGCGACGAAGCCGGCCGCGACGTCACGCTTGAGGGCGTCGGCGACGTAGCCGGCCACGGGCACGGACTCGGCCGACAGCACGGGGGACCAGACGGTGACGTCGCGGTGGCCCTGGTACTGCGGCGGCAGCGACACGGGCACCGTGACCGCCTCGT
Source organism: Saccharum hybrid cultivar R570 (assembly GCA_038087645.1). NCBI lineage: Eukaryota > Viridiplantae > Streptophyta > Magnoliopsida > Poales > Poaceae > Saccharum > Saccharum hybrid cultivar. Next base: position 780,215 of record JAQSUU010000198.1, read on the forward strand.
TCTGGTAGGTCACGAACACGTCCAGGCGCTTGTAGAAGATGCCCACGTGCTCGTTGGGGTTGCGGGACGCCAGCGTCACCTGCGCCGACGCCGTCAGCGACGGGTCGGCCAGCGAGATGGGCCGCCGCAGCTGCAGGTCCTGCAGGTAGAAGGACGGCTTCGAGGGGCGGAGGGCGAGGTAGATGACCAGCGCGATGAAGGCGACGATGAGGACCAGCGCCAGCAGGCACGACGCCATGCACCCGCAGCAGCGACGCAGGTGGTGCTCGTGGCGGTGGTGCTTGTCGTCCTTGCTCATGGCTGACGATCGACCTGAACTGACCGCGCGCTCTGCTGCCCCCTGCTCAGTGCTCACTACTCTGCTCTGCGCCGCTGTGAGTGTGGCCTGTGGGTGTGAGGTGTGAGCAGCTGAGCTGAGCTTGCTGGGGCTTTCGTTCTGAATGGGTGGGTGGGTGGGTGGGTGACTGAGCCGTGCGGTGTAGTGTAGGAAAGCGTAATGGCTTTTAAAATCGGTAGTGGCACACCAAGCGTGCTACGCCGGCTACACTAGACTACACAAACACAGCGCATGTGCCACTCAAAAGCTCATCACGAATGGACGATTGGTTAACCCTCGCTGCAGGGCTCAGCTAGCTTGAGCTGCACAGCCTGCAGCAGAGCAGACAGCAGACTGGCAGAGAAGGTGTAGCGGAAAGCAACGTCTCAACCGAAGAAGATTCCTCCATCTGCTAATTCGGTACGTACGTACTTCATCCGGTGGGCCACCGGGTCTGGCACGGGGACGTCGGGTTGTGCTTGTGCATGTGCATATGCATATGCATTGCTTTGAGATTCGTGTCCACCTTTGACCTTTCTTGAGTGCGACGGCGGGAACTACACACGTCAGCTTGAGATTCACTCGGCCACGCTTGAATTTCCTAGTTTTAATTATGTATATAAACCGTTTGTTTTACATCTCTGGGGCTTGTTTGATGCAGCGCTCGTAGAAGAGTCCAGTGAACCTGTCCGGTAATGTCGCCTTGTCTGATGGAATGTCATTGATCACCGACAAAACTTTTGCCTCCGAGAAGCAAGCGTCAAGGTCGCTGAGGTTGGTGGATTGCAGGACTAAGGCTTCAAGATTGATTCTCGTTGTATTCTCAAAGCTTGAACCAAGAATTGCGGTGAAGTATTCAAACAACGCAGTGTGTGGCTTTTGCTTCGTCCTGCACAATTTCCACGTCTTCGACCCCTTAATGAAGCGATGTAGTCTTTGCAACATCAAAGCCGATGTTCAACAAGGCAACGCTAGCTCTAGCGCCTTGACAGATCATGAGATCAATGTCTCCCAAACTAAGGATGGGGATGATGTTCCGATGAGTATATGCGGTTCGCCTCTGGTTTCAACTGAAAGAGCTAATTAGACTATTCCTTTCCTCGTTTTCGCACATATGTTTCATTAAGTTGAACTAGAGGAGAAACATGGATCGCTCCACCCCATCCTTATCGCAAACCATGAGAGGCGATGGTTGAAAGGAAAGGATGAGGAGGATGCTAATGTGTAGTGATAAATGTTTTTGCAGCTGGAGCGCACAAGATATCCGTGTTGGAGTTGGAGAGACAACATCAAACTCCAGCAACTATTTAGAGTAGTGCCAAATTGGACTATTCTTAATAGTCGGTTGTGGCCGTAGGGATTCGTGCATCGAATTTGGATGAGGCCTCGTTTAGATTGAAAAAAATTTCAACCCGATGAATAGTATCACTTTCGTCTTATTTGACAAATATTGTCCAATCGTGGACCAACTGATCTCAAAAGATTCATCTCGTGATTTCCAACTAAACTGTGTAATTAGTTATTTTTTTACCTACATTTAATACTCCATGCAAATGGTTAAAAATTGATGTGATGGAGATAGAGTGAAAAAATTTGGAATTTGGATGACATCTAAACAAGGCCTGAGTGAAAATGAGGAGGAAAGTTTGACACACTCTCATTATACATATTGTGTGCCAATCAATGCAAAACTACTACATATCAAACTCAATCATAGTTTTAAATAATGAATGAAAAACGAGGCAAGCAGTATTTATGTACATCTATTTACACATGTAAGCATTTCTAATACGGCTGTGTTTAGTTGGGAAAGTTTGGGTGAAAAGTTATTGTAGCACTTTTCGTTGTTATTTGGTAAAATTTGTCCAACTATGGATTAATTAGACTCAAAAGATTCGTCTCGAACTTTACAGACAAGCTATGCAATTAGTTATTTTTTTTATCTACATTTAATGCTCCATGCATGCGTTTAAAGATTTGATGTGATGGGTGGAAGAGGAAATATTTTGGGTTTGCATGGCAACTAAACAGGGCCTACATCTTGTTTGGAACTGGCATGGATGGGGTCTAGAAAAGGAACGGTTGGCAATAGGCAGTCAGAAGGAATTAACGTGCGGTCATTTCTTTTGTTTTTCACCATCCAACACAAGAACTGACCATGGAATGCTGCTAGTTTAATAACTATACAAATAGTACAAAGTTGATTATATGAGCGTTAGTTAGCGTGGGTGCTGTCCCTCCTTGCCACAGCATTTATCCGGGCGTAGTGGAGAAGGTTGGTGGGGCGTAACTAATCTTTTCCAAACGGGCCGCCCGGCACGGCACTAGCACGGGCACGGCCAGACACGGCACGGGCAGGCACGGGCACGGTTGGCACGGTGGCCCGCCGTGCCGTGCCTGATAGTGCCGTCGTGCCTAACTCTCGGCACTAGCACGGCACTATCAGGGCTCAACCGTGCCGTGCCGTGCCGTGCCGCTAGGCACGGTGGCACTACAGTGCCCGTGCCGGCCCAGGCACTAAGGCAGATCACATTCACAGATTCACAGTTCAGACTTCAAAGTATAAAGCTAAGTAGCTAACTATCTAAATGACACAATAGTTAACCAAAATATAAAACTGGGAGCTTAGTGCAATGGCTGCCTCATTAAAAACTTGCCTAGGTAAAACTCACCCTTGTGAGAAAAAACCCTAGGCAAGAAAAGAGTACAGCCAAGCTCCATAATAGTTCAATGTTCTTAAATCACAGTTCAGTCTCACAGTCCAAGTTCTCATATTACAGAAAGTTCTACCAAAATGTAATTACTAAAGAAGACTAATGCTTCAAAGCTTCAACCATCAAGCTTCAAGCTCCTTGAAGCTCCTTCAAGCTCCTGCTAGCCAGCTGCAAAAGAAGAACAGAGTTAGCATTATGCTTAGTAACTAGTTAGCAAAAGAAGATGAAGTTAGTGATTTACCTTGGCGGCAGGAGCACTAGTCAAGCCAGAGATCTTCAAATTCTTCTTCAAGCTCCTTGTCCTCAACATTGTGTTGCAGCCTTGCCTCCGCTAACTCCCAGTCCTTGATGCAGGTGAGCCACTCCACCGTCTCCGGCTTCAGCCTCCTCCGCCGCTCCTCGATGATCCTGCCAGTCATACTAAACGTAGATTCTGAAGATATAGTAGACACAGGAGTAGTTAAAACATCTTTAGCCATGATGGACAACACTGGATATGTTAGTTTATGCTCATGCCACCATCTTAAGATGTCAAATGAATCATCTAACTGGCTAACAGTGTCACAGTCCAAGTATGAGACAAGTTCAGAAGCAATAGAAGCTGTAGAAGTAGCAGCATGCAGCAAAGCAGTAGCAGATGTATCTCTAGACAAGTTAAGAGTAGAATGCAGCATTGAAGTACCCCCCCACTAGAATCATCATCATCATCATATATTTCATCCCAGGCAGACATTTTCTTACCAGACAGGTTTTGAGGGACAGTCCTCCTCAACCTAACAGCCCCATATTTCTCCTCATACTTATTGTAAACATTAGTTAGCCTTGCTCTAGTGCCAACCTGGTAAGCAGTATAATCTGTACTGGTAAGACTCCCCAGCTTCCTCAACACTTTAGCAAAACCTTTCATTTTAGCTCTAGGGTCTAAGATGAATGCAAAAGAATACAACAAAGGTATGTCCCTCCAGTATTTATTATATTTTTCTTGCATAGGTTGAACCACATCTCTCAGGTGAACATCATTAGCATAAGTTTTTAGGTGTATAGCTAACTTAATCAGGTAATGAAGCATAAGTGGAGATGTAGGGTAGTAAACACTAGACAAGGCTACAGTAGCTTCATAGAACAGTTCAAGAAACTTAAAAAAATTTTCAGCAAGAGCCCAATGTTGTTCAGTAAGAAGCAACTCACCTTGCTCACCTCTAGGATAGTTGGCATGTATGTAAGTAGTGAAAGGAACCTTGTGTGGAAACAAGTTCTTAAGCATTAGATATGTAGAGTTCCACCTTACATCCATGTCCAACTGAAACTTTCTTGGTCTAACAGCTGAAGCAATGCAGAAGTTCTTATATGCTGCAATTCTCTGGTTAGATGAGTTCATAAATGAAATTGCAGTTCTAAAAACTTCAATCAAAGGTTTCAGATATTCAAGTGCCTCCTTAACAATTGCAGTTCTTATACGCCGCGTAACGAGCATGCGTCGGGCGCGCGTTCATCGGCTCCCTCCGTCCATAAAAATTCTCGTTTTTTTAGAAGTTAAACAGTTTCAATTCTAACTAAATTTATATAAAAAATACTAATATTTATGATATAAAATAAGTATCATTAGATTAGTTATATAATATATTTTTATAATAAATTTATTTGAAGACATAGATGTTAATACTATTTGGTATAAACTTGATTAAACTTGAGTCAATTTGACTGACATGCATCTTATAATTGTATTTTTTCTCGGATGGAGGAAGTAGTTCCGACGTCAAGTCCATCCGCCCTACCCCAAAAGACCAAGACGCCGACGGAGCACACGGCCCGTCCATAATACACTCTCAGAGAACCCTTCCCCAGCGTGGCGTCACATTTGTGCCCCTCCATTCGCTCCTTATCTCCCCCACCGACAGCCCTGTGCCTGTAAACTTGTAATAGAAGTCCAAAATACCACAGATCTTTTCTTATATTGATTGATTTGGATATATATAAACTTTTTAAAAGTCCTAGAATTGATATGCTAATTGACAACTCTCCATAAGTCATTCGTTCAATAGATGAATCAAAGCCCTGCGATTAAAATAGACATGTCCGGAAGAATTCTCATACCACTCTAAAAAAACATTTTTTTTAGAATTACACAGTACAACATAGACGTCCAACACGCACGCACACTTACCCATATGAACACACACGTAAACCTTACCCCTATAAGCACTTCCAAATGACTGAGCCAGCAGATCTCGAGATTCACAAAATCATCACAGGCATCTCGCTGTCGATGGGAACGTCGCCTACTACTGAAAGCATAGCGCCGTTAAATTCTAGAATAAATCTAGAAAAATACTAACACTCGTGCCAAGTCGAAGACTTAAACCTAGGTGGCTAGGTTTCACCATAAGGAACTCAACCAACTATTTGATCAGTTCGCCACTCTAAAAAAACTTGTGCACGCATATGCCCTTTTAGGTTATATATAGTTGTGATGGAATCTGTCCATTTAGATTTAAATTCTTGACTTTGACACGAGTACTCAGTTACTCATGTATACGCAATATGTCCATCGACGGTAAGATGGTTGTGGTCATCTCATCAATCTTAATATCTGTCAACTCAGTCGCATTTACGGAGATAGGGTGTTTATATACGAGGGCGTAGGCTGCGTAGCGTAGCATGTGGGGCAGCGGGCAGCTAAGCACAGTAATAAAAAAAACTTTTTGCTGGCACCCATCATTTCGTCTGGCCACGGCATTGGTTGGACTTTGGATAGCGACTGCGACCAGACTCCAATCGCCCGTGCGAACCGTATGGGCGGCCGCGGGCGCATCGCCGCGCGCTCCCGCGTCCCGTTCCACGCCAAGCCTACTGGACCCGAACACCATGTGACCGTGTCCGTCAGGCTGGATTCAGGCTGCGACTAGTGTTTCGAAAATACTGCTCGCTGATTTGCTGTAAGAGAAAAATATTGTTTTTTCGCTGAAAAAGTACCCCTCAAAAAAGCCAACAGGGCCGTGCGTTACTTCGCTGTGAACTGACAAGACGATACCTCAGGAAGGAAGGAGTCAGGACCAAGCCGTGCTTCCTTTTTATGCCTGGCCTTTTTCTTGTGTCGAAGTAGTTTGCGATGGCAAGAGAAAGGCACGATGCACAAGCCTCGACACATTGTTCGGCCTTTTTTCTTGTGACCAGTACCTATGGTTGAAGCTGTGGCGGAAGAGTAGCCTCAATAGAAAGACACAGCAACAATCAAATAAATTTAAGACTTATTACGCTACTTAATGCTTGTATAACAAATTGTGGAGAGCATTTTACAATTTGTTACCCGAGTTGCTAAATGGACTTTATAGAATTGCATGCGAAAATTTTACCCTTTTAGTAAATTTCTAGATCCGTCGCTGGCTTTACCGTGTGATTAAAAAAACTAGACATCCTTAGTTGGCTCAAGTTTATGAAAAAAGAATCCGGTCATTAGGATAGGATTAATGAATCCTTGCTAAAAACCTAGGATCAATGAATCAGCAGGGTTGCTCTGCAACTCAACACAATCTCAGACCTCAGCAGGCCCGCAAAAGCAGAGGCAATCACCCAACTACTCGATAGGCACATGCATGCGCAGTCACCTACCATTGAATCTTTAGTTCTAGGCCTCTATGCAGGTTGTAGCCACTGGAAAGCATGGAGAATTATTTGACATCGAATCTTCTCTCTTCCCATTTTCTCCCCACATCCACACATGGAGGCATGTACAGCTCAAGCGTCAATCCATCTCTTGTTGTGCATCAAGCCATCAAGCCGTCTGATAAAAACTGCAGAGTCTGCAGTGGTAAAGCTTATCTACAAGCCACCGTCTAAAAACTGAATCTTCCATACAAAAGTGGTTTTTATATTGGACAGAGTTCGTCAAAGAGACGCCTTGCACATTATTGTACACGGCTACCTTTCACCTTGTCCACTTTTCAGAGGGGCCACCTTGCATTGCATCTAACCAAGGCTCCAGGGCCGTCCTCCATTATTCGTGTATCGTACTGAGGCCCATGTAGTTCTCGGTGTCCAAACTTAGATACAAAAGATGCATTCCCGTGAGACCATGGCCACGCAACACCACCACATACAGAATGCAGTAACAACAGGAAATCATCTGACCACCATCATCACAACTTGAAATGAGCACCATTAAAGCCTACGAATGGCAATGGATATAGCAACCAGAAGAAACCACAATCAAAGAGCGACCTTGGCCCAACACATGGATTGGGAGATGATCTGCAACTTTACTGCAATATAAGCTGAAGCATCAAACGAGTAGACTGCAGCTGCTAAACGGCAAGCCAAAGCTTGCTCCACTTCATCAGTTCTCAAATCTGGGAGTCAACTGCAGCACTCTACGAGATACTAAGCTGATAACCTCTGTAAATTTCCGCGAAAGCGATTGATACACCCTACTCTCCTAGTCAAAGATATGGGCCCTCAAATCTATGCCTGGGTAAGGTTAGCGAAAAGTTATCTAGGGTAACGCCTCGATTTATCTTCTGAAGGTTAGGGCCGGCTGCTGTCACAGACCATAGCCGCCTCTTGGGGAGACTGAGCTGCCGTTCAGGCTGAGCCTTGCCATGTCAGGCATCTGCCAATTGACTGCTGACGCGTCTGCTCCGAAGGAGCTTGGGTCATAACAGGAAGTGACGCTTCTGCTCCGGCGGTGACGGGCAGACATCTGCTTCAACCTTTCAGCTTCATTCTTTAGGGCCTGCGTCTGACCTGCAGATTCCATTTCAAAAGCATTTCATTTAGGCAAGATTGAACCATGTTCTGGAACCATCATACTTTAGCTAGATAATCACAATATTTCATACTCATTGACAAACATTAGGAAGGAGTGCCAAATAGTTCAAACCTAGTACTGGTAGATACAATAATGCAAAAAATATTTATTTTTGTCTGGGAATGAATTACCAAAGGAACTATGGAAACAATTTGCATATGCTAAGTTATATTTCAGATTATCCCTATGAAAACAATTCAACAGAAATTCCTGGCACACTGCAGATCAAGCAGTCCTATTCGCTTGAACTTATCAGCCATGGTACAGTGTTTTTCTCTCACAACAAAACAGCATCAGCTGGCTTATCAGCCGAAAAACCATCAGCCGAGTTAAAATTGAGAAAAGGGGGAAAAAAAAGCTATCATCAACAGCAAGTTATTTAGTCTGAACTTAAAACCTGAAAGGGGGTTACCAACCCTCCGCAGACTATATCTGCAATGTTTTTTTGGGATTTTATTTAATGTTAACATAGTCATGGACATAGCACCTGGCTTAGCTGAACAAGAGCAGAAGGCTTTTATGATTATTGGCCAAAATACTGAAGAATAAATGATGGTAACTGTTCCGACTATTGTGTGGAGGTAAAAACCACAAACACAATTATAAGAACGGCCAATGTTGGGTAGTTAGTTACTAAAAGGCAAGATATGTGGAGTTCAGGAGCCTGTGTAAATAGCTAATTACTATTTTATCGAACACCATTGAACTTCATTTAACATTTGAGCACAACTTGCACCAAAGTTGAACCAGAAGCATGCTACTGAATCAAATAATCACGATAAAAAAAAACTTTGAACCCCATTTCGTAACATCTGGCTCAGCAGCAATACTGTTTCCGCTAATGACCTAAAAATGGAGAGCATGATATTTGTCTATGGTCACGTTATTTTCTTGCTGCACAACTACAAATATTCAATGAACCACATGTTACTAAAAGGATGCATAGTCTAAATTATACTCTAAAGTAGCTCTAATAACTCAAAAAAGAGCACGATGTTTCTCAAACATACCATCCTTAATCAGTTTTGCATGCTGAAGACTGGAAATCTGCATCCTCAGTTGCTTGTTTTCCATTGATAGAGCATTATGAAGCTGGAAAAGTGATGACACTCTGACAGCCAAATCAGCTCCCATGTTCTGGAAAGAATAAAATGGCATTATTCTCATAAAACAAGTACTATGAAACCCACGACATTTAAAATACAATAAAAGATCAACATAATTACCTGAAGTGAGTCAACAGTTCTTTCAAGTTCAGCAATGTATTGAAGTTTCCGGACCCTAGATCTTTGTCCTGAACGCCTGCAAAAGTGTTGATTTGCTTAGTAGGCATCAATACCGAAACTCAAAGGACATGACATGTTTTCTCTTGCCTTGTAGTGTTTCAACTAGAAAAGTTCAACATCCATCAAACATGAACTGTTTAAGTATGAAACCTAAACTATTGCGCAGGAAAAGAACTACAATATTAGAAATGTGTGTGGTGCGAATGTAAAGATAATATGTTGACTTGGTAACATCAAACCCATAAATTGAAACCATAGTCATGAATTTCTGTGAGTAGAGCAGTAAACATCAGGACAGTCATAGCTTGAATATGAGCCCTCGTTGATTCAATAAACGAAATAGCAAAAAAGCATACCAGTAAAGCAGGAAATGTGATTTAGCATAAAAACATTAATCCATTAAAAGGCGCACATTCCAATTTTTCTAGCACTGTTTAGAATTGATTGAATGTGTCCAACAAAATGGGAAGATGCGACACCATTAACAAAGAAAGCTTCTCTAAACTAATTGCTTAGCATTGGAAGCTACCACTAATTTAGTTAGCACATTTAGTGACTCTAATTTAATTAGCCAACTATAATCGGTGTTGGATGGCCGATCGCCTCACCAAGCGCGGGCTGCCCCACCAGCCTGCTTGCCCTCTCTGTGATCAGGCTGAGGAGAGGAGACTATCCAGCTCATCCTAATATCCTGTGCGTTTACCCAGCAGGTTTGGACTTTGGTCTTTCAGAAACTTTCCATGTCTTTCAGAAACTTTCCATGATGGCTTTGGTACCTCTGGTCAATGCAACTCGTTCCTTCAGATGGTGGGGGAACACCATCAGAAATAACCCAAATGATGCGCAAGGGGCTGAATTCCCTTATTATTTTGGTGGCCTGGGAAGTATGGAAATTTAGGAGTGCTTGTGCGTTTGAGGGTCTTTCTCCAAATATTCAGAGCCTTCTACAGAAGGTCGCTAATGAATGCAGCTCTTGGCACATGGCAGGGGCCTCTGACCTCCAGGACCTGCTCCTAAGGTCGAATGACACAGAACCGGCCCTGTTCGTTTCGCTGAAATTTAGCTTATGCTGATTTGTTGTGAGAGGAAAACACTGTTCGTTCGCTGAAAAATACTGCTGAAGTAGTGCAGCAGAACAGGGTCTTAGTTTCTGGTTGGGTTGGCCGTGTCCTATTTTCAATGGCATGTGCTTGTAGCTAACATGGCTTGTGTGGTGTGGGTTTGGGTGGCGCTGTTCTCGCGTTGCTCTTGTATTCCTTTTCCTCTCTTAATGACATGACATGCAGCTATCCTTCGTAGTTTGAGAATAAAAAAATACTCCCTCCATTCCACATTGTAAGTCGTTCTGGATTTTGTAGATACATATCTTTTACTTTGTATCTAGACAAAATGTATATCTAGGTGCGTAGCAAAAGTTATGTATATAGAAAAGCCAGAACGGCTTACAATTTGGAATGGAGGTAGTAGTAAATATCTTTCTGGTATAATGATGTTCAGGCTCCCTTTTAATTGTACAGACTTTGTAATGTACGCATCTTGGAAAAATAAGAATTCTGATTGACACATAACATAGACTAACTGTTGGACAATCTCGGGAGTAGTATTATAAAACTAAAGGAAATTGTTGCTTTTACAATGTTCAAGCAATGAGGATTTACGAACTAACTTTTGAAGACAACACATGCCCACATGGTTTGAACTACTTATGCTGCCGAGATCGTATGACAATAAATTCTACCTGGCATTGCTACTGCTGGTGACATAAGTCAAAACTATCAGTGTCACACAATTAGAAGAACCATCAGTTAATTTAATTTCTGCAGAGCAGTAGTGTCATGTTCCTTTTCAGTTGGCATCTGCACTTGATATTATACATTTCTAGCATTTTCACTACAAATTCCAGTTTAGTAAAAGCAACAATGCTATTGATTGGCAGAAACCGCTACCTTCTGAAAGAGAACATTTGAAGAAAGTACTTTAGATATTTCACTCACAAACATAAGTGTACCTTTTAAATGACTTGTCTTGATCAGGATGGCCAAAAGCATCACAGGCATCAGCAGTTCCACTGGCCACATTACCATTCACACCACTGGAGGCATCGATGGTCAGGTACTGCAAGGGGTTGCTGGGGACATTCTCAAGCACAGCATTTACCATGGAACTCTCTGAAGATGTCAGCCTACTCTTCTGTCTTGGTGAATTCGGACCATAAACACAGCTAGCCTCAACCACAGAACCGCTTTCACCACCTTCGCCAGCATCCAACAAGTCCTCACCTTCACCACCTGAGTTCTGATCACCTTCCTCAATAGGATAAATTGGGCTTTGGAATGTCGACAGCGCATCCAAGATGGCATCAGAATCGCTACAGGCCCTTCTGAGGGGAGGAAGCTTGGGAGCTTTCCCAGAATCTGCAAGGAGATCATCGAGCCAGCACGGCGGTTCACCAAAGAACGGATCCCCAGACGGAAACCTGCAGCTCTGCGTGAACATGCTGTCATCCCTTCGAGTGATCTGAGGACCCAGCGGTGGGCAGCGGGGTGGGAGGTGTGGTGACCGAGACATGGCGAGAACAAGCCCTCGTATCTTTGATGGCCTTCCTCTTTTGGCTCTGCTAAGTAACTAGAACCGATCGAGCATCCCTTGCGTTCTTCTGTTCATATGAAAAAACCAGCAGCTTTGGGTCAGATCCGAATATAAATAGCCTGCATTAGGGTTTGGGGTGCTCGATTTCGCACAGCAGGAAGGGAAGGGAAGGGAAGTGGCTGGCATACCTGGCGGATGCTTGTCTCCGGCGAAAGAGCCGATGAAGACCTGGCGAAGGTCGGCGCCGCCAACGCCAAGTGAGAGGGTTCAGGGGTGTGAGTAGGGAGCGGGGAGAAAGGAAAGGGACGCGTGATTCGGGTGAACGCAACAGTCGAGGACGCGGTTGATGAACGCAAACGCAACGGCCTCGAAGTTGGCGGCGGAATGAAATGGGCCTTGCGTTGCCGTCCTGGCTCATGGGCTGTCGTTTTCATTGGATAGAAGTTCGGCAAGAAGTCCATCTAACCTCCTTTAATTTAGGGCCTGTTTGGATGGACTAAACTTAGTTTAGTCCATGTTTTACATGCCAATTAGAAGGTCTAAATTCCCCTCAAAAAAATCAGAAGGTCTAAACATTAACTAATCATGGTCTAACAAAAAAGTAACAGAGACTAATTGATGAGTAGAACTCATTAGAAAAAAGGAAATTTTAATTAGCCCACATTTAGTCTATTATCCAATAACGGCCTAAACTTCCTCATCAATCAGAAACCAGAATTTTTAAATTCATTCGACTCTTGAAACTGTCCGATTTATATCTCTGAGCAATTTTTAAAAGCAGTTTTTGGCTTATGGACGTTATGCCAATCGTCGTCCTATATGACGCCACATCAGCAACGAGAGAGGTAAGTCGAACTTTCACGATAATTTAGAGAGGTCAACTAGACTTTATAAAAGTACATAGAATTATTTTAAAAAATTATCCTTTTTTAATAAATATACATTTAAAATACTAAAATCTAATTTAGTAAATTTTATATGAACTCAGAAAAGATGAAACCATTTTCGTATTTTTTTTTCTAAAATCATGTCCCGTGTTTTTAAGCTACGAACCATAATATAACATATAGCATAATTTTACATATGTAGTCTTTTTTTATTCATTTTACATATGTAGTCCAGCATCCTGAGTCCATCCAAAGTGCCTTCCTGCTCCACCATATGTTCTCAGTGTGTGTGCAGACCCACGAGACGATGATGAACGAAGAAGCCTTATGTCCATCCGTATGTTATCAGACAAGTTGCAAACACCGGTTCAGGAGTCTAATAAGTCATACGCGCGACACTGCCATTGATGGTCCAATGAGTCTACAGACGTCATGTTGTGATATCCACTAAAGAAAATAGTGTTTCTACAAAGTTAAACCAATATGATACATGTTGTTAATAAAAATCAGAGCTTGAATTATATTTTTTATTTGAAATTTCCCGTGCATGTCTTGATGGCTAAGCAATACATTGCTGCTAAGGAAATATTTTGTTGAAGTTTGCACAACTGGTTGCACACTGATTTACACTGTGATCTGCAAGGATTTGTCTTGGTCTGGACGCGGACGCCCTTGGCTGCGTCGACGACGATGAGCGCCGAGTCCGAGAGGCGCGCGGCGGCGGAGACCTTGGAGCAGAAGTTCGCATGGCCCGGGGAGTCGATCAGGTTCACGCGGTGGACTCCCGTGGGGTGCGCGTGCTGGAGCGCGACGGAGGAGGACTTCATGGTGATGGCGCGCCGCTGCTCCTCCGGGAGGTGGTTCATGAACCGGGCGCTTCCCGCCAGCTTCGGGTTGAGGAGCCCGCTGCCGCCGGAGGCCACTAGGTGGTCCGCGAGGGAGGTCTTGCCGTGGTCCACGTGCGCTAGGATGCAAGTATTGCGCACGAGGCGGGGGTCCGCCACCGATGCCGCCGCCTGCATCGCGACGCAGCGGTTAGGGGAAACCGGCCGCCGCCTGCGAAGTTGGAATTCCAGATTTGGAATTGGGACAGTTCGGTTCGACACGTAGGGTACGGTGCGGCCAGGGCCCAGTGGCGGTGGGCTTGGTGTATCGGCGAGGTGTGGGTGGGCCACTAATTTATGGGCTGATTGAGGTGGCCTTTGTTCGAGGGCCAAATGTTGTTGTTTCTTTGAAGTTGTCATCCTTTGTTTAATACTCGATTTAATAAATATTTAATACAACTAATCTGATCGTCTCTGAACGCACCGTCTCTGAAACCACACCATCCATGCTATCCACTGCGCACACGCTTAGGATTCATTGCTAAAATACATAGCTGATAGCTTACACACATGTTTTACTTTAACATAAAAGTAGTTAAGTTACAACATGAGTTGTTCCACATGATTAAGTTCAACATCGAGATGACTACAATGGTAAGCTAATCACACATGTTTAAAAGATACATCCCATGGTTCCCAAAAAAAAAAGATACATCCCATGGACCATGCCACATCCACTGGTGATGTCTCTCATATTGACTATGTCTCACTCCTAACCCTGGTAATAGGTAGGCTCGGGAGCATATAAATGGCTGTAGTTCAAGGCCATCTCACCTTGCAAAATTTAAACATAGCACAATGAGTACACGAGTGTACTCCATAGAAGTTACCTGATATAATTAACAAAGGAATATGCACTTAGGTTCTGGCATGGTATAAAGTGGATTTGCATAAAAGCATTGATGCATAAAGTAGATGTTGTCTGTCATTTACATCTAGGCATATATAGAAAGAAACATGAACATCAGCATGGGATGGAGCATGATCTTCCACGAGTTCTTTCATCACAACAAGCTAGAGGTCATGAACGTGCTCATAACCAAGAACGCGACATTGTAAAATGGTTAAGTCAATTCCAACTCTGCAAGAGGTGTACTACCTCCGTTCAAAAAAGAATACAACTGCGTGTTGCGTGCCAGCAAAAGTAGTTCACGTTTGACTAAATTTCTAGCAAATACTATTCACATTTATGGCTCCAAAATAATTTATTATAAAAATACATTTCGTAATTAATCTAATGATATTTATTTGATATCATAAATATTGATACTTTTTATCTATAATTAATTAAACTTAAGATACAAAATCATGACACTGTGCTAGAATTGCATTCTTTCTCGTACGGAGGGAGTACACGTTCTACCCATGAGAGAATGAGGCTACCACCACCCAGGACCAGGAGTGGTGGGCTCCGTGTCGATGGCTGCTTGAGTAGCACCATGGAGCGATTCAGGAGTCATGACCTATATTTTTTTGTTTGTCTACTAAAACAGTTCAAACTTCTGATAAAAAATGCAGTACAAAGTTAAACTAAAATTATCCATCTAAGTTTTAATTTGATGGTGTTTAATCATCTAACCAAGGCCTCTTTAGGAATGCGGGATTTTTTTCCGTTCCTCTGTTTTCTGTCAAAAATAAACTAATTCATATGAAAGTTTCTATACAATTTCTATGAAATTTCTACATTTCCAAGGAGACTAAAAGTTTTATGGATCCTATTATTCTCATTAGGTAGTTTTATACTTTATAGTTAACTAATGGACTATTTGTTAGTTAGAAACTGGACCAAAGTTTGAGCAACTCATTATTCTTCATGTTTAGATGGACTAGGCATATAATCATAGAACCACTATTCTTTCAACAACAGCTGCACCACCCTTTATTCACCAAAGCCTTCTCAGCAACACAAGCATAAAACAGTGCTGGCTTTGAATAAAAGTTGATGCGACATATATGCATATAATAGCAGAACCACCTATATTCTTTCGATCAACTAGAGCTACACTTCCCTTTGTTCACCAAAGCCTCCTTTTTCTCTCACCTGTCACTTTACTGCTCTAATCCTCTCTGATAGAGGCGTATGATTTTAAGACCTTTGTGGCATCCAAATTCCAAGCCTAATTTGCAAGCTGTGGCTACAAATGCGTTGGGGGGCTCAGGGGCTGGGGCTGGGCCGCTTTGGGGCTCGCACGATGCTCCGGAAAGAGGGCATCATCCCACGTCCCGTCCCACAACCACAAGGCCAGGTACGCATATTCGCCCCGCTCCCTTCTCGACCGCACGTACGCCCACGTCATCGTAGCACCGTGCCACCTCACCACAAAACAGGATTCCATGGGCCCCGCAGATCCAGTCCTCCAATCACTCTCACTGGCACGCCGACCCCACAACCAAGAGCCAGCCCCAATACTCCCTCCGTCCCAATGAATGTGCAATTCTCGCATCCTGAGAAATCAGCCATCGCAAATTTTGATTAAAATTATATAAAAAATATTAACTCTTATGAGATAAAATAAGTACCGTTAGATTAGTTATGAGATATATTTTCATAATAAATTTATTTCGAGACATAAATGTTAATACTTTTTTGCTATAAATTTAGTCAAAGTTGACATAGTTTGAACGGCACGTTTCCCGTGATTGCACAGTCAACCGGACGGAGGGAGTACCTCCAAGTCAGAACCGAACGCGCTAGCGGCTTCTTCCTTCCTCCAGGCGGTCCGGCCCGAATCAACGCGTGACGTCGTCGTCGTCGTCTTCCTCTCTTTCCCAACACCTCCCGTGTTGTCTCGCTACTTCTCGGTTCTTGCGACTCCCAATTCCCAAACAGCAAAACGCCAAAACCCTAGCCGCGGCCATTCAGGAGAATTGTCCATGGAGGCGAGGGCGTCGCCGCGTCCGTCGATCTCCATCGGCGGCGGCGGCGGCTTCGGAGCGGGGCGGGGCAACGACAGCGCCTTCTCGTTCCTCTCGAAGGGGTGGCGCGAGGTGCGGGACTCCGCCACCGCCGACCTGCGCCTCATGCGCGCGCGGGCCGACTCCCTCCGCACGCTCGCGGACCGCGAGCTCGAGAACCTCCTCGCGTCCGCCTCCACCGCGCTGACCTCCGCGCCGCCGCCGCCGCTCGCCGCGGGGGCGCCCATAGCCGAGCTCGAGTTCGTGCGCACGCGGATCCAGCCCAAGATCTCCGAGCTGCGCCGCCGGTACGCGTCGCAGGAGCGGGAGCTCGGCCGCAGGGTGCTCGAGGGGTGGGCGCCGCGCGGGGCGGGGGGGCCCGCGCGCGCGCGCGTCGACCTCTCCGGGATCACCGCCATCCGCAACGCCATCGTCTCTGAAGTGGACGGCGGGCAGCGGTGGAGGCGCGCGGTGTGGAGCGGGGAGGCGGAGGCGGAAGAGGGGAAGGAGTGGGAGGTGGTCAGGATGATACGCGACGGCATCAAGGAGTTCGAGCGCCGGAGCCAGACCAGCGAGATTTTTGAGGGGTTGCGCAGTACCGGCGAGCTCGTGGAGAAATTCAAGTCCAGCCTGGTAATTTTGCATATCCATCTCGCTGATTATTCTAATTAATTGAGCAAAATGTTGCTGGGCCTGCTTTGATTCCTTGGGAAGTTTGTAGAATTTTTTTTTAGGAAGCAACTCAATGTCTCATATGCGACTAGGCTCTAAAGAATAATCTGAACCAAGCAGACTGGGAGTAAGGATCATATGCTATCGTTATGAACTCTGGCATTAGTTACTTCATTTATATCAAGAAACTGCAGAGCACCTCCTGAATGTAGGCGTCATTAAATGACTATGGTGAAAGCAGGGATTATCATGACTACTTATGACTT
Organism: Saccharum hybrid cultivar R570; assembly: GCA_038087645.1. Classification (NCBI taxonomy): domain Eukaryota; kingdom Viridiplantae; phylum Streptophyta; class Magnoliopsida; order Poales; family Poaceae; genus Saccharum; species Saccharum hybrid cultivar. Next base: position 797,528 of record JAQSUU010000198.1, read on the forward strand.
GTGAGATGATAAATGCTAGTATTTAAAGAAGTAAATGAAAAAAATATATTTAGGCTGTGTTTAGTTCCCCATGGAATGCAAAATGCAAAATGCCAATTACTTTGGAATGATGAAATGCAAAATACCAAAATTTTCATAGGTGTGTTTAGTTCCATTCAAAATGCCAAATTTTTCATGGGGTGGGTGAGGACTTTTTGGCGTTTTGGCTTTTTTTGGCCTCTTGAGGCCAACCAAAATGGAGAATGGATACCTTTTTGCCAAAAATTTTGCATGGTGTTTAGTTTCATTCTGCAAAATGATGGGTCAAAACCCAAAATTTTTTGGGTGAAATGGGGTACTAAACACACCCTTAACCCCAAGTGTAAATGGTTGACCTTTACTAGGATTATTCAGTTTCATTTACGTGCATGGATTTCGGTTCTTAAGCAAGTGTTTATTCTGTAGTCCCTTGTTTCAATTTCAATGGAAGAGGAGTGGTGATCAGATTTAAGTTGCGGTTGCTTAAAATTTCCATTAATCTCTGCTCAACTGACAAGCTGGTGATAGAGCAAACCTCAAATGAATATCATGTCCAATATTTATACTCAACTGCTAAAGCTCGCTTATATTGGGTTATGTGAGACTTATAGTTACTCATTTTTGGTGCAGAAATCATTCAACATGGAGTCTCAAGGATCCAAGGTAAGCCCAAAAAACCACTCTAATTATGGTGATGAGAAGTTGCATAATTTGATTTTGTCAGACATAGTTGTGGTGAATTTTGTGTTCTGGGCATTAATTTTCCCTTGGTTGGTTTTATTGGTGGATGGTGATTTCTAAAAACTGTATGGGCACCAAGACTTTCCTTTTATACTATATTATCTGTGCATTGGATCTTGAAGTATATACTTTGTGCTTGTGCCTGATATGAACACTGAACTGTGAAACTTTCCAAAAGAAAGCAGCAACCATTTGTCTAGATATTTGATAGTACCTGATAATGCAAGCGCAAAGATATTTGATATTTCATTACATAGTATATATTGTTGTTAACTTAACCTTAGTGCTTGATGCTGGAAGTCCCTCCACTGGATCTACCTGAAATACTGGCAAATCTAGTAAGGCAGTCTGAACCATTTTTGGACCAACTTGGTGTACGGAGAGGTATACATAAAAATCATTAACAGGCACGTTTATACTATTTTCTTCCGTTTATCAATAGTTGACCCTCGTATATGTTCATACTGTTCAGATCAGTGTGACAAACTAGTGGAGGCATTGTGTAGAAAACAAAATCATTCCCTTTCAGAAGACACATCCTTGCATGTAAATGATAAGTCATCAGACGAACTTGACTTGAGAATTGCAAGTGTGCTTCAAAGTACTGGTTATCATGCTGATGATGGTTTCTGGAGTGATCCTGCAAAGTATGAGGTCTCAGACAATAAAAGACATGTGGCCATAGTCACCACAGCAAGTTTACCTTGGATGACAGGAACAGCAGTTAATCCATTGTTCCGTGCAGCATATCTTGCAAAAGGTACTAGACAAGATGTGACACTGGTAGTGCCTTGGCTCTGCAAATCAGACCAAGAACTGGTATATCCAAATAGCATGACCTTCAATTCACCAGAAGAGCAGGAAGCTTATATAAGGAGCTGGCTGGAGGAAAGACTAGGATTTGAATCAAACTTCAAGATATCCTTTTATCCTGGCAAGGTTGCCATTTAATGCATATTATGTCGAATTTGATATTTTCAATGACTTGATATTGACATGTTATATGCTTTATTTACAGTTCTCAAAAGAGCGGCGTAGTATCATTCCTGCTGGTGATACGTCTCAGTTCATACCGTCAAGAGAAGCTGATATAGCAATATTGGAAGAACCAGAACATCTCAATTGGTATCATCATGGGAAACGCTGGACTGACAAGTTCAACCATGTTGTTGGTGTAGTTCATACAAACTACCTGGAATATATCAAGAGAGAGAAGAATGGAGCGCTTCAGGCTTTTCTAGTTAAACACATCAACAATTGGGTGACCAGAGCATACTGCGACAAGGTACTTTGTCTAGCTTAGTTGTTTTTGTTAATTACACGAATGACCATGAACACTCCTAGTGTTATCCATGTGTAGGTCTTACGTCTCTCTGCAGCAACTCAAGATTTACCAAAGTCTATAGTTTGCAATGTTCATGGCGTTAACCCAAAGTTCTTGAAGATTGGAGAGAAAATAACTGCCAATAGGGAGAGTGGAGAGCCGCCATTTTCCAAGGGAGCATATTTTCTCGGGAAGATGGTTTGGGCCAAAGGTTATAGGGAACTCATAGATTTGATGGCTAAACATAAAAGCGACTTGGAAGGATTCAAGTTAGACGTATATGGAAGTGGTGAGGACTCGCAAGAAGTTCAATCTACTGCCAGGAAGTTGGATTTGAGTCTCAATTTTTTCAAGGGAAGGGATCATGCTGATAATTCACTCCATGGGTAATGTATCAATCATTAAACTATAAAGGGGTTGTTAATGCTCAATTAATTCTGTACTCCACTTTTTTTTTGTTGATTACTGATGCTGTCACTCGCTGTTTGTGTTATTTTCAGGTACAAGGTTTTCATAAATCCAAGCATTAGTGATGTCCTGTGCACAGCAACAGCAGAGGCTCTGGCGATGGGGAAATTTGTCATCTGCGCAGAACATCCATCAAACGAGTTTTTCATGTCATTTCCAAACTGCTTGACATACAAGACTTCAGAGGAGTTTGTTGCGAGAGTGAAAGAGGCAATGGATAGAGAACCCCAGCCGCTAACCCCTGAGCAAAGATACAACCTTTCGTGGGAGGCAGCGACCGAGAGATTCATGGAGTATTCAGACCTTGACAAGGTTCTGAACAATGAGGCTGCTCAGCCTGGACGAGGTAGGAATAGAAAGAATACAAGAACCTCACAGCCTAATTTATCTGACATCATGGATGGCGGTCTGGCGTTTGCCCATCGATGCTTAACTGGCAATGAGGTCCTCAGGCTGGCAACCGGAGCCATTCCAGGTACCCGGGATTACGATAAGCAGCACTGTGTGGATATGGGTCTCTTGCCTCCTCAAGTACAGCACCCTGTATATGGCTGGTGATGACTGGTGAGCACCCAAAGTTAATCATAGGTATATATGTAGATAATACATCATGTAGCTCTTATGTCGACTAATGTTTGGAGTGTTGTAATTGTAGCACCCATGACGTCCTTTGGCCATTGTTTTGTACTCTGTAATAAGGTTCTTTCTCCTTAAATTTGGAGTTGTATTACGGAAATTTAGTACATGGACATTAAAAGTTTATGACTCCAGAAGACTGTCAACATAATCTTTGTATGCTTTTTCCATTGAATCATAGTCTCAAAGCCAAAGGGCTAAGAGCATCTTCAGTGGTAGGAGAAAATGTTTTTCTTGTGGGTGGGGTGGGTGGGCGGGTGGACCTATTCTCTTGCTGATTTGTTTTTCTCGTAGCGTTCTTAGAGCATCTTCAGCAGTTCCCCAATAATCTTTCCCCATTATATATGTAATGGGGTAGCTTAATATTATCTTTTGTCAATATTGGGAAGTTGTTGCAGCAGTACTCTAATATATCCCTTCCAATACCCATATGAAAGGTGAGTCTCATAGGAGGGTAAGAAAAAATATGACTGAAAAGTGGTAGTTTGGATGGTTCCCATGGTATTGGGGGAGATGTATCTTTCTTTTCTTTGAGGAAAGATGAGAAAAATATTGATGACCACAAAAAAAAGATATTGGAGAACTGCCGGAAGAAAAAAGCATAGTTGTCCCTAATATGACAATTTTATGGGGATAAAGAGAGGTATTGGGGACCCCTAATATGACAATTTTATGGGGATAAAGAGAGGTATTGGGGAACTGCTGAAAATGCTCTTACACAACCAGCTTATTGGGGGTGAGAGGTCCCCTCATCTTTGTCGGGTGCGGAGCTGGATTTTGCTCGGTTGAACAACAAAATAGTTGTCCCTAATATGACAATTTTATGGGGATAAAGAGAGGTATTGGGGAACTGCTGAAAATGCTCTTACACAACCAGCTTATTGGGGGTGAGAGGTCCCCTCATCTTTGTCGGGTGCGGAGCTGGATTTTGCTTGGTTGAACAACAAAATTGAAATCGGTAGTGGCTAAAGTGGTGGAGCTGGAAATATCCACGCCCAAGGCGCAACTATCTGTGTATAAAAAACAAAAATTGGGCTTCATACCGATAGATAGCAAAAGGAGAATTTGCTGATTTTCTTCTCCGCATCTTATTTGTAAAGAAGTCCTTGAATGGCTTGAGGAATGACTCTTTGTTTAATCTACTCTCTCTGTCCCTAAATATCTATTGTTTATGTTTTTCGATAAACAACTTTGACTACATATGTATTAAAAATATTAATATTTATAGTACATAATTAGTATAATTGAAAAGATCTTTGAATCTAGTTTTTTAATAAATTTATTTAGATGTATAAATGTTGTACGTTTTTTTATAAATCGAGTCAAACTTGTGGCACGCACACCAACAACGACAGATACAAAGGGGGAGGGAGTAAGTTGTTACATCATCATAAAATTCAAAGGTGTAGAAAATTTGCCTTTACTAATTATGTTTTACATGGACTTTTTATTTAGGCCTTTTTCTTTCCAAACTCGGACATAAATCAAACTACTATTTTTAAATTTATTATTCTGAATTTACTATTTATTAGTTATACTAACAAATATGCCTGTGCGTTGCAACGGGAGAGAAAAGGCTATCAAACATTTATGATAGAAACTTATCTATTTTTGTTTTATCTTTTCTATAAATTCTAAAGCTACAGTTTATTTATGATGACTACAACACCAATAATATATAAACTAATGTTGGCAATGATATCATAATGCCTTATTAAGTATGTATCAAATTTGAAATATAATCTTAATTCTTCTTCTGCCGTAAAACACAAACATATTTACTTATAAAGATATCATATCATAACTTTAATTTCATACTATACATACGTTGGTCCGGTTAAACGTCCGGTTCCTTGTGACTTCTTTGTTGACTTATAAAATTTTGTAATTCTATTTTTATTATAGTCGGCAAGGAGTTAATTGCTGACATGTTAAGGATTGATTTGTTTGCTGATAATTACAATAAAAGACCTCTCTTAATTTTTCACATGGTAGTTCTTGTCGTATATTCCACCGGTACATGCATAAAGTTCTTAGCCATATTTATCTAGACTAAACTGGTTAGCAAAATGTTAAGGATTTTATGGTTTGATTAGTTGGATGATTAGTTATATCATGTTGTAATAAGATATACTCCCTCCATCTAGTAATATAGTGTATTTTACCATTCAAAATTTGTCGTAAAATATAATGCATTCTAAAGGATAAAAACTAGTTTTGCATTAAATACTTTCCATTTATCAACCAATTACTATTAATCACGTTGATTGTAGCGTCTGATTTGGAAATAAAATGAGAGTATATGTGTCTTTTATGTTCTATCTTAAATTTATCTTAAAATTCTTAGAATACACAGTACTCCCTCCATCCCAAATTATAAGACGTTTGACTTTTTTGACACCAAGTTTGACCACTCGTCTTATTCAAAAATTTGTGCAAAATATCAATTCTTTTATCGTGGCTTGATATATTAATAAAAGTTCCTCAAGAATGACTTAAATTTAACTATATTTGTACAAATTTTTTGAATAAGACGAGTGGTCAAACTTGGGATCAAAAAAGTCAAACGTCTTATAATTTGGGATGGAGGGAGTATTATAGAACAGGACGAGTAAGCTTTATTTTAGTTTAAACCACAACAATAATTTACTCCATCAATAATTTAGTGTGAAAATATCTATTTATTAAAGAAAAAGATCAAGTGTTCAAGTATCATAATATTTTATTTATATTAGTTTTTATATTTATGGGAAAAATAATTAAGAAAAAGAATAATAATAAATAAAAAAGAAAGAAAAAAGAACGAAAGACGTAAAAGCAAGCCTAACCAGAATCGGAAAAAAACAAATGTAGAACTTACCACGCATATAATTCATAAAAGAACACACACACATATATATATATATATATATATATATATATATATATATATATATATATATATATATATATATATATATATATATAGACAATACTGTAGTACCATGTCACGCAGGCTCTCGTGTGCATGTGGCGGCCACACGTACACGACACGCGGGTTCTAACATGGAAATTGCATGCCCGCCTTCACTTGTTGGCGAGGGTGGCGACTGGCCTCCAGTAGCTTAACTATCCGTGCGTCCTTATCCCTTAGCTCCTCGCCGAGCTCCTGCAACCTTTTCTTCTTCTCGGCCTGCATTGTGCTCGTTCTCACCACAACGAGACGACACTGCTGGCCGTGCAAGCAATGCGTCTCGCGGGAGGTGGGGTGACCCTCAGCATCAACGTGCACCATGCCGTTGCCGATGCCGCTGGCTGTGAAGCTAGCATATTGCTTCTTCCTTGTCCCATGGATCAAAGCACGTTGTTATTTCATTGTACTTGCTCGATAGACGTCAGCAGCTCGACCTCTTTGAACCGTCATGAATCCTAGCGACAGCGTCGGTGTGGTGGTATTTGCAGTGCACCCAAGAGATATTGATGCGCTGGCAAATAGAGTCCTGGGCAAATACGGTCGCAAGAGGGCCTAAATCAGAGTATGTATGAAAGAAACGCTTCGTTCTATATAGAGTGAGATATGATTCAAAGCGTTTTTCAATCTAATTTTTTATTGACATAATAATACCATGTGTTTGCTTCGTTTCCTCTCCTCTACCTGTATCAGATTTGAATAAGGGTCTGTGTGCATGCATGCATCACATACGTTGCATGCCATGAATCGGCCATGTTTTAGAACCAAGAGAGTCCGGATTGCAAGCGCCCGGACGTTACCTGTATCAGATTCTATCTAATATATTGATTTAAGGGCGCTGCTAGCGCCCGGACGTCCGGATCCGGGTTCTAGTGGCTGGACGCCGGAACAGCCCACCCTGCCTCCCGCCGCAACAGCCCACCCCCCTCTCCAATGAAAAAATGAAAACGGAAACGCGACCACCGCCCCCGCTCCCCCCGCACGGGAAACCTGTGAATCACCGCCCCCGCTCCCCCCGCACGGGAAACCTGCGAACCACCGCCCCCGCTCCCCCCACACGGGGAACCTGCGAACCCCCGCCCCACCCCCGCACGGAGAAGGAAGGTGCGCACCCCGGCGCGCACGGATTTTTCCCACGCCGCAAACCTCGCCGACCCCCACCAGATCCGCCCCGCCGCCAGCTCGCCCCCAGAGCCCACCCCCATCCCCATGCCATTGCAAAAAGAGTAGGGAGAAGAAACTGAAACATCAAAGCAACACTACTGCAAAAAAACACTGCTGCAACGAAGGACTCCTAATGAAACAAAACAGGAGAAACTGGTGAAAACAAAACAAAAAACTGTTGAAACATCGAAAAACACTACAACAAAAAAGGAGAAGAAACTACTGTAACAAAAAGGAGAAGAAGCTACTACAACAAGGAAAAGAAGCTACTGCAACAAAGGAGAGGAAGCTACTGCAACAAAAAGAAAAAAGCTACTGCAACAATAAAAAAGGCTACTGCAACAAGAAGAAGAAGTTACTGGAACAAGGAGAAGAAGCTACTGCAACAAGGAGAAGAAACTACTGCACCAAAGGGGAAAGAAGATACTGCAACAAAAGAGAAGAAGCTGCTGCAACAAAGAGAAGAAGCTACTGCACCAAAGCGGAAAAAAGATACTGCAACAAAAAGAGAAGAGCTACTGCAACAAAGAGAAGAACTACTGAAACAACAGAAGCGATACTAATGAAACGTCGGGAAACATGGGGATGCTGCTGCAAAAACAAGGGGAAGAAACTATTGAAACATCTCAAAAATAACTATTGCAACATCAGAGAATCGTGCAAAAAGCATTTCACATCATCTGTTGCGTGTAGATCTGAATCGCCACCAAAATGTTTAGATCTTGGGGAGGGAGGAAGGAGGAGGAAGAAGACGACCGGATCTAGAGAAGGAGGAGGGAGTAAAGCTCAGATCCAGAGGAGAACGAGGAGGGGGAGGAAGGAATAGCTCAGATCCGCGAAGAATCCCCCCTACCTCGTCGGAACCCACCGTCGTCGAGCATAGCTCCAGTGGCTAAAGGTCGCTAGAGCAGGGGGGAGGGGGAGCCGCGGCTCGCAGGCTCCGCCGCCGCTCTCTCTCTTGGCGCCATGGCTGTCGCGGGAGTACAGAGGGAGGGAGCGAGGGGAGGGGAGAAGGGAGAGGGAGCCCCGGTGAGTGTACCGCGGAGCGGCTCGCAGAGTGAGTGCGCAGCGGCGGAGAGAGCGAGGTGTGCGTGGCTGCGAGTGGAGGAAGAAAGAAGGCGAGCAGGTGCGTGGGAGCCGGCTGCGGGCGTGGGAGCGCGACGCGGGTGCGGTCCGTGAGTAGATAAGGGGAGCGGGCGGGAGCGGGTTGGGTCGCGCCGCTTCGCGTGGGCGCGCGTCGCGTCCGTCCGTCCTCATCCGGACGTCTTCACCCTATCAATACCGTTGATTTAAACGTGAGCCTACCGAACTCTGAGATATCCATACGGTAAGGATAATCTGTAGCTTTCAATCTGGCCGTTAGAGATAATATATTTCCTAATTTATACTTGTATTTTTTTTTCCTATTTGAGTTAGGATTTCTATACAACATACTTAAAATCAGAGACATCTATTTGGATTATGATTCCTATAAACTATCTATATTACTTTAGGAACTTTGTCCAATATATGTCATATAAACATAGGAGTTGCATAGATAAAAAAATCCATATTCATGAAGTTAGTTAAGGGAAGAGGATAAAAAAATGGATGGACGAAAAAAAAGAGCCTGAAATTTTGCCTCTTTATTATTAGGTATAGATTAGGCATGAACCTTTTGTGTAAATTAAGCTGTTAGGTCATCATAAAATCCAATAGCATATATATAGTTTTTTTCTTCTTCTAATTGGACTCTCCAGATTAACGTGGTGGCTCCTTTTAACACTCTTCTAATAAGATTTTGTTCCTAGTGTACAAAACATTTGTTCCAATATAATTTTTTTGTTCCCTTCATTACAAAGTGAGACTGCATGGTGTGTTCCAGGTTTACAGATCTTAATTTTATCAATATAAAGTTCTCGCCCACTTGAACGCATTTTTATTCTAGACAATTCAGTTGCTCCTGGTATAGCAGCTATGTTTTATCAATATAAAGTTCTCGCCCACTTGAACGCATTTTTATTCTAGACAATTCAGTTGCTCCTGGTATAGACAATTCTAGACAATTCGATTGTCTAGCCCGCACAGTCATCAAACAATCCATATCAAACAAACATGCGTTACTGTATGTGTTAAAGAAACGAATGGATATATACTGGGTAGCACGTTCAGTTGCTCCTGGTATAGCAGCTATGTTTTCAGACGTATATAAATCCACTTGCAAGCACTCGCTATAGCTTGTAAGTGGTCATCTATGTTCGCTTCTCTTATAAGCCGTACTTTTTCAATCAACGAACACTGTTTTTCTCTCACAACAAATCAGCGAACAGTACTTTCAAACATAGCTTTTCAGCCAAGCGAACGGAGTTTCGGGGCAAGTTTTCAGACGTAGTAACTGCTAATAGTTGGTGCATGTCCTATCGATCAGCGTGTCACCTTCATGTTCCACTACAAGAGAACTGGCGAACATCAGGTTTGCATCTCTGATTGCATGCATCTCAACGGCTGCATCTCGTATCGGCATGCGCTGTCTGGGTTGCTGCTTCGCGCAGGATATGCCAATACTAATGACAGAGATCAGAGATTCCTGAACTCTGCTTCTTGTGATCTTATCGCTGTCGTCATTGTGCACCCATATTGTTGGATCAGCTATCTCCATGATCCTGTCAGGGAGAGCAGCCTCCGAGAACTTGTGAAGATCTAATGATCCTGTAAACATATTTTCTGTCGGGCTCCTACCCGTAAACATCTCAAGTAGCAATATCCCAAGGCTATAAACATCACCAAGAGTTGAGATTGGAAAACCTTCTCCATACTCTGCAGTTAAGCAAAGTTTTTAATTACAATAATCAAGATGCAATATTTATGAAGGAACTAGGGTAATGCTAAACAGAATGCAACAATTAATGTTAGTTACCTGGAGCAACATAACCAATGGAGCCTCTTATTCCAATCGTGCTGTTTGAATTTTGCCCAGCTCTGTTTGCACTTTCAAGCAGGATCCTTGAGATGCCAAAGTCTCCAACTCGGGCACTCATATCTTCTGCTAGAAGGATGTTGCTTGGCTTGACATCACAATGAACAACTGGTGGCTGACAGTGATTATGAAGATAGTCCAGAGCATCCATGACATCGACAGCAATATCTAGCCTTTGAGTTAGGCTCAGAGTATTGTTTAGAGTGGAGGTTCTGTACTTGGGATGAAGCCACCCATCTAAGCTCCCATTGGGCATGAGGTCCATGACCAGTGCCTTAAAATCTTGACCTTGGTTATCTATGCTTGAGCAGAGCGTGATGATCTTTATGAGAGAACGGTGGCGTACCCTTCTCAGCGCCTCACATTCAGCCTGGAAACTCTTAGAAGACCCTGATTGCTGAAGGTTAAATACCTTTACAGCCACTGGTGTTGGTGTATCCTCACCTTGTAAACTGCATTTGTAAACCGAGCCATATCTTCCTTTGCCAAGCAAGTCAGATTCTGAAAATCCATCTGTTCCCCTCAACAAGGCCTGATACGTAACTCTTTGGAAGTGTTCCTGAGTAACTGCTGTAGGTGGCGCTTGACTCTTCGGTCCTTGCTTAAGCTTCCAAATAGTTACAGTGACTGAAACTAGCAATAATATTGCTCCAGTTGTTGCCAGAGAAATGATCAGAGCCTTTGACCTATCTTTTTTGCTATCTCTTACTGGATGCGTGGAGCATGGGGCCAAGCGAAGCTGAGGTATTCTACCGCACAGCTTGCTGTTTCCGGTTATTGATATGGCAGTCAAGTTGCCGAAAACACCCCCATTGGGCACTTCACCCTGCAAATCATTGAAGGATGCATCAAATGCCAACAATGACGTTAGTTTCTGTAGAGATGCTGGGATCGGTCCTGACAGGTTGTTGTGCGCTAGATACAGCCCTTGCAAGGCGCCAATGTTGCCAAGGGCATCTGGTATCTCACCTGACAATTTGTTGACGGTCAGGTTTAGTTCCCGGAGCCCTTTGACATTCTGCATAGATTGTGGTATGTTTCCTTCAAACATGTTGTCATCCAGCATCAAGGACTCTAGTACTAGGCAATTGCCGATGGTATCTGGTATGTGGCCGGACAACTGATTCCCTGACAGGATCAACTGGTTGAGATTAACCAAGTTACCAACTTCTGACGGAAGGGGTCCTGAGAATGAATTGTGTGATAAATTCAGGCTCACAGAAAGGGATGACAGAAAAACCTCCTTGGGAATTGAACCATTTAACAGGTAGTTCTCTGACAGATCAAGGAGATACAGGTTCCTTAGTTTGCCAAGGCTTGCGGGGATTGGTCCTTCCAAGCTGTTACTGTATGCAATAATCTCATTAAGCCGTGTAAGGTTTCCAAGTGAAGATGGTATGAGGCCTGATAACCTGGCACTGTACAAGACAAGCTGAACTAAGTTTTCTAGTTTACCGATGCTGTCCGGGATCACTCCGGATATTGAGGTGTTTGCAAAATCAAGTATGGTTAGCCCAACCAAATTGCTGATGCCCTGCGGGATGCTGCCCGAGATGCCACAGTCTGACAAATAGAGATACTGCAGCGTGGTTGACAGGTTTACCACCGATCTGGGGAGCTGCCCACTGAAGGAGTTGTAACTGAGGCTCAGCTGCAGCAGGTTGCTGCAGTTGGCCAGGGAAGCGACGAATTCCCAGCCCTCCGTGTCGTCTGCTTCAAGCAGGTTGTAGGACAAGTACAGGTACTGAAGATGCTCCAGCCTCCCGATATCGCGAGGCACAAGTCCAGTGAATTTGTTGATCGAGAGCTGTAGGCTTGTGAGAGTGGTGAGGTTTGAGAGGGAAGAAGGGATGCGTCCGGTGAACCTGTTGTTGGCAAGGCTGAAGTCTTCCATGGCGGGGAACTTGCTGCCGACGTTGGCGGGAATGCTGCCATGGAGCCGGTTCCCTTCCTCGTGGAAGGTCCTCAATGACGACAGATTGTACATGGAGAGCGGGAGCGCGCCGCGGAGCTTGTTCACGGCGAGGTCCAAGACCCTGAGGCCGGTGAGGTTGGCGAGCCCCGGCGGGATCTGGCCGTCGAACTGGTTGTTGGCGAGGGCGAGGTGGCGTAGCGACGACATGTCGGCAAGCGACGCCGGGATAGGCCCCGTGAGGCTGTTGCTCTTGAGACGGAGCACCTGGAGCCGCGTCAGCCGGTCCCCGAACCCCGCAGGCACGCGGCCACCGAGGTTGTTGGCGTCGAGGAACATTTCCTCCATGGCCTCGCAGGAGCTCAGGTTGGCGGGGAACCTGCCGGAGAAGGTGTTGTAGCCGAGGTCCAAGTAGCGGAGGCGACGGAGACGGCCGAGGCTGTCTGGGACGTCGCCGTGCAGCCAGTTGTCTCCCAGCTCCAGTGCTTGCAGGAACGTGAGGTTCCCGATGGCCGGGGAGAGCGTCCCGGCAAGCCCTCTCATGGGCAGGTTAAGCCCCACCACCCGCGGTGGGTTCCGCTTCGTACCACGGGTGCACGCCACTCCCTCCCAGCTGCAGAACCCGGTGCTGCCGTTCCACGATGCCAGCGCGCCGCCGTCCATGGTGAGCTCGGCCTTGAAAGCGAGCAGGGCGGCCTCATCGCCGCCGCTCACGCTCATCGCCAGGATGGAGAGGCCCAGCACGCATAGCAAGCTCCTCTCACGCATCGACGTATATTTTGCCATGCCCTTCTTGCGTTACCTTGGTTAATTGGTGGGAGAAGGAGCTATATGGTTGAGTAGTAGCAGGACGTCTGGGTCGATCATCTTTGCGCATGCCGATGTCGTTGAAAACTTGAGCTTCCTTTTTGACGCTGGATGGATGTGATGTGCGTGAAGAAAACGTCGATGAATGCTTCCTTTTTAGGCTGGACGTCGTTGGAAATTTTGAGGCTTCAGACGAAAACACGAATGAATGGACACGGTCGGATCGGAGGAGAGACCCGTTTGATGACACGGCGACAGGGTTCGTCTTAATTTCTTCGCGAGTAGTGACATGCAAATACGAATTCGTGAAACTTGTGCGTCTTCAGTCACGTCTTAGTCACCCCTAGTTGATGTCTCCCGGTGACTTCATTCATCGGTCACGCTTGCAGCAGAAGTCTAATCTACACTATAAAGAAGCAAAACAAAGTTTGGTACACCTCATGTTGTGTCCCCCTCTCCAGCTAAGATAGTTCAACCATACCAAAGATTTTATATCCAGGATTTTAACATCATTAAGATCAATGGCTCCTACGGCTTAAATTACACAAAAAGTCCATGCTTAATACAATTAATAAATACTCTATCCGTTCTAAATTATAAGACGTTTTGATTTTTCTAGATTCATAGTTTTTGCTACGTATCTAGATATATATTATGTCTAGATACATAGTAAAATCTACGAATATAGAAATACCAAAATGTCTTATAATTTGGGACAGAGGAAGTAGTAAATTTGGAATTTAAATTTTAAAAAATAGCAGTCTGATTTATGCCCAAGTTTGGAAAGAAAAATGCCTAAATAAAAAGTCCATGTAAAACATAATTAGTAATAAAGGCAAAATTTCTACACCTTTGAATTTATGATGATGTAACAACTTAGATTAAATAAAGAGTCATTCCTCAAGCCATTCAAGGACTTCTTTACAAATAAGTTGCGGAGAAGAAAAACAGCAAACGCTCCTATTGCTATCTATTGGTATGAAGACCAATTTGGCTTTTTAATACACACATATAGTTGCCCTGGGTGTGGATATTTCGAGTTCCACCACTTTAGCCATCTCCGCCTGTCTACTTGTTGTAGCCTTAAGGCCACCGAGTCGTTATTTTCCCTTGTTCTTGGCCGGAGCGTTTTAGCATCACAATCGACATTGATGAAGAAGAAACAACAATACTGGCTGGTTCATTACATTGATCATCAGGTTTTCATGGCAGTGGTCTAGAAGAAAATATTCCAGTAGACAAGATTATAATAAATCATAAAAAGTATTCTGAGTTTTGATATCTTATTACGTGAAATTGGTCCATCGATTCCCCCCTACGCATGCGGGAGAATCTCCCAAGAACCACAATGGACATTATTCATCTTTTTTCTTTATGAGAAACTGGTCACAAGCATCATCACAACATGGCCTACAATAACGTGATACAATGGCATGGGTAGCAGGCCTGAGCGTCCCATTGACGTTATTTATGCTTTAGTTTTTTTGTTTGGAAAGCCTTAGGCGCCAATGGATGTTGGCGCAATGACAACACTGTCTAGCGGTTGCTTGAAGCAGTAGTAGTTCCAACATACATGACTACATGAGCATCCTTGTTAGATTTCGGCAATGTTTTAGGGCTAAAAGGACAACCACATATCTGCAAGAGATGATGTACGATGATACAAAATAAATTTTATAAAGTGGCGAGGAACTGAACGGTTTGTAGAGACTTGGATAGTGATGTTATCGAGGAACTAAGTTTACTCAAGAGGACAATTAAAGGCAAGTATGATTTAGACTCAGCAAAAAATGCATAGCCTAAATTGTAAAAATATCTCTAAGCTTCTAGAAGTTTGGAGATAGATTGGGAGATGAAACCTAAATAACATATTTGGAGCTCCTGAAAATCTAGCTTGAAGCTTCCAAAGTTTAGGTTTAACTCTACAAATATGGGAAAATATCCACCAAAATTGAGAAAATTCCTAAAACATTATATTCAGTGTCTAAACACATTTTAAAAGATTCCGGCTACAAAATTATGAGATGCAACTAGTATGAATGCAACTTATATTAATGTTGAATGTATTCATGATAAATGCATCCATGTTGATTGAATCTTATGTTTGAGCTGTGGAAACTTCTTAAAACATGTTTAGACTTGCTTAGAAAGTTTTGGGGAATTTTCTAGATTTTCTAGATAATTTTATATTTTCATGGAGCAAAATATAATTTCTTGAAGCTTCAAGATATACTTTCACAAGATCTAAATATTTTATTTAGGTTTATAACATCCCAATTTTTGTCCAGTATTTTTCTTGGGATTTTATAGGCTTAGATTTATTTTTATAAAACAATAAAAATGTTTTAATAATCTCTAAAAATTCATAACTTATTTATTTTGAATCAAAAACTTGCAAAACTAATACTACCATTTTTCTCTAAAAATTCATAACTTACTTTTTTCCCCCCTAAGAATCTAGCCTTGAAGCAGCCCAGCCAAGTTTGTTACATTTGCTTGCAGCCCAGTAACCCTTCGTCGCGTGGCGTGTTGGGGCCGCTGGCTTGGTCAGCCCGTATTCGATCCTCGCTCAAAACGGATTCTTGGTCCAATGGAAATCCTGTCAATGTCGGCCCCGCCCGCTTGTTCTCTTTTGTGCTGTGTTGACGACGCGCCCGCTCGGCCCCTTGTGGTGCTGGTGCACATCCTCCTCGCCGCACCGGCTCGCCGCTCGCGTGCGCATGGGACACGGACGCGACGTCGAGGTAGCTAGCGGCGTGCCGGGGTGCATCGACGCGGCCGAGGAGGCAGCGGCGGCGCCGACGAGATCGATCTGTCGCTGCCCAGAGTGCCCACCCGCGCCCCAGACGCGGGAGAACGAAGTACTTGCGCACGTGCCCGGCATGGGAAAGGAAGAAAAGGATCGGAGATGGATAGATCAGAGTTCGGGACCCGCCTGGTTCTTCCAGCTCCAATGCGAGTGATGGATCAATCGATCAGTGCATGCATGCGTCGACCATTCAACTTGACCACGCTGACCAGCTTGCGCTTGGCCGCGCGCTGAAGGCTGAACAAGTGAAAAAGTACACCACCAGAGCCCACAGCTAGCTGGCTACCAGTCCTGTGTGTTGAGTTGTTGACTCAGCTACCTACCTACTAGCTAGCTGCCTCAATCTCACCTCCGGCCGGCAATCCTCTCGCCGCTGCCTTCATGTTCATCGGCTAGTTTAAGGTGAACAGCTGAAACCCAGGACTTTGTCATCGTCAGCTGATCACAGATGCCACTTCTTCGGGGATCTGCTGCTGCTTTTGTGATCTCGTCTGATTTTTTTTTGTTGGCCCTTTTTTTAAAAAAAGTTTTGCACAAATCTGCCCCCGAAGGCATACTTTCAAAATCTAGATCCTCATCTCGGTGCCAAGGTAATTGGCGTCGAGCTAACGCTCCTCGGCGCCAGAACAATTGGCGCCAAGGTCTTGGGGCCACGTCGGCGTCGACGCAGACGTGGCAGTGACATGGCAGGCAACGCGGCACAACAGATCTTGCGCGCTGATCTACTACCTGCAGGACTGTATCTTCGATCTAGAAAGCGAAGTTAGCAGCGGTTACAAGGACAATGAAGACGACAACAACAACAATGGTACCAGTTCTCAGGAGCCACTCTGCAATGATTCATATTGCATCTGCCCTAATCACAAGAACAAGGGGCCTTCGCCGCCAATACCACCAACAATGGGAGGATATTGTGGAGAAGGTGCAACACAATTTGCTATGTGGCCACACTCCTAGGAGGAACCTATCTTTTTTTTTGAGAAAACTGGAGGAACCTATCTTGTTCACATGCCATATCCATGTGTTTGTTTGTTGTTTGGTTTAATTATCTAAGGCATATTAGGTTTAGTCAAAGGACCTCTGTCCCCTTGTTTGGTACATGTTCTCACATGCCATATCATATGTTTGTTGTTCGCTTTAATTACCTAAGGCATGTTAGGTTTAGTCCAGGACCTCTGTACTCTAGTTTGGTACATATTCTCACATGTCATTTCGTGTGTTGTGCGTGTTGAATTATGTAATGCACTACTTCATTAGGTTTATTTGCAGTACGTGAACTAGTTTCACTAACTCTGCAATATTAAACTAGATATTATGACCACAAATAATGAAAACAACAAAACAATGAAAAGTCCAATACTAGAGAACAGTAAACAACACAATAACACTAGAAGTACATGCCGACAAACTAAATAACGTAGTACATGACCTAAGTACATTCATACTTAAAGTGCATTACATGACAACATAATGAAAAGTCCAAGACTAGACAACATTGTTTATGAATAGAGCATAGAACTATTAAGTCATGGAGACTACTGAGTACAAGAAGGCCACTATCCTTTTCTCAGGGCATCGGGATTCTCCTCTATCGCTTCTTTCTTTCGGCGTGCACGCTCAAACTTCTTCTCCCTCTCCTCCTATATGCAGCAACACGTCTCCTTTCCTCCTCTTTCTTATGCTCCTTTTGTGCAACCTCCTCTCTACTTCTCTTCTCCATCATCTCCTCTGTAACACCCTAAATTTTTGAGTATTTTCAAATAGGGAATTTGAATTACTTACGCAATTGTGTGAGCATTTAAACCTAGTCAAATGATATTTTGTTTAAAATAACATCAAATATAGGATTACAATATGTGTTTGTGCATACATGCCGATGCATATTTTATTTGGTGATTGGTTTTTATTTTTAGAAGAAAATTATTTCAAAAATCATTTGAAAACGCATTTGAAATATTAGAAAGAAAAAAAAGATAAGAATTTACCTTTCCTCGGATTCGGCCCAGAGGCTCAGCCTCTCCTCCCTTCCCTTGCTGGACCGTCGGTTTCTTCACCTGAGCCCAGCGCCGCGTAGTGGGCCGAGCCCAGCTCGTCGAGGCCCATTTGGCCGAATCGCTGCCGCGCCCCTCTCTCTTTTCTCTGGCTGACACGCCGGGCCCGCGTGTAAGAGCCGTCTTCTTCCTTCATAACCGAGCCGGACTCGGTGCAAGGTGGCCGATGCCGCCACGATTTCCTTCCCCCGCCTTGCTCCGCACGTCAGCCAGCCTCATAAATAGCAGCCCCCGCCTCCACCGCCTCCATCTCAACCCTAATCGGGAGCCAACATCTTCGCCATCAAGCTCTAGCCGCCGCAAGCCCTAGTTTTCCGACGCCAAGCAAGTTGTCTACTCCACCGCGTTATCGTCATCAAAAGCTTGTGTACAAGCTTCGGGTTGTTGTTTGGGAGTTGCCGAGCCTTTCCTTTTCTTCTATTTCGATTTGTTTCACTAAGCTAGCTTTATCCTTGTAAACAGAGCACCGCCGCCCGCCATTGGTAGCCGCACGGCATCCTTCTCCAATTTCCGTCGCCCCGATCCATCTAGGTGAGTTCGCGATCGCCTGCTCTTGCTCCCTGTGCTCTTGGTTCAGCGAATTGCGCGCTAGTTTGCCGGATTTGACAACGCCGGCGAGCCGCCGTCCAACCCGCCGCCGTCGGCTACAGTACCCGCCGGAAATTCCCCCCCTCTCACCCTCCGATCGAATCTCGGCCGCTCGTTTTAGATCTAACGGCCAAGATCTCAAGATACCCCTTCGGGTGTCACTTTTTCTAAAGAGTCCCTCGAGTTTTCTATAATTATGCCCGCCGTCCTCGAATCTGATTTAAAATTCAGTTTTTATTTATTTTAAATCGTAATTAAGTTCAGTTTATTTATGATTCTGCCACTGACTTTAGTTGCTTATAATTTCTCCGTTTTAACTCCGAATTGATCCGTTCAAGTTGCGTTAGGTTCATAATTTCATACTCTACCTATTAGTACTGCTGTATAGTAGATTTTATACTTTTAAAATTCGAGGTTAGATTTAATCTATTACTTGGATAAAGTAAATCTTGTTTAAATCATAACTTTTCCGTTCTAGCTCCGATTTATGTGAACTTCGCGTCTGTGTGATCCTAGAGCGATGTAGATTTGTTTTAAAAACTTTTCATCTTATTTTACTGTTGTTGGTGTACTGTTCTAATTGTAGCTTTGTTTGCTTTGCATGATTGCCCTTGGATGATTGTTGTTGACGTGTTAATCGAGAATAGACGGTGATCAGTTCGTTGGTGATCAAGAGAACTTTTACGAGTCGGATCAATAGGATCAGCTAGATCAAGGCAAGTATAGCATGGGATTACCCTTGTTACCTACTCACTTTAATTCACTTAATTCATGCTGCATGTGTCTCCTTGTTAAGGATGCCTTAGTATTGATCTTGTTCCTTAAATCCTATGATTATTGGCATTGGGTAGTGGCTAGTGCTTACATAAACAATGATCTTGTAATTTGACTAATGATATATGCAATAACACTAAAAGATGCTTTTTAGCAACAGGGAACAAGAGGGCTAGAGTTATCTCTAGATTCCTCTCCGTAAGGACTTATCTGTAAGCGAACATCCGGGACTTACAGTACAGCTGTGAGGGCTACATGGCTCTGGCTTTAGTCATATAAGGGGACCTTTTCTAGCTTGTTAGTGGTTACCTTTATGGCGCAAAAGGGGTTGTGTTCCGGGTTAGGTGTAGTGCAGCCCCTGTCCCTATGAGTATAGGCTGCGTGTCATTGTGCCATATGGAAGGGGGCTCTACATTTGCAGGCCACAGAAACCTAGCGGCCCTAACTTGTTAGACGAACCTTGGAAAGACTTCACAGTGAAACTTGATTGTCCAATGGGGAGTCATGACCTCGGGCTTTTGGGGATCACGACTCACAGTGAAAGTGTACAACCTCTGCAGAGTGTAAAACTGGTATATCAGCCGTGCTCACGGACACGAGCGGCCTTGGACCCTTACGGAATAGAGATCACTATTAATTTTACTTGTTTTTGCTATTCATTATTCTCTTTACATGATCATGTGTTTATTATGGGAATATTACCTATTTGTTGCTACTCAATTGCTTAAAATATGATCAACTAAAAGCTACATGCAGTTGAACCAGTGTCTATCCTACTTGAGCTACATGAACCCCATATTACACTTGTTGAGTACTTTTGTGCTCACCCTTGCATTCCCCCACCACGGGATGGAATCCCGAAAGTGCAAATAGTGATTACTACTACTACTTTTCTGAAGATTACTAGACTTGTGGTCAACCAGTTGACGTGCCTGTGCTATGGAGCTAGCTACTACAATATTTATACTATGTTTCTGCTTATTTATGTGAAGACTCTGTGAATCTATTCGTTATGTAATAAACATCTGTGACGATACTATTTATATTTGTCATCTTATGTGTGATTGATCTCTGGGCGCACATAAGAATATACACTCCATTTATTCCTTAAAAATGGGTGTGACATCCTCGTCCTCTGCCTCCCACTTCAACAGTTTCTGCATCCACTCCTTGTCTTCCTGCTTGATTTCAGTATCAATCCACTGCTCAAAATCACAGAGCGGTGGAGGGGTCTGCAATATATTCAAATGTTACACACCAAATAAACTATGCATCACTTCATATGACAGAAAATAATTATTACACAACATTAATTTCTCACCATCTTGTTAATGCGGCGCTAACGAAGTGTAGGCTCAAATGCAAAATTGGCACACATCCAATACCTCTGCCTATATGTGTTCTCTTCATCGAACTTGGCTACCTTGCAAAGATCACTGCAAAAGCACATGGGCACCGGAACACCACTAGGCATAGGCAATGGGTCGAAGGCATTCTGGTCATTCGGCCATACTACAATTCAACCAATTTTGATGTAAAAACCGAAAGCAATAAACACTAAAACCTAAACCTAAGGTTTCTCATTTGATGGACAGCAATGAACCCATAATATAACAAGATGCGCTGAGGTTACCTTGACTTGCTAGCTTTTTCATGTCACCGCCACGTCTGCGTCAACGCCAACGTGGCCCCAATAGCTAGGCGCCGAATATTCTGGCGCCGAGGCGTGTTAGCTCGGCGCCAATTACCCTGGCGCCGAGATGAGTGTCTAGATTTTGAAAGCATACCTCCAGGAGCAGATTTGTAAATAACTTTAAAAAAAGGAAAAAAACAAAAAATTCGGTAATCTCGTTCATAGACTAGGTCTTCACTGTGCAGTGTCACGAATCGAGACGAGTGGCGTTTAGGAAGAAACCGCATAGTACGTGCCTCTGTTTTCGGAAAAAAAAAAGACTGCCAAGCAACCTAGGTAGTACGCTACACCCGAATGTATAGTCCCCGAACTCCCGATGGACTCCAACAGTACCCTTGGCTTGTACGTCCGGGTTTCCTTCTGCTATTGTTCCACTTCGATCTAATCGTCAGTGGAGATAATGACGGAGCAGTCCATAATTTCGAGCCATCAGTGAGAACTGTCAAGCCTTTCGGCTGCTAGATAAGTATAAGAGCTCCTACATTTCTCTCCTCTCTTCGTATTGGCCGCTGGCTTGAAAATATGCGCCCACAGAGTATACACTCTGCAGTCTAGCCGAATTCAACCTAGGGCACGCCGTGCCGACACCACCACCGGCTTTGCCACGCCGTGCCGACGGCGAGTAGCGGTGTAGCGTGCAGCACGCCAGCACGTACGGGTACGGCCGGCGTTAGCGAGTGCCTCGCCACCGCATAAGACCGCGCGCACGGAGCTCTCGGCGAGGTCGATCAGACATTGCGCGCGCGCCCGACGCGGGGCGGGGAAGGCGGCCTGGCAAGTCCTGGCTCGCACGTGGCCGGCATGGGAAGAAAAAGGAGATCGATAGGGCAGCAGGGGCCTGCCTGTACCTGGGCTTCTTCCTGCCTCGTTCTTCCTCCGAGTGATCCAGGCAGCAATCAGTATCAGTGCATGCATGCGTGGACCAGTCAACGAACTTGGCTGACCACCAGCGTGCGAATTGCGATTGTTGGCCGCTGACAGACTACTTCCAGTCTACCACCAGTCTATATGTTGACTGTTGAGTGTTGACTGTACAATTTGATCAAAGAAGAATTTTTAATCGCTCATATTCCATATGTCTGGAGAGCATCGAAGTTCAAGTGAATTCACTACTCTTTTTCCCTAGCTTCCCTGTTAATACATGTGACAGCCCACGTATTGTATATGATATTAATATAATCATGTATTGACTCATCTGCAGTAGCCGCCTAGCTAGTGAAAGTGCAAAAATGTCAATATCTTCGCTTTTGATTAATAAAACTGACGTTTACCAGATAGCAACATCGCAGTACAGGCGCCCTCACCCTCACAGAAAAGTAACCCGGGACACGGGTAGCAAAAGCACTCATCAAGCTAGAAACACCACCTCTTAATGAAATACTCACATGCCAAATGACGGCACGGTTGTGAGAAACTCACAGTAGAACACATCTCTCGCACTTTATCTTCTTTGGTTGCCTCTCTTTATTAGTTTCATAAGCTCTTCAGTGATCAAATGGAGCAACAACTTGCATATAATTAAGAGAGTAAATCGGTGGGTTTTCTTATTGCTAGGAAAAATGAGCTTAGGGGGTTAATTGTTTTTTTTCTTAATATAAAGGACCAGCCTGCTACAAGCCGCACGAATTACTCTCTATAAGATGGAGCAAATACAAGAGGTGGGAGTTGTGGGGAAGCTCCAAACCCCCACCTCAAATATCTCTCTTTTAGTGGTGGATTTGGTAAATCAAAGCCTCACAATTACTCTCCCTAACCCCTGCTCTCTCCCAAGGCAAAGAACAGAATACTCTCTCTGTTTTCGAGTTGGGGAAAAGCCTTATAATGGTAAAGTTCAGAATGGCCCCTGGAGCTCGAAATTATCACAAACAATCCCAATTTCAGCATACAACATGTATAGACAATGATTTGCATAATAAATGAGCTAATTGGCCCCCAAATAGTGAAACTAAGAGCTGCACCTCACAAATAAATTATCCATTTCATTAAAAGTGATTGAATAAAATATGCAAATCCAGTGTCATCACGTAGCACGCAACTAAACTGATGGAGCATGGAGATCCACACGTCAATGCATGATTGCACGTACAGGTAAAATACAACTAGTATATAGACTGGCCTTCGATCCCAAGTGCAGCTGATAAACATATAATATTGGCAATATATTTCTGCAACTGGGATCAGACCTTCACGTCTGTAGGCGATTTTTAATGAAATGAGCAAAGATTCAGCGAACCACGCGCGCTTTCGCAACCTCAGTGCAGACATACATCTAGGCGAAGAAGAATTAATGGAGAAGAAATTCAGTCGCTCGGAAACCGCTTTCGCGATATCGCTTTTCTGGGTTTTCTCTCATGCCCAAGCGGAGCTGCCGACTAGCTAGTACAATACAATAATATTATTTATCGAACTTACTTATTATATATTGTTGGAGAGACTTGGAGTAGTTGGACCGACCATATCTCTTATATGGCGCTAGCCAGCTACAGCCGTAAAGTTCATTTTACATTCTCCCTGATTAAGCTACACATATATATACCTATAAAAAAAGGTTGGCCGGCAGCTCATGTCCTTTAGAATTTTGATCGTATTACGGTAGCAGGTTTGATTTGCATAATAATGCACACGTATATGTGTACGAGTCGGGAGGTGCATGCATGCATGCATCTCTCATCTCTGTTCATGCGAGCACCGAGCAGTAGTGTGTCAAACATGGGCAGTGATGTCCTCGCAGGCTCCCTTGCAGCGTGCACTCATGCAATGTGTGTGTCCATAATCCTATGATAGTTTTGTGGTATCGAAACTTTTATTTGCTTTGACCTGTTTGACCGGCCGCCCGCCAGGATACATCCATGCATGTGTCTGTGTCTCTGCATATTGTAGCAGAGTTGCAGCTGCCTGCTACAACTATAAGGACACTACGATCGAACATCAAAGTTGAACGGCGAGTAGTCAAACTTGCTGGTAACTGAGGATCACTGTCAACTCTGAATTGAAGATCTTACTTCGGTGGACTGAAATGTCTTCTCTCCTATCATCGTTACCAGCATAACTGTGGTGGGCTGTAATAACAAGGATAAGCATTTGACTATTGTTTCTCTGCCTCTCCACTTAATAGTTGGTCCCAATTAATGTCCATTTATGGTTTTAACGGGTCCTTGTTTTGAAAATTGAACCAATTAACTAATTGTGTTGGTTGCAGCTTCTTCAATCAGGTTTGATTTATTCGTAGCCTGTACATATGAATGTTGAACTTGCAGAAACTAGCGCCTCGCTCAGCCGGGAGAACATGCATGGCATCTGACGTGCGATTTTCACAGACATGTAGACAAGCATATCTTTCATTTTGTTTTTTTTGCCAGACAATCAGATTGAGGCGTTCAGCTGTGCTGATTCATATTTCTGACAAACTTGCAAATTTTATTACCTTCTTGAAGACTTTAGTGTCTTCTTTTTTTTTTTCCCAGGGAGACTAGAGAAAGCCAGAAAGGGATTGGAACAGCTGATAGATTGAGGCATTCAGCAGTGCTGTTTCCTCTCTCCCTCTCTCTGGAAAAGTCATGCATGTTAGATTGATCCAATTGAGCCAAGGATGTGACTTGTATTCATTTTCCCTTAAAAAAACAATCTTATATATATGGTAGCTAAAATGGTCCATGTATGCTCTGATGTCTTGCTAGGATGTGTGTGTGCAGCTAGGCAGCTAGCTACTTAAAGTCATCTAGAAGCGGGCAATGTCTGCGAGAGAAATCAAGTGAAAGGTGCATCTTTGTCATTCAGGTGGTATTTTGCAGCCATCAAGCGAAAGCAATAGCAAACCAAAACTGTCATAAACTCGAATAATTTAATAATGTTGGCTTACTGATCAATGTCAGTAGGATCCTGCCACCGAATCTGAGTGTTGCATAGATATGATATGGTAGCCTCCAAAAAATAAGTACGGGTGAATAGACCTATAGGGCTATAAATATATATGCAAAAACAAAGTTATCTCGGTTTTGCAGAAAAAAAAGTATGTACACATATGGAAGGGTGTGATTAGGAAGAATTCGAATACAAAATTTATTTACATCTCTGAAACGTATCCTCGCATGGACGTCCTAAAATAATGTAGGAACGTGGGATAATCTTGCACCGACTTTCCACGCACCCAATCCAGATTTTGAGTAATAAAAGTATTTTAAAATAACCAGTTACACATATTGTTTGTTCACAAATTTCAGAAAAGATGATTTACAGCTTCAATTCTATTTAAGATACAGTAGTTCTGACTTCTGAGTACTCCCTTTGTCTCTAGATAAATAGATTCATGTAGTTGTCTTAAGTCAAACTTTTTAAACTTTGACCAATTTTTTTTGGAAAAACCGTTAAGACTTATGGTATCAATTAGTATCATTGGATTCATCATAGAATATATTTTCATTTTGTGCTAATTTTTATGACATAGATGTTGTTACTTTTTTCTGTAAAGTTAGTCAAACTTAAAAAATTTTTGACTGGCACGGATTATACGAATTGATTTATTTGGGGACGGAGGGAGTAAATCTCAAAAATCATTTCGGTTAAATAATAATTAACCTATGGGATAACATATTTCTACTTAATATCATATAATATAATACCCATCTTTCTTTTCTTTTTTGGAAATCTTAGTACAAACTGAGATACTTATACACGTGCGCGATCTTAGTACATGAAATGAAATTGAAGAATGTACATCTTTTGATTTATTCGAAATGTACACTAATATAAGGACCTACATCTCCCAATACATACATTTTCCACTTTGGAGAGTATATATGTCTCTCTAGAGGACGTGAGCTAGAACGTGTTACATTCTTTTTCTTTTTGAAACATGAAAGAATTTGTACACATGTACTAACTAAAATGATTTATAGACAAACTTTAAAAAGGAGAATCAAAATGTGTGCTCCTTTTGGCTACAAATATATCAATGTAATGTACATGATGTAGTAGTATATTGTGTACATATCAGCAAGGGTAAGAATCCCTCAGGTATGTTTGGAGGCATGGCGAGTCCTTCCAAACCCTAGCGTGTGTCTTTAGCATCTCCTTTGCCCTGAGACCGGCCCTCTCGCCGGCATTGACCTGCAGCACCAGCAGCAGTTTTGCCACCACACCGACGGCGAGCATCTCCTGCAGCACCGAGGGCGTCGGCGAGTGCTTGGCCACGGCGTGGAGCGCGCGCACGGCGCTCTCGGTGGCGACTGCGGACACCCGCATGACCTTCTTGGACACGACGGCCAGCCCCGCCGGGTGCGCGACCAGGTCCGAGCGCCCCTCCGCGCAGCCGCAGAGGTGGTCGATGGCCACCACGGCTAGCTCAGTGACGCGGCGGCCGCCCTCGTCGAGGAGCAGCTCGACCAGCGCGGCCACCGCGCCGGCCTCGACGGCCTTGACGCGGTTCCGGCCCCACGGGCAGAGGCGGCACAGCACGTGCAGCGCCGCCCGGACAGCCTTGGAGGACACCCGGTCCGAGACCACGCGCACCACCTCCTGCACCAGGTCGGCGCTCACCGTCATGAGGCGCGCCGGCGTCATGACCGCCGTCATCGCCTTGAGGAGAAGGATGCCGTAGAAGCGCGACCGGTAGCTCGGGCGGCGCAGGACGGACGCCAGTGCGTCGAGGAAGTCTGCGTCCCGTTCCATGATCTGGGCAAGGCTCCGCTCAGAGGGCTTGAGCGAGTAGAGGACGCCGAGCGCGTCCTCCGCCGGCGAGCTCGTGGAGGTCGGAGAATCCAGCACGAAGTCGTCGGCGGCGGCGTCTTGCTGGCTGCCCTCACGCTTGGATGAGTGCTTGGCGACAAGTGAGGCGAGGAAGTCGACGGCGCCCGGCGTGGCCTCGACGCAGCGCCTGTTGCGCTCGCTCTCGGCGACGACGGCCTTGATCTCCCTGAGCGCGGCGGCCGCCTGGCGGTCCCCGCCGTGCCGGCCCTCGTCGAGGAGCGCGGCGACGCGGCACGAGTCGAGCGGCGGGCGCGGCGTGGGGAAGCGCTCGACCTGGTGCGCGGCGCACCAGGCCTGGATGAGGCGGCGCAGCGTGTGGTTGGGCGTGGCGTCCATCTCGGCGGGCGCCAGCGCGCGGCGCGTGACGGGGCAGGTGGCGTGGCCGTCGGTGAAGAGCCAGCGCTCGATGCTGGCGCGGTCGTAGGTGATGCCGGTGGCGAGCGTGACCGGGTCGCGCATGACCTCCAGCGAGATCGGGC
The DNA here is from genome assembly GCA_038087645.1 of Saccharum hybrid cultivar R570. Lineage (NCBI taxonomy): Eukaryota > Viridiplantae > Streptophyta > Magnoliopsida > Poales > Poaceae > Saccharum > Saccharum hybrid cultivar. The sequence continues at coordinate 824,643 of JAQSUU010000198.1, forward strand.
AGAGGAAGTAGTGGGGGACCTCCGCCGCCGCCGAGGACGACGAAACCTCCATGCCGCGGGCTGCCGGGCTGTACTGTGGTCGCTGCTTGCTGCTTGTGCGTGTGATCGAATCGGAGGGGCGAGGTTGACTGTAACGATGAGTTGAGATGTTGCCTTGAAGATCGATGCAGAAGAAGAGGAGAAAGGAGATGATGTTGTTTGCTGAGATCGGAGTTGAACGAATGGAAGGGGAAGAGCGATGGAGGGCGCGTTTTATAGGTAAGGGCGTAAGGCGATGGGAAGGGGAAGCGAAGAAGTCAACCCGCGGCGATGCGTGTGGTCACAGTGTAATGGCCGGGTTGGTGCGGTGGCGTGCGTTAAAACAAACATTTATTTAATCGATTATTAATCTGCAAAATTCCTTAATCTCAGGCTCTCAGCTCGCATAAGTTTCCTCTCGGTCGGTCAGTTTTCACTTTGCACTGATACATTTTACACACAACTCAGAAGTGTGCAACCATAAAGCCCCTTTTGAGAACTTCTCATACATACCACGTTTCCCGTATTCTCCTTTGTTTCAAGAAATAAAGCCCCTTTTGAGTCATTTTTATATCTTATTACTGTATATACTTTTCCCTGGACGTGTTCACAGCACAACGTCAACATCCATTATCAAAAAAGGCAAAAATAAAAAAAGAAGTGGCTAATTAAGCTGGGTTGGGTTTAGTTTGGTATCAGTCTATAGCTACTACCTGGTCGGTGTTGGTCTGTTGAATGAAAAGGTCTGGCTGGCTCTGCCCCCCGCTGACCAAGGCCGAGTTCTTCTCTCCTCGTTTGGCCTGGGAAGATGGATTGACTTTTAATTGATCCCTTCTCCTCACCTCCGCCGGTTAAATATCTCCTCGCGTGGTCTTTTCGACGTATAGTACGTTTTCTTCAACTCCTTGCACTTGAAAGATTCCGTTCGCCTTGCCTGGCTTTGGGCCTTTGACGCCGCTCCGCTTCTGCTCTATCCCTAGATTCCCAACCCTGCTGGTTCAACGACCCACGGTAAGCCGCATGCATGCATGTTGAATACTACATATACGTTCTGGAACGGCTCTCTTTCTAAAGAATCGCGAGAATGTTGGACAATGTCCTGATCAAGCTATTTCCACGCCCCTGCATGCTGGGAATCACTCTACAAATTTGCGTATCTTATATATACTATTATTACTATGCGTTCTGGAACGGCTCTCTTTTCAAAGAATCGCGAGAATGTTGGACAATGTCCTGATCAAGCTATTTCCACGCCCCTGCATGCTGGGAATCACTCTACAAATTTGCATATCTTATATATACTATTATTACTAAATTGAAGACCTCCAATGGAGTCATCACACATCATTAATCATCAGGAGGCGTGCTAAAGAAAATTTGTATTATAAAAATTCTTCCAAAAATAAGAAGGAACTAATCATCAATTCGAATAATCGAACTTTAGAAGGATCTATTTTTATTTTCTAAACAATTATTACAAACCTCTACCATTATAAAAACACATAAATTAATCATGTGTTTGCAATTTAGACATATAATTTAAGGAATATTTTAGCTTACTTTTTTAATAAATAGAGAAGTTGTGATTTAGGTGCAAATTTAATGGGCTACTTAGATTATCTATCATATTGACCTAGTGGGTACGTAATTTATATGCAACTTTATGGGTTCACTTCCGGTTATGTTTCATAATAACAGTGTTGTATATTATTCGCTTCCATTACCATTAATATATAGAAAATGCCGATGACACCAAAAAATCATATACAACTATATATTAATATACGACAAAAATTAGGAAAGTTGTTACTTTTTGAATAAAACACATGACATATCCATATTAATAGAATAATGAAATGACTATTTTACTAAAATACTAAAAATAAAATTCAACATTTTGAGTTGTAGAGGATGTTAGTGCAGATTAAAGGTGGTTATGACCTCCCTGATTTCTTTAGATTCTTTTTGAGTACTTGATCATTATTACCGGGCTTAAATGTCGATATTTTCTTGAGGTTGACGCAATTGCCACCTCCTAGATCATACTTCAAGCTCTTTACCACCGTTCTTGGGTGTCGTAGTGCAGGCTAAAACTATCGTATATGCCATCATAGTACTCAAGAATGCAGTTTACGACCTAAAATTCTATATTTTAATAAAAATTTAAAAGAATAGGTTTGACTAAAAGCTATAATGAACACAGGAGTACAACTAACTTGAGTATAAAAAATAGTAGCAACTAACAGATCAAAATTTGAAATTCAAAATATATGTCTATGATGTCATCAGAATGGTCTACAACAAGTCCGCCATAACTTATGCGGTTTCAACTAAATGCATTGAAGACACCTAATTAAAGGTGTTGTGCTAAGGGGAGAGGAAAATATGATTTTGGATAGAAAAGCATAGAGTAATCGATAAGTTTATCAGGACCCGATAGAGATTACAGAGTATCTATATGCATATTGTATTTGGAAACAAACATATTGAGAAAAATGCATGCAAAGATGAATATTCTCTACCTAGTTTTAGGTATTATAAAAAATGGTGGATCAGATCCAGGACTGACACAAGGCATGGGCTAACCATGTCACATTGCACAGAAAAAACTTAAGCAAGGAAACCAATTAATTGAATGTTCAATAGCTTGATATAGAACTTTTGTACAAGTTGCCACTCAAACTAAGTTGGGTCTAGCTTGTAGACCTTTTTTTTCTCTTTTATACCTGACTAATCAACACGATAACACACATATATACAAGGCATTATGTGGGCTAGACCTGAACTGCAGTCCACCCAGCACAAGTCCTAGATCCATCCCTAAGTATTAAAGACAAAGCTGTTCGGCTGATGCTGATTTATTGTGAGAGAAAATACTCTACACTCTAATGCTCATGTCTTTTAATATTCTTTTTAACCCATGGAAGAGCACAAGGCGATGGACTTGTACATAACCCACCATAATTGACAAGCAAGCATCTATATGACTTGTTTGATACATACAATGCCAAAAAAATCGTACTGGGGTGATGGGAGGGTGTTGTTTGTTGCCCAGTGTTTCTTGCAATGCTTGTACACTTTCAAAATGTTGTCTAAGTAAAGGAAGTACGGCAATCCGTGTCGGTGAAGATTTTATATTTTAGAGGAAAGAAGATGTATGCACACACGTACAAAAAGCTAGTGTGTGGTCCTACAGCGCTAGACAATGTCTTCGGAGTTGGATTGTGATTCGTTAATTTAGGCCTGGTTTAGATCTAAAATTTTTTGCCTCCATCCATCACATCGAATATTTGGACACATACATAGAGTACTAAACGTAGACGAAAAAAATTAATTGCACAGTTCTCAGGGAAATCACGAGACGAATCTTTTAAGCCTAATTAGTCCATAAAAAGACGTAAATGCTACAGTAACCAACATGTGCTAATGACGAATTAATTAGTATCATTAGATTCGTCTCGCAGTTTCCTAACGGGTTCTGTAATTTGTTTTTTTATTAGTATCCAAAAATCTATCCCGACATCCTTCTGACACATCTAATATGCCTAAAAATTTTCTTTTCGCGAACTAACCGCTACCTTATCATCGGAAACTAATAAAATGAGTACTACTTCCTCCAGGTCGGCAATCAAAACTGCATGGCCGAACGTCATTTATATACGTATTTGTTTATGGAACGAGAAAGAGTAGTACACATTATTTACACGGTACCTACGCAGAGAGCGAAATGAACCCAATCAGACGCGCGTCGGCGCCGTCCAGACCAGACGGAAGTTGCCGGCAAGCAGCGAGCGCATGAAGAAAAGTGGTGGCGCGATCCAATGGGCGATGGATGGGTCGGGCCCGCATGTCGGCCAGGCCGGTTTGACGACTTTGACCGGCACGGCATCATCATCGACCATCGCCGATCGAGTACTTGTGTTGTCGTCAACGCAGACGCACGCGCGCGTGAAATACGAGTAATTGGGTAGGGATGGGATGGGATAGATTGCGCTAGCTGTTGCAGCATTACTCGAATTTCGGCACGTGCCGTGGCCGTGCCCTATCTAACGTTGACCGTTTACCACTCCACCTGCGGATTTACCAGAGCAGCAGCAGCAGTCGTTTCCCTTTCACTTTTCAGCAAACTCTGGATGCTTTCGCTACTTTCCTGTTCAGGGTGTGTTCAGTCGGTGAAAAGTTACTGTAGCATCTTTCGTTGTTATTTGGTAAAATTTGTTTAACATAGACTAACTAGGCATAACAGATTCGTCTCGATATTTACAGACAAACTATGTAATTAGTTATTTTTTTTATCTACATTTAATGTTTCATACATGCGTCCAAAAATTCGATGTGATGGGTCATGAATGGAAGAGGAAATATTTTGGGTTTGCATGGGAAGTGAACGCACCCTCAGCTCATTCCTACTGCCGCTAATAGCTTTGATCAGATCAAAAACAACTGCATGCCACAGATAAAAAAAAGTACTCGTAGTAGTGGTGTTTTATGACCAGAGAGAATAAGATAATTGTAGGAGGGCTCCTAAACCATGACCATGACCATGACCAGAGGCTACTGCGGCGACCAGCTCTTACTATGTGTGTAAATGGTCATATCAAATCTGATGAACCGTGTTCTTTGTAAAGAATTTATAGTAGTTTATTGTAGCCATGACGAAGGAGTTAGCAGAAGTTAGGAAAGGGTCGGATCTTGTACTTTCATACACCTACTTGAAAGAATTAATTTGAAATAAAATGACGAACTAGTACCATGCTCATTTTTCCTTGTGTGGCACACATTTCGCATCCTTTCCTTGATTTTGTTGCGATACTCGCGCGCGCGCGAAACAAAACAAATTAAAAAGTAGTACTACACACTTTCACTACTACTAAGGGTGTGTTTAGTTCCTCATTTCATCTAAAAAATTTTAGGTTTTGGCTCATTATTTTGCAAAATAGAACTAAACACCATGCAAAATTTTTGGCAAAAAGGCATCTATTCTCCATTTTGGATTTTGGCCTCAAGAGGCCAAAAAAAAAGCCAAAAAACCAAAAAGCTCTCACCCACCTCATAAAAAATTTGGTATTTTGGATGAAACTAAACACACCCATGAAAATTTTAGCATTTTGCATTTTATCATTCCAAAATAATTGGCATTTTGCATTCCATGATGATCTAAACACAGCCTAAAAACTACTAGTTATCGTTGATGGGTATGAATACGGCTGGTCGCCCGGATTAATAATAATATAATGACTGAATAGTTTAGAAAGCTGATGGGTATGAATGTATGACACCAGTTAACCAGTACCATTACTAGTTATCGTTTTTTCATTTATTTGTATATAAATAAACAAGACAAGAAGCGCCCATTGTTTGCCTCTCTGATGACCATCACATGATTGATTAAACAACAAACAGCTGTCGGCCGGTCATCAGTGCTATGCAATTTGCAAACAAGCTGATGTTGGCAAATGGACAAAGTGCAGCCATGTGCCAAATGGGATAATAATGGGATCACTACTTACTAATACTAATCCGTACTTAAGACCGATCGACGTCGGGGTTCGATCCGTAGTGGTCGTACTAGTTCTGTGGCGTGCGGTGCGATCGCAGATGTGACAAAAAGAAAGGAGGCAGAAGAAAGGATCGGCACGTGTCGCCGTGCCGTGCAGACAGGACAGGGAGGCCACGGCAGGCGACCCTGACGTTGACGCCGTGCGGGAAAACAATTACGCACGTGGAAGGAGTGCGCATCTGTAGCAGGACATATGGTCTGATTGTGGATAAGGGAGAGGAACAGGCGAACGGCAACTCACGGCGGCCGCCTTTTGTCGGCCTAGCCAAGAGACACCTCTGCACTCACGCTGTCGCGCCGGTGGTCAGGAACAGGCGGCGCCCCGTTTCCGTCCCTTTTCCTGGCCGGGGTTGGAATAGTCGTCGGCCCGCCGTCGCCGCTGCCACGGCGCCGCCACCGCGTGCATGCCATTGGCATATAGTCATCCACGTCGACACACATCTCAACACTCGCTTCACTTTCTCCCCCATGTCGTCAACATCTTCATTCTTTTGTGCGTGCAATACATAACATGTGCAAAGCTGGTACTGGCCCGCTGACCTCAAGGTTCTAGTGCGGCCTTGCGGCTGGTACGGTCGTAACGTGTACTAGTATAGCACGGAGGATCTAGCTGGTAGCGCCCGGAATGAATACTGCTGGTACACCTCTGTCAAAAAAAAAGCAACTACGTGTTACGTGGCAGTTAAAATGATTCACGTTTCACCAAATTTAGTAAATAGTATTCTCATTTACGACTCTAAATCAATTTATTATGAAAATATATTTTGTAACTAATCTAATGATATTTATTGTTATCATAAATATTGATATTTTCTTATCTATAATTAGTTAAATTTAAAATACTAAAGCATGACTGTATGCTAAAATTGCATTCTTTCTTAAACAAAGGGAGTACAAATATAATGGAAGGACTGACCGGAATAAACCGTCGGCGACGAACCAGTTTATTGGCCGGGACAGAGAGTCTGAGACTGCTTCCTCGGGTAGGCACCGCGGCACCTACCATGCTGCGCAGTTTGAGTCTCTAGTTTTAGGCCTTGTTTCGATGCACGTGTTATGGATTGAAGTAAACATGGACATTCTAATAAGCCTTTAACTGGATGTATGCTACCACTGTACGGTAGTTCGCCACACTGCTAGGATGTTTCTGCATCGATTGTACGTGTGTCCCTGGCTTTCGATTGAATAACACTGTAAGTTTTGCCGATGTTTGACAGTATTTTGTCCCCAAAGCTGAATAGGAGTAGCTTTGATCAGCGTGGTGATGATACATGCAGCTAGCGACCTTTTCCGAGCGCATGATTAGTCACACGACTGGGCTCCGCCTATGCGGCCCGTACAGAGAAGCCCAGCGTACCTCTGTTTCCTTTCATCCTCTCTCGAACGGAAAAGTAGAGGCCCACGAGCTGTTAGCCAATGGAAGCAATCTGGGCCGGCCGAGGAAAAAGCTCACCACCACTTGGGCAGTTGCGCCAGCCGAGAAGGTATGTACGCTTCACATGCATCATGGACGTTGATGCTAAGTTTTCAGCCTTAGGCTCTGTTTGATACAAAGTACTTCAGGAGTTTTAAAAAAATACCATGTTTTTTGAAATAGTTTGGTTTTAAAGTGCCATAAAATATTTAGGTGTAACAAATTTTATAGTTTTGGATACCATAGTATTGCCGAAACAGTAGTCTTTTTAGAGTTTTCAAAACTCCACTCTAGATCTCCTTTTTCTAACCTAAATACTAGATTTCGGGCACGCACACGTTAGCTCTGTGGCATGCGCAGCCCTCGCTGCTGTCCGATCTCACTGTACGTGAGGATATCATATCATACTACTACATGGGGTCACAAGAACATCAGTCAAGTAAAGTTTGACACTGAAACGTCGATTCCCCATTTCTACTCTTTCGTTCTCTCCAACAAATTTTCTCTAGGTGCCTGCCAACTGAAAATAGAAAGCGGGGTATAGTAGTTTCCTAACATGCAACGTGCATCCGGACATCTTAGATACTGCGCGTTCTAGCTGTAGTAACGTTCTTTTTTCTAAACCACGGTTTTGCATATCAATAGTTCTAAAACAATAATTTCTTAATACTATAGTTTCTTAATACTATAACATCCAAACAAGACTTATTAATGCTGCTGCTTATCTGATGCCAAGCTTTGACCAGGCAACTGCAAGGTGGAAAATGAGACGGCGACGCCGTCTAGCGCTGAAGATATGCATACATAAGAGCAACTCCAAGAGACTTGCCATATGCTTCCGCATATTCCGATTTGGATATTTTGATACAAACTAGTATAGTGTCTGTGCTAACGCTATGTGATATTTTGTAATGTGACTGAAACCGAAAAGAAATGACAGTATGTGTTTTGGTGATCAATCACCTAATGAGATAGATTTAAGATTCAAACAAAAAAGAAACAGTGAAAATAGTTATTATATTATTAATTACATAGAAAGATACACTTAAAAAATTGAAATTGGATCTGCATTGGATATTACCCTATGCTTGAGGATGTCGTTGCAGCCAAGGCGCTCACATCGGCCACCGGGCACCAGCCAACCAAACTAAGGGTGTGTTTAGTTCGCGAAAATTTTTGGCTTTGGCTACTATAGCATTTTCGTTTGTATTTGTCAATTAGTGTCCAACCATGGACTAATTAGGCTCAAAAGATTCGTCTCATAGTTTTCTACCAAACTGTATAATTAGTTTTTTCTTTCATCTACATTTAATGTTTCATACATATGTCTAAACATTCGATGTGGCGGAGAATCTTGAAAAAATTTTAGAACTAAACATGGCCTAAAGACAACATTAGTATGAATAATGTTCCCATCAAATCAACATAGGCCACCAGGCTTTAGTATTTTCTATTGCCAAATTGGAAATACAACTCCTGAGTTCTGAAGTTCTGGTCTGAGCATACAAGAGAATGATATCAGTAATAACACAAAATACTTAGCGCACTCCTTGGCACATTTTTTATGCATTTAACACAGAATAGTATAATACAATGCCTTCGAGGCATTGAATGGATTTCGCAAAATGGAAACAAATTATCCATTTTCAGCAAATATCTTATGAGAAGGAAAACAAAACATTGTCTGGCTAATGTCATCAATATAAACTATTTAGGTGTAAACTCTAAATAAAAGCTCTACCTTTACAAAAGAAATTGTAAACCATGTGGTGATCAAAAGAAAGAAGATTCATTTTCATGATTATTAAACACATAGTAGCTATGCCCATACGGCATGCACGTGTTTATGGTTATGTGACACTTAAATTCATGAGTTAAGACAATATAGAAAGCCTTGGATTTTGTTTTCATTCAGGAGTTTAGTTGGCGTCTAATCACATCTCGCAAACTAATAAACCTGAAACCCTTGCAACCGACCCGCTATGATGACTATTAAGTACCTGAACGATGCAAGTCATCTGAAATCAAATACTTACATCCCCTTTTGTTCCAGAATTACGTACTCATCATGCAACATCTCTTGCTTTTCTATCTTGAGTGCATCCAGCAAGTTCCATTTCCTTGTATACTTCAGATACCTATTCAAGCCAAGAACTTAATTATTTCAAACTTTTTGAATCAATAAAGTGCATACAATAAGCAGGATCTTACCGGAGATTTTGAGGCCCTGGAGCAAATCGAGAAATGGGGGCCCTATATTAGTGGAATAGAAATAATCATTTAGATTTTGAGTCGACCTCGCTGCCGTCCACCCAGCCGCCCACCGCCGGTCTGCGACCCGCCGGCTGCCACGCCGCCGCTGCCAGAGCGCCTGGACCCAGCGCAGCCAGCACAGACGCGCAGTGCCCCCCACGGCCTCTCCCCCGGCTCTAGGCTCCCTGCGCCGAGCAGCAGCCTGGGGGTGTGGGAGGGCGGGATCCACACGGTCCGTGGGCGTGCGGGAGGGCGGGATCCACACGGCCGTCACTTCCGACCAGACCGGCACGAAGCTAGACGACGTCGTCTCGATTTAGGGTAGGAGATCGACCCTCAGCTCGTTGAATGATGGCAGGCACCGGGGTTCTTCACTCGATCGGCGCGGCGGTGGCACATTGGACGTGGCGTGGGCGCGATGGCCACGGGCGATCGTTGCGGCGGCGGCCTCGCAGGTTTGGAACGGTGATTTTTCTTTTCTTTTTTGTATTCGCTGATTACCTTGGTGATGATGTTTACAGCTTCGATCGTTGGTTGCGAGGCGTGAGACGGAAGCTGCGTGAGAAGAGAAGGAGCGGGGTGAGAAGCCGGGTGAGAAGCCTGGCATCACGCATTGAACTGTGGCCATCGGATTTGATTTGTGTGTTTTAGTAGCCCTTGATTTTAATAGAGATAGATTTATGTGTGCATTTTCCTGAGTGCATAATGGTTGAAAGCTCTCAGCGGAGGATATTTTACTAGGGAGACCTAGTATAGTTTTGACTAGTGCATTATAGTAGAGATACGACAAAAGTAAAGCTTATCCTCACTCTCACTCTCATCATTGGTTGCTTGTGGTTCAGTCTCTTCTGAGTCCGGACTCGTCTTGTCTCTACCATGGCTAGAGCTCCCTTGGTCTCTAGGAAACTCCATGCCTGTACTGTCCATCTTAACTTACAAGGCTGAGCCACCATGCTTTTTTTTCCCCTATCCAAACAGCAAACTACAAGCTGAAATAGTGAAGGTAACGAGAAAATGGTATATCAGATACTGATATCAGGCTCTCAACGGGCTACGTTGTCTCATTTTCAGGTCCATACCCTTCCTACTGGATCTACAAAAACCGAGTTCAGATCTGATGAAGGTGAACGGTAAGTCTTCAGGGTACAATCATCTTGGAGAGGAAGTCAATCTCGACCATTGCCTGTATCAATGGTCAGAAACATCAACATGTATCATCAGTCTTCAAGGTACAACTGAAGATTGGCAGGAAGCAAGATAGGCCGACAAACAATTCTGGTTTTCATTGTTCTTATTTCTACTTTTAAAATTTCTGCAGTAATAAAAGTTGAGCTGTGAGCTCTCACTGGCTCACTTCAGTGCTGGTTTGGAGGAAGGTGATAAATCACCGTGTACTACATTAGATGAGGACATTAAAAAAATCAGTTCTGACCTCTTCCTTCTTATCGCGCTTGCTCTTTACCTCTTGAAAAGTAAAGAGTATATATAGTGATGAGTTATCAATTTCCACATATGTTCTCGGCCCATCAACATAACAAATCAATATTGGTGTCACCACCACATATACATAATGCAAGTTGCAAACTAATAAAAGGAAAACTGGAGTAGATATAAGGAGCCTAAAAAGCACATGTCATTGCTAAACTATAGAATTAACTCGAACTACTGAAGGAGTGATGAAAAGATTTTCAGTGGCAAACGAGTAATCACCATACAACGTGTGCACGTTCGCACCTATTTCTGACAATGTTGTGGAGCTGACAATCAATTCCTACTGTGGCAAGAACAAGAAGGCACCATGCTTGATGTCCGGCTGGAGGTAGTTCATACAGTGGAGCCCTTGCTCTTAGTTTAGCTCTGAATTCGTTCAAACACAGGCTTTCAGTGCATCAATAGATGAGTGGACTGATGCTATGCCCTTATCTTATCTTCTATTTAGAAAAATTGAGCAAATTTTAATCACACAAACAACAACTAAACAAAAACAAAAATTCAACTCTACAAGAAAAGATAATTGAATTAGTAAAAAATTGGGAAATTCATATTTTTATTATTATTTAGAACCACATCATTTTTCGGGACATTTAACACATTAGGAGATTGATTAATCACATCTGGTGGTAGAATCCATACTTCCTTAAATTAATCGGATAAAATCACAAAATAGAAATGTAGTTCCAGCTACCAGGAAATAGGCCATTTAATTTATGTTATTCAGAACCACATCGTTCATCAGAACCTTAACACATTTGCCCTATGCATCATTTAGTATTAGGGTACCAGGTGAGGACTTCATAAAGCGAGAGAACTTATCAAAATGCAAATAGCTCATGTGGAAACAAATAGCAAGGGTGTGCTTTTTTTAAAAAAAAAATATCAGCAGGCCACCTTGGTCTCATTTACATTCAAGATTATAAAATTGGCACATTTTTCACTTTTAGGTTGGGATAAATTGCAGTGCAGACTGCAAAGCGGTACTGCACTTTTCGATTGAATAGGTAAGGGGCACAATCAATAATGAAAACGACACCAATTACATAATGTAAAAGCAAAATCCATATCCAGGAGATGAAATATGCAAAACAATTACAACCTTTATCTCTGGGTTCCGTCCTTTAGTTCTTCGTAGTAAGCATAATCTTGTACAGAACTGCAGTACAAATGAAAGCAAAAAAGAGCATGCAGTTAGCATCAACCTCACTAAATTGGCTGTAGAAGTGCAGTAAAGAACAAAGTTTCAGACACTTGACCTTCTGCATGCAGCTGCGCCGGAACCAAACATGCCCTCCCCTTCGTGTTGTTCTTGGATGTGGCGTGTGTTTGGAGGAGACGGCCTTATTCTTCAGCATTGAGACGAGAATCAATGGATGAGATCCAGAGGATGCAGATTCGTTGTGAGGTGTGCAACCGGGGAACCAAAGGGTCCAATCGCCGCTAACCGGAGTGGGTCGCGCGAGCCACTGACGGCCGGGAGAGGGGGCCGAGCGCCATTGGGAAAGGACCCGAGGATCAAAACAGGCAAGGACTTTTACCTGGAATAACGACGGCGAGGGTGACGGTGCGGGTGCGCAGGTGCGACGGCGAGGGTGGAGAACGGTGACGCGCTTCGGCCTTCCGGCTTGGCTTCTCCCGATGGCGGCGCGCTGGGATCGCGGGGGCTCGACCATTCGGCGAGGGCGATGGCACGGGTGCCACGGCGAGGGTTCTTGCCTCTTCGTCCTCCCGTTGGGCCTCGAGCCCTCGCAAGGGGATCCGCCCGCACAAAGCACGCGAGCGGGCGTCGTGGTGTCTGCCTCGAGACGGGGAGTGAGAGGAGGCTGCGGCGTGGGCGAGCGATAGGAGAGGGCGCGATCAGCGAGGGGGCATTGGGGAGATCGCGATGTTGTGGTAGCGTAATTGGAGGATGGGATCTCTGTGATTTCAAGGGAGTGTGATTGGAGGAGGGGATTACGTGCAAGTGAGGGGGAAGCGCCGGGCAGCATGCGAGAGAGGGTGCGTGGGAAGCGCCGGGCTGTCCTTCGAGCATGCGAGCGTGCGACGTCCAGGTGAACGATTCCCTTCGGTAATTTTTAGTTGTAGAATAGAATAGAAAATATGTCTCCACCAGACTGGCCATCTCGTTGCGTAAAAATAGCCGCAGGCTAAGGCTTTCCGCACCGGCACATGCTAAACCATACTGTATGAGCATTTACCGGAAAAAAACAGCCGCAGCGGCAACGGTAAAAACGTCCGCTATTTTATAGGACCAGCCTCTGTCCGATATTCTGAGCGTGATAGCGTCCGTCCGGTACAGACACCACGCGCGGCGCGAGAGAGCATGCGCGGAGGCAGGGAGCAGGAGACAGCATGCACAGCTCTGACACAGCAGCGGGTCCCACTTATTCAACGATGGAAAAAAATGTTATAACTCACAAACCAAAAAACCAAATTAAATTTTGATTGCACCATTAAATTCGTTTCAATAAATTCTTCAAAACTAGATCTCACATGGATATATTTAGATAAAGTGACAAGTGGGTCCCACAGTGAATAGAGGATGATATAGATGATGGATGGGTGCGGAAGAATTAGGTATAGAGGAGAGAATCTTGGTGACTAAGATGTATAGAGGATGAATTTAGAGTACCACGAGTGTGGATAGCCTAATCCTTGTTTTTCGCTCGGCAAGCTAGCGGGCTCGGTCGCCAAACCTAGCGTGAATTGCGCGGCAGCGACCTCTTCCGCACGTCATCTCCCTTTCCCATGACGCTCAGCTTCTCGGCCACAAGCACCGATGGCTTCGTCGGAACGGCGCCCGCAGCGGACTCCCGCGGGCACGGGCGGTCGAGCGGTAGCGGCCACCGATGTTGCCCGTGACAGACTCCCGGGCCGCCGGGCGGGGCCGAGCGAGCGGCAGCGGCCATCGTCATCGCCTGCACCGGATCGACTCCTAGGCCCATGATGGACTGCCAGTCGAGGGCATGCGAGCGGCAGTGGCCACCGTCGGCTTCCGTGGGATGGACTGAAGATGGGCGAGCAACGTCGTTGACTCTAGGGCAGGGGCTTGCGAGTGGCAGCGGCAGACTGCCAGACTCCCAGGCCCACGGCAGACACGCGCTGGAGGGCGGGCGGCAGTAGCCACCATCTTGCTTCCCTACGACTGCGAGAGACTGAAAGACGGTGAATTTTTTTATTTTTAGCCCAAATTTGAAACAAATTTTAAATTTAACCTGGATTTGAATTTATTTTTAAAACTAATCCGTTTGGCCCCGCCACCATGCATGGCGGGGCAAATGCACTGAAACCCGCCATGCATGGTGGCGGGGTGCAGGTGCCACGTGGCACGCTGCAGGCCAGCGTGGAAAGGAGTACCCCGCCATGTATCATGGCGGGGTACCCCTAACCCGCCACAGATCATGGCGGGGTACAACCCCGCCCATTTAAAAGGCTGGGCCCTTTTTTTTGGCCATTCATCCATTCCATTTCCCGCGGCTTCTCCCGCCCCAGGACCGAGCTCCCCTCCCCTCAGCGCCCTTCTCCGGCGCCTCTCCCCCTAGTGCCCCTCCCCGTCGGCTACCGACCCATCGTCGGATCTTGTTCCGGCCACCCCTTCTCCGCGCCCATCGTTGTAGTATGTTTGGTTAATGTAGTTAGTAAAGTTATATTAGTTTTAATCGTATTGATATTGTACATTATTTTTGATTTGTAAGAATTATAAGTGATATGTGTTTTGTGTTGAAATCATTTCGTGTTATTAGATGGAGGACTCGTATCGTGAGTCGATTTGGAGGAAAAAGGGTCGTCCTAGAGAGATGTACCCCGACGTGTCTTGCAAGGATGCGCCCGTGCCTCCCGAGGAACCTTTCCCTAACTGTGACTGTGGTCATCCGGCGCACGTGGGTCAATTGAGACATCCGGATACTGCGGCTCGTTGCTTCTACACATGTTATAGTTGTAGCATAAGTAATTGTGTCCTTTGTTTTTCTTATTGGTTTCTGATGTTGTATTCGCGATGAGATAATTGAAACTTTTTTGTATCCCTACTTCCGGTGCTTTTTCTTCCAATGGATCGACGGTCCGGACAAGTTTCACCCAAGGATTCTCCTTTTCTACCCCGGCGTTGATCATTGCAAGCGTGAGGTGTTTACTCGCTGGGTTCCGCCCCCTCCTAACCCTCCTCCTATGACGGAGGAAGAGAAGTCCGTAGCATCGGTACGGCGGCTCGAGGATCCTCCAAAGTGCCATTGCGGAGAGCAAGCCGTGATAAACCCACGCAATGAACAAGAGTTCATTTGTCCTCTACGGCGTGAGGTAAGGTTTGAGTTGACCTTGAAATGTCTTGTCCTATATGTGTGTTTTACTGTTTTGATTTTGTAGGATCATGATTTTCCAAAGTGTCGTTTCGCGGAGTGGGTCTATGGTCCAAAGAGTCATTAGCCGGAGCCGGAGAAGGAGGAGGTGCCAGACTGGAAGAAGAAGAGGAGGTCTATTGCGCCTCCTGTGATGTGCAAATGTGGTGTTGAAGCTAGCTATGGCCTAGTCCCTTCAGGCCTTGGGATTGGCCACTTCTGTGGCCACATGATCGATTATGACGAGGTTTGCTAGGACTGTTGACACGTAGTGCTAATGTTTTATTTTGTTTGCTTTGGTACGCTAACTTTGTATTCATCTATTTGTTGCAACAGAGCACTCAGAAATGCAAATGGGAATCATATGATGATGTGTTTAAGTTCAAGGATGAGTATAAGACAAGAGTAGCACTTCGCAAGATGAGAGGATATCCTGCAAACTACGTCACTGATTTCGTTAAGAACCATAAGAAGAAAATGCTACGACGGGCCCAAGACCTGCGTGTTCGTAACCCGGAGAGTATTGCGTGGAAGAAGTGGTACGAGAAGAAGAAGAAGGATGTAGAGGAGTACCAGGCAAGGAAGGCTGAAGAGGATGCAAGGAAGGCTGCAGAGGAGGCTGAGAGAGCAGAGATACAAGGCTTGAACGATACTATTGCCTCATTATGCGCGAGTGAGTCATTGCGTTTTTGGAAACTCAATCTTCTTTATTTGACTGTCAATAAAGTCCTTGCAAAGATCGTGCTAATTGTTTGCATTTTGTACTTGCAGAGATTGGATGCACCGGCAACTGGCAAGCAGATGTGGCTCGTGCTAGGTACACGGAGAATAGGACACTAAAGCGGGACGCAGGAGTTGGTGGCACCGCAAGCCGTCCGATTGTGGTTGAAGAGGAGGCCGAGCCGGAGGAAGACGACGACACCGGGAGGATAGGCGAGCTCATTCGTCTAGCCGAAGAATTGGGCTACCCTTAGGACGAGGATGCCTACGACATGGGAAGGATAGCCGAGCTACTTCGTCTTGCAGAGGAGTTAGGACCGATGCCCGAGGAGGATGGTGATGCATTTGTCGCTGGGCCTGTCAGGGACTTAGAGAAGGGTCAGGCCGCGTACCACAGCCAGAAGACACCGCTATTCGACGCATGGGGGTCAACAGACATGACCGAAGAAGAGGCCGAGTTGTACTCTCAGACCGTGGACGAGGCGGAGGCGGCTTACTACCGGCGTCAGGCCTCTCAGGCCAAGGCAGTCGAGGCGAGCAAGGGTAAGGAGGTTGTAGTGGAGGATTCAGAGTCCGATGACGAGTTGCTTACGCAGTGGTGCACGTAGTTTGATTGACGTACAAGTGTCGTTGTTAGTGCCTTAGTGCTGCACATAGGAGGCTGTCAGTGCCTTAGAAACTTGTCATTGTAATAATTTGCATTGTCACGTCTTCACGTCGTCGTTGTCAGTGTTTGTCATTTGTAGTGGCTTAGAAACTTTGTCTGGTGTAGTTTGTCAGTGTTGTACTTTGAAACATGTCATTGTAAAAATTTTCATTATCACATCTTCATTCGTTCCATTTGTTGGTCCACTCACTAACATTGTTGTCTGGTTTATCAGTGCAGTTTATCAGTGCAGTTTCTCAGTGCAGTTTCTGCGTTCTAGCAGTTTCAGGGGCACCCCGCCATGGCTGGGGGTGGGTTTGGGGTACCCCGCCATAGTACATGGCGGGGTACCCCTAACCCACCCCCAGCCATGGCGGGGTGCCCCTGAAACTGCTGGAACGCAGAAACTATGCCTAGATTTTGCGTCAGCTGAGCGTGACAAATGCAGACATGCCATGTTGAGTCATTTACAGCAAGTTATACGGTAGCCATGGCACGAAGAATTGCGTTTACGCCAAAGATTAAACGAGTGTTACCAACTACATTAGTCCAATCGAAATAACCAAGTAGAGTAGTTTTAAGATTAAGGTACTGCTGCTACACCTACAAATAATTTAAATGTTCTAGCACTACATAACTAAGATAATATGTGTCCGGCGCCTGCTAAACATGACTATTCTACTAATCGCCAGGGGTGTAGGGGTCTCGCGGTCTCCGCCGCCTCCTCGGATTCGTAGGGACCACGTTGCTTCTCCAGCCCACGTCTGTGCGGTCCCGTTGCTACCTCTCGCGCTGCCGCCTATGTCCACGATCGAACTGCTGCGTCGAGGAAGTCCCCTGCAAGCAAGCACCCTGATGAGCTACTCTAAATGTTTAGCTACGAACAGTTGAATTAAAGAAAATGCAAAGCATAAGCACCTGTTGCTCGGCCGGTGTGTAGTTCTCCTACTGTGTGTAGTCGACCCCCGGTGTACCAATAGGAGCACCGTATAGCTGTGAGGGACCCATCTCCTCGTGACCGGTGTACTCCCACTGGGGAACGTCGTCGTCGTCGTCGTCGCCACTCGTCGTGTCGTACTGAAGTTCCTCATCCACATCGTCCGCAACCACTGGACCCTTCCCTCTGTCCTGCGGAGTACGAACAGACGAGGACGCAGCCCTGGTGTCGCTAGCAGAAGCAGCTGCGGTGGACATCATCTGGCTCCTCAACCATAAATATCATAAATGCATGTTTACAATATAAACCACCTCTTGTCTCGCCCGCCTATGAAATCTAGCGTTATGACCAGGATTCTTGCAAATGGAGCAAAGATTCTGCGCACGTTCTTCGTCAAAGTCCCCGCCACCATACATGTCGGCGCCGTAACCTTTCATATTGTCCATATCGCCTTTCAGTCGCTTCTTCTTCCTCCTTCCCTTCCCTACCTTATTTAGGTCCGGATAAGGCGTGTAGTCCTCACCTTAATATGGTGGCCACTGCGACTCGTCAAGGTACGGCTCGAAACTCTTCTCCTAAACTTTGAGGGTGTTGGCACGGAGATACAAGGGTGACATGTATGGTGCAACTGTGTGGTCAAAACCTCTAAGCCAACAAGACGTGATCATGTGTGAGTAAGGGGCATGCATGATCTGAGGGACGTTGCAACTGCATTCTACTTTATCAAGATCGACACGGTACATTCGCCCACTAAATCGTTCGCCGCCCAGGTTTGTGCCCCCTCTAGCTCGTACGCAGAAAACAAGCATATCCCATCCATAAGCCTCGGTCACCTGTTGTTTGGCCAATTCCTCAGCCTCCTTCAAATATTCATGTGCAGCCTTCCCCCATCTTCCAAGCTCCTCTTCATTCCTCAGGGCTAGGCCATACCGCTTAACAAAATACTCATTGCACTTCCTAAAAGAGAACTCAACAATACCGGACACTGGGAGAGATCGAACGCCTTTGAACACACGATTGAAAGACTCAGAGGAGTTTGTTGTCATGATGTCGTACCGAAAGCCGCCCTCATCATATGCTAATGCCCACTTGGCTTTATTTTCCATCTGCTGCTCGAACCATGCCTTGCCCGCTTAGTTGAGCATCTTCTCTAGTTCCACCATAGTCTCGTTGAACTCGCGTTCCGTATGTTTATTGCAAAGCTCCTTTAACTTGTCAGTCAGATCCTTCTTGCGTTGACGCCGCTAGAAATTGGCGGCAAAATGCCGCATGCACCAACGGTGCACTAGGGGCGGGTGACCATCAATGTGGTGCGAAAAGGGCCAAGCACATGAACACGGAGCAGACGCATAAACCATGACCATGAATCATTGTTTTCCCCCTCCGCCAAAGCAAAAGCCATTGGCACTATCTGGTTCTCTGGGTCTACAGCAGCAGCCATCATCAATGTGCCCCTGTACTTGCCGGTGAGGAACGTGCCGTCAACAAGAACAACTGGCCGACAATACTGAAATGCATGCTTGCACTGATCGAAATACCAGAACACACGGTACAGAATATGCCTCAACGAGTTCTGAAGATACAACCCTCCTGTGTATATGAACGATCTCATGCCAGGGTTGAAGTGTTCCATCGCACACAAAATACGTGGAACCCTGTTATAGGCTTCCTCCCAGCTACCCCAGCGAATTGCCAGGGCAATTTGCTTTGCCCGCCAAGCCTTTCCATACGTGACCTCATACCCAACAAATGTAACTATGGTCTCCTACAAGAAAGACACCGATACGTCGTTGTCCTTATCTACAAGACCCAATATACGACGGGCTAGGTACCGAGCCCTCAACTGGGGATGGTACCATTTTCTCTCATTAGTCTGGCATATGTGCGGCTGTTCCACTGAAGTTACCTTCCACTTACCATCACTCCGCCTCTTTCGTGCATTCAACTTCCACAAGCACGGGAATCCAGCCTTACATACTATGTGGAATTTTACCTCCTTGTCAGAATGTCGAACCGTGTAAGGCCTATGATGATACACAGCATAGTCCTGAAGGAACAACTTCATCTCAGACATCGTATTGAAAAGCATTCCCTTCCTCAATATTAAATTTTTATGGTTGTACAATGATTCCTTACACATCTGCAAACCCGTGTCACAAACTGCCATATGCGACATACTGACATCCTTATAATTTGGCACACCGGTAAAGGGCAAGCCAGCCTCCCTCAGCTGTGTAAGCTCTGCCGATGTATAAGAGGGTGGTGCAACATATTGTTGTGCCTCCCTAACCCTGCTCCATCCTTCATATTCCACTCCATCATCTGGATAACCGGTGGCTAATGTGTCCTGAGTCTACATGCCATGAAGTACCTCAAGCGGTACTCCTGAGGGGATGCCACGAACTGGTGTACACATGGCAGGTGCACCTCCAGAGGGCATGGCTTCAACCGGTGCTCGCATGGCATGTGGACCTCCTTCCTCATTTTCTGAATCGTCAGAATCAGTGCTAACATCATCACCAATCATTTCCTCCTCTGCCGCCTCCTCCTCCTCCTGTTCGAACTCGTCTACATCAAAATCATTGCTTATATGACCAACTGGAGGAGAATGAACCCGCTCCTACGTCCAATTACCATCCAAGTCCATACTCTCCATAGTTTGTTGCATCTGCACACCATAATCTCCTTGAGTACCACTGTCGAAGGACGGCTCCTCATTCTCAACATTCTCCAGCACCAACTCAGCCATGCCGACATTCGAACCTTGGATGACCCTATTGTATCGGAACCACTCTGCTTGGTTGCACAAGTCCATCATCACATAGTGTGCCCTATTCCTTCCAACATCAAACCTACCCTTTAGTGTGAAAGCCTCGCTAAACTTTAAACTCAAACGATCACATAGATCGCTGAAACTAGGGGTGCCATCAAACCATTCCAATTCTTGATACATATCCTCAAACTGGCTATCCTCTCTCCTAACACTTCCTCCGTAAAAAACTCTTACACCGTAATCCATCTACAAAACGATTTGACATCCGATTATCAACTGACCAATATGGTAGTACTAATTACTACATAACTAACTAACTAACCTTACTTACCTACCACGTACCTAACTAACTTAGTAACTAAATAACTAATATTAACTAATAACATCCGATTAACTAATAATCGTTAACTAATAATCGTTAACTAATTAAATAATAACTAAATAACTAATAACATCCCATTAACTAATACCTAATATTAACTAACTAACAAAAAATCGTTAACTACAAATGATCGTTAACTAACTAAATAACTAATATTAATCGTTATCTAACTAAATAACTAACTAACTACAAATAATATTAACTAACTAACTAACTACAAATAATATTAACTAACTAAATAACTAAATAACTAACTAAATAATTAAATAACTAACTAAATAACTAATGTTAAATAACTAAATAATCGTTTACTACAAATAATATTAAATAACTAACTAAAAAACTAATATTAACTAAGTAACAAAAAAATAAAAAAAATTACCATAAACCAGGGCCGGGACGTGGTGCGATGGGCGGCGGCGCGGCGAGGTTGGCCGGGCGGCGGCGTGCCGGGGCCGGACCGGGGTGCGACGATCGGCGGCCGGGGGCGCGGCGCGGGAACGGCGGCCGGGGACACGGCGGTGGGGCCGCGGCGGCCGGGGCGCGGGGGAGGGCGCGGCGGCGCGGCGGCGGGGGCGCGGCGGCGCGGCCGGCGGCTTCACCGGGCGTGGCAGCGGCGGCGGCGGCGCGGCGGGGCGTGGCAGGGGCGGCGCTGGCGCGGGGGAGGGGCGGCGCGCGGCGGTGGCGGCCGTGGCGGCGCTCGGGCGGCGGTGGCGGCGCTCGGGTGGCGGTGGCGGCTCCGGCGGCGCTCGGGTGGGGCTCGGTGCTTCTTCTAATGCCCGAGTGGGTGTGGCGGGGCGCGGCCTTTATTTCGGTCGTACCCCACCATGATGGGCGGCGGGGTGTAACCCGCCATGATAGGTGGCGGGTTTGGCATACCCCGCCACGCATCATGGCGGGGTATGCCCGGGTGTGGTTGCCACGTCCCTGCCACATGGCACCTGCACCCCGCCACCATGTATGGCGGGGTTCAGTGCATTTGCCCCGCCATGCATGGTGGCGGGGTTAAACGGGTTAGTTTTTTAAAAAAATTGAAATCCAGATTAAATTTAAAATTTATTTCAAATTTAGGCTAAAAATAAAAAAAATTCAAGACGGCAGACTCTGGACGGACGAGCAGCAGCCGTGACCATCGGTTTCCCGTACGGACAGAACACGATGATAAGCAAGATGATGGACTTTTTTTGTGATGAGTGGACTCTAAATAGCAATTTTTACCTAGACTGTTGGAGTAGTCCAGTTTTTTGATCTATTGGGGGTTTTTTTATTTTACAAACTAGCTAAATCATCAAATTTAGAATATATTTTTAGCTAATCTTTTAGAGATGCTCTAAGTATAGGACAAGGAGTAGTATATAGCTGGTCGGTGTTGACCGGTATTGTGGTATATAGTCCTACGCTAATGATGTGGGTAAGATGTCCGATCATCCAGACGCCCATGTTGGTGGGTCTCGTCTGCTTGAACTGTCCAACACTATCAATCCGATCGCTCGCGTTGCTAGAAAAATAAAAAAATCTCCACAAACTTTCCTCTCGAATCGTCGCCATGACCGCACCCATTTTCGAATCGCCGTCGCGCCCGCACTCTGCCTCGCTACTGTCGCCTTTCCCCGCTGCCAGCTCCCTCCCGCAATGTGCCTGCCCGCCCGCAACGCTTAGCACCCCATTCCTGGGGCGTGCTCCATCCTGTGACGTGCCGCGCGCCTCATCTCCTCCCCACCCCCACACACACTACCGTGTCCATCCCCCGGCCACCTCGTCGCAACTCGGCCGGCCGGCTCCAAGGTACATGATGTCGGCGGCGGCGATGGTGCTAGAGCAGTCCACAGCGTCGGGGGTGGCTTGGGAGATGGCGCTCCTCGCAGGGCCCCTTTGGGAGGCGGCCCTCTTCGCCCCCTGCTCGGCTGGGCCTCGCCATTGTCACTCCAGTGCCCCTGCTACGGTGGCCTCCATCCGCTTCATGTCCTCCTCATCGATCTATCGTAGTTCATCACCAGGTAGGTCGTGGCCACGCGGCGAACGTCGTGCTTAAGTGTTTCAAACTTTTGTTTCAAGTTTTTTATCTGAATATTGCATATGTTGCAATGAAAAAATACGCATGTTACAAGGCTATATTTCAAGTGTTCTAGGTGTTTCAGACATATGTTGCAAATGCTTCATCTAAATGTTTCAAAAGTAAATCTTGGTGTTGCACATGTTGCAATGGCTATATATACATGTTTCTAAGAGTATGTTTGAAGTGTTTCTTCTGTTTCGGACGTATGTTGCAAATGTTTCATCAGGATGTCGTTTCAAAAAAAATATTTCATCAGGATATTATAAAAATAGATCTGGTGTTGCACATGTTGCTCTGACTATACACGCATGTTCAAACTCATGTTTTAAGTGTTTCATGTGTTTTAGACGTATGTTGCAAGTGTTTTATTTGAATGTTCCAAAAGTAGATCTCGAAAGAGATATGTTGCAATGGTGGCGGTGGCTGACGGACAGTGGCTAGCCGTTGCTGCCTGCTGTTGCTGCTAATGCGCCGCTGTGGGTCACCGCGCCGCCTGCTTGTGCTGCTGCTGCTGCGTGCATGCAAGCACGGGAAACGAAGCAGGTATGGAGTGGTCCCCGTGTATATGTGGGCATGGATGAGCGAGTTGCGTGCGTCAGGCCTAGGCACGAGAGTTCCATGTGAACAGACACGACCTCCGGAGCAAGATTAGTACAGGGCAAGAGATCTACGTGTGTGTGCACGAAAATACCGTGCGACGCTAGCATTTTGAATAGGACGTCCGAACTATAGCAAGTCACGTACAGGTAGAGTTCTGACACTGACAGTGTACGCCTCACCGGCTGCAAGATCGATCACTTTCGCACGTGTCTACCACTAGTATTGACCACACAGCAGCAGGACCGCAACGCAGGAGCCTCCATCCTGGATATATATACCTGAGTCGTCACAATCGACCGAGAGCCGTGGCACCCAGGGCATGCAGCAGGGCGCCGCAGCGTTTACGGATCCTTGCTTGGAGCTAAGCTTCCTATATCGATCGAGGCCCCCCGTACGTACGTGAAGGTGCAGCTACTGATAAGATAGATCCATTAAGCAACAACCTTAATTTAATTTGGCTCCATATATCACGAGGGTCCAAAGAACAAGATAAGGCCAAAGCAGCGACGGTGAAGTTAAGTTATGGTTAAACCCCTTTGGAACCTAGAAATTTCAAGGAATCTCACAAGAATTTTATATGAATCTACACTACTTTTTAGGTCACGTTTTCGATCTCTTATCCTACTGAACAAGCTAGTCAATTCATGTTCTTGTTCGCTGAACGAGCGTTGTCTATCTACGAGTATCTATCTATTATACTTCGATCCATCCGTTCCAAAATATATACAAGGCGTGTTGGCTTTTAATTTCTAGATAAATTAGTTTTATAACGTACCTAAACATAGTATATATTTAAGTGCATAATAAAACCAGTATATTTAGAAAAGCCAAAATATTTTATAATTTGAAACTGTTGATGCTGGAGGGAATCCGGATCACACATCAGCGGGGCTAGCACGTCCAACAAGGTTGCCAAACAACCTACACGCAGCAAGAACGTGAGCATGATTGACGAAACCGATCTAGAGACCGATTAGACCGATGTTGAACTCCTTCTAGGCTGAAAAGACTCCCGGACTTCTTTCGGAAAGACCTGTCGGGGAGAAGCATGTTGTGGAGGTTGCCCTAATGAAAGCCCTAGTTTGGTTTTGGCTAATTGATGAAACCTAAGTGTACTGACTATTTGTCATTAAGTGATAAATATGAGCTAGGTTGGTACACATCAAGTGATGGAGCTAGATGATGGTCAAGGCGGTGGTGATGGCCAAATGAGATGATCAAGTGATCCAACTTAGAAAAGAAGAAAGAGAAAAATAAAATGGGCTCAAGGCAAATGTATAAAACCTAAGGCCATTTTGTTTTGCCACTCAAGACACCGAAGAGGGTGTCAGTTGGTTTAAGATTGATAATCGTACTATAAAGAGGAGAAATCTTTAATTGCAATGGTTATCTAGTGCCACTAAGTATGAGTCTCACTTGCATATGCATTGCGCATAGTGACGCGGTGAGGTGCATGAGAAAGCCTCGAAATTTTCTTTGTGAAAAGCTATCTCAAGTGCTAAATTTGGTTTAGTGCCTTTTGGGAAGAGATAGCACTTGTTTTGGGCATGTTGTGAAGTCTAACTGGAATTTCTTGCTCATAGTGCCAATTATTCCAGTTAGAGGAGCTCTTTTTATTTGGCGTAATTAATTGGAAATTCATTGTGCCTGACTTGGAATTTCCAGTGCGGGAGTCCTCCCGCGCCAACGGTCAAAAGCGTGTTTGCCTGGAAATTTTTCCTGCCTAAACTGGAATTTTCAGTGCGGGAGGCCAACGATTTGGAGAGGAGCGTCGGCCGAGAAAGTCCAGGCCGCTACCTGGAACTTCCGGTGCGGGAATGGGCACCTGCACAGCAGCGGTCGGGAGGCTGGCTGGCTAGGGATAACGCTGGGTCTCCCCCTCCCTTTCTTCCTCCTCCAACCATTCCCATTCTTGCTCTTTTGAAAACCCTAAAGGAAGAACAAGCTCTTTCCTCTCTCAACTCTCTTACTCCCAAGGATTTGTGCTCCATTCAAGTGAGAGATCGAGCTCTAGTGTTAATCCTGAGAGCTTCAAGAGCATCTCCTCTCTCTCCCCTCTCCATCTCCAACCTTGGTGCTCATTCATAAGAGGATTTGGGGGAAACCCTAGTGTGTGCATTATTTGAGGTTGCATATTTGGTGGCACTAGGTGGCGATTGTGATTGTGGATTTCTTATTACTCTTGGTGATTGCCATCGTTGGAGATTTGTTGATTGGTGAGGGGATTTGGTGATTGTGTCCGCCCCTAATCAAGGATATATTTGTGAGGGGTTCTTGGGCTTATTCCCCGGCGAAGCGCCAAAAGTGTAACACCTTGAATTTTAACCTAATTTAAAAATCACTAAAAATTTGAACTTTTTAAAACTTTGCTTAAATATGTTTCAACCTAACCTAGTTGAAAAATAGTTTAATAAGAATAGTTCACATAGGTATAAAACTTGATTGTGTGAATGAATGTTTGCTTGTTTGTGAACATATGGTGGTACACCCTGCATGCTTGCATTTACAAAATTGAATTCAAACGCATTCAAACACCTAGTATATAAAATCTGGGAAAAAGAAAAGGAATGAAAAATGAAAAAGGCTACTTGGGCTCCCTCTCCTTCCCCTCCCCTCCTGGCCCGCAGCAGGCCCGCTTCCCCCTTTCCCCTCTCTCTCCCCGAACTGGGCCGCGGCCACGGCCAGACCAGCTGGCCCAACAGCAGCCCTTCCTTCCCCCTCCCCTTCTCGCCAACAGGCGGGGCCCATCGGTCAGCATTGTCTTCCACCTCCTGCCGTCGACGCGAATACCGCGTCGCCTACCATCGCCTCAGGGCCGCTCTGCACCACCTTGCCGAGCACACATGAAGAAGGTGACGAGCACCACTGAAGTCTCTCTGCCTCACTCTTCCTCTTCCCCTCCAAATATCTCGGCGATAGACACACCGCCGTGGCCACGATGCGCGACGCCCCCGCACTGTCACTCCACCATGAGTGAGCTCCCCCACTCCCTACACGAGCGCGGGGATGAGGCCACACTATGCGAACCGCCTTGAGATCGAGCACACGGGGAAAAGGAGAAAATATCAAGGTTGGGGAGAAAAATCTTGGCATGGCGAATCGCCATGGCCGACCTATATAAATAGGCTCGTCCATGGGCGCTCGGGCACGATCTTTGTCTCTCCGAGCTCCGTGAGGAGCTAGAGCACCCAATCTCACCCTCCAACCTTCCTCTCCCTCCTCCAGTAGCAAGCTAGGCTCATTCTCCTCAAATCGGAGCCGCTGCCATTGGAGCCGCCCCACCTGTTCTCCCTCTCGGTTGCCTCCCGGGTCAATTGGAGAGAAAGGTGAGCATCCTGAGCCCCTCCTGCAACTCATGCTCCCCTTAGTTCCCCTTCTCCTTCTCTATGTCACCCTACCGCCATGCACCTTGCTCCGCCGAGCCACCATGGCCGGTGAACGCCACTGGCGAGGCTTGGCTAGGCACCGCACCAGCACCACTACACTCACCGAGCACCCACACTTACACGCACACGAAAATATGGCCTCGATAGGCCTTGTACCCACACTCGCACGTCACCGCGCCGCCGTGATTTCTCCGGTGAGCCGCCACCACCGCCACGGTCCCTCCCCGTCCACCTTGTCACCTCCAACGGGCGCGGGATGACCTCCCAAGCCCCATCCGTCCTTCCACCACTAGCACGGGAGCACCGCGTCGCCGGTGTGCCGAGCTCCTGTGACCCCGCGGCCTCTCCCCTGCTTCGCCACCGCACCGGAGGCCGGCATCACGACGTCGTCGTCCTCCGTCACTCCCTTCGTCCCACTCACTACACCGGGTCAGCCCACACGTTACTAACACACACACCCTCGGCCCACGTGTCAGCGGCCCATACCGCCGACCCCACCAGTCAGTCACACCCGCACAGCACACACACGCACAACATGGGGTACACTTAGGTAATTGCTAGGTACACCCTGCAGTTGTACACAGAGAGTTATAAACCCTTTTTTCCAGACTTAGAAAAAATCCAAAAAATTTGTAAAATATCTAGATGAAATAAGGAATATTATCATGTAATTAGTCATATTTTCATACACCAGAAAAATCATATAAAATATAGCTTAGTAGAGTAAATATAGGATAAACTTCTAAAATGCATAACTATTGCATCCTAACTCTGTTTCGCATGAAACCACTTCTATAATTCATCTAAAATCTAGCTCTATGCATTCACCCTAGTGCCACCATATTGTTCTATGTTTGTTTTTCCTTTTGTTCTATGTTTCAACGGTAGTCTTATATGAAAAGCTCTGCCCGACAGACGAAGGTGACTACTAGGTGAACGAGGACCCGGACTACGTAGACGTGCCGGAAGGAGACAACAACGAAGGCAAGTACTAGCTCCCCCTTTCTACCATCTTGCTTTAACCATTAATTATGCATAATCTTGAGTAATGAATTATTATCCTGTTTTGGGCTCAGTATTTATGCGATTTATGTTGATTTAAGATATATGGTTATCTTGTTATTTTATGAGCTCCATAATGTGATAACTTAGGATAATAATGTCTGGAACTTGAACTTGGTAAACCTAAAACCCAACAGGGAGTGAGTGAATGGTAATCTATGTGGTGGTAGATTACCATGGCCGGATCGCCTGGAGAGGGATCCTGTGGGGAGATACCCGTCTCGGTCACATATGGACCGGTTCATAGTCTCTTTCGTCTAGTGAGATATTTACGTATAGCCACATGTCTATATGGGTAGACTTGATCTCATACCCTATTAGATAGAAATATAGTTCGTACTAGGAGGCCGGTGTAGGCAACAGAATATCAGGAGCAGGCACGGATGCTAGGTGATCTTCTGTGGCCCGGTTGGTGTGGTTGCTAGGTGATCTTCCATGTTAAGCCCTTGGATTATTTTGGCCACATTCGAGCCCATGTTATTGTACGAATGGCCGGGTACGAGCCATTTTGTTATCTGATTGGCCAGGTACGAGCCATGTGATGATTGGCCGGGTACGAGCCAAGTTACCATATGAATGGCCGGGTACGAGCCCATGATTATTGTTTTGGTCGCGTTCGAGCCCATGATATGGATTATGTAGTCGGATGATCAGGCGTGGATGCTAAGTGATCTTCCACGTTGTTTTGGTGTGGATGCTAAGTGATCTTCCACATTATTTTCCAATCCCTGAGAAGTCGTAGTAGGACTATACGGACATCTAAGGTCGCGTACATTCAGGTACAGGGTCTCGTTAGGTCCGTTCGGTCTGTTGATCATGGAAGGGACAGCACCTATCATGTGGGGAAATGTGTACACCTCTGCAGAGTTCATTATACCTATTCGAATAGCCATGTCCTTGGAATGGCAGATGCTAGGAGACGACGCTATGATTAGACTTAACCTTTTATGTGTAGTGAAACTATGAAATGGGAACCTTAATATTAACTCGGGGACTAGTGGGAATGGTAATACTTCGCTAGGACTCAACCTTTAAATATGAACACCCCACAACTTCTATTTCCACCCTATGGTTAGGGCTTGTTGAGTACAAATGTACTCACCCGTTGTTGACTCACAGACTCCGGCACTGAGGAGGACCAAAACTTCGATGAGGAGGCGTACGAAGAGGACTAGGAAATCACGCGAGGATCCGATCATAGGATGTGGACATCAAAGGTAGGGTTTCGACTACGCTCGAGCTTGCTGTGGATTAGGAAATCGCTATGTTGTATAATAGTACCGTACTAGAGACCACCATGATGTAATAAAATGTCACTTCCCGGCAGTAGTCATCTGCTAGATATGTAACCCCTGTTTACGCCCATCGGGCCGCCGTTGTAAAACTCTACTTATTTTAGATATCAATAAAGCTCAAAACTTTTATTATACACATATGTGTGCCATTTCTGTATTTTGTGCGTACTTGTGCGTGATCTTGGTGCAAGTATTGATGCACCTAGGACTCTCAAAATGAGGGGCCGACAAAAAGCCACTCTAGTAAATTGCCCGTGTCCTTGAGTTACCTCACTTGTGGATAGGTTCTTGCGGTGTTCATTTGTTAGACGAGGTTCATGCAACACCTCTTAGCTGCTGAACCACCAAGTGTTGGTTGACACAATGGGACTAGCGTGCCGGCAAGCACGTGAACCTCAGGAGAAAAATCTTGTGTCTCTTGTGTGATTGGATTTCTCCCGGTGATTGGTTATCTTCATATTGTGATTGGTTCATTCCCGGCACGGCGGTATAATCACCTTACTCACTCCATTACTTTCTTGCTAACTAGTTGTAGCAAGCTCTTTAGTGTAACTAGTTTTGAGAACTTGCTTAGTAGCTTAGTTTCTTCTAGTGGAGCTCTTGAGTGTAGTCTTGTTGAGAGCTCTTAGTGAGTAGTGACTTAGCCTTTTGTGTGCCTAGAGATCATAGCAACTAGAATTGTTGGGTAGGTGGCTTGCAACCTTTGTAGAGCTAGAGTAAGTTTGCATTTCGCCATTTAGTTTACTAACAAATTGCTCTAGTGGTTTTGTAGAGTTTTAACTAGGCTATTCACCCCCCTCTAGCCATGTTAGGACCTTTCACCTAGGACCAGTAAGGTCGAGTAGAACATCGTCGAATCTCAGGGGTTGGAAAAGGGGTAAAGGGTGTAGTAAATGTGTTTTTTGACAATTGGATATAGATGGAAACTCAATTGGTCGTGATCATCTCATATATATAGAGGGGGTGGTCTTATTCCAGTAGAAACCAAGTTCAAATCATAACCTCCAAGTTTCCCATGTCCAAAAGCGACCAAAAACCGATTTGAAAACAACCCGAGTCGCTAGCAGGGCAGTCGGCTTAGCCGACTTTTTTTGGGCCCGGAAGGGCTGAAAACAAGGTGAGTCAACTTGGCTGACTTGAGGAGTCGGCTAAGTCGACTGGGCCTGAGGAGTCGGCTCAGCCGACTAGACGCAACTCGCCTTGGCTCGCCGTCTTTTCCGCACATTTCGTTCATTATTTTGCTGCGCTATTTGACCTCTGATATGTCCTTGATATTTATAACTTGTTGGTAGTGCCCAAAATCACCTTAGGACATTTTTTAGTGTCAACAGAAATAAAGAGAATATAATAATACAACAGTGTCAAAAGGAGCCACCATGTTCGTCAAGATGGTATAGAAATTTTAATTAATCAAAAAAAAGCAAAAGAATATGTATTGTTGGATTTTAAGATGATCAAATAGTTTAGATTCAATAAGTTAATTAAAAATATACCGTTGGATTTTATGACAATCTAACAATTTAGATTCAACAAGAAAAGTGATACCATACGAAGGTTTCTAAATTCTGGATACCAGAGTCTTTAGATAACCGAGCTCATATTTGATCCTCAAAATCTATCACCTCCTTCGGCCACGTCGCCCCATCTTTGCATAGCACATATTGGTCATTGACCTTTCTCTTTGACCTTTCTCTTTAATTGAGCTTAAGATTAGCTAAGAAGTTTGTCACACCTTCTGCTAAGAAAAAAGGTAAGGATTGGGCATTCAGCTTGCAAGGTCATCTATCACGTAAGGCATCATACCTAAGCTACCTTGGTGCTATGTGTCATATATCTAGATGCAATGACAAAAAAGCTACCTATTTAGCTACTTCTGTAAAAAATTATGTTTCTGCAATGCCCTATAACTTTTAAAAAAATATATTTGAACAATTAAATGTTCCAAGGTTGAAAGTCCTATTTTGGTTTTAGATAATTAAGACAACCAAATGGACTAACCTCTATTCTAGTGTTGTAAATGAGATAGGTTATGTCCACATCCAAGTTTGAGCAAGGATGACACATGGTTATGGTGATGGCCATAAATGGTGATCAAGTGCTCATATCTTGAAAAAGAAGAAAGAGAGAAACAAAATCCTATGGGCTCAAGGCAATGGTAAAGATAGAGTGATTGTTTTGCCGGTCAAGACGCATTGAGCCAATAGAGTGTGTGATCGGGTTTAGGATAGATTATCGTAATATTAAGAGGGGAACTCGAAGTTCAATATGGTTATCTAAGAGCTGCTAGGTGAATTGACTCCTTTGCATGTGCATTAGGACCTAGTGAGTACATGAAAAACCCTTCCAAAATAATTATGAAAATGCTAACTCACGTGCACAAGTGTTTATGACACTTTAGAGTTAGGGCATGAGAGAAAGGTTCGAAGAAAAGAGCTAGTGGGCACCTCTGGTAGGATCTGGATGGCTAGTGAGTAGCCTATAAAAATTTGCTATAAGATCATAATTGACTAGAGCAAAGGTAGATTAGTACAACGATGATTCTAACTGGCTTCTACTTTGCTCTAGCGCTAATTCACTCAAGCAGGCCTCCTAATCAATTCTAGTAGCTTGGTCTCTAGGTTGTATATATCACACAAACACACAAGCTACAACTAGTTAAAGATACTAACAAGAGCACCTAAAGCTAATTACAACTACACTATACAACTCTAGCTAGTCAAGCAACTACCACAGTAACAAGAAAGCTATGAATGTAATTGCAAGAGTCATAGATAGTAGACCACACCGGGCAAGTTGACACAAGATATATCCCTGAGGTTCAGTTGCTTGTCGGCAATGTACGTCCTCGTTGCAGCGAGTCCTAACTTGATGGTTCGCGCGCTAATTGACCTCACGCCAAGCCCACAACACGGGCGCCGCATGAACCAACTGAGAAGTGCACTCCAACTAGCCAAGATTCTACTAGAGTTGCTCTTCGGGAATCTCCCGCGTGTAATAGGCACAAGAGCCCCTTATAATCAATCGATCGGCAATCCTCCGCTGCCTCCAAGCCGTCTAGGTGGCGGCAACCACCGAGAGTAACAAGAATCCTGCAGGTCAAACGATCACTAGTGCCACTAGCCTCAACTCGATACAAATGCACTAGGATAACTCTCAATCTCACTTAGGACGAAGAAATCAACGAGGAGATGAGTGAGAGATGTTTGCTTAAAGTCTTAAATATTGATAACATACATGAAATTATTTTGTAATAGAGGTAGCAATATATCATCTGCTCCCTCCGTCCAGAAAATCATGCAATTCTAGCACAATGTCATGATTTAGTATCTCAAGTTTGATTAATTATAGATAAAAAATACAAATATTTATGATATCAAATAAACACCATTAGATTCATTATGAAATGCATTTTCTTAATAAATTAATTTGGAGTCATAAATGTGAATAATATTCACTAGAAATTTGGTCAAGCGTAAACTACTTTTATCGGCACGGAATCCGTAGTTGCATGTTTTGGACGGAGGGAGTATATCATTTAAGTTACAAATTAGGCTTTGATGTTCTTTTTTTTTCAAACAAAATGCGCCCTATTACATTCTCTTAGTTTGTCGTTGCGCTGCGCTACCTATCGAGGCCAGCGCAAGTAGCATCACGAAAAGTGCATCAAGCCAAATCCCGGTCACTGCCGCCGATCGAGGTGCTCCTGCCGCAAAGACCGGTACAAGAAAGTCGTCTCTCGACTCTGCTTTGGATTTCCTCTGCTCTGCACTGCACCGCCGTAATCTTTTGGATTAATTAATTAATCATCCTGTTCAAAGCGAGCAACACTCAGGCTGTGTTTACAGGGTGGTGTAAAATTTTTTGTAAGTACAGTAACTCTTTTGTTTTTATTTGGCAACTAGTGTTTAATTATGGACTAATTAGGTTCGAAAGATTCGTCTCGTGATTTACAACTAAACTATGTAATTAGTTATTTTTTACTTATATTTAATACTCTATGTATACGTTAAAGATTCGATACGATGAAAATCTTATAAAATTTTTAGAACTTAACAGGGCCTCAATCATAGAGCAGCGACGGTTGGGTCGGGCTGGGCTAGCCCAGCCTTGCCCGTAGACTTTTCAGTAGCCGTCGTCAACAACACACTTGCAGACTCGCTCCTCCCTAGGCTGCCTCTCTTCCTCCTGGCGTTGAACCATTCCACCCGCCTCTCCCCTCCTCCGCAGACCGCAGCTACAAAGCCCCGTACGGCGTGCGACCTCCAGCTCCGGCACGCCGTCTCCTCCCGCTCCCGCAGCTTACATACATGGACGCGTCCTCGGGCGACCGCTCGTCGCCGCGGAGCCGGCAGCAGCTCCAGGGCCCGCGCCCGCCGCGGCTCGCCGTCAGCAAGGAATCGCACAAGGTCAGGAAGCCGCCCGTCGCGCCGCAGCGGCACCAGCACCTGCAGCAGCAGCCGGCCGCGCATCAGCAGCAGCACAAGTACCAGCACCAGCAGCATCAGCAGCAGCAGCGGCAGCCGGTCATCATCTACGACGCCTCGCCCAAGGTGATCCACACCAAGCCGGGGGACTTCATGGCGCTTGTCCAGCGCCTCACCGGCCCGGGCTCCACCTCGCAGGCCCAATTCGACGCCGCCGCGGCGTCGTCGTCGCAGTCGCAGCCGGCGGCGACGGCGATGGAGTTCGAGCCGCGGGAGTTCCTCCTCTCGCCCACCGCCGCGCTGTCCCCGGCCGCGCGGCTGGCCGCCATCGAGAGGTCCGTCCGCCCGCTGCCTCCGCACCACCACGCGCCGGCGGCCGCTGCTCCCTACTACGGCGCCACCGACGACGACTTCTTCCTGCCGCTCCCCGATTCGGCGGACGTGGACAGCCTCGCCGCGGTCCTCGGCCCGCCCGCGGCCGGCCGCCCCGGGATCCTCTCGCCCGCGGCCCTCCCTCCGGCGGCCTCGACGGGGCTGTTCTCGCCGATGCCGTTCGACCCGAGCTGCCTGTCGTGGCTGAGCGAGCTGAGCCCGTTCCTCCCCTCCGCCGGCACCCGCGCCGCCGCGGCCGGGCTGTTGGACCAGGCGCCGTTCGCGCCGAGCCCGCGCAGCAGCAGCCTGCTGCTGTCCACGCCCACCTTGCCGTCGCCGGCCACCGTCTCCGTGCTCGAGTTCTTCAGCAGCAGCAACTTCAACTTCCCGGACCTGTAAATCAATCTCTAGATGATTATTGACCTCACAACAATTCTATTCTACTGATCGAGTCCATTTCATTTCATTACTATACTTTGCCGAATTGCCGTTGCCATCCCGTGAAAGCAACGCGAGAAATCATCCGTGTCTCACCGAACAGCCCGGTGAAATTTTCTAATCTCTTTTGCTTTGATAATTCAGGGAGATGAGCAGGAACTGAAACAAATAGTGCTTTTGTTTTTTTTTCTAATAGTAGCAAATAGTGTAATGTTAGAGGTTTCTTTTTTCACATCGTGTTTCGCCATCCGTGCTGGCCTTGTGGGTCAGTTGCGGGAGCAAGTTGGCGTTCGCCAGTGGTAGCTACTGATTCATTAATTAATTGAATGGTTTCTTTTTTTGCGATTAATTAATTGATTGGTTGGAGTAGAAATTTTCCTTCCTTCTCAAACAAGCTTTTTTTGTGTTTCCATTCCATGGATTGAATTCGTCAACTGTAGGTAGGTAGGAGGAGGCTGCTAATATTCGTCTCTCTTTTTTTTCATCGTTTTTTATTATTAATTATTAGGTGATAATATATGTTACTTGTAAATGAAGGCGATTACGATTGATTGTATGTGTGTGTATATACTCCGTACCATATGGTTTCATATTTTTCTTTACCCTGGATCCTGCCGTCCTGCGACTTGTTGGTCTCACTGCCTGTCGTTGGGATTATATGAGCCATTCGATTCCACGTAGGGTGGTTGAGACGATGGATCAGCTGCGGCGAAGAAATGGTTAGTGATCTCATGACCATAACATATTAACATGGAATTAATTGGACCCCGAAGCAGCTCGGCGTCAGCGAGCTTTGACTTTGTTCCGTGGCGCGAGAGATGGGCTCTGTGAGTGTGAGTCAGCATGGAATTGTCGACGAGTGCGCGCGCGCGCAAGAGAACAGAGAGAGCGAGTCCGCCTGCTCGGCCGGCGGGCGGCGGCGGTTGGCGCTCACACGGCACCGCACCGCAACCACGGCCGCCCGCGGCCTCGTCGCGCAGCTTAGGCCATCCCAAGTCTCTTAAGAAGATGTCTCCGACCCTAAACTCACCGGTCGCGGCAACTTTGTCATCGGTCGCCTGCCGTGCTTCGAAACGAGTTACAGCAAAAATTTACTACAAGACAAGTGTCCCGTTCGGACGGTACGGTCTGGTCCGGTCCGGTCCGTGATATTCATATGGAGGAGAGTTTGGACAGCTAGTAAGGATGGCAACGGGTTGGGTGGAGTTTCCGTGCACCTAAAACCGAAACCCGAAATCGAAACCCGAACCCAAACCGAAAACCGATTCAGGCGGAAATCCATCGCCAAAACCAAACCCGCGGATACCCGAAACCCGAACGGGTACCCGAAACCCGCGGATAAATATACACATATTCACATGTATAAATAAGAGGCAATAAATAATAAATATTTTCATAAGTCAATTTTGAATAGATTTAATAATCTAAGTAAATAAGTTATTATTACTCCCTCCGTCCGGTTGAATATGCAATTATGGGAAACGTGCCGTTCAAACTGTGTCAACTTTGACTAAATTTATAGCAAAATGTATTAACATTTATGTCTCGAAATAAATTTATTATGAAAATATATCTCATAACCAATCTAACGGTACTTATTTTGTCTCATAAGAGTTAGTATTTTTTTATATAATTTTAATCAAAATTTGCGATGGCTGATTTCTCGGGATGTGAGAATTGCACATTCATTGGGACGGAGGGAGTAGCATATTATAAAACATGAGTGAAAAACCAAACCCGAAACCGAACCGATACCAAACCGAAAACCGAAACCGAAAACCATGGGTGAGAAACCATCCCTAAAACTGAACCCGCAGGATCCGAAACTCGCAGATATCCGACCCAAACCCGATCCGCTGCTTTCTCTGACAGCCAGCAGCAAATAAATGCATGAGAACTGTTGTCACAAAGCACAAGGGAACGTCAATCATCGTGCGTACGGGATGTTATCCGTCATAAATTCACCACCAACATCAAGTCCCGGGGGTGAGTGGGGGGCGGGGTGGTTTTAGTTCCCACCGACAATTTTACATTCCCATCGCATCGAATGTTAAGAGTATTAAATATAGATTAAAAAAATAATTAATCGTACAGTTGGTATGTATTTTGCGAGACGAATTTTTAAAATCTAATTAGTCTATAATTAGACACTAATTGCTATAGTTACACATGTGCTATAGGTACACATGTGTTACAGTAAAAAAAAAACTTTACAACCCACGCCCATAGTTTTTTTTTTGAGATATGCTTGCCTTCCGTTCATATCAAAACGGCCGAAGCCTCGTACAAAATCAAGTCATACACATATGTCGGCGTTACATGCCACACTTCCGACTGATGTGTGCCGTGACTTGTTTAGCTAGTACATGAGCAATATTATTACAATTTCTACTAACATATTTAGCCCTTGTTTAGTTCCCAAAATATTTTGGGAAATGTAACTGTAGCGCTACTGTAGCACTTTTGTTGTTATTTGGCAATTATTGTCCGATCATGGCCTAACTAGGCTTAAAACATTCGTCTCGTCCATTTCGTCTAAACTGTGTAATTAGTTTTATTTTTCATCTATATTTAATGCTTCATGCGTGTATCTAAAGATTCGATGTGATGAAAATCTGAAATATTTTGGGAACTAAACAAGGGCTTAGAAACAAACTCCCTGAAGGCAAGCCTCAACTCATTGATCTCTGTCACTAACGATCCGACGATAGACCGCTGAAAATCCCTCTTCTCCCACATCTGAATCAACTCCAAGCAATCAGTTTCCAAATATATCCGCAGGGCGTCCCTGCACCGCTGCACGCCGTTGCCTCCATCAAAGCAGCATCTAATATCCTGTCATACCACTGCGCACGTGCTTGGTGATCTCGGAAGATGCAGGCAGTAGCCCCACAGCCGCTGTTAGCAGAGAAAGCGGCGTCGGTATTGATCTTCACCCATCCCTGGTCGGGAGGCATCCATTTCTGCACTGCATGATCTTGTGCCCGAGGCCGATTCGACCGCAGCATAGGTTTTGCTCACCTTTTAGGCTGACCGCACCGCCCCGGTCTGAAACGCGCACGGTAAAGGGCTGGGACCCACTTGGCAGAAACAATATAGGGGAGAGCAGCTGCCGCGCGGGGACCTGTATATGCCCCCCAAAAGCAACGACCGTCTGGTTGTCTCCTCTCCTCCTCGCTCCCTCCGCCTCCGCCTCCCACTTCTCCTCGCTCCCTCCAACGGCCGGCCGGCCGGCTGCCGCGCCCTCCCCTCTCCGTGACCGGATCCGGACTTGCGGCGAGCTCGGCGTCCTTCGGCGGCGGGATCCAGGGCGGCGGGCGAGGCAGGATCTGGGGTGGCGCGCGGTGGGCGTCGTCCCTCGCCGCGCGCCGCCGCCTTGTCCGACGAACACCAGCCGCTGCACCCTCTCCTCTCCGCCTCCGCCTCCCACTCCTACTCCGCCGGACGCCACGCCCTCCCCTCCCCGCTCTGCATCTGTCGGCCGTCGCGCCCTCCCCTCGCCCACCTCCTCGCCGCCCCGCCATCCCCGCCAGATCTGGTCGGGCTCGAGCGGGAGGCGGCCGTGTCCTGCCGTTCTCCTTGCCGGGCTCCTCGCCGTCCCACTGTCCTCCTCCGCGACCGCTTCCTCCCCTTCGTCCCCGGATCCGGCGGGGAGAGCGCGGCGGCGGGATCCGGCGGGGCCCGAGCGCGGCCCGTATCCGGCGGGGGTGACCTTGGAGGTGGCGGCAGGGGCCGATAGGCCCGAGCGAGGCGGCGGCCGCAGCGGGCCGGGGGCGAGCACGACGGCGGCCGACCGCGGCAGGTGCGGAGGCAGGGTCGTCGGGGTCCGCAGCGGCGGCCGACCGCGGCAGGGACAGAGGCGGGGTCGGCGGGTTCCAAGGCGGCGGCTGACCGCGGCAGGGATGGAGGCGGGGTCCGCGGGGACGCAGGAAGAGGCCGGAGGGGTGATGCGGCGAGGATAGCGTGCGATGGGAGCACCTCCACTTTGGCGTGGAACTGTTCAAATCACAAGGGTACTGTCGCTTTTCCAGTTCAACAGTGCGGGCCGAGCGCCTCTACTATTGGCGTTCTGTGCCAGGTGCAGGTGCCCGGTGCGGATAGCCTTAGATCTTTTTTGTTACCTTCTTAAACATGCACACAGTAGTCGGAAGGTGGATATAAATTATGGTGCGGCCACTACTCCATGCTACATTCATGATACAGACAGGGAAAAAATAGTATCTATACTATGTTCGCATGTTTCACAGAGACCTAGCACTGATTTTTTTTTTGTCGTTTGCCCATGCCCGTGCCCCCGCCCCACCCTCCATCCCCGTCTCCGGCAGCTCCTCATCGGCGGATCTGCTGTTGCCCACCTCTACCACGCTAACGCGCTTCACCGAGCTATCACCATGACGCCCACGCCCCGCCGTCCTCTCCTCCATCTCCAGCGGCTCCCCGCCGCCGGATATGCCGTCGTCCACTGCTGCCACGCTAACCCGGCTTCGCCAGGTTATCACTGTGACATCCCTACCCATCCCCTACCTAAAAGCCTTCTTCCGCCGTCTGGCTGGCAACACCACCGCTGCCTCGCCCCCCACCACCACTACTGGTCCGGCCTTCCTTCCCATTTTTTTCCTAAACCCCCCGGAGTTGGAGAAAAAGGACACTCAACCCCAAACCCTAAGCTAGCTAATCACAGGGCGCAAGAAATCGAGTGTTGGATTGCTCCAAAAGACTCGGTCGTGGTATAGCAATTCTGAAAAATGCGAAAGAAAATTAGGGTATATAAGAGAATCGGAGAAGATGATGCACTAAAATCACGTAGCCATAAACTTTGCCACTTTTTGCACAATTGGTGATGTCTATTACCATGAGCCTCCAAGTAAGCAAGTACCCCTTTCGTTTCAAAATATAGGCCATATTTACTCAAATTGCTTGCATACTTAGAGCATCTCCGAGAACCTTTCTAAATCTCACTCTCTAAATCGACATTTAGAGAGCCATTTACATAAAAATCGTTTTCTATATCTTTCCACTCTCCAACAGCTTTTCTATATCCCATGCGCACTCTGGAGAGCCATTCTCGTCTTCTATTTTTGGCTAGCGAAAAATCCGGAATAGAAGATGGCTATATATGGATGACCATTTAGAAAAGCTATTGGAGGGTAGTTTTTCACAAAAATCTCTATTCCTAGCATTTAGGAAGAATATAGAAAGTCTCTTGGAGATGCTCTTAGTCTATACTATAAAAGAGCGAAGGAATTGAAAAATACCTGTTACTTGGCAATTCCTACCCACCCTATGTTTTAGCCCTTAGATCATAGATCCAACGCATCTAATCTCCCGTCCTAACCTGACAAATGGACCCGGCCGGAAAACTTTTAATTCTTTACGCGTGTTTATGTTGTGTTTCCTCATATCGCTATTTTTTCACAACAAAAAGAATACCCAGCTCACCTATACGTTACGAACAATATGATTCATTAGTGTCATATGCACACACGTTATGAACAATATCGATTCATTAGTGTTATATGCACACACGTATAACCTCGTGGTGCGAGACGGGAGGAGCGGCGGCATCCTGTGACAGTCATTCGACCACCCGACGAACACGCTGGTACCGGGCATGAAGATCGGCCGCAACCTGACAAGGTGAAGGGGAGTCTCAGCTCGGGTTCCAGAAGCGAGGTTGATCTGGACCAGGTTCGTGCCTTAGCCACGGAGATCGTCATGAGGGAGATTGAGAAGCATGCTGCAGATGGGATCGGCAGGGTTGACTACGCCGTGGCCTCAGGTGGGGGAAGAGTTGTCCGGCATTCGGAAGCCTATCTGCCTAAACGTAGTGGTTTGACAGCCTGGATACCTGGAGTCGACGTGGGGCCTAAGCCAGAGAAGATGCTTCAACCGAGCTTTGGGGAGCCTGGACAGTGTTTTGCCATGCAGGGCAGCAGTGGGTTTGTTGAGATCAAGCTCAAGTCAGGAATAATTCCTGAGGCAGTAACACTTGAGCATGTGTCTAAGGTAAGGTTTTTGGCCACCCAACATTTTGGTCTTGCATGGCTATGTGCTTAATTATTGCTTGTTTTTGTCTTTCAATATTAGTATAAGCAGTGGATGACATTGTCTAAGTACGAATGTAGGATGCGCCACTGGTTACTCAACTTACTGCTTGTTAAAAGTTTAGATTAGGAAGGCGGCCAACGACCCGTCGCCGGGGACCTTACGGTACGTGGTTGTCACGAGGGGCGAGCCGCCGGAGATCGTGATGGTGGACTCAAGCGGCGCCACCAGGTTCCGCAGGAACGGGCTATGGTTCAGCGGCATCCCGGAGATGGCGTTCTACGCCGACGAGTTCGCGCACCTCATCCAAAAACTGCTTGCAACACATCACATTTTCATACCCCTTACCGACTAACTGTCCAAATACCATCTGAATTATCAAAAAAGTGTTAGATTAAAAAAATACAAAAATAAAAGGATAATAAAATAATAACAATTTAAGCTAAAAAATGAAAAATTAACACGATATCTTCTACGCACGTGCGCACATGCATGTTGACTAGTATATAAAAATTATATATATTAACAGATTCACATTTAGTGTGTTAATGCAGATTGGTCTAGACGGTCAAAGTATATTTTTAGAATTTTTTCATAGCCCTAGTATACCTTATAAAAAACATATATGAAGCATTTTCTTGGAAAAATTGAGTATAAAAAGACATGAAAGTCAACTGCGGGTTTTGTTTTCTAAATGCAATACGATGCTCACAGCTCACATGCATACATTTTTTTTAACTAACCACATGCATACATATGCACGCATCCTATCCTATGAATGCCTAGGAGAGAGTGAGACGGCAGAAGTTAATCAAGAAACCATTACAAATGCTTTATTGTTGCTGGGCATATTGCCTACCACACGAAAAAAATTAGCTAAACAAATACCCGTGTTGAGTTAGACACTCACACAAGTGGATTGATTCTCCACCATATGTAACCAACCGAGCTATTTCGTAGCATACACATTATGCACAAGGCATGGCATGTGTCATGTGTGAATTTACAGATTTCTTATCACGTTTTTATGGTTGTGCTATCATGATTCATGAACAACAGGAGCCTGCTTGTTCTATATTACTATTGTTAATTGGAGGTCCTAAAGAACGCTCCGCGTCATGAGATGCACTAGAGAAAAACAGCCAAATTCTATAAATTCTTGCGACAATTACGAACACTCTTCCTTAAGTCTATGGAGTTTTTATTGTTGATACTAATATAGTTGTTGGTTCTATTCCGCTTCTAAAATTTTATGTTACCATTATGAAAAAATATAGAGCAATTCCTAGCTCTACATTTAATTACACATTGTCATTATAAAGGATAATCAAGTGACCTCTAAATTTACATCTAAACTAGCCACCATTTCAGCATAATCTCTACATTTAATTAGTTTTTTTATTAATATCCGAACACTACTTCCAATATTTCATGAAACATCTAACGTGACGTCCTACCTAAGGATGGCAACGGGTCGGGTTCGGATCGGGTGGAGTCTCCGTGCACCCAAAACCGAAAACCGAAATCGAAACCCGAACCCGAACCGAAAACCGATTCGGGTGGAAAACCATCACCAAAACCAAACCCGCGGATACCCGAAACCCGCGGATAAATATATACATATTCACATGTATAAATAAGAGGCAATAAATAATAAATATTTTCATGAGTCAATTTTGAATAGATTTAATAATCTAAGTAAACAAGTTATTATTAGCATATTATAAAACATGAGTTTTAATTCCAAATGATTTATTTCGGATGTCCATTGGATATCCACGGGTGAAAAACCAAACCCGATACCAAACCCGAAACCGAAACAAAAAAACTGTAGGTGAGAAACCATTCCCTAAACCCGAATCCACAGGACCCGAAACCCACAGGTATCTGATCCGAACCCGATCCGCTGCCATCTCTAGCCCTACCCCTTATCCAGATTCTGAAAATCCCTTCGGATCGGTACTAAAGTCAGGATGTCCATGTGTGGCTCCGCTACTTTGGCCCCCACCCGAACGGTTCCTGGGTGGGCACGCTTTCTTCTCCCACAATCTGAGATGACGAAGGTGGCAGTAGCCGAGATGGGATGGCCGGCTTTGTTTAGTTGGTCCAGCTAAAGTTGAGTCCGTATTACATAGTATATTGGGCATATATATATATGAAGTATTAAATATAAAAAATAACTAATTACACGGATTACGACTACTTTGCGAGACGAATTTTTTAAGCTTAATTAGTCTAGGATTTGATAATGTGGTGCTACAGTAAGCATGTGCTAATGACAGATTAATTAAACTTAATAAATTCGTCTCGTAGATTCATGAGGACTTCTGTAATTTGTTTTATCATTACTACCCGAACACTCTCATATGACATCCTCATGTGACACCCGATGTGACATCCCCTAAACTTTAACCCCTCAAGATATGAAAAAGATGTACTCCTAATTGGCAGATGATGCAGAGAGAAGACACGTGATTATAAAATTTTATTTCGAAGAAACTATCCATTAGTAGTGCAGTTCATATGTACAGTGTGTACTTGGTTTGACAAATATATAAACTACCTCATGGTATGGGTTGGGACTGCCCTAGGCAAAGTAGGGGTTTTCTGATCAGTGCGTCGCTGACACCGGCCAATTAGCCCATATTAGCTCCTAAATTAAAGTGCAAACACACAACATGTGTACACAATGACTATCTATTTCAGATGAGTCGATCTATTTTTATTTTCTCACATGGTATTAATATTTTATTCCACTAGAATTTATTATGGGCCTTAGATTTAATGTTGGGCCAAGCCTAACTAAATGCAACAATAATAGCTTCCTCTGCACCATGCAATAAATTATACGTCTTGTTGCAATGCACATGTATGTTTGCTAGTGAGCCTATAAGAGCAAGGCTAATAATATAGGCGGTAGGTCGGCTGTAAAGATCTTTGCAGCCTTCTCTCAACCTACTCATATAGTAGTTATCTTTTCACTTTTAATACCTAGCCTACTTGTCTCTCTCACAAAGTTTCTCGGTTCTTATGTCTAAGCCAGCTACAAACTTATAGCCCGCTTCTTTTCTCTCTCCTCTCCTCTCTCCTCCACCTTAGCATTCAGCTAGCTTACTCCTGCTATTATACTTTCTCTAAGAGCTTCTTCAAGAGTCTTTCTTAAAATTATACTCTCTATAAGTTATTATTTGGAGAACCATTTAAATTAAAATTGCTCTCTATATATTTCCATCATCCAACAACTTTTCTATAACTTGTGTCATCTTTTGTATTTAGTTAGGGCGTTGTTGGCGCCCGGACGTCTGATGGAAACTGATCCATTGGACAGTGACGCGGGGTGCGTCGCAACAAGCCAAACATGCCTCGCAAAATCCGCCCACCCCAGTCGTGCTTCACTTCTTCACTGCCTGACCCCCCCACCCCTAGCCACTCGCTTCTCTTCACCGCCCATGGGCGCACCGACGCCGCCGTCCTGAGATCGCGCGCCCGCGCGAACCGCCGCTGCTACGTCTTCGTCGAACGAAGAGCCTCGCTAACACCGACGAACCCGCGACCCGTGATGCCTACGAAGAGCCCCGCTAGCCTCTATGCCGCGCAAGACCGCACGCCCCTAGATCGCCCCCAGCTGAAACACCATGAACATATATATTGCAACAACAAGGAACAAACAAATGCAACATTAGGCTGAAGCAGTTGAAACACCATGAACATATTATTGCAACAACAAAAGAACAACAGCTAAAACATTAGGCTGAAGCAGCTGAAACACCGTAAACGTATTATTGCAACAACACCGTTCAAACTGCTGTAACAAATAGGTTGAAGCAGTTGAAACACCATAAACATATATATTGCAACAATAAAAAGGACAACAGCTGCAACATTGGGGATGAAGAAAGTTGAAACACCGTGAACATATTATTGCAACAACAAAGAATAACAGCTGAAACATTAGGCTGAAGCAGCTAAAACACCATAAACATATTATTACAACAGCACCGAACAAACTACTGCAATAACATGGAACAACTACTGCAATATGAGATTGAAGTA
The DNA here is from genome assembly GCA_038087645.1 of Saccharum hybrid cultivar R570. NCBI lineage: Eukaryota > Viridiplantae > Streptophyta > Magnoliopsida > Poales > Poaceae > Saccharum > Saccharum hybrid cultivar. The sequence goes on from JAQSUU010000198.1 coordinate 868,905, forward strand.
ACCGAAACATACTACAACATCTCAAAAAAGCAGTACTACTGCAACATCAACTGAAACGTACTGCAACATCCAAATAAACCCGTTACAACACGGCGAGATTTGACCCCCGAGAGCCCGCCGGAACCCTAGCCACCGTCGCAATCCCTTAGATTTAGAGGGAGGAGGAGGACTCAGATCCAGAGGAGGGAGGAGGGCTCAGATCCAGAAAAGGACCCACCTACCTCATCGGAAGCCGCCGCCGTTGCACACCTCTCCGGTGGCATGGAGGTCGCAGAGCGAGGGAGAGAGGCAGGAAAGGAGGGAGGGGCGGCTCGCCGGAAAGACTCCGCTGTCACCCTCCTCTCTCAGTGGCATGGAGGTCGAGGGGGGCACAGAGGGATGGAGGGAGGGAGGGAGGGTGCGCTCGCTAGAAGCCGCCGCCGTCACGGCGTCGGGGTCGAGGATAGAGGAAGGGGCGGCGGCGCGCGAGCAGAGCAGAGAGTGGAGGAGCCGCGAGGAAGACATGCGCGGGCAGCGAAGTGAAGTGAAGCGCACGGGATGGGGAATGGGGGAGGGCGTCGAGCGGGCGCGGATAACACGAGGCGCGCGGCTCGGTTGTGTCATCTGCGTCCGTCCGATACGAGGGAGGGAGCCGGACGCTCGGATCCAAGTATTTCCGATTTAGTTAGCGAAAAAGTTTAAATAGAGGATGGCAATATTTAAGATCTAATTAAAAAAGTTGGAGGGTATCTTTTCACCAAATTTCTATTTCTATCAAATATTATAAACTATTCTAAAGAATACAAAAAGATTTTTGGAGTTGCTCAAGACGAAAATCCATAGTTCTAGATTTTTCCGGGCCGTATACACTAGAAAATCCAAAAACGGAGATCACATAATGGGTAACGTGAGGATCCCTTCTACAAGGAATAGTGGCGAAGGCCCAATCGCCCAAAGCCCAACTCGTGGAGCCACCTGACCGGTCCGGCGGCGATAAAAAAAAAAAAACCCTGGTCCGGCCTCATCTTCGGGCTCTCCCCAGTTCGGCGGCTCGCCCAGTCACGCTCGCAGATTGACCGGCGCCGCCGTTCGCTCACCGCCGACGTCCGCCATCCATCACGCTCAAGACAGACCGGTTGGGACTCGCAGGTGCGTATATGTCCAAGTTTCTTCCGTCGATTCAGGTTCGGAAGAATTTAGATTTCTATATATATCCTTCGATTTACAGCGTTTATTTACATGTTTGGGATACGAATCACAGTAGGACCAGGATCCGTGGCGATAGGGATCGATCGATTGATTGTGCTTCGAACGCGAATTGCAGGTCTCCATCAAATCCAAGGATATAACAAGGAGCTGAGGGATTAGCCAAATAAACGGCGAATTTGCAAAAGGACGAAAGATGCCGAAGAAGCGGCCGGCCGATGAGCGCGGCGGCACCCGTGCCTGTGCCTCCAAGCTCCCCCGCCGCCAGCGGAACCACCACCTGTACCTCGTCCTGGATGACTGGGAGAAGGGATACAGCATCCGCAAGTTCGACCTGTCGTCGGACTCCGACTCCGACGACGACGACGGTGACCACTGCCCGGCGGCCAGCAGCCTGACCGAGCGGCGGCTGCCACCGTCGGTGTTCCGGCTGGAGGCTCCGCACGCGCACTCCGGCCTGTTCGCGGCGTTCGGCACCAAGATCCTCGCGACGCATCACACTCCTCGGCGCAGCGCCCTCATGTTCGACGTCCGCACGCGGGCTCTCACCTTCGGCCCTCGCCACAGGTACGAGCCCAACTGCTACGGCAACGCCTACGTCGAGGTGGATGGCAACGTCTTCGTGCTCGACGTCGATGGCAATTTCGAGATGCTTGAACCACCTCCACCGACACCAAGCGACGAACATGCGAACGTTGAGATTGTCTGGAAGTGGGAGAAGCTTCCAGAGCCACCGTTCTTCGACAACATCTTCTCTCACGCGGTGCATCCTGATGAGCGCACAATCTTCTTCAGCACCGAGAGGGAGACCGAGAAGCTCACCACCAAAGTCGCCACGTTCTCCTTCGATACGGTGAGCTGCAAGTGGACTCGCCGTGGTGAGTGGCTGCTGCCGTTCAAAGGCCGTGGCTACTTTGACCCTGAGCTGGATGCCTGGATAGGGCTCTCTGGCGACCCGGACAACCTTGGCTACCTCTGTGCCTGTGAGATTGTACCTGCTGATGATGAGTCCAATGGGAAGCCCCAGCTGTTGAGAATTTTTTTTTTATTTTTAGCCCAAATTTGAAATAAATTTTAAATTTAACCCGGGTTTGAATTTTTTTTAAATCTAACCCGTTTGGCCCCGCCACCATGCATGGCGGGGCAAATACACTGAACCCCGCCATGCATGGTGGCGGGGTGCAGGTGCCACGTGGCATGCAGCGAGTAGTAAATGCTGACGTGGCTGAGAAACGTGGAAAGGCGTACCCCGCCACGCAGGTACGCCTAACCCGCCATAGGTGATGGCGGGGTGCATCCAAAGGCAACACGCATGCAGTAGTGTGTGGCTAGGGCTGCGTTTAGATGCAAAAAATTTTGCAAAACGGCACTGTAGCTTTTTTCGTTATTATTTGGCAAATATTGTCCAATCATGGTCTAATTAGGTTTAAAAGATTCGTCTCGTCCATTTCGTCTAAAATGTGTAATTAGTTTTATTTTTTATCTATATTTAATGCTTTATGGATATGTCCAAAGATTCGATGTGACGGGAAATCTGAAAAATTTTACAAAATTTTCTGTACTCCACTCCACTGCTCCCAGCTCGCTCGATCCATCCATCACACGGAGAAAGCCCATTAATGGCCAGGCTACATCCATCAGATCAGTCCGTCACATCCTAGCCTAGCTCACTCGTTTAGTTCCAAAAAATTTTACAAAATTTTTCAAATTCCCCATCACATCGAATCTTTGGACACATGCATGAAGCATTAAATATAGATAAAAAATAAAACTAATTATACAGTTTAGACGAAATGGACGAGACGAATCTTTTAAACCTAATTAGACTATAATTGGACACTAATTACCAAATAACAACGAAATTTGCTACAGTATCATTTTGCAAAAAAATTTGCAACTAAACAAGCCCTAGAGTCATACAGTACGTGACGCTTTACACTGACCAGCGTCCTACCTCCGCCCAATAAAGAATGCAACTGCATGTTAAGTGCCAGCAAAAATAGTTCACGTTTAATTAAATTTCTAGCAAATACTATTCACATTTACGGCTCTAAAATAATTTATTACAAAATACATTTCGTAATTAATCTAATAATATTTATTTAATATCATAAATATTAATACTTTTTATCTATAATTGATCGAACTTAAGATACAAAACCATAACATTATGCTAGAATTACATTCTTTCCTATACGGAGGGAGCACTGTACTCTGGAATCGTTGTACTCCACACTCCGCTCCAGTAGCAGTACTGCCGACTGCGCGCTATTGCATTGCTCTCTTTTCTTGCAGAAAAATACACACTGTATTGTAGTTCTCGAAAATTTATGGGAAATGCTACTGTAGCAATTTCGTTGTTATTTGATAAATATTATTCAATCATAGACTAATTAGGCTTAAAAGATTCGTCTCGTGAATTTCGTCTAAACTGTGTAATTAGTTTTATTTTTTATTTATATTTAATGTTTCATTCCTGCGTCCAAAGATTTGATGTGACGGGAAATGTGAAAAATTTTGCAAAATTTTGAAAAATTCCTGCGTCCAAAGATTTTAATTAGTTTTGTCACCTCGCCACTAGCGCCGTGCAGTGCCCTAGCGAACAGCTGGATTTCACCTAGGCCTGTTTAGTTTACAGAAAATTTTGCAAAATTTTTCAGATTTCCCGTCACATCGAATCTTTGGACACATCCATGAAGCATTAAATATAGATAAAAAATAAAACTAATTACACATTTTAGACGAAATGGACGAGACGAATCTTTTAAACCTAATTAGACCATGATTGGACAATATTTGCCAAATAATAACGAAAAAAGCTACAGTGCCGTTTTGCAAAAATTTTTGCATCTAAACGCAGCCCTAGCCACACACTACTGCATGCGTGTTGCCTTTGGATGCACCCCGCCATCACCTATGGCGGGTTAGGCGTACCCCGCCATGATGCGTGGCGGGGTACGCCTTTCCACGTTTCTCAGCCACGTCAGCATTTACTACTCGCTGCATGTCACGTGGCACCTGCACCCCGCCACCATGCATGGCGGGGTTCAGTGTATTTGCCCCGCCATGCATGGTGGCGGGGCCAAACGGGTTAGATTTAAAAAAAAATTCAAACCCGGGTTAAATTTAAAATTTGTTTCAAATTTGGACTAAAAATAAAAAAAAATTCGCTGTTGAAGGTTGGCAAGGATAAGATGTTCTGCGTCGACCCTGCCGAGAAGCACATCGGCGCCTCCCTGGTGTATATGGGGGGAAGAAGCAAGTTCTGCCTCGTGGAGTGCCTGTCCATAGACGATCGCAGGGAGGACTTCTGGGGGGAGTTCCTGTCGGAACGCCTTCGCTATTTTCTCCGGGTGACTACATTTTTCCTGAAGTACGACAAGAATGGTGATCTGCGTACTTCTGTTCATCATCAACGTGTTCGATCCTATCGACTGCCCAAAATAGCAACTGATTACTGTGATCACCTAGAAAAGCCTGTTGCGTTCTGGATGTAAAGGCATGAGCATGACATGTATTATAAACGATATTACTTTCTGATAGTTTGTCGATTGTTCAATGTATTACTTGATGATGCGTTTCGTTTACCATCACTATGTGGTGTTATACATGTCTGAGCACAGACCACGTGTCAGCTTAGACTAGCTGCAATGTGCAAGACATTATCCATCTCCCATATTACTGTGCAGGTGTTTACATGTGTATTTCTTTTCTTTTCTTTTTTGTGACAGAGGTACGGTAATTAGTTCTTGCGTGTTAAAAATATCTGTCCGATAACTTTCAACTATATATTGACATCTAATGGAGCTCGAAAACAACTAGCCATTTAGGGCTTGTCATGATCTAGATGTATAAGCTATTTATTAGTTTTGCTAACTACAAGTGTGCATTATGTGCTTCTCCTCCCTGTTATTATTCATGTTTCTTCACCATTAGTTACCTGTGACCTTTTTGTGTTTCTAAATGACTAGGTAATGTAGAAGATTTATATGGTTTGTTCTTTTCAAAACTCATGTATTGAGGAGCCTAGGGAAGAAGTGAACATTCCATTCTTTGAACTTCTAATTGTTCACTCCTTTCAACTATATCTATTGGTATGTAAGCCTTACATACCTCTATGCTATGTCCACAAACATTTTACTTGTTCTAGTTCAATATGGTGAAATTGTAGGATCATTTTTAATCACATAGTTTTTTTAGAGCTGGCAAAAATTTAACCGGAGTGGTAGAGCAATGCCGGGGGGTGGGTGGGTTTCCCCTCCACTTCTCTTGGAATCTCTTTAATTCCCTGTTGCGGTGGCTTAGAAATATGAATCACCTTTTATTTTGAAATATGCATTTATTTATGCATATTTTAAGGGTTCTTTCAGAGTAACAACCATTCAACGGTAATATGGCAACATCACGTGGACTGTTCAGAGATATAACCAAGAACAATGACATAGGCAAAGTTCCTTGTATAGTTAGTTTCTATACTTTGTTCTATAGGTATTAACAAAATTTGATGTTGCAAAACTACACATTGTAACCGTCAAGAACACATGATGGATGGAGACGAGGGTCATGTAGCACAGTGCTAGCCGCAATTTAGACTGCATTGCTGCAGTTGTTCAAATTGATTAATTTTCATGTAAACCAAGTCGTGTAATCCATGGGTGGCAAGCTTCTCAGGAAAAATGTGAAAACCTCATGAAAAACTATGATGCACACGCTCCTGTGTGAGCTAAAACTGTATCTGTAGGGCGTATTTGGTTTCCTGTATGTGCGTCAACGAGGCTCCGCCGATATAGGTGTGCTACGTCTACGTTTGGTTGCTTCGGTGACGGTTTGGGCCTGTCCCATGGCATGCAAAAGGGTCCAGCAAGCCTGGCTCCCTAGGAACGAGAATGAGATCCGTTTCTTCAGAGTCAGACTCGTGGGATGCAGAGTATTAGCAGATTAATGATATATTAGCATATGATTAGCATAGGCATATGAATATATTTCAAAGTAAATTAAGACTTAATAAGGTAAAAAATAAGTATCATACAATCGATTTAAGTAAAATAAATATTATCCTAGTACTTTTTATTTTAATTTAATATGGCATATACCACTAGTGTAGTCAACCAAACAAAAACTCTGTTCAATCTGATCTTCTAGATTCAGTGAACCAAACAACAAGTAGTTGTACATCTTACCTGCCTCTCCTCTTATTAATGCTAGTCATAAACGGGCTTTTGAAAAATAAACTGCGTTGCGACAGCGCTGCAGGAACTCCTTTAGATGAGGCATGTCTTTTAGTTCTTGGAGCCATGTCTTTAGTTAATGAACAGTTCAATAACTACATGCATCATTCTTTTTGTGGGAGGATTTTATGGCCTGTTTGGGACTGCTCTATCAACTCTGGTCCACAAACTCTACAGCAGAGCAGCTCCATAAAAACTGGAGTTTCTGGAGCATCTCTCTAGGTGCTCTCTTAACTCCACTTTTTCCTTGAGCGGAGTTTGTGGAACTGCATCTGTTTGGCTAGAAAACAAAGGGTGACGCTGAAAAACATGGAGCAAAGCCATACCACATAGGTCCTTAATTAATTCTTTCATGCTCTTTGAATCATTTCTATAATCTCCTTTCTAGGGACTCGCTTAATGGAATGTTACTATAGTGTTAGCACGGGCCCTATACTAGTTCAAAATAAAAACCAAACTGAGATCAAGCACTCCATGCATGCTACAAGATATGTGATGTATAACAATGGGTTTAGGAAACTTTCATTGTGTGGTGGAGAGAGAGAGAAGGTTGAGTTATTAGGTAAAGTGTAGTTAGTTCAAGTTGAACCTCATCTTATTTTTGGTAAAAAAAAATAGAATTTGTTTTAATATTTTAAAACTTTGTTCACAACATGCTATGCAAAGTTTTAATTCAAAAAAAATTTAAATTACGATTTTGAAACAGATAAAGAGAGAAAAAGTGACAAGGTTTTGATCTAATTGCTACACGCATCACACACGATAGCACACTTTTTTTATTAAAAAAAAGTACATAAAAACACAGATGGTTACAAAAACTATAGCGGCTTGAACATCGACTAGGCTCCCCGCTACAAGCAAACCATTTGGAAACTCCATGCTCAGCTCAATGTACCAGGATCCCTGTTAATTAACGACTCATTCTTTTGCTGTTTTGCACCAAAGCAAGCAAACCAATGTACAGCCTCATCCTAGAACTTCCATGGAATGTACAGTACAAGAAACAGTAATGGTCAGGCCGGCGGTCGCCAAGCTCTTTTTCACATATCAAATCAGAAACTCCACGCGCATGCAAGCTCTGGTCTCGCAAGCCTACAGCTTCACTGGCAGTCCATAGTTGTGGAAGCATCGGATGACCCCGTCGCGGCCGCCGGTGACGACGACCTTGTTCCAGGCGGCCGACACCTTGGTGCTGCACTCGTCCATCCCGGCGCAGTTGACGTACTTGAGGGATGGCAGCACCTTCTCCTCGGGCCACGTCACGGCGCCCCTCGCGCCATCTGCCGAGAACCACGTCCCGAACGAGCAGAACTCGCGGTCGCGGCAAAGCGTGGGGGTGGCCCCCTTCTCCGACGACTGGAGATCGTCTTGCTGCTGCAGCAGCCCCGGCCATGTCGCCACGGACGTGACGCCCTCCGAGAAGAAGTGCTCGCAGGAACGAACTCTTCTTGCTCCTCTGGTGGTGGTGCTTTTGCCCGCTGCTGGTCGGTCGAAGTTCCAGATGTAGACGTTGGAGTCGGCACCTGCCGAGACGAGGTACTGGCCGTCGGAGGTCAGAGATGGCGGTACCAGGACCTTGGAGCCTCGCCGTCCTGCAACGGGGACCAAATAACAATGTGTAAATTCGTACGAGCTGTGGTGTGCCTAGCCTAGGACTAGTACTAACAGGCAACAGCCGTCTCGACTGTTTTAACCAAGACAGTCTGGCACTGGCAGGAAATCTAACCTTCAAACTTTCGGTTGATCTTAGCTCCTACGTCAGAGACACGAATTTTAGAACCTGCTGATGCGATCATGATCCCAGCAGGATCACCGTTTGAGTACTGCGAGGCAGAACCGATTGAGCAAATGTTTCTTATGAGGAGGAGAAAAACACATTGACTGAACCAGAACAGCTAACCTGAAGGCTGGTGATCTGTCTACCAGCAGATTTCTTCTTCGTTACCTTCAGTACTTTCTCCAGTTCCACGTTTTCACCTATATTCAATTCAATTTGCCTGGTTAGGAGCTATAGACTGCAATACCACGATAATCGTTTCCATGAACAAACACGTAAACATCAGAAATGGCTGGTGCACCTGCATGGTTATAGAACCGGCACCTCCCTGAAGCGATTCCGACAATAAGACCCTGAGGAGGGAAGAAATGCCTGGGTTAGCACCCAACTAGTGGGAAACAGTAAAACTTCAGTAGCATTTTGATCAGGTTTCAACCTTTCCATCTGGCTGGTAACAAACGGCAGTTATGATATCCTTTGTATCAGCCCAGTCAACTACTCGCCTCTCTGAAACATCCCAAACACGGACTTTACCGTCTATTGAGCCGCTAACGAAGTATCTTTCGTCAACCGGATTGGATTGAATGCATGTTACTGTTGGCAAATTCATCATAAAGAAAAAAGATATCAGTTTCAAATCATGACTTTATTTAGACTAGAGCCATTGAAATATATATATATATATATATATATATATATATATATATATATATATATATATATATATATATATATATATATATATATATATATATATATATACACACACACACACATCTTTACCATACCAAACCTGGTACAGAGCTAGATGCAAAAAAAGAAACTAAAGGCTATACAAATACAGAGACTTTACTGTAGATGTCAAAGGCTGTATGGTATTTGTTTTAAATGTTTGTGCATACCATAGTCTCTGTGCTTGAATACTGCTAGACAGTCATCACAGCCAACTTTCCACATGCGTACAGTCTTGTCTTTAGATGAAGTCAAGAGAAACTGCAGGAAATGTTAAATAGTCAGTTTTCACAGAAAATTCGATACAGAGACTAGAACTCAGTTATATGATTTGACAGATGAATGTAAAGTTGTTAGCAGAACTTCACATGCATGTATTACTTAATTCTCACATGTGACATGAGTGATCAAAGCATACAGGATAAAGAAAAGCTTACATTTGATTTTGACCATGTCATATCCAAGATATCACTTGTGTGACCATGAAACTCATGCAGTGGTGTCTCTGCAATGTTGAAAACTTTCTTGGGTATTATGGCAAGAGCACGTCTCTGGCCTTTTCCCACCTTCATTTTCAGGCCCTTATTTCTGTCCATGGATTTGACAGGTGCCTCTCTGATGTACAAATCAGGAGAGGATTCAACTTCTTGTACCATCCAAATGCGCACAATGCAGTCTTCGCCAACACTCGCTAAATAGCACCCAGATGTACTGAACTTCATGACCCTGATTGAACCCCCGTGGGCATGTATTTCTTGGCACATGTAGAGAGCAGAGAAGTCCATCCACTTTTTGTTCTGCTGATCAACTTTTGTTGTAAACAATGTGCCTGTCTTCAGGCTTTTCATACGCGTGCCATGCATACAAATTATATCTTCTCCCTTCTTTCTTGTGAACCTTCCACAAAAGCTCTTGGGATCCTTTTGCTTCTCACTAAAGCCTACATTCATTCCCCTTGCAGGACCACGACCACTGCCCTTCTGCAAGAACTCATGAACAATCTGAGAGAAACTAAGAAAACCTTCTGACTGGTTTATATTCATGATTCTGTCTGTTCCAACCTCATCAAGTATTCCGGTCAGTTCATGGTGCTCGCTTTCATGAAGCACAACACTGTTCCTAGTACTATCTGGTGCTGATGCACAATGAGAAAAAGACGGACGATATGAAGAACAGATGCTATTAATTCTCTCCTCCAGGTCACGAAATGCACGATCAGCCAAAATTTCTCCCTGCCACTGCGAAAAGGTGATTCCAGTAGGAATAGATTTAACAAAGCCCATCCCAATCAGGAATCTGTGCCGCCTTTCATTGACACTCATCAATTCACTTGTCCAGAGCTCATCCTCAGGTTCCCATGATGCTGATAATTGGTCACTTGTGCTGCACCTAGCTGAAAAATATGTTGAACTTCTTATATCATCAGATGTCTCCAAGAATATGTCATCCTGTCCATCGCAATTGGACATTTTCCTCAAGCTGCTATGTACTAAGAAAACCTATCACCATGTAGGATGACACCTCCACGTAGCCACAGTATGATTCGATGGTGATAAAACTGCCAAAAAAAACATGAGAAAATGTAAAGCGTCAGGTCCACATCATGTGGCTATAAAAGAAATCATGATTTACAAAGCTTAGCAATAAGGACGGCAGATACAGCATCACAGAAAGGACTACGTATTCAAGAATTAAAACGAGCGAAAGGTATTCAAGAATTAGAACAAATTGCACAGCACCGAATTGATCAATAAAGGAAATTGAACACAATTACACATCAGACGAGATGACTACATAAGAGGCTATAGGCACATCACAACACAGATGCAACGAGTAGATCAACATTGTGAGAGCAGATGGTACTAAAACTTGCCACACACATGTACTGACTTATACCCTACTGCTCACTCAAACCAAACCGCAAGTGTGGCAAAACCACAAAATCCTGGAGGAACATAGCAGGTTGCCGTTTCCTACAAGAAGGCGCTTTTTTCTCGAAATACGCAGAAAAATATGCATCATTATATTAGAGACAGGAAATAGTTTTACAATCAGTGAATCATACATCATCGTGGAGAACTGCTGCCCTTCCCAAACACTAAACAACTTGCACTTACAAAGGCCATATTTGGATGCAAAGTATTATTAGAGTATATATTTGATAAATATTGTGCTGTTGCAAACTAGTTTGGTTTTTGAATGTTGCCATGTGTTTGGATCCAACAGCCCTTTAATTTTTCCAAACCACTGTATTGCTAAAGCTATAGTCTTTTTTGGAGTTTTAGAAACTCCATTCGAAACTTGCTTTTTATAAACCACAGTTGTACATGCCTTGGGTTTATAAAATAATAGTTGCTTGATATCATAGTATTCTAAAACAACGGCATCCAAATAATCAGTTCCTTAGAGGATGCTAGCCTCCAAACATCGTGATTTGGCTACTCACTTATGGAGTAATCATTCCTTCCAAAAACAAGTACTAATATATTTATTTTTTCCCCAAAATATGAAAACTTGAAGAAACCACAAGATCCCACCTGACAAGTTAATTAACGAGGACCAATTAGGGGCTGGTCCACCATAAATTAAACCAATCTGGAGCTGACCAAGATGTTTAATGAGAGATGTGATGGAATTTCCTCATATATTGTTTAATCTATGATAAACTTTTTAGAAGTCCTTATATTTGAGACAGATGGAATATTAAACAACATAAATGAGCGAAAACCACTAGATTGCTTGGCCAGTATGCCCGCGCCAACCAGTGTTGGAACCTCTCATCCGGTCATTCCTATCTTTCGTAATTGATAAATACTCACCCCTATCCTTCTTAATTGATAATTGATTGGTCTCACTCTATTCAAAATATAAATGATGTTTGAGGCAGCTAAGGGCTTCCCTAACACAAGCTAATAACATTGTTGGCTTCTACTGAAACAGCTCTCCACGTAGACATAGAAGAAACGGAACCAAGGCCAGATCTGCCACCGGGGCTGGGGGGCTCAAGCCTCCCCTGCCGCGGTCGCGCCCATGGAGGCCCCCTTGAAATTTTAGCCATGGGAGAAGGTTAGGAGAAGCTTGAGGTTGCAGATGACGGCAGGAAGAGAATTAGTTTTGCTAAAATCATAGATGCGTGTCTCCTGTTGAACTTAGCCAGCCCTTAATTTTTATCCTAGATCCGCCACTGAATGGAACGGATTAACACAAACTACTCTTGAGGTCAAAAAGGGTCTGTTTTGACCTTTTCTTATCCCTCCTCCCTCTCACCTACCTCACCTTTTGTCAAACCAGTGAAACTCTTTTGCCCCAACGCACTCCAGGAAGTATGTATAACTTTTAGATAAGGCCAACCCCAATGCACCAACATGGTTGTTAGCCTCATAGGACCACGTAGCCTCGGACACCACGTGGAGGAGAGAGGACGAGGGAAGGTGGTTTGGCAGTGTGTCAAGGTGGCTTGGTCAGAGAAAGTAAAGGTTTGAGGAGAGAGAAGAAGGTGCGCATGAGAGAAAGGAAGGCTTGTAGTCATGTTGCCATGCCACGTGTCCCAGATGAAGCAGCAGCCCTTGTACTACATGCATTGAACAATAGTTGTTTCAGTTGCTCAAAGCCTATATGGTAGCAACTTTTTTACTCAAACCTCTAGCTTGTGTTGGTCTACGTTGGTGTTGCCATAAAACATTAGTTCCCCACCCCTATCCTTCTTAATTAATAATTGATTGGTATGGCTCGAAGCCATATACTCCCTCTATTCCGAAAATAAATGATGTTTGAGGCAACTAATAAAGGCTTCTCCAACGCAAGCTAATAACATCGTTGGCTTCAACTAAAAACTGGCATCCATGTAGACAAAGAAGAAACGGAACAGGTTGACATAGACTACTCTTGTAGTAAAAATGGTCCCTTTTACCTTTCGCTCATCCCTCCTTCCTCTCACCTAGCTTAGATTTTGTCAAACCAGTAAAGCTCTTTTGCCCCGGATGTGCTCTAGGAAATATGTATAACTTTTGGATAAGATCTACCTTCAGATACGACCAACTCCAGTGCACCAACATGAGTATTAGCCTCAAATGGCCACGTAGGCTTGGACACCACGTGGAGGACAGAGGGTGGGGGAAGGGTGGTTCGCAGTGTGTCAGGGTGGCTTGGTCAACGAAAGTAAAGGTTTGAGGAGAGAGAATAAGGTGCATGAGAAGAAAAAAAAGGAAAGCTCTTAGTCATGTTGTGGTGCCATGTGTCCCAGATGAAACAACACCTCTTCTACTACATGCATTGAAACAATAACTATGCATTATATGGCAGCAACTTTTTATTCGAACCTCCGGTTCGTGTTGGTCTACATTAGTGTTGCTCTAAAACACTTGTTCTCCATCCCTATTCTACTTAATTGATAATTGGTATGGCTTCAAGCCATATACTCCCTTGTTCGATATATAAATGATGCTTGAGGCAGCTAAGGGCTTCCCCAACGCAAGCTAATAACATTGATGGCTTCAACTGAAAACTGCCATCCACATAGACATAGAAGAAACGCAACGGATCAACACAAACTACTCTTGAGGTCAAAATGGCTCCTTTCACCTTTTGCTCATTCCTCCTCCCTCTCAACTAGCTCACCTTTTGTCAAACTGGTGAAACTCTTTTGCCTCAACGCACTCTAGGAAGTATACATATATACATATAAATTTTAGATAAGGCATAACTTTTAGATAAGACCGGCCACAAACACACAAACGAAGTTGTTAGCCTCGTAAGACCACGTAGTCTTGGGACACCACGTAGAGAGAAGGCCGGGGGGCGGTGGGGGTGGTTTTGGGAGAGTGTCCGGGCGGCTTGGTCAGGAAAAGTAAAGGTTTGAGGAGAGAGAAAAGGTGCGCGAGAGAAAAGAAAGGCTCCTAGCTAGTATGTTGTTGTGCTGCGCGTCCAGCACCACTTCTACTATATGTGATGGAACAATAGGTTTGAGGAGAGAAAAGGTGCATGAGAGAAAAGAAATGCTCCTAGTTAGTATGCTGTTGTGCTACGTGTCCGGCACCCCTTCTACTACATGTGATGGAAATAGCTGTTTTGGTTGCTCAAAGCCTACATATAGCAGCAGAAACATGCAGCTCGTGTTGGTCTACATTGGTGTTGCTCTAAAACATTTGTTCTCCTGTGCAAGGTATTCTATCAGCATACATGAGACCACTAATCCACATGAGCTTGACACCAGGGGCGGAGCTTCCTTAAACCCGGTGTGGGATCCCAAGGCAAGGCAGGCTTTGGCCGCCCCGCCGCAGCCATGTCAGGTCGAAGCAAGGACTACAGCAATCCCGCCGCCCTGCCTGCGATGGGGATAGGAACACGGCAGAGAAGACAGACAGCACCCTTTGCCAGTTTGCTGTAGACAGAACCGGACAGCGAGGTGACAGTAGCAGGAGCGGCGGGGTAGGCGTGTGGCGGCGTCGTACTACTCCTAGTAGCAGCCAGCGACCAGCGTGGCACTCTGCCGGTGCCGTGCCCCTCGCCGCCGGCCGGTTGGCCGGGTGCAGGGTGGGCCGCGGGCGTGCATTAAAAAGCCTGCGCCGCCGGCGCGCCAGACACGGATCTCCCCGCCCGCGTTAAGAGCAAGGCTAATGACTTAGCCGGCTGAAGGCTGTAAGCCGATGCCACGTTATCTACCGCCAGCCATTTAGCTCACTAGTATTATGGCTTAGCTAATTGACTGGCTGTAGCATTTATTGATCACATGTGCATAGGATCCAGTAGTAAAGTGAAGCTGAAAAGAAACGTCAGCTTCTCGCTCGCAACTGGCTAGAAGAAGACGTTTTTTCCTCGTACTTTGTGCTGCAGTCGGCGAGAAGTTTACCGCTCGCTCCACGTTCTCTCTCTTTACGTGGCTGGTTTTTCGATGACGTGGATTCTTCTCGCCGGCTAAACGCCGATTATTATACCTGCTCTAAAGGAGCAGTCTTTTCCGTCGGTACGGTACAGCGTTGTTCATTACAGCTGGGGACAAAGAGAGAGAAAAAACGAGCCGTCGTCGAAAAGGGAAAAAATAGAGAGAGAGAGAGAGAGCGCAAAGTTCAGTCTGAGCCGTCGTCCCCACTCCCAGAAGCTGTGTCAACGGGGTCCCCGCTGAAGTTCATCAGTCTAAGCTCCCATGGTCCACGACCACGAGAAGGATGGAACCTCCGGCCTCATGGCTCGGCTCTTCTCGGTGGCCGGAAATAACACACCACGGTGAAACAGGCAGAAATTCAGCTACGGAGCAGTGAAACAGATGCCCAGGTAACTGACGGGTACTCCTATCAGGGGCAAGGAAACGATGACAGAGCAAGCAATGAGATGCCTGATTGGTTAAGGTTAACCACACCAACAGTCCAAGTGTAGAAGACAAAAATCGATCCACGCAGTCAGTCAGTTGCATCTAGTACGTAGACTACACTCGACTCGCAAAACCCCCAACCCAGCGTTGCGAGAATTCCTGCGATCCCCCCTCCAGAAGACCAGAACAGAACCGATTCAAGACAGCCCTGCTGCACTGTTCCATTGACATCGGAACAGAATTCGCGGACGCACCCCGCAAAAGACAGAGGAACGCGAGCCCGCCCGATCCCATGGCATGGCATCCCCACCGCCGCCGCGCGAATCAGAGCATAGCCGAGGAAAACCAAACCACGACGAGATCAAAAGCACCCAGACCCAGCAGCACTTACCCGCAGATCGCCGAACAGGATGGCTCCCCTGCAGCCGATCGAACAAGAAGAAATTCTGCTCCGTCGATCCTCGGGAGTCGCGCAACGCAACGCAGCCCAGCCCAGTGAGCGCCCCCAGAAAACCGACCCTCTGTCACTGGTGCGAGTGCGACGCTCTCCCCGGTCGGTCCCGGATAAAAATCCCAAATGGCTTCGTCTGGCCTTCCCACCGAACGAGCCGACCCCCTAGAGGTGTCTGTTTATATCCCGTGCGCCGCCGGCTCGGGTCTTTCTTCCTCTTTCCTCGTGGCCGGGCTCTGTCTGTCTGTTATACCCCGGGTCCCCGGGGGGTAACTGACAGGTGGGTCCGGTCATATTTTGTCCACGTGGACTTTCTACTGCTAGCCTTCTCTTCTGCTCAAGCCTGCCCGTAACGTTCCATGGTGGTTTCCTTCCACTTGCCTCGGCGTCCCAAAGGATACGCTCCGTGTCCGTGGCGCGTCTCTTGCCCTTTTCCTCACCCAAATACAAAGCCTCTCATCGTTCCATGTGGACCGATACACGTCGTCAGTTAGTAGAGTTTACAGTCACGGTGGGTGGGGTGGTCGTCCATTACAGGTAGAAAGTAGTTTCGACGGTGAGGATTGTCTCACTTGCACGTGGATTATGGACTTGATGAATGATGAATATCTAGCGGAGTGCGATAATAATGAATAAAATGATTTTCTTAGATCCTGCGCAATTCTAATGGGATCGGCATATATGGTAATACAGCTGTGCTGTTAAAGTGTGGGATTTTTTTTTATTTTTTTATATATATGTGTGTTTAATTCACTACTAGTCTGCCTGGGCATTCCGTATGCCACGGTCCTGTTCGATTCGCTGAAAAGTACTGTTGTTTGATTTGTCGTGAGAGAAAAACACTGTACCATAGCTAATAAGCCAGACTGATAAGCTCAAGCGAACATAGGGATGAAGACGATCGGAAACGGTCGGTTACGATATTTACTATGCAGAAAGCGCTTCCGTACACGCGCATACTCTTGCTCCGTCGCGCGTTAGTACGATAACGCGCAGTCGTTTTATTTCTGGTTGGGGTGGACACGGATTTTTCTCTAAAGGCGAAGAATCTGAAGCGGGTGAACACTGGGCCCAGCGGGCGAACATGCTGGCTCTGGCTCCGCGCACCTACTAACACCTTTCGAAGCACTTTCATGTGTGAACCGATTCCCTATCAGGCAGAAACTCACCATATTTTTATTTTAAATGTTTAGATAAATTTAAAAAAATCAAAAGTTGAAATATGGTAATGGTCGAAAACGGTCATAAACGCTATCACTATTATAGAAACGAGTCCCGGTAAACAAAATCTTCCATTCTCACTTTCATCCCTACTAAATGCACAATGTTAGTAATATAGTTAGAGCAAGCCTAATAATAAAGCCAAGTGCTTAGATATACTCTAGTCAAGCGGTAAAACTGAACTGTACAATAGTTCTCTCTTGTTTATCTATAAAAAAACTTTTTTGTTATTACTTTTACTCATGTCCCACCTTCTCTTTTCTAAACATTCACTCAATGTCTAGGTCCAACACTGCATAGACGTTCGTATACAACTTTGTCGCTTGCATGAGAGCCTCTCTACCCTCTTCTCTCATCTACATCAACATTAATTTATTTGCTTGGCTATAACACTTATTATATTGTACTTGCTCTTAGTATGTCTTTTTAGTGTACTTCATTCATTCATTCAAACAATATGATGAGCAGCATTCATGTTCACCCGAAAGGTCTCTTGTTTATATTGCCTACATTTACTTCCCAACTAAAAAGGCCACTTCTTATGCAATACAAATACTGCTTTATTTGTTCCTTCTGAATTTAACATGGTAGGAGTAGGATGGGCGGTTGGCTGGTCAAACGAAGTAACAACACGATTTGCACACACCAAGCCAACGTGACATCACTTGCATACCATAAACTACATGTGCCAAGCTTACATAAACCACTTTTGGCTCATATCGAACCCCCTTTCTAGAACACTCCAAATTCCTGGTAACACATCGCCCGAAGTAATTGGAGACAGCTAGACAGGTACTCCCTCCGTCCCTATTTATTAGTCGTTTTGGCTATGGTTCTAGTTGTCTAGGTTCAAAGCACCTTTTACATTATGTGTGGAGATTCGTTTGTGTATCTAGGAGAAGGCCCAAACGATAGATAAATAGGGACTGAGGGAGTAGACAACAGCTAATGTTGCGTGAGGAACTTATACTTAGGTTATATGCAGTGGTATTTGATAAGACTAGCAGGCCAGAAATATTTAGCAAAGAGACTATGATGAGCCTGTTTGGCTGAGTCGTAGGCTCTATTTTATATAAAAAAAAAAACAGCTCTAGTTTTGGCTCCTCTGAAGAAGCCATAAATCCAGAATTTTCCTCCCCTAATATAAAATGGCTTTGATCCTCTATAACTTCGTTGTTGATGCTGCTTTTTACATTGCCATTTGGTATAACTCCTGAACGAGTTGGAACTAGAGCCGCTACTAGAGTCATACCAAATGACCCAACATAGTAAGTATTATAGTACTTGTTATAGTGATATAAGTCAACATGTACTTCCAAAAAAAAGATTTTAGGAGACAACTCAGAGGAAGGTTAAAAGCGACCGGCTCTCTAAAAATACCTAGCTATTTTTAGAGCTGATCATTGCACTTACGAAGAAAACATAACAAACTAGCGCCTCCTAAAATCTATTAACAGAGACGGGTCTCTTTAGAAACGAAACCACTTCTCACCAACAGCCCTCCCCCTTCATGCCAGCCCTCATCTACACAAATATCACCTCTCTATCTCTTCTCTCTCTCTCGACACTTGTGGCCAGATCCAATGGGAGGAGGCAGAACAGATCCGGGCAACGGTAGTATAATCTGTGCCATGGCACCTAGCCCTGGGCGTTCGGTAATACCGAACCGATCGGTTCGGTTCTTCGGTACCCATGCAAATTCGGTTCCACAGGAAACTGGTACCGATCGGTTCCTAAAATAACTCGGTACCGAGAAAATTCGGTATCGGTACTTTCGGTTCGGTACCGGTATTTACCGAAAGAACCGAACAGATTACAGCAGCATGTAACATCAAGTTCAATAGCCAATTTTGATAGAAATTCAACATGATTTCATATAGAATAGCAATGCCAAAATCATACATATAAAAAGCCACAATACTACAGGACAAATACATAATATAGCTGTCCACAATAGACCCATCAAATCATCAATAATATTACATATTACTTAGTACTCAGTAAATTCGGTACTTGTTCGGTACTTCGGTTTACTGAGGTACAGAACCGAATATACCTCGGTAAATTCGGTTCCTGAGAACTAGGAACCGAACAGGGAACCGAATATTTCGGTTCGGTTCTCGGTAAATTTGATTCGGTTCTCGGTATTTCGTGCCCAGGGTGAATGGCACCTAAATCCAGCACGGTAGGTCGGATCCAAGCGTGGTGGCAGTGGCGAAGCTTGGATAAATTAGAGGGGGTGCAGTTCTCTTATAGATGTGAA
Organism: Saccharum hybrid cultivar R570; assembly: GCA_038087645.1. Lineage (NCBI taxonomy): Eukaryota > Viridiplantae > Streptophyta > Magnoliopsida > Poales > Poaceae > Saccharum > Saccharum hybrid cultivar. The sequence continues at coordinate 888,069 of JAQSUU010000198.1, forward strand.
AATTTAAGCTACAACCATGATAAAAAAATGTTATTTATATGATTTTTCAGAATTTTTTTGGGTTCATCCGCACCCACAAACCACTATGTAGCTTCGCGACTGCGTGGTGGTAGCCCAATCTGCGCCCAAAATTTCTAGGTAATGTCAGTACTCACTTTAGATACCACACCAGTGTAGCTAAAATCTCCAACCTGCATCAGGGGGGAAAAAACTTTTGGTACTCCTACGATGTTCTTTGTTTTGCAGACTACACTCTTCCTCCACAGCACAACACCGTTTTTCTCCATTAATTGCAAACATTCAGAGTAGGCTATAACCAATCACGAGTGAGACCGAGCGCTTTTGCCACACCATCTGTATGCAAAACATAATTTCTCTCATTTTTTTACAGCTCATCATTTGTATATTCAAACTTCATCATCTAAGTACTACTATTTGCTACAAGTCCGGCCGGATACCTTTTTCGTATAACGATTATTATTCCAGAATTTCAATTTCTTCGGCCGCACAAGCGCGCCTCACACGATCACACTCACACGTGGATCGGAATTGCACACAAGATAGGTCTGCATTGCGAGTACTACCAACCAGACAAACTCTGCGCAAGTCCAACGGATGAAAAGCTTCGGAGAAGAGAAGATAAACCGGCGGTCTGGGGGTGTTTAGTTCGCGAAAATTTTTGGTTTCGGGTACCGTAGTTTTTTTGTTTTATTTGGTAATTACTGTTTAATTATGGACTAATTAGGCTTAAAAGATTCGTCTCGCGATTTCACGGTGAACTGTGCAATTAGTTTTTTGTTTCGTCTACATTTAATGCTTCATACATGTGCCGCAATATTCGATGTGATGTTTTGGGGTGAAAATTTTTAGAAACTAAACGCCCCCTGACGACCGAGCGATAGCTCGGGTGGCACGCTTCCCAGGTGCAGAAGCGGCCGCTCGTGGGTTCGAGCCCCGGCTGGCTCAACCTGCGCGCCTCACGGGGGAATTTTCCCCTGAGGGAACCGGGTGTGGCGTGTGTGCTCGGTAGACGTATTCTGATATTTCTCGGACAGTCTCATCTATATTTGAGCACGTGATCAGTATAGATATCAATACGAGTCTTACATGATATACCAGTGCTCAGGGGGTGTTAAAAAAACCGGCGGTCTGCGAATCCAGGGGACACGCCTAAACCCTATACGGTCGGAGGCTGGAGCTACAAAAAGGCCGCGGCCTGATCACACAGACAGTACCTGTCACGTCATGGGTTAATGGCTCCCAGCAGTCTGTCCAAAAAGAAGCCATTGGCTGTGTTTAGTTTCAAATTTTGGAGTATCAAAATTTACTGTAGTATTTTGTTTGTATTTGGTAATAATTGTCTAATCATTAACTAATTAGGCTCAAAACATTTATCTCGCAAAGTACAACCAAACTGTACAGTTAGTTTTTTATTTTATCCACATTTAGTACTTCATGCATGTATCACAAGTTTAATGTGACGAGAAATCTTGTTTTGTATAGTGCACTTTTGAAGTGATCTAAACACAACCATTGTTGGAACCTTTGCAGAAGGCCGCCTTTTGGCACTTGGATCGGATTGTCCGATTGTGTGCTCAGGGGAGAAGAACTTGCAGAGAGGTAGTAGTATTCCGTGGGAGAGTGGTTTCTGGTGCTGTCCTTCCGTGGCCGTGGGGTTGTGACTTTGGGGACATGCTTTGCCAGGGGAGGATATAATATTGTTTTGGGGCGCTGTCAACCGGAGACAAGGGGTACAATACTAAGGTCAGCAGAGTCATAAGGTTGCCTAAGCCTGTCGCCTTGTGATACCGTTGGAAGAAAGCCGCCAGAGAGTGCGAGGCACAGGAATCAGGAAAGCGAAGTTCTGTACACCTTGGATAACGATCTGATCTCGAATGTGTAATTTCGACTAAGTACTAGTACAATCCTACTATTTCTAATTACAAGTCCTCCAGCGGAGCATTCATATTAATTCTCATGGAACATGCTACGTTGATTTTCACGAAACATACTAGACTAAAGATAAATTGTCGCAAGAAGAAGAACATAGGAATCATGCCATCGATTGATCGCTCTAAGCACCATCTTCTGTTAGATATATAATGATGCATCTTGTATAATTTTTCTTCGTTTTCTTGATCCAACATTTGGTTATGTCACATGCTTGTATCCTGCATTCAACTAACTAAATTAAACAAGCCAGTAATAATCTTTCTTTGATTTATGTGGGTTATGCATGTAAATCTACTTTAATTCTCAATATATTCGGTATTAAGTCCTTATGATAATTGGATTAGTCCTGTTTCAAATAAGCATTGACCCTGAGTGGTCAAGGTGGAACCGACTGCACGTTGCGGTTCAGCTAAAGACATGCAAAATGGAGGCTCCACGAGGTGACGATGGCTAGAGGGGTATATGGTGGTTGCCATCGTTTTAGTGTTTCAAGAAACTCCAGATCAATTAAGTCAAAATAATTTTAGAGGTTAGTATATGTACTTCCAATTATATATGTGGTTGTATGGTAACCAGTGGAGTTGCAATGCAATTATTCATAAAGAAAAACATTGGAATGTAATTAGAGAGAGTACTTGTTTGTGATATCTTTCGGTGGTTCTAATTTGCACACGGGAATGTTGCCGTAGCTTTAGCATGGGCACTCTACTAGTGTCAACTAATGGACGTTGGAAACAAAACGTGCTACAAGGTGTAGCTATCACGTTAAGGGAAGAAAAAAAATTACATGCTAATCAAATTATGTTACACATGTTAGTTGTCATGGCAGTTATTCTAATCAAAATTATGTCATATGTTGCAAGATAAGAATATTTCCATATCAAATAGATCAAGCATTCATCAGTTAGATCTAGAAAAATATTTTTATATTTAAAACTTCCTTATTTATTCTATTTTATCAAATAAATAAATATTTCATCCATTACCTCTTAGGAAGTAATACGTGATCTTAACCATTTGAACGGCTCGTAGTTATTTACGAGTACCATTGCAAAGCCTAAAACCATATAGGTATATATTTATCTTGAAAAGCACTCCTATAATTAGTGATTGATATATTATAACTTTATTGTTATAAAACAAAAAGGTCAGTTGCATCAAGTAAGTTGTGTATCTATGGAGTAGTAGGGCGCACTCGGCCTCGACTGCCCACTCAGCTAGAAATGAGAGGTAAAAGGGTATTTGATTCACGAGCGTGCTCTCCTCGTTATCTGCACATTCTAGGATTTTATTCTGGCTTGGCTAGAGCTTAGCAGTCATGTTCACATTCCCGTTCCCGTTCCCGTTTGGGGTATCATTTCAAAATGTGGGAACGGGAACGTTCCTCTCGGAACGTAGACGTTCGCGGAACGTGGAACATGGGAACAGGAACGTGGGTCATGTTCCCATTCCCAGGCTGCTAAGGGCTACAGAGAGTAAGCCAATTCGACTCACCCGCTGATAAAGCTAGGCTAGGAAGAGTTCTAGGGTTGCTGTTAAATGCTACTAGTATAAACATTAAACAGCATGTGGGGTTTTGTTTGTTTGTGTTGATGCACCTTAATTATAAATTGATGACTTATGAGGTAGTAGCTCTGAAGCATATATTTCATATTTTGATAGAAGAGAGAAAAAATTATCTCTTAATTAAGAGTTACTAGTATGCACGTACGCTAAAAGCAAATGAGGTTAGTAGTGCTATTCAGTTTTTCTCGGATTGCTGTCACCGTGAGAAGGAGAGTGTGTTAGAAGTTAATAGTATTGAACGAGTCATCTTAAAGCTAGTAACTAGAATTCTATTGAGGGTGCCCTCAGAGCTTTCTGTTAACGGGACGACTAGCGTCCGGACGTCCGGCTCTATGACCCATCCGGACGTAGCTACGACCTGTCCAATGCCACAGGAGCCGTTCGATCTCAGCTACGGAACCACGGAATAGCATAATAGAAGGGGCGCCCACTCACCTGCGTAACGAAACCATGGAACAGAAGGAGCGCCCGCCCCCGCCACTCACGGCGGCCCATCCCCCGCCGCGCCGTTAGCATCGAGAAGAAGGGGAGGGGGCGGTGCCCGCCTCGCCTCTGGTTCAGATGCCCAGCCGACGCCGAGAGAAGGTGGAGACACCAAGGCGAGTCAGTCAAAGGCGAGGAGGGAGTGAGATGCAACACCCAATCTACTTTTGAAACATCCAGATGCAACATACGTATGAAGGAAGATAAAACACTTGAAACATGCATCTGAAACACTTGCAAAAACACCTGATGAAAACCATGTAAAATATACACAACATCCAGATAAAACAATTGCAACATATGTGTGAAACATATGCAACATCCAAATAAACACCTGTAACATACGTCCGGAAAACAGGTGAAACATTGGGAACAAAAGCTTGCAACATACGTATACAACCATTGCAACATATGCATCATCCTGATCTACTTTTACAACATCCACATGGAACACTTGCAACATCTAGATGAAACATACTCTTGAAACATGCGTTTTCAGCGCGCTATGTCACCATGTTGCTTGGACGAATTGCGGAGTTCGACGCTGGCGCGGAAGTCGGCGGAGGCACATGGGGCTCACCGGTGCGCCCCTAGGCGAGGACCAACTCAGCGGCCTGGGTGAGCACTTGCACGAGGCGCGCGAACACCCTGCGCGAGCATCTACGCGGGGACCCCAGGGCGAGCACCTACTCGGTGACCTATGCCAGTGCACCCTTGGCGAGCACCTGATCGGCGGCTAAAGAGGGCAGCAGAGGCGGCCGTGGCAGCGCGGATGTCGTGGTGCAGGCGAGCGGCACAGTGGAGCGCGGAGTGGGGAAGGCAGGCGACGCGGTAGAGTCGGGCATGGAGGTCCGAAGGAGCGGTGGCTAAGGTCACAACGGTCGAGGTCGAGTGCGTAGAGAGTTTTTTTACGATAATGATACTACACGGGCGTCCGTCCCATGTCGGACGCGGCTAGCTGGGCCGGTGGGATCGGCCCACAGCTTGCTCCTAGCCCGCCAAACAAAAATGAAATAAAATCAATGGAGCGATGCATCGTTCCCCATTTCGCATCGCCGCTGCGGGCACCTCCACCGCACCACCACCGTTAGCTCGCTTCTTCTCCGCTGCTGCAATCGCGCCCCTCTCCCTCTACTCCGTGGCAGTCGCTCTCCCCACACCATGGCGGCTCAAGCAAGCCTCCATCCCCTCCCCTCCATGGATCCAGCCACCCCCTCCTCCACGTGCGTCTTCCCTTAAGTCCGGCGGCCTCCATGGCATCCCCTTCCCCCACTGCATTGCGGTCGCTACCCTCTCCCACTGTAGCATCATCCTCCCCCACCCCGCGGCTCCTTCACCCATCCCGGCGTCCTCCTCCCCCCCACCCCGGCGGCGCCCCTCCCCCACCGGGAGCTCCCAATGCCAGTAGATCCGGCTGCCATGGCACTCCCCGCGCCAAGCTCTCTCTCTCCCTATGTTGTAATTATATGTTTTAATTGTTTCAGACATTTCAGAGGTATGTTTTAGTTGAATCATATGGATGTTGCAAAAGTAGATCAGGGGATATTGCACATGTTGCATATGTTGCAATTATTTTCAGAGGCATGTTGCAATAGTATGTTTTGAGTGTTTCAGATGTTTCAGAGGTATGTTTCATCTGTGTTTTCCGGACGCATATTGCAATTGTATTTATCTGAATGTTGCATGTGTTTTATTCGGATGTTGCATATGGTTGCAATGGTTTTTAAGTGTGTTTTAGGTGCATTTTTCAAGTGTTTTAGAAGCATGTTTTAAGTGTTTTAACTGCCCTCAGATGTATGTTGCAACCGTTGTTTTTGATGTTTCAAAAGTAGATCGGATGTTGCATCTCTCCTCCTCCCACCTTCTGCTGCATCGTCTCTCCCGGAACCGGCAGGGCATCCATACGAATAAGGGATGGGTGATGGAGCGCGGGATGAGGGAGCTGCATGCGTCGGGCGCAAGTGAGGGAGCTCTGTACGGACAGACGCTGCCTCCGGAGCGGGATGGGCGCTGGGCGGAGAAGGGCTGCGTACGTCACGGTTGGGAGTAGGGGCGCAGGCGCGTGGTGACATGGGCGCGACGAGCGTGCTCTCCTGTTGTGCGGCGCAGTGGACACAATTCTATTCGATCGATCAATTTTATGTGAGGGGGGCATGGCGGGTTTGCGAACGGGAGCCGCGTCCAGATGCAGGCCTAGGGCCGGATGTCCGGGCGCTAGGCTTGCCATTTTTTTATGAAGGGGTGCGGACAGGAGCAAGCGGATGGATAAGGTAGCCAATGAGGAAGCCGCGTCCGTCCGTCCCCAAAATGTCCACACAAGAGCATTACCATTCTGTTTTCTGGCGCAATCAATGCCACAAGGGCGACCACGCCCTCCCTTAAAAAAGGACTGTCCAAGAATAAAATGTTTAGAGCTCGTCGTAGCCAAGTACCCAACCCAACAATCATAAAGGAATTCTAAAAAAACAACCATAAAGGCAACTAAATAAAAGCTGCAACCGGCCCATGATGCATAGCCCAACCCTTCTTCATACGACGGTTTCAGTTGGACGAAGAGGCCCGAACTGCACTGCAGGCCCCCAACCCCAACCAGGCCGTGCGTCGAGTTGAACACGTCTAAATCATTTGGGACGTTTCCCATAATTTTTTTCCCCTTTGTGCACTGAACTGAACAACTCACCGAACTGTATATTGGCGGGTGCAAACCCAGGAGGAGAAATCCAATAATGGCCTGGTGTCTAGTGGGCTTTAATTTGCCAGTTTGCTCGGCCTTCTCTATGGATTTGATTCAGGGACTTCCTTGTTTTTCTAATATACAAATGACTTCCATATCATTGTACAAATGACTTCAGCTCCTGTGCTCATGTCATGGTACTTCCGTGGCACTGATATTTTAGTAATCGATTTTGTTCAGACTAACGGATTCTGTTCTGCGAATATGTTTGCTGCTATTTCAGGCGGCATAGGAAAAAATACCCCACAATAATTAAGTTTGCAATGGGGAAGTATCGATCTTTTGTCCATTTCTTTACTGAAAGAGACGGGAGATTTGCTTGCGGTTCATCCAGGCCATTTCACCTCACCTTTTCCGATGAAGTGGTCTTCTAGCACATGGTCTTGCTGCACTGTAGATACAATCAAGTACTGTCTGCTTGTTCTTTTCTGGAACATCTTGTGTACAGTAGGGAAGAAAGCGCTTGCTAGTACTAGCGCCTTTGAATGATTGTAGCTAGAAAAGCAATGTTTGGATCTGTCATTGTGAGTTTGCTAGGGACATTATCACCTGTGGCTGTTAAAGCAAAAGCAATGTTTGGATCTGTCATTGTGAGTTTGCTAGGGACATTATCACCTGTGGCTGTTAAAGCTGCCCTGGATAAAACGGTCCACAGATTACGGTAGCCGGTAGGCGGTAGCACACTACTCTTTGTGTCTTGTGTGTGAGCCAATCTGGCGACATCGTTGTGAGAACTGAGAAGTCAGCCTGTCAGACAATGACTGATTGGTTCTGGTTAGTCTGAATTTGCGAAATGCCAAGTCATTATGCGCATTTTGTAATGACATTACAGTAGACCATCAGATGTTGGCATGCATCGATCGATCCCTTTTCTGACTCCTGGTGTGTTGTACTAGTATCCTACTCCTACTGACAGAGAAACAAAATCTTTTGGGTGTGTTTAGGTGGTGTTTAGTTCGCGAAATTTTTTAGTTTCGGGTACTGTAGCTTTTTTGTTTTATTTGATAATTACTGTTCAATCATAGACTAATTAGGTTTAAAAGATTCGTCTCGCGATTTCACGGTGAACTGTGCAATTAGTTTTTTGTTTCGTCTACATTTAATGCTCCATGCATGTGCCGTAAGATTCGATGTGATGTTTTGAGGTGAAAATTTTTGGGAACTGAACACCCCCTTAGTTACTTCAAAGTTCTAAAAATTTTACAAGATTCTCCGTCACATCGAATCTTTGGACGCATGCATGAAGCATTAAATATAGGTAAAAAAATAACTAATTACACAGTTTAGTTGTAAATCACGAGACGAATCTGTAGAACCTAATTAGTCCATAATTAGACACTAATTGCCAAATACAAACGAAAGAGTTACTGTACTTCCAAAAATTTTACAGGGCAACTAAACAAAGAACTTCGGCCTTTCTCTTCACTTCCAAATTCCAAGTTTTTTTACTCTCTCTGTCACATCAATTTTTAGACACATGCATGGAGCATTAAATGTTAGTAAAATAAATAACTAATTGCACAGATTAGTTGTAAATCACGAGACGAATCTTTTGAGCCTAGTTAGCCTATGATTGGATAATATTTGTCAAATATAAACGAAAGTGCTACAATAGTCAAATGTTGAAAAAATTTGCAATCTTAACCCGGCCTTTTCTTGCCCAGCAGTCCAAATGTCCAGAGTGCTGTTTCAAGGCCTGAACCGTGCACCCTCGAATTTACTGCACATCCCGTGCTGATTCACAAGCAGCAGCAGGCGGATTGGAAAGGGGATCGAGAGTTCTGACTGACCGCTGGTAGTAGAACTCGTACGTACAGTACACGATCTGAGACGTACGTACTCCGTAGTACAGTACTACCGCAAAGCTGACATGGCTACCTGGGCGCAAATGATTTGTTGGTCCGTCTGCCGCGCTGCTCCTGCTGCGACTGCGATGGATAGCACGGGAATCATGTTGCCCGCCGGTGAGGTGAGGCGAGGTGTGATCGGACGTGACAGCTTTCGCTTTGAGCAAAGATGATGGCATACGTATGGCATTGGCATCGGCATCGCACGGCACGGCACGGCAGTCCATCCGTCGGCCTCTTTTTCCGTTCGGCCATGCGTGCTGATTTGTTGATGTTCTACTCATCTCACTGCATGCTCAGCAGGTTTCGTTTCAGTCAGTCAGTACGGGAGGGCGGTGTGCAGTCCAATCAGGGGCGTAAACTCATGGCAGCCAGCCTTTTGCGCGCGTGCTTGAAAAATGGCCGAGCTGCCTGTCAGAAAGCGATCGCTGCAATTGTTCGGCGCCGACGTGGAACATGTTGGAAGGCTGACGACGTTGCGGTTAGCTTTTGTGACTTGTTGAACAAAGTGCACACAAGGTACGTGCCTTGTTGAATTGTAGGAGTAATACTTCTTTTATTGATCCTAAAATTAGGGCCTGTTTAGTTGAAGTTTTTTTAAATTCGGCTACTGTAGCACTTTTCGTTTTATTTGGCAATTTGTGTCCAATCATGGACTAATTAGGCTCAAAAGATTTGTCTCATGATTTACAACTAAACTGTGTAATTAGTTTTTTCTTTCGTCTATATTTAGTACTCCATGCATGTGCCATAAGATTTGATGTGACAGGTACTGTAGCATTTTTTGAGTTACTTTTTGGAACTAAACAGGCTCTTAGTTCGAACTTTTTTAAAATTTTAGATAGAACGGAGGGAGTATCCCCGTATCAGTGTTGGAGACCGGACATGACTCCGCACAAGGTATGTGACTTGTTGAATGTTAGTATCTTTGTGAGGTGCCAGAGGATATGGATAGAGAGGTGTAGTCTTGCCTAGACCGATAGTTTTAATTCCGTATTTGTTTTCGTTAGCCGACACGATTAATTTTAGAAAAGACTATTCACACACCCTCTCTAGTCCGCCATCTTGACCGCCTTGCAACGGCGCCGGGGACGGGGGATCATTGGACCAGGGGCCTCTGTTTCAATCTATTGCATGGGTAGCATATGATAAGGAGTGATCGCATGGGTCCTGTGTGAAGTGGCATATTTAGAGAAATAGTGCCAGGTGGGTCATTGTGGGGGGCCACTGCACAACGCCAGGTGGACATCGCGTTAGGGGTGAGTGCGCTATGCTGGTAGACAAAATCAGTTCAAATGTTTTAGTTGTATAAGATAAGATAAGATAGAGATATTTTGCTCAAAAAAGTTGTAGACAGAGATATGTTAAGTATCATTAGATTGATTATAAAATATATTTTTATAATAAACTTGTTTGGAGATACAAATAATGATATTATTTTTATATACTTAGTCAAACTAAAAAAAAGCTTGACTCCTCGTAAGTGGGACGTGCACTTATTTTGGGATGGAGGGAGATGGGTATATTAGAATTAGGGACATTTTTAAAATTTTGTGAGAATTTATAGGATTTATTATTTAGCATGTCTATAAAACTTAAAATACTCAATAGAGACCTCCTCCATTTAGTAGTAATAGAGGCTATAGTTAACTGCTAAAAATTGCAACCATTGGGTTTCAATGTGACGATGTCCTCTTTCATGCCGAAGGGTGTGCGTGGCACGTTCAGTTCCGTGAGCCAATTATAAAAGTCGGACTCTTGTGTGCATGGTTAACGCTGCTAGGAGGTTTCCAAACAAAACCATTTAGTTTCCACGAATAATTTCCCTGTAGATAGACTATATGCTCTGATGGTGATGGCCATTGTTAGTCTTCCCGGATCTTTTCATCCCTTGTTTTGGCAGGAAGGAATCGATTGCGTGCATGGAGAAACAGATGAGCCCTAGCTAGATTTTGCTGACTGTGTGCGAAAGCTTGCCGGATACGGCCAGCATCAGCAGATCCCATCCGTGTGCTTTCCTTTCACAAGGCCACCGTCCAATGTATAGTGCCACATGCTTTGTGACTGTGTGTCGAGGCAGCTAGCGTTAACGACTAATGTGGACGGTGCAAATTTCCGCGGACTTGCGTAGCATGCACCTATGCACGGGACGCGACGGACCAGACAGAGCGATGAACGACGACACAGTGCGTGTGCCGACAGTGGTGGCCAACACTCAAGGAAGGACTGCAAGCGTAGAGAGTCAGGAAAATAGCTCTTACCCTGAGGGCTGGCCGCCACAAATCAATTGCTTGAGGGTTGAGTCGCCAAGGAAATAAATCAGTAGTTAGATTTTTAACACCGTCAAAAAAATGTAACAACATCTAAGGATATATGTTTCCTTGAGTGCCAATGACACCCAAGGATATACACGTTTCCTTGGGTGGCGATGACACCCAAGAAAATGTAACACCCCTCAAAGATATGCATAGGAAAAAATGTAACACCCCTCAAGGATATGCATAGGAACATTATTGTTTTTAAATGATCAAATTTATAACAATTGGACCCTAGACAAACTTTTTTCTCTCGATCACGCAAAAGATTTGCGCGTATTTGTATTAAGGTAGAGAAAATATTCGATATAACTCGTCTTGACAGCGCTCTAGGGGGTCAATAAAATTTTACGTGATCGCTCAAACTCATCCTAGTTTTACATTTAACCCCAGACAAACTCAGAATCCATTATATATAGGGATTATGGGTGTGTTCACTTGGTTAAAAGTGGGCGAAAAGTTACTGTAGCACCTTTCGTTGTTATTTGATAAAATTTGTTCAATCATGGACTAACTAGGCTCAAAAGATTCGTCTCGACATTTACAGACAAACTATGCAATTAATTATCTTTTTTACCTATATTTAATGTTCTATACATGCGTTCAAAGATTCGATGTGATGGGTGGAAGAGGAAATATTTTAGGTTTGGATGGGAAGTGAACACACCCTATGTGGAAATAGTACAGTTAGGTAGGCCACATGTTTACATTACACAATAAGAAAAAAAAACGACAAGTCATACGAATGAAATGACAGCAACGATGTCAACAGGAGCAACTGATCATTGTTGCTTATCGAGAGGAGAAACGCGACTTGAGAGTGAGGGACAGAGAAAGATGAACACACAAATAATGTGCCGTACGTCGCGATCCAAATACGTAGTACTCCAAACAACGGGAAAGGTTTATACTACTAGCAGCCGGCAGCCGCGCCGCGAAGACTTTTGTTGGCCTCCGTCGAAACACAAGAGACGACCATGCCATGCCTGTTGCCTGCACCAGGCCGCCAGCAGGTCTCAGCTGTTTGGTTTCCGAGGAAATTTTGTGCCAAAGCGACGACGCTGACGATCGATCGAATCATTCGAGTGCAGTGTAGTGTAGGTAGGAGTACTCTCGATGGAAGAAGACCGCGGAATTGTTGGCAGGCAAAGTCAGCGGGGCGTGTCGCGTCGGCCTGTATCGCTACACGCTACTACTACTACTGGCCTAGTAGGTAGGCAGCCGGCAGCTGCGGTTGCCAAGTCGTCTGCTGTGCGGAGTGCGATGGGGACAGCGGCCTCCGGAGTCAATTCGTCCGATTCCATCCATTCCTTGCGGACGAGCGCGCGTCGTCTCGTCGTCCGCCTGCCGTTCCGTGCCTCTTGTGTCCTGTCACATCACATCTGATCCTCCTCCGATCCTGCTGGCTGCTGCGACCGCTCGCTCGTGCGTGTCCTCACCTCTAGTAGTACAATGCAAGGAAGCCAATGCTACCTCACCTCTGTGGCTCTGTGGCTGTGGGCAGTGGGTCTCAAATCCTCCGGACATCGTTTACACAGCTTCGAGCTGTTGGGGAGTAGTAAAGGATTTCCACCTCTGTACTACTGTTGGAGTGAGTGTTGCTGCTGTAACTGCAAAGATGAGGAGCTGAGATGAGATGAGATTTTCCCTTTCCCCGGCCTTTCCATGGCAGCCTAGCACTAGCAGCAGGACTAGGATGTGTCGTCTCGTATCACACTGTGCATTCTTGCAGGGTGTCAAAGGCTGACGGAGGCAGGCATGGTGCTGGTGCTGTACTCCTACGTGCGTGTACAACAACGGGCAGGACAGCGAACAAAAGGGCCGGCCGATTGGAGGAGGAGGCAGCTCGGGTCGATCCGAGCCGACGCGCCATTACCTTCTGATGATGCCGTGCCGGTACAATCAATCGACGTCTTTCCTCACGGTTTCTCTGCTGATTCATCATGTACGTCTTTCATCACGATTTTTCTCTGCTGATGCATGCGTCTTTCCTAGCAACTTCGATAGAAAAAAAAAAGTAAAATTCTTTTTTCGAGATGACAAAAATAACCGAGTGAAAGCACCGACCGGTCAAAACCAAAGAGAAGGGAAAGGAGGGGGCGGCGGTCAAAAAGGTACATCAATATGGTTGGGCGCTCGTCCCTTCCAAACCAAAATTCAACCGGCCCCAACAAATCGTCAACTTGGGCCCTGCGAGGTCATTACCACACCGGTGCGAGCTCCTTTCAGCTGCGTACTACGCCGGCCCTTCCTCTCCTCCTCTGCTCTCCTGTACGTGCCCCCTGCCCTGCGTCGATTCCGCGCATGCTGGAGCAATCACGGCACGCACGCAACCGCACACCATCAACGACGGACAGCTCTGCTCGATCCATATCATGTCATCCATGATGATGCTCATCAGAAAGAAAGCAGCGATGGAAACGTCGATTGCAACTCGTACAGGCCACTTAGGCAGTGGTTGTTGTACACTCGTACTCTGCTGGCCGGCTACTACGACGTACCCAGCTTTATCAGCAAAGCAAAAGGGATACTAGAAGAAAAAACATAAAGCAGTGCGTGATGGCAGCAGCTGCAGCCAGCAGAAGCATCGATCCAGCTCGCCCTGCTCAGAAAAGCAGCGGCAGGGAAGATAACAGAAAGCGAACAAGAACAACCAAGAAGCACCACCGATGAAATGAGACGGAAACATCGCCACCACCCATCTTCTTGTCAAAAAAAAAAAAACAATAGCCTCATGAAGTCATGTACCGCGTACGTCCTACGGAGAAAAAACGTGCCTCCGAACTTGTTCGTCTTCGTTCCCTCCAAGTATACATGTATTGCTGCTACTGCTACGTACTAACTAATCAATACTGCTACGAGCTTGCTTGGCTACAATTGACAACGAACCATGAATTTAGTAAATCCATGACGACGATGATGATGCGAAATCTCTTCGAGATCTTACTCTACAATATCTTTCTCCACGACGGCTGGCTGGCCGGCCGGCCGGGCCGGCTGCCGGCTTCTTCCATGCATCGGTCGGTCGTCGTCAGGGATGGCTTTGGTCCTCCGCTCCGATGGAGTTGTGCTGCCGGGAGGGGCCCGACGGCGGCACGGTGCCCCGCGGCAAGAACCCCAGGAAATGGTTGGCGGTGCCTGGCTCCAGCGGCTTGCCCCTGAACGGCTGCATGCCTCGCGTCGCCTGGCAGCAGCTCGGCGCCAGCAGCAGCAGGAGGAGCAGGAACGCTAGCACCAGTCGCCACGGCGGCTGTGGCGCTAATGGCCGCCGCCGCCGCGTCGTCGTCCGGCTGCTACTGCTACAGCCTACTCCTCCTGCTTGGAAACAGCCGGCGGCGGCCATGGACAGATCGAGCGGCAGCACCCGGCCGGGGAGGTGGGGAGCTCTCTCGTCCGTCGCCGCTAACCCTGAGGCGTCAATGGAGTAGCTAGCTGTGGTGGGCGTGGTGAGCAAATGGCGAGGAGGGGAGAAGGGAGGTGGTGATATATGGGTGCGTTAGGGAGGGGGTGGGGCATGCCGGCATGGCATGGAAGTCCTGGGGATGATGAGACGCAGTAGACGCCGTGACAAGGCAAAGAGAGGTCGTTGTCGGATTTAATTTCATACCAGTTGCGTTTTAGCATGGTGTGGACGACTATGGAGTTGTTCAAACTTCATATCATGTCCAGGGGAAGGAAGAAATGAAGTAGGGGAGGATGTCGATCTATCCAACAATTTTTCCCAACAGGTACCAGGAAGATGTACCCCGTTGAAAATGTTGCCCGTCTGTACGTCCTGATGTTCCTTGGAAGTATCTAGCTGTTTTTTGTTGACGATTGGTCTATATCCTCATTTCAAAGATTTATTTATAAATTATAACAGCTATTATTATGGATATATATAAAAGCCCAGTATATCTCTCTTTTTTCAGAACTTGAGAAACGAGAAAAAAAATTCTTATGATAATTAAAACTCCTGACCGTGTTTTCCACTTTTTCCTGTAATTAATTAACCTAAAAGGTCGCTTATTACAAAGCAACTGGTTTTAATATGTCTAGCTGTTACATTTTACTTTACAACTTGGAGCATGTTTATTTGAAGAGACCGTGGTTCAATCTTCAATGCTTTATTTCCTGAGAAAATATAAAACTCATTCGGTTGCTAAAACATCAGCACTCTTGAGTATCCCCCGTTTTTACGTAGTTTCCTTTTGTGAGAGGAGCATAATAACCATACATTTCTAAAGTGTCAGCTTTGCCATGTACTGCCAATATTGACCCATGCACGCACGTAACCTAGGCCAAAACACCGACTCCCACTGATCAAAACTTTATTACCCTCAAGCACCGGCTACTACTATAGGCCGGGATGCTTTCATTCAAAATCCCAGCATAGAAGAAGAAATAGGCTACATAGATTGTTGAAAATACTAATGCTTTGTTTAGTATATATTCTTCTTAATAAATTGTCCTTCAGACTGTGGAGTTTGTTTGTTTATCATGGTTCGATGCTTTTCTTATTCTGAAAGAAATAGTCGACATAAGTACTGTAAGGTGCCTTTTTGGTTGCCGAAACATCAACATTCTCATCGGATAACCTTCCGATATGTCCGATATGTAGGATGCTTTCTTATTTTTCTTTTATTTCCAGAAGAGAATATGCATACGTTGCTAAAGTTGTGAAACCTTTGTTACGTTACTCGCATAATAAAGCATGGTTAAGTACCATTAGGGCTCCTTAAAACAACTCTCTAGTTTTTTTATTTTATTTTTTTTTTGGAAAAAACGAACCAACACTTTTTTCCCACCCGATCGAGTAACCACATTTCCATTAATGTGGATTAACGGAAATACACATGTTTGGCCCAAAAGGACTGAGAAAGCAGAGAGATTAGACAGCTTAAGAAGACAGACACCAGACACTTAAAGCGGGACTTGCTCACGCAGAGGAGCACCTAGCAGGTTTAAGAGTTTTTCCGCCCATACATATGGGGGAATGAACAGAGCATTTGTAACCGAATGATACAGAGCCAAAAGGAACGTTTCACGCAGACAGACAGCATTTGTCTTGTGCCCCAGAAGTGCAAATAGCTTCACACTGGTTCATCATCGTCTTCGTTCTGATCCCTAGAGTCCAGTCGGCGTCCTTCCTCCCTGTTCTTCCGTTGAGATGCTAGCAGTTCCTTCGCCAACCTGAGCATTGTGGCCGCACCTTCTTCCAGCTTTTCTTTGTCAATGCTAGGGAACAAACCTGCCCAATATTTCACTAAAGTACAAGCATGACAGAATATTTCCAAAGGATCTTTAATGAGATGCTTCTCAAAACAAGCTTTGTTCCTATTTTTCCATGATGCCCAACAAATGGCAGCAATACCCCAAAGATAATATTTTTCACCATGTGGAAGCCAATATTCACACCATTTCCCACATTGTTGTAAGTTGCAGGGGATATTAGTAGCACCAAAACATTTCGCTACAATTGACCAAATAACTTTTGCAACTGGGCATTGAAAAAACAAATGATCGACACTTTCAGCAGAATCACAGAATAAACAACTAGGATCCCCAACCCATTTCCTTTTCACCAGATTGTCTCTAGTCAAGATTGCATCATTAATGAGAAGCGACATAAAAAAAACTTGATTTTGGGAGGTATTTTGCCTTTCCAAATTTTCTTGTGATAAAGTCCTAAATCATTTTTTGTTAAACCATTATACACAGATTTAACTGAAAACCGACCACTCTTTTCAAAGATCCAACTTATTTTGTCAGGTTCATTAGATAAGGAAAAATTCAGAACATCATACCATATTTGATTCCAACAAGTTGCAAGATCATCATATAACCATCTCCTAAACTGAAAAATAACCTCACCAGCTTTAACCTGTGCCACAGTGGCAAGTTTGTTGTTGCACATCTGACATCTCAAACAAAACAGGTGCAATTTTCATTCAATGGTATATCATAAAGCCATGGGTCAGACCAGAATCTCACCCTTCTCCCATCCTGAATGGTGATGGATCTGCCTTGCAAATATATATCTTTAATTTTAAGTAGACCATACCACATCTGGGAATCATTGAGACAGTGGCTAACTTCATGAATAGATTTGGTCCTTAAATATTTATATTTGATAATGTCTTGCCACATCCCATCTTCAGTCTCCAATCTCCACCACCATTTGCACAGTAAACTCAAGTTCGTTTTCCTCGGATTTTTGTATCCAAACTTTCTAAAGATAAATCTTTGATAAATCTCCTCTCTAAAGATATGTGCGTGCGTTCCATGCATGTGCATCCAGCCTCCCACGACATCTTCCACCCTCCCTCTCTCTTTGTTTTTTCCTCCCACCTAGTTTTCTCCTGTAGCCACAGTTGCCGACGCCCTACCGCGCGCTTGTTCCACCGTTCAACTGAGTAATTTGTTTTTTTAGCAACTAAATATTACAAACTAGTGGAGAAAGAAAACAAATAAACTCTAATACTCAATTTATATATAGTCAATGATTTAACAAGTGTTTTTTTAGAGATCTCGGAGGTGCTCGTAGTTGTTGTGTGGCAAGGACACAACAAATAATTATTAGGGTTTGCTATATGGCAACAAAAGCAAAGAAAAAGTACAATTGTGTAAAGCTTAAAATAGATTGGTTAAAGTATGACAAGGCTATAGATTAACACACTGTTTTATTAGAAAAACATAAAGCACAGATTCGGTGAGAAACGCGTGGGAAGAATACAAAATCAAGGGTGTACTGTTATTGCTAGTTTGAATCCGGGCATCCATGCCCGACACTACAAAAAAAGTGTCAGTATGTTAGAAGAAGATTTCAAGAACAGTTTGACCTTGTTTTGTGGGTGGCATGCTACCTGTTGCCGTGCCGTGCGCCCCAATTATTGCGACCGGAACAAGAAGTGACGATGAAGAAAACTCGATCAAGATCCGGTTTTAAATCTGCGAAAAATTCATCGCCATACCTAGGTGTAGATTTGTAGGTTTTTGCAACAGTGTAGTCAACCTACCTCATCTACATCTACATGTACCTGTACCTACAGTGCTTGTGTGTTTCTAGGATGACCTACATACATATATATGTAGGCGCTGCTGTGCTCGAGTCGTGTATGTTGATGTTATGACCATGGCAGGTGGTAGATGACAGGTGGGCCACCGGCCTTGTAAGCATGTAGGCGGTTAGGAGAGTTTGTTACATTGTGACGAGGATCCGGCAATATATAAGCCAAGGAGAGGAAAGGGGAGAGGCAGGGTGTAAGACATTCCTGAACAAACCTCCTCCCGCGGGTTCCAGCCGCGTTCCATCTCTGATTTCTCCCCACTGTGTTTAGTTGGTCTGAAAAAGCTGAAAATATACTGTAGCACATTTTGATTTTATTTGGTAAATAGTATCAATCACAGACTATTTGGTTCGAAAGATTCGTCTCGTGATTTTACACCTAACTATGGAATTAGTTATTTTTTTATCTATATTTAATGTTCCATACATGCGTCCAAACATTCGATGTGACAGAAAATCTTGTAAAATTTTTGGAAGTGTGAAGCAACTAAACACAGCCAATTCCTCTTCTTGTACCCTAGATTCCATTCTGGTTGAAACATTACCGTAACAGTTGAGGTAGCGCCGGCCAGAGTAATGGCGGTGGTGTCATGTCATGTTGGATACAGTATGCATGCGTGGGCCAGAGGAAAAGAAGGGAGGGCATACCGCAAGTACAAGGTGGCCAATGCAAACGAGCGCTCTGTTTCTTGGCCCAGCGAAGCAACCGGCAATTTCCGAGAAATCGTAGCGTATCTGCCGGCCGGAGAGCGCACAAATGCAGCGGCCGGACCCGGGGCTCCTGGGGCTCTCCTCTTGTCTCTGCCTGCCGCTCCGCCGCTCGTGTTGGCACCACGCGGCAGCGGCACATGCGTCCGTCCACACCCGTGCACAGCCGGACACACGGGCATGGGCCGGCGCACCAGTACGCACGCACGTACGCCGCGCTGGTCGGTGATGGCCGCGACCGACGAGCGTGTCATGCAATTCGATGCATGTCGTCAAGCCGGTGGCTGCCCTGCCCATGGCCAAACCGGTGGCGCCGTGGCGGTAGGGAAGAAATTTGCCCCCTGTTCGGCTGAGCTTATCAGCACGGCTTATCAGTCGTAGAACAGTGTTTTTCTTTCACAGCAAATCTGTCACAGCCGGTTTATAAGTAAAAAAAAACAGTTTGTCGAACAGGGCGAGTTCGTGCAGACATGTTTGATCCTTGGCTCCTTGCCACTTGCCACTGCGTGCAGGCCTGCACACGTATGGTCAAAAGTTTTGGGTAGTAGAAGCTAGACGCCCTAGCTTGGCCCTGCTGCATGCAGGCCAGGAACCGTTCGTTGCCCACTGAGCCACGTCACTCACTCCCCGATCGACCACTGTCATCCTAACCTGCCTGCCTACCTAGGTACCTAACCGATCTCCAGACTCCAGGTACGTACGTATGTACAGCCTCCGTACTATAAAATCATACGACTTTTTTTTTTGAAACGAGAAAATAGTACAACTTTAGTAGTTTAGTTCTACAGTCTTAGTTAAATTATCATAAATTTAACTAAGTTTATAAAAAATATTAGCAATAGCTATGACATCAACTATATATAAACATATATTTAAACAATAAAAAATCTAATAACATTTATTTAGTATCATAAATATTAATAGGTTTTACATAAAATTTAATTAAACGGTAATAGAGTTATATTCTTTTTTGAATGGAGAGAGTATTTCTTTGTCTTGTCCCTAGTCAAGTTCTTACACTGAGGTTGTGGAAAATTCTCTTGTACATTGTGATAATATGTGGCTCCTATTTTCACCTTTTCCGGCCCATTTTAGTTAACACATCACGTGATCAACGCTTATAACATTATACGTGTAGTAAGCTAAATAGGTGCTTGTTTGCAGCGATATGCAAGCTTAGAAGCTCTTTGTGGAAAGTTGTCTTCTAAGGTCTTTCCCCAAATGGAACCAGAACTCGATACTTTAGTTTCTTTCTTGTTCTTGAGTGCTAGATTAAGAGGAGAAAAATAGAAGATTGGACCACTAATTTAAACCAATAGACAGAAAATTTATGAGGGATTTGGAACATCCGCTCACTTAATGGCTCCACCTCTTATATTTTCTGAATCTTATAGTGGATTTTGTCCCGCCGTCGCCACACGGTTTTTCACCTACAAGGAGTTTCTATGCAAACCTTGGTGTTCACTCTTGATTCAGTATTTTCTTACTGTACTGTCCCCAATAAATCAATTCCTAGAATCTGTGTCAATCAAACTTTTTTTAAGTTTTACTTTATAGAAAACAATAACAACATCTATGACATAAAATGAGCATATTATGAAAATATATACAATGATAAATCTAATGATACTAGTTTAATATCATAAACTTGATGTTTTTTTCACAAATTCGGTCAAAGTTTAAATTTTTTGATTTAAGACAACTCCAGGAATCTATTTATTCAGGAATAGAGGGAGTATGTTGATTAAGTCATCTTGCTTACTGTTGTTCCTTATGTGAAGTGGTGTGCTTGTGTAGATATATTGGTACGATACGTGTGTCATTTGATATATTGGTGTTGAGATTCGGTGTCCTAGTGAACCAAATGATACAAGTATATTGTTGTTGAAAGTTTGGACAGATTGTGGTTTGCTACTTTTATGGATATAAGTGCCATTTATTTAAGCGGTGCTTGGTGGTAAGCTTATAAGAAGTTAGTTTGTTATAATTTCGTTGTTCCGCAAGGCCCCGGCCTCTGTTGTGATGAGGCACACCCTTTGTGTAGATGATATGGAAATAAATGGAACTTTTAGCCGGCTGCTTGTCGATCAACGTCTTGTTCGCTTGGCTTATAAGCCGTACTTTTTCAGCTAACGAACAGTATTTTTCTCTCACAACAAATCAGCGAACAGTACTTTCAGTCATGACTTTTCAGCCAAGCGAAATATTCTCGAGAAACGTTTGTATATGTGTCGGAGAAATGATGGTACGACGGGGGTACGTACGGCGCCGCGAACGGGGACAGCTTGCCGGCCGGCGGTGGCGGCAAGCCATTGTTTAAGACCATCCGCACCGGGGACGGTATACGCGACCGCTAAATGGACAGCGTGGACATAGCGGCTGAAATCGGCTGCAGCGGCTACGGCAAACCGACCACTACCCACTCGTCGTCCGCCATTCCTGGCGATGTCATGGACGTCTGCTACGTGCCCGGGGCGGCCCCACCTCGTGTTTTGCGCCCAACCACCTTGCGCTCGCGCGCGGATAGGGAAAAGGGAAGGGAGCAGAGGAGGAGGAGGAGGGACGACCACCGCTGCCTAGCCGGAGGAGACGAGCCATGCCGGGCGGGCAGAGGAGGGGGCTCGCCGGGCGGCTCACCGACGGGGAGAGGAAGGGGCGCAGCCGGAGGAGGCCGCCGTCGCCAGAGCCGGAGGAGGCCGTCCCCGCGCGAGCTCCATGGCCCGCGGTCGTCGCGCGGCCGACCGCCGGTGGAGGGAGTAGGGGAGGCACCGCGTCCGCCTCCTCGAAGGAGAAGCCACCGCCGCGGGGAGGGAGGGAAGCCGCGAGCTCCATGGCCGACGCGGGGAGGGAGGCAGGGAGGCCCGCGGGGGATGGAGGAAGGCGACGGAGCGGCCTCCACCCACCGACGGCGACGGAGCGGCGCGGCCGCGCCCCTCCCCGAGGACCGACCGCGGCGCGGTGGCGGCCCTCCGCGAGCACCGACGGCGGCCGGAGCTCGCCTGCGCGGCTCGTGAGGAGGGGCGCAGGGGGCTCGCCCGCGGCCGGAGCTCGCCGCGCCCGGCGGAGCCGCGCGCTGGTCCGCCCGCTGGCCCGGCCGACGAGGCCCGCCGTGCTCGACCGCCGGAGCCGCGTTCGCCGTCGGGGTGGGGAGAGAGAGGTGGCGGAGAGAGGCGAGGTGGGGAGGATGGGCAGGGGCACGGGTGGGAGATGGGAGAGAGGGAGAGGAGAAAAAGGGGAGGGAGAGTACGACGTGTGGACCCCACCAGCTGGTAGTTGGTATAGAGGATGAATATAGAGTATGAATGAGTGCGAAGAAACTGTATATTTTGTGGTGGCTAGGATGAAATATTCCTTGTAGAGGATGAATATAGAAGTTTATGAGTGCGGATAGTCTAAGGGCCGTGCGTCTCACAGGGCCAGTCGATGATGATGGCCACGAAAAGGTTGGCGGAATAGTTTTAGAGCAGGGGGAACTAGCTACCCCCAACTCCAACGTGTGCGCGCAACCAAACCCACCTGATGAGGCTTATGACTCTTGCGACCATGAGTTGCTGTGACTTGCCGTAACTAAAAACCCGGTCGACTTTCTCGGCCAAAGTTAGGCAGTCGGGTTACTGAGTAAACATTATTATTGACCAATCTGTGTCTATCTGTATCTACGACGACGACATTTAAAGGAACGATCGTCGACTGCATGCATGTATAACAATTGACAAACACTTTAATTTAGAATGTACTCCTACTAGTAAACAACATGTTTCGGCCAGCTCCAGCTCCTGATGGGTGAGAAAGTTGAGACAGGCAGCCAAAAGGAGACGAAGGCAATGATCACCCCGGCCGGGTCGAAGTTATTAACGTACAATCTATGCATGCACCTTTTGTTAATGAACCATAATGGAAGGAAGATACCACGCATGATGATCACACATGCAGGGCATGGAAATTGGAAGAAAAAAACAGGCGAAAGAGAGTCAGAAATTCATAATCATCTGCAACCAAGGCCTTGTTTAGATTCCAAATTTGGGATCCAAACTTTGTATAGTAAATGTCCCGTCACACCGTAGCAATTTTGTTTTTATTGGGTAATAATTGTCCAAATATTGATTAATTATGCTTAAAACATTCGTCTCGCAAAGTACAACAAAACTGTGCAATTAGTTTTTGATTTCATCTACATTTAGTACTCTATATATGTGCCGACATTTTGATGTGATGGAAAATCTTCTTTTTGCATAGTGGAATTTGGGATGAATTTGGGTATCTAAACAAGGCCTAATGCAACAAAAGCTTTCTAGTCAAGAAATTGGAAAAAGTCTAATTGACCCCCCCAACTATAGGGGGTGGTCTAGTTTACCCCCCGAACTATGAAATGGTCTAATTTACCCCCTGAACTTTGCAAAACCGGCCAAATCACCCCCTCGGGCGGTTTTGGGCGGTGGTTTTGCTACAGTGTCAGCGGTTTTGCTACAGTAACAGCGGTTTTGTCTTTTTTTTATTTATTTCATCTGAATCTTTGAAAAATCATAGTAACTCACAGAAAAATCATAAAATGAAAAATCTAATTTTGTTGGACTCCACATGAGTAGATCTACACAGTGAATATATAATATAGTATGCTTTAGTACAAAGTTTTTGTTGTATGAATTATTCAAATTAATTACAGAAAAAAAATAGATCAAAATTTACAGCAAAAACTTTGTACTAAAGCATACTATATTATATATTCACTGTGTAGATCTACTCATGTGGAGTCCAACAAAATTAGATTTTTTATTTTATGATTTTTCTGTGAGTTACTATGATTTTTCAAAGATTCAGACGAAATAAATAAAGAAGAAAAAGACAAAACCGCTGTTACTGTAGCAAAACCGCTGAAACTGTAGCAAAACCACCGCCCAAAACCGCCTGAGGGGGTGATTTGACCGGTTTTGTAAAGTTCAAGGGGTAAATTAGACCATTTCATAGTTCGGGGGTAAACTAGACCACCCCTATAGTTGGGGGTCAATTAGACTTTTTCCTCGAGAAATTCCAAGGCTCTGTTGTAGTTGTACGTGCCCGTAATCATGGCCGACCGTTTCCCGGATGGGCTTTTGGCCTTTGCTAACGAAAGGAGCAGAGGGGCCCCGTCGCTGCCTCGCTGTCCCGTCCGGTCCGACTACCACCTGTCTGCCAGCCATGTACGGTACTGTACAAGCGAACCACACGCCCCCAGAGTTTCAGCAATCTGCTGCTGAACCCGATGGCAGCGTTCTGCCTGCTGATCCTCGGTTGCCTGCAACACCATCTCCATCTTCTACCCTGCTGCTCATCACAATGGCATGATCGAATTTACTCTGGTCTTCATCTTTTGCTCCATCGCTGATCCAGTTGCCATCCATCAATCAATCCAAAGGAAGAAGGGTAGCATACGGCGCCGCCATGGACTAGGGTGGCCAAACCTCACAGAAACCAACAGAAAAACTGCTAGCTGAATGTACGTTGCGTGGTTACGTCTTTCCCTAGATCACTAGCACACCCGCCGTAGTTTCCCTCGGCCTCGTTACCGATTGGTCTCATGCAGACACGAAGAGAGATGAATCGGCACGCACGTCTCATGATTCCCATCCACGATCCATGACCATGCCTAGCTATGGGCCATGGCATGATTGTTTGTTTGGTGGATTGTCGGAGGAGGTAGCCGTAACCCTCCGGACTGAGACTTCTCAACTCAAGTCCATCGGTTATTCGACACTCGCATGTTAATAACTTACTTTATCTGTTCAGTTAATTTGATCTAGCCTTGGAAACCATATATTACCATGTCATGTGTATCTGCAAAAGTAATGTCGCCTGCATTGAGGAGAGATTGATTTGCAGTTGTGGTATACTTGGCGATTGCCTTGCCGAGGGGCAGAATGACTGTGCCTCAACATGCCATAAGCCAATCTTTGGCCGGCCGCACCTCCATGAACTCACCGACAAGGCGACAACTATGCGCTACAATACAAGCGGAGAAACCTCACCTTCCCAGGCAAACAGGAGATGGGGGTTGTACTACTAGTTAATGGAGAAAATAAAGAATTGGAAAAGATGATCTATCTTGGATACTACAGTACAGGATTCATTCAGAAAGCACAATAACAAGCTGGCCAGTCGGACAAAGAGTTGCAACTTGCAAGTTTGCAACTCATCTCAACGACGAGAGGCAGCCGGACGAAGTGCATGGCATGGCATGGGCAATTGGGGACTGGGGAGGGACGAGGAAGCAACAGACGCAAAAGGAGGGAAAGAATATACTGGAGTCGAGGAGCAAAGCAGCAAGCCAGCAAAGGCACCTTGTTGGCTTGTTCCTGGGTGCTGGGTGCAGACATGTACAGAAGATAAAGAGCTCTTTTGCACTGAGACGTGCAGAGCTGCAAAGCCAGCAGTAGAGGTGCAAAAGAGTGCAAGTGTTCAGTTCAGCTTTACCACCTGCAGAGTACTCCGTATAACGAAGGAATACGCACAACTATAAACTGCATGCTCAAACTATATAAAATTAAACTGTTGAGGTGCAAAAAAGAAGCAAACTGAGAGAAGCGGGGAGCAGGTTCAGTTAATTAGGAGTAACAGACAACTAGTCCCCTGAAACCAGGAGGAAGCAATGCATAATGGAGGCAAGCACATGGCAGCAAGCAAGCATGCATCAGTGATTCAGTGCATGGAAGCTAGCAGCCAGCCATGCAGTGCAGGCACGTCCGTGCAACAACTAAACTGAGCATATGGGTATTGGGCTATTGGGTGGGCGAAAAAGATGACCTACGCCTCAACTAAATCTACCTCTGCCTATCTACAACATGCCTAGCTATCTAGGTTAACCCCAGGTTAGTTGGGATGTGACACTTGTATTAACATATGCTAATCGAGATCAATCATCACTCCCCTAGGTAGCAGTGCTTGTTTGCTTCAGATATAATCTTGTTCCTGCATGTACGTGCAGCACAGGCTGTGACTTGGACGGATATGTAGGTGCCGATCAGCATGTGTAGTAGATGCTACGTACTTGCTAGCAAAGTATATTAAAGGTATTTGGAGTCGTTTTCATTGCTCTGCTACTAGCAGCAGGGTTTAGCTGATGCACAGGAAGCTGATGAGCTCACATTGGAGAGAGTAGCCATGCCCTCATCGGTGTTTGGTTCCCACGCTAAACTTTACTCCCTATCACATCGAATGTTTAGACAAATACATGGAGTATTAAATATAGATTATTTATGAAACTAAATATAAAGATTGCGGCTAATTTGCGAGACGAATCTTTTAAGCCTAACCAGTCCATGATTTGACAACGTGGTGTTACATTAAAGCTACAGTAAACATATGCTAATGACAGATTAATTAGTCTTAGTAAATTTGTCTCGCGGCTTACTAACGGAATCTGTAATTTATTTTTTTATTAATATCCGAACACCTCATGTAGCATCCAATGTGACACCAACTAAACTTCTGGGCGTGACTAGGCCCAGGCTAGAGGGGTTTAGTAGGTTGATGGGTTGCTGTTTGCAGCTGGCTTCATGCAGTCAGATCCGGAGAGCTCCGAGCCCAATCTAGCACCGCTGCCTTATCTCCAGCATTAGACCACGCACGAGCACTACGGAGCATATCAGTTCCCAGACTGTAAAAGGAGTTGTGCAGACTGACGTGAGATTCAGACGACGTTGGCCTAAGGCAGGAGGACTCGCATGCTGCACTGCATTTCGTCGATTTGTAGGGAGGCTTAATTAGCAGCTCTTTTTCTTCGGTAAATAAAATCAGTTACTAGTTCGTCGCGCATGCATTTCTTCTTGGTAACGGTACCCACATTTTGAAACATAAATTTGATGTGCACATTTCTAGTTAGCTGGTATTGTTACAAAAAAAAAAAAGTTAGCTGGCGCAGAGGTCGAGATCACCTCCATCTTCTATAGAATCTAGAAAAAAGAAGGGTCATCTGTCAAATGTATTGGCAGTGTTTACAGTTTATTAGTAGTGGGCCGGATTCTGGGCTTTTATGTTTCTTGTGCAGAAAAAGTCTAATTTTTCCCCTCAACTTTGGGGTGCGTTCATTTTTTCTCCTCAAATTATAAAACCAGAAATCTTCTCTCCTCCAACTTTGAAAACCGTTCGTTTTACCTCCCTGGCCGGTTTTCGACGGTGGATTGCTACAGTAACGGTGGATTTGCTACAGTGACGGCGGTTTGGTCTTTTTCTTTTTTATTTATTTCGGCTGAATCTTTGAAAAATCATAGTAAATCACAGAAAAATCGTAAAATAGAAAATCTAATTTTTTTTGGACTCTACATGAGTATATCTACACAGTGAACATATAATATAGTATACTTTAATA
The DNA here is from genome assembly GCA_038087645.1 of Saccharum hybrid cultivar R570. Taxonomy (NCBI): domain Eukaryota; kingdom Viridiplantae; phylum Streptophyta; class Magnoliopsida; order Poales; family Poaceae; genus Saccharum; species Saccharum hybrid cultivar. Next base: position 915,064 of record JAQSUU010000198.1, read on the forward strand.
CAAAGTTTTTGTTGTAGCTTTAGATTAATTGAAAAATCTAATTTTGTCTATAATTAACTGGAATAATTCATAGCTACAGTTCCTATAGTCTAATTGTGATGAAATTTTTATGGTGGGCTAATTATTGTATGCTTGAACTGCAGTAAATTTTTATGTCTTGGCTTTGTATAATTTCACCACAATTGGATCATAGGAACTGTAGCTATGAATTAATTAAAAAACATATATCTAAAGCTATAGCAAAAATTTTGCACTAAAGCATACTATATTATATATTCACTGTGTAGATCTACTCATGTAGAGTCCAACAAAATTAGATTTTCCATTTTACGATTTTTCTGTGATTTACTATGATTTTTTCAAAGATTTAGCCGAAATAAATAAAAAAGAAAAGGCAAAACCGCTGCCACTGTAGCAAAGCCACCGTTACTGTAGCAAACCACCGTCCAAAACCAGTCAGGAGGTAAAACGAACGGTTTTCAAAGTTGGAGGAGAGAAGATTTCTGGTTTTATAGTTTGGGGAGGAAAAACGGACGCACGCCAAACTTGAGGGGGGAAAATTGAACTTTTTCCTTCTTGTGCCCATTGCAGGCCGAGCAGCTGCAAGCTGCCAAATTGGTACGTGGCAACAGCGCTAGGCCTCAATGGCGGCCCCGACCATGCTTGGCGAGCCCAGCCCACCAGTAGATCCAAAGTCTGGATGTGGCCCATTTATCCCGTCGTCGTCCGAGCTCATGAGCATTTAAGTTCAGCGGAGTTTTCACTCCCCCCTCTCAATCAAACGAAAAAGACACGACTTTCCCTTGGTAATAATGGTAACAAGTCGTGCCTAACACAGAAAAACGGCTGTTAGTCCACTGCCATTGTATTCAGAAGTTTCAGGCTGCGACAGCAACTTGTGTTTGTTTCAAAAAATAAAAAAGACAGCAACGTGTGTGCCCTTCATTTCAAACACCTTTTTTTTGTGTTTTTTTTTTTGTAGAGTGTGCGTGTCGCACGCAAATAAACCACAACAACTTGGGCTGGGTAAGGTGTGCAGTTGTTACTCTACTGGCTCTGGCATGGCATGCTATTAGGGTCGCCCCGTGCCGTGCGCGCGTCCGTGTCTGCCCACATTTCGTCGTCGCCCGTCACCGCACGGCGCACGCACGACGACTCCCGAAGTCACAAAGCTCAAGTGAGCTGCATCTCACAATTTTTGTTTTCCACACAAGAGAAGAAATATTGTGCCGTGCCGACAATGTCCAAATCAAAGCGGTGTGAAAAACTGACCTCGCTCTTTCCTTGGAGCTCGCGGCAATTCTGGATGCAGCCCGTGTGAATGGCTGCTGGATTTCCACAAAGATTTTGGACCTCAGTGGAAAGGACCTGATGCAACGAGATACGGAGTAAGAGCCTTTCGTGGTAGTCAGTAGCTTTATTTGGGGGCTGCATGCTGGTTTCTGATGAAACTTGACCTCACGTTTGTGGCGTGAATGCACCATAGCAGGAGAATGTCACGAGCATGACCTGGCCGTTCATCTTAGCAACGAAGGAATCAGCCCACACTTATTAATAGAGGAGTTCCATTCAAAACGTTCAAACACTCAGAAACAATTCTAAAAGGGATTTGCTAATGCTCAGGCGCCTGAAATTAAGATTTCCTTCGGGCAACGAATCTTGGCCGTTCATTTGTGATCCAACAGGGCATGTCTCTTTCTTCCTCCAGTCATTTTCTTCTGCCAGCTCTCAATTCCACGAGCCCTCCCGATGCGCCGCCCACCGCCCCAACCGTGGGCGCAATAGGGGCCATGGAGCTCCGACAAGACCCTATCGTGCTCGCGGCAGCCTCCCTCTTCCCCTCCCCCCTCTCGTCATTGCTTTCTTCTTCAACTCCAGCATACGGCCGTGACTCTCTCGCCCCGACCTAGCCCGGCCACCTCTACCACCGTCTGGCCGCCATCCCCACCGCTTGGCAATGCCCGCCTCCCCCAGCCGGCCCCTTCTAAGCCCGCCAGAGTTGGAGAAGAAGGGGGTGGGCGGAACCCTAAGTTGCCGCGCCAGAGTTAGGGAAGAAGGGGGTGGCCGGAACCCTAGCCGCCGCGCGAAGTTGGGGAAGAAGACGCCGCCACCAGAGGGGACAGAGAGAGGAGCCGCGCGGGGAGGAGTGAGTGTCGGGCACGTCGGAAAGCGCGTGGGGAGCGTGCGCGTGTGGGGCACGAGCGTCTTGCTTGAAGCTTTCCTCAGCCTCAGGCGTTTGAGATGTAGGAAATGTGATTCTAAAAACAAAAGACCATCCATGAGGAGAAAAGAATGGCATAGCCGTCGACTCCAGTGTAGAGCACGCATGGGCACGATTAGCATCTTCGTGATCACTGTGCTGTAGCTACTCTAGAATCAGAGCCAATACATCCCTCCAATCAAAACCTACAAAAATAAGTTTTAGATTTGCACTTATCAAACAACACATCATTTCTTAAGAGCCAAAATAAGTTCTCCACATTTAGGGGTAGAGCAATACCAAATACAAGTTGCATTGTCCGCCAGAGAATTTGCAATGTTATCCACATTTATCAAATTTACCATAACCATTAGTGATATATTATCAATTTATCACATACGGTCTTTAATAAACCGTTGATGAAAATGTAGCTGCAAAAATGTTTCCTAGTGTTTAGTGGTTAACCACTGATTAGCAAGCTCCAAACTTACTCCCTCGGTCCCTCTGAGGCTCTGACTACAGCGTATTGCGCACTCCATACAATTGATAATGGTTGGTACCTACAAAGTTAAGCCGTGACGACGTGGTTGGCACTTGGGTTAGCTGCTTTCGATGTTGCTTTCAGGTCAAAGTCTGCATCTCAGACCGGATACGTACACTAACACATACTAGCAAGAGGCACATGCATGGCCGCATGGGGGCGGGGATGTTTGAGCGAGAGAAGAATTGGTTGGACCGAAAACTGTAGGCGGGATAGATTGAGATCCGGCCTCAACCAAATGTGCACTACTCCATCACAGACGCAGAGTCGACCACACGTACAATTATCAAGCTATCCACTCCTTTTTTCAGTCAAAGTCAGAATCGAAATAATTAATCCATGGTCCAACTAGCGCGCGCATTAAATTAAATCAGTCGTGATAATATGGAGTGCAAATGGAACTTGTGATCAGGATCAGGTCATCGATCGCCCTGATCAGATCAGGTGTGCAGTGCACTCCTGTTGATCGTGTAATGTAGACCGTGATCGGCAGTAATACCACTACCTAATTGCCTGTAGAGGATGGATACAAGTCAATGTCATTGTGGCCATGATAGTGTTGGTTCCATTGTGATTTCTTTTCCTCTCTATAAACCACTGGCTTTAACTTCTACAGTAGCAAGCATTTTCCATGTTGATACGACGACGGCCCTGAGTAGAGGTCGACGCCGGCGCATGGACTTCGCTATGCCGCAGTGGCATAGGCAACTCACCAGCGGGCGTGGCGTCACACGAATCTTATCCCCCTCGCCTGCTTGCTGGAGCATCCGTCGTGAAGACTCGCCGGATCTGTGGAGGCGGTCACGACGAGCGGGCCGACCGCAGCGAGGAGGCAGCGCGGTGGATGCGGGCGAGGTAGACTGGGCCTAGTGAGGAATGAGGCGCGGAAGAGGCAGCCCAGAGGAGGTCACAGGGGATGGGGCACGGCGCGACGGGGTGCGGTGTTGCAGGGGACCGGCAGCGACGAGGCGGAGCGGGGTGGGTGAATGAGCACGGCGACACAGGAAGAAAATGGCGCAGCGAGCATTGAGGCGTCTAGACGGGACGAACGGATTGGGTCGTTGGGCGAGCAGCGCGTTAGGGAGTTAGCGGCAGGTGGCATCCGGTTGTCTTAATCATTCTCTCTTTTTTATCTAGTGTTTATGTATTTTTTTAGGTGCTTTCTCTCCCAAGGAAACGATCGGCAGCTGATAGCTACTAGCCAGAGCAGTGTGTAGCCCCGACGACATGGACTCGTCTTGTCGGTGTCCCGCCCATCTAGAACCTTCGCCTTCTCGGAAAGCAGTCCCCACGCCGCCACGCGTCGATCGCGCGCGTAAATATCAGCGAGTACGTAATACGTACTCTACTCCATCCTACGTGTCGCTCGCTGCTGCGGAGAGCTTCAACCACAACGCACGGCCAGCGCCATCTACCTGGAAATTTTGTTGCGTAGCGCCGCCCACAGTCCACTCGTCGCCCAGGCGCGATCGCGCGCCGCGGTCGTCGCCGATGTCGGCCCATGGATTGGAAGGTAGCTAGCGCGCGCCGCCGGTCCGGTGCTTGCCGTTTTACCGAGTCCGACGACTGTCCGAGCGGCGAGGCGCGCGGCGGGCAGATACACGTGCACGGCCGGCCGGAGTGTGGCTGTAGCCTGCTTGGCCGCTTGCCGCGCGCGGTCGACGCGTGGCGCGCGGAACCGCGGAGGTCAGAGCAGGCGAGCTTCGTGCTCCTCCGAGCCTCCGAGGAAACGGCCGGTGATGGTTGCAAGGGTAGGCGGCGCCGATGGCGACGCCGGCACGCAACGAGAATACCGGCCTCTCTCGTCCGATCCGCCAGCCTCCAGCTGGGCAACCTGGGCTGCGGTTGGTCACGCCCTGTGCGTGCGTGCGTCCTGCCTGCTTCTGTCTACTGCAAGATATTTTTAATTTTTAATCTTTTCTAATTATTATTTTAAAAATAGCATCACTTATTTTTTATTTTAATTTTTAACTTTTTTTGTTCTGCCAACAATCCTGACAAAATAACACTAGAATAATTTATATTTTTAAGACGAAGAGAGTACTGATGGTTTTATTTTTATTTATAACTTTTTTTTGTCATGCCAACGTGTCTGGCATGACAAAATAATGATAGAATAACTTATAATTGCAAGGCTGCCGTTGCCTTGTGTGCTTGATGCCTCGATGACCTAGTGCGTGGACATCGGAGGATGGGGATGGGCTGCAAGGTGTGGGAACTGAACCAAACCAATTGAGATTGAAACTAAATAAATTAAATCTTGATCTTAAGTTCTAGATAATCAAATTATTATATTATTTTATCTGCTCCAGTTAACCGAATTACTCGATTGGACCGAATATAACAAAAAAGTTCCAACAATGCATTTCAGTTTGCCAATACCAATTTAAGCATAACATTAGTCAAATGCCATGTAATCCGCTCCATTCCTGATCTCTTTCTCCATCACTCACCATTTCACCCAATTGCAGTCACTAGCCCTCCATATCCTCTCAATCTCTTTTTCCACTATTAGCCCTCTCTATTCTTTGTAAACTATGCTCTCTTATATTCTCAATGGCCATGGTGACTCCTACCCAGCCATAGCCGGAAGTGGCGCCTCCACCCTAAGCCATTTGACGACCGTCGTGCCAAGCCGCCATGCACCATCACTTTCTTGTTCATGAGACCTCATGTTAATTCAACTCCTTTTAGACGCCTATGTAACTACGCCTCAGTGCTCCTCTTGCGTGTGTGATAGTGATGCCCCCAAGATGTCCTGATTCAACTATGAAGATGGAGTTGAGTTGAGACCCAAGAGGGAGGAGTCCAGGGCCACTGCTCACTATTATTAGGATTTTGATTGAACTTGTTGAGATTGCATAATGTTTGTTGTTTGATTCGGGTTTTGGGTTATGTATTAAAGATGGAATCAAAGGAAATTTGTCGTTATTTGGCATGACTTTGCGTGTTTGGTGAGGGTTGGGTTCTAGGGCAGTTTCCGAGGGCTGATTTTCCTAGCTTGGGTAAAAGGCTTTGGATCTCCATTTGCAGCGATGTTAGTTATTGCCTTGCTTCTGCAATCTGTTGGGCTATGAGGGTGGTCCTTTGATTTGTTACAGTGACCGTTGCTACCCTTTCTCTTTCTAGTTGTGTCCTGGGCAGCTCTACCTGCAATTGTTGCTCCGATGTGAGCTCTGTTGTAGGTTCAGCTGCGACAAGGTCTGAAGCCTCGGCTTCTGCCATGTCTGGCTGCGGCTGTTCGTTTCCGGGTTGGTTTGCTAGATCCGGTGGAGTAGCATAGGCGCTCCGGGTGTTGTGTCGTGGCCTAGGTGGCGCAGTTGTCTTCCTTTTAGGTGGCATGCTAGATGTTGTCTTGGCCAAGCATGGTGGGCACCAATGTTCATCCAGAGGTTCTCTCCCGAAGGCTCAAGCCTACGGGTCGACTAGCACGAAAACCTGAGGCACAAGATGAGTGGTGGTTGGTCCATTAAGTCTCTCCTTTATTGGTATCCGAGCTCCCATTTTATAGGCTACTGTTACATGTATTCCCCTAGTACAATAGTGCTCTTTTCCTACTACAGAATATACCAAAACATTCTCATGGCCATAGAGTGACAGTCACGAGGGCTAGAAGGGACACTCCCCTCTAAACCGCCTCTCTAAATGGGCCTTCTAGGATCAATGTTGGGCCCTAGTGCTTCTCAGGCCACCATCCTAGAGCAGGAAGCCATTGAGAACATAAGCTTGCAACATACGTGTACAATCCATTGCAACATGTGCAACATCTCGATTTACTTTTGCAACATTCGTATGAAACACTTACAACATACCTCTGAAACATTTGAAACACTTGAACAGATGCCTACAACATGTTGTTCCAGCGCAAAACTTCTCCTTGCTACTTGGAGAATGGAGGCTCATCGGTATGTGAAGTTTGCCGGAGGCAGTGGCCCGACGGTGCTTGTAGGCAGCAGCTCGGCGGTGACTGTGCTACAAGGGGCAGCGGCCGCGTGCCGTCCCAGGGAGGCAGTGGCAGCGCCGGTAACCACGTCGCTACGACTCACAGGCGGCTACGCGCTTGACAAGGCCAGCAACCGCGTCGCCGTGACTCGTAGACGGCTACGCGCTTGATAGGGCCAGCAATCGCGTCGCCGCGATTCGCAGGCAGCCACGCGCCGCATCTGGTAGGGCTGGCAGTCGTGCGCCGTGCGCCGTGCGCGGGAGTTGATTTTGTTTTTTTATCAGGTGAACAGCGCATGAGACAGTGAGTAAAACGAGACGTCCGGTCATCTGGAGGTTCTAAAGATTTGGCAGTGGTACCGTATAATTTGTCAACACTTGATGAGCTGCACAAAGGACGATTGCGTTTCTATGGCTGATAATATGACCACGTAGCGCATAGTAAAATGGATTTTCTTGTACCTGTAGCCACGATAAAAACGACGCAGAGCGCTCCGGGCCAAGCGCACGACGTCGACGCCTCTCGTCGGTCTAGAACCTTCGTTTCTAGAACCCGTGGTAAATCGCGCGCGCAGACACATCCGTAGCAGCAAGCAAGCACGCGTCGGCGTCGCCTAGCTGTAAATTTTTGTTGCCTAGTGGCGCCGCCTGCAGGGAGCAGCACGGGAGGTTCTCAACTCACACGTCGCCGCTCTCTCGTCGCTGTCGACCGACCAGACCCAATGGATCGGAGCTAAGGTCGTCTCCTTCCGGCGCTGTACCAGGTGCATGTGCATCCGTGGCGTGCATGGCCAAGTCTGTCTTACCCGACGCGGAAAGGGGACAAGGTCAGACCGTTGATTCATTCGTCGTCTGAGCACGCCGGCGCAAGTGCTACACTAGTAGTAGTAAACGGCCGGTGCTGCTGCCTGCGTGTAGCGAAGCCACCAGGCAACGCCCCTTGTGCTCCAGCCTCCAGGTCCAGCTACCAGCTACCAGCTACCAGCTGGGCTGGCGGTTGCCCACGCGCGGTCGTCACGGCACGGCGACGCCGTGGCCGCGTGCCGGAAGGCATGGCATGCATGCATGTGCCGCGCTATTGCCTATTGGCACGTGTGCCGAGCTGCCGACTGCATGCCTCGCGAGCTGGACTCCGCGAACACCGTCACACCGAGGCCACGGCAGGGAAATTCTCGCGCTCCTGCAGGTCGTGCGTGTGTGCGAGTGGAGAGTCGGCAGCTGGACTTAGCATACAGGCCGGACTATTTACGTCGAAAAGGTTGTTGCTCGATCCGAATTCTGCTCTGGTTTTCTTCAATCTTCACCGAGCGAGGCTCCATTCCATTCTATTCGATTGTGCTATCCATGAAAAGGATCCACACGAGTTCATAAGAAGAGAGTTGGTAATGATTATTTTCTTGAGCCTAAATCCCCTTTGGTGTCAGCGTTCCAACAAGGGGGACATCAATGGGACAACTTCTCACGTAACGGCTGCATTAGCTTCGCTGTGGCACCATGCCGCCATGGTGTCTCCCAAAAAAACTAATGCTTGCCCATTTTGACTAGACGACGTCAGAGCGCTGGAGAGCAAGATATAATGTAGTACAGCATCAAATAAAATCGTTGACCGGGATACAGAAACAGAAACTGCTTGCTTTGATACGAGATACGGAAATAAAATCGTTGACCGAGATACGGATGCTAGAACAAGGGGGAAAAAAAAGAGAGAGCACCTCGCCAACGGCAAGCCAATTGGCAGCAAAAACAACTGGAGAAGACGACCAAAAAAAAACAGAGAGAGAGCAGCATGGAGCGACAACGACGCGGCGCCCCCCGGTCCATACGTCATCTCAATTCTCAATTCGCCTACTACTTTGACCCTCGCTGCCCTTTCCACGCCAGCTTTCCGCATTCCCACGCCCCGTTTCTCTTCTTCTTCCTCCTTGCTGGGTAGAGTATTTTCCTCCTTCTTGCATCGCGAACCCTCAAAGACCCAATATTTGCACATCCCATGGTGTTTATGTGGTTTTAGTTTAGTACGTTACAGCAGATTTTGGATCTTCTCCCGTGGTGGTCTCCGGTCCAGTCCGGTCCTTGTCATTCCAGCAATGTCACATACTGGTACGATACTTCTGCATTGGCACCGGTTTGGCACGGCGTGATTGTTCAAACTTGCTATGCGACTTCCCTATGTTTGTAGCACGTTTATTTACTGCCTAACCCGACGCATGAAAAGAGTTTGTATATAATACTATACGCTCTAATATTGTCCTGTATATGGACCGAACAGAGGGTTGGTGCAAATTCGTCTATGCTCCTTATCACATGCCTTACATGCGGAATACTAACATGTTTTCTTTCACCCTTTTCCTCTACAGTGTCGTAATGAACAATTATAGCAACAGTGGAAGGATGATACATCATACGGTACATTACGCTTGATTAATGTGACAGTGTCAAAAGGATGTTTTTGTTAGCACTGGCGGAGCCAAGGGGGGCCAAGCGGGGGCATGCCCCCCTACAAATTTTTTTTATATAATATATATATGGTAAATAGTCTATGTTCATATTAAAGAAAGAAAATCTTGTTGTAATATTTATTGATATCTTTTAGACAACAAAATCACATAGAATATAATTAAAATAAAATATTTTGATTTATCTAAATTTGTTTGCCTACCATATTAGGATATATTTATTAAATTTTTGATTTATTAAAATACTTATGTTTCATTATACTTAATATTTTATTGAACGTGTATTTAACTAGCAATAACAAATCGGTAACCATTCCTTTTTATTGTGAATCACAGTATAAATGTAGACGCTCACGTACATGCACGTACCCACACTCCTATGATCAAACACACGTCCTACACCGCTATAAGAATTTTTTAAATACTAAGCTGGTAGATTTCGAGATTCATGAGTAATCATACGTGCCCCGTTATCCACGGTCACCTGCCACGGGTATGAGCACTTCCGAAATACTAAACTGGTGGATTTCAATATCCATGAGTCATCACATGCGCCCCACTGTCGATATACACGGTCGTCTATTACGTGAAGAATAGCGAGCATGGTTAAATCGTCAAATACTAGAATAAATCAAGAAAAATAGTAACCTAACCCCGAGACAAAAAAAATCTGAACAAATAAGCTACACTCAATTCTCATATTTTGAAATTCTTCAACCGGCCGCCCTTATACATAATTTCTGGCTCCGCCATATTTTGTTAGTGATACTTATGCACAATAGTGTGTAGATGAGCTATAAGTGTACACTACTGGTCGTATGTACACTTACAGTTTATCTATCCGCATACTCATTCCTCCTGTTCGCTTGAACTTATCAGCTTGGCTTATCAGTCATGGTACAGTGTTTTTCTCTCACAACAAAACAACGCTTATCAGCCGCAGAAACCATCAGCCGAACAGGACGATTAGCTCACTTGTGACCAACTCGTTTCTTTCATAAATTTATTGGTCCTTGTGCATAAGGTGACTATAACCTTACCGCTCGCTTCTCCTCTCTACCCTAACATAAAAGCTCACCTACAGCTGTTTCCTATACTTGCTCGAAGTAATCTCTAGCTTAATTTCCGAGTTCGGTGCCTTTCAAATCATGGAAAATTGGAATGGGCATGTTAGGGGGGGCAAGACAAAGCAGTAGAAACACCCAGCGGGGCCCTTTCCGGAATAGAGCATTAATACAGGGTGTGGAACCAAAAGAGCACCACTGCCTATAATACCAGTGGCCCCTTTCCCCTGTTTCCTCGACGATTTTCCATTCTTCTCCATTCCCTCGCCTCCACTTCTCTCTGCCCCCAGCGAGATGAACGGGCGGCTATCGGCCGAGTACCAGGGCCTGGAGGTGAAGGTGCCCAGCCTCTTCCGGTGCCCCATCTCGCTGGACGTGATGCGCTCCCCCGTGAGCCTCTGCACGGGCGTCACCTACGAGCGCGCCTCCATCCAGCGCTGGCTCGACTCCGGCAACACCACCTGCCCGGCCACCATGCTCCCGCTCTCCTCCACCGACCTCGTCCCGAACCTCACCCTGCGCCGCCTCATCGCGCTGTGGGCGTCCACGGCCGCGCCCTCCTCTCCCTCCTCCTCCTCCTCAACTCCCACGGCGTCCGCCGTCGGGCCCACGCCGGCCGCCGCGGCGGCCGAGCTCCTCCGCCGGGTCGCTGACCCCGGCGCGGACCCCTGCCCCGCGCTGCGGAAGCTCGCGGCTTTCCTCTCCGACGACGACGTGGACGAGTTCGACAAGAACGCGCTGGCTCGGGCTCACCAAGCTGCTGCTGCTGATGCAGAGCGGGTGCTCGGCGGCGGCGAGGCAGATGGCGTCGGAGCTGCTCAAGATCTTCCGAGTGAATGGCAAGAGCTGCGTCGCGGGGTACGACTCCAAGACCAGCCACATCATGCCCTTCTGATCCTGATCCTGATCGGCGTCGGCGATGGAACAGGGGAACCAACTCACATTTTTCTGTTTCATTCACTTTTCCAATTCCCATTTCTTGATTTTGATTCAGTGGAAGTACATAGAGGTGAAAAAAAAAAAGAATCGCTTCTATTGGAGCAACACAAACTTTGTACATGGGTAGAGAATTTTGGTAGAAAGAAAGAAACAAATTAATGGATGAGGCAAATTCAGCTTGTCTGTTGGCGAAATCACTCGCTTTGTTTCAAATTTCAATCGTGAACCACGTTACGAGCCTTGTACTACATAGATGCAATTGGCCAAACGCTGCGATGAGATCCTTATGTTGGATCAGCGTCAGTCTCCCCGGCAAACCAGCCATGCAGTTTGCATGCCTCGTATCGTATGCGCTAGCAAGGTCAAAGACGTCAAAACCTCGCTCGCATGAGTCCCGGTTGCTTGACATCCCAACGTGTAGCCCACTAGCATGCTTGGTATGGTATATCACAAACCCTAAGGGTCCGTTTGGCAGAACTGTGCTCCCTGATTCTCCAGCTGTGCTCCTTGATTCACTGGTAAAGTGATTCTGTGGCTGAAAGTAATTCTCTTTGATTGTTTAGCATAAACTCTTAAAATCAACATGTAGAATCACTTCACAGAATCATATGAAGCTACTTTTTTCAGCTCTCAGCCTGTTAGTTCATTTCAGAGAATCACTTCTCACTAAAAAATGCATTTGGCAGCCAGAGAGCGATTCTCCGTGAGAGTCTGCTCCACGGAGCGCTCCCAAACGGACCCTAACCCGCATCCGTTGCGTTGTAGCGCGACGTCGTCACCTCGCATCCTTTCTCTCTCTCTTCTTTCCCTCTCCCGGCGATCTTAGAAAAAAGCTTTGGGGAGACAGGCAGGCCACGTGGCAGGGACCGGAGAGACGACAACGAGGCGGAGGCGGCGGTGACGCCGTCGGAGCGGGCGGCAGAGGAGGCGGCTGGGCCAGGTCAGGGCTAGGATGACCATTGCCATGGCAGCGGCGACAGGAGAAGAAGAAGAAGAAGAAGAAGAAGGTGGCAACGGGGCGCGGTGGGTGATGGCGGTGACGGGGTCGCGCGCTTGCCCTGTAATGTGATGTGTTGCGCTTTAACTTCCTCCTGGGTATATCCTGGTCCGTCCGATGGCGAGCAAAGGAAGTGGCCAAGACGTTGATGAATCGTAGTCTTGCATTTGCGTCGGATAGCCGAATGGTCGGGGAGCAGGCCCGGGTGGGAGGAAACCATCAGGTTTCCGTCTGACTCGTTGGTGTTGGCAGCGTAGCATGCATGCGAGGAAGCTAGCAAAGGTTGAGGGGCGATGCTGGAGGATTAAAAACATTCAAGATCCGGCAAGCCAAGCGCGAGTGGGCCAGTCGTTCACCGCATAAGAATCGAGCAAACGGGGCCGGCGCAAATAAATGGAATTGGGGGGATTTTTGCATTGAGAGAATTGAATGTGAGTTAGGAAAGAGGAGACGAACGACGGAGGCAAGTTGACGGCCGTTAATTATTAGATTTTTTTTTAGTACAATGAGGATCATCAATTGGGAAAAAGGATCATAAAATCAAGCAACCGAAGCATAGCATCCGACTATATATGATCAAATAATAATCTGCGTGAACCATGAGACTCAGGACTCGTAGGTTATTGCATTGTCGCGCGCACGTCGCGTGGCCATCGAGCAACTAGTCCTAGTCCTAGTATTAGTCAAACAAAATCTTTCAAAGAAAAAAGTATTAGTCAAACACCGGGGAATGGCAAAACAATTCACAAAAGCAAGAACAAGAAGAAGAAGCAGGGCAATGCGTGGTTATTGAGGCAGGCAGACATGTTCGTTCGTTTGCTCGTGCTGGTAGTTAGGATAAGAAAGAATATATATCAGTCCAGCACGGCACATGATATATGATATGATACGAGTAGGAGACGTACGTCCTGGTCCTGGTCGTGGCCCTGGGGCCTGGGGGCATCATATCGGTATCCCACTCGCAATGATCACCAGCTAGGCCACTCCTGTTCATCGGTTCGTCGTTGTTGACAGCAGGAGCCCCACCTCAGTCCTCAACATCAAGGGCAGCGGGGCAGGTCAGGTCTGCATGCAGGTCAACTTCACCACAAGATGTGCAATCCGGTACAGAAATGGCGAGGCACAGGAACCTGCTTCTGCTTGGTACCGCGCGGAGGACAGCATTTTCAACGTCTACTCTGCTGCCTCTACTACTACCACTGTAGCAATAGTGTGTAGCACTGCTTAGCCAATCAATTTGGTACTGAAAAAATGGACCTAAAAGCTAGCGCAATGCCCACTAGTAGCATTAGCATAAGCATGCATGAATGAGTGGAGCTCCATTTGAATTGAGGTCGTGAAGATCCAGCTGCCGAGCACCTAACAAAGTGAAAAAGCGGGAAACCAAGCGCGGCAGGTCGCCCAACACATGCATGCAGTGCAATCACGCGTGCGCCGCGCCTCTCTTCTCTTTTAACCCCACTTTCACTGCTTCAAATTCTTCTTCCTCTCCAAGTTCTCAATCAAAAAAGGGAAATAAAAAGGCACTTCTGCACTGCAGCGCCCTCTTTATCTGAGTAGTAGTACACACTCCGTAATTGTTTTTGTGATATGTACTCCTAATAAAGAAAAGGTATTTTCTTGTTCCAAATTATATCTAGTCAAAGGTGGTGGTTGTTCCGTGCCAGTGTGCGTGTGCCATGCCATTCGGGGGGCGGCACACAGCTAGGATGATATGATGCGCGGAGGAGAGACCATTAGCCAATCGGCAGTTATATATATTTATTTATGATTTATGATTTGCCGCCATGAGATACGGCATCGGAGACGACTTGACCGCGGCGATACGATGCTATCAGGGGCATCAGCACAGGGAAAGGTGGAAGGAACCGCGGAGGAAGCGAGCGGAGAGGAGAAGCAGCCCTGCACTCGGCAAGCAAGTTGGGTGGAGAGATGGTGGCACATTATTTTAGTGAGACTTTTGACTGTGTCGCCGCCAATAATCCAGGCTTATGCAAGTTGAAGTTGGCCTCCTTGGCCACTGTTTCTCTTCCTCGCACGCCGCCCGGATCGGACCCAGCCTGAGCTGCAGGCTGCAGCAGTGCTGCTTCCCGCTCTCTGGGCGGCCGCCACCCGCTCCCGCTGGGCCTTCTTCGGATGCTGGTTATTGGGTTGTGCCGTTGTGGCCAGTCAGGCAGGCCAGATGATTTGCTTATTCCATCCGAACAGCCTAAACAATCTTATTACTATGTTGCAAGAGCAACATACTCGTCGAGCATTCATAAAGCAGGCACGTCATACATTAGAGACGCCTGTCATGTGGACCTTCGCCTGATATATATAGGTCGGCATTCATTAACAAGATATTAGATTTTTTTGTGACTAACAAAATACTTATTAGATAAGTGCTAGAGATTTTGCGTTGGCTTCAGTTCCATGGAACCTCTGCGAATTGTTGCCATCTTGGTTTGCTAATATCTCTACACCTTATTGTAATGGTGAATGGTTGAGCTTAAGGTCATGGCTTATGCGTGCAGTTTGACAGAATAAACAACTTTCATTAAAACTACAGTAAATGAAAATGAAACCATTTGGTGGATATGATTGGACACGTGGATTCTTTCCCACACGAGTGCTGTCAGCAAGGCAACTGGCAGATAGGCTGATTTTACAAGGTTCGCCTGTGACTGAACTGGTGCCCAACTGCACCGACCTGGTCAGCACTCAGCAGGAACCAGGAACAAAAGCCATTGAAGTAAACACACACAGCGACGAATTAGAACTCCACGCATACATGCATGCCTTGAAGGACGGGGTTAGGTTACTCCAAGGATCACAGACAATGCAAGCTGGCTAGAAGTGCAAAACAAAGTTGAGTTAGGCAGCCTGTGTAGAATGTGAATGTCAATGCTGTAAAAGGATAGGTAACCTCACACTAGTAGTGACTACTGAGACGCATTATCGCAACCGGTCTACTCGTTATTTATTCAACTCATGCTTCGACTTGTTGGTTATCCATCCCGGGTATATATAGGCCTATAGGGGACAACGACCGTTGGCTATATGTCTTTATCTTTATCGTACCATCTACGATTTATATAAAACCCACTCATATAATAATTGTCTCTATAAATATACTTACTGATCCGTTCGTCAATAATATAAGCATTTGGAGAAGCCACCAAGACCAAGCTAAGGAGCACGGCACGGCCCCGCATCGTGAGTAACTTTACATTATTATTGTGCACAAGGAGAAAGGCCCTCTTCACCATCATTGTTCATGTACATCGAGCTGTTTTTTCTTTCCTCTACTAAAAACAACTAGAATTCGGTGAAGCCACTCCCAAGAGGCTTCACTGGCTTCCATGAGCCGTCTATACTGTGCAAAAAAAAGGTGGAGAAGCTGAAGCCCTCATGAGTTGTGGCAAAGAGGCTCTAATATAAGTAGCTCGACGGTTATTTGTTCTCCTCTGTCTTGAGTGTCCTCCGCTTCGACAAATGCATTCGTCCTCACAACAATCGTGGCGGCGCCTTGAGAGTAGTCATGCACCTCCCTGTCTCGCCTACCAAGGAATCCATCACAAACTGGTTCTTCGACGACGACAGCATCTTTATGGGACACCTAGTTCACCCCGCGGATGTGCCCTTCCATCCTCACATATATGACCTCGGGTCTGCCTTACTCTATGGTCATCGATCCACTCTAACTCTACCAAAAAGGCATGCATAACCCTAGCATTAGCTGATGGTGTAGGTCATTGTACCCGCTTCGACTTTTCTTGGGAACAGAAGGATTAAGTGGTTACAAGATGGCCCTGCTGGATAAATGGGAGTTGAAGAAAGAAAGAACGAAAAGTAAGTAAAGGCGCTGCACAAAGTAGGGGGAGGGCTGATCGAGCTGGCCATTGATTGATCCATTTGATCCGGTCTTCGGTATTCCGGCCGGTGCCACCTGCAGTCGAAGTAGTTGTATACGAGTACCTCGCTAGTACCTCTGCATGGATTGCTGGACATCTGCTAGTCTTCACCGATTGACTGATGAATTGGCCTTGCTGTTCTTGTTGCATACTCCAGCGATAGTAGCATAGCACGCGTTGGAGGGGCGCTGGCTGGGATATATAGTACGTGGCCGGACGGCGAGTGGGCGACTTGTTTGCAACTTGAGCAACCGCACGCTGGGGCTCATGGTCATGGCCACGCTGCACCCCGCGGCTACAGCCTGAACCTCACCCGCTGGCTTGGACACCTGCTCCAACGGCCATGCTCTGCTGCTCAGACACCCAGCCGCCAGCAGGTTGTAGAACGGCCAATAATCAGAAAATAGCCTGCTATTTTGGTGCGCCCAGGCCCTAGGGCCCTGCTTTGTCCCTTCGATAGTGCGGCCCGTGGACATGTCCTCCAACTTGGGCCCACTGGGATCTGATTTCAGGGCTTCTAACCCGGAGGTTTTATTGTGTTCGCTAACGCTAACGCAGGCCTGGTGAAATGCTCAGCCCACGGGCTCGGAGTGAGGTCAAACAGTGTAGGTAGGAATGCTACAGCATTTAGAAGACCTACTCCTGGGCCACTTCCCCCAGGGTTTGCACCGAAAGCCCATATCAGGAATCCACCTCGATCTTTGCTGGAATTCCCCTTGTTTCTTCTCGTCGCGTTTGTTTGGCACGGTGGAAGAAGGCATGCGTTCTCGTCCACCGTAACATCCGGTGTGTCTCTCTCTAGCCATATATCTCTACTCCTAAAAAGATTAAACAGGAGACGTCAACAGCCACTTCAACGTGCCTCCAGCTTCGGCGGCCCATCCAACTCCCTGCATTCTCTCCGCGCCGACAGGTGGGACCAGGCTCCCTCGCTTCTTCCTAACTCGACCAATCCGCGTCGCCACCGCTGCCCATCTGCATCCGCTTCCGTCTGCGACTCCGTGTTGGAGCAGAAACGAGGGAGGCAGCGAGGACCTCCATCGACCACCGGAGTCAACAGCACCGCCCGCAGCACGAGGGGCTCGGGAACGGCGTCGATCCCCGACCTCTCAATCCCCTCCTCTCCTGCTCCTCGGCGACGGCGGTGCTGTCGCAGCAAGCTAGCCGCGGGGGTGCAGGACGGCGTGGCCGCGGACGGCGAAGGCGCAGTCGCAGCTGGACAACAGCGGGGTCGCGGGGCGGCGTGACCACGCACGGCGACTCCGACGCATCTGTGCGGCCGAGGTGGAGTCCGGGCTGCGGACGGCGTCGCATCAACGTGAGTGCTACCGAGGCGGGGTGGCGCGACCGAGACGGGGTGGCACGGCCGCACATCCAAGGCAGCGGCCAGCGACCTCCGTTAGACTATCGGCGCCATTGCGAGCAACATCGCCGACCAAGGCGGTGGGGCGCCGCGCAGTAGAGCAGGGCCGCCCGCTCTGCCGGATTGCAGCCAAGGAACGAAGGCGGAAGGCCGGGCCGCCTAGGGCCGAGGAGCGACGCCAGGAGGGCGGGACCACGTGAGGTGGAGGCGTGGAGCCACCGCGCCGAGTCGCCGAGCAGGGGGAGCCGGGAGCGCCGCCGCCGCCGCTGCGACTTCGGGCTTCGGGAGCGGAGTGGAAGAGCCTGGTGTACCGCGTGGAGCACTGGAGCGGACCGACGACGCGCTCACGCAAGCACCGCCGGACCCCGACTGCTGGCTGCTCCGTTCGCCTGGTCAACTGGCCATCCAAAGCATCCCTAGGTCCATTTCCTCCTCCTTCCTGCATCTGTGCTCCAACACTCGCTCCCAGCTTCTTTCTCAATTCCATGAGTTGTAGAAGAATGAATCATGACTCATGAGAACTGAACTCATCCAGGTAATCCCCTCATGCAACGGAGGCTGGATCTTGGGTTTCGCGTCCGCCACAGTGGCCGCCTCATGGCGACCGCGCTGCTCCCGACGAAGCCACCGAGGTGCGATTCCTGCAGCTCCCTTCTACAGGAACTGCAGGTTCGAGTATATGCCAGCTGGATCTTAGGTTTGACAGACCTGCTTCAAGAGTTGTACTTTGGGGAAGCTGATAAAGATAAAATCCTTTCATCCTTTCAACTCTTGAAGCGTGAAACCTTTCCCAGGGTAAATTTTTCTGTCATCACTAAAGTTTCTGTGGTTGTTATATAGCTGTAGATACAACCAGTGCTGGAAGATGTGAGGTGTACAAGGGACGAGAGTAAATTAGTTAACGTCTATTCAGTTACACATACTTCGTGTACAAGCAGAAATTTCAGGAGCCTTTGATCATGGGGATCCCGCTATTCCTGTGGTAGATGAGAATGATCTATCCTTGAACAGATTGGGGCAACTGAAGTCTCAACTTAACGAGCTTCAGACAGAAAGGGTTGCGTATAGAGGTTTAAAATTTTCTTTCCCAGATTGCTTAGCTGTCATTCTTGAATTTGATTGTTTTAAAATTTTCAGAATATCAGGCTGCAAAAATTGACATTTTGGTCGCCCTTCTTTATTTAAATATAAAATATACAAGTAGAATATTAAAACCACTCGAACCTCAATAGAAAACTGTTTTAGTGACTCGGTGTTTACGGTCTCTAAGTCTAAAACTTTGGAGGTCACAGCCTTCAAACCTTTGATTGTAGACTTTGGAGGATTAATACTTTTTTCCTAGAGTATGGTTGGCTTGTTTATTCCTCACAAATTTATAAAATACATGGCCTTTACTATTGGTTATTGTTTTTACCTATTTGACTTCAACCTTGTGAGTAGCTTGTTTTCTGTACAAAACATTTGTTCCTTGTGGTTCTCTAATTATCATCCTGTATGTACTTCCATAGTTTCATAATTTGGGTTATATATTTCCATTGTGTTCAATGTACTGCATCACTGTAATTCACACTCTATTGCAGTTCCAAGATCTTGGCAGCACACTTATTGAGTTATAGAACCTCATGGACACGGCAGTTGATGAACAGAGATGTTTGGACTGTTTCTTCTCTTATTAAAGTCTCACCAAATACAATGATGCTCACTGTTATTGTTATATTCCAGTATTTTATAGTATAATACAACTTCCTTTTTTTTAATATAAGTATTCATGTCCATTCTCCCTGTTGGAACCAACAAATAGAAAAGGTTAATTTGCCTGGTATAAGATCATATGTTGTGATGTATGCATTCTTCTTCAATGTAAGTCATGGACCGCTCCTTCCATGTCAAAGGAGGAAGCAAGAAGGTTAGAGAGGCAAGAGTTGCTCATTACGGACATCCTTTACATTAGATCAATGAAGTAGCATAGTCCTTTAGTAGAATGTTGAATATACAAGCAATGTATTCTCTTCTCTACTCCTAAAAAGATGAAAGTGGAGACGTCAACCGTCATTCAACGTGCCTCCGACTCCCCTGCCTCCCAACCCACGCACCCAGCCGAATCCCTCGACCTCGCGACTCGTGAGTCCTCAGAAAAAAAATCAAAGTACTTGCGCGCCCTTCGCCTCGGCCTCGAGGCAGCCGCCGCCGAGCGCCCCTGACGCTGCCGTCGTCGCCGCCACATGAGGAGGCGGCGGCGGAGAGGCGGGCGGGCGTATCTACCCCACCACATTCCCGCATCCAGCATCTATCCGACCAGAATTAAAACACATTCGATTTATCACGAGCCGACTGCATCGAGCCTTCGTCCGTGGCCATCCAGCGTCGGCGGTGGCCGTTCGCTGGGCTCGGGGCGGGGGGCTGGCGGCGGCGCCTAGGCAGGGGGCATGGGGCGCGCGGGTCTAGCCGCGGCACTTGGCACTTTGCGCACGCAAGGGCCGCGGGGCTGGCACAGCAGAGCGCGGGCCTTGGCGGCACGCCGAGCATCGGCTTCCTGCAGACTTCACCAGTGAAACGCACGCGAAGAAGGCTGGCGCGTAGAAGACAAGGGCGAAGGAGCTGTCGGCGGGGGCATGCGCGCTGGGAAGGAGCCTCGCCGGGGCGCCAGTCCCCGGGAAGCGCGAGCTGTCGGGGCGCGCGTGCGGTGCAGCTTCGCTTAGGCGCGCCAGTTGCCATGGAGCCCAAGCCATCGGGCCGCGCGACCTGCCGGGGAGCGCACCAGCCGCTGAGGAGCGCAAGTCGGCGAGGTGCACCAGCTGCCGGGCCGCTGGATGCCGGGGAGCGAAGGCCGATCGGCGGGGACGGATGGGGACGGGAGGAGGAGACGCGGGCGTTACGAGAGATGAAGGGATAAGGTGGAGAGAGAAAAGGGAGAGAAGAGAAATTAAAAAAAGAGGAAAATAGATAAAAAAAAAAGAAAGGATATTATGGATATAAAGGTATTTTACACTTACCAACAATTAAGAGAAGTTGTTTCACCGAACGTTTCACCAAAATAGATAGTTCTATCCGTAAAGCTGCTTTTAAAGTCAAAGCCAAGAAAAGTTGATTCACTGGTGAAGCTCTGTTGTACCAAACACGTGTAGAAGAGTATAGAAGAGAATGATCTTATTTTAATTTTTCTTTTTCAATATTAGATTTGATTTGAAATAATTTTGCAAATTTTGCCAAATATATTTGACCAAACCTAACTATTTTTGTCAAAATACAATATAAATGTCTTACTTCAAATCAGGGGTAAAATCATAAATAGTCATAAAAACCAGGGGTAAAATTAATGGGCATATTTGTCCTTTTGTACCCTTTTGTAAAAAAATTGACACCATTAGGGGAGGGTGAAGCAAACTGATGTTTTGTTTTGAAAACGCAAGGATAAATTCACAAAGTAAAGGAAATATGGGCAAAACCATAATTTCAATATAAAATTATGATCTTGCCCCGTCTAGCAAACCAATTGTGATTTTACCTTTATTTTTTAACTTTGTGATTTTGCTCTTGCTAATATTTCATTTCCACTTAATAGATCATGTGTCATTTTAACTTCATTATTGGCATCAGCACCGTTTCGAAAACCTTTTTTATTAAAGCAACAAATTAAATTAACATTGTTTTTCCACCCGTAGCAGCGCACGGGCATTGGCTAGTAAACGGAAACGCGACGTCCATCCGTCGGACCCCGCACTCACCTACGCCCCCGCCCACCTGCTCGTGGGATGGATCCCGCTCTCGCCCATACCACCCCGCTCGTGCCCCGGCCGTCCGCCCGTGCTGCGCACGGCGAGCCCGACGCGTCCGCCCGTGCTGCGCACGGCGAGCCCGACGCGTTAGGCGCTCGCTAGCTCGCTCCCAGACTCGCGCCTCCCCTCGTGGCCGCGCTCCATCCGCCTGTTGCCTGTCCCTGCCCCTGCCGAGGTCCGTGCTGCCACGAGCTCCACACCGGTGCCCTCCGCGGCTTCGAGCTACGCGTCGGTCCACGTTGACGAGCCTCCATTCATCCGAGCAGCAAGTAGATACTACGCTGAAAGCGCATGTTGCAATAGTATGAGTGTTTCTAATGTTTCAAAGGTATGTTGCAAGTGTTATATATCAATGTTGCAGAAGTAAATCGGGATGTTGCACATGTTGTAATGGATATACACATATGTTTCAAGTATATGTTTCAAATATTTCATTTGTTCCAGATGAATGTAGCAAGTGTTTTGTCTGGACGTTACAAAACTAAATCTGAATGTTGCATATACATGCATATTGTAAGCATATGTTTCAAGTGTTTTGAAGTGTTTTATACGTATGTTTGTAAGTGTTTCATCTTGATGTTGCATATATTTGTAATGATTTTCAAATATTTTGCATGTTTTGCAGACATTTTCGTAAGTCTCGTACTGTATGCGAGTGGGGGATTGTGACACAAGAGGACGTGTGCGGTCGTGACACTCCAATGCCACTATGCGAGTCCCTCTGCATCCGTCTGGACGCTAGCAATTCTCTTTCGAAGGCAACGACGTTTCGTCTGGAACACGACCAGAAAAAAACGTGGCGCGTGATCGCTCTGCAATTCTGCATGCAGGACCATCCGCTTCCGCATCCACAATTCCGCATCGCATCCGGGCTGCAGTAGCGCAGTGAGCCAGTGACTGAAACTGAACCAGCCTTTTTCTCTTCGCCGGGCACCGGTGCTTTCGCGTCCGATTTCCGATCGATTCCGTGGAGAATCCGCACACTTCACTCGGGGGGTTGGTGCAGGGGTGCTATACTGCTATCTAAAGACAAGAGAACAACAAGGGCCGGCGCGGCCTCACGATGGCCACGTCATCGAAACGAATGCAGACAGTTGGATTCCTATCGGACGGTGGTGCTACCGCTGACCAGGGAGGCCTATCAGGGTTCGGTCAGAGGGCCTACGCGCTGGCGTCGTTGTCTATCTGCCACTGGCCAGTTCTCGCCGTTGTCGATTAGTGATTGGGTATGGGTACAGTCGGGCCCAACGGCAGCGCCCAGGCGTCCGTCTGCCGGAAAGCCTGCTCTCTCACACCAAAATATCTAGAGCAGCGTCGTCTCTCCCCGCTTCGTTCCTACTCTCTCTCCCTCCCTCTCCCTCTCCCTCTCTCTCCAATAGCGGCGTGAGGCGTGGGTGGGACTGGGCGCGGCGGCACACCGGCGCGACGGCACGGTCGGCCTCCGGCAGTCTTCCACGGCCGGCCAAGGCGAGGGCGCCCCCCGGCGCGGGCACACCCCGGCTGTGGCTGCGGGTGGGCTCCGACGGTGGGTGGCACAGGCGGGCCCAGCTGGGGGTGCGGGTGCGGGCCAAGGTGTGGCCTCGGCGAGCGCGGGCAACGGCAGTCCGCGCAGGCGCAGGGCGAGGGCAGCCCACGAGGCCACGAAGCGTAGACGCACTGGCATGGGCGTAGACCCAGGTAAATACCAACAAGCGCATGGATCTAGGCATGGTCGGCGGCGACATCAACGTTGGTCAGGCGACCGGCGGTCGCTTGAGCTTACATGTCCTTTTTTTTCTTCTTCTTGAATGGTCTTGCCTTTTGCTCGATGCTTTTCTTGGTTCGCAGAAAACGTGACTCCAGAGGAACTGCAGGGGCGCTGTAGCGCGGCGTTGCGGTGGAGCTGCGGTAGCGTGCTCGTGGTGCTTGGATCTGTGCAAAGTAGGCTTGATCTGGTAAGGTTTTCTTCCTCATGGTATGACTCTTGATATTAGTGGTGTTCTCATGGGGCCGTCCCACGGTCCTATGCATGGAGGAGTGCTTGCTGAACGGCCGTGGAGTGCTTGAGGAGCCGCAGAGTGGATTTGTTGTTCTTCTCGTCTCCCATTCACTTCGCAAGAACTGTCTTTGTGCATAATCCTTTTTTTCTGCGTTTTATAACACCGTGGATTGATGTTTTGGTTTTGCTTTATTCCTTTAGGTCCTGCTTGGCCGAAGAGGGTTCTCATGGTGCTGTGCGGAGCGCTCGTGACTTAGTGTGGTATGATTTCTGCAGCTACCTACTTTGTTTGGCTACTAATATTAGTCATGTTTGATTTATTATCATGTGGTTCAGCGGCGCCTGCTTATGTTCAGTTTCTTTTTTTTTGTCTCTGTATAGATGTGACCAGCACACTGACGATTTTGTCAGTTTCTTTCCTTTTCGCATTTGCGGGTGCAAAACAACACAAAGAGAAAACCGATATTTGTGATGGACACATCATACCTGTCCCCATTTTGATATGACATTTTTATATCTCAGTTACAATGCATATCCATGGATCTCATGTCGACATTTGGGATTTGGGGATTCCAGATGTGGAATGACATGTTGTACCTTGCTTATGCAGGTTTTTGCTTTAATTTTGTATATACATCAATCTCTTTTCTATGATTTTTATCTTTGATTTTATCTCCAAATTTGGTTCGCTACTCTTTGCCTACTCTACTTCATCTCATTATCCTTGTTTTCCTCTTTTTCCTTTTTTTCACTTCATAAATATGATTCTCTTTTCCCTTAGCACAGAAGGTGCACGATAGGAAAATCATCTAGGTTTCGTGTTCATCAAGATGTAGATCACGGCACCAGCTTGAAAAGGGGTTCAGAATTGAAAGCAACATAGTACTTCTTGCCAACTTTTTTAACGGCAGTGTGGTGATTATCATAGAAGAAGCTAATGGCCAACGAGTCTATGAAAAAGATATCTGAATATTTAATTAACTTTTTCCTTCTTTTTTTAGCATGTAGAGAAAGCTAAGAATAACAAGAACTTAGGGTATAAAATTGGTTACACAGGAAAAATGAGGGGGACCTGTCCTTTGTTCTTTTGTATTTTTGCCTGATTCTGTGATGCAGGGTACTCACGACGCTTTTCTTCGTGCTTTGTGTGGGTTTGTGTGGGTGCCTCGGTCCTGAGGCCTCCAAGGCTTGTGACTGCCTCCATTCCTTCTCTGGTACTTTTTTTACTACATTTGTGTCATTGTCGGCTCAAATATCTTCTCAGTTCTTTCATTTCCTTCATACAATAGATAATTTATTCAGTGTATTTATGTACGAGGATGTTCATGGTATAGTAGATGGTTGTATTTGTAGATGATTCAGTGTTTTAGAAGGACCGTACTTCACTGCGTTGTTGTAGATATATGATGAGGATGTAGATGATTCAGCGCACTTCACCAGCAGCACCTTGTCTGCTTTGTGTATATAACGGTCAGCTTCCTAATTTCTGAGTTCAGTGATAGCCAGTACCTCTGGTACAGCAGTGCTCAGGAGGTTTGTTTCCTGGTGCTTAACTGCTTGTTAATTTCTCATTTTCCATGGTGGTTAGCCTTGGAGAAATGGAGAAGTGTTGATGCTGTCTTCATAAGAAGAGCTTTATCGGTGATTGGACATCATGGCTGCTGCTTCAGCAACTAGGTGAAGTTTTCTTTGACCTTGCTTTTTATACATATGCATATCACACTAAAGGATTTGGCATCATGGCTGCTTTTTATTCAGTTGAGGTCATGGATTTGTTGACTCCGTGTGCCAACACTCTTAGAACCAATGTTGCCTAGCAGTTAATACTATTTGAGTATTTTCTGCTAAAAAAATACTATTTGAGTATTTGACACTGGTTTACATATAGGATTGGTCCTCGTGCATTGGCATGGGGTATACAGGTTTAGTTTGCCTGCCTTGTGCATGCATGTCGGCTAAGGTATATTTTGCATCTGCGTTCTTGATGCTGATACTTCCATTGTAGGTTCACCATACCTTTTCCGTGCTAAATGCTACTTAATTTGTTTCTCTTTTCCTGAACGCAGGTGTTCTCTGCCTCTTTATCGACATTGAGCTCACATGTTACATGAAGATCACTGCAAAGACAGTATGCCTGTATTCCTAGCTGTGCATATACCTTAGCATTTTTACCCGAGCTATATCTTCATGTGCTGATGACACAAGGAACTTTATGAATTTGTCAGTTTAATTAAATTTTATGTATTACTGATTATGATCTGTCATCAGACCTCCTAAAAGTGTCCCCTTAAATGGTATCCCCTCTTTTTTGATGTCACAGGATTAATCGTTCAGGCATGTGGGATAGCCATGGTTCAACTTCCCAATAAGCCAGGCTATGCGTTGAACAAAGAAATTATCTTGAGTTTTGTATTTTTTTCTTTCGCAATTTAACAATTTGACTTTCTCACTTGATAGTGTAAATCATACCTTACATGTGCACTTTACATTCACGGAAGTCATTTCCTTTTCGTCTGTGTGATGTATGAATTGTGAATCCAGTCATTTCCACCTAGATTCTGTCATCAGATTCCCTTCGCTTCAAATTTAAGATTTTATAATGCAAGATCATACTAATTTTTCTAATTTATACAGTATGATCTTGGTTACCTTGTAGAATTGGTTTGGTGGGGTTTTGGGCTGGTCTTGGGACCATTACCAGGTTTAATCATACATCTGCATCAGCTTAGTCAGAGATTACAGCGTAGGTTTGAAGTTTGATTACCGATGTTTCTAATTTTTCTTTTCTTTTCTTTTTGATCATATGATCCCATGTTGTATCTCATTATATTTTGTTCAGATCCATAACACATTCCTTCACTCTCCTTACATTTATATTTTGATAAGATATTCTCACGCTTTGTAAGTGATCAAAATGAATGAAGTGGCTCTACGCGCGCATGGGCGCGCACAAATCACTTGGTCCAAGTCCAGTCATTATGACTATGATGCTTTTGGGTATGACTGCTATGAAATTTGAATGAATCAAGCTCTCTTTCTATTTCTGAATGTAGCATTTTGAGATTAGGGACTGCTTGTATTTGGATCTGATCAGATTTGATAACACTCTGTCTAGACTTCAGTTAGACAGAGGTTTCTGATGAGTTCCATGCACCTCGC
This sequence comes from Saccharum hybrid cultivar R570, assembly GCA_038087645.1. Lineage (NCBI taxonomy): Eukaryota > Viridiplantae > Streptophyta > Magnoliopsida > Poales > Poaceae > Saccharum > Saccharum hybrid cultivar. Next base: position 941,375 of record JAQSUU010000198.1, read on the forward strand.
TTTCATCTAAGTGACAGTTATTCCCTTCCAAGCTAATCATTGCCCATGCATCATCCATATTTTTCTTGACAGTTAGCATGCCTATTGCTTATTATTTCTCTCCACATTTATTTGTGACAATGATGCAGAATGTACATCTAAGAAGACCAGGACCAAGGAACGCTCTACTAGCCAGAAAGATGATCCCCTCTGGCGCATTGCAATGAGATACCTTTTGTTGTTTATATCTCCCCTTCTTAATGTTGTTCAAGCTATTCGGTTATTGCATTCTAATTGGTCGAACATATCTTAATGTCAAAGCAAACCAAATGGACAAAAAACTTAGTGACAGCAGGATGGGCACCAAGGAGGCCACTCCTCCAGAACGAAACTAAATCAGGTAAATGTCTCTTCTTCATATTTACCCAAGCTTTATATACTCCCTCCGCCATAAAATATAAGGGATCCAAGTTTGTAGTAAGTCAAACTTTGTTAACTTTGACCAAAATTATAGGAAGAATAATATTTATGATATCAAATTAATATCATTGGATATAGTATGAAATATATTTTCATAATTCACATCTTTGATCCGGTACATATTTGTACTCCTGTAAATTTGATCTAGATTTGCTTAGTTTCACTATTTCTTGACAGAGCGAGTACCCAAGTACTTACAAATCTTTGCTTTCTAATTCCAGATATGCACCAATAGACGATTGTTCTGTGTGGAAGTGTCTCCAGTCCAGAAGTGTGTCGAGACCAATCCTACTACTGCTGACTTGCAGCATATAGGCAACCGCATGTTCTTTTGCTCAAGACACCACAGCCAGCCGGTCTAGCCCACAGAACAGTTGTGCCCATCTAAACATATCAAATTGCCTAGGGAAAAAGGAACTTCGCTCCATGTTTGCACGGCTCTAGCATCATGTGTCTTAGCCGATTTCACAGAAGACCTCTTATGGAACAAATGAATCTTTTAGTAGTATATGTATATAAAAAAGTTACCTCTGAGCTGCCATGTTCAGTGATTGGCGCTGCTATGAGAGACTGTTCTACGTAAAATATATGTATTGCTTAGACATCTAATGTGCCAGTGTAGGCCTGCCTCGTATAAGACTAAGTGCTATTTGAACACTCTTTGTCTCGTGTAATATATATGTGCTGTTTTGACACCTGTTGGCAGCTGTCTTAAAATACATTGCTGGACTACCTGTTAGCTGAAAGGTGGAGGCAAATGCATATCGTGTATGCTATCTGTCAGTGCTGCTCTATTGTCCAGATGCAAGCACGGTCAGTGACTCGCGCGCATGGGCGCGCGCAAATCACTAGTATACCATTGGACCACAAACAAAACATGTGCGCTGGGTCTGGGTGGGCCCGCTCACGGGATTCCCAATCATCCATGCTCTTTGCTTGCTTCTCTCTGCCGCATCCCAACCGAAAAATACACCGCCAGCTTTGAGCCGAGCAGTTGCAGTAAAGTTTTCCATCTCGTTTCCATTTCCCATTGGTAGGATACGAACACGATGGGCAACAGTCAGTGGCGATGCAGGATGAGAATCAGGGGGGCTAAAACAATGGAAATGTTGATCTGCATGAAAATTTAATAGTAATTTGATATTTTGCTACAGTATTTTTTAAGTGGTAAATCAAGTCATTAGGGGGCTGGAGCCCCCAGCCCCTCTGTAAATCCGCCACTGGCAACAGTAGTATTACTCCCTTTAATTTGTACCAAAAATAATCAGATTCTAAATTTGAGATGAATCGGACGTTTTAGAGTTCGGTCAGGTCGATAGAAAATAATATCGAGTCCCTAAATAGATCTACTATAAAAACATATCAAAAAATTAATTTATGATATTTCTTCGGTATCATAAATGTCAATATGTTTTTATATAAATAGATACGTGCTCGTTCGTCGCATCAGGGCTACGAGTTTTTGATCGAAGCTTAGTAATAAAAAAATGGATGCATTATAAAAAAAAAACTTCGAGAACTTTGAATCGAAAACGGGTACGTGAGTCCGGTCTTCGTATCGGAACCAAGTTAGGACGTAGACGGTTAAGCTCTGAGTGAATGAAGATTCATATCGGACGCGGATGTATAAGGAGAGATCGAGATTTGGTATTATCGGATAGATGACCACATTACCGGCTTCTACATTTCATTAGAGATTTAGTTAAATTTTATTAATTTTGTTATTTTCAGAAAATGAGAAGTACAATTTTAGTATAGCAAAAGTACCTTTTGAAAAAGTGAAAATGATTTTGGGGAGAACATTTACACGTGGGGCGAGGCTTAGCTAAAGAAGTGTGCTACAGCCTACAGGTCCAGTGCGACTGAAAGAGAAGCAAAGTAGCAGCCGTCGGCGCGCGCCAAAGGCCGCCGCGCTCGAGTGTCAGTGTGGGCGTGGCGCCAAAAGATCATCCGCCGCCACGTGGGTGGGGTTAGTTGGCCTCGAAGGACGGTCGCGACGTCACCCGGTGGGCCCCGAAGATTCCCGTGGTGCAAGCGTGTCCGACGGCCGCAGTCACGCGCCGGATGCGGAATCTCGATATTTCGCCTTTCCGCGGGCCCCGCGTGGACGGTGGCCCCGCTCGTCAGAAACCAGAACTTCTCCCGTACCAAGAGATCCTCCGCGCGAGATGTCGCGCCGGCGAGAAGACCGGAAACCACACCCACGACCATGATATGATATGCCGATGCCGTAGCTAAGCAAAATTCGTTACTCAGGCTGCACGTTGCCGTGCACACAAGAACAAGGGTGCTGTCGTGGCATGATCTACTCCCTCCGTCCCAAATTATAAGGCATTCCAAGAATCTTGGAGGGTCAAAGGATCTCAAGTTTGACCAAATTTATATGATAAGATAATAATATTTATGACACCAATTAAGTATCATTAGATTCTTCATTAATTATATTTTCATAGTATACCTATTTGATGTTATAATTTTTTGTAATTTTTTCTATAATTTTAGTCAAACTTAAAATGCTTTGACTCTCAAAGATTCTTGGAATGCCTTATAATTTGGATTGGAGGGAGTACTACTTGCCTCGTGTGATTTATTATACTCATTCAAGTGTACGCGCGGCAACGATCTTGCCTCAAGGTCACACTTTGGTTATCGTACGTGTTGTCTAGTCATCACTCATCACCCTTGAAAATTACTCCGGATATTGTATAAAGACAATATGAGTAAGCAAAGTCACCGACCCAAGTTCTAAATAGAGAGATCTAGCCCAATCCTTTAGAGATAGAGAAGACAATTTTTTCGCATAGGTAAACAGCATGGAGAGAGAATAATAGAGAGAGGCTTTGCTGTAAGATGGGAACTAGAGCAGTAGACTACCATTCAGAATCCACGGGTATTTTTTCACGCTCGTGCCATTGACACGTTTTCATTAAAAGGGAGTATATAAGATCATAGCCTTTTTTCTGAATGGTAATCATCGTATTACCTAGATGAGGACCCGCTGCACCGCCCCTGCGTCTTCCCTGGCTCCCTGGCCGTGTTGTGCATGATGTCGCCACGCCTTGGCCACATCATTGCCACCCATCCCCCTACATGTGCCTCTCGCCCACATCGTGCCTGCCCCGCGGGCCATACCTCAACTCCCATCCCACGCCTCACTAGAGTTTTTTGGTCGATGCTCATCTTCACAACCGTCGCTGCCGCCACTCATCCATTGAGGAGGAAGACAAAGTACTTTGTTTGCACGCATGTGTTGCTGCCTTTTTTTTCTATTTCGGCTCATAAATGTATTTTAATAGTTACATCTAGATACATGGTACATTTCTTCCTAACAAATTTCCAGGATTACCAATCTACGGTGAAGCTGCTTTAGGATGGAGTCGGTGCTTCAGATCTGTATTTTGAGAGTTGAAGTTTCCTCAATCAAGCTAATACTAGCGTTATTTGATCTTTTGATTAAGATGGTAGATCCCACCTTGGGCTGGTTCGGCTGGTGGAAAAGCCGGCTGGTTTCGACTGATTCAATAGTATTCTGTGAGAGAGAATAAGCTGAAACAAGCTGAAACAAGCCGAAACATGACCAGCAGAATAGGACCCTTATCATCCTTCCACTGCACTGTCTACTTTTACACATAATTTGGAAATGACGCTTATTTTATCCTTTTCCATTTTAATGAAAAAACTTCCTTTATTTAAACTGTACTACGTTTTTTATAGCAAAATTTAAATGGTACGTCCGCTCCACGCGCATAGCCGACCGGGAGAAACGACTGCCACGTCGGTCCTGTGAGCCCCCAGATCTGCACACTACCATCGACACCAATTCACTGCCAATCCGGACCCACATCTAACCGGTCCCACCAACCAGCGAATCAGCGCAAATATCTCCACGCACCCGCCGCGGCGCCCCACCGCGTCCCGCCTGCCCCCGCGCACCACTCGTGGGTCGAAGACGCGAGACGACTCCCGAGTCGGACGCGTGCACGGTGCACACTGCACACACCCGGACACGAACGGCCGGCCCTCCCGGCAAATGGTGGCCCGTTTCTCCGATCTCGCCGTCCGATTATAAATGCGCCCGCAAATCCCTCCAGTCCCCTCCCCCCGCTCTCTCGCCGCGCCTCCTCCCGCCGCCTCCGTCCCCAAATCTGCGCAAGGCCTCCCCTCGCGGCGATCGATATGGTTGGGAGCGTGGGCAACGGGCTGGCGGATCTGGGCGCAGGGGCCGTCTCCATGAACGGGGCGGGGAAGGCGCTGCATCCTGCCGAGGCGGCGGCCGCGGAGACGCTCCCGATGGAGCTCGAGCCGCCGGAGGCCTTAGTGGCCGCGGCGGCGGAGGCGAAGCGGGAGGAGGCTGCCAGCGGGAGGAGGGAGATCGTGATGGGGAGGAACGTGCACACCTCCTGCTTCGCCGTGAAGGAGCCCGACGCGGACGACGAGGAGACCGGCGAGCGGGAGGCGACCATGGCCAGCGTCCTCGCGCTCTACCGCCGCTCGCTCGTCGAACGCACAAAGCACCACCTCGGTACGTTGCGCCTTGGACGCTCACGCTCCGGCTCCCTCCATTTCGCTTTCCTTCCCTTGCGCCTCCTCGATCTGGTCCGTGGAGGCCTGATCTCGTGACACACTGGTGCGCCGGACGGTTTAGCCGCTTGCGGGTTGCGGCATTCTTAGTGTCGCCTTGTGCCCCGGTATTTTTGGTACTCTGCTGGCCCAAAATGCCGTGTTCGTTTCCTTCGTCTTGCATTCTTAGTGTCGCCACGTGTGTTCTGCTGCAATTGAGGGATGGATGTCTGATTATAATAAAAGATTCCAGCCTTTTCTTTTTTTAAAAGAAAATATTAATAGTGTTGGCATAAGCATAGATCCATGTCTCGCAAGCAGCTGAGACCCCTTTTGTTCCAAAACTTTTTTTTTTCCAAAAGAACTATTTTTGACAAAAAACCAAAATGTTTCTGAAGTTTCACTTGTTCTATCTTTCTAAATTCATCCTGCAACTCTAATGAAACTTTACGTTGTAATGCAAGCACTGAATTGTAATGGAAGTGCTAGAAAGTTATCCACTTGTGTTATTATATTTGTTTTAAGAAAGAACTAAAGCTTTTGGACATAAAAATTAGAAAAAGAGAGAAAAAGCCTGTTCTAGCCAAGTTTTCTTTTATTTTTTTAATCTGAGTCTAGTTCTTTACCATAACTCTTTTATTCTATCTGACTATTCTTAGTTTCTTATTACTCCTTTCAGTTACAAATGTGTTTCGTCTTCATATACTTATCACATGCATTTATCAGTGCCTCTGCAGTTCTTTAGTTTAAGCATATATATATGTATTCTCAAAAATACTTTCCACAATATTCTGGTTTTACTTGGCTAAATAATTTAGTGGCCAAAGATGCATACTGCAAACTGTGTTGTTGTTGGAAATGACACTTGCTTAACCAGATGGAGTAGTTAAAAAAGAAAGCAGCATACGCATAAATCTGGACTCTGGAGTCTAGTGACACATGCCACAGTTATATGGATGTGCCTTTTGTATAATAGAACCAAAAACAGACAGCAATATAATTATGTTAGCTCACGGCATCTGTTTGTTTTCATGAAGGTTACCCATACAATCTGGACTTCGATTATGGTGCACTGGCCCAACTGCAGCACTTCTCCATTAACAACCTTGGCGACCCCTTCATCGAGAGCAACTACGGTGTCCACTCCAGGCAGTTTGAGGTTGGAGTGTTGGATTGGTTCGCTCGCCTCTGGGAGTTAGAAAAGGATGAGTACTGGGGATATATTACTAACTGTGGTACAGAAGGAAATCTGCATGGGATTCTTGTTGGGTAATACTTGAGAAGTCCTTGCTACTTTTCACTGCTTATGTGAAATGTCACTTCTGCTCTTAATCTTCTTTATAAACTGTTTTATAGGAGGGAGGTGTTCCCTGATGGAATATTGTATGCTTCTCGCGAGTCCCATTATTCAGTATTCAAAGCAGCAAGAATGTACAGAATGGATTGTGTCAAAGTTGACACCCTTATGTCTGGGGAAATAGATTGTGCTGATTTCCAGAGAAAGTTATTGCAGAACAGAGACAAACCTGCCATCATTAATGTTAACATTGGTGAGTTTTAATTCCCCAGACTAACCTTGCCTTCACATGTGTTCTGCTTCTAAACAAAATTGCTGTGCAGGAACAACTGTGAAGGGGGCAGTTGATGATCTAGACTTGGTTATCAAAACCCTTGAGGAAAATGGCTTTAAAGATCGGTTTTATATTCATTGTGATGGTGCCCTTTTTGGATTGATGATACCATTTGTTAAGAAGGTGATCTTTTGATTTTCCATGCTTTATGTACTATTTAGATTAAGCTGTACTAGTTACACATCTCCTGATATATGTATATGTATCTTCATTAGGCACCTCAAGTGACATTTAAAAAGCCTATTGGGAGTGTCAGCGTCTCTGGGCACAAGTTTGTTGGATGCCCCATGCCATGTGGTGTCCAGATAACAAGATTGGAGCACATAAATGCCCTTTCTAGCAATGTGGAGTATCTGGCGTCAAGGGATGCAACAATCATGGGAAGCAGGAATGGCCATGCTCCTATCTTCCTCTGGTACACCCCTCAACAGGAAGGGCTACAGAGGCTTTCAGAAAGAAGTCCAAAAGTGCTTGAGAAATGCACACTACCTAAAAGATCGCCTCAAGGAGGCAGGAGTCGGAGCAATGCTTAACGAGCTCAGCAGCACAGTTGTATTTTGAAAGGCCCAAGGATGAAGAATTTGTCCGAAGGTGGCAGCTCGCTTGTGAAGGCAATATAGCTCACGTTGTGGTGATGCCCAGTGTCAACATTGACAAGCTAGACTATTTCCTGAATGAATTAGTGGAGAAACGGGCAACTTGGTACCAGGATGGAATAAGTCAACCCCCCTGCATTGCCAGAGACGTAGGCGTTGAGAACTGTCTCTGTGGCCTTCACAAGTAGTGTGAGGCTTTTGCAAGGGGGTTCATTCGTGAGTTGAGTTGAAGTGTTATGTTGTACTGTATCCATGCGTTCTGTATGTGATAATGTGTTCCGCAGTGTAGCTTATCTGTTGCCATGAGAATAAAAATTCTTCAGTTAAATTGATGGATGGAAGTTGCATGACCGTTGGCTCATTTGTACTGTGCTCAAACAATTTACTTTGCTTTACCCCTCTGCCATGCTTCTGTTCTCTGTAGAAAAACTGTGCCAAGCTTCTGTTATCTGTAAAACAAGGGCCAACTGGGGCAGCATTAATCACTTATTGATGAGCACTTCAGATGCTGTTGCTGCAGCGGAGTGATAAAACTGAACAAACCGAAGCCCTATCCACCTTCCATAGCGATAGTACTGGTCTTGCTCTTCTTTCAGAAATGCATAGCAAGTGGGTTTGAACAAATTTAGCCGCTGTCATCCAATATTCAGGTCTTATGCTTCTATCAATTGGACTAACGATTAGCAGGTACCAAAAAAACAAGTCAGTTTTGTTTTCCCCTTTTCACAAATGTGTATAGCATCCGTGAGTCATTTTGTTTTCCACTTTTCACAAATGCGGATTCTAACAGTTGTTTTTTATAAGTCAGTGTTTTTTTTATAAACCAGAGTCAGGTAGCTACATACTCTCTCCATTCTAAATTTTAAATCGTTTTAGCTTTGTTCTCTGTCAAATTTCACTAACTTTAACTAAGTTTATAGAAAAAAATATAAACATCTACGACATCAAACAAGATTCATTAGATACACCATAAGATATATTTTTAATAGTGCATTTATTTGATATTGCAGATATAAATATATATTTTTCATCAAAAATGAAGAAATTTGACTTATTACAATTTAGAACTGAGGAAATAGAATTTTATATTCTTTTAGGGTGGGGTGGCAACAAGGGGGTAAGAAGTAGAACTTTCAATGCATAGCAAATCTGGCCTTTCATAGTTTCTTGTCGCAGCAAATTCTGATGTCAAATGGGATAACCAGGCCTTACTGGCAACCCTTACACTTATCTTAAGTCATGGTTGACTCGGCGCAATGTATTCACAACGAGATCCTCATATGCCACTGGTTGCAAAAAAAAAAAAAAAAAGTGAAGTTACTATCTGATAAGACTCGAAGCTCAGGTGCACCAAAGATCATATTCATCACTATCTGGCCTCATTTTGAAAGCTCAACAAAAGCAGGTGATTCTTTTATATGTATCGGCAAGTGGAGTAACTTTCCATGTTCTTTGTTTATTCCACATAGGTTTTAAATTCATATGAAAAATCGGCATGTTCTTCTTGTGTAGAAAAGAGAACCGTATCCCCAACTGCAGGTTTTTGTTGAAGGAAGTTTCACGTAAAAATTGCCTGATGTTTTTGCAGTAACCAGGAAAAGAATCTCCAACAGACATTTTTTTTTGCCAGACTATGGAATGCTAGATCAAGTAAAGGTCCTTCAATATTTTTGGTTGCTTTTATGCTTTATCTAACTTTCATGGCAGTCGCTATTCATTTCATTTATTGATTTTCTCCCTACCTTTTAGATCAAGTTTTGAGTATGTGTGGACCATCTTATCCACCTAGTGCGCTTCCACTCTTCTCCATTTGCTACACACTGTTGTGGCCATGCCAGAATAATGGAAGGATAACCTTTTTAAGTGTACATGTGACATAGATTTGCCACGGCCAGTGCATATTTTTTTATTGAGATATTTAAAAGATTAGATGGATGGGGATGCATTGGGTCTTGCATCTGCTAAGGTATTGGGCATACTTATCTGCTAATATTTGTGTGCCCATCAGAATTCAAACTTGAGAACTCTGGCCCTGATATCCTATTGAATTGCATGTAGCTTAAGTTGATAGAAAAAAAGGCGAGGAATCCACTTACGGCTAATTCACTTTTATATTTCAACTGTAGACTTCAGTTTTTGCTTGGGCTGCATTCTGTAGTCTGCAGTTAGCACAGAGTAGGGAGAGAGCCTGAGAAAGATAGGGTCTGGACGACTGAACCCAGGGAACTCACTGGTAGTGGTAGGATCATGACTTACACGTAGATTTACACGTACTTGCCAAAAACTTGATCACTGAATCGTCCCAGACTCCCAGTGTGCTCGTGACAGAACATTATTTAGCTTCCTGGATAGTGGAGACAGTCACATATGAAAATGATCTTTTCGTGAGAAACTAAGACAAAAAAAAAAACAAGACTCTGAAGCTGCAGTTTAGCAAGATTAGACATTCCAGGAAATGGAACTACTGAGACAGCCACATATGAAAATGATCCTTTCATGAGATTTAACCCTTCTCTGTTTACCATGATTTATTGTTTTCAGGAAATGCAACTGCAGTTTCAGTTGCAACCGTCTTATGGAATCAAATGGCTGGATCATTCTCAATGTTCTTTTAGCGAAACCACCATGACGCTGCTCTGGATCGTTGACCGATCGACACGGGCAAAGTCTCAGTAAGATCATCGTGGGAGCTGACCGGGCGCCCATCCTTGAAAGCAAGCAAAGCTTGTGATGCGCAAGGATCCAGGATCGGAGTTGCGAGCTCTGCTTACTGTCCGGCCGCTCCTGGTTCGTTCAAAGTGGAAGGGATCAGAACAAGCCAATCAGCATATGCAATGCAAATGCAACGTGGTTTGTGAGTGGTAATTAGTTGCTTTGTCAGCTTCACCATTGTGCCCACATGCTTCATGTCTCAGTATTTTACAGCCTCATGATTGCTCCTGAGGATATGATTCACTGCAAAGATGGATGTGTGTTACTGTCACCTGTCATACTAGTCAAATTCAACTTTCTTAGACCATTGTTTCTCACACCTCCCTTCTTTTTATCAAGTTGAAGGATGTTTCCTGTTTGTGATACAAGAAGGCACTAGTGTCACAGACAGAATTGCATTTATCAAATATCTGCTTTTATTTGTTTAGTCAGTGTAGTAGTCAAGATGTCAATCAACTACTTCGAGTTTACAATTATCGTAATCTGGAAAGAAATCAGGATTTTGGAAGTCAAACTCACCAATTTCCTATTATCACATCCTATGCTTTCCCTTAGGCAGGCCATGCCCATGAGTTGAGTTGTCTGGCTGGACCAGAGTTTGACCCCAAGTTCCCACAAATAATTCAGTTCATCAGTTGCCATGAACCACACAGTATGGCAGGGAGTAGCAAAGGTCAAAGATACAGCCTCCCCCACATGCCACATGGCCTGCAAAAGACAGCAACACTAACAAATAATTCAGTGCCTGATCTCCTCCCTTTTCTAATCCATCTCTTGCTGCATGTGTGCTAAGCCTCTTTATCCTGCTTTACACCCATGATCAGGGAGACAAGATCTGGTGCTATATACCAGGTAGTGCCCCTCTGATTCCCGGAAAGCCACCACTGTTAACAACACACTCACGCCTAGTGCTCGGTAACCTCCTGGCCTCTCCATTGGCTCCCCTGGGTGCTGTTGCTGTGAAGGTGATAGTGACAGTGACATTGAAGCCAAAGCAAAAACTTATGCAAGTTCACACCAAGCCTTACCGTTGGCTGCAATCTTGCTCTGTTCGCCTTAGCCTATATATACTGCTTCCAGTTCAGCACGGCAGAAACTTACTCTTACATTGTCGCTGAGCTAGAGTTACAGCGCTCGGTGGCCTTTTATTTTGTAGACGAGAGAGAACAGATTTCACCTGGGATTGGGATTTGGGAAGGAAGAGTCGGCGTCAGAGGAGAGGATCACAAGTTCGCGAGTGAATGAAGACAGTTAAAGCAAGCATGCAAGAAGGGTACGTGTACTCGCGGAGGGCGCTGCTGCTGGCTCCGCTGCACAGCTACGGGGAGAATGCGGCGGCGAGCCAGGTGGTGGCCGGGCAGCAGGAAGCCCCGGCGAGCGACGGTGTCAGGAGCGGAGGTGGGAGCAGCAGCACCAGCAGCAGCTTCGACGCGAACGTGGTCATGATCCTGGCCGTGCTCCTGTGCGCGCTCATCTGCGCGCTGGGGCTCAACTCCGTCGTGCGGTGCGCGCTCCGGTGCTCCAGCCGGACGTCGCCCGGCGGGGCGCGGCGGCGGCCTGCCGCGGGGGCGGGGGAGCCGGGGCTGTCGTCGGTGGCGCGGCTCGCGCAGGCCGGGGCGCGGCGGAAGGCGCTGCGCGCGATGCCGACGCTGGTGTACTCGGCGGGGCTGCTGCCGCTGCAGGCAGCTGGCGGCGGCGGGCCCGTGTGCGCCATCTGCCTGGCCGAGCTGGAGCCCGGGGAGCGCGTGCGGGTGCTGCCCAAGTGCAACCATGGCTTCCACGTCCGCTGCGTCGACCGCTGGCTGCTGGCGCGGTCCACGTGCCCGACGTGCCGGCAGCCGCTGTTCAGCGCGCCGCACAAGGGCTCCGGCTGCGCCGACGATGCCGGCACCGGCGCCGAGCCGCCGGTGCGGGCGTTCCTCGTGCCGCTCCGGCCGGAAGGTTTCATCACGCCGTACGATTTTTAGACTAAGATAGTCGTGTAACCTTTGAATTGTAGAGAGTATACAAGCAATATACGCATGGGCACCTCACTGCATTCTAAGTCGTGCGCTCTCTAGGCCCCATTTGGCACAGTTTGGCTTTACCATTGAAGTTTTTTTCCAGCTTTATTTACGAGTAGCTTTCTCCTTGAGGTTAAAATTCTTTTGAAGACCCGTTACAACTTTGCATGTAGATTAAACATGTTTTCACATAATCCTACACAGAGCTCATAAGTGTGAGGTGAAGTTGTGAAAATCTACTATTTTCAGCTTCATTTCACTTCATTCTCATGTAAGAGTAGAGAAGCTGTTTTAAAAAAAACAATTTGGCAAAAAAAAAAGCTCATGAAGCTATTGGTGTGCCAAACTTTGTACAAAGCAGCTCTTTTGCGTTAATCAACCTAGCAGATTGAGATGTAGAGTATACTTAAATTAAGGAAGCAGTTGACAATCCCTGTAGATAAGTCGACTGAAATGCTAATTGACGTGCTCCAGCGATGGTTTAGAGTATTTCTTTGAGTTTTTCTAAAATTTACTCTCTTAATTATCATTTGAAGAGTCATTTGGGTAAAAAATAACTTTCTATATCTTTATATTTTTAACAATTTTTCTATGTCTTGTGCGCATTCTAGACAATTACCATTGTTCTTCATCTTTGGCTAGTGAGAAATCAAAAGTAGAAGATGCCTATATTTAGAGATCCATTTAAGCGGCTACTGGAGGCTATTTTCACCAAAATCTCTACTCTTCTGAATTAGAAAGGATATAAATAGTTTCTTGGAGTTGCTCTTAGAGTCCTAGATAGAGAAAAACCTTAGGCGACAGGGCTGCCCAACGCCAACGATGGTGGTGAGCATTGAGGTGCTGCAGTGGTAGCGGTAGTGGTGGTACTAAGTATTCTTTATCTTGCGGGTACGACATAGCAACAAATAAAGTTCTACATAAGAAGAGAGAAATTTACGTTCTCCACTGGGCAAAGGTGGCAGGTGTGAGGCACATGACTAAAGAAAGGCTTGAAGAGAGCTCCTCTTGCTAGAAGAGGTCCTAACGAAGTGATAAGGCATTCAACGTTAAGGTTGAACTGCAAGTGAAGGTTGTGTTGTCATTCTAGATGGGGCTGAAACATGTCCTCTAGCTAGTAACATCATTATTGTGGCATAATATGTAGCTCATGACCGAGAAGAAGCCGACATTGAAAAGAAAATAAAAAAATAGAGATTTTTTTGTATCTTCTTGTTTTTCTTGTGTTTTCTGGCTCTACAGTTGCTCTTAAGATGGAGAAGAAGCATTGTTTATTGACCTCATTTTGAAGTAAATAATCGTGCAAGAGACAAGCTTTGTGTACTGAATAATCCTTGTCATTAATATAATGGTTGGATCATATTGAAATAAATGCATCCATGAATTTTTCCAAGGCACATTTATTTAATTTTAGCGACATCTCTATGATCTTTACGATGCGTGCTACACATTTGGGAGGAGCAAGCAAGGCTTTGTTTGAAGGACACGTGAGAGCTCATTTGTGATACCAAGCAACTTTAACATAACCCCAAAATAAAAACAAACTGAAAACACTCTAATTTTTTGTATGAAACTAGCTGCTTGATTTGGTACTCTACCATCTTCATGGACTATAAGCAACATCTCTATCACTGAGTCCCACATTTGATATAAACGAATCAAAGTAGTATGATGTGATCCCCACCTTGTATCCCCAGGTCTAGTAAGGCTAGTTTCCTGATTCAAGCCTCTTCCTGTTGATGCCTCACCAGTTTCAATAAGTCGAAAAGTATTTTCACGATGGATTTCAAGTAGTGTGTCCCTCCTCTTGCAAGATGTGGTTGTTGTGTTCAAAATCAATGAGGCATACTCAAAGAAATCATGAATAGATGAGCAACAATTTGCTACAGAAACAACGACTAGCTGCACTTGATGGGCAAAACAGTGGACATAGAAGGCATATGGGTTTTCATCTAGAATCTTTATCTGTAAGCCACCAAATTCACCTCTCATATTTGAAGCTCCATCATATCCTTGCTCCCGAATACGAGAAACATATAGCTTGTGCCTGTCAAGAACTCCAAATAATGCTGCCTTTAGTGAATCAGTTGTAGTTTCTCTGACATGTACAAGCGCAAGAAATCGTTCGATGACATTCCCTTTAGCATTCACATACCTGACAAACAACGTCAATTTAATTATTTAAATAAAATAGCAATAAGGCTAAAACTACAGTAGCACATCTCAAATACAATGAATTAGCTACTAACCTTAAAACTACCCCCGCTTGCTCTTTAACTGAAATGTCATGTGATTCATCAATAAGAACAGAGAAGTTTCTATCACCAATCTCTCCCATAATTGCTTCAGTTATTTCTTTTGCGCATCATCTTGCGAGATCCTTTTGAATTTTGTGGGAAGTCATCTTGCAATTTAACCTACTATGGTCGTAGGCAGATCTGACTTCTTCATTGTTATCTTTCAAAAAATCAATCAACTCAAGAAGATTTCCTTTGTTCAAAGAAGAAGAAGATTCATCATGCCCACGAAAAGCTAGCCCTTGCTTTAAGAGATATCTTGAACAACGTAAAGTAGAAGTTAAACGAATTTGATACAATTCTTCTGCTTGTTTACTGGCTTTGTTTAATACACTCGATACACTCTGTCTCTGATTTTTAAAATCATTGAATTTTTTAACACACTTGTTGTGAGCACTGCCCACTCCACCAACATGTTCAGGTAATGCTTTATTATATGCATGTTTCCAATCTCTCCAACCTGTTTTACTGAAGCTGTCATGACCAAAATGTTCTGCCCTTCCCGGTTGCTTGAAAAGAAAGCAATAAAAGCAAAAACCAGCATCTCTGGACTCAATGTATTCTAGCCAATTATATTTCTTATACCATGATATAACATAACTTCTAGAATCACCAATCCCGAATTGTGTGCGGGGAAAAATCAGATTTGTTGGTTGTGCAGGACCCTTCAATATATATGCTCTTCTAACTTGGTCTTGAAGTTCAGGAGCATACTCATAGATTTGTTTTCTAAGAGCCGGATCACAGAGAATTTCGTTAGGATCAAACTCACTAGTTAATTGCCGATGTTTGGCGATGGCTATGGCTGCTAATGATCTGGATTTGGTACTTCATCTTCACGTGGCTACTCTAAGTTTGAGTTTCTTCCAGTTTCATGACTTCCACCAGGAACATTCCTCATATCAACCAAAAAACATCTCATTTCTAAAACAAATTTCAAATTTGTTGCAAGAATTAACCATTGAACATAAGCAATCAAACAAATCATCAACTATCAAATTATGCTCAAATTTACCTGATTGGTTGAGTTTCCTTTGCCTGTCTGCCATTTGCTACAAATTGAGAAGACCGGTGTCTATGGCTGCGAGGGAAGAGGGATGTTGCCCTTGTTGATGACGCGTCACTATGACACCCTGTGGCTGGTGCTCCAGCACGGCTTGCAGCGAGGCCGCCGGTTGCCGTTCTCCCCCTTATAGAGGCAAAACGAATCTGAGGTGAAGCCATGAAGGTAGAAACCAGGCCAAGGACAGAAGGCAGGAGCAGCGCAGGGTAAATAAATGGGGAATTGAGAACGTCGCGCACCTGTGGCCATGGGTGGCGATTTGATCTCCATAGCACAACTAGTTCTGGGGATTTGGAGCTTCGACGCCGAGCATCGCGTCGTTTCCATCGGACGCCATTTACTGGGGTGCAACTCTCTGCTTCCCTGCCGTCCTGCCCCTGGGATTGATGGCAACAGCTTTGGAGAAGTAATGGGCCTTAAGGGTCCATTAGGAGATGAGCCTGGGCAAGGGCCTAGGGTCGCCGGGCCTTGGGTCCACCTATGAATCAAGCCCACACGGCGATTGTGGAGCTGTGAAACCCATCAAGTTTGACGCTAGACACTATCTTAATTTGTTAATGGCACTAGTACAGAAAAGTTTTTAAAAACGCCAAATTTGAAGATCAAGTTTTCTCAGGGAGTAAACAAGCATCCACAGACTTTTGAATAATATTGAAGTCAACTGCAGGAATTTGTGTAATGTGAGAAAGAGAGCCAAGGATGGATGGAAATTGGAATACGTAAGCCGTGAATCTGCTTTATTTTTTTCTACTGCAGCGCGCTCTAGGGGAAAGCATTAGTTCCTTATTTGTTACTCCCTCCGTCTATGAGTCTCAATCGTTTGAGAAAAAAGTTTTCCAAAAGTCTCCATCGTATTAGATCGGGACCACGGGTTCGCCTCGTCCCCGTGCGCCTGCAACTCCTCATATGCGCTGCGCATTTGTTGCTTCGGCCGTTCTCCCGTCGCTTCAAATATCTCTCTGTCCCCTCCCGTTAGGAGTCCGTCCCGTTGTGCCTCCGCGGTAAGTACGTGAGGGGGCTAAGAACGGATGGACGTGAGCGCGCGACGTACGTGAGCACGGCAAACGAACGGACGTGGGGCATTAAGAGGACTGCGGCGATTAAATGGAAATCAGCGCTTGTTTGTTGCTCCTTGGTCACTGTGCTGAAGGCTAAACCAATGAAGACTTACGGACAGAGAGAGTATTTCTTCCATCAGGCAGCCACGTCGTCAGCACTTCATAGGAGTAGGAGCCGTCATCTAGCACCCTCTCGTCCTCTTGGCTCTTGCCTTGCCTGGCTGCCTGCCCACTAGAGACATCTCAATTGTCAAGGGTGGTTTAGACACAACGCCAGCGTAGTGTGTGATGAAAGTTTGCCGGGACAGCTTGTGCAACAGATTTTATCAGCACCTCACGACCCGCACAGCTAGCTTCTCTCACGCACCAACCATCAATCGTACCTCTTACTTGAGCACGTAGGTACTCAAATACTCTACTCGTAGCATAGCCTACCTCGGTGGGTAGGCCCAAATATTTCTCTACTAATGCTTCCTTGTGAATGTCCAGAACTCGTACCACTTCCTTCATCTCATGACTACAATTTTTGTTGAAGAAGATGACTGATTTTTCCCGATTAATCATTTGTCTAGATCCATGGCTATATATGTCCAAAATCACCGGCAATCTATTGCCCCTCCTTGCGATGCTTTTAAGAAAACAGTGCAGTAATCCGCAAAGAGAAGATGCCAGATCCAGAGAGAGTGTATTCTAACTAACACCCCTTGAAAGATACACTGGACCAACTAATTTTAGGAGACATGATAATCCTTCTGAGCATAACAGTAAAAGGTGAGGTGAGATAGGATCACCTTGCCTAGTACCACGTGTAGGCCTGAAGCCTTCTATCAAAACTCCATTAATTTTAACAGAAAAATAAACTGATGTCACCCACCTTATGATCAGGTTCACAAAACATTCATGGAAGCCGAGCTGCAGCATAATTCTCCGCAAGTATTTCCAATCCTACTCGGTCGTAAGCTTTGGCCATATCCAACTTTATTTCACAGGCACGGAACTTCCCTTTCTTACTTTTAAGATAATGAATGTGCCATAAGCAATAAGCAATTAATATATTATCTATCATCAGATAGACGCGCTGGCACCGACTAACTCCATCATCACAGATAATTCACCATGGTGGCCACATCCCATACACCCATTTGGTACGAGAAGGCCATGTCCAACGATCGCAAATGACTAGTTTCTCAGAAGAGCGAGCTACGGCTAAGGATGAAAACGATACGGAAATATTCCGAACCGAACCGCAATCGTTTTCTACATTTAATCTGATCGAATTCGTTTTTTGCAGACAAAAACGGATACTAAATTCGAAAACAAAATACGGAGTACATAATTCGGAATTCGGTACGAAATCGGTTTGGGCATTTGTTCGTTCGATTTCTACATTTCTACATTATATTCGAAATATACCGAATTTAAATTGGTCCAGCAGGGCAGAGGGCACTAGCCCATGTAGTAGCCCAGCAGGGCACTAGCCCAGCAGTGCACTAGCCCAGCCCAATTATAAAGCTAGCCCAGCAGTGCACTAGCCTATGGATGATGCTGATGAGCTCTAAATGTTCATGTTCTGTTAATTGTGTGTCGTACTACTTAAGACCATGGGTCACGCACTTGTTAATTTGAACTAGATCATGCACTTGTTAGTCGCGAACTTGTTATGTATTTGGCCATGAACTTGTTTAATGTTATGCACTGTGAGTCGGTTCGTATTGAATTCTCGTATACCGACCGCGTTCGATATAATTCCGCTCGAATTGTTTCGTTTTCGAAATTCTCGATATTCCGTAAGTTCGTGTTCGTTTTCGTGTTCGGTTTGTCCGCTTTCGTTTTCGTTTTCGTATTCAAATGTAAAAGTAGAAAACGGTTGAGGAGTTCTCCGTTCGATTCCGTCCGTTTTCATTCTTAGCTACGGCATCACATTTTTGCCCTACCACCAGATCGTAATTATAACGCGAGGTGGGATCATGTAATGCTGGATCAGGATGACCGTCCATCCCCGCCCGTCCGGACGCGTCTCTTAGATGTGCAGTGGACCGGTCCAACGACCCCCTCAAATCCCCTCGTTCGTTTCTAATAAAAAAATACGCTCGTCGCTTTTATCCGCTCGTTGCTCCTATCTGCTCGCTTGCCGCCTTCGAGGAGCAGTGCTCGGCCCCCGCTACCAGCCCTGCTCGCAAGGCACGGTGCGCGGCAGCCTTCGGGCCGAGGCATGCAGCTGCCGGTCCTACCTGCTAGGCGTGACGCTTGGCCACCGGACTATCGGCCCTGCCTGCCAAGCGCGGCGCACGGCTGCCTTTGAGCCACGGCTGCCCTCTGCCTCCCTGCCGCGTCGTGTGGTTGATGTCTCCCTACCCCCTCGCGTAGCCACTGCCGCCGACCCGCCACCTACAAGTGCCGCCGGGCTCTTGTCTTCGGCGAACTCCACATGCCGACGAGCCTCCATTCTCCGAAATAGCAAGGAGATGTTGCGATATGCTGAAAACGCATGTTGCAAGTGTATGAGACAAAAAAAAATATCAGATACTCGACTTGTTTACTTTAGCTTCCTGCACAACTACAGCGGCTGCAACAGGTGCAACTTTTGATGTTGTCAGTGGTTGTTGCACCAATCACAAATGAACAAGCTTGTTAATGGAAACAAGGACGTACCTATTTATTTTTATCCTTTCTATAAAATTTAAAAGTTGTATTTTATTTTACGAGGACCATAACATTCAATATAAATAAATATTAGCAATAATATGACAATGTCTTATTAATTATATATTAAATTAAAATATAACCTTGATATATTTTTTTTTGTTGTAAGCCATAAACATATATTTACTCGTAATTATATCGTAACTTCAGTTTTCATACTATTGAGGTGTTGATGAAGTTAGATATTAAGTTCCATGAATTGTTTTGAAGATCCACAAAAATATGTGATTTTAATATTTTATTAAAGTTAGCATGGGGTTAGTCGTCCTCGTGTTAAGATTTGGTCTCTCTATTGATGAGTACGAAGTGTGACCCAGATCTCTCTTGATTTCCACATGGCAGCCCTTGTTGAGAGCTGTACCGGTATATATGAACAACTTAGAGATTTGCACGGGTATATGCGGATAACTTAGAAAAACATTTAATTTGATTAGATTGGATGACAAACGGCTTAAAGATTTTAGTTTACAGTTTGATTAGTTAGGCTATCAACTGATTTATGTTATATTAATAATTTATTCTTAAACAAAATTACATCGATAACTTATAGAGATACTAATATTCACTTGTTACGTATTGGTTGAAGTTTGGAAGACCCATAATACTATGTTTATTATTTATTTTTATCTTTTTATACGAAAAACATAGTTACATATTAGAAAAGAAAAAAAATGAAAAATGATGGAAAAGAGACACGGGACGTGGACGGGGCACAGGGCAGCACTTTGCCCATCCTTGAGACGGGACCGTACGGAGTACGGATTATGAAACATAACCGATCGATAGAAAAGAAAGAGAAGAAACGGAGACAGAAACTAAAAAGAACACGGACGAAAATTTGATTTGATGTTAGAAATTTTGCCTCTTTATTATTAGGTATAGATATAGATATTATTAGATATAGATATAGATTATTATTCCTTTTCTATTTTGACTAAACTTTCTATTCAGATTTAGGATCGAAGAGATCTATTTAGATTATGATTTCTGGCTATCTATATTACCTTAAGACTATGTATATATTAGAATTGGACTCTGTATTGCGCTAGACAAAAGTTATTCTAACTCGTATGAGCACAGGTTATATATATAAGTCTGGACGGAAGAAATTCTCCATTGTCCGATAGTTAAAGAGAAACGGATAAAAAAATGGATGAACGAAAAAAATGGGCTGAAATTTTGCCTCTTTATTATTAGATATAGATATGTTTCAGGTGTTTCATAGATATGTTGCGATTGTTTCATGCGGATGTTGCAAATGTAGATTGAGATGTTGCATATGTTGCAATGGTTGTACCCGTATGTTGCAAAGTTCTAATGTTTCATCTGCATTTTTCAGATATATGTTGCAAGTGTGCTTTATCTGGATGTTGTTTACGTTTCATACATATGTTGCAGGTGTTTTATCTGGATATTGCGTACGTTTTGCAATGGTTTTTCAGTGTTTCCTGCTGTTTTTTTTTGCAAGTGTTTCAGAAGCATATTTCAAGTGTTTCATGTGCCTTTAGACGTATGTTGCAAGTGTTGCATCTCGATGTTTTAAAAGTAAATCGGATGTTGCATTTCCCTCGTCGTTTTCTTGCTGCCTCGTCTCGGTGTCTTCTCCTTTTTCGAGTGCCGGCTGGGCATCCGCCGCCCCCTACTCCTCTTTCCCATGCTGGTGATGTTCGGGCGGCGCACGAAACTTACGCCGGAAGCATATGGGGAGGGCGCAGGCAGTGCCCGCACGGTATGTGCGTGCCGAAAGCAGAGAGAGCGCAGGCAAAAAAACGGAATGGGGCTCGAGTGCCCAGACGGAGAGGCGCGGAGGGGGCGCAGGCTCCTACGTGCGCGCGGACGCACGTGGAGCAGCGGGCACCGGCGTCCATGTTGGTAAGACCGTAAGAGAATCTATGCTAACAACATAATTGAAGCACTATGTGAGGCAATAAATACTTCTCGTCACTTTAGGAAATAGACAGAATAGGCCTTAGATCCAATTTAAAGCACAATTGGATTCGCGGCCGAAAATAGATTAGATATATCATTGCTCCACTGGAGAATCCCTTTCACTTTGGCATCTCAGGTCTGTTGCATGGTCAAGATACGCAATCCAAAAAAAAAAAATAAAAAAAAAGCGAAATCCATTGTTTGGCGAACGTCAACCGCTGAATGGAGCTTTTCCCTTAGGACTTCAGGGTCATGCGCATCCAATGGCCAATGTTAATGTTTATGGGCCCGTTTCGAAAACCGTAATTATTATTATATGTTCCAATTTGTTGTCTAAACCGAACAGGATATGGACAAAATTTTATCAAACGTTAAAATCTTTAAACACCAATAACTCTGAAGTTCTTTAGATCTGGTCACACCTTAAAATCTTAGACAAGTATTTGTCCATGAGCATAGCTAGAACAACACTTATTTCACAGTAGATGTATGTGTAAATCTATAATAGAAAATAGCTGCAAAATCTCATAAAATTGAGCGGTTTAAAGAATGGAGATTACTACAGCATGCGCGCGCAGGATTTGGGCTCCCGGCGCGCGCACCTCTCTAGCACAGGAGATTTGAGTCGAAAAAACAACTCGCAGCTATCTTCACCGACTCCGGTGCCCTCACCCCCGCCGCCGGCCACCGCCCCGTCGCGGCTCCGGCGAAACCCTAGCTCGTCCGCGGCACCACCTTCTTCCCCTCCCCCTCGCCACCGCCGCCACCATGGCCAGAGCTCCCCCACCCCAACCTGGCCCGGCCGCCCTACTGCCACCAGCTCCCCTAAACCGCCAATCAATCGTCCCCACCGCCTGGCCTATCTGCCTCCCCCCGGTCGGCCATTCTATACCCCGCGCGGAGTTGGAGAAGAAGGGAGAGTGAGCTCGACGGAAGCCTAAAAGACAGATCCAGCAGCAGCAGCAGCAGCAGCAGGAGGAGGAGGAGGAGGAGGAGGAGGAGGAGGGGGAGGAGGACGACGACGACGAGGGGCCTACCTGGCGGCAGATCCGCCACCGCCGCCGCCACGGCCAGATCCGCCATGGCCGCGCGCAGGGGGGATGGTGGGGTGCAGGGAGGTGGTTGGGCGGACGCGAGGAGGCTGCCGAGCGCCAGGGAGGATGCCGCCGGTGAGAGAGAGGGAGAGGGGGGGCGGGGAGGGGGGAAGATTGAAGACGAGTCACGGGTGTGCATGTGCGGGGCACGGGTGTGCGGGCGGCGTCCTCATAGCGTGCACACTTTCTTATTAGCATTTCCGTTAAAGAATATGTTCTATCGAACACTAGTGGCCAAAGATATTCATTAAGACTGTGCAAAGTCAAATGTAAGTAGTATTTTTATATATGGAGTATTACCTAATGACAACTTTGTTTTCCAAACATGCCCCCAAAAGTTCAAGTTGTTGGTTGCTGAAGTTTTCCACGAATTTGGTGATGGGCTGATATCACAGTGAAGAAAACAGTTTTCCAGAGGAAGTAAGTGAGCCTCTGGTGGGAGGTACGGTTAAACACCCAACCATCTAGGTTGAAAGCTTCCCTGGCTTGAATTTGGAAGTCTATTCTTTTCTTAATGATGAAATACTGTATATTTCCTCCCAGATTGGATCTCTCTTTTTATAACAGTTTGACATCCAAATTAATCAAGCAGACACGTAAATCGAGAAGACATACCGCCGCGGTGTTCCTGGAGAATGAAAGGAGCTGCAGCCAGATCACTGTAATAGCGTATTTTTTTTAGTGGTAGATTGAAGCGAAGCTAGCCAACAGCATTCTCAGGGTAGGATCTGCTTCTCTATATTACATAGATTTTCTTAAATCCTAACGGTATTTTACTAAAGAATTTACCTATTTTATGGACCCGACAAATAGGCTTAAATTCGCCCATGTGGTGGTAGATGAGTAATCTTATTTTTTGAATACCAGTGCTTGACTGCTTGTGACTTGTAATGGTAACGAACTAACGATAGCACATGCCACCATTACACATTTCCACTCTTTTGTTAGCAGATTATTAACATTCCACAGGGCTCTTCCATTCAAGCAACAGCCCATGTGGTGTGCCCTGAGAAATAGAGATATTGGAGACCTAGTAACCTGGTCGATAAGTGGCATGGTTAAACGAGTTGATGGAGCACTAATCATGCTAGGAAGACAATATATGTTTGGTAGTGGGTAAGCAAATCAATCGGACTGCAACTGGCACAAAAGAGACTAAGATCACTGTTCGCTGGTGTATGATAGCGCTCAGGCTACATCCAGATCCAATAGGGCCGCCTTTTTGGATGAGGGGTACAGCTCCGAGCAAGCCAAAGATGAGCAACGGCAACCCCACTTTGGGCAGAGCTTAGGAGGATCTGGATGGCACATCGTCCGTCCTGGGGGTTGGACTCTACGCAGCCTAATACATGCATCAATCGTCTTTTCCTCCTGCTCCCTCATGAAATTTTGGCTTTTCTAGCTACATTGTTTTTGTGATATATATTTAGAAGGTATATATCCAAGTGCCTAGCAAAAGTTAAGTACTTAAAAATACTCAAATCGTGAACAACTAAAATTGACATCCCTAGTGCTTCCACTCTATAACTGGATAGCTCTCAACATAATCATAATACTAGCTTTGACACAAAAATCTCAATAGTACTTTTCCGCGAACGAACAGTATTTACCTCTCACAACAAATCAGCGTAAGCCAAATTTCAGCCAAACGAACAGGGACCCAACTTGGAAACACCTTTGGCAACATTCTAGTACACTTGTACTGTATACATGATGGAATTGCTACGGTGCATGCACTGCACGAATCTGAAACATCTTTCAGGCCGATTTTCGCTATGCCAGGTCAGGACACATTGATCACCATCATCCAAAGCAAAGGAGACCATCCAGTCAATTTAATCCAGTCAGAAAGCATCGATGCAACAAATTTGTGGCAGGCACAGGAGACAACTGATTTAGCATTCCACATCGGATGATAGAGATTTCGATAACTCAACAAGAAGTGACCTCTTGTCAGTTGTCGCCATAGCACAACACCAACCATGGCAAACAGAACACGACAATGAACTTAACCAAACCACTCGATGGCAAAGAAGAAAAAAGATGTTCCATCAGATTTTACCCCACCAAAATGCACCAGATAACTCCATATACAAGGGCCAGTAAACATATATTGATGGAGAACCACACAAATAATAAGGATGCAAGAGATGCTGTAATATATAACCACAAGCTCTCCCAGTAACAGCATCCATGTGTCAATTCTCATCTGGACAAAAGCTATGTTGTGCCAATGTTTCATTCCAGTGCAGTACTACGAACGTCTGCTTGTGACAAATCATTACCACCATCTAGAAGTAATGTACACATGTTATTCCGTCTCATCCAAGTGTAGGACCCGAATGATTAGCTATGTGCTCATCAAAATACACCGTAAAAGCAATTAAGGTATATTACAGCATTTAATGCTCAGCCACAATCTTGGAAATATTCCATTGATTTTTATCCAACAATGCAGGAGGAAACCTGCTGGTTCAATACTAGTAGCAGAAATGAAATGCAAACTGGCAGTGGAAAATTTGTGTTACCCAAGAGGCAAAACTTCTCTGACAAATATTAAGCACCTTAATAGTCTATAGGTCGCACAAGTGATACAATTATTACCAACTTTGGGTGGATAATAACTGGAGGAGGGAAAACTTTCCTTGTCATTTTAACATCTCAAAGAGTTTCTCTGCAACCTGCATAGTAACAATGGTCAAAACAAGTAAGCTAGTGTTCAGTAAACTAAGTACTGGCCACATCAAGAAGATTAATAGATTTTTTCGATTAATAGATATGAGTATATAGCCACACATAAGCAAGAAGCACTCACATTCTTGTCAACGCATTTCCAGTAATCAAAGTACTGGCCGGTACAGTGCTTGTGCCCAGTCTCGTCATTTTCAACCCTCTTAACACATTTCTGCGCACAACGTAAGTTTCATAAGCTCTTGCTCCAGTATCACAGCCAAAGATAATATACTCTATACTAGTAAATAACACATGGAGAATTTCTTGAAACGAAACTGGCAAAAAACCTGAAGTTCTAGGATTGTGAAATTGCAACATAAGCACAGAACAAGGTGGCCACTAGTATTACTACCATTGGGGTCCAACTTAGATGTCACCATAAAATGCTTAGCTAAACTTATAAGACTTCGTCCACTACTATACATTAATAATTAATATATTTACTATTTAGATATGTTATCTGAGAATTATACTAGCAGATTCATCATCAAGTGTTCTTCGTTATCATTTAATTAGCTTTTGTTAGTATGCACTTAGAAACAAGAGTAGTCAAAGGTGTCTATATGAGGTCATGTCCATTTCCTAATTGGAAAGTAAATTGGAATGCACATAGTGACAGGTTCATAAAATTATAGATAAAACAGGTGGGAGGTATGAATGCGGTCTAAACCCAAGATACAATCCCCTTTTACTTTATATAATACTACTAGTCTCTCAGCAAAATATAGTTGCTAAAACAAATAATGGAACTTTCTATTCCAAAGGTCCTTGAGATAGTATAAAATTCTACAGAAATATAATATAAGCAGATTTTCTTTCTAGCTAAGGTTATAAGCAGACCATATTTTGACCTATAAACTTGGCTCAAAAGTATATCCCAAGACCAGCCTGACTTAAACAAAAACAACAGATAAAGATTTCAAACAGAAGTCCAAAAACACTCTTCAATTGATCAAGAACTTGGCTTAATGCACATTGTTCTAGCAAGTTTATAGGATGTATCATTCATACAAATAAATTAATCAAGTTCACTAGCACATAAGCAACAGCCAATACGAAATGAAGAACCAACAACTTATATAGCAGCATATATTACCTGATATTCATACCACTGCGACACACACTTAGCCTTTGAGCGTTCCTCTAGGAGCGCCTTTGGATCAGTTACCTCCTCATCCGCCCTGCAACACAATGCAAGATACAGAGATTAAAACAAGAAATCAAATTGAATCTCTAGCATTAGAGAACTCGACAAAATCAAGAAAAAAGGCAACTACCATCTAGCATGAACACATGTTATTAATTGAAAAACGATGCAAGTACTTTGTATTTCTAGATGAAGTTTTCAGGAACCTCTTAGCATGCCAAAACATTTTCAACAACACTTGCAGAAATACACTAAGCTATTGAACATCAAACCACAGAGCTGATGTGCCATTTCGGTTTACAAAGGACACGCTAACTGCCAACCAATGGAAACCAAATCTATTTTACACTTGTTCCATGTCAAGCTTGGCCAAAGAGGTTCACATAGCTCATAACTCACAGAGGATTAACAACTTGCTTTCTAATTATTCTAACATAAATGATGTGCTGGACGGAGATAGAGCTGAGGAAGCGTCTAGGAACATTTTGAAGTTTATTAGGAATGTCACTTTTAGTGAATATAACAATCAGAGGCAATGAAAGGAAACTAGAATAAGCACATCTGTTCTAAAAACTACTTCCTACCCTGCCTACACACCACTCTTCTGCCTAACGCCTAATAACCGGCCATTGGCTAATCCCGACTAGATGCTACAAGCTGCCTAACCTTCTTCCTAGGTTCTAAACAGTTTTTAGAACACTGATCAGTACCGATGAAAGCATTCACACTTCACACCAAAGAACAATGGCACAAACACAAACATCAGGAATCATACATAAACAAAGACGATGCAACTGTTTGTTTGGTGAGTGGTGACCCATGCGTCATCCTATCGATCCTGCCAAAGCCGCAGGCTGGGTGAGGCTGGCACCCCTAGACCGAGCAACAAGTAATTCAACGC
This sequence comes from Saccharum hybrid cultivar R570, assembly GCA_038087645.1. Lineage (NCBI taxonomy): Eukaryota > Viridiplantae > Streptophyta > Magnoliopsida > Poales > Poaceae > Saccharum > Saccharum hybrid cultivar. The sequence continues at coordinate 968,261 of JAQSUU010000198.1, forward strand.
GCGGTACCAATAAGCAACGCTCCTGATGCTCGTCTATCAAATCCACTACATTGCATCCACGAATTTCTCAGGGAGTAAACAAGCATCCACGGATTTGTCATCAGGGAGTAAATCCACGAATTTCTAGAGGCACGACCGATCCAAGCATCGTCCACGGGAATCCGGTCGATCCACGCGCGATGCTTGGATACAGATCAGCGAGAGGAGACCGCAAGGAAGAGAGTATGGATGGGGATGGATCAGATCGGATTACTCACATGGGGGACTGACGAGCTGCGGCGAGCAGATGAAGAGCCCAATCCAACTGCAGAGGACAGCAGGGATCAACCCTAAGGAATGAAAAAACAGACGCCTTCCATGAATCACGAAAAAAAGAGACGGATCTGGACTCACCGGAGCGAGAGGAGAACGGCGAGGTCGGAGGAGGCGGCGAAATGGGAGAGATGTGATGAGCACGGGGGAGGAGGGGACGAAGAAGCTTCCGCACCCGCGGGGTGGGTCGGAGAGGAAGCGGGTCTGTTGGGCTGGGCCGTGCGCCGTGAGATGGGGCCGCTAGTTCTGGGAAGGCCATTTTTTTATACTAAAAACATGTTTTTGTTTTATTAGAAATTTGTTGATAATAATGTCTGAACAGGTTTATTGAAACAATTTTAAGAAATGGATTTAATTTTATTTTAGTTAATTGTCTATATCTTTGTATAAAAACACGATGTAATCATGAGCCGCTGTCGCTCTGCATGCAGCTGCCGGCTAATTATTTTATTCGTTTCAATTAGTCATGAATAGAACCATGTTTGAAATGCAAACCAATGAATCTTTTCTCTTTGTTCGATAGCTGGCGGCTGCAGTGTATAAAACAAAGGGTAATGCTACACACAGGATGTTCGACGCCAGCGACTCCCCTCTTGGACGCGTGGTGTGACGCACACCATGATTTTACCTCACCGCTCGCCTAAATAAATAAAAAAACAAAATCAACTCCTGGCTGCCTCGCCTCGCTCCCCACGCGCCACGCTGCTAGAGATGGCAACGGGTACCCGAAACCCGAGTACCCGACGGGTATTACCCGATAAAGAGGCGGGTATGAGATGAATTTTCTACCCGTGGGTACGTTATTGGGAAAAATCCTATACCCATCGGGTATGGCGGGTACGAGTGCGAGTGTATACTATCCAATATTCATACCCGTCTACCCATGGGTAAAAAATACCCGCAAAAAGAATCAACCACCCTCATCATTTTAGTCCATACAACCCATGAATTTGGCCCAAATCCAACTAAACCCTTCTATTATATATATTGCAATGATGTCATTATATGAATATTAGTTTGTAACTTGTTGGAAGCTTGGAATGATTTATTTTTGTACGTGGATATTTGATATTTACATGTAATTCTCGGGGTATGATGTCAGGTACGGGTTACCCGTCGGGTAGAATTTACCCGCGCGGGTGCGGGTACGGGAGCACTTTTTTACCCGTGTGCGGGTGCGGGTAACCCGACGGGTACAAAGTGGCGGGTGCGGGTGCGGGTACGGGTGGCCACTACCCGTCGGGTACGTACCTGTTGCCATCTCTACGCGCTGCCCAGCGAGCTCCTCTCTCTCGTGCTTCCCTGCTGCTCCGCTCTCTCTCACACTTGCCCACCCCGGCGCATGCCCTCCCCAACCTCGGCGTCCTCCTTCCCCATCCCGGTGGCTCTTTTCCCTACCCCGGCGGCGCTCCTCCCCCCACCCTCGGCATCCTCACCCACTGGGCATCCGGTGGCCTTTTGTCCCACCTCGGCGAGATCCATGGCGGTGGTGCGATGATATTGCAGGGGAGTGGGCGGCTCTCCCCCACGGCCCCACCCTAGCGTGGCGCCCTCTCCACCCCCGGCAGCGCCCTCTCTCGCCCCGACGACCGAGCTCCCCCACCTCGGCAGCCATGGCGCTCCTCGCCCCCATCCCCCATTGTCGCCGCCGAGCTAAGCCCGATATTAGTGGCACTGGTGGCTGTGGTGCTCGCTCGCAGCCACTCGTTGCTGTCTCCGACCCCGACACCCGGCCCAGCCTTCCCCTACCCTATGTTGCATATGTATGTTTTAAGTGTTTTAGGAGTTTCAAATATATGTTGCAATTGTTTCATATGGATGTTGCGAAGGTAGATCGGGGGATTTTGCATATGTTGCGATTATTTCAGAGGCATGTTGTAAGAGTTTGTTTAAAATATTTCATCTATTTCTAGACGTAGGTTGCAAGCATTTTGATCGGGATGTTGCATATGTTTGTTTTCATATTGCAAGTTGCAAGTGTTCTATCTAGATGTTGCATATGTTTTCACACATATATTGTAAATGTATGTTCTAGATGTTTCATCTGTTTCAGACGTATGTTGCATTCAAGTGTTTTATGTTGCACGTGTTTTATTTTGTTCGGAGAGTCAAGAAGCGTCGGGGAATGGGGCACGACGACCTGGTGCCTGGCGGACATGGCGCTCGGCGCGCCAGGGGCTAGCGGTCAGAGGCACGACGGGACAGGGGGTGCGCCTACGAGGGCGGAGCGAACGGATGGGGATGGAGACGGGGGTGCGCGGATGGGGGCGGGTCAGGCGTCATGACGGGTGTGTCAGGCCTGCGGGCGGGCGTCCGATGGAATTCATCGCCATCGGACGTCCCGCCGCTAGCACTTCCCTAAATCAAATTTTACTCTCTTTCTCTCTTCCCATGGTTCGATTTGCTCTTACACTAGAGCTATTTATGTCTATTATATTATTTTTCGTAATTATAAAACTTTTAGTGGTGTGTTTTATATTCCACTTCTGCCATATAGCCGTATGTGGCCTAATATGGATGGGTTGGGCACCTAGTTGACCCTAGTCTTGTGGCTTCTACAGTTTTGTGCAGCTTCGCCACCGGAGAAGGTGACCTACATCAATCAGATCAGGGTGTAACTGATTTGCAAGATGTATATGCCCTTTCATATATTGGTAGAACTAGAATATACTGGTATGAACAAATTTATGAGGCACTAAGGTGCTGAGCCGATCGTGATTCACAATGTGAACTAATGAACATTTGGGTGATAATGGTTGATGATCATGGGTCTATTCGGCTAGAATTATTTGTAGCAGCAGCGGCTGTCGTCGCTGAGAGGTTGAGACAAAAACATAGTATCATTGTATCAACTGTAGATACATATAATTGCATTGTTTTTTGAAATGTTGCAAAGCCTGGATGGAAATAAATGTAGAAATATTGTGGCTACATCATGAAATTTCATCTTCGAATAAACCATATAGTCATAAGAAAGTAGGTTTTTTAGCGTTGGACCTAGCAAAAGAGAATCACCATATACTAGGCCCTCCAACTTCTTAAGGAGTTTATCTAAAAATTCACAATATAATGTAGACCATTCAAATACCACACATGAGTCACTCCACATGCTTGTTTGATTTATCCCATTAGATATCTTCATGTTGAGAATCAATAAATTCTACTCCGAGCTAGGGTACAACATCAGACATAGCGATCAAGCAACCCAATGTAGGGAACTTGGACGCCGATTTCATCGAGATACGATAGTCATTCTGTTATTATTCCCAGTAACTATCTAGGAAACATATATGTAAAACGGTCGCCATCTATGTAATCCTATCCCCTAGAGTATATAAGGTGGAGTAGGGAGCACTCGATTGGTACCCATTAGAATAGTCAACAACCCTTGTAACTCAAGCATGGGAGAGAAAGCGATCTACTTCAAACTATACATAGGGTACCATGTACCTGAACCAATATAAATTTATGTCACATATGCCACCCTTTTGATTTCCTGTGCGTAAAACACTGATCAACATTGTTGGGGTCGAAAACTCCATTAATCATCAAGCTTTGAATTGCTTAGTGTCATACCAGGTTAGTTCAATAGTGTTTATAACCACAAATCCCAATTGCATGGCATAATTTGTAGAGAACAACAGAAAGTCAAGTTGTATGGTTTCTCATCCAGCATTATCCAAGGCAGTCACAAACTCACAAATATGGTACTTTGAAACAAAAGATAGTAAGCATGTCACCATTTCAACATTTTCAAAACAAACAGTGCACTAAAATGAATTACAATGAGGACAAATTTTGTATGTTTTTAAATAATTTCTAAATCACACACAACGTACATTTGGGGCTATCTGCAGTGATTGATTAGTGCGAAAAGACATAATCGTACCTTGCCTTTGGTGTTCTTTGGGTAGTTGGTGTATCAACATACATTTCCTTTTTTGTTCATCTAGTGCAGCCTAAAACTGACTCCTTTTCAACAGGCAAAGCTGGATACTGTCAAAATTGCATATGAAAGCCTTAAGGATAACTTGTATTGGGCTAAGGTGCTTTACTGCTTTGTTGATCATGTAAGCACATGCCGGCAGTGGAGGGAACCAGAACTATTTTATTTACAAAGTAGTGGTATGTAAATTATTCTAATATTCACCAAAGGCCCCGTTCGGCTGGAATTATAAGCCGGCTGAAAAACACTTGTCGGTACCAGTAGTATAGGGGTACCCACACTCAACGATAATAAAAACAAAAGCGACTAAATCACGGCAGAACACAACCCACCTCAAAGCGCGCGTCAGGTCCGCCTCGTATGAGGCCGGCTCGACGGGATGCCTCGACCGCATCCCGTCTCCGACTCGTACGAGACCCTCTCGACGGGAGGCCTCGACTGCGCCCCGCCCCGCACGACAAAACGCCTCGACCGAACTCCGACTCGCGTGAGCCTGGGTCGAGGCGCTCGATCCCCTCTCTCTTCACCTACCCCGGGACAAAAGTCATAGCATTTAATGCAATTACCTACTACCACCTACCGGCATGGCCGCAACCAGGGTCGACGTGGGAACAATACCGGTGTCAGTTCTCACTGTTTTACCGCCCATCCCGTGATGGGAGGTGAAAAACGTCACTGTACCCACCTTACCGCACACTGTACATCACTAGTTACCCTCGAGGGAGGATGCGACAAAGTCCGTACACCGCGATTCCAGGGATTCAGACTTATCCGATCAGCCTCGACCAGGCCTCGACCCGGCCTCGACCCAGCCTCGACGCCTAACACAGCACAACAGGGAACGAAGGACGGTATGGCACGGCACACCGGGTCATTTCAGCGCCTCGTCCTCTACGATGTCACGATGTCCGGGGATGGTCCTCCATTCCTAGGGCACGTCGCTACAGTCATCTCAACAGGGATCGACAAAACATCGTTTCAAGACCCCCATTGTCTTGCGTCCTCTCGTCCTATAAAAGGAGAGGCCCGGGCTCTACAACGGGGGATGGGGGGGACAACGGACGACAAGCCATACACAAGATCGAGATCAACATCTCAAGCAACCATCTTGTACTTCCTTTTTTCTTCTTTTTGAGACCTGGGCTAACTACCCTCTCTCGCAAGCTTGTAACCCCTACACAAGCACCTCGGTGCAAGGAAATACAAATCTCTCCCTCCCCCCGCTGGACGTAGGGCCTTCTCTTGCCCGAACCAGGATAAACCCCCGTGTGTTCTCCTTGCATCACCATCCAGGAAAGGGACACACAGCATTTACTCGTTGGTCTAGGACCCCCTCGGGTCCGAACACCGACAGTTGGCGCGCCAGGTAGGGGATCGCTGCGTGCCGACGTCGCTTTCCCGCCTTTTTCCTGGATGGCTGACCCCGATCGTCCTATCCCGTTGGCCACGGTGATCTGGTTCGGGAGTTTGGAGTTCATGTCGCTTGGCTACGGCTACGACATGGTCCTACTCCCACCTAGACACCCAACCGACGAGGATTACGAGCTCTCCCAGCCTAGGGGAGCGATCCGCCGGTATCGTCGTTCCAGGCAGGCGCGAGCCGCCCGACGACGACGAGCCCGGCACAACCACCGTCTTCATCTCGCGGAGGGTGACGGGATTCCCCGGTCCGACACCCCCCAGCCGGACGCCAGCCCAGACTTCCTCATTGAAGGTCTGGGGAGGATCGGCTTGGCCGAGGGTAACATGCCGACGGAGAATCCCGCCGCTCCCCCGTCCGGTGAGACACCGCTACCCGGAGCACTCGTTCCGGCGTGGACAGCCACATCTCCTTCGCCGTTCTCGTTTGGGCTAGATTCGGCTGCCCAGGCGTACGCTTCTTCCGTGAGCACTCGCATGAGTGCTTATGGGGAACTCCCCGGGCACCATCTACGCTCCGCTCTGGACCTTGTTGCGTCCACGCCGGCTTCTGATTATCTGGACTCTACTGAGGCACCAGAAACAGAACCCCGTGTGACCGCTTCCTCACGCTGCAACCCCAGTGGCGATCCGCAACGGCCATGCATTCCCCCGTCATACTATTATTTCGGCGCCCCTGACTCCGACTCGGCTGATGACACCTACGATCCGACCCGCGAGTGCTTCAACGTCGATGTTGAAAGCGCGTCGGATTCGCAGGAAGAAGAGCCAGTCGGAGGAAGGCACACGCCCCCTCATGTCGAGCTCCCTGCCGAGCGGGACGAGGCTCAACTCCTTGCGGATCAAGGGGTGCAGCTCGAGAAAATCCGCGAGTTACAGGAAAGGCTCGACGAGGAACGGGAAAACCTGCGGCTGCTTCAACAAACCCTCGAGCGTGAGCGTGCGGAACGCGCACTGGGCGGAAGAGCTCGCGAGAGAGCTCGCGACGTCAACCGTCGCATCGACGAGGACCGGGCAACCGACCCCCCGGTCTTCGCTCGAGCCAGCCAGAACGTCGTGGCCGCCGCCATGCTCCTCCGCAATATGCCCGAGCCGTCAAACCCCGATGCTCGCCGGGCTCGAGATGAGATCCGAGAACTCCTCGAGACCGCTGCCCTGCAGCAGGCCGAGAGCTCTGCCTCGAGGCGACGCGAGCCCGCCTCGGAGCGGCTCGCAGAGCCCTCTCGACAGGAGAGAGAGGCCTCGGTTCATCCCGAACATCCCTGACGGATTCGAATGGCTCCCGCCCCCGAGCACATAGCTCACGACCATGGGCCTCGAGACACCCGTGGCAACATCGTCGAGCGCCGCACGCGCAAGCACGGTGACGGTGTGGCTCGAGGTTACCACGTGCACAGGGGCGGGCGCTACGACAGCTCGGAGGACCGCAGTCCTTCACCCGAGCCTCCGGACCCTTGGGTCTTCAGTAAGGCTATCCGCGAAACGATACTCCCGGCACGGTTCCGCCCTCCCACGACTCTTGCCAAGTACAACGGCGAGACCAAACCCAAACTTTGGCTCGCCGACTTCCGCTTGGCATGTCAGCTGGGCGGGGCCACCGACGACCGGGTCATCATCTGACAGCTCCCCCTGTTCCTCTCCGACACCGCCCGAGCCTGGCTCGAGGATCTCCCGCCCCAGCAGATCCACGACTAGGGTGATCTCGTGAGGGTGTTCGATGGAAACTTCAAGGGAACTTACGTGCGCCCCGGCAACTCGTGGGACCTCCGGAGTTGTAAGCAGAAGCCGGGTGAATCCCTCCGGGATTACATCCGGTGCTTCTCCAGGCAACGCACCGAACTCCCCAATGTCACCGACTCCGACGTCATTATGGCTTTTCTCTCTGGCACCACTTGCAAAGAGTTGGTCCGAGAGTTGGGCCGCCACACCCCACTCACTGCCAACGGATTGATGGACATCGTCACCAACTTTGCCGCCGGCGAGGAGGCGGTTGGTGCCATCTTCGGCGGTGAGCAGGACAAAGGGAAGCAGAAGGCTGACGATCCTGCGAGCTCCACCCGGGGCTCCAAGAGGAACAACCGTAAGAAGAAGAAAGGCCAGCAGGGCAAGCCCGAGGCTTCGGCCGATGAGCTTGTCGCCGCTACTGAGCGCAAGAAGCCTCAAGGCCCTCCCGGTGGGGGCATTTTCGACAAAATGCTCAAAGAACCATGTCCCTACCACAAGGGACCCACTAACCATAACCTCGAGGATTGTCACATGCTCCGTAGGTACTTCGAGGGAGCAGGCGGCAAAAACACCGACAAGAAGGAGGATCCCAAGGGTGACGACAAGGATGAGGGATTCCCCGAGATCCACGACTGCTTCATGATCTACGGAGGACCCTCGACCCGCCACTCGGCTCGCCAATGCAAGCGAGAGCGACGGGAGGTTTTCTCCGTACAAACGGCGGTCCCTCGTTTCCTTGACTGGTCTGCGGTGGCCATCACTTTCGACCGTGATGATCATCCTGACTACGTCCCCAATCCGGGGGTCTACCCTCTTGTTGTTGATCCCATCATCACCAACACACGCCTCACCAAAGTACTCATGGAGGGTGGAAGCAGCCTCAACATCATCTACTCCCAGTCCCTCGACCTCCTTGGGTCGAGAGAGCGCGCCTCCAACCTAGCGTCGGGGGCTTCCATGGAGTTGTGCCAGGGAAGCGGGCGGAACCCCTCGGATGGGTCGATCTACCCATTTGTTTTGGCACACCGGCCAACTTCAGAAAGGAGACCCTCACCTTCGAGGTGGTCGGATTCCGTGGGACATACCACGCCATCCTCGGGCGCCCGTGCTATGCCAAGTTCATGGCTGTGCCAAACTACACCTACCTCAAGCTCAAGATGCCAGGTCCAAACGGCGTCATCACCGTGGGGCCCTCGTACGAGCACGCCTACGAATGCGACGTCGAGTGCGTCGAGCACGGCGAGGCTGTTTTGGAGTCGGTGGCTTTGGCTGCGGACCTCGACGGTCTCGCGAACGAGGTTCCCGACCCGAAGCGCCACGCCGGTAGCTTCGAGCCCGCGGAAGATGTCAAGCTCGTACCCCTCGACCCTGCTGATCCCAACGGGAAGGCGCTGAGCATCAGCGCCACCCTCGATCCAAAATAGGAAGCCGTGCTCGTCGACTTTCTCCGCGCAAATGCCGCCATCTTTGCGTGGAGTCCCTCGGATATGCCGGGCATACCCAGGGAAGTCGCCGAGCACGCCTTGGAGATCCGGGCCGGATCCAAACCGGTGAAGCAACGCCTGCGCCGCTTCGACGAGGAGAAGCGCAGGGTCATCGGCGAGGAGATCCACAAGCTGTTGGAGGCCGGATTCATCAAGGAGGTTCATCATCCTGAGTGGCTAGCTAATCCCGTGTTAGTTAAGAAAAAGAGTGGGAAATGGAGGATGTGTGTAGACTATACTAGTTTGGATAAAGCATGTCCAAAAGTTCCCTTCCCTTTGCCGCGCATTGATCAAATCGTTGATTCCACTGCGGGATGTGAAACTCTTTTGTTCTTAGATGCCTACTCCGGTTACCACCAGATCAAGATGAAGGAGTCCGACCAGCTCGCGACTTCATTCATCACCCCGTTCGGTATGTATTGCTATGTTACGATGCCCTTCGGTCTCCGGAACGCAGGGGCCACATACCAGCGGTGCATGCAGCACGTCTTTGGGGAACACATCGGGTCGACGGTCGAGGCTTATGTCGACGACATCGTTGTCAAGACAAAACAAGCCGACGGTCTGGTCAGCGACCTCGACGTAGCGTTTAAGTGCCTCCGGGCAAAAAACATCAAACTTAACCCTGAGAAATGCGTCTTTGGCGTCCCTCGAGGCATGCTTTTAGGATTCATCGTATCCAAACGCGGCATCGAGGCTAACCCCGAAAAAATCTCTGCCATAACTAAGATGGGCCCCATCCGAGATCTGAAGGGTGTACAGAGGGTCACTGGTTGCCTTGCAGCACTCAGCCGCTTCATTTCACGCCTCGGAGAAAAGGCGCTCCCTCTGTACCGTCTCCTAAAGAAATCACAGCATTTTTCATGGACCCTCGAGGCTGAGGAAGCTCTCACAAAACTCAAGGCCACGCTCTCTAACTCACCCATCCTCGTCCCTCCGACCCCGGGGGAACCACTCCTACTGTATGTCGCTGCGACGTCACAAGTAGTCAGTTTGGTCCTGGTGGTCGAACGGGCTGAGGAGGCGCATACCTTGCTTGTCCAAAGGCCGGTCTATTTCATCAGCGAGGTGCTCTCAGAAACTAAGGTTCGATACCCACAAATTCAGAAACTGCTATACGCCGTCGTCCTAACACGGCGCAAGCTCCGACACTACTTCGAGGGCCACTCGGTTACTGTGGTTTCTTCTTTCCCCTTGGGAGAGATAGCCCGGAACCGGGAAGCCTCGGGTAGAATTGCTAAATGGGCGGTTGAACTCATGGGCGAGACCCTGTCCTACGCACCGCGCAAGGCTATCAAGTCACAGGTGTTAGCCGATTTTTTGGCTGAGTGGACCGACACCCAACTCCCTCCCACACAGCTCCAGGCCGAGCTCTGGACCATGTACTTCGATGGGTCGTTGATGAAAACAGGAGCAGGCGCGGGCTTGCTCTTCATCTCGCCCCTCGGGGTTCACATGCGCTACGTCATCCGGCTTCATTTTCCTGCGTCGAACAACGTCGCTGAGTACGAGGCACTCGTCACGGGGCTGAGAATTGCCATCGAGCTCGGGGTCTGACACCTTGATGTTCGAGGCGACTCCCAGCTCGTGATCGACCAGGTCATGAAGAGCTCGAGTTGCCGTGACCCCAAAATGGAAGCCTACTGCCAGGAAGTACGGCGCCTCGAGGATAGGTTTCACGGCCTCGAGCTCAACCACGTCGCACGCAGGTATAATGAGGCCGCCGACGAACTGGCAAAAATCGCGTCCAGTCGAACTACGGTTCCACCAGACGTCTTCACGAGAGATCTCCAGCAGCCATCCGTCGACCTTAGGCCGGACGGAGGGGTCGACGGGACGTCGGTCGACCCCCCTCCTGAGGCAGAAGCCCCCTCGACCGGGGCTGAAGCCATGCAGGTAGAAGGATCGACCCCGCCATCTGACCTCGAGCTTGACTGGTGCGCTCCGTACCTCGACTACCTTATCCGAGGGGAACTCCCCTCGAATAAGACCGAGGCTCGACGGATCGCTCGCCGGGCCAAAACTTTTGTGATCATTGGCGACAGTAGGGAGCTGTACTGCCGCAGCCCTACTGGCGTCCTCCAGCGCTGCATCACAAACGAGGAAGGCAGAGACCTGCTGAGCGATTTGCACTCGGGGGCTTGCGGTCACCACGCAGCGCCTCGAACCCTCGTCGGAAACGCTTTTCGACAAGGATTCTATTGGCCAACCGCGGTCTCCGACGCTGTCAAGCTAGTACGCTCCTGCAAGGGTTGTCAGTACTACGCGAGACAAACACATCTTCCGGCACACGCCCTGCAAACCATCCCCATCACATGTCCGTTTGCCGTTTGGGGGCTCGACCTTGTCGGACCACTAAAAAGAACGACTGGCGGCTTCACCCACTTGCTTGTCGCGATTGACAAATTCTCCAAGTGGATCGAGGCCCGCCCTATCACCAGCATCAGGTCCGAGCAAGCTGTGCTATTCTTCACCGACATCATTCATCGCTTTGGGGTCCCCAACTGCATCATCACGGACAACGGCACCCAGTTCACTGGTAAAAAGTTTTTGGATTTCTGCGACTACCATCACATTCGCGTGCTCTGGTCAGCCGTGGCTCATCCAAAAACAAATGGCCAAGTGGAACGTGCCAATGGCATGCTCCTACAAGGCCTGAAACCCAGAATTTTTGACAAGCTAAACAAACATGGCAAAAGATGGGCCGCCGAGCTGCCCTCGGTCCTGTGGAGCTTGAGAACAACGCCAAGTCGAGCCACGGGGTTCACTTCGTTCTTCTTAGTCTACGGTTCTGAGGCAGTCCTCCCAACTGATATTGAATACGGGTCCCCAAGGTTGAAGGCCTACAACGAAAGAAACAATGACGTCGCAAGGGAGGACGCCCTCAACCAGCTCGAGGAGGCCCGAGATGTGGCTCTGTTGCATTCTGCCAGGTACCAACAAGGCCTCCGACGTTACCACGACAGACACGTCCGCAAGCGTGACCTCAACGTCGGCGACCTGGTGCTACGACGGAACCAGAACACCAAGGGACGCCACAAGCTCACGCCACCATGGGAAGGACCGTACATCATCGCAGAAGTACTGAAGCCGGGCACCTACAAGCTATCCAACGAGAAGGGCGAAATCTTCACCAACGCTTGGAACATTGAACAGCTACGTCGCTTTTTTCCTTAGAAAGCCTCGAGGCTCTGTAATTTCTTTTTCATCAATAAAGAATACAGCAATGTTAAAACTTTCGTTTCACGATGAGGAAGGATCGACTCTGCACCACCAGAATCGACCCTCCCTCAGGGGCAACACAGGGGGGAACCCCCCAGTCCCCGAAAAAACCTGCGCTCTTTTTTAAAAATTTAAGAACCACTTCTTAGATCAACGGCGCTGTAAGAGCACCCTAAGGATCGAAAGGGCCCTCGAGCCAGGAGTATCACCTACGCCTCCGGGGCTATGGTGCCTCCACTCACTCCTTACGCCTCCTAGAGGTGCAACTTCACGCTAGGGAGACCTAAATGACGGTTCCTAACTTTGAAAGAGATTACACTCCGCTTAGATCAGGTTCTCACACGATCCGCGAGGCCGCAAGAGCACCCTGAAGCTCGAGGGCAGTCGAGCCGTGAGATCACTTACGCCTCTGAGGCTACGGTACCTCCACTCGCTCCCCTACGCCAAAGGGCGCGACTGCGTGTTAAGTAAATCGTACGAGAACACAATCCAAGCAATAAGGGAAGAAAAGCTCGAATGGAACTAAATTAACCACGAACTAATTTATGTTCCGAGTTTCCTAGGGCCTCCAAGGCCACCACAACCAAAGTTCAAAATGACTAACTTATTACATGGGCCTCTGCGCCCAGATTTGGCTCACAGGCCTTCATCGTCAGCAGGCGGAACCACCTCAGGTTCAAAGAGCGAGGCCAGACGACCCCCAGGCCCCTCCGCGGCTTCAATCAGCTCCAGGCAGGCGTTTTCATTGTCCTCATCCGTCCGCTCCGGGTCTGTGATGAAGCCGTCGGCAACAAGCTCCATGTCAAACACAAACCCCGAGCGGACGACGGCCAGCGCCCTCTTCACGCCATGATGGAGGCTGTCCCGAATCTTCTCCCGGGCAAGGTGACCCAGCGCCGCCATCCGACGGACGAAGGAGTTTCCTGGAGCGTCTTCTCCGGTGTCGGCGTCGGGCTCGACCCCCAGACCGTCGCATACCGTGGTGATCACGCCCTCGAGCAGCTGGGTCCTCCGGGTCTCGGCTTCGAGGAGGCTCTGCAGGGAGTTGGCGGACGAGTGGGCCTCCCGGTTCTCACTCTCCAGCTCTAGAATACGACAAGACAAAATTAGCACCTAATATGAGGCCTCGACGGCATAACTACAACAGTCATACTTACCCTCGATATGGGTCTTCAAGCCCACAACCTCGTTGCGGAGACCTCCGCACGTCTGCTCGAGCCCCAGGAGGGCGCTGTCCTTGTCACGGACGGTCGCCTTCAACGCCTCGATCTCCTGATGGGCAGTCTGGAGCGCCGCGTCCCTCTCTTGGACGGCCCCGTTCAGCACCGTGACCTCGTCCTTTAGCGCGCTGAACCGGGCCGTCACTTGCCCGATTTGGACGTTGAGGAGGTCACGTTGACGGCCAACCTGGGAGACGTCCTCCTCGAGCTCCTTCACCCGCGCCGACAGGGCTCGAGGTCCCTGCGAGCCTGGGCAGCCTCTTCCCGGGCCTTGTCCGCCTCGGTGCGCATCACAGCTTCAGCCGCCCAAGCCTGGATCGCCTCCTCCTTCACCGTCGAGTAGGTGGTACGCAGCTCCGCCATCTCAGCGGTCCGATCGGCAAGCCTTTTCTGGGCCTCCTCGACCAGGGCCCGTTGCCGGGACAGCGCCGCCCACACGCCGCTCTCATCCCAGATGAAGAGCGACTTGCGGCGGGAGTACTCCTTCAGCTCCTGATTCAAAAGAAACCAAAAAAGATAACGAAACCAAGGAAAAAAGACACTGAGAGCCACGAAAAAAGCTAACGGATTAGTCGTACCTCGGTGGCATCCCGTACACCCCGCGAGACGGCTTCGGACGCCACGCGGAGTAGCCGATCGAGGTGCTGGTGGACGCCCTCGAGGTACTGCCAGCGGTGCGCTTCATCCCTGTCATTCAGGGTGAAGATAGGCTCGGCATCGGGGTTCGCAGCATCCCTGAACTGAAGGGACGGCCCTCTCCACCTCGGGATCTCCTCCTCAGCCCGCGCTATCGCCAGCGTGGCGATGTCGGGCCACGACGACGACGACGCGGCCGGGGCGTCTCCCGGCCCTGCTGTTGGGCATTCTTAACGTCATTACCAAAAGTAGACTTAGTTTTCTAATTCTGATAACGGCGCCAAAAATGCCGAACCTATCCCTCATGCCACTTAAGCCAAGTTGTCATCCCCAGCATGACATGAGAGACGCGGTATTGAAATATGCAACTGCTCTTCTAAATAAATAATAAATAAGATCTGCAAGCGCACAGATTAATACCGATGTAGCATTTTAACCGGAAAGTATTCCAGGTATCGTTATTTATATTTTTACCACTGGGAAGGGATTACTAACATCAATGTTGATTATGGAATGGAATATAGGAATGAGTATCAATCATTACATGTATAAGTGAGAGCATTCATCTATCTCTTGCATATAGGGGTAAGTGTCACATAAAATATAGATAAAGTATGAATGGTGACAAAGATAATTAATCTGATCAGCTAGCCACATATAATAATGATAAGCACCTCAACAGATATTCTAGCAAGTCATTAGCATGGTATTAGGACGAACTACAAGGATATTTCCTAAGTTATTCTTAACTATAAAGTCTAGCATATCATAGTTAGTGCAAGTACACTTGGCAATCATTGCGAGAAAGGACTACGCCCATGCATAGTGATATTATCAAGGAAGATGAGAAACATAGCAATCACTCCCCCGTAATAATGTTGCTCTGCCTGCCTTACACACGGGAGGGGGACTATATAAGAACCAACAAAGCTGTCACCATCGCGGACCACCCCACGATCCGGCATATAAGGTGCAATCGCAGATAAATATGGTCTAAGCACCACGCCTACACAATATTTATCATTTACCCATGGATCCGATGGATAAACGCTATACGATCCTAAACATGTATATAATTCCAATCTAACTAAGCCAAGCGTATAACTACGATAAACTAAGAACAATATAATTGCAAACATAAACAAGTAGAGCATAGTCATAATCAATATATTGAAATAGAACAAAGTTGTATTCATAATATTGAAGAACAAAGATGAACAATGAAGAACAGTAAAGGAATTACCAAGAATCCTCAGATCCGGAAACCAATCGAAGATTGACTCCTTCTAGTTCTAATCCTATGTAGCTATGCTATACTAGAGATCTAGTTGATGTGGTGGCTCTAGGGCTTGATCAGAGACTCTCCTCCTGAGATTAGGGTTTGAGGAATTGAGAATGAGGGAGTGCCTCCTCCAGGGGCCAGGGGTCCTGCTTATATAGCCCCCTCAAGTGAACGTGGGCCGTCGGATCAAACCGACATTAATCGCACGGTTTTCCTTGATCCCTTAGGTCGGTGGAGCATAATCCGCGAGACGGAGCCTGATTGGCTCTCAGGCCAGGGCGGCCGCCCTAGGGAGCAGGGCGGGCGCCCTGCCTCCGGGCCCGTTCGGCCTCCCGTTCGATCTCGTGGCTTCTGGAGTCTTCTAGATGATAGAAAATCGGTGAACACGTTATTATCTCTATGTAAACCCGACGTGTGGGCCTTTCTCTATATTTTCTGATAACCCCCTGCAGAAACAGACAAACACCAAAACTTGTGGAATTCTGTCAGATAAAACCCTAAGTCTAGGTGTTGGTTGCATTTGGATCCTTTTCTTTATTTATTTAATAACTATATTTGGTACTTAAGGACCATCAACAAACTCCCCCAAGCTTACCTCTTGCTCGTCCCTGAGCAAGGATAGACTCATTATGGATCAGAAGTTGCTGCAACGCCTTTGAACGTTGACGGTACATATGCTTTCAAATAAGGTCTCATCCCTGAGTTAGAGTAAACTGTCAAGACTTAAAACTTACTCATTTTTCCTTTCACCATGGGGCTTGCAACCGTCACCTGCATCTTGAGTGATTAAAAGATAGAACGGTCTAGTCAAACGCCATGTCTCTTATTCTTGATCAGCTATAGCTCTGGAGTTTTTGCAAATTTTTCAAATAAAACTCAGAAATTCCTTGTATGACTCTCTCAGATCTCTCTTTTGTGGTATTTCTGGATCCTTACCAAGGCAGTAATGGTATATGCCTTCTCTCTCAAAGTATGTGGTATTTATGGTATAAGGCGTAGTGACATTGCCTTCTCTCTCACCCTACTCTAATAAGGCTTTGATATCTGGAGCTCATAGGTGGGAGATACAGTATACATACTCATAGAACATTTATTGCATATTCAAACCATGGATCCAGAGAAACAAGTTAATAAGTCAAATCAAGATGTGCATGTGTGGTGAATGAGTGGTGTATGGTGATAACAAAAGTCTAATGCTCTTTTTGAGGGAATACATACCTTTCTTGCTTTTTAAAACTTTTGAGGGGAATGAGATGCTCTATATATTTTTTTCTTTTTTTTTCTCTCAGGTGGGTATCTTGTACCCCTAATTCTACTGTCGGACACTTGTCCATTTTTACCTCTCGTCTCACTTTTTCTTTCTTCGAGGTTCCGAGCACTTGCTCCTTTTTATTTCCTTATTTTTTTAGAGCAATCTCCCTCTTTCGAAAATATAGCAAGTGGTAGTAGAAATGACTTGAGCATTAACTTCATAGGGAATAACAGGAATGGGATAATGTTTTTGGCTATTCTCTCCCGGGTCAGGAGTAGAATAATTTTGGGTGAATCCGGAGATGGAAATGAGTGGATATATGTGGATGCGTACTTCCGGAGTAGAAGCAGCATGTATGAGTGAACGTGCAAGTGAATCTTGATTTTAACCACATGACAAGTTCCTAAGGGTCTACACAGCTCGACCACACTCAATGTCCATAAACAGTAAGTAGTAAAAGTGCGGCTCTTATTCTAACAAGCATGTATATATGGCTGTGGTAGGAATTTAAACTCTCATCATACAGGAACTCATCATGCAACATTTTAAAGATTTTCAAAGATAAAATTCTCCAGAATTCTAGCATCTCTAGGAATAGATAAACAGCAGCTCAACCTTCCCATATCATATCCGTTAACAACTTAGACTTCAGATCAAGTTCTCTTCCCACTAGTTCAAGTTTAGAGCCAGTTTTAAATTATAACAGTTATGTCTAAACTAGAGAGAAAACAAATTTAAAAATTAGGCAGAGCAAATATTCATCATATCCATGCTAGAGTTTTATTTTCAAGATTCAGTTTAGCATAGCTACTTTATTTATTTATTAAACTAAGCAAATATATATAAACACAAAATATTTATTTGGGTTTTCATGATTATGCATCTTTTTATTTTAATAAAGCATAGGTATAAATGTAGATAAAAATACTTATCGGGATAAATGGGGGTGCTCTCCCCCAAGTTGGATCTTGACGTAATTTTTTCTGATGTAGCTAGTAGGTGCAGAGGTGTATTTGAATGTCGGCAGTACCCTGACAGCGATTAGGATGTCCTCCATCTGCTAGTCTTCCTGAATTCTGTGGAGCTCAAATAGACAACAAAGCTTCGTGGAACTTGATTAAGCGTTAGCATAAATATCTAGCCTTTATCATGTTTGAGCTTCCTTGATAAATGTCACTCTCTATTTTTATTTTCATTTTTATAGAACAGAAAAAATATATATTATTATTTTTTTATGCCACCACAGTGAATGTACTTATGGGTTTTATGCCACTCGCATACTCACATGGGGCTTACTGTTTTTAACTTTTTTTTAAGACAGAAAGAACATGATTAACTAAGCAATAATTAAAGGGAAAATGATAACTACCAAGTTTACCTCTTGGCATGGCGTTCGGTGTTTTTAAGTCCTCCGAACAGGACTTCTTTTCTTCTTAGTTGTCTTGGGATTTGGGTGGCGTAGACGGTGGTTCCGGCAGCGCCTCCTCTTCTTGTGTAACTGTCTTCGCTTTCCATACCCGACTTGGTGCTTCGGTCTCCTGTTGTGTATCCTCGGGCCTTATGACATCTCCTTCATAGTCTGCCCATACGTCCTTGATGGTTTGCCTCCTTTGGTTACGGTTACGTCGCCTTCTTCTTGTCCTGACCTGCTTAGAATCTTCAACTATATAGTTAGGGTCATTAAAGTAGCGGCGTACCTTCTCAGAGGGGAAATGCATATGGACTTCTCCGGTTCCAATGTAGATGATTGCTTTGACGGTGCTAAGGAACGGTCTTCCTAGGATGATGGGTGGATCGTACTCGTCTCCCATGTCAATGACCTGAAAGTCTGTATGGACAAAATGATCGTTAATTTTAACAGGGACATCGGTTACTATACCTTCGACCTTTCGGGATGTCTGATTTGCCATCTGAAGCTGAGTGTATGTTGGTTTTAAGGGCATGGTTCCGTACAAGAGCTGATAGGTGACTGTGGCCATTATGTTGACGCCTGATCCAGTGTCGCAGAGCGCCTTCTGAAAGGAGTATCCATTGATTGAGCACTCAATGCTTGGCATGCCTGGGTTGTCCTTCTTGTTCAGGAACGGCAACTTGAGTCGACCATCTTGACCTCCTTGAACTGCAGTGACCATCTTAGCTGATTCGGTCCATCCTTGGTTATTCTTGTTCTGCTTGATCCTCCTGTTGGTCCTCTTCCTTGGTTCATGTTGGGGTTGCTCTGGGATTTGTGTAATCTTGTTCTTGAAGGAAAACGTCTCCTTCCTCCCCTTGATGTTGAAGTTGATCTTCGCAGCGCTGGCGTAGATGACAGCTCCCGAGGTGTTCAGGAATGGCCTTTCCAGAATAACTGGTGACCTCTCATCGGACCCGGTCTCTATCACCACGAAGTCAGCTGGAGCATACGAGGTACCAACTCGGACACACATGTTCTTTAATATTCCTTTAGGAAAGCTTAGTGTCCGATCTGCAAGCTGCAAGCACATAGTTGTTTCTGATAAAGGATATGTAAAGAATTTTTCATAGAGTACCCTGGGCATAATGTTGACGCTGGAGCCAAAGTCACAGAGTGCTTCTGGGAAGTCCACCATGCCGATGGAGATCGGGATGACGGGGCGTCCTGGATCGCCTCTCTTGACTGGCAGAAGGTCATTATGTACTTCGACAGCGGGATTACTCCAATAGTTACCTGAGTAGTTACCTGAGTAGTTAGGCCTCTGTTGATTCCAACCTTGATTTTGTTGAGGACGGTTGTAGTTGTTGTTGTTGTTGATGTACCTTGCATCCTCAAGCATCTCAGGGCAGTGATTGCCTGAGTGTCCAGTATCTCCACATTCCTCACAAGTCATGTGAGAGTCGTAGACGTTCATGACTTCTCTTTTGTCTCCAGCTTTGTCATCGAGCTTTTTCATGAGTAGGTCTAACTTTGCAGACAGCATGTCTACCTCCTTGAGCTGGTGCATACCTCCACCCTTCTTGCGTGTTTGGATCCTCTCTTCGTTCCAACCTTGGTTGGACGCCATCTTCTCCACAAGGGCTGTAGCTTGTGGTATGGTGAGTGATAGAAATGCGCCTCCAGCTGTAGCATCCATGGTCTCACGAGCACTAGTGATGAGCCCATGATAGAAAGTCTACATAAGTAGCCAGCTCTCCATTCCATGATGGGGACATTCTAGGATGTAATCTTGAAAGCGCTCCCATGCTTCTGGAACGGATTCATCATGTTGTTGCTGAAAACTTGTAATCTTCCCACGGAGAGCATTGGTCTTACCCATGGGAAAGAACTTAGCCAGAAAGTTCATAGAGCAGAGTGCCCACGTAGTGTTCTTATCCTTCGTCGCGTAGAACCACTGCTTCGCTCTCCCCAATAGTGAGAATGGGAAAAGGCGAAGTAGTATGGCGTCTCTGGGAACATCTACTAAAGTGAATGTGCTGCAAATCTCCAGAAAATGTTGGAGATGAGCACTTGCATCTTCGTGCGGCTTCCCACAAAACTGGTTGGCTTGTACCATGTTGATGAGCCCTGGCTTGAGCTCAAAGTTCTTGTCGATGGCTGCGGCAGGTCCAGTGCGGATGTTGTCCGTAGTGAGAGCTGAGAACTCGCGGATCGTCTTGTTCGCCATGGCTGCGAACTCTGTTGACAAATTCCGGATGAAACTTCGGCGGTCTTCTGGATTGGATGAAGTGTTGCGTCGAAGTGTTGACTTCTTGAGCTTGGCTCTTGCCCCTCTGATTAATGCTTCGGGGTTGTCAACAAAATTTTCTGGAAGATGTCCTCTATTCATACATCACCCTGCAAAACAATAAGAATGGAAAAATACAGGGGTAAATCTGTATGGGAGAATTGATGATCTCAATCACTTAATGATGCGAATGATGACTCAAATTCCGTATTCATTCCTTGTTAGTAAATCAACCTTCCCCGGCAACGGCGCCAAAAATGCTTGTTGGGCATTCTTAACGTCATTACCAAAAGTAGACTTAGTTTTCTAATTCTGATAACGGCGCCAAAAATGCCGAACCTATCCCTCATGCCACTTAAGCCAAGTTGTCATCCCCAGCATGACATGAGAGACGCGGTATTGAAATATGCAACTGCTCTTCTAAATAAATAATAAATAAGATCTGCAAGCGCACAGATTAATACCGATGTAGCATTTTAACCGGAAAGTATTCCAGGTATCGTTATTTATATTTTTACCACTGGGAAGGGATTACTAACATCAATGTTGATTATGGAATGGAATATAGGAATGAGTATCAATCATTGCATGTATAAGTGAGAGCATTCATCTATCTCTTGCATACAGGGGTAAGTGTCACATAAAATATAGATAAAGTATGAATGGTGACAAAGATAATTAATCTGATCAGCTAGCCACATATAATAATGATAAGCACCTCAACAGATATTCTAGCAAGTCATTAGCATGGTATTAGGACGAACTACAAGGATATTTCCTAAGTTATTCTTAACTATAAAGTCTAGCATATCATAGTTAGTGCAAGTACACTTGGCAATCATTGCGAGAAAGGACTACGCCCATGCATAGTGATATTATCAAGGAAGATGAGAAACATAGCAATCACTCCCCCGTAATAATGTTGCTCTGCCTGCCTTACACACGGGAGGGGGACTATATAAGAACCAACGAAGCTGTCACCATCGCGGACCACCCCACGATCCGGCATATAAGGTGCAATCGCAGATAAATATGGTCTAAGCACCACGCCTACACAATATTTATCATTTACCCATGGATCCGATGGATAAACGCTATACGATCCTAAACATGTATATAATTCCAATCTAACTAAGCCAAGCGTATAACTACGATAAACTAAGAACAATATAATTGCAAACATAAACAAGTAGAGCATAGTCATAATCAATATATTGAAATAGAACAAAGTTGTATTCATAATATTGAAGAACAAAGATGAACAATGAAGAACAGTAAAGGAATTACCAAGAATCCTCTTGACAGATCCGGAAACCAATCGAAGATTGACTCCTTCTAGTTCTAATCCTATGTAGCTATGCTATACTAGAGATCTAGTTGATGTGGTGGCTCTAGGGCTTGATCAGAGACTCTCCTCCTGAGATTAGGGTTTGAGGAATTGAGAATGAGGGAGTGCCTCCTCCAGGGGCCAGGGGTCCTGCTTATATAGCCCCCTCAAGTGAACGTGGGCCGTCGGATCAAACCGACATTAATCGCACGGTTTTCCTTGATCCCTTAGGTCGGTGGAGCATAATCCGCGAGACGGAGCCTGATTGGCTCTCAGGCCAGGGCGGCCGCCCTAGGGAGCAGGGCGGGCGCCCTGCCTCCGGGCCCGTTCGGCCTCCCGTTCGATCTCGTGGCTTCTGGAGTCTTCTAGATGATAGAAAATCGGTGAACACGTTATTATCTCTATGTAAACCCGACGTGTGGGCCTTTCTCCGTATTTTCTGATAACCCCCTGCAGAAACAGACAAACACCAAAACTTGTGGAATTCTGTCAGATAAAACCCTAAGTCTAGGTGTTGGTTGCATTTGGATCCTTTTCTTTATTTATTTAATAACTATATTTGGTACTTAAGGACCGTCAACACCTGCCGAAGGGCCGGCCTCGTTGGCCTCGCCCACGGCTCCCGCGGCTCCAGCGGCCGTCGAGGCATCAGCTTGACTCGTGGCCTCGCCCCCCTCGACCCCCATTATTTGTTTTCCTTTGTCTAGGGGGGCGTCATCGAGGGCAAGGACCACGGGCCCCCGCCCTTCTGCGGTGACCGGCCCCTCGGCTACCAGCACCTCTGGAGCTGGCGCTTCCACCGTCGACGCTTCCGGGGCTGGTACCTCGCCCGTTGGCGGCTCGGGAACTGGCGCTCCGACCAACGGCGCCCCCGCGGCCGGCACCTCGCCCTCCGGCGCCACTTCTTCCGGGGCTCCGGCAGGGAGCTCGACGACCTCGCCCTCCGCCGTGCCTATCGGCCGCGCCGGCAGGTCTTGCTGCGCATGCGACCCCCTCGCCGGTGCCACCTCTTGCTCCGGTGCCGACGCAACCTCCTCCATGGTCACATCGGCACCCGCCCTCTCTGCGCCACTGACGGGTGCTTCACCCGTCGCGGCCTCGACGGTGGCCTCGGCCGATGGCAGCGCCCTAGGCTCCGCCTCGACCGGACCCGGCGCCACTGCCCTCACCGGGTCGGACCTCGCCGCGGCGGGGTCGGGGCCGGCGACCGCCGAAGCGTTTGCAGCCTCCTGCTGCTGTCGCAGGCGCTCCTTCGCGGCCTCGACCTCACGGACCCAGGCTGCGTCCTGCTCCGCCGACTGGTTGAGGACAGCGGCACTGGCCCGAAGAGACTTCACGGGGGTAGGCCCCATGAGCTCCGCCTTTCGCTTCAGCCTGCGAAGTAAAAAGCAAGGTCAGCCAACGAATTCGAAAAGAGACAAATCCCCTAAGCCTGAATACTCACCCGGAGATCGGCACCAAAGGCCTCGACCCCGCGCAGTCCGAGCCGCCCAAGGCGGCGGGCGGCGGCCTCGCGGCGGCCCCACCCGCAGACCGGGCGCTCCGCGGGGCCCTCGCCGGTGCGCCGCTGCGTGCTTTCTGCGCTTCCGAGGCTAGCTGGCCTCGGGTTCTTACGCCCGACGATGGCGCCACCGACGACGATGTCGGCGCCACCGTCCCGGCCCCCGCCCGAGCCTGCGGGGCCTGGGCTGGGGCAGGCATCCCCGTCGACCCCACTTGCTGGGTCTGGGGCAAGGCGGCCCCTCCCGCTGAGGGGCCCGCCTCCTTCTTCTCTTCCTTCTTCTCTTCCTTCTTCTTCTTCTTCTTCTTCTTCTCCTCTTCCTCCTCGTCCTCCTCGACCTCCTCGACCACGATGACCAAGGAGGACGACCCTGCGATGGGCTCCAGCAGGGGGCGGATATCGGGGAGGCTCCCCAGCCCGGTCGCGGCCTCATACCGCGACAGGGCATCATCATTCTCGCCGCTGCTGTCGTCGTCCTCCCCTGAGATGGTCTCGGAAGGCGACGGCTCCAGAGGAACTCCATCGAGGGCCTGCTGGCGCCGGAGCTTCTTCCGCGCCTCTGCTTCCCTGGCCTTGCGAGCTGTCCGCTTCTTGGTCGACTCCTTTACCTGTTGTTGCTTCGAGGCGTGCAGCCGTCGAGCCTCGCGGGCGGGCTGGTCCTCCGGCACCGGCGGCCGCGTCTCCCGCAGCGCCGACAAGTCCTGCACGCCGGCATCGATCGGGTTAAGGGGATCCAAGAAACAAATCAAACCAAAATGAGCGTATCATCTCAAAAATACTTACCACTGGCTCGAATCCCTCAGTGGGCCTCATGGGGACCCGGTCGACCTCCTCCGCCTTGAACGTCCCGACCATCCGACGGGCTCGACGGAGTACCTCCTCGAGGGTGAGGGCCTCGTGGGACATCCGGCTCCCCTCCAGAGGTGCCTCCGGAGTCATCTGGTCGAGACGTAGGCGACGCCGGCACAGCGGCATTACCCTGCGGCGGTGGAACGCCGTTGCCACCGCCGCTGCCGTCAAGCCTCGAAGGCGAAGCTGCTGCAGCGCCGCCAGCAGCGGGTCCAGGCGCGGCTTCTCGACCTCCGGCACCCCGTATCCCCAGCGGTCCTCCCGGGCGGTCAGCACACGGCCAGTGTACCTTGGCAGCTGGTTGTCGTCGTTGCGGAGGTAGAACCAGCCCTCGTGCCACCCGCTGTTTGAGGAGATGAGTCGAGCCGGGATGTACTGATCCGCCCGGCTCGACCTCAACTGGAGAACGCAGCTCCCCGCCCGCGCCGCGCAGAGAACTCCCTTCTCCCCCGCTCTCTTGGCGAAGAGTTCGCCCTTGAAGAGGTGAAGCCACAGGTTCCACTGCGGCTCCACCCCGAGATACCCCTCACAGACCGCCGCAAAGATGGCGGCCTGTGCGACGGCGTTGGGGGCAAGGTGATGAAGCTCCACCCGGTAGTAGTGGAGGAGCGCGCGCATGAAGACCGACGAGGGAACGCCGAACCCCCGCTCGTGGAAGCAGACGAAGCTCACCACGTATCCTTCCGGGGCCGCCGGCTCCCGGTGGGCTGGCGGCGGCGCAATCCACTCCGGACGCGACCGGTTCGTCCTCGGCCGCAGCAGCCCGTTTTCGACCAGCTCCTCCAACCTCCTCTCCGTCACCGAGGAAGTGGCCCAGTCGTCGGCGGGGAGGATTTGGCTCTTTCCGGCCATCGACGCTGTCGGGAAGGGGATGAGCGAAGGGGGAGGCGGCGGCGGCAGCAGCGGTGTGGGCGGAAGGCGCAAGAAGGCTAGGGTTTCCTGAGGCTAAGGGATGGCAAGAGCGCAAAGAACCGGAGGGGAACGCAGACCCCTGGGTCTCGCCTTTATATGCCGGGAAGAAGTCCAACGGCCGCGCGAAAAGGTAGGAACAGTTTCCCGCAATAAATGCGCTCACCTAACCGTCCCCCACGTCTTACAGGAGCAAGGCACGTGGCCGTCCCCCACGCCGTAACCGAACGCCACGTCGCCCACTACCGCGCCGATCTCGCCCTAAAAAGGCGCGCCTGGCTAACGGGCGGGGCGAGATCCATGGACGGATATTCCTAGATACCTATAACGGGCTCCGAGCCCACTATAAGTCTCGAGGGAACGGAAGCTGGCCCTCGACCTGGGTTCGACAGCTGCCCTCGAGCAACAGAGCAAGGGACGACCAGGGATGCGCCCGTACATGGCCAGGGCTCGAGCCACGCTCTCGAGGCACCTCAAGACGTATTCGAGGCCAAAGGACGAGGTCGAAGCAGGAATCCCCTCGGGGGAGGCATCGAGCCCTCGGATCCTGTCGCAGGGAACCGACATCCGCACGACCACTCCTTGGCATCTTTGAAGAGCGCCTCCGGGCCACAAGCCGACTCCTAACGACTGGAGCACGGACTCTCACTCGAATCTCCCCGCTAGCAGCTCACCGGGGATCGCCGGACTCGCCCAAACAGGGTAGTACGACGCTCCCCACCCCTCCTCCACCTCTCTGTAGGAGGAGCGTGAGGGCCGAACAACAAAAGACGGCAGGGACTCCGATCGACCTCGTGCGCGCGAGGCTCGGGGGCTCGACCGCATCAACGACTCCCTGATAAAACATGCAAAAGACCTCGGAGGAGTCTTCTCAAGACTCCACCAAGGCCTCGGGGACTACACCCGGCGGGTGCGCTCGTGCGCCCCCACCGGAGAAGTCCCAAAAAACGCTCGAAAGCCCCCGCCGGAAAGGTCAACGGCACTACGACCCCAATCCATCGGAAAAAGCCTCCAGGAGAGTGATCACACACTCACCTAAAGGCTCGGGGGCTACTGTCGGTACCAGTAGTATAGGGGTACCCACACTCAACGATAATAAAAACAAAAGCGACTAAATCACGGCAGAACACAACCCACCTCAAAGCGCGCGTCAGGTCCGCCTCGTATGAGGCCGGCTCGACGGGATGCCTCGACCGCATCCTGTCTCCGACTCGTACGAGACCCTCTCGACGGGAGGCCTCGACTGCGCCCCGCCCCGCACGACAAAACGCCTCGACCGAACTCCGACTCGCGTGAGCCTGGGTCGAGGCGCTCGATCCCCTCTCTCTTCACCTACCCCGGGACAAAAGTCATAGCATTTAATGCAATTACCTACTACCACCTACCGGCATGGCCGCAACCAGGGTCGACGTGGGAACAATACCGGTGTCAGTTCTCACTGTTTTACCGCCCATCCCGTGATGGGAGGTGAAAAACGTCACTATACCCACCTTACCGCACACTGTACATCACTAGTTACCCTCGAGAGAGGATGCGACAAAGTCCGTACACCGCGATTCCAGGGATTCGGACTTATCCGATCAGCCTCGACCAGGCCTCGACCCGGCCTCGACCCAGCCTCGACGCCTAACACAGCACAACAGGGAACGAAGGACGGTATGGCACGGCATACCGGGTCATTTCAGCGCCTCGTCCTCTATGATGTCACGATGTCCGGGGATGGTCCTCCATTCCTAGGGCACGTCGCTACAGTCATCTCAACAGGGATCGACAAAACATCGTTTCAAGACCCCCATTGTCTTGCGTCCTCTCGTCCTATAAAAGGAGAGGCCCGGGCTCTACAACGGGGGATGGGGGGACAACGGACGACAAGCCATACACAAGATCGAGATCAACATCTCAAGCAACCATCTTGTACTTCCTTTTTTCTTCTTTTTGAGACCTGGGCTAACTACCCTCTCTCGCAAGCTTGTAACCCCTACACAAGCACCTCGGTGTAAGGAAATACAAATCTCTCCCTCCCCCCGCTGGACGTAGGGCCTTCTCTTGCCCGAACCAGGATAAACCCCCCGTGTGTTCTCCTTGCATCACCATCCAGGAAAGGGACACGCAGCATTTACTCGTTGGTCTAGGACCCCCTCGGGTCCGAACACCGACAACACTGTTGGCTGATTTTTTTGAGAGAAAAATACTGTTTCGGCTAAAAAAACAAGTCGAATAAGACGGATTATAAACCAAATGAACAGGGCCAAGTATCGGTCATTGATTGATGCTTACAAAAATTACAGGTTGATCAATTTTCTTTTGATGTATTTTGGATGGTTTAATTGAAAGAACAATATTTATTCTTCAAATTAGAGATAAAATTAACTTTCGCTCAATGTTTTGCTATAACGGTATAATTGTAGACTCATATATTTTACTGTAACAAAAATATTTAGTTATACAATATTGAATCTTAATGAATTTTGTTTTGTGTTTTATCGTAGCGTTAACACAGGCATTATACGAGTAACTATAATCACTCGGAGCTAATTCTCATTTTTTGTACTAATTCAGATAAATCATTTGCAAGCCTTTTTCTCTTGCATTTTTTTTTAATTTCCGCAGTCCGCTCCAGGTCCCGCCAGTCTCATTTTCACCGCCAGGCGCCCAGGCCTCATTTTCACATTTTCACCGAGGCGCGGAGGCGGACCCCGGCCAAACCAAATTGGCGAGGTGGCGCGGCTTTCAAAACAAGCCGAGAAACCATCTGTCCCACCGACCAGTAGGCCCTCCGATCCTCCCAATTCAGTCCTAGCCAATAGGAGCCCAGCACCACCCATCACGCGGATCGTGACTCCACCTCCACCTCATCGGCGCCGTCCATTCCCATCCAACGCCACTCCGTCACCGCGCCCATCCCCGAAAAAGTTCCCGGCTCCCGCTTCCCACCTATAAAGCTCCGCTCCATCCCAACGCATCACATCACATCGCTCCCAAATCCCCAGCAAATCAACTCGTCTCCAAATCCACCGCCGCCTCCGGCTCGCCGTCCTCCGCGCCAAGCAGCGAAGCCCCCGATGGCCCGCACGAAGCAGACGGCGCGCAAGTCGACTGGCGGCAAGGCGCCCCGCAAGCAGCTGGCGACCAAGGCGGCGCGCAAGTCGGCGCCGGCCACCGGCGGCGTGAAGAAGCCCCACCGCTTCCGGCCCGGCACCGTCGCGCTCCGGGAGATCCGCAAGTACCAGAAGAGCACGGAGCTGCTCATCCGCAAGCTCCCCTTCCAGCGCCTCGTCCGCGAGATCGCGCAGGACTTCAAGACGGACCTCCGCTTCCAGTCCTCCGCCGTCGCCGCGCTGCAGGAGGCCGCCGAGGCGTACCTCGTGGGGCTCTTCGAGGACACCAACCTCTGCGCCATCCACGCCAAGCGCGTCACCATCATGCCCAAGGACATCCAGCTCGCGCGCCGCATCAGGGGCGAGAGGGCCTGAGCTCCCGTCGTCGTCGCCGCCGTTGTTGGATCCTTTCCTCAGTGTCTGCTTGTAGAAGCCGTGCTTCTCTTGGTTTCTTCTGGTGGCATGTTACTAGTACCATTGTGGTGGTGTTCGTAGTGTACTGATGCTTCTGTGATGGTGGTCTGTCCTATCGTAATGGAAATGAAATGTGCTTCTGAAATGCTGTCTGAATGTAGTTACTGCCTTTAGCATGTTCAGTTCGTGGTTCTGGTCTAATGAAATCTCTCGTATTATGTGGTATATATGGTTACCATTTCGATGGCTTTTGAGTTGTCAGATTTGACGTATGTACTGTGCTTGGATAAGTTCAGGTGTGAATTTTGTGCTGTATGTTTGGAATTCAGTGGATAGCATTTTGCCAATGTCAAAATTTGTCAGGCAACCACAACATTCAGGCTATGTTTGGTTAACAGGGGAACTTATCTACTAGGGAGGGATTGAGTGAATCTCTCCCATGTCACTCAAACCCCTTGGGGATTAAATCCCTTTTGGCTAGGATTCAGGCAGGGATTAATGTTTGCAAGTGCTATGTATACAAAGCCCTGCAACAAGTGCATTATCTTCAAGTCTGATTACATAGAAGAAAGTGGATATTTGCATACTATAGATTAGCAAGAATACAAGCAGTTGATTACATCCAACTAGACAGTATGCCAAAGATTGTAAGCTTCGACAAACATATGTCATACATTTCCGGTTGGTTAAGAACTGGTTGATCCATCAATGGCAAGGTCATCTTTTCACTTCTCAACACTTTAAGCCTTTAAAAACACACAAAAAAGCCATAGTGAATTCTAGGCACTGAACACACAGTTTCTGGGCAAAGCCTTTAAAAACACACAAAAAAGCCTTTTAAAACTGCGAATTGTGTTAACGATGTAATTTTCAGTTGTCAGGTCTAGGATATTTAGCCTCCAAAGTTTGTTAACTGCATGTGAAGTCAAGGTGACCATAGCAGAGCAGAAACTCTGTTTCAGCGGACATGCAAAAGTCAAGGTGACCATATTCTTCTTGGTTAAATATTATTAATCAATAATCTAATTGTTGTCTTTTGCTACAGGGCTACTTCCATTGAAATTTGTTGACCTGAACAACAAGCTGTCCTCAGCTTGCAGGAAGTGACTTGACTCTCTTTTTCCGAGCTGATGCCGATAGTATCTTTCTCCTTGAACCCTGTAACACCATGAGGGAAATGAATTAATGCACAGTAAACCAAAGCAGACTGCAATAAAACAAAGTGAATATGCACAAAAATGGAAGATTTCAGGTTCCATACTTCCATCCTGAATATTTCAGGGATCATATGAGCTAATATTCCTTTGAAAATACGATAAAACTGTGATGTATAATATATATCTCCGAACAAATATGGGAACAAGATTTTGATACCATACTTGAACTTGATGACCAACAAAACCCAGAGCAAAAGATAAGATAGGTCGCTCCAAGAACATGCTCTAAGCTGCAGCACACTTGCCTTTCTTACTTTGGAGATTCTTCACGTAGAACTTGAGCTCCTTACCCTCAAGGATGTAACTGTCATACAAGGAAAAATGTTATTGTAAGTAGCTGCCAACAACTGGAAGCTATCTAAGGCAGGTGAATATTCAGAGCCTTGCTTAAAAAAATAATAACATATTTTGACTGAATCAAGTGTGCCACAGCAGATCATATAGTTTTTGTTTTTTTTGGTTGAGAAATAGCAGATCATATAGTTTAGTACTCCTATGTGCTACTATGGTAGAATCCTGGAGTGGGCTAACCAAAGGACACTTTCATGGTGGGCTGGCCACAAGTTAGTCATACTTCAGTTTTTCTAGCAGCTGTTTGGTTTGCTGCCATAACTACGGTGTGCCACACTTTTTTAGCATCTTGTCTCACACGTCATAGGTCCATTTTCTTGCCAAACTTTACCACAAGTGTGGCTTCAATTTTGCTTGCCAAACTTTCTCTAGCAACCACAGTTTGCCGAATGTTAGGCGTGGCAAATTTTGGTCACCAACCAAACAAAAACCATCAGGAATGGCCTTAACTGAACAAGGCCCAATGGAACTTGTGTTCAGGAATCTTAGAACACATAGTATTTGCGTGCGCTGAAGAATTGTAGACTAATTGCCAACTGATTGATTTTGGCTCACAGGCCTGCGGTGGACTGTAAACCTCTGTGAATTGAATACAAAGCACACAGCATTTGCACGTACAGAATGAGAATCTCCTTATCAAAAGATTGGATCATCTAGTAAAACATTTGGCAACGTGGCTCTATGCCATCCAAAAGAACTAGCAGCAGCTAAGATAACAGAGGCTGGAACTGCAATAAGGATGAATTCTGTGCAAAACTCTTGTAGAGGCTAGAATAGAATTTGGTTTTCTAATAAAAATAACTAAAAATAAAAAAACGTAAACAATGGTCACCGCTGCAATGATATCATAGTTGCAGAGTCGATGTTCCCCCTTGCCATGAGTTGCGCGTACTGATGCTGGATGTACCCCAGGAGAATCTGTTGCAGGCAGCTAAAAGTTGTGATTCATACTCAACTTCAGAGTTTAAGCCTCCAACCGATCAATGCATAGAAGCCATCTGAATTTCACAAATCAGCTTGTCATGAGACTTGCCACGGAGGGAGGTAAATCGAACTACTTTGATAAGTTAGAGAGGTCAGTTAGACTTCAAAAATTTATAAAAATATAAGTACCCAGTCATCTATGAACTATCAAAGTGCATTTTAGTCCTTAATCTTTTATTTTCAGCTCAACTTCATCCCTTGGCCTACATGGAACACCACGATGTCTTACCTGGTCGACTCTAGGACCACCTGTGATTTGAGATGGATGGTCATCGTCAGGTACTAGTGTCCCTAGCACCGTCCCCAGCTATTGAATCAGATAGCTCAATTCCGATATTAATATGCACATTTTAAAATTAATATAAATATAGATTTGTATATCCTCAAAACATGAATAATCGGATCTGATATCATACTGTTCAGTTATAATTTATTTTTTCATTTCAATAACTACATATTATTGTTAGTTATGGAAAAAATATTATTTTTATTCACAATTGATTATTAGTCGAGTATGACACTAGAGATAGCTAAGAAAAAACTGTAGATGTTATAATTCATCATTGCGTTCTCAAGGTACTAAATAATCTTCGTAGCAACTATAATTACTCCCAAAGAAAACAATGTAGTAGCATTACAAGATAGCATTTAAAATAACACATTAGAATCACTAATGTCCGCTAAAGAGTTTTTAGACCGTTCACTAATAATGTTTTTCATCTGAATATTATTATTATTATTATTATCTCCAATCTTGGGTGGTGCTTGAGATTACCAGGCACGATGGTGTGACGTTCCACGAGGGATAAAGTTGAGCTGAAAAAAAAGGTTTGAGGACTAAAACATACTTTCATAGTTCATAGATGAAACTGAGCCTGAAATCCAAAGTTTGAGAAATAAAATGGCCACTTTGGTGAAATTGAACCAAAAAAGTAGATTTTGAGGACTGAAACATTTATTTTAAAAGTTTAGAGGTAAGGAACCAAAATGACTATTCCGCCTAATTAGTCTATGTTAAAGTCTCTCAAAAGCTCCTTAAAGACACTTGCTAAATGATTGATTATCCCAAGTGGCTATAAATGAGTATAGAGTTCAACTATTGTCTTTTTCCAATACTTTGCAATATTTAGTTGCTAAAAAGTAAAAAAGAGCCCACCACAACTTTTCCTCACTTGGCTAACTTGGCAGTTTGGCGCTTGGGCTCCATTCTAGAATCTAGATTTCTAGTTGTCTGTTGAACTTGAACCGAGAATCGGGTAACTTGTATTGATTTGGATGACCGGAGACTTGTACTGAGACTTGTATTTGAATGATCCTCGACTTGTAGATGTGTAGTTGTAGTCTATATTTGAATGAGGGGGTTTTTGTGACTGCGGGCTCCGGGCTGGCCTGGTCTGGTATTGGGCCCGTGCTTATTTTCGGGCTGATCCAGCCCAGAAAATGACCTATAGTGATGTGCCTGGTCGTCGGCTAGGCAGGGAGCCCAGCTCGGTACGGCCGGGTGGCACGCTATTGCATGCTTTCACCGGCCTCGTGCCGAGCCGTGCCGGGCGGCCCGTTTGCTTATCTAGAGTTGAAAATTAGTTTAATACTTTATTTTTTTTATTAATGTAAATTATTTCATATAAGTTATAATTTCAAGATAAATATTTATATAAATCTGATTAATTGATATATTTGATTATTAAATATTTATTGATAAATATATTAGTTTTATGAGCTATCTTTGTCTATGTTATATATGCAAATATTTTTATATCTACATGTAATAATTTTGTAGTTCCAAAAAATATTAATAAAGCAAAATGGCTACTTCTTTTCTACCATTTTATTTAAATTTCTTCACTTGACTTATTATTTTATTAAATATTATTCATTAGTTTACTTTGGTATTAGAGTTTTTTTTTGCGATGTGGTATTAAAGATTATTAGAAGTGTAGTTTCATTTAGTTCGTTTTGTTATCAACGAACTTAGTAGTAAAATCTTATTCAAGTATATTGAAATTAACAATATATTCTTTGAGTTGAATTGAGTAAATATTTAAATACAAATTTGAATCCGAGACATCCGTTTTGTATTCATATTTGAAAATGTCCATATCTATATTAAAATTAAAATTAAAATATGATAAAAGATGATATCCAGGCATCCAGCGATTATGAGTGAATTGTTTCCGATTCCGTCCTAGGAATATCCCACTGTGATAGCCCCACTCGCCCTCCCTTCCATCCCCCGCCCCTCCGCTAATCACGGAAGCGCTGATTGCGAAACACATCCCGCTTCCTCCCCTGGAGTCCACCGCGAACACGCGGCACGATCCTCCGATCCCCGATCCAATCAAGTCCCCCACCGACGCCCCTTCTTCCCACTCTGGCTGGCCACCTCCATATCCGGCGCCCTCGGGTACACGCCGCTTGGCCCATCCGCATGCCCCTGCGCCCCCACGCGCCGCCCACATAACGCGCCGCCGCTGTCGCCCAGCCCAGCGCATCGCCCCGTGCGCACGAGCGCCGCCGCCCCACCCCAGCAAAGCAAGCCTAGCCTTGTGCACCGCCTCGCCCTAGCTAACGGCGCCACGTCCCCCCTCACCTGCAGCGCTACGTACAGCTCCGGCAATCACGGCTCACAAAGTCACAATCCACCGTGATCCAACAATCCCTGCTGGTCGTCAATCTGTTGCTGGCCGTGGACTCGAGCGCCGAGCGGACTTCCTTCCAACGCGGATGATAGCGCTTTATCGCGGCCAACACATCGCCGTATCCTCACGCAAGACGACTTCAATTCATTTGTGTTGGCAAGGCCGCCGTGGTCGGCGTGGGCGAAGGCATCTCGGCTCTCAGGTCGCCCGTCGCCGTCCGTCAAAGTGTCGTTCCGCGCGATGGCGCGAGGACCTGCAGCACATCACGTCCTCCCCCACCAGCACTTGTAGGACATCCTGGGCTCAATCAGCGCGTGGGCTCCCTCAGGTTATCCTTCTTGGCTTCTTCCACAATGCTTTGCATGACTGATGATTGGCTCTTTAGCTATATGCAGAACATGTATAGGTGGATGCAATTGGTTCACCACTTTTTCTTTTTCTTTTTTTTTCCTGTCAAGATAAATTTCGTAACAATTAGTACACCCAAAAGTTTGCACTGTCTGAGATCAAAGGACATTTTTGGCTATTCATTTGCATTTTCAGCCAACGTTTTGTGCCAGTAGATTACATCTGAAAACCGTATGTGGCACAATCCTCATCTGACATTTTCTTTCAATTTATTGAGCTATGGCAGTAGTCTATCGTTTGCTGCTCTTGAACATGTGCATTTGGGCCTGGTTTAGATACCCAAATTCACCCTCAAATTCCACTGTGCAAAAAGAAGATTCCCCATCACATCAAAATGCATGCACATGCATGGAGTACTAAGTGTAGATAAAATCAAAAACTAATTGTACAGTTTTGTTGTACTTTGCGAGACGAACATTTTGAGCCTAATTAATCAATGTTTGGACAATTATTATCAAATAAAAATAAAATTGCTACAGTGCTGCACAGTGCAGCAGGGATGCCCGGAATCGGGCATCTAAACAAGGCCTTGATTCCATTCAGGAATCTAACATATCTATGCAGAAATCTCCCTCTTGCTCTATACGGGTTTAAGGACGCATCATGGTCTGACAAATTCTTGATGTAATGCCCCTCGCCTCTGCAAACTTCCCACTTGTCAGATTTCAAAAAAGGACATTTTGTCCAATTATGTTGCTTAGTAGGCATAATGGTCATTTCCTTCATTAAGATTTTCAGGATTATAATTTCCTGAAGATCAAAGTTGTGCCATTAAATCAGGCTAGTGGTATTCTAAGCTATTCTTTAGTTCCACCACGGTATCGCCCCATAGAAGTAGCAGGCATTCAGAATATTCTATCCCTTTTTTAAAAAAAGAAAGAATATTCTATTCGACAAGCACAACTTGGATCTGAGAATTCCGAATAATTGTCATAAAACACTACCAAACAAATAGATACTTCGAATTATTAATATAGTAGCTGATACAACAAGCCCTAACTCTTTGCTACATCCCAATGTGTACTAGTCGCTACATTCAAGAGGGAACAGATGGGTTGATGATTTGTTGTTTGTGAATTTGACTCCCATTATCATCCCTAAGCCATGTATCTGAAGTACATATTTCTCTGTACCTGTGAATTATTCAGATTAAGATTGGTGATGAGATTTATGAAGGCTAAAGACAACTTGTGATCATGTTAATACTGCCTCACACATGAATTGAAAGAAAAAACAGAAACTTAACATTGCTGCTGAAAAATGAATCATGGAATTCCTTATATAATTTGTTCTAATTTATGCCTTCACGTATTATTACCTCGACTTCTATTTGTTTAGTGGTGTTTTAAGACATTTCTATGATGATTTCCTTACATTTACAATGCATGCAGAACTTTTCTTATCAGATAAAAAGCTAGAAAGGAAAAGCTGATATCTTTTTTTTTTCTCGAACACGCAGGAGAGCTGCGTATCATTGTATTTAGTAGAAGAAAAAGGAGTCATACATAGACCCAAACACACTCACACACCCCACCACACCTTCCCTGTTTTCTAAGGCATCACCTGGATATTAGCGTACAACGACCGAGCGTCTAAGAAACTAGAAGCCCCTAGCAGTGAGCAAGGACAGACCCTTAGCTCCTGCCAAACACCACCAATGGGCTTCATCCCTAGCTATACTTAGGGCTATGTTAATGTTTGGTACAACCCCATTGAAGACACAGTCATTCCTGTGTTTCCAGATGCTCCAGGCGCCAAGTATGATGATAGAGTTTAAGCCTTTTCTGACATCCCCAGTGGTAGCTGCCTCCGCCTTTTCCCACCAGTCCTCCCATGCTGAATCCTCGGGCTGAGGCGTGAGTGAAGAGAGTCCAATGCGCTGCAAGAGAGAGAACCAGAATTGCCTAGCAAAAACACACCCAACGAGAAGGTGCTGAATGCTTTCCTGTTCCTGGTCACAAAGTAGACATTTGGGCGGGTGAGGGAGTCCTCGCCAAGCAAGCCTGACAGCTGTCCAACACCGGTTATGAGCAACCAGCCACATGAAAAAACGGCATTTGGGAGGAGCCCATGACTTCCATATTCTCTCATATGGTCTGAAGTATATGGCGCCCTGAAAGAACGCATCACGTGCCGACTTTGCGGTGTATTCCCCTGAAGCCGAGAGTCTCCAAAAGTGTCTGTCCTGTGTCCCTTCATGTAGTTCAACATTAGATATGGTATCCCATAATTCCAGATATTCTATCAGAGCTTGTACAGGTAGTTCGACTCGAATATCTTCAATCCATTTCTCATCAGTTAGGGCCTCCATCACTGTACGCCTTCCTATTATTCTTTTAGGGACCAAGCAAAAAATCTTTGGTGCTAATTCCTGGATATTTTTCCCCGCAAGCCATCTGTCCTTCCAGAACAGAGTGTTAGCTCCATCTCCTACTTCAGAAAACACTGCCATAGAGAGGAGACCATTCACCTCCTTGCTAACTTGAAGTGGCAGACTTGCCCAAGGTTTATTTGGTTCAGATTTCTTCAGCCATGGCCACCTAGCTCTGAGCGCAAAACCTAGCGATTTCAGGTCCGCAATTCCCAGTCCCCCAAGCTCTTTAGAGCGACAGATTTTGGGCCAAGCAATGAGACAATGTCCTCCATTTGCTTCCTTTCTGCCTCTCCATAAAAATGCCCTTCTAATTTTATCGATTGCCTTAATAGCCCATGGCGGTAACTCAATTGCCATAACTAAGTATACTAACATTGCAGTCAGGACATGTTGCACCTGCACCACTCTTCCTGCCTTTGTCATCAGATCAGCTTTCCATCTTGGCAGCTGGTCTGCTATTTTATTAATAATTGGCTGGACTTGGTCTTTGGTCAGCTTCTTGGTGGAGAGAGGCACCCCAAGATATTTGCAAGGAAATTCCTGAATACCGCAGGGTAGCAGATTTTGAATAAGTCCCAAATTTTCTTCAGAACAATGGATTGGCATTACATTACTTTTCTGCACATTTGTTTTGAGTCCAGAAGCTTCCCCAAAGAGCTGGAGCATTCTCAAAGTCAAAGAGATATCCGCCGCTGCAGGTTGGAGGAAGAGAGCTACATCATCAGCATATAAAGAAATTCTGTGTTGAATTGGCCTTCTAGCCAGCGGTTGCAAGAGTCCTTCCTCATCAGCCCGTGTGACCATCCAGTTCAGCACATCCATCACCAAGATGAAAAGCATTGGAGAAAGAGGATCTCCCTGGCGGAGGCCTCTCCTATGCTGAATCGATTCTCCAGGGCTGCCATTAAGGAGGACTTGAGTGGAAGAAGATGAAAGTAGTCCACAAAGAAGGTCACACCATCGAGCACCAAAACCAAGCTTCCGGAGTACTTCCAAAAGGAAAGACCAATTTACTGAATCAAAAGCCTTTGTGATATCCAATTTGAGGAGGATTCTTGGCTGCTTTTGGGAGTGCAGAAACTTCACAGTTTGCTGTACCAGCATGAAGTTGTCCTGAACAAACCGCCTTTTGATAAAGGCGCTTTGGTTGGGGGAAACCATTTCATCAAGACGACCAGCTAACCGGTTGGCCAGAATTTTAGTCACTAGTTTAGCAAAACTGTGTACCAGACTAATGGGTCTATAGTCCTTTACTTGATCAGCTTCAGCGTTCTTTGGGATTAGTGTGATATAGGCAGAATTCAGCATCCACAGGTTCCTGAAATTTTTTTCCCAGATGGTGTGCAGAGCGGACATTATATCCCCTTTGATTATTGGCCAGCAGGCTTTATAGAACTTTCCTGTGAACCCATCAGGGCCTGGGGCCTTATCGGATGGCAGATCTTTGATGGTGTTCTAAACCTCCTCTTCCAAAAAAGGTATGTCCAAAGCCTGTAGATCATATTCTGGAATATTGAGTGCATCAAGATTTATGGTCCTTTCTCTATCACACGCTGTACCAATCAGATTTGAGTAGAACTCGAAGATTTCATCCACCTTTTCCTCATGTGCAGTGATGATGTGATCCCCCGCCTTCAATTTAGCAATGAAATTCTTCCTTTTCCTATGCCGTGCATGCATGTGAAACAATCTGGTATTGGCATCCCCTTCCTTAAGCCATCGTATTCGGGATCTTGACCTGGCTATTGTTCTCATTAGAGAAGCCAGTGCAAGCGAGTGCTTCTTTAGGTTGTTGCGCAGCCATAACTCAGTTGGCTGGAGAGCCCGGCCATCTTGGGCTATGTCTAGCCGGTGGACAATTTCTTTTGCTAGAGATAACTGAGAACTGATGTGGCCAAATTTCTTTTGACTCCAGCTTTGCAAACCTTTTGCTGCTGCTTTAAATTTCAGGGATAAAGTTTGTAAAGGACAGCAACGGGGTTCAACAGAAGACCACACCTCTTCCACAATTTCCTGGAATCCATCAAGACCGGGCCAGAAAGCTTCAAAGTGGAAGCGTCTTTTACCTGGCAATCTATCACACAGTCCGAGGATGAGCGGACAGTGGTCGGAGTCATCAGAAGCTGAGCTCTGAAGGATACAATCAGGGAACATTTCCTCCCAGTCTAGAGAGCAGAACACTATGTCTAGTTTTACCAGAGTAGGAGAAGCATTGGATGGGGAGCTGGACCATGTAAATTTACGACCATGTAAGGGGATTTCATTAACCTCCATCTCCTCAATCCATCTTCTGAACCTCCCCATCATTGCTCTATTCAAATTGCTATTGTTTTTGTCTTCATCCTTATATATAAGATTAAAATCTCCTGCCACCATCCAAGGGTCTGTACATTGGGCACGCACACCACGCAGCTCTTGCAAGAATTGGATCTTTGCTTGATTATCTTGTGGCCCATACACACATGTCAACCACCAGGCGCCTCTATTATCGGAGTTGAATTGAACAGATGTAGAAAAAGTATCCACTCTACTAGCATTGACTGTGCCCAAGCGACTTCTCCAGGCAATTAAAATTCCCCCACTGGCTCCATCCGAAGGTAGAAATATATAATTGTTATCAAAATCACTACCCAGCATAGAAAGCACAATCTGCCGTGGAATTGCGGCCATTTTTGTTTCTTGTAAACAGACTACATCAATTTTGTAAGAGTTTACAATTATTCTGACGGCATCTCGTCTAGCTACTGAATTAAGCCCCCTTACATTCCAAATCAGTATATGTGATGGATCCATTAAGAGAGAGTCAAAACGACCACATAGAAGAGAAAACCATCCTCATACCAGACATTCGACTGGCTCCTCACCAGGGACATCATCCGGAGGAAGCCATCCAAAGAGAGCAGCCAATGCCTTGATGTGCAGGGGTGACAGAGGTTGTTGAAAGCGTTGTGCGTACTCCTCCAAAATGTGCTGGCTGACTTGCTCCCTTTCTTCTTCCAAATCAAAATCCAGGGCCCGTATAACCTGTTTCTTCAGGTGTCCAGGGCACGCCTCTGCATCAAGTACTCCCAGCCCAGCCAGGCGGCGGCTTCGTCGTGGTGCTTTGCTGGGAGGCAGGATCCTTTTCCTCCTCCGTTTGTTGATGCACGGGATTGGCAGGAGCCGCCCCGGCAGCTTAGCCAGCCTGCTGATGAACTGTGATGCAGGGCTGGCCGGACTGGATGGCGCCCCAGCAACAAGGCCGACTCCAGGAGATCTCCTTCTGGTGCGACGGCGAGAGTAGACTTGGATGGGGCGGGCGTACCTTGCTGGCACACAGCACGCCAACTGTGGAGGCAGCGGTGACAGCGGCAGCAAGTCGCGCGGGGGAGCCATTGCCGCTACCACATCCCCGGCCGGCGGAGCACCCTCATCCGAAGTAAGCAAGTACGGGGGCGAGCAAGTCCCGCGTCGGCAGGGCGAGCGCTGGTGCTTTCGTGAACGGCGCCTGGAGCAATCCTGGAGCGGCTTTGTCGTGGTCTTGGATTGGGGATTGACTACAGGGACGGACGGTGGCGGGGTTGTTCGTGGAGAGGCCGGTGATACCGTCGCCTCATCCAAGAGGAAGGACAGGGGCGAGCGTGGTGAAGCCGGTCTCTCCGTTGCTTCACCAAGACCCAGCGCATCCTGCAATTCCCTTGCCCCCTCAAGGCCCAACACGTCCAAACTTTTGGGCAACAGCAAGTTGGACGCAGGTTCTGGCCCATTGCACAGCAACGTTCCAGCAGGATCCATGGGCTTAGCCAAAGTCAAATTAGCCTTTGAATTCTGCACAGCCGAAGGAGCCGGCACGCCTGAACCGCAATCAATACCTTCCCAACCATCTGTTTCCCAACCGTTGGCCGCTGCTTCATTACTCTGACGAGCCGCTGCCGTCACCACGTTCCCAAAGACAGTAGCCGTCACATCTCGCACGTCTTCAACGGACGAATGGGACGCAGCGACCGGTTCGGAGATGACAACCGCTGCAGCGACCACATCGTGCAGAACGCTCGATGTAGACGGGCCCACAGGTTCCTGGGCAGGTGTGCACCGTGAGCCGCCGCTGCCGGTCGCCCGGCCACCCGCCGGACCTGAGCCAGAGGCCGGCGGCGAAGGAGCAGAGAAGCGGCGTCGCCGTCGCGTTGAACGATCGTCCCCACTATCATCACCGCTGCTGTCTCCATAGGGAGGTGGAGGCGGAGGGAGATTTTGTGTGGGGTCATCGGGAAGATGCACAACGGAGGCCTGGACGTTAATGGGATATGCCAGAATTCTCTTCACAGGAGGGTCTTCCACGACAACGGATGGAGGCTCAACAACCCACAATTCCTTAGAACGAGGGATTGTGCATGAATCCGTGCACCATACCGAGCACCGAAAGGTGGACAGATCGGTCAACTCCAGTGTATTAGAATGCACGTGATCAATCCAGGCATGCGGGCTTAAGAATTGTTCCACTGTTGAAGTTTCCCATACATGAGCAGGGATGCCACGGAGCTCGACGTCGAGCAGGCATGGCAAGGTCCGCCCAACAGCACCAGCCAGTCTGCTCCAACGTTTGCAGAGAAGGCTGAACTCCGGCGAGCGAAGAGGCTGCCGTAGACCGACCAGTCGATCTACAGATTCGGCATCCGGGAGAAAGAGGAGGTAGCTTGACGAGGAGGCGCGACGCAGGACCAATGAAGCCACTTCGACATCCATCCTGGTTGCAAGCGCCGCCGCAACAGCTCTGGCCGGCGCGAGCGAGGCCGAACCGATTACCGTCACGACCACCGCCTGCGCAAGGTCTTGCTCCGCACGAGTCACCTGATCACTCCAACTGATGATGCAAGGAGGAGGCATCTCAGGGACTAGGGCTTGTATTATTGTCTGAGCTTGGTCAGTATCCGGCACGCGGGCAGCCGCTGGAGATGAGCCCGGGTGCCCAGGTTCCTCACGTCGACGTTGACGCGGACGCGGACGCGGACGCCGCCGACCAATCCTGCCATCCGCCCCCGCCCCAGGGCAAGGCGCCGCCGATGACGAACCTTCCACCATGTCGCCCGGCCCATCCGCCGGAGCCGCCGCAGCACACCTGGACCCCGCCGGGAGAGACCGTTGCGGGTGGGTAGTGACAGCAGGGCCCTGGGCCGGGGTGATCCGCCGCCAGACAGGCTTGCACACCGGCTGGGAGGTGTACAACCGCCTCGCACCATCCTGGGACACTCGTACGACCGATGTCCCAGGGAGCGGCAGCCGAAGCACCTCACTTGCAGGTTGCACCGAGCAGCAATGTGTGTGGCGGAGAGACAATTGAAGCACCTGCCAACAAGATCAGCAGGGACCCGGCGGCGAGGATGAGAAGCACGCCGGCGGCGCAGATGCTCCCCGCCGGACCTGAACCTCTGCCACCCGTCGGGGTCAGGACGACAGGCCCTGCGCTGTTTGACGAAGCGCACAGCAGCAGGACGATGCGGCGCAGCACAACCGACAGCACGCGCAGGAGCAGCTATCGGGCCAGGAGGCGGCCGGCCTACCGCTCCAATCGCCGCCGAGGCACCAGCTACCGCTGCACGCGCAGGAGCAGCTATAGAGCCAGGAGGCGGCCAGTCCGCCGCGCCAGTCGCAGCCGAGGCGCCAGCTGCCGAACCCGCCGCGGCACCCGCCGACGAGCCCGCCGCGGCACTTCCCGCCGAGGACGCGCCCAGTGTAGCAATTGTTTCTTCTCATCAAAGGTAATTCTTTATCCTTTATGGATGTTTTGTGATGTCAATTCTTCTGTTGTTAGAAGGGATTCATATAAAATAAATAGTATATGAATTGAGGTAGAATACGAGAGACATCGCTACAAAATTTTTTAATCGGGCAATCAGACATGGTTCAAATTATGTCACCCTAGAAGAAATATTTCATAATTGAGCCTCTAAGTAATGAAAAATAATCATCCTAGGCTTTTCTAATTACTATTTCACAGTGATCTAATAAGTATTTCAGAATTGAGCATCTAAGGAATGAAAAATTAATCACCTAAACTTTTCCTATTGTTATTTCACATTGATCTATTAATAGCGATGATAAGAACAACTTCATATTAGCCCAGCCATGTTTACCATGCTTATAGTTGTTTTGATTTGATCTACTGTAGCTTCGAACTAAGATTATGCACATGCATTGCAACAAGAATAAATAATAATAATAATAATACTGTGGTATACTGTTCCAAAAGATATTTTGAGCGTGATGATGTTTGCAACATTCCGTTTATAGTCAAGCATCACTATTACATGAATCTTAACGAAAGTTGAACAATTAGAATCTAATTCAAGTTTTGATGTGAAATTGAAACAATCTAGTTCATACCATAATAGTAGTACATTACAAATTGAATTATGTGCATGACTGAGACTAAGAGCAGCAAATGCATTTGTCCTAAGTATATCTTGTAATGCGCAAGGGTATTGCACACCCGATAAGG
This sequence comes from Saccharum hybrid cultivar R570, assembly GCA_038087645.1. Lineage (NCBI taxonomy): Eukaryota > Viridiplantae > Streptophyta > Magnoliopsida > Poales > Poaceae > Saccharum > Saccharum hybrid cultivar. The sequence continues at coordinate 1,010,985 of JAQSUU010000198.1, forward strand.
ACCAACAACTTAGTCACATGCAGTTCTACTAGCTGTGTTGGAAGTATCCAGCATTTAAGCAATCAGTCAATATTTAAAGGTAAGCTAATGTTGATCTAGTAACATGTGCAAACAAATTTAAAGATAAATAATAACAACAAACAAGTCAAAATGAACAAACTATTTTTTTGAACCATGAACATTTTCAAATTAATATAATACTATATTAAGCCAATGTGACAAACAATTTTTTTGAAGCATAAACATTTACAAATTAATAAAATACTATATTAAGCCAATGTGACACATGAGAGACATTATCTCGTTCTATGGAGTTAGCACCTCTTTATATTACTTCATTATATACCATTTATCGTGTTAATGTTAAATCTTGCTATGATCCTTCTCAACAACCGTCACCAACCAAAATCATGATGTTATATCTTGCTATGGCCTAGATAGTGCTACACACAATTGATCCTATGAGAACACCGGTTTCAGCAAGTACACTCCAAGATAGTTAGCCCTGCCTATCGAAAAGTGAACATCTCATCATCAAATGGGCAATAAGTGTATGCGAGGCAAAAAAAACTACTTTCCGACGAGTTGCCCCAAGACAATTTCTTCATCGATAAAGATTGTTTCTTAAAAATGAAGTAAATAGTGAGATAGATTAAGATTCATGCCAAAAGAGATTCATTAGCAATTAGTTGTAGAATGTTTTACCAAGTACACAAAAAATTGTTTACTCACAATTGAAAACAATGGTAATCTAATACCATTCCAGAAGCGCATAAAAGTTGATAACAAAAAAACCTATCAACATCCTGCAGAACGAAAACATTATTATATATATGTAAAACTAATTAGTAGTGTCCAAGTAGGCTCCTGTTCTTGGAACCCATGTTGGCAATATACCATGCCATATATAAATATTGTCATTTTTCTCTAATCCTTGCCGACATCCTTGGAAAATGTGAAATGGGCCTTACAAACCCTGGCATATGCGAATCATGACCTGGGGGCAAAGTTGCATATGGTCTACAGAGTTCTCTAATTTGATATATCAGTTGTGCTCAAGGACACGAGCGGTCTGGATCCTTTATATATAGCCAGATATGTGGATGGATGAGAGATATCTTTAATATTGATGCTATAATTACTTTCTCATGGAAATGAGTTTTCTTAAATATAAAATATAACCAACTAAAATGCTAATCGTAGTGTCCCATGTCAAACCTTTGAGCCTGTTGACGGTCGTTACAAACATAAACCGTCAATTTAACATGCATTTATGCTTAAAATCAATCACCAAACATAGGATAGAGGTTTAAACTAATGGATTCCACAAGTTTTTGGTGAATATTTATATGCAGGTTGATTTATTCAGAAAATAGGACAGAAGGACTCATTGTCATACACATCAAGTACATAAATCGACGTCAACAAATGTGCAAACGCGGATTTCTGTGACCCTGGGGATTGGCCCCACCTGTCTGCAAAAGATGGGGTGAAACGGTGCCTATGGGAAAGCCCATTCGACCTTCGCTTTGTATGTTGGTTCCCCACCGCCTCCTAGGTTCAATCCACGCCGTTGCTCAAAGTCGGTTCATCCAACGGTGATCGAGGGAGTTGACGCGGATTGATGACGTGGTATTTTCTTGCCCCCTACTCCACCTTGGCCTATATAAGGACGCCCATACCCCTCCAGGAGACACACATCTACACACCCTACGCTCCAGAGCTTCCTAATTTCATACCCTTTGTAGTAGTGTCCCTCTAGATGATTCCCATCTAGTTGTAATATAGAAAATATGGAGAGAGAAGAGGAGAGAGAGCTAAGGAGGAGTCAGATCTGTTGGATCTTCCTCGACTTTGTACTTTTATAGATCTGACTTATCTTTGGGTAATCTCCAGGTTCTTCAATTACTATTCCTAAGTTCTTTATTTCCTTAATTTTAGTATTTATTTTAAGTTCATTTATTGGATTTCCGCTTGCATCAAGTGCTCTAGTCTTTGCAAAACTAGAGTAGTAATCAATAGAATAGGCGTGGTGCTTAGTCTTGTGATTCCCTGGAATTGCACCTAGCCTTACGCATAGTTGTGGTAGCCCCAAGTGGTGATAGCTCTGACGGTCAACGTAGTCGACCACGTCCGGGTTGATGTTTGCAGGACTACGAGTCAGAACTTCCTAGCTCCTTTCTCATCTCAGTCTGAGGCTAGTGTTCTGATGTCCCGAAGTAAGTAAACCTTGAAGTAACCTTGATTCTTAGATCAACTAGAGAAACCTTAGGAAATTCCTCTCTACCCACAAAAACATATATTTCTATCTTTATCCTTAGATGACCTTGATCCTTGATTAGTACACTTTGCGTTCCCTGTGGAAATCGGTACCTTGGAATACTCCTGGGTGAAAGCTATAGCGATATCCATGTGCCTACGGATTTATCTGTTCACGTTAAAAAATACCAACAAGCTCTCTGGCGCCGTTGCCGGGGAACGAGCTATGCTAGTTTCAAACCAAGTTTGTCTGTGTATCCTTGTTTTTCTTTTACCACCATATTCATCTTACCATATGGATTCCACACCCATATATAAACTCTCCTCTCCAAAGGGTGAATTGTTGGAGCCTCCACCATCATCACATCCTATACTTACAGATGGCTATGAGCTTCGCCCTGCTTTCATAGCCATGGTTTGGGAGCAAACCTTCTTAGGAGAAGAAGGAGAAAATCCGTATGTCCACCTTCGGGAATTTGAGCAATTGTGTCCATGCTTGAATATTTCTAGCATGACACATGAGACCTTAAAATGGAAATTGTTTCCATTCTCCCTTTTGGAAAGGGCAAAACAATGGTATGCTCATGCTGTAAGAAGTGTAAATGGAGATTGGGATGAACTTTGACGCAAATTTTGTCTTGCTTCCTTTCCTATTTCTAGTATTATCACTCTTCATCTTGAAATTCTTACTTTTCAACAAAAGGAGAAGGAAACTTTAGGAGCAGCCTGGGCAAGGTTTTCAAATTTAATCACATCTGGCCCAGATTTGTCTATGCTTGACCATGTTCTTCTACAACACTTCCATTATGGCCTTAGCAAAGAAGCTGCCCTTTTTCTCGATATCTCTTCAGGAGGATCATTTTCACATAAAACTATTAGTGAGGGAAAAGTCATCCTTAACAAAATCCTTGAAAACACCCCTTACACTAGCGTCTATGATGAATTCCCCAGAGAAGTCGAGATAAGCCCCGAGCCAAAAGAGGAGGAACACGCAACCATATTGGAAATTCCAATTGATTCTTTGCATAATTTGGTTGCTAAAAAACCTTCGATAAGAGAACACAAAACCAACTAAAGGATGATGAACCATCTCCTTTAGAGTTTCCCTTTGAATTCAAGGAAGATCTCTTTGAAGATTATGGAAACACCTCAAACTTGCCTGTCCAAGCGAGACCTCTGGCACACACCACTTCATCTGACCTGCACAAAGAATCCATCCACATAGAACACATCAAAAACCTTTGAGCGGTCATGAGTTATGAATGGCTGACGGAAGCAGAGTTATCTCCTGAGGTAGCTCGAATCACCTCCCCTTCAACCATTGTTTTGTGCCAAGTTAGGGGGTCCGCTATGAAAATCCACTATAATCCTTCTGTCGGGATAAACTTCATTTTGGAGGCATTAGCCGATACTCTTTACCTCAACACATCCTTAACCCCATCTCAAAAACTTCTACAAAGCCCATTAGGATTTATTCTTGAAAGCTATGGGTTCTTAAGGACTGTTCCTGTCACAATCAATAACTCTGGGATATGTCTAGATTTTCACATTTATGACATCTCGGAGATTCCTCTCTTGATTGGTAGCCCGATCATGAGACTTCTATAGGAAAAACCACTACAAGGTCATTTAGACTTCAAGGTTGGGAGTTCAGCTATTGCCGTTCCTCTTGCCCGTTCAATTAACACAATGGTGGAACCCAAACCTAAACAAGACTCCATTGAGGAAGTTTTAATGGCGTCTCTAGACGAGATGGCTCAACCTACCCTCGATGATGAACACTTTGTTCAAGAAGAGGAAGAGCTAGCATAGACCATTGAGCTCGACAAAAATAAGCAGCCATTGCCTCCTTCAATTGAGCTAAAACGTCTTCCTCTTGGCCTGAAATATGTCTTCCTTCACAATAATCGGGAAACCCCGATGTCAGTGTCAAGAGAACCGGAGGTCTAAACAGAGCGACGAGTAAATTTGTATCTACGCGTCTAGGCCTGGATAGTGTGCAAAGCGGACACAAGGATATATACTGGATTGGGCATGAACGTCCCTACGTCTAGTGGGTTTTGCTGCTGCTCGTGTAACAGAACCGACCAAATTATAAGAGCACAAGTACAAAAACAAGCACCGAAGCGCTCAAATTTTCGAACTTGAGCCCATATAACCCCGGTAGTCAATCGAAACCACGAAGGATTTCAAACCAACTTGCTTACAACCAAGATCACATCATTCAACATACAACATCATACGTTACATTTCACAAGTGGTTCGGAAATAAGTTTACACCATGGAGTCGCAATTATTGCAAACCAAGTTTGGAAAGTAGCGGAAGCATAACACACACCAGTTGTTTAACTACTGCCAGTCTTGAAGATCAACAACCCGCAAAAGCATGAGGAAAGTACATAAAAGATGATCACACCCTAGTGATCTAGTCTTCGTCACCCGCAGGGTGGAGACATGTCTTGCAGAAGCCTTGATAGAGCATATCATCTGCAACAGGGGGGAATAAACTCTGAGTACTGGAATGTACTCAGCTAGACTTACCCGTCATAAACCAAAAATAAGATGACACCAAGGATTATGCAAGGCTTACACAAGAGGCTAGCTGACATCACATTTTGCATAAAGGCATAAGTAATTGAAACTCTTATAACCTGTACTAGCAGTTATTTTTAGCAGTTACCTGTCATCTATCTTAGCACCTGTACTAAGCATGCACTTGATTATCATCAAACAATTATTAACATTTTATCCATAGCAGGTATAAATTATGGCAACAATGTATCATTGACTTAACCATCTGTTCAATTAATGAGATCTACGTTGCCGCTGCTCAAGTCAAGTGCTCACTAACCGGGAGCGACGGCGATTCGAATCGAATTCCTATCCAGCTGGAGTGGTATTTCTAACACTCACCGCGTAGGCCCCTGCCAGGGTCGCACAAGCCACCTTTCGTATGGTTCAGGAATCGCGGGTCCGAATGATGTCGCGACCCCAAGGGCGACACTCTGCCAGGTGATAGGGACTCTAACCCCCCTTGGTCTCATGCCAATGTCCCCAAGCACATCCTTTCTCTCCTCCAAGAAGCAACCTACCATTCGATTCCCGGCCTGAACCACATTACTCGGCTTCGCGGTCGGAACGACTTATCCGGCCAACTAAGTGTTAGACTGCGTTCAACATGACTCAAGGACGTACAGCGAATCGGTCCTTAAACGACTCAGACGGGCATAGCTCCACACCCAAGACGTGAAGTGTCTTGCGGCTGTACTATCGAATTTCCGCCCGGTCTCAATTTCATTTTTAGTCATGGTTCCATCCACGATAGCCATAAAGCCACTCGTGACTCCTTCCTACATCTCGCGGATGACCGGAAATCACCCGACTTCTACCGTACTAAGCAGGGCTAAGCATTGACACGTGCCTAAACCTAATTTTAGGATTTAAGTACGATATCTGGACAAGGACAGGTATAATGCAACAACTGTTTTCATACAACTCCTAAAACTTAATGCATTAAACAATTAAAAGTACTCAAGATAGATTTATAAAATGATGGGTTCAGCATGTACCGGGGCTTGCCTTTTAGAAAGGTCGAAGGTCGGTGGTCAGGGCACTCAGGCAGGTCGTCTGCGGGAACTTCTCCGCCGGTTGGTTCCTCTGGCTGCTCCGGCTGGTCCTGGACTTCCTCCGGTATCACTGGCTCGAACTCGAGGAGTGTTACCCCCTCCGGAACACCTATTGCATGAGTGCATAATAAATCTCATGGATGCATAATGAAAGATGCAGTATGCTTGGAATGAAATGCATTACAACACTCTTAAAGCCCTATTCAAATCACTTCAAATATTAGGTGGAAATTTCCTCTCCGGTAGAGAAGTACTCACCTAAGCTACTCAACCTAAGATACAGCTGTTCTTCTTCGGTTAAGGCCCTAACACCTAACAACACAAGAGTAATATTACTTATGTTACCACATCCAATCACCAAAATATCACCGTAAGACATTCTGGACAGCAGCTACTTGTTTCTAATATAACTGGAGATTCCCAACTCCAAAAGATATGATCTAAGACAATCTAAAAAGCTTAAGAAATGCACTACAATTCATTTTCAGACCTCAACCCTTAATTCCTAAGTTTTCTATGTCGAATTTCCCAAGTTCCAGAAGCTGTCCTCTCTAAACAGAGAGCAACCAATTCTGGACTGTCACTTAAAACAGCAATAACACCCAAACTACCAAGCCAAATGCTCCCAAATTTTTACACAAGCTAGTTTACCAAGTTTACTACAACTTTGGTATTTACAAGTTTTCCAGCAAACACCTTTATCAAAGGTCAAACCTAAAGATACTCCCAGCTGTCCAGAAAACCTAGAATTGCAAGGACTAAATATTTATTGATGTGGCAAATTTTCCCTAAGACCAAACTAATGTTACCAAAAGTTCACATGGGTCACAAAAACACCAGAAAATAAGGTGTGCCCACCTAGAATATTTATTTATATTCATTTCTTAATTTACTTAATTAATTAAGTGGAATTTTAAACATATATGTAAACTTCTCCTAAAATTCTATAAAAATTACAGGAGACTCTCTGACCCAAAAAGAGACTACTGTAAAAATTTGAACTAAAGTTATTCACAGAAACTCCCTAAACAAAATTCACAAGCCCAAAAGGCTGATTTTTGTATAATTAACAAATCATATTGAAAAGTATCAAACAACAGATTTTATATTTTTTTAGACACTTTATGGTACCAAGACATTCTCCCAAAATTTATAAGAACATTGCATATGTAGAAAAATTACTAAAATTCATTCAAGTATTTCCTAAAATAACAAGATAGCATTATAACTTGAAAAGTACTTAAGCACTACTGCCCAAATTTTTACCAGAGCTAGAGCAAGTATAAATTAGCCTACCCACCAAATTTCATAATTTTTGGAATACTACAGCTCAAGTTATACATTTAACAAATTTGTCTTCATTTCAAAATACATTTGAAAGATCTATTTAATTCTCCCAGAAACTAAACATCACATACCAGATTTATATTTTTCTAAAATACTACACATCACGTAGATCCTAACAAAATTTATCTCATGATTTTTTGAGCAAGTAAAACCCTAGATCTACATTTTCCAAACAACAACAAAAATCTGTGACAATATGAAAAGAAAAACCAAAACCGAACCCTAACCCGCTACAGTGCTGGGCCGGCCCGGCTTGCTAGCGCGGCCCAGCCAGCGCGCGGCCCGTCCCGGACTCCCGCCCGCGCGCGTGGTGCTGGCAAGAGGGCCCCCTGTGTCAGTGAAAGGGAGACAGGGGAGCGGGCGGCCGTGAGCTCCGGCGAGCGATTCCTCGCCGCCGGTGGCTCCTCCGACCAACCCGAGTTCACCGAAGGCTTGCCCAAACCTAACCGCACCGAGGCCAGCCCTTTTCCCCAAAGCTGTCGCCCCGTCGCACCTATGCCGACGGAGATGGCGGACGGCCGTGGCGCTTGGCGGTACGCCGGCGAGTCCTGGCCGTCGGACGACCGACCGAAGGGTGCACCACCTTCCTGGAACCCTAGCGGACCTCCCGAGACCACTCACTCAGACGAGGATGGAGCGGAGCCGCTTGACCGCGTGAGCACATGGCCGGCAGCCATGGCGCGGCAGTGCGCGGTCGTGTTCCGGCCCGACCAAACCGATGCTGGCGGTAGCATCTTCACCCTAGCATCTACATGTGATAGGAAGGAGGTGTTGATGCAAAAGTAAATCTGCAAACACAAAGGGCTAATACCCGAAGTCGATATCCAAAGCGTGCCAGTCGATTTGACATGTTAATCGACAAGGGTGAAGATACGAGCACTTTGGTCCTGACAACAGCGATACGCCCGGATGTCACGGCCAAGAGGTACTCACGCGGAACTCGAGGATCGTCGAAGATTGCACTTAGAGCAATGCAACTCGCCGAATCGATGAGAACTCGTAAAAAGGAAAAATATGCAAGTTGATGAAGTCGCCGAAAGTAGATGTAAATAAGAGTAAAAGCTGTTTTTTGATGTATTGATTGATCCCCTATTACATTGCCCTTCACTCTATATTTATATCCTGATCTATAGAAACGTAACCAAATACGACTAGGACATTAAATCCAAATCTAAGGAAAAACATGACTTTGATACAACTCAGACTCTACTAAACGTAAACATGAAAATTAACTCCTATTTTACTCCATAGTCCGCCTCAATCACGATGGTATTCTCATCGACCTCCTTTTCAACGGCACAGTCCCTGTTCCATCGGCAGCAGCCTTCGAGTTCCTTCCATCGGTACATTCCCTATTTCATCGGCAGCAGTCTTCAAACCCTCCTTCATCGGTATATTCCCTGTCTCATCGGCAGCAGTCTCCAAACCCTCTTTCATCGGCATCGGCAATAATACCCTTAACCTCATCGGCAACACTTCAAATTAAATCCATGCGCTGCCACCACTCAAAAACAAATTTATTCTCCTTGGCAATCAATCTACACAGTAATCTTTCCTCTATTGATTAGCCCTTCCTGATCATCTTGACACGTGCCAAAAACGATGTCAACACATGCCCCCCAATTTCGGAGTATAAGATACTGATGCTCCGAAATTTACTCCAACTGATGCTTGCTATTGCCTATTTTTTTAACCCATTCTCCAAGCATAACATGATTTGTTACTAGATTTAATCAAATCTAGATCTAATCCATGCATCTCAATAAATATCGCGCATTTTTCCAACCTTCTTTACCTTAATTACAGTTGAGATACCAAAATAACAATCCATCAGCAAGATCTTACCACAACGCATCATTTTTCTTAGAACCAAAAAATCCTGTATCGAGATATCCTTCAAGTCATGATTACTTGCCGTCAAATCTTCTGTACCATCCCTTGATTGTCGTGCGAATAGTTACCATATCCAACTGAACCACCTCGATCCATCCGCATACGGCATAGAGATAAGTCAAGAATACCCCTACCCCAAATGGCCTATAAATAGATTTCTCCGGGCTGCTCATCTTCTACCTTCAAACTCCATCCTTTGGCATTCTCACTCCGGCGGCAACCCTAACCAACAACCGCGCATCCTCGACTCACCAGAGCCATCGTCATCTTCAAGTTCCCAGCTCGTGCCCTCATCCGTTCGAAGCAATGGCTGTTAACTTCGACGTCCCTGCGGTTCGTTCTTCCTCTTATTACTTTTACTTTAATCCTTTTGGTTCCCTGCGAGTTCTTACAGTCGACATTTTTCTTTCTCTTCCATTTTCTTGGTCCTCCAAACTCAGGAACTACGCAACACACTGGTGATTCCAACCCATCAACCTCCCCTCCATTGCCTAGGTCCAATGGGCGACCCAGATCCAACTGACCTGATTAATGCAGAGGCAAATCGTATTCCCTTCAAATCTCAAAATTTCTCTTTGAATCTGTGGAAAGACACGTTCCGTTCTTGGCCCAAACCCACCAAAGGGTGGAAAAACTGGTTCTTGAGGGTCAACAGATCAATGAAAGTGTTCTGGGCAGAACGGAAGATAGATCAGTGTATCAGGCTGTCCATTGCTGATATACAAAAGAATGAATCCATGATGATAGCTGCCGCTCAATTTTGGTCAGACACCACCAACACCTTCATGTTTGGTCATGGCCCATGTGCCCCTACTCTTGCCGATGTATATATGCTCACAGGCTTGGACATCTCAACTGTCGATGAAGGCCATATTTTTGGCAGAAAAGCTGAATACAGAGTAAATACACGCAACATCGGCGGCTGGACGGGATACATCCAAGAGTACCAAAAGACTGGTACCGTCAATCAAAGGGAACACGCCACATTCCTGAACATGTGGCTGGAGAAGTTTATTTTCTGTGGCCGATCGGTAGGACCAACCAACGCTTTCCTCCCAGTAGCAGAACTCTTAGCCAACGATGTCAGATTCCCACTTGGCCGATATCTCCTGAGCTCAACCTACCACCTTCTCCACCAAGTATCCCAGAAGCTTATACTTGGCGAACCCATCGGCAATCTAGGAGGCCCATGGTGGTTCATCAATATGTGGTTAAACGCTCACATGCACAAGCGTTTACAGTGGGATCTCTTTGCTCAGGAATTCCCACGAGAGATTCCTGAAGACTACGTCCTTGGAGACGATGAATCGGCAACACGCCCCCCTCTCAATTTCGACGAAGCAATAATTGTCCTTCCCGGAACAGAAGCCAATGAGGATCAAATCGGCAGATTTTTTTAGACTTTCTACCATGGCCTCCCTCGTGACCTCAGGGCTTGGGTCCCTTACATAGATGAGGATAACAAGTTCCCTCTCCTCTTCAATTTCGCCGATAGTGATCTGAACCAAGACAATGATCTTATGATGGCCATTATCACCCCCAGAGCAATCCCAGTCAACACATTTGGTAGCGGGAAAGCTTCTCATATTACTTATGAATTCTACAATCCATCGGCAGTATCTCGCCAGCTGGCCTTTGGGCAACTGCCAATCAAGTTATGCTATGCCGATGTGATTAAGCCCAGAGAAATCATTACCGCTGGAACTGAATGGAGCAGGATAGTAAGACTTGCTCCCGATGCCGATATCTCAAACGTCGATCTCTCCGCCTGGTCACCAGCATCTTTCATAACAGAGTCATATAAGCAATGGTGGCAAGAGTGGAAAGAACAGCTGTTTTCAACATCTGTTCACACATATCGGCATATGATCGATCCCGATTATGCCATTCCTGACAATGCAGTAAGTTCCTTTTAACTTCTGTCTCTTTCCTTCCTTTTATATGCATATCGGTAGCTAACCTTCCTTGAAACAGGCCGATGATCCAGTTCCACCAATAAGCAAAAGTGGAAAACCCTTCAACCTCCATCCAGCCTCTCCAGTCTCAGTAATTGGCTACAACGCCCCCACCTTAGAAGCCTTAACCTTCCAGAGGACTCGCGCCAAAACCATCACTTCCAGACCAAGACTGGGAACATCCAGGGCTTCTCCAAAGGCTGCTGCTTCAAGCCTAATCAAGGCTTTTAAGGTAATAACGTTGCTTACTCTGTTTTCTGCCGATACACTCTACATTAACACACAACTATCAGGGTGTGCAAGCTGCAGCTGGATCGTCATCAGCAACTTTACCAAGCACCACGACCTCTACCCCTCCTTCAGAGGTATTCTCTTATTTTTACATTTTTCCCTGTTGAATATCCAATCTTATACCCGTTTTTGCAGCAACAAACGGGCACATCGGCAAGCACGCCAAGCATGCAGGCTCCCCAACCAACAGATGTCGATGCCCCCCAGCCAATTGCCGTTGAAGCCCAAACAAAGCGTAAAGCTTTAACCGATGCTGAAATTCAACAAAAACGACAGAAATCTACACCAGCCCCTGCGTCTGCTCCAACACCTGTCAGTCAACCCACCGATGTAACTGAACAAGCTACTCCTTCTGCACAAGACACATCATCGGCAATTATACCCCAAGGGCCGACTACCGATGTAATCATAGAAGACATACCATCGGCATCCTCTGCCGATCCTTCGTATGATCCTCTACAAGCCGCTCCCTCAAGCCAAGCCCAAGAAATCGCCCTGAAGCAGGTAAATCAATTAATTGTTTGGTCTATAATATCTCCAGATATCACAGATAGGACTTTTAATTCTCTTTATTTCACAGGAACAAGATTCTCCCGATAGCTTATTCTCTTTTGCTATCGATGTCTCCGATGATGACAGAGAAGAGGCGAGTTCTTCCCTGGCATTGGGAACAATATCGTCAGACACCTATGGCAAGCTAGAAGCCCTCCTAAACCTGCTGCAGCAAGACACTGCCCAATTGGTGATCAACTCGGACCCTGCGAGGACTATCTTCAAAACGATCCGCGGCCAAGTCCCTGCCAATATTGAAGAAACCATCTTTCCAGCAGTCCATCTAGAGAGCAGACAACTTCAATATCAAAGGGCCGTTCATCGTATTGCTGACAGAGCAGCTCAGGCTCAACTTAAAGAAGAAATGCTGCAGCTGAAGCAAACTGCCGATGAGAAGCACAAGAATATCAACAACTTGCAAGCCTCCAGTACCGATCTTAGGCAGAAAATCTTGGATCTATCAGCAAAGAAGGCAGCCCTGCTAGCTGAATTGGAAAAGGTTGAGACAGCTCTGACTCAAGCTAAACAAGAAGAAGACCAGCTTTCCGATGCCATCAAGGCCCTTCAACAGGAACGAGATGCTCAAGCTCGCAAGGCCTTGGTCCTCAAAAAGAAACTCAAGCCCGTGGAAGGAAGTGCCGATGAAGACGCCAAGGAATTAAAAGAAGCCGATGAAATTCGCCTGCGTGCGATATCAGCTATCCAGACCTTGTTAAATTAGTGCATCGGCAACAATTGATACTTTGTTTTAACTCCAGCCGATAGGATTGTTATCGGCAACTATACTCTTATGCGTCTATCCAGATACTAGGGTAATATTTCTTCAAATATTTTCTATTTAACGCTCTGGGAAATACAACTCCTTCGAGAGTTTCAAGAATATACGCATTACCAGGAACAGATTGATTTATCCGATATGGACCTTCCCAATTAGGTGACCATTTGCCAAACTTAGAACTTTTAGTCCCAATCGGTAAAATCAATTTCCAGACCAATTCACCATCGACAAATTCCTTTACCTTCACTTTCTTGTCATACCATCTAGCTACCCTTTTCTTATTCTCCTCGATGCTAACTAAAGCTTTTAACCGATGACCTGCTACATCTTCCAATTCATCTTTCATAAGAATATCATAATCATCGGCTGTCAGTTGATCCTGAAAGTGCATTCGCCTAGAACCAATCTTAATCTTCCAAGGTAATACCGCATCGTGTCCATACACCAATTGATAAGGTGATACCTTGGTTGCACCATGACATGCCATCCGATATGACCACAAAGCTTCATTTAATATTGTATGCCACTTTTTAGGATACTCTTTAATCTTGCGCTTAATGAGTTTGATAATTCCTTTATTAGATGCTTCAGCCTGGCCATTAGCTTGGGCATAATACGGTGAAGAATTCAAAACTTTAATTCCCATACTTATAGCAAACTCATCAAATTCACCCGATGTAAACATAGTGCCCTGATCGGTAGTGATGGTTTGAGGGATGCCAAATCGGTAAACAATATGCTCCTTCACAAAATCAACCATGTTAGCCGATGTCACCTTTTTTAAAGGAATTGCTTTAACCCACTTTGTGAAATAATCGGTAGCAACCAGAATAAACTTATGCCCTTTACTCGATGGTGGATAAATCTGACCGATGAGATCAATAGCCCAACCCCGAAACGGCCAAGGATTAATTATGGGGTTCATAGCCGATGCGGGTGCTCTTTGAATATTACCAAATTTTTGACATTCCTGACATCCTTTAAAATATTTAAAACAATCCTCAAGAATAGTCGGCCAATAATATCCATTTCTTCTAATCATCCATTTCATCTTGAAAGCTGACTGATGAGCCCCACATACTCCTTCATGAATTTCACTCATCAGGCTTTTTGATTCCTCTATGCTAACACACTTGAGTAAAACTCCATCTATGGTACGGTAATACAATTCATCATCGAGGAGTACATACTTGGTCGCTTGGAACCTTATACGTCTTTCAACCTTTTTAGATGAATTCTTTAAATAATCAATGATTTCCCTTCTCCAGTCATCGGTATCAGCCACTGATATCAATGCTTCTTGAACAGGTTGATATCCTGAAGCATGCTGAGCCAATCGGTTAGCCTCTTCATTATGCATCCGGGAAATATGCTCCAGATGAAAACTCCTAAACCCTTTTAACAATTCCAAACACTCCTTAAGCAATTCTAACCCTTTTATCAGGGCTTGATACTCAGCTTGATTGTTTGTCGATGTAGCAACGATCGGCAATGAGAACTCATACTTCTTCCCCTCAGGGGAAATTAACACGATGCCGATGCCTGCCCCTTCACCACAAGTAGACCCGTCAAAGAAAAGTGTCCATGGAGCAACTTCCAGAGAATCCACCGTGTTGCAATGTTGAGTAACAAAATCGGCCATAACCTGTCCTTTAACTGCCTTAGCCGATTCATAACGTAGGTCAAACTCTGATAACGCTAAAATCCATTTACCAATCCTACCATTTAATATCGGCATAGATAGCATATATTTGACCACATCATCTTTGCATATGACAGTACATTCAGCCGATAGTAAATAATGCCTCAACTTAATACAAGAGAAGTATAAGCATAAGCATAATTTCTCAATGGCCGAATACCTGGTTTCAGCATCTATTAACCGCCTGCTCAAATAATAGATTACACGCTCCTTCCCTTCAAATTCTTGAATAAGAGCTGAACCGATAACAGTATCTTCAGTTGATAAATACAATCTGAAAGGTTTTCCATGCTGGGGTGGAACTAACACTGGAGGATTTGTTAAATAACTCTTAATCTGATCTAAAGCTAATTGCTGTTCATCCCCCCATTTAAATTCCTGATCGGCTTTCAATTTCAATAATGGACTGAAAGCCTTGATCTTACCTGACAGATTAGATATAAACCTTCTGATGAAATTAATCTTACCGATCAAGGACTGTAATTCAGTTTTATCGGCAGGAGCAACAACCTTGTTGATTGCCTCAATAGATTTTCTACTAATTTCAATGCCCCGCTGATGCACCATAAAACCCAAGAATTGTCCTATCGATACACCAAATGCACATTTATTGGGATTCATCTTTAATCCATGTTTTCTTGTGCACTCCAGTATCTTCCGTAGATCGGTTAGATGCTTTGTGATGTCTCCAGACTTAATCACTATGTCATCAATGTAGATTTCTACCAACGTGCCGATGTATTCATGGAAAATAAAGTTCATAGCTCTTTGATAAGTAGCACCGGCATTTTTCAAACCAAATGTCATAACTATCCACTCAAATAATCCCACATGACCTGGACACCTAAAAGCAGTCTTGGAAATATCTTCTTCAGCCATGAATATTTGATTATAACCCGCATTACCATCCATGAAACTAATAATCTGATGCCCTGCTGCAGCATCAATCAACAAATCAGCAATCGGCATTGGGTAACCATCCATTGGTGTAGCCTTATTGAGATTCCTGAAATCAATACAAACACGAAGTTTCCCATTTTTCTTATATACAGGAACCACATTAGAAATCCACTCTGTATATCGACACTGCCGAATAAACTTTGCCTCAATTAATTTGGTTATTTCGGCCTTAATATCAGGAAGTATATTAGGATTGCATCGGCGAGCCGGCTGCTGATATGGCCGAAATCCAGATTTAATAGGCAACCGATGTTCAACTATAGATCGGTCTAATCCAGGCATTTCAGTATAATCCCAAGCAAAATAATCTTTATATTCCTTTAATAAATCAACTAGTTGCTGTTTACACTTGGAATTTAACTTAGAGCTAATAAAAATGGGCCTTGGCCTATCGCCTTCACCAATATCTACTTCTATTAAATCATCTGCCGATGTAAATCCTTGACCTAATTTTCCATCATCGGCAAATCTATCCATTAAAACTCTTCTTCAGAACCGACTGCTTGGATCGGTAGAATTTCGTAATCGGCAATCTTGAGGAACTCTTTTTCCCAGGCTTCTCCCGATATGCACTTGGTTCGCTCATAAGTGTCTGATTCTGCCGATGCGATGATATAAGAAGAGTCACCAGGAACAACTTCAATCTTATCTCCAATCCATTGTACCAGACATTGATGCATTGTAGAAGGAACACAGCAATTAGCATGAATCCAATCCCTTCCCAAGAGCAGATTATATGCACCCTTGCCATTAATAATAAAGAAAGTTGTCGGTAAGGTTTTACTACCGATGGTCAACTCAACACATACTGCCCCTTTAGCTGGTGATACATTGCCTTCAAAATCCTTCAGCATCATATCGGTCTTAGTTAAGTCTTGATCTCCCTTACCAAGCTTCCGATACATCACATAAGGCATAATATTAATTGCAGCTCCTCCATCAAAAAGTATCTTAGATACAGGCTGCCCATCAACTCTGCCTTTTACAAATAAAGCCTTGAGGTGTTGTCTCTCATCATCGGCAGGCTTCTCAAAAACGACCATCATTGGATCTAGCGTTAATTGAGCTATTTGGTCAGATAAAACAGCCTCTTCTTCGCTATCAGACAGAGCCAAAAATTCCATCGGCAACATAAACACCATATTGACATCTGCCGATGGACCTTTATTCTTGTGCCTTATCTGCCACTGTTGATTACCGGATTTCTCATTGGAGGGACTTTCTTCTTGATATAAATCTTTTTGACGCTCTCGCTGCATTTTTCTCTTCTGTGTCTTTGTCAAACCCTCTGGACACCATTGAGGAAGCTTAGTTTTCCAAACTGGCTGATAAGTCCTAGTTGTCTCCACACGACGTATATTAGGATCCCTGTAAAATATTTCTTCATCAGGAACTCTTGCATTTGCCATCTCTTCAAGTTCCTCTTGGTTTCTCAGAAAATATGCAACACGTTTACCAAGCCTTTCATGTACACTGAGCCTGCCCCCCAGCCGATCATGTACTGATGCTCTCCCTCTGATCGGCTCATTAATGAGCAAACCTTGATTACCAGATTGAAACCTTCTTACAGGATGATTAACTCCATAATAACCATTGCACTCTGGACAATCTTCAACAGTAGGTAACTTAATACCTTCCTCCCAACAATGAATAAAAAACGGACAATTCCAATGATCCTTATGCCGATTCCACTCTTCTTGTCGCCTTTCCTCTTGTTGTCATCGATACCGGTCCCTTCGCTGACGCCAGCCTTCTTGTTGTCTTCGATGAGTAATCACGATGCCAGATCAAGGAGGCCTCCCAGAACCGCCACTTTCCGTCAATAGTCCCTTGCCTTTTGCATCATCGGTAGTTATCCGATGTTGGGGATCTACTGATGCATTCTTTTCAGCAGCTTCCGATGTCAACACCTTAATTTTCCCTTCAGCATCCAACATATTTGCTGGAAAAGGATGTTGATCAATTTTCATCGGCTTTTGAATCTTGGAATTGCCAAATTTTATTCTGCCAGACTCAATAGCTAACTGCAATTGTTGTCTAAATACTTTGCACTCATTGGTACTGTGTGAAGTTGCATTATGCCACTTGCAATACAGCATATGCTTCAATTCTTCTGCCGATGGGATCACATGATTAGGTGACAATTTAATCTGGCCCTCCTGAAGCAAAAGATCAAATATCTTATCGGCTTTGGTGACGTCAAAAGTAAACTTTTCTGGCTCTTTGTGACCAAAGGGACAAGATATTGGCTTCTTATTCTTAACCCACTCCGCCAAACCGATAACTGGTTCATTATCTGAATCAGAATCTTCTGCCTCTTCAACAAATGAAACTTTCTTGTTCCAATTTCTTTTAGGTTCAAAACCCCTAGTGTCTTGATCAGAAATCCTTTGCACTAAATGACTTAGGCTTTCGAACTCCTGAGAAGCATATCTGTCCTTAAGATGTGGTAACAATCCCTGAAAGGCTAAATCGGCAAGCTGCCGATCATCCAATACTAGGCTATAACATTTGTTCTTTACATCTCGTAGCCTTTGCACAAAGCCTTCTACCGATTCATCATTGCGCTGTTTCATCTTTACCAAATCGGTAAGCTTCTTCTCATGAACTCCAGCAAAGAAATACTTATGAAATTGCTTTTCCAGATCAGCCCAGGTGATAATAGAATTTGGCGGTAGTGAAATAAACCATGTAAATGCTGATCCAGATAGAGATGATGAGAACAGACGAACTCTCAATTCATCTCTACAAGCTGCCTCTCCACATTGAATGATAAAACGATTAACATGCTCCATGGTTGATGTATCGTCTTGCCCAGAAAACTTAGTGAAGTCTGGCACCTTATAACGATTTGGGAGAGGAATTAAATCATATGCCGGAGGATACGGAGTCCGATAAGAATAGGTATTAACTTTGGGCTTGATCCCAAACTGATCCCTCATAATTTCTGCTATCTTATCGGCCCAAAAAGCATCGACATCTTGCTGACGATATGGTTGAATCTCTGCTGGAGGTATCTGTTGATACCCTTCTGCATACCTTTGTGGCCCACGATCTCCTGCAATTGGCACATTTGCTACTATCTGTGGTCCATTAACCTGCTGAAAAGGGTTCATCGGCTGAGCTGCCGATGCTTGATGCTGAAAACCAGCATGCATGTGACCTTGATGAACACCTGTGGCTTGCTGATTTGGCTGAACTGTATGTTGAGTGGGAAACTGCCCTGACCAATTATTAGTATTCATCGGCACAAAGTTTGCCGATGGCTGGTAGCTTGTTGGCATTGCTGGATAATTACATCCAACTTGAGGCATAACCTGGGCTCCAGGTTGACTGGCAATAGGAACCTTCTGCTGCATCGGTAACAAATTTGCCGATGGACTTGAACTAGATGTTTGACCCAGAGACGCCTGAAAACCTCCTAGATTCAGTTGTACAGTAGTTGTAGTATATTGAGGCGCTTGAGCTATCGGCAAACCAGCCGATGGCATAGGAGTTTTTCCCGCTGCATCAAACACTTGAGATAATCCGTGATTGAAAGCAGATGGCTCTGGAGGCATACCATATCCCCACCAATTAGCAGAAGTTTGATTATTCTGTGGTACAGGACCTGATAGAGCCGATGCTGATAGATCTGTACCAAGCTAAACTCGTCCTGATAATGCTGAATCCGGACGCACCGGAGTAGACTGTACGTTAGATAAACCTGCTGATACTGGAGGAGAAGAAATTTCTATACCCGCAACGGCTGGGGGAGCCGATGGAGCAACAGCAGATGCTGCTTCTGGTTGATGATAAGCAGGCCTAACGTAACAGGGTGACGCTTGCCCTTCTTTGAAAGTTCGAATCACAGCATTATGAACAGTATTGGACAACACATTGGAGTGATTAATTAAAGCATGATTCACCGCAGAATTAACCATCTCTTGAAGTTTACCCGGATTAGGATCAAAGGTAACCTGCCGAGGCAACGACAAGTCCTGCTTCTGGATGACTTGTCCACTTTTGTTCAAGCTGAATGACTTCAAGCAAAGCTGTCTGTATTCTTCAATAGCCCTCTTCATAGCCTGCTTCTGATCGTCCTTAAGATCTTCTTCTGTTACTGCGATGATATTCCCAGCATCGATCTCATGATTAGGCATCTTGACTAGATCTGTCCCACCGAGCGTGCCAAAAGATGTGTTGATGCAAAAGTAAATCTGCAAACACAAAGGGCTAATACCCGAAGTCGATATCCAAAGCGTGCCAGTCGATTTGACCTGTTAATCGACAAGGGTGAAGATACGAGCACTTTGGTCCTGACAACAGCGATACGCCCGGATGTCACGGCCAAGAGGTACTCACGCGGAACTCGAGGATCATCGAAGATTGCACTTAGAGCAATGCAACTCGCCGAATCGATGAGAACTCGTAAAAAGGAAAAATATGCAAGTTGACGAAGTCGCCGAAAGTAGATGTAAATAAGAGTAAAAGCTATTTTTTGATGTATTGATTGATCCCCTATTACATTGCCCTTCACTCTATATTTATATCCTGATCTATAGAAACGTAACCAAATACGACTAGGACATTAAATCCAAATCTAAGGAAAAACATGACTTTGATACAACTCAGACTCTACTGAACGTAAACAAGGAAATTGACTCCTATTTTACTCCATAGTCCGCCTCAATCACGATGGTATTCTCATCGACCTCCTTTTCAACGGCACAGTCCCTGTTCCATCGGCAGCAGCCTTCGAGTTCCTTCCATCGGTACATTCCCTATTTCATCGACAGCAGTCTTCAAACCCTCCTTCATCGGTATATTCCCTGTCTCATCGGCAGCAGTCTCCAAACCCTCTTTCATCGGCATCGGCAATAATACCCTTAACCTCATCGGCAACACTTCAAATTAAATCCATGCGCTGCCACCACTCAAAAACAAACTTATTCTCCTTGGCAATCAATCTACACAGTAATCTTTCCTCTGTTGATTAGCCCTTCCTGATCATCTTGACACGTGCCAAAAACGATGTCAACAGGAGGGAACGTGAGTGAGGGAAGGCGGAGGGCTACGGTGGGGTGCTGGCCACGGTGACCCTAACATGGTGGAGCTCCGGTGGCAATTTGAGCGGGCGGAGGTGGCAATGCGGCTCACCTCGGGCTCAATCGAAGCCACCGGCTAGTCGAGGAGGTGCAGGGCGGTGTGGCGGAGTGAAGGACGTGATCTGGTGGGCGGTGGTGCGGTGGTAAGCGCGCGCGAGCTCGCCGGAGTGGAGGCGGTAGCGGTGCTCGGTTGTTCCGCCCGGTGGAGGGGAGAACGGAAGGGAGAGGGAGGTGTGGCGCGAGTGAGGCAGAGGCCGTCGTCGTGGCGGCCTTGAAGGCTTGGTGACCTGACGGGTGGGACCGCGGCCGGCGTACGGCTGCCACCGCGCGGCCACGCGTCGGTGTTTTCCTGCCGTCGGTCGGCCACCGACTGAAGAACGGTCGACTGAATCGACGAGGCCGAAACGGTGACTGACAGTGAAAGTTTGGCGCTGATTATCTTCCAAAACAGCTCGATTCGGTCCAAGATGACAACATCAAATGTGTAGAGCTATGTGAGGGCAACAAGTTTGTCAATTGGAGTTTGGACTGGTTCGGCCTAGATTTGAAACTACATAGCCCCAAAGTGGTGCCCTGTGAAACTGAAACATGTTTTCAGTTAATGACACCGACTGAAACCCTAATTTCTTGACACTATATCTCCTAAACCATTGAGAACCAGGTATGGGTGATGTTGGTAATGTTGTAGAGCTACATGAGGGCTACAAGTTTGTCAACATGAGTGGAAGCTGGTTTGGTCTGGTTTGCAAACTACAAGCTTCTAAAGTAGGCCACAGTAAAACTGGAGGGCACTTTTGGGACTTAGCAAAATTTCTAAGTGTTGAGACAGCCCCTCTAGCTGACTTGTGGACCATTTTTGAGCATGTTCTGGTCAGTTTCATGAAATGGTCATATTGAGACTTTTGTTCCCCATAAAATTCCCTACAACTTTGCTTAAGGGTGCTCCTCCATGCAAGGTCTCTAAGCTAGACTTTTTAATTGGTCAAACTAAAGCATCCTAGGGCTAAATGCTGGTCAACTACACCTTGGAGGGCATTTTGGTGATTTTGGTCAACATGAACCATGCTCCATTAGTGACCCTAAGTATAACTAAGGTGTTGTGAGATATAATTAGCTACTCTCCCCTTTTGTTATACCATCTACCTAGTGTCACATGATGTGAACCAAATAAAATTCTAAAAACAACCACATTAGTTGCAACCACATAAAATAACATGAAATGATGCATGCTTATGCTCATGCAAATGCAATGCAATTATGGAGCTAAACACCTGAGGTGTTACAGCCCTCCCCCCTTATAAAAATCTCGTCCCGAGATTTGGAAAGCGTACCATTTTTCATAGAATTCCTTATAACCATCCCGCAAATAGTCCTCCCGTTCCCATGTAGCGTCACTTTCACTCCCCTGATTACTCCACAAGACTTTATACCACTTAACCACTCGACTTCTAGTCACTCGTTCTTGAGTATCGATCACTTGGACTGGCCTTTCTTCATAAGTTAAATCAGATTCAAGCCTGATATCTCCTAAAGGGACTCTTTCTTCAGGAACTCGAAGACACTTTTTGAGCTGAGATGCATGGAAGACGTTGAATATGGCACTCATTTCAGGAGGT
Organism: Saccharum hybrid cultivar R570; assembly: GCA_038087645.1. NCBI lineage: Eukaryota > Viridiplantae > Streptophyta > Magnoliopsida > Poales > Poaceae > Saccharum > Saccharum hybrid cultivar. The sequence goes on from JAQSUU010000198.1 coordinate 1,033,051, forward strand.
AACTGGATCTTGTACGCAACAGCTCCACTCTTGCCTATGATCTGGAAAGGACCCACGTATCTCGGTGCAAGTTTCCGCTTGACACCAAAACATTGCACGCTCTTCATTGGAGAAACTTTCAGATAAACGAAGTCTCCAACTTCAAACTCGAGCGGTTTTCTACGACGATCAGCATAACTTTTCTGTCTAGCTTGGGCTGCAGCCATATGTTTTTGGATGGTACGGACTTGTTCCTCAGCTTCCTGAACAAAATCAATACCATAATACCTTCTTTCACTAGCTTCTACCCAGTTTAGTAGAGTTCTACACTTACGACCGTACAAAGCTTCGAATGGGGCCATCTTAATACTCTCTTGGTAACTATTATTGTACGAAAACTCGACTAGAGGTAACCATTTTTCCCAAGAACCCTTGGATGAAATTACACATACCCGCAACAGATCTTCCAAGATTTGGTTAACCCGTTCCGTCTGACCTGACGTCTGGGGGTGATAAGCAGAGCTTCTCACTAACTTGGTTCCCAGAAGGTGATGCAAGTGCTCCCAAAAGCGAGCAGTGAACTAGAGACCACGGTCAGAAACGATAGTGCGAGGTACCCCATGGAGCCAGACTATCTGATTGAAGTACAACTCAGCATAGTCAGTGGGACGATAGTCCACTCTAACAGGAATGAAGTGAGCTGATTTGGTCAAATGATCCACATTTACCCAGATGGAGTTATGATTTTTGACAGTAGGAGGAAGTCCGACAATGAAATCCATACTTATCTCTTCCCATTTCCAGCCTGGGATAGAAAGTGGTTGAAGTAACCCAGCTTTCATGTGTACCGATTTAACTCTACAGCAAGTGTCACATCTAGCAACGTATGCCGCTATCTCTTTCTGCATCTTGGTCCACCAATAAAGTGGCTTCAAATCATAATACATCTTATTACTACCAGGATGGATGGACAACTTGGAAGAATGTGCTTCGGACAGGATCTGATCTCTAAGCTCTCGGTCCTTAGGTACCACTAATCTATCCTTAAACCACAGCACACCTTCTTCATCTAACCTGAAATGCTTAGTTTCTTCCTCTTTCATCTTGCGTTTTATGTGGAATATACCAGGATCAGTCTTTTGGAGCTCAATAATTCTGCTTTTGAGAGTACAACTGACAGTGATGTTGTACAAGACTGCTGGATGTAGAAGGCGAGATCGATGAAAATCAGTTTCAACTAGGGAATGGCAATGAGACTTACGGCTTAAAGCATCCGCAACCACATTTGCCTTGCCAGGATGATAGTGTACTTGAAGGTTATAATCCTTAATCAACTCGAGCCATCTTCTCTGACGCATATTTAACTCGGGTTGGGTGAAGATGTATTTGAGGCTTTTGTGGTCTGTGTAGATATTGCAGACATTGCCCAGCAGATAATGCCGCCACACTTTCAAAGCATGAACAACTGCAGCCAGTTCTAAGTCATGCGTTGGGTAATTCACCTCATGTTTCTGAAGTTGTCGAGAGGTATATGTAATTACTCGGCCTTCCTACATCAAAACACCTCCCAAACCTATGCCTGAGGCATCACAATAAACATCAAATGGTTTCTCGATATCCGGTTGTGCCAAAACCGGAGCCGAGGTTAAGAGGGTGCGCAGTTGATGAAAAGCCGCATCACACTCAGGGGTCCAGACAAACCTGGTGTCTTTTTGCAGCAACCGAGTCATGGGTTTGGCTATTTTTGAGAAATCCGGGATGAAGCGACGATAATAGCCAGCCAACCCAAGAAAACTCCGGACCTCATGAACCGAAGTAGGAGCCTTCCAATTCAATACTTCTTGTACCTTGGTGGGATCCACCATAATTCCCCCATCGGACAACACATGCCCAAGGAAAGGTACTTCACGAAGCCAGAATTTACACTTACTGAACTTCGCATACAGTTGATGTTCTCGCAGTCTGGTGAGAACAATACTCAGGTGTTCAGCGTGTTCTTCCTCATTTTCAGAATATATCAAGATGTCATCAATAAACACCACCACAAACTTGTCCAATTCAGGCATAAACACCGAATTCATCAAGCACATGAAGTGTGCGGGGGCATTTGTCAGGCCGAAACACATGACAAGATACTCATAAAGGCCGTATCTTGTCGAGAAAGCTGTTTTTGGAATATCTTCGGGACGGATTTTAATCTGATGGTAACCAGACCTCAGATCAATCTTGGAAAAGACTTTAGCTTTAGACAACTGATCGAACAAGATATCGATACGTGGCAGAGGATACTTATTTTTGACAGTGACTGCATTCAGAGGTCTATAATCTACACACATTCGCAAGGACTGGTCCTTCTTCTTCACAAAGATAGCAGGGCATCCCCACGGAGACGAACTAGGACGAATCAACCCCTTCTTCAGCAGTTCATTCAACTGCACCTTAAGTTCAGCTAACTCATTCGGAGGCATCCTATAAGGTCTCCTAGAGATGGGCGCCGTGCCAGGCAACAACTCAATTTTAAATTCCACATCCCGATCCGGAGGGAGTCCCGGTAAATCATCGGGAAAAACGTCCGGAAACTCATTTACTACGGGAATTTCAGCCAACGCCTTTGCTTGCACAGCATGAACTTCCCCAGACAAATCAACTTTTCTGGAAAGTTGTACTAGAAAACCCTTTTGATCTGTGGGATCTCTGAGCATAACTACCCGAGTGGATGTATCAATGAGTACCCCATTCTGACTCATCCAATTCATGCCCAAAATAACATCTATGCCTAATCCCGGCAAAACCACTAGGGCAAGCGAGTACTTTCGCCCTTCTATCTCAAACTCAAGGTTCCCCACTACCTTATTTGTGGAAATATTCCCACTTGCTGCACTAATGCAATAACCCCCACCTTCAACAGTATGCAATTTGTGTGCAAACTTTGATGCAAACTTAGGACTGATAAAGGAATGCGAAGCACCTGAATCAAAAAGTACCACTGCAGGGTGTTGGTCAACTAGGAACTTACCAGCAGTGACAACCTCACCAGATGGGATTTCCTCAATACTGTTATAATGAGTGTGCCCCTGACGGCCACCTTGGTTGACATTCTTCTTAGGGTAAGGACAGTTCCGGGACCAATGGCCTGGCTTGTTGCAGTTCCAGCAAGGCATGTTGCTGGGAGGAACACTAGAGCTGCTCTGACCAGAATTTCCCTTTGGCAGAGCGACTGTATAAGCCTTGCGGAACCCAGTTTTGGCAGCAGGCTTCTTCTGTGGCGGATGGAACTTGGTATTCTGAGCAGGTGGGCGAGGGGAAGACCTAGGTGCAGCTGAGGTCCGAGACTGCGAAGCACTCGCCTCGAGGGCCCTTTTACGGCTCTTAGAGGTAGAATAAATAGCATTATTGTTCTCCTGGGTCAAAGCATCACTGATAAAATCATTGAAGGTAGTACACTTGCTAGTGCCCATAGTCTTCATCAGCTTTGGGCCGAGGCCCCTGTTGACGGTTCTTAAGTATCAATTTTAATTATCCAATAAATAAGGAAAAGGACCTATATGCAAGCAACACCTAGAATTAGGGTTTGATCTGACAGAATTCCACGAGTTTTGTTGTTTATCTGTTTCTGCAGGGGGTTATCAGGAAATACAAAGGAAAGGCCCACACGTCGGGTTTACATAGAGATATTAACGTGTTCACCGATTTTCTATCATCTAGAAGACTCCAGAAGCCACGGTGTTTGGATAGGCTGTGATGACTCCCATGGTAAAAGGTCAGTTTCCGAAGGTGTTGCAAATTGATAGATTGATTTAGAATCTTGGTTCTCCATAAGGTAAGAATAAAGAATATAAAAAGATAAGGAATAAAAAGATAAAGAAAGATAAAAGTATAGGTACAAGCTAGTAGTAAGATCCAAGGTTATCTCAGCAAACCGTCTTTCTCCCCGGCAACGGCGCCAAAAATGCTTGTTGATATTTGGTAACGCAATTAGGAAATGATCCGCAAGCGCACGGATATCGGTGAGCACTTCACCCGGGATGTTATCCAGAGTATCGTATTTATTTTTTTACCACTAGGAGAAAGCGTGCATCTGACTAACCAAATCTATTACTACTAACCTTTAGGCTACAACCACTGTGATTTGATGTGAGCGATGTATAGAGAAGACTGCAACTGCACTCTCGTTCTAACCTTGGTAAGGATGATCTACTGCTCTATTGGGGAGGCTCACGGAATCTAGACACCTCAAAGGATGTTCGACCCGCACCTATAAACCCTATTGATCCTGCTAACGGGATATGGAATACAAAGGTAGCTACGGAAATGTCACGTTCCTCGCTACTACCACGGTCCGGCTAGACAGGGGATATCTATGAGTATCCTAGCCCAAACACCTCGTTTACGCTAGAGATGATTACTCTAAACTCTACGCAAAGAGATTAAAGTAAACTCATAAACCAAAGAACAATAAAACAAAGAACTTACTAGAATTTAGAAGTTGAAATACTGAAGAATCCTAGGAGCAAGCCTCGGGTTAGGAGAACTTGATCCTGCAGGTACAACCTCGAAGTAGTCACCGACAGGCCGGGCTTCCTTCAATCTATACCTCCACTCTATCTCTCTCAATCTAGAAGAACTAAGTCTAATCTCACATTGGATGCTAAGCCCTAATGAGGTAGGAACCCTAAGGGAACCTCTCTCTCTGAATCCTCTCTGGAAAATATGAAAATAATGGACTTGGATTCTCCTCTCCAGGGGCCAGGGGTCCTGCTTATATAGTCCCTTCAAGTGAACCTGGGCCGTCGGATCAAACCGACATTAATCGCACGGTTTTCCTTGATCCTTTAGGTCGGTGGGGCATAATCCACGAGACTCGTCCTGATTGGTTGCAGACCTAGGGCGGGCGCCCCAGGGTCCAGGGCGGGCGCCCTGGTCCCGGGCCCGTTCGGCCTCCCGTTCGATCCCGTGGCTTCTGGAGTCTTCTAGATGATAGAAAATCGGTGAACACGTTAATATCTCTATGTAAACCCGACGTGTGGGCCTTTCCTTTGTATTTCCTGATAACCCCCTGCAGAAACAGATAAACAACAAAACTCGTGGAATTCTATCAGATCAAACCCTAATTCTAGGTGTTGCTTGCATATAGGTCCTTTTCCTTATTTATTGGATAATTAAAATTGATACTTAAGAACCGTCAACAAACACCCCCATACTTAGGCTTTTACTCGTTCTCGAGAAAAGGATGGTTCAGAAAAATAACTGGGGTTGAAACATTGTAAAGCATTCTTTTTATACCTGCAGGGTGTTGTGAATGTCCACTGTGCACTGTAGTCAGGGAAATATATGGTTGAAGTAGAGATCCTTTCTTCTTCTCAACCCTATCACTTGGAGTTTTTTATATATTTTTGAATAGAAAACTTAGCATACCTTTATCCTCATAGGAGCTCTCAGATCACTCATTTATCTTTTGTATATCTCACTGAGGCTGTTTTAATTTATAGAAATTCTCAAGCATACTTACTTTGCATATATTGCCTGGGTCAAAATGGGATCCGAGGAGAGGAATGCCATACTCTTAGATCAAAGACTTTGAAAATTAAAACTTGTCAACTCTTACTGGCATATTGCTTATTAGAGGGACCATGGGCTATCATTTTTTTACCATATATATATTTTTATCATCTCATTTTTTTCAGGTGGATACTGAGGTACCCCTAATTCTACTTCCGGACACTTGTCCATTTTTCTGCGAGGTTGTCGAGCACTTGCTCCTTTTTATTTCCTCGAAATATATTTTTGCATAGCCCATGCCTCTAATGCAATAATACTTCGGAAGAGTGAATCTTTCTGAATAAAAATGTCTTGATCTTGGGAGCATGATAAATCTCTCAACAAGGGTCTAACTCGTTTTACACAAACTCAATACAAAGCAAATTAATATTTTTAGGTTTATCAGGCATATAAAATATTGAGGATGGTAGCTATATTTTTGAAGTTTTTGAAAAGAAAATCTCCAAGCGACAAAGATTTCAAGAATAAGATACTCATATTCTATCATCTCACATTCCACAATGACTTGAGTAACACATGGTTTTTAAAATGATTTTCAATAAATGCAGGTTTTCAGAAATATCACAGAGTGAGATTGATCATGATTAGAAATATTTTTGTCTTTTTAAATTATCATGTTAGGAACAATATTCTACACAGCCCAATATGTATTTGTATATATGTAAATAAAGCGTGCAGAGTATGTACCTGAATCGTGGAGTGGTGCAATCGAAGTGCTTTTACCATGTCGAGGGGATTCCCCCATACTTGTTTCCTGCTTTCTTGCATAAAAATAAAGTGGAGATACACGAGGCATAATAATAATAATAATCTTTATTTGTCTTGAGGCATTTATTACACTGACTAATGAAGCGAACTAATCTAAACTGAATTGAATCTAATTGAATCTAATGATGAAGACTAAGACACACTGCCTCAAGGTCTAATCTAGATAGCTCAGTGTTGCTCTAAATCCCTGATCCTAGCAAGGGCATCAGAAAGGTCACGTTTAAGCGCGAACACAGTAGTGTTCAGGTTGGAGACCTGCCTACTAAGGGAGCTAACTGTGGACTGAAGTTCCATAATATGTCTATTTGCTGTCCTGATGTCCTCATCCACATCCGCTATGGTCCTGCGGCGCTTCGGTGGTGTAGTAAGAACTGGTTGGGCATAGTAGGATGAGATTGAGCTGTGCTGGTTTGATGGTGGGGCTGCTAGCTGTCGCTCTGTGTTGGCCGGGACGAGAGCGTAGGCGTCGGGGTCATCCTTGGGCTTGCGGTTGAGGTCGTAAGGGACGATCTCCCAGTTGCGGTGGGTCTTGTCGGCCATTGGAGAAGCAAGGAACTAGACAAGCTCTAATTGAAGAGGAGAGAAGGATTGAATGAATTGGTGTTGAAAGCTGACGTCAGGGGTCTGTTTATATAGGGGTCAAAAAGTGCCTCTAGGGTTTCCATAGATCCATCCCGCTGCCGGGCGTGCGTAACAACCCATTCGCGGAATTTTCTGGATAACCATAGATGAGGAAAGCACGTCGGAAGAGGCCGGGGCCGAGGGGACTCCAGGGCAGGGCGCCCGCCCTCATTCTCAGGGCGCCCGCCCTGGGCCTGCCTCCTCTGCGGGCCCGCTTGCTCGAGCGTGTTTCTAGAAGTATTTTTATCCCGAAAAATATATACGTGGCCCAAAACATGATCAGTGTAAACAATTATTTTAGCTCCTACTAAGTAAGATCTAAATTTATCAATGGCAAAGACAACAGCCAGAAGCTCTTTTTCAGTGGTTGCATAATTAAGTTGAGCTCCTGTCAAAGTTTTACTGGCGTAAGCAATTGCATGATGCTTCTTGTCTTTTGTTTGCCCCAAAACTGCCCCCACAGCATAATCACTAGCATCACACATAATTTCAAAAGGCAACGACCAATCAGGGGGTTGAATGATTGGTGCAGAGATGAGTGCATTCTTTAATAATTCAAAAGCTTTTAAACATACATCATCAAATTCGAAAGGAGCATCCTTGGCTAGCAAAAGAGTGAGTGGTCTAGCAATAAATGAAAAATCTTTTATGAATCTGCGATAAAAACCAGCATGGCCAAGAAAGCTTCGAATTTCTTTTATATTCACAGGTGGAGGTAGTTGTTCTATTACTTCAATTTTAGCTTTATCTACCTCAATACCTCTTTTAGACACTAGGTGTCCTAGCACTATTCCTTCCCTAACCATAAAATGACATTTTTCCCAGTTAAGGACTAAGTGCTTTTCTTTGCATCTTTGCAAAACCTTGTCTAAGTTTTCAAGACAATTATCAAAAGTTTTTCCATAAACAGAAAAATCATCCATGAAAACTTCCATAATCTCTTCAATCATATCAGAAAATATAGACATCATGCATCTTTGAAAAGAAGCTGGTGCATTACATAGCCCAAAAGACATTCTACGATAAGCATAAGTTCCGTATGGACAGGTAAAAGTGGTTTTGCTTTGATCATCAGGATGGATCGGGATCTGGTGGTACCCTGAATATCCATCTAAGAAACAGAAGAACGAATGGTTCGCTAACCACTCTAACATCTCATCTATAAAAGGTAAAGGAAAGTGATCCTTTTTCGTGGCTTTATTCAGTTTTCTATAGTCAATACACATCCGCCACCCTGTGACGGTGCGTTGCGGAATTAGCTCGTTCTTCTCATTTGTAACAACAGTCATGCCTCCCTTTTTAGGCACAACTTGAACAGGGCTCACCCACTCACTATGCGGCACAGGATATATAATCCCTGCATGCAGCAACTTTATAACTTCCTTTTTAACTACTTCTCTCATCGCATTGTTGAGTCTACGTTGGGGTTCCCGAGAAGGTGAAACAGAAGGATCTGTCGGAATGCGATGGGTGCAAATCATAGGACTGATTCCTGTAAGATCTTGGAGTGAGTAGCCAAAGACTGAGTGATGTTTTTCTAAAACGGTCATTAATCGCAGAGTTTGTTCCTGAGTGAGTTTATTACTAATGATCACAGGAAACTCTGGATTATTGTTTAGGAAAGCATAGATAAGACCGGGTGGTAAAGTTTTAAGCTCTATAGGAGGTCTGGGTGTTTCTGCAAACTCATCTAAAGGTTCAGGTTCAGAAGGTTCAGCTTCCTCTTCTATGAAGAAAGGGGCTTCTTCTTCTAAGTCTGATTCATTTAAAAGCTCTAGAGACGCAGCTTTTACCTCTTCCATAGGATCAGGCAAAAGAGATGACTCGATCTTATTATTCAAGGAGTGAGAAATTGTCATAGGGAATTTAAAATCCTTTCCAAAAGAAATGTGTAGCTTTCCAGTTTGACCTTCATAAAGGAGTCTTCTAAATGGTTGTCCTATCAACAGGTCGAAGTCCCATGTATCAAAGATATAAAAGTTCAAATGAATCATGGAGCCTTCTACCATAAAGGGTAGGACATTCACAATTCCAAGACTGGGGACCAATCGTCCCGAAGATTCCTTCATGAACTTTGTTGTGGGGGTTAAAATTAATTTTCCAAATAATTTAAGTGCAAAAGCTTCAGACATGATATTGATCCCCACAACAGGATTATAGAGAGCATCAAATTGATCAGAATCATAAGCACAGCGTATAGTGATAGGAGGTGTATCCAAACGGATCACTTCAGAGGAAAGCTCTGACTCCTCCAACCATTCGCTACTCATGACTGAGATAAGCTCTCTCAATTGATATTCACTTGGTAAACAAATGCTATAATGGCCGCTTTGGGGTTTGTCTATAGAATGGTAGTTTGAAATGTTTCCAAAATCGGCAAAAAGATCGGAATTTATATCCAGCATGAAATCAGGTGGTGGAATTTCTTCCTTTTGTGGCTCAAAACTTGGGATAGCTGAAGTAGGTGAAGAATTCGGCAGAGTGTCTACTTCGGCTTCGTAGGTTTCATCATGGAGGGTATTATCCATCTCAGCTTCTAGGATTCTATCTAGGATTGCTCTAGCTTCATCAGTAGGGATACGAAAGAAAGAACCTCTAGACATTGTATGTAGCATTTGTTTATGATCTTTCTGAAGACCTCGAAAGAAATGAAAAAGGAGAATAGGGTCTTCAATATTGAGTTTTGGACCAGATTCTAAAAGATCAGAAAAAACGTTTCCAGGATTTTCCCAAAGTTTCATTTTCTTTTTGTTTAAAAGATAGAACTTCGAGTCTAAGGTTGGCGATACGATCGAGGGAATAAAAATCTAAACAGAAGTTGGCTCGTAAGACTCCCCATGTCACCTCGTTGTTGACTTACCTTCTGACTATACCATCGTCTAGCTTCTCCTCTTAAGGAAAAAGGAAAAAGCTTCCAACATAAAGTCTTATCAGAAATGCCTTCAATGCGAAGACAATCGCATGTTTGCTCAAAATCTCTAATATGAAGGTAAGGATTTTCGTCTTCCTTTCCCGAAAAGGATAGGTTCTCAATCATGGCAATTAACCTTGAACTTAACCTATACTGGGATGTTTGGATAGGCTATGATGACTCCCATGGTAAAAGGTCAGTTTCTGAAGGTGTTGCAAATTGATAGATTGATTTAGAATCTTGGTTCTCCATAAGGTAAGAATAAAGAATATAAAAAGATAAGGAATAAAAAGATAAAGAAAGATAAAAGTATAGGTACAAGCTAGTAGTAAGATTCAAGGTTATCTCAGCAAACCGTCTTTCTCCCCGGCAACGGCGCCAGAAATACTTGTTGATATTTGGTAACGCAATTAGGAAATGATCCGCAAGCGCACGGATATCGGTGAGCACTTCACCCGGGATGTTATCTAGAGTATCGTATTTATTTTTTTACCACTAGGAGAAAGCGTGCATCTGACTAACCAAATCTATTACTACTAACCTTTAGGCTACAACCACTGTGATTTGATGTGAGCGATGTATAGAGAAGACTGCAACTGCACTCTCGTTCTAACCTTGGTAAGGATGATCTACTGCTCTATTGGGGAGGCTCACGGAATCTAGACACCTCAAAGGATGTTCGACCCGCACCTATAAACCCTATCGATCCTGCTAACGGGATATGGAATACAAAGGTAGCTACGGAAATGTCACGTTCCTCGCTACTACCACGGTCCGGCTAGACAGGGGATATCTATGAGTATCCTAGCCCAAACACCTCGTTTACGCTAGAGATGATTACTCTAAACTCTACGCGAAGAGATTAAAGTAAACTCATAAACCAAAGAACAATAAAACAAAGAACTTACTAGAATTTAGAAGTCGAAATACTGAAGAATCCTAGGAGCAAGCCTCGGGTTAGGAGAACTTGATCCTGTAGGTACAACCTCGAAGTAGTCACCGACAGGCCGGGCTTCCTTCAATCTATACCTCCACTCTATCTCTCTCAATCTAGAAGAACTAAGTCTAATCTCACATTGGATGCTAAGCCCTAATGAGGTGGGAACCCTAAGGGAACCTCTCTCTCTGAATCCTCTCTGGAAAATATAAAAATAATGGACTTGGATTCTCCTCTCCAGGGGCCAGGGGTCCTGCTTATATAGTCCCTTCAAGTGAACCTGGGCCGTCGGATCAAACCGACATTAATCGCACGGTTTTCCTTGATCCTTTAGGTCGGTGGGGCATAATCCGCGAGACTCGTCCTGATTGGTTGCAGACCTAGGGCGGGCGCCCCAGGGTCCAGGGCGGGCGCCCTGGTCCCGGGCCCGTTCGGCCTCCCGTTCGATCCCGTGGCTTCTGGAGTCTTCTAGATGATAGAAAATCGGTGAACACGTTAATATCTCTATGTAAACCCGACGTGTGGGCCTTTCCTTTGTATTTCCTGATAACCCCCTGCAGAAACAGATAAACAACAAAACTCGTGGAATTCTGTCAGATCAAACCATAATTCTAGGTGTTGCTTGCATATAGGTCCTTTTCCTTATTTATTGGATAATTAAAATTGATACTTAAGAACCGTCAACAGGGGGCTTAGTATCAAGAAAGTCCTTGAAATCACTGTATTGATTGGGTTCTGGGCCCTGGCGGCCATGACGAGCCTTCCGGTTGGCAAGCTGGCGCATGGCATCAGCCAGCATGCGCTGCCCTTAGACCACGGTCTGCATCAGCTCAGCCGGGGTAGGTGGTGGCGGAGGGGGTGGCTGTTCCTCATCCTCATTGCCACGACCCCGACGGAGATTGTACGACATCTGCAAAATGCATAGCCAATAAGCACTGACGATGTGGGAAATTTGTAGATGAATTATTGCAAATATGTCAAACTGACTTCATGAAATTGACTTCTCAAATAATCAAGGCACAATAATTCATCACAACCGCACAATCCATTCAAGCGCATCAATTGATGCAATCATGCGAGGGAATCCATCAAGATGTATTTTGATAAAGGCTCACTCACAGGGAGCACAACAGTGACTAAACCGTTTACTTTAATACCTATGTGATTTTTGACCCTTTTGCACGGTACTTGGATTCGATCTCAAAATTTTTAGTTGACTGAGAAAGGCTACTTCAAACTGACCACAAAGAGACTTCTCAACGGTAGAGTTCCATGGTGGATCATGACTAGCCACCTCGATACCAGCGCGTGCCAAGCAGCACAGCCTTATGTCGCGTGCCACAGGAGGCCCTCGGTTTCGTCCCGGCACCGAAGGGTGCTAATCGTGACACCATCATCGAACGCAACACAATAAGACATCCAATTGTGATCGAAATTAACAGGTTTAAACTAAACATCCAGGAAACATAGGGTTCGACCTTACATCCCAAAAGCCAAGTTATTACAAAGCCTCACTCCAACACAGGGAGGGCACAAAAGACGATCCTAACATCATAGCTACGTGATGACTACTCTAAGCATCGTCCTCAGAGTCGGTGTCAAGGATCTCCCCGCCGTCCTCATCACTAACAGGCTCTAACTCCTCATCTTCTTCTTCTTCTTCTGGCTCTTCTTCTGGTGCTTCTTCTGGTGCGGCATCTTGGGGCCCATTGACCTCCACTTCATCATCATCTTCAGCCATGAAGATTCCCGAACCCATGTCCTCATCTGCGTTGTTATTTCGAGGCAGCAGAGGATTAAGCTGGTTGTTCAGGCGGTGCACTTCTTCATGAAAATTGTCATTGTATTCTTCAGCATTCTCCAACTGTTGCTCGAGCTCAAACTGACGAGCTCTCAGAACGTTCTCCTCGTGCCAGGCTTCATCCCTCTGATTCATGACATGGACCAGCATGCATTGACAGTTGCGATGTGCTACTGTCAATCTCTGGACTGCAAGTGTTTCCTGATCACGATCACGGATCACTTGCTCCAGTTGCTGACGCGCTACATTCCTGGCAGCAGTCACTTCGGCCAACTCAGCCCGTAGCCTTTTCACCTTAGTGGGCTCGGGGCGGGGCTCACGTGGAGCTAGCTGGCGGCAAGGGACCCTTCCCCCGGTCGACTTACGGGCGGTCCTCTTAGTACATGCCATCTGTATTAACAAGATACAACTTAAAGTGAGGATCATTTAGGGGATACGAAATTTAATTTAGTCGGGACTATTGAAATTTTTTAAGGAGGGAGTAAATGACATGTATGATATAATTAAACATGATGCATGCACGTTCCGTACGCCCTCTCACCTTAGTAGATATCTAAAAGTTCTAACGCTAGGCGGTGGCATACATATGTTCTCTCATATAAGCGAAACTATCGGTCTACTCGTTACGCTGTTAGTGTACCTGCAGAAAATCTCATTTCAGCCCAACAGTTTCCCAATATAAGCACACAAGAAAGCAGTAAATTCAATACTTTCTATATACACATCCCCTGATGTATATACTTCAGTATCAAAGCTACCCGATATAAAGGTTCCCACAATTAAGTGCTTTCATAATTACATGGTTTGAACATGTAAGTATGCAAGTCACCAAAACTACTCTCCCCTAGACCGCCGGTTGGACGATCATGCTCTCACAACTCACACTTACCAGAGCGTCGAGGCAATTGATCCATACATTACCACCCAAGTGGATGGCATCCATACAATATCACGCCGTATGGACGACGAAACAGAAACAACCAAGATCCCCAAGTTAGTACTTATAATAAGCCACCTAAGAGTCCTTATTTGGGCTAAGGGATGTGATCACTAGCATACCTATAAAATAAGTTTTAGAGTTTTAACCCTTTTCATAAACAAATACTTTTGTTTTTAATTACTCGTATGATGTGTTTAATGTTGAATTATGCTCCGGTACCAGCTGTAACAGAACCGACCAAATTATAAGAGCACAAGTACAAAAACAAGCACCGAAGCGCTCAAATTTTCGAACTTGAGCCCATATAACCCCGGTAGTCAATCGAAACCACGAAGGATTTCAAACCAACTTGCTTACAACCAAGATCGCATCATTCAACATACAACATCATACGTTACATTTCACAAGTGGTTCGGAAATAAGTTTACACCACGAAGTCGCAATTATTGCAAACCAAGTTTGGAAAGTAGCGGAAGCATAACACACACCAGTTTAACTACTGCCAGTCTTGAAGATCAACAACCCGCAAAAGCATGAGGAAAGTACATAAAAGATGATCACGCCCTAGTGATTTAGTCTTCGTCACCCGCAGGGTGGAGACATGTCTTGCAGAAGCCTTTATAGAGCATATTATCTGCAACAGGGGGGAATAAACCCTGAGTACTGGAATGTACTCAGCTAGACTTACCCGTCATAAACCAGAAATAAGATGACACCAAGGATTATGCAAGGCTTACACAAGAGGCTAGCTGACATCACATTTTGCATAAAGGCATAAGTAATTGAAACTCTTATAACCTGTACTAGCAGTTATTTTTAGCAGTTACCTGTCATCTATCTTAGCACCTGTACTAAGCATGCACTTGATTATCATCAAATAATTATTAACATTTTATCCATAGCAGGTATAAATTGTGGCAACAATGTATCATTCACTTAACCATCTGTTCAATTAATGAGATCTACGTTGCCGCTGCTCAAGTCAAGTGCTCACTAACCGGGAGCGACGGCGATTCGAATCGAATTCCTATCCAGCTGGAGGGGTATTTCTAACACTCACCGCGCAGGCCCCTGCCAGGGTCGCACAAGCCACCTTTCGTATGGTTCAGGAATCGCGGGTCCGAATGATGTCGCGACCCCAAGGGCGACACTCTGCCAGGTGATAGGGACTCTAACCCCCCTTGGTCTCACGCCAATGTCCCCAAGCACATCCTTTCTCTCCTCCAAGAAGCAACCTACCATTCGATTCCCGGCCTGAACCACATTACTCGGCTTCGCGGTCGGAACGACTTATCCGGCCAACTAAGTGTTAGACTGCGTTCAACATGACTCAAGGACGTACAGCGAATCAGTCCTTAAACGACTCAGACGGGCATAGCTCCACACCCAAGACGTGAAGTGTCTTGCGGCTGTACTATCGAATTCCCGCCCGGTCTCAATTTCTTTTTTAGTCATGGTTCCATCCACGATAGCCATAAAGCCACTCGTGACTCCTTCCTACATCTCGCGGATGACCGGAAATCACCCGACTTCTACCGTACTAAGCAGGGCTAAGCATTGACACGTGCCTAAACCTAATTTTAGGATTTAAGTACGATATCTGGACAAGGACAGGTATAATGCAACAATTGTTTTCATACAACTCCTACAACTTAATGCATTAAACAATTAAAAGTACTCAAGATAGTTTATAAAATGATGGGTTCAGCATGCACCGGGGCTTGCCTTTTAGAAAGGTCGAAGGTCGGTGGTCAGGGCACTCAGGCAGGTCGTCTGCGGGAACTTCTCCGCCGGTTGGTTCCTCTGGCTGCTCCGGCTGGTCCTGGACTTCCTCCGGTATCACTAGCTCGAACTCGAGGAGTGTTACCCCCTCCGGAACACCTATTGCATGAGTGCATAATAAATCTCATGGATGCATAATGAAAGATGCAGTATGCTCGGAATGAAATGCATTACAACACTCTTAAAGCCCTATTCAAATCACTTCAAATATTAGGTGCAAATTTCCTCTCCGGTAGAGAAGTACTCACCTAAGCTACTCAACCTAAGATACAGCTGTTCTTCTTCGGTTAAGGCCCTAACACCTAACAACACAAGAGTAATATTACTTAGGTTACCACATCCAATCACCAAAATATCACCGTAAGACATTCTGGACAGCAGCTACTTGTTTCTAACATAACTGGAGATTCCCAACTCCAAAAGATATGATCTAAGACAATCTGAAAAGCTTAAGAAATGCACTACAATTCATTTTCAGACCTCAACCCTTAATTCCTAAGTTTTCCATGTCGAATTTCCTAAGTTCCAGAAGCTGTCCTCTCTAAACAGAGAGCAACCAATTCTGGACTGTCACTTAAAACAGCAATAACTCCCAAACTACCAAGCCAAATGCTCCCAAATTTTTACACAAGCTAGTTTACCAAGTTTACTACAACTTTGGTATTTACAAGTTTTCCTGCAAACACCTTTATCAAAGGTCAAACCTAAAGATACTCCCAGCTGTCCAGAAAACCTAGAATTGCAAGGACTAAATATTTATTGATGTGGCAAATTTCACCTAAGACCAAACTAATATTACCAAAAGTTCACATGGGTCACAAAAACACCAGAAAATAAGGTGTGCCCACCTAGAATATTTATTTATATTCATTTCTTAATTTACTTAATTAATTAAGTGGAATTTTAAACATATATGTAAACTGCTCCAAAAATTCTACAAAAATTACAGGAGACTCTCTGACCCAAAAAGAGACTACTGTAAAAATTTGAACTAAAGTTATTCACAGAAACTCCCTAAACAAAATTCACAAGCCCAAAAGGCTGATTTTTGTATAATTAACAAATCATATTGAAAAGTATCAAACAACAGATTCCATATTTTTCCTAGACACTTTATGGTACCAAGACATTCTCCAAAAATTTATAAGAACATTGCACATGTAGAAAAATTAATAAAATTCATTCAAGTATTTCCTAAAATAACAAGATAGCATTATAACTTGATAAGTACTTAAGCACTACTGCCCAAATTTTTACCAGAGCTAGAGCAAGTATAAATTAGCCTACCCACAAAATTTCATAATTTTTGGAATAATATAGCTCAAGTTATACATTTAAAAAATTTGCCTTCATTTCAAAACATATTTGAAAGATCTATTTAATTCTCCCAGAAACTAAACATCACATACCAGATTTATATTTTTCTAAAATACTACACATCACGTAGATCCTAACAAAATTTATCTCATGATTTTTTGAGCAAGTAAAACCCTAGATCTACATTTTCCAAACAACAACAAAAATCTGTGACAATATGAAAAGAAAAACCAAAACCGAACCCTAACCCGCTACAGTGCTGGGCCGGCCCGGCTTGCTAGCGCGGCCCAGCCAGCGCGCGGCCCATCCCGAACTCCCGCCCGCGCGCGTGGTGCTGACAAGAGGGCCTCCCGTGTCAGTGAAAGGGAGACAGGGGAGCGGGCGGCCGTGAGCTCCGGCGAGCGATTCCTCGCCGCCGGTGGCTCCTCCGACCAACCCGAGTTCACCGAAGGCTTGCCCAAACCTAACCGCACCGAGGCCAGCCCTTTTCCCCAAAGCTGTCGCCCCGTCGCACCTATGCCGACGGAGATGGCGGATGGCCGTGGCGCCTGGCGGTACGCCGGCGAGTCCTGGCCGTCGGACGACCGACCGAAGGGTGCACCACCTTCCTGGAACCCTAGCGGACCTCCCGAGACCACTCACTCAGACGGGGATGGAGAGGAGCCGCTTGACCGCGTGAGCACATGGCCGGCAGCCATGGCGCGGCAGTGCGCGGTCGTGTTCCGGCCCGACCAAACCGATGCTGGTGGTAGCATCTTCACCCTAGCATCTACATGTGATAGGAAGGAGGGAACGTGAGTGAGGGAAGGCAGAGGGCTACGGTGGGGTGCTGGCCACGGTGACCCTAACATGGCGGAGCTCCGGTGGCAATTTGAGCGGGCGGAGGTGGCAATGCGGCTCACCTCGAGCTCAATAGAAGCCACCGGCTAGTCGAGGAGGTGCAGGGCGGTGTGGCAGAGTGAAGGACGTGATCTGGTGGGCGGTGGTGCGGTGGTAAGTGCGCGCGAGCTTGCCGGAGTGGAGGCGGTAGCGGTGCTCGGTTGTTCCGCCCGGTGGAGGGGAGAACGGAAGGGAGAGGGAGGTGTGGCGCGAGTGAGGCCGAGGCCGTCGTCGTGGCGGCCTTGAAGGCTTGGTGACCTGACGGGTGGGACCGCGGCCGGCGTACGGCTGCCACCGCGCGGCCACGCGTCGGTGTTGCCCTGCCGTCGGTCGGCCACCGACTAAAGAACGGTCGACTGAATCGACGAGGCCGAAACGGTGACTGACAGTGAAAGTTTGGCGCTGATTATCTTCCAAAACAGCTCGATTCGGTCCAAGATGACAACATCAAATGTGTAGAGCTATGTGAGGGCAACAAGTTTTTCAATTGGAGTTTGGACTGGTTCGGCCTAGATTTGAAACTACATAGCCCCAAAGTGGTGCCCTGTGAAACTGAAACATGTTTTCAGTTAATGACACCGACTGAAACCCTAATTTCTTGACACTATATCTCCTAAACCATTGAGAACCAGGTATGGGTGATGTTGGCAATGTTGTAGAGCTACATGAGGGCTACAAGTTTGTCAACATGAGTGGAAGCTGATTTGGCCTGGTTTGCAAACTACAAGCTTCTAAAGTAGGCCACAGTAAAACTGGAGGGCACTTTTGGGACTTAGCAAAATTTCTAAGTGTTGAGACAGCCCCTCTAGCTGACTTGTGGACCATTTTTGAGCATGTTCTGGTCAGTTTCATGAAATGGTCATATTGAGACTTTTGTTCCCCATAAAATTTCCTACAATTTTGCTTAAGGGTGCTCCTCCATGCAAGGTCTCTAAGCTAGACTTTTTAATTGGTCAAACTAAAGCATCCTAGGGCTAAATGCTGGTCAACTACACCTTGGAGGGCATTTTGGTGATTTTGGTCAACATGAACCTTGCTCCATTAGTGACCCTAAGTATAACTAAGGTGTTGTGAGATATAATTAGCTACTCTCCCCTATTGTTATACCATCTACCTAGTGTCACATGATGTGAACCAAATAAAATTCTAAAAACAACCACATTAGTTGCAACCACATAAAATAACATGAAATGATGCATGCTTATGCTCATGCAAATGCAATGCAATTATGGAGCTAAACACCTGAGGTGTTACAGCTCGTATTGCCTTACACCGGAGTGCTCGTAGTAGGGGTTACAAGCTTTTCGAGAGACGGAGCGGATCTCAGGTCTCTTGTGAGGGGTGGTGCGTTGATGCGTGGATGTGTGGTGGACTCTATTCGATTGCCCTAGATGTGGCCCCTGCCTCCCCTTTTATAGCTTCTAAGGATAGGGCTTGGGTTACATTCATGGTAAAGAGGTGAAAATGAAAGAGAAAAACAAAAAGGTGGCCTTGGGCGTGGCCGTCTTCCTCCTTATCTGGTGGGAACAGTTTTCCTATAGCGCAGAGATGCAATAGGCCTTGCTCTTTTGGCCTCTCCGTCTACTGGTGCTACGTGCTATGGCCATGCCTTGTCCTGTGTGCCTCTGTGCCATTGAGGACGGGCGACATGGGCGCTTAGATTTGCGTAGAGAGGGGGTTAGATGGTATAGTGGTCGTTACCACCATCGCTGTAGAGGTATGGATGTCGTCGTGGTGGAATGACTGGGATCATGTTGGATCAGGGCGTGGTTCCCAGGCTCCTGTTGAATGTGCACGGTCACGTCTGTCCTATCGGCGGGAGCGGGTACCGTGGTTTGGGGGCCCCCCGTGGCTTGCCGTCTTGCCAGAGGGTTCCAAATGTCCCTCGAGCGAGGCGGAAGTAAGCTGAGGGGGTCGGGCGCTTTTGATGATGCCACGGGGGCTCGAGCGAGGCAGAAAGATGTCGCCCAAGGCGCTCATCTCGCTCGAGGCCTCTCCGCAAGGCTCGGGTGGGATGGAGCTTGTCGCTTGTGTCGTAAGCGACTGACATGCTGTCCGTGCTTTCGGTGAGTCGACTTTACTGGGGCCCCTACGGTGGGGCTTTAACGATCGTATAGGGTGTCATATTTTACCGTCTGTTGGGTACCCTGGTATTTTGATACCCGACAGTCGCCCCCGAGCCTATGGAGGAGTGGAGCACTCCTTCAGAGGCTTGAGAACGAGCGACCGTGGGTAGCTTTTGACTTGTTTTTGCATTTGAGGAGGACTGTCCGGTGGGTGCGCGCGAGCGCACCCGGCAAGTGTAGCCCCCGAGGCCTTGGAGGGATGAGTTATCCCTTCAAGGGCTTTAATTGAGCGAGTATGGTATTTTTCGTATGACCACGGGTCGGGTGGGGAGCCCCCGAGCCCTTGGCCTTGACCATTCGCTAGGTCGAGATATGGGAGAAGCCCCCGAGCCCCCGCACATTGCAACGGACTGACCGAATGGCCTCTCTGCTGTCGTATTGTTTCTCTTGCGTTCTTTAGCAGAACGGTGGGGTATGCGTGGGCCCTCATCATCCCATTTGGGCTCATTGTGGTTTATTTGTGTTTTTTGGAGGAAACTGTCCGATGGGTGGGCGCGAGTGCACCCGCCGGGTGTAGGCCCCGAAGCCCTGGAGGGATGAGTTATCCCTTCAAGGGCTTTGAATTGAGCGAGTGGGTCCGCCTGGGGAAGACGAGGGGTCACACCGGGCAGTTTGTGACGCTTTGTGTCTCGACGCGTGGGAAGGTGGGGAGGTGCCCAGTTTTTCATGTTCGTGGGGAGTTGGGCGACTAGTCGGTTGCCCTTTCACATGGCGTTATAAATATGGGTATAGGCGGGGCACAGGAGCCTGCCTGCTCTTCTTAGTTCTTCGTAGTGGCCCACGATCCCTTTGCCCCTTTTCGTCACGGCGTCCTTTCCCGCTTTCGCCATGGACCTAGGTAAATGCCCTGTCGACGACGCGTGATAAGAGCCGGGTCATCCTCTGGTGGCGGATACGGGAGGCGGCCGCCTCCGGCCACGACCGCGGCGCCGGTGCTGCTGTTGGATGCTGCGCCGGTCGTGGCGGCGGAGACAGAGGTGGGGTGGCTTAGGAGGTATCTGGGGGTTTCCCAGGCCACACTCGAGGCAGCAGAGCAGGAGATGCAGGTCACCCAGGATCATCAAGTGGCGGCGGACAGCTGGGTGGCTGGTGAGTTCTCCCTTCGTCGTTCTGGTTTAATGAACTGCATTCGTTCCTTGCACTCATTATGTTCATGCGTGGAGCAGAGCTGGAGGCGGAGCTGCTAGAGATCCGGGAAGCTGCGGACGCTGCGGCGGAATATGTCCATACCCGCAGTGTGAACCGGGAGGAGCGCCTCCTGGATCTCCCTAACTGTGTCTGGGACACGGTGGAGCTCAACATCCATCGTGGGGCGACGATGGCCCTGAAGGTGGCGCAGGTGCGTTTGGGGCATGTGATCCATCACCTGGTGGGGCTTCCAGAGGGCGAGGAGCTGGTCGACCATGACGGGTCTTGGGAGGATTTCGATGAGGCAGCTAACACCGTCGTCGACCTGGTCCCTACCGAGGGGATCATGGAGGAGGCCACTGGGCTCCTGGGACCATGAGCGGTAGCCAACATCAAGGTCAAGCCCTACTGATCGGTGTTTCTTGCCTGGCGTCGAGGCCATCTTGATCCCTGCTAAGGATAGTTTTTTTTTGCATTTTTCCTTATCGATATTCTTGTAAAAAGACCCATCGTTGTTTAATGAATCGTGTTTTTTGTTGATGTGAGTTCTAGTGTTGTGGGGGTGACTGTTCGTGGGTCGTTCATGGCTCCCAAGCCCTTGCTCGATGCGAGGGCAGCCCCCGAGCCCTCGCTTGATGCTGGGGTTCGATCGAAAGGCCACTCATCTTTGGTGCAATCCCTCACGCGTACCTTAGGGGAACAGAAGGGGTGAGTCAAACCACGCCATCCTCGTTGGACGGATCGTAGCTCTCAGGTAGGTCTAAGTGGAGTCCAGGTTCCATTCGCTGGGCACCGACTCGTGATCAAGGTGGTGACTCACTCCTAACTCTTGACTCAAGAGTCCTGAGACGGCTGTCGAGCCCACGGTGGGCCAGCCTTCGAACCCCTGGACTGTAATTGGGCTGAAGGAGCGTATGTAGTTCCATATTCTTCTCTTGTTTGCCGAGGCCTCTGACCAGCCCGGGGAGAGGTGCCCAAGCTCCGTGTGGTGACAGGATAACGGCAGGCGCGACGTGCGAGGCGGAGGTGTGAGGCATCGGAGCGGATTCACAGGGGGCGTGCGAATGGTTACCGAGATATCCGGGACGCGATGAGACATTTTTATAGCCACATTTTATGCGGGTGGTTGGAGTCTCGAGTCGCCCCGGCCTCCCCCCTTTTTAACCCGGTGGTTTTTCCTTTCCCTTACACACCTCTACCTTTTGCCTTTCTAGTGCTTGCGTTTTCCATCTGCCCCGGCAAGGAATTGTGAGAGAGGGGGATAAAGAAAGATAAAAAACTCACCCCGTAGCTGTCGCCGTTGCTTTCGCCGCCGGAGTGCTCTCCCAGTCACCTCAATGGATCCGTGGGGCCATTCCAGCTTCAGCGAGAAGATTGCGTTGCGGCTCGTCGAGGATGGGCTCCTCCGTCCGGTGATGAATGCCGCGCGGCCAGAGTGGATCGTCCCCGGCAACGAGGACAAACCGAACCCCCCCGCCGATTACGTCGTTAGCTTCGTGTACTTCCACGAACTGGGGTTTGGGACTCCTACGAGCAACTTCTTCCACGGTCTTCCTCACCATTACGGGATTGAGATGCAGAATCTCAATCCCAACTCTGTTCTACAGATTGCGGTTTTCATCGCCCTGTGTGAGGGCTATCTAGGCATCAAACCCAACTTTGCCCTGTGGATGTACTACTTCTGCGCCACCATCTTCCTCAAGACGGTGAGGAGAGGCGAGACGGTGCCGGTGCGCATCGGTAGCTGTGAGATCCAACTTCGTTAGAGCCGAGAGGATGAGTACATCGTCATGAAGGGGTCATCGTCGAACAAGGGGTGGCACCAGCGGTGGTTCTACCTTAGGAGCGACGCGGACGTGCCCCTGCCTACGTACACCGGTCGCTCCTTCAGAGAAGCACTAGAGCGCTGGGGCTATGGTCCCATCGCCTCCGAAAAGAAGAAAATTGACTCCCTTCTCTAGGCAGTCAAGCGTCTGGTAGACGCGGGCGTGTTGGGAGCTGGGGTCATCGTTGTGTTCCATGAGAGGAGGGTGCTGCCGCTGATGCGGTGGGCACACCGCTTAGATGAGATGGTGCTGAACGCGCCCCTCGAGGGGACCATGCTCGTGACGAGGGGCTTGATTGGGAGGAGATCAAGAGGCGCATCAAGTCGACGCTTGGGAGTGTCCCTCCCAACGCCATCCTTAACGCCCACCCGCCAATGCATCCTGATGACGACTTCATCGAGATGGTGAGTGCCCTCCATTCTTCTTCTCCTCCCCCTTTCCTGTAGCCTCTCTGCGTTCCTTTTTGCCTGAACTGGGGCTTGGGCGGTTTGTAGGGGAATCTCTGCCTGGTCCCCGACTTCGACCCACCCCTTCCTGAGGATGTGATGCAGAGGGCACGAAACTAGGATCACGCTGAGGGGGTGAGGAAGCAGAAGGAGGAAGGGAAGAAGAAAGTGGATGAGAAGGCCAGAAGGAAGGAGGAGTGCGACAAGCACTAGAAACTGCAACGGCAGGCCGAGGAAGAAGAGGAGTCATCGAGCATTGATGATGACGATGACATTGATGAGGAGGAGGTTGGCCAGTATGACTGGCTGGATTCTATGGCCGAAGAGGGGGAGCTGCCCAGTGAGTCGTCCCTCTCGATCGAGGGGCGATCGCTATGGGCTGAACCGCCTCGTCATGAATCGGAGGACCCTGATCTTAGGGGAGCTGCGATGACGGCGAGGGAGAGGAGCCCCCGAGGCCGCAAGAGTCGGCCCATCCTGAGAGGGCGAAGGATCCTCGACCCCAGAAGATGGTGGGGTCACCATAGTCACTTCCCCAGGCCGACACGGCCGATACCGTGGCGGCCAGGAAGAGGCCCTGCCCTGTGACCGCGGGGTCAAGCCCGAGCGAGATGTTGCGGAAACATCCCTGCCCCATGTCAATAAGGTAAGTGATGCTTTTTCCTTGTTGCTTATTTACGCCGAGGTTTGGAAGTGTTAATGCCCATCGTTCTCGCAGGAAGGTTTAGCCCGACGGCCCCCTACTTGCGCCGTAGAAGGCGCTGAGGCGGCAAGGCCAAGCTTCAGCTGGCAGTGTGCCGAGATCGGATGTCTCAGCCTTGGAGGCGGCCGGTAGCGTTCCTTCGGCGTTCACGGCCGTAGGGGGATGCGAGGTGCCGGACGCCCCTGGTTTACCTCCACCCAACCCCGCCCCATCAGCCGGGGCGGTGCTTTTGGAAGTAGAGGTGGAGATGTCCATGCAGGACGGGATGGCGGTGTTGGAGGAGCTGCCATGGTTCGGACCGGATCCCGCTTTCGAGGGGGCGCTCCTTCAGGAGGGTGAGGTGTGTCTGCCTCCGATGGTGGAGACGCCTGCACCGACCATGGGAGCAGGCGTAAGCGCCGGGGCTCAGGAGGTGATGAAGGAGGCCACGCCCGAGGGCCCTTCGGCGCAGGTAGGGTCCGCAGCGTGAGGCGGGTCCTGGGTAGAAGATCCGGCGAGCCTTCTGACTTCCCCGAGGTAGCCTAGCCTTCCTGCGCCAGGGGGTCTGCGGCCCTCACACGGGTGGGGCATGATCCCTTCTAGTGGGGTGGTCTGCGCCTCACCTGGTCGGATCGAAATCAGCCAGAGGCGCCGTCGGTTTTTGTGTTGGATGACGTCGAGGAGTTGGAGTCCTGGAGCCAGATCCAGATAGGGTGCCAGACCTTAAACCAGGCTCTGACCTTGGCATTCAACGTCCCGCACAATGACATCTATCCAGCTGGCCAGGTGCGTCGAGCAAGGTGAATGCTTGTCGTTTGGTGCTTTCGCCTCTTGGTGCCTCTTGACATGACTTCTTGCACAGGAACTGCTTGAACGGAGCCGAATAAAGTTGAAGTTTCTCTGTCACGAGCAGGGCTCCTGGGGACGTCAGTCAGAGGAAACGTAGAGGACTGCCGCGGCCGAGGCATGACTTACGGAAGCCCAAAAGAGGATGGCTGCCCTCCATAACAAAATGGAAGATCTTCGTATCCGTTATGATGAGGCGGTCACCGACGCCAAGGAGTCGGGGTAGAAGCTAGCGGCCCTTATCGAGCATGCTTGTAAGGACCAAGAGGAGGCCCAGAAGGTGAAGAGCGAGCACGACGAGCTATCGTAGGCTTCGAAGCAGCTTCAGACCGATCTTGACTCTATTAACCGTGAGCGTGAGCATGCTCTTGGCGAGCGTGATGAGGCTCGCCAAGAGTGCAACATATCTCAGACGGAGAGGATTACCGTGGAGGACTAGCTGAAGGAGACTACATGTGCGGCTTCTCAGGTTGCTGAGGAGAACCGCCAGCTGAAGTCCGAGGTGGGGTCCCTCTGGGCCACGGTGGCCCAAGGGCGTCAGCAAGACTTGGCCCGGGCTAAGGAATTAGAAGGTAAGTACCTTTGGCTGTCTGTTGTTGAGCACGTTCTTGAAATGTGCTTCTTATCTCCTGTGATGATCAGGACTGAAGAGTAGGCTTGCCATGGTGGAGTCGGAGCTTTTGTCAGCACGGGAGGCCCTGAAGACAGAGCAACATGAGCACTCCGAGCTTCATGCCACTGTCGACCTGTTATGTGATGCTCTCGGAGCGGTCTAGGTGCGCCCTGGAGCGAGCACGCTACGGGGTCATCTTGGTGTCGCCTTTGAGCAGGTTTGGACCTAGGTGAAGGAGGCCCTTCATCTTGGGATGCGGCATGCACTCGCCGTCTTCAGGTCTCATTACCAGAAGATTGACCTAGAGGTGCTTAGCGAGGGTTACATCGATGGCCCCGAGGAGGAGCTCGATGCAATCAACGAGGAGGTGCTGGAGCCAGTGAAGATTTTGGCGGCTAAGTTCGAAGAAGAGGTCGTTCCCCCGCCTTTGAATCTGTGAATAGTGTTGCACAAGATGACGGTGTAAGAACTTAAGATTTCAGACAAGTCTGTGGCCCTCAGGGCCCCTTCGAAAACCTGCATTTTGTCTTTCATTCTAAGTTTTTCACATTCGTCCCGACCCTTCTAGTGCGCCGAGTCTTGCGGTGTTTGGAGTTGAGTTTGATACCTTGGGTTAGAGTTAGCTGGGCGAGAGTACCGTAGCCATAGGGGCATAGGTTTTTCGTAGCCCAGTTAACTTGACCCGAGGATCTTCGTACTCCAAACATACTCGCGTTCACCAGCCGCCATTGGAGGGATCGGGTGGATATCTTTTCGTATAGTTTTTTGAGTGGTTGCCCAATCCCCACGTCGTGTTAAGCTTACAGATTTTCTAAGTACGAGTCAAACCCTTAGGACCAAACTAGTGACCAAAGGCACCATAACCGCTGGGGTGTAGGTTTCTCACAGTCCGACCGATCTGTCCCGAGGGGCTCTTCACTTTCTAGAACATCCGTTTTCTTAAGCAATGTTGTAAGGGGTTGGGTGTGAAAAACTATTTCGAAAAGTATTGTGAAAATTTTGCATCGTTGGGGGTTCCCCCCTTTTAGCCCTTGAGAGAGGCCCGACCCTAAATAAATATAGGGTCGGGTCTTTCTCAGAGTTTAGACAAAGCAAGAGACAATGAGCACTCTTTTTGTTCTTTTGAGATTAAACATGTGACAAGCCTAGATCTATGGGTAGAAGCAACATAGTTGTTCAATGTTCCAAGCGTTCATGAAGACTTCGCCGTCTGCAGTGGCTAGCTTGTAAGTGCCGGGTCAGAGTAATTCTACGATGACAAACGGGCCCTCCCACGATGGTGTCAGCTTGTGGCGGCCTCTGCTATCCTGTCTGAGGCAAAGCACTAAGTCCCCAACGCTGAACGCCCGACCCCGCACACGACGATGGTGATACCGGCGTAAGGCTTGCTGGTATTTGGCAGAGTGGAGCAGGGCGACGTCACGCGCTTCCTCTAGCTGGTCCACGGCGTCCTCCCGGGAGGCTTGGTTGCCTTGGTCGTCATACGCTCTGACCCTTGGCGCTCCATACTCCAAGTTAGTAGGGAGGATGGCCTCAGATTCATAGACCATGAAGAAAGGTGTAAAACTCATTGCTCGGCTCGGGGTCGTCCTCAAACTCCAAAGGACCGCGGGGAGTTCCACGACCCATCGGCGGTCAAATTTGTTCAACCGGTTAAAGATCCTTGGTTTGAGTCCCTGCAAGACCATGCTGTTGGCGCGTTCGACCTGCCTGTTCATCCGGGGGTGCGCCACGGCTGCCCAATCCACGCGGATATGGTGATCATCACAGAAATCTAGGAACTTTTTACCGGTGAACTGCGTGTCGTTATCGATAATGATAGAGCCCCGAAGCGATGAATAATGTCAGTAAAGAAGAGCACCGCCTGCTCAGATTTAATTCGCGCGATCGGCCTGGCCTCAATCCACTTCGAGAACTTGTCAATGGCGACAAGCAAGTGGGTAAAGCCCCCGGGTGCTTTCTGAAGCGGCCCGACAAGGTCCAGACCCCAGACCGCGAAAGGCCAAGTGATAGGGATCATCTAGAGTGCTTGGGCTGGTAAATGAGTTTGTCGAACGTAGTACTGACATCCTTCATAGGAGCATACTACCTCAGTCGCGCTAGCTACAGTAGTGGGCCAGTAAAAGCCTTGTCGGAACGTGTTTCCGACAAGAGTGCATGGCGCTGTGTGGTGGCCGCAGATGCCCCCATGGATGTCCTATAATAGCTTTTTCCCCTGCTCACTGGGGATGCAGTGTTGCAGGATTCCGGTGGGGCTCCGCTTGTAAAGTTCCCGATCTAACAGGATGAACAACTTGGCACGGCGTGCAAGGTGTCGAGACTCGGTTTTATTGGCTGGGAGTGCGCCGTGGACCAAGCATTCTAGGTACGGGATTCTCCAGTCCAATAGGGGGTCGGGCCCTATGGCGGGGTCGTCCTTGATTTGCATAACCTCAGGGTCCGTTGGGGCTGGGGTCGAGCTAGCCCCCAAGGTTGGTGTCGGTGGCTCGCTGCTGTCCTGCGCCGATCCTAGGTAAGTGACCGAGGGCTTATACAGATTGCTGGCGAAGACACCGGTGGGAGCTGGTGCCCGACCGGATGCTAACTTCGCGAGCTCGTCCGCTGCCTCGTTTGATCATCTAGCAATGTGGTTAAGTTCAAGGCCATCAAACTTTTCTTCCAGGAGGCAGACTACCTGGCAGTATGCCGCCATTTTTGGATCATAACAACTTGACTCCTTCATGACTTGGTCCACGACCAACTGGGAGTCTCCTTGGACGTCGAGCCATCGGATCCCGAGCTCGGTGGCGATGTGCAAACCGTTGACAAGTGCCTCATACTCAGCGACATTGTTAGAGGCCAAAAAGTGGATCTAGATCATATACCTCATGCGCACGCCAAGGGGGAGACAAAGACGAGTCCCGCCCCGGCTCCGCTCTTCATCAGTGATCTATCGAAATACATTGTCTAGTACTTCTGTTCCACCAGTGCCGGTGGCATTTGGGTTTTGTTCCATTCAGCCATGAAGTCTGCCAGAACCTAGGACTTGATGGCTTTTCGAGGGGCATAGGTGATGCCCTCTCCCATGAGTTTGACCTCCCACTTAGCGATTCTTCCTGTCGCCTCTCGATTTTGAATCACCTCCCTGAGAGGGAAGGAAGACACAATCGTAAACGGGTGCGACTTGAAATAGTGGCGTAGCTTCCTCCGGGTGATGAGGACAGCGTACAAGAGCTTCTGGATCTATGGGTAATGTGTCTTGGTGTTGGACAAGACTTTTCTGATGAAGTAGACCGGACGCTGGACTTTGAGGGCGTGACCCTCCTCTTGCCGTTCTACTACGATGGCGGCACTTACTACCTGAGTAGTGGCTGCGACGTATAGTAGGAGTGGTTCCCCTTCACCCAGGGGCACAAGGATCGGGGCCTTTGTTAAAAGTGCCTTAAGGTCGTCAAGCGCCTCTTGGGCATCGGGTGTCCAGGCGAAACGGTCCATCTTTCTCAGGAGTCGATATAGGGGCAAGCCTCCTTCGTCGAGGCGTGAGATCAAGTGGCTTAGCACCGCCAGGCATCCTATGACTCGCTGCACCCCTTTCAAATCCTGGATTGGGCCCATATTCATGATGGTGGAAATCTTCTCTAGGTTGGCCTCGATGCCACGCTCAGAGACGATAAAGCCAAGTAGAATTCCCCTTGGAATTCCAAAGATGCATTTTTTGGGGTTGAGCTTGATGTTGTTGGCCCGTAAGAACCTGAATGCCTGATCGAGATTAGCAACCAGGTTATCAGCTCGTTTTGACTTGACTACGATGTCATCTACGTAAGCCTCAATGGTTTGCCCGATGAGGTCCCCAAAAATGGTGAGCATACAACGCTGATATGTAGCCCCCGCGTTCTTGAGGCCAAATGGCATGGTTACGTAGCAGTAGGTCCTGAACAGACTGAACAGGGTGACAAAAGAGGTCGCGACCTGGTCGGACTCTTTCATCACGATTTGGTGATAACTGGAGTAAGCATCAAGGAAAGAGAGAGCTTCACAACCCGAGGTGGAATCGACTATTTGATCGATGCGTGGTAAAGGGAACGAGTGCTTGGGACAAGCCTTGTTGTGACTAGTGTAATCAACACACATTCTCCATTTACCATTCTTCTTTTTTATAAGTACAGGATTGGCTAACCACTCGGGATGGAACACCTCCTTGATGAATCCGGCTGTCAGTAGCTTGTGAATCTCCTCCCCGATTGCCCTGCGCTTCTCCTCGTCAAAGTGGCATAGTTGTTGCCTTACGGGTTTGGATCTGTAACACCCCTGGGTGTTAACCATGCATTAGCATCCAAAGCATTAGGCATAAGCATCACACACATGTTATCATTGCATACAATATAAGCTTCTTTAAAAATTTAAAGTGGTTAAACAATTACTTGGAACCCTAAGTATTGATTTAAGTGCTAAAAAGTGGTATACTCTTGTGTAATGACAATTTTAGAAAATCTAGAGTAAATAAACATGATTTTTGGAGCCACTCTTGTATTCAAAATTTCCTCAAATTTTGCTTATAAAAATATTCTAGAAAAGTAAAATTTTACTCAAAATTTAGCTTTGAATCCTAAATTCAAAATCTACTTAGAATTTTGAAAAGTGCCCTACATGAAAGTTGTAGAGAATTAAATTTTGAACAACTTTTATTTTGGGCAAAAGTTTTGAAAACCTCTTTTTCATCTTCAAATTTAAATTTGAATCAAATGTAGAAAATCTGTAAATTATTTAGAAAAAGAAAAGCTTTTCCTTACCTTAACAGGCCGCGGCCACCCTTCCGGCCCACCCGCGATGGCAGCCCGGCCCGCGCCCGCGTCCGCTTCCTCCCGCCCGCGCGCGCACAGTTTAAAGAAAATGATTTTCAGAAATGTTGAAAAGGCTTCCAAAAATCATATCTCCAGATTTATAGCTCTAAAAATTATGAAACAAATTTTGTAGTGTTTCTCTTTAGTAGATCTACAGTTTAAAAATATTTCATGCTAGTTTTGTGATACTTTTCTGTGTAGATTTATTTAATTGCTATAAAGGCTGATATCTTAGAAAATGTGTAGTAAATAAAATAATAATGAGAAAAAATGTGATTCTTGTTGCATTAATCTTCCTTAGTGATGTACTTTCTAGGAAAAATGTTTGTGAAGCATGTTCTATGGAAAATTTTTGAAGTGTAGTTCAAATGCCTTTAATTGATGATTTTTGTTATTTTTAGTAGAGAGCTAAAGTTGTATAACACATGCATGTGATAATTTTTGTAATATGCTAGTTTACTGTGGGTAACATGGGAAAAATATGAAATCTGTTGTTTGATACTTTTTCTAGTACAAAATAATTTCATGCTCATCATTATGCTATAACTTGTTTATTTTGTATAGATAGTTTTACCTATCCAATTCCCATGAAAATTTTGTAGTAGGTTATTTAGAGTAAGAGTAAGTTACTGTAATTTTTGTAGATTTTTATCTGCAACAGAAATAGGTGTTGATGTGTAACCCTAGTTAAATAGAAAATAAAAGGTTATTCCTTATGAGAAATTAAAAGTAATAAAATATGTTTGGTGTATCTTTGAAGCATCAAAATGCCTTGCTGATGTTGCTTGATTGGGTTAGGTTAGTAAGATTTGACAACTTGTGATCACTTGAATGTGTATATTATGTGCTAACTAGTAGAATAATAAGTGCATGTTTTATGGTATATGTTCTTGGATGATGTGGACTACCTTGTAGAAGATGTAGTTATAATCTAAACTGCCCATTCCATGTGCTCATCTGCATATCATGTCATCAAAGCATTCCACCGTATTTCGATGCATCATTCGCATGTGTACTTATGCACTCGCATCATACATGATCGCAGGAGTCGCAGGTAGCAGTACCGGAGGAGCAAGTTTGGACCGATCAGCAGGATCCCCAGGCACAGGAGGTGCCCGAGGAAGAAGAACCAGGCGAGGAGCTGCCCGAGTGCGTAGACCACCAACCTAGCTCGTTCGAAAGAGGCAAGCCCCGGAGCATTTTAAGTCTCCTACTTTATAAAAGCAATTCTTTACAGCAAGAGTTATAGTATATATATTGTTGCATTAAGTTTAGGAGTTGCGTGAAACCGTTGTTGCATTATTATCCTTGTTCACCTGGTTACCTTTTACCCTATTAGGTCAGGATCAAATAATTGCTTAGCCATGCTTAGTCCGGTAGAAGTCGGGTGATTTCCTATCACCTGCGAGTTATAGGTGGATACCTAGTTATGGTTAGCTGTAATTGTGATCATAGAAAGTAACCAAGTTTTGGTAGGTAAAGGAAGACCGGGCGGAGTCTTATAGGGTTTTGGACTACAGTGATTCCGTCTGTGTCGATTAAGGACCGATCGTTGCTCGTCCCTCTTGTCATGTTGAACGCATGCCTCACATTTAGCTGCCCGATTAAAGTACCTTTCGACCACGAAGCTAGTGACACTATTTCGAGTCGGGATAAACTCGGATTGGTAGACTGGTGCTGAAGGGGGTGTAACGGGGACGCGAAGAGTGAGCCCAAGGTGCGTCCTGGCTGTCGGGCGGTCCCTGGGTAGTGCGGTCCATGATTGTTATCCCGTGGCTTCTTGGAAAGTGTCATTGGTGATCTAAGCGACCCAGACGGGGGAAGCGTGGTTTGTGTGAGGAATAAATCACCAGCTGGTTAGGAATCGATTCGAATCACCATCGCTCCTGGATAGTGAGCACTTGACTCGAGCTACGGCATCGTAGTAACAATAATGGAACACTGATGGTTAAGTGCATGATGTTGGAAATGCTAAATCTGATATGGTAATTTAGATGTTAATGGTGAATCAAGTGATTGCTTTAGCAATAGGTGCTTACCTAGTTTGAATAGGTTATAATAAAAATGATGCAAAAAGTACTTAGTATAGTTTTTCATAATAACTTATGCTTTTCGCAAATGAGTCAAGCCAGTCCACTGTATAAAAGCCTTGCATGCTCCTTGGTGTCCTTTATTTTGGTTTATGACGGGTAAGTCTAGCTGAGTACATTCTCGTACTCAGGGCGTTGTTCCCATTGTTGTTGCAGATGGTCAGATGTACTATGGGTACTGCTCCAACTGTCTGTATCCGGCGATGGGCGACAACTAGGACCATGGGCAATGGTCACTCTGTTCGTCTTATCTAAATGCTTTTGTGGACCGTGACTATCTTCTGGCACTGTATTTGAACTAAGTGTGTGTGGTTCAAAACTACTTGCTTCCGCTATGTTAATTTGAACTGTGTTGTAATAACTTTTATTCCGAACTCTGATGTATTCAACTCTTGTTGCGAACTTTATGTAGCATGTGAACTGTGGCTGCTAAATCAGTATGATCTTGGTTGTATGTTGGTTGGTTCGAAATCCCTCGTGATTTCACGGAATCTCGGGTTATACGGGTTTAAGTTTGGTAAATTATCTGCCTCGGTGGAAGATTTCCTTACTTAATCTCGTATAATCAGGTTGATCCGTTACAGCTGGTATCAGAGCATGGTTTAGCATGTTACTGTTCACATGGGTATTTAAAAACAAAACTGTGTTTTCGACTAAACTTTTAAACTTAAGAGTGTGCCAGTAGTCATATCCTTTATGCCCAGTAAGGACTCTAGGTGGCTTACTTAAGTACTAACTTAGGGGTTTGCATCATATTTTAAATTTCGTCGCTCATACGGCGTGCTATTGTATGAGTGCCATTCACTTGAGTGGTAATGTATGGATCAATTACCTCTACGCCTTGGTAAGTGAAAGTTATGAGAGCATGGTCGGATACACTGCCGATCTAGGGAAGTGCTTATGTGATGCCGAAACACTTACGTGCCATGCGCATGTTCGTATAAAGGTATCCAAATTGTGGGAATTCCGTCATGTGGTGACGATGCCGTCAATAGGACGACGATTCGGGTAGTTGTTACCGTTATACTCGTATCTGGGGATGCGTGTAGAGCGAGTAGCTTACTTTACTGCTTTCTTGCATATTTTCATACTGTGAGGTTTGGGCTGAAGTGACTTTCTGCAGGTACATAACAGCGCTATCGAGTAGTACATATTAGTTACGTTTACAAGAGATCGTTGTATGCCACCATTTATTCCGTTAGTAGTTATTAATTTTCTAAGTTTGTGAGAACGTATGGAACGTGCATGCATCATGTTGTGCATTTCATTCATGGCATTGTTCCTCCCCTTATAAGTTGATTATCTCATTTCGATAAAAATGCCAACTTAAAAATCTGTTCTCACCGCGGTAATAAAATTTTGCTACAGATGGCACGTACCAAGCAGACAGCCCGCAAGTCCACCGGCAGAGCTCCCCGTCATCAGCTTGCTCCACGCACTCGTCAGCGCCACACCTTTCTTGGAGAGTTTGGGATGCCTACGCTCTTGTGGAGAGTGCTCAGCTATGTAGGCTATCCTGATGGAATGGAGCCCCGCTACTTTTGGTCGAATGAGCGGTTGGGGGAAGGACTTTTGGTGACTGTGGAAGTAGTGGTTCGTCCCTGAGGTGATGGTTCTGAGTGGACTGGTTGGCGTTTTGAGTCAACTGGCAGGACCGCTGAAGAAGCCGCTGAGAGGGCAGCCTTTGGGATCCTGAGGGATATCATGGATCGCTTTCCTCAGGAGTTGGCAGCAGCTATAGTTGGAGTCTTTCCAAGGGGCAACCCCTCCACCGACTCGTGGCAGCAGGCAAGAGGAAGATCCCTGGAGATTAGCGCAGCAGAAGCATAGAACAGTGACAACCCCGCTATGAGTGCCATGTTCGCAGTGATGAAGGCCTTCGATGGAGTGGAAGGTAGCCTGAGACGTGTGTCCGGTGCTCTTGGTCAGGCTCGTGACGACCGGCGTTAGCTTCAGAGGGATCACGATGCCAAGATTGAGAGGCTCACCACAGAGATGGCTCAGTTGACCCATCAGAGGGATCAGGCTACCCAGAGGACTGTGGTTTTCGAGGGAGATGTACGTGCCTTGAGAGAGCAGGTTGGACGACTGACCACCGCCAATGGAAACGCTGAGCGCATGCTGACTCATGTGCTCCACCAGAGGAATGAAGCCTGATCTGTAGAGGATGTGTTGAGGGCTCGACAGTTTGACCTAGAGCAGCAGCTGGCCAATGCAGAGGAGTACAATGACAACCTGCATGAGGAGGTTCATCGGCTGAACAATCAGCTCAACCCCTATGTTCCTCCTGGTGCGGCAGAGATGGATTTGGATGAAGACGAAGATCCCGAAGAGCCCGAGGCACCAGCTGAGGAGGACGACGACGCCGTAGATGGCGACGCCGCCAACGTCTCTGACTTAGACAGCGACCACGATGAGTAGGCTAGTAGTTGTTGCGCTAGCTACTAGGTTCCGTCTGCATGATCTTTTGCTTTGTTGGCACGTTGGGTATGTAATAATGAGTCGAAAGACTAAGGCTTTGATGTAATGTTGGAAAACTTGGATGTGTTTGTGGCAGTATCCGAACGTCAAAAGTCCAGTGTATGTATGCTGGCAACTTGGTTGTAATGGACGCGATGTGTGCACTTTAAGTAATCTAATTAGTGATGTTGTGTTAATTGGAATGACTTATTGTGCCCCTGTTTTATTGTATGAATTTATTCTCTCCAGTGAATTCAGTACGACATAATTTTTCATTCGCTCGCAATTTCTACAACATCACCTAATAATTACTGTTGCTGAAACATGCAGATGCCGAACACTAATCGTACCTTGTATGGTGCCGCTGAGGCTGGTGGCAGTGCAGCTGGTAATGATGACCGTGATCCACCACCGCCTCCTCCACCTTACACTGCAGAACAATTTTTCGCACAATTTCTTGGAAGCCAACGCAACATGGAGAGCATGCAACAGAATATGGAAGCTGCATTGCGCAGTATTGCAGATAACACCCGTCGGGGAATAAACCCGGGTGGGCATGAAGCAAACCAGTACAGCAGTTTCAAGGATTTCATAGACACCCGTCCACTAATTTTTAAGGAAGCAGCAGAACCCTTGGATGCAGAAGAGTGGATTAACACTATGGAAGACAAGTTCCATGTCTTGAGGATGACTGAAGTGTTAAAAACCGAGTATGCAGTTCATCAGCTTCAAGGTCCGGCAGGAATGTGGTGGAAGCACCACCGTACCACCTTTCCTCCCCATGCCCATATCACTTGGAGGGAGTTCACTAAAGCATTTCGTGGAACATACATTCCACCTGGTCTGACGGAGATGAAGCTTGGGGAATTCCTGGCACTGAATCAAGGCACGAAGACTGTAACTCAATATCTGCATGCGTTTAATAACCTGAGCCGTTATGCTCCTGATATGGTGAATACTGATGCCAAGAAGATCGCTAGCTTCAAGAGAGGCCTGAATCCCAAGATGATGAAACATGTGGGTACCAATATGAGAACTGGTTTCAACGACTTTGTTAGTAACTGCTTGAAGCAAGAGAAGAACAAGAATGTTTATGCTGCTTCCAAGACCCGTAAAAGAGCTTTCGAGTCGGGTCCGTCCCAGCCCAGGGCCCCGATGGCCAACCGTCCCGCATATCGTTCGCTTGCCCCTGTGCAAGGTTCAGGCCACCGCAAAGGAAGAGTCAGAATGCTCAGCAACCTCAGAGGAACCAGAAACCATTCAAAATGGCATTGCCCCAAGCAAAGGTAGGACAAGGCAGTTCATCTGGAGCTGTGGCTCAAGTGAAGGGACCGTGTTTCAACTGTAACCAACCCGGGCACTTTGCGAAGTTTTGCCCCTACCCCAAGAAACAGCAGACGCAGTATCAGGCTCGTGTGCACCACACTACTGTGGATGACATCCCGGAAGGAGAACCAGTGACAGCTGGTATGTTTTCTATCAACAATCATCCTGCAGTAGTCTTGTTTGATTCCGGATCATCCCATTCATTTGTAAGTCAAGCATTTGTTAAGAGGCATGAGCAAAAGATAGTTGAATTGGAATGTGCATATAGAATCAGTTCAGCCGGGGCTGATCTGTTGACTAATCAGATAGTTCAGGGAGTAACCCTAAACATATCAAACCGACGATATAAACTTAATTTGATAGTCATGCCAGGGCTAGTTTTGGATGTGATTTATGGGTATGAACTGGATGAATAAGATGGGAGTAGTAATTGATATTGGAGGAAGAAGTATCTCTCTTAAGGAACCAAGTGGGGAAGGCACCTTTCAGGTGGTCTTACCTCGGAAAGTAGACCTAGCTAGCACAACTTGTGCCGTCCGAACTACTCTGCTAGCCAAGATTCCAGTAGTCTGTGAATTTCCAGATGTGTTCCCAGATGAGTTACCTGGACTTCCACCAGACCGAGATGTTGAGTTTGCCATTGAGTTAATTCCTGGAACAGCACCGATCTCGAGAAGGCCCTATCAGATTCCTCCAAATGAGTTAGCAGAATTGAAGAAGAAACTCTAGGATCTGCTAAAGAAAGGTTTGATTTGTCCCAGCTCGTCTGAATGGGGATGCCCCGCATTGTTTGTGAAAAAGAAAAAGGATAATTCCTTACGCATGTGCGTGGATTATCAGCCACTGAATGCTGTGACAATTAAAAACAAGTATCCTCTTCCTCGGATTGATATCTTGTTTGACCAATTGTCTAAAGCCAAAGTGTTCTCTAAGATAGATTTGAGATCAGGGTATCATCAGATCAAGATTAGGCCGCAAGATGTGCCTAAGACCACGTTCTCTACCAGATATGGTTTGTACGAGTATCTTATCATGTCCTTCGGATTGACAAATGCTCCTACATACTTTATGTATCTGATGAATTCCGTTTTTATGCCCGAGTTGGACAAGTTTGTGATTGTGTTCATTGATGACATATTAATATACTCAGAGAATGAAGAAGATCACGCAGAACACCTTAGGATTGTCTTGACTAGACTCAGAGAACATCGACTGTATGCTAAGTTTAGTAAGTGTGAGTTCTGGCTTAAGACAGTTCCTTTTCTCGGTCACGTGTTGTCTGAAAATGGAATTTCAGTAGACCCCAGTAAGGTGCAAGAGGTTATGGACTGGAAGTCACCAACCACAGTTTATGAAGTTCAAAGTTTTCTTGGTTTAGCAGGATACTATCGTCGCTTCATACCAGATTTCTCGAAGATTGCCAAACCAATGACAAGTCTGTTACAGAAGGATCATAAGTTTGTCTGGACAGAGGAGTGTGAGGCAGCTTTCTGCACCTTACGAAAGTTGTTGACCACTGCTCCTGTTCTGGCACAACTGGATATAGAAAAGCCGTTTGATGTGTTTTGTGATGCATCTAAAAATGGGTTAGGATGTGTGCTAATGCAAAATGGAAGGGTCATTGCTTATGCCTCACGTCAATTGAGGAAGCATGAGGTTAACTATCCTACGCATGATTTGGAGCTCGCAGCAGTTGTGCATGCTCTAAAGATTTGGAGACACTACCTGCTAGGGAACGTGTGTAATATCTTTACAGATCATAAGAGTCTTAAATACATTTTTACCCAGTCTGAGTTGAACATGCGACAGAGAAGGTGGTTAGAACTGATAAAGGATTATAATCTGAATGTGCACTATCATCCCGGGAAGGCTAATGTAGTAGCAGATGCACTGAGCAGAAAATCACATGCTATGGGTGTGCAACCGTTGTTTGAAGAAGGGTTCAATTTATTACATCCTGCTGTGTTGCATAATATTCAGATCAGTTGTACCCTAGAGAGCCAGATCATTGAAGGTCAGAAAACAGATAAGGGAATATTTCATATCAAGGAGAAAATGAAGAGGGAACCCACCAAACACTTTCGATTGGATGACCAAGGGGTGTTATGGTTTAAAGATCGCCTGGTAGTACCCAAGGATCGAGAGCTCAAGAACAAGTTGATGGATGAGGCTCACCATTCTAAGCTATCTATCCACCCTGGGAGTAGTAAAATGTACCAGGAGCTGAGACCCCGTTATTGGTGGACTAAGATGAAAAAAGAGATTGCAGCGTATGTTGCTCGTTGCGACATGTGTTGTAGAGTGAAAGCTCTTCACATGAGACCCGCAGGACTTTTGCAACCCTTGTCTATACCCGATTAGAAATGGGACGATATAAGTATGGATTTTATCACTGGTCTTCCCACCACACAAAAAGGATATGATTCAATTTGGGTAATAATAGATCGCCTTACCAAATCAGCTCACTTTCTGCCAGTTAAGACAACTTTCCGACCACCTCAATATGCGGAAAAGTATATTGCTGAGATTGTCCGATTACATGGTATACCAAAAACGATCGTGTTTGATCGTGGTTCATAGTTTACCTCTCATTTTTGGGAGCATCTCCATAAAGGTTTGGGCACTAGTTTGATTCGTAGTACAGCTTACCATCCACAGACAGATGGGCAGACAGAACGAGTTAATGCTGTACTTGAAGATATGCTTAGAGCTTGTGTGCTATCATCCAGAGGCTCATGGGAATCATGGTTACCGTTGGCAGAATTCGCCTACAACAACAGTTACCAAGAGAGTATCAAGATGACACCTTTTGAAGCTTTGTATGGCAGAAAGTGCAGAACACCGTTAAATTGGGTGGAGCCTAGAGAAAGAAGGTTTTACAGACTTGATTTTGTAGATGAGGCAGAGAAAAAGGTCCGTATTATCCAACAAAACATGCAAGCTGCACAGTCCCGTCAGAAGAGTTATGCAGATAAGAGAAGGAGACCATTGGATTTCCAAGTGGGTGACTACGTCTATTTGAAAGTTACCCCAATGAAGAGGAAACGGTTTGGAATCAAGAAGAAACTG
Organism: Saccharum hybrid cultivar R570; assembly: GCA_038087645.1. NCBI lineage: Eukaryota > Viridiplantae > Streptophyta > Magnoliopsida > Poales > Poaceae > Saccharum > Saccharum hybrid cultivar. Next base: position 1,071,977 of record JAQSUU010000198.1, read on the forward strand.
TCTGCTAGATATATAGGACCATACCAGATCATAGAGAAAAAGGGTCCCGTGGCGTATAAGCTGCAGTTACCAGAAGAGATGAGTTCGATCTTTCCCGTCTTTCACGTATCTCAGTTAAAGAAGTGTTTGCGTGTTCCAGAAGAGAGAATAGAACCTCAGGGTATTCGGATCAAGGCAGACTTGGAATATCATGAACAACCGGTTTGAGTTCTAGATACTAAGGACCGAATCACTCGAAATAAAGTGGTAACAACCTACAAGATTCAGTGGAGCCATCATGATGAGAGTGATGCTTCATGGGAAACCGGAGAATACCTTCAAACCGCGTATAAAGATTTTTACAATAAATGGTTCGTAACTCAAAATCTCAGGACGAGATTCTTATAAGGGGGGAGGGCTGTAACACCCCTGGGTGTTAAGCATGCATTAGCATCCAAAGCATTAGGCATAAGCATCACACACATGTTATCATTGCATGCAATATAAGCTTCTTTAAAAATTTAAAGTGGTTAAACAATTACTTGGAACCCTAAGTACTGATTTAAGTGCTAAAAAGTGGTATACTCTTGTGTAATGACAATTTTAGAAAATCTAGAGTAAATAAACATGATTTTTGGAGCCACTCTTGTATTCAAAATTTCCTCAAATTTTGCTTATAAAAATATTCTAGAAAAGTAAAATTTTACTCAAAATTTAGCTTTGAATCCTAAATTCAAAATCTACTAAGAATTTTGAAAAGTGCCCTACATGAAAGTTGTAGAGAATTAAATTTTGAACAACTTTTATTTTGGGCAAAAGTTTTGAAAACCTCTTTTTCATCATCAAATTTAAATTTGAATCAAATGTAGAAAATCTGTAAATTATTTAGAAAAAGAAAAGCTTTTCCTTACCTTAACAGGCCGCGACCACCCTTTCGGCCCACCCGCGCTGGCAGCCCGGCCCGCGCCCGCGTCCGCTTCCTCCCGCCCGCGCGCGCACGCGACGCCGTGGCGCTGCGGCAGGAGTTGGCCGCCGCGTGGCCGAGCGACGGCGACGCCGCACGACACGCGCCCCCGATGGCCCCCGCGTCCCCCGCGTCCGCCTACTCCCTCCGCGCGCTCGCCCGCCTCGGCTGCTCCCTCCATTCCCTCCTCTCGCTCCGCAGCAGCATGCCAGCAGCAGCAGCCGCGCCCCGCCGCGCCATTGCCGGGTCCCGAGCTCCGCCACCGCCTTAGCCGCCGCTCCGGCTCACCGCCTCCGCCTCCATCTTCGCCCTCACTGCGCCCTTTCGTTGCGCATCCGGTGCTCGCCACGGCCCGCGAAGATTCGGCCCCTATCCTCGGTAATAGCTCGCCGGAGTTCCGGCGAAGCTCACCGGAGTGAGCCGCTCCGTGGGCTTCACCCTTCCACGCCCCTTCTCGCCCACTTCTCGAGCGCACGAGCACCGCATTTGCACCACGAACCTCGCTGACCTCACCGCGCGGCCCCACTCGGTCGGAGTTGGCCGGCCGACGGCGCCCCGCGCCACCGAACCGCCATGCACGCCGGCGAGCTCGATGCCGAGCTCGTCTGGCCACCCACTAAGCACCACGGGATTCGCCTCGCTGTGAGGAACACGTTGGTACCCTCCCCGTCGCCGGAGGACCCGCCGGCGGCGAGATCCCGGCGGTCAGCGCCGCCTCGGGACGGCTAGGCTGACGGGTGGGCCCGTTTGACCGCGGGGTCCCGCCTGTCTGTCTCGTGTGTGTGTCCACGGTGTGCAGATGCGGGGTGCGCGTAGCGTTAAAGGCCGGTTAAACTTTCAGTTTTAAAGAAAATGATTTTCAGAAATGTTGAAAAGGCTTCCAAAAATCATATCTCCAGATTTATAGCTCTAAAAATTATGAAACAAATTTTGTAGTGTTTCTCTTGAGTAGATCTACAGTTTAAAAATATTTCATGCTAGTTTTGTGATACTTTTCTATGTAGATTTATTTAATTGCTATAAAGGCTGATATCTTAGAAAATATGTAGTAAATAAAATAATAATGAGAAAAAATGTGATTCTTGTTGCATTAATCTTCCTTAGTGATGTACTTTCTAGGAAAAATGTTTGTGAAGCATGTTCTATGGAAAATTTTTGAAGTGTAGTTCAAATGCCTTTAATTGATGATTTTTGTTATTTTTAGTAGAGAGCTAAAGTTGTATAACACATGCATGTGATAATTTTTGTAATATGCTAGTTTACTGTGGGTAACATGGGAAAAATATGAAATCTGTTGTTTGATACTTTTTCTAGTACAAAATAATTTCATGCTCATCATTATGCTATAACTTGTTTATTTTGTATAGATAGTTTTACCTATCCAATTCCCATGAAAATTTTGTAGTAGGTTATTTAGAGTAAGAGTAAGTTACTGTAATTTTTGTAGATTTTTATCTGCAACAGAAATAGGTGTTGATGTGTAACCCTAGTTAAATAGAAAATAAAAGGTTATTCCTTATAAGAAATTAAAAGTAATAAAATATGTTTGGTGTATCTTTGAAGCATCAAAATGCCTTGCTGATGTTGCTTGATTGGGTTAGGTTAGTAAGATTTGACAACTTGTGATCACTTGAATGTGTATATTATGTGCTAACTAGTAGAATAATAAGTGCATGTTTTATGGTACATGTTCTTAGATGATGTGGACTACCTTGTAGAAGATGTAGTTATAATCTAAACTGCCCATTCCATGTGCTCATCTGCATATCATGTCATCAAAGCATTCCACCGTATTTCGATGCATCATTCGCATGTGTACTTATGCACTCGCATCATACAGGATCGCAGGAGGAGTCGCAGGTAGCAGTACCGGAGGAGCAAGTTTGGACCGATCAGCAGGATCCCCAGGCACAGGAGGTGCCCGAGGAAGAAGAACCAGGCGAGGAGCTGCCCGAGTGCGTAGACCACCAACCTAGCTCGTTCGAAAGAGGCAAGCCCCGGAGCATTTTAAGTCTCCTACTTTATAAAAGCAATTCTTTACTGCAAGAGTTATAGTATATATATTGTTGCATTAAGTTTAGGAGTTGCATGAAACCGTTGTTGCATTATTATCCTTGTTCACCTGGTTACCTTTTACCCTGTTAGGTCAGGATCAAATAATTGCTTAGCCATGCTTAGTCCGGTAGAAGTCGGGTGATTTCCTGTCACCTGCGAGTTATAGGTGGATACCTAGTTATGGTTAGCTGTAATTGTGATCATGGAAAGTAACCAAGTTTTGGTAGGTAAAGGAAGACCAGGCGAAGTCTTATAGGGTTTTGGACTATAGTGATTCCGTCTGTGTCGATTAAGGACCGATCGTTGCTCGTCCCTCTTGTCATGTTGAACACATGCCTCACATTTAGCTGGCCGAATAAAGTACCTTTCGACCGCGAAGCTAGTGACACTATTTCAAGCCGGGATAAACTCGGATTGGTAGACTAGTGCTGAAGGGGGTGTAACGGGGACGCGAAGAGTGAGCCCAAGGTGCGTCCTGGCTGTCGGGCGGTCCTTGGGTAGTGCGGTCCATGATTGTTATCCCGCGGCTTCTTGGAAAGTGTCATTGGTAATCTAAGCGACCCTGACGGGGGAAGCGTGGTTTGTGTGAGGAATAAATCACCAGCTAGTTAGGAATCGATTCGAATCGCCATCGCTCCTGGATAGTGAGCACTTGACTTGAGCTACGGCATTGTAGTAACAATAATGGAACACTGATGGTTAAGTGCATGATGTTGGAAATGCTAAACCTGATATGGTAATTTAGATGTTAATGGTGAATCAAGTGATTGCTTTAGCAATAGGTGCTTACCTAGTTTGAATAGGTTATAATAAAAATGATGCAAAAAGTACTTAGTATAGTTTTTCATAATAACTTATGCTTTTCGCAAATGAGTCAAGCCAGTCCACTGTATAAAAGCCTTGCATGCTCCTTGGTGTCCTTTATTTTGGTTTATGACGGGTAAGTCTAGCTGAGTACATTCTCGTACTCAGGGCGTTGTTCCCATTGTTGTTGCAGATGGTCAGATGTACTATGGGTACTGCTCCAACTGTCTATATCTGGCGATGGGCGACAACTAGGACCATGGGCAATGGTCACTCTGTTCGCTTATCTAAATGCTTTTGTGGACCGTGACTATCTTCTAGCACTATATTTGAACTAAGTGTGTGTGGTTCAAAACTACTTGCTTCCGCTATATTAATTTGAACTGTGTTGTAATAACTTTTATTCCGAACTCCGATGTATTCAACTCTTGTTGCGAACTTTATGTAGCATGTGAACTGTGGCTGCTAAATCAGTACGATCTTGGTTGTATGTTGGTTGGTTCGAAATCCCTCGTGATTTCACGGAATCTCGGGTTATACGGGTTTAAGTTTGGTAAATTATCTGCCACGGTGAAAGATTTCCTTACTTAATCTCGTATAATCAGGTTGATCCGTTACAGGATCCAGCTCGGATATCTAAGGAGTGCTCAGTGACTTCCCTCAGGATGCCAGGCATGTTCGAGGGACTCCATGCGAACATGTCGCTATTCGCGCGGAGAAAGTTGACGAGCACTGCTTCCTATTTGGGATCTAGGGCGGTGCCAACATGCACCGTCTTGCTATTGGAGCCGCTGGGGTCAAGGGGGACTTCCTTGACCCCTTCGATGGGTTCGAAGGAGCCGGTGGACCGCTTGGGGTCGGATGCCTCCTGGAGGCACGCTTCTAGCTCAGTTGCAAGTGGCTCTGACTCGATGATAGCCTCAACGTACTTGCAGCACTCCACGTCGCACTCGTAGGCGTGCTGGTAGGTGGTGTGGACAGTGATGACCCCGTTGGGCCCTGGCATCTTAAGTTTTAGGTAGGTGTAGTTCAGGATGGCCTTGAACTTCACATAACATGGCCGCCCCAACACGGCACGGTAAGTGCTGCAGAACCCAACCACCTCAAAAGTGAGGGTTTCCTTTCTGAAGTTGGAAGAATCTCCAAAGGTGACAGACAGATTGATTTGCCCAAGGGGCAAGGCTTGCTTTCCCGGAACGATACCGTGGAAGGGTGCTCCGCTCGAGCAGAGCTGGGTCCGACTGATCTTCATGGCTTCAAGGGTTTCTGCGTACATGATGTTGAGGCCACTGCCTCCATTCATCAGTACCTTGGTGAGCCGCGTGTTGCTGATGATGGGGTCAACAACCAGCAGATATCGGCCCGGCTGAGGGATGCGATCCGGGTGGTCGTCATGGTCAAAAGTGATGGCCGATCCTGACCAGTCGAGGAAGGTTGGCGTGACTGGCTTAGCGGTGTAGACTTCTCAGCGTTCTAGCTTGCGCTGGCGCCTGGAGTCATAGGCACTGGGGCCACCAAAGATCATGAAGTAGTTGTTGATGACAGGGAAGTTGTCTTTCTCCCTGCTATCGCCCTTGTTGTCCTCGAGCCTCTTGCCGACGTCACCCTTCCCCAGGGCACCCATGGAGAAGTAGCGTTTCATCATGCCACAATCCTTGAGGGTGTGTTTGATCGGGCCCCGGTGGTACGTGCATGATTTATTAAGCATCTCATCAAAAACTCCCGGGCCACCCTCGAGAGGGGCCCTGGTGTTCTTGCACTCGGCGGCAGCCACAAGGGGATCCTTGCATGGCTCCTTAGCCTTCTTTTTCTTCTTGGAGTTGCGGCCGGAGCCGCCTTCATCGGTGTTCTCCTGCTGCTTCTCCTTTCCATTGGTGTTGTGGAAAATTGCCCATACCGCCTCCTCGCCAGAAGCAAAGTTGGTGGCAATATCCAAGAGCTCCCTGGTGGTGCGTGGGCCCTTGCGACCCAACTCGTGGATGAGCTCCTTGAAGGTGGTTCCTGCGAGGAACGCCCTGACGACATCGCGTCAGTCACGTTGGGCAGCTCAGTGCACTGCCGGGAGAAGCGTCGAATGTACTCACGGAGAGTTTCATCTGGCTTTTGTTGACAGCTCCTGAGGTCCCAGGAATTTCTAGGGTAGATATAAGTGCCCTGGATGTTCCCCATGAAAACCTTCATGAGGTCAGCCTAGTTATGGATGCGCCAGGCCGGAAGATGTTCCAGCCAAGCTCTCACTGAGTTGGCCAGGAACAGATGGAGATTGCGAATGATGAAGTGGTCATCGTCCGCGCCGCCTAACTGGCAGGCGAGGTGGTAGTCATCAAGCCAGAGCTTGGGTTTGTTTCCCTAGAGTACTTGGTGACATTGGCAGGTTGCCGGAACCATGCCAGGAACGACGTGTTGCGGATGTCTTGGCTGAAAACCCGTGGTTCTGGGGGTTCGGGCGATGGGCTCTAGTCCTCGTCGCTGTCGTAGCGGCCGCCCCATCAAGGGTGGTAACCGCGGCTGGCTCCATCCTTCTTGTGCCTTTTGCGTGCATTGAGGATGTTGCACGCATCGTAGTTGTGGCCAACGCGGGCGTGGACAGATGGGGGCTTGTCCCCCACTCTCTGTTGTTTTGGGTGGACTGAGGCTTCCTTTTCACGTGTCGCCGATGGTGCGAGCTGGTTGGGCTCGGGTCCACATCGTCGAGACGCAGAGCTTTTGGCCTGCTGCACCGTGGCACACTCGAGAAGGGCACGCAACTCTCCGTGGGCTTGCCGCCCCTCCAGAGTTGATGGTTCAGGCATCATCCGGAGGAGGATTGCCGTGACGGCAACATTCTGGCTTGGCCTGGCGAAAAGAGGCGGATGATCACCGCCGTTATCATTGCAGATTCGTCGGTGGATGTCATGAGCTCTACGTCGAGTTGCGCCGCCATCATTGCGACTCCTGAGCCCTTGCTCGAGCGTTGCGCGCAGTTGTGCCAGCCGCTAATGCTCCTCCCCGAGCTTTCTCTCAAGCTCCCAGAGCTGCTCTAGCTGGGGCTATGGTTGCCCCATGGGTGGTGGCATGGCTGCGCGCATGGCGTTTGCGGCATTGGGCGGGGTGTGTTCGCCCTCATTTTCATCGAGGGTTCCTTCGTGGTCCTCCCCATCGCACATGAAGCACTCTCGAGACGGGTCATGACTCTCATCGTCAGAGTCAAAACCCTCATGAAAGTAGTTGTCACCGCCAAGGAACTGGCGCCGAGCCCCCAGGTGATTAAGCCCGAGGAAATCAGCATCAGCACAGGTGCCATCGTCCTCCTCGGAGTCGACACTTGAGGCCGTCGCCAAAGTCACGAGGAGCTCCAAGAGGGACTCCCAGTGGTATCATGGAAAACCCACTGAGTAATCCCCTACGGGCCAAATGAAATTGCGGTAAGTCCTCGCAGCGTTGTGCAGCCCATAAGGCCATGCCATTCGTGCTGGTGCGGCGCTTATCTCTGGGGAAAGCAGTGGCTGTGACAAGGCATTGGTGGCGAAGGGACGAAGGTGATGGAGATCTTCCTGGGACAGTCGCGGTCCCAGGATGGTGTCAAGCTGACACTCCAGCTTCGGGCGGTCGGATCCATGGGGCTGAATGCCCCCGGAAGCCCGTGCCTCGTTGGCATGCAGGCATAAACCACCCATCAACTCAGAGATAGAGTTGACGTTGGGAAGCATGTCAAGTGGCTCATCAGGGAATGACGGAGTGCTCTCCCCCTCCACGCCAATGGGGTCCAGGCCTCTGACGCACTCGTCGGGGCCCGAAAGGGATGCTTGGTGGATCGACGCAGAAGGGGGGGAGCTGGACTAGGTCGTGATCCACTCCGTGCATAGGAAGTCTAGGCTCCCAAACTAGATATGGGAGCCCGGAGTGAAGCGAATGCGGGGGTTGGCCATCGAGACCTTGGAGATGGATCATGACGCGCAGAAGTTCCCCTACCTAGCGCACAAACTATCGGTGTCTAGAGAACCGGGGGTCTAAACAGAGCGACAAGTAAATATGTATCTGCGCATCTAGGCCTGGATGGTGTGCAAAGCGGACACAAGGATGTATAGTGGTTCGGGCATGAACGACCCTACGTCCTGTGGGTTTTGCTGCTACTCGTGTTGCCTTGCACCGGAGTTTTCGTAGTAGGGGTTGCAACCTTTTTGAGAGAGGGAGCGAATCCCAGGTCTCTTGTGAGGGGTGGTGCATGGATGTGTGGATGTGTGGTGGACTCTATTCGATTGCTATTCGATTGCCCTAGATGTGGCCCCTGTCTCCCCTTTTATAGCTTCTAAGGAGAGGGCTCGGGTTACATTCGTGGTAAAGAGGTGAAAATGAAAGACAAAAACAAAAAGGTGGCCTCGGGCGTGGCCGTCTTCCTCCTTATCCGGTGGGAACAGTTTTCCTATAGCACAGAGATGCAACAGGCGTTGCTCTTTTGGCCTCTTCGTCTGCTGGTGCTACGTGTTGTGGCCATGCCTTGTATTGTGCACCTCTGTGCCATTGAGGACGGGCGACATGCACGCCCGGATTTGCGTAGAGAGGGGGTTAGGTGGTATAGTGGTCGTTACCCACATCGCTATAGAGGTATGGATGTCATCATGGTGGAATGACCGGGGTCATGTTGGATCAGGGCATGGTTCCCGGGCTCCTGTTGACTATGCACGGTCACGTCCATCCCATCGGCGGGAGCGGGTGCCGCGGTTTGGGGGCCCCGTGGCTTGCCGTCTTGCCAGAGGGTTCCACGTGTCCCTCGGGCGAAGCAGAAGTAAGCTGAGGGGGTTGGGCGCTTTTGATGATGTTGCGGGGGCTTAGACGAGGCGGAAAGATGTCGCCCGAGGCGCTCATCTCGCCCGAGGCCTCTCCACAAGGCTTGGGTGGGATGGAGCTTGTCGCTCATGCTGTATGCGACTGACATGCTATCCGCGCTTTTGGTGAGTCAACTTTATTGGGGCCCCTACGGTGGGGCTTTAACGATCGTACATGGTGTCGTATTTTATCATCTGTTGGGTACCCTGGTATTTTGATACCCAACACCCGATGATCATCAGTGACAAGCTCTCCGATGATGAAACACAAAATCTTGTCACCGTTCTTCAAAGACATAGATCCATTATAGGCAGCTGACTCTAAGACCTCTAGGGCGTTAGCCCCACTCTTTGTACTCATCGCATCCCTATCGAGCTTGACTGCACACCTTCAAGGGAGCCACAACAGAGACTTAACAATACTATGCGAGAAGTTGTTAAGAATGAGGTCCTTAAACTTCTACACGCTGGGATTATTTATCCCGTGCCTCATAGTGAGTAGGTTAGCCCTGTCTAAGTTGTACCAAAGAAAGGAAGAATGACAGTTGTTAGGAATGAGAAGAACGAACTCATTCCTCAATGAACTGTCAATGGGTGGCGGATGTTCATTGACTACCGGAAGCTAAACAAGGCCACTAGAAGGACCACTTCCCATTGCCATTCATCGACGAGATGTTAGAACGTCTTGCGAATCATTCCTTCTTTTGTTTTCTTGATGGGTATTTCGGGTATCATCAAATGGCAATCCACCCAAATGACCAAAGTAAGACTACTTTCACATGCCCATATGGAACTTATACATACCGACAAATGTCGTTCAGGTTGTGTAATGCTCCAGTTTCTTTCCAATTGTGCATGATGTCTATTTTCTCTGACATGATCGAGAAAATCATGGAGGTGTTCATGGATGACTTTAATGTGTATGGCAAAACCTTTGTTGATTGTTTGGAGAATTTAGACAAAGTCTTACAATGGTATGAAGAAAAGCACTTAGTCCTGAACTGGGAGAAATGTCATTTTATGGTTTAGGAAGGAATTGTGCTCGGACATAAGGTGTTCGAACATGGGATAGAGGTGGATAGAGCAAAGATTGAAATTATTGAACAACTTCCACCTCCCACAAATGTGAAAGGAATCCGTAGCTTCCTGGGACATGTAGGGTTCTATAGGCACTTTATTAAAGACTTCTCTCAAATTGCTAGACCCCTAACTAGTCTCCTAGCTAAGGATGCACCTTTCATTTTTAATGACGAGTGCCATAAAGCCTTTCAAATCCTTAAAAAGGCACTCATCTTAGCTACAATTATTCAACCACCTGATTGAAAGCTTTCTTTTGAGATCATGTGTGATGCTAGCGACTTTGCAGTTGGAGCCGTTCTAGGCCAAACCAAGGATAAAAAGCTTTATGCCATATCCTACGCTAGCAAAACCTTGGCTGGACCACAGCTCAACTATGCTACCACTGAAAAAGAGTTGTTGGCTGTTGTCTTTGCTATAGACAAGTTTAGATCTTACTTAGTGGGGGCAAAAGTAATTATTTATATAGATCATGCTACTCTTAAGTATCTCCTCACCAAGAAAGATGCTAAGCCTCGGCTAATTCAATGGATCCTTCTACTCCAAGAGTTTGACATAGAAATTCGAAATAAAAAGGGAGTAGAAAACTCAGTAGCTGATCACTTGTGTAGGCTTCAATTTAAGTAAACACATGAACTACCCATCAATGACTACCTAAGGGATGACACCCTACTCAAGATAACAAACTCTGGTCCATGGTATGCAAACATCATGAAGTTTATAGTGGCAGGCTATGTCCCACCTGGTGAGAACAAAAGAAAGTTGATCCATGAGAGTCGTTTTCACCTGAGGGATGAGCCATACCTATACCGAGTTTGTGCCGATGGATTATTGAGAAGATGTGTCCCTATGGCTGAGGCTACAAAGATTATGGAGAGATGTTATGCCTCACCATATGGAGGACATTATGGAGCATTCCAGAAAAATGCCAAGATCTAGCAAAGTGGATTTTTCTAGCCAACGATATATCAAGATACACAGGAGTTTGTCAGGGAGATGCCACCGATGTCAGAAACAGGGGAACATCAACTCACGAGATGCAATGCCTCTCATGAACAATCTCCAAGTAGAACTCTTCGATATGTGGGGGATTGATTTCATGGGGCCATTCCCCAAGTCTAAGAATTGTGAATATATCTTGGTGGTCAAGGACTATGTGTCCAAATGGGCAGAAGCAATACCATGTCGAACTGCTAAATCAAAACATGCCAAGAGAATGTTTTATGAAGTCATATTTTATCGCTTTGGTATGCCCTGGATAGTCATAAGCGATGGAGGATCCCATTTCGTTGATAAAGTCTTCTGGAAGTACCTAGCGGAACATGGAGTTCGTCACAACATCGCAACACCATACCATCCCTAGACTAGTGGTCAAGCAGAAGCATCTAATAAACAAATCAAGAATATTTTGCAAAAGACCATCGATGAAATAGGTAAGGGATGGAAGGACAAACTCCCTAATGCACTTTGGGCTTACCAAACTACATACAAAACACCCATAGACATGTCATCTTATCAACTTGTATATGGAAAAACAAGCCATTTGCTTGTTGAGTTGGAATTCAAAGCCCATTGGGCAATCAAGAAATGGAATATGGATCTCTACCTAGCTGGCAAGAATCGTCAAATGCAACTATCTGGACTGGAAGAATGGAGAGAAAAGGCTTATCACAACTCTAAGATTCACAAAGGAAGAACAAAGAGATGACATGATAAGAGAATCAAGCACAAGGAGTTCAAGCCTGGAGACAAAGTTCTACTATTTAATTCAAGAGTAAAGCTCTTTGGACATGGTAAACTGTGAAGTAAATGGGAAGGATCTTTCAAAGTCGTTGACACGTTAACTCACGGAGCCATCACCATCCAAGATGATACAGGTAACACTTTTAAGGTAAATGGCCAACAGTTGAAAATTTATTTTGAGCCACAAATTAACATGGTTGAGGAACTTGATGTGATTGAGTTCATAGAATTCTTACATTAAAGCTCATTCAATCTTCCTCATAAAATTGGAACCTTTCCTTAGTACAAAATTTTGGAAATTTAAGTCTTGTCCTCATTTTGTTTTAATTTAATTTTGCAACTAAATATAATTTTGACTCTCTGGTGTCTCTCACCAGAAGAGTCCCCTTTGTTTTCACCGGTTTCTATCTATGAATAAGAACCAGGTATAGTTTTAGGGAAGTGCGGGGGGTGTGCAACATTCCCATTGTGAACAAAAGCTTTGAAGCACATCATGAACTGGTGAAGGAGTCTGCACACAACTTCTAGAATTTGGTTTGATCCTTCTCCACTTGTTCATATGCTTACTCCCTGTTTTGCACTTGTTTAAACATGCAAATTAAAAAGAACCAAGTTTCACAATTAAAGTTAAAATTTTGAAAGAATATGAATATAGCTCTTTAAGATTGGCCTGCATGATGTTTATTCCTTCATATGCTTAGTACTTGTGGGAAAATATCACATAGGAAAATCATATTGACTAAGTTGTTGTGGAGTGTGATATAGTTCTGGCTTAGAAATCCTACTGGTTCTAGTCAAGGTGCTTGGAGATTTTGTTTAAAAAAATGATATAAAACCATAGTGTCACATACTCAATGGTGATAAATTCTTACCAGAGCCATATATGTACTTTTAGGATACAAACCATCCACATAAGCTGCTTGCTTTGGGTTGAGTTTTGTCAAGTCTTGTTGACCCTTGTTGAGAGATTTATCATGCTCCCAAGATCAAGACCACGTACACACCACATTTATGTGCAGCCTCTACACTGGAAGTATGCAAACACATGCTTTTCATCCACCTCAAAATGTTTGACTCCTACACTGGGGGTGAACACAAAAATATGCTTGATAGGTCTATCCACCAAGAAATGCTCCAAGTTCTTGTGAATATCTCTGTTGAAAAGATTTGTTGCAGAAAAGAGACATGGGGCTATGCAAAAGAAAAAGTGAAAAAAGAAAGAGAGAAAAAAGTTGAAAAAAAATGGACACGAAGATGTCCGGAGTATTGAAAACAATGGGTACAAAGATGCCCGCCATGAAAAAAAAGAGATAACCCTTGCTCTTGCAAATATTTCAACTTTCGACAAGAGAGATATGTTTCAAGGAGCATAGTAAAATTAGGTTAGCCACCAAATATTCCACACACATGCACATCTTGATCTAAGAGTATGACATTTTCCTCCTTGGATCTGGGATTTGACTTTACAACATATGCAAGGTAAGTATGCTACATATTTTATCCCTACCTGAACTCCACATGAGCTTTTTAGAAGTAGGAAGGAAAGGAAGGCATTGCTGTGATGTGCCTTGGTGAGGAATTATACACCATTGAGCGATTGAGAGTACCATTGAGGAGTATAAAGTGAACTATGTTTTTCTTGTGAAAACTTTCAAAAAAACTCCAAGTTACTGAGATAAGAACTTGGGAAGACGACTTCGCTTCGAGAGTTGTTCCACTTTTCAACCGCTCAAGGAGATATGTTAGCCACTCCACATATCCCACAGGTACAAGGAATGTTTTGGAATAATCTGTATGCTAGTCCCATGTCTTGAATAGCTATGTTTATGTTTATCTTAATCTTTACTCGGGATGGGCAAAGAACTAGTGTGGGGGAGCTTGTTGATGGTCGTTATTGCAAACATAAATCATAAATTTAACCTGCATTTATCCTTAAAATCAATCACCAAACATAGCATAGAGGTTTAAACTAATGCATTCCACAAGTTTTGGTGAATATTTATATGTAGGTAGATTTATTCAGAAAATAGGATAGAAGGACTCATTGTCATACACATCAAGTACATAAATCGACGTCAACAAATGTGCAAACGCGGATATCTGTGACCCTAGGGATTGGACCCACCTATCTGCAAAAGATGGGGCGAAAAGGTGCAGGAAGTGGGCCCGCTGGCCAAAGCCCTAGGCCAGCCGACCTATGGGAAAGCCCATTCCACCTTCGCTTTGTATGTCGGTTCCCCACCGCCTCCTAGGTTCAATCTACGTCGTTGCACAAAGTTGGTTCATCCAACGGTGATCGAGGGAGTTGACGCGGATCGATGACGTGGCATTTTCTTGCCCCCTACTCCACCTTGGCCTATAAGGACACCCATACCCCCTCCAGGAGACACACATCTACACACCCTATGCTCCAGAGGTTCATAATTTCATACCCTTTGTAGTAGTCTCCCTCTAGATGATTCCCATCTAGTTGTAATATAGAAAATAGGGAGAGAGAATAAGAGAGAGCTAAGGAGGAGCCGGATCTGTTGGATCTTCCTCGACTTTGTACTTTTACAAATCTGACTCATCTTTGGGTAATCTCCAGGTTCTTCAATTACTATTCCTAAGTTCTTTATTTACTTAATTTTGGTATTTATTTCAAGTTCATTTAGTAGATTTCTGCTTGCATCAAGTGCTCTAGTCTTTGCAAAACAAGAGTAGTAATCAATAGACTAGGCGTGGTGCTTAGTCTTGCGATTACCTAGAATTACACCCAGCCCTACATATAGTTGTAGTAGCCCCAGGTGGTGACAGCCCTGATGGCCAACGTAGTCCACCACGTTCAGGTTGGTGTTTGGAGGACCGTAGTCAGAACTTCCTAGCTCCCTTCTCATCTCAGTCTGAGGCTAGTGTTCTGATGTCCCGAAGTAAGTAAACATTGAAGTAACCTTATTCTTAGATCAACAAGAGAAACCTTTGGAAATTCCTCTCTACCCACAAATATATATATTTCTATCTTTATCCTTAGACGACCTTGATCCTTGATTAGTACACTTCGCGTTCCCCGTGGAAATCGATACCTCGGAATACTCCCAGGTGAAAGCTATAGCGGTATCCGTGCGCTTGCGAATTTATCTATTCGCGTTAAAAAATACCAATGGAGCCTTGCTGTCGTGGGGTAGAAACCGCGGCAAGCATTGTTGTTCATCGGGTGTCACTGAGTGTGGGTCTCCGGTGGCTCAGGTGGACTCAAGAACATAGAGAAGACACAACGATATATACTGGTTTAGGCTATCGGGGCCTACGTCCAGCAGTAGTAATTCTTTGTATTCGAGAGCCCCCAAATCGGGGGTTACAACAAGAGTGTGTAAGAGATTTGGAAGGGGATCGGTCGGTGCTATTCTATGGCTCGTCAGCGGTGCGGTTGCTTCCCTGGCGATGGAGAAAAAAGCTAGGGGGAGGAGCGCTCGATCGCTGCTCTCTGGGTTGCTCTGCTCTCGGTGGAGAGTTCGGACTCTATTATGGAGGACTCTATTATGTCTATTTAGGCCTCTCTCCTCTCTAGGATCCGACCTCCCCATATAAACTGAGGTAGGTCAGGTACAAGGCGGATCGAGGGTTGAATCTATGGCCTAGATGACAAAGGAGTACCTTGTGGCACCAAGACAAAGGAACCGAGTGCACCATGACGGCAAGCCCAATCAACCCATTTTTGTACCCCATGCTCCTGTAGAAGGGATCGGATGATCAAAAGAACGATTAGTCCGAGGTAGAAACCAAGAACCATAGGATTGCGCAGAGCGATTCCCTGCCAAACTCTCTCAATTCCCTTGTTGTAAGAAACTCGATTGGGGCATTTCTAACACGAAGAACACTATACTGCTGGACGTAGGGCTCAGAGGCCTGAACTAGGATAAACCACCTTTGTCTTTGCATGTTTTGAGTGTCCGAGCCATCGAGAGCCCCTCGTCGGCCTCCGACGAACAAACTCGATGCTTGTCGCGGTTTCGAACCCGCGACAGGTAGTTTCATATTTCCAAAAATCTAAACAAAACAAATGAGAAAGAGTACCAAAAAATGATTCAAAATCTATACCTAATATTGAAGAGCCAAATTTTCTGCCACCGATTTTGTCCAACTCTAATTATTTAGTGGCTTGGCCACCCGCTTTCCCCAGTCCGTTTCTTTGTCGTTTCGGCCTGCGTCAAATTTTTTCGGCCTGCGTCATATTTTTTCGGTTGCATCAGTCAAACTATGTTGTCCATGACTTTTTTTTTCTTGTCCATGTCCCTTTTTTCCTCGTTCTGTGACTTTTCTTTTTACGTTTTTGGGAGTATCTCCTTTTTTCTTGCTAACATAAAAAATAAATGATAAATGCAGCATTATATCTCATTGAACCAATTGATCCATCTCTAATAAACAAAGATCCCCTACTAGATCAACTGATGTTCCAACCAATCAAACCCGAGCTGAAATTTTAAACAGTTTGTCATCTAATCTAATCAAAATAAATATATCTCCGAGCTGTACGCATACACTGGCCCAGGTGGCCAGGGCCTGACGCCCAACAATGTCACATCCCCCGGTGCTTGCCCTCGCACTAGCCCAACCCCGACTCGTCGCTCGGGCCGCCTTCCTTGTTCCTTGGCTGTGCTACTCCAATGCACACTGCCGCCAGGCGGCGTGCGCGGCTGCCTCCTGCACTGCTGCACCAGCGCGTCAGTACCAGGAGGCAGGACTACACGACGTGTCGACTTTGAGATGGCACCAACCGAAGATCCGCCGCTCCAACCACGGTTGATGGAGCCACCACCACAAATCCACAATCTTGCATCCTTGGCTCCTTGCTCTGTCGTCTCGACCACAAGCCGTGGGCCAGGGATGTCATGGACATCATCCATTGTTAAGAAAATTAACTCCTCTTCCTCTCGTAATGGAGCTGTTAGCTAGTCATAGTCAGCGTTTGAGTTTTGATAACCGAGATCCATAGCTTCCACTTTATTGCCTATGATATTTTTTATGTAGTGGTAGCAACTAGCAAGATGACATACATTGATTGAAGCAGCAAGAGATCCGCACTTGTTTGTCACCCCTTTTGCGTCGTAAAATGCTAGGACGGATTCTTCTGACTTGTTGCAAGAATTATTCAGTTTGGGATGACAAGACAAGGTGGTTTGTGCTAGCAGCCGCGCGCCAGCCAGCTTCTAAAACTTTTAGGAATATGCTGTAAACTAGGTAGCATGCCCGTGCGTCGTTACGGGACAGCTAAACTTTTGTATTAAAAACACACGGATCCAGAGGCGGAACTAGCGATTTTGATTAAGGGGTGCCAGACAAATGTGATCATATTTTTTAGTGTGATAAAATATATATAATTATATGTTTCAACAAATTTTAAAAAAATCTGCACTATTTCTAACCAAAATCATCATATTTTAATTAAAAAATAGGTGAAATTAATATTTTTTGTGCTATAAATACAAATATTTATATAGGTATTTAATTGAATCTACTGTGCTGGGGGCCACGGCCCCAGCTAGCCCCCCTGGTTCCGCCTCTGCACGGATCGTACGATAAGATAACAATACTGTGAAAATAAATACGATATTAAAGTGACATTTAATGCAAAAAAGCAAAGTTCGTAAAATTAACAGTCACGAAGAGCGCGGCGTTGTTGCAGGCTCACAAACTCTACCATATAGATCTTTCACACCACGACAATATAAGTATGAATGTGTTATATTGTTACCAAAAAAACAATATTTTGCGTGTGATGTTTGCAACATCGCCATTACAAAGTGCTATTTTGTGTGTGATGTTTGCAACATTGCCATTACAAGTGATACTTCGAACATGATGTTTGCAACATCGTTATTGCAAGTATTATCCCGTGCGCTACTACAGGTATATATTGTCTTCAACGGATCATGTCTGCTCCTGCCGCCAAACTAATGAGTCATTTGTGACAGTACCCATTGTTATAGACATGGAAAAAAAGCCAAGCTGAAGGGGATGCACGGTAATATCAGGCCATATAAAAGTTACCGAATGACATGTTGCCAGCATAAGCTTCTCCGAGTATTGATCTTAATGAAAAGATTGTTTATATGAATAGTCAGGTTATTAAACAATCACTCAAAAACTAGATAACATAATACGATTGTAAAGGAACATTGTCAATATAGGTACTATACTAAAATTTCACTGAACTGGACCTAACTGATGAACCTGTGGAGTCACAAAAACTATAAATAGTATAGGGAGTGGAACTAATTGATGGGCAAGGGTTTCCTAGCTATGAAATACATGTGAATGATAAATGCCTTAAAACAATGGATGTCAACTCAAAAATCAGCAAAATAATAACAACCTAAAATAAACAAGTATGTCTAATCTCGTGATGAACAACCTATACACTGGTTTCGCAAAAGGAAAAAAAACCAATGTGGTGTCAACCTTGGGTTTATATTAAGGTACAATTTTATACAAACTGGATCTGAATCATATGAACTCCCATCTTATTCACTCATCAAAAGACCCCTAAAGATCATTAGTTGTGCCTGCAAAACGGCCACATCTTTGCAGGCCTTCTAGAATCAAAGTAAGCACAGGGTTCCTTCTAGAAGTTATGGGTAGTCAAATTGAGTGCATCCTGATTTAGCATCTCCAAGTTTCCCTTCCCTTTTTGTTCGGGCTTTCACATCTTTGTCGACTTCTTCTTCATCTCACTATGATGCCAAGGTCAAGCTTGTCATCCAGAGCAGTGATGAACTCATCCCAAGTGTGGATCGCTTGGAGGCAGACATCTCTCATTTCTCTGGCTGTCCAAAATAGTTAGTTAATCCCATCTAGTAACACTCCAACCTCTTCAGCCAAATTGGTCACAGGAGATCATATTTGCACCACTGTCTTGGCAGACAAAACCCATTTACATGCTTTTATAAGATGTAAATAAGAAAGCTTTAGCACTCAGCACTTCATGAGGCAATTGAAGTACAAACCAAACTGTCACTTATCTGGTGACTACCTTGTGCGTATTCAAACATAAATAGAACACTACTGCTGTAGTAAATGAAGGCCAACCAAATTGAAGTTGTTGCTTACCGGCAAGGTGGCAATGCAGTACAAAGGGGCTCCGGATAGCGGACACAGATATACCATGCCCTCAATATAAATTCAATCCACATAGGTCTTAATTTTTAAAGATAGATATGGGTTCAAGTTGCGACCATACAAATATGAAATATTCATATCCAAAAATAGCAAAACTACTCACCGCATCTGTTTGCCAAATGCTGACCCATATTCTTCGCTTCTAATCAACTGCTAGAAAGGGGTCAGTGGGTGAGCTCAACTGTTGCTGCTGGGATCCCCGGCTTGCTGACAGTCTGGTTCAAAGGAAGGAGCCTGAAACAGTTGAGCAAATGTCACTTAATATGATCTAGGCCTGAAATTTGTGAGCAATAGTTCTTCTGGTACTTGATATGATTTAGCTCTAAAATTTATCTTAAGTCGATTTCTTCTCATATGATCCTGAAAATTTTATCTGAGCGTCTAACTATTGAATAGAAATGTGGCAAGGCCATTAAGAACAGGTCTATTTACAACAAACTAACTGAGGATGAACTATCCACATAGTTTTTTTCTAGATCAGCTTGCTAAGAATGTTTATTTCTCTGATAACAACATCCTCAAAGAGGTTATCCCTCACTGAAATAAAAAGTAGCTTTCATACCAAAATTGAATATGCAAGTAAGCCATTTTAATGTTAATGCCCCGCTACAAAATAGGATGGCTACAACATCACACTAATTCATTGAAAAAATTATTTCTCACTGCCTGCTTGCATATAACGAGATACAGCTACAAACTTTTCATAAGACATGGGAACAAACACAATGATAAATTTAATAAACAAATATTTTTATATGGAATCTCGGGGGCAAGCTTTGGCCGGAGGAGCAGGCCACGTCGCCTGCAAAACATCGGTCGTTGGATCACAATCGGACGGCTCAAGCCACACGCAAATAACTTTTATAAGCACTGTTCAAGTACTGTTCACCTGGTGCTTTTATAATCACACGTCAGCTGGAAGGAGAATTGCTACGCGTACACGAGAAATGTAGCCAGAAGATTAAAGTAAGCCCTTTTCCTTTCCAGAAAATTCCTAAATAAACTAGAACCACTTTAGAGCCTACCCAAATATTTTTCACCCCTTGTTCATCATCCAAAAATCCAAAATAATTTCTAAATTCATCTCATTCGCGTTTTGTCGATAAACTTAGGAAGTTTATATCTCATCTATCCTAACTCCGAATCCCGTAATTCTTCCACAAACAATATTCTAAAATAAAACCCTACATATTCTATTCTTTTTTCCTAATTTTTGATGATTGTCATAAATACAAATAGCCCTCCTTTTGAACAATTCCATTTGCAACCTAATTTGCATATACTAAGAATTTGTCTCTTTTTCAGCGAACTTCAACATCTATACTCAGCTAGGAGGAAATTTTAGATGTATCAGCGGTCATCTCTTCTTCAATTATAACATAGTACGACGCGGACCTACAATTAATATGATTACGATCATCCTCTGTTTTAAAATTTTCACTACAATGATCGAAAAAAATCAATAACACTGCTGCTGGGTTTTGATGTTATACACATTTAACTGATATATCCTTCATTTTGTGTATATTCAAATTATAGATTGCAAAAAAATGTACTGCACACAAATATACATCGTAATGCCAAATAATACTACAAAGTGAACTACGTAGTGGCAACCTAGTACAATTTTTTTTGCAACCACGCAATGCAAATTTGCGAAATTGTCATAGACACAGGTTACTTATTTCACCTTCTTCTATACTTCGTCACACTACGTAGTATAAGCTATGCCAACAATCTTCTTCTACTAATAGAATAAAATATAAAAAATAGGACAACATATTTACAACAAAAACAATATAAAAACATTCATATAGTTTGCATTATATTCAACTGTAACATATGGCATATCTATTTTACTATAACGTAAAATATATAACACTGTAGAATGGCAAGCTTACGGTAGGCGCGGCAACGCCGCGCCCTAGGTTTCTAGTTATTATATTAATGTCAAGCAGAAAACGACAAGCCTTTTGGCTTCGGCATATTGCGGAAGCATTAACATGTTACTTGACCTACGAGGGAAACTGAATGAACCTTGCCCAACTGTGCTGTCTCCTTGTATTATTGATCTCCATGCCATTTCATGCTTCAATATACTCCCTGGAGCACAAGAGAATTGACAGTGCAAACCTGGATGTAAAATTGGAGCATGATATCATATCCAACTAAGATTTGAGAGACCTTTTCCAGCAAGCAGGGTACACAGCAACAGCGTCCCCAAAGCTAAAAATCTGCATAATGCACCCCTTTGTGGATTCAAGGAAGCACATCTCACTAAATTCATCGGACTTGGCAAGCACCTGATCATCTAAAATAATTCTCTTTCACCTTTCCAGCAATTCCCAGTTTTCGCCCAAAAATGAAAAAAAGGTGATACTTAGTTGTATGAAGATAAGCTAAAATCATATAACACCTGAAGCAAAATCACAACTAACCGTGCCAAGGGAATCTATTTTCTTGTCAACACATTTTACAAGGCAAGGTCTATACGACAAGGGCATCCCTTTGTTGATGGAATCGCCAAAAATCAAAGATTGCACCAAAATCGGAGTGGAATATCTTTGAAAGGAATACATCTGGAGCGACGGATAACTTTGAATTCAACACTATCTATTTCAGTTGAGCAAAGTCACTGCCAGTAATAATCATCCTATTCAACAACTAACTGAATGGGTGGACGAATCATTTTAATTGACAACCGAATTAAATTTGAACAAATAAATTGAAACCATGTATAAATCATCTGAAGCTACAAACCACTCCTCTGAAACCAATTCAAACATTCCAGACTTATGCAGTTGCAAAGTTACAGCAACTCTGGTTTCTCATGCAAAATAACTCAAACATGCACACCGGTAGGCACCAGATTCAGGAGAAAGTGGTGCATGGCAGCAGTGTTCTCGCTTTCATTTTTACTAAACCACAAGTAAATAAAACTACAATGGGGGCAGCACCTGTCCACCTATAACTGAAAAGAATTGAAGTTCACACACAAAAAGAACTATGTACTGCAAGGAACCTGTGTATATTCTAGCAGCCATGGCAAATACTTCTCTTCTGTACAACATGTAAGCAAAAACAATTTATTGTTTCCTTAAGGTTTGCTGAAGCCAATACAACATGGTACTGCAGGACTCCTAATTCTTGCTCATACTCTCAGATTTCAATGGCAAATGGAGACTACTGACTACCATTATTCCTATTCCATAAATAATGATTAGTTACTGAAGACAGTATACAACTTCCAGGCCCAAAACAGTTACACCAATATAGTGGTTCTAGCACTTTAGAAAGCAATCCATAGAATAAAAAGGCATTTCAGAGCAAGCTAAAATCTTCTTAAATGTTATATTGATGTATCAAAATCAGATCAAATATTGTTGTTCATCCAGACTGGACTTTAGTGTCTATATAATCTTCATAGATAGGAAAAATAACAATAAATAACAATAACAAAGCCTTTTAGTCCCAAACAAGTTGGGGGTAGGCATAGATAGGAAAGTTTGTGAAAATTAATATAGATAGGACCTTCTATCTAAATTAAAATATAGATAGGCAAGGATTAAAATGTTTTGGCGAAATTGCCCGTGAGTTTAATAAACTGTTGCAGCTTCCCCATGTAACTTTACTGATAAGTGCAGCTGCTGAATGTAATGCAATGATGGCATATATAGGAAAGACAGAATGTTTTGTGTAAGTAGGTCCCCAGTGACTTCCCAGCCTTGCCTGCTCATGCATGCACCTCTTAAGCTGTGGCATGCATTCTGATCTGAACAACTACACACCAAATTCCTCTTAGTATGCATCTTTTGACAGTAGGAGCCAAAGTTCTGTATGGTTGAGAAAGAATATGAAAACAGATGGCAAAGAGCAACCATACCTGACAGGCTTCTTGAAGGCCACTGACGACCCTGACACGAACTCATCGGACAACCACCAAGGAGCAAGAAAAATGGACGTCGTTGATAACGTTATATATGAAATAAATAAGAACTCCCGGATGATTTACTCATCCTGCTATAGCCTACAGGCTTGATTAATCCTATAATAAGACAACAGAAATTGCAAATAAATAATTGCGGAACAAGGAAGATTATTAGATTGTAGATTTGTAGTAGCAAATCTTCTTGTACCTGCTGTGGCACTGCTCTAGTGTAAGGATTCTTGGGCGCGTTGGTCCGGCACTTCGGCTGTTGTGCTGGAGGTTGTGGTTGGCGCTTGACGGCAGGAGGGTGCAGGATGAGGAGGCACAAGCGATGGCGGAAGCGAGACTGCAGGAGGATGGCCTGCACTGGTCCAATGGGAGCCAAGCAGGCGAGGCGGGTCGCTGGTAGGCGCATTCGCCGGTGGTGTGACAAATCCTGCTCCCCTCAACCGTCGATCCCACGAGCGCCGCTGCGGTGGGATCCGGGAGCGCCACCCTGCTCAGGTCACGGCGGGTGACACAGTCGTTCTTCTGGATGTCTTCTTCTGCTCATCAGGCCAGGTGACGTGGCGTTGGGTAGGGAGGCTCGAGGGTTGGCGTCCGGCGACAGTTGGCGTTGTGGGGCAGCCCAGGCCTGGTGAAACGCGCGCTGCGAAGCGGGAGGGGCCGGCCGTAGGGCGCCTCGGGTCTTTGGCCAGCCGGTGCCGTGGTGCGGAACGAAGGATCGTTGGTTGGCCGGCGGCGCGGTGCAGAGCAGCGGAGCAGGGACCTCAAGGATGCGCGTGATCCAATTGCGGTTGCGATTGCGGTTGCGGGATCGTCCCTTCTCCCAATGCGTTGATTTGGTGAGCCGCGCATGATTACCGGAGACAATGATTGCGGAGTGCGAGGCGAACCTCCGGAGGCCACGATAGCGGGATCGCACGGGAGAGGCAGAGCGATGACCCGAAAATTATCACATCGTTCTGTTGTCTTAGTTTTATTCTTTTCAGATAATATAATTCATCCGGCTCGCTAGACGGTGCCTGGTGTTGGTGCTGATGCTGATGTTGATTTATTGTAAAAGAAAAATACTGCTGAATGGCTGGCTGATTCTGCTGATAAGTTCAAGCGAACATTGTGATAAGTACATGTATATGAGATACGAGATGTAGTGTTACTTATATGCACTGTATTCTCAGCTCACTCCGTTCAAATTTACACTTCACTTTAGTTTTGATCTAAGTCATATTTTTCTAACGTCAACTAAGTTATATTAATATCCACAACAAGTTTAAATAAATACATTGTAAAGACATATTTCACGGAGAAACTGAACAGATAAATTTGATATTGTAAATATCAATATATTTTTTTATTAATTTAGTTAAAGTTTCGTCGACGGCGAAAAAGTGATGGGTCGATCCCTGCCGCTGATACGCAAGCAAGCCGATAGAAACCGTGTGGACCAGATCCCGAGCTCCCTCCATACCTAGGAGGACACCGGACCGGATGATCATGACCTAGGACGTGCCAGTCAATTTGATCCTGCAATTGACAAGGAGACAAGATTAATCAATAATTTAAGATGGAACATGCCAATTTTTATCTAGACAGTTCTAAATGTGCGGCTAAGTAGCCGATGAAATAAGGCTATCAACTAGAGAGTCGATATCTAGCATGTTCATGATGCATGATAAGCACAAACGAGCATATCGACAATTATCATTTACTCAATTGCATAGATCTAACTTTGCCGATGATCATAAAAACATACTAAAGATGTAAAAAGATAGGCGTGAGAGCATTCATATTAATTGAGAAACATATTAGCTTTTAACCAAGATAAAAACAAGTAAAAGCGTATTAATAGCCAATATATATATTCTCAATGGGCAGGCTATCGGCTAAAATAGCCGATTCAATTGAAGGAAAACTTGCAACATACAAACACTCAACTATTAAGCGTGGATAAATCCATACACCTATCGAATCTAACCTATTATCTTTAATAGTGAGGTTTGAGCCGGACCGATGTATCCATAATAAAGACAACAGATTAAATCTTTAAAGAATACGAATCTATACACACCTAATAGAATCATGAAAACATGCTACGATCGCGAAAGCACAAATGATCGACTAAATAGCCAATGCGGACATAGCATGCAGCCAGATACTATGTTTGACCATAAGCAAGACGTATTACCTGATGATTTCCAATCTATAGTGCTAATAGTGGGGGTCGACTGGATCGATGGCAGTCATACTAGCAGTTCTAGACTAGATTTCGTCAACTAGCAAGCTTACCTAGTGTTAAACACGCCTCGACCACATGCTATCTTTGATCAAGATCAGATCTAAACGGCTAACCTAACCGAAACCATCATCACAGTAAGGTATAAACAAGGTAAGGCAACTAGACGATGATTTAAAGAGATATAAAGCCGACTCGTTTCAATCTTAACCGGGTAAAGGGTGATATTGTTACAAATAGTAAGGGTACTAATTATAACAAGATCGATAACTAGCAAATCTAATAAAAACAGTAAGGAAACCCTACCAATCTTAATAGATTTAACCGATAACTAACCCGTATCAAAATTTGTATGAGATACGAGCCAGGCCGATGCAACCATAAAAATTTTAATAAGAATCAAGGGTAACTTGTATCAGTAATTGTAAGAGATACGAGCCAGACCGATGCAACCATACAATTAATTGATGATCAATAACTTATACCAAGCTTGCAAGAGGTTAGATCTAACTGATGCAACCTTACAAACAAAGTATAAGTTGTGACGGATACTCACAGACAAACCGGAGGTCGGACTTAACCGATGGCAGCCCTGCTTGCCGAAGAACTCACTGAAATCTACTCTACTCCTACTCCTAAGGGGTGGCGTAAGCCGAAAAGTAAAGGTACGGGTTTTTGATTGATCGCGGAGATGTCTGTTACAATAGCCGGGGTTCAATATTTATACCCGAGGCTTGACTTTTCAGTCCTGGTCGAACAAGACCGGTAAAAAACTTGGAAAAGAAATCAAAACTTTCCTAATATTGCAATAACTTGGACCTCAATCTTTCTCTTCTATGAAGTCTGACGCGTCTTCTTGCTTCATGTCTTGCCATCCCTGCCAATAGGGCCCATTCTTGTGCGACGATGACATCACCTTATCTTAGTCGGTTCTGATGGCCAGTTAGCCAATCTCGGCTTCCTTTTGATGGTTCTCAAAACTCAGGGTTTTCTCATTCGAACCAAATTTCGGTGTCAACACATGCCCCCCAATTTTGGGATAAAATGATTTTATTCCAAAATTATTTTTTATGACCGCTGCATGCATTGTACTCCCAACCATCTGTCCTAATCTCATTCCTTCTAACAACTTAATTCCTTCAGCCCTTCTGCAGATTTACTTTATCGCCCTTTCTCGATCAAGGATAAGTCAAAGATCATGATGTTTGGTCACCTGATGGTAATTATTGGTTCGTCCCTTTTTCTTCCTTTTGACCTTCCTAGCTATTCTTCCCTTTCTTCAACTTGTGCTCCATAGTCAATCTCTTGATATCCCTTGATTCTGACTGATACCGTGCTCTACTGTGTACAAATTCTTCTAACATTGCATGCCACTACACCAATGATCGACTTTGTGGACTGACCGCCCTTATTAGTAGGACCCCAAGCTTGGTCCATTAGCTAATCTAGCTTCTAGTCGACTGAACTTTAGCTAATCAATTCCAGGACCTGCCTTTGGACGCTCGTGAAAATGTAAAGCTGAGATGGATATCCTTTCAAGTCCGTGATCCAGAATCGAGCGATCGCGTAGAGAACCCTATGGAATGAAATCTTAAGTCCACAGTGTCTGCAGCTGCTGCATCCCTATTAGGTCACGCGCGGTTTCCTTGATCCCTGAGATGGCCTCTCGCCTTCTCTCCACTGTCTTTAATCCCATACTGCTTCGGGAAATCCATCGGCATTCCGCTTTGACTATAAATACACCCCTAGGGGACAATCTAGAAGCCACATTTGCACTTAGCCTCCGCCTTTCGCCACTGTACAACTTCTTTTCTTTCTCCTCTAATCCTAAACCGTCCCCCATAGATCAATGGACCATGGCAAGCGCAACGCCGATGACCTCCGCGAGGAGAACCTCCCTTCGCGCTAGTGTCTTTAGTCCCAGGGGTATGGAAAGATCATATTTGATCCCAATCTCTCATCTTGTCTTACTGACCCCCTTTTCGTTTTGCAGTGGTGATCATCCTAGTGCTGCCCACGACGCCCATTCGGTGGCGCAGGTGAGCTCCTCTTCCGCTTCTGCCGACTCCAACGATGGAGATGACGCTCGGTGCTTTCGTCGCGAATGGAACGCGGCGGTCGACCGTTACTCCCAGGTGACCCGGTAGAATGGGCAACTAGAGTTTGCCCTGAATGCCTCCCAAGCCGCTCTCCCTACGGTAGAGGGAGAGGCGAACGTGGTCTGGGCGTAGCTGGCGAATTCGGACACCAGGGTTGCCGGTAAAGTCTTCAAAGTCTTTGCTTTCTCCGTCACCTCTACCTTGCCAATCTTCTGATGATTCTTTGCGTCCCTTTTATCTCAGCCTTGATAGCGCAACTAGAGGCCCTCCAACTGGCAGCGGATGATGTTGCCGGTGCCCTGAATGCGTGGGGTGACACACCGGTGGCTCACCTCCAAGACATCCCCGTGCGTGCTAGGGAGGTGGCCCTCCACGGCGTCCGCCATGGCGCTGCTGTCGCCCTAGTGAAAGTCCCTAGTTTGGTTTTGGCTAATTGATGAAACCAAGGACTAACCTTTGTATCTAAGTGGATGATTTAGATAAAGGTGGTCATTGAATGTGAGACATGACATTGACTCATGTGACCAAGATGGTGAAGACCAAGATGAGGCTTGGCTCGATGGACCGGTTGTGAAGGTGAAGGGCAAGTCGAGGCTTCGAAGCGAAGGACCATGCGATGGTGAAGCTTGAGCAAGACTTGGCGCCGATGGACCGATGCAACGGTGAAGAGCAAGTGAAGTCAAGGTCGATGGATCGAGACGGTCATGTGATGATATGAAGTGGATCATATCATTTGGAGAAGCAAAATGGGCTCAAGGCAAAGGTATAACCATAGGGCCATTTTGTTTTACACTCAAGACACCATAGAGTGTGTGAGTGGTTTAGGGTCGATAGCCGAACTATTAAGAGGGGAAGTCTTATCGGTTATTCGACGCACGGGTGCCACTAGGTGAATTCATGAAGTGCATTGCATGTAGGGCCTAGTGAGCTAACAGGAAAACCTTTGAAAATGATTGAGAAAAAGCAAACACACAAGCACATGGAGATGTACACTTGATGGTGTTGGCACATTTGCAAAGGTGGCATTGGTCGCGCTGTGGTTTGCGGGTAGAGAGGGGTTTGGGTTCCTCTCTCCTTCCCGCCGAGCTTGCGAGCGCGGGATTCAGGAGATTTCGGGGAAATGAAATGCCTATTTTCCACTACGTCGGAAGTCAGAAAAGAAACGGAGGCGAACGGAGGTCACAGAGGTGACCGGACGCTGCACCGGACGTGGTCACGGTTTGACCGGACGCGTCCGGTCAGTACAGCGCAGCAGTCAGGCGTGCGGGCTAGGGTTTGCAACCGGCGCGTCCGGTCACTCGCGGGACCAGAGCGTCCGGTCGGGCACCCAGAGGAACAGAGCGTCCTCGTCACACGCGATCGGACGCGTCCGGTCGTTGAGGGAGCTTACTGGACTCCAACCGGACGCTGGCACTGTCGTGTCCGGTCGTTGTCTGGAGCGCGTCCGGTCGTTGCTTCGCGGGCGTGCGGTGCTGTGCGATCGGCGCGTCCGGTCGGTTTAGTAGCGCGTCCGGTCATTGCGTTTGACCGTTGGCGCGCAGTGACCGTTGGAGGATCAGGCAGTCACGTTTGAATCTGGGTGGACACGTGGACGGTGCAGGGCGATCGGACGCGGTTGAGCGCGTCCGGTCAGTTTCGACCGGCGCGTCCGGTCGTCCCGAGAAA
Organism: Saccharum hybrid cultivar R570; assembly: GCA_038087645.1. Lineage (NCBI taxonomy): Eukaryota > Viridiplantae > Streptophyta > Magnoliopsida > Poales > Poaceae > Saccharum > Saccharum hybrid cultivar. The sequence continues at coordinate 1,100,487 of JAQSUU010000198.1, forward strand.
ATGGTCAGTGGAGTGGCAACGGCTCTATTTGTTTGGGATGCTTATAAATACTTGTTGGCCGGCCCTTGGGGAGGTCTCTTGGCATTTCTAACACTCTTGTGCATCCTTTGAGCTAAAGCTTCTCCTCCCACTCATCTCTCTTGCTTGATTGCAAATCAAAAGTGAGATTGAGTGATCCCAAAGTGCATTGCATAGCTTGAGGGCATCTAGTGGCACTTATGGGTGGTTTAGCCGGTAGATTTCTTGTTACTCTTGGAGAGTACCGCTCCTAGCCGGCTTGGAGATTGTTGGAGGCGTTGGCAAGAGAAGGTGATTGTTCTTGGCCACCTCCGGTTGATTGTGTGAGGTTCTTGTGCTTTCCTCGGCGGGACGCCAAAAGCAACTCTAGTGGAATGCGCGTGTCATTGAGTTACCTCACTTGAGAGTGGTGTCTTGCGGTGCCTTGCGGGGCGTGCCTTGAGGGGCAAGTGACTTGAGGGTCACACCGGGAAACCATCTAAGTGTTGGTCGACACAACCGGTGACGTAGCTTGTCGGTGCACAAGTGAACACCGGGTGAACAAAAATATTGTGTCTCTTGTCTCCCGGTGATTGGCCTTCATATTGTGTTGTTGTCAATATTAATTGATTGTATATCATCTTGGTGATTGGCAACATCTTCACTCCACCGTCGGTATAAGAATCACAATCCTCTCTCTTGCATTTACATCTACTAGATTATCTTGTGTAGCTCTAGCGATAGCTTTGCTAGTAGTGTTGTTAGCTTGCTCTCTAGTGTAAACTTAGTGACGTAGCACTTGTGTGAACTAGAGATCATAATCTACTAGACTTGTGGATAGGAGGCTTGCATCACAACCTTTGGCTAAGCAAAACTCGCTTTACGCCGTTTGTTATTCTAACAAGTTTGCTTAGTGGTATTTGTAGAATTTTTTTTATAGGCTATTAACCCCCCCTCTAGCCATCTAGGACCTTACACCTAGCAATAGCCCAGTTGCATTTGGGGTACGATCTCCGTTCGGTGGAACCTGGCCTCCCAGAGGGCGAGGATTTCAACAACTACCATGACCTGGTGGAGGACTTTGAGGGGGCCGGTGACGCCGTGGTGAACATAACCTCAACCGAAGGAGTCGTGAACAACATCTTCTTCGGCCCTTAGCTTGTAACTAGGGGTTATGTATAATAAATAAAATTTTCTTTTGCACCTGCTCTTCGTGTCTTGGCTCTGAACGAACTTGCATTCATTATTATTGACTTCTTTATCAACAACCCCTGAATCAATCACCAAAGGATCAATCAGAGGACTCAAACTTCGGTCTTTTAGTTGATTCAGAAACAGCTGAATCGACCAAGTCGACTAACTCCCGGGGCCAGACTGTCTTGGGCTAAATGAGAACATAAAACCGTAGCAAGAAAAATTCATTCCAAATCCGTGGTCTGGAACTGAGCGAAAATGCAGTTGCGCAAACCGATGTCTTAGATGCTCTGAATGTAACTTGCGCTGTTTGGAACTTGTAACTTTCAACTCTTATGCATATCTAATCTGTGACATTCGGTGCAAATATTTAGCCGATGCATTTCTCTATCTTGTATAAATTCTCCGTTGTTCAGTGATCGACTCTCAATGATCTTTCCAAGACTTCAAAACTGGCTTCTTGCAACCATCTTTAATTGATTAACCCTTAGAGCCAGTCCCCGAGCTCGATTTGTAACACAAAACTACAACGAATGAATTTTCAAATCCGCAGCCCGAAACTGAACGAAAATGTAGTAAATCCCAGTAAAATGGAAATTCCTTGCGACTGTGATCTCCACAACCGCTGCTTTCCCATTTGGCCACGTGTAGCCTCCTCAATTCTTGTAACGGCCTTTCGCCTTCTATTAACTGCACTTTATTCCGACGCGGCTCGATAAACCTACCCATGTTGACTTCGGCTATAAATATATACTTCCAGAGGATAGCTGAGAGGTCATATCTGCGCTCACCTTCGCTTTTGCCACTGCACAACTCCTCTGTCTTCATCCCTAGATCAGAAAACCCAATTCTAGCAAATAGCAATGGTGGACGACAAGTGCCCTGCTAGCGACGTTCCAGAAGAGGATCTCCCTCCGCGCCAGTGCCTCCGCATCCCAGGGTATGTTGGAATTGCATTTCAGATCTTCTGATAACCATCTGAACTTGGCAATTTTCGTTTCATAGGAACATCACTCGGGCTAGTATTCAAAACCTACTAGCGAGGTTTGAAGCCCAGTTGACGGCATGAGCAGCCTCTTCTAGTGACTCCTCTGACTCCTATAATGGGGATGATGCACGCCGTTATCTCATCAGTGGGACGAGGCGCTGGGTCATCATTGGGAGGTGACCCACGAAACCAAGCACCTAGAGGTCGCTTTGACTGCCTCCCAAACTGCTCTCGCCATCGTAGAGGGGGAGAATAGCGCTGCCCTAGCACGGTTAGCAGGACCTGATGCAAGGGTCGTAGGTGAGATCCTTAAAAGAAACCCTGTTTCATTATCATTTTGCTCCGTCGTGCTCCTCTTGACTCCTGTTCTTCTTACTGCAGCCCTAACAGAGCAGTTGGAGGCCCTCCAACTGGTGGCGAACAATGCTGTCGGGATTCTGAACGCCCGGGGCAGTCTGCTATCGAATCGCCTCAAGGACATCCCTGTGCACGTTGGGGAGATCGCCCTTCATGGCGTCCGTCATGGGGTTGCGGTTGCCCTAACCATTGCCTAGGTGAACTCTGGACACGAGCTCCGATGGCTTCAGGCTAGCTTTACCAGCAGCGATGATCATCACGAGTTGGTGGGGGACTTCGCCGGGCACGCTGATGTTGTGGCAAATACTTCCTCAGCAGAAGGAATCATGAACAATGTTTTCTTCGGCCCATAGTTTATATTTAGGGCCCCAACTATGAATAAAACTCAGTGGATTTTCTCTATATTTATCTCTCTGTTTGAACCTGGGTGAATGTTTCACCACTGACGCTTTCTCCATATGACTTTTCTTTTTATTTTTGTACTATAGGCGATGCGTACCGCACCAGCTTTCGCCTGCTTAGGCTGAATCATAATTGTTAATTTTTTGTTGTAAAGGCGATACTTTGCTAGTACCGACTGTCAATCTTGGCGATGATCTGAATTCGATCATACTTGACCAATAATCCTAATCACCAGGGTTAAAGTTCCACAATGAAAAATTGCTTCCAAAATAGCCGATGACGATTTAAGCATTAAATCGTTTGTCACAAAATTCTTAAAATCTTAGGCTATCAAGCTTCTTCTAAATGATGCGCATTTAAATCCAAATCCTGACTCCTCAAAACAGAACGGCTATACTTTGACGAACTAATTCATAAGGGAAATATTTAGCCGTCCTGTAATGACCAACTAGAGGAATCATCAAAATAAACTCTCAGAGTCGATTGCTTGGATCGACTGTTGACATTCATCGTTGATTTTGATAATGCCTCCTTCCCAGACTCTACTAGAGAAGCACTCACAATCTTCAAATTCCTAGTAAGCTGGATCAACTGTTGCCACGCTTACAAACGTGTCAGCTTGAACAACTTCAACATTATCTCCCTGCCACTGGATAAGGCAATGGTGCATTGTCGAAGGGATGCAACAATTAGCGTGGATCTAGTCACGACCCAGAAGCAGATTGTATGTTCCTTTACCATCGATGATGAAGAAAGTAGCATGTAGGGTCTTACTCCCAATCGTCAGTTCGACATTAACTACTCCCCGGGACTTAGATGCATTGCCACCGAAGTCCTTTAGCATCATATCAGTTTCAAGCAAATCTCTAGGACCCTTTCTGAGCTTACAAAATGTAGTATAAGGCATTAGGTTGACCGCAGCACCTCCATCGACTAACATCTTGGTCATCGGCTTTCCATCGACAAATCCTTTTATGTATAAAGCCTTCAAGTGCCGATACTGAGATGGTTTATCAAATATAGCCTGCTGAGACTGGAGGGTTAGCTGAGCTACTGCTTCTCCCAATTTTTTCTCATCGAACCCTTCTTCATCAGATTCTTCTTGCTTATACTTGGAGGGAGCTCTGAATTCTGCAGGTAAGATGAAGACCATATCAATATTAGCCGATGGCTTACCCTTGTCGGCTGTTTGTTTGACGCGCCACGTCCAGGATCTACTATACTCCCAAATTTCCAACTCTCTATTCCTCAATCGTTGGACTCTCCTTTTCTAGCTCATTGTTAGACCTCCTAGACACCACTGGTCCTCTTGCCAAACATACTCTTTTTCTTCATCATGGTCGGACCAGCTTAGATCATACACACGCTTGCCTAACCAATCATGAACTCCTTTGTTTTTTACGTGTCGATCCATGAAGTTAGATTGATAATTCAAACGTTCATGGATGGACCAGCGGTTGGCTTGAGATTGCCTGAATTCTTGATATTGATTACTGCACTCTAGATAGCTACGTCATGTAGGCAGTTTCAAACCTTCGTTCCAACAGTGTTTGAAGAAAGGACAATCCCAATGTAACTCAGCTTGCTCTCTTTCATACCTTTCTTCTTCGCATCGATGCTCATATTCTTCTTCTTCAAGCCGGCGCTGGTAGTTCTTCTCCTTCTAACATTGCCACTTGTTTAACAAGATCCTGAAGTCACACGAGAACGCATAGCACTAGCTCTAGAGGTTTCACTTTGTTCATATCGTCTCTTTTGTTGATTGTGTTGTTGTTTAACCTCCTTGTACACATTAGCAGATATCTGGACTTTAGGGTCGACTGACGAATGTTCTTTGGCCTCAGCCGATGTTAGCACCTTTGTCTTTCCTTTGGCCAACTAAAACTCTACCATATGCACCCCTGGGAAGGGATGCCCCCTATGTCCATTGCTGGTTTCTTGGCTAATCCTCTCTCTTGCATTTACATCTACTAGATTATCTTGTGTAGCTCTAGTGATAGCTTTGCTAGTAGTGTTGTTAGCTTGCTCTCTAGTGTAAACTTAGTGACGTAGCACTTGTGTGAACTAGAGATCATAATCTACTAGACTTGTGGATAGGAGGCTTGCATCACAACTTTTGGCTAAGCAAAACTCGCTTTACGCCGTTTGTTATTCTAACAAGTTTGCTTAGTGGTATTTGTAGAATTTTTTTATAGGCTATTCACCCCCCTCTAGCCATCTAGGACCTTACAAGTGGTATCGGAGCCGTGGTCACCGTTTTATTCAAGGCTTAACATCCTTCGGTGTGAAAAATAGCTCAAATTGTGTTCAATCATGTTGGGGGCAAGCCACCGTTCTTTGATGGTGTTAGTTCTTTTGCTCATTGGAAGAGAAAAATGACAATGTACCTTGGTTCTATTCATGAGAGAGTATTGCAAGTCACCGAGAATGATTTTGCTATCATTGATCCCGATCATCTCACCGATGAAGATAGAGCAAATAGAACATGCAATAGAATGGCTCTCAATACACTTTACAATGGTATTGACACAAAAGTATTTGAGGGCATCAAAGATTTAGAATTGGCAAATGAAGTATGGACAAGGTTGAGTGAAACATATGAGGGCACTAAGGTTGTGAAGAGTGTCAAGCTATATGGGCTCAAGAGTGAGTTTGAGAACTTCAAGATGAAAGAAGAAGAAACAATCTTAGAGATGTTTCATAGATTGCAAGTCATTGTAAATGATCTCAAGAGCTTAGGGCACAAGACACAAGACCAAGATTTTTGCCACAAGTTCTTGTTGAGCTTACCAAGAAGATTCAAAATGTTGATCATGGTGCTACAAAGAGATGGGCTTGAAACAATGAAGCCCAATGATTTGCTTGGAGAGGTTTTGACCTTTGACAAGTATGATCAAGATGTTGATGAGAAGGAGAAGGAGGAAGACAAGAAGAAGAAGACAGTGGCATTCAAGGCCACCTCCTCAAAGGGCAAAGCTTCAATTCAAGAAGAAGATGACAACGAAGAAGATGAAGGATTGGAAATTGATGATGAGGCACTTGCTCTAGTTGTCAAGAATATTGGCAAGATGTTTATCAAAAGAAGAGGCTTCAAAAAGAGAAATGACAATTTCAAGAGCAATGAGCAACAAGGGAAGTGCTTCAATTGTGATAGCACCGAACATCTTCAAGCCGAATGTCCCTATGACAAGAAGAAGAAGAACAAGAGGGGCAAGTTTGAGAAGAAAAAGAGAGAAGCCAAGATGACTTTCAAGAAGAGAAAGAATGGAGCCTATGTGGTCACTTGGGAAAGTGATGATGATGAAGAAGAAGAATCATCATCCAACAAGGCTCTTGCTTCCATTGCTATCAACAAGAAGCCATCACTATTTGGTTCATCCTCTTCATGCTTCATGGCCAAGGAAACTAAGGTATTATATGATGAGAGTGATGACGAAAGTGAAATGGAATATGTTCATGATAGTGATAATGATAATGAAAAAGATGATGATGAACCAACTAAAGAACAACTATATGACTTGATGCAACAAACTAGAGACATAGCTATTGCCAAGGACAAGGAGTGTAAGAAGCTTTCAATGAAAGTAGCAATACTTGAGAAAGTCCTTAGTGAGCTTAAGACCACTCATGAGAGTCTAGTGGAAGACCATGAGGATCTTGGTAAGGCTCATTCCAAGCTTGAAAAGGCTCACTCATTGCTACTTGAGCAACAAGCAAAGAAGGAGGTTGTTGTATCATGTGATATAGGTGTTACATGTGATATAATTGATGAATCCTTTTATGAACCTATCATCATGTCAAATGCTAACCCTTCTTGTAGCTCTTCATCCACCACCACTGACTCTATCTCCACTACTAATGGTGGTTTCACTTGTGATGCCTCACTAATGGTTGAGAATGAGACTCTCAAGAAAGAGGTGGATGAGCTCACTCACGCCCTAGGCAAGGCCTATGGTGGTGAGGCCTGCTTGCTTAAGTGCTTGGGTAGCCAAAGGTTCTCTCTTAACAAAGAGGGATTGGGCTACACCCCCAAGAAAGGCAAGTCGGCCTTTGCAACTCCAAAGCCTAGCTTTGTGAAGGGCAATGGTCGGTTTTGCAATAGATGCAAGCAAGTTGGGCACCTAGAGCATAATTGCAATAAAAAGAACCAAAGTAAGAACCTTGTTAATGCTATACCTTTTGATTCTTGCTATGTGCTTACCAAGAGTGTGAAGGGTGTGCAAGCTAAGTTTATTGGTACACCAATTGTGGGCCCAAAGAAGAAGGCTATTTGGGTTCCAAAGAGCTTAGTTACTAACCTACAAGGACCCAAGCAAAAGTGGGTACCTAAGCTTCATTGACTTGCTTGTAGGTCAATTACAAAGCCGGAGGAAGGCATTGGATTATTGATAGTGGGTGCACTCAACACATGACCGGTACATCAAGAATGTTTGACTCAATCAATGACAATGATAGTGGTGTTGATTCTATCACATTTGGCAATAACAAGAAAGGCAAGGTTATTGGTTTGGGCAAGATTGCAATATCAAATGACATGAGTATCTCCAATGTGTTGCTAGTTGAAAGCTTGGATTTCAATCTTCTATCCGTGGCACAAATATGTGATCTAGGCTACAAATGCATCTTTGGGGTTGATGATGTGGAAGTTATTAGTGTGGATGGTTCAAATGTGGCATTCAAGGGCTTTAGATATGAGAATCTCTACCTAGTTGACTTCAATGCTAGAGAAACTTCTTTGACAACTTGCTTAATCTCCAAATCAAGCATGGGTTGGCTTTGGCATAGAAGGCTTGGTCATGTTGGCATGAAACAATTGAAGAAGCTTACAACTCACAATCTTGTCAATGGTTTGAAAGATGTTGAATTTGAGAAGAATAAGCTTTGTAGTGCATGTCAAGCCGGGAAGCAAGTTGGAAGCTCACATCCAAAGAAGAGTACAATGAGCACATGCAAAGCATTTGAGTTGATGCACATGGATCTATTTGGACCACAACATATACAAGCATAGGCAGCAACAAGTATGGCTATGTCATAGTGGATGACTTCACAAGATTCACATGGGTATTCTTTCTTAATGACAAAAATGAAGTGTTTGACACCTTCAAAACATTTCTCACTAGAGTTCACAATGAGTTTGAGATTAGAATCAAGAAAGTGAGAAGTGACAATGGAAGTGAGTTCAAAAATACAAGAATTGAAGAACTTTGTGATCACTATGGTATTGGACATCAATTCTCGGCCAAGTACACACCACAATTAAATGGCCTAGTTGAGAGGAAGAATAGAACATTGCTTGATATGGCTAGATCAATGCTTCATGAGTACAATGTGAGTCAATCATTTTGGGATGAAGCAATCAATACCGCATGCTACTACATCAATAGACTATATTGTCATCCATTGCTAGAGAAGACCCCATATGAGCTACTTCATGGAAGAAAGCCCAATATTTCTTACTTTAGGGTGTTTGGTTGCAAATGCTATATCTTGAAAAAGGGCACTAGATTGGGGAAGTTTGACAAGAGATGTGATGAGGGGTTCCTACTTGGTTATTCAACTACAAGCAAAGCTTATAGAGTTTGGAACAACTCAAGTGGCATTCTAGAAGAAGTCCATGATGTACAATTTGATGAAACCAATGGGTCACAAGATGAAGAAGAGAATCTAGATGATGTTGGTGAAACTCAATTGGTGGAAGCAATAAAGAACATGGACATTGGGAACATTAGAGCAAAGCAAGTAATTGATATTCAAGATGATGATAAAGATCGAATGCTAAATTCTCCATTCAAGCTAGCTAGTGACTCTCAAGTGCAAGATCATGGTGCTAGTACATCTCATCGAGATACATCAAGTGATCAACCAAGCTCAAGCAATCAAGTGCAAGTACTCCAACCACAACATGTTGCAAGAGATCGCCCCATTGATAGTGTTATTGGTGATATTAGAAGTGGTGTGCAAACAAGATCAAGATTGGCTATGTTTTGTGAGCATGCATCATTTGTGTCAACCATAAAACCAAAGAAGATAGAAGAAGCTTTGAGGGATGTCGATTGGATCATGGCTATGCAAGAAGAGCTTAACAATTTCACAAGAAATGATGTTTGGGAGTTGGTAGAAAGACCAAATGACTACAATGTGATTGGAACCAAGTGGGTGTTTAAAAACAAGCAAGATCAAGATGGCATTGTAGTGAGAAACAAAGCAAGACTAGTTGCTCAAGGTTACACTCAAGTTGAAGGTCTTGACTATGATGAGACATATGCTCCCGTGGCAAGATTGGAGGCAATAAGGATTCTATTGGCTTATGCTTGTGCACACAACATCAAACTATATCAAATGGATGTCAAAAGTGTATTTCTCAATGGGATCATCAATGAGTTAGTCTTTGTTGAGCAACCCCCCGAATTTGAAGATGACAAGAAACTCAACCATGTGTACAAGTTGAAGAAGGCTTTATATGGCTTAAAGCAAGCACCTAGAGCATGGTATGAGAGGCTAAGGGATTTCCTTCTCTCTAAGGGATTCAAGATGGGCAAGGTTGATACAACTCTATTCACCAAGAAGATTGGAAATGATCTATTCATAGTGCAAATATATGTTGATGACATCATCTTTGGATCAACCGATCAAGCTTATTGTGAAGAATTTGGCGCTATGATGGCCAAAGAGTTTGAAATGTCTATGATTGGTGAACTTAGCTACTTCCTTGGTCTCCAAGTCAAGCAATTGAAGAATGGAACATTTATGAGTCAAGGGAAATACATAAGGGACATGTTGAAGAAGTTTGAAATGCAAGATGCAAAGCCAATTTCAACTCCAATGGGTACAAATGGCAATTTGGATAGTGATCTTGATGGTAAAATGGTGAATCAAAAGGAATATCGGTCTTTGATTGAAAGTCTACTCTATGTCACTGCATCAAGGCCGGATGTCATGTTTAGTGTTTGCATGTGTGCTAGATATCAAGCCTCACCTAGAGAAAGTCATCTCACGGCCGTAAAGAGAATATTGAGGTACTTGAAGCAAATAAGAGATGTTGGACTATGGTATCCCAAGGGGTCAAAGTTTGAATTGATTGGATATTTGGACTCCGACTATGGGGGTTGCAAGATCAATAGAAAGAGCACAAGTGGCACATGTCAATTACTTGGAAGATCACTTGTGTCATGGTCTTCAAAGAAACAAAATAGTGTGGCAATCTCTACCGCCGAAGCCGAATATGTGAGTGCGGGGAGTTGTGCACAATTACTATGGATGAAATCAACTTTGAAGGACTATGGCTTCAACTTCAAGAATGTGCCATTGCTATGTGATAATGAAAGTGCAATCAAGATGACACAAAACCCGGTTCAACATGGAAGAACAAAGCATATTGACATAAGGCATCATTTCATTAGAGATCATCAACAAAAGGGAGATATTGCCATTGAAAGTGTTGGCACCGATGATCAACTTGCCGATATTCTCACTAAGCCACTTGATGAAAAGAGGTTTTGCAAGCTAAGGAATGAATTGAACATTCTTGATTTCTCAAACATGAGTTGAATGCACCCCACCCACTTATTGATATGCCTCTCCTTCGACATTGCAAGGTAAAGTTGATTGACATGTCATTCATCCTATGCTAAGGACTTGCTAGAGCATGTAGACATAATAAGTGGTATGCATGAGCATTCATGATAAATCAAATGAATTTGATGGATATATGTTACCACTATTGCCTCTATGTTTGTTTTGATCTAGTGGTGGCATATGACATGTTTGTGAGCTTGCACACCTAGTGTTGAATCTAGAAGATTTGCTATAAGTGTTTAATTCAACATAGGCAAGATAACCCTTGTTATGAGGTGTGAAGAAGCTTGTCTTTGGTTCAAATCGAATTAAATATCTTTGGCAAGTGTTCTAGGTTGAACCAAAATTGATAAATTTTATCCTACTTCATCAAACATTTTTCTTCTCTCCACAATTTGATCCCATTTTGGGTAAGTTGTTGACAAAGGGGGAGAGAAAAAGATGATTCAACATGATAAAGGGGTAGATAAATTTTTTTTGATGCACACAAGTAGGGGGAGCAAGCTCATAAACAAAGTTGTTGCATTTGCTTGTGCATTTTCATATGACTTGCTCATTGCACATATATTTAAATTCAATATACATGCTTGTGTGATGCAATGCTAGTATAGAACTTGGATGATGAAATGATCTACTAGCATGCATAGGAATAGTTTACACGTGGTATCTACACTACCTAAAGCTTTACAAGTTGTCCAAGAGCCTTTACATATAATGTTGATCTCACGGGGTTCTTGAGTTTTGATGGATGTCTAGTTACTTCTTGGTGCTAAGGATGGTGTAAAAGGCAACTCCGATTGGTATCACGCTTCAAAGGTCCATTTCTTACACCTTAGCATCATTTTGGTAGAATTACTCTCCCAACACTTCTATCCATGCATATGGGAAAAGCTTTCAATCCAAACTCTATGCACATATGTAGGGAGAGCTAAAGCTACCAAAACCGAGCTTGTGATAATTGTCCAAACTTTACTTATGAGCAAAATAATTGGACAAGTATGACAAGTTCAAAACTTTTATTATTAAAATTATCTTTGTGAGGGTTGTCATCAATTACCAAAAAGGGGGAGATTGAAAGTCCCTAGTTTGGTTTTGGCTAATTGATGAAACCAAGGACTAACCTTTGTATCTAAGTGGATGATTTAGATAAAGGTGGTCATTGAATGTGAGACATGACATTGACTCATGTGACCAAGATGGTGAAGACCAAGATGAGGCTTGGCTCGATGGACCGGTTGTGAAGGTGAAGGGCAAGTCGAGGCTTCGAAGCGAAGGACCATGCGATGGTGAAGCTTGAGCAAGACTTGGCGCCGATGGACCGATGCAACGGTGAAGAGCAAGTGAAGTCAAGGTCGATGGATCGAGACGGTCATGTGATGATATGAAGTGGATCATATCATTTGGAGAAGCAAAATGGGCTCAAGGCAAAGGTATAACCATAGGGCCATTTTGTTTTACACTCAAGACACCATAGAGTGTGTGAGTGGTTTAGGGTCGATAGCCGAACTATTAAGAGGGGAAGTCTTATCGGTTATTCGACGCACGGGTGCCACTAGGTGAATTCATGAAGTGCATTGCATGTAGGGCCTAGTGAGCTAACAGGAAAACCTTTGAAAATGATTGAGAAAAAGCAAACACACAAGCACATGGAGATGTACACTTGATGGTGTTGGCACATTTGCAAAGGTGGCATTGGTCGCGCTGTGGTTTGCGGGTAGAGAGGGGTTTGGGTTCCTCTCTCCTTCCCGCCGAGCTTGCGAGCGCGGGATTCAGGAGATTTCGGGGAAATGAAATGCCTATTTTCCACTACGTCGGAAGTCAGAAAAGAAACGGAGGCGAACGGAGGTCACAGAGGTGACCGGACGCTGCACCGGACGTGGTCACGGTTTGACCGGACGCGTCCGGTCAGTACAGCGCAGCAGTCAGGCGTGCGGGCTAGGGTTTGCAACCGGCGCGTCCGGTCACTCGCGAGACCAGAGCGTCCGGTCGGGCACCCAGAGGAACAGAGCGTCCTCGTCACACGCGATCGGACGCGTCCGGTCGTTGAGGGAGCTTACTGGACTCCAACCGGACGCTGGCACTGTCGTGTCCGATCGTTGTCTGGAGCGCGTCCGGTCGTTGCTTCGCGGGCGTGCGGTGCTGTGCGATCGGCGCGTCCGGTCGGTTTAGTAGCGCGTCCGGTCATTGCGTTTGACCGTTGGCGCGCAGTGACCGTTGGAGGATCAGGCAGTCACGTTTGAATCTGGGTGGACACGTGGACGGTGCAGGGCGATCGGACGCGGTTGAGCGCGTCCGGTCAATTTCGACCGGCGCGTCCGGTCGTCCCGAGAAAATGGTCAGTGGAGTGGCAACGGCTCTATTTGTTTGGGATGCTTATAAATACTTGTTGGCCGGCCCTTGGGGAGGTCTCTTGGCATTTCTAACACTCTTGTGCATCCTTTGAGCTAAAGCTTCTCCTCCCACTCATCTCTCTTGCTTGATTGCAAATCAAAAGTGAGATTGAGTGATCCCAAAGTGCATTGCATAGCTTGAGGGCATCTAGTGGCACTTATGGGTGGTTTAGCCGGTAGATTTCTTGTTACTCTTGGAGAGTACCGCTCCTAGCCGGCTTGGAGATTGTTGGAGGCGTTGGCAAGAGAAGGTGATTGTTCTTGGCCACCTCCGGTTGATTGTGTGAGGTTCTTGTGCTTTCCTCGGCGGGACGCCAAAAGCAACTCTAGTGGAATGCGCATGTCATTGAGTTACCTCACTTGAGAGTGGTGTCTTGCGGTGCCTTGCGGGGCGTGCCTTGAGGGGCAAGTGACTTGAGGGTCACACCGGGAAACCATCTAAGTGTTGGTCGACACAACCGGTGACGTAGCTTGTCGGTGCACAAGTGAACACCGGGTGAACAAAAATATTGTGTCTCTTGTCTCCCGGTGATTGGCCTTCATATTGTGTTGTTGTCAATATTAATTGATTGTATATCATCTTGGTGATTGGCAACATCTTCACTCCACCGTCGGTATAAGAATCACAATCCTCTCTCTTGCATTTACATCTACTAGATTATCTTGTGTAGCTCTAGCGATAGCTTTGCTAGTAGTGTTGTTAGCTTGCTCTCTAGTGTAAACTTAGTGACGTAGCACTTGTGTGAACTAGAGATCATAATCTACTAGACTTGTGGATAGGAGGCTTGCATCACAACCTTTGGCTAAGCAAAACTCGCTTTACGCCGTTTGTTATTCTAACAAGTTTGCTTAGTGGTATTTGTAGAATTTTTTTTATAGGCTATTAACCCCCCCTCTAGCCATCTAGGACCTTACACCTAGCAATAGCCCAGTTGCATTTGGGGTACGATCTCCGTTCGGTGGAACCTGGCCTCCCAGAGGGCGAGGATTTCAACAACTACCATGACCTGGTGGAGGACTTTGAGGGGGCCGGTGACGCCGTGGTGAACATAACCTCAACCGAAGGAGTCGTGAACAACATCTTCTTCGGCCCTTAGCTTGTAACTAGGGGTTATGTATAATAAATAAAATTTTCTTTTGCACCTGCTCTTCGTGTCTTGGCTCTGAACGAACTTGCATTCATTATTATTGACTTCTTTATCAACAACCCCTGAATCAATCACCAAAGGATCAATCAGAGGACTCAAACTTCGGTCTTTTAGTTGATTCAGAAACAGCTGAATCGACCAAGTCGACTAACTCCCGGGGCCAGACTGTCTTGGGCTAAATGAGAACATAAAACCGTAGCAAGAAAAATTCATTCCAAATCCGTGGTCTGGAACTGAGCGAAAATGCAGTTGCGCAAACCGATGTCTTAGATGCTCTGAATGTAACTTGCGCTGTTTGGAACTTGTAACTTTCAACTCTTATGCATATCTAATCTGTGACATTCGGTGCAAATATTTAGCCGATGCATTTCTCTATCTTGTATAAATTCTCCGTTGTTCAGTGATCGACTCTCAATGATCTTTCCAAGACTTCAAAACTGGCTTCTTGCAACCATCTTTAATTGATTAACCCTTAGAGCCAGTCCCCGAGCTCGATTTGTAACACAAAACTACAACGAATGAATTTTCAAATCCGCAGCCCGAAACTGAACGAAAATGTAGTAAATCCCAGTAAAATGGAAATTCCTTGCGACTGTGATCTCCACAACCGCTGCTTTCCCATTTGGCCACGTGTAGCCTCCTCAATTCTTGTAACGGCCTTTCGCCTTCTATTAACTGCACTTTATTCCGACGCGGCTCGATAAACCTACCCATGTTGACTTCGGCTATAAATATATACTTCCAGAGGATAGCTGAGAGGTCATATCTGCGCTCACCTTCGCTTTTGCCACTGCACAACTCCTCTGTCTTCATCCCTAGATCAGAAAACCCAATTCTAGCAAATAGCAATGGTGGACGACAAGTGCCCTGCTAGCGACGTTCCAGAAGAGGATCTCCCTCCGCGCCAGTGCCTCCGCATCCCAGGGTATGTTGGAATTGCATTTCAGATCTTCTGATAACCATCTGAACTTGGCAATTTTCGTTTCATAGGAACATCACTCGGGCTAGTATTCAAAACCTACTAGCGAGGTTTGAAGCCCAGTTGACGGCATGAGCAGCCTCTTCTAGTGACTCCTCTGACTCCTATAATGGGGATGATGCACGCCGTTATCTCATCAGTGGGACGAGGCGCTGGGTCATCATTGGGAGGTGACCCACGAAACCAAGCACCTAGAGGTCGCTTTGACTGCCTCCCAAACTGCTCTCGCCATCGTAGAGGGGGAGAATAGCGCTGCCCTAGCACGGTTAGCAGGACCTGATGCAAGGGTCGTAGGTGAGATCCTTAAAAGAAACCCTGTTTCATTATCATTTTGCTCCGTCGTGCTCCTCTTGACTCCTGTTCTTCTTACTGCAGCCCTAACAGAGCAGTTGGAGGCCCTCCAACTGGTGGCGAACAATGCTGTCGGGATTCTGAACGCCCGGGGCAGTCTGCTATCGAATCGCCTCAAGGACATCCCTGTGCACGTTGGGGAGATCGCCCTTCATGGCGTCCGTCATGGGGTTGCGGTTGCCCTAACCATTGCCTAGGTGAACTCTGGACACGAGCTCCGATGGCTTCAGGCTAGCTTTACCAGCAGCGATGATCATCACGAGTTGGTGGGGGACTTCGCCGGGCACGCTGATGTTGTGGCAAATACTTCCTCAGCAGAAGGAATCATGAACAATGTTTTCTTCGGCCCATAGTTTATATTTAGGGCCCCAACTATGAATAAAACTCAGTGGATTTTCTCTATATTTATCTCTCTGTTTGAACCTGGGTGAATGTTTCACCACTGACGCTTTCTCCATATGACTTTTCTTTTTATTTTTGTACTATAGGCGATGCGTACCGCACCAGCTTTCGCCTGCTTAGGCTGAATCATAATTGTTAATTTTTTGTTGTAAAGGCGATACTTTGCTAGTACCGACTGTCAATCTTGGCGATGATCTGAATTCGATCATACTTGACCAATAATCCTAATCACCAGGGTTAAAGTTCCACAATGAAAAATTGCTTCCAAAATAGCCGATGACGATTTAAGCATTAAATCGTTTGTCACAAAATTCTTAAAATCTTAGGCTATCAAGCTTCTTCTAAATGATGCGCATTTAAATCCAAATCCTGACTCCTCAAAACAGAACGGCTATACTTTGACGAACTAATTCATAAGGGAAATATTTAGCCGTCCTGTAATGACCAACTAGAGGAATCATCAAAATAAACTCTCAGAGTCGATTGCTTGGATCGACTGTTGACATTCATCGTTGATTTTGATAATGCCTCCTTCCCAGACTCTACTAGAGAAGCACTCACAATCTTCAAATTCCTAGTAAGCTGGATCAACTGTTGCCACGCTTACAAACGTGTCAGCTTGAACAACTTCAACATTATCTCCCTGCCACTGGATAAGGCAATGGTGCATTGTCGAAGGGATGCAACAATTAGCGTGGATCTAGTCACGACCCAGAAGCAGATTGTATGTTCCTTTACCATCGATGATGAAGAAAGTAGCATGTAGGGTCTTACTCCCAATCGTCAGTTCGACATTAACTACTCCCCGGGACTTAGATGCATTGCCACCGAAGTCCTTTAGCATCATATCAGTTTCAAGCAAATCTCTAGGACCCTTTCTGAGCTTACAAAATGTAGTATAAGGCATTAGGTTGACCGCAGCACCTCCATCGACTAACATCTTGGTCATCGGCTTTCCATCGACAAATCCTTTTATGTATAAAGCCTTCAAGTGCCGATACTGAGATGGTTTATCAAATATAGCCTGCTGAGACTGGAGGGTTAGCTGAGCTACTGCTTCTCCCAATTTTTTCTCATCGAACCCTTCTTCATCAGATTCTTCTTGCTTATACTTGGAGGGAGCTCTGAATTCTGCAGGTAAGATGAAGACCATATCAATATTAGCCGATGGCTTACCCTTGTCGGCTGTTTGTTTGACGCGCCACGTCCAGGATCTACTATACTCCCAAATTTCCAACTCTCTATTCCTCAATCGTTGGACTCTCCTTTTCTAGCTCATTGTTAGACCTCCTAGACACCACTGGTCCTCTTGCCAAACATACTCTTTTTCTTCATCATGGTCGGACCAGCTTAGATCATACACACGCTTGCCTAACCAATCATGAACTCCTTTGTTTTTTACGTGTCGATCCATGAAGTTAGATTGATAATTCAAACGTTCATGGATGGACCAGCGGTTGGCTTGAGATTGCCTGAATTCTTGATATTGATTACTGCACTCTAGATAGCTACGTCATGTAGGCAGTTTCAAACCTTCGTTCCAACAGTGTTTGAAGAAAGGACAATCCCAATGTAACTCAGCTTGCTCTCTTTCATACCTTTCTTCTTCGCATCGATGCTCATATTCTTCTTCTTCAAGCCGGCGCTGGTAGTTCTTCTCCTTCTAACATTGCCACTTGTTTAACAAGATCCTGAAGTCACACGAGAACGCATAGCACTAGCTCTAGAGGTTTCACTTTGTTCATATCGTCTCTTTTGTTGATTGTGTTGTTGTTTAACCTCCTTGTACACATTAGCAGATATCTGGACTTTAGGGTCGACTGACGAATGTTCTTTGGCCTCAGCCGATGTTAGCACCTTTGTCTTTCCTTTGGCCAACTAAAACTCTACCATATGCACCCCTGGGAAGGGATGCCCCCTATGTCCATTGCTGGTTTCTTGGCTATCTCAAACTTGGTCTTTCCTTACTCAATGGCCTTCTGAATGTGTAAGAGGAGGATTCTGTATTTATTGGTGTTATGATTAGTGGCCTTGTGAAACTTGCAGTACTTCTTCCCTCTAAGTTCCTTAGCCGAAGGGGTCACATGATTTGTAGGTAATCTTAACTGCTTCTTCTTCAGCAGTAAGTCAAAGATCTTATCGGCCTTCTTGACAATGAAGTCATAGGCATTTTCTGCTTCTCTTAACCATGGACAAGATATAGGAGCCTTGCCCCCTGTCCACTCGACGGTTACAACTTCTGGATGGTCTCCATCAGAGTCGGCATCATATGGATCAGACATAGTAGCAGTACCCTTCAAATACTTCTCTTTGCATAGGGCTTGATGCTGACTCTCAAAAGCCGACACCCTCTGAACTAGGTGAGCCAAACTCTCAAATTCTTGGCCATCAAATTTTTCTCTGATCACTGGAGACATCCCTTGAAGGGCAAATTCAGCCAATTGGCCATCAAACAGATTTAACGAGTAGCAACGGCTCTTACCTCTTTGAATCTTTGAATGAACTCGGAGCCTGACTCATTATTCCTCTATCTCATGCTTGTTAGATCTATAATCTTCTTCTCTCATGTCCCGCTATAGAAGTATGCATGGAACTTGTTCTCTAGATCGGCCCATCTAGTGATCGAGTTGGGTTCAAGTGATGAAAACCAACTAAAGGCCGGTCCAGATAGGGACAAGGGGAAGAATCAAACTTTATGTGCCTCTTCAACAGATGCATCTCCGAGCTGAATAAGATAGTGGTTGATATGTTCCATGGTTGTTATCTCATCTATCCTGATAAATTTGGATAAATCTAGGACACTGTAGCGTGGAGGGAGTTGCATAATATCATACTAGGCCGGGTATGGGTGCTGGTAAGAGTCATCCTGTCCTTTACGCTTCAGACCAAACTAGCTCTGCATCATAGTAGTTATCCTATTGACAAACTCATCAGCATTCATACCAGCGATTTCTTGTCTCGGCTGCCCTTGAGTCTGAGCCTGAGAGCTTTGTATTTGAACTTGTTGACCCTAAACCAGAGACTGTTGTCCTTGGACCTGAGATTGTTGGAGTTGTTGCGCATTATAACTGTAAGAGTTCTGATACCCAGGATGTGGCATAAGCTCATATGTGCTGGCATAAAAAACTAGGTGATATCCGTCTGGATAGTCAATCTGAGCATTATGAGTCGCATATCCTTGCAATCGACTATTGAAGTAGTTTGGATCAACATTCTTGATGATCCTCTAAACTGATGGAGCAATTTTATGGGCCGACTGATGCGTCTGGTAGGAAGTACTGAATCTTCCCTGAGCCGGCTGTTGCACAACCTATTGAGTGGTTGATGAGGTTGGCTGCTGGACTATCTATGTGACAGGGGCACTTGGTGACTGCTGCGCTGGCGGTTGCCCCCCTATCATTTGACCTTGCGCCCCTGCCGTTGGCAGGGCTTGACCTTGCCCCCTGCCGCTTGTAGGGTTTGATCTTGAGCTTGTCCTCCTGGAAGTTGCTGCACTGGTGCTTGCTGATACTGCCCACCATTTGGCTGCTGATTAGAACTAGGCACACTGCTTCCAACAGCCGAAGGATTATAGCCATTGAAATATGACGGTCCCAGCTAATCAACTGGTGCTCCAAAGAAAACTTCCATCACAAAATTGTCAATTATGTTGGTTAACACCTTATTGTGATTTGTAAAGGCTTCATGAATAGTCTTATGGACCAAATGGGCAGTAGTTCTTGCTTCAACATCTGCGCTTTGTCCATGTGGGAGAACGCTGGGCAGGGGAATCTTCTGGATGACTAAATTGTGCATCCTGCTGTAAGACAACAGACACTTCTCACGGAACTCCTCTATCGCCTGCTCAATGTGTGTCTTCTGGTCATCAGGCAGGTCTTCAAGGTTGATCTTGAGGATCGCTTCGTTATCCATGTTGACGATTGTGGTCCCACTGAGCGTGCCAATCTGTGTCGACGGCGAAAAAGTGATTGGTCGATCCCCGCCGTCGACATGTAAGCAAGCCGAGAGAAACCGCGTGGAGCAAATCCCAAGCTCTCTTCGGACTTAGGAGGACACTGGACCAGATGGTTGTGGCCTAGGGCGTGCTAGTCAATTTGACCCTGTAATTGACAAGGAGACAAGATTAATCAATAATTTAAGGTGGAACATGCCGGTGTTTGTCCAGACATTTCCAAATATGCGGCTGAGTAGCCAATGAAATAATGCTATCGACTATAGAGTCGATATCCAGCATGTTCATGATGCATGATAAGCACAAACGAGCATATCGGTAATTATCATTTACTCAATTGCATAGATCTAACTTAGCTGATGATCAAGAAAACATGCTAAAGATGTAAGAAGATAGGCGTGAGAGCATTCATATTAATTGAGAAACATATTAGCTTTTAACCAAGATAAAACCAAGTAAAAGCATAGGAATAGCCAATATATATTCTCAATGGGCAGGCTATCGGCTAAAACAGCAAATTCTAGTGAAGGAAGACTCGCAACATGCAAACACTCAACTATTAAGTGTCGATAAATCCATACACCTATCGAATCTAACCTATTATCTCTAACAGTGGGGTTCGAGTCGGACTGATGCATCCGTGATAAAGATAACAGATTAGATCTTCAAAGAATACGAATCTATACGCGCTTAATAGAATCATAAAAACATGCTATGATCGCGAAAGCACAAGCGATCGACTAAATAGCCAATGTGGACATAGCATGCAGCCAGAGACCATGTTTGACCATAAGCAAGACTTACTACCTGATGATTTTCAATCTATAGTGCTAATAGTGGGTCGACCAGATCGATGGCAGCCATAATAGCAGTTCTAGACCAGATTTCGTCAACTAGCAAGCTTACCTAGGGTTAAATATGCCTTGACCACATGCTATCTTCGATCAAGATTGGATCAAAATGGCTAATTTAACCAAAACCATCATCACAGTAAGGTATAAAGAAAGTAAAGCAACTAAACAATGATTTAGAGAGATATAAAGCCGATTCGTTTCAATCTTAATCGGGCAAAATGTGATATTATTACAAATAGTAAGGGTACTAATTATAACAAGATCGATAACCAGCAAATCTATTAAAATAGCAAGGAAACCCTACCCATCTTAATAGATTTAACTGATAACAAATACGTATTAAAATTTGTATGAGATACGAGCTGGACCAATGCAACCATACAAATTTTGATAAGAATCAAGGGTAACTTGTATCAGTAATTGTAAGAGATACGAGCCGGACCGATGCAACCTTACAATTAACTAATGATAACTAACTTATACCAAGCTTGCAAGAAGTCAGACCTAACCGATGCAACCTTGCAAACAAAGTATAAGTCATGACGGATACTCATAGACAAACCGAAGGTCGGACTTAACCGATGGCAGCCCTGCTTGCCGATAAACTCGTCGAAATCTACTCTACTCCTACTCCTAAGGGGTGGTGTAAGCCGAAAAGTAAAGGTACAGATTTTTGATTAATCGCGGAGATGTCTATTACAATAGCCGGGGTTCAATATTTATACTCGAGGCTTGACTACAAGTCCTGGTCGAACAAGACTGGTTACAAAACTTGAAAAAGAAATCAAAACCTTCCTAATATTGTGATAATTTGGATCTCAATCTTTCCCTTCTATGAAGTCCGATGCGTCTTCTTGCTTCATGTCTTGCCATCCCTGCCAATAGGGCCATTCTTGTGCGATGATGACGTCACCTTATCTTAGTCAGTTCTAATGGCTATCCAGTTAGCCGATCTTGTAGAATATCTCGGCTTCCTTCTGATGGTTCTCGAAACTCAGGGTTTTCTCATTCGAACCAAATTTTAGTGTCAACAAGTTTAGCCAATTTTGACTTAGAAGAAAGTGAAAGTAAACTATAATGTGTAGAACTGATGAAGTAGAATGTGGAAAAATATGTGGTGCAAATCACATCTTAAAAATGCACTTGGGTGATTCAAAGAATTTTAAAACTTGGTGTATCCATAGTTCATCCATATTTGTGGTCACATATAAAAGTTAAGATGCAAACTCAAGGTAATGTATAATGAACTTAATGCCTTATTTAGCCCCTTAAAGTTTAGTCCTATCACATCGTATGTTTGACACATATATGGAGTATTAAATATAAACTAAAAAATAACTAATTGCACAGATTGCGACTACTTTGCGAGATGAATTTTTTAAGACTAATTAGTCCATGATTTGACAATTTGGTGCTACAGTAAATATGTGCTAATGACGGATTACTTTGGCTTAATAAATTCATCTCGCGGATTACTGAGGACTTGTGTAATTTGTTTTATTATTACTATCCGAACACTCCCATATAACACCCTCATGTGATATCCAATATGACACCCCTAAACTTTAGCTCTCCCTTTAAACAACACCTGACACTCCATCTGCGGACTCCGGTCACCGGCGATCACAGGCGGCATGCCCATAGCCCATTGCATCGTTGTCAGGTATACAGAGGAAAGACAAGAAATTCAGGTCGTCCTTCGTGGCACACGAGCTGTCCAAATGCTCCACTGCGTGTCTGATTGGCTCCATCCGGCCGCTACCTTTGTGCCTGGGATCAAAGAAAAGGAACCCAAGATGGACGAGACGAGACGCACAAACCTGTTGGCTGCCGGCATCGGTTGGCAAGACGAATTACTCCGTACAGTACCACCGTGCCTGCCTTCTCTGTTCTCTGCTAGTCGCCGATCGGTCCAGTGCTTTACAGTAAGGCTCTGTTTAGATGTTTCAAAGTTCTTAAAATTTTATAAGATTTCCTGTCACATCGAATCTTTACACGTATGCATGAAGTATTAAATATAGATAAAAAAATAACTAATTATACAGTTTGGTTGTAAATCACGAGACAAATCTTTTAAACCTAATTAGCCTATAATTAGACACTAATTACCAAATAAAAATGAAAGAGTTACTGTGCTTTCAAAAATTTTACACCACCATCTAAACACAGCCTAAGATCCATTGCATGTGTCCAGCAAAAAAGCTTGTTCAACGCCTTTACCATTTTTTTTTACCATATCCTTGCTGTACTAGATTTCACCATTCACGTAAATCTGTGTCCGATCCTGTGGATGAACATATCACGTGCCAAATTAATATTTTCAGACAGCGCAGAGCTTAGTCTTCGACTCTTCTTCGTACGGTCTCATGGTGGGACAGCGCTTTAGGACTTTGACGATTTTTTAGTTTGCGCCACCTAGGCGGCTAGGCCCCGCTTGGAATAAAGCAAGTCCCTTCTTGCCGATACCTGCGCCAAATAGGGATGACATGCTTGCAAATGAAATGATGCAGCGGCCATGGAACAAGAAAATGTCACTTTGACAGCCTTTTTATCCTACCGCGAGTGGCAAGGAAGAATTGGCGTTAGAGGTAGTACGAGCCATGTCCACGAAGTTGCCCGTATTTTCCACGTTGATACTCCCTCCGTCCATTGCAAGTGTTGTTTTTACTTTTAAACTTTTTGTTTGACCATTTGTCTTATTCAAATTTTTTATGTAAATAATAAAATAAATAAATTATTATTAAAGTATCTCTAGTGATAAAATAAGTCATAAGAAAATAAATAATATTTATACAAAATTTTTGAATAAGATAAATGATCAAACAAGAAGTCTAAAAGTCAAAAACGATACTTTTAATGGGATGGAGGGAGTAGATGGCATGTCAAAGACGGCGGCACGGGACCGCAGAGCACGCGTCCTCTGCCAGGTTGAGGCGGAGGTCAGGAGTGTCGGGCACGCCCTGCGCTGCGCCATGCAGGGCGGGCTGAGCCGGGTGTACGGAACGGACGGTCTACGAGGTCGGCGGCGGCAGAGGATTAGATGAAGGAAATGTAAATAAATGTAAAAAAATGGCCATTTGTAATTAATCCTTAAAAAAATCTTTCAAAAATGGTCATTTCTAAAAAAAAATAATGTACCATAGCTGATAAGTTTAAACGAACAAGACCTAAAATAACAATCACTCTGTTCGGCAGATGGTTTCTGCGGCTGATAAGCCGGCTGATGCTATTTTGTTATGAGAGAAAAACACTATATCATGTCTAATAAGCCAGGCTGATAAGTTCAAGCGAACAGGGCAAATATAAAAGTTATAATTCTTTTTTTCAGTGGTCCATACGAAATTGAGATCTTATAATAATGGTCTATGTGTACTGTCGCTTTATCTCCACCCATATCTCACTTGATCCATCACCATCTCTAATGAATGCACGTATACACACAGTTAACCTTGTGAATACCTAAATAAAAAAACCATTTAGGACGGCATATCATGATATTAGTTATTAATTTTATTTGTTCTATAGAAAATAAAAGGAATCTCAAATTCATATGACCATATTATTTCCGTTCCCGCTCAGTAGTACGAGGGTGATGCTTTAATCATCTTTGAATTATCCCCCCAAATGATAGGGTCCTGCGAACGCAGACAAGGAACCGAGGGTGATGCTTTAATCATCTTTGAATTCTCCCCCAAATGATGGGTCCTGCGAACGCAGACAAGGAACATGACCACACCGCCCCACTTGCGAGTTGCGCATCAAATCAAAGAATCAGGCATATCATCTAATACTATTGTTAAATGAATAAGTTAGTACTTTCCCTTGGGTTGAATCGACAGCATGATGGTTCAGGAATTCAACTAAAACGACTCTTCTGTAACAACGGCTGATATTGTTTAGTTCATCTGCATCCCACTTGGCTATTTCGAACCTTGCCCATGTGTAACTTTTGATATCTGGTATATGGCCACTGTAAGAGCAACTCCAATAGACTTTGTATATCTTTTCTATTAGAAATAGAGACTTTGATAAAAAAAAAACACCATGCAACAACTTCTTTAATTGGTTATCAGTTTAAATATAGTCATCCTCTATTTCGGATTTCTGGCTAGCAAAAAAATAAAGGACGAGGATGACTCTCTAGAGTGAGCACAAGATATAGAAAAATCGTTGGAGGATGAAAAGATATATAAAGTGAATTCTGCACAAGTGGAATCAGATAGAGAGTTTTAAAAAAAAAGACTCTTCGAGATGCTCTAACTGCCTCTGATTTTTTTTTTTCACAAGAAACAGATTTATTTCAGCAGCACCTAGCTGCAATGATGCGTACAGAGTTTATACTTACAGATATGGTGCATCCAACAATGAGCACCGGTGAACATGAGTAGAATTGGAACATACAGGCTCACGAGGTGTAGAATTAGACTGAGAAAGAGTGTAAGCCTGTTTCGCTAGAGTATCAGTCGTTCTATTAAGGGTTCTGCTAATCTTGTAGATATTTGATCCCCGGTTTTGTGAGTGGTTGACAAACAGCTGGGTGAAGAATTTAATCTTCCAATCTGGGGGATAAGAATGGTCTGCAGCGTTAAGGAATTGGACCAGCTGTTGGCAATCCGATAAGAAGCTTTGTTGTTGAAATTGAGGCGGTCGTTGACAGTAGCAGCAAGGGCTAAAGCCGCCGCCTCCGCCATAAGCACAGAATCCACACTTGTCATGACAGCCTTGATGTAGATCGTCTGAGCCGATTGTACCTACCTGGCACTCATCCACTTGCCATAGTGAGGTGAAAAAAAATCATTTTAGCTCCTCAACTTTTACAATAGTCGGACTTACATCTTTCATTTAAAAACCAGATTTTTATTTTTCTTAACTTTTAAAAACATTTGTTTTTGCACCTTCCGACTTCCATCCTTCATTTATAAAACCAGATTTTTAATCTCTCCTAACTTTTAAAACTATTTGTTTTTACACCCTAGGTGATTTTAAAACTGTAGTTATGTCTGACGTAGGGTGGTAAAAATACAAAGTTAAATTTATAAAACACAGAAGTGTGGCGTAAACAAGGATTTTAATTTCGTTATCGCAAAAATTTCGGTCACCACCGAAATTACCGAATTTCGCAAAATTCGGCCGAAATTTCGCCGAAATTTTTTTAGAGATTAGGACATGAAGTATGTTGTTTCTAAAAAAGTTTAGATCTAAATAAATATTAGTATGATTTATGACTACACATCTATTGAATAGAAGAATATACAATATAATCAATAGAAAAATACAAGTCTAGAGTTATACATCACATGTATTAGAGTATTACAAAATTTCGGAGTTTTCTTTCAGCCACCACCGAAATTACCGAATTTCGCAAAATTCGGCCGAAATTTCGCCGAAATTTTGATCCCTGGGCGTAAACACAAATTTGTAAAAATTAAAGTTAAATTTTGATATAACTTTGTATTTTTTTAGATATAGGGTGACATAAGCACGGATGTGGCGAGGACTAGGTAGATTGGTAAACATCGCTCTACTCTTAATCCTGTGACATCAGTACCCGAAGGCGACGCCATTGCAGTGCTAATTAAAAGCCACAGCGAGGTTCGATGAATCCCATAATGAAACGGACGGCGTCAGCATCAAGCCATCGACGTCGCCATCCGCAGGCCGCCGCAAAGGCGCAAGCCAAGAAGCGATCCCCCGACTCCCCATCAGCCGCGCTCTGTCTCTGGCTCTGGCGCTCTGCTCACCTGCTGCCTGCAGCCTGCGCAAGGGAGTGCCTCGTGGGAAAAAGTGTCGTGGACAGGGCGGATCCAGCACCGGGGCGGGTGAGCTCGAGCCCCCGCTACCGCCGCTCGAACCATAGAGCCTTTTCTAAGCTCCCGTTACAAATTTATACATATTCAAGTTTAGAAAAAGAGACTAAAAATAAAAGATTATAAGATAAGTTCTCCTAACTTATTTTGTAGATCCGCCCGTGGACGTGTGCTTGCGTGCGTGCCGCGCACACTCCCCCGCAGCCCAGCGGCGCCAAATGCTCTGCACCGAATCCCTACCAACTTGACAACTTGTGCTTCCTCTCAGCTAAATTTTTTACTGATTTCTTTACGAGCGATTTTGGAAGCATCCAGCCGCTTTACTAGCAGCGTGTCATCAGCTAGAGCCCTCCCTTTCTCTCATCAATCATCGGTCATCACCTTCCCCCTCCTCGTGTGTCTGTTTCTCCTGCCTGGGTCTGGGGCTGTCCAGTTGCCACCAACCGAGAACCGAGAACCCGAACGGGCGAAAGGGGATCTGCTTGGTGTGTTTATTTCCCATGCAAATCCAAAATATTTTCTCTTTCACCGATCACATCGAATCTTTAAACGCATGCATAGAACATTAAGTGTAGGTAAAAAAGATAACTAATTGTATAGTTTGTCTGTAAATGTCGAGACGAATCTTTTGAGCCCAGTTAGTCCATGATCGAACAAATTTTGTCAAACAACAATCAAAGGTGCTACGGTAATTTTTCACCCACTTTTCCCCAACTGAACACACCCTTGTTATTAATGCCAGATCACCGCCAGGTTCTGTATCTGCCAAGATCAGCGATTCCTCCCCTGAATCGCTCTGTCTCTCTCCTCCCATCGAGCATGCATTCTTTTCTGCTGCGGCGACCGTAGGATCGGCATAAACCCCCCAGCAGCCTCGCCGCGTCGGTATGGTTTTTTCCTTGCCCATCCTAGCTCTTCTGCTCTCTTGAATTTCGTGGTCGAGGATAGGGGTTTCTCGTGCGCTGATCCAATTCCGAGCTAATAATCGTCCTGCTCCGGCCTCGGATTACTCCCCTTTCTCGTGGTCCTCATCTGTTCTTGGCGTTCACACACTTGCCGTGCGGCAGATTGCAGCAGCAGCAGCAGCAGCCGGCGGCGCGTGCATTTTGCAACCCCCTTTCCAAGGACCAGCTGCAAGCTTTGGCCTTTTCTGCCTCCCGTCCCCGGAAATCCCGCAAGAAACTCCTCCACCCAAGAAAAACCATCTCCTCACGAGTCACGAGTTTGGTGAGAGGCTTTGAAGCGAGCACAGTTCTTGTGAACATCGCAGGAGGGGGTTGAAATCCGGGATCTCTGTCGGTCAGGCTGGGGTGGGTGTTTCCTCGTCGGAGATGGAGAGGAATTTGCCGCCGCCGCCAACCCTGATCCCAGGCGGAGGCGGAGGCGGAGGCGGAGCCCCCTTCGATCTGGCGCAGCCGTTCCACTTCGCCGCCCAACCCCAGGCGGTCCAGGTTCACCAGGGCGTCTTCGCCGTCCCCGCCGAGCTCAGCAATGCGGTGAAGGCCTCGCTGAGCGACGAGGAGGACGCCGACGACGGCCACCTCGACCACGGCAAGGCGGCGGCCGCCTCCCCGTGGCACCGGGTCAAGTGGACCAGCGGCATGGTCAAGCTGCTTGTGACGGCCGTGTCCTACATCGACGAGGACGTGGACGCGGACTACGGGACCAGCAGCGGGAGGAGGAAGCACGCCCTGCTCAAGAGGAAGGGCAAGTGGAGGCTGGTCTCCTCGGCCATGGCCGAGAGGGGGTTCGCGGTGTCGCCGCAGCAGTGCGAGGACAAGTTCAACGACCTCAACAAGAGGTACAAGAGGCTGACCGAGATCCTCGGCCGGGGAAGGGCTTGCCAGATCGTCGAGAAGCACGAGCTCCTTGACCAGGTGAGCCTATCTGGGAAGCTTAGGGACGAGGCCAAGAAGCATCTCAACTCCAAGCATCTGCACTACGAGGAGATGTGCTCCTACCACAACAGGAACCGCTTCTGCCTGCTTGATGATCCTGCCCTTCAGAGGTTCCTGCGGATGGCGCTTAGGGCTCCAGATGAACAGGGAAAGAAGTGCTTGTTTGGCTATGACGAAGAGGATGATCAGATGTTGCTTTCTGATGATGATGATGATTATGAGGATGATGAGTTGAATGACGATCTGGAGGCCGGTGCTGGGGATCATGGTGTTCACAGAGTTCATGCCACCAAGAAACTGAAGCATGATCATGAGGAGGGACATTGTGGGTCTCATCTGTCAGAAGTTGCAGCCATTGACATGAACAGAATGTTCTCTGAAGGATCTGCTGGTCCATCTACTGAGAAGAATTTTAGTGCTATGCGTGCTCAAATCGAGAGACAACGTCTGGATATAAAATTACAGATGCTGAGAATTGAGCAGAGGCATTTCAAATGGCTGAAGTTCAGCAAGGAGAAGGACAGGGAGTTGGAGAAAATGAAGCTGGAGAATGAAAAGATGAAGCTGGAAAATGAGCGATTGGAGCTGGAGCTGAGGCTTAAGGAAATTGAGATGGGCATCAAACCAACGAGGATTTAGTGATTGCAGGATGTAAGTGGTAGAGCTAGAGAACTCTTAGAGTTTCTGGTAATCCTTTTGTCTATTGCAGTAGCTTACAAATTAGGATATATCTCATTACATAGCTTCATCTTTGCTAACTGCATATCGGTTAAGTTAATGACTCTTCTGGTGTTAAGCGTTTACAATAACTACAGTTTGACATCTGAATATGGTGCTTAATGTTATCATTGCATATGTTATCCATCTCACTGCGATTGGTTGTGTGTTATGCTTTGAGCGCTGTGTATTTCCTGTTCTGTTTGCTCTGTTCCATTCTTATATGATATCTTTCCATTATTTGAGGTACAGCTACTGCAGGATAAGATGTTGTGTTGTCTCAGTGTGCTTTGTGAATACCATTACTACATTAACATCAACAAAGAGTTTGTTGTCTTCACCCATGCTTTCCAGGTTGATTTGATCTAAGTTAATGTGAAGTTTCAGAAATGCTGTGTTTTTCCACTGAGGTATACTAATGCAGTACTGGGTATTCATCTCTTCGAGCGGCCATTTAAAAGCAAGGCTCACTTATTTTGACCATTGGTGGGCTACAAGCCTG
Source organism: Saccharum hybrid cultivar R570 (assembly GCA_038087645.1). NCBI lineage: Eukaryota > Viridiplantae > Streptophyta > Magnoliopsida > Poales > Poaceae > Saccharum > Saccharum hybrid cultivar. The sequence continues at coordinate 1,130,000 of JAQSUU010000198.1, forward strand.
CATCCTTTGTCGAACGTTACAGTTATTTTAATATGTTCTGACCTCTGTTTGTATTTGTCATACTGGTAGCGTCCACTTCGTATATCATAAGCTGACAGTAGTTCTGGGTGTGGTAGACAGAGTGCGGTTTTGTGAAAAAGGGAGGAAGAGTTTGTACTTGCTTCCTTTCAGGTCCACCTGTTGCTTTCTGGCCTTCTAGGGCAAGATTGGAATATGGTACTTATAATTACTTTCTTATGTATCTCGATTAGTTGTGTATTTGTGTGTCACTGTTGGTCAGAGTTCATTTCCTCTTTTTTATAATGACATGTCTTCAATTATTTGCGGGTCTTTTCTGGCTCAAACTGCTATTATCCAAATCATTTGTGTGAAAATATCACCAAAGAGTTAGTTATCTTCACCAAGTTTTCCTCGTTGGATTTGATATAAGGTACTGTACAGTTTCAGAAACCAGTTTTCAACTCGTGTCCTAGGCTCCTAGCAGCATATTATATCAAAAGTCTTTTTCTGAACTGAAAGGAGCAGCAGCATCAGCTGTTCATTTTTATCAGGTAGGTGTCTTTAAAAGCAGGTTCTGCATTTGGTTTGGCAATTGGTGGACTACAGCTCGAGCTATTGTATTCTTAAACATTGTGCTATGTTCTGTGTGTGGTGCGGGTGCTGCCCTTTTCCGTGTAATAACCTGATACTACTTCCTGATGTGGTCGACAAGAGTGCCTGGTTTTGCTGAAAAGCGATGAACACTCTGCACTCGCAACTTGCTGCCTTTCAAGTTCAACTGATGCTTTGCCAGCAATCGAAATGTTTTGACATGAAAAGTTTAAAGTGTTTCTGAAACGCCCTGCAGTGGAGATATGGTGACGATGATATGTGTTCTTCAGTTCTCGTCGTCGCTCACAAAATGTCTCTGAAAAACAAAAACAATGCTGTCAAATGTCTAACAAAAAATGGCGAAGCTGCGCATACCATGAAACGAACTGCTTGTTTTCTGATAGTACACGTCTGGAGGGCCGCGTTCACTTGCCATGCATCCCCAAAATATTTCCTCAACCACCCATCACATCGAATCTTTAGACGCATGCATGAAGCATTAAATGTAGGTAAAAAAAATAACTAATTGCATAGTTTGTCTGTAAAGTTCGAGACGGATCTTTTGAGTTTAATTAATCCATGGTCAGATAATTTTTACCAAATAACAACGAAAAGTGCTACAGTAACTTTTCACCCAAATTTTCTCAACTAAACACAGCCATGGTGACAAATAATCATCGCCTGTTCATCTCAGACAGACTGGATGTTTTCTGATCCAGATACAGGAACCATGATTGCAACCCGAATGCTAGTAGAACGACCAAGGGAACCACTTGTGGTGATCATGCCTGGAAGGGCCCCTGACGGACCAACGCAATGAGAACTGAAGACGCCGTCTTTTTCATTTGAAAATAAAAAAAATTGTATTTTGCATATGGAAATTCAGAGAGTGCATTGGCTGGTCCCAGGTGTGGAATCAGAGAATTCCGAGTGCTACCCTGGAGATGCTCAGCATGGCCAGCAGCTGTACAGCATGTCTGAGGTGTATGTATCAGTCTCCTACTCCACCTAGCATTTTGTTTCGCTTACAGGAGTACATTATACATCAGCAAGTCTGCAACTGCAATATGATACTCCCACCATGCCTTGAGCCAGAGTATGAGCCATGGAGAAGGCCGGAAGGGCAGGCTGTTTCACTGTTGTATAATGCAAAACGCGAGCTGCCCGGCCGGCCGGGTCCTGCGCCCCATGACGCTTGTCGGAGGGGCCTCAAAAAGCCTTAAAGAGTCGCGCGCTTTTGCAGTTTCTCAGCGCTGCTGATGCCATTGCCGAGGCCGGCCGGCGGAAAAGATACTAGAGTCTCACTACATATACATATTTTGTTCTCTGTTCTCTTCCTCTCTTCTTCTCAAGTGTAGATTGATCTATCGCCTCTAGTGAGTGTTGTGTTGCTATCTCTTCTCTTCTGGCCATGGGAGCGTGCGCGACGAAGCCGGGTGACCTCAAGGTCAAGGGCGAGGCGCCGTTGGTCGAGGAGGACGCCGCGGCGCCACTGACGGCCGCCGACGGGAAGGCGAAGGCCGACGTGCTCCCGGTGGCCGCCGCCGAGGTCGACCAGGCCGATGTCAGCCGCCGGAGGTCCCTCAGCGTCCTGCTCAAACAGGTAAGCAACTTCATTCCCTTCGAGTGCTCAACTCGAGTGACAGTGACACCGAGCTTCAGCTGTCTTGCTGCTTCCTTTCGAATGAGAAAATAGCACAAGAAATGCAAAAACTAGCTTTGTACTATGCTGCAACGAGTAACCAATCGCTGCGCTTGCTGCCTCTGCACACAGGACGCGGAGGCCAGTGATGGGGAGGCCGACCACCAAGAGGCAGAGAAGGTCGTGGCTGAGGAGGAGCCAGCGAGTGCTGCCGCTGTCGGGGAAACGATGGGATCACCGCAGGCACCAGTCCAGGCCTCGGTCGCAACCGAGCACGACGACACGGCCGAAGAACCCAAGGGTGATGATCTTCCCAGTGGCGACGCGCATGCGGCGGAAGAAGAGAAGCGGGTGGATCCTGAATCTGTCCAGGTTGCTGTTGCTGCTGATGCCCCAAGTTCTGAGGAAAGCAAGGTCGCTGATGACGATGGTGCCTCTGCCTGAAAAATGGGATATTGTGTTGTGATTCTTTGTTCTTTCCTCTCTTTTTTCGCTGGCGAGGTACGCTTTAATGGCGCGAGATTATTGATAGCAAGGTTTGCTGCTGCTCTGGAACATGGGGAAACACTGCTGTCTTGCTCCGTTTGTGTCGTGGGTCAGGGTGTGCATCGCTGGATTTTACTGTGATTTCAATTGATTTTCTAGGAGGTACTCCATGCTTTCAAGTTGTCTTTTTCCACTGTATAATGCTTCGACCGACTTCACATTTGCGATTAGAGGAGAGTATACTCGTAATTGGGGAAAAACGCAGCCAAAGCATCTAGGCCCCTAATTCAGGTGCTGAAGAAAGCTAGGTTGCTGCTCTGATTATGGAGGCTCTGCGCTTTAATTTGCAATCAGCGCTGGGTGTTTCTGAATTCTGAAGCACTTCCCTCTCTCTGATGGGAAATCGATAGCTCGTGTTTCCATGTTGAGCTAAGGTAACAGCATTTCCAATCTTTTTTTTTTAAAAAAAGAAATTTTTATTCTAAGCCTCTGCAGCTGCCGCGTCCTCTACCAACCCCTTATTACAAGTTTAGCCGCCGGCTGATAAGAGCAAGATCTCAAAGAACAAAGGAAGGGAAAAAAATATTCATACACCAAACTAAACGCTAAGCCTATTAAAGACAACCACTCAAACTTGACAAAAGATGTCCATTGATGCCATTTCTAACATATGACATGCCCACTTTAGGTTTAGCATGTCGTTCTCCTTGTGAAGAGATGGACCAAAAGTATGACTAATACATAGTCTTGAAAATAACTCGTAAATACGAATATATCCTCTTTTTGTCGAAAGCCTCACCGTGAAATAAATCACTGGTCGTGATCTAATAAGCGGATTTAGCTAAAAAACTTTTTATTGTTTACAAGTGCTTCTCTTGCACATCCTCGACGCATAGTTTTTTTTCCACCGAAAAACTTACCCACCCGCATACACAGATATACCCCCCCGTTTCCCGTCTGGTCGCTTCCTCTCTTCCTTCCGTTGTTTGGTTAGGGTGGAGTTTGGGATTGAGTTTTCAGTAGAGCCCACAACTTTTTATAGTACTTCCCTTCGTTTTCGTTTACTTGTTATCAATCTTTTACTGTAGCAAATCTGAACATCTGTTTTTTTCTTCTAAAAAATCTTAGATACTTCAAAGCATATAACACTAATGAAGTATGTTCAATGAAGAATCATATATGTGAAAACTTGATGTATCTAAAAATCTTTTACAGAAGAAAACGTATGGTCAAAATTTCTACAGTAAAAGTTTGGTGACAAATAAATGAAAACGGAGGTAGTAATTAAAAAACCAAAAAAATGGAAAATGCTTCTTCAGATGCGCAGGGTCCTTCTCGGCTTCACCAATCACAGAGGAGCACCCATGGAGGCACTCTACCAGTGCAAGGGAGAATTTTTTTATTTCTAACACTTTTTTTAAACTATTTTAAATTTGACACTGTTTATTTTTTATTTTCAAATCTAACACTTTTGGCCGCGTCTATTGCCATGGTGCGGCCATGCATGGCGGCGCGGCAAAGCTGCTGATGTGGCAGCGACTGGGCCGCTGACCGGTGACGTGGCAGGCGCTGTCGCGCCGCAGATCTTGGCGCGGCAGTGCCGCGCCATCTCGCACGGCGCGGCAGCGCCGACTACATGTTGCGCCATGAGCCTCCCTCCCTTTCTCTGCCTTATTTTGAACAGAGGTGGAGGGCGACCGCGCCACCCCCTCCCGCCTCTCCCAAGGGCTGCCGCCGCCGGGCCCTCCCTGCCCGCCTCCCTCCCTCCCTTGGCCCAAGCATCTCCTCGGCCTCGGTCACGATAATGATGCTCTTATTTGTCGTTTGAATGGTGGATTCAAAGATTACGAATGATAGTTAGGGTTTAGAGGAAAATTATATTTGGGAACTATGGGCTAGGGTTTGGAGGAAGATATTAGTTCGATTTTGTCAATATTAAGGTTAATTAGTTAGTTAGAAGTATATTTACCATGTTGTAAGGTCCTAGATGGCTAGAGGGGGGGTGAATAGCCTATAAAAAAATTCTACAAATACTACTAAGCAAACTTGTTAGAATAACAAACGGCGTAAAGCGAGTTTTGCTTAGCCAAAGGTTGTGATGCAAGCCTCCTATCCACAAGTCTAGTAGATTATGATCTCTAGTTCACACAAGAGCTATGTCACTAATTTTACACTAGAGAACAAGCTAACAACACTACTAGCAAAGCTACCACTAGAGCTACACAAGATAATCTAGTAAAAGTAAGTGCAAGAGAGAGGATTGTGATTCTTATACCGACGGTGAAGAGAAGATGTTGCCAATCACCAAGATGATATACAATCAATCAATATTGACAACAACACAATATGAAGACCAATCACCGGAAGACAAGAGACACAATATTTTTGTTCACCCGGTGTTCACTTGTGCACCGACAAGCTACGTCACCGGTTGTGTCGACCAACACTTAGATGGTTTCCCGGTGTGACCCTCAAGTCACTTGCCCCTCAAGGCACGCCCCGCAAGGCACCGCAAGACACCACTCTCAAGTGAGGTAACTCAATGACACGCGCATTCCACTAGAGTTGCTTTTGGCGTCCCGCCGAGAAAAGCACAAGAACCTCTCACAATCAACCGGAGGTGGCCAAGAACAATCACCTTCTCTTGCCAACGCCTCCAACAATCTCCAAGCCGGCTAGGAGCGGTACTCTCCAAGAGTAACAAGAAATTCACCGGCTAAACCACCCACAAGTGCCACTAGATGCCCTCAAGCTATGCAATGCACTTTGGGATCACTCAATCTCACTTTTGATTTGCAATCAAGCAAGAGAGATGAGTGGGAGGAGAAGCTTTAGCTCAAAGGATGCACAAGAGTATTAGAAATGCCAAGAGGCCTCCCCAAGGGCCGGCTAACGAGTATTTATAAGCATCCCATACAAATAGAGCCGTTGCTACTCCACTGAGCATTTTTCGGGACGACCGGACGCGGTGGTCGAAACTGACCGGACGCGGTGGTCGAAACTGACCGGACGTGATGGTCAGTAGCGTGCTCCAACGGCTAGTTTTCGCGCGTATAAACTTGTATTGACCGGACGCGGTGGTGAAAGCCCAAGTTTGGTTTTGGTAATTAATGACACCAAGTTGCTAATGCCATGTGTTGAGTGTTTTGAGTTAGGCATAAGCAACACATGTGATGAAGGTGTACGTGGCAAGGAGTGGTGGCCACAAGATCACAAAGAAATGGTGCATGGGCATGAAATGACGATCATGGTGGAGATGCACATAATATGATGGACTTGATGATCAAGTGGAGGAAGAAGGATCTAAGAGCGCAAGGCAAAGGTATAACCATAGGGTTTTCCTTTTGCCGGTCTAAGTTGAGTAGAGAAGTGATTGACCGGGTTTAGGATACATAGCCGACTATCAAGAGGGGCAATCACGGTTAGCTCGGGAATCAAGTGCCACTAGATCAATGTCTTGAGCATATGCATTAGGATCTAGTTAAGAGCTAACATAACGCCTTGAAAATGTTTGTGAAATGCTAACACACATGCACATGGTGATGTACACTTGGTGGTGTTAGCACATTTGCGAAGGCGGTGGAGTTTAAGCGGTAGAGAGGGGTTTGGGTTTCTCTCTCCCTCCCGCCGAGCTTGCGAGGCGGGATTCGGCGCTTTTTGGAGAAGTGAAACGCCTATTTTCTATTGCGCCGGAAGTCGGAAAAGAAACGGAGGCGAACGGAGGTCACTGCGTTGACCGGACGCTGCACCGGACGCGGTCACGGTTTGACCGGACGCGTCCGGTCAGTTCAACGCGGCGCGAGCGCTAGGGTTTGTGACCGGACGCGGGTCTGGCCTGACCAGCGCGTCCGGTCAGTTCAACTGGGCGTAAAAGAAAAGCGCACGACCGGCGCGTCCGGTCCCTCACGGAACCGGAGCGTCCGGTCAAGTGTCCAGAGAAGCCGAGCGCTGCGAAGCGCGATCGGACGCGGCTGGCGCGTCCGGTCACGTGCGACCGGACGCGTCCGGTCTCGTCGGGTGCTTACTGGAACGCGACCGGACGCTGGCACTGTCGCGTCCGGTCAATCGAAGGAGCGCGTCCGGTCACGGCAACGGCTAGTTCTGACGCGCACTGTTCACGTTTGTCGTTTAGTGACCGGACGCGTCCGGTCACCCTGACCGGAGCGTCCGGTCAATACGATTTTCGCTGCGTCGTCCGTAACGGCTAGCTGCGTACCCCTTCGTTATAAATAGAGGGTGTCCGGGGTTTGAGGGCAACTCTTGCACATTTTGAGACCTAGAGACATCCTTTGAGCTAGAGAACAACCCCTCCACTCATCTCCTTGCATAGTTGCACATCTAGAGTGAGATTGAGTGAGATTCAAGTGCATTGCTTGAGAGTTGCATTCTAGAGGCACTTGATCTTCGAGTTGCTGCGGATTTCTTGTTACTCTTCCGTGTTTCCCGACACGATAGACGGCTTGGAGCAGCGGAGGTGATTGAGCTCGCAATTGGAGATTGTTGGAGCCTTCACCAAGTGTTGTAAGGGGTTCTTGATCCTTCCCCGCGAGAGTTCGCAAATTGGATACTCTAGTGGAGCTCGTGGCTTGGAGGATCCCCATCTTGTGTGCGGTTGTGCGGTGCCCGCCGAGGGCTCGACTCTTGATAGTCGATTAGCTCGCGAACCGACAAGTGGGTGCATCGCCACAACGAGGAGTAGCTTGCCGGGAAGCAAGTGAACCTCGGTAAAAAATCTTGTGTCATCCCTTTGCCGAGGATTTCTCTTGTGGTTGATCATTGTGATTGATTCTTCGAGTGCATAACTTCTCTACATCGTTGGTATAAGAATCAAGTCACTTGCTCTTTACTTTCTTGTTTTAGTCCTAGTGTAGCTTTTATTACATAGGAGTAAGTAGCTTAGTGACTTAGCCTTGTTGGTGTGTATTAGAGATCATAGCCTTGCTTCACTAGAATTGTATAGGTGGCTTGCATAGTATAGTTGAGCTAGTGCTAGAATTAGCTTAGCCATCTTTTATACTAACGTGGTTGTTTTGTGAAGCTTGTAGAATTTTGAATAGGCTATTCACCCCTCCTCTAGCCATTTGGACCTTACAGGTGGTCACTAACGGGACCGGACGCGTTTGTCGCAGCGAAACAGCGAACAGGGAGGTTCCAGCAAGCTCTCGAAGTGACCGGACGCGTTCGGTCATCACTGACCGGACTCGCTGCAGCGTCCGGTCACTTTCGCCCACAAAAAACACTGACCGGACGCGGTGACCGGACGCGCAGGTGCTGACCGGACGCGTCCGGTCACGAGTCCGGTCACAGACCACTCTTCGGTAAAACGGCGATATCTCTTAGCTCCGAACTCCGATTTCGATGATCTTAGACATTTTGAAAAGCTTACTCAGAGGGCTACACAACCCACTAAAGCACTTGATCCAGTTCACAATGGATCAAAGCAGTATTCCACTCCAAGAGCCATCCTAGTGTCCGGACAACACCGAAAAACCTTTCTCTCTTCACCAAGTTGATCAAAATCAACTCCAACACCTTCTCCTTTGCAAATGTGCCAACACCATCAAGTGTACATCTCCATGTGCTTGTGTGTTAGCTTTTTCTCAATCATTTTCAAAGGTTTTCCAGTTAGCTCACTAGGCCCTACATGCAATGCACTTCATGAATTCACCTAGTGGCACCCGTGCGTCGAATAACCGATAAGACTTCCCCTCTTAATAGTTCGGCTATCGACCCTAAACCACTCACACCCTCTATGGTGTCTTGAGTGTAAAACAAAATGGCCCTATGGTTATACCTTTGCCTTGAGCCCATTTTGTTTCTCCAAATGATATGATCCACTTCATATCATCACATGACCGTCTCGATCCATCGACCTTGACTTCACTTGCTCTTCACCGTTGCATTGGTCCATCGGCGCCAAGTCTTGCTCAAGCTTCACCATCGCATGGTCCTTCGCTTCGAAGCCTCGACTAGCCCTTCACCTTCACAACCGGTCCATCGAGCCAAGTCTCATCTTGGTCTTCACCATTTTGGTCATATGAGTCATTGTCATGTCTCATATTCAATGACCACCTTTATCTAAATCATCCACTTAGATACAAAGGTTAGTCCTAGGTTTCATCAATTAGCCAAAACCAAACTAGGGACTTTCAATCTCCCCCTTTTTGGTAATTGATGACAACCCTCACAAAGATGATTTTGATAATAAAAGTTTTGAACTTGTCATACTTGTCCAATCATTTTGCTCATAAGTAAAATTTGGACAATTATCACAAGCTCGGTTTTGGTAGCATTAGCTCCCCCCACATATGTGCATAGAGTTTGGATTGAAAGCTTTGCACATATGCATGGATAGAAGTGTTGGGAGAGTAATTCTACCAAAATGATGCTAAGGTGTAAGAAATGGACCTTTGAAGCGTGATACCAATCGGAGTTGCCTTTTACACCATCCTTAGCATCATGAAGTAACTAGACATCCAACAAAACTCAAGAAGCTCGTGAGATCAACATTATATGTAAAGGTTCTTGGACCACTTGTAAAAACTTTAGGCAAGTCTAGATACCACGTGTAAACTATTCCTATGCATGCTAGTAGATCATTTCATCATCCAAGATCTATACTAGCATTGCATCACACAAGCATGTATATTGACTTTAAATACATGTGCAATGAGCAAGTCATATGAAAAATGCACAAACAGATGCAACAACTTTGTTTATGAGCTTGCTCCCCCTACTTGTGTGCATTAAAAATTTTATTTACCCCTTTATCATGTTGAATCATCTTTTTCTCTCCCCCTTTGTCAACAACTTACCTAAAAATGAGATCAAATTGTGGAGAGAAGAAAAATGTTTGATGGAGTAGGTTAAAATTTATCAAATTTGGTTCAACCTAGAACACTTGCCAAAGATATTTAATTCGATTTGAACCAAAGACAAGCTTCTTCACACCTCCTAATAAGGGTTATCTTGCCTATGTTGAATTAAACACTTATAGCAAATCTTCTAGATTCAACACTAGGTGTGCAAGCTCACAAACATGTCATATGCCACCACTAGATCAAAACAAACATAGAGGCAATAGTGGTAACATATATCCATCAAATTCATTTGATTTATCATGAATGCTCATGCATACCACTTAATATGTCTACATGCTCTAGCAAGTCCTTAGCATAGGATGAATGACATGTCAATCAACTTTACCTTGCAATGTCGAAGGTGAGGCATGTCAATAAGTGGGTGGGGTGCATTCAACTCATGTTTGAGAAATCAAGAATGTTCAATTCATTCCTTAGCTTGCAAAACCTCTTTTCATCAAGTGGCTTAGTGAGAATATCGGCAAGTTGATCATCGGTGCCAACACTTTCAATGGCAATATCTCCCTTTTGTTGATGATCTCTAATGAAATGATGCCTTATGTCAATATGCTTTGTTCTTCCATGTTGAACCGGGTTTTGTGTCATCTTGATTGCACTATCATTATCACATAGAAATAGCACATTCTTGAAGTTGAGACCATAATCCTTCAAAGTTGATTTCATCCATAGTAATTGTGCACAACAACTCCCCGCACTCACATATTCGGCTTCGGCGGTAGAGATTGCCACACTATTTTATTTCTTTGAGGACCATGACACAAGTGATCTTCCAAGTAATTGACATGTGCCACTTGTGCTCTTTCTATTGATCTTGCAGCCCCCATAGTCGGAGTCCGAATATCCAATCAATTCAAACTTTGGCCCCTTGGGATACCATAGTCCAATATCTCTTGTTTGCTTCAAGTACCTTAATATTCTCTTTACGGCCGTGAGATGACTTTCTCTAGGTGAGGCTTGATATCTAGCACACATGCAAACACTAAACATAACATCCGGCCTTGATGCGGTGACATAGAGTAGACTTCCAATCAAGGACCGATATTCCTTTTGATTCACCATTTTGCCATCAAGATCACTATCCAAATTTCTATTTGTACCCATTGGAGTTGAAATTGGCTTTGCATCTTGCATTCCAAACTTCTTCAACATGTCCCTTATGTATTTCCCTTGACTCACAAATGTCTCATTCTTCAATTGCTTAACTTGGAGACCAAGGAAGTAGCTAAGTTCACCAATCATAGACATTTCAAACTCTTTGGCCATCATAGCACCAAATTCTTCACAATAAGTTTGATTGGTTGATCCAAAGATAATGTCATCAACATATATTTGCACTATAAATAGATCATTCCCAATCTTTTTGGTGAATAGAGTTGTATCAACCTTGCCCATCTTGAATCCCTTAGAGAGAAGGAAATCCCTTAGCCTCTCATACCATGCTCTAGGTGCTTGCTTTAAGCCATATAAAGCCTTCTTCAATTTGTACACATGGTTGGGTTTCTTGTCATCTTTAAATCCGAGCGGTTGCTCAACGAAGACTAACTCATTGATAATCCCATTGAGAAATGCACTTTTGACATCCATTTGATATAGTTTGATGTTGTGTGCACAAGCATAAGCTAATAGAATCCTTATTGCCTCTAATCTTGCCACGGGAGCATATGTCTCATCATAGTCAAGACCTTCAACTTGAGTGTAACCTTGAGCAACTAGTCTTGCTTTGTTTCTCACTACAATGCCATCTTGATCTTGTTTGTTTTTAAACACCCACTTGGTTCCAATCACATTGTAGTCATTTGGCCTTTCTACCAACTCCCAAACATCATTTCTTGTGAAATTGTTAAGCTCTTCTTGTATAGCCATGATCCAATTGGCATCCCTCAAAGCTTCTTCTATCTTCTTTGGTTCTATGGTTGACACAAATGATGCATGATCACAAAACATAGCCAATCTTGATCTTGTTTGCACACCACTTCTAATATCACCAATAACACTATCAATGGGGTGATCTCTTGCAATATGTTGTGGTTGGAGTACTTGCACTTGATTGCTTGAGCTTGGTTGATCACTTGATGTATCTTGATGAGATGAACTAGCACCATGATCTTGCACTTGAGTGTCACTAGCTAGCTTGAATGGAGAATTTAGCACTTGATCTTTATCATCATCTTGAATATCAATTACTTGCTTTGCTCTAATGTCCTCAATGTCCATGTTCTTCATTGCTTCCACTAATTGAGTTCCACCAACATCATCTAGATTCTCTTCTTCATCTTGTGACCCATTGGTTTCATCAAATTGCACATCATGGATTTCTTCTAGAATGCCACTTGAGTTGTTCCAAACTCTATAAGCTTTGCTTGTAGTTGAATAACCAAGTAGGAACCCCTCGTCACATCTCTTGTCAAACTTCCCCAATCTAGTGCCCTTCTTCAAGACATAGCATTTGCAACCAAACACCCTAAAGTAAGAAATATTGGGCTTTCTTCCATGAAGTAGCTCATATGGGGTCTTCTCTAGCAATGGATGACAATATAGTCTATTGATGTAGTAGCAAGCGGTATTGATTGCTTCATCCCAAAAAGATTGACTCACATTGTACTCATGAAGCATTGATCTAGCCATATCAAGCAATGTTCTATTCTTCCTCTCAATTAGGCCGTTTGATTGTGGAGTGTACTTGGCCGAGAATTGATGTCCAATGCCATAGTGATCACAAAGTTCTTCAATTCTTGTATTCTTGAACTCACTTCCATTGTCACTTCTCACTTTCTTGATTCTAATCTCAAACTCATTGTGAACTCTAGTGAGAAATGTCTTGAAGGTGTCAAACACTTCACTTTTGTTATTAAGAAAGAATACCCATATGAATCTTGTGAAGTCATCCACTATGACAAAGCCATACTTGTTGCCGCCTATGCTTGTGTATGTTGTTGGTCCAAATAGATCCATGTGCATCAAATCAAATGCTTTGCATGTGCTCATTGTACTCTTCTTTGGATGTGAGCTTCCAACTTGCTTCCCGGCTTGACATGCACTACAAAGTTTATTCTTCTCAAATTCAACATCTTTCAAACCATTGACAAGATTGTGAGTTATAAGCTTCTTCAATTGTTTCATGCCAACATGACCAAGCCTTCTATGCCAAAGCCAACCCATGCTTGATTTGGAGATTAAGCAAGTTGTCAAAGAAGTTTCTCTAGCATTGAAGTCAACTAGGTAGAGATTCTCATATCTAAAACCCTTGAATGCCATATTTGAACCATCCACACTAATAACTTCCACATCATCAACCCCAAAAATGCATTTGTAGCCTAGATCACATATTTGTGCCACGGATAGAAGATTGAAATCCAAGCTTTCAACTAGCAACACATTGGAGATACTCATGTCATTTGATATTGCAATCTTTCCCAAGCCAATAACCTTGCCTTTCTTGTTATTGCCAAATGTGATAGAATCAACACCACTATCATTGTCATTGATTGAATCAAACATTCTTGATGTACCGGTCATGTGTTGAGTGCACCCACTATCAATAATCCAATGCCTTCCTCCGGCTTTGTAATTAACCTACAAGCAAGTCAATGAAGTTTAGGTACCCACTTTTGCTTGGGTCCTTGTAGGTTAGTAACTAAGCTCTTTGGTACCCAAATAGCCTTCTTCTTTGGGCCCACAATTGGCGTACCAATAAACTTAGCTTGCACACCCTTCACACTCTTGGTAAGTATATAGCAAGAATCAAAAGGTATAGCATTAACAAGGTTCTTGCTTTGGTTCTTTTTATTGCAATTATGCTCTAGGTGCCCAACTTGCTTGCATCTATTGCAAAACTGACCATTGCCCTTCATAAAGCTAGGCTTTGGAGTTGCAAAGGCCGACTTGCCTTTCTTGGGGGTGTAGCCCAATCCCTCTTTGTTAAGAGAGAACCTTTGGCTACCCAAGCACTTAAGCAAGCAGGCCTCACCACCATAGGCCTTGCCTAGGGCGTGAGTGAGCTCATCCACCTCCTTTTTGAGAGTCTCATTCTCAACCATTAGTGAGGCATCACAAGTGAAACCATCACTAGTAGTGAAGGTAGAGTCGGTGGTGGTGAATAAAGAGCTACAAGAAGGGTTAGCATTTGACATGATGATAGGTTCATAAAAGGATTCATCAATTATATCACATGTAACGCCTATATCACATGATATAACAACCTCCTTCTTTGCTTGTTGCTCAAGTAGCAATGAGTGAGCCTTTTCAAGCTTGGAATGAGCCTTACCAAGATCCTCATGGTCTTCCACTAGACTCTCATGAGTAGTCTTAAGCTCACTAAGGACTTTCTCAAGTATTGCTACTTTCATTGAAAGCTTCTTACACTCCTTGTCCTTGGCAATAGCTATGTCTCTAGTTTGTTGCATCAAGTCATATAGTTGTTCTTTAGTTGGTTCATCATCATTATTTTCATTATCATTATCACAATCATGAGCATATTCCATTTCACTTTCGTTATCACTCTCATCATATAATACCTTAGCTTCTTTAGCCATGAAGCATGAAGAGGATGAATCAAATAGTGATGGCTTCTTGTTGATAGCAATGGAAGCAAAAGCCTTGTTGGATGATTCTTCTTCTTCTTCTTCATCACTTTCCCAAGTGACCACATAGGCACCATTTTTGCCTTTCTTGAATATCATCTTGGCTTCTCTCTTCTTCTTCTCGAACTTGTCCCTCTTGTTGTTCTTCTTCTTGTCATAGGGACATCCGGCTTGAAGGTGTTCGGTGCTATCACAATTGAAGCACTTCCTTTGTTGTTCATTTCTTTTGAAGTTGTCATTTCTCTTCTTAAAGCCTCTTCTCTTGATGAACATGTGACCCATCTTCTTGACTACAAGAGCAAGTGCCTCATCATCAATTTCAAATTCCCCATCTTCATTGTTGTCTTCTTCTTCTTCAATGATGGTAGCTTTGTCCTTGGAGGAGGTGGCCTTGAATGCCACGGTCTTCTTTTTCTTCTCATCTTCCACCTTCTCTTCGTCATCAATATCTTGATCATATTTGTCATAGGTCAATACTTCACCAAGCAAATCATTAGGCTTCATTGCTTCAAGCCCATCTCTTTGCAACATCATGATCAACATCTTGAATCTTCTAGGTAGGCTCAATAAGAACTTGTGACAAAAATCTTGATCTTGAGTCTTGTGCCCTAAGCTCTTGAGATCATTGACTATCACTTGCAATCTACGAAACATTTCAATGATTGTTTCATCATCCTTTTTCTTAAAGTTCTCAAACTCACTCTTGAGCCCATATAGCTTGGCACTCTTCATAACCTTAGTGCCTTCATATGTCTCACTCAACCTTGTCCAAACTTCACTAGCCAATTCCAAATCCTTGATGCCCTCAAACACTTTTGTGTCAATACCATTGTAGAGTGTATTGAGAGCCATTCTATTGCATGTTCTATTTGCTCTATCCTCATCGGTGAGATGATCGGGATCAATGATAGCAAAATCATTCTCGGTGACTTGCAATACTCTCTCATGAATAGAACCAAGGTACATTGCCATTTTTCTCTTCCAATGAGCAAAAGAACTAACACCATCAAAGAACGGTGGCTTGCCCCCAACATGATTGAACACAATTTGAGCCATTTTTCACACCGAAGGATGTTAAGCCTTGATTGAAACGGTGACCACGGCTCCGATACCACTTGTAAGGTCCTAGATGGCTAGAGGGGGGGTGAATAGCCTATAAAAAAAATTCTACAAATACCACTAAGCAAACTTGTTAGAATAACAAACGGCGTAAAGCGAGTTTTGCTTAGCCAAAGGTTGTGATGCAAGGCTCCTATCCACAAGTCTAGTAGATTATGATCTCTAGTTCACACAAGAGCTGTCACTAATTTTACACTAGAGAACAAGCTAACAACACTACTAGCAAAGCTACCACTAGAGCTACACAAGATAATCTAGTAAAAGTAAGTGCAAGAGAGAGGATTGTGATTCTTATACCGACGGTGAAGAGAAGATGTTGCCAATCACCAAGATGATATACAATCAATCAATATTGATAACAACACAATATGAAGACCAATCACCAGGAGACAAGAGACACAATATTTTTGTTCACCCGGTGTTCACTTGTGCACCGACAAGCTACGTCACCGGTTGTGTCGACCAACACTTAGATGGTTTCCCGGTGTGACCCTCAAGTCACTTGCCCCTCAAGGCACGCCCCGCAAGGCACCGCAAGACACCACTCTCAAGTGAGGTAACTCAATGACACGCGCATTCCACTAGAGTTGCTTTTGGCGTCCCGCCGAGGAAAGCACAAGAACCTCTCACAATCAACCGGAGGTGGCCAAGAACAATCACCTTCTCTTGCCAACGCCTCCAACAATCTCCAAGCCGGCTAGGAGCGATACTCTCCAAGAGTAACAAGAAATCCACCGGCTAAACCACCCACAAGTGCCACTAGATGCCCTCAAGCTATGCAATGCACTTTGGGATCACTCAATCTCACTTTTGATTTGCAATCAAGCAAGAGAGATGAGTGGGAGGAGAAGCTTTAGCTCAAAGGATGCACAAGAGTGTTAGAAATGCCAAGAGGCCTCCCCAAGGACCGGCTAACGAGTATTTATAAGCATCCCATACAAATAGAGTCGTTGCTACTCCACTGAGCATTTTTCGGGACGACCGGACGCGGTGGTCGAAACTGACCGGACGCGGTGGTCAGTAGCGTGCTCCAACGGCTAGTTTTTGCGCGTATAAACTTGTATTGACCGGACGCGGTGGTCACTAACGGGACCGGACGCGGTGGTCGTAGCGAAACAGCGAACAGAGAGGTTCCAGCAAGCTCCCGAAGTGACCGGACGTGTCCGGTCATCACTGACCGGACTCGCTGCAGCTTCCGGTCACTTTCGCCCACGAAAAACACTGACCGGACGCGGTGACCGGACGCGCAGGTGCTGACCGGACGCGTCCGGTCACGAGTCCGGTCACAGACCACTCTTCGGTAAAACGGCGATATCTCTTAGCTCCGAACTCCGATTTCGATGATCTTGGACATTTTGGAAAGCTTACTCAGAGGGCTATACAACCCACTAAAGAACTTGATCCAGTTCACAATAGATCAAAGCAGTATTCCACTCCAAGAGCCATCCTAGTGTCCGGACAACACCGAAAAACCTTTCTCTCTTCACCAAGTTGATCAAAATCAACTCCAACACCTTCTCCTTTGCAAATGTGCCAACACCATCAAGTGTACATCTCCATGTGCTTGTGTGTTAGCTTTTTTTCAATCATTTTCAAAGGTTTTCCAGTTAGCTCACTAGACCCTACATGCAATGCACTTCATGAATTCACCTAGTGGCACCCGTGCGTCGAATAACCGATAAGACTTCCCCTCTTAATAGTTCGGCTATCGACCCTAAACCACTCACACCCTCTATGGTGTCTTGAGGGTAAAACAAAATGGCCCTATGGTTATACCTTTGCCTTGAGCCCATTTTGTTTCTCCAAATGATATGATCCACTTCATATCATCACATGACTGTCTCGATCCATCGACCTTGACTTCACTTGCTCTTCACCGTTGCATCGGTCCATCGGCGCCAAGTCTTGCTCAAGCTTCACCATCGCATGGTCCTTTGCTTCGAAGCCTCGACTAGCCCTTCACCTTCACAACCGGTCCATCGAGCCAAGCCTCATCTTGGTCTTCACCATTTTGGTCATATGAGTCAATGTCATGTCTCATATTCAATGACCACCTTTATCTAAATCATCCACTTAGATACAAAGGTTAGTCATAGGTTTCATCAATTAGCCAAAACCAAACTAGGGACTTTTACATGTTTAGTGTAAAGTTTATTTTTGTTCCTGTAAGTGTTGGTTATATTATTTTAGTTGTAATGCAAATGGTTCTCTTCTACATTAATTTGCGATGTTTTGATTGATGTTAAATTACAACCGTTTTATTAGATGGAAGACATGTTTCGAGAGCAGTTATGGCGAAAATGGGGTCGTCCTAGAGAATAGTACCCCGACGCATCTAGCAAAGATGCCCCCTCCCTCCTGACCTCCCTGTCCCTAATTGTGACTATGGTTTCCCGGGCGACGTGTTTCAATCGAGACATCCGGATATAGCGGCACGTTGCTTCTATATATGCAGTCGTTTTAATGTAAGTAATTCTTTTCGCACCTTTTTTCTTCATTTGTGTTAGTAGGTTACTAATATTTTGTTGGAATCTTGTTGTGTAGGCCCATGAGAGGTGTTTTTTTTTCTTTTAATCGATTAATGGTCCAGACAAGTTTGATCCAATGTACTTTACTTATCCTCCACTTGCCATCACTCTGTCTCTTTCATGCATTTAACCTCCACATACAACCATTTTTGTATATCATGTGATACTTCAACTTCTGGTCCGAATGAATGACGGTGTACGGCCTATGGTGATACACAATATAGTCTTGAAGGAACAGCTTCATTTCTGACATTGTATTGAATATCATCCCCTTGCTAAGGATTTTATTCTCATAGTCATACAATGATTTTCTACACATCTGCAGACCGGTGTCACAAACTGCCATATCCGTCATGCTAACATCCCTATAGTTCAAAACGCCACTGAAAGGTACGTTCATCGACCTCAGTTGCATAAGTTCTGTTGCTGTGTAAGGTGGTAGTGGAACATACTGCTGTGCTTCGCTAATTCTACCCCATGAATCATAGGGGGTATCATCCTTTGGCAAATCTGTGACTAGTCTACCTTGAGTCGGCATAGCATGAAGTACCTCAGTTGGTACTGGTAATGGCATAGCATGAACCGGTACTGGCATGGCATGAACTCGTGTTGGCATAGCATCTGTACCTCCTTAGTCATTATCAGAATCGTCTGAATCACTGCTAACTACATCACTGATACTGTCCTCCTCCTCCTGCTCCTCTTCTTCCTGTTTGAACTCATTCACATCGAAGTCATTGCTTATACAGCCTACTGGAGTTGAATGAAACTGCTCCTGCGTCAACTGACCATCCAAATCCATAATACCCTGAGTTGCTTCCCCTTCGACCTCGAATTCTTGTTCATTGCCTCTAACACCGTTAATGGACAGCCCGTCCTGGACACCCAGCATCTTGTACCCATTCTCCATCACCACCTCAGCCATGGGCACATTAGAACCTTCGATCACCCTATTGTAGCGGGACCAGTGAGCACGGTCACGCAAGGACATCAGGACATAGTGTGCCCTAGTCTTCCCACTATCAAACATCTCCTTCAGTGTGAAATCACCGTCCAACTATGCATTCAAACGGACACAAAGGTCGTTAAAACTAGGAGGTTCATCAAACCATTCCAATTCTTCCTCCATATCCTCAGACATACCATTTTCTTTCCTAACATTTCCTCCATAAAAATACTCGAACACAATAATCCATCTACAAAAACATTTGAGAAAACTTCGTCAAATCGTCGAAATCATCGTATCACGCACTACTAGATACCAACACTTGAAAACTAGTATCTATACTAACTACCATTACTACTAGAAACTAACTAAACCCTAACTACCTAACCAATCCCTAAACTCAAAATCCTAACTAACAATAGCCTAAACCCTAAGCCTCTAATCTTAACTAACAAAAACATAAATCATAAATTACTAACCAAACTCTAAATCCAAGATCTGCGCCGCGGCAACGCCTGCCACGTCAGCCGGTCAGGGCCCGGTCGCTGCCACGTCAGTAGCTTTTGCCGCGCTGCCATGCATGGCCCGGCAACGTTGTTTGGCTGCGCCATTACAATAAGCGCGGCCAAAAGGTTAGTTTTTTTAGAAAAAAATAGTATCGAATTTGAAAATAGTTTAAAAAAGTGTTTAAAAAAAATCGCCAGGCGGCGGACGGCCAGGCGCAGTGACTCTGCGGAGCGGAGACCCGCAGCTTGGGCGTGGGCTCAGCGGCGGGATAAGCTCCGTGCCGCACTGCAGATGGCGCGCCTCCCGTGTCCCCAATTTCGCGGTGAGCCCTAGAGGATCTGTAGCTGTCTCGCCGGCGATTGCCAAGGAGGGGATGGACCTGGCGCCGCCGCTGCCGGACGACGTGCTCGCGGGCGTCCTCCGTCGCCTCGCGCCACGCGGCCTCGCCGTGTCCCGCTGCGTCTGCCAGGCGTGGCGACGCGTCGTCGACGACCGCCGCCTGCTGCGCGCGGACCTCCTCCCACGCTGGCTGGGCGGCATCTTCCTCAACTTGCATGACCTATGGTTCACGCAGTTCCTCTCCCGCCCCGCGACGGGCGCTGCGGTCTCCGGCCGGCTCGACTACACCATGTCGCTCAACTATGAGTTGTCGATAGTGCCCGATGTTCCTTACAAGCTGAACGACGACAACGAATGTGAGGAATCTGAATGGCCGCCGGCCACATTGATACTACCTGTCTTTTCATCAAAGACTGGTTCCTGGGAGGAGAGGGCATTTGGTCGGGATGGGGAGGCATGCATCAGTCAACACCAAGACTTTTCTTCCAGCGTCAATGTGGCTACTGGCGAGGAGCACTGTATGCTGCGACAACTGTTTTGTTATGAGGTAGATATATGCTAACTCCTTAAACATCGTCATTCTGGTTCTGGTTTTATGCATTATGATAAAGATTACTCCCTCCATCCCAAATTATAAGACGTTTGACTTTTTTGACACCAAGTTTGACCACTCGTCTTATTCAAAAATTTGTGCAAAATATCAATTCTTTTATCGTGGCTTGGTATATTAATAAAAGTTCCTCAAGAATGACTTAAATTTGACTATGTTTGCACAAATTTTTTTGAATAAGACGAATGGTCAAACTTGGGATCAAAAAGTCAAACGTTTTATAATTTGGGATGGAGGGAGTATTTATCATTATATTATTACTGCAGAATATCACTGTCAAACAATATGTATCAAGCAATTAGGTTGCCCACACAACTGACAGAAGATGAAAATTTTTATCTGGGAAAATCAATCAACAGGATATACTGTGCATCAATATTTCAGGGGTCACAACTTCAGGTTTGGTTCCTTAACGACCAATATGTTCATGGCCAGACAGACTGGGTGTTGAAGCATGGCACAGACATCTTTCCCATCCTGCCAAATCTGAACTATGATGAACAGTGTGATGGAGCTTGGATCTTACAATAATTTTACTATTGGGGACAAGAAGATTCTGATGATGAAGCTTATACTGTGGCGTACAGCAACGAAGCAATACTGGAAGAGAGATTTGTGTGGGACTCTGACAATGATTTTTTTTCTCAAAAACGCAGGCTGCACTTCATTATATTAAGAAGATAAAAAAAGGGGGGGGGACTCTGACAATGATAATGTTCTCGAACCAGGAAGTAGGAGCAAGGATTCTTTTATCAATTTTCTTGGATTTCATCCATACAAAGAGGTTGTCTTCTTCAGTGATAAATTTGACCGGGTGTTAGCCTATAATTGGAGTAGCTCAAAGATTCAAGATTTGGGCAAGGTTTTCCCAAAATTCTACATAGACTGGGATCATCATTTCCACCATAAATATGTATCAGCGTCTTTCCCATACACTCCCTGCTGGTTGGGAGAGCTCCCTGAGAAACTGAATTTAGAAGCTCAGCTGGAAGATTAGAATATGTTTCCTTGCAAGCTATTTGGAGAATGGAATACTAATATTGTCTGTTGTTCTTTTGATATTTGTGTACACACATTGTTCCCTGCAAAACTGATCTTAGATGTTTCCAGTTTAAATTATCTTATTTTCCCTGCCTCTGAGTACATCTGATCTGAGTTTAACTTTCTGCATGGATCACTGCCGAGAGAACTGGTTGCTTTTCGATTCAGCTACAATGACTCGGTTGCTCTTGAGTCATGGACTGCCAGGGCCCTTGAGGCATGGATTCTATTGGTGAGAATTGAGCCAAACAGCAGAGGTCTGGGCTTGCTGGTGTTGTGCTAAATACCACTTTTGCAAGTCAGGCTTGCGACTGAACTAAGCTAGAAATGGTAGTCAGTATACCTGCCCTTAACAAAATTCTACTGTGATTGATTTTCTGCAAAGACGGCTTGGTTCCCCTGGTTTAGCATGTATGTTAGTTTGCTGATAGGACAAAATTCCGAAAACAAAATTCCATTGGTGGGTGGCAGGGAGTACATAGAAATAGAAGGTCAGATAAACAAAATTCCAAAAACGCACAAAATAACAAACACAATTTGAACAAAAGCTCAGCCAGGAGACTGAAGTGCTGATCGTATTTACTATTGAGCACCATCGGTTTGCTCAAGACAATCAAAAATAACATAGAGGAGGCAGTAAATTGAACTCTGAATGAATCAAAGTTGATCTCTACACCAAATAAATCTAGCAACTGCTGAACAGAATATTCAGACTGAAGAACGCAATCTGATCAGAATGCAAACTGAAACTAAAGCTCACACAGACAAAGGCTCTACAAGCTAAAGCTGGTACCGGTGCAGCAAAAGTATGGTAGTGACTCAGTTTGCTAGGAATTACTCTTGTCATTTATGTGTTTTTCTAAGATCCAAGTAAAATGTGTGACACTCAGGCAAGGATGACTGACATGTTGCACGAGAGTGGTACTTCCTGTTTCTGTCCACACATCATGATTTTTTATTGCACTACTGGCTTAAAGGTCCGATTGTACTGTTTCCACATGCGAAATTACAAACTGAACCCCCTAGATATGTTTTAACACTAACTACTACATCTGAATGAGACTTTGCTGCATTAATGCAAGGCTGATTGGATATAGCTGGATGTTCATAACTATTGAGATTTTAAGTTAGAGAGTTTGCAGTGCTGTTCCAGTAATCCGTAATTTGTTCCTCCTAGACATGCAGGTTAAAAGAGAAGAGGTGAGGTGGGATGCAAGGAAATTTCTACAGGACATGCAGCTCTACCAGACATTGGCAAAATGGTTCCTGTGAATATTTTCCCTACTTTTATACTCAAAAATGGGAGGATGAGACGGTGATTTTAAGATGCATCAATGGCTCAATGCTTATTGTGAGTAACTAAGCTTGCATATTTATATGCTTCAAGAGGAGTAATTCCTACTATCGTGAACCTGTATTTCAATGCCCACTTGTTTTCTAGATTTCTTATACCGATTCAAGTCCCATACTTTTTGAGTTGGTTACAAGGAAAAACAAATCAGTGCAGCAAGAACTTCACAATGGTAACTGGATACTCTACCTAAGAAACCGTATCCACACCACTGAACACATAGAGGAATTTGTCTCCCTATGGATCGGAATCCAAACCGTCCACTTGCAGTTGGGCGTGCGTGACTCCATTATTTGGCGATGGATGGCCAATGGTTCTTATTCCACTCGCTCTGCATACAGGATTCAGCTCAAAGGATCCTATGGCATCTTCAACAGCAAACTAATTTTGAAGGCTCAGGCGGAAAACAAATGTAAAGTCTTCACATGGATTCTTGTGCAGGAGAAAATACTAACGGCAGAGAACCTGCAAAAAAGATGATGGCCTCACCAAGATCACTGTGTGTTGTGTGATGGCCCTTTAGAAACATGCTTACACCTATCGCTTCTCTGCCCGTTCGCCAAGATGGTATGGACCCAAATCTTAACCTGGGAGCACTTTGACACCTAGCTGACACAATTTGACCAAGACCCTGCTCACTTGAGAACATGGTGGGAAGAGACCGTGCCCAAGGTCACAAAAGAAGAAAAAAGCCGCTTCTATGGTTCGGTGATTTACACATGCTGGAATCTTTGGAAGGAGAGAAATCGAAGAATTTTCAACAATGCCGAGGAATAAACTTTGCAGGTTGCTTCAAGAATAAGGAAGACATTGCATAAAAGAAAAGGGCTTTAGAAAGGGAAGGCTAGCAAGCTGGGGTTCATGCTGTAGCTGTACCAGTGTTTGATGATCTTTTTTTCCTCCTTTGCCTCCCCTTTCTGCTGAACTAAGACCTGTATATGAACCTCTTATCTCCTTCCTTAATTGAGAGGCAGAGCTCCTGCCATTCGTTTCAAAAATTCAAGTCCCATACTTTTTTTCTGCATGTTGCAGTCGCTAGCTGATAGTAGGGCATTGTTTGTCTCCAAATGAGTGATTCTTCAAATCGATGTGGAAAAGTATCCATTCAACCCTAATGGACTGCTTCTTTTCTGTTAAACAAATTGAGATCAAAGCTTTCAAGCATGTTTGGGTGACAGAAATGTTCTAGCCTTTTCAATTAGCGTGCAGAGGTGAGGAGTATAAGGATCTTTCAGTATTGGCGTATTGCAGTTGGTAGTTTGTTCCCAGTTTTCAGGCTGTAAGGGTTGGGGTTGCTACCTTTTCATTGCGGATATATAGAACTTCTTGAAGGGCTCTGAGGACAATCTTGGTGTTAAAATCACATGCTCACAAGAGACAGGAGCCCCTAGGGACTGCTGGCCGTGTTGCACTTGACAGGGATAAGCTTATGGTTGGATCTGGTGAACCTTTATTTGTCATAAACTGTGATATTATAAGTGAACACATTTTTGCCGAGCCCATAAGATTTCACAAGAGCCATGATGCTAAAGCTTCAATCATGGCATGGTCACAAGGTAAATCCCTGCAGCCACTGTTCTTGTGCAACCATTTTCAGATAAGCAAACTGTTGTGTTAGTACAGGTGGACGAACCATCAAACTATGGTGTTGTGATTACACAGGAAGAAACTGGAAGGGTGGACGTTTTGTAGAGATGCCAAGAACATTTGTGGTCTACAAAATCAATGCAGGGATTTACCTGTTGGAGCAACATCATTGTGCACACGATGTCATTGGATCGGCATCTGCAGGATTCATTGGGTACTGCAATGTCTGGATGCAATCTTGATGGTGAACATTGAATTGGTTTCCACTGCAATCACTACATGATAAATGGGCAAATAAAGGACATGCAGTTTTTTTTTTCTTTTTTGATTGAAAGGGAAGGACATGCGGTTGAAATCAATCGACTCAAGAATGATAGGTGAAAGCGAAACCTAGAACGATGAGTTGAGCTGATGGATGTACCCCGCATTGCAATGCATTCGCTTTGTCCTGAGCACGCGGACGTGCATGAAAGCAGCAACTTCTCTTTACTCTCTGCTTTGCGTGGTGTTAATCACGAAGGGAGACAGAAGAAGAAAAGAGCATGGCTAAATAAAAGGAAGACGGCAAGCTTTGTTTACAGAAAAAAAAGGGTGCAGCTTTATCTCTACTTCATCGACCCAAAAGCGCCTCATCGATAAGTAGGGATATAATTACTATCCAGATACGGCCTAATAGCTAACGTCCGGTTCGGCTGATGGTTTCTGCGGCTGTTGCTGATGCTGATTTGTTATGAGAGAAAAACACTGCTAAATGGCTAGCTGATTCTGGCTGATAAGCTCAAGCGAACAGAGCCTATGCTAACAATTAGCTAGCCTTAGCCTCAACTAGTTGTTAGCTAAGACCTAGCTAATTTTGGGTAAAAGGAGAAACCGACGAAGAGAAGACTAAGACCTTGTTTGGTAGAGCTTCTCCTAAGGACTCCTCCAGAAAAGTTGGGACCATTTTAGAAGAGCCACAACTCCAAAACGGCTCCAACTCGTCTTTTTTCAATAAAAAATGACCATAAATAGGTTTTTTACTAAACGGTTTGGTAGGGCTCCTTTGGAGGAGCCAAGAGAACCCTACCAAACAGAACCTAAAATACCTCACTGATGGTGTCAAAACAACACATGTGGGGAGCATAACTATTCCAACAACAAAAGTGTTCTTAGCAAGATACTACCTCTGTCCCCAAGAAAATGCAACTCTAGCACAATGTCACGTTTTAGTACCTTAAGTTTGACTAATTATAGATAAAAAAGTATCCATGTTTATAATACCAAATAAATACCATCAGATTAATTACGAAATGTATTTTCATAATAAATTAATTTAAAGACATAACTATGAATAATATTCACTAAAAACTTGGTTAAAGATAAACCACTTTTCGTGGTACGCAACCCATAGTTGCATTCTTTTCAGGACGAAGGTAGTACAATATTAGCTATTGTGTCTAAACAACACCAGACTAATTTGAGCCAGCTAACAATTAGCTCTAGCCACTCGGGCAACCAACTAATAATCGATCCAAAAGCGCCCTAATAATAGGCTGCCGTGCACTCTGCAAGACTGACTGTGGATTTGGGCCAAAAGTTTTTGGCCTTAATAACTCCAAAACCGGGCCAAAATTAAGCAGGATTCTCGACTTTATCCGACTGAGGAAAGAAAAGTTGCCTGGAGATTGAAATTATGGCAGACGGTACGGTATTACCATCTAAAATTTTCGTCACGATGTGAGCAGCTAGCTGGCTAACACAGGGATAGGTGATATTGGCAAGTGCTGGATCAGATTGTAATTAAGCGAACTACTTTCAGAACACAGTTATCAAAGGCATGCATATCTTGCAGCATCACCATGGTCCATGAGTCCATCACCAGTGAGAGGAAAACTTGCAAACCAACCCATGAAGATGGCTTATAGCTTTGCTTTGTTTTTCGATAGATCATGCTAGAACTTGAAGAAGTGTCGTGCTTACTTTCTTGACACTTGTTGGAGATAGGGTGAAATGGGGCAGCAAATCAAGTCACAGCAAGGTAAGCAGACCAGACCAGCCGGACCAGGCTGGCAAGCAACAACGCCCCATCCAGACCAGCCTGGTTCTCCAGCACTACTTTAGCAGTACTTTTCAGCAAACAAATAATGTTTTTTCTCTCACAACAAATCAGTATAAGCCAAATTTCAGCGAATAAACGGCGAAGCCGGCTTGACGTGCAATCCTCCTCCTGTCCTCCACGTAGTAGTAGATCGTTGAAGGGAGATACTAGCGTCCAGACGTCTGGACAAAAGTGCATGTCCGGATGCCCACGCCACCTTCGTCATGCGCGCCCGCGAAAAAGGCCACGTCTGTCACTCCTTCACCTTGGCCCCCTCCTCTCACTCCGAGGACGTGACTACGCGAGTATTGGACGCCCGCGGGAAACGCCGCGCCCGCCGCTCCTTCCCCCTGACCCCCTCCTCTATCTCTGGGCGGGCGAGACCTGAGAGCCGGCATGAGGATGAGCACGCCCCATCCATAGGATCCTAGGTGCGCTGTGCACCCCGACCGCCAGCCCATGGCTCGCCACGTCCCATCCCTCGGTGCCCAGGCAGTGCCCCCTAGGACTCTCTACCTATGAAACATGAAACATTTGGATGCAACATACGACTGAAGCAGATGAAACATTTAGATCATACAATTGCAACGTCTGTGTGAAACATATGCAACATCTAAATAAAATACTTGCAAATTGCAACATGAGACTGAAACAGCTGAAATATTTCGAACAAAGTCTTGCAACATAGGTATGAAACATATGCAATATATCCAGATAAAAAACGCTTGCAACATACATATAAAACAGATGAAACATTTTAAACAAACACTTGCAACATGTCTCTGAAACACTTGCAACATACGCAATATCCCGGCCTAATTTTGCAACATCTATACGAAAGACTTGCAGCATACCTCTAAATTATCAGAAACGTTTGAAACATACATTTACAACATATGGTAGAGGAGGTCGGGGCCGGTTGATTTCGGCCTTGGTGTGCGAGCACCACCAACACGGGTCGTGCTCATGGGTGCCCTTGGCTCAGCCGAGGACCGACCTGAGGCGCATGACGGCACCACGAGCACCAGTAGAGGCGGCGCGGCGCGGGTGGGCACGCGGCGGGTGAGACTACGGGAGCAAGGATTGAGAGGCACTGGTGGGCATGCGCGACGAGTAGGAGCGATAAGCGAATAGCATAGGGTGGGGTGCGTGCGGGAAGATGGTTGCGGCGGCAAATGCGGAGTAGGGCAGATGGACGGTCGCACGGTGCCGTGAAGCGTGCGATGAGCGAGCAAGCAGTAGATATTTTTGAGAGAGAAACGTGTGAGACATAAAGAGAAGAAGGCATGCTTGGTGGGCCGCGCAGGCCCAAGATAGCGGCGTACGATCGGACGGACGCCCGCCCCCAAGCGTTTCCGGTCGTTGAACGCCAGCCTCAGCCTGCCCTCTTCTGTTGCACAGAGATTCAGTCAGTGCACTGTGCACTTAATGATATGCTCGTCCTTAACGAACAGTTCCTCCTCCTCACCCTCTGTTCCAAATGAGCTAGTATAGGTCATTTTGGCTTTTATATAGTTTTAAAAAAAAGCCAAAACTGTCTTTAAATTAGAAATTGGAACGGAGGCAGTAGCAGCCTAGCCGAAATTAATTGTCGGCGCTGGTGCCGAGTGAGGAATCGACAAGCCAGGAGTCCAGGAGTCTCACGTGGCCGGATTTATTTGGGGTGGCTACCCTGTGCCGCCCGTCACGTACTCACGTGTATTAGGGCAGTCCCAATGGCCAGTTTCTTAGAGTAGAGTCCAAGAGAGAAAAGGAGTAATTAATATCAATAGAAACTATCTTCCCCAACCCATGGTTTCTATATTAATAGCCATACAAAGAATAACTTAAATGCAGCACAAAAAGGAGATAGATCAGCTGTGGCAAATTTTTCTATAAAACACACGCTGCCACATCTCTTCTCTGCAGCCCACGACATGTTTCAGAAGACAAGAACACAAGTTGGCAACAACCAATACACTTCCCAGATCCATATATTTCCAGAACCGTGAATATCAGCCCCTATCAAAAAATTCACATTGGAACCATATATTCCTAGAACCATATATTTCCAGAATCAATACACTTTTGCCAGAACCATATATTTCCCAGAATCATATAGCAACCCATAACTATGTTTCTAGAACCATATTAATTAATAATAGCAATCCAAAAATAAAGATAAATAGGTACCACATATAGTTCATAAAGATAAATAGGCATCATCCATCATCTCAAGTAGGTTCATATAGTTGGGCAACAAAATAACTAAAGTTCATGATATATTATAGTATAAAATAATAAGGTGGCATCATCAGATTGCACGGCATCATCTCAATTGCACAACATCATCTCAGGTAGGTTCAGAAGTCCTCCAAAAGCCATCAGATTGCAAAAGTCCCCCAGAAGCCATCAGGTTCCATAGCACTATCTACAAGTGAAAAAAAACAATGAATTTCAAATTATTTTTGTAGAATTATAGATAGGATTCTGCGTGAAATAGTCATCCATAAGCCGCTGATTGGCTTCTTCTCGAGGCCTTGCCACATATCTCCTTGGACCACTATTACGTCTACTCCCTTCTAGCGCTTCAATGTCATCCCTCAATTCTACAAACATTCCATCTTGCAGGTCTTCTAATACTTCTTGCTCGGCTTCAAATTCATCAAGTGTGTATAAATCTTCTGGGTCTATGCTGCCATCCTCGTCATGAGGTTCAGCATCATGTGGTGGTTGGTGAGACATTAGGAGCAGGCAGAGAGGAGAACTACAGATAGGAGAGTACTGGTCAATGACTTACAATTTACAATTTACAAGCAGTACGAAAAGACGCAAAAAAAAAAGAAAAGATAGACCATGCTGTAATAGACCATGCCTTAAAATAGACCATGCTGTAATATATGCTACACATTACAATTTACTAGCAGTACGAAAAGATATGTTCAGTGCAAATAATGTGCTACAGCCATGTAGAAGTATCAAACAAATGACAGCTCTTTTCTGAACCATACCGTTTATTTTTCAGAAAACAACATGCTAGTGCAAATAATATAGATTATTTTCAGAAGATGTACTGAATAAAATTGATAACTTTTTGCTAAACCATACTAAAATTTGCAACTCTTTGCCTGAAGGACTATTTGCTAAACCATACTAAGGACTGCAGGAGTGCAGGCTTCCCAGCAGGCATGTCAGTGTTGTCATCAAGTACTTCGACGGGAATCTTTGACATTATTCAGAAAACAACATACTAGATGCACCATACCCTTCAGTCGGAGAGGCCATAGGAGATGGGCTTGTCCACCACGCAGGAAATCCGGCAAGCTGAACACTTGCGGGTGCTGGAGATGACGCTGCAGCCAGGGCAGAGTGAGCACCGGCGACCGAAGGAGATCCAGCAGCAAGGGCGGCAGGAGCACCAGCGACCGTACCGGATCCAGCAACAAGGGCAACGGGAGCACCAGTGCCTCGCCTGGATCTTGAGCTCTGATTTCTCGTCAGGTGATTCATTTTCTCAGCTTGGGATGAATTGGGGCAGAGGAGGCTAGGTCTTTTCACCTCTACTGATTCCAGAGAACAAGTTCTTGGATTGGGGCACGGGGGAAGGCAGTGCGGGAGATAGAGGGCGAGCTCGCGCCGTCGCGCGGGAGATAGAGGGCGAGCGCGGGAGATTGAGGGCGAGCGCGCGCGGGAGATTGGGGGCGAGCGCGCGCGGAGAAAGTGCGGAGGCGGGACCGGGCGCGCTGTGCGGCGGCGGCGGAGGCATGGCGCAGCGGATCTCCAAGAAACGAGTAGCGTCTCCCCAACGGGGTTTGGGCGGTTTCTTCCTGTCTCGGCACAGGCGTCGACTTCGTTTCGTAGAGTAGAAATCGTTTCTTTGTTTTGTGCTCTCTCTCCTCATTAATTCTTTTGCCACGTCAGCAAAAAAGCTGAGCTGTCAAAGTAATTAATAGACATAGAAACTACCATAAATACACCATTGGGACTGCCCTTATGCTCGTCGCCTCATTTTGCCCTGAACCATCACTGGCCAGTGGGGCAGTGAGCACTGTCACAGGACGAAGGATCTGTATCCGCGTTTTTTGTGTACTCAAATAAATCAGGCAGCATATCTATCTGTGTCATGTTGCTTCGTTGCATGAACCCTCTACCTCTACTATGTTTCGAGTCAGGCTGTGTTTGGCTCGGCTCTTCGGTGCTCCGGCTCCTCCGTGCAGTAACTGTGGATCACTGTAAAAAATAGCTCCGGCTCCCGCACAAATGAACGTGGATTGACCGATTGAGGAGGAGCTGCCGGAGCTACGTTTGTGGTGCTCCGCCCGGCTCCGTCACAGTACTCCGAAGGTGGCAGAGCCGGAGCCGGCGCGAGCTCCACCAAACGCGCCGTATGACTGCTGCATATACCATGCAGTGCTTTTCGTGCACAGACGCGCACCAAATCGTGAGTACCGTATATTGCTTTACTACTGGGCATAGCATAGCATAGCATATGCTAGTGTCAATATATTCTCAAAAGGATGACAGGAACGACGTGCGTGGCTGATAGCAAAAGGAAGACTGGGCTTTGTTTACAGAGGATTAGAGGAGGGGTCAGGGGCCGCCGCCGGCACAGAAAGAAACAAAGCAGAGAGAGAGAAAAAATAAAGGGAAGAGAAAGGAATGCTAGCCTGCTACTACTTTTAAGCCGCATGCATCTAGGCTAGCTTAAATCCCAAAAGACGCCATCATCACCATGAGCCCCAGCAGCAGCGGCACTACACGGGCGGCTTCAACCGAACTGGCAGCTCCGACCTCCTGAAAACCACAAGATTGAGACAGAGTAAAAATGGAACCCAAGGGAATGACACATGAGCCGATAGGTTTTTTTTTTCCTTTGTTGTTTTAAAAGTTACTGTTGACAAAAAGAAGTTGCTAAAATGGAGAAGGGAAAGTAATAAAGGCAGTGTATGCAAAAAAAAAAAACTGTGATGCATGATGATGGAAGTATGGAACCATGCATGCAAATGCAATGCAATGGGCCGCGCCGTGCCCGTGAGATCGCACTACGTGCACCACGCCCACCACTACCCACCCACCTGCCGCTTTTCTCCGGGCGCGGGCATGGGCAGGATGGTGGCCGTGTCCGTGACGCCGCGCGGGACCGCCACGGCCGGGCTGCTACTGATGAACGCCGTGCCGCCGCTCCCGGAGTCCGGCGCCGGCGCTCCGGCGGTGGGGGCCCTGGCGGGGCCCGCCGATGATGGCGCCTCCGCGGGCGCGGCCGCGGCCGGGGCGTGCGCGGCGCGGCGGACCTCTCCCCTGCCCCGGCGCCACCGCTCCGTCGGCAGCTTGGGCCGCATGTCGTCGCCGCCGCCGCCGCCGTAGACCGGCGGCGGCGCGGCGAGCGGCGCCGGGGACAGGCCCGACAGCTCCGGCGAGGGGTCCGGCACGATGACGGCCAGCGGGACCTTCTTCTCCTCGTAGCCGCCGCCGCGCAGCTGAAACGAACACATCTCGTTAAGCTGCTTACTCGTGCATTGTTGTAGCATGGCTGCGCTGCAAGTAGAGCCAACAATGGGCGTGCAGTGCATGTCTATGTGCCTACCTTGAAGGCCTGCGATGATGTGTGCAGGAGCTGGAAGCAGAGCAGCAGCGCGAGGAGCGTGCCGGAGCACCGCACGCGCACGGGCACGGCGTCGCCGAGCAGCGTCGTCGTCACAGCGCCCATCGTTTCTTCTTCCCTCCTCGACCAGCTCTCGTGTCCTCTCACAATACCACCACTCCTTGCTTCAGCTCCTGCAGGCTGCAATGCTGGTGTTGGTGCTCAGTGCTCTCGAGTCGGTGCCTTGAAAAATGAGAGTGGTGAAGCTAGTGGAGGAGCGGTGGCCTTTGAGGGCGTTGTTGAAGGAAGCGGGGGCACACGATGGTGGGAGCAGCCGAGCCGAGCAGTGCAGGGCACTGGACACTGGTGGGTTGGGTGACCTGAGTGCAGGTGCAGGGCAGAGTGCAGACTGCAGAGGGCAGCTAAAAGGAAAAGCCCAAAGCCCAACGGGCACCACCACACCACCCGCCGCTCCAGAGTCCAGAGCACAAGAGGTCAAGAGCTAGGTGAGCACAAAGCAAAGCCTGCCGCTAGGTAACAACGACAACAAAGCCGGGCAGGAGCTACCAGGCTTTATTTCCCACTTTTCGGCCACCATGATGATGGGGCAAAGGGTTATGTTAATCCACGGTCAGATCTGCGCTGATCTTCATGCTGATTTGCGTCTAATCGCCCGGGCATTTAGCAGGTGATTAAGCGAGAGGTTACTAGACACGGACAGAGAGAAGGCAGCACTGCAGCTTGGGGTTTCTGGTCAGTGGTCGCGGCTTGGAAGCGAAGGGGGAGGAACTAGGAAGGGCCTTTGAATTTGCTCGGTGTTTGGGATCCGGCAGGGATTCCGATGGGGAGACGCGCGTGGGTTCCGAGGGCGCCTTTTTGGGCCCGATAATTGTGACATGAATGGCTGGCACGGGCGCGCACGCACTTGCTTTGGTTCCCCACCAGACCACCACTCACCGACGACCTTTTCCCCCGTTCCGCCTTCCGCCGAGAGAATCTCAGGGCGTGTTCAGTTCCAAAAAAAATTTTTTTTTTGTAAAGTTTCTTTAGTACTTTCATTGTTATTTGATAAAATTTATCTAATTATGGACTAACTAGGCTTAAAAGATTCGTCTCAATATTTACAGATAAACTGTGCAATTAGTTATTTTTTACCTATATTTAATACTCTATGCATGCGTTCAAAGATTCGATGTGACAGGTACTATAAAAAAAAAATTTAAGTGTTTTTATCTAAACATGGCCTCAGCTCGGTGTCCCCACTCGCCAGAAAATAGCCAGATGCTGCAGTCCTGGAGCGCCGATGCAGCCCTGCAGACCGTCGTCATATTCACCCGCTCTCCGGGCTGCAGTGCACGCACAAACACCCAGCTCGGCGACCGCGCCATGAAGCTTTGGTTTACCGGCCGGGTTGGATTCGTCGCGCCCGTCATCGCATACGAATCTCGCCGTGAAAAAATGCACTCCGCTACCAACACGTACATGGTCCTTGACTCCTTGCCCGAGGAGAGGAGCCAACCAAACCAAGGACATGCGGCCACGCGGGCACGGACGAGGAGCTGGAAAGGACTCAATCATGGTGTCATCATGCGGGGTGTATGTTTCTATACATACTACTGAATTACTGATCATGCGATTATACAATACAATGATGAAACGAAGTCGTCGCACCACTTTGTTTATACTTCCTGACGTGGCGGAGGACCCGGTATCATAAGGTTGGACCTCCGCTCTGCACCTTCATTTTCCTGGGAACATCTCCCCTGTCATGGCTTCCTATCGTGTTTTTTGGTGGATAACAGAAACGTAAATATCGTGGCCTAGGTTTAATTGGTTATCTGTTTTAGTCTGTATCTAGGTTTGTGCATTGCAGTTATCTAGCATGCAAAGCCTGTAATGCAGCCTTGCACAATACTCAAAGGAGGCCCAATAAAATACAACATTACCCAGTACATTAGATTTGATTGTACTAAGCCCATGAAACAATTTGAGAGAAATAGCTCGGCAAGCTATTTTTATAGCCACCGGAGCTCACCCATCAGCCAAGCACTGTGTTTTTAGTTGAGGCAAACCCTAACTACCAATGCCGTCGGAGAGGTGAGCACCAAGCACAAGTGCTCAATGGGCCACGCAAGAGTTGTCAAACGGCAACACCGGAACTCTCTGGTGGTGCACTAGACAACAGCACCAAAGCTTTAACCCTAGCTCAGAACGATTCTGCGAAAGGTATGGAGGGGCACCAAAGCCCTCTGACGAAGGACTTCAATGACCAACCAAAGCTTAAGGTTTGTCAAAATTTAGTTCTGCAGAAGGCCTTTGAGGTCACCGGGAATATCCAGGCTACCAGACTAATACTCGACGGAGTTTAGAGTGCCTGCAATGGCTAATTTTGGCATATGTCAGTGACCGTTGGGGATCTCCGGTGACCCCACCGGAGCTCTACGGTTGTCCCATGAAAAGTGTTTTCAGTTGATAATAGCTAGTTACTTGAGAGGGGCTATAAATAAAGTGTGTGGCCAGACAAGTAAGAACTCTTGGGCTCCTTTGCTTATACACACACACACACCAATTAAAGCTCAAGAAACACCTCCACTCACATTTGCTTGCTAGCGATTGCCATTCTTGGTGAGATTGGAGTGATCCAGTGTATTTGCTTTGAGAGATAATAGGTTGTGGCACTAGGTGATCGTGTTTGTTGTGTTCTTGTTACTCTTGATGGTTGTCACCACATAGACAACTTGGAGCAACGGTGACTCTATTGAAGTACTTAAGTGAAGATTGTGTGGTTCTCATGAGGTGATTGTGAGAGGCTCTTGTGCTCATAGTCACCAAAGTTGGCAAAGAGCAACACTTATTAGAATCGGGGCTCAGAGAAGCATCTTGTGATCTATAGTCGGCATAGAGACCAAGCCCTCAAAGTGGAGGAGGCAACCTTGCAGGGTTGAGTCTTGATAGAAAGACGGTGATCCTTGAGCTTGCCTCAACGTGGACATATATAGGTGACCGAGAAGTCACCGAACCACATGGATATGTCTTTGTGTAATTCCTCATGCGCGGTATCGAGCTCTCTAATCTTGTGTCTTTTTCTTGCTTTGATCAATTCATAGAGTAGTGATATTAGGCTTGTCATCCTAGGGTGCTAACGATTTCAACCAGTGTTGTGCTTTGTAGAAAATTTAAAATTAGGATATTCACAAACCTCCCTCTAGCCATCCAAAGATTCCTTTCATGTGCCTAGAGTCTAAATGGATTATTCCTTGTTGTTTGATGCATATTTTTGTCTACCCAATTTTTATTGTTCACCCGTTATTGCCTTAAGATGCAACCAAAATCATGTTCGTTGTGGCCGGCACTTGTTGGCCTTTAGTGTTGTCACTTGATGTTTGATACATTCGTCAACATTATCGAGGAGCATATAAAGGCATAAAATAAATTCTTCACTATTCTCAGTACCTTTTCCCCTTCTACTTTCAACGTGAGCAAGTATTGCCGGAATTTCTTTCTTGGCATCCTCCAATTACCATTTAATTGGATTGCCATCTAAATGAGTTTTGAGTGGGGTCCACATGTATTTCTTTCATTGATTGATAGATTAGATTTATTTATTAATTAATTGTATTTGATATAGATACTCTATTTATTCTCGGCCGCTATATCGTCATAAAATTCAACGATGATATTTTTTATTTTTTTATTATTCCTGTTGTTTCTAAGCCTTGTATTTGACATGAATACTATATATATTTCTTGACCATTAGATCATCATAAAATCTAATGGTGTATATTCTTTTTTCGATTGATCTCGTAATTTCTAAGCTCTCTTGACGAACATGGATTTCGCTTTTAACACGGTTGTATACTCCATCCTAAAATACAAGGTATCCAAAGAATTTTAGGACCAAATAAGGAGCATTGCAAAAGAATAACTTGTCATGTTGTCAAATTGCTTCATTTTATAGTAACACATAGTTTTTTAGAAAGATTATTTTTTTAGAAAGATATAGTAACACATAGTTTAAAAAGACATGCATGCACATTAGTGATTTCGGCTATTAATCATGAGTCATTTTGTACAAGATGGTTTAAAAGGCATGCATGGGTGGGTTTTGAAAGGTAGGCACACATAAATAGAGTTGAGTAATCCAGAATATCTTATAATAGATAGATGAAAAATATATGACAGCTCGCTCGTTGCGTTGGGGTGTCCAAGAGTGGCAGCTCGCTCGCCTTTGGACACACTATGTAAACTTGCTACCCTCTTAATGGAAATACATGTAACGTGCATGTTTTGGTGGAAAAAATGACATCATTATTAGATTTTATGAATTCTTTATTAGATTTTTTTGAGACAAGACATCCTTATTAGATGGTCTTAACTTACTGCACACAATGCCTCAGTGTTCCAAATTCCATGACGATCGGCGTTTGGACTTTGCTAGCACACAACGCCTCGGTGTTCCAAATTCCAAGACGATCGGCGTTTGGACTTTGCTAGCACACAAGTAAACGCGGCAGTGGTGTCATGAAGAAGCCCGGTGCGCAGCGTCAGAAGTGGGCGGTGTGTGTTAGCGGGTTCTGAGCTTGGCCTCTTAGGCGCAGGGGCTCGGCCCAGTTGAGTGTTGCAGCTATAAGCTGTTGCAACTATCTTTCCAACTGAAAACTCTGAATCCCTCTGTTCCTCGCCCTTTCTGAACTTTTCCCTGTCAGATTAAAAAACAAATTCCCTGTCCCTGTTCTTCCCTTTCCCCTCTAGCTCATGACAAGTGGTGCCTTGGTCCTCCAACGTCCTCCGATTCCACAGCCGGAGCCGGCGCCTGCGCCCCCGCGCCACCGTTTGGTAGAAACTGAGATACTTTGCGTTTAGTTTGCAGCAAGGGCGCCACGGAATAAAAACCTTACTGTCCATATATCCAACGTGACACGGGCACTGATGGATGTAGCATTAGCTGGGTGCAGCGGAGTAAACAGGTACGTACTTCATTATTTTGGTGGGCACAAACAGTGGATACAGATCGGGCACAATAATACGGCCTGGCACGCAGGAAACTAGTGCCAGTTCGTGCCCTGACACACGGACATGTATGAGTACTCAACACTGGTAAGCAACAAAGACGACGCAACTTAAGCATTTAACGCCACAATATATAAGCGGCAGACGCGACGATATGTACCACGATCACAGGATCGAGGCATCTGCCTTGCCTAGCTCAGCTCTGGCCCTGCTTCTTGGCGTCCTTCTTCTGGTGATGCTCGTGGAACGCGAACCCGGCCGCGCCCAGGGCCGCCACCGCCGCCGCCTCCTCCTTCACCTTGTGCCCGTGCGCGTTCTCGGGGTCCTTCTTCGCCTTGTGCTTCTCGTGCTGCTCGATCGATCCAGCACGCACACACCATAGATAAGCATGCATGTTCGAGTAAATAAGTTGAGTAATATCAACAAGAGACGCTTACAATTGCGTATGCGCCGGCGGCGATGGCGCCGAGCCCGCCTAGCTGCTCCAGGTGCTTGTGGTGCTTCTCCTTCTTCTCGTAGTCCACCTCGCCTGTGCTGGCCTCCTCCTCGCCGTCCTTGTGGCGGTGGAACAGGTGGTGGTGGTGCTTCTTCTCCTCATCAGCCATTGCCGATGCCGATCGATCTACAAGTAAGCTAGGTAGCTAGCTAGTTAGAGAGATCAGCTGATGAGCGATCAATGCAAGTTTAGTTTCTGCTGGGTGGCGATGGATATGAACCGAGTGATATGGACAGGTATTTATAGGACCAAACGAAACGAACCCTCCGTCTGCTCTTCCAATACCACCCGCCGGTCAAATACCGCCGTCTCCACTTGGCGATTATTCTTCTTAATGATCCACTAACCAAGGACAAATTAGACGTCGTAATCGTGTTGCGCGTTGCATAGATATTATCAGCAGTTACCCAAGTTTTGAAAACTCAAATGTACCTACCAGGTGTCCCTGTAAATCATTTGTGAAGGAGGACTTAATAGAGCTGTACTATGAGGAGCAAAGTCAAGATCATTGGTTGTTCGCGCCTACGCGGATTGGAAATTGGAAAACTGAAATACGTACGCTATCAAGTGAAGAAGTCTTGATCCTTCATTGTGAACCCACGAGGCGGCGACTTAGTTTTTGTCAGTCCAATGGGGGTTGCATACACCGGTTCGGTTGCATCGATCTGAATGGAGACGGAACGGGAAGGAAAGGTACACATCAGATGTCCATTTCGTCGGTTTTCTTCAGAGCTAAGGCTGCAAATCACCTTATCAGATCACAGTTGTTTTTTTTTTTTTGGGGGGGGGGTGGGGGGGGGGGGGGGGGGGCATTATTGACTCTGACCAGGATCACACATAGGACCTATAGCAGTGATCACTATAAGCATCTGATCACTCCAAGAGAGAAAAAAAATGTTGCAGTGATCACTATAAGCATATGATAAATCTGTACCGGAGTTGCCAGCACAAGGGCCGTCAATTTCAATTCGTACTGTCGCAAGGTTCTGGTGGCCTGAATGCGCCTTGAACACATTACTGGGGTGGGGGGTGAGAGGGTGTAACACATCGAAAAGTTGGGCTGCATAAAACTGCCTCAGATCCAACACGTGGAATTCTAGAAAAAAAAACAAATTAGCAAGTGAAAATGCAGAACTGATGCTATACAGCAGAACAGTCTGCAACCATCTCTACGGTAACTGGAGTTGGAGGGCACTAACCCAAACTAAACTGCAGACCATTTGCATGTAGGAGAACTACTTGTAAATCATGATATCACCTGTGTGCTCACAAAATCAAAATATGCGGCAGTTATCCTGCATATCAACTGACAGAATGCTTTTGAAAAGAAGAGTTGCATATGCAACTACAGCTCAGTTGACAATATTAACCATGGAGTAGCTGTTTCTATTGAAAAGGAGTTCATCTACACAATTCATCTAATAATATGTTTTCTGTAAGTAGCTTTCTCTGACAAAAGGACTTGGTCCTCAGTGATTCTATGTGAAATATTTTCCCCATACACAAACCAGGGAACGCCATTCCTTTCAACCTAAAATCCATTACTTTCAACTCACTGAGTCTTATAAATAGAATGTGAATATCAAAATCGGTGGGACATCAGAAAGATCATCCGTCATTGGTTAGCGTGAATGCCAGGAGAACAAACAAGATGGTAAAAACAATTACAGCTGCAGCAAAGGAGAAGAGAACGCGCTGTGAAAAGCCCTTCTTTTCTTGACCAGCCAGCTCAACTTCATTTAGCAGGCTCCTTATTTCAAAGACGTCAGAATCCTTTGCAGCGCGGAATAGTCTCTTCTGAACCTCATCAAGCTTGGAAAGCCTTCTGGATCGATTGGTTTCCATTGCAGACCAGAGGAACCCAGTCATCCTCCACAAGAGGATCCCGATGTAGATTGCTACAATGCAGTCAACACTGTAATGATGGCGCTCCCGTACCTCCCTCTGAGCGCTGTGGATGACGAGGAACCATATCACAACAGAGCTCCATCCCCCATATGCTTCCTGTGAGGAAATGTGGACGAATAATGCATTAAGGTGTTAAAATGATATTTGTCAAGAGCAACATATGAACACGTAAATTAAGCAAGGCAATAAAAAGGAGGCTCTTGTTAAGTCTTCAACGTAACTTAGCATTTGTTATACATATCAAACCACTCTATAGGTTTGTTTCTGAGGTAACGAATTGTAAATGTAATGGTTGATTGAACAGTAATTGTCACGGAGCATATAGGACATTGCAGAACACATCAGATTGCTATCAATTTTGTTTTGCCCATGGCGCAACATATCTAAAATAGGATGACTCTGGCCAGTTAAAGCTGATTTCAGTTGCAGCAGGAGTGCATGACATTGGAAGGGTAATTTGAAGACGTGACATGAACAATCCAAAGTTGAGAAGAAAACATCGCATACCGCCCATGCCATAGCAGTTAGGACAGCAACAAACATATGTCCACTATAGATAAGATCATTACAACCACCACTTGATTTCCTCAGCAAATGATACCATGAGGGCCCCTCTCCAGTGCTTGGCCTCAAAATGTCTACTAAGAAACTCATCAATCCCCAGTCAGGTTTATACTCATCAGGGTAATCTTGAAGAGTAGCTACAATCAGGAAGGATGAAAAGAAAATGAGCTCACACTGGTCTATCAAAGCAGCTATATTATACAGTTACCAATAAGGATAATAAGCTGAATGTACTGACCGTATGGGGTATCCTCTTTCATGACCCTCCAGATCATGTTTGGATCCGAAGCATAAGGAGCATAATATTTCTGTGCCCAAGGATGTGGATGGTCAGGTATTTGATATCGAGCTTCGGCACACCAAGGTCGAGCAGACGGAAGAATCGTAGCAAGAAATGTTATGGTCCGGAGCAAACGTCCAACTGCCATAGTGAACATATACCTTGAGCCTATCCCGAGTCCAGGACCTTTGATGCAGTCAAACAATGCCGAAAACGCCAGCATGATAAACAACATCAAGTAATGATGAAGAGTGATGATGCGAGCTTTCAGTAGATCAACCACTGTTTGGGGAAGTTTCCCACTCAATGCTAGAAGTATCCACTGGCCAGTGTCAGGAAGAGGAGCAGTAGATCTGTTGATAACAGTGAATCTCTATTAGTATAGCTCTTTTCATAGTGAATAGTTCCAGTGCTTCAGATGAGCAGACTATTGATTGCACTGAAATATATAGACTATACAGGGGAAGATGATGAAAAGACAAAAATTGCTCTGTGAAAGTCTAACAGTATTAGTATATTAGATAATGTCATTATTCCAGGTTGCCCGGTGACCCCAGGCGACCACCTAGGCTCGTCGATAAAGTGCAGAGGAAAATTTCTCTTTAAAGAGGACCGCTGTATTTGTCAAAGTAAACATTTTTGCATAACGAGAATTGCTCGGATTACTAAAAGTTTCTGGCTCCACCACTGTAGGTTGGGGAGGAAATATTAAACTACTAATAGCCGAAGTAAAAAAAAATAACCATGTGAAGATTTAATGTATCATGCTAATTAAAGAAAACATTCAAGTTTCAACCCCAACAAACAATAATCTATACAAAATCACTAGATGATGAAAACAGAATAATATCTTTAGTTCTTGCCTGCACCTATGTATTTTTCAGATTAAGGAATATAAAATTCCGGCCTCAACATCCACGAATGAATGAGTACAGCCTAGCCGTTGAATACAGACACATAGTCCTTACTACTTAAACTACACTTTACCACAAGGCACAAGTTAATACAAATTTTAAGACACAAGATTAAGAATCTAGACTTAAGTCTGCACCTATGTATGTATATACCATCAGCTGCTGTCATAGCACCTATGTATAAGGCAGTGGATTTCACTGCCATAACAATTAACGTCCAAAATGCCAAGTTTTCACGTGCTATTTCCTAAGCCATACTTCTTCAAAATTTTCGATAAAAATAACTATGATCCAATGCATGTAGTGAGAACTACAGTCTGTGGTTAAAAGACAACGTAAAGGTCACCATGGATGTAATCACACATTTGTGTAGGAAAATTCTAAAATGTTCAAATATTTGGTCGATCGGTTTTGCATTGCATCAGTCATGAGAAAGGAACTGACCGGTGCCACTGGAGGCCGAGGACGGTGCTGACGAAGCGGACGGAGAGGGCCTCGCAAAGTAGTGCCGCGAGCATGAACGCTATGGCCGCGAAGAACCGCGGGGCGGCGCGGACCTCGGCGTCCCAGTGCCGGTAGAACGGCGCGCGCGCGGCGGTGGCGAGCGCCAGCGCTGCCCAGAGCGCCGGCCGCAGCCGCCCGTGCCAAACGGGGGACAGATGCCGCAGGTAGTCGACGCCCACATACGCCGCGGCAGCCAGCGGCAGGCCGCCCAACGCGACGGGTCGCCAGAGACCGCCTGCCCCGCGCCGCGGGGCCGCGGGCCTCTTCGGCTTCGGCTTCGCCATCTCCTGAAACTTTGGGGAGATCGAGCTTCTCCTGGGCTGGCCATGTTGATTGGAAATTCAGAATTGATGATTGCTATAAATAGTCACTGTGTAAATATAGCAGTCACACGTATCTCAAGCTGAACATTTTTCTAGTGAATTTGGGATATTTTCTTTGACCAGCAAAAATACCGGTGAGTTGCAACAGCAACAGGACAAATGATTTCTATTGTATGATGCTCGTATCAATAATAATAAATTAT
Source organism: Saccharum hybrid cultivar R570 (assembly GCA_038087645.1). Taxonomy (NCBI): domain Eukaryota; kingdom Viridiplantae; phylum Streptophyta; class Magnoliopsida; order Poales; family Poaceae; genus Saccharum; species Saccharum hybrid cultivar. The sequence continues at coordinate 1,172,048 of JAQSUU010000198.1, forward strand.
CTGTTTTTATTGGATATTTAGATTTATTAATTGGGCTTTGATCCAACCTTAAATAAATCAAATAAATTTTATGGCCCGCCGCCCTCGACTCCACGACTGATACTGGCACACTCGCTTTGCCGAGGTGCGGCCACGGAAGAGGTTGCCACTTACCAGTGCAAGGTGCGTCCAAGGAGTTCATCGGCTTAGGGCTGATCACGGCAGGGAGGAAGTGGAGGGAAAATTTATCATCTTCTTATTTTTTTAAGAAGTTGTTTTACTAAGTTTTTGGAAGAGTGTTTTTTTTTTTGCTAAAGTACTCAAATAGAGAGTTTATATTTAGAGAGACTTACCTGCATGGCCTCGAAAAAAGTGTGATATCCTTTCGTGGCCCTATTTTTTTTGAACTTACCTATAAGGCCCGAAAACGAAAATATCTTACCTATATAGCCCTTCTTACATTTTAGCCACTTAATGGTGTTAAGTGCCCTGACAAAAAAGATTAAAATGTAGAGTTTAGTTTCTATTTTAGATTTGAAGTAATATTGTGCATGGTTTAAAATGTTCATAATTGAATAAAATTAAAAGTATTTGTGTGTGTGTGTGTGTGGAAGTGATATTTCAATAAAAATGCATCATATTTGCTGGTTACAGATTTTTTTCTATCAGAACTAAGAAGAGACACGCACGCCTCAATCAAGTGGGAAAAAAGAATATATAGAGATAAACAGCCGACGAATATAGCTATTGCAATTTGCACAGCCATACCCATACACGCACAAGTACAGCCATACATACATACAATTAAGTTACAAGCACAACCAGGCTATGCTATGCTATCATCAGGCGATCGATCATCAGGCGAGGTGACTCTGCAGTTGCCCCTGATCTTGCCACTGGCTCCGGTGAGCACGCCGACAGAGCCCATCTTCACCATGGCCGCAGCGAAGTCGCTCTGGAACGTGGCCGGGTCGTTGGCGTAGGTTTTGGCCATGACGCGCTTGAAGCCCTTGTTGAAGGCGTTGAGCGAGGAGACATAGGGCCTATTTGGTTGGAGACCTAGCGAGGTTGCCTGGCAAAAAGTATTGCGTGGGAGTTGTCTGGAAATTCAATGAAATTTGCCTGGCCAGGCAAGTTAGGAGATAGTCTGTTTGGTTGAAAGCCTATGCCTAAGAAGAATAATAAAAACATATAATATACTCATATCTATTGTAACTTTAATACTATTTGAGTAATATACACTATTATAATGTAAACCAACAAAATAATATAAATCAATATTTTAAATTAATAGATAAAAATATAAATATTTTTAAAAGATTATTAACTAACAATGCACACACATAATTAATTAAGGAATAGATTGAAGGAAACGATAATACGTTTGGGTCACATGCTGCACGGAGGAGTATTTTGTAATATTGATTTCATTTACTTTAACCAAGGAATCGGCGAGAAAACGAAAATCCAAGCCAACCAGTACTGAGCATCTCCCAGGCAACCACCGTCCGCAGCCAGGCGCTCGTTTTCAATGGGCTGGCTGAGCCTGCGCTTGCCTGGCCCAGGCACATGACCAGGGCTCCAACCAAACATATGCCACGCAATGTCCAGGAAGGTGCCAGTCCAGGCAAAATTGGTCCAGGCTACAATCCAAACAAGCCCATAGTCCATGGACAGGGCCGGCCGCCAGGCGCACTGCAGTGGCTGCGCCGGGGTGGCCATGGCCGGCAGCTTGGTGAGGAGCAGCGGCCGTGCTAGTGAGGCCAGGCCTGGCCTCCACGACGTCTCCCCCTTCCTCCTTGCGACCCAGGACGACACCTGGCCACGGACCGGCGGCTGCGCGTGTCCTGGATCCCACGCCGGGGCGGATCCGGCTGGATCCGCCGCCGCACCGCCCTCCGCCGGCGACGGGAACCCCATGGAGTCGGGGTCATTGGCCATGGTGCCGTGGCCTTCGCCGTCCGCCTTTTTTTCGATCCGATTCCCTCCGCCGTCTGCGCGGTTTGCTGGAGTGAAAGGCGGAGAAAGGGTATTTTAGGCATTTCGCGTATCTAAGATGGGAGATATAACGGTGAAGGCTATCAGAGATGGACGGAAGGCCATATAAGTAAGGAATTTTTGTTTTCGGGCCTTATAGGTAAGTTCGAAAAAAAAGAGGCCACGGAAGGAAGACACCGTTTTTCGAGGCCTTATAGGTAATTCTCTCTTATATTTACTATAAGCTCCTAGAGTTTCTCTAAAGCAATGTTCATATTGTGATTTGGCTGAGGCACCATACATGATTGTAACTTTGTTCTATTCTAGTTAATAAAGCTCCCAGGTAAGCAAGAAACAAATACCTTAAGGGCTCGTTTGGAACAAAGGAATAGAAAACACAGGAATAAGTAAAGCCCAGGAAAGAAAGGTGAGTATAGTCACAAAACTAAGGGAAAACGTAGAAAAGAAATAGGAGAGGAGATGTTTGGAACAAAGGAATTTGTAACACAGGAATTACAAAGCTTATGACTGTTAAAGGCACTTATAACACATATATATATTGACAAATCTTTGTAAGAAGGAAAGTGTGATTGATTGTGTTTATTCTTATTTTATTGGTGGGACCTGCTAGCATGAGCTACAAGTGGTATGGCAGCGTGGAGTTAAGGGCCCCTTTGGCCGGGCTCGTGCCTGCTCCGACTCCCGTATTGTAGTGGCACTGTAGTCAAAGATGGAGGAGCCAAAAAAAGCAACTCCTTCTCCGAACAGCTCTGTGAGAGAGAAAACGAAGACAGAAAACTAGCTCTTGTGAACAGTGTCTGCACAGGATATGAACAGTAACGCAGCAGAGGGAGCCGGAGCCGCCGGGAGCTGCACCAAAGGGGGCCTAAGCTTCAAGTGTGTCCGTGCTAGCACGCTGGACGCCTCGGGCTTCCGCGAAGAGAAGAAAAACCAGAGCACAAAGGTGAAGAGACTACCGTATTCCATAGGAAAGGAAAGAATGTTTTTTTTCCATGTTCCAAACAGCATACTTATTTTCCTTTCCCCTATTTCAGTTTCATGTGAATTTTCTACGAAAATCCTATAATCCAAATGGTCCCTAAGCCAAAGGAGACTCTCATTTTTTTGTCAAACCTTTTTGGGGTGAAGGATCAATTTCTAAACATGGGGCAATTATAAATGGGTAAACACCTTGCTTTAAAGTTTTAGTACCCTTCTTTGTTTAATATTGTTTGAAAAAACATGTAGCAATAGCATAAGTGCTCAGTACGAACCCTTTTATTAACAGTAATGCTTGGTTTAGGGCGTCCGAACAAACCGACCCCGCCCGCGTGACCAGTGGCGGACCCAGGATTTTGCTAAGACTAGGGCCAAATTTCACTGGCGAATCACCGATAGCTACGCTATAGTCTGAATGACTATATACACAATATACATAATGCATATATATATATATATATATATATATATATATATATATATATATATATATATATATGCGTGCCATACAGAAAAATAGAAATTTTCATGGAAAGTTTGCAAATGAAGTATGGAAAAGTCAATATAGTACATGGAATATTAGAAAATAAATACCTAAGGCATGATGATTTGCTGCATTTGCAGTGAATATAGTACACAGTAGAGATTACTTGAAGTGAATCAAGAGAAGAATTGAAGAAATACCTTCACAGTTCAAGTTCTGCTTGGTGACGCGGGGCTCCGGCAAGCTACCTGCAAGGGCAACGGACCGACGGCGGCCGCGGGGACGAGCCGGCTGGGTGCCGCTGTGCCGGCGCCGGCGAATGCGAGAGCGCACAGGAGCGGGAGGCAAGAGCAGCGGGCGGCGGCGTGAGCGAGGAAAGAGCCGCGAGTCCGCGACCGCGAGCTGCGCCAGCGCGTGCGAGTTGAGACCGTGGTCTGCCCTGCTCTTTTCCTCAGTGGGCTGTGCCTATGCGTTGTTGGGCCAAAACTGAGAACTTGTTCCAAAAAATTCTGGGCCGCGACTAGGGCCATGGCCCTGCTGGCCCTAGGCCTGGGCCCGCCCCTGCGCGTGACGCCTAAGAAAAAAAGAAGGGGCGTGCAGCTACAGTCAGGCAAGCCCGCATCCGTTCTTTTTGCGGGGCAGCGCATGGGAGTGTGTGTGGCCAGTTCGGGGTGCAGTTCGGGATGCATGCGACGCTTGGAGAACCGTGCACGTGCATGACCATGGAGAGAGGCTCCCTCCTGCGTTGCGTTCATTGCTGGCTAGACCAGCCAGGTAGACCCCTAGCTGCACGCACCCAGGGCCACAGGCCTCCCTTTCGCGCCTGTCCTCTGCTGCCTAGCGCCCAAGTCTGTTGCTGCTTGCCATCCTGCTCTTTTCTCTCTGTGTGTTGTCTACACCTAGGTCAAGCTGCCTCCTTCTGCATGTTGCCTGCAGCGTTGCTGCTTTGGCCGGCCGGATTAGCCAGTTATAGGGCCGGCCAGGCCGCTTGCCTGTTTGTGGGAGGAGTGCAGGCCCACATCTGCTTCCGTGATGGTTGACCGTTGGCAACTAAGTGCCGGCCTAAATTTTTCTGTCACTCCATGGCATCAAGCTCCATATGTTTTCATACCTTTTAGATGTATGTTTCATCTGGTGTTGCATATGTTTTATTTGGTTATATATATTGATTTGGCTATACACGTATGTTGCAAGTGTATATTTCAAACATTTCATTTATTTCAGACGTATGTTTCAAATATTTTATATGTATGTTGCATATGTTGCAATAGCTATACACGCATATTGCAAGTGTATGTTTCAAATGTTTCATCTATTTTAAACGTATGTTGTAAGTGTTTTATCTGGATGTTGCATATGTTGCAGTGACTATACATATGTTACAACTGTGTGTTTCAAATGTTTCACCTATTTCAGACATATATTGCAGCAAGTGCCTCATATTGCAAGTGTTTTCATTAGCATGCGTAGTATATTTCATGCGTTTTAGATATATGTTTCATATGTTTCTCGGATGTTGCATCTGATGTTGCAAATGTAGATATGGTCCCCACCTGTATGCACGTCTATGGGTGCGTAGCACAGAAGCGAAGCGAGGGATACAACAATATGCGGGGGCACGAGCATGGGTGGTCCCCACCTGCATGCATGGGCGCGCAACATAGAATGAATTGAAATGCGCAGCATCAGGCACGGGCTTACATGTATACGTGCAGCACCATGTGGGATAGGCGGGCAGGCGCACAGTTGCACCCACATGCAGGACAAGCGTGGTGGCAGTCAGACTTATCAGGCATGCGGGGCGGGCGCAACAGACGGGGCAGGCACAGGCGTCCGGATGGGGGCTAGCGTTCGGACGTCCGGGTGCTAGCCACGCCCTTTTATTAATCTCAGTTTGGATCTTTTGTGTGGAGTTTACAAAAAGATGGCAAATTCACAATCTGGCCAGTGTACAGCTTTCTTGTCAATAATTGCACGTGAAATTTAGCATTTAAAAACATATCAAAATAAAATATTCATGTGATAATTTAAAAGAGGGGTCGTCTTGATTAAGGAGAATATAGTATAGCTTGTTGAAATTGGGAAAATAGTATTTTTTTTGTTGCTTTTGTAGTAAATTAGAAACTATTTAACACATATTCTTTGAATGTCATTATGCCAAATCTATGGCACTTTTTGTGCGATGTATCTTGTTTTAGGTGTCCGACCCCGACAAAGTTCAACTCATTTGTTTAGTTCTTAGTCTAAGTAGGGGTTGGAATTTTACATCTCTGTTCATTTTGTTGGACAATTTTAGAAAATTCTTTTGTTGGACAATTTGGCTCACAAAAAGTGATTTTGTGTTAAATAATGGCCATACAAGAATTTTTTTTGTAGGTTTTATCCAGGGGACGCACTAGCTTCAGTTTTAGCCTCTATTGTAGCACACTAAGGAGAAGGAATATTTGGTTAGGACGTGCCAACTTCTAGAGTCAAAGTTATGCAATTTTTCATGTACCATGGATGTCCGTTTTGGTTTTGCATTTGCCAGTAATGTTAGACACTTTTTAGCATTTTGATTTTGAGTCATTTTTAGATAATGCTACCGGTTGTTTTGGGAGCATCTGGCAACTGAATTTTGGGCCATCAAATCTGGCACGTGACGTGCTTTGGGCTGTCCGATCTCGCGCTCTCTATTTGGCTCCCGATGTTTCTACAGCTCACGCTCCCTTCGCCGCCTCCGCTCTCTCTTTGGCTCCCGATTTCTTCCGCCGCCGCCCCCCGGCACCGCCTCCCACCGCCGCTGCCCCCCGGCACAGGCCGTTGCTCTGTCCGCTGCCGCCGCGCGGGCATCCCCAGCGCGGCTGTCCTCGGCCCCGGCCCCCTAGCTGCAATCCATAGAATTTGTATTTTTTTTGAAATTTGTGGACAATTTGATGGCATTTGTGAACAATTTGACATATATTTCTCTGATGTCTGTAATCTATAGAAATATTTGTATTTTTTTTAAAAAAAATTGACATATATTAGTGTTATTCCAAATTACATCACTTCATCCAATAAACTACGCTGATAATTTCATCGTAAATATAGTAATAAGACAATGTAAATATAGTTAAAAAAAGTATACATGAGCAAAATTCAGTTGTTAGGAGGGGCTAAAACAACAGGATGTCATCCCATTTTTTTATAATAGCCGTGGTAGATTTGAAGCCAGGACAAATCTATTTTACATCTAAAAAAAGCAAAGCTACCCATTTAAAAAAATCACCTAAGACACGAAAAGAACCTCACGTTATGATTTCTCAGCTCACAGTGACCTGTCCCTTGCAGCTAAAAAACAAGGTCCCCTAAAACCAAGTACTGAGCAGTAAAGTCCCCAGGCCTTGATTTAAAACATTGGCCTAAATGAGTACTCCTAAGCAAGTAAGCAGTAAAGTCCCCAGGCCTAAATCAAGTCCGAAACCCAGCCCGGTCCACACACGCTCAGCCTGATCCCCTGCTCCCTTGCCACGGTGCCTCTTACCGGGCCATCCGACCAAACCTGGCTGCCGTCCCAAAACCTAGTAGATCAAGTATCAGTAGCAGGAGCAGAGCAGGAGAATACGCAATCCTCCGCGTCGTCGAAGATGACCGACGACGTGGTATGGCACTGCATCCGCCACGGCCACCGCAGCTCATGGCCAAGTATATAACGCCGGCGACCGCCGTATCTTCTCGTGTACTTTTGGGGTGGTGTTTCTTGTGACGGTAAAACGGTTTTCGCAGGATCGAAACGGGCATCTTCTGCCGGAACCCCTACAACGCTACGGGCATCTGCAACCGGAGTTCATGCCCCCTCGCCAACAGCCCCTATGCCACCATACGCGATCACGGCGGTGAGCCACCGAATTCACCCTCCCCTGTTTTGTTGTCGCCTCCTGTTAAGCTCTTGATCCTTCGAATGGGAAGCTATGCGTGGTTATAATCTGAATCTTTTGGTGATATTGTTATTCTTCTTTCCCTTTACTGGCCATGCAGGTATTTTTTACTTGTACATGAAAACTGCTGAAAGAGCTCACTACCAACTAAACTGTGGGAGAGGGTTAAATTGCCAAGGAACTACGAGAAAGCAATAGAAGTTATCAACAAGCATCTTGTGTGTATCTCTTTCTGTTGTACATCGAATGAAAATTCCAAGTGAAAAGTCTTACAAGCCTTGATAGCACGCCTTTGTTCCTTCCTTCAGGAATTTTGGCCAAAGTTACTTGTGCATAAAATCAAGCAGCGCCTGACAAAAATGACTCAGTATCGAATAAGAATGAGGAAACTTCATCTGAAAGTGAGGTAGGCACGTATGCTACTGATTTCACAGCATGCTTCTTCTGAATATGATAGGATAATGTGAAGGGGGTATGAATGATACAATAGTACATTGTTGCATAAAAACTTATTTGTTACCTCTCTGACACATGGAAAATTGCTAACCATATTCATCAACTCTTTTAGGGAGAAGTTAATGACTGTACCCAGGAAGAAGACTAAGATTGATATCAACAAAGAGATGAAAGCTGACATAGCTGCACAAATTGATAAGGTCAATTCCTGACCCTTATCAGGTGTTTTTCGTTATCCATCGTCAAATTCTAACATATGTGCACTTGTCATCGTGCAGTGTATTCAAAGTGAATTACTCGAACGTCTGAAGAATGGTTGCTACAGTAAAATACACAATTATCCCTTCATTGATTTTGATTATATTGTTAAACTAGATGAAGATCATGATGTTCATGTCTTAGAGGATGAAGAGGTAAGCAATGTACTTACAATCTCACTTTGATGTGTTCTTAATGTTCACAGGCCTTGTGATTTATTGTGAGCTTACTTTTTCTTTGAGAACATGCATTGCACGTCTTTCATTAAGAAGAAGTTAGAAAATTTACATGCCCAACATCACATCACAGCGAGTGCCATGAGCGATGGGGAAGAACACGAATACAAGGCACAGCTAGGCGGTGGAACGCACACTGTTGTAACTAACTAAGAAACTAAAAGTGCGATCGAAGAGTTTGTGACGGTAAGCAAACCCATGCTTAGGTCGCTTGCGACGCCACCTGCGTCCTGCGAGCACCAGCCAAAGGGAAGAGCTCCCGCATTGCCACATGCTTGGACGACGACAACTCTTGGAACGTCTCGTGAAACTGAGTGGCGATGATCGCATCAGGTGTCGCCGGCGCAGACCGTGTAGCGCTCGCCGAGGGCTGCCATTTGCTGAGCATCACCTTCTTTGCCTGCACCTCCGGCTTCGGGTCTTTGTAGACAGACTTGGCCGCAAGCCTGTCGCGGCGGCGTGGCACCACGTTTTCGTCCCTGACGCGCGAGACACGAAGGCGCGGAGGCAACGTCAATCCGGCGATGAAGTCCTGAGCGGAGATGGGTTGTACTGTAGGTGAACCTGGGACAGATGGCGGAGTGTTATGAACCTGGGCTGCGTCCTGGGTGAGCAACGCCGTGCCGTCGTCAGTTGGCTGAGCAGGCTCCACTGCGTGGCCTCGATCAGTTTCTTCGACGGGTGACTGCAGCGACTGCTCAGCTTGGGCTGGTTGTTGGGCTCAGCATTGAGCTCTTGAGTTGGTGGAATGGCGTCCAGCTCAGTCAGCCCGTCACAAGACCCAGCACAGCGACAGGAACGTTATCCCCGTCCATGCCGTTGGAATGCTCTGGGAGCTTAGCAGAGTCGATGGACCCCGCCGCAACAGGGGACGAGGACTGCGCACTGCGGCCATGACTGTGGGCCAAGCCATGACCTCATGCTCGTCAGCCACCAAACCCGCTGCCCAGGATTCCGGCGGTGGACTTCTTTCCAGCGCCATCAAGGAAGAAAGCAGGTGGTCCGCGGCTGCCAGTTGTGGCACTGCACGGGCAGGGGCCTCCATGTCGATCACACAGAGCATCGGGTCCGGCCATTGTGGCGATTGCTGTGGCTGCAACAGAATTTGAATTTCGAAATCCCTAAATGCCTCGCGCGACTGGGTTGTGGAACACGATACTGGCCCTGACGAAGGCTGACGACAGGGTGCATTCCCTTGCTTGGACTGGATGACGAAGAACCGGCGCGCGGAAAGATCGGACAAGGAATCTCACCCACGAGGACAGCTGGGGTTCGGTGGAAGGTTGGGCCCCACCCCTTGCCAAACTGCAGGTCCGGTGGTACGCCGGCGTCCTGGCCGCCGTGACTGTCGTGGCGCGTACATGGTGCGTCACACCTTGCCGCGACCTCCCTTGGACAATCAGAACGTGTAGGAGAACGCAGGTGCTTGCAGTTCCTGGCCCAGTGGCCTGAGCAGCGATACAACAAGCAGCGCGACGGGAAGGTACAGCGCGCCACGACATGATCCGCCGCCAGGCAGACAACCAACTTCGGTGGCACCGGGCGCGAGACCGATGGGGCGCGGCGTTGCTACCGCCTCCAGCGGCGTTTGCACTCAACCAGATGGAACCCATCCGCATCTGCCGAAGATGCCATGCACGGAGGGTGCGACGAGGATACGGTGGGGCGGGCTGGGCGCTGTGCGTGATGCAGTGGCGCATCGGCGGCCTGAGGATAGTTGAGACGGCTAGAACGGAGAGGGGCGCGTCGGCGGCCTGAGGAGCGGTGGCCCTACGGTGAGGACCCAGCCGCTGGTGCACCGGAATCCGCTCCACAACCCGAGTCTTCGCCGCCAGAATGGAGCGATAAGTCCTGCGACCGGCCTCCAGCCTCGTGCGCCTTGGTTGACGATGCCCACGACAGTTATGGCGTCCCCAGGCCCTCCCGTCAGCCGCCAGGCCTCGGTTGTCCGCGGCGACCACGCTGGGGCCTGGCGTGGCGTCGACTGTGGGAGGCACGTTCACCGAGGCGGGCTGCACCATCACCCAGTGAGCAGCCTTGAGGTAAGGGAGGGGGAGCACACGTCCTTGTCGTCAATGAGGGAGATCTCCCACCGCATGGATTTGGTCATGCCGGCGGAGGGGAAGAAGGGGACAGCGTCAGGGGAGAGAGAGGGGCCTTACCAGAGGCGGAGCCGACGTTGGTGTGCGGGGTGGCTGCCGGAGCCGGAGAGCCCGTGGTACCATCCTGGCCGCGCGCTGGTGACCCAGATGTGTCCGTCGTAGTTCCGCCATGGAGCCCCCGAGGACGCCGTGGGAGGGGCGGAGGTGGGAACTGGCGACGGCGGCACAGGGGAGCATGTATGGCAGAACCGCCTGAAATAACTCATTTTCAGAGGTACTTGTCTTCCACTAGACACTAAGTACCCCGAAAATGAGCTAAAAAGAACAGTTCTGTCGAGCACACCCTACGGGAGAGCTCGAAACAATCCACATTTACATCCAGAATCCAATAACGAGTACGAACTTACAATACTTAGTCCATTTCATACAACATTAAATCCTAAAAATTATTTATTACAATATCAGCGTTCAGAGTGCGATAAGTAAACAACGAAAATTAAATAAACATCTAGCGGAAATGATACAAGGATCCATCTGTACCCACCAAAAGAATCCTCCACATAAAAGCTACTCCTCAAGCTACACCTGCAATAGGGTAAAATAAACCCTAGTTACACAATATACTCGCAAGACTTACCCAACTAATGGGAATATATTTCCTGACTCTCAAAGGATATGATAGATAATATGGCTTGTGGTTTATTTCGTTTTACGGAAAGCATTACTAGCATTTCATCCTTAAGATAAAGTTTTATTAGTAGTCAAGATTAGTTTATTATCTAACCATTCTATATAAGCACATGTTCTACTCTCAAGCAAGGGTTAAGCAATCATATTTATGTTATTATCTTTCATATTCCAGTTCTTACTACGGTGCTAGACCATAGCCAAGTCGTACCGTCACATAGAAACGGCGATTCACGAATTAATATAGCCCAGCTAGGTGCCCTGAAAATACACGCCTCGTTTGTACCCCAGGCACAAACAAGACCAACCCATTCCACTCATGTGAAGATGTCCAGGTCCCCGTCCAAACTTGGACTCCAAGCCCCTACACCTAAGACCCGGTCTCCATGCGGCGCTTAAACCTCTACCTTTTTCTGCCTCAAATCAGTCAGTCCGGAAAGAGCAAAAACCCACGATAAGAGAGTAATAAGCCTTCCCGCTCCCATAAACAAGTATGTGTTCGAGATAATAAATCTGTGACCTGACTAGCATCCATAGCAACAGACAATCTTTAATCAACACAGACAGGGAAAACAGTGCAACCAAGCTATGCCCTGTGGCCGCGGGACACAACCAGTTACACCCACCAATACCCGTATCATATCCCTGCCTGATCACCATTTTCCTTTCCATTATTTTATCGTGAGTGTAATACTAATACCACCTACTTGTGAGTAACGGTAGGTCACTCACGCTATCGATAACCTAAGCAAACATATATACGATAATTATCAAAATAAGGGTTATGCACCAGGGCTTGCCTTGGGCAGGCACGGTGTCAGCTGCGTCAATCAGCTCTGGGACTCCCTCCTGTATGGGGATCTCCTCCTCGTACTCCCCACCACCTCCTCGTACTCATTCTCGCTGGTGATCGCGAACTCCACCAACTCGTTCTCTATATGCATGCGATAACGATGATGCAACAATTTAGCATTTAGACAATAACAACTCTTAAAATAAGAACACATAAACTACACTAACAATCTAGCTCTAATGGCTAAGATACTAAACTAACTATCAACTTTATTAAACCAGATATTAAACTCACCCTAACAAATACCAAATTTTATTAATCAATATCATGCTTTTATTCTTAGTTTTAATGGATATTTAGCTACCATATTAAACAGTCTATTCTAGTACAAAAAAATTTAAAGCAAGCACGTAATAATACAACAAAGCTACGTTAAAAATTTCATGATCAAAGCTATTACCAATTTGCCACAAAAATTCCTACAATTATTAATCTAATCATATTAAGCATTTCCATATGATTTAATAGTCCTTAGTATCATCACAGACATACACAAAATAATTATACTAACAGATAGACCACGAATTTCGGAAACTAACAAAATTAGTTTCACTATCTTTGGACACCCATATGAATTGATATTAATTATCAAAGATCAGCTCAGAAAATAAAATATAAAGCCATTTCTAATTTCTAATAAAAGGGAAAGAGAATTCATCTGCACAGCCCACACACGCAAGGCGGCCCACGACGGGTGAGCCCGCGCGTGTGCTAGCATATTTGCAAAAACGCCCTCGCTCTATCCTATAATAGCGCGATCAAGTTACGTACTGTTCCTACAGACATGATTATGCAAAAAGACCCTTATACTACCCTGTCTTCGCATCGGGAAGATCGTTGGCCTCCCCACGTTCGCCGACGCGGCGCTCACCGGCACTGGGCTGCTACGCCGACCAAGTGGGACCTGCGCAGACCTAGCTAGGGGATCAATGCTCACCTACTGGCCGACGCGCAACGCTGAGTAGCGGTTAGAACGCCGGAGACGGAGCAGAGCAACTCCTCCATGTCGGCGGCAACCTGCGATCGTGGCGATGGCGTTCCGGTGAGCTGCAGGGCTAGGGGGCAGTCGCGGTAACGAGCGAGCATCAGTGACTCACCACGGACCAGGCCGAGTGATGGCTCGGTCGGAGACGCCCCGAGAAAAGCTGGCCACGTGCGCCCGAACGGTGCGGTGGTGCACCGCAGCATGGCCGCGTCAGAGGTGGTAGGGTGGCGGTAGGGGCACGGCTACACTGCGCATGGCAAAGAGGAGTCCGAGACAGGGTTAGGGATGCACCCAATTCAACTCTAAGTGGTTAGATTGGAGGCTGCCACCGGCAATGGCCAACCTGGCCTTATCGGCAGGGCGGCAGGGAAAAGCTCCAAAACTAGGGCTCGGCTGGACATGGCTCAGGGTGGAGGGGGTGTCAGGCGACTAGCGGATTGATGACGAGGCTAAAGGCATGATGAATTGGACCGAGATGACTCCCCTCTGCCGATTTGATACTGCGGCTCAGACAGTCATGGCGGTAGGGAGGGAAGGGGAGAAATTAGAGCTCGACGTGACCTCGGTTTGGCGGGACGCGGCCGACGCGACCGGGTGACACGAGCGTAGCCGCTACGGACAACCCGCAAGCGTCCATGACCGAGCGCGGCCGCAGCGCCATAAATGGCAAGGCGACGGTGGACATGGCCATGAGCGCACAGCGGGGAAAAGGGGCAAACCCACGTGCTTGGAGAAAAGACGGCAGCGGCGTAGAGGTGCAGAGCGCGGACGAGACGCCTAGGCAGCAGTACGGCGCAACCTCAGGCAGGGCAGTGGCAGCGCAAGGACGCGGGATTGCAGCGGCAGCAGGGGACGACAGCGGTGGGTCAGGGCGGTCGGGCAGCTCGACGCGACGAGGCGAGCAGCCACGGCTCCGCGCGGCAGCGGCCAGAGGCGGCCAGGCCACAGACCAGCCGCGGCCAAGCTGGGGCGGCCCTGGCCCCAGTGACATGGCCACGCACGTGTGGCTCGGCTGCAATGACCACGGCCAGGTGATGTGCACAAATTTTAAAGCACACATAAAAGCTAAACTACTGGAATCGAAACCAAACCATCTACACTATACCAACTAGGGCACATCAGGCTACTCACCGAGGATCAAACATGACACCGCTGCCAAGCTAAATTTCACCGAATAAACTCGCCAACATTGCACTGTCACACCATTTTCAAACTTGAAAATTTTCGAAGTCTTTGAGCTGGATTTGTTTTTAGATTCGATTTCCAAGCTACTAAAAATATTATCTAGCATTACCACCTTGCTAAAACAATAGTTGCATGGTCATCTACAAAGTTCATATTTCAAACTTTATGTTCTATAGTGCTTTTGCTCAATAAAAATTGGTTTTGAACCTTACTTGATATATCATGAGCCATTGAATCAATTTTTATTTAGCATTTTCATTAGCCATTTTAGTTGACAAAAATGTTATCTCAGTACTTTAGCACATGCAATAACACCTAAATATGATGCTCATGACATGATTTAGCAAGTTAATTAGTGCGTATAACACCGAGGGTGTTACAGCATGCGGCCGCCTCAGGTGGAGGCGTCGCGGCAGCCGCCGGCCCCTGCGGCGGAGTGGCGGCGGTGGGCATGCCACGCGCGTGAGCACCCTCGCGCTGGTGAGGAGTGGGCTAAGGGCCGGGGGGGGGGGGGGGGGGGGGGTGGCGGCTAGGGTGCCAAGGGCAAGGGTTTCAGACTAGTACTTTCGTAAGCAGCTCCGTGCTAATATTCCCAATCTGAAGATATGTTAATCCTGTGAGCTTACTCTCAATGCAGGAAAATAAGATAGAGTACATTGAAGCTGATGAGATCGAAACGGAGATGGATGACATGGAGGACTTTGAAGGCCTTCTTAATGGTGAAGATTCTTCGATCTCCTATGTTCTTGGTCCAGTAGTTGCTGTGAAGAAACTTCAAGTAACTCTAATAATACTCAATTCTAGTAATCGCCTAGGACTGCTAAAATATGTTGTCAGATATATGGGCTTTATGGGCAAAAACGGTACTTTAACATTAGGAATAAGTTCTTCCTTTTTACAGGTAATATTAGGACAATTTTCTTTTATATCACTATTTGATGTGTACTTTTCATGTATACCATCATCAGCTTGGAATAATGAAAGTTTCCTCTCAAGGTGGATGGAAACTGTCCATAATGTTATTTAATTTAAATGTTTGAAAATATTTGCAGGTTACGCAGATGCAGATGATCATGTTTTAGATGAGCATGTAGCAAAGAAACAAAAGAGAGCACAGATTGGGACAAGGTCTACGAAGGTTATGAGTGAGGTAAAACATATAACATCAATCTGAATATTTGACTGTATGTCAGGGAACTTTCAGTTTCCACAATAATCGCCTTCCTTTCTTGATGACCAAAATGCAAAGTAAAATTCCACAGCTTTTTTTTAATATGTCTCCATTTTATAGTAAACGAATTGGAAGTGGAAAAGTATATTATTCCAAATTCTTTCTCTGTGTTTTCAACTCCCTCAACAACCCCAAAAGTTCCCTGAATGATTTCGCTGGTGAACTTGCACAAAAGCATGCACTGGGGGTGCAGAGGACTAAACTGCTGTAGGAAGTTTGTCTGAAGCTTAGATAGTTTTTTGGGTTTCCCTCAGTTCCCTGTTCACTATAAATGAATCATTTTTTCCCCTTTCTGGAACAGTTGGAACATGATGAAGACGACACGAATCGCAAACAAAGGACGCTACTGTGAATTCAGCAACCACGACCTCTCGATAACTTGCTTGGTGTAGATCTCCATCCGCGTTGTAGTTTAAATCATCTGTTTATTTCTCTCTTGACTGTGCTGAAAATCCAAATTTGGGATCAACACAAAATCTTGGTTAGAACACTATCTGAACCAGTTACCCAGACCAGGGTTCCTTCTTGATAAATCTGCATTCTTATGCAGTGACCTTGTAGTATTGACGTGGAAAATTATTGGGACTCTAGAAAGATGCCTAGTTGTGAATCAGGTAAATATTGTGGCTGCGTGCACGTAGCCGAGTGGTGGTAGGAGATGCTTCCTTGTGAATATGGTAGAAATTCTGTATAGTAGAGCAGCAAAAAAGAGCAGCACCAACTGCACACGTCAAAGGCATTCCTAGATTTCTTTTAGAGAAGACACTCCTGAAAATTATCCCATAGAACTTTTTTTTTGTGACCGTGCTTAAACACGTGTTTCATTAAGAGAATAAAGTATCAGACAGAAAATTGAAATTCAGTTGAATCACGTGATAACTCACTCCGATCCGTGCTGAAATTATCACGGTTACATATGCAAGCATCTATAGCAATTGAAATCGGATGTGCTAGCGCCCGGACTTTCAATTCGGGCGCTAGTATCCGGGCGTTTCTGCATAGGGAGCGAACAAGCGTCTAGCGTATCGGGCTTATGAGGAAGCACACTAATAGTGGTCCCGCGTCGTCTCGGACGTCGCCCACGCTGTCCCGGACGTCGTCCACGTTGCAGGGTGCTTCCCAGCGCATCCCATGTGTAACATCGGATCTACTTTTGAAACATTCAGATGCAACAGTTGCAATACTTGAAACAAAGCGTCTGAAACACTTGCGAAAATGCTTGAAAACATTTGAAAACCGTGCAAACATATGTAACATCTAAATAAAACACTTGCAAACATATATGAAACACCTTAAAACACTTGAAACATATGCTTACAACATGCATGTATATGCAACATCTAGATCTACTTTTGCAACATCCAGACAAAACACTTGCAACATTTGGCTGGAACAGATGCAACATTTTGGAACATATACTTGAAACATACGTGTATAGCCATTACAACATGTGTAACATCTCGATCTACTTTTGCAACATCGATATGCAACACTTGCAATATACATCGAAAACATCTGAAATATACTATTGCAACATGCGCTTTTAGTATCTGCTTGCTGCTTGGACAGGCTCGTCGACGCGGAGCTCGAAGCCATAGAGTGGCGCGGAGGCCACCGGTGTAGAGCTCGTCGGCGGCACAGACCTCGGCAGGGGCAGGGGTAGGCGGATGGAGCACGGCCATGATGGGAGGCGCGAGTCCGGGAGCGAGCTAGCGAGCGCCTAGCGCGTCGGGCTCGCCGGGCGCGGCATGGGCGGCCGAGGACATGGTCCATCCCGCGAGCAGGGCGAGCGGGCGACGCGGGCTGAGGCAGCGTGGGCGAGTGTGGGGTCTGTCCGGACGGATGCCCTATAAAAAGCGTTTCCGATTGAGATTAAGTTGAATCACTTATTAAAATTGAAAAATTATTCAGAACTAATGATGACTTGAGAAAATCTTGTGATTGCTACATGTGAAAATCGCGCTTACATACTGGGTTCTTCACTAGACCATACATCGTAGGGTGTTCATTTCATCGACTCTAGGTTACTCTACAAGTTTCATCAAGGCTAGTTTTTTTCCAGAGGAACTTCATGAACACTTCTTTCCGTCCGGTCAAACTGGCCATCAGTATAACTTATCATCATCAATGATGGTGTACATTATGCTTCCGTATTGTATCACCCTTGCTACGGAAACTGATGTTACTTAATTTGAGAAATTTCTTGTAAACGTAGTCAGCTCGCGTCTGATGGGCCAGTTCCGACTGGACGACGACGATGGATAGAGGTGGGCTAATTGGTAACACATGATGTTAGCTCACTTGAAGCGGATAAAGATGGCATCAGCGGAGGTTCACAGCAATGGGGCACTAGGGACAGCGATGACTTGATGACTTCTAATAATCACCGAATCTGGCTGTTTCAGGAGACGATGTCCGGAAGCAAGGATGTGCCGAGATCGTTGTATTTTTTCTCTTTTTTGTTGTTGTGTGTTCTCTTCTTTGTTAGGGTATGAGTCTAAGTGCTATTGTATCTTTTGGTTGTGTATACAGAGGTCAGATTAATAAAAATCTATAATAAAAAGTTGAAAGTATTTAAAATGTTTCTTTACTACACTATAACTCTAAGAAAATTAAAAATTTTTTTGGGATTTTTTTGACAATACAGATTTTATTACTTATTTAATTCAGCTAAATAGCTGATCACCAAAGTCTCTATGAACTGGAACACTCACACCCATGACCTGCTATAGCATAAGCAGTTTTATTACATGAACGAGGACAGACACACACACTCTAATACTGGAACTCCGAAAACAGCAATTAATAAACTGTTAAAGAACAAAAAGCGATATTCATCTTTCCTTAGGAAGGAGCAGTATTCAGCTATTCTCGTGGGCTACGGGCTACATTCCATTTAGCCAGCCCAAATCCACCTCCCCGGCCCACCATTCATCTCCTTCGGTGGTCGTCGAACTCGTCGTCTTCCGTCCATCCCATCCTCGGCGGCGGCGGAAAGAGAGAGCAAGCGATGACGTCCTCGGGGACGGCCGCGCAGCAGCTGCCGCGGACGGAGGCGCGGTCGCTGTCGGGCCACGAGGGGGCGGTGCTGGCCGTGCGGTTCAACCGGGACGGCAACTACTGCCTGAGCTGCGGCAAGGACCGCACGCTCCGCCTCTGGAATCCTCATACCGGCGCCCACGTCAAGACCTACAAGTCCCACGCCCGCGAGGTCCGCGACGTGCACTCTTCCTCGTACGTACTCACGCACGCACGCAAGCACGCGCCCCCCTTCTCCATCTCCTTGTCTCCCTTCGTTGCGTCGCATCTGATCCGGAGACGCGGCAACGGAAAATTCGCCAAGTGCTTCTTTCTGTTCATTCGTAGGTTTGTTTTCTGGACAGGGATAACGCGAAACTGGTGTCCTGCGGAGCCGACAGACAGATCTTCTATTGGGACGTCGCCTCGGGCCGCGTCATCCGCAAGTTCCGCGGTCACAACAGCGAGGTAATAATGCATTAGATCAATTGATGTATTCGTTTTTCCGTTATTTATGGAGTTTTCATCCCTGTCTTCTGATGGCCACGACAGAATGTGATTGTTCTTGGAGCTGAGCAGTTTACACAATTTTAATCAAGTAGTTCTGTGCTCATTGTGTGGGTGATAGTGCTTCTATTATTTGTGTCGTACAATTCTTGTTCGTTCCTCTGAACACTGGCGAACGCTACCTGAAGAACACCGCACACAATAGTGTATTGTTCCCATTGCTGTAATACCAGCTCCATCCAAAGCAGTGCTCTGAACCATACTTCTGGTGGTTGTACTCTTGTGTTTTTATCTGATAGTTCCACTTGCATTTGGCAGTTGGCATTGCACACTTTGGTTCAACTATGTGATTATGTCAGGCCTGTTGGTGATGCTCAAAAATTGATAGTCTCTGTGTGATAAATTTGTCATTTTTTGATATGTCATCCTGCTCAGCCATCTTTATTCTGCTCTTGATAGGTCAATTCAGTGAAGTTTAATGAGTACAATGCTGTTGTAGTCTCAGCTGGTTATGACCGTACGGTGCGTGCATTTGACTGCAGGTCACAAAGCAGCGACCCTATTCAGGTAGTTTTACATTGTTGCCTATAATACATATGCATCACGTTTTGTTATATTTCTTTTTCTTGATGTCTTATACACTTGCTTTCTATTCTATCATGTTGCAGACAATTGATACTTTTCAAGATAGTGTAATGTCAGTTAACCTAACAAAGACAGAAATAATTGCTGGCAGTGTTGATGGTACTGTCCGGGCATTTGACATTCGCATGGGTAGGTAGGTGGTGCCTTATTATTCTAACTTTGGTTGTTCCCTCTTTTTTTTAAGGAAATACTTCGAATCCTAATCCATTTACTCCTATCAATTGTTTCTGTATGGTTGATTCATTTCCCTCTTGCTTATATCAGGGAGACTGTTGATAATCTGGGGCATTCTGTGAACTGTGTATCATTATCAAATGACAGCAATTGCCTTTTAGCTAACTGTTTAGATTCTACTGTGCGGCTTGTAGACAAGTAAGTGCTATTTACAAGCTGCTCAGTATTTTGTTTTCAGCCTGGGCACAAATTGCAGGGAAGCCTCTTTTATCTAGCACTTTGGAGCAATTAAATCCCATTACTCAAGTATGGGGTTATTATTATTATGTTTATTCTCCTCTACTTTATAGAAGGATGCAGTCACACTCTTCCTTAGCTTTGGTTGGAAAGATGATATGGTTATCAATGGTGGCAGTATGGACTGGAGAAGAAATTCCTCATCTTGACATAGCTGTCAATCTCATTACCATCTTGAATGGGTTGATCAAAGCAAATTTTCTCCTTAACTCTTAGTCCCTGATTCATCACTGGCCTATTGTCTTTGCCATAGACTCTTGGTCCAAATATATCCAATTACTGGGTTCCAGAGCTGCACTAAGCTGCTGTTGGTGCCATGGAGGTGCTTTACACTTGCACTTGCAGGCTCCTCATGTTTCTCAACCAATATATTTGAGAATTGTAGTGCAAGATTCAGGCTGGCTTCATGTTTCTTTTGCATATACATTAGAAAGCTTTAAGTTAACTTGGTATTGAAACATGTACTCTCTTGGGTAGCTAGCAAGTTAAATGGAACATTTTTCTTGGTCTCTGCAACAAATCACATGCTAATATTTACTTTGTTCGTTGCTGTGCATCAGAAGATCATCATGCTTGAATTCCTATGCCATCACAATCAGGAGCCATGTCTTCATGTTTTGGTCCACACAACTACCTAGAACGATTTTCTTATGCTTTGAGAGTCCGCATTATGATGGCCCCATTGCTCATTCATCATTGACATTTGCTGCGGTCTGGGAGAAAAGGAATAAATGATATTAGGATCATAAGTGGTGGTTTTCATCTTTGTTATTTCCATAGCAAGTTTAGGAGTGCATCACTATGAGTCTATGAATGTCAAGTATGTGTGGTACAATTTCTTGTCATATTATCTTTCCATCATGATACGGACAGAATTGTGTGATTTTTCCATTCTGTTGAGTAGAGCGGTGCGATCTGCTCAATGTACTAAATAGAGTGGCATCATGCACAAAATATTAACCTTTTGATATCTGTTGCATTTATTAGGTCATCTGGAGAACTGTTACAGGAGTACAAGGGTCATACATGCAAGGTATCTCTTCAATAATCTTCATTTGTGGTACTGCCAAAGTTTTGGTACATATGGATACTTACATTGATCATAAGGTTTGATTTCAACTTAACCTGATAAGTTTCACATAAGAATGGAGGAAATGTATACAGCTGTGTAAAATAGTGAACCACAACGCATCATTAATTTTTTAGTGGATGAAGTAGAGAAACACTGCTAGTCTGCTTAATTCATTAAAAGGAGAGCAGATGGCTTGCTTCATGTTTTAGCTGAAAAACCTAAATAAACCATTATGATTCAATGATGCAAGGGTTTGCAGAAGAAACAGTAATCCTATTCGTTTGCATTGTTTAATTTCTGATTCATAATATTTCCAGTCCTTCAAGATGGATTCCTGTCTGACGAATGATGATGCATTTGTTGTTGGTGGATCTGAGGACGGTTATATTTTCTTCTGGGAGTTGGTGGATGCACCTGTTGTTGCAAGATTCAGGGCACATAGTTCTGTGGTATTTTCTTTCCAGAGTTGCACCTTATGCTGTGCAACAGCTTAATGTACATGTACCTAACACTATTTCTTTTGGCAGGTAACTAGCATCAGTTACCACCCAACGAAGGCCTGCACGTTGACATCTTCTGTGGATGGCTCTATTCGTGTTTGGACCTGAAGACTCTTGAATGGTTGATGTGCTATTCGTACTATTCCTCCAAATCATCCAGTTATCTAGCAGCAAGGATTCAACAGCATGAAAGATGAATGAACCTAATGGGATTCATACACACCTTGTTGCTGTGACGTTGAGAGAAGAAAATGCGCTACTGTGCCAAAACCTTTTGAAGCCGGTATTCTCTGTCATCTACACAGTTTGTGAGCCTTTTAGATGATCGAGTTATACCTGAAGACAACTTGTGAGTTGCATGAAAACACTTGTTACGAAGTTTCTTACTGCAAGTGTCTTGTCTCCATGTTACTGAAGACAACTTATTGGGGTTTGAGAAATGCGGTGATCAATCATCTTTTAGCTCCCTTTTTTTTGTTTTGGTTTGGAATGGAATGACTAATGAGTTGATCCACCACAACCTCATCTTCACAAGCTAATAAATAATTAGTATATATATGCACGAGAAAAGGAGTTCACCAAAATTTATGGGATGAACTTATGCCGAACCAATCACCTCAATTACCGCTTTCCTCTTGTTAGCAGTATATGATAGTCGTGCTTGATCTGGGGCATAAAAGAATAGAGCTATTAAATGAAGAAAGAAAAATGAAATTAGTTTGGTCTATGTTCTCATGTCAGGCAGGGTCATACGATTACACTATTGTATTGAGCACCAGCCAAAATCTTGAAATTGAATACTCTTGATTGTACTATTGTATTGAGCACCAACCAAAATATCAAAATTGAATGCTCTTGCTTGAGGCATGACATGAGATACATCCTCCTCTATAAGTTTGAGCATTGTCCCTGATTCCATAGACTATAGCGGTAGTTTTAACCATTTCACCGTGCGCTGCTAGTGAAAGTGCATGGGCATGATAGGCTTGAGAGCCATCAGAAATTCAGATATATAAAATGATCTTAGCTTGCTCGGTAAATGGATAAAAGGGATCAGATCACCATTTAGGGATGAATGTCTTGTAGACAATTGAGGGATGTTGCTTTGTTTTGTGACTAAATCATTTAAACAATTTGTTGTGCTCTTGCATCCTGCTTGATTGTTTCAGTTTTTTTTTAATTGCACTACGGTAACTCACTGACATGTGGAACTTGGAACTTATACTCTTTTTTTCCCCCAGAAATTGTGTGGATCTTTGCATTTTTTACAAACAAAAGCATTTCACATCTTGCATTTTTGACAGACAAAAGCATTTTTAATCAATATCTTGATGACATATTAGTAGGGGCCTAGTGGTGCTTAACTTTCTCAGCTGGATATGTAGTGGGTGCTTAATTTTAATTTTCTCACCTAGGCATGTACCATGTATCATGCAACAGAAAATAGATGGGTGATGTTCAGTGTTTAGGGTTTGGTAAAAAAAAAGCTTTGTACAACAACCTCATCGTCAAATACTTTGAACAACTATCGGGAAACAACAAGCGAGGAATCTTGGTATCGCAGTCGCGGTGTAAGGTGCGTCTAACGAGAACTCCTTTGGGACATGACATGCTGGATGTTGAGACAGAGGCTGGTTAGAACATTTGTTATTGGTTAAATCGATACCAATCAAAAGCGTCCATGCTAGAAGACTCGTAGTAACAGAAGGGATGGACTCGGCACGGCTGTACAGCGAAATTATTTTATCAAGGACCCCCGACGGCAAAGCAGTCGTAGATCGTTTTTTTTAGGGGATCCAGAACAGTGATACTGTGAGGGGTGGTGAGGCAGACCGATCCTTCCTTGTCATGTAACGATGCATGGGAATCGGCCCGGATGTCCGATGGATAGGATTCCATCGGACGGTATCGAACGGCCTAGCAAAAACGCGCCGTAATCTCACCGTGTCGTTGTAGTCCTTCCCCATCTGCCTTGTCCCGCCACACACGCGTATCCCGTCCCCATCCGTCTCGCCCCATCCCGCGCCCGTCGCTCCTTCTCCTTGAACCCCTCCTCTCTCTCCGCGCAGGCGGGACTCGAGAGCCGGGATGAGGATGAGCACGCTCCGTCTGCAAGACACCAGGTGCGCACCCCATCCGCTGACCCCAGTTCACCGCGCCCCTTCCCCCGGCGCATGGCCCGTGCCCCCGTAACTCTCTAAACATACCTTTGAAACACAAAGCACTTGAATGCAACGTACGTCTAAAGTGGATGAAATATTTAAAACATACACTTGCAACATGTGTGTGAAACATATCGAACATCCACATAAAACACTTGCAACTTGCAACATGAAAACTTGCTCATCAGTGGCTCGGCCCGAGCTCGGCTCGTTTGAATTTTTAAACAAGCTGAGCCAACACTTTAGTTCGGTTAATTAGCAAGCAGCTCGACCCAGCTCGCAAGCCAAAACAAGCCAAGGTAAATCATATGATAGCAACTTGAATCAACCCATATATGCCATAGCCCTTGGCCCAATAGGATAAAACCCTACCCCCAACTCCCACGCTCCCACCCTTAGGCCCTAGACTTCCCCCATCCGTCGTTCCGTGCAGGCCTAACCGCAAATGCATGCACGCTCGGCTGTTCCCCTTTTGAGCTGCCGCACGTGGCACACGCGTAAGTCACCCGATGCCTACTATAGGCTAGGGCCTTGCAATCGCAGCTTTGCTTACTCCCTTACAAGCCAACGCATAGCAACAAGCATTAGCTTTTGTTTTTTTTCTTGATTTTCCCAAACTAGCATCAAATCATCTGTCTTCTTATTTATTTTACTTTTCCCAAATTAGTACTCATCTCTGTCTTTTGCTGTATGAATAAACTCAACAGGAAGAAAACAAATTTAAGTTAGCTCCCGAGCCAAACGAGCCAGCTCGAGCTGCCAAGCGAGCTGAGCCGAGCTGAGCTTCTAGCTCGTTAGTATAACGAGCTAAGCCGAGCCAGCTTGATAATGAGCCGAGCTGGCTCGATATCTAGCCCTACTCCTTCCCCTTGACCCCCTAAAAGGACTGAGGATGCCGCCTAGAGGGGGGGCGAATAGGCGGCGTTTCTAAAAATTCAACCCTTTAAAATGCGGAAACGATTCCAAATCAGAGAAATAACCCCTCACAAGTTAGCCAACAGAGTAAACAAGGTGTATAGAATATATACACAGAAGCTACAACCCTGCAACACAAAGTTAGATCAATAGTTAAACAAAATCTGCTATGTCCCCCAATACCAGACGTGTCTGGTATCAATACCGGACACATCTGGTAAACATGTGTTGTGCAGATGAGCTCCCAACTTCTTCCTTTCGATTTCTCCTTTTGCACCAAGTTACTGGCATCTTTTGGTAACCTGTTTACAAGCTCAAGCAACACAGAAGTATCAAAAATACCAAATAAAAAGAGAGATCGAGACACGATATTTGTTTTACCGAAGTTCGGACTCCGTCGAGTCCTACTCTCCATTGAGGGGGCTGCGAGCGACCCAGCGAAGGTCAGCTGTAGAGGACACATGAAGGTCACTCTAGCTGGAGTCTTTTCCTACTCCTTTTTCTCCTTCCACTAGTTTGATCCATTCCCTCGCGGCGGTGGAATCGAACCGTTACAAACTTCAAGAGGCACACCACAATCTCTTGGGTGCTCTCCGGCAATGCCTAGCCATCTAGGACCGAAGAGTCCAAGAGTAACAAATGCAAATCATGAGATCGACAAATATGCACAAGTGCTCAAAGGTGGCTTGCTCTCAATTTGAATCTCACTCAACCCACAAGATGGATTCTGCAAATTAAATCACACTCACTAAGAGAGGGTTGGAGAGTGTTCTCAAGGCTCAAAAACGTGTTCTCAAGGCTCAAAAACCTTTGGAGGCTAAGTGGTATTTATAGCCCCTTTGAAAAACTAGCTGTTATAGAGCCGTTGGGAATACCGGACACCTCCGGTATCAATACCGTCCGTATAGCTCCAACGGTCACTAGGTCAGTGGCGCTGCGAGGCGTCGAAACTCCCGACGATTGCCGGAACTCTCGACTCCTGGAACTCCCGACACTTGTCGGAACTCCCGACAAATGAAACTACAGAGCATAGAGAGGTTGTTGTGGTTGACCCAATACCGGACGCGTCCGGTATTTTTAGCACAGCTAGGTTAAGTTAGTTCTGGGCACTCTCTCACTCGAGCCACATATGGGTTGGCTTGAGCACTTATGAATAGTCATCTATCAACATGATGTATCTCTCTTAATAGTATGACATACCTATTTACTCAAGATCAAATGAAAATGGAATTTGAACTGCTTGAGTTGATTTCTTTCAAACCAAATGGCATAGCTTCCGATCCTCGACAAGTGAGGGTGTCAATCATGTTAACTTTGATTTTCTCCTTGAGCAAAACCGTCTTGAGCACATGACTTGACTCCTTTCAACAAAAGAGAGTCAACTTCAAAAGTATCAAGTCACTTCAACAATTCATCCAAGATTTAACCCTCTACTTCAATATGACCATCATGGATTGATTAGTACCTTGACTAAATGCAAGTACTTCCTTCTTCACCCTAGCTAGGTTCCTCGGTCGTCAAGCCGTCGCTGGCCCTTCACCCTTGCTTAGTACCTCGAAACCTTTCCTTGCTATCTTCACCATCTCAAGCCATCAAGTCACACCCTGTATTGAATCATCCATTAAGTTCAATTATAATTGTCTTTCAGTGTAGCAAGCTTTAGAATGTGAGACCATTCCATATGCAATTCCTCATGTCTCGCTAAACAAAATCATCAATGTGCTTGCTTTCACATTATTCATAGAAATCCCACAATGAGTAAGCTTTGCATGAATATCTTTTGTATTATTGTCTTGTGTTTGAACTAGATTGTTTATATAACAACACATCATTTTGTCTTTCATCAAGTACCTGTGAGATAACACATTTCCTGTCCAACACTTAGCACATAGGTTAGACCTTTAATCACGTTGTCATTCAATCATCCAAAACCCACTAAAGGTCTTGATGCACTTTCACCCCCCCTCCTCTCTCTCTCTGCGCGAGCGGCACCCGAGAGCCAAGACGAGGACGAGCACGCTCCGTCCGCAGGACACCAGGTGTGCACGCCATCTACTGGCCCCCAGCTCGCTGCGCCCCTTCCCTCGGCACATGGGCCGTGCCCCCGTGACTCTCTAAACATATCTTTGAAACACGAAGCACTTGAATGCAACATACGTCTGAAGCGGATGAAATATTTGGAACATACACTTGCAACATGTGGGTGAAACATATGAAACATCTACATAAAACACTTGCAACTTACAATATGAAAACACTTATTGCAACATAAGACTGAAATAGCCGAAACAGTTTGAACATACTCTTGCAACATATGTGTGAAATATATGCAACATCGAAATAAGCACATTTGCAACATACGCTTGAAAAAGTAGATGAAACATTTGGACCGGACGCTTGCGACATATGTGTACAACCATTGCAACATGTGCAACATCACGATCTATTTTTGCAACATCCATATGAAACACTTACAACATACCTCAGAAACATATGAAACATACTCTTGCAAGTTGCAACATGCGCTTTCAACGCAACATCTCCTTGCTGCTTGACAGAATGAAGGATCGTAGGTGTACAGTGTTCACCGGAGGTAGCGGCTCGGCAGCGCTTGTAGGCGGTGGGCTGGTAGCAGTGGCTACACATCACAGAAGAGAGCATTGGCCGCACGAGCGGCGGGGAGGCTGCGGCCGCGTGACTTAGAGAAGGCAGCAGCACGCCGCTCCTAGCAGGGCCGGCAGCCAAGCGCCACACCTTGGAGGCAGTCGCACGCCTTGCCTGGCAAGACCAATGGCCGAGCGGTGCGCCTCGGAGGTGGCGGAGCGATACGCCTTAGAGGCGGCCGCACGCTGTACCTTGGAGAGCCAGTGGCCATGCGTTCGGAGGCGGCATGCAAGCGGATAAGAGCATATAGGAAGATGAATGAGTGGGTAGGAATAAGTGGATGATCAAAGGAGCGTGGGTTGTTGGACTGGCGTCGTGGTCCAGTAACGGAGCATCCGGACGGACAAACGCTTGATTCAAAGCATTACCGATGATGTAAATAGAGACCATGTGGGTGGTTCTGGCAAATGGCATGCACTGGACCCACCGTGGCCCATGGCGTTCTCATGAGCCCATGGTCGTGTCCGATAAGGTAGCGAGTGCGAGAGCATCCATGACCAACAAGCAACCCAGCGCCATGCTCAGAGAAAAAGGAAGGAGCTTGGTCAAGCTGCCCGCGGCGGCTCGGCGGGCACATGGACATCAATGCCATCTTCTTTTCCGGCCTGATTGGGCGCCCCGCGCCAATGGCTGCCGTGGTATGCAAACGTGAGAAAAATGAAGAGACTCAAAAAAATAAAATCCCACCCCGCATCCTCTCCTCTGCAACATAGGACCCACCTAGTAGCGGACCCAGCACGAGAAATAAGGTAAGTGAACATGGTCTACAAAGTTTTGGCTAAAAAAGGGCGACATGCATATCATAAACAAAAGCATTAGACGTCCAACAATATTCAAGATGCTACCTTTTTCAGACATGAATCCGTAACATGAAAATGCAAATCATGAACAAAAGTCGTGGAACGACAAACTAACATGTTGCATTGTTCTAGCTTATGACTAAATTGCATTGTTGTTGTTCACAAGATGATTTAGGGGGTGTTTGGTCCCCACAGCTAAAGTTTAGTCTCTATCACATCGAATGTTTGGACACATGTACAGAGTATTAAATATAGACTAAAAAATAATTAATTGCACAGATTGTGACTAATTTGCAAGACGAATTTTTTAAGCCTAATTAGTCCATGATTTGACACTGTGGTGCTACAGTAAACATGTGTTAATGACGGATTAATTAGGCTTAATAAATTTATCTCGTGGTTTACTGAGGAAATCTATAATTTGTTTTTATTATTATTATCTGAACACCCCATACAACATCCCATGTAATATCCGATGTGACACCGACTAAATCTTAGGCCTTGTTTAGTTCAAAAAAATTTTGTCTTCACCCATCACATCAAATGTTTGGACACATGCATGAAGTACTAAACGTAGATGAAAAAAAACTAATTGCATAGTTCTCAGGGAAATCGCGAGACGAATCTTTTAAGCCTAATTAGTCCATTAAAAGTCTTAAGTATTATAGTAACCAACATGTGCTAATGACGGATTAATTAGTATCATTAGATTCGTCTCGCAGTTTCCTGACGGGTCTATAGTTTGTTTTTTTATTAGTATCTGAAAACCCTCCCGACATCTTTCCGACACATCTGATGTGACATCCAAAAATTCTTTTTGCAAACTAAACGCAGCCTTAGTCCCTGCATGGCTGCTGAACTAAGGGCCTATTTGGTTTCTCCTTGGTAAACTTTAGTAGCTAAACCATGGACTAAACTTTAGTTATTGGGTGTTTGATTTGGGTGACTAAAAGAGGCCTTTTAGTCAATGTGTTTGGATAAATGGGACTAAAATATGAGGTTTAGCTCTATTTAGTCCAGTTTAGCTCCCCTTGGCAGTTAAACTTTAACTCCCTCTTTAGCTTCCATTTAATCCATGTGTTTGATAAAAGGTGGACTAAAGTTTAGCCTAGCTGCCCAAACCAAACACCGCCTGAAACAGAACTGCACTGAACCAGTTACTCTGAACTTTCTAACCAGCAGAGACGATAACCGAGCCAAAAAAAAACTACTCTCTGAACTACTGACAAGAAAACTAACAGCCAGATGCTCTACTGCTCTTATGATCAAGCAAAGGATATTACAATTTATTACAAGGGTAATAAATAAATAAAGCATATTACTACAGCTACCGCCTCTGGCAGACAAAGCATGACTAACACATTAGGCAATGACGTTAAAATATCCAAACCTGCAATTCAAAGCTATATTGTACCAGTAAGCAAAACTGAATTATATTATATATCAATAAAAAACAAAGCAATACACCGCTGCTTGACCCTCGAGCTAATGAACACCACTAAAGTCCTATTTGGATCCTGAGAATTGAGAGGAATTAAGAAATAATCTAACAGTGAAATAGAGAGTACTTTCTAGATGTTGGTTTTAATTTATGGGATCCAAAGTTCCAAGCAGACTTTGTAGATTTATTATATGCAAGCATTGAGAGCCATGCGCGTGCTTTCTCGTAGTCGTAGAATAGATGAAACTGGAGTTGGGAAAATGAAGCCGTTGATGGCCAAAAAAATTGTCGCAATAGCGTACAGAGGTTTTCCTGGAACCTGCCTGGCCTGTGCCGCTAGCTATTCCTAATGTTTCTGCAACGGGCAAACTTGGCCACGTTTGATTGCAGCGGCTAAATTTAGTCTCTTCTAAATGGTTTAGTTCCATTTAGTCACTCTAGAGTCGTTAGAGAGGACTAAAGTCCTTTTTAGTCCCCATTTAGTCATAGTGTTTGGGTAAAAAGTGACTAAATAGGATTAAATTTAGGAGCTCCTAGCTAAACTAAA
Organism: Saccharum hybrid cultivar R570; assembly: GCA_038087645.1. Classification (NCBI taxonomy): domain Eukaryota; kingdom Viridiplantae; phylum Streptophyta; class Magnoliopsida; order Poales; family Poaceae; genus Saccharum; species Saccharum hybrid cultivar. The sequence goes on from JAQSUU010000198.1 coordinate 1,202,121, forward strand.
CTTCCCCTTATTTGGGGTTTTCTCTGGGGTTACTAGAGAATTGTGTCTAAGGTTTACAGAGGCTCGTTGTGCACAATGTTGTGCAATTAGCGTGTATTTGGTTCCGAGTCAATTGGATGGGATGGTTCCTTTCTCATTTTGATGGATGGGATGATCCAAATGTATGGTTCTGTTTGGTTTAGAGCCAACAAAAGGGATGAGATGGTCTGTCATGTGGACCCCAGTTATCAGCCTCTCATTTCTCTCTCTTCTATGTTTCTTCTTCCCCCTTGCTCCTGCACAGCTAGGCAGGGGTGGAGCTCAACGATGCTCACCCGCCCGCATGGGCTGGGGCCATGCTCACTTGCCCACCGCCACGGGGCTAGGGCTAGGGCCATGCTCGCCGTGCCACCGATGGGGGCTAGGGCCAATCTTGCCTCCACCCCCCTGCAATACGGCGGCCGGACCAAAAGCTCTCCTACCGGTGAGGGCCGGGGCCAAGCTCGTCCACCGCTGGATTTCCTTGGCGTCGCCTGCCGGAGATCTCCTCCGCTGGAGCAGTACCCGCTGCTGAGCTCGCCCGCCGCTGGAGCTCCTTGGCGTCGGAGCTTGCCCGCCGCTAGAGCTCCCTCGCCCACGACCGACCTCACATTTTCGCCTTCCCGCACGAGTCAACGCACTTGCCTCGAGTCGTCTCTCTCCGTCCTCTCGATTTGGAGGTACCATGGGGAACGACATATTCGTGGGATATTCCCTATGGGGACGGTCCTGTCCCTAGTGACTCTATTCCAAATGCTGCGATTTTGGGGATCGGCCCGTTCTATCCCTGATGATCTCACGAACCAACAACACATAATTAGAGTCCGGCATGGAACATATACCGGTATATTTTTGCATACTGGAGTCTGATCAAACAAAACATAATCAGAATAAAATATTTTGGGTTTTTTAGCTTCCGAGAACTTTTTAGATGTGGATGTGTACAACTACTATAAGATATGGTTTGAACAAAGCACCTGGGCCAGATGGTTTCAATGGTGTCTTTATTAAAAAGTGTTGGCCTATAATTAGAGAAGATATTTATAGATTGTTTTTTGAATTTTATGAGAATAGGGTAAACATGTCCCCAATCAACAGTTCTTACATAGTTTTGGTTCCCAAAATCAGTTGCCCAATCAGTGCCTCTGACTTTAGGCCAATTTCTCTGCTGAACTGTTGTGTGAAGATGCTCACTAAGCTACTAGCAGAGAGGCTGCAAGGGATCATTTTAAAAATCATTCATAAAAACCAGTATGGGTTTATCAGGCATAGAACTATCCAGGACTGTCTAGCCTGGAGTTTTGAATATATACACCGGTGCCAGCAATCAAAAGACAAAATTGTCATTGTTAAGCTTGATTTTGTAAAAGCCTTTGATACTGTGGAACACTCCGCAATCTTGGAAATGTTGGTTAGCTTGGGCTTTCCTTCTCAATGGATTGGCTGGGTTAAAACCATCTTATCCTCTGGATCAGCTTCTGTTCTTTTGAATGGTGTACCAGGAAAAAAAATTTCTTGCAAGAGGGGAGTCAGATAAGGAGACCCTTTGTCACCTTTGCTGTTTGTTTTAGCTGCTGAAATCCTTCAATATATTATCAATGGCCTGAAGAATAAAGGGATACTGAAACTTCCTATACCACAGCCTACCTTGGATTTCCCTATTGTTCAGTATGCAGACGACACATTACTAATTATGCAAGCTGATGCTAGACAGCTTTTTTTTTGTCTCAAAGCCATCTTGAACACTTTTGCCTCCTCTACTGGTCTATGTGTAAACTTCAGTAAGTCTATTATTGTGCCAATTAATGTCTCCATTGAAAAAATGAAGGTACTGGCTGGTACCCTTGGCTGCCAAATTGGGTCTTTTCCTTTTACATACCTGGGCTTACCTCTGGGAACAACAAAGCCTAGGATAGAGGAATTTGTCCCTCTGATTGACATGGTTGAAAGAAAATTGTCTGCTTGTTCCACCCTTCTATCCTATTCAGGGAGAGTGGAGTACATCAATACTGTCATCACTCCATGTGTCACATATGCTATGTGCACTTTCAAATTGCATAAGGGGGTTATCCATGATATAGATAGGATAAGAAAACAGTGTCTTTGGAGGGGGAATTCTAAGAGGAAGAGAGGAGGAAACTTGGTGGCTTGGTCCTTAGCTCAAAGGCCTAAAATGAAAGGTGGCCTTGGTATTAAGAATTTGACTCTATAAAATGATGCTCTACTATTGAAGCAGCTGCATAAGTTTTACTCCAAATCTGACATACCTTGGGTCCATCAGTTGTGGTTTAAATATTATGCTGGAAAGGTTCCTCATATCCAAAGGGAAGTGGGGTCTTTCTGGTGGAGGGATATTTTTAGGCTAAAAGATTTATATTGCTTCATCACCACTTGTCAGCTTGGGGATGGTTCTTCTATTCTTTTCTGGAAAGATAATTGGGCTGAAGAATGCCTTGACGAGATGTTGCCCAATATTGCTCAGTTTGCAAGATTTTTGAATATATCAGTAAAGGAAGTAAGTGAAGCTTCATGCCTCGAGGACCTATTTATCACTCCCATTTCGCAGGCTGCTGCAATAGAACTGGACAATCTCAGGAAGTTAGTCCATGGTTTCACATTGACTAATAATCCTGATCAGAGAGTCTTTTGTTGGGGGAATAGCAGATATGTGGCATCTAAGTTATACAAGTTGGCTTTCCTGACAATGCCAACCTCTACTTGTTTTCGGTTGGTCTGGAAATCAAAAGTGACGCCAAAGGTCAAATTTTTTGCATGGCTCATTCTTCTGGATAAGCTGAACACCAAAAGTATGCTGGCTAGGAGGCATTTTAATGTGCAGCCTAACTGCTACTGTGTACTTTGTAATGAAGGAATCGAGGAAACCATTGAACACCTCTTTTTTGAATGTGACTTCGCTAAGAGATGTTGGAGCAAGCTAGGAATTAACTGGACCCCTGACAATAACATCCACAGGAGGATTGAGTATACAAGACAACAGACAGGATATCCTTTCTTCATGGAGCTGTTTCTGATTGCCTCCTGGGAACTTTGGAAAGTCAGAAATCGACTGGTGTTTGATGGAATCCAGGCTACCTTCAGTTTATGGCTCAGGAATTTCAAGAATGAAGCTTCCCTCCAAGCTCACCGCCTGGGTGTTGATGATAGACTTGTTGTTTGCTTGTGGCTTGATGCCTTGTAATTAACTTCACCTTTCTTGTTTACCTTCCTAGTTCTGTTGTTCAGCTTCTCCTCTGCCCAACCCCCCCTCCTTCTCCTTTTTTGTAAGTTTCCCTTTGTTCCTGTACAATTTTGCTTCTTTTTATAAAAATCTGCACCGTGAGATCTTCCCCATGGTTTTTCGATAAAAAAAAAGATATGGTTTGAACTGATTTGAGAAATATGAACCCGCGCGATAGTGTAGTTTGAGCCGACTTTTGAGAGTTGATGGCACGTTCTATCCGTTAGTTTATGCATGAAAATTTAGTTAGAGAGAAATTGGCCTTCCGGAAATATAATTTGAATCCACAAAAGGGTAAAACAATATCACGTATATGTACACAGAAGTAAATAAAAATAAACAAGAAAAGAAACTCGAAGAAAAAACCAACAGCAAAGAAAGCCGAGACGGTGATTCCTATCCTACAAGTCTCTGAGGCTCTTGCTTTTCTTTTACTTTTGAAAGATCCAAAAGCTCGTAAGAATTCCAAACAAATAGGCCCCTAATGTTTCGTGTATCCTTGTGGGTGGGTATTTGCTCTATCTGCATCGATCTTACCCAACTCACTGCCATCCCTGATAAAGATAGTTGATAGAGAGTATATTGTCATATGAAGAAAAAGTTACACAATGCATTAATGTGGATGTCACCCAGAAATGCAAGTGTAGGACTACTATAAGATAATATGGTTTGAACTGATTTGAGAAATATGAACTCGTGCGATAGTGTAGTTTGAGCCGACTTTTGAGAGTTGATGGCACGTTCTATCCGTTACTTTGTGGATGAAAATTTAGTTAGAGAGAAATTGGCCTACCGGAAATATAATTTGAATTCAAAAAAGGGTAAACCAATATCACGTATATGTACACAGAAGTAAATAAAAATAAACAAGAAAAGAAACTCGATAAAAAAAACCCAACAACAATCCGAGACGGTGATTCCTATCCTAAAAGTCTCTGAGGCTATTGCTTTTCTCCCAAGTGGCGAAGTCCCAACCATTCCCCGCGTCTTCTATTCCGCTGCTCCCTGTTCCGTGGCTCACACAAAGCGTAGGAGCGACGACGACGGGAGCACTGGGACATACAGGCTTGGGCGACGGCGACGAAGTTCCGATGCTCCATAAACCCAAGAACCGGCCATTATTTTCACCGCCCACCACGAACCCATCCGTCCCGGCGTCCCTCCGGTACATCATCTCCGGCCACGGCGGCGAGCTGCCCGTGGTGCCATCCAAATCCAAGCGAGAACGGGACGACTGCGGAGAAGAACCCACGGAGACCGGCGGGCGACGGAGCGACGACGCGTCCTCTGGAAAGTTGAGCTTGGCGCGGCTCCCGCGGAGACGGAGCGCCGCGGCGTCGTAGGCGCGCGCCGCGTCCTCGGGGGTAACGAACGTCCCGAGCCAGACGCGCGCCGCCTTCTTGGGGTCACGGATCTCCGCCGCCCACTTGCCCCATGGCCGACGCCTCACCCCGCGGTAGCTACGCCGCGCCGGCGGCGGCATCGCCTTCTCCGTCGTCCCCTGCGCCCACGTGCGTGCCGTCGGAGCTGGTGATGGCGACGCCGCCGTCAAGCGCGGCGGCGCGGGCGCAATGCGATCTTCCACTGCAGAGGCTGAAGATCGACAAGAGAAGAAGCACGTGAGCATCCACCCGGGCGACGCGACGCGACGGGTGCAGGAGAGCGAACAGAGGTACCCGAGACAATATGCGGCGGCGGGGACGTCCCGGTCCCGCCTTGGCTCGCCGCCGGCGTGACGTGTCCATGATGGCAGCGGCAGCCTATTGTTGACGCCCACGGACACGGCGGCACGACGAGTGACGGCGCGGGCAACGGCGCTGGCGCTGGCGTTTGCGTCAGCGTTTCTGTACGGCCACCGGCAATGACGTGCGTCAGGGCGGCCACGATGGCTGCCGCCTCCATGGCCTCGCGTGAGGCCGCCGCCGTCGGTGCCGGGGACCAAGGAGGTGGCCGCATCTGCTGCGCTGTTGGTGTTGTCAGTGTTATGCTGCCTCCGCGTTCTCGTATCTCGGTCGTGTGTACTAGTACTTCTATCCTCGTATCTCGGTCGTGTGTACTCCTACTAGTACTTCTATCGTGTCTACTAGTATATAGGAGCAGCTCACTTGTCCTGTCACTGTCAGAGTGTCAGTAGCTGTGATCGGCTGATTTTGGAAGCAAGCAGGTACAGCAGCGTGCCAGCGTGTGCCCCATAACGGCGCGATAACGAGACGAATGCACGCACGAACAATCCGCGCACACGGTAATAGAAGAACGGACCGAGATATTCTCATCCTAGAAACTTCGAGACCTTGTCCACACGGGGAACTACTTGGAGAACTAGCGGAAAAATCTCATTCTACAAAATGAAGTGGATCATCATGAACATGAAGCTGACATCACGCGAAGCAGAAACCTTGAAGCTACCGTGTTGTCTACTCCTAGCTTCTAGATACCAAACGATAGGACCGCGTACGCGTTGCACCGTCCCTGCCGACTCTTCTAGGATAGCCATGGCATTCAAAGTATCCTTAGAACTTTCTGAAGCATCTACTTCCTCTGTGCCAAAATGACTGTACATCTTCAAATATAAAAAATACTAAAACATACTAGTATATGTGATACTCGTCATGTATAATTTTGTTACAAACATATTTATCATATAAATATGGATATTGTTTTATATCTAGTTAAACTAAAAAAGGATTAATTTCTCGAAAAACATGATGTACTTTTGTTTTTGAACCGATAGAGTACATGCACTAGAGTCTAGAAGGTTTAAATTCTTCTGCAAAATACTCCCTCCGTCCCTGAAAGAATACAATTCTAGCACAGTGTCACATTTTAGTACCTTAAGTTTAACCAATTATAGATAAAAAAAAGTATCCATATTTATAATACCAAATAAATACCATCAGATTAATTATGAAATATATTTTTATAATAAATTAATTTAAAGACTGATCATGAATATTATTTCACTAAAAATTTAGTCAAAGGTAAACCATTTTGCGTGGCACGCAAAAGGCAGCTGCATTTTTTTCGGAGGTAGTACTCGAAGATTCATTTTCTTGTCCTGTTGATTTGACTCTCACGAGCATGCATGGATGGAGTACACGTGATCCTCTCTCTAATCGGTTCCTTGGAAATGGCACCAGACATACAGTATGCCACATCGAGCCTGGGCTTGTTTAGATGCCATCCAAATTCCAAGTTTTTTCACTCTCTCCATCACATCAATTTTTAACCGCTTGCATGGAGTATTAAATGTAGATAAAAAAAATAATTAATTACACAGTTTAGTTGGAAATCACGAGATGAATCTTTTGAGTTTAGTTGGTCCACGATTGGATAATATTTGTTAAATAAGACGAAAGTGGTACTATTCATCAGGTTCACTTTTTTTGCAATCTAAACAAGCCCCCTGTAAAAAGAACCCAAAAGTGCTATAGTATCTGTCACATCAAATCTTGCGACACATGTATGGAGTACTAAATGTAGACGAAAGAAAAAACTAATTACACAGTTTAGTTGTAATTCACGAGACAAATCTTTTGAGCTCCATGATTGGACACAAATTACCAAATAAAACGAAAATGCTACAGTAACCGAACCCAAAAAATCTCCTCAACTAAACAGCCCCTTAGTCACAGAGATTGACTCGACTTCATGCAAAGTAGTACCGTGGGGTCCACATAAAATATAAGAAAAAAGACGCTCAGTTCATCTGATCTTTAATTCGTCATGCATGCAATTGCAGGACCCGCAGTCTAAGACTCTCTTCGCTTGAACTTATCAGCTAAAATTAGCTAATTATGAAACAATATTTTTTTCCTACGAATAATCAGCATCAGCTAAAACTGGAGCCCGCCAAACAGCACGAAAGTTGCTTTCTCTCCTACGAAGTGCTGCACTCGTTCTGTACACGAATATTTTAACCGGACGAGTCGACCCTCTATCTTGAGTCGATTCTTTCTCTCTCTCCTATTTAAGTCTGTATTCTCCAGTCGTTTGAGTCGATTCATGAAGGTCCAGCTAGGATGATGAGTCGGTTTCAGCAGACCATGGAGAAGCCCTTAGACCGACCGCACCGTCCGGTAAACTTTCGTGCAACACGTGATAGAGGAGAAAACAGGTGCAACGGTGTACTCTATGTACTACTCTATCCTACAGCATCGCAGACCATCCTCTGTATTTAGCGTGAAACCGGTACACGACCGTGCTCGGGAGGGCGGCCACGCGCGTGCGCGAGACATCAGTAGAAAGAGGTGCGTGGGAGAACGTGCCAATCTTTTTTCCGTTAAAAAAATATTATAACTCACAAACAAAAAACCAAATTAAATTCCGATTACACCATTAAATTCGTTTCAATAAATACTTCAAAACTAGATCTCACATGGATATATTTAAATAAAGTGACAAGTGGGCCCCATAGTGAATAGAGGATGATATAGAGGATGAATGAGTGCGGAAGAATTAGAAATAGAGGAGAGAATCTTGGTGACTAGGATGTATAGAGGATGAATTTAGAGTACCACGAGTGCGGATAGCCTTAGTACGTCGATGACTGCAGTCATCTCCCGCCACTACTGTATATCAGGGAAAAAAGTCTATTTCACCCCCAACTATAAAACCAGATTTTCTATCCCTTGAACTTTCTAAAACCGGTCAAATAACCCCTAAGCGGTTTTGGACAGTGGATTTGCAACAGTGACGATGGTTTGCTACAGTGACAGTGTTTTGTCTTTCTCTTTTTTATTTATTTCACCACAATTGGACTATAGAAACTGCAGTTATAAATTATTCCAATTAATTACATAAAAGAATAGATCAAAATTTACAGCAAAAACTTTGTACTAAAACATACCATATTATATGTTCACTGTGGAGATCTACTCATATGGAGTCCAACAAAATTAGATTTTCATTTTATGATTTTTCTACGATTTTTTAAAGGTTCAACCGAAATAAATAAAAAAGAAAAAGACAAAGCCACCGTTGTAGCAACGCACCGTTTAAAACCGCTTAGGGGGTTATTTGACTGGTTTTGGTAAGTTGAGAGGGTAGAAAATCCAGTTTTTATAGTTTAGGGATAAAATAGACCACCCTAAATAGTTGAGGGGTGAATTAGACTTTTTCCTATATATCAGGTTAGGTAGAGCTTTGGTACTGTAGGCTCTACTCATATTTTCTTGGGTTACGCGTGGTTTTTGGCGTGGTTGTCTCAGTGTAAATTCCCTCAGTGCCATTAGAAATTTTACCTCTCTTACTGCTATTGCAATTTTTGAACTTCCCTCATTGCCATCAGAATAATTCACACTTCTCACATTGCCATTTTCGTCAAAATCTGTTAAGTTCGCTGTTAAGTTGATCTAGAAATGACCATTTTGCCCCTCCTACGAAAATGATGTGAAAATTAGGAAAAAAATCATATCTTTTTTGTACGACCTTGGATGAAGACGATTTTTATATGAAAATTGTAGCTCTCGACGAGATCTACAACTTTATAGTTTTGAGTTTTTTTTCATTTGAGATCGTTAAGATACTCAAAAAATTAAACAATATTTCCGCAGTATATTAATCGCGTACAAGCGCTCGTTGCCTTGGAAAAATCATATCTTTCTTATATGGCGTGAAATGAAGATACTTTTTATGTGAAAGTTATAGCTCTTGATGGGATCTATAAATTTATAGTTTTGAGTTTATTCATTTAGATCATCAAGATACTAAAAAAATAAATATACAGTTTTAGCAGCATATTAATCCCGTACAAGCGCTTATCCTCTTGGAAAAATCACATCTCACTTAGGCGCGGCCAAATGAGTTAGATTCGAAAATGGTCATTTCCTAATCGCGCACAAGCGCTTATCACCCAATTTGTTTCCCCTAATTTTCACATCGTTTGCTTAGGAGAGCTCTCGTATCTCGGTCGTGTATTTGTATCCGTGTTTATTTATTTATTTATTTATGTCCTGTCACTGTCAGTAGCTGATCCGGCTGATTTTGGAAGCAGGCAAAGTACAGAGCAGCGTGTGTTCCATGACGGCGCGACAACGAGACGAATGCACGAACAATCCGCGCACACGGCAATAGCAAGACTGGAAAAAGCGGATCCAGAAACTTCGAGACCTTCTTGTCCACACGGACACGGGGAAGGCGTGATTGGTTCTCTTGCCTGGGCAGGCTGGCCAGCATCCGAGAGCCAGGCTCTCGCGGGCCAGCTTCGTTGCATGCAGTCATTTTGTCTGGTTCGCGTTTCTAGCCAGCCTGTCCTACCGCTGAAGCTGTTTGGTTGGATGATTTTCTGCCTATCTCGTGCATGCGCCACAGAGCAGCGGACACGTGAGTTGCGCCGAGCCAGCCAGGCTGTGCAGGAATGGACCTCTGCGTCCCTCGCGAGCCAGGCTCCGGGGCGTCCTTTTGCACGCGCGCAGAGCTCCCAGTTCTAGAAAACCAAACACCATGTACGCGTACGAGGGCATGCAAGGCTGGCGGCGCGCATGATACCAATCTCGCCCTTCGAGAACTAGCGGAAAATTATCTTGTTTAATTCGTGAAAGAAAAAATTTTAGGTATCACATCGAATGTTTTATGAGATGTTGAAAAGAGTTTTCGGATACTAATTAAAAAAACTAATTACATAATTCGTCTGAAAATCGCGAGACGAATTTATTAAGCCTAATTAAGCCGTCATTAGCATATGTGTGTTACGGTAGCACTTAAGGCTAATCATGGACTAATTAGGCTTAAAAGATTCATCACGTGGTTTCCAACCAAACTGTGCAATTAGTTTTTTTTCATCTATATTTAGTACTCCATACATGTGTCTAAACATTTGATGTGACGGGATGAAAAATTTAGGTGGGAACTGCACCACTAGTCCTCTGCAGCCATCTGCCCGCATGCTGATACGAACTGGCCCAATGTAATTCGGCCGAGACTCTTTGGTAGCAGTAGCACTGAAGGAGGATATTTAGATATACATATACTGCTATAAAACCAATCATGTTTCTTTTTCTGATTTTAATAAAGCCATTGGTCCATAATTTTACATGATATATAAACATTCAGAGACTCGTCAACTTGAGGCATTAGCTTATGATATAAGTACCTCTCCAAACTTGTCATTACAGATCAAGTTACGTCACTTTAGTATTTTTGTCTGCACCCACGGGCCACAGATATCGTTTGCCCACCGGAGCTGCGCTCGCACCACCAGCGGAGGAGGAGAGCGGCGGCCAACAGAGTCTCAAACGCCGCCGGAGGTCCAAGAGCTTGCTAATGCTGGCTGAGGCGGGGACCCATCACGTGCCCTTCCTCGGCCTCGTCTCCATTGCTTGAGTGGAGGGCCAATTTACAGTAGAGGAGGGCCGATCTATGACAAGGGAGGGCAGATTTGGGCGTGGAGGAAGGGAGTGGCGGAGGTAGAGGCTTCGACGCAGAGGCGGATGATGGGCGATGACGACCATGTATCAGGAGAGGAGAGCAAGAGATCATGAGACACGGGAGCTCTTGTTGGGCTTGTACGTCTATTTTATTTTCTTGTTGGCCCCACCTTTAATGTCTAACCGGGCTAACAATGTGGAGTAACTGAAACAACTAAATCCCATTGAAGTAGGACCCACCTATAAAGACTATATGGTCCATATAGATTGGACTTTCTCTAATTAAATTGCATGCAACCTTTTACTCTCATGGGGATTATGCTATCCCATCCTTCAAAAAATTAAGGAGTCGTTTGGTTCGACGTTTTTTGTTCGTTAGTGTGAAAGGGTTTCGTTGTTTTCTATTTGGACACATAAGCCCGTAACAGATTGCAGCGTGAACCATTCTAGCCCAGTACAACGTGGTTACCGCTCCCCTCCCAGCGCTATCGGCCCCGGTCATGAACTCGCGACATATGGAAGAAAATTTGAGCACCGCCACACCTCCATCCTCACTAAAGTCGCCCACACGTGCTCCTCTCTCACCACCCCACGTCCTCCCCAGCTGTCAGGCCATCCTCCACCCCAACCACGCTCCTACTGAAGTCCTGTAAGGATAGCCCAGTGCCGATAGCCACACTAACCATCCCAGTTCACCAGCGAGCGGTGCCGACCAAGGGCCTCGCACCTACGCTCCTAGCGCCACCACCCCGACCCGGCCACCCCTGCTCTCGTTGCCAATCCTCTAGCGGTCGCCCCTCCCACTGCTGAGTTGCCATGCCAACGGCCACACCCCCATGCCCGTGCCCAAAGTGCCCACGCCGGCCATCGCGGCAGAGGCCTCGGAGGTGAAACCCAATGGCCACAATACCCGCGTCCATGCATGAGATGCCCGGAGCAGCACTAGCCCCATAGATGAGTCCCATAAGGCCCCTGCCCAACAAGGAGAAGTCATCTTCCAATGTCAAGAAGAACAGAGAAGAGAGGTGTCGCGGGGTCGAAACTGCTGCAAGCATGTTGTTCAAGTCAATGTCAAAGTATGGGGTCTCTAGTGGCTCGGGTGGACTCAGGAACACAAGAATCACGCAAAGAAGATGCAACGGTTTGTCCTGGTTCAGGCCAATTCGGTCCCTACGTCCAGCAGCTGATGATCCTTATACTCAAGAGCACCCAAAATCTAGGGGGTTACAACAGAGTGTAAGGGAAGAAGATTTGGTAGGGGTTAGCTCGGTGCTAATCTTAAGGTTGCCTCGGCACCAGTGGAGTCTCCCCCTCACCGGAGAGGAAGGAGACAACGGGACGCGGTGGAGGAGGAGCTCTCGGTGCCCTCTCCGAGTTGCCTTGCCCTCGGTGCAGAGCGGAGGCAGATGGAATGGAATGGAGTGTCTGGTGATCAAATCGAGATCCTCCCCCCTCCTAGGTCCAACCATATCCCTTATATAACGAGATAGGTCGGGTACATGGCGGTTAGGGGGTTCTAGTCTATGGTCTACGTGCACCAGAGTCCAGGAGGGTCTTGTAGCGGTGTGTCATGGACCGTCGAGGTGTCTTAGAGTCGAAGAAGCCTAGGCATCATCTGGCTGCTCTGTTCTGACACTCTACGTGTCAGACGGTGTCGGCTTGGACCGGGCCTCCCCGAATGAGATCTTCTGGAGTCTTCTTGGTGGCAAAGGAGATCAGCTCCAGTGGCTGACGTGGGCTCGGAAGCCCCTGAGCCCCCGGAGGCAGTGGAAAGCTTTGTCTTCTTGTGTCACACCTCGGACATGACCCTATCAGAGGAGCAGTTGGCAAGGGCATGCCTAGGGAGTGGCGCCAGGGAGCTGCCGGGCATCGGTAGCCCGGGGCTTGTCTTCTTGTGCCCAGGCCTTGGCTGGCATCATTAGCCAGGCAGGAGCCGAGGGCGGGGCCAAGAGGTGCCATAGATCGGGAGCCCAAGGCTCGAGGAAGCTCCCGAGTCCTAGGCGGAAGCTGCGATCGAGTTAGGCTCGGCCGGGTCTCTTTGCCAGAGAGTGCGCGTGAGCGTGCCCGATAGGCATACCCCCTGAGCGATTCTAAAGGGGTCGGTCGGGGGTTCTTCTTTGTTTGGGAACCATTGGACCTGAGGCTTAACATACCTGTATGTTAGGATCTCGTCAGGAGCCCCCGAGCCCTTTGTGGCCTCACTTGGTGTGATGGCGACGAAGGGCTAAATTCGATTTTCTAGTGACCGAACCCTCCTTGGCGGGGACGGCTTCCGCTAGCGAGAGTGTTGTGCCCTGCTTGGGGTCTTCTTCTCCAGTGTGATGGATGGTGCTCGGCTGTTGAGGCTAAGCGAAGATGGTGCTGATCCCTTCGTGAGTCTATGTCGCATGGGTCTTCGACTCGAGCGAGGGCTCGGCGAAATTGTCTGGGAGTCGTCGACTGTAAGCCCGGGGGCGCCCTCCTTTCTGATTGGAACCTACCGTGGGCTAGGTGATCAAGAGTGCTGGGCTCTGGCTCAGGGCCAACTAATCATCTGGATCTCTACGCCCTTCTCAAAAAGTAAGATGTGCATTTATTTTGAAATGGAAGAAGTACTTGCATATAAGTACGTTGATGAGTGCAGTCATCTCCCGCCACTACTATATATCAGGTTAGGTAGAGCTTTGGTACTGTCGGCTCTACTCATATTTTCTTCAATATGCGTGGTTTTTGTGCGGTTGTCTCATCTTAATTAGAGTCAATTCCCTCAGTGTTGTTAGAAAATTTACCTCTTCTCTCATTGCCATCGAAATTTTCAAACTTCCTTCGCTACCACCGGAATAATTCACACTTCTTTCATTGCCATTTTCGTCAAAATCTGTTAAGTTTGCTGTTAAGTTGATCTGGAAATGACCATTTTGCCCCTCCTAAGCAAATGATGTGAAAATTAGGAAAAAAATCATATATTTTTCATACGATCTCGCATTAAGATAATTTTTATATGAAAATTGTAGCTCTCGACAAGATCTACAACTTTATAGTTTTAAAATTTTCTATTTGAAGTTGTTAAGATGCTCAAAAAAATTTAAACAACATTTTAGCAATATATTAATCGCGTATAAGCGCTTGTCGCCTTGGAAAAATCATATCTTTCTTATAGTTTTGAGTTTTTTCATTTAAGATCATTAATTAATAGTTTTTATGTGCAAGTTATAGCTCTTGATGGGTCTACAAATTTATAGTTTTAAGTTTTTTTTTCATTCAAGATCATTAATTAAGATACTAAAAAAAATAAATATAAAGTTTTATCAGCATATTAATCGCGCACAAGTGTATGTCATCTTGGGAAAATCATATCCCATTTAGGCGCCGCTAAATGGGTTAGATTCGAAAATGGGTATTTCCTAATCGCATACAAGCGCTTGTCACCCAATTTATTTTCCTAATTTTCACATTTTTTGTTTAGGAGAGCTCTCGTATCTCGGTCTCGTGTATTTCTATCCGTGTCTATTTATTTATTGATTATAGGAGCAGCTCACTTGTCCTGTAGTCAGTAGCTGATCCGGCGGATTCTGGAAGCAAGCATGTAGTACAGCAGCGTGTGTTCCATAACGGCACGACAACGAGACGAATGCACGAACAATCCGCGCACACGGCAATACCAAGACTGGAAAAAACGGTTCGAGATATTCTCATTCTAGAAACTTCGAGACCTTCTTGTCCACACGGGGAACTACTTGGAGAACTAGCGGAAAATCTCAGCTCACCCTGTCACCTAGTACTCCGTACTAAAGGACGGCTGTTGCCGCTGCTGCTATACTCTGAAACTGAAAAAAATAGCCTTGGATAATGTATAATTATAGAAGTCCAGACACACTGGAACTGAAAAAAATGACGTATATGAAACAGGCAGCCACCTAACAATTTAAACATTTTGAATGTAGGAAAATTTGATCCCCTTCCTGACAGTTGAATATATAATATTAAAGCACCACTCGTTAGCTCTGGTATGCAATAAACAATAGCTTCCTAACATGGTACCACATCTATTACTATAGATGGAAGCTCAGATATTACCTTTCAGCTTAGGATCAGTAGTCAGAGGCCATAAAAACAAAACCATATAGCCTGATCACCAGGAATACCTAATTCAGAAGCCACCAGATCAGTCCAGCAAGACATTTTTTGTTAAGTGTACGCCATTTCCTATTAAGGCTTTCTTTAACAGTGGCTTGCTACTAACATGAATATGAAACTGATTCAGTAAGCAAGGCCAGTTAACTCGAATTTGTACAGGACAAAAATGTGGAGGCACAAAAATCGGGCAATTTTCATTTTTAGCATCCTTACGGATGGCGCTTCTCAAAATGACAGTCTTAGGATGCGTCTTCTAGAATCAACACGTTTTCATCTCGCGTCTTTCATTTTTAGCATTTTTGCCTATGTGGCATGCCATGTCAAGCATGAAAGCATCTAGGCCCCAAGGTTTGGTTTCGGCAATTGATGACAACGCTTTATTACCATGACTAACGTGTGTTTTGCAGAAACGTTGGTAAGTTAGGTCATGGAGGTTATAACTGCTTTGGGCACCATGGTATTCGTGTCCCTTGATGGAAATCGTTTCGGTTTTCAAAAGAGTGACGTCAAGATTAAGGACGGTTAGTTTCGGATGTCGAGGTGTTGAGACGCATTCGGAATAGTCGTTAGGATCTTCGTTTTTTCTCTGTTGGCCGTACTATAAAGGGGGGCATGAACGGGTAGCTTGACCTAGGCGAGTCCTATGTTTAGGTGTGGTGCACACTTGTTAAACTTGGCGCTAGGCAACCCTAGAATAGCTCAAAGTTCAGTTGGAAGCAACTTGGTTGAAGTTGCGACGCGTTTCGGAAAGTTTTGGGCTGTTTCCCACTGACCGGACGCGGTCTTCGGCATGACCGGACGCGTCCGGTCAATACGTAACCGCGGCTAAGGTTTCGGCCCTGACGACCGGACGCGGTCCTCGCGAGGACCGGACGCGGTGGTCAGTGGCCGACACGTGTCACTTGAGGGAAACACCCGTCGGACGCGACCTGGGTGTGATCGGCGCGTCCGGTCACAGTCCAGCAAGGTCCAGAGACGACCGGACGCGTCCGGTCATCAACGATCGGACGCGGCCTCGCGTCCGGTGCACTTACAGTAAGCTCCTTTGCACGATTGGACGCGTCCGGTCACCCCTGACCGGCGCGTCCGGTCATTCAGTTGAAAATCGGGTTTTGACCGTTACGGGCGACCGGCGCGTCCGGTCAGTTCGACCGGCGCGTCCGGTCAGCCCGTGTCAGAACATAACGGTTCGTTTTCTTTGAGGGGTGTATAAATACATCTCCTCCACCTCTTTTAGAGGTCTCTTGCTCATTTAAACATCTGAGAAAACCCTTTAGAGTGCAAGGGAGTGCAAGAGCTCTAGTGAGGATAGAGATTTGAGAATCAAAGTTTGAGAGTTCCTCACTAGTGATTAGAGAGTAGCAAGTGTGCATCCATCTCCTCATTTGGGCTCGTTGTGGTCAAGTGAGAGTTCTAGCTTGTTACTCTTGGTGATCGCCATCACCTAGACGGCTTGGTGGTGATTGGGAGTTTGGTGATCATCCGGCGGAGCTTGTGGATGACCCAACTCATGTTGTGAGCGGTTTTGGGTGATTCACCGCGACGGAGTGTCGAAAAATCAACCCGTAGAGAGCACTTGATCCTTGCGCGGATCAAGGGGGAGCTACACCCTTGCGCGGGTGCTCTAACGAGGACTAGTGGGGAGTGGCGACTCTCCGATACCTCGGAAAAACATCGCCGTGTTCCTTGCCCTTTACATTCAAGCATTTACATTCTCGTATTTACTTTCATTGCTTGATTTACTTTCCTAGAATTGCCATGCTAGACTAGGTTTGGAAACTAGGGTGCAAAACTTTTATCGGTAGATTCTCTAGGAACACAAGTAGGCACTAGGGGTGAATTCCGTCTTGTAGGATTTAATTCTTGCAATTAATTTTTAGAAAAGCCCAATTCACCCCCCCTCTTGGGCATCTTGATCCTTTCAATTGGTATCGGAGCCGTGTTGCTCCTAATTTAGGCTTTACCGCCTAGAGCAAGATGTCTAACGGGGAAGGACCACCTCCCACCTTTGAGGGGGATGATTTTCCATATTGGAAAATCCGCATGGAGGCGTATCTCGAAGCCATAGATGTCGGGTGCCTTAGAGCCGCAACCCAAGGGCTTCCCGCTATCAAGGATCCCGCAAACCCCATTGGTGACGAGGAGAAGTACGACCGGTGGAATGCAAAGGCCAAAAATACACTCTACCGGGGCTTAGGCAAAGATATCTTCAATCGTGTGCGTAATGCAAAGAACGCTCATGATTTGTGGGAAAATCTTTGTGCTCTCCATGAGGGAACTAAGAGTGAGCGTGAGGAACGCTATCATATTGCTTTAAAGAAAATTAATTCTTTTGAGATGCTTCCCAAAGAAAGTGCTAATGACATGTACACTCGCTTGAATGTTCTTGTAGAGGACCTCAATGCTCTTGGGCTCACTCAAATGAGCCAATCGGATGTTGCAAGGAGGATCTTGAGTGTTCTTCCCGTTGAGAAGTATGGTCACATTGTCACCGTGCTTCATCAAAGTGATCTCTCCACCGCAACACCGACACAAGTATTGGGGAAGATCAATGCTCATGAGATGTACATGCACATCACTCCGGAAGAGGGCTCATCATCTTCCAAGAAGAAAGACTTGGCCTTCAAAGCTAGCCATGACAAGAAGAAGAAGAAGGGCCAAGCCATGATGGTACAAGAAAGCTCAAGTGAAAGTGATGTCGATGATGAATCACTTGCACTCATGGTGAGAAAGACCACCAAAATGCTAAAGAAGCTCAACAAGAGTGGCATCAAGTTCGATGGCAAGAAAAAGAAATTCTTCACAAGTAGCAAGAGAAAGCCCATCTCGGAGATGGATTGCTACAATTGTGGTGAACTTGGCCACCTAGCTCATCAATGCCCTAGACCACCAAAAGACAAGTTCAAGAACAAGAACAAGGGCAAGAAAAATGATTCAAGTGATGAAGAAGATGAGAAGAAGAAGAACAAGCCATACAAGAAGAAGGATGGCAAGAAGAAGGAGTTCTACAAGAAGAAGAATGGAGGAAAGGCATACATTATTGGTGATTGGCTCACCGACATTGAATCATCTTGTGATTCCTCCGAAGATGAGAGCAATGATGAGAAAGAGAAGGTTGCCGCTTTTGTGATGGGGCCATCATCTTCACCGACATCTTCACCACCACCTTCACCGCCTCCTTCACCATCATCGTCCACTACTCACCTATGCCTTATGGCCAAGGGTGAACGAAAGGTACAAAACCATGATAGTGATGATGATGATGATAGTGATAGTGATGATGAATATGACGCACCTTCTTATGATGAACTTGTAAAATTGCTAAATAAATACACTAAAATCATAAGAAGGACAAGAAATAAAAATGATGAGCTTCAAAATGAAAATGAATCACTCTCATCAAAGCTTGAAAATGCTCAAAAGACTAGTGGTGAGCTTAGAGATCAAAATGAAGTTATGTCTTCCACTCTCAAGGAGCTCAAAACCTCAAATAAAGAGCTTAAAGATCAACATGATAAACTTGAGAAGAGGCATGATGAGCTCATCACTAGACATAACTCTTTGAAAGACAAATACACCACATCAAAAATTGACTATGATAGTCTTGTGGTTGCTAATGAACTTGCTCTTGAGACACATGATGCTACTAACAATGTTGTTAAGTGTGATATAGCTACATCATGTGATGATTTGATCATTGAAAGCATTGAGCAAGGTTCTAGTAGCAAAGGCAAGAGTGTGGTTGAGTCAAACAACTATGATGATTATGCCAAGATCAAGTGTGAGAATGAGAAGCTTGCAAATGAGAACAAGAAGCTTAAAGGTTTGATGGCTCTTGAGAAGCAAACAACAAATGAGTCACTCATTGAAGAGAACAAGAAGCTCAAGCAAGAAAAAGAGCATCTCAAGACCGGTCTAAGCAAGTTCACAAGAGGCCAATATTTGCAAAGTGAGCTCCTCATAAACACCGTAATGAAGATGGATAGAAGTGGTATTGGGTACTTGGCAAATCAAGAGAAGAAGGCAAAAGCTCAACAACAAAGCAAGTCAAAGCCCAAGCCAAAGAGATGTGTTGAGTGTGGTCAAGAAGGTCACTTTGCTCATGAATGCAAAACTCCACCACCACAACCCTTGCCCAAGCATGCTAGACCCTTTGCCTTCAATGCTCATTACATGCTAAGAAAAGATTCAAATGGAAAGATGAAAGTCATGTTCTTGGGTCCCCCAAACAAGAATAGGCCAAAGAAAATATGGGTTGCCAAGTCACTAGTTGAGAAAGTCAAGGGCCCCTCTCAAGTTTGGGTCCCTAAACAAAAAGCTTGATCTCTTGTGTGTAGGTGAACTACAAGACCGGTGGATCTCATTGGGTTATTGATAGTGGTTGCACTCAACATATGACCGGTGATCCTCGTATGTTCACCTCCGTTGAAGAGAATGTGATATGTCAAGAGAAGATCACATTTGGGGATAATTCAAAGAGCAAAGTCAAGGGTATAGGCAAGATTGCAATATCAAATGATCACTCACTCTCAAATGTGCTCTATGTTGCTTCATTGAGTTTCAACTTATTATCCGTCGGGCAACTTTGTGACCTTGGCTTCCAATGCTTGTTCACACCAAATGAAGTGGAAGTTTCAAAGATAGATGACAAGCAAGTGATATTCAAAGGCTTTAGATACAACAATCTTTATCTTGTTAACTTCACCTCCGAAGATGCAAATTTGATGACATGTTTGTTCACCAAGACCTCACTTGGTTGGCTTTGGCATAGGAGGCTTGCACATGTTGAAATGAGCACTCTCAACAAGCTATTGAAGAAAGAACTAGTGAGAGGATTGAAGGATGTGAAGTTTGAAAAGGACAAACCTTGTAGTGCATGTCAAGCGGGCAAACAAGTTGCAAACACTCATCCAACCAAAGCTTTCATGTCAACCTCAAAAGTGCTAGAACTTCTACACATGGATTTGTTTGGGCCTACAACTTACAAGAGCTTGGGTGGTAATCTCTATTGTCTTGTGATAGTGGATGACTACTCAAGATATACGTGGACTTTCTTCCTTCATGACAAATCCGAAGTGGCAAGTTGCTTCAAGAAGTTTGCAAAGAGAGCTCAAAATGAATTTGAAGTCAAGATAAAGAAAATTAGAAGTGACAATGGCAAAGAGTTTGACAACACCAACATTGAAGCTTATTGTGATGAAATTGGAATCAAGCATGAGGTCTCTTCAACCTACACTCCTCAACAAAATGGTGTAGTTGAGAGAAAGAACCGGACTTTGATCACCCTTGCAAGAACAATGCTAGATGAGTACAACACTCTAGAAAAGTTTTGGGCCGAGGCAATCAACACCGCATGTTATGCTTCAAATCGCCTCTTCCTCCAAAAGTTTCTTGGCAAGACCTCCTATGAGTTGCTTAATGGGAAGAAGCCGGACGTCTCATTCTTCCGGGTGTTTGGTTGCAAATGCTACATCTACAAGAAGCGTCAACACCTAGGGAAGTTTCAAAGACGTTGTGATATTGGTTTTCTTGTTGGTTACTCATCAAAGTCCAAAGCATATAGAGTATTTAACCATACCACCGGTTTGGTTGAAGAAACATATGATGTGGAATTTGATGAATCTAACGGCTCCCAAGGAGCAATTGAGAATTGTGATGATGTAGGTGATGAACCCTTGAGGGAGGCCATGAAGAACATGCCCGTGGGAGACATCAAGCCAAAAGATGATGAAGACGATGTGCAAATCATTGATCCACCATCTTCATCACGTGTGCCTCAAGATGATGACAAGAATGAGAGAGTTGAAAATGAAGACACCTATATCTCTCATGAACAAGCCGAGGCACAAGCTCAAGATGTTGATGCT
Source organism: Saccharum hybrid cultivar R570 (assembly GCA_038087645.1). NCBI lineage: Eukaryota > Viridiplantae > Streptophyta > Magnoliopsida > Poales > Poaceae > Saccharum > Saccharum hybrid cultivar. Next base: position 1,222,724 of record JAQSUU010000198.1, read on the forward strand.
CCCCCTCCACCTCCTCAAGTGGTTGATAGAAGAAATTCACCTCTACTTCAAGCACATCCACAAGAACTCATCATAGGGAGTCCTACTAAGGGAGTGATGACCCGATCTCAAAAGCTTGCTTCTTTTGTTGAACATCACTCTTTTGTCTCTTGTGTTGAACCTAAGAATGTAGAAGAAGCTCTTCAAGATCCGGATTGGGTGAATGCCATGCATGAAGAATTGAACAACTTCACCCGCAATCAAGTATGGACACTTGAAGAGCATCCTAAAGGTGCAAGAGTCATTGGAACCAAGTGGGTGTTCCGAAACAAGCAAGATGACCAAGGCATAGTAGTGAGGAACAAGGCAAGACTAGTTGCAAAGGGGTTCTCTCAAGTTGAAGGCCTTGATTTTGGAGAGACCTTTGCACCCGTTGCAAGACTAGAAGCCATTCGTATCCTCCTTGCATATGCATCACATCATGATATGAAACTATATCAAATGGATGTGAAAAGTGCATTCTTAAATGGCTTTATAAATGAACTAGTCTATGTCAATCAACCTCCCGGGTTTGAAGACCCTAGATATCCTAATCATGTTTATAGGTTGTCCAAGGCGCTATATGGGCTCAAGCAAGCCCCTAGAGCGTGGTATGAGCGCCTCCGAGACTTCCTCATTGAGAAGGGCTTCACCATTGGGAAGGTCGACACCACACTATTCACCAAGAAGCTTAATGGGGAGATCTTCATTTGTCAAGTGTATGTTGATGATATCATCTTCGGGTCAACAAATGAAGATTATTGCAAGGAATTTGGTGAATTAATGTCGAAGGAGTTCGAGATGTCAATGATTGGTGAGCTCACATTCTTCCTTGGTTTTCAAGTCAAGCAAATGAGAGATGGGATTTTCATCTCTCAAGAAAAGTATACCAAGGATCTTCTCAAAAGATTCAAGATGGAAGAATGCAAACCAATCAAGACCCCAATGCCATCAAATGGACATCTCGACCTAGATGAGGGAGGTAAAACGGTTGATCAAACTCTCTACCGTTCTATGATTGGTAGCTTGTTGTACCTTACCGCATCTAGGCCTGATATCATGTTTAGTGTGTGCATGTGTGCTCGCTTTCAAGCGTGCCCTAAAGAACCTCACTTAAGTGCCGTAAAAAGAATCCTAAGATATCTTAAGCACACCCCAAGCATTGGTCTTTGGTATCCCAAAGGAGCTAGATTCCAACTAGTTGGCTATTCTGATTCGGATTATGCCGGTTGCAAAATTGATAGAAAGAGCACATCCGGAGGGTGCCATTTGCTTGGGAGATCCTTAGTATCTTGGTCATCTAAAAAGTAAAATAGTGTGGCTTTGTCCACCGCCGAGGCGGAATACATTGCCGCGGGGGCTTGTTGTGCACAAATCCTATATATGAAACAAACCCTCCTAGACTATGGAGTTGTTCTTGAAAAGGTGCCACTTTTATGTGATAATGAAAGTGCCGTTAAAATTGCTAACAATCCGGTACAACACTCTCGCACCAAGCACATTGATATCTGCCATCACTTTCTAAGAGATCACGTTGCTAAAAATGACATATCACTAGAAGGTGTACAAAGTGAAAATCAATTAGCAGATATCTTCACTAAACCTTTGGATGAGGCCACTTTTTGTAGGCTAAGAAGTGAACTAAATGTGCTTGATTCAAGTAACTTTAAAAAATGAGTGTGTGTTGTCCCTTGCATTGCATTGTATTATATGTCACGTTTATTTTATCACAATGCATTTAGGGCTTGGCTAACACGGTTACGATAACCCTCCTTCGGAGGAGTGAAGAAGCCTAACCGTGGATCAAACTTGACAAGCAACCTAGCTTTACTTTCTTGTATTGCATTGCATATGCATGGTTGTTTGTTTGTCGTTTCTTTTCGGTTTAGCTTTGAGCAACCTCTGTGTTCGTCCATGGATAGAGAGAGCTTTTTGACGCTCCTAAAGGTCCAAAAACTCTATTGCATGGCCATACGTTGCTCCTCGGGTGTTTATTGCCTATTTTCCTAAAAATAATACTAGCCTAAGGCAAAATATTTTGAAAAATTTGAGGGTTTGAGTGAGGTCACTCATATCAGGTTTCAATTGGTGTTTATTTGTGTCTCTTTGAATTGGAACTTGGTTGGGAGAAGTCGCGTCGGAGTTTGGAACGAAGAAGGGCGAAGAACAGCGACCGGACGCTGGACCGGACGCTGCACCGGACGCAGTGATGATTCACCACCGTGTCCGATCCCGGCGTCCACCAGCACGTCCGGTCATCCAGAAGACCAACTCCAGACCTAGTGACCGGACGCTGCACCGGACGCGCCTGTGTTGACCACCGCGTCCGATCCTGGTTACCACCACCGCGTCCGGTCATCCGCGATGAATTCCCGAGCTCCCAGCGACCGGACTCTGACCGCGTCCGGTCAGTCCTCACCGGACGCATCCGGTCACTCCAGGAGCTTACTGGAGTGTGACCGGACGCTGCACCACCGCGTCCGATCATAACGACCACCGCGTCCGGTCATCACGCGTCGAGCGGATCTGAGCCCCTCATAAAACCATTCGTCCTCGATCTGTTTTTTTCACCCGTACCGTTTCCGCCGCCGCAGCTTGCCCTAGCTCGCCGAGCTCGCCGTCCTCCGCCGCGCCCTCGCTGTCAGCTCGCCGCCGGTGACTCCCTTGTCGTGCTCCAGCCGCGCGCCACCGCCGTCCTCACCGCAGCCGCGTGCCACCGCAGTCTTCACGGCAGCCGCGCGCCACCGCAGTCTTCACCGCGCCGCGCGCCACCGCTTTCTCCCGCCGCCGGCAAGCCCTCCACCACCGTGATCTCGCCAGCAGCAGCCGACTCCTCCCCCCGTGCAACCCTAGCCCCTCGATCTCCATCTTCGGCCAAGCCTTCACCTAGGGTTTCGTCCAAACCCTAGCCTAGGGTTTGCCCTAACTCCTCGAGAGCTCGATCGTCGATTTCGGGGATTCTCGCGACCTAGGTCACCGCATCTTCTCACCGTCGTCTCGTCGATCCGAGGTAGCTTCGCGTCACGATTCACTTCGTATCTAATATGCTTGCTATCTCTAGGGTTTCGCACCTTTTAGTTATGTATGTGTTTATAGTATATCTTTCTATTCCATCGGTGCAGCGAGTCAGTCGGTGTGTCAGGGTCAGATCTGTTCGCTGAATCCGAGGCCAAGCCTGCGGATACGGATTGAGGCCAAGCCTCTCGAGTGTCAGTTCACCATCTTTCAGAGGCTCTTAGTCAGTTGGTCAGCATGGTGCGTTGTAAGAACGCCGGTGGTGCTCCTGGTGACGGGGACGACAGTCCTCCTCGTCGTGCTGAGATTGCGCGTGGAAAGCGCATCAAGATGATGGCCAGAAAGAAAAAGAAGACGCTTACAGAGGCAGAGGTTGCTCAGGCCGTGGCAGATGCTGCAGAGCAGGCAGAGAGAGGTGGCAGGTGCAGTGGCATACACATAGGCGAGCGTCGCTTTCACCTTGAAGGTCGACAGCTCGGCACTGAGGCCACTGAGAGTACCGAGGATACTGGAGCTACAGAGCAGATGTCAGTTGATCCACCCACAGAGCCGACAGAGGCTACAGAGGCTCCACAGGCTACCGAGGCTCCACAGGCTACAGAGGATACAGAGAAGCAGCCAGCTCAGTCTCCACCACGTCGCCGCTCCACACGTGCTCGTACTCAGGTGACACCTAGGCCAGAGGGCCAGCGTCATGGAGCACGTCCTCCTCCCAGAGCTAGAGGTTCACCCCCGGTCGAGCACTTTGACCTAAGGGGTGCTACAGCACGTCAGGTGCAGGGGTTGAGGTTCGTGGAGGTCAGCCGTTGGTTCCCACCTGTCAGAGATCACAGAGCTTCAGAGGGTTTCTATACCCCACTTCAGGAGGATTTCTACAGGGCCTTAGTTGACAGTGGTATTGCTTTCAGACCACAGAGGGTGTGTCGGCTTGAGGCACTCGTTGCTGTTGTGGGAGAGCAGCTTCGTCCGCACCTGTCCTATATGCCTGGTTTGTCGGATCTTCTTGGACGGATAGGTGCATACTGCGGCACATGGGTCAGGGAGTTCTATGCTTCACTTTGGATTGATCCTGCCCATGAGTTCATTCACTTTGCATTCAGAGGCCATGATCATAGACTTTATAGCTCCAGAGCTCGAGAGATCCTCAGACTACCAGCTTCTGACACGAGGATCCATCAGCTGTGTTATGGACAGACTCCTCCACCCAGACGCCCTCACGGCGGAGCAGTGCCACCTACTGACTTGGTTCGACCCTGCTTTCATGAGCCTTTTGGCGAAGGGTCTCGTCGTACGCCTGCCAGCCTGACGCCACTTGCCAGGGTCTTGGATGCTATTCTCAGACGTACTCTACTTCCCAGACTTGGCTACAGAGAGGGACTGACACGTATGCAGCTTTGGGTTGTTCACCACCTTCTCTCACAGACACAGTTTGACATCTGGGATCTTATACTTAGTGAGATGGAGGACACCATTGCTGAGGGCTTCAAGGGTAATCGTCAGCTGCCCTATGCATACTGGATCTATTTTATTATTAGATCTTCTATTCAGATGCCACCAGAGATCAGGGTGGAGATATCAGACACTACCACTGCTTTCCCTGATTATGATATCCGTCAGCTTTGGGCCTCGGTTACTAGAGATCAGGGCCCAGTGCCAGGACAGCGTGAGCGCCCAGAGGTTCCTGAGACAGCAGCTAAGCAGGATGCCAGAGTTGACGAGCTTGCTGAGGCAGAGCTTGCGGACCTTGAGGCTCAGACTGCTGATATACCTGAGGATGTGACTTCTGACAGCACAGATGAGGACTACCAGCCCATCCCTAGGTATCGGTCTCCTCGGTCTCACGACCACGAGGCCGGTGGCTCTGGTTCAGCCTCCCGCTCAGACCCAGCCATGGTGGCTATCCTTGAGAGGTTGACCCAGGCTCAGGAGCAGCAGCAGCAGCAGATTCAGCGACAGGCACAGGACACAGCTGCAGCACTTGCACAGATTCAGGCCCGTCAGGACGAGTTTCAGCGACAGCAGCTTGAGATCCAGAGGCAACAAGTTGAGATGCAGCGACAGAGTCAGCAGCAGTACATGGATCTCCTGCGCCACCTTGTCACAGTCGGGGTTCCTCCGCCTGCTTCTGTCATGACTCAGGGCTTACATTCCAGTGGTCCGTCGAGTCAGGGACAGCCGAGCTTCCAGTTTACATCTCCACAGCAGCAGGTTCCCCAGTCTTTTCAGTCCCCGAGCTTCACTCCTATTCATACGGGGTTTACACCGTCAGACCAGCCTCGCCCGCACCTCCTGACAGGCACACCTATTGGTGATTTCAGTGCCACCTACAGCGAGTTGACTGGTCAGCCGACACCCTCGCACACCAGTACGTTTCATACTTCGTCAGGGTTGTCAGCTCCCGAGGCAGCTATTCCTCCAGTGACAGGGACCGGGACTACAGAGACTATCCCTTCGTCAGTTGCCTCGACAGATCCCCCAGCTATTGGCACACTGCAGGCTCAGGTCACTCAGACAGATCCACTTGTTGCTACTCAGTCAGTGCCTGTTCCTGCTCAGACCCAGACCGCTTCACAGCCACGTGCTTCTTCAGAGGGTCAGCCAGATAGCTCAGACTCCGAGGGTGATTCGCTACACTTCGTGATTACTCCGCGCACCTCGGCACCCGACACGACTCCGTCTGTCCCCCCGTCAGATCATTAGATTAGTTTTTTGGCGCTTGATGCCAAAGGGGGAGAGAGAGTAGTTTCAGGGGGAGTTTTGATAGAGGGGTTTTCGTTTTTCTTTGTGTGCTACATTCATGCATCATGTTTACTTTTCAGCATTGCATTCGTGTGACATTGTCGTCGTGTGATAAACTTTGAGTCTTAATGTGTTATCTCATCACAGTGTTAATTCATGTCACCGTTTTAGTTATAGCTCTAAGGTTGTGCTTCCGTGCCTTACTCCGATTTCTTATGAGCTATATCTTTATGTGTACTAACGTTTTTTGTCTTATCTTATGAGTACACTCTTTTGGCTTGGGGCACATAAGCAATTCCTAACCCTTTGTGCTTATTGCTTTTTGCTTATGTGAACCAAGCATGCTCGAAAACCTCAACTCAAATCTTTTGAAACTTAGTGTTGTCATCAATCACCAAAAAGGGGGAGATTGAAAGCATCTAGGCCCCAAGGTTTGGTTTCGGCAATTGATGACAACGCTTTATTACCATGACTAACGTGTGTTTTGCAGAAACATTGGTAAATTAGGTCATGGAGGTTATAACTGCTTTGGGCACCATGGTATTCGTGTCCCTTGATGGAAATCGTTTCGGTTTTCAAAAGAGTGACGTCAAGATTAAGGACGGTTAGTTTCGGATGTCGAGGTGTTGAGACGCATTCGGAACAGTCGTTAGGATCTTCGTTTTTTCTCTTTTGGCCGTACTATAAAGGGGGGCATGAATGGGTAGCTTGACCTAGGCGAGTCCTATGTTTAGGTGTGGTGCACACTTGTTAAACTTGGCGCTAGGCAACCCTAGAATAGCTCAAAGTTCAGTTGGAAGCAACTTGGTTGAAGTTGCGACGCGTTTCGGAAAGTTTCGGGCTGTTTCCCACTGACCGGACGCGGTCTTCGGCATGACCGGACGCGTCCGGTCAATACGTAACCGCGGCTAAGGTTTCGGCCCTGACGACCGGACGCGGTCCTCGCGAGGACCGGACGCGGTGGTTAGTGGTCGACACGTGTCACTTGAGGGAAACACCCGTCGGACGCGACCTGGGTGTGATCGGTGCGTCCGGTCATAGTCCAGCAAGGTCCAGAGACGACCGGACGCGTCCGGTCATCAACGATCGGACGCGGCCTCGCGTCCGGTGCACTTACAGTAAGCTCCTTTGCACGATCGGACACGTCTGGTCACCCCTGACCGGCGCGTCCGGTCATTCAGTTGAAAATCGGGTTTTGACCGTTACGGGCGACCGGCGCGTCCGGTCAGTTCGACCGGCGCGTCCGGTCAGCCCGTGTCAGAACATAACGGTTCGTTTTCTTTGAGGGGTGTATAAATACATCTCCTCCACCTCTTTTAGAGGTCTCTTGCTCATTTAAACATCTGAGAAAACCCTTTAGAGTGCAAGGGAGTGCAAGAGCTCTAGTGAGGATAGAGATTTGAGAATCAAAGTTTGAGAGTTCCTCACTAGTGATTAGAGAGTAGCAAGTGTGCATCCATCTCCTCATTTGGGCTCATTGTGGTCAAGTGAGAGTTCTAGCTTGTTACTCTTGGTGATCGCCATCACCTAGACGGCTTGGTGGTGATTGGGAGTTTGGTGATCATCCGGCGGAGCTTGTGGATGACCCAACTCATGTTGTGAGCGGTTTTGGGTGATTCACCGCGACGGAGTGTCGAAGAATCAACCCGTAGAGAGCACTTGATCCTTGCACGGATCAAGGGGGAGCTACACCCTTGCGCGGGTGCTCCAACGAGGACTAGTGGGGAGTGGCGACTCTCCGATACCTCGGAAAAACATCGCCGTGTTCCTTGCCCTTTACATTCAAGCATTTACATTCTCGTATTTACTTTCATTGCTTGATTTACTTTCCTAGAATTGCCATGCTAGACTAGGTTTGGAAACTAGGGTGCAAAACTTTTATCGGTAGACTCTCTAGGAACACAAGTAGGCACTAGGGGTGAATTCCGTCTTGTAGGATTTAATTCTTGCAATTAATTTTTAGAAAAGCCCAATTCACCCCCCCTCTTGGGCATCTTGATCCTTTCAAAGCAGACACGCCGGCAAGAGGCAGCAAGGGCATGGGAAATGACCGAGTTGCCCCCGTCCATTCTTTCCCCTGGACGCATTTACCCGGACCCGACCGAACTCACTCACGCCGATTCGCAAAAAAAAGAACTCACGAAGGCCGCGACTACTTCCAGCCACGCCCGACTTCTTTCCCCCGCTGCCGAGCTACGACTTCTTTGTCCACCGCCGCCGCCGAGTCTTCAGCTCGTCGGCGCCGTCTCCATCTCGTCTCCCATCGGTGCCGCTCTTCCCTCCTGACTCCACGTGCTGCTCCACCTTCCGCCATGGGGACCTAGTGTCGTTGCCCTGCTGTTGCTGCTAGACGCCGGTGACAGGGCGGCGTGGGCGGCGCCATCGCCAACCGGCGTCTCCGCGGCCAACGAGAGGTCGGCCGGTGACCTTGGTGCCCTCCACCTCATCCATCAGTGACGTGACGAAGGTGTGTGCCTGCCCCTTCCGCCTGGGACCCAGAGCCCGCCTCAATTAGGGTTAGGGTTACAAGCCACTAACTTCGTCTTCGTCGCTTCATTTGTTCATGGCTAGGCGCTTGATGTAGTAGCTCTCCACCTCCCTTGTCGCAATGGCTAGTGGTGATGGCACTTGCCCGCCTTGGTAAGCACTTTACCACCATGTATGTCTAGCTTTCATTCTGTAGTTGCTCATGTTTTTTGATGTTTATGATGACGCCGGCTCGATCCTGGCCGTGCATTTAGGCTAGATGTTAAGGTTGATCAGTTTGTTCTTGAGACTAAATATGGTGAGTATGGGGGGCAGTGGACATTGCAGAGCAGCAGCATGAGATGTGGTTTGATATGAACAGTCAATACTCTCGTGCTCAATTCCATGAGGATTTAAAAATAAAGACTATCTGGGGTCCATCTCAAACACTTGCAGTCTAGATTCTTGATGAGGATACTGGCTCTAGGTGGAAACTTAGGAGGGATGAGCATGTGCAGCAGATGATTAATGCCAGGCTGGAATACAGGGTTGCTTATCTCTTTGTTGAAGTTGTGAAAAAAGATGCATATGTTGACAATGCTAGCTCTGCTGCTTCTAGAGCTAGATGTGTATCTGGTGTGACTAATGAACCTTGTGTAGATGTTAATGATGTTGAGGGCTCTGTTGTTGAAGGTGTTGGTGATACTTGCAGCACCCCACCTCCCCCTGTTGAACAACCTGTAGCAATTGTTAATTGGACCACTCTCATCATCCAAGAGAACCCTGATGATGAGGGTACTGCTACACAGCTTGTTGATGAGGATCAGATATATGAGGCCATGGGACTCAATCAAGGTGAGGCAGTAAATGAAGAAGATGGTAGAGAAGAGGTGCCAAATTTAGCTATGTCAAGAGAGATGCAGGAAGACATGGATGAAGCTGCTATTAATGTTGATGACACAGCTGATGAAGAGCCACTGTATGAATGGGACAGGGATAATCCTGACACGAGTGTGGGTACTTGCTAAGTTGTTATCCCAGTATGGAGGAGTTTCGGTTAGCAGTTAGACAGTATGCTATAAAAAAGAGTTTGGGCTTGTTACTCAGCATTCAAACATAGATAGGTACAGGGTGAAGTGTGGTGCTCTTGGCTGCCCTTGGAAACTGAGGGGTAAAACGCAGCATGATGGCAGTGTCATGGTACATTTTCAAGCTATTGTTATTGTCATTTTTGTTTATATTTCAAGCTCCTCCATTGCATTTGCTGGTTCTATGCTATTGTATTGTACTTATGTGTTGCTGGTTTTCTTCAATGCAGATTCAAATTAATAATTGTGAACATTTGTGTGCATCCACTCAAAGGGTTGAGAACCCTACTATGGCAAATATAAAATGGGTGGTAGAGAGAGCAGTACAATTCCTCAAGAAGAAGGCTTCAATGGGGGCTACAGAAATGCAAAAGGAGTTGAAATTCAAATATGGGGTCGACGTTCCATACATGACTGTATACAATGGTACAAAGAGAGCAGCTATGAAGCTTTTTGGTAAGTGGGAAGATTCTTTTGATTGGTTGTATAGGTTCAAGGCTAAGATAGAACTGAGATCACCTGGTAGTGTTGTAGAGATAGACACTATAACTGATGAAGAAGGCAACATTAGGTTTAGCAAATGCTTCTATGCATTCAAAGCAAGTATAGATGGTTTCTTGAATGGCTGCAGGCCTTATATCAGTGTAGACTCCACAGCTCTAAATGGGTTGTGGTGTGGCCACATGCCTGCTGCCTTAGCTCTAGATGGCCACAATTGGATGTTTCCTGTAGTATTTGGTTTCTTTGAGGGAGAGACAAAAGAGAATTGGATATGGTTTATGCAACAACTTAGGAAAGCAATTGGTCCATTGGAGCACTTAGCTATCTACACAGATGCATGCAAGGGGTTGGAGTCAGTTGTTAAAGATGTGTTTCCATAGGCAGAGAAGAGAGAATGTTTCAAGCATTTGATGGACAACATGAAGAAGCACTATAGTGGTGAAGTGTATGCCAAGAACATGTGGCCTGTAGCTAGAGCATATTCCACACATAAGTACAAGTATTTCTATGACAAGGTGTTGGCAGCTAGTCCATCAGTTCAGAAATGGCTGGATGATCACCATCCATTTCTTTGGGCAAGAAGCAAGTTTTCTGATGACATTAAGTGTGACTACATAAACAACAATCTAGCAGAATCATGGAATTCTTGGATCAAAGAGAAGAAAGACCTTCCTGTGCACTGCATGGCGGATGCTATTAGAGAGAAGATAATGATCTTGTTTGCCAAAAGGAGGAAAATTGTTGAAGCATTGGGTCCTGGTATATTGCCTGCTGTCATCCATCAGCTCAATGCAGCCTCCAGGGGACTAGGTCACTTAATGATTTCCAAAGGCCACCCTACTGAAGCTGAAGTGACAGATGTGTATAAAGATGAAGAAATTAGAAGGCATATTGTGTACATCCATCAGCAAATTTGCACATGCAGGCAGTGGCAAATAACTGGCAAACCATGTCCACATGCATTGACTGTGATCACTAGCATGAGGAACCCTGACATGGGGTCATTTGTGGATAAGTGCTATTCGGTGGCCAAGTTTCAAGCAGCTTATGCAGGGATAATTCCAAGCATCACTGATAGGAACCAGTGGCCTGAGGTAAACAAGGGATACAAAGTGTAGCCTCTAGTCCAGAAAAAGAAAGAACCAGGAAGAGAAAGGAAAAATAGGTTAAAACCAAGAAGTGAGACAGGAAGGAAACCAACTAGGCAAGTCCAGTGTCCTAACTGCCAAGAGTATGGTCACATGGCTGGAAGCTGGAAGTGTACCCACACTGGAACAAAGAAAAGGTGCCTTCTCACTTTTCAGTGTCCCACACTTGCTCTTTATTTTTTTAATTGCTAACCACTAATCCTTCACATTTATAGGAAGAGACCTAAGAAGGCAGTCAAAGTGGGGAGGAAGAAGGCCAAGGCATCTGGTGGTGATGAGCTACTTCTTACCCCAAGGACAAGAGGAGCATTGGCTAGGGAAGCAGCAGCAAAAGCTAAGAGGGAGGCCCTGGAACTAGAAATGAAGGTAGCAGCAGCAAGGGAAGTAGCAGAAGCAGCAGCTAGGGAGGAGCTTGAAGCTACAAGAGAAGAATTTGCAGCAGCTAGGGATGAAAGAGCCCTGGAACTAATGGCTTTGGAAGATGTTCCCCCAGAAACACCACTTAGAAGGTACTCATATCATCTTGTATAGTTTTGCTCCTTCCATTACAACTTTCATCATTGTTTGCTAATAAATCATTTTTTCTATTTTAGGGCACTCTTTCCACAAGATGAAGGCCTGCCCCAAGATGAACTCCAGCAACTCCAACTTGCAAAGAAATGACACCTAGGAGGAAGCTGTTGTCATCAAAAGTGAAGAAAACTCCTCACGCTAAGAAGAATGGAGCCAATGTCAAGGGGAAGGGGAAGGGGAAGGGCAAGGCCAAGTGAAGCTGAACTTTTGTGACATTGTGAATCTGTGCACTTTTGTGATGTATTGCCCTTATTTTGGAAGTGAAGTTGAACTTAGTTATGTAATGGCAAACTTTAAGCCAATATTTTGCCTCTATTTGGACATCTTAGTCTGTAATGTCTAGACTTTTAGGCTCTATTTGGATGTCGAGAACATCTTATATCATGTAATGGCAAACTTTTAGTCACTATTTTGCATGTCCAGAACATGCCCTTATGTAATGGCAAACAATTAGCCTCTATTTGCATGTCCAGAACATGCCCTTATGTAATGGCAAATAGTTAGCCTCTATTTCAATGTCTATGCAATTATCTGATAATTATCATTATTGTCAAACTCTGTCATTCATTCAAACAAAGTGGACCTGATAATTTCATTGCAGCACATGCTTCATTGCGACGGTGGAGGGAAAGAATGGATGGGGGCAACTCGGTCATTTCCCATGCCCTTGCTGCCTCTTGCCAGCGTGTCTACTTGACATGGCATGCCACATAGGCAAAAATGCTAAAAATGAAAGACGCGAGGTGAAAACGTGCTGATTCTGGAAGATGCATCCTAAGACTACCATTTTGAGAAGCGCCATCCGTAAGGATGCTAAAAATGAAAATTGCCCACAAAAATCATGTAGCATTTCACTATGATTGGTAAACAGAACAAACGAAGCTGGAGTACATCGATCTAAACATGAGCAGTCCTTACATTCCATAATGTGTTATTAAGCTTCTCAATGGATATATCGAGCAGATCATACTGTTGTCAAATATTAGTAGTAGCAGTTCGAACATTGGTTTCGTAGCCTGAAAAAAATCAAAGGCACTAACAATGAGCACAGCCCAGGCAGTCTTTAAAGCACCCTCTCCCCAGTGGAGCCATTTACAATGAGGAAAATAACATTTTGTTAAAATTTTCAAAATGTGCATGCATGCCAAGCATCCCTGTACACTTGCTTATGCTTCTACTATTGATGTTATTAATGTAGCAGTAGGGATCATAATCAACACTATTTCACACTACATGCAAAGGTGAATTTGTAGATGTGTCTGGGTGCACTGCATAGTGCAAATTACATATGCAAAGAAAAGGGCTTTTCATTCAGGCAGTGCATAGAATAGAACAACACCTTTATGCAATTACTGAATACAAATAATGAAACTGAAAGCAAAATGCATCAAATAAGTTAGTTGATATGGCTGTATGTTTGGTAGGTTCTGCGTGGGAAATTACATAGAATAAAGATAGAATTTGAAACATGGCTGTACAGATTTGCCACTGCAGTGTACTGATGAACACATAAAACAGTATGCAAAAGGACTTAGTCCATCCGTCCAAGAAAAAGCGTACCTTTAGAATTCAAATTTTTTCCAAAAATGTTGGTAAATATAGACTGCCACACCATCTAAATAGGGGGTATGGAGTACTATACACAGCTGCAACTTTATTCACCGTGGAGCCAATAAATAAAACAGTCACAACAATAAAAAAATGTAAAAATATACGGCACCTTATCCCTTCATCTGCAATGCTCTTTCATCCACCGCACCTGTTCTTCATCTGCAATGCTCTTTCATCCACCGCACCTGTGCGGCCTGCGGCACACATCTTCCCCTTTCCTTCCCCGTCCATAGCACGTTCTTTCCCCTTCCCTTCCTTCCTCCATCGCCATTGGCCCTTGTTTCCTTTCCATAGAAGTCCTCGTCCCTTGCGTGTCCATGGGTGCAGGCAGTGGGATGCGTCGCCGTAGCAGCACAATGCGTCGAAGTGGCAAGATGTCTGCTGGCGGCGGTGCGAACATAAAGATTTGCGGCAGGATCCAAGGTATCGTGAAGACAGTCGGCAGCGGCCTCAACTCCAGTGGCCACAGGATCCGAAGGCACGGCTCCAATCGGAGCGTTGGCCATGTTGTGAAGCCAGCCGGTGCTAAATCGGAGATCCAAAAGCCAAGCAGCACCGATTCGACCGAGGGAGACTGGATCTACGTGCGCGGGTGCCGAATCAAGAGGGCTGGCCTGCACTTCAACTCCCAGGGTAACATGTACATCCCTGACTCCGAAGATGAAGAAGTGGCCCCTGGGGTGGCCATGAATGGGCCAGTAGGCGTGGAGCTGTCCACTGCGGTGGCCGCGGGCGGGGCTGTCGGCGTGGATCTAGCCCCTACGGTGGCTGCGGCCTGGGTTGTTGGCGTGGATGTGGCCCCTGCGGTCACCACGGATGGGGTTGCCGGCGTGGAGATGAACCCAATGGTAGCTGGGCGCTTAGCAAAAAAGGTGCTTGGCGAGGATCTTCACCCAAAGGTGGCTGCGCGCCTAGCTGAGGTGCTCTCCGAGATGGAACCATTCTACCACGAATGCTTCATTGACATGTACAAGGTTATGGTGCCGCTGTTCTTCACCCCTCTCCCCTAGTTTATTTCCTGTTGGTTCAAAGTATAGATTCAAATCGCCGCGGATAGTTGATGTGCTTTTGGTGCCATGATAAACTGATGCTTGTGCGATGATGTAGTGTACATTCTCACTTTGTGTATCTAGCATGTGCCTTTGTGTACTAGGTGTAGGTTGTCACTTTCTGTACATGTCGTGCTTTTGGTCCTATGATGATCTGCTGTTGCTATACTGATAAAGTGTGATGTGTTTTATAAACTGATAATCAATGTAGATGTGTGATGATGACTACTTATGTTCTATGATGATTTTAATCAGTCGTTCATAGAAGTCAGCTGAGGAGCTCTTAGGCAATTGTGTTACCATTTTTTGTAGGTAATTTTGCATTGCGGTTTGTGATAACTGTGGTTAAACATAAACAACCACACATTATAAAGGTCTTATAATTTACAGCAGTACCACAGATGATTAACATCACCAAGTACACATGCTTTACTCATGGTATTAGTACAAATTATATGGTTTCCAAATTTACAGTAGTACAACAAATGATTAACATCATCAAGGTCTCCTGCTTTATTTATAGCACTAACAGGCATGATTAACACCATATTAGGCTCCCAAAATTCCTGAAATCACAACAAACAAGATATACTTAGTTGCCCAACGATGCTATCACATCCTCATATAGCTTACTATCACAACCAAGGCTTCTAGGAAGCAAGCCTAGTGACTCGAGTCGATCTTTGTCGATGTGAGGAATCTTGTATCTGTTTCCTCCACCATCTTTCATCACCTCAATCAAACATCCTTGTAGCATTAGGAACACCCTATTCAAGGTGTCAGGATCATAATTGTCATGGAACCGTCCAAATTATAAGAGCACAAGTCCAAAAACAATCGCCAAAGTGATCAAATTCTCAGACTTGAGCCCATATAACTCCGGTAGTCCACGAAATCACGAGGGATTTCAAACCAAACCGAGATCAACCAAGATCGTAGTGATTCAACATAACACAGCACTTGTTACAACAATTCATAAGTAATCTCATACATCGGAGTATAAATAATTTATTACAAAACCAAAGTAAAGATTAGCAGAAGTAACATAATTTCTGAAACCATTTAAATTCAAATACTGCTAGTACAGAGTCACATCCTGTAAAAGCATACCAAAATAGATACTACAGAGACCATGCCCATATGGTCTAGTCTTCACGCCCACATGGCGAAGACAATACTCGTGGCAACAAGTACGAATCTGCTACCTGCAACAGGTGGGAATAAACCTTGAGTACGAGAAGGTACTCAGCTAGACTTACCTGACAGAAACTAGAAACAAAGATGACACCAAGGAGTATGCAAGGCATTATAAAGTGGGCTAGCTTGACTCAATTGCAGAAAAACTTAATACAGATAAGTAACCAATATATGCTTAAGTATCAAGTTGATCATCATTAACCTGATAACTAGATTAGCACCTGTACTAAAGCACTCACTTTATTAGGATCAAACAATATTAACCATAGCAGGTATAATAAGGCCATCATCATCATTATCATCAATTTCAAACCATCATTATAATTAGTGTATCTACGCTGGAGATAACCAATCAAGTTTCTCACTATCCGGGAGAGACGGCGACTCGAATCGATTCCAACTCAGCTGAGGGGGGTATTCCTAACACTCACCCGGCGAACCCCGCTAAAGGCACCCGTAGATAACCTTTGGTACAACTCAGGATGGGCCCAAACAGCGCCGCGTTCTCGGGGATACCAGTGGCCAGGATGCTCAGGACTTTTAACTCACCTGCCCTTGGACCCTCTGGCTCCCTTCCGAGGCGACTTTCACTTTTTGACTTCACAGCCTGAGTTGAGCTACTAGGCTTCACGGTCAGCAACCTCAGGCTGGCCAACTAAATGTCAGGCATGCGTTCAAAATGACATAGAAGGCTCTAGGTCTCGGTCCTTAACCGACACAGACGGGGATAGATCCACACCCAAGACCTCTATGGCTTGCTGCTTCACTATCGTCATCCCGCCCGGTCTCATTTCATTAACACATGGTTCATTTCTACAATAACAATATAGCCAACCATGACATGATAAAGCCCTATATTTCGCAGGTGACAGGAAATCACCCGACTTCTACCGGTATAATTCAGCAGGGCTAAGCATAGATATGATCCTGTCTACATAGGATTCATGGTTCGAATTACTGGACAAGGAGTGTTATCAATGCAGCAAGGGTTTTCAATCAATTCCTATAACGTAATGCAACAATACAAATACAACACATAGATATAGATAACTACTTTGAAAGTAGGAGGCTTATAATGCTCCGCGGCTTGCCTTAACCGAAAGAAGATAGATCAAGGGTCGGCTTCAAGAACGATTCCCACGTCTTCTCCAGCTTCGTCGGACTGGACCTCCGGCTCCCGAACGGACTTCAACTTCGGGTTCCATGCCCAGCGGGACTTCGCTCATAACACGATTCTCGGCACACCTATTGCATGTATATGCACCAAATGAATTTCATGTATGCATCAAGGATGACACGATGATTTATGACATGAATGAATGAGGTGAAGATGAATGTAATGATATTGCAACATCATGAGCACAAAACCAAGTCATGTGGTGCTCTATTCAAATCACTTCAAGCTTAGGTGCAAATTTCCTCTCTGGTATTAACATGTTTGAACATCCCTAAGGAACCACTAAGTATCACAAAGTTAAGACTAAACACGCACATAACAAGATTTCAGAAATTTAATATTTCCAACATATTATCAACAGTAGCTAAGAAAACTCACAACTGGAGTTCTACAAATCCAAATGACTTGCAAGAGGACATTCTGGAAAGCTTATGAAATTGTATATATTTCATTTATAAACATCTAAGCATGATTTCATCATTTACCAGGTCAAAATAGCACATGTATAGAATCTGTTCTAAAAGACAGAAAGCACTCCCAAAACTAAACCCACCTTGGAACAGCTGCCATTTCTAAACTATAAGTCCAACTGCTACCAAATTTTACCAGCAACTAGTTTATGAAGTTCTAAACAACTTTGCTATAGATCACCAAGCATGAAAACATCATTATCATAGCCTAATTTGCTTAACCACCAAATCTATCCGGAAAAGATGGATTTGTACAATTAAATATTAAGTGATGTTGAGAACATCACAATGACCTACCCAACTTCACTAATAGTTAGATCATGTTTAAGTAACACCAAATCAAGTCATGGCGCTAGCATAAACATTTATCTAATCACCCTTTTTATTTATTTTGAGTGTATGAGCATAAATGGCATCACATATAAAATGTACTCAGAAAATTCTAATAAAATTACAGAGGCAAATACATTCTACCAAGAGGCTACCATAAAAATTTCACTTCATTTTGACAAGCAGATATGGAGATATCAAAATAACACAAAGATAAGTGCTAATAAAGCCTATAACAAAGAAATTTTATAATTGGAGCAAACGACCTTCAAAAAGGCTGAAAATTTAACTAGAGCATATTTATACCATGAATAGCATCTCACAAAAATTCCATGGTAATTGGATTAATACACAGAGAGATACAAAATTGCTAAAAACACATGTTTAATTAAAGTGCATCACAAGATTAATTACAAACCTCAGAAATTATTAACCAACATACCATATATTACAATTTCTAAATAAACTAGACCTCTCATAGAGCACAACACAACTTGAACCAACTAATTTGGACTTCTAGAACATGTGATAGGAATTTACAAAGTTTGAGTACAAATCAAACATTTGAAATAATTCAAATGAAACAAAACCTACTAAACCGGACGGCCCAACAGCCCCTGCGGCCCGCGACGCGCGCGCCCGCACATGCGCCCGTGCGGCCCAGCACTCCGGCGTGGCCCACTCACGCGGTTCGGCCCGCGGTTGAGTCAAGCCCGCGCGCGCGCCGCTGACACGTGGACCCCGCTGGTCAGAGAGAAAAACAGGGGAGGGAAGAATGGCGGCTGCGGTAGCTCGCCGCCGGCGGCAGCTCCGGTGAGGCCATGGGTACCGGCGTGTTCACCTCACCTTTGCGCACCTAGGGGTGCCACTAATTGAGGCAATCGCGGTTGGTAGGGAGGATGGCGGCGGCCATGGCGGCACACGGCCGCGGATTGACCGGATCCAGCGAGGTAGCTACGGCTCGACCCTAAGGGCTTTCCCCATGAGCTTCAGCAACCTAGGGCGGACACAGAGTGGTGGAGAGACGGGCGGTTAAGGATCCAGAGAGCGTGGCCGCATGCAAGCTCGGCTTGACGTCGACCATGGCGGCCATGGTGGAGGCGCAAGCTCGGCGAGCTGTACCTGAGGTCAAACGGTGGCGTGGTGTGGTCGACGACGTAGAGGATATCACGGTGCATCTGTGGCTACGAGGAATCAGGTGGTGGTGCTCGACTGCGGTGGCAATGGTGGTCGCTGCGCTCGGCTTCCGCTCTCGCGCGCGGTGAAGGCGACAGAGAGGGGGAGAAAATGGCGAGCGAGATGAGGGGCGAGGGGTCGGCTCGGTCTTCACATTTGTGCACGCACTCGTGACGTGGAGGCACCGGCAGAGCGCGAACGCCACGCTGCAGCGCCACTCTGAGCTCGGTCACCACGACGGCGTCGCCGTCTGAACTTCTGAAATGGAACCCGAGAGGATTGACTGACAGCGTGATTTTGGTGTCGATTAACTCACAAATGAGCTCGAGTTAGTGAAATCTCTAATTAGCAAAGTTGTAGACCTATGTGAGTACTACAATTTTGTCAAAAAGATCATGGACTGGTTCGGCTTAGTTAGTGAGATACAATGCCCTAAAGTGAGGCACACGAAAACTGAAACTGAGTTTCAGTTAACCCCCCCCCCCCCCCGACTGAAACCCGATTTTCAAAGCACTCTATCTCCTAAACCCTTGAGAACTAGGTGATGATGTTATTGACAATATTGTAGAGCTAAGTGAGTGCTACAAAAGTGTCAACATGGGTTAAAGCTAGTTCGGCACAGTTTGATAATTACAATGCTACAAAAATGGGCACATAGAACTGCAATGTCACATTTCAGACTTAGAAATAATTCTAAGTGATGGGCAGCCCTCTAACTGACTTGTGGGCCCTGTTTGAGCAGGTTCTAGGCATTTTCATGAGATGTTCATATTAAAACTTTTGTTCCTTATCCAGTTTGCTACAACTTTGTTAAAGGTTGCCCAACCTCTAAACAACATTTGGTAACACTTTTGAAACTAGGAAGCAAAAGTGGTTTGTGGGTCAAACTAGGTCAACTATGAGTTAGAGGTTTAATTGGATGAGATGGTCAACATGAACATTTATCCATTAGGTGTCCTAAGCAAAACTAAGCTACTAGAGAGCATGTTAGAGCATCACAAGTGTCATCTACACAAAAACCCTAGCAACACATACAAGAAACACCTAGAAAACAACTAATGTTTCAATTGTTTCAAAAGCATGTTTCACATGTTTCATGACCTTGTTGCAAGGCCTAAGCTTGTCATGTTACACTAAAATTATTGACATGTTTCAAGGTATGAAAAACACATGTTGCATGTGTTGCATGATCCTGTTTCAAGATGTTGTGTCACACATCATAATAATACAAGTCTAAGGCATACATGAGCTATTACTGCACGCAAGAATACACATAGTCCATACACTCAACATGAATGTTGCAGATGTTTCAATGTTATGTTTCAATGACAATGCACATGAAATGATGGTGCACATGCTCATGTCATGCTCATGTGATGCACAGATGCAAGGCAAACACCTGGGGTGTTACAATAATTATCAAACTCATGTTCTACGTTCGCAATCAGGTCATCCAAGTTTCTAGGGATCTTGTCATAGGTTAAGGATTGGAGAGAATTAAAGAACCCTAGGTCTAGCACATTTAAATCTGGGGAATTGGTAGGTTGGTTAATGAGTTGTATGTCCAGCCCAGTCTATCTTACAGCAGCAGCAAATTCTTCATCATTTATTGGCACATGCGATGGGGCATTATCTTGCTGAATATAAATGGTTTTCCCTGCAAGTTCCCGTGGCCAGCGTCGAACAATAGCATCCAGAACTTTACTGATCAGGTATGACCTCATAGTAGTCTATCCACCTTGATAGGTTTGGTAACTTCGGCCCCTCTTCCTCTATTACGATTCTTCTTCTTGCTTGTTCGTATAGTAAATGAAAAAGCACAAAAACTTATGCAAGAAAGTGAAACAAGTGTATGCTGTACCTTTCTAACAAATAGCCACACTCCTAGCTTCCCATCAAAAATGCAATTACCTACATCATCATATATTGGTCTTCCTACTGCTGATAAGAACATAACTTTGCTAATGCGATTCTTATTGTGCATAGTCCTGTGTGGATCATTGTAACACCCCGGGTGTTATAGTGCTAATTAATCTGCCATGTCATCATAATGCATCGCAAAGCATCCATGATTAGGTCAACCTTGTTATGCATCAACTAAAACGAGTTTACTTATCTAGATTGGATGATCTTCTCCATGGTGTGATCCGAACCCAAAAACCCTAAATTCGAATAACACCGCAAATACTTAGTCCATACCCTGCGTAATTTGAAGTGTGTGACTGTGTTGCACACTAGTGTCAAGTGTAGGGTATGAGCTCAAGTACAACACATAAAATGAAGCTCCAAGTTTGAGTTTGAGTTGGAGTCCAAAAACTTGTCACGAGTTTTCCGATTCAAATTTAAATTCAAATTTGGGGAAAATGTAAAAGAATTTCAAAAGCTAAATTGGTCAACCAAGAGTGGCATTTGGTCAACCATGTCATGTTGGTCCAAATGATGCCCTCGGGTGATGATTTGATCACTAAGTAATCACTAATCAAAGTAGCAACAAATTCCAATTGAAAATTCCTCCGAAAACCCTAAATTTCAAAACCCTGTTTTATTCCTTTTTAAATAATTCAAAATATAAGCAAAATTTGGGAAAAAGTTCAAAACCAAGTTTTTAGAACTTTTCAAGGGCTAGAACTTTGGTGTTTTGAGTTTTCAAAGTTTTAGTATAAAATGTGGAGCAATTTTGAAAATAAACAAATTTTAGATTTGACTCATTTTTGTCCCCAAACTAAGATTTCAAAATGGAGGCAGAATTTGAAAATGTTTTGAACAGCAAAGTTGTAGGTCTTGTCTAGATGTACAACTTTGGTGTTTGGAGATTTTGAAGTTTCAATATGAAATCCAAAGTAATTTCTTAATTACCAAATCCCCAAAATGTGTCCCCTTTTGAATTTAAACTCAAATTTCAAAATCCAGTTAGAATTTGAAAAAGTGTTCAATACAAAACTTGTAGAGCTTGAAATTCTGAAGATTTCATATCTTGGGAATTTTTCAAGTTGTTACATGAGTTTGAAAGTAATTTGAGAAAACTGTTTGAAAATTCAAATTTGGGGGGGAACAACTACAGTGGCCGGCCAATCGCCGCCGACCACCGCGCGGTATGGGCGTCGGAGCGCCGCCGTGGCCTTCGGCCAGCTTCCAGGCGCGCCCTCGACCGCCAGCGCGACGACGTGAGCATTCCAGCGCTGTAGCCGCGACCGTTGTCTATAAATACGTCGAGGTCACCGTGGCGTTTTTCATTTTCCTTGTTTTCGCCACCGCCGCCACCGCAGCTCCGCCGCTTGCCGCTGCCGCCGTCAAGCCGCCACTGGCCACGCAACTCGCACCAGCAAACTCGCCTCACCCTCGCGCATCTGTTGGTCCAATTGTTCAAGCCTTTTTCTCGCCTGAGCCTCCGCACCGCCCGCTCCCGTGTCCAACTCCGGTCGGAGCACCGCCACTGTCGCCTCCCGTGGCCAGGCCACTCCGGCTCCTCTCCGTCATCCCCGAGACCGCCATCGTCACTGCTGTGAGCTCCTAATCCTTTTCCTCACGCTAATTTAGCCACTACCGCGTTGTATCATCGGGTCGTCGGGCACCGCGGCCGTCGTGCCGCCATAGCCGTCGGGAAGGGTGCAGGGGGAGGTGGGCTTACGTGTTTAGGGTCGCAATCGGTTCGTGGGAAGGTGTAGATGGTTTTGGTCTTGTTGGTTGAGCGACCGACGCCTTGATCGCCGGCCGGCCACCGCGCGGGCATGGTTGAGCGCGTGGGAGAGAGCGAGAGGGCGGAGGAAGGTGATGACAGTTGGGGCCGGCCTGTCAGTGAGCAAGGGAGAGAGCACGCACGCGTGTGGAGCAGGCCGCGTTGCTGGGCCGCGGGAGCGTTGCTGGGCCGAGCGTGGGTGCGGGTGAACGCGAGCGCGCGGGTGCGCGAGCGGGCCGCTCAGTGGGCCGAGCCGGAGGAAGAGAAGGGGAGTCGGCCCGGTTCGGTTTTTCTTTTTCTTTTTCAAAATTTTGAATAGTACTGCTATTTGTTTATTTTATTAAAAATTGTGTAGAGCTCCAAAATTCCTGAAAATTTTTGTGTGTGCTTCTCAATGTGTAAACTATCTAGGAAAAATGTTAAATCCTGAATTTGCTTACTTTGTGCAGTAGATTTAATTAGTTCCAATAAAGATTAAATGCAACTTCCATGAATTTTAATAATTAATTTATTAATCCAAAAATTATGAAATTTATTGTGACACTGTTTTAAATCATTCTTAATCCATAGAAAAAGTTTAGGCTTGTTTAGATAAAGTTTGATCAACTGTTAATTATGCCCTAATTAGTTAAATAGTAAATAAATGTTAATTTGATAACTTTAAGTGTTGTGTGCCCTTTTGATTGAGTGATGTCCTTAGGTCACTAATCTTGGGTGATCTTTGGCACCTTAATTTCATGTTTGAGCTCGTTAGTAACTTGCTTAGTGATAAAAGCTGGTATCGCTGGAGTTGTCGCTTCTAGTCAGTAGGTTTACTGTTTTGCGACCGTACCGCGAAGGAAAGTGCACTCGAGTCGTAAATCATGGCATATCATCATAAAGCATCATGTTTATCATTGAGCATCATGTTGAAGCATGTTATGTACTCGTGTAGTTTCCGCTTTCGAAGAAGTCGCAGTTGCCGAGCAAGCTTCCGGAGAAGAGCTATCGTCGGTGGGTTCCGGACCAGACGTTGGAGTCCTCGAGTCTGAGTCAGTCGTCGTGTCAGAGCAAGGCAAGCCCCGGTGCATTTAAACCCTACCTTGATATTTACAAGACTTTATTATTTATACTATGGTTTACTGCATTAAGTAATTAGGAGTTGAGTGATAACCTACTTGCTGCATTGTCATCCTTGATTATTGCGATATCAACCTTGATACCTATTTTACTGAAAATGCGTAGTATGCTTCGCTATGCTTAGAAGTTAAGCTTTTAAATGAAATGTTTACATGGCCATGACGGCATACTTAATGAATATTGAAATATGAGAATGAACTTGAAAGATCGGGCGGGTGGTTTGGCCACTGCTAACATGCATTGGGAAAGGAGTCTCAATGTAGTGTTTCCGCCTTGTCAGTTAAGGACCATCCGTTGTAAGCCTGCTTGTGTTTCGAGACTTTGCAACTAGCCTCATGCCTTGGGTAAGCCCAAAATGTTAGTGATTCCATTACGAGAACGTCTAACCTCGCACTGGGAGTGGAGAGATGGCGGGAGTAGCGTGTACCCTCGGGGCTAGAATCGGGCCGGGTTCGAGGAGTACTGTGCTCTCGGGTGGCGATGGACACGTTCTGGTTTTGTGAGATCTAAATGAGGGTTGATATATGCAAGATTCGGTTCTACATATATCGTGAAGTTAGAGATCCCTAGCTGGGTATAATCGGTTCGAATCGTTGTTGCTCCTCGGTTATGGAGACTTGATCACCTGACTTACATCGTAGTTAAGAACTGGAATTGAAAGAAAGAATGAGAAGTGTTTTGATGATAATTACTTTGATCTAGATTAGGATCACCTAGAGTTGGTTAATGAACCATCAATGGTAAAAGTAAAATATTGAAGGTAAGGATTTACTTTAGTAAGCTTTTCTGCAAAAGAAAATTTGATTCTTGAATACCCGTACCTTGATTCCCTAAAGCTAGCATGCCCTTGGAGTCTTTGTCTTAGTCAGGTAAGTCTTGTTGAGTACTCTCATACTCAGGGTTTGTTGAACCCCTTGTTGCAGGTGCGGTTCATGAACAAGTCTGCTTCGTGCCTTGTTGCATGACCGTTGTGGCTAAAGAAAGTGACGACGAGTAGACTGTGTGGCCTTTGGGCAAGGCATCTCGCTTGTGTGATGTAATAAAGTTACTACCGATACTTCTCTATTACTGGTTTGTAATAATGCTACATAAGGTTTGAGGTTTAAAAAACTAGTTTGTAACCCTAAGTTATTGTAAGACTTCCGCTACTTTACTCTGTTGAATATTTTGAATAAACTGTTGTAATATTGCAATACTCCTATGATTGGATCCTGTTCGGAGGAAAGCAGGCCTTTTAAGTTATGAGGAACATAAGTACGGCTGTCAGAGGTCATTATGACGATGACGGGTACATGTGGGCCATCATAATTAGGAGGTTCTGTGACAATCATCCTCCTCGGGAAGCATATAATACTTTGTGTACTTGGATGTGGTGTTGAACCACTTCTCGTCCATGTGGATGATGTTGTACATTTCCATGAACTTGGATTCATGTGGTAGTGTTCTGCGATCTAACATGGAAACACACCATCATAGCATGTCTTTCTTATTATCTTCCGTCAACAAAGGCTTCAGTGTGCTAGAGTGGCGTCGTAGTAGTCCTTCCTTGAACCATTTATGCTGGGTGCTCTTCTTTACACCAATAGCATTAGCTAGAGATCGTATAGTCCTCCTCCTATGCAAGGGAACTCTAAGAACATCTGATAGATCAATTTGTATCCTTTTGCGGCCATAATTCTTCCTCTGTGATCTAACATCCACTGGTATTCCTTGTGCACGACACTGCTTCACTCTTCGCCAAAGACGTCGTACTTGATATTTACTAACTTAGAACATTTGAGCTACTATATTTGTGGCGTTCCTTTTTAATCTTCCACGATTACATCTCTCAAGCAATCCTGCATATATTTCTTGCCTTTAAACTTCTATCAAATTTCTAGACTGATGTGCAGTATTTTCATTTGCATGTACATTTTCTTCAATTTTAGAGTCCTCCAACTCCTCTTCATCAAAGGTTATGTCCACAGCATCAGTGTACACACCATAGTCATGCATATCCTCAATCATGTCTAAAAAAATTCAGGTAAGGCAGCAGTACGAATTTGTTGTTAAGACTGTTGGCGAAGAAAATTCAATGCTTACTAGATATGCAGATATTGATAGATGTAGTATGATTAGTGTTTTGTACCTAAGGATTTGAATATCTAGGCACAATGGCCACCTTGTTTTTGTTCAGGTCGTATTGTTTCTTCTGTTGGGCTAATGTTGCAATGTTAATCTTTGGTAATTGGGTTTATAAACCACATTTGGAAATTAGGGACTTCTATAATACTAGAAATAGCTAAACAAAATAACTGAAGTCATTTATAAAAACTCTCTAAACCTAGTTTAGTCAATGTACTGTGAAAAATTAAGTAAAAAGGGTTGCTAATTTGAGGCTTACTGATCATTTGCTGCATCACTTGGTGATCTGAGGCTTGTAGGTTGAGGTCAAACACACCGTAATCATGTGGACCATCAAAGTTAATATCTCCATCTTGTTGGGCATCTGAAGCTTTAAGTTGTGGTCGAATACATCGTAGTCATATGGTCCATCAAAGTTGATATCTCCATCTTGTTGGTGACCTGAAGCTTCTAAGTTGAGGTCAAATACACTGTGTTCAATTGGACCATGAAAGTTGATATCTCCATGTTGTTGATGGTCGCCCTCAATAGGAAGGACTACAATAAGGTGGGACAAAGATAGGTATGGAGTGTCCAGACTTGTGTGTACAAGTGATTTACTTGTTGTAACAATTTAATTAAGAGAGACATTAGCTGCATCAGGTTCTTGTTGCTGTCCCTCACAAGCAGGAATGTTGAGATCTATGCCATGCATAGCTCTGTGTTCCCCTTCATAGAGATACTGGGCTTGACCTTGGAGTTGATGGACTTCATTTTCTTTGAGGAGATGAAATTGATCTTCCTGAAGATGATGGATTTCATCTCCCTGCTCATCAGGAGGTTCTTCATTGAGGTCAAGTAACAGCTGTCCACTTTCTTCATCTAGTACTTTATCTAGATCTATGCCCATGGATGAAGAGGGAATGGATTGTAGGCTGAGAAAGATGGAGTGGATTGAACGTTGAGGAGTTTGGACCATTAGAGCAAGTGGATGCCTCATGAGTGTGTGGAGTCTTTGTAGTGGGGGCAATGGCGCGGAGTTAAAATTTGAATCTCCAGGCACAATGGGCGCCAAAGATGTCCTGGAAGTTTCTGTAATGGTTTTCGATGGCCTTTTATTTATTGTGTTGTGTTTATTCGTAGCCACGTGGGGCTGTGCTGCCACGTGCTTCTCAGATGTGAAGTCTTTGGTCTCAAACTTGTGTTTTTTTATTTGCATGTGCACTGTAACTGTAATCATTTACTGCATGAACAGAAGAGGTGGCAGACACTTTTTATAGGGGTATAATGGTAATTTTGCAGTTGTACTAAGCTGGATGGTTTGAACCTATACGTGCGCTTATTCGTGGACGGAGGGAGTACTTAACAAAGTTCGGAGCTATGTGTAGCCTGTTTAAAGCATCTCCTTGATGGACAGTCTCTCCGTGAGACTCCTGAAACCCTGGGCATTTCATGGCTACAAAAAAAAGTAAAGTATGAAGACAATGGCTCGACTGCAACATCTCCAGTAGGTTTCCACAGTTAATAAGTAGTAATATTTTTAGGGACCAAAGGTGTAGGTGGGGGAGCACACAACACATTTGGATCAACGAGGACCGCAATTAGAAGATGCAGCCTAATTAGAACTGTAGAAAGCACAATGCATCTTTACCTTGGTTGGATGCATGTTCAAGTCGATGTCCTTGTTCTATCATCATGCACTCGGCTATGGAATTTGAAGCATGCACAGCCTCAAACTGAAAAATAGCAAACAAGCAACAATATCAGCAATCGAGGTTGCAGCCTGTTTTTGACAGCAGAAATTACCATATTACCTCATGTGGATAAATATCTAGGTGTTTAGCCTTGATTGAGCATTATCGATGTGGACCTCGGACTGGCCGGAGGTCGACATTGATGGTCTTCCTCGAAGTCCTCCTCCAACGGCGCAGCATCCGACAAAACTGAAGTTGGTAGGAAAAATAGTTTGAGCTACTTGTTGGGATAATTAAAAAAGACACAAGGGAGTCAAAATCTGATGTTGGTACCTTGATGATCACCAAATAAGATGTAGTGGACTCTCTCGTTTACTGGGTCAGAGCCAATCTTTTTTGAAAAAAATGGGAGAAGTTTGTAGGCACAATACATGTATCCACACCTGTAAGATCAAATCTAAAAGCAAATAGCTAGGGCTTGGGTGCTCAGTTTCGCATAGCAGGAATGGAAGAGAAGGAGTGCGCCTACCTATTTGGTGGCCGTCATCGGCCAAAGTGCCAAAGATGGAGGCCTGGGCACCTAGCGTAGGGCGGCGAAGGCGACGGCGGTAGCAGTAGAGATCGCTCTCCACCACTGCCCCACTATCATTCGCATTAGGCAGGTCCAGTGATGAAGGGGAGGAGCGAGTGGGCTCATTGAAGAAGATGACGGCCGGGCGGCGGCCGGGAGCGGAGGGGGCGAGGTGCAGGAGACGATGGAGAATCTGAGGAAAGGAAATCGAGCATGGGAGAAGAAGGAGAACCAGAGGCTCGTGTGTCATGGCTGGGGGAGAGGAAAGACGGCGCGGAGCTTGCGAGGTGGCCGGGCGCGGTAGCTGCGCATGGAGTGGCTGAAGAAGAGGACGGACAGGAGGCAGATGTGACGAGGTGAAATGTTGTGTGTGTTTTTTCTTTTCGGTGGTGGAGTAGACGTTTCTGGATGGTGGAAGACGTGTGGATGGCTGGGGCCTTTGGATTGGATGAGCACATGGATGGGATGGAATGACTGGGACTGCAGGACAGCTGGGGGTGGCACTGGTGAAAGGGTGACCGGGAGCGTGGTAGGCTGACCGATTCTGTAGGACTGTAGCAAGGTTACTGTTGGGAGGTGGTATGGAAAACTAAAGATTTGTATGATACATATACTGCTATAAAACCAATCATGTTTCTTTTTCTGATTTATAAAGCGGTTGGTCCATAATCTTGCATGATATATAAACAGTCAGAGACTCGTCAACTTGAGGCATTAGCTTATAATATAAGTACCTCCAAACTTGTCATTACAAATCAAGTTATGTCACTTTAGTCTTTTTGTCTGCTCCTGCGGGCCACCGATATCGTTTGCCCAGAGGAGTTGCACTCGCCGCACCACACGACCACCGACGGAGAAGGAGGGCGACAGCCAACAGAGTCTTGAACACCACCGGAGGTCCAAGAGCTTGCTAGCGCTGGCGGAGGCGGGGACCTATCATGTTCCCTTCCTCAGCCTCGTCTGCATTGCTTGAGTGGAGGGCCGATTTACAGCAGAGGAGGGCCGATCTATGACAAATGAGGGCAGATTTGGGCGTGGAGGAAGGTTGGGGCGGAGGTAGAGGCTTTGACGTAGAGGCGGATGATGGGTGACGACGACCATGTATTAGGAGAGGAGAGGAAGAGATCATGAGACACAAGAGCTCTTATTGGGCTTGTACGTCTATTTTATTTTCTTGTTGGCCCCACCTTTAATGTCTAACCAGGCTAACAATGTGGAGGAACTGAAACAACTAAATCCCTCTGACATAGGTCCCACCTATAAAGACTATATGGTCCATATAAATTGGACTTTCTCTAAGTATATTGCATGCAACCTTTTACTCTCATGGGGATTATGCTAAACCATTATCGGCGTTTTGTAAGCCGAATAGTGAATTTATACGTGTGTTGCACTGCTCTAGGAAGATGATGGTAGCACTAAAGACACAAGGAATTATACTGGTTCAGGCCAGTGCCCTATGTCTAGTCTTAGAGGTGGTTGGAGTCGTGTTCCTCGGTTCAAGTGCTCTGAAGTCTTACAATTGGGGTGTGTAAACTAAGAGAATGAGGTGGGAAGAGTGAGGTAAATGAAAGCCCAAATAAAGTCTTGAAAGTTTGTCCTCTTGGAAGGGAGGCCTGGCTGCCCTTATATAGAGTTCGGGGGCTAGGTTACATGTAGAGAGATGGGTTCTCCCGACCCGAGTGGCCGATTGCCCGAGGGAGGGAGAAGCGGGTAAACTTGGCTGGCAATCCATCCTGTCGTGTCTGGGCGTCATCATACGTCCAGGCCTGGTCCTCATTGTGGTTGTTGTGATCTTGTTCCCACGTCGTGGCACGACATGGCATGATGCTATAGTGCCAATCGTGGTAGCAGTGTTGGCACGGTGGTGGTTCACCAACTATCCTGCACAACGTGATCTTGTTGTGGCCTTCATCATCGTCTCCTGTTCTCCTGAGGGCATCGTGGCGACAATAACGGAGCAGGTAGTTGCTCTTGGGTCATTGGTCGCCTTTCCTAGTCGTGGTGCCATGGGCCTCGACCCTGAGTGGCCAGGTTGAGGCCCCTAGTGGTCTGGTTGGTCCTGTGAAGTCAAGGCCGGAGCCGTGCGCCTCATCCCGTAGCGGGTGGGGCCGTACACCCATCTTGTCAGGCTGACTTTGGTCGGTGCTATGCCGTACTATTCATCATCGCCCCGCGGTGTGGTCTTGTCTGTGTAGGGGCGTGCAGGGATGGCGTCTGCCCCGAGATCTCGCGTCCTGAGAGATGGCCATCCCCTCACTCCTAGTGGAGTGACTGGAGCGTTCTTGTCCTTGTCAGGCTGGCATACTTGATGTTGCCCGACCCCTCCTTGTCTCTCCTTAGGGGTCGAGACGAGGGAGAGGTCGAGCATGACTGCATATCGTGCAGTGGAAGGAGAAGGGAGGGGTCATGGTGTACCGCTCGTCTTGGTGTCTAGCCCAGGGCCTGCACGGCTTAGGTGGGCCGTAGACACTATGCCTTGGCTAGTTGGTGAAAGTCCTATGTTTGGTGTTGGTAATTAGTGACAATGCCTAAGTACTAATCCTATGCCTAAGTTGTATGTAGCATATGAGGATTAGTACATTCCAAGGTTGGTGGCAAGATGGACATGGTGATCATGATGGCCACACTTGGATTTGGATGCAACCCTACGTGATCAAGGCAAAGGTATATGCTTAAGGGTTGTGTTTTAGTAACCAAGACACCTAGTGGGTGTGGTTACATTATAGGATAGATAGCCGTACTATAAAGAGGGGAATGACGCGGCTATTGAACTCCTAAGTGCCTCTAGGTGTGCATTTCATAATCATATACATGTGGATAGAACTAATAACGCCTCGAAAAATGATTGTGAAAATGCTAACACACATGCACATAGTGTTGATCACTTGGTGATGTTAGCACGTTTGCGAAGGCGGTTGAGTTTGAGCGGTAGAGAGGGTTTGGGGTCCTCTCTCCCTCCTGCCGAGCTTGCGAGGCGGGATTCAGGCGTTTTCGAGGAGTTGAAACGACTATTTTCCACTATGCCGAAAGTCGGAAATCGAACGGAAGAGAACGGAGGTCACAGTGGTGACCGGACGCTGGACCGGACGCGGTCTCTGTTTGACCGGACGCGTCCGGTCAGTGTTCAGCTTTTGTGTGTTTCTCGGTTGTCTGATCGGACGCGGTGGCGCGTCCGGTCATGGTCGACCGGACGCGTCCGGTCGATCAGGGAGCTTACTGGACTCCAACCGGACGCTGGCACTGTGGCGTCCGGTTAGTTCTCTAGTGTGTCCGGTCGCTATTTCATTGTGCACTGCTCTGGGTTGACCAGCGCGTCCGGTCAGTTACGGGACTAGCGCGTCCGGTCAAGCCCAACGCGTCCGGTCGTTGCGACCAGCGCGTCCGGTCGGTGCTTCACGAAAATAGTCATTGTGTGATCGGCGCGTCCGGTCAGTTTGACCAGCGCGTCCGGTCAGCGTGACTTCGGCTGTTTCAAGTGAGTAACAGCTATATTCGAAGGGGTACGTCTATAAATACTCGTTGGCCGGCTCAAGGCTCTCTCTCTCTCTCTTGGACTTTTGACATACTTGTGAGCACTTTGAGCTAAGCAACTCCCCTCCCACTCATCTCTCTTGCTTCTTTGCATATTCGAAGTGAGATTGAGTGATCCAAGTACATTTGCATTGTGAGATTGCATCTAGTTGGCACTTGGTGGTTGATTTGCTGCAGGATTCTTATTTCTCTTGGTGGTTGCCGCCACCTAGACGGCTTAGAGCAGCTTGGAGGCGGTGGCAAGAGTTGGTGATTGTTCTTGGCCACCTCTGGTGATTGTGAGGGGTTTGTGCCTACCTCGGCGAAGCGCCAAAGGCAACATTAGTAAATTGCTCGTGTCATTGCAACATTTTGCCTTTTGGTAGGTTCTTGTGGCGCCTTTTGAGAGGCTCGGTGTGAGACCGATTAGCCACCGAACCACGTGGTGAAGAGGGACACAACGGGGACTAGCGTGCCGGCAAGCACGTGAACCTCGGGATAAATCTTCGTGTCATCACTTTCATATTGTGATTGATTGATCCCGGTGTTCAGTTGTTTTGGTATTCATTGTTGATCATATTGGTTGGCTCAATACTTCGCCCCTCGGTGAAACCCTCCTAACTCAACTCCACATTACTTTCTTAGTTATCTTTGCTAGCTAGTTTGCTTTGCTAGAGTAGCTCTTTTGTGTAGCTTGCTAGTTGTAGTTGTAGTTACCTTCTCAATTTAACTTGTGCGGTTGAGTGCCAATATACTAGAATTGTGAATTGGATAGGTGGCTTGCAAACACCCCATAGGCTAAGCAAAACTCGCATCTCGCTATTTATTGTATTGATAAACTTGTTTAGCTTGTCTTTGTAGAAATTTTTAAAAGGCTATTCACCCCCCCTCTAGCCATCAAGACCTTTCAAGTGGTATCAGAGCCGTGGTCACCGTTTGCAAGGCTTAACAACCTCGGTGCAAGATGGCTAAAGTTATGTTCAATCATGTTAATGGCAAGCCTCCATTGTTTGATGGCGTCTCTTCCTTTGATCATTGGAAAAGGAAGATGAAGCAATATCTAGGCAATATACATGAGAAGGTTTGGGATGTGACCAAAGAAGGATACATCATTCTTGATGAAGAAAATCTCACTCCAAATGACTGCATCAACAAACAATGCAACACGGCGGCACTTGACACAATCTACTGTGCCATTGATGACAAAGTATTTGAGCAAATCAAAGATCTTGAAAAGGCAAATGAGCTTTGGATAAGGCTTGAAGAAACATATGAAGGCACTTCAACGGTAAAAAGTGCCAAGCTATATATGCTCAAGGACAAGTTCTCCACTTTCAAGATGAAGGATGATGAATCCATCCCGGAGATGTTCTATAGGCTCCAAGTCATTGTCAATGATCTCAAG
The DNA here is from genome assembly GCA_038087645.1 of Saccharum hybrid cultivar R570. Taxonomy (NCBI): domain Eukaryota; kingdom Viridiplantae; phylum Streptophyta; class Magnoliopsida; order Poales; family Poaceae; genus Saccharum; species Saccharum hybrid cultivar. The sequence continues at coordinate 1,255,363 of JAQSUU010000198.1, forward strand.
GGGCTTGGAAAGAAGGTTGAGGACAAGGACTTCTCACACAAGTTCTTGATGTGCTTACCCAAGAAGTTTGCCACCTTGAGAAGAATGATCTTTAGAGAGGGATTGGACAAGGTCAAACAACCGATGTGCTTGGAGATATAATGACCGATGCCCAATACAATGATGATGAAGATGAGGTAGAAGAGAAGAAGGAGACCAAGGTCAAGCAAGAAAAGCCCATTGCATTCAAGGCTTCATCTTCTAAGGGCAAGAGCAAGGTGGAGAGTGATGATGATGATCCATCCGATGATGAGACCATGGCCCTCCTAGTGCACAAGATGGGGAGGTTCACGAAGAAGAAAGGATATGGGGCAAGGAAGAGAAGGGACTTCATGAAGGCAAAGGAAGTACTTTGCTACAATTGCAATAGCCCCAATCATGTAGTGGCAAAGTGCCCCTATGAAGACAAAAGATATCATGATGGGGAGTTGAAGTTGAAGAAGAACAAGAAGGACAAGAAGGAGAAGAAAGATAAGAAGAGCTTTACTATCAACAAGAAGAAGAAGGGTGGTGGTTATGTGGTCACTTGGGATAGTGACAACTCCGATAGTGATGATGATGAAACCTCTAGTGATGATGAGAGGACCACTAGGCGAGCCATTGCAAGCATCGCCCTCTCCAACAAGTCATCCATCTTCGACACTACATTGACATGCCTTATGGCCAAGCCTACCAAGGTAAAATATGATGATAGTGATGATGATTCTTGTGCTAGTGATGGTTGTAGGAGTGATGATGAGGAGGATGAGGACTACTCCAAGGATGATCTATTGGGCATAATAGATCAAATGAGCAAGGGCTACAAGAGGACCACCAAGAAATACAAAATCTTGGAACAAGAGCTCATTGCCAAGAGCAATGAAAATGATACCTTGATGGAGGAGCTTGTTGCTCTCAAAAAGAGTAAGGAGTGCAAAGGAATTGAACAAGAGCTCAAAGCTCTTAGGAAATCCTTTGATGAACTAGAGGCCTCTCGTGAGTGTCTAAAGGAAGACCACGAGGACCTTGAAGTTGCTCACACTAGGCTTAAGGAAGCCCACTCCACTCTACTTGAGCTCATCAAGGAAAAGGACCTCAAGTTGGAGAAGTTCATGAAGGAAGCTAAGGAAGAGCAAGCGATTGTCACTTGTGATATTGGACTAACATGTGATATTATTGATGATTCTTTATTTGTTGGTCCTACTAATGCTTCATGTAGCTCATCATCATCCACCACAATCAACTCTATCTCTACTACTAGTGATTCATCACTTGTGGTTGAGAATAAGACTCTTAAGAGAGAAGTGGATGATCTCACCCCCGCATTAGGCAATGCCTATGGTGGGGATGCCCGCTTGCTAAAATGCTTGGATAGCCAAAGGTTCTCTCTTAACAAAGAAGGTTTGGGCTATACTCCCAAGAAGGGCAAGGCGGCCTTTGCTACTCCAAAGTCTCGCTTTGTGAAGAGCAATGGTCGTTATTGCAATAGATGCAAGCAAGTTGGGCATCCAGAGATTGATTGTAATAAAATGAACAAGAACAACAACAAGTTTCATGCTAAAATGGAGTACATTCCTTTTGATTCTTGTTATGTGCTTACCAAGGGTGAGAAAGGTGTGCATGCTAGGTTTATTGGTACACCAATTATGGGTCCAAAGAAGAAGGCCATTTGGGTACCAAAGAGCTTAGTTACTAACCTCCAAGGACCCAAACAAGTATGGGTACCTAAGAAACATTAATTTATTTTGTAGGTAAATTACAAGGCCGGAGGAAGGCATTGGGTGCTTGATAGTGGGTGCTCTCAACATATGACTGGTGATTCAAGAATGTTCAACTCTCTCAAATCAAATGATAGTGGCATTGATAGTATCACATTTGGTGACAATAGCAAGGGTGATGTGAAGGCTCTTGGAAGGATTGCAATCTCAAATGATCATAGCATTTCCAATGTGCTCTTAGTTGAAAAGTTGAACTTCAATCTTCTCTCGGTTGCTCAATTGTGTGATCTAGGTTTCAAGTGCATATTTGGTGTTGATGATGTGGAGATAGTTAGTGTTGATGGCTCTAATTTGATCTTCAAAGGCTTTAGATATGAGAATCTATACTTGGTTGATTTCAATGCTAGTGACACTCAACTTTCAACATGCTTGCTCACCAAATCAAGTATGGGTTGGTTATGGCATAGAAGACTTGGTCATGTTGGCATGAAGCAATTGAACAAGTTAGTGAAGCATGACTTAGTTAGAGGCTTGAAGGATGTCACATTTGAGAAGGATAAGCTATGTAGTGCATGTCAAGCCGGAAAGCAAGTGGGCAACACTCATCCATTGAAGAGCATTATGAGTACTTCCAAGGCATTTGAGTTGTTGCACATGGATCTATTTGGGCCAACTACCTACACAAGCATTGGTGGCAACAAGTATGGTTTTGTGATTGTGGATGATTTCACTAGATACACATGGGTATTCTTTCTTGTGGACAAGAGTGATGTATTTGACATATTCAAGAAGTTCATCAAGAGAGTACAAAATGAGTTTGAGACCACAATCAAGAAAGTGAGAAGTGACAATGGAAGTGAGTTTAGAAACACAAGAGTTGATGAGCTATGTGAGGAGCTTGGAATCAAACATCAATTTTCGGCCAAGTATACACCTCAATCAAATGGCCTAGTTGAGAGGAAGAATAGAACCTTAATTGATATGGCAAGATCAATGTTGAATGAGTATAATGTGAGTCATTCATTTTGGGCCGAAGCAATCAACACAGCTTGCTTCTATAGCAACCGCCTCTATTGCCACAAGTTCCTAGAGAAGACACCATATGAGATCTTAAATGGAAGAAAGCCCAACATTGCATACTTTCGGGTATTTGGTTGCAAATGCTACATCTTGAAGAAGGACACTAGATTGAGCAAGTTTGAGAAGAAATGTGATGAAGGATTCTTACTTGGTTACTCCACTACTAGCAAAGCTTATAGAGTTTGGAATTTGGCTAGTGGTTTACTTGAGGAAGTTCATGATGTTGAGTTTGATGAAACAAATGGCTCTCAAGACGAGGAAAATAACTTGGATGATGTGAGAGGAACTCAATTGACCAATGCTATGAAAGAAATGGATATTGGTGATGTTAGGCCAAAGCAAGTGATTGATGTGGATGACAACAAAGATCAAGTGCTCCAAAGTCCAATTACACAAGCTAGTGGGTCTCTAATGCAAAATCAAGCTAGTACATCATCTCAAGTGCAACAAGATCAACAAGTGGCTAGTTCATCATCTCCAACTCATGATCAACATCAACATCCAAGCAATCAAGTCCAAGTGCTTCAACCAACTAACATTGCAAGAGACCATCCATTGGATTCCATCATTGGTGACATACAAAGGGGAGTTCAAACTAGATCAAGATTGGCATCATTTTGTGCTCACTCTTCTTTTGTGTCAATGGAAGAACCCAATGACATTGATAAAGCATTGAGAGATCCAGATTGGGTAAATGCAATGCATGAAAAGCTCAACAACTTCAAGAGAAATGAAGTATGGGAACTAGTTGAGAGGCCTAAGGATCACAATGTTATTGGAACAAGATGGGTCTTTCGCAACAAGCAAGATCAAGATGGGATAGTAGTAAGGAACAAAGCAAGACTAGTGGCTCAAGGTTACACACAAATAGAGGGTCTTGACTTTAGTGAAACTTATGCTCCGATTGCAAGATTGGAAGCAATTAGGATCTTACTTGCCTATGCTTGTGCTCACAATATCAAGCTATATCAAATGGATGTGAAGAGTGCATTTCTCAATGGGTACATTCAAGAAGAGGTGTATGTGGAGCAACCTCCCGGTTTTGAAGATGACAAGAAACCCAACCATGTGTACAAGTTAAGGAAAGCTTTGTATGGATTGAAGCAAGCACCAAGAGCATGGTATGAAAGATTGAGGGACTTCTTGCTATCCAAAGAATTTGTCATGGGCAAAGTGGATACTACTCTCTTCACTAAGAAGATTGGGAAAGACTTGTTTGTATTGCAAATATATGTTGATGATATCATCTTCGGTTCAACCAATCAAGATTATTGTGATGAGTTTGGGAAAATGATGGCAAAGGAATTTGAAATGTCAATGATTGGTGAACTTAGTTTCTTTCTTGGACTTCAAATCAAACAAATGAAGGAAGGAACATTTGTGAGCCAAACCAAGTACATCAAAGATATGCTCAAGAAGTTTGGCATGGAAGATTCAAAGGGCATTACAACCCCAATGAGCACTAGTGGAAGTTTGGATAGTGACAAGAGTGGCAACATGGTGGATCAAAAGCTATATAGATCAATGATTGGTAGCCTACTCTATGTGACGGCATCAAGGCCCGACGTAATGTTTAGTGTATGTATGTGTGCAAGATTTCAAGCCTCACCAAGAGAAAGTCATTTGAAGGCAACAAAGAGAATATTAAGGTACTTAAAGCATACACAAGATGTTGGATTGTGGTATCCCAAAGGTGCAAGCTTTGAGCTAGTTGGATATTCGAATTCCGACTATGCCGGTGACAAAGTAGAGAGAAAGAGCACTTCCGGGACTTGTCAATTGTTGGGAAGACCACTTGTCTCATGGTCATCCAAGAAGCAAAATAGTATTGCACTATCTACCGCCGAAGCCGAATACATCGCCGCGGGTAGTTGTTGTGCACAAATCTTGTGGATGAAAGCAACATTGAAGGATTTTGGAATCAATTTCAAGAATGTGCCATTGCTATGTGACAATGAAAGTGCCGTGAAGCTAACCAACAATCCGGTTCAACATCAAAGAACAAAGCATATTGATGTTCGTCATCATTTTATTAGAGATCATCAACAAAAGGGTGACATTGCTATTGAGAGTGTGGGCACCGAAGATCAATTAGCCGATCTATTCACCAAGCCACTTGATGAGAAGAGATTTCACAAGCTAAAGAATGAGTTGAACATACTTGACTTCTCCAATATGAGTTGATGCACCTCCATGATATGGCATGCCTCTCCTTCGAGCACCAAGGTACAATTGGTTGACATATCATACATTCTATGCTAAGGACTTGTTTCGTGCATCTAGTCATAATTTACATGTTCTAGGCTCATTCATGAAAATCAAATGAATTTGAAGTTTATATGTTGCCACTATTGTTTCCATGACTTGTATGATCTAGTGGTAGCATATAACTTATTTAAGTAGCTTGTGATCCTAAGTGTTTAATCTAGAAAACTTGTCTAAATATTTGCTTCAACATGGTGCATGATAACTCTTCTAGTGAGGTGTGAAGAAGCTTGCCCTTGGATCAAACCGAAGCATTTTATTTATGCAAGCAATCTAGGTTGAATCACAAACTTGATCCTCACCCCATAGTTCAACATGATAATCTATCTAACATTGGTCCCTTGTGGTCATTGGTGCCAAAGGGGGAGAAAATGTTGTTCACAAAGATAGATTCTAAAGGGGAGAAAACCTAAAGGGAGAATTGATAAAAGGGAGAAAACCTAAAGGGAGAATTGATAAAAGAAGGGGATCAACTAAAATTTTGAGCACACAAGTAGGGGGAGCAAGCTCTTAAACATGAATGTTGCATTTCCATGTGCACTTCATATGTATGATGCATAGTTATGCATTTCTTTTTCTCCAATACTTTGCTTGTGTGATGTTTTGCTAGTATACAATTAAATGGTGTATTGAAGTACTAGCATGAATAGGAAGTAGTTAGATTTTCTTGCTTCATGTCTTTCAAAGTGGTACTAGAACCTTGCTTATAATGTTGATCTCACGAGGTTTCTAGTTATGTTTGTGCTTTTCCAAGTGGTATCTAACTACACAAGGAGCTAAGATGGTGTTTATCGCTACTCTGATGGTATCACGCTTCAAAGGTCTATAATCTAAAACACTTAGCACCTATTGGTAGTCAATGCTCCTAATCTTTCCTATCTAACATGTATGCTTCCAAAATCCAAACATATAGCATACATGTAGGGCGAGCCATTGCTATCAATTTGAATTCATGATCACTTGTCCATACTTCTTACACATGGTAATATACTTGGACAATGTGACATGGGTTCAATCAAAATTTTATCATAATATCTTTGTGAAAGGGTTGTCACCAATTACCAACAAGGGGGAGATTGAAAGTCCTATGTTTGGTGTTGGTAATTAGTGACAATGCCTAAGTACTAATCCTATGCCTAAGTTGTATGTAGCATATGAGGATTAGTACATTCCAAGGTTGGTGGCAAGATGAACATGGTGATCATGATGGCCACACTTGGATTTGGATGCAACCCTACGTGATCAAGGCAAAGGTATATGCTTAAGGGTTGTGTTTTAGTAACCAAGACACCTAGTGGGTGTGGTTACATTATAGGATAGATAGCCGTACTATAAAGAGGGGAATGACGCGGCTATTGAACTCCTAAGTGCCTCTAGGTGTGCATTTCATAATCATATGCATGTGGATAGAACTAATAACGCCTCGAAAAATGATTGTGAAAATGCTAACACACATGCACATAGTGTTGATCACTTGGTGATGTTAGCACGTTTGCGAAGGCGGTTGAGTTTGAGCGGTAGAGAGGGTTTGGGGTCCTCTCTCCCTCCCGCCGAGCTTGCTCGGCGGGATTCAGGCGTTTTCGAGGAGTTGAAACGACTATTTTCCACTACGCCGAAAGTCAGAAATCGAACGGAAGAGAATGGAGGTCACAGTGGTGACCGGACGCTGGACCGGACGCGGTCTCTGTTTGACCAGACGTGTCCGGTCAGTGTTCAGCTTTTGCGCGTTTCTCGGTTGTCTGATCGGACGCGGTGGCGCGTCCGGTCATGGTCGACCGGACGCGTCCGGTCGATCAGGGAGCTTACTGGACTCCAACCGGACGCTGACACTGTGGCGTCCGGTCAGTTCTCCAGCGCATCCGGTCGCTGTTTCGTTGTGCACTGCTCTGGGTTGACCAGCGCGTCCGGTCAGTTACGGGACCAGCGCGTCCGGTCAAGCCCAACGCGTCCGGTCGTTGCGACCAGCGCGTCCGGTCGGTGCTTCACGAAAATAGTCATTGTGTGATCGGCGCGTCCGGTCAGTTTGACCAGCGCGTCCGGTCAGCGCGACTTCGGCTGTTTCAAGTGAGTAACAGCTATATTCGAAGGGGTACGTCTATAAATACTCGTTGGCCGGCTCAAGGCTCTCTCTCTCTCTTGGACTTTTGACATACTTGTGAGCACTTTGAGCTAAGCAACTCCCCTCCCACTCATCTCTCTTGCTTCTTTGCATATTCAAAGTGAGATTGAGTGATCCAAGTGCATTTGCATTGTGAGATTGCATCTAGTTGGCACTTGGTGGTTGATTTGCTGCGGGATTCTTATTTCTCTTGGTGGTTGCCGCCACCTAGACGGCTTAGAGCAGCTTGGAGACGTTGGCAAGAGTTGGTGATTGTTCTTGGCCACCTCTGGTGATTGTGAGGGGTTTGTGCCTACCTCGGCGAAGCGCCAAAGGCAACATTAGTAAATTGCTCGTGTCATTGCAACCTTTTGCCTTTTGGTAGGTTCTTGTGGCGCCTTTTGAGAGGCTCGGTGTGAGACCGATTAGCCACCGAACCACGTGGTGAAGAGGGACACAACAGGGACTAGCGTGCCGGCAAGCACGTGAACCTCGGGATAAATCTTCGTGTCATCACTTTCATATTGTGATTGATTGATCCCGGTGTTCAGTTGTTTTAGTATTCATTGTTGATCATATTGGTTGGCTCAATACTTCGCCCCTCGGTGAAACCCTCCTAACTCAACTCCGCATTACTTTCTTAGTTATCTTTGCTAGCTAGTTTGCTTTGCTAGAGTAGCTCTTTTGTGTAGCTTGCTAGTTGTAGTTGTAGTTACCTTCTCGGTTTAACTTGTGCGGTTGAGTGCCAATATACTAGAATTGTGAATTGGATAGGTGGCTTGCAAACACCCCGTAGGCTAAGCAAAACTCGCATCTCGCTATTTGTTGTATTGATAAACTTGTTTAGCTTGTCTTTGTAGAAATTTTTAAAAGGCTATTCACCCCCCTCTAGCCATCAAGACCTTTCAGTTGGGCCGCCTGAGTGGCCAACTATTCGGTGCCTTGAGATACCCGGGGTATCTTAACCGTGACACCCGTCATTCAAAAAATTAAGGAGTTGTTTGGTTTGACATTTTTTGTCTGTCATCCTTTCACAGTGTGAAAGGGTTTCGTTGTTTTCTTTTTGGACACATAATCCCATAATAGATTGTAGCGCGAACCATTCCAGCCCAGTACAATGCAGTTACCGCTCCTCTCCCAGCGCTATCAGTTTCGATCATGAACTCGTGACATATCGAAGAAAATCTGAGTACTGCCCTCCATCCCAACCAAAGTCACCCACACGTGCTCCTCTCACCACCCCATGTCCTCCCTCACCATCAAGACATCCTTCACCCCAACCACACTCCTCCCGAAGTCCCGTAAGGATAACCAATTGCAGGTAGCCACACCAACCATCCCAGTTCACCAGCTGAAAGCTCTAGTTTGTTTTTGGATAATTTATGAAACCTAGGACTAATCTTTGATCTAAGTGTGTCAATTAGATAAGGTGGTCCAATCCAAGTGGTGGAGCAAGTTAGTAGTCCATGGTGATGAAGGTGGACATGAAATGAAGATGATCATGCTTCACATTTAGAAAAGAAGAAAGAGAAAAACAAAAACCAAGGAGATTAAGGCAAAGGTATAAGATAGGTTTTTTCTTTGGCACTTAAGACACCATAGAGGGTGTAAGTGCGTTTAGGATCGATAGCCATACTATAAAAAGGAGAAATCTTTGGCTAAGTGGTTATTGAGTGCCACTAGGTGACATTGTTCTTGCATATGCATTTAGGAACCTAATATGCTAACTTTGACCCTTGTAAAATGCTTTGAAAAATGCTAACACACGTGCACCCAAGTTTGTGGTTAGCAACTTGGAAGCAAGGGTGAAGTGGTTGTGGACTTAGAAAATGAAAAGGAGGGAAGGTGTGTGACCGGACACTGGCGCCGAGGTGACCGGACTCACCCCGGTTCATCCTTTCATTTATAGTGAGCAGACAGTGACTGGCCAAGAAGGCCGAGGAAGGACCGGACACTGGCCCAGGCTTCACCGGCATGTCCGGTCACTTTTTGAGAGGTGTCATGTTGGCGCGAACGGACGCGCAGGGGCAGCGTCAGGTGAATGCTAACGTACGCTGACGTCAGCATCACGAGCGCGCTCAGAGGAGCTGAGCACTGACCGGATGTAGGGACGCATCAGGTCTTCTTTGAGCAGACGCGTCCGGTCATAGTTTCTGTGCTCTGGATCATCTCTGGAAATGATCGGACTTGGCTCAGTGGCGCATCAGGTCGCGTCCGGTCCTAACTTAATGCACGAGCGATCGGGGACTTGACCATTTGAGATGAATGGCCGAGGTTCAAAGGTGGTGACACGTGGACAGAGATGGAGGACCGAACCTGGGGGCTTGCGTCTGGACACACCCATCTGCGCATCGGTCAGCCCGAGGAAACAAGTAGTGCGGGGCCAACGGCTCTTTCATGGTTGGCTCCCTATTTAAGTGTTTTGGCCAGCCCTTGGCTCACTCTCTTAGCACTTTGACATACTTGACATTCTTGTGAGCCTAAGCAACACCTTTCACTCATCTCCATCATTGATTTATCATCATAGTGAGATTGAGAGTGATTCTAAGTGCATTTGCTTGAGTGATCGCATCTAGTGGCACTTGGGGATCGTTATGGCTACAGATTTCTTGTTTCTCTTGGTGGTTGCCACCACCTAGACACCTTGGAGCAGCGGAGGAGCTTTGGCACGTGTTGGTGATTGTTCGTGGCTGGCTTCGGTGTTTGTGAGGGGTCTTGTACCTTCCTCGGCGGAGAGCTGAAAGGTAACTCTAGTGGATTGGTCGTGTCAATGAGTTACCTCACTTGTGGATAGGTTCTTGCAGTGTCCAATTATGTGGACAAGGTTTGTGCAACACCTCTTAGCTACCGAACTACCAAGTGTTGTTCGACACAACGGGGACTAGCGTGCCAGTAAGCACGTGAATCTCTAGAGAAAAATCGGTGTGTCACTTGTCTTTTGGATTTCTCCCGGTGATTGATTGGTATTCATCTTGTGATTGGTTCTTTCCTCGAAGCGGCGGTATAATCACCTTACTCACTCCATTACTTTTCCGCAAACTAGTTGTAGCAAGCTCTTTAGTGTAGCTAGAATTGAGAGCTTGCTTTGTAGCTTAGTTTCATCTAGCGGAGCTCTTTAGTATAGCCTTGTTAAGAGCTCTTAGTGAGTAGTGACATAGCCAGTTGGATGCATAGAGATCATAGCAACTAGAATTGTTGGGTAGGTGGCTTGCAACTCTTGTAGAGCTAGAGCAAGTTTGCATTTCGTTGTTTAATCAAATTGCTCTAGTGATCTTGTAGAGTTTTAAATAGGCTATTCACCCCCCTCTAGCCATATTAGGACCTTTCAAGTGGTATCGAAGCCGTGGTCACCATTTGATTGAAAGCTTAACAACCTCGGTGTCAAATTATGGCTGAAGTTGTGTTCAACCATGTGGGGGGCAAACCACCGTTCTTTGATGGCACATGCTACGATTATTGGAAGAGAAAGATAAAGATGTATCTTGGTTCAATCAATGATCAAGTGTGAGATGTAACCGAGAGTGATTATGCTATTATTGATTTCGAAAATCTCACAACCAAGATAAGGCCAACAAGCAATGCAATACAATGGCTCTCAACACCATCTACAATGCCATTGATTCCAAGGTGTTTGAGCAAATCAAGGATTATGAGAGAGCTAATGTGAAAGAGATTGGAGAAAACTTATGAGGGCACACCAACGGTGAAGAGTGCCAAGTTATACATTCTCAAGGACAAGTTGACAAGCTTTAAGATGAAGGATGATGAGAGCATTCCGGAGATGTTCCATCAATTACAAGTAATTGTCAATGATTTGAAGGCTTTGGTTGAGAAGATCAATAATGATGATGTCTCACATTGGTCTTGATGTGCTTACCCCTAAGATTTGAGATGATGAGATTGCTTATCATAAGAGGAGGATTGAAGAAAATTACCCTAAACCAAGTACTAGGTGATGTCATGACACAAGAGACATACCGTGTGAAAAGAGAGGGGGTTGATAAGGATGAGATGAAGGAAGATAAAGACAAGAAGAAGAAGAGCGTAGCATTCAAGACTAGCTCATCATCCAAGAACAAGGGCAAGTCTAAGAAGCAAGAATCAAGTGATGATGAAGATGCTAGTGACATTGATGGTGAAGCCATGGCTCTCTTTGTGCGCAAGATGGGCAAATTTATGAGATAGAATGGCTATGGTGCAAGAAAGAGAAGAGATCACAACAAAGAGTATGTGAAGAGATGCTACAAGTATAAGAGCTCGGATCATGTTGGAGTGGATTGTCCCTACACTAGTGACAATGATGAGGATGAGAAGAAAAAGCATTAGAAGGAGAAGAAAGAAAAGAAGGAGAAGAAGATGATCTTCCGAAAGAAGGGTGGAGGCTATGTGGTCACTTAGGATAGTGAAGGCTCTTCGGATAGTGATGACTCTAGTGATGATGGCAAGAAATCTCTTAAGAAAGCACTAGCAAGCATCGCCATCAACAAGCCTTCCATCGTCGACACTCCATCGACATGCCTCATGGCAAAGCCTACCAAGGTAAAATATGATGTGAGTAATGATAATGAATGTGAAAGTGATGATTGTAGGAGTGATGATGATGAGGAGGAGGAGGAGTACTCCAAGGAGGAGCTCTTAGACATGTGTGAGCAAGTACACGCTTTGAGATGAAGAGAAAGGAGTACAAAGAATTACGCAAGAGGGTCAAATCTCTTGAGCAATCCTTTGATAAGCTCAATGCCACTTATGAGAGGCTAATGGAAGCCCATGAGAATCTTGACAAAGCTCACTCTAAGCTTGAAAAGGCTCACTCCTCTCTCCTTGAGCAAATCAAGAAGGAGGAAGCTAAGAAGGAGCAAGTGATTGTGTCTTGTGATGTGGGACTAACATGTGATATTTTTGATTAATCATCTATAAGCCCGTTGTTGTTGCTCCTACTAACCCTTCTTGTAGCACTTTCACTTCTACTTCACCTTTGAGTGATGGTTTCACTTGTGATGCCTCACTAATGGTGGAAAATGAGATCCTCAAGAAGGAGGTGAATGAGCTCACTCGTGCCTTAGGCAATGCCCATGGTGGAGATGCCCTCTTGCTAAAATGCTTGGGTAGCCAAAGGTTATTTTTCAACAAAGAGGGATTAGGCTACACCCCCAAGAAAGGCAAAGCGGCCTTTGTCACTCACAAAGCCAGCTTTGTGAAGGGCAATGGTCGATTTTGCAATAGATGCAAGCAAGTTGGGCGTATAAAGTAATATTGCAAGACTAACAAGAACAAGCAACCTAATGTATCCTCAATTAGATTTAATTCTTGTTACATGCTTGTTAAGGGTGCCAATGGTGTGAAGGCTTAGTTCATTGATACACCAATTGTGGGCTCAAAGAAGAAAGTCATTTGGGTGCCAAAGACCTTAGTAACTAACCTTCAAAGACCCAAGCAAGTTTGGGTGCTAAAAAAGAATTAATCTTCTTTTGTAGTTCAATTATGAAGCCGGAGGAAGGCATTGGGTGCTTGATAGTAGGTGCATACAACACTAATCGATGATTTAAGAATGTTCAATTCAATCAACACAAATTAGAGCAATGGGATTGATAGTATCACATTTGGTGACAATGGAAAAGGCAAGGTCAAAGGTCTTGGTAAGATTGCGATATCCAATGACTTGAGCATTTCCAATGTGCTACTAGTAGAGAGCTTGAACTTCAACCTTTTGTCGATAGCTCAATTGTGTGATCTTGATTTCAAGTGTATATTTGGTATGGATAATGTAGAGATCATAAGTGTAGATGGCTCTAACTTGATATTCAAAGGATTTAGATATGAGAATCTATACTTAGTTGATTTCAATGCTAGAGAAGCTCAATTGTCAACATGTTTGCTCACTAAGTCTAGCATGGGTTGGTTATGGGATAGAAGGCTCGGTCATGTTGGAATGAAACAATTGAACAAGTTGATTAAGTATGATCTAGTTAGAAGCTTGAAAAATGTCACATTTGAGAAGGATAAACTATGTGGTGCATGTCAAGATGAAAAGCAAGTTGGTAACACACATCCTAAGAAGAGCATGATAAGTACATCTAAGGCATTTGAGTTGTTGCACATAGACTTATTCGGACCAACCACATACATTGGCATTGGTGGAAACAAATATGGATTTATAATTGTGGATGATTTCACTAGATATACATGGGTGTTCTTTCTTGTTGATAAGAGTGATGTATTTGCAACCTTTAAGACATTCATCAAGAGAATTCACAATGAGTTTGAAATAATCATCAAGAAAGTGAGAAGTGACAATAAAAGTGAATTCAAGAACACAAGAGTTGATGATTTGTGTGATGAGTTTGGAATTAGACATCAATTCTCGGCCAAGTACACTCCACAATCAAATGGTTTAGTTAAGAGGAAGAATAGAACTTTGATTGATATGGCATGATCAATGTTAAGTGAGTACAATGTTAGTCATTTATTTTAGGCCGAAGCAATCAACACAGCTTGCTACTATAGCAACTGACTTTATTGTCACCCATTGAAGGAGAAGACACCTTATGAGCTCTTGAATGATAGAAAGCTCAATATTGCAAACTTTCGGGTTTTTGGTTGCAAATGCTACATATTGAAGAAAGGTACAAAATTGAGCAAGTTTGAGAAGAATTATGATGAAGGTTTCTTGCTTGGTTACTCAACTACTAGCAAGGCTTATAGAGTTTGAAATTTTGCTAGTGGTACTCTTGAGGAGTACATGATGTGGAATTTGATGAAACCAATGGTTCCCAAGAGGAAGAAGAGAATCTAAATGATGTGAGAGGCACTCAATTGGTCAATGCAATGAAGAACATGGACATTGGTGATATAAGGCCTAGAGAGGTGATTGATATTGAAGATGATAAGAATCAAGTGCCCTCTACTCAAATGTGCAAGCCAGTGGTTCTCATGATCAAGACCAAGCTAGTGCAAGTAATGGCAAAGTGTAAGATCAACAACAAGTGGCTAGTCCATCATCTCAACCAAGTGATCAATCCAATGTAAGCAATCAAGTGCAAGTGCTCCAACCAACCAATATTGCAAGAGATCATCCTTTGGACTCCGTTATTGGTGATATCTCAAGAGGTGGGCAAACAAGATCAAGATTGGCATCATTTTGTGAACACTTCTCATTTGTATCATCCATTGAACCTAAGAAGATAGATGAAGCTTTGTTGGATGTTGATTGGGTGAATGCTATGCATGAAGAGCTAAATACTTCACAAGAAAACAAGTATGGGAGTTAGTTGAGAGGCCTAAGGACCATAATGTGATTGTAACTAAATGGGTCTTTTGGAACAAGCAAGATTAAGATGGGATAGTTGTAAGGAACAAAGCAAGATTAGTGGCTCAAGGTTATACTCAAGTTGAAGGTCTTGACTTTGGAGAAACTTATGGCCCGGTTGCAAGATTAGAAGCAATTAGGATCTTGTTAGCCTATGCTTATGCCCACAACATCAAGTTCTACCAAATGGATGTGAAGAGTGCATTTCTAAATGGATACATCAATGAGCTAGTCTATGTTGAGAAACCTCCCGGTTTTAAAGATGAGAAGAAACCCAACCATGCTTACAAGTTGAAGAAGGCTTTGTATGGATTGAAACAAGCACCATGAGCATGGTATGAGAGATTGAGGGACTTCCTACTCTCTAAGGGGTTCATTATGGGCAAGGTTGACACCACTCTCTTCACCAAGAAGATTGGCAATGACTTGTTTATGTTGCAAATCTATGTTGATGACATTATCTTTGGATCAACCAATCAAGATTTTTGTGAGGAGTTTAGAAAGATGATGGCAAGTGAGTTTGAGATGTCCATGATCGGAGAGCTTAGTTACTTCCTTGGTTTTAAATCAAGCAAATGAAGAATGGCACATTTGTGAGTCAAAGCAAGTACATCAAAGACATGCTCAAGAAGTTTGGAATGGATGATGCTAAAGCTATTAGTACACCAATGGGGATAAATGGAAACTTGGATAGTGATGCTAGTGGCAATATGGTGGATCAAAAGATGTATTGGTCTATAATTGGAAGCCTACTCTATGTGACCGCATCAAGGCCGGATGTGATGTTTAGTATATGCATGTGTGCTAGATTTCAAGCCTCACCTAGAGAAAGTCATTTGAAGGCAACCAAGAGAATATTGAGGTACTTGAAGCATACACAAAATATTAGATTGTGGTATCCCAAAGAAGCAAGATTTGAGTTGATTGGATATTCGGACTCTGATTATATGGGATGCAAAATTGAGAGGAAGGGCACATCGGGCACATGTCAACTATTGGGAAGATCACTTGTGTCTTGGTCATCAAAGAAGCAAAATAGTGTAGCACTTTCAATCGCCAAAGCGGAGTACATTTCGGGCGGTAGTTGTTGTGCTTAATTAGTTTAGATGAAGGTTACTTTGAGTGACTTTGGAATCAAATTCAAACAAGTGCTATTGCTATGTGACAATGAGAGTACCGTGAAGCTCACCAACAACCGGTTCAACATTCAAGAACAAAGCACATAGATGTCCGCCATTATTTCACTAGAGATCACCAACAAATAGGGAACATTTGCATTCATAGTGTGGACACCGATGATCAACTTGCCGAAATCTTCACCAAGCCACTTCATGAGAAGAGGCCGGTTTTGCAAGCTAAGGAATGAATTGAACATACTTGACTTCTCAAATATGTGTTGATGCACCCCCATTATATGACATTCCTCTCCTTCGAGCAAAGCAAGGTAAAATTGATTGACATGTCATTCATCCATTACTAAGGACTTGTTTAGTGTATCTAGTCATTCCTATCATGTCTTAGACTCATTCATGAAAATCAAATGAATTTGATGCTTATATGGTACCACTATTGCTTGCATGCTTGAAATAATCTAGTGGTAACATATGACATATTTGTGGGCTTGTAAACCTAGTGTTTAATCTAAAAAATGAGCTATAAGTGTTTAACTCAACATGGTACAAGATAACCCTTATTTGGAGGTGTGAAGAAGCTTGTCCTTGGATCAAACCGAGTTAAATATTTTTTGCAAGTGATCTAGATTGAACCAAATTGGAAAAATGATCCTCACTTCACATGGTTTCACCCCAACCTATCTAAAATTTGAGCTCACCTTTTGTGCTAATTGTTGCCAAAGGGGGAGAGAAATTCACAAAGATAGAAAGAGATAGGGGGAGCAAACAAATGAAATGACATTGTAAGAGGATCAATAAAAATTGAAGCACACAAGTAACGGGAGCATGCTCATAAACTTGTAAGTTGAATTTGTATATGCATTATATATGTTTGCTTGCATGGCACAAGTTCTTAAATTCCCTATCCATGCTTGTGTGGTGTATGCTAGATTGTAGAAAATGATTGATGAAATGAAAAACTAGCATGTATAGGATGGTGAGATATTCCTTGATCTTTCACTAGTGGTACTAGAACCTTGCTTTTAATGTTGATCTCATGAGGTATCTAGTTTATCTTTATTTTTCAAGTGGTATCTAGCAAACCATGGTGCTAAGTGTGGTGTTCAAATGGCAACTCCGATTGATATCACGCTTCAAAGGTCCATTCTTTACACCTTAGCATCATTTGGTAGCTATTACTCTCCCAAACTTCTAATCCATGCATATGTGCAAGCTTCCAAATCCAAACTCTTAGCACATATGTAGAGGGAAGCTAATACTACCAATTCAGGTTTATGAAACTTGTCCATGACCTTTACACATGGTAATATGCTTGGGCAAGCAACATGAATCCAAAAAGTTTTCAGTGAATATCTTTGTAAATATGTTGTCATCAATTACCAAAAAGGGGGAGATTGAAAGCCCTAGTTTGGTTTTGGATAATTGATGAAACCTAGGACTAACCTTTGATTTAAGTGTGTGAATTAGATAAGGTGGTCCAATCCAAGTGGTGGAGCAACTTAGTGGTCCATGGTGATAAAGGTGGACATGAAATGAAGATGATCATGCTTCACATTTAGAAAAGAAGAAAGAGAAAAACAAAAACCAAGGAGATCAAGGCAAAGGTATAAGATAGGTTTTTGTTTTGGCACTTAAGACATCATAGAGGGTGTAATACGTTTAGGATCGATAGTCGTACTATAAAGAGGGGAAATCTTTGGCTAAGCGGTTATTGAGTGCCACTAGGTGATATTATTCTTGCATATGTATTTAGAAACCTAATATGCTAACTTTGACCTATGTAAAATGCTTTGAAAAATGCTAACACACATGCACACAAGTTCTACACTTTGTGGTTAGCAACTTGGAAGTAAGGGTGAAGTGGTTGTGGACTTAGAAAATGAAAAGGAGGGAAGGTGTGTGATCGGACGCTGGCGCTGAGGTGACCGGACTCACCCCGGTTCGTCCTTTCATTTATAGTGAGCAGACAGTGACTGGTCGAGAAGGCCAAGGAAGGACCGAATGCTGGCCCAGGCTTCACCGGTGCGTCCGGTCACTTTTTGAGAGGTGGCGTGTTGGCACGAACGGACGCGTAGGGGCAGTGTCAGGTGAACGTTGACGTATGCTGACATCAGCATCACGAGCGCATGCAGAGGAGCTGAGCACTGACCGGACGCAGGGGCACATCAGGTCGTCTTTGAGCGGACGTGTTCGGTCACAGTTTTTGCGCTCTGGATCATCTCTGGAATCGATCGGACTCGGCTCGGTGGCGCTTCAGGTCACTGGAGCATCGCGTCACGTCCTAACTTAATGCGCAAGCGATCGGGGACTTGACCATTGGAGATGAACGACCGAGGTTCAAATGCGGTGACACGTGGATGAAGATGGAGGATTGAACGCTAGGGGCCTGCGTCCGGTCACACCCCATCTGCGCGTCCGGTCAGCCCGAGGAAACAGGCAGTGGGGGGCCAACGGCTCTTTCGTGGTTGGCTCCCTATTTAAGTGTTTTGGCCGGCCCTTGGCTCACTCTCTTGGCACTTTGATATACTTGACATCTTTGTAAGTCTAAGCAAACACCTCCCACTCATCTCCATCATTGATTCATCATAGTGAGATTGGGAGTGATTCCAAATGCATTTGCTTGAGTGATTGCATCTAGTGGCACTTGGAGATCGTTGTGCCGCCACCTAGATGGCTTGGAGCAACGGAGGAGTTTCGGCATGTGTTGGTAATTGTTCGTGGCCGGCTCCGGTGTTTGTGAGGGTTCTTGTACCTTTCCCGGCGGAGAGCCGAAAGGTAACTCTAGTGGATTGCTCATGTCATCGAGTTACTTCACTTATGGGTAGGTTCTTGCGGTGTCCAATTGTGTGGATGAGGTTCGTGCAACACCTCTTAGCCGTCGAACCACCAAGTATTGGTCGACATAACGGGGACTAGCGTATCGACAAGCACGTGAACCTCGGGAGAAAAATCGGTGTGTCACTTATCTTTTGGATTTCTCCCAGTGATTGATTGGTATTCATTTTGTGATTGGTTCATTTCTTGAAGCGGTGGTATAATCATCTTAATCACTCTATTACTTTCCCATAAACTAGTTGTAACAAGCTCTTTAGTGTAGCTAGAATTGAGAGCTTGCTTTCTAGCTTAGTTTCATCTAGTGGAGCTGTTTAGTGCAGCCTTGTTGAGAGCTCTGAGTGAGTGGTGACATAGCCACTTGGGTGCATAGAGATCATAGCAACTAGAATTGTTGGGTAGGTGGCTTGCAACCCTTGTAGAGCTAGAGCAAGTTTGTATTTCACCTTTTGTCATACTAATCAAATTGTTCTAATGATCTTGTAGAGTTTTAAATAGGCTATTCACCTCCCTCTAGCCATATTAGGATCTTTCACCAGCGAGCAGTGCCAACCAAGGGCCTCGCACCTGCGTTCCTAACACCACCACCCGACCCAGCCACCCCCTGCTCTTGTTGCCGATCCTCCCACGGTCGCTCCTCCCACTGCTGAGTTTCCATGCCAGCAGCCGCGCCCTATGCCCGTGCCCAAAGTGTGCCCACGCCGACCATCGCGGCAGAGGCCTTAGAGGCGGAACCCAATGGCCACAATCCCCGCATCCATGCACGAGGTGCCTAGAGCGGCACTAGCCCCAGAGATGAGGCCCATGAGCCCCCCGCCCTAGCCCTGCCAAGAAGGAGAAGTCGTCTTCCAATGGCAAGAAGAACGGAGAAGAGAGGTGAATGGAAAGCACTCCCACATCCACAGCAGACCAAACAAATGGTGTTTATTGTTCCCATGTAATTAATAACACCGGCAGCTGATTACATTGCCGTTCCCTTAGCCACAGCTGAACCAAACAACACGTAACAACAAAGACCCTACACGAATATACCCTTGAAAGTCTAGATGGCTCAAGTATTCTTGGGCTTCCGAAACAGCACACATATTTACACAAGACCCTACAGGACCAGATACTTTCTTTTCCAGTCAAAATCGTGCAGTCGAGAGGGCGTACAAGTTACCCCCCTCGCGGACTGTGATCAACTATGATCATGCTTAGATGTCCTAAAAAATAAGAATAAGATCTAACACTTGGATTCTAAAATTGTTTTAGGATCCAAATTCTACCCTAAACTTATTATCTGGATATTTTTACTATATAAAGGCAATAAGCACTATTAAAGATCCAAACACCCCTTACTGTTTTATCTAAAATTCATATTCTACATTCACTGTCTGAAATCCATGTTCATTCCTTTGGCCTAGACCTTGTTACTTCTCCTATTCCTTTTGAAAGAAAATAATAAATCATGCTAGTTACCTTAAAAAAATATTTATAGAACTTAGATTTACTATGAGAATGAGATCCAAACAATCGTGAGGCTTTGTTTGGCATAGCTTCTCCACCAGCTTTATGTGTTGTTTAAAGTTGTTTTATGTCTAAGAAAATTTTTACAAACAGCTTCACAGTTGAAGCTTCTTAAAACTCCACTCATCCAGCTCTCAACGCCGATTTCGGCGGCCGCAATATCCTCCGCCGCGCCGAGATAGCTCCAGCGCAACCGCGAGGCTGAGCGCCAGCTCCTCCTCCAAAAGCAGCTCAGGCATTCCCGCCCGGTGTCCTCCCCCTCCGGTTCCTCCTCGAGCTCCTCGCCCACCTCTGGAGCCGCTGACGCTGACGCCGACGCGTCGCAGGCAGAGAGCGGTTCCGAGGAGTCGCTCCCGAGGGAGGAAGTCATCCGGCGCCTGCGCGCGCTGCGGCAGCCGGCCACGCTCTTCGCCAAGGATGACGTCGCGCGCCTCCGCCGCCTCCAGGACCTGATGGAGAACCCCGCCGCGCTCGCCGACGTCGACGCCGCGGAGATCGGGGAGGGGCAGACCAATGACTTCCTCCGCGACAACCAGGCGCTGCGTGCCAAGGCTGCGGCCGCGACGAAGCCCAAGGCGGCCGGCGCGGAGGCCCAGCGTGGGGAGGCCGAGAGATGTGCCGTTCGAGGAGCTCTGCGACGAGGACAAGATCATCGCGTTCTTCAGAAGGCTGATGGGCGAGTGGACTCAGGAGGTGAACGGTATGACTGAGCCGGAACGGCGGACAGCAAAAGGGAAGGCCGCAGTAGCCACCTGTAAGCAGTGCGCGCGATACCTCGACCCGCTGTTTCAAGCAGTGCAAGAAGGTATGGATCATCGAAGTGTCTGGTAGTACTAACAGTTTGAATGATCAAATGCTTATTGCGAACGTTGGTTGGATGAATTCATAGGTTTGTCACCCCATCTGATAGCATGCTTTAATTTGAACTCTTAGTATGATTTTGCTTTACTTTGTTTACAAACATTGAATATTATTATCTAATGCTTAGTGATAAAGGAATTGTAGGAAGCGTGAATATTATCTTGGTGATTAGCGGATTGAGTATGATGGTAGTGAACGAATGATGGTTCATGCTGTTGCTAATACTCCATGTTCATTTCACATTTAAGACGATCCTATTTTTTGTAAAAGGACAGATGCTGTCTACTATACTATATCTGCGCCTTACCCAATGATTTAGTGGTGCAGTTTCTGATAAATATTTGTTTAAATCTGTATCTGAACTATTTCTTCTATTGACTGAAGATTCTCACAGCAACGAGCAATCGATTTAAGGAATACAACCATACAACGAAGACAACAGAGATATGATGTATGCTGTTTTTTAACTGTATGGATTCTGATATTATTGATTTGCCTTTTGAAATGTTCAGAGGAAATCTCTGTAACATAAGAACGGATTTGTCTTAATAATTCATTTTTGCCCTTGAATAGGAGGGCACCATCCTGAATGCACAAAAACAATCATCGACGATCAGGTTGCAACTTGTGTTCTAAGTAAGCCTGCTGATTTGTTCACAATCTCCCCTACCTGGCAGTATTGGCGACTATTTTCTCTCGAGATTGCTGTGCAATCAAACTTTTCCTGTGAGATTATTTAGTTATTTCTGAATATCTGTATTTTTTGTTTAGAGTCATTATCACAGCTACTTTGCATCTTGTATGCTTAGAATAATTTTTAACTGGAGGACTGCCTTCATCATGTCTTATGTATGTTTGTCGAGTTATTGCATATCTAAGAACAGGAGCAAATTTAGGTCCATTTATCAGGGTCCATTGACCCGATAAAATCTACAGATTCTTTTGTAGAACACCGTGAGGACTTAGGACTTAAGAAAATCCATGTCACGTAATGAAGTTGACCCAGATCACCCGGGTGATGTTGTTCTCGGCTAGATTCGCTCGTTTAAGGAGCCATGGAATGATGTTTACTTCCTATTAGATTTTTATGTTAGCCAGATAGGTGAACTAGGTTAAGCACTGAAGCTATTCTAATTTGACACTCTGTTTTTGCTTCCTTCTTATTTTTTCCTTCTCTGTAACAAGTAGGGTATGATAAATGTGGATTCTTAGCAACTCTAGATCTTATGTTCATATGTGCAGACAATCTTGTATCACAGTACTTGTTCATTATTTTGCATCAAATTGCAGGCTCTCCCTCCTGATGTCCGACAAGCATTGCTGGAGGTGGTCAAGTACTGTAGGAGACGAGTCTACTTGGCCGCAGTGGACAACTATGTCAAGCTATAGGCAACTCGCCATGACCAATTGGTGTGACCATGGTTGGTATTCATGAGCGATCGGCTCGCGGAAAATGATCTGCACGAACAGCGTGGCTCACATCATGAATGATGAGACCACCAGAAAGTACCTGCAGTTTGTGAATTCACAAACTGCAGGAGAGGCCCCACGAGCTCTCCGCAGGCTGCCAGGCTGCCTGCAGGCCTCACCGTTTGCTTCCTAATAATATACTAGTTGAGTGCCCGTCCGTTGCAACGAGACAATATCATATATGCATGACCAATGTAAATAATTAACTTAGCCAAAAACAATTCATTCCACAATTTGATGATGCTCGTACATATAGAAGTTATATTTACAAATTTACAAGGATGCACTTGTGTACATGCACTGATGTACATATGGCAGCAGAGCAACCCTAAACTACAATGCTCCTCTCCGCATTCTTGCAGTGTGTAGACTATTGACGACTCACCATGGTTTTTTTTATCGGCCGAAATATCCCGATATTTCCGATATATCCTGTTTATCCATAGGTGCCGATAAGAAATAATCTATCTTTTTCGTATAAATTTTGTTTAAATTTATTTAAATTTACTTAAATTCAAATTAAATTTTATTTGAATTTGGTCCGATATTTCCGATATATCTTGTTTATCCTCTTTATCTATGACCCCCGATAAATTTTAATTTCCGAAAATGAAAACCTTGCGACTCACAGGTCAGCTACAGGCTGAGGTTAATTTTGTATGTGAATCAGAAAGGCAGAACCTGATGATCAGGTGCATATCGAAACTGATGCTCTTGCAGTGTTCTAACAGTTTGGACTTCAGAGAGGACTTGTACATGGAGCTCATTTCTTTTTGGTTCCCGCATACATAGCTCTTTCCCACTGCGCGACATCTTCAACTTGATGAGTGCAGTGGCGGTGGGACCTCATGCTCTATCAGATCCCAGCCGTCAAATATGCAATCGGGCATGTCACCATGCTTCATCAGCTTACCATCTTACCAGGTGTACAAGAAGCTGAGATTGTCCAGAGTGCTTGGCTGACAAGAATAGAGATTCCATGAAAATGGAAATTAAAGTTTATATGCAATGTAAGTAAGAGAAAAATAGTAATTTACCATGATGGTTGTGTGCATGCTGTCTATAAAACTGATATCTGACGATATGGCCGAACTTGCATTCGAATTTGATCTGTTTAGCTTTTTTTTTGAAAGTATGTTTAGCTTTTTCGCTTGCTTCTCTAACCTAGAAGCAGTAGACAGTGTCAGCTTTTTTAAAACCCTTAAGACAACCAAGAATATTGGAACACAGATATGCATGTTTTACTATGAAACAGTAGGTACCTTGAAGCCATGTTCGATTCAAGAGCAGCTCGAAGAGCAATTGATGACGATAACATATGGACCAACTTAGTAAAAGCCTCGAAAGTAAAAAAGATTGGATGGCACATCCAAGCCCAGTGTGTTATAATAGTAGGTAGTAATGGCTGTAACACTTGTCTTTAATAGTGATATTCCTCTCTGCAAACATTGATGCCTCTCCATGGAGTGGGAAGATGCACCAGAAAAGTTGCAACTGTTGCTTCTCTTGGAATCAAAAGGCAGTTTCTTGACAGAATCCACTGAGGCAACTCCAAGGTTAGTCAAACAACTTTCTGAGCTTCTTCCCCCACCTATGCAAACAATTTCCTTTAGGTATAAAAAGTGGGTAAAGCTTGCTGAAAAGAAGAAAAATAGAGTCACATCAGTCTGTCTTATATGTCCATCTTCATGCAATAGAGGGCTCTTGTTATTCCTATACACAGTACCTCTGGAACTGTTGTGTGCTCTAGTGGAACTCCGCTGCTATATATTTGAGCATGAACCCTAACATATATTTAAATTATGTTAGCCAATGAATCAACCAGGTAGCCAATTCAAAGTTCATGCTGCTACCCATGCACATCACAAATCCAAATGAGTATAACTTGCTTTTTTTTGAAAGGCAGATTATATTAATTTAACCGATCATTACAAAGGATAGCCCGGATAACTTGCTGAATATACCTGCACATGGTTTGTGCATAAAGCATGTGGATGTATCACGGACAAATCCTCACTAAATGAAGTGTTTAATGAATCAAACAACATTACCATTGATGAAGATAACTAAATTCACAATGCATGATTCGAGCAGTAAATTTGATCTTACCTTAAAGCCTGATACAAGCAGAGCAGGCGTGGATAGGATATGGCCTGCAATATTGATGAAATGTAGCATGTACCTGTAACCAGAAACTTAAGTTTCAGCAATCATATAACCAAATTGACAAATTATTATTGCAATCTGTTACAGTAAACAATTTACACAACCCAAGAACATTATTATATTTAAACTTCTCAGGTGACTGTAGATAACAAGGAATGCTACTGGTCTCCATATAACATTTCTCTATGGTCAGCGGTTATTAATGTTTAGAAGCAAGCAACTCTATAAAATATTTTTAAAAGAATTAGACGGTGTGCATAAGACTGAATGACTGATGTCTAGAAGATAGATAAGCCATAGACCATAGAGAAATGTTTGAGGTGGCTCCATCTGCCAGCAAAGAACAAATGTTTTAAATTGCAAGAGAATAAGCACAAACATAAAATACAGCTCAAGGATGATTCAGCTGTTTAACTCTCATGGCATTGGTGTGCATGGCCGCTGCATTGGCTCGCCTCTTTTTCAGCTGACAACAACAAACAAGGTATATGCAGGGTTAGTAAGATATCTGCATTGACTTTGTTCTAAATGAACACACAGTGACAAAAGCGAAATTCATTATTGATGCAGTTTTTGCCATGAGATCACTTGTGCCTGCTCGACCTTGATCTTCTCTGTAAAAACAGAAACAAGCATACCTCAGCATCACTAACCCCACCAGCAACGACTACCAAAATTTAACAGTGTGAAAGGGAGTGACCTACCTAGGCCTAAAATATTTTTAGTTTAAGAATATGAAAATTAGTTTGTTTTACTGCCCAATAAACGTATACTTTAAGAAAATTAGTTAGTTTAGTTTAAGAAAGTATACTTCTCAGTTTTATGAATCAGTTAAGGCTTATAATTCATATGTTCCATCAAGGCATTTTCTCAAGCATTTGGTGTGAAGCCAACATTTCCAAATTCTGTCAAGGCATTTTCTCAGGCACTTGGTGTGAAGCCAACATTTCCAAATCCATTTGTTACTCAAAAAGTAATTAAATTAGGGGATAAGATATATGTGAATTTGAATTTGAAACCAGAGATCACCTTTGGAGTCACAAGAATGATCTGTCGATGTTGTAGCTCCTTACTGTTGGTGTCTGATTCGAAGGAGCTGCAGCACGGTTTGACTTCAGTTATTAAGATAAAGTATACAATATTGACAAAATGAAATATGGTTTGACTTCACACCAAAACACATGCAGCCACACAGGTTACTGATTGGCTTTCAGAAACATCCTGAGTAAGCCACTGGAGTACATAGTGACACTGACAGTTGTGTATTTAACATACACCGTATATGATGGTTTGAAAGGATCACTAAAATCACGAATGTCCAGTTTTAGCTCAGATTTCTTTAAGTAAATTATCGTTTTCCTCAGCTAGGCAATTGATTATAAAACGATTCATTAGCACTTAGCTTTAGTCATTTTCAGAATTTATTAAGAAAAAAAATAAAGTTAGATCCCAGAATGACTTGGTCAAAAGCAACTACAATTCTTTTCAGCTGGCCTATCAGTAGATTTAATAATAGCAGATCACAAGAATCATTATAACTTTATAATGGTATTCTCAGATAATCACACAAGAATTCTCAGATAATGGCACAAAGGATCTGAAGTCCTACGTATCGTTTAATTTCTTTTTCGAAATGTCAGATCCTTGAATTTCTGAATATGGTCTATAACCTTAGAGTTTTTTTTAAAAAAAACTTAAGAGATTTCAAATTCTGACTATGGTCTCTAACTTCAGAAATTACTAAATAAGCCAATGTTGGTGGCACAAAATTACAGAGTGCCCAAAATGTATCCAGAAAGTTCTTCCAAGATAACTTGTAAAAAATTACAACACTAACTTACTTGAAAACATACTAACTGCAGCTGAAGAAACAGATTATACAACTTCCAATCTAAACCTCATCATGATAGCAAGGCAAGTGATAGGTTTAGAGAAGGTTTCAGACACAATTTTATAGTGTTGTTCTTCTATTTGCGGTCTGTTCAAGAAGTTTGTGCAACTCGTACATCCATTGTGTTATTGGAAATGGGGAAGACCTTATGAAAAGCAGTGACAGCAGAATATATTTTGCATATATTAAATCACCAAATTATAGAGTGATTAAACCACAGGCCAAAGGCTTGGCCGCAAGTATGAACCAGTATTGTGCATCCAATGCATGATTTGTGTTTAGGTGTTTCGGTTCTAATTAGCAATGGCAAATTTAGGGGTTGGTCGATACATTCAAACACCTCAAATCATATCTTATCAATTCAACACCTCAAGAAAACCACCAAAAGAACACAAGTCCGCATCCAAGCCCTGTCAAAACCAGAGAACAGACAGCCAGCACACATCGTAAACAACTCGGACTCGGCATCCATCCCCAGCAAATTAGTGTTCCTTTATTGCCTGCCATTTAAGGGGAAGGGAAAACCTGTGTACATATTGAATATCTAGAACAACAATTGTCTTATGTATGATCCCAAAGATTGACAAAATCACAGCAGCCAAAAAAAGAAAAAAAGAAAGAAACAAGGGGCACCTTCTCGTTGGACACGAGGGTGGACGAACGGGACGCCGCGCCGCCGGGATGCCGCGTCGCCTCTACCACCGGGACGCTGCGCCGCCTCTGCCACAGGGTCGCCGCTTCGCCTCCGCCGCTAGGACGCCACGCCGCCTGGACACCGCGCCGCCTCTGCCGCAGGGCTGCCGCGCCGCCTCTGCCGTTTGGACGCTGCCCTATGCCTCTACCTCCGCCGGGACGCCGCGCCGCCTCAGCCGCCGGGAAGGTGGCCTCTGCCTCCACCGGGACGCCGCTTCCCCTGTGCCGCTTCCCCTACGTAGGTCGGCGTCCTGCCGGATTTGCCGACGGAGGGGGCACAGACCATTGGGGAGCGGGCGCGATGGGCAGTGCAGCGGGCTCGGCGGGGGAGGAGCGGGGCGTGGAGAGGATGAGCGGGGCGTGGAGAGGATGGGGACGATCGTGCGGGCGACAGTTGTGCGGGCGCAGCGCGAGGAAGGAGAGGAAGGTTTGACGGGGCGATTACGGAGGGGTGAGGCGTTTACGGGAGGTGGCGCGGTTGATTTTTTTTTTCCATCGGGGATTACCGCGGGAGTGGCGGATTACCGCGGGGGGCGGGGCGATCGGCGTGCGGAGACGATAACATTTGATGCTTTTTAGTTGTAGAGATAATATATATTATTTATGCTTTTTCTTTTATTTTCTTTTATTTTTTATTTCATATATACTCAAAATATAAAACCATATATAAACATACAACTCCAAATATTGCAACAAGTCAGATGGACGGGTGTATTTTAGACAATTGACTTTTAATCAGGGGAAGCTGTTGCCAAACGGTTTTATTTGTTACCGATGAAGCTGCTCAAGGAGTTGAAATAAAAAAAGGCACTTCACTAGTGAAGCTAAGCTGTATCAAATGAGGCTGTCGTCTAGCTAATTAAACTACGATAAACAATGATGAATTTATCTCCAGTTTTATATTTAGTTAAGCATGAAATTTTGACTTGAAAAACAAAATAGTTAATCAGAAAAAAAAAAAAAGAAAAACAAAATAGTTCTTTTTGTCGCAATATATGATTAGGTGGCGAAAGAAAATAAGAGCAGATTTTGACTTCTTGTTATTTCTTTGTGGGTGCGGTTACGGCGCTACGCTGTCTTTCTCTCAATCGAGCAAGGTCCTGCGTCACTGCTGACCGCACTTTTGCATACGCAGTTTGGAACCCGGGCCTTCTAGCTCCGTCGTGAGGTGAGACGTCGACGCCACGCCGTGCCAGTGCCACGGGCCCAGCAGTGTGATTGAAGTAGTTGATCCCTCGCTTTGTCTGTGGGCACCGGCCGGCAGCAGCGGCACCAACTACCCAGCTTCTCCACCGCACCAACTACCCAGTGCCCACACACCCCAGCTACCAGCCTCAGCAGCAGAGGCGGAGGGGCTGGCCCCCCTGATCATGCACAATTTTCATTAGTACCTCTCATTAGTTCTTACATATCACTAGAAATTAAATAAACAAGCCTTCTTAGTCAATTCTAAAATATCTTTTCAAATAAATCTCTTAATTGTCTAATATTAAGTGTCTAAATATAGTAAATATGGTGGTATCGTTGACCTATGAACAACATTTTTATTTTCAATTTAGGCATTTAGCATTTTTCTAAATAAAAATATTAATAGCATCTCTATGAATTTGGTATAGTTTATTTGCAAAACTAATAGATCTAGCAAGTTAACAAAAGAAATATGAACCTTAAATTTTGTCTTTCTCCAATAGCCTCCTATAATAGCTTCTAAACGATTTTGCATGGGAATCCCAGACTATTTTTTACGAACTAAACCCCTTTTTAATAGTTTTTTTTTTGTCTCTTACCGCTTTCTCATGCGTCCAATTTACGACGATCTCCAGAGAAAAATGTTGAACAGGGAGCGAATACAGAGTTTCACTTGACTGCAGAAACTTACACTTTTTATTTTTAAGGAGCCCTTTTACCGAACTGTTGGAGGGCACCTTTTTTCTTTTTCTAAAAATCTAAAATGGGAGTTGTTTTACAAAACTTCTGGACGTGCTCTAAAGACAATTTATTATAATTTTTTAAGCCAACATCAAAATAATAATTTTTAAACTGACATCAAAATTTAATAGTTTTCTATGGACATTTGATAATCCGGCCTCCTATATCTAAATCCTGGCTCCGCCCCTGCTCAGCAGACGAGACAAGCACATCCGAACGCCCTTTGGCAATTGGCATCGCAGCTGAGCATACAGAGCGAAAGCAATGGCGCCGGTGAAGGTGTTCGGGTCGGCGAGGTCGACGAATGTGGCGCGGGTGCTGGTGTGCCTTGAGGAGGTGGGCGCCGAATACGAGGTCGTCAACATCGACTTCCAGGCCAAGGAGCACAAGAGTCCCGAGCACCTCGCCAGAAACGTAAGTTCCTGCCATTTCACCGCATCTCTCTCTCCCTCTCGATCGTCTCCATCTCCATGAATGGTAGAGAAGCAGCTGACTAAGTGAGAGCTGTTGTTCCCTTGCAGCCGTTTGGCCAAATCCCGGCGTTCCAGGACGGTGATGTCGTGCTCTTCGGTACTACCGGTCCATGTCTGCGTCTTTGTATCCTCCACTCTCAAGTCTTGTTGATTCACGATCGTGCGGGCGACAGTTGTGCGGGTGCAGCGCGAGGAAGGAGAGGAAGGTTTGACGGGGCGATTACGGAGGGGTGAGGCGTTTACGGAGGTGGCGCGGTTGATTTTTTTTTCCATCGGGGATTACTGCGGGAGTGGCGGATTACCGCGGGGGGCAGGGCGATCGGTGTGCGGAGACGATAACATTTGAGGCTTTTTAGTTGTAAAGATAATATATATTATTTATGCTTTTTCTTTTTTTTCTTTTATTTTCTTTTATTTTTTATTTCATATATACTCAAAATATAAAACCATATATAAACATACAGCTCCAAATATTGCAACAAGTCAGATGGACGGGTGTATTTTAGACAATTGACTTTTAATCAGGGGAAGCTGTTGCCAAACGGTTTTATTTGTTACCGATGAAGCTGTATCAAACAAGGCCGTCGTCTAGCTAATTAAACTACGATAAACAATGATGAATTTATCTCCAGTTTTATATTTAGTTAAGCATGAAATTTTGACTTGAAAAACAAAATAGTTCTTTTTGTCGCAATATATGATTAGGTGGCGAAAGAAAATAAGAGCAGATTTTGACTTCTTGTTATTTCTTTGTGGGTGCGGTTACGGCGCTATGCTGTCTTTATCTCAGGGCCGTCTTAGTTCCCAGAAAATTTTGCAAAATTTTTCAGATTCTCCGTCATATCGAATCTTTAGACATATGCATGAAGCATTAAATATAGATAAAAAATAAAACTAATTACACAGTTTAGACGAAATGGATGAGACGAATCTTTTAAGCCTAATTAGATCATGATTGGACACTAATTATCAAATAACAACGAAACATGCTATAGAGTCATTTTGCAAAAAAATTTTGCAACTGAACAAGCCCTCAATCGAGCAAGGCCGTGCGTCACTGCTGACCGCACTTTTGCGTAGGCAGTTTGGAACCCGGGCCTTCTAGCTCCGTCGTGAGGTGAGACGTCGACGCCACGGGCCCAGCTGTGTGATTGAAGTATTTGATCCCTCGCTTTGTCTGTGGGCACCGGCCGGCAGCAGCGGCACCAACTACCCAGCTTCTCCACCGCACCAACTACCCAGTGCCCACACACCCCAGCTACCAGCCTCAGCAGACGAGACGAGCACATCCGAACACCCCTTTGGCAATTGGCATCGCAGCTGAGCATACAGAGCGAAAGCAATGGCGCCGGTGAAGGTGTTCGGGCCGGCGAGGTCGACGAATGTGGCGCGGGTGCTGGTGTGCCTTGAGGAGGTGGGCGCCGAATACGAGGTCGTCAACATCGACTTCCAGGCCAAGGAGCACAAGAGTCCCGAGCACCTCGCCAGAAACGTAAGTTCCTGCCATTTCACCGCATCTCTCTCTCGGTCGTCTCCATCTCCATGAATGGTAGAGAAGCAGCTGACTAAGTGAGAGCTCTTGTTCCCTTGCCAGGGTTTTTTTTATCGGCCGAAAGTCGTTGATATTTTCGAAATTTCCTTTCTATCGCCAGGTCCGATAAAATTTGATATCAGCCAAAATTTTCCCTTATTTCCTGTTTCTATACAGATAATCCAAAATCAGCCATGCGACGGTCCGACACTTATAATGATTTATTCTTGTTTTGATTTGTGAACGAGTGATGTTTAATAGCTTAGGAATAGTTTCAAGTCAAATTCTACAAATTTTTTGAAAAAAAAAATTAAATTTTTTTGAATTTGGCCCGATACTTTCGATATATCTTTCACCGCATCTCTCTCTCGGTCGTCTCCATCTCCATGAATGGTAGAGAAGCAGCTGACTAAGTGAGAGCTCTTGTTCCCTTGCAGCCGTTTGGCCAAATCCCGGCGTTCCAGGACGGTGATGTCGTGCTCTTCGGTACAGCCCTTTTACTATCAGTCCGGCCATGTCTGCGTCTTTGTATCCTCCACTCACAAGTCTTGTTGATTCACCGTATCATGTCTGTTTTCAGAGTCCCGGGCGATCTCAAAGTACATCCTCCGGAAGTACAAGTCCGCCGAGGCCGACCTCCTGCGCGAAGGCGACCTCAAGGAGGCCGCCATGGTGGACGTGTGGACCGAAGTGGAGGCGCACCAGTACAACCCGGCGCTCTCGCCCGTCGTGTACGAGTGCCTCATCTACCCGGCCACGCGCGGCGTCCCCACCAACCAGAAGGTTGTGGACGAGAGCCTGGAGAAGCTCAGCAAGGTGCTCGACGTCTACGAGGCGCGCCTGTCCAAGCACACCTACCTGGCCGGGGACTTCGTCAGTTTCGCGGACCTGAATCACTTCCCTTTCACCTTCTACTTCATGGCAACGCCGCACGCGTCGCTCTTCGACTCGTACCCGCACGTCAAGGCGTGGTGGGAGAGGCTCGTGGCGAGGCCGTCCATGAAGAAGCTCGGCGCCAGCATAGCTGCTGCTGCCGGTATCAAGGCTTGAGCGCACGGGCAAACGTTTGGCCATTTCTGTGCTGCGTTGCTCATAACAATGTAAGCGCTTTGTGTGCGCTTCGTTGTTGTTGTTAGCATATTAAGTTTTCATACTAGTATGTCAAAGGTTGTAATCCTGTTTTCAGTTTCATACCTCTCCATATCCCCATGTAATCTCTATATTTACCCACTCTTGATTAAAGAAAATAGAGTTGAGTGATTCCTCCAATTATTCTCTGATATGGTATCTTTTTTTTATGCCTCAACTCTTCTGGTACAAGCTGTAGCATCTGAACTTACGCACTAACTCACACCATTACACACGCACACAAACTCACACACACATTAGTACGCAAGCTAGAGCTACACCTATACTACGAAGAGTCCTGCACGTGGCTGAGAGGTATCCGAAGTCTTCAGGCTTCACACATGACGGGCACGTTATCCTGACCATTGTGGCGCATCCACGTGTGAGGCAACGAAATTTAGTTAGGGAACTACTGTTCCCAATGGGAAATCACGCGTTCGAGAGAACTCGAACCGTGACCGGTGGCCTCCTCACCGGGAGCGCTCACCACCCGAGCTACGCTCGGTTCCCCGCTGATATGGTATCTCAAGGGTTACGTATCCCTCACTTCCGCTCCTCCTAGGACCGACGCCTTCGTCGGTCTTCTACTCGCGCCGTCGCCCATCGCCGTCGGTCTTTCCTACCCGATGCCGCCCACCCTCGTGCGTACATGCTCGCGCCATCGATGTCCCCTCGGCGCGCCACCATGCCGTCCAACGCCGACCTTCAATGGGCGGTCGAGGACGCCCAGCGGGCGGCCGAGGACGCCACGGCTGTCGCCCAGGCGGCCACCGCCTAGGCTCAGGCCGCCCTCGCGCGCTTGGATGCCGCCAACGCTCGGGCTCACACAGCGCATCAGCGTGTCGCTGAGTACGAGAATGCGGAGCAGTCTCAACTTCACTCTCAGGCCGTCGTCGTCGTCAATATGAAGAACATACTCCCTCTCGTCCTTGAGCAAAGGTCCACGTTCTACAGTCGATGGCGCTCGATCTTCCTCAACACCATCACCAAGTATGGACTTGATGGCCTCGTGCTCACCGATGATGATTTCTCCACGGACACTCACTGGAATCGCATGGATTGCACCATCAAATCATGGCTCTTTGCCACGGTGTCTCCCGATCTCATTGATGTCGTGTCCGCCGGGCCTTCTCCAACATCGCGCTCTATTTGGCTTGTCTCGAAGAACAGTTTATTGGCAATAAAGAAACTCGTGCCATCCTCCTCGACGCTGAGTTTCAGACCCTTGTTCAAGGGGATCTCTCTATCACAAATTATTGCAACAAGATGAAGCGTACGACCGATGCCTTGGGAACCTTGGTTGAACCAGTTTTGGACCGCACCCTTGTTCTCAATGTTCTTCGTGGCCTCAATGATCGGTACTCCCACCTGGCGGCCTTGATCACGCGCACTCGTCCATTTCCGTCCTTCACCGACGTTCACGCGGATTTGCTTATTGAAGAAGTCACGATGGCCAGCAGGGTCTCTACGCCGACGGCACTTGTCGCCTCTTCCTCGCCATCACGCCCACCTGCGCCCCACTCTGGTGGAGCCCAGAGCACTCCTGCTGGCCACGGCGGCCAGCCCAGCCACACCGTCGGCCAAGGAGGTGGCCACGCCCGCCAAGGAGGAGGCCAGACTAGCGCTTACAGCCAGGGTGGTCCAGGCCGCGGCGGCCAGAGCCGTGGCTGTTCTCGGCGTCTCTGGCGCAACGACTCGCTCGGTCGCCCGCAGGGGGCCTAGGCGCCCCAACACTGGAACCCCCTCACCGGTACTTTCGCTGTTTGGCCAGGACAGCATGGCGCCCGTCCCCATCCTCCCCTCGCGCCACTGCCTCCTCGTCCTCAGGCGTTTGTCGCAGGCGCCCCGGTTCAACCACAGCAGCAGTACTTTGGTACACCACAGCAGCAGCAGTACACCAGGGCTTCGTCAGTTGCTGGTTCCTCCTACTACGGCTCTCCGGCTTCTTCGTCCTGGACATGGGATCCCAACGTGTTGGCCAACAACTTCAACACCATGACACTCACGCCTCCACCGAACGACAATTGGTATATGGATTCAGGTGCTTCCTCTCACATGGTTTTAAACTCCGACCTCCTAACTCAAGTTCATTCTTCTAATTCCTTTACTCCATCCAATATAATTGTCGAAAATGGTTCCTCTTTGCATGTTACTGCTGTTGGTTCCACATCTTTTCATTTACCCACCAACTCGTTACACCTACATAACGTTCTTATTTCTCCACACATTATTAAAAATCTTATTTCCATCCGTCATTTCACTATTGATAATCATTGTTCTGTTGAATTTGATCCTTTTGGTCTTTCTATGAAGGATCTAGCAACATGGAACATGATCATCAGGTGCAATAGTTCTGGGGAGCTCTACTCTTTTTGGCCTTCAACCCACCATCACTCCTTCACCGTTGTCACATCTACACCGGTTCTTTGGCACCGCCGGCTTGGTCATCTTGGACATGAGTCTTTGTCTCGCCTAGCTCCCTCTTTGCATTCAGCTTGTAATAAGCGTGATTTAGAAACTTTATGCCATGCTTATCAGCTAGGTCACCACGTGTGCCTACCTTTTGTTTCATCTACTTCTCGCGCTTCTGCAAATTTCGACTTAATACACTGTGATTTGTGGACATCTCCAATTCCTAGTGTTAGTGGCTATAAATATTATCTTATAATTCTTGATGATTGTTCACATTATTCGTGGACTTTCCCTTTACGCCTTAAATCTGACACTTTTTCAACTCTCTCTAACTTTTTTCATATGTTTCCACACAATTTGGCACCACCATCAAGGCTGTCCAATATGATAACGGTCGTGAGTTCGAAAACTCTACCACCCGTGCTTTCCTTCACACTCATGGTGCTATTCTCCGCATGTCTTGTGCTCATACTTCTCCTCAAAACAGTCATGCCGAACGCATCATCCGCTTACACTCCACTAATAACATCATACGATCTCTCATGTTCCAAGCTAGCTTATCATCATCCTACTGGGTGGAGGCTCTCCATGCAGCCACTTGTCTACTCAACCATCATCCAACCAAAACGGATCCAAAAAATTACCAAAATTTCACAGGAAACAATCTTTGTCGTCTATTCACTATACAAAAAGTTTTAAAGTGAAACTCCAATTGGACACTCAATTTGACACCGGATCTTACCGGATCCTTCTCAACTATCTGAAACTTCTTCGGAGATGTTCCGATTTGTAAGCATCGTACGTGACAACTTTCGTGAAGCCTTCTCAAATTTTTATCACAGCCTCCATATATGATATCATGACATTTTGACAAATATTGTGATTTTCAGACTTCGTTTGGTTTTTATAGAATTTAAAAACAACTCAGCCACAAGTTCGTGCTCATGCTTCATGAGCAAGATGTTTGAAATTTGATGTAACTTCCTGGATTTTAACTTTATTCGATTTGAAATAACATGAATATCATTTTTTCATTCATTTTTTTAAATTATTCGAACCACCTGCAGTTCAAATTTGAGTTATCCCCGAAAATTCAATTAAATGAGGTAAATTAACTAAATATAGCAAATAGATTGAGAAAGGTACCAAACTTTCACATGGAGTCAAGGTATGACGTTATCAGAAAAAGTTTGGAGGCCAGAAATGAAAAAAAAAAAGTTTATCGAGTGTCAAGAGAAAACACTAGGCAAAAGGGTAACTTTGTCTAGTGTCAGGAGAAAACACTAGGCAAAACGGTCACTTTGCCGAGTGTCAAACAAAACACTCAGCAAAGCCTAATGGCAGGTTAGTTACCATTAGCTAAACTGTGACTTTGCCGAGTGCGTCACTTTGCCTAGTGCCGAACACTAGGCAAACTGCTCATTTGCCGAGTGCCGACCTTTGCCGAGTGCCTAGCACTAGACAAACCATCCATTTGCTGTGTGCATTTATTTGCCGAGTACGACACTTGGCAAATCGCCTCTTTACCGAGTGCCCGATAAATCGCACTCGGTAAAGAACGTGTCTCCGGTAGTGTATGTGGTACATATGCCTCCTCGCTCCCGCGTTAGTTAAGCTGCTGCTACTGGAACATTTTGACCTCAGTACATAGTTAATACTCAGCTCTCAACGTGTGTTGAACGAACGTGCTTGACGCGTACGTCATATATATCCACCAGAAGAAAAGGCGAAGTGAGTTCAAAGCAGCTAGCCACAAGCCACTGGTAGACGTGCACGGTGCACGCTGTAACGTATACAGGCCGCAGCTAATAAGGCGCAGGTAAATAAATATAACTAGAACATCAAGCGTCCTTCGGGCGCCCTACAATAACTTAAAAAACAAAAGCTACTGTTCACATTTGATACATATGGCTTTAGACCTAAGCAAAACATAGATATATAAGCTCTGTTGTATCCAGTCTGAAAGTATAGGAAAAACTTTCTTCCCTAGAATCAATACTTTGCAAACCCAAATACTCAAAGTTACACATTATGGTCAAGTACATCTTACACCTACTTAGGCATGTTAACAAACTAAAGGCTAATCAAATAATCGCCTTGTATTTGTACACAAAAAAACTGTAAAGGAAGCTACTTTGTATAGTACTCTCCATATTTTTACAGTCGTTCAGTTTGGTTGCAAAGACAAACACAGTATAAACATTGGATATATTGTTTCTAATATTAACACCGAAGTCATGCATTAGAGTCACATATCATAATATCATATTCCTAAAGTAACTTTGTGCTTGAATCCTCATCAAGTCAGTGAGTTACTAATCTGATAATAACAGCCACCACCAGCTAACAAATGCATAAAGAACTTCTGTAGATAAATTCATACTCCTATAGGTCAGTCACATTAACCAGCTCGCAGCCACATCTTCGAAAATGAAATATACCTTAGGAAAAAAATTCTTCCCAGTCTCCATGAATGTTATCTCAACATGCTACAAGTAATGTCTTTGAGAAACCAGGAATGCCATACACCGGAACATAAGCTTCGAAGATTGTCGCCAACCTTTGCTCTTCAAGTGGAGAGAATGCTCAGGTTGCCTATGCATCCTGGAAAAAAATTAAAGTGAGTTTATCTGAAGAGTAGACATCTGTCTATCTACATATCCTTTTTGTACTAATATTATTTAACATAAACACCACAAAGATAAAAACACACACCTTCCATTTTCTCGCTTGTTATCACAGTCCACAAATATGCCTATGTGTAAAGGAAAAGCAACTATGTATTCTAGGCAGTAGTAGAAATCTGCCAGGCCAGAAATAGTACCTTAACTTCTTCTTTGTTGTTGACAATGCAGAAATGATTCAGAATTATACCGCCATGCGAATGCATTCTCCATTTAAGAAATCATTTACTTTTGTTTACCCGAAACTTCTTCGGCACATTCTTCTTCTCAAGGATAACCCATGTGTTTAGCAAATGCTGCAAAAAAACGAATAATTACCCAACGGATCACAACTTATCACGGGATCCCCTATCATAAAAAACATCAACACACCATTTAAACACATTCCGTCTAGCATAGTCTAACCATGTTACTGCATACAAATTGTGCCTGAAGGAATAAAAATTCAATAGATAATCGGTGCCTTAAACTAAGGAACCCATAGATCTAAGATTAAAAACCATGCATGACATAGCAGAGTAGCAGACGGATGGTGCGAGACGACACGGGAGAGAAAAAGACAGGATCTAACTGTTACCACCGCTGCTGTAACTCCAAGATATAATGAGATCCCTGTGTATCGCCAGGATCTGGAAGTGATACTTCTCCATGGCCGCAGCGAGGAAGGGTGGCTAGGACAGTGAAGATGCCGCTCCCAATCACAGATCGATGGGGAGGCAAAGCCAGGGCACTTTCACTGTTGAGATCTCGCTGGCCACAAGGATTATCGCTCTCCACCACTGCAAGGAGCCGGGGTTGCCACCTTGCTGACATCTCGTCGCCGCCGGACCATGTATCCATCGGAGGCTGGTCTTCCCTAGGCCGCCATCGCGCTAGAGGCCGGCAGCAGTGGCAGAGCTGCCTCCCGAGCTCCTAGCGGCGTAGGTGGAAAGAGAGAAGGGGAAAAAAGAACGTAAGATAGAAAGAAGCCGAATCAAGGAGCTCGAGCTCAGCACCCCACTCACCTGCTTGCCTGAGCACGCTGTGCGCGCACCACAGATTGCGGAGGCAGGATTTTAACCTTGGTATTCCCACTCCCACGTAAAAAAAATCAATTGATAGTTTAGAAGTACGTTGCTGATAATAAAAGTCACAAAAAGTGGTCAAATAACCAATTATTTAGCTACAAAATATGCTAAAACAAACTAGTAGATAATAAAGAGAACTTACAAAATACTATAATGTTGCTTTTCCTTGTGATTCTTTGTGACTTGGAATTGCAAATTTGTTATTCATAAAATACTCATCTTACAATTGCAAATTTGTTATTTGTAAAATGTAAATATTATTATCCTCAGTTGGACCGGACAGCTCCTCAGCTGCTGCAAGGCTGCACTGCAGTAGAGCACACAGGCACGGAGTTGCGTCCGCCCCGGGGCCCCAGGCTCCCCGCCACTGCCCGCTCACCGAGCACTGGTCCCCCATCCCGGCCCCCGCCCCCGTGGCCCAGCCGCTGGCCACCGCACAAGCGCAGCCGAAGTCACTGGCTCGCTGCATGGCTAGAGATGGCAACGGGTACCCGAAACCCGAGTACCCGACGGGTATTACCCGATAAAGAGGCGGGTATGGAATGAATTTTCTACCTGTG
The DNA here is from genome assembly GCA_038087645.1 of Saccharum hybrid cultivar R570. NCBI lineage: Eukaryota > Viridiplantae > Streptophyta > Magnoliopsida > Poales > Poaceae > Saccharum > Saccharum hybrid cultivar. The sequence goes on from JAQSUU010000198.1 coordinate 1,294,187, forward strand.
GGTACGTTATTGGGCAAAATCCTATACCCATCGGGTATGGCGGGATACGGGTGCGGGTGTATACTACCCATACCCGCATACCCGCGGGTAAGACATACCCGCAAAAATAACTAGCCAACCTCAGTTATTTTAGCGCATATAAGTCATGAATTTGGCCCATTGAGACATCCACTATATTTCTAGTAGATTGCCTTTGTTGTAATGATGCTAGTAATGTTTGTTAGCATGTTTGTAACTTGTTGGAAGCTTAGAATGATTTATTTTTGCATGTGACTATTTGATATTTTTAGGTAATTTTCGGGTATGCTATCGGGTACGGGTTACCCGTCGGGTGAGAATTACCCGGCGGGTACGGGTATGGAACTATTTTTTACCTGCATGCGGGTACGGGTACGGGTGGGCACTACCTGTTGGGTACGTACCCGTTGCCATCTTGATGCATGGCTAGGTAAATCGCAGAATCAGAGGGATGAGTGACGGTGAAGCGGTGGAGAGCTAGAGCGGCCTAATTGACCTCATGGGCCAGCTTGCGAGGTGGAAGAGATTGGGAGCCAGGCTAAGAGTTTGTTTTTTGGGCTGCTGTGGGCTAAATTAGCGAAAGTATCACAAAATACTTCATTATACATTTATATGTATAAGTATATATACATCTATACTAAAGAGTATGCCAAAAAAGTTGGGTACCCCTAGATCCGCCCATGGCTTCTAGAGGCCGGCCAGATCGACGGTTGTTGAGGTTGGATTTGTTCGTGGGCGCCCAGATCCGAAGAGTGTGTGAGGGTCTTCAGGAGCAGGAACCCTCCTCGGGTCCTCTGCGTGTATTATCTGTAGATGCCTCCTCTTTGATTTTTCCACGTCCCTCGTCGAGAGGTCTGCTCGTGCCGGCATGGAGGCGACGCGGGGAGGAGGGGAGAGAGCAAGGAGGCGGCGGCGGCGGCGGTAAGGAGGGAGAGAGGAAAGAGAGACCGAGAAACAGATGGGGACGGAGGGCTGCGCCGGTCTGGCTGCGGAGCTCTGCAATGGACTTCGGGTTGATTGTCTAAAAGCCAAAGGGTCTTTTTGCAAAAGCTACGCAGACACGTGTCACACACCGAGAAGCCACCAATGCTTCGAACTCTCTCGATGCACCAAAAGGCAGCGGGTTTTAATCAACCCCGACTAGACGGGCCCCGCGCGTTGCTGCGGGCCTGAGACCCGGTACTGTTACAACGGGGGTAGCACTGTTCCCAAGACCGTTACTGTTGCAGTCGGGGCGGTACTATGTACTGTTTCAACCGGGTGGTACTGTTCATAGAGGACCCATTATTGTTCCAACCGGTGGTAGTGTTCACGAAAGACCTGGGAAGGACCCGTTACTGTAGGACTGTTCATTCGTGACACTGTTCCGGACGGCTCACAATCTTATATGATAATACTAGACGGGACCCCGTGTTTCACATGAGCGAAGGTAACGGGTCGGGTGACTATGCATAACGGGTCGCGTGTATAGAGAAACAGTACGTAACGGGTCCATAACACGTTTGCACTGTTCATATTAACGGGTCGGTACTGTGCATAACAGGTTGTAAACAGTAAGACAGTGCTGCACAGTAGCCGCCGGGAGTTTGTCCCAGAATCTTAAAGGTTTAACTAGACGAGACCCCGTGCTTCGCACGGGCGAAGGTAACGGGTCGGGTGACTATGCATAACGGGTTGCGTGTACAGAGAAACAGTACGTAACGGGTCCATAACATGTCTGCACTGTTCATATTAACAGGTCGGTACTGTGCATAACAGGTCGTAAACAGTAAAACAGTGCTGCACAGTAGCCGCCGAGAGTCTGTCCCAGAATCTAAAGGTTTAATAGATAGGTAGATGATATGATGATGCATGCATGCACGCGCGTGAGTTCAGGGCCTCCCTATGTGCGTCGGTGGTCTAGATCGAATAATGGAGGGAGGAGGGCCGGCCGGACGTTCATCCTTGTTGCAGAGGGCAGACCGGCCAGTAGACGACGGCCGACGGTAACTAGGTTTGGCCTCCTGTGGACTGACGACCAGGAAAACTGCTGAGCTGGCTGAGCGACGCATGCAGATCGCTGAGGAAACCAGGATCTGGTCGCGCCGCCTTCAAGCTTGGTATACTAGCTAATAGGGGTAGTAGAGACTTCTGGAACCAGGATCTGGTCGCGCCGCCGTCGTATCAAGCGAGGCCAATAGTCTCTCCTATCTTAAGTCCAACGACATCACCCAAAATACAAGACAGAGGCGGATCTACCAATATGGCGAGCTCTGGCGTCCGATAGACCTCCCCGCCGGCAAGCCCTCGGATCCCAGCTCCGACGGACCCTGTCAGCCGTGGCGGAGCTTCTGCGTCTCTGTTTTTGCGAGGAGTCGAGGACCGACGAAAACGAAGACGAAAACGATTGGTTGGGGAGGGAAGTATTACCGCACGGCCGCACTTGCCTATTGGGACACGTGACCACGACTCCACGTGATGAGAAGCCCATGGGCCCAGGCGGAAGTGAATTTAAGCCATCCAATTATGAATTTGATTCTCTTGCTGCTGTAGTCCGATGATTATTTTGATGGTTTAAACTTCGATGTTTAAAGGGCTTGATGATAAAATGATTATGAAGCAGTTTCAAGCCATTTAATAAATTTTCTACGTCCTCCACGACAAACTTAGTGTTGAATCTTCGATTGCTATGTTCATTTATCCGATGTTTGAATTTAATCTATTAGTAATGTTTATGATCAATTGTTAACAAAAAAATCATCTTTTTAATATAATAAGAATGCTATTTGTGAGATTGTGACATTGTTTATAGATATAGATATATAAATATATCGCTATTTTGCTATATTATTATCTATTTCTATATGATTGTTATGTCACATAAATCATTAGTGCAAAGTTCGCCATAGGTGGATTTTTACCCTGGATCCGCCACTGATACAAGACTCATTCCACGTTTGGGTAGCGCTACAGGCAAATGGTTCAATACCTATTTTTTATCTTCAACAACAGGACCTACAAAAAAAACTCTTTCTGCAAATGAGTTTCCAGGAGAGAGAATACTTATATTTGGGTTGTGACTCTGCTGCAACCCAAAATGGGTCTCACATCTAGGTACTCTGTTGGAGGCCGAAACAATACCATCCAATACCTATTTTGGGTTTGGGTGCCTATATGGGTATCCAGTTAGTCTATATAGTGTTTCTGGCGGACCAGGCATAATATAAGCGTGGAATTGCAGCCGTCATGCATTACAAGTTTCTGGCGGGCCAGGCATAAACAACGTCTCTTCACGGATCAGGGCCCAATAAGTTTAGATTATTGGGCCGCTGCAGCTGGGCCTCAATTGAGGCCATCAAGGTCCAGGAGAGGCTCGGGCTTTGCCTCTCTCTCAACTACTTTCTGCTGCTGCTCTGAAAAAAAATACTTTCTCCTCTAAAACTTTTTCTAAAAAAACTAGTTTTGCCAAAAATAGTTTTGTGCTCCCTCAATTCCAAATTTTAAGTTTCTATAAAGACAATTGCTAACAGTCGACAACCAGATTTTTGTCCGTCAGATTTGCTTCCCCCGCGCTAGTCTGCGTGCGCACAACCGTCCATCAGCGTTCGCGTCGCTGACGCCTTGAGCTGCCCGCTGGCTGCCAGCCATCCTTCTCTCCCTCTGCCGGTCTGGCCTCTGCAGCAGGCCCGCTCTGCTATTCTGGGGCTGCGGGAAGCCGGGAACGCTCTGCAGAAACTAGAGGACGCCCTCAAAAGCCGAAACTGAAGTGTCCAAGGGCGTGCGCGTGCATGGCGGACACCCCTTGATCAGGTGCAGCATGGTCCTCCCTCCCCAGGATCCTATGCGGCAGACGCAACCAGCAGTGGGTGTATGGGCGGAGCAGAAGATCTGGTCGACTAGATGAACGGGACACGATGACAGATATGGCTAACAGGGGTTGTATATGATATTTGACATTTGTGAACAATCTACCGTACATTTCTCTTATATCTGTAATCCATAAAAATAACTTGCAAATTTTTTTGAAAAAAACTGGCATATATGTTTTTGAGATTTGCAATATATAGAAATACCTAAATTACATCACTCTCTCTAATAAATTATACTGAAGAAAGCATTGTAAATATAGTAATAAGACGGTGTAAATATAGTTATAAGACGGTATAAGTGTATGGGCAAAAATCTGGTTATTGGAAGGGGCAAAAACAACCGGTTATTTGCTAGACAGACTCTTTCTAAATATATCTTTTGCTACACATCTAGATAAATTATGTAGTATAAAAATTATGTATGTATAAGCAAGAACGACTTATCATTTGGAACGGAGGACTAATTTATAAAGTTTCATTCATGAAACAGATGGGCGTCAAGCCTTACTCATACTCGCTGAGGGTAGAGCTAGAAATGCTGGAGGAGTGGTGCTTCCTGTGTGTATTTTAGTTTTAATTTAGATAGATGCTGAGTTGCTTAACTTTAGACTTTCCTACGAGTACTCTAAGCCATAATTCATACTCTATTCGTTCCAAATTATAAGTCATTCTAACTTTTTTGAGAGTCAAAGCATTTCATGTTTAACCAAATTTATATAGCAAAAACAATAACATTTGTGATACCAAATAAATATCATTAGGTTCTTAGTTAATTATATTTTCATAATATAACTATTTGATGTCATAAAATCTTTGTAATCCTCTCTATAATTTTGGTCAAACTTGAGATGCTTTGACTCTCCAAGAAAATTGTAATAGCTTATAATTTAGAACGGAGGGAGTATGTAAGGTTTGTAGCAAGCAGAAGGATGCTGCAGCACCTCCAGGCTCCAGCAGTTGTCCTGCCTCCGTCCCTGCTACACGCTCATGAAACTCCTCTTTGCCAGAGCACTGCAAAATTGCTACCGCTGAGCTTTGTGCTCAATTTTACATCGTGTTGGCCAAATTTGTGCTTGGTTATGTTGGTTGGATTTCTGCTGGGGTTAAAGGTTAGGACTGGTTATTAGGATTTTGGATTAGGATGATCTTAAGCTAGCAGCCTTTAGATTTTAGAAGGATATCTCAAGACAATAGACTGACTGTTAGGGGTAGTCATGGAGGTAGAGGAAGGCCTGCAGGTCGGATGGTGATAGGTTGGCAACATTCTACCATAGCCTAACACTAAAAGTGGTGGATGGGCAAGGACGGATCTAATTGCAGGATCCATCAGAGAGGAGGAAGGAGGGTAGCTGTGAAGGTATGCATTGTAATTTTATAACTACTATCTATCATTTGAATTGAATCCTCTCTTTCAACTCCATCCTCCTTCACCAACACGAGATCCGAGCAAAAGTTAAATTGTGACGCATCTTCTAACACTTTCCTTGCCCATAATGATAAAAATTGGGTCTTTCCATGTCGTGAGAGAGCTTTCAATTCAAAGAGAACAATATAAATGTCGACAAGTAATTTGATTTGCGGGGAAAATTCTTTGATGACATGTGGCAACATAGTTTTGATTGAGGTCGAAACATCTTAGGAAAAAAATTCAATGTGTGGCCACAAGTTATAATTGAGGGCAATAAATTTCAATTGAGTCAAATAAACATTCAATTAGAGGCAAATAAATTTGATCGCTAAGTTTCCATCTCAATGGAGAACTTTAACACTATCCATGTTGTAGGATTTAGCACCGATGATAGATTAGCATATTGCATGTAGGGGATCTGAGGGGTAGCACATAGAACACAGGTTTATACTAGTTCAGGTGCAGGATACCCTACATCCAGTTGACAACAACTTCTCTATGCGTCGTGCACTCAGGTGCAAGGGTGGTGATGATGCGAGGATTGATTGCTAAGAACCAAGATGATGATAAGGGGATCCTACCCCTCCTTATATAGTCTAGGGGTAGGATTACATCAGGTGACCCTGATCGTATCTATTTGTTTTCAAGATTGTTATAGGGAATAGGAATCGGATTCGAGTGGATCTCTTATAGATTGATTGATTTCTAAGTATATCTAGTCTAAGCCTTGTTCACCAAGTAGAGATACCCCATCCAGTTTGGGCCTCCTGTATAGCCTGCTCGGCCATACCATCCCGGTTGGAATGTTTCCCTATTGTGAGGGTATTCAATGCCCATAGTAATGACAATCCAAAACTTAGGAAATGATGACACAAACACTCTTACATTGGAGAACTATGAATTACTTGGTAGTTGGCAAATATGGAGAAAAGGTCAAGTGAGATTGTAATTAGGTGGCACAAGGTTCATGCTTAAGCACACAAACACCCAAGTATTGATATTGTCCCTAGTACATGTTGAGAATAAGATTTCTTCTACGCATGTCGGTGCTTCATAGCAATGGCAATGATCCTAACATATTAGGCATAGTAGAACAGAAGGATAGCACATGGAGTTTATAAATTAAAGGGTTCATATTGGTTTAGGAGGGGGTGTCATATGTCTATTGTGGCAATGTATTAGGGTGTTTTTATTGCTTGTGCATCAAGTATTAGTCTCAATGTTGTGTAGGGGAATTTAGGATGCTATTGAGACTATAGGTAGGATTACAAAGAGAGTCCTAGCCTGATCTACATATATTTTCTAGTCGGCGAGTCCCGATCTAGTCAGTGTACACGTCTATCCATTTATTCCTTGACCTCAAATAGATGTAGCATCCCCGGGTTAGATTTACCATTGGCTGGCTGACCAACCCAGCCCCTCCAAGGGATCGAGTTATGGCCTCAATGAGGATACCCAGGGTGACGGGGTCCATGTACTTGTCAACATGAGAGTGAGGGAGGTGTTGGACACATGAGGCCCTCTCCTCATGATCAATAACTATAGCTGGTAGACAAAAAAGAAGAATTGTGAGATGATTAGATGTGCGAAAGCGTTTGGAAGAAGAAGCACAGTCTCCCTATTCATGCCTATGTGTTAATATATGGTCAAAATATGCCCATTCATGGACTATTTACTGTTCTTTACAGATTTGATCAACAATTCTAGATGACCACAACCAGAGAAAGATCTAATCTATAGCCAGCCAAGCATGTTATACAAGATAAAGATCCTATCGAGACTCTGCTTCCAATAAGCAGGATTTGTTGAGCTAGATAGAGAGGCAATGAGGCATCAAGTGGAAAATGAAAACAAAAAATTATGTGCGTGAACTTAAGGAGAATACAATAATTCACTGGCTTGATAAGGTAGGTTAATGAGTGCCATATGGTGCTTAAATGCACTAATACATGTGTTCTAGCCCAATGAATTCATGTGTACACGCTCCTAACAACCATACCTAGTGATTAGGCATCATGTTTTTCTTTTTATTTTTATCCAATCCTATATTATCCATCTCTTTTTTAGTTAGATAAGTCCTCACAACCCAAACCCCCTTGATCATCATTGTTTGTGGTTCTTTTTTGCCACAACAAAAATGAAACCAAAAGATATTTTGTAGAAAATTGTTTTACAATTAAATTTGTATAAACAAATTTATATCACAGGATGTCCACATTCCTATAACAAAGGAATCACCTCCGGTGTCACCGGATCTAATATGAAAGAGACGAGAGTGAAAATATAGATTTGAGGAGCAGATGGATGGGAGATTATAAGTGAACAATTAAAAAAGAGAAATAGAAAGAGATAGGGAGGAGGTTATCCATACCCATGCACTATCACGCCTGGGCTTGCTGGAAGCATACAAATTAGGTGGTAATACTCAAGTTGTATCCTAGAGGCTATCTGATTGCAAACGCATTGTGCAGAGCTCAAGCCGGGCCTTGGGAGTGATGTCGTTCCGATTGATTAACTACTATACAAATGATTTTGTGAGGCACTGGCCTCAGATTAATGGAGGCAGGCACAGTTGGGTGCCACCTCCATTAATCAAGAGAGAACAAAGGAGAGAGAAAGACAAAGAGAGTAGGAATGGTTAGGGATGACGCCCCTATAATGCCACTATACCCAAGTGGATCTCATGGGCCAAGACGTTCCCATGAAAAACAATGGAAGTCTCTGCATGTGAGCTGCTAGTCAGAGTAACTTTAGAGGGCCCCTTGCTTGGCCCCATACCCTACACACCCCATACTTTTCGGTTTGTTCCATTTTCCTCACCCACGCCCATACGGATGCACACTCCTTTCTCCTGTGTGGTGCCTCCACTGTCGTCGGCCAACAAATCCAGCTACCTATTGCCGCCACCTCTTCCACTTTCCCCAGTGGTCAAACTTGCCTCCCACCTCCCCCACTTTGTCTCGGTCGATGCAGCAAGCCAGGTAGATCCCTAGCTCTAGCCACCAGAGCTCAACCTCTCTTGCACACTCTTCACAACTCTAGTCCATTTGAGCTCGGTCTCCCCTACTCCGTCCCGCCTCTAGCATCAGGGCTCCCTCCCTGACGGCCTCCTACCTAAAGTGGACCTCCCTAGCATCAATGTCTTCCTGCCCAAGCTTGGTCTCACAGCGCCACTATACCTGAGCTTGGCCTCCTAGCACCCCTCTACCTGATATTGGTCTCCCCGACAGCCCTTCACCCCGAGCTTGGCCTTACCGATTCCCTCTGCCCGAGTTCGGTCTCCCCGATGGCTTCTTTTCCTTGCTGGTTCTATCCTGCACTTGAACTCTCTTGGCCCTAGGGAAGCACTTCAGTTGATTTTCAAAATTTTGAATTTAAATTTGAATTATCATGTTTGAATTCATTAATTTGGCTCGTAGCAGTATTGTTTGAATTTGTGTTGGGTCAAATACATAGAATACATAGAGCAAGTGAGAAAAGAGAGATAAAAAGAAATTAGGAGTCCTGATTTAGGTGGTTGTTAGTAGAGTTAACACTAAAAAAAGAGCCTCAAATCAAAAGTAGAGGCCCTAATTTAAGGGCTATTGGTATGTAGTTGTTCTTAAGTGGCTACTTTAATCCGGTAGTAATACATGATGGTTAAAAGTGGAATGTGCCCGTCTTCTCTAGCAAAATAAGGATTCAAACAAGAAACATACCATTTTACGTATTGTGTTCGCTAGTGCCAAAACTTCACCGCTCCGTCCCTTTCTCTTCTTTTTTATGTTCCCTATTTTAATCTTTTACGACATACTATAATTCTGTAAATTATTTTTGGACCTGATTTACTCAACCCCACTAATAATATATAATATTTCAAAAGTTGGCATGAATGACCATTTCATGTTCACCTTATGGATCAAACTCGTATCCTAGCATCAGTGAAATGGTATTGCCAGCTCAACCAAGTGTTGTTTGCTAATAATAACTCCTGTACTACCTCTTTTTATTCCTCCAGTTGTCACACTTACAGATCTTGGCACCAAAAATCATTGCCACAGTAGTGCAGACGTTGGCTTAGATCATTATAGAGTGGTGAATGCTCTATTTTGTGGTGCGTATCTATAGCTTAGAATAATATGCCAACAGCATTAACATTGTGTTTAAAAGTAGTGCTCTTGAACGCAAATTGAAACTTTGAATGTGCAAGAAATCACATCTGGAGGCTACATTGAGGTTGTGCAAAATTATATTAACTGCTCCATTCTCGTAGAACTTGGTATCTTTGCAGGAGCATGCTATCGCTTAGGCATCTATATCTATTGTATGTTACTATATAATTATTATTTTTTCCTAAAAACAAAGGACCCGGCAAGAATATGCTAGGCATGTTTTAATAGACAAAGAGCAACGTACAAAACCACAATTTAAAAACATAAACCACCCTCACAAAGGAGGCCACAACTAGAAAATTACCGCCATAAAACATACAATCAATACCAATGAACCTCTAAAGCCTGGCCACCAAACGTCACCATGCATGCTAATGGGAAGGGAAGAGATTTTCCTCTGTGATACCTCTAAATAGGGAAACGACATCCAAAGACACCTGAGCTTACACTGACCAGAGAACTGAGATTTTTCAACCACAACTCCCAAAAGAGGAGGGGCCTACCTCTAACGAGGAGAGTGCCGCCAAAAGTGTCACCATTGCCACCACATGGCCAAGAGCCTGTCCAAAAAGGGTCTTCGTCCAAAAGCCCTCACACTTGGACTCAAACACCTAACAACGTCATGGGTCACCAGTGTTGCACCGAATTTGACATCACGATGGGACACAAGCCGCCAAAGGAACACAGAAAACCACCGCTACCGATAAAATTGATGCGGCTCCAATCAGCTGGTCACAAGCAGCCATGACAGATTGCCGCGCGTCAACCCACAAGGGCCGCCTCCGTCCCGCGCCCAACACCAGCCTCCGTGGAAAGTCACGACTTCATGCACTAAGCAATAATAAGGGGTGGTGCTAACACCAACTTCATGGACGGCAAGCGATGTCCTATTTATGATTTGTTATTACTTATTATATTCTTTTTAAATAAAGGATATAAAATCCAGCCTCTATATCCACTTGGGATATACACAGCCAGATGTTGCTTGGGATACAGTAGGATCGTCTAAAGATGCATAATATGTACTATAGGACTGGGTATATTTGATTTCCTACTACACATTGGAAAGCTAGCATTAGCCAATCTAGAAATCAGAGGCCCAAAAGATCGATCAGATGCCTAGCGTTTGCCAAGTGAGCACCGTTTATACTCATCAGGATTCAGGAACCGTTTGAATGGCTATTAGCTACTTCGTATCCCTCTCTGTTAGACTAAATAAGTGTGTGTGTGTGTGTGTGTCACTTGTAATCCCGTTGGGACATGTCGTGTTTCATTTTGTATTAGCATAGAATCGGAGGTGGATGAGATGTGACCGCTCCATGCTGTGACCGTTGTGTGCGTTCGCCCCGCCACGACGCCACGTTGTGCACGTCCTCCGGAGATCTGCAGGAAAAGGATCACGGAGAATGGGTCGTGGTGGCGGGGGACTCGGGCTTCAAGCCCGTGTAATCCGAGCACTATATGAATGGAAATAACAACCGAAAAGGTTGCGGCTATTGGCAGTTACATCGCTGTGTTTTCTCTGTGTCCAAACTCTCTCGCGTGCATTCTTGAGGTTCTAGTCGCCGCGGTCACCACTCGCCGGTGCCGCGCTGTCGCCGAGCTCACTCGCCGGAGCTCGGTTCCAACATCTGGTATCAGAGTCGTGGGTTTATGCACTACGGTGGGTCGGTCAGTCCACCGCGTGAACCTCCAAAGAAGAAGTACATCGTCCCGCGTCGTCGACCGAAGGAAGAGATGGGCGACAGTTCAAGCTCCATCCCCGTCGGCGTCAAGGAGAGCTCCCTGGTCTGGCCAATGTTGACTCGCTCAAATTACATGGAGTGGGCAATGTTGATGCAGATCAATTACGAGGCATTGGAGATTTGGGAAACCATCGATCCCGGAACCAACGTCAAGCGGCCTCAAGATCGGCAGGCCATGGGTGCTTTGATGAGATCCTTCCCCCAAGGAGATGTGGGGGACACTGGGCGCCAAGAAGACGGTGAAGGAGGCTTGGGAGACTGTGAAGTTGATGAGGGTGGGTGCGGATCATGTGAAGGAGATAAGTGCTCAGAACCTCCTCAGGGAATTCGAGAATATCGGGTTCAAGGAAGGGGAGACGGTGGAGGACTTTGGCATGTGCATCACCAACCTCGTCGCCACTCTCAAATCCCTCGGTGAGACAATTCTTGATCCTCAAGTTGTGAAGAAGTTTCTGCGTGTGCTGCCGTCCCATTTCAGTCAAGTTGCAGTTTCCATTGAAATGTTCTGTGATATGAAAGAATTGACTGTGGAAGATCTAGTTGGGTGGTTGCGTGCGGCAGAAGAACAATTTGAGGAGAAGGTAGAGAGATCACTGACAAATCTAGGAAACTACTGTTGACAGAGGAAGAATGGCTGGAGAAATACAAGAACCGATCTCAGTCATCGGGGCCGCCAACAAAGAAGGAGAGTAGTGGAGCAAGCGGTCGGGGCAAAGGGAAGTCCGTGGCGCGCCAGGAACCGTCCAAAGGCGGCTTCAAGCTCACCTCCGAGGGCACACCTCGCCGCAAAGGGAGGTGTCGCAATTGCAACATTTATGGTCATTGGGAACAAGATTGCAAGAGGCCCAAGAAACAGAAAAAGGAGGAGAAGAAGGAGGAGGCAAATTTGGCTAAGGCCAACGTGGATCAGGGCACATTGCTATTGGCAATTGTTCATGACATCAAGCCATGGCAGCCTCAGATCGTGCATCTCCAGGAGAAGAAGGTGATTCCTGTAGAATGTGAGGATGGAGTACGTGGCATCTTGATACAGGAGCAACAAATCACATGAAGGCATGAAGTCAGTACTGTCAAACATTGATCTGTCAGTACGTGGCTCAGTGCGTTTGGAGATGGCTCCAGTGTCAGTATTGAGGGCATTGGCTCCATGATCATGACAGGTCGTAGTGGAGAGCACAAGGTGTTGACCAACGTGTACTACATTCCAAAATTGCAGAGCAACATTGTAAGTCTTGGCCAGCTTGAGGAAGCAGGATGCAAGGTGATACTGGAGGATGGGTGGTTGCAGGTTTTTGATCGAGTTGATCAAGGTAGAAGGCTGATTGTGAGTACCCCACGCACAAGCAATCGGTTGTACAAACTGCAGATCAAGCCAACCTCACCAGTGTGCCTACTGCTGAACATCACTGACACAGCTTCGCTTTGGCATGCAAGGTATGGTCATATGAATTTCAGGGCTCTCAGGGAGCTAGGCAGGAAGGGTATGGTGAAAGGAGTGCCTGTGGTGGACCATGTGGAGCAGGTATGTGAGGGGTGCACTTTGGGTAAGCAACACAGAACCCCATTCCCAAGAGCATCGTCTTACAGAGCTCAGAAAGGTCTAGAGCTGTTTCATACATATTTATGTGGACAGACCACACCCACAACTCTAGGAGGCAAGGCCTATTTCCTGCTTGTTGTTGATGACCATAGCAGGTACATGTGGATTGAACTACTCAGATCAAAAGATGAAGCTTTGGCTTGTCTGAAGAAAGTGAAAGCAAGAGCTAAAAATGAAAAAGAAGGGAAGCTGAAGGTTGTCAGAACTGATCGAGGGAGTGAGTTCAACTCAAGTCAATTCACTGTGTTCTGTAATGAGTTTGGAATCAAACATTATACTACTACTCCATACACTCCACAGCAGAATGGGGTAGTAGAAAGGAGGAACCAGACTGTAGTTGAGATGGCTAGATGCATGATGAAAAGCAAGAGTGTGCCAGCTCATTTTTGGGGTGAAGTAGTCACCACTGCAGTCTATGTGCTAAATAGATCACCAACCAAGAGCTTGGAAGGAGTCACTCCTTATGAAGCATGGCATGGCAAGAAGCCAAGTGTTGAACATTTGAGGGTGTTTGGGTGTGTTGGACATGTTAAGAACAATGGTCCAGGGGTGAAGAAGTTGACTGACAGATCTACAAAGATGGTGTTTTTGGGTTATGCAGAAGGAACAAAGGGCTATAGGATGTATGATCCTGAGTCAAAGAAGCTGCACATTAGTAGGGATGTTATTTTTGAAGAGAACAAGGGCTGGGACTGGAGCAACAGTTGTGACAGTCAAGGCAGACCCGAATTTCATCACTGACATTCAGTCTACTGTAGCTCAGCCGACAACAGGGCCAGTTCAGAACAATGTACACCCTGATGAGCTTGAGCCTGCATCACCACCATCTGCACAGGTGTTCCCAGTGTTTGGGAGTCCCCAGGGATCAGATACACACACTGCATCAAGTTCTAATGCAGCTGGAACAGGTGGAGTACAGTGGGCTACACCACCAAGTGAGCAAGATTCAGATGCAGATGAGCTACCACCCAGGTTCATAACACTGTCCAATCTGTATGATACAACTGAAGAGATTCAGAACTATGAGTACAGTGGAGTTTGTCTTCTTGCAGCTAATTAGCCTGCTAACATTGATGAAGCTCTTGAGGATGATTGTTGGAGAAAAGCTATGAAAGTTGAACTGAAATCTATAGAAGAAAATAATACATGGATGCTCTCTGAACTACCTAGGAATCAACAGGCCATTGGTCTAAAGTGGGTGTTCAAGGTGAAAATGGATCCAGAAGGTAACATTGTCAAGTATAAAGCAAGGTTTATTGCAAAGGGGTATGCTCAGGTTGAGGGGGTGAATTATGAGGAAGTGTTTGCACCTGTGGCTAGAATGGAAACAGTGAAAGTTCTGCTTGCTTTGGCAGTCCATGGAAACTAGGAAATTCACCACATGGATGTGAAATCAGCCTTTCTCAATGGTGTACTATTTGAGGAAGTGTATGTCAAACAGCCTCCTGGCTTTGAGAAGAAGGGAAGTGCAGGCAAAGTCCTCAAGCTCAACGAGGCCTTGTATGGCCTGAAACAGGCACCAAGAGCTTGGAATGCCAAGCTGAATCATGAGCAACTCAGGCTGGGTTTTGTGAAATGCAAAGTGGAACATGCTGTTTACAAGAGAGGTGAAGGTAGTTCGTTGCTACTTGTTGGGGTTTTTGTTGATGATCCAATCATTTGTGGGACTAACAGTAACAGAATTACTGAATTCAAAACGCAAATGATGGAATTGTTCAACATGAGTGACTTGGGACTGCTCAGCCATTACTTGGGCTTGGAGGTGAATCAACAGGGCTCTGAGATTACCATCTGTCAGAGTGCCTATGCAAAAAAGATAGTTGAGCAGTGTCAGATGAAAGGATGCAATCCAGTTGATACCCCTGAAAGGATCAAGATGCCCAAGAGGGGGGGTGAATTGGGCTTTTCTAAAAATTAATTGCAAGAATTAAATCCTACAAGCCGGAATTCACCCCTAGTGCCTACTTGTGTTCCTAGAGAGTCTACCGATAAAAAGTTTTGCACCCTAGTTTCCAATCCTAGTCTAGCATGGCAATTCTAGGAATGTAAAACAAGCAATGAAAGTAAATACGAGAAAGTAATTGCTTGAATGTAAAGGGGCAAGGAACACGGCGATGTTTTTCCGAGGTATCGGAGAGTCGCCACTCCCCACTAGTCCTCGTTGGAGCACCCGCGCAAGGGTGTCGCTCCCCCTTGATCCGCGCAAGGATCAAGTGCTCTCTACGGGTTGATTCTTCGACACTCCGTCGCGGCGAATCACCCAAAACCGCTCACAACTTGAGTTGGGTCATCCACAAGCTCCGCCGGATGATCACCAAACTCCCAATCACCACCAAGCCGTCTAGGTGATGGCGATCACCAAGAGTAACAAGCTAGAACTCTCACTTGACCACAACGAGCCCAAATGAGGAGGTGGATGCACACTTGCTACTCTCGAATCACTAGTGAGGAAACTCAAACTTTGATTCTCAAATCTCTATCCTCACTAGAGCTCTTGCATTCCCTTGCACTCTAAAGGGTTTTCTCAGATGTTTGAATGAGCAAGAGACCTCTAAAAGAGGTGGAGGGGTTGTATTTATACACCCCTCAAAGAAAACGAACCGTTACTTTCTGACACGGGCTGACCGGACGCGCCGGTCGAACTGACCGGACGCGCCGGTCGCCCGTAACGGTCAAAACGCGATTTTGAACTGAACCACCGGACGCGCCGGTCAGGGGTGACCGGACGCGTCCGATCGTGCAAGGGTGCTTACTGTACTCGCACCGGACGCGAGGCCGCGTCCGATGGCTGATGACCGGACGCGTCCGGTCCTCTCTGGACCTTACTGGACTGTGACCGGACGCGCCGATCACAGCCAGGTCGCGTCCGACAGGCGTTCTCCCCAGATGACACGTGTCGGTCGCTGACCACCACGTCCGGTCCTCGCGAGGACCGCGTCCGGTGATCAGGGCCGAACCCTAGCCGCGGTAACGTACACACCGGACGCGTCCGGTGCTCCCGAAGACCGCGTCCGGTCACTAGAAAACAGCCCGAAACTTTCCGAAACGCGTCGCAACTTCAACCAAGTTGCTTCCAACTGAACTTTGAGCTATTCTAGGGTTGTCTAGCGCCAAGTTTAACAAGTGTGCACCACACCTAAACATAGGACTCGCCTAGGTCAAGCTACCCATTCATGCCCCCCTTTATAGTACGGCCAAAAGAGAAAAACGAAGATCCTAACGACTATTCCGAATGTGTCTCAACACCTCGACATCCGGAACTAACCGTCCTTAATCTTGACGTCACTCTTTTGAAAACCGAAACGATTTCCATCAAGGGACACGAATACCATAGTGCTCAAAGCAGTTATCACCTCCATGACCTAACTTACCAATGTTTCTGCAAAACACACGTTAGTCATGGTAATAAAGTGTTGTCATTAATTGCCGAAACCAAACCTTGGGGCCTAGATGCTTTCAATCTCCCCCTTTTTGGTGATTGATGACAACACTAAGTTTCAAAGGATTAGAGTGAAGGTTTTCGAGCATGCTTGGTTCACATAAGCAAAAGACAATAAGCACAAAAGGTTAGGAATTGCTTATGTGCCCCAAGCCAAAAGAGTGTACTCCATAAGATAAGACAAAAAGCGTTAGTACACATAAAGATATAGCTCATAAGAAAACGGAGTAAGGCACGGAAGCACAACCTTAGAGCTATAACTAAAACGGTGACATAAATTAATCACTGAGACGGATAACACATTAAGACTCAAAGTTTACGACTCGACGACAATGTCACACGAATGCAATGCTGAAAAGTAAACATGATATGCATGAATGTAGCACACAAAGAACGAAAACCCTCTAACAAAACTCCCCCTGAAACTACTCTCTCTCCCCCTTTGGCATCAAGCGCCAAAAACTAATCTAATGATCTGACGGGGGGACAGACGGAGTCGTGTCGGGTGCCGAGGTGCGCGGAGTAATCACGAAGTGAAGCGAATCGCCCTCGGAGTCGGAGCTATCTGGCTGACCCTCTGAAGAATCACGTGGCTGCGAAGCGATCTGGGTCTGAGCAGGAGCAGGTACTGACTGTGTAGCAACAAGTGGATCTGTCTGAGTAACCTGAGCCTGAAGTGCGCCAGTAGCTGGGGGATCTGTCGAGGCAACTGAAGAAGGGATGGTCTCTGTAGTCCCGGTCCCTGTCACTGGTGGAACGACTGCCTCGGGAGCTGACAACCCTAACGAAGTGTGAAACGTAGTAGTGTGCGAGGGTGTCGGCTGACCAGTCAACTCGCTGTAGGTGGCACTGAAATCACCAATAGGTGTGCCTGTCAGAAGGTGCGGGCGAGGCTGGTCCGACGGTGTAAACCCCGTATGTATAGGAGTGAAGCTCGGGGACTGAAAAGACTGGGGAACCTGCTGCTGTGGAGATGTAAACTGGAAGCTCGGCTGTCCCTGACTCGACGGACCACTGGAATGCAAAGCCTGAGTCATGACAGATGCAGGCGGAGGAACCCCAACTGTGATAAGGTGGCGCAGGAGATCCATGTACTGCTGCTGACTCTGTCGCTGCATCTCAACCTGTTGCCTCTGGATCTCAAGCTGTTGTCTTTGAAACTCGTCCTGACGAGCCTGAATCTGTGCAAGTGCTGCAGCTGTATCCTGTGCCTGTCTCTGAATCTGATGCTGCTGCTGCTCCTGAGCCTGGGTCAACCTCTCAAGAATAGCCACCATGGCTGGGTCTGAGCGGGAGGCTGAGCCAGATCCACCGGCCTCGTGGTCGTGAGACCGAGGAGATCGGTACCTAGGGATGGGCTGGTAGTCCTCATCTGTGCTGTCTGAAGTGACATCCTCAGGTATGTCAGCAGTCTGAGCCTCAAGGTCCGCGAGCTCTACCTCAGCAAGCTCGTCAACTCTGGCGTCCTGCTCAGCTGCTGTCTCAGGAACATCTGGGCGCTCACGCTGTCCTGGCGCTGGGGCCTGATCTCTAGTAACAGAGGCCCAAAGCTGTCTGATATCATAATCAGGGAAAGCTGTAGTAGTGTTAGCTATCTCGGCCCTGATCTCTGGTGGCATCTGGATAGAAGATCTGATGATAAAGCAAATCCAGTGTGCATAGGGAAGCTGACGGTTACCCTTGAAGCCCTCAGCAATGGTGTCCTCCATCTCACTAAGGATAAGATCCCAGATGTCAAACTGTCTCTGTGAGAGCAAGTGGTGAACAACCCAAAGCTGCATACGAGTCAGTCCCTCTCTGTAGCCAAGTCTGGGGAGTAGAGTGCGTCTGAGTATAGCATCCAAGACTCTGGCAAGTGGCGTCAGGCTGGCAGGTGTACGACGTGACCCTTCGCCAAAAGGCTCGCGAAAGCAGGGTCGAACCAGGTCGGTAGGTGGCACTGAACCGCCGTGAGGGCGTCTGGGAGGTGGAGTCTGTCCATAGCATAACTGATGGATCCTCGTGTCAGAAGCTGGAAGTCTGAGGATCTCTCGAGCTCTGGAGCTGTACAGTCTGTGATCGCGGCCTCTGAAAGCAAAGTGAATAAACTCATGGGCAGGATCAATCCACAGTGAAGCATAGAACTCTCTGACCCATGTGCCGCAGTAAGCACCTGTCCATCTAAGAAGATCTGATAAGCCAGGCATATAGGACAGGTGTGGACGGAGCTGCTCTCCCACAACATCAACCAATGCCTCAAGTCGACATACCCTCTGAGGTCTGAATGCAATACCACTGTCAACTAGGGCCCTGTAGAAGTCCTCCTGAAGTGGGGTGTAGAAACCCTCTGAAGCTCTGTGATCTCTGACTGGTGGGAACCAACGGCTGACCTCCACAAACCTCAAACTCTGCACCTGACGTGCTGAAGCACCCCTCAGGTCTAAGTGCTCGACCGGGGGTGACCCTCTAACTCTGGGAGGAGGTCGTGCTCCACGACGCTGGCCCTCTGGCCTCGGTGTCACCTGTGTACGAGCACGTGTGGAGCGGCGACGTGGTGGAGACTGAGCTGCCTGCTCCTCTGTATCCTCAGTGGCCTGTGGAGCCTCAGTAGCCTGGGTAGACTCAGTAGCCTGTGTAGCCTCTGTCTACTCTGTGGGTGGATCTACTGACATCTGCTCGGAAGGTCCAGTAGCCTCGGTACCCTCAGTGGCCTCAGTGCCGAGCTGTCGACCTTCAAGGTGAAAGCGACGCTCACCTATGTGTATGCCACTGCGTCTGCCACCTCTCTCTGCCTGCTCTGCAGCGTCTACCATGGCCTGAGCAACCTCTGCCTCTGAAAGCGTCTTCCTCTTCTTCCTGGCTGCAATCTTGATGCGCTTACCACGCGCAATCTCATCACGGCGGGGAGGACTGTTGTCCCCGTCACCAGGAGCACCACCGGCGTTCTTGCAACGCACCATGCTGATCGACTGCCTGAAAACCTCTGTGAGATGATGAACTGACACTCGAGAGGCTTGGCCTCAATCCGTATCCGCAGGCTTGGCCTCGGATTTAGCGAACAGATCTGACCCTGACACACCGACTGACTCGCTGCACGTATGGAGTAGAAGGATATACTATAAGCATGTATATTACTAAAAGATGCGAAGCCCTAGAGATAGCAAGCATATTAGATACGAAGAGAAAACGTGACGCGAAACTACCTCGGATCGACGAGACGACGGTGAGAGGAAGCGGTGACCTAGTTCGCGAGAACCCCCGAGATCGACGATCGAGCTCTGAAACGACCGAACGAGATAGTCAATGGATGAAATCGGTCAAGGTTAGCCCTAACAACGGAATAGAATTGACGTGAACGAAAAGATGAACGTGGCGATACCTCGAGCGAGGGTTAGGGCAAACCCTAGAAACCCTAGGTTAGGGTTTGGGTGAAAACCCTAGAAAGCTCGGGCACGAGGATTGAAGAGCTAGGGCACGAGAGGAGGAGCTGGTGGCTGCAGGGGAGCACACGGCGGTGGATGGTGGCCGGCGGCGAGGTTGGATGCGCGGGCGCGACGGATTTCGGCGGCGGCGCACGGCGGTGGGCAGCGGGCGCGCGGCAGCGAGCAGGGCTGCGCGAGCAGGGGGCGAGCGGGGCGCGGCGCGGCAGGGGGTCGAGCGGGCGAGGGTGGCGCGGCTCTGCTGCAGTGAGGCTCGCCGGCGGTGAGAGAATCGGCGAATCGGCAAGAAAGAAACGAGCGGCGGCGGATTTCGACTGGAGAGGAAAAAGACAATTGAAGATGTACGGTTTTATGAGGGGCTGAGATCCGCTCGACGCGCAATCACCGGACGCGGTGGTCATTATGACCGAACGCGGTGGTGCAGCGTCCGGTCACACTCCAGTAAGCGCCTGGAGTGACCGGACGCGTCCGGTGTGGACTGACCGGACGCGGTCAGAGTCCGGTCGCTGGGAGCTCGGGAATTCATCGCGGAGCACCGGACGCGGTGGTGGTAGCCGGGACCGGACGCGGTGGTCGTCACAGGCGCGTCCGGTGCAGCGTTCGGTGCTAGGTCTGGAATTGATCTTCTGGATGACCGGACGCGCTGGTGGACGCCGGGACCGGACGCGGTGGTGAAGCATCACTGCGTCCGGTGCAGCGTCCGGTCCAGCGTCCGGTCGCTGTTCTTCGCCCTTCTTCGTTCCGAACTTCGACGCGACTTTTCCCAATCAAGTTCCAATCCAAAGAGACACAAATAAACACCAATTGGAACCTGATATGAGTGACCTCACTCAAACCCTCAAATTTTTCAAAGTATTTTGCCTTAGGCTAGTATTATTTTTAGGAAAATAGGCAATAAACACCCGAGGAGCAACGTATGGCCATGCAATAGAGTTTTAGGACCTTTAGGAGCGTCAAATGCTCTCTCTATCCATGGGCGAACACAGAGGTTGCTCAAAGCTAAACCGAAAAGAAACGACAAACAAACAACCATGCATATGCAATGCAATACAAGAAAGTAAAGCTAGGTTGCTTGTCAAGTTTGATCCACGGTTAGGCTTCTTCACTCCTCCGAAGGAGGGTTATCGTAACCGTGTTAGCCAAGCCCTAAATGCATTGCGATAAAATAAACGTGACAAAAGATACAATGCAATGCAAGGGACAACACGCGCTCATTTTTTAAAGTTACTTGAATCAAGCACATTAAGTTCACTTCTTAGCCTACAAAAGGTAGCCTCATCCAAAGGTTTAGTGAAGATATCCGCTAATTGATTTTCACTTCGTACACCTTCTAGTGATATGTCATTTTTAGCAACGTGATCTCTTAGAAAGTGATGGCGGATATCAATGTGCTTGGTGCGAGAGTGTTGTACCGGATTGTTAGCAATTTTAACGACACTTTCATTGTCACATAAAAGTGGCACCTTTTCAAGAACAATTCCATAGTCTAGGAGGGTTTGTTTCATATATAAGATTTGTGCACAACAAGCCCCCGCGGCAATGTATTCCGCCTCGGCGGTGGACAAAGCCACACTATTTTGCTTTTTAGATGACCAAGATACTAAGGATCTCCCAAGCAAATGGCACCCTCCGGATGTGCTTTTTCTATCAATTTTGCAACCGGCATAATCCGAATCGGAATAGCCAACTAGTTGGAATCTAGCTCCTTTGGGATACCAAAGACCAATGCTTGGGGTGTGCTTAAGATATCTTAGGATTCTTTTTACGGCACTTAAGTGAGGTTCTTTAGGGCACGCTTGAAAGCGAGCACACATGCACACACTAAACATGATATCGGGCCTAGATGCGGTAAGGTACAACAAGCTACCAATCATAGAACGGTAGAGAGTTTGATCAACCGGTTTACCTCCCTCATCTAGGTCGAGATGTCCATTTGATGGCATTGGGGTCTTGATTGGCTTGCATTCTTCCATCTTGAATCTTTTAAGAAGATCCTTGGTATACTTTTCTTGAGAGATGAAAATCCCTTCTCTCATTTGCTTGACTTGAAAACCAAGGAAGAATGTGAGCTCACCAATCATTGACATCTCGAACTCCTTCGACATCAATTCACCAAATTCCTTGCAATAATCTTCATTTGTTGACCCGAAGATGATATCATCAACATATACTTGACAAATGAAGATCTCCCCATTAAGCTTCTTGATGAATAGTGTGGTGTCGACCTTCCCGATGGTGAAGCCCTTCTCAATGAGAAAGTCCCGGAGGCGCTCATACCACGCTCTAGGGGCTTGCTTGAGCCCATATAGCGCCTTGGACAACCTATAAACATGATTAGGATATCTAGGGTCTTCAAACCCGGGAGGTTGATTGACATAGACTAGTTCATTTATAAAGCCATTTAAGAATGCACTTTTCACATCCATTTGATATAGTTTCATATCATGATGTGATGCATATGCAAGGAGGATACGAATGGCTTCAAGTCTTGCAACGGATGCAAAGGTCTCTCCAAAATCAAGGCCTTCAACTTGAGAGAACCCCTTTGCAACTAGTCTTGCCTTGTTCCTCACTACTATGCCTTGGTCATCTTGCTTGTTTCGGAACACCCACTTGGTTCCAATGACTCTTGCACCTTTTGGATGCTCTTCAAGTGTCCATACTTGATTGCGGGTGAAGTTGTTCAATTCTTCATGCATGGCATTCACCCAATCCGGATCTTGAAGAGCTTCTTCTACATTTTTAGGTTCAACACAAGAGACAAAAGAGTGATGTTCAACAAAAGAAGCTAGCTTTTGAGATCGAGTCATTACTCCCTTTGTAGGACTCCCTATGATGAGTTCTTGTGGATGAGCTTGAAGTAGAGGTGAGTTTCTTCTATCAACCACTTGAGGAGGTGGATGGGGAGCATCAACATCTTGAGCTTGTGCCTCGGCTTGTTCATGAGAGACATAAGTATCTTCATTTTCAACTCTCTCATTCTTGTCATCATCTTGAGGCACACGTGATGAAGATGGTGGATCAATGAATTGCACATCGTCTTCATCATCTTTTGGCTTGATATCTCCCACGGGCATGTTCTTCATGGCCTCCCTCAAGGGTTCATCACCTACATCATCACAATTCTCAATTGCTCCTTGGGAGCCGTTAGATTCATCAAATTCCACATCATATGTTTCTTCAACCAAACCGGTGGTATGGTTAAATACTCTATATGCTTTGGACTTTGATGAGTAACCAACAAGAAAACCAATATCACAACGTCTTTGAAACTTCCCTAGGTGTTGACGCTTCTTGTAGATGTAGCATTTGCAACCAAACACCCGGAAGAATGAGACATCCGGCTTCTTCCCATTAAGCAACTTATAGGGGGTCTTGCCAAGAAACTTTTGGAGGAAGAGGCGATTTGAAGCATAGCATGCGGTGTTGATTGCCTCGGCCCAAAACTTTTCCGGAGTGTTGTACTCATCTAGCATTGTTCTTGCAAGGGTGATCAAAGTCCGGTTCTTTCTCTCAACTACACCATTTTGTTGGGGAGTGTAGGTTGAAGAGACCTCATGCTTGATTCCAATTTCATCACAATAAGCTTCAATGTTGGTGTTGTCAAACTCTTTGCCATTGTCACTTCTAATTTTCTTTATCTTGACTTCGAATTCATTTTGAGCTCTCTTTGCAAACTTCTTGAAGCAACTTGCCACTTCGGATTTGTCATGAAGGAAGAAGGTCCATGTATACCTTGAGTAGTCATCCACTATCACAAGACAATAGAGATTACCACCCAAGCTCTTGTATGTTGTAGGCCCAAACAAATCCATGTGAAGAAGTTCTAGCACTCTTGAGGTTGACATGAAAGCCTTGGTTGGATGAGTGTTTGCAACTTGTTTGCCCGCTTGACATGCACTACAAGGTTTGTCCTTTTCAAACTTCACATCCTTCAATCCTCTTACTAGTTCTTTCTTCAATAGCTTGTTGAGAGTGCTCATTCCAACATGTGCAAGCCTCCTATGCCAAAGCCAACCAAGTGAGGTCTTGGTGAACAAACATGTCATCAAATTTGCATCTTCGGAGGTGAAGTCAACAAGATAAAGATTGTTGTATCTAAAGCCTTTGAATATCACTTGCTTGTCATCTATCTTTGAAACTTCAACTTCATTTGGTGTGAACAAGCATTGGAAGCCAAGGTCACAAAGTTGCCCAACGGATAACAAGTTGAAACTCAATGAAGCAACATAGAGCACATTTGAGAGTGAGTGATCATTTGATATTGCAATCTTGCCTATACCCTTGACTTTGCTCTTTGAATTATCCCCAAATGTGATCTTCTCTTGACATATCCCATTCTCTTCAATGGAGGTGAACATACGAGGATCACCGGTCATATGTTGAGTACAACCACTATCAATAACCCAATGAGATCCACCGGTCTTGTAGTTCACCTACACACAAGAGATCAAGCTTTTTGTTTAGGGACCCAAACTTGAGAGGGGCCCTTGACTTTCTCAACTAGTGACTTGGCAACCCATATTTTCTTTGGCATATTCTTGTTTGGGGGACCCAAAAACATGACTTTCATCTTTCCATTTGAATCTTTTCTTAGCATGTAATGAGCATTGAAGGCAAAGGGTCTAGCATGCTTGGGCAAGGGTTGTGGTGGTGGAGTTTTGCATTCATGAGCAAAGTGACCTTCTTGACCACACTCAACACATCTCTTTGGCTTGGGCTTTGACTTGCTTTGTTGTTGAGCTTTTGCCTTCTTCTCTTGATTTGCCAAGTACCCAATACCACTTCTATCCATCTTCATTACGGTGTTCATGAGGAGCTCACTTTGCAAATATTGGCCTCTTGTGAACTTGCTTAGACCGGTCTTGAGATGCTCTTTTTCTTGCTTGAGCTTCTTGTTCTCTTCAATGAGTGACTCATTTGTTGTTTGCTTCTCAAGAGCCATCAAACCTTTTAGCTTCTTGTTCTCATTTGCAAGCTTCTCATTCTCACACTTGATCTTGGCATAATCATCATGGTTGCATGACTCAACCACACTCTTGCCTTTGCTACTAGAACCTTGCTCAATGCTTTCAATGATCAAATCATCACATGATGTAGCTATATCACACTTAACAACATTGTTAGTAGCATCATGTGTCTCAAGAGCAAGTTCATTTGCAACCACAAGACTATCATAGTCAATTTTTAATGTGGTGTATTTGTCTTTTAGAGAGTTATGTCTAGTGATGAGCTCATCATGCTTCCTCTCAAGTTTATCATGTTGATCTTTAAGCTCTTTATTAGAGGTTTTGAGCTCCTTGAGAGTGGAAGACATAACTTCATTTTGATCTCTAAGCTCACCACTAGTCTTTTGAGCATTTTCAAGCTTAGATGAGAGTGATTCATTTTCATTTTAAAGATCATCATTTTCACTTCTTGTCCTTCTTATGATTTTAGTGTATTTGTTTAGCAATTTTACAAGTTCATCATAAGAGGGTGCATCATATTCATCATCACTATCACTATCATCATCATCATCATCACTATCATGGTTTTGTACCTTTCGTTCACCCTTGGCCATAAGGCATAGGTGAGTAGTGGACGATGATGGTGAAGGAGGCGGTGAAGGTGGTGGTGAAGATGTCGGTGAAGATGATGGCCCCATCACAAATGCGGCAACCTTCTCTTTCTCATCATCGCTCTCATCTTCGGAGGAGTCACAAGATGAATCAATGTCGGTGAGCCAATCACCAACAATATATGCCTTTCCACCCTTCTTCTTCTTGTAGAACTCCTTCTTCTTGCCATCTTTCTTCTTGTATGGCTTGTTCTTCTTCTTCTCATCTTCTTCATCACTTGAATCATTTTTCTTGCCCTTGTTCTTGTACTTGAACTTGTCTTTTGGTGGTCTAGGGCATTGATGAGCTAGGTGGCCAAGTTCACCACAATTGTAGCAATCCATCTCCGAGATGGGCTTTCTCTTGCTACTTGTGAAGAATTTCTTTTTCTTGCCATCGAACTTGATGCCACTCTTGTTTAGCTTCTTTAGCATCTTGGTGGTCTTTCTCACCATGAGTGCAAGTGATTCATCATCAATATCACTTTCACTTGAGCTTTCTTGCACGATCATTGCTTGGCCCTTCTTCTTCTTCTTGTCATGGCTAGCTTTGAAGGCCAAGTCTTTCTTCTTGGAATATGATGAGCCCTCTTCTGGAGTGATGTGCATGTACATCTCATGAGCGTTGATCTTCCCCAATACTTGTGTCGGAGTTGCGGTGGAGAGATCACTTTGATGAAGCACGGTGACAATGTGACCATACTTCTCAACGGGAAGCACACTCAAGATCCTCCTTGCAACATCCGATTGACTCATTTGAGTGAGCCCAAGAGCATTGAGGTCCTCTACAAGAACATTCAAGCGAGTGTACATGTCATTAGCACTTTCTTTGGGAAGCATCTCAAAAGAATTAATTTTCTTTAAAGCAATATGATAGCGTTCCTCACGCTCACTCTTAGTTCCCTCATGGAGAGCACAAAGATTCTCCCACAAATCATGAGCGTTCTTTGCATTACGCACATGATTGAAGATATCTTTGCCTAAGCCCCGGTAGAGTGCATTTTTGGCTTTTGCATTCCACCGGTCGTACTTCTCCTCGTCACCAATGGGGTTTGCGGGATCCTTGATAGCGGGAAGCCCTTGGGTTGCGGCTCTAAGGCACCCGACATCTATGGCTTCGAGATACGCCTCCATGCGGATTTTCCAATATGGAAAATCATCCCCCTCAAAGGTGGGAGGTGGTCCTTCCCCGTTAGACATCTTGCTCTAGGCGGTGAAGCCTAAATTAGGAGCAACACGGCTCCGATACCAATTGAAAGGATCAAGATGCCCAAGAGGGGGGGTGAATTGGGCTTTTCTAAAAATTAATTGCAAGAATTAAATCCTACAAGCCGGAATTCACCCCTAGTGCCTACTTGTGTTCCTAGAGAGTCTACCGATAAAAAGTTTTGCACCCTAGTTTCCAATCCTAGTCTAGCATGGCAATTCTAGGAATGTAAAACAAGCAATGAAAGTAAATACGAGAAAGTAATTGCTTGAATGTAAAGGGGCAAGGAACACGGCGATGTTTTTCCGAGGTATCGGAGAGTCGCCACTCCCCACTAGTCCTCGTTGGAGCACCCGCGCAAGGGTGTCGCTCCCCCTTGATCCGCGCAAGGATCAAGTGCTCTCTACGGGTTGATTCTTCGACACTCCGTCGCGGCGAATCACCCAAAACCGCTCACAACTTGAGTTGGGTCATCCACAAGCTCCGCCGGATGATCACCAAACTCCCAATCACCACCAAGCCGTCTAGGTGATGGCGATCACCAAGAGTAACAAGCTAGAACTCTCACTTGACCACAACGAGCCCAAATGAGGAGGTGGATGCACACTTGCTACTCTCGAATCACTAGTGAGGAAACTCAAACTTTGATTCTCAAATCTCTATCCTCACTAGAGCTCTTGCATTCTCTTGCACTCTAAAGGGTTTTCTCAGATGTTTGAATGAGCAAGAGACCTCTAAAAGAGGTGGAGGGGTTGTATTTATACACCCCTCAAAGAAAACGAACCGTTACTTTCTGACACGGGCTGACCGGACGCGCCGGTCGAACTGACCGGACGCGCCGGTCGCCCGTAACGGTCAAAACGCGATTTTGAACTGAACCACCGGACGCGCCGGTCAGGGGTGACCGGACGCGTCCGATCGTGCAAGGGTGCTTACTGTACTCGCACCGGACGCGAGGCCGCGTCCGATGGCTGATGACCGGACGCGTCCGGTCCTCTCTGGACCTTACTGGACTGTGACCGGACGCGCCGATCACAGCCAGGTCGCGTCCGACGGGCGTTCTCCCCAGATGACACGTGTCGGTCGCTGACCACCGCGTCCGGTCCTTGCGAGGACCGCGTCCGGTGATCAGGGCCAAACCCTAGCCGCGGTAACGTACACACCGGACGCGTCCGGTGCTCCCGAAGACCGCGTCCGGTCACTAGAAAACAGCCCGAAACTTTCCGAAACGCGTCGCAACTTCAACCAAGTTGCTTCCAACTGAACTTTGAGCTATTCTAGGGTTGCCTAGCGCCAAGTTTAACAAGTGTGCACCACACCTAAACATAGGACTCGCCTAGGTCAAGCTACCCATTCATGCCCCCCTTTATAGTACGGCCAAAAGAGAAAAACGAAGATCCTAACGACTATTCCGAATGTGTCTCAACACCTTGACATCCGGAACTAACCGTCCTTAATCTTGACGTCACTCTTTTGAAAACCGAAACGATTTCCATCAAGGGACACGAATACCATAGTGCTCAAAGTAGTTATCACCTCCATGACCTAACTTACCAATGTTTCTGCAAAACACACGTTAGTCATGGTAATAAAGTGTTGTCATTAATTGCCGAAACCAAACCTTGGGGCCTAGATGCTTTCAACCCCTATGGAGCAGCGTTTCAAAGCTATGACAGCAAGACCTGGAACTAAAAAGGATGTTACAAGGTACAGGAGCATCATTGGGAGCCTAAGGTACCATGTAAACACCAGGACTGACATTGCATATGTTGTGGAGTTGCCAGCAGGTTCATGGAGGCACCAGACAAAGAGCATTGGGCAATGGTGAAGAGAATTGTCAGATACATTGCAGGTACATTGCATCTTGGGTTGAAATATAGAAAAGAGAAAAGTTCAGAACTATCCTTGTTGGGTTACACTAACAGTGATCACTCTGGTGATCTAGTACACCGCAAGAGCACTTCTGGAGTGGCTTTCTTCCTGGGATCCAATCTGGTGACCTGGTCCTCACAGAAACAGAGAGTGGTTGCACTGTCTTCATGTGAAGCAGAATATGTTGCAGCAGCCATTGGAGCATGTCAGGGAGTTTGGCTCAGTATGTTGGTGAGCGACTTGACAAACAGTAAGATTCAGAAGTTCAGGCTTTTAGTTGACAACAAATCAGCCATAGAACTGAGCAAGAATTCAGTCCATCACAACATAAGTAAGAACATTGATACGCGGTATCACTATATCAGGGAGTATGTTGAGAATGGCGTGGTTGATGTGGATCACATTGGAACAGATGATCAGTTGGCTGATATTCTAATGAAGGCGCTAGGCAGAATCAGGCATGTTGAGCTTCGACAGAGGCTTGGTGTCGTTAGAGTTCAACGGGATTAAGGGGGTGATTTGTTAGACTAAATAAGTGTGTGTGTCACTTGTAATCCCATTGGGACGTGTCGTGTTTCATTTTGTATTAGCGTAGAATCGCAGGTGGACGAGATGTGCCCGTTCCACGCTGTGACCGTTGTGTGCGTTCGCCCCGCCACGACGTCGCGTTGTGCACGTCCTCCGGAGATCCACATGGAAAGGATCACGGAGAATGGGTCGTGGTGGCGGGGGACTCGGGCTTCAAGCCCGTATAATCCGAGCACTATATGAATGGAAATAACGACCGAAAAGGTTGCGGCTATTGGCAGCTACATCGCTGTGTTTTCTCTGTGTCCAAACTCTCTCGCATGCGCTCTTGAGGTTCTAGTCTCCGCGGTCACCACTCGCCGGTGCCGCGCCTTCGCCGAGCTCACTCGCCGGAGCTCGGTTCCAACACTCTCATCAGAGATTGGATGGATGGCTATCGGGATGAGCATTCCGTCCAAGCATGAAGCATATCACCACTTCCCCAAAAGGCCAAAACCACGGCGCACGCATACAAGATACAATAGTCACCAAAGGCCGATCATACAAAATACAACAGTCAGCAAAGGCCGATCGATCAAATAAAAGCTGCAGGCACAGGCCAAGAAATGGAGCAAAAAGGACCACCCTTCACACGTGGATGGCTAGGTAGCTACCTGCATCACTAAGCTCTCATTCTTTTGTATCGCCCCTTGCTTATGCTGTAAGCATTAATATATTTTTCTTTCTTCTGGGAGACGTCCGGCGATCGAACAGAAACTGAAACGCAAACACCGGCATGCCTGATGCCGCAGTGGAGCTTCATCAATTCTTGTTACGCTCGCGGCCAAAGGACCCAAGCTGTAAGCCTGCAGCCCTGCACGCATGAGGAGAACGGCGTCACCTTGCTTTGCTTGCCGCCCGGCGTGAGACCTGCCAGGTGTTTGGTGGGATAGGCAAAGCAAAGGTGACGAGGAGATACAGTTGGACACCCTGCGTGAAACCTTGCTTATTAATTTCTCTGTTTGTAAAGTTATTAGAACAGAATTTGTATGCTTGCAGTGGCACAAGTAAAGATCACTTTGAGGACGTGGTTTCGCTTGGATTTATGCACCGATTTTTGGCCGCAGTTACTAAAGTAGGAGAGATGCGATGTTTTATATTAAAAAAACACTGCAGATACACGGTGAAGTAAGGGAACTGATCGATGAAAATGCTTACACGCCAACGCGAATGTTTTACTGGTCAGTGGAAATTAATACACTCTGAACAGAGAGTGATTAGAGGCTCACAGAAATGCATGGTTCAAGAATGTGTCACCGCTTGGCCAGATCACTAAGCACCTGTAATCCTGTATAGTTTAGCATATAGCTCCAGCAAGTAGAGAGCTGTAAATGTGACCTTGTGTTTGGAATTTGGAAAGGAAATATATACTCGCTCATTGCTGAATAATCTTGCTAGCACCGAGCATGCATTTGGAGTGCAGGTCACAATGAAGAAAAGACCGCCGAATTTACCGTAAGACAGCTAATCCGCCCAGAGACGTTACACATCCTTTACACTGTAATTTTTCTGTTTGCATCATTGTATGCACGCATCACAGTCACTGGCCAGTGGAAGAGATTAAAGTTTCAGAAAAAGACAAAGTGAGGTAATTTTGCGGTGCTTACAAATAATGACTCAAGGCGACGGCCATCCAAAATCCCAGTACGATCGACTCCGATCCCCTCCAAAATCCTCCAGCCTGCCTCGCCCTCGCCTGCCTGCTGCCATGGCTCAGAACGGACCCCACGGCCGCCAAGTCGGCGCCGCTGCCTCCGACGACGGCCACAGCGCACCACCAACCACTGTCGCCTTCTCCCTGACGAGCGCCGGCCCCAACGGCAACGCTGGTTTCTCGGCGGGCAACATGGAGAACATGGACGCCAGCGCCGGCAAGGGTAAGAACCTTATCCCTGACCTCAACATGGAAGACCGCGATTCCGCGGGCGGCAGCAAAGATAAGCCAAGCTCGGAAGCGGAGGTGGAGGTAGCTGCTGCCGATGCCGACGCCGACAAGGGTAAGAGCGTGGCCGTTGCTGACGACGGCAAGCCCAACGTCAACATCGCCTTGGAGCGGGAGAGGCGCAAGCGGATGAAGGATCTCTTCAGGGCACTTCAAGACGTCATGCCCCACGTCCCTCAGAAGGTAATATTAAAGCTCTCACATGACCCGATCAATCGTGCGAATTTTTTTACGTTGGCTAGCTAGGGCTTGGACGAAGTTGGAACACTCATAAGCAGGGCAGGGCTAGCTAGGCAGCTAATCACTCGCTAGTCTAATCTGATTCTGATACTGTACTGTGAGTGATCTGATGGATCTACTGTTGTTTATCTCTTCTGACAGACTGACAAGGTGACCTTAGTGGGAGAGGCGATCACTTACATCAAGGCCCTTAAGGAGAAGGCGGACATGCTGGGGAAGCAGGCACTGGTGCGGCAGACCGCCACTAGGGGTGAGGCCTCCTCCTCCTCTCTCTCTTTGATGGCGATGCCACAGACTGCGCAAGGCATATCGGCCCTGTGCGCTTCCGACGTCACGCGTGGCTGGGCCGGTGTACCTGTGCCGCCTGCTGCTCCAGCCATGTCAGCGTCGCCGCTCAGATGCACGACGTGGACGGGGCCAAACGTGGCGCTGACAGTGGCCAACGACAACGCCTACATCAGCGTGTACGCGACACGGCGCGCCAACATCCTGACCATGGTGATATCCGTGCTGGACAACCACGGGATCGACGTGATCACCGCGCAGATCTCGTCCGACAGAGGTCTCGCGCCCTGTTCATGATCTATGCCCATGTAAGTAGCTTTGTTGCTCCATCCATCCAGTGTCCTCCTGGTTTCATAGCATAGCTTCAGGGTTCGGGATTTTGTTGGCCAGACGTAGGGGTAGGGTCGTTGCCGCAGCTTATATGTGTTGCGTAGATCTGATAAGCATGATGATGGGTGATTGGTTGACATTCTTAGAGGAGAATCGTCTTGTCGGGACGAGGGAATTTGATCTGACCTAGAAATTAAAGGAATGCACCTATTTCTTCCCTATGTTTGAATTTGAAAAGGGTTTTTTTACCATTGAATTAGGGTTCGCGTGGGCAAGTCTACGACAAAAAAGGGTCAAAATACCGTTGAATTAGGGTATGTTAGGGCTTTCTTTTGTCGCACTTTATTTAATGAAAAGGTGACCCAAAAACCGACAGGATCTATATAAGTTGAGGTTTCATAGATTCGGTAACCGTAAGAAAATCATACATTAGAGCTTTATTTTTGTCGTACTTTGTCCGATGGGAAGAAGATGGTGGTCCGAATACCGACATGATTTACGTAAGTTGACGCTGCATGGTTCTAGCAACCACAAGGAAGTAGTACGTTAGAGCCTTATTTTTGTCGCGCTTTAATGGTAAATAGGTGATCAAGATACCGATCATACTAAATCTAGCTAAGCTAATTGACAGATATGGTTACCTTTCCTTATTCAGTCTCATCCTTTTAACTAGAGATATTGGTTTGCAAGCGGCTTGCAAAGGTTGTGGTTACAGGGTTCGGTAACTATTTGGAAAATACTCCCTCCATGTTGGTAAAAGAAGTCGTTTTGGACAGCAACACGGTCTCCAAAGCATAACTTTGACCTCTTATTTTTATAAAAATATTTATCTAAAAGTGATATTTGTATACTTTTATGAAAGTATTTTTCAAGATAAATCTATTCATATGGTTTTCATAGTTTGAAACTCAACAAATTAAAAGTTATTCTTGATTTAGATTCCCAATGTTTGACTCAAATCTTGTCCAAAACGACTTCTTTTACCAATATGGAGGGAGTAGTTTGTTAAAGGTCCATTTTTTGGCGGCGTGTATGCATATATGGAAAATATGCTTTTATTAGGAGTTGAAATAACAAAGTACTAAAGCCTATCACTATAGTTAGAAATAAATATGACCCAAATTTTCAACCCTTTGCACCTGTGGATTTGTGCTTTATAGGAATAACTATTATGTGACTAGCTTTATGATTAAACTCTTTTTTGTTACACAAAAATGTTACCAACTTGTCCAAATAGATAAAGGAGTCTATTGTTTTGTCAAGAGGTTTGTTTTTCCATTACTGGTTTGATTAGTGTAGCAGTAGTATACCATTTGAATGGTCACTTAGTAGTAGTTAAGGCTACTTGCTACTTTGAATCTCATGTACCACATCTCACAATTCCATATTTCCACAAATTTGAGTTTGTACTTTGCACTTGATACCTTTTCACTCTAGCAATATGAATGCACAGTGACACCGTTGACCAGAAACATGTATATATTTATATACCCAAAAGGCCGAACCCAATCATAAACAAGTGTCATTGTA
Source organism: Saccharum hybrid cultivar R570 (assembly GCA_038087645.1). Taxonomy (NCBI): domain Eukaryota; kingdom Viridiplantae; phylum Streptophyta; class Magnoliopsida; order Poales; family Poaceae; genus Saccharum; species Saccharum hybrid cultivar. The sequence continues at coordinate 1,327,387 of JAQSUU010000198.1, forward strand.
GCCATTGCGCACGGTGGTCTATATATATATTAGAATCCAAGCACCGATGTCTAACTTGTAGAACCATATATAGCAAGGCGTTGCCAGACAAAAGTCTATTATTCATCAAGAAAATAAATCTACTCTTACATATTGAAGTGGTAACATTATTTTCAGTTTTTTTTCTCATATAGCAAACTTGTCTACGTGAGGTAAAAATTTATGGTAGCTCAGTAACATCCGTATCTTTCTACTACATTAACAGGTGACTGGAATAGGTGGTGAGAATCGTCGTTCATCAGAGGAAGTGTACCAGAGGGCTATGTCGGAGATCATGTACAGGCTCCGCAACAACAACAACTAGACGGGAGCCGCCATCAAGGCCTCAAGGGCGTCTCAAGCTGCGCCACTGCATGCCAATGATCTGCTCATCTGCTTGCAGCTTTCTGACTGGAACGATCGTCAAAAAACCGAAATAAACTTGTTTGTTGCATAATTTGCACTTGTCATTTGAAGGTTTGAGAACCCCTCTCTGCGTCGTGGTCAGGTCTGGTCGAACTGAGTGACGTGCGTGTCTGTGTGTCGACATTGCTTTAATTAGAACGTCTCTTTGTGTTGTGACTGTTATACCACCGTCTTCTAAATTGCTGTTGAACCGTTTTAATAAGTTCCGGATGTTGGTACTCATCAGGAACCGATCGATCGGCTATTAGCTATCCCTCTCTCATCAGAAATTATAATGGATGGTTACCGGGATGAGCGTTCCGTTCAAGCATATCACCGACTTCCCCAAAAGGCCAAAACCACGGCTCACGAATACAAGATACAACAGTCAATAAAGGCCGATCAAATAAAAGCTGCAGGCGCAGGCCAAGAAATGGTAGCTAGCGACCTGATTGCTAAGCTCTCATGCCCTGTTTGGAACTTTTGATCATAGGAATTCCAAAGGAACGCAATTCCCCAATCAATTATTCAATACTTTTATGTGTTTTTCATTCCTCGGCTTTCTCGATCACAACACCTATACCCTGTTCCTGCTTTTTTTTTCTTTTTCTCTGTTTTGCACTCCTTTGTTCGCTCTCGATCTTTTGTCTCGCCCCTTGCTTAGGCCCTGTTTAGTTACAAAAAAATTTGCAAAATTTTTCAACATTCCCCGTCATATCGAATCTTTGGACGCATGCATGAAACATTAAATATAGATAAAAAATAAAACTAATTACACAGTTTAGACGAAATGGACGAGACGAATCTTTTAAACCTAATTAGACCATGATTAGACACTAATTGTCAAATAACAACGAATTTTGCTACAGTGTCATCTTGCCAAATTTTTAGCAACTAAACCGGCCCTTATGCTGTAAGCTTTAATATATTTCTCTTTCTTCTGGGAGAAGAAGTCCGATCGAACAGCAGAAACTGAAACGCAAACACCGGCATGCATGCCACAGTGGAGCTTCATCAAATCTTGTTACGCTCGCGGCCAAACGACCCAGGCTCTAAGCCTGCAGGCATCAGGAGAACGGCGTCACCTTTGCTTTGCTTGCCGCCAGGCGTGAGACCTGCCAGGTGTTTAGTGGGATAGGCAATGCAAGGCAAAGGTGACGAGGAGATACATTTGGGCGCCCTGCGTGAAACCTTGCTTAGTAATTGCTCTGGCTGTAAGTGAAAACAGAATTTGTATGCTTGCAGTGGCACAAGTAAGATCGCTTTGATGCTCCCTTTTTCATTTCCTTTTTGTTCTATGGTGATGTAGACTGAGGACGTGGTTTCGCTTGGATTTATGCACCGATTTTTGGCCGCAGTCATTTACTAAAGTAAGATAGATGAGATGTTTTATATTAAAAAAACACTGATGAAAATGCTCACACGCCAACGCGAATGTTTTACTGGTCAGTCGAAATTAAGGAATCTGAATCGATACATTCTGAACAGAGAGTGATCAGAGGCTCACAGAAATGGTTCAAGAACGGGTCACCGCTTGGCCAGAGCACTAAGCACCCGTAATCCTGTATCGTTTAGCATATAACTCCAGCAAGTAGAGAGCTGTAAATGTGACCTTGTGTTTGGAATTTGGAAAAGAAATATATACTCATTGCTCAATAATCTTGCTAGCACAGAGTGAGCATTTTGAGTGCAGGTCACAATGAAGAAAAGACAGCCGAATTTACCGTAAGACAGCTAATCCGCCCGGAGACGTTACTCATCCTTTAGACTGTAATTTTTCTGTGACCAGTGGAAGAGATTAAAGTTTCAGAAAAAGACAACATGAGGTAATTTTGCCGTGCTTACAAATAAAGGCACAAGACGGCCATCCAAAATCCCCAGTACGCCTCCGATCCCCTCGTCCAAAATCCTCCAGCCTGCCTCGCCCTCCCCTGCTGCCTGCCATGGCTCAGAACGGACCCCACGGCCACCAAGCCGACGCCGCTGCCTCCGACGACGGCCACACCGCACCACCAACCACTGTCGCCTTCTCCCTCACGAGCGCTGGTCCATACGGCATCGGTGGTTCCTCTTCCTCGGGGGGCAACATGGAGACCATGGACGCCAGCTCCGGCAAGGGTAAGAACCTTATCCCTGACCTCAACATGGAAGAGCGCGACGACTCCGCGGGCGGCAGCAAAGATAAGCCGCACTCGGAAGCGGAGGTAGAGGTAGCTGCCGCCGACGCCGACGCCGACGCCGACAAGGGCAAGAGCGTGGCCGTTGCTGACGACGGCGAGCCCAACGTCAACATCGCCTTGGAGCGGGAGAGGCGCAAGCGGATGAAAGATCTGTTCAGGTCACTCCAAGACCTGATGCCCCACGTCCCTCAGAAGGTAATATTAAAGCTCTCACATGACGCGATCAATCGTACGAATTTTTTTTCCCGTATACGTTGGCTTGCTAGGGCTTGGAAGTTGGAACACGCATAACAAGGGCAGCGCAAGTCTAGTCTAGTATGATACTGTACTGTGCGTGATCTGATGGATCTACTGTTGTTTCTCTCTTCTGACAGACTGACAAGGTGAACTTAGTGGGAGAGGCGATCCAGTACATCAGGGCCCTTGAGGAGAAGGCGGCCATGCTGGGGAAGCAGACGCTCGCGCGGCAGGCCGCCGCTAGGGGTGAGGCCTCCTCCTCCTCCCTCTCTTTGAGCTCTTTGAGGGCGATGCCGCAGACCGCGCAGGGCATGGCGGCCCTGTGCTCTTCGGACGCCCCGCGTGGCTGGGGCGGTGTGCTTGTGCCGCCTGCTGCTCCAGCCGTGCCAACGTCGCCGATGAGATACAAGACGTGGACGGGGCCAAACGTGGTGCTGACCGTGGCCAACGACAACGCGTACATCAGCGTGTGCGCGCCGCCGCGCGCTAACACCCTGACCATGGTGATGTCCGTGCTGGACAACCAAGGGATCGACGTGATCACCGCACAGATCTCGTCCGACAGAGTTCGCGCCCTGTTCATGATCTATGCCCATGTAAGTAGCAATGTTGCTCCATCCATCCAGTGTCCTTCTGGTTTCATAGCATAGCTTCGAGCTTTTGTTGGCCAGACATAGGGGTATAGGGTCGTTGCAGCAGCTTATATGCGATCTGATAAGCATGACGATGGGCGATTCGTTGGCATTCTTAGATCGAGAAGAATCCTTTCATCCGGACGAGGGGATTTAATCTGACCTAGAAATGAAAGGAATGCACTTATTCCTCCGCAATATTTGAATTTGAAAATGATTTCAGTTCGCGCGGGCGAATCTAAAAGCCTACGACAAAAAAATGGTCAAAATACCGTTGAATTAGGGTATGCTAAGGCTTTCTTTTGTCGCACTTTATTTAATGGAAAAAAGTTGATCCAAAAACTGACAAGATTTATATAAGTTGAGGTTTCATAGATTCACTAACCGTAAGGAAATAATACGTTAGAGCTTTATTTTTGTCGTACTCTGTCTGATGAGAAGAAGGTGGTGGTTCGAATACCGACATGATTTACGTAAGTTGACGCTACATGGTTCTAGTAACCACAAGGAAGTAGTACGTTAGAGCCTTATTTTGTCGTGCTTTAATGGTACCGATCATACTAAATCTAGCTATGCTAATTGACAGATATGGTTCCCTTTCCTTATTCAGTCTCATCCTTTTAACTGGAGATATTGGTTTACAAGCGGCTTGCAAAGGCTGTGGTTACAGGTTTCAGTAACTATTTGGAAAATAGTTTGTTAAAGGTCCATTTTTTGGCGGCGTATATGCATATATGGAAAATATGCTTTATTAGGAGTTGACATAACAAAGTACTAAAGCCTATCACTATAGTTAGAAATAAATATGATCCAAAATTTCATACCCTTCACATACATTGAGTGCACCTGTGGATTTATGCTTTATAGGAATAACTATTATGTGACTTGCTTTATGATTAAACTCTTTTTGTTACTAAAAAATGTTACAAACTTGTCCAAATAGATGAAGGAGTCTATTATTTTGTCAAGAGGTTTGTTTTTGTAGTACTGGTTTGATTAGTGTAGCAGAATACCATTTGAATGGTCACTTAGAGTAGTTAAGGCTGCTTGCTACTTGAATAATCATGTACCATATCTCACAATTCCATATTTCCACAAAGATGAGTTTGTACTTTGCACTTGATACTTTTTCACTCTAGCAGTAACATGAATGCACAGTGGCACGGTTCACCAGAAACATGCATATATACTCCCTCCGTATCGGATTTAGAAGTCGTTTAGGACAGCGACACGGTCTCTAAAACACAACTTTGACCTTTTGTTTTTATAAAAAAAATTTATGGAAAAGTGATATATGTATACTTTTATGAAAGTATTTTTCAAGACAAATCTATTCATATAATTTTTACATTTGCAAACTCAACAACTTAAAAGTTATTGATGATTTATATTCTCAATGTTTGACCTAAACCTTGTCCAAAATGACTTCTAAATCCGATACGGAGGGAGTATATACCCAAAACGCCGAACCAATCACAAACAAGTGCCATTATTGTAGATATTGTGCACGGTCTATATATATTAGAATCAGAGCACCAATATCTAGCTTGTAGAACCTTATATAGCAAGGCTATGCGTGACAAAAGTCTATTCATCAAGAAAATAAATCTGCTCTTATATGCATATTGAAGTGGTAACATTTTCAAAAAAAAATTCTCATACGGCAAGCTTGTTTGCGTGAGTAAAACTTTATGGCAGCTTAGTAACATTCATATATCTTTCTACTACATAACAGGTGACTGGAATAGGTGGTGAGAATCGTCGTTCGGCAGAGGAAGTGTACCAGAGGGCTGTGTCGGAGATCATGTATAGGCTCCACAACAGCAACACCTAGACCGGAGCCGCCATCAACAAGGCCTCAAGGGCGTCTCAAGCTGCGCCACTGCATGCCGATGCCATCGATCTGCTCATCAGCTTGCAGCCTTCGGACTGGAGCGATCGCAAAACCGAAATAAATTTATTTCTTGATTAATTTGCACCTGTCATATGAAGGTTTGAGAACCGTCGTCTCTGCGCCGTCGTCAGGTCTGGTCGAACTGAGAGTACTTGCGTGCCTGTGTGTCGACGTTGCTTTGCAACGTCTCTTCGTTTCGTGACTGCTGTACCACCGTGTCTTCTGAATTGCTGTTGGAACCGTTTTAATAAGTTCCGGGTGTTGGTTTGTTTAGATGGTTTTTGCTGTTCCGGTGGTTCGCGCTGTGCTGTGCTGCAGGTCGATGGATGTGATTCCCTGGCATTCTGCAGGTCGGCCGGGTCGTAACTGATGGAGGACGAGAACCATGATGGTGTCGCCGTGCCCGTCCGTGTGTATGCCAAGTTCCTTGCATCGTCTGGGGTGCCGTAAGTATGTTACCGTCGTCTTCTGAATTTGCTGAACCGTTTAAGTTTGTCGAACATTTGCAGTTTTATTGGATTGGTGTTGCAGTCGTCCCTGGTCCGCCTGGTGGACAAATATGCAGGTCGATGAAGCATATACGTAGAGCTTGCTTTGGGTTGGGCCGGATTTTGAGTCGTTGAAGCTGGGCTACTCCAGAAGGCCCATGAGGAAAATAGCAGATGGGCCAAGCCCAGTTAAGTTAAGCCGGTTTGAATTCCTTCCCGTTGGATTGTCGTCCCATCTGACTAGCAGAAAGCAATAGCGTTAAACAAACAAGTCGATGGAGCGTGCTGATCTCTGATCGTCCCGGTCCGTCCAGTCCATCAGTCACTTACTCCTCATGTGCATGTGGTGCCAGCTACGATGCTGGCTGTCACCTGGATCAGCATGCAGCTCATGTGGCGGCCACTGGTGGATCGAATTCTAGAACTGCCTGCCTGCTCTCGCTCGCACGCACGCTCACCCCGTCACCCGCATGTGCTTCCCTCCCCAAACTCCCACCAAAGATCATTCGGGGGAGTCAGAGACCCAAGGGGAATAGGAATACTGTGCTGCACATGGTGGAAAAAAGAAGAAAGAAGGGGAGGGCACGAGGGCTTATCCAACCAACAAATGCCCGAATGCATGCCCTGCACAGACAGATCGATGGGTCGATCGGTGGTACCATATCATTGTACTGCGCCTGCATACACTAATCCTGCTCCCGGCATCCGGACCTCGCTCCAACATGCATGCAAACAACACAGTAGTAGCTTTATTTGTGCCAAGCAGGCAGAGTGCATGGCCGCATGCAGCGCTTTGGTATACTCTAGTCAATGTTCCTGTTTGCCTCGCTGAAATTTAGCTGATGCTGATGCTGATGCTGATTTGTTGGGAGAGAAAAACACCGTTACTTCACTGAGAACTGCTGAAGTAGTGCTGAAAAAACAGGCCTAAACGGAGCAGCAGGAGGAGACAGATAAAAGGTGCGTTCAAAGGCAGGCAGAAAAGGTCGTTAAGCTAAGCTAAGCTAAGCAGGACGACTCGCAGTCGCACGCACGCAGCACACCAGCAGGCACTACTACACACTAGTACAAGTGTACAACCACTACCTCCTCCAGCAGTCCAGCGAGGGCAAGAAGGCGTGCAGCAACAGCACCGAAAAGGGGGAGAAGACGCAGGCGTGGAGGAGGACGGAGGACCGGAGGATTGCAAGGCCAACAACGGCAACGTGGCGCGCTCCACCACCAGACCAACACGGGCTACCTAGCTTGCTTGCTTCATCCCATCAGTTGTCGAGCTGTTCAACAACAGTGGCCGAACAAATGCTACCGCGACAACAGCCTCAGGGTCTATGCTATGCCAACACTGCCCACTACCAAGTAGCAGTAGAACTACTAGTGCAGTTGAAGGAATCTCGCTCATGCCACTGCTCGTTCTGCTTGACGGGGCGTAGGTAGCCAAAGCCAAGCTTAGCATTGGTGCTCCAGCGTACGACAGGCCAATTTCCTTTTGGTGCGTAGTAGGACTAGACAAGATTGGCTAGGGGAGCTAGCGTCTTTTCTGCACAAATTCTGATGTGGATTCCCCTACAACTACAATGCAAATGCTGCTCCTACGAATTAGTAGTAATCTACTGACGAAAAAGAAAAGAAAGGCCTTGTTTAGATTCCAAACTTAGTAAGTGCTCCGTCACACTGTAGCAATTTTGTTTTTATTTGGTAATAATTGTCCAAACATTGATTAATTAGGTTTAAAATATTAGTCTCACAAAGTACAATAAAACTGTGCAATTAGTTTTTGATTTCATCTACATTTAGTACTCCATATATGTGCCGACATTTTGATGTGATGGGGAATCTTCTTTTTGCATAGTAGAATTTGGAGGTGAATTTGGTTATCTAAACAAGAGCCAAAAGGGCAGGTAGCCAAAAGCTCGCTCGATCGGAAAGGGCAGCAGCAGGCAGAGTGGCCAACAAACGACGGAGGGAGCAGCGTAGGCATAGCACTCCACTGAAGACCACGGATGGACACAGTACCGATTAATTATATTCTCCGTCCCCAACCCAAAAGCACAGGGGGTGTTGGGCACAGCATCATTTTCCCTTTATTCAACCGGTCGAACTCCTCTTTCTGAAAGAAAGGTGCTAATGCTGTGTTCTATGTTATCTTGCTCTGCTCATTCGTCGTAATGATGATATATACTCGTGAAAGGGCAAGATAATGTAAGTAGCTGTCAGCACATACCCGTGAAAGGGCCCGGTCTCGGTCTCCCTCCCCCAACCTCCATCTGTGCACTTACTTAAACAACCAAATGCTTCTTCTCGTTTGGTTTGATGGGGCTCTCGCCTCGCGCCTCTCGGCCTCGGTTGGTGGGAGATCCAGACGACTAGTTTGGCGCTTCAGCTCCTCCGTCCTCACTTTGCATTCGGATATGCTATTATTTGGCCATTTGATATATATACTCCTAGCTGCTTAACTTTGGGACTTGGCATCACTTTGACCAGGACCGTACCGGCCGGAGATAGTAGTAGTACATGTCAGCATCGATTATTGTAGTGGTAGGAATTCCCAGTCTCAACATGGCAATTGGCAATGGATAATGCATCATGACGACAAAGTTGTGAGTTTTTTTTCTCCTTCTCCTTATATATGCAAGTTACTCATCATAATAGGGCTTTTTTTATAGGTCAATATAAGAGGGCTTTGAACGCTGAACTTCTTCATACAAACCCCACACACGGATTCATATCTGCTACGACAAGCGTCGCATGAATCCCGCGATCGAGTTTGTTTGCGTTCAAAGGATCCGCGCGCTGGCCAGGGATCCAGATCCACGGGCTGAATTCCGGACGAAGAAATGCTCCATTGATTTGGTGGCGGCCGCATGATCACAGCTCAAAAGCATGCATCTCACGAAACAGTTTGGCTAAAGCAAAGAATCATTTCCCTTTGCCTTCTGTCCGTTGCTCCTCGCGTCCTAGCAGCAGCCCACGGGGTCGTTGGCCCCTGGCTGGCTCTCTGGTCATCGGCTTTGAGGCCTCAGGCAACCAGCGTAGGATCGAACCTAGGACCTCTCACTTTGGGCCTCAGGCTTCACGGTGCTAAACAGTCTACTAGCAAGGAGAGTTTCAAGGGAGAAACCCAAAATTCTGCTGTATTTAATAGGGGTAAACAAAACAAAGGAAAAATGCACTCCTTGAATCTTGAGTACGAAGGGAGTAGTAGTAAAATTTAGGAAAGCCAAAACGATTTAACTAGCCGGCGCCACTTGGTGCCAGCGAACCGAACCAACGTACGTAGATCGGACAGCGAGCCACCAGGCAGCAATGGAAGCGCGCCATCCACGGCGAACACGCCGCTTTTGCCGTCAGTGCGACGGGATGCCAGATGCGGACGGTGTACTCTCTCCCTTCCCCGTCTCATCAGATTTGTTTAATGGACTAATCTTTGAAGCAACAGCACCGTACCCCCACGCGATTAGATTAGTGCTCCCTACTGTACGTCAAGCCGCAAGCATCGCCGTCACGTCCCGCACCATCGTAGGCCCGGCATGTATGTAAATCATGGACCAATCTTGACTCCACAGCAGGAGCCAGGAGGGCTAGCTAGACGGCGAGGCGACATTAGTGCTATGGAGACGACCGAACGGAGGTGGTGGTAAATAATGGAGCTGCTGCGTGCACAGCACAGCCAGAGCGGTGCCGCTTTGCTCGCACCTCAGGTGCCATTCATCCTCATGGAGGGAGAGAGCGAGACAGGGGCCGGGGCACCAGGCAATAGAGACGAAGGGATCGGTGAGGGCGGCGAGCCGGGGGCACCGGGCCGGGGCGTTAATACGGCTTTACTATTTATGTATGCTTTGCCCGGCTGCTCCCCTGCCGGTGGGTACTACGTACAGGTGCAGTACAGTAGTTTATTCTTTACTCTACGGAGGAGAGAAGGAGAAGCAAACAACATAGCAGTCCGGTCCAAGTTGTGCATGCCTGGGCCTGATGATGCCTGGCCGGCCGCACTAATAATGATGAGTGGTGATCGAGCGGGTCTTCTTCACCTATGCGGTCAAAAGCGGGGGGGGGGGGGGGGGGGGGGGGGGGGGGGGGGGGGGGGGGGGGGGGGGGAGCGAAGAGCGGCAGTTGCCCTGCCCGTGCCCACCGCCTCCGTGCCGTGCCGTGCCCCACTGACCTGACGACGAGCCCCTCCTGAGTCCTGATGCCATGCCACGCTTCTCCAGTTCTCCTGTTCAAATCACTTGGTTAGGCTGTGTTTAGATCCATTAAAAAGTGCACTATGCAAAAAAAAGATTCCCCGTCACATCAAACTTGCGATACATATATAGAGTACTAAATGTGGATAAAATCAAAAACTAATTGCACAGTTTGGTTGTACTTTGCGAGACGAACGTTTTGAGCCTGTGAATGGTTCAGACAATTATTACCAAATACAAACGAAATACTACAGTGCGCATTTAATACGCACTGTTCCAACTCGGGACGGCCGATTCCGGAACTGAACACGGACATGATTTCCCGCCTCTTTCGCTGCCGCTGTTGTGCCATGCGTTGTCTGTCTGTCCATGGGGCAGAGAAACAGAGGAAATGGAGGGGCGGTCTCAAAAGTGGTGCTAGAGGATGGGAGGCCCCGAGGGGGATGTGATAATTTCACGGCAACAACATTCCATTCTGCAGAAGCATCCTGCAGGCTGCAGGACGGGGCAGCCCCACCCCCACCTCTCACCGCCACCGGCCAAGCTCTGCGCTGTGCCGCTGCTTTCAATGCCGCAATCTCCCCAGTCCTCTCGCTGCTTCGCCTGTACTTTCACTGACCCGAAACACGCAGACGCCCGCACGCGCGCCTGGGCCTGGGCCAAGTGCCAAAAACTAAAAAACAAACATTTTCTTTTGCCATCCCACCGACGACCTAGCCTTGTTTACTTCCCAAAATATTTCCCAAAATATTTCAGATTCCCGTCACATTGAATCTTTAAACACATAAATGAAGCATTAAATATAGATAAAAATAAAACTAATTACACAGTTTAGACGAGACGAATCTTTTAAGCCTAGTTAGACCATGATCGGACAATAATTGCCAAATAACAACAAAAGTGCTACAGTAGCGCTACAGTTACATTTCCCAAAATATTTCGCGAACTAAACAATGCCCTAATCAAATGGCCAAATAATCCAATGGAGGAAAACGAGCGAATGCCATGTAAGAATCGGTGCCTTGGCTGCTTAGCTATTACTGCTACTGTTGATCGATCGAGAATCACGAATCCATCCTCCTCCCTCCTCCCTGACTGCCAACATTACGTACGTACAAAACTGGAAACAATTCTAGACAGAATTTCTCCGTCCTGCTACCGTCCTGGTCCCGCCATACATACACGCCGCCGGCGCCGGCCACCGCCCCACGGACGTACGCTGGGTTGCAGGCAAGGCCATACAAGCCGGCGGCAGCTTCTGCACTTGGCCTGCCCCTGAGCGAAGTGGAGGATCTTTCCGCCTTGGGGAACAGATCGAAGAACACTAGGGGCCGGCAATCAATCATGGCCAATTAATATAATGATGACGATGACGATGATCAGTAGTGTTGGAGGAAGTCGTCGGAGTTGCCGATGCAGTCGGTGGTCGGCCAGGCGGAGCGGAGCAGCTTCAGCAGGTGCTGTGCCTTGCGCTTGGCGCGCTCCGAGCACCCGCCCTGCACCATCATCAGCAGCTGGCTCATGGCGCCCGCGCGGACCGCCTCCACCTGCAGCGCCTCGCACCCGCCCACCACGGCCACCAGCGCGCCCGCCGCGTGCTCCGCCGCGCGCCCCGACATGGCGCGCACCAGCGCCGCCACGGCCGCGGCCCCGCCCCCGGCCCCCGCGACCACGGCGTCGCGCCCGCCCTCGGCGCGGCACAGGCGCTCCACGGCCGCCAGCGCGCGCTCGGGCTCCCCGGCGCCGCCCTCCGCCACGCGCCGCGCCAGCGCCGACGCGGCGCCCGCCGCCACGGCGCGCGGGCGGTTCTCCTTGGCCAGGCACAGCGCGAACAGCGCCCGGATCCCGACGCGCACGGCGCGGGCGTTGGCCTTCTCCTCCACCAGCGCCACGAGCCCGTCCATGACGCCCTCGGCGGCGCCCAGCACGGCGCGGGCCTCGGCCCCCGACGCCGACGCCGCGGCCTCCGCCACGGCGCCCGCGTTCACCCGCGCCTCCAGCGGGGCACTTCCGACGCCGCCGAGGACCTTGCCGAGCCTCGCCACCCTCTCCTCCCTCCCGACCACCGCCGCGGCCTCCGCCTCCCCGAGGCCCACCAGCGCGAGCACTGCCATGGCCTCCGCCTCGAGCTCCTCGCTCGTCGCCCCAAAGGCGGCCTCCACCAGCGCGGCCCTGGTCTCGTGCGTGGCCATGACGAGCCTGTTCTTGTCGGACTCCCTGGCGAGCGCCCTGAGCCTCCGCAGCGCGGGGAGGCCCGGGCCCTGCGCCACGAGGGAGCGCACCAGGTCCGGGTCCGCGGGCTGCTTCGGCGTCGGGATGCGCTCCACGCCCATGGAGCGGTGCGCCACGCACCACTCCTGGATGAGCCGGCGGAGGGTGTGGTTGGGGATGAGCGTGAAGTCGGCGAGCGGCGCGCGGGTGACGGGGCAGGTGGTGTTGCCGGTGGCCACCCACGACTCGATGCTGGCGCGGTCGTAGGTCTGCCCCGTCGACACCGTCACCGGGTCGCGCATCAGCTCCAGGGAGATGGGGCACCGGAAGTACCACGGCACCTGCAGCCCCGCCGTGTCCAGGCCCAGACCCAGCGGCACGCCCCCCGGCATTACTTTCAAGACCACCCGTACGTGCGCTGGTGCTGCTGCTGCAGTCTGAGCAAGCGCGATTTGGATGGATCTTGGCCGAGAGAGCTGTAGGTAGCTAGCTCGCTCGCGCTGGAGATGGATGGAGACGTGGTGCGCGTGAGGGGGAAGGAGAGAGACGAGAGGTGGTTGAGCGAGTGGTGGGTGGAGAGGAGAGCAGAGGAGAGGAGCCTGCTGGCTGCAGGCGCGGTGAGGACTGACTGAGAGTGGCGGAGGAAGGAGACCGGCCGATTCGATCTGGAGGACGCCGAATGGCGCCGGGTATAAGTAGGCGGGAGGTGGCCAGCACGTGTGCGGGGGTGGGGTTCACTGCTCGCTACTGGAGTACTCCTACCGTCCTAGTACCGTGCGTGCCGGAGCTGGGAGTGGGAATCCTGGGAGTTCCATTACGGCATTGCCACTTCTACCGCGGCGGGCGGGAAGGGAGTCCATGCCATGCCGGCACTCCCAGTCCGACGGCCGTGCAGTGCGGCTCCACCGGTCGGGGCTCGGGACGGGCGCGACTGCGACGTCCCTGCCGGTTGGCGGATGCCGATTGGGCGCAGCGCGGGCGCCAATGCGACCGCGTTTTTAACGTTAGAGGAAGGTCAATAATAATAGAGCTACCTTGTTCGGCTATAAAACAAACTATACGAGTCAAATTATATAATAAATGTTTTCTATTTATCTTTAAAAAGTTTTTTTTCTTATTTTTTCTCACAACACTCGCTTCTTAGGTCCACTAATACCTATGTTTTCGTGCTCAACTTGATGTTTTCATAGGAGTCAAGCTCTCATCTTTCTCCTCTCTTCTCTTCTCCACATCAATATTAGCTTTGGCTATAAGCCGATTAATATAATCGCTCTTGTAACCGGCTTGGCTGAGGCCGAGGCCGTCGGGCCCATTTGACTGGGCCGGGGCGAGGCCGAGGCGACACACGCCTCCACCTGGTCCTGACACGGCGGGGGCCCACAGCGCAGCGGGCCAGACAAATCTGGGAATATTTGTTGAGATTATTACTCGCTGACGCTGCTCTAGCGCAGGCGACGATGATTGATGGAGCAAAAACTTGAAGGCTTGTTGGCATCCGCTGCCCTACTACTACGTATCTCGCAGGCAATAATATAATATTACTACAACCCACACGGACGTAGAGTACGCAACGCGATCTGCGGCCAGCCAGGGCAATAGTTTTCCCAGCTTAGCCCTGCTAATGGGTGAAAACCCACCCCGTACCTAACCCAACCCATAATAAATTAACTCTCTTTTTCCACCCAACCCATCCCATATTTTTATAGTTTCAATCCAACCCATTCCAACCCATAAACTAATTAAACCCACGGGTTTGCTATAAAAATCTATGGATTTACATAAAAATGTATATATATGCTTGGATAAGACATATGGGCCCCACATCAAAGCCGGACCCTAGAAATAAAAGCTCGCGTTCACATTATAAAATTTTGTTGAAATTGACTAAAATTTGTTGCAAATGATTTATGTAACAAGCGGCTACTTTATGCCAATTGGCACTGCCAGATCAATATGTGGACCCCACATCAAAGCCGGACCCTAGAAATAAAAGCTCGCGTTCACATTATAAAATTTTATCGAAATTGACTAGAATTTGTTGCAGATGATTTAATGTAACAAGCAGCTATTTCATGCCAGTTGGCATTGCCAGATGAATATGTGGGTCCCACCTCGAAGCCGGACCTTAGAAATAAAAGCTCGCGTTCACATTATAAAATTTTGTCGAAATTGACTAAAATTTGTTGCAGATGATTTAATGTAACAAGCAGCTATTTCATGCCAGTTGGCATTGCCAGATGAATATGTGGGCCCCACCTCGAAGCCGGACCCTAGAAATAAAAGCTCGCGTTCACATTATAAAATTTTGTCGAAATTGACCAAAATAAATTAAGCTGGATTCAACATGTCATGAGGCTAATCCGTGCCAATTAGCATAGCAAAATATGCATGTGGGCCCTACATCAAAAGCTAAACAAATTACAAATCAATATATATGTATACTATGATATATTAAAAATTCAACATCAACCCATGGGCTCAACCCATTCAAACCCACAAAAAAAGAACCCAATCCCGACCCATCCAACCCAGTTTTCTATTAAACCCAACCCGACCCAACCCGCTAAATAAATCAACCCATTCCTACCCATCCAGAATACACTCATTTGAAAACCGAACCCATTAAACCCATTTGAACCCAACCCATTAGCAGGCATATCCCAGCTGCACGCGGAGACGCAAGCTGGGATGGATGGATCGATCGATCGGGGTCTCTCTGCCCACCAGCTACGTAACACGGCACACATGCATGGTCACATGCGCCTTGTTCGCTAGCAAGGCCACGGGCTTCTCCTCCCCTCATGCTTGGTCGCTTGCCGCTAGAAAACGATGGTGCCCTGCTGCTTTGGGTGGTTCTAAAGAAACAGAGCACGGGAAGGAAGGAAGAGGACGGGAAACAGGATAGCCTACGGGCTTAGCCTGTTTGGGCACCCCGCATGGAGAGGAGGGCGGTCACTAGTCAGCTAGCTAGGTACTAGTCCACTCCACACCCATAGCACACATCAGGTAGATGCCGATCCGTGGCAAATGGCGGAGTACCTTGAAATGTACCACAGTCCACAGTGCCCTCAGCGTCCTCGTTGATTTCGTCTCCGACTACACTAGCAAGGTACGATATATGACTCGAACGTGTACCGGTTTATGTGAGCGGATTATGCTCCTACGTACATTAACCATGCACGAGTCAATTAAAATCAACGGCATGTTCCGGCATCCGCACATCACCTCCACGGCTCCACCACCAGACCGATATTTCTTCAGTCAATGGGAAAGTGTCGGTCGCTGCCTTGCCCGGTTCATCGTTTAAACCTGTCCATTTCACATTGGACGCCTACGAGCTACGAGTACTCCCCAATTTTCATTTCCGAAAGAGGCCTCCATCGATAGGTAGTGCCAATTAATGATCTGGCAACAACTATTTGGTGGTGGTGGATGGAGC
Source organism: Saccharum hybrid cultivar R570 (assembly GCA_038087645.1). Taxonomy (NCBI): domain Eukaryota; kingdom Viridiplantae; phylum Streptophyta; class Magnoliopsida; order Poales; family Poaceae; genus Saccharum; species Saccharum hybrid cultivar. The sequence continues at coordinate 1,343,072 of JAQSUU010000198.1, forward strand.
AGCATTGCCCACAGTAGTTTGTGCACATTTTATGCATGTATTTGTGGATAGATTAACACACGAATTGGAGCCAGGAATCAGGAATTGGAATCAAGTTTCCTGAATTCTAGTAATTCGATGTCCACGGATTTGAGATTTGGTGTTACAACTCTAATTCCTAGGTATTGACCTACAATTACAATTGGCTTCTTCTAATACAGAGCCCAACCCCTCTGTATTCATTGAAATTGAACGAGACGGCCACATCGCCCGCTTCCCACGGCGGCGCACCCCAACCCTTGACACCTCCGTCACCGGGCTCCACCCCAAACACCTTCCCTCATCCAAAGCCGCCCCAACCTCGGCAACTCCGTCCTCGGTCGTTGCCCCTAACACCCTTCTCGCGCCACGCACCGCCAACACCTCCCTCCCTGGTCGCCACCCATGACACCTTCCTCGCGGCACGCACTGCCAACCCTGATGCCTCCCCTCGTCGGAAGTCGGCCCCAACCTTGATGTCTCCCTCACCCGAGCGCTGCCCCTAATGCCTCGCTCGACGAGCGTGTCCCCAAACCCGACGATGCCTTGAGGCCTCCGTCACTTGTCGTCCCCTCCAACACCAACGTCTTCCTCGCCAGTCGTCCTCCTACTACTGTCTCCGCGCAAGGCCCGGCAAGCTCTTTCTTCCCTATGTCCGACAAGATCCTCTCCTTCTTCCCCATCTCCGATAGGCTCATTCTTCCAGCAGGCTACGGAGAAGTGGAGACGATGGGTCAATTTGGTGTATATCCAAACAATAGATTTGGTATTGCAGGAGATTTTCAATACAAAGCTGATTTGATAATAAAATATCCAATTCAACTTCTGCACTACCAATATCTACATTCAAAAGGACCGTATTATTTTAGAACAAAGTGTATGCATTTTTAAACGAATGGGACACCACCTTGCACCTTTGCTAGTACCGAGCCTATCCGTAGATGTGTACGGTATGCTGTTTTAGTTTTATTCCAAATTATAAAATATTTTGATTTTTCAGACACATTGTTTTATCTATGCATCTACTTATATAGTTTATATCTAATTAAGTATATAGCAAAAAAACTAATAATTCGTATATAGTGAATATTATTTTTTACGCAAAGGATTGTGAGGGAGATCCCCACAGTAATTTTTATAAATAATTTAAGAAACAATCAAGATTATACAAACTAGTATTTTGTTTTCCGTTTGTCTGCTCCAACCTGTTTCCCTCAGATTTTCCCTCATTTGTTGTCGTTGAGCATGGTAGTTTGTACTGTGTGTGCTCAGTTGCAACAGTGTTAAACACAGCTGTCTTTCGGTGCCTCAGGCTATCCACACTCGTAGTACTCTAAATTCATCATCTATACATCTAGTCACCGAGATTCTCTCCTCTATGCCCAATTCTTCCGCACCCATCCATCCTCTATATAATCCTCTATCCACTGTGGGGCCCACTTATTACTTTATCTAAATATATCCATGTGAGATCTAGTTTTAAAGAATTTATTGAAATGAATTTAATAGTGTAATCGAAATTTAATTTGGTTTTATGGTTTGTGAGTTATAACATTTTTAGTTACTTGCACTCGTGGGACCCACCGCTCCCCTCTCACAGCCGAACAGTAGCAGCGGGCCCGAGCCACGTGCGTGGGTAGCGGATGGCCGCTATTCCGCTAGAAATAGCGGACGGCGTCGAGTACCGGACCGGATGGAGTACAGCGCTGCGACTTCTTCGTCCACTAAAAGCTCCTCCAGGATAGCGTGACGGATGGTATAGAGTATCCAGTGCAGTCAGTCTCAGGATCGTAAAAGGGATCCTGTTTGTGTTTGACCAAGCTACTGTGCATTGTAACATTGCAGGTTCAACGCACCAATCGAGCAAGCACGCAGTGAATGTCTACCACGGCATCTCCTACTTGGACTGTATAAATAACGGTTGTCAGAGCCGTCTGCTCGGCCCATTTACTTCGTACTACGACTGTCCTTGCGGTGCCCAAGATTATCCAAATGGCAACATCTCCCGGCCCCCTCGGTCCAGTCCATCCCGTCCCGCGCCCGCCCGTCCTTCCGTCCGTCCGCGGATTCCGATGCGCTGTGCTCGTCAGCTCTGCCCGGACAGGACAGCCGCACGGGCGTGGGTTTCCGCGCGCCTCGCTGCGTGCGCCCCCCGCCCGCCAGCCCGTGTGTCCGGCCCGCCGGGCGCCAGCCACGGGACCCCGCCGGTCAAACCGGTCAATCCCCGCTCCCGGGGCGTGCCCCGGCGCCAGAGACGAAGCCGGATCGCCGGTGGAAGCCTCGCGTCCCGCTTCCTTCTCGGCTCTCTCGAGGAACCCACGACGACGGACGGAGCGATAGCCCACAGGACGGGGGCCTACGGTCCTCTGGGCGCAAATATTCCCCGAGGGGCCCCACGCACGCCACCCACCGAACAGCCATCCGACGTACCCATGCCGACACGTCGGACGCGGCCGCGGGCCCCGCGCTCCTCATCCGTAGCCGCGGCGGGGGCAACGTGTCGACAGGAGGTGGCGCGCTCGGGCGTGCGGGACGGGAGCGAGCGAGTCCCTGGCGTGGGGGGCCACGCGGCAGGGCTGGGCCCTGGGGCGCCCTATGAGTGGGCCTCGGCTTGTCCCCGGTCAACCGGGCAGCGCGCAAGGGTCGGGGCTCTCTCTCTCCGCTCGTGGGGTGCGGAGGAAGGGCTGGGGCGCACGTGCGGGACAGCTGGCGCGGGTGCTTCGAGTTTTGACCGCATCGTGCTCGGTGGGGGGCTCGCCGGTACGGAATCGTCGGCCGGGCCCCCTTGGACTTGGACTTGGAATTGGATTGGTGGTCGTACGTGCTACCGCTGCACGATGGGCCGACAGCGGGTTCCTCCTCCTCCTATCTCGTTTCTCTGTGATGCACGCTATCTTATCCTTGCATCTCTCTTTTATTTTACATTTTTATCCTGTCCTCTCGCCTTGGATTTTACTGAACCAGCTGGATTGGAGATAGTCGGACGCACGACGCGTCAGGTCCTCGTGCTCCAAACTGTAAGGCTAATCCCCCGACACAGCAAACGCCAATGAACGCATGATTTGTGTGGCTTAGACTCACGGTTAGAGCAAGGTTAATAATACAGGCGATGATTGTTTGCTGTAAAAATTCTTGCAGCCTATCTCTCAGCTTATTTATATAGCAGTTAGCTCTTCAGTATTAATACATGGCCCACATGTCTATCTCATGTAGTTTATCGATTCTTGTGTCTAAGCCGGATATAAGCTAATAGCTCATTTCCCTTCTCTCTCCTCCACGTCAGCATTTAGTCTACTTACCGCCTGCTACTATACTTGCTCTTATAGAAAAGTGGATACATATATAGTATATAGGGGCGGAGCGAGGATTTAAACATAGGGGGTATTTAAGCCGACAACAATCATACACAATGAAATGCATACAAGACAACAGCATAGATAATATCCAAACAAAAGTTTATTTTGCGATATACATAAAAGCTAAAAAAAGGTTGTGCATGTTACAAAGAAGAAGGGAACACAATTTAATTAGTATCTAACTTTCACTCGATTAGTCCAATTCTTAGGCCACAAAAATATCGTGATAATAATATAAACAAAAAAGATGAAATTAAAAGGCATAGAAAGACTAATCCTATAAATTACTGAAGAACAACAAACAATTAAAGCACTAATTAGTATCATTATCTTGCTAATTGAATAATTAACTAGCTGATTGAGGAGGAAGCATTATGGAGGCACCAGCGTGTTTGGGGGTGCCAGGCCTCCCTCAACCCCTCCCTCCCTTTGCCACTGTATAATAAACAACAACAAAAACAACATCATATTTACTCTACGTTGGTAATATTTCCAAGAGACAATCATACACATTATAAATTAGATCTGTAAGCGGGCTAAAACATGATAACGATCCCACGCCTGCCATAGAGTAGGCAAGATTTCATCAGACCGGCCTAACCTTCTATAGCCAATAGGCAAGGGGTTTACATGAGACCGGCCTCGCATGTTGACCGGACGGAGTAGGGTTGCCTGTCAATGTAGCTGGCCCACGCCCGCCACTATGAAAGGATCTTCAGATGCTAAAGGGGGCAAGTGAATAGCCTATAATTTAAAATTTGTGCAAGCACACAAACATCAGGCAAAACGCTTAGATACAAAGGTTTCCCTGATATATCTACCACTAGCTATATATATGATGTTACAAGCATAAGGTGAGAGCAACCAGCACAATTCTTGTATCGAGAATGTAAACTAAACCATGTCACTGGAATTGATAGACAGGTTTGCTTCCTAGCTAGGATGACAAATGTTAATATCTCTACTATAGGAATTGAAAATATCACAAAGTAATGTGCACAAGAGTGTAGATACCGGTACCACACAAAGGAGAGACACAAACTTATATCCTCATGGACTGTGGTTCAGAAATTTGTTGGCTACCTACATCCATGTTGAAGCAAGTCCTAGGATCATCACTCCTCTATCATAACAACCTCGCAAGGTTGGCTCCATTGTGAGCAATTGATCTTGAGCCGACTCAATCACAAGGAGCTCTGCAAGGACTTTTTCTACTAGAGTAATTTATTTGTCTGTTCCGACAAGGATGGACCCAATAATTCCTCATGAATCACTTCCGGAGAATCTCACAATATTCTATTGAGTTCTTTGACGACGGAGTCCCACTGCACCATATCGTCTAGGTATTGGTAACCACCAAGAGTAACAAAGTAAATCCACGACAAACTTGATCTCTAATGCCACTCAATGCAATCTCTCGAAGCACAAAGCACCGGAATCACTCCAATCTCACAAAGAATGCAATCTCTAGCAAGCAAACACGAGTGATTTTTTTGTAGAACATTTTTCTTTGTTCCCATAACACCTTTTGTGCTAGCATCTCCCCGCAGATGTGATGCAAAATAGCAGAACATCCTGGAGGCTTTCCATTCATCCCGAACAATACAGAAAAAGCTATTTTGCCATATATTTTTCAAAAAAACCCTTTTTGGCATGGCTCCACCTTGCTACTGAAGTTGTTTTCTCGCTTCAGCTCTCTGAACAACTTTATCCATGGAGTTGAAGTCATCTTGGTAAACCGTTTGGCAAAACAGTTTCACATGTAAAATTCGTTAAAACATGCTCTCACCGAACCCCATATAGGCGCACCATGACAAGGTGAAGCCGGGCAAAGCCACTATTTTTGGCTCAATGCCACCTCAAACCTTTGTGAGAGCACGATTTAAGAGGATTTTTAGGTGAAGTCATTTTGTTTTATCCCGTTTGGCACAAAATGGCTCCAAACGGCTCTGTAAGCCGATAGAGAAGCCGTGGCAAATGGGACCAAAATTTCAATGCTACTACAAAAGCTACTTTTTAAAGAAACTAGATTCGGGGATGTTTTCGAGGAGCAGAAAACCCTGCTAAACTAGCTTTTATTGATCCAGTTATAACACAGAATCCATACTAACATGTACACCCTCGACTTGAGTACTCATTCTTTGAGCAAAAGACGCATTGTCTCCCAACTAGATTCTGACTTGAGTAGTAGGGACGGTCGCCCCAACTATTTGGGCCTTCTCTAATTCGTAAGTGAAAAGTTTTTGGGTGTCATATCGGATGTTTTATGAGATGTCGGAAGGGATGTTTAGATACTAATAAAAAAACTAATTACATAACTCGCCTGGAAACCGCGAGACGAATTTATTAAGCCTAATTAATCCGTCATTAGCACGTGTGTGTTACTGTAGCAATTATGGCCAATCATGGACTAATTAGGCTTAAAAGATTTGTCTCGCGGTTTCATGCAAAACTGTGTAATTAGTTTTTTATCTATATTTAATGCTTCATACATATGTCAAAACATTCGATGTGACGAGGTGAAAAGTTTTTAGGTGGGGGCTTGATCATCATCTTCTTTACACATGATAAAAAAGACAAATTCAGCAGGTGTCAGGAGCAGAGCGCTACTGGAGTACGGAGTACAATAGTACTTATTAATTTGGACTGTCGCTGTTTAGAGAAAGAAGAAAGAAACAGCGTTAGGATAAGCATGTGTCCGCTTATGCCGACCACGGTGTGAACATAGCGCGGGCAACTATGCCCGTGCAGTGATCAAACTGGAACCCGCGTACCCATTAGCCGTGGCGCCAGCCAGTAGCGCGGCAGACTTTTAGGAGCTTGGTCCAACATCGAGTGCAGATGCTAGCAGTAGTAGACGACATGGAGCGATCCAATCCCAAGCAGCAGTGGAGCGCCGACAGTGGTCTTGCTGCACGCATTGCCTGCAGCGTCGTGGACTGGCGAGACTGCTGAGGCCTGGAGCTTTCACAGTTTCACGTCACATGCATGGCACTGGCGCACGGCCTGCATCTGCATGCATGGACGGCCCGGAAAACGTTGGGCTTCTGCTGGTGGTGCATGCCTGGTGCAGATAAATAGGAGTACGAAGTAACTTCAGCTTTTGCTAGCATTCCCTATAACAGTGTGTACCACTCATCAGGACATCAGGGCCTCGTTTAGATTGTAATTTTTTTTTAATTTTGCTACTGTAGTACTTTCGTTTGTAATTGCCAATTAGTGTCCGATCGTGGAATAATTAGGCTCAAAAGATTCGTCTCGTGATTTACAACTAAACTATACAATTAGTTATTTCTTTTACATACATTAAATGCTCCATATATATGTCTAAAGATTGATGTGATAGAGATAGCATAAAAATTTACCTCCTGTTCGGCTGAGCTTATCAGCACGGCTTATCAGCCGTGGAACAGTGTTTTTCTCTCACAGCAAATCAGCCACAGCCGGCTTATAAGAAAAAAAAAAAACAGGGCCTTAGAATTCGGAAGGAAAGTAAATAAGGCCCAAGTCGTCGTCGTGGTATACAGTAGTAAACTAGTACTACCCCGGGGGCTGTGGCAGTCCGGTCCGGTCCACGTCCACGGTACTGTACACTGGATGGTCTGGCCGTCTGGGAGATTTTAAAGGCGCCTGGCAAGTTTGGCGTTGCATAAATAGACCGACGCCGGCCACCTATGCGGCTGTTTAGTTCCCGAAAATTTTTGGAAAATGCTACTGTAGTAATTTCGTTGTTATTTGACAAATATTATCTAATCATAGACTAACTAGATTTAAAAGATTCGTCTCGTGAATTTCGTCTAAACTGTTTAATTAGTTTTATTTTTTTATTTATATTTAATATTTCATACATGTGTTTAAAGATTCGATGTGACGAGGAATCTGAAAAATTTTGCAAAATTTCTTGGAACCAAACAAGTCCTATGACCTATCCACCCCCACCGGGGCTCACAGTGGTACTAGCGGCCTGTGAACCTTGACTGCAAGCCTGGGCAAGTTTGGTTTTCCGAGCGATTGTGAGGCAGCGGTGGCTCCAGAGCGCGCGAGCTCTGTCGTCGTGTGGCTGTGCCCGTGTTGTGGCACGGAATAATAAACACAAAACACTCGGGGCCGCTGGGCCTGGTGGCTCTCACATCACGGCAGTGGCGTAGCTAGGATTTTTAACTATGGTGGTCCATTACTTAACCTTTTTTGACCCATATAAATTTAACATATCGGCATACAAGTATATAAATTACGAAACACAATAAGATAAAGAGGACATACGAACCTCATAAAATAGACGAGTGTATCTTTTTTAACGTAGAATTGAATTATTACAAACCCTTAATAGTTGAAAAACAGTATGTCACCTTTTTTTATGCATATAATTCTGAAAATGGGAAGCAATGTCACCACTCATCTTCATGTTTCAACAAATATGCAAAAGAATTATATAACGTTTCAATTTACCAAACCAATAATTCAGTACTACAAAACATATGCAATTGGAATAATATAGTTCAACATTGCACACAAAAAAAAATATCCTCCAATAATCCAAAACCCTAGAAGTCTAGAACCTAAATCAGTTTTACATGCCAGGAGAAACGTGAGTGCGTGACTAAAGGAGGATAGGGCAGCACCGCAGCAGGCTAATTGGCTTTGGCTTAGCAGTTGTCAGATTTGTCTTCATCTAAGGATTTAGATGCACGTACCAGCTGGGCAACTGCTCAGTGTTTGTCGTCGTGGAGTCGCATACTCGCATCGCAGATGACCGATGGCCGCGCTCGCCATCACAGCGTCGCCTGCCCCAACGGCATGACCGCCCGGCCGCATGGAGAAGAATAGGAAGGGGCGGCGGGGCGCAGTCGCGAATACGCGAACTCTCACACGATCGACGATGGCTGGAGGCAGTACGCACAGAAGGCCGAGCCGCATACAGGCTGAACTCTCCAGTCCCAACTCTACCGATGGGCTTTGGTTGGGTTGAGCGCAGGGTGGTCCGCGGCCCACAAGGACCACCCTGTAGCTCCGCCCATGCATCACGGTCGCTTGGCCATCAGATCGCCGATCACGTCAGGCCGCTGTACCGCACGGGTACGTCTGCGCGCCGATCAGGCTTCAGGCACCAGAGCTCTGCGCGCTCCAGGTCCAGGCGACCCGGGCGGGACCGGGAGTGAGGGCAGCGGAGCGGAGACCCGCGGCGTGGTGGACCGAGGCGGCAGGCGACTAGGCGAGGCGAGGAGCATCGGGAAAAAGCAGCGGCGTGGTGGTGGACCGTGGCATGGCATCGCGGGCAGGCACGGCGGAATTGAACAGGCAGCGGGCGTGCCGCCTCCGTTTTGGGCCGGCAGAGGCATGGCATTGCCTGTCACTCAGGCCCAGGCTGGCTGTCGTCTCGTCGCGGGGCCGCGGAAAGCAAGCGTTCTGATGAGTCTTTGACGGTCGTCGCGCTCGCCTGCGGCCGCCGCAGTACTTGCCTGCCGGGGCTCTCAACCGCATGCTTGGCCCTGCGCCCGCGTCCTGTTCGATGCGCTGCCTCTCCTGCCGACTGCTGGCTTTCAGGTGGTTCTGAGCGCTGCTCCGCGGTCTCATCGCGTCTCGTCGTCTGATCGGATGTTTTATGAAATTGACTCGTTGCACGCACTTTATGCCTCTAATTTGATTCTCGTGACTAATGACACTGTATGATTTTAAGACTAGTGGTCACAACTCACAAATAATGAGCATTTACGGAATTCTTGGCTTCTTTTTTTTTTACTTGATTGACCAAGGTAAGCTAATTTTTATAGAAAGCAAACTCTCCAAAGCAAAATGGGAAAATAAACAAACAAAAAGTCTCCAACATCAGCTTACAAGGTACTTCATTCTAAATTGCAAGTCATCGTTTTGGTTTTCCTAGGTATATAGTTTTGTGTTTAGAAAAGTCAGAACGACTTACAATTTGAAATAGAGACATTATCTTACTTGAAAACATTACAGCTATTGTTGCACTCAAACGGTTGCTTATCCTAAGAACAACCGTCACAAACAGCACAAGACTAGAAACAATCAACGATATAGCTCGTCATTGTACAAAATACCACCTTACTAGGAGAAATTGAAATGGTAAACAAGACATGATGCTTCCGTATCGAATCTAAAGCAACCCACATTTATTTTTTTGGTGTGTTGTGTATCATGGGGTGTTTTGGGTTGCTAGCTACACTTTTCCACACTTCACCACAGGCAACTTTAACCAAGTTAGCAAGTGTTTGGTCAACTACTAAACTTAAGTAAATATTATTTTGGCCCCCATATATCATAGAGTAAAAACATGTAGCGACATTTTCCTTACAAAAACATGTAACGACACTTTCCTTACACATGGCAAGGTGTAGCTCTAAAGTTTCTTGTGATACTTTTTTGTGGCTTGCTACATTTGCTTAAGGTTAGTTGTTGTAAACTATGGCTGGGAACCAAACAACCCTATGTGTTTGTAGTTAAACCACCAATACATACTCTTCATTTGTCTAAGGCCGTGTTTAGATGCCTAAAAAGAGGCAAAAAATTTTGCATAGTAACTGTCACATCGAATCTTTGGACGCATGCATGGAACATTAAATGTAGGTAAAAAATAACTAATTGCACAATTTGTCTGTAAATGTCGAGACGAATCTTTTGAGCATAGTTAGTCCATGGTTAGACAAATTTTGTCAAATAACAACAAAAAATGCTACATGAATTTTTCCCCAAAAATTTTCACAACTAAACGGGGCCTAACAATTGGTGAAAACTAGGTGGTACTAAGCACAACCACTTGTTATTATTCATATAGGAGCCATATATATAGATCTATGTTAATTGGTCAAGTTGGAGATTTATTTTGGGACCGAGGGAGCAAGTTTTAACGACGAGACGTGCAACCTCTCTTTGTGCCAGGGGTGTTTGCATCCAGGGGCTAAAGTTTAGTCCGTGTCACATCGTCGGATGTTCGGATGCTAACCAGGAGGACTAAACATGAGCTGATTATAAAACTAATTACATAGGAGTAGACTAATTAGCGAGACAAAAATCTATTAAGCCTAATTAATCTATGATTATCACATATTTACTGTAGCACCACATTATAAAAAAATCATGAACTAATTAGGCTTAATAGATTCGTCTCACAAATTAGTCTCAATCACATCAGCGTCAATGCGTCAGATTGGGCTCTTTACTGCGAACCGCAGTGCAATCAAGAGTTCTCTGTGCCTCTGTCCACGCCACGCGAACGAGCCGGTCCGGCCCCCGCATCCCGCAGGTGTGGTGTGGCGCTGTTCGATGCATGCTCGCCTCTGCCCACTTTTAGTTTCAGGTGCTCGCTTCTGATCTGCGGTCTCCTCTTGTCCCGTCCTCGCCTCGATCGGTGCTCGGTCTCAGTGGTACGGTCACAATTAACTCACAAGAACCCGTCTGATAGACCGGGACAGCAACAAGGTGCTCACGAGCGCGCTACCGCTACTCCATCAATCCTGTCTCTACAATTCTGAGGACCCAAACATAACACTGGCCCTGTTCGGCAGACTGTTTTTTGGCTTATAAGCTGGCTGTGGCTGATTTGCTGTGAGAGAAAAACACTGTTCCACCGAACAGGGGAACTATAGCCAGTGGCGGAGGAAGGAATAGAATTAAGGTATGGCGAGGTAGATGGCAATAATGCCAAAATGTCCCTCAAATTTGAAGTCAATGGCCACTAATTCACAGAAGTTTATAAAAGCACAAAAGACAAATAATTTTGTATAAAATTTGTTATTATGTAAATAAAAAATTACAAAGTCCAATACATATCTGTCGTTTTGCCTCACAGGTTCGTAGAGTAACTCGTAATCGCAAGTCACAACTGTCATCGTTGATTCACCTTCAACTGATTGACTCTTCGAGGATTTGCGGCCCCAGGAGTGAGGATAGGACTGGACGGCACCACGACAGACAGCAGCGACAAGGCCAGATCGATATGGGAAGGGAACTCACATGGGCTGCAGAAACAAAAACACTCCAACTACAATAGCGATTCGTTTAGCCCATCTCATCCTCTTCCTCCAGCGGTCCTACAGAACAAGGCTTCTCAGAGATGGAGCCATGACGGACGCCGAACTTGGACGAACTGCCAGCGATTTGCTGAGGGGATGCACGCATGATTCAAGGTATGGCGAGCGCCATACCTTGCCATATCGGATCCTCCGCCCCTGACTATAGCCTTATAGCTAGAGTAATTATGATATAAGTTGCATATACTAATAATAAAAGTTACTCTCTCCATACTCCATTTCAAATTATAAGATGTTTTAATTTTTCTAGATATATTATTTTTATTATTAAAAAAGCTAAAATATCTCATAATTTGTAATGAAAGAAGTGATTTATAGCATTTATTTAGTTTAAGCGCCATACCTTGCCATATCGGATCCTCCGCCCCTGACTATAGCCTTATAGTTAGAGTAATTATGATATAAGTTGCATATACTAATAATAAAAGTTACTCTCTCCATACTCCATTTCAAATTATAAAATGTTTTATTTTTTCTAGATATATTACTTTTACTATTAAAAAAGCTAAAATATCTTATAATTTGTAATGAAAGAAGTGATTTATAGCATTTATTTAGTTTAACTTATAAAAAGGCAATACGGTACTACAATACTTCGATAGAGAAACCAAAAGAGAAGGATAAAATAACTATTATGATTATTACTGTAAATAAGACGATAATGCTAAAATAACAGCCTCTCGACCTTGATTTGCTATCGAACATGCACACATACATGCCTATCTTGAATATATGGAGTTCGAGCATCTCGAGCAGTTGGAGAAAAAATTAACCCCAAAAACTAGTTATTGGAAGAGATACACATTTTTTGTGAGATTTTAAAGGTCTCCCGAGAAGCTAGAAATCCCATCTCCAAATATATCTTCGACATGTGGCTCCACATGTCAGTGAATAAAACCTTCCTCTTTTGTTTTCCCAACCCGTTTCTTTCTCTTGCCGAGTACCACCGCCGCCTATATATTCGCTCGATGTACCATGCGCTGCTCGCAAACGGCTCTACCCAATGGTGAAGCTATAAAGAACACCGTGGGTGCTGATGCATCCATGAAAAAATAGAATACCATTCAGTGGATCAATTTTTCACCAAGTTTACGGATCAAGTCTAAGCATATATAAGTCAAGCACCCCCCTCCAATTTGCTCTAGCTTCGCCATTGGCTCCACCCCATCCTCCTCTACTCTTGTGTCACCCCTCCTCTGCTCCGTCGCCCCATCCTCCTCCGCTATGGCGGCGCTGACGCTTCTCACAACCTCTGTGCCACTTCGCCGCCCATGTACACTCCCCCGCCCCCGCCCTGGCTTGGCCAGCGGCCAATCTGCGTCACAGTGCTCGGTTCGCTGACAGTCGGCCATGAGGACGAGGAAGCTCGTGAAAGCATGAGCTCGACCATGTCGGTATCTCTCTCCCCATCCGCATATCTCTCTTGGTCCCCATCTATTATTGCTGCTTCAACCACGGAGCTCAGTTCGTTGACGGATCAACCTGTGGTGCTTAATCTTGATATGCAACTGGTTGACCTCGATTCACCGTGTAGAGGAGGAGAAAGGCGGAGAACCACCTATGACGGTGGACAAGCCGTAGTTGAAGCAGTCACCACAAAAAAACGGTGGATGCGGGGAGGAGAGGTCTTCCCTTTACTCAAGGGTCAGGATGGTATGATTTGAGGGATTGAGAAAATTTTCTTCTCATTATGGTGGTTTGGGGACTGCTGGAGCTACAAAATCTCTAAAGCACTATTTTTTCTTTTTGGGGTTAGAAAAGGGGACTGTAGGAGATGCTGTTATGAGGCCCCTAAATGGTCGAGAGAATTCGTTATGTGCCATCAAAGTGTATAACAACTAGGTGATACCCAACGTGTTGTTGTGGGTTCAAAAAATTGACACATGATTGGAAGAAAATTGAGTTGATGGTATTAGATAAGTTGTTCGTCGTATGCCTAGAAAATGGTTGCAGGAATAAAAACCAAAAATTTGATTCACAATTTGGTCATAATAAATTGACAACCTAGCTAGTTTCAAACATCGTATGCAATGTTGATAACAGAAAACATGTTGCTAAAGTATAAAGCGAGGAATGAAACATGACTGGAAAAGTTCAAGAAACTTTAAACTTCACAGTTAGTATAGTTTAAAGACTTTAAAAAATATAACTATAATACAGATTAAGTATAGCCAGCAATACGAAGAGATTGCTTGGCAGACATAAAGAAATGGTTGATTTGTTGCCGTAAATCCATCTGGGAGGCCTGATTGCACTGAAGGATTGCTTTGGAATGATGCTGATACACATTATCTCGCTCATAGCCTTAGCCGTTCTTCGCCGCTGGAGGCTGGAGCCGAAAGCCCCAAACCACCCACGCCAATCTCCTCCGCGGCCAGCCGGCCACCGGCCAGTTGTGGGCTTGTGGCGCCTGATCTCTTCACCCGATAGTCGGCTCCTCGACGTCCATCATCCCTGGCCAAGCCGCTCGTGCAGTCGTGCGTCCCCGTCCATCGCCATGGCCGTCCGCTCCTCAGCGTCCTCCTTTGTCTGCGTCCCGTACGCACGCATCCCCTTTCCGTGCACAGCCGTAGTCTCGTTGACATCTCCTTTAGCGGCAATCGCAAATCCTCTCTATCTACCTCTAGATTTCGGCACGATTTCCCAACCAAATCACCGCGATACGTGGAGGAACGGCACGATTTCCCAACCTAATCACCGCGATACGTGGAGGAAAGAAAAAATAGGAAGGGTTAATTAACAATAAACATGCATGGTCACGGAATAAGGAGCTTGGAGCCCAGGCGACCTATTTCATGAGCCTGAGCGGAGGTTGCCTGGAAGGTTGGAACAGGCAGCTTCTCAGTCTCCCCAAGTCCCAACCAAACATGCTCTCGGCAGCAGCTCCTAGGGTCCCTCCAGGCACGATGTTTTTCAGTGCAACCATGGACATGGACCGCTTTGATCAGGCCCAGTTTTTGTCCCTCCAGTCCGGCCATTGGGTGAAACCGGCCTACAGGAGGCCATCGACTCTACTGGGCTGGAAATGATCGAAGCCCATAAAGGTGCTCATGGGTTCAGAAGAGATTCGTTACTCTTTTTTTTTTTGTGAAAAGAGATTCATTACTCTCTGTGTGTGACGGTTTTGCAAGGGTAAACCTGGCAAGAAGTGGTGGCCGATATATGTGAATATCGTCGTTAGAATGAATTTCGGCCAATGCATTCTATTTTTTAACTTGGCCCTTAGCTTGTTTGTGGTCATAATATGTTCTTAGATTAGCCAGCTTCACCAGGTGGCATATATCAACGAAAAAGTAAGTCAATTGTGGCTTTTCTGGCAAAACTGGCTAGGATCGGTTTTGGCTGGTTTGGTCATAACTTGGGGGAATGTAGAATTTGAGATGTAAATGAATCCAAATGAGATAAAACCACACCACTCTAGGGCCAACCGCAGTTTGAGGGTATCCAATCGATAAAAAAAACGAATACATCTACTTTTTACCTTCTTCAAATTATAACTTTTCCACAACATATTTTCTGTTATGCAAGCTTCTCGATGGTATCTGTAGGCATTTTAGGTGACCCGCTGATCCTCGAAAAACCTTCGGTATGAGTTCCATACCAAAATGTGTTCATAGGTTTTCACAACAATCCAACCGGTTTTTGGCTAGGTCGGTTTGGGATGCTGGCTAGGCCGGTTTCCTATGAGTTTTGCTGCGAGGTGATCTTCGAAAAATCTTTCGATGTGGGACATTTATTGCAATCGATCTGTGTGCCTATGTTGTACGATAAATGCGATTTTCTAGCTCAAAATTTCTTAAGTGTAGTTATTCTTCTTTCTGGCTCAAATTTTCTTAAATGCAGTCATTCTTCTTTTTCAATTGCACTTTATTTGGTGCAGTTCACAACAATGCCTTCTGTTGTACTACACACGGTGTCGGTTCTAGAAACTTTTTACTCTATTGTTTCCTTAGACAAGGAGAAATAGGAGGTATATAATCAATTGTTTCATCGAAGTAAGCAGAAGATATGGCCAATAATTAGCTTCTTCTCTCCCACCTAACGTTACATGGACCACATATACAAATATATACTCCTATATGCCCTATATTTTAGTGGTTGCCAACCATTCTAATCAGGTCACGATGCACAATCATTAATTGCACTACCGAGTACACTGCCGACGTGATGGATGGAGGCATTTTCACTGGAGAGGAAGTTCCAAGTACTGAATGCGTTACTTCTGAATTTTCTTCCCTTTTTCTATTTTAATTCTGATTTTTTTGTTTTTTTATAAAAAATTCTGATTTTTTTGTGGCAATAGGCCTGGTAAGAATGTAGCTCACGTTCCTGAGAATTTTTTTTTTAAAGAACATAGCATACGTATCAGTCATCTCTATGAACATATATGAGCTACTAGCCTGATAATAAATTTTAAGATTGATGAAGCCGTCTAGACATACTAAGGCTCCGTTCAGTTATGCCGTTCCTGGCTGTCTCTTGCCAGGAATGGTTTCGGCGCTATTGAAAATATTGAAGAAATGACAGGCCAGGAATGGTTTTGGGGCCTCGTTTAGTTCAGTGAATTGGGGAGAAAAACACTGTATCAGAATTCCTGTAGCATTTCGTTTGTATTTGGTAAAAATTATCCAAATTTTGACTAACTAGGCTTAAAATGTTCGTCTCGCAAAGTACAACAAAACTGTGCAATTAGTTTTTGATTTCATCAACATTTAGTACTCCATGCATTTGCCGACATTTTGATATGACGGGGAATCTTCTTTTTGCATAGTGAAATTTAGGGGAGAATTGGGGGAACTAAACAAGGGGTGGCTAGGAATTGTGGAGGCCTAAGAAAATGTGAACCATACATATGCATTTTTTATCTATAAAGTTGTGATAACTATGTAAACTGAAAGTAATGGAAGATGTTGTGGATTATGTTGTTGTCGTTTCACCATTGTTCTATTCGTGAGTATTTTTCGTGAAAACTTGATATAAAAAATCCAAAGAGGCCACATAACCACCGGATGTAGGTTGACTTTGTTTTTACAAGCTAGTAATGCTAGAGAAATGTGGATGGAATTCAATTCATCTATAGCTAGAGATTGCATAGTAGTAGATCCGGTGTTTTTACAAGCTAGTACTGCTACAGATTGCTTATTAATGCTAGAGTAATGTGGATGATGGAATTCATCCATAGTAGTAGTAAAAATAATGAAGTTGGCAAGATGTGAGTGAAGAGATGAGACAACTGCCGTTCCAACCACCATAAACAACATAAAATCCCGGCCTGCAGTAGCGCAAATCCACCGCAATTCATTGATTATTATTGGATGGGCATGCCCCACCACCTTGTGTCCTTGTTACCACGTGGATGGTAGCTAACCACGATTCGTTCCATCCCTCGCTTCCAAAGCAAGCGACGCACCATACGGCATTGTACTGCCTCTCTAATCCTTCTCGATCTGTTATCTTACTTATTAAACAGCTAAACTAGTTGCTAGTAGTAACCAATCATGTAACTTAATTAGGTAGCCATCGACATTATTTAATACTACGCACATTCTATACCTGAAAAAGATCGTGTTTTCTTTTTCTCTAGGGGCGCCCTCATAACGTAGTAAGTTTGTTCTTTTTACAAATGTCCACATCACCTGTAGGCATATTAATAGATCGTCCATTCAACAATTTTTCTATTGGCACATTCTACACTACATGGCGGCTACACTACATAGTGCCGCAGTGACTCTCCATTTCCTGAAGAAGCCAATCGATCTCTGGTGCCTGCAAGGGTGAATAAAGAAATAAAAATGCTGCTGATGCTCATCACAACTCGAAAGAGACAAAAGCACGCTACAGCGAATAAAGAGGTTCCTGAATGTACTTGGAAATGTTGTTGCATATGTTACGAAGTATATTTCCATTTCAGTTATTGAATGGAGTATATAGACTATTTTCGTTCTCCAAATTGCATTAAAGATATCCGGTCTAAGATTTCCAAAGATTTATTAACAGGAGGCGGACGCACGGTTGACCAGCTGGATGCTCATTGATCAACTCCCCCAAGTTGGTCAGAAAATAGTGCTGAATGGTCCATCAAATGGGTACAAAAATACTCCTATCATATCATGAAAGAATAGCAAAATAAATCAACCTGAACGCTAGAACTGACAATATGGCAAATATGTTGTCTAGGAGGCTAGGAACATTCATTATTTTAGCCCCTGTTGAGATTCATTATATGCTAATAGTTAGTTGGCTAATAGTTCATATCTAATATTAGCTAGCTAACTATTAGCTACCTATTAGCTGGAGGGTGGTTGGATGCATATCTAATAAAAAATGTAGGAAGATAACTATTAGCTGCTATTATCTGATTTGTTCCAACTAATGACATAGTTATTATCTAAAGCTTCAACTAACGATTAGCTATTTTATTAGCTACAGTTGTTTGGATCCAAAAGAGATAACTATTAGCAAATAGCTATTATCTATAGAGGTCCAAACATTGGCCTTAGTCCCATGCAGCTGCCGCGCCTTCAAAAGCAAGGTTTTGTACGAGAAACAATATAGATTCTTTAAACAGCAATTTTACCAAAAAAATATAATAATATTAAAATCAATTCTTTGAAAAAGCAGTTCTGAACAGGGTCTTAAAATAAATGCTTACATTGTTTTAGGTAAGTACTTATGTGACATTATACATTCCGGTTAATATGTTCTGTACTTGACAATAGCTTACACCACAATCCAATGCTACCTGGGTCATAGCCCACGGCTAACACCCGACACACATGATCTATAGTCTAGTGTGCAAAGTGCATAATACGCGAACAACTCACAAAGAAAAAAATTATTATACCTTTATATTTATCTTATTAACCCACTAATCTTTTTCCTCTTCGTGCTTCAAGATGTACTTTGATTGGATGGAGTGTCCGAGTAGTAAAACACCAGGCTCTTTATGAGGCAATGTCATTCCATCCTATGCAACAAGAACTTATGACCATGATGGAAGGAAATTGACTAGCCAACCAAGGTGCTTAATAGAAGGGTCCATGTCCAATTCAGGCGTATATTCAAATCCAATACATTGTGCAACAAGATCAACAATGGCTCGTCTCTCGAGAAAAGGATTTTGAGGGTATGCCACCCAAGGGCCACTTGCTAACAACCTAGATACATAGACACCCTCCAAGGACACCATACATCTACACACCAATGCCAGTCAGGCCAGGCTTGGGTACCACTTTACCGATTCAATTCGGGAAGAACATTCATTTAGCATAACCCATAAGGGCTTGCTGACTTCATGCCAGACGAAAAACCACTTGGCATGCCCCAAGAGATCCAACTACCGGCTCGATGCCAAGATACCACCTGGTGCACCCTACAAAAGATCTACTAACGATCACCAAACCACGTGGGCTTCACTGATGAGGACATCACTCCTTCAGATGCACCCGCTATTCCTTCATCCGGTATGCAAGGAGGTCCAATGACCCGAGGCTGAAGACGATAACTTAATTTAGAGGTGAGCTCGATCCTAAGTGACCCTTTTTATACTTTTGAGAATAGATTGCTACCTAATGATGTTATATTAATTAGGAATATTGGAGAGGGTCATGAGGAACTTAGAGGAAGTGGTGGAGGCGATGATGACCAGCCAGGACGTCCAATAGAAGTCGGAGGCCCAGCCCAACATAATTTCGAGTCTGCTTCGGTTTCCAGGACCAGTCTGTCTTGAACTGGTCACCCAGGATGCATCCGGACTCCGTTTTCGATGATCCACATATGGTTGGAAAGCTAATTTGATAAGGAAGCCAATGCAAGTGGTCTCACGTCAAAAGCTCTTCGGAATCCATGGGAATTGTCGAAACAAGTCAGCGTCCAGATTCTATCCAGGTGCTGCGTCACCGTATTTGGTCCAATGGACCACGTATCATCTTGAGCCCATTAGGAGGGCGCGTCCATGGTAGGCGGTGACCCTAAGACCTTTATATTCATGTGCCACCGCCGTCATTAGGTTTTGGGTTTTGCTTAGATCAATCTGTCCATTGACAATCGCCGTTTCATCGGTTTGTGAGACCCCACTTGAGAACTTAATCATTCATCTGCAGTTTGTCCCAAATTTTGAGCTGCGTTCTTTCGAGTTCTTGCTTGTGTTCTTCATTTCGCAGGTAGGGATTAGCCTTCGTGGCGAGGTCAATCGGTTGGAGACACGGTTGATAACCCGAGGAGTTGTGGTGCTAAGATTGTAGGATTCAGTCTTTCGATCTGAAGCCGGATTGGTGTGTCACTCTCCGCCTAAAACGATAGTTACCTTCTACCTGACGGAAGATCGAGAATCGCGTTCCCATCATTCACTATCAACAATAAGGGCTTACCAATAAAGTCCCTTGCACTTTCACTGCCACAAGCTACCCGTGAGACACATCAAGTGAACACATCTAGCCCTCAAATTTAGATATTGGTTTTGGTGATTGATGAACACAAGTGTGTGCAACTAATATGTGTTTTGTAGAGGATCAATCACATTGAGTTAGTCACATCGATTTTGTGTCATGTGGCCAAGCTATTGAAGGTCACTATATGATCTGGTGGTGCCTGTGTGTCAGGTATCAATGATCCCTATGCCCGAAGATGACGCTAAGAACTAGCCTTTCGGTAGATCAGAAATGTAATCACAAATTAGGCCGACCCTTCGGTAAGGAAAGTCTCGCCCCGACCGACCCCAAGAGTGAGGGCTCGCCTCGCCTGACCCCTTGGGCCCAGGCCCAACCGCGCCCGACCCCCAGGGGAAAGCTCCGCCTCGTCCGACCCTGGGGGCACGGGGTCCGTCCCGCCCGACCCCTTGGGAGCGAAACCGCCTCGCCCGACCTAGGGCCACGGGGTCGCCCTCGGGTGCGGGCTCCTGCGAGGGCCCCTGCCGCCCCCAACCACCACGAACGCAGGTGGTGGGCCCTAGACCATGCCTCTAACGCTAGTGGGGGGCGGGCGTTCCTCGACATGACCAGCGGTTGCCACAAGCTATACCTAGGAACCCATGTCAACAACAGTGCCGGGCGGATTGGCACTGTGCTACTCGATCCCCATGCGACTCCAAGCAAGGGGATCGATTGGCCATATCACGTGATAGGGAGGGACCAGGTGGCACGGTCGAGCGGTGGCGCCCGCCTGTAGCACCAGCAAAGGATGGGGGAGTCATGACCAAAACGGCGACGCTCGCCTGTAGCACCAGGGTGTAAGGTCCTAAATGGCTAGAGGGGGGTGAATAGCCTTTTCAAATTTTCTACAAGCTTCACTAAACAACACAGTTAGTACAAAAGATGGCGAAGCTAATTCTAGCACTAGCTCAACTACACTAAGCAAGGCATCTATACAATTCTAGTGAATAAGACTATGATCTCTAATTCACATAAATAAGGCTAAGTCACTGAGCTACTTACTCCTATATGATACAAACTACTCTAAGCATACTAGACAAGATATAGTGCAAGAATATAAAAGGGAAGTGAATTAATTCTTATACCGATGGTGTAGAGATGAGATGTATCTAAAGAATCAATTACACACAATCACAATGAGAATCCTCGCCAAGAGATGACACAAGATTTTTTACCGAGATTCACTTGCTTCCCGACAAGCTACTCCTTGTTGTGGCGATGCACCCACTTGATGGATCATGAGCCAATTGACTATCAAGAGTCAAACCCTCAATGGGTGCCGTACATCCACTCACAAGATGGGGATCCTCCAAGCCATGAGCTCCACTAGAGTAGTCAATTTGTGAACTCCTACGGGAAAGGCTCAAGAACCCCTCACAATCACTTGGTGAGGCTTGAAACAATCTTCAATCACGAGCTCAACACCACCGCTGCTCTAAGCCATCTAGGGTGTCGGGAAACACCCAAGAGTAATAAGAAATCGCAGCCAACTCGATGAATCAAGTGCCACTAGATGCAACTCTCAATGCAATTCACTTGAATCTCACTCAATCTCACTAGGATTATGCAACCAAGCAAGGAGATGAGTGGAGGGAGTGTTCTCTAGCTCAAAGTGTGTCTCAAGTGTTCAAAGAGTCAAGAGACAGGTCCCAAAGCTGGCCAAGCAACTATTTATAAGCATCCCCAAAGAATAGAGCTATTAGGCTCGAGATGCCGCTCTACGCGCGCTGACCGGACGCGCTAGTCGAACTGACCGGACGCGCTGCACTGCGTCCGGTTACTCACAGCCGTCCACGTGTCCCCTCGGATTCAACCGCGGCCGCAGATCTCCAACGGCTAGTATTGCTCCAACGGTCACCAGAAGAGACCGGACACGCCGCTCAACCGACCGGACACGCCACGCCGCGTCCAATCATGCATAACCACGCGCCAGCGAGTCAGCGACCGGACGCGCACGCTTGACGAACTGGACGCCACAGTGCCAGCTCCGGTCATTTTCAGTAAGCACCCTCTCACGACCGGACGTGTCTGATTGCACGTGACCGGACACGCTACCGTGTCTGATCGGCACTGAGACACACTTTGTCCTCTGGGTGCATGACCGGACGCTCCGGTTCCGTGAGGGACCAGACGTGCTGGTTGCAAACCCTAACGCCCTCGCGCTTGACTGCTGCGTTGAACTGACCGGACGTGCCGGTCGTGCCGAGACCGCGTTCGGTCCAGTGTCTGGTCAACCAGTGACCTCAGTTCGCCTCCGTTTCTTCACCTCCAAAGCAGTGGAAAATAGGCGTTTCATTTCCACAAAAGCGCTGAATCCCGCCAAACCCAAACCCCTCTCTACCGCTGAAACTCCACCGCCTTCGCAAATGTGCTAACACCACCATGTGTACATCACCATGTGCATGTATGTTAGCATTTTCACAATCATTTTTAAGGCGTTATGTTAGCTCTCTACTAGATCCTAATGCATATGCTCAAGATGATGACCTAGTAGCACTTGATTCACGAGCTAACCGTGATTGCCCCTCTTGATAGTCGCCTATCAATCCTAAACCCGGTCAATCACTTCTCTACTCATCTTAGGCCGACAAAAGCAAACCCTATGATTATACCTTTGCCTTGATCACTTTGTTCCATGTTCATCTCCTCATGCTTGATCACCATGATCATCATTTCATGTCCATGCACCATCTCTTTGTGATCTTGTGGCCACCACTCCTTACTACATACACCTTCATCACATGTGTTGCTTATGCCTAACTCAAAACACTTAACACATGTCATTAGCAACTTGGTGTCATTAATTACCAAAACCAAACTTGGGCTTTCACAGGGATGGACATAACCACAACATGCGCGCGCCTCCATTGTCGTCTGCAGGACTTGCCCACGGGGGAAGGGCGGTCCAGCTCCGGGGCTATCTACTCCATCATTTTTCTCTTTCTTCTCTTCTCTCACTCTCTCTTGTACCTTGGGTCCTTCCCTTAACCTATAAAGGGAAGGCTAGGCGCCCCATTAGGGGGATCCTTTTTTCGACCAACAAAAGGTACTTCAACTCCACTTCACGTTCACTAGAGACCTGGGAGGTCATCCCTCTCTCGACTGTTTGTAACCCCTACTACAGACCTAAGTGCAAGTAACACCAACAGCTCGCCACTGGACATTCAAAGCTGGTGTAGGCTATCACGCCCGCTCAGTCCCCTCCCCCCACTGGCCTCGATGCGATCGTCGAGGCTCTCGAGGAGCTACAGCTGAGCGCTCTAGAGGCCCGCGCCCCGAAGCATGACTAGCTCCTCAACTTCAACTTTGGGAGGTTGGAGCACCAGCTCGCCGTGTACCTAGGTCCTCACCCATCCTGGGAGGACCAACGGGCTCTCACCTCCTTCGTCAACATCATGACGCAGCTTGTTGACGGAGAGCCGCTCTCCCCAGACACTTTGACCTAGGGCGCCTCGACAGCGTTCCCTTACGGTTTGTGCAACACCACGCAGATCGTCGAGCGCCATATGGCACGATGCTCTTGTCCGCCACCCACGAACGATGAGTTCATGGGTATGGCTGACTACATCATGGAGTCGATCGACGATCTCCTCGTAAGTGATTCATATATAATCTCTGATTCTGCCTCCAGCCAGGGGAGCTACCACCCCTCGCGTGAATGCTTCATGGTGGAGATTACTGATGACACTCGCCGAGAGGGGACCCCCGAGGGACGCGGTGCGATTGCCGATGACGGTACCCCTCATGGGGGAATGGGACTCCCCTACATCCTGCCGATGGGCTCGAGGCTACGGCAGATGCGGATGTCCCGCCCTACCCGTGCATGAACCAGGTACGGGAGCAACTGTAGGAGCTTGAAACCGCGTGACTCCATCTGGAGGAGGAGCATGCGGTGCTCGAGCATGAGATCACACAGCACCATGATGAGGTGCACGCTCAGGCCCGCGATGTGCATCAGAGAATCGTCGAGGATGACGACGGTCTCCCACGCTTCGCCCGGGCAAACCAGAACATAGCCGCAACTGCGACTCTGCTTCGAGGGCTCCCGGAGCCTACGACACCTGAGGGACACCAGGCGCAGCGTGAGATACGCGCGTTGCTCGAGCACGCGGTGGTGCAGCAGGCAGAAAGCTCGGCGTCTCGACGACGCAATGCTAGCCAGCGTGCGCCGTCAGCGTGACACGGTAATGACGCATCTATCCTCTAACCCTGTCACGGCAAGGAAAGGCCTGTCGGGGACCATGGAAAGGCCGCATCCATCCACCAGCCAGCGCATGATGGCAAAAAGGCCGTCTCCGCCCTGGTGCATGACCGACTCGGCCACCACCACGACGCACGTGACACTCTGAATGCCCGCAGGCACGGGCGGGAGGAGCGGAGAGGAGAGGGCGACCACTGCTACAACCCTCACCGCGACGGCCACTACAAGAGCGGTGAGGACCTAAGATAGAGCCTCCCATCGTCTGGGCCCTCGGTTTTCAGTCGACACATCCTCAGTGCGCCCGTCCCGTCGCCGTATCGTCCGCCGGTGAACATCCAGCAGTACACCGGAGAGACGAACCTAGGCTTATGGCTTGAGGACTACCGGCTTGCTTGTCAAGCCGGCGGCGTAGATGGTGACGCATTCATCATTCGCAACCTCCCCCTGTACCTCGCTGACTCGGCATGTACATGGCTGAAGCATCTCTCGCCCAACGAGATTAGATGTTGGGCGGACCTTAAGGAGATCTTTGTGGGTAATTTCCAAGGCACCTATGTGCGCCCTAGGAACCCCTAGGACCTCAAGAACTATCAGCAGAAGCCAGACAAAACTCTCTGTGAGTACATTCGATGCTTCTCTCGACAGTGCAATGAGCTGCTCAACATCGCCGACGCCAACGTGATTGGGGCCTTCTTGTTGGGGCCTTCTAAAGAAAACTGACCGATTCGTGTGGACAACTGAGGCTCAGGAGGCACTTGACAAACTCAAGGAACTCTTGATGAAGGCCCCGATCCTAGTCCCGCCTGTTGAAAGGGAGCCGCTCCTTCTGTATATCGCGGCCACCACGCAAGTGGTTAGCGCCGCCCTAGTTGTAGAGCGGGAGGAGGCAGGGCATGCACTTAAGGTGCAACGCCCTGTTTATTTCATCAACGAAGTCTTGGCCGATTCCAAGACCTGTTACCCTCAAATCCAAAAGCTCCTATACGCCATCCTGATCGCCAAAAGGAAGCTAAGTCACTACTTCGAGGCACATCCCATGACGATAGTTATGTCCTTACCCCTCTTGGAGGCCATTCGAAACTAGGACACCACGGGAAGGATCGCCAAATGGGCACTCAAGCTGATGGGTGAAGGGATCACCTACGCTGCCTGGGCGACAATCAAGTCCCAGGTGCTAGCCGACTTCGTTGTGGAATGGGTTGAGGTCCAGATGCCGTCGGCGACCGTCAACCCGGAGTACTAGACGATGTACTTCGACGGCTCGTTGATGAAGAAGGGTGTCGGTGTGGGACTCATCTTCGTCTCACCTCTTGGCATGCGCTTGAGGTACATGGTCCGCCTCTAGTTCCCCGCGTCTATCAATATGGTCGAGTATGAAGCGCTCATCAATGGCCTGCGCATCGCTGTTGAGCTAGACATATGATGGTTGGACATTCAGGGCGACTCGTAGCTCGTCGTCGGCCAAGTCATGAAGGAGTCAAGCTGTCACGACCCCAAGATGGCTGTATACTGCCAAGAAGTGCACAAACTGGAGGACAAGTTTGACAGCCTCAAACTCAGTCACATTCCCCGATGGCTTAACGAGGCATCCGATGAACTGGCGAAGATGGCGTCCGGTCGAGATCCGGTCCCGGGCGGCATCTTTGCTAGCGATCAGCACAAACCTTTAGTCCATTTTGAGGAGCCAGGGTAGGCCGGCAACGAGCCACCCGCTTCTAGCTTGGGGGATAGGGATGCCAACAAATCTCTTACCTCGGGCTCCGGGACCAACCTCCCGGCGACCCTGCCCGACCCCGAGGTCATGAAAATCGATGAAGACGCAGAGGTGGAGCCGGACCCTCTAGCCCACTGGAGAATCCCATACCTCAATTGCCTCATCCATGAGGCACTCTCGGTCAATAAGATAGAAGCATGATGGATCGCATACCACACCAAGTCTTTCGTTGTCATCGGGGAAGAGCTCTACAAAAAGAGACACACTGGAATACTACAGCGATGCATCCCCACCGAGCAGGGAAAGATGCTGCTGGACGACATCCACCGCGGCTAGTGCGGACATCACACAGGGCCGAGGAGCCTAGTTGGCAAAGCTTTCCGACAAGGTTTGTACTAGCCCACTATAGTAGCCGACGCCGAGCAGATTGTTCACACTTGCGAAGGGTGTCAGTTCTACACCCGATAAACCCATATGCCGGCTCAAGCACTCCAAACGATCCCTATCACATGGGCGTTTGCGGTCTAGGGGCTCGATCTGGTCGGGCCCCTCAAAAGGCTGCTCGGGGGCTATATGCACCTTCTCGTCGCCATAGATAAGTTCACGAAGTGGGTAGAGGCCTGGCCGATCGTGAAGATCAGGACTGAGGAGGCCGTGAATTCTTCATGAACATCATCCACCACTTTGGGGTCCCAAACTCCATAATCACGGACAATGGCACACAATTCATGGGGAAGAAATTCCTCGGATTTTGCAACGGCAACCACATTAGGGTTGACTGGGCTGCCGTGGCACATCCCCACATAAACGGACAAGTTGAGCGCGCAAATGGCATGGTGCTCCAGGGCATCAAACCCTGGATCTTCGATAGACTCAACAAGTTCAGTGGGCGGTGGGTCGCGGAGCTCCCCGCGGTCCTTTGGAGCTTAAGGATGACCCCAAGTGGGGCCACGGGCTACACACCCTTCTTCATGGTTTATGGTCCAAAGCAGTCCTCCCGACTAACCTCAACTATGGGACATCGAGGGTCATGCAGTACAGAGAGCAGGAGGCCAAGGAGTACCTCGAGGATGCCCTGGACCAACTCGATGAAGCCAGTGACGTTGCTCTCCTCCACTCCGCCAAATACCAGTAGGCATTATGCTAATGTCATAGCCGTTGGATCAAGGTTCGAGCCTTCAACATTGGGGACTTAGTGCTACACCTCGTCTAGAGCAACAAGTACTGCCACAAGCTTTCTCCGCTGTGGGAGGGCCGTACGTCATCGCAGAGGTGCTCAGGCCAGGAACGTACAAACTCACGATCGCCAACGACAAAGTCTTCACCAACGCTTGGAACATTGAACAGCTACGTCTTTTTTTACCCTTAGATCATTTTTCAAGCCATGCATGTACATATGAGAAATAAGAATGATGTTTCTGAAAAACACTGTCTCTTATTCATTTTCGCTTCCTCTCCCTCTCGGTTGCTAAGTAACGTCCAACCCCAGCAACACCCCGAGGTCAGCCCTTACTCGGGGGCTGGAAGGGAGCATATACACGCAAAGACACCCACGTCCGACCCTGTTTCAGGTCAAAAATCTCAAAGATAGAGTCACGGAGAGACACACTGAGTAAAACTAGTCAGACTGTGAGAAACCCACCCCCCAACGGCTATGGCACTCTCGCTCACCAGCGTAATCAGGATCTCTCGCCCGCGACTCGAACTTCAGGATCTTCATGACCAAATAGGAATGAAATGCAACGGCCTCTTATACATTAAAAAGAAAAAAATGAGTAATTGTGCATACGACTGACCCTAAAAACAAAATACTTGTTTCAAATCATTACAAGTTCTTCGACGTTTTGGCCCGAGCCTAACTGATCAGTTAGCCCTTTGGGGGAGGACTGTGTCTGCTATCCTGTTTGCCAGGTCTTGCGAAAGGGGAGCCACGTCATCCTCTATCTTCTCTAGATCCTCGTCTTCATAGCTAGGTGTGTAACCTTGGGTCATCACTTCTAGGTTGATAGTCTCCGCGTAGTGGGAGCGAGCAATGGCGAAGGCGCGATTGATGCCAGCCTGAAGGGCGCCCCTTTCAAGCTCTCGCACGTGATCCGAGATGAGGGTGATGTGGGGCCGCAAGTGAGCTCATCTCCGGTGGTTGAGGCACCCAAGGTTGTGGCAGACTAGGTTGGCGGCGAGGCGCTCATTGTCATATGCCACGGTCTCCTTCTGCAGGGCCTCCTTCACCTCGGTCAGCTCTTTCTGACTTTGGGCTAGGTCCCTGATGAGGCCAGCAGAGACACCCTTGGCCTCCAGCTTGCGGGGCCCCTCCCTCTTGAGATCACTCCAAAGAGAGCTGACCCGCTGCTAGGCGCTGTCGTGCTCTCACCGGGCCTCGTCGTGCTATGAGAGAAGCCTCATCTCGGTCTGGCGCAAGTCGTCTCGCTCCTTGCGGAGCTGCTCGGCCACCATAGCATCTTGACAAGCCTTTGCTTCCAACACGATGACTTTCTCCTGGGCCGCCAGCTTTAGTCCCTTCTTCTCGAGCTCACCTTGGAGGTTGAGGATCTGTTGGCGGGCCTCGGCATCCTGCTGACGTAGTTCATCACACTCCCTCATGACTTGCGCAGCCCCCTCGTTGTCCTTACAGACCCTCTCTGACAGGTCTGAGGCCATCTTCTCTGCCTCCTCAGCATGTCGACGAGCCTCCGCCTCCCGGGTCTGAAGGTCGACCACCTCCGCGATGAGGTGGTCCCAGGCCTCCTTTTGTCGGTGAAGGAACAGAGACTTCTGCTAGGTGCTCGACATCTGCGATTGTGGAAGGAACATGAGTCAGAAGCGACAAAACAAAAAGCAGCAATCAAAGGCATAAGTGCGTCGTACCGTGCAGGGATCAGCGATGCTGTTCAGCTGCTTCAGCCCGTCATTCGCCGAGGCCAGCGTGGCATGCAAAAGATACGCCATGCCTCCCATGGTCCTGTGGTAGCTGCGCCATGCCCTCTCCTCTATAGGGTCATTGAGAATGAAGGATGGGGCTCCTAAATTCTGTGGGTCTATCCACTTGAGCCGTGACTTGTCGATCCCTATCCGGATCAGGGTTCGGGGTGGCTCCGCGCTGGTGACCCCTCCTGCTGTGTCCTCGCTACTAGGACGACCTCCCCGGTGGCGGCGGAAGTCAACGTCGAGGACATGGAGCGTGGCCCCAATGCCACGACTCCTGGGATTGCCGCGGACGCGTCCCCTTCCATCCACCTTGCCTCAGGTACCTTCGTCTCCGCCCACGTGGGCAAGGTTGCATCTGATTGCACAACGCCCACAGCGTGCGTCGTGGACACATCCTCCGCCATCCGTCCTCCTCCTGTCCTCTCTATCACGGATGTTCTCCACCCCCTGCCCTATGGCACGGAGCGGGAAGGGACCCGACGGTCATTCAGGCGCATCATCTTCCTCCTCCTCTTGCTCTAGGTCATCCCAATCTGAAGCCGAGATGGAGCTGATCACCTCCTCCTCTTCATGGAGCGGGGGCACGACGTCGTTGCAAGGCCACCTCCCCATCTTCTTGTCATTGTCTTCATCATCCTCATCATCATCATCTAGCTGCTTTAGCAACCCCTTTCGTTTCCTCTTCATCTCCCTGTCCTTTCTCACCTTTGTCGCCTTACCCACGGCGTGCTTCTTCGCTCTCCTCTCGGCGTCCTCTGGCAGCGGCGGATCGAAGGCTCGGATGTAAAGATCAGGCTGCGAACCACTATAATTAGATCCAGAGCAGAGTCAACGGGGAAGGTGATGGCGATACGGCTTACCAGCTCAATGAACCCCACGTCAGGATGCATTGGGGGATGACCCAAGACCGGATATACTATGACAAAGTCCGTCGTCTGACCCGTTGAGCAATCTAGAGTATCCTTAAGGCAGTCCTCCACCTCACCGTGGGTGATCGCCTCTTCAAAGACCACCACCGTCCCTTCCGGCGCCGAGTCAGGTGTCATCTCCCACATCCGAAGTTTGTGCGCCATCAGCGGCGCCAGCCTCCTAATGTGGTAAGCCCCGATGACACTGGCCTCACGGAGGCCGGCGCCCTTCAGGGTCTCAATGGCTCGGTGGAGGTCACCTAGCCTTTGTTGTTCCTTGGCGATGGGCCCGTACCTCCACTCATCCGGCGCCTCCTCGATTAGGTGGCCAGAGAAGATCGGTAGGGGGGCGGCATCATCGTTTCTCCGGTAGAACTAGGACTTGCGCCACCCCTTGTTGGACTTCCTCAGCGGGATTGGCATGTACTCCGATGCCCAGGGGCTTCGAAGATGGATGTGGGCGCACCCCATTGGCACCGATAGGTCAGTCATCTTCTTCTTCTTCTCTACTTTCTTCCTCTACAGCTCAACGGTGAAAAAGTACTTCCAGAGTTCAAAGTGGGGCTCGATCCCCATGTACCCCTCGCAAAGCACGATGAAGGCTGAGATATGCTGAATCCCATTGGGACAGGTGCTAGAGCTCAATCCCATAGTGGTGAAGAAGCCCGCGGAGGAACCTGTGGGGCAGAGATGCCATCCCACGTTCGTGGAAGTGCATGAATGAGACGACGTAGCCATCGGGCACCACTGGCCCATCTTCAGTGCTAGGTACGATCCACTCGTCCTCCCTCACCCTCGCGTGGAGGAGACCCTTCTTGATGAGACCCTCCATGCGCGAATGGCGGACATCAGAGCGAGACCACGACTCCATTGGGGGGGGGGGAAAGGTGGCAGTGCGAGGATTAAGCTATGGCAAGAGGAGGCGCGAGACAAACCCTAATGAGGGCGGCGACGACGAGAAGACAACGTAGGAAACACGAGTGCAGATGGCGAGGAAGGCGGGGCTGCGGGGCGTGCACGACAAAAAACAGGGGATGCCCCTATATTTAAGAGAGACTGCCCACCTATATTCACATGTCATCCCGTCCTGTCAAAAACATCACATCATTCTGCCCCGCTGCACGCGCGCCACTGACCGGCCACCCCCTCATAGGATGCATCGAGCAATGGATCAATGACCGCCAGGCCTGGAACCACCGCAAACGAGTAGGGCTACAGGTCCGAGAACTCTCTATGGCCTAATAAGACCCAGGAGTTTTGAGGTTGGCCCAGCGACGGGTTCAGCAACCGCTCCAGGGCACCACTAGAGTTGGGTGGTAATGGATGGGCCCACTAGCAGCCAGTACCCAGGTGTCAGAGCGCCACGGGCATCCTGGTCCACGTTCAAGTCTTGACTATAGCTGGGCCATGTTTTTTCCTCGAAGAAAGGCAACGAGCCCCCAGGACCGGTTGGACGGACCCAGGAACTATATGGATTAGCCGTAAGGAACATGGAGTCGGTCGCTAGCCGACCCAAGCTAGATCCCCATGAACGAGAACCGGGGCCCCACTCAGACTAACCCGTTAACAGCTCACCGAGCACCATGACTCATCTATCGAGGAAAATCATGGCACGGCTCAGCCCCTCTATTTTGTCGAAAAAACGCTCGAGGGATAACGATCGCAAGACGGGCCGATCCCTCGATCGGACCCTAGCTACGCGTAGGGGCTCAGGGGCTCGGACCCGCAAAGAGACCCTGTACCAGACCACAGGCAAACTATGAAGCAAACACCTAGGCGCTAGGATGCTATGGACGTCCTGACCCCTCGGTCCAACCCCGCAACGTGCGAGGGCATAGGGGTCGACCTCACGAAATATCCAGCGCCAAGACGCTGGGAAACAGGAAAAATGATGATATCCTAAAATAAGGGTTGGAATCGCTGAAATTGCAAGAGACAATCAACACTAACTAAGACCCCGCCATATTGGGGGTCTACCTACGGTGAACGACGTTCGAAAAATGCAGGTTGGATAAAATCTCACAAATAACAGAAGACTAAAACAGGTAACCTTTATTCATAAGATAAGGGCACTAAGTACAAACTAAAGGGCCTCAAGGATAACCTCCTCGGCGGGCACCTTGGTGGTGATGGCATCCGTAGCTTCGTGAAAGTCTTCGACGAGCCTCTCATGATCGGCAGCCCCTTCGCCTTCCGAGAAGTCGATCAAGAAGCAGAGCTCGTGGCCCGACCAGACCTGAGTCACTGTCAGGGCAACGGCAGCCCCGTGGTGGACACCATATTCCACCGCATCCCTGACGTGCTTGGGAACATCGAGGAGGCGCTCCTCGAGATGCTCGCCCTGAGCACACACGTAACCGGTGGCGGTGTCCATGGCCTGGCGGAGTGTCTGTAGCTCCATCTCTAGTTTTGGCAAAAACATATGAAGAGTTAGGAACCGGATGGGCCAAAAAGGAGGAAAACGGTGATCGCCAAAAAGACTCACCAGCCACCCGAGCATCGGCGTCCGCCAGTTGGGTGCAGACGATCTCCGCCTCCACCTCAGTAGCCCAGAGCGCGGCCTGGGCGGCCTCGAGGCACTCCCGGAGCCGCTCCAACTCTAGGACTAGGTTTGCATCTGAAGTAGCCCTGAACACAAGAGAAAGTCAAGAGGAAACCCACAATAGCAATGGGCAAAAACGAGGGCCGCTACTCTCACCCCTGATCGAACAAGCGGTGCCGGAGGGGCCTCCTCTCCTCAGGCGCGTCGTCGGCGGAACGCTTCCCATGGTCCATGGAAGAAGCGACGAGGAAGGGAAGGCAAGCGTCGGGGATCTGCTGGACGAGGCTAAAGTGGCAATGGATAGCGATGCACTATAGAAGCTATGACTTATAAAGGGCCGATGAGAAGCCCAACCAGCGTTGACACCAACCATCACAGCGGGTGCGGCACAGCGCGCCGCTTCAGTTTCCCCCACACGCCCGAATTGGGCAGTTCAAAAAGCGGCGCCTCGTCTCCTGCCCCGTCCTGGGACCGGGCGTGACTCTTGGCGCCACAACGAAGGAAGTATGGTGCCAAAAACATTCCTATGGCCTGTTAAGACCCAAGGGCGCGTGGTATGGCCTAGCAGCGGCTTCGACGACCGCCCCGGAACACCCCTGAGTAAGGGGTAATGAAGGGCAGGCCCACTTATGCCCGTGACCAGGTCCTGACCATGACCAGTCCAGGGAACTCCCTTGAAGAAAAACAGATAGCTCCCAGAACCGACTAGACGGACCTAGGGACTGTGCCCCTCTGCCGCTTGGGACCTAGAATCGGTTGGCCACCGATCAAGCCTCTGTAGCGTGCCAAAGCTCAGGGGCGGGACTCGCAGAAAGACCCTAGAAGCGTAGCCATTGACGAACAACACAGAAATCCTTTAAAGGAGTGCCCACTCCTCCAAAAGCTCAGGGGCTACACTCGGCGGGTGCGCTCACGCGCACCCACCGGACAATTCAAAAACAACAAGAGGAGCGGACCTCGATGATCAAAAGAAGCCCCTAAAGGAGCGTTTAGCTCCTCTAGGGTCTCGGGGGCTACTGTCGGGTATCAATGATCCCCATGCCCGAAGACGACGCTAAAAACTAGCCTTTCGGCAGATCAGGAACGTAATCATGAATCAGGCCGACCCTTCAGTAAGGAAAGTCTCACCTTGACTGACCCTAAGAGTGAGGGCCCCGCCTCGCTCGACCCCTTAGGCCCGGGCCCAGCCGCGCCTGACCCCTAGGGGAAAGCTCCGCCTCGTCCGACCCTGGGGGCACGGGGTCCATCTCACCTGACCCCTTGGGAGCGAAACCGCCCTGCCTGACCCTAGGGCCATGGGGTTGTCCTTGGGCACAGGCTCCTGCGAGGGCCCCTGCCGCCCCCAATCACCACGAACGCAGGTAGTGGGCCCTAGATCATGCCCTAACGCTAGAGGGGGGCGGGCGTTCCTTGACGTGACCAGCGGCTACCACAGGCTATACCTAGGCACCCATATCAACAACAGTGCCGGGTGGACTAGCACTGTGCTACTCGATCCTCGTGTGACTCCAAGTAAGGGGATCAGTTGGCCATATCGCGTGATAGGAAGGGACCAGGCGGCGCGGTCGAGCGGTGGCGCCCACCATTAGCACCAGCAAAGGATGGGGGAGTCATGACCAAAATGGCGACGCTCGCCTGTAGCGCCGGGGACGGACATAACCACAACATGCGTGTGCCTCCATTGTCGTCTACAGGACACGCAGGACCCGCCCGCGGGGGGAAGGGCGGCACAGCTCCGAGGCTGTCTACTCCATCGTTTCTCTCTTTCTTCTCTTCTCTCTCTCGCTCTTGTACCTCGGGTCCTTCTCATGATCTATAAAAGGGAAGGCCGGGCGCCCCATTAGGGGGGTCATTTTTTTGACCAACAAAAGGCACTTCAACTCCACTTCACATTCACTAGAGACCTGGGAGCTCATCCCTCTCTCGACCGTTTGTGAGCCCTACTACAGACCTAAGTGCAAGTAACACGAGCAGCTCACCACTAGACATAGGGACATTCAGCCCGAACCAGTATACATCTTCGTGTCCTCTTTGCACACCATCTGAGCCTAAACGTGCAATCGTAGAATTTTACTAGCCGGTGATTCCGAACACCGACACTGTGTGGCCCATGGAGTATCATCTAACAGAGCATATTCTAGAATATTTGTTTCTAACCATTGGAAAACTAGCTAGCCTGGATAGGGTCACAATATGATTTGCCTGGGTGACACCCGATGGATCATCTCGTAATGTGCGCGTTTGTAGACTTTTTCCAACACTAGTAGCCCCTTCCCACGATATATATATATATATATATATATATATATATATATATATATATATATATATATATATATATATATATATATATATATAGAGGTGGCTACAAAATAAATTATTTTGTAGCTAGCTACAGAGTATACTCTTCCTATTTACGATAATTTTATATACTAATTTACGATAATGTCAATACATATTTACGATAGTTTGATTACTATTATATATGGGGATATTTACCATAACGTTATAGTAAATCACATAGTAAGGAGTTACTATAATCTTGTAAATTAGCATAACAATTATCGTAACTCAAAGTGGCTACATAATAAGTTATTTTGTAGCTAACTGTAGGGTAATAGTTATATAGGGAAAGTATACTCTATAGCTAGCTACAAAATAAGTTATTTTGTAGCCACCTCTATTTACGATAATTTTATATACTAATTTACGACAGTGTCAGTATATATTTACGATAGTTGAATTACTATAGTACATGGAGATATTTACCATAATGTTATAGTAAATCACATAGTAAGGAGTTACTATAATCTCGTAAATTAGCGTAGCAATTATCGTAACTCAAAGTGACTACAAAATAAGTTATTGTGTAGCCAGCTGTAGGGTAATAGTTATATATATATATATATATATATATATATATATATATATATATATATATATATATATATATATATATATATATATATATATATATATCTGTGTGTGTGTGTGTGTTCCAAAGCGCATTTGGAGATCTCTTTAAACCAAGGTTGTGGTACACATATATAGTGAGTTTGTGAAGGTTTTGAGCACATCCCAAGTTAAGCTTGTGAGTTGGGATTGTGTGCTTAGTGTGCATCTATTTTTTGTGGCTTGAATATCATCAAGTGAAGTTTGAATACTTGTTTCTCTTGGTGTTTGTCAGCATCTGGATGGGCTGGTGGAGGACTAGGTGATCCTTCTAGTGGAGCTACTTTGTAGGAGGCTACTAGAGGTGTAAGCCGTTCGAAACTAAAACCCACCAATCCAAAGTGGATAATAGGTATTTACTAGTGGAGACATAAGTCTTAGTGGCTCATGGGAGTGTAACCGAGTCTCCCACATGGATTAGGGAGTAGCGGCAATTACTCGACACCTTGACAAAAAAATCTGGTAGTCTCTAATTTGGTTGCAAGTGTCAACTAGGTTTTTGATCACCTTGCTAGTGTGCTCTTAGTCATAGGTTTCAATTTTGTAATTAATGACTTTTCTTAGTGTGATCATGAATAAGGACTTGTTTAGTGTGATGGCCTTAAGGATTTAGGTTAGAACCATGCAAGGGGTGAGTAGTTTTGCATAGATTAAGGTTTGTTCCTTTAATTTTCTAAGTCCAATTCACCACCACCTCTTGGGCCATATCAAGACCCTATAGCTAATTTTTTGAATTCAGCGAAGGCTCGGGGGTTACATCCACTAGGAGCACAGTTAGTGCTCCCATGGAAAAAATAAGGTTTAAAGTACTCTAGTACTTGGGCTTAAAACTTGTGCACCGAGGTACTTGCACTTGAAGCATTCAAACTCTGGCTCAAATCAGTCTAGTAAGAAGAACAAGAGAAGGTAACTCAAGTACAAAGAACTCGGGGATACTAATAAGATTACATGACCCACATGTAACATTATGGAGGACATAACTGGCTCCCTGGATATAGGGTGGACCAGGATGACTACTCTGTGTCCTACATCTACATATGATATATTAACTGGCAGGAACCTTGTTGTAATCTACTAGGAAACCAATTTATTAGCTGATTAGGAATATATAAGGTGGGGGTGGCGCACAAGAACTATTTAATAAGTTATGTTTGGTAACAGTGTTTGGTTTGAGAAATCAAACCATTCTAGATGAGGCATCATGAATCCATTCCTCAAATCTTTAGAATGACTCCATTACTCATACTAGAACTAATTATTAACTTGTGAGGAATGAATTGATGATGTATCAACCTATTTCATTTCATAAACCAAACAAAATAGTGAGGAGCGAGAAGATGATGGACTAACCAACTCAAACCAAACAACTATAACAGTGAATTGTAGATATTTCTACACATGTATTATGTATTAATTAATGCTCTCGCAAGGACACGACAATCTTGGCTATAACACCAAGTTATAAAGCAATGGGATTATTGGCTTGGCATATCGCAAATCTAGTTGCGGTGTGGCTGGAAGCTTGCAATCATCCTGCAGGATGTAGGGTCATCTTGAAAGATAAATTGTGGATGCTAAACGCTATTGCCACGCACAACACAAAGGTCTGGCCGTCTGGTTCTTGTAAAAGAATATTTGACCCTACATTCATGGTGAGTGATAGTATTAGTCTTATCAACTCGATGAAAATTGTTTATTGAACAAAAAAAATGGTGAACGGCATCTCAGAGGAGCTCTAGGACAGGTCTGGCCGTCTGGTTCTTGTAAAAGAATATTTGATGCGCTTGTGTCATGGTGATGTACTGGTGTGGTCTTTGGCTTTGAAATTGTGTGCAACGAAGGGTGACTTAGGTCATGTTTAGATATATTAATTGATAGTAGTTAGCTAGCTAATAGCACATAGCTAATATTAGCTGGCTAATAATTAACTAGCTACCTGTTAGCTGGGAGGGTGTTTGTACGTCGGAAACAGGAGGGGCTAGCAGGGGCCGTGCCCCCCCCCAAAAAAAACAGTGAATTTTTAATACACTTATTAATAATACAATACAAAGCATATTTACCTCATTTTAACTCTTATTTTATCATGATTTTTTTGTTATGAACACTAACTACATATGTAGATGCATAGAAAAATATGTTGAAATGTACACGTATGTACATATTTATCACACATACGATGTGTCATAATGTTTGCCCGCCCTCCCCCCCAATCAAAGTTGCTGGTTCTGTCTCTGTGTTTGTATACATAGCTAATTGATGAGATAGGCCATATTCGCTTGAACTTATTAGTCGGAATCAGTCAGCTATTCAGCAGTATTTTTCTCTCACAACAAATCAGCATCATCATTAGCATCAACCGTTTTTACGGCCAGCCGAACAGGGCCATAGTTGTTATTTCTCCATTTATTAGCTGCTATTAATTATCTGATTTAGTCCGACTAGTGAGATAGTTATTATCTAAAGATCCAACTAACAATTAGCTAGTTTATTTATCTATACCTGTTTGAATTCAAAAGAGATAATTATCAGCAGATAACTACTATCTATGAGATCTAAACAGGGCCTTATCTTTTTACAGGGAATTTTCTCAACCCTAAGGGTGTGTTCGACTGACTGTATTTTTAGTTAATACTGATTTATTATGAGAGAAAATACTGTTCCATAACTAGCTGATTTTGGTCGATAAACTTAAGCGTACGGAGACTCTGAAGAAAACACGTGAGATTCGTACCGAGTCGCAATAAATCTCTTCCTTACGAACATGTCCATGTTTATTGTTGCAACCATCTATGTCGCTGAGAGGCTGAGAGGGACAGCTAATTATACGATACAGTACATTGTAGCTGGGGGGGGATGGCGGCGGCCTCTGGCACTGCAAAAACAAAACGTCACATTTTTTTCGAGAGAGCGGCAAGAGATTTGCCGGGCATTATATTAGACGGAGAAAAGAAAAAAAGAGATACAAGAGTTCAGTCACCTATTTTCAAACAATTGCCCACCTACTAAGACGAGAAACTAAGCACCACTAGGGGCAAAGGGAAACCAGGTTGACTGAAAGTGAAAAAGACATCACAACTGAAAGAACACATGATAAAACCAGCATGAAAAAGACCAACACAACTAAGAGGGGCTAACAAACTGACTGTAAGCCAACTGAAACTGTTGTATGTCCAGCATGGAAAAGACCAACACAACTAAGAGGAGCTAACAAACTGACTGTAAGCCAACTGAAACTGTTGTATGTCTTCCTTGCACAAAGATGCAACTTGTCTTGGCTGCAACTCCTTTTGTTGGAATGTTCTTCTATTTCTTTCTTTCCATATATTCCACCAAAAGTAGATCATGACGCCATCAAAAACCTTTCTTTGGTCTTTCTGTATCCTAGCACGACACTTGCGCCAGTATCTGTAGAGGGATCCCGAACTGTTTATTGGGTTCAAAATTGATAAGCCGAACCATTGTTTCATGATCTCCCAAACCTCCTTAGAAAGGAGCAATCCTTGCACAAATGCGTCGGGGTCTCTTGGTCCAGTCCACAGAGCTTACAGATTGGGTCATGCTGCCAGTTACGTTTGTTAAGATTGTTAGCCGTGAGTATCTTCTTATGTAGTAAAGTCCATGCAAAGAAATGACACTTTGGCTCTGCTTTCGCTTTCCAAATTTGTGAGATTTTGATTCTACTGAAAACCCCTTCGAATTGAATACGATATGCGCTTGTCGTCGTGTATTCTCCATCTGCCGTCCATCTCCATTTTATTTCATCCTCAAGCGCCGGGTTCAGGACTATCCCCTCGTGGCTTCCCAGAGTTCCATGTACTCCAAAATCTCTTGCTGCGTGCTTAGTGGCGTAATGTGGTCAATCCATTTATCACCGTTAATGGCTTTGTGAACCTTGATTTGCTTTCTTTTTGCCTTCTTATATAGGGTCGGAGCAATGTTCCTCGGGGTGTTTCCATTCAACCAAGACGAATTCCAAAAACTAGCTGTTTTCCCGTTCCTAACTGAAACAATAGTTGATGCGTTAAACAAATGTCTATCGTACTCATCACAAGGTATATCCAGACCATTCCAAGCTCTATCCTTTTGTTTCCATTGGAACCAAAGCCACCTTAGTCTAAGAGCCCGAGCGAACCTTTCAAGGTCGGAGATGCCTAGACCTCTTTTCTCTTTTGGCAAGCATGTTGTGGGCCAGTTGATTAAGGAGTGCCCACCATAAACCTTATCTGGCGTCTCCCCTCGCCATAAAAAGCTTCTCTGTAAACGATCAATTCTTTTGATGAGCCATTTTTTAGCTTGAAAAACAGTAAGATGATATATGGGCTGAGACGAAAGGACTGTCTTGACAAGCGTTACCCTGCCCGATGTAGATAAGAATTTTCCTTTCCAACCTGGTAATCGATCTCCAATTTTGTCCGACAGGGGCTACACATCAATCTTCCGCAGCTTACGGGTGTGTAGAGGAAGGCCCAAATATTTTCCAGGGAAACTGCGTATTTTCCCTGGAAAGTTGGTGATCAACTGATCGACTGCCGCTGAGTCCATTCTTATGGGGAAGATCTCAGTTTTTGATATATTTATTTTCAGACCTGAACATTCACCAAAGAAGGATAGAAGCTTGTGAAGTCGACTCAGCTCCAAAGCATTTGGTGCAGCAAAAATTGCCGCATCGTCCGCGTAAAGAGAACATCTTAGGTTGGCAGACTTAGGGAGTATTGGTTGCAACACGCCTTTGTGAGCTGCTCTTTCTATTATTCGTTGTAGCGGATCAATAGCAAGCACAAAGAGCAGAGGCGAAAGGGGATCCCCCTGCCTAAGACCACGAGCATGTCTGATGTTCTCACCTGGATGGCCATTTACCAGGACTCTTGACGTTGAGGTAGCTAAAATTGACGATATTCAATCTCTCCATTTTCTACTAAAGCCAAGGGCCCCCAGGACCTCAAGAAGGAATGTCCATCCAATGGAGTCAAAAGCCTTGGAAATATCCAACTTAATGAACAAAGCTGATTGCTTCTTTTTATGTAATAGTTGGATCACCCTTTGTGCATAGAGGAAGTTATCATGTATGCATCTTCTTTTGATGAAAGCATTTTGTGCATAAGAGACCAGCTTGTTCATGTGTGGCACCAGGCGGTTCGCCAGTATCTTTGTAATGATTTTGGCAATGCTATTGATCAGGCTTATTGGTCTATAATCAGTTACGGCTGCTGCATCCGTTTTTTTGGGTAGAAGCACAATGTTCGCCTCATTTACAAGATTGAATTTTGTAGTCCGATGATTGTAGAAGGCAGTGACTGCCCGGATGAGATCTAGTTTTATAAAGGACCAGCACTTTTTGAAGAAAATCCCAATGAATCTGTCCGGTCCCGGAGCCTTCTCTGATGGCATTCCTTTTATTACAGAGCTAATTTCTTCTTCTGTGAATGGAGCATCTAAATCTTCCAAATCATGAGGCGCATAACCCAACTCATGCCAATTAAGTGCCTTCGTTCTTGTCCCCGGTCTACCCACCAACTTTGAGTAAAAATCATGCACCGCTCTGGCCTTGTCATCTTGTGAAATGGCCACTCCGGATTCGAGTTCTAAACTACTAATGTAGTTCTTGTTTCTTCTCATATTGGCATGAAGTTGAAAAAACCAAGTGTTTGAATCACCTTTGCGAATCCATGTTAGCCTAGAATGTTGTCTTGCTCTGGCCCTTTGAAAGGCCGCCATTCCAAGAGCCTTAGCTCTAAGGTAAGCTTTGAAATCCCTCTCTTCTGCTGTTAATATCCTTTCCCCTTGGGCCCTCTCCAGGTTGGCCATTGTGATTTGTATTATAGCCCAACGAAGCTTCCAATCACTGAATTGCTTTCTTCTCCAAATTTTGATGGCTCTCGCTGCTCGCAGAAGCTTTACATGTATGCGCAGAAAAGCGTCTTGCGTGTTTACGGGCTGGGACCAAACCTCTTGAACTACTTCAATAAACCCTGGCATGTTGATCCAATAGGATTCAAATCTGAAGCCCCTGTAGAAATCAAAAGAGTTGTCACCTTGTAAGAATAGTGGACAGTGGTCTGAGCCCATTGAAGCCAGCGCATGAAGATCCGTTCTCGGAAAAATCTCTAGCCAATCCGGTGTGACAAACAAATGATCTATTTTGGTCATTGTTGGGATTTGCTGGTCGTTGCACCAGGTATATTTTTCCCCACTAGATCAATTGCTGCCATCTGAAGATTGTCAATTGTGCTTCTGAAGGTGTTGAGCAGGGACAAATTAATCCGGTTATTATTTTTGTCTTGGGCTCTATAAATTAGATTAAAGTCACCCAACATTAGCCAGGCAGGAAGCATGTGTTGTTTTAAATTGGTGATCTCCTGCATGAAGGCAATTTTTTCTGCATCGGTCTGGGGGCCATAGACGCCGGATATAGACCATGAGATATTCTCAGCCAGCATTACGAAGTTTGCAGAAACTGTGTTCTCTGTGGTCAGAACATGTTGTAGCCTGAAGAAGCGTTGGGATGCGGCAATGAGGACACCACCCGATGTTCCAACAGCCGGCAGGAATACACAATTATGTACCAAATCAGCCCCTACTGTCTCTAGGATCAGGCTATCAGTCCATGCAGCAATCTTTGTCTCCTGAAGGCAAATCACTGTTGCGCCCGAGGATATAATTAGATTTCTAACAGTTTCCCTCTTAGCCCCATCATTTAGGCCTCTAACATTCTAGCAGAGTATGAAGCAATCCTTAGCAGACATGGATTAAACTGGAAACGACTTTACACATTGAGATTAAGTCCAAGCAAATTAGTTTTGCAGAAGTTGTTGGACAATTCACCATGTTACATGAAGCTGAAAGTTTCCATAATACGGTCTGGGAGTTCGCCATGCCAAAGGCAACAAAGTCAGCACGCATTGTACAACTAGCTTGAACTGAGTCAATGAACAACAGGGGCGTTAGAGCCCGAATCCGGCCACGCAGGGCCCTACTAAGACGAATCTTAAGATACATGGGGAACACCCCCAGCCCTCCCAGTGGGGGCCCTAACATTGCTAAGAAGCATCGACTTGGGAAGAAGTACTGCTGCTCATGTCTCCACTTCGGCATCCAGAGCTCCAGCGGACTGAGTGTTCGTCTTCTTCTGCTTCTTAGTTCCGTGCTCGATCAGTTGTTTGATGGCCTCCATCCTGGGCTTGTTGATCGGCCTCTCAAAGTGTTGAGCATAAAAATCAAAGTCAGTTTCAATTTGTTGTGGCTCAGCTTCAACAGTTGGCGTTTCACCAAGTTTCTTAACTAGAAGGTCTTGTGCAATCTGTATGGCATCTTTGCCTGCATTCATTTCAGCTTTTTTTTTTTTGCCAATCTAGTACTCTTTCGATGTGATGAGCATGGTGTGGAGATATGCATCCTGCTACGCGCGTTACTGGTTGTAGGGGTGTTTGCAGCAAGGGCGTATAGCTCTAACTGGAGCAGTGGCTGGGGTACAGGCAGAGAGATAGACTCTATGAAAGAAAAAAAAACAGAATACAGAACATGCAACATGCTACCTCATTGCCAGCTCCTCCAGTAGACTATCAGTACACGCGCTCCTGACTGTATTCCATCCACCTCATCATCACAAAGAAAAAGATCAGATGCCCATGAACCTTCTTCTTCACTTGAATTATTATTATTCTCCTCTTAGCTTGCATGCTGAGGAGCAGCACCCTCGTTACTTCGCATTATTCTTCCTCCATTCCTCCTCACTGACCTCTCGACTCCTCGTCTGATCCTCTCCGTCTCCGAGAGAGAAGTCGTCCCTCTCACTCTGCCACATCTCTGGTACATCGACAGTTCTGCAACCAACGCATCAAGCAAAACCATTCACTCCTCCCTCTGCCTGTCTTCTTCGGTTTGCTGCCCCTGGGATCCTCATCACGCCAGCCGCCCACCGCCAGCCACCAGCTACACCACCTCTGGTCTCCAGTCACACCAGAATCCAAAATTTTCATCACACCAAACCATCCTTTCGCAACCCGATTGCCCACGGTCCTCACTCTTCCCCCAACCAAGTCCAATCTTTACAACCACATTGTCGCCAACAACAGCCCCGGCCCCTTCCCTTCCTTTCGCACCCGATTGCCCACCCAAATTCAGCGACTGTGCACAAAGTTGCGGCATTTGCCATACCACACTGTTCCATCCGCAGAGCCCAATCTTTACCGCCCGATTCTTCGCAAAATCCACCGTGCCTGCCCCCGGTTTCAGTCCAGACAATGTTGTTTGCGCTGTGGAATCCGAGCTTTGCCACCTAATCCCGCTCAAGAAACACGAGGAGATCCGCCAATTCGCGAGAAGAAGCAACAAGCTCCATCCAAGGCGGCGTCGCCCTGGCGTCTCGCGCCCCGCCAGCAGCTCCCATGTCGGACACGGAGCTGTCCCAGAACACGCTGGTGTTTGGGCTCCGCATGTGGGTGCTCGTCGGCATCGGCGTCGGTGCCGCCTTCGTGCTACTGCTCGTCCTCATCTCCGTCCTCTGCCTCCTCGCCTTCCGCCGTCGCCGGCGGCAGCTGCCGCCCAACCCCGCCCAGCAGCTCCCAACCACCGCGCCTCCCAAGAGTCCCGCGAATGTCAAGGCGCTCAAGGACATCCAAGAAGTCCCCTCCCACGCCGCCACCGC
Organism: Saccharum hybrid cultivar R570; assembly: GCA_038087645.1. Classification (NCBI taxonomy): domain Eukaryota; kingdom Viridiplantae; phylum Streptophyta; class Magnoliopsida; order Poales; family Poaceae; genus Saccharum; species Saccharum hybrid cultivar. The sequence goes on from JAQSUU010000198.1 coordinate 1,386,812, forward strand.
CGCCGCCGCCCCAGCGAAGACGCCGCTCGCACAGGTGCTCCAGCTCCCCACGCCACCGGTCTCCGAGCAGATCGTGGTCGGCAAGGAGCACCACGTCACGTACCCGGAGCAGCAGGAGCACCCCAGCCACCGGAGCGACGGACCTTCGCCGCCCGGCAACGGCGAGAGCCGCTGTGGGCGAGGCGGCGCCGAGGACCACGCGCCACCGGCGGTGCCGGAGGTGTCCCATCTGGGGTGGGGCCACTCGTACGCGCTCAAGGAGCTGGAGACGGCGACCGGGATGTTCGCCGACGGGAACGTGATCGGCGAGGGTGGGTACGGGATCGTGTACCGTGGCGTGCTCGAGAACGGCACGCAGGTCGCCGTCAAGAACTTGCTAAACAACAGGTACCGAACCAGCTTCCAATGGATGTTAACTTCATGGACCGCAAAACTTGCATTCAATTGGCATTCGCATCTGACTATCCGACATTGCAGCTTAGCCGATTAGTTTAGGAGTACTCTGTACTTTCAGTGGCATGTTAGTGCTGAATTTTAAAATGCTTGCCATTGTGCTGATTGCACATGGCCACTGATTGTTCAAGTACGAAGCTTGCCAATGCTGAACTTAGATGTCACGTTCAGCAGGAGGATTTCATTTTGCATATCAAATGGAGAAGCTTGTCACGGACAATTCACTTGTTTTATAATAGTAGCTTGAGTTAGTTTTTGAGAGGCATAGTTTAACAAGATGACTGAATTCTGTGGAAATCTGACATGATCGACTTTCTTCAGTGTGCTGGTAAAATTTATAAATTTTGTACCCTCTAACTTGTTAGGGGGCAGGCAGAGAAGGAATTCAAGGTTGAGGTTGAAGCAATCGGGCGTGTGCAACACAAGAACCTTGTGCGCCTTCTAGGATACTGTGCGGAGGGTAATCAGAGGTATGTCAGGTGTTTGCAGACCAATTGTTTAGCTTATTGGTTGATATAATACTAAGATAGATGTTGTTTCTGTGGTTCTTGTTAGGATGCTTGTATATGAGTATGTTGATAACGGGAACTTAGAACAATGGCTGCATGGGGATGTTGGGCCCGTAAGCCCTCTCACCTGGGATGACAGGATGAAAATCATACTGGGAATAGCAAAAGGGTATGTGTGTGGTCAGCTTATTCTTGTTGGTCTACTGAGTTTTACTGGCACTCTACTTAATTACCTAAATTTCTACCCTCATGTAGGTTAATGTATTTGCATGAGGGGCTTGAACCAAAAGTGGTTCACCGTGATGTCAAGTCAAGCAACATCCTTCTGGACAAGCATTGGAATGCTAAGCTTTCGGATTTCGGACTTGCAAAGCTTCTAGGTTCAGAAAGGAGTTATGTCACTACAAGAGTTATGGGAACTTTCGGGTTAGACTCTGTGCAGTGCACTTTTAGGTTTTTAACATCAGGTGGCTGTGCCTGATGGATGCTAATTCCCTTCTCATTCATCACAGGTATGTTGCTCCAGAGTACGCAGGGACTGGAATGTTGAATGAAACAAGCGACATATATAGTTTTGGAATTCTTATTATGGAGATAATATCCGGAAGGGTACCAGTGGATTATAATAGGCCACCAGGAGAGGTTAGCCATGCCTGTACCTCCTTACAGCCAATTCTATTTTATGAGCTTGTTTTAGTGCATTATAAACCTTCAGATCATGCTTTTCAGGTTAATTTAGTTGATTGGCTTAAGACGATGGTAAGCACCCGAAATTCAGATGGGGTTGTGGATCCAAAAATACCCAAGAAACCTTCTTCAAGAGCATTGAAGAAGGCTTTGCTAGTGGCGCTGAGATGTGTAGACCCTGATGCTCTTAAGAGACCAAGGATTGGGCATGTCATTCACATGCTTGAAGTCGATGATTTCCCATACAGAGATGTAAGTCAGTGAAGTCTATTACATATTCAACTATCCCTGTGGCCACTTCTGTTGTATGTGATAAAAGTGTTTTGATCACATAATGATACCATGTGAGAATCTGAGTCAATCACTATGCTCTTTATCTGCACCAATGTCATGTTTCGATGCTAAGTGTACTTTGTTATTGTTCCCACTTTCCAGCAAAAGTTTATTCATATCAACCACTCTGAATTAGGCACATCTTGACAAATACCTCTGAAATATTTCATTTGAAATCATTGTAACTCCTCAAGTACCATTGGCATCTCCTGATGACTTCATCAGTTTGTCTTCTTGTATTCGCATTAACTTATGTATCTATTGTCATTGGTTTTAGGATCGCCGAGGCAGTAGAGCACCAGGACAAGCAAGATTACTAGAGACACCGGCAGGCGGATCAGGTGAACCTGAGACTGACAATAGAGGAAACGGCGGTTCCACACAAGCTGAACCCTTTAGATGGAGAAACCCAGAGGCTTAGTATAATAATATCCGTAGTATTCATCGGACTACTGAAAGAAAAGCCAAATCATCTTGATTTGTGAAGCAACAAGCCAACAATGGTATCCACTGAAGTTGTGAACTAACATCTTGCTGATGAAGGCAGCAAGATTTCCATGGATACCGTTAGATCATCTGTAAATGTAAAAGGAGTAATTTAGCCCCAGTAAATTGTCCTGCTTATATTTATATAGGTGGAGATATCTATGTATGACAAACCTGTTCCATTTAAGGTAAAATATAACTTTATTAAAATCCCTGGGGTTACCTCTGGTTAAGAAATGGGCAGTTTCTGCTCAGCATAGCTGAACTTGGCATGATGTATTATGTAATGTTTTAACACCAGGTTAGCTACTTCGGTGTAAATATGTGATTTTTTTAGATGGTCCACAGACTCTTTTTGTGAAGTTAGTGCTATCATTTTCACCATTACACTTTCCCCCTTTTTCAGAGTGTGATTAAACCTTCCCATACCTAGACCCCTGTATATAGACGTAACAAGAAAAATATTTGTCTGTGACTTGTGAGCTTTGAATCTCCATGAAGTTACTCTTGAGCCCGTATTAAAGAAGTTTCGTTCCTGAAGTACTGAGAAACACACAATCAGTTATGAATGAATCAACAAATTCATTTGGAGTCACAACTAATAGTTCTACTTCATTTTAAGGAGAATTAAAGTAAAAATGAACAAAACAGAACAAATAATGGAAGTCCGTAATTCACTTACACTTTAATTATGCCCACTAATTGGGACCCCAATTATGTTACTAAAGAGTAAAAACGTAAGGATTGACAAAGCTCGTAAGTTGCCAGCTACCAATTCCAAGCTCAGATCTTAAGGAATGGGACAACATAGATCTTAAGGAATGGAACAACATAATAACACGCCATTATACTATAAATCTAGAGAGAATCCTAAGAAGAAAACAAGCAGTTTTGCGTCACCAACTCATCCATTTAAGCCGTTAGAAAAAACTCGGGCCTCAAATAAAAGTGGAGCTAGGAGTGGGCTGCATTTATTTTATTTAATTATGCCCACTAGGATTTGAACTCAAAACCTCCATTTATAATGTATATTGAGTTGCATGCTTACTAGTTTAACCCAAAAGATTAAGCTGACAGGAAAGGTAACAATTCACTTACACTTCAATAGTCGCTATTGTTCATTCTATAGATCACCACTGTCTCGTTCCTCCTGATAAAATTTGATTTATGTTGATGCTTATACTGATTTACTGTGAGAGAAAAACATTGTTCGTCCGCTGAAAAGTACTTCCGAGGAGCACCACCCGCTGAAACGGGGTCGTCATGTTGGTGGTAAACCACCACATCTTATCTAGTGGTCATCTATAACTTCCATCCCATGACTTCCTTGACCCGCACCCTCCCTCCCATTCGTGTTGCCGCCATTGGCCATTGTAGCATCCGTACCTCTGTCGCACGTCCCCCCCTACCTCTGTCTTTGAGCGAGGCGTCGGCTGCTCTCCACCAAGCGATCAGCGGACGAAAACCTGATCCGAAGGAGGCGGAGGTAGCTTAGCATCGTGACGTCAGGCGGCGTGGCGGCGCCTCCTTCCATCGGAAACTCTGATCGGCTGTGCGCCCGTGCCCGTCAGGACGTGGGATTAGTTAATTTTAGGAACAATTTCTGCAATGCCAATACGATGAGCAAATTGCCATATCAAATAAAACTATTTTGATCTTCTATGGGCCTAGAATTTGTAATATATAAATGCAATGGACTATTGTTGTAGTACTACAAAATAAGCGTGGAAAAGACAAGCCCATGATCAAACATTCATACCCTACGCCTGGAGTTCTTGGCAACATGTCCAGGCTCGCCACGGTTCCTGCGCCCCGTGCTCTGCTCCGGCTTTGGACCGTCGGAGCAGCATCCCTCCGCTTCGTCAGCCATCGCCGTCGTCGTCCTCCAGAGACGTTCCGGTCCTGCGCCACTGGCCACGACACGGCGGGCCACGTCCCAGACCAAGCTCATGGTCATCTCGTTGTCAGGACCAGAGCGCATGACGACGGCGTCGCTGACGACCTCCGGGAGCCTCCCGCAGAGCTCGTAGGCGACGAAGCCGTCCGGGAGCCTCGCGGCGACGCAAAGGGCCTCCACGTGCGCGATCTGCTCCAGGAGCACGCCTCCGGCGCCTTCCTCGAACTTGAACGCGTCGAACTTGTCCCGCCAGACGCGCGGCGTGTCCACGTGGTAGGTGCGCGCCACAGGTCCGCCGCGGTGGCGATGCGCTGGTAGTCCGGGAGCAGGCAGTCGGAGAGCGTGGCAAGGATGTAGCCGCGGCATACTGCGTCGTCGCGCGCCCACTTCTTGGCCGCTGACTGCGCCGCGGCGTCGTCGCCGGCGTCGCCGTCGCCTGTGGGGCGGTCCTCGAAGAGCACGCGGGCGACGCCGAGGGTGTGGACGCGGAGGAGCATCGATTCCTTCCACCGCAGGGGCTGTCTAGTTGCTTGATGGGGACCAATGCCATCGATTGGAGCAGACGAGCAGGGATACAACAGGCCTGAGTGTTGATTTCTTGGTCCGGCAGTGATGTTTCTGTTGATTCGAATTTTTTGTGCATTTATTTCTTGGCAGAGGTGGAGCCCGGCCACGGAGACGGAAGAAGACGAGGTGATAGGGGTTTCTAGCCTCAGCATGCGCAACGTAGGTGAATGCTTCAGCAGGCAGTTCTCTTTCGTCGCCAAAACTGGCGGGCATGCAGTCTCACCTTCATCATCAGTAAGTATGACAAGTGGCGAACATGGAGGGCATTTGCCGTTCATCTTGGATCTTGTTATTGTTGACTTATTACCAATATGGTAAAAACCAAATTAGAGCAACTAAAAAAAACCTCTCTATATTATTCCTAATTGCGAGGAATAGAGATTTTGGTGAAAAAATACACTCCAACGGCTTCTTTGACTCTCTAGAGTGCATATAAGATATAGAAAAGCTGTTGGAGGGTGAAAAGATATATAAAACGATTTTATGCAAATAACTTTCCAAATGATTTAGAGAGTGAGTTTTAGAAAAACTCTGGGAAATGCTCTTAAAAGGAAAATTTATCACACACAAAACAAGTAGTCAACTAAGGGTATGTTTGGAGCTCAGCTTCGCTGGTGAGGTAGCTTTTTCTTCGGTTCCATAAAACAACTTCACCAGTGAAGCTAAAATTGTTTTCAAAAAATATTTGATAAAGAAGCTTCTCATAGTAGATAGTAAAAAGAAAGCTGAGAGAAGCTAGTATTTTCAGCGTTACACAGCTCAACCTAGGAAAATATGCATGTGAGAGGAGTTGAAAATAGCTTCTAGACAGAAGCTGTTTTATCTAGACCTATTTGATGAGAGAAGTTAAATAACAGCTTTGTGAAGTTGGAGTAAAAAAATCATACCAAATACACCTTAGACCTTATTTGGATGTCATGTATCCACCTCAACATATATATATGTTAGAGTAGGTTGCGTCGATTCCACTCCAATCCACTTCAACACAACACATGTGGATTGAGATATGGATATATTTGCATCCAAACAAGCCCTTAATCTTTTCTCAATACCTTGTTGCCTGATCGACTCACTCCTCTTGCTGCCGCCACCTCAGCCGTTTGATCTTCCATTCCATGGACAAACAAAAGATATGTCGCGCGCCATCCACTGGCCCACCCATGAATTAATAATTTCCCCTTCTCAAAGTTTTTTTCCCGACCGAGGACCCAAAGTAGCCCATTGTCTCTTCATCATTTCTCTGCCCTCTTTAATTTATTTTTTGAACTTACATGTGGGACCATTATTTATACTGCCATTACTACCAAAATCCACAGTTACCTTGGTGGCAAAAAAACACCAAGGAAGAGTAAACCACTAGAGAAATGATTCTTGACGGCTGACCACTAAGCAAAATTGGCCGAGGGCCCGAGGTTCAAGTGCCATATATGTGTAATTGAACTTACCAAGAGACATAAACACTTAACTTTACCTAGACATATATATTTAAGTTGTTTATAACTAAGCTGAACAAGTTGGAGTGCCATATGTGCTAGTGAACTTGCTTAATAATAAGACAAACACTTAAACATATAATATAGTCTATATGCCTAAATGAAAGCAAGTACTCCCTCTGTCCTAAAAAAAAGTGATGTTCTGGGATTTTTCAGACAGATTAGTGAATAAGAGAAATGTCCTTAATACTCTTGGTTTGTTACACATGATTCTCTTAAAAAAGATGTTGGGTGGCTTAGTTTCCTAATTAAGATGCGCTGCATGTAAGCGTGCAAAGATCTGCGGTTAACAACCAAGCCAAGAGCAGCACATATCAATTGGTGTTGGGTAAGAAAAGGGCCGGATCTGTTGTGTCTAAAGCTCAAAACATCATTTTTTCTAGGACAAATTTCAAATCATAGAACATCACTTTTTTTGAACGGAGGGAGTATGTCATATGTAAGTGCAATATTTGTTTAACTTACCTTATTAGCAAATTTAAGTGTCGCATGCATGTGTGTTAATAAATTTAGAAAGACAAGTACTACTTTTCAACCACTGTAACAAAACTTATACTCTCTCCAGGTTGATAAAAGAAGTCGTTTTGAATAGTGACATGGTCTCCAAAGCATAACTTTGACTTCTTATTTTTATAAAAATATTTATTGAAAAGTGATATATGTATATTTTTATGGAAGTATATTTCAAGACAAATCTATTCATATGGCTTTCACATTTCCAAACTCAACAATTTAAAAGTTATTCATGTTTTATATTCCCAATGTTTGACCCAAACCTTATACAAAACGACTTCTTTTACCAATCCGGAGAGAGTAAGAGTTATTACTCCCTTACTCCCTCCGTCCTGAAATATAGTGCTTTGTGACTTCTAAAATTTGTACTGAAATATAATGTATTTTACAGGTGTCAATGCCTAGATTTAACAAAGATTATTAAAAAGAAAACCATAATTTGAGGAGAGATGCCTTAGTTGGTATTAATCTATGGGTACATACGTTATTTGAGGATTCCCTTAAGTTGTCTTAAAATTTTCAGAATACACTATATTATAGGACAGAGGGAGTAACTTCATGCGAGTCTAGTATATTTTCCTTCTCTTTTATTTTTTATATCAGGACACCAAACATATATCGATAAATAAATAAAGATAATTTTTACAGCGCTTGAAAATAATGAGAGCCATCCATTTGGCTAAATCGGATGGTTAAGAAATAGAAGGAACCTACTAAGAAGAACTTAAGCTGTGGCCTGAAACCAAAATTTAGTGGAACTGAAACCAGCTCTAATTAAATTGTATAGGGTAAAATGGTACTTTCGCGTAGCAAGATATTATACTCGTCAACCCCGGTCTGCGGCGTAGACAAATCGACGCCGGCGTCTACCTCGCCGTCGTGCTGCCCTGAACCCCGATTCTATTCCATCCGAGTACCTGGACCCCTTCCTCTTCCATGGCTCCACCACCACGCCACTCCTACCCTAATCCACGTAAGGCAAGCCCTAGCCGTAAGATTTGCTCATCGCATGAGCCGGACAGGCAGCCCTCTCTGATGCCACGGGCGCCATCGCAGCTACAGCAGGCATGGTCCGCGTGGGCTACCGGCCTGCAATCGGACAAGAGTGCTGCAACCAGCTCGAGTAGTAGTCCAGAGAAGCGGGCTGCAGCGGATCCCTTGCAAGCGGCGGAGTGGAAGGCCTTTGCAATGAGCGAGGCGTCGAGCCCCTCTAGGCGGTTGGCAATGAGGCCAGGAGAACTGGAGAAGTGGCCTGGGCTGGTCCGCCCCATACAGCAGGCGGCGGCGGCGAGGACCTTCCGTGTGCGAATTGTGTCTGTACGACGGGGAAAAAAATGTCGGGTGCCCTCGGTTATGTTTAATTAACTCTTGATACATCAGATTGCTACGAAAAATCCTAAGGCCAGTCTCAATGGGAGGTTTCATCCCACTGTTTTCAAGACGTGAGAGTGTTGGTAACCGTGATTGAAACAAGCTCTCTCAATAGGATGGTTTCATTTCACTATTTCATGGGCTTGGTATAGCATTTAATTCTTGTTTTTTTTGTTGTTATCAAGTATGCTAGATGACTTTGTAGCTGCTTGTAGGTGGTGTGGCAGGGGTGCTGCTGCCAAGCCAGAAGGCAAAAGAGAGAAAAGGGCAGTAGCAGAACAAAACAAAATTGCAGTAGTGGTACTAGGCATTGCTTGCTTGCTCCTCTTTCTACATTGCTATTGCTATAATCCATGGAGCCTTTTGCTTCTGCTGATGCTAGCGTAGTAGCCATGGATATTCGACTAAGCATGGACTCTGGCGAGGATAGCAATGGCATACTGAGAATGCAATAGGAAGCTATGGTTAAGCTACCTCTTTCCAGATCGAATACATCGAGGATAAGGAGAAACGGCATGTGACCTTCTCGAAGCGCAAGGGTGGGCTGCTGAAGAAGGCGTCGGAGCTGCACATGCTCTCAGGCGCGCACGTCGCCATCGTCATCTTCTCCCAGAAACAGGACGTGAACCCGAACCCTGCTGCTATCACCGCGATGGCGCGTTCGGGCGGTAGAGGCTCCTCCACCAGGCGCAGGGGCAGCAACGTGTTCGCGATGGGCACCCCGTCCGTGGACCACGTGATGAGTCGCCTCGCCGTCGTTCTGCTCGCCGGCGGCGCGGACCCCTACCACCGCGCCACGCTCAAGGATGAGGCCGTCGTCACCGGGCGCAAGAGGGCAGAGGCGATCGCGCGGAGGAGGGACGAGACCAAGGAGCTCGTGGACGTGGAGGAAGAGCGGATGAAGGCCGTCGCGGACAAGGTGCGGCTGGCCACGGTCGTGGGCCGGTTCTGGTGGAAGGCGGACATGGAGGCGCTCGGCGAGGATAGCAATAGCACGAGATCGATGAATCAGACTTCTCCCCCTCAACGCGAGTTTCACTCGGTTTCCAATGAATTTGTTACGGTGCCCAAACGTTTCACCCCCATAAAACATTTTCCTTCTCTCTCCTTCTCAAATTATGCAAAGATTTCTTTTTTTTGCTAATGTGTCGTCCCATTTAATGTGCATTAAACCCCCATGAAATGCCCATTGAGACTGGCCTAAGGAGAGGAACCGTTGGTTCCTATCAAGCACAGTAAAAAATCTCATAAATAAATATCAAAATGATGTTCTATTCCCGATGGTGAAGAAAGTGACAGAAGACAAACTTGATTAATACCTGCACAAGAACAATAAAGGGTTCTATTCTTTAAGATGATAGTATTTTTCACATTATGTGAACTGCTCCTTCAAATACTTTAAACCCTTACCTCGAGCATAGGCATTATAAAAGTCGTAAGCCTCTTGTTCAGTGCAGAATTCCATACCAATTTTTGGCATCCTGTCTTCCATAGAATTTTCTACCTAAGGTAGGTTCATTCTGGTTGAATTTGTAGTGGGTTCCATGCACAATGAGTTAGAAATCATGCAAACTTGAAAGAGAGGATAACTTTCAAATGTAAATTATGAATGACAATACTATATGACTTGCAGTTTCTAACTCATACTGTTACTGTACCAGCTTAAGGAATGTTGATCCTAGAGAAAATTGATGAGGATGTGGCAACAACAAGAGGTGGTATCATGGTGCTGGGTACCTATGGAAGTAATGACAACGACACACCCATGTAGTTGGCCTCGGCAGACAAGGGGAGATTTGGCTGAGATGCCATTGCCGTTGTGTAGATTGAGGAAAACGAGAACCATCATGGTGTTGTTTAGCACAAATGTTTTTTATAACTGCTTTACCTCAAATGCTAGCCTAACCAATGCATCATTTTTTCTCTCTCCTTATATTATGTCTATTGCTTCTGCAACAGGATTGTGCTATGCGTTTTTCACTTGTCGCCATCGACCAAAGTGTGGCCAGATGCACTGATAATCACCACTCTGGTAGGATGCCAATGGCATTCTTCGTGGTCCTAGCCCTAAGGCCCATGTGCCTTAAGTCCTGAAGCCTGAAGAATGAAGAGCGGCCTGGAGATTGTATGCTAGTCGGTGCTATTTGAGTTTTTCGGTAATTAGAGCATAACCAGTAGTATGCCATACTAACACTACGGTGACTTTTTAGTTGTGTTCAAATTAAAATCAGGACTCCCTGACATTGAGACATGTCTCTAATGAAGTCATAGTGATCATATCTTCAAATTTGAAACCAGAGACCACCTTTTGAAAGCACAATAATGATTTATCAATGTTGAAGCTCCTTGCAGCTGGTGTTCGATTTGATCATTAATTCAATATGCAGCACGATAGAGGGAGACAACTTTCTTGGCATATAAGGGAATAGAATTTATCAAGTGACACATAGTTAGGGAAGAAAGGCAAAGGAAATGAGCAAAAAATCATAAATCATAAAGACACCTGTTTAGCATTCACAATTAATCCACTAAAAAATAATTGTGGTCCGTACATAGAAAATAGGTGCTTGGTAAATCCAGAAAGGAACAGAAGTGCAGTATCTGACCTTAACTACTACTATGCATCATTCTCAGATCACCACATAAATAAATGCACATCGTCCTATCTAATTCAGGAAGAGAATCCATAGCAAATCTGGGCCCTGATTACAAGAGGCAGTATCACGGTGTTGGGTACCTCTACCAAATGATTTTAGTAGGAGGGGTCATTTGGAGCCGTTTTTAGTGAAAAAAGGAGCCGAAACCATTTTGGGGAAGCCGCCCTACGAAGCAAAGCCTAACTTGTACAAATGCTGGAGAGAGATTGAGTCCGTCGAATCCCCATCGGACGATTGAGATCGACAAGAGCAAAGAAATTTTTTGTTCTTTAATATTAGGGATAGATATAAAGAGTAGAGAGTGGACATAGATATTAGTTCAATTCTGCATGGCTAGTTAGCTTGGACTTAGATCCGAAGTGGGCCAAGGCCGAGGAGGAGAAACGGTATGGTACGTGGCTTAGGACCAGTTTGAATGTTTTAACATACTATAGTATCAAGAAACTTTAGTTAAGAAGCAAGAGACATGTAAATTGTTAAACCATGGTTTAGAAAAAATGGTCTAGAGTGGTATTTTTAAAACTCCAAGAGACTACAATTTAGTAGTACTATGGTTCTCAAAATTACAAAGTTTGTTCTATCCAAACACTCATGACACTATAAAATCGAAGTATTTTGCAAACCATAATACTGTTATAAAAGTCAAAAGTACTTTGCATCCAAACAGGATCTTATGTGGAAGTGTTGGTCTTCATTCTTCCTAACTCACAAGTGCAGAGGCTATGAGTGTGTTTGGGACGACTTAAAATTAGATTATGTGTGAAAATAATCGAGAATCCCGCCCAAACTACTTGATTATTCTTTGTCTAGGAATCAGGCGGTAAAACAATCTAACTTTCAACTGGACCAAGCGTTTTCTTTACCATGGCCTCCCACTCGTGTTTCCTCCATCGGCCATCGTGAGAAGTTTTCCACCTGTTGCCCCTTCGCTCCGCTCCTCTCCGCCGCATAGATCTCCACTCACATGCTTGGTCGGTCTCCGCCCTGCTTCTTCCCGCTCCCTTACCCCCTGCCCCTCAACTAGATAGGAGCTCGGGCTGGAATCCTTTGGTAGCGGCGCAAAGGTGGCCCAAGAGCGGTGAAGGCTTGCTGCGTCTCTATTCGGCCACCGATGGGAGCTTGGGCTGGAAATCTATGGACAAGAAATAGTGATCTGAAGAAGAAGAAGAAGAAGAAGAAGAAGAAGAAGAAGAAGAAGAAGTGCACAAAAGATCTTTTACACTCAAAATTATAATAATAATAATCATGATTGTCAAACATCGTGCATTACATGGATCATTCTTGAGCTATAGAGAAGCGCTAATATATGTGGACCTTGTGCTCGCTTTGATATACACTTTTTTTCTGTGAAAATAACCTTCCACAGGAGCCTCGAATTTGCACTGCTTCCTGGGCCTAGCGTGTCCCCAACCAATCTTTTAGGCTTTCTGTGTGGAGCCAAAGTGGGCCTTCTACTCTGGGTAATCGAGCTCAATGGACCTTCCAGTCCAGGCCTGTTTTAATGTAGTTGCAGTTTATCTTTTTTTTAATACCTAAAAAGCTAGCTGACTGTTATGCGTATAACAGTCAGCTAGCTTTTTAGGTATCCGTGAGTGCAATCAAATGTAGGAATCCGAAAGAGAGTCTTCACAGTGGTACTAGACAAGAAGATGATGCATTGCTCTGATGCTGCATGGTGCAAACACGATCAGTGCTTAAAGTGGTTATTCTGTTTGGACGCTGTAAAGCAACACCCTACCGCTTTGCTATCCCTCAAGCCATCATCACAAAGACAATTGCATTCATGTTCCTAGGAGACTTGGAATCGTCAATGCAAGAAAAGGAGACCTTGATTGATACGCTTTGTTTTGTCTTTATGATGCGGTTAACTATCTATATCCCTGTGCAGAACTTTTGCTGCATGAAAAACTGCGAGTAAAATGGCCGGCCCATCAACTTCACCTCAATTCATCAGGCTTGCTTGATCCGAATATGGTTCATGAATCATGACAACTTACCTTTACTTAGTACACTCATATGTCATATGTTTGGGAGTTGGCTTCAGGGTTTGGGAGGGAGTTAAAACCATTAGTTATGTTAGAGGCAGCAACTTGTTGGTCGCTTTGATTATACAGAAATGATTTGGTTATCCATCAGCTCTACACTTGGCTTATCCTCTAGAAGGCTACTTCGCGGACTTTGGTTGTAGTGGCGTCGCAACAATTAGTGCAAACGATCATGGTGTTTTTCTCCCGGGGCACATGAGTGATGATCTAGTCTTAGGATCTATCGTCATTTGAGCATTAAGCTCTCCTTCATTTTTGGGGTGTGGCTAGCGCCCGGACGTCCAGACGTTAGCACCCGTCCGGACGCCGCACGTGCCGAGATCGAATCGAGCGAGGGGAAGTGGGGAAGCAGACACGGGAGAGGTGGGATTAATACGAAAAGAGCAAAGTTGTGAAAGAGACGGTTGATCCCTTGTGGCTCTCAGGGATGTGACGCGACCCCACCGGCTGGTTGGTGCCACGAACCTGCGACGGTTGCTCAAACTGAAGCACACGTGCCGGAGCGATAAGACGAGAAGACTTTGCGGCCAGCGTGCTGCATACAACTTTGCATGTTGTGCGCCTGCTACTCCCTCCCTCTCTGGTGCTTGCGTCGGAGCACTTCGCATGCTGCTGCGTGCTTGTGCCTGCTGCTCGCATACTGTTGTGCGCATGTGCTTGCTGCTCTGCTGCTAAAGCATTTGCTACAAAATACCTCTAAAACAAAGTGAAACATTTGAAACATATGCTTGCAACATATGTGTGTAGCCACTGTAATATATACAACATCCAGATAAAACATTTGCGACATAAATCTGGACAGGTAAAACATTTGGAACATACGCTTGCAACATATGTGTATAGCTACCGCAACATATGCAATATCTAGATAAAACACTTGCAACATACGTTTGAAATAGCTGAAACATTTGAAACATACACTTGCAACATACATTTATAGCCATTGCAACATATGCAACACGAGATCTACTTTTGCAACATCCAGATAAAACACATGCAACATCCAAATGAAATATAGGAAACATACATCTGAAACGCATGAAACATATGGAGCTCAACACCGGCGCGGAGCCCGATGCCCCGAAGTGGTGCGGAGGTCACCGATGCAGAGCTCATCGGTGGGACAGACCTCGGTGGGTGGATGGAGCGCGGCCGCGGTGGCAGACGTGGTGGAAGTGGTGAATCCGTACCATTTTCTAGTCTTACGTCACCATCACTGCCTACTAGTCTCTATAGCTCAGCTTTAGCCCTTGCGGGCGGGCCACGCAAGGCACGGGCAAGGGTGCGCGGCACGCGACGTAGGCGGGGGCTTGCGCAAGCGGGTGGTGCGGGTGGCGCGCAGCGTGTGCGGGCTCCGTCCGGACGAACGGACGCCCTATAGTTATCATTATCGTATTTAGAAATATTTAGCTAGCACATCATAGTATTTTTCTTTGATATAAAGAATTTTTTTGTCGAGAAGCCCTGCGAGCCAGCCGGGCGGTGACTTCGCCACTGACACCAGGTACTAACCGTATGTTGTGTCGTCCGCTCAAGTCAGACGCTGATCTTATGTCACGTACTCACATCATCCATCCCCCATGTCGTATTATTGGAGTGGAAGGATAAGAATAAACAGCAGTGGTGTCAGCTAGACCGGAGTACACAAGAATTAAAGTTGGCGTGGCTCCGCATCTGTCCGGTTGTAAGGTCCTAGATGGCTAGAGGGGGGGTGAATAGCCTATAAAAAAAATTCTACAAATACCACTAAGCAAACTTGTTAGAACAACAAACGGCGTAAAGCGAGTTTTGCTTAGCCAAAGGTTGTGATGCAAGCCTCCTATCCACAAGTCTAGTAGATTATGATCTCTAGTTCACACAAGAGCTATGTCACTAATCTTACACTAGAGAACAAGCTAAACAAAACTACTAGCAAAGCTACCACTAGAGCTACACAAGATAATCTAGTAAAAGTAAGTGCAAGAGAGGATTATGATTCTTATACCGACGGTGGAGTGAAGATGTTGCCAATCACCAAGATGATATACAATCAATCAATATTGACAACAACACAATATGAAGACCAATCACCGGGAGACAAGAGACACAATATTTTTGTTCACCCGGTGTTCACTTATGCACCGACAAGCTACGTCACCGGTTGTGTCGACCAACACTTAGATGGTTCCTCGGTGTGACCCTCAAGTCACTTGCCCCTCAAGGCACGCCCCGCAAGGCACCGCAAGACACCACTCTCAAGTGAGGTAACTCAATGACACGCGGATTCCACTAGAGTTGCTTTTGGCATCCCGCCGAGGAAAGCACAAGAACCTCTCACAATCAACCGGAGGTGGCCAAGAACAATCACCTTCTCTTGCCAACGCCTCCAACAATCTCCAAGCCGGCTAGGAGTGGTACTCTCCAAGAGTAACAAGAAATCCACCGGCTAAACCACCCACAAGTGCCACTAGATGCCCTCAAGCTATGCAATGCACTTTGGGATCACTCAATCTCACTTTTGATTTGCAATCAAGCAAGAGAGATGAGTGGGAGGAGTAGCTCTAGCTCAAAGGATGCACAAGAGTGTTAGAAATGCCAAGAGACCTCCCCAAGGGCCGGCCAACGAGTATTTATAAACATCCCAAACAAATAGAGCCGTTGCCACTCCACTGACCGTTTTTTCGAGATGACCGGACGCGCCGGTCGAAACTGACCGGACGCGCTTCAACGCGTCCGGTCGCCCTGCGACGTCCACGTGTCCCCCGATTTCAAACGCGACCGTTAGATCCTCCAACGGTCACTGCACGCTAACGGTCAAACGCGATGACCGGACGCGCCCCTCAACCGACCGGACGCGCCGGTCGCACTGTACAGCGCGCCTACGAAGCAATGACCGGACGCGCTCCAGAGAATGACCGGACGCGACAGTGCCAGCGTCCGGTCGGAGTCCAGTAAACTCCCTTGACGACCGGACGCGTCCGATCATGTGTGATCGGACGCTCACCGCGTCCGATCGATCTTGCGAACTGCTGTTCCCTCAGGGCGCCTGACCGGACGCGCCGGTCCCGCGAGTGACCGGACGCTCCGGTTGCAAACCCTAACCCACGCGCCTGTCTGCCCCGCTGTACTGACCGGACGCGTCCGGTCACGCCGTGACCGCGTCCGGTGCAGCGTCCGATCACCTCTGTGACCTCCGTTCGTCTCCGTTTCTTTTCCGACTTCCGGCGTAGTGGAAAATAGGCATTTCATTTCCCCGAAATCGCCTGAATCCCGCGCTCACACGCTCGGCGGGAGGGAGAGAGGAACCCAAACCCCTCTCTACCCGCAAACCACAGCGCGACCAACGCCACCTTTGCAAATGTGCCAACACCAACAAGTGTACATCTCCATGTGCTTGTGTGTTAGCTTTTTCTCAAACATTTTCAAAGGTTTTTCAGTTAGCTCACTAGGCCCTACATGCAATGCACTTCATGAATTCACCTAGTGGCACCCATGCGTCGAATAACCGATAAGACTTCCCCTCTTAATAGTTCGGCTATCGATCCTAAACCACTCACACGCTCTATGGTGTCTTGAGTGTAAAACAAAATGACTCTATGGTTATACCTTTGCCTTGAGCCCATTTTGTTTCTCCAAAAAAATATGATCCACTTCATATCATCACATGACCGTCTCGATCCATCGACCTTGACTTCACTTGCTCTTCACTGTTGCATCGGTCCATCGGCGCCAAGTCTTGCTCAAGCTTCACCATCGCATGGTCCTTCGCTTCGAAGCCTCGACTAGCCCTTCACCTTCACAACCGATCCATCGAGCCAAGCTTCATCTTGGTGTAAGGTCCAAATAGGCTAGAGGGGGGGTGAATAGCCTAATTAAAACTTCTACAAGGATTACTTAACCACAAGTTAGTACAAAAGGTGGCGGAGCAAAATGCACTAGCTCTAACTAATTAAGCAAGCCACCTACACAAGTCTAGTACAAGGCTATCCAGAGAAGAGCTTCGAGTGATTATACCGCCGTGTGGAGAAGAGAAGTACCAATAAATCGATCACACAAGAGAAATCCTCGGGAAGAGAATGACACAAGAATTTATCCCGAGGTTCACTTGCTTCCCGGCAAGCTACTCCCCGTTGTGGCGATACACCCACTTGTCGGTTCGCGAGCTAATCGACTATCAAGAGTCGAGCCCTCGGCGGGCACCGCACAACCGCACACAAGATGGGGATCCTCCAAGCCACGAGCTCCACTAGAGTATCCAATTCGCGAACTCCCGCGGAGAAGGATCAAGAACCCCTTACAACACTTGGTGAGGGCTCCAACAATCTCCAATTGCGAGCTCAATCACCTCCGCTGCTCCAAGCCGTCTACCGTGTCGGGAAACACGGAAGAGTAACAAAAAATCCGCAGCAACTCGAAGATCAAGTGCCTCTAGAATGCAACTCTCAAGCAATGCACTTGAATCTCACTCAATCTCACTCAAGATGTGCAACTATGCAAAGAGATGAGTGGAGGGGTTGTTCTCTAGCTCAAAGGATGTCTCTAGGTCTCAAAATGTGCAAGAGATGCCCTCAAACCCCGGACATCCTCTATTTATAACGAAGGGGTACGCAGCTAGCCGTTACAAACGACGCAGCGAAACTCGTGTTGACCGGACGCTCCGGTCAGGATGACCGGACGCGTCCGGTCACTACACGACAAACGTGAACAGTGCGCGTCAGAACTAGCCGTTGCCCTGACCGGACGCGCTCAACTGAGTGACCGGACGCGACAGTGCCAGCGTCCGGTCTCGTTCCAGTAAGCACCCGACGAGACCGGACGCGTCCGGTCACACGTGACCGGACGCGCCAGCCGCGTCCGATCGCGCTTCGCTGCGCTCGGCCTCACTGGTCGCCTGACCGGACGCTCCGGTCCCGTGAGGCACCGGACGCGCCGGTCGCGCGCTTAAATCTTACGCCCAGTTGAACTGACCGGACGCGTTGGTCAGACCAGACCCGCGTCCGGTCACAAACCCCAGCGCCTGCGCCGCGAAGAACTGACCGGACGCGCCCCGCATCCGGTGCAGCGTCCGGTGCAGCGTCCGGTCACCGCAGTGACCGCCTTTCGCCTCCGTTACTTTTCCGACTTCCGGCGCAGTGGAAAATAGGCGTTTCATTTCCTCAAAAACGCCTGAATCCCGCGCTCGCACGCTCGGCGGGAGGGAGAGCGAACCCCAAACCCCATACTACCGTTCAAACACCACCGCCTTCATAAAAGTGCTAACACCACCAAGTGTACATCACCATGTGCATATGTGTTAGCATTTCACAAACATTTTCAAGGCGTTATGTTAGCTCTTTACTAGATCCTAAATGCATATGCTCAAGACATTGATCTAGTGGCACTTGATTCCCGAGCTAACCGTGATTTCCCCTCTTGATAGTCGGCTATGTATCCTAAACCCGGTCAATCACTTCTCTACTCATCTTAGACCGGCAAAAGGAAAACCCTATGGTTATACCTTTGCCTTGCGCTCTTAGATCCTTCTCTTTCACTTGATCATCAAGTCCATCATTTGATGTGCATTCCATTATGATCAACATTTCATGTTCATGCACCATCTCTTTGTGATCTTGTAGCCACCACTCCTTGCCACGTACACCTTCATCACATGTGTTGCTTATGCCTAACTCAAAACACTTAACACATGGCATTAGCAACTTGGTGTCATTAATTACCAAAATCAAACTTGGGCTTTCACTTGGTCTTCACCATCTTGTCATATGAGTCAATGACATGTCTCATATTCAATGACCACCTTTATCTAAATCATCCACTTAGATACAAAGGTTAGTTCTAGGTTTCATCAATTAGCCAAAACCAAACTAGGGACTTTCACCGGTACTTAGAACAAAAATCGAACGGTCGGATTAGAGCATTTCCATTATTTTTGTTTAGGCCGTGTGCTTTTATGCAAAGGCCGGAGGTGAATTCATGGTTATTATATCAACTCGATGTAATAATTATGAATTAATAAAGCCTTTCTTTATTAAAAAAACTAATGTTCTGATTGTACTTTGATATCTCTTGCGTCATATGGTTTCGTTGCCCTACAGCCTACTCCCTCCGTCCCAAAATAACTGTCGTTCTCGCTTCCCAAGTAATAACTTTAACTAATTTTACATAAAAAGATATTAATTTTTATAGTACACAATTAATATCATTAAATAGATCTTTTAATCTATTTTTATAATAAATTTATTTGGAGATACAAATGTTGCACATATTTTCTACAAATCTAGTCAAACACTCAAACTTACGGCATGAAAACCTAAAACAACAGTTAATTTGGGACATAGGAGTACATGAGTATATGACACGTACTAGTCCAGTGTACGGTGTGCAACGATGTGACAGGATCTAATGCTTGCTTGCAGGTTTCAAAGACAGAAGCTGGAGTTCAGGGATTTGTTCTAAGCTGACACAGCACTTCATTGAACTGTTATCAGAAAGAAACATACTCCTATACCAGCTGCAACTGCAAGCAACCGGTTTCCGATTCCATGACTCTCAGCTGCCATACTGTGTTTCAGAGGGTAAAAAAAGAACGGAACAAAGCAACTGGAATTCAGATCGCTGCCTGTGAATCTGAAATCTGGATGCTCTCGCAAAGCCTGAAGACTTCTACTCTTGCTTTGGGCTGCAGGTAAGATCCTGGAGAACAGAGCACTGTTACATTGTAAAGTGCAGTGTAATTACATTAAGTCTACACTGCTAGTCTGCTACATTCACCAAACTAGTGTCTGAATGTCTGATTCAGAACGGTAAGATGCACAGTGCAACGCAAAAGCCATGGGAGCATCCTTGGCCCGTGAAGGTGTCCACGCAAACAAACATGCCCTAGGTATATAACAGAAGATATCCTAACGCTAAAAGTTCGGTTACAAGACAATGAAATGTAGAAGACCACCTGTGTATGATGTGGTGATTCTTACATAATACATGCAACTCAGGGCAGCAGCATTTCAGAACACGGGTCATACATAAGAAAACCCAGGACAGAAGCATATTAAAAGACAGATGGTGTGATACAAAAGATTGCATCCGCTCCAATGCTCCAAATCTAGATGGGAACCTATTCCTGCAAACGAGTGAATGCAGTTATTAGAACATGAAAAACCACCATTGCAGAAAGAAAATACATCTAGAACGTCTACTTAAATTGTTTTCCACAGTTATTGCGCGTACAGAGGTTGTATAGAATTTCTATAAAGTTCCGCAAAGATTAGGGAAAGCCGAACTGCAACAACAGGGCACGTAGAGCGTCGTCAGTGTTTCCGGACACCCTTATCGTGTTGAGAAGTGTTCTACTCTGTCCACACTTCATCCGCAAATACGGCACGACAGCATCGCGTTTCAAAGTGTCGTATCACAGTGTAGTTCCTCACTTATTAATCGTTCTTTCGCACGGTGTAATTCCTCACTACTCCTAGACGCAATTTTTTTTTGGAGTGGTTCACTAGACAGTACAATTCAAGACATCCAAAGGCAAAAGGTTCAGTACCACATTATGGAAACTGAAATCAATAAACAGTACCCAGACTAAACACATGTCAACAATGAAACAGCCTCACTGGGATACAAACCCTTCTAAATTTGAAACAATCGTTCGAAAGTTTGTCAATAAATTAGCACTCGTCTTTTCTATTTCATTCATAATTTGTTGATACAGTGGGATGCTCCATGAAAAATGGTTTTTAGAGTAGGCTCCTACATGGCAACAACTTTACAAAACAGAAGCAGATCATGAGTGGTTTCCTGACTGCGCTTTCCATTTGCTACAGCAAAGAATACTAGCACAAGAAAAATCATGCTACTATAAACAGACTGCAAGTATCTAACGTAAGCAAATTGTCTAATAGCAAGTGCACTATGTGGTGACCATAAAGATCTAAGACTTGGATGAACCCACAATCATTGTTGTACAAACATAAAGCTATTCCAGCATCACAGTCACATGACAGTAATTTAAAGGCATGTGAACCACAAAAGTCAAGACTTATAATGGGGGAAAAACCATACCTCTCCATATCCTTGAATCCTCCTTGGTGACATAGATGGTGGGAAACCAAAATATGGATGGGCATCAAAGGTTTTACACGTCCTACATACTCTCAGTATTTAAAGACTTAACCTCGAGAGAGATAAACTCTAAATATGTTGTATCCTGTTCTTTTATAATGTGAGCTAGAAAAATGTATCCTTCAGCATGATGAGTAATATTTACTAGTACCATGGAGAGGCAGTGGGATGGTACTCTTAAAATGCCACGTATAGGACTTATCAGTGCCATTTTGCAACAAGGTGTAATATTCCAAAGACTTGCCTTCGTCAAGTGGACTAAACATCCCAACCTTGCCTTCCCCTGATTCCACAATGACGATATTTTGCTTTTCATGATGAGGAGGGAGGTCATATGTGGATAACTCCATAGTGTTCATGTCAAGCTTGACCAACTTGTTGCTGCAGTTTACTTTCCAATAGAAGCAACCATAGACGCATTGGCCTGAAATTAGCCTGTCAACTTCTCCATATATACAATACAAGCCTAGATCAGCCCAACTGATAGATGTAGGCATGTAGCAGCAGCCCAATGACCAGAGCTTGTAGAGAAGATAAATACCAACAATCTTGTCTCGGATCTTATCTTGGAAATCATCCAGCAGATCACACCGAATGATGTTTCCTCCTCCATGCCTCTACAAGGGATCAAGGAGACCCCGGAATAGAACATGTCTTGGTTATGGAGGCCGACGAAGGCGAGTAGGTCGTCGGTCATGGGAGGCAGCAGCAGGTATCGCTGGAACAGGGGGTCGCACACCGCGAGGCAGTCCCAGGAGAAGCGGTGCTTCATCCCCTTCTTGATCTTGACGCACATGTTCCTGAGTCCGACGAGAACATGCCCATCGCGGACATCAAACAGATACCAGCGGCACCATCTGGCGGGGCGAGGAAGGAAGTCTAGGGAGAAGTCGGCGGTCCGGGCGACAGCACGGGCGACAGCCGCAGATGGATGGGTCGCCTCGACAAGGTGGAAGCCAGCTGGCAGCTGCGTTGAGGAAGCCGACAAGTGGCGGCGGGTGGACGGAGCGGTATCGGCGGAGGAAAGACGGGTTGCTGATGAGGCGGCGGAAGGAGACGCACGCGGCGGAGGCGCGGGCGAGATCCGCAGGGGACGCGACGCGGAGGAAGATCTCCTCGAGGAGCTCGCTGATGAGTGCCGGTGGCCGCCGCTCCAGCTCCATGGCATCGAGGCTGGGGAGGACCGGGTGAGCACGCAACGCCACGGCCGACGTATGTTCATGGGCCGGGCCCATCTTATCGAGCCGAGTTCTGAGTTCGGACCAGCTTCAGTTTTAATTAAAAAAGTTTTTTGCTAAAAAAATAAAAAAGTTTTAGCTGCTTCTCTGGTAGAGCTAATTCTCTGATAAGTTGAAGTTGTTTTAAAAAAAATTTAGGTGAACAGCTTCTCTGTCATGTGGCTGAGAAAGAACAAATATCCAATATGCCTCTGAGTCCTCTGACTATCTGAATTGTTATAACTGCTGAATTGTATGTTTGCATATGCTTTCAAATTCACCAAAATCCATACCAAACAGGCAATCATACCAAAAGATCTACAAGCAACACGGGATGTTCAACTCTATTCCCAAATACGGCGCAACATCATCACGTAAGTGCCATGGGTGATTACTAATTTTATTTACATTTGAAGCGCTGTTCCAAAGTACTTTGTTTGAGGAAAACTATGAGGGAGGAGCGGTTTTACATTTACTCTATCACAACCACATAGATTTTATCTATATATCTAAAATATTAAAGTAAATTGTCTAGTATAGGAGCAAAACTCATTCGGAGTCTCGTTAGCCTTTCTGTGTGGAGCCAAATTCTGCTCGGCTCAAATTAATGGACCTTTTAGTCTAGACCTGTTCTGATGCAGTTGCAGTTTCTTATTTATACCTAAAATAAAATAAAATAAAATAAAATAAAATAAAATAAAAGGCTAGCTGACTGTTATGTACAGAAAACATTAGACAGTTGCAAATGTAGGAACTCGAAAGAGAGTCTTCACAGTGGTACTATGGGTGTGTTTAGTTGAGAAAAATTGGGTAAAAAGTTACTGTAGCACTTTTCGTTGTTATTTGGTAAAATTTGTCCAATCATGGATTAATTAGACTTAAAAGATTCGTCTCGAACTTTTACAGACAAACTATGCAATTAGTTATTTTTTTATCTATATTTAATGTTCCATACATGCGTTCAAAGATTTGATGTGATGGGTGGAAGAGGAAATATTTTGTGTTTGCATGGGAAGTAAACAGGACCTATAGACAAGAAGATGATTCATTGCTCTAATGCTGCACGGTGCAAACATGATCAGTTCCTAAAGTGGTTATTCTGTTTGGACGCTGTAAAGCAACACTCTACCGCTTTGCTAATCCCTCAAGCCATCGTCACAAAAGACAATTATTGCATTCATGTTCCTAGGGGACTTGGAATCGCCAATGCAAGAAAAGGATAATACCTTGATACGCTTTGTTTTGTCTTGATGCTACTCTACGCTGTTTGGTTGGGGTTTCCCGGCCCGTTATCAGCTCACGAAGCAATCTGATTGTGCTTCTTCTAGTTTGGTTCTGCTCACGGTATACACACATCTATAGTGCATCTATAAATATATATTGTAGTAAAATTTAAGATTCAAACTTAATCTAGAAAAAGTTATTTATATGAGAATGACAAATTTAAGACGCATATGCATTAGTAGACAAATTTTCAGAAATTTTATCCCCCGGTGCATATGCATTTAAAATTTGTTATTTTTTTGTTCTGTTCGCTTGAACTTATCAGCCTGGCTTATCAAGCATGCTACAGTGTTTTTTTCTCATAACAAATCAATCAACAATACTTTTCAGCCTGGCTTTTCAGCGAAGCGGAATCTCAGATTTTACTACAATGTATTCACCGTAGATGTGCATAGTTTCAATTTTTTTAGAACTTCTAAGAATATGCTTGGAACGCGGGAAAATTCTATGTTTTTGCGTTTTTTTCCTGTGAGATTGAACTGATTTTTGTCAATTACTATGAAATTCCTACGTTCCCCTAAGCATATTTTTCTAAAGAGTTTTTACTATTCCACTTAGTGGAGGATTTGTACTGAACAAGATGCTTGCGTCATATGGTTTCGTTGCCCTACATGAGTTATGAGTATATGTATATGACACGCACTAGTCTGTACGATGTGCACTCATGACAGGATCTAGTTCTTGCTTGCAGCGTTGCAGGTTTCAAAGGCAGAAGCTGGAGTTCCGGCATTTGTTCTAAGCTGACACAACACTTCAATGAACTGTTATCAGCAAGAAACATACTCCTATTCCAGCTGCAACTGCAAGCAACCGTTTCCGATTCCATGATTCGCAGCTGCCATACTATGTTTCAGGGGGTAAAAAAAAAGAAATCTGGGCCTTGTTTAGATTCCAAATCTTTTCACTCTCTCTCCATCACATCAAATCTTTAAACACATACATGGAGCAGTAAATGTTGGTAAAAAAATAATTAATTACATAATTTGGTAGTAAATCACGAGATGAATCTTTTAAGCCTAGTTAGTCTATAATTAGACAATAATTATTAAATATAAACGAAAGTGCTACAATTGCAAGAGTTGCAAAAATTTGCAATCTAAACAAGCCCCTGAAATCTGAATGCTCTCGCGAAGCCTGAAGATTTCTGCCCTTGCTTTGGGCTGCAGGTAAGATCCTGAAGAACAGAGCACTGT
The DNA here is from genome assembly GCA_038087645.1 of Saccharum hybrid cultivar R570. Classification (NCBI taxonomy): domain Eukaryota; kingdom Viridiplantae; phylum Streptophyta; class Magnoliopsida; order Poales; family Poaceae; genus Saccharum; species Saccharum hybrid cultivar. Next base: position 1,411,614 of record JAQSUU010000198.1, read on the forward strand.
TACATTGTAAAGTGCAGTGTAATTACATTAACTCTACACTGCTACATTCACCAAACTACAGTGTCTGAATGTCTGATTCAAAGTGCAACGTAGGGACTAGGGAGCATCCTTGGCTGGCAGTGGCGTGCATGCATGTCCAGAGCTACGTCGACGGAACAAGCAAGAGCAAGGAATCAGGAAAGCAGAGTAGCAGACATACCCAAGCTAGGAATTGCGCGCGTCAGCTATAAATCCGGCCAGCATATCGTCTTGCTCTTACTCCCAATTGCATTGCCTGCTCCTATCATACATAGACGCCCTCAAACCTCCTCTCGGCCTCCAACCTCGAGACAGAGACAGCCATGGCGGAGCCTGGCAAAGAAACTGCTGCTACACCCCCTCCACTGCCGCAAGAAACGGTTCCCCATGCGCCTGCCGCCGTGGCGGAGCCCCGCTTGGAAGCTGACACGCCGATTTCAGCCACACAAGACACCGAAACCGCCGGTGACGGCACTGCCACACTCGACTCTGCTCAGCCTAAAGCAGAGCCGGCCCACCAGCCGCCGCCGCCGCCGCCGCCGCCGCAAGAGACCGTAGACATGGCTGCGGTTGGCGCGCCGGAGAAAACCACGACGGAGGCAGACGGTCAGCCACCTGTGGCAACCACGCCACAGAAATTTGCCGCATTGCCTCCGCCAGCTGAGACACCCGCGCAAGAGAGTGCGGCGGCGGCCGCACCTACGCCGCCGCCGCCGCAGAAGCAAGAAGGCGGCGACCCGAAACTAGCCTCCTCGGTCCACGAGGAGGAGAAGGGCGCGTCAAAGGCAAGGGTGGAGGAAGGAGAAGAGAAGCCCGCGCGTCGTCGGTGGCGACGCCTCCGCGCCGCCGTGTGGTTGCTCTTCCTCCGCCCCAAAAGCGGAGAGACGAAGCCAGCGACAACGCCGGGCGACAAGGAGGCGGTGTCAGGGCTGGAGGAGAAGAAGACGATGCCAGGGGAGATGCCGCCGCCGCCCCAGAAGGACAGCGGCAGCGCTGTCCGTGTTCCATCCAAGCCTGAAGCGGGGAAGGGCGAAGGCGAGACGAAGTCGGCGGCGCTGGACGGCAAGCGGCCGGAGCCAGGGCAGGAGCAAGTGGCCACATTGCCTCCGCCAGCTGAGACATCGTCACAGGAGACGATGGCGACGGCGGCTGAGGCTGAGGCTGAGGCTGAGAAGCAAGTCACTGCACCAGCACCACAGCAGCCGCCGCGGAAGCAAGAAGGCGGCGCTCCGGAACAAGCCCCCTCGGTCCAGGAGGAGAAGGACGCCGCACCGGCAGCGGCAAGGCCGCAGGAGGGAGAAGAGAAGCCTGCGCGTCGTCGGTGGCGATGGCTCCAGGCTGCCGTGGGCTTGCTATTCCTCCGCCCCACAGGCAGAGAGAAGGGCAGCGCTGGCAAGCCTGCAGTGGAGAAGGGCGAAGGGGAGATGAAGCCGCCAGCGCAGGATGGCAAGAAGCGCCCTTTGATGAAGAAGTTTCAGATGGTGGGCCGGCTGGTTCAGTTCGTCATGTCCTTGTATAACAAGCACCGCCGCTCCCAGTCCCAGGAGAAGGAGAAGCCAGCAAAGGCTTCCGATACGGGTGGGAAGGAAGACAGCGAGGCCAAGCAAGCGTCGCCGCTGGACGAGAAGCAGCAGCAGGCCTCAGGGGTGGAGCAGAAGAAGCAGCACCATCCGAATTGGCCGCGAGTGGAAGTGCGCCTGGAGCAGATCCTCGAGGAAGCTTTCACAAGGCTTCTTGCGATGGAGTACACCAAGGAGCTGAGCGGCGTGAGGCAGAAGTGCCTCCTCACCTTCTCCGTCTTCGAGCTCGCCTCCGAGGTGAAGAAACAGGCCATGATCTATTGGTGGGTGGCGGAGTTCAACCTGCGGCACCGGAGCGATCCACCAGCGCCGCATGCCGCGCGGGCTCCTCCTGCTGCTGGTGGCGCCGGAAGAAGTGACTCGCCGGCGGCGGCGCCGCAGGGTAAAGGCGCGGACGCTGGCAGAAGGGATGATGACGCCGAAGGCATCTTCTTCATGCTTTCTGATCATGGCTTCCTGGTGCCGATAAAGAACTGGTGCAGCAAGGTGATCCACGGCTGCCAGGTGAACCCCCTGGTGCACTGGATGCTGAAGCGCCAGGCGAGGGGTGATCGCTTCGCCGAGCTGGACGACAAGGGCAGCCCCGCGGACCTGCAGCTCAACTCCAGCATCCTTTGCCTGACAGCAGGCAATCGTCCCGTGCTGCAGAAGATGCGCATGGAAGATGAGTCGCAGTCACAGCCACAGCAGCAGGCACAGGCCAGGAAGAAAGATGAGTCACAGGCCGGGAGAAAACGCAAGGTAACAAAAGAACCTTCCCTGCAGCGCAAGGGCAGCCGTGTCCAGGACCAGGACCAGCAGCAACCGACGGCGAAAGATGAGGCACAGGCCGGGAGCAGCAAATCCATGGCAGCAGCAGATAAGGCACCTTCCCACAAGGACGAAGACTCTACCCAAGCTAAGGAGGACCAGCTAATAATCAAGGTACAATTCGTCAACACTTTATTATCGAATCTATTAGGGCGCGTTTAGTTTTCAGGAGTTAAAGTTTAACTCCCATCACATCAATGTTTCCTTAAATGCATGGAGTACTAAATGTAGATTAATTGCATGCATGTCGGCACAGATTACGAGTAATTTACGAGACAAATCTATTAAGCCTAATTAGTTTAAGATTGAAATTTTTTGTCAAATAAAACGAAAGTGCTACAGTGTTTGTTAACCTTTAACTCCTCCAATCAAACACCCCCTTAGTTTAGTCTATGACAACATTGCAATTGCACGTCCACATTTCTTAAAATAAGAAATATGGTTGCTCCTCTTGTATATTTTAAACTTCTATTGATAATACATTACAAGGGTTGGATTCTATAGACACGGTTATATATCGCTAGTCCAGTAACTCAAGCGTACAGCAATGAGAAACTCCAATCCGTTCCAAAATTAGAACTTTGTCAAATGCATATGATGTGGATTTTATACGTGTATAATTTCTTATGTGCATATAGTGACTTCTGCAAAATTGTTTTTCTAGTTCTAACTAACATTCTTGATATTATTATGATATTTCTTCACACAAATTCATTTTCTTTTTTTTCTTGTCTGCCCATAAGACTCTGCCACATAGTAGTGATGGGAGGAAAATCAAATAATTTCTCTTACAATATATTGCCATTTCCTAAAGAATCAACATAATCTCATAGGCACTTTGAACACAAATCTATTGATGCAAGTTTTATGTCATATAAACTTGTATATAATTTGAAAAACTATTTTTCAAAATTTGTGAATTTTCACTTTCCCGTGCAAATATGATTATCATTCTAGGATGGAGGGGTACTATTTAGGTGAAAAGCACAGAAACAATCCAAGGGACAACGATACTTTTAGGTTAAGAGATGCGGATAACTTAGAAATAGGTGTAAGGGGTACCTTATATGATTTTTTAGAGGGGGCACTTTGGTTTATATTTTATCGGAAGCAATGTAATGAGAACCTAGCAACAAATAAAGAGTAACTATGCGTGTGTGGCTAAATTATTACTATATCGTCATTCAGGTCTGCGTATTATCGAACGGCATATTAAGATCTCTAATCTTATCTAAATGACTTGGTCACTTAGATAAGATTATATACCCTTATATGCAATTTGATAGCACCGGGTTATGAAAATCTAGTAATAGTTTAGATATCGTCCATATATCAACATATTAGTCCTTCTAATAATAAAATTGTATGGATATGCATAATTTCCTTTCATTTGGTCCAATTCCTTTTCTCAATTTAAGGCAACCAGTGCCTGCAAAATATTAGTAGATGCCTAATGTGTTAGGCAAATGAACTTAATTCTAATTTTATTGTACAAGCTATGTACTACTACATTGCAACGATATGTATGTACTTGCTAATGTGCACAAGTACACATAAATGATGTTCCTGACACATACACTTTGGTGTAGGGAGCACAAAACATCAAGCCCAGCTCTCAGCTTGAATATGTTGATATTCCACCATTATTTGAAGGGAAGCGAGTGATCCTCAATGTCAATGCACATGTGTACCCCATATCCAAGTTCGCATTCTTGAACCTTGCCGAATGCTTGGTTGTGCTGCAGCTTGGCCGGTGGAATAATCTCGACGACAAGACATACATGGAGGTGGATGGACTGGACTCACGGAATGCCATCGGCTTGCTCAAGAACCTTCGATACCTTGGTCTCCGTGGGCTATCACGGCTAACGGAGCTTCCAAAAGGGATCGAGACCCTTAAGAAACTTGTAATCCTAGACATGCGAGGCTGCCAAAACCTAGTCAAAGTGACGGCAAGTGTCATATCACAATTGAAACAGCTTACCCATTTGGATCTCACTGAGTGCTACATGTTGGAGCACATTGGCCGAGGAATCACATTCCTCACAGAGTTGCAGGTGTTCAAGGGCTTCGTGTTTGCAACTGGAACACAAGGGAAGAAGGCATGTCGAATACAAGACCTCAAAAAGTTGAAGAAGCTCCAAAAGCTCACTGTTAGCATCACCACTGATGCTAATGTAGGCAAGAGTGAGATGGAAGATCTTAAGTACCTCACCAGCCTTCGGAAACTCACAATTACATGGAGTGAGATACCAAGCATATTGGAGGGTGACACGGAAAAGGTGAAAAAGAAGCGGAAGGATCTTGTTGAGAGATGGACCAGCTTTCAGTTGCCAAAAGACCTCATGAAACTGGACATTCGGTGCTACCCCAAGGAAAAGCTAGAACTTGAATGGCATGAGAAGCTCGAGAAGCTATACTTGAGAGGTGGAGACATGGAAAGGTTTTCCACAAAGAAATCAACCTCCATCAAGACATTGCGTCTGAGGTATCTCCAGAATTTCAAAATGGGATGGGATGAGATCCGTTCAGAATTGGAAAAAATTGAATATGTGGAAATTGTGGTTAATAAGGATGCAACACAAGAAAAGGATAAGGATGATGTTGTGAAGCATATAGATGAGGAAGTGGTCAAGAGTCTCATGAAGATCATGAAGATACCAGATTTTACATTGGATAGGCATGGAGTATGGACGAAGGATGAGAAGGAAGAGCATAACCAAAAGTTTCATGCAACTAATAAAGATGTTGTTGGGATAGATAAAGGTCAAGACGATGCCATTGGGAAGAACAAAGGTGCACTATCTAACTTTCATTCTTCACATTTGTATAGCAATGTAATCATTATTACTAAACATATCATAACTAATTCTCAAGGGTTCTTAGTTCATCCTTTGATCATGTTTTTCTTTCAGCTGGACCATCAGAACCAATTAAAGATTCCAGTACTGAAACTGCTAGTGACATCACAAATGTTAATAAGGATGGAGACAAAGCTACTACCAAAGAGCAAGCAGGTCCTATCTTCTCCAAAGATATATAAACCTAGATTCAACTTTTAAACTGTCATTATACTTTAAATTGATAATGACATTCCTTATTCAATTTAACAGCCAAAGAAGAAAGAGTAGCAACCCAAGAGGGGTCGTAATAGTTGAAGATAGATCCAATCTGCATTAAGTAGAGAGTGTGGTTAAGCTGACACAGGTAAAGCACAACAGTGCTAGCTATGTCATACTGAAGCATCAGCAATGAATGTATATGTACATTATTTTAGTGCAAGCTAATATATGTGGCCAAATAATGTAGACATTTATAACTATAATAGGGGTGGAGAGTTTGTCTCAAATGCAAGCATGCAACACATATGAGATGTCCATACCCTCAGGGGCTTCAAGATGTAACATTCTATATATGACACAAAGAAGATTCTTGTGTTTGTAACCTTAAACAAGAGGCTCAAAAAGATGTCTTCACTTAACAAACATTTTACATGTGTTGACGATGCTAGCGATAATAAACTCTAAAAAACTAGTGTTGACAAAGCTACAATGAAGCCAATAGAACTCAAGAAAACTAGTGACAGTAATTGATCAACTAGTGTAGTGTACCTAGTATATAATGAATATATAGGGGAACAAGTTATGCATGGAGTGACTCCATCCTCGAGCATGGAAATTCTGGTTTTCATGAGTGAGAAACATGAATGGTTTTACCAATAGTACTCCTATAAGCATGAAACATAATAACCATTTACAAATTGTGGAAATATACAGCTGTATACGTGTACCTTATGCTCATAATCATAGAAAAAACTGTTAAATAAATAATCTTATAAATTATGTTGTGTTATGGACCTATTTCCAGACACTACTACAAAGGTACTTTTAGAGACGGTAGTTTTCTATTAAAAGAGGTGGCGTCCAGACCACCTTTGCGAGTCATTTTTAGACAGGTAGGCAGGCCATCTGTAGGGTCGAGATGGTAGACTAGAGGGGGGTGAATAGTCCTTTTTAAAACTTAATCACGCCGGCTAACCGAGACAAGTGTGGAATTATAACTATCGGTCTAGCCAAGACTACACTCCTCTATCTATGTTCACAAGCACCTTATAAAGATCCTAAACAAGCAACTAAGGTGCCAGGCTAGTTAGAGCTCACCTAAACAATTCTAGAGCAAGGTCACATAAACATATGCACTAGTACTTTGCCAACCGGGGGAGCTCCTACACAACTAGTGATGCAAAAGCACAAAGCTTCTAAGCTCACTAGCAATACTCAATAACAAGGCTACACAAGCCAAATTAGAGAGCACAAATTACTTAGCTACACAAACTAAGCAATGTGGCTAACAAGGTTACACAAACCAAATTAGTCACCCAAGGGGGCTACTTCTATGCTACACAAGCAAGAAGGTAACTAGCAAGCTACACAAGCTAACTAATTACAAGAGCAACTACACAAGCACAATGTATATGAAAGTAAATACAAGCTTGTGTTGCAGGAAGGCAAACCACCGAGAAGATGATGAAGACAATGTTGACACGGTGGTTTTTCTCCTGAGGTTTGTGAGGTTGCTACCAAGCTACGCCCCCGTTGTGTCGACCAACACCTCGTGGTTCGGTGGCTAATCGGTATTCCCACAAACCGAGCCCTCACGTAGGGCGTCGCAAGAACCTACCGCAAGTGTGGTAGCTTAATGACACGCTCTTTACTAGAGTTGCTCTTCGTGGCTCTCACGGGGCGAGCACAATGCCCCTCACAAAGCTCTTCTCCGGAGCACCACACAAGCTTCTTGCGCGTTTCGATGGAGACCACCACTAAGCCGTCTAGGAGGTGGCAACCTCCAATAGTACCAACTTGCAAGATGACCACCTAGTACCACTCGATGCAAACTCACGATGCAATCACACTAGAATCGCTCACTCACTTGATCGGATGAACACTATAAATCACAAGTGAGTTAGAGGGCTCCCAAGCACTACCACATAAGCCACCAAGGCTCTAGTGTGCTCAGTAACTATCCCAAGGCCGGCCAAGGCATCTATTTATAACCCCATGGTCAAATAGAGCCGTTACCCCTTCACTGGGCAAAACCCAAGGTGACCAGACGTGTAGGTCCACATGACCTGACGATGCAGCCAGCGTCCGGTCAACACGATTGTTGATATTTGGTAACACAATTAGGAAATAGGATTCGCAAGCGCACGGATATCGGTGAGCACTTCACCCGAGATGTTATCCTGGGTATTGTATTTATATTTTTACCTTTAGAAGAAAGAGTGCATCTGACTAACCAAATCTATTACTACTAACCTTTAGGCTACAACCACTATGATTCGATGTGAGTGATGTATAGAGAAGACTACAACCGCACTCTTCTTCTAACCTTGGTAAGGATGATCTACTGTTCTATTGGGGAGGTTTACGGAATCTAGACACCACAAAGGATGTTCAACCCGCACCTATAAACCCTATCGATCCTGCTAACGGGATATGGAATACAAAGGTAACTCGGAATTGTCACGTTCCTCGCTACTACCACGGTCCGGCTAGACGAGGGGATATCTATGAGTATCCTAGCTTAAACACCACGTTTACGCTAGAGATGATTACTCTAAACTCTACGCGAAGAGATCAAAGTAAACTCATAAACCAAAGAACAATAAAACAAAGAACTTACTAGAATTTAGAAGTCGAAATACTGAAGAATCCTGAGAACAAGCCTCAGGTTAGAAGAACTTGCTCCCGCAGGTACAACCTCGGAGTAGACACCGACAGGCCGGCTTCCTCCGATCTACACCTCCACTCTATCTCTCTCAATCTAGTAGAACTAATTCTACTTTCACATTGGATGCTAAGCCCTAAGAGGTGGGAACCCTAGAGGGAACCTCTCTCTAAACCCTAACTAGAGATATGCAACTGAATAATGAATTGGGGTCTTCTCCACCAGGGGTCAGGGGCCTTGCTTATATAGCCCTTTTGGATGAATCTGGACCGTCGGATCAAACCGACCTTCATCCTACGGTTTTCCTTGATCCTCAAAGGCGGTGGAGCATAATCCGCGAGACTCGACCTGATTGGTCCCGGGGGCAGGGCGGGCGCCCTAGGGCACAGGGCGGGCGTCCTGTGTCTGGCCCCGTTACGGCTCCCGTTCGTTCCCGTGGCTTCTGGAATCTTCTAGATGTAAGATAATTACGTGTTCGGTTAATATCCCGTCATTAATCCGACATGTGGGCCTTTCTTCCGTATTTCCTGATAACCCCCTGCAGAAATAGATAAACAGCAAAACTCGTGGAATTCTGTTAGATCAAACCCTAATTCTAGGTGTTGCTTGCATATAGGTCCTTTTCTTTATTTATTTGATGGTTATAATTGATACTTAAGAACCGTCAACAAACACCCCCATACTTAGGCTTTTACTCGTCCTCGAGAAAAGGTTGGTTAATAAAACATCTGGGGTTGAAACATTCTTTCATACCTGCAGGGTGTTGTAAAAATCCACTGTGCACTTATAGTCAGGGAAATATATGGTCAGAGTAAAGAGCCTTTCTTCTTCTTAATCCCTATCACTTGGAGTTTTTACATATTTTTGAAAAGAAAAACTTAGCATACCTTTATCCTCATAGGTGCTCTCAGAGTCACTCATTATCTTTTATATTTCTCTCTGAGGCTGTTTTGATTTTGCAAAAATAATTCTTTAAGCATACATACCTTGCATTTATTGTATGGTCAAAACCGGATCCGAGGAGAAGAATGCCATACTCTTAGATCAAAGATTTTGAAAATTAAAAACTTGTCACTCTTACTGGCATATTGCTTATTAGAGGGACCATGGGCTATCATTTTTTTCCATCATATTTTTATCATATCTCATTTTTTCATTTTGGGTGGATACCGAGGTACCCCTAATTCTACTGCCGGACACTTGTCCATTTTTTTCCACGAGGTTATCGAGCACTTGCTCCTTTTTTATTTCCTCGATATATTTATAATTTTGCATAGCCCATGCCTCTAACGCAATAATACTTCGGAAGAGTGAATCTTTCTGAATAAAAATGTCTTGATCTTAGGAGTATGATAAATCTCTCAACAAGGGTCTAACTTGTTTTGAACAAACTCAATACAAAGCAGATAGCTTTAATTAATATTTTCATGTTTAGCAGGCATATAAAACTTGAGGATGGTAGCTATAATTTTGAGATTTTTAAAACAAATTCTCCAAGCAATAAAGATACTAAGAATAAGGTACTCATACCCTTACCATCTCTTATTCCACAATGACTTTTAGCAACACAGGGTTTTGAAATAATTTTAATAATTGCAGGTTTTCAGGAAATATCACAGAGTGAGATTGATCATGATTATAAGCATTTTTATCCTTTTAATTTATCATGTTTAGGGAGATAAAATTCTGCACAAACTAAGGCGAGTGTGTAAGTGTGTAATAAAAGTGTGCAGAGTGTGTACCTGGTTCATGGAGTGGTGCGATCGAAGTGTGTGTGACATGTCAGGGAATCTCCCCCATACTTGTTTTCTGCTTTCTTGCACAAAAGTAAAGTAGAGACACACAAGACATACTAATAATAATCTTTATTAATCTTGAGGCATTTATTACAACCGAATAATAATAATAACCAAATATAATAGATCTAAACTGATTATAAGCGAACCTAATCGAATCTAATAATAACTAAGACATATATAGCCCCAAGATCTAATCTAGATAGCTCAGCGACGCTCACGCCTCCTAAGACTATGCTCTAACTCATCGATCCTCTTGTTGGCGTCGGGCTTTAATTTTTAATTGGAAGGTAAAAATTGATCACGTCTATTTCTTCTAATTCTTTATTGGGCTCTAAAAATAATTTAAGACGTTGACCATTTACCTTGAATAACGTACCTTCGTCATTTTGAAGTGTGATAGCTCCGTGGGATGATGAATGAATTACCTTGAATGGTCCTTCCCATTTGCTCCGGAGCTTTCCATGCCCGAAAAGCTTCACCCTAGAATTAAAAAGTAATACCTTATCTTCGGGTGAGAACTCCTTCTTCTTGATCCTCTTGTCATACCATCTCTTGACTCTTTCTTTGTAGATCTTTGAATTGTGATATGCTTTCTCCCGCCATTCTTCTAACTCCGATAATTGCATTCTTCTATGTTTTCCGGCGATATCTAGGTCCATATTCCATCTTTTTATGGCCCAGTGTGCCTTGAACTCAAGTTCAACAGGTAGGTGACAGGTCTTTCTGTATACCAATTGGTATGGAGACATTCCAATTGGGGTCTTGTATGCTGTCCGGTAAGCCTAGAGTGCATCGGGTAACTTGTCCTTCCATGCCGTTCCCATCTCGTTCACCGTCTTCTGAAGAATGTTCTTGATTTGCTTGTTAGAAGTCTCTGCTTGGCCACTTGTCTGAGGATGGTAGGGAGTAGCGACGTTGTGACAGATTCCATGTCTTGATAGATAGTGCTCGAAGCGCTTGTTAATGAAGTGTGATCCTCCATCACTTATCACTATCCTGGGGACTCCAAATCTTGGAAATATGATTTCCTCAAATATCCTCTTCGAACTGATATTGTCGGCATGCTTGCAAGGTAGTGCCTCTACCCACTTGGAGACGTAATCAACCGCCACCAAGATGAACTCACACTTCTTTGATGGGGGAAATGGACCCATGTAGTCTATTCCCCAGACATCAAAGAGTTCAATCTGAAGGTTGTTGGTGAGTGGCATGGCATCCCTTGTATTTATATTTCCGTGCCTTTGACATGGCCCACATCTTCTGATATATTGCTTCGTGTCATCGTACATTGTAGGCCAGTAGAATCCACATTGCCAGATCTTTGAATGTGTACGGAATGCTCCATAGTGTCCTCCGTATGGTGATGAGTGACATCTGTCGATGATCTTCAATCCTTCCTCAGTGGTCACACATCTTCTAAGTAGGCCATCAGCGCATACTCGGAAGAGATATGGCTCATCCCATATATGTGAACGACTTTCCTGAATAAGCTTCTTCTTGTTTGCTCCGGGTGGTACATAACCTGAAACCATAAAATTAACAATATCTGCATACCAGGGGTCAGATCTGTTAATCCCGTAAAGCATGTCGTCCCAGAGTGAGTCATTAATGGGGGGTTCCTGTGAATTCTTAAAGTACATTCTAGACAAGTGATCAGCAACAGAATTTTCTACTCCCTTTTTATCTTTTATTTCTAAGTCAAATTCTTGGAGTAATAAAATCCATCTGATTAAGCGGGGTTTCGCATCTTTCTTAGTGAGCAAATATTTTAGTGCAGCATGATCAGTGTAAACAATTATCTTAGCTCCAACTAAATAAGATCTAAATTTATCAATGGCAAAAACAACAGCCAGAAGCTCTTTTTCAGTGGTTGCATAATTAAGTTGAGCTCCTGTCAAAGTTTTACTTGCATAAGCAATTGCATGATGCTTTTTATCTTTAGTTTGTCCCAAAACTGCCCCCACAGCATAATCACTAGCATCACATATAATTTCAAAAGGCAACGACCAATCAGGGGGTTGAATGATTGGTGCAGAGATGAGTGCTTGCTTTAATAAATTGAAAGAATTTAGACATGCATCATCAAATTCGAAAGGATCATCCTTGGCTAGCAAAAGAGTAAGTGGTCTCGCAATAAATGAAAAGTCTTTTATAAATCTGCGATAAAAACCAGCATGGCCAAGAAAACTTCGAATTCCTTTTATATTCACATGTGGAGGTAGTTGTTCAATTACTTCAATTTTAGCTCTATCTACCTCAATACCTCTTTCAGACACTAGGTGTCCTAGCACTATTCCTTCTCTAACCATAAAATGACATTTTTCCCAATTAAGGATTAAGTGCTTTTCTTCACATCTTTGCAAAACCTTATCTAAGTTCTCAAGACAACTATCAAAAGTTTTTCCATAAACTGAGAAATCATCCATGAAAACTTCCATAATCTCTTCAATCATATCAGAAAATATAGACATCATACATCTTTGAAAAGAAGCTGGTGCATTACATAACCCAAAAGACATTCTACGATAAGCATACGTTCCATATGGGCATGTAAAAGTGGTTTTGCTCTGATCATCAGGATGGATAGGGATCTGGTGATACCCTGAATATCCATCTAGAAAACAGAAAAACGAGTGTTTTGCTAACCGCTCAAGCATCTCATCTATAAAAGGCAAAGGAAAATGATCCTTTTTCGTGGCTTTATTAAGTTTTCTATAGTCTATGCACATCCGCCACCCAGTGACGGTGCGTTGCGGAATTAGCTCATTCTTATCATTAGTAACAACAGTCATGCCTCCCTTTTTAGGCACAACTTGGACAGGGCTTACCCACTCACTATGCGGCACAGGATATATAATCCCTGCATGCAGCAACTTTATAACTTCTTTTTTAACTACCTCTCTCATCGCGTTGTTAAGTCTACGTTGAGGCTCTCGAGAGGGTGTAACAGAAGGATCTGTCGGAATACGATGGGTACAAATCATAGGACTGATTCCTGTGAGATCTTGAAGTGAGTAGCCGAAAACAGAGTGGTGTTTTTCAAGAATGGTCATTAATCGCAGAGTTTGCTCCTGAGTGAGTTTATTACTAACGATCACAGGAAACTCTGGATTATTGTTTAGAAAAGCATAGGTAAGACCGGGTGGTAAAGTTTTGAGTTCTATGGGGGGTCTAGGTGTTTCTGCAAACTCATCTAAGGGTTCAGGTTCAGAAGGTTCGGCCTCTTCTTCAGTGAAGAAGGGGGCTTCCTCTTCTAAGTCTGGATCATCTAAAAGTTCTAGAGATGCAGCCTTTACCTCCTCCATAGGATCAGGCAAAAGATATGGCTCGGTCTTATTATTCAAGGAGTGAGTTATTGTAATTGGAAGTTTAAAATCCTTTCCCAAGGAAATGTGGAGCTTTCCAGTTTGACCTTCATAAAGGAGTCTTCTAAAAGGTTGTCCAATCAATAGGTCGAAACCCCATATATCAAAAATATAAAAATTCAAATGAACCATGGAGCCTTCTACCATAAAGGGTAGGACATTAATAATTCCAAGACTGGGGACTAATCGTCCCGAAGATTCCTTTATGACCTTTGTTGTGGGGGTTAAAACAAGTTTCCCAAATAAATTAAGTGCAAAAGCTTCGGACATAATATTGATCCCCACAATAGGATTATAGAGAGCGTTAAATTGATCAGAATTATAAGCACAGCGTATAGTTATAGAGGGTGTGTCCACTCGGATTACTTCAGAGGAAAGCTCTGACTCCTCTAACCATTCGCTACTCATAACCGAGATAAGCTCTCTCAATTGACGTTCACTTGGTAAACAAATGCTAAATTGGCCGTTTTGGGGTCGGTCTATAGAATGGTAGTTTGAAATGTTTCCAAAATCGGCAAAGAGATCGGATTCTATGTCTAGCATGAAATCAGATGGTAGAATTTCTTCCTTTTGTGGCTCAGAACCTGGGATAGCTAAAGTAGATGAAAAATTTGGCAGAGTGTCTACTTCGGCTTCGTAGGTTTTATCATGGAGGGCATTATCCATCTCAGCTTCTAGGATTCTATTCAAGATCCCCTTAGCTTCATCAGTAGGGATACGAAAGAAAGAACCTCTAGCCATAGTATGCAGCATTTGTTTATTATCTTTCTGAAGACCTCAAAAAAAGTGAAATAAAAGAACAGTGTCTTTAAGCAAAAGTTTTGGACCAGATTCTAAAAGATCAGAAAAACGTTTCCAGGATTTCCCCAAAGTTTCATTATCTTTTTGTTTAAAAGATAGGACTTCGAGTCTAAGGTCACCAATACGGTCAAGGGAATAAAAATCTAGACAAAAGTTGGCTCTTAAAACTCCCCATTCACCTTGCTGTTGACTTACCTTCTGACTATACCATCGTCTAGCTTCTCCTCTTAAAGAAAAAGGAAAAAGCTTCTAACGTAAAGTCTTATCAGAGATGCCATCAATGCGAAGACAATCGCATGTCTGCTCAAAATCTCTAATATGAAGGTAAGGGTTTTCGTCTTCCTTTCCCGAAAAAGATAAATTTTGAATCATCGCAATCAACCTTGAACTTAACTTATACTGGGATGTTTGGATAAGCTGTGATGACTCCCATGGTAAAAGGTCAGTTGCTGAAGGTGTTGCGGCATCAAAGATAGATATAGAACCTTGGTTTTCCATTTTTGGTAAAAAGAAAAGAAAGAATGAAAAAGATAAGAAAATAAAAAGTATGAATACAAGCTAGTAGTAAGACTCAAGGTTATCTCAGCAAACCGTCTTTCTCCCCGGCAACGGCGCCAGAAATGCTTGTTGATATTTGGTAACGCAATTAGGAAATAGGATCCGCAAGCGCACGGATATCGGTGAGCACTTCACCCGAGATGTTATCCTGGGTATCGTATTTATATTTTTACCTTTAGGAGAAAGAGTGCATCTGACTAACCAAATCTATTACTACTAACCTTTAGGCTACAACCACTATGATTTGATGTGAGTGATGTATAGAGAAGACTACAACCGCACTCTTCTTCTAACCTTGGTAAGGATGATCTACTGTTCTATTGGGGAGGTTTACGGAATCTAGACACCACAAAGGATGTTCAACCCGCACCTATAAACCCTATCGATCCTGCTAACGGGATATGGAATACAAAGGTAACTCAGAATTGTCACGTTCCTCGCTACTACCACGGTCCGGCTAGACGAGGGGATATCTATGAGTATCCTAGCTTAAACACCACGTTTACGCTAGAGATGATTACTCTAAACTCTACGCGAAGAGATCAAAGTAAACTCATAAACCAAAGAACAATAAAACAAAGAACTTACTAGAATTTAGAAGTCGAAATACTGAAGAATCCTGAGAACAAGCCTCGGGTTAGAAGAACTTGCTCCCGCAGGTACAACCTCAGAGTAGACACCGACAGGCCGGCTTCCTCCGATCTACACCTCCACTCTATCTCTCTCAATCTAGTTGAACTAATTCTACTTTCACATTGGATGCTAAGCCCTAAGAGGTGGGAACCCTAGAGGGAACCTCTCTCTCTAAACCCTAACTAGAGATATGCAACTGAATAATGAATTGGGGTCTTCTCCACCAGGGGTCAGGGGCCTTGCTTATATAGCCTTTTTGGATGAATCTGGACCGTCGGATCAAACCGACCTTCATCCTACGGTTTTCCTTGATCCTCAAAGGCGGTGGAGCATAATCCGCGAGACTCGACCTGATTGGTCCCGGGGGTAGGGCGGGCGCCCTAGGGCACAGGGCGGGCGCCCTGTGTCTGGCCCCGTTACGGCTCCCGTTCGTTCCCGTGGCTTCTGGAATCTTCTAGATGTAAGATAATTACGTGTTCGGTTAATATCCCGTCATTAATCCGACATGTGGGCCTTTCTTCCGTATTTCCTGATAACCCCCTGCAGAAATAGATAAACAGCAAAACTCGTGGAATTCTGTTAGATCAAACCCTAATTCTAGGTGTTGCTTGCATATAGGTCCTTTTCTTTATTTATTTGATGGTTATAATTGATACTTAAGAACCGTCAACAACGATCAAGCCACGAGTCGATCTCCAATGGCTAGCTCAACGCTCCAACGGTAACCACGATCGGACGCACCTGAGCCTCGACTTGACTCGCAAGCGCTGCGTCAGGTCGCGCGCAGCCACGCGCCACTGAGCCATGGCCGGATGCGCCGATCCAAGCCAGCGCCCGCGCGTCAGGTTGGTTCCAGAGCGAGCGGATTCTACACGACCTACCACGTTCGTTCGAAGGTGACCGGACGCAAGCCAGCATTTGCTCATGCCCTCATCGCGCTAGAGAAGCCACGTGTCACCGTTGTGCCTCGTGTCATGACATCACCATATGTCAGCATGACTGGACACAGACTCCTGCGAGTCTGGTCACTTCCAGCGCTAGTGCCGCAACCACTAACCGAACGCGCAGGTGCCACCAAGGCCAGCGTCCGGTCACTTCCAGTGACTGGTTTTGCCTCTGTTTCTTCACCGAGTTGATCTGTTTCAACTCTAACTTCTTCTCCTTTGCAAATGTGCCAACACCACCAAGTGTAAACAACTATGTGCATGTGTGTTAGCATTTTCACAATCATTTTTCAAAGGAATTAACCACTCAATTCACTGCACCACTCAATCCTAGCATGAATGCAAAGTTAGATCGCTCAAGTGGCACTAGATGATAGATATGCAAACAAGTTTGCCCCTCCAGATAGTACGGCTATCTATCCTAAACCCGGTCATAAACTTCTCTACACACCTATGACTGGTGAAATGAAATGCCCTATAGATTATACCTTTGCCTTGCGCATTCCATTCCATTTCCTCCAATGTTGATGCAACACATGGACCAATAAGATCAACAATGATATGATCTACTCCATATCATCACTTGACCATATTGGTTCATCGATCTTGACTTCACTTGCTCTTCACCATTGCATCGGTCTATCAGCGCCAAGTCTTGCTCAAGCTTCACCGTCACATGCGGTCCCTTGCTTCGAAGCCTTCAACTTGCCCTTCACACTTGCAATTGGTCCGTCAAGCCAAATCATGTCTTGATCTTCTCCACCTTGATCACATGACTCAATGTCATGTCTCATGTGTAATGAGCTTCTTCATGAACACATGTGTAAGCTTTGCAACATCTTCGAGCCATCTTTACCGTCATGGCATATGTTGCTTACATACATATACATGTGTATTAATCTTCTGTGTATTTCACATAAACACAATTAGTCCACCTAAGGTTGTCACTCAATTACCAAAACCAAGCAATGACCTTTCAATCTTTCCTTTTTTGGTAATTGATGACAACTCTACAAAGATATGGAAATTAAGCTCTTTTGGATTCATGTTGCTTGCCTAAGTAATTTTACCATGTGTAAATAATTTTGGACAAGTACCACAAACCTGAATTGGTAGTATTAACTCCCCCTACATATGTGCTATAGTGTTTGGTTCTAAGCTTGCACATATGCATGAATAGGAATTGTGAGAGAGTGATAACTACCAAGGTGTATAGAATAAACCTTTGAAGTATGATACCAATCGGAGTTGCACCTTTAAGTTCATCCTTAGCACCATGGTTAGCTAGATGTCACTTGGAAACAAAAACACTAGATACCTCATGAGATCAATATTAGAAGCAAGGTACTAGCATTACTTAAAAAACAAACCAAGTGTCTAGCTATTATCCTATGCATGCCAGTTATCATATCATCATTCAAGTTCTACAACTAGCATACACCACACAAGCATGCATATCAAATTTAATGACTTATGCAATGCAAGTAAGCACATGAATATGCACATATCAAATGCTACCAATCAAAGTTCATGAGCTTGCTCCCCCTACTTGTGTGTTTCTCTTGACCAAGAATTTTGATCCCCCTATATTCTTCAATGTTGCTCCCTCTTTGTCCATTTTCCATGTCCAAACCTCAATCTTTCCCAAAGCTTTCATATCTTTGTACAATCTCTCCCCCTTTGTCATCAATTTCCATAAAAGGTGTGCTTCTTATTGATGCAAAGACTAGCATTGGGGTAGATGGTTGACACTTGAATCTTTATTTTTGATGAACATCATCACATATGTTGGAATGACACCACTTGTATAGCTTTTTAAGATACCACTCATAGGATCTTTGACCTTGATACCAATTGGTGGGACACCTCCCCTTATGTCATAGCATGGGTCATCCATTTGATAGATTTGAGCTCTTGTTGGTGAGAGATGCATTCTTCATTTGATGATCACTTAAAGTTGAGGATCACTTGTGAAATCATCATCTTGTATGGTTGATACCACGTGTAGATGTGATACCACTTAAAAGAACCTTCTACCATGGAAGCACTTGTTGAATTTGTCAATAAAACCATTCTTGAATATTTGCTATTTTCATAAGTACCACTTGTAGGTTATCACTTGTAAGTTGATCTAGACACCACTTGTGAATACCACTTGTTAAATCAATAGAGTCTAGATATCACTTGAAACAACCAAACTAGATATCCATTTGCATTGTTGTCTTGTTCTTGTACTATTATCACTGTCGTGAGCTTCTAGGTTGACTTGAACTAAATTGATTTGTCTAAGCTTACAAGTCCGGTTTGAACCAATGACAAGCTTCTTCACATCTCATGTAAGGGTTATCTTGCCAATGTTGTGCTTGTTACTTGTTAGCAATCAAAATAAATCAAGTACTTGGGTTCACTAGCTCATGAACAAACGCATATCATACCACTAGATCATTTAATCATTCAAGCAATAGTGGTAAGCTATGAATTCAAAATTTCTTTTGTCATGCATGATCCTATTTGACATGTATTATATGAACTAACAACATATTAGTAAGGGATGAAATGATCATGCACATTACCGTGATACTTTTGCTATCTTAGAGTAGAGGATAGTCACATAGATTCCAATTCATTACTCTAATAGTAATGTGAAGTCCAATTTATGGCTTGGTGAAGACCAATCATCATAGATGGAGTCCATTCTTCACCCATATGATTTAAGAACCACTAAAGATCAAGTGCACTATCATGATGTAGTTGACTTGCTTCTTCTTCTTTTGATCAATGTTTGCATGAGAGAACTAATGTGAGGATATCACTTGAAACATCATGACTAGCTCTCTTTTGGATGTTGCTTGCTTTTTCTTAATCAACCCTTTTGATTGCTTCAACTAAGCATCTCAAATGTTCCTCGGATCACCACTTCCATGTTAGCCTTTCAAGTACCACACTTGGTTTACCCATACATTGGGCGGCAAGCCCCTACACTAGGAAAAAGTGACCTCTCTCCAAAGAATCATTCTTGACACTCACTTGAAATGAATTTGTTGATTGATCCAAGTGCTGGACTTAATTTGATGAGTAACCTTGAATCATTCTTTAAGTCCTTTTCTTTCTACCAAATGATTTCCAATAGTCACTAGAACTTAAACTTCATCTTCATCTTGGGTTTGATCTTGATCTTCAATTTGAGTACCAAATGTGTGCCAAATACACTCCGCAATCAAATGACCTTGTACTCATTGCTTGTCATGCTTCTAGATCAATCCAAAACCAAACTTAGGTACCTCAAACACTTGTAAACATGATTCCAACTTGAGGACCTTTCAATCAAAGTGACTCCAAATATATCCAATAAATGTCACTTTTTTGCAGCTTCTGTACCCTTCCAAGAAAAAATTATATCTCCCAATGTATAGATATAAATACCACAAAATTTAGTGAAGATGTGGTTTACTAAGTTATCTAGCAGATGTAAAAATTTGAGCCTCATTTGACTTCTAGATTACTATCAGATTTCAATTCTTTCACCACTGCTACTTGCTGAAAACTGCTGCACTATAGCTGAAAAGATATACTCTAAAACCAAAGCAACTCTTGTCCAATTCTCATAAAATTTATACAGCGTCTTATACCATAAGTCTAGAGTATGCCTGCCAAATTTCAAGCCAATCTAAATAGATTTGGTCACTCAAACATGGCTAAGATCACAGCTCACTCAGATTTTGCAATATAGGATATATTTCAATCACTTGAGCTATTCTTCATCAAATTAAATCAAACTTGAAATCAACTTGTTTGAACACTTTCATAAGACATATATCCATTCAATTCACTTATTAAAAGTTATCTCATAAATTTATCCAACATAAATCAATCCAAACTTGATTACTAATCAATTAATCCATTCAAACATCTCATAGCAACCAACATATACATATTTATCCAATTCAATCAACTTATATACACCCAAATGAAATGATTAACAAGAGATATACCTTGGTTAACTCATGATCATCCAATAAGCAAGCTTCAACTCAATTAATTGCAAGCCATCAAATAATTCCAATGAATTTCCCACAACTAGATCATGACACTTGTATGTTGTAGCACTTAGACTTCACTTATCTTGACTTGGCATTGGGTTTGAATATGCACTAAGTTTCAGTACTTGACTCAACATATGATGATCAATATGAAATCAATTGAATCAAGTCTCCAATGCCATGGTACCTATAATCAATCATCCACTTTTTGATGGTACCTAAACTAGTTTGGGTCCTCTCAAGTTAGGAGCAACATACTTAGGCAAAACCTTAGTATGAGCAGCGGGATGTTTAGCAATAGCAACTAATAAGGTACCATTGTCATCCTTCCTAAGTATAGTATTTGCATCAATTGAAATAGGCTTAGGAGTATTACCTAGGGGACATGAATGTACCATGTGTCTCCTTTCACGGTATGAGTAGCACTTTCTCTTTGCTTGAGCCTTTTCTTCATTGCTCATGTGGTGCTTCTCATTGCCTTACCTCTCATGGATTGCTTGAGCCTTCTTCTCAAGCTTGGTAGAACACTTAGAGGCAAAGTATCCAGTATCTCCACACATAAAGCACTTGATGTGAGCCAAATCTCTTTTTTCAATTTGATTCTTGCTCATCATCTTGGCATCTTGAATAAGAGTTGGATGCCTTACTCTTTCACTCCTTCTTGTCTTCTTCATCATCATCAAGTCACCATTATCTTCATAGTTGATCTTGATTTGCTCTTGGGGTATCTTATCTTGCTCAACTTATGACTTTGGTTGATGCTCTTCTTGTTGCTTCACCAATTACTTGGTTGGGCACATTGAGGTGAGGTGACCCCAAGTGCGGCACTTGAAGCACTTGACATGCTTGAGCCTCTCTTCTTCCTTCTTGTTCTTGAGCTTCTCAATGTTTGGGCAACCATTTGCAATGTGTCCTGCTTCATGGCACCGGTAGCACATGGAGTGAGACAATTTCAATTGTAGTTGCTTCTTTATCTTCTTTTCTCTTTTTCTTTCGCCCTTTGTCATCTTCTTCTTGAAGCCAAGGCCACTCTTGTCACTGAGTTTCTTTGAGTCTTCATCAAGTGCTCAAAGGTGACTTTTGAGTTGTAGCACCTCTCTAGCTTGTCCCTTAAATTCTTCACTTTATTTTTGAGATCATTGTTCTACTTCAAAAGGTTAGTCTCACAAGACATAAAAGTAGAACAAACATCTATATGTGAAGAGCATAGCATGTCTAATAAATCATCACAAGAGGTGGATACATGCTTCTTGCCTACATCACAAGAGTTAGTCACATGTTGTGTTTGATCATTTGACTCATGTGATGAGCTCTCATTATTTTTAATTTTCTTGGAAAACATTTTAATGAGAGAAGCATGTTGTTCCAATAATTCTTTATGAGATACTAAAAGTTTCTCATGAGTCAATATTAGCTCATCATGTGAGGATTTAAGAGCATCAAGTAAGTGCTTACCATCCTCACAAGAGTTCTTTGAAAATGAGTTTTCATTTTTCCAATTTCAATGTTTTAGCTTTCTCATTTTCTAAAGACATGGTCATGCTAGCAAGTCTACTAACAAGATCATCATATGAATCAATATGATCAATCACATTAGCATTAGATACCTTAGTGTCACCTTGTGACATGAAGCAATGTGGTGTAGTGGATGGACTTGTAGTAGCAATGTCATCCGAGCATGAACCATCATCATCACCATCAAGTGTGCATGGAGTAGCATCATTTTTTGCATCACTTGAGGCATCATCATTAATCTTGTCAAGTGAACTTGTAGTGGATCGATCATCATCATCATCACTTGACCATGAGGTGGAGCAATCTTCCACAATCACCTAATCGTGGTCATGCTCAACACACTCATGCACCTCCACCTTGGGCTCATCCTCCTTCTTGAACTTGCCATCATCCCATATGGAGGAGTCACCAAAGGTGTGCTTGATTGATTCCCACAACTCATGTGCGGTGCCTTTGTGGTTCACCCTATCAAACACCCCAAAGCTCAGAGCATCGATTAGATATAAAAAGGCATCAGCATCAAGTTCAAAGAGAACCTTTTGAACTTTGGTTAGATTCTTATGGTCCAAGACATGAGTGAGACCACTAGTGACAACCCACCAAAACTTAGGTCTCTTTGCACGAATATGATCAAGCATGTGATTTTTCTACCGTGCAAAGTTAGTGCCATAAAAAATGTGCATGTGGCAATCATCTATCCCACTAGACGTCATCCTCTCAGGTCGGTGAAGACCACAAATGAGAGACCGGGCTCTGATACCACTTGTAGGGTCAAGATGGTGGACTAGAGGGGGGGTGAATAGTCCTTTCTAAAACTTAATCGCGTCGACTAACTGAGACAAGTGTGAAATTATAATTATCGGTCTAGCCAAGACTACACCCCTCTATCTATGTTCACAAGCACCTTATAAAAGATCCTAAACAAGCAACTAAGATGTCGAGCTAGTTAGAGCTCACTTAAATAGTTCTAGAGCAAGGTCACACAAACCTATGCACTAGTACTTTGCCAACCAGGGGAACTCCTACACAACTAGTGATACAAAAGCACAAAGCTCCTAAGCTCACTAGCAATGCTCAATAACAAGGCTACACAAGCCAAATTAGAAAGCGCAAATTACTTAGCTACACAAACTAAGCAATGTGACTAACAAGATTACACAAACCAAATTAGCCACGCAAGGGGGCTACTTCTATGCTACACAAGCAAGAAGGTAACTAGCAAGCTATACAAGCTAACTAATTACAAGAGCAACTACACAAGCACAATGTATATGAAAGTAAATACAAGCTTGTGTTGCACGAAGGCAAACCACTGAGAAGATGATGAAGACAAAGTTGACATGGTGATTTTTCTCCCGAGGTTCGCGAGGTTCCCACCAAGCTATATCCCCATTGTGTCGACTAACACCTCATGGTTTGGTGGCTAATCGGTATTCTCACAAACCGAGCCCTCACGTAGGGCTCCGTAAGAACCTACCGCAAGTGTGGTAACTCAATGACATGCTCTTTACTAGAGTTGCTCTTCGTGGCTCTCGTGGGGATAGCACAATGCCCCTCATAAAGCTCTTCTCCGGAGCACCGCACAAGCTTCTTACGGGCTTCGACGGAGACCACCACCAAGCCGTCTAGGAGGTGGCAACCTCTAAGAGTAACAAGCCCACCGGCTTGCAAGACAATCACCTAGTGCCATTCGATGCAATCTCACGATGCAATCACACTAGAATCGCTCACTCACTTGATCGGATCAACACTATCAATCACAAGTGAGTTGGAGGGCTCCCAAGCACTACCACATAAGCCACCAAGGCTCTAGTGTGCTCAACAACCGGCCCAAGGCTAGCCAAGGCATCTATTTATAACCCCATGGTCAAATAGAGCTGTTACCCCTTCATTGGGCAAAACCCGAGGTGATTAGACGCGTAGGTCCACGTGACCTGACGCTGCAGCCAGCGTCCGGTCAACACGATCAAGCCACGAGTCCTCTCCTTTAAACACCGAGCGTCGATGTCCAACGGCTAGCTCAGTGGTCCAACGGTAACCACGATTGGATGCACCCGAGCCTCGACCTGACTCGCAAGCGCTGCGTCAGGTCATGCGCAGCCGTGCACCACCAAGCCACGACCAGACGTGCCGATCCAAGCCAGCGCCCATGCGTCAAGTCAGTTCCAGAGAAGTCCTTGAGCGGCTTCTACGTGACCTGCCATGTCCGTTCGAAGGTGATCGGACGCAGGCCAACGTTCGCTCGTGCCCTCACCGCGCCAGAGCAGCCACGTGTCACCGCCGTGCCTCATGTCATGATGTCACCCTACGTCAGCATGACCGAACGTAGATTCCTGCGAGTCCGATCACTTCTAGCGCCAGTGCCATAGCCACTGACCGGACGTGTAGGTGCCACTGAGGCTAGCATTCGGTCACTTCCAGTGATTGGTTTCGCCTCTGTTTCTTCGCCGAGTTGATTTGTTTCAACTCCAACTTCTCCTTTGCAAATGTGCTAACACCACCAAGTGTACACCACCATGTGCATGTGTGTTAGCATTTTCACAATTATTTTTCAAAGGAGTTAACCACTCAATTCATCGCGCCACTCGATCCTAACATGAATGCAAAGTTAGATTGCTCAAGTGGCACTAGATGACCGATATGCAAACAAGTTTGCCCCTCTTGATAGTACGGCCATCTATCCTAAACTCGGTCATAAACTTCTCTACACACCTATGACCGGTGAAATGAAATGCCCTATAGGTTATACCTTTGCCTTGCGCATTCTATTCCATCTTCTCCAATGTCAATGCAACACATGCACCAACAAGATCAATAATGATATAATCCACTCCATATCATCATATGACCATATTGGTTTATCGGTTTTGACTTCACTTGCTCTTCACGTTGCATCGGTCCATCGGCGCCAAGTCTTGCTCAAGCTTCACCATCACACGTGGTCCCTCGCTTCGAAGCCTCCAACTTAACCTTCACACTTGCAATTGGTCCGTCGAGCCAAGTCATGTCTTGATCTTCTCCACCTTGATCACATGACTCAATGTCATGTCTCATGTGCAATGAGCTCCTTCATGAACACATGTGTAAGCTTTGCAACATCTCCGAGCTATCTTTACCGTCATGACATATGTTGTTTACACACATGTACCTGTGGACTAATCTCCTGTGTATCTGATATAAACACAATTAGTCTACCTAAGGTTGTCACTTAATTACCAAAACCAAATAAGGACCTTTCACCATCTCTATAACTATTAACAGAGGCAACACACTTAGGTTCGCTGCCTCTATAAATCATTAAAAGAGGTGCCCAACCTAAGATTGTTGTCTTTGTTAATAATTTTCAATATTTTAAAATTTCCTGCTCTTTTTTTAGTTTATTTTCATGTTTGTGTTTGTTTTCATATAAAAAATACATGTTTTGACAATTGAATGCAATATTTGACCATCAATATATAGATCACATGTCTCGTTTGGCATAGCATGAATATTACAAACTAAACTAGGTATATATAAGGTAAGTAAAGTTAATATTTCATGTGTGTGTACATTCATAACATTATTAAACGAATCTAAGTTTAGTTTCAAGCTCTTTGTAGTATCCTTAAGTGCTAGATTCTCCCACGCTCGAGGGTTGTGGTACTTGTGATTTGGCTAAGAGTCTATGAGATGAATGCTTGTAGAGCGAGCATCAACTCAGAACTATTGATCACCTTCTACGAGATAACATTGAAGAAATGACATTTGTCTGATGACCACCTTCATGTATCCTAGAAATGATAACTCTTTCATCTAGACTAGGCTCTTGATGTTGGATGAGAAACTTGTTGACACTTTCACCCCCCTCGCTCGACCACTTGCACACCACCGTCTTCTTATCTGTAGTCACATATTCTCCGTGTAGATCCTTCTTCTTCCTCCTCCTGACAAACCACAACACTCTTCCCAATCTCTTGCATCGTTCGCATCAGCATGATAGCTAGTGTTCCTATTGTACCAACTCACGCCATTCCAACTTTCATAACTGGTGTTGTGGTTAGGGCACATATGATAAGGACATGCTATGATGTCTAAATAAATTTTACAATCTTTCACGGCGCAAGATAACAAGATATTTTTTTAATTTTTTATTCCAGTTGCAATCGCAAAAGTAAACTAATACTCCTTTATTGTGCAATAATAAAATATCACACGGCCTTATTATAATGGACTTGACATCATACATATATGGCCAGCCGGCGATATATGTGATTCATGTTTCTAAATTTAGAAGTCATGTATATAAGATCCTTAGCAATAGTGGCGGAGCCACTGCCCAACTAGCATCAGCGAGATTCAAAAGAAAATTTTCTTTGTATCAAAGAAAAACACTGTAACACTATAATTTATTTGGTAAATATTTTTGTATGATGGGGATCCTCCAGGCTCCTAAAAGTTGGACTCCGCTACTGTTTTAGCAACACATAGGCATGCAGTGCCGGGGCTAGAATGACGTGTTTAGGTCTTGCTAATTCCTTTTGTCCTATTATTCTCACTCTTTCTCTTATCTTTCTCTTTTTTTTCTCCTACATCATCTTCATCCACCTCCACGCCGTATCATAAAATTCTTTATGAAGGGCTTGTTTAGATGCCATCTAAATTCCAAGTTTTTTCACTCTCTCTCCATCACATCAATTTTTAACCGCTTGCATGGAGTATTAAATGTAGATAAAAAAATAATTAATTACACAGTTTAGTTGGAAATCACGAGATGAATCTTTTGAGTCTAGTTGGTCCACGATTGGATAATATTTGTCAAATAAGACGAAAGTGGTACTATTCATCGGGTTCACTTTTTTTGCAATCTAAACAAGCCGAAGTATGTAGGGGTTGTTTAGTTGGTAAAAAAGTTTGGGATCGGCTACTGTAGCACTTTTCGTTTTTATTTGGCAATTTGTGTCCAATTATGAACTAATTAGGCTCAAAAGATTTGTCTCGTGATTTACAGCTAAACTGTGTAATTAGTTTTTTCTTTCGTCTACATTTAATATTCCATGCATGTGCCGCAAGATTTGATATGACAGGTACTGTAGCATTTTTTGGTTTACTTTTTGAGTTGGGGACCCAACTAAACAGGCTCGTAATTCCTCGGTGGATACTCTTGCTATGTGTGTAATTATAATCTAGAGCAGTTCCATCAAAGAAAGAGACTACTATGAGCGCACGGCCCACATGGCAGACACGGTCTGATGCGCAATAGTATATCTCTCCACTGCTTCCAAACAACCACTTCCGAACCGTCTCTTACCAAATGACATACGGGACCCACCAGTCATCCCCATACCCACGACCCAAGCAGCAGAGAGGCATTGGATCCACGTGCGCATTCACGCGCGCATCCAAACCTGATACTCCGACCCACCAAAAGCAGCGACCATTAATTTTCCCCCTCCTTTTTATTAATTCCTTGGATTAAACCAAGCAGCAAATTCTTGCCGTAGAAATTAGAATTCCCAGCAGAAATAGGTGCATCGTCGCGTTCTTGTAATCTACTAAAATTCTTCCATTTCTCAGTAATCCTTTCCTTTCTCCCGCATCGATCGGACCAAGAACAGAGGGGGTAGAAAGAAACAAGAACTGAATTAGCCAGTGGTAATTCCGGCCTCCATTTGGTGGATTTATCCAATACGATGGCAAGATTGGCCGCTGAATCGTGACTCGTGAGTTCTTGCCCTCCTTTTAGGGTTTCTGATTCCTCGCCGCGAGATAAGTTGCGGAAATCGTAACACCTTTTCTTTTTGGTCTTTGCCGCAGAATTCCCTGACGAATTTCTCGTGGATTCCGTGGAGAAAGGCGTGACCTTTGCGATGCAGTACAACCACCGTAGCCGCTTGCCTCCGCCGCCGTTCGGCCGCGGCGGGTATCCCCGCGGCCACAAGCAGCCGTACTACGCTCCGCCTCCTCCTCCGCCGTTTCCTCCGGCGCCGCCGCTAGAGCGCAAGTACGAGGTGCTGATGGAGGCCGGTCGCCTCGCCGCCGAGTATCTGGTCGCCCAGGGCGTGCTCCCGCCGGATGCCCTGCAGCGCGGAGCCGGCGTCTCAGGCGCGTGGCCCGCTCATCCTCTTCCTCCGCCCCCGCAGCTGCCACCGCAGGAAGCCCCTGGGTTTTATGGCCGGAGGAGGTATGAAGATGAATACAACAATAACCCTAGCGGCCGGCCTAGGCGAGCCAATGGCACTAGTAGCATCAGTAGCAGAGATGATTGCAACCGTGGCAGCTACAATGGAAGAGGGAAGAGGAAGTATGGGGAATACAGGAGGGGGTATTTGGATTCTGGGAGGGACAGGGAGAAGGAGAGGGGAAGGCCATTTCCAAATGGCCGGCTCTACGAGGATGGGGATGAAGATGGGGCACCTGGGTTTCGGAGGGAGCGACGCGGCAATCGGGGGAGTGATGAGGTGAGAACTAGTGTTACAGAGGCAGTGAGGGAGGGGACACCATTGACAGCGAAGGCTGTAGCAGGGTTATGCATGGAGGATACAATGTCGAAGATTATGAGCTCTGTCCAAGATACTAGTAAGGATGCTACTGATGCGCCAAAGGTGCTGGAGGAGACTGAGGAAGGTGAGGTGGAGGATGACAGTGAGACGCAGAATTCAGAAACTGAGGTGATCAAGCAAGGGATAGACACCGATGTAAATCATGCTCCTTGTCGTGTTGTTACAGAGTCAGATGCCAACCAGTTGCCAGATGGTAAGATTCAAGATGAGATTCTTGATGAGGAAGCTGAATATGACAAAAAAGTTATGGATGAGGCTACTTTGGATCACAACACTTCTGATGGTGAGGTGACAAATATGGAAGTTGAGATGCACGTTGGTAAGAAGAGTTTGATTGACTATTGTAACTTCACAAGAACCCCAAGAAGGCCCAGGTCAGTGCGTGCACACAGAAATGCAGCGTCTATCCCAGGAGAAACTGCAGTAGTTGAAACAGTTGATCTAGTTTCTTCTGGTCAAGCTTCACAGATGGTAATCGGTGAATCTGCTGAAAGATCTTTGACTAACAGTGCGTCAGAAAACAGAGAACATAAAATTTGCCAAGCAAACACTAGCTCTGGTGATGTCTGTGCTCCACCAAAAGAGTCGATGCTTCTTCAAGAAAATGGAATACTAGCTGTGACTGAAAACATGGCAGAAGAGAAGGTTGATGCACAACCACATGTGGTCGGCCAGCAATATAAGGAAGAAACTAACTTATCTCCGTTAACGGATGCCCTCGAGAAGAGCTCGATGCAGGAAACCACCTTATCTCCATTTGCAGCTTCTCACAAGGATATGTTGGCGCAAGAGGATGGCTTGATGCAAGAAGCTGATTTGTCTCCGTTGATAGCTAATAACAGGGATAGCTTGATTGAAGAAACCGAATTGCCTCCATCAACAGCTTCTCACAAGGACAGCTTGATTGAGGAAACTAACTTAACTCAGACAATATCTTCTTATGAGAATAACTTGAAGTTACAATTTAAGGAAGGAACACAGATCTGTGATATTGATATGCTGCCACAAGATGTGCACCTGATTGAGTCGCCCGATCAAAGGAAAATCATTAATCGTGATGTTGGTGCTGAAGCTGTCATCGAAATGGAAGAAGGAAAGCTGGATCAATCTAGCTCACTAAATCTATCGGATCTTGACCTAGTTGGCAGTACAGAGGTTGCCGCTATACACAATAATCCAGTGTTGGTCCAGCCATCTGCAGCTGGATCTTCCGCAGAGTCAAATAATAAACAGCAAGAAGATCCTGAAACTTTTACAGGTGCCAATGCCAGTCCTACAGATGATTTATGCCAGCTTCCATTAGACAATAAGGATGTTCAGGTAATTGATATAGAATGTGGCAGACCAGTTGAAGTTGGTGGATTTGATTTGTCGAAGTCAATACACAATAATCCAGTGTTGGTCCAGCCATCTGCAGCTGGATCTTCCGCAGAGTCCAATAATAAACCGCAAGAAGATCCTGGAACTTTTACAGGTGCCAATGCCAGTCCTACAGATGATTTATGCCAGCTTCCATTAGACAATAAGGATGTTCAAGTAATTGATATAGAATGTGGCACACCAGTTGATGTTAGTGGATTTGATTTGTCAAAGTCAAAGTGAGTTTCTTCAACTTCAATTATTTCCTAGTCTATGCTGATTCAATAAATTTCAATTTTTTTGTAGCGAAATGTTTGCATCATATAGATTCTTGGTAGTCTTGAACATGGTCTCCATAGTCCTTTATGTCTCTCTGGCCCTTTCCCTGTGTGTCAAGAGAATAGTCAGATTGATGGTTCATGATGGTGTTTGTTTCATTAGCACACCAATATATTGTTTGTTTTCAGTGTCATGGTATTTCTGCTAACAGTTATACAATTTGATTCAATCAGGAATGAGATGGTATGCTCTAGCATGGATAGCATCATGGACCCTGGCAATGGAATACATACGGATGTTCTTCCTGGTCTTCAAGATGGCTACAGCCTTGCATTTTCTGATTTTCTCGATTCTGATATACCATGCTACCCATCAATGCAATCAGATCTTCATGCTGGAATAGGTGCCAATGACCCAGAGGTGAGGACGGGAGGCTGCCTGATACTTTTATGTAGTTTTTTTTCCCTACTTGCAGGCAATTAGTGAAGTTCCAGGAAATAATTACTGTATTTCTTGTATGAATAACATATTGAAGTATATTATTTTCCCTTCTTTCAGGGTATTACTGTCATGGATGATCCAATATATGGGTCTCTCACTGATATTGGTAAGTTGATGATTTTCTTCTATTCCCTTAATATACTATGTCTAATACGTTCCTGCTTTAGCTCTCCATGCCCACTTGTCTGTTTTTTGTGTACTCCCAGTTTCAGATGCATAAATACTTACAAAATTTGCAGTCTCTCCATATCCAGATATCCTATGAACAAAGCCATAGATAGCTCAACAGTTCTGAATTTTTATTCCAAAATCACTTGTCAGTATAGGTAGCACATATCATTGGATCATGTTTGGCCTTTCCTTTTAGTGGGGCAATGTGGTTCCCTGACCTGTGTTGACCAAAATGTGTTTTAGTCTTTAGATGGTCCTTCCTCTTTTGGTTTGCCTTATGCGAGAATAGCTGGACTGACCTGTATTGAGTATTGACCATACTCAGGCACTGCTGGATGCAACCTCTTTTGTTTTATTAGGAATGGAACAAGACATGATTTATAACTTCACTTACATGATGTTTGCCATATTTCTATTGACTTAATTGGAAATGATATTGCCAAATAATGATAGTAGCTGTACCTCCAGTGAACTTATAAATTGATAAAAAAAATTGCCCTGAAAGAATCTTAGATTTCACGAAAATTTCAAATACATGATGCAGTCATTACTCATTAGCCAGCAAGTTAGTCCGTACAGTGCAAAGGGTAAATCTCAGGCTAGAGTGATAATAATGAACTTAAAATCACTTTTTGGCCCTAGTCACCCTGGTATTTATAGATTGTGGAACTTTGAAGAACACGTTTAGGTTAGGATTGCTACTTGTGTCCATGAACCTAGAAATTTTGGCCAAAGGGATGATTCTTGGATCACTAATTTCATCTAAGCAACTTTCCAGTACTTGAGCAAACACCATCAACTATGATGAGATGAGATCCTCATCGTCTTGCCCTGTGAAACCTAGCTGGTACAGCCTTCACATACCTTCTACAGTGCGAAAGCCACACTACTCTCTTGCGTAACCCCATATTTGTTATTTTGGGCTCCCATTTGTTTGAGGCATACAGACCTTACCCCGGTATTCAAACTTAGTGACTACTTGGAACTTTAACCTGTGACCTAAAAGCTTTTTGTGTCGCTACTGGCCAGGCCAACTTGCACAAACAATCTACATCAATGCGGCAGTTAGTTAGCAAGTGGCCGCACTAACACGTTTATACATAGAGATCGGTTGCACTCAATGTTAGCCTAAACGGTAAACGGTGAACGGTCGGTCACCCATCGTTTAGCAAAAAGTCGGTATACACGGCCGTTTAAACGGCCTTTTAAACGGTCGAAACGGTTTTGCACGGCTTTACACGGCTAATCGGCCTACACGGTTACCCATCGAGTAGCGTTTACACGCCGTGTAAACGGCCTACACGGCCGTGTAGGCGAACAGTGGTTGCACTGCACCTTTCCTGTGCAACTTCCAAACTAGAATACTGCAAGTGCTTGCCCCGTGTGTTCCGTGCTGGCTTTGCTCATACTGCTAGTCAAATATTTTTGCATGTACAATGGAATAGT
Source organism: Saccharum hybrid cultivar R570 (assembly GCA_038087645.1). Taxonomy (NCBI): domain Eukaryota; kingdom Viridiplantae; phylum Streptophyta; class Magnoliopsida; order Poales; family Poaceae; genus Saccharum; species Saccharum hybrid cultivar. Next base: position 1,443,699 of record JAQSUU010000198.1, read on the forward strand.
AAAAGGATCTTGCAGTCTTATTAGATTATAATAAAAACATGAAGCTGTTGAGTCAACATTGAGATGCTAGTGAAACTGGCCTCATATTCAACACCCTTGCAAGTAGAGATTCAGTAGCAGATTGATTGGACCTGCTTGTTGAATGGACTGGCAACATTTCTTGTTCCTCTTTCAGATTAGTAGTAACATATGTGCTCAGTTTTTTTTTTTTGGTTTCTCACTATTGCTTTGCATTGTACTTCTTGTTTAGATAATGGTTTTGCATTATACTGTACTTGAAAAGAGTTTGCTGGATGATATATTGTCGGATGATACCTAAGTAAGTTAATTCCAAAAGCTCAAGCGATTTCTTTGTTCATATGGTTTCAGGTTTCATGGACGTGTGGGGGCAGCCCACTCAAGACTATGACAAATTCTTCTAGGCTGCTGCCGAAGGCCGAAGTTCAGGAATCTGACAGGAAAAATTAGTTGAGTTAGCTCAGTACAGGCGAGAATAAATAGATCGAGTTATTTCAGAGAAATGTTGTATTCATCCCTAATTGTAGAGATAGAGAAACTGTTTTTTTTTCTTTCGATACCCATTTCGACGGAGTTGCTGATCCAAAGACTGGTCTTATGCGTTCGAGTTGAATGATTTGGCTGCGGTTTTTTCTTCTTTCTTTATTAGTGATATAATAAAAAGACTCGGCAACTTCTTCCTTGACTAGTGGCTAGTGCTACTGTGCTAGTAGTCTGCAACTGCTCCCTCGCCTAATTGGACCGTCCCATAAGCAGCAAGATCGACCGGCTTCGCCGTGTGTGAGAATAAGACCACGTCGCTAGAGAAAAACTAGATAAATTTCGAAATAGTTTAGGCCTCGTTCGTTTGGGGTGGATTGAGGGCTAGAAATAATCTAGCTGATCATTGCTATGATAAATAAACATGCCATTCCATTCGGAACTGTTTCAAGCATCCCTTCCCCAGTAAACGAATGGACCCTTAGGGTTCCAATAAAAAAATGTTTATTAGATTTTTCTAAATTTTTATATTTTCTAAAAATATATAGTAATAAATCACATAACTACTAATTAAAAGTGAAACCAATTTTGTTAGGTTTCTATAAACTAGATCTACACGATATATGTGATAAAGATCATGAAATATGCTTTATGTAATTAGATTAGTCGATTTCTTAATATGTCCATCTAAACCACAAGCAACGTGCAGCGCCGTAGACATGGATGAAATTTCGTTGCCCTATGCACAGACATATATCTAGTAACCTATAAATAAGAAATCATAAAACCATACATCTAGCTGGCAATTGCAGCCTTGACAGTTACTTATTACTAATTGGATGCTAATGCAACGTCATCGTCTATGATCATCGGACCCGCCAACCCATTGAGCAAAAACGAGTTCAGGAGCAATAGTGAGTCCTGCAGGACCATCAATATGTCATCACCAAAGGCAACGTCGTTAGTGATTTCTTGAAGAGTGATAATTGGTTATAAATGGAACATTTGCGAACATCTTCAAATAACTTTTTTTTATAATAATAATACATGTTTAAATTTAAAATTATGGTGATATTATTTGTTACCGTTGTAACACATGGACATGATCTTAGTGTAATAATAATAAGCCAAAGCCAGATGAAGCTCCACCAAAAAGACCCTAACCCAATAGCACCTAGCTTAAATAATCTCAAAGCAAAATCCAAACCTTCTACTTTTCAGTCATGGAACAATGTTTTCCTCTCACAACAAATCAACAGCAACAGCAGCCGAAAATCAACCAGCCGAATAGGGTAGTCCATAGCTGAAAAACACTATCCCATGCCTGAAAAGTAGTGCTGATTTTGACCGATAAACTCAAGCAAATAGAGAGTGGCAAACCATTAGGCTCCTTGGAATCTACAGGAAACTTCAATCCTAATGGCCCCTTTGGATTGCGGGATTTTTTTTCCTTATTTCCGGTGTTTTTCCTGTGAAAATGAACTGAATCCTATAAAATTCCTGCGTAGTTCATGTGAAATTCCTACGTTACAAAGGGCCATAAACCATAAACTATTCTAGTGCAAACCATTTTCCTTTGGAATCTATACGAAATTTCAATCCTACATTTTGCATGTGAAATCAATACTGAATGTTGCACAATGCTAACCTCTCGATCTCCAAAGGGGCCTTAGCAGGCCTACTGATAGTGCGGGTACGTCGGCCGGTTAAGGTCCATAGCATAAGTCTGTCTTGAGAATCTTCATGCGTAAAACCCTAGCCTCGCTAGCCACCCCGCCAGCGCCATCTGCGCCCTCAAACCCTAGCCTCCCCAGACGAATCTCATTTTTGGTCGCCACCACCTTCTTTTTGCTATATCGCCGCCAATGTCTCATCCACCACGTCCTCCGTCCGCTACATCTTTTGGTTCACAGCGTCCTCCACCAGCTATGCCTCCGCGCGCCGATGCCTTGCCCACAGCGTCCTCCGCCGCTGATGCCTCGCCCACAGCGTCCTCCGTGGCTACGCCTCCGACGCCGATGCCTCACGCATCGCGTCCTTCATCGGCTACATCACTGCGATACCGATGTCTCCTGCATCGCGTCCTTCATCGGCTACATCGCCTGCGCCGCTGAAAGGTCCTAATATGGCTAGAGGTGGGTGAATAACCTATTTAAAAATCTAAAAACCAACTAGAGCAGTTGATTAGTATGACAAACGGCGTAATGCAATTTTGCTCTAGCTTTACAAGAGTTGCAAGCCACCTATCCAATAATTCTAGTTGCTATGATCACTAGGCACACAAGGGGCTATGTTGCTACTCACTAAGAGCTCTCAAACTTGCTACACTAAAGAGCTCCACTAGATGAACTTAAGCTACAAAGCAAGCTCTCAATTCTAGCTACACTAAAAAGCTTGCTACAACTAGTTTGCGGGAAAGTAAAGGAGTGAGTAGGGTGATTATACCGTCGCGTCGAGAAGTGAACCAATCACAAGATGAATGCCAATTCAATCACCAGGAGAATATCAAAGGGCAAGAGACAAGCAATTTTTCTCCCGAGGTTCACATGCTTGCCGGCACGCTAGTCCCAGTTGTGTCGACCAACACTTAGTGGGTCAACAGCTAAGAGGTGTTGCACGAACCTCGTCCACATAATTGGACACCGCTAGAACCTACCCACAAGTGAAGTAACTTAATGACATGAGTAATCCATTAGAGTTACCTTTCAGCTCTCTGCCAGAGAAGGTACAAGAACCCTCACAATCACCGGAGCTGGCCACGAACAATCACCAACACATGCCAAAGCTCCTCCGCTGCTCCAAGCCATCTAGGTGGCGGCAACCACCAAGAGTAACAAGAAATCGACAGCCACAACGATCCCCACGTGCCACTAGATACAATCACTCAAGCAAATGCACTTGGAATCACTCCCAATCTCACTATGAGTCTATGATGATGAATCAATGATGGAGATGAGTGGGAGGTGTTTGCTTAGGCTCATAATGATGTATCATATGTGAAAATGTGCAAGAGAGTGAGCCTCAAGCCGCCCAAACATTATTTATAGACGGCCTCAAGAAATAGAGTTGTTAGCTCTGCCACGAGCTGACCGGATGTTGTGACCGGACGCTGCCCTATGTCCGGACAGGTGAGTCCGGTCACCCGATGGCTGCCACGCATCCCCCGATTGAACCAGAGTCACCCGATCTCAACGGTCAAAACTCGATCGCTCGCGCATTAAAGTTCGACCGGACGCACCGAAGGAACCAACCTGACGCCGCGTCACTTCGAGTCCGGTCAACTCCAGTAAGCTCCCAGAGTGTGTTTTTAACGACCGGACGTGCTCGGTCAAAGATGACCTAATGCGCCACGGCGTCCGGTCACTCCCTCTCTGCCGCGTGTGCCTCAACCACTGACTTGACGCATGAACAGTGTTTGAGCAGCGTCAGGTCGTGCCACCACTCCAGAGTCCGATCACCACCTCGCGCAGCTCCACCTCTGGGACACATGATCAGACGCGCCCTCAGAGTCAGGTCACAGCGTCCGATCCATCCATGCCACTTGATGGGGACTTGATTTCTGATCTTCCATCAGGTTCAAGATAACTATCGATTTGGTCGGAAGCGACACACCGATCCGCCTTCAGATCACAAAGACCCGAACCCTACAAACTTAGCACCACGTCTCCTCTGGTTATCAACTGTGTCACAATCCAGTTGACCTCGCCACAAAGGCTAATCCCTGCTGTGAATCGAAGAACACAAGCAAGAACAAGATAAAACGTAACTCAATTGAAGTGACAATTGTAGATGAATGATTAAGCACTCGAAGTTGGGGTCTCGCAAACCGATAGACGGCGACTGTCAATGGACAGAATAATCTAAGCAAAACTCAAACCCTAACATAGGCAGTGGCTACTGATTATATAGCCTAAGAGCATCCAATAACCCCTACTCACGTCACTAAGGAGTCTCGACACATTACAAGGCCCAAACGGCCCAAAAGACGGCGACGCAGCGCCCTAACAGATTATGGATGTCAACTTGTTTCGATGATTCCCATTGACTCTGATGAAATTTGGGCCTCAAACCAAAGCTATTTGTTATCTTATAAAATTATCTTTCCATCCATATATGGATCATCGAAAATGGAGTCCAGATGCGTCCTGGGCATCTGTTTTATTGTAGACTGGTCTAGAAGGCCAAAACAGACTCGAACTCGAAATGGACTGAACCTCCGACTTGGCTTGGACGCCCTTGGTTGCCTCCTAAGGTGGTGGCCAAGGTGGAGGACGTCCTTGAGCATCTATTGGGTGTTCTCCATCTTCTTGGGAAGTGATCCAACCTGGGCCTGGGTCCCAAGTGTGAAGAACAAGCCCACGACGATGTCGTAGCTCTCGGCAGAAACAACGACAACTTGTCACAATGATTTGGAGACCTTGATGATGTGATATTGAGGTGGGACCAGATTTATTTTAAAGCTTATCAAATAATCTTTTCATCAAGTGCTCATTGACCTCAATCGCACTCCGGGTGGAGGACTTATGACCTTCGCAATTAAGCGTTGTCGGGCTGCCGACGAAACGAAAGTTCAACTTTGATGGACTTACACTTTGAGACATATTTGTACCTACATTCAAATAACAATATGTACATATGTAACCAAGTAAATTATACCAAAAATTACTATGCAAATGTAGGAACGAGCTTACCTTATCATCAATGTTTGTATCAAAGGTGTCATGTCCTCATCATCCTCTCCTTCATGACAACAAATCGTCCTCGGTTTGAGCTTTCTTGGAGGGCAGGTTGTAGATAGTAGCCAACATTGCTCTCCTTCTTGAAATTTAGCTTATTTATTTATAACAAAACTTGGGGATCTCGACATTACATGATTATATCTAATGCAGCCCTTTGATTGGTCATATTGATGCACAGAAAAAGGAGATTTCAGATTTGAACAAATATAAACTCGGTGTACCATATATTCTCCTTTACAATTATATTTACCAATAAATTGATATATACATGTAGACAACCATGGTAATTTAGCACATACAAATTTCTCCTCTAAACTACTCAGAGTACACAGTGTTTCAAACTCAATATATCCCAAAGTATTTAAAGAAGACAACAATTTTAGTTTTCAGTGGCAATTGAAAGCAATTGTTTATTTTTAGCACAAGTATTTTGTTCCAAAACAAAAGAAGCACTCTCATTCACTGGTTGCTGCACATGAATAATCATACTACTATCACACAACTCTTCTTTATCACAAAGATCAGTAGAATATTCGCCATGTGACAAAGGTAAATCAATAGAAGGTTTTAGTATAGGATTAATAGCATCATTGGTGGGAAAATTCATTACAACAAGAGAGCTCTTATCTGATACATTTACTTGTTCTTTCTCAGTCACCTTGTCCTCGTTTTTGGATACATACTGCAAAATATTAGTTCCAACAAGAGGCAAAGTAACATCTTCATTTTGTAAAAATTCAAATCTAGATGAAGGTATTGTAACATTTGAAATAACCCATTCTTTTCTAAAAGGCTTATTCTTCCTCTTCTCGGCCCTTAGGAGATATTCCCTTAAAATTTGAGCAGTAGTCATAGGTATAAGTGTAATTTTTGTATCATTATATTTGAACAAATATTTATTAGTATTTATATTGTGCACAACATTATTTTTAGATATCTATGGTTTATCAAATAACAATTGATATGATTGCATAGGTACTATATCAAATTCAGCGCTATCCTTATAAGGACCAAGGGAAAACTCAATGCGTGCAATTTCAGTTACATTTATCTTATCCCAAGAAATTACTCATTGGACGTAGTATGGATGTGGATGTGGCTTTATGGTCAGACCAAGCTTCTCAACCATCTCTAAGCTTGCAAGGTTGTTACAAGTCTCGCCATCAATCATAACACGACAACGTCATTCCTTCACAACAAAGTATATTTGGAACAAGTTGTTGAACTGGTTTTGCTCCGCCTTCTCCATTTGAGAACTGAGCACTCGTTGTGCAAACTCCATAGACAGTTCATCCATGATGTCCTGCAATTCACTCTTAAAAAGAAACTCGTTGTTTGACATATATTGTTAGAATCAAAATAAATACCCTATTAACTATTTATATGTGTCGGTGGAAATACACTCTCACACGTCTTACCAAGTTCTTACAAGGTTTTTACCAACGCAAAGTAGTAGACGGTACAACCGGTGGCTGGTTCGTGATACCTGTGAGAGCGTGGCACCCAAATTGTAAGGATATTTTTCTATACTGATCTAGAGTATATATGTAGAGCTTGGAAGACACACAAGGAACAAATATATATATATATATGGCACACAATTCAGTAACAGATAGCAATATTGAATAAATGTCCAGAGCATTTGTCCTAGTTGTTGGCCTATACGTGTTCCTAGCACCAATTGTGACACACATGGGAGTGAAACAAGTATGAAAGGTAGCAATGAAAATATAGACAAGGCAAAAGGCACCACAAACAATACAGCTATAGAGTGTTCCTTATGTGCTCCTTTTCGATCTCTTCTCTTCTCTTTTGCTATTTTTTTTCTTTTTTTGTCCAAAATTTTTTCCTTGCTTTTGCTCTTTTGATATTTTTTTCTCAGCAAAGAGCACACAAGAATAAACTCTAAAAAAATTGAGCTCAATTGGACAAAAGATGTGGTCTATACAAATTCAGGATTGTGATCTAAAAAGCTGGTCAAAACTTGTGCTCCCTAAAACTTGATGTTCCTGATCGAATTTCGCAATTCTAAATTTTACGAACTTAGCTTAGCTGGGATGAAACAGATCTAAAATTTTCTGGCGTTCTCCGTAGATATAAAATTTGCCCCGTTTCAAGTTCGGATGCAAAAGTTATGACTGTTTTATGAAAACTGCTCGAATCAGGGTTTTATGTGGACACAAGATGCAAACTGATGATGAGACGGGATGATGGCGGATGGAGGGATCAACACAAACTAGAAAAGAACATAATCTAAACCAGTAACAAGAGCTTGACCTAGGATACAAACTCAATACGGCGGACTCTAAAACTGAAATATGCAAAGGCTATGGCGCGGATGGTTGTAGAACAGAAAATAAATATGGCGGTGGACTATGGGACGATGGCAAAAATCAACTAAATTAGGGTAAATATGAACTTGATGGTATACCTTAGCTCTGAATACCACTTGATGGGGACTTGATTCCCGATCTTCCGTCAGGTTCAAGATAACTATCGATTTGGTCGGAAGTGACACACCGATCCGATTTCAGATCACAAAGACCCGAACCCTGCAACCTTAGCACCACGTCTCCTCTGGTTATCAACCGTGTCACAATCCAGTTCACCTCACCACAAAGGCTAATCTCTACTGTGAATTGAAGAACACAAGCAAGAACAAGATAAAACGCAACTCAATTGAAGTGACAATTGTAGATGAATGATTAAGCACTCGAAGTTGGGGTTTCACAAACCGATAGACGACGACTGTCAATGGACAGAATAATCTAAGCAAAACTCAAACCCTAACATAGGCAGTGGCTTCTGATTATATAGCCTAAGGGCGTCCAAGAACCCCTACTCACGTCACTAAGGAGTCTCGACACATTACAATGCCCAAACGGCCCAAAAGACGGCGACGCAGCGCCCTAACAGATTATGGATGTCAACTTGTTTCGATGATTTCCATTGACTCTGATAAAATTTGGGCCTCAAACCAAAGCCATTGGTTAGCTTATGAAATTATCTTTTCATCCATATATGGATCATTGAAAATGGAGTCTGGATGCGTTCTGGGCGTCCGTTTTATTGCAGACTAGTTCAGAAGACCGAAGCAGACTCGAACTCGAAATGGACTAGGCCTCCAACTTGGCTTGGACGCCCTTGGTTGCCTCCTAAGGTGGTGGCCAAGGTGGAGGACGTCCTTGAGCATCTATTGGGTGTTCTCCATCTTTTTGGGGCGTGATCCAACTTGAGTCTGGGTCCCAAGTGTGAAGAACAAGCCCACGACGACATCGTAGCTCTCGGCAGAAACAACGACAACTTGTCACAATGATTTGGAGACCTTGCTGATGTGATATTGAGGTGGGACCAGATCTATTTGAAAGATTATCAAATAATCTTTCTATCAAGTGCTCATTGACCTCAATCACACTCCGGGTGAACGACTTATGACCTTCGTAATGAAGCGTTGTCGGGCTACCGACGAACCGAAAGTTCAACTTTGATGGACTTACACTTTGAGACATATTTGTACCTACATTCAAATAACAATATGTACATTTGGAACCAAGTGAATTATACCAAAAATTACCGTGCAAATATAGGAACGAGCTCACCTTATCATCAATGTTTGTATCCGAAGGTGTTATGTCCTCATCACCACTCTCGGCCAACTCTGCACGCCACCGCAATAAATGACCCGATGCGCCGGGGTGAGTTCGCTCACCCCGCGGCCAGCGTCTGGTCATGGACTTTATCCTACTTTTCTTTTTCTATGCTCACAACTGCTTCACCCTTGTTTCCAACTTGCTAACCACAAAGTGTAAAACTTGTGTGTACGTGTGTTTTTTTCAAGCATTTTTCAAGGGTTAATTGTTAGCACACTAGGTCCCTAATGCATATGCAAGAACAATGTCACCTAGTGACACTCGATAATCCGTTTAGCCAAAGATTTTCCCTTTTTATAGTACGACTATCGATCCTAAATTACTCACACCCTCTATGGTGTCTTGAGTGCAAACCAAAAATAGCTCCTATCATTATACCTTTGCCTTGAGCTCGTTTTTATTTTTCTTTTTCTTCTTTTCCAAATGATGAGCACTTGATCATCTATGTCCATCATCATCTTCATGGACCAACGGATGGATCTGAGTGCTAGACAGGAATTTGCCCGAATAACTTAAAATGTTCCTTAAAGGTCCTACACATATCCATCCACTCAAACTATGCTCAAAATCGCAGAAAGACGAAATCCACCAAAAGAGCAAAGAGAGGGAGACCGAGAGAAGAAAAACCAAATCGATTCGTAACACAAGATCTTGGAGACTTGATTTAGAAGAATGATTTCTTTATTCCAAGATGAACAAGGTCTAGTCTTACAAAGGAAAGATTAACACAACAGAGGAATAATTCTCTACACCTTGGATCTCAACATCAGTCTTAGAAAACTACACATGAAAACTAGAGCCTAAGGCTAGAAAATGAAAACCGGAGAGTTGAGCTGGTTAGGAGCAGTCATCCTCTTGTTTATAGAGCTATTACACAATCCCTAATATGTCCTTAGATATTTTGCCGAACCACTTAACCCTAGAGGCAAAATGGTCCAACTTGAGATCTAAGCATCTGATGGCCACGGGCTCTTCATAACTTTGCTTCACCTTGACACAAGCTTCACGATGACGCCACGTGCCTTCTCTCGTTCCCGCCGGAACTCCCAATGTGTTTTGGGGCCCAAACCCGAAAATAGTCTGCCGGTGGTTTTAAGGCCCAAACCACTAAACCCCTCTGGAGAAGCTTATCCTCTACGCCTCCACGATCTCAACACATGTCACTGTAGTCAACGCGCAACCACCATGTCCTCTTGCAAACCTCCGCTTGACTTGGTCAACCACCATCTTGATTTGGTCAACACGATCTACTCCTCCGCATGTACACTTGTTTGTCGATGTCCCCAAGTGTCAGCAACCCACAGTCAGTCTTCTGACCATCTTGATCTCTCGATCCAAACCTCATGCCCGTCCTTCGTCGCTCCGTGTAACATCCCAGGTTTTTGTGTAATACAAAAATGTGAACTTTTTAAAATTTTTGCTTGATGTTGTGTTGCATGTAGTTCGTAGGTCAAAGAAACTCAACCCTCAAACCTCTTATCTTGCTTTCCAAAAGCAAATCCTAAAAAATTATTTGGAAATCAAATAAACCCTGTACTAGTGTTGGTCAACTCCAGTCAACACATGTATAATCCTCTCTCATTCAAAATACAATGGAGTCTAATGAAAACATTTAAACCTTTTACAACTTAAATTGTGCTAGCTCCCTCTCACCCTATTCTATTTTATGAAATGTCAATTCCAAAATTTTAATAACATTATCATAACTCGACATGGGTCAAGTCATGCCAACGCTTTTGTTTCAAAACTAAAAAATTGTATTTCTTAAAAATGAAGCTAGGTTGGATCCGAGCTCACACTCGAATGCAATGTAAACATATCTTAAATATTTTCTAAAATATAACTATGATGCATTCATATAGTATATTGTGCATAATGCAGTGTAGGTGTGATTCGGGTTTTGCTCGATTTAATTGATTGGGGGGGGGGGGGGGGGGGGGGGGGGGGGACAAATGATTACGAACCTTTTCGAATTCATTTGGAAAAACTAATTTTCAAGCCATCTCTTAGCATGGGTTCTTTCAGTTCGTGATCTCCGACCTCGTCTCACTGAAGTATGCTTTTTTCACTTCCTGATCTCGGACCTCGTCACACTCGAGTATGCTTGTGCTCCTAGAGCCTGTTTAGTTCCTCCTCCAACCCAAAAAAGTTTGCGCAATACCCATCACATCGAATCTTTGACGTATGTATGGAACATTAAATATAAGTAAAAAAAATAACTAATTGCACAGTTTGTCTGTAAATGTCGAAACGAATCTTTTGAGCCTAGTTAGTCCATAATTAAATAAATTTTGTCAAATAAAATAAAAATGCTACAGTAGCCGAATCTAAACTTTTTCACCAACTAAACAACCCCCTAGTAAACACTTAGCCAGGCCTGCAAAAGATATTCAAGATTGTGTACGATATGGGAGATATCCTCGTTTCTCTCTCATGCCAACCTCTCGACTATTGTCATGGCATGGGAACCTGCCTCTCGCTAATCTGGCATTCTGGCAGATCCATATAGTTTGCTAATATCCTTGATGTTTAATGCCAGTACAAGAAGAGATGGTAAATGGTATGAGTATGGCAATGCTAAAAATGCTACCTCAGGAAATGTCTAAGTGTTAAATGGATTTATAGCCACCAAGTTCATCATGAAATTGGGTCTATCCTAATCGACTGGATTGCTAACATGAGTACCTTTTAAGGTGGGTATGAGTGTAAATCCTTGTGAGTTGTGACAGTTAAGTTTGAGTACCACTAGCAAAGAAAAATCGGGATTCTTCGCAGGTATGATCACAACAGCATGTTTGCTACAGTTCACTCTTTTGTTTTCAACCATGTATACCATCATGTCACGATTTCCATTCATACCTAAAGAAATTGGTCGAACCGAATGCTATCGAAACAGGATAGTCATTTTTTTTTTATGAATACAGGAGAGGTTTCCCCTACTGGATTTTATTAATTTGAGAACAATTCTTTACAACAGAGTTCATGGTACTCCCTCCGTTCGGTTGAATATGTAATTATGGGAAACGTGCCGTTCAAACTATGTGAACTTTGACCAAATTTATAGTAAAAAGTATTAACATTTATGTCTCGAAATAAATTTATTATGAAAATATATCTCATAAACAATCTAACGGTACTTATTTTGTCTCGTAAGAGTTAGTATTTTTTTATATAATTTTAATCAAAATTTGCGATGACTGATTTCTCGGGATGCGAGAATTGCACATTCATTGGGACGGAGGGAGTACAAAGAAGGTTAAAAAGAAAATGAGCAAAATTACACACAAGCTTCTAACCATTGATTAATATGGGATTCATAACTAGCTTTTGCTCTAAGAATAACTTGAGCAAATTCCTTCTCGAAGATGGTCTTGCATCGATTCAGCCTGAAGATGAGGTCATTTTTTACTGACCAAATACTCCAACACATTATGATGAGAATTTCCAAAGCAAATGGACAGTGAAGCTAAGTTCTGTACATAGTGATGGATAATCATATTTCAGTGTATGTTGAAATAACACTATAACAGCCGTACATCATGGTGTCCAAGTCCAATGTCCCAATGCTGAATTGGGATAGGCAGTACCTCCTACTCCTACATGCGCGTGCAGGAGGTGTCGAAGTCGTCGGGCGCAACCCTGGCGATCCACTCAGCAAGGCTCCTCTTGACCTCGCCGTGGTTGACGAAGGCGAGCTCGTACATGCTGCACAGGTTGACCACCACCGTCTCGTTGAGCGCCGCCGTGGGAACCCTCTCGAGCGCGCCCTCCAGCACCTTGATGGCGTCGCCGAGGTCCCGCGAGTACATGAGGCACAGCGCCTTGTTGTTGAGCGCCACGGCGTCCGCGGGGTCCGCCTCGATGCAGCGCTCGTACTCCCGCACGGCCGCCGCGTAGTCCTTGGCCACGACGCACTCCAGCGCGCGGTTGCGGGCTAGGAGGTTGGCATGCCGCGTGGGGTCCTCGGACGCGGCGGCCACGGACTCCACGTGGCGGAAGGCGGCTGAGGCCGCGCCGAGGTTGCCGATCTGGAGGTGCGCGTAGGCGAGGCGCGAGAGGAGCACCGGGTCGCCCGGCTCGCGGGCGGCGATGTCGGTGAGGAGCGCGAGCGCGACGTCGAACTCGCGGTGGGCGAGGTGGTCGGCGGCGAGGACGGACGCGACAAGCGCGTCGCGGCGGCGCCACTCGGGGTGCCCGGCGTCGGGGCGGCCGCGGACGGAGGAGAGGAGCGTGTAGAGGCGGTCGAGCGCGAGGGGGCGGTCGGGGAGGAAGAGTGGGAGGAGAGCGTGGAGGAGGCGGATGAGGAAGGGCGGCGGCGGGCAGGCCGGGTCCGGGTGGAGGGAGGCGAGCAGCGCGGCGGCGTCCGGGAAGCGTCGGAGCTTGGCCAGGGAGAGGGCGGAGAGAGCGGAGAGGAGGAGGCGGTGGTGCGGATGCGGCGTGTGGGCCGGATGGGAGAGGTGGGAGAAGAGCGCCTGCCACTGCCCGCGGGTGGCCAGGTCGTAGGGGATCGAGAGATCGGGGAGGCCTGGAGCGCCGGCGTCGGTCGCCGGCGGCGGGGGCGGGGAGGTTGGGGAGGAGGCAGCAGCCATGGCGCAGCGGGGGATCGAGATTGCCGAGATCTGGAAGACGAAAAAGTCTGTCTGGTCGACCGTCGACAGGTGGAGTGGGCTGGAAATGAATTGTATACCGGGCTTCTGCGTTTTGTTTGCTTAGAGTATGTTGGACTTTGGGCCGGCAGTAGAATTTTAATTGCTTTTGATAATTTGCTGGCCAAAGCCAATAATACTCGATTCTCACTCTTTGTCTTGTGAAAGATGTCATTCAAGTTCTTTGCTATTATTACGCCAGTCTCAATAGGGATTTCGTATCACTGTTTCCAACACATCCAGATTTTAGAAATAATGCAGACGAGTTTCATCCCCTACTCCATGAAACTCTTATCATCTCTCTCTTCATTAATATAGTGTCATATCAGCATAGTTAATGCCCATGAAACTCTTATGAAACCCCATTGAGACTGGCCTTAGGTTTGATAGCGCACGGACGGCCGGCCGCAGACACGTCTGCACGCTGCTCCCGTTCAAGCGCACCACCACGCTCTGTCCCGTCCCCGCGTAAAGGAGAGCCCTCGCCGCATCCGCGTCACCTACATCCTCATCCCGGCTGCGCCTGCGCCCAGCCACGCCGTGCCGCCATCCCCACGTCGCACCCTGTGGCTAAGCTAGAACTGCCGCGGCGAGATGGAGGAAAGAGAAGGGAAGAGAGGGGAGGGAGAGGAGAGGAGACGGTGAGGCGCGCCGTGCTAGGAGCCAAAGCCATGCGGCAGGCCGCTGTCCGCCGGCGCCATTGCAACATGTGGAACAACCGATCTACTTTTGAAACATCTAGATGAAACATTTGCAACATACGTCTGAAGGCAGATGAAATACTTGAAACATACATCTGAAACACTTGCAAATACACCTAAAAAACACCTGAAAACCATTGTAAAACACACGCAACATATGTGTGAAACATATGCAATATTCAGATAAAACACACTTGCAATAAACGCCGAAAAGCAGATGAAACATTGGGAACAAACGTTCGCAACGTACCTGTACAAAAAGATATCTAATATATCTAATATAAAAAATATAAAGTTTTATTTTTTTTAATCTCTCACTTTCTTCATGTTCGTCTCTCACTCTTATCATTCTCGCTTTGAGTTACATCAGCACTGCATCGCTCGTGTCATAGCCTGATTCCTTGTGCCGCGGCTTGTGTAGCTTGCCTCTCCCCTTTTTTAAACTCTGAGTTTGGAGCTATATTAACATTGCACTACTCATGTCATGGATTACCTTAATATGACGTGATCCTTTGATATATATATAATAGGGGTTGGTGATTTTATCTCAATAGAAAAACCTTTTCTAAATAAGATTTGCAAGTTTGGCACAAGATTGGACGAATTGCCAACGAACTAATGATCACCCTGTTCGGCTGAGCTTATCAGCACGGCTTATCAGCCGTGGAACAGTGTTTTTCTCTCACAGCAAAACAGCCACAGCCGGCTTATAAGCCGTAGAAACAGCCTGCCGAACAGGGTGGATGTATCGAACTCGGACGGTCAGAATAGGCTCAAGCCGGTTTACAAGGCCCGCGGCTCCAACCTAGCCAAAATCAGCCTAGGCTAGACTGGAAAACCAGTCTTTCTCCGTTGTTGCACAATACTCCCTCTGCCCCTTTTTAGCTGTCGTTCTTGCTTCTCGAGAAATTAAATATACTTAACTTTAACTAAATATATAAAATAAATTATTAATATTATAGTACATAATTAGTATCATTAGATAGATAGTTCAATATATTTTTATAATAAATTTATTTGAAGATACAAATGTTGCTTATATTTTTTCTAGAAACCTAGTCAATTTGAAAAAGTTTGACTCCCACGGTGATACTTAAATAGTGACAGAGGGAGTAAGGCCTAAACCGGCCTAGCCCAATCATATTTTGTTGTCAGCGGACTCAAACGTCTCTATAGAGGCTCTTAAAGAAATCAAGAACTATATAAAATCATATAGGGCTATCTAGTCTAAAAATGTATCTAGGTTTAGGGCTTATTTGAACAAAAGAATTTTACAGGATTTTTATGCAGGAATTTTACAAGAATCAGTTTAATTTCATAGAAAAAAGAAATATAAACAGAGAAAAAAAAACGTGTGTTCCAAACCGGGTCTCAGGACTTTGGGCATGTTTGGTTCCCAGCCTTCACGCACCACTGTCACCCCATGACACTTTTATTCTTGCTGTTGTTTGGTTGGTGATTCAGCTTAGGGCTGTTATAGTGTATAATTTCCGCTTGGCTGTGGCGCCCAATTTTTGCCGCCACAAGTATGGCGCTGCCACAGATGAAGTATGGCACAATGCGGGCAGGAAACAAGCATGTCCTTTGTCATACAAGTAGCAAATCTGCTACATAAGAAATACATAGAGGGAACAGGGATGGCTGGATCAGAATTGTTTTTCCTTGAACACAAGTACAACCACGAAGCTCTGGGAGACAAAAGGAGGAAGAGACACACAAGGCACACTTTCTATGACTTGTCATCACAGGACAGGCAGACAGGCAGTCAAAGTAAACGTAATAGAAACACAGGCATGCTGCATGCAGCAACGCAGAGAAAGGAGCTTTATTCATTCGTTAGAAATAGCACTTATGCTTCACAGGGAAGCTGGAATCAGCTTACTCATCTGTATAGTCCACTGGTACAACAAGGTTGAGTCTAACCAAAAGGATCCATAACTTATAATGACCCAAGCAAGAATCAGAGTATCTTCTTACAGAGATTGGGAAAGAAAAAACAAAATGCCCATTTCTGCAGTTGCTTCTTTTTTTCAACTCAGGAAACGAGCTGAGATATTGTACAACCAAGGAAAATCCAGAAGACACAAACCATCCCGGTTTGGAAGTCAAAGGAATGGGGTCAGCAGACAAGGAGATGCTACCCCAAGAATTCGTGTTTTCAGCTGACTTTGCTTCCCTAAAAATTTTCGTCGTCATCTCAATTTGTCCATGATGCTGACCGCTTCAAGATAGGCTTCAACATCGCCTTATCCTCTTCCAGGGAGATCATGCCAAGATGTGAAGGATCTTCCAACATCATCTTGGCGACCAAATACCCCGCGATGGACCAAGTCTGGAATTTCCTTGCCTGCTTGCCAACATACCGACCAAGCTTCCCATCATAGTACTCAGGCCAGCCATCCTTCAGCAGCCTCCTCTCTGCTAGGTCAATTGCTCTTCTTGCAATTTGCGGCCGTCCAGTTTTGATGCAGGCTGCAGTCAGCAGCCACAGAAGTACTGCAGAAAGATGAACAGAAATATGAAAACGATGTGTGAAAATAGCTCGTATTGTTCGGGTTCCTTGGACTAAGAACAATGAATAGATACAACATATCATGTTATGAATTTCTACTAGAAAGATAAGAAATTAGTAACATCGTTGAACAGATAAGAACCAAAAGTATTCGGCCTTCTGTGGTACAGATTAGGATAATTCCATACGCATATGAAATTTGAGCAAAGGGAAGGCATCGGACGTTCAATAAAAAAGAGGACATGCTCTGCTCGGCACTAAAAAGGAATCATTTAAACTCAGAATGTAAAATGTCTGGAAATATTAATGTATGGATTATGGAACATCCAGTATATACTTAACTTATCATCCCCATTGTTTATTGTAGTTCAGTGTCTGCAGAAAGAGAACAGAACAATCTAAGTGAAGCTCACTAACCTGGCCACGATCCTCCATTGTGATAACTCCATCTAGTATTTTTTGAATCACAGCCTGTCACAATTCGCCATTCATGGTTCTCAATAGCAGGATAACATATCTTCAGAGGCATTTCACCAATAAGCTCTTCCCAACGCTCCTCAATAAGATCCATTATAGCGACAGATTGCTCAGGTGTTGCAAGAGAAGAAAGTATAGCAATCATGTTTCCAAGTGCAAACCATCGGAAGTCCATCCTGGCAGGACTAACATTACCAATGAAAAAACCACCCTGACAAGGCATAAAGTCAAATAACCAGTCCGGAATTGAATCAGGAATAACATTGAATTTGTTGACGGCTGTGTGGGAATATTCTTCTGTCTTGTAACGATAAATGTCATTTAGCTGCTGGAAATCGAGCCAAAAATAACTTCGCATGTGATAACTTAAAGCGTGAAGGCGGGTAGCAATCTTCTCTACAAATTCCTTCCCTTCATTATCATGCTTAAGCATTTGAAGAGCACACCTTAATGCCATAAAGAAAAGGGCTTGAATCTCGATAGGGTAGCCATATACACCCTACAAGTAAGAATGACAAAGAACAAACATAAGCTCAGTTAGAAATCAAATAGCATTCAAACTAAGAAATCTAACAATTACATTCACAAGGAACTAGAGATTGGCATGCATCTGTTCAAAGCCAACAACAAAGGAGGATGGATAAGATTAATAGATATTGCTCAAGAAAGATTTGCTGTGGAATGAAAATTACTCTATTTTCCATATTTCAATTCTTAACTAGCAAGGGAAAAAAGACAAATGAGTTGCATATGACAGAATGAGACAAGTAGCAGGTTTCAAATACAATGGTGCTTATGGGGTTGCATGAGGCAATTGTCCACAAAAATGCATAATTCTATAACCATCAACAAATATAGGAGACAGTCTTCATGTATCTCTGCACTGTAAGGTTGAAGATGCGACAGCAGAACTTGGTTCTACCAACAGCTAAAAGTCTGTCATATATTAATATGAATTTATCATCTGTTGTAGGCAAGTTCACACTCAAATATTAGTACAGACATGTGGTGATATTTTCATAGAAAAAATACTAACTTTAGTTAATTTTTGGGAACTCTAGTATGATACAAGTTAAACGAAAATAGCAGCAACACCAAGCTCAAATCATTAAAGTTTGATGAAGGCTAATCCACAACATGTCATTACTGTATTTGGACAAGTGAAATTACAAGCTCCACTACACAGAACAAACAAACAGAAACCTGAACGAGCCATAAAATAGTGTTTCCACAATGTCAGATTTTAGCCATATCCTATGGTTATTTATATTCTTCTCCTTAATATTATGATATACAGCTCTACTGCGAGTTTGAAAAAAAAATAGTTATTTATATCATATGTTAGGAGCACGGGACACAGGAATCATGCATATCACTGAATGACTATATCACAGAAATATATGACTAGATCACTGAATGTTACAACCACAACTTTGGAGACGAATGGGAGATCCTAAGTCCACAAATTTCATCAGTGATGCTCTAGATACTTATTCTGTAATAAACTCTGAAATAGTAACGCTATACATAGGCATGAGCATACTGAATAGTCAGAGCTTACCATTCTGCGATCTATCATACAGCAACCATCAGCACATAACAATGTCGGGAAGGTATCAAACCCCTCAGATAAGCACAGGCTGAGTATGAGCCTCATCCCTTTCTGGCACTCCGGTGTCTCTGCCAGCGTCAAATCACCAGTTGTTTTTGTGTAGGCCCGGAGGAGTATGATCCACCAGAACCCAGAATCCACAGGCGCAACCCTCCCAATGGCGCTCTCCCCAAAATCAGCATGTAGGGTCTCGACCCCCTTCTTGGCGTCATGCATGACCTTGAAGCTAGCCGGCATGGCTCCCTCCCCGAGCTTGAACCGGTCGATTTTCTTCTCCCAGCCCTGCAGCAGCAGAGTCTTCAGAAGGAAGTTCTTGACGATATCCGGCTCGCCATTCATCAGAAAAGCCAGCGCGCTCGGCACGAAATCCCTCACAAACACCTGCCCACCGCCAAGTTACCCCGAATAAGATAGGATTATACTCCTACGAGCGTCCGAATGACAAGCTCGGAATCAAAACAATTTTCAACTTTTGTCGACAAAATAACAATCAATTTTTCAGTAGAGGGAGCTATAAAATTAAAATGGAGTGACAGCCCACTTGGTCGTAGTTGAGGACTTCCTCGGACGCGTGGTCGACGGCGGCAACGGTGCCAAGGGGCTGGCCGCGGAAGAAGACGAGTGAGCGGCGGAGCGCCTCCCAGGCGTCGCCGACGATGGGGTGGGGCTCGAAGGAGTGCAGCGCGGAGGAGGCCGGCGTGCCGACGAGGGAGCGCAGGCCGCCCCCAGGCGAGTACATGCCGTCGAAGCCGCCCCTGCCGTAGCCGCCCGAGTGCGAGACGTCGCTGAGCGAGCGGTCGTCGAAGGAGCGCTGGCGCTCGACGTTGATCCGCGGCTTGCTGAGCAGCCGCGTGAGCTCGAAGTCGTCCGACTCCGACAGCGAGGTGTGCGACGCCGACCGCCGCATCCCGCCGCCGACAGCCAGCTCCATGGCGTACGTCCGCGCGTCTTCCCTCGCCTCCTCCTCCTCCCCCCCTTGGGTCTCACCAAACTCGCGCCCGGCCGGCTCCGCCTCCGAGCTCCCGCCCAGATCTAGCCCGGGCGCCGGCGAGCGAGCGAGCGAGAGATCTGGGCGCTGACGCGACCGAGGGAGGAGGGAAGGCGGACCAAGCAGAGCAGAGCAGAGCAGCGCAGCAGGCGCGAGCAAGACACGGCCGCGCGAATCTCGATGCGAGCGAGTAGCGACGACGACGACGACGGCAGGGTGGGGACTGGGAGGCGGAAAGAGGAAAAAAAAAGATCAGCTGGTTGGGAAGGCGTATTTATAGCGAACCGAGCGGGGGCGTCGCCGGCGCCGGAGCCGTGCGGCACCACGGCGTCTTATAGCGGGACCATGGTGGGTGGGGGGCCCCCGCGTCGGCGACGGTGGGTGCGCGGCAGCTGCGTTCCTGGCGGGTTTTGGTGGGTCCAGCCAAGCAGCTAGCGGGTGCAGCTGTGCTGAGCCTGTGCTGCACGTGGAGTTGGTGGGAGGGTGGGGAGGACGCGGCGCCGACGTGGCGCGGTCATCGCGGTTGAGTGCCTGCCCCCACGGGTTGGTCCCAGAGGGAAACGAGGAGGACGGGCAGGGCGACCGGCCAACGGTGGCGGGCTGCCCGGCGATTTGGGGGAAGCCGGCGGGGCCGCCGCGGCAGCCGCCGTCGGGACCTCGTGGGATCTGCTTGGCTCATTTTTGGCTAGTGATCGTCTTAATCCTTGCCCCTTCTCAACCTGATTGAGACATTGATTGATTGATTTGCCTATGGATATGCTTAACTTTGGAGTGTTTTTGGTGGTACGTACGTGGCCCCATGGCAAGCCTATCGTTTCTTTGGAGTAGACATACTGTTCATCATCATCGAATCTTCCATTTAGAACTTATTCCCATAAGCAACATTTTTTCCAAAGACATCAACGACTATAGAGACATTTCATATTCTTACGAAATACTTATAAGCATAATAAAGCACCTATATGTATGTATAGATTTAGTTCAATCTCATTTAAAATCATAGTCCCTCCATCTAACAATGATCAACATGTGTAACCAAAAAATGGAATAGAATTGATCAGCACGTATCAGTTCAAAATGTGTGGTTTGTCCTAAAAAAGATGCCTCATCAATTCGTGTGGTAATGCAGAGTTAATGTGTCGCAACATATCACATCTCTTCCGGCCTGTTTGGCTGACTGCAAAAACAGCTGATGTTGATTTGTTGTGAGAGAAAAACACTGTTATTTCGCTAAAACGGTATGGCTGATAAGTTCAAGCGAACAGGGCCTATACCCTAACTTATCCACCCCAAATAAGTTGGATGGGGCTTGTTAAGATGTTGAGACACCAATGGCTTACGAAAATGATAGCTTGTCTTTTGTGTCACTACATAAAGCTATGATGATGATTAATTTTTGATGCAGGGGTATTTTTGAAACTAATAACGGCGGATTCAAAAATCAAGAACGTAAAATTGATAGTTTGTAGTCAAAGATTTGGCTTTTGTCTAAGGCAAAACTAAAGCATTTTGCGACTAGTGATGGATGAAGGGCACGTGGCATGACCATACAGTTGAGACACAGGAATCGTGGATGTTGGGACACTAATATGTGAATGGCTTACGGGGATGATAGTTTCCTCTTTGTGCCATTGTATAGAGCTGTGGCGGTGGTCAATTTTAGATGGAGGGTGTTTCTAGAGATTAATAATGGCGGCTTGAAAAATTCAGATAGTAAAATTGATAGTTGTGGTCAAAGATTTGACTTTATTTTGTCTAAGGCAAAACTAAAACCTTTTGTGACTGGTGATGGATGAAGGGCACGCGGCGCAACCATACAATTGAAATGCATCGATGGTGGACGTTGGGATGTTGAGACGGGAAAGATATTTTTTTCATTTCTGCCGCTGTACAGAGTTGTGGGGATGATCAATTTTAGATGGAGGGGCATTTTTAGAGGTTAATAATGGTAGCCTCAAAAAATCCAGATAATAAAAATGATAATTTGGTCAAAGAATTGGCTTTTTATCTAAAGTGATCCCTCCTTTTTAAATTATATAAGCAATTTGATATTTCTAGATACATTGTTTTTACTATGTATCTAGATATAGTTATATCTAAGTGCATAGAAAAAAATTTATGTATCTACAAAAGCCTAACATTTTATAATTTAACACGGAGGAGTATATAAAAATAAAGCAATTTGCATAACGTAACTTTCAGATGACGGAGGTCACGGAAGCAAAGATCCTTAAGCAATCGTCCATGTGGTGTGACCAGTAGATAGTCTCCGGGAACATGCACGATGCCTTGAAATGCTGTAGTCCTGTAGCTATCAGTAACCGCTATGACAGTTACGCATGGAATTCACCATGACATGGGTACACTCACCAGAAAACAAAACGTACTTGTGTTGTAATATAACAATAATAATGTAATAATAGTGTACAATTTAAAAGGGAAGTTCGATTAGACAACAATCAATCCATTTGGTACAACGGTGTCGGTACTAGATCACAAGTTTCATGAGTGCGCAACTGTACATTTTTTTCTTTTCTGTTAAAATCACAGCTCCTTTTGACTTTTTATGAAATCATCACTACCAGTCTACCACAGGAAGCCACCAAAAGTAATATTTTTTTTTGCAAACAAAAAGTAATTATTCAAGAAAGATTAACACGCTAGCTATTTAATGGAAAAGGTGTATGCCCTTGCTTAAAAGAATAATGGTATTCAC
Organism: Saccharum hybrid cultivar R570; assembly: GCA_038087645.1. Taxonomy (NCBI): domain Eukaryota; kingdom Viridiplantae; phylum Streptophyta; class Magnoliopsida; order Poales; family Poaceae; genus Saccharum; species Saccharum hybrid cultivar. Next base: position 1,466,238 of record JAQSUU010000198.1, read on the forward strand.
GTTGGGTTCCTTACTGTGGAATATGTCTACACTAGTTAAGTCTTTAGAGTGTTTTGTATTTTCCAAAATTTATTCTAGGATTTAACTATCATATTCTTTCAGTGGTATGTGATATGTCCATGGACAGTGAAGCGCTTGTAGTGACTTCATCAATCTTGAGATTTGTCGGTCCAGCTAATAAGTCTCTTGGAGGTGCTCATAGGAATATGTTTGCGTGGACGTCTTCATAGGGGTGAGTGCTCATAGGTATATGGGAGCATTTGGAGAGTTTTGTAAAAGAACAATAATTCAATAAGTATCAGATAAGTAACCCATCTATCAAAGTTTGAATGGTTCCATTTTATAAATCCATCACCATGAAATTTGACTGTGTACTTTGCTTGTACAGGGTGTCATGAATTTGTAATTAATGTAATGATGAGACTCACAAGTAATCATAACTTAATAAACCTTTAAGTAAGCATGACTCAATTATGATGGCGCAAACAACTTGCATTGTGAGTACTTAACATGGTTTCATACGACTGGTTTTACATGAAATCTGAGTGCTAGAATTGTTGGCTCTTCAAATATATAATATAAAACCTTTCAAAAAAAAATATAATAATATGTTACAACACTAGATTATAAAAGATAGTCATATCCATAAATAGAAGACTTAGAATTTGATAGCTAGAATTGTTTGCCTCTTCAGATCAACTATCTCTCTCCATCCAAAAAATATGTCACCCGGGGATCCAGATTTTTATTAAAAAAGAACATGTAATTATGGCTTATGGAGAGGCAATGAGGCGATCAACATAAATTCCCATCCCAGATGCAGTCTTCTTAATTATCATGTCACTATTGGCACCAAAAGACCTAAGGTTGACAATTAGCCCTGTTTAGATCAGATAAAACTAATAAAATAACTACTAATAAAAGTTATAACTGATCCAAATAGGTTAGCTTATTGCTTGACCAATAAAAAAAACAAACACCATCACTTGCCTCCTATCAGTTAATAGCAAAGGTCCTGTTTGGATAAGCTAAAACAAATAAAAATTTGCTATTAAAAGTCATAGTTGATCCAAATAGATCAACCCTCCAGGTTGGTAAAAGAAGTCGTTTTGCACAGCGACATGGTCTCCAAATCCTAACTTTGATCTCTTATTTTTATAAAAATATTTATTGAAAGTAATATATGTATATTTTTATGAAAGTATATTTCAAGACAAATCTATTCATATGGTTTTTATATTTTCAAACTCAACAACTTAAAAGTTATTCATGATTTATATTCCTAACGTTTGACCCAAACCTTGTCCAAAACGACTTTTTTTTACCAACCTGGAGGGAGTATTGCTCAACTAATTAAAACTACTCCTGTCATTCATGAATAAACCAATTTGTAGAGTTGTATTAAACCTTTTCAAGTTTGACCGAATTTACAAAAAGAGGAACAAGATTATAGCATCAAACTACAATAAAATTAAATACTCTATAAACTGTATTTTCATAATGTGCTCATTTGGTGTAACATATATTTGTATTTTCTTTTAAAAAGTTGACTTAAGACAACTCTAGAAATTGATTTATTCGGGGACGGAGTATGTAACACCATTAGTTGTCTCCTACCAGCTAATAGCAACTAATAGGTGCACAACTAACCCAAAGCTACCTATAAGCTGAGTGATCCAAATAACCCGTTTTTTAGTAATCAGCTTTTTGATAGCTAGTACAATTTTTAGCCTAATCTGAACAGTTGGATGCAACCTCCTTAATATCTTTATGCCAAAGTTATCTGAGCCCAACCGCTGAGATTATTAGGGTAGTCCTAACCTAGAAACTAAAAGATAATTTCTACATTTATAGACACTATGCATAGAAGTTATATTCCAATGGATGGTTTGTTTAAAATAAAGTTTATCAAATTATGTAAAATCTATATCTCGCTCTCCTATTATCTATCTATTACATCTCTTCATATTAGTTCCCCTGTATATATAGTTTCTTATCTAAACAATCATTTCCTCCTCTCTCTTTATTATTAATTATAATACTACATCACTATTTTGCTTAGTTGACATCCTAATTAATGAATACAGAAACCATCTAGTTTATGGTTTGGGACTGCCCTTATGCGCGGTTGCCCAAGAGGCCAAGAGACACTGGCCCTTTTATGGAAACTAGCGTTAATAAATATGGGAACTTTGGGTATTTTTACCTCCATATAATCTGTATAAAAATAGTGAAGACATGTCTCTATGATGGAGGGAATATCTAGAAAAATAATGGAATTATAGAAGAGTAGATTAGGATGACACGCACAATCAATGGATGGAATTGTTTCGTACCAAATAATTAAATGATCTTGTGGAGTTGTGGATAGCACAAATGGACTACCGAGTGCTTGTTTAGTTCAAATGCTATATGTCCAAATAGTGATCGATGAGAGATTTCCAAAATCCCCAAGGAAAAGATGCAGTAATCATATCCAAAGAAGAACTCATAAGTTTCCAACTGGATGGATGAAAACTATGACACATTCGATGGATATTTTATAGCCAGCTACAGGGTAGTATATAGAGAGAGGGAGGGAGAGTATATTCAGCAGCCAGCTACAAAATAAGTTATTCTGTAACCACCTCCATTTACGATAATTTTATATATTAATTTACGATAATGTCAATACATATTTACGATAGTTGGGTTACTATAACACATAGGGATATTTACCGTATCGTTGTAGTAAACCACTTATTAAGGAGTTACTATAATCTCGTAAATTAACATAGTAATTATCGTAACTCAAAGAGGCTACATAATAATTTTTTTTAGCCAGCTACAAGGCAGTAGCGCTCTCTCTCTATATATCCAATAAAATCAAAACAATACATTAGCATGCCAAGGATGAAATATGCTCTTATGCACGCATAAGTTGATGGACGATGAATATAACCTTTTTTTTTATATCGGCACTGCTAGCGTCCGGAAGTCTGGACCGACGCCCGAGGCTACAGTCCGTTTTCTCACGTGCACACATGGGCCCACGCTGGCCAAACATTGCTTGCCCGTGTTTGCATCTCGTGGCCATGCGAGGGCCCGCGCCGCGCACCCGCGGCGACTGCTCGCGTCCCCTCTAGCATTCCACGCGTATCCTATGTGCAACATCCGATCTACTTTTAAAATATTCGGATGCAATAAACAAAAAAGATAGATGAAACACTTAAAACATGCGTCTGAAACACTTACAAAAAAACTTGAAATCATTGCAAATATACACAACATACAGATAAAACACTTGCAATATATATGCAAAAATATATGCAACATCCAATAAACACGCTTGCAACATACGTCTGAAAAACAGATAAAACATTAGAGATAGACTCTTGCAACTTGTGTAAAACCATTCCAACATATGCAATATCCCGATCTACTTCTGCAACACCCGTATGAAACACGTGCAACATACCTCTAACAACATCTGAAACATTTGAAATGCGAACTTGCAACATGCAGCATATCGTGGTGTGGCCTCCTCCGTCGTCTGCGTCGGGGCACTGCAGCCGTAGCAGCAGGCAAGACTGGAGGGCTTCCGCGCCTGATGCTTCTCCTTGCGCTGGCGGCATACTGAGCTGGGCGGGTGGCGGAGCAGGCGAAAAGTGGACGCGGGTGGTGGAGCAGCGAGACGGGCGCGCGGAGCAGGAGCAACGGGGTGAGCGGTTGAGGAGCAGGAGCAGCAGGGCTAGTGGTCGAGGAGCAGGAGCCGCGCGGGGCGAGCCACAGGAGCAATGGAAGGGGGCACAGACGGCGGAGGAGAAGCCGGAGCAGCGCGAGTCAAGCGACAAGAGCAACGGAAGGGGACGGACGCGAGGTTTATTGGGCCGGCTAGTCCAAAGGCCTAGGCGCGTGACATCCGAACGGGACGGACGCCTACGTCCTATCATTTCCGTTTTTATATAAACTATATAAATAAAAATTTGTTTGATGGATAAACTACAAATAGATTATCACCCAGTCGTAATGAAGAGGACAACGAAGATAGAGCGTTTGCATTTTTAACGTTTTTCGTTAAAAAAGAGTCCAAATAAAATGTGGGATATTTTTCCTCCGTAGAATACAGGTATGATTTGGGCGCGAGCAGCGGCGTGGTGGGTAGAATATGAATATAGGCGCAAACGAAGCTGCCGGGGAGTACAATCGAACTTTGCGACTGCGAGCCCCGCACACAATGGCCGAGGAAAAGCCTAAAAAACGAGGAATGCACGGATGTCATCTTCAGGCTATCCGCACTCATCATCCTCTATATCCATCCTCTAAAAGGAATATTCCGTCCTAGTCACCACAAAATATACAGTTTTTTCACATTCATCCATCCTCTATATCATCCTCTATCCACTGTGGGGTCCACTTGTCACTTTATCTAAATATATTCATGTGACATCTTGTTTTGAAGTATTTATTGAAATGAATTTAATGGTGCAATCAGAATTTAATTTAGTTTTTTAGTTTGGGAGTTATAACATTTTTTTCATAGTAAAACAGTGGGGCCCACGCTAGATGCTTCTCTCTTCCTCCTGCTCTCTCACGCGCGCGTATCGCAGCAGCATATAGCGTAGCTACTCTACACACTAAATACACAGGACGAAGTTGATTTACCGGTCGCTACATAGGACCGGCTGCAGCTAGTTTCGTCCGCTATCTGCTCATGTGTCCGTTTACCGGACGTGGGCAGCGGACCAGTGCGAGCAGTCTCACCGACCACATGCTTTGTCATCGACGAATTGATGGCGTATATAGGCATGCGTGCGGGGGTGGACACCATGTCATCGCTTTGCCTGTGATCAAACAGCTAAGACTACCCGCACTCATGGACTTCTATATTCATCCTCTATACATCCTAGTCAGCAAGATTCTCTCATCTATACTTAATTCTCCCGCACCTATCCATCCTCTATATCATCCTCTATCCACTCTATCCACTATGGGACTCACTTGTCACTTTATCTAAATATATCCATGTGTGATCTAGTTTTGAAGCATTTATTGAGACGAATTTAATAGTGCAATCGAAATTTAATTTAGATTTTTGGTTTGTGAGTTATAGCATTTTTTCCTCTTTGTTTAGCTAGTGGGGCCCGCCACTATAGAGTATAGAGTAAGCACTGTATTACTCTAAATATAGAGTGAGAGAAAGGATAGAGTATCGTTTTAGAGTACCCAGTGTAACAGTTTTTACTCTATATTCATACTCTAAAGTTTTAGAGTATCGTTTTAGAGTACCCACTGCGGGTAGTCTAAGACTATCTTCAACGGCGAGTACCCAAACACGAGACCCAAATGCATAAAAGGTTATGCACAGGAAAAAAGTGAGAACCCAAATCTTATCTTCTCCAACAGCCGACCAAAATCTCGCCACCTCGCTACCTACCTCGCCACGCTCGCCTCCTCCAACCACCTCCCCGGCGCGCCTCGTCCTCCCGCGGCGCCCCGCCACGCTGCTTGCCCGCAACGCCCTCCTCCGCGAGCTCGCCCGCGGGCCGCGGCCGGGCCTCGCGTTTGCCGCTGGTGAGGGAGATCACGCTGGGGCCATCCGAGTGAGGCGCGCAGGTCGCGGCCGAAGGAGGAGTCGTCGGCGTGCAGGTTGCAGGAGCAGCCGCGACCGCCGGCTCAAAGGAGGAGTCGCCGCAGCCGTGGGGGAGAAGCAGCCCGCGGCGACCTGGCCGAGGCCGTCGGCGATGAGCGAGGTGACAGCGTCGAGCCCCGTGCCGCCGCAGCTTCCGCACCCGCCGCCCCAGCGCCGGCGTGCACCCGCGGCACCCCGGCGAGGACGTCGTCGTCATCGATGGCCCCTCCTCGCAGCCGAAGCAGTGGCGGGCTTTGGGTCGCGCGAATGGGAGAAGGCAAATTTGCCTTCCCTCTCTCCTCCCACCCAAAATGCATGTTGTGTTTGGGTAGTCCGTTGGAGCACGTTTTGGGGAGGCAAAAGCACTGTGTGCTACCCATTTTGGGTTTGGGTCACCTTATTGGAGTCAGTCTAAGGGGCTGTTTGGTTTCAGGCCACAGCTGGCCACGTCACAGGTTCGGCAGTGCCACAGCTGTGGCGGAGGAAGTGGCCGCCACACTCCACAGCTTGCCACAGCGTAAAACGACAAGGAACAGAAGAAAACGACAGAGGTGGCAGCCACAAGTTGCGCAGCAACCAAACAGTGGCCAAACTGTGGTAGATTTTTTGTGGCGAGCTGCGGCGGCAACCAAACACTCCCTAAGTACCTTTACAACAAGCAAATACTTCGTACTAGTACATGATTAATAAATAAATAAAGAAAGAAATATATTTATACTGCACATAAGCATATGTACTTACGTAACATCCCCCTCTCTATCTCCTATATCTAATAAAAAAATCATCGATGTGATTTAGTTAGTGATAACCTATCGGCTTGCAGCTTGCTAGTTAGTGGGCTGTGGACATTGGACAAGTTGTGTGCTGTTGGCGTGCCCCCGGTCGTCCTTGTTTCAGAAAAATGTTTCCGTAAGGTGACACGCTTTGTCTGATTGCCCAACTTAGCCTGGCACAGCTCGGTAGGACGGCCGGGAGGAGCCCGGGCACTCCAAATCCGAAATCACGGCTGCTCCGCTCTAGATTGTGTCGCTGTTGAAGGGAGAGGGCGCGCACGTCTCCCCAACTCCCCCATCCTCCCGAGCGGCCGAGCTCGTTGGGTTGCTGGGACACTAGCACTAGCAACAGCGGATGAGGTAGACGGCGACCGGTGGCGCGTCGTGCGCACCAACCCAATGGGAGGGATCCGTCCGGCCACCCCGATCCTCCGAGACGCCTCGACGACGGCCCGACGTACGGTACGGCGACTGGGATGCAGGGATGGTACAACGCTTCTACTACTACGGTTTACGCCAACAGCCACGAGGGGGCAACGGACGCAGATATGCAGCCGGTTGGTTGGAGTTGGACTGGACCGACGGTGGGGTGGTGGGAGTCCTCCTCGGCGCGGGCCGGCCGGCGGATGAGGCGGAGGCAGCCGTGACGGGACAGGCCGGCGACCGACACGCTACGAGTACTCTGTACTCCATATCCACACGCCAACGCCCGCACGTGAACCCATGAGAGAAAAATACTGTATCTGACAGTCATGGCTTCAAACGAACAGACCGGCGTCAAGTGAAAAGTGCGATCTTGATACTGCGGTCTGCGAAGTGTGAACCCGCAGACTTTTTATCTTCATTATTAGCTTTACTGGTGGATTTTAGAGTAAGGGCTTGTTTAGATTGCAAAAAAAGTGAACCCGATGAATAGTACCACTTTCGTCTTATTTGACAAATATTATTCAATTGTGGACCAACTAGACTCAAAAGATTCATCTCGTGATTTCCAACTAAACTGTGTAATTAATTATTTTTTTACCTACATTTAATACTCCATGCAAGCGGTTAAAAATTGATGTGATGGAGAGAGAGTGAAAAAATTTGGAATTTGGATGGCATCTAAACAAGGGCCTTGTTCAGTTACCTGAATCGGTAACGTCCGATTCTGCACAGTGTGCAACTGTAGCACTGTAGCACTTTTGTTTTTATTTGCTAATAATTGTCCAAATATTGATTAATTAGGCTCAAAATGTTCGTCTCGTAAAGTACAACAAAACTGTGCAATTAGTTTTTGATTTCATCTACATTTAATACTCCATACATATGTCGGTATTTTGATGTGATGGGGAATCTTCTTTTTACATAGTAAATTTTGGAGGTGAATTTGGGAATCTAAACAAGGGCAAGCCCTAAATTAATTTTAATTACAGGAGCATTAAAGGTAACGTAATCCGATCGCGGTCGTCCTCGTGCAAGTGGATGGATGATGAGACAGGCTGGGAGCGACCTGTCAGAGGTCATGTGCAGTAGCGGGTGGGCTGGGGACTGGGGAGGGACGACGACCTCCAGCGACCTGTCTTTGGGGCCACCATCCAGGCTCCAGTCCTGTCTGTAGCTGTGCAAGGAGAACCGTCGCCTGCACGCGTGCGCATGTGCCATCTGTGCCGCTGCCTGCTGAGTTCGATACACGGTTGCTTTCAAAAACGTGAAAAACAAAAGCCAAGGCCAGCATTTTAATTAATCCCAAAGTACACAAAGGGCCACACATCAGTCCCATCTATCGTCCAAAGACTCTGCTACAAGAGTCTTTTCAGAAACGGAAGATTTCGCCCTGCTGTTCTTTTTTCCCAAACAGCATGTTGCACAACATCACGATGCAACGATTATGACTACCCGAACTCATAGACCTCTGTATTCATCCTCTATACGTCCTGGTCAGCGAGATTCTCTCCTCTATACTTAATTCTTCCGCACCTATCCATCCTCTATATCATCCTCTATCCACTCTATCCACTGTGAGACTCACTTGTCACTTTATCTAAATATATCATGTGTGATCTAGTTTTAAAGGATTTATTGAGACGAATTTAATGGTGCAATCGAAATTTAATTTGGATTTTTGGTTTGTGAGTTATAGCATTTTTCCCTTTGTTTAGCTAGTAGGGCCCGCCACTGTAGAGTATAGAGTAAGCATTGTACTACTCTAAATATAGAGTGAGAGAAATGATAGAGTATCATTTTAGAGTAGCCAGTGCAGCAGTTTTTACTCTATATTCATACTCTAAAGTTTTAGAGTATCGTTTTAGAGTACCCACCGTGGGTAGTGAATGCATCACCGTAACACTACTTATATTAACCTGAAAAGCAGCAACAATGCTTCTCTGGAAATGGCTGATTAGGCAAGCAATGCACAGGTCAAGTCCGATAATAAGGACCCAAGTAGCATTATATTCATAAGAGTAAAGTGCACCAGCGGTCCCTAAACTTGTGTTGCTGTGTCATCCTGGTCCCTAAACTCGCAAATCGATCGTTTAGGTCCTCAAACTTGTTCATCTGTGTCATCTGGATCCCTAAACTTGTTCTGCGGTGTCATTCCAGTCCCTAAACTTGCAAAGCGACTGTTTAGGTCCTCAAACTTGTTCGGTTGTGTCATACAGGTCCCTAAACATGGTTTTGAGTCTCATCTGGGTCCAAACATGACGATTTAAAAACTTGATATCAAACAATAATTCATAACTATTTCATATGAACTTAAATAAGGACAAACTTTATATCAAAATTGTAGCCCTCGACGCGATCTAGAACTTTGTAGTTGAAAATTTTTTTATTTGAAGTCGTTTAGTATTCCAAAATATTATTGTATGTTTATAGATTTTGAAATTTTAAATTTTAAATTATCAAACAATCTTGGATATTGATATGGTCTATATGAAAGTTATAGTTTGAAGTTTTTTACAACTTTGTAGTTGAATTTTTTTATTTGAAGTCGTTTAGTATCCCAAAATAGTATTATAAGTTTATAGATATTGATATTTAAAATTTAAATCTGTAAACTTCAAACTTACAATAATATTTTGGGATACTAAACGACTTCAAATAAAAAACTTTTCAACTACAAGGTTCTAGATCGCGTCGAGGGCTACAATTTTGATATAAAGTTTGTCATTATTTGAGTTCATATGAAATAGTTATAAATTATTGTTTGATATCAAGTTTTTAGATCGCTCTGTTTGGACCCAGATGAGACTAAAACCATGTTTAGGGACCTAGATGACACAATCGAACAAGTTTGAGGACCTAAACAGTCGCTTTGCAAGTTTAGGGACTGGGATGACACCACAGAACAAGTTTAGGGACCCAGATGACACAGATAAACAAGTTTGAGGACCTAAACGGTCGATTTGTGAGTTTAGGGACCGGGATGACACAGCAGCGCAAGTTTAGGGACTGCTGTAATCTCTTCTCTCTCTCTATATATTATACAACTAAAATATACGGATTGTCAACGTCTACCCGACAACACCAAAATCTCCATGTGATCCATGACTGCCCGGTGTACAAAAGGAAATTCCCGCAACCCATGCATATGGCTCTGCCCGGTTCTATCCTACACTCCTCCCTCACAGGTAGGGATGAAAACGGATATAACTGATATTGTATTTGTTTTCACATTTCTGTTCGGATTCGGATTCGGACACGGATATGAATACAGATTGTCTCGGTTACAGATACGAATAATGAGTATCGAATACGGTATGAATCGGATTCGGAGAATGTCGGATACAGATATTTATTCGGATATTGAGTAAAAGCAACATTTACATATATCATAGGTGCACTAACCATTACACTGCTCTATGAGTCCAGCATCCATCTTGATAAAGCCTGAAGAGTAAAGCAACAAATAAGAGATAAGATACAGATACACCATACAAGCACTGATCTTCATTGCACATTTTGGGGAGAATGGTGGACCAAGTCATAGAATAATAACGATTACTCCTCCGTCCCAAAATAAGTGCACTTCTAGGTTTGAGCTGAACAGATCAATGTTATTGGGAAATTATATATATACTTTTATAAAGATATAACCATTGCACTTTAGAAAGAGAGAAAGTAGAAAAAGATAACTAGAGTTAGGTTGTCTCATACCCAGAGGTACATTTATTTTAGGATAAATTTTGAACTCTATAAGTGCATTTATTATGCGTGATATTTTCCTTGACACATACTATTTCAGACATGGATATAAGACTTCCGGCATTTCACTTGACATATACATATAATACCCGTAACAATAAAAGTATTATATTTTTAGTTGTCACAAAGCAATTAGAAAATACAATGTACGGAATTGCAAAAAAAAAAAGAAAACAAACGAAAGAAAGGGGATGCTCCTTGCGGGAATGCTACAGCTACCTAGTGGGCCGTGGTTGCATGCACAGTCTGTCACACGGTGTGCCGCTGAGCATTAGTAGGCCGTGGCCCACGTATGAACGCGCCAGCCACCAGCCGTGTGTTTGCATGCGTAGTGCTCAGGTGCAGGGCGGAAGTCCCACCTCGCCAAATGATTCAACGTTGGTCATCTCGTGAGCTATAAAGCAGACTAAGGTGGTATCGAAGGCGAGTAGTCGCTGTGACGCTAGCTCTCCTGGACAGATGGTCGGATAGTATCTGAATTGTGCAGGTCGGATATATCCGATTTTTTCCCCCGGATTATCCGTATCCGCCGGATACCACAGGTATTATATTCGCATCCGATATCCGTATAAATTATCCGTTTTAGTGTCCGTATTCGGGATATTCGAATAACTATCCGTTTTAGTGTCCGTATTCGGGAAAAAACCAGATATCAGAATAACTATCCCTTTAAGTGTTCATATTTGTTAGGTCAAATATAAATATAAATATCCGTACTATTTTTATCCATACTCACAGGTTCCTTCGTGTCTTTCCGGGTTTGTTTGGTTTGCAGCTGGACTGATTTTGCCTGGGCAAACAGCTGCCTGGATGCTGGCTGGACTGCATTTGGATGGAGCCCTGGAAACGTGTCTGGGCCAGGCGAGGCACCCTCCGCCAGGCCACCGAAAATGACCGCCTGGCTACAGCACGCTGCTGCCTGGGCTAAATCAATACGGTTATGCACTTTTTGTCTTGTTTTCTATTTGCTGTAGTCATTTAATTTTGTTTTTTTTGTTTGTCTCACCATCAAGATATAAAGGTGTGACCGAAACACCTTCCCATGTTTCCTTGTAAAATAATATCCGTCCCTGAGTTATATGTATGAATAGTTGTCAAGTAAAATAATAAAATTATTTTTATTTTTATATTAATTATTTATAAAAGCAATGATTTATTTTTGCCTTTATTTAATTGTGTCTGTTACTCAAATGATATTAAGTAAGGTTATAAACATAAGAAAACATATTTTTCTATTTTTATTAAACTTCTTAGGCACAGGCTTCCAACCAAACGGACTATCTCTCTACTTGCCCAGCAAGGCAGATTTTATTGAAATCTCAGGCAACTTCCAGGCAACACTTTTTACTAGGCAAGTCATCCAGGTTTTCAACCAAACAGGTCCTCCATGCATGGATGCATGCACGTGCACCCTGGCGCTGCAACATCCAGATCCTGCAAATCCAGAAAGCACAAATCACAGAAAAAATCAACAATAATGGAAATGTTAACATCCACCAGTAGGATGTCGTGCTGCCCGATTGCGTGCACCCCGGTGCTCCAAGATCTACGGTATTTTTTTATTTCAAAGGAAAATCCAGGAAGGACATATCACGGAAAAATACCAACAATCAAATCCTGATGCCATCTATGTGCATCCCTATCCACGACCACGCCTCCGGTCAGCTATCATAGATCACGGAAGAAACAATAATCGCCATGAATCATCTTCGCCTCCCTCGATTACAGGAGCGTGCGAGCGCCAGCCAGCAAGATTATTCCACTGCTGGCCATGAGTCCATGACCAAGGTTTCCATCTGCATGCCGGCATGGGTGGCAAGGGCGCTTGAAGTGAGGCCTCAGCCTCGGCCTCCGTCGCCACAGCATCGGACAGCGACAAGGCGTTCTCGCTGGTGAGATGGCAACTGGAGTTGCTAAACATGGATAACGTCCTGCTTCGTTTAGGTTGATAACAGAGCTCATGCCATTTGAGTTTTCTTTCTCCTGCGCCGCGTGTAGCTCGTAGCCACTCCAAACATTCACGCCCTGTATGTGCTCGCTCCATTCTCATTCATTTTTAAGTATGTTCTGTTAGGTGAATTCGTGATCTGATTTGTCTCAATTTCACTATTGCCGCTAAAGCAGATGGGCTATGAGTCTATGACCGGGCTACGATGACAGAACCTGCCTTCGTGCTATTGCCATACCCGATTCATAAATTTGGATTGCATGGGTTGCAGGAAATGACATGAACTGGAGGAATCCAGGTTTCAAATGGTAAATAATATGCATCGAGCTACCAAGTGATGTCATGAATATCGTCACCACAACTTGGTTGCAAGAGGGCTTTAGTCAAAGAACTTAGGTTATGCTTTGCTTCAACAAAGAATAGAAGGCAAGTACCCCATTTTTTCTGCTCATCAAACTTATTGTATAGAATCAAATAGAAAGGCCATCAAAGCTTCTGAATTTTAGAATGAATCTAAGGTATTCGATTTTATGAGGTTTTATTTACTGCCAAGAAGACTGAAAAGGTATGATTATTTATTGCATAAGCAAATAAAATGTTCTTTGTATGATAATATTTTAGAATACATGTTTTTACTTTAAATTTTATATGCCTATGACTAGCCAATGTGGTGTCGTGGTTGTATACCAACACAAAAGCCTATACTCCACGCTTCGGTTTTGTCATCATTGAATCTCGACAAGGCAACGTGCGCTGGTTTGTCACAATGGACATTGGTTTGGGTGTTTATTGACCTCTACTGTGTGATGAGAACATACCAGCTAATCATATGTTGGAACATGAAGAGCATTCACTGTCTAATACAAGTGAACGTAATCATGGTTCACTTACACGAAGCCGCGCCAAGAAACTATAGGAACAGGTGAATTCATTCCTAATTGACTTTGATTTCAATATTTCTAAGGATGAAATACTACCTGAGTGTTCTACCTTGATGTTACTTAGGTGCACCCATGAAGTGGTGGAAGATACAGATGATCAGGACCAAGACCAACATTTTTCATCATCTACTCTGAAATGATAAAAAAGGACCAAGGATTTTCATCATTGGACCAATATGATAAAAACGGACCAATCCGATAAAAACAGAAGGTTAGCAGTCTTCCTAGGACAGAATGTTGGTTCAATTTCCCGTGCAAAACTGTACCAATGTACAAAGTTTCGTGGTACATGTTGCACATGGCTGGAAAGCTCTTTGATTCTACTTTCATACCCAACAAACGGTTCATCATTTAGACTTTCCAATAAGGAGTTATGGCTTGATTAGTGGAGACTCCTTAGGAGGCCAACAGTCACACGAGACCACTTTAGGAATCCATCTCGTGGTGACCTTTCACATAGCCTATTTTCAGAAACTCCAATTCGTTTTCACACCCAACTAGGAGGGTTGTTCCTAGTATAAATATCCCCTGTCTTTAAGCTACTAGGAACCTTTTGATGAATTGATAAACCCCTCATATTGCAGCCGAGTTACTGAGTGTCTTACTCAAACCTTTGTTATTCCTTGTTCTTCTTGGACTTGGGTTGCAGCACTGTAGCCTCCCTTAATTAGCCATCTATAGCTCCACCAAAATCTGAAACCGGGACATTCGGCTCGTAATCCTTGTGACCTCTCAATCACTTCCGTTTAGCTGCTACACTAGCACACTCATTGTCCTCGAGAACAAGCAGGAGCATTGGTAAGTAAGAGGTGAGGTTGTGTGATTCCACAAATTTACCTATTCCACTTTTTCTTGCATAAGTTCTAACATGTCAGGATCCAATTCGAGTTTTCATGGTGAGATATGGAGAAAAAGAACCACCAGTCTCGCGGGCTGAGTTACGTCAACTATAAAACTCACTAGTGGAGGCCATGGAGAAGATGTTCGATGAATGTCTTCCTGTGGTGGGCGGACGGGCTAAACAACGTAGCCCAACCAATTCTCATTGTGGTCTATTTGGCCATAGTGGACAGCATGGGGGACTTGCTCATGGGAGTAGTTTTCGCCCCCGTGTGCTCATTGGTGATGAAGATTATTGTGTGTCCACCAAAAGAAAAATTCAGCAAGAGACACGAGAAAGGTCCTATGGACAGCAAAACCCATGTGAGAAAAGAGTGCCATCAACCAAAATTGAGTGTGAGAGTTCAAAATGAAAAGATGAGATATTCCACCATATGTGATGAGGAGAGCCACAAAATTCTATGGGAGAGAGACACAAAAATTGAGCGAAAAAGAAGATGAATCATGTGAGGAATTATTTACTACTAACATGATAATACCTTCTTCTAGTCTTGTTCCTTGTGTGATGCAAGCTCATGAAGAAAAAGATGTGGTGAATTATGACCAGCCCCCAATATTCGATGAGGAAGCAGATAAAGTGATGACCATGGACAGCGATACGTGTGCATATGTTGCTTCACAAGATGTTGAAGTGATTGTGCATCAAAACCTATGTGAGAATGAGTCACATTGCCAAACTGAGAGAGAGTGAAAACAAAAGTGAGTTGTGTGATTCCATCAACTATGAGGTTGAGAGCATAAAAAATACGAGTGTGAGAGATACACCAAGGATACAACACAAAAAAATAGAGAGTTAGAATGCAAGTCATGTGAGGATATTTTTGATACTAACACTCTCATCTCTTCTAGTGTTGTCTTTCCAAATGTGCAGGTTTGTAATGAGAACAAGGAAGAGATGGTTGCTCATGACAACTCCATACTTGTTGAGAGAAGTGAGAAGGTGAAAGCCCAAGTTTGGTTTTGGTAATTAATGACACCAAGTTGCTAATGCTATTGTATCAAGTGTGATTAAGCTAGGCATAAGCAACACATGTGATGAAGGTGGACGTGGCAAGGAGTGGTAGCCACAAGGTCACAAAGAGATGGTGCATATACATGAAATGTAGATCATGGTGGAGATGCACTTAAAGTGGTGGACTTGATGTTCAAGTGGAAGGAAGGATCTAAGAGCGCAAGGCAAAGGTATAACCATAGGGTTTTCCTTTTGCCGGTCTAAGTTGAGTAGAGAAGTGATTGACCGGATTTAGGATACATAGCCGACTATCAAGAGGGGCAATCACGGTTAGCTCGGGAATCAAGTGCCACTAGATCAATGTCTTGAGCATATGCATTTAGGATCTAGTAAAGAGCTAACCTAACGCCTTGGAAAATGTTTGTGAAAATGCTAACACACGAGCACAAGGTGGTGATCACTTGTTGGTGTTGGCACTTTTGCGAAGGCGGTGGAGTTTAAGTGGTAGAGAGGGGTTTGGGTTCCTCTCTCCCTCCCGCCGAGCTTGCGAGACGGGATTCGGCGCTTTTTGGAGAAGTGAAATGCCTATTTTCTATTGCGCCGAAAGTCGGAAAAGAAACGGAGGCGAACGGAGGTCTCTGCGTGCACCGGACGCTGCACCGGACGCAGCACCGGACGCGGTCACTGTACGACCGGCGCGTCCGGTCAGGCGAACAGCAGTTCACAAGGACCACCGGACGCGATGCGCGTCCGGTCATAGGTGACCGGACGCGTCCGGTCTTCCAGGGAGCTTACTGGACTCCCACCGGACGCGGGCACTGTGGCGTCCGGTCCGTTCTTCAGCGCGTCCGGTGGGTGTTTCGCAGTGCGCGGCTCGGTGTTGACCGGCGCGTCCGGTGGGTCACGGGACTGGCGCGTCCGGTCGTGACCAGCGCGTCCGGTCGCTCGGTCGAGCGCGTCCGGTCAACGGTAACGGCTAGTTTGAACGGCACTATTCTCGTCTGTCGCGTAGTGACCGGACGCGTCCGATCACCCGGACCGGTGCGTCCGGTGCAGCGCGATTTCTGCTGCGTCGTTTCTAACGGCTAGCTGCGTACCCCTTCGTTATAAATAGATGGTGGCCGGGGTTTGAGGGTAACTCTTGCACATTTTGAGACATAGAGACATCCTTTGAGCTAGAGAACAACCCCTCTACTCATCTCTTTGATTGATTGCACATCTTGAGTGAGATTGAGTGAGATTCAAGTGCATTGCTTGAGAGTTGCATTCTAGAGGCACTTGATCTTCGAGTTGCTGCGGATTTCTTGTTACTCTTCCGTGTTTCCCGACACGGTAGACGGCTTGGAGCAGCGGAGGTGATTGAGCTCGCAATTGGAGATTGTTGGAGCCTTCACCTAGTGTTGTAAGGGGTTCTTGATCCTTCCCCGCGGGAGTTCGCAAATTGGATACTCTAGTGGAGCTCGTGGCTTGGAGGATCCCCATCTTGTGTGCGGTTGTGCGGCGCCCGCCGAGGGCTCAACTCTTGATAGTTGATTAGCTCGCGAACCGACAAGTGGGTGCATCGCCACAACGAGGATTAGCTTGCCGGGAAGCAAGTGAACCTCGGGATAAATTCTTGTGTCATTCTCTTCCCGAAGATTTCTCTTGTGTGATTGATTGTTTGGTACTTCTCGTCTCTACACGGCGGTATAATCACTCGAAGCTCTTCTCTCGTATTACTTCTCGTTTCTAGCTTGTTGTTGTTGTTGTGTTTAGTGGATAGCCTTGTACTAGAATTGTGTAGGTGGCTTGCTTAATTAGTTAGAGCTAGTGCTTTGTGCTTCGCCACCTTTCGTACTAACTTGTGGTTAAGTAATTTGTGTAGAAGTTTTTAATAGGCTATTCACCCCCCCTCTAGCCTATTTGGACCTTACAAGTGGTATCGGAGCCGAGACACCGTTTATTTGAGGCTTAACAACCTACGGTGAAGAAGAAATGGCTCAAATAAGTTTGCACATCAACAACACCAAGAAGGCACCTCACTTTGATGGCACAAATTATGCATATTGGAAGGTTAAGATGACCGCACACCTCAAGTCAATCAATAGAGAAGTGTGGAAAGTCACCGAAACCAAATTTGAGGTTGCTAATCCGGAAGCACCTACACCGGTGGAAGAGAAGAAGTTCCAATGCAATGATATTGCCATTAGTGCTCTTCATGAGGCTTTAGATGACAAGACATTTGAGCAAGTGAAGAACATAGAAGTTGCACATGATGCTTGGGTCAAGCTAGAAGAAACATTTGAGGGCACCGAAGGCACAAAGACCGCTAAAGCATATATCTTGCAAGAAAAATTTTCAAGCTTCAAGATGCAAGATGATGAGAGTGTACCGGAGATGTTTCATAGGTTGCAAGTCATTGTAAATGAGCTCAAGGCACTTGGAGAAGAAGTGAAGGACAATCAATTCTCTATGAAGTTCCTAAGAAGCCTACCTAAGAGATTTGACACATTGATCACCGTGCTAGTGAGGACTACATTGAAGGATTCAACTCCTCAACAAATATTTCAAGAAGTGATGACTGATGACTCATATAGAGAAGATGATGAGAAGGATGAGTTGGTCAAGAAGAAGAAGAAGGAGAATGAGAAGAAAGATGATGAAAAGAAGAAGAGTGTGGCATTCAAAGCCACCACATCCAAGGGCAAATCCAAGATTGAATCATCAAGTGAAGAAGACTCAAGCTCTTGTGATAGTGATGACATTGATGAGAAGATGGCTCTCTTTGTCAAGCAATTTGGCAAATTCATGAAGAAGAAGGGCTATCGTGCAAGGAGGAGGAAGAACACATCTAAGAAGAATGAGCATACCATGAGATGCTTTAGATGTCATAGCAAGGACCATCTCATTGCAAAGTGTCCTTATGATAGTGATGATGAAGATGCTATCAAGAAGGAAAGGAAGAAGCAAAAGAAGAAGCAAGAAAAGAAGGAGAGTTCTCATAAGAAGAAGAATGATTCTCATGTTGCTACATGGGATAGTGATGATTCCTCAAGTGATGATGAGGATGACTACAAGAGCAAGAAGAAGGGACATGCTAGCATTGCTATCCAAGAGAAGGTCTCCCTCTTCGACACTCCATCGTGCTTCATGGCTAAGGCCACTAAGGTATCATCCGATAATGAGAGTGATCATGATAATGCTAGTGATAGTGATAGTGATAGTGATGAAGAAGAATTCACTAAAGATGAACTAATCACTATGCTAGAAGATTGCACTCAATATTATAAAGAATCTAGAAAGGAATGCAAGGGCTTGCTTAAGGAAAAGAAAAACCTTATGCAAGAACTTGATGAGCTTAGAGCATCTTATGAGAGTCTAAAGGTAGACCATAAGAAACTTCAAAAGTCTCACACTAAGCTTGAAGAAGCTCATTCCTCTCTAGTTGAAAAATGTGAAAACATACCAACTAATGTTGAGAAAGCTAAAACTTGCAACATAGGCATATCTTGTGATATAATTGATGAATCTTGTCATAAGCCTATTGTTGTTGCTCCCACTAACCCTTCATGTAGCACATCTACATCATCCTCATCTAGTAGTGATGGGTTCACTTGTGACTCCACACTTATAGTTGAGAATGAAAATCTCAAGAAGGAGGTAAAAGAGCTCAATCACACCTTGGCCAAGGCTTATGGTGGTGAGGACCGCTTGCTTATGTGCTTGGGTAGCCAAAGAGCTTCTCTCTACAAAGAGGGATTGGGCTATAACCCCAAGAAAGGCAAGGCCGCTTTTGCTCCTCACAAGACTCGTTTTGTGAAGAACAAGGGTAGCTATTGCAAAAGTTGCAAGCAAGTTGGTCACATAGAGCAATATTGCATGAACAAGAAATCCAATGCTAATGTATCCTCAATTAAGTTTGATTCTTTCTATATACTTACCAAGGGTACAAATGGTGTTCATGCTAAGTTCATTGGTGCACCATGGATGGGCTCAAAGAAGAAAGCCATTTGGGTACCAAAGAGCTTGGTCACTAACCTTGGAGGACCCAAACAAGTTTGGGTACCTAAAAAGAATTGATCTTATCTTGTAGGTCAATTACAAAGCCGGAGGAAGGCATTGGGTGCTTGATAGTGGGTGCACTCAACACATGACCGGGGATTCTTGTATGTTCAAATCAATTGATACAAGTCAAAATGGTGGTTTTGATGCTATCACCTTCGGCAACAACAAGAAAGGCAAGGTCAAGGGGCTTGGTAAAATTGCTATCTCAAATGACATGAGCATATCAAATGTATTGCTAGTTGAGAGCTTGGACTTCAATCTTTTATCGGTGGCTCAACTTTGTGATCTTGGCTTCAAGTGCATATTTGGTAGTGATGATGTTGAAGTCATAAGTGTTGATGGATCAAATTTGATATTCAAAGGATTTAGACATGGTAGCTTATACTTGGTTGACTTCAATGATAGTAAGACCCAATTGACATCATGCTTGCTTAGCAAATCTAGTATGGGATGGTTGTGGCATAGAAGGCTTGGTCATGTTGGAATGAAACAATTGAACAAACTTTTGAGGCATGACTTAGTTAGAGGCTTGAAAGATGTGACTTTTGAGAAGGATAAACCTTGTAGTGCTTGTCAAGCCGGCAAACAAGTTGGAAATAAACATCCTAGCAAGAGTGAAATGAGTACATCAAAGGCATTTGAGCTATTGCACATGGACTTGTTTGGGCCAACAACATACACTAGTATTGGTGGAAACAAGTATGGTTTTGTGATTGTTGATGACTATACTAGATACACTTGGGTGTTCTTTCTCTATGACAAGAGTGATGTTTATGATCTATTCAAGTCTTTTGTCAAGAGAGTGCAAAATGAGTTTGAGACTACCATCAAGAAGATTAGAAGTGACAATGGTAGTAAGTTCAAGAACACAAGAATTGAAGATTTATGTGATGATCTTGGAATTGGACATCAATTCTCACCAACATACACTCCTCAATCAAATGGTGTAGTTGAAAGGAAGAATAGAACTTTGATTGACATGGCTAGATCAATGCTTAGTGAATACAATGTGAGTCATTCATTTTGGAGTGAAGCTATCAACACGGCTTGCTATTGTAGTAATCGTCTCTATTGCCATGGGAAGCTTGGTAAGACACCTTATGAGCTATTGAATGGTAGAAAGCCCAACATTGCATACTTTAGAGTGTTTGGTTGCAAATGTTATATTCTCAAGAAAGGCACTAGATTGAGTAAGTTTGAAAAGAGATGTGATGAAGGGTTCTTACTTGGTTATTCTACTACAAGCAAAGCATATAGAGTTTGGAATCTCACTAATGGCACCTTGGAAGAAGTTCATGATGTTGAGTTTGATGAAACCCAAGGGTCTCAAAATGAAGCTCAAAACCTTGATGATGTGAGAGGAGATCAATTATCAAATGCAATGAAGAACATGGACATTGGTGACATAAGGCCGAGGCAAGTTGATGATGATAATGATATTCATGTGATCAACCAAAGTGTGCAAATTGATGCAAATCAAGCAAGCTCTAGTGGTTCTCATGATGAAGTGCAAGATCAAGGTCAAGCTAGTGGAAGCAATCAACTCCCAATACTCCAACCTACTAGTATTGCAAGAGATCATCCATTGGATCAAATCATTGGTGGAATTCAAAGTGGTGTTCAAACTAGATCAAGATTAGCATCTTTTTGTGAGCACTACTCATTCGTGTCACTTGAAGAACCTAAGAAAATAGAAGATGCTTTGAAGGATTCCGATTGGGTAAATGCCATGCATGAAGAACTAAACAACTTTGCTAGAAATCAAGTTTGGAAACTTGTGGAAAGACCAAAGTACTACAATGTAATTGGCACCAAGTGGGTCTTTAAAAATAAGCAAGATCAAGATGGCATGGTTGTGAGGAACAAAGCAAGATTAGTAGCACAAGGATACACTCAAGTTGAGGGTCTTGACTTTGGAGAAACATATGCACCGGTTGCAAGATTGGAGGCTATTAGAATCTTATTAGCATATGCTTGTGCACACAACATCAAGCTCTATCAAATGGATGTCAAGAGTGCATTTCTTAATGGTTACATCAATGAAGAAGTTTATGTTGAGCAACCTCCCAGTTTTGAAGATGACAAGAAGCCCAACCATGTTTACAAGCTCAAGAAGGCATTGTATGGTTTGAAACAAGCACCTAGAGCATGGTATGAGAGATTGAGGGACTTTCTTCTCTCTAAAGGGTTCAAGATGGGAAAGGTTGACACCACTCTCTTCACCAAGAAAATTGGAAATGACTTGTTTGTGTTGCAAATCTATGTGGATGACATTATCTTTGGATCAACCAATCAAGATTTTTGTGAAGAATTTGGAAATATGATGGCAAATGAGTTTGAGATGTCTATGATTGGAGAGCTTAGTTACTTCCTTGGACTTCAAATCAAGCAAATGAAGAATGGCACTTTTGTAAGTCAAGGCAAGTACATCAAGGACATGATCAAGAAGTTTGGATTGCAAGATGCTAAGTCAATGAGTACACCAATGGGCACAAATGATCAATTGGGTATTAATGATAGTGGCAACATGGTAGATCAAAAACAATACCGGTCTATGATTGGAAGTTTGCTCTATGTCACCGCTTCTAGGCCGGATGTGATGTTTAGTGTGTGCAAGTGTGCAAGATATCAAGCTTCACCTAGAGAAAGTCACTTGAAAGCAACCAAGAGAATATTGAGATATCTTAAGGGCACTCATGATGTTGGATTATGGTTTCCAAAGGGGTCAAGTTTTGAGTTGATTGGATATTCGGACTCCGACTATGGTGGATGCAAGATTGATAGAATGAGCACAAGTGGCACTTGTCAATTGCTTGGAAGGTCTCTTGTTTCATGGTCATCAAAGAAACAAAATAGTGTTGCACTATCTACCGCCGAGGCCGAATACATTAGTGCCGGTAGTTGTTGTGCACAATTGCTTTGGATGAAGGCCACTTTGAATGACTTTGGAATAAAATTCAAGAATGTGCCATTGTTTTGTGACAATGAAAGTGCTATCAAGATGACACAAAATCCGGTTCAACATTCAAGAACGAAGCACATTGACATAAGGCATCATTTCATAAGAGACCATCAACAAAAGGGTGATATTAGCATTGAGAGCATTGGCACCGAAGATCAACTAGCCGACATATTCACAAAGCCACTTGATGAGAAAAGATTTTACAAGTTGAAGAATGAATTGAACATACTTGACTTCTCCAACTTGAAATGAGTGCACCCCCACATTCTTATATGACATGCCTCTCCTCCGACATAGCAAGGTAAAGTTGTTTGGCATATCATCCATACTTTGCTAAGGACATGTTTAGAACATATAGACATATTTGCATGACTAATAGGCTCATTCATGAAAATCAAATGAGTTTAATGTATGTATGGTACCACTATTGCCTCTATGTTTGATTGATCTAGTGGTAGCATATGACATGTTTGTGGGCTTGCAAACCTAGTGTTGAATCTAGAAAATGAGCTCATGATGTGTAATTCAACATGGTCAAGATAACCCTTATACTTTATGAGGTGTGAAGAAGCTTGTCCTTGGATCAAACCGAATTACATATTCTAGGCAAGTGATCTAGATTGAACCATAATTTGGACTCCCTCATATTGATTGACTTAACTCTCACTAAAATTGGCACCTTTTTGGTGATTGTTGACAAAGGGGGAGAGAAAAGTCACAAAGATAGAAAAGTCACCAAGGGGGAGAAAGATATAATAAGAGGGGAGAGAAAAAGTTACTAAGAAGGAGAGAAAGCATAAGATAAGACTTTGGAAAGGAATCAATTAAATTTGAGCACACAAATAGGGGGAGCAAGCTCATGAATTAGTTGTTGCATTTGTATGTGCACTAACATGATGTTTTGTTGCATTGCAAAGCTTAAATTCATATTCATACTTGTGTGGTGATTGTTAGAATTAGAACTTGAATGATGATTTGTTAAGAGTAGCTTTTTAAAGTGGTATCTAGACACCTTTGCTTATAATGTTGATCTCACGGGGTACTTTAGTGTTTATGATCTTTACAAGTGATGAATTACAAGTGGTGTCTAGCTACATCGATGCTAAGGATGGTATATAAAGGCAACTCCGATTTGTATCACGCTTCAAAGGTCCATTCTATATACCTTAGCATCAATTTGATAATAGTAACTCTCCCAAAATTCAAATCCATACATATGTGCACAATTGAACCAAACTCATGGAAGCACATATGTAGGGGGAGCTAATACTATCGAAATTGAAAATTGATTTCATTTTCATATCTTTGTGATGGTTGTCATCAATTACCAAAAAGGGGGAGATTGAAAGCCCAAGTTTGGTTTTGGTAATTAATGACACCAAGTTGCTAATGCTATTGTATCAAGTGTGATTAAGCTAGGCATAAGCAACACATGTGATGAAGGTGGACGTGGCAAGGAGTGGTAGCCACAAGGTCACAAAGAGATGGTGCATATACATGAAATGTAGATCATGGTGGAGATGCACTTAAAGTGGTGGACTTGATGTTCAAGTGGAAGGAAGGATCTAAGAGCGCAAGGCAAAGGTATAACCATAGGGTTTTCCTTTTGCCGGTCTAAGTTGAGTAGAGAAGTGATTGACCGGATTTAGGATACATAGCCGACTATCAAGAGGGGCAATCACGGTTAGCTCGGGAATCAAGTGCCACTAGATCAATGTCTTGAGCATATGCATTTAGGATCTAGTAAAGAGCTAACCTAACGCCTTGGAAAATGTTTGTGAAAATGCTAACACACGAGCACAAGGTGGTGATCACTTGTTAGTGTTGGCACTTTTGCGAAGGCGGTGGAGTTTAAGTGGTAGAGAGGGGTTTGGGTTCCTCTCTCCCTCCCGCCGAGCTTGCGAGGCGGGATTCGGCGCTTTTTGGAGAAGTGAAATGCCTATTTTCTATTGCGCCGAAAGTCGGAAAAGAAACGGAGGCGAACGGAGGTCTCTGCGTGCACCGGACGCTGCACCGGACGCAGCACCGGACGCGGTCACTGTACGACCGGCGCGTCCGGTCAGGCGAACAGCAGTTCACAAGGACCACCGGACGCGATGCGCGTCCGGTCATAGGTGACCGGACGCGTCCGGTCTTCCAGGGAGCTTACTGGACTCCCACCGGATGCGGGCACTGTGGCGTCCGGTCCGTTCTTCAGCGCGTCCGGTGGGTGTTTCGCAGTGCGCGGCTCGGTGTTGACCGGCGCGTCCGGTGGGTCACGGGACTGGCGCGTCCGGTCGTGACCAGCGCGTCCGGTCGCTCGGTCGAGCGCGTCCGGTCAACGGTAACGGCTAGTTTGAACGGCACTATTCTCGTCTGTCGCGTAGTGACCGGACGCGTCCGATCACCCGGACCGGCGCGTCCGGTGCAGCGCGATTTCTGCTGCGTCGTTTCTAACGGCTAGCTGCGTACCCCTTCGTTATAAATAGATGGTGGCCGGGGTTTGAGGGTAACTCTTGCACATTTTGAGACATAGAGACATCCTTTGAGCTAGAGAACAACCCCTCTACTCATCTCTTTGATTGATTGCACATCTTGAGTGAGATTGAGTGAGATTCAAGTGCATTGCTTGAGAGTTGCATTCTAGAGGCACTTGATCTTCGAGTTGCTGCGGATTTCTTGTTACTCTTCCGTGTTTCCCGACACGGTAGACGGCTTGGAGCAGCGGAGGTGATTGAGCTCGCAATTGGAGATTGTTGGAGCCTTCACCTAGTGTTGTAAGGGGTTCTTGATCCTTCCCCGCGGGAGTTCGCAAATTGGATACTCTAGTGGAGCTCGTGGCTTGGAGGATCCCCATCTTGTGTGCGGTTGTGCGGCGCCCGCCGAGGGCTCAACTCTTGATAGTTGATTAGCTCGCGAACCGACAAGTGGGTGCATCGCCACAACGAGGATTAGCTTGCCGGGAAGCAAGTGAACCTCGGGATAAATTCTTGTGTCATTCTCTTCCCGAAGATTTCTCTTGTGTGATTGATTGTTTGGTACTTCTCGTCTCTACACGGCGGTATAATCACTCGAAGCTCTTCTCTCGTATTACTTCTCGTTTCTAGCTTGTTGTTGTTGTTGTGTTTAGTGGATAGCCTTGTACTAGAATTGTGTAGGTGGCTTGCTTAATTAGTTAGAGCTAGTGCTTTGTGCTTCGCCACCTTTCGTACTAACTTGTGGTTAAGTAATTTGTGTAGAAGTTTTTAATAGGCTATTCACCCCCCCCCTCTAGCCTATTTGGACCTTACAGAAGGTACCCATTAAACCGAACCAATTGTGTGCTGCCCAAAACATGAACCATGACGAGGAAAATGGTAATATTTCAGAAGCATCATCCATGATACTTCCAGTACCACAAAGTCTAAAAGGTAATGAAAATAATTCAGATATGAGTTTGCAAAATAAAATGGTGAGCAATTATGATGAAACACATGGTTCAAATGGAATTGACCCTACACAAATTATTCATGTTGATTTGATTGATTCACATGTTCATCATTGTGCTGAAATTTTGCAAGTTGATAAACAATGTTCAATCATACATGATCTTTTCTATGCTTTGATATGGTTCATATACATGATACTTTGCACTCATATATCTAATACTTTGCATGCAAATAAATTTGATAATGTCGAAATGAATACTCATGATGAATTATTTGCAAAAATATCTCATCCTTCATGTATGGGCTATATCATGTTTGACAAATGTGTTGAGATCAACAATGGAGGTAAAAATTCAGAGTTTCAAACCATGGTGCATATAGAATCATTGGATTTAAAAGGTATGGAAAATAAGTAAAATCTGAATTTTTGACACATAATGAGTACTTGTGATATTACTGTTTCAGCGATAGAACATAATCAAAACCTTTGTGCTGATTTGATTGAATCTCATGTTGATACAAGTGTTGAATTTTATTTTGATAAGAGTCTTTTTTGCTTTGAATGATCATTGCAACACTTCATATACCGACAAACTTCATCTTGTTCAGTTGGTTACATGTGCGGATTTGTTTGCAAGGATATCTCCTACTGAATGTTTGTGTTATACTATGCTTAACATGCCTATCTGTAACAGCCCCAGGGACCAAGTGGACCCAATTCGCGGAATAGGCCGATGGTACTGTAGGTTGGGGCGGTGGACCGGACTGTAGCTGCGGGGTTACTGTACATCTGGACTCTAGGTATTGTAGCATCGTGGCGCTGTAGCTCGGGCACTGCAGTAGTCTGACACTGTAGCTCCGAATCGGACCGGGCCGGATTCAGTTTGCTGTAGCACGATAACTGTTCACCGGCTACTGTAGCATCACGAAAACACTGTACAACCGGTGTTTAGTACCATACTGTGAACGAATCATGAGGGAGTTTGACCGACTTAAATACCAGAGCCAGGAACGCGTAGTAACCTTCGGTTAACCGTTTTGAGCAAAGTGAGGACGAAAGCTCAAGCGGGTTGCTACGCAGGTGGGACCACTCCTCGGCAGAGTGAGCCTGGGCTTGGGCCGTGTATGCCGTGTTACACTATCAATATTGGTAAAATGCTTGAGAAAATTTCTGTGATAACATCCTTGAGTTCTTTGAATACTGCTCATAGCTGCAAGTTTACATTTGTTTTGATTGGAGAACATGTTGTAGATACCTTCCATGTTCATGCAATTTGTGTAACATATGACAAGCTTGCTGACTTAGAGTAAAAAATGTTGTGTGATAAACTTTTGAGATGAAACAATTGATTGGTGCTTGTGATTTCGAACAATTAATGTTGTCACCATGGTCATACCATCCACTGAAAGGAAGAAATCATGTGCAAAACAATGCCCATACACACAAAAGTTGTTCATCCACATCCTGGAGCATTGAGTTTGAAAGGTATACTTCTAAACCCATGAATAAATTGTGCCACAATAATTTTTGGAATGCCATGAATGCTCAACATCTATTTGATGAAAAGCTTGAAATTGCAAAGATAAAACACAATAACATAAATCAAATGATTGGTTTGCAAGAAATTTTTGTGCTTCCATGTTCTAAGCTATTTGCTGGTTCGCCAAAGTTGAGAGAATGTTTCTTACATGGAAAAGCAAATAATGTGAATATGAATCGTAAAGAAACAAATGAACAAAACAAAATAAAAGATAATTGGAATTATCATGTACATCCACCCTCTATTTTGTCTAGTATGTTTTCAGGTAAACAAAAGTCGGGGATGACTTTTCTTAAAGGGAGGGAGGATGATGAGACCATGCCAAGGCAGTCAACATTCACCATTAGTTCTAAGCATCCATTCAAGGTGAAAGCTAAACTTGATTTGAAATCCATTTGGTTTCCACCTACAAGGCTGCTACTTGGTTTATATAATTACATATTCAAACACCTTGCTGTGATGGAAGAAGAAGATTGTGACGTTATCACAACACTACAAGTCGATGACGTAGCACAATTCTTTGGACCACTAGATTTAGAGTCAAGGACGACTCCTTTTCAAGAGGGGGAGGATGATGAGGACATACCAGCTAATATGTTGGAACATGAAGAGCATTCACCGTCTAATATAGGTGAACGTAAGCATGGTCCATTTACACGAAGCCGCGCCAAGAAACTACAGGAATAGGTGAATTCATTCCTAATTGATTTTGATTTCAATATTTCTAAGGATGAAATGCTACCTAAGTGTTCTACCTTGATGTTACTTAGGTGCACACATGAAGAGGTGGAAGATTTGGACGATCGGGACCAAGACCAATGTTTTCATCATCTACTCCGAAATGATAAAAAATGGCTCGTGTGATAAAACGGACCAAATTTTTTCATCATCGGACCAATATGATAAAAACAGACCAATCTGATAAAAACAGAAGGTCAACAGTCTTCCCAGGACAGAATGTTGGTTCAACTTCCCGTGCAAAACTATACCAATAATGTACAAAGTTTCGTGGTGCATGCTACATATGGCTGGAAAGCTCTTCGAGTCTACTTTCACAACCAACAAATGGTTCGTCATTTGGACTTTCCAATAAGGAGTTATGGCCAGATTAGTGGAGACTGCTCAGGAGGCCAACGGTCACGTGAGACCACTTCAGGAATCCATCTCGTGGTGACCTTTCCATAGCCTATCTTCAAAAACTCCAATTCATTTTCACACCCAACTAAGAGGGTTGTTCCTAGTATGAATATCCCCTGCCTCTAAGCTATTACGAACCTTTTGACGAATTGATA
This sequence comes from Saccharum hybrid cultivar R570, assembly GCA_038087645.1. Classification (NCBI taxonomy): domain Eukaryota; kingdom Viridiplantae; phylum Streptophyta; class Magnoliopsida; order Poales; family Poaceae; genus Saccharum; species Saccharum hybrid cultivar. The sequence goes on from JAQSUU010000198.1 coordinate 1,494,794, forward strand.
AACCCCTCGTATTGCAGCCGAGCTGTTGAGTGGCTTACTCAAACCTTTGTTCTTGCTTGTTCTTTTTGGACTTGTGAAGAGATCCCTCTAGGTTCTCCTAGTTCGTGCTCTACGATTTTCAGTACGCTGCACCATTTTGTGTGGATTATATCCGAATTGTGGTTTTGTGGTCGTTCGGAGATCGAGTCGAAGTCTTCGCGGTTTCGGTGCCTCTCTCCCTGTTGCTGGGTCGCATCCAACCTTGGACAGGTATAAAGCTAGTTATCCCACTATTCGTAGCAAGCTATCTTTGAATCTTCGACCTGCTGTCGTAAAGATCGGGCCATCCCCTTGCTGATTCATATCGGTACCTATCATTGTGGCTGCTGCTTGGCCAGTGCTGAGGTGATCAGATTTTGATCCTAGTACAATTATTAAAACTGAACAAGCATAGGAAACAATCAGTGCAAGTCAAAGCTTGGGAAACAAAGTGCAATGGATGGGCACCAGTCCCTAGACACCCATAGGACAAGACCAAATGGACATAGGGAATAACTGTCGTTCTCATTTTCCGAGAAATAACTTTGACTAATTTTATATAACAAGATATTAATATTTATGATACACAATTAATATCATTAGATATATCTTTGAAGTTATTTTCATAATAAAATTATTTGAAGATACAAATATTGCACGTATTTTCTACAAATCTAGTCAAAGTTACGGCCTATGGCACCTGCTATTCACAGGGACATAAATCTTCATCTTCTTCTTCATCCATAGGATGTACCCGTAGGGCATCAACTTGCCATTGCTGACATTGTATTGCTAGCAAGCAAAGATGATTCATTGTTTAGTTGCTAGCAAACAAAATGCGCTTATATATTGACTATAAAACACAACATTTTATTGAACCAAAAAGATCCATGTATACATGTACATAACATACACTCTGCTCGTCATCGTTCCAAGCATCCATACATAGGCATATGGCCATATGAGCAACACAAAAGCTTTATTTGAACGAAGCCATCGTCTGAAAACCAGGACACAAGCATTTTCAAGCTCCCACGGACCAGAGTCAACCATTCAGGCCCAAGTTCTTCCTCGTCTTGCCAACGAAAACATCCCCAGATTTGATCTTGCCTGGCAAGCACCCGCAGAGCGTCAACAAGGGTAACTGAAGCAGGCCTTCCTTCCTTCCAAGAGAGACGAGTGCCAGTGGGTAACCGGGGCTGTAAGTTGACAGTTTGCTGTTAGGCAAACCCTGGATCAGTAACTTCAGGTTCCTCGCCACTAGCAGGGCGTGCTTGTGGGCGATGTACGCTTGTTTGATTTCCTGAACATTGATGGATATTAGTGCCAACAACTTCAGTGTTCTTGTGATAACATTGCTAGTTTCAACATAAGATCAATGATGCTCTATGGGGATCCTTTTTTTATTTCGACCAAGGGTGCTCCATGGACAATATAAAAAATTAAGAAACATTAATTATAATGATCAGTAATCAGTATCCACTAGATAGACAAGTCTTTATCCAGAGCATCATAATGAAGGAAAAGGAACACCTTTAATAGTTCAATAGTGAGAACTGTCATATCATCCAACTGCCAAGAATTAGGTTACTGCAGATTAATCATTTAGATTATTATCTAGCTGCCAAGATGACGTAAGGGCATGGGTGCAACTAGGAGATGATTTTCAAATATCAGTGGTCTCCCCTGAACTAAAGTCATGTGAATGTCAATGTGTCATGATGGTTCAGTACGTCGTTGGGTGTGAATGGGACAATGCCAAAATGGCAGAAGGTTTTAGGAGTAACCATAAATGAAGCGTGTCATCTGCAAAACAATTGAAGACTATATATCTGTATACAAAGACATGCACTAATGGAGAATACTCATTCATTGCAAAGTTTATAGTTACTGTGTGTAAGTTTTCAATTTGTTCTGCTGGGAAAACTGAGAGTAATTAGCCTACATAGACATGCACTCATTAACAGTATAGTCTGCACAAATTTGGGTAGTACTTCAGTTTAGGTCAAGTGGTTATTATTCTCTACAAATTTAAGTCATCATGATTGGGACAAGGAGAAACCAACATGAAAAGTAACAGTAAAAAACAGAAGGAAAATCACAAGTTGGAAGTGAAAACTTACAAGAATATCTGTGATATCACCAATTGCAAAAATGTTATTATAACCTTTCACTCTTAAATCCTTCTCCACCATTACTCTCCCCTTGCTATCCAAAGATTCCTTGAGGATGGTATCATGTAGCCACGAACTCAGTGGCCTTGTAATGCACACAAAGTGGCAATCAGCTATTACTATTTCTCCGCCTGATGTCTTGTACACCTTCTCTGTGTCTGATAATGAGCCCAAGTCAACCGATTGCTGAAGAAGCACGTCTACTTTCTTTGAAGTCAGCTAATCAAGGCACTTCTTTGAAGCCTTTTCTCCAATGAATTCGAGTAGACGCGGTCCTCTATGGATAAGGGTCACCTTCTTCCCTGGGTAGTCTACCGCAATCTCTGCAGCTAGTTCAACACCAGTTGGACCACCTCCAATTATCATCACAGATTCTGATGACTCTATCTTCCCATTATCTGTAACAAGCATATGCAAAACAAAATATAAGCGTGATAGGGAAGGTCACAAAAGCGTAACTGTTTTCAGTATGTGGTTTGACTGCAGTTACCTCTTTGGAATTCCTTTAACCTTTGAACTCTACTGGCAGGAGAAGTGAACGCATGGCCAGTCGCTATGACAAGATAATCATATGGAAGAGAGTGGCCATCAGCAGTCAGGACAACGTGTTCAGTGATATTGACTGCAGAAGATGTCACAAAGGTAGCGTCGTTGAGGTAATCTTTGTGAAAGATCAATGATCTCTCAGCAAAAGATGGTTCCACCATCGACCGCAGCTCAGCGCAGGGGATCTCCAGGTACTCTTTCCTGTCATTAGAAGTGATAGAATGCATGAAGGAACATTCTAACTACGATCAAGTGTGAACCAGGTGATGTCCCATTACATTCAACATCACTACATCAGGTTAGTAAGCTATCACCAGCACAGAGTAGATAGATAATTTTTAGAAATTCTAGAGTGCTTCTTAGCAGCTAGCAGCTAATTAGATCCAGAGCTTGAAGTTGAAGTTCGTAAGTATATAAGAAAACTCAAAATCATCCCCATTTCTATCCCCCTGGATTCACTAGATCCGGCTAGATCTTTAGGGCCGCAAGGATTCGGTACCGGCAGGACCGAGCTACCGAATCACACACCTAGGCCATGGAACAAGTGGCGGACCCAACATAAGAATGGAGGTAGTGCGAACTTAGGCTACGAAATTTTGGCTAAAAACGACAACATGCAAATCATGAATAAAAATTTTAGAACAACAAATAAGAATCAAGATGTTACCTTTTAAAAGAAGAAATCAACAATAATAAATGTATTAATTGATAATTACAGTACAAAATGTGTCAATTTTAAAGAAAAATTCAATTAAAAAAGCCTTCAAATCTACATATGCAAATCATGAATAAAAATTGTAGAACAACAAATAAGAATCAAGATGTTACCTTTTAAAAGAAGAAATCAACAATAATAAATGTATTAATTGATAATTACAGTACAAAACGTGTCAATTTTAAAGAAAAAATCAATTAAAAAAGCCTTCAAATCTACATAAATCATCGCATTGAACTAAAAAAATCAATTGACAGTTATTTTATAATACAAAACCGGGTAGTGCAGAGGCACTGCAGAGGTACCGGCCGCTAGATGCAGCAGCCGAACAGCGCACAGGAGCAGGCCGTTGGGCACAACCATGGCAGCAGGCAGCTGCCAGCTGGCCTGTCGCCTATACTGCGCTGAGCAGCCTGAGCCACCGACCACGCAAGCTGACGCGTGGGCCGCCGGGCACCCGGCCGTAGGGTGCAACTGCGGAGCCATGCGAGCTGCCGGCTGGGAGAGAGATCTCGGAGGGCAAAGCCGCGGATATGAGACACCACGCTAGGACTGGGAGGGGGAGCCGCCGCCACCCAGCCGCCCGGGGAGCGCCGCCGCTGCTTGCAGTGCGCCGTGCCGTGCGTCTCGGGCGAGTGCTGAGAGGCGTTGTGGGTGTCCGTGTAGGATTAATTCCCTAAACAATTTTCGCAAAAAAAAAAAGAAAAACTAATTCCCTAAACAATGACCCACGCCGAAGAGTCCTTGACGGCCCAATCCGCTCCAGAAGCCCAATCGTAGCGTCGTCCTAGGCTCGCGCGCCTTATCTCGTGCTAGTCGTCTTCAACCTCCAGGAGCCGGGGGTCCTGCTCTGCCGGTGGGGAGGTAGGGCGGCCGCCCCACCTCGCCCTATGGGGGGGGTCCGCCTATTGTGGAAGCACGCACAGCCGCACAGGCACGGCAGCCGGTCCGAAGAAAGCAAGCAAGCAGCTGGTCGGCTCGGGGTTTCCGCAAACGGGTGGCCGGTGCAGGAGCGGAGCAGGCGAGGAAAGAAAGAGGGGCTTACGGGTCGACGAGGACGACGTCGGCGTGGCCCTGCATGTTCTTGGCGAGGAGAGAGCCGCCGGCGCCGCCGCCAACCACCACCACCCTCGCCTTCTCCCCTGCCCCCGCCATCACCGGAGCCAGACGTTGTCCCCCTCGCGCGCGCCCCACCCAGCTGACAAACTCCCCAACCCACCAGCTCACGCGGAGTTATTAACGAAGCTCGCGGACCGTAGACCGCTGGCGACTCGAGTACTCGACCGATGCGATGGGACGGTGGAGCGCCATGGCGCCGACCTTTATCAACTTGCGTTTGAACGTGAACGCATGTATTAATTCTCCTACACGACTATACGCCCATGACGCGCATCTTCCCGCCCTGGTCGCGGCCGTCGCCCTCGTAGCATCGGCGGCCTCCCCCGCGGCCTCCTGCTGCAGTCGCCGGCCGTCTACGTCGGGCAGCAGCCTGAGAGTGAAGCGGTCTCAAGTTGCTGCGCAGCGGCGTCTACGTCACGTCCCCTTGCGGTGGTGATTTAAAGCCATGAGTAATGGAGACTCATCGTTTTCTTGCATTAAATGATTATTGACCAGCCTTGTTGATCCGATCCATGAGGATGACTTTTGATTTTCTACATTGATTGCTGGCCTTGTTTATTCCTTGAGTGGAGCTGTTACTGGCAAGTGAGGCGGTGGATGCGGACAATGTTGCTCGACCTGTAGAATTAAAGAGACGGATCCTGGTGGTTTCATATTAACGGGTGGGAGACGGTGCTCGCGTGAAACTGAATAACTGATCTTCCGATCTAGAGAGGTAAAGCAACGGTTAAAGGCCTGGCTGACGTGGTTACACGAAATGGCAGAAAAATGTTGCAGTGGGGATCTCCATTTAAGCATAGTAGATTGCATTCTAGAGAAACCTACAGGGAACCTACGCACGCTATACTGCAGCAAGAGTTGCATGTCGTCTCACCAAGTGCGCTAACTCATGTGCTACCATGAAATATATTTTCATTGCTTGGTGTCACAGATGTGATATTCTTTCTTAGAATGTTGATCAAACTTACAAAAGTTTGACTCAGGACAACTTTAATTTATTTGGGGATGGGGGAGTTGTCGTATGAGAGTAGAGATGAAGAAATTTCCTTTATTTATAGGTCTTTGTATTTCCGTTGGTTGTTACTCGCATAAAAAAAAAACTCGCAAAAAAAGTATTTCCGTTGGTTGTAACTGATCATGTACCCACAATGCGGTTATTCTTTTTACATAACCATGATTGGAATAGAGATAAAACAACGTTGAGCCTACCTATTCCATGAGGAAAAGATACTGTTTTTATTTATTACTCAAAAATATGATTACAATCGCGAGCAACAACATGCTCAAATATAAACCGCCACTGAACCACCATAACAACCAAATATTTTGTTCTCTTTGCCAGATGTGTAAGCTCACAGGCAACACAATTACACTCTCTTCTCGTGTGGACTCTGAGCCTGACCGTTTCACCGACTATGAACTTAAGCTGCGCGCACTCGCATTAGACAACACTTCTGTACTATAATGCCGGAATCCAGCTTTAAGTATAGACTGTTGTCAATACCATTCTCTTAGAAGAAAGAGGCTTGTAGGGTTACGCAGATGGTTACACGCTAGCACAAATTAATAACCGCGTAAAAACAGGATCGCTTGCATGTAGATGATCATAGATTATACATTTCCAAAGTGGAAAACTTAGCGGAACACGCGAAGTCGATGTAGTCGACGTCGAGGAAGTAGTCATACAGTACGATCTGACATAGTGCGCAGCACGACGGCAGCTCTACGAACGTCCACACGTACGGAGACAAGAACGACGGCGACGCAGCGTGCTAGCGCTCATCAACACAAGCGGACTGCAGCAGATCAACAGGTATAGGACGGGAGACCTCTCCACGGTCTCCTGTTCACCCGTGCACAAGACACAAAGTGGTGGTCAGGTTCTGTGCGTGGAGGCTGAAGGCAATTAGGGTTAATTGCCCTCTAGCCGGATCATTAGTACTGATAGAAATATTAATGGGCCAGCTGCATGGGTCACATGGGCTTTGGCTATTGGGCATATAACCAACAGTCTCCCACTTGCACAAGAGTCAACCAGCCATTGTGGTCATGTATTGCAATATTCTGGATTCAATCCAATTGATCTATTTGTCCTTTGAGTTCTTTCTCCTTAAGTGTGTGATCCCATAGGTTCACGGAACCAACGGTCATGACACGGAAACCATTTCCGATCAATAGTTAGCATTGGCCACTAGCAAGGCATACCGACTCCCGAAAGTCCACGAAGATCATATCTTACACAACCTATAACACTCGCCATTACTATATCCTTCTGCCACACGACACCTAGCCAAGTACAAGGCGAGTGAAGTGCTATCCTTGATTCTCAGCCATTTCTTACTCCGTGCAGAACTTATTTTATCGACTAACCATTAGTCAAGGCATGGCCATGCACTTTCAGTTCCTACACATCGAGAGGGCCCAAAGGAGTCTCTCCTTGATACAGGAGGAGCAGATCCCATCTTGACTCGACATACCCTGCAACTTGCTTCAGAACATATCCAAAAGCTACTTTTATGACTACCCATTACGGAGTAGTGTTTGGAAGCCCCAAAGTATGACTTACAGAATCCGAGACTCTACATCGATCTCAGGTCAGAGGACGTTAGTATGTGTGTCATTTGTGAGACAAACCGATAGCACATATTCGCGGTGTCTCATAGTGGGTCGATCCGACACTGTGTTCCCAACACATATCTACATTGTTGGTGTGATATCCAATATTGCTATGACCCGTGAAACGTGATCATCCAACCAACACATGTACCAACTTATCTCTACATCACAGTCCCACATGATGGATAGAAGTTGGGGATCTCATTTAGTACGTCTTCAATTTAAATCATGGAGTTTCACTAACGAATCACACATTTGTTAATCGCATATTATGAAAAACGTCATGGAACATCTCACTGAAACATGCAAATTACAAATGTCGACATGATGTCATCATCTTATGACTACCATTAAGGTATACATCATCATAAGCCTCCCACTCACATTAGAGTTAATCATGCCAGCATCTTATGCCCATCGCTCTTATATGTGCCTCATGCTTTGCTTGTGGCAGTGGCTTGGTCAATGGATCTGCCATGTTTAGGTCAGTGTGCAGCTTGCATATCTTCACATCTCCTCGATTAACGATCTCTCGGATCAGGTGATAGCGTCGTGGTATATGCTTGGATTTTTGGTGTGACCTAGGCTCCTTTGCTTGTGCAATAGCACCATTATTGTTGCAATAGAGGTCTATCAGATTGGAACAGCTAGGGACCACACCCAACTCAGAAACAACTTTTTTGATCCATACAACTTCCTTTGCAGCTTTCGAAGCCGCAATGTACTCGGCTTCCGTTGTTGAATCTACGACCATCTCTTGCTTGGAACTTTTCCAACTCACTGCCTCACCATTGAGGTAGATGACATATCCACTATGATTGGTTGTCGTCCTTGTCGGTTTGAAAGCTAGCATCAGTGTAACCATTTACAACGAGCTCTTCCGAACCTCCATAGACTAGGAATTGATCCTTAGTTCTTCATAAGTACTTAAGGATATTTTTAACTGCTACCCAGTGAGCATCACCTGGGTTTGATTGGTACTTGCTCGTAACACTTAGAGCATATGAAACATCTGTGCACGTGCATATCATGGCGTACATAATAGAGCCAATAGTCGAAGCATAAGGCACTCTACTCATCCTTTCTTGCTCATCAGGGGTCGAGGCACACCAAGTATCGCTCAAGGTTACACCATGTGACATAGGTATGAATCCCTTTTTGGACTAATTCATGTTGAACCTATTCAACACATTGTCAGTGTACATGTTTTGACTTAATCCAATTAAGCGCTTAGACCTATCTCTATAGATCTTTATACCAAAAATGTAAAATGCTTCTCCAAGGTCCTTCATAGAGAAACTCTTTCTCAAGAAACACGAGTGCGCTCCCACTAACTTTCTTGTAAACACATGTTCTTCTTCATTTTTGAGAAGCCAAATGATTTAACTTCCTCATCAAAACGAAGATCTCAGCTCCGGGATGCTTGCTTTAGTCCATATATAAACTTTATGAGTCTACAAAATTTTCTAGCATTTTGTTGGTCGACAAAACCTTCAGGCTGTGTCATGTACACATCCTCACTTAGGTTTCTATTAAGGAAAGCCGTTTTGACATCCATTTGCCAAATCTCGTAGTCATAATACGCGGCAATTGCTAGAAGGATCCGGATAGACTTTAGCATAGCAACAGGCGAAAATGTTTCATCATAATCAACACCTTGAATTTGAAAAAAACCTTCTGCTACCAGTCTTGCTTCATAGATGTGAACATTTCCATCAGCATTTGTCTTTTTCTTCAAAATCCATTTACACTCAATGGCCCTCATGCCATCGGGTGGAACAACCAGGTTCCAAACCCGATTATCTCTCATGGATTCCATTTCGGACCTCGTGGCTTCAAGCCATCTCACGGACTCCGGTCCCATTACTGCCTCCATGTAAGTGTTAGGCTCTTTGTTGTCCAACAACAAGATGTCATGCTGCCCCGTAGTCAGTAACGTGTACTTTTTAGGTGCGCGACGTGCCCGTATTGATCTTCGTGGTTGGGGTTCAGCATGTTGGTCAGCGACGATCGTCGACTCATCTTGTTGCACCTCCTCATCAGTGGAAACTGGACCATTTTCTTGTGTTTCTCAAACCTCTCGAGTCGCACTGTGCTCCCACTAACTTCTTTTGAGAGAAACTCTTTCTCAAGAAAGACTATGTTCCAAGCAACAAACACTTTGTTCTCTTGACGGTTGTAGAAATAATATCATTTGGATTCCCTAGGATATCCCACAAAGATACACTTAACAGATCTGGGCTCGAGCTTTGTTGGCGTCAAATGCTTAACATAGGCATGGCAGCCCAAAATCTTCAAGAACGACAAACTAGGACATTTTCCAGTCCATATCTCATATGGTGTCTTCTCCACAGATTTAGATGGTACACGGTTTAATGTAAACGCAGCTGTCTCGAGTGCATACCCCCAAAAGTACAATGGAAGATCAGTTTGACTCATCATTGACCTCACCATGTCCAACAAGGTTCGGTTAAGTGCCGACGGCCAACACAGCAACCTTTGCTCCATTCCCGACATACAAATCCACGTCATCTCTTGCAAAGCGCCTAATTATTTTCAGTCCCTGCAATGATTTGCAAGTGTGAATCATTGCACCAATATCAAATACCCATGTATCATTAGGACGTGTTGCAAGATTAATTTCAATAACATTAATACCTTGAGCGGAGGTCGCACCTCCATTCTTTTTCTTCTCTTCTAGGTACTTCTTGCAATTCCTCGACCAATGTCCTTTCACACCGCAGTGGAAACAAACATCATCGGAGGAGGGCCAACCTTTTTATTCTTTTCTTTGACCTTAGTTACCTACCTAGAAGTCTCACTTTCGGCAAGTTTCCTAGCCATGGCTGGACACTTTCGCTTCTTACCCTTCTGGACTGTCATCACATGACCAGGAGCCTTTCTAAGGCTCACCTCTGCCGTCTTCAGCATCCCATGCAACTCGGTAGCATCTTCTTCAAGCCATTCATGTGATAGTTCATAATAAATGGCTCAAAGCTAGCTGGCAGAGATTGCAGTATCACATCGGTGACAAGATCATCATCGAAGGGAAAACCCAGTCTCTGCAAGCTCTCAATGTAACCACATCTTGATTATATGAGGGCTGACCGGAGTGTCTCCGACAAGCTTGCTACCAAATAGGGCCTTCGAGGTGTTAAACCTGTCAACCCTTGCCTGGTTTTCGAACATGTGACGCAGCCCCACGATCATATCATGTGGTTTGGTGCTCTCATATTGCTTCTGCAGCTCAGAGTTCATGCAAGCAAGTATCAGGCATTGCACTCCACAGCATCATCAGTGTGCTTCGCATAAGCACGATACATATTAGAATTGTGCGCGACATTCTGAAGCTCATCCGGGTAAGGCGTATCAAGAACGTACTCTTTTCTTTTCCTGCCTGAGAATAATTCTCAAGTTTTGGTTCCAATCAACAAAACTAATTCCATTTAGCTTTTCTTTCTCTTGGATTGATCGCAAATTAAAACTAGAGTTGCTCGATATTTTCTACAACAACAAAGATATACAACGGTTAGCACTACTTTCATTAAAACATTTAAAAAAAAGAAAACCCACTATGTTTTACGAACGTCCACTGACATTGCATAGTGGGACGAGACCCCACGTTCCCTATGGAACTAGTGAGCTTTGGCATCACCGCTAGCATCATAGTGAACTGAGTAAGCAACGCTTGCCAATCGCATTCAATGTGACTCTCGTTCATTGGTTGATATCATATATCTTGGCTTCCAACGTTATGCCCCGAAACCCAAGTCTGACTTGATAGTTTCATCAAATAAACCAACAATATATTGTGGTGTCAGACACCACCCAATAGATCAAGCTAGAAGATGACACCCTGCTTTGGTAGATCCATCACCTACTAACAAGACCCAAAAGGTGAAACTGTTGGAAGGACATAAAAACTTAACTTTTTACGAGGGATTTTTATACTCATCACAGGTAGTGTTAATGTAAATGTTACATATAATCAAATTATTGTGATAGTATGCCCTCTCCTCGTCCAGCGAAAAATAGCGCGTCCAGACAACCGCCAACAACGAGTAAGGATACCTACTCCTAGGCGTCTCAATTTCAACGCCCTCTTTTGGACGGTGTGGTCGCCGAGTCACCTTACCTCATGTCGATAAATTACATAATTTAATTTGCCTATTACATGCTAATAGAAAATTAAAATATAAATTACATCACATGAGCACTCCACAGGACGACACGCAGGCCGAATATAATAAACGAACAACCTCAACCTAGCTGTAATAAATAGCGACAAACATGCCGCACCAAATATTACATACAGATCATCACATATGATTTTGAGGCCATGCCATCACATCATTCTTTGCAAAAACAAGTTAGACGTTTGTACGAACGATGTTATGGGTTTTTTTAACACGCAGTTAGCTCCGCCGGCCGATGACGGATAGAACAGATTTTTCGCATGCACTGCTACAAATTAACAAGCATGGCGTTCTAGCTAAAATAGCCATACAACTATGTATCAACTGCTTCGCTACATGAATTCACAACCTCGTGGTCAGCCGCGTGACATCCGTGCACCGTCGTAAAGACGGCCGATTAGCCAGTCACATAATGAGGAAGCAAAAACGGAGTAAAGCAGTCCGATACACGCATAATGCTATCCGTTAAAACGATCTATTCTACAACCAACCGCATTAAAATAATCAAGATCCAAAACAACGCAAGCACGGCTCTAGATACCACTGTAGGGTTACGCAGATGGCTACACGCTAGCACAAATTAATAACCGCGTCAAAACAGGATCGCTTGCATGCAGATGATCATAGATTATACCTTCCCAACGCGCGGCGCAGCGGAAGACTTGGTGGAACGCGTGTAGTCGAAGTAGTCGACGTCGAGGAAGTAGTTGTACAGTACGATCTGACGTAGTGCGCAGCACAGCGGCACCTCTACGGACGTCCACACATACGGAGAGAAGAACGACGGCGACACAGAGTCCTAGCGCTCATCAACGCAAGTGGACTGCAGCAGATCAACAGGTATAGAACGGGAGCCCTCTCCACGGTCTCCTGTTCACCCGTGCACAAGACACAAAGTGGCGGCCAGGTTCTGTGCGTGGAGGCTGAAGGCAATTAGGGTTGATCGCCCTCTAGCCGGATCATCAGTACTTATAGAAATAGTAATGGGCCAGCTGCATGGGCCACATGGGCTTTGGCTATTGGGCACATAACCAACAAAGCCCTCCATGGCAACCATAGATACGGATGAAAACGGATCAGATGCGGACGGATGTCACTAATATTACATTTGTTTTCATATTTTCGTCCAGATTCGAATTCGAATATGGATAGTGTCAACCATGCCGGATAGGATACGATTGGATATCGACAATATAAATATGCGATTTGAGTATTCGGATACAGATTCAGTGTCGGATATTGAATATCCGGACTCGGATAGGACAGATTTGAACCCCTCTAAACGGATTCGGTCTCAAATACGATTGGAAAATATTCATACCATGAGTCCGGATATTCAATATCCGACACCATATCTGTATCCGAAAACTCAAATCGCATATTTATGACGTTGATATCCAATCATATCCTGTCCGCCATAGTTGACACTATCCGTATTCGAATTCGAATCCAGACGGAAATATGAAAACAAATATAATATTAGTGATATCCGTCCATATCCGATCCGTTTTCATCCCTACCCCTAACCATAAATTCAATATCTTTCGGGCTCGATCCATTCCACAAGTGGCGCCTAGATGTGAGCAACGTCTTACCACTACCATCCTAGTTCTCAGATGATGGTGCCGAGGCCTTATTATATTTCCAAAGATATTCACCTTTATCTAGCCATGATCCCGGGGGCCAGGCTTGCCTGTTATACTGATTAAGCAGGTAATGCACCATCAACATTTTGATCTTAATCCATCGTGTGAGGTGAAGCTACAATAATTCCTGGGTATTACTAGGATGCCTAGCTTTTGTGCAAAAAAAAAGAAGTATACAGTAAGGGTCTGTTTGGTTGGTGCTGTAGTTTGCCACGTCTGACCTTCAGTAAATTGTGGCGGCCACAGAAAGTGTGGCAACTAAATTCAAAGTCACACTTGTGGCAAAGTTTGGCACGAAAATGAGTCTATGACATGTAGGACATAGTTAAGAAAGTGTGACACACCATAATTGTGCCAGTGATCTAAACATCTACAAATAAAAATATGGAAGGACTAACCATTGGCGTGGCAAATTTTGGTCACGAGCCAAACCACTCCTAATTCTCAATTTTTTACGTGATAGTTCTGCTCCGAGCCAGCCCACTATATCCCACACTCCACCTATTGTCAAACAAGCCCATTAGGCTGTGTCTCCATGACTTCTCTCCTCTTCTCCTCATACACACGCAGCGAGATGTGACTACTCCCTCTGCTCTCCACTCTTCACCGAAATTGTTGGCTCGCCTAAACCTAGACCCAGATGTCTTGTGGCGTTATGGCACAGCAAGGACAAGGGACCCTAAATAAAGAAGGACAATTGTAAATGTCATTGAGATGTTAAATATTCTAGCTGAACTTTAAAAGCGGTTACTAAGATAGTTTTGAACAATAACTCAAATAATTTTAAGTTGACTGCTCTCGAAGTAGAAAGAATATAGCTAATTATGCCAAAGAAATAGTTTGGCTTGTCATTGAAGACCTTGGTGGTGAATAGTTTTCGGCACTTGGTATTCGATCTATAAGCATAAAATTGTAATTTAAAAAAATATTTTACAACTTTCCTTTATTTCATGGATATCTTATAGAGTTGAACAATTTATATGCCTAGTTATAGGCAACTGTATGCTTCAGCGGTAGAGGGGATCGAAGGGAAAACAATTGGCTGTACGCATGCACGCAAATCACATTCATCCAGCCCGCTTGATTCTTTGGTCTTCACGGTGGTGAACACACACGACGCCTTCATCATGTGTGCGCGCTTAAAAGGTATGAAAAGAATGTGGCCCACGGCTTGCACGTACAAGAATATGGTCAGGTAGCAATTTAGTCTCTCGTGTCTACACGGTAATAAAGGCAACGCAAATTACTTTGGACCACGTTGAGATGAGCCAAAACTGTGCAGGTGCTTATTATTCGTTGATTTTTTTTTCAGACGATGAGCACTAAGAATAAACATATTGGAGAACAAGGAATTTAAGTATCTTTTTTCAGGAGTAAGCTTTATGTATCACAAGCTGATACACGCAATTACAATGGAGAAAGTAAGGGGAAAAAAGAAGAAGAAATAAAACTCAGGGTCTGTGTAGAAAAGTTATAAGCTATTTGCTTAAAATAACTATAAAATCTGCCTCATCGCTCTATCTCCCTTGAAATAGCTGTGAAACCTCTCTATTTCCACCATTTGGAAATGCTGAAAGGTGAAAACAGGAAGTGGTTTCTAAAAAACCAGCTTTACTTTCCACCCATCCATTTCGTTGGTATTTGTCAGCTGTAGTACTTTCTAGAAATTGTGTCTATAAAAAAAGAATGAAACTCAATGCACTCTAAGTGGAACTAAATATTTATTTCAATGTATAGTAATACTCCATCTGGAAGGGTTTCTCCTCACAAAACGGCTCTGGCTTTTAGAATATTCTACACTAGCTGTCTTTTTTCTCTTTAAGCATGAAGTAGGAGCCGATAAAGCTACTATTTCTAGCTTTATTGGTTTCAACTCCTCTAGAGTAGTCAAAGCCAAAAATGCCCTACTAAAAAAAGCCAAAATATAGGATGTTGGATGGTTCTGAGTTATCCAATCTTTCCATCCAAATTCTATATGCTGCACTAACGACCGAATGATGGCGTTGCCGGTGGCTAAGAATTTTGCTAAACGAGCTCGACTCATGAGGCGGTACACTGAGCTAAAGTCATGTGTCACAACCGGTAGCTGTAATCAATTCTTAGTTATCGTTGCTACTAAATTGTTACATGAGTGATGTTGGATTGTTCTCAAGCTTACATATTTCCCATATCTTTTATTAATTTTGTAGTAATAATATAGTGTTGTTCAGCGGACTTGCTCTCAGCTTTTTTTGCTTCACATGAATGGTGTGTACCTTCTGGCCAAGGGTGGATCTAACAGTAGAGCGGGTGGGGCTCGAGCCCCTCCTACCACCTCCATGACAATGGAGCCCTTCCTAATTTTCTTAGATATGAAAGAGAAAAATGAAGGGCTCTAGAGGTTGAAGATGACTTTAGCCCCATTTTCCTTTAAATCCTAGATCCGCCATTGCTTCTGGCCACTTGCTTCTCAAACTATAATTGGCCTTCTGTATACTTATTGGAGCAATGAAAATTTGCAGAGTATTTCGATCCTGTAGATTATTCTTTCCGTTAGCATAATCAGTTTCTTGCATGGACCTATGGTTTGTAGGGAGGAAACAGCTTAGCCCTATAATTATATGCAGCTGGATCCTGCAAGAAGGGTGGAAGTGAATCTGAAGTGCAAGAAACAAAGCTGCTTTATGTTTGGATGCTCATAATCTAATAAATCCTGATGTACAGAGCCATTTTTCCAGTTGTGAATTCCTTGAAATTGTTGTTGCTAATGTAAGAATTATGCCTCTTTCTTCTGATATAAGAATTGTATTGAAAATCAAAATTCCTGCCATTTGTTGTGTCATCAAGTTCTTCCCGCCAGCTTTGAATTGCAGTAGTCGTAAATCAAATGCTGGCAGGCTGCTGGTTGATGGTAGCTACAAGCCTACAACCAGTGCAGTTGTAGCTGCAGCGGAACAATAACCATCACTGCCAATCACACTGATGATTGACTGCCTTAGAAAAAAAAATTATCTTCCACGTTGTAATCGATGGCCTAAGGCTACTGCATTTCCCAATTCAAACCAGTCATATAATTTTCCTATGGGCCCCATTAGTCTCTCGTTGTCCCATATCTCTACACCCAATGGCTAGTCCTAATGTAATCGTCGTGTGCCAATGATGGACGTCACACGTCAAGAAAAACACATTTTAGAAGCGTTCGTTTGCCATAGTGTGTTCTTCATTGGATACTTGTGCAAAATGTGAGCTGAAGTGTCTATGGCTTCTGCAAATCACACTGATAGCCCGCGTAATGACCATTTTCTTGATTTTTCTCTACATGTGCCCATGTGGCATCCTAACCTACATGGCCTAACAAGGCCACTAGCTAGCGTGGTACGTTGGTCATGGCCATAGTAGCTGGGCCGGGGCACCAAGCAACTCTCTGACCAATGCTGGTCGCTAGTGAATGTTGGTACACGGCTGCTTTCAAACTACTAGGGGTTAGAGGAAAAAAACAAATTCGGACTTAAATTCTAATCTCTCTACGTGTTACATTCTAAAATTCAACCATTCATCATTGATTTAGAAATACTTTCCCAATTTAAAATCATTCATATTTAACATGGTACTATGAGATTTCATTTGGATCCTTTTACTTAAATTTTACTATTCAATGTGAAGTGCTAATAAAATCATCAAGAAGTTTTTTTGCATAGCAGCTGTTCCACCTCATTTTCAGGATCCAAAGAGTCTTCATGATAAGCAACACCACATACTCTTCTACTCATTAATTCAATTATGTATCTTCTTGCCAATAAGACGCCAAATTTGTTTAGGCATGATGTATGGACAATTTTACCCTCCTTCGTTTTTGTTGGTTGACAAGATTCACCTAAGAAAATACAAGGTCATTAAGCTCAATACACATCAATGTACTTACAACATGGTTAAATCATTTCCATAATCTGCAAAGGTGTTTCTATGTGTGTGTGGATCACTACTACACAAAATCTTTTGCGTCGCACTTGACCTCCATTAACCGTTGTGGGCAAAAGAGAAACCCGCAACGGTTATTTGCGGCCGGCCATGCCGTACGGACGGGTAGCTGCCCGCAACAGTTAATCGATTAACCGTTGCGGGCCACGTAAAACAACCGCAACGGTTAATCATCCATTAACCGTTGCGGTTGCCTTAATCCAACTGCAACGGTTAATCGATTAACCATTGCGGGCCACGTACCTATTAACCGTTGCGGTTGCCTTAATTCAACCGCAACGGTTAATCCTACACTATATATAGGGCAGCCACCCCACCCTTTTTCCCCGCGGCTCCACCTCCATTTTTTAGGGTTTTGAGCTCCAAACCCTAAAAATAGCCACTTTAAGGGGGGAGGTTTTGCCCTTGGATTTGGTGAAGGGTGGCACCGCAAAAGGTTGATTTTTACTCTCCAACACTGGTTTTTCTCTCTTTTACATGATTTAGGTGGTTTTTCACTAGATCTAGATCTAAATGGGAGGAGAGAGAATAACAGATCTAGAGCTACTCTGATGCATTTTTCTTGTGCAGCTCTGCTAATTTGATGAAGGGTGGCACCGCAAGAGGTTGATTCTTACTCTCCAACACTGGTATTCCTCTCTTTTACATGATTTAGGTGGTTTTCACTAGATCTAAATCAAGATCCAAATGGGAGGAGAGAGAATAACAGATCTAGAGCTAGTCTGATGCATTTTTCTTGTGCAGCTCTGCTAATTTGGTGAAGCTCATGGTCATGGATAGGGACAAGTGGATGTACCAGACATCCAGGATGGATCTGGCTTTCCTGGGAAATGTGAGGAAGAGGTTCATGCCTGTTGCGCAGAAGCATCGTCTGAGTCTGGATCGGGATCGCATGATTTGTCCGTGCAATCACTGCAAGAATCAGCTTGCCCAGGAAGACAACGTGGTGCAATCTCACCTTTTATGGTACAGTTTCATCAAGGACCCGAAGTACCTTGTGTGGAAGCATCATGGCGAAAAAGAGCCGAGTGTCGCCGATTCATCTTTGGGTAACTCGTCGACGACATCGACGGCGAATGACGGGGGACAACAACCCTCGGCGGGAGCAACAGCCGCCAACGGAGACAATGCGAGTCATGACTACATCACGATGGCTGATATGCTCGAAGACGTGGCAGATGACGATGGCGATGGGAACGGTGACTCGGTGATTGATACATTGCGTCCCGAGGATGCGGAGCTTCTTGAGGAGATTGCGAACCGTATGGACCATGACGATATTTTGTTTGGGAATCCAAAGTGGCTTGAGAATTTCAGAGAGATGAAGCAGGCGGCAATGGATCCCCTCTACAAGGACGGCGACAAATGTCCAGAGCATTGGATGGCGCTGCGTTTCAACCTCCAGTTGCTAATGTGCAAGGCCCGCCACGGCTGGACCGACACTAGCGTTAACGACCTGTTACGTATCCTTGGTGACACATTTCCAGAGGGTAACAAGGTGCCCGCCAATACCTATCGGGCGAAGAAGCTGATCAGGCCAGTGCCTATGAAGCTTAAGAAGTTCCATGCATGTCCTAACCACTGTATTCTATATCGGGGCATGTAGTATGAGAATTTGCAGAGTTATCCGCATTGTGGTGCGAGTCGGTACAAGAAGAATGTCGGTTGTCGCACGGATAATGAGGAGGGACCCTTCAGAGGGCTGAAGAAGACGAAGAAGAATACGACCAAGAAGAAGCAGCCACCTCCTGAGGATGACGAAGAAGAGGGTTACACACAGAGGAAAAGTCCTGCCCTGTCGGTGTGGTACCTACCCGTCATCGATCGGCTGTGTGCACTATTTGGGAACCCAGAGGATGCCAAGCTCATATCCTAGCATGCATCACCTCAACATAAGAAGGGCGATGGAAAGCTGCGACATCCCTCCGATAGCAGGCAGTGGAAGCGTTTCGACGCCAGGTTCCCGGAGTTTGGGAACGAGGCCAGGAACGTCAGGTTCACATTGAGTACCGACGGGATGAATCCCTTCGGTGACTGTTGGTATTTTTAACGCACACAGATAAATCCGCAAGCGCACGGATACCGTTGTAGCCTTCACCCGGAGGGTTTTAAATATCGTATCCATAGGGAAACGTGTGTGGATCACCAAACAACTAGTTTATCCAAGGGTAGCAATCATGGTTTAAGATATGATGGGTAGAGAGGATTCCTATGGTAATGATCCTATGCAAGGCAAGGTTATGATTCAAATGTCCTTCTAATGTTCACTTCGGGACGCCGCTAGACGGGAAAGCACCACAAAGGATAACTCTACTGACGCGACTACGGTCCTACTAATTTAAGAACCTACTCAATTCAGTGTGGACGGGGCTGTCACCTCCCGTAACTACCACATAACCAGAGAATAGGGCGCAAACACAGGTAACCGACAACCTAAGCACCACGCTTATGCTAACAATTACTATTCTAATTCAGAGCGCTAACAAGAACTAGAGCAATCATAAGAACTATGAACCAATGAACAAAAGAGTAAGATAAATACTTGAATAAAGATCAATTACCAGAAGTATCCCGGATGTAGACTCGAAAAAGCCTGAATCCATCAAAGTACAAGCCGGAGAGGGAGCACCGACATGCTGGCACCACCTTCAACTCTTTCCTCGCTCTCTATCTCTCTATTTTGCGAAGACTAGATCCTAATGAGGACTAATCTTCTCTTGATGGCTAGCTATAGAGAGGAGATCCATTCAAGGGACCCCTCTCAGCTGATCCCAACTAGAGAAAATGAATTAGGGTTTAAGGGATGCCTCCTCCAGGGGCCAGGGGCCTTACTTATATAGCCCTCTAGGAAGCACCACAGTCGTCGGATCAAACCGACCTTGATTAACGACTTTTTATTGATCCTCAAAGGCGGTGGAAGCAGGATCCGTGAGGTGGAGCCTGATTGGCTGAGCCACTAGGGCGGGCGCCCAAGGAGGGGGGCAGGTGCCCCACTTCCAGGCCCGTTTCGCCTCCCGTTTGTTTCTAGAGTCTTCTCGTATCTTTCAGATTCTAGAAAAGTTATGCGTAGCCCCTTTGTCTTTATGTAAACCTGACATGTGGGCCTTCCATGGTTCTTTTCAGTAGACACCCTGCAGAAACAAACATTCACCAAAACTCGTGAAATTATGTCAGTAAACCCCCTATATCTAAGTGGTAATTATGTTTAGGCCCTTTTTCATATTTCGTTGACGGTTAAAATTGACACTTATCTACCGTCAACAAACTCCCCCAAGCTTACCTTTTGCTCGTCCCTGAGCAAAGATAAACTCAGTGACGGATCAGGAGTTGCTACAATGCTTTCACGCCTCAAAGTACAGATGCGTTCAAACAAGAACTCTTCTTCGGTTTAGAGTGAACTATTCTGATTTTCAAACTTACCCATATTACCTTCCACCATGTGGCTTGTAGCCGTCACTTGGGTCTTGAGTAGTTGAAAGACAGAACGGTTAAGTCAAGCGCCATGTTTGAAGCTCTTTGATCAACTATTATTCCGGAGTTTTGCAAGATTTTCAAATAAAACTCAGAGATTCCTTTGTATGACCCTCTCAAGTCTCTCATTTGTGGTATTTGTGGATCCTTACCAAGACATTAATGGTGTATGCCTTCTCTCTTTCATCCTACAATTAACAAGCTTATGGGGAGCTCATAGGTGGGGAGATAGCTAATACATACTTGCAAACATCTATTGCACAGTCAAACCATGGATCCAGAGGAATGAGTCCAGCCATACAGTCAAATCAAGATATGCATGTGTGTGGTCCTACGTATATGGTTTGAGTGGATATATGGTGATAGTGGCAAATGGTGATGATGATAGATGTATGTAGAAATAAAGGGGTAAAGGGATGATAATGGTGAATACCTAATTTTACTTTTGCTCCTTTGAAGAAATACACACCTTTCTTGATCTTTGAAGAATTTTGGAAAGAACTTGGGCTGCTAAAAAATCTCTCTATGTTGGGACATTTGTCCTCTTTCTTTTATTTTTCTTTTTCCACTCTCTTTTCTTCTTCTTTTTTTCTTTCTCTTTTTTTCAGAGCACCCAAGCCTCCTTTTGGATATATAGATAGAGGTAGTAGTAAAAGGGATACTTGGAGCTTTATTGCGTAACAAAAGGGGCTAGCAATGGACGAAGGGAAATTTTTTATGTTCACTCCCAGTGTAGGAGTAGAACAATTTTGGGATGTGTCTAAAATAGAAAGTATGTGGATGCGTACTTCTAGGGTAGAAGTAGCATATATGGGTGGAGTGTGCGTGATCTTGATTTTAACCGCATGACCAATCCCTAAGGGTCGACACAGCCTGACCACACTCAATGCTTACAAGCAGTAAAGATGAGTGGAAGTTTTCCTAGTCTAACAAGCTTATATATATGGCTGTGATAGGAATTCAATCTCTCATCATACAGAAACTCATCATGCAACATTTTTATATTTTCAAAAGATAAAATCTCCAGAACTCTAGTATCTCTAGGAACAAGCTAAACAGCAGCTCAAACCTTCTCATATCATATCCGCCAACTACCTAGACATAGATCAATCATTTGCTACCCACAAGTTTCAGGTTTAGAGCAAATCTTAGATCAAAACAGTTGTGTCCAAAACTTGAGAGAGTTCGAGGTTGAAAACTAGGTACTTGAAAGGAATTACGGTAGAGCAACTATTCATTATTTCCATGCGAGAGATTACTTAGAGAGTCCTCTTTTATTAACAACTCTTTTAAGAACAAAAATAAGTAAACTAGACACACCCTTTTTATTTTGCTTTAGTTATTTTAGACCATTATTATTACAAATTAAGAAAACTTGTAATGAATAAAGTAAAGCTGAGGAAAGAAAATACTTAGCTGGAAACATGGGGGTGCTCTCTCCCAAGCTAGATGTTGACATAGTCGTTCGACCTTACAGTGTAGCAGACTGACAGTGAAGATGTACTTCCTCTAGTGGAGCAATGATTGATGATGATTGTTGAGATAGTGCTCCACTAGTGGATAGAACATCTACTTACTTGTCGTCTCTTCTTAATAACTCCTGCACAACTCAAATAGACAACAAAACTCGTGGAACAGATTAAGGGTTAGGAAATTAAGCATTAATTGTCTAGAGTGTTGCCCATGATTTCTATGCAGAATTTAGCAAGGTATCCTATTTCTTTCTTTTAGTAATTTTAAATTCTATATAATTAACTATGTCTAATTCTTCTTCTGGTAATTGTGCATCTAAGAAAACTTTTAGACGTTGGCCATTTACCTTGAAAAGCTTACCTTCACCATTTTGAAGCGTGACCACTCCATGTGATGCTACTTCAATTACCTTGAATGATCCTTCCCATTTACTTCGTAGTTTTCCATGTCCGAACAGCTTTACTCTAGAGTTGAATAGTAACACCTTGTCACCTGGTTTGAATTCCTTCTTCTTCAATCTTTTATCATGCCACCTCTTTGTCCTGTCTTTGTAGATCTTTGTATTATGATATGCCTTTTCTCCTCATTCCTCGAGCTCAGAGAGTTGCATCTTTCTTTTCTCCCCAGTTTCTTCAAAATCCATGTTCCATCTCTTTATGGC
This sequence comes from Saccharum hybrid cultivar R570, assembly GCA_038087645.1. Classification (NCBI taxonomy): domain Eukaryota; kingdom Viridiplantae; phylum Streptophyta; class Magnoliopsida; order Poales; family Poaceae; genus Saccharum; species Saccharum hybrid cultivar. The sequence goes on from JAQSUU010000198.1 coordinate 1,517,386, forward strand.
CCAGTGTGCCTTGAATTCCAACTCGACAGGTAAGTGGTATGTCTTCCCATAGACCAGCTGGTATGGTGACATTCCAAGAGGTGTTTTGTAGGCTGTTCTGTAAGCCCATAGTGCTCCATGAAGCTTGTCCTTCCAGCCTGTCCCCATCTCATTGACAGTCTTTTATAGAATGTTCTTGATCTGCTTGTTTGATGTTTCTGCTTGCCCACTTGTTTGAGGGTGGTATGGTGTCGCAACATTGTGACAGACCCCATGATTGTGTAAGAAGCATTGAAACTTCCTATCAATGAAGTGAGAACCTCCATCACTAATCACCATGCGTGGAACTCCAAAGCGTGGAAAGATGGTTTCTGCAAACATCCTCTTGGCGTGATTGGAATCTGCAGCTCGACGTGGTAGAGCTTCAACCCACTTTGAAACATAATCAACCGCCACTAAGATGTATTCACACTGCTTGGACTTTGAAAATGGTCCCATGTAGTCGATTCCCTAGATATCAAAGAGTTCTATCTGGAAATTGTTGGTGAGTGGCATGGCATCTCGTGTATTTATGTTCTCATGCCTCTGACATGCTCCACATCTCCGGATGAAATCTTTTGTGTCTTCATACATGGTTGGCCAGAAAAATCCACATTGCTAGATTTTTGCATGAGTACGGAATGCCCCATAATGTCCTCCATATGGTGATGAATGGCATCTTTCAATGATCTTGATTCCTTCTTCAGTTGGTACACACCTCCTGAGTAGACCATCAGAACAAACTCGGAAGAGGTACGGGTCATCCCATAAGTGGAGACGACTTTCTTGAATAAGCTTGCGTTTGTTCTCCCCTGGTGGTACATAACCTGTAACCATAAAATTGACAATATTTACGTACCAGGGGTTGATGCTCACGACCTTGTAGAGCATGTCGTCTCGTAGGTAGTCGTTGATGGGCAATTCCTGTGGATTTTCAAACTGCATCCTAGACAAGTGATCGGCTACAGAATTTTCTATTCCCTTTTTATCTTTTATTTCTAAATCAAATTCTTGGAGTAACAAAATCCATCTTATAAGTCATGGTTTAGCATCTTTCTTAGTGAGCAGGTATTTCAAAGCAGCATGATCAGTATGAATAATCACCTTAGCTCCTACTAAGTAAGATCTAAACTTATCAACAGCAAAAACAACAGCCAGGAGCTCTTTTTCAGTTGTTACATAACTTATCTTTGGTTGGATCAGAAAGGTGCTGGTTAGGTGCAGACGGTGTCGAAGACTTTCTAATTGCAGAATAATTCATGGTGTTTCCAAAATTGGAGAAAAGATACTCCTTGAACTTAAACATGTCTTCCGAAAGTGAAATTTCTTCCTCCTTCGGTGGTTCAAGAACTTGGAGGATAGTTGAGGCTTCAAGTGGAGTAGCTAAAGGTTCAGGCTCAACTATCATAGGTTCTTCCTCAGGAGCTGTCTCAACTACGTCTTCTGGGGGATCATCGAGAATGCTAGTGTAAGGGGTGTTTTCAAGGATTTTTGTAAGGATCTCTCTCCCTTCACTAGCTGAGAGATGCAAGAAAGAGCCTCCAGAGGATGTATCAAGAAGTTATGTGGTTTCTCCACTAAGACCCACATAAAAGTGTTGCAAGAGCATTTGGTCTTGAATGGAAAGGTCAGGGCCAGAATTGAGTAGGTCATTAAAACGTGCCCAAGCCATACCAAGAGATTCTTTTCCTTCTTGTTTAAAAGTTAGAACCTTTGTTCGAAGTTTAACCACAGAGAGAATGGGAAAGAAATGTAAGCAAAAGCTAGATCGTAAAGTTCCCCAATCTCCTTGTATACTCCCTACGATTCGGGAATACCAGTGTCTAGCTTTTCCCGTTAAAGAGAATGGAAATAGCTTCCACCTTAATGTTTCATGTGACATGCCTTCAATTTGCAAGCATGCACAAATTAGCTCAAATTCCCGTAGGTGTGTGTATGGGTTTTCATTGTCTTCTCTTGAGAATGAATGGTCCTGGACTATATTTATTAAGCACGGATCCAACTCATAGCCAGGTGTGAGGATAGGTTTGGAAGATTCTGGTGGCTCTAGTTGGGCACCCGTGGGAGCAGCATATTGATTGATAGGAGTGATGTTATCCATGCTTGAAAAGGAAAGATACAAGGACAAATTTGGTTTGACGAATCACAACAACCGTTTCCTCGGCAACGGCGCTAGAAAGCTTGTTGGTATTTTTAACGCACACAGATAAATCCGCAAGCGCACGGATACCATTGTAGCTTTCACCCGGAGGGTTTTAAATATCGTATCCACAGGGAAACGTGTGTGGATCACCAAACAACTAGTTTATCCAAGGGTAGCAATCAAGGTTTAAGATATGATGGGTAGAGAGGATTCCTATGGTAATGATCCTATGCAAGGCAAGGTTATGATTCAAATGTCCTTCTAATGTTCACTTCGGGACGCCGCTAGATGGGAAAGCACCACAAAGGATAACTCTACCGACGCGACTACGGTCCTACTAATTTAAGAACCTACTCAATTCGGTGTGGACGGGGCTATCACCTCCCGTAACTACCACACAACCAGAGAATAGGGTGCAAACACAGGCAACTGACAGCCTAAGCACCACGCTTATGCTAACAATTACTACTCTAATTCAGAGCGCTAACAAGAACTAGAGCAATCATAAGAACTGTGAACCAATGAACAAAAGAGTAAGACAAATACTTGAATAAAGATCAATTATCAGAAGTATCCCGAATGCAGACTCAGAGAAGCCTGAATCCGTCAAAGTACAAGTCGAAGAGGGAGCACCGACATGCCGGCACCACCTCCAACTCTTTCCTCGCTCTCTATCTCTCTATTTTGCTAAGACTAGATCCTAATGAGGACTAATCTTCTCTTGATGGCTAGCTATGGAGAGGAGATCCATTCGAGGGACCTCTCTCAGCTGATCCCAACTGGAGAAAATGAATTAGGGTTTAAGGGATGCCTCCTCCAGGGGCCAGGGGCCTTGCTTATATAGCCCTCTAGGAAGCACCACAGCCGTCGGATCAAACCGACCTTGATTAACGACTTTTTATTGATCATCAAAGGCGGTGGAAGCAGGATCCGTGAGGTGGAGCCTGATTGGCTGAGCCACTGGGGTGGGCGCTTAAGGAGGGGGGCGGGCGCCCCACTTCCGGGCCCGTTTCACCTCCCGTTTGTTTCTAGAGTCTTCTCGTATCTTCTAGATTCTAGAAAAGTTATGTGTAGCCCCTTTGTCTCTATGTAAACCTGACATATGGGCCTTCCATGGTTCTTTTCAGTGGACACCCTGCAGAAACAAACATTCACCAAAACTCATGGAATTATGTTAGTAAACCCCCTATATCTAAGTGGTAATTATGTTTAGGCCCTTTTTCATATTTTGTTGACGGTTAAAATTGACACTTATCTACCGTCAACAGTGACCTGAACAACTCGCACAGCACCTGGCCGGTCACCCTCACCATCTACAACCTACCTCAATACCTATATCAGAAGCGTAGGTATCTTCTGCTGACCATGCTTATTTCAGGATCGAGACAGCCAGACAATGATATAGACATGTTCCTGGAGCCGTTGATGGAGGACATGCAGAAACTTTAGGAGGAAGGTGTCAAGATGATGGATGCGTCCCTAAAGAAGGAGTTCACTCTAAAAGTCATCATCTTTGTCACCATCACCGATTACCCTAGTCTTTTTTCACTGTCGGGGCAGATTAAAGGTAAGACTGGCTGCATAGTTTGCATTGATGGTACCTGCTACACTTACCTTAGTGCATCCAAAAAGTTGGTGTACATGAGGCACAGGCGATTCCTCCCCACGAAGCACAGGTACCGGCATCCTTCGATGAAACCGTACTTCGACAACGAGGAAGAGCCTGAAACTGACGAGCTTGAAAGGACTGGGTACGGGCAAAAGGTGTTTGACATGGTCATGGGCACAAATGTAGAATTCAGAAAGAAAAAGAAAGGGGAAGATGTGCCGAAGAAGAAGCAAGGGGGAAGAAGAGAAAGCGGGATGAGGCAGAGGAAGAAGCAGAGCCTGCCCTGCCCCCCATTCCATTCAAGAAGCAGTTGTGTTTCTACAAGTTCCTGTCGTACTGGAAGGAGCTAGATACACCCCATGCCATCGACTGCATGCACCTAGAGAAGAATGTCTTCGAGAGCACAATCAGGGTCCTGCTTGACATCAAGACTAAGACGAAAGATGGTCTCAAGTCACGTCTGGATCTTGTGAACCAGAACATCAGACACAAAATCCACCCAACACAGGTGGAAAAGGGTGTAAATAAATTTGACCTTCTGGGCGCGAGCTACAACCTAACAAGGGATGAGAGGAGAGCTTTCTGCCAGTGGCTTAGGGCTGTGAAGGTGCCGATCGGTTTCTCTTCGAACATCAAGAGCTTGGTCTCGATGAAGGACCTCACTATGACCCACTTCAACTCCCACGACTGCCACATCATGTTGACAGTGTTCCTTCCGATTGTGATCAGGGTTATCGGTCCAAACTACGTGAAGATGGTCATCACGTGCATGTGCTACTTCTTTAACCACATCACAGAGAAAGTCATCAATGAAGTTGAGTTGCCTATCCTAAAAGAGTTCATCGCAGAGACCCTTTGCCAGCTCGAGATGTGCTTCCCACCATCTTTCTTCGATATTATGCCACACCTAATGATGCACATGGTCGATCAGATACAGGAGCTGAGTCCTGTCTACTTGCACCAGATGTGGACGTACGAACGGTTCATGTCCACCCTCAATAGATACGTTTATAACTGTGCTTACCCAGAGGGCTCAATGATCGAGGCATACACAACAGAGGAGGCTGTTAACTGCTGCACGAGATACGTCCGAGATGGAAATGCTATTGGGCTGCCCGTCCATCAGCATGAAAGCAGAACAATAGGGATGGGGTGCATGGGGAGGAAAGTATGCACTGATATAGAGAACGAGATCGTGCAAGATGCCCATCACAGCGCCCTTAATCAGTTAGTGTCAATGGAGAAGTGGGTTGAGCAGCACCTGAATGAAATCCGCCACGCTAGTGATGGACGCACGGATGCTTGGGTACAGAGACAACACAAGATCTATTTCATGACGTGGATCCAGAAGCAGGACATACCGAACGGTACCTTAGAATCGAGGCTTGCATCCGGCCCGTCCAGTCAAATCACCACGTGGCAAGGGTATGACATCAATGGATACAGGTTCCACATGAAAGAGAAGGACAAAAAGAGTGCGGCACATAATTGCGGTGTTTGATATGAGGGCATCGACAAGGCGACGGGGAAGACGAAGACATACTATGGGCAGATCAAAGAGATATGGGAACTTGACTACGGCGGTGACCTAGTGATACCCATCTTTCGATGCGAGTGGGTCAAGCCGAAGGCGGTTATCGTGGACGATTATGGGCTAACTAGCATTGAACTTCAAAGTGTCGGCTACAAAGATGATGAGTGGGTACTCGCAAACCGTGTCGCGCAGGTAGCTTACTACACGAATCCCGAAGAATCCAAGAGGCATGTGGTTGTGTTAGGAAAGCAGAGAATTGTGGGAGCCGATGGAGTCCAGAGTCCCGAAGAATACAACAACTACGACGAGTCATCACTCTTTACCGATCATCCACACAAGATCAAGAAAGTCGAGGACTGCCTGAACAAGACCAAGATCAAGCCCTGGTTTCACCCCGACGGTGAGAAGAAGTCCGTCACAGGATCACTTCCAGCGAAAAAGTGATATATATGTATGCCTCACATTTATGTAATAGTGAACTCACTTTTTGATTAAGAGAACTTTTTATGTAACTAACTTTTATTGTAATGGAACTCCTACTACACTAATACTTACTACATTATTACACTACAACGCACTACTACACTGCTCGTACTACACTACTACATACTACACTACTCCTCCTACTACACTACTAGTAATACTACCCTACTACACAAGTAGTACCCTACTACTACAACTCCTACTATACTACCACTTCTGCACCACCACTACTACTATGTAATTTAGAAACCACTATGAATATAAAATTAGTTTTAAAACATTGTAAAACCTTTCATTTTGAATTTAGAAAAAATGTAAAACATTAACCGTTGCGGGCCACATTAGCCACCCGTCATGGTAAATGGACCATTAACCGTTGCGGGCCACATTAGCCACCCGTCACGGTAAATGGTGGCCAATATATAGGCCCAACGCGCCCTGGCAGCGGCCAAGTCCTTCCCCGCGTCACGGTAAATGACCCCGAAGGGCTACTGATTTTTTCCCCTGTTCCATACACCGTCGTCGCCGGGTGCCCTAGCGTCGCCGCCACCATCTTCCCGGGTGCCCTAGCACCGCTCTCTTCGTCGTCGTCTAGGTGCTTACTCCTACTCCAGTTGTCCTCCGGGATTCCTCAATTGAAGCTGTGATTTTCATTCACTAATTTTTCCCCTTTTTCGTTCTTGGCTATGATCTGATTTTGCCGGAGTTTTGGTTAATCCCAGGCGATGATTTCTTGGGAATTTGTTCGTACCCAATTAAATTTCATCTAGGCAAAGTTTGAGCTCGATCTATTTTGTTGAGAGTCGGATTTTGTTGATTTTGTGGCCGTCGCTCCTCATGTTCGTTCGTCTGTTCTTGGGAGCGTCGCTTTCGTTTCTGCTCGGTCCTTTGTTCATCGGTGTGGGGCTCCAGTGTGCCTGGCAGCAGCACTACCAAACTAGGTGTTCAGACGCCGTGCTTGCTCTCAGAAGCGGCGCTCTCCCTCGGTCCTAGGCGCTCCGGCCATCGGGCTTGGAGCTCGTGCTCTCTGTTTGTGGTGTACGGTCCTCCGGTCCCAGCGCTGCTGACCCGCTGCGGTCCTTCGGTTCTGCGTTGTGCTTCTCCAAAGCCGACCGGTGAGCAGGCTTGCATCGCTCCTCTCTGTCTTGTCGGTTTTCATTGTTTGGATTTGCAGCGGCACCTGCTCCCCTACCCTATTCGTGCATAGCAGCATAGCCTTTCTCACAGCACTCCCCCCATCCAAAGTAACCTTTATACAAAATGAGTTGATAAAGACATTTGTGTACTTCATCTACTGACGCAACACCTCCAAGGATAGCCTTAATCAGTGTTGGATTTACTTTCAAATCGAATTCTTTTTTGAGACTAGTGACAATACTTGACAAAGTTGCCTCAATTCAATTATACACTAACATAACGAATCTTACTTCAGTAGCTTATCAAGGTAGTTGTTGAGCTTCATTCTATGTGACCACCAACAACTTATTTTCATAAGCTGGAACCAGAGTTTGGTTTAGCCCCAAATGAGAAAACATAGTGATACAGGCATGGAAAAATTCTGAGGTGCATCACTGTACAGGAACAAACTAAGATTAGTTATAACTGATTATATGTCTAAATTATGGCGCCAGTGTAGAGTTCTGAACATTTTGAGTTTCAGCACCAAATTAAAAACATTAATCCAGCAAACATATACATCCCTTCCGGACTAACTTGTATACATGCATACAATTTAGGTATAGATTTCTTTGATCTATACTTGTTAAAATATGTTTTGCCAGACATTCAAATATGTTTCGTTTGATGCTGCAATGGCTTATGAGATTCTAAGTCTGCATTAATGCCTTATTTGTATGCACTTGAAATATAAAAACAATATCCATTTTTGCTTAAAAAACTGAACTGGTCAACTCTTGAATATTGTTTATTGTGTTAGAAAATATGAAATAGCTAAGGACTGATTAATCATTGTTTTTTATTGTGTGAACAGTCCTCTATGAAGCATGTGCAGTGACTTTAGGCCGCCCATTCAACCAGAGAACACAGCCAGTGCATAGAAATAGATATAAATTTGCATCACCAGAAAAAAGAATAAGCCGAGGCTGCTGATCCTTAAAATTGCATTGCTAAATTAGCAATTCATGCAGAACTGTTTGGTTGGAGAAGGATTGGCTAATTATTTATGGAGTAACAATTTATTTTAGGCTCAAAGTTGACTGGAAAGCATGTAATTGCGTAACTCAAACTTAAATAATCGGTCTAACCATTTGAGGCCGTCTGATGAACTAAGTATGGACCCTGAACCTCTTGTTTAGCTTGTTGCCTCTCTATTTTCTTTTCTCATTTTAAATATTTTTTACGAGTACCATACCCAAGGTACCCTCATCGATCAGGGAGCATGGGCGTAGATGCTACCAAGTTGTTGTTTGGTTGGGCCATTTTAGCCCATCAATGGTTCACGACGTGAATCAATAACGTTCCTTCACGTTTGGTTGATCCAATCTGTAAACGATCATGCTGTGAATAGTTACGCCCATTTGTATCCAGCGTCTTGAAAAGGTGTGGCACTAAATGATACCTGATGAAATGTCACCCCACAGCGGCTATAATGATGAAATGTCCCCATACTACCTTTGTGAGCCTCTAAACTAGGATGGCTTTGTATACCATATATAAAGCAACCAGTTTAGCAGGGATGTGATTACAATGGGGCAAATCCGAGCCAAATATGTACTTTTCTAATACTCTTATGTACTTTTCTTAATTTCTTTGTATAGCTACTCGCAATGTAAATGAAAAAAGTATGTAATCTTGTTTTCAATGAATAAGAGTCATGATTCGGAGGCAGTGGCATTTGCAATGATGTGAAGCTTTTTATGCTGAGGCAGCGGCTATGATGATGAAATGTCCCCATACTATCTTTGTGAGCCTCTAAACTAGGATGGCTTTGTATACCATATACAAAGCAACCAGTTTAGCAGGGATGTGATTACAATGGGGCAAATCTGAGCCAAATATGTACTTTTCTAATACTCTTATGTACTTTTCTTAATTTCTTTGTATAGCTACTCGCAATGTAAATAAAAAAAGTATGTAATCTTGTTTTCAATGAATAAGAGTCATGATTCGGAGGCAGTGGCATTTGCAATGATGTGAAACTTTTTATGCTGAGGCAGCGGCTATGGTGATGAAATGTCCCCATACTACCTTTGTGAGCCTCTAAACTAGGATGGCTTTGTATACCATATAAAGATCTAGAGCCAGTTTAGCAGGAATGTGATTACAATGGGGCAAATCTGAGCCAAATATGTACTTTTCTAATACTCTTATGTACTTTTCTTAATTTCTTTGTATAGCTACTCGCATTGTAAATGAAAAAAGTATGTAATCTTGTTTTCAATGAATAAGAGTCATGATTCCTTTATATATGCTTTCCGATTAATGTACTTAACATGTTCTCTTCATGTAATTGTGAAATATCCATACTGAACCTCTCTTGTTAATAGTTTCCAATGGCAAAAAAGGCTATAGAAGAATGGCGCAAACCAAGCCCGGCCCCGAGTTATGAGGGAGGCTCGTCATCAGATGACGAGGGTCGAGAGGATGAGAGTGGTGAGGACGAGAGCACCTCGTACGAGGAAGAGCAGGTAACACTGAGGGCCCCGAAGAAAAGGCATACGGAGGAGGAAGATGATCCTACCTATATGCTAGAAAAGGCCAAAGAAGATGATCATACCAATACGCCAGAGAAGACGGGCCCCTCAACTCGACAATCTCGCACCCCAGTACGACATGACGAGGGCCACGTAAGTATATAACTTGCACACCGTTGACAGGGCCTCACGTACTATTACTATAAACCTAAAGCGAGTTCTTGCCCTCTCGACAGCTACCGGTGGTGCCCATGTGCTTGGAGTGTCCTAAGGAGAATCAAGAAGAGGAGGGCCATGCATCCGGTCCCACCCCGAGCGCTTCAACCGCAACGAGAAGTGGGAAGAGTCGCAAAAAGACAGACTTGAAGAGGGGTCAGCACGGGAGGCACCAGGTTACAAAGAAGGTGCATGCCATACTTAAGATAGGGCCGTAGGGCGAGCCCTTGGAGCCAGCATCAGTCATCGGCACCTTCAGCAACCAATGCTCCTGTATAGCAAGGGAGCACGTGCCGATCACATATTCAGATTGGAAGAAAGTCTCGAAGGAACTCAAGGAGAAAGTGTGGACTGACATCAAGAAAATTTTCCAGTATCCACCGGACCAATTCAATGAAGCCCTGTGCAGGGGGCATGCGCTATTCATTGCAGGTAGAGGGCTTCGCACCCTCCTGTCTAGACTGCTCAACAACTACGTGAAGAAAGGGAAGTCACCCTTACTAGACTACACCTTCATCAAGCAGCACGTCTAGGATGAGTTCGTCGAGAAGAATAGCACCGATGAAGTAAAGGCCAAGAGCGAGAAGTTCACGGAGCTCACAAAGAAGAACGAGCTCTCACACCACCTAGGCATGACGGGGTACGCCGGTAAGAGGCCGAACTGGCGGCAACAAGAAAGGGAGGCAGAAGCGTCTGGGCAGAGCTACCCATTACAAGGTGTCGACGAGAGGACACATGACTTCTTCTATGCCCATGAGCCAAAGAAGGTAAAGGAGGGCATAACCGAGTACAACAACCCGAAGATCGAGGAGGCGGAGAAGTCTTTGCTCACGATCAAGCCAGTCAAGGAGCGTAGGGAGTTCGTACCTCACAGGGGTCACGACGAGCTGACCAAGGCGCTGGGAAACCCAGAGCACCGTGGCCGCGTCCGGGGCGTGTCATCAAGGTAGAGCTGGAAGAATGTGGAGTCATGGCAATCCGACACCGCCTCTTATCGCACGAGGCAGAGTTACAAGGAAGGCATATTCCAGGCCAGCAAAGAAGCGGCGGTGAAGGAAATGATCATCGGGTCGATAAAAGATGCTTTTACGAGCACCGACCCCCAGATGGTGGAGCTGCGGACACAGATGTTTCGCCAGGCTGGCGTGATGACACAGCAGGGTGAAGCCTCCGTACAAGGGCCGACGGTGCCGAGTACCTCCAACCCCAGAGGTACCTGACCGATGAGATCGTGGAGCCATCACCCACCTGGTTGCAGGTGCCTTGGGGCAGGATGGGGAGGAAGAAGAACGTGGCTACAGGAATGGTACAGCTGCCCAACCCTGAAGCCAGGTTCCATGGTAGGCCCATCCCGCCTGATTATGCCTTGGTGGAAGTGGCATGGACGGACAATCACCACGATGAAGATGAACTTGACTTTGCCAACGAAGAGGGAGACACGACCCTTGGCCGGGCTCTCAGCACAGTAGTGCTATGGAACAAGGGAGATATTGTCTTCTACACGCCGAAACCGGCGACGAAGACCTCGCAGCCGTCACTGTCTCTCCCAGGTGGCCCAAGTCATGACGACGACGACAACGGTGGCAATGGCAACGACGATGATGGCGGCCACGTCAGCACTACACCTAGCCCGTGTTCGGACACGAGCAACCCACAAGGAGGTACAGGGGGTGAACCAGGTCACCAAACACCGCCTCCAAGCCAGAGCCAAGGAAAATGTCCACCCGTGCCAAAGAAGACAAAAGCTGAGGGGGACAAACCCGCCGCCCAACTCACCAACGTGGAACGGGCAGTGTGGGATATAGCAGAAGAGTACCAGTACACAACGGCGTTCGAAAGGTATATATGCTAATGGCAACCAAACATCATCAACAGATTATGTGTGCGTAGACGATGGCGCTAACAGACTTGTCCACTCGTTGTCTCAATTACAGGGAGCAAACCCCACCATCCATTTGGGGCCTAACTCTAGATTGCCCTGAGAACTTTGAGAATGGCAAGTTCATGGTGCCGTTGGGCCAGCTCATCAAGGAGCCGTGGGAGGTTCAGAGGTTCCATCTATGGTATATGAACGCGTCGAAGTTAGGAATGAAGGATTTTGTTGCGAGGGTCCCCAAGGAGTACTTCCACTTGACCGAGGACTGTGAGTTCCCCGTTGACTTCCATGACATGCAAAGGATGTTGCGGCGCAAGGACCTCGACATTGCCCAAATCACCCTTTTTAGCATGTAAGTTATTACACCTCTGCATCGTTGTAGGTACGTTCATTAAGATCAAACTACAATGCGATGACGACAACTTGTGCTTGCAGGATGCAAGCTTATGTGTGCAAGGAAGTAGGGACGAATATTATCTACATATCTCCTATGCATATTACCGAGAGGGCCATCATTGGGTATGATATACCGAACACGCATCCTAGGCTGGCGAACTTAAGTGGTTTAGACCGAGTGATGGCCAAGGCTTTGATGCAAGGAGAGATCAAGTTCAAAAATGGACAGTACCTCTTACAAGCAATGAAGAAGATTAAAAAATGGGTGTATCCTTGCCGCACACCAGTTCGGGTAATTAAGTCAATGCAATAGCTTATGGGCTCACCACTTTTCAAATCTCAAGTTTTGAGATCCATATTGTTTCAATGGTGCAGCTTAGGCCTCGTGGGCCACTGGATTGTATTTCTAATCTATCCTCAGGATGGAAAGGCCATTGTGTTGGACTCCATGCGGGACACCAACAAAAATGGGTACAAGCAGTTCGAAAGCGTTCTGCGATAGTAAGTGATGACACTTCTTCTTTTATGCATTCAAAGTATCGCACCAAATTTGTTGTTCATAGTAGTGGTTCGCATACAGTGCTTACAGGAAGTACATGGAAGAGGACGGCTATGATCGGAGGTCCGAGAGGATGAAGAAGAAGTATGGCACAAAACTGGCCATGAGGCGAGATTTTCCGATACTAGTACTAATACTTCTCCTGCCCTACTACTACCAGAACTACTAATACAACTCATACTACTAGCCTACTACTAGTACAACTCCTACTACTACCCTACTACTACAACTACTACTACCATACTACTACACCCTACTACTATTACTATTACCCTACTACTACTATTACGGTCCTAATGATCATGTTACATATATTATGCATGCAGTGTTACAAGCAACCGGAAGGCTCAGTTGTGTGTGGATACTATGCTTGTGAGTACCTCAGGGCTTGCGGGAGATTCAGGAAAAGCTGGCAGCAGCTGAAGAAATCCATGAATTGGTGGCGAAAGGAAAGGATCACCCATAGGACCATCACTCGAACAGCAGCCGACATCTGTAAGTTTGTCACTAATGAATGTTGTCATGTTGATGGAACTTTCTTCAATAAGACTAGCGAGCTAGCGACGGCGGAGAAGTACGAGAACCTACGCAACTGGAGAAACGGTGAGCTAGAAATGAAGGACTACAAGTTACCGGACTTGTTCTCGTAGGTGTCCTAATTAACTTCTGAACATTAATGTGATGTGAATTTGTGAACTTGATGTAATATGAACTTATTAGTGCGTTTATGGAATTTGTGATCTCGAACTTGATGTAATATGAACTTGATGTGATAAATATATGTGTATTTTCTCTGTATGCGTATTTTCTGCTTTATTATTTGTGTTTGAATCTGAGAAAATTCGGTTTCAAATTCAAAATCAAATTTCCAAAAACCTTTTTTTAATTCTAAAAATCATTAACCGTTGCGGTTTCCCTAAGCCGCCCGCAACGGTTAACACCATTAATAGTCGCGGGCGGCTTAGGGCAACCGCAACGGTTCGGGCGGCTTATGGAAACTGCAACGGTTAATGCCACGATTAACCGTGGCCTTTGCTTGGTGACGGTTGCTTTGCCCGCAACAGTAAATCAAAAACGCCCGCGACGGTAAAGATTTGTGTAGTAGTGGATGCTATTTAGGTCTCCTCCAATATTCGACAATGAAAGAAACAAGAAGCTACTCCCACTGTCTTGTAATATAGTGCATTCAACATTCAGAAATTGTCCTCAAATATAATGCATCGTAAAGGACAAAAACCAGTTTTGTATTAAATACTTTACATTTATCAACCAATCACCATTAATCACATTGATAATAGTGTCTGATTAGGAAATAAAATGAGGGTACTTGCGTCTTTTATGTTCTCTATTAATTTATCTTAAAATTACTAGAATGCACTGTATTTCAGGACAAATGGAGTAAGTGCATAACACATAACCTTTCAAAATAGGCAAAAGGAGCATGGTATAGGTATACCACAGACATCGAGACACACAGAAAGCCAAGAGAACACCTCTCATTGCCACTGAAAAGAAGAAAGAAAGTTGCATAGGCTTGAGGCTTGAACCTTGGTCCAAATTTGCAAAGCATATATAGAAGGCATATATAGAACAAAAGTAGAGAAGGGGGAGGACATACTACTTGCATTGCTACACATGCAAAACGAATTCATTCGTCCCAATTGATCCTTTAGTCTTCATGCCAATTTTTTCTTTCGCCTCAAGAGGAGGTTATTATCTAGAAGAATCACAAGGATCAGAACCGGTAATACTCAGTTATCAATACATTATGTTAGAACAGACAAACAACCACAAACTTGCACGGATAATTACCTATTATTTACCTTTAAGCATGTTATTGAAGGGTTATTACCGCAAAGTAATGCTAAACTATTTCCTCTCCTTTTTTCTAAACCTAAGCTAACTCAAATTTTTCTCTCTTTCCAAATCATTTTTTATTTTAACATGGTCATGAAGTTGAATGCATCTGGCCATAGCCATACAGGCGTTCCTTTAGATTTAACAGAAGCTATGTTTCAAAATGTCATACTACTACGTTTCAAAAAAAAAATGTCATACTACTGCCTCATATTTTGAGCTTTTGAGCCCAGGGCAACGAGGTGCACATAAGCAACATTGACAGCTAGGAATGAATAAGGCAGCGACTAAGTTTAGAGACAAAGTAATCCTAACTACATGCAATTTAGCCTCAACTATCAAAGATTTCAAAAGTAGAACACATCATATTTTTTTAATTTATCTGAGCTCAAAATCACGAGGGACCTCTTATTAGCATAATTAACAAGGAGATGCCTCGCTGTGTAAGCATAAACCTTCTAAGAGGCTCTACATCAATTAGTCAAGTTGGCAAAGCAGTGAGCTACAAGAAGATTAAGTTTGTATTTTTGCAATTCATTTTTAATTGAAAGAAAGACACTGGACAAGCAAAACCTTATTACATATATATTTGATATTCTTGTGTTTTTCTCTTGGTAAAGCCACATGTTTAATAATTTCAAATTTCATTGTAGGATACAAAAGGCCATAAATGCTGGTCATATATCCTGGGAAAATCGTAAATAGGCCACAGCTTTTGTAGTAAACATTGCTCCCTCAATTTCAAATTATAAGTTGTTGTAGCTTTTCTTTTTCTGAAACATCGTTGTAGCTTTTCTAGGCGTATAGCTTTTACTATACATCTAGATATACAGTAGTAAAATTTATATATTAGAAAAAATAAAAAGATGACTTACAATTCGAAATGGAGGGAGTACTTGATATTATCTTTAGCAATAGGCACCTTTCAAGTAAAATAATTTGCTGTTACACACCCTAACTAACTAATAAAATAATGATTTTCTAGTGCATTGAGAGTGAGGGGGTGTAAGAATGACCATTCTGCACCTGCTAAAAGTGGTCCAACCACACTTCTGCTGCCTGCTGCCGCTGATCATGCACGTTCTCCTCGACGTTGGCACGTGTACGAGCAGATCATATATGAGAAGTGGGACTGTGGGAGGGGATGGAAATTGGAAACTGAACAGTGGTTTGGGAACGCGGCCGCGAACAGAGGCGCAGCACGTGATCCGCGAGGTTCTCGCGCCTTGTTCGTCGAACGCGGAGGTGAAGGACGAGCTGGAGGACAGTCCTGCATATATGCTCATGCAAGATGGCATAGAACAAGTACTGTTTGATTACTGTCAGTAATAGGAAATGCAGCTTTTTGTTTACCTGATGGGAATTCAATATGCACTAGCTGTACGTTATTCGCCGACTGTAATTCCTCCTTTTCAAATGAATTTTTCTTTATCAGATGTCTCCGGAGAGACCTTTTCAAATGAATTTTTTTTCTACATCCATGTGCGTGCCGCAAGCCGATCAATATATCATTATTGTATTTCCCTCGTCATCATATACCATGGATATCTCTTATATGTTATAAGAATCTATTTCTAAAAATTTATTTGTTATTTCAACCTTTGAAGGGAACTTTTTAGACACCTTGTCAACATTTATATTAACTTCAATTTTTGAAGATATATATAGGAAACATTGTTATCTAAGATTATGTAACCCCAATAATATTTTGTCTATGCGTCTAAGTGCCTAAGTGGTTAATTACTTGAATAGATGAGTGAACGATTAACTGAGTGCCTGAGGTATTGAGTGGCCGAGTGATTGGGTCATCCGGTGGCCGAGTGATATTTTAAGAGAACAATCAAATCTCATTAGCAAATTAATTCAGAAACTATATCATATTATTATCATAATTGCGTCAACTATCAAAATCATAAACACATGCGACACGTGCATGGCTACTAGTCTTTCTAAAATAAATATAGTTTCTTAAATTATATATTAAGTAAAAGAGTTAAATGCACCACAGGCCCCTGAACTTTGAAAATACATTTCTGGTCCTCTAAACTTGTTAAGTGATACACATAGACCCCTGAACTTTGAAAATGCATTTTCTGACCCCCTAAACTTGTCAAGTGGTACACCACATGCCCATGAATAGTAACACTGCATGCGACATGACGCCGGAGCTCTGCAGGCTGCCTCGTCCTCGTGCATGGTCGTCGTCTGCAGCAGCAGCACACATACCCGTGCTGTCGTGCATGGCTGCGTAAGTTATGCTGCATCTAAACGCATGCATACATGCTCTTGCCAACGTAAGAGTATATACAGAGCGTCGGCGAGGCACACGCGGCTATGCATTAATATTGCATCAACCTAAAGAAAACTGATCAAGGCATGTTATTATCTTGCAGCGTGCCTAGGACTTCCATTGCAAAGTTGCAGATGTACGAGAGAATGAAAAATGATTCGTCATGCAGTGATGCCAAAACAGAACTGCATGGGGTCTTGAGAGCAATCCATCTCACACTCATGCAGCATCGTCCGACGGTACACACTCCGTACGTTACCGTTCCGAGGCAACTGCCTCTGCCCGAAGTCCTGGAGAAGATTTCGGTATGCACCAACCAGCAATAATCAGCACCTGAACCTGCTGCCAGCCTGCCACCGTGCGTATCTCACTGCTGTGAATTATGAGTAATGCAGCGCACTATATCGATCCATCCGTATAAGGGTACCGTACGTGCCTCAGCTTAACCATGCCGCTGGTGGCCTCCTACTACTCTACGCCCCTACCCACCAACCATGCCGTTGGTGGCCTCCTACTACTCTACGCCCCTACCCACCAACCATGCCGTTGGTGGCCTCCTACTACTCTACGCCCCTACCTCCTACTACTCCAGCCAAGCTACACTATCATCTTATCCTCGTCATAGCACCTTATCCTTACTTCTTAAGTTGGATTTCTAAAAAAGTTTTGGAAAAATATCAAAAGTTACTGTTCATGGGCCTATGGTGTACCGCTTGACAAGTTTAGGGGGCCAGAAATGCATTTCCAAAATTCAGGGGCCTATGTGTACCACTTAACAAGTTTAGGGGACCAGAAATGCATTTTCAAAGTTCAGAGACCTATGTGACACACGCTTATTAGTTTAGGGGCATGTGGTGCATTTAACTCTGAGTAAAAAATTTGTTGTGCTGAGAGGGGGCCATATGGCCCCTTCCAGCCCCTTACTCTACCCACCCCTTGACTCTAAGCCTTCTTGTTAGGGAACTGTTAGCCTCAGGGCGCTAGCCGTGTACTGTTACCACCACCAGTGGGGCAGCACGCGCTCAGCATGCACGCGATGCAGAGGCGGCGTGGACGAGTGAGGTGCAGCTGTCAGCTGCACAGCAGGACCTCGAGCTAGAGCTCATCGCGGTGCAGACGAGCATGCTCCAAGGTCAGCTTGCCGAGCTAGAGCAGAGGTGCCACAGCTTCTACGCTCAGACAGGAGAGGTAGAAGGCTAAGCCGGACAGGGATATGCTGAAGGAAGGTTAGTCGACATCCTACGCCATGTACAAGGAGCCAGTTCGAGAGGTGGAGTTCCTCAAGGGACTGCTAGCGGTTCAGGTGGAGCCAAAAAAAAAAGTTATATCTTATATCTTTGGGGACGACAAATCAGTTGCTAACTTTTAATAAGCTGAACAACACAATGTTAAGCAAATAAAGTGAAGTCAAAGGTGAAACTAGACGTGCAAAAGTATTGTAAGGTAAAACGACACCATTGGTGGGCCAAGGTCAAGCAAACAAAGTTTGCAAGTCGGTCCAAGCAAACAAAGTTTGCAAGTCGGTCCAAGCTATTTGTTTCGTTATATGTTGTCATTGGGCCGATAACCATCATCTACAGGGCTTACAACAAATGGAAGGATCACAAACATGTTGTGCTCGTGAATTGCAGATGCAGCTTGGTTGGACTATTCGGTGAATGAGTGAACCTGTAATATTTTCTGTACGTGTGGAATCTGTATGTCAAGTCTGTTGGGCTCGTGTGTTGTGCTATTGCAGCAGCAACCCAGTTGAACTATTTGATGTACGAGTTATTAAATTATATATTAAGTAAACGAAAATTGTTGTGCTGAGAGGGGGCATATGGCCTCTCCCGTCCCCCTGACTTCACCCTACTTGTTAGGGAGTTGTACCTGACTCCGCCCCTGATTGTTTGGGAACTGTATAACTCATTAGTATAGCAAGTGGATCTTAAGAACAATGACAGATTAAAGTTTCATTTCAGCTTGAATTTTTAATATGATATTTTATAAGAAAACTCCATTATCAGCATTATCAAAATAAAATCGTTTGTCCCTACAAGGATTGGCTCATTGTAAAAACTTCTCAGCAATCTCATATAATGCATCAATGAAATCTGAACATAATTTCCCAGGTTCACATAATATATTCTGTTCATTCAGTTTTATCTCTGAAGTGGCATGGAAGAGTCACAAAACTTGGCGAGTAACCAGTCGACCACGGCAAGCCTTTCCACGTCGTGGACTGTACCACGTGTTCCCCGTGGAGATCGATCCGTGCGGTAAGTCAAAGGTTGATTTGATTTACTCTCACCATTGAACAGCCGACCTGTACTATAGTACTCCCTCCGTCTACAGAAGAATGTAATTATGGGAACCGTATGGATTAATCTAAGTCAAGTTTAACTAAGTTTATAGTAAATAGTATTAACATTTATGTATTCAAATAAATTTATTATAAAAATATATTCTATAACTAATCTAATGATACTTATTTTGTATCGTGATTGTTAGTATTTTTTATATAAATTTTATTAAATTTTAAATAGTTTGACTTTAAAAAAACGAGAATTACATTGTTTTGTGAACAGAGGCAAAGTAGAACGCAACACGGTGATGTCGTGCCAGAGATGTGGTCAGGTCATTGGGCGTGTGCGGCAACGCCAACGGCTACGACTGACAATGTGGATGCCACTTTGATGAGGCTAAAATTGACGGTTTTTTTTTCAAAATCTTTCTCTCTCCTCCCGAACAAGAACTGATTTTTCTTTTTTGTCTACCGACAAACTGACTGAAAAGTATAGCGTCCTTAAGCAAAGACATGATTCAACAGTGTTTCTAAACAAAGACCACAACTGGAAAGTGTGTTGAAGCAAATTTATCCTAAAAACCAATCGGATTGGCGCGAGTTGGAGATTTCAGTTCAATTCCCCTGCCTATTTTGCAGGAATTGGATCAGCTCATTCTTCATAGGCTATATCAACCTATCAATGCCTCTTTGGAAAGAGAGGAATATAAAACCGTCACTTAGAGCACCTGCAATGTTATAAGCTAATTACTAGCTCTAAGTCAACTTCTTCAATAGTGTTAACTTTTAACATATAGCTCATAACATAGATGACCCCACATGACACTCTCCTATGATCTTGGAATATGTTATGAGTCTAGCTCTTGATCAAGAGCTTGCTTTTCTTTCTCTTTATTAAAATATTAAAAAATATTTAGAGCTAGCTTATGAGAGCAACTCTCCAAGAGATTCTCTAAATCTTTTCTAAATGTTAGGAATAGAGATTTTGGTGAAAAAGTACCCTCTAACAGCTTGTCTAAATGATTATTCAAATATAGCCATCTTCTATTCTAGATTTCTCGCTAGCCAAAAATAGAAGACAAGAATAACTCTCCAGAGTGCGTATAAGATATAGAAAAACTGTCAGAGAGTGAAAAGATATAGAAAGTAATTTTTATACAAATGACTTCAAATAATGATTTAAAAAGTGAGATTTGAAAAAGCTCTGGAGATGCTCTGAGTCACCCATTGTAGATGCCCTTATCCAACTGTTTCTGAATAGCTAGCCAGCTCGCCGTTGCTTTTGACCAAGGAGAGACGATTGGATGAAGAGGGAATATCGTGTCATATATGAAAAGTGGGAGGGGATGAAAACTAAACAAGATTTGTTAATAAGTGGGAAACAAAACAAGATTTCTTAATAGGAGGGAATGGACCCTAAGATCTTAAAATTCCGTTCTTCCTATCTTACACAATTCGTGCGTTTTCTGTTCCTTTTATTTTCTCGTGTATTCAAGACTATCATATAACTCGTATAGGAATTTTACAAAAATTAGAATAATTTTGTAGGAAAAAACATAGCATTCAGGAGGGAATCCCATGTTCCCAACATGCCTTAGGGGCAGTCCGTACTCACCTCTCTTAACTTCAGATCCTTCCGTTTGATCAACTTCGGATGACCAGCTGGGGCTATCAAATACTACTATAATAACTAATGCAGTAAGAGCATCTCTAGAACAGTCTTGAGTATCCATAGCTAAATATGAGTAACCTGACCAAAAACTATGTTCTAGCAGCCCCTTAACTTTGGGTGAGCATCCAAATTCTTCCTCCACCCCTCGTTCCTGGGGGCCTACGAACCTGTCCCTCTACGCTGGCGTCGCGGATCAGCTCGACCTTGCATTCCTCCGGTGGCTTCTCTCTCGAAGCCGCCTCCGCCTAGCGCCGCCATCCGCCTCCTCCCAAGCGAGGCCATCCCCCCCCCCCCCCCCCCTTCCTCAGGAGCCTGGACAGCTCCCTCCTTAGCGTGATAACCACCGCCCCCGACCATGGCGAAGCCACCGGACGTGGGTCCTCTCACGTATTATCTCCGTCCCCTCCCCCGGAGCCCATCTCACGATGAAGCCACCCGACGTCGTACTCACGTATTATCTCGCAACAAAGCCACCCGGCGCGGCGACGCAGTTCCTCTCAAAAGTAGAGACCGTCATTTTAGAGCTCCTGCGGAAGATGCTAGCGAAAATAAGCATCTCCAAGAGTTTGCCAAATCAACTTGGCATCCATCTATTTTTGGCAAAACAGAAAAATTGTGCTCCAACAGTTTGGCATCCAACTTAGCAAATTTTAGCAACTTGGCAAATCTCCCCCTCCACGCGCATATTTGCGCGTTTCACTCGCGCATCCGGCTTTGCGTGCATATTTAAGCGGGGCTCTTCGTTTCTTAGTGGGGCTCTTCGTTCGCTTAGCGGGCCTCTTCTTATTTTACCAAGTCCAAATGGCAAACTCTTGGAGAGAGTCTATTTTTTCAATTCATATATTTTAGCAAATTACCAAATCACGATATTTGCCAAGTGAATTTTAGCAAACTCTTGGAGATGCTCTCCCTCCTTTCGTTTTTATGTCACGTTACTCAGTTCTAAGTCAAACATTACTATCTTTGACCATCCATTTAAAAAACCCTTAATAGTTTCATGACATATTTTCAACTATCCATTTTTTTTTCAAAAAAACACTTTATAACTTCAGGACATATTAATTATAATATTATGAAAGTATTCTTTATAGAATCCAATAATACAAATCTTATATCACGAACCTAGATATTTTTTTAAAAAAATTGTGTGGTCAAAAATATTAATGTTTGACTTAGAACAAAATTAACACTGACATGTAAAAAACGGAAGTACTCTGAAAGGTGTCCAAACTGTTCATGGTCCATCGTGTCCAATATGGCAATCCTCATAATCGTTTCTGACAATAGAGGATTAACGGTAGTATCGAGTATATAACAATGGAATGTACTGGGGCATCATGCATCACAGAACCAACTGCAAAGTTGACTGAAAGCTTAACTGGACCATTCCTAAAATACAATTCTACAGCTAGTACAAAATTTGCCTGTGGCAACTACTAACATCAGTCACGATTGAAAACACAAAAACCAATGTATGCCACCCCGGATGAAGACCCATCAATCAGGAGTTCAGATAGGTGCCTGCAGAACAAAATCAGCGCTTATTTTTGGGGAATGCAAAATCATCATCGGAGTAGTCATAACAAACAATTGTAGCATGTGCAATCATCACGAGAATCAACATAACATTCACCACGCACAAATAGTAGTAAAAACTTATCAATACGAATGCCCGTACAAAATACATAACAATAGCACAAATAACCACTCACCTGGGGCATAGGAAACTACAGGCTTGCAACTAAACTAACTCTTGTCACTTTTCTTCTTTCTTTTATGCTTTGGTTTGATAGCATCTTTTAGACTTTTTGGCGATCCAATTTCCTGGGACTCATCAGACTCTCCAGCAGCCACAGCACTTGATGTGTTCACCTCAGCATTAGATGATTCAGCCATTGGTTGGGCATCCTCGTGGCTGCTGACCTTGACGATAGTTGGTGGATCTGCATGACGTGAAGCAAATAAGTGAATCCAAACGAGAACCAATCTTGGCAAAGTATTCTTCAAGAAAGATTACAGCAAGTTCCATATGTCAAATCAAAATGACTGAAAAATAAAGGATGATTCTAGACTGGCAGGAGGCAGAATTATAGACATCAGAATTTAGAAGGATTCAGTTTGTGTAATTATTTGTACCAGCCCTATAAAAAGTTGTATGAAAACATGACTAGAAAGTAGAAACAGGGGAGAATGACACGCCATAATGATGATATTTAATCATAAATGAGAATTAAAAATGCCAACCAAAGAATGACTCCAAGTACATCACAGAGAGGTGTTATGGAGAGTTAGCAAGCAAGAAGAAAACCCAACATGTAAACAAAAATATACCCGGCAAATCAGAAATTCCGAGGGAGCTTAATGAAACTCCTTTAGAATACGGATCCCTACATGGCAAAACCAGGACCAGTTGGCAAAAAACTTGTGTCAAGCAAATGTTTATGCTAAATATCTAGAACTTAGGAAATAAAACATCAGACCAACCACTACCAATTTGATGGGCCACCAATGAATGTTGATGTTTGTTTGTGTTTAGCAATTCGGTTCCCAGTCAAGGGTGAATTCCTTTTTATACTTTGATGGTCCTCATCACCTTTGCTTATCTGCTGAACGTCCACAGTTTGCTTTTCCAATTCACCATCACCTTTGTCCTCCATAATTACATCAGTGACACTAATTTTCTTAGGAACCGAGGTTGGTAAACGTTTTACTTTCTTTAAAGCTTTCTCGGTGGTGTATGAGTCTACCTGAAACAGAATACAGCCATACGATTAGTAATGAAATACAAAGCCAACCATGGAATGAAAATCATAATCCGAATAGCTTCACATTCCATGAAACATTCAAAGACATGCAAACTACAATAACTTCGTTACTTAAAAAGTACAGTTAGCAACGGGATCCTCTGTTCTACAACCTCACATCCCTTCTGGCCTTCTCCCTCCTCTCACGAAATAGTCTACCACGACATGTGCGCCCACCAGTACCACCTCATCCAGCACAACCTATGACCAGCTGTTCACCCTCCTCCCACCCAATAAATCAGATTCATCCAGTGCTTGAGGTCAGGATGACTGCCAAGACAATCCCCCAGCCACCACGGTTAGGAATGCAAGAGGCACGGGTTGAGCCACGCGCCCGCTGAGACAACGCGCCCTGCAAACCCACCAGAACCCGCATTATGGCCGGCATAGTTTTAGCAGTTATGCGGCCAGCCCACGTAACCCAGCAGCGCCGCAACCCGCGTCTGCAACCCAATGGTGGAGAACCCTAGCACCGGCCTTCCGACCACTTCGCCATCGGCTCAGCACCCAGTCATCGTCCTCAGCCTTGCCGCCGTCGCCGTGACCCCTAGTTGCCATTGTGCGTGATTCATCATCCCCATCCATTCCATCTGGGCACCAAATCTGATTCCTCTTGTTTCTTGCAGTAGCCCTTCGGATCCACTGCATCCTGAGCTGGAGCTGCTGCGACAACCTCAGCCCCCTGCTGCGGCGACCACAACCGCTACATTTTTTGAGAACCCAGTAAGGTTTGCAACAATATCATAATTTAATATTAAGTTGCAGTTGTCTAGCCGTTGTGTTAGGCCAGTCTCAGTGGGGAGTTTCATCTCCCAGTTTCCAAGACTCAATGTGTTGGAAACAGTGTATCGTCCCATGAAACTTCTATCATCTCTCTCTTCATCTATTCCATGCCATGTCAGCTCATTCAATGCCATGAAACTCCCACTGAGACTGGCCTTATTGGTTTGTTTATTTAATCTAGCACTGTTTTTGTCTCAGCTAGCAGCAGCAGTTCAGTATGAACTATGAAGCTAGCAGAGACTTGGAGCTCTTTTTTTTTTTGCATGGTTAGTTGGGTTTGCCCCGTACTTTTCCTTACAACTAGGTTTTCTAACTTACAATTATGTTTTAAATCGGGGGCGGCTACTTCCAAGAAGACAATGAGATGAAAATGTACATCACTAATGTTGCAGATGCTTAAAATATGTAAATATTTTCTCATTAGATACACAAATAACTTAACAGTTTAATTTATTTTTATTATTGTAATAAATAAGAACATATTTATCACTAGAAATGTCATTGTCATGTTTTTTATTTTCTGATTTTTTTAGGATTTTGTTGAAGTATGTGAGATGGATTGTAAATTTGAGCAAGTTTGAGATGAAGTTAATGTGAGTGAATCTGCTAGCTATCTTATTCTGTGTCTTGTAGCTAGTGGACAGCAAGCAGGTGTTGTTTTAGGCGTGCGCTTTCCAGTCACGAGCTTTGTGGCACTGCGCGGGCTGCCGCAAAGCCCGCAAAAGCTAGTTGTGCTGCGCGGGCTGCCGCATATGCCTGTGAGCTCTCTCACAGCTCTCACGGACACGGGGCAGGCTGACCACCGTCGTCCTCTTGTAACCCTAACCACAGTGGCTCCCTGCCTCTACTCATCATTCTATAGCACCAGGCATGCCCTGAGAAAGGTACGTGCCACTACTGTCAATCTGAGATACACCTCTCTTTCCCCTCAGTCATCTCCACCCAGCTTTCTGCCTTAATTTCTACGTCATGTTTAAAACACGAACTCGAATGGCATGTTTATATTAATTTAGCTCAGATGAGGCAGCAATATTTATTTCAATCCAGTCTAGCTCAATTTAAGGATGAATCAAGTGACATGTTTATTTTCAAGCCCACAGAAGAATCAATAAAAGAGCCAATAATTGTATATGATATTCATTGCGTTGAAAATGTGAGTGCATTGGTTTTATGTATGGGGATCCAATAATACAGCTATGCATTCTAGGCCTCCAGGCAATGGAATTGTCATGTACGGGCGCACATACCGGCGCCGTCGTGATGCCAGGAGGGCTGCTGAGCGCGCAGCTAAGGCAGGTGCCACCGTGAGTGGCTAATTCCAGAAAGTTAGGATCTCTAGTTTCCTTTTGCATGCCTAAATTATAGGATCTCTAGTTTCCTTTTGCATGCCTAAATCATAGGAGTGATTGGTTGGGCCTATGGCCATATATGCCGTGTAACAACCTGGGAATGAATCAAGCAGAATCAGTTATCCTAAAGTTGCTCCTCTCCCTCTAATCTCTCAAGCCACCGGTGAGATTCATCTCACGGTGAAGGCCTGGAGCGCGACTACGAGTTACGTAGTCGCGGTCCGGCGAGGTTAGGCGTCAAGGCGCTTGACAACCTGGTATCGCGATCCAGCCGATCTTCTTCCTCCTCCGCCGCCGCTCCACCAGCCACCACGCCAGCCGCCAAACCCCAGCATCCACCGCCCGACCTGCCATCACCGACATCTTCCTCTGCCTCCTCAACCCATCCAGCCACCACCATGACGGAGCCTTCTAATTCCGAGATCATGGAGATGCTGAAGAACATGACCGTGGAGTTGAAGACCCTCAAGTCTGACATGGCCGCCATGAAGGACAAGACGGCGTCGTCCTCTGCCGCTGCCGCCGGCCACGGCACGGATGACCACCGCGACTCCGACTTCTTTCCACGTCCTAAGAAGTGGGATTTTCCCCGCTTCGATGGTACGGTCGATCCCCTCCTCTTCCTCAACAAGTGTGAGGCATATTTCCGCCAGCACCGCACCATGCCGGAGGAACGCGTGCGCACGGCGTCCTATCACCTGGACGACGTCGCCCAGCTCTGGTACGTGCAACTCCAGGACGATGAAGGCACGCCATCGTGGGGACACTTCAAGGACCTCCTGACCCTCCGGTTCGGGCCGGCCCTCCGCGCAGCTCCACTCTTCGAGCTCTCCGAGTGCCGCCGCACCGGGACCGTGGACGAGTACGCCAACCGCTTCCAGGCCCTCCTTCCACGTGCGGGGCGTCTCGACGAGGCCCAACGTGTCCAGCTCTTCACCGGCGGGCTGCTTCCGCCGCTCAGCCACGCCGTCCGTATCCACAGCCCGGACACCCTCAACGCCGCCATCAGCCTGGCGCGCCAGGTGGAATTGATGGAGTCCGACCGGCCGGCTCCTCCGCCGCCTCGGCCTCCACCGCGCGGCCTCCTTCCGCCGCGCCCTGCGCTGGCACCGGCGCCTGCACAGCCGCTGCTCGCCCTCCCTGCTCCTCCCGCGGCCGCGGGTCAGCCTCGACAAGAAGGGCCGCCCCTCAAACGGCTCTCCCCGGCGGAACAGGCGGAACGGCGCCGTCTGGGGCTCTGTTTCAACTGCAACGAGCCGTACTCCCGCGGCCACAATCGCGTCTGTCGCCGCATCTTCTACCTCAACGGCGTCGAGATTGCAGCCGCCGACGAGGATCCAGCAGGGGCCGACCAGCAGGAGGACGCCCCTGTTTTTTCCCTCCGGGCCGTGGCCGGCATGCCGATCTGCGATTCACTGCAGGTCCGGGTGTCCCTGGGCACCACCACCCTCGTCGCACTCCTGGATACCGGCTCCACACATAACTTCATCGCCGAGGACGCCGCCCGTCGCACGGGCCTGCCGATCCAGCCACGCCCGCGCCTCACGGCCACGGTGGCCAATGGCGAGCGCGTCACCTGTCCGGGCGTTATACGCAGCGCCCCGGTCATCATCGAGGGCGAGCCATTCTCCATCGACCTCTTCGTCATGCCTCTTGCAGGGTACGACCTCGTCCTGGGGACCCAGTGGATGGTCACCCTGGGCCGCGTGGTGTGGGACTTCGTCAGCCGCACCGTCTCCTTCCTGCACCAAGGACGCCAGGTCTGCTGGTCGGACGTTGCAGACCGTCGCCCACCTCTGCTCGCTGCCACCACCACACCGAGCAGCCTGATGGAGGAGCTGCTGCACTCCTTCGAGGGGGTGTTCGCCGAGCCGTCGGGACTGCCACCGCAGCGAGCCCGGGATCACGCCATCGTCCTCAAGCCCGGCTCTACACCGGTGGCGGTCCGGCCTTACCGCTACCCGGCGGCACACAAGGACGAGCTGGAACGGCAATGCGCGGCCATGCTGCACCAGGGCATCGTACGCCGCAGCGACTCGGCGTTCTCATCGCCGGTACTGCTGGTCAAGAAGCCGGACGGGGCGTGGCGCTTCTGCGTCGACTACCGCGCGCTCAATGCCCTCACCGTCAAGGACGCCTTCCCCATCCCCGTCGTCGACGAACTACTTGATGAGCTGCACGGTGCGCAGTTCTTCACCAAGCTGGACCTCCGCTCCGGCTATCACCAAGTCCGGATGCGGCCGGCTGATGTGCACAAGACGGCGTTCCGTACCCACGACGGCTTCTATGAGTTCCTGGTGATGCCGTTCGGGTTATGCAACGCCCCGGCGACGTTCCAAGCACTCATGAATGAAGTGCTCCGACCCTTCCTCAGGCGGTTCGTCCTTGTCTTTTTTGATGATATACTGATTTACAGTAAGACTTGGGCAGATCACTTGCGGCACATTCGCGCCGTCCTCGCCGAACTTCATCGCCATGTCCTCTTCGTCAAGCGATCCAAATGCATTTTTGGGTCCCCTTCCGTGGCATATCTGGGCCACATCATCTCCGCCCAAGGTGTGGCCATGGACCCGGCCAAGGTGCAGGCCATCCACGATTGGCCAGCACCTCGCTCGGCGCGTGCGGTGCGTGGCTTCTTGGGCCTCGCCGGCTACTACCGCAAGTTCGTCCTCGACTACGGCAAAATTGCAGCGCCCCTCACCGCGCTGCTCAAGAAGGAGGGTTTCTCCTGGACCGAGGAGGCCCAATCCGCCTTCCAGGCGCTCAAGGCTGCTGTGGCGTCGGCTCCTGTGTTGGCGATGCCCGACTTCACCAAAACCTTCATCGTGGAATGCGACGCGTCCACCCACGGCTTCGGGGCGGTCTTGCTGCAGGACCAACATCCGATCGCCTACTTCAGCAAGCCGGCCGCTCCTCGTCACCAAGCTCTAGCAGCGTATGAGCGGGAGCTCATTGGGCTGGTGCACGCCGTGCGCCACTGGAGGCCGTACCTGTGGGGGCGCGCGTTCCTCGTCCGCACCGACCACTACAGCCTCAAATTCCTCCTCGACCAGCGCCTCTCGACGATACCGCAGCACCATTGGGTGGGCAAACTCCTCGGCTTCGACTTCTCGGTGGAATACAAGCCGGGCGCCACAAACACCGTCGCCGACGCGCTGTCCAGGCGCGACACCAGCGAGGAGGGCGCGGTCTTGGCACTGTCCGCGCCGCGCTTCGACTTCATCGACCGTCTCCGCCAAGCCCAGCGCCAGGATCCGGCCCTGGTCGCCATCCGCGACGCGCTGGCAGCCGGCACACGGGGCGCGCCGTGGTCGCTGCTCGACGACATGGTGGCCTACGCCGCCCGGCTGTACATTCCGCCGGACTCCCCACTGCTGCTGGAAGTGGTGGCTGCTACGCACGAGGACGGCCATGAAGGGGTGCAGCGCACTCTACATCGCCTCCGCCGGGACTTCTACTTCCCCGCCATGCGCCGTGTGGTCCAAGACTTTGTTCGCGCCTGCGCAACCTGCCAGCGCAACAAGTCTGAACTCCTGCATCCCGCAGGCCTGCTGCTGCCACTGCCCGTTCCCCAGGCCGTGTGGTCCGACGTCGGCCTGGATTTCGTTGAGGCACTGCCCCGCGTGGGGGGCAAATCGGTGATCCTCACAGTGGTCGACCGGTTTAGCAAATATGCTCATTTTATACCATTGGCTCACCCCTACAGTGCAGAGTCCGTGGCCCAGGCTTTCTACAGCGAGATTGTTCGCCTCCATGGGATTCCTCAGTCCTTAGTGTCGGACAGGGATCCTGTGTTCACTTCGATGTTCTGGCGGGAGCTGATGCGGCTCACCGGCACCAAGCTGCACATGACATCGGCGTTCCACCCACAATCTGATGGCCAAACGGAGGCAGCCAACAAGGTCATAGTCATGTACCTCCGCTGCTTCACGGGGGATCGGCCACGACAGTGGCTGCGCTGCCTACCATGGGCAGAGTACGTCTACAACACGGCCTATCAATCGTCGCTCAAGGATACTCCATTCAAGGTGGTCTATGGCAGGGACCCCCCCTCCATCCGTTCTTATGAACCCGGCGAGACCCGGGTGGAGGCAGTGGCCAAGACGATGGCTGCCCGCGAGGAGCTCCTAGCGGATGTCCGCTACCGCCTGGAACAGGCTCAAGCTGTCCAGAAGAAGTTCTATGACCGTCTGCACCGACCGGTCTCCTATGCCGTGGGTGATTGGGTGCTGCTGCGTCTCCGTCAACGTGCAGCGTCCTCCCTGCCCCAGGCGACCAAGGGCAAGCTGAAGCCGCGCTTCGTCGGGCCTTACCAGGTCACCGAGTGCATCAACCCGGTGGCTGTCCGTCTGGCGCTGCCCCCGCGTGCCAAGCTGCACGATGTCTTCCACGTCAGCCTCCTCAAGAAGTTCATCGGCACTCCACCATCGGCGCCACCTCCTCTTCCGGCTATCCATCATGGGGCGGTGGCTCCAGAACCTGAGCATGCGGTTCGGTTCAGGCTGGTCAGGGGCGTTCGTCAAGTCCTGATCCGATGGAAAGGGCAGTCCACTGCTGGTGCGACCTGGGAAGACGTTGAAGATTTTCAAGCCAAGTTCCCCCAGTTTCAGCTCGAGGACGAGCTGGTCGTCGAGGGGGGGAGAGATGTCATGTACGGGCGCACATACCGGCGCCGTCGTGATGCCAGGAGGGCTGCTGAGCGCGCAGCTAAGGCAGGTGCCACCGTGAGTGGCTAATTCCAGAAAGTTAGGATCTCTAGTTTCCTTTTGCATGCCTAAATTATAGGATCTCTAGTTTCCTTTTGCATGCCTAAATCATAGGAGTGATTGGTTGGGCCTATGGCCATATATGCCGTGTAACAACCTGGGAATGAATCAAGCAGAATCAGTTATCCTAAAGTTGCTCCTCTCCCTCTAATCTCTCAAGCCACCGGTGAGATTCATCTCACGGTGAAGGCCTGGAGCGCGACTACGAGTTACGTAGTCGCGGTCCGGCGAGGTTAGGCGTCAAGGCGCTTGACAGGAATTCAGTCCATGTGGCTGTTCATCGGACTGTTGTTACTTTGTCCGTCTAGCTCTAATGCTCTATGTAAACCCAAAAGCTAATTCTAACATTCTCTCCACAGCTTTCTTTTTTGGTTACACAGGCTCACAGGTCCTGCCAATGTAGAGTAAGATAATGTAGTGCCGCTAACGAGTTGATCATAAGGTAATTTGTGTCCTCATCTGGAGCATCAACCTTTGCAGTAATTGCTTTGGTAGTTTGCATCACTAAATTTGCATCTGTATCTATAGAGTGGAGAAACTACTGCTATTAGGGAAAATATTTCTATTGAGATTAAATATGCAAAGCAATCTGCTTCAAATGCTGATGTAGTATAGGCGAACATTTTCCAGCTAAGTAAACATGCAATGGAATCCCTATGTAGGTAGAGAAAGAATCTCTTTATGCAAAAGTTCCATCAAATTTAACTATAACTTATTTTACATCGTACGCATTATTTGATTTGAACTTTGTTGAGAACCATATCAACACATTGGCACTTCAGCTAGTCATCAATCTGATGGTGCTTACTTACTGCTTTCTTTATTTTGCTTGTTATATCAGCAGCCTTTACCGAAGCAATTCTTAAACACTGCATGATAACACTTGACATGACACCCTCTCCACCAGCTTTCTGGATGGCACAAACATCACCATTTGAGTTAACTGTAGCAGTCATCCTCCCTCCCATTACTGCTTCTTCCTTGTATGTGGGATCAAGAACCTACACAAAAAGGTCAGTTACTCAGCTGAGGATGCTAATACTTCGATGAAAATTGGTCGAGAACACTTCAATCTTAAATATGGAGACATACCACGATGTTGCCTTCACCAAAATATGCAAATGTTACAGCTATGGGCATATGATGTATTGTAAGAGGAAGCGGATCCCTAACCTGTAAAATACATCAAATCAGAACACAAGATAGTTGCAGTGGTCAACAAAGCTGGACAAAAATGCAACCATTAGGCGAATACTGCAGTTGCACACTACAGAAAATTATGGGAGTCATACAAATTAGCTCGTAAGGACATAGTAAAGTAGTGAATCTACTGATTTATAGCGGAGCACGACCTTTGAGGAATATATTAGCAGCACCATATACAATAGAGCACATTGAGAGTGTATGCCTACCTCAGGATCATGCACTGTAACTTGCTGACCATCGTCCCCACCAACCGTGCATTCAGGCCTCCGGAAAGTAGATAAAGCTGCCAATGCAGCGATGTTAGCTGCATCAATGAGATTCCTATAATGGCAATGGAGAAGATTAGAACTGTAACTTGCAAGTGTTTACAAATTAATTACATCAGCAAACAATCTATAACTCGTTAACCCATACCCTCCATTATCCAAGATGTGAAGGTCGACACGCACAGACCAGACATGCTTCCCAGCAACAACACACAAGGACTCCATGTCAACAGCTCGACTCTCCCTGAAAAAAAAAATACAAACACACAAAATTCACATTATCAGGCTCCACGCTTAAACCCCTTCTGATAAATTACAGAACCAAGAATCAGGAGACCTGAGGCCACGGTCGATGACTCGGCCAAGCTCAATTGCTGATTCCCCAGGACGCCCAGGCTCGAAGGCTGGGTCGGCCATGGGTGAGAACTCGGTGAATATGGCCAGCGTCCCCTCGTTCGGCCTGTCACGGTATGGCTGCACCAGCTGAGCGGTCACGTAGCCCATCACGTGCGTCTCCCCGAGCTGCACCTCGGACGAGCCGTCCTCCCTGAATTTCAAAACAACACCACAAATAAGGATGCAAACCTACTCGCCGAATAAACGCCTAAATTGCCACGCGCAGGAGCAAAGCAAAACAAAGCCGCGGCGGCAACGTGAGCAAATTGCGGGATGTCAGCGAAGGACGAGGACGAATCTCGACCCAGAGGTGCAGAAGCGAGATGGGAATAACCGAATAGGTAGGAGGGGGGAGGCGAGGGATGTACCTGCCGAAGGTGATCTTGAGCTTGCGGAAGTCGAAGGAGTGGCGGCCGTCGACGCGAAGGTCGGACTGGAGCGCGCGCTCGATGAAGTCGCGCTCGTTCACCGTGGGGCGCCACCGGAGGTGCTCCATGGCCATGGCAGGCGGCGGAGAGAGCTAGGGTTTTTCGATGAAGACGACGAAGTCGCGTTGGGCCGTTTCTTTTTAGGTCATTTCCCCTTTTCGTTTTGGGGGCCGTCCCGTCCCGGACTCCCGTGCTCCGGATCGGGCCGTGGAGGCTTGTGGTTTGAGAAAAGGGCTGGGCTAGAAATTGCGATTTGCCCCCAATGCGCAGCCAATCGCCGCCGGGCGCGCAGCCCCGCCAGTCCGCCGCCACGGGGGCTGTGCCCGGCCGCGCAGCCGCGTGCGAGCTACCGGGGCGCGTGCGTCCTGCTCAGGAAGAGAGCCCGGCGCGGTGGAGGAAGAAAAGAGATAAGGGCCCTGTTCTGCTGGTCAGGTTTCGGCTTGTTTCAGCTTGTTTCAGCTTATTCTCTCTCACATAATACTATTGAATCAGGCGAAACCAGCCGGCTTTTCTACCTGCCGAACCAGCCCAAGGTGGAGAGAGAAAAAGGAGAGGACAAAAAAAGAGAGATATGAGCATTTTACTCTTTTTTGTACAAAACGTTTTCCTAAAATACTAATATCTTCACTGGAAGAGCTACTCATCATTTACAAAACCAGTTATTTGATTCCCTTTAACTTTTAAAACTGTTTTTGCAGTCTGATTAGTTTTGACGGTGGTTTTACTCACACGTTGACATGTTAGGCGGGGTAAATCAAACTAGTTAAAAGTTTAGGGAGATAAATCAAACTAAAAATATTATTAAAAATATCCATAAAAAATAAAAACCTATCAAATAATTTTACATGGCTCGATTTGAAGACACATAGGAGCTGCTCCAAGGATATTTGCTAGTATCTTCTTCTTCTTCTACACCTAAAAAATAATTAAGGGTATCGTCTGCTCCTAAGCGCTCGCCCCGCGCTTCGTAGAGTCCGCGTTGGCGCCGCGAAACAAGATTTGCTCGTAGAGCCCGCGTTTACGCTGCGAAACAAGATTTCCGTGGTGGCCCCAGCTAACACATGAGGTAGAACCGGAAGCCAGCCGTCATTAGACTGTCCGCACTCATGGACCTCTATATTCATCCTCTAAAAGACTTAGTCATCAAGATTCTTTCCTCTATACCTAATTCTCCCGCATCTATCCATCCTCTATATCATCCTCTATCTACTGTGGGGCCCATTTATCACTTTGTCTAAATATATCCATGTGACATCTTGTTTTAAAATATTTATTGCAACGAATTTAATGGTGCAATCGGAATTTAATTTGGGTTTTTGATTTATGAGTTATAACTTTTTTTAGTTTGTTGAACTTGTGGGGCCCGCCGGGACGTCAGAGCTCTCTCTCCTTCACCTGTCTTCCGCGCATGCAGGTGACGAACGCTATCACGCTAAAAATAGCGGGTGAGCGCCAGTAGCGTACTTCCTCCAGTATACCGCTACAGACGTTTTTTTACTGCGAATGCTACTGGAAGTTGGATAGCGGATGAAGATGGCGTACCCAGTGCGCATAGTCTTAGACTGCATCTCCCCTCGATAGTCCGATACCAATCCATCAACGGTTTGGTTCTCAAATCAGACGTTCGGCGTGCTCGCTGGACAACATGGCGTTCCTGGTGCCCGATGGTCGTCGCTACAAGGTCGTCGGCGCCACCCAGGTCCTAGGGATCTTCATCCAGGAGAAGCAATGCGCTTCATCGGTTCAATTGAAGGAGGCAGTCTACAGCATGCATGTGATATGCTGATGGGCTGTGTGTGTGGTGGTGTGGTGCAGAGATCCAGGGCACGATCGTGGCACCGGAGGAGCTGTCGGCTCTGTGGCTGCTCTTCTCGGGGCTCATCGGGCGTCAGCTCACGCATCCAGGACGGCACCACGGTCGACGGCTCCGGCTCCAAGTGGTGGCACTGCTGCACAACCCGTTTTTAGTCCCGGTTGTAAACGACCTTTAGTCCCGGCTGCTGAGCCGGGACTAAGCGGTCGGGACTAAATGTCCGACCTTTAGTCCCGGTTCGGTGGCCCGGGACTAAAGGGGTCGCCAGAGGTTGACGTGGCGCAGCCCCTTTTAGTCCCGATTGGTACCAACCGGGACTAAAGTGTTTTTTCCTTTTTCTTTTTCCTTTTCAATTCATTTATTGATTTTGGTTTTCAATTATATATGTTTTCCAATTTATTCTTCGCTACTATTATCCGTATACGTTGCACCTATACGAGAGTGTTGTTATTGCACACAAATAAAGTATGAAACTATATATATATATAATAGAGCTATACATATGCGTACATATACATTACATTTACAATAATAACAAGTAATCAAGTGTTCGGCCGCCGGTTAATGGTTACACAAATGTTTGCCTGTCACTCAAAGCTCATACAAGTGTTCGTCCTTGTTTAGACTCTTCAATCCCAACCTAGAGTTGTGGTGGAACTCGCCGTCTTCCGGGATGACATGATCGTTGATGAAACCTGCGATCGTCTCCTGGATTGCTACGAGTATTGTGTGCTCGAACACTTGTTTTTTGAATTCCCACTCCTTCCATTTGCATTAATTAAAGAAAAAGATATTAATATACATAAGATTTATTTAGTTTCAACAAATAAATAAGATATGAATTTACCGTATACACATGTTACTTACTTTTAGGATCTCTTTAGCAGGTGTAAATTTGCTACACCGCATGTACTCGCAAACGTAGTATCCACATAAATTGGTTCCGTACGGCTGTCTGGGCACCCACTTATGTAGAATAGGAGCGGGAAGCGGCGCTTTCAGATCCGTACGATATCTTTGTTTTAACCAAGCCCAAGCCCTGCCCAATAAGTCGGTCGTTGATTAGGTATAGCATAGTAAAGTAAAAGAACAGACATTGATATTTAAAGAATAATAGAACTTACTCCTGGATCTTGTCTATCATGTCTTGGTATCATTGAGTCCCACACACATATACATTGGTCCTTGATCTTAATCTCAATGAGTATCCAGTTATCCCTACATTTGTTTATAGAGTCAACTTTTATATATATATATATTGGATTGACTAAGACATGATATAACACAATACTTTACCCCATATTGTAAGGGAAGAGTATCAACTCCTTATGCCTTTGGTTATAAAAAACATTCGGAGGTTTTTCTCTATTTCCTTGATCTTCAGATTGAATGGATCTTTAGTCTTTGTGTCCTTGTACACGACATATGGATCGATAAAACCAATTCGATCGTCTTGTTTCAATCTGAGTTCTCTCATCATGTGTTTGCACATCGTGAGCATAGTTATTACGAATACATACATATGCTAGAGTGGGATTATTGATTAAAAGAAAGAATCACTTACAGACAGTAGCAGCTTATGAGAGATTTGTCGAGAGCATCCATATAGAGAAGCTGGTGTAGTTCACTAAACTGTACCCAGATGACGTCATCTCCACGAAAGTAGTGACGGTCTCTGACTTGGACACCTAGATATTGTTCAATTTGATGTTGTGCACAGAATCTCAAGTAGTACTCATGTAGCTTGTACATTTGTGTACCAAGATTTTTTATCTTTGCAGGGTCGCATAGACTCCTGCCATATACGTACTTCCTCCGCCATTCATCAACAACTTCGGACTCTTTACCAGTTGTCGGTTCCTCCCGACCGAGAAGTTCTTCTAAGGAAAGCCCAGTCACATTCATCCACTTGGCGAGTTCATCTAAGTCCACATCGTCAGGTACCGACATTTGCATCAAGTTCATGTTGGAACCATATTGATTCTCAACCACTAGTGGCGGCACTGATTGCTGCGCTTGTTGGCCGAGCTGTGCAACATCTCTCCTGACCGCCTTCTCTTTCCTTTTGTTCCCCTTGATTTTCTTTTTGATAGTACGCTCAAAGTCTGATAGTGGCGGCGCTGGTTTTTTACTAGCAGCACGCTTCTCGTCTTGCATAGACTGCACCACTTGACGTAGCTTTCCACGAGGATACATTAATCATGGAGGAAGGTTGTAGATACATAGAGTAATGGTCCAAGTGCTATGACTAGAGCTCTGATCCCCAAAAGGATTAAATCCATCCGTACTCAATGCAAACCTTAGGTTTCTTGCGTCGTCTGCAAAGTCTGGGAATTCTCTATCTATTTCTCTCCACTGGGACCCATCTGCAGGGTGTCTCAACATGTTGTCCACCTTACGGTCTTCTTTGTGCCATCGCAACAACTTTGCGTGGTCCTTGTTTCTGAACTGTCGTTTTAGGTGTGGTATTATTGGAGCATACCACATAAACCTTAGTAGTGATTCTCTTCTTCATATGTTCTTCTTCCTCAACATCACCAGGGTCATCTCGCAAGATCTTGTACCGTGACGCATGGCAAACAGGGCATTCATCTAAATTCTCGTGCTCGCCATGGTACAGGATGCAGTCATTAGGACATGCATGTATCTTCTCGATTTGTAATTCTAAAGGACAGACGATCTTTTTTGCTTCGTATGTAGTGGTGGGCAATTCATTAGGCTTCTGAAGCATCTTTTTTGGATCTTCAGTAATTTTCTAAATGCCTTGTCAGATATACCATTCTCTACCTTCCACTGTAATAACTCCAGTGTCGTGCCTAGCTTTTTCTGCCTATCTTCGGCCGACGGGTAGAGTAACTTCTTGTGATCCTCTAGTATTTGGTCAAACTTAGCCTTCTTCTTTTCACTTTCGCAATCTCTCTGTGCGTCGCGAATGACATCACCAAGAGCATCGTCATCTTCAGTGATACTGTTTTCTGCATCCATCTCTTCTTCACCTTCCTCCATCGCGAAGTCACAGTATTGTGCAAAAACATCATCAGGGTCTGCTTGTTCTTCTTCATCTTCTTCCATCATAACCCCGGTCTCTCCGTGCTTAGTCCAACAAATATAGTTTGGCATGAAACCCGACTTGAACAAGTGCAAGTGAATATCTCTTAAGCTACAAAATTCTTTCAAATTTATACACATGGCACATGGACAGCACATAAAACCATCCCGCTTGTTTTTCTCTGCCACTCTGCAGAATTCTCGCACGCCCTCAATGAACTCGTTGGAGCGGCGATCGGCATTGTACATCTAATGGCGTGTCATTATCTGCATTATATGGCATCACATAATTAAAAGCCCAGCATGAGAAAAAGAGCGCGGCACAACCTTGTCTAATTGAGTTCAAAATTTTATAAGTGGTTCATCATTTCATAAAATTAATTTTTGGACGTTAATAAAAACATAGCAAAATCATGGAATTTGCATTTTTTTATTAAAAGATGTAATTTTATCTCTAAATAAAATTAATTTGAAAATTTTTTAAAGTTAAAATTAATTTGTTTCAAAATTACAAAGAATCAACATTATTTAATATTTTAAAATGAGAACATGAACAAATTAAAGTAAAAAGTATCCTAAAAAGTCTATAATAGAACTAAACATTATCTGTGTATACTACTTTCTAGGTACTATAATTAGCATCATTCATAAAAATTCAAACATGAAAAGTGATTGGAGCTAGCAACATGAAATAAAATAGCTATATACAACATGGATTTACATATGGTACTGCTAAAACATAGGAGGATGAAGCTAGCAACCTTTCAAATAAATCGACGACGGCGTAGAAGCTTTGAAGTGGATTTATTACCGGAGATGAGAGCAAGAACAATGGAAGAACAAGCAACGAGAACATGAACAAGGAGCTCGGGCTCGGGCAGAGAGGAAGAAGAGGGAGGTTCAATTTATAGGGGGAGATTTTAATCCTGGTTGGTGTTACCAACCAGGACTAAATTCCTTCCTATAGTCCGGGTCGGTGCCACGGACCGGGACAAAATCTTTAATTCCGGTCGGTGGCACCAACCGGGACTAAAGGTGGGGCTTTAGTACCGGTTGGTGTTACCAACCGGGACTAAAGGTCCCTCCCGACAGCGCCTGACAACAGAGCCATTTGCGAGGGACCTTTAGTCCCGGTTGATAACACAAACCGAGACTAAAGCTCTATTTAGTCCCGGGCGCCAAAATTACCGAGACTAAAAGTATTTTGGGCGATCGACGAAAAGTCGGTTGTGTAGTAGTGTGGACGAACTCCTATAAGATCAACAAGTGCAACGGTGATGATCATTACCTCAGTGTACTGCTCCAGTGTTTGTTCGTTTCGTCCCATTGTTTCTTAAGCATGTCACTAACGCACTGGTTGGCCCACCAGTGCTTTGCTTGCCACTGCATGTTGTCCTCGGCGCCGGATCCTGGTCCGCCGCCTGCTCCGCCCAATGACGCCGACCGGTGCCACCAGCGTAAGGTGAAGCATCGGGACTTGGCGCAGAAGCCCTCTGACCTCGCCTCCTGCGACTGCAGCGCCCCGATGCAGACGACGAAGGAGGCCGTACCGGGATATGATACATGTTGCAAGTGTACATTTGAATTGTTTCAGATGTTTTAGAGGTTTGTTCCAAGTGTTTCACACTGATGTTGCGAAAGTAGATCGGGATGTTGCATATGTTGCAATTGTTGTACACGTATGTTGCAAGCATCTGTCCCCAATGTTTCATTTGTTTTTTCATACGTATGTTGCAAGTGTGTTTATCTAGATGTTGCATTTGTTTCACACATATGTTGCAGGTGTTTTATCTGGATGTTGCATATGTTTGCAATGTTTTTCAATTGTTTTTGCAAGTGTTTCAGATAAATGTTTTGAATGTTTCATCTGTCTTTTTTTTTGGATGTTGCAAGTGTTACATCGGGATGTTTCTAAAGTAGATCGGGTGTTACACATGGGATGTACGTGGGAAGCGGGAGGGGCGCAAGCGGTCCCCGCGCGGGCGACGTTCAGGCGATGCGGGGCCTCGCGTGGGCGCGGGTGATGCAGTCGAGTGACGTCTGGACGGCGCGGACCCACGCGTGGGCACGCGAAACGAAGGGAAAATCGACTGCAGCCATGGGCGTCCATCCGAACGTCCGGGCACTAGGAGTGCCTAAACTACTATTGAAGCATTGTAACAACTGTGCTATAGACCTATTCAGATGTGAGAACGTTTGTTTCCTTTATCTACTATACCAAAATAGGGAGCAACCCACTACAGGAATTCTCTGAAATCTCAAAGAGCCACGTCACCTCTGTGGGCCACGGTTCTCCGATCCATCCCCGCAACATCTCCTTCCAGCGACACCCTCTTCCTCTTCCCCTTCCGCTTCCCCTTCCCCTCCGGCTGCTGCCCTTCGCCAATTGATGCATCGGGTCAGCTCGAAGTCTGAAATAGGAGTAGAAGAGACACGACTCCTTGCATGATTCATGCATCAAGAAACCGTCGCCAAATTAAGGGTGTGTTTAGTTTCCCATTTCATCTAAAAATTTTGGGTTTTGGCCCATTATTTTATAGAATGAAACTAAACACCATGTAAAATTTTTAGAAAAAAATATTCATTCTCCATTTTAGATTTTGGCCTGAAAAGGTAAAAAAAAAACTACAAAGCCAGAAAAAAACCTCACCCACCCCATAAAACATTTAGCATTTTAGATGAAACTAAATACATCCATAAAAATTTTAGCATTTTACATTTATCGTTCCAAACTGGTTGGCATTTTACATTGCACGTGAAACTTAACACAGCATAGAGGAGCAGAAGAGACAGACTCGCAAGTTTCATGCATCAAGAAACTGTCGCCAAGCAAACGAGCGGACATCTGATGAGAGTATTTATCTTGGATTCGTATAGCCTAAGCAATTCATCTCCCCTCCCCACATGGCCGCACCCAGTACCTCCCCGTGGAAGAACCCAAGATCCTCCTATCCGAGAAACGCCCGGATCCATGCCCGACGACATCCAGGACGGCCAGGGGAGCCGGATCCCGTGCCCGGCGGCGCCCAGGACGACCATCCCGTGCCCGGTGGCGGCTACGACGGCAAGGGGCGCCTGGCAGCGGCCACGACTGCTGGAACCCGTGCCCGGCAGCGGCCAGGTGGCCCGGAGGCCGGAGCCCACGCCCGGCGGCGGCCAGGGAGCCGAATCTTGCTCCCGCCGATGGCAAGGACGGCCAGAACCCACGCCTGACGCCCTTTCCTTGGAGCCATGGAGAGGGCAGTGAAGGTGATGGAGGCATCGAGAAGGCAGTGAAGAGGGGCGACTGCCGACTGGGTGTGAAGACCTGGGGAGTATGGCGTAGAGGGACGATGGCGCAGGGAGGTGTCGCTAACCTTTGAGGCCTTGGATGCCCAAATTGGCCACCAAATTTACTATGCAGAATTCCTATTCCCCGTCACATCAAAATGTCGACACATATATAAAGTACTAAATATAGATGAAATCAAAAACTAATTGCACAGTTTGGTTGTACTTTACGAGACGAACATTTTGAGTCTAATTAGTCAAAGTTTAGACAATTTTTACCAAATACAAATGAAATACTACAGTGCGCTGATTTGACGTGACACTGTACAGGGTGCCGAATCCGGCCGGAACTCAACAAGGCCTGAGTCTGAAGGAAGCCGAACAAAATGAGTGGAGTCGTGCGTGGGATGGGGAGGAAGAAAAGAATTACTACTGAACTTTGCAAGGGTATTTAAATTAATCATTTCTTATTGATTTTTGTGCACAGCTCGCATCTTTAAGCACGGTGAGAGTACATATAATTTTGTACCTTCTGTATATTCTGTAGGCTATTACATACATATAATATAATAAAGTGTATTATATTCCATCGAATATTCAATTAGACAACGCTCGGGCATCATGTATTATAAGTTTCCGTGGCAACGCTCGGGCATCATCTAGTTAAAAAAAAATGGGCATGTTCGCAAGAGGTGGGATATACTATATTTCAAGGAAGAAAAAAGGGACTAAGATATACAGGTTTTGCTAAAATAATTTGGGGTGTGTGTGTATACGCTGAAATGTCTCTTTCGTTCACAGGTGCAATTTGCACGGTTGCACCACTTGCCACGCAGAGCACGATGCCTGCAGGCGGTTGGACGTCAGCATACACTTGCGGGGTGTTAGGTGCAAAAACTTTTGAAAATTGACTATTATAGTACTTTTGTTTATTTGACAATTAGTGTCTAATCATAGACTAATTTGGCTCAAAAGATTCATCTCGTGATTTACAACCAAACTATATAATTAATTATTTTTTATCTATATTTAATGCTCCATATACTCCCTCCGTCCCATATTAAATG
This sequence comes from Saccharum hybrid cultivar R570, assembly GCA_038087645.1. Classification (NCBI taxonomy): domain Eukaryota; kingdom Viridiplantae; phylum Streptophyta; class Magnoliopsida; order Poales; family Poaceae; genus Saccharum; species Saccharum hybrid cultivar. Next base: position 1,559,175 of record JAQSUU010000198.1, read on the forward strand.
TTGCTGTAGGATTAAAAAAAGTATCAAAAGAAGGTCATTTCAGCTTCTACTAGCTCTATACTCTGTACATCACCGATCTCATCCATCACCTGCCTAGCTCCCTGTCGGCCACATTCAGAGGAACAAAAAAATAAATAAAAAAACAGCCGGTGGAGAAGGCTTGTCCTTCCGACCTTCACGATTCACGTGCAGCTTGTGGTCCTACCCATCCGAGCGCAGCAGCCGGAGAGCATGAGAGAGAACGTGCGCCAGTTGAAGAAGCAGCGGAGTACAGTAGGGGGCATACAGGTCTCTTGGCATCGGTCTCGGTGTCCACCCGTCTTGTATCGTACTACTCCGTGTCCCATAAAAAGAGTCGCCGTGGGAAACAGGCTGGTCAAACTTTCTCAACTTTGACTACGTTTGTAGAAAATACGTGCAATATTTATATCTTTAAATAAGTTTATTATGAAAGTATATTCAAAGATCTACCTAATGATACTAATTATATACCATAAATATTAATATTTTGTTAAATATATTTAGTCAAAGTTAAAAACTGTTTTTTGGAAAGCGAGAATAACTTTTTTTTATGGGACGGAGGGAGTACGTGTTAAAGATTCGACGTGAAGAGATAAAATTTTAAAGGCATCTAAACCAAAGCCTTGATACTAGCTCGCAGTTGCAGCACCCGGTCAGAGGGCAACTCGATGCTGACACTTCGTTTTGTGCTTTTCTTTAGGCTCCACAGATTATTCGGCGACCTCAAAAGTGTTCTAGAGAATGTGGAAGCGAAGATTCATGCCTGTTCATTTCGCTGGTTTATTTTAGCTAAAAGTAATGTTCGCTGGTTTGTTGTGAGAAAAAAATCTGAATAGCTCAAACGAACAGGGTGGTGAGTGTCCGCCTGGAATCTTTTGGGTCTGGGATTCACGGGTCACGACACTTCCCAAGTCCAAGTGTGTCGTTTTACAGCCGAATGCGACTGAAAACAAGCCGGGAAGGAGTTAAAACGCGACGATGAGCGACCACCCCGGCCGCCGACGGGCAACGCAAAAACAGGGCTTGCTTTCACACAGAGAGTCGTCAACAGATCCATCTTGAGTCTTGACAGGAGAAGGAGAAGCAATGGTGTTGTGCCAGGAGAAGAAGAGAAGTACCCTTGATGTCTGCGCTCTTATAAGACTATCCGCACTCTTCAATCTCTATATTCATCCTCTAAGAGGAATATTTTATTCTAGTCATCATAAAATATACAGTTTTCCCGCACTCATCCATCCTCTATATCATCCTCCATCCACTATGGGACTCACTTGTCACTTTATCTAAATATATCCATGTGGGATCTAATTTTGAAGAATTTATTGAAACGAATTTAATGGTGCAATCAGAATTTAATTTGGCTTTTTAGTTTGTGAGTTATAATATTTTTTTATTAGTAGCAGCAGCAGGGCCCACGTCTGTCCTCTCCTTGTCACTCTCTCTCACCCTCCGCAAGCCAGCAGCGGCAACGAGGTGGTGTTTAGCGTGGTTGCGCTATCGCGCTAGATATAGCGCGCGGAGCGGTAGCGTATCCGATAGCGTGCCCCGCTGCAGCATTTCACACACGCTATCTCAGCATAGCGCATGCGGTAGCGCACGCGGTGTGGCTCGTCTAACTAACTAGTAAAAAAACGCAAAACAAATGCTGGAAAACTAATATGTCAAATCAATCAAGATCAAAATAAATTAAAAAACACATGTACACTTCCTATCCTAGACCACGTTTAGTTCAATTTTTTTTTGTTTTTGCTCGTTACATCGAATTTTTTGACGTATGCATAGAGTATTAAATGTAGACAAAAAAAAACTAATTACACAGTTGTATGAGAAATCACGAGACAAAACTTTCGAACCTAATTAATTCATGATTGGACACTAATTACCAAATACAAACGAAAATGCTATGGTAGCAAAAAAAAAAAAACCAAAATTTTCATGAAACTAAACGTGGCCCTACACACCACAATCATGCCGAGATGACACTGCACCTTTGATTCAGTCCTTTGGAGAAGCACGACGTATATAAACAACCTTAGCCAGCTACTCCTATCTCTGAAGCACTTGTTATCGATGGCATTCATCTACCATCTACCTTATTTCTTAAAGTTGCAGATCCTGTCCCTCTCATAAATCACTGTGCATTAACAGTAACGGGTATTTCTCTCTCCCTTCCCTATTCATCTATAGTAATACCTGTTACTGTAGATCGCCCCGTTAGTAAATGCCACCCCGTTAACCTAATAGTCCTGAATCCTGTAAACAGTGTTCTTACTCTGATGAACAGTATATTTACCTGTTACTGTATATATATATATATTTTTTCTCCTCTTCTCATCCTCCTTCCTAAAAAAACATGTGCTCTACCTTAAAGTTATAGAACCTGCCCCCTCTCACAGATCACTGCACATTAACAGTAACGGGTATTTCTACCTCCCCCTCCCTATTCATCTATAGTATACCTGTTACTGTAGATCGGCCCGTTAGTAACCAGTACCGACCGTTAACCCAACAGTACCAGATCCTATAAACAGTGTTCTTTCCCCCTGGTGAACAATACCTTTACTCGTTACTGTACATATATGTGTGTGTGTTTTTCTCCTCTTCTCATCCTCCTTCCTGGAAAAAAAAACTGTGCGAAGCACAGGTTCTCACACTAGTTTCTAGGATGGTGATGCCAGTAATCCTAGCTAGACTGGGCCGGGAATAGTAGGCGACGAAAATTGCGGCTGCCTACTTGATGCCATGACATCTCAAAGTCATCTCAGACGGAAAACGCAAGTCTACAACACCTACTCGAGGTCAACCAAAATGCCAAACCAAGTCCTTTTCTGTGTTCTGCTTTTTAATTTATTCTGCAGGTCCCAGTTCCTAACCTTGTTCCTCTTGATGAGTCATCTTCTGATGAGCATTGCATCGCTGATGGAGCCAAGTCGCCGTTCCAGCTCACTACTAGTAGTACTATCATGTATCATAATGCAAATAGTAGTACAAAAAGATGCTCGTGCTGAGCAACTCAAGAGGATGGTTTGGTTTTCACACTAGTCTATTCATCAACACGCCCTTAACGAAGATTCCTAGGACCAATCGTATCGGAGTAGTAATAAAATCCAGTAGTGAGATGATCAACAAGTTCACTACACAGAGCGATGCGGAGATAGCGATATTATACTAGGGCAAGTACAGGTTCATTTCATCAGTGTGCTAATACGAATCTTGCCTGCTTTTCCATGGTTTAAGGCTGTGTGTGACCTTCAACTTGGGTTTTTGTAGCGAGGTTGGATTTCAGAGACAGAGACAAGCCTTAAAAGCTTTTCCAGCGAACTTCAGTGCAGCTCACCTCTTCTTCCTCCTGCTTTTCTGACCTCTCCACTCCACCTACCAATCTTTCGATCGAGTGCCCCAGCCATGGCAGCAGGTGCGGTACCGCTCGCGTACCAGAGCTCGTCGTCGTCGCCGGAGTGGCTGAACAAGGGCGACAATGCGTGGCAGATGACCTCGGCGACGCTGGTGGGCCTGCAGAGCATGCCGGGGCTGGTGATCCTGTACGGCAGCATCGTGAAGAAGAAGTGGGCCATCAACTCGGCGTTCATGGCGCTGTACGCCTTCGCCGCCGTCTGGATCTGCTGGGTGGTGTGGGCCTACAACATGTCGTTCGGCGACAGGCTGCTGCCCTTCTGGGGCAAAGCCAGGCCGGCCCTCGGGCAGAGCTTCCTGGTGGCGCAGTCGCAGCTCACGGCCACCGCCGTGCTGTACCACCGCGACGACGGGACGACGGCCGAGGCGGAGATGCTCCGCCCGCTCTACCCGGCCGCCACCATGGTCTACTTCCAGTGCATGTTCGCCAGCATCACCGTCATCATCCTCGCGGGCTCGCTGCTGGCGCGCATGAACATCAAGGCGTGGATGGCCTTCGTGCCGCTCTGGATCACCTTCTCCTACACCGTCTGCGCCTTCTCGCTCTGGGGCGGCGGGTTCCTCTTCCAGTGGGGCGTCATCGATTACTCCGGCGGATACGTCATCCACCTCTCCTCGGGGATCGCCGGCCTCACCGCCGCGTACTGGGTGGGGCCGAGGTCGGCGTCGGACAGGGAGCGGTTCCCTCCCAACAACATACTGCTGGTGCTGGCGGGGGCCGGCCTGCTGTGGCTTGGATGGACAGGTTTCAACCAGGGTTCAAAATTTCGGCGAAATTTCAGCCGAATTTCGCGAAATTCGGTAATTCCGGTGGTGGCCGAAAGAAAACTCCGAAATTTTATAATACTTTAATACATGTGATGTATAACTCTAGACTTGTATTTTTCTATTGATTATATTGTATATTCTTCTATTCAATAGATGTGTAGTCATAAATCATACTAATATTTATTTAGATCTAAACTTTTTTAGAAACAACATACTTCATGTCCTAATATCTAAAAAAATTTCGGCGAAATTTCGTCCGAATTTCGCGAAATTCGGTAATTTCGGTGGTGACCGAAATTTTTGCGATAACGAAATTAAAATCCTTGGTTTCAACGGCGGCGACCCCTACTCGGCCAACATCGACTCGTCCATGGCGGTGCTCAACACGCATATCTGCGCGTCCACCAGCCTCCTCATGTGGACGCTCCTCGACGTCTTCTTCTTCGGGAAGCCGTCGGTGATCGGTGCTGTGCAGGGCATGATCACCGGCCTTGTATGCATCACCCCTGGTGCAGGTGAGTAGAGTAGCTGCCTTTCGCTTGCATGCTCTCGTTCAGTCAAAACCTAACCAATTAAAGTTTTGCAACTTGTATTGGTCGGTTCCATGGCAATATCCTGGAAAAGTGGAAAGTAAATAAACTAAGGCCGTGTTTAGATTGGAAAAAATTTCAACCCGATGAATAGTACCACTTTCGTCTTATTTGGCAAATATTGTCCAATCGTGGACCAACTAGGCTCAAAAGATTCATCTCGTGATTTCCAACTAAACTGTGTAATTAGTTATTTTTTTTACCTACATTTAATACTCCATGCAAGCGGCTAAAAATTGATGTGATGGAGAGAGTGTGAAAAAACTTGGAATTTTGAGGGGAACTAAACAAGACCTAAGGAAAACAAGTGAAACCACCTTCAGCTATAGGCCAATATCTCACAAAGTCAGCAAAGAATCAAAGCATCTGCATTCAGGGCTCTCAGATCCATTCTGCAGCCGCCTAAAGAGACTTTAAGATAATTTGATCCACTAACATGCCACAACTTGTGATGATCTAATTGGGGCGTGCAAGTATTTAATTTGGGATTGTCTTCTGTGAGGTGACACTCTTGCTGCTAATCAAGCAGCAATGGGCGTTGGTTGACCTGGATTTTCAGAACTAATGGCCGGCCCTTCACTTGTTTCAAACACATCTAACAGGCTAACACTACATATTGGTATTTTATCAGAAAAAAAAAACCCTATTTTGTCCCAATCACAACCAGTTTCCCTTTGCCTCCCCCATTGGCCTGAAATTTCTTTTCTGTGTCATTTTCTTATCACAAGCATCTCAAAGGAAAATATATTTGACTGACAGAAACAGGTTCTGACAATGGCATGCCCTTCCAAAATATCTTTGCGTCAATAGATAGCAACCTTCCCTGCCATGTTAGGAGATATTTTTTAGCTTCTGTGTGGAGTGCCCACATTTTAAAAGAAACATTCCAGAATCGAAAATTTATCTTTATGCGAATGACATTTCATGGAAGTGAACAAAAATAAGACCACAAGATAGTAGGCAAACTGACAAAAGAAATAGTACATGTTATAATAATGTAGTAAACCAGGCCCAAATAACAAACCAGTACACCAAACAGTCTCCATTTTTCATTCTCCATTTTAATTGATTAACTAACAAATATCTTTCATTCAATAGGCCTGGTGCAAGGGTGGGCAGCCATTGTGATGGGAATTCTCTCAGGTAGCATCCCCTGGTACACTATGATGGTACTGCACAAGAAATGGTCCTTCATGCAGAGGATCGACGACACCCTTGGCGTATTCCACACCCACGCGGTGGCTGGGTTCCTCGGCGGCACCACTACTGGACTTTTTGCTGAGCCCGTCCTCTGCAACCTCTTCCTCTCCATCCCGGACTCCAGAGGTGCATTTTATGGTGGTGATGGTGGATCACAGTTTGGGAAGCAGATTGCTGGCGCACTTTTCGTCATTGCCTGGAACATTGTTATCACTTCCATAATCTGTGTTCTTATTGGCCTAGTGCTGCCCCTCCGAATGTCTGATGCACAGCTGCTTATCGGGGATGATGCTGTACATGGTGAGGAGGCCTATGCTATATGGGCAGAAGGTGAGCTCAATGACGTAACCCGCCATGATGAGAGCAGACATAGCGGCATTGCTGTAGGAGTCACACAGAATGTTTGAGCATAGTTCTTGTAAGGTTAAAAGGGGAAAAAAAAAACACAAAGGGCATTTGTTTGCTAACTGCTATCAATTGATGAGACAATTGTATGCAATGAAGCACCTGTTTCTGGAGGAAAGTAGAGTGTCAGGATTTTTTTTTTTGGTATCTGGAATCTTTTCTGCTTTCATGATTATCTTGTACATTTGAAGCTGTAGAAAAAAATATATTCTTTGCCACAAGTTGTTGCAGTTGTTCATGCCACGACTCATGGAGAAACTTCATTTCATTAACACTCTTTATACAAGTGAAAACCTGTGTTAGTTGAATTTTATTTTGCTTACCACAATAACCACAATAAAGATAAGCATGCCAGGTGCTCATTTTGCTACACACTAATACACTCATGAAAAGAATGAATGTGTGTGCCCAATATATATGGGTGCGGTAGGAGTAAGGACAGAATCCTGAGCCAAATGTGGCACAGCAGAAATTTAGAATCCTTTCCAGTGTGGATTCTCAAACTGGATTAGCACAGGTTGCCTGCCCTACATAACACAATACTCCCACTATTCCAAACTATAAGACGTTTTAGCTTTTCTAGATACATTGCTTTTACTATGTATCTAGAGTTCTAGACATAGTGTATATATAAGTGCACAGTAAAATCAATGAATCTAGAAAAGCCAAAACGTCTTATAATTTGAAATTTAGGGAGTACATATTTTAGACAAGAGTAAAATGCATGGATAGTCCATTAACTTGTGAGGCTGTGTCGATTTGGTCCATCAGGTTTGAAAGTGCATTTTTTTGTCCAAAATCTTGATTAGTGGTGCATAAAGAGTCCAAACCCCTTCGTTTTATGTTTATATTTATAGAAACCCCCCTATTTTTATTTTCCTTTCACAAGCTTACCCACTCGATGGTGTGCACGAGGCGAGCGACCCAGAGGGCCACGGTTGTGAGCCCTAGGTTCTTGTCGGGGCAGACGCGGCGACTGGCGCCAAACGCGTCCGGGTCAGCGCCGCCCTCGGAGGGGAGGAACCGCTCCGGCGCGAACGCGTCCGGGTCGGCCCACACGGCGGCGTCGTGGGGGTGATGGTCCACATGTTCACCATCACCGTGGTGCCCGCTGGGACCACCATGCCGTTGTAGAGGGGCACGTCGGCAGTGGCGTGGCGCGCCCAGCTCAGCAGCAGGCCAGGCGGGTGGGCGCACAACATCTCCTTCACGACCGGCTGCAGGTACGGCATGCGCGCCACGTCGGCGTCGTTGGGGCAACCGTCGGCGCCGACAGCTGCGGCCGCCTCGGCGCACACCCTCGCCTGCACCGCTGGGTGGCGCACCAGCTCCGCCATGCACCACTCAGTCAAAAGCGCCATGCAAGCGCAGCACGAATGCGGGCGAGCTGACTCTGTGGTAGTGGGCGAGACCGCGTGCGACCGGTGGCGAGCGTACGCGATGGCCGCTGGACCGGGGCAGGCGTGCGAGCGGTGACGAGCACTCGACGGACGCTGGACCAAGCATGTATTGCCTGAAGGCTGCAGAACTCTAGCCATTGGATGCGTTCCACTGACACCTCGGAAGATCAATCTGCTGCAAAAGTCAGCATTGTCGTCTAGGGCGGCGGAGTTTTGGCGGCGGCGCTAGTGCTCGTCGATGACGCCACGGGCAAAGGTCTGGCGTGCGGCACGAGTGCGGCGCAGCGGCGGATGACGTTGCTGGGGTCGTACAGGTGGGTGAGCCAGGGGAGGTGGTTGGACCACTTGAAGGCGCCGAGGAGCTCGAACCCCTCACGCACCATGCTCTTGAGCTGCTCGGCCTCCGCGGTGCCGGCCCCGGGATGTGACGTATCGTGTGCCGAAGACGCTGCTCATGATGTTGAGAGCGGCGGCCTAGAGGTGCGGGCGGAGGACGACGGTGCCAGAGGCAAACTACTCGGTGACGACGGAGCGGAGCATGGCCTCCGTGTTCACCCTGGCGTCCCGGCTTGTGCGCGGCGACGCAGCGTGGGGAGAAGAGGTGCGTGGACGCGACGCAGCGGAGGTAGCGCCAGTACTCGCCATTGGGCGCGAACCCGATGGCGCGCGTGAACATGAGCTCCCGCGTCGACCGCTTCACGGGGCAGTCTTCGAAGGACGCGCACGACCGCCGGCGTGTCCCCGACAAAGAACGCCATGAGCTCCTTGGCCCAGGGCCCCGCTGCACGGGCCATCGACCGCGGGACAGCGCGAAGATGCTGCCGAACACGGGGGCGCCAAGATCTGGCCCCTTTGCACGTGAAGGGTAAGCTTGTGAAAGAAAAATAAAGATAGGGGGGTTTCTACAAATATAAACATAAAACGAAGGGGTATGAACTCTTTATGCACCACTAATCAAGATTTTGGACCAAAAAATGCACTTTCAAACCTGATGGACCAAATCGACATAGCCTCACAAGTTAATGGACTATCCATGCATTTTACTCTTTAGACAAATATTGGGATACCTGTTCTCAGATGTTATAGGGCCCAATTTTGATTTAGTTATCAGTGTATATAAGCATGTGCCAGCTCCTAGTACTGAGTTCACATATTAAATCAGAGATAGGTGCATTGGGGGCTAAAGAATTAACAACTTTTTCTGCTGGCAACTTGCCAAAAAGAACAGTTGTCTTTCTACTTCCACAGAGTGAGAGTCAAAATGGGGCTTTTTGGAAATGTAGAAATGTAGATATATCCAAACTACAACAACCTAAACTCACACATATTCATCTTAAGCTTATATATCACAAAGTGGCAAATCCTTGTAGGATCTAAACTGATCAATTAACCAAGACAAATCACACAAAGTAAATGCATAGTACTAGAAAATACTAGTGCATTTTCATCATATTGCAACAGTTTAACAGATATATAACTGATTCATGGGCAATGACAAAGATGTGGCACCAAAGACTGGAATATCAGGTAAAATTCAAGGGAATCACAAGAACAATTACTAGGAAAGTTGAAAGCACGAAACTTACTCAAGCTTGTATCTTTGACAAGCATCCGTTTTCATCTCCTAAGAGTACAGTTTGAGAGACGTTCTGAATGCATCTCCCAAAGAACAAGGAAGAATCTTGTTCATCCTCAGCAGATAAGTCCAGGAGGTTAATTAGTGATTCTTTCAAGTGGCATAAGAAGGTGCATGTTGGGTAACATTTTCTCTCTCCAATTCTTTCTCACCACTCTCAAGAGTCTCCCACAGCACTTTCCTTAATGCCTCCTGCCCTTGGCTCTTCGTGACAAGATCATAAGCATACCTCATAACATAGTTGCAGTATGCAGCTTCATCATTCATACATTCCTGATATGATGATTCATATTGTTTTGGGTTGAAAACCCATTTCTTCGCATCCTTGGTCCACCGCTTCAGTATGTAACTTTCTGGAATTTTGCATATATTCCTGATGCTAAGAGCTTTCAGAGCATGTGGGCAAAGTAAACCCATTGTCTCAAACTTACTGCAGCTGCAACTCAATTGCATCGTAGGCATATTGAAATGAACTGTGCAAACTCTTGATCCTCGCCCTTGCATGGTCATCTCAAATTGATATGTGTTGTTATCTTCACACGGAACTTCCTTGAATTTTGTGGCGCCACACCCGTCCAGAAAATCTGTCTCAAACAGTTTGTAGATTCTATGTGTATAAACCTTTGCTGCATGATTCAAAATATCACTGTGTTTGATGATACAAGCAGGTGGCTTTTGCAAACACCGTGCATCCTCATCCAATTCTTTTTCCCTCCAATCTTCAGTCTGTTTATCCACAGCAACAGCAATTGCACAAAGAGAAGTCAACTTATCAGAAACATTATTAAATATGTTGCTCATATTGTCACATTGTGGTTCATACTCAATCCCACCATCAAAGGTGCACTTGTTAAGAGCACTACACCACTTCTGTTTGAGCTTGTACAGTTTTTTAAGCCACTTGTTATCCTGCAACTTAAATTCACAGAGCATTTGAGCCCATGTTTCCTCAAACTCTGATTCCGAGTCACATCCCTGTATGCACTTGGTGAACATCTTATTGAACGGTTTTGAAACATTAAGAGCACCAAGACGAGACTGAGCATTCTTTTGAATGTGCCAATGAGCAATGCGATGACATGCATTTGGGAAAACCTCCTCAACTGCTTTTGACACAACTTGATCCAGATTTGTGAAAATAGATTGTGGATGTCGGTTCCCCATGGACTCCAAGAAAGACTTGAACAACCACGCAAAAGATGAAGTAGACTCTTCAGCTAAGAGCGCACAACCATACATAGTGGTCTGCCAATGATGGTTGACGCCAACAAAAGGTGCAAATATCAGGTTCTGTTTGCTCAAGCGATAAGTTGAATCAAACACGACCACATCACCGAAACAGTCATAGTCAGTCCTGCTCCTCCCATCACGCCAAAAGAAATTAGTCATCCGACCACCTCGGTCCAATTGAACATCCCAGTAGAACATGCCATCTTCATTTGCCCTGCTTTTCAGGTGGCTCACAAGGCTCTGCACGTCCCCAGTCCCTACAGTCAGCGTCTTCGCCGTAGCACCATAGCCGAGGAGCAAATCTTGCTTCGGATTCTCCACATTGTTGGTTGCACTAGCACTCCCCGCAGGCAATTGTGGTTGCACCTGATAACCCCCATACAACATCGCCTCCACAGAACTCGACCGCCCTGCTATAAGCGACCTTGCAGACCGCAAAAGGTGTCGTTCCTCGGGCCTTGCCAGGTTGTGGTTATGATCAGATACCAGTCAGATAACCTTCCACTCCCCCTGATCATTCACCCTGAACCGCACCATGGCCCTGCAATTCGTCCTGGTGTGGGGATCGTTGAAATTTGTGTCGGTGAGCTTCTCCCCTTCCTTGAGCCCCTCCTTGGAACAGAAGTAGTCCTTGGTGCGTATCCGCTTGGTGCCGGTGAAGTAGGACTGCTTCCCTTTCCGGATGCTGAACCCCATGCGGTGGCCGTAATCGCAGTAGAGCTTGTAAGCGGCCTCTTCGCTGTACACCACCTTCCGGAGCAGCTCTTCCGTGCCCTCCTTGCTGCCCTGCACAGTTGCGGCCTCCTCCTCCTCCTCGTTCTCTGCATCGTCGCCGTAATCGCCCCGCCTCTCGTCGCCGGAGGTGGAAACGGCAACAGCCACTTGCGCTTCCGTGGTGGCCACCTTACCCCCGGTGCCACCGACAACGTCGCCGTGCGGCACGACCGCCCCCTCGCCGGCCTGCTCCGCGCCGACAGCGGTGGGCTCGACGTGCGACATGGGGGAGAGGCACCCGAGTCCGGTACTGAACTCTACCAAATCGAAGCATGGGTGGATGGATTTCATCAGTCGGGCGCCAAGCGGCTTGGAAGGGATTGAATCCGAGTAAGCTAGGGTTGCTTATACCTTACCACCACAAGGAGAAGGCCAGGAACCAGTCTAAGTCCGGATGAGTGGATCTCCGCTCCGCCCCAGTGGTGCTAGCGGAATGGAAGAGGACGACGACGAAGGGGACGACCCTGGACGAGAGAAAACTACGGCGGCCGGAGACCGGGGTTACGCTTGTTGTGTGCCGGCGTCGCTGGCGACGAACGAAATGCGAAGGGGGGAGGTGATTGGGGACTTGTGAAGGAACGCATGTGACGGATTTTGATGGAAAATTGCAGCCAACAAACGGAGTGGACAAAGAAAAACCAGGACAACAAAAACTCTTCGGTGACAAAACACCAAAGTTCCGATTTATGATTTTGTACCTACGGAGTATATGTATAAATTTATATGTTGTTCTATGCGCTTTCAAATTTGAGTAAAGCCGATTCATCGCTGAACTAACCGCTGATTTTGAAAGACCGCTCAAACCATAATACCGGATAATATACCTTCTTAACTTTTAAAATCAGATAAGACTATTTTAAAGTGGTTTGTTTTGATGATGTAGCAGTAGCAATGTTATCTTTCTTTCTTTCTTTTTATTTTATATGTAAAAGAGCATAACTTTTTTTATATGAAGTAGAATGAATAAAAAGTTTATATCAAAGTTGTAGACCTAAACACGGTCTACAACTTTGTAGTTTATAGCTTTTCTATCTCATATATTTTAGAGGCTCAAATATTCATTTTAAGTTACTGGATTTTGAAATTTAAATTTTAAAATTTTAAAATGACCTTATACGTTGACATAGTGTATACCAAAGTTGTCATTGTTAATAAGATCTATAACTTTATAGTTAATAATTTTTTATTTGAGATAGTTTAGAGCCCGAAATATTAGTTTTAACTTCTCTAGTTTTAATATTTATTTTTTTAAAATTTCTCAAAGATCTCTGATGTTGACATAGTCTACACTAAAGTTGTAGCTCTCAACATATTCTACAACTTCGTAATTAACAATATTTATATCTAGGGTTGTTTAGAGGCCCAAATTTCGTTTTAAATTCCTTATTCAAAATTCAATTTCTTTGATATTTTTCAAAAGACAAAAGAAATTGGGCCTCCAACCGATATCAAATAAATAACTATAAAATTATATATCATGTTGAAATCTACAACTCTGGTATAGATCGAAGGTCGTTTGAAAATTTCAAAAAAAATAAATTTCAAAACTAGATAACTTAAAATGAATATATAGGGCCCCAAATGATCTCAGATAAAAAACTATCAGCCTTTCTGGGAGTTACAACTCTGATATAGACTACTATGTCAACATCCAAAATCATTGGAAAAATTCAAAAAAAAATATAATTGGGTAGTCACATTAAGTTGACATGGTTGATTTGATTCATAATGGCAACCAAATATAACACATAAATACATGATCATCTTCTCGTTGCAACTCCTGTGCACTCAGCTAGCAAAAATAACAGAGTGGTGGTTGACTATAAGAGAATTGTCGTATCAACATCCTGTAAGGCATTGTTTAAATCGTAAAGTTCTGAGGTGTCACATCGGTTGTTACATCGGGATATCACATGAGAGTGTTCGGATAGTTATAGTAAAATAAATTACAGAAGTCCTTAGTACTCCTCGAGGTGAATTTATTAAGCCTAATTAATCTGTCATTTTCACATGTACTGTAGCATTTGGATCCCGCTCTCCTCCCATGCTGCCCCCTCGTGCTGCGCGCCCCCGTTCGCAGAAGGATCTTGCCCTCCCCCGCCAGTACTCGCACCTCTCGTTGCGGCTGTGCTCCATCTGCCTGACATGGCCCTTGCCGAGGTTCATAACGTCGATGAGCTACACATCGACGACCTGCGCACCACTCCGTAGCATCAAGCTCCATGCCAGTGTTGAGCTCCACGTCGACGAGCCTCCATTTTCATCCAAGCAGCAAGTAGATGTTGCGCTTCAAAGCGGATGTTGCAAGCGTCTATTTCAAGTGTTTTAGATGTTTTAAGTTGCAAGTGTTTTATGTGAATGTTACAAAAGTAGATCAAGATGTTGCATATGTTGCAAGATTTTGTTCCCAATGTTTCATCTGTTTTTTATACGTATGTTGCAAGTGTGTTTATTTGAATGTTACATATGTTTCACATATATGTTTGCAAGTGTTTTATCTAGATGTTGCTTATGTTTTTGCAATTGTTTCAAGTATTTTTCAGGTGTTTTTGCAAGTGTTTCAGATGTATGTTTCACGTGTTTCATCTGTCTTCAAATATATGTTGCAAATGTTTGTATCTGAATGTTTCGAAAGTAGATCGAGTGTTGCATCTCTCTCCTCACCTTCTGCTGTCTCGCCTCGGTGTCTCCTTCTCTCGATACTGGCAGGGCATCCGCCGCCTCTTTCCTCTCTTCTCCGTGCTAGTGACGTTTGGGATGGCACGGGCCTCATGTGGGGGTGCACACAAAAAAAATAACTGCAGGCGTGGGCATAGGGCCCGCTCGTCCGGACGTCCGCTAGCAAGCCGGTAACAAATAAGGCATTGTTTAGTTTCCAACTTCTCCCTAAATTTTACTATGCAAAAAGAAAATTTCCCGTCACATCGAAATGTCGGCACATGCATAGAGTACTAAATATAGATGAAATTTAAAACTAATTACACAGTTTTGTTGTACCTTGCGAGACGAATATTTTGAGCCTAATTAGTTAAAATTTGGACAATTTTTACCAAATACAAACGAAAATACAGTGCTAAAACATCCAACTTTGGACTCTCAGAATTGGAAACTAAACAAGGCCTAAACAGCCATCGGAAGCCGCTCCCCAACCTGGCCCTGTGCTCTCTGATACCCTATCACAGTACCTTCTTTAGTTACCTCCATTTTCTTACCACCTTACTAGTCGGTTACTCCTCACGGTAACACGCCGCAGCGGCGAACGTCCATCGGAGCCCAATCTTGCGCCGCACGCTGAACCCTACAAAAACACAACACCGGCGGTGCTCCAACCAAACACCAATTGCCAAAATCTCCCCCTCCCCCTCTCCCTCTCCCTCTCCCTTTCTCTCTCTCTCGATCGGAATGGCGCAGGCGGAGCCGGAGCAATGGTTCATCCTGGGCCGCGTCGTCCTCGAGCAGCACGGCGCCAATGCCTTGGTTGACCCTAACCTTGACCTCAAGCTACCGCTCGACAGGCCGCCGCCGCGCATCACCAGGCTCACCGCGCTCACGAGGGTCGGCGTCGTCCGCGGCCAGCTCTCCATCGTCGCCACCAGCAACGAGGACCTCCTCCTCCACGAGCTCGGGAGGCCCTCCGAGCCAAACAACCCGAGCCTCTTCTTCCTGGCGGTCGGGATCGACTTCATGCCTGATGAGCGGGCCGCCGCCGCCGGACGCAGCGTGTTCGACGTCACCGCCACGCGCCTCCTCAACCGCACCCCCGGATTGCCCCACTTCTCCAGCGTCAGGAACGTCGGCTTCCTCAGCCGCCGCGGCGTCAACGGCACGTACGTGGTCGCGGAGCTCCAGGCTAACAATCGCGAGCCGGACAGCACCGTCCCCTTCATCACCTGCCGCTCTCACCAGGACCAGGAGAACGACACGTTGGAGTGGGAGTGGAACCAGACGTATCTCAACTGGCCCGTCCTCGACGACGAGGCCAACCCGCAGTGGACTACCCACGACGTGATCGCCCACGACGAGAAGCTCTGGTGGGTCAACCTCTCGCAGGGCCTCGTCGCCTGCGACCCGGCCCCGGTCCAAGAACTACAGCCGACGCTGCAGTTCGTGGCGCTCCCGGTCCTCGCCGGGTTCGAGGACAGGCACGAGCCGCCGGCGCAAATCGACAGGTACCGCATCGTGGGTGTGAGCGCCGGCGGGATGCGGTTCGTGGACGTTGCTCGCAGGCGCAACGATCCCGAGGGAGAGACACGGGTGGTCGTCTGGACGCTGGACTTGCCGGAGTTGATCATCAACGCCAGGTGGGAGGACAACCCCAGGCAGACGACGCTGGCGAACATCTGGAACAGCGCCAACTACGTGCCGATGCCGAGGGGGATCCCCGTGGTCGCGCTTGTGCATCCCAACGAGCCCGCCGTCGTCTACTTCTTCCTGGAGCAGTACGTCTTCTCCGTCGACGTGATTCAAAGCGCCGTCGTGCACTTAGCGGTGATGCCGGGCCAGCAGGACGACGGCGTGCCACGGCCGATCTACCAGCGAGACGTTCTCGCTTGGAAGCGCCCTCCCTTCAAAACGGTACGGTATTGTGCTTGGCATTTTCCACATGTGTTTTCCATCCGCCTGTCCTAGTCCTAGCTTTACTTGCAATTTGAATTTCACATATGAGATGAGATGAGATGCCTGATGCCTTCGTATGCATGGATTAGCTAGCAAAACGTCATGTAGAGTAATATATCTATTTGCATCTATGGTATTGGTACTATTATCATGATAACGGTCACCGACCTATGATGATCGCCTTGTTAAATGTTAACATGTTCATCTTCAGTTGGGAGCAGGGGAAATTAAGGAAGACTAGCTCTGCGCTGATGAAATACGAATGATAATTAGTATAAGAAAATGTAAAGCATGGAGTCCGCCAGTCCGGTGACGCATGTTGCAATTTAATTTATGTATGTATAAACAGGTGAACAGAACTCTCCAGTTGAAACCTTGCCTATCCCGTTTTTAATTTGAGCATGAACAACTTGCTACGATAAACTTGAGCTTAATAACGAAGCCCAAACTAAGAAGTAAACGACTGCATGCAGGTGCAGAGAAATGATGCTAAATCGTTTCTGAGGGAATTCATGAACTGAAACATGTTTATAGATAGAGGCATTCCATCAGTTTGACTGTGTTTTCTTCTGTTCCAGAATTTCATGAACCTGAAACCTGTTTAGAGAGGCATTCCATCAGTTTGACTGAGATTTCTGCTCCAGAATTTCCTCACACATTTAGCGATTCTTTTAATATATACTATTATCGTATTCAGTAACTCTTGACTGACTACGTGGTGTATTATTACTTCTTTGAAGGTCCCGTTACAGGTCGTATACGAGAAAACGAAACACCAAGCCCAGCATCAGCAAGGATGAGGATCCTGCTGAAGGATGAAATCCCCATTCACGGTGCGGTTATACTTCTCTTGGGTTGACCGCCTAGCTATATATATACCCGCACTATACATCTTTCAGTAGCAAACATGAAGTTACTCCTCTTTTGTGCAGGTCGTGACCAAGTGTGAAGATCGTGCGCAAATTAAAGCCGGCCTTTGTTGTTGTTTCCTGTGTTAGCTGTGAGCAGACAAGAGTGTAGACAGGGATTCAAGTCTTTTCTGCTCACAAACTATACAATTCTAACTGTCACAAACTATACAATTTTGTTACCTCTATCCATACTTTCTAACTTCTCTCAGAAGTATTGTATTCAGTTTTGTTGATGCGTTAACAGCTGTCGTTGGATATACTTGGGTGGTTTCAGAGCTTGTTGGATATATTCATATATAAGGTGTTGATGTTGCCCATATGATTGATTGTTGCTGGGTGAAAGAATTTTCCAGCCCAAACAGGAACAATCCACACTGGTGGTTTTGCTGAGTGGCCTCATCTTCTTTCTCCTCCTGTTTTTCTTTTACCAAGGACAATGAATGACGGAGATTCAAGTTGGATCTTGCCATGGCAATTGAACATCAATCAAACATAAACGACAGCAGGATTTACTATACGTGATTTCCTGATCTTGACCGTAATCACAGCACTCTGATTGGCTTTCAGAGCTCCTGAGGGAGTTTGTGGTCGCCGAGGGTGGCGACGACGTGGACGAGCCGACCAGCCTGTTCAGTGTTCACCTTCCGCTCGGGCGGCAACGCGTGGGTGGGTCAATTTGAGCCTGGACTGCGGAGATATCCGTCGGGACGCTGCTCCAGCAGCTAGCGCACAAGCTTGTCGTGGAAACCACGGTGCCTAAAGCCTAGCTGCCATATGGGATGGGAACACCACGCAGCTTCATCGATAAAGATGAGCTTGTTGCAAAGGATACCCCGAGTTGGCGCTGCTGCACTGCACCCGGCTAATCCTGACATCGTATACTTGTTCCTGTGGCAGTACCTTCTTCGGCGTTGACGTGAGCCATAGCGAGGTTGTGCATTTCGGGTCTGTTTGGTTGGTGACTAAAACTTGCCACGCCAAAGGTTTGTCGTGTCATAGTTTCTTTGACGGTTGTTTGGTTCACTGCCACACCTATGGCACGCCAAACTTTTTAACACCCCGCCCCAAGTGTCATAGATTCATTTTTGTGCTGAACCTTGCCACAAGTGTGGCTTCGATTTTGGTCGCCACGCTTTCTTTAGCAAAACCACCGTTTGCCCAAGGTTTGGTCACCAACCAAATAGGCCCTTCCTCTCCGCGGTGTTGGTCGGCCCTCCATTCATAGCATCCCTCTACGAACTTAGCAATTTTCTCGGGCAATGACAATAGGATGTGAGCGGATTAAGATGAAATTTGCCCCTCCTACATAACACGAGAGATATCTATAGATCCTCGGTGTGGTTGGATTAAGAAAGTGTGTAGCCATACCAATGTGATTAAAGAGTTAATTATGGTGTGACTAAAGAGTTAGTCATAAGTTGTAATCTGCAATAAGATCAAGTGAAGTGTTGAACTATCACTGGATGGAAATCTTGTCTTGAGTTCAATTGGTATCGTGTCGCAAAAGGATCGGGACGCGTGCGTAGCAGTGTTTAGCCGATTTGATCTTTGTATGTACGCGAGATTCAATATGTACTGCTAGGTGCCAATATTGATTAATAATGATTTAAAATGGCCTTTGATCGTGGCTGTCTACACATGAACATAATGGATCACACATTTAAGGGGTTGGAACAGTTGCCTAGATGATTGACTCTAATGCAAGTGGAAGATTGTTGGTGATGGGTCTAAGAGTCAATCATACCCGTTATGGATTGGATCCGCGAGTGGACTAAAACATGATAATGATTCATTAATATAGTACTAATGGGTAATGAGAGGCAACTTTAACGTTTAAAGCCCATGAATAGAAGTGGAACATACAACATCAAAGGATATAAAGTTCTCCCTATATAAATATATCAACGCCCCATACAAAAGATAACTTGGTCTATCAAGCTTGATCCTAAGCCCTCTCTCTCTTCCTCTATCAACGCCCGGCGTTCCATCTCCGCATGTGGATAATATGGAGATGATGTTGTTGTTGTTGTGGCCTTGATTGGCGACGAATGGATAAGGCGGGTGGATGTGTTGCTACTTCCACTGCATTGACACGTAACTTCAACTCTTTTTCCGCAAATGGTAACAATCTATGATCGTACGTTGTCTTGATAAAATACTGTAGATAATGCTAGGATACCCATTACCCTACAGATAGTGTGTTACATAATTCTTCCAATGTATGCTAGGATAGCATATCCATTACCCTTACATCACCCTACAGATAGTGTGTTACATAATTCTTCCAATGTATGCTAGGATAGCATATCCATTACCCTTACATCTAGAGTGTTCATAATTCTTCCAACGTATCGAAGTTGCCAAAGATTGAAGTATATTCCATAGAAATTATATTTCGCCTCCTAGCTTAATCACTCAACGGTTAATTGCAATTACAAAGGCATTGAAGAAGCTAGTTAGTATATTCCATAGAAATTATATTTCGCCTTCTAGCTTAATCACTCAACGGTTCATTGCAATTACACAGGCATTGAGGAAGCCAGTTTGATAATTTACAGAGTATAACACAATATGCGAAAAAAAGGTGGATCCAGACAGAAGGAAACTACAAGTAAGCACCGAGGGTGCAGCATCTCAGCACCACAAACTACAACAAATCCAAACAGTATCTCATCAGTTGAGAACTTGGCCTTGCCAGGAGCTTCACTTTATCAGGTGTTGAAAATCCCCGCTGGCATGTACTTGCTTCACCTGTTTGTCATACTCGTCCTCGCAATCGTATTCCTCATCCTCCCCATCCTGCTCGTCATCCTCAAGTTTCTTGCCATCTTCCTGCTCTTCTTCCTCAGCCCAACCAAAACCAGCCACCGGAGTAGATGATTGGGGCGGCGTGCGGGCCTCCTCTACGATCTTCATGATCTCTTCGACGGTTTGATCAGAGAAGGTGGGGGCACTGTTGTCCTTCTTGTAGTACTTCGCTTGCGCAGCTTCTGTAAGCTCTCTGGGCAAATTCTTCAGGAACCAGGGGTGATTCCTAATCTCCCTAATTGTTATTCTCTGACGAAATGAGACGATATGGCATTAAGATGGTGGTAAACCATAGTAAAATGATTGAGGCTTTGCAGGATTCACTGCCCAACAGTACCTTTGCAGGATTTGCGACGAAGATCCTAGCAAGGAGCTGTCTGCAGTCTTGGGATATGTGGACATACTCTGGTATCTGGTACTGAATTGACACTATTCTCTGAAAAAGGACATGGGTGCATAAAATTTTAGAAGATAATTTCAAGGTGCAAGAGCCCAGGATTTAGGGTCTTTTGAACGAGTGAACTGTTACCCCAATCGTTTTTCTGAAATTCTTGGGATCATCAGGGTCCTCAAAAGGGTACGCACCAACCAGCATCACGTAAAGAGTCACTCCACAAGACCAAACGTCTGCCATCTGCAACACACATTACAAAATGTAATGAACCCCATCATGAGGAGAAGAACGGGTTTGACTTGGGTCATGGGTTCGACTCCTTATGGGAGTGAAAAAAAGATCCCCTCCGTGCCATGCCAAAGCACAGGTCTTACCCCCTGCAGGTCGAGTTTTCTTTTTGAGAAGAGAAGAACACAAACAGCAGTTTCAAGGAAGTAGGTGCCCTTACAATTGTCTATAAATAAAAATCTGAGCTCAAATATAAAGGAAGCATGCTATGGTCCAACAGGCAAGCACAGAAGCACTTGTATTTTATGTTACAACATAAATAAACCTATGTTATCTGTAACATACTATTGATCGCAGCCATTGTGCTTAAACAGAACATTTTAAAACAAAACAGTTTTCCTAAGCATGTGCTAACATGAGTTAAAAGCATATCCACTGGTGATGAAACTTCTATCAAATACTTCAGTTGTTCAAATATAAGAGAAGCAATGAAACAATCACGCATCACTAAGGACTGGGCAATAAAAACCTTGAACATATATACAATTATATCAATGGACCTATTAAACAGTATATGGCTACTTCACAATTTTCTGTCACTTCATAAGACCAATCATGACAAATCATTTATAACAATTTATCGCCAAAGTAAGCATGGGCTATAATAAAACACTCCAAAGATACAAATGGAATGGAAAATGGATAGGTGAAGATAAAGTGAATTCCACTACTGGAGCTAGAATTCCAGAGTAGCCCCAAAGCAAATCACAGAAGTAGGCACCCTTTGAAATTTGGCAACGCTTCTAGAAACCAAGAATGCAGAGTACTGAGCAATGTCCATTGCTTAAACTAATCTTGGTGAGATCCTAAGGTTTCTCTTTCACACGCACAGGCAACAAATTTTAAATTCTGTAAAGGAAATTTTGTGAGCAGTTTGGTATGACATTCCAAAAAGTATAATAATCAAAGGTTAAACAGTATCTGCATCAGGCAGGACAAGTAAAGAGGATGAAAAGAGAGCAAAGGATAAAGGCAAACAACACTGAGGACCACAGACAACCAACGGGATACCCAGTCTAACATGGTTACATCACATGAAAAGATAAGGCCTTATTTTCAAAAAAAAAGATAAAAAAAAGATAAGGCCTGAGGGAGCAGAGATCATTGCACTCATGAACTAGAGCAGGAAAAATGCTGGGAAAATGGTCACGAAAAGGACATAAAAGTATGACATGGGAACAAAATAGGACTTATAAACATGCCCACGGGACATCTCCACAATAAGGAGTTTATCATGAGCAAGGATTTCATTTCCTTTTAGTGATTTATCTTTTCATGTATCTAAAGAGATGAAAATGACATTTTGGAGTTTCTGCGGGGGTTTAAGAGAAAAGTTTGCTGGGTCAAGGGTTCACCAGAATACAAAGTGCACAAGATCTCTTTTATTAATCCTCACTTTAAGCAGATCATTTAAATTAAGCACGGCAATAAGATTTGCATCAACAGAATCTTGTGCTTTTCTCCACATATCAAACTGTCATCATAGATCACTACCCACAAATGCCACGAAGACAAGACATGTAATAGAGTATGAATCTGATCACAATTAGAATATATGCATGAAAGAGAAGCAGGCATAACCCACTGGGGCAAAGTTCAACAATCAGACAAGTTACGTGGAAAAAAAATGGCCCAGTGACACAGAATGAAGATTTCTTTAGACAAGCTGTCCCCCATGCTTCTTTGACAAAATTGTCAACACAAATAATTGAAGTACTAGGAAGTTGGAATTTGGAATCTCTCTACAGAGATAGGGATAACAAGCCAATCCTGGCGTGTGGGGCCAGGCCCACTCTCTGCCTACTAGGCCTAAGGACGACAGTCCAAAAATCCAAAATCACTACTGATTACAGAAGGGCTCCAGGAGGATGAATAAGGGCCTGTTTGGTTTCAATGTGTTAAAGTTTAACTCTCATCACATCAATGTTCCCTCAAATGCATGGATTACTTAATGTAGACTAATTACATGCATGTCGGCACAGATTATGAGTAATTTACGAGATAAATCTATTAAGCCTAGTTAGTCCAAGATTGGAAACATTTTGTCAAATAAGACGAAAGTGGTACAGTGTTTGTTAAACTTTAACTCCTCAAACCAAACACCCCCTAAATCACAGCACTGACCTTGCCGTCGTATTCCCGGCGAGAGAGCACCTCCGGAGCAATGTAGGCCGGAGTTCCAACCGTGGATTTAGGCTTTGAGTGCAGCAGCGATGACTGGGGCAAAGAAAGGTGTTAGCAGGTGATTACACTGCTACAGTATTTGTTTAAGTATTGACTCGTTCTCTTTTTTTAGAGCAATTTTTCCACAGAGCTGGAGAAAGAGATCAATTTTGCTCCTCTTTAACAAGGCAATAAAAGGCACGAGTTCAATAAGCAGTGCGAGTGTGAGAAAAGGCAGCACAGTTTCGTGTCAAAATTTTGGTCTTCCCAGCATGGCAGGCTAAGCAAGAAAGGCCTCTTTCAGTCTCCGTTGAAAAGGAAATCTCACAAGAAACTAGCCAATTAATTAGCAAAAGGAAAACAAAAAAAATGGTACCTTGGAGTAGCCAAAGTCGCAGATCTTTAGGCGCGGCGCCGGGCTGCCATCCAACAGCGTGTTCTCCAGCTTCAAGTCCCGGTGACAAATTTGCTGTGAATGAATCGAAACAAAATTTGCAGTCGCACACCTCATCAGCATGGATTTTTTTTCCTGGGTACCTTTTTGTTGCATAATAAAGAAAACACTTCGCTTTTACTTGGTTGGTGTTCTCACCATGAAGTGGCAGTAGCTGACACCGCAGATGAGCTGCTGGAAGAAATACCTCGCCTAGTAGGATTAACAAAGAAAATAGAAAAAAAAAAGAAGAGAAAATAGCACGTCAAGCCCAACGCAAATGGTTTTGGTTTGGGGGAAAACAGCAGGAGAGGCTCCCGAGTCGGAGCCGCCGCCTAATTGGAGTAAACGAGCGATCACCTCGTCCTCGCTGAACCTCCCGGCGTTGCAGATCCGGTCGAAGAGCTCGCCGCCGGCGGCGTACTCCATGACGATGGCGAGGTGCGTGGGCGTGAGCACGACCTAGTTGGGGAAAAAACAGGGGCCCTAAATGATGAAAGAACAAGAAAATAAGGGGGGAGAGAGAGAGGAAAAAAAATTCTCCACTGGCTGCAGCAGCAGCAGGGGAGGTGTGCAGGAAGGAAGCACTCCCCGTCGGTCCGGGAAATCCGCCGGCTCACCTCCTTGAAGCGGATGATGTTGGGGTGCCGCAGCGAGCGGTGGTTGATGATCTCCCTCGCCACATTCTCGTCAATCTGCGGTTCCGCAGAGAAAAGAAATTAACCCGTAAACAAGGACCGAAATTTCCGGGGAGAGGGAAGGGACGGAATCGAAGGCGCGGACGGAACCAGACCTTGAGCCCCCTCGGGATGTACTTCATGGCGACGAGCTCCTTGGTGTCCTTGTTGCGCATGAGGCGCGCCACCCCGAAGTTGCCGGAGCCGATGTCCTTGAGCAGCTCGTACCTCTCCATGGATAATCCCTGGGCCGCCACCGACGCCGGGCCGGCGGGATTGGAGGAGGCCGGCGCGTGGGGAATTCGCTGGAGTTTTGCCGTCGCGAGGGGCGGAGAGCGCGTCCGTGGGGGGCAGGGGAGGAGGGAACGGGCCAACGGGGGGAGGAGCCTGGCCTGGCTGGATTCGAAGCTTAACGAGGAGGCTTCTTCTCCTTCTCGTTCGGTTACTACTACTGGCGCGGGCTGCGCGGCCAGGCCGGGTACTCCGTACTCGGGTGGGTTGCTTTGCTTGTGTGCTTTGTTGTCTCCGCGCTTGGGTTTGCGCGTGGTTAACTCCGTCAGTTTTGCAAATGAACTTTGCATTCCTGTTTTTATAAAAAAAAGTCTATAACTCCTATTTAATGATTTGGTAAATGAGTTTTGTATTTTTGTTAACTTGGTAAAATCCTAAAATGGATTGGCATATATGCAAGCTCGTGATCGGCTTGGTATTCCGTCTCACGCACTACTCCCGTGTGCGCTCTTCTCTCTCGCGCCGCTAGGTTTCCTTTTTTAGATTTTGGCAAGTCAATTTTGTTAAACCGTTGGACATAACTTTTTTTTTCCTCCCAATATTGATTTGAGAGTTAGCAAACTCCATCTTTTACTTAAAAAAATACAAAACCGTTAGAGTTGCTCTCAGGAGACGGAGGACTGACTAGTTTAGGCGGGCGATCGCGCGGGTCACACTGCTAGTGTAGTTTATACGCGGTGATTAAACGACGTGGCACGCCATGTGTGCATGCGGTGCGGTGCGGCAACAGCGAAATTGATGCTCCTCGCCCCAGATCTCTCGGTGTTTCACTTCTCTGCGACGGGCTCCCGTTTACCAGCTTTTTGCGTTTTGGTCCTCAATCCTCCTTGGATGTCGGGGGCATCAACAGAACAGAAATTCCTCCACTTCAGGGAATCCATAGAGAGAAGTCGATGGCAAAAGAGAGAGAGAGAACAAAAAAAAAAAGAGAACATTTGATTGGTAGTGTCGGAAGGCAATTAGTAAATGGGAAAGTGGAGTTGCAAAACGTCCAAGAGGCTTGACACACCCGTAATCCGGCTAACAAAGTTTTTTAAGTTTTAGATCAATACCATGGTTTTTTAAAATACCTAGGTATATGAAAGAAGGTATTTGGATATAATGAATTTGAAGTTTTAAAAACTACATGTATTAATAAAACCACAATTTTTTTTGAGTCTAAAAAACCCGGTCCCAACCCTCTTCATTTTTGACACAGCTCGGCGACGTGGTTTACCTCTAATGGCGCGTCTCATTTTCACTATTATTTTTAGATGTAATGCTATTTTTAGCAGCAAAGGCACAACCAACTAGTCTCAAAAGCACTGGATTGCTATGCAGTCATGGCTTTTCTTAAACAAAGAAACACTGCTGTTTCTAAATATTATGGTATTACATGCCTACATTTTTAAAACTGTAGTTTCGTAATACTACAGTTTTAAGAAACAGCAACACCCAAACGGAGCCTAAAAGTGTTGGAAGGAAGCAAATTGCTCAAACAAGGAGTCCACTTGTGTGGCGACTTTGAGGATTCCAATCATAGTTGATTCTCTTTTTTTCCTCAAAAAATCACTACTACCGCCGTTAATAAAATTTAATATTGTCCATCACACAATTAGATCCCTTATATATTTAGATCGGAGATAGTATGTAATCTATAGGCCGCTTTTTCATTTCATCTGCAAAGGCTGCAACGTATCGTTGTGCTATCTAGGAGATCCGTAAGTAGGCATATTTTGATTTTCTCTGTGCCACCATAGTCCATATATATCGACTAAAGTGTTTGCTAGGCCAAAAGTTGATATTCTAGGAACATCTTTAAAAATTTGTATACACACAAATATTACTAACCTTAAAATACCTCTTGCGATGTTCATACGGTAATGCTCTGTCCAGGACGTACATCTGTCCAGATGGCCCCGTTGGTGGGCCATGATACCCAGAAGGCCCTCTTATCCGCTTCCCTTATGGCACCATAATTTCTTTACAAAAAATCACCATAATGCTGTGACCTCACTCCGTCGTGCCTCCTCCCCTCCCCCCCCCCCCCCGCCTTCCTCTCCCCCCGTCGCA
The DNA here is from genome assembly GCA_038087645.1 of Saccharum hybrid cultivar R570. Classification (NCBI taxonomy): domain Eukaryota; kingdom Viridiplantae; phylum Streptophyta; class Magnoliopsida; order Poales; family Poaceae; genus Saccharum; species Saccharum hybrid cultivar. The sequence goes on from JAQSUU010000198.1 coordinate 1,585,247, forward strand.
CCCGGCCACATCCCGCTACTCCGCGCCCCACACCATGTCCCCATCCACTTCGCTCGTCGCAAAAGGAGAGGCAGGGAAGGCCTGCGTCTGCGCCCCCATCCAGAGCGCCCGTCGGTAGTAAGGGGAGGCATGCGCGCTGCGCCTAGGGTGTGCGCTAGAATGTTGCTCTCGACGTCCCCCTAACCCGAGCTTGCTGGTTACTAGAGTTCTCCACCAGGTAGGTTGTGGCCGCCGATGACGTTGTGTTTCAAGTGTTTCAGACGTTTCAAACTTATATTTCAAGTGTTTCATCTGAATATTGCAAATAGATCTAGAATGTTGCATATATTGCAAGCCTATATTTCAAGTGTTTTAGTTATTTCAGACATATGTTTTACGTGTCTCATTTGGATGTTTCATATGTTATAATGGCTCTATACATATGTTTCAAGTGTTTCACATGTTTCAGACTCATGTTGTAAGTGTTTCATCTGAATGATGCAAAAGTAGATCTTAATGTTGCATATGTTGCTATGACTATGCACGCATGTTTCTAGCGTATGTTTCAAGTGTTTTGTTTATTTCATACATATGTTGCAAATATTTTTATCTAGATGTTTCAAAAGTAGATCTGGGAGAGCACTGTCGCAACCGTCCTACTGCTGCTGCTGGGGGTGCCACCGTGGGTCACCGTGTAGGCGCCTGAGTGAAAGGTCCTAATGGCTAGAGAGAGGTGAATAGCCTATTGAAAATTTCTACAACAACACTTAAGAAATCTGTTAAACAATTAAATGGCGAAGCGAGTGCTGCTCTAGCCTACTAAAAGAGCAAGCCACTTACTACAATTCTAGTGACTATGATCACTAAGCACACAATTGCTATGTCACTACACTAAGTCAGTAAGCTCTCAAAGATTAACTAAAGAGCCTCACTAACCACAAGACACGACTCTTGCTTGCCCTCAAAACTAGCTACACTAAAGGCCCAAGCTACACTAACAAAGTAAATGCACGTGAAGACTAGAGTATTATACCTCCATGTAGAGGAGTGAGCCAATCACCAATGAAGTCAATCAATCACAAGAATGAATACCAATGAAGACCAATCATCTCGGAATCAAATGAGTGACACAATGATTTTTTTACCGAAGTTTACTTGCTTGCTGGCAAGCTAGTTCTTGTTGTGGCGATTCACTCACTTAAAGATTCACGCGCTAATTGGCATCACACGCCAAACCCTCAATAGGTGCCGCACAACCAACACAAGATGAGAATCACAGAAGCCACGAGCAATCCACTAGAGTACCTTTTGGCTCTTCGATGGGAAAATGTTAAGAACCCCTCACAATCATCACGATCGGAGCCGGAGATAATCACCAACCTCCGCTCAATGATCCTCGCTGCTCCAAGCCGTCTAGGTGGCGGCAACCACCAAAAGCAACAAGCGAATCCCGCAGCGAAACACAAATACCAAGTGCCTCTAGATGCAAACACTCAAGCAATGCACTTGGATTTTCTTCCAATCTCATAAAGATGATGAATCAATGATGGAAATGAGTGAGAGGGCTTTGGTTAAGCTTACAAGGTTGCTATGTCAATGCAAATGGCCAAGAGAGTGAGCTAGAGCCGACCATGGGGCTTAAATATGAGCCCCCACGAAATAGAGCCGTTGGGCTCTCACTGTAGCCTCACTCGGAGTGACCGGACGTGCCGGCCAGATCGATCAGACGCGTCGGCCAGATCAACCGGACGCACGCCACCAGCGTCCGGTCACCCGATTGCTGCCACGTGTCCCTTAGCATTTAACGTCGACCCCACGATCTCAACGGTCAACTCGATCGTCCAAGCGGTTAAGTTGCGACCTAACACGCCCGACACAAGATCAGACGCGCCAGTGCCTGCTTTGCCCGCGCACACGCCAGCTCCACCGAAGGCTGACCGGACACGTCCGCTTTTGCTCGACCGGACGCACGCTAGCGTCAGGTCACCACAACGTGCTCAATGACGCATACGTCACCATACGTCACACACGACCAGACTCGCCAGCTGCGCGTCAGGTCACATTTTGACCCAACATCCGGTCACTGGCTGAGAGCAGCCTGAGCACGCCTCCTTCGTTTATAATTGATCGGACTCACTAGGCCCGCATCCGGTCAACCCGAAGACCGCGTCCGGTCACTGAGTTTCAGTGACACTCACCTCCTTTACTTCACCACCTTCACCACCCTTGCTCAAAAGTGCCAACCACCAAGTGTACCATCTTGTGCACGTGTGTTAGCATATTTTCATAAACATTTTCAAGGGTGTTAACACTCCACTAGATCCTAATGCGTATGCAATGAGTTAGAGGATCTAGTGGCACTTTGATAACCGTATTTTGATACGAGTTTCACCTCTCTTAATGGTACGACTATCAATCCTAAATGTGATCACACTCGCTAAGTGTCCCGATCATCAAACCAAAAAGCTCCTAACCACTTATACCTTTGTCTTGAGCTTTTTGTTTTTCTCTTTCTTCTTTTCTAAGCCGAGCACTTGATCACCATGGCCATCACCACCATGCTCTTCGTCCATTTGCTCCACCACTTAGCATATCTACCAACCTATCTCATATACACTTAGAGCACATAGGTTAGTAGCTAGGGTTTCATCAATTCACCAAAACCAAACTAGTGCTTGAGGTTGGCCGACGCCTCCACAGCACTTATTTGCAAACAGGGTAGGTGATTGGGACCCAAGTGGGGTTTTGGGATGGGCATGGGGCGCGAGATGGGCTACTAGAGCGCGTGATGGGTGTGGGTGCGACATCCGGACATGAGGGCACTGACACTGAATGAGATACGGACTCGGGTCGTAGGATGCGATGCGGGATAACGCGCGGGAGCTGCGTGCGGATGTGCTGTCCGTCTAGACGTCCGGACATCCGGGCGCTAGTCCTTCCTATGCTCATATGATTTCTTTTACCTCATCAGTCCTAACTTTAAACATTGTACATCAAAATTTCTTTTACCATATCAGTCTTAACTTCAAACATTGTACATAAATCCTCACGTTGCTGAACCAATAATCACAAGTAACCACACACATTTCTACGCCGTAGAGATTTACTACACGACGAAACTCTTAAAGTAGGATATACGAACCCATGTTGAGAAATTGTCCTATTCTCTGCAACACAATGAATGATAGGATGAGCAGAGCTTTTAAAGCATCTTTTAGGGAAACCTTCGTCAAATAATAAGTGATTTGGTTGGCCGCACAAGGCTAAAATACGCAGCAGAGAAAAGTTTAAATGGCAACGTCTACCGGCAAGCAAGTCAATAAGACTGATTTGACACTCATTCTTTCCTCGAAACATCTCCGAATACCTCCTAAAAAGACCAAAGACCCGTTGGAAAGAAGTACCGTGCAGCCGTGCAGGGGTTCTATGATTAATAAAGCCACCTACAACAATAGCAAATCTTGTAAGAGAATGCTAGGCAGTAAGGGTTGGAAGAGCTTGAGGTACAAGAAAAAAATAAGGTAGATTGTTTTTTATGACTGGATAGACGGATCACTCAATCGAACGTGATTTTCTTATATAAATAGATAAAGTGAGTGGTCTTCTCCCAATAAAAAATTATTCCACATACAATTTACGGGTTCTCTACGAGATCGAATGAGTTTTCAGAGGAAAAATCACGATCTAGGCCTCATGCTACCAAAACCGGCTGAGGCCAGGTCCAAAACCGGCCTGGACCTATTTGATAGTGTCTACGCGAAGAACTAGCCAAAATCAACTTAGATCGGTTTTTACTGCAAGCCGCCACATCGCTGCCCAAATTGGCTTGGACAGTTTTCTCAGGTTTTTGCCAATTTGCTCCAAATCAATCCAATGTGATCCTTTTGATTGCATTTTACTTTCTACTTCTATTTTCAACTCACCAATCACATTTTAGCTATCAATAGAATTTTTTACTAAATTCTGCAAAGTTAGGTCGAGAGCATGGAAATCATAAAAAAGAATCTCTTTAGATTATAGTATAATATAATCACTTACACAAAGAATCGCACTAAACTGGCCTGAAAAATGCGGTGCTTAAATTGATTGTGATGTGAACGTACACCAAAAGAGAGAACAAAAATCGTCCAGTCGTTATAACCAAAGAAGGGTTTGTATTAGAAACAAGGTAGCCCTAGTAGTAGAATTAAAACCCCAAACAAGGTTTTGTGGGAAGGTTTGCAACTTCGGTTTTGTTCTGCCTTCTACCGGAAAGGTAGGGACAATGACACCATCAACTGCCAACCGAGACGGCGACGAGAATGAAACCGCAGGCCACAATGGCGCCACGGCACGGAAGGTATAGCCGTATAGGATTGACGATAGAGGCCGCCAGGCCGCCGGTGGGCCGAAGTCTTCTAAATCAGAGCCAAGATCTGGAATATCATTGGGCCACGTCACCTGTAAATCTCCACCGTCGGATCCTGGGTGAAGTTCCCATCTGGCCATCGTCCTCAGCTCTTCAGCGAATAGGCATGGATGGGGTCGTGGACTCTTCCACTACTAGATAATAGACTTTCCATCTTTGGATTTAGTCACGGCCGAATTTTGACCCAGGAATGATGGAAGATTTAGTCCCGGTTGGAATCACCAACCGGGACTAGAATCCCCTACCCAACGGATAGTGCAGCAGGCTTTTGCAGCACTATGCGTAGGGGGCCTTTAGTTCCGGTTTGTGGTTCAAACCAAGACTAAAGGTTGACTTTCAATCCCGGTTGCAGCCACAAATCGGGACAAAAGGCCCAGCCAACCTTTGGTCCCGGTTGGTGGCTCCAACCGGGACCAGAGGTCGATCCTTTAGTCTCGGTAGGCTTCACCAACCAGGACTAAAGGTCCCCACCTATATATATCCACTTGCACTGTCCCCAGGGACGAGACCAGGTGGTCAAATTGGTCGTCGGCCCTTGTGTTCATCCTGTTCTTGCTTGGAGGAGCAAGTTCTTGCTCTCAGGTGCTGCCGGCTTCATCTCTAAATCTTCCAAAGGTTAGTAACTTCATCTTCTAATCTTTCATTGCTAATAATGTAGATCGTTTGATGCTTTATTAATAAGCATAGAAATATTTAAATATGTGGTTTTTGCAGATTATGAATAATAGTGATGGATTTTATTTTTCTTTATACATCATTTGTAGATCTTTGTTTTCTAGATTATGAATATGTGGTTGGTTTTTAAGATTATGAAATATTCAAGTACGTGGTTGTTATAGATGATGAATAAGCATAGAAATATTCAAATATGTGGTTTTAATGTTTTTTAATTATGAATATGTGGTTGTTTTCTAGATCTTTATTAGCAACATTATTTTTTCATGAGAGTTAATAATCGTTCAAAAAAATATGTACAAAATGTTTAAGTTTACTTGGCATGCATATATCTCTTGATGATTTATTGTTTATATGTTTCTCTAATATATAATGTTGCATTTAATATTTATATGAGGTTCTATATTTATTGGGATGTTTTTTTAGTTTTTTAGTTATGATGAATGGCAGCGGATCACTTCCCCACCCACAGGCACCATATTTCCACCCTAGCGATGTTCCATTCGAGCCATCTTATGAAAGGGCCATCCCGCGTAACTCAGACCCATCAGTTGTATGGAATATTTTAAATTTTGCATGCTAATATAATTTTTTGCTTATATACATTCATTGATAATATGATTATTGCGTATGTTACGGACTATGAAACCGATGAAGTGGTTGAAAGATGCACTATGGTTGCTTGGGGTGTATGACATCTTCGAGAACACGACATGTCAGGAGGCGAATGGAGGCGAGATATGGACGCGCAGTCTCTCCTTCAACATCCCCATTAGGTACAATAGTTAGGTGTGCCAGCAGATCGTCCAGGTTGGACGACAGTCGGTGACCAAGGTAGGTGCCCAGCTCGACATCATGCATTTTACTTTGCACGCACTTGAGTGGATTGGGTACCGTATTCCTGATTAGTCCTAAATGAAAATACAAGCTTTAGTTCAGCGTACTCTAAATGTGCCACTAGTAATCGAGAGGAATGCATCATACAACTTAATGGATATGGTATGACATGTAGATATGAGAGTAATGTTTATTTATTCTTATTATTATTTGAGCGCTTCCTGATACTTTTTTTATTTGTCCGCTTGCAGCATTTGCTCCATGACTACACCTATGTTATATGTGGCTTGTATCTCATTCTCACGCAGGCTCTTAAACGGTTGGGGTATTACTGGGACTTCGTTGAAGCGATCGGCCAGAGGACGGCAACTAGCTACTAGCATTGTGTGAGAATGAGGCAGAGTCCGGATATTGGTAGTCCGTCAGTAGGTTACATATATGGGATGCCATGTTCTCGACGTTGTGAGGCAGTTGAGAGTGCTATAGTGCGGGCCTTGCATTACATAGACATTGTCCGTGGTTACGCCATCCGGGACATGTGCTACTTGCAGTGGAGAGAAGAGAGGTTTGCAGCCGGTGATATTTAAGATCTATGTGTTAGTTTGGTTTTTATGCATATGTACTTTAATTTGAATGGTTATGTACTTTAATTAGGATTATTCATATGGATATTTTAATTATGTTTGTATGGACAACGACAACAACAACATAGCCTTTTGTCCCAAGTAAGTTGGGGTAGGCTAGAGATGAAACCCAAAAGAGACGAGAAACACGAAGACACATAAAGGGACATAAAGGGCACAAGACAAAAAAAGGTCACGGTTCAGGCACGTTGATTGCCAATCTCCAAGCGCTCCTATCCATAGCTAAATCCTTGGAGATATTCCACTCCTTAAGATCTCTCTTAACGGACTCGTCCCAAGTTAGTTTAGGTCGACCTCTACCGCTCTTTACATTATCGGCCCGCTTTAGAACTCCACTACGCACCGGCGCCTCAGGAGGCCTCCGTTGGACATGTCCAAACCATCTCAACCGATGTTGAATCAATTTCTTCTCAATTGGTGTCACCCCAACCCTATCCCGAATATCGTCGTTCCGGACTCTATCCCTCCTTGTGTGCCCACAACACCAATGCAACATACGCATCTCTGCTACACTCAATTACTGGACATGTCGCCTTTTTATAGGCCAACACTCAACACCGTATAACATCGCCGGACGAATCGCCGTCCTATAGAACTTACCTTTCAGCTTCTGAGGCACCCTTTTGTCACAGAGGACACCAGAAGCTATTTATTTGTATAGAGAAGTTATTTATTTTTATGCGTAAGTACTTTGCCAAATTAAGAAATGACCAAAATAAAAGTTGTAGATCTCGAAAAGTACACAACTTTGTAGTTGGCAACTTTTTCATTTGAAGTCATCCTTTCAAGAAAACTATGTTTTAATTTCTTGAATTTGAAATTTGAATTTTTAAAATGACCTCAAATGGAGAAACAATCAAAACAAAAGTTGTAGATCTCGAAAAGTTATGGAACTTTGTAGTTGAAAACTTTTTTATTTGAATTCATCTTTTCAAGAAAAATTATGTATGAATCTCTCGAATTTGAAATTTGAATTTTTAAAATGACTTCAAATGAAGAAACAACCAAAACGAAAGTTGTTGTGCTCGAAAAGTTATGTAACTTTGTAGTTGACAACTTTTTCATTTGAGCTATATTTTTGAACTACGTATTTTCTAATTTTTAGCCTATTTATTTTAATGGATATGTTAGCATGGGCGGGAAATGAAACTGCCGTGTAGACAGCCCTTTAGCCACGCGCCAAAAATTTGACTGTAGTCTCGGGTTGGATTACAAACTGGGACTAAAACATCTCTAGTCCTGGCTGGAGGCTAAACCCAGGAGTAAAAATGATAACCTTTAGTCCCGGTCTGGGCCTCCAACCGGGACTGAGGCCTTTTTAGTCTCGGTTGGTAGCCCAACCCGGGACTAAAAGGTCCAGCACTATATATGTCGCCGTTTCGTTCACTCCTTATCCTCCTTTCAATCGCCGACCGCCACCCTCTTCCTCATCCTCACTGGCTGGAGCGCTGCCGCCTCTCGGTGTCGTCCTCGTCACCCCTGCCTCCTTGTCATTGTCCTCGCCAGAGCGGAGCGCCGCGTCCTCACCAGTCCGCGCCTCGTCACCTCCACACACGTGGCCGGCCCCTCGTGCTCGTCCTTGCTGGCCAGAGCGTCGCTGCCTCTCGGCCTCATCCTTATCACCCCCGCCGGCCGCGCCTCGTCATCCCTGCGCGACCTCGCCTCACCCCCGCCGCCGGCGTCACCACCGTCGTTCTCGTCCCTCGGAGAGGAGAGCCGAGGAGAAGAAGGAAGGAGGCGCCGCCGCTGTGTCGCCGTTCGCTATCACCGACCACCGCCGGAGCCAGAGACGATGCTCCATTCGTCTACACTCGCGTAGCAGCTCGCCACCGCACCACCATCTTACCCCCCACAAGCCCCATGGTGAGCCACTTCCCCTACTCCGAATTCGCGTGAGGACCTCGTGCTCAAATTCGACCAAAGGGAAGGGCCTAAGTGCAAACCCATAGACTAAGATGAATAGTGCCAACAAGGACCTATTTGCTTTTAAATGGCTAAAACTTTGAAAATTCATAGTAATTCATAGAAAAATCGTAAAATATTAAATGAAGGCTTTTTTGGAATCCTTAAGTGTAGATCTACCCAGTAGAGTGATAAAATGATATGTGTTAATAGAAGGTTTTTGTTGTTTTTATTTATCTATGTTTATTAGGGATAAATTCATATCTAGAGTTGTGGTGCTCCAATTGCTGTGAAATTTTTATGGTAGACTACTGAGACTATGTGTGTGCTGTGGTAAATATTTTAAGGGCATTGGTTACAGTATGTTGAGTTATTGATTTAACTTGCATGTTGCTTGATAAATGGTTTTAAATGGTTTATAAATAATTTATGTTTGCAAAAATGTGAAATATGGTTCCTTTGCCTTTGCATGATGATGTTGTGACCTAAGAACACTTAATATAGCCATGTGTTTGCAGAAAATATGGATCTTTAGATTTATCTTGCTCTCTGGAATTTCTGGATAGATCTGAAAATTTATGGTTAAACGAAGTAGCTTTTGTACTGATGTCCTGAATCCCATGTGTTAACCTTGATCTACTTGCTACCTTAGCATGATAGGTTTGTGTAGTGCTTAGTTAAATGTTGTTCTACTGTCTTTGCATGATATTGTTGTACCATAAGAATAGTCATGTGTTGATATGATTTTTGATATATTGACTTTTGTGAGAAGAGATGGTTGGACATCGTTTCCCTTCGTCGGAAATGCTAGGTTTCAGCGGCTATGTAAAGTGGCAGGGATTTGATCCAGTGGTGCCGCCGAATGTACGGTCTACTCATCCAAGCATAGTAAGCTACTCTTCTATAAAATAATGTGTCAAATATGCTTGTATAAATATATTTTCTAGTTTATTATGTATATATATGTGTTTTTTAAATGTACCATAGATAATTGATCCAATCATTTGGCTTGAAGAGACACTCATACATTTCGGAGTTCGGCTAGTGAATATTGAATGCTTTGAGGTAGACAATGGTTGATTGAAGCAATGTCGAGTTTGTTTTTCCATCGCCGATAGGAGGGGATACATGCCGTGTTGTATAAATATCAGAGGTGGGAAGTAAGGCACTTGATAAGGCTGTTGCAGAAAAATATGGTGTCCTAGCATGTGTAAATAAGCTTGCGACTATTGGGTACAACCTGTCTACTTATTCCTCCTTAAAGATATAATCTATTGATGCTGGCTCTTATCATGATCTTAAGGGCTTTTGTGCAAGGTTGGCTCAACATAACTAGAATGATGTGGTAAGTCTAAGTTCAACATTGGCAGTATCCAGATTTGTTATTATTGGAAAGCTTGATTCTCATATCCATTTTTTCTGCCAACACTTAATTACAGGTTGAGTTGTATGACTTAACCTACACAGGTTGTAGCTTTGTATGCATTGGGTTATGAATGGAAATATGCCGATGATTGGCCAACACTCACTGCGGAAGGATTTTAGGCGAAGCTGCATGCGACTAAGAGGGCATCACCTAACTCACTGCCGCTAACCGTGGTGAGTAGACCTTGTGTTCGTACCTGTGAAGCAAGGGATAGTGTCTTGTTAAATACCTTGGATTTCATCAATGAAATTTGTGGATACAAAAACGGCCATCTACACTTCACCAAGTTAATGATACGACGTACTCAAGTACATAATTCAATGTAGTCAACTTGTGCTTACATGAACTTGGTGTGTAGTTGAACTTTGGGGTGTACTTGATGTATTAGATATGCATCTAGTTTGTAATGACTTGTTTTAAATTGTGATGGTCTGTATAAACTTGGTGAATGGGGATGATCATTGTAATATATTTCTAAGCTCTTCATTAGTTTCGTTCTTATTTATGGATGACTTATAATAGTATAGCATATATAATACATGTACGAAAACTATTTAAAACGAAAATAAATTGAATGAAAAGAAACTGCAAAAGAAAAGGAAAGAAAAAATAGGTTGGGGATTATTTAGTCCCGGTTGGTTATACCAACCGGGACAGGAGGTGGTCGCCTGTGGGCTCAGCCTGGCCCCCCTTTAGTCCTAGTTGGTATAATCAACCAGGATTAAAATCCCCCAATCAATTCCGGTTAAAGGCCCGGAACTAAAGGGTGGACCTTTAGTCCCGGATTAGCAGGGGCGGATCCAAGGGTATTCCCGGGGAATACCCAACTATTTTGCTACACTTTTATGTATATATGTGTATATACTCATATGTATAATGTATATTGGTGTTAATTCGTTGTTTTTCTAGTAGAAACTCAGCCTATAGCTAACTATTCATCGCCTCATTTCTCCTTTCCAACTGTATTCATTGGATTTAAACCTATGCTGCTATGTATTGGATTTTTTCGGAAGTGGGAATACCCAACTTCAAGATCCTGGCTCCGCCACTGCGGATTAGCAGTCCCGTTTGGAAAACCAGAAGTAGAGGGGGTTTTTCCGGCCAGGACTGAAACCCATCTGTCTACTGGTGTTCGCCAGAGATCGTTGTCACTCGTCGTACGTGTTCCTCTCCTCTCTCTCCACTCTCCACTCGATGGCACCCCTCCCTCGCCCTAGTCATTGCGACGGCCGAGCAGACTGCCCGTCCCTCCGGACACTAGCCTACTCATGCGCCGCTTTGAGCTCCGGCGCGCTGCAGTTCGCCCCCTCGCAGCTCCGATCCGGAGGCCGCCGCTCCTCACCTCCTCGCAGCCACGACGATCACCTAGAGCCGCATCTGCGAGGGCGAGGGTGGCCCCTCTGCAATGTACGTTGGTGGGTGATGCATGCAATCATGCGAAAACGATGTCCAACGCGATGGGTAAATAAAAAAAAGAAGAAGCACCGATCGGACCGCCTCCTGCGATTCCTTCCGCCTGCTAGGCCACGGGGACTTGCGCCTATGCTCGAAGAGAGGCGACGCTTCTTCTGCGAGTCACTCTGGGCGTTCGGATTACCCACAATGTTCGGGTTTTGAAAAGTTTGGATAATGAGAATTGTTACCCGATAATAGCCTTAAAAAAACACTACCCGCAAGTTTGGGTTCGGGTATACCCAATGTACCCGAAGTATATAAAATCACAGCAAGTGATCAAACATCATAGAATTTTGCATAGAACTGGACACACTAAATGATAACTCATTAACTCATAACTGATAAAGTGATAACTTCAAGTTTTCAACAGCAAATGCAAACCAGTGAAACCACGACATATTCAAGTTTTTAACTGCAAGTGCAAGCCAGAACGACGACACATATACTGACTACTTAATACTGACAAGATACAAGAGCAAATTGAAAAGTTCAAACATCAAGCCTGCTGTCTGCCATCACATCAGTTAAGACGTGAGTTAATGAGGCACCAAAGCCAAAGAGGCATTCTACCGTTGTTGGGCTTGGGCCACGGGAAATCGGGGATGCTCCAGTTCGCGACTTCGCGCTTCGCTGAGACGTATTCCTATTTCGGATTGTTCAGGTACTAGGTGTACTTACCCGAATTACCCAATATAAATTCGGATAATAAGATTCACTATCCGAACTAGACATCAGATAGTGTGGGTTTAAGTACTTCGGATCTGGGTCTAGGTATTTCGGGTTCAGGTTTGGATATCGGGTTTTGTGCCCAGTGCGAGCGCTGATGGACGCGACTGAGCATGCATGAGCTCTTGCGTGTTGCTCCCCAAAGCCTGCATGTCTACAGCAGCATACGTACACACATGCGCTCACGTATCTCTCCGTAGCTGTCCATCGTACCACAGCAGGTGCCGCTTGCTTCCCATACAACCATAATTTGTTGCAGTCGTAGCAAAATACCATTCTAGAGTACCGTACCAGTTGCATGCACTGTGATCGTTTGGGCTGATCTGGCTGGCTGAAAGTACTGTTGGCTGGTTTTTTATAAGAGAAAAACACTGCTGGCTGACTGTAAGGTTAAATGGCTAGAGGGGGGTGAATAGCCTATTTAAAAATCTACAAGCTTCACTAAACAACCACGTTAGTATAAAAGATGGCTAAACTAATTCTAGCGCTAGCTCAACTATACTATGCAAGCCACCTATACAAAACTAGTGAAGCAAGGCTATGATCTCTAATACACACGAACGAGATTAAGTCACTAAGCTACTTACTCCTAAGTGATAAAAGCTACACTAGGACTAGTACAAGAACGTAAAGAGCAAGTAACTTGATTCTTATACCAACGATGTAGAGAAGTAATGCACTCGAAGAATCAATCACAATGATCAACCACAAGAGAAATCCTCGGCAAAGAGATGACACAAGATTTTTTTACCGAGGTTCACTTGCTTCCTGGCAAGCTACTCCTCGTTGTGGCGATGCATCCACTTATCGGTTCGCGAGCTAATCGACTATCAAGAGTCGAGCCCTCGGCGGGCGCCGCACAACCGCACACAAGATGGGGATCCTCCAAGCCACGAGCTTCACTAGAATATCCAATTTGCGAACTCCCGCGGGGAAGGATCAAGAACCCCTTACAACACTTGGTGAGGGCTCCAACAATCTCCAATTGCGAACTCAATCACCTCCGCTGCTCCAAACCGTCTACCGTGTCGGGAAACACGGAAGAGTAACAAGAAATCCGCAGCAACTCGAAGATCAAGTGCCTCTAGAATGCAATTCTCAAACAATGCACTTGAATCTCACTCAATCTCACTCAAGATGTGTAACTATGCAAAGAGATGAGTGGAGGGGTTGTTCTCTAGCTCAAAGGATGTCTCTAGGTCTCAAAATGTGCAAGAGTTGCCCTCAAACCCCGGACAACTTCTATTTATAGCAAAGGGGTACGCAGCTAGCCGTTACCGGACGACGCAGTTCAAATCGTGCTGACCGGATGCTCCGGTCAGGGTGACCGGACGCATCCGGTCACTACAAGACAAGCGTGAACAGTGTGCGTCAGAAGTAGCCGTTGCCCTGACCGGACGCGCTCAAAAGTTTGACCGGACGCGACAGTGCTAGCGTCCAGTCGTGTTCCAGTAAGCTCCCATCGAGACCGGACGCCTCCGATCGCACGTGACCGGACGCGCCAGCCGCGTCCGATCGGAGTCCAGTAACGGTCCACTCGTGATCGGACGCGCCACCGCGTCCGATCGTATTTGCCCTCCGTGCTGAACTCCTGGGTGCGTGACCGGACGTGCCGGTTCCGCGAGGGACCGGACGCGCCGGTCCGCGACCCTTCTCACACGTGCGTCTGTCTGTGGTTTGAACTGACCGGTCACTGTATTTTTAGTGATAAACATTTCGGACTTCCGCCACCTTTTCTCGCCTCCGGCGCAATAGAAAATAGGCATTTCATTTCCTCGAAAACGCCTGAATCCCGCGCTCGCACGCTCGGCGGGAGGGAGAGCGAACCCCAAACCCCTTACTACCGCTCAAACACCACCGCCTTCGTAAATGTGCCAACACCATCATATGAAAAACACCATGTGCATGTGTGTTAGCATTTTCACAAACATTTTCAAGGTGTTATGTTAGCTCTCTACTAGATCCTAATGCATATGCTCAAGACATTGATCTAGTGGCACTTGATTCCCGAGCTAACCGTGATTGCCCCTCTTGATAGTCGGCTATGTATTCTAAATCCGGTCAATCACTTCTCTACTCATCTTAGACCGGCAAAAGGAAGACCCTATGGTTATACCTTTGCCTTGCGCTCTTGGATCCTTCGTTCTATGTCTATCTCCTCATGCTTGATCATCATGATCATTATTTCATGTCCATGCACCATTTCTTTATGATCTTGTGGCCACCACTCCTTACCACATACACCTTCATCACATGTGTTGCTCATGCCTAACTCAAAACACTTAACACATGGCATTAGCAACTTGGTGTTATTAATTACCAAAACCAAACTTGGGCTTTCACTGACTGACTGATTTGACTGATAATCTCAAACGAACAGGCTTGGCTCTGAGCTCGACGCCAAGATCTGTGGCTCCGAGGTACCGACCACGTCAATGCCACCTGGGATGGCTTGCTGTGCGCGGCTAGACACCTCGGAGCCAAGATCTGTGGCGCCGAGACGTTACCTCAGAGCCATGAGTTCTGGCGCCAACCCTCAGGGTCCAAAGATGAGTTTACGTCGTGAAGCGTAAATTTTTTTTAAAAAAAGTCAAATTATAAAAAATTAGGTCTCTCCTCCGAGCAGGCATCCGAGCCTACGTGCCCTGCACACGCTACGCTGGTGCGTTGAGCATGCTCTCAGCACAGACAAATTATTACGACTCCATGTGTTTCCAAAGTGCAAACGTCGAGTGACGACAACAGGAAGAGTGTCGCCCATTGGCGCGCAACTAGTAAGTGCAACAGTACCTGTGCATTAAAACGTGTTGTAACCAAAGTTACCTGGGCCACGTTTAGATTGCAAATATTTTAGACCCAATGAATAGTATCATTTTTGTCTTATTTGGCAAATATTGTCCAATCGTGGACCAACTAGGTTCAAAAGATTCATCTCGTGATTTTCCAACTAAACTGTGTAATTAGTTATTTTTTTACCTACATTTACTACTTCATGCATGGGTCCAAAGATTGATGTGATGGAGAGAGAGTGAAAAAATTCTAACTTTTAGGGTGCATCTAAACAAGGCCTTAGTACAGTTTTAATTTCTTTCTCATAGTGGTTGAAGAAGCTAAAAGCTACTAAATCCATTCCAAATTACAGTTCATTTGACTTTTTTATCCTAAATTTGACCACTCGTCTTATTCAAAATTTTATGCTAAATATCACTTCTTTTGTTGTGGCTTGCTTTATTTTAACAAAAGTTCTTCAAGAATGACTTAAATTTTACTATGTTTGTGCAAATTTTTTGAATAAAACGAGCGGTCAAATTTGAGATAAAAAAGTCAAATGAATTATAATTTGAAATGGAAAGAATACTGATTTATATAGCTACTACTAGGGAAAAACTGCAGAAATAAAAATAACCCCATGAAAGTCATATCTAGGGCCAGGGTTTCAAGGCCCCATACATGCATCTTGATTTGTTATTACTGTGTGACGTACTCCCTCCATTTCAAAATACATAATGTTTTTTTAATTTTAGGCATCTTATTTGACTGTTCTTCTTATTCAAATTTTTTTATAAATATTAGTTATTTTGTTATGACTTCATTTATCATTAGGTATACTTTAATAACGACTTATTTATTTTATTATTTACATAAAAAGACTAAATAAGATAAATGGTCAAACATGATATCTAAAAATAAAAAACGTCATCTATTTTGGGACGGAGGGGGTACAAATCTCTTGTATATACTGTAGAGACCAAACTTTTATCACTCTCTGTGTTCCAAACTATAAATCGTTTTGGCCTTTTAGGTATATATAAACATAGCTTATATCTAAGTATATAGCAAAAAAACTACGTATTTATAAAGGACTTATAATTTGGAACGGCAGGAGTAAAAATGGTTTATGTGCTCTATACTATAAACAAAATGATTCATCTAAATGCTCTTGATGCACCTATAGCTCTAGTCTCTGGATCCAAGATTTTTCTTCAAGCTACAAATATCCAACAAAAAATCAATTAACATTAATTTTGTAGAGCTGGTGGATGCCTAAAGAGGACCTTAACATAATTCTCTTTATTTTAGAAAAAAAAGTTTCCATATAGATCTCTAGGCCGGGGCAACGTTAACATTACTAGCACATAACATGCGCTCCACTGCGTGGGCTAATGAACAGCATGAAAAAAAACACGAAGAAAGTACATATAAATAGTAATAGAGAAGTGAATAGTAATAAACAACGCTGAATATATAGTGATAAACAAAGGATAGTACTAAACAGCGGTGTGCAGTAGAACAAACCGTAATGAACAGTGCTGAACAGTGCATGAGTCCCTGGCTGGCTTCCATTTTATTTCTGGTTAAGGGATTATATATTTTTTACGAAATAGGTGTGTCCTCGTATTTCAGAGGGATTATTATTGTTGTTATTATTATTATTATTGATAAGTCTTATTATTATTAATTATTGTTGTTCCTATATGAACCCTGCAAGTTGAATCAAGAGGGCCGGGGAGAATCCATCAAAATAAATGCAATAATAACACCAGGAGGGTGACAGGGAAGAGGAGGAAAGGATCATGGCCGCTGATTCGTTGATGCACATCTGGGTCAGTGACGCCCGAGCCCGGCGTACGCATTCTGCAACACAGGCGGAGAGGAGCCGATGTGGCCGAGGTGGGCAAGTGCATGTGTCAGAATTAAGTGCGTACGTGTTCATCTCATCAGCTGCTTCCATTCTGGCTTCTGCCTAATTAGCCGGCGATCGACCGACGTAACTAGTAGGTATGGGATTAATTCCGGCGGCCGCTTTTATCTACATGTCGTGCGCCGGTGAGCAACGACCACGGCATCGGCACGCCGCCGATTGACTAGCTACAGAGAATCCATTTCCTCTACACCACCAAACCACAGGGGGCTCGCAACTATTGTATTAAATATTAAATTAAGCTACCTAAGCTAATCCGATCGATCGTATACACAAGGAGCCTACAATTTACACGCATGATTTTTTTTAGTCGCCTTACTTTTTTTTTTGGGGCGGGGGCGGGGGCGAGGGGGGGGGGGGGGGGGGGGGGGGGGGTTCATATAGAAAACCATCGCTAGAATTATTTCATTTGTTGCACTATAGCTTAGAAATCGATTTACTGCTGAAAATCTGTCCATTTTTAGAGGCATTGACATAATAAAATAACTGTTCCTAGACATTTCAAATGGCGGTTTCTTATGCTAATGTTCCTGAAAATAGTTTATTTCATCAGGTATTAATATAATTTAAATAGAATTGTCAGTGTCATTTATACATGGTTTGCCAATAGAATATTTTCCATGTTTAATAAAACTACTAAAATGATCTGTGAACGAAGACGTAACAGGATATGCTTTTCAAACAAAGATCTTTTCCATGTTTAATAAACCTACTAAAATGATCTTTGCAGGTAGACTTCCACTGCCTTAAAAGTCGTGTAGAAGCCATGAAACCCAAACAAGGACAGGGATAACCTTCATTCATTGGATATGTGAACGAAGAGGTAACAGGATTTGGTTTACACCACCTCATATGGCATGGTGATTCTTCAGACCAAAAACCCTAACAGAGAGTAGGTTGATTTTACCAAAATTCATGTGAAAAACTCATGATACGCCATCAAACGTACTCAACTTTAACTAAATATATACAAGAAAATATTACTATTTATGGTACATAATTAGTATCATTAAATAAATCATTGAATCTATTTTATAGTAAACTCATTTAGAGATACAAATATTGCTAATATCTTCTACAAATTTATTGAACTTTAAAAAGTTTGACCAGTACTAATACTATAGCGACACTTAAAAATGAACAGAGGGAGTAGGTACGCACAACTATTTTAGTTTACATAGCGGTATATTCACGACGACGATCTATGAAATAGAACTATATAAGCGTGTATTTTGCAACAAAAGGAATATACAAACAGAATACAATACGCTGCTAGATTTGATAGTACAAGCCTGCGTACGTTCATGCTCAGTTGTTGAGTTTCTAGCCTTCCAGGCGATCTAATGCGTGTGTTTAATTAGAAAAAAGTCGCCTCCCTCAACCTTCGCGAAAGTCCGCTTTTCCTCCCTGAACTCTAAAACCGGGCAAAACACCTCACTCAACTTTTAAAACCGTTCAACTTACCTCCCTGACCCGGTTATAAGCGGTTTTGAAGGCGGTTTTATCTTTTTTATTTATTTATTTTGGATGAATCTTTGAAAAATCATAGTAAATAACAAAAAAATCATAAAATAAAAATCTAATTTTATTGAACTCCACATGAGTAGATCTACACAGTGAATATATAATATGGATGCTTTAGTACAAAATTTTTGTTGTAGCTTTAGAGATATGCTTTTTTGTAATTAAATGGAATAATTTATAGCTGCAGTTTTTATGGTCCAATCGTGGTGAAATTTTTATGGTGGGCTAATTATTGTATGCTTAAATTGTAGTAAAAATTTCATACTCATTGGATCATGTATAACTTAGTTATTATTTTTTTTAAGGTTTATGCTTGTTAAATATAAATAAATCTATAACTAGCACATAAATTATGGAACTGTTCAGCACTGTTCACTATCCGAACTAGACATCGGGTAGTGCGGGTTCGGATACTTCGGATCTGAGTCCAGGTATTTCGGGTTCGGAGTTCGGGTATTGGGTTTTGTGCCTAGAGTGACCTGCGAGGCCCAGGAGTTGCACGAATCGGCGACGCGGTTGTGCCGACCGTAGTAGGAGCTCATGCGGGATTGCGGCGACCAAGCAAGGGACGTACGGTGAGGCCATACCCTAGATGCTCGAAAACAGCCGAGCACATAGAACGCGTCGCCACCGGCCTCCGCCCTTCCGCCTGCCGCGTCGGCCGCGCCTCCCTCTGCAGCTGACGCCTGACTACCTCCTCGGTGATGATCTTTACCTGTGCCGCTCAAGCTCTGGTTCAATGGTCGTATTTGCTGCTACAGCTCTATCAACAGCACCACTAGAGCTTCGGCCCTCGCCGGCACCACGTTGGTCCGCGACTGCGTCGATCGCATCAGACACCTCCCCGTCAAGGACGCAACACGCACCGTACCTGTTAAATATGTTTCAAATTTAGTTGCACATTATATTGGCCGATTTCTGACGGAGCGAAGCGGAGGCCCGTTGAGTGCTGAAGGCAATGGCCATCTTTGATATTAGCTTGTTAATAAATGGGCCAGGATGGTGACGTCATCACCCACATCATCATCCATGTAAGCATTCATAGTGATGTGGCAACTCATCCGTGACGGTTATTTTTCGTCACAGAAAATGGGCTTGGGCTGGGCTAACTAGGCTTCGGGCTCAACGGTGACGGTTTAAGATCGTCACTGATTTCGTTAATCTGTGATGGTTTTCGATAAATTGTCACGGAGGTCAATCTATGACGATCTCTGAAACCGTCACAGATGCTGCATAGTGACGATTTTTTTGGTGATCTGTGACGAAAATTTTTTATCATGGATTAGCAGGATTCTTGTAGTGTGGGCTGCGGCCCTGAGGACGCTTGGGGCTGCAGGGGGCTTGCCCCCCGCCGTACGGTACATATACCTTGATTAGGGTTCCACTTTGATTACTCTTTTGTAAGCCGCCATACGACGTTGTAACCAGACTCTTGATAATAGTGAGGAGTGTTTGCTGGCTGGCTTTTGTGGTTTTTTCTTCCGCATTGGGAGGGTTTTCCACGTTAAATCTTGTGTCTCCGCTGTGATTGATCTTATGTTCTTCGTCGTTTATTCGCCGTCATTCGTAACAGTACCACGCATGCCTCCTCTCGGGCAGCAATAGTGCAGCCGGTCCCTTCCGCTTGCCGCGGCTGCGTTCTCAAGCTGCATCTATCTTGCCTGTGCAGCACCATGGACGGCCACCAAGCCGAGATAAACATGGGTTGTTGCATCCGGAGATTGGTCTGGGAACAGGAGCGGGCAGCACAGTCACGCTGCTGCTAAGGTTGTCCGCTACGCGCCTCCTGCAGGACGCGGATAGCGGAATAGGCGCCGCAACGCAGTCCGCTACGCGTGCGCTATCCCAGCGCAGTCCGCTATTTCTGGCGCAGTAGAGGATGACTGTAGCGTACCGAGCGGGCCCAGCGCTGCTGTCTGCTGCTTGCATGCGCGTGGAGAGAGAAAAGAAGGGAAGAAAAAAATAGAGTATGACATGTAGGCCCCACGTGCTGGTAGTTGATATAGAGTATGAGATATAGAGTATGACGGGTGCGGGAGTCCTGGATATAGAGGAGAGAATATAGATGATCAGGATGGAATATTCTTTTTAGAGGATGGATTTAAAGTAGGAAGAGTGCGGATAGCGTAAGGAACGCTTGCACCTGTGTGCTTGATGTGAGAAGCGAAGATGGCCGAAGAGTGTGAAAGGGCACGGTCTAGCTGTTGGCATGCGGACACGGCAATGGACCTGCTAAAGCTTGGGCCTTGTTTAGGTCCAGTTTAGTTCCCCAAAATTTTTGCCAAATGCCAAAAAGCCAAAAAGGGGCAGCAGCACACCAAAATGCTGACACCTTAAGTTTTTGCATTTTGGTGTCTAGTTGCCAAGAATTTTGCAAAAAGCTGAGCATTGAATAGTAGTTTTGGGTTGCATTTAATTGGGTTGCATTTAATTGGATTGCATGCAAACTGCTGCTGCAGTGTGCATGCATACTGCATGCATGATACCTCCATGCAGTTACAAAGTTTTTGCATGCAAATTATTCAACAAACATTTCTCATTCAACAATTAGTCAAACACATATAATGAACTTGTTTTTTTCTCATCCAACATTCACAACAATTATTCATCCCTATTACATCACAGTAAGTTCTCATTCACACACAGCACCATTACTCTTCAAATACATGTCCTCAACCACAGATTTTGTATTAATACATTTGCAAGAATCAATTAAAGTATACAAACCTGTGCTCATGCATTCACAGAAGCTGTAACATTGTAGTCTTGAAAATTGTTCTGAACCCCACACAAAACTGTCAAATACGATCCACCAGAGCATTAGCCAGCGAATCACGGATGGCATTCATGCACGACCAGTCCTCATCCTCTACTACCTCGGGTTCAGGCTGATTTTCATAAGCTTGTCTCGGCACAAAGTTCTCATTTCGATCACACTTACCGAAATGCTTATCTGCTAAGCCACTAGTTCTCACAAAATTATGAAGAGCCATACATGCACAAATGATTTGGGCTTGCTTCTCGGGTGAATAAGGAGGGATCTTTTGCAAGATCCTCCACTTCATTTTCAGAACCCCGAATGACCTCTCAATAACATTCCTAAGAGAAGAGTGTGTGTAATTGAAGACCTCTTCTTTACCTTGTGGGTCGGGGCCGTCGCGGAACTCCTGGAGATGGTACTTGGTTCCCTTGTATGGAGCAAGATAACCCAGCCGGTTAGGATACCCGGAGTCCACTAGATAGTATTTGCCTACAACAGCAAACAAATTATGACAAACAGGTACATAACCAACAAGGAACAATTGCACTCATGTGTAGCTACGTACCATTTGGTGGATGTGGAAACACTGTGGAGTATGTTGTTGTTGAATCATTGAACACTCTCATGTCATGAACAGATCCAGGCCAGCCGGCATTAACAAATGTAAAGCTCATGTCAAAGTCACAACAAGCCATTACGTTTTGTGTTGTGATGCTCTTGCGGCACAAGTGCTGAATAAACAAATGGTTTGGCACGACACAAGGGATATGAGTGCCATCTATAGCCCCTATGCAGTTTTTGAAGTAGGGATAAAACCTACTACTTCTTAGTTTAGGATGCATTGTTGTGAACTGGGCATCTACTGGCTTAATAATGTATGCAGCAAGCCTAACCAGACACTTCAACACTTTGGTAAACAATGTTGAAACAGTTCCCAATGACCTCTCAAACCTATCCTCTGCTTGCCTAACAGACTGTGGTGCTCCTACCATCCAAAGAAACATCCCTAAAGCCTCAATAGATGTGGACTTAGTGGTAGACTTGAGCCCATATTTGTCCTCTAACAAGTTATGAAGGCTATGGAACATAGTTGGAGTCATTCGAAACATGTTGTAACAAGACTTAGTGTTGGCAAGCTTATCATGCACCCACTGCAAACCACTCACTCTTGGACTCCTATATTCAGCCCTATTCATATACTTGTCAATGTGCACTGCAAACTGGTACATACCATGGAGAAACTCATCATCCTCGTCATCATTCATTAGGTCTTCCATCAACTCATCATCATCATCATCCATCATCATCTGCAGCAACTGCTGTCTTCTTCCATCTTGGTCATTATCACCAACCTGTGATGGACACAGATAAGCACAAGTCAGTCATTTCATCAAACTACCGATGAATCTCATGCATCGATCCCTGTCTTCCCACATGATCAAGTTTGAAAACAACATATATATCCATTCAGACAAGTTAATATAGGATAACAACAAATAAACCCATCGTACTACATAACAAGTTCAAATTTAACTGACACAACAACTTCATACGCCCTGCTTCAAATGCCCTACATGCAAATAAGGCTAATTATCTAGTTGTCCACCGGGCCAGTCTCATCGTACTACATAACAAGTTCAAATTTAACAGACACAACACGTTCATTAGGCCTGCACACAATGCCCTATATGCAAATAAGGCTAAGTTTGCTAGTTGTCCACCGGGCCAGTCTTTGGGATGTTCAGCTCGATGACGTGCAGCTTGCCTTCCTTAGCGTCCTGGGCAAGGAAGAAGTCCATTTCAGTTTCAGATTGCACTAGCTGGTGCAACCCAGAAAACAAAGTCTTTGTTGTAGTACTGATGCCCAGCTCTTGTAGAGCTATCCTGGTGCACTCTGTTATCTTCCAGGACTTGTCCTTAACTAATATCTGCAGTACTTCCTCCTTTCTGCTCTCTCTCTCCTTCATGAATTGAAGCCTCTCCCTGCTTAAGTCATTATGTGTGTTCATTTGGAGGGTCATTGACCTCACTGTTGGGCTCTTCGACCTCTTGCTGGGGCTAGATGCAGTTGTGCTTGTACTGCTGCTCCTCTTGTTTCCAATACTCATAGGGGTTAGTCCATCCTCCTGCCCTTGTCCTGCTTCTTCATCAGAATCATCATCATTCAAGTCAATGGTCTCTCTTGCAGCAGGAACAAAGGAGGTTGATCCATCCACTGTGTTGCCTTTGAACATGCCATGCAGCTGGTCCAAGTATGCAGGCACACCATCCCTTCTAATCTTGAGCAAATCATGGTCACCCTGTCCAATTTAGACTAGTTTAGTTGTCAAGCAATTAGGAAATTAACATATCTTAATAAAAGTGCAACTTATAGAACAAATTACCTGAGCATTGTCATTCCACCATTTGTCAGAAGCATGAATCTTGCCTTCAGCATCAATACCTAAGCCAGTGTGGTTTTGTGCTTTGTCACACAAAGTCCATATTTTCCTAAGTGTCCTCAACTTGCCTTGAAGCTGTTCTCTGTCATGCATCAAGCCTGATGCTAAATAGTACCTCCTAGCCACATTCTTCCACCCAAATTTGTTCAATTGTCCTCCTGGACAGTTCCCAGCATGTATCTCGGCAAGATAGCAGTCACAAAACTTCTGTATGTTCTCTGGTAACCAATTTGCTTTATGCTTCTGAACCTAAATGGTGAAGAGGGACAACAATATTGAACAATATACACAGACAATACATATGCATCTATCACTAACAAGCATACAAGAACTATTCATGAACTGACCACAGGTCATAATTTATGTATTAATAATGTACTTAGCCTTCAAAAGTTAAAACCACAGGTCATAATTTATGTATTAATAATGTACTTAGCCTTCAAAAGTTTATACATATATACATATGAGTATATACACAGATATACATATAGCTGATGAATAGCCACTGGTTTTGCTTGATAAGGTTGATATTTCCCTAATTTTTACCACTCTCTGTTCTAAACTCTGGTTGTAGTCACAAGCAACAGTCCAGATCTGATGAATAGCAGTGGATATGAATAGAGCTAATTGTCTGAGTGTTTTTTGGAAGCAACTGTTTCATATGGTGAGACACTGTAAGACAGGCCTCACCTTGCTATAGCAGAACACGGAAGGCAACTGTTTCATGTGGTAGTTTGCAAAAAAGAATGGAGAAATTGTATTGTTCAAAACCCATGTTTTTTTGCATCAATATTCATCTCCAGTTGCATCTACAAAGAGTTCTGATATTCCATCCCAGGATCTATTTGATTTGTAGCTGCAACTACATTCCTAAAAAAATCACACATTCAACAAAAAAATCACATAGTCAAGAGGCACGACTGATCGAGGAGCGAGACCATGCATGAAGTTGCTTGGTGGTTACACTGAAGCAATCATATTCCTAAAAAAATCACACATTCAACAAAAAAATCCTTCAAAACGTGAAAAATGCCTTCTGATAACCTTAGAACAACTAGAGATGTAGTCTTTACGTCTTGTATAACCATCATTGTTGATGACCAGCTTAGCTTAGCTTGATGCTGGTTCCCTAAGCCATCATTCTTGTATAACAAAAAAAATCCCTAAAGTCTTCAAAAGCAAGCTTAGCTGGTTCCCTAAGCCAACTTAGCTACATCACTTCGTAGCAAAGCCCTGCCGAAATATAAACAGCACTTGCTTTTTCTAACTGAAGAAAAAAGCAGCCGGAGTCCATACATCACCATACTTTCACAACACATATGCATGAGAGAAGGAGATTACCGGGTTAGGGACAACGTAGGAGGCGTCGAAATTGTCACCGTGGATGACTGGCCCCGGCCCCCGTGCACGCGGGCGGCGGCCTCGCCGACGGATTGAATCGGATCCTGGACGCGGCGGAGGAGAGACCCAACCACCTCCGAGCGGTGCGGCCGGAACGTCGAAGGCACCACCTGCCGCACCTCCTCCTACTTCGCCGTGGCTAGGCGGCCGGAAGCTGAGGCTCCGAGACACTCCGCCCCTCGGAACGCGTACGGGAGGCAAGCCGTCCTGCGCTCCTTGAATGTGGTCCGCGTACTGCTGATAAACGCCGGAGAAGCCGCCGTTGAGGTCAAGACGGCCCAGCTGCTCGTCGGGGTTGTGGTGGCTACTGGATCCGCCGGCGCCGTGGAACGTGCTCGACCCCGGAACGTCGTTGTAGACGAGGCTCGATCCGACATTACCCAGGAAATCCAGGGTAAAGCCGGCGTCGGCGTCCCCGTATGCTCCGGGCTCACCACTGAAGTCGTCGCCATGTCCTGCCATGGCAAGCCGCACAAGCCGAACTTGTAGATCCGGACAACGGCGGGGTAGATCTACAGCTGGAGGCCGTGGATCTGAACGCCGGCGGTGCTACGGAGCGCTTGCGGCGGCGATGGGATGGCGTGGACGGGAGGTTCGGCGGTGCGATGGAGAGGCCGAGAGGGGCGCGGATAGGGTTGGGCGTTGGCAACGGAATGGATGGATAGGGTTTGGCGTCTGTGGGACGGAGGGATAGGGGGCGCGCAGCTGGTGAGTGCAGTGGTCAGTAGCAGGCCGAAATTTTTTGGCCCGAAATTTTTCGGGCCTGTTTAGTTTTCAAATGCCAAAACACCAAAATTTTTGCTTCTGGCCCAAAAAATTTGTGAACTAAACGGGCCCTTAGTTACCAAACTTTGGATGGCCAAAGTTGGTATTTTTTACTATTTGGTACTGTAGCAATTTTGTTTTAATTTGGTAATAATTGTCCAAACATTGATTAATTAGGCTCAAAATGTTCGTCTCACAAAATACAACAAAACTGTGCAATTAGTTTTTGATTTCATCTACATTTAGTACTTTATGTATGTGCCGATATTTTGATGTGATGGAGAATCTTTTTTTTACATAGTAGAATTTGAGGGTGAATTTGGGAAACTAAACGAGGCCTTGGCCTTCAAGGTGCCATAACGTGGGGTCACGTGGCGCGGAGGGAACACGTGGGGTGGGAGGAGCGCGTCGTACGAGTACGATGTTTGCATGGCGCCACCCGCTGCTTGATGATCGGCAGCTCTGACTTCTCCAGGCCGCTTTGATAGCGACGGCTGCTGGTGCTGTCTGTCTGTGTCTTGCTGCTCTTGCGATCGGAGAAAAGAATTTCACTTCTTCTGTTCATTCCTCTTTTCCGAGAATCTCGTTTTCCTAACCTCCAGATAACGCAAAGAAGTTTGGGAACTGCTAGCGCCCGGACGCCCGGCTCCAGGGGGCGTCCGGACGCACCCCCCACTCGCCAGCTCCCGCCCACGCTGCCGCACGGAAGAAGAAAAAGGAAAGAGTCATGCTAGCGTGCGTCCCCGCTCGCCCAGCTCCCGCCCCGCGCTGCCCTCTGTCCGCATAGCCCCGCTCCCGCCCACGCCCCATGCATGGGCCCGCGTCGCTCGCTCAGCCCGTGCCTGCTTCTCCCGCGGCCACGCAGGAGCCCGTGGTGTTTTGCGCTACGTACCTGCTCCCACCACTCCCTCGTCTGTACAGATGACTGAATATCGATGAAACACAGTAGAAGCAACTGAAAAACACCAGAAACGTATTATTACAACAACACCAAACTACTGTTGCAACAATCTGCAACAATTACTACAACATGCATGCAACAAGTACTGCAACAACATGCAACAGCTATTGCAACATGCAGATTAAAGCAACTGAAAACCATGATGCAACAACTCAAAAAGCAGTACTAGACCTCTTGTTGAAACACCTAGTTTTGACTACTGAAACGCCCAGTTTTGACTACTGAAACACCAAGTTCGAACTACTGGAACATGGGAACCAAGGAGCAGGAGCATGGAGGACCTCGCTCCGCCGATGGAGGAGCTCGCATCCTTTGCAACATCAAGATAAACCTATTGCAACACCCAGTTTAAACTACTAAAACACTTGAAACCTCTTGTTGAAAAACATCCAGTTTTGACCTACTGAAACACCTAGTTTGAACTACGGAAACACTGACTTTGAACTACTACAACATGGTCGCTCGACATGCCCGGCCGATGGGGGCACGAGTGGCGCCAAGGCCGGGGCGGGGGGAGGATGTCGGGGAGGGGGGAGGAGCGCTCGCGCGCACCTGCAGCCTGGCCGCCATCGGGGGTGGGGGCGGCCTGCGTGCCTGCATCCTGCTAGGACGCGGGGAGGGGATGGGGCACTGCCGTCCTTGTGGAGGCTCGGGGCACCGCCGATGCCGATCCAGGGAGGGGGGCGCTGAGCTTGATCCCGCATGCCGCATGGGCCATAGCCTCCTGCCGTGGTCTCGTCGGTGGAACGCGCCGGGGTGGGGAGGGGCGCCGTCGGGGGTGGGGACGCCCTGCTCGCCTCGCGGAGCAGGAGAGCACAGCAGAAAGCGGCGGGCAGCAGCAGGGCGCGCGAACGCGTGGAAGCAGCGGCCGCGGTGGGCAGTAGCAGAGCGCGCAAGGAGCAGAGTCAGGGAAGAGCGGCGCACGCACGGTGCGTCTGGGCGAGCGTAGAAGGCTGAGCGGAAGAAGAAAGCCGGAAGAGATAAGGATGAGCGTGTGTGGACAGGAGCGTGCGGCGGGCGACGGATAAAGACGAGCGCGTTCCGAGCGCGTGGGCGGTCGAGTCGCGCTCCACCACCCGTCCGGACCCATCGGACGCCCTGACAGTATCAATTCCGAAGAAGTTTCTGGGCGGCATGGTATTACTGCACCAAATTTCTTTTTTTTTTGTTTGGGCCCTGTTTACTTCCCATGCAAACCTAAAATATTTTCTCTTCCACCCATCACATCGAATCTTTGAACGCATACATGGAGCATTAAATGTAGGTAAAAAAATAACTAATTGCATAGTTTGTCTATAAAGTTCGAGACGAATCTTTTGAGTCTAATTAATTCATGGTTGGACAAATTTTACCAAATAACAACGAAAAGTGTTACAGTAACTTTTCACCCAATTTTTCTCAACTAAACACACCCTTGGTTGATGAGAAAGGAAATAAGCTTCTTTCTAGAATCTGCATCAAATATCTGGGCTGGAAACGTTCTTGTCGGTCAATTTACGATAGTGATCTACTGAATCTTGAAGGAGTCGGGGGAACGAGTGTTAGCTCGTTTGGTCCGGTTCTCCAGGTGTGAGGCCGGCCGTCCGGGTTCGAACCCGAGGCCCTGCGCGTTTAAGCCTTCTAAAAGACGGGGGAGTAGTGACCCCTTTCTCTAAAAAAATCTCGAAGAAGTAGTACATACATCGTTGAGAAGATATTTTATATATTCTGTTGATGAAGTTGGAAACACGCTCGTCCGGTCAAAGATAGCGCCACTCTAGTACACCGTACACGGTATACACCGGTAAGTACCATCCGAAAAATAAAATTGGACCGAATTTCAGCATTAGTTATTGCCGTTGGTTGTTACAGCATGACTCTATCTGTCCCAAAATAAGCGTCGTTATGATAATCGTGCTGGTCAATTTTTTTATATTTAACTAGATTTATAGCAAAAACTAGCAACATTTGTATCTTCAAATAAATTTAATATGAAAATAGATTTAATGGTCTATCTAATGATATTATTAGAAACTATAAATATTAATATTTTCTTATATATATTTGATTAAAGTTGAAAGCGTTTGACCCTTCAGGAAGCGAGAAGACACTTATTTTACGACGGAAGGAGTACATAAGAACAATAGTTTCGTGGCAACTTTTTCCCACTTACAACCATGAAATGAAATATCTCTCCAAGGCAAATAAAATTGCTGAATGTTGGCGTCCAATCATTTGCTACCACTATAGTATTTTGATCCTCACGCATTCTGATCTGTTTCTTTTTTTAGGGCCTGTTTAGTTTGCAAAATTTTTTTGCAAAAAATCACTGTAGCAGACTGTAGTATTTTCGTTGTTATTTGGTAATTAGTGTCCAATCATAAACTAACTAGTCTTAAAAGATTCGTCTCGTGATTTACAGCTAAACTGTGTAATTAGTTTTATTTTTTATCTATATTTAATACTTCATGCATATGTCCAAAAATTGATGTGATGGGGAATCTGAAAATTTTGGGAAAAATTTTTGGAACTAAACATGCCCTTAATCGCAGGGTAAAGTTCCCCGCCACGAACGCAAATGTGACATCTCCATCAAGTCAATTCATATTGAAGCAGACATGAGAATATTTGGGCAATCAATTCCCCCCATGTGTCGCAGTGGCAAAGCATGAAAAACCCAAAAAAAAAAGAGCGAAAATGACCGAAATGTCAACTGCTCCAGTACACGTGTGTAGACGAGGGTCCAGATCTGCAGCCGGAAGTGTGCGACAGTTGCACCAAGCCAAGTCCCGTCCACGGTCCACTGATCTAATCTGATTTGATGCGCCTGGGGTGGTTACCAAATCACCTTCATCCATCAGCCGTTGCAGGCAGTCAAATCAGTTTATGCACTAACAGTTATAATAACAGGAGACGAAAAATCTCGTGTCACAACAAGCAACTAAGCTTTTAGAACCATCCATCACGACGATGGAACGGCTTGATGTGCCACCGTCACGGCGTCACCGTTTCAACAGGCCTCAGAAGCACACCGGCATGTCGGCCAATAGTAGCTCCAACAAAACAAAGAGATGCAGGAGCCTGCCCAGACAGGCACAAAGATGGCACCATCGTCTCGGGCGCAAGCAAACAAACACAAGCATCACAATTCACACAGGAAATACCAGACAAAAATCAATCCAATCTAGGTGTCTCTAGTTCATGGGTGCAACTGCAAATGCAAGGTTAAAAGAATGACATGATCTCTGCCTAATGCCCTATTCACATTTCAAGGTGCAATCGACGCACAAAAGTCCTACGGGGATTATTACCAAAATTTACTGTATTATTATAAGGGCCTGTCTATTGCCTGCCTGCTGCTGGCGGATTCCCCTTCTTAGCAGCACCATTCACGGCTGTGCTAGCCTGGCTGCTGGGAGGTGATGGATTAGCCGCTTTGTTGGCACCGTTAACAGTCGCACCAGCCTGGCTGCTGGACGCAATTGCAGCCCTGTTAGCATCGTTCACCGCCGCGCTAGCTTGACTGCTGGACGGTGGATTCACCACCCTGTTAGCACCGTTCACCGCCACACTATTCGGCTTGGCCTGGCTGCTGCTGGATGGTGGATTTGCGCTGCTAGCACCTTTCGCAGCCACGCTAGTCTGGCTGCTGGCTGCGACTCCAGAACTGACAACCGTGGCATTGCTGATTGTCATTTGGCTACCTTTTGTGTTCACGGTATGCTTCAGGGGAGGCGCTTGGCAACCAGCAGGGACAGGGGTGGCTGCCCTCCTTACTAGTGTTTTATTTGGGGCATTGGCATTGACTGTGTCAACTATGCCACGTGGGGTCCCTGCTGCCGAATGCGAGACAGGAATTTTAGTCTTCTTCCCAGTTGCTGCCACTCCAGCAGTTGCAGGCTTACCTTTCTCAACCACAGTCACAGGGTTACCTTTCCCATCCGCGGAAATCAGATTCTGTGGCTTCTGGCTGCCAACAAGACCTTGGGCTTGGGAAGCACTGTTGGTACACTTGCTTTTATTCAGATCATCCGTGTTTGAGTGTCCTCCTTGAGAAGCAACATATTGATCAAACTCTAGCAACATATCTTTGGGATCCACAATCTCAACCTTCATCTCAACCTCTAATGTATCTGGCTGCTTTGATTTGGGATCCATGGTTTCTTGTTGCATTGCCTTGGGATCTGCGTTTTCTGGCTGCTTTGCCTTGGGACCCGTGGTTTCTGGTTGCTTTGCCTTGGTATCCACAGTTTCTGGCTGCTTTGCATTTACAACTCCTGGCTGCTTTGCATCGACAACTTCTGGCTGCTTTGCATCTTCAGGAAACAAGTCATCTATCGTAATCGCACACAATTCAGAGTCATCCTCCTCGCATGGGACAGGTGCTAGTGTGGTACTTAATGCCTTCTTAGTTTCCAAAGAACGTGCCCCAGCAAGTGGCCCTGATTGATTAACTGCAGTAACTCCTGAAACACCATGAACTGCGCTAGCATCTAAAGGTTCTAGGTGCTGGGAGCCCCCAGGTTGTGTTCCATGCTCAACCACAATCGATGCCTTAGAGCTTGCAGAAGATTTCAAAGATGTTGCTCCTAGAGATTTTATGTGCAGAACATTCTTAGATTGTGCGGCTTTTAGAAAACTTGCGGCAGTTGAGGCTGTGGCAAGTCGCCCACCAGCAGCAATTGCTGCTGCTTGTATTGAGGAAGGACCGATGGTGGGATTTGGCTGAGCTGTTTGCTTCTTCCGTGTCTTATTTGAAGCATTTGACGATTTTGGTTGCGCAGCTTGGGCAGGAGCTTGTTGCCCTTGATGAAGCGGAGGCTGCACTTGAGCAGCCACACGCAGAGGCATAGCAACTGGGACTGGGACTGGCAGCGCCAGTGCTGGTGCCGGTGAAGGGGTTGCTGCAGATCTTACTTCTAGCATCTTAGGAGCAAACGCTGTAGACTTATGCTGAATGCCTTGTTGATAAGCTCCTGCATGCACAATTTACGTAAGAACCACAAAGACAGGACAGGGTTACAACAGCTGCAATGTGTAAACAAAACCACAGAACAATGCTTGAGTTGCTGATAGCTCAGCATAGAAACATTATGCTAAAATATCAGCTTTCATGGCAAAGCATCAAAACTCTATAAATACCTGATCTACGCATAGGACCGACAGCCAATGAAAATGCCTTGAGAGCTGCTGATCTTTCCTCTGAGCCAACAGAAGCATGTTTTGTGCTAGCAGGCTTGGTTGATCCTCCTGGACGCTTTAGCGCCCATCTCTGAAAGGAATGGTACATATTAACCTTTTATAAAGTATTCTAATGTACAATATCTACATTAGGATAAGAGGAATTTTTAAGGCAACACCAAAATAGTAAATACTACCTCCGTCCCTGAATAAATCAATTCCTAGACTTGTCTTAAGTCAAACTTTCCTATGCTTCACCGAATTTATAGAAAAAAAGCATAATTAATTATGACACCAAATGAGCACATTATGAAAATATATTGTGTGTAATTATACTAATCTGGTGTCATAAATCTTGGCCCTCTTTTCTATAAATTCGGTCAAACTTAAAAAAAGGTTGACTTAAGACAACTGGGATGGCGGGAGTAGTATTAAAAACAATAAAACACATAAAATAAGCCAACCAATTGGACCTAGTAATAAGAACAAATAAACATTTAACTCCAGGATATAAAGGGACAGGGAAAGGTTTGATGGCAGATCTGGGAACCCAGGCGTAAGACATAATTATTCAGTAAAGCAACAGATGCATGCATATGGGCACTCTGCGTCTCTGCCATTTAATTATATTCGAGAAGTATGCAACCATAGGTTAAGATGGCTTCAGGATAATTCCCGACACATTTAAAGCATGCAATATGTCAGAATAGTGCATGCTATTACACAATTGACAAGGTGAATACAATATTACCTGAGATAACTGATCAAGCGTTCTTGTACTATCAAAGTTACATTTATGCAAAATATCCTCCCAATTTCCTTCACCATACTTCTGCACACCAGCTGCTAGGTCTGCATCCTCCTCTTTAGACCATGCTTTTGGCTTCTTTCTCTTTTTGGAAGCTCCATTTGGATCCAAATGACCAGGAGAGGGTCCTATATGAGATGACTGTTTTGAATTGGCAACAGCACCTGTAACATTTGTTATACGATGACTCTGAGCAAGCTGTTTCTCAGATGGAACCCGCACTATCTTTTCATTTTGGGTGTACAGCACAGGAGGATCCAAGTTAATGCGATGACCAGAGGCTTGCTCGCGTGAAGATATTAGCGCCTGCAAAATGTATTATATGTTAAGAGTATCTAAGGTATCAATAAATTAGGAATGCATAACAAAATGTATTATATGTTAAGAGTATCTAAGGTATCAATAAATTAGGAATGCATAGCAAAATGTATTATATGTTAAGAGTATCTAAGGTATCAACAAATTAGGAATGCATATAACATAACAGAACAAGACATGATAGCATAATAAAACATTACGAAACCACATAGGACTACTAACGAGTATCAAACTTACATGATTATTTCCAGTAAGTTGCCATACAAGGATAACATTTATTTTCAATAAACCAAATACAATGGACATTTCATGTCATTCTGCATAGATACTCCCAGTTACAGAGTTGACATAAGCAAGCACTATCAGTCCCTCACCAAAACCCTCCATTTCATCTCCATTTTAGTAGCTAAGTTTTTACATTGGCTCGCCAAGCCCCTCCTTTATCAGGGCTTGGGACCTGCTATGCTGAAACACCATAGGCACCCCGACATAGGCGGAATTCCTTCACTAAAGCCCTCTTTAGATACAAAGTATTTTTTATGGAATTCTGGGAAGATACTATGGTTTTGCAAAATACATTGGTTTTCGAAAGGTAAGAGGTGTTTGGATGAAATAGTACTGTAGTTTTTAAAAACATGGGTATTGCTAAAACTGAGTCTTTTTAGAGTTCTAGAAGCTCCAGTCAGAACCCTTTTTTTCTGAACCATGATTTTGCGCTACCAAAGTTCTTCAAAACGACCAAGTAATGAACATTCAGCTACCAATGGAATGATGTTTGGGGCATATCATCATCTGAGGGCAGTCGCAGCATCTAACACCTTCACGTTACGGAACCTTAAATCAAGACCTTCACGTTACGGAACCTTAAATCAAGACTTTCTTCAGACATTCTATGAGACCCAT
Source organism: Saccharum hybrid cultivar R570 (assembly GCA_038087645.1). Lineage (NCBI taxonomy): Eukaryota > Viridiplantae > Streptophyta > Magnoliopsida > Poales > Poaceae > Saccharum > Saccharum hybrid cultivar. The sequence goes on from JAQSUU010000198.1 coordinate 1,619,043, forward strand.
CTTGTAAATTAATAATTAAATAAGGAAGTTCATGTTCATAAATACTGAAAAGGAGACATAAATGTCAGCGAGCAATCATAAGAACTCAATTTCATCAAACAAAAACTTGCAAGTTTTCTTTTTATTTATACAAAAAAAAAATCAACTATATTTCATTGCCATCTGATACCTAGTGGAAAAGTGAAGCTTTAACCTCCAGTTGCTAACAAGGCATCAATCAAACTTTTGAAGAGTCAACATTGTGTATCAACCATAATCTAGAACAGACCGAGACTGACAGCTATATGCCTATATGTTTGTGTACTATCTAAAGACCATCTGGCCTATATTAGCCTAATAGGTATATGTAATAGTGTTGGAATATGCCATTCTCTATTGCATAGGGCTAACCCTAGAAGGGTAGCTAAATAGGTACCATACATGGGCCACATGGGCCTTAGCCTCAAGTGATGGATAAGTCTCTGTGGCTGGTGGTTGTAGGGCTGCTGCACACTGCAGCACATGATCTTTGTGTCCAGCATCTTTTGACTGCTTTTAGGACAGCAGTTAGCATCTAGGACGGCATCTAGGACAGCATCTGCTTTTAGGACAGCAGTTGGCATCTAGGACAGCATCTTAGACTAAGTGGTTAGCATCTAGACTAGCATCTTAGACTAGCATCTTGGCATATGCTTGGCTGGCTAGCAGCCTATAAATATGTATCCCCAACCCCTCAGGTTGGCATGGCATTGTATGAGTTTGTGTGAGAAATAAACCAGAAAATTGCCCCAACTCCTAGTGTCATCCTCTCTCGATGAGAGTAAGGATTCAGCTACTACCAAGAGTGCGAATCCAGCGACTAACAAGTGGTATCCGAGCCGTACTATCCTGTAGCCTGAGCATCTCCTGCTCTTCTCCTTCCCCGGCCTCGCAGCAGCCCCAACCGCAGCCGGTAGCAGCAGCAGCTCCGGCTGCCCCTGCTCTCCACACAGCAGCCCCCTCGATAGCGCGCCATGTCCGCAGGCCAGTCTCAGGGCTCGGTCGCTTCGAGCACGCGGCGTCGGCAGGAGGCCGACCTCGCCGCGGCAGAGAAGCGCGAGCGAGCGGCAGCAGACGCCGCTGCAGCAGCGGCAAGGGCATCGAGGCTGGCAGCAGCGGAGCTAGCAGCAGCTAGAGCGGAGGTGGAAGCAGCGGCGGCGGCGGATGCAGCGCGTGCAGCAGCAGCGGAGGTCGAGGTTCTACGCGGCAGCAACAGCAGCTCCATCGCTGCTGATGACAGCGCCGACGCGGACCTCGAGCTGCTGGAGAGGGAGGCATCGCGAGGGCGAGCGGCGCAGTGGGCAGCCGTGCACGCCCACGAGCGCGGCGGCAGCCCAGACAGGCGCAGACACGCTGGCGGCGCTCCTGAAGGAGGCGCGCACGGCGGTGGCGCTCCTGGAGGAGGCGCGCATGGCGGCGGCGGACGGGTCGACGGAGAGCGCGGCCTTCACAGGCAGCGCGGCTCTCTCTCCCCGGTTCGGTACCGTGGTCACCACGAGTACCAGGCTGTCGTCAGGGACGTCGGCCCCGGCGGCGGACGAGTCGACGGAGAGCGCGGCCTTCACAGGCAGCGCGGCTCTCTCTCCCCGGTTCGGTACCGTGGTCACCACGAGTACCAGGCTGTCGTCAGGGACGTCGGCCCCGGCGGCGGGTGGCCTACCCTCACCAAGACCAACTACGTTGAGTGGGCTGCGGTGATGAGGGTGAAGCTCCAGGTGCGGCATATGTGGGATGCAGTCCGGTACGGCGACGTCGACTACGACCAAGATCGACGGGCGCTGGATGCTCTCATTGCTGCAGTCCCGCCCGAGATGCAGTTTTCGCTTACCAGCAAGCGGACTGCCAAGGAGGCTTGGGACGCCATCGCTGCAGCACGCATCGGCAGCGACCGCGCCCGCAAGTCCACACTGCAGGCACTTCGCAAGGAGTGGGAGAACCTGGCCTTCAAGCCAGGTGAGGACGTTGATGACTTTGCTCTCCGTCTCAACACTCTGTTGCAGAAGTTGGTGCAGTTCGGCGACGACACCTACGGCGAGGAGAGAGCTGTTGAGAAGCTCTTCCGCTGCGTCCCCGAGAAGTACAAGCAGATGGCTCGCTCAATCGAGTCTCTGCTGGACCTCTCCACGATGACGATCGAGGAGGCGTTGGGGCGCCTCAAGGTCGTTGACGGCGATGAGCCACAGCGCCTCTCGGGACCCGTCACCATTGGCGGGAAGCTCCTCCTCACTCGGGAGCAGTGGGCTGCCGGCCAAGGTGACAGGAAGAAGGGGGAGCCTTCTTCCACGACAGGCGGCCGCAAGCGTGGCAAGCGTGGCAAGCCGCGCAAAGACGCCCAGGCAGGGGCGCGAGGACGTGCCGAGGGTGATGATCGTGGAGGCGCCCAGGGCGGCGCCGCTGGCAAGCAAAAGCCAGCACGAGGCGACCCTTGCTACAACTGCGGCAAGCTTGGTCATTGGGCCAAGGATTGTCGACAGCCACGACGCGGTCAGGCCCACGTCGCGCAGGCGGAAGAGGAGGAGCAGCCGGCTCTGTTCATTGCTCATGCGAGCATTGAACTACCTCCAGCGGCACCGGCCGCAACGGCTCTCCTCCACCTTGACGAGCCAAAAGCACACGCCCTCCTCGACGACAGCTCCGGCAACGACAAGACCGACGGGTGGTGCCTTGACACCGGCGCCACCCACCACATGACCGGGCGGCGGGAGTTCTTCACCGAGCTCGACCCAAGCGTTCGAGGCACCGTCAAGTTCGGCGACGCCTCCGCTGTGGAGATCAAGGGCGTCGGCTCTGTCGTCTTCGTCGCCAAGACTGGCGAGCACAGGCTGCTCACCGGTGTCTACTACATCCCCGCGTTGAGGAACTCCATCATCAGCTTGGGACAGCTGGATGAGAGCGGATCGCGCGTGGAGATCGAGCACGGGGTGCTGCGCATCTGGGATCATCGACACCGGCTCCTCGTCAAGGTCAACAGGAGCAACCGCCTCTACGTCCTTCACGCACAGGTGGCGCAACCTCTGTGTCTTGCAGCCCGCCGCGACGACGACGCGTGGAGGTGGCACGAGCGCTTTGGGCACCTCAACTTTGAGGCCCTGAGGCAGCTCGGCAGCAAGGAGATGGTGCGGGGCATGCCGCACGTCGACCACGTGGAGCAATTCTGCGACACCTGCGTCCTCACCAAGCTGCGGCGGCTCCCTTTCCCCCGCCAGGCGAACTTCCGCGCCAAGGAGAAGCTGGAGCTCGTACACGGTGACCTCTGTGGCCCCGTGACACCGGCTACACCTGGAGGCCGGCGCTACTTCCTCCTCCTCGTCGACGACGTGTCCCGCTACATGTGGGCTGTCCTGCTCGACGCCAAGGCAGCCGCAGCGGACGCCATCAAGCACCTTCAAGCTGCTGCGGAGGCGGAGTGCGGCCGCAAGCTTCGGGTCCTACGCACGGACAACGGCGGCGAGTTCACGGCGGCCGAGTTCGCGGCGTACTGCGCCGATGAGGGGATCCACCGCCACTTCTCCGCGCCGTACACTCCACAGCAGAACGGCGTCGTCGAGCGCCGCAACCAGACGGTGGTGGCCACCGCCCGTGCCCTCCTCAAGCAGAGAGGGATGCCGGCGATCTACTGGGGTGAGGCGGTGATGACTGCCGTCCACTTGCTCAACCGCTCCCCCACCAAGGCCCTCGACGGCAAGACGCCATACGAGGCCTGGCACGGGCGCAAGCCCGCGGTGAGCCACCTTCGCGTCTTCGGCTGCCTGGTCTTCGTCAAGGAGCTCAACCACGTCGGCAAGCTCGACGACCGGAGCACGCCAGGGGTCTTCATCGGCTACGCGGAGGGCGCCAAGGCCTACCGCGTCCTCGACCCTGCGACACGGCGCGTGCGCATCACGCGTGACGTCGCGTTCGACGAGGGGCGAAGCTGGACGTGGGGCAAGATGGTGGATGACGACTCGACTCCGACGACCAGCGATTTCGTCGTCGACTACGTCCACTTCAAGGAGGCGGGGGGAGCTAGCAGCTCGTCCTCACCGAGCTCGCCTACCCCACCACCTCGTTCGCCACCACCTCCGGCGAGTCCTTCACCACCGCCACCACCAGCTCCGGCAAGTCCACAGGCTCCGGCGAGTCCACCACCAGCACCGCCGGCCACGCCTCGTTCTCCTACACCGGACCCTACCTCTTCAGGCTCGGCACCGGCAGCTTCGGCCCACGACGAGCAGCGCACAGTGGAGTTCGCCACTCCGCTGTCCAACGACGAGGATCGCATCGACGCCTACCACGGCGGCGAGCCTCTGCGCTACCGTACCGTGGACAACCTCCTCGGCGAGCAGCCGGTCCCTGGACTGGCACAGCATGACTTTGAGGCGGAGCTGCACCTCGCACAGGACGATGGCGAGCCTCGTTCCTTCGCCGAGGCGGAGAGGGACGCGGCATGGCGTGCCGCGATGCAGATGGAGATGGACGCCGTCGAGCGGAACAAGACGTGGGAGCTGGCCGATCTTCCAGCCGGCCACCACGCCATCTCTCTCAAGTGGGTCTTCAAGCTCAAGAAGGACGAGACCGGAGAGGTGATCAAGCACAAGGCGCGTCTGGTGGCGCGCGGCTTCGTCCAGCAAGAAGGAATCGACTTCGACGACGCCTTCGCGCCCGTTGCACGGATGGAGTCCGTGCGACTCCTCCTTGCGCTAGCTGCCCAGGAGGGCTGGCGTGTCCATCACATGGATGTCAAGTCGGCGTTCCTTAACGGCGACTTGAAGGAGGAGGTCTACGTGCATCAGCCGCCGGGATTTGCGATTCCCGGCAAGGAGGGCAAGGTGCTTCGCCTGCGCAAGGCCCTTTATGGCTTGCGGCAGGCACCGAGGGCGTGGAATGCCAAGCTGGATTCCACGCTGAAGGGGATGGGCTTCGAGCAAAGCCCACACGAGGCGGCCATCTACCGGCGGGGCAACGGAGGAAAGGCCCTGCTGGTAGGCGTCTACGTCGACGACTTGGTGATCACCGGCACCAAGGAGGTGGAGATCGAGGCGTTCAAGGAGAAGATGAGGGCGACTTTCCAGATGAGCGACTTGGGCCCTCTCTCCTTCTACCTGGGGATCGAGGTCCACCAGGACAGCTCCGGCACCTCTCTTCGCCAGACTGCCTACGCCAAGCGCATTGTGGAGCTAGGCGGTCTCACCGGCTGCAACCCAGCCCACACTCCTATGGAGGAGAGGCTGAGGCTGAGTCGGGAGAGTACGGAGGAGGAGGTGGACGCGACGCAGTACCGGCGCATTGTGGGCAGCCTTCGCTACCTTGTCCACACGCGACCGGACTTGGCGTTCGCCGTCGGCTACGTCAGCCGGTTCATGCAGCGACCGACGGCGGAGCACCAGCAGGCCGTAAAGAGGATCCTCCGCTACGTCGCAGGCACCTCAGACTACGGCTTGCACTACCCGAGGTGCCCCGGTGCGGCGCATTTCGTCGGGTACAGCGACAGTGACCACGCGGGCGACATCGACACCAGCAAGAGCACAAGCGGGGTCCTCTTCTTCCTCGGCAAGTGCCTCGTTAGCTGGCAATCGGTCAAGCAGCAGGTGGTGGCCCTGTCCAGCTGCGAGGCCGAGTACATAGCGGCTTCCACCGCTTCGACTCAGGCGCTCTGGCTCGCTCGACTGCTTGGTGATCTCCTCGGCAGAGACACTGAAGCGGTGGAGCTCAAGGTGGACAGCAAGTCCGCCTTGGCCTTGGCAAAGAATCCTGTCTTCCACGAGCGCAGCAAGCACATCCGGGTGAGGTACCACTTCATCAGAAGCTGCCTGGAGGAAGGGAGTGTCCGGGCCAACTACATCAACACCCAAGACCAGCTCGCCGACTTCCTGACCAAGTCCCTTGGGCGGGTCAAGTTCCAGGAACTTCGCGCCAGGATCGGGATGGCCCAGATACCCCACAAGGAGCCACACAAGACTTAGGGGGAGAGTGATGGATAAGTCTCTGTGGCTGGTGGTTGTAGGGCTGCTGCACACTGCAGCACATGATCTTTGTGTCCAGCATCTTTTGACTGCTTTTAGAACAGCAGTTAGCATCTAGGACGGCATCTAGGACAGCATCTGCTTTTAGGACAGCAGTTGGCATCTAGGACAGCATCTTAGACTAAGTGGTTAGCATCTAGACTAGCATCTTAGACTAGCATCTTGGCATATGCTTGGCTGGCTAGCAGCCTATAAATATGTATCCCCAACCCCTCAGGTTGGCATGGCATTGTATGAGTTTGTGTGAGAAATAAACCAGAAAATTGCCCCAACTCCTAGTGTCATCCTCTCTCGATGAGAGTAAGGATTCAGCTACTACCAAGAGTGCGAATCCAGCGACTAACATCATGGGCCTAAACATATACTCCAACACCCCCCCGCAGTCTGAACTACCGGCGCAGCGGAGTTCGAGGCTGAACAAGAAAGAACACACACAACCCCCCCACAGACGCAACTAGCCACCGGTGATGTTGAGGCTGGAGCGAAACTCGGCGAAGGTCGAGGACGGGAGGCCCTTGGTGAAGATGTCCGCGAACTGGGAGGTCGTCGGAACATGAAGGACCCGCACCTCGCCCATGGCCACCCGATCACGGACAAAGTGTAGGTCGATCTCCACATGCTTCGTCCGCTGGTGCTGGATGGGGTTGGTGGAGAGGTAGACCGCACTGACATTGTCGCAGTAGATCAGTGTGCTCCGGGAGGGTGGAGTGTGCAACTCAGCAAGCAGCTGCCGGAGCCAGGCGGCCTCCGCCACACCGTTAGCAACGGCGCGGTACTCCGCCTCGGCGCTGGACCGGGAGACCACCGGCTGGCGCTTGGACGACCAAGACACCAGGTTGCCGCCCAGGAAGACGGCGTAGCCGGAGGTGGAGCGGCGAGTATCCGGGCACCCGGCCCAGTCAGCGTCGGTGTAGACGACGAGGTCGGTGGAGGAGGCCCGGTGTAGGAGGAGGCCGTAGTCGAGTGTGCCCCGGAGGTAGCGGAGGAGACGCTTGAGAGCCATGAGGTGAGGCTCCCGGGGATCATGCATGTGGAGGCAGACCTGCTGAACTGCATAGGTGATATCCGGCCGGGTGAAGGTGAGGTACTGAAGGGCCCCGGCAAGACTCCTGTACGCAGTGGGGTCGGCCACCGGTGGTCCCTCAGCCTTAGACAGCTTGCCCTAAGTGTCGACCGGAGTGGAGCAGGGCTTGCAGTCAGACATCCCAGCCCGCTCCAGGATATCCCGAGTGTACTGCCTCTGGTGAAGAAGGAGCCCAGCAGGACGGTGCTCAACAGTGACCGAGGAAGTGGTGGAGCTCACCCAGGTCCTTCATCGCAAACTCCTGCTGGAGAGCTGCAATGATCCGGCGGAGAAGTGGCTCGCTGGAGGCGGTGAGGACAATGTCATCAACATAGAGCAACAAGTATGCAGTGTCGGCCCCATGGTGGTAGACGAACAGGGACGTATCAGACTTGGCCTCCACGAACCCCAGGGTCAGCAAGAAGGCAGCAAACCGGTGGTTCCACGCCCGAGGTGCCTGCTTGAGGCCATAGAGGGACATGTTGAGCCGGCAGACCATGTCAGGACGGGTGGTGTCGACGAACCCCGCCGGCTGACTGCAGTACACCGTCTCGGTAAGAAGGCCGTGGAGGAAGGCGTTCTTGACGTCCAGCTGGTGGACGGGCCAAGACCGAGCAAGCGCCAGCGATAGCACGGTACGGACGGTGGCCGGCTTGACCACCGGGCTGAAAGTCTCATCGTAGTCGACGCCAGGGCGCTGAGTGAAACCCCGGAGGACCCATCGAGCCTTGTAGCGCTCGAGAGAGCCGTCCGCTCGGCGCTTGTGAGTCCAAATCCACTTGCCGGTGACGACATTGGCGCCCAGCGGCCGGGGCACCAACTCCCACGTCTGGTTGGCGAGTAGCGCGGCGTACTCCTCTTCCATCGCGCGGCGCCAGTGAGGGTCCAACAGGGCGTCGCGGACGGAGGAGGGTACCGGAGAGACCACCGCGTCGCCGGTCGAAGCCTCGAGGGCACGAGGCGGCAGGGTGCCAGCCGCGTGTCGTGTCACCATCGGGTGAACATGCCGCGGGTGTCGGTGAAGCAGCGGCGGGTGGTAGACCGGCGGGGCACCACGGGCCGGCGGAGACAGTGGCGGTGGTGTCGGTGTCCCCGGTGGAGAAGGGACCACGAGCGGCGGTGGCCGCGGCCTGCGCTGGTATACCCGTACCGGCGCGGCGAATCTCGACGGAGGCGCCGGGGCAGGTGCCGAGACAGGATCCGGCGTCGGCAACCGGCACGACCCCCCCGGGGCAGAAGCGGGGGACGAAGGCCCCGGGTCTGCACCAACTGGAGAAGACGGGGCCGCGCCGGAGGACGAGGGGCCCGGACTCGCAGGGGAGCCGGGACCGGTGGCCGGCTCAGAGCGCGGCGAAGCGGTACCTGCAGGAGAGCACGAAAAAGGTGGCTGGACCACCGGGTCAGTGGGAAACAGAGAGGGTGGGTCAGTGACCGGAGGTGTAGTGGTGCTGGAAAAGGGAAAGACGGACTCATCGAACACCACATGGCGCGAGATGAGAACACGTCGAGAGGTAAGGTCAAAGCATCGGTACCCCTTGTGATCTGGGGAGTACCCGAGGAAGACACAGAGCGTGGAGCGAGGGTCCAGCTTGTGAGAAAAAGTTGCAGCAGTGTTGGGGTAACAAGCACACCCAAACACGCGGAGGTGATCGTACCGAGGCGGGGTACCGAAGAGGGCGTGGTGAGGTGTGGGAGCGGGACAGGCAGCGGAAGGAAGGCGGTTAAGAAGGTAGGTGGAGGTGTGCAGGCCCTCAGCCCAGAAGCGAGCAGGAAGAGAGGCCTGAAACAGAAGAGTGCGCACGGTGTCGTTGGTGGTGCGAATCATCCGCTCTGCCTTGCCATTCTGCGAAGAGGTGTATGGGCAAGACATGCGCAACTGAACACCGTGAGAGAGGAAGAAAGCTCGGGAGGTGGAGTTATCAAACTCGCGACCATTGTCACACTGGACGGCCTTGATGGTGAGACCGAACTGAGTGGACACCCAAGTAAAGAAGTGAAGGAGCGTGGTAAACGTATCAGACTTCGCATGTAGAGGAAAAGTCCATGAATAATGCGAAAAATCATCAACAACCACAAGATAGTACTTATAACCAGAAATACTGATAACAGGAGATGTTCATAGGTCGCAATGTACAAGATCAAAAATGCGGGCCGCATGAGAAGAACTAGAAAAAGGAAGACGAACATGTCGGCCCAATTGGCACGCATGACACAGTTGCTCATCATGAGCTCGAGTACATGGAAGACCAGAGCTACGACTGAGCTGTATCAGGGCATCACGTCCAGGATGGCCGAGACGCCGGTGCCAGGTAATAGAGTAAGTAGAAGCGACGAAGGCAGCTGACAAAACGGGCGGCGAAGAAGACGAAGAAGCCGCCGGGAAGCGAAGAGTGTAAAGGGGCCCGGTGCTGTCACATCGGAGCAGAGGACGCCGGGAAGCCAAATCCTTTACAGTAAGACCAGAAGAGTCAAATTCCACAGAACAAGAATTGTCAGCTGTAAAACGTCGAATAGAAAGAAGATTATGAACCATAGAGGGAGCAACGAGAATATCAGGAAGACGAAAGGAGCCATGAGCACCGGCGGCACCCACAGACGAGACAGGAATACAAGAACCATTAGCGACCATAATGGACGAAGGAAGAGAGGAAGAGGGAGAGTGAACCGATGAAAGTATACCGGGGTCAGGAGTAGTGTGGTAGGTGGCCCCCGAATCAGCGATCCACTCAGGTCCGACCGGAGGTGTCAGGCCCATGGTGTTGAACGAGCGAGCCAGGGCCGCCTGATCCCAGCCGGCGACCCCCGGTGGAGTCCCTGAGGGTGGAACCCACGGCGTAGCCGGGAAGGTGCCCGGTGAAGGACCGGCAGGAGGAGCTCCGGTGAGCATGGCCATCGGTAGGCGAGTATCGGCGCCGGGGGCGTGGTAGGGCCACATGGAGATGCGACCGGACCACGGGTTCTGGAACGAAGGCCATGGTGCCCCCCCGTGTGTCCCAGTCGGTGCCGGAGCCTGGGGTTGACCACCCCGGCCACCCCCGTGGCCCCCCACGGCGACGACGAGAGCCACGACCCCCCCCCCCACCTCCGCTCGGCCCGGAGGGAGGAGGGCCCAGGAGAGACGACGGTGGCGGAGCCGACGACCGCGATGGAGCAGGAGGGCGCGGCGAAGTAGCAGCCAGGGCCGTCGAGGAGGACGAGGAAGTGGTAGAGCCCGGCTGGAGGCCCTGCGTGAGCTCCTCCATGACGAGATCGTCACGGACCTCCAGGAAGGTGGGGAAAGGCCTCTGGCGGGTGATCCACGTCCTGAGGTGGGCGTAGCGGTCGCTGAGCCCCCGGAGGACGTTGAGGACCAAGATGCGATCCTCGACGGGCCACCCGAGATCCCCCAGGGAGTCAGCCATGCCCTTCATCCGACGGCAGAACTCGCCGACGAAGAGGTCACCCTGGACGAAGGTGCGGAAGCTCGCGTCGAGACGCAGTGCCCGGGCCTCAGCGTTGCCCAGGAACTGGCCCTCGAGGGCAAGCCAAGCCCGGCGCGCATCCGGAGAGGTGCGGACGAGGTCGTGGAGGTCCAGAGAGATCGTCCCCAAGATCCAGGAGAGAACGATGCTGTCGAGACGAAGCCACGACGGCGTCTGAACGGCGACCAAGGTGTCGACGAGGACGTGGTCGTCGAGGGCGTAGCGGCGAAGAGTGAGGAGGACCGGGTCCCGCCAGCGGGCGTACGAGGGCGACTCCGGCTCGAGGACGACCGGAACGAGCAGGCGAATGTTCTGGACCCCCCCGCCTGGTAGTGCAGCTGAGCCACGAGCGGGTCGGCCGGGTCGTGCCAGAGGACGGCGGTGTGAGACACGCGGCGACCCGGCGAGGCAGAGGAGTGGGCCCCAACGTCCTAGCCCACGGGGGAGGTGAGTAGCCGCTCCGCCTCGGCGATCTGGCGAGCCAGGGCATCGGCCGCTTCGCGCTCGTGCTCCCACACGAGGGCGGCCGCCCGCACCCGGGCCTGCCCCTCCGCGGCAGAGGCACGTGCGGCGGCGAGGGCAGCGGCGAGAGACGAGGCGTCACGGCCGGCGTAGATCTGGGAAAGAAGTGGTGGCGGGGCCGGGAAGGCCTGGGCACCGGCAGGAGAGAGGTTGCCGGCGTCCAGCCTGGCGCCGGGAAGGTGGATCTGCGGCTGCTGGAGAGTAGGCTGGGCGCCATCAGCAGCCGGGAGGTGGGGCTGAGGGTCACCATCGGCCTGGAGACCCCCATCAGCGGCTCCCGGGTCCTCAACCGCCGCCGAAGTGAGGACCTGGGCAGGGGCGGGTGCTCCAGGGGCGGCAGTAGGAGGGAGGGGCTGGAGAAGTGGTTGGCGCAGCTGTGGCTGGGGAAGCACTGCGGCAGGGAGAGGGGAAGGCCGGCCGGCACTGGAACCGGCGCCCTCCAGTCCGGCGCCATGGAGGCCCGCTCCAGGGAGGAACGCCATGGAGGCAGGGGCGGGTGCTCCAGGGAGGGAGGCGCCAGAGAGGTAGGTGCCAGGGAGGGCGACCGCGCCTGGGAGATGGCCGGCGGCGGCGTCCGCGCCAGGGAGATGGCCGGCGGCGCCAGGAGCAGAGGGAGCGGCACCGGTCAGAACTTGGGCCCAGGTGGATGAGGAAGAGAGGGGCGGGAAGTGAGAGTAGAGGGAGGGAGGGGGAGGTGGACGGCCAGCCATGGCGCGCCGGCTAGCCGGCGGCGGCCAGCAGCAGAGGAGGTGGCGGCGGCTGGGCGGCTGGGTGGAGGGGAGAGAAGCTAACCTAGGCTGGATACCATGTTGGAATATGCCATTCTCTATTGCATAGGGCTAACCCTAGAAGGGTAGCTAAATAGGTACCATACATGGGCCACATGGGCCTTAGCCTCATGGGCCTAAACATATACTCCAACAAATAGCACTATCCTCGCTAGCCCAATCAGCATTCCACCCAACACCTGATCACAGTTCTTTTCAGCCCATGACCATTGACAAGCACACGCCCACGTGTAGCAAGCATCAACATTCACACCAGCATTTCCCTCTGGCATCTGGCCCTGCTCCTCACCCAAATCCCAACATGGCAAGCTACCAGCCACCCCAACCTCTTGCCGCCACCAATGAGCAGCCCCTCCAACACCACTGATGCTCCCACCACTGGTTGTCTCTCCAGTAGTCCAGTGTATGCCTACCTGAGCCTGAGGTGTGCCTCCGCTTGTTACTGCCTTTCATGGGATGTAAAACTGCCATGACTCTTGCTACCAGACATCACTGCCACCTACTGGGCGTCAGCGACCGGTGCATTCCACCCTCGCTCAACAGACTCCAGTTCTCTCCAATTACCACAAAGCTGCCTCTAGACTTAAGATTTGTTCTTATTAGTATTTAATTTCAAAATATTGCATTACGTTTGATGGAATCAACTCAATCAAGTGGCGCTTCTATAATCATTCTGGATAGTAAAAGATTTGTTTGAGCAAGCCAATCACAACAGCGCAACACTTCTGAATACTTTTTTTTTAGATAAAGGAACAACATTCTGGCCTCTACACTTACGAATAAGTGTATGCAGCCAAAACATTTCTGGATACTTGATCATGGTAAAATAAGGTATTGAAAAATGGCAGAGCAAATGCTACACAAGCAGGTGCCTCGCTCATCCTGGATACGTATTTTAGAGCATCAAAATCAATTCAGTGAAAAAAAGGAGAATTAAACAGGATTTGGCATCATGCATTCAAAAATCAAAATGACCATCCTACTGTATGCTTTCCAAACAAGAAGTGATACCTTGGCTAATGCAGAGACCTCAGATAAAGCTTCCTTGGTCGGAATGGGATTGGGTTCAAGCTCCAATTCCAGGTCACTGTCATCGCCCTACCATTGTCAAGAAGATTGAACATAAAAAATAGGTATAGCACCAATTACGGAAGGAGCAGCCAACACAAGAACAAACTGAATTCCTGTGCGTGCTACCTTAAGATCCAAACAATCACCACTACAGGAATCCCAGCTACTTTGACGCCTTGCAAGCCAATCCAAAAGGGGCAGCAAAATCTAGGCTTTGAGGGGCGGGTAGGATTTCAAACCAGAGGCTGGTCGCCGGCGTCGACGCTATCCTCTAGGTCGTGGTGATAGGCGAAGTGGCGCCAGAGCATCTGGTACTCGCGGGCGGAGGTGATCCCCGTGGCCGACTTCCCCACCACAGCCCCCCAGTCGATGCGCCGGCCCTCCGCGTGCTGCGCCACCTCCTGCAGCGCCGTCAGGATCGTCCCCGGAGCGTACCTGCGGGGGAAGAAGGATTGCAAGCGGCGTGGTGAAGTAAAACCCTAGGCGAAAACGAACCGCCCGGAGAGAGAGCGGGAGGACGGGCTGAGGAGGAGGAGGCGGAGGAAGGACGGACGGACCTGTGGAGGAGGAGGTAGACGTCGTCCTCAGAGAGGTGGCGCTTTCGCTTCCCCTTGCCCGCCGCCGGCGCCGCAGCTGCCATCTCCGACAGGTCGGCGCTTGGTGGGGGCAGCTGCTGTCCTACCCTTTCGTTGTTCTCTCTATTCTCTTCTCTAATTATTTGTTTTTCGATGGATTAGTTGTGATTTAGCGCAAACAGGGAGAACTGTTAGGGCCGTTCGGTAGGGATTCCTGGACAGCTCTTGAAGCTGTTCCGCGGATTCCTCTGCCAAACGGGTCAAAGGCGAGCTGCTCCTCACGCGAAGCTCCCAAAATTCCGCTGAGAGGCCGACGGCGCAGGGTGAAGCTAAAAATAGGGTTAATTTGAACGCTGCATTACAATTCTGCAATTTTCGAAATATAACATTACAATTCGTGATATTGTAAACTTGCCATTATTATTCCTGTGGAACATGATTGATGCCATTTTGTACGCTTGCTACGAGCTGTGGCCCCACCTGTAGGCGTACGTATATGGCTACATGTTTCGTATGGCCCGTATTGCCCTTGCCTCATCCGACTAAAACGAGTTGTACCCAGTCGAGGTCGCATAACCCACTCACTTCCTTTCCTCTCGTCTCTTTCCCCGGTCATGAACCCTAGCTAGGCGACGGAATCGGGTCCGGCGGCAATGGCTCAAGTCGGCAGCGGTGACGATTCGGGCCTGGAGCAGGAGGTGGTGGTGAAGGAGATCTATTTCCCCAAGAGCTGCGCATCTATTGGAGTCCATGGTTATGGCTTGAGGAAGATGACAGGCTTCCCCGCGACCGGCGAGCCATGTGAGAGTTTATCGGACATGGCCAACAACAAGGACAAGTAATCCCCAAACTCCCCCGAAATCTTCCGTTGATCTGAGTCCAGTACTTGGGGATGGACCCATTGGGATTTCCTCTTACATTTGCATTCTTCGTGCTAGGCCTGAGTTGTTCATGCTAGATATTAAAGTTCAAGGTTTCTGCAGCACAGACTCCCTGGGTAGGAAAGTCTACACAAAGGGATTTGTGATTAAGTGGAAGGTGGAGATAGGTGCTATAATCGTAGACCTGTTGATGAATGTTTTAGCCAAAGAGGTGCAGTGGTCATCTAACCAGTGTGGCAGATTGTGGTTCTTTGACAAGAATTTGGGAGAAGATGTCAGATTAATGAATGACAGTCATTTGCTAGATATGTTTGCTATGTACAAGGCTGAGATGTGTTGCCAGGCCTTAGTATGTGTATTTGACAATTCAGTATCTACTGCTGATGACTATGCTGAGCTAGAACCTTTGTATGTTACTCCTCCTGATGATGAATAATTAGCCCAGTGAATCCACCACAGTCCACTGAACCCAAAAAAACACAATACACAGGCTCCTGAATCCACCCAAAACATGTCAGAACCTACTGAAGCTGCAGCAAAGGAGCCGCCACAACCTACTAAAGCTGCAGCAAAGGAGCCAGACGTTGATCCTATCAGGGAGCTAGACATGTTTGATAATGAAGAGGAGTATGTGGGCGTTGATGATAAACACATCTATATCTTAGTAGCACCTGCACAACCAACCCCAAATGTCACTGCACCACAACTAGATGGTAACAATTCTGATTATATTCCTGCTAAAGGAGGTGTTCCTCTTAGGGCAAAAGTTAATGATGCAGATCCTTAGGAGATAAATATCGTTCATGATCCAAAAAATCCCAACGTTGTGAAAGGTGTCTTATTTCCTGATATCATAGCATTCAGAAAAGCTATGAGGCACTATGTTGTGATCACTGGATTTGAATTTGCTGATCTGAAGACTGACCCGACAAGGTTCATTGCCCGTTGCAAAGCTGAGGGCTGATCGTGGAGAATACATGCGTCAAGGATTTATGATGGCAAAACAATAGAGGTACAACCTGTGTCATTCTTATTTTTTCTATTCTAAACTGTATGTGGTCTACTTTTGTAACATGTATTCAATTTTGTTGCAGATTAAAGTATTGCCTACTGAGCATAACTGTCCTACTACAAAGCTGAGAGAATAAAAAATGGCAACACAAGACCGGTGTGCTAGCAGGTTGACAAAATGGCTCAAGAAAAATCCAAACAAACGTCCCAAGGATGCTAGGGACAAACTGGAAGATGATTACGACATCAAGTTGAAGTATTCTAAAGCATGAGCAGGTATGAAGACAGCTCTTCAGCACATACATGATAAATATGAGAAAAGTTTTTAGTTGTTGATGAACTAAAAAGCACAAATGGAGCTTATTTCACCAGGAAGCATCGTAGAAATAGAGGTAGAAGGGAATAAGAAGCAGAGGTTCAAAATGATTTTTGTAGCCTTGAAGCCTTGTGTAGAGGGATTTTTGGCAGGTTGTAGACCATTTGTACAAGTAGATGCCACATGCTTAAATGGTAAATACACTGGGCAATTGGCTTCAGCTACTACTGTAGATGGGCATAACTGGTTGTATCACCTGGCTTATGCCATTTTTGACTCAGACACAGAGGACAACTGGAAATGGTTTATGGAGCAGCTGCATAGAGCTATAGGATCACCTGAAGGCTTAGTGATCTGTACAGATGCTTGTAAAGGTTTGGGAAGTGCAGTGGGAGCAGTGTTCCCACAAGCTGAGTACAGGGAATGCATGAGGCACTTGTTTTCAAATTTCATGAAGCACTAACAGGGAGATGTGTTCACTGATCATTTGTACCCAGCAGCAAGAAGCTACACAGAGGGGCTGTTCAGGTAGCACATGCAGAAGATATTTGAGGTTGCACCAGATACCATAGAATTCTTAGAGCAGCACCACAATAGATTGTGGTACAAATATGAATTTCCAGAGAAGAGTAAATGTGACTACTTGACCAACAATGTATCAGAGAGCTTTAATGCTCAGATAAGGCACATGAAAGGTCTGTTGCTGCACGAATTGGTTGATGGCCTGAGAGAGCTCATCATGGAGAAGAGGTTTTTGAGGAGGAAGATTGCTAGAGAAATGCATGATGGTATACTCCCTAGTGTCATGAAGGAGTTAAATACCATTAGCAATAATCTCAAAGTGGTTAAGGTATTAAGTAGTGATGAAGACATGGCCGAAGTGACACTTATGGACAACTGGAATAATCAGAGGAGGCACACAGTTGATCTCCAACATCATTCATGTTCATGCAAAGAGTGGCAACTCATAGGCAAGCCCTACAAGCATGTATTAGCTTGGATACTGTCCCAATAGAGGAATGAAAATAGAAGATTATGTGCATGAATATTATTTTATAGCAAGATTTAGGGCTGCTTATCAAGGAAGAGTAGAGCCTTTTCCAGACCGAACACAGTGGCCTGTGGTTGATCTTGGGTTCAAAATATGTCCGCCTTTGCTAGAAAGACCACTAGGTAGACCAAGAGTATAGAGAATTAGGAGCTACCTTGAAGGGAAAGCGAACAAAAAAAATGTGAAGTGCAAAAGGTGTGGTGACTTCAACCACTTTGCCAAGACTTGCAAATTTGCTAAGGTTGACTCCGATGGAGAAACTAGGGGCAGATAACAAAACAAGAGGTTAGTGACTCATTCTCAAATCATTTCTTGTACATTCTGTAATGAACCTAGTGCTAACCACTATACTATGCAGGAAACGACAAGAAGATGATGACATTGCTAGGCGTTAGAGGTGAAGAAGAAAGCAGCACAAAAGAAGAAGAGCCCAAAAAGGAAGAAGACGCCTAAGAAGAAGAAGACTCTAGTGAAGAAAAAGCAACAGAAGGTTGCCGCTGCGCCACAGCCTAGAGTTCTCAGGAGCTTGTCACAGTTCCTTAATACACAACTCACTATTCAAGTCTATGATTCCTGAACCTGTAATCAGGCTATGTGTGATCAGTCTATGATTATGAACCTGAAATCAAGCTATGCTTTTGAACTACAAATCAGGTCGTGCTTTTGAACTATAAATTAGGCCGTGCTTTGTTCAGTTAAAGTCTTGTGAACTTGTATTAAGTTAAAGTCCTGTGAACTTGTAGTATTAAGTTAAAGTCCTGTGAACTTGTAGTCAATTAAAGTGCAGGCACTAGTCCATCAACCTGTTATCAACTTATCTGTGACCTTTTTATGGCATATGGTTTGTTATCAACTTATCTATGACCTTTTATAGCATACGCTTTGTTATCAAATTATCAAATGAAATTGTTATCCATATTTTCCATAGAAAATTCACATACAAGCAGGTTCACAGATGTTGTCCATATTTTACACAAAAAATTCACATACAGCAGGTTCACAGATGTTGTCCATATTTTGCACAGAAAATTCACGGAACAAGCAGGTTCACATATGACATTCATATTGCACAAAGGTTCACATACATTTACATACAACCAACATGTTCCATCACTTCCAAAATAAGGAAACAAAGACACCAATCATGACACTAGCAACCAACTTTGCTACAACGGCCAAATCCACTACAACCTGCCAGTTCCTGTTCTCTTGTTCCTGTTTTGTCGAACCATGTTGCATCTTCAGGTTCCAAATCTCAATTACGACACTGTCCACAATTTGCTTCAACTGGTTCACTTCATTCTTAAAATCGGCCAACCCGTCACCAGTGAATTGCATCAATGCTATTGGATTCACACTGCACCGGTGTCGCTTTGCTGCCCAGGCCTCATACTGCTCCTCGGAGCGGATGAATCTGCATGTGGTAGGATCGCCCTACCGGTCAAATCAGACATGTGTCAAACACAAATCAACCATCCATGAACAACGTAAAAATACAAAACAAGTTCTCACCTTCACACTATTCGGCCACTTGATGAAATACTGATCTTTGGTTTCCGGCTGCTTGCTCTTGATCCGAACCAAAGGGATGTGGCAATCTGGGCAATCTAGGAGCTCCATTCTATTGGCGCTCGCAGTTGAATTCAAACCCGTCGTATCGCCCTTCATGGCCTTCCTCTGCCACCGCCTGCATAGCCTCCACCGCAGCCACCGCGGACTCACCTACACAGCCTCCATCGTAGCCGCCAACTCACCTCCACTGCTTCCGCATCCATCGCGAACTCGCCTGCAGCGCCTCTGCGCCCACCTGTATCGCATGCATGCCCTCCTGAGCTGCCTCCGCCGCTCGCCTGCGCCACCGCCGCCGCCAAGCTTGGGTTAGGGTTCGGGGAGAGAGGAGACAGTAAGGAAGTGAGCTGGTGGGTCAATACGGGTCCAGGCGTCCAGCTCGTTTTAGTCGAATGAGGCAGGGGCAATACGGGCCATACAAAACATGTCGTCGTATACGTACATCTACAGGTGGGCCATAGGTTGTAGCAAGCGTACAAAATGGCATCAATCACGTTCCACTAAAATTATAATGGCAAGTTTACAATATTGTGAATTGTAATGTTATATTTTGAAAGTCGCAGAATTGTAATGGCAACGTTCCAATTAACCCTAAAAAACATGGCTTCTCCCCGCTCCTTCTGACAGCATGTGGGCTCGGACACTTTGCCCCGGCGTGGGCGGGCGAGGCTACGTGGGCACCATGGTCCACGGCATGACTATGAGGTGGAGCATGGGAGCGATGATGAGGTAGAGCACGGGTGCCACGTGAGCTCGACGAGGAGGACGTGGGAGTGCCAGCGCGGTTGAGGACGAGGAAGGGCGCTAGCGGATTTCGGGTGGAGGGGAGGAAGGACACCGGAGGATCTCGGCCAGAGCTGCGATGGATGGTGTCCTATCGGCGATGGAAACAGGGAGGCGAGGTGGAGTGCGGGCTGCGCGTGTGACACGGGCGTGCTGGGGGAGGAGCAGGGCTAGGCGGGGCTAGAGGACTAGCGTGTCTAGGAAGGAGGAAGGGGCTGACAGGGTTAGAGATTTGGCATGGTTGGGGAGGAGGAAGGGGCCAGCCGACCTCGGGCAACCGTCGGTGGAACCGTGGAGGTCATCTCGGTGGCTGCGGAAGCGAAGACGAAGACTCTGCATGCGCGCGATGAAGGAGATAAGGAGGAGAGAGAAAAGCAAAACAGTAAAATAAATGAGGGAAAAATGAGAGGAAAAAGAAAAAATATAAGGGTAATATAGATATTTTATGTTTTTAACAACTGGGAGAAGCTATTTTACCAAACGCTTATCTAAAACAGCTTCAACTTTGTTGACGATCACTATCATCAAATATAAACCACCAACATAACCTGCATATATACATAATTCCATCATGAAACATAGGTATAGGGGTTTAAACTAATAAATTTTACGAGCTTTGGTGAATATTTATATGCAGGAGGATTTATCCAGAAAACAGCCTAGAACCACTGTCATACACCCCAAACAAGCCACCCGATGGCAACAAGTGATTCTATCCCCAAAAACTATGAAAGACAACTCTAGAAGGTTCTAGAAGACACCATGACGAAGTGTGGGCCGAGAAGCCACTGTATCAGGCCGCCCGACCCATGGGGGAGGCCGCCTGACCTCCTGTGGCCCCACCTGGTAGTCCACTTTCAGAAACTTCCTCCACTGTCTCCTAGGATTGCATCTACATCGTCCTTCAAGTCGGTTTGATTAAGGGCTCACGTTGCACCCCTAGGGCTATAAATACAGGCCTGCACCCCCCTCCCTGGAGTTATCCTGAAACCCTAATTCATATTCTCTAGTCAGGATCAATTGAGAGGGGTCCCATGAAAGGATCTACCTCTCAGAGCCAGCTATCAAGAGAAGATTAGTCCTTATTAGGATCTGGTCTTTAAAAATAGAGAGAAGAGAGAAGAGAAGAGTTTGGAGGAGGTGTCGGCCTGTCGATGCTCCCTCTATGGCTTGTACCTAGATGGAAGTTAATTTACATATGTGATTTCTCTGGTAATCGACTTCTTATTCAAGTAAGCAACGTGTGTATATTGTTCTTCTGATTTACGAGTCTCTTTTGAGTGCTTTAATCTATGGTCATTAGGTTAAAGTATAATTCATAGTGTAAGCATGGTACTTAGACTCGAGTTACTCGTGAATGCACCCTATTTTCTGGATCGGTGGTAGCTCGCGAAGGTGACTTTTATAGCTTCGTTGAATCCTCTATAGTCCACCTCCCGTTAATAGGACTAGTAGGGCTTTTAGTTACTTATAGGGAAGAAACTCTGCATTTATTCCTTATAAGACATCTCGCCAGATAGAACAGTAGAAGACATAGCTTACCGAGATTAGAACTAGAAGACCTTAGCAATCTGCTCTACACTCTCGACCTTCTTAAGTCTTGTTGCTGTTTCGGATTAAGCTAGACCGTAGTTAGCCTCACAAGTTTCCCTGTGGATATGATATTTGAATACCTCCGGGTGAAAGCTACAGCGGCATCTGTACGCTTACGGATTTATCTGTGTGCATTAATTTATACCAACAAGCTTTCTGGCACCGTTGTCGGGTGTTGCTAATGCCATGTGTTAAGTGGTTTAAGTTAGGCATAAGCAACACATGTGATGAAGGTGCATGTGGGATGGAGTGGTGGCCACAAGATCACAAAGAGATGGTGCATGCACATAAAATGATGATCAAGATGATCAAGCATGTGGAGATGGACATGGAACAAAGTGATCAAGGCAAAGGTATAATCATAGGGTTTGCTTTTGCTGGTCTAAGATGAGTAGAGAAGTGATTGACCGGGTTTAGGATTGATAGCCGACTATCAAGAGGGGCAATCATGGTTGGCTCGTGGATCAAGTGCTACTAGGTCATCTTCTTGAGCATATGCATTAGGATCTAGTAGAGAGCTAACATATCGCCTTGGAAAATGATTGTGAAAATGCTAACACACATACACATGGTGATTTTCACATGATGGTGTTGACACATTTGCGAAGGCAGCGGTGTTTGAGTGGTAGAGAAGGGTTTAGGGTTCTCTCTCTCTCCCGCCGAGCTTGCGAGCGCGGGATTTAGGCGTTTTCAGGGAAATGAAATGCCTATTTTCCATTGCACCGGAGGTTGAAAACATGGTGAAAGCACGGAGGTGTTTCATGAGCTAAAACATGTGCTTTAGTGATACACATATGGAGAGTAGCTCATAAGTGTCAAGGGCGATCAAGCGGAACGAGAAAACGACGAAGTGTCACCGAGTTACACGCGATAGACGCGCGAGCCGGGAGCAACAGACGCTGACGTCAGCGTCTGTCGGGCTACCCTAGCTCGGCCTGTGCGCGCGGGTGCGACAGACGCGCTGTTGCGAAGGTGACAGACGTGGCCTCGCGCATTGTTCCAGCGTCTGACGCTGTGGAACTGCGCGGGTGCGCGCGAGTGTGAGCGACAGACGCTCGACACTGCGTCTGTCGGCCTAGTAGCGTACGCGTCCGTCGGCTCGGCGCGAAAACACGCTCTCTAGACCGCATCTGTCGCCGGCGACAGACGCTGGGTCACGAGCGTCGGGCGCGTCTGACGCTCACATAGCGGACGCGTCTGTCGGTCGAGGCGCAAAATAGCGTCTTTGGACTGCGTCTGTCATGGGCGACAGACGCTGGGCCGCGAGCGTCGGACGCGTCTGACGCTGAGGAATTTGACCGTTGAGTTCAAGCGCGCAGGACACGTGGCGGCCGTAGGTGCGACTGACGCACCTGTAGCATCTGTTGGCTTGGCGACAAACGCTACTGTGCAGCATCTGTCGCCCTCGAAAATTGCCCAGTGTAGGGTATAACGGCTAACTCTTGAGTGAAACGTTATAAGTAAGAGGTGGCCAGCCCTTGAGGGTTCTCGCTTGCACATTTAAGATATTGAGGCACACTTTGAGCTAGAGAACACTCCCTCCACTCATCTCCTTTCTTGGTTGCATACTCTAGAGAGATTGAGTGAGATTCAAGTGCATTGCATTGAGAGTTGCTTCTAGTGGCACTTGATCTTCGTGTTTGCTGCGGATTGCTTGTTACTCTTGGGTGTTTCCCGACACCCTAGATGGCTTGGAGCAGTGGTGGTGTTGAGCTCGACCTTGGAGATTGTTTCGAGCCTCACTAAGTTGATTGTGAGGATTTCTTGAGCCTTCCCCGCGGGAGTTCGTGAATTGGCTACTCTAGTGAAGCACGTGGCTTGGAGGATCCCCATCTTGTGTGTGGATGTGTGGCACCCGCTGAGGGTTCAACTCTTGATAGTTGATTAGCTCGTGATCCATCAAGTGGGTGCATCGCCACAACGAGGAGTAGCTTGCCGGGAAGCAAGTGAACCTCGGTAAAAATTTTTGTGTCTTCTCTTTGCCAAGGATTTCTCTTGTGATTGCTCATTGTGATTGATTCTTCGAGTGCATTGCTTCTCTACATCATTGGTATAAGAATCAAGTCACTTGCTCTTTACTTTCTTGTACTAGTCTTTGTGTAGTTTGCTTAGTGTAGCCTTTATCACAGGAGTAAGTAGCTTAGTGACTTAGCCTTGTTGGTGTGTATTAGAGATCATAGCCTTGCTTCACTAGAATTGTATAGGTGACTTGCATAGTGTAGTTGAGCTAGTGCTAGAATTAGCTTAGCCATCTTTTATACTAACGTGGTTGTTTAGTGAAGCTTGTAGATTTTTTAAATAGGCTATTCACCCCCCTCTAGCCATTTGGACCTTACAGTCTGTCGCCCCTGAAAATCGTCCAGTGAAGTTGATAACGGCTAGCTCTCGAGTGAAACGTTATAAATAAGAGGTGGCCGGTCCTTGGGGGTTCTCTCTTGCACATTTGAGATATTGAGGCACACTTTGAGCTAGAGAACTTCCCCTCTACTCATCTCCTTGCTTGGTTGCATACTCTAGAGAGATTGAGTGAGATTCAAGTGCATTGCATTGAGAGTTGCATCTAGTGGCACTTGATCTTCATGTTTGCTGCGGATCGCTTGTTACTCTTGGGTGTTTCCCGACACCCTAGATGGCTTGGAGCAGTGGTGGTGTTGAGCTCGACCTTGGAGATTGTTTCAAGCTTCACCAAGTTGATTGTGAGGGGTTCTTGAGCCTTCCCCGCGGAAGTTTACGAATTGGCTACTCTTGTGGAGCTCGTGGCTTGGAGGATCCCCATCTTGTGAGTGGATGTGCGGCACCCGCTGAGGGTTCAACTCTTGATAGTTGATTAGCTCGTGATCCATCAAGTAGGTGCATCGCCACAATGAGGAGTAGCTTGCTAGGAAGCAAGTGAACCTTGATAAAAAATCTTGTGTCATCTCTTTGCCGAGGATTTCTCTTGTGATTGCTCTTTGTGACTGATTCTTCGAGTGCATTGCTTCTCTACGTCATTAGTATAAGAATCAAGTCACTTGCTCTTTACTTTCTTGTACTAGTTCTTGTGTAGTTTGCTTAGTGTAGCCTTTGTAACATAACCGCCCAATTATATGAAATTAAGTAAGAAAATCATCCCAAAAGCGGACGATTTAGCAAACTTAAGCCCGTATAACCCGGTAGTCCGTGAAATCTCGACGGATTTCAAACCAGTTCACATAACAGCCAAGATCGTACTAAGTTCAGCGGTCACCATCATAAGTTATATAAAAGTTTGCAGCACAGAATACATCGGAGTTTAAACATAGTTATTACAAACCAGGTTCAAATAAAAGTAGCGGAAGCATTTGGTTCAAACCACACATGCACATAGTGTTTGAAATAAAGTGCCAGCTCATGATCATCTCCAGCAAAAGCATCAGACGAGAAGTAGTGAATGACCACTGCCCATGGTCCTAAGCTTCGCCCATCGCAGGGTAAAGGCAGTTGATACAGTAGCCGTAATACATCTGCTCATCTGCAACAAGTGGGAACAAAGCCCTGAGTACGAGAAGGTACTCAGCTAGACTTACCCAACATAACCAAAAATAAAGTGACACCAAGAAATCATGCATGGCTTGATAGTGGGGTAGCTGACTCATTTGCAAAAAGCATTTTTATCATTTAAAGAACTTTTTTAGAAGCTATTACACCAAGTTAATTATTATTAACCTGCCAACTACATTTGCACCTGTGCTAGAGTAAACATATAATTCAACAAGGAATGATAACCCATGATCATTAACAACTTCCATAAGGTCATATTTCTCATAACTGTCCAAGTGTTCCATTAACATTACTACGATGAAGTAACTCAAGTCAAGTGTTCACCATCCAGTGAACGATGGCGATTCGAATCGATTATTAACCAGCTGGTATTTTATTCCTCACACAAACCGCACTCACCCGCTAAAGTGAGGTATTGGTCACCGAGTTAACTATTCAGGTAAAGTCGCGAGTTTGCTAGGAACCACATGTACCCGGGGGCCGCCCGACTGCTCTTTGGCCTTATCATCGTGCCCCCGTATCCTGCCACTACTGCTCCAGTACAGTGCGTTGCGGGCAATCCACTCGGCCCGAATAATCTCCCAACTTCACGGTCGAAAGGTATATTATTCGGCCAGCTAAATGTGAGGCATGCGTTCAACATGACTCGAGGCCCAACAACGGTCGGTCCTTAATCGACACAGACGGAAAACACTACAGTCCGAAACCCTGCAAGTCTCCGTCCAGTCTCAAATTCACTTCGACACTTAGTTATTCCCATAAGACATACTCCCTCCATGTTGGTAAAAGAAGTCGTTTTAGACAACGACACGGTCTCCAAAGCGTAACTTTGACTTCATTTTTCTATAAAAATATTTATTCAAACGTGATATATGTATACTTTTATGAAAGTATATTTCAAGACAAATCTATTCATATTGTTTTCACATTTCCAAACTCAACAACTTAAAAGTTATTCATGATGACCCAAACCTTGTCCAAAACGACTTCTTTTACCAACATGGAGGGAGTACTTTTTCAAACAGATCCAGGTAACCACCTATGGCTCGCAGGTGACCGGCAATCACCCGACTTCTACCGATCTAAGCAAACTAAGCATTTCTTGACTGCGAATACCAAGGTGACAAGGATAAGGTAATTCAAGGGTAAACAAGGTATAATGCAGCAACGGTTGCAAACAACTCCTAAACTTAATGCAGTAATTAAGTAGAACCATTAATAAATATTTCGTAAACTGGGAGAGAAATGCTCCGGGGCTTGCCTCTCTCAAAAGAGCTCGGACGGTGGTCGGGGCACTCTGGAAGATCTTCACCGACCTCCTCTTCGGCTTCGGGCACCTCTTGCTCCTACACCTCGGTCTGCTCTTCCGGATCCTCGGGAACTGCTACTGGGGTCGCTTCCTGCGATCCTGTATGATGCAGATGTATAAGTGCTCATGTCTAGGTGCATTGCAGAGATGACATGAGATGATGATGATGAATGGAATGTAGATGCACATGTTTACTTTATTTGGATTGAGTGGAATTACAACTCTTCTACAAGGTAGTCTACATCATCCAAGAACATGTACTCATAAACTACCACCAATAGTCTCTACCATGCAAAGTCACCCTAACACCCTAAGAGGCCTCAAAGATACACCAAAGCAAAGTTTATCAATTACTCTTGCATTAAAATGTTAATTTAAAATCTAGTTGACACTATGTTTGAACAACAACACTTATTTTGGTAACCTAGAAAAAATTGATAAAATTACAGTGGATTATTACCATGTACATTAGCATGTCACAAAAATTCCATTGCAAATTGAGTACTAGAACTATCCACACAAAAATAACAACCTAGGGTCTAAAAATGAGCATAAAAATACTTTACACTATGAAAAGTATCAAACAACATATTTATCATTTTTCCTAGAGTCTACACAGTAAACAATCACTGTAGAAAAATTATTGCTTGCATGTTTTATTCATAATTTTATATTTAACAAAAATAACAAATATTAGCAATAAAAAGCACTTGAACTACACATAAAATTTTTTCTACAGAACAGGCATGATACATAATTTTCCTAGCAAGTACATTGCACAAAAAGATTAACAAACTTGAAACCACATTTTTCTGAGTTTTCTATGATTTATTACATATTTATCAAGAAAGCATCAATTTTAATGATTAAATAAAATCCTACAGAAAAGTAGTGCAATATTTACATGTAATATTTTTATATTGTAGATCTGATTCTAAGAAGTCCATAGAAATTTATTTCATAATTTTTGGAGCTAAAATGAGCAAGTTATGGATTTTTGAAACCTTTTTTACATTTTTTGAAAAACAATTATTTAAATCCCTTTTTGAAACCCGGCTGGCTAACGCTACGTGCACCCAGAAACTGAACACAGAGACAAAATAGGAGACCGATAGGTGGGCCCGTGACCCCACACGTCTGTCGCAGAGAAAGGGAGGGGAACTCCGGCGTCCACAGCTCGCCGACGGCGAGGTCTCCGGCCAAGCCAGAGGCATCACGCGAACCACCGCATGATTGCGAACCCAGTGGTGCACACGGGGTGGTCAGCGGAGCTCGGGGGACCGGTCACCGCCGTTCATGGCGGAACGGTGGCGCGGTTGACAGCCGGCCGGCCAACTCCGGCCAAGGAACGGGACAAGAAAAAGTGCTCGAGCACCGGTGAGCCAAGGCGAGCAAGATGCGCGCGCTGGAAAGGAGTGAGGTGGAGTGGAGAGGGGCGTTCCACGGAGCGGACAAGTCTGGTGAGCTCGGTCGGAGCTCCGACGAGCAATTCACACGGAGAGAAGGCTTACCACGGCCGATTCCGGCGTGTGCAGGCTACGCCCGAGGGAGGAGAAGCTTAGGGCAAGATGGAGCGGCTTGCGGTGAGCTAGCGTGGCCGGAACGGCAACGCCGGCGATGGCGGTGGCGGTGACAGAGGAGCGGGAGCCGCGTTCGGAAATGGAGAGCGCGTGGGGGAGGAAGGAGTGGGCGTGGGGGTTAAGGCGCGGTCGGGAGCGTCCCTGGATGGGATTCCGTCCCGGTGCGGGGGCTCCGACTGGGCGGTCAGCCACCGTCCACGGCCGCCGGTGCGGCGCGTCCACGCGGCGGAGCGCGCGCACGGGTTGGGCACGCCGCGCGGGGTGCAGGCGGGCGAGCGGCGTGCGCCCGGTCCACTGGACCGCGGACGCGCGCGGGAGCGCGGGCGTGCGGCGCGATGGCGGGCTGGGCCGGCTTGCGGCTGTGGGCTGAAAGCAAGGCGGCGGCCCGTTAAGGTAAAACCCGATTTTCCATTTTTATTTTCTAGAGAAATTTCAATAAATTCAATTCACAGTTTTCAAATTCAAATTTGAGCAAGAAGATGACTTTTTCTGAAAATGGCCCAAAAATGAAAGTTGCTCAGAATTTAATTCTCCACAACTTTTATAAAAGAGCCAACTCTAAAATCCCCACAGATTTTGAATTAGAGAATAAAAGCTAATTAGGAAGGGTTTTTGACCAATTTCTAATAATATTTTTAAAAGCAACTTTTTGACCAAACTTTAGTTATCAAGTTGCTCCAAAAACTGCACTAAATATTTCTAAGTGATTTAAATTTTATAACTACCCGTGTTTCCTGAGTCAAACCAAATTAATGAGGATGAATCAAGTATAGACATTATATGCAATAATTTTCCTGCACACATGTTTTAACTAAAAGTGCACTCTAATTCCACAGATGATCATGAATGCAATGACATGTCATGCGTATGATTTGCAATGATATTGCTCTAGTAACACCGGGTTGTTACAGCCTTTATCACATAGGAGTAAGTAGCTTAGTGACTTAGCCTTGTTGGTGTGTATTAGAGATCATAGCTTTGCTTCACTAGAATTATATAGGTGGCTTGCATAGTGTAGTTGAGCTAGTGCTAGAATTAGCTTAGCCATCTTTTATACTAACGTGGTTGTTTAGTGAAGCTTGTAGATTTTTAAATAGGCTATTCACCCCCCTCTAGCCATTTGGACATTACACCACCAAAATCTGTAGGGTCTATCATAACACCTAGCTATGAGCTACGCCTGTGTCTAATAAAAATGATTCAGGACCTACCCTTCTCGGTAAAAGGCTACGAAAACCTATACTCACACCTACAGGAGTTTGAACAGACTTGTGCATGCTTGCGTATCACTGGTATGTCTGACAAGACTTTAAGATGGAAGTTGTTTCTGTTCTCTTTGATGGGAACAACTAAACAATGGTACGATCTAAATGTAGGAGTATGCAAAGAGATTGAGAAACTTTGAGCTCAAAATTTTGATTACGTTTCTTTCTCATCTCTAAAGTGGTTAGCCTTCGAAAAGAGGTTTTAAATTTTAGACGACTAGAAGAAGAATCTCTTGATACATTATGGGATCGTTTTAATGAACCCATCATAACTGGTCTGGATCTTGCTATTCCAAACCCAATACTCTTAGATTTTTACACATGTCTTAGCAAAGATTCTAGGGAATCTCTTGATTTAGCCTCTAGAGGAGCTTTCCTTCATTTGTCTGCTAGTGAAGCAAGGTCTATGTTTAATAAGAATATAAGATTAGTGAAAAGACTTCTTGCACTAGCATTCATTATGAGCTCTCTGAGGATGAGAAGGAATCATCTCCTGAATAAGAAGAGAGTTTTGATAGCCAAATCACAACCACTCCAATTCCAAGATTTAGCTATCAACCCTGAACCATCAATACCCCAGAATCCAAATCCCTCAAGGAAAAAAGAAAGTTAACCTTTTGAAATTTCTTGTGAGGATGACATGTTTGATGCTGATTTTAGGAATAGTTTGAACTTCCGGTTTCGTAAGAGACCTTCGAGTGATTATAATTTAAATTCTCTTAAAAAGGGATCTCTTAAAAAGTGTTCTTATTCCCATATAGGACATTGGAAAGAATTCAAGGATGACATATCTAGTGATGCCATAAAAGGAGAGCCAAGCCCTTTAGAAGACACTTCTATCCTCTCCCCTTCTATGCCCACATTAGAAGTCTTATCTGAACCCTTCTTTCAACCCATCATTGACCCTGATGATCCCTCTTATGCTATTTCTTCTAAGTCTCATGATAAACCTGGAAACCCACTAAGACACACAAAGAATAGGAGTCATGAAGACCACAAGGATGGTCAAGAAGAGCAACAATAATGGCAGGAATATATTAAGAATTACTTGGAATATATGAAGAACACATATGCCGTTGTTAAAGAATGGATGGGCAAGGATGAAGCCTTGTAGTTAGGATCCAAACTTGGCCTAGATCCAAATGGTGAGCTTAAATCAATTTCTTCAATAAACACGACTCATCCAAGTTTGGAGAAAGTCTTAGACGAGACCAACCCGAGAGATACTAATCTATGAAAAATCTTAGACAATAAAACGCCCAATGAATGTCATAAGCATAGAATGATGGAGACAATGTTTCTGCCTATAGACTTCATGGAGAAACACCCTTGGAGCTTGAAGATGACATCGATGAGCAGGGAAGTTATTTCCCTAACATCTCATCAAATCTATGCTTACATGAGAAATCTCCTAAATTAATTGGTCTCTCTAACATTGCATACACGAGATCTTCAACCCCTCTTTCTCCCTGTTCATAAAGATTTTAAATGGGTAGTTGTAGATGCATATGTTTATCATAAATATTGTAGATCTCGTTGTGTGAATCTTGATATAGGTACACAAAGGTTGGTATTGGGAAGGAAACCACTTCACAAACTTAAGCGCAATTAGAAGGTGTCCCAAAGATGAGCTTTTGTCCTAAAGCAAGCACTTTTGAGGAATAACATGAGCTTTCACCGTTTGCTATAATGTCCCGTTGAAGTGAGCATAGAAATATAATTATGAAAATATTCCTTCGGGTATTTTTGTCACTAACCATTCCAGGTTTAAAGCAAAAAGAATGAAGGATGATAGCACTAGGTATGTCCAACTAATCATCATGCAACATTGAATCATATCCATCCAAGCTTAATTCTACCTTGCAAAATTCAAGCTTGGGGGGACAGGCTTCTCTGAAAAATCCTGTGCCATGTTGCTAATTCATCTTTGTTGTTTCTACCTTCAAGCCATGCTCAATTTGCTAAATAACAATCATGCACTTTCATCTCCAATTGAATAAATATCTATAGTGCTTTCATGTTACCTTTATCTGCCATAGTAAGTTTTGGTTTAGAAGTACTGCACATACTTCCATAAGGATTTAAATTAAGTGTGGTGCTTAGGTTAAATAGCCTCCATTAATCAAATTAGACAAGGAGTCTAGTTTGGTTATTGAACTAAAAGTTGCTTGTGTAGACACTGGATATTTTGTTGGATTAACCCCCTGCAGGAAACTTTCAATTCAATTTGGGTAAGTCACAAGATGAATTCAAATCAGAGATGAAGCAAGGCACATGATGAACTTCAATAACTCTGCACAAGAAGACATAGCTCATTCATCATAGATGTAAGAACTACATACCTCATTCATCATGGATGAAAGAACTGTTAGTACAAAAGTTCATTCACTCTGTCTTCTGTTGCAAGTTACATTTGCCTTGAGCCATGCTTGTATAAAACATGAACAAGATATGCTAAAGTAATCCTAGAATCATCCTTTCATTAGCATAGATAAAACAACAAAATTCTGGACAAACAACCCGTGTTTTAAAATTGTATATTCCTTCGGGTATGTGTTGTCCATTAATCCGTTGCTAGCATAAAATAATGAGTAAGGCAAAAGATCCAACAAAGTGTCAAAAGATCAAAGAGCAGAAAGATGGCATGACAAAAGGATGAAAGAAAACAGAGTACAACATGTGAGACAAGATGTCCATGAACAACTCAAGATGCAAGAAAGGAAAGGACCACCAGAAGTCGTCTATCCTTCATCACATGGTGTCATCACACTCCAATGATGAAGGTAACATTTTAAGGTAAGTGGTCATCGTTTTCCTCGATTTTGGTAGACACATAAATAATAAAAAACATGTCTGAGTTACAAACTTGCTTGATTAAATCTGATTAACTCAACATGTCTTGTTCTTTAAGCTTGCTCCTAGCACCACTCTCTTGATCTCACAGTCTTAACCAAATGAGTTAAAAAGTTGCACACTTTACCTCTAGAAGATGATAGTCATAATCA
Source organism: Saccharum hybrid cultivar R570 (assembly GCA_038087645.1). Taxonomy (NCBI): domain Eukaryota; kingdom Viridiplantae; phylum Streptophyta; class Magnoliopsida; order Poales; family Poaceae; genus Saccharum; species Saccharum hybrid cultivar. The sequence continues at coordinate 1,650,425 of JAQSUU010000198.1, forward strand.
TGTAAATATTGATACATTATGTAGAGATAGACATTCCTTCCATTGGTTAAGAAATTCAACCATTTTTACCAAATGCGCTTCAATGCTATATTCATACTCAATCTTCTGATCTTACCATCCATGTTATAATGAAACAAAACTCATAACATAAACTTTATCTTGTTCCATATGCCCAAGGTTAGAGAACAGTAAATAAAGTTTTGGTTCTATTGGTGTTTTCCCACCAACAGAGCTCATGCACTTGATCTCTACCTTGTCTTTGCAAGCAGGATACACTTCGAGCAAAATGAGGAGGGGTTTGTCAATTCCCCAAAATTCTACAAGCGAAAGTTCTGAACCTATGAACGTGTACACTAAGCAAGATACTACCAGCTTCCACTACTAATGCTTCACTTCAACCGGCTGGACAAGCAAAGAACAAGAGTGGCACCACCATTAGAAGCATCACCACACTAAATTACCAACACCTATGAAAAATGAACCTACTCCGCCTAAGTCCATAGACCAAGCAGATATGGAAGAAAAAGGTGACAACATCATTAGAGTCACCAACCCAAGAGGTGTAACCATCGAGGTCTCCATCTCTGAGATCGACAGATGCACCCGAGGGATAACAAGATTGGAGAAAAAATCCTGTCCGGATGACTTAAAAATTTGAACCCTCGCCGAAAGATAACATCGGTAGTTATCCATATTTACTTTTAGCCTTGCATGAATTATTTTCACTTTAGCATATTTACTTTTCTGCATTAGCATTGCATTTATAAAAGAAAAATAAAAAATTTTATTACTGCATATCATCATTGCCTCATAAAAAATCCTAAGCCCCATGTGTGTAAACATCCGTGGGAATATTCACCGTGGTGACATAAAAAGACCATGCATGCATATTTTCCTTCTGCATTATAAAATAAAAAATCCAAAAATGCTAAGATATACATCCTACTGAAACTTTTGTCAACTTAGAAAATCTGTCTAAACTCACAAGAGGCAAATCCTCGAACAGCTGACCGTTAACCCCTAATCCTAATCCATGCCACGAGATTTTGGTGTTCTTGTTGGAGTAGTTTTGCAGAATAATACATATGATCAAGAGCAAGTTCACTCGGCTACCTTCAACTCACTCCACCCGGATGAGAAGGACATACGTCGACAAACCTGCTCTAAGAAGGATCACTTCAACATTCGACCACGACAACATCCTGCTTGGGAGAGGAGCATCCCCCATGTATCTAGCTAAGTATTCCTTTCCCTTTTAGTTTTATTATTTTTAAATTTGCTATAAATTTTCTAAAGAAATAAAAAGATGTATAACATACAAAACAAAATAAAAACTTATCTTAGCTAGTTATATATATTAGTAAGGTGTGATCTTAAAAATAAAATAAAAGGTGTGTCTAGTTTGCTTTTAGGAGTTGAATAAATAAGAGGACTCAGAATAATCTCTTAATGGAAATGATAAATAGTTGCTCTGTTGTAATTCCTTTTAAGTACCTAGCTTTCAGCCTTGAATTTTCTCGAGTTTTGGATAAGACTGTTTTGATATAAGGATTTACTCTGAACTTAAAATCATGGGTAGCACATACTTGATCTAAGTCTAGGTAATTGACGGATATGATATGAGAAGGTTTGAGCTACTGTTTATCTTATTCCTAGTGATACTAAAGTTCTAGAGATTTATCTTTTGAAAAAACATAAAAAAAATTACATGATGAGTTCCTGTATGACAAAGCTTGAATTCTCACCAGAGCCATACATGTTATTTAGGCTAGAAAAACTTCCACATATATGTTGCTTGCTTTTGCATTGAGTTTTATCAAGCTTTGTTGATGCCTTATAAGAGGTTTGTCATGCTCTTAAAATTAAGATCCCGTATACACCACCCACATATGCACTACTCCTACAATGGGGGTAGATGCAAAAACATGCCTCCCATCTAGATTCACCCAAAAATATTCTACTCCTACACTGTGGGTAAACACAAAAACATGCTAGGTTTTCCATCCACCAAATAAATGCTTCAAAGTTCTTGTTGCTATCTCTCAAAGTTTTGTTGTAGAAAAGAGGCATGGGCTATGCAAAAGTTATTCTTGAAAAAAAGAGAAAGAAATAAAAAAAGGGTTAAGAAAAAAATGGACAAGTGTCCGAGATCTAAAAAATGAGTACTTAGATGCCCAAATAGACCCTGCTCTCTAGCAAGTGTTTCAAAAATTAAAAAGAGGGATATGTTCTCAAAGAGCAAAGTAGAATTAGGATTAGCCACCATATATATCCACCATATATCCACACACATGCACATCTTGATTTTATTGTATGACTCAATTCTCTTTGGATCCATTGTTTGACTTAATAATATATGCATTGCAAGTACTAGCTTTCTTCCTACCTATGAACTCCACATAAGCCTTATTGGTAGGAAGAAAAAAGGTATAACATCTTTATTGCTTTGGTGAGGATCCATAAATACCACATATATTGAGAGACTTGAGAGTGTCATACAACGGAATCTCTGAGTTTTATTTTGAAAACTTATAAAAAACTTTGAAACAATGGTGAAACATAGAACTTGAGATATAGTGCTTTGACTTGATCGTTCTGTCTTTTAATTACTCAAGGCCCAAGTGAAGGCTAAGAAGTTCCATGGTTGAAAGTAATATGGGTAAGTTTGAAAATCAGATTGGTTTATTCTAATCAGAAGGAGAATTTTTGATTGAACACATATGAACTTTTGTGGCATGAAAACATTGTAGCAACTCTTGATCCATTGCTGAGTTAAGCTTTGCTAAGGGACTAGCAAAGGTTAAGCTTGAGAGAGCTTGTTGGCGGTCACTAACATCAAATATAAACCATCAACATAACCTACATATATACTTAATTCTATCACCATACATAGGTATAGGGGTTTAAACTAATGAATTCCACGAGCTTTGGTGAATATGAATTCCATGTGTTTTGGTGAATATTTGTATGTAGGAGAATTTATCCAGAAAACAGCTCCAGGACCACTGTCATACACCCCAAACAAGCCATCCAACGCCACCAAGTGATTCTATCCGCGAAAATTGCGAAATACAACTCTAGAATATTCCAGAAGACACCACGACGAAGCGTGGGCCAAGAGGCCACTATATCAGGCCGCCCAACCCATGGGGGAGGGCGCTCGGCCCCTGTGGCCCCACCTGGCAGTCCGCTTCTAGAAGCTTCTTTCACCGCCTCCTAGGATTGCATCTACACCGTCCTTCAAGTCGGTTTGGTCTAGGGGGCTCATGTTGCACCCCTGAAAGGTCTTGATGGCTAGAGGGGGCTGAATAGCCTTTTAAAAATTTTCTATAAAGACAAGCTAAACAAGTTTATCAATACAACAAATAGCGAGATGCGAGTTTTGCTTAGCCTACGGGGTGTTTGCAAGCCACCTATCCAATTCACAATTCTAGTATAATGGCACTCAACCGCACAAGTCAAACCGAGAAGGAAACTACAACTACAACTAGCAAGCTACACAAAAAGCTACTCTAGCAAAGCTAACTAGCTAGCAAGGATAACTAAGAAAGTAATGCGGAGTTGAGTTAGGAGAGTTTCACCGAGGGGCGAAGTATTGAGCCAACCAATATGATCAACAATGAATACCAAGACAACCGAACACCGGGATCAATCAATCACAATATGAAAGTGATGACACGAAGATTTATCCCGAGGTTCACGTGCTTGCCGGCATGCTAGTCCCCGTTGTGTCCCTCTTCACCACGTGGTACAGTGGCTAATCGGTCTCACACCGAGCCTCTCATAAGGCGCCACAAGAACCTACCAAATGGCAAAAGGTTGCAAATGACATGAGCAATCCACTAACGTTGCCTTTGGTGCTTCGCCGAGGTAGGCACAAACCCTCACAATCACCGGAGGTGGCCAAGAACAATCATCAACTCTTGCCAACGCCTCCAAGCTGCTCCAAGCCGTCTAGGTGGCGGCAACCACCAAGAGAAACAAGAATCCCGCAGCAAATCAACCACCAAGTGCCAACTAGATGCTATCTCACAATGCAAATGCACTTGGATCACTCAATCTCACTTCGAATATGCAAAGAAGCAAGAGAGATGAGTGGGAGGGGAGTTTCTTAGCTCAAAGTGCTCACAAGTATGTCAAATGTCCAAGAGAGAGAGCTTTGAGCCGGCCAACGAGTATTTATAGACATACCCCTTCGAATATAGCCGTTAGTCACTTGAAACAGCTGAAGTCGTGCTGACCGAACGCGCTGGTCTAACTGACCAGATGCGCTGATCACACAACGGCTACTTTCGCGAAGCACCGACCAGACGCGCTCCACGCAACGACCGGACGCGCGAAGCTCGACCGGACGCGCTGGTCCTGTAACGGACCGGACGCGCTGGTCAAGCCAGAGCAGTGCACAAAGAAACAGCGACCAGACGCGCTGCAGAACTGACTGGACGCCACAGTGTCAGCGTCCGGTTGGAGTCCAGTAAGCTCCCTGATCGACCGGACGCGTCCGGTTGACTGTGACCGGACGCGCCACCGCGTCCGATCAACAAACGGAAACACACGAAGACGCTGAACGCTGACCGGACGCGTCCGGTTAAACAGAGACCGCGTCCGGTCCAGCGTCCGGTCACCACTGTGACCTCCGTTCGCTTTTGTTCCTTCTCCGACTTCTGGCATAGTGGAAAATAGTCATTTCAACTCGTCGAAAACGCCTGAATCCCGCCTCGCAAGCTTGGCGGGAGGGAGAGAGGACCCCAAACACTCTCTACCGCTCAAACTCCACCGCCTTCGCAAATGTGCTAACACCACCAAGTGATCTCGTCATGTACGAGTGTGTTAGCATTTTCACAATCAGTTTTCGAGGCATTATTAGTTCTATCCAAATGCATATGATTATAAAATGCACACCTAGAGGCACTTAGGAGTTCAATAGCCGCGTCATTCCCCTCTTTATAGTACGATTATCTATCCTATAATGTAACCACACCCGCTAGGTGTCTTGGTTACTAAAACACAACCCTTAAGCATATACCTTTGCCTTGATCACGGAGGGTTGCGTCCAAATCCAAGTGTGGCCATCATGATCACCATGTCCATCTTGCCACCAACCTTGGAATGTACTAATCCTCATATGCTACATACAACTTAGGCATAGGATTAATACTTAGGCATTGTCACTAATTACCAACACCAAACATAGAGCTTTCAATCTCCCCCTTGTTGGTAATTGGTGACAACCCTTTCACAAAGATATTATGATAAAATTTTGATTGAACCCATGTCACATTGTCCAAGTATATTACCATGTGTAAGAAGTATGGACAAGTGATCATGAATTCAAATTGATAGCAATGGCTCCCCCTACATGTATGCTATATGTTTGGATATAGGAAACATACATGCTTAGATAGGAAAAAATATAGGAGCATTGACTATCAATAGGTGCTAAGTGTTTTAGATTATAGACCTTTGAAGCGTGATACCATCGGAGTAGCGATAAACACCATCTTAGCACCTTGTGCAGTTAGATACCACTTGGAAAAGCACAAACATAACTAGAAACCTCGTGAGATCAACATTATAAGCAAGGCTCTAGTACCACTTCGAAAAACATGAAGCAAGAAAAATCTAACTACTTCCTATTCATGCTAGTACTTCAATATACCATTCAAATTATACTAGCAAGTCACCACACAAGCAATGTATCGGAGAAAAAGAAATGCATAACTATGCATCATACATATGAAGTGCACATAGAAATGCAACATTCATGTTTAAGAGCTTGCTCCCCCTACTTGTGTGTTCAAAATTTTAGTTATTAGTTGATCCCCTTCTTTTATCAATTTTCCCTTTAGGGTTTTCTCCTCCTTTAGAGTCTATCTTTGTGAACAACATTTTCTCCCCCTTTGGCACCAATGACCACAAGGGACCAATTTTAGATAGATTATCATGTTGAATTATGGGGTGAGGATCAAGTTTGTGATTCAACCTAGATTGCTTGCATAAATAAAATGCTTCGGTTTGATCCAAGGGCAAGCTTCTTCACACCTCACTAGAAGGGTTATCATGCACCATGTTGAAGCAAATATTTAGACAAGTGATCTAGATTAAACACTTAGGATCACAAGCTACTTAAACAAGTTATATGCTACCACTAGATCATACAAGACATGGAAACAATAGTGGCACCATATAAACTTCAAAGTCATTTGATTTTCATGAATGAGCCTAGAACATGTAAATTATGACTAGATGCACTAAACAAGTCCTTAGCATAGAATGTATGATATGTCAACCAATTGTACCTTGGGGCTCGAAGGAGAGGTGCATCAACTCATGTTGGAGAAGTCAAGTATGTTCAACTCAGTCTTTAGCTTGTGAAATCTCTTCTCATCAAGTGGCTTGGTGAATAGATCGGCTAGTTGATCTTCGGTGCCCACACTCTCAATAGCAATGTCACCCTTTTGTTGATGATCTCTAATAAAATGATGACGAACATCAATATGCTTTGTTCTTTGATGTTGAACCGGATTATTGGTTAGCTTCATGGCACTTTCATTGTCACATAGCAATGGCACATTCTAGAAATTGATTCCAAAATCCTTCAATGTTGCCTTCATCCATAAGATTTGTGCACAACAACTACCCGCGGCGATGTATTCGGCTTCGGCGGTAGATAGTGCAATACTATTTTGCTTCTTGGATGACCATGAGACAAGTGATCTTCCCAACAATTGACAAGTCCCGGAAGTGCTCTTTCTCTCCACTTTGTCACCGGCATAGTCGGAATCCGAGTATCCAACTAGCTCAAAGCTTGCACCTTTGGGATACCATAATCCAACATCTTGGGTATGCTTTAAGTACCTCAATATTCTCTTTGTTGCCTTCAAATGACTTTCTCTTGGTGAGGCTTGAAATCTTGCACACATGCATACACTAAACATTACATCGGGCCTTGATGCCGTCACATAGAGTAGGCTACCAATCATTGATCTATATAGCTTTTGATCCACCATGTTGCCACTCTTGTCACTATCCAAGCTTCCATTAGTGCTCATTGGAGTAGTGATTCCTTTTGCATCTTCTATACCAAACTTCTTTAGCATATCCTTTATGTATTTGGTTTGGCTCACAAATGTTCCTTCCTTCATTTGTTTGATTTGAAATCCAAGAAAGAAACTAAGTTCACCAATCATTGACATTTCAAATTCCTTTGCCATCATTTTTCCAAACTCATCACAATACTCTTGATTGGTTGAACCGAATATGATATCATCAACATATATTTGTAACACAAACAAATCTTTCCCAATCTTCTTGGTAAAGAGAGTAGTATCCACTTTGCCCATGAAAAATCCTTTGGATAGCAAGAAGTCCCTCAATCTTTCATACCATGCTCTAGGTGCTTGCTTCAATCCATACAAAGCTTTCCTTAACTTGTATACATGGTTGGGTTTCTTGTCATCTTCAAAACCGGGAGGTTGCTCCACATACACCTCCTCTTGAATGTACCCATTTAGAAATGCACTCTTCACATCCATTTGATATAGCTTGATATTGTGAGCATAAGCATATGCAAGTAAGATCCTAATCGCTTCTAATCTTACAACCGGGGCATATGTTTCACCAAAGTCAAGACCCTCTATTTGTGTGTAACCTTGAGCCACTAGTCTTGCTTTGTTCCTTACTACTATTCCATCTTGATCCTGCTTGTTGCGAAAGACCCATCTTGTTCCAATGACATTGTGATCCTTAGGCCTCTCAACTAGTTCCCATACTTCATTTCTCTTGAAGTTGTTGAGCTCTTCATGCATTGCATTTACCCAATCCGGATCTCTCAATGCTTTATCAATGTCCTTGGGTTCTTCCATTGATACAAAAGAAGAGTGAGCACAAAATGATGCCAATCTTGATCTAGTTTGAACTCTCCTTTGTATGTCACCAATGATAGAATCCAATGGATGGTCTCTTGCAATGTTAGTTGGTTGAAGCACTTGGACTTGATTGCTTGGATGTTGATGTTGATCATGAGTTAGAGATGATGAACTAGCCACTTGTTGATCTTGTTGCAGTTGAGATGATGTACTAGCTTGATTTTGCATTAGAGAACCACTAGCTTGTGTAATTGGACTTTGGAGCACTTGATCTTTGTTGTCATCCACATCAATCACTTGCTTTGGCCTAATATCACCAATATCCATTTCTTTCATAGCATTGGTCAATTGAGTTCCTCTCACATCATCCAAGTTATCTTCCTCATCTTGAGAGCCATTTGTTTCATCAAACTCAACATCATGAACTTCTTCAAGTAAACCACTAGCCAAATTCCAAACTCTATAAGCTTTGCTAGTAGTGGAGTAACCAAGTAAGAATTCTTCATCACATTTCTTCTCAAACTTGCTCAATCTAGTGCCCTTCTTCAAGATGTAGCATTTGCAATCAAATACCCAAAAGTATACAATGTTGGGCTTTCTTCCATTTAAGATCTCATATGGTGTCTTCTCTAGGAACTTGTGGCAATAGAGGCGGTTGCTATAGAAGCAAGCCGTGTTGATTGCTTTGGCCCAAAAAGAATGACTCACATTATACTCATTCAACATTGATCTTGCCATATCAATTAGGGTTCTATTCTTCCTCTCAACTAGGCCATTAGATTGAGGTGTATATTTGGCCGAAAATTGATGTTTGATTCCAAGCTCATCACATAGCTCGTCAACTCTTGTGTTTCTAAACTCACTTCCATTGTCACTTCTCACAAAACCATACTTGTTGCCACCAATGCTTGTGTATGTAGTTGGCCCAAATAGATTCATGTGCAACAACTCAAATGCCTTGGAAGTACTCATGATGCTTTTCAATGGATGAGTGTTGCCCACTTGCTTTCTGGCTTGACATGCACTACATAGCTTATCCTTCTCAAATATGACATCCTTCAAGCCTCTAACTAAGTCATGCTTCACTAACTTGCTCAATTGCTTCATGCCAACATGACCAAGTCTTCTATGCCATAACCAACCCATACTTGATTTGGTGAGCAAGCATGTTGAAAGTTGAGTGTCACTAGCATCGAAATCAACCAAGTATAGATTCTCATATCTAAAACCCTTGAAGATCAAATTGGAGCTATCAACACTAACTATCTCCACATCATCAACACCAAATATGCACTTGAAACCTAGATCACACAATTGAGCAACCGAGAGAAGATTGAAGTTCAACTTTTCAACTAGGAGCACATTGGAAATGCTATGATCATTTGAGATTGCAATCCTTCCAAGAGCCTTCACATCACCCTTGCTATTGTCACCAAATGTGATACTATCAATGCCACTATCATTTGATTTGAGAGAGTTGAACATTCTTGAATCACCGGTCATATATTGAGAGCACCTACTATCAAGTACCCAATGCCTTCCTTCGGCCTTGTAATTTACCTACAAAATAAATTAATGTTTCTTAGGTACCCATACTTGTTTGGGTCCTTAGAGGTTAGTAACTAAGCTCTTTGGTACCCAAATGGCCTTCTTCTTTGGACCCACAATTGGTGTACCAACAAACCTAGCATGCACACCTTTCTCACCCTTGGTAAGCACATAACAAGAATCAAAAGGAATGTAACCCATTTTAGCATGAAACTTGTTGTTGTTCTTGTTCATTTTATTACAATTAATCTCTAGATGCCCAACTTGCTTGTATCTATTGCAATAACGACCATTGCTCTTCACAAAGCGAGACTTTGGAGTAGCAAAGGCCGCCTTGCCCTTCTTGGGAGTATAGCCCAAACCCTCTTTGTTAAGAGAGAACCTTTGGCTACCCAAGCATTTTAGCAAGCGGGCATCCCCACCATAGGCATTGCCTAATGCACGGGTGAGATCATCCACTTCTCTCTTGAGAGTCTTATTCTCAACCACAAGTGATGAATCACTAGTAGTAGAGATAGAGTTGGTTGTGGTGGATGATGATGAGCTACATGAAGCATTAGTAGGACCAACAAATAAAGAATCATCAATAATATCACATGTTAGTCTAATATCACAAGTGACAATCACTTGCTCTTCCTTAGCTTCCTTCATGAACTTCTCCAACTTGAGGTCCTTTTCCTTGATCAGCTCAAGTAGAGTGGAGTGGGCTTCCTTAAGCCTAGTGTGAGCAACTTCAAGGTCCTCGTGGTCTTCCTTTAGACACTCACGAGAGGCCTCTAGCTCATCAAAGGATTTCCTAAGAGCTTTGAGCTCTTGTTTAATTCCTTTGCACTCCTGTTGGGCATTCTTAACGTCATTACCAAAAGTAGACTTAGTTTTCTAATTCTGATAACGGCGCCAAAAATGCCGAACCTATCCCTCATGCCACTTAAGCCAAGTTGTCATCCCCAGCATGACATGAGAGACGCGGTATTGAAATATGCAACTGCTCTTCTAAATAAATAATAAATAAGATCTGCAAGCGCACAGATTAATACCGATGTAGCATTTTAACCGGGAAGTATTCCAGGTATCGTTATTTATATTTTTACCACTGGGAAGGGATTACTAACATCAATGTTGATTATGGAATGGAATATAGGAATGAGTATCAATCATTGCATGTATAAGTGAGAGCATTCATCTATCTCTTGCATACAGGGGTAAGTGTCACATAAAATATAGATAAAGTATGAATGGTGACAAAGATAATTAATCTGATCAGCTAGCCACATATAATAATGATAAGCACCTCAACAGATATTCTAGCAAGTCATTAGCATGGTATTAGGACGAACTACAAGGATATTTCCTAAGTTATTCTTAACTATAAAGTCTAGCATATCATAGTTAGTGCAAGTACACTTGGCAATTTTTGCGAAAAAGGACTATGCCCATGCATAGTGATATTATCAAGGAAGATGAGAAACATAGCAATCACTCCCCCGTAATAATGTTGCTCTGCCTGCCTTACATACGGGAGGGGGACTATATAAGAACCAAAGAAGCTGTCACCATCGCGGACCACCCCACGATCCGGCATATAAGGTGCAATCGCAGATAAATATGGTCTAAGCACCACGCCTACACAATATTTATCATTTACCCATGGATCCGATGGATAAACGCTATACGATCCTAAACATGTATATAATTCCAATCTAACTAAGCCAAGCGTATAACTATGATAAACTAAGAACAATATAATCGCAAACATAAACAAGTAGAGCATAGTCATAATCAATATATTGAAATAGAACAAAGTTGTATTCATAATATTGAAGAACAAAGATGAACAATGAAGAACCATAAAGGAATTACCAAGAATCATCTTGACAGATCCGGAAACCAATCGAAGATTGACTCCTTCTAGTTCTAATCCTATGTAGCTATGCTATACTAGAGATCTAGTTGATGTGGTGGCTCTAGGGCTTGATCAGAGACTCTCCTCCTGAGATTAGGGTTTGAAGAATGAGAATGAGGGAGTGCCTCCTCCAGGGGCCAGGGGTCCTGCTTATATAGCCCCCTCAAGTGAACGTGGGCCGTCGGATCAAACCGACATTAATCGCATGATTTTCCTTGATCCCTTAGGTCGGTGGAGCATAATCCGCGAGACGAAGCCTGATTGGCTCTCAGGCCAGGGCGGGCGCCCTAGGGAGCAGGGCGGGCGCCCTGCCTCCAGGCCCGTTCGGCCTCCCGTTCGATCTCGTGGCTTCTGGAGTCTTCAAGATGATAGAAAATCGGTGAACACGTTATTATCTCTATGTAAACCCGACGTGTGGGCCTTTCCTCCGTATTTTCTGATAACCCCCTGCAGAAACAGACAAACACTAAAACTCGTGGAATTCTGTTAGATAAAACCCTAAGTCTAGGTGTTGGTTGCATTTGGATCCTTTTCTTTATTTATTTGATAACTATATTTGGTACTTAAGGACCGTCAACAAACTCCCCCAAGCTTACCTCTTGCTCGTCCCTGAGCAAGGATAGACGCATTATGGATCAGAAGTTGCTGCAACGCCTTTGAACGTTGACGGTACATATGCTTTCAAATAAGGTCTCATCCCTGAGTTAGAGTAAACTGTCAAGACTTAAAACTTACTTATTTTTCCTTTCACCATGGGGCTTGCAACCGTCACCTGCATCTTGAGTGGTTAAAAGATAGAACGGTCTAGTCAAACGCCATGTCTCTTATTCTTGATCAGCTATAGCTCTGGAGTTTTTACAAATTTTTCAAATAAAACTCAGAGATTCCTTGTATGACTTTCTCAGGTCTCTCTTTTGTGGTATTTCTAGATCCTTACCAAGGCAGTAATGGTATATGCCTTCTCTCTCAAAGTATGTGGTATTTATGGTATAAGGCGTAGTGACATTGCCTTCTCTCTCACCCTACTCTAATAAGGCTTTGATATCTGGAGCTCATAGGTGGGAGATACAGTATACATACTCATAGAACATTTATTGCATAGTCAAACCATGGATCCAGAGAAACAAGTCAATAAGTCAAATCAAGATGTGCATGTGTGGTGAATGAGTGGTGTATGGTGATGATGGTGATAACAAAAGTCTAATGCTCTTTTTGAGGGAATACATACCTTTCTTGCTTTTTAAAACTTTTGAGGGGAATGAGATGCTCTATTTTTTTTTTCTCTTTTTTTTCTCTCAGGTGGGTATCTTGTACCCCTAATTCTACTGTCGGACACTTGTCCATTTTTACCTCTCGTCTCACTTTTTCTTTCTTCGAGGTTCCGAGCACTTGCTCCTTTTTATTTCCTCGTATTTATATTTTTTTTAGAGCAATCTCCCTCTTTTGAAAATATAGTAAGTGGTAGTAGAAATGACTTGAGCATTAACTTCACAGGGAATAACAGGAATGGGATAATGTTTTTGGCTATTCTCTCCCGGGTCAAGAGTAGAATAATTTTGGGTGAATCTGGAGATGGAAATGAGTGGATATATGTGGATGCGTACTTCCGGAGTAGAAGCAGCATGTATGAGTGAACGTGCAAGTGAATCTTGATTTTAACCACATGACAAGTTCCTAAGGGTCTACACAGCTTGACCACACTCAATGCCCATAAGCAGTAAGTAGTAAAAGTGCGGCTCTTAATCTAACAAGCATGTATATATGGCTGTGGTAGGAATTTAAACTCTCATCATACAGGAACTCATCATGCAACATTTTAAAGATTTTCAAAGATAAAATTCTCCAGAATTCTAGCATCTCTAGGAACAGATAAACAGCAGCTCAACCTTCCCATATCATATCCGCTAACAACTTAGACTTCAGATCAAGTTCTCTTCCCACTAGTTCAGGTTTAGAGCCAGTTTTAAATTATAACAGTTATGTCTAAACTAGAGAGAGAACAAATTTGAAAATTAGGCAGAGCAACTATTCATCATATCCATGCTAGAGTTTTATTTTCAAGATTCAGTTTAGCATAGCTACTTTATTTATTTATTAAACTAAGCAAATATATATAAACACAAAATATTTATTTGGGTTTTCATGATTATGCATCTTTTTATTTTAATAAAGCATAGGTATAAATGTAGATAAAAATACTTATCGGGATAAATGGGGGTGCTCTCCCCCAAGCTGGATCTTGACGTAATTTCTTCTGATGTAGCTAGCAGGTGCAGAGGTGTATTTGAATGTCGGCAGCACCTGACAACGATTAGGATGTCCTCTTTCTGCTAGTCTTCCTGAATTCTGTGGAGCTCAAATAGACAACAAAGCTTCGTGAAACTTGATTAAGCGTTAGCATAAATATCTAGCCTTTATCATGTTTGAGCTTCCTTGATAAATGTCACTCTCTATTTTTATTTTCATTTTTATAGAACAGAAAAAAAAATATATATTATTTATTTATTTTTTTTTATGCCACCACAGTGAATGTACTTATGGGTTTTATGCCACTCGCATACTCACATGGGGCTTACTGTTTTTAATATTTTTTTTAGAATGAACATGATTAACTGAGCAATAATTAAAGGGAAAATGATAACTACCAAGTTTACCTCTTGGCACGGCGTTCGGTGTTTTTAAGTCCTCCGAACAGGACTTCTTTTCTTCTTAGTTGTCCTGGGATTTGGGTGGCGTAGACGGTGGTTCCGGCAGCGCCTCCTCTTCTTGTGTAACTGTCTTCGCTTTCCATACCCGACTTGGTGCTTCGGTCTCCTGTTGTGTATCCTCGGGCCTTATGACCTCTCCTTCATAGTCTGCCCATACGTCCTTGATGGTTTGCCTCCTTTGGTTACGGTTACGTCGCCTTCTTCTTGTCCTGACCTGCTTAGAATCTTCAACTATATAGTTAGGGTCATTAAAGTAGCGGCGTACCTTCTCAGAGGGGAAATGCATATGGACTTCTCTGGTTCCAATGTAGATGATTGCTTTGACGGTGCCTAGGAACGGTCTTCCTAGGATGATGGGTGGATCGTACTCGTCGTCTCCCATGTCAATGACCTGAAAGTCTGTATGGACAAAATGATCGTTAATTTTAGCAGGGACATCGGTTACTATACCTTCGACCTTTCGGGATGTCTGATCTGCCATCTGGAGCTGAGTGTATGTTGGTTTTAAGGGCATGGTTCCGTACAAGAGCTGATAGTGACTGTGGCCATTATGTTGACGCCTGATCCAGTGTCGCAGAGCGCCTTCTGAAAGGAGTATCCATTGATTGAGCACTCAATGCTTGGCATACCTGGGTCGTCCTTCTTGTTCAGGAAGGGCGACTTGAGTCGACCATCTTGACCTCCTTGAACTGCAGTGACCATCTTAGCTGATTCGGTCCATCCTTGGTTGTTCTTGTTCTGCTTGTTCCTCCTGTTGGTCCTCTTCCTTGGTTCATGTTGGGGTTGCTCTGGGATTTGTGTAATCTTGTTCTTGAAGAAAAACGTCTCCTTCCTCCCCTTGATGTTGAAGTTGATCTTTGCAGCGCTGGCGTAGATGACAGCTCCCGAGGTGTTCAGGAATGGCCTTCCCAGAATAACTGGTGACCTCTCATCGGACCCGGTCTCTATCACCACGAAATCAGCTGAAGCATACGAGGTACCAACTCGGACACACATGTTCTTTAATATTCCTTTAGGAAAGCTTAGTGTCCGATCTGCAAGCTGCAAACACATAGTTGTTTCTGATAAAGGATATGTAAAGAATTTTTCATAGAGTACCCTGGGCATAATGTTGACGCTGGAGCCAAAGTCGCAGAGTGCTTCTGGGAAGTCCACCATGCCGATGGAGATCGGGATGACGGGGCGTCCTGGATCGCCTCTCTTGACTGGCAGAAGGTCATTATGTACTCCGACAGCGGGATTACTCCAATAGTTACCTGCATCAAACATGTCTACAAGATTTGCAGATTCTAATCCTTCCGGTTGTGATGGTATACCGGGGTTAGTAGCAGGAACAGCAGCAGCTATTTGATTTAACTGAGATTCAATCATTTTATTAAAGCTAATTTGGTTTTTTTGATGGCAGTAGAGAAATTATCCATTCTATTATTTATGTTTTCTAGTATTTTATCATTGGATGCTAATTTCTTAGACAAGTTATCCATTAGCTTTCCTTGATTAGACACTAACTCTCTCAGGGGTGGAAAATTATTATTGTTGTTGTAAGAGTTATTACCTTGATAATTACCTGAGTAATTACCTGAGTAGTTAGGCCTCTGTTGATTCCAACCTTGATTTTGTTGAGGACGGTTGTAGTTGTTGTTGTTGTTGATGTACCTTGCATCCTCAAGCATCTCAGGGCAGTGATTGCCTGAGTGTCCAGTGTCTCCACATTCCTCACAAGTCATGTGAGAGTCGTAGACGTTCATGACTTCTCTTTTGTCTCCAGCTTTGTCATCGAGCTTTTTCATGAGTAGGTCTAACTTTGCAGACAGCATGTCTATCTCCTTGAGCTGGTGCATACCTCCACCCTTCTTGCGTGTTTGGATCCTCTCTTCGTTCCAACCTTGGTTGGACGCCATCTTCTCCACAAGGGCTGTAGCTTGTGGTATGGTGAGTGATAGAAATGCGCCTCCAGCTGCAGCATCCATGGTCTCACGAGCACTAGTGATGAGCCCATGATAGAAAGTCTGCATAAGTAGCCAGCTCTCCATTCCATGATGGGGACATTCTAGGATGTAATCTTGAAAGCGCTCCCATGCTTCTGGAACGGATTCATCATGTTGTTGCTGAAAACTTGTAATCTTCCCACGGAGAGCATTGGTCTTGCCCATGGGAAAGAACTTAGCCAGAAAGTTCGTAGAGCAGAGTGCCCACGTAGTGTTCTTATCCTTCGTCGCGTAGAACCACTGCTTCGCTCTCCCCAATAGTGAGAATGGGAAAAGGCGAAGTAGTATGGCGTCTCTGGGAACATCTAATAAAGTGAATGTGCTGCAAATCTCTAGGAAGTGTTGGAAATGAGCACTTGCATCTTCGTGCGGCTTCCCACAAAACTGGTTGGCTTGTACCATATTGATGAGCCCTGGCTTGAGCTCAAAGTTCTTGTCGATGGCCGCAGCAGGTCCAGTGCGGATGTTGTCCGTAGTGGGAGCTGAGAACTCGCGGATCGTCTTGTTCGCCATGGCTGCGAACTCTGTTGACAAATTCCGGATGAAACTTCGGCGGTCTTCTGAATTGGATGAAGTGTTGCGTCGAAGTGTTGACTTCTTGAGCTTGGCTCTTGCCTTTCTGATTAATGCTTCGGGGTTGTCAACAAAATTTTCTGGAAGATGTCCTCTATTCATACATCACCCTGCAAAACAATAAGAATGGAAAAATATAGGGGTAAATCTGTATGGGAGAATTGATGATCTCAATCACTTAATGATGCGAATGATGACTCAAATTCCGTATTCATTCCTTGTTAGTAAATCAACCTTCCCCGGCAACGGCGCCAAAAATGCTTGTTGGGCATTCTTAACGTCATTACCAAAAGTAGACTTAGTTTTCTAATTCTGATAACGGCGCCAAAAATGCCGAACCTATCCCTCATGCCACTTAAGCCAAGTTGTCATCCCCAGCATGACATGAGAGACGCGGTATTGAAATATGCATCTGCTCTTCTAAATAAATAATAAATAAGATCTGCAAGCGCACAGATTAATACCGATGTAGCATTTTAACTGGGAAGTATTCCAGGTATTGTTATTTATATTTTTACCACTGGGAAGGGATTACTAACATCAATGTTGATTATGGAATGGAATATAGGAATGAGTATCAATCATTGCATGTATAAGTGAGAGCATTCATCTATCTCTTGCATACAGGGGTAAGTGTCACATAAAATATAGATAAAGTATGAATGGTGACAAAGATAATTAATCTGATCAGCTAGCCACATATAATAATGATAAGCACCTCAACAGATATTCTAGCAAGTCATTAGCATGGTATTAGGACGAACTACAAGGATATTTCCTAAGTTATACTTAACTATAAAGTCTAGCATATCATAGTTAGTGCAAGTACACTTGGCAATCATTGCGAAAAAGGACTACGCCCATGCATAGTGATATTATCAAGGAAGATGAGAAACATAGCAATCACTCCCCCGTAATAATATTGCTCTGCCTGCCTTACACACGGGAGGGGGACTATATAAGAACCAACGAAGCTGTCACCATCGCGGACCACCCCACGATCCGGCATATAAGGTGCAATCGCAGATAAATATGGTCTAAGCACCACGCCTACACAATATTTATCATTTACCCATGGATCCGATGGATAAACGCTATACGATCCTAAACATGTATATAATTCCAATCTAACTAAGCCAAGCGTATAACTATGATAAACTAAGAACAATATAATCACAAACATAAACAAGTAGAGCATAGTCATAATCAATATATTGAAATAGAATAAAGTTGTATTCATAATATTGAAGAACAAAGATGAACAATGAAGAACCGTAAAGGAATTACCAAGAATCATCTTGACAGATCTGGAAACCAATCGAAGATTGACTCCTTCTAGTTCTAATCCTATGTAGCTATGCTATACTAGAGATCTAGTTGATGTGGTGGCTCTAGGGCTTGATCAGAGACTCTCCTCCTAAGATTAGGGTTTGAAGAATGAGAATGAGGGAGTGCCTCCTCCAGGGGCCAGGGGTCCTGCTTATATAGCCCCTCAAGTGAACGTGGGCCGTCGGATCAAACCGACATTAATCGCACGGTTTTCCTTGATCTCTTAGGTCGGTGGAGCATAATCCGCGAGACGGAGCCTGATTGGCTCTCAGGCCAGGGCGAGCGCCCTAGGGAGCAGGGCGGGCGCCCTGCCTCCAGGCCCGTTCGGCCTCCCGTTCGATCTCGTGGCTTCTGGAGTCTTCTAGATGATAGAAAATCGGTGAACACGTTATTATCTCTATGTAAACCCGACGTGTGGGCATTTCCTCCGTATTTTCTGATAACCCCCTGCAGAAACAGACAAACACCAAAACTCGTGGAATTCTGTCAGATAAAACCCTAAGTCTAGGTGTTGGTTGCATTTGGATCCTTTTCTTTATTTATTTGATAACTATATTTGGTACTAAAGGACCGTCAACAACTCCTTACTCTTTTTGAGAGCAACAAGCTCCTCCATCAAGGCATCATTTTTATTGTTCTTGGCAATGAGCTCTTGTTCCAAGATTTTGTATTTCTTGGTTGTCCTCTTGTAGCCCTTGCTCATTTGATCTATTATGCCCAATAGATCATCCTTGGAGTAGTCCTCATCCTCCTCATCATCACTCCTACAACCATCACTAGCACAAGAATCATCATCACTATCATCATATTTTACCTTGGTAGACTTGGCCATAAGGTATGTTGATGTAGTATCGAAGATGGATGACTTATTGGAGAGGGCGATGCTTGCAATGGCTCGCCGAGTGGTCCTCTCATCATCACTAGATCTTTCATCATCATCACTATCTGAGTTGTCACTATCCCAAGTGACCACATAACCATCACCCTTCTTCTTCTTGTTGATAGTGAAGCTCTTCTTCTCTTTCTTCTCCTTCTTCTCCTTCTTGTCCTTCTTCAACTTCAACTCCCCATTATGATATCTTTTGTCTTCATAGGGGCACTTTGCCACTACATGATCGGGGCTATTGCAATTGTAGCAAAGCACCTCCTTTGCCTTCATGAAGTCCCTTCTCTTCCTTGCCCCATATCCTTTCTTCTTCATGAACCTCCCCATCTTGTGCACTAGGAGGGCCATGGTCTCATCATCGAATGGATCATCATCATCACTCTCCACCTTGCTCTTGCCCTTAAAAGATGAAGCCTTGAATGCAATGGGCTTTTCTTGCTTGACCTTGGTCTCCTTCTTCTCTTCTACCTCATCTTCATCATCATTGTATTGGGCATCGGTCATTATATCTCCAAGCACATCGGTTGGTTTGACCTTGTCCAATCCCTCTCTAAAGATCATTCTTCTCAAGGTGGCAAACTTCTTGGGTAAGCACATCAAGAACTTGTGTGAGAAGTCCTTGTCCTCAACCTTCTCTCCAAGCCCCTTGAGATCATTGACAATGACTTGGAGCCTATAGAACATCTCCGGGATGGATTCATCATCCTTCATCTTGAAAGTGGAGAACTTGTCCTTGAGCATATATAGCTTGGCACTTTTTACCGTTGAAGTGCCTTCATATGTTTCGTCAAGCCTTATCCAAAGCTCATTTGCCTTTTCAAGATCTTTGATTTGCTCAAATACTTTGTCATCAATGGCACGGTAGATTGTGTCAAGTACCGCCGTGTTGCATTGTTTGTTGATGCGGCCATTTGGAGTGAGATTTTCTTCATCAAGAATGATGTATCCTTCTTTGGTCACATCCCAAACCTTCTCATGTATATTGCCTAGATATTGCTTCATCTTCCTTTTCCAATGATCAAAGGAAGAGACGCCATCAAAGAATGGAGGCTTGCCATTAACATGATTGAACATAACTTGAGCCATCTTGCACCGAGGTTGTTAAGCCTTGCAAACGGTGACCACGGCTCTGATACCACTTGAAAGGTCTTGATGGCTAGAGGGGGGTGAATAGCCTTTTAAAAATTTTCTACAAAGACAAGCTAAACAAGTTTATCAATACAACAAATAGCGAGATGTGAGTTTTGCTTAGCCTACGGGGTGTTTGCAAGCCACCTATCCAATTCACAATTCTAGTATAATGGCACTCAACTGCACAAGTCAAACCGAGAAGGTAACTACAACTACAACTAGCAAGCTACACAAAAAGCTACTCTAGCAAAGCTAACTAGCTAGCAAGGATAACTAAGAAAGTAATGCGGAGTTGAGTTAGGAGAGTTTCACCGAGGGGCGAAGTATTGAGCCAACCAATATGATCAACAATGAATACCAAGACAACCGAACACCGGGATCAATCAATCACAATATGAAAGTGATGACATGAAGATTTATCCCGAGGTTCACGTGCTTGCCGGCACGCTAGTTCCCGTTGTGTCCCTCTTCACCACGTGGTTCGGTGGCTAATCGGTCTCACATCGAGCCTCTCATAAGGTGCCACAAGAACCTACCAAATGGCAAAAGGTTGCAAATGACACGAGCAATCCACTAACGTTGCCTTTGGCGCTTCACCGAGGTAGGCACAAACCCCTCTCAATCACCGGAGGTGGCCAAGAACAATCACCAACCCTTGCCAATGCCTCCAAGCTGCTCCAAGCCGTCTACGTGGCGGCAACCACCAAGAGAAATAAGAATCCCGCAGCAAATCAACCACCAAGTGCCAACTAGATGCTATCTCACAATGCAAATGCACATGGATCACTCAATCTCACTTCGAATATGCAAAGAAGCAAGAAAGATGAGTGGGAGGGGAGTTGCTTAGCTCAAAGTGCTCACAAGTATGTCAAATGTCCAAGAGAGAGAGCTTTGAGCCGGCCAACGAGTATTTATAGACGTACCCCTTCGAATATAGCCGTTAGTCACTTGAAACAGCTGAAGTCGCGCTGACCGTACGCGCTGGTCTAACTGACCGGACGCGCCGATCACACAACGGCTACTTTCACGAAGCACCGACCAGACGCGCTCCACGCAACGACCGGACGCGCGAAGCTCGACCGGACGCGCTGGTCCCGTAACGAACCAAACGCGCTGGTCAAGCCAGAGCAGTGCACAAAGAAACAGCAACCGGACGCGCTGCAGAACTGACCGGACGCCACAGTGCCAGCGTCCGATTGGAGTCCAGTAAGCTCCCTGATCGACCGGACACATCCGGTCGACTGTGACCGGATGCGCCATCGCGTCCGATCAACAAACCGAAACACACGAAGACACTGAACGCTGACCGGACGCGTCCGGTTAAACAGAGACCGCGTTCGGTCCAGTGTCCGGTCACCACTGTGACCTCCGTTCGCTTCCGTTCCTTCTCCGACTTCTGGCATAGTGGAAAATAGTCATTTCAACTCGTTGAAAACACCTGAATCCCGCCTCGCAAGCTCGGCGGGAGGGAGAGAGGACCCCAAACCCTCTCTACTGCTCAAACTCCACCGCCTTTGCAAATGTGCTAACACCACCAAGTGATCTCGTCATGTACGAATGTGTTAGCATTTTCACAATTATTTTTCAAGGCGTTATTAGTTCTATCCAAATGCATATGATTATGAAATACACACCTAGAGGCACTTAGGAGTTCAATAGCCGTGTCATTCCCCTCTTTATAGTACGGCCATCTATCCTATAATGTAACCACACCCGCTAGGTGTCTTGGTTACTAAAACACAACCCTTAAGCATATACCTTTGCCTTGATCACGTAGGGTTGCGTCCAAATCCAAGTGTGGCCATCATGATTGTAACATCCCGGCCCAAGGCTTAACAGGATTAATAGGATACTCGTACCAACAAGTTGCAACTTCTTTTCCGGAAGCCCATCTCGAAAGAACTCCAAAGTTAAGCGTGCTTGGCCTGGAGCGATGGGTGACCGACCGGGAAGTTCTTCCCGGGTGCGCACGAGTGAGGACAAAGTGCGTAGAAAAGACTTGTGTTGGTCTGTGAGGTCAGTCTATGTCCTAGAAAGCGGCCAGATGTAAGCGGGCCCGGCCTCGAGGAGGCGGGACGTTACAGAATGGTATCAGAGCCGACTCTCGCGGTTTCACGGGCGCGTGTGTCGCTGTTGCGCAGGCATGGTGCGCATGGCTGGTGTGGACCCAGAGTGGTCACACAGCATGGCATATGCGCTGGCACTGGACACACGGACGTGGCCAAGAGAGGACGTTCCTGGTTTGGGATTGACCGACGAGGACGTCGGTCTCTTAAGGGGGTGAGGATGTAACATCCCGGCCCAAGGCTTAACAGGATTAATAGGATACTCGTACCAACAAGTTGCAACTTCTTTTCCGGAAGCCCATCTCGAAAGAACTCCAAAGTTAAGCGTGCTTGGCCTGGAGCGATGGGTGACCGACCGGGAAGTTCTTCCCGGGTGCGCACGAGTGAGGACAAAGTGCGTAGAAAAGACTTGTGTTGGTCTGTGAGGTCAGTCTATGTCCTAGAAAGCGGCCAGATATAAGCGGGCCCGGCCTCGAGGAGGCGGGACGTTACAATGATCACCATGTCCATCTTGCCACCAACCTTGGAATGTACTAATCCTCATATGTTACATACAACTTAGGCATAGGATTAGTACTTAGGCATTGTCACTAATTACCAACACCAAACATAGAGCTTTCAATCCCCAGGGCTATAAATACAAGCCTGCACCCACCTCCCTGGAGTCATCCTGAAACCCTAATTCATATTCTCTAGTCAGGATCAATTTAGAGGGGTCCCATGAAAGGATCTACCTCTCAGAGCGAGCTATCAAGAGAAGATTAGTCCTTATTTGGATCTAGTCTTTAGAAATAGAGAGAAGAGAAGGGAAGAGTTTGGAGGAGGTGCCGGCCTATCGGTGCTCCCTCTACGGCTTGTACCTAGGTGGAATTTAATCTACGTCTGTGATTTCTCTGGTAATCGACTTCTTATTCAAGTAAGCAACATGTTTTATTATTCTTCTGATTTGTGAGTCTCTTTTGAGCGCTTTAATCTATGGCCATTAGGTTTAAGTATAATTCGTAGTGTAAGCGTGGTGCTTAGACTCGGGTTATTCGTGAATGCACTCTATTTTTCGGATCGATGGTAGCTCGCGAAGGTGACTTTTATAGCTTCGTTGAATGCTCTGTAGTCCACCTCCTGTTAATAGGACTAGCAGAGCTTTTAGTTGCTTATAGGGAAGAAACTACATTTATTCTTTATAAGACATCTCCCCAGATAGAACAGTAGAAGGCATAGCTTACCGAGATTAGAACTACAAGACTTTAGTGATCTCCTCTACACTCTTAACCTTCTTAAGTCTTATTGCTGCTCTGGGTTAAGTTGGACCGTAGTTAGCCTCACATGTTTTCCTATGGATACGATATTTGAATACCTCTGGGTGAAAGTTATAGCGGTATCCCTGTGCTTGCGGATTTATCTGTGTGCGTTAATTTATACCAACAAACTCCTTCAGAGAAACTGCTCCTTCATAGAAGCCACAGTCGAAGCCATGTTTGGAGGAGCCCGAGCCCAACCAAACGGCCCTTAGTCGAAGCGCATCTCCACCAAATTACAAAGAAATGATCTCTATTTTCTGTAAATAGTATGTATAAGTTAGAGGTTTTGTTGGACCTTATTTTTTTAGCTTGTGCACGCGTAAAAATACCGATGTTCATCTTCAACTTTGTATATTTTCTCTCCTCCTACACACCTCTGTCTTTCTCGTCTGCCACTACGCTATAGATGATCTCACTAATGACCGCCCTGTCATCCACTTACCCGCTCCTTCCCCGCCCTCCACGTCTCGCCGTCGGCTTCACCTACCTAGTTGTTCCCCACTGCTCGCTTAGCGGCACCCGCCGCCTTGCTCATCACCACTCAACCTACCACCACCGACGGGCCAGCCGACACTGTTGTGTCCCTTCCTCTTTTAAGGCCGCCGGTTATGGAGTCTCCCTAAAACCTGGAATCTTAACCCTAAATTCCCCTTTGTTCATCACCCCAACTCGTTGCCAGCCGCTCCACCTACTGTCTGCTTCCTCCCTCCCTTAATTCTGGTGTAGTACTCTGCACGTGTGTTGCCTCCAATAGGGTCGCACATGCGCTGAATAAATATCGCTGATTTCTTTACTCTTAGATTAAATTAAGGAATTTAGTGGGAATTTCATCGGTTTTGTTTAACCGGCAAGTTGTTAGTGTAGTGCACATGTGCACAAAAATAGACATCATAAAATAAACAATCACACTTTAGGACTAAAATGAACTATCAATTTCCCTTTCATTTTATTTCCTCTTTTTGTAGTTGTGATTTTTCGCTAGGAGGGGACCAACATTAGTAAGGAAACATTCATGGTGTTTATAATAAGAGTAAAGTTTTTGGTCGGCCCTTAAACTTGTGTGGGTGTGTCATCTCGGTCCTCAAATGAAAAAAGTGTGTCATTCCGGTCCTTAAACTCTGTTTGAGTCTCATATTCATCCAAACGGGTACGAATTTGTGCCCATGAGTAGAGATAAGATTGAATTGCTTAAATCAAAGGATTAGCAGCGGTTATAAACAAAATCGCCTAGACATATAAATTACACAATTATTTACAAACTTCACGAGGGACTATTTTGGAAATAATCATCTTCCTCGTTGCCGGCACAGGCGCGCTGGCGAGCTGCTGCCATTGCCGCGCGCCGGCGAGACGCCATTGCCACGCACAGACGCCACGGCACAGGCGCTGTTGCCGCACAGGAGCGCAGGAGAGCCGCCGCCGTTGCCGCACATGGGCGCGGCCGAGCTGCCGCCGGCATGCACAGGCACATGCATGAGCCGCCGTCGCCGCGCACGGGCACGCGCGCGAGGGACGGCCGCGCATGAGAGCAGCAGCCGCGGTCGCGCACAGGCGTGCGGGCGAACCGGCTCCCGAACCGTGGCCGTCGCAGCCGCTGGGGCTGGGCGTAGCCGCGCCCGCGCAGGTCGTGCTCGGCGCAGCGCCGCAGGGCGCAGGGCCGAGGAGGCATGCCGCCGTGCCGGTCTCTTTTTCCAATGCGACACTCTCTCTTAGACTCAGCTCGGTGAGTCCTAAGTTCTTGACCTCTGTGACTGCTTGTCCTGGAGCGTGTACGTGCAGTCCTCAAAGCTGCTGGTCAGTGACGCGAGCGACTCCTTTGCGTTTGTTCAGCTGCTGCACGGGCCGAACAACGCCACGCGGATGAGCTAGCCATGGCCACTGAGAGAGATGAGAGATCGAGCTGACATGTGGGCCTATATACCTGTTTGGATGAATAGTTTAAAGATCGAATGACATACTTTCTAAGTTCGAGGACCAGAATAATACACCCACAAGTTCTAAGAACCAGGCATGAACTTTATTACTCTTATAATAACGAAAAACAGGAAAAGGAAACATTAGGGCTTCAATAGGGGGAGGTGTATCCAGCTCAAACCGGTCCATACAAGCCACATCAAGGGCGGAAGACAGGCCAGACCAACCAAGGACATGGCCACCCCTAGGATTTTAATTTTTCTTAATATAGTAATCCATGCAAAATTTGATTCATGCATCATAGTTGGCCCCCTGCCCCCTTAATATCTCCCCTTAAGATATAGTTTAAGCCCTGTCAAGTTATTACTCATAGATTATTTGCTTTTCAACATAAACAAACTTGTGTAGAAATTTTTAGAGAATTCATTTCTTTTAAAAAAATAATACAACTCTAGCAACTAATTTTCCTAGAAAAAACTTGTCAAAGAACTTCTAAAAAATCCTGAATACATTTTTGAATAAGTTTTTTTGGTTAAATCAAACTTGAAAAAATGTGTGCGGGAAAAAGAAAAGAAAGAAAAGGCAAAGGACACATGCCATGCCTAAGAGTCGTCACGCACAAATGGGTCTATTTGATGAAGGTCCTATTTGGAAGGACTTCTTTACAACCGACTTCACCCAAAAATCAGAGAAAACAATGTTTACTTGGTTCCACCCCTTAGTAGAAAAAATGACGTTTGCTCTCTAATGCTTCTGTCACAGAGCCATTGTTTAGCGTTGGGCCGTGCTTCAAATAAGAAGGCAGGGAACTTCAAGTAAGAAGGTTCCCTCAAGAAGCACCGCCAAAACAAGGTTGAAACTGGATTTTCTGGTGTACCGTGGTTAAAGGCACGTGACTTTTTGAGGCACCTTTCTACCCATACACTTGGATTGTAATCTTGCTGATTATTAAGCAATGATGTGCCTAATTCCAAAAAAAGAAATAATGTTGCATGTTAATTTTCATTAGCAAGAGAGGAAGGAGAGTGACAATAACTTGAAACTTTCAAAGGAATATGTAACATGAGGTTTGAATTTCTCGAAAAATATGGAGGAAACTTTCCTTTCTCATATAAGTTTCTTCCAAGCAATCCTTCAGTCTAAACTCTAAACATCCCGCATGCACGTTTCCCGTAAGATTGATTTTCTCTGTGCCAAATGCGTCCTACACAAGGGGTTTCTAAGCTCTCTGAGCCTAAGCTGCTTTCCCACATGCTCGCTGCTTCGCATTGGTATTAAACTTTACTGCATCGAGAAGAATTGGAGTCACGTTTTCTCGTAAAAAGTATGTCAATCAACAAGAAGGGAAAATGTCGATTCATGATGCTCTTTCTTAAGTAATCTATAAGTAATAAATGTGAATGAGTTTAAACAGAAATGGTTCCATAGTGTAGTGGTCAGCACTCCAGACTTTGAATCTGGCGACCTGGGTTCGAATCCCGGTGGGACCTTTTTTTTTTTTTTGGGTATTTAGCTTAACTCTTCAACGGTTCAAATTTATACCCAGCTAAACCTGGGTGCTTAGTTTGTCCTTCGTTTATATCTCGCATCTATTTTAAGTGCACAGACAAACTAATTTGAGTTCAGAAGAATGTTTTAGGTGAATGTCTACATTTGTGTCATTGTGCTTTAATTTCTGGTGTTCTGTTTGTCTTCCTACTTTGATCCTGTACTAGTTTTGTCATTTACGGTTTGGACGGAAATTGTGCGCAGGATGCAAAAACCTTGCAAGTTGCAAGGGGATCAATTACTATAATAGCAGTTAATCGCGTCATCTGCTGATGGCCATTACACGTGTATATATAGCCATACTGAAACAACTCGTACTGCACAGCACATTTTTCCTATATCTCCTTGTGTTTCCATCTAGAGGAGCAGTACTGACTTGGAATGCATACAGCGAATCAGCAGTCACGAGCAACGAAGTGGCAGCAAAACGCCCAACAAACGGAGACTCAGCTTTAGAATTAGAACCACTATAAATCTCCTTGCAGCAGCAAAGCATCAACGGCTGCATCCTTTTCTTGTGCCTCGCAAGATGAAACACTTTTGTGCCTTCCTGGCCCATGAGTATCTATTCAATCTCTAGATGTAATATTTTACAGATACGAGCTGTTCAATCTCTAGAGGTCATTTCTTCAAGGGTCTCAGATATAACACATGAATGTTATGTTACAAAGTGCCGAATAGTTACAATGGTATAAGCTTGAGGAAACCCAATTCTCAAGCGCAAGTCCAACAAATTCAAGGATTCAAGAGAAATATGGGGAGGTCCTACATAACTCTGCAACAATATCTAAAACTCCGACCCTAGGGTACGTGAAATGAAGATCAGGAAAAATTCCTCATCAGATGTTATCCCCTGAAAATAACTCTGCAGCTCGGGATCAACACCTTGAATTTAAGCCAGCTCAGAATGTTGCTATGCTGTCAGTCCTCATGGGCTCTTCTTGGCTGATGATCCTCCTCGCCTTGCGCAGAAAAATACATCAAAACAACAAGGACGGCAACCAAGAAGATGAGAATGCATACTGCATTAAGGCCGAGCAGTGTTGGGGAACCACGACCCACTTTCTTCTTTATTGTTCTTCCTTCCCTATATCCCTCTAGAAAACGACTAACTTGGGATCCATACTCACCTTCTCTGAGACTTTCTGAACCCTCAACCTAAAAGG
Organism: Saccharum hybrid cultivar R570; assembly: GCA_038087645.1. Lineage (NCBI taxonomy): Eukaryota > Viridiplantae > Streptophyta > Magnoliopsida > Poales > Poaceae > Saccharum > Saccharum hybrid cultivar. The sequence goes on from JAQSUU010000198.1 coordinate 1,678,351, forward strand.
AAAAGAATAACATTTCAATCCGTAGTAAATTACAAAAGCAAGATGGAGATGTCAAGTTTATCTATGACTAGGCCTTTGAGCTGTAAGTTGCGAGTGAAAAACAGATGTATACCAATGTAGCATGTGAGATGCGTGTGAACTGACACATAACAATGTAGCATGTTGCAACATAAATTGCTTTTTCTATATGTGGTCAAACATACAGTAGATAAAAAAAACTAAATAAAAGCAGTAAAAGAAAATCTACTTACCACTTCGTACTCCTCTTTTGTGTCCCAGACAATAATCTTTGGCAGCTGCGGAACCTTCACATCAAAAGTCTCGGTGAATTCCTCCCACTGCTTGACTCCCACATATCCGAACACTAAATCATGGTTTGCATTGGCCGCAGACCTCAACACTTTTATTAGCTGTGGAGAATTTTCATCTGACTCATCCTCCAAAATTGTAAGAACAACTTTCCTCCCATCATCTTTCAATAACTTCAGTGTCTCTCTATCGATGGGCACAGTCACAGGCAGTAGGGATTGCCTTATAAAATCTTCCAGAAAAGTTCCTGCATCCAAAACAACTATTAGTAATACCATCAAGCTGAAAAAGTTATGCACTGCCATTGATGATAGGAAAATCACATAAGTATATACGCTGTGTCACACCAAGTGGATCACACATTTGCATCACTAGAAAAAACAAAGAGTATAGGATAAACAGTGGGAATGTCAATTGATGGTTAAGGAAATAAAGGAAAATTTCCTCTAACCACCCACACATCAAGAGCACACAGAGCATGTTGTCCCATACCTTCAAATGGACCATAGAATACACTGTGCTCATTATATTTTGGGTTAACAGAAACCAACGCTGGAAACTTGTCAAAATCATACACAACCATCATATCCTCGGAGAAACCCTTTGCTGTTGAAAACCATGCCTTCTTCTTGTACTTTGCTCCATATTCAACAATCAATGACTCATCCATTCCAAACCCAATAAACAATGGAAAGTTGATGCCAGCCGCTTCAACAAAGCCTTTAATTGACGAGTCTGACTCAAGCACAGAAACATCAGGTGCAACAAGCTTCTTAAGGTTCTCAACTAGCAAATCAGCCTTCCTTGAACCCGTGTACTCCGAGGGTACTCCATGGTCAAAAAGCATCAAAGTAGGGAACCCACTGCATCCAAAGAAACACAAAGGTAAGACACCCTTTGCACACTCCCGTTTGGTAACTGAAATACCCAAGTGAATCAGGTGACTTACTCTACTCCGTATTTAGAGCCGAGCTTCCTGTATTTGTCGGCATTTACTTTAGCCACAATGACAGGCGTGCTCAGTCCAGCCAGCGCCGGAGCAGCCTCATCTAACTGCAGAAGACAACCATACGAATGGTGATCAGCTCACTTCCATTTCAACAGAAATGGCCACAGGACAGAACGATAGCATTCCCCTGCCTCTATGGATTGCATTACCCTGTGTTCCAATTTAACAGAAACAAGAGGATAGCACATGGATGCGCTGATGACTGATTTGATCTGCATCCACTGGGAATTTTCAGATGGCACTAAGAATCAATCGCTTATTTAGGGGGAACATATAGTTCAATGATCTGCGTTTCCCGGCTTAGTCTGCTTATTACAACACTCGATTCCAGCGGAGCGGCCACACCTTGCCAAGATATCCCGAACTTGCTATCAGCTCGGAAGATTCGGATGGCATAGAGAGACGATTTACATCGCTTCGCTACGCTAAGCAGGCCTTGAATAGGGACGAGGCAGCGGACAGAGCGGGGGACGGACGGGGGACCGGTTACCTGCGGGGCGAGGCGCTTGCAGTGACCGCACCAGGGAGCGTAGAAGTCGACGAAGAGGAACTCGGCGGCGCGCACCGCCGCCTCGAAGTTGCTCTCGTCAAGCTCCAGCACGCTCCCGTCCCGAGGGATCTCGAACTCCGCCGGCTCGCCTCCGCCTCCGCCACTGGCCACGCAACTCCGTGGCCGCAGAACTAAGAGGACGAGGAAGAGGAGGAGAGGAAGCAGCACCCGACGCAGCGCCATCGCCATGGGTTGTTTGATGGATTTTTGCCGGCTCAAAAATCCTCCGTATGCACCGATGCGTTGTACTCGTGCACGCTAGCTATAGTGTACACGAACGAAATGAAAATAGTACGTGCTGCGTACACGCGCGTGTATAAGGAAGCAAGTCTCACCGATACGCGGAGGTGGACGTGCGCCGCCGCCGGGTCGCCGGAGCTTGCCTTCGTGTGGCAGGAATAGATTTCCTTGGGCAGCGTGGAGAAGAAGAGGGACGACGGGCAAATGAGGTCGCGATTATGGAAAGTGCCGCATCACGTATGTATATATAGCACCCTGAAGCGTGCTTTTGCAATCGAGGCCCTGGGATATAGGAGTCCATGATAGATACGGCAGCAAATCTTGTTGCGATTGTGCTGAGATATCTTGATCAGCTTCTTCACCAAGCCGAGTTCGGACTTGCTACGCCTCGTCCAAAACTCATCTTGGTGGGGGGCATTTGTTCGATGAATTTTTAGTCAAATTAAAAAATCAATACGTACGCATGCACATATAAATGTGCTACTGAAAATAAGAGGAAAAATACGGACGGAAATACATATAGAGATGTATGTGTTTCTCCGATGTATACGTGTATAGGAGAGAAGCTAATATGCTACAGCGCCATACATCTATATGTGCACCTCAACGTGCAACCCAAGAAGCTAGCATGCACGTACGGTGCCATGCATGCGTGCGTTGATGAGGCGAGAAGAAGCTAGCATGTTTCTTCATGCAAGATGGTGAAAAGAAGTTAACATGTACGAGTGGAGGACCAACGAGTGCGGTCGTGTACATGCGCTGGTACACCCAAGACCACCAGAACCAGCCGTAGAGTTCGTGTATACGCGGTCGATCTACCCATGTATTATACGTACAATGGTTGCGTACCAACCGGCTGCGGGTCGATGCTGTGTGGTGCGGCTTGGTACATAGTATAGAATATTTTGGGACACTCAGTATATACGGCCGTATGATACGTGCGTTGATTTCCAGCGCGTACATGCACGTCTATCGGCAGCAGGCTTTTGGACTAGCTAAATATATGTATGTATATTAAGTTTGTTTCAACTACATCACGCCAGGTCCACACGTCATGGACTGCATGGGAGAGATGTTAGTTGATGCTGGTGTTCGGATGGGATACGATCGCCGCGTACATGTCCGTGCAGCCAACAAATATCTCATGGATTACGGAAGATAGCTATCACCTAGAGATAAGCACGTAAGATAGCCAACAAATATCTCATGGATTCCTGCACGTGGATAAGCTCGTACGTGCTTTCCTCAACAAACTCCGGGCGGCGCGTGTGTAGTCCAACAGAAGCCAATGCAACCCTAGCCTCTGTCTATATATAGGAGGCCAGTACCCTGGGAAGAGGGAGATCTCATTCGGCATCCACGCACCGTCAGGCTGCCCAGCAGAGAGCGCGTGTTCACCATCTACAAACACCGACGTCCGGCCGCCGCACGAGGTGACCCAGGCGTCTTCATCCAGGAAGCCAGCAAGCAAGTTGAGCGAGGCTTCTTCATCCATTCACTCGAAGCCATGGCGTGCACGTCCTTCTGCATGGGTAAGAGACTAATCTAGTTATTTATCTCTTCTAATCCTACACAGTTGCATACATGTGCTGGTGTCATGGTCCTGGCCGAGTAGATTGGGATGCGGCAGCTGAACGATCAAGACAGCGCCGGACTGCGATGGTCATCGCGTTGCAAGGAGACGGAGCACCGCCGGCGGGCTACGATTCGCTAGCATCGCGTGTGCCCGTGTGCTGCAGAGTTGGAGGCCGAGATCCGAATGCGGCCGCCGGGACAAGAACCTGAAGATACAAGTACTACTACAAGATGCAAGAGTCAGGATGTATATGCATATACATGCATGTACGTTCTCTATGCATATACATGCATGTACGTTCTGTGCAAGAGCATGGCGCCGTGGTGTGACTATACGTGGCGTGAATGTACACTCATGTACAAATACTACACCAAGCAAGATATATATATGCATATACATGTGCGTACGGATCATGTATACGTGCAATGATCCATGCAAGAAGAGACAGGGAACATGCAAGAATCAAGAAGCGAGCAAGCGTGTATGTGTACATACATGTACGTACAGGCCATCTGGCCATGCATGCACAAGTTGTCAATGTGTGTCGAGAGCACAAGCAAGGCGACGTACAAATCTTCATCAACAACTTCAACAACTCTAGATGATCAGTTTCACGGCGTACCACGACGACGCTGCTGAGGAGTCCGAAGCGATCCAAGCTACACCAACACCATGCATGGAGACGTGAAGTGAAGATTGAAGACGATGACCAACGCAGCTTAATCGGAGGTGCTCTATGAGCTTGACTCACAGGGGTAATTAACTGGGAGCCTTTCGAGGCCCCAGGAACTAGGAGACCACGTCGCCTAGTCAGATCGCCGCCAGCTGGCCATAGCGCGCGCATCTACGAGAGCTTGTATTTATTAACTCGTGATGATTAATAAAATACTTGTTCTCTTGTTATCTCTGTGTACTCAGTACACTGGCACGCCCGCACTTGTTCCACTTGAGACACCGCCTGCGGCGGGGTGTTTTTTTGGTGTCCAAACAAATTGGCACGCCCGGTGGGACACGGTTCTCCTCCCATCTCTGCTGCATTGTGGTCGTCGGATTCGTCTTCGCCTCTCCTCCAACAAGCACAGCATGTTGCACGACTGCATGACGGTCCCCAAGTTGGAGCTGTCTTAATGAATGGTCCCCTTCTTACAGGAGGACCATCCGACGCTGCAACTACCAAGGAGCCGAGCCTGATTCAAATCGGGCAATTCATGGTGCCGATCTTCGGACAGGCGGGAGGACTACATGGAGTTGCTGACGTCAACCCGGCGTTCCCCATGGCGTTCCAGAAGACTTGTCCCGTGGCGGTCCAGAAGGAAGCTGGAGGAGCACGCAACGCCGTCGACGTCGAGACCCCGATCTTGATCTCCTTCGGCACACACCCTCCAGTCGTGGTCTTCGAGCACGGCGACAAGACCTACCTCCACCAGACGCAAGACCCGGCGTCGTTCCAGAGGCTCGAGTCGAAGAAGGCGCTGAAGCGAGCCTTCGCCAAGTCCAGGAAGGAGCGTCGCGACCTCATGCTGGAAGCTCGCGCCCTCCTGAAGAAGTCCACCATCGCGGAGGTCAAGGAGTGGCAAAGAGTGCTGCGTGCATGCAGCCTCCATCATTGTACATATCGACAACTAATGAGTTGGAAGTATGGACAATTCCAGGTCACTCTTCTACACCTCGCACTGTCTTCTATAAAGTGCCGCAAGTACAACCTTGTGATGTTGTACTTGAGCTCGCAGACACTAATCGTAGTGCAGGCAAGGCACTGACGACCATGAAGGCTGAGCCTAGGATGGCTTGCCTGCTAGAGAAGGCTGGGATCACACTCGGTCCGAACAACAGGATGCCGCCACCGCCAGCTGTATGCGAGCAATGGTGGAGTCAAGCGGAGGCCCTCATCAAGGCAAAGAACAAGGCGCAACCCAAATACGGACTTGGATATCGCCGCATCAACAACTTCGACGAGGGAGAAGGCCCGATCAACTCCAACGTCGTCGACTGCTTCACCATCTCAACCACCTCGGGAGACGAAGCCGGCTGCTCGTACATTACACGACGTCGACAACACCTTGTCGAAGCAGAAGCGGCTGAAGAAGGCGAGGAGTTGGATGCTACGCCAGCACCTCAAGAACTCGAAGATGGAGGGCAACCTACCGTCGACGAGCTCGTGCAAATCAACTTGGGGACGGAGGATGATCCGCGACCTACTTTTGTCAGCGCCTCGCTCACGGAGGAGGAGCGAGAAGACTACAGAAGCTTCCTGATGGAGTACAAGGATTGCTTCGCATGGAATTACAAGGAGATGCCGGGGTTGGATCCCCGTGTTGCCACTCACAAGCTGGCAATTGATCCACAATTTCGTCCCATGAAGCAAGCACCTCGACGCCTACGACCTGAGTTTCAAGACCAGGTCATAAGGGAGGTCGATAAGATGATCGCCGCAGGGTTCATCAAAGAGATACAATACCCTCGCTGGCTCGCCAACATCGTCCCGGTGGAGAAGAAGAATGGGCAAGTTCGAGTCTGCGTTGATTTTCGCGACTTGAACCGGGCTTGCCCCAAGGATGATTTTCACGGAGATGGTAGTCGATGCTACCACGGGGTTTGACGCCTTGTCCTTCATGGACGGGTCATCTGGCTACAACCAAATAAAGATGGACCCCGTTGACGCATTCGACACCGCCTTCAGAACGCCCAAGGGCAATTTCTACTACACGGTGATGCCCTTCAAACTGAAGAACGCTGGCGCTACCTACCAGCGTGCCATGACGTACATCCTCGGGGACTTGATCCACCACTCCGTCGAGTGCTACGTCGACGACATGGTGGTGAAGACGAGAGACCGGAGGAACCATCGAGACGATCTGCAGGTGGTTTTCGAGCGGCTACGCCAACACCAGCTCAAGATGAACCCCCTCAAGTGCGCATTTGCTGTGCGATCCGGCGTCTTCCTCGGCTTCGTCGTGCGAGTACGTGGCATCGAGATCGAGCCAAAGAAGATCACCGCCATCATGTCGATGCCACCTCCCCAAGAACTGAAGGAGTTGAAGTCGCTCCAAGGACATCTGGCCTACATCCGGCGGTTCATCTCCAACCTGTCCGGGCGCATACAACCCTTCTCCAAGTTGATGAAGAAAGGTGCACCGTTCGTGTGGGATAAGGAGTGCCAAAATTGCTTTGACAGCATCAAAAGGTACCTTCTTAACCCTCCTGTGCTGGCTGCTCCTGTAAAAGGGCGCCCTCTTATTCTCTATATTGCGATGCAGCCTTACTCACTAGGCGCTCTGCTCGCACAACACAACGACGAAGGCAAAGAGGTGGCGTGCTACTACTTGAGCCGCACCATGGTGGGCGCCGAACACAACTACTCTCCCATCGAGAAGTTATGTTTGGCACTGATCTTTGCCTTGAAAAAGCTAAGGCACTACATGCTGGCGCACGAAGTCCAACTGGTGGCAAGAGCAGATCCAATAAAGTACCTGCTCAGTCAGCCCGTGCTTATAGGGCGACTAGCAAAGTGGGTGCTACTCATGATGGAGTTCGACATCACCTTCGTGCCGCAAAAGGCCGTCAAGGGGCAAGCTTTAGCAGAATTCCTAGCAGCACACCCTGTACCGGACGACTCTCCACTCATCACCGAGCTACCAGACGAGGAGGTCTTCGCCGCCGAGCTTGAAGCCCCATGGGAGCTGTACTTCGACGGCGCCTCGCGAACAGAAGTCAACCTCAACGATGCCCCAAGACAGAGAGCTGGAGCTGGGTTGGTGTTCAAGACCCCGCAGGGAGGAGTGATGTACCACTCATTCTCTCTTCTCAAGGAGGAGTGCTCTAACAATGAAGCGGAGTACGAGGCGCTCATCTTCGGTCTCCTCCTAGCGTTTTCCATGGAGGAATGCTCCAGCTGATGCTTTGGCAAAGCTTGCAACAGCGCTCGCCCTCCCCGAGGGCAAGCCCGCGTAGGTCACTGTCGAGGAGAGGTGGCTCCTTCCCGCCGTTTTGGAGCTCGTCCCAGAGGAGTATGAAGTTAACGCCGTCACTGCATGTGCCGTTGAAGATGGCGACTGGCGTAAGCCCTTCCTCGACTACTTCAAGCATGGCGCTCTCCCCGACGATGCGGCGAAGAGGCGTCAACTACAACGATGGCTCCCCTCGTACATCTACAAGGGAGGCGTGCTCTATAGGCGTGCCTACGGACAAGAGGTACTCCTTCGATGCGTCAACCAACAAGAAGCTGATGAGGTCCTGAAGGAGGTGCACCACGGAGTTTGCGGTGGGCACCAGAGCGGGCCAAAGATGTACCACAGCATCCGCTTGGCTGGGTACTATTGGCCGGGCATCATGACGGATTGCCTGAAAGTGGCGAAGAGGTGTCATGGTTGCCAAATCCATGGAAACTTCAAACACCTGCCGCCAGTTCCTCTTCACCCGACGGTCCCGGCGTGGCCGTTCGATGCTTGGGGCATGGACGTCATCGGCCCCATCGACCCTCCATCTTCTGGAGGTCATCGCTTCATCCTTGCAGCAACAGACTACTTCTCCAAGTGGGCAGAAGCAGTACCACTGCGCGAGGTCAAGAGCGCGAACGCCATCAACTTTCTGGAGCGGCACATCATATACTGCTTCGGAATTCCACATCGGATCACCTCCGATAATGCCAAGGCGTTCAATTCGAGCAAGATGCACCAGTTCATGGAAAAATATAAAATCAAGTGGAATTATTCTACTGGATATTATCCCCAAGCAAACGGGATGATAGAGGCGTTCAACAAAACCCTCGGTAAAATAGTGAAGAAGACGGTGCACAGGCATAAAAAAGATTGGCATGACCGTCTCTATGAAGCGCTATGGGCGTACCGTGTCACGGTCCGTACCCCAACTCAAGCCACCCCATACTCTCCTGTGTACGGGTGTGAAGCAGTCTTGCCTTTAGAAATTCAGCTACCATCTCTACGTGTAGCTATTCATGATGGTCTTACTCAAGACGAATAGGTCCAGCTACGGTTCCAGGAGCTTGACGCCTTGGAGGAAGGACGTCTCCACGCTGTACAAGCATTGGAGCTGTATCGCCAGAACATGACAAGGGCCTACGACAAGCTCGTCAAGAGGCGCGTCTTCAGGAGAGGCGAGCTGGTGCTCGTGCTTCGACGCCCCATTGTCGTCACCCACAAGATGAAAGGAAAATTCGAGCCCAAGTGGGAAGGACCGTACGTCATCGAGCAAGCCTACGACGGGGGCGCCTACCAGCTGGTCGACCAACACGGAGTCCGACCCATGCCGCCGGTCAACGGGAGGTTCTTAAAAAATACTTTGCATAAAAAAAGCCTTTCTTTTGATTTTTTTACCTCTCCGTGAGATGACCACGTGCATTTTCTATTGGATGGTTCGGTCGTCTCTCCATGGAGAGAAAACAAAAAAAACCAAGGCTCTCCCTACCAGGCTACAGCTGTAGCGGAGGATCTGACGACTTTGGGGCCTTTCCAGAAGGTCCGGGGCGACAACCTGGTGGGCGGATTTTGCGACAAGCCACCATTGCACGGAACACACGATAGACGCCGAACACGTTTCCGCTGGGGGCAGTGGGAAGATGACTCGAGTCACTCCTGAGCAGCGAGGCGACCACGCCGCTCGCGCTTCCTGACATGAAGCGGCACACTCTCTGGGGAAGACCGTAGAAAAAGAGCAAGAAAGGGCTACCTGGTGCAACACAAGTTCCACCAAGTGTGAAGCCACTTGCCACCCTGGAAGGTGACAACAAGGGACCAAAAGATTCAAGGCCAGCGAGGATTCATCTAGGCACACAAAGGTGAATGGCTATCTTCCAAGTTCCACCGATGCTGAAAAAAAAAGGTCTCCAAAGAAGTGACCGAGTTCATGCCAAACAAGCACAAATCAAGTTCAAGTGTCAAGCTTAGCATCCAACGGAAGGCGGAGGTAGTCATTCGCCGTCCTCGGCAAAAGTGATGGCAAATTCCAAAGCCGTTACCCAAAACTCAACACCAACTCAGCCGTACCTACGCCTCTATGTTAGAGAGAGCGAGTAAGCTGTGGTTCAACTCAAAGCAAGGGAGTCTCAAGCAAGAATTCCCTACACCCTGGTGGAGACGTCAAAGCAGAAGTCTGCACACTCAAGCACACAACGGGGTAAAATCGTTGGAGTCGTTCCACCATGGTTACGCAACGTGCCTAATGGTCATGCCCCCTGGCTGTCTTATCCCGAGCTGCTCATATAGCTAACGCCGATGGGAGAGCCAACATTTTTTTTTAAAAAAAATTACTCCAAACATGTCTTTGTTCTCATGACGGTTTGCTCCTTTACCATGATATCATTATAATCATGACTGGTTCACGTACAATGGGCCAGTCTTGTTTTTTTTTGTAGTGTTGCAGGTCCATCGTTGCACTACAACTGGGAACAGTGCGATGCGCCAGTGCGGTTAGCGTCAAGCTGCGAAACCCTTCGGTCCGATCGGCTAGCACCACACCATACAACGGTCGCGGTCGGATTGATAAACCACAACTCCGGGAACAGTGCGATGCACCAGTGCGGTTCGCGTCAAGCTGTGAAACCCTTCAACCCGGCAGGCTGACACCACAGAGAGTGGCGTCGGGTTGATAAAACTTCTTTGTCGAGTGGAACCGCCTGTGCACCACAAGGCGAAGATGATTCAAGGGCGTCCGAGTGGCCGTCGCCACAACACGGACCCGATGGACGTTCTCATTGGCCAACGCCGCAACATGGCCCCAATGAAGCCCTACATTCTCGTTGGCCAACGCCGCAACACGGCCCCGACGAAACTTCCACGACTTTCTGATGGCCAATGCCGAAACACGGCCCCAACAGAAGTCTACACCAGCACTTGGAGGCAGCGCAACGCCACCAAGGTTTGTTTTTTTTGTTTTGTTTTGGTTTTTCTTTTCTTTTCCTTCTTTGTTTTTTTCCTTTTCTCCCTCTTCTCTTTTGCTTTGTTTTTCTTTGGTCCCCCTCTATTGCTTTGGTTACGCCAAGGACCAGGGGAGCATCCGCAACAGGATGGCCCTTCACCAATGGGAATCAATGTTGTCGCGACCCGGCGGCGACGCACATGAAGATTTCCCATGGAGGATCCAGCTTGCACCAGCCATACTGCGGTGTACGACCCTGAAGGCATGAAGTCGTAGTGGAAAACTACACTTAGCACGAGCTAAGAATGAACGAATGTAACCCTGTGTACTAGTTCTTGTATACACGGTAACAAGTTAGTTGTAAATTAGCTCTGGTAAGACTCTGTTGAAAGAGTCTCCCAACATGTACTCATGTCTCTTGTACTGTTGAGAAGCAATGAAAAAAAGTAATAATAGAAAAGTGTTGTCTCAGGTTGTACGCTTTTATGCCAAGTGATTAATCAAAGCGTACAGACGAGCTCTGTACAAGTCGTGTGCATGTTTATACGTGTGTATCAATTCTCAGGCTTCATGCTGATCGTGAGCCAAGATAAAGTGCTATGTTGCTAACACGGTGACTCGATCATATAGTGGCTCAATACAAATGAAAAGCAAACGCCCTGCGAGTAGTGATGCCGTACTTGCAAGTTTGCATGGATACAATTGCTGAAGGCAACGCGGCCACAGATCGGGAGGACATGCTCAGGCGGTGCCGCGGCAGTGTCGCCTTCAGATTATGCACCATCTCTGGAGGATTCCTGGTGTTGGCCCTTGTCAGCCCCGTTGGGCGCACGTCTCTGCTGCCCCGGTTCTACGGAGGGCGCCGTGCTGACAACCGCCCATGCCTGGAGGAAACAGTGGCGGAAAAATCCTGGTTCACCGTCGCCGGCCAACTGCAAGATGAAGGCACGCCTGTTCTGTCCATCAAAGATAACTCTGACGCTAGCAATGGGGCCGGCGGCTAAGTCAGATGTATATGGTGACATGTACAAACGCGAGGAACAGACGTGTGCGAGCTTGTGTGCAGCTCTATCGCCGCGCATACGCAAGGAATAACAAAGAAAGTGCTCGTACACGCTTATGATCGGTCAAGCAAGAAGGGAACATATATGTGAATCCTGTATTGGCTTGACGGATATAACCTGTTCACTCGACTATTATATAATATATAAAAGGGGTGCATGCATCTAGCGATGCCCAACTTATTTAACTAAGGTTCAGCAAAAGTAAAAAAAGACTCAAACATAAGAGTCTAGACAAACTAGGTGATGCTAAGAAATAGCTAGTCTCCTACGGGGCTACTGTGAATGTGGCCCAGCTAGGGATGACCTCATGTTCTATCTTCAAGGAAGGAGTACTTCAGGATAAGTTTGACGCCCCGAGACACCGGATCCTCTAGTTGGCCGATGTCCTCCAGCTGAGCTTTCATGTTGCGCCGGCACTCCTCCAGCTGCTCAAGTCTGGCCTCCAGCGTCTTGATATGTCCCCGACAAAACTCGATGTTCTTCGAGAGCTCCTCTTCTTTGCCAAGGAGCTCTTTTTCACGTGCCCAGGCAACACGAGCTTCCTCCTGGAAGCTACGAGCCTTTTCCTCGAAGTCGTGAGCCTCTTTGGCAGCGTTCTGTTGCTCCATCTTGAGGGGCTGGTATTTTGCTTGCGCCTCGTCACGCTCCTCGGCATGACGCTTCAGTTCAGCCACGGTCATGGAGCGGGCGGTGTCTAGCTCGCCAAGTTGTTGATGTCCTTCCTCCATGACAGAATTAGCTTCGATAGAGGAAGAAGTGTCGCCCTCCAAGCGCTGCGCCAGGCTCGCCATATGGGTCATGAGTTGAGCTAAGGCCGCAGGGCGCGGCTCTTCATACATCGATGTCCAGTAACCCAAGAGCATTTTGATGCGGCGATTCACCTGTTTCTCGTTGAGAGGACTAATCTCTAGCATGGCCTGGAGGTCCTTCAATTCCTCGCGCACACCATGTCTATCGTTGGGTAGATCAAGGACAAAAGAGGCGTCATGGTCTAAGAAAGCAGGAATGCTAATTGACCCCAGCTTGGCGGTAAATTCTTTAGCTTGATCTACTAGTTGGAGATGCATGTTGTCCTCCTTCTTCAGGGCTGCCAGCTTGGAGAGCGGTATGTGGTCCTGGAGGTCCTTGCCAACTGCAGGCAAGAGAGTATAATAATCAATAGATGAGCATGTGTTGCTATGTACAAGACAGCGTGTATATGCGCTAGTTTGATTACCTTCCGTGGCCGTGTCATTGGCAGGACGTGCAGGCTCACATCCTGATTGAGCTGGTACAACGTCTTGAAGCAATGCTCGCATGGTGTCGCCTGATAGCACAGGCACCCCATTGTCCGTCGGCAGATCCGAGCTGAGGATATCCGAAGAGGGCGCCAAAGTCGACGACTGGATGGGAGCTGTCGCAGGGGGCAGCGCCGCATCCTTTGGCTGCACCTCAGCTGTAGATTGGCCGTTTACCACCTCCGTGGGAACTCCGTAGTCCTGTATGGAGTCCGTGAAAAAGCTAAATACATCTACGGACGAGATTGCATCCCATGGGAGGGTGCTTAAGTCTTCTGTCATCATCGGCTTGACAAGGATACATAAAAAGTTACTAAAGCTCCAAAAGAGATGAGAAGAAGTTTATGAACATGCTTACGCTGTCTTTGCACAGCTCGGCCAAAGTAAGAGCGTCAGAATTCATCTCTTTGTTTCCCAAGCAGGTCACGGGAGCGGGAGTAATCTTGCCTTGTGAGAATAACATGACACGGCAACGTTGGCGTGCAAATTTATTAAATATATGTGCACAAAAGTTGTCGTACCTTCAGTGCGGCATCAGATGGCTGCGCAGGCTTAGTATTATCAGCGGAAGCTTGAGGAGGATCCGACTTCGTCAGAGTTCTCCTTTCGGTGCCCTTTGCAGTTTCGCCCTCGACGCCGTCGTCAGCTTTGCGGGTTCTCTTCGCAGGACTCGCCTCCTTGGGTGGTTCTTCTCCACGTGAAGAACCGCCGCCCGCCGCCTTGCGATCTCTTTTGCTGAGGACAGGCGCAGAGAGGGATTTGTCTAATGGCTCCGATGGACGGTCAGTGGGATCGCTTGCGCCGTCCTTGCGAAGCTTTCTCTTTGGAGGGACCTCTGGTTGGGGAGAGTCTGAATCTGAGCTGCTGTCATCCAAAACCATCTGAGGGCGACGCCTGCCGTTGCTTTCCTGAGGCTTGCGGAACTCAATTTTGTACTGGTCCGTGGTGTTGCGGGCTCCAGACCTGCTCCTGCGCGAGTTGTCCTGATCGTTGCGGTTGGCAGAGGGCTTCGTGTCGTCGCGACGTGAGGATCCTTCGCCGTCTTGACTTTGGCGCAGCTTGCGCTCGTCCCTGCGCATCGGAGGCTCCTCGCGTGGGTCCTGATTCTTGTGGTCGCCGCGAGGCTTGGCGACGTCTCGACGAGAAATACGCTCATCAGCCAGATCTTCACGGGGCTGCGAGGTGTTCCGATTTCCGCGTGTCTTGGGTGCATCTCGACGTGGTGGATTGTCCTCGCGCTCGCCTTGGGATCGCTGGGAACGACGCTGCCTGCCGGACCATTCGCCTACGCGTTCGTCGTTACCCACGACCCATCTGCATCAAGATTAAATCGCGTTGTGAAGATCCTAAAGTAACAATGGAGCAGTAACAAGTGCAGCTAATTTGGGGTGCCCGTGTAGAGTTGCCGAGTACTTGGGCTTGGCTTGCTTGCCGGCGTGCGATTGATCTGCTGCAGCGCTGATGACGTGAACTTGTTACAAGGGTGCTGCAGCGTGGACTCGTATGTTACGAATTATGGGAAGCTCGGTACGGTGCATGGATATATAAGAAAATCCCATACACGTATCTCACGAGTCCGCAGAGAATACGAAATCTCAAGTCCAAGGGAGATATGGCGGCAACTCTTTGTTACGCCCGGGTGACGGTCCAATTCTTTTCACCAAGCTGAGTCCGGATTCACTACGCATCATCCAAACTCAACTTGGTGGGGGGCATTTGTTTGATGGATTTTTGCCGGCCCATCATCCAAACTCAACTTGGTGGGGGGCATTTGTTTGATGGATTTTTGCCGGCTCAAAAATCCTCCGTATGCACCGATGCGTTGTACTCATGCACGCTAGCTATAGTGTACACGAACGAAATGAAAATAGTACGTGCTGCGTACACGCGCGTGTATAAGGAAGCAAGTCTCACCGATACGCAAGGAGGTGGACGTGCGCCGCCGCCGGGTCGCCGGAGCTTGCCTTCGTGTGGCAGGAATAGATTTCCTTGGACAGCGTGGAGAAGAAGAGGGACGACGGGCAAATGAGGTCGCGATTATGGAAAGTGCCGCATCACGTATGTATATATAGCACCCTGAAGCGTGATTTTGCAATCGAGGCCCTGGGATATAGGAGTCCATGATAGATACGGCAGCAAATCTTGTTGCGATTGCGCTGAGATATCTTGATCAGCTTCTTCACCAAGCCGAGTTCGGACTTGCTACGCCTCGTCCAAAACTCATCTTGGTGGGGGGCATTTGTTCGATGGATTTTTAGTCAAATTAAAAAATCAATACGTACGCATGCACATATAAATGTGCTACTGAAAATAAGAGGAAAAATACGGACGGAAATACATATAGAGATGTATGTGTTTCTCCGGTGTATACGTGTATAGGAGAGAAGCTAATATGCTACAGCGCCATACATCTATATGTGCACCTCAACGTGCAACCCAAGAAGCTAGCATGCACGTACGGTGCCATGCATGCGTGCGTTGATGAGGCGAGAAGAAGCTAGCATGTTTCTTCATGCAAGCTGGTGAAAAGAAGTTAACATGTACGAGTGGAGGACCAACGAGTGCGGTCGTGTACATGCGCTGGTACACCCAAGACCACCAGAACCGGCCGTAGAGTTCGTGTATACGCGGTCGATCTACCCATGTATTATACGTACAATGGTTGCGTACCAACCGGCTGCGGGTCGATGCTGTGTGGTGCGGCTTGGTACATAGTATAGAATATTTTGGGACACTCAGTATATACGGCCGTATGATACGTGCGTTGATTTCCAGCGCGTACATGCACGTCTATCGGCAGCAGGCTTTTGGACTAGCTAAATATATGTATGTATATTAAGTTTGTTTCAACTACATCTCGCCAGGTCCACACGTCATGGACTGCATGGGAGAGATGTTAGTTGATGCTGGTGTTCGGATGGGATACGATCGCCGCGTACATGTCCGTGCAGCCAACAAATATCTCATGGATTACGGAAGATAGCTATCACCTAGAGATAAGCACGTAAGATAGCCAACAAATATCTCATGGATTCCTGCACGTGGATAAGCTCGTACGTGCTTTCCTCAACAAACTCCGGGCGGCGCGTGTGTAGTCCAACAGAAGCCAATGCAACCCTAGCCTCTGTCTATATATAGGAGGCCAGTACCCTGGGAAGAGGGAGATCTCATTCGGCATCCACGCACCGTCAGGCTGCCCAGCAGAGAGCGCGTGTTCACCATCTACAAACACCGACGTCCGGCCGCCGCACGAGGTGACCCAGGCGTCTTCATCCAGGAAGCCAGCAAGCAAGTTGAGCGAGGCTTCTTCATCCATTCACTCGAAGCCATGGCGTGCACGTCCTTCTGCATGGGTAAGAGACTAATCTAGTTATTTATCTCTTCTAATCCTACACAGTTGCATACATGTGCTGGTGTCATGGTCCTGGCCGAGTAGATTGGGATGCGGCAGCTGAACGATCAAGACAGCGCCGGACTGCGATGGTCATCGCGTTGCAAGGAGACGGAGCACCGCCGGCGGGCTACGATTCGCCAGCATCGCGTGTGCCCGTGTGCTGCAGAGTTGGAGGCCGAGATCCGAATGCGGCCGCCAGGACAAGAACCTGAAGATACAAGTACTACTACAAGATGCAAGAGTCAGGATGTATATGCATATACATGCATGTACGTTCTCTATGCATATACATGCATGTACGTTCTGTGCAAGAGCATGGCGCCGTGGTGTGACTATACGTGGCGTGAATGTACACTCATGTACAAATACTACACCAAGCAAGATATATATGCATATACATGTGCGTACGGATCATGTATACGTGCAATGATCCATGCAAGAAGAGACAGGGAACATGCAAGAATCAAGAAGCGAGCAAGCGTGTATGTGTACATACATGTACGTACAGGCCATCTGGCCATGCATGCACAAGTTGTCAATGTGTGTCGAGAGCACAAGCAAGGCGACGTACAAATCTTCATCAACAACTTCAACAACTCTAGATGATCAGTTTCACGGCGTACCACGACGACGCTGCTGAGGAGTCCGAAGCGATCCAAGCTACACCAACACCATGCATGGAGACGTGAAGTGAAGATTGAAGACGATGACCAACGCAGCTTAATCGGAGGTGCTCTGTGAGCTTGACTCACAGGGGTAATTAACTGGGAGCCTTTCGAGGCCCCAGGAACTAGGAGACCACGTCGCCTAGTCAGATCGCCGCCAGCTGGCCATAGCGCGCGCATCTACGAGAGCTTGTATTTATTAACTCGTGATGATTAATAAAATACTTGTTCTCTTGTTATCTCTGTGTACTCAGTACACTGGCACGCCCGCACTTGTTCCACTTGAGACACCGCCTGCGGCGGGGTGTTTTTTTGTGTCCAAACATGGGTACGCCCCGCTCCGCTTGATTCGATCTCGCCGCCTCACCTTTTGAACTCAATTGCGGCCTATAAAAGTCTATAGAACGCAGTTGACTGTGCCACAGATCTGGCGCTTCCGGACGGAGAAGACGTAAATTTTGACACATGGAAAACCCAAACGCATAGAGAAGACGTAAAACCCTTGAGCGAGCATGTACTCTGGCGTTACAGAATGAACCTTGCAAGAGTGCAAGCTACAAACAATTGTATTTCAACTCCAAGGCAAAGCATTCTCCATCACCGAAACTAACATTTGAGACCTGAGAGCTCACAGGGCGACTGTCAGCTGTGAGCAACATACAACTGCATACCATACTGTGCAGCAGCAGATGCAACATTCCATACATTCAACGGAAAACCAGCGAAGCAAAATTAGAAAGGATAACAATATGCATTCTGTCAGTTCCACATCTTGGAAAAGTTCAAGACATCGAATTATTAACAGATATCAGTATTTTCTATGTCAAAATCCAATGAGGGCAGAGAGCAAACCTGCAGCAAGAGAAAATAGAGAAATGGCAAGCAAAACTGAAACTCCATCCTGCACTTCTCAAAATGCTATGGGGGAAATGGGGGAAAAAATAGTGGACAGGTATGTTTTGACGTTGTGCTTTCTCGGGCATTGCAGGTTATGCAGATGCAGTCTTCTTCTGCTGGAAAACAACTGCATACACAGGGACTCCAACACCAGTGCCCACCGCAGCCAGCACGGCGAGGGACACCTTAAGCTGCTGGTGCTTCATCCTGTGCAGGTTGTACATGTGCTTGCGTGGGACGTAGTATGGCTCATCATGAGCGTGCGCCCCCATCCTCCTTACGCCAGTAGACTGGAATGGACGAGAAGCTGAGAAATACGACATGGTGTCAGAGAAGTAGAAGAATAGGAGCTACAGCACACAGGAAGGCTAGATGTAATGCATGAAAAGTTTTGAGATTGAGAATATGAAACTTCAGAAATGTAATTATCAAAATGAATGTCACATAAAAGATTTCCATATCCAAAGAGTACACTCATGCTGCAAGTTGCTTTGCCAACTCTAATAATGTCGTACAGAGACAAAGGTAACCATTTCAACTTTCACAGTGATAATGTAATGAACCAACGGTACCATATGATTAACATAATGATGGCCATTGCATTCGGATTGGTGAACTTGAAAAATTTGTACACAGGTAATACGACTGATATTGCTCATGCATTGAAAGGCGGATGAAGAATCCAGATTAGTTACATGGAGAAGAAAGGCAGTCAATCCCAATAACATGGCAAGTGGGGCATTGTGATAGAGAAACAAAGAATGTGAATAGTACGTTTGGAGTAACGCAAAACTGACAGTTTCATTTAGATATTACAAATTTAATGTAATTTGCTTTTCCACATGATCTGGGTCAACATCTACATCCATACAAAATAGGACAGCTATAACTACTCCGCACCACATTTGACAATATATAACTAGAACATCCATGGATAATGAATCAATGCAGCTGCGTTGTGCTGGAGCTTGTGTGTTATATAGGCTCAGAAAAATCTAACCATTGTTGGCAAAGGAACCCAATCAAACCTACAACTATGAACTACCAAGACGCAAGAGAATAACAAAATGGTAGCATAATTATACAGGCTGTAGAGCTCGGAACAAATGCAAGACAACATATTCATTTTAGTAGTAGCATTTGCCACCACTGTTAACAGGTAAGGACACAAATTAGGCACCCATCCAATGCAACAACAGTTTCTTTTTCTTTGTTCCAAAAAAAAAAGCAACATCAGAGCTCGTGCAGTTCGATTCCGACTGAAACGAATTGCAAGCTACATCAATCTAGGGGAATTAAACATGCATCCCAGAATCATCTCCGTGGCTGGAGCGTTGGCGCAATGTTGCTATTTGCATGAGCTCCGTATTTGCTTCAGATCAAAATACAGGCTAACCAAAACGATTGCACGCTTCGCAAGTGCTAATCATATTTTCCCCACAAAGTCGAAGCGAACATTTAAAGCTTTGCCACGCAAATATAGCACCGCGCGAAATGGATTCTTTCGGATGCGACCAACGCGTCAGATCTAATAAGGCAGTAACGCAATCGGATCCCATGACAGAGACGCCCCCGATCGGATCGCGGCGGCACGGGTGAGCGGGCGGAGGGTAAGGGTGCGTGGGTCTTACCGGGTGCTGAGGCGGCCACGACGCCTGCGGCGAGGAGTCGGAGCCCGGAGCGCGCGCCGCAGCTGAGCGCCGTCGCCATCGTCGCGTTCCTCTTGGTCGTCGCCGGCGGTGAGGTTCGGGAACAAGATCCTCTGAAGTCGACCAAAGTGACTTATCTCTGCAGTCGCTGTGCATCTAGCCGCTCACTCCCATCCGACGGTGGAGCCAGAAATATGAGCTGCCCCACTTGGCTTGCTGGGCCGGCCCAACATCAGGCACGAGCACGACGCACGTATAGCTGCTGCTGCGGTAATTTTTCTGGCGCGAATCCTCGCTGCCTTGGCAGCGATTGGTGAAGGTCGTGCGCCGAGCTCAGGTTTCTGCTTGTGCTCTCCATCGCCAAACTGGCAAACTGCTTTTCTAATTCTTTTGTTTTTTTTCCTCCCTTATTGGGTTGTGCTTGAATTGATCGATTGAAAGAAGAATGATATGGAAGCTTGAAGGAAACATCAACTTGCTTGCATCAAATTAAAATTTGCAGATTTAAGATGGAAGAAAATAGGTGTGTAATGTTATGATTGATTCTTTTTATTCATTTATTTAGGGTATAGATTTTAGTTGTTTGATTTGCCACCTAATATCATGTCATCTTTATTTGTTTTCTTGTAGGGAGGGCTTTCTTTCTAGTCTCAATTTGGCATATCTAACTGCCAGCCATCCAAAATGCACCTTATTAGTAAACAACACACTTGACATGCTCAGCAAGCAAGTTGAAGAAGAAATGAATGGTGTTACACGCCCTATAGATCCCATCATCGCTCCCACCAATGTTACTCTGCCTAATGAATTAAAGAAAAAGGAGGTGGAAACTAAAACCTCGAAGCGCAAAAGAACTTGGCTTGACAAGAAGCGCAAGTGTGCAAAAAAGGGAGGTAACAAAAAAGAAACAGTACAAAAGGTGTGTGACAAGAAAAAAAAGTTCAATGGTTTGTGACAAGAAAAAGGAAAATGTTCAAAGGTATCTGACAACACAAAATATATCAGATTAGAATCTCCAACTATATTCGTTACAAAAAGTTTCAATTGTATTTAACTATTTGATTCTTTTCTATCTAATCAGGAGCAACAAACTATAAAAGTGCCAGTCGATGGTGGCGCAACACTACAAAATGTATTCCTAAACCATCCATCTTTACCATACACAGTCATCAATAGTTTCTCTCAACTATTGATGGTAATATTTTAAAGTAATACATTTTTTCACCAAATCATACATGGTTATTATGTTAATTATTTTTCTTCTATTTTTTAGGGAGCAATGACAGATGGTGTTATTGGTGAATTCTAGTAGTACAGATTATGCCCCCTCTGCATTTGTCCTGCAATGACAGATGGTGTTCAGATAGTTTTGGTTTTGTGGTTCAAGTGCAATCAGCCAAAGGGAGCTTGCAGTAATATGCATCATTTTGTGCATCTTGATGAAATTATAGTAACCAGCAACATCTTTTGTGCAGCCATATGAAATTGCAGTAACGAGTGACATCTTCTGTGCATTGCATTCACAATAGGATTTCAAATCAATTTACAACACAATGGCGATAACCAGTCACAATTTACAACAAATCAATTCACAATAGCATCTTCTGTGCATTGCATTCACAATAGCAGTAACCAGTCACAATTTGTTTGCTAGCACTAGCACTTGAACAATTTACAGAAGGGATTCCCTTTTACAGAACTGATAGCAATTACAGTCTCCTTCTATCAGTCTTTTATAGTCCACCGATGGGCCTGACCATAGGGCGGTAGGGGCTACGGGCACGAAGCGGGCGTTGCGGTGGCAGAGAGGGGGAGCGCTGGTGAGGTGGGGAACGCCGCCATCACAACCAGCCACAGGGCGGCTGCGTCTGTAGCGCGCTCGGTGGAGGGCGGGGAAGGCCGGTTCTCGATCGTGAGGTGAGACCTCTGCTGCTGGCGCTGACGCTGAGGAGGCTAGATCAGGGAGGGGAGGGCAGGGGAGCGCCGGCGAGGACCTCCGAGGGGAGCGCCGGTGAGGACCTCCGAGGGAAGCGCCGGCTAGGACCTCCGACCGTAGCGAGAAGGGGAACACCGAGTCGCCGACCCGGACCTGGGAGGAGTCTGTGGCGGAATCGAACTAGTGGACCAAGGGTCGCTAGCAATTGGGCTGATATGGGCCTGGTTACAGGCCTGTGAGATTGGTTTGTTTCCTTGGCTCACGGTTGGATAGGAATCGGATGGTTTCATATTAGTGACTGCAGAGACAAATCGCTTTGCTCGACTTCAGAGGATCTTGTTCTGAGGTTCGAGGCCTCGGGAGACGAGCGCGTGCGCGAGCAAAAGGGAATGGACAAAAGTCAGAGCTGAAAAGTCAGTTTGGGTTGTGAAGCCTGTTGCATGGGCTGTGTGGGCTCTCTACCTGGGCCGGGCTAAACGAATTGTCTATACTTGGGCCGGGCTCAACGTATTGTTCATGACTTGGTTTGAGATCGTTTCATCACATCATGGCCATGGTTTGTCAAGGTTTTATGTTGAGTGATTTTATCTTCACGAGCTAGTAGGACCTATGAGGTACAATTGTTATGAAATCTGGTGGTTTTTTTTAATTTCTATGGTTGTCAAATCAAAGATATATATGTATGTTGACGTAGGCATGCTAATTGTTACGAATGTTTATTTCTTGTGATGGCCTGTCTGTGGACATAACTGAATTATATATAACCTCTGTCCTCTGTTCTCGCTTCTGGGCGGCCATAAAAACTTTTAGAGCTAACACCCCTCATCTAAAACTCTAAACACTCATTGAAGTCTCTCTCTTTTTCTTGTCAAGTACATGAGAGCATTATTCTGGATGTCAGTTGATATCAACAAACAGGATTTATATCTGAATGACAGTTCAACTTCCATATAACCATTCATTCATAATTCATTCATCATGAATGGTGAACAAAGGAAGGAGGCGTCTAGCCCTAGCCCTATCTATCTTGTGCTAGCACGCAGCCTTTCGATCGATCGGCACGATTCAATGCCGAGCATTTCGGTTCAGTTCCGTGCGTTGTGAGTTCTTCATGCCGGTTGGTGGGTTTGGTGGTGAGGCTCCCTGGCTCCTCAGCATGATTGGACGACGGTACTTTGAACAGTTGGATCTGTGGCTACTACCGTCATGCAATGCAAGCATGTAGTACCATGTCCTAACTGCAATTTATGACCAGCGCATCAAGTCCAAAGTGTTGGCTGTTGCCTCCATGCCCATGCTTCAACACTACTCGTACGGAAGGGTCCGTTGGGTTTCTCCTGGCTAAAGTTTAGTAGCTAAACTATGAATTAAATTTTAGTTGTTGGGTATTTGGTTTGGGTGACTAAAAGAGGCATTTTAGTCTCTTTTAGTCCATATGTTTGGATAAATGGGACTAAAGGTGAGGTTTAGCTCCATTTAGTCCAATTTAGCTTCTCCTTGGAGACTAAACTTTAGCTCCCCTTTTAGTCACATTTTAGTCCATGTGTTTAGATAAAAAATAACTAAATGGATTAACGTTTAGTCAGCTAAAGTTTAGCAGCCCAAACCAAACAGGCCCGGACTATGTTCCAGTTGCATTATTGCATCTGCTGCTATGAGCGAGAAAGAACTGTTTGCATTCAGTAGTAAAGCATGTCCTTAGGATTAGCCCTTATCTTATTAGGAATAATGTGCCACCTGAAAACCATTATCTCAGTGCATGTATCTACTATACTGAAGCAGAAATCGATGGATCGATCAGCAGCAGCAGACTTGCTAGCTGTTGGTCAGAGGACAGAGGCATTTCCAACTTCAACTACTGCATAATAACTTTAGTCGATCTGGAACATATATAAGGTACTTAATTACGTAGCTAATACTCGTGAGCTAGTGAGGGGACGTCTGAACCTTAGATAATACTAATTCCTCGTGTGTGCAGAACCGGTGCATTTATATATATAAATGCCTGGGGGTGACGATCGACATGACATCGTCTCCGATCCTTTCTTCGTGTATCGTCCTCTTGCTAATAATCTCTAGGCCGTGTTTAGTTCGGCACCCAAGTTGGAACAGTGCGCACTGTAGCATTTCGTTTGTATTTGGTAAAAATTGTCCAAACTTTGACTAATTAGGCTCAAAATGTTCGTCTCGCAATGTACAACAAAACTGTGTAATTAGTTTTTAATTTCATCTACATTTAGTACTCCATGCATGTGCCGGCATTTTGATGTGATATGAACTTCTTTTTGCATAGTAGAATTTAGGGTAGAAATTGAGAACTAAACAAGACCCATATATATATCCATCATCTCCTGTTGCGCTATCCACGTCCATCAGCCTATTGCTTACACAGTTACACACATGCACAACTTCAACACGCATGCAGTGGATTTAATTATATATATGCCTACGTGATCGACGTACCGAGCAGGTACGTGCAGGATCGCCTATCGTATCTATCTTTATCTATCATTGGAAAGGAAGACGTCGTACGTACAAGATCAAGATGTAGCCCATGAATGTGTTTAAAGGCCGCGTATAATCGGATACAAAAGCTACTACTCTGATGACATCGATCTAGAGTACGTAGTCGCGTCTGAAACTAAACACTAATTTATTGTTCCAACGTGAACGTACTACAGCTCAGCTCTAAACACTCTTTATTAGTTCCTCGTGCCGTAGTCGCCGGCTTCCTTCGCTGCTTTCTTTAGTTTTTCTGCTTTTGCTTTCCTTCCTGCTCCTGGTCTAGGAAATCTTTGGTTACCTAGAGTTGAGCCGTTTGTTGTTCGATTTGGTGTTGGCTAATTTCTCTTAATAAAATACATGCTACATGGCACGTTCGCTAAAAAGAAAAATAGCCAACAACAGACAGGTGCAATTTCAAAGTATGGTACTTGGTCCCGGTCACATTTCGTCTTAATGAAATACTCCCTTCGTCTTTAAAAAAAATCAATTTCTAGAGTTGTCTTAGGTCAAACTTTTTAAACTTTGACCGAATTTCTAGAAAAAATGCTAAGATTTATGATACCAAATTAGTATCATTAGATTTATCATACAATATATTTTCATAAGATGTTCATTTTATGTCATAGATATTGATGCTCTTTTCTATAAAGTTAGTCAAAGTTAAAAAAAAGTTTGACTGCCACGGATTCTAGGAATTGATTCTTTCAGAGAGAGAGAGTACGTGTTACATGGCACGTTCCCTAAAAAGAAAAAATAGCCCAACAACAGACAGATGCAATTCCAAAGTACCATACTTGTCCCGGTCCCATAGGGCAACCATGCATTTCGTAGCCACACCAGCCTTGCAATTGGGCAAGTAAATAGCAAATTAAATATTTTGGATGCATGTTTTCATCTTCATTACAGAAATAAATAACATTTGGGACATAACGTCCACTTTCATGTTATCTTTATAGTTAGGGAAGCATTGTTTTGTGTAACAACCACACAAATATTTTGATCTTAACAAGAAGAAATTATTATTTCCTTTCCAGATGGGACAAATTATATTGAGGCGGCTCTCGCTGTGTTTTGTTTTCAGCTCATGTTTTAATCACCTGGCCAGTCGATCGATCGACAGCATCTAGATGAGCTGGCCTGTTTTGTTTGCGATCGACCTGAGTAGTTTAGCTTCGTTGTTTGTTTGAGTTTTGTGGTTTTTGTCTTTTGAATTAAAACTGGCTTATATGGCTTTGGTTTCTGGACATTGGCATTTTTTCTATTAATTTTTAAATAAGTTTTTAGCTTCTCAGGTATCTATCAGCACAATCAAATTCTAGTTTTTTAGTGTTTATTTAACTAGGTTTTCACTATTTCAAAGTTAGTTCAACAACTGGCCGGGCTGTTTGTTTGAGCTCCTGGCTAACAGAAGCCAGCACAAAGCTGAAACAAACACGCCCCTAAATTAAAGCCGAGTCACTTGTGCCAGTGATTAAGCAGATATAGGGCCTCTTTGCATTAGTTAGGGTTAGTTATTAGCAATAGCTAAAAAATAAACCAAATTAGCTAGAATTAGCCAGATAGTTAGCTAACAACTGATTAGAGCCTTAGCTAAAAATTAGCTTATTATATATTAGTTCCCTATTTACAAGAGCTAAGGCTAACGGAAGGTGTGTTTGGCAGGGCCCCAGATTCTCCCAGAAACATTTCGGATCTAAATTCTATCGAGAAATGTTTCTGATGATGAATCAGGATTACTTTGTGAAACCGTTTGGCTGGTAGTTTAGATTCTAGTTAAAAAAATCATATAAATAAAAATATGTTCAAAAAAATCTAAACTTTTTATGGATGGAGAATAACTTAAACACAAACCATTTTTATGGATGGAGAATAGCTTTGACTCTTTAGCTTAGCAGCCTTAGGGTCTGATGAGGTCGTACAATATATGATATTATGATATATGAAACGGGACAGGGACTGTTCTATTTTAATTTAATTGGCAAACTGAAGCCGCCAGTAGATTGTCCTCTAGCCATGACCCATGTGTACTCGCTTATTATCATTGCCTGACCATGGCTTATTCGCTACCTGAAATCTCTTATTAGCAGTACTATATATTTTAATCATCATATTAAGGACTTGTTTCACATGGCTTATCCTCATCATCCGGAGGGGCCAGAGCACTTGAGGACGAGCCAACGGCTTCGACTCCTCTACTCTACTGTTTGCCTGGAAAATGATCGATCCGTCTAAATTATTAGCTTTGTGAAGCTGCTACTAGAGCCGGAGCCGTTCTAAACGGATCCTAAAAATTAGATTGCTAGGCCCATACCACTTACTTCTCCAAGACCCCTTGAAATTGTTGAGACGACCCTACAGGACATACAACTTAGAGGGCATGACTCCGCCAGTGCTCCTTCCAAAGCTTTTTTTAGCGGCTGCAGCAGCTGTGGCTGCAGCTGCAGTAGTTGAAGCGAACAGGCCCTGGTCTGCAAAGTGAGATACACGAGTGAATTGTATAAGAGTACATGTGGGCAACTACACCAGGCTTGGAGCCCATATATAGCTCGAGGTCATACATAGCATCAACCAAGTAATAATAAAGCAAGATATATAGCATGCAGGTCAACTACTTTTAGGAGCAGTAAAAGCTAATGAGGCCATTGATTTGGGAGAACGGTACGAGTAAAACAGGTGAGGATTATGCAGATTGAATTGCATAAGAATTAAACAGTCTACTAAGTATGCAATTACAACTTACAAGGACCACCTTGCTAATTAGTAGTTCATGTTGACTGAGATGCCAAGTAGAAGCAATCGGTAAGGCTAGCACTCGGACGTCCGGCCCCAGGCCAGCGTCCGAACGTGGCTCCCGTGCTTAGTGCCCGCATCGCATCTCACACACCCCGTCTCATTCCCATCCGCAAGTGTCCAAAAACCGCGCCCCGCACCAACCCTGTGACCGCACAGTGGAACCGCGCCCAGCAACAATCCCACGCTCGCATGGCGGAACTGCGACCCCACGCCCACCTGCCCTACCTGTGGAGGCGTCTGCCGGCCTTGGGCACCAACACGCTAACCAAGGCAGTGCCCTCAACAACAGCAGTAGGTGGACGACGGCCCGCAACACCCGATCTACTTTTGAAACATCCAAATGAAACATTTGCAACATAAGTTTGAGACAGATGAAACACTTGAAACATGTGTGTGAAGCCATTGCAACATGTGCAACACCAAAATCTACTTTTGAAATATCCAGATGAAACATTGGAAACAAACGTCTGAAACACATGAAACAATTGAAACATAGGCTTACAACATGCGTATATTGCCATTGCAACATATGCAACATTTCATATCGACTTTTGCAACATTCAGATAAAACACTTGAAACACAACGTACACCCGCCTGGCCACGGCCAACCTGTGTGGAGAACTGCAGAACCGGCGGCGACCTCCTCCTGGTGGCGCTGGGGTGGTGGTGGCGCGATGCACGCCATGGCCGTGATGGCGAGGTGGATGGGGTCGTGGCGAGGGACGCCAGCACGGCGTGACGCGAGATTGGAACGGGCGCGTCCTCGGGATGGGGTGCGGCAGGGAATGGCTGCTGCGGGCAAGGCTGAGTGGGGCGAGCAGAGTCGCGTCGCGAACGCGGCGGGCAGATGGCGCGTGGACGCGGCCGCTATGGGCGGAGGGCGTGGTGGATGTGGCCGTTGCGAACGGATGGCACGGTGAAACCAGCCGCGATGGTCGGGGAGTGGGAAATGTTCTAGATGACGCGCAGACAGATGAGTTGGGGAGCGGAATCAGTTGAAGACTTGAAGAGGCCGCAGGGACATTGATGTTGGGCCCCTGATGGCTGCTCAGGCTTAGAACGGGGCGTCTGAAACGGAGATGCTCGGATGGACGCCCTGACAGGAGTATTATGGAAAAACAATTGCTGGATTTTGATGGGAAACTAACTCTGATTGAGCTTTGAAGTAAACACCCTGGCCTCTCACAACCTTAAGTACCTAAGGCCCTCCACAATGTTGCTCTTGAGTGATGCCTAAAAGAGGAGAGAGAGGATTGTAGCACCACTCCCTCCATTACAACTAGTGCAGCCAGTTTTGAGTGATGCCAGCAAAACGGAGAGCGGTGCAAGTACTTTCACTGATGTCAACTGATGCCAGATTGATAAAATATTGTTTCCTTCGTACCCATTGAGATGAAGACGACAATACCTGTGCAAGGCTGACTGAGCACGACATATGCTTTTTTATTTACTTTTAACTAGATTGGCGGGCCCTACAAGTGATGCTTGGTATTATACACCACTGTGAGGTAACCGGAGTGGTGCTAGAGTTCATAGGTGGAGGCCGACACTGTGGAAGGCCAACCGAAGAATTTGTCCTGCTAGCTTACGAGCCAAAGCTAGCCCAGTTTGGGTCAGGTGTGCAGCAGTGCGCGCCACATGGCTCGTATACAATGGCGAGAAAAATCAAATGCCCTGAAAGTGAGAGCGGAATCACCGCGAATTTCCGCGAAGTACTAGTAGTCTGCCTAGCTCCGATCCCGTCCTCTTTTTCAGGCAAGGCGACGCCAAACGCTACGAAATGTGCCATCGTTTTCAGGGGACTTCCGGGCCTTCTGTGATCTTGCCCTTGTCCGTTGCGTCCTGAAAACGCTCGCCTACTGGAAATCGGTGGAAACACATGGCCGTCTGTATGCGGATCGCAGCTGAAGACGCAGGGCAGGTTGCGTAGAATGGTGTTGAGATGTGCATGGCAGATTATATTAGATTACATTACATTACATTAGATGTGAGATGACGATGATTCCTGGAAATAAAAAAGAAAGCCAGCATGTGCACACACACTCTTTAATAATGTACATATTTTATTTGCAGAGACTATCACGCCTTTTTCCATTTCATGACTGCAAAATGTGCGGGAGGCGTGCAAACGAACTTGCATTGCATTGTGTGTGCTCGTACGTACTTTATTTTAAGCAAGATTTAGTTGGGGTAACTTGCATTGTGTGTGCTCGTGCGTGCTTTATTTTAAGCATGATTTAGTTGGTAAGAGTGAGGATGTATGCCTAAACCACCTAGGTTCAATTCCTAGCTTGGGGAGGCTAATTTAGGGTGGGGCACTCCTCCCGAGGAGTCAGAGCCGGAAAGAAGCCATATTAAACAGAGCCTTATTATGTTTACTTGTTGGTTCTTGGTCTAGTTTTTTTTTCTCTTAGTTTTTGAGGATGAAGGTGGCCGCGTGTTTATAATGAGTGGCACAGAGCCATTCTATCTGTGATATTGTGATACGAATTCTGTTGACAGCAAGAAGGGGTCCTCCATGCACCTACTTTTAGAACCATCTGAATTTTGATTGTGCCAAATTAGCAATGGTATATTTCTGGTGACAGATGCATGCGTGCTTGTTCACCGATTTGTCTTCGACCACCCAAATTATGGTTACACATCCATGCTCGAGCCTATATATAATCAATGCCGGATAATTATGCAAGTAGAGAGAGGGGGGTTGGCAACATGTATATTAGAGGATTTAATTTGTTGTCGGCCTGTTCTAGTAAATCTGTGCTATTATGTTCGTATGAAATGGAATCATGTGTCGATCGGCTTGCTTCTGAAGGTAGACATGTCTGTCATTGCCTTAAGCAAGAACAACCACAGTCTTCCACAATCAAAGCAAGCACATCGACACATTACGTTTCATCCGGATCCAGGAGTGTGCGTTCACTCAGCGTGGTAAGTTTCACAAGCTATGTACAACAATATTGATATCGTCATCGAGATCACAGGTGAACACCGTAATTTTCGTGAGAATTTCTATGATTTTTTCCCTAGTGTGTCTTGTGAAGAGCATGGAGGCTCAATTGGGGACGTCTAGTTAGAATATTTAGATCATGTTCTTTTTTCTAGCATGATATAGTTATATAAGCTATTTTTTCATCCCTTTCTGTGATCGACAAGATGACTATATATATTAGCTTTGAATTTTTCATCTTATTAGTTCTTGCAATCTTTTTATCCACTTGACACTCTAGTGCTTACTGTATCTTTCAGTATATAGGCTACACTCTTAATTACTATAACATACAAGGACACTCTTAATTATTGCAATATAAAGGCTACACTCTTAAAAATACTACAATAATGTATAGCATAAGCAATCATTGTAGGCTGTGTTGAATTTGCTATATCTAAGAAATGTGTGTAATAGTATTGTTTTATAAAAAATGTATAGTACTTAAAATTAAATTAACGGTATTGATATGTTATAATGCTTCAACTAAAACATATAAGCTTATTTCATAAGCAATCATTTTAGGCTGTGCTGAATTTGCTATATCTAAGAAATGCGTGTAATAGTATTGTTTTATTAAAATGTATAGTACTTAAAATTAAATTAACAGTATTGATATGATATAATGCTTCAATTAAAACATATAAACTTATTCCATAAGCAATCATTTTAGGTTGTGCTGAATTTGCTATATCTAAGAAATGTGTGTAGTAGTATTGCTTTATAAAAATATATAGTACTTAAAATTAAATTAACTATATTGATATGATGTAATGTTTCAATTAAAGTGTATAAACTTATTTAAAGTAACTACTAACAAAAATTTGGATTTTTGGGACGGATGACTTAGTTAACCGTCTTTGGAATACCAAGCAAGTAATTTCATGACTTATTCAAACAAAGTCTTATGTAGACATTTATATCAAAATCTAAAACTTTGTAGTTGATAGCCTTTTTATTTAAGATCGTTTAGGGACCTAAATATATACTTTAAGTTCTTAGAATTTCAAATTCAAATTTTAAATATTTTGAAACAACCTTAGATGAAAACTCGCCTATAACAAAGTTGTAGACTTCATAAGATCTAAAACTTTGTAGTTTAATTTTCTTTTTTAAAATTATTTATGAACTGAAATGTTGAATATAAGATTTATATAAAACTAATACAAAAGGATAGCATCCGATACTTGGTCATAGGCATACATGTGGTGTGTTAGTAGGAGACCTCATGTGAGTTAAGAGGTCGTGAGCTTGAATCCTCAAGATGGAATTGCTTGGGCAAAACTATATATATATATATATATATATATATATATATATACTTTCTTAACTTGTGGGAATGGTTTTTAAACCATCACTATAAATATTTTATTTATATAATCAATAACGTAGTAGCGGTTTTGAAAACAGTCTGTTGAAATAAAATTGATTATGATTTTGTTGTAGCGTAGCTTAACAGGAGCTAATTAAGGAGCATAGGACATAGGAGTATCGGAGTGACATGACACTCGGGGTGTAATTAATACCAATACACCGTGATCACGCGTGATCCCAGTGACAAGGACGACGCACACCAAAGTACTGTACGTGACGCGCCACCATTCTCAGCAAACACGCTAAGCCTTGTTTAGTTCTTGCTAAAACTTTACACCCTTTGCCATCGGATTTTTAACATATGTATGAAGTATTAAATATAGACTAAAAAATAACTAATTACACAGATTACGTGTATTTTACAAGATAAATTTTTTAAACCTAATTAGTCCATAATTAGATAACGTCGTGCTTCAGTAAACGTGCCCTGTGAGTCCAGCCGGGCTGCAGGCGTCAGGACATACCCCACGACAGTTCCGTACGTCCAGCCGGCGGTCATGCATGACTAAAATAAATTCAAAGACGAGAACGTATCAAGTGCTCCCATTTGAAAAAAAAAGGACCTTCTAAATGTATCAAAAAAAAACAAAAATATGAATAGATCGATGATGAAAAGTCCTATATTATTCATATAAATTTGAAATGTAATAGAAATCTGTGCAGAAAGACAAAAAAAAAGTGAAATCACCCCTTGAATAGTTGTGGGACGTTTATCTACCCATGCCAATTGGGTCCGTACCTAAACGGGTTGTGTCTAATAAATGGGGCCGCGCCGCGCTGCCCATTTTCCATCAATTATCAAGTCGTAAATAAACAAAAATGGCACTGAAAATAAATGTACGACAATCTAGTTAATGGGTGGTATTCTCTCTAACTAAATTGTAATTTACTTTGACTTTATCTTACGTCAAACTTTTGTAGCTTTGATCATGGTACACTACAAAAATATATTCCATAGAGTATCTAATGAAAATAATTCAAAGTTGAAGACATTGGTGTTTTTCTATAAATTTATTTTAAATTTAAGAATTTTTAACTATGGCAAAGTTAAAGTGAACTATATAATTTAAAACGGAGGGAGAGGGTAATATTTGTATTATGAGCCTCCTTAATAAACCCTAAATGTTTTGTAAGGGTTTTTTCGGTTAGCTCCAATCCCCTCGGTTTTAAGATTGACCGAGTTCTAATAAAAAGAGTTGGCGAGAACATGACATAATAATATGCAGTGCTAGCTTTTTGCATCACATAGTCGGACAGCAGGACAAACAAGACAGCCTCCACTACAACTGCACGATATCTGTCCAAATCAAAGCAATATATACAACCGAAAGGGCATGCATACGCAGCATATATATGTGCAAAGTGCCATGCATGTACATATACATATGGAGAAAGGGGGAAATTTTTCGTGGATTTTTTTATGTTCGTAAAGTAAAGGGGAGCGGGAGAGTTCATTATCAGGAGACGATGCACACACACACACACACACACACACACACACACACACACACACACACACACACACATATATATATATATATATATATATATATATATATATATATATATATATATATATATATATATATATATATATATATATATAATGCGATTATTAATATAATGTAGCAGTTAAGATATGCACGCACTGCAGGTGCGCGGTAGAAGAGTTTCTAGCTAGCTAGTGGACGACTAAGCTTGCTCGTCCTGACAACCACAGAATACTGCGTGATTTGGTGGGTGCATGCTTTGTGCATGTCGCAGCACCAAGCTGTCGGTTAACACAAAGCTAGATCTATATCTATATGCGCACACACCCACCCCTCGTCACAGAAATTGGATCGTTTCCTTGTTGTCGCTTCCGGCGCTTGCATTGCGTCATGTAACTAGTAGTGCTTTCTCTAAGGAAAACATGGCACTTGTTTTTGCGTATAACCAGGCAGCAGATGTAATATATATAACAGCATATACCAAGGGCTCCGATCCCTCCGTCTGTAATTTACTACTCCCTTCATTCTAAATTATAAGTTGTGCTGACATTTTAATACATAGTTTTTACTATAAATCTATATATACATTATGTCTAGATACATATTGAAAACATATATATCTAGAAAAACTAAACCAACTTAAAATATGAAACAAAGGGAGTACTTATGATGGATTAAAGAGCTAGAGCGCAGTCGTTGAACTTATTGACAATATTTTTGTCTAAAAAAAAGGAACTAGCACTTTGATGATAGTATATTTTATTGGACATTGGTCGTGAACAATAATTTCACAGAATAATAATAATGTCACAAATTGTAACTATTTAGCATAAAAAATGTTATTTTCTTAAAAAAACAACCTACAACCCTATATAGGTCTCTACTAGCTATATACTGTATTCATTTACATACATGCCACGTACCCTTCATCACAAAGTAATCTAACCAATATGCTAGTTATAATAACTTTATAATATATTTTACAGTTAATTATACTTACATTACATTTACATTTATTTTTTGGTCTAGTTTCTAGAACAGTTGGTGCAAGCAGAAAAAACCAGGCATTAAACTCCTCTAAAAAAATATGTACCTGAATTTTTACAACACATTTATTCCCGATACTTGACACCTATAAAGGACCTTCTTGTATCTAAAATAAGGTTACATATATGTTAACAAAATTTAGGCGTTGCTAGCATAGTTATCGATTCCATTCCGGTACCGGCCGGAATGCCCGGTATATCTCGTTCCGCAGCCCAAAACGGCACGAGGCATGCTGTATCCCGTACCGGCCTCTATTCCGGCCAGTTCCGGCCGTTCCGGCCACTTCCGGGCGTTCCGGCCGGTATCATGCTTACCACTCATCTCGGTACCGCCACCAATTCATTCTCCCGATCTAAAGGAAAGAATAAATCGAAGAAAAATAGAAGTAAGGAAATCAAGAAACGCAATCAGTTTTTGGATCCATCTTGAAGACCATGAATCAATAAATCAATAGAAACAATTGCCTCTAAGGCTAAGAATGAAAAGAGAGGGGAAAAGATGCAAGACAAGGAACCATGGCCTACTGCTCCTGCGAGCTCTCCGAGATGAACGAGTTCAGCTGGGTTGAAGGAGTCAGGTGCCCAGATCTCTAAGGTGGGGGTGTACGGAGTTGGGGGCATCATGTGCACCGCTGGTGTAGTTGCCGTCGCCGCCGCCGCCGGCCACCTGACGCCCTTTTCGTTCTGCTGCCGTGCAAGTGACGGCTAAAAGGAAGAGATAAGGTAAGATGCGTGGATGTGGATGTCCTTCTTTGGAGACCTGGAGACTGAGTTGCATATATATTGGGTCATCTACTTGGGCCGCTTCTGGGCCTCCAGCTCACTAGCAGTTCAACACTCCAAAGTTAATATGCATTATATCTCTTAATAAAAATCTGATTATTATTAATTATATCAAATCCGGAACGGTACACCGGAATTAACCGGTACCGGCCTGATCCATTCAAGAGCAAAACCGGAATGGCCACCGGAATGGAATTAATAAGTATGGTTGCTAGAGTACAAGCCAATAGCTGGGTATTGGCCTATTGGGCAAAGAAATCCTTTAAAAAAAATTAGGAACACATAATTAAGTCATGTTGCCTGTACGTACGTAGTATTTCTTACATATGCCAAAAAATAATCTGTATTTCTTCGAAGGCGCGCTGCTTAAAAATATAGGTCAAAGTAGCATATTTGAGGCGATATACGCATATCCACGTCAAAAAGACCACATACAACGTATGTCATGCTTACACACCTTCATATTTTCACCATCATGCATCAGCTTTTCAGGATCACACGCTTCGACTTTTGATGTCAGCAGTGGCCACCCAGTTCAATTCAACCACAAGCTTAAAGTTCCCAGTGAACTTTGAACGTAAACCCAATAATTAATGATGAATGCTTACTACACCACCAGCAGTCCAGCACCAATAGCACCAAAGCATTTCATTGACTGCCTGCAATTAATGGTACGGCGGCGCCTCACGAATTATTGGCAACTCGAAATACAACATGTACAGTATATATATCAAATGGAATCATATACTCCTATTTACTGTAATACTTATACTAGTAATAATTCGAGTAATTTACAGTGAATTATCATCGCACAAAATGCAAACGGCATCACGCACACCAATTAATATTGCTATCAACACAGCACACACACGCGCGAGCTGGGAGTGGGAGATCGAGATGAGACTCAGAGAACTGGAAGTTGCAGCAGATTGAGTGGCAACAACGACTTATCTCTCGGGCCTCAGTCGCTCAGGCCGCCGGCGACTTGGCCTTTGCGGCGAAGCAGGCTGTGGCGCGCTTGCAGGAGCGGTAGAGGCTGAGCATGGACAGCCACTCGGCGAGGGCGTCGCCGAGCCTGCTGGGCGACCGGCGCCGGGTCCGGCGCACGCGCACCCTCCAGCGGTTCGACGGCGGGTCCATGGCGGCGGCGTACTCGGCCGGGACGACGGAGGCGTAGGGGTCGGAGCCGCCGGCGCAGGAGCGGGCGAGCAGCGACGGCGGGAGCGGGAGCGCCTTGCTGTTGTTGCCCTTGGAGTTGGAGCGGTTCCGGGCGGGCGTCTTGGGGATGCCCGGGCGGTGCTCCCACGAGAAGGGCACGGCGGAGGCGCGCAGCGGGGACGGGAGGAACCGGTGGAACGGCGACGGCGACGTCGGCGGGAACAAGGAGAACGGGGAGGCCGGCGCCGCCTGCAGGGACGGCGACGGCGAGTGGTGGTGGTGGTGGTTGGGTTTCCATGCCTGGAGGAGGCGCCGGCGCCGGCGAGGCGTGGCTACGGCGGAGGGCGGGGCCGTGGGGCGCGACGGTGAGGCGTGCATCGTGGCCGGCCTCTGGTGCCTGGTGGTGGTGAGCTGGGGTCGGTTGGTTGGTCGGGCCTTTATGCTGCGCGGCCTGCGCGGGGAGGGGGAGGAGCAGCGGCGCGGGTTTGAGTTTGGGCGTCGAGGCAAGGAATATTTTAGGACCCCGCATCGGCAACGTGGGCGCTGACGTGCCTGCCGGAGTCGCTCTCCAGCGTGGTAACTGAGCACTGTGGTGCTTCAACATGCTTTGAAGATCCATGGTTTTAACATTTAATGTGAGTATTGTTTTGGCTCAAACAGTAAGTTTTGCCTTTGCTCATTTGACCGGCCCCACTAGTCTTTATTGTCAAGTAGTGGGTGACTAGATGAAAATCGATACTCCCTCTGTCTCTGAAAGCTTCAATTTCTAGAGTTGTTTTAAGTCAAATTTTTTAAACTTTGACTAAATTTCTAAGAAAAAACGCAAAGATTTATTGTACCAAACTAGTATCATTAGATTTATCATAGAATATATTTTTATAAGATGCTTATTTTATGTCATAAATGTTGTTCCTTTTTTCTATAAAGTTAGTCAAATTTTAAAAAATTTGACCGGCACGGATTCTAGGAATTGAAGCTTTCCGGGACAGAGGGAGTACTAGGTGATGAAAGAATTGGCACCACTAACGCGGTCATGATCGATCCCCACTGACTGACTTGGGACTGCTTTTGGCCTTTTACCGTCGTGTCATCTGATTCAGATGGCCATCGAGTACATGGGGTCTAGCAGATTCAGGTCATAGAATGTGTTTGGTTCATGGTCTTCCAATCTGCAGGCGACCGATATCGGACGCCTAGGATTATTGCCTGGGCCAGGCAACTCCGACAAGGAGGAAACCAAACGGCCCTTAAATTCATGTTCTTTTCTAGTTACGTCTCTCTGAACTGTCTTTAAACCATTGTGTTTCTGTTAAATTAAGATGAGGAATGCCTCGGTTCGGAAAAAATACAGCCATGACCCAAATAGCCAAAAAGAAGTACGTTTTCATGCATCTCTGATTTCGTCTAGCTAACAAGATGTGTGGCGGCAACACGGCATGTGTGGTGAATGGCATCATGGATCATGGAACTATATAACTCAAAGTCTCCTATTACCATCTTTGGTTGTGCCAGAACCCTTGGTCTTGAAACCGACTGCCACCAGATCAGTAGTATAGTTGATAAAGTAGTAACTCTGCTTCGGTACGTCAACGTTTGCATAAATCATGTCGTTTCTTTTTATCATGTTTTTTTTTTAAAGTTAATCCTCTTTGCATTGGTTGATGATGATGAAGCAAAAGTGAAAGGAATCGATCTCTACCTTATCGTTTCACCGTCGATAGATGTTGTGGAAAATTCATACTGTTGTTCATGGTATACGAATGCGATGGATGTTCATGATTTGGATGGTTGACGGTGAACATGCAAATAATGTTCATGAACCACACGGCGCCTATCTTTTTTATCGGTAGTAGATGATAGGAACAAGAGTACTCCCTCCCTACTGATAGTTCAAGTCGTTCTGTATAAGGTTTGGATCAAACATTTAGAATATAAACCATGAATAACTTTAAAGTTGTTTATTTCGAAGACGTGAAGAAAACATATGAATAGATTTATTTTGAACAGTACTTTCATAAAAATATACATATGTCATTTTCTAATAATATTTTTATAAAAATAAGAAGTCAAAGTTATGCTCTGTGTCATTATCCAAAACGACTTGAATTACCATATAAAGGGAGTACTGTATTTAGTTGCATGCTCTGGTACAGGAGGTCCTTTTCTTACTCGGGAAAGGAGACAGTGAGGTGTTGTAATAACGTAAGGCACCGCCTGATGAACCTAGGCTTTCAATTGAAGAAAGTAAACAAGTAGTTACCTATTCCATTGCAATTTGAGGTTCAGCTGGTAATACGTCGTGCATCACGTTTGCCTCAAGCTTTGCATGCACGCACACGGCCAGGCCAGTGATCGACGACCTAAGCTAGCTAGTCAGGTAAAAAGCACCAACTATACATAGTACTCAGATTGTTGATCTTAATGATCATGATCCAGTGGCCGGGTCCAGCAATCAAATACTAACGCACACTAGCTAGCTAGATAGCACTCCAGTATTTTATAGCGCACACGTGTACGCGAGACAAGGACGTACACATGGTTGCTGCAGTTTTAATGTTCGTCTCTCTTACTCTCGAGTAACTTGGTATATAAGTAGGATTAGTATAATAGTACTATGTACTAGCTAGAGTATATATAGTAGAAGAGGCTTATTGCTGAACAACGAGCAAGCAACCCGAGGGGGAGATAATTAGGCGCAGCTCAGGTCCTGTTTAGGTCCATTAGCACTAAAAATTAGCTAACTAATAGCTATTATTTTTTAGCGAGCTAATTTTTAGAGATGAGTGTTTGGATCCACCTGCTAATAGCTATAAGGTGGTTGGATAGTGAGTTGAAGGTACATATAAACTATTCAGCACCTATTAGCAACTACAAATGTGCTAATAGAACTAATAGTTAGCAAACCCTTCAGCTAATAATTAGCAGATTATTAACAGGTCTGTTTGAATGCATTAGTACTCATTTTAGCTGCTAATTTTTAGTGCTAGGCATTTGCTTAGTTTATTAATACTAATCCTCTGATTCACCTAGTAAAGAAGGGTTGCAGTACATGCAAGTAAGGAGGATCGAGCAACTCCTGCCGTCGTCACCTGAATGTGATGGACGACCCATCTCCGTATCCTAGCTAATTAACTGACGCATTCTATTGCCGTGCTACTGATTATTATATTATATATGTGTGTGTGTACATAGATGACAACAGTAGCTTCTATAGGAATATTAGCACCGGTAAATTACACCCTACGAAAGAAACACCGTAAAAATAAAGAACACGCTGGCTTACGCCAAGCAGGCATGCATCATATTATTCTTTCTCTGCCGGTCTGCCCGGGTCTCTTCCCTTCCGATCCATTGGCTTGTCAGTTTTAATTTGGTGGAAGTGGCGCACGCATGCAGGTTCAGGCGTGCAGCACAGCTAGGCCAGTCTCGGTGGAGAGTTTCATTACGTTGTTTCTAAGACAACCACGTCAATGAAATATAGATGAAAAACTCATTCTCAATGGTAAGTTTCATTCTAGAGTTTCATAAATATTTAATTTCATGACTCATAGAGAGTTGATATTCGTACTAAGAAAGTTTCATCTCATTAAACTCACTTATTCTCTCTTATTAAAAGTCTTGCCACTTCATCAAAACTGCTTATATGACATCTTATTAAATATAAATAAAATTCTGATGAAACTCCCATTGAACCTGGTCTTACACACACGTACCAACGCGAGCCATCTCCATCTGCTGGGCGGGGCTCTCTCGCTCCCGGTTAACTTGGCGACGAGAAAGTAGCTAGCTAGACAAGGAGGCAGTGCAAGCATCGGCGAAGACGAAAACACCCGGAAAGCAAAGCAACCAGTAGCTCTCCGGAAAAGGAACCCCATCGAAAGAGAGCATACCTGCCAAGTTAAGTGATGTGTGTACCTCTTTGCTCTTTTTTTCCCCCGGTGGATCCCCTTCAAACTTGTCGACGTACGAGACGACGACGGGCCATGGCGTCCGTCCGTCCCCGGCCCTGAGCAGTCAGGAGGAAGTGGGCATAGGTGTCAGTCGACATCTAGCACTCAAATCGTGGTGGACCGTGGACCGATGTATGTGAGCAATGCCCACCAAACGCCTATATTGTTTAGAT
Source organism: Saccharum hybrid cultivar R570 (assembly GCA_038087645.1). Taxonomy (NCBI): domain Eukaryota; kingdom Viridiplantae; phylum Streptophyta; class Magnoliopsida; order Poales; family Poaceae; genus Saccharum; species Saccharum hybrid cultivar. The sequence goes on from JAQSUU010000198.1 coordinate 1,718,052, forward strand.
AGTCAAAAAGAGTCAGAATTTTTTTTTACAGTACTCGTCACATCGAATCTTTAGATGCATGTATGGAGTATTAAATGTTAGTAAAAAAATAACTAATTGCACAGTTTGTCTATAAATGTCGAGACGAATTTTTTAAGCCTAGTTAGTTCATGATTGAACAAATTTTGCCAAATAACAACGAAAAGTGCTACATGAATTTCACCTAAAAATTTTTGCCATCTAAACAGCCCTAATTATAAACACACGCGTTGGATCGGCTGGAAGGCTGGAAACTCAGGGCTCGTTTGGGCTCTCCTTGCAAAACACTGTAGCGTTACTGTTTATAAGAGCTGATTTCCTCCCTCTCTCAGATAGCAGGCCAGAGCCGGAGAAGCCAAAATTTTTGGCTTCGGCAGCTCTCTGTCATTGAGAGAGAGGAAAAAAGAGAGAAAAACAGATTTCATGTATAGTATGAACAGTGCGGTGCAAAGGATTTGGCTCTCTTCGGCAGCTCTCTGTGTCAGAGAGAGAGAAAAAAAGAGAAAAACAGATTTCATGTATAGTATGAACAGTGCGGTGCAAAGGATCCGGAGCCAGGGAATCGCTCCCGAAGAGGCCCTCAACAACGGAGCATGAACGCACGCAGGCTTGTGCTACGAAATCTAGCAGCCTACTATATTCTGTTTGTATATTCCTTTGGTTGCAAAATACACGCTTATATAGTTCTATTTCATAGATCGTCGTAGTGAATATACTGCTAGGTAAACTAAAATAGTAAAATAGTTGTGCGTACCTACTCCCTTTGTCTATTTTTTAATTGTCGCTACGGTATTCATACTGGTCAAACTTTTCAAAGTTCGACTAAATTTGTAGAATATATAAGCAATATTTGTATCTCTAAATAAGTTTACTATAAAATATATTCAACGATTTATCTAATTATACTAATTATGTACCATAAATAGTAATATTTTCTTGTATATATTTAGTGAAAATTGAGTACGTTTGATGGCGTATCATGAGTTTATCACATGAATTTTGGTGAAATCAAGCTATTCTCTATTAGGGTTTTTGGTCTGAAGAATCACCATATGAGGTGGCGTAAACCAAATCCTGTTACCTCTTCGTTCACATATCTAATGAATGAAGATTATCCCTGTCCTTGTTCGGGTTTCATGGCTTCTACACGACTTTTAAGGCAGTGGAAGTCTACCTGCAAAGATCATTTTCAGAAGCAAGTTTCAACAGATCATTTTAGTAGTTTTATTAAACTTGGAAAAGAGCTTTGTTTGAAAAGCATATCCTGTTACGTCTTCGTTCACAGATCATTTTAGTAGTTTTATTAAACATGGAAAATATTCTATTGGCAAACCATGTATAAATGACACTGACAATTCTATTTAAATTATATTAATACTTCATGAAATAAACTATTTTCAGGAACATTAGCTTAAGAAACCGCCATTTGAAATGTCTAGGGACAGCTATTTTATTATGTCAATGCCTCTAAAAATGGACAGATTTTCAGCTGTAAATCGATTTCTAAGCTATAGTGCAACAAATGAAATAATTCTAGCGATGGTTTTCTATATGACCCCCCCCCCCCCAAAAAAAAAGTAAGGCGACTAAAAAAATCATGCGTGTAAATTGTAGGCTCCTTGTGTATACGATCGATCGGATTAGCTTAGCTAGCTTAATTTAATATTTAATACAATAGTTGCGAGCCCCCTGTGGTTTGGTGGTGTAGAGGAAATGGATTGTCTGTAGCTAGTCAATCGGCGGCGTGCCGATGCCGTCGTCGTTGCTCACCGGCGCACGACTTGTAGATAAAAGCGGCCGCCGGAATTAATCCCATACCTACTAGCTACGTCGGTCGATCGCCGGCTAATTAGGCAGAAGCCAGAATGGAAGCAGCTGATGAGATGAACACGTACGCACTTAATTCTGACACATGCGCTTGCCCACCTCGGCCACATCGGCTCCTCTCCGCCTCTGTTGCAGCATGCGTATATACTAGCACGATACACGCGCTCCGCCGCGTGCGCATCTGGTCTACGCACCCATGGCAAATATGTGGGCTATTAGCTTTACCGGATAGAAAATGAAAAGAGTGCCATGCATAGTCATGACAATACTGCAACATGATGTTCCTTGGGTACATGATCATTTAGTGATGGGTTCATGGAATTCCAAGATAGCATGGTTTGTAGTTAATTTACACACGAAGAGTACATTTTCAAAGCTGAGGTGAACAGAGGACATCTACTGAGACTTAAAAGAAACAAATTTCTTAATCCGTACTTTATTTATGTAGTGGTTGTGGACGTCTTGGGATGGCGTTATGCACAAGCAACATGGTGATTTGCCTTCTGAACCCTGCTGTCATAAGGACTGGATGTTGCGATAAAAGCTTCCACTACAAATAAAAGGCAATTTTGTAGTCAAACTGAGGGAGCATGTGTTCGACAGAAAAGACAAATTGCTGAAGGTGACCTGCTCTGTTTCATGGGAAAGGGTGGTAATCTGCCGTGTGCACCTAGTACTGCGGTGTGTCCTCTTATCCCTACAACAATCATTGTATATTGTATAAGTAATATGTTATGGTTGCAGTTTTTGAAGACATAGATGTTTTAGGGACAATAGTTATGGCAATAACAGTATTACCTAGATGTATCAACTGTTTCATGTGGTTTGGACTCGCTTTTAGACAGCAACTATGATGAGTATATAGCATCATTGACTACTATTAAGGAAAACAGTAGCAGCTATAAGGGAGGACAAAGATAATAATATTGGCATATGTGAGATGATGAAAGTGTTTGTGCTGCTGGCCAGAGGGAAAAAAAATATATGACGAACAGATAAACTGATGATTGTTAGGGAAATAATATATGCTAGTAAAGTAATGAAATAGCTTGGAAATGTTACCTTGTAGGTATAGTGGCTGTAGGTGCCATTGTAAGCGAAACATGGGTATACAATGTCTGCTCGGCTGAGGGTTTGCCCTGTTCTGCTAGCTAGACAAGCAGGCAGTGCAAGCATCGGCGAAGAAAAAAAAACACCCGGAAAGCAAAGCAACCAGTAGCTCTCCGGAAAAGGAACCCCATCGAAAGAGAGCATACCTGCCAAAGTTAAGTGATGTGTGTACCTCTTTGCTCTTCCCCCCCCCCCCCCCCCCCCCCCCCCCCCCCCCCCCCCCCCCCCCGGTGGATCCCCTTCAAACTTGTCGACGTACGAGACGACGACGGGCCATGGCGTCCGTCCGCCCCCGGCCCTGAGCAGTCAGGAGGAAGTGGGCATAGATGTCAGTCGACATCTAGCACTCAAATCGTGGTGGACGAGCAATGCCCACCAGATCAACGCATATAATAATTAAACGGAAAAAGTTCACGTTGTCTCATTCAACTTTTACAAAAGTCCGTTTTTCATCACTGAACTCTAAAATCAGGCAAAACACCTCCCCAACTCTTAAAACCGTTCATCTTACCTTCCTAGCCCCGTTATAAGTAGTTTTGAATTTGGTTTTTGTCTTTTTCTTTTTTATTTATTTCTGCTGAATCTTTGAAAAATCATAGTAAATCACAGAAAAATCATAAAATAGAAAATCTAATTTTGTTGGACTCCACATGAGTAGATCTACACTGTGAGAATATAATATGGTATGCTTTAGTACAAAGTTTTTGCTGTGGCTTTATATCTATACTTTTCTGTAATTAATTGAAATAATTCATAGGTACAGTTTCTATGGTTCAATTGTGATGAAATTTTTATGGTTGGCTAATTATTGTATGATTGAACTGTAGTAAAAATTTCATACTCATTGGATTATGTATAGCTTAGTTATAGATTTATTTATATTTAACAAGCATAAACCTTAAAAAATCAATAACTAAGTTATACATGATCCAACGAGTATGAAATTTTTACTACAATTTAAGCATACAATAATTATCTCACCATAAAAATTTCACCACAATTGGACCATAAAAACTGCAGCTATAAATTATTCCATTTAATTACAAAAAAACATAGATCTAAAGCTATAACAAAAATTTTGTACTAAAGCATACCATATTATATATTCACTGTGTAGATCTACTCATGTGGAGTTCAACAAAATTGAATTTTCATTTTATGATTTTTCTGTTATTTACTATGATTTTTCAAAGATTCATCCAAAATAAATAAATAAAAAAGACAAAACCGCCTTCAAAACCGCTTATAACTGGGCCAGGGAGGTAAATTGAACGGTTTTAAAAGTTGAGCGAGGTGTTTTGCCCGGTTTTAGAGTTCAGGGAGGAAAAGCGGACTTTCGTGAAGGTTGAGGGAAGCAACGTGGACTTTTTCCTAATTAAACACACGCGTTGGGAAGCAACATAGAGAGTGATAAAAATTTGGTCTCTACGATATATATACAAGAGATTTGTACTCCCTCCGTCCCAAAATAGATGACGTTTTTTACTTTTAGATATCATGTTTGACCATTTATCTTATTTAGTCTTTTTGTGTAAATAATAAAATAAATAAGCCATTATTAAAGTATACCTAATGATAAATGAAGTCATAACAAAATAACTAATATTTATAAAAAATTTTGAATAAGAAGAACAGTCAAATAAGATGCCTAAAATTAAAAAAAACATCATGTATTTTGAAATGGAGGGAGTATGTCACACAGTAACAACAAATCAAGATCCATGTATGGGGCCTTCTTGAAACCCTGGCCCTAGATATGACTTTCATGGTTTTTTTTTATTTCTGCAGTTTTTCCCTAGCAGCAGCTATATAAATCAGTACTCCCTCCGTTTCAAATTATAATTCATTTAACTTTTTTGACCTTAAGTTTGACCGCTCGTTTTATTCAAAAAATTTGCACAAACATAGTAAAATGTAAATCATTCTTGAAGAATTTTTGTTAATAAAGCAAGCCACGACAAAAGAAGTGATATTTAGCATAAAATTTTGAATAAGACGAGTGGTCAAACTTAAGATAAAAAAGTCAAATAAACTATAATTTGGAACGGATTTAGTAGCTTTTAGCTTCTTCAACCACTATGAGAAAGAAATTAAAACTGTACTATATGATAACCAGCTAACTTTGGTTACAACACGTTTTAATGCACAGGTACTGTTGCACTTACTAGTTGGTTTTGGTCAGAAATTAAAGTTGCGCGCCAATGGGCGACACTCTTCCTGTTGTCGTCACTCGACGTTTGCACTTTGGCAACACATGGAGTCGTAATAATATGTCTGTGCTGAGGCCATCCGCAGTCATGGACCTCTATATTCATCCTCTATACGTCCCGGTCAGCAAGATTCTCTCCTCTATACTTAATTCTCCCGCACCCATCCATTCTCTATATCATCCTCTATCCACTCTATCCACTGTGGGACCCACTTGTCACTTTATCTAAATATATCCATGTGTGATCTAGTTTTGAAAGATTTATTGAGACGAATTTAATGGTACAATCGAAATTTAATTTGGATTTTTTGTTTGTAAGTTATAGCATTTTTTCCTTTGTTTAGCTAGTGGGGTCCGCTACTGCCCACTATAGAGTAAGCACTGTACCACTCTAAATATAGAATGAGAGAAATGATAAAGTATCGTTTTAGAGTACTCAGTGCAACAGTTTTTACTTTATATTCATACTCTAAAACTTTAGAGTATCCTTTAGAGTATCTACTGCGGCTAGTCTGAAAGCACGCTCAACGCACCAGCGTAGCGTGTAGCCCTGCAGGGCCATGTAGGCTCATATGCCTACTCGGAGGAGAGAGGGGGTGAGATGGTAGCCTTACATAGTAGTGGCTGCTTGCAGAGGCGCCGATAGCCTGACCAGAAGAAGCCCTGCCGATCGGCTGTGTTTAGATGTAAAAAAAAAGAGACAAAAATTTTTGCATAGTAACTATCACATCGAATCTCTAGACGTATGTATGGAGTATTAAATGTAGGTAAAAAAATAACTAATTGCACGGTTTATCTGTAAATGTCGAGACGAATATTTTGAGCCTAGTTAGTCCATAGTTAGATAAATTTTGCCAAATAACAACGAAAAGTGCTACAAGAACTTTTTCCCAAAAATTTTCATATCTAAACACGCCCTGGAAAATTTTACCATGACTTGGACCCTAATTCCATGACTTAACATGAAGCCCTTTTTACTATGACTTAAAATTCCATCTATAGTAAAATTAGGGTCCAAGTCATGGTAAAATTTTAAATATCCAAGTCCAAAACATGAAACCCTTTTTCAATATCCAAGTCATGGTAAAATTTTAAATTTGTCAATGTCCAAATCACAGTAAAAATCCAGACTTAGCCAAATAAATCTGGATTTTTGCTATGACTTGGATATGTTAGAATACCAACTACCATGTGGTAGACATGTGGAAAAATGATTTTTTTACCATGACTTGGACATTTACAAATTTGAAATTTTACCATGACTTGGATATTGAGAAATATGACTAACTCTAGAGTTTTTACAATGACTTTCTGTTTGATCACTTAGAACAACCTAGAAATACTTAGCATAAAAAATGATATACATGGTATCAGGTCTGTGGCGTCAGGCTTGGCGCCAATGGTGACGACGCTAAGGTACTGCCACGTCAGTGCCAGCTCGGCGTCGTCGGCCAAGTGGCATGGGGGCTTGGCGCCAACGTTAACGGTGCCAAGCTGTGTTACCTTGGCGTCAGCGTGGATGGCGCAGCCCTGGGTCTATTTCCTGAAATCTTTTCGTCAGGGGCATATTTGAGAAAATCTTTTAAAAAAGGGTTAAAAAACAAAAACAAAAAAGACGGTAGTGTACCCTGCTGTTGCGGCTTGCGTTGGGGGCTGTGTGCCTCAAATTTGCCCTGGTCTATGTGTACTGTGCTTTTTGTGCGCTGCTAGCCCCCGTTGCAGCTGCCCTGATGCGTCCTCATCGCTTTCCGTTAGTTAATCATCGAGCTAGATTACAAGAAAGATTTTTGCATGTCCATCACTTTATTATTTTGCAATCTCCAGCAAATAAATCGACATCATAGCTTATCTCAAAAATAAATTTAGATCTTTTTACAATATTATTTCCATTATTATTGGTTAGGACATCTCTTCTCATATCATCATATATAGTAATATATTACTTATATATATACACGTACAAAACTATATGTATCTTCTCTTCTAAATAAAAAGAAACAAAGAGAATATACACCTTTGAATTTGGAACCGCGGAAGCGTGCTATTCCTGCTCATGTACTCCCACCAATACAATATCCGTACAAATCTCTCTTTGCCAGAAAAGTGACTGTGCGTATGTGTTGGGGGCGTCTACGTTGTTTTTTTTTTGAGCCGGGGAGATTCCCCGTTCCCATGCATTGTGCACAAAAATACCACGGGCACCGGGATCAAACCCAGGGTGACCGAGCGCACGACTCGTGCTACTGACCAAACAAGCTGGCGTCTACGTTTGAACTGTATAATTTTTTTAAAAAAAGTACGTGCGGAGCATGCGGTTCTTTTTTTTTTTGAACGAAAATTGAGTAACATTGGCAAGGCAGTGGCCGTACGTATAGGTATAAACACTCGTATCCTAACGTCTACGTCGTCCAGCATGTATGGGACACGGATACATGGCATGCGCCGCACGTAACGTAATGGCCCCCGGCCCGCAGGTCGCAAGGCCATCCGCCATCATCGTCCCGCTGGCACGGTCCAGCTTGCCCGCTTGTTTCGGTATGTTGCATTTGGATGAGCTTTGACGTGGCCGGACCGGACCCTATGGCTGGATTTCCTGCGGGCACCGGGCACGTAACCTAACCTTCACACACACCATACGTGTGGACCGGGTATTGAAGCGGCTGTTTACGAAGGCACATCACACACGTACGTATGTATGGCATTGCTTGCTTGCTTCCGGTCTCTGAGCCGTCACCCATGTGAATGTGATGCAAAGACGAAGGGTCGTCATGGCAGTCCATTCCATGGGCTGCACGCTGCGTCACTGCGTCAGCAATGGCATTCCATGGGCTGCACGGTGCATTGTGAACAAGGATGGATCGCCGAGCCGCATGGGCACATACAGAGATACAGGCAACAACTCCAGTCTAGGCGCATATGGACCAGCTAGCAGGGCGGGTGCGATGATCGAGCTGGTAGTGCCGTAGTGGTACGCACGGCACGACGGCGAGATCGTCCGTTTCCCGTGGCGGTTACCTGCTACGCAGTATCTCAGACACAGACACAGACACAGGGCCGGTTTAGATCTGAAATTTTTAGCAAAATGGTACTGTAGCGCTTTTCGTTGTTATTTAGCAATTAGTGTCCAATCATGATCTAATTAGGCTTAAAAGATTCGTCTCGTCCATTTCGTCTAAACTGTGTAATTAGTTTTATTTTTATCTATATTTAATGCTTCATGCATGCATCTAAAGATTCAATGTGATGAAGAATCTTAAAAAATTTGGCAAAATAAAGTGAAACTAAACAAGAGCCACAGACAGACACAGCCACCAGTCCACCCCACACATCATCCGCGTCGACGTCCTCTCTAACTTCCCCAACCACGCTGACGCAGTAGTCGCTCGCTCTTCAGCTGAATCGTCCGTCTCTTGGACTCTTCCTCACTGATCTCATCTCTCCGGTGGTTCCAGCCATCCGGGTTTCGGGGGCCCTATGCGGGCGGTATCGCAAGATTCGATTCGCTTCCTGACACGCACGCTCCTTCAATTCAGCATTGCCTTTGCCTCTCGAGGTCATGAGCATGTATGTACATGTACTCTATTGCAGCGCAGTCACCACTCACCAGGCAAGGCATGGTGGCAGGAATAGCCATCCACAACAAGTTGCTTGCGTCTCCACTACTCTCCAGGCGAAGCATGCACGCCACAGCAATCTTGGATGGCTTCCCAGCAATGTCGACAAGCCCAAACCAGGAGCATGCATGCTTTACGGCTTTACGGAGTACTCAACTTGCAGCGGGAGGCGGGAGGCCACGTGTTGATGTCGGATGTCGTCCGAATCACACACCAGAAAGGATATTAGACGCCCGGGCCGCCACAGACCGAAGAATGTAGCGAGGATATCACTCTTACGTGGTGAAGCACGGAGAGGTTTATAAGCAAACCACCAAAGAATAACCAACGTGCTTGCGTGACGAAGAACCGGCTAGTTTTCAGGCAAACTAGCAAATGAACCGTCGAAGCTCTCGCCCGGGAGAGACTCCGTCAGGGCAAGGACGTCGCCGGGTTGCCCTAGGTCGGCCGGCGAGCCTAGGGCGCCATCTTTAGTCGTGAATCAAGGGATGAACAACATGGAGGTCGAAGGAGAGGAGAAAAAAGGGTAAAAGGAGTAGATTGATTTGTTTGTATGTCGATTGGATAGATGAGAACTCAATCGGCCATGATCCTCTCATATATATAGAGAGGGTGGTCTTATCCCAGTAGGAAACCTCTCCAAGGCTTATTTTCTAAGTTTTTCACGTCCAAAAACCGATCTAGAAACAGATTGGTTCGAGATCTGAGAGTTAGATTCGGAATAAATACCTACCAGAAGTTCCGGTCAGGCTTTACCGGAAGTTCCGGTCTCGGACTGGAAGTACCGGTAGTTCATTTTCGCGCAAAACTGCGCCTTCCTCCACCAACCACCGGAAGTTTCGGTCTCGGACCGGCAGACCGGAAGTTCCGGTCCCCAAACAGATATTTTCTCGGAGGCATAACTCCCTCATCCGGATCCCAAATTGGACGTTCCCTATATGTTTTTCGACCATCTCGACGAGAGGAACACAATGGTGAAGTCCGTTACACATTTTGACAACTTCACAAAATGAACATTTTTGGTTGTCAACGCCATGTCCACTGCATTTTCGCGACTTTTGTATATATACATACAGTTATTACAGCTTACAAGCAACATGGTTTGGCATGGTGATTGCCACAGTACATACACACAAATGCGTACTGACTGACCGCCGACAGCAAGACAAACAAAAAGGAGAGAAAAAAAAAATCTTGCCTATGTATGTATATGCATGTGCTATATCCATCCTGCACTGTTTCTGCAGGCATTATGTATGCTAATTAAGCTCATAATCTGCTAGTAATCCACACGATCACTCACCACATCATGGCTGCGCTGAGCGACCTCACGGTTGCTTCTGCACGTCCACTCTGTCCATCACGTCCAGCGCCCCCCTGATCCGGTCGATGTCGAAGCCAACAGCAACCACGGGCGACGACGAGGCGGCAGACCTGCCCGTCGCCAGGGGGAACACCCTGCCGCCGCCGTGCTCCCGCTCCCGCGACGACGGACAATGGCTGCCGCTCTTGCTCAGCCTGTCGTTCCTGCTCAGCGCCAGCCTGTGGCCGCGGGCCCCCGGCGCCGCCGTCGACAGCTCCTGGCTCTTGCTCTTCCCAGTCGTCCCAGCGGACCGCCGCCGGGTGTACGCGTCCTGCAGCATCTCGCGGTCTTCCCGGGTGAGCCCAGCAGCAGATGCCGCCGCTGCTGGCACCGCCGGGGCCACGCCCAAGTGGACCGGGGAACGCACGGGGGATCGGCTCGGTGACCTGTTGTTTGGCGGCCTGCTGTAGCTGATCAGGGCGTGGAGCCACACCACCAGGTCCAGTATGCACGCGTCGGCCTTCTCCTTGTCTGCGTGATACAGGGTCTCGATCTTCAACGCGTCAGGTTGCCCAGCCTGTTTCCGTGACGGATCGTTCCTGCACAGATCGGAGACTTCTTCAGTTTGGGGACACACATTTAGCTTAGTTCTTTGAGGAATAATAATTACTCTTTTAAAAAAAAAGAATTGATGAGTGTCTTATCTTACCCTGTGTTTGCCCACTCGCCAACCCATCCGAATCCATGGTGTGCTCTGGTTCATAGCATTACAAACAAGGGTTAACATCACAGCCAATTCGTCCTGGAAAAGGATCAAGTTTCTCCATGATTCTACTTTTCTGTAGCTGAACAATTCAATTCGATTTGAAGTACCTGGCCGTATTGTTGGCAACCGGGACAATCCATTGCAAAGTTTTCTCCATCGAACTCCTGATTTTAGTGATCGGAACCTAACGCAGCAGGAAATAGTGTTTAGAAAAATAAAGCTCCCGTGTGGATGTTATCAATGTGGATAATGGAGCATCGTATTCCACAGCATCAGAGTACCTCTTCAGATTCTGTGGAAGTTAGCAGTCTTGTTCGAAGAGCAGACTTGACATTTGGGGGCAGACCTTGATAGAGTGCATCTCTTGTACTTTGAGGGGGAACAGAGCTTCGGGAAACCTTAAGCAGCGACGCGAATATCAGTCAGTAAACAGTTCCCCAGGACTGTTCAACAAGTATTTTGTTGAAAGTATGTTCCAATTATGCATTTATGCTCATTAGTAGCATGAGATCTGTAACTATGACAACATTCCATTTTTTTCAGAACAATGTAGCAAGATTTCCGTATGATGACTGATTGGCTGTAAAAACAGCACTTCTAAAGCGAAGATTTCCAAGTTTCAGAATGTAATAACCCAACTGGCATTTTGAACCTTATCCTATAACATCATTGACCAATATGGCTACAGGTTGTGGACTGTAGAACCAAATATCTAGAGAATATGTACAGCATATTTGGTCTGCTAGTTTCAGCATAACCTATTGGTAATTTGAATATGAAAAACAAATGTAGCTGACCAGTGTGGACACATGCAAAAGAGAAATGAGGTAGCAAAATATATTTGCGTAAACACGAGACACTTACAATATTGTCAATCTGAGAAATGATATTAGCATAGTGAAGAGAGAGACCAGCAGACCCCAACGTTTGACGGCTCTCTTGCGATTCGTTTGACTCTCCATCTACAAGAACAAAAATACGCAAAACAGACAAGTTAGTAGTAATTACTAGGTGGTAACCGTGACTGGTTTGATGACAAATATAGAGTGGGCGAGTAACCTTACCACAAGGCCCAAAAGTATCTCGAATCTCGACATGTAAGAACTGGACAATATCTACAAGCTTCTCCATGACCTACAAATAGGAGGTACAATTTGCATCATTCATCTTACCCGTTAAAAGCAGAAAATTAGAAAATTTCCATCTGTGTGTTCCTTCATCTTGTGCATGATTTGCATATGAACTACTTACACCATCAAGAAACTTAGACCAAAGAGACTTTTTCTTCAAATTATGTACATGCTTCCTCTGGCTCTTCAGTTCTTGTCTGATAATCTGAACAGTGTCCCCTGTTCATTCATGGCAGTCAGTTATAAGTGTGATGAGGATCAGGGATTTGGACTGGCAGCAAAATAGCATCTGAAACTACAAGGGCGATACATGGATGAACATCGGCATACCCCTTTCAAATGTAACTGATCTTTTCTCTTCCTCCAATTTACGGCGATAATCTTGCTCAAATCTATCTAATGCATGTAATTCATGGTAGAGATCCTATGGGATAAGTAGTGAAATGGCAACCAAATCAGAAAAGGCTAGAGGAATCAAATGGATTGCATGATCTGCAAAGGTTAACAAAAACCAAAGAAATGTAATCAAACACAGTTTGTTTTCTGTAAGAACACTAGAGACTTTTTTTTTTTGCGTAAAAAGAACACTAGAGACTTTGTCAACGTATGTAATACTCACACCAGTGTGTCGAACAAGGGTCATCAGTTGCTGCATATCTGCTTTTGCCGTTTCTTTTAATTCTGGTTGGGGTGTAATTTCTGACCCTAGCCTGGAAACAAACACAAGGACTAGTGAGATCATTACACTAGGAATCAATCATTAAGCCATGTTAACGGTGGGAACCTACTTGGAGAAATAACGATCTAGGTTGTGCCACTGAGGATCTTTGCAACGATTCCCAAATCTTATGACTTCTCGTGAAAATACACTCAGCTCTTGCCTGCAAAGATGTGACCAGAATATGAAACCTTTTATTATTTAGGAACGTTAAAGTTGGGCTATAACATCCCGCTAAACCATCACAGAGTTAAAATGCTAATATATGTGTTGGCAAACCTCTTGTCGGCTGCAGCAATTCTCATCAGATCATCCATGTCGCTTGAAACTAAACGTTGTACACCTTCTGATAGAAGGACCATGTCCTTCAAATAGTTCAGGCTTTCTTTGGACAAAGACTGCATGAGGCTCATGCCCTTAACTATTGTGTTTGCAACCTCGAATGCAAGGATTGATATTTTGTTCCCCTTTGTCGTTGGTCCCGCCACAAAACCACCTCCAGGGCTCAAACTTGACATGCTGCTGCCCAGATTATCTAGAACCTCTACTGCTTTCCCAAGTCCAGAGGTACTCTTTCTACCAAGGGCTATGCCTATGTCTGAAACCTGCAAGAAGAGTCGAGAAAAACAGAAGCATTACGAAATCTGGCAAAAGAAGCTTCTTCTGAAGCACAGAAACCATGTCTGGATACACAACTCGATAGATTGACACAAGGTTCATGCTACAATGTAAGAACTTAGCTCCTCTCATTACCTAAGATCACAAAGTAACATTATTTTCAGCAAAATTATTGTCATTACTCATTACACAATGTAACGCAACACCTAAGTCTTAATGCAAGATCCAGCATTTGTTTCCCAACAATGAACTAATCAATTTCGATGCGCAATTATACAAGCACATGTAAATCCAGAAGGAAAGACTTGCCTTGCTCGGACCGGCCTTGCCGGAGGTGCTTCTCCTAGGCTTGCCAGCCTTGGCCTTCCACGATTCGGCATGCGTCAAATGCGGTTCCTTGGAGACCGAGCGACGAGTCTTGCCGCTCGTGGACGGCGGCGAGACCTTCTCCGACAGACGAAATGACTGATCGCTCACCTGGTTAGGATCCACCGCCTCCTCGACGGGCGCGGTCTTGTTATTGCTGGCGGCTGAGAAGGCCCTGAAATCCTGCTCCACCACGAACCCCATCGCCCGGAACGAGAGCTCCGTCGGCGATTTGTCCCCGGCGATCCCCGCCGAACACACGCCGCCCATGATGACCAATGCCGACGCGACAAGTAGCTCTACCAGCCGAGCACCTGTAAGATGCAAAATTGGCCGTGTCCCGTCAATATCGCTCAATCCCACCCGACGCCGGCGATAAACAACGAAGTAAATGAGCGCTGAAAAGATGGAACGAAACTTACCCGCTCGAGTCGTCGCGTTGACGACGCTCCCGCCGAAGAAAAAAAATCAAAGCAGGAAGAAGGTGACGACCTCCAACAAACCAAGAACCAAGTAGGAAATGCGCCCTTTTGAGCACCAAACAAGGGAAGGGAATAGAAGGTATCAACCACCAGGCAAGTACCGATGGGGAGGAACAAGACAAGGCGGCCAGACCCAGACCGCGAAATTCCGCCGCCGATTAGTCAAGAAAGCCGGCTTCAGAGAGACGGGAGGATTAGATTTTTTTTTACGGGACCCAACCGCCGTTGAAAACTGCAGAACGAGCGGAGGGAGGGACGCTCCGTGCCGGAGCCGAGAAGCGGCGACAGGCACCTCCCACCGGTGGTGTTGATGGCGGCGGCCGGACGGGTAGGAACCGCGTGCTTTTCAGTGGTTGTTCCGATGTGGATTTGATCGGAGAGTAGACACCGTGACAGTCGCGCTTGCTGGCCTTGCTTGTGTTTTGGTCTTTTCGGTGCCAGAATTTATCTTTTTATAAAAAATAAAATAAAGGGGGAATTGGCAAAGTCCACGGTTCAGAGGGGTTTATTAAATGCAGGGTCTGTCAGCCCATCGCAGCACTGACTTTTTTTTTTGTGTGGGATTTGACTTTGCTCTCTTTGAGCCTGTTTAGTTTTCAAAAAGGAAACTTAAAAAGTGTTACAGTACCTATCACATCAAATCTTGCGGCACATGCATGGAGTACTAAATGTAGACGAAAGAAAAAACTAATTACACAGTTTAGTTGTAAATCACGAGACAAATCTTTTGAGCCTAATTAGTCCATAATGATTGGACACAAATTACCAAATAAAACAAAAAGTGCTACAATAGCCAAACCCAAAAAATTTCTCCAACTAAACAAGCCGTTTGTCGACAAATCCACCGGTTTTCAAGTCCCATACTCATCTTTCCACATTTGTCTTCTTGTGTTGACCATCCATTGATGTGCGTCACTTTAGTACTCCGTAGTTTAGACACGAATTCAACATGCATTCTATTGTGGGAAATCAGTGGGTGTAGATATACTAGTAATCATTAATAAAAATAGAAGAACAACTAAATATATTCTTTTGTTCTATTTAAGTATCACCTAGATGTATGTGAATGTCAAATCTTCTTAACAGGATCTAATAGAAAATATTAGTAACATGTGCATGTCTAAATAAGTGTATTATAAAAAATATATTCAATGATTAATCAAATGATACCTATTACGCACCATAAATAGTAATCTCTTGTATACATTTGGTCAAAGTTGAATATATTTAACTCATCGATATGTGAAAACGACACTTAAAAGGACCATAGAAAGTAATTCTTATATTATAGAGTGAACCCTCTATATGGCTCTATATATAGTTATATACTTCTTTTGTCCTTAAAAGAATAGATTTTTATACTGAAAATTTGTCCTAAAATAAATTAACTTCTACGGAGTAAGCCCTCACATCCATCAAGCCCATTTATTTCCTCGAGCCTCCAGCAGTCACAAATATTCAAGAATATTCTACAATAAATTTATCTTTTAATGACTGTCTGTGTTGTACTGTGTAATCTTAAAACTATAGGGCGGTGTAGGTTTTAGGTAGGTTTAACCCCATTAGCAGGATTGCAACTGAGTTGGGTTGTGGCCTTGTTCGCTTGAACTTATCAGATATGGTATAATGTTTTTCTCTCGTAACAAATCAACCAAAACAGTAGTTTCTAGCCTGGCTTTTCAGGGAAGCGAATAGGGTAGGCCAAGCATGCAAATTTCCAACACTAGGCCATGCTACCAAAACTAGACAGCTCCAACAAGCACTAAAAAGGCTTTTTAGGTTGCCACCTTAGCCTATGGACTACTTGCTAGACACTCAAGGATCCAACGCGTGGGAACGCTGCCTAATCAAACAAACACCATAAACCAAACAAGTTAATGGATCGTAACTGTTTTTTTCAGATTCAAAAACTGACGATTTCATTCTAACCCATCCATTTTTGGAAATACTTCCTGCAGGGCGTCCGTCCGTGACTGTGTCCGGATGCGGCTCCCAGGAGTGGGCTCCAAACAAAAAACAAATCTGCATTCCCTTGTGCTTATTTGCCTGTCCCCCAGAGCCCACACACCACTCCTTCGTGCTTATCTGCTCGGCCTCAAAGCAGCATGGCTGCTCATCCGTCCGCCCCCTTCTCCAGCACGCGCTCGTCGGGCTTCTGCGCCGCTTCCTTTCCCCTTCGCCGGCCACGGCGCAAGCCCTTGCTCACCTGCGTCGCTCGCTCCCTCGTTCGTCCGTCGCCCATCGTCGGTTGGCGTGCCGCTGACCCCACCATGGCCGCTGGGGCACACGTGCCGTGGCGCTTAGGTCTTCCCCAACCAAGCAAGGGCACCCACGAGCATGGCCAGTGCTGGTGGTGCTCACGCGCCGTGACTCGCCGCCGGCTCTCACCCCGACAGCGGGATCGACTGGCCGGCCTTGCATCCCCTATGTTGCGTACATATGTTTCAAGTGTTTCGAACGGTTCAAATGTATGTTGCAATTATTTCATATTCATGTTTGTAAGGTCCAAATGGCTAGAGGTGGGTGAATAGTCTATTTAAATTTTCTACAAGCTTTACTAAACAACAAGTTAGTAAATAAGATGACGAAGCTCTTCTAGCACTAGCACAACTAATCTATGTAAGCCGTCTACACAATACTAGTAAACAACAAGGCTATGAAGTTTAGCTCACACCAACAACCTAAGTAACTAGGCTAATTACTCCTATGAGATAAGCTATTCTACTCAAACTAAACAAGGCAAAGAACAATAAGTAAAGAAGAGATTGAATAGATATACCAACGTTGATGAGAAGAAATATGTCCAATGTACCAATCAATCAATGTGATCACATACACAAATGAAATCCTCGGCAATAAGATGACACAAGATTTTTTACTGAGGTTCACTTGCTTCCCGGTAAGCTATTCCTCGTTGTGGCGATGCACCCACTTGATGGATCGCGAGCTAATCAACTATCAAGAGTTGAATCCTCAGCGGGTGCCACACATCCACTCACAAGATGGGGATCCTCCAAGTCACGAGCTCCACTAGAGTAGCCAATTCGTAAACTCCCGCGGGAAAGGCTCAAGAACCCCTCACAATCGCTTGGTGAGACTTGAAACAATCTACAATCACGAGCTCAACACCACCGCTGCTCCAAGCCGTCTAGGGTGTCAGGAAACACTCAAGAGTAACAAGCAATCCGCAGCAAACTCAAGAATCAAGTGCCACTAGATGCAACTATCAATACAATATACTTGAATCTCACTCAATCTCTCTAGAGTATCAACCAAGCAAGAAGATAAGTGGAGGGGAAGTTCTCTAGCTCAAAGTGTGCCTCAATATCTTAAATGTGCAAGAGAGAACCCCCAAGGGCCGGCCACCTCTTATTTATAGCGAATGAAAAATCCACTAGCAGTTATACCCCTGTCGAGGGCAACAGACGCGGCCACGCCAAGGCGACAGACGCTGCAGTGCCGCGTCCGTCGCACCTCTGTGCACCAGGTGTCCCCATGCGCTCAAAGCCAACGGTCGAATTTGCCTTCGACAGACGCGTCCATCGTGCCCGAGACCCAGCGTCTCTCGCATCGACAGACGTGGTCCAGAGAGCCCTGCAACGCTCGCGACTCAACAGACGCGTCTGACGTGCCAACACCAGACCCGACCAGCGTCTGTCGCGCACAGCTCGCCTCCGCTCGCTCCTGCGCCCAGCTGACGCCACTGTCGACGGACGCTGACGTCGTGTGTTCGTCGCGCGGCCACCACCGTGTCTGTCGCGCCACCACAACAGCCATCGCCAGGGTAAGCCGACAGACGCTGAGGGCAGCGTTTGTTGCTCCCGAGGACAGCGTCTGTCGCTTGTAAAACAGCGACGACCACCACCGCGACTTTGCCTCCGGTTCTAGCATCCGGCGCAATGGAAAATAGGCATTTCATTTTCCCGAAAACGTCTGAATCAGAGAACCCCAAACCCCTCTCTACCGCTCAAACTCCGCCGCCTTCGCTAATGCGCCAACACTATCATGTGTATATCACCATGTGCATGTGTGTTAGTATTTTCACAATCATTTTCTCGAAGGAGTTATGTTAGCTCTCTTTACTAGATCCTAATACATATGCTAAAGATGATGACCTAGTAGCACTTGATTCACGAGCTAACCGTGATTGCCCCTCTCGATAGTCGGCTATCAATCCTAAACCCGGTCAATCACTTCTCTACTCATCTTAGACCGGCAAAAGTGAACCCTACGATTATACCTTTGCCTCGATCACTTTGTTTCATGTCCATCTCCACATGCTTAATCACCTTGATCATCATTTTATGTGCATCTCCACCTCTTGTGATCTTGTGGCCATTACTTCATGCCACATGCTCCTTCATCACGTGTGTTGCTTATGCCTAACTCATTCCACTTGATACAATAGCATTAGCAACTTGGTGTCATTAATTATCAAAACCAAACTTGGGCTTTTAATGTTGCACATGTTGTAAGACATGTTGCAACAGTATGTTCCAAATGTTTCAGTTGTTTCAATCTTGTGTTGCAGCAAATGGTTTCATGTTGCAAGTTACAAATCTAGATGTTTCATATGTTTCACACACGTTGCAAGTGCGCGTTTAAATGTTTCATCTACTTTCAAAAGTATGTTGTATTCACATGTTTTTTTATGTTCCAAATCTACTTTCAGATGGGCCGCTGGAGGCTGACGAACGGTGGTGCCGCAGTCAAGGTGCGCTGAGGGCGTGCTCGTCCTCGGCTGCTCATCCTAGCTCGTGCTACCCACACGGAGAGAGAGGAGGGGGTCAGAGACGACCAGCTGGCGCAGAGATGAGGTTAAGTGCACACGTAGGGCAGGGCGAAATCGAACGGGGAGCCAAAGGCGGATGGGGGCAGGCTCGCACGTAAGTCTGGACGTCCGGGCGCCAGCCACACCCATCCATTTTTCCCAACATGACCAGCCCATTTGTAGAAAGATTCACAACTTATGTTTTTGCATAATCCCATATTCTAGGAAAAATCCGCTATTCATCCCAAATATATCCTTGCCGGGATAAGCCCTTTTCCACTCTAATCCCTACCCAAGAGGCCGGCGAGGCAAGGCACATATAGACAATAGTCCCAACAGCGGCAGGATGCTGACGATCGTCCAGCATAGCGGCTAGCAACCCCAAACGCCGTATGCCAGCGCTCCCTCTAGTATGACAATTATAGCGGTTCACACGATGTCTTCATGTCATAATTTACATGAACAATCAGCTACTCTGAAACCTAAGCAGGACAATCCTGTTTGCAATATAAGGGGTTATATACATCTTCACTCAGAGCCTGATGGTCCTAGGCTGAGTCCAACGCAAAACATCCATGGGTCCTAGCTACAATGCAGCTCGTCCTTGGCCCTTTGGTAGCTTCTTTGTTCCAGCTGTGCAGGAAAAAGGGAGAGGCATTTAAACCATAAGTTCATACAACAAAAACTAGGTTGAGCGATTAATGGCATCACAATCAAGACTTACAGTCTTCCACGTCCTTTAGTTGGTAATAATGTGGTGCTATCTCTACCAGCCATTCAGGCTTCAGTTCCGTCACCTGCGGTGCCACAGTATGTCAATTGTCACATCAATATACAACAAATTCTCCTACAGGTCTTAATGAGATTCTCAATAAAAGGGCATACCTGGCGCATAAACTCTTTTGTTGTGAGAACTAATTCGTGGTACACTACCCACCGCGGACGTATCTGCATACAGCATATATAAGCACATAACACAAGAGATCATAACTAAAACTCGCAGAAGAAAGGGTAGAATTATGAATGCTATGAAAATGAGACGATGTACAATCAAATGAACTTGCCTCTGATAATCCTGAACTAGGATGGATATGTACGGTCTGAGGGTTCTTGGCAGTCTTATATGTACCATCCCTCTGCAACCGTGCAGAATGATGGAAGAAACCTACAGCACACACGAAGCAATGGCATCATTGTTAGAAAGCACTGAAGAATACCCAAAAGGCTCATACCTGATGTTATAGCTTTTTTAATAGCATCTAAATCACTGGCATTTGAGCAAATCTCAATCTCAACTCTTTCCATAAGTCCCTCTAGTTGATCCCGAATATCTCTTGCTCTCTTCATGCTGCGCACCTGAATTATCCAATGATAATTTTACCACATAAATTTGCAGAATCAAGGATCAACAGATAATTTTTTAACTAATGTGTAAAGATGAATTCTGTTACAAGGCTGATTGCTAAAAACAATAACTGTCCTTTGATATGTACTCCAGTGGATGCTATGTACACTAACCAAGATTATAAGAGTTCGAATATGTAACTTAGGTATTAGAACATTACAGCTACAAGTACAGGCACAAGCATCTAAAGCGCTATAAAAAACAGAATGCTGATGACTGTTAGTGTGTTAGTGTTGTGAAGAAGCCCATAGAAACACTATAGCGTAACAGTAGATGTAGTAGTAATTGAACAGCGTATCCAGTGCGTCATGGATCTTGAACTTCTCGGCAGCATTGAAACACCAAGGAAACTTTATATCTGTAACCCCACTCTAAAGCACTCTAATGGAATTATCTCAAATTCACATCTTCTAGCAGTAGCGAGACCTTTTTTATGAACATAAGCGTAGCTTATGAACCTAAGACACAATAAGATAGTATGCAGCTGCTTGCTGATTCCACTCATATCTAATTAGATATTATAGAATTTTGATTCCACTCACACTTTTAAAGAATTTCACATTGGCCTTTTGGGAATCAAGGTTTTGGAATATAACACTCCTACATGACTAACAAATATTTCTTTTCACGGTAATTCAATGTTCATGACCCATGATGTGCATTGGGAAGAGGGTATTCATGTTTGGGGAATAATTTTCTATTGATTTGGGCTAACCCTAGAAGGGTAGCTATATAGGTTCCTTACATGGGCCACATGGGCCTTAGCCTCATGGGCTTACATATACTCCAACACCCCCCCGCAGTCTGAACTACCGTCGCAGCGGAGTTCGAGGCTGAACAAGAAAGAACACACACAACCCCCCCACAGACGCAACTAGCCACCGGTGATGTTGAGGCTGGAGCGAAACTCGGCGAAGGTCGAGGACGGGAGGCCCTTGGTGAAGATGTCCGCGAACTGGGAGGTCGTCGGAACATGAAGAACCCGCACCTCGCCCATGGCCACCCGATCACGGACAAAGTGGAGGTCGATCTCGACATGCTTCGTCCGCTGGTGCTGAATGGGATTGGTGGAGAGGTAGACCGCACTGACATTGTCGCAGTAGATCAGTGTGCTCCGGGAGGGTGGAGTGTGCAACTCAGCGAGGAGCTGCCGGAGCCAGGCGGCCTCTGCCACACCGTTAGCAACGGCGCGGTACTCCGCCTCAGCGCTGGACCGGGAGACCACCGGCTGACGCTTGGACGACCAAGACACCAGGTTGCCGCCCAGGAAGACGGCGTAGCCGGAGGTGGAGCGGCGAGTGTCCGGGCACCCGGCCCAGTCAGCGTCAGTGTAGACGACGAGGTCGGTGGAGGAAGCCCGGTGTAGGAGGAGGCCGTAGTCGAGGGTGCCCCGGAGGTAGCGGAGGAGACGCTTGAGAGCCGTGAGGTGAGGCTCCCGGGGATCATGCATGTGGAGGCAGACCTGCTGAACTGCATAGGTGATGTCCGGCCGGGTGAAGGTGAGGTACTGAAGGGCCCCGGCAAGACTCCTGTACGCAGTGGGATCGGCCACCGGAGGTCCCTCAGTCTCCGACAGCTTGCCCTGAGTGTCGACCGGAGTGGAGCAGGGCTTGCAGTCAGACATCCCAGCCCGCTCCAGGATATCCCGAGTGTACTGCTGCTGATGAAGAAGCCCAGCAGGACGGTGCTCAACAGTGACACCGAGGAAGTGGTGGAGCTCACCCAGGTCCTTCATCGCAAACTCCTGCTGGAGAGCTGCAATGATCCGCCGGAGAAGTGGCTCGCTGGAGGCGGTGAGGACAATGTCATCCACATATAGCAACAAGTATGCAGTGTCGGCCCCATGGTGGTAGACGAACAGGGACGTATCAGACTTGGCCTCCACGAACCCCAGGGTCATCAAGAAAGTAGCAAACCGATGGTTCCACGCCCGAGGTGCCTGCTTGAGGCCATAGAGGGACCTGTTAAGCCGGCAGACCATGTCAGGACGGGTGGTGTCGACGAACCCCGCCGGCTGACTGCAGTACACCGTCTCGGTAAGAAGGCCGTGGAGGAAGGCGTTCTTGACGTCCAGCTGGTGAACGGGCCAGGACCGAGCCAGTGCCAGCGATAGCACGGTACGGACGGTGGCCGGCTTGACCACCGGGCTGAAAGTCTCATCGTAGTCGACGCCAGGGCGCTGAGTGAAACCCCGGAGGACCCATCGAGCCTTGTAGCGCTCGAGAGAGCCGTCCGCGCGGCGCTTGTGAGTCCAAATCCACTTGCCGGTGACGACATTGGCGCCCGGCGGCCGGGGCACCAACTCCCACGTCTGGTTGGCGAGCAGTGCGGCATACTTCTCTTCCATCGCGCGGCGCCAGTGAGGGTCCAATAGGGCGTCGCGGACGGAGGAGGGTACCGGAGAGGCCACTGCGTCGTCGGTCGAAGCCGCGAGGGCACGAGGCGGCAGGGTGCCAGCCGCGTGTCGTGTCACCATCGGGTGAACATGCCGCGGGTGGCGGTGAAGCAGCGGCGGGTGGTAGACCGGCGGGGCACCACGGACCGGCGGGGACAGTGGCGGCGGTGTCGGTGTCCCCGGTGGAGAAGGGACCACGAGCGGCGGTGGCCGTGGCCTGCGCTGGTATACTCGTACCGGCGCGGCGAACCTCGACGGAGGCGCCGGGGCAGGTGCCGAGACAGGATCCGGCGTCGGCAACCGGCACGACCCCCCTGGGGCAGAAGCGGGGGCCGAGGGCCCCGGGTCTGCACCAACTGGAGAAGACGGGGCCGCGCCGGAGGACGAGGGGCCCGGACTCGCAGGGGAACCGGGGCCGGTGGCCGGCTCAGAGCGCGGCGAAGCGGTACCTGCAGGAGACCACGAAAAAGGTGGCTGCACCACCGGGTCAGTGGGAAAAAGAGAGGGTGGATCCGGGACCGGAGGTGTAGGGGTGCGGGAAAAGGGAAAGACGGACTCATCGAACACCACATGGCGCGAGATGAGAACACGTCGAGAGGTAAGGTCAAAGCATCGGTACCCCTTGTGATCGGGTGAGTACCCGAGGAAGACACAGAGCGTGGAACGAGGGTCCAGCTTGTGAGAAGAAGTGGCAGCAGTGTTGGGGTAACAAGCACACCCAAACACGCGGAGGTGATCGTACCGAGGCGGGGTACCGAAGAGGGCGTGGTGAGGTGTGGGAGCGGGACAGGCAGCGGAAGGAAGGCGGTTAAGAAGGTAGGTGGAGGTGTGCAGGCCCTCAGCCCAGAAGCGAGCAGGAAGAGAGGCCTGGAACAGAAGAGTGCGCACGGTGTCGTTGGTGGTGCGAATCATCCGCTCTGCCTTGCCATTCTGCGAAGAGGTGTAAGGGCAAGACATGCGCAACTGAACACCGTGAGAGAGGAAGAACGCTCGGGAGGTGGAGTTATCAAACTCGCGACCATTGTCACACTGGACGGCCTTGATGGTAAGACCGAACTGAGTGGACACCCAAGTAAAGAAGTGAAGGAGCGTGGTAAACGTATCAGACTTCGCACGTAGAGGAAAGGTCCATGAATAATGCGAAAAATCATCAACAACCACAAGATAGTACTTATAACCAGAAATACTGATAACAGGAGATGTCCATAGGTCGCAATGTACAAGATCAAAAATGTGGGCCGCATGAGAAGAAGAACTAGAAAAAGGAAGACGAACATGTCGGCCCAATTGGCACGCATGACACAGTTGCTCATCATGAGCTCGAGTACATGGAAGACCAGAGCTACGACTGAGCTGTATCAGGGCATCACGTCCAGGATGGCCGAGACGCCGGTGCCAGGTAGTGGAGGAAGTAGAAGCGACGAAGGCAGCTGACAAAACGGGCGGCGAAGAAGACGAAGGAGCCGCCGGGAAGCGAAGGGTGTAAAGGGGCCCGGTGCTGTCACATCGGAGCAGAGGACGCCGGGAAGCCAAATCCTTTACAGTAAGACCAGAAGAGTCAAATTCCACAGAACAAGAATTGTCAGCTGTAAAACGTCGAATAGAAAGAAGATTATGAACCATAGAAGGAGCAACGAGAACATCAGGAAGACGAAAGGAGCCATGAGCACCGGCGGTACCCACAGACGAGACAGGAATACAAGAACCATTAGCGACCATAATGGACGAAGGAAGAGAGGAAGAGGGAGAGTGAACCGATGAAAGTATACCGGGGTCAGGAGTAGTGTGGTAGGTGGCCCCCGAATCAGCGATCCACTCAGGTCCGACCGGAGGTGTGAGGCTCATGGTGCTGAACGAGCGGGCCAGGGCCGCCTGATCCCAACCGGCGAACCCCGGTGGAGTCCCGGAGGGTGGAACCCACGGCGTAGCAGGGAAGGCGCTCGGTGAAGGAACGCCAGGCGGAGCTCCGGTGAGCATGGCCATCGGTGGGCGAGTGTCGGCGCCGGGGGTGTGGTAGGGCCACATGGAGATGCGACCGGACCACGGGTTCTGGAACGAAGGCCATGGTGCCCCCCCGTGTGTCCCAGACGGTGCCGGAGCCTGAGGTTGACCACCCCGGCCACCCCCGCGCCCTCCCCCACGGCGACGACGAGAGCCACGACCCCCCCCCCACCTCCGCTCGGCCCGGAGGGAGGAGGGCCCAGGAGAGACGACGGTGGAGGAGCCGACGACCGCGGCGGAGCGGGAGGACGCGGCGAAGTAGCAGCCAGGGCCGTCGAGGAGGACGAGGAAGTGGTCGAGCCCGGCTGGAGGCCCTGCGTGAGCTCCTCCATGACGAGATCGTCACGAACCTCCAGGAAGGTGGGGAAGGGCCTCTGGCGGGTGATCCACGTCCTGAGGTGGGCGTACCGGTCGCTGAGCCCCCGGAGGACGTTGAGGACCAAGATGCGATCCTCGACGGGCCACCCGAGATCCCCCAGGGAGTCAGCCATGCCCATCATCCGACGGCAGAACTCGCCGACGGAGAGGTCACCCTGGACGAAGGTGCGGAAGCTCGCGTCGAGACGCAGCGCCCGGGCCTCGGCGTTGCCCAGGAACTGGCCCTCGAGGGCAAGCCAAGCCCGGCGCGCGTCCGGAGAGGTGCGGACGAGATCGTGGAGGTCCAGAGAGATCGTCCCCAAGATCCAGGAGAGAACGATACTGTCGAGACGAAGCCACGACGGCGTCTGGACGGCGACCAAGGTGTCGACGAGGACGTGGTCGTCGAGGGCGTAGCGGCGAAGAGTGAGGAGGACCAGGTCCCGCCAGCGGGCGTACGAGGGCGACTCCGGCTCGAGGACGACCGGAACGAGCAGGCGAATGTTCTGGACCCCCCCCGCCTGGTAGTGCAGCTGAGCCACGAGCGGATCGGCCGGGTCGTGCCATAGGACGGCGGTGTGAGACACGCGGCGACCCGGCGAGGAAGAGGAGTGGGCCCCGACGTCCTGGCCCACGGGGGTGGTGAGGAGCCGCTCCGCCTCGGCGATCTGGCGAGCCAGGGCCTCGGCCGCTTCGCGCTCGTGCTCCCACACGAGGGCGGCCGCCCGCACCCGTGCCTGGCCCTCCGCGGCAGAGGCACGTGCGGCGGCGAGGGCAGCGGCGAGAGACGAGACATCACGTCCGGCGTAGATCTGGGAAAGAAGTGGCGGGGCCGGGAAGGCCTGGGCACCGGCAGGAGCGAGGTTGCCGGCGTCCAGCCCGGCGCCGGGAAGGTGAAGAGCGTCCGCGGGCCGCTCGGTCATGGCAGCCGCAGCAGCAGCAGCAGCAGCAGCCGCAGCCTGACCCTCCTCCGCGCCTCCTGTGGCCGTGTTGGCTCCCTCCGCGTCGGGACTGGAGACCGCAGCAAGAACAGGGGCGGCGCTGGTGATGGGGTTCGGATCGGAGGAGAGAGCCACGGTCCCTAGGGCAGCAGCCATGCGGAGATGGGCAGCAGGGGTTCCCAGGGCGGCAGTGCTGTATGGGGCGGACAGAGAAGCGGTGCCAGGGTGAGGGGGGCGGCTGGATCCAGCAGCAGAGGGAGGGAAAGGGGGGGCAGGGGAGCCAGGAAGGCCCCCCAGGCGCGGCGCCCCTGGAGGAGGGAGGTGGAGGCGGGATTGGCCGGCGGCGATACTCTGTGCCAGGTCCGATCCGCCGGCGGGAGGAGCGTTCCCAGACAAGATTTGCGCCCAGGAAGGTGGGGTATGGGGGGGGGTGGTGGGCGGCCGTCCATGGCGGGGAAGGCCGGCGGCGGCGCCCAGGTGGCCGGCGGCGGCCCAGCCAGGAAGGGGGCGGCGGCGGGCAGAAGAGAAAAACAGAGAAGGCCTAACCCCTGGCTGTAGATACCATGTTTGGGGAATAATTTTCTATTGATTTGGGCTAACCCTAGAAGGGTAGCTATATAGGTTCCTTACATGGGCCACATGGGCCTTAGCCTCATGGGCTTACATATACTCCAACAATTCAGACAAATATAGTTGAAACGCAAGAATGTTACAAGACAGCCTAGTGAAAGTTGGGCCCATAAGCAGAGAATATAAGCAGCACGTACTGTTGAGGTCAAGGAAACAAAAACCATTAACTAACCAGTGGTCACAGGATTTTTTGGGTATAGCAAACATTAAAAGCAAGTTTTTCTCAAGGGACCAACAATCAAATTTCAATAATGCGCTAACAGCAGGTGAGGTCTCCATCCTATTTCATCAATACTTTGTTTACAATATCTAAGTCATCCCCACCATTTTCCATTTCTTATGTACAAATATACCTTCTGAGAAAATATGAAAAAAATAATAATAAAAGAGGACGTTTACTGGCTGATCAGATAACAAGAGCTTTTTCAGGCCAAGAAATTAACCCTGAGGATAATAAGTACGAGCAGGTAAATACCTGTATATAGTTTTCGTAACACCATTGAGTTGAATAGTCTGTTTCTTTCCAAGAATTATACACCTGCAAGAATAAGTTAGCACTGACCATATAAAAGGCGTGTGCATGTGTATGCTTACAAAAGTAAACAGGCAGGGAATCATACATTTAGTAGTGCTATATGGTCCCCAACATTGCCAGTGTGGAAGTTCAACCTTGCATTATCTGCATGAACTTGTTTGTCCTTCGGACGATAAAAAATAGAATTGCCAATTGACAACATGGACGCAATGGAGATGATCTCGTCAGAACACTTGTATTTCTCTGAAGCAACAATCATCTTCGACAACATAGGATCCAGTGGAAATTCTGCCATTCTTCTTCCAGTCTTGGTCAACTCTCCACGACTGTTGAGTGCACTGAGAGCAAAAAGTTGTTCCAGAGCCCTTAATAGGGCTTCTGATGGAGGTGGATCCATGAAGTCAAAGTTAACCAAGTCATGAATACCAAGACTCTTGAGTGTAAGCACAACATTCGCAAGATTGGTTCGTTGGATCTCCGGAACAGTATTATCTTCTAGGTCGTGCATGTAGTTATAACTCGTGTATAGACGGAAGCATTTTCCAGGTCCAGTGCGTCCAGATCTTCCTGCCCTCTGGTTTGCTGAAGCTTTTGAGATAGGATTAATAAGTAGAGATTCCATTCCAGTGCGGGGATTGTATGATTTGATCTTACAAAAGCCTGGATCAATAACATATTTTATACCATCAATGGTTAATGAAGTCTCTGCTATATTAGTGGCCAGAACCACCTTACGGGCACCCTCGGGGGTTGGCTCAAATATCTTAGCTTGAAGCTCGGTAGGTAGATTTGCATAAATAGGACATATAATTAATTCTGAAATTTTGGTGCCTAAGCCCCTTGTTCTGTGTTTAAGGATTTCATCAACTGTTTCAATTTCCTCCTGACCTGTGAGAAACACCAGGATATCTCCAGGGGGTTGTGTCACATGTATCTGTAAAACAGTGACAATTGCTGCATCTATGTAATCAGCCTCTGGGGCTTTTGTATAATGAATTTCAACCGGGTATCGCCTCCCAGGTATCTTGAAAATAGGAGCTGAATCAAAGTAGTCACTAAATTTTTCTGCATCAAGGGTGGCACTAGAAATGAGCAACTTCAGGTCTGGTCGAAAACGAGAAATATCCTGAAGGCAGGAAAACCATATTAATGTACATGGCAACATTTTGAGTTTGTATCAAATATAGCTGCAATACATCAAGCTAGCTAACCTTCACCAGACCAAATAAGATATCAGTAGAGAGGGTGCGCTCGTGAGCCTCATCAACCATGACAACGCTGCAGCAAAAATAAAGAAACAGACATAAGAAAGGTCTGTGATACTTTGGGGGAGGAACAAACACAGCTGCTTTCATAAATGGATACCTATAGCTAGCCAAATCTGGTTCACCAAGGAACTCCCTCAGAAGCATTCCATCAGTCATGTACTTAATAATTGTTTTATCTGAAGTGCAATCCTCAAATCTTATAGAGTAACCAACCTGAGCAGTAGTTATTACAAATTTCAGATGATATGCTAGAATATCCATTGAATGAAATTCCTATTATGAACAATGTGACATTAGAATTAATAAAAAAAATCAAACCTCATGTCCAAGTTTAACACC
The DNA here is from genome assembly GCA_038087645.1 of Saccharum hybrid cultivar R570. Taxonomy (NCBI): domain Eukaryota; kingdom Viridiplantae; phylum Streptophyta; class Magnoliopsida; order Poales; family Poaceae; genus Saccharum; species Saccharum hybrid cultivar. Next base: position 1,746,855 of record JAQSUU010000198.1, read on the forward strand.
CATTTCTTGAGATACTCTTGCTGCAACACTCATGGCAGCCACTCGACGAGGTTGAGTACATGCAACCTGCACAAAATTAAGTACCTTTAGTGCACGGAGGCTTAGAGGCTGTAAATATAGGCAAACAAACATCATGACCTAACCTACTTGCTACTTGCACATTTCATGAAACTGGAGCTCAGAGAGCTACTAGGGAAAAGCCCATACAGATCCTCTTCTATATTCGTGTATAAGACAAACCAAAACATACACAGACAATACTCGCCATATTCTCAGTAGAGAAATGGACCTTATGGATATCTTACCTTTCCTTTCGCAGTATACCCAGCCTCATGAAGGTACTGAGGTATTTGTGTTGTTTTACCAGACCCAGTCTCACCCACTATGACGATAACCTACAAAGAGAACCGAGGTTGTCAGAACATCAACTAAAGTCCAAATTCCTATAGCTATGAATCTAGAGTGGACCAGTTTGGTCCTAGATACGATCTGAGTTTGGTAGTTTGTCGACATTGATATGTTACATACATATATATTGTATTTAGACTTTAGTATTGAGGTCTGATTTGGGACCCCATAGCATCAACCTCTCAAGAAAATACATTCAAGATATCCTTTCTTGTGCTGCTCTCACTAATATTTGCACAGCTGATACACCTATAGAGCTTGGTATTCACTTGTGCCCCACTGATGGTGTGCCTCTCAACGATCCCACTCAGTATTGCCATCGTGTTGGGAGTCTTGTCTATCTTGGTATCACTCGTCCTGACATTTCTCATTCTATCCACATCTTGAGGCAGCTTGTTTCTTCTCCTACTTAGGTCCACTATGCCCACCTCCTTTTTTTTCCCACACGAGGCAGCCCCATTTCCATTCAGTGAAATGGAAATACATGCGTCTGAAGAACCAAATAAGAAAAAAGATAACAGGCGATAGTCTCCAGCATATCTGAAGCTCTGCCTCAGAGTCAGATATAGCCCCCAGGAACTAAACTACGATAAACCCGCCATATTACAGTCTAGAACAAAACATAACACGACAATTTGACCTTTCAAGGTCAAGCACCGTCGTCACAAAAGACCTTACAGACTAGCGAAAACCCAAATGTTTTCCTGTTCCTTTAACTTCCACTTCTTCAGCTACTCATTCTGGTCGTCTTCCTCTTGGTGCTCCCTCTGTTCCAGTTGCGCCCATCTACCCCCTCGCGCCACTCTGAGCATAGTGTTGACTCCATTGATGAGCATTTCCCTGTCCACTTCAGCATACAGACCTGTCCAATAACGCATAAAAGCACACGCATGACCAATAATCTCAATGGGATTATTTTCTTCCATCAAAGCAGACTTTGTTCCTAGATTTCCAAATGGCCCAGCATATTCCAAATGGCCCAGCATTTGAAAGTTCTTGCCCTTAGGCAGCCACAAGTCACACCATATCCAACATTGAGCTAAAGATGTAGGAACATTAGTTGCCCCGATACATTTAGCAATCACAGCCCAAATTACTTTTTCAGTTGGACAAGTAAAGAAGAGATGATCAATAGATTCATCATCTCTTCTTCACATGCCCTTTTAGTCAGGCTTGTTGGCAGCACCTTGGTGTTCAGTGGAACCTTGCGATGGATTTCTTTCATAAGCTGTTGGAAGCGAAGGAGGGGTTCTCAAACTCTTTTTTCATGGAAGTTTTTACCATCAGTGCTTGGCAAATTTGGAAGCAAAGAAACAACTTCATTTTTAGTAGAGGCCAACCATCCTTCCTTGCATGGAAAACAGGTTTCATTGATGAAGCTCGCCTACAGGCTCACAGGATCTCTGAAAACAAGCGCGCTCTCTTCCTTTCTTGGATAGATTTGTGTACATAGTTGGTGCTAGAAGATGATTCTCTATTGATTTGGGCTAACCCTAGAAGGGTAGCTATATAGGTACCATACATGGGCCACATGGGCCTAGCCTCATGGGCCTAATACAATCACACTCCAACACCCCCCCCCCCCCCCCCCGCAGTCTGAACTACCGGCGCAGCGGAGTTCCAGGCTGAACAAGAAAGAAAACAAGTAGGTGCACAACACACACAGGACCCCCCCCCCCCGCAGCCACAACTAGCCACTGGAGACGTTGAGGCTGGAGCGAAACTCGGAGAAGGTCGAGGAAGGGAGGCCTTTGGTGAAGATGTCCGCAAATTGGGAGGTGGTCGGGACGTGAAGTACCCGGACGTCGCCGATGGCCACACGGTCGCGGACGAAGTGTAGATCGATCTCCACATGCTTGGTCCGCTGGTGCTGCACGGGGTTGGTGGAGAGGTAGACTGCGCTGACGTTGTCGCAGTAGACGAGCATGCTCCTGGCGAGGGGGTGGTGAAGCTCGGCCAGGAGCTGGCGGAGCCAAGCGGCTTCGGCCACGCCGTTGGCAACGGCACGGTACTCCGCCTCGGCACTGGAGCGTGAGACCACCGGCTGGCGCTTGGACGACCAAGAGACAAGGTTGCCCCCGAGGAAGACAGCGTAGCCAGAGGTAGACCGGCGGGTGTCCGGGCAGCCCGCCCAGTCAGCGTCGGTGTAGACAACCAGCTCGGCAGTGGAGGACCGGCCGAGGAGCAGCCCGTAGCCAAGGGTGCCACGGAGGTACCGGAGAAGCCGCTTCATAGCAGCCAGGTGGGGCTCCCGCGGAGCATGCATGTAGAGGCAGAGCTGTTGGACGGCATAAATGATGTCCGGCCGTGTGAAGGTGAGGTACTGGAGTGCGCCAGCAAGACTCCGGTAGGCGGTGGAGTCCGCTGGCCCAAGCATCGGACCCCCAGCCTCTGACAGCTTGCCCTGGGTGTCAACCGGGGTAGAGCAGGACTGGCAGGCGGTCATCCCTGCTCGCTCCAGAATGTCACAAGTGAACTGCCGTTGGTGAAGGAACAGGCCTGAAGGTCGGGGCTCAACAGTGACGCCGAGGAAGTGGTGGAGCACCCCAAGATCCTTCATAGCAAATTCCTTCTGGAGAGAGGCAATAATGCGGTGGAGCAGAGACTCGCTGGAGGCGGTGAGAACAATGTCATCCACATAGAGGAGCAGGTAAGCAGTCTCACCCCCATAGTGGTATATGAACAGGGAGGTGTCAGACTTGGCCTCCGTGAACCCAAGAGTCTGCAGGAAGGTAGCGAATCGAGAATACCAAGCCCGGGGTGCCTGCTTGAGCCCGTAGAGAGATTTGTTGAGCCGACAGACGAAGTCAGGGCAAGAAGAATCCACGAAACTGGCCGGCTGACTGCAGTAGACCGTCTCAGTGAGAGTGCCATGGAGGAAGGCATTCTTGACATCCAGCTGATGCACAGGCCAGGAGCGCTCGAGAGCCAGGGAGAGGACGGTGCGGACTGTAGCTGACTTCACCACAGGACTGAAGGTCTCAGCATAGTCAATGCCGGGCCGCTGAGTGAAGCCGCGGAGGACCCAGCGAGCCTTGTAGCGCTCCAAGGAACCATCAGCACGCCTCTTGTGCGTCCAGATCCACTTGCCGGTGACAATGTTGGAGCCCGGCGGACGGGGCACTAGGTCCCACGTCTGGTTGGCGAGGAGGGCCGCGTACTCCTCGTCCATCGCGCGGCGCCAGTGAGGATCCGCCAAGGCCGCGCGGACGGAAGAGGGTACCGGAGAGATCCCCGGCTCGCAGGCGGCGGCGGTGAGGGCCTGCGGGCGAGACGCCTGCCTCGTCACCATCGGGTGAGTGTGACGACGGTCCCGGTGAAAAAGAGGCGGGTGGTACACCGGCGGGTCGGCGCGAGAGCGCGGCGAGGCCGGCGGAGCATGCACCGGCGACGACGGCGCTGGTGACGAAAGCGGCGGAGCCGGCTCATGCCGGCGCTCGTAGACGATGCCAAAGCGTCCGGGAGGAGGTGAGGGCGGACTCGGCTCCCGCCGGCGCTGGTAGACGAGTCCGAAGCACCCGGGAGGAGGTGGGGTCGGTGCGCTCGGTCTTGCGATCGGAACGGCAGCATCTGGCACAACGGGAGGCAGCGAAGCCACAGGGAGCGAGGGTGGAAGCTCCGGGGCTGCCTCGGCCGTGTCAGGTACCGGAGGAAGGTCCTCGTGCGAGTCCGGCAGTGGCGAGGCGGGACCACCAGGAGAGTGCGCCGGAGCAGTACCTGCAGGGTAGAGGGAGAAGGGTGGCAGAATCACCGGGTCAGTGGGAAAGAAGGAAGCCTCCGCAGGGTCAGCGGGAGGTGTGGGTGGAGAGGTGGTGGAGTAAGGAAATGCCGACTCATCAAACACGACATGGCGAGAGATGAGGACACGGCGAGAGGTAAGGTCAAAGCAACGGTAACCCTTGTGATCCGGAGAGTATCCGAGAAAGACACAAAGGGTCGACCGGGGAGCCAGCTTATGGGGAGCGGTGGCGGCGGTGTTAGGGTAACACGCACACCTGAAGACTCGAAGGTGGTCGTACCGAGGAGGGGTACCGAATAGAGCGTGGTGAGGCGTGGGAGTTGGGCAGGCAGTAGAAGGAAGTCGGTTAAGGAGATAGGTGGAGGTGTGCAGACACTCAGCCCAGAAGCGAGCGAGTAGAGAGGCCTGGAGCAGAAGGGTGCGCATGATGTCATTGGTTGTGCGGATCATGCGCTCTGCCTTGCCATTCTGAGATGAGGTATACGGACAAGACATGCGGAGCTGGACACCGTGTGAAAGGAAGAAGGCACGTGAGGTTGAGTTATCGAACTCACAGCCATTGTCGCACTGGACAGCCTTGATGGTGAGGCCGAACCGAGTGGATACCCAAGCGAAGAAGTGGCTGAGAGTGGGGAACGCCTCGGACTTGGCACGCAGGGGAAAAGTCCAGGAGTAATGGGAGAAATCATCGACCACCACCAAGTAGTACTTATAGCCAAACATGCTGAGAACAGGAGAAGTCCACAAGTCGCAATGGATAAGATCAAACACACAAGTGGCATGTGAGGAAGAAGACTGAAAGGGAAGAAGAACGTGACGGCCCAGCTGGCATGCATGGCACAAGTGCTCATCGTGAGTCCGAGGACACCGAATGTCCGAACTACGACTGAGCTGCAGGAGGGCATCCCGGCCAGGATGGCCAAGGCGGCGGTGCCAAGTAGTGGTGGAAGTAGTAGCGGCGAAAGCGGCTGAGGAAATGGGAGGCGAAGAAGGTGAAACAGACGCCGGAAACCGAAGTGTGTAGAGGGGTCCAGTGCTGTCACAACGGAGCAGAGGACACCGGGAGGCCAAATCCCGCACGGTGAGACCAGAGGGGTCAAACTCAACCGAACAAGAGTTGTCAGTTGTGAAGCGGCGAATAGAGAGAAGGTTATGAACCATACCGGGAGCCACAAGAACATCAGGGATATGAAAGGAGCCGTGGGAACTGGCAGTGCCCACGGAGGAGACAGGAATGCAAGTGCCATTGGCGACCATGATGGAAGAGGGACAGGAAGGGTGGGGAGGACGAAGAGAAGAAAGTAGACTCGCATCGGGCGTGGTGTGGAAAGCGGCGCCCGAGTCGGCGATCCAATCAGGACTGGCTGATCGCCGCTCTGCGGCAGGAGGAGCTGCGGGCGGAGGGCTGGTGGTGGTGCTGAAGGAGCAGGCCAAGGTAGCCGGGTCCCAACCAACAAGCCCGGGCGAGGCACCGGGAGGTGAAATCCCGGGGGAGCACCAGTGACCATTGCCGCCGACGGGCGAAGTCCACTCTGTGGAGGCACCGACGACTGTGAGGCAGGGAGGTGGAGGTCGCCGGCAGGAAGGAGGACGGGCGCGCCCTGGAGAGCAGGAGCCGCGCCAAAGGGTGGGGCGGCATGGAGGAGACCGGGCGCGCCGTCATTTGGCGCCTTGGCAGCAGCGGCGGCAGAGAGGAGAGCAGGCGCACCGTCGCCTGGCGCTGCGGCAGCAGCGGCGCTCAGGGATCCCGCGCCCGCGCCATGGAGCCCGGCCTCGGCAGCAGTGGCGCCCAAGGGTCCTGCGCCCAAGAGCCCGGCCTTGGCAGCAGTGAGAGCGCCATGGAGTCCGGCGTCCTGGGGTCCCGTGCCCGCGCCCGCGGCCATAGTACCCGCGCCCGCTGCCAGAACGGTGGCAGCACAGGGAGGCTGGTAGCCCAGGGTGGCAGGAGTGGCTCGAGCAGGGGCGGCAGGAGCAGGGGCAGGGGCGGCTGGAGCAGGGACAGGGGCGGCTGGAGCAGGGGCGGAAGAGGTCCGCTGCAGCGGAACGGAGAAGGGCGGGCGCCCCGGCCACCCAGGGCGCACGGCCAACTGCTACTAGTACTGCGGCGCTGGCAGATGGGCACCCGGGGCCGAGCGCGACGGAGCCGCGCGCACCGGCGAGCCGAGTGCCGTGGTACCAGCCGCTGCGGCGCCCGTTCCTGGGGCAGCAGAAGCGGCAGGAGGCGGCTTGGGGCCGGACCGCCCAGCAGCAGGGGGCGGTGGGGGAACGGCTAGCCCAGCAGCAGGGGGCGGTTGGGGGCCGGCACGCCCAGCAGCAGGGGGCGGGTGGAGGGCTAGACGCCCAGCCGCTGCGGCGCCAGCACCTGGGGCAGCAGCGGGAAGGAGGACGGCGGCAGGAGGTGGCTGGGGGTCTGCAGCAGCAGCGACTGGCGCCCAGGAGGTGGAGAGAATAGGTGGGAAGGCATGGAAGTTGGAGGGGGAGGGAGGAGGAGGCCGGCCGTCCATGGTGGTGGCGGCGGCGGCGCCAGCCAGAAGAGGCGGCGGCTGAGAGAGGCAGGGGGAAAACCTAGCTTGATACCATGCTAGAAGATGATTCTCTATTGATTTGGGCTAACCCTAGAAGGGTAGCTATATAGGTACCATACATGGGCCTAGCCTCATGGGCCTAATACAATCACACTCCAACAGTTGGGCCCAGCCTGCCTCAGGCTACCTGTTTCCTTCTTTGCTGCTGTTTTTTTTGTTCTGTCTCTTTTGTACAGTTGGTTCTTTTTGGTTTAATAAAAAATCCTAACGGTGGGGGCTTCCCCTGCTGTTGTTCTTTTCAAAAAAAATAGATTCATCCTGATCACAAAAATGACACATTGGGTTTCCTACCCAACTCCTCTTGATCAGGTTATCCTTAGTTTAAGATAGCATCATTTGTCATAAGCCACATAAAGAACTTAATCTTTTGAGGCACTTTCCCTTTCCAAATTCTTTTGTGAAAAGGACTAGCATCATTTATAGTTAAAGCACTATACACAGATTTAACAGAGAAACAATGATTTTTCTCAAGTTTCCAGGTTATGATATCTCAAGTTGAAATCTCTCCACATCAGCCCATATTCTCTCCCGGCAAAGTTTTAGTTCTTCTGATAACCATCTCCTAAAAGTAATATGTATCACTCCATTTTCACATCAGCTACAATCACATTTTTTTTGTTCACAGATAATAAACAGAGTTGGGGCAATTGTGTAAAAATAGGTTTTTCATATAACCAAGGGTCAATCCAGAATCTAGTCTTTCTACCATTACCAATCTGGCAACCTTAATGCTTCTCCCCTGATGAGAAGATCATAGCAAATAGGAGAGTCAGTACTTCTATGATTATGAAAATATTTGGCCTTAATAATATCTTGCCACAACCCTTCCTCGTGCTCTAACTTCCATCACCATTCGCAAAGAAAACTGGTATTCATTTTCTTTAAATCTTTAATGCTCAAACCCCCTTTCTTTTTGCTCTTACAGATCTTAGTCCATATGACAAGTGATATTTCCTTTTAGTGCCACCCCTTGCCAAAAAAAGGTTCTTCTGATTTTATCAATGTTATCAATAGTTGTCTTAGGAAGCAACAAGCAAGTACACAAACGAAAGCCAGGCGGGAGTAAATAGGAAACTAGAGTTGTGGCGGCAGACCCTTGAGTCTAAAGGTTTTAGATTAAGCAGAACTAAAACCGAATACATGAGATGTGACTTTGGCGGAGCTACACAGGAGGAGGGAGATGTGAGTTTCAAAGGTCAAGTAGTTCCTTAGAAGGATACCTTTCACTATCTAGGATCGATGCTACAGAGGGATGGAGATATTAATGCGGATGTTAGCCATAGAATCAAAGCAGGGTGGATCAAGTGGCGACAAGCTTCTGGCATTCTTTGTGACAAGAGGGTACCACAAAAGCTAAAACCTAAAAGGCAAGTTTTATAGAACGGCGATTAGACCGGCTATGTTGTATGGAGCAGAATGTTGGCCTACAAAGATTCGACATGTTCAACAACTGAGTGTTGCAGAAATGCGTATGTTGCGATGGATTTGTGGTCACACAAGAATGGACCGAGTTCGGAATGATGATATACGTGATTGCCTAGGGGTAGCACCAATTGAAGAAAAGCTTGTCCAACATCGGTTGAGGTGGCTTGGCCATGTCCAAAGAAGACCTTCAGAGGCACCAGTGCATTGTTGAGTCCTAAGCCAAGCTAATAATGTGAGGAGAGGTAGAGGAAGACTGAAATTGACATGGAGGGAGGCAATAAAAAGATATTTGAAAGCTTGGGATATACCTAGAGATCTATGTTTGAATAGGAGTGCTTGGAAAGCAACTATTGAAGTGCCTGAACCGTTAGGGGCTCTTGGTGGGTTTCAACTCTAGCCTACCCTAACTTGCTTGGGACTGCCAGGCTATGTTGTTGTATTATTAAGAATGGAACATATTAGAGTTGCTCTGCCAGCTATGTCCAGCCTCTTATTACTTTTATCAATCAAAGGTAACCAGTCACTTAGATGTAGCCTACTGGGGCTGACAGGTACTCCCAAATACTTGATGGGAAATTTACCCACTTGGCAATTAAAGATATCAGCATAAGTTGAGCCCCAAGTATTGTCATCATTAACCATCACCACTTCACTCTAATTAAAATTGATCTTCAAACCTGCCATCATTTGCCCACCTCCTTCGTGTTACCTTCGTGGAACCATTTCTCGCCGCCTTTTCTTTCCTCCAACTTTGGGCTTATTCCGATGCCACTTGGGCTAGTGATCACTCTGACCGTCGCTCTCTTTCAGCTTATTGTCTTTCTTGGCTCCTGCTTGATTGCCTAGAAGACCAAAAGGCAGACTGCAGTTTCCCTGTGAGGCTGAGTTGAGTTGCGGGCTATGGCAATTGTGACTGCAGAGGTGACTTGGCTACTATGGCTGCTTGAGGATTTCATTGTGCCAGTTACTGCACCGACTCCCCTCTCCTCTGATAGCACTAGTGCGATCAATATTGCCAGGGACCCAGTGAAACATGAATTCACCAAAAACATTGGCATTGATGCTCCTATACGAGATCGCAAGTGCATGATTATGTTATGACTCTCCACCATGTGCCTTCTGAGGTTCAGCTAGAGAATATTTTCATGAAAGCAGAGACAGCACAAAGATAGCTATTTTCTCTCCAAACTCAGTGCTGTTGAACTACCATGAGTTTGGTGTGTGTGTGTGGGGGGGGGGGGGGGGGGGGGGGGGTGTACATATATGTATATTGTATTTAAACTTTAGTGTAGGGTGCTATCTGCACTTTGTACATCTTCATATATGTGGCCCTATGGGCATTGCAATAGAGCTTTGTTGCACATTACATACTTGAATCTTGGCAACACCGGAAACTCAATTGACAAAAAGTTCTACTTGAATCTACTTATCCCAGTAACATATCATACTCATATATACTTGTGTATGTCTTTTATTAAAAGTGAAGTATCATCTTTGATACATTACATATTCTACTTTTGAATATTGAAAACACATTACATATGAACTATATTTAGAGGATCCCAGTGTATCATCTATCTTTACCCAAAAAAATTAGAAGCAAAGCATTCCGTCAAGCAGCCTGATGACGCATTGACACTGTTGTAGATGTATTCTTTTGCCAGAAAAACGGTATTGTTGTAGCTCTGGTTGGTGGATTTGGGGAAGCATGTGCTGGTGCTGAGAGACAAAGGAGAGATTGGATTGCAAAGGAGCTAGAGCTTGGCGATGGATTGCTGCTGATTGGCGTTGCCGCTCCTACGCCGACGTGCTGTACGCCATCGATGGCGGCAGTGGCTCGCAGGTTGCAACTATTTCCACAACGCTCGTGGCTGTGATGGCCATGTAGAGGTTCGCAGAGGAGTCATGTCGCGGCCATGGCATGGAGGTGGCCTCAACATGTCCAGAGGCGCCGGACGCCAACCTCACGGGGTCACTGCAGAGCAGCGCCTCCTGCATCTTGGTGTGTACCCTAGAGTGTGGCCAGCGCAACCTGTGCCTAGCGGAAGCTGCCATAACCGTTCGCGAGGAGGAAGTGGCGATCAGAAAGACAGGTGGACGGCGTTATCAGCAAATGTGACAGAATGCTAGTTTAGCGTGATGTTTATTCTTGGTGCTATTTTACAGAACTTTTAATGGCATTATTCGAATGTGGAGATCTTTCAATGCTACGTATCTAATTTTCCCTAGATTCTATGCTTTAATCTAAGGATGCCATGTGTCATCCAAATAATGATCATCAAGCAATATCATTACACAAGGTCAAAAGCAACACAAACCTGATACTCTTCTACAGCCTTAAGCAGTTCATCCCTAAATTTGAAAATTGGAAGTGTCTTTCGCTCATCCTAGTTCAGAAAAGGAGAATTGTTAATAAAGAGGATATTAACATAAATCTTTCAGGAATGTATGCAGCTGCCAAGAAAAGTACGCATGTTCTATACTTCTATCACAGCAAAAGAAAAGGTATGGACTGTTCTATGACCAGTAACCACACTCACCTGGAGCTCCCTTTTCAAAATATCTTTTGCTTCAATGTCCTCTTTATCTGAATCGTCTTCAGGCTAGAATAGGAAATTTCAGTAAAGACATCACGATAAACAAGGAAACTAAAAGCATGTAACTGATTACCTGGGTTCCTTCTATGACTGATGATTTAACAAAATCAATTGTATCTTCAAATACATACCTAAGAAGTTGTAAATGTAATACAAGAAGAAATCAAGTGTCAGACAAAGGTGCAGTCAACATTATTCATCAATGTCATGCAATGGAAATAGTTCAGTTCAAACAAAATTTATGCACAAACTCTTTGCATTACATACGAAATATAGCTTACTGCTGAATGCTGAATTAGGTTAAAAAAGTCTGTTCTCAAGAAAATTTGGACCGATAAAGATTCCTAGGTAGGTAGCAAATAGCATCAAGCCATCAACTAAGTAGCAGAAGTCCCTGAACCAATGTAACTTTTATAACATTGTCAGTTACCCAATTCTTGTAGATGCAGAGCTCCAACTGACTCTTCTCGCTCACAACCTCCTCGCGGGCAGACTATCTTCTCATGCTTCCGGATGGTCCTATGGTGGCTTGTGTCTACAGCGGCAGCAGGGCAATCAAGACTACTGCTTTTTGCCTTCAGCTCAGACATTAGTTGAGGCTTGCACATGCCCCTCCCGGTTCTTGTTTGTGGTCATTGGCATCCTGCACGGCAGAACAGCTTGCCTGGGTACTTTGCGTCCAATCAAACATGGCTGCCCGATCACACATGTCGTTTCCCGCTAACCATCTCATATTCTCATCCAGTCATCCTGTGACCACTCCAAAGCACCTCTGCTGGCGATGAATCATCCCCCCTTCCCCTGCTCAAATGGAGCACCACCACCACCCCCTTCCAGATCGTCAACATTGCAGTTGAACAGGGGTAGATCTACGCCCCCAACACGCTGGTTACAGCGCCCACAGGACACAGGTTTAATGGGCACTGCGCCAGAACCGAGGATGAGAGAAAGTGGAGTGAGAGCCTCCCCACCCACAAGTTCACTTCCCGATCTCCTGGTCTCCCTTTCTCCTCTGTGGACTTTCGTCCCTCCCTCTCCTCCCCCATTTTGGTAGATCGTCACCATGGTGAAGAACTATATAACTTTGGGTCTGGACAGGGTTTGAGGAATTTCCCACCTCTTAGCCCTTTTGCCGAGCCTAGATTGATCTTTGGTCCAGGCTGAGTTGTGTTTGTACTATGCTCATGGTCTGTGCAAGTGTGTGTTTGTAAGGGGTCTTTCCCCTTTATTTCTTCTTAATATAATGATAAACAGCTCTCCTGCATGTTTGAGAATAATAAACCGTAGGGCTCCAACGTATAGGGCACCCAGGCTCCAACACATGTTCCTAGGTAGCCTCTGAGCCTCTGAGTTTATAACACAACTATCTAACATGCATATCATAACCAGCACTGGCTTCAGAGTGTGATCCAAAAGCATCAAGGAACTTCCATTTACAACCCCCCCCCCCCCCACACACCCCCCAACCCCCCCCCCCCCCCCCCCCCCCCCCCAAAAAAAAAAAACCAAAAATTTGAGGCAGCCCTTTAGGAGGCAAGATAAAAAGACAAATGGTTTTCTTTAGTGGCACAGCTAATTAACTTAGCACAAAAAGAGCGACTTACTGATACTCATCTGAAGACGGCTTCTTATCTTTGGATCCAAATCGCAGTTTCGATTTTCCTGGAACAAGTACATAGTGTTCTTCCATGTCAGTCTCTTCCGAAATATATAGCGAAGACCATAGGTAACACTTAAAGAGATCATGCTGAAAGACGTGGGAGTTTGTTTCAGATATGCAGCATTACCTATTTGGTGTTCTTCCCATGCTTCCTGTTCAGCAAAAGGGTTCATTTTATCCTTGGCCTCAGGATCTCTGCTTGTTCATAAAACTATCAGGACGCATGAATAAACTAGAAAATTGCATGCAATCATGCACATAAGAGGTCATAATGTAAACCTTACTTGTACCGCTGCATGGCCACAGAGAATCTCTTCTCTTGATTGACATTTTCACCCATGTCATAAGCTTCAGGCATTTTGTACTGAAATGCATGTACATAAACTCGTTGACATTAAAGATACTAACAAACATGTGTACAGCATGTTGTATGGTCCTAAGCAGGGTTTTTGAGGCGCAGCGCCCTACCCCCACCCCCTCTCACAATGCCTAGGCGTTTATGGCGGACACCTAGGCGACGCCATATGCACATTCTAGGCGCATGAAGGCGTTGTGTAAGCTAGAATTTTAGACTCTAGTGCAGCACATACATACTTGTTTGTTCCCAATTCTGTCCCACACGAAAACACAGGTCTAAGGTCTGGCCTCGGTCGTGGTTGTTCTCATATGGACTATGGTGCCGTTGTGTATGGATGGGGCAGTGTTCAGGGTTTTCTTGAGCTGCGTGAGATGGTGCAATGCCCAGGGGCTGTCTTACCCCCACAGGTTGAGTCTTTTTTTAATAGAGCCACTGAATTTGGAATATTTTAATGCACTTCAAATAATCAAACGTGATCAGACATCCAAACTAACATTTATGAAATGAGCAAATAAATCCAAGAAGAAAACATACCTCACCAACATCATCAGGTGTCTCAACATGTTCCTTGACAAGACCATATAACTTCATCTTGTAACTACACACACAATGACACAAACCAGTTCATGTCAGGGTTTACATGTGAATGCAGAGTCTAGAAATGTATGCACAAAGCTACTCAAAATGGAAAACATAATTAGCTTCAGAGAATTATCTCCATAGTAGGACTTCATTTAGTTGTTACCTCAACTCCTTTTCTTCTGCCTCTGTTAGTTTCACATCCTGAAAAATGTACTGGTGGTCCAGAATTTCATCACTGCATATATCACACAAAAAAAAATGTTAGTACCTGCACAATCAAACATCTAGACACCAAAATCTACAGTAATGAGCCCACATATAAGAAGTATTCTTGTACTCACCGAATTTCCTCAATTTTTTTGTCCCGTCGCTTTTGCAGGTATGCTTGCCTTGAGTATTTTCTGCACATTGATTTAAAGAGAGAGGCATTACAAAGTGAAGTCATTACAAAGTAATCTCAAAATCTTTTTGTTTTGCAACTTGAATCTTCTTTGTACCGAAGACATGCAACAGTAGCAAAGGGGATAAAGTAAATGTCTAGATTAAAGAAAATAACTATAAGACATACAACAGTAGCAAAGGAAATACAATCATCGATTATGGTACCTAAAGAATACAAGAATACTATATAACAAAAGCAGCACAGTAATTATTTGTTAGTGGGCACAAACGACCATTCAATTTCCAAGAGAAAGAATGGGTCCATGTTTCATCTATACTATTAATCTGTTCCACCTAGAATGGGTCCATGTTTCATCTATACTATTAATCTGTTCCACCTACTTCTTTCAGCACACCAAACTTACTGAAACAACATATCAAATATGTTTCAAACTTAGATGTTATCAATACCTGGTTCTAGTCACAAATCATAAGCATCAGAAGTAAATAATCAGGTTTCTCCATTCTACTATAGAATCTAAGCATTCGGTTGGATGCATGGAATGTATAATCCACCACAAGGTTCATTATATCTGTTGACGCAAATCTGGTCCTACACCCAAAGGGCTAGCATGCTAAGATCGCACGAGGACTGCTCGAGGACCGATTCCCGACGAAGCAGGCAGATCTGCCACCAAGAACCTAGAAATGCCTACCCAGATGGAGCGCGTCAGGGAGGCACACCTAGGGTTATTCTAGGGTCATCAAGGCCACCTAGGACGCTCACAACCACCATTGAGATGCTTGTAGAACAGCATATGGGGGTGGAAGAGATTAGGGCAAAGAGGAAAAGGCAATGTAAAAGCCATAAAAGGAAAAAAGATTAAAAAAAAACATAGATTGATTTGATCGACTGGATGCCCTCAATCGGCCATGGCCCTTTATATTTATAGAGTGGGGTGGACTTATCCCGTGAGGGGTCGAGATCCCATACAACGGTACCAAAACACAACTCTAACAGATCTGGGCTGGTTTCAAAACCGGCTTATCCTGTTTTGGAAACCAGTTTCCACAGGCTGGATCTTCCCTAGAGCATAACTTCCTCATCCAGACTCCAAATTTGGCCTTCTATATATGCATTTCGATCGTCTCGACGAGAGAAACACAATGATGAAGTCCAATTTGGGAAACCAGTTTTCCCAGTGTTGGAATATCAGTGAATTACCCACCTCTCCCCATCAGCTTAAGCTTTTGGGTTGAACTAGTCGGTGCATGAAACTCAAAATGGTATCAAAGCCAGAGGTCTCGAGTTTGAATCCTGGTTAGCGCAATTAAACAAAGTAATTGCTGCTCGCTCCTATTCCACGTCTGAGGCCTGAGGGAGCCTCCACATGAGGGGGAGTGTTGGAATATAAGTGAATTGCCCACCTCTCCCCATCATCTTAAGCTTTTGGGTTGAACTGGTCGATGCATGCAACTCAATACCCAGAATCAGCCAGGTTTACCTCTTTTGGCCAATTTTGATTGTCAACAATATCAATAGGATGCAAGTAGCTGACTTTCCTGAACTAACAAGTTGGAACTAATCCTAGCTGGGTGGGAGGTATGGTTGTACACCCCCTACAACCTAGGGTTCAGTCCTCTTCAACTCTAATCGGTGCCTATTGCTTCTAAGATGTAATTACACCTAGTTCCTCCTAGGTTGGTCAAGTTTTTTCAACATGAACAAGTTCTCTCAAAGTTGAAACTGCCATAAAAATTAGAAAATTTGAACAATTGCACTCACAATTCAACACTTCTGCTAAATTACTTCCAGTCATAATTCAATACGATTTCTCTTGAATTCTTATTGCATTGTTTGTTCTCTTTTCCTAACTTGAAAGTTCCATTGTTATGTGGCAATTATTTTCAGTAACAAGCTTTTTCAATATTGCAATGAATCAAGTAAATTAAGCTAATTAATTATCAAAGAAATTGGTAAGACAGCAAAAGAAAGTTATGACAATAAGTCAACTGAAAACTAATTGGAGTTGCAAGGTGAAAACCTCAGATCAGATGTGTCATTCTTGTCCATTGCTTGAGATCTTCTAGTAAGCTCTTCTGTCAATGACCTTGTATCAATAACATTTTGCGAAGATAATAATTAAGCTGATGTGTGAACTATATAGGTTCAAGCATCACCTTGTTCTTCCTTTGATAATTGTCGCTCCATCAACTAAAGAAAACAAACCAAGTAACAAAGTATCAGTTAAAAACTTCACGTAAAACAATATGTTTAGAAAGAAATAAAATCATGACATTCAGAAGAATGTGTTGTGCAAATATAGTAGGCAAATGATGCACGAATCATGACCAACTATCGGGAGTCAACCTTCCCATAAACCATCTTAAGAAAAGGAACATCACAAAAGTTATCCAGATATATTGACTTGGCACACAGGTGAACTGAACATTTATCCATTTTATTGTCAAGCTCTCATGGTCTATACTTTCTAGAATTCTCAGTCGCACCTAACTTTCCCTGCATATTTAGTGGACTAGATGGAGGTCAAATCATGAAATAACTTGATTAGATTTGTTGCCAGATACATCAAGTACAACACATAAATTAAACTACAAATGGCGAGAGAAAAAAAAATGTACAAGGTTATGAATCACAGTAGAGCTATCCCCCATGATGCAACAATTGTGTGGTAACGTGGCGTACGTTGAACTCCTGTAATTTATTGTGTAATAGTAATGAAATTCGGTTTGTCCGTGGTGGGAAAAAAAATGAAGCAACAATTGTTAATAGTAGGTTACTATTTGGCTTAATGCATTAAACCAAAAGGCACATCCAAATCTACATTCTAGAAATCATAAAATTTACAAATCAACACATCACTTGTTATCCAGCTACTCTTTTTATGGGAAGAAAACATTTCAACATGATTTCAAAAAAAGAGAAGCAATGTATGGAATCATCAATAAGATTCCTTTAAAAGAAGAACTTGATGTATGCTAGTACAGTTCAGTGTGATTTAGAATACACAAAATCCATGACTGGAACATGATTGTGTCCATAGAACATCTGGCGTAAAATAGATAATTAAGAGGAACCAATATCCTACAGTCAGTTGTGTAGTCCAGGTAGTGCCCAAGAGCCAATATCTTCTATCCAACCAAAATTGGTGTCTCGAGGCAATGCTTTTGGCTAATACTTGTCGGTGCAAGGGTCTTTGATCATGTCGGTAACATGGTCCCTTGGGGAACACCAGTGTTATCAAGCCATCCAATTAATCGTGATTAGTCGTCCTAGTCAGTATCCTGGACTCGACTAGGGGCTACAGCTCAATTAGGCTGATTAGTTTTCCGGTCTTCCGATTAGTCGGACAACTAGGTGGTGGACGACCAGAAATAGAATGGAATTGCTGGGCAGATTAGGACATGGGCGGCATCTGGGATGGCTTAGACCACTTGAGCTCATGTTTTTTAGCCCAATTTGCAAGCCTACATGCAGCCACCTACCTAGAGTTATCTTCATGGTTGATTTGTATTCTAGAACATATAATATATATATATAGAGAGAGAAAGAGAGAGAGACTAATATATAGGACGACTAGGACCGACCAGGGCTCTGGTCGACGACTAATCGTGACTAGTCACCTGGTCAGTCTCATACGACTTGATAACATTGGGGAACACCATAACGAATATGTTTTTCGAGGAAAAAACCCTAGCATCAGGGGATTTGAGAGGGCTCCACTCGAAGGTGTTCTGCAGGAGGCATTGAGTTGGCATCCCTTTGGCTCTGAGTTCTGTTAGATCCTTTAAAATTGTTCTACCTTGCACTTCTATAATCTTGGGTTTTTCTTCTTTATCTTTTTGAGTTTAGTTGTGTGGGTTGTGTGTGTGTAAATGCCCTGCTGTGGTTGTTTTGTACTTTGTATCTTCCTCTTAATATAGTATAATGACGGACAGCTCTTCTGCTGGTTCGAGAAAAAGATCCAGCTGGAAAAAAAAAAGTTCACCTTCCCCCTTCATATTGATGTCCAGGAACAATCAGTTAAACATCACACCTACCTTATAAGACAGCTATTTTTCTAAGATAAGAAAGCTGAAAAAAAAGGTACAAACTAAGAAGATCAGGAACATGATTGCTGGAAGAACTTTGTGAGGTATTGTTGTTTCTCAGCATGTAAAAATTGCAAAGCTCACAAGTGACCTTACTATTTTTGGGCGCCCAGAACCATCAATCAAACTGTGAACTAACCTCAAGTGATATATTGCTACCACAAGATGGCAGAGTGAGGGGAAAAGCACAGCTTCGTTAGATTCATTTAACTTTGTAAAGCTCACAAGAAGCAGAAATGTTTCCTGAACTTTGATATATTGCCAACTAAATGGTATTCCTACAATTGGAGCATCAAAAAATATCAACACTCAAAATGTTGATCAAAATACATATTTGGGCAATCAAGATCCTGTCATATTTTGATTTTATGGTCTTCTGTGATTTCATTTGAAATATACTTTTCAACTCTACGACTATAATCTATTTGTTCTCCAAAAGAAATAGACGCAAAGCCAGAAGTATCAGCTAATTGGATAATTACCTTCCTTGTGTTAGCTGCATCTCTTTCTCTCATGTTTCTTTCTAGCTGGGCCTTTTCCTGCTGATCTCTAATCCTTTCTTTCTCTTCCTAAAAGGCATCAAATAAATCAGATTCAACAATAAATGCTACTCCCTCTGTATAGTTTTTTGTACAAACTTGGTATCATATCATATATGTTAATTATTTTTGTACAAACTTGGTTAAAGTTAACATATAGTTTTTTGACTTAAAACAAACCCAGAAGTAGCTATATTTTGGGGTGGAGGTAGTAGCTGACAAACCATAATTTCATACTTTAATGTACAACAAAATATTAGTCCTAGAAGAAGACATACATCAGAACTGCTGTCGCCACCTTCTTCATCCTCCTCTTCTGTTCGCCGACGGACATTCCTTTCAGAATCTTTTGCCACTATTTCCTAAACATAACACCTCAATTTGAGTCATTGTATGTAAAAGCAGAGGGGGGGAGAGGGGGGCTGTTAGCACTTGGATCATACATCATCACCACTGTCTTGATCTGCTTTCCTCCTGAAATGCTTCCGACTCTTAGATGATGGATTTGTTGAGGTCTTTTGACTTGGTGGTGTCTGGTTGTCAGTGTTGTCATCCTCATTGGCCAACAGCTTGTAAGTGCTCTGTTTCTGGACAAGCTTTGCCGCCTCCCTCTCCTGCTTTTGGTAATTCTGGAGCAAACAAAAAGAAGTATTTTATCCACGAACAAGGAACCATCACAAAATGCGATGGGAAGAACAATGTATGAAGGAAGTTGAAACGTACACTGATGCCGCTGGCCCTGCGGGGAACCTTGGCGTAGACATCCGACGCGAAGGTACGAGTCTCCGCAGACGAGGTGAACCCGAACTCGACGAGCTTGCTCACGAGGTCACCGGTTGAAGAGCACTCCTTCGCTGGGAATGCACGCACGTGATCCCATAGTAAGAACAACCTGAACAGAAGAGGAACAGAATCGAGCAACATGAAAAGAAAGGAGCTCGACGAACGCAGCGTACCAAGCCTGATGACGTACTGAACGACGACGTTCTTGGAGTAGCCCAAGAGGCTCATGAGCTTGTCGGAGACCCACTCCCTGAGCTGCCCATCGGTCGCCATGCCCTAGCCCCTCCGTTCGCCTCCTCCAATCGGACAAAAGGAGTGGGATGGGCAAGGGAAGGGAGAGTTGGGCTAGGGTATGTCGGCTATGGCAGTGCGAGGTGGAAGAGACACTTCAGGCGGAGGTGATTGCGGCAGCGAGGCTGGAGTTAGCACTAGAAGACGCGGGGCGCCTCCTTCTGCGGCCTGTTGGGCACCGGCGGCGTCGACCTATCCAACCCCGACGCGTGTGCCTGGGGTGGGTGGTGGCGGAGCCGCGGAGGGCGGCACGCGGCGACCTCACCGGACGGCGGCCAGCGCAGTGGCGCCCGCTTCTGCTTCTCGGCTTCTCCCGTCTCCCGTCGGCGTCCGGTGTCCGTGGCTCCGTGTCGAAGGGCGGCGGTTGGGGGCGCGGTTGAGGCCTCGGCCCTCTGGTGTGGGACGGCCGAAAGCATGCCCTAGTCCTTTTGGCAATGGGCCTTTACCAATGGGCCTAAAAATTATACTATGAGGTATAAAGAATTGCTGGGCCAACGACTAAAGCTTGGGCCCTAGGGGCCTTAGGCCTAGGTCCGCCCCTTGGGGAAAAAAAAGAGAGTTGGGCTAGGGTTTGTCGGCTATGGCAGTGCAAGGTGAAAGACACACACCAGGCGGAGGCGATGGCGACAGCGAGGCTAGAGTTAGAACTAGAAGACGCGGGACGTTGCTACGAGATTTGGTGGCGATGGCGTCGGATGAGGAAGCGTCAAATGCGCCAGCAGCATGGCGACGGCGACGGCGATGGTTTGAGAACTCTGGCCACGCGCAGCGCGTGGAGGCGGCCGCGCTCGGGCCCGGTCGGTGCTCCACCACATGGGGAGAGAGGGAGAGGGAGAGTGAGAAAGGGGGAGGCGGGAGTGGGAGCAGCAGCGCGAGCGGAGCTAGAGGCGCGGCGGCGTGGGAGGCGAGCGGGGTGATTTTTTGGTTGAGGCTCGAGCAACGAAATGTCAGAGAAGATATATGTGGAGTATTCATAGAAGGATGAGAGACTCCACGGACAAGGTGAACCCGAACTCGACGAGCTTGCCCGCGAGGTCACTAGTTGAAGAGCACTCCTTCGCTCAGAATGCATGCGTGTGGTCCCACTGTAAGAACAACAAAGAATAGAAGAGTAACAAAATCGAGCAACATGAAAAGAAAGGAGCGAGACGAATGCCTCGTACCAAGACGAATGCCTCGTACCAAGCCTGATGACGTACTAGACAACGACATTCTTGGAGTAGCCCAAGAGGCTCATGAACTTGTCGGAGACCCACTCCCTAAGCTGTCCATCAATCGCCATGCCCTATCTTCTCCGTTCGCTTCCTCGAAACGGACGAAAGGAGTAGGGTGGGTGAGGGAAGGGAGAGTTAGGCTAGGGTTTGTCGGCTATGTGTAGGATCAAGATAGCGGAATAGAGGGTGGGTGAATAGTCTTTTCTAAAATTAAACTCACCGGCTAACCAAAACAAATGTGAAATTAAAATTACCCGTCTAGCCAAAACTACACCCCTCTATCTAAGTTCACAAGCACCTTATAAAGATCCTAATTAGGCAACAAAGGTGTCGGGCTAACTAGAGCTTACCTAATCAATTCTAGAGCAAGGTCACACAAACCTATGCACTAGTACTTTAACCAACAGGGGTGCTCCTACATAACTAGTGATGCAAAAGCACAAAGCTCCTAAACTCACTAGCAATGCTTAATAACAAGGCTACACAAGCCAAATTAGAGAGCGCAAAATTACTTAGCTACACAAACTAAGCAATGTGACTAACAAGGTTACTAAAACCAAATTAGCCACGCAAGGGAGCTACTTCTATGCTACACAAGCAATAAGGTAACTAGCAAGCTACACAAGCAAACTAATTACAAAGAGCAACTACACAGGCGCAATGTATATGAAAGTATGTGTAACGGGGTGCAAACCAATGGGAAGACAAAGATGACACGACGATTTTTCTCCCGAGGTTCACGTGCTTGCCAACACGCTAGTCCCCATTGTGTCGACCGCTCACTTGGTGGTCCGGGGGCTAATTGGCATCACCTGTCAAGCCCGCACGTCGGGCACCTCAAGAACCTACCCACAAGTGAGGGTAGCTCAATGACATGCTCTACTAGAGTTGCTCTTCGCGGCTCCCGCGGGGTGAGCACAATCCCTCTCACAGTCACTTCTCCGGAGCACCGCACAATCTTCTTTGCGTGCTTCGACGAAGACCACCACCAAGCCGTCTAGGAGGTGGCAACCTCCAAGAGTAACAAGCACCATTCGGCTTGCAACTCGATCACCTAGTGCCACTCGATGCACTCTCACAATGTAATCGCACTCACACTCAATCGGATGATCACTATCAAGCGTATGTGAGTTAGACAGCTCCCAAGCACACCTACACAAGCCCCATGGCCGACTCCACCTCTATGTATAGGCCCCAAGCCAAATAGAGCCGTTGGAGTTGTTGGGCTGTTGTCTATGAGGGCACCGAACATGGCGGTGCCTGGCACCGGACCTGGCGGTGCCCCTCCCAACGGTCAAATTCCAACGGTTAGAAAGTAGCCGTTGGTCACCGGACAGGGTGGCGGTGGCACTACCCTAGGGGTGGCAGTGACCACCTAGGCCAACCACCCGAGAAACCACCTCTCTGGAAAAATAAGATGGTGCACCACCCTAGGCACGACGGTGCCCAGGCGGTGACCAAGCCCTCTTTCCATGCTCTCGACTGAAAAGCAGCAGTGACACCGGACCGCACACGTCAGTGCATCGCCCTCACCATGGTGGTGTACACCGCTACTGACTGTGCCAGGCTGCCAGCCCCAGCTCTAGCTCCTCTCGACCAAGTCCAGGTAGGCACCACCCTAGGGATGGCGGTGCCAAGGACAACTAATGGCGATGCCCTTAGGGTATCACCCAAATTTCATGCTCTCGGCCTTGACCAGCTGGTCACCGCCACAAGGGTGGCGGTGCATCAGACAGGGGGTGGCGGTGTCCCTAGGGCAGCACCTCGAGCTCGGTTACGCCACCTTTTCTTCACCTTTTCCCACACAGTTGTAAATGTGCTAACGCCACCAAGTGACCACCAACTTGTGCGCGTGTGTTAGCTTTTCACAAACATTTCCCAAAGGATTAGCACTCTTTTCATCACACCCCTCGATCCTAACATGTATGCAAAGTTAGATCGCTCAAGTGGCACTAGATGACCGATATGCAAACAAGTTTGCCCCTCTGGCCATCTATCCTAAACCCGGTCATCCACTTCTCTACACAACCTTTGACCAGTGAAATAAAATGCCGTACAAATATACCTTTGTATCAGATTGTTTAGCTCTGGCAATGCCTAGCAACGTGATCGCATAGATTGATCCAGATGGTTGCACACGAGACACAAATACTAGTTTGGGCCCCTGGGAAGCGAGTAAAAGCCATACGTCCAGTTGCTACTTCTTCTTGTATTCGTATGCTCGGTTACAGGGGCTATTGCTCCTAGCTACGAGGTAGATTGGAATGAGGCGATGGTGTCATGGTGGACGTGATGATTGCAGAGTCCTTACCCCTCTTTATATAGGTAGAGGGGTAGGGTTACAACGAGGGCGATTGGCGCTACAGATTGGATTTCGAGTTTGTTACAACAAATCAATTCTATCCTACCATAGCTATGATGGCGGCAGATATCCTTGATACGTCATTATCTCCAAGTTGGTAGTTACGCCTAGTCCTTGCGGGCTTCCTCCTCGGTTGTCCTCCATTGATGGCCCAGATATATGGTCGGTGAGGGTACCTCGGGCCCATATCTCTGATAGTAGCCTCCGCAAGATTTAATGATGGGCTCGTAGAGCTATACCATCCTTCGGGTGTTGTGAGTCCCTGTAACACTCAGGTGCCATAGGTCCCGATGAACACTTCTCAGGTACCGAGATGCTTGAATACAATCAGAAGGTCCTGAGTATCGGGACGACTGTGCGGATTGCACTAACTGGCAGTAATGCCTTCCTGAGTTTCGGGATTCCTTCGGGTGGAAGTCTCCCACCTGTCTGAACGCATCGCATGCGCATCATTAAATCATGTGAAAGATAAGGATAGTGGTGCTAGGAACTCGAACCGTTCTGTTTCCCATGCTTCTACTTTGTGGAACCCGCTCGATGCCTGATTGCGTTTTTAATGCCAACCACCCACTCCCCCACTACCATCTTCAGGGTGCTTATTTAAGCAAGGGGTAGGGAGGCCAGTGAGTCTCACCCCTCCTTTCTTCCCTAAATCCCTTAGCCTTAGATAGGGTATGAGAGTGGCGATTCTGGCTGTGCGCCATGGTTCATGGCGATTTTCGGCGATCGCACCGTCGTTTGGAGAAGACTTTCAAGATCGAGTTCCACAACGGCCTGGCAGCGGCCGTTCTCCTTGGGTGTTAGAGGAAGTTTCGCAAAGATGGGGAGGAACAATACCATTGGTGGTCTGGGTCATTGAGGATGTGGTGGCTGGGCTCACCGGTGGTCAGCGCTCGAGAGCTCCCCAGGTCAGAATATCTGTAGGGAATCCTAGAGGGCAAAGGGTAGCTTGTTGTTGCTAGGAAACCCTTTACCCCATAGATCTCGACCTGGGTGCTCTCATGTATCGATTCGGCGAGGCTTGACACCGCCAAGTCGATGCCGTTCGCTCCTCCCTGATGCCACAGAAGATGGCGCGAGCCACCCTCCTCACGGGGCTTCTCCTCCTCTTGGATGTTAGAGGACGCTCCATGAGGTGGGACTCCCAAAAGCATCTTCCATGCATCGTCCGAGCTCGTGAAGGTTGAAGGCGGGGTGAGGGTCGCTATGTACCTTCGTCCGACTTCTACAATTCATGAGATGTCTGTACTTAGAAGGTTTATCATAACTATAGCAGTTTCTAATAGATTTTGGTTATTGTAAGCCAGATGATGTAAGAGGTAGCAGAGTTTAATCAAAAAAGAATGTCTTTTATTGATTTTGAACACTACTACCTATGTCCCGATTAGATCGGGTGGTTTGAAGATTTTTGTTCAATTGAATCCGACCTTGCATTTTTATGGGCCCCCTTCCTAACCCGATGGGTAGTTAGTGTAACTACGGGTTATGAAAGGTGACTCGATCTAAAATTTTACTCCGACCAAGTGTGGTCGTTTGTGGCTCCGGAAGCCAACAATCCCAAGAGCTCAAGGATTACTTGGGCGAATAGCGAACACATGTAAGCCTCTGGGGCTGTGGTGTATGCTATTCTGTCGAGTTAATAACGGGTAGAACAGGTGAACATCCGCTATCCGGAAGCGATAGGACAAAGCCTGACTGGCTGGGGCATGTCATAAAACTCTTTTTTCAGAATTTCAGGATCTCGTACTTTGGTTGCAACCACAGGCTGACCAGTTTTTTGGTTTCCCCCAGAGAGGTGCACATCCGTTGAAATAAGGTACTTAGTGCCTGTCCGAAGATTCAAAGGATTTACTTAGCCTCGAGGCTAGAGGTTTTAGGATCGGCTGGCGACCCCTCGAACATCCCCCTCACTCTAAAAATGGCAAGTTTTAGCTTTCATGATTCCGATCCGGAATCACCAACTGCACCTGCCGCTTTGGTAGGCTACGCCGGGCTTTTGGTGGGCCCAGATGTTGGTCCACCCTGTTTCACCAGCAATTTTGGGCCTCAAGCCCACGGTCCATGAGGGTTTTTACTAGTATTAGCCGCCCTTTTAGGTTAGCCGAGGGTGGAGATGGTCTGTCCCTTTGCCGCCGCCGACAAAAACAGTAGTGCTCACTGCTCTGCTTACCTTGACCTAGCAGACGTCATCACATCTAAATCCCGCTTCCGGCAGTTGCAGTCATGGTGCCGAGAAAGACCCTGACCAAGAAAACTAAAACCATTAGTTCAGTAAATAAAGAAGATATGAGCTTGAAGAGCAAAGGGGGATGGAGTCTCGTCCCTAGTTCTCCGTGTGAGGTGTTGACGGCGATAGAGGAGGACATCAAGAATCTTGTGGTTGGGGATTTCTGATGCCAAGGGAGCTTTTGGGTTACTGGTGTGCCCTTGGCCAGGATGTGCCTGCCCCTAATTCTGGCGAGATTGTAGTCTTTGTCGACTTCTTTCACTGTGGATTCGGGGTGCCCATCCACTAGTTCGTTCGAGATCTCCTCCAATACCACAACGCATAGGTACATCGCCTGACCCCGAACAGGATCATGCTTCTGATGATGTTCATTTCCTATTGTGAAGACTTCATGGGGATCGAACCCCACTAGGTGTTGTTCTGTCATTGCCTCAACGCTCTTCCTCAATCTGACTGAAAGGTCATTGGCAGCCTTTAGATCAAGGTGACCGACAAATCTCAAATCTTTCACATCGATCTCCCTTCTAACGTCCTGAATTGGGTGAAGAAGAGGCTTTATGTCTATGATTGTTCAGCTCTGGCCTTTTCCCACAAGCTCCCACCCCCTCTGCCAGCGATAGAGAAGGAGGAAGTTCCCGAGTTCGAGTAGGAGGAAGCGGACAAACTCGAGAGTGACCTGCAGGATTACCACCGAAGGAGAGGGGTTACCGGTTAGGCTTGCCTAGCAGCCTTCTTTCAGAGGTGGATCTAGCCCCTGAGGGAATGTGCATCCCTAATGTGCGACTCTCCTGATGCCGTCAGTCCGTCGAGAGAGCCCATCGAGCTGATGACTGCACTTTAGGTGCTAGTTGTCACGAACAAGGTGCTGGGTCTGAAATCCTAGCTCATAGGCAAAGATTGTCTGGTAGAGCCCCTAAGCTCAAAGCTAAGAGACGATGAGAACTTGGTAAGGTGTTAGTCGTTCGGTGACTAGTTGACGACCTATTCTGATTTCCTCGTTTGAACTTGCTCCGTTTTGCAAGATCGTTGAAAGTACCGCTCCAGGGCCCCTTTGGACAATGTCTAGGAGTGGAAGACTAATGGTGCGGAGACATCCGCCAGTAATGGCGAGATGTCCGCACTTTGAAAGGAGTTGAGTGCCATTGTCCCTGCTCCCCACTCAGGCCATGCCAGTCGCATCACGTCAGGTTCGGGCGTGCAGACGAGGAGGCGCAGGGCTGCAGTAGAGTCTGCAAGCACCAATGAGGGGGGTGAAGCCCCCGAGAAAAAGAAGAGGCAATGCTGAGCACAGGCATTAGTAGTGCCAAGTATGTTGATTATCCTTGGCCAGTCATGGCCTTGGTGTATGTGAATTTAGTTTACCATGAGTTGTTCGCAGTGTCGAGGGCTCTTGGGTTGCCCAGGCCCGCTGATGACAAGTTATCGACTAGAACGGTCTCAGTTGTTGGCGACTTTGGCCCGAAGGTGGAGTATGTCCCCTTCAAGCAAGGTTTTGGGACCTCACATAGGTGGTTGAAGAAGCCCACATTGCTGGTTGTTTCCAGTGATGAGAACATGTAAGCTCAATCCCTTTATCTCATGATTTTGTCGGGTGATGGGTTCCTGACGCTTGTTGTTTGGGCACAGTTCTCGGTTGAAGACCTTGTCAACTGAGGGTTGCCCGAAGTAATCATGCTAGACAGCGCTAGCGAGACCACAACTCTAGGAGTTCACTCGAACGAGAGTGTGGATTTGAGTATTTCAGAGAGGATTTGGGTCATTCATACCTTAATGACTTCACGGTTGGTTTCGACATAGGCGCGCTGCCTTTGGAGGATGCTTGGGAAGATGTTTCTCCGATGATCTAGGTGGGTCCTGTGCAGGGCTAACCTGCTCGGGTTCCCAGTGTGGGTGACTGAGGGAAGGAGCCTGTCATTGAGCCGGTTCACGAGCTTGGCCTGTCGGGGTCATCCCTAGAAGTTATTCCAAAGGGCGGCCTCAAGAGGGTGTTGCTACGGGTCGAGTGTCCCCTGCAAGTGGACAACGTCCACTAGTCCCTCTTGGGTTTCGGACTAAATGAGGAGGGGGAGGTGCATCGCTGTAAGCTTTCGACGCTGGAGGCGAGAGCTTGTTCAATGATGTCGAGGAGCGGCGTCATCTTGTCTTTGGCTTCGAAGAACTGGATGATATGGTGAAACACGCGGACAGTCTGTCTACTGCGCTACGAGCCCTGGTTGACGCCATGAAGACCAAGAGTACCTCGGCTAGGGATTCCCTTAGTGCTACCTTGGAGGTATGATTCACGTCGGGTGCCTTAGCCCTCGAGTGTCGGGTCTGGTGGTCACACCAGGTTGCCCTTGGCTTGTACTCGGGGCCACGTGGTGGACCCGATGGGTCTAGCCCCTGAGTCTTTAGTTGATTCATTCTAAATGAAACTAAAACTTATGTCATCTTGTTTTTGTAGTATCTTCAGAAGAGTTCCTCAGCCAAGTCCGCGTTCATTCGGGAGAGGTTCTCTCAACCGAGCAATGAAGCGAAGACGCGGATAGCCGAGCTAGAGAGAGGTGATGGCCCTAAAGCACCAATAGGACGAGACCCAAGGTGGGGGCTTCCGCCAAGATCTTTCTCCTTAATGTTCGGTGAGGCTTGTAAAACCTTTATTGCCTTTTCAGCTGCTACCGAGGCTATTGTCAGGCTATCCCGAGAGAAGGCTGCTTTCTGCGCCTTCGGCTCCGCATACTGGAGGGAGAGGCAGAAGTGAGCGCTTGCTCAGTAAGAGACAGAAAAGCTTCAGAAGTAGATCCAACGTACGTTTTGTTTTTGGCAATGAATCGTGTTACAATTGTATGCTAATTCTTGGGCTAATACACTTTGTTCGCAACAGAGTTGACTAAGGCGAGGCACCTTAAGGATGAGCTTGCTGAGTGTAAGTCTGATTATGCAAACCTGGAGGCCGTAGCTGTTGAAGCTGAGCAACTACATGCAGAGACCCATTCGGCCATGGAGGTGAAGTATGTGTCTTAGGTGTCATCCCTTGAAGGCGAGCTCCAGAGTGTAGTCGCGGCTGGCTACGTTGCATGCCAGGTGGCCTATGCTCAACTGGGAGGGCTTGCCTCTTCGTCAAAGGTGCTTCCCAGTTGAGGGGATCCCAAGGCGCTTGGAGAAAATGCCTACTACGGTTTATCCACTGGGGCGCACATGGCGCTGGTGATCATCATGACAATCTACACTGACCTGAACATCGGCTCATTAGAGGGAAAGCCATTGACACGGATCCCTTGGTGTATAGTCGAATTCAACAACAGGCCATAGAACCTTTTGAGGCCATCATTCGTGATGTTGACCTCTCTGTGATAGTGTAGGGCAGTATACCGGATTCATCAGAGGATTCAGGCGGCACTTGAGGCCGTCTTGTAATGTGCTACACCCAACTTTCTATGCTCTATCTTTCAGTGTCTTTAGTTTTTTATGTTGGTTTAAGCTTTGGACCAACTACCCTGGGATTGTTCGGCCAAAATGAAATACTTTGACCGAGTCCATGCAAGGTCTTGTTAAGTCACTTATACCATTTCAAGACCTATGAGACATTGATCGATCGAGAAAAAGTATGAGTGGGCGACACATATGGTTATCATTGTTGCCCCCGAGCACATTGATAAGTTAGTATAACATGTGAATGTGCTAGACAGGAACACAACAGCTGCAAGGGTTAGCCCCTGAGCAACTCAGAGAGGTTCTTCGTAAGGTACTCGAGAGATCACAATTTATTCATGTAACAAATAAATGATCTTTGCAAGATGTAAATGATAACCGAAATTTAGGCAAAAATAAAGGGGCTGACATAACTGTGGGTCATTGGCTACCTTCTCAAGATCCGATGGCGAGGGCCACAGGGGTTAGAGCCGGTGGCAAAGTTGAGGATGACGGGTCGAGGGTGGTGGTGGGTTGTTGTCCCGGAGTCATTGACAAGAGCTTCTTCCCTGACCTTTAGCAGGGAAGCTTGGAGCCCCAGAGTCCACGTTGTTGGCTTCCACGTACTCGATAGTGTCCCTCTCGCGTTGGTAGGCGCTCTAGAAGTTTTTCGACACCGTGATTACGCCGTGTGGTCCTGGCATCTTCAGCTTGAGGTAGGTGTAGTTCGGGACAACCATGAACTTGGCGTAGCATGGCCTCCCGAATATGGAGCTGCAAGGTCCTTGGAAGTCGATGACTTCAAAGGAGAGTGTCTCCTTTTGGTAGTGTACCGCGTCACTGAATGTCACAGAGAGGTCTATTGTACCCAAGGGCATGACGCGTCGTCCGAGGACGATGCCGTGGAAGGGGGACCGCGATGCATGCAGCTTCCTTATATCCATGTTGAGCTTGTTGAAGGCATCCTTGTATAGGATGTTGATACCACTGCCTCCGTTCATGAGGATCTTCATCACCCTCGTGTTCTCGATGACCGCAGTTACCACCAAAAGGAATCGGCCCGCCTCAACCACCCGGTCTAGATGATCGGTTTGATCATAAGTAATTGGCAGTTCTGACCAGCATAGGTATAGCGGGGCGATCGGTGCGGTCGCATAGATCTGTCTGTGAGTCAGCTTCTGTGGTCTTCAATCTTGGTAGGCTTGAGGGCTACCAAAGATGAGCATGGAACTTCTAGCGGCTGCATCAGGACCTTGATCATCGTCATAGTCTCCTGAGTACCCTTGTTGATCTGTCCACCTCTCAGCTTCCAGAACGACATGTTTGTGATAAGCGACGCAGTCTTTGGCAAGGTGGGTCACAATGAAGCCATGATTCTAACATGGGCTGTTCATGATCCTTTCAAACATGTCTCGATAAGCCTGTCTCTTGCGAGGGATCGAGGCTATTCTCGGGATGGTATACTCGAGCCTGATCGGTGGCTAAGCCAGCTTCCCGGGAGCTGTTGAATGCTGGGCAGGGCTGCAAGTATCACGCTTCGGTTTCTATGAGTTGATCAACAAGCGAGCATCTTGCTTGTTCCCTGGTCGACTGTAGATCGGGTTGGGGGGTGATATGCTCTAGGTCCTCCCATTGGTCGGCCCCTGGTTCCTGGAAGGCATTGCCGACGATCACGCGGGGCAGGCCCGTGGCGTGCCTCGGGAGTCTCCCGACTGCACCGCGACTTTCGAGTTGTCGGGTGCATCATTTGTTTAGCCTTGGGAGTTGATTGAAGCAAGCTGACGGTCCTGTAGGGACGATTAGCCAAGTTTTGGCCACCCGCGGAGTGGGTGCGCTCAACTTGAATCTGCTGAGTGTCAGGAGATTGGTTGAGCTGTTGTCGAAGGTGGTTGTTTTTTGCTTCGAGGTCATCATTCTGATGATGGAGGCACCGCGCTTCATCTCTGGTCTTGTATGGGACATCTGAGATGGTAGCGTCTCCCAACGACAGAGTGGTGCTTTCGAGCGTGAGCTTCTTGAGTGCTTCCCGAGGTGGCTCAGGGTCTTGTAGATTCATATAACGCTCGGGTTGCTCTTTGGACTCTATGCCTTCCTCTTTGGGTAGTCCTTCCCCTAGCTCTGGGTTATCGAGAAGGAATTGATCATGCTCATTGAGATCAAAATCCAGGATAAGCTCATCGTCCTCTGCATGTTCCCAATCTTCCAGCGTATCGGCCATGTCTTCGTCACCGTTGGCAATCATCCCGACGAACTGGGTGACCAGGTGGTCGAAACGTATGGGAGAGTGAGAACCACAGACATAATGATCCTCGGTGCAAGGTTTGGTGGGCTTCGCCAGGGCATGTTGGAGCCAACTAGAGTAGGTTGCCGCCGTTTTCCTTAACCCGGCCAGAAAGCCAGGAAGAAAGTGACCGGGTGGCAATTGTAGATCCGATCGAGGTCCAGTTTGGATCTGCCTAGAGTCGGAGGGTGGCCTTGAGACCACTCTCTCAACCGAGCTTGGTGAAGACATCATGTTTGTAGCAGTTGAGATGTTGGGCGAGAGTGTAGGGCTCAACATTCACAGCTTCCTCCAATTCGCCGAGGAATGCACAGATTGGGGGAGGCTGCTCCTCCTCCATGGGTAGTTGAAAGGTCCTTGTTTGGTTTTAGTAATTGAGTGACAACTTAGGTGGACTAATTGTGTTTTATGTGAGATACACAGGTGATTAGTCCACAGGTACATGTGTGTGAGCAACATATGCCATGTAGGTGGAAATGGCTTGGAGATGTTGCAAAGCTTGCACATATGATGATGGAAAGAGCTTATTACACGTGAGACATGACATTGAGTCATATGATCAAGGTGGAGAAGATCGAGACATGACTTGGCTCGATGGACCGGTTGCAAGTGTGAAGGGCAAGTCGGAGGCTTTGAAGCGAGGGACCGCGTGTGACGGTGACGCCGATGGACCAACGCAACGGTGAAAAGTAAGTAAGGTCAAGATCGATGAACCAATACGGTCGTGTGATGATATGAAGTGGATCATATCATTTGGTGATTGGTTGGTGCATGTGTTGCATCAACATCGAAGGAGATGGAATGGAATGCGCAATGCAAAGGTATAACCTAGGGCATTTCATTTCACCGGTCAAAGGTTGTGATAGATGGCCATACTATCAAGAGGGGCAAACTTGTTTGCATATCAGTCATCTAGTGCCACTCGAGTGATCTAACTTTGCATCGTTGCTAGAATCGAGTGGCATGACAAGTTGAGTGGTTAACTCCTTCAAAATGATTGTGAAAATGTTAACACACATGCATATGGTGATGTACACTTGGTGGTGTTAGCACATTTGCGAAGGTGGTGGAGTGTGAGCGGTAGAGAGGGGTTTGGGTTCCTCTCTCCCTCCCGCCTCGCAAGCTCGGTGGGATTCAGCGCTTTTTTGTGGAAGTGAAATGCCTATTTTCCACTACACCGGAGACGGAGATTTTCTCTAAGTCATCGTGGATAGAAACGGAGGCGAACGGAGGTCACTGGGGTGACCAGATGCGGTCTCGGCATGACCGGCGCGTCCGATCAGTGGCAGCAGCTGTGCGTGGCGCGGGGTGCTAGGGTTTGCAACTGGCGCGTTGAAAGGTCTTGATGGCTAGAGGGGGGTGAATAGCCTTTTAAAATTTTCTATAAAGACAAGCTAAACAAGTTTATCAATACAACAAATAGCGAGATGCGAGTTTTGCTTAGCCTACGGGGTGTTTGCAAGCCACCTATCCAATTCTCAATTAGTATAAAGGCACTCAACCGCACAAGTCAAACCGAGAAGGTAACTACAACTACAACTAGTAAGCTACACAAAAGAGCTACTCTAGCAAAGCTAACTAGCTAGCAAAGATAACTAAGAAAGTAATGCGGAGTTGAGTTAGAAGAGTTTCACTGAGGGGCGAAGTATTGAGCCAACCAATATGATCAACAAAGAATTCCAAGACAACCGAACACCGGGATCAATCAATCACAATATGAAAGTGATGACACGAAGATTTATCCCGAGGTTCACGTGCTTGCCGGCACGCTAGTCCCCGTTGTGTCCCTCTTCACCACGTGGTTCGGTGGCTAATCGGTCTCACACCGAGCCTCTCAAAAGGCGCCACAAGAACCTACCAAATGGCAAAAGGTTGCAATGACACGAGCAATTTACTAATGTTGCCTTTGGCGCTTCGCCGAGGTAGGCACAAACCCCTCACAATCACCGGAGGTGGCCAAGAACAATCACCAACTCTTGCCAACGCCTCCAAGCTGCTCTAAGCCGTCTAGGTGGCGGCAACCACCAAGAGAAACAAGAATCCCGCAGCAAATCAACCACCAAGTGCCAACTAGATGCAATCTCACAATGCAAATGCACTTGGATCACTCAATCTCACTTCGAATATGCAAAGAAGCAAGAGAGATGAGTGGGAGGGGAGTTGCTTAGCTCAAAGTGCTCACAAGTATGTCAAAAGTCCAAGAGAGAGAGCTTTGAGCCGGCCAACGAGTATTTATAGACGTACCCCTTCGAATATAGCTGTTACGCACTTGAAACAGCAGCAGTCGCGCTGACCGGACGCGCTGGTCGCGCGGACCGGACGCGCCGATCACACAACGGCTATTTCGCGAACCACCGACCGGACGCGCTGGTTGCAACGACCGGACGCACTGGGCTCGACCGGACGCGCTGGTCCCGTAACTGACCGGACGCGCTGGTCAAGCTAGAGCAGCGCTCTAACGAAACAGCGACCGGACGCGCTGGAGAACTGACCGGACGCCACAGTGCCCGCGTCCGGTTGGAGTCCAGTAAGCTCCCTGATCGACCGGACGCGTCCGGTCGACTGTGACCGGACGCACCGCGCGTCCGATCAACAAACTGAAACTCGCGCAGACGCTGAACGCTGACCGGACGCGTCCGGTCAAACAGAGACCACGTCCGGTCCAGCGTCCGGTCACCACTGTGACCTCCGTTCGCTTCTGTTCGATTTCCGACTTCCGGCGTAGTGGAAAATAGGCGTTTCAATTCCTCGAAAACGCCTGAATCCCGCCTCACAAGCTCGGCGGGAGGGAGAGAGGACCCCCAAACCCTCTCTGCCGCTCAAACTCCACCGCCTTCGCAGACGTGCTAACATCACCAAGTGATCATCACCATGTGCATGTGTGTTAGCATTTTCACAATCATTTTTCGAGGCGTTATTAGTTCTATCCAAATGCATATGACATGAAATGCACACCTAGAGGCACTTAGGAGTTCAATAGCCGCGTCATTCCCCTCTTTATAGTACGGCTATCTATCCTATAATGTAACCACACCCACTAGGTGTCTTGGTTACTAAAACACAACCCTTAAGCATATACCTTTGCCTTGATCACGTAGGGTTGCGTCCAAATCCAAGTGTGGCCATCATGATCACCATGTCCATCTTGCCACCAACCTTGGAATGTACTAATCCTCATATGCTACATACAACTTAGGCATAGGATTAGTACTTAGGCATTGTCACTAATTACCAACACCAAACAGGACTTTCACGTGTCCGGTCCCTCGTGGAATCGGAGCGTCCGGTCATGCACCCAGGGAACAGCGCGTGTCTCAGAGCTGATCGGACATGGTGGCGCGTCCAGTCACGTGCGATCGGACGCGTCCGGTCGACAAAGTTGCTCTATGGAACCTCTCTGGACAGCGACCGGACGCTGGCACTGTCACGTCCGGTTGTGGCGTGGAGCGCGTCCGGTCAAACAGTGAAACATGTCCGGTCGATCTCTTGACCGTTGGCGTGCAAGTGACCATTGGGATCGCGCGGACGACGTTGAACGCAGGACGAAACGTGGACGGCTGTGAGTAACCGGACGCGGTGCAACGCGTCCGGTCGATGCGAAAAACGCCCAGTGAAGGGGTAACAGCCATATTCGTTCGTGGGGCTATAAATACTTGTGGTGGCCGGCCTTGGCCGGTAGCTGAGCACACTATAGCCTTGGTGGCTTATGCGGTAGTGCTTGGGAGCCCTCTAACTCACTCTTGCTTGATAGTGTTCATCCAATCGAGTGAGTGAGCGATTCTAGTGCGATTGCATCGTGAGGTTGCATCGAGTGGCACTAGGTGTTCGTGTTGCAAGCTGGTGGTGCTTGTTACTCTTGGAGATTGCCACCTCCTAGATGGCTTGGTGGCTTGTGGCTCCGTCGAAGCTTGCAAGAAGATTATGCGAGGCTCTGGAGAAGCTTTGTGAGGGGGATTGTGCTCACCCCGCGGGGATCACGAAGAGCAACTCTAGTAGAGCGTGTCATTGAGCTACCAAACTTGCGGTAGGTTCTTGCGACGCCTTTGGGAGGCTCGGTTGTGGATACCGATTAGCCATCGAACCACGAGGTGTTGGTCGACACAATGGGGACTAGCTTGGTGGCAACTAAGTGAACCTCGGTGAAAAATCATTATGTCAAATTTGTGTATTTCTTCATGGTGGTTTGCATCCTCTCTATGCAAGCTTGTATTTACTTTATATACATAGTGCTTGTGTAGTTGCTCTTGTAACTAGTTTGCTTGTGTAGCTAGCTAGTTACCTTCTTGCTTGTGTAGCTAGAAGTTTCCCCTTTGCGTGGCTAATTTGATTTGTGTAACCTTGTTCATCACATTGCTTAGTTTGTGTAGCTAAGTAATTTGCGCTCTCTAATTTGGCATTGGTTGCCTTGTTATTGAAGCATTGCTAGTGAGCTTAGGGGCTTTGTGCTTTTGCTTCACTAGTTGTGTAGTTGCTCCCTCGGTTGGCAAAGTACTAGTACATAGGTTTGTGTGACCTTGCTCTAGAATTGATTAGGTGAGCTCTTGCTATGCTTGGCACCTTAGTTGCTTGATTAGGATCTTTTGTAAGGTGCTAAAGTTGTAGATAGAGGAGTATAGTCTTGGCTAGACCGATAGTTTTAATTTCGCACTTATTTCGGTTAGCCGACGCCATTAAGTTTTAGAAAGGACTATTCACCCCCCCTCTAGTCCGCCATCTCGACCCTTCAGTAGTTTGGGTTCTTGCAAATACAAGTCCCCAAACTGGTCAGTGATGAAGTCGAGGCTGCCGAAGGTGATCTTCTTGCCAAGCTGCATCCTCTCCGTGGTGTCATCGATGTTGATGATGATTCCCATCTAAAACACGATATTAATTTGAACGCGAAAGGCCTCTACGTGGCGCGCCAACTGTCAGATTGTTTAGCTTCGGCAATACCTAGCAACATGATCGCATAGATTGATCCAGATGGTTGCACATGAGACATAGAGATTTATACTGGTTCGGGCCCCCGGGAAGCAAGTAAAAGCCATACGTCTAGTTGCTACTTCTTCTTGTATTCGTATGCTCAGTTACAGGGGATGTTGGTCCTAGCTACAAGGTAGATTGGAATGAGACGGTGGTGTCGTGGTGGACGTGACAATCATGGAGTCCTTACCGCTCTTTATATAGGTAGAGGGGTAGGGTTACAACGAGGGCGATCAACACTACAGATTGGATTCTGAGTTTGTTACAACAAATCAATTCTATCCTACCATAGTTGTGATGGCGACAGATATCCTTGATATGTCGTGATCTCTAAGTTGGTAGTTGTGCCTAGTCCTCGCTGGCTTCCTCCTGGGTCGTCATCCATTGATGGGCCAGATATATGGTTAGTGAGGGTACCCCAGGCCCATATCTTTGACACTTTGCCTTGCGCACTTCATTCCATCTCATCCAATGTTGATGCAACACATGCACCAACCAATCACAAATGATATGATCCACTTCATATCATCACGTGACCGTATTGGTTCATCGATCTTGACTTGACTTGCCCTTCACCATTGCTTTGGTCCATCGGTGCCAAGTCATCACTCAACTTGCCCTTCACACTTACAACTGGTCCATCAAGCCAAGCCTTGTCTTAATCGTCTCCACCTTGGTCACATGACTCAATGTCATGTCTTATATGCAATGAGCTCCTTCATCACATGTGTGAGCTTTGTAACATCTCCGAGCCATTTTCACCTCCATGGCATATGTTGCTCACACACATGTACCTATGGACTAATCACCTCTGTATCTCATATTAAACACAATTAGTCCACCTAGGTTGTCACTCAATTACCAAAACTAAACAAGGACCTTTCACTACGGTAGCACGAGGTTGAAGAGACACACCAAGTGGAGGTGATGGTGGCAGCGAGGCTGGAGTTAGAACTAGAAGACATGGGGCGTTAAGGAGATTTGGTGGCGACGATGTCAGATGAGGAAGCGTCAAATGCGATGGCGGCAACGATGACGTCGGTTTGAGAACTTCAGTCGCGCATAGCGCGTGGAGGTGACCGCGCTCGGGCCCAATTGATGCGCCAGTGCACCACCACGTGGGGAGAGAAGGAGGGAGAGGAAAAGGAGGTGGAAGCAAGATTGATGGTGTGTGTAGCGGCGTGGGCAGTGAGGTGGCATGGGCGGAGCTAGAGGCGCGGCGACATGGGAGGTGAGCGGGTGATGTTTTTTGGCTGAGGCTCAAGCAATAGAATGACGAAGAATATATTTACGTAGTCTTCATAGAAGGATGAGAGACTCCACATACGAAGTGAACCTAAACTCGATGAGCTTGCCCATGAGGTCACTTGTTGAAGAGCACTCCTTCACTGGGAATGCACGCATGTGATCCCACGGTAAGAACAACAACGAAGAAAAGAGGAACACAATCGAGCAATATGAAAAGAAAGGAGCTCAACGGACGCCACGTACCAAGCCTAATGACGTACTAGACAACAACATTCTTAGAGTAGCTCAAGAGGCTCGTGAGCTTGTTGGAGACCCACTCCTTGAGCTTCCCATAGGTCGCCATGCCCTAGCCTATCCATTCACCTCCTCGAATTGGATGAAAGGAGTGGGATAGGAGATGGAATGGAGAGTTGGGCTAGGATTTGTCAACTATGGAAGTGCGAGGTGGAAGAGACACACCTGACAAAGGTGATTGCGATAGTGAGGCTGGGGTTAGAACTAGGTGATGCATGGCATTGCTAGGAGATTTGGTGGCGACGATGTCAG
Organism: Saccharum hybrid cultivar R570; assembly: GCA_038087645.1. Lineage (NCBI taxonomy): Eukaryota > Viridiplantae > Streptophyta > Magnoliopsida > Poales > Poaceae > Saccharum > Saccharum hybrid cultivar. The sequence goes on from JAQSUU010000198.1 coordinate 1,784,546, forward strand.
AAGAAGCGTCAAATGCGATGCGGTGCAACTCGTAGCGCTTGGAGGCGCCCGCTGTCAAGCCCAGTCGTTGCACCACCACGTGGGAAGAAGAGGGAGAGGGAGGAGGAGAGAGAGGAATGGGAGGCGGGAGCAGGGCGGCGCGAGCGGAGCTAGAGGCGCAGCCGCGTGGAAGGAGAGCATGCGATGTTTTTTTGGAGGCTTGTGCAACGGAATGATGGAGAAGATATTTGTGGAGTCTTCGCAAAAGGATGAGAGACTCCGCCGGAAAAAGACAGAGGGAGGGGGAGCTGCATCTTATTCTCTTCGCATTCAGGATCGGAGAAGCATTCGGAAGGGGCGAGGCCTTCATTTCGTTGGCAGAAGCAGAAATGATCCAATCCATTCGGGGCTTTGGGGAACCCAAAAACAAGAACCCACACTCGACGAACTTGCCCACAAGGTCACCGGTTGAAGAGCACTCGATCACTGGGAATGCACTTACGTGATCCTATATATAGTAACAACAACGACGAACAGAAGAGGAACAAAATTGACATAAAAGAAAGGAGCATGACGAGCGCAAGCCTGATGACATACTGGACGAGGATGTTCATGGAGTAGCCCAAGACTCCTCAAGATGCTCTAATAAATGGTACAATAATTTTTGGCCTGGATAATTTTTATTTTTCCATCAGTGGGCTCACATAGCCTCATCGACATTAGGGCATGGCGTGAACCCACAGTGAATAATTGTATAGGCAATTTTTGGATGAATAATTGTATAGGCATTTATTGGTTCAGAGCAGCTCTCACATGATCTAGGAATCTGTGTATGATTGTAGCTCTTGATCAAGAGCTACCTTTTCTCTCTCTTTTATTAAAATATGAAAAAATGCTTAGAGGTAGCTCATGAGTTAGGGGCTATCTATGTTATGAGCTATATGCTAAAAGTTAGTACTATTAAAGAGGTTGGCTTAGTTGCCTTAAAAAAAGAGGTTGGCTTAGAGCTAGTTACTAGATTATACCATTGCGGGTGTCCTTATATACACTTATAAAAAGTTAAAGTTGATTACTTTATTTGCAAATTGTAGTAGGAGCCCTGACGAAGAAAGTTGTGATTTGCAACTGATCCACTTGGTGCCACCTCTGACTGATGGGACATCGCTCCTTCAGATGCACCCGCTGATCCTCCAACCATCGTGCAAGGTCCAATGACCCAAGCTCGAATGCGCCAACAAAATTTAGAGATGAGCTCGTTCTTAAACGATCCTTTCCAAACTTTTGAGAATAGGTTACTACTTAATGATGTTATCTTGCTTAGGAACATTGGAGAGCATCATGAGGAACGTGGAGGAAGGAGTAGAGGCGGAGAAGACTAGCAAGAACGTGTCCAACACAAGCGGGAGGCCCCGGTCCAACACGACTTCGAGTCTGGCTTGGCCTTCAAGACCGGTCTGCAATAAAATGGACGTCCAAGACGCATCCGGACTCCATTTTCGATGATCCACGTATGGGTCGAAAGATAATTTCATAAGCTAACTAAGAGCATCTCTAGCAGTAAGAGAAAACTCTAACCCAAAAACTAGTTATTGGGGAAGATACAAAACATGTTTTGGGATTTTGAAGGTCTTCTCTCCAGCAGAATGAGAAAATTCAATCCCCAATGAGAAAAATAGGGGATTGGGGGAGGAGAGGTCTCCCCTTTATTTGAGAGGTGAGATGCTATGGTTTGAGGGACTAAGAAAAAATTTTCTCGTTGGGGTTGGGTTTGGAGAACTGCTGAAGCTACATAACCTCCAAAATAACAATTTTTCTCATTATGGGTTAAGAAAGGTGGACTACTGGAGATGCTCTAATGGCTTTGGCTTAAGGTCCAAATTCCATCGGAGTTAATGGGAATCGTCGAAATAAGTCAACATCCAGAATCTGTCAGATGCTACATCACCGCTTTTGGTCCGTTGGGCCGTGTATCGTCTTTGAGCCCGTTAGGGGGGAGGCGACCCTTGGACCTTATAACCAGTCGCCACCGCCTTTGTTAGGTTTTGGATTTTGGTTTAGATCAATCTGTCTTTGAACAGTCGTCGTTATCGGTTTGTGAAACCCTACATTCGAGTGCTTAATCATATATCCGCAATTGTCACTATACTTGAGTTGCATTTTATCTTGTTTTTGCTTGTGTTCTTCAATTCATAGCAGGGATTAGCCTTTTTGACGAGGTCAACTAGATTGTGACACGGTTGATAACTAGAGGAGACTTGGTGCTAGAAATTAAATGTGGAAGTTCTTATCATCCACACATGTTCTTTATTTATGAGTAAGGGCTTTGCTGTGGTACATCCAAATAATTGTGAGCCGTTTATTTAATTAAATCGGATAGTTAGAGTCATCTATTACTTCCTAGGAGGTAATAGATGAAATATATATTTTTAATTTTCTATTTTGGAAAATAGAATAAATAAGGAAACTTTTAGGCATAAAAAATCTTGATCTAATCGATTCTTGTGTGATTTATTGGACGTGGTAAATCTTTTTTTTTTGCATTTTAGACATAACATAATTTGGTTAGTATGAATTGCTAATCATTTTTCATGCTGGTTCCACAGATCCATGTGATGGCTACGTTTTTTTTTTTGAGAATCACGTGATAGGCTACGTAGAGTTTGTTCCCAGAGTTGTTCCTGTCGTCCGTCTTTTGATCCAAACCCACGTGACAGTTAGGTGTAGCGTTTGTTCCCAATGCTGTGTAGTACGTTTTATAAACCCTTCTCTCAATTATATTAGTTTTAATTGAATTAGCATAACATGTACACTTGATTATGTAATGTGTGTGTTAGCTTATAGGTTAGCTACTGATCTTTTTAATGTATATAACATAACACAATCTTCCAAATTATAGTTTGATCATTTTTATATCATGTTATATTATTTATACTAGTAAAAATGCCCGTGCGTTGCAACGGGAGGGGAAAAAAAAGCTATCAAACGTCAATAGCAAACAAGGGTGGAATTTTATATGTCTATTTATGTTTTACCCTTTTTATAAACTTTGAAAGCTCTAATTTATCTTATGATGACCACACGACGTGCATCGGGTGTGTGTCATTGGTGTAGATGTGAAACCGTGCACGATGACATCCGGACTCATCTTTTCGGTGGGACAATATTGTCGGTGTAAATGTGGAGTCGTTATGGATGGCATCCGGGCTTGCCTCCTTGATGTCGCGGCATCGTTGGCGTAGTTCAAGCCATCGTCGATGACGTCCGTGGTTGTCCCAAAGTCGCCCGATGCAGTGAAGTTGCTGGTGTAGGCATGTAACCATTGTCGATTGTGTTGGAGCTCGCCTTCTTGGTGGGGCGACATCGTTGCTGATGGCATCCATAGTTGTCTCGACGTCACCAGGTCTCATGTCATACAGTGTTGCTATTTCATGCCAACAAGTGTATGGCCGGCTCTACATGATGCAACAAAGGTTGTAGCCGATGAGCGTGTCCAGCGGAAGTCCATGACATGCTTCATCCACTTTGCTTCTCGGCTCTTGGACGAAACGCTGCTGCCGATGAACGTGGTCCCTCGGCACAGCAACAGGACCACGTCGTGCGCAGACTTTGTATGCTTTAGCTTTAACTGTACAAATTGTACTATCTCCATTGGTATAACGGAAGGATAAATAAAAATGACAGATAATGATTATCTCTAGTCTCTATTTTTATCTTTTCCTGTTTAGATTCTCTCCTATTTTCTCTCTTTTCCGTGTCCTAATCTGATTTGTTTTTCCTTTCTAATGAGCCTGTTGCACCCTCCTTGGTTTCCTTTTGTATTGGGGATCATATCCACGGAGCTTTTGAAGTGTGAACTTTTAAATCCTTTTCTAATAAGCAAAGGTTTCCATCGTCCAGGATCCTAACCAGCCATGGATAATGGGAACTCACGCAAAACAAAAAAATATGGATGCATGCAAGGCCAAATTTACCTACACATGCAAACAAAACCTGAATCTAAACTGGACTCCCACGTCTTGTACGCACTCAAATATAACGTGTAATTTAAATCTCTTGTACTGTATCTGAGGTGCAATCTAACATATATTGCCCTATGCTAAATTTGTCACAAATGTAGCAAATGCCAAGCAAGAAAGGCAGGCATGAATAAAGGAGATCTCACCTGCAGGGTGCTCGTCACAGACATGGATGGCAAGTGGGATGGCAAGTGATTTTGTCACGTACACGAATTTGGCTATGCATGCATGTTGGCATGCAACTTAGCCACCACGGCACAGACTCGGTTCGGTTTCAGCCAAACAATCTTGATTGGATCCCTGTTTCACATGCGAAGACTCTGCAGTGGGGGCGTACGTAACACGGACTCCGCAGCGGGACGACGGTGCGGGCCGAAACGTGGACTCCGTGAGCAGGAGCGCGCACACAAAACCCATGGAGGCTTTTAGTTTTAGACTCTCTTTAATATTTTATAATATTAGAATCTAACTCGTATGACTATGACTCATGAGTCTAGCTATGGGTTGGAATTGGACTCTGTGTCGACCATCATCCGATGTGAGCTGCTCTAACTCGTATGAGTACATATCTATATATATATATATATAATCTACTGTCCGGAAGTTAGAGGGAGATGGATCAAACAAATGGATGGATGAAAAAAAAAGAGTCTAAAATTTTACCTCTTTATTATTAGGTATAGATTTATATAATTATGATAATTGGATAGTATATTAGTTACAAATCTAATTATATCAAATTTGCATTATATAAATTTAATGGTACGGCCGGAAAAGGAAGGGAATGCCGACGAGGCACGGCCGCACTGCTCGCTGTCTCCCGTGATCGAGGGGATTTTAGATTTTTTTTCTTTTTTCTCGGATAATTAATTGATTAGTTAATTCAAGATATCTACAAAATCAATGATTTAGATTTATTTGAAGTATTGAAGTAAAGGTGGTACCGTACAGTACTTCTTCAGCCGGCTATAAAATCTCCTATTTTCAAAGCAGAGCTGAGCTAAATTGATTCGTGCACCCAAGTCAACAAGAAAGCGTGACGCAAATAATAAAAAAACAAATTAACAAGTGCATATTCGCATTGCAGCATAATATCATTAATTATTATACAGATTCGGCATTCTACGTGTTAATTAAGACATGAGAAAAAGATAAAAGGTGGTCAAGGTGACATGCAAACAGAAGAGTAGTTGACTTTAGCCACACTCCGAAGCTACACACACAGCTATATGCATGCATGGGCCCCGCTCTCAGTGTTGCGAGCTGGGAAGATCGACCTCCGAAGCTATACACACGGCTGTCGCAGCAAGTGCATCGTGACGGTGAACGGGCAGTTCCCCGGGCCGACGGTGTTCGCGAGGGAAGGCGACCTCGTCGTCATCCAGGTCATCAACCACGCTCCCTACAACATGAGCATCCACTGGTACGCATGCGCGCGCCGTTTGATCGGTTTCCGGTGCAAAATTTTGCCGAGCGCATTGTGCATTTGTGCTTGTGCCCGATCGATGCTGGTGCAGGCACAGGGTCCGGCAGCTGCGGAGCAGGTGGGCGTACATCACGCAGTGCCCGATCCAGCCGGCCGGCAGCTACGTCTACAAGTTCACCATCACCGGGCAGCGCGGCAAGCACACATCTCCTGGCTCCGCGCCACTGTCGTCATCCTCCCCAAGGCCGGCGTCCCTTACCCCTTCCCGGCGCCGGACAAGGAGGTTCCCGTCGTCTTCGGTACGCATGATCGACGACAGACGTCGCGCGGGTCCCGTCGTGCTATGGAATGCTTTTCTTGTAGTGGTTTTGCCTTTCCAAAGTTTCTCTCGTCATCTGGTTAGCTGATGGGCGAATGATCATGGGCAAGTTTATTGATCAGACGCCAGGCGTTTAATTTTGGGCTTCTCATTATTATTAGAATACAACGCTGTAATCAGATCGTAAATCGGATAAGTATTTTAAGAGAAAATTCTATAATTAAGAAGAAGAAAAAATGGTATGCATGATCTAGCCAGCAAAGCAGATATTTGCCTTTTTTTTCCCTTGTCAACGAAGAACACATCTCACCCACCGTCACGTCGGCACGGCCAGCACCGATCAGAGGTGGAACCTGGCCCGGTGCGCTCTCATCCATGTCTAGTTGTCTTTCTCTAACAACGAGGAGAATGGTGCGGCACCGTCGCCGACAGATGATGGCAAGAAAGAGGGCCGGGTCCCACGCGATCTCTGGTATACCCCGCATCTCCGACAAGAAAAACGGAAACATGAGTCCACACGGGAAGAATTACCAAAATTTGGCTAGGTTTGTTTTGGCAAATTGGCAACAAATCAAGCAGTCCCGGCCGGAAACCCGCTCGTAGACAGGTTGCAAAGGGAGCAAAAAGGCCTCCGCGGTTTCCCAAAGCCAACCCACGGCCGCAGCCAGACATGGGTTGCTCACTAAGCAGAGGGTTTCCGCTTGAACCTTCCCGGATTCCCCAAAGCCGAAGCAAAACCCTAGCTCCTCCTCCGCCGCCGCCGCCAGGGTCTGCCGCTGGTCCTGCACTGGCTCCGACCATGCAAACCCACAACCCCACGACTCAGATGGCTACCGTCGCACCTGTCGAAGCAGATGCTGAGGCAGTGACCAAGACCAGCGACAAGTCCCCATCGACCGTCCTTGGCGGGGTGAACGCGTCGTCCGACATCGACACCTCGGATCACTTCTTCTAGGAAGACCCCGGTAGCAGGGCGAACCCAGTAAAGGACATGGGTGTACACATGTACACCCAATAATTTTTGCAAAGCAATCGAAGTTAGTAGGCATATACATGCATATATACCTGTAATTAGATTCAGATCAGATTACGAATTGTATGTTAGGGTTTGGGCACACGATTTTACCTATGAATTACGTTAAGGTTTGGGTGCACGGCTTCGCACAGCAGGAAGGGAGGACCAAGGGGAGGGAATACCTAGTGTCCTGGTGGTGCTCATCGCTGGCCAAAGTGGCGAGTGGCGAAGTAGGACAGCAGCGACGGTCGTAGGGACACCAGGGCTGCAGAGGGCACACGTCGTGCCGGAGATGCTCGCGAGGACGCTGGGTCCCAGGTGGTACTCGACCGAGTGTAGTCTCCTCTCCGGGTTGCGGCGCGGCGAGCGGATGGAGGAGATCGGCTACGGGCGAGACGAGTCCAGGCGGCGGGCCAAGGGTCGAGCAAGGTTAGCGTGCGGGTAAGGGCAATTTAGTCCAGAAATTTCTAACCTTACCTCTTTCTCTCTCTCAGCTTCTTGTGGCCAACTTCATGTGCAGGTACAGCACACGCCAGTCAGGGTGCCGCCGCAGTGGTCGTACAAAATGGGAGAGAGAGGAAAGGGAGAAGAGGAAGAAGATGAAGGCAATTTAGTCTAGAAATTAGGATAAATAAATGCATGGAAGGGGTAAGTAGTGGTATATTTTGGAGATGTGTTAAATTATAATGGCACGTTTTTAATATCGTGAATAATAATGATATATCTTTCCAAACCGCGATATTTGTAATGGCATGTATCAATTAACCCTAGAAAAAATGCTAGGCGGTATCCATAGGTGACCCGTCTAAAGCTTTGGCGCGCCTAGACATTCTCTAGTGTCCTATACATCTACATATATTATTATCTTATTAAATAAATAAAAACAAGAAATTATGGACTTAAAGTTATATAGAAATAGAAGTGTTAAAAAAGGCTTAGTCCACCTTATCTACTGCACCTTATCCTTCTTGACCTAGGTCCACACTCCATCTAACCTTATCCATCCACCTCCTGCAGTACCTATCTCCTCTCGTCCACGCTCCTCACCTGCCTCTATCTCCTTCAGGCTACGATCGTCGTCTATGCAACCTCATGCCCATCGTCTCTACCCGCCCTCCTCCCACCATCCGCCCGCTGCCTCCAGTTGCCCCCATAGCGCGCCTTCCTCCTGGCTGAGCCTGCCGCTAGCCTCCTCCAGGCGCGCTTGCCGCCTCTGCCGCCACCTGTCGTCCCTCCCTCAAGCAACACGGCCCTGGATCTGGGGCACGCCGCCTATTCTCCGTCTACCCCCTTAGGCAAGGCGGTGCCCCTCCAACTAGCGCATAAGCACGCCTAGGCAAGCACCCTGTGGAACATTGGGGTGAGCTCGGCCGCGAGGGGAGAGGAGGCAGCCGCCGCCCTCTACGGATGGATCGGGAGTAGGAAGAACTGACTAAGGAGAGAGAAGAAAGAAAACAGAAAGACGTTTGACAGATGGATCCACATGTCAAGTGTGTCATCTCATGTTTTTGTTAACAAATTTGAGGAGCATCATGTGTATCCAAAGGAGTGATGTTCACATCAAAAAATGTACGAGATGAAGGAAGAGCAGAACTTGTCACTAGGGTAGGAGGCCAAGATGGCAAAGCATAAAAGATTTAAAGATAGTATCATACACAACTAATGGAGATAAGTATACATTAAATGCTAGTGTTAAAGATATCAATGCTTATTTGTGGAACTTTCTAGATAAATAATGAGTATACACGAGACATGTTTGTCATGTTTCGTAGCCAAAACTAGGATACTCTAGGTCTAGATATTTTTGTATGCTAAAAATATCTAAGAAATAGATAAGTATTAGAAAAAAAAATATATTTGTAATACCATAGTGACCATGAGCAGGTATAAATAGGCATGTCCATTGATGTGTTTCGTTCATATCCATAACAAGCCACCATAAATAATAGTCATAAGGGCAACTCCATCCAAGCCTCTACTTGAGGTCTCATTCCATTTTGAGAGCTCAAACACATGAAAACCCTCTCCTACCGACTCCTGTTCAGCCCCCAATGGATGAGGGACTCTCATTTCTCTCTCTTAGACTCTCAGAGATGTAGGAGCCTTTCATCCTTCCCCTATTGCTCCTTTCTTTCTTCACGTAAAGCTGACACGTGGGGTTGATGAACAGAGGCCAATATAAAGTAGAGGAAATTCAGGAGATCGGTTGGAGTGCACTGAAAAGTAGGGAATGAAAATTTTAAAAACTGTTAATAATGTCATATGTATTGTTGTTAACATTTATTTATTAGACATAGTCTTAAGAATTTTTTTAAAAAAATATTATGTACACCCAATATTACAAAACTGTGTGCGCCATTGCCCGGCAGTTATGTATTTGAAGCTTGCATGATCTCTATCTCCTTCCTGTTGTCTCAAGCTCCCCCCTGCTGCATCGCCACTTCTACAGTGATGAGCTGCTGGCCCTCCTGCGGACTATTGCTGCATTTATATCCGCTTACATCATCTTCTTTATCTACATATTTTCACTGACAATGTGTCTATCCACCATCTTCTTCCACAAGCCCTGCCCTGTCCTTCTGGCCATTGCTGCTGACAGGTTTGTTGGTCCCTATGCTGGATTCTTGGTCATGCACATGGCGACAGGATGGCTCCTTGCTTGGGTATGCCTACGCTGAGCACCTGCAGCACATTGGCCGGGAGACGACAGCCAAGCACATAACCCCCCAACCTTCTTAACCAAGGAGGATGAGAGGTCCTTCAAGATAGCTCGTGGTGCAAAAGTTGCTGCCTTTGATTTACTATCTCTGCTAATGGCTATGGCTGGAGCTTTGCCATTATGGTTCTTTCCTATGAATGTGCTTTCTATTTCCGTGGCCTTCCTTTCAGTTCTGGAGGGGGCTGCCATCTTTTCCTGGGTTGCTTTCGTTGCTAGGTTTGTGCTTCATGATGCCCTCCTCTCCAAGCAACAGCTTGGCTACATCATGTTGTGCTATATTTGCCCATATGTGGTGATGGGTTACTTTGTACTGCTGCTGAGCCACTTTTGCTTCACTGGCGATACCACTGGGGCTACGTTTATATGGTGCTTGATGTTGTCCAGAGCTGGATTGCTTGGCTATGAGCTCTCTGTGCATGCCCAATGCAAGCAGATGATGCTCTCAAGGTAAACAACAGATATGCTTGTGTTTACTTCTAGCATAAACATTCTATTTATAAATTGATTCATCGAGAAGCTACGCCATATAACAATGCAACCTAATTTTCACTATGCTATGTAGCATGGCATGATTTGTAGGTAGGTGGGAGTTCTTTTGGCGCCATTTACGTTGTTACGGAATGTATTAATTAATTTGTTTGTTAGATAAATACCTCAAATTCAATATCCATGTAAGCATGCTTAGTTTTTCTACATTGTTGTATTTGCAGAGTGTGATGTCCATAGAGTTGCAACATAAAAACTTCGTTTAAATTGCAAGTAGTGTATGTTTCGAACCATTGCAGCTAGATTGCAAGTTTTGATGTTTCAAATGACATTTAGTTCCATGTTTAATGTTGCTATCTGAATTTCTAGCCGGAATGTTTTGTCATGGTAAACTAGTATCCTAATGAAGCAAACTGGCCAGCTAGTTTTTTATTATCCTTTTCATTTCATCCAACAATTGTCATGTGCTTGGTTCAAACATTAACATCAGTTCGTAAAATGGCATGATTTTGTAGGCGCCTGGGAGTTGTCTAGCACATTGTTGGTTGTTAACAGATTGTAGTGTATTTGATAGATCCATAGACAGTGTTGCCACATGTCATTCTGGGGCAGTTTGAAAGTTTAATGTGTTTCCAAACAATTATGGATTCTGATTCCGATGTTCCAAATAAGATTTAATTGCCTTCCATGTTTATGTTCTCTGAATTCATGTTTATTAGTTTCCTTAGGCAACAACTGGAGTAGCAGGATGGCCTTGGTTCTGCAGACACTAAGATTGCCTCCAACTCCGATGTTCACTCAGCTACGATCACCCTTCCGAGGTTTCAAATAACATTTAGTGCTCCATGTTTAATGTTGCTATTTGAATTTGTAGCCAGATTGTTTTGTCATGGCAAACTAGCATCCTGATGAAACAAATTGGTCAGCTTCTTTTATCCTTTTTATTTCATCCAACAAATTTCATGTGTGAAAGGATCAAGATACCCAAGAGGGGGGTTGAATTGGGCTTTTACACTCTAGGTTCCAAATCCTATTCTAGAATGACAATTCTAGGAAAGTAAACAAGCAATGAAAGTAAAGCTCGAAAGAAATTGCTTAAAAGTAAAGGGGCAAGAAACACGGCGATGTTTTCCTGATGTTTCGAAGAGTCGCCACTCCCCCTAGTCCTCGTTGGAGCACCCGCGCAAGGGTGTAGCTCCCTCTTGATCCGTGCAAGGATCAAGTGCTCTCTACGGGCTGATTTTTTGACACTCCGTCGTGGTGAATCGCCCACAACCGCTCACAAGATGAGTTGGGTCATCCACAAGCTCCGTCGGATGATCACCAAACTTCCAATCACCACCAAGCCGTCTAGGTGATGGCGATCACCAAGAGTAACAAGCAAGAACTCTCACTTGACTAAGGAAAGCCTAATGAGAAGGTGGATGCACACTTGTTACTCCCTATGCACTAATGAGGGTCCTTCATCTTGGATTCTCAAATCACAATCCTCACTAGGGCTCTTGCACTCCCTTGCACTTGAAAGATGTTTCTCAGCTAAACAAATAAGCAAGAGACCTCCAATGGAGGGGTAGAGGTTATATTTATACTCCCTCTCAACTCCCCCAACCGTTATCTTCAAACCAGTCTGAGTCGGGGTCACCGGACGCGCCGGTGCATACCACCGGACGTGTCCGATGTATACAACTGCACCTCCGGAACCAAACAGTGCGAACTAGCCGTTAAGTTATCACTGGACGCGGGCCAACGTCCGGTGCATACCCATCAGACGCGTCCGACGACCATTTTTTCGTTCTGGATGCTTACTGGACTGCAAAGGATGCGCCTCAGCCGGGCGTCCGATGTGTCACCGGACGCTCATCGTCTGATGCTGCTTTCGCACCGTCGCGTCCAACGCTGCACCTTAGGAGCGTCCGATGCACCCTGCCTGCTGATCTGCACAAAACAACACTACACCAGACGCTGAGCGTCCAATGCTTCTGTCTTCAGCGTCCGATGCACCTTTTTCTGCTCCATTCACTTTCTATTCAACTTCTTTGTGAACGGCTTTGACTCCCAAGCAGTTTTAGGCAATCTTTGTAGCTACCTAGTGCTAAGTTTGACAAGTGTGCACCACGCCTAAACCATTAGACTTATCTAGGTCAAGCTACCCATCCATGTCCCCCTTAATAGTACGGCCAAAGGAGAAAACGAAAGTCCTAACGACTAATCCGAACTTCGCTCAACACCTTCGACGTTTGGAACTAACTGTCCTTAACCTTGTCGACTATCCTTTGAAAACCGAAACGATTTCCATCGATAAGGGGCATGATAACCATATCGCCCACGATTTCCATTATCATGACCCAACATTCTATCGTCTCTGCAAAACACACGTTAGTCATGATAATGAACCGTTGTCATCAATCATCGAAACCCATTGTAGGGGCCTAGATGCTTTCAATGTGCTTTGGCAAAATGACATGAATGGCATGAGTTGTCTAGCATTGACGGTCGGTTGTTAACAGATTGTCGTGTATTTGATAGATCCATAGTTTGAAACTTTAATGTGTTTCCAAAACTGTGGATTACTGATTCTGAGGTTTTCCAAATAACATGTAATTGTAGTGCACGTTTATCGTTGCTCTCTGAATTTTCTGACATGTTCATTGGACTCCTTAGGCGGGCGCCGGAGCTTCGGGATGGCCTTAGTTCTGCTGCTGGGGAGAGTCCGACTGCCTCCACTACTTCTGATGACTAGACAAGGAGTGCTGACTGCCTCCACTACTTCTGATGACTAGACAAGGAGTGCTGATGACTAACTCCCTGAATTAGTTCTCAACAAATGTATCTGTGAATGATATCTAGTTATCCTGGAGCGCACTGTCCATCCATGAAACCAAATTTCTGTGGATCTAAGCAAGGAGTACATTGGGGTTACCCATTTTGCAAACAGGAAAGTGGCAACAGCTTCACAAGGCTGCCAAAAAAAAACTCAACCTCTCTGGGCCCATACAAACCTGTTTGCAGCAAGGAACTTAAGCAAGAGAACATCTCAACATTAGCTAGCGTGCCAACTCAAGTTAAGAAAAAAAAATAGAAGATTTAGCCAATCCTAGCTCTCTGATCTCTCAAAGTGGTGATCACCCTTTTTGTGCTCTCATTTGTCAGGTCTATCATCTCGGCCTCCTCAGCGCAATGAAGAACTTTCCACTGCAGCAAATTAGAAATGATTTGGAAAGGTAGTATTAGTGGGGAATAAACCAATTTCAATCTAAAGATCATGTTGTTTCTTGTGGTCCAAAGCACCCAGCAAATAACAAAGCAGTAAAAACTCTGATTCTTGAATGGTTCGTGTTGTTGATTAGCATTAAAAACACATGAAAATCCCTGGGTTCCTTGAAAGTTCTATGAATGTGTAATGTGGCCTCAGCCTATTTTTCAAAAGAAAAAAAACTTCCTATCTGGTCTGACTAACCCTGGTTTTTCTGCTGGTTTATATATGCTTAAGTGGTCTCTTGTTGGCCTGGTTTCAGGTTTTCTCTGATTGAACCGTCAGTCCACGGTTGGAGCCAATCCTCTAGTGTAGAAAATCAGTGCAAATTAGGGGGTGTTTAGAACTGCTCCGCTCCATGTTTTTCAGCTCTGCTCCACATTTTTTAGCCAAACGGTTTCAGCTCCACACACTCTGTTTAAGGAAAAATGGTGAAGTTGTGAGAGTACCTAAAGAGGTGCTCCACAAACTCTAATTTTTTGTAGAGCTGCTCCACGGTAGAGTTTGTGGAGCAGAGTTTGTGAAACAGTCTCAAACACCCCCTTAGAGCCCCAGTTAGCACGCCCGATGTTTTATGATAAGATGAGATGAGATGAGATGATGATAGGGTACTGTCTCACTTGGTGGCCATTACAAATTGCAGCAATTGATGATTCCGGAGGCAAGTTCTAATGAATCATTATAAAAAAAGGAAGTTCTAATCTATCAACCATATTCAGAACCATATTAGGGTATAGGTGACCGGGAGTTGGTAGCTAGTGCATAAGCGCCTCCCCTAGGCGCGTTTCCTTATTTCGCCAATTATTTTTTCGCTTGCCTCCCCCTGCGTGTTTGTCCCTTTTTGAACTTTTAATGTATTTCATAATCTAGATCTTTCAACTTAAATTTTAATCTACTCAAAATTCGTACTTAAATTCCAAAACTTCCACCTTAAAATTCGAAACTCTCAACTCAAATTTTAAAAACTTTCAACTCAAAATTCAAAACTTGAATAAATCTTGAGTTGAAAGTTTTAAATATGGAGTTGAAAGTTTTCAAATTTTGAGGTATAAGTTTTTCAAATTTTACTTGACAATTTTCAAAATTTGACTTGAATGTTTTCAAGGTTCGAGTTGAAAGTTTTCAATATTTGACTTGCGAAGTTCAAATTTTGAGTTGTAAATTTTTAAATTTTGAGTTCAGAGTTGAAAATTTTAAAATTTTGAGTTGAAAGTTTTAAATTTTGGGTGTGACTTTTAGTTTTCTAATAGAAAGTTTAAAATTTCATTTGGAAGCTTCAAATGTTATGTATAGAGTATAGTTTTTTTAAAATTTTTAGTAAAACAAAAACAACCTAGAAAAAAGGAAGGTATCTTAATTACAATTATTGTCTAAAACTAACGCCGTTAGTTTTGCTAATCATGATACGACGGCGACGACATATGCCATGTCTTCTCGGCCAAGTGGGCCGGCAATGTAGGGCCTGTTTGGTTTCCCAGCTAAATCCTGACCTGGCTAGGATTGGAGCCTGGGTAGTGCAGGCCTGGCTCTAGGAACACAACATGGGCTTGTTTGGTTGGGCTGTTATACCTAGCCTGGTTGAGATGAGATTTTGTTTGGTTGATTGGTTTAGTTCATGGCTGCACTAGTGGAGCCAACTGTGGGTGTGTTTGGTTGTTTGTCCATAGTAGTGTGCATTCACCCCTTCCTGGAATCGGTATCGTTACCACCTGAGACCGTACACGTTATAAACACACCCGTGTGCCTCGCTCCCATTCATTCGCTCACCACTCACCGCTCTCTCCCCTTCTGTCTCCCTCATGCTGGCCTTTCGCCTTCCCTCTCCTCCCTCGAAACCATTGCCGTCGCGCCACCCCACCAACGCCGATGAGCGACAATTCCGCCGCAGCGGACGCCATGCTAATGCGCCGAGCTCTTCAGCGTTGCAGCGGTGACCCCCGCTGCCCTTGTGCCTCGTACTCATCGTCTGTAGCTCGTTCTCCACCCTCGGGGTCACCATCGAGAGGAAGATCGGCGAGCACTAAGAGCACCAACCCCGGCGACGTCGTCAATGACAGCGGCAGCTACCGGTTGACCGATTCCGAGGCATGTGCCGATTTCCCTTCGCGTCCTCCCGGGGTTTACTCTAACTGACAAAAAGATGGTTCTTTAGACAAAAATTGGTAAGATTGTGTATCTTCTGTTTAATCTAGACCTGTTTCGATGCTTATGTGCGCAGTTGTTTAATACATTGGTCGCGAAATTAAGATTTCCCCCAAAATGGTACTAGGGCAACAGCAACACCGTAGTCCCTGATGGTGTTCCTGAGACTGAGTGGTCCAGGTTGGGTGTTGTGAGGGTTCATAAGTGTGAACATGGTCGACATTCTGAAGAAGTGTTGGGGTGGGAAGCACACTGGTAGGTGTTTCTTGGGTTGCCCAGTGAAGGTTTGTCATCAATTGCTCACTTTACATTTGTTTACTGCTTACATTTGTTGTTGCTGTTTCAATACTTGGCCTTGTTTCACGCAGAATGAGGCTCATCAATGCCGGTTCATGGAGTGGTTGGATGAACCATGGCTAGAACGGGTTCAGGAATGCCTAAAGGAACTGTGGAAGGAGCTCAGAGTGACCAGGCGCTGTGAGGCTACCGCAAATGAAGCCCTGATTGAAGCAATTAAGCTCAATGACATAGCCACAACTGCTAGGGTGGACATGCAGGCTGAAGTGAACCACGCGGCGGAACGGGCGTGTGGCTTGGCCAAGCCAGGCCCTAGAAAAACGGATCTCAAATCCGTTCTTTGGGAGCCAGGCCAAGGCCTGTACAGCGGCCAGCAAGAGCCTGGCTACGGCCCAAGAACAGGAAACCAAATATCCACATCTTAGCCTTAGCAAACCTGCCTAGGGGTTGGCCACCCAACCAAATAGGCCCGCAGAGGCTGGCATGGGCCTACACATCCACCAGCAGAGTAGCTAGAGCATATGCGTATGAAGTACTAGGGAATAAGTTCACTTTAGATCCCTTAATTTGTCGTTGAGTCTGAAATTTGACCCTAAACTAAAATACCAGGTATAACAGGTCCCTCAATTTACAAAACCGGATCATCTAAGGTCCTAGACAGTATTATACCTTGTTTTAGTTGACGTGGCAAGCTGAGTCAGAATGGGATCCACATGACCCTCACATGTCAGTGGCTAGCACTTTCTTCCTTCGCCCTCTCCCCTTCTCTGTCTTCTTCTCTCAGAAAATAAGCAGAAAATCCAATCCCGTATGCAAACATCCCCGGCCCTCCCTTTTCTCCGCACGCCGCCCCAACTCTCCAGCTTCTCAACGCGCAGCGCCGCCGCCCTGTACCCACATCACGCCGCCACCCTCTACCTGTGCGGCTGTGCCCATGCAGTCTCTCCAGCCCCTTGCCGCTCCCTCCTCCACGCCGCCACCGCCGTGGAGGCCACCGCCGAGGAGGTGAGTTGGCTGAGGAGACGAGTCCCTCTTCACCAGTGGCGACGGCGGCGGGGAAGCACGTTGCACGCAGGTGGGTAACGCCGCGTTGTCGGTGCGCATTGCTTCCTGCGGCCGTAGACGCACCAGCGCCGGGGAAGGATGCCAAGGTGGAGGTGATAGCTAAGTGCTGAACATGGATGCCATGCCCTGAAATGTAGGCTGCGGGATCACGCGGACTTGAAGTGTAGGCTCATGCGAGCAGGCCGGTGCCGCCCGGAAACGCGCGAGGCCGCCGCTCTTGCGCATGCTAGACCTGGTCGACATCGTGCTACATCAAACCATGCATAACTGCCAAACTATGTCTCCCAGTATTGACGCAAGCAACGAATCAGACCACTAAGCGCTCGTAGACGAAGCCGTCGAAGTTGGAGCAGCCCGAGCCGCCATTGCGCCAGAGCACGACGGGGTCCTTCACCAGGTCCCGCTCCGACCAACTCCACCAGGTAGTAGAATAGGTTCCACCCACGCTGCTCGTCCACGGTGGCGGACGCAGGATTTAGTCTGGGTACTCGAAGTTACAAATATTGTTTAACACAACACACAAAAAAATCGGAATATTGTACATTCAATTGCAATAATGACACAAAACAAGTACGAACAGTTTATATTAGAGAATTCTTAAGAATGGTAGCAAATTACAAAAAATACTAAAGAAAATTACATCTTGACTTTCCGTTTGGTCATGCGTCGGAAGCGAGAAATGATGTCATTATCCTTAACTTCCAAAAAAAAAAGTCCCGCTTAATAAACGTAACCAAGCAGTCATTTAAGTATTGCTCCCCCACTCTGTTTGTCAGCTTATTCTTCATGTAACTCATTGAAGTAATAGCTTTCTCAGCACTAGCTATTGCCATAAATGTCCATGCAGCCTGAGGTACGACGACCCGGCACGAAGCACGCTATTTTGACCCGGTCCAAGCACGGCACGGCCCGATGGTCAACGGGCCCAGGCTGGCCTGGCCTAGTGGAGCAAGCCGTGCCTGAGCCGCTACTCAGGCACGTGGGCTGGCACGGCACGGCCCGGTCCACAGAACAAACTTGAGAAGCCGATAAACAAGTGCATAATGGACATTCTTCTTTGTTTCAACAAGCTTGATTGAAAGTTCAGCAAGAGTTTTCATTTTTGCAAACCTCTTGTCTGTACGCATAAGATTAATGAAGTGTGCGAGTTGAAAAGAGAGGCACACTAATTCTGACTCAGTGAAATCCCTAGGATAGAATTTTGCAAGCTTCATCAAACTGTTCTTGTCATAAGCTGCAAATGAATCAACTGGATTGAATGATGCCATGCAAAGAAGTAAATCAGTGTTCACTTCATCAAACCTGTCATTTAGCTCTCGAAGTTGCCTATCAATGAGAGAAATAAACATGTCAAACTTGAAACGGGGGAAATTCTTTTAGATCTTCCAACTTGCACATAAGGAAAATCCGTCAGGAACTTTGATGCGGTGCTTCGCACAAAAACTAGTAACCCCTTCAAGAAAAGACTTCCATCAATCATCCTCCCACAATAATTGCAGCTGCATCTTTGTCAAATAAATCAGTTCAATTGCATTAACAATATCTTGATCTCTCTTCTGCAAAGCATTGTTTAAGTCATCTGTGTACCCAAAGATGGTTAACAAGTATGCCATGAAAACAAATTCGAATGACTGAAATGATCGTATCATAGTTTGAGCTTGACAAGCCTCTGTGCCTTGAGAGGGGTCTTTTCCAACCTTTATGAACATCTTCATTGATTGAAGGATACACAAAGATAACAATCTTATAGTGAGATCCCCAATGAGTATCACCTGGCCTACCCAAGCCCATCTCTTGATTTAAACCCGAGCCAGCTTCAAGCTCACCCAAGTCTAATGCTTCTAACACTCGTGCTTGAGCTTCTTGAAGCATTTGTGTCTTTTCACCAGAATTTCCAATAAGACTCAATAAATATCTAAGTTGCTCAAAGAACCAAACACAATCAGCATTTTCTTTAGTGATTGCCATAAGAGTTAACTGAAGTTGATGGGCAATTCTTTTGACCATTTACATGACCCCTTCACGTTACTAGCTCCATGGGGCAGGCGGTGGCGCAACCACGGGGCACGCCGAGCTAGGCCCTGTTTAGTTACAAAAAATTTTGCAAAATTTTTCAACATTCCCCGTCACATCGAATCTTTAGACGCATGCATGAAACATTAAATATAAATAAAAAAATAAAACTAATTACACAGTTTAGACGAAATGGACGAGACGAATCTTTTAAGCCTAATTGGACCATGATTGGACACTAATTACTAAATAACAACGAAATTTGCTACAGTGTTATTTTGCCAAATTTTTGGCAACTAAACCGGCCCCTAGAGAGGAAGCAAGGTTGGGGAGAAGTGGGAAGAGGAATTGGAGAATAGAGATGTCCCCGGTAGCTAGGGTTAGGCACTCTGGTGGAATGGGCCTATGAATTCTGGGGTATGAGGCCATGTCGGCATGTTATCTGATGGCTGGAGCCCATTAGCCTAAAAAATATACGTGGGTTGAGAAGAATTGGCCCAAATATCTATATATATTATGTATAATATTCATATGTATATGAATTTTTTGTTTGAAAATTTTTGGTATTCAACTGAATACCCATGAACCATGTGGGGTCCGCCACTGCTCGTCCACCGTCACGTACTTGCACGCACCACGTAGCCGACACCGCAGAAACCGCACGACACGGGGCAGATGTTAGCTGCAGCAAGGCGTACACAAAGCGCGGCGCGACAACACGGGCGGAGGCGCGTACCCAGCACAGTGCTTCGACGGGAGGGCGCCATCGAATCCTGGGACGCGGCATGGCATACGCGCCCCGGTAAGCGAGGAAGACGACCAGGACGGCGAGGAAAACGGCCGGCATGGCAGAGGAGCGTCACTGATGTGGGGGCTAGCCACTGACATGTGGGGCCCCATGGGTTTCACCCTAATTCAGCTTGCCGAGTCAGCCAAAACCAGACATAGTACTGCCTAGGATCTCCGATGATCCGGTTTATAAATTAAAAGACCTGTTATATCTGTTCTTTCGGTTTAGGAACGAATATCAGACTCGGCGACAAAATTAAATAACTAATTCCAAGTACCGGCCATTTTGATATGTGACCCACGTAAGTTCGAGGCATACATATAGATATAAAGAATAATTTTTACTCAAATGACTCTCTAAATGATGATTTAGAGAGTAAATTATAGAAAATTCAAGATGCTCTAATAAATAGCACAAGAACTTTAGGCCTGATTATTAATTTTTATTTTTCTATCAGTGGGATCACATAGCCTCATCGAACATTAGACCCGCGTAAATAATCGTATAGGCATTTGTTGGTTTATATACGCTTATAAAAAGTTGAAGGTGATAAATTTTTTTTGCAAATTTTAGATGAGAATGTCGCTGTCTCTTTTTTTTGCAAAAAATATGTTTTTTATTTATATATAATGCTCACATTGCTTTTTTAAGCCGTCGGCCGGTTTATATACGCTTATAAAAAGTTGAAATTGATAAAAAATTTTTTGCAAATTTTAGATGAGAATGTCGCTGTCTCTTTTTTTTTTTGCAAAAATATGTTTTTTATTTACCTATATATAATGCTCACATTTTGCTTTTTTAACCCCGTCGGCCTCCCAACTCTTTCCGTAGTTGACTGCAAACCCCACATTGCTCTGCACCACGGAAGACGAAGCGCAGCAGCGCACGCACGCCCCGAAAAAGGCAGAAGAAACGCGGTGCCTCGAGCCATCAGATGCCCCACCCCACCGTGTTGAGCTAGGAGTCGGACGGCGCTGGGAGTCGCCGAGTCGGGCATGGCATCCATAGCCATACATCTATCTCCTTGCGGAGCCTGGGGCGGGGGGCGGTCACCACCATGCCCAATCCTATCGCACCAAGGAGGACTCTGCCTCGTGCTCCTCCTAGTCTTCCCTTCCTACCCACCCCTCCACGCTCCCCTTTCCTTCCACGGTCCCCAATCCCTAGCCCTCCTCCTCTCCTCCGCTGCCGCCCGCCGGCTCTCTGCCCCCGCCGCGCCCGGAGATGCAGCTCGCCCGCCGCCGTTACCGCTGGGTGAAGGAGTGGTGAGTTGACCGCCTGCCCGTCCGATGGCTCCCACAGTCGCCCTCCTCCCCTCGTTAGCCCCGCTCTTCGATTTCCATCTGACCTGTTGTCTCGTCAGGGTCCCGCAAGATCTGGTCGTCGCCGGAGGCCCCTGCACGCTCTACAAGTGGGTGCGAGGTACGCTGCGCCCGCTGATTGCTTGCTTGCTGCTAAACGCAGCCTTTTATTCTGTGACTGTACTTTCATGTCATAGTCATGTTTTGTACTGAGAATTGCCCTCTCTGGTACTTCTTCACCAGCGATTCATCCATATCCATGCGAACTCCCAATTCCTTGAGAGGCCTGTATAAGACCGGTGGACCAAGCAAAGCCTTTTCATGTTTCTTGTACTGATTGCATCACATATTTCTAAATTGTAATACTTCTGGAGCGCACGGAAGGGATGATTGCTTAGTTCCACTCACAAAAATTGAGATTTCAGTAGAGGCAATACATATATGCTTGTTAGTCTCCTAGTAAGAGTGGTAAGTTCAGTTGAAACTAGAGGAAAACTTAGTACATTCTATTTAGGGGGCTGCCATCAGCACACCAATGTGTTCTTTTGGATTGCTGACTCCTGACTGGTTTGGTTTGGACAATGTAACCCAACTTACTCCCCCCATTCCAAACTATAAGACGTTTTAGCTTTTCTAGATACATAATATTTGTTATGCATTTAGCTATACATTATGTCTAGATACATAGTAAAAGCTATGTATCTAGAAAAGCCAAAACGTCTTATAATTTGGAACAGATGGAGTATTTATGAAGAGTATAAAGTTCTCATGCAATTAGCTGACAAATACACACAAGAGGCAGAATTCTTTGTTGGATATTTGGAATTTTGTTGTTGGATATTCCGATTGTTTTATTATTGTTAATAACTATGAAGTAGTTAAATTGTTTCTTCTTCTTTCAGCCTAATCTTTTCATTCTGCTGTTAATATTATTACTGGATTTATTTACAGAGGATAGACTGACCGCTTTGAAGGCTAAAGACAAGGAGCAGGGGGCCGAGTCTGCAACGCCTGAACCGAACTCCGAGATTCTTTTCCTATGCAGCTACGAAGGATGTGGGAAGACATTTTTTGATGCAGGGGCTCTTAGAAAGCATGCTCATGTTCATGGGGAAAGGCAATATATTTGTCACTATGAGAACTGTGGCAAGGTATTGGTTATCATTCCTGCTCACATCGTTGACTCTCCAGAGTAATCTTCAGTCTGTAAAGGCATGGTTCTATTTTAGTTGCTTGACTAATCTTTTTTTTTCTGCTGAATCTGATTTTGCAGAAATTCTTAGATAGCTCTAAGTTAAAGAGGCATTTTCTTATCCATACAGGAGAAAAGAATTTTGTGTGCCCGCATGAAGGTTGTGGAAAGGTAATCACACTGTCCTTCCATTGTGCTTGCTATTCATTTCCTGACGGTAGTTTCTTCTAATTATGTGGCAATTTGTACTTTTTTTTTCCTAGCATGTTACTAGAAATGCTTAATCATGAATTAGAAATTTGTACTGAATATAGAAATGTTTGATGTTTGATTTCTTTTTCCGGTGCAATCATGTTCTGTTCTAAAGCTTTGATTTTTTTCGTTTTGTTCCATTTGCTGCGTTAAGATTCAGTTGTGGTCCCCTTTTCTGGAAAAATGCATTATTTCATACTTCACAAAGTTTTTGACATATATACTAAGAAGAAAATTAATGTTTAGACAATGGTTGTACTCATAATAGTTGTTTTGCAACTACCCTGGAGCAGATACGTAGTGCTGTCCTTATGCAAAATATTCTACAATGCTTAAATGATTCTTAGAAAATACTCTGCTATTGTCGGGGTAAAGAAAAATCTCAAGCAGAGTGGTGCCAACATTAGACTCTTTGTTGGTGGTATGGTATCTTTGCATGGCTCATTAGAAGCTTTCTAGGATGCATGTGATTTGCCATATTCCTAATTGGTGAAATAAATGCAGCTTTTGGCATTTGTTATTATTAGTATTTATCTAGCGATATGTGTTATTAATATCATGTGCCCTGATTATTGTAGGCTTTTTCGCTGGATTTTAATTTAAAGGCACACATGAAAACACATTCTGCAGATAACTATCATGTGTGCCAGTACCCAGAATGTGGCCGAAGATTTACACAAGAATCAAAATTAAGAGCTCATATCAGGCAACAACATGAGAAAGTAAGATCTCTTACTAGCTACTGTGTGTGCATTTCTGCTTGTGAAAGAATTTTGTAATGAGACAAATATAGGCTGTTGGCCTGCAGAATCCAAGTGCGTCGACGATAAACCACAGCGCAATTGGAGATCCACACCAGCCCCCTAAGCCAGCAAAGGTCTCAGCAACACATCCAGCTCCCTCAGCTGAGCGCCCTTACGTCTGCCCCTACGATGGTTGCGACAAGGCATACATCCACGAGTACAAGCTGAACCTCCATTTGAAAAAAGAGCACCCCAACCACTACCAGGATGGTGGCCCACAAGGCGCTGCCTCTTCAAAGCGCAGCATCTCAAAGAGTTCCCACAGGAGCAAGCCAGACATCACCTCTAGGATGCAACCGGCCAAGATCCCCAAGCACAAAGGAGGGTACGCAGCGCCGTCGCCAACTGTAAACCTCCCTGAGGAGCAGCAGTGGCCGAGGAAAGTGATGTACGAGGATGACAGCGAGGAGACGGAGGAAGAGGCAGGGAACAATGTCGAGGATAGGTGGAACTACAACAGAGCTGCTAGCAGCGACGACGAGGAAACCGAAGACGAAGAATGAGCTGCTAGCAGGCATTCTTTGTCTGTAGTTGTGCAATGTGCATATACCATAATTTTTAAACATTGGGGGTTATAGAGTTTTGCATACATGTACAATTTTAAAATAAGGCTGGCTTATAGTAGACAACAGAGGTTGTATCTGGCCTGCCCCTTCTTAAGTAGACATACCATTAGTTGAGAAAAGATAATGGATCATTGTTCTGGTTCGGTTCGCTTGTGTTTGTGTCTGTGCCTTTTGGTTTGTTATCACAAATGAGTTATCAGTTATCGTAGCCCTGATTGGTGGTTGGCAATCAATCTTGTCAGCCTTACATTTGTAATATGAACGTGCCATGTTTGCTTTGACAAAGTAATGTATCCACGGGTTTCAGAGTAAGGAAGTGTGCGAGAGTGTGTTCATGGATTTCAGAGTGAGCATGGATGCTGTACTTGTGAATAAGAAGGTGGCCCCGAGCTCTTTCATGAGTTGAGCGAGATCAGCGCGCCACACAATCTTGGTGACCATCGGCTCCCTGGTCCTATTGGTGCAGTAACTCCATGCCACCCAACTTATACCCTGGGTCAGTGGAATGAGAGCATCGTGTGAACACAAACAACGAGAGATTACCTATTCTATATGATCAAACAAAGAAACATAACTACTTACAAAAAATATTTTTAAGTCAGAAAAATCTAAATATTGTTATAATAAAAAAGCTAGCTATTTGCGCTATTGCATAATTTGACCATTGGTATCTAGTATTTTAATATAGATCGATACACACGATTAACATTATGAAATTCATTACAAATATAAGTGGAGTTATAAGAAAGTAGAGGAGATGGGTGCATGGGCTGTGGGTGTCACTGGCCATCACCGATGATTGGCGCCTGACGGTGCCCAACCTCGGACAAATCCGCTAGGCAGAGTAAGGGGGTGTTTGGCACGGCTCCTCCTGAGGAGGCAGAGCCGTTTTGGAGGTGTGGCTTCTTCAAAATGACTCTGTCTCCTCTGCTTACTAAAAAACGGCTTCTCCAGAAAAACGTTTGGCAGGGCTCCTTTGGAGGAGCCGGAGTCGGAGAGGAGCCCTACCAAACATGCTCTAAGTGAGTAATGGTGGTCTGTGGACCAGATCACATTCATGTGGACAAGAGATCATCCTCAGATTGACAGAATCGAAACTTCTCCGAGGCAGCTGCAACACGAGATCATATGGACAACGTTGCTTGCCACCGCAGGGTCCATCCTCCTAGCACTAGTATGGAAGTTGCGTAGGCAGCCACCTGCCCTACTTGATTCGGTGTCTAGCTATGCACAAGTCTTACGTTCGTCTTTGGCATGTTGATTGACCACTGTTTGAGGTAGTTCACCTTGTATACACATGTTAGCACTTGGTTGATTTCCTGCTTATACCTGCTACGTGCTATCTTTAGTGGTGAACTTATTCCTTGAAACTGCTTAAAACTGATCCAAATGTTTAAACATCACACTTTGTATCATATGATTAGTTTGAGCATTTGCTAGCACCACAGATCTCTCGCTTTACTCCTAGGACAACGTGGACTTTGAGTATCTTTTCATTCTGGTTGCTATACCCCTGAAGCTCCTGCATTTTCTGCATCCCCGTGCATACATAGCATATTTTAAGGGGGAGTTGCGGTTTGCAACAAGGGGGAGAATTAGATATACACAAAGAATCCACCTAAGGGGAGAGCACCCTAGGAGGAAAACTTGTTGAGAGTGCATTCATTTGTGAGAGTTTGCATTGCTCTAGGGAGAGTTGCATATTTGAGCTGTTTTGCTAGATGTGTTTAGTCTTTGCCTCTTCTAGAGGGATTAGCAGTGTTTTAGGAGTTTTCAGAGTTGCTCTGATTTCTTGCTAATGGTGTTGAGCCCTTTCTGCCTCTTCTTGAGGACTAGCTATTTTTGCTTGGTTCTGTCGAGCCGTTACTCATATCTTTGGGACCAAGCTTTGCTCATTTCAAATGACCCCATTTTGGCTTTTCACTGGCTTTATGTCATTTGAGTGAGTTCTCTGTTTTATTTTTCTTTTCTTTTATTTTATTTGTGTTTGGTGTTGACAATGCACTCTCAGGAGAGATTGCGAACACATGGTTGATATGTGCCCATGTAGTTCGAGTTGTGATGAGTGATTGTCATTGAGAGTAGCGTCTTGGGTTGAGTTGTTGAACTAACTGATGCGTGAGTTGGGTTGTGCAACATGTCTCTTGGCTTGTGCTGTGCAGGTGTGGAGCTCGGAGGCAATGGTCAATGGCGAAGGTAAAGGTCACGCGGGTTCATGCTGATGGACTAGCGGTGAAGAACGTATGCCGGGCATGGACCGAGGGACCGGAGAAGCTCCAATGAGCGCAAGTGTACATGGAGGAGTGGACCATGTTGACCGGGTCAAGATGGTGTCGAGTAAGTAAAGCGGAGGTGCTAGGGGACTTAGAGATTGAGCAGTCGAGGACAACGGTGACATGTGTAGTGATGGTTACCCGCGAGCAGTTTGGTGGCTTGGGCCTCAAAACCACTGACAGGACGGTTTTGGGGTTTGGGCCTCAAAACCCAGGTGCGGTTCCAGCGGGAATCGGGGGCGGCACGTGGCGTCATCGCGAAGGTTACGTCAAGGCGAAGCAAATATGTGAAGAGAGCTTGGTCGTCAGATCGACAAAGAAAGAGTTGGACCATAATGCCCCCTGGGGTTTAAGTGGTTCGCTCCATATCTATAGGCATTTTATGGACGTGTAATAGGTCCTATAAATAAGTGGATGGCTGCCCCTAAACAGCCTATCACTCTAGTTGTCATTTCTCCCAAGGTTTCCTAGTCTCTAGTTTTGCTGTAGTGATCCGCGGATGTTCAGATTCAATCATTTATCTGTGTAACTTGTTCCATGGCGCCCAAAACCATATAATCAGCATCGATACCCACAACAATATATGGCATGTTAATTAAAGGAAAACATGTATAGATTTGAGCAACTGACTAAAATATGGTAGTAAGCAAGAATGAACATGAATTGTGCAATAAATAAATTGGGTTAGCTTTTCATGTTGAATTGGTGCTATGTTTGGTTCAATTTATATGAGTAGTTGCAGTTAGCAGTAATAACCATATACTTACGTGCAAGTTCTTCATTGTTAGTAAGTCTAGGGTCTCCGCTCTGCTTTCAGATCACAACCGTGTAGAGCCCAATCAGAATAACCATTGAGCCACATATTTTAGAGATGATTAAATTCAACTCATCTAGGAAATTATCACAACTAAATAGGTGGACTGCCTCTTGGAAATAGGATGATGCCACATCAAACCAAATAGAGGTTGGGTGAAAAGCATCATAGAACACAATCTCCCAGTCGGTGGTAAAGTGGTACCCCATCCTACAATTATATGAGCATTGACACATCATTAGAAAAAAAATTAAACAAAATTGCACTGGTGCTCTCAAACATATCAATTAAGCATAGGAAATTGCAATCCTCAGAGTATTTCGATGTAGTAAACCACGACTAAGCCAACAATAATTGAAACGAACTTCGCCAGCTGTGGCGTTGTCTGCAGCGCCAGCTAGATCAGCCTCAGTGCCGACTAGCAGCAGTAGTCAGTAGTGGTGGATGTAGTATAGGTGCGTGGGGGTACAGCTGTTACCTCCAATTTTTTTTTGTAAAAACACCAAGTACGTTTACATATAATATATTATTATCTAGAACACACTATCAAATAGTAGCAATCTCTTGAACTCAGATAGTCATCCAAGAGGGACTATATCTCTTTAATTCATTCTGAATAAGCAAGAAACTACTATGCTTATGAAGACCTTGGCAATGACTATTTTTGTATAATCCTACATGAATGTTAATGAATTGTATTCTTAGGGCATCTCCAATAGTCTATCCAAAATTTACTCTCTAAATCATTATTTGGAGAGTTATTTGATTGAAAATCACTTTCTATATCTTTGTACATTCCAACAATTTTTTATATCTTGTGGGCACTCTAGAGAGCCATTCTTGATCCCCATCTTTGGCTAGTGAGAAATCTGAAAATTCAGAATAAAAGATGTTTATATTTGGACACCTAATTAAAGAGGTCACTGGAGGGCATTTTTCACTAAAATCTTTATTCCTATAAATTATGAAGGGTATAAAGAGTCTCTTGGAGTTGCTCTTAGCAAACTGCGTCACTAGGTTGTCATATTATATCGTTAGCGAATTGCGTCACTTAGGTCCGTACCCCCATGATTGAAATCCTAGATCTGCCAATGGCAGCCAGCAACGCCCTCGCCTTCTCCTGCCGCTGCATGCCTAACCATTGGCCCGACCATGGCACCACGCCACACCCCCCCGGCCAACCATGACCTCCATGACCTCCATGACCATGATGATCCATTTTGTCGCATCGATGAAACAACCAAACCAACGTTGCCCTTCCCCCGAGCGCGCCGCATGCCCTCCGACGAAAACGAATGAGCCTGTTGGGCCGGGCGGGGCAGCTCGCACGCATTGGAGTCCCTCGTCCCCAATCCAAAAGCGGCGGTAGCTCACAACGCTACAACCACCCCCAGGCCTATAGCCGCAGCCACCGGCCTCGTCGGCACATTTCCCACACCCACATCCACATGGGTCATCGAGTTCGAGCCGTGCGGAACCAGGCTAAGCCAAGTTTAACCCTCTACCCTACCGAGTCCTAAAAGATCGGAGAAAAGGAACAGCAAAGTTACATCAAGCTGCTAGATCTTTGAGCTAGAAAAAGAAACCACTCGCATAGGTAGTGTATAGTAGGCAGTCTCCCGGCCACGGTGCGGAGACGTGGTGGCGGCGGCGGCTTTGCGTCGCGCTCCTCAGCACCACACCCCGCGCGAGGGAGAGGAGAGGAGGGGGCGGATGAGCTCGGAGTGGAGCTGCCCATGGCAGCCTGCCTCACCGGACTGACTTCCGTCGGCAGCTTTTGGACCACCGACGAGGTCGAGGGTCGTGGTGGCAGCTACTGCTGCCACGTGGTGGCATTCCCACCACCTGGATCCGGCCACTTGGGGCCCACCCGCACGGGATCCAGCCTCCTCTGTGGGCTGCGGCGGTGGGCGCGCCCGAACACTGGCTCCCGCGAGCTGGGAGGCCGCGGTGGTAGCACCAGGCCCCAGCGGCGGAGGAGGGGGAGCGCACGGAAGGGGGAGGAAGGGGAGGGAGGGGCAGAGGCGGCAGCCGTGGCCGGGGCGACAGCCTGCGTCGGCGCCGTCGACGACGAGGTTTGGGAGGGGTCGCATGGCTTGGAGGTGGTGGCTCGTAGGGGAAGGGAGGGGGCGGGGGAAGGGGGAGGCGAGCATCGACGCCGGCGGTGGGGGTGGCGGTGTCGCCAGGGCTAGGGTTTGCAGGGTGGTCGCCTTGGTTCCAAATACGATCCCTTCTGAGTTGAACCTCTTCACTTCAGTTAGCATTCCCCGTAGAAGTATTCCGGAAATCTGGCTCGGTTGAAGTAGATTCTTCCTTTTTATCAAAAAAAACCTTCCCTAACTACACAAGCTTCTTCCAAAGCATACGGCTTTCTACATGTATATGACAATCTCTAGACTTACTGGAAAGAGGATCTTCCTCACAGTCATAGTAAGAGTATCATGGGCGATAGTGACAACATGGACGCTTTGACTGGACTTTTTGGTGATGATTCTGCTATAGATTTTGCCCAAAGTTGTTGATATCGAGATAGCCAATCATGATAATATAGAAACTGAGGTCGATGTGGCCGCAAATAGTTGAAGGCACAAAAAATAGGTAGGCACAAAAAATAGGTAATGTGATGGAGTTGTAGTTGATGACGGACGGACTGTCAGTCACCTGTGCTCATATTGAAAAACAACTGCGTGTGAGATTCGATGGACTATCCGACGGTGTCAAACGGACTATCCATCCAGACCTCAAGAGATTTTTAGAGTATATAAGTTCTCTGGAATGCACTGACAAACTGTCCGTTAGTGCGTAGTAAATAATTCCAACCTGAGGACCCCTAATTACAAATTTCCCCTGAAATTCTATAATTTCTGATATATGACCGAATTTGTAAACCTGACCATTCAGCACACATTTGGGAAATATCTGGGAATTTTCTTATTCTTTCTATGTTTTAGTTATATCCCTTTGAGCACTTAGACACCTGCAAGAAGTTTGGTTTCAATCCCCTTGATAGTATGGTTTCCCTAATACTGGAGATAAGTTCAAAAGAATTTATAAAACAATGGAAGAGGAGAAGACATGTATCTAAATGATACATATAAAATGGTCTGTTCAGGCACCTTCCAAAACATAAAGGTAATGTTATGAAGGATGTCTTAGGACTGCTTGCCAACAGGCACTCAAGTACCGAAACATCCCTGCATCTCATGTGTGACCGTTGCGGCAGGGAAGAAACTGTGGAGCATGCTATTTTGACATGCCAGTATGCATCTGAGGTTTGTTGTGACATGAAAAGGTGTTTTGGCCTCAGACTGAATATAAAGTACTTGGTTTCTATCAAGCAGTGGTAATTTGATTTCTTAGATGATCCATCCAATAAGCAAAAGACCACTACTTTTGCTTTCATTGCTTGGAATATTTGGGAGACAAGAAATGCAGTATATCCCAAGGTAATTGCAGAAAAGATGATAGGTTATTATATACGTATGTCTTTGCTGCACTTATCTAAAATACCAACAAGACTTACGTTCAAAAAAAGATACCAACAAGACATAGGTGTGGATCTAATTACTCTATCCAAAAATGGATTCCACCGCCGAATGGGTGATTGCTGATCAATGTTGATGCAGCAATATTAAAAACAAAATCCTTCCTGCATGGGGTTTGGAATAGTGGTATGTGATCACAAAGGTGCTTTCAGTGAGCTAGGATCCTTAACTAGCTGAGGCAATTGTAGTCAGAAGAGCTTTTTCCTTTCTTATGGAGCATAATCTCAGATAGGTCACTATAGCTTCTGGCTGTAAAAGTGTTATCAAGAAGATAAACTCCAAGGGGGTTGATAGATCTCATGTTGGCGTCCTCGTTCAGGCCTTGTTTAGTTCCAGGGGTGTAAAGTTTTGGGGTGTCACGTCAGATGTTTTATAGGATGTCAGAAGGGGTGTTCCGATACTAATAAAAAAACCATTTACATAACTCGCCTGTAAACTGTGAGACGAATTTATTAAGACTAATTAATCCATCATTAGTACATGTTTACTGTAGCACAGCATTGTCTAATCATGGACTAATTAGGCTCAAAAAATTCGTCTCGCAAAATACACGCAATCTGTGCAATTAGTTATTTTTTTAATCTACATTTAATACTTTATACATGTGTTTAAACATCCGATGGGATAGGGTGTAAAGTTTTTGGAAGGAACTAAACAAGGCCTCGGGATGTTAAAAATCTGATTAGTGTAAATCCTTCTGCTTCTTTTGTCCATGTCAGTAGGATGTGTAACGAGGAAGCTCATCTTTTAGCTAAGATGTCCGCTCAGTTCAATGGTATAACTTGGTTGTATGAGCCTCCGGAGATAATCCACAAATCGTAGTCCGTAACGAACAGTCGTGTTGATGTAATGCTGCCTTGTTTTAAAAAGAAAAGGAGCAGAGGTGGTGGGTGGTGCCGACCATTTTGCACAGCAGATCATCCTGGTGGAAGGATACACAAAAGAGGCAGGTGCAGTAGCGGATCCACATGGACAACGCTGGCAGCCACGCTTATCTATACTATAATGCACCAATTAAAATTACGCTTGGTCTACTCAGTAATTTATCCCCAACAGAAATGGGCTTTCCTACATCTACCCCGTTCCGTGCACCCAAAAAGTCTCTTTCTTTACAGATAAATGGCTCAGATCTATTCTCAAGAATCAACGCCATCATCCGTCGGACAAAATTGATTTGGTGGTGAAGCCAGGCTTCATCACACCCCCACGCACGCGTCATCCCGCGCAACCTCTTGCGTGATCACCGCAACGGAATTCCACTCCAACCGCAACACAGGTTCCGCGACGGAGCTCCCCACCCTCCACGCCGACGACTCCACGACCGCCCTCCGCGTTGGACCTCGACCTCTACCTCCGACGCCACGGACAAGCACGCTGTCCAGGCCGACGACGTGGATCCTGCCCATCGCCAGATCCTCCGGCTTCGCCGCGACGGTCAGGCCCGCTGCACGGGATTCAGGCGGAGACCGTCAGGCTCCCGTGTGTTGTTGCTTTTTGATCGCGGATCAGTTTCCAGCCTTGCGATCTGCTATTCAATTCGTTTGTTCGGTGCTCACTGATGCCAGCGCAACTGCAACTGTGCAGGTGAATATTTTATGATCCAATCTTGATCACTATTGATCACTACTACTGTTGCTCGTTGGTCATTGGTTCCCCTGCAGCAATGGTCTGATGACGCAATCATAACTAGCTCGCATAAGAGCTAAAGGTAACGATATCATGAAAATTCCTATACCAAATATCGACATTGCAGGTATATTAAATTGCCTGTTGGTAAATTAAATTCCTAGAGCAATTGTGTGATTCAATCTGTTGGTAAATTAAATTGCCAATTCAATTAGATGCTTACTTGGTCAATTTTTGGCGTTATCAGAAAGCAGCTCGTGAAATAATTATGGGAGATCTAGGCAAAAGCCGCTGAGCACCAAGAATATTGTTTATAAAGACGTCCTAAACTGGTGATTAGCGGTGCGTATTTGTATATATACGTTTTCGGTCAATTTAATTCTGTACTGAATTTTAGTCGGTGAAGATAATTTTTTGTTTTTGAATTCTAAGGATTTCTCACAAAATTTGGTCTCCAAAATTTGGTCTTCCAGTGCATGGCTCTCGCATGTGCATTGATGATGGTTGTGTTGTCAGTAACTTTGTTGGTCAGGTAAATATGCGCACCGTTGTTTATTCTACCTACAGAACTAAAGATATGATCATTGGTCTTGTATAACTGAAATTAAGTACTCACGATTATGGTTGCAGGCACCGAGGAAGGAGCCCGACGAGAGTTTTCAATATGTTTATGATCTGGTAGGTCTCTGAATCCAACATATAATGATGGCCAAGATACCGCGGACACCATTGCAAACCAGCAAGGTTAAGATGACAACGTATGACAATTGGGAATTTTTTGGTGGCCGGCTTCTACCTGCTTGATTCCTCCCCTTACTGACAAGGCTATATGGCCGTGTAGTTCTACTGAAATACTTTGGTTGGTGTTGTAATGCTTTTTTTATCCTGTATATTTTTTTCTCGGTTGGGAATGTTACTGAAATACCTTGGTTGGTTGTTACTGAAATACCTTCGTTGTGAATGTAAAACTGAGATATGCGAGACATGTCTTTATTATGACTTGTTATGCATGGGAATTTTTCATGCAAAATATGCGGCTACAAACAATTCAATGTGACTTGAACTCTCGGAAAATGTCGTTGATTGGTTGTTCTAAAGTGCACCCATGAAATAAAACCGTGGCGTTAGCACGGGCACCATACTAGTTTTGCACAAATGGATCCATCCTCCATCCTCCTAGTAGTAGCATCAGAAGTATGCAAGTGCCGGAACAGACCCTGCCATTACTACATTCCTTTGTCTAGCTAAATATACTCCTACATTTTTATGGTTGGGCACAGGATACATGACTGACTGACGACATGGACGGTTTTGGGAGGGAGCAGAAATGCCACTGTCCTCTTGTGTCCAGTGTCCTCACCGACCGTAGACGGTTAGGATCCTGATCTTCGTGGCCGTGACAAGTACCAATCCAATCGTACTGCTTTTGGTGGTGCACGAACGAACGATTAATCGTGCCGGAGTCTGTACAGTAGGCTATGTAGCTGCATAGCATCAGCAGTATGTGTCGCCTTAGGCCGTAGCATGTCTAATCTGTAGGACCTCTTTTGTCGGCATTGGCATAGCAAAATGCCAAAATAAGGGGAGGTGTGCTGTTACACGGCTGACGGCTTATTAAGCATGGATGCTTGCTTGCCTTGAGAATCAATATAATGCAACTCGTGTGAGCAACAGAACAGAGCATCACAGGTTTCCTGTGATCGATCCCATTGTATCTGGGATATGCTACATTCTAGGTGCCTGAGATTTAGCATTTATTTAGGAAACCGCTAACAACCATCAGATCTCCATCCAACGGTCCGAATCTATTAGCATAAATCACAATAAACAAGTTATAATTTTTTTCTATAGAATGACAAAGACAAAACTACTCAGGCGCCAGGAAATGTGGGTCTATATATACTGTCTAGTCAGTGAGTGATCCTTGGGCGTCTCGCGTCTGGCCGTCTGCTACACCGGCACGTACTCTGATTGACGACGACGACGACGACGACTGTGGTGGTTTATATAGGTGGCCCCCCATCACGATAACGTACGTACGCCTTCATCGATCAGTCATGGACGCCGCCGGACGACGCGCAAAGAAGGTGGACGCAGCGGCGCTGGTGGCGCTGGGGTCTTCGGTGTTCGTGCACGCGGACGCCGTCGACGTGGCACTGATGGTGCTAGGCCTGGTCGGCGCAATAGGCGACGGCATGGCCACGCCCCTGCGGCTGCTCGTCGCCAGCCGCATCGCCAACGACCTCGGCAGTGGCCCCGATCACCTCCAGCAGTTCACCTCCAAGATCAACGCGGTAGGCCCCGTTTTCCGGATCTTTAAAAGAAAACTTCCAAGCTAGCCGGCATCTCATATCATCGTCCCTGACGTCAATGAACTCATGTATTAATAATCCTTACAGAACGTGATCAGAATCGTCTACATTGCGTGCGCCTCCTGGGTAATGGCGTTCCTAGGTATGGTCCCTGAGCACAGCTCTACACAATATATGCAACGTGTCAGTTCATTCGTCGCGTCTGATACGGTTGCGCCATACGCGCATACGTATACGTACGTACGTGCAGAGGGCTATTGCTGGGCACGGACGGCGGAGCGGCAGGCGTCGCGGATGCGGGCGCGGTACCTGCAGGCGGTGCTCCGTCAGGACGTGGAGTTCTTCGACCTCAAGCCGGGGTCCACGTCGGAGGTGGTCACCAGCGTGTCCAACGACAGCCTGGTGGTGCAGGACGCGCTGAGCGAGAAGGTGCCCAACTTCGCCATGTACGTCACCATGTTCGCCGGCAGCTACGCCGTGGGCTTCGCGCTGCTGTGGCGGCTCACGCTGGCGACGCTGCCGTCCGCGCTCCTCCTCATCATCCCGGGCGTCTCGTACGGCCGCGCCCTCACGGGCCTCGCGCGGAGGATCAGGGAGCAGTACGCGCTCCCGGGCGCCGTCGCGCAGCAGGCCGTCTCGTCGGTGCGCACCGTGTACGCCTTCGTCGCCGAGAAGACCACCATGGCCCGCTTCTCCGCCGCGCTCGAGGAGTCGGCGCGCCTCGGCCTCAGGCAGGGGCTCGCCAAGGGCATCGCCCTCGGCACCAACGGCATCACCTTCGCCATCTACGCCTTCAACATCTGGTACGGCGGCCGCCTCGTCATGTACCACGGCTACCCGGGAGGCACCGTCTTCGTCGTCTCCTCCCTTATCGTCATCGGAGGCGTGTACGTTACTTTTACTACCGTCACATAGGAGTATATACATACTTAGAGATGACAACGTCACTAACGAGCACATGCAGGTCGCTGGGGTCCGCACTGTCGAACGTCAAGTACTTCTCGGAGGCGACCGCGGCAGCGGACAGGATCCTTGAAATGATACAGCGGGTGCCCAAGATTGACTCCGAGAGTGGCGCCGGCGAGGAGCTGGCCAACGTCGCCGGCGAGGTGGAGTTCAAGAACGTCGACTTCTGCTACCCGTCGCGGCCAGAGAGCCCCGTCTTGGCCAACTTCAGCCTGCGGGTGCCGGCTGGGCACACGGTGGCGCTCGTCGGACCCAGTGGGTCTGGAAAGTCGACGGCGATCGCGCTGCTGGAGCGGTTCTACGACCCGTCGGCCGGGGAGGTGGCGCTGGACGGCGTGGACATCTGCCGGCTCCGGCTCAAGTGGCTGCGCGCGCAGATGGGGCTCGTCAGCCAGGAGCCAGCCATGTTCGCGATGTCGGTGCGGGAGAACATACTGTTCGGCGAGGAGGATGCTACAGGGGAGGAGGTCGTCGCCGCAGCAATGGCGGCCAACGCCCACAGCTTCATCTCGCAGCTGCCGCAGGGCTACGACACGCAGGTAACAACCTGTATGATAAATTGATGACAGCTATCTAAACTTGGACTAATAATCACTAACTCCGAATTCCGATACCGATACTAATCATGTGTGAAACGAAAACGAAAACAGGTGGGTGAGCGTGGTGCACAGATGTCTGGAGGGCAGAAGCAGAGGATTGCCATTGCTAGAGCAATCCTGAGGTCACCCAAGATTCTGCTCCTTGACGAAGCAACGAGCGCACTGGACACAGAGTCCGAGCGCGTCGTGCAGGAGGCGCTCGACGCGGCCTCCATAGGCCGGACTACCATCCTTGTTGCACATCGCCTCTCCACCGTCCGAAATGCCGACAGCATAGCTGTCATGCAATCTGGCGCAGTCCAGGAGCTGGGCTCCCACAGTGAGCTCATTGCCAAGAATGGCATGTACTCATCTCTTGTCCATCTTCAGCAGAATAGAGATTCAGGTGAGGGCACCGAGGTTGGTGGAACTTGTGGTGCATCTCCTAGTGCAGGGCAATGCAGCAGCAGCAACAATAGCAAGATGGTCTCTTCAGCTAGCAGGTCAAGTTCAGCATGTCCCATTATTGGTGATGCAAGAGATGGTGAGAACGCTGATGAGAAGCCAAAGCCTCCTGTGCCTTCCTTCGGAAGGTTGCTTCTCCTCAATGCACCAGAGTGGAAGTTTGCACTGGTGGGGAGCTCATGTGCAGTCTTATCTGGGGCAATCCAGCCTATTTTTGCATATGGCATGGGGTGCACATTCTCCATCTACTACTCGACAGATCATGAGGAGATCAAGGACAAAACAAGGATGTATGCTTTCATCTTCCTCGCTCTCGTTGCGCTCTCATTCATGCTCAACATTGGACAGCATTATAGTTTTGCTGCCATGGGAGAATGCCTGACCAAGAGGATCAGGGAGCAAATGCTTGCGAAAATCCTCACTTTTGAGATTGGATGGTTTGACCATGACGACAACTCCACTGGCAATATATGCTCACAGCTCGCGAAGGACGCCAACATCGTAAGTACTGTACTCAGAAAAAATACTCTGTACTACAGCTTATGATCATACTTGGAAAAGTATAGTCATACATACATGTTCATATATACATGAACATATATTTGTGTTGCAGGTAAGGTCACTGGTGGGCGACCGAATGGCTCTGTTGATCCAGACGTCTTCCATGGTGGTCATTGCTTTCACCGTGGGTCTTGTCATTTCTTGGCGGTTGGCCCTTGTCATGATAGCACTGCAGCCGTTTATCATTGCTTGCTCCTATGCTCGCCGTGTCTTGCTGAAGAACATGTCCATGAAGTCAATACAGGCCCAGTCCGAAACTAGCAAGCTAGCTGCTGACGCTGTCTCCAACCTCCGCACCATCACCGCCTTCTCATCCCAGGGCCGCATCCTACGCCTCTTCGGCCAGGCGCAGGATGGACCACACAAGGAGAGCATCCGGCAGTCGTGGTTCGCAGGTCTAGGGCTCGGCGCCTCTGTGGGCCTCACCATATTCTCATGGGCCCTCAACTACTGGTACAGTGGCAAGCTCATGGCCGAGCGGCTCATTGCTGTGGAGGCGGTCTTCCAAACCAGCATGATTCTAGTCACCACAGGGCGTGTGATAGCAGATGCATGTAGCATGACAACAGATATCGCCAAAGGTGCCGAAGCGGTCTCTTCAGTGTTCACTATTCTCGACCGCCAAACGAAGATTGACCCCGACAATCCTCAGGGCTACAAGCCAGAGATGCTCATTGGAGAGGTGGAAGTTGTAGGAGTTGATTTCGCATATCCATCCAGGCCAGATGTGATCATCTTCAGAGGATTCTCGTTGAGCATGATGGCAGGCAAGTCAACAGCCCTTGTCGGGCAAAGTGGCTCTGGCAAGTCAACCATCATCGGGCTTATAGAGCGGTTCTACGACCCACTCAAGGGTGCGGTGAACATAGATGGTAGAGACATCAAAGCATACAATCTCCAAGCCCTGCGCCGACATATTGGACTTGTCAGCCAAGAGCCAACATTGTTCGCCGGCACTATAAAAGAGAACATAATGTTGGAGGCGGAGATGGCGAGTGAGGCAGAGGTCGAGGAGGCGGCAAGGTCTGCCAACGCACACGACTTCATCAGTAACCTCAAGGATGGGTACGACACCTGGTGTGGAGACCGGGGCGTCCAACTATCAGGGGGGCAGAAGCAGCGCGTCGCCATCGCCCGCGCCATTCTCAAGAACCCAGCCATCCTGTTGCTAGATGAAGCTACAAGCGCACTGGACAGCCAGTCCGAGAAGGCGGTGCAGGAGGCACTGGACAGGGTGATGGTTGGCCGGACGAGCGTGGTCGTGGCACACAGGCTCAGCACCATCCAGAGCTGTGATATGATAGCTGTGCTAGATAGGGGAGTCGTCGTAGAGAAGGGCACGCATGCGTCCCTAATGGCCAATGGTCGCTCTGGGACCTACTTTGGCTTAGTCACTTTGCAGCAGGGAGGCAAGCAGCACTGAGATGTTTGGATTTTGCCTGCGAGTGCAAGAAGGAAGTCGGCTAAATACAGAGCAGTAGCCGACCTTCGTAGGGTGCCTGGATGTGCAATATTCAGAGCTAGCACTTGGCACCTGCTCATAGGTATACTAATTAACGTCTTTAAGAGTTGGTGAAAGGGTAGCTACGTAGTGATCCAGTTCCTTATTGTAATTTGTAAGTCTATCCTATCATCCAGTTTCTGATTGTAATTTGCAATTTGTAACTTCCATGGGAACTGGTAGGACAATGAGTGAGTTCCATATAAGTACATCCCAACTCGACTTTACTGAAGATTGAGTTTTGTTTATAAATGAGTAGCCTTGTAATGATTACGATACTGAGCAGATTGATTAATTGGCTAAGACTGACACCTTCGACACACAGTAGCCAACACTGCAATTTCCACCTGGGAAAAACAACAAACAGGTGAGGAGCATGGTGTGACTTCCCTCACCTTGAGCAGGACGCGTCGGCTCTTGAGGCACACCACCCGCGCCTGCGCGGCGAACAGAAGCTCATCCTCAGGCCCGAGCACACCGAGTAATCTCTGGGCGGCGGCGGAAGGCCAGGTCGCTCGACCGTCGCGGCTGCCGCCACCACCCCTGCATACGCTGAGGGCCTGTTTAGTTCCTAAAATTTTTTAAGATTCTTCGTTACATTAAATTTTTGGACGCATATATGAAGTATTAAATATAGATAAAAAATAAAACTAATTATACAGTTTAGACGAAATTCACGAGACAAATTTTTTAAACCTAATTAGACCATGATTGGACACTGCTCCCTCCGTCTTAGGATATTAGGCGCAGCTCAGAAAACGCAAAGACCAAGAAGCATATTAATTTCTGCGTGCTCTTAGAAATTTCCCTTAGGTTCCATCTCCGATTAATTGCATTAAACGTTTCTCCGCAGCGCCGTTAGCCAAGTCGCCTAGCCCAAGCGCATGCATACATGCAGATGCAAATTTGACGGAGCCCGTCTAACGGATGGGAGTAGAACGAGGAGGTCCAACAACCCGCAGTAAATTCTGCATGCATCCGAAGAGTCACGCGCCTTGTATCGTGGGACTCACGAAAAAAAATAGTTACGCCTAGTATCATGATACAGAGGGAGTAATTGTCAAATAACAACAAATGTGCTATAATACCGTTTCCTAAAAATTTTCACGAACTAAATAAGACCTCAATTGGCTACTCGTATGGGTTGCTCATTGCCCCGTAGAAAGGCTGTGTTTAGTTGCACATGTAAAATTTTTAGAAGCACAGTAACACTTCGTTTATATTTATCAATTAATGTCTAATTATAGGCTAATTAGGTTCAAAAGATTTGTCTCATGATTTAGAATCAAACTGTGTAATTAGTTATTTTTTACTTATATTTAATGTTTTATACATACGTCCAAAGATTTGATGTGATGAAGAAGATTTGATGTGATGAAGAATCTTGTAAAATTTTTGAAAGTGTGAAGGAAATAAACAGGGCTTTGAATTCACACTGACACCGACGTATTGACTATGCGATGCCGACGCTGGCCTTGGGAACTCAGATGCCGCGCCAAACACAAGGCTGCTCGAATCCCGCGGCCCTCTCCATCTCGCGGCATCGTCGCCGATCCCGGGGAAGAATTGAAGATTGCGGTGCTTCGAGCTTCGCTCGCTTCACGCAGGTTGTTTATTGGCAGCTGCCAGTCCACGGCGCGCGTGCCGTGCAGGAGTGAAAAGGGAAAAGCGAGCAGGAGATGCCCCTCGTCTGACTTTGGCACTTTTCGTGCTTGGAGCTCCAGAGTCTAGAGGCGTGATTGGTTGTCGTTCCTGGCCAAGCCTGGCTCGTATTTGAGAGCCAGGCTCTCTCCAGCCAGTCTGTGAGCATGCAAGGGTGTCTGTGATTGGTTGTCTGCTTCAAATGGACCTGGCCGGCTAGAGAACTTGTTTGGTTGCCCAGCTCAGTGAGACAAACACCAAAGCGCAAGAGAAAAGTTGGACGGCGGGGCACAAGAGCTGCATCACGCGGGCCTGGCCGAGAAGAAACGGAGCTTCACCGCGTTTCTGGA
The DNA here is from genome assembly GCA_038087645.1 of Saccharum hybrid cultivar R570. NCBI lineage: Eukaryota > Viridiplantae > Streptophyta > Magnoliopsida > Poales > Poaceae > Saccharum > Saccharum hybrid cultivar. Next base: position 1,824,812 of record JAQSUU010000198.1, read on the forward strand.
GAGCCTGGCTGCGGGATTTCTTTTGCATGAGCCGAGCCTGGCCCGTAGCTCTATTCTGGAAACCAATCACTTGGTAGCTGTATCAGACGGGCCTGGTCGGGCGGCACCCAGGCTACCAATCATGCCCTAGAGCCACCGCAAACTCGGCTCGGGGCCTATGCTTGAACAAAGGAATGCAAAATGGAGGATAGAAAAAAAAAGTAGAAACGAGCTGTAGGTGTTATAGGAAAATAGAAGAATAAAACACACAAAAATGTAAATAGAGGTGTTTGGAATGTGGAAATTACAACGCAGGATTCTCAAACACATGAGATGCGATTAAAAGACATAAATACTTGTTTTATTATTCAAATATTTGTAATTACAACGTCAAATTTTAATTAACAAATAAACATATTTAATTCATTTGGGGATTTAGGTGCTTTTCACTAATCATTTGGCATAGTACTTTTGTAATTCATCTATCTTTGCCTGACCGTTTTCTCTCCCTATACGTATTTAATTTGTTGTGACGACCAAGCGACCAAGAGATAAGAATTCCCTTTAGTTCGACTGGATGCTTTTTTTCATGCGTTTTGTACAGCATAGGAATCCTTTCCTTTGGAAAGAGATGTATTTTTCCTTCAATCCAAACAACAATCTTCAAAAACTTTCCACAGGAATACAATCCTTTGAAATTCCTTTGTAATTCCTTCAATCCAAATAGCCCCTTGGGGCTTGTTTGGAATGCAGGAATAAAAAAACATAGGAACAAGAGAAAATACAGGAATATGAAAGGAATGTGATGGTAAAACAGAGGAATGGAAAAACACAGAACTTTTGTACGAATGGGTGTTTGGAATGCAGAGATGAGATAGTACAAGAATCTTATTTTATTTGAACTAATGATGTGCCCAGTGGCGGATCCAGGATGGGGACAAGGGAGGCTAAACAATGGAGATATTGATTTGCAATGAAGATTTAATGATGATTTGATGCTACTACTATAGTGACTTAGTGGTGAAATCAAGCTCCCAGGGGGGCTGCGCCCCCTTTGGATCCGCCACTGGATGTGCCTGTTTTACTAACCTTAACCTTGGTAGCTTGAGATTAGCATGGGTAGGTCAATGGAGCACTGGAGTTTGTGCATGGCGAGAACACAAGTGACGTGAATGACCAATCACGCATCAAGTCACAGGAAAGTTTCTCTTAGACCGGATGTTTTCTTTCCTTCAAAATGCATGGGTGAAGGAAACTTTCCACAGGAAAGGATTTGCTCAATGCATTCCAAACGCATGAACAGTGCAAAAATAGAGGAATCTTGATTCCTGTACTTTTCCTTTACAAATCCTACAATCCAAACATGCCCTTACAATTTTTAAGGATTGGGGTACGGTGGTTCCAATGGGTATATGTGGTTGTCCTCTAGTTTAACTTAACAAACTAATTAGATAAGGTCGTGTTTGTTGGCGTCCGAACCTCATTGCGCCGTAACTTTTGCATCGCAGTATTGACGCGCATTTGGATCATGCCCATGCCAGTTCAGTTTCCACGCCAGAGCTCGCCAAATGTGTGGGGACCAAATCGAGCACCGTAGTTTTGGCGCCGCCTGCGTTGCAGCCCGGCAAGTGGAGGTGTCAACCAAACATGCCCTAATTCTTTCGGTCTAATCTCCACTATTGTTTGAATCCTGCATTTGCACAATTGTGGAAGCTGCCCAACATCATATTCTCTTACTTCTTTTCTTAGATGCAAGTTCGCAAATATGTTAATAATAGCGTCTGATTAGCATGCGAGATGGGAAAATAATAACCGGTAAACAAAAGCCAACTTTTAGGATTACTCCCATTCATAAATTTTCAAGCGGTGAATCCAAATAAGCATTTTGATAAAATAGGATTATATTACTAGTAACTAAACATAATAAATAAAATAGAATCTGTTGAACGAACGCTAAGTGTTTTGAACTTCTCCCACACTCTATTTCTTTTCTAGTGCACCTTGATGCGCTGCCGCCCTTCCCATGGCATGGTAGTGTCTCGCTAGCATGGCGTACTCCTCCTATTTGAATCCGAGTTTGAAACCAAACAAACTTCTCAAGAGGATAGATGGGGCGATTCTAAGATCCCATGTGGCCATGTAGATTGAACTTTCTATTCACTCGTGGGATCCGAGTGGTTGATTGAGGGACACCGCAGCTCATCTCTTCTCCAAAATCCATACATCCCTTATCAATGTTTGGGGAGCTATCTCTCAAGCACATGTTGAGGTTTGTCCTCAATAGAAAAATAGAGCATCGCGGAGCTTCGGCGAGACCCTACCACGCCCACGGAGACCTGCTTCTTCCCCTTCCCCCGCCACCATCATGGCTATGGTCGCCCCTGTTCCTTTCTAAGCCCGTCGGAGATAGAGAAGAAGAGAGATGGGAAAGAGAAGAAAGAAAAATCGAGGGTTCAAACACTCTGTATCATTTCTGATAAAATAAGCAATAAAAGAAATAAATAAAAGTAAAAAAAAATCTGACGGTCTCCCTGCAGCCCTCAATGTGTTGCACCTTTCGTCAAAAACCTCGGGTTTCCCCTGCCTTCCATTCAGCAGTCCCCTTCCGTCGCACTCGCACTCCGCCAAACACAGCGAGAAAAACCGAGACGACCACCGCTCCGCGCCGGCCGGCCATTCCATCCGGCAATGGCCTCCGCCGCCGGCGCCGTGTCCGCTGCCATCACCCTCCTCGTCCTCCTACCCCTCGCCGCCGCCTCCGACTCCGACCACAAGGTACTCGACGACTTGCCCCCCATCTCCCACTCTCGCTCCGTCGAAACGAGCACACTACATGCGGTCGGAAAACAAAACCCCCCTTGGTGTCGTGCCTCCCAGCGGCAGCGGTTGGCTCAGCTCGCGCGCTACACTCCGCGCGCCGCTAGATCCGCGCTCACTTGGGGCCAGATCTGCGTGGCGCCGGCCCGGGCCAGCGGGATCTCTGTGTAGTGTGCGCCGGATCGAGCTGTCCAGCGGTTGCTAGATCTTACCTGTATTACTGGCCGATTGCGGCTAGGAGTGCAATGGGTGGGGAGAAACAGCAGTGTGGAGGCATTCAGGCCATTGTGTCGATTAGTAATCTTCTGACGTTAGACTGATCGAAGTGCATCTTCTATGACTATTTTTTCTTTGCTGCATTCAGTTCAGGTGCCTATTGCTTGTGATATGCTCCTTCCGTCCTAGAATATCTGTCGCCGTTGGTGTGCTTGCCACAAATTTGATTCGATTTGTAGAAAATACGTGCAACATTTGTATCTCCAAATAAATTTATTAAAAAACTAGATTCAAAGATCTTTCTAATGATACTAATTATGTACCATAAATATTAATATTTTTTAATATATATTTTGTCAAAGTTGTTTCTCGGGAAGTGTAAACGACAAATATTTAGGGATGGAGGGAGCATAGTCTAGTTGGTCTGCAATGCCTTGCTTTTGCCTCCATTGTGTAAGTTGGGTGAATTTTGTGCCCAACGCTAGACAGAGGATTTTTGACGTTTTGCCAAAAAGTTGTTTAATCCTTCTCATCCTTACGGTTGCTTTCTGCTGCTGTTTATTTATTTTTAGTACCAAGCAGAGGAGCCTGTGACGCTCTGGGTGAACAAGGTTGGTCCGTACAACAATCCCCAGGAGACATACAACTACTACAGCCTCCCATTTTGCCATGCGTCAGAAAACCATGTGCATAAGTGGGGAGGACTTGGCGAGGTCCTTGGTGGGAATGAACTCATTGACAGCCAGATTGACATAAAGTTCAGAAGTAAGTGATCCTTGCTTCTGTCCTGCTTCAGTACTTCAACATTGAAGGGGTAAGGTAGATGTGATGAGGCCGATGACTAAAATTGGTCATGCTTTGTCTCAGAGAATGTTGATAAGGCTACAATTTGTTCACTAGACCTGGATCTTGTCAAGGCTAAGCAATTGTCAGATGCGATTGAGAACTCATATTGGTTTGAATTTTTCATTGGTGAGTTATCTGTTTCCTCTTTTATTAACTCGTGTGCCTGCTCGCCATTTTAGTAACAACTAAATCTGTATGCACTATACACTTGATGTACTGACTTATGATTTCCTTTTCTGGATGTGCTGCCCCCCCTGCTATTGTTCTACAATCAAGATGATTTGCCTTTGTGGGGTATGTATATACTCCTTATTCTTTTCTGTATGTGCTCTCTGTAAGACCTTCTCTAGGCTTACCTTTTTCAAATCTTCAGGTTTTGTTGGAGAGGCAGACAGAAACAATGACAACAAATATTTCCTATGGACCCACAAGAATATTGTCATCAGATACAACGGCAATCAGGTTTGTGTATCACAAGCTTATATCACCTCACATAGCCATTAGTATAGCTTATCATCCTTGCTACTTCCATTCCATGCAGATTATCCATGTTAATCTTACTCAAGAAAGCCCAAAGCTTATTGATGTGAACAAGGCATTGGACATGACATATTCTGTCAAATGGGAACAAACAAACATAACATTTGCTCACCGCTTTGATGTGTATCTGGACTATCCTTTCTTTGAACACCAGGTAATATTGGTAAATATTTTTGCAATTAAGGAAATCTTTGCAGCTTGGCTCCTCATAATTACAATACAAACTTCACTCTAGTTGCTTCCCGTTAACTGTGCCATACATGTTTGAGAGGACCTGAAGCATACCTTCTTAATTTCTAGTTATTTCTTGTAATTGCAGATTCACTGGTTCTCAATTTTCAATTCGTTCATGATGGTTATCTTTCTCACTGGACTAGTGTCAATGATACTGATGCGGACTCTAAGAAATGATTATGCAAAGTATGCCCGTGATGATGATGATATTGAAACTCTGGTGAGTTTCTATATAGATGATATTCACATAGTGTTATTCCAGTAGTGTTTTAGTGTTTATGCAGGTTCTAATTTTTTATTATTTTTACCTCGTATCCTTTGCTGATATACATTAGCTTGTATTAGGAACGAGATGTCAATGAAGAATCTGGATGGAAGCTTGTACATGGTGATGTTTTCCGGCCTCCTTGCAATCTAGTTCTTCTTTCAGCTCTTGTTGGTATTGGTACACAGTTGGCAGCACTGATTCTACTAGTGATTTTATTGGCAATCATTGGAATGCTGTACATTGGGTATGTGAATTTATTATGTTGCTTCATAAAACATCATTCTCTTTACAAGCCACTTGTAGTAATTGGTAAAACCTGCATTTTAATGGATCTGCCTGAGTGACTCTTGTTTTATGACACTTTGCATATACATTTGATATTATAAACATAAAACATACAGTTTATTTTTTCGGAAACTAGTACTTTTTAACACTATAGTTTGTGTTGCCTCATCCTAGTGATGTAATGTTTGAAGGCAATGCATCAAGAAACATTTGATTCTTGGAGTTTGTGTATGTAGGGTAGGAATCACAAGCAACTGCAAAAACAAAGCCTTCTAATTCTACTTTGTTTTCTTGAAGGATAACTGTACTTTGTTATGCTACTCAAAATGTCACTCACTATGTGTACTTATTCTGCCAGGCGAGGAGCTATTGTCACAACATTCATTGTTTGCTATGCTCTTACTTCATTCATCTCTGGATATGTCAGTGGTGCACTATACTCACGGCATGGAGGTATGGGCTTATTTATCATGTAAAATTGAACTGTGTACCTATAATTCTATAAGGTGCTCACTTGTTTCAAATCCTTCTGGGGGAGCAGGCAAAAACTGGATCAAGGCGATGGCCATGACAGCATCACTTTTCCCATTTATGTGCTTTGGAATTGGCCTAGTGCTTAACACTATTGCTATTTTCTATGGATCATTAGCTGCCATACCATTTGGTACAATGGTGGTTGTTTTCATCCTGTGGGCTTTCATCTCTTTCCCTCTTGCCCTTTTGGGAACTGTTGTTGGTAGAAACTGGAGTGGTGCCCCAAACAATCCGTGTAGGGTAAAGACTATCCCTCGACCTATTCCTGAGAAGAAATGGTACCTCACACCATCTGTCATTGCGCTTATGGGAGGACTGCTTCCTTTTGGTAGTATCTTTATTGAGATGTACTTTGTCTTCACATCCTTCTGGAACTATAAGGTATGGAAGACAAGCCTGTTTTTTTTCCATCTCTAAGCTTCATTACTAAGGAGGCATTGGAGTTGACATTGATGCCTCTTCTTTTTTGATCAACCACTGACAGGTCTACTATGTTTACGGGTTCATGTTGCTGGTCTTTCTAATCCTCATAATTGTCACCATATGTGTAACAATTGTTGGAACATATTTCTTGCTAAATGCGGAGAACTACCACTGGCAATGGACTTCATTCTTCTCTGCTGCTTCCACTGCTGTGTATGTTTACCTCTACTCCATATATTATTACCACATGAAGACCAAGATGTCAGGATTCTTCCAGACAAGCTTCTACTTCGGCTACACTCTAATGTTCTGCCTAGGTTTAGGAACACTATGCGGTAAGCTCTTCTGCAATCATTGTGGTAGACAAACCATGGTATTGTTAGTTTAATACTGCTTGGTGCTTTTTCTAGGTGCCGTTGGATATCTTGGATCTACATTGTTTGTGAGGAGGATCTACAGGAACATAAAGTGTGACTAAGTGAGGATAATATCGCCCCATTTTGGGTCAGTGCAGAGAAACTGTGTGGCAGAGCCTTATTTGATTGAGCGATCACTAATTCTACAACCAAGAAGCCAGGGCATTGTGTGGAATCTGATCATTGTTTGGTACCGAGCTGAAAGCCATGTTTTTCTATTCTATTCTTGTCCTTTTTGTTTCTCTCCGATCTCTTCTGGACTTGGGCAGGCAACAAATTTTCATGTTCAATTAGTTATATACAGTAGTAATTGTAGTTGTTGAGTAGGTCTGTAGCATATACCACAATTGTTATCCTTGAACCCAATGATACCTCAGATGGATGGGTATAAACTGTAACGTTTACCTGATGTTTGACGATGAACACAGTTCCAAAGGAATCATGTTTGGTACTGGAGGGTCGAGATTTTTGAGAGGCAAAGTCATCAAAGAAAAATGCATCACGTTACTGACGCGGAACATTATTAGATCATAAATAAATGTCTCATGCATTAATCTGAAACACCATACAGTATAAGCTTGACATTACTGGAACGGAACATTATTATATCATATATATATATATATATATATATATATATATATATATATATATATATATATATATATATATATATATATATATATATATATTTAAAAAAGCCTGCTGGTATTATGCCTCGAAAGAGGCCGTGATGTTACTGGGGAATTTGCCCGGCATTGTATACTGTTAAGTAGTAAAATCGAATGAGTTTTCGAGTCATGCGTCTGTCCGTGACTCCTGTCCAGATGCGCCTCATTCACGGACCTCATCTTAGCGTCGCATGCCCGTGGGACGGACTTCATTCGGACGGACTTTGCTCGCCCGTGCCGCCTCTGTCGGACTTCGCTTGCACCACTCGTTGGTGTTGCCCCCGTCCGCACCGCCTGCCCGCTGTCCGATCTTGCACCTTTCGTTGTAGCCATGCTCCATTCGCCTACCGCGGCCACTGGCGAGGTCCGTGCAGCTGACGATCTTTGCATCGGCGGCCTTCGTGCACTCCATGGCATCGAGCTCCATGTCAGCGTCGAGCTTCACAAGGACGAGCTCTATTTGTCCAAGCAATAAGGTGACATTGTGCTGAAAGCACATGTTGTAAGTGTATGTTTCGAGTGTTTTAGTTGTTTCAGAGGTATGTTGCAAGGGTTTCGTATGAATGTTGCAAAAGTAAATTAGGATGTTGCATATGTTGCGATGGTTGTACACTTATGTTGCAAATGTCTATTCCCAATGTTTCATCTGTTTTTCAGATTTATGTTATAAGCGTATTTATCTAGATGTTGCATATGTTTCATACATATGTTGTAAGCGTTTTATTTGGATGTTGCATACGTGTTGCAATGGTTTTCAAGTGTTTCATGTGTTTTTTAAGTGTTTCAGACGCATGTTTCATCTATCTTCATACGTATGTTGCAAATGTTTCATCTGGATATTTCAAAAGTAGATTGAGCGTTGCACATGTCGCAATGGCACTTGCCTGACGAACACTGCTTACCATAGGGCTTCGGCTCATACCTCGCACCTTCCTTGCACGACACGCCTCGCCCTCTCCTCTCTCTCTCCCTTCCCTTCCTTTCCCTTCATCTCACCGCGGTGGTTCGAGCTCGGCGAAAAACCTTAAAACCCTACCGACGAGTACACAAACGCTCACGGAGGTCGACGGCAGCGTGATGCTTTGTTGTGGTGGCCTCGGAGCAAGCTATGGTCTGCGCCATCCGCTCGTTACGCACGGGAAACCATGAGCCGTGGGCGTCCGTCCGGGCGCCAGTAAGACTGTCTCCAATGGATGACTCATATGGACACTAAAACCTAAAATGGGATTTGGACGGTACTGTATCAATCTCCAACGAAGTACCTATATGCGAGACCCATTTTAAGTTGCAGTACAGACACAACCCAAATATGAGTATCCTCTCTCTTAGAGACTCATTTGCAGAAAGAGTTTTTTTTTTATCATGGTGTTGGAGAAGACAAAAAAAAAATAACCTTTATCTACAGCGCTGCCCAAATATAAAATGAGCCTCGTATTTTGGGTGATATCGTTGAGACAGAATGAGTTTTCGGCACAAATCCTAGCGCGCGCAGTAGCTTGTCCGCTCGTTGCCCATGCCCGCCCACCGCCGCCTCCTCTGCGTCCTCCGCGCACTCGTTGGGCTCCGCTCCATCGGCGCTGCCACTGCCGCCGCTGGCTTCTCCTCGGCTCCTAGCCGCGGGTGCCCACTCCACGCCGCGCTAGCGCGCCGCGGCGCCCCCGCAGCCGCCGCGCTCGCTCTCTTTTCCCGCATCCGTGCCGCGACCTTGCCGACCCCCTACACCTTCTCCCTCCTCCTCGCCTCCCTCGCCGCCTCCTCCTCCTCCCGCTCCCCCACCACCTCCGCTGGCTTCTGCGATCGACTCGCTGCCGCGGGGCTTGCGCACGCGCAGACGCTCAAGTGTGGTGCGCTCGCACACCCCGTCGTCACCAACTGCCTCCTCAAGCTCTACTGCGCGCTCGGCATGCTCCCCGACGCGCGCAGGGTGTTCGACACGAGCGGCGCCACCGCTCTGGACGCTGTCTCCTGGAACACGATGGTGTCTGGGTATGGCAAGTGCGGCGACCTAGAGGCCGCGCGGGAGGTGTTCGACAGAATGCCCGAGAGGGGCCTGGTTTCCTGGAGCGCAATGATCGACGCTTGCGTGCGTGCCGGGGAGTTCAGCGAGGCACTGAGGGTGTTTGATCAGATGACGGAGAATGGGTTCAGGCCAGACGCCGTGGTGCTGGTGAGCGTGCTCAAGGCTTGCGCGCATCTGGGCGCTCTTGAGAGGGGGCGGTGGGTTCATAGGTTTCTCAAAGCAGAGGGGCTTGGGGGGAGGCCAGGGAATGTCATACTTGAGACGGCGCTTGTCGATATGTATTGCAAGTGCGGGTGCATGAATGAGGCATGGTGGGTCTTTGATGGAGTTCAGAGCCACGATGTGGTGTTGTGGAATGCAATGATTGGTGGGCTTGCAATGAATGGCCATGGAAAGCGCGCACTTGAGCTGTTCAGAAGGATGCTTGATAAGGGGTTTGTGCCGAATGAGTCAACGTTTGTTGTTGTCTTGTGTGCATGCACCCACACAGGTCGTGTGGATGAAGGGAAGGATGTTTTCAGGGCCATGCGTGACCATGGCATTGAGCCACGGAGGGAGCACTATGGGTGCTTGGCTGATCTCCTTGGACGTGCAGGGCTCATGGAAGAAGCCGAGGCTGTGTTACTGGACATGCCGATGGAGCCACATGCATCACAGTGGGGGGCACTAATGTCATCATGCCTGATGCACAATAACGTTGGTGTGGGTGAACGTGTAGGAAAGAAACTTATTGAACTAGAGCCAGATGATGGTGGACGTTATGTTGTTCTGTTCAATCTATATGCAGTCAATGGTTTATGGGAAGATGCAAAAGCTCTACGTAAGATGATGGAAGAGAGGGGAGCCAAGAAGGAGACAGGTTTGAGCTTTATAGAGTGGAATGGTTTGGTCCATGAGTTCAGGTCAGGTGATACAAGACACCCCCAAACAAGGCTGATCTATGCATTATTGGAAGATATGGAGCAGAGATTACAACTGATTGGCTATGTCAAGGATACCAGCCAAGTGCTAATGGACATGGACGACGAGGAAGATAAGGGAAATACCTTGTCCTACCATAGTGAGAGGCTTGCATTAGCATTTGGTATTCTAAACATTCCTCATGACATGCCTATTCGAATTGTCAAGAATCTTCGAGTGTGCCGCGACTGCCATGTCCATGCCAAACTTGTGTCCAAGCTCTACCAACGTGAGATCATTGTGCGTGACCGCCATCGCTTCCACTTGTTCCGTGGTGGGGTTTGCTCCTGCAATGACTTCTGGTGACAGTGCTACTGACTATTGGGTATGGCATAGTTATGGACATCATTCTGAAAACAGCGACTAGAAAGGATGATCATGACACATGGCTGTTACAACCATGTATTTGGAGGGTGAGACATGAGAGAGAATGTGATAAACTTTCTCTATCCATAATACTTTTCCTAATACCACATCATGGATAGTGTTTTGTTTAAACAATGAGCATTTTGAGGATTTTTTTTACATGTAAATGACTTCAATTGTTGCCTTCCTTTTTTCTCCCTCTTCTCTTTTTTTTTCTGAAGGTTTTGTTATATGCTGCTGTATAATTTTTATTCATTTTGATTTGTGAAGGTCACTACTGCACTTAGAAAAGCTGGCCCCACAACGTCAAATCTGCTTCTTGGTATTGACTTCACGAAAATAAATTGATGCTCAGGTGATGGTTACTTCTGTAATCCCATTTCCTTTTACCTCTTGGCTTTGTAACAACTTTACTTAAGGTCATCCTTTTTTCTTTTCTCTCAAAGAAGTTTAAAGAAGTGTTCTTCTGAATTCTGCAGGTAGGCGCTCCTCTAGAAGAAAACTTACTGGCACCCTAAATTCATATGAGCAAGTTGTCACCTTTTGGTTATGATAATTTAATACCAGGTATTGGATTTGGCATTGGTAAGCATACAGTCTTTTTTGCCATCTTCTTTGGATGAGTGAATAATAACCTTCAATTTTCTTTACAGAAGACAAGCGTGGAATGTGAACCAACTTTATCAATCTGTTCAATGTGCTGTGTGCCAATACAAAAACCGGGGATAGCCTGTACGAGAGGTCAGTGGAGCAGATGAGATGCTTGTGAGGGAGGAAGAAGAGGTCGGGGATAGCCTGTACGAGAGGTCGATGGCCGGTGAGGAGGAAGAGGCACATCAGCGAGCCATGCCGGTTAGCAAACGGACGAGGTGCACTGGTGAGCGTGCAGGCCGAGATTGAGGGCGCAGAGCCTAGCCGCGCTGGCAAGGAGCAAGGAGGAAGAGGCACGGGCCGGCGTCGCCGACGGGTCGAGGTGCGTGGAGGCGACAACGGAGTCGGAGAGAGAGGAGCGACACGATTGGTGTTTATTTTTTTTTTTCTTGTGATGGCATTGAAATTAAACGATTGGTGGGAAGATATAATATAAATGAGGAAAAAGTCTACTTGACCCCCTCAATTACTAGGGGGTGTCTACTTTACCCCCAAACTATGAAACGGTCTAATTTACCCCCTGAACTTTGCAAAACCGGCCAAATCACCCCTCGAGCGGTTTTGGGTGGTGGTTTTGCTACAGTAACAACGGTTTTGCTACAGTAACAGTTGTTTTGTCTTTTTCCTTTTTTATTTATTTCGTCTGAATCTTTAAAAAAACATAGTAAATCACAGAAAAATCATAAAATGGAAAATCTAATTTTGTTGGACTCCACATGAGTAGATCTACACAGTGAACTTATAATATAGCATGCTTTAGTACAAAGTTTTTGCTGTAAATTTTGATCTATTTTTTTTCTGTAATTAATTTGAATAATTCATACAATAAAAACTTTGTACTAAAACATACTATATTATAAGTTCACTATGTAGATCTACTCATGTGGAGTCCAACAAAACTGGATTTTCCATTTTATGATTTATCTGTGATTTACTATGATTTTTCAAAGATTCAGACGAAATAAATAAAAAAGGAAAAGACAAAACCGCCGTTACTGTAGCAAAACCGCTATTACTGTAGTAAAACCACCGCCCGAAACCGCTCGAGGGGGTGATTTGGCCGGTTTTGCAAAGTTCAGGGGATAAATTAGACCGTTTCATAGTTTGGGGGTAAAGTAGACCACCCCCAATAGTTGGGGGGGTCAATTAGACTTTTTCCATATAAATGACATGCTGATACATGGAGTCTACTTGTCACCAATACTCCTTCAACATCTAATGTTTGTAAAACAAATACAAGAATGATTTTATCGTGCTAAGAGCATCTTCGAGAGTCTTTCTAAAATTTACTCTCTAACTAAATCATTATTTGGGAAGTCATTTGAGTAAAAGTCGTTTTCTATATTTGTGTAACCTCCAATAGCTTTTATGTACCTTGGCGTCCTCTAGAGAGCATCATTGCTCTCTATTTTTGCTAGCGAGAAATCTAGAATAGAGATTGTCTATATTTGAAATCTAATTAAAGAGATTATGATCCAATTAAAAGATGATGTTGGAGGATATTTTTCACCAAAATCTATATTCCTATTATCTTAGAATTACTCTAACCAAACCTAAATAAAAAGCAACTCTAATAGACTCTTTAAATCCTTAATTTATATTGGAAAAGAAATTTTGGGAAAAAACTCTCCAATGAGGCAATGATCTCTTTAATTGAATCTTCAAATGCACACCCTGCTCTAGATTTCTAGCTACATTAAAATTAAAGAATGAGAATAGCTCTGTAGAGTGCGCTCGTATAAATATATAGAAAATGATTTGTACTTAAATGACTTTATTTATTAGAGAGTAAATTTTAGAAAGATCGCTCAAGATGCTCCCCGGGCCATTTCTAGTTGTCTCCAAAGCAAGATGTCAGCAGTCTATCCCGTTCTGCTCTTCTGACTTCTGCTCTGTTCCGTTATTCTTTTCCAGCCCGACTACACCTCTCCTCTCTCTCTGGATTCCGATGGACTACTCGAGTGGCGCGTCGGCGTCGGGGAGGGCGCGGGCGCGGTGGTGCTACTGCCGCTGCTTCCGCCGTTGGGGCCGCTGCTTCTGCGGCTGCTTCTGCTGCAACTCCTTCCCCAACGAACCCCACGTCGACCATCGCCCCGCAGCCTACGCCTAGGGTCCTGGACTCTCCACTAGCAGGTGCCGATCCTACCGCCTCGTGTAGATTAACTACTTCCGTGTCACGCGCTCCCTCGGTTCGAACTATGGAGGATGCCGAATTGCTGCAGCAGCCGGCGCGATTAGGGGGTTTGGATTGGATTCATCGTGGTGTGATCGCTTCGATGTTCCAACTGTTGGGAGTTGGGACGTATCGACCCGTCTGCAGAGGTTCCTGCACTTCGCACCCATTAGAGCTTCATGGTTTAGCGCTGCATGTTTTGGCAACTTGCCTGTAATCAGTATAATTAGGATACCTTCAATTCCAGGGAGGTAGGGACCAGGAAAGGGATGACTTTAAACTGTATGCTTCCGTCTGAACGACAGTAATTCGTGTCTAGAACCAGGCCCGGCCTTCAATTGTCACTCTTATGCTGTTACCATTCAAGCTACTATGCTCTGTTTATGTTCTGAAGTACACAGATGTGATGTGTGTGGAGTGGTGAGGACAAATTTGGAAGGGCTATTGAGGTTGGTCAATATGTGGTGATTGATCACACTTGACTGATGGTGCAGTTGATCTCATCGTTATTAGCAATTTAGCATACATGGGTCACTCTACTCTACGCTGCAAATTTACTTGATTGATCATATACAATTTAACCAGTGATTAAAATACTCCGATTGAGGTGATCCAGTATCAATGAGATAAAGGTAATAATCTTGAATCATTTCTATGCCGTTAGGTATCACTGGGATGTTGTATTCCTGTTCTTGCATGTTTACACTTTACAGTACCAGACAGTTATTTATTGTCTTAGCTTAATGCTTCTGCTGTTTATGCCATATGAATGTGCGAACAAATGCTTTTGTTTTGACCTTTGTTATGTTTCGTTTAATCAGGGAGACTCGCATATATATACATATGAGCACTATGAGGGAACTGAATACTGTCGTCATATACACTAGGCAAATGGCTACCTTACTCTTGATATAGATGTTAAATATATTACTGCTTCAGAGCTCTCTTTTTGGCTGGTTGCTGGACAATAAATGTACTAATGTGTTACTTGTGAGGAGGTTGTTTGTACTTTGCTTGTAATGTTACCTAGAAGTCCCAATGATGATGTGAATCAGAGTAGCACTTCCTGTGTTGCTAATATGTGTACCATGGTTTGCTAAACTGAGATTGAATGCTTGTAAAATTGAACTGGTGTTTCTGTAAACACGTCAGACATAAAGAGAATTATATTTTTCTGTTTCTCTCCCAAGATGCTGTATATGTTTGCACATTCTTACATGATCATAATCCAGTTTATGCCATATGAATGTGCGAACAAATGCTTTTGTTTTGACCTTTGTTATGTTTCGTTTAATCAGGGAGACTCGCATATATATACATATGAGCACTATGAGGGAACTGAATACTGTCGTCATATACACTAGGCAAATGGCTACCTTACTCTTGATATAGATGTTAAATATATTACTGCTTCAGAGCTCTCTTTTTGGCTGGTTGCTGGACAATAAATGTACTAATGTGTTACTTGTGAGGAGGTTGTTTGTACTTTGCTTGTAATGTTACCTAGAAGTCCCAATGATGATGTGAATCAGAGTAGCACTTCCTGTGTTGCTAATATGTGTACCATGGTTTGCTAAACTGAGATTGAATGCTTGTAAAATTGAACTGGTGTTTCTGTAAACACGTCAGACATAAAGAGAATTATATTTTTCTGTTTCTCTCCCAAGATGCTGTATATGTTTGCACATTCTTACATGATCATAATCCAGACTGCAATATCCAAGACACTTGATGAATGTTTGCACATACTTGTGCTGTCATATTCCATATTTCTGCAATTCTGCTCTTAACTAGTAATGTTTTCCTTGTGGTGAATATCATTTGGTGGAGTGCCTGGAAATATATCTTGACTTGTGATTGTAAGTGTTTTACTCGTTGTGTCATGTCTACCCTGTGACATGCTCAACTGAGCTGTTTATCACTTTATTGTGTACACAAAAACAACAGAGTGTAGCATGTGGTGTGCTGGGGTTCGCTATTTTAGAAACTGCAGGATGAATATGAAAACATACAGTATGCACGGTGGACACTCACGAGTATGTATCGTGCATACTGTATGTTTCCCTATTTGGCACTTTGGACATGCCTGAACTGTCAGCTGCAGCTGTGCTGTTCCATATTACATGCATCCTGTAATCGGCACTGAAAGGTTAGAGTCAGTAATCAATATGCGCTCTCATTGTTGACTATCAGGTACCAAATCTTGTCAGCTTGCCCGCCCATAGGAATTGCTTTTCCTGCAGTACTGAGGACTCAAATCTTCCGGATGCAAGCTCTTTTACGTTTTTTTATAACAGCTCTTTTATGGTTATACACTGCAGCAGCAAATCCTACTACAACATCAACCTAGAAATCAAGCAGCCTGACTGCCTGACCAACGTCTTCGTCAAATAACTACAGCTATAACAGTTACTCACCCTAAAACTTCATATAGCGCGGTCCTTTCTGTGAGAGATGACAAAGATGCAGGAGAGCCCAATCCTCTCTAGATGAGAATTACACGGAACAAGGAAAACGAGGTACCTTTTGTTGACAGACTGGTGTCATGCGATAATTATGCAGTTTAAGGTCTTCTCCAGCTACTAAAGTCTCCATCACGGTTCACGGATGGCGGCGCGTCAGAAGACTCGTTCTGGTGCAGTTCAGTTTAGTGCGGACTACCGACTGACTGGTGAGTGACCCCAATGCCCAAATCGACCAATCCTACCATAGACCATCCGTGCATGTGCAGCCTCCTCCTTTTCCTCTCGCCATCTCCCTGGGTCATGGACAGCTCGTAAGCCGTAAGGTACCTTGCTGTTCCTGCCTCGCCTGAATTGAGGCTCCTGGTCCTGAGAATGGCCATATGCCCTCGGCTCCAACCGCACTGCACGTGCCTCTGTATGCTTTGCCTGAACCAGAACCGAGGCACAGTACTGCTAGAAGGGCAAGGCAGTTCAACTCTGGTCAGGCTCTCACATGGTCAATGAAAGAGTACTCCAAGAATTCCTTGCAGCTTTGTCCACTTGTGGCCACTGCTTTTACACTTTACACCTGCCAAGTTTCTTCTCTCTTCTCTTGGGGGACTTGGGCCTTGTTTAGTTGCCGGCCGATTCGGCACTCTGCACAGTGCCACGTCAAATCAGCGCACTGTAGCATTTCGTTTGTATTTGGTAAAAATTGTCTAAATTTTAACTAATTAGACTCAAAATGTTCGTCTCACAAAGTACAACCAAATTGTGCAATTAGTTTTTGATTTCATCTATATTTAGTACTCCATGCATGTGCCGATATTTTGATGTGACGGAGAATAGGATTTCTGCATAGTAAATTTGGTGGCAAATTTGGGCATCTAAACAAGGCCTTGGGGGGTCAACTTTGCACGGGACGACTGACCCGAGGGAGATCACACAGTATCGGATAGAAAGTGTCAGTCCAGATCAAGTTATGGGCTCGTGATGGATGGATGGACGGACGGGCAGTCATGGGATGGGAGAGAAGAGAGAAGCGATCTTCCATGGCAGCCAACCCCTATCCCTGTGAATGTAGTACTCTACTCTACTGCTACAGGCTACAGCAGCTGTCAGTTCCAGTTCCTACCGCGAGTGTGAGTACCTGTCCTGGGCGCCCTGCAGTGCCCCAAGGTCAACAACTAGATAAACCTGGGATTCTGCCGTGCCACAAACAGACCAGGGAGCGGAGGTCCCTGCTCTACTATCAACTATCATGAACTAGAATTCGAATCAAAGTGCTCCACACTTGGAGTGATCTCCCTCTCTAGCTACCTGCTGCTAGCTAGCTAGCTGTTGAAAGGTTTCATTTCCAGCAGTTTTTTTCCCTCTGACAAACGGTATGAAAACATACAGAGGTTTGACTTTGCCTGTTGTGCTTGGCCTTGCTCTCGTCTCGGTGAAACAAGGTACAGTGCCAGTGAGTAGGCAGTCAGTGCAAAGGAGGAGGAGAGGGGGGGGGGGGGGGGGGGGGGGGGGGGGGGGGTCCTCGGTCCCTACACTACATGGCTGTGATCTGTGGAACTTGTGATCTCGTCGTCATGCACTTCACAGGTCACTATTTGTTTAGCATTTCATGGCATGTCAAACTGCGAGACAAGCTAACCTTAATCGCTTCATCGCATCCTAGCCTAGGAGTAATCTTCTACCACAACACTGTTTTCCCAACTTTTTTTTTTGGTTGCATTCAGTTGTGCTAGTGCATTTATGAAAGACATCATGCCCGAGTAGAGAACTCTCACGAGAGAGAGATCGATCGATCTAGAGGGAAGAAGCAAGGAGAGACATTCGAGGAGGAAGGAAGAACGAACGCAAGGAGTACGTAAAGAACCATGGCTTCTCGCCATTGCAACGCGAACGGCGAAGCAGCTCATCGTGTGCGTCGGTCAGTCGGTTCAGTTGCCGCCGCTGCAGAGATCCAGCAGCTTCTTCCTGGCCTCCACCACCTCGTCGAACAGGTCGTCGATGAGCGCCAGCACGTCCTCGCACGCGGCGCGGAGCGCGCCCGCGCGCAGGCCCACCTCCGCCGCGGCCGCCGCCACGTCGCCGCCGCGCTCGACGGCGTCCTTGGCCTCCTCCACCGCCGCCCGCGCGCGCCGGAACTCGTGCATCATCACCCCTGCGCCGCCGGGCGCGGGCGCGGCCACGGACCTGCCGGCCTCCGCCGCGGCGCGCTGCTGCGCGCGGGACAGCGCCGACGCGAACGCGGCGCCGAAGTAGGCGGCGCAGTCCCCGCCGGCGCCCGCGTCCGGGGCGGGCCAGTAGTGGAGCACGCCCCACGAGAGGAGCGTGAGCAGGAAGGAGGTGAGCATCCGGGTGGCGCACAGCACGCCGCGGAAGCCGTTGAAGCCGCCCAGCTTGGCGTCGGCGGGGACGCCCTCGCTGAGGCGCAGCGCCAGCGCCTCCGCGCGCGTCTCCACCAGCGCGCGGTTCTCCTCCTTGAGCGCCATGGCCTCGCGCCTGCACACGCTGATCGCACGCGCCACCTGCCGTAGTGCCAGTCGTTGCCATCATTATTAGTACAACTTGATGAGCTAGCTAGCTTCTTCATCTTGCTTCTGGCTCGATGCTCGCAAGAAGGATACTTACCTGTCTCGAGAGGTGGGGGCTCGAGGGCGCCTGCATGAGGAGCGAGGCGAGCTGCGCGGCGCTGCCGGCGTAGCCCTCGACGGCGGCGGCGCCGAGCCGTAGCGCGCGGCACGCGTCGCAGAGCCGCGACGCCTCGTCCATGTACTCGTCCAGCCAGGCCGCGCCCCCCGGGAGGTGGAGCGACGCGACGAGGCGCGCCAGGCCCCCGTGCGCGGCGCGGAGCAGCGCCAGCGCGGCCCGGAGCGTGGGCAGCGACAGGAACGCCGACGAGGACGAGGACGCCGCCAGCGCCCGGTCCAGGTCGTCGAGGCCGCGCGCCAGCGTCGCGTAGAAGGCGGCCGCCGTAGACGAGGACGGTGGCTGCTTGACGCTCATGACCGATCGCGCTCGGCGGGCCTGCTCGTTCGCTCGCTTGGCTTGGCTTGGCTCCGAAGGAAGAGGAGGACCGACAGGCAGTGCTAGCTGTGATAGATAATGGCGCGAGCGCGACGGTGCAACCGTGCGGGATGGATGGATGGGTTGCCTGGAGCGACGGCGACCTTGTTCTTACTGGATGGGAAGGTGAACCGAAGCCAAGCTAGCAAGGGGAGAAGCGACAGTGACGGGGCTGTAAGCTAGCTAGCTAGGTGGCTAGGCTAGTCACGAACGACGGCGACGACACAAGGGGATCGCCCGGTGCAGTGGAGGAAGGAACACGTAGGCGTACCATACAACAGGCAGGCAAGCAGTGGCTAGCTCTCGATCGGTCGGCGTCGGCCCATCTCTCAGCTCAAGTGCATGCGTGGTGTGGCCTGCATGTTGGCGCCATGGTTGCTAGCTAGCTAGGCAGCCGTTGGTGGAGTGTAGGATGGAGATGGCTAGGTGTTTGGATTTGGAGGGCAGTCTTTGCTGCGTCTTATATAGCTAGGGCCGGCGGCCACTCGGTGAAGCGCCGCCTGCACTACACGCGCTACTAAACTGCTAGAGCCAGCAGTAGCAGCAGCACGACACGAGGGATGACGATGGATCCATCATGGATGCAGCAGCGAGCAGAGCGAATTGAACGGAACGGGGTCGGTCACGGACGGTTTACCACAACCGTTCCGGCGAGGCGAGCTATGATGATGGCCTCATGCCCTCATCTCATCATATGACAGGATTGGAAATTTGGAATTGGAATTAAGGTGAAGTGGAGTCGGTTGCCTTGCCTAGCTGCTATGCTACTTGCCTTTTGGCTACGTGAGTGTGATCGATCCGGTAAATCTATCCATCCGCCGGCCGGGTCTCTTTCTCCTTTTGCACTACTGCTAACTCATTTTCGCAAGATTATTTGATGGTCTTAGTATGTACACATGCTGGTGTGAATTTCTTCGTTGTACAGCGACGGCACCAGTCGGCTTCACGACAAAGGAGAGTCATATCATTTCCCGCTTACTTCTTTCCACACCATTCGAGAAGTTAAACATTTTTAATTTTAATTAAACATATATACAAAAAACTATTAGTATTTACAGTGTTTAATGAGTATCGTTAGATTAATACTTGAATATTTTTTTTGAAAGGAAATAATTGAATATATTTTCATAGTAAACTTATTTAATTAGAGACACAAATGTTGCTGATACTTTTTAGAGTAAATTATATCGCCAGTCCCTAAACTATTACGCCATTCTCATCGAGGATCCAAACTATGAAATTACACGTCTAGGTCTCTGAACTATGTAAGTGTCACATCAAGTTCAAAGCAGCCATGTCACTATCCATTAACCGACTTGGCTCTCCAAGGTAAAATCAGCATATGGATCCATAGCTTATAATTACGTGGGTGGTCCCTAAACTATCATGAGATTCTCACCTAAGGTTCCAAACTATAAAATTACACATCTAGGTCCCTTATATGTTAAAGTACTGCAATTCCAGTTCAAAGCAACCTCTTCACGCTCCATTCATCGTCGCGTGGATTGCTAGATAGGCTTCTTAGCCTTTGCTTGTTACTAAACATCTTGTCTCATTTTATCTCAAAAAGCACTGTCTTGATGCCATCTACCAGCATGGTTGGACAGGGGGACGCGCTGGCGGGCATTGTCGTCAAGTGTGTGCTAAGACACATCACTCGCTCACGGTGACATGGAACAGTCGATCAACATAGCCGCGAAGCTGTTGTTGACCAGTTGTTCCATGTTATCATGAGCAAAGAGAGGTGTCTTAGAACACACTTGAGACCCAGTACGTCCTCTGATCCAACCGTACTGGCAGATGGCATCAAGACATTGCTTTGGACTGAGATTGTAATACTTTAATAGATTATTAGGGACCTAGATGAGTAATTTTATAGTTTAGGACCTAGGTGAGAATCTATGATTGTTTAGGGACCATTCCTGTAATTATGAGCTACATACCCATATGTCGGTTCCACGTTGAAGTCCCACGTCAGCTAATGAACCATGACATGGCTGTTTTGGACCAGGATGGGATCTAGATATGCAATTTCATAGTTTAGATACCTGGATGAGAATTATGTAATTGTTAGGGACCGCTAGTGTAATTTACTCTATTTTTTTATAAATCTAGTCAACCCAACATGCATAGAATCCTAAATGAGACTCCTTTTGAGATGGAAGGAGTATATAATTATGTGATCTTTGTTAATTATGAGAAGGGGATAGAGATGAGGAAGGAAGGAAGCTTAGGGTTCAGGATTTCGGGGTTGGATGGGGGAGAGTAGCCAACGTACTAAATAGCGGTGGTAGCACTCGACAATTTTATAGCATGGTATGGTATGCAACAAATAAATAATTGTAGTTCACTTAACATACACAGATACTTTATGTGACCATGAGAATAACAATATTGCTACTTTCTAATAATGATAACAGAGGTGGTATTATAAATTATTTATGGCTCTCATAATCTATTTTTTATAAACTCTGATATACGATGACTTATATAAGTTGTGGAACACTATTTTTTTTAATTTAAGTATGTGAGACATTGGTTCTTTGAGTTGTGTATAGTTAAATGTCTATTTATACCCATTATTCACAATATATACATTTAAATTTGTATGTAATTATCATGTGCCGCTATTGGAACTTAGCGTCCACAATAGCGCCCGCTATCCGCGATCCGCTACTTCGACACTAATTTGCTACCAATCCACTATACGCTATTTAGTACCTTAAGAGTAGCCCACCATAGTTAAAGGGTTCACCACATAACGAGCCAGGGAAACTTCTTTTTTCGAGTTTTCCTTGTAATTAATTAATTCTTATTTATTATAGTTTCATGTTTTTTTTAGACTTAACTTTACATAGAGCTTGATGAGCCCAGTCTAAGTATCAACAATCCGATCCATTTTTATTTAAGATACACTAATTTTGTATTAAAGGAAAAATAATAAAATCAGAACGATTTGAAATGAGCCATAAGCTAACTCAACAAACTTTTTCTCAAGTAAGTGTAGTGGCACTGAAAATTCCACCGTCTCCAATTGTATCATGTGAGGTGAATAGCCTTAGATTGCACCGTGTAATACTAGCAATTTAGAACGATAATGATGGAGGATCTTAACCAAATTTGACTAACGACTTGACCCGAATCTTCCCTCCAAAATGGCCACCCACAGTGGCACGATGGGGCCATGGGGATCATGATCATGACCCTGAATTTGCATACAGTCACTCCAAAGAACCACCGCGGACCACGGTATCATCCTAGCTAGCTTACTACAAGTACTACTGCATGTAGTAGCAAATTAAAAAGTGACAGCCTTCATTTCCCAGATCATAGTACTTGTTGTTGGTAGTTTATTCATCAGAATTATAGGAGTACCTACCTACTCCTACTCAAATATTCTAGTGTGTGGGGACTACATACATTCTCCTGTTTATCAATAGTAGCAGTGATGACCTGCTGGTGATTGATGGTATTTGGGCTGCAAAGATGTTTCTTTAGTTGCTGAACAAGACATTGCCGAACTCGTACAACTGATATGATGCCTCCTTTTTCCATTTTTCCCATTTTTTTTACAAAAAAGATATTCATTCCTTCCTCCTTTTCTCACTTGTATATATATATATATATATATATATATATATATATATATATATATATATATATATATATATATATATATATATATAGGAGAATACATGCTCTTTATTTATCTTGTGATGGGGCATCAACATCTGGTCCATCTCTAATCTCTTCATTAAGATAGTGTGTATCATTAGTACTACTCTACTACTTGTTAATTACGTATATATTATACTCCATAAAGTGAGAGTGAGATATGGACTAGTGAAAAAGAAGCTTCTTAATTATAATTTCCTTTTCTCCTGGGCTTTCCATACTAAAGGGAAGGAACTTGTGGAAGTTGGAAGTCTATAAAGGTAACATTAATTGTTCACGTGAATATACTAATAATACAAATACATTTGAGACTTGTTTGCTTTTGTTTTGGAGAAACCCTGGACAAGATCTCCCAATTAGTTGTTCACGTGAATATACTAATAATACAAATACATTTGAGACTTGTTTGCTTTTGTTTTGGAGAAACCCTGGACAAGATCTCCCAATCTTGTGAAGTGATTCTCTTTTTTCCGTTTTCATTTTGAGGAAGGTGATTGTCGATGGTGCTAAATATATAGATAGTGCTGGTAGGCAAGAAAATCAAAGGCCATTGGTTGGCTCGCTGGATCATGTGACTTTGTGATTTTAGAGCGAGAGGCCGGCCGGACCCTCTTTGGCGTGAAGGGACATTCCATTTGATATGTGTGATATGCAAATGATTACAAGGCGTGCCCACATTATTAGCTTTATGTTCATTTCCTTCCATCTCGTCTCGTCGTCCTCTCACTTTTACTTTATCTGCGTCTAGCATTTCAACCCCATGATGGATGGCCTTGTTGATAATCCGTGCCACTTACGACGATGACGATGACGGTGGTTAATTTCGCTGTATGCTCTCGCATTACCGAGACTAATCATCTCTTGCATTGCTCGTTTCAAGACCTTGGAATGAATGCATGGTTCACCATGTGACCATCAAGGATTCTCACATCTCAAAATCTCATTTCGTCGTGACATCTGTTGGAATCAAGTGAGAGATGATGAATCGGACAGAGCAAGCATTATGTATACCTCTCCTTTTCTTATGCTCCTGTTGCCTGCTCAAAACCCATCACAAAGGAGAGGAAAAAAAGGGTTGCATTTGCCTGCTCAAAAACCTAATTCCCGGGGTTCTGATCCTTTAGCACTCCTAGGGCATGCATTTTGTGTGCATTGTATCAAATCCATATCTTCGAACCACTATGTAGATCTCCTTTTTGGATTCTCGCTTGGCCCAAAGCTCTACTTTTCCTCCGGCAATTGATGCATCTTAATATTTTATTGGAATATACTTCTTTTTTTTTTTCATTCAAGTGACTAATAGCATATTTTTTTATTGGACAACACAACAAAACCATGGTGCGCGTGGATGAACAACAATAGCATATAGAAGTGTCGGTTGTAAGAATTCTTAAAATAAAGGTTGAACTGGAAACAGAGTATTTCATACAAGAATTCTGGACAGATAGGTTAACAGGCCATTGCAAGTATGGCTGGTTTTTTCCCGAAGGGGAAGGGATTCTACTAATGAGAGCACAGTTACATCCCTGTTTACATAATCTATGTTTCTGGACAAAAAGAAGATATTGTACAGTATACCTACAGCCCCTTAATGATATTATTGACCTCCAATCCATGTCTATCAATGTACGAGTGTCAAGTGCCTAGTTTTGATATGTCTGACAGTCGGAGCTTAGCGACACCAACACCCGCTGACGGAGCATCATCGTCCAATCTTCCACAACAAACAAGCCCCAAAGCTTATCGCTGGTGAGGCCACCGCACGGGGAGGAGGGAACCATGGTGGTCGCGCTGGAGAAGCCCTAAGTGACAACTATAGTAGGCGGCGGCGGCGTAAAGGCTTTGTTGGCGTATGCTTCTTGGTTTGAGTTAAAACTTAAAATAGTAAACCTTTTACATAAGTACTAGTGGCCATGCATGTGCGGCATGCACGTGTCTATAGTAAGATAAGACATATTAATATCTAAACGAGTGTTGGAAAAAGAGTCCGATGGGTATCTTGATAAGGTAAAAACATTCCATAATATGAGTGATAGGTAACAAAATTCTATGTCCAATTATTAGGTTGAAACTATTTATATTGTGGTGAGATAAAACTCACTGAGTACGCACATGGTCTATATCTCCCCAAAAAAATGACAGATTCTAAATCCCTCACATTTTGGTAGGACCGTGAGACAAAGGTAGCATTGTAGTATCAGTGCTTGAAATTTATATTTCGAGAAAATGATTATTCCCATGGTGTTTAAATATTTCGGAAGCCTGAAAGACATGGAGGTAGCATTGTAGTATCAGTGCTTGAAATTTATATTTCGAGAAAATGATTATTTCCATGGTGTTTAAATATTTCGGAAGCCTGAAAGACATGGAAACTACATATCCATACAACTATTATTGTGATACAAATAAACTAAAATCTCTTGTAAATAGAGCACAATAACATACAAAGAGTCGTCAATTTGAACTAACTAATGAAAAAGGCCATATCCTTGAATAAAGATAGATGAAACTACATCTCACCATTTGAGAAGCCAAACCTATAGAAAAGGTAAATTAGTTTATTGCTTGTATGAAAATATTTGGAGCATGTTCCTCCAACATTGCAACTGTCTGAACCACATTGCTCCAAGGCAGCTGGAAGGCCCATGATGCTCCAGATTTTGATTTTTAGTTGAAAATCATCTTAAAAGTTAGCATAAAATTAACTGATCAGAACAATTTTCTGAGGCAATTGCAACATTTATTATCCAAATTCTAATCAGTGAAAAAAATCAAACCTCAAACCAAACCAAACCAATGTCACCTTATTCTTTTACACCAAGCCATTGTAAAGCTGCTTGGTACATCTACATCCCCAGCCCATGATCAATTTCTTTTGCCATTCAACCAGACAACCAGTTAAATCCAATCCTTCTGTTAAGAAATCGCAAACAACCTACTGACTGCAATGTTTCTCCAAATTTTGATTTTTTAGTTGAAATCATGGTTTCAAACTTATAAAGTTAGCACAAAATTAATTGATCAGAACAATTCTTTGAGGCAATTGCAACATTTATTATCCAAATTCTAATGAGCTGAAGAAAAAATCGAACATCAGACCAAACCAATGTCACCTTTTTTTTACACCAAGTCACTGTCAAGATGTTTGGTACATCTGCATCCCCAGCCCATGATCAATTTCTCTTGCTATTCAACCAGACAACCAGGTGACATTCCTTCTGTTATGAAATCGCAGACAACCTACACTAGTAGAGAACCGATTTTCAGTTTTTGGCGTTAGTCCCGGGACTAATAATAGAATTAGTCTCGGTTGGAACTACCAACCGGGACTAAAATCCCCTGCCCAACGGATAGTGCAGCAAGCTTTTCGAGCAAGGACATTTAGTCCCGGCCCGTGGTTCAAACAGGGACTAAAGGTGGCCTTTTAATCCCGGTTGAAACCACCAACCGTGACCAAAGGTCCCGCTACCCTTTTATTCTGGGTGGTGGATCCAACCGGGACTAGAGGGTCACCCTTTAGTCTCGATCAGGTCCACCAACTGGGACTATAGGTCCCCACCACTATATATCCCGGGACAAATTGAATGGAAAGAAACTGCAAAAGAAAAAAAGAAAAAGAAAACAAAAAAAGTGATATTTAGTCCTGGTTGGTTATACCAACCGGGACCGGAGGTGGCCGCTCTCGGGCTCGGCATGGAGGCCCCTTTAGTCCCAGTGGGTATAAGTAACTGGGACTAAATGGCCTCCATTCAATCTCGGTTGGGAGGCTCGGGACTAAAGGGCGGGCCTTTAGTCCTGGATTGGCAGTCTCAGTTGAGAAACCGGGACTAGATGGGTTTCCCAACCGGAACCGCTACCCAGTCCTACACTAGTGCTACTCATCGCAAAGTGAAGCAATACTTTTTAGATGCAAACACAAGAAGAGTAATAGAAAAAACAAGATTTCATGGCAAGCCATGGCCTTTTCCTCTTGGTTGTAGCTTGTCATGTGAATTGCAAACCCCAAAGTCCTAGAGCAATGCACGATTAGCAAATAGATTTAGAAACCTACCCTCATGAGAAATATGACACACTCATCAAATTGCTTCTCAATTCAGTCGATTTCCATTAAGCATCATGTCCTCACAGCTGAAACCGTCCCACCAGTACTGAGAGGTTTGTTCTACAATGTGAAAGTCCAGTGCCAATCCAAGAATAGTCTTAACCCGACTGACAATGAGAGGGCCCACTGAAAACAACCAATGGCCATTCTTATCCAAGTTTAAATATCAGGGTTATTTATTGATTCATATTAAGATGGCAAAGATGCTTACCAACTTATCAGAGGCCACAAAGCATTGTCATTGAATAGAGAAGAGAAATGTCTCATGAACTTCCATGACTTCATCCAATGTAGTAGCAGAATCCATGCCATCACAAATTTCCTTTTTTTTGAAAAAGGGCCAGCACAAATTTCAGTCCATGCACCACCAACCATGAAGTTTTAGGAGGCTTGGGCTCCAAAGGCAATGCTTTGGCAGACTTGAGTAAGTGGACAAATTCTTTCAGTGTCCCTACGCTCGTGTTACCATCAGGCACCTGATCGACTACATCCCCACCAAACAATCTACCACCTTGGGTGAACTGTTGTGCTAATATGGATTGGAAGACGTCAATATCATCGAAGGAGAGGCTTGACTGCCTCATTTAGGTGGTGGTTCTACTAGAGAAGGAGCTGACCGAGTGGCCTAACACCTTTAGGAGGAGTTTCCCTCTTTAGATACAGGTGATACCATGGTCTTCATGCCCTTCTTCGACCGTGGTTTTCCATCTTGGCACATCCATTCCTCCTTGGTCCCCTTGGTTATTATGGCTTGGACTCATGCATCTATCCCCTAGCAATTTTGCAGGTTTATCACCATGTGTGAGGCCTTCTTGCGGACGGAACCCCATTTCGTCCTCTGGATGTACCTATTCAAGGTGGTGGCTATGTTGATGGCCTAGGAGGAGTGAGCCTTCGACTTCATGTGGTGTGGGGGGAATTGTCTTAGGATCCCACTTACTTCTCAAAATAGGTGAGTATCTGAGTAGTTCTATGTCCGTGATGAATCTTTGACACTCCATATGTACGTGAGGCACGTCCTCAGTTGATAGGATCCTATACGATGCTTCGGGGTAGGGATAGATGGAGGGCATTAGCGTCAAGCCGAGGGAGACTAAATTACTTAAGGAACTTGGCATGTGCGCAATCGGCCTCATTAAAGCATCCATTTTGGCACCGGATTTAGCCAGCGTGCCTCTAGGTTCAACCAATGTATTAGTACTCAGGTTCAGATAGATCAACCTGGAAGTCATGCGAAGATCTCTCCAAGGGCAAGGTTACTGCCTGGGTCTGATATGGTGACCAGTGAGGTGATCTTGGACACCCAAGGGCATTCGAGCCCGTTCTCTCTGGAGAGACCCACTACTCGGGTAAGTTGTGAGGCCTTTGTTTTCCATTGATTTAGCTTAGTATATAGTGATGAGGCTTCAGTTCTTGTTTCAAAAAAACCTTAGTCGTATGCCAAATCTTGTCCACCTTCGAGCATGTCGACGGTCACATCATCGGCCACAATGTCATTGCTCGTACCAGGTTTGACCTAGGCATGCGCAAAGGTCAAGTAGAAGGATGTTGTCCTGTCGTTAGGGCAAGGCTCAATCTAGAGTTGGAGCAAAGATGACATGGATGGGGATGGCTAACCCCTTCCATGGAGAAACCGCATGATGCCGCATTCGGGTAGGAGCTAGGAGGTTACAACTCATATTTGGTCGTTCCATCGACCATTAATGGGAGCCGACACTCATGGTTTAGATTCCAATACTTCCGGTAGGTGAGACTCACTCATGCCCACACCTTTTGGCTTCAACCATATCGCTATTTGCCCTTGCTATCATCTTCTAGGCTTCCATCTGACGAGGATCTGTTGGGGGTACCTACTTCTAGACCAAATGCAATGGGACCCGTGCTACCACCTGGTTCTATCGTTAGGGGATGTGGTGACTTCTTATCAACCCACATCACCTCCAAGGTGGGGGAAGGGCTATTATAGATCGTTGGGGAGCATCACAACCACAACATTAGAGGAACAACGGTGTCATAATTAGGGGCAGGCACCAAAGTAGTCGAGCTTGTTGCAGGCAGCCATTCTGGCGTTAATTTGGCACAAGATAGGTCAGATGTGAATGGCAGAGGGGCGTTGGTTTCAACCATCGAGGCCGAGTGGCTGTGTGTGAACCTTTTGTTGCAGAAGCTCTGGTCTCATGCCTCAAATAAGACTAGGGATGAGCGATATGTCCCTCGATTCAATCAAGAACCTAACATATAGGGGGGGTTGGGCTATAGCGGCATGGTCAAACCATCAAGGTGGGGCCACCTAGGGCCATCAACAATGAGATTCAGCTTCCTTCTAGGCAAAATGCCTAGCCAGGGGCAGTTATGGAGGCAAGCAGGGCCGCTCTATCATAGTATCGCACTAGTGGTGAGACTAGGGTGTTGGAGGAGGTGCGGCTACCCAGAGCAAAGTCACTGATGTTGTTGAGGGTGAAACTCAGTGAAGCTATAGATCTGTGCACAGTTGTCCCTACCTAGCGTGCCAAATGTCGATGTTTCGTACCACTGACGAGTAAAATTTTGTGTTATGAATGGGGTCTTCAATGTGTTAGCACGCAAGAAACAAAGATTTATACTAGCTCAGACAATCCAGTCCTACATGTAGTGTGAGGGGGAGATTCATTGTTATGCCACAAATGCTTGAAGTTCGGGTAGGGGGTGTGTTACAGAGAGTGTTGTGTGTGGCTAGATGTGTTGTTGTTGGATGTCCCTTTGCGCATATTTCTATCTATATGTAGGGGTGCTCCATCCCCCTTATAAAGTCGAGGGTTGGATGTTACATGTATGTGGAGTCGGTGAAGGCATCGCCGTGCTAGTGGGGGCCACTCCGACTAGCCGTCGCTTTGTCCGACTGGCCTTTAAGGCATTGTCTTGTTGGAAGGCATAGATAGCGTCATGGTTGTGGCTCCATCATCATGTACGAATGTTGACTTTGTCATCTAATTGGTCATGACGGTATAGTGGTAACATCTCTTGTCCTTGTCACCCATCTGTGAGTCCGTCCTACATGGTTCAGGTGAGGTAGCGTCAGCGTGCGTGCAGGCGTGTCGCACACGCTGAGCCATCCAACACTATTCTTGGTGTGTCCGTACTAGGCTACACAAGGTCATTTTGGCCCATACGGAGCATCATCAGGTACCATCCTTCGGCTTTGACCTTTGGCCCCTCCAGCTTGCAGTTAACTTGGGCGCCACGAAACGTCCTCCCGAGCTCCACTCTTGATTGAGGTCTGGTGAGCCCCTAGCTCCGAGTGATGCCTTCAAGGGAGAAGACTCGGACTGCGGCCTGGGGAGCCTCCGAATATGAGTGACGGTGACGCTTTTTTGGGGCGAGGGGTCGGGCCTTGGCCCTGTTAGCCGGACTATTAGGGCAGAATTCTTGAGCTGGCTCGACAGTAAACATCTCGATGAGATACCAGAGTATATGTGGTCGTCGAATTTTTTTTTGAGGGAACAGGAGGTGTAAGCCCCTACTGAATTTTATTAAAAATTAAAACTGAGGAGTACAAAAGTTTAGGAGACAAAAAAGGTATAGAAAAAGATAAACAAAATTACATAAAGGCTTCTAGTCATTGAACAACTGAAGGAAAATACTTGGCTTTTGCTCGTAGAATAACTAGAGCAAATTCTTTCCTGAAAACCGCCTTGCAACGATTGACTGGCGGCGACAAACCATTGAAGATAGCATTATTTCGCATAGTCCAGATGGCCCAACATACTGTAACAATCACTTCCATAAAGAAAGGAACCCGGAACTGGAATCTTAAGCTGTATAAAATGGCCTCAATGTCCAACGAGTTGGGCACAACAATATCGATATTTATTTATATATTTCTTTTTAGATTTAGACAAAAATATTTTACAGGCATAAATGTTCAATTTTTTTATTAACTACTTCTGATCTGGCTCAATTGTTTACAACAAACAGAGCCACATAGTCCTTTGTTTAATAATTAGTTAAATGAGATTGATGTTCGTAGGTTTTAGGAGAATGTGATACTCGGTCTCGAAGGAAGGCATGTCGGCCCTCCATGCAGATCTCTTTGCCTAATTATTAAATAAAAAATGGGAAAAAGCTAGCCTTCTGCACACTTCCAAACGTCATTATGATGCCTGCAAATGTTTGTGTATATACACACTTTCCTAATTTGATCTTTCCAAGCGAAAAACAATGTACTAGTTTTTTTCTTCTAAGGCCCTATTTGGCAAGGCTTCACTTCACCAGTGAAGCTATTTTTTTTTGGCTTTGGCTCCATGAATGGCTCTTCCAGTGGAGCTGGAGCTATTTTGATACCCCGCTTGGCAAAACAGCTCCTTATGTTGGACAAAAACAAATGAAAAGACCAAAGTGCCCTTCTTTTTTTCCTATTCTATATTCTTCTTCCCCTATCTGCGACTCGCCTTCTTCGGTCGTCGTCATTCCTAGCGACCGCACGCCTCTCCCTGGGAAAATTACCATGTATTATTGTTAATTCTATATATGAATATAATCATTATATCTCAATCGCTGTCTTATGTCTCAAGCCATGAGTTGTAACACTCAAATGCTCCGGGTTTCTTTTATGTCCCAATTGTTATAAATAATCCTAAATCTCTCTTGTAACTCGCCGAACTATTGCAGAAAAGAAATGAAAATATTCCGTATCTCTATTTCCCCTGAAAATTACATGTGCACTGATCCCCCCTTGCCATCTTGCCAAAATAGCACCTGGCCTAGCTCATTTGACACTTGGACGGTTTTACCCTCCCTGCATATTTTTGAAAGCAAATGCCTTCTTCAAATAGGTGAGGCCAAAAACAAATCGCAGAAGGTAGACAAGGTATATCAAGTTGCTGTCACATGTGCCTTTTCCCCCTCCTAGAAAGAAGGTAGACATATAGAGAGAGGAAACAGGAGGTTAGGGCAAAAATGTCCAAACCACTAGGCGCACTTTGTATCTTAAAAGAGCGCTATTTGGAAAAGATGGGTACGAGTGGTGTGCTTGTGAACTTCCAAAAGGCCATGCTCTAGCCTGCAACAGCAATTTCCAAAAAAAGAAGAAGAAGAAGAATGAAGAAGAAGACATGCATAGAACACCTCAGAATTTTTCTTCTGCTGGTGTTCTTTTCATGACATGATTTGGAAAAAATGTCGTATACCCTTTTTTTTGCTCAAAGTTAGCAATATCTTGCGTCACTCTCTCCGGCGGCTTCCATTGGGAACCAACGATGGGAATTTGGCCGAATTCACCAGTCGTGCATGGTTAAAGGTATATAATACCAAACTATAAAATTCCAGAAAATAGTATCCAGTCTTGGCACTATACTCCATCCACCATCCGTCTTAAAAAGAGTGCACTTCTAGATCCGGTAAAAGTCAAATTATTTTAAACTTGAACTAAGTTTATAAAAAATAATATCACAATTATGATTCTAAATATATTACACTATGAAAATATATTCCATGCATAAATCTAATGATAGTTATTTAATATCATAAACATTTATATGTTATTGAACATTTTTGTTAAACTGAAAATTGTTTGACCTAGCACTTAAGCTAGAAGTACTCTTTTTGGGACGTTAGGTTTGCGACCAATTCTTTTCAGGAAGCAGACTTGTTGCCGGGTTAGTTTATCCCCCTTATCTCTTTGTCATCCCCATGCATCATCGCTTTCGAACTGGCCGTGCACTGTCCTGTCAATTTCAGTTCCAATCAGACATCGGGAGGCAGTTGCCGGTCCATCTCATCTGTGTGTCTGCCAAGCGTTTGATAGGTGTATTTTGAACGGCTTTACCTCAGCTTATTTGTCCAACAAGAAGGAACCTCTAGGACTAGCTAATGTTGCAAAGAAATTCCCCCTTGTGTCACAACATTTGTGGTGCGATGACAAAAAACCCTTGCCCATGGGCACATGACATGGATGCATTGTGTGATAGCGTTAAGCACACCGTACTCCAAAAGAACTTGACTGAACCGAAGCAGACATACGTACCATCGAAACACAGAGGATCCAAAGAATTCCATATCTCTTTCGTATATATTTTTCAACTTTCCACTTTCACGACAATATGCCAATGCTGCTGGACAAATTAAATTGGAGTATGCACAAAATGATCCATCTACAAAAACATAACCAACTACTTCACATCTTTAGAAAATGCCTAGCTTTACAACGATGCTTTATGAAAACACATAACCAACTTGTATCCAAATATAGTGGATTTTTTGTTGTGTCCAAAGGTGAATTGTCCTTGTTAGGTTGATCTCCAACCAGCTCGATCCAACGACTGAGCCGGACCCTGACTCGCGCCCTGATCAGGGGGTGCCCAGCCGTACACGTGGCTGGTGGGCCCCCATCGCGCAGTGACATAAAGAGGAGATGGGGGCCGGGGGCTTGGACTACGAGGTTCACCATAGCCGCCGTTTTCCTCACCTACATCCTAACCCTAATCCGATCCAAAGGGCGGCGTTGAAGCAATGGGAAGCTCACTGCCTTCGTCGTCGCCACTGGACCATGCCACTGCTGGGATCGTGATTGCCTCCTCGACTCTGACATACCAGCGTCCTCTTCGACTCCACCGTCGCCATGGCGAGCTCCTCCGTCAAGCCCACCGACGGTCCGCCCCTCTGCTCGCCCCCTCTCTCTAGTTGTCTCTCTAGGACGAATTACTTGTTTCTTCTAAGATTGTACCCTCTTGATCTACACCTAGGTGATCCTAAGTCTAACAATTGTATCGGAGCCTCCCAAGTAGTAGATCTAGATCAGGGTAGTTTGTTTTTTAGCAATTAGAAGGAGGGGATTCGGGATCTCCAAGAACAATCAAACCCTAACCCTAAGAAACTCAGATTAGGTGGGGCCTATCTCGCCGCACTTATCACCGCCGATGGTCTTTCGATGTCATGCGGGAGACGACCCGAACCGCCACTCGATGCTGGGTCACCGGCGCATGGGCTCAGGGCGCCGACGCGAGGCCACTCGACGGCAGTGCGCTCACCCAATGGGGAGCGCGCGCTCTGACGAGGGGGCCCGCGGTGGTGCCGCACTCCTCCTTCGGCTGCCTTGCGCAGCCGCCATGCCATCGTCTTCGGACGCCGTCAGCGAGAGAGAAGAGAGGGGGAGAAAGTGAAATGAGCTTAGGGTTAGGGGTAGGCGCGTCTGGGGTAGGGTTTTGTGCTGCCAAATTGTAACATCCCAGTTTTTCCGAAAACCCAAAAATCACAACTGAAATTTTTTTTCGCAAACATGCCCATGTTTGGTGAGTGTCATATGGGAAAAACACCCATGTAGCTGCACAAGTAGCACCTACATAGCAAAGTAGAGCATTCGCATTTAATTAAATACTTGTGAGTTGTTTCTTATTTGATTTTATGTATTGCTAATAAAATCAACCATTGGTTAAAACAGATAAACTAAACATGCTTTAATTAATTAATTAATTAATTA
Source organism: Saccharum hybrid cultivar R570 (assembly GCA_038087645.1). Classification (NCBI taxonomy): domain Eukaryota; kingdom Viridiplantae; phylum Streptophyta; class Magnoliopsida; order Poales; family Poaceae; genus Saccharum; species Saccharum hybrid cultivar. The sequence goes on from JAQSUU010000198.1 coordinate 1,858,954, forward strand.
ATTGTGTAATTAATTAATTAACCCCTAACCTAAGTGCTTACCCTTGGACTTGGGCCCACAAACCCTAGACCCCTAGTGGACTAGCCCCTAAGGGTGGATGCTAATTGGCACATAAACACTTACATATAAGGACCAAGCTATAGTTAGAAAATAGGATGAGAAGTAGAAAGTTTAATAGAAAAACCTAGGCAAAAATTCCAGATAGAAAAAGGCCATTTCCGCCCAGCGCAACCTAAGGCCCAGCCAAGCGCTGCCGGCCTGGCCTTCCCCTCTCGCGTGCGGGGCCCAGCAGGCTGGCCCAAGGCCGCACGCCTGATCTTCCCTCGCGTGACGACGAAGGGGAAACCGTCGTTTTCCCTCCTACCGCTGTCGGGTGGGGGCCACAAGTCATCCCCCACCTCTGCCATCTCCTCTGTTTTTCGGCCAAAGGCAGAGCGCGCGCACCGCTGGGAAATCCCAGGCACGCGACGCCATCCGCCCCGTTCGACCGCTTTGTTCATCGTCTGAGCGCGCGATGAGCGCCACGTCCCTGATCCACGGAGATGCCGCCCCGCTCCCTGCTCTGCCCGCCATGCTGACGCCACCATCGCGGGCCAGACCACCGTGACGCCATGGCTCAACCACCCACACCACCTTTGACTGCCCGATTTCAAAATCTCGCTCCTGGTTGTCGCCACAACCCGCCAACGCACCCCACAACCCTAGCCCCGGGCTACCCTTCGCCCTACACGTGCCCTGGTCACCCATCGCCACCGTAGGCGAGCGCCCGAACCGCCATGACCACCGTTCCCCCTATAAGAAGGGTGACACCCGAAGCCCTAGCCCTTCCCATCCATCGCCGCCACTTCGTGGCCCTTCCCACTCAACCAGATAGAGAGGGAGAGGGGAGGTGGAGAGGAGCAAGGGACGGAGAGGAAGAAGCCACTGCGGAGCTGCGCGCCATCGTAGGGAGGTTGCCGGAGATGGAGGGGATGACACCGCCCGAGGCACCGCCACTGCCTACCTGCCTGCTCCGACTCTCCATGGCATCACCTCGACACGGCCACAACATCCCGTCTGCCCCACGCCCGTCGGTAAGCACCATTCCATCTCTCTCGCCCGTGCACGCCGATGCCATGAGCGCCACCCTAGCCGAGCCGTTTTCACCGGTCAACACCAGTAGAGTTAGGGGAGGTGGCGTTGCCCGGTTCGCCTCAGAGGGGGGGACGCGCCGTGCGCACGCCAAGGAAGGGGAGACCCCGGGGGCGCGGCCGGTCATGCCCTGCCCGGATTGAGCTGCCGAGCCGCCACCACCGCGGGAGGACCAGCTGGAGCCCCTAGCACGCTGCCTCGACCTCACCCTTGTGCCCCTCCCGCGGCCATGAACATGTAGAAGCCCCTAAGCGGCCGAGCCAAGCCGCCGTAGAGCCCACCAGACGAGCTCACCGCCGACGACCACCGTACGAGAAAACAGAGGAGAGGGGTAAAGGATGGACCGGACCTACCGGTCCGTGGACTGGTTTCGCTATGAACGCAAGAGAGGAGGGGTGGGAAGATGGACCTGGTCCACCATGAACTGAGCCATCGGTCTATAGGACCGCAACCCCTAGTCCACCGTAGACCACCCTGCGTAGACCGAAGCCCTTTTTGAACTCGAGGCGGTGACGTGGCAGCACCACGGCTCGCCACCTGTCCGGGCCGGGTCGGCCCAACCTGGCCCAGACCAAGCCCTGACCCGGCCCATCCAGACCCGATCCAGGCCTGGTCAGCGTTGACCGTTGACCTGGGTCCACTTGTCATCCACTGTTCACCAGGACCCCACATGTCATAGACTGCACTGTTCACTCGTCCAATCACGAGCTGCCACATGTTAGCCCCTAGATTTTTTATCCTTTTTCTTTTTTTAAAAATAGTTTAAACCTTCAAAAATTCATAATTAATTAACTGTAGCTCAGAAAAATGCCAAACCAGAGTCCAAATTTTTTTAAAAATGAGCTCTACATAATAGGCCTATGCTTGAGTGTATTTGGATCTTTTGATTTTCAGTTGTTTCTTTGTGCACCTCTATAGGAGCCGCTGACGCGGCCGTATGTCATGTTTTACAGACCCGAAGGAGCCATCGACTGAGGAGTTTGACCCTGACTACACCGACGACTTGGGTGACGACCTGCCAGGTGCCACGCCCCATCCATTCGTAGATCCTATTACGCAATGCAAATACTTAGAATTGCTAGTGCTTTACTTTTATGCCATAATATTACTGATAGGTTGCATGGTAGTTTACTGCTTTTTGAGCCACTTACCTTGATGCAACCTTACACCTGCTCACCCTGCTGTTAGACTAGATGTTGCCTTATCACTCGTTACTTACTGCTTTACTCTTACTCGCATTATATTTGTGATGTGATGCTGGTGAGTGAGAGGCGTATGAGATAAGGCACGAGGTGTCGTAAACCTGATAATAACCTGATAATGAACCTGGGGAGATCTTGGCGTGAGTCTTGGGTGTGTGGTGAGGGTCGAGTCGACCGAGCAGGATCTACGACGAGTCGAGAAGGACAAGTCTTACCGGAGGATGCTACCTGGGTGTTCGCCATGTGAGGTGCCTGTGGCGGGTACATCTGATAGGGAGAGGTCCCGGGGTGGAGTGTCTTCGTGGGATGAAGCCCTGGGATGGGAGGTGCTGTGATGGCACGGGGTGCCGGGTGTTCCGTTGAGCGGAGAACGGTTTTCCCTTGTGAAGATGTCCTGCTTAGTCACCCTAAGAACTGACACGCCTGTGGACCGGGTCTTAGGAAATCCTTGCACACCCACTCGCTTCTGTGGGGAGGAGACGGACGTTCGACTTGCTGGTGCGGTGCCACTACTATTGAGAGGTTAGCGGATAGTGTAGGGAGGTATGGGCATGAGGACCCACACCCTCCCAAGACAGCGTAGTACTCAGGGGCCAAGTACTACGTCTCACAATCTCAGCGTGTCGGTGGTACTCCGACATGGCCCCAGTTATGAGTGGTAGGGTGGTACCATTTCTAGTCGGTAGGCGGCCCGGAATCAGCTTAGACGAGGCATCATCGAGGATAGCTATCTTGTGGGATGTGTAAACCTCTGCAGAGTTTCTGGTTGATCGATCGATACATATGCCGAATCTTTTGGCTAGGGACCTTTCCTAAGTACAGCTTCACTTGACTAGATGAGAGGACTCTTTCTACCTTCCCTGGGATTTCAGTGTGTGTTCCGGCCTTAGCCGTTGAGACATGGGCGAGAGGGAGTCGCCCGTGCCGATGAGAGAGTGAGATGAGATGTGATGTGGTGATGAGATATGTGTTGGGATGGGATAACATGTGTGAATGAGATGGGTTAAAATTTGACAAACTTATATTATTAAAATAATGATTACTCGCATAGGGAGCCATAGCCAAAGATAGGTCTTTTCTTACCCCCTTTGCATCTAGTTCCACAAAGCTTTGCATCATAGGGTAGGAGATGCGTGGCCAGTACCAAGAGTACTTATAGATTTTTGGTAGGCTTGGAGCCTGAGTACGACGAGGAGGACGACTGGAAGGAGCAGGGGTTCGCCCTGCACTCAAGCTTGGTGCGAGGAGTCCTAGTTTCCACTGCTGTCTACGAGATGTTGTTCCAGTTGCTGTGTGTGAGTGTGTTCCGCCCTGCGTGGCGATGATAATAAGTAATGTAAACCTTCTATTTGTACTCTGATATTTGTGTATGACTCTGTTATTCGACTGAGATTTGGGTAATGGCATGAACTCGTTCATCTATTACACGTCGAATCTGTGGCATTCCCTTCGTGGAATGCAGGATTGTTTCAGTTGGTACAAGAGCCATGCTTGACCCTAGGACGAACCCTTAGGATTGGCCGATAGAAATAGGCACGAATCTATGCACCTTCGGTTATATTACTGACCATGCTGCATTTTCTTGCATGGTTTACCTCATTTCACACGTCTTACCACAAATACTGCTTGCTTTCTTGCCTATCGTCGCTCTCCATCACCTGACTTCACTCCACTTCAGGCTACTTTTCTCTACTTCGCTCTACTTCACCCTGAGTTACTTGCCTCACATAGTTGGATTTCCTATGTGTTACCCCTGTCTTACCCTGTTTTGCCTTATCCTATCATGTTGTGTCTCAGACTTACTCTGTTCTACCTGGTTACCTTATAAGGAATAACCTGCTAACTCTGTTTTTACGATTATTTTGCATATGGCTCCACTTGTTGAGCTTGCTGTTGACGCACGAGACTACCGTGGGTTCGCCACGATCCTGTACGGGGTGCTGGACTCACTGGGCGTCCCCACTGAGAGGATCACGTGCGTGTGCCGGGGTGAGACTAGACCGGATGAACTTCTTCAGGGTCACGTCGTTGTCCACCTCTGGGTCCCCGCCAGCGCGTACATGCCCGTGCTTCACGCCTTCGAGGAGGTGGCTATGGAGACTTCTGTTGCTGCTTGCGTGCAGTCCATTTCACGCATGGCTCTCCGTAGCATGATGCGTGACGCGCACGACTACCTCCAGACTGGGCCCTACCGTCTGCTACCCCGTGCCCTCAACCTCAACCAGGTCACGGTGCCGCAGGACGCTTGTTGACATCGTTTTTGGCACGTGTCAAGATGATCAGGAAGGGCTAATCAACAGAGGAAAGATTACCGTGTAGATTGATTACCAAGGAGAATAAGTTTGTTTTTGAGTGGTGGCAGCGTATGGATTTAATTTGAAGTGTTGCCGATGAGGTTAAGGGTATTGCCGATGCCGATGAAAGAGGGTTTGGAGACTGCTGCCGATGAGACAGGGAATGTACCGATGAAGGAGGGTATGAAGACTGCTCGAAGGCTGCTGCCGATGGAACAGGGACTGTGCCGTTGAAGAGGAGGTCGATGAGAATACCATCGTGATTGAGGCAGACTATGGAGTAAAATAGGAGTTAATTTCCTTGTTTACGTTTAGTAGAGTCTGAGTTGTATCAAAGTCGTGTTTTTCCTTAGATTTGGATTTAATGTCCTAGTCGTATTTGGTTACGTTTCTATAGATCAGGATATAAATATAGAGTGAAGGGCAATGTGATAGGGGATCAATCAATACATCAAAAAACAGCTTTTACTCTTATTTACATCTACTTTCGGCGACTTCGTCAATTTGCATATTTTTCCTTTTTACGAGTTCTCATCGATTCGGCGAGTTGCATTGCTCTAAGTGCAATCTTCGACGATCCTCGAGTTCCGCGTGAGTACCTCTTGGCCGTGACTTCCGGGCGTATCGCTGTTGTCAGGACCAAAGTGCTCGTATTTTCATCCTTGTCGATTAACAGGTCAAATCGACTGGCACGCTTTGGATATCGACTTCGGGTATTAGCCCTTTGTGTTTGCAGATTTACTTTTGCATCAACACATCTTTTGGCACACCTGGTGGGACCGATCTAGTCAAGATGCCTAATCATGAGATCGATGCTGGGAATATCATCGCAGTAACAGAAGAAGATCTTAAGGACGATCAGAAGCAGGCTATGGAGAGGGCTATTGAAGAATACAGACAGCTTTGCTTGAAGTCATTCAGCTTGAACAAAAGTGGACAAGTCATCCAGAAGCAGGACTTGCCGTTGCCTCGGCAGGTTACCTTTGATCCTAATCCGGGTAAACTTCAAGAGATGGTTAATTCTGCGGTGAATCATGCTTTAATTAATCACTCCAATGTGCTGTCCAATACTGTTCATAATGCTGTGATTTGAACTTTCAAAGAAGGGCAAGCATCACCTCGTTACGTTGGGCCTGCTTATCATCAACCAGAAGCAGCATCTGCTGTTGCTCCATCGGCTCCCCCAGCCGTTGCGGGTATAGAGATTTCTTCTCCTCCAGTATCAGCAGGTTTATCAAACGTACAGTCTACTCCGGTGCGTCCGGATTCAGCATTATCAGGACAAGTTCAGCTTGGTACAGATCTATCAACATCAGCTTTATCAGGTCCTATACCACAGAATAATCAAACTCCTGCTAATTGGTGGGGATATGGTATGTCTCCAGAGCCATCTGCTTTCAATCACGGATTATCTCAAGTGTTTGATGCAGCGGGAAAAACTCCTATGCCATCGGCTGGTTTGCCGATAGCTCAAGCGCCTCAATATACTACAACTACTGTACAACCGAGTCTAGGAGGTTTTCAGGCGTCTCTGGGTCAAACATCTAGTTCAAGTCCATCGGCAAATTTGTTACCGATGCAGCAGAAGGCTCCTATTGCCAGTCAACCTGGAGTCCAGGTTATGCCTCAAGTTGGATGTAATTATCCAGCAATGCCAACAAGCTACCAGCCATCGGCAAACTTTGTGCCGATGAATACTAATAATTGGTCAGGGCAGTTTCCCACTCAACATACAGTTCAGCCAAATCAGCAAGCCACAGGAGTTCATCAAGGTCACATGCATGCTGGTTTTCAGAATCAAGCATCGGCAGCTCAGCCGATGAACCCTTTTCAGCAGGTTAATGGACCACAGATAGTAGCAAATGTGTCAATTGCTGGGGATCGTGGGCCACAAAGGTATGCAGAAGGATATCATCAGATACCTCCAGTGGAGATTCAACAATATCGTCAACAAGATGTTGATGCCTTTTGGGCCGATAAAATAGTAGAAATTATGAAGGATCAGTTTGGGATCAAGCCCAAAGTTAATACCTATTCTTATCGGACTCCATATCCTCCGGCATACGATTTAATTCCTCTCCCAAATCGTTACAAGGTGCCAGATTTCACTAAGTTTTCTGGGCAAGACGATACATCAACCATAGAGCATGTTAATCGTTTTATTATTCAATGTGGAGAGGCAGCTTGTAGAGATGAATTGAGAGTTCGTCTGTTTTCATCATCTCTATCTGGATCAGCATTTACATGGTTTATTTCACTACCACCAAATTCTATTATCACCTGGGCTGATCTGGAAAAGCAATTTCATAAGTATTTCTTTGCTGGAGTTCATGAAAAGAAGCTTACCGATTTGGTAAAGATGAAACAGCGCAATGACGAATCGGTAGAAGGCTTTGTGCAAAGGCTACGAGATGTAAAGAACAAATGTTATAGCCTGGTATTGGATGATCGGCAGCTTGCCGATTTAGCCTTTCAGGGATTGTTACCACATCTTAAGGATAGATATGCTTCTCAGGAGTTCGAAAGCCTAAGTCATTTAGTGCAAAGGATTTCTGATCAAGACACTAGGGGTTTTGAACCTAAAAGAAATTGGAACAAGAAAGTTTCATTTGTTGAAGAGGCAGAAGATTCTGATTCAGATAATGAACCAGTTATCGGTTTGGCGGAGTGGGTTAAGAATAAGAAGCCGATATCTTGTCCCTTTGGTCACAAAGAGCCAGAAAAGTTTACTTTTGATGTCACCAAAGCCGATAAGATATTTGATCTTTTGCTTCAGGAGGGCCAGATTAAATTGTCACCTAATCATGTGATCCCATCGGCAGAAGAGTTGAAGCATATGCTGTATTGCAAGTGGCATAATGCAACTTCACACAGTACCAATGAGTGCAAAGTATTTAGACAACAATTGCAGTTAGCTATTGAGTCTGGCAGAATAAAATTTGGCAATTCCAAGATTCAAAAGCCGATGAAAATTGATCAACATCCTTTTCCAGCAAATATGTTAGATGCTGAAGGGAAAATTAAGGTGTTGACATCGGAAGCTGCTGAAAAGAATGCATCAGTAGATCCCCAACATCGGATAACTATCGATGATGCAAAAGGCAAGGGGCTATTGACGGAAAGTGGCGGTTCTGGGAGGCCTCCTCGATCTAGCATCGTGATTACTCATCGAAGACAACAAGAAGGCTGGCGTCAGCGAAGGGACCGGTATCGACGACAACAAGAGGAAAGGCGTCAAGAAGAGTGGAATCGGCATAAGGATCATTGGAATTGTCCGTTTTTTATTCATTGTTGGGAGAAAGGTATTAAGTTACCTAATGTTGAAGATTGTCCAGAGTGCAATGGTTATTATGGAGTTAATCATCCTGTAAGAAGGTTTCAATCTGGTAATCAAGGTTTGCTCATTAATGAGCCGATCAGAGGGAGAGCATCAGTACATGATCGGCTGGGGGGCAGGCTCAGTGTACATGAAAGGCTTGGTAAACGCGTTGCATATTTTCCGAGAAACCAAGAGGAACTTAAAGAGATGGCAAATGCAAGAGTTCCTGATGAAGAAATATTTTACAGGGATCCTAATATACGTCGTGTGGAAACAACTAGGACTTATCAGCCAGTATGGAAAACTAAGCTTCCTCAATGGTGTCCAGAGGGTTTGACAAAGACACAGAAGAGAAAAATGCAGCGAGAGCGTCAAAAAGATTTATATCAAGAAGAAAGTCCCTCCAATGAGAGATCTGGTAACCAGCAGTGGCAGATAAGGCATAAAAATAAAGGTCCATCGGCGGATGTCAATATGGTGTTTATGTTGCCGATGGAATTTTTGGCTCTGTCTGATAGCGAAGAAGAGGCTGTTTTCTCTGACCAAATAGCTCAATTAACGCTAGATCCAATGATGGCTGTTTTTGAGAAGCCTGCCGATGATGAGAGACAACACCTCAAGGCTTTGTTTGTAAAAGGCAGAGTTGATGGGCAGCCTGTATCTAAGATACTTATTGATGGAGGAGCTGCAATTAATATTATGCCTTATGTGATGTATCGGAAGCTTGGTAAGGGAGATCAAGACTTAACTAAGACCGATATGATGCTAAAGGATTTTGAAGGCAATGTATCACCAGCTAAAGGGGCAGTATGTGTTGAGTTGACCATCGGCAGTAAAACCTTACCGACAACTTTCTTTGTTATTAATGGCAAGGGTGCATATAATCTGCTCTTGGGAAGGGATTGGATTCATGCTAATTGTTGTGTTCCTTCTACAATGCATCAATGTCTGGTACAGTGGATTGGAGATAAGATTGAAGTTGTCCCTGGTGACTCTTCTTATATCATCGCATCGGCAGAATCAGACACTTATGAGCGAACCAAGTGTATATCGGGAGAAGCCTGGGAAAAAGAGTTCCTCAAGATTGCCGATTACGAAATTCTACCGATCCAAGCAGTCGGTTCTGAAGAAGAGTTTTAATGGATAGATTTGCCAATGATGGAAAATTAGGTCAAGGATTTACATCGGCAGATGATTTAATAGAAGTAGATATTGGTGAAGGCGATAGGCCAAGGCCCACTTTTATTAGCTCTAAGTTAAATTCCAAGTGTAAACAGCAACTAGTTGATTTGTTAAAGGAATATAAAGATTGTTTTGCTTAGGATTATACTGAAATGCCTGGATTAGACCGATCTATAGTTGAACATCGGTTGCCTATTAAATCTGGATTTTGGCCACATCAGCAGCCGGCTCGCCGATGCAATCCTAATATACTTCCTGATATTAAGGCCGAAATAACCAAATTAATTGAGGCAAAGTTTATTCGGCAGTGCCGATATGCAGAGTGGATTTCTAATGTGGTTCCTGTATATAAGAAAAATGGGAAACTTCGTGTTTGTATTGATTTCAGGAATCTCAATAAGGCCACACCAATGGATGGTTACCCAATGCCGATTGCTGATTTGTTGATTGATGCTGCAGCAGGGCATCAGATTATTAGTTTCATGGATGGTAATGCGGGTTATAATCAAATATTCATGGCTGAAGAAGATATTTCCAAGACTGCTTTTAGGTGTCCAGGTCATGTGGGATTATTTGAGTGGATAGTTATGACATTTGGTTTGAAAAATGCCGGTGCTACTTATCAAAGAGCTATGAACTTTATTTTCCATGAATATATCGGCACGTTGGTAGAAATCTACATTGATGACATAGTGATTAAGTCTGGAGACATCACAAAGCATCTAACCGATCTACGGAAGATATTGGAGTGCACAAGAAAACATGGGTTAAAGATGAATCCCAATAAATGTGCATTTGGTGTATCGGCAGGACGATTCTTGGGTTTTATGGTGCATCAGCGGGGCATTGAAATTAGTAGAAAATCTATTGAGGCAATCAACAAGGTTGTTGCTCCTGCCGATAAAACTGAATTACAGTCCTTGATCGGTAAGATTAATTTTATCAGAAGATTTATATCTAATCTGTCAGGTAAGATCAAGGCTTTCAGTCCATTATTGAAATTGAAAGCCGATCAGGAATTTAAATGGGGGGATGAACAGCAATTAGCCTTAGATCAGATTAAGAGTTATTTAACAAATCCTCCAGTGTTAGTTCCACCCCAACATGGAAAGCCTTTCAGATTGTATTTATCAACTGAAGATACTGTTATCGGTTCAGCTCTTATTCAAGAATTTGAAGGAAAGGAGCGTGTTATCTATTATTTGAGCAGACGGTTAATAGATGCTGAAACCAGGTATTCGGCCATTGAGAAATTATGCTTATGCTTATACTTCTCTTGTATTAAGTTGAGGCATTATTTACTATCGGCTGAATGTACCGTCATATGCAAAGATGATGTGGTCAAATATATGCTATCTATGCCGATATTAAATGGTAGGATTGGTAAATGGATTTTAGCATTATCAGAGTTTGACCTACGTTATGAATCGGCTAAGGCAGTTAAAGGACAGGTTATGGCCGATTTTGTTACTCAACATTGCAACACGGTGGATTCTCTGGAAGTTGCTCCGTGGACACTTTTCTTTGATGGGTCTACTTGTGGTGAAGGGGTAGGCATCGGTATCGTGTTAATTTCTCCTCAGGGGAAGAAGTATGAGTTCTCATTGCCGATCATTGCTACATCAACAAACAATCAAGCTGAGTACCAAGCCCTGATAAAAGGGTTAGAATTGCTTAAAGAAGTACAGGCTGATGCTGTTGAAGTCTTTGGTGATTCTATGCTAGTTATAAATCAGTTGATTGGGGTTTATGAATGCCGAAGTGAAATTCTAATTTCATATCATGAAAAGTGTTTGGAATTGTTAAAAGGGTTTAGGAGTTTTCATCTGGAGCATATTTCCCGGATGCATAATGAAGAGGCTAACCGATTGGCTCAGCATGCTTCAGGATATCAACCTGTTCAAGAAGCATTGACATCAGTGGCTGATACCGATGACTGGAGAAAGGAAATCATTGATTATTTAAAGAATCCATCTAAAAAGGTTGAAAGACGTATAAGGTTCCAAGCGACCAAGTATGTACTCCTCGATGATGAATTGTATTACCGTACCGTAGATGGAGTTTTACTCAGGTGTGTTAGCATAGAGGAATCAAAAAGCCTGATGAGTGAAATTCATGAAGGAGTATGTGGGGCTCATCAGTCAGCTTTCAAGATGAAATGGATGATCAGAAGAAATGGATATTATTGGCCGACTATTCTTGAGGATTGTTTTAAATATTTTAAAGGATGTCAGGAATGTCAAAAATTCGATAATATTCAAAGGGCACCCGCATCGGCTATGAACCCCATAATTAAGCCTTGGCCGTTTCGGGGTTGGGCTATTGATCTCATCGGTCAGATTTATCCACCATCGAGTAAAGGGCATAAGTTTATTCTGGTTGCTACCGATTATTTCACAAAGTGGGTTGAAGCAATTCCTTTAAAAAAGGTGACATCGGCTAACATGGTTGATTTTGTGAAGGAGCATATTGTCTACCGATTTGGCATCCCTCAAACCATCACTACCGATCAGGGCACTATGTTTACATCGGGTGAATTTGATGAGTTTGCTATAAGTATGGGAATTAAAGTTTTGAATTCTTCACCGTATTATGCCCAAGCTAATGGCCAGGCTGAAGCATCTAATAAAGGAATTATCAAACTCATTAAGCGCAAGATTAAAGAGTATCCTAAAAAGTGGCATACAATATTAAATGAAGCTTTGTGGTCATATCGGATGGCATGTCATGGTGCAACCAAGGTAGCACCTTATCAATTGGTGTATGGACATGATGCGGTATTACCTTGGAAGATTAAGATTGGTTCTAGGCGAATGCACTTTCAGGATCAACTGACAGCCGATGATTATGATATTCTTATGAAAGATGAATTGGAAGATGTAGCAGGTCATCGGTTAAAAGCTTTAGTTAGCATCGAGGAGAATAAGAAAAAGGTAGCTAGATGGTATGACAAGAAAGTGAAGGTAAAGGAATTTGTCGATGGTGAATTGGTCTGGAAATTGATTTTACCGATTGGGACTAAAAGTTCTAAGTTTGGCAAATGGTCACCTAATTGGGAAGGTCCGTATCGGATAAATCAATCTGTTCTTGGTAATGCGTATATTCTTGAAACTCTCGAAGGAGTTGTGTTTCCCAGAGCATTAAATGGAAAATATTTAAAGAAATATTACCCTAGTATCTGGATAGACGCATAAGAGTATAGTTGCCGATAACAATCCTATCGGCTGGAGTTAAAACAAAGTATCAATTGTTGCCGATGCGCTAATTTAACAAAGCCTGGATAGCTGATATCGCACGCAGGCGAATTTCATCGGCTTCTTTCAATTCCTTAGCGTCTTCATCGGCACTTCCCTCCACAGGCTTGAGTTTCTTTTTGAGGACCAAGGCCTTGCGAGCTTGAGCATCTCGTTCTTGTTGAAGGGCCTTGATGGCGTCGGGAAGCTGGTCTTCTTCTTGTTTAGCTTGAGTCAGAGCTGTCTCAACCTTTTCCAATTCAGCTAGCAGGGCTGCCTTCTTTGCCGATAGATCCAAGATTTTCTGCCTAAGATCGGCACTGGAGGCTTGCAAGTTGTTGATATTCTTGTGCTTCTCATCGGCAGTTTGCTTCAGTTGCAGCATTTCTTCTTTAAGTTGAGCCTGAGCTGCTCTGTCAGCAATACGATGAACGGCCCTTTGATATTGAAGTTGTCTGCTCTCTAGATGGACTGCTGGAAAGATGGTTTCTTCAACATTGGCAGGGACTTGGCCACGGATCGTTTTGAAGATAGTCCTCGCAGGGTCCGAGTCGATCACCAATTGGGCAGTGTCTTGCTGCAGCAGATTTAGGAGGGCTTCTAGCTTGCCATAGGTGTCTGACGATATTGTTCCCAATGCCAGGGAAGAACTCGCCTCTTCTCCGTCATCATCGGAGACATCGATAGCAAAAGAGAATAAGCTATCGGGAGAATCTTGTTCCTGTGAAATAAAGAGAATTAGAAATCCTATCTGTGATATCTGGGGATATTATAAACCAAACAATTAATTGATTTACCTGCTTCAGGGCGATTTCTTGAGCTTGGCTTGAGGGAGCGGCTTGTAGAGGATCATACGAAGGATCGGCAGAGGATGCCGATGGTATGTCTTCTATGATCACATCGGTAGTCGGCCCTTGGGGTATAATTGCCGATGATGTATCTTGTGCAGAAGGAGCAGCTTGTTCAGTTACATCGGTGGGTTGACTGACAGGTGTTGGAGCAGACGCAGGGGCTGGTGTAGATTTCTGTCGTTTTTGTTGAGTTTCAGCATCGGTCAAAGCTTTACGCTTTGTTTGGGCTTCAACGACAATTGGCTGGGGGGCATCGACATCTGTTGGTTGGGGAGCCTGCATGCTTGGCGTGCTTGCCGATATGCCCGTTTGTTGCTGCAAAAACGGGTATAAGATTGGATATTTAACAGAGAAAAATGTAAAAATAAGAGAATACCTCTGAAGGAGGGGTAGAGGTCGTGGTGCTTGGTAAAGTTGCCGATGACGATCCAGCTGCAGCTTGCACACCCTGATAATTGTGTGTTAATGTAGAGTGTATCGGCAGAAAACAGAGTAAGCAAGGTTATTACCTTAAAAGCCTTGATTAGGCTTGAAGCAGCAGCCTTTGGAGAAGCCCTGGATGTTCCCAGTCTTGGTCTGGAAGTGATGGTTTTGGCGCGAGTCCTCTGGAAGGTCAAGGCCTCTAAGGTGGGGGCGTGGTAGCCGATTACTAAGACTGGAGAGGCTGGATGGAGGTTGAAGGGTTTTCCACTTTTGCTTATTGGTGGAACTGGATCATCGGCCTGTTTCAAGGAAGGTTAGCTGCCGATATGCATATAAAAGGAAGGAAAGAGATAGAAGTTAAAAGGAACTTACTGCATTGTCAGGAATGGCATAATCGGGATCGATCATATGCCGATATGTGTGAACAGATGTTGAAAACAACTGTTCTTTCCACTCTTGCCACCATTGCTTATATGACTCTGTTATGAAAGATGCTGGTGACCAAGCGGAGAGATCGACGTTTGAGATATCGGCATCGGGAGCAAGTCTTACTATCCTGCTCCATTCAGTTCCAGCGGTAATGATTTCTCTGGGCTTAATCACATCGGCATAGCATAGCTTGATTGGCAGTTGCCCAAAGGCCAGCTAGCGAGATACTGCCGATGGATTGTAGAATTCATAAGTAATATGGGAAGCTTTCCCGCTACCAAATGTGTTGACTGGGATTGCTCTGGGGGTGATAATGGCCATCATAAGATCATTGTCTTGGTTCAGATCACTATCGGTGAAATTGAAGAGGAGAGGGAACTTGTTATCCTCATCTATGTAAGGTACCCAAGCCCTGAGGTCACGAGGGAGGCCATGGTAGAAAGTCTGAAAAAATCTGTCGATTTGGTCCTCATTGGCTTCTGTTCCGGGAAGGACAATTATGGCTTCGCCGAAGTTGAGAGGGGGGCGTGTTGCCGATTCATCATCTCCAAGGACGTAGTCTTCGGGAATCTCTCGTGGGAATTCCTGAGCAAAGAGATCCCACTGTAAACGCTTGTGCATGTGAGCGTTTAACCACATATTGATGAACCACCATGGGCCTCCCAGATTGCCGATGGGTTCGCCAAGTATAAGCTTCTGGGATACTTGGTGGAGAAGGTGGTAGGTTGAGCTCAAGAGATATCGGCCAAGTGGGAATCTGACACCGTTGGCTAAGAGTTCTGCTGCTGGGAGGAAAGCGTTGGTTGGTCCTACCGATCGGCCACAGAAAATAAACTTCTCCAGCCACATGTTCAGGAATGTGGCATGTTCCCTTTGATTGACGGTACCAGTCTTTTGGTACTCTTGGATGTATCCCGTCCAGCCGCCGATGTTGCGTGTATTTACTCTGTATTCAGCTTTTCTGCCAAAAATATGGCCTTCATCGACAGTTGAGATGTCCAAGCCTGTGAGCATATATACATCGGCAAGAGTAGGGGCACATGGGCCATGACCAAACATGAAGGTGTTGGTGGTGTCTGACCAAAATTGAGCGGCAGCTATCATCATGGATTCATTCTTTTGTATATCGGCAATGGATAGCCTGATACACTGATCTATCTTCTGTTCTGCCCAGAACACTTGCATTGATCTGTTGACCCTCAAGAACCAGTTTTTCCACCCTTTGGTGGGTTTGGGCCAAGAACGGAACGTGTCTTTCCACAGATTCAAAGAGAAATTTTGAGATTTGAAGGGAATACGATTTACCTCTGCATTAATCAGGTCAGTTGGATCTGGGTCGCCCATTGGACCTAGGCAATGGAGGGGAGGTTGATGGGTTGGAATCACCAGTGTGTTGCGTAGTTCCTGAGTTTGGAGGACCAAGAAAATGGAAGAGAAAGAAAAATGTCGACTGTAAGAACTCGCAGGGAACCAAAAGGATTAAAGTAAAAGTAATAAGAGGAAGAACGAACCGCAGGGACGTCGAAGTTAACAGCCATTGCTTCGAACGGATGAGGGCACGAGCTGGGAACTTGAAGATGACGATGGCTCTGGTGAGTCGAGGATGCGCGGTTGTTGGTTAGGGTTGCCGCCGGAGTGAGAATGCCAAAGGATGGAGTTTGAAGGTAGAAGATGAGCAGCCCGAAGAAATCTATTTATAGGCCATTTGGGTTAGGGGTATTCTTGACTTATCTCTATGCCGTATGCGGATGGATCGAGGTGGTTCAGTTGGATATGGTAACTGTTCGCACGACAATCAAGGGATGGTACAGAAGATTTGACGGCAAGTAATCATGACTTGAAGGATATCTCGATACAGGATTTTTCGGTTCTAAAAAAATGATGCGTTGTGGTAAGATCTTGCTGATGGATTGTTATTTTGGTATCTCAACCATAATTAAGGTAAAGAAGGTTGGAAAATGTGCGATATTTATTGAGATGCATGGATTAGATCTAGATTTGATTAAATCTAGTAACAAATCATGTTATGCTTGGAGAATGGGTTAAAAAATAGGCAATAGCAAGCATCAGTTGGAGTAAATTTCGGAGCATCAGTATCTTATACTCCGAAATTGGGGGGCATGTGTTGACATCGTTTTTGGCACGTGTCAAGATGATCAGGAAGGGCTAATCAACAGAGGAAAGATTACCGTGTAGATTGATTACCAAGGAGAATAAGTTTGTTTTTGAGTGGTGGCAGCGTATGGATTTAATTTGAAGTGTTGCCGATGAGGTTAAGGGTATTGCCGATGCCGATGAAAGAGGGTTTGGAGACTGCTGCCGATGAGACAGGGAATGTACCGATGAAGGAGGGTATGAAAACTGCTCGAAGGCTGCTGCCGATGGAACAGGGACTGTGCCGTTGAAGAGGAGGTCGATGAGAATACCATCGTGATTGAGGCAGACTATGGAGTAAAATAGGAGTTAATTTCCTTGTTTACGTTTAGTAGAGTCTGAGTTGTATCAAAGTCGTGTTTTTCCTTAGATTTGGATTTAATGTCCTAGTCGTATTTGGTTACGTTTCTATAGATCAGGATATAAATATAGAGTGAAGGGCAATGTGATAGGGGATCAATCAATACATCAAAAAACAGCTTTTACTCTTATTTACATCTACTTTCGGTGACTTCGTCAATTTGCATATTTTTCCTTTTTACGAGTTCTCATCGATTCGGCGAGTTGCATTGCTCTAAGTGCAATCTTCGACGATCCTCGAGTTCCGCGTGAGTACCTCTTGGCCGTGACTTCCGGGCATATCGCTGTTGTCAGGACCAAAGTGCTCGTATTTTCATCCTTGTCGATTAACAGGTCAAATCGACTGGCACGCTTTGGATATCGACTTCGGGTATTAGCCCTTTGTGTTTGTAGATTTACTTTTGCATCAACAACGCTGCTGCCGACTACGCTGCGTGTGTCGAGGTCGACCCCTGTCTGAGTGCCTCCGCGCAGTACATCCTTGCCTAGGACCACTACATCATGGAGGTGGAGTCGTAGAACCGCAGCCTTCAGGACTTCTAGTTCCAGCGCGATGACGTCCTAGCCCAGGAGGAGTGGAAGCATGAGTTGGTGATTCGCGATCTCATGAAGGAGCACGAGAACACCTGCAAGATGGAGGTCCTCCACAAGTCCCATGAAAAGGTACTCAAGGCAGAGATTGCCGAGCTCAAGGACAAGGTGCTGGAGCAAGAGCTCTGCAACGACTACCTGTCCTCCCAGCTGCTAGTATACGAGGATCGCATTGAGCGTCAGAGGCGTGTCCTAAAGGAGCTCCAGGAGAAGGAGAAGAAGCGTGCCTTCACCAGGTGTGGCTTGCAGGATCACTGCAATGCCCTGGAGGATGAGGCAGAAAGGGTTGCTGTTGTTTCCACCTACAACGCGCACTACCTCACCCACTACATCAAGTGCACTGAGTTCCTCCAAGACAAGGTGAACCGTCTCCGTCAGGCCTGGGTCATCGCTGATGCTAAGCGCGTCCAGGAGATCGAGATGGTATAGGTCCCTCTTCCGCCTGGGACGCGTAGGAAGCCGCGCAGGCAAACCTTCCACGTTGAGCCCACCAAGCTCAACCTGGCAGCATGTTCGTCTGTGGACTATCCTCAGATTCCACGGACTGAGATGCTGGAGCACGCTCTTGCCCGCGTTGCGAGGATCCACCACACCGATGACGAGCTCCGTGCCATGGACTGCACTTCTGAGGTTTTCGCTTCCACCGATGGCCCGTCTACACCACCCGCCACTTTCGGATAGGAGTAGTTACCCTCTCATGATCATGTAATAATGTAGTAGTAACCTTGATGAGCCCTGCGTGGCCATGAGACATGACTCATCCCTTGGAGGAGAGTAGATTGTCCACTTTTTGAGCTGCCTGCGTGTAGCACGATTCCCGCGAGTCTGCCTAGTGTAGCTACTGGAGACGTCGCTTTGTAATAAAACCATGTACTGGATGTTTGGATCTTACTGCGTCTTATGGTTCTTATTGCCTTATTGTATTGAGTGTCGGATAGCAATATTTTGAAATTGTGATCAAAATTGTGTAATCACTTAATAAACCATCAATCTTGATCTAACCCTGCGGTGAGATGTCTTGTCGCCGCTCCGCTCGTTTGAACAACCGCTCGCCTTCCCACGAGCCCATGGGCCGTGGACGTGGCTGTGGCCGTGGAGGAGGCTGTGGAGCTCCATTCGCCGTTTTCGCTGCCATGAAGGAGCCTGTCCCCATGGAGCCCGCTGGTGTGGCAGGAGCCACTCAGCCTGGAGGTGGGGTTAGAGCCGCCGCACCTGGAGAAGAAGCGCCACCGCCGCCACCACCACCATAGCTGGCGGAGGTGATGGACCGGCAGACCCGCCTTCTGGAGACATTGGCTGAGGGAATCCTTCACCGCCACGGAGGGCAGTCGAATGACTTCTAGAGGAAGTTGGAGGGCTTCCTTAAGCTGAGGCCCCCTACCTTCGACTATGCCGACGATGACCCCATCGCCGCCGAGGACTGGCCGCGGGAGATCGAGAAGAAGCTGGACCTCACCACATGCACTGACGAGGAGTGTGTGGGAGTAGCCGCTCATCAGCTCACTAGCGCTGCGCGTGCTTGGTGGGATGGCTACTGTGATGCCCACGATGACCCCGGGAGCATCTCGTGGGAAGAGTTCACTGAGGCCTTCCGTGAGCACCATGTACCCGAGGGCGTCATGGATGCCAAAGTGGAGGAGTTCCGCAACTTCACCCAGGGAACTCTGAAGGTGCAGGAGTACACCACCCGCTTCATTCGCATGATGCGGTACGCTCCTAAGGAGACCAGCTCCGACTAGAAGAAGATGTACCACTACAAGAAGGTGCTGAACTCGTGCCTTAAGATCACTCTCTCGGGCCATGAGTGCCGTACCCTCGGCAGATGATCAACAAGGTGCTGGAGATGGAGAGGGATCGCCTAGAGGCCGATGCTCAGAGGGAGAGGAAGGAGAAGAGGCGTTGGGGCGAGGGTTCCTCTCGCACCCTGGCCTAGAGGCAACGTGGGTCTGCTCCATCGCAGTCCCGCTCTCGCTTTGCCTAGGGAGCTGCTTCGAGCTGTGGTAGTGGTTTCTACTCCGCCAACAGCCACCGCCCCACTCAGGGCCGCCCTGCTCAGAGCCCGAGCCAGAGTACGTAGAAGGCACATGCGTCCACCGCCATAGGTAGTGTGCCCTTCGTGTGCTTCACCTATGGCCAGCCAGGTCACAAGTCGGTGGTCTGTTCGTAGAGGGTCCCTCCAGTTCAAACCCCTGCGAGGCAGGCACCAGCTCAGGGAGTGCCTCGCAAGCCAGCCGTGGGAGCCACCCGCGGCCGTCTCACTCACCTGACCGCGGAGGATGCTCAAGATGCCCCCAACGCGGTGTACGTTATGTTTTTGGTACAGGGAGTTTTAGCATCGGTTCTTTTTGACTCTGGTGCTACATGTTCTTATGTATCATCTAAGTTTGCACGAGAGCATCACATACCTGTCACACCACGGAGTGTACCCATAGACACCATATCCCCCTTAGGTACCACTAGATCCACCAAAATCTGTAAGGGAGTGAGAATCTATTGATGCAAAAGTGGATCTGCAAACACAAAGGGCTAATACCCGAAATCGATATCCATAGCGTGCGAGTCGATTTGACCTGTTAATCGACAAGGATGAAGATACGAGCACTTTGGTCCTGACAACAGCGATACGCCCGGAAGTCACGGCCAAGAGGTACTCACGTGGAACTCGAGGATCATCGAAGGTCGCACTGAAGCGATGCAGCTCGCCGAATCGATGAGAACTCGTGAAAAAGGAAAAATATGCAAATTGACGAAGTCGCCGAAAAGTAAATAGATGCAAATAGGAGTAAAAGTTGGTTTTGATATTGATTGATATATCTTATTACATTGCCTCTCAATCTATATTTATACCCTGATCTATTGAAACATAACCAAATACGATTAGGACACCAAGTCCAAATCTAAGGAAACACATGACTCTTATACAAACCAGACTCTAACAAACATAGAAAAGGAAATCAGCTCCTATCTATTTTCTTGTCCGCCTTAATTACGATGGAATTCTCACCGACCTCCTTTCCATTGGCATACTTCCTGTTTCATCGGCAGCAGTCTTCAAGCCTCCCTTCATCGGCATCGGCAATAACATCTTCAACTTTATCGGCAACGCCTCAATCTAAATCAACCTTTCTATCGGTCGCTACCATATTGGCAACCTTCTTTACAAGCTGATTTTCATCGGCTGTCAGCGTACACAGTAACTTTTCTCCTGCCGATTAACCCACTCTCCATATCGGCAACCTTCTTTACAAGCTGATTTTCATCGGCTGTCAGCGTACACAGTAACTTTTCTCCTGCCGATTAACCCACTCTGACCATCTTGACACGTGCCAAAAAATGGTGTCAACAGAATCACCATAGAAGGTAGCACCTTTCTAGCCGATCTCACCTTACTTCCGTCAGAAGGTCTGGATGTTATCTTGGGTATGGATTGGTTGACTCTGCACAAGGGAGTGATATCTTGCTCACCCAGATATGTGGAGATTACACATCCGAGTGGCCGAGTAATCAGATGTGAGCCTCACCACAAGAAGACAGATGCCTTGATGAGTGCCTTGGAGGCCAAATCAGTTGAGGAGGTGCCTGTCGTGTGTGAGTACCCTGATGTGTTTCCCGAGGAGTTACCGGGTATGCCACCTGACCGGGATGTTGAGTTTGTGATTGACTTACTGCCTGGTACCGGGCCCATTGCTAAGAGGCCCTACCGCATGTCAGTCGATGAGCTGGAGGAGCTCAAGAAGCAGCTCAGGGAGTTGTCTGACAAGGGGTACACCAGACCCAGTGCTTCACCCTAGGGCTCCCCTGTCTTGTTTGTGAAAAAGAAGGATGGCTCTATGAGGATGTGCATTGACTATAGGAATCTGAATGCCGTGACAGTCAAGAACAAGTATCCTCTTCCTAGGATCGATGACCTCTTGGATCAGCTGAAGGATGCCAAGTTCTTTTCCAAGATCAATCTCAGATCTAGGTACCATCAGATGAAGATCAGGTCTGAGGATATTCCTAAGACCGCTTTTGTCACTAGGTATGGGCAGTATGAGTTCACCGTTGTGTCTTTTGGCCTCACCAATGCACCGGCCTACTTTATGAACATGATGAACAAGGTGTTCATGGACGAGCTGGATAAGTTCGTGGTGGTGTTCATTGATGACATTCTTGTCTATTCATCCACCGCCGAAGAGCTTGAGCAGCACTTGAGAGTAGTTCTAGAGAGGTTGAGGCAAAATCAGCCGTATGCTAAATTTAG
Source organism: Saccharum hybrid cultivar R570 (assembly GCA_038087645.1). Classification (NCBI taxonomy): domain Eukaryota; kingdom Viridiplantae; phylum Streptophyta; class Magnoliopsida; order Poales; family Poaceae; genus Saccharum; species Saccharum hybrid cultivar. Next base: position 1,880,366 of record JAQSUU010000198.1, read on the forward strand.
CAAGTGCGAGTTTTGGCTCGAAGAAGTCGCTTTTCTCGGCCATGTACTCACAGCTGAGGGTGTTGCTGTCGATCCCGCAAAAATTGAAGCTGTGAAAGAGTGGGAGCAACCCCGCAATCCGACAGATATTCGCAGTTTCCTTGGGTTAGCTGCTTACTATCGCAGATTCATCGAGAACTTCTCTAAGATAGCCAAGCCCATGACCAACCTCCTGAAGAAGACCAATGAGTTTGAGTGGACGCCCGAGTGTGAGCTTAGTTTCTAGACTCTAAAATAGAAGCTTACCACCACTCCTGTTCTTGCCTTGCCTGATATCCGAAAGGACTTCGTGGTCTATTGTGATGCATCCAGACAAGGACTTGGTTGTGTTCTAATACAGGATGGGAGAGTCATTGCCTATGCGTCCCGTCAGTTGAGGGACCATGAGCAGCGCTACCCTACTCACGATCTCGAGCTAGCCACTGTGGTGCATGCTCTAAAGATCTGGAGGCACTACTTGATTGGGAACAAGTGTGATATCTATACCGATCATAAGAGCCTAAAGTACTTCTTCACCCAAGAGGATCTGAATATGAGACAACGCCGATGGCTAGAATTAAGAACTATGACCTGGAAATTCACTACCATCCAGGGAAAGCCAACGTAGTTGCTGATGCCTTGAGCCGTAAGAGCTATTGCCACAGTCTATCCATGGAGGTCGTACCATCCGAGCTATGTCAAGAAATGGGTGGAATTCGCCTCGAGATCATACCAAAGGGCATGTTGAATGAACTACGAGTGCAATACGACATAATGGACCGCATTGGTAAGGCTCAAAAGAAATGCCCTGAGATCTTGCAGCTTCGTGAATGGATGGAAGCTGGTAAGGACCCCGAGTTCTGAGTAGATGAACGAGGAGTGTGTTGGTGCAACGACAGAATATGTGTACCGTCTGATAAGGCCATCCGTAAGGAGATCCTAGCAGAAGCGCATGACTCTAAGTATTGCATCCATCCTGGCAGTACAAAGATGTATGCCGACATGAGAAAGATGTTCTGGTGGAAGGACATGAAGAAGGATATTGCAGGTCATGTAGCCAGATGTGATATATGCAACAGGGTTAAGGCCGAACACCAGAGACCAGCTGGTTTGATGAAGCCACTAGATGTACCCGTGTGGAAGTGGGAATGCATATCTATGGACTTCATTGTGGGATTGCCTCGATCCCCAAAAGGCCATGACTCCATTTGGGTTATAGTGGACCGATTGACCAAGGTAGCTCACTTTGTACCTGTCAAGGTTGACTACCGTGTAGAGAAGCTAGCAGATCTGTATATCAAACACATTCTCCGACTTCACGGGGCACCTGTTAGCATTGTATCTGATAGAGGAACACAGTGGACATCTAGGTTCTGGCAGAGTTTGCACAAGTCGATCAGCACTCATCTTGACTATAGCACCGCTTGTCACCCTCAGACAGATGGGCAGACAGAGAGAGTGAATCAGATTCTCGAGGACATGCTACGGGCTTGTGTACTAAAGTATGGGACAGATTGGGAGAAGAGTTTACCACATGCAGAGTTCTCGTACAACAATAGCTATCAGGCTAGTCTTCGGATGTCACCATTTGAGGCCTTATATGGGAGGAAGTGCAGAACCCCGTTGATGTGGTCCGAGGTAGGAGAGCGAATGTTCTTCGGCCCTGCTAAGATCAAGGAGGCCGAGGAGGGAGTAGCTCAGGTGCGAGAAAATTTGAGGATTTCCCAAAGCCGATAAAAGAGCTATGCAGATAACCGTCGGAGAGACCTCGAGTTCTAGGTTGGAGACCATGTCTATCTCAAGGTCTCGCGTCTCCGTGGCACTTTTTGGTTTCATGTGAAAGGGAAGTTATCCCCGTGGTACGTAGGTCCCTATGGAATCTCAGAGAGGATTGGGAAATTGGCATATAGGCTTGAGTTGCCTGAGGAACTGGCAGGTGTGCACCTAGTGTTCCACGTATCGTAGCTACATAAGTGTTTGAAGCTGCCAGAGGAACAGGTTCACATAGATGCGCTTGATATTCAGGACACGCTTGAGTACCGAGAGTACCCAGTCCAGATTCTTGACAGAGCAACCAAAGACACATGAAGCACCACTATACCAATGTGCAAAGTTTTATGGAGCAATCATACTGAGAGAGAGGCAACATGGGAGAAAGAGTCAGAGTTACAGATCCGTTACCCCTACTTGTTCAAGAGGTATGTCACACTTTAAATCTCAGGACAAGATTCCAATGAGGGGGGAGGACTGTAACATCCCAGTTTTTCCGAAAACCCAAAAATCACAATTGAATTTTTTTTGCAAACATGCCCATGTTTGGTGAGTGTCATATAGGAAAAACACCCATGTAGTTGCACAAGTAGCACCTACATAGCAAAGTAGAGCATTCGCATTTAATTAAATACTTGTGAGTTGTTTCTTATTTGATTTTATGTATTGCTAATAAAATCAACCATTGGTTAAAACAGATAAACTAAACATGCTTTAATTAATTGTGTAATTAATTAATTAACCCCTAACCTAAGTGCTTACCCTTGGACTTGGGCCCACAAACCCTAGACCCCTAGTGGACTAGCCCCTAAGGGTGGATGCTAATTGGCACATAAACACTTACATATAAGGACCAAGCTATAGTTAGAAAATAGGATGAGAAGTAGAAAGTGAAATAGAAAAACCTAGGCAAAAATTCCAGATAGAAAAAGGCCATTTCGGCCCAGCGCAACCCGAGGCCCAGCCAAGCGTTGCCGGCCTGGCCTTCCCCTCTCACGTGCGGGGCCCAGCAGGCCGGCCCAAGGCCGCGCGCCTGATCTTCCCTCGCGTGACGACAAAGGGGAAACCGTCGTTTTCCCTCCTACCGCTGTCGGGTGGGGGCCACGAGTCATCCCCCACCTCTGCCATCTCCTCTGTTTTTCGGTCGAAGGCAGAGCGCGTGCACAGCTGGGAAATCCCAGGCACGCGACGCCATCCGCCTTGTTCGACCGCTTTGTTCATCGTCCGAGCGCGCGATGAGCGCCACGTCCCTGATCCACGGAGACGCCGCCCCGCTCCCAGCTGTGCCCGCCACGCTGACGCCACCACCGTAGGCCAGACCGCAGTGACGCCATGGCTCAACCACCCGCGCCACCTTTTGACCGCCCGATTTCGAAATCTCGCTCCTGGTTGTCACCACAACCCGCCAACGCACCCCACAACCCTAGCCCCGGGCTACCCTCCGCCCTACACGTGCCCTGGTCACCCATCGCCACCGTAGGTGAGCGCCCGAACCGCCATGACCACTGTTCCCCTTATAAGAAGGGTGACCCCCAAAGCCCCAGCCCTTCCCATCCATCGCCGCCACTTCGTGGCCCTTCCCACTCAACCAGATAGAGAGGGAGAGGGGAGGTGGAGAGGAGCAAGGGACGGAGAGGAAGAAGCCGCCGCGGAGCTGTGCGCCGCCGTAGGGAGGTTGCTGGAGATGGAGGGGATGACACCGCCCGAGGCGCCGCCACTGCCTACCTGCCTGCTTCGACTCTCCACGGCATCACCTCGACACGGCCACAACATCCTGTCTGCCCCATGCCCGTTGGTAAGCACCATTTTGTCTCTCTTGCCCGTGCACGCCGACGCCATGAGCTCCGCCCTAGCCGAGCCATTTTCACCGATCAGCACCAGTAGAGTTAGGGGAGGTGGCGTTGCCCAGTTCGCCTCGGAGGGGGGGACTCGCCGTGCGCACGCCAAGGAAGGGGAGACCCTGGGGGCACGGCCGGTCATGCCCTGTCCGGATAGAGCTGCCGAGCCGCCACCACCGCAGGAGGACCAGCTGGAGCCCCTAGCACGCTGCCTTGACCTCACCCTTGTGCCCCTCCCGCAGCCGCGAACACGTAGAAGCCCCTAAGCGGCCGAGCCAAGCCGCCGTAGAGCCCACCGGACGAGCTCGCCGCCGGCGACCACCGTACGAGAAAACAGAGGAGAGGGGTAAAGGATGGACCGGACCTACCGGTCCGTGGACTGGTTTCGCTGTGAACGCAAGAGAGGAGGGGTGGGAAGATGGACCTGGTCCACCATGAGCTGAGCCATCAGTCTATAGGACCGCAACCCCTAGTCCACCGTAGACCACCTTGCGTAGACCGAAGCCCTTTTTGAACCCAAGGCGGTGACGTGGCAGCACCACGGCTCGCCACCTGTCTGGGCCGGGTCGGCCCAACCTGGCCCAGACCAAGCCCTGACCCAGCCCATCCAGACCCGATCCAGGCCCGGTCAGCGTTGATCGTTGACTGGTCAACGTTGACCGTTGACCTGGGTCCCACTTGTCATCCACTGTTCACCGGGACCCACCTGTCATAGACTGCACTGTTCACTAGTCCAATCATGAGCTGCCACATGTCAACCCCTGGATTTTTTATCCTTTTTCTTTTTCTAAAAATAGTTTAAACCTTCAAAAATTCATAATTAATTAACTGTAGCTAAGAAAAATGCCAAACCAGAGTCCAAATTTTTCTAAAAATAAACTCTACGTCATAGGCCTATGCTTGAGTGTATTTGGATCTTTTGATTTTTAATTGTTTCTTTGTGCACCTCTATAGGAGCCGCTGACGCGGCCGTATGTCACATTTTACAGACCCGGAGGAGCCACCGACTGAGGAGTTCGACCCCGACTACATCGACGACTTGGGTGATGACCTGCCAGGTGCCACGCTCCACCCATTCGTAGATCCTATTACGCAATGCAAATACTTAGAATTGCTAGTGCTTTACTTTTATGCCATAATATTACTGATAGGTTGCATGGTAGTTTACTGCTTTTTGAGCCACTTACCTTGATGCAACCTTACACCTGTTCACCCTGCTGTTAGACTAGATGCTGCCTTATCACTCGTTACTTACTGCTTTACTCTTACTCGCATTATATCTGTGATGTGATGCTGGTGAGTGAGAGGCATATGAGATAAGGCACGAGGTGTCGTAAACCTGATAATAACCTGATAATGAACCTGGGGAGATCTTGGCGTGAGTCTTGGGTGTGTGGTGAGGGTCGAGTCGACCGAGCAGGATCTACAATGAGTCGGGAAGGACAAGTCTTGTCGGAGGATGCTACCTGGGCGTTCGCCATGTGAGATGCCTGTGGTGGGTACATGTGACAGGGAGAGGTCCTGGGGTGGAGTGTCTTCGTGGGATGAAGCCCCGGGATGGGAGGTGCTGTGATGGCACGGGGTGCCGGGTGTTCCGTTGAGCGGAAAACGGTTTTCCCTTGTGAAGATGTCCTGCTTAGTCACCCTAAGGACTGACACGCCTGTGGACCGGGTCTTAGGAAATCCTTGCACACCCACTCGCTTCTGTGGGGAGGAGACGGACGTTCGACTTGCTGGTGCGGTGCCACTACTATTGAGAGGTTAGCGGATAGTGTAGGGAGGTACGGGCACGAGGACCCACACCCTCCCAAGACAGCGTAGTACTCCGGGGCCAAGTACTACGTCTCACAGTCTCAGCGTGTCGGTGGTACTCCGACACGGCCCTAGTTCTGAGTGATAGGGTGGTACCGTTTCTAGTCGGTAGGCGGCCCAGAATCAGCTTAGACGAGGCATCATCGAGGATAGCTATCTTGTGGGATGTGTAAACCTCTGCAGAGTTTCTGGTTGATCGATCAATACATATGCCGAATCTTTCGGCTATGGACCTTTCCTAAGTACAGCTTCACTTGACTAGATGAGAGGAGTCTTTCTACCTTCCCTGGGATTTCAGTGTGTGTTCCGGCCTTAGCCGTTGAGACATGGGCGAGAGGGAGTCGCCCGTGCCGATGAGAGAGTGAGATGAGATGTGATGTGGTGATGAGATATGTGTTGGGATGGGATAACATGTGTGAATGAGATGGGTCAAAATTTAACAAACTTATATTATTAAAATAATGATTACTCGCATAGGGAGCCACAGCCAAAGATAGGTCTTTTCTTACCCCCTTTGCATCCAGTTCCACAAAGCTTTGCATCATAGGGTGGTTGATGCGTGGCCAGTACTAAGAGTACTGATAGATTTTTGGCAGGCTCGGAGCTCGAGTACGACGAGGAGGACGACTGGGAGGAGTAGGGGTTCGCCCTGCGCTCAAGCTTGGTGCGAGGAGTCCTAGTTTCCGCTGCTGTCTACGAGATGCTGTTCCAATTGCTGTGTGTGAGTGTGTTCCGCCCTGCGTGGCGATGATAATAAGTAATGTAAACCTTCTATTTGTACTCTGATATTCGTGTATGACTCTGTTATTCGACTGAGATCTGGGTAATGGCATGAACTCGTTCATCTATTATACGTCGAATCTGTGGCATTCCCTTCGTGGAATGCAAGATCGTTTCACAAATCGCGTAGACAGCCGTTGATCACCATCCGACGGCCCGCAACGTCCGGGCCAACTTTAGGCCCAAGCGGGAAGAAGCTTTCCCAGCCTAGGCCCAGGTTACGGCCAGGGACGCAGGAGCAGCGCAACGTGACCGGGAGTTGGGCCTGCTGGGCTGCTCTGTAGGCAGGCGTGTGAGGCCGGCTGCTGGGCCGCGGAGAAAGGAGCGCAGCGCGCATGCAGCTGGGCCTTGGGCCATATCGTTTCCCTGGCCAAATGAATAGTGAAGCTTATGAATTAGTTTTATTCTTTTTCAGAAGCAATTTTGATGACTTTTGTATAGTTTTCAATCTCTGCTCAAATTTGAACCCACGGGATAATTTGTTTAAAGAGTAGATGAGTACGCTGAGATGCTTCTGATCAAGAATTATTCTTTTTTCAAGAATTTTCATGTTTCTGCTGCTATGGTTATGTTCATCCTCTAATTAAATTGGAAAATTGTTCAGTAGAGGAGTGGTCATTTTTTGTTTAAGTTAAATTATGGTTGTTGTTTTTCTGACCAACGTTGATGATAACAATATTATAATTTTATTTATGAGTTTAAGTTTGAAGTTTAAATCTCTGATAAATTTTGCACCAACGTGATCAATTTTCAGAGAGTAGATAAGGACCAAGAAATGCTTGTAAAATAGTAGAATGTATTTTATTCTCATGTTTCTGCTGCAATGATGTTGGTTATCTTCTAATTAAATTCGAACCAACGAGAGAATTTAATTTTGAAGAGTAGTTATATGTTTTTCAAGTTAACTGAGTTTTTCTATGTGTTAATTCTATTTCTGCCCATTGGTGATATGGAATTAATGTAGAAGAATTTTATATTTATAATTCATGAGTTTTCTATGTATTAATTCTATTTTCTACCCAACAGTGATGTGGAATTAATGCAGAAGCACCTTGTATATTTTAATTTTGGCCAACGAGATCACTCAGCTGCAAGCCAACGGGATACTCTGCTGGGCTATGTGAAGGAAAAGTTTTGTGCCGTTCTATTTTTTTGTCAGTACGACAAATGTGAAATGAGAATTCAGCTGACCCAAAATGAGTTGAGCCAATTTAGGGTTGTTCTGGGTCAAAATGAGTTTTAGCAATTCTCCGACTTAAGTTTTCCCTGTTGCTTAGTTTATTAATTTTCTAATTAAATTGGAACCAACAGGAAGATTTAATTGGAAAATGAAGTATAAGTGAATGTTTTAGTCGTCGTGACTAAGTTTTCATTACTATAAATAGTATGTTTTTTCCATCATTATGATAAGAGTTGCAATAAGTCAAATTAGACATGACATGTGTGTTACAGAGTATTCGGATTTATTTCTAAATTTAATGTCCCGCATGGGGAGAAGTTTGGCATAGTATTTATGCTAGTCAATCCTGCATGACAGGAGAAGTTTTGTGATGACTCATGTGTTTTTTGTGAATCCCGCACAGCGAGAGAAGTTTAGGGTAGCTCTAATGCTATCCTAGCATTGACTGTGTATTTCTATTGAGTCATGGTCATTAAGCACTCAATGAGTTGAGGGACATAAGGGGAGCAATCCTGAAATCACACCATTGCTAAATCTTAAGAAGGTGGAGAGTCGGTTAACTGACTCCTTACAAATGTATGTGGGCACTCTAATTGAGTAGTTCATTGCAGAGTAATCTAGTAATGGTGGAATGCATATTTTTGAATGTTTAATTGTTGACGGTAGTTAATAACCATATTTAACCATCAATAAAACATGTATAAGGTCACAAATGAGAGCACCAATAAAGGTTTAGGGTTTAAACTGACAAATTTCATAAGTTTTGGTGAATCTGTGATCTCTGCAGGATTATTCCAAAATACCATCAAGGGGGACCTATTCATCAAATGAAATCAAGGAATTTTTCCGTGGCATATACATGGGAAGGTTCTAGAGGACACCAGAGGACACCACGCCAAGGCGGGGCCCGACAGGCCACCAGCTGGGACCAACCGGTCCCACCCCCATGCCGACCGGCACCCCCTCGTGCCCCCTCGCCTCTATCTTCTGGAATGTTCCTTCACCGCCTCCTAGGGTTGCATCCACGTCATTCCTTATGTCGGTTTGATCTAAGGGCTCACGTTAGACCCTCTGGGCTATACAAGGAGACCCTAGCCCCCTCCCTGAGGCATAAGTCATTTGAAGAAGATAGAAACCCTAATCATCCTCAGAGTTTCTCTAGTTTCTAGGGCATAGCTAGTTAGGCTAGGCCTAGAGGGAGGCAAACAGATCTTCGCTTGGATTTCTGACATTGTCAAGAGCTTGGTTTGGTATAATTCATGTACCCCTCTCGCCTTTGTATCTCTATTATTTTTATATGCTTTGGTACAATTGTATGGCATTCATATTCATATTCATATTCATATTCATATTCATATTCATATTCATCTCATTCATGTTCTTGGTTGCAATGTCTATAGTCTACTTTGGTTATATGCTTAGTATAGTTGGGTTATCATCATATTTATGCTTAAGTTCGTATAGCATTCACCCCAATGTTCATAGGGTGGGTGGTAGAGACCATGTAAGCGTGGTGCTTACATGCTATTTACCTGCGAATACACTCTATATTCCGGGTCATGTGGTAGATCGCGGATGTGATACTCCCGTTGAGTCTTTTGTAGTCCACTCCCCGAATATAGGTTATAGAACTAGGGCCCAATTATGAAGGAAGGGAGAGGTTTTTATACTCAAACTTCCCTAAGTAATGCCCCTTATGTGTAGATACGATGATGACCTTAGCCGTGATTACTAGGTGTAATTGCACTAATCAATGTATGCTTTGACTTGTAATTAAGGATGACTTAGGAATTATTCCTCTAATATTCTAACTTGACCATGCTAATGTCATAGATTGGAGTGCTCTGAGTGATTTATTATTAATCAATACTTGTCATATACATATTTTATCTTATGACTTACCCCTGTTGTGAGTAGGATCGTGGTTATGGTTTACCTCTCCATTAATAGAATAAGTTATCAATATATATCCTGCCAGACCTTCCCTATGGTAAAATATAAATAACGATACCTGAAATACTCCCGGGTGAAGTGCTACAATGGTATATTATTTGTGCGCTTGCGGATTTCTTATTGTTGATATAATCTTTCCTCAGTTCCAAGTGTCATATTAATAAATACCAACAAGCATTTCTGGCACCGTTGCCGGGGAAGATAGTTAGGCAATTAAAAGGAATATTGATAAACTTATACTTATTGATGTGATCGAGATAACCATTAACCCCTGCTCAAGTAGGATTACCCTTGTTTGTCTTCTTTTATATCTTATGCAGGGTAATGAATAACCGGTTTTCGACCTTCCGGCAAGCTTCCACAAGAAAAGAAGAAACATGTTGAAGAACCCAGGATTGGAGAAAGAGGTCGACATCACAAGAATTCAAATCACATCACAAATGACGGAGATAGACACTGCATTACTCATAAATTCTATCATGTGAGTCATGGTAAGTATGATTAAGAAAAGGTGAGATAGTCTTGCTCATGGACTTTAAATTTGATGAGTAGTTATCCTTTTAATTCTTGCATTCCACTGTATGTTTACTTTGAATAATTCATGCATATACTCTATTTAGTTCCATTCATATATCCATCCCACTTGCATCCTTATTAAAAAAATATGGACACATGAAGGTCCAAGTATGAAAAAAATGTGAGCACATAAAGGCTCATGATTAGTTATTAAAAAAAGAAAAAATTAACTCACCATAATCATGCTCTTTTTCATCTCTATTTGAATAAATCTCTACAGTGCTTTTGTTCTACCTTTGTTTACTATAGTATGTATAGGTTTGGAAGTATCTTTATACATCTTTTAAAGTAAGCACGGTGCTTAGTTTAAATCAAAAGGTGTGTGATCTTATTTCCAAATGTCATTTAAATTAAGCGTGGTCCTTAAGTTAAAATGCCTTCCTCAATCAAATTAAACATAGAGTTTAGTTTGGTTGTTGGACTAAAACTTGCTGCAGTAGATACTGGATATTTTGCCAAACTAACCCCTGCAAAAAATTTTCAAACTCAATCTGGGTAAGTCAAGACATGAATTCACATTGAAGATGAATTAAGGAAAGTGAACTCCAATAACTTTACAAAAAAAGACCCAGCTTATTCTTCATGAAAGAAGAACTATGGGTATCTTTTGTTGCAAGTTATTTTTGCTTTGAACCATGTTAAAATGTAGCAAACACATAAAACATGATAGACAAAATCTATGCTGAACAGTCCTAAAACCATGCATCCTCCCATTAGCATAGAGGAAAATCACAAAAAGTATGGACAACAAAAACCCGTGTTTCAAATTTGTTATATTCCCTCGAGTATGTGTCCATTAACATTTTATAGCAAAGAATGAATATAAGTTGTGCCTGTCCATGGTTTGGTATGAATCTGTGAATAGCCAAACTACCAGTTCAGCAATGGAATGAAGAGAAAATGAGATAAGTGCCACAAAAAGGATTTATAATAAAAGCACTTACTCACAGGAAGTGGACAGACAAATCAACTGGTCATGAGTAACGTCGAAGGCAACCTTCCATTGAGCCTTTCCAGGACTCAAGCTAGGAGGCTGATGAGAAGCAGGGAGCAACTCACCTCATATCAGCCAATTAATGCCTGTTTTCATCACCCTCGAAGACACCGTCTCGCATGTCAGCAATAAGGACCAAGATGATGGGATGCCACCACATCATGGCATACATTCTCGATCAATGGTCAACCTATGGTGTCTTGTAAGGTCGTAAACGACCATGATCACACAAAAAGACACCCCTATACCATTGGAGATGAAGCTTCTATGCGAATTCCAATGAAGATCATTCTTTGACCATTAAGGCACCTCCCACGTCGTTAACAAACAAAGAAGAACCACTCTCCGCCATGTCGCTAGAAGACAAAAACAATCAAGGAGGAACTAGAGGTTGCATCTTTAGTGGACCCCAACCTGTCAATCAAGAATCAACAAAAATCAAGAAAGGTTGACAGAAGAAGAGCATGCAATTATTCGATTTCCATCAGATGGTGAAAAGGCAAAGCTTAATGTAAGGTAGGGACATGTTCAATGGACCCGGAGCTCTCACCAACGGGTAAATCGGATAAGCCCCCCTCCTTCAGGTATGTTTCTCACTACTCACTTCAAAAGAAGGAAGGATAAAGACAAAAGGTACGTTCAACCAAGCATTATGCAATATTAAAATACATTCATTTGAGAGTTCTATCATCCAAACTTGACTATGCGTTCTGCAAAATTCAAGTATGGGGGGATGGAGTTCTTTAAAACATCTCATACCATGCTGCTAATTTGTCTTGGTCATCTCTACCTTTATTTCATGCTTGCTCAATCACTAACAAATAAAAATTTAAACAATCATGTTCCTTTGGTTCACCATACATATTCTTGTTTCTACTTGAATGAATCTCTTTAGTCGTTTAAACTTCCTTGTCCTATTATAAGTATGCTTCAGAATATTATTCAAACACAATTATCAAAACATACTTGTATAGAATTTGGTTGTATATATGGACTAATCCTTGTAGGAAAATATTCAAATTTTATTGGGAATGTTAGAAGATCATTCGTAGAAATAAATCAAGGTTAGAGGTATTCTTCAAAACAATTTCATACATCTTTGCCTTGTTGAAAATTTGAAGTATTGGTGAATAATAAAGGCATATGACTTAAAACATAGGATACAGATTGACCTTTAACTCCCTAGCAACACTATCCTTACTTTGAATCATTTGTATACTCTTTCGGGTATGTGTTGTCTACTAATCCCTTGCAGAGAAGAAATAATAAGAGAAGCAGGGGGTCTGAAGAGTGAGAAAGGAGTGCAACATATGAGATAAGATGCTCATGAACAACTCAAGACGCAAGGAAGGAAGGGACCACTATAAGTCATCTACCCTTCATCACATGATGTCATCACGCTCCAATAATGAAGGCAACATCTTAAGGTAAGTGGTCATCATTTTCCTCTTAGTCTTGGTATGCACATAAATGAAGACACAAACATGTTAGAGTTACAACTTTAATTGATTCAACTTGATTAACTCAACATGATTTTTTCTTTAAGTTTGTTCATAGCACCATTCTCTTGATCACGGTCTTAACCAAACAAGCTAAAATATTATATATCCTGTCTCTGGAAGATGATAGTCATAATCATGTAAACTTTGATACATTACATAAAGATGGATAATCCTTCCATGGGTTAAGCAACTCCACTCTTTTTGCCACAATCAAAATGCTACACTCATGCTTTTGATCTTATCACCCATGTTATAAATGAATAATGTACACAACATCAATCTTATCATGTCTAAGGCCAGAGAAGAATGAATAAATTTCTGGTTCTGTTGGTGTTTTCCCACCAACAGAGCCCATGCACTTGATCTCTACCTTGTCATTATGAGCAGAACACATTTCAAGCAAAGTGTGCGGGTAGACGATCCCCCAAACTCTACAAGTGGAAGCCCTGTATTGGTAACAATGAGGCACATAAGATTATCACCAAAGATTGGTTTCAAAATGCTAAACAAGGAGGAAGAAGTAGGTGGCACCACCATTGGGAGCGCCACTAATGGAGGTACCACCACAAGAATCCTCATCCTTAAGAGCGAACCGAGATACTCGATTAGTGAACCACCGCAAGAAAGAGCCCTGTCCGGAGGACTTCAAAATCCGAACCCTTGCCGTGAGGTAAAATCGGTAGTTATCCATATTTACTTTTTAGCATTGCATTAGAAAAGAAAAGAAAATTTTTATTATTGCATCATAAACCTTAAGCCCCATATGAATGATTTTCACGGTGTGTAAAAACCTGTAAAAATATTCATCATGGTGGCATAAAAATAAAAATCCCATGCATACATTTATATATCATTTTCTACATACATATTTCCTTTTTTGCATTATAAAAATAAGAAAATTAAAAATATATATATAAAAATGCACCCTGTCAAAATTCTATCAAAAGAAAAGTTGTCTAAACCCACAAGAACAAATCCTCGAATGGATGACCGCTAACTCCTTATTCTAATCCAAGCCTCAAGTTTTTGGTGTTCTTGTTGGAGTATTTTGTAGGATGGTACATATGATCAAGAGCTAGTTCATCCGGTTGACCTCATCTTACTCCATACAAAGTACATCTTCCCGAATCAACCTCTGGGTGGATAAGATGGACGTCCACTGGCAAACATGCTCTAAAAAGGATCATTTAACTTTCAACAACCGACCACGACAATATCCAGCTTGGGGGAGGAGCATCCCCCATGTATCTAGCTAAGTATTTCTTTCTCTTTTCAGTTTTACTATTTTTTACTTTGCTTTCTATTAGCTAAAAGAAATAAAAAGATGAATAACTAATAAAACAAAATAAAAATTTATCCTAAGTTAATTATATATATTAGTAAGGTGAGATCTTAAAACTTTGAAAACAAAATAAAGAGTGTGTGTTTAGTCATCTATTTTTAAGTGCTAAATAAAATAATGGAGCCTAGGATAAATTTTTGCATTGGAAATGATGAATAGTTGCTCTGTTGTAATTCCTTTCAAGTACCTAGTTTTCATCATTGAATTCTCGTGAGTTTTGGATACGATTGCTTTGATATAAGAATTTACTCTGAACTTAAAACTCGTAGGTAGCATATGCCTGATCTAAGTCTAGGTAATTAACGGATATGATATGAGATGGTCTGAGCTGTTGCTTATCTTGTTCCTAACGATACTAGAGTTCTAGATATTTATCTTTTAAAAACATAAAATCTTCATGATGAGCTCTTGTATGACAAAGCTCAAATTCCTACCAGAGCCATATATGATATATAGACTAGGAAAAACTTCCACTTATATATGCTACTTGCTTTACTTTGAGTTTAGTCAAGCTTCGTTGATGCCTTATGAGAGGTCTGTCATGCTCTTAAAATTAAGATCATGTACACACCACCCACACATGTACAATTCCTACACTGGGGGTAGGCACAAAAACATGCCATTCCATCTAAATCCACCCAAAAATATTTTACTCCTACACTAGGAGTGAACACAAAAAAAATATACCCCATAGGATATCCCTCGAATAAATGCTCCAAGTTCTTTTACTATCTCTCAAAAGTTTTGTTGCAGAAAAGAGGCATGTGGCTATGCAAAAGTTATTCATAAAAAAAGAAGTATTAAAAAATAGACAAGTGTCCGAGATATTTAAAACAATGGGTACTCCGATGCCACCTTAAAAGAAAAAAAAAGAGAGATGAATAAGATAGCCCATGTTTTCATGCAAAGTTGTTTTCCAAGTTCCAAAAGAGAGATGTTTTCAAGGAGTATAGTAGAATTAGGTTAGCCACTATATATATCCTCCATATTCCATACACATGCACATCTTGATTTGATTGTATGACTTAACTTTTTTTATCCGATGTTTGACTTTATAATATATGTATTGCAAGTATGCTCTTTCATGTTTTCTCTATTCCTATGAGCTCCACATAAGCCTTAGTTGAAGGAAGAGAAATGCATAACATCACTATTGCCTTAGCAAGGATCCACAAATACCACATATATTGAGAGATCTGAGAGTATCATACAATGAAAGCTCTGAGTTTCATTTTCAAAACTTGCAAAAACTCTGGAATAATGGATGAGCAAAGAACTTGAGACATAGTGTTTGACTTGATTGTTCTGTCTTTCAATTTCTCAAGACCCAAGTGAAGGCTAAGAAGCCCTATGGTTGAAGTTAATATGGGTAAGTTTAAAAGTCAGATCGGTTTATTCTAATCCGAAGGAGAATTTTTGTTTAAACGCATGTGTACCTTTGAGGCGTGAAAGCATTGAACCAACTCCTGATCCAACTTTTTGCTGAGTTTAGCTTTACTAAGGGACTAGCAAAGGTTAAGATTTGGGGAGCTTGTTGACAGTAGTTAACAACCATATTTAACCATCAATAAAACATGTATAAGGGCACAAATGAGAGCACCAACAAAGGTTTAGGGTTTAAACTGGTAAATCCCATGAGTTTTGGTGAATCTGTGATCTCTGCAGGATTAGTCCAGAAAACCATTAAGGGAGACCTATTCGTCAAATGAAATCAAGGAATTATTCCACGGCATATACATGGGAAGTTTCTAGAGGACACCAGAGGACACCACACCGAGGCGAGGCCCAAGAGGCCGCCTGGTGGGACCGGTCGGTCCCACCCCCATGTCGACCGACACCCCCTAGTGCCCCCTCGCCTCCATCTTCTGGAATGTTCCTCCACCGCCTCCTAGGGTTGCATCCACACCGTTCCTTAAGTCGGTTTGATCCAATGGCTCACGTTGGACCCTCTAGGCTATATAAGGAAACCCTAATCATCCTTAGAGTTTCTCTAGTTTCTAGGGCATAGCTAGTTAGGCTAGGCTTAGAGGGAGGCAAACAGATCTTCGCTTGGATTCCTGATATTATCAAGAGCTTGGTTCGGTATAATTCTTGTACCCCTCTCATCTTTGTATCTCTATTATTTTTATATGCTTTGGTACAATTGTATGACATTCATATTCATATTCATTTTATTCATGTTCTTGGTTGCAATGTTCATAGTCTGCTTTGGTTATATGCTTAGTATAGTTGGGTTATCATCATATTTATGCTTAAGTTCATATAGCATTCATCCCAATGTTCACAGGGTGGGTGGTAGAGACCATGTAAGCATGATGCTTATATGCTATTTACCTGCGAATACACTCTATATTCCGGGCCATGTGGTAGATCGTGGATGTGACACTCTCGGTTGAGTCCTTTGTAGTCTACTCCCCAAATATATGTCATAGAAGTAGGACCCGGTTACGAAGGAAGGAAGAGGTTTTTATACTCAAACTTCCCTAAATAATGCCCCTTATGTGTAGATACGATAATGATCTTAGCCATAATTACTAGGTGTAATTGCACTAATCAATGTATGCTTTGACTTGTAATTAAAGATGACTTAGGAATTATTCCTCTAATATTATAACTTGACCATGCTAATGTCATAGATTGGAGTGCTTTAAGTGATTTATCATTAATCAATACTTATCATATAAATATTTTATTTTATGACTTACCCCTATTGTGAGTAGGATCGTGGTTATGGTTTACCTCTCCATTAATAGAATAAGTTATCAATATATCATGTCAGACCTTCCCTATGGTAAAATATAAATAACGATAACTGGAATACTCTCGGGTGAAGTGCTGCAACGGTATATTATCTGTGAGCTTGCGGTTTTATTATTATTGATATAATCTCTCCTCAGTTACAAGTGTCATGTTAATAAATACCAACAATAATATGGCCACAAAGATGGAGTCATTAGACATGGATCGAAAGGAAAGGGAAAGATTATGGCTTGATAGGTTGGATCTATCAACTAAGCCGAGCACATCAATTAGAAAATGAACAATTCAAATCCTTCCTTGTACTATCATTTTGACATGAAATGAGTTTAAAGACAAAAGGAAGTTGCATACGAACCAAAAGATAAGAAAAGTATGCGAGCGTGACTTGCAGAAGTACCACCAATAAAGGACCTTGTTGAGTTCTTGAAGTGGAATGAGGAAAGTGTAATGAAGTAAGTCATAAGTGTCTCCTCGTTCATAGGAGTTCTGAATGGTTTTCAAAATTATGGCAGTAAAGTTTATGCCATATTTCGAGGGGGAGAATTATAAGATCAATTAAGAAACATAAGATGAAGATTAATTAAGAAAGATATTAATAAAAATCAATTAAGAAAGTTAAGATAAAGATCAATTAAGAAAATACTCTCCATTAAGAGTGAGATAAAGATCAATTAAGATGAATGTGACCGTCAGAGAAGTACAACGGTCATAATAACGATACCCCTAAGCCGAGAAATAGCTAAATTCCTAGACTTTTTACAGTTCCGATAGGAAGATAGCGTAGTTACCAGAATTCATACTGGACGAGCCTCAAAGATTTTAAGGCGATGCTTAAACACCATATGAGGTTTTAACAGATTAAACCCAAATAAGAAATTTGAAGATACACTATTTTACAGAAGATGAGATAATCTGGGGTAGCATGGTATGTAGAGACCTAAGACTTGAAGAGAAGTGGGACTGCGTGCCCACTCCAGTGATTTAAGAGCAACAGATTTCTCAATACCTGTTGATGCTATATGACTTATACAACACCTGTTGTTAGCTCTTCAAAGAAGATGAATAATGTAAACAAGGACCTTGTAATACAGGAGCCTATAGAATCAATTGTCTCTTGGCAATGAAGAGCAACAACAGCTCCATATGAAAGAAGTGCCAGTAGCTGAGGCCCCAGAAGGTCTTAAAGAATTAGAAAACCAACTATTTCTGATTACTATGAAGTCTATGTTAGAAAAGAAATTCAAATGGAGGGTGATCCCACCTCATTTAAAGAAGCCATAAGAAGCGCTCACTCGTCTAAATGGCAAGGAGCTATGGAAGCTGAAATGAATTCGATGAATACCAACGATGTTTGGGACCTAGAAGAAATTCCTAATGGAGCCAAAACAATAGGCTGTAAATGGGTTTACAAGACAAAATATGACTCCAAAGGGAACATGGAACGATATAAAACATGACTTGTAGCAAAAGGCTTTATGCAAAGAAAAGGAATACATTATGATTTAGAGTTATATCAGATGGGTGTAAAGACGGCATTCCTCAACGGGGATTTGTATGAAAAACGTTTACATGGCACAACCTAATGGTTTTGTTGTGCAAGGAAAAGAACGTATGGGATGCCGCCTTGTAAGGTCCAAATGGCTAGAGGGGGGTGAATAGCCTATTTAAAAATCTACAAGCTTCACTAAACAACCACGCTAGTATAAAAGATGGCTAAGCTAATTCTAGCACTAGCTCAACTACACTATGCAAGCCACCTATACAATTCTAGTGAAGCAAGGCTATGATCTCTAATACACACCAACAAGGCTAAGTCACTAAGCTACTTACTCCTATGTGATAAAGGATACACTAAGCAAACTACACAAGGACTAGTACAAGAAAGTAAAGAGCAAGTGACTTGATTCTTATACCAACGATGTAGAGAAGCAATGCACTCGAAGAATCAATCACAATGAGCAATCACAAGAGAAATCCTCGGCAAAGAGATGACACAAGATTTTTTACCGAGGTTCACTTGCTTCCCGGCAAGCTACTCCTCGTTGTGGCGATGCACCCACTTGATGGATCACGAGCTAATCAACTATCAAGAGTTGAACCCTCAGCAGGTGCCACAATCCACTCATAAGATGGGGATCCTCCAAGCCACATGCTTCACTAGAGTAGACAATTCGCGAACTCCCGCGGGGAAGGCTCAAGAACCCCACACAATCACTTGGTGAGGCTCGAAACAATCTCCAATCACGAGCTCAACACCACCGCTGCTCCAAGCCGTCTGGGGTGTCAGGAAACACCCAAGAGTAACAAGCAACCCGCAGCAAACACAAAGATCAAGTGCCACTAGATGCAACTCTCAATGCAATGCACTTGAATCTCACTCAATCTCTCTAGAGTATGCAACCAAGCAAGGAGATGAGTGGAGGGAGTGTTCTCTAGCTCAAAGTGTGCCTCAATATCTCAAATGTGCAAGAGTTTGCCCCCATGGGCCGGCCACCTCTTATTTATAATGTTTCACTCAAGAGCTAGTCATTATACCATTTACTGGGCAATTTTTGGGGGCGACAGATGCTGCACAGTAGCGTCTGTCGCCAAGCCAACAGACGCTATAGGCGCGTCTATCGCACCACCGAGCAGCCACGTGTCCCGACCATTGTAGTTCACTGCGCTCACGCTCTATGCGTCAGACGCATCTGTCACGACCGACAGACGCGGTCCAGCGTCTGTCGCGCAAGCCCGCGCGCGCCAGAGCAAACCCTTTGTCGACAGACGCGGCAACAGTGCCCGCGCCCGCGTCTGTCACGAAGTCGGCGGTGCGTCTGTCGCACTCACCAGTGCCGCCTGTCTTAGGGTTGCTCGACAGACGCTGACGTCAGCGTCTGTCGGCTCCAAGGCCGGCGTCTGTCACCCGTTTCTTCGTGATGCTTCGTCGAAAACTCGTTCAGCTTGATCTGCCCTTTCACTTAAGAGGTACTCTTCATATGTGTATCACTAAAACACATGTTTTAGCTCATAAAACACCTCCGTGCTTTCACCACTTTTTCAACCTCCGGCGCAATGGAAAATAGGCATTTCATTTCCCCGAAAATGCCTGAATCCCGCGCTCGCAAGCTCGGCGGGAGGGAGAGCGAACCCCAAACCCCTCACTACCGCTCAAACACCACCGCCTTCGCAAATGTGCCAACACCATCAAGTGTAAAACACTATGTGCATGTGTGTTTAGCATTTTCACAATCATTTTTCAAGGCGTTACGTTAGCTCTCTACTAGATCCTAATGCATATGCTCAAGATGATGACCTAGTAGCACTTGATCCATGAGCTAACCGTGATTGCCCCTCTTGATAGTCGGCTATCAATCCTAAACCCGGTCAATCACTTCTCTACTCATCTTAGACTGGCAAAAGTGAACCCTACGATTATACCTTTGCCTTGATCACTTAGTTCCGTGTCCATCTCCTCATGCTTGATCACCATGACCATCATTTCATGTCCATGCACCATCTCTTTGTGAGCTTGTGGTCACCACTCCATGCCACATGCACCTTCATCACATGTGTTGCTTATGCCTAACTTAAACCACTTAACACATGGCATTAGCAACTTGGTGTCATTAATTACCAAAACCAAACTTGGGCTTTCACGCCTATAGAAATCCATTTATGGGTTAAAACAAAGCTCTAGATAGTAGTATTTGAAGTTAAAGAAATAATTAAAAAGTTTGGGTTTAAAGAGAATGAGAAGGACAATAGCATTTATGCAAAGTTCAAGAATGGAAAATTCATTTTCCACATCCTATGTATAGATGATATCCTACTCATTAGTAGTGATGTTAATGTCTATTGGAGAAGTAGAAGTTCTTGTCCTCAAGTTTTAATCTGGATGATCTCGGTGCAGCGTCACTCGTTCTAGGAATGGAAATTCACCGAGATAGAAGAAAAGGAGTATTAGGACTATCACAGAGGCATACTTAAAAGATTCTAAAGAAATAAAGTATGCACACGAGTAAACCTACGCCTGCTCCTATAGTCAAGGGTAATAGATTTGGGAACTTTTGATGTTCTAGGAACCAATATGAGATCGATCGAATGAACATGGTTCCATATGCTTTAGCTGTTGGAAGCTTAATGAGTGCATAAGAAAAACTTACCCTGATGTAGCTAATGTGTCCGGGGTGTTTTGGTAGAAGTCCACTCCGGATATTGATCACTGGAATGGAGTTAAGAATGTCTTGCAATTTTGCAAAGAATTATAGGCCTCATGCTGAGTAAGAAAGAACTAGTGCTCTCAAGTAGTTGTGGGTACAAAGACTAAATTATGACGAGATGTGTAATGAAATCCACAGTGGTTGCTAACACTCGCAGTTGGAGTTTTATTGTGGAAAAACTCCAAAGAAGCAGTATTGGTATCATCAGTGATGCAAAGCTATAGCATGGCTTGTTATGAGGCTTCAGTGAAAGGCAAAAGTGGTTAAGAGAATTTGTACCTAGAATTAGCCATGGTAGACAACAGCATAACAATTTAAAGTAATTCACTCCTATGACAACAGGTCAAGTGTGCTACCAAACACATTGACATTAAATTATATGTTGTAAAAGGAGAAAATCCAGAATAATTTTAAGGCATTGAGCGTATAAGTACCGAGCAAGTGCTTGCGGATCTGCTTACCAAAGTCTTACCACCCAGTGCGTTCAGGGAACACACAGTCAACATGGGTTCATGGTACAGCCTATGATTCTGGATACTAAGGGTCCAGAATAAGTTGAGAATCTGTTTCAAAATAGAGAGGTGTATTGTAGCTGTTAATCCAATGGTACTAACTATTGTGACGAGACACTCTCTATGCACTAATCTGTGATGAAATAGGAAAAGGGATAAAGTGAACTAAGTTTATTTTTCTCGAACTACGCAGGAGAGCTGCGCGTCATTTCATTAAGGTAGAAAAGATAAGTACACGAGTCCAGAAGGACCCAAACCCGAGTATAAAGAACAAACACACACACCCACACCACACCTCACAAATAGACAAGCTAGAAACTCACAAAATGACCAGAAAAACAACCAGCGACCCAAGGGCCTAAACACCAAGGGACAACAACCTGGGTATGAGCTCTTGGAGCTTAGAAACCCCTGCAGAACACCAGAGACCACCCTCCCTGCTCACAGCCCTCAGCAGCACCTGAAGACTCGGCCTCGAATTCTCGAACACGCAATCATTGCGGTGTTTCCAAATCTCCCAAGCCACCAAGATTATTAAAGAGTTGAGGCCCTTGCGCGCTTCTTTTGGTACAGCTCTGACAACTTTACTCCACCAGCCAGAGAAACGACCCACCGAAAGATTAGGTGCTAAATGTACTATGCCCAAGAGCTGAAAGATCGAAACCCAGATTTGGCGAGCAAACACACAGCCAACCAAAAGGTGACTGATTGTTTCCTCAGTCTGATCACAAAGGGGGCAGACCTCTGGGTGTAGCAGACCCCGTTTTGCTAAGCGGTCTACCGTCCAACACCGGTTATGAACCACCAACCAAATGAAGAATTTGCAACGCAGGGGGGCCCAACTCTTCCAAATTCTTCTCCAAGGACTGAACTTGATTGTTCCAACAAAGAAGGCTGAATAAGCAGACTTGCTACTGTATGAGCCTGATGGGGTCAGTTTCCACTTAAACTGGTCGGGTACATCTTGTTGCAAGACAGTACCTTCCAACAAGTCCCAAACCTGAAAATATTCAACCCAAAATTGTACTGTATGGGCCCCATTTATATCTCTGATCCACCTTCTATTTGGAGAGCTTGGGCTACAGTTCGTCTCTTGGCAGTTCGTTTCGATACAGTCCTGAACAAGTTGGGAGCTACCTCTGCCATGGTTTTGCCATCTAACCAGCGATCAGTCCAAAACATAATTTTCTCCCCATTGCCAACAATGGCATCCACCGCAACATTAAAAAGAGCCTGAGCATTTCTTGGGGCTTGGATTGGGAGGCCAGCCCATGGTTTTGAAGGGTCTGTCTTTTGCGCCCACAGCCAACGGATTCTAAGCGCCCAGCCCATAAGCTCTAGATTATGGATTCCAAGTCCTCCGAATTCAAGGGGCCGCTGCACCCTTTCCCAAGCGACCAAGCAATTGCCACCATTAGCTTGCTCTTGCCCCTTCCAGAGAAAACCCCACCTTTTTTGTCAATTGCTTTAAGACACCATTTTGGAAGGTCCAAGGCAATCATCAAGTAAATGGGAGCAGCAGTTAGAACCGTTCTTACCAATACCAACCTCCCAGCTCTGTTCATGAGGGAGGCTTTCCAACCTGGAAGGTAGTCCGCTATCTTATCAACTAATGGCATCAACATCTCCTTGGTTGGTTTGCGAACTGAGAGCGGGAGCCCAAGGTAAGTACAAGGAAACTCCTTGATAGAGCAAGACAGGACATTAGCCGTAAGCGCCAGCTCTTCTTCAGAACAATGAATAGGAGAGACTGAACTTTTGGACAGGTTTGTTCTAAGACCAGAGGCATGTCCAAAAATGTCAAGGTGTCTGATAGTCCTTAGGTCAGTCCTGTGAGGCCTCAGGAAGACCACAGCATCATCCGCATAAAAAGAAACTCGATGTCGGGCTTGATGAATGGCAATCGGCTGCAGCAGCTCCTTCATGGTGGTGTACTTGATCAAAGAATTAAGAGTGAACTAAGTTTAAGTCTAAAGTTTACGTATGAGGTGAGATCAAGTGGGAGAATATTAGGTTGATCTCCACCTAGCTCGGTCCAACGACCGAGCCGAACCCTGACTCGCGCCCTGATCAGGGGCGCCTAGCCGTACACGTGGCTGGTGGGCTCCCGTCGCGCAATGCCATAAAGAGGAGGTGGGGGCCAGGGGGCTCAAACTACGAGGCTCATCACAGCCGCCGTTTTCCCCACCTACATCCTAACCCTAATCTGATCCAAAGGGCGGCGCTGAAGCGACGGGAAGCTCACTGCCTTCGCCATCACCACTGGACCACGCCGCTACCGGGATCGTGACTGCCTCCTCGACTCTGACATACCGGCGTCCTCTTCGACTCCACCATCGCCATGGCGAGCTCCTCCACCAAGCCCACCGACGGTATACCCCTCTGCTCCCCCCTCTCTCTAGTTGTCTCTCTAGGACGAATTACTTGTTTCTTCTAAGATTGTACCCTCTTGGTCTACACCTAGGTGATCCTTAGTCTAACAGTCCTAAGTTTGAATGTTTACAACATGAAATGAGCTTCATCAGATATATTATGAAATGTATTCCACAATTTACCTTTTTGATATGGTAGATGTTAATTCATATTCTTCTATATAAATTTGATCAAACTTAGGATGATTTGACTTGAAACAACTGAAAGTCCATTATATTATTTTAAAACTAAGAGTATGAATCAAGCCTCCAAACACTAGAGTTAAGGGAAGATATTGGGAGGAAAACAATTTAAAAAGGCCTACCTGTCAATCAATATTAGAGATAATTTCATAAACATTTATTTGTGCACATCTCAAATTTGTTATTTGTGTGTATATATATACTATATTGTCACTTGAATTTGTGTGTGCGCCACACGTACCCAAATACCACTGGGAGGCCCGTGGCTCGCACACACATAATGGTACATTTTATTAGCTCTTGAATTTATTTGCGTGAATGTGATGATGTCATGTGGAAACAAAGGCAATAGGTGATCTATCATCTACAACCTCTCATACACGGTGCTCCATAGGTTTAGCGGCAGGCTAACTAGCAACACTAGGGTTTCTCCCTTGACATTAGGCAATCAAGCGTCGCCGTGTCAAAGGTAGCTACAATGGTAAGAGTACCACAATATTCTTCCCCAAGATGCTTTGGTTGGGTGGGTTGCTTGCTCTACACTAAAGGCTTGTTTAGCTTCACTCCAGTTAACTTGCCACCCGAATCCCTTCCAACCCATATAAATCGAGGTGGATTGAAGTGCAACCAAACAATCCCTGAGCAGTAAAAATGCTTTTCTAAATGTAATAAACGGATATAGACTGACTCATCACATAGACATAGGCACTCGTAACCTCTCCTACGTATAGTTTCCATGTTGTCTAAGATAGAGTGCCTATATATGGTGGCCATAATTTTACAACAAGATTCTATAACCACTAATGATAACTATTATACCAGGGGTGTTGACGGAAAAATGAGTCGCTATATGAGCATGTGACATGAAATCCACAGAAGACACACCTTGTAGTGTCATCTATGAAAATAGGACCACCCAATTACATCAGGACAGAACAATGAACGCTCGTCTAAGAAGGACCCCATTGGGGAAAGCGAGCCTTGGGTGGTTGCTCTAGCATCAACGAGCTAGCTAGGATGCCTTCTCATGCCATGGAAACAAGAAAAGAACAACACATAGGGGGTGGAAGAGATTAGGACAAAGAGAAAAGGTAAAATGCATAAAAGGTAAACAAGATAAATGTTTTTGATTGATTAGTTAATATTCAATCATTTGTGTATATTTATATGATGGGAGGTCTATTCCCATGGTATATTCTAAATACATCAAGATTTGCAATTTAAACTGACTCAAACTCAATTTGGATAGTCAAAAGTAGGTTACCCAGTTTTAGAATTGGGTCACCCTATTTTCTTGGGAAGGAATCTTACCAAGGCTGTAATTCTCTCATCCGTACTCAAAATTCAGCGCTCCACATATGCATTTCAATTGTCTCAATTGGAGATACATAATGCTGAAGTCCTTTTTGCCATTGAAGGTCATATTGAAATCTTGATGACCCTAGTTTCCCAGACTGCCCAATATATGCCAATTTTGATCATGAACATATGCCCCATGTTTTCTAGCAAAGTTTGCATTTGAAGAACACTCTTCTAGCTTAGAATTAACTAAGACGATGATGAACATAACATCAGCCACATACATGATCTATAGACTATATGAGAATATCAATGTAGTCGAATTAAAGTTTTATCAAATATAGAATGAGTATGAATAAAGGAAATAGTTTTGTTTTTGAGCATCAAGCATTTTTAGTGTCACACCCATTTAAAGGCCAAATAGAATGCATACTCTTATGTGTGCCTAGAGATCAATCACACATAAGTTAACAAATTATAACGGAAGTATCATCACAAATGTTATTACATCACGATATTTAACACATAGTCTTTACACAAATAAAGCGGAAGTAAAAATAATAATCTCTCATGGTAGCTCCAATCACAGGCACATTGACTGGTTGACTGCAAGTCTAGTAATCTTCAGGGAAGTAGGAGTAGTAGTCACTATTAGCACCATCTGTTACCCATCCAGGATTTTTATCCAAGTAAGAAAAATAAACAAGCGTAAGTACATCTCGTACTCAACAAGTGTAACATGGGGTTCATGAGGCTCAAAGGCATAAGATTGGTTTATCAGCATGTAGCTTTTAGTTAGCATAGTTTTAACATATCAATAGCATCAAGATGTCTTAATGTAAACAATAAACATATGATCCATGTAAAATGATCGATGAATAGCAAAAACATAACCATTAATAATTATCAACTATTCCATAAGGGTCCAAGGCCACTCGTGACCGTGAGCACGGCTGTTATAACAGTTTTACACTCTGCAGAGGTTGTACACTTTCACTGTGAGTTGTGTTGCCCATATGCCCGGGTTAATTACTCCCAAAACACTACCAAGGTGAGTAGGCAGGGAAACACTATGAAGTCTTTCGAAGGTTCGTCTAACAAGTTAGGGCCATTAGATTTACTCGGCAAACAGATGTAGAGCCCCCCTTCCAAATGGCACAATAACCCGCAGCCTATACACATAAGGACAGAGGCCGCACTATACCCGATTCGTCAAGCCATTCTTACGTCAAAAAGGTTACCACTAACAAGCTAGAAAAGGTCCTTCTATATGACTAAAGCCAGAGCCATATAGCCCCCACAGTTGTACTGTAAATCCCGGATGTTCGCTTATAGATGAGTCCTTATGGAGAGTAATTAGAGCATCAAAAGTAACCCATGCTCTAATCCCCTTTAAACATTAATCAAAATCATCTTTTAATGTTTGTTGCATATTTCATTAATCAATTTACATGATCATAGTCCATGTTTAAGCACTAGCCATACTACTCAATGCAATATAATGGGTATCAAGGTATAAGATCAACACTAAGTCATCCTTAACAAGGGAATAGATGCATAATGATATTATTTGCATAATGTGAATAGGACAACAAGGATAATCCCATGCTATACTTGTCTTGCTCAAACTGGTCCTAAAGATCTTGCTCGTAGAAAGACTCTTGATCCCCAACGAATTGCTCACCGTCTATACTCGATCAACAACAGCAACAACACACATCCAGAGACAATCATGCATAAACAAACAAGACTATAATTAGAACAGTACACCAACAGTAAGAAAATAATATAAAAAGTCTTTAAAACGAATCTACAACTCGCTAGGATCACACAGATGCAAAGATCACGAAAAACAGAGCTAAAACGACGAAGTTATGAATTTACGAAGATTTTCTATAGAAAAAATAAATACTTTAATATAATATCGAAAATAAATTATCTCAAACCTACTGTACAGTACTACCAACATATAGAGCTCGCAAATATGAACCTAACGCAATTTGAACGGGTCAAATCGGAGTTAAAACAGAGATTCTATGACTAAAACAAGATTAGTGGCAAAACTGTAAATATCAGAAAACGTATTTTTGAATTACCGAGACGAAATACGCTTTCAAAAGAATAAAACGGACGCGGGTTTTTACGTTTTGGACCGCGGGTTTATAACTTAAAATTTACAGAGTCTCTTAAGCAAAAACGACGGCCGAAAGGGTATCGGCTAATCTCAGTCGTTAGATTTAAAATGAATGGCCTAGATCTAATCGGAGAGGGAGAGAGAGAACTGCCGGCGGCGCTCCGGCCGGACTTCATCACGACGGCAACTCCCGCGGCGGCGCCATGGCCGGAAAAGCTATCTCGCGCTACGGTGCACCAAACTGCGAAGCAAATACACCCGCGGTTAGCTAACTCCAAGGCGAACTTACCCACGGCAAAACTGAGGCCAAGAACGAGGCAAGGAGCGCGTGCGGCTTGAGATGGCGGGCGGTGGAGCTCGTGCTCGCGGTGACCTAGTTCTCAGGCACCACAGCAGCTACAACAAGGCGAGATGGATTGCGGAGGGGCTCGGGTACGCGCCTTATATAGCCCGAAGGCACGCGGAAAGAAGGAAGGTTGAGATTGGAAGATCGATTTGGCGGCTGTGTTTTTGGAAAGAGGAAACTGGCGTCGGCGTGGGGAGGAAGATGAAGATGGAGCCGCTGGCACGTGGGTCCGGGACGTCAGCGACTCGGGAGGGCTAATGTGGCCACGCGCGCACGCGAGTTGGGCCTGCGGCTGGGCTCGGCCCAGAGCGGGACGCGGGGCGCGGGAGAAGGGAAGGCGGCCGCGCGCGCTGGGGAGAAGGCGGGCCGCCGCTAGCAGGCCGAGGCGGACGCGGGGTAAGCGGGCCAAAAACCGAATGAAACTAATTTCCCTTTTCTTTTTCTTTTTCTAGTTTTTCAAAACCATTTTCCAAGAGATTTTGAAATCCATTTTGAATTTAATTTAAACCACTCAATACAAAATTTCAAATGCAGCAGCATGAATGCTCAATCATGTTTCTACCCTTATATTTGATTTTAAATTTATAAAAATTATTATCATTCTAAATTTGCATGCTCACAAAAATATATAAAAATCATATTTTTTCCTATTTTTATTTCTTCCAAAATTTTAGGGTGTTACATTTAGTAACATAAATTTTGATGTGGCCAAGATAGGCGGTCATAAACATTATGATTACTTGGTAAAACCTAATTAGCATATGCATAATCATAAGACAACACCCAAGGACTATACCAAAACCATGGAATAGAACCAAATGCATTACCTGAATATTTATTCCATGGAATATGCACAGACATAATACTTGATGAAGACCAATGGGGTGATCACCAATGACTTGATACTACTTCGCTTTCAGTGACTAAGAATCGTTCCTTTGATTTCCTAGCTGATTGTTTTATTTTGTATGGTCATCTATTGATATTTAGATAAAATCTCTTCAAAGCTTGGCATCTTCTTCACTGCCTTATTATTTTTATCTGAAAATTTGGTTTTACTAGAATTTCTAACAAAACATGATGGCCTAGTTTATATAGAACCAGACACTTTGCAACCAACTTGCCGCCCATCCAAACTTGAATTTTATTCTGCTATTTTTTTCAAAATATGCTCATCATTAGGGACAATTTGATCAGTAGAACTAGTAGATGTTTTAAATTTAGATACAAAGTTAGAGGGATATTTTAAATTATATTTCATAATGGAAAAGACGGGCAATTTAGATGCAATGTTAATGGGGTTATTTGAATTAAGCTTTACAATGACAAAAGTGTGTAATTTATATGCAAATTTAAGGGTTATTTTTTAATTTCCTTTCATAATGACAGATGTGGGTAATTTATACACAAATTTAGGGATTATTTTGAATTATCTTGCATAATGACAGATGTGGGTAATAGATGCAAAATTAGGGGGTTGCTTTCTTTTTTTCATAGTGGCAGAAGTGGGTAATTTTTTATAAATTACAATAGATCTAATAAATATTATCGGCAATGATGATTTCAGTCTACCAAATTAAAGGCCAGATGTTTCTGATTATTGTGAGAATTTCTAGGATTTATTTTTTTCCTAGCGCATCTGGTGGGAATTAGCGTGTGTCTCCTTAGGCCTCTAATTAGTAATAGTATAGATAGATAGATGTGAAATTAAGGGGTTAGATTATGTATTTTCATAATGACAGAAGTGGGTAATTCTTTTATAAATTACGTACATTAGATCCAATGACTATTACCGGTGATGATGATTCAAGTTTACCAAATTAAAGTTAGATGTTTTTTATTATTGTGAGAATTTCTAGGATTTATCTTTTTCCTAGCGCATTTAGAGCATCTCCAAGAGTTCCCAATAAAGCCTCCCAATCTTGTATTTTGGGCAAGAATGAAAAAACCCATCTCCAACAGTTTCCAATCCCACCTCCCAATCTTTCTGCGCTTGGAAAAATAGACCAATGGCGTGGACATATGCGTGTGTCTCCCACGTGTGTATCCATCGGCCAATCTAAAGGTGGAAGGACGTGGGAAAGAATAAAGAGTAGAAAAGGATTCCTAATGCAAACATACAAGAGAGAAATAATATATAAAAGTGGTTAGAATAATTTAGAAATAGTATAGGATTCCTGATGTAAAATTGTCTTCTATATTTTAGGAGTGAATTATTGGAACGTGCTAGAGGTGGTCTTATTTATTCCTCCCAATAATTTTTGGTGAGTTAGAAAGCCCCATGGTTTTTGCGAAAAAATTGTTGGGAACTCTTGGAGATGCTCAGTGTCTCCGTTGGGGTCTCTGGTTAGTAATAGTATAGATAGATAGATGCAAAATTAGGGGGTTAGTTTATGTACTTTCAGAATGGCAGAAGTGAGTAATTTTTTTATAAATTACGTACAATAGATCCAATGACTCTTATCGGCAATGATGGTTCAAGTCTACCAAATTAAAGGCTAGTTGCTCCTGATTATTGTGAGAATTTCTAGGATTTATCTATTTTCCTAGCGTGTCTGGTGGGAATTAACGTGGTGCCTCCATTGAGGTCTCTGATTATTAATAGTATGATGTTACTCTTCCTATCTCAATGAGTAGGCAGAGAAGAAGATGCGAATGGGCACAAGATGGCTACAAACAACCACTTCATCCTGATTTACCTTTTCATTATCATTAAAGTCCAAAAAACAATATGCAAGAGAAATTATGCAAGGGAATGACATGAAAATTAGGTTTGCAGAACATTCCAAGTAAATGCAATTGGTCCACCTAAAATTTGACAGGCAAAAGTATCAACAAAAGCAATGTGTATCACACATCACACACACCTAAAAGGTCAGTCACACAAATTTCAGTGCCATGTTTATACAACTTGCTTTTTTTTTTACAAGTACTGCTTGAATTTGTGTGCGCTACACACATACAAAGGCCATTGACCGGCCAATGGCCCACACCCAAAAGTATGGAATTTTTGTGTGCTGAGTATTTGCACAGTTTGACTAGCATTTTGTTCCTGAAGTTGAAGACTTGCATGACGGTTACGGTCTTGCGTGTGCAATTGCTAGCATAGATAGGTCAAGGATGCCCTTTTAGGAACATTTATGAATTCATGAGCATTTGTTAGCAAACAAGTTAGTGCTGTGTCATGTGCATTCTCACAAGTGATCTTTTCTTTATAGCCTACATGGAACATTCTAACAAAAGATTGGCTCTGCACCTTGAACTGTGCCCTTTTTGCATGATATAGGTCACAACTCAACGACCTTAGCTTTCCTTCGCTTTTGCTTTGGACATGAGCTAGCCCAGGAAATCTTACCGAAATCTAGAGCAGCCGAATCCACCGCCGTCACCATTGATGAATGATGATGATTAGCTTGGAATCTGCAAGCTTGGGAAGGTACAATGATGCTACAAAGCCCCTAATCATGGCATCCACACCCACACCCACACCCAGCATTTCCTCAGGGCCCCTGAAAACGGCGTCGAGCTGGTTTTCAACCACAGCGACCGGACCCGTAAGGCGGTCACCGTCGTCATCGCACTTTTCGGTAAGATTGGAGGTGATCAGGGGGGGAGATCCTGCTGTAAGAGTGGCTGCCTCACTTTGTGCCGCTGGAGGGGAGCACTGCCGGTGCTAGCTCCTTCCACAGTTCCCCCTCAGGTGGAATCAGCCACCATTCCACTCTTCCATTTCTTAAGCTGGATAGATGATTTTGCACCGCTCTTTTCAGGTCAGGATTAAAAGGAGAGAACACAAGGAAAAGGAGATCAGATGTGCCTTTGTTTGTGTCAACTATTATGTTGCGTAATCACGACTGTTTGTACTGTTTAAGGATGAACAAATTCAGTTGTTTTCAATTAAGTATCAATTGCAATTAGGGGCAAACGAGCTTTGTTGCAAAGGAAACGGCTTTTGAGCAGGTGGTTTGGTCTTGGTTCTCAAGAAATGTATGGCTTCCATCTTGCCAGGTGAGTCCAGATCTTCATCCTTCCCAGAGGGAATCAGTCACCAAATGATTGGCTGATTGAATGGATGATCATTGTTCAGCAAAGCGGAAAAGAATGAGTTCACAATCCCAGCAGCTTGGCATCATATAAAGCAGTTTTCATCTTTAGAAATGCCATCATGAACCAATGATTAGAGCTGAACTTAACAAAGAAAAACTTTGCACAAGAGAAGGTACATCTATCTCTCTTATAAAGATAAACTCCACTAGCAATTTATCTTGTCATACAAAGTGTCCACGTCATCATCCACTAGAACATCCCACTAGCACATTCAAATATCTTATCATGCAATATCTCGCCATACAAAGTGTCCATATCAGCATCCACTAACACATCCAACTAACACATGTCATTATGTCTTCATTCAGGCTATTCACATTAGCAAACCACATCATTTACTAACATATATTTAGTTGTCCACATCAGAATACTAAAAATCATCCACTAACATGTATTATCATATTTATTCAATCACAGTAGTAAATATAATTAGTATAATTTCATCTGCGATTCCCGCAGCAACGCGTGGGGCGTTCTTCTAGTTGATATTATTCCAAAGGATAAGTGGTTCTCTTTATTCTTGTATACAGGTATTTATGTACAATCTACAATTTTAAGGTCCTTAACTTTACAAGGCCATGCAATATACAGTTGATACACTAGTATCATAAGCCTGATGTATCGTCAAGCAGGATGCTCCCATCACATGCTGATATACATTCTCTCCTAAAAGACCGCCATCATTGGTAGGACTTGCATTCTAATTAGAACTAGGGAATTTGCATACTTATAGTCTGCAGCAGGTACTCATTACAAAGTGCTGATGAATTTCTCTTAAGATGTCCCTTCTGATTTGCTGTTTCTGTTAACAGATAACAAAAATCAGATTAGTGATTTGTGGACATGCGTACAAGGAGTACAGTCATTTTCTGCTTCTTCATAATCTATGTGCCTGAAGCTAAAACAATCTGTAGTTGCAAACATAGAGCAACTTTTGCGGCAAGCACACTATGATTGAAACATTAGGGTAATATCTGAAAACAGAAGCAACACTCAAAGTCTAAATAGCAAAGGTTTTTGAGCACCCAAAATACATTACTGTTACCGTTAGCTATCTTGACAGAACTCATGATACAATTTGCTAGTAAGCACAGTATATTGTAAAATTATAGGTTGGAATAAAAAAAAACAAGCGCATCACTGAGTAATCAAAAGGTTCTAGTCTTCTAGAAAGCATCAAACCATTCCTGACCAAGTTGGAGACGCTCCCAACCACTGCTGCAGCAGGCTTCTAAAACAGCTATCGTAACCTACAAGCAACGGATTCGGTACCATCTAACAATGTTCTTTCGTCCTTAGGTTCTATGTACTTGCCGATCACTGAAAGGAAGGAATGACATTAAGGAGCAAGTGAATGTATGATGAACCAAAGGGTGGCACCTACTTTCTTGTAGTAAAAAAATGCTAATATTAGCATTGTAGGTCAAGATAAAATATGAAAACTTCAAGGTGTAAGGAGACAGCAAGATAAATCAAATTATAAGAGTTTACACATAGCCATGTTTCCAGAACACATGCTCATGATGTACAATATACGAAGTGCAATTACTGGTGGTTTAAATGAGAAAGGCTACATAAGCTATTTCAATAACAACTCATTTTTTACCAGATAAACCACATTGATCCTGCTAATGATATTGGCTTTATTTTTCTTCCATCCCTATCCAAGTATCCAGCGTTCCCAACTATGCCTAAGTAATTCAATAGCAAAATACAGTTTCTGAGAGAATAGGACTGCAGGTATTCACAATACAAGGTGTAAAAAAAAACTTGTGTTTTCGTAAGGAACAAACATGGGCATAGTTATAGCTCCAGTCAAAAAATGGAGTAGCTCTCAAGTGCCAATATATCGATTTGTATGGACTGAAGGTTGAAATGTCTAGGCATGACAAAAATTTAGAAATTTGAGATGGGCATCCAGAGGGTAAACATGAAGAACACAAAAATGCAGGTAATTATGCCTTCAGGTCCTTTAGGCATGGTACCAAACTGCAAATGAAGTTGAATCAAATTTGAAATACTGAAATAGATAGCTTAAGCAACTTTCCCTGCTTCAATCAATCTAACTATAATTGCAACCATGCCCACATGAAGAGCTGCAGCATCAACATACGCCTAATCAGATCAGATAGTGGGTGGACATGCAGTATGCGGACACAATCCTAATCTACAAACTACTGCAAAAAACTGCTCCAGCAATGGCAGGAGTCCAGGACTCAACAGCACGGGTGCACTCAATCTGGATCGAATTGAACAAAAGCTGGCCAGTCAGTTTCCACATGAATCACAACCTAAACATCCGGATGAGCAAAAGGAGGAGGCTTGAGCTTTCACCTTTGGGCGGCCTCGGCCTGGTTCTGGTAGAACTTGGAGAAGCGGCCGCGGTTGGCTGGCTTGGGTTTAGAGGGCTTCTTCGGGCGCAGGCCGGCGATCTCCTGCACCAACGGCACGTGCACCAGCACCGTTCTCCACGCCACGTACCAGCCTGGGGAGACGAAGCGGATCAGGGAACACACGCAACTAGGAAACCGAGGGGGAAAAAAGGATGGGAGGCATACTGAGGAGGATGAGGGTGAAGACGAAGGCAATGGCGAGGACGGGGCGGATGAGGAAGACGACGGCGAACTCCGACGCAGCCGCCAGGCCGCCGCTCGCCATGGCGCCGGCGGCAGCTCAGTTCCGGCCTTGCAAGGAGGGGATCCGCTCGCGAGGCTATTGAGCCTATGGCATGCGGGGCCCGCAGAACTCGTTGGCGCAAGCAAAAGCCCTGGTTGCAGTCGCAGCGCCGTTTTGACTTCACTGGCAATGCAAGCAATCGGAATCGGAATTGCCGAATTGGTGTGCAAACCGTTTCCGAAGGAGAAACAGAGTACTAGCCAGATCAAATCTGGCGTAAAATCACAGAAATTTGTGTGACCGACCGTGGCTCAGTCACCATGAACCCAGGACATTCACAACACAACTTTGCTCAAACGTTCATCAGAAGATGCCAGCCTGGCAGGCTGGCCCGATCCAAGCCAGTATTACCACCGGATGGCATAGGTGGGTGCAAAAATTACAGAGAACTATTGATCCAATATTTCAATTGAATTTCTCATCGCTGTTTAAATAACAACACAACACGGTTACATTACATGAACCCCTTCCATCTTGATGTTTTTGTGGAAGATGCACGGGCAGGCTAACAATGCAGCGCAATGCCAGCATATGAAAATAAAATTCAGGCACTCCTATATGTTAGAAGCTAACAGCAAATATGTCAGTGTGATCAGGATTCTAGATACCTTCTCACGGATTCCTACTGCCAGAGGACAGAAAGTTGCCATCAAGTTCTGACTGTGGTATTACCTGTCCAAAATTTTAATTTCTTTGCACTTCACTTCATCAGGACTTCAAGAAAACCATATGCCAATTCAGCAGACACCAAATACCTCCCTGTTCAGCAGAAGATCGTTTGTCATGGTTATATTACATCATCTTACTGAACGAGAATAGCACAGGAGAATGGCAAACCCACTATTGCTGGTATCCATGCTCCCTCATGATCACATGTTCTCAACATGGTTTCAGTTGCACCCCACGCTTCCTTTTGGTAGGTTTTGTGCTACCATTGTCACTGGTAACTTGAGCCACCACAAGTTTTTGAGCTGGTAGCTGGCCAATGAAGAGAACATTTTGTGCCCAACCAGCATAGCTTCCAAATCTAGTAACAAAGGCATCGGCAACAATAACACTAAGTTTTGGGGTCAAGCTCTTGCCAGCTAGCTCCGGTAATAGGTACTGTGTAGCGACCTGCATTAAAATCCAAATAGAGTCTAATACTCACATAAAATAGACTTTGGGTCATATCAAGTAGGGAGACAACAAACCTTCTTCAGGCTGCATCCTCAAGTTTGATTAAAAAAATAATAAGAATTGAAAAAAAAATACACCCCAACTGACCATTTCAGTGTTTAACAGGTACAGTCATTATGAACGCAGAAGGAATATCTATACATGGTGATTGGTTTACTACCATTTCAAATAATATTTTTCCCCAAAAAAAAAACAAGCATAGTTTTCTTTTTTTTTTAAGAGGGAACAAACCTAGCAATGAAGAGCAAGGTTTTTATGGTCAAATAAAATGGTTGAGTCATAACTTGAATCAGGTGTCATGTGCAGTTTACATACGACCAAAGGAAGTGCAACACAGATTAGCCTGTAAAAATGGTCAATAATTCATCTATGTAAGGCCTTACTGTGGTCTAACAGAGAATGATGGTGATGGACAAAACTCAAACAAGCTCTACACTCACCAAAGCTAACAATGAACCAGCAATGGTATGTCCAAATGGAACAGCAGAAGTAGAAGCGATTGTTTTAACACTAACACAAAAGTGAGATATAGCATACCTTCCAAACATGTGTGTCAACAGGAATAGCATGATTTTGATCAAGAGAGAACAGAGCAATGCAGGCAGCAACCTTTGGACCAACACCTGGCAGAGTGCAAAGCGCTTCAATCACATCTGAAAGCTCCTTCTTACGCAGTGAGGCAAGCCATTTTTCACCTCCACCAGGTTTGGCCTGCAGTTCTTTAGCAGTGCCAACAATGTACTTTGCTCTGCTCATTTGTCATAAAAAAACACACAGAATTGCCCAAATCAGTATACTATGAAGCTATCTAGCAATACTGTATACACAACAGATACTCATGAGTAATTACTAATTTATGATCTGTGCAGTTACAATCCATAAAACAAGACTTTTCTCCCGGAGCATCTCCAACAACTCCTTAAAATAGGTTGCTATTCTTATAACTTTGGCAAAATCACAAAAATCTCTCTCCAACAACTCCTCAAACCAACTTGGTATTTATCCCAAGTTCCTATTCTCCGTCCTCGCACGCGTATTCTTCCGCGCGCGGACTCCACTTGCTATCGCTTTGTGCTCCGGTCGTGTCAGGCTGAAGCTGTTGCATGTGTCAGGCTGAACCTGTTCGGTACGTTGAAAGGATGGCCTGCATGGACGATGGGACAGACTGCTGCTGCCGGCAAATCTCGATGGGACAGACTGCTGCAATCTCCACTCCAATCATGTGTCACTTTTTAAAATAAACAAAATATAAATCTCCACTCCAATCATAGACAGATCAGTAGATCATCTGTAGATCACTGAGACATACAAACTGAACCAAATAGAATATTATCTCATACATAGAATATTGTCTCATACATAGAATATTATCTCATAGTGCAACAAAGAAAACATCTTGGATCATACAAATTGTTTGGCTAAATATAAATAACATAAAATGCTGGAAAGGTCATGTTTAGCTCAAACAAGGGTTTGGGCAAGGCGGAGGAAGCTTCGACGAGGAGAAGTGGCGGCAGCGCGGCGTCTGTCTTCGCGAGCAGAAGAGTCGCGACGGGAAGGAGGGG
Organism: Saccharum hybrid cultivar R570; assembly: GCA_038087645.1. Taxonomy (NCBI): domain Eukaryota; kingdom Viridiplantae; phylum Streptophyta; class Magnoliopsida; order Poales; family Poaceae; genus Saccharum; species Saccharum hybrid cultivar. The sequence goes on from JAQSUU010000198.1 coordinate 1,917,526, forward strand.
AAACGTCACGGCGCGTAGAGAGATGAAACACACGCTGGAATCGGTACTAGGTGGGCCTACTTTTTTTATTTTACCAAGTTGGAATACCAAACTGTTGGAGAGAGGTCTTTTTTTCACTTGCCAAATAAATTAGCAACTTGCTAAAACTCAAGATTTGGCAAGTGATTTTTACCAAGTTGTTGGAGATGGCTCCCAAAGGCAAAATGAAGCTATCTAGCAATATTGTATACACAGCAGATACTCATGAGTAATTACTAATTTATGATCTGTACAGTGTACAGTTACAATCCATAAAACAACAAGACTTTCCTGCCTGATAAGATGGCTCCCAAAGGCAAAATGTCAATATGCTGTGAACATGAAGTTGAGTTTTTAATTTTTTATACACATCTCTACAAAGTACAAACATCATCAGCATTATCATCTCCAGGGGTGAATCTATGTAGACTCGTCGGGGTCGCCTGACCCCGATGGTTTGCTCCAAATACCTTGTACATGTATTTTTTTCACCGGCCATGACCCCAGTAGAAAATACATTGACCCCGGTGGCCCACACCAACGGCAGCCCAACACAACTAAATTTAATAGGCAGCTCAGTTTGTGAATGCATGGCAAGCCTACGCAAGAGCCAAGAGCCCACAGCCCAAGAGAGAAGACTGATGGTCGCAATCAGTGCCGGTAGCTTGCCCCAGAATTCGATGATTCTTCTCCCTCCGTCCAACCTTCCAAACTTCCACGTCGGTGCGTTGGTGTTCTCATTGCCGTTCCGCTATCACAGCCGCCGCTCGACGGCGACGACAGACGGGCGAACGGCCGCTACTCTCCGTTGATGACTTTACTCGATCCTGCTCAAGTACAGAATACCCCCTGCCTGTATTCTACGAGGTAACCTAAAATCTCAAATTTTATCTCAAAATTATTGTTTGTTCCCCAATCTACAATTGTGAGATGCCTGCAGCTTATGGTATTTTATCTTTTTAAGCAAAAGGCAATCTGATTGCGTTCCAACAAATAAAGTGGATACTAGAGAGTATGTTCAACATTCATCTGCTCATCTTGCCAGCAAACATGTCACATAAGTAAAATAGCAAATTAGTGACTTTTTAATCATAGTATAGCTAATTGTGCATTCAATATCTACTTGTATTTTTAATTTTGTTGATTGAATAATTTGATTGGCAGTCAAAGCACATTGGAACGTTTTTTTGAAAAGGAAATTAACCCCAGCAACTGATAATTATAGGCAATCAAAGCACATTGAATGATCGTATCATTTGCTTCGTTTAAGAAGAATTCCTTGATGCAATTCCAAATGATGATATCATAGTTCATTTTCAATATATGGATGACCGCACTTGCACGGTGAAATTATAAGACATAACCACACTATTATAAATAGTTTCTTTTGTCGCATTACGTTATCATTACATTTATCCCTATATGAATGCTTACTATTTGCAGTATATTTTTCTTGTTATGCATGGTGTTAGCTTATTATCAACTATAGTTATGGCTCTAAGGGCGCGTTTGGCCTGCGCCGCAACTGCACACGCCGCAAATATGGCCTCGCGGCGGACGATTTGTCCACCACACAGTTGGCGATGTTGGGCATCGAAATTGAACTGGCCGATGTGGGAGCCGCCTAACCTCTAGCGAAGTGTGGCGCGGGTGTTTGGCACTTGCGGCGTGCCACACTTGGGGCGCGACGACCTGCGGCAGGAGTTGGATGCCATCCAAATGTGCCCTAAGTCCAGGCCAACCCCAGCGACAATTTATCCTAGATTCGCCACTGATCATCTCCACCATGGTGCAAATGATCGTTGCCTGATTAGATCAACAACTAGCCCAATGTACACATTAGTTTCATTTCTCAACCAAAGCTTCAATTGAAATAGTAGAAACAGTAGCTTAATAACCTAGGACGACCTGCCAATGCTATGCTGCAAATGAAATAGCAGCTACCAGCACATGACAACAACAATTGAAAGAAAATCTTTGAGCTCCAGCCTACGATCTAGGAATTTGATCATGACGTAAAGCTGGCAAAGCCAAACTAAATTTGACGAGCTGTGCTGAATGATACATGCAGAATTGATGCTTGCCGTTGTACTCCAAATCAAATGCAAGGTAGGAAGGTACCAAGACCTGACCTGTACCCAAACCCAGCCTCACGAAGTTCCTGCTCTGACACGCGCGCGAGCCGCTCGATCGTGGGAAACCGGTGGAACACGAACCCACCAACCTCGCCGAGCCGCTCCCCGTAGCCTGCCAGCGTCCACACCATCTTCTCGATCCGGGCAATGTTGTTGTTGGAGGAGCAGAGGAACTGGAAGACGCACTCGACGGGGTCCTGCCTGAGCACCCGGGCGCCGCCGCCCCCGAGCCGCGCGGAGACCTCAGCGAAGCGCTCGTCTGCGGCGGCGAACTGCCGCCAGAGGTCGGCGAGCGAGACGGCCGCGTTGAGGTAGTCGGAGAGCGCGGCGCGGGCGGCGGGCACCGGGGAGGCGGGGCAACCGCCGTCGTTGTGGAGGAGGAAGGCGAGGCGGCCATCCTCGGAGTCGGGCAGGTGGGAGAGGGAGACGAGGTGGGGCCCCACGGCACCGGTGAAGCGGAGCGGGGAGACGGAGGTGCGGCGCCAGAGGAAGGTTTGGCCGGTGGGGAGGGTGAGAGGGAGGGAAAGGTCGGCCGTGGAGAGCGGGAGCGGATGCCACTCTTCCTGCGCCTCGACAGCCCCGGCAGCGAGGGGGAGGCGGCGACGGGCGGAGGGAGTGGGATCGTGGTGGTCGGGGGTTTCGGGTTTGGGGGCCTCTACGGACGGGACCGGAGGCGGGGTAGAGGAGAGCTGTGGAGGAGACGGCGTGAGCAGCGGCGCTCTGACAACGCGGCGGCGGCGAGGAGGCATGGCGGCGACAGCGGCGGCGAGGGGAGGAGACCGTGGAAGAAGCGGGAGGCGCATCGTACTGTACGCAAACTAGTCGAGAAGGCGGAAAGGTATTATATACATAATTTAAAATATATTTCGCCTCAAGAGCTTCCTTCAGCAGTTCGGCACGCCAGGGATGAAAACGAAAATGATACTCTTCCATTTTCGGAAATTGTTTGCGAGTTTTTTTTTCTGATTTTTAGGCCTAAACAAAAACGGTAACGGTAACTGAAAAAATAAAAACGATAACGGTAAAAATAATCGGAAATGAAAGCGAAAATGATTTTGTCATCTTCCTATCATTTTCAAAGATTCCCGTATTTAACCAATAATTTACCGTAGATAATTACCGATTCAAAGGCCTTTAATTAATAAATCCTAATTTATTTATAGACTATACAATGCATTACGATCTGCACACGCAAGCACATAAGACAAATTTTTTTTGAAAGGAACCTATTTGCACACGCAAGCACATAATACAAATATTTATTTTTTGAAAGGAACTATCTATATAAGTATTTCATCTGTATAACAAGAAGGCAATCAGCCTATCACCCAATTACTTGTTGCAGCTATAACTCCAATAATTCATGTTTTGATCACTCTGCTATATCGAGTCAACTTATTAGAAAAATGACCGTTTATTTGTGTCTTTGTCAAAAATTGTCGTATTGTTACGTGGTTTCCCACTGTTTGAGACATAAGACCGATCATGCTTCGATTCGTTGTCCCATTCTTAAACAGCCCAAACCGGTTGCTCATCTGATCGGTCAGGCTGCTGATCCGCTAGCAAGTTTTTACATCCCCCATGCACCTATTCAGCTGGCAAAGAAAGATTCTAGATTAGCTTTGGTTTCCACGATTGGCAAGAACTTAACAGAGGAGGAATTGGTGGCTTGTCTGAAGGTGTTGGTCTCTGATACTTTTGCATGGGAGGTGAAACGCCAAAATGTGTTATGACTGGTAAGGTGTAGCAGCGCAGGCACCGTGGCTGAGAGGTGGCCAGCAGTCCACGGCTCCTGGACGCAATCACCGTGCACCAGTCAGTTAGGCCGATCCTAGAGTTTAGGAGAGTTATTTGATTTGTATTCCAGGAAGTTAGCATTGGTTGGTTAGGATATTTGGTATAAGTATCAAACAATTATTTGTGGAATGGATTAGCCTAGGATTGAGATTTGTCTCCCCTTGGGCCCCTGGGCTCTACTGTTCACGTCACCCCCTTGCCACCGTTCCCATCTACTCCAGGGCGCCGAGCACGGCGCCTCCTCCATGCCGCCACCACGGATTCAAGCCGCAGCCTCCCATCCTCTATCCCTACGCTCTACGATCCCTGAGCTCCAACAATCTGGTATCAATGTCAGGACCAGGAGCTTCCGCCGCCACCACCACCGTTGCCGCTGCATCTCCATCATCCCCTGCGTCCACCTCCACCACCGCTGTGACCTCCACCGCACCGCTCCCCGTGTCCCAGCCATCGGTCACCACCGTGCCCACCGATGCCCTTCAAGCTCTCACCACTGCCGTCTATGGTCTGCAGCGTCAGATGGGCGAGCTCGCCCTGCACGTGGCAGCTGTCGAGAGCGGCCCGTCTGGCTCCGTGCCCCTGTTTCCATCGCTAAGCATGCTTGGGTACGGCGGCCTCCCTCTTTTGCCGGCCTCAGCACCTGTCATCTCGGAGATTTCCACATCACAGCAGGTGGCTCCTTCGCTGCTGGCATCCACCCAGCCCATCTCAGCATCACCCACACGTCCGGTGCCCATCACTCAAATCAGTTTTCCCCATTCACCATCGCCAGTCCCCTCCCTGTCTTCCATCATGGACATGGGCCATGTGCCATCGTCGGCTGCCACACATGAACCACCCCCTCGCATCCATGTGCCCCCAGTGCCGGAGACGGCCGGCGTTCCTCGCTATCACAAGCTGTCGTTTCCAACTTATGACGGCAAGGAGGATCCCTTGGGATGGCTGAACCGTTGCGAGCGCTTCTTTTGTGGCCAGCTGACCCGCGAGGCCGACAAGGTGTGGCTCGCGTCCATCCACATGACGGGCACCGCGCAGCAGTGGTACTACGTGCTTGAGCGCGACGCGAGCATGCCATCGTGGGAGGAGTTCAGGCTGCTGTGTCATCAGCGCTTCGGCCTGGCGCTGTCCACTAATCATCTGGCCGATCTTGCGCGCCTGCGGTTCACCTCCAACGTCGACGCCTACATGGAAGCGTTCCAGGCGCGCATGGCACACGCCGAGCGCCTGGCACCGCTGCAGTAGGCGCAGCTGTTCACAGGGGGATTGCCTGATCATATCCGGATCGACATCGAGCTTCACGAACCGCAAGACCTACAGCGTGCCATGCGACTGGCGCGTGCATATGAACGCCGCAATGCGGCGCCGGCGCTCGCGCTTCCAGCACCACCAGGCCGGCCTTCTCGTCGCGGCAATCAAGGTCAGGGCGTCCAGCCGTCGGCGTCCGAGGCGCTGGTCTCATCTTCATCAACACCAGCGCCATCGCCCCCTCGCCCCTTCAAGTGTCTCACGACGGCGGAGATGGAAGAGCGTCGTAAACAAGGCTTGTGCTATAATTGTGATGAACCCTACGTCCAGGGTCACAAGTGCGCCCGCCTCTTCTACCTTGAGGCATCAGATTACATCGTCGAGGAGCCCGACGATTTTGAGGATGACGCTCCCACAGCACTAGGTGCAGCCGGCCAGGACCCGCCAGTGATCTCCCTTGCGGCCATCGCCGGCATCCCCACGGAAGACACGATGCAAGTCTATGTCCAGATCGGCAACGAGCAGTTCATCGCGCTGCTCGACTCGGGCTCTACTCATAATTTCGTCTGCGGGGACGTCGCCCGGCGCGTCGGCCTCCAGTTCACCCCGTGCCCAGGCACTGGTGTCATCGTCGCCAATGGAGACCGCGTCGCTTGTCGCGGCCTCGCTCGTGACGTTGGCATTCGCATCGCCGACGAGGTCTTCTTCGTAGATTGCTACTCTATCCCGCTGGACAAGTGGGACATGGTACTTGGCGTCACATTCATCCGCACCCTAGGGCCTATTTTGTGGGACTTTGATGATCTGTGCATGGCCTTCACGCGCGGGGACCGCCGGGTGTTCTGGAGGGGCATTGGTTCTACACACCACGACGTCCAGTCCACCCGTCGCCTCAACGTCATCCGCAATGAACCGGCGCTGCTGGACACATTGCTGCAGTCCTTCGAAGATGTATTCGCCATGCCGCAAGGGCTGCCACCGGCGCGCTCATGTGACCATTGGATCCATCTCCTACCGAACACAGCTCCGGTGGCGGTGCGTCCCTATCGCTATCCTCAACTCCAGAAGGATGAACTAGAGTCCCAGTGCGCTGCAATGCTGCAGCAGGGCGTGATCAGACCCAGTACCTCGGCATTTTCAGCGCCTGTGCTGCTAGTGAAGAAGCACGACGGCTCATGGCGGTTTTGTGTCGATTATCGCGCATTGAATCAGTAGACTGTCAAAGATAAATTTCCAATTCCTGTGGTTGAAGAGTTGCTGGACGAGCTACAGGGAGCTCGCTTCTTTACCAAGCTTGACCTGCGATCAGGTTATCATCAAGCGCGGATGCATGAAGCTGACATTGAGAAGACTGCCTTCTACACTCATGAGGGCCATTTCGAGTTTCTCGTTATGCCCTTCGGGCTCACTAATGCGCCGGCGATGTTCCAAAGTCTCATGAACTCAGTGCTCCGGCCATTTCTTCGTAAGTTTGTTCTCGTGTTTTTCGATGACATACTGATATACAGCCCGTCATGGTCCTCGCATCTGCAACACATCAATGTTGTCCTCAATGCGTTATGTGACCATCAGCTCCGTCTCAAGCGCTCCAAATGCTCCTTCGCGATGGCATCAGTACACTATCTCGGCCATGTTATTTCAGCAGCCGGCGTCGCTATGGACAGTGACAAGGTTGCGACTATCACCGGTTGGCCGCAGCCTCAATCAGTGCGGGGCCTCCAGGGGTTCCTTGGACTTGCCGGCTACTACCGCCGGTTCATCAAGGCCTACAGAGCCATTGCAGCGCCTCTCACCGCGCTGCTCAAGAAGGAGGCCTTCTCCTGGACTCCAGAGGCCACAGCACCATTTGACGCCCTCAAGCAGGCTCTGTCGACAGCGCCTGTACTGCAGCTTCCAGACTTCGACAAAGTGTTCCTGGTTGATTGTGATGCATCAGGTTTCGGCTTCGGGGCAGTGCTCCATCAAGGCGCCGGTGCGCTAGCTTTTTTCAGCAGGCCTTTTGCTGCTCGCCACCTCAAATTGGCTGCATATGAAAGAGAGTTGATCGGATTGGTTCAGGCAGTCAGGCATTGGCACCCGTATTTGTGGGGCAGACACTTTGTTGTCCGGACCGATCATTATGCCCTTAAGTTCATGCTTGATCAGCGATTGTCCATTGTGCCCCAGCATCAATGGGTGAGCAAGTTATTTGGGTATGATTTTGCAGTTGAATATCGACCGGGCTGCCTGAATGTAGTTGTCGATGCTCTGTCCAGGCGCGAGAATGGGGACGAGCAGCTCAGTGCGCTTACTGGTCCCTCCTTCAAGCTGTTTGACGATCTCAGGCAGGAGCTTCAGGACGACGCTGACCTACGCGCCTTTCGAGACTCAGTGGTCGCGGACCGCAGGGACCCGTGGCATATCATCAACGGCCTTATCATGCACGGTTCTTGCGTGTTCGTGCCCTCCACATCTGCTGCACTTCCGGTCATGTTGCAGCTGGCGCACACGGCGGGTCATGAAGGCACCCCGAAGACGTTGCAGCGCCTCCGTCAAGACTTCAAGGTTGATAATGATCGCTGGCTGGTGCATGACTTTGTGCGCGCCTGTGTCACATGTCAACGCAACAAGACAGAGCATTTGCACCCCGCGGGCCTCCTCCAGCCTCTGGATGTACCGTCTCAAGTGTGGTCTGACATAGCAATGGACTTTGTCGAAGGTCTGCCGCGTGTCCATGGGAAAAGTGTCATATTGACAGTGGTTGACAGGTTCTCCAAGCAGGCGCACTTCCTTGCGTTGGGCCACCCCTACACTACAGCAACCGTGGCCAGAGCCTTCTTTGATGGTGTTGTCAGGCTGCATGGGTTTCCAACCTCGATTGTCAGTGATTGTGACCCGGTGTTTACTGGGCACGTTTGGCGTGATCTCTTCAAGCTCGCCGGCGTCAAGCTGCGGATGAGTACCGCGTTCCACCCACAGACCGACGGCCAGTCAGAGGTCGTTAACCTCACCATTGCTATGTATCTGCGGTGCATCACCGGGGATCGCCCTCGTGCCTGGCTGGAGTGGCTTCCGTGGGCGGAGTATTGCTACAATACCGCCTACCACTCCGCTCTTCGGACGTCACCATTTGAGGTAGTGTATGGCAGCCCCCCACCGGCCTTGTTACCTTATACTGCAGGGACGGCGAGGACCGACACCATCGACACGTTGCTGCGTGACCACGACGCGTTCTTAGCAGACGTGAGTACGCCAAGAAGCAGTATGATGCGCGGCACAGGCCACTGGAATTCCAGGTGGACGACTGGGTGCTGTTGCGGATCCTCCACCGACCGGCGCAGTCCCTGGTGCCGGGGTTCCGCGGCAAGCTCAGTCCGCGCTTCGCTGGACCCTTCCAGGTTGTCGAGCGCATCGGGGACGTCGCCTATCGTCTATGCTTACCAGAGGGCGCTCGTATCCACGACGTCTTCCATGTTGGCGTCCTCAAGCCATTTCATGGCACCCCTCCGACGGCTCCACCGGCACTACCACCTCTTCACATCGGTCACGTTCTACACCGCCCTGCTCGTGCACTACGTGCCCAGCTCCATCGTGGGGTTTGGCATGTCTTGATCCAGTGGGAGTCTCTACCCGACGATGATGCTACTTGGGAGCCCGTCGACGAGTTTCGCGCACTCTTTCCCTCGTTCCAGCTCGCGGACGAGCTATTTTCCGAGGGGGGGAGAGATGTTATGACTGGTAAGGTGTACCAGCGCAGGCACCGTGGCTGAGAGGTGGCCATCAGTCCACGGCTCCTGGACGCAATCACCGTGCACCAGTCAATTAGGCCGATCCTAGAGTTTAGGAGAGTTATTTGATTTGTATTCTAGGAAGTTAGCATTGGTTAGTTAGGATATTTGGTATAAGTATCAAACAATTATTTGTGGAATGGATTAGCCTAGGATTGAGATTGATCTCCCCTTGGGCCCCTGGGCTCTACTGTTCACGTCACCCCCTTGGCACCGTTCCCATCTACTCCAGGGCGCCGAGCACGACGCCTCCTCCATGCCGCCACCGCGGATTCAAGCCGCGGCCTCCCATCCTCCATCCCTACGCTCTACGATCCCTGAGCTCCAACAAAATGACTTCAAGGTTCCCTTCCCTTCGAAAGCAGACCTCACTAAGATGACAAAATTTAACGCGGAGATGAAGGAAGGGGCGACCCTTAAATTTGAAGAATTTAAGTAACAAGAGGAATATTTTGGACATGTCTTGTCAGTGGTGTGGATGCGGGTTACGAATCTACCATCGATTCTAAGAGAATATATTATTTTGTGGGCTTTAGGAACTCTCTTTGGGGTCACACAGGAGGTGGATATGGTTACCACTAGAGCTAGTAATTTTGGGCGGTTCGCAGTGGCAGTGTTGGAGCCTGAGGCAATCCCCAAAAAATTAGATGTTATCACTGGCAACAGATATTTCCAACTAAAATTATAAGCTGGCTGAAAAACACTGTTGGCTAATTTTTTGTGAGAGAAAAATATTGTTCCGGCTGAAAAAACAAGCTGAATAAGACGGATTATAAGCCAGATGAACAGGGCCATTGGGCTGTGGAACAGAACGTACACTCAAGGCAAGGGGATCAAAGATCATGGTCTTAGGGCTGCTAAAGATACTGAGATGGAGGAGGCAGACAATACCGCATCCTCCTTCCCATCAGATGCAAATATGGAAAACAAAGATGCTAGTCATGATGGTGGAAATGGAACTCAGGAGGCACAATTGATGGATGAATTTTCAAACGATGATTTGCTAGATGAGGAAAACAAGCTTACTGATGCAGACTACACCTTTTTAGGGTCCAGAAAGGGAACGCAGTGGAGGTGAGAAACGCGGCAGCACTTGCAGCCTCAGCTCTGGCACGTTTATCGGCTAGGCCGAGTGGAAAAGAGGTGAACGCTGCTGCTCTGCCACAGAAAATTTCACAGCCATCTCGTGCGGATAAAGCAAAGGTTTTGGCAAGTGAAACCATGCTCGACATTGAACAGGGCACCAAGGTACTTCATACACAAGTTGCAGCGACAAGTTTAAAGAAGTCCAAGTTGGGAATGTCAACTATGTCGGCCACTGGGAATGTAGCTCTGGAGACTACTCCTCTTAGCCAGCCGTCAGCAATGATGGATGTGGAGCAGGTGTAGGTCTCACTTGGTCATCTCGATGAGATAACAGAAGGTGATGCACACCATGTTGATTCTGTTGCATTGCTGAAGGCAGGAGTAGTGGCAGATGGTGAGACAAAAAAAATGATCTGGGAAGTGTGATGAAGATGGCAGTTTTGTCTGATGGTGAGCTCACTCCAGTGCGGCGTAGTAAGCGGAATGCGATGGTAGCGGATGTGGACTCGTTCGAGAGGGCAGAGAGACGAGTTGCTGTAAAGAACCTTAAGGAACCTCAAGGTAATATAGATGTTCATTCCTTCTATTCATTTTCTAATGTTCATATTGAGGAGAACCTAGGGGGAGTGGGCATTAGCTTGGGGAGCAGCGATAAGTTAATTCATGGGTCTATTTCTTTAATAAAAAATATTGAAGAACAAAGATTGAAAGTTCCAAAGCATGTTAATAAACTTGAGAGTGATTGTGATTCTGTGGCGACTTAACAGAGGAAGTGATGGACGATAGTGTTGCGGACCCAGATGGTGTATTAGTTAATGTGCTCATCAGGGTGGCAAAGAATAAAAAGAAATTGAAAGTTCTCAATAAAATAACAGCCAAAAAGAAAAATACAAAACTGTTCTCATGAAAGACATTTTCTGGAATTGCAGAGGGCTGCGTGACTTAGGTAAACACACATTTTTACATGATGAGGCTGTAGATAATAGACTTAATTTTGTAGTTTTATCAGAAACCAACAAAAATAGTTTCTCGACTCAGTGTCTAGAAAATTTTTGTAGGGGAGCTGATTTTGTTTGGCATTAGCGATGCCCTCGGGGTATGTCTGGGGAATGCTAATGGGGATAAATCAAGAATCTTTTGTTATAGAAAATATTGAGGATGGTGATTTTCATATCAAGTTTATCCTAAAAAATAAGACGGATGAATTTCGGTGGGCACTTTTGTCTGTCTATGGTGCGGCACAAGATGAACTTAAAGAACAATTTCTATCTAAGTTAGTACGAGCTTGTTCTAATTGAGGGAATCTACCCTTCTTAGTAGGGGGATTTCAACATTATTAGGAATCCTTCAGAAAAGAATAATTCGAGATACAATGATAGATGACCACTTTTGTTTTATGTCATTATTGAAACCCTGAATTTAAGAGAATTGGAGATGATCGGAAGAAAATACACTTGGGCTAACTATGCAGACGTTCCAACATTTGAAAAGTTGGATCGAATTTTGGTTACAACAGAGTGGGAGCAAAAATTTCCACTTGCTTCTATTCAGGCCTTGACAAGAGAGATCTCGGATCATACACCTCTATTACTAGATACTAGCACACCGTCTCACCGAGGTAATGCTAGGAATTTTAAATTCGAGCTAGCATGGCTAACAAGAGATAGTTTTTTTATCAAGTCAAAGGGGTTTGGAAAGCTAAGAATAGAGGTCGGTCACTAATAGAATAGTGGCAAAATAAAATTAGAAGGCTGCGGCACTGTACATCTGAACTCGGGGCTGTAGCATTGTGGTGCGTAGCTCGGACGCTGTAGCAGCCCGTACTGTAGCGCCGAATTGGGCTCGATCAAATTCGGTTTACCCTAGCACAAATACTGTTCACTGGTACTATAGCATCACGAGTTACTGTGCAAGTAGAAACTTAGTCCCATACCGTGAATCCTGAGTTCACCCAACCAACTTAAATACTAGGGCCAGGGATGCGTAGTAACCTTCTGTTAACCGTTTTGAACGAAGCGAGGAAGCAGGTTGCTACGTAGGTGGGACCACTTATCGGTAGAGTGGGCCTGGGCCGTGCGTCGGGCCTGGATGTTACATACGACAGGGGGATCTGTTATCCCCGGTCCTATTTAATATAGTGGTTGATATGTTGTCTATCCTTATTTCACGGGCTAAAGAGTTAGGACAAATCTATGGGGTTGTTTCACATTTGGTAGATGAAGGACTCTCGATCCTTCAATATGCAGATGATATTATAATCTTTATGGATAATGATTTTGAGAGAGCCAAAAACATAAAGCTTTTACTTTGTGCTTTTGAACAGTTATCAGGACTCAAGATCAATTTCCATAAAAATGAGATATTTTTTATGGAGCAGCCAGGGATAGACAATCTGCGTATGCACAAATTTTTAGGTATGATTTAGGTTCTACCCCTTTCGTTACCTAGGAATTCCTATGCATCATAAAACACTTTTGAATAAAGATTGGAAGCATGTCGAAGAAAGATTTCAAAAAAACGTTAAATTGTTGGAGAAGTAAGTTGTTGTCGGTGGGAGGAAGACTGACCCTGATTAATTCTGTTTTAAGTAGTCTCTCCATGTTGATGTTCTCCTTATTTGAAGTACCTAGAGGGGTTCTGAAAAAGCTTGATTATTTTAGATCAAGGTTTTTTTTGGCAAAGTGATGACCATAAGAAAAAAATATAGATTAACTAGATGGGAGGTAGTTTGTACTCCGAAAGACCAAGGAGGGTTGGGTGTCCTAAACCTAGATGTCCACAGCAAATGTCTTCTGAGTAAATGGCTTCTCAAGTTGATTAATGGAGATGGGGTTTGGTAACAGATTCTTAGGAATAAATATCTAAGGGACAAAACATTGACACAGGTTCAACACTTGCCTGGAGATTCTCAGTTTTGGACTGGCCTCATGAAGGTCAAGGAGGAGTTTCTCTCGCTTGACAAGTTTGATCTAGGTGATGGGTCTCAAGTACGATATTGGGAGGACTCGTGGATAGCATCACGTCCACTAAAATCTATCTTTCCTGCACTATATAATATTGTTAGGAAAAAAGTGCGTCGGTAAGAACGGTGTTATCCACGACACCATTAAATGTAGCCTTCAGGAGATCCCTGGCTGGGGCTAATTTACAAGCATGGCATCAAGTGGTTGCAATGATTATAAATATGCAATTAACAAACCAGAGGGGTCGCTCTGTGTGGGGGTTACACCAGAATAGGTTATTTTCGGTTAAATCTATGTACAGAGCCTTACTGATAGCATAAGATGTACCCTACAACACCCTTATTTGGAAATTGAACTTGTCCCTCAAAATAAATTTTTTTTGTGGTACTTGTATAAGAGAGTAATCTTAACAAAAGACAATTTAGTAAGGCGACAGTGGCAAGAAGATAGAAAGTGTTGTTTTTGCTCTTCTAACGAGTCCATACAACATCTATTCTTTGACTGCCATTTTGCTAAATTTGTGTGGCATACTGTTCATGTTTCATTTAATTTATTACCTCCAACTAGCGTCCACAATATGTTTATAGGCTGGTTAGATGGGATAAATATGAAACTAAAGTATAAAATCCTAGTAGGGACAAGTGCAATTTGTTGAGCAATTTGGTTAACTCGGAATGATATAATTTTTGATAAGGCCGCAGCATCATCTTACCTGCAGGTCATCTTCAGTGGGACTTACTAGATCAGGTCCTGGTCCCTACTACAGAAAGAGAAGGATCGTCAATTCATGAAGATGGGATGCAATACAATTGAGACAATCGCAATGGAGGTGTTTGCTAGACACGGTTGGAGATTTAGTAATAGAATTGCTTTTTAAATGTCGAATTTGGGAACTTTTCCTCTCGTTTCTCTGGTCGTGAACTTTGCGTTAGTGTTTCTGGGGACCTCAGTGTTGGTGTCTGTAATAAGGAATAGCTATATATATTGATCGATGCAGAGGCTAGGATATTTTTAATATATTCCTTTTTCTAAAAAAAGATGGTGTGAACTATGTGGTTTCAGCTTGTATCTTGTTAATTGTGGCTTTATTTATCATTGTCATGTGATATAGGTCGAGTTATATGGATCTTCTCATGTTCTACGGTTTGGCGTGTTTATCGTTTTTGAGGATATCGTTCTTATGGATTCCGATCGTTATCGATGTATTTTCCGATTGACTACTATCGTTTTCAAAATTATCAGAATATCGACACCGTATTCGTTTCCAACAATATCGTATCGATTTCGTTTTTAAGAAAAAAAAAGTGAAAAAAAAGTGATGTGACCTCCTATCGATCGTTTCCATTGTTTTCATCCCTGCTAGTAACGTTCACCTGGAACTGTAACTTCAAAAAAAGAAGTACACCTTAAAAAAATAAGTGCAAACTGCAAGAAGTGACCCTTTAGAACAAAAGGAAAGCATTGGAATTTTGGAGAATTTTAATTACATAGGGAATTTCTTATCCTTTTAGAACAAATGAGGTTAGAACAAATTTCTTATATCCACTTTAGACCTACAAAATTTCTTTTGATTCCTATAGGAAGTATAAAACTATAGGAATTTTGAAGAAAAACTAGCATGAGGTTGGATCTAACAGAAACTTTTTATTATGTCTATCTCTCTTAAATTCCTACATTTTTCTATGTTGCATCCAAAAGTCATAATAGAAACTTTCCTGCATTTGAAATTCACGTAGAATTGTATGTTCCATACAACTCTAGCTTGCCACTACCTCCCTAGGACCTCCCACACCACCATCAATAGAGCCCTCCTCTAGCCATGTGGTGACCCCGGCGGCAATAAGCAGCACACTAGTTAGGTTTTAGATTGAATAATTTGTGTCTTATGGGCTGTTGGATGGTATTGTCTTTGTCGATTCATTGGCAGATCTTGTGTATTGCACATAATTATGTAAATACCTATCTAGGCATCTAGCCCTGTGCTCTTCATGTTGTTTTGATTTTTGTAGAGTTGATGTGATTTGTAGGAATGGTCGTGTTCACTGTTTTCATCTGTATCATAGCTTGTTGGATTTCGATCTTACGAAGGCCAAGAAGTTACCTAGACTTTCAATTTCAGCATGGCTGGTAACAACAGGTACCTTGATGATCTTTGGTGACTTAGGCGCCCAATGCTCTTTCAATATGGTAGATGCATGTGAGAAGTTCCTGATGCATTGAATCATGTGGCATTTCCAAGGTTTGGAGACTGTCCTTGTGGACATTTGTAGAGTAATGCTCTGATGGTGGTTGTTGGTGTCGTTGAGTTCCGCCATATTGGAAGTAAGCAATTGTCAAGGACATGTACTCCCTCCATTCTAAATTATAAGTCGCTTTGACTTTTTGTTCATCCATTTTGCTATGTATCAAGACATATTATTATATATAGATGCATAGCAAAATAGATGTACCAAAAAAATCAAAGTGACTTATAATTTGGAACGGAGGAAGTATTAGAGATGCAGAATGTCATTAGAGGCTCTAGATTTACTTTAGTTCATAATTATTATTCTCCAAATACTTGGATGTAAGTTCTCTTGATTTAATAAAACCCCTTCCACTTTGCAAACCAAAATTTGTGTGCAACTACAATATTGTGTTTTTCATATTTCTATGTTTTATAAGAATACTGCGTTCTAAAGAATAATAGAGAAAGCAAAATGATAACATTAGCTGTTTAGTTGAATGGCTATACGGTAGGGGTATTTGATAATATTACTACAATTCCTAATTAACAAATAGTGATAATAATCTGTACAGTTACAAATGGAAGTGGCTAAGGGGATGCTCTAGTGTTCCAAGCATTTCAACATTGTGTTTTTCAGCCGCCTACATTACATTCGTTGACTTCCGAGCTTTGTCTACCTTTTTGACATCGTTTATCCGCATGTAAAATCTTTGCCCTGCCACTCTACTGCCAGCTCGTCTTTGGCATCCGCCAGTAGTTGCTTGTGTTAGGCAATTTGCATTAGATCTTATGCAGCACAATCTAAGCCAACATAAATGTATACAACTGCTTTGTTTGGTTGTCCTGCATAAACAAGTCACTTCCGAAAAAATTATATCTATTTGTTTTTATTTATTGCATGTAATCACCTTATATATTCTATTATAGTTCTCATGTTTCTAGTAAAGACAGAGAAAATAAAAATATTTCATTTTTATGTGCCTCTCACTTATGCAAAATATGTACTGTCTAATACGCAATTATATGGTGTACTAGCTAATACTGCATTCATCTGCGTTGAGCACAATACAAGCATGCACAAGAGTTGGCAACTACATTAAGCAAACTGGCAAACTGCACTGTATAGGTCTAGAACTAATCAAACCCTAGCCCAATTAGTGTCACTTCCAGTCTTCACCAAGCCGCCACCGCCACGCTACATTGCTACCTTGTCCCGCACCCATCACCTCCACCAGGCCACGCTGGCCTTCCTCTAAGTCCATATTCCAGTGAAACCTCAACACAAAACTCTAATCCGAGAAGGAAAAAAAAACAGCACTACTAGCGCCCAGATGTCCGGACGGACGCCCGTGGCTGCAGCGTTTCTGCGCCTAACACCGGCGTCTGGTGCCCCAGAAAACTATGCCCCCCACTTCGCGCCTCTGTCCCCCCTCCCCTGCACCCCCTCTGCTTTCCTCCCGCGCCCCCTCCGCTTGCCGCATCCACATGCCGCGCAAGGATTGCCTGTGCCCCCGCAGCCAATGCCCTCCGCTTCCCGTACCCACTGTCGAGCAGCGCTCCATCCCTCCGCTCCCCCCACGCGCATGCATGGCGCCCAAGTAGCTGCAGCAAGCAGTTGTGATAGGTGAGTCATTTTGCAACATGTGCAATATTTTGATCTACTTTTGAAACATCCAAATGAAATACTTGCAATATTCGTACGAAACAGCTGAAACACCTGCAATAGAGCGTCTGAAACACTTGCAACAAAAGCGTCTAAAACACTTGTGAAAGCATATGAAAACTCTTGAAAACCATTGCAAACATATCAACATTCAGATAAAATAGTTGCAACGTATGTGTGAAACATATACAATATCCAGATGAAACACTCGTAATGAACGTCTGAAAAAAATAGATGAAACATTTGAAATATACACTTGAAACAGACGCGTATAGCCATTGCAACATGTGCAACATCACGATCTACTTTTACAACATCAAGATGAAACACTTCCAACATCCGGATGGACATCTGAAACACTTAACGTAAGCTTGCAACATGTGCTGCGCAATGTCACTTTGCTGCTTAGACGAGGTACCCAAGGAGCGTGGGCACGCCGGCAAAGGAGAGCGCCACAACGGCCAGGAGCTTCCACACACCGAGGTCGAGGTCCCCGCTAGGGACGTCCGCGTTGATGAGCGCCCAGAGGAGGTCGCCGTTGTTGTACCCCGTGCCACCGAAGACATCCGACTCGTCGACCACGCCGACGTCGACAAGGTTCTGGAGGAGGAGCGGGCATGGTGTGGCGGCAGATGTGGCGCAAAGAGGGATGGGGGCGCCGGGCGGAGTGGGGCAGGCGCCCAATGCGTTGAAGCCGCGACGAGCGAAGCGAGTTGGGATTTCCGTCGGTGGGGATTATATCGCTGGGTAGAGATGGAGAGATGATAAAGGGAAGCAGACTAATTGCTGTTGAGCCCGATTCACTGCGCAGGCTCAGGAAAGGGGCGCGTCTGGATGCACACGCCTGAGCGCCCTAATCATAGAGTGAAAAAAAACATGTGAATCAAGTGTAGACGTGGAGGAAGCAAACCTGAGTTTTAGAGAACCACAAAATATTCTCTCAGATTCTTTGGGTATACCCATTCTCTGAGATTGGAAGGGATTGAGGGGTGGAGGAGATTAGGAGAATTATTGATCCAAAAGAACCCTTACAGATAGGATAATAATCACAAAAGGATCATAAAAATGGAACACGAGTAACAGCACAAGTATATGGGTGCACAGAGAATATTTGTGAATATCCATACATTCGCTGTTTCATAGTAAATAAATCATATATGTAGAGTGCTGATAGTCAGGTCACTATTTCTCAAACACTTGCTATACATTCCTTCTGCTCTAGTCTCTTTCTGAAATTCGTGAAAAACTGTTTACACAGTGTACGTAGCTCTGATGCTAGTCACTTGGTTGCACGCCGTTTATATATGTTTCATATGCTTACAGGGTTTGCAAAATGGACACTCGTAGACTTCAGGAATCGATGATATCGCACTCAGTTCCCGACCAGAGACGTCAAGAACGCCAGCCCTGCGATCAGGATCATGATGTTGAGGAAGTAGTTGGACTGCATGGGCTTGTCCGGGCTGCCTCCGAACCCCTCGTACTCTGCCCTGATCTTTTGCTTCATCGACTCTGACAGCTCCCTCTGTGAGTTCACCCGCGACATGCTCCATCAGTTTACCGTCGAGCTGCCATCTAGTAGATTGTAAGAGTTTAATGGAGGGAGCAAGTAAGTGCTTTTACCTTTCCATACGAGTATTTGGCAGCGACGAAGGGCTCCGGCTGTGGAGCTGCGCCGTTGTTGTCATCGGCTGTCGCTGTCGCTGTCGCTACTGCCGCTGCTACTGGTTCTGGTGTAGGTTCTGCTGCTGGTTCTGGTTCTGGAGCCACTGGTGGCGGTGCCGCTGCTACTGATGGTTCCAGTGTTAGTGCAGTACCCCATGGTTCCAGTGTTAGTGCAGTACCCCATTTCCAAGGGGTACCGGTTGAAATTCGTTTCAACAAATCCGTCCATAACTTTTTAAGAAAAATTAAAAAGTTTTGAACTTGAAAGTTTTTCCAAGAGATGCCTGCTAAAAATTGTTTCAATCTCTCACCAAAAGAGATAGCTTCTTCCGTCTTTTCGTCTGCAGGTGCAGTGCTCATGTCATCGTCCAGTGAGAATCCCTGCATGGCAATCACATCACATGCATGAAGTTAGACTGTAACCAACATGCACATAAAGTTTCTGCAAGAACTAGGAACAAGAAGGAAAAGTTGACCCAAGCAGCTTTAACAAAAATCAATCATACGCTTCTATGGAATGGTTCAAGACAGACTAATAATTTACTACCAGTTACCACTGGTCCTATACATCTCAAACTCCCAATATCAGACTAAATTCTGGTCTTGCTGTACTGGTACATTAATGTTTCTTTCATCTCATATGACCAAACATGATCTAGTGAATGCGATAAGCAAGCAAAGAGCATGCACATTACAGGAAATAAATAAGTCATTTAAATGGAAGACCTCAAGAATAGATATTGACATATTGTCCTAGTGTGTTTACTCATTTACTAAAGTTGTGACTGGCGGTAGAAGGTCAAAATGGAAGGATTGTAACACACTAACACTAACCTCAGGAGGATCAAACTTTGCACCAAGATCGCTCAGCTTAGCATGAGCTTCAGCATAGTCTTTAAAAAACGCTTCCTGGTCCTCTGCGTACTTTTCCGCGTATACCTGAATGTGCCATAGATTCTCAGTTAATGCAAGAACGATCTTCAAAAAGATCCGAAGTCGCAAGCTGAGCTCAAGCACTACCTTGAATGATGGGTCCTCAAATAATGCAGCATCTGTGGGCAAAACAAGAAGATCCTGTTCCTTCTGCTCTTCCGAGGGAAGCTGGCTCAAAAACTTCATGTCCTGAAGCGTTGTTAACAGCTTAAATCATCAGAGATTCTCGTGAATAATATGATCTATCAACACGACAAAAAGGAAGCACACCTTGAAGTAACTGTTATCAAACTTCAACCACTCAACTGTCCATGATTGCCCTCCAGGCTCACCAGGCCCATCCTTCTGCAAAATGCAATGACAGGAACACCTCAGTACTGGTTAATTCAAACTAACCATTTTCACAACCTGCCTGGTAATGAAGTTTGCAAAGAAGATAGTCCGGGTATGAGAAGTGAGAAGAACAGAAGTTTCATTTGTCAATTAAAAAAACATCAAGAGGTGGAGAATAGTACAATACCAAGAATACTGGCTATCAGGTAAGTTTTTGCGTCTTGATTATGTTCTGTCACTAAACATAGCAAAAGGAGACAGACTATAGAAGTTATCAAGTCTTATCAAGTAACTCCACTGTAAGGCAAAGAACCCCAGGAATTCTAAGTCACAACATGATAGCAAAGTGTGTATTCTGTACTCAAAAAACAGAATAATGGATATCGTACGGTTCGAGCTTGCCCAAAAACTCCATATTATTGAAAATAACCTATTGTTTCTTATTTAAACTGAAGCAAATAGAACATAAAAACATACGGTATATTTTGTTTCTGGTTTTCCCCAGCCACTCCGGTCAGGCCTTGCTCTTCCAAGTGTATGTGCTCCAGATAGTGCAACAATTTCCTGCACAAATGCCCCAGAAGTTCAATGACATAGCTCAAGAAAATACAGATAGACAGTTAAGTAAGTTTCAAAACCCGCCACACCTTGTCATCAAGGCCCATTCTATAGAATACCTCCCTAAGGTGTTCAGCCGGATCACGTGGGCCAGCGTCTGCAGAACATGTGCATTAGCAACAATTTAGTTTGATAGGTACCTCTCATAAGTCACATTTAAAGCATTGAACAAAACAAAAAATGAGACATTGGTATGGAATGAAGAACCCATTGGAAACACTGACCAGGAAGCCTCCCTTCAGGTGGACACTGCTCAGCTGCTGTGACATCAACCCGCCCATATCTCATTGGAATTTTCGGGCCACCAGCTTCCTGTATTATGTGATTGACCAAACATATTACTACATAGACTTGACTGATCAAATGACCAAGTGAGATACTTAAGCAGAGAAAGGACAATGACCTCAATTGCCGTAGCACTTGCTAACTGGAACAAATCTGCATAAGTGATACCTGGGTATTTGTCCTTGATAGGTTGGATAAGCTTCAATGCATTAATCAGACCTGTGAAAATCAAGTCAAAATCTGCAAGTTACGACTGACCTAGAACGTATAAGAAATTTAGACTGTCAAGAAAATAGAAAATACCAGCATTGGCTCCATGACTCAACTCAGCATCGAACCTTAAGCTTCCATCAGCTCCACCTCGCTGTGGCCACTCCTCAATATTCTTGTCATAGGTACCAGAATCATGCCACCCCAGACGGACCTGAACAGAGTTGAAAGCATTCACTTATTGACACAACACAATATGACTACAGGGACATGGTAAACTTGCTTCTGCGTATAATTGCAGAAGCACTGGTACATATAGTGACTAAACAATTCCGTGCAATGCTGCACGGAACTAATTTCCACTAATCAGCCCAGTAAAATGCAAGGGAAACAAGCACAATGTCATAGAGTAGCGCTGATTTGGATACATCAAGAAAAGCAAGTCACTACGAAGAACAGAGGCAGAAAAATGTGGAAATTGAGTAGCTCCTCCAATGTACATGTTTGCCGTAGCACACGTATCCAACCAATTAAAACTTGTGCGGGCGTCCAAATTTGTGCCTTTGTTGCAGATTTGTGTTGGGTGTTTTCTTAAGCAGAGACTTGTGGGGACCATGTAAGATATCATAGGAACATCGGTCAGTGTCCTCCCTTGGCGCATTTCAGCATTGCTACATTAGAGTTTTGGTACTAGATCCCGTTACTATGTGATCTGACCATATTCTGCAGTTACAGCATTGTTTGGCATCAACCCTCTTTGCCCTCTGATCATCAGAAACCATAAGGGAATGTTCCTTTATTTTCCTTGAGAACAACCTAGCCCTCAACTACCGAGATGGACATCTCTGATGCAAGGAAAACCCATGCTACATCAGACGGCTAGTGCAATAACCACACTGCACACCACAAGCAGGAGGGCAGGACAACCGGATTGAAACAAAAGCAGCATCGCCACTCACTGAGTCGCTGTATCTAAATACACAGGTTCGCTCTTTCTGTGATTGTCCGGAACGATCGGAAGCCGTAGAATCGTATAAAAAATAGCCTCGAGACTGGAAAGCAAGGAGGACGCTGTGTTCTTGTGTACCAGGATGGGATGGCAGTATGTGGTCTTAAGGAGGTCCTTGATGTCCTCCCGCGCGCCCTTGAGCTGCGCCGCGTCCGACGCCGCCATGCACCGGACCACCCGCACGCCACGCCCGCGCCCGACCGCCTTCTGCACGCACGCAACCCCACCACCACTACACGGTCAGTCAGAGCAGCTCGATTCGATCTGATGTAAGCGAGAATGCACGCGCGCGAATTAAAAGCGAACCTGCGAAAGGAGGGGCTGGTGGGAGCGTAGGCGCAGCCCCGTGCGGGCGGAGCATGGGGAGGGGAAAGAGGCGGCGGCCGCGGCGGCTGCGACCGTTGCGCGGCGGGTGGACGGGGACGGCGAGGCGGCGGGGAGGAGGGAGGCGGCGAGGCGCTCGGCCATGGCGCCGCGCGCGAGAGCTTTGGAAATTTGGAGGGAAGCGAGGGAGGATTGCTGCGCGCCTACGTGGCTGGTCCACGGGGAGTTTGAGCGCGCCTTCGCCTCGCCATCGAGGTACCTTTCGGCGGCGGCTGGTCGGCGACAGGGTGAGGCCGTGCGCGTGTGTGGCGCGGCGAGACTGGAGTCTAATCTTGCGCGGCCAATGGCCGGATGACGCGTGTGCTGGTGGACCGCGACCGCGACCGCGACGGAAGACAACGGTCTCTGCTGTCCTGAAAGAGAGACTGTCCTTTCGAGTCGCATTTGAGACCAGTTACAGTAATGGGCTTATAGCCAAGTTAGTCAGCATTTTTATTAATATGGAGGAGAGAGGAGAGGAAAGAGAAGAGAGCTCGACTCTCATGTAAGCAATAAGCTGGGCACGGAACCATAGACATCTGTGGGCCAAAATAAAAGTGTATGTGAGGAGGAATATGAAAGAGAAAGTAAGACATGGTACCCTATAATAATAACTTTTTTTCTAAAGCCAAATAGGAGACAACTATTGTATAACTTGACTCTTATGACTTGACTTATAGCCAAACACTTGGCTCTATTATTGACCATGCTCTCAGTAAATTTTTGTGGATGTTAAACCTGACTTTTTAAGGAATTCGGGAGAATAAAAAGTGGCATTGCTTTTGTTAGCCGCATTTCTAAGGTACATTGACCATACTACAACCCTAGACTTAGGTCATGTTTGGTTTGTGAATCATTCAGTTTAACTTCCATCACATCAATGTTGCGGTAAATGCATGGAGTACTAAATGTAGACTAATTGCATGCATGTCGGCACAGATTAGGAGTAATTTACGAGATGAATCTATTAAGCCTAATTAGTCCAAAATTGGAAACTTTTTGTCAAATAAGACGAAAGTGCTACAGTGTTTATTAAACTTTAACACCTCTAACCAAACAGGCCCTTACAAAATCGAGCTTTTGGGCCTACACCAAATGAAAGCTCAAGCTTTTTAGATTTAGGGCAACTCTAAGAAAGAGCTATTGCTGATTTTGAATTTAATTTAGATTTTTGGAGTCCTCAATAAAAAAATATTTTTTGGAGGTATAAAATAGCTAGTGGGTCATCCCAGCAATCCGATCGATAAAGAAAGTTAGCGGACGCCGCTTGCCAACGAGGCTTGACACATCGATTCCCATTTACCCGCGATGATTGCCCTTTTGTCCGGCACTTGCTTTCCAGTGTACTTCGATTCGCCTTCTTCCGTGAGTCTGCTCCACACCAGCATCTCTGCACAGTCACATCAACAATCACCCGAAGCACCTGGGAGGTCGCCGTAACGCCAGTGGCATGCACCACCATAAGCTTCGCAAGGTCGCCAAGTACTGCTACCCCATGATCAATCTCCACAAAGATACCACTACCCCGCAAACTCGTATTCATCACCCTGTTCGGCTGAGCTTATCAGCACGACTTATCAGCCGTGGAACAGTATTTTTCTCTCACAGCAAAACAACCACAGCCGATTTATAAGCCGCAGAAACAGTCTGCCGAACCAGGTGCATATTTGCAAGCTCCGCAAGGTCCAAAGGCTCTTCGACAAGTTATACTTCGTCAAGGGCCCTGTTTAGTTCCACGAAAAAAACACTATGAAAAAAGATTCCCCGTCACATCAAACTTGCGATACATGCATGAAGTACTAAATGCAGATGAAATCAAAAACTAATTATACAGATTGGTTGTACTTTGCGAGATGAACGTTTTGAACCTAATTAGTCAACGATTGGACACTATTTACCAAATAAAACCAAAACATACTACAATACTTTTTTTACACCTTTTCGCGAAACTAAACACACCCAAGGCTATTTTGTCAATGTCAGCATGCTCCACTTCTACGCTCTGCAACTAGTTCTACTGGCCCACGGTCAACATCGAGCGTCTATGGTGCCTGCCGAAAAGGCGAAGGAGGCCGAGTGGTGACAAGGCTTCGCAACTCAATGCAGTTCGGATACTTTAAGGGCACCCCCCAACGGTACCACGTCAGCTAAGAGGGAGTCTAGGACGCTGTTCTTTTTCAGTTAATGAATAGTATTTTTCTCTCATGATAAATTAGTGAACAGTACTTTCAGCCATGGCTTTTTAACCAAGCGAACAGGACCTAGATTTTTTTTTAAAATCAGAGGGAGCCTAGATTTATTAAGGAGCAAAAGTTGTTTACATCCGGAGAGAAGGAGCCTGGATTTTATAGTTTTTTGGAAGCAGCAGGCTATTGACCCTGAGCTACTGGCCCAAGCTCTCCACCTCACAGTGCAAGTATTGTTGTACACCTTGGCACGACACAGCAGCACATTATTCTTTTTTTTGTGATAATGATCTGCCATGGGCATCCATCCGTGACTCCTGTCTGGATGCGGCTCCACAGGAGCGGGCCTCATCTATCTTAGAAACAAAAAAAAAACAAATCTCCACTCCCTCATATGCTTATCCACCCGGCGCTCGAAGCAGCGTGGCCGCCCATCCGTCAGCCCCTGGCCTTTCCTCCCCTGTGTTGCATATGTATGTTTCAAGTGTCTGTCAGCCCTGGCCTTCCCTCCCCTATGTTGCATATGTATGTTTCAAGTGTTTGAGACACATATATGGTACAATTGTTCATTTTGATGTTGCAAAAGTAGATCAGGAATGTTACACATGTTACATATGTTGCAAGCAGTGGCGGAGCATGAATAGAATCCAAGGGGGGGTGCAATTCAAGTCTAGTGACTAATTACCGGTTACATACATAATCTTATTTTCTATATAACATGGTCAGATAATTCTAGTGGAAGAGTTTGTAATCTAAATTAATATATCATTAGACAAAGTAAGTAGAACGTATGCAAACTTGCATTTATGCAGTCCCCTGACCATATGCAATTTGATGTGTTGGTGGTCCTTGTTAGATTAGTCTTTTTCAAAGACCGTGCTAATCTTGATAAGCCTAGGCTTATTATGACCGCGTTGTAATTTCTCTTCCTCCTAATGAAAAACGTGCTTTGGCATGATCGCGAAAAAAGTAACCTGATGAGTGTGAGGCTGCAAGATGAACTCTTGCTAATTGTCACTTTATGTGTGGCATAGTCTTGCACCTTTGTTCTTGAACTTGAAGTGTTAAGGAGAAGAAGAAAGCCAATGGACGTACTAGAGTAATAGAATAAGTGAAATCTGGTCATGCATTTACATGCAGACAGAGGAAACATTTGCACGCATTTGAGAAGGCTAGATGAGCTAGCTAGACGCAAATGCTAATTAAATATTTGTAGTAATGCGTTGAAATATAACATCATCAGATAGAAGCTAGAATAAAAAAGGCTAACGCATGTTTAATTGTGACATGGGTGATACACATAGGTATGTTGCAAACTAGCCATGCAGTATGCAGATATACAGAAGTGTCTAGTGTGCATGCATGCACCTAGGCAAAGCTAACACTCCCTATGAAAATTTACCGGGGGGCGGGTGGGAGGGGGGGGGGGGGGGGGGGGGGGGGGTGTTGGGGGCTAAGGCTTTTCAAAGGCATAATGTAAGTGTTTTAAAGGCATGTTGCAAGTGTTTATTTAAAATGTTTCATCTGTTTACTGACGTATGTTGCAATCGTTTTTGATCCGGATGTTGCAATCACTTTTGATCCGGACGTTGCATATGCTTCGAACATATTTTGCAATATTATGTTCCAAATATTTCAGTTGTTTTAGTCTTATGTTGCCGCAAGTGGTTTCATGTTGCAAGTTGCAAATGTTTTTATTTAGATGTTTTATGTGTTTCACACACATGTTACAAGTGCATGTTCTAAATATTTTATCTGTTTTCAGTCTTATGTTGCAAGTGCTTTTACGTTGTTCGCCTGTGGGTGAGTGGGGACCGTGCATACGGGCGTGCGTCGCTCGGGGGGTCGAGGTGCGTTAAGGCGTGCTCGTCCTCAGCTGCTTATCCCGGCTCCCGAGTGTCGCCCGCGCGGAGAGTCAGAGAGAGGAGGGGGTCAAGGGAAGGACCGCACTCGTGGAGCGGGGCGAAGGTGAGCGTGACGACGTCGGACGCGCACGTCGGTCCGGACATCTAGGTGCTAGCCACGTTTTTTTATACAGCAATAAAATTATTTTTTTAAACATGAATAAAAATATTATTTTTCAAGCATAAAATTAATTTACAAGTTCTATATTATTTTTTATTAATAAGTATTTTTATATATCATTTTTCAAGCATGAAATTATTATTCTATATATATTTTTGGGAAAATATTCAATAAATATATATATAATAATTTTGATGCTTGAAAAAATATTGTACCTTATTTTGGAAAATTATTGATAGTAGGCAGGTTGAAGCTTGTAGGCTGCTGTAGTGTTGCATTCGGCGCCAGGGGTAAATGAGTAATTTCGCATTGCTTTTAATACCGTTACCTTGTCAAGCTAATGGAAAGACCAAGAACCAAAACAAAATTTGTTTTATAGCCAAATAAGCAAGTTCAATCGAAAAAGGGTCGAGAAACTAAGCACAACTTTTTTTTAGAGCCTAGGAACTAATTTTCTCAAAACTAGAAGGATCTAAATAGAAACACCGAAACAAGCAAATGGTGTATTTTGGTAATCTAAAGTGGCCCAAGTGTTCTAAATAAGGGCGTGTATGTTTCCGCTTAAAATTGGAATTGACACAAAATTAATCGAAAATCCCACCCAAACGTATCTGATTCTTTCTCGATTGTTTTGGCTGCTGCAGTGAAAGAAATCGAACTTTGACTACCGATCTGCATTCTCTGTACCGCGGCTGAAAGCTCACGTTTTCCCCCACCAGCCTATAGCCCCTGGGCTCTCTTGTCTGCTCTCATCGCCGCAGTCTCGATTTGCGCGGCCACTCCTCTTTCGCTCACCGGCGCGGCTCAGCATGGTGTCCCCGCTCCCGGCTGTCGCCTCTCGCCCGGCTGAGCCTGCTCGCGACGAGGGAGCCTACTCAAGCGGAAGCAAGGGACCTGGGTGACCTCAGCGTAGCGAGCTCGGGGCAAGAAGCTCGAGCGGAAGCGAGGACGTGGGCGAGCTCGGTGGCAGGGAGCTCGAGCGGAAGCAAGGGACCTAGGCGGAAGTTGGGCAGAGAGACGAGGAAGGAGAAGGGCACATAGGTCTTTTTACGCTATCTAGTACCGTAATGATCAGGATTGTCAAATGCTATCGATTTTTTTCTCCCGGAGATTTTTCGGACCGTGACTTATATAAAAGAATCGTGATTGAATTATAATCGGTTCTTAGACAAGCGGTCCCCTGAAGATTGTGCAGCAGCACCGTTGTCGGTAGCGGCATACTCACGTAGCAGAGCAGGGGCTAGGGTCATGGCCCTAGTTGTGATCCAAGAAGTCCAAGTACCCATTTACTAGTTTGTTGGCCCAACAACAGGCCCAAGCGAAGTAGTCCACCGAACTTGTTCGCGACTCGCCCCTTCCGACGCCGATACCGACCCCGTTCGATCCCTCATCCTTGCGCCGGCCTGGAGCCTCAGCTCAGCCCTCGGCAGACCATCTCGGCTGCTCGCCTACTCCCTACTCCCCACGGTCAATCTCGTGCAGCCCGGCCGGCGGCACCAGAACAGGGCGCAGCCGGAGCAGCAGCGCCTTGTGCCACTGCCCACATCCAGCAGGGCACAGGCCGGCGTCCGCAGCTCCAATCCGGCGGTCTGGCCTCCACTGTTCTACTCCTTTTCGTCTGCTCCAATCCAGCTGCGGCCTCTAATTTGTGGTATTTCCCTACTGCCGCCCACTCCCTAATTTCCAATCCCAACTGTTTGTATTTGTAGTATCTATTCAATTTGATTGAAAATTGAAACTAGAATCTTCAATCTAAAATTACAGATCATTCAAAAATGAATGAGACCAATACTTTGGCATCTTATTCCCTTGCGCTGCTGCCACACAACTGAATGAAACATTTTTTTTATACAATTTAATGTTCTTAACTATTTTATTGTACTATTAAACATGTAACTGAAGTATCATATCAATTTGAAAATTTCCCTTCATTTTAGTTCTCAATATGTGTGACATATATGGCTAGTTTTTGCCAATGGGAAGTGGCCCTAATCTTGAACAATTCCTGGTTCTGCCGCTACCAGCCAGTACCCTCACTTGCTGCCATTGCCGTGCATGCACCATCCCGTGTATCCAGTCTGCTCGGCTAGACAAACGTGAGCTACCCACCCAAGCAAGGGTAGTGCACTGTTGCCTCAGAACATCACCAGCTCCTCCCTAGTCGGCGCTGTCACCGACCAAGAAGAAGGGAGATACATGCTACCTTGTGCCATAATGGAGGCCCGCAACCAATGCACAGGCACCTGGGAAGCCCTCAGTGGTGGACCCAGGATTTCTGTGCTGGGCATTCAAAAAATGGAGTGGCACAAAGAGATCATGAAAGTATTGCTAAATTTACAATAAAAAATGCATACAACGTCCCCGAGAGTGAGACCGCGTGATAGCCTTTTTCTTGCTCACGTGCCAATTGGCTCGCAGCCAGAGGGGAATTTTGTCGAATGGAACATGGTCCGGGTCTCTAATTGAGGCCCTTTTTGCTTTGGCAAGAACAAAGACAGACAATTCTGTCTTACTTGTTTGCTATTGTGTTTGAAGCTCACACAATGCGTATCCATGGTTTTTGTGTCGATAAGTGCAGTTCTGATTGGGGATACTGAAATCAGTGATAGAGGTACATACTCCTGTCATTTTAGGATTCTAGTTGGTCAGACTTCTTAACTTGACCCATCAATGCATGAAAAGTTACATAGATTGGCAACATATGCTTGATGTTATTAGATTCACCATGGAAAGTACTTTCACTATAACTTTCATTATTTCAAATGATATATTTTTACAAAAGATGCAAATCAAAGTGTCGAATTGGAGACTGTGTTGCTGTCCTAAACGACTTACATTTGGAATCACAGGGAGTATTGTATACAATTATCTTCATTGTGTGTGTGGCTTGACTACATACAAAACTCAGCTTTCTCTCTCTCTCTCTCTCTCTGAAACAGCTCACCATGAAGATAGCCTGGGGTAAGAATTCCAAGGTTAAGAAGCAGTCGGTGGTAGTATCAACTATACCAGGCCTACCATTTGGAGCGGAGAGTGACAATGATGAGGCTGAAAGGGAGGAAAAAGCAGATGAAAACACAAACTGTCCTGGAACAAAGCCAGTTGAAACTGCTGACTTGCTCCAGAGTCAGGGAGACAAGCTAGCCGAGGTACCTCTATTTCTTTGAGATTGAATCCCACAAATTTGTTATTCCCTCATAGTTGAACGGCTGATATGTGTTTGTGGGGTTCTGTGCTGTTCCTGTGCCGCGCTCCTTGGGAGTTCAATTTTCTCATGGTTTCCTTGGCCAAAGAATATTCAATAACTGCATACTTGATGAAGTGATTCTTAATTATCGTGTAGTCTTTGAAATAAGGAGTTAAAGCGCAAAATGAATTAGTCTGTCTCAGAAATCCACCTTGTGTGGGTAACTGGGTATACCCTCTCTTAGAAATCACAGAAAAGCTTCTGAAATATCCAGTTTTGGCTATCCATGTGCTTTTGCATTTGCCGCTGCCTATAAAACTCTTTGTGGACAGCTAGTGAGGTACAAAAATTCAGCAGTCCAGTCATACTCAGCTTCTATGTGATACTAGAAAGAAGTAACTTTTTTTGTTATTTTGTAGGAAGGGAAGTACCATGAAGCACTTGCTAAATGGGAGGCTGCGCTTATCTTGACACCTGATAATGCAATACTTCATGAACAGAAAGCTCAGGTTTTACTTGAAGTGGGAGATGCATGGCGTGCACTGACAGCAGCAACCAGTAAGCTCTTGTTCTTTTGGATGAATTACTTGCTGGGCTATGCTATAGGAAATGCCGTGAACTGGGAATAACACCAACCATTTAAGTGATATACTACTACTACTATTATAGTAGCACCAACCATCCATTGTCTTGAATTTACTTACCCATGGGGTTTCTTTCCTGGTAAAAGTTGACATTAGTGACACTTTTGTTGTAGACATGCATACAACATGGATGACATAAGTGTGAAGAACCACCCTGTTATCACAAAGTACATATGATCGTGGTGTCAGTCCCATTTTCTACAGTAATCAAACCATTTAAAGACATGTTGGGGTTATCTTGCAGGAGCAACAGAACTGGATCCATTTTGGCCTGAGGTTAGTAGGGATTTCATCAGTGATGCTACTGGCTCTCTTTCCATTTTCGTTTTCTGCCCAGCTTGATCCCTCGGAGAATGCCATAATTACTCAATACTGTCACCCAATTAATCAGTATTGTAACCATCAGCATTATCTGGTGATTTACAGGCTTGGGTTACACTTGGTAGAGCTCAGTTAAATTTTGGGGAGCCAGATTCAGCGATATTGACATTTGACAAGGCGTTAGCTATCAAGGTGCCCATTTTTTTCTTTTTAACCTAGTATAATCCCGATTATCTCCTATGCAATCATTGGCCATCATACAGAAATAAGTTGCCTTTTACGCCTAAACGATCTGTTGGATGCTTTGTGCAGCCTGACTATGACGACGCAAAAGCTGACCGTGAAACTGCTGCTCGTCTAGTCAAGAAACGAGGGCAGCTGCATACATCAGGTTTAAGTGCTAACAAGAGACGGTTCACAGTCGGGGAGTACCCAGAGAAGGGTGCAGAGGGCGAAGAAAAAGGGAAAGAAACAGCCGTATAGTCCAGTTAGTCTGCTCCCTTTTTTAAGCCAGGATGGAGCGCATGTAAGAAGCAACCTTTTCAGGATTCTGCTCCCTTTGCATGTCAGGATTCTGGATTTCTGAGCTTTTTGGTTGTGACAAAGCTGTATCATCGCTCTGTGAAACTATTATTTAGAGGGAGAGGAATATAGGGGTCTAGAAGATGAGTATCGTGAAGCCATGTGGTGTTTGTGCATACTCCTGTGAGCCATGTGCTAATGTGCCTCGTTGGCCCGGCTTATCAGTGTCAGCTAATCTGTTAGAACGAGTTACAGAGCTCGCTTCGTTTGAAGCCTTTTTAACTGGCAGCTTCTCAGCAGTGTTACAAAGATTGTTGACTATTGAGGAAAGAGAGGATTGTGGCTATATACGAGCATTATTTTACAAGTTGCTAGTTGCTACTTGTACAAATTCAGGGATTGTGGAATTCTACGAGACATCTTAAACAAACCAACTTAATATATTGTAACATTTCTGTGTCAATGTGAAAGGCTGCTCTCAGGACGGCACCAATGAGCTCATGTTAGCAATTAGCATAGGGTTGTGTTAAGGATTTTGCTGGTTTACTGGCTTACAAATGCCTCCACGCTCCACGAGACCCTGTCCCCAGATACATGAGAAGCCGACAAGCCGTCCTCTCCTGCACCAAACAAGCTATCAGAGGATTACGGTGCTGTGTGACTGTAGCTAGTGTGAATGTATATATGATGATTGGCCAAAAGTGCGAGTGCATCAATCCAATCATCCTATCGCCATTCTACTCCCTCGATGTCGGATTTAAAAGTCGTTTAGAACAGCGATACAGTCTTCAAAACATAACTTTGACCTCTTGTTTTTATAAAAAATATTTATGGAAAAGTGATATATGTATACTTTTATGAAAGTATTTTTCAAGACAAATCTATTCATACAATTTTTATATTTGCAAACTCAACAACTTAAAAGTTATTGATGATTTATATTCCCAATGTTTGACCTAAACCTTGTCCAAAACGACTTCTAAATCCGATACGGAGGGAGCACTTTGCGACGTGCAACTCCATTTAAAAAAAACTGCATTAGTAAAGGAACCATTTTTTTTCAAAAAAAAAGTACATAGGCGACTAGACGAGGCTGGGCATATAGCTCAAGCTACAAGGAACAAATACTCGTACGCCTCGATGCCTCACAAGTCACAACCAACCGCGGAGCCAAACAAGCTAGACAAGAAGAAAAGCATGCCCCTAGAAAATGCTTCCTTATGGTTTGGGATTCAGACCTCATCCTAGTTATTCTAAATCCGAGCTTGACGCCCAAGGTCGGGAGCTCTCTTAGCTCCACCCTAGCAATGAGAAAGGCCTTGGGGACCTTGTTGCAGCTCTTGGTGCTCCTTGGTCTCCTCCTTTCTCCTCTCCTCCTCCTCCTTCATTTCTTCTTTCCCTTTTATATTTCTTGCTAGAGATAATCAAGAGTCGTGTGGAGAATGGCTATAGAAAGGGAGGTGTTGCGTAGGTAAAAGTTGTGCTGACATGTGGATCTAAGCGGGATGTGGGACGAACATCTCATAAACTGCGTGCTCTAGGTGTCATCGTGTTCTGCGTGGGACTGTCCATTCTCTTTGCCGGACCGTCTGTTAGTGCACTAAATTTCATTTTCAAAGTACATAGCACTTAGGTTTGGAATTAAAGAGTCTAAGATGCTGGTGATCATGCTTAACAAGGTAGCAGGCGCTGGGATATCACACATAAAGAACACTCTTGTTGATTCAGCCACCCCCAAGTCCGTACCCGATCTTCCAACCATAGCAGAAGCAAGTCAGTTGAAGAATTTAGGGCGTGCTTGTTTTATGGAAAGAAGTGGTCCATCATCATCTCGCTCTATAATTTTTGTTTGGTTTGTGGAATAGATAAGTTGATCCATCACTATCTCATTGCTCACAAACTAATAATTAGTGCTGGTATGAAAAACGAGGTCATTTTAATAGATTCAAGAAATAAATTTATGATGCATTACCTCATCTAGAATGAGTTGATTTCCCAAACCCAACATATTGGATGAGTTCATGTTCATCAAAATAAAATTGTCTCGGTGCTAGTCGAGCCAGTGTGAATTTATTAGAATGACAAATTAAGACCTCGTCCAGTTATCTTGGAATGAGCCTAGAAATCATTCTGACTCTATCAAGTTTATATAAATTAGGTAACTATTTCAGCTGAGAATCTTTTGAGGGGATGGTTTTTGCACAACCTAACGAGGCCTAAAGGGGTTTGCTACTTTTTCTGTAACGTCAGTTTGCCTTTTTTTTTGAAAATTTGTTGTGGAATGATATATAAAATTTTCTTTTGCAAGTATCATCATACTTACTTAAAACTAGGAGCTTTGGTGTATCTTTCAAAACTCTACATGTTCATTCAAGAAGTAATTCGCGTCATCATCAAAATTCAAACTCAAAAGGCTTCTGCAGTTACGTAGGTGTGGGCCCTCGTCGACCATTTTGGGAGGCACCGATTCGAGAGGCTTTTACCTGTGTACCTTTAAAAAAGATGTCACATTCCTGCGTACCCCTCAAAAGTTGGTCCTCACCTACGTGCCCTCGCTCGAACTTTTCTTTTCCCTCACGCTATTCCGTCAGCATTTGCTCCTAACGGTGGGTAACGGCTCTGGAGAATGACTCAATTGCCCTTAGGCTTGTATGGTCGTCTGAACTTTTTCATTTCCCCTGTGCCATTGCCAGGCCAATTGGCTTTGGCACCAGAGACGCCGCTATTGGCGCCAAAAAACATGAATTTGACGCCAAAGAGCCTGCCCTTCTCTCTCTCTATATATATATATATATATATATATAGGACCTTACTATTTATCAGCCTGCCCTGTAAATAACAATTAGCGCACCGGCGGCCGGAGATTTAATTCGGCGAGGTCGTGTGTATTTACTGTTGCATTAAAAGGCTGCCAGCTTTTATTCCACTTATTAAATATTCCCACAATTACACCGGTCAGCTAGCATGCTGGTGCGTGAAGTTGGGGCGAGTGCAATGAACGTCGAGTAGTAATATGAAATGAATCATGGAGGCAGCAGTTGTGGCATTTTACTACCGGTTCGTGCATGCAGGTCATAGGCCTTGTTTAGATCCTCAAATTCCACCCCAAATTCTACTATACAAAAAGAAGATTCCCCATCACATCAAAATATCGGCACATATATGGGGTACTAAATGTAGATGAAATCAAAAACTAATTGCACAGTTTTGTTGTACTCTGCGAGACGAATATTTTAAGCCTAATTAATCAATATTTGGACAATTATTACCAAATAAAAACAAAATTGCTACAGTGTGACGGGACATTTACTATGCAAATTTTGCATCCCAAATTTGGGATCTAAACAAGGCCATAGTAATAAAAGGTGGCTGCACTTTTCTCACACAAGTACCCACTGCCACCGCTCGAGTAGTACAGCAGCGTTGCAGCAACCATGTCAGACTAGTGTTATTTTATTATTGCTGTTGTTTCCTTCGATAGGTAAACTTGATCGTGGAAATTTTTCTTATGCACACGATGATAACCACAAGTACTGGCGACCCTAATTTTCTCTGCACACGATTAATAACCAAAATGCATAGTAAATTATTTACCGCATGACAGAATTATTTACGGAATAATTTTTTATTACTACTATTATCATTTGATACGGTAAATAATTTAGTTTGGACAGTTGAGTAATAAAATTAGCGGTGATAATCACTGGAAAATCGGTCTCTGGTCAATGTACTTTTTATTACTATATTATCATTTGATTCGGTAAATAATTCAGTCTAGACCATGAGTAGTAAAAATGGTGGTGAAAATCATCAAGGTGTCCGGTCTCTGTGAGGAGCAATTTTTTTATTACTAATAAAAAATGGTGGTGAAAATCATCAAGGTGTCCCAGTAGCAATATAACTTGCTTTAAAGGCAGCAATGGATCTCTTTTAAAGTTATTTTTGTAATAAATTTATATGGAGATATAAATATTATTGCATGCATGGACACCAAAAATATAAATAGTTAGACAACTATTTAGGTTTGGAAAAGGAGTGGGAAAGGTTTGGGTAGATTCTAGGTGCCTCTAGTTTATTTAGAATTTTTCTGAAAATTTTTTGTAGAATGAGAAAGGGCTTGATTTAATCTTCTGTGTACGATTTCCGAGTGTGCCTAGCAATTTTCTTCTGCCTGACGTGTGGGCACGTAGGTGAGGACCACTTTTGAGGGGTACGCAGGAGTGTGGCATCTTTTTTAAGGGTACACAGGTAAAAGTCTCTCTAATATGTCAGTGACCCAGAGGGCAAGAAGGACATTTTTTCAGCCCGGTCCCATATGTCAGAGCCGTCAAACGGCTAAAATCTAACAGAATGCCGACGGAATGGCGTGAGGGAAAAGAAAAGTTCGAGCGAGGGCACGTAGGTGAGGATCAACTTTTGCGCAGGAGTGTGACATTTTTTTTTAAGGGTACACAGGTAAAAGACTCCCGATTCGAAAGATCCAGACGACGCTCGCTCCAGTCGAGTCTCAGCAAGGAAGATGTGGGGGAAGGGAAAGAAGCGTTTCGGCGGCGGCGGCGAGCCGGCGGCCAAGCGCCAGGCCGCCGGGGATGACGGCCCCTCCGAACCCGCCGAAGACGGTACGGTCGTAGCCGAGGTATGGACCGCGCCCAATACCTTGTTTCGAGACAGAACCATAGGGGCTAGAACCCTAACCCATTGGATCAAAATGATGGCGCTTGTGCAGATATCGAAGAACAAGAAGGTGTCCGTTAGGAGCTGGAAGGGCAGGGTCTACGTCGACCTCCGCGAGTTCTACGTCAAGGACGGCAAGACTCTCCCCACCCGCAAAGGTACCACCAGCGACTTCTGCCCCTCTCATTTCAGTTCTACTGTTCCTATGGGTGTTCTTTTTTCCCTGACTGCTTCTGGCATCCGAGTAGAACGCTCCAGGTCAAGGTATCTTGCACCATTGTTAACACTTAGCACAGATGAATTTAGTTTAGGGCTGGACTACGGACGCCCTTGGTTTTGTTCTAAAAATACATGTGCGGCTTCGCGGCGCCCACAATTGAGCTGGCCAGCCCAGGATATACATATACTTTGTGATCCATATGGATTACCTGCCTAGTATACAATTCTTGTAGTCACTAACCTCTAATCAATCAAACTTAGTTTACTTGTTCCTTGTTTCTATGTATATATGAACCACATGTTTTAAAAAGTGGATGTACCTTGATAGAAAAGACCAGGATATGGTATAAGCGGCATGTGGCTCCAGTTCCTTTGGTCAAGAACAATAATTCATCCTTGAGCTGCAATTAAAATCAAGGGTAACAGTAGATGAATATGTGTTTACCCTTTTAAGCAATGGATAGAAGATTATAAATAGAACACTTGAAAGGAACCATACTACATATCTCAAAAGGTTCAGATCCTTCCTTTTGTCACTCTCATTCTGCCTATGGTGTCATCATTTGCCTTTTGTTGCTCTAATTATGTCTATGGCGTCACCATTTGCAAAACCATTCCCATTTATCCATCAGCTGTTACTGCAATAACATTGTCAGGATCCAAAACAATGAACAGCAATAATGTCAAACCTTAGCAGAAAGCCTCTTGCTCAGGGAGGACTTCTCTCACCATACACCCAATCTCTGATAGCCGCTACACCTTAGGACAAAACGAAACATACTTGACACAATTAGTGATACTTCTACTAATCTCTTCAATATCTATAGTTGTCTGTGAAATTTCTCCTGTGCTGTAAAAATATATAATTAGAAAATTGTTCCTAATTAATGCAAGGTTATAATGAACTGCATATCCAATGGAAAGAAGTGTCATGTTATATCAGTCTTATCTGATCAGATACCCCAGGAAATCATCCCATATGTGGCTCAGGCGCAAGATGGATGTCAGATCATTCCCTATGTAGGATAGAACGTTGTGTTTTGCTTAGTCACAGCCTGCATGATGAGGGGCCTGTATTGGGGAGGTTTTGACGTTGTGCTTTGTTGCTCTTTCCATGGGGTAGGTGGTTTTGTTTTGGTTAGTTTGGTTGGGTCCTTGAATCTTGATGGCTGATCCCTTGGTGATCAGAGTCATGGACAGCTTTTTCGGTATTTCATATCTCACTGTTATATTACATTCTGAACTGTGTAATTTCGTTACGTACGTAATGAAATTCGGTTTCAACCATTGTGGAAAAAAAGAGATACTTCAGGAAATATACATTTTTGTCAAGCGTGTGGCAGATATATACCCTTTTTTGATCTTGATTCTTGATTCCTTCGCTTGTGCTATGAGATGGCTCAGTTTAACCAAGAATCTGTGGTAGGCAATCACTTCACGCAACCAGAACTTGTGAAATACTTACATTCGTGCAATTATTACTATATGAACTTCAATGCAGAAAACACATATGAATACTAGATAAGGATAAACAAGAAGAATTTGGTTGAACTCACCACAAAAATTACAAATAGAATAGTTATATGTCTATAACTAATAACTGTATCTAGGTACTGTACATTCCTAAAATAAATTGAATGTGGTTTGTCAGATGCACACTCTCTTACCTCTGTTTTGACAGCACAGTCAACTCCATCAGTGCTGCCTGATAGGAACACGATCCCTACCGCGGATTCGGCGTAGATTGTAGGAGTGAGAGGAAGGGGGACGGGGCTTGAACAGCGAGGCACGGCGTCGGGGCGTCGTGAACGAGGGGAGGAAGGAGGCGGCTAGGGCTTTGGGGTCTCCCAGCTCCCTAAGGGAAGCTGAGAATTATGATTCTCTTGCTTGATTATACTAATAGAGTTTACAGATATTTATGTCCCTTCTACTCTACCTATTTTGCTAAATAACCTATCTGGGACTAATATAAATTGAGAATACAAAGATAACTGAGCTAACAAAGATAACTGGGCTGTGCTATTTAGCCCATTAATCATGGCGCCATCTATCTGGCCAGCGTTGGCCCATAACAGCTGCCTAGCTGTGGGAGGCAAGTGAGGAGTGAAGATGCATTGGATGAACTCGTGCATCGCATAGAACAGATAATATCAATAAAAGTGTATGAGTTATGGACGAGTGAAGATGATTTGCATCTACATGTTGAGATGAAAAGTAGAAGGTCCAATCAAACACATATACAACAAGTGATATTTGGACCTGTTACCTGGTGAGATATTTATCGCAGTCTTGGCCTCCAGCTTCGAGTGCAGTGGAGGATGAATCCAGCAAAAATGCTGGCGATGGACGCTTACTCTCAAAGGGATTGATTGTTTGCTTGGGAAGTTGCAGTAGATAAGGTCGGGTGGATGGAGATGTGAGAAGTGGAAGGGACTGGCGCAGGAGCTGTTGCTGTTTGGACTGCAGCCCAAGCTGGTCCGTGGCTATGCAGCGTGTCATTTTGTCGAACAGGCCGTGTGCACGCAAAAAGGTGTGCTACGCCTGCGCGCTGCTGGCACACCCAGAGCTGTCTCTGGTGGTGTGCAGAGTCCACTGCTGAGGAAGAGGATAGCTGCCATTGCAGGGGACCTCCTGTAGCTGCTGCCTGAGGTGCCCGTGCTGCATGACATCTTAGGCCGCGCGGAGCACCTCACAGCCTCATGTAGAAGACCAATGCAACAGTGGCGAGGTGATGAGGGCCATGATGCTGCCCTTGATGATGCGGCAGGGAGAGCCACTGTGCTGCTACTCTTCCCAAGGTCCCTGCACCTTCCATGAGCCCGTTCAACCGCCCTGCGTCACCACGATGCCTAGTCATCGCATGACTCGCCAAGGGGTGGCTGTGAGCTCTGCAGCTCGGTGCCCTCTGCACGGACTCCACTCTGTCTGCGTTCCACGCCACACCCTACACGTGGCTGCGCCGCGGGGAAGTAGGTGGACTCAGGGGAGCGGCAGCAGGTGAGGCACAGGCGGGGACATGGGGAGCAGGATAGGAATTTGCAGCCCACGAAGGTTCACGGTGGTTCAGGTCAACCATGAAGCGGGTAGGAGATCTGAAGTGACTTGCATTGGACGGATCAGATCGCTTGATTGCACGATCCAACGATTAAGGGGTAACAGGTGGCGTGGCCCTATTGTACTATATATAGAGAGATTAACGATGGGATGAATGGCTTCCTTCTAACCTAACTGCTTCTGTGCTCACAGATTTTAGCTTTAACCGATTTTTGCCATTTATTTAGACCATTATGTGAACTTTAAACATACGTAACAATAATAGAGGCACTGGAAATTTTTTTTGTAATGGTACAGAACTTATCAAGGTAGAATCTACGCCTTTAATCTGCACATAATATTTTCTGTTACTGTTATGCAAGTTTGTGACGACAATCTTTTGCTCTTCAT
The DNA here is from genome assembly GCA_038087645.1 of Saccharum hybrid cultivar R570. Taxonomy (NCBI): domain Eukaryota; kingdom Viridiplantae; phylum Streptophyta; class Magnoliopsida; order Poales; family Poaceae; genus Saccharum; species Saccharum hybrid cultivar. The sequence goes on from JAQSUU010000198.1 coordinate 1,957,065, forward strand.
CACTTGAATTTGAGACCATGCACTTAGCCAAGTGATGAAGTAAGGATTGTTTTTATGCATATCCTGGCTGATAGTTATGAATAAGTAATGCTCTTGAGTACTCTAATTATCATGGTGTGTTTATTTGAAAATTATCATATTTGGAGCTGACATATTCTGTTTTAAGCCCATGGCTTCAAAGGTAAGAGTATTAATTGCATGGTAAGTTTAGATATGCTTAACTTCTGGATCAAATTCTATTAGAATATGAACATCAGCATATGGGAGAGCAATTTATTTTCTTGATTCAAATGTGGCGTCATCTTTAATATTTCCTAGAGATGATGGTATATATTCTCTACTTATTATTAGTAATATAATCTCATCTCTTTTCCTTTCCAGGTATATCACTCCAGTTAGATCAGGTCAGTGGTGTTTTCAATTTTTTACATATGTTGTATGATTCTTAGAATTTATATGCGTACAGGAAGCTTGATTTCATGAAAATATAGATCTTAATATATTTGAAACTTGCATGCCATACTTGGAATATCAAGTAGCCCATCAAGTGGCCCTATGAAAATTTATTTGACAAGCATTGCCATTCTTTTATGGCCATGACATGGCCCTGTTCATCTGGCTTATAATCCGTCTTATTTAGCTTGTTTTTTCAGCCGGAACAGTATTTTTCTCTCACAAAAAATCAGTCAACAATGTTTTTCAGCTGGCTTATAATTCCAGCCGATGGGGACATAGTTCTATGCTATTCTATAGTTAAACAAATTTATCACTATTAATCTGAATAATAATTAGTACCAATATCCATCTGTCAGGTATCCAGGAACATAAGCAGAAGTAGTTTTTCTGTTATCTTTGCAGTGAATTACCAAGATCAAGGCACACAAATATGCCATCATAATAATTTTTAGCCGCTATTGAACTCTTGGCAAAGTAGAAGACATTGCCGTTCTCCCTCGTCTTTTTCTTTATGTTACTGAAGCAACAATTTTTCATTCATGTTGGTATTTACATCTGCAGTGGAAGATACTGAGGGACAATATCAAAGCCATAGATGAGGCCATCAAGGAGAACACATGATGGGAGCCGCCGAGCAGTCACGTATGGGCAAACTTTTGCTTCTCGTCTGACGCCTGGTTTATGGAAGTAGTGTCAAGACTGGTTTTTGTTGCCCATATGCTGCCATGTTGCTTTTTGTGCACTTGACCACCTGCTATAGGTGGCCGCATGGCCGAAAGGTTTGGTTTCTGCCTCGTGGTATGTAAACTTCGGATGACGGAACTTCTCACTATTATCTTGTAGTTGTAGCCAAAACCAGTTTGGTAGGAGTGCAGAACTAAGATTTGGTGTAAAAATTATCCTGTTTCTTACTTGCCTTATTATGAGATTATTATGCCAACAAGCATTGCTGTTTGGGATTGTAATTGGCGTGCTGGTCGGACGGTTGCAGGCCTAATCCTCGTTAGGCTCGAAATACCACCTTGGCATTCGTTCTTGGGCCAATATTTTCTTCGATTGGGAAAGGAAAAACTACCTAATTATCACTGCCGTTTGACTTCCTTGCCAGAACTGTAAAATCGAATAATTTAGCCCCTATAACTCGTAAAACCTTAAAACGTTAAATTACTTTTATGTCCAGGTTAGAAGTGGTTTTCAAAACAATTTTATTTCTTATTAGTTAAAAAATTTGGTAAATGCTTGATAAGACTTTTAAGCCATTAAAAATATATCTAAGGCTCTAAGATCCTATAAGGAAATCTTGGAGATATATTAGGAAACGATAAACCCCAATAAAATATTTAGAGTTCTTGAAAGTATATTTAAAAGCTTTCAAAAGTTAGATATAGGTCTAGGAAAATAGAAAATATATTCAGAAAAACATGAAAAATTCTTAAAACATTCCAATCAATGTCTAAACATGTTTTTAAAATCTTCCATAACAAAAACACTGAGATGCATCCAACATGAATGCATTAAGCATTAAATGTATGTTGTCTTGGTTTTCATCCTATATCTTTGTTACGAAAAGTTTTTAAAACATTTTTAGACATCAATTAGAATGCTTTGGGAATTTTTTTAGATTTGTCTAGATATTGATAATTATAATTTTTAAAAGTTTCTAGATATATTTTCGCAAACTCTAAATATTTTATTTGAGTTTGTCGTGTCCCAATAAATCTCTAGGATTTTCCTCGTGGTTTTTAGAGGTTCGGAATTTTTCTCTTGGTTTAAATAACTTACCAAGTATTTATCATATTTTTTCAACAAAAAAGATAAAACCGCATTAAGAACCACTTCTAACATGGGAGTTGATTTAAATGGTTTTGAGAGTTAAAGATGCAAAATGATTGATTTTTCGGTTTGAGGGGGAAAATATTTTTTTTTGAGATGGAGGAAAATATAGTTTAGAGAGGTAAAAATGACTTTTTCTATTAGAAAACATGTTCTTTGCTAACTGTATTGATCTGGTATAGTGGTATGCATTTGATGGGATCCACACAGCCAAAACCCATTGGATGGTAAGGCGTGGGTGGGTAGAACGAAAGTTGCTGAAACTTTATCTAACTAGCATCTCAGCGACAACAAAACGCTTTGTTAACAACTTTTAATGAATCGCGAAGGAGCCTATGTCAAGTGGTTACAACAGCAGCACCTGAGGTTTTGGATTCGACTCTCCGTGAGAGCGAATATTTTAGAATTTAATGGTGTTGTGCTTTCAGTGGTAAGAGACATTCCCGTCGAGAGCGAGACACCACGTATGTTATGAGTGTCTGCGTTGTACTGTGTAATCGCAAAAAAAAACCTTTTAACAAATAAAGATCAATAACGTGAGAACTATTTGAATTCCACTAACTAGCCTCGTAGTGACAACAAAACATTTGCTCAATAATTGCTACGAAGAGAAGAAAGAAAGAGAACTACAATGTTAATATATATTTTAAAACTTGGTCAAAGTTAGAGAAAGAGATCAAAGTTACATTTGCCCAAGAGTAAATCACATTCACCATATAACAACTTAGCAGGTGGGTGCAGATTAGTCCAACAACCTGTAAATTGCTCAAATTAGTATAATAACTTGGCAAATTGGTGCATATATGATATAAACGCTGCTAGTGTGATAAAATATATGCACTTACATATTAGGCGCTAAGGTTAACGGCAGGTTTACGGCACATGTATTATGCATGAGGTTAGTGTGGAATAGTTTAAAATGGTTTTGACAACTATAAGACAGACATCACGAAGCAAGTATTCCACAACGTTGATTGAGAAGTTGATGCCGTTGCTCGTGGATATAGTTAGTGTCTATTTTTCATGAACTTTTAATCCTCTATTCTAAGCATACCAAGGAGGGTTTTCACAGGAGGAGGATCTTTGGTTTATACATCTTGTTTACTAATATTAGTTCATAAATTTGTAGGACTGGAACTATGGTGTTCCTCTTTTTTGTTTCGCTGAAAGTTGGCTTACGCTGATTTGTTGTGAGAGAAAAATACTGTTCGTTCACTGAAAAATACTGCTGAAGTAGTGCTGCAGTATATTAATATTGCTACTCAATGTTTGGACCTTACATACGCCAATTTGCCAATTTGTTGTACTCATTTGAGTAGTTTAAAGTTATTAGACCAATATGCACCCACCTGACAAACTAGTTCGACGTCCACTGGTTTGTTCCTACCCTCCACCCGCCTATAAATATCGTGAAGATCGCATGTGCTGAACCCTTCGACGAGGAGCAACTATACCATATCGTCTCTAGATTAACGATGGAAATCATGGATTTGGCTGTTTAATGTTGAAAACAAGACTCATGAACAACATGTAACAGTATCTTTTTTGTGTAACGGTATAACATACATTCATACATATGTTATCGTGGTATTATATTTTTCCATTGCAAGGTATGAGCATTTACCTTTTTTTTTCTCGAATATACAAAAGATTTATATATAATTATATTAAGAAGAAGAGTTGAACCATACAACGACGCGCTTTTGATGAGCGCCCTACAAGGTCTTACAGCCAAAAGTTTTGGCTAGACCGTCCTAGTAAACAATTCCAAGCTTTGATATTACATAAAAGTCTACAACCGAGCTAAGAGCAGCGCTGTAACCTACAAAGCTGAACGCCTCTACTGCTGGCTGCGCGATCCTACTTCGGCGTCCGAGAAGAGAATGTTGTTTTTTCTACCAACCCTCTCATTGGTCGCCGGGAACAACGAGTCGAAGGCTTCAACTTGGCTCGACGTCAAGTTCCCTGTGTATATGGCATCATATGCTTCCTTGGACACGGATGAAATTGGTGCTGCCGGCGGCACGATGCCCATCTTCTTCATGAGTAGTACCTCGCCCCGCTTGGAGGTCGATATGTGCGCCAACGGCTTAGCGGCAATCCGTCTGCTCCTGATTGGCAGAGGGCACTTTGAGGTTGCCACCTTCTGCCTTAGTGGACTGGCGATTAATGGTGACTTTCGCTTGTGCTGCACCTCCTCGGTGAACCGTGTGAGACGCCGAGCAGCCTCACTTGACGTGGGTGTCACGTCGCTAGGGGTGGGCGTGTCCATCGTGATGTCGACGCCGGTGTAGGGTCGAGATGGCGGACTAGAGGGGGGGTGAATAGTCCTTTCTAAAACTTAAACACGTTGGCTAACCGAAACAAATGCGGAATTAAACTTATCGGTCTAGCCAAGACTACACCCCTCTATCTAAGTTCACAAGCACCTCACAAAGATCCTAATTAAGCAACTAAGGTGCTTTCCTTAGCAAGAGCTCTCCTATTTAACTCTAGAGCAAGGTCACACAAACCTATGCACTAGTACTTTGCAAGCAAGAGGGAACTCCTACACAATTCTAGTAAGCAAAGCGTACAAAGCCTAAGCTCACTAGCAATGCTCAATAACAAGGCTACACAAGCCAAATTAGAGAGCGCAAGCTACTTAGCTACACAAACTAAGCAATGTGACTAACAAGGTTACACAAACCGAATTAGCCACGCAAAGGGGAAGCTTCTAGCTACACAAGCAAGAAGACAACTAGCAAGCTACACAAGCAAACTAGTTAAGAGAGCAACTACACAAGCACAAGTATATATGAAAGTAAATACAAGCTTGTGTTACACGAAGGCAAACCACCGAGAAGAGTAGACAATGTTGACACGGTGATTTTCTCCCGAGGTTCACTTGGTCGCCACCAAGCTACGTCCCCGTTGTGACGACCAACACTTAGATGGTTCCCCGGTGTGACCCTCAAATCACTTGCCCCTCAAGGCACGCCCCGCAAGGCACCGCAAGACACCACTCTCAAGTGAGGTAGCTCAATGACACGCTCAACTAGAGTTGCTCTTCGCGATCCCCGCGGGGTGAGCACAATCCCCCTCACAAAGCTTCTCCGGAGCCTCGCACAATCTTCTTGCGAGCTTCGACGGAGCCACAAGCCACCAAGCCGTCTAGGAGGTGGCAACCTCCAAGAGTAACAAGCACCACCGGCTTGCAACACGATCACCTAGTGCCACTCGATGCAATCTCTCAAAGCAACGCACTAGAATCGCTCTCTCACTCGATCCGATGAACACTATCAAGCATGAGTGAGTTAGAGGGCTCCCAAGCACTACCACATAAGCCACCAAGGCCAAAGTGTGCTCAGCTACCGGCCAAGGCCGGCCACAAGGTCTATTTATAACCCCACAGTCAAATAGAGCCGTTGCACTCCACTTGTCCGTTTTTCGTGGGACCACCGGACGCGCCGGTCGTAACAGACCGGACGCGCTCAACCGCGTCCGGTGCCCCAGCGATTTCAAATTCGTCCGTTAGAACCTCCAACGGTCACTGCGCGCCAACGGTCAAACGAGCGACCGGACGCGCTGCTGCGAACCACCGGACGCTCCGGTGCGCACAGCACCCGCGCCCACGAAGACAAGACCGGACGCGCTCCTCGCAACCACCGGACGCCACAGTACCCGCGTCCGGTGCGAGTCCAGTAAGCTCCCTGGACCACCGGACGCGTCCGATGGTGTGTGACCGGACGCGCACAGCGTCCGACGTCCTCAGTTCCCTTAGGGCGCAAGACCGGACGCGCCGGTCCCGTGGGTCACCGGACGCGCCGGTGCCAAACCCTAGCCCGCGCGCCTGACCCGACGCTGCACTGACCGGACGCGCCGGTCGAAACTGACCGCGTCCGGTGCAGCGTCCGGTGCAGCGTCCGGTGCACCTCTGTGACCTCCGTTCGCCTCCGTTTCTTTTCCGACTTCCGGCGTAAAGGAAAATAGGCATTTCACTTTTCCAAAAAGCACCGAATCCTGCCTCGCAAGCTCGGCGGGAGGGAGAGAGGAACCCAAACCCTCTCTACCGCTCAAACTCCACCGCCTTCGCAAATGTGCCAACACCAACAAGTGATCACCACCTTGTGCACGTGTGTTAGCATTTTCACAAACATTTTCTTCGAAGGAATTAGGCACTCAACTTGCCTCGCCACTCGATCCTAACACGTATGCAAAGTTAGATCGCTCAAGTGGCACTAGATGACCGATATGCAAACAAGTTTGCCCCTCTTGATAGTACGGCCATCTATCCTAAACCCGGTCATCATCTTCTCTACACACCTATGACCGGTGAAATGGAAATGCCCTAGGTTATACCTTTGCCTTGCGCATTCCACTCCATCTCCTCCGACATTGATGCAACACATGCACCAACCATATCACAAATGATATGATCCACTTCATATCATCATGTGACCTTGGTCCATCGATCTTGACCTCACTTGCTCTTCACCGTTGCGTCGGTCCATCGGCGCCAAGTCTTGCTCAAGCTTCACCGCCTCACGGTCCATCGCTCCAAAGCCTCCGACTTGCCCTTCACACTTGCAACCGGTCCGTCGAGCCAAGCCTCATCTTGATCTTTTGCCACCTTGGTCACATGACTCCATGTCATGTCTCATATGCAATGAGCTCCTTCATGACACCATTACCTGTGGACTAATCTCCTGTGTATCTCACATAACCACATATTAGTCCACCTAAGTTGTCACTCAATTACCAAAACCAAACAAGGACCTTTCAATCTCCCCCTTTTTGGTAATTGATGACAACTCTACAAAGATATGGAAATTAAGCTTTTTCAAGCTAGCACTTCACACAAAGTGTAAATTTGCTAACTTGTTTTGGATTTTATGCTACTTATCCGACATTTAAGCTCTATGTCAAGATTTGGATAAGCACCATAAAACCCGACTTGGTAGTGATAACTCCCCCTACATATGTGCTCAAATGGTTTGGTTTCAAGCTTGCACATATGCATAAATATGAAATTTGTGGGAGGATTAGCACTACTAAGTGATGCTAAGGTGTATAGAATAAACCTTTGTAGTTCGATACCATTTGATAGCTTGATACCATTTGAAAATCACAAATTTGCCATCATCCTTAGCATCATGAGTAGCTAGACATCAAAAACACTAGAAACCCCGTGAGATCAACATTATAAGCAAGGTTCTAGTTTTTGCATGATAATCATAAGTCTAGCTAACAACCTATGCATGCTAGTTATCAAAGCATCAATCAAATTCTATAACTAGCATACACCACACAAGCATGCATATTAAAAATAAAACTTATGCAATGCTAGCAAGCACATGAATATGCATAAGTCAAATGCAACCTATCAATGTTCATGAGCTTGCTCCCCCTACTTGTGTGCTTCTTTTGTCCAAGAATTTTGATCCTTCTTATTTCTACAATGTTGCTCCCTCTTTGTCCATCTTCATGTCCAAACTCATCTTCTCACGATATATCTTTGTTCAATCTCTTCCCAAACCTCTCTCTTGGTGTATTGACATATCTTTGTTCCAACTTCTCCCCCTTTGTCATCAATTTCCATAAAAGGTGTTCTTCTCAATTGATACAAAGGCTAGCATTGGGGTAGATGGTTGAGACTTGAATATTGCATTTTTGATGGACATCACCACACATGTTAGAATGACATTACTCGTATGTTGCTCTTGAGATACCACTTAGGATCTTTGACCTTGATACCATTGGTGGGGCTCCTCCCCTATGTCATAGCATGTGTCATTCACTTGATAATCTTGAGCTGTTGTGTGTGAGGGAACTTTCTTCATTTGATGATCACTGAAAGTTGAGGATCACTTGTGGAACCACCATCTTGTATAAATGATATCATGTGTAGAAATACCACGAATAAGGGTGTGATACCAATTTGAAGAATCCTCTATCATGGAACCACTTGTAGGATTTGTCAATATGATCTTTTCTTGAACATTTGCTATCTTTATGAGTACCACATGTAGGATATCACTTGTAGATTATGATCTAGACACCACTTGTAAATACCAATTGAAGAAATACTTTGAGTCTAGATACCTTTTGAAACACCCTAGATATCCATTTTTATTGTTGCCTTGTGCTTGTACCCATAACATTGTCATGAGCTTCTAGTATGACTTGAACTATGTTGATTTGCCTAAGATTCCAAGTCCGGTTTGATCCAATGACAAGCTTCTTCACACCTCATGCTAAGGGTTATCTTGCCAATGTTGTACTTGTCACTTGTTAGCAATCCAAACTAGATCAAGTACTTGGGTTTACTAGCTCATGAACAAATTCATACACATACCACTAGATCATTTAAACAATTCAAGCAATAGTGGTAGGCTATGAACTTAAACATTTTATTTGTTATGCATGATCCTAGTAAGCATGTACTATATGCACTAATCGCATACTAGTAAGGGATGAAATGATCATGCACATTACAATGATACCTTTGCTATTTTGGAGTAGAGGATAGACACATAGATTCCAATTCATTACTCCAATAGCAATGTGAAGTCCAATTTATAAGCTTGGTGAAGACCAATCATCGTAGATAAATCCATTCTTCACCCATATGAAATGAAAACCACTTATGATCAAGTGCACTATCTCTTGAGTTGTGGTTGGCTTGCTCCATCTTTTTGATCAATGCTTGCATGAGAGAACTACTTGAAATACATGACTAGCTCTCTTTTGGGTGTTGCTTGCTTTTCTTGATCAATCCTATTGATTGCTTCAATTAAGCATCTCAAATGTCCCTTGAATTCATCACTTCCATGTTAGCCTTCCAAGCCGGTGCTCGGTTTTCCCACCCATGGGCGGCAAGCCCCCTCAGCAGGGAGAAGTGACCTCTCTCCAAAGAACCATCCTTGACACTTACTTGAATTGCCTTTGATTGATTGATCTATGGACTTAACTTGATGAGTAACCTTGAATTATTCTTTAAGTCCTTTTCTTTCCAAATGATCTCCAATCATTACTAGAACTTGAACCTCATCTTTATCTTGAGTTTGATCTTCATTTTCAAACTTGAGTACCAAATTTGTACACTAAGTACATTCCACAATCAATGCCTTTGTACTCATTTCTTGTCATGCTTCTAGATCAATTCAAAACCAAACTTAGGTACCTCAAACTCTTATAAATATGTTTCCAACTTGAGGACCTTTCACTTAAAGTGACTCTAAATCAATCCAATAATTGTCACTTTTCTAGCAGATTCTGTACCCTTCAAAGAATAATTCATATCTCCCAATGTACAGATCCGAATGCCATGAAATTTGGTGGAGATGTGATTCACTAAGTCATCTAGCAACTGTAAAAATTTGAGCTTCATTTGACTTCTAGATGGCTACCAGATTTTAATTCTTCCACCACTGCTACATGCTGAAAACTGCTGCACTATAGCTGACAAGATGTACTCCAAAGTCGAAACATCTCTTATCCAATTCTAATGAAATTTGTACAGCTTCTTATACCATAAGTCTAGGGCATGTATACCAAATTTCAAGCCAATCCAAATAGATTTGATTACTCAAACATGGCTAGGATCACAGCTAGCTCAGATTTTCAACTTTTGGACATATTTCAATACAAGAGCTAATCTTCATCAAATGTGAATCAATCTTGAGATTAACTTGTTTGAACACTCTCACAAGACATATATCTATTCAATCCACTTACTAAATGTCATCTCATGAATTTATCCAACACAAATCAATCCAAATTTGATTGCTAGGCATTGAATCCATTCAATCATCTCATAGCAAGCAACATTGCATATATATCCAATTCAATCCACTTATATGCACCCAAATGAAATGATCAACAAGAGATATACCTTGGTTAGTTCATGATCATCCAATAGCAAGCTTTCAACTTGAATATTTGCAAGCCATCAAGTATATCCAATAAATTACCACAATCTTTGACATTGCACTTGTATATTGTAGCACTTGGACTTCACTTATTTTGACTTGGCATTGGGATTGGATATGCATTGAGCTTCATAACTTGACTCAATATATGATGAATAAAATGAAACCAATTGAATCAAGCCTCCAATGCCGATAGTACCTACAAACAATCATCCACTCTTTGATGGTACCCAAACAAGTTTGGGTCCTCTCAAGTTAGGTGCAACATACTTAGGCATTGCCTTAGTATGAATAGCGAGATGTTTTGCAATTGCAATCATAGAGGTACCATTGCCATCCTTTCTAAGCACAATATTATCATCAATTGAAATAGGCTTAGAATCATTACCTAGGGGACATGAATGAGCCATGTGTCCCCTTTCCCGGCATAAGTAGCAACTTCTTTTAGAGTGAGCCTTTTCTTCCTTGCTCATGTGTTGCTTCTCAATGCCTTGCCTCTTATGAGTTGCTTGAGCCTTCTTCTCAAGCTTGGTAGGACACCCCGAGACAAAGTGTCCCATATCTTCACATTTGAAGCACTTGATGTGAGTCAAATTTCTTTTCTCATTTTGATTCTTGCTCATCATCTTGGCATCTTGAATTTGCATTGGATGCCTTGCTTTACCACCCCTTCTTGTTTTCTTTTTCTTCTTTATCAAGTCACCATCATCTCCATGGTTGGTCTTGATTTGTTCTTGGAGTGTCTTCTCTTGCTCAACTAGTGGCTTTGGTTGAGGCTTTACTTGTTGCTTCACCAATTGCTTGGTTGGGCACATTGAGGTGAGGTGACCCCAAGTGCGGCACTTGAAGCACTTCACATACTTTAGCCTCTCTTCTTCTTTCATCTTCTTGAGCTTCTCAATGTTTGGGCAACCATTAGCAAGATGTCCCGCTTCATGGCATCGATAGCACATGGAATGCGAGAGCTTCTTTTGGAGTAGTCTCTTCATTCTCTTTTCTTGCTTTCTTTCGCCCCTTGTCAATTTTTTCTTGAAGCCAAGGCCACTTTTATCACCAAGGTTTCTTTGAGTTTTCATTAAGTGCTCAAAGGTGACTCTTGAGTTGTAGCACCTCTCTAACTTGTTGCTCAAATTCTTCACTTCACTTTTGAGCTCATTGTTCTCCTTCAAAAGGTTAGTCTCACAAGACATAGAAGTAGAACAAACATTTAATTGCGAAGAACATGGCATATCTAATAAATCATCACAAGAGGTGGATACATGCTTCTTGCCTACATCACAAGGGTTAGTAATATGTGATTGATCATTTGACCCAAATGATGAGCTCTCACTAGTTTTGGTTTCTTCATTAGAAAGTTTCTTAGTGAGTAAAGCATGTTCTTGTGCCAAGTTATCATGAGCAACACTAAGTTCCTCATGAGCCAATTTTAGCTCCTCATGTGAACAAGTAGTAACATAAAGTAGATGCTTTTGTTGTTCACATGTGGTTTTTAGAAATGAGTTTTCATTTTTCAATTTACTTGTTTTTGCCATCTCATTTCTTAGGGCCTTTGAGAGTTTATATAGAAGCTCAAAATTTGGACCATCACAATCAACAACAAAACCACCAATGGATACCTTAGTGTTACCATGTGATGATATTGATGAGCTTGTTGAGGCATCACTCTCATAGCCATCATCTTCACCATCAAGTGTGCATGAAGTAGAATCATTGCTTGCATCACTTGTGGCATTGTCATCATTCTTGTCAAGTGATCTTGTGATATGATCATTTTTGTCATCACTTGACCGTGAGGTGGAGCAATCCTCCACAACCACCTTGTTGTGGTCATGCTCAACATCCTCATGCGCCTTCTCCTTGGGCTCATCATCATTGGAGATCGCCCCATATTTCTCATTTAGAAACACCCAAATCTCATGGGCGGACTCGAAGTCTATGATCTCATAAAGTATGCTACTATCCATAGATCGATAGAAAACATTAGTAGCTTGGCTATCGAGATGTAGGCATTTACTTTGCGCTTGAGTTGCATTCTTTTTATCAATTGCAAAGGAAAAGCCCACATCTACGATCCACCACAATTGAGGAGAAATAAACTTAAAATTGCATGTCATCCAATTTCTCCACCGTGCAAAGTGTGTGCCATCCAAAATGTGTGGACACTCAACATCTAGCCCATAAGCCGCCATCCTCTCGGGTCGGTGAAGACCACAAATGAGAGACCCGGCTCCGATACTACTTGTAGGGTCGAGATGGCGGACTAGAGGGGGGGTGAATAGTCCTTTCTAAAACTTAAACACGTTGGCTAACCGAAACAAACGCGGAATTAAACTTATCGGTCTAGCCAAGACTACACCCCTCTATCTAAGTTCACAAGCACCTCACAAAGATCCTAATTAAGCAACTAAGGTGCTTTCCTTAGCAAGAGCTCTCCTATTTAACTCTAGAGCAAGGTCACACAAACCTATGCACTACTAGTACTTTGCAAGCAAGAGGGAACTCCTACACAATTCTAGTAAGCAAAGCGTACAAAGCCTAAGCTCACTAGCAATGCTCAATAACAAGGCTACACAAGTCAAATTAGAGAGCGCAAGCTACTTAGCTACACAAACTAAGCAATGTGACTAACAAGGTTACACAAACCGAATTAGCCACGCAAAGGGGAAGCTTCTAGCTACACAAGCAAGAAGACAACTAGCAAGCTACACAAGCAAACTAGTTAAGAGAGCAACTACACAAGCACAAGTATATATGAAAGTAAATACAAGCTTGTGTTACACGAAGGCAAACCACCGAGAAGAGTAGACAATGTTGACACGGTGATTTTCTCCCGAGGTTCACTTGGTCGCCACCAAGCTACGTCCCCGTTGTGTCGACCAACACTTAGATGGTTCCCCGGTGTGACCCTCAAATCACTTGCCCCTCAAGGCACGCCCCGCAAGGCACCGCAAGACACCACTCTCAAGTGAGGTAGCTCAATGACACGCTCAACTAGAGTTGCTCTTCGCGATCCCCGCGGGGTGAGCACAATCCCCCTCACAAAGCTTCTCCGGAGCCTCGCACAATCTTCTTGCGAGCTTCGACGGAGCCACAAGCCACCAAGCCGTCTAGGAGGTGGCAACCTCCAAGAGTAACAAGCACCACCGGCTTGCAACACGATCACCTAGTGCCACTCGATGCAATCTCTCAAAGCAACGCACTAGAATCGCTCTCTCACTCGATCCGATAAACACTATCAAGCATGAGTGAGTTAGAGGGCTCCCAAGCACTACCACATAAGCCACCAAGGCCAAAGTGTGCTCAGCTACCGGCCAAGGCCGGCCACAAGGTCTATTTATAACCCCACAGTCAAATAGAGCCGTTGCACTCCACTTGTCCGTTTTTCGCGGGACCACCGGACGCGCCGGTCGTAACAGACCGGACGCGCTCAACCGCGTCCGGTGCCCCAGCGATTTCAAATTCGTCCGTTAGAACCTCCAACGGTCACTGCGCGCCAATGGTCAAACGAGCGACCGGACGCGCTGCTGCGAACCACCGGACGCTCCGGTGCGCACAGCACCCGCGCCCGCGAAGACAAGACCGGACGCGCTCCTCGCAACCACCGGACGCCACAGTACCCGCGTCCGGTGCGAGTCCAGTAAGCTCCCTGGACCACCGGACGCGTCCGATGGTGTGTGACCGGACGCGCACAGCGTCCGACGTCCTCGGTTCCCTTAGGGCGCAAGACCGGACGCGCCGGTCCCGTGGGTCACCGGACGCGCCGGTGCCAAACCCTAGCCCGCGCGCCTGACCCGACGCTGCACTGACCGGACGCGCCGGTCGAAACTGACCGCGTCCGGTGCAGCGTCCGGTGCAGCGTCCGGTGCACCTCTGTGACCTCCGTTCGCCTCCGTTTCTTTTCCGACTTCCGGCGTAAAGGAAAATAGGCATTTCACTTTTCCAAAAAGCGCCGAATCCTGCCTCGCAAGCTCGGCGGGAGGGAGAGAGGAACCCAAACCCTCTCTACCGCTCAAACTCCACCGCCTTCGCAAATGTGCCAACACCAACAAGTGATCACCACCTTGTGCACGTGTGTTAGCATTTTCACAAACATTTTCTTCGAAGGAATTAGGCACTCAACTTGCCTCGCCACTCGATCCTAACACGTATGCAAAGTTAGATCGCTCAAGTGGCACTAGATGACCGATATGCAAACAAGTTTGCCCCTCTTGATAGTACGGCCATCTATCCTAAACCCGGTCATCATCTTCTCTACACACCTATGACCAGTGAAATGGAAATGCCCTAGGTTATACCTTTGCCTTGCGCATTCCACTCCATCTCCTCCGACATTGATGCAACACATGCACCAACCATATCACAAATGATATGATCCACTTCATATCATCATGTGACCTTGGTCCATCGATCTTGACCTCACTTGCTCTTCACCGTTGCGTCGGTCCATCGGCGCCAAGTCTTGCTCAAGCTTCACCGCCTCACGGTCCATCGCTCCAAAGCCTCCGACTTGCCCTTCACACTTGCAACCGGTCCGTCGAGCCAAGCCTCATCTTGATCTTTTGCCACCTTGGTCACATGACTCCATGTCATGTCTCATATGCAATGAGCTCCTTCATGACACCATTACCTGTGGACTAATCTCCTGTGTATCTCACATAACCACATATTAGTCCACCTAAGTTGTCACTCAATTACCAAAACCAAACAAGGACCTTTCAGCCGGGTTGTCCCACCCGTCGTGGCGTGACTTGTGGCTGCCACTGCACCGGCGACAACAGAGGCGAGTCCATCGTCTAGAGGGAAGCCTCTGCTAATGCTCCAATGTCCTACGAGCCGGCCTCCAGAGCAGGCGGGTTCCCAAGCGCCGGTGCTCCTGCTGGCCGGGTGACGACGAGTGAGGCGTCGAGCTCCTCCAGCATTGGGTCGACCCATGGAGGAGGCTCCGCGCTCTTGTACAGCCGCAACACCAGTAGGTCTAGTTCGAGCAAGTAGTGTGCAGTAGCAGAGGGGGTGGCGTCGTCGGCGCTGGCATCCCTTGCCAGCTTCCTTCGTTGCCACCGGCGTCGTCGCCGAATTTCGCCGGCACCCGCCGCAGCACCTTGCGCGGTCCCGTCCGAGCTCGGTGGACTGCCGTGGGCGTCTGCGACCGAGCCCAGCGTACCGCCGTGAGTGCGAGAGGGCTGGTCGCAGCGACCCTAGGAAGGACGCCGAGAGGGTGCGCCCAAGTCGTCAGGTACGTCGGTCCTTGCCGAGCCTGGCCCCCGCGGCCGCTTGCAGTCGCGAGCGCGATGGCGGAAGCCTCTACAACGTAGACAGCGCTGGGGCAGCCTGCAGGTCGCCACCCTATGCGCGGTGGAGAGGCAGTTGAAGCATTTCCCATGCAGCGCAGGTGGGAAACGGGGCACTGGACGCGGCGGTGGAGCCTCATCTTGTCCTCCGGATGGCCCTTGCGAAAGAACCTTGCTCTAGCCATCGGCATATGGAGTGGAGAAGCGCTGCCGAGAGCGGGAAGCAGGCTGTGGACCTAGCCTCTGATGGACCGGCCGACGCTTCGCTCGGTCGCGAGCACCCCGGCTGGTCCTGACGTCGTTGTCTCGGCCTCGGATAGGGAGCCCGTGGATGAGCCACGAACGTGGCCGGCGAGGCCTGGCGTGCCTATGCCGCCAGCCACCGGCTGCAATGTCGTGGTCGCCTCTGACGATGACGGAGCATGGCCGGCCTCTCTCAGACTGCGGCGACGTCCTAGGCCGTTGCTGCCCCGGTGGACTACGTCAAGGTAGGTGGTTAGGGAGGCGGTCGGCGTCCGCTCCACATCTGAGGCTTCAAGGATGTCATCCTCAACCCAACGACGAGCTTTAGAACGTCCCTGCTAGCGTTCCTGCGGGCAGAAGGGCTAGGCGAAGGGAGAGAGCGTGGTCGGCGAGCTTGGGGCGGAGCTACCCAGGTAGACTGTTGTGCCGGGCTAGCTTCGGCGACCGCAGGGCTCCCCGTGATGGGCAGCAACCCGGAGCTGGGGCCAGACGCAGCCAAGGGCGTTTCCCCGGCAGTGAGCCGCGTGGCCCTAGATCCGGGCCCGCCGGCCATCCACAGCGCCAGAAGCTGCAGGGGCAGGCTGTGGTGGGCCGACGATGCCGGTACTGCAGCCGATGGGAGGTGTGGGCCCCATGGGCTGCGCCGTTGCCTGAGCGGCAGCCCTACGAGCGGCATGGCCGTCAACGCCCGTGTCTACGCTCTACAGAGGTGCGCATGGCTCGAGGACGTCTGGAGCACTAGAGAAATCGAGTAGAGCGGGGGAGGAGGGGGACGCCGGCGGCGAGGCGGCAGATTGCGAGTGGACCCGGGTTTTCGAGCAACCAAAAATACGAACTTTTTTAAATTTTTCCTGCAATGTGTGAAGCATGTAGCTTCTAGGTCAACCCGAGTCTAACCTACTAACAAATCATTGCATTCATTTAGAATTGTTTGTAGGAGAGTGCCTGCGCTCTTGAGTCGGTCTTGTGTTTGAGTTGTTCAGAGTTTGGAGTGCACAAATCTGTAGCAAGAATCCCTTCTCAATTCCATTTGAATTTCTCCCAAACTCCTTTTGAAATTCCCTCCCCAGATCCCCTCAATGAATTCATCTCAAATTCCCTTTTGATCCACCTCAATTCTCGAAGTATAAATGGGAAAACCATTTTTCTTCTCCTTGACCTCTAAATTCCCCATTTAATTTATCTTGAATCCCCTCTCATCATCTTATCAAAAATGGGGAGAACTTCAATCTTTTCCTAACCGGAATCGAAATGTCCCTTCCCTCTTCTTCTCGAATTTATCTCTATTCCTTTTTGACTCCTCCTAAGTCCCTTTAACCATAATTCATATAAAAGGGAAACCCTTTTTCCTTTTATATCATGGGGTCAAACCCCATAGCCAACCCAACCCCTCTCTTCCCTCCTTTTTCCCACAGCCCACTCGCGCTCGTGGCCCAGCCGGCCTACTAGCCCCGCCAGCTCCTGTCCTGGCCCAGCCGCCGTGCGGCCCAGCTTGCCTCCTCCCACGCGCGGCCCAGCCACACCGGCCCTCACAGGCCCATCGATCAGCCCCTGTGGGCCCAGACAGCCGGCACTACGTCCCTCCAAACCCTAGGCGTGACCCGCCCAGGAGCCGCCACCGCCGCTCGAGTGGAGCCGCGCTCCTGCGCTCCCGACACCGTGCCTTGCACCCTGATCCGCGCCGTGCTTCGCGATTCACGCCGCGTGTCCTGCTGCGGACACGGACGTCGAGGATTGCCGGAGCTTCCCCAACCCTAGCCCCGTGCCGCTATAAGAAACGCAACAGCCGTCGCCCTCATCCGTTTCCCGTCCGCCGCCGTCACTCCTCTTCTTCGCAGCAGCCAACCACGTCCACGTCGTGCCCTCCTTTTTCCTGTCGAGCAGCTTGCCGTAGCAGCCGCGCCACGCCATGAAGGAGCCGTGCCGAGCATCTCGGTGCCCTGCCCCGCCTCCTCGTCGTGGTGTCGCCACGGAGCCACGTCGTGCCAAGCTCCAGGCCACGACCACCGACGAGCACACCACCACCACAGCGCCTCTATCCCCTTCTCTGTTGCCGAGCACCTCACCGTCGCAAGCTGAGCCACATCCATCTCTACTCCCTCGCCGAGCTGCGACATCATGAACCGCGACGCCGTGCCTCCACCATGCTGGCGCCCGCGTGAACGCGGATGTGCAAGGCCCGCACACGGTGTCCTCCGCTCGCTGAGTCAGCCACCACGGCTCGCCACGCCGCGACAGCAAGCCACGGCCGCGCCAGACTCCGACACCGGCGCTGCACCGCGGCACCGCCCTCGCCGTACTCCGTTCCCGCCGTGGTGCGCCCCTGGAACCGAAGCCCCACGAAGCCGCCGTCTCTTCCTTGAACAGCGCCGCGTCCACCTCTACATCCATGCTGAGCTCGCCATGGTCTGCCTCACCCGGCCGGAGCCACTTCGCCGGACAGCAGTGCACCTTGTCAGAGCTCCTCCATCACCTGAAGCTCTTGCCTTTTCTGTCCTTGATGCCGTTTCTGACCAATCCCTATGCGTGAGCTCAATCTGGAAGCCCCTGTGCCGAACCAGAGCTGCAGGGAACCGGGAACGGGAGCTACACCCCATGCTGACCGCGTCGGACACCTTGCCGGTGGACAGCAGCACCACCTCGCCGTCATTCATCATCTGAATCCGGCCTTCGTGCCGTGAATTTGCCTTGCAGGGAGTCCGTGCCTTGTTTCTTCACGGCAGGACCGCCCCGTTCAGCGACGCCGACCTCCTTACCATCAACCACCATTTTCCCCATGCCGGGGAGCAGTGGCCGGGCTGTGCCTTTCGCAGGAGCTGTGACGCCTCCCGAACGCTTGCTGCCACGTCCCGGCCAGCAGCAACCAGCCCTCGGCCACCTGCAGCCCGGTTCGGCCAGCTACAGCTGGCTGCAGCGAGCCACAGCCGACCAACACTTGCTGTAGCTGGCCATAGCATGCCCGGGCGCTCTACGGGAATCCTCGCCTCCCCCGCCATCGTCAAGGTCGAGCCTCTCAACCCCATCGACGCCATCCTCGACGTCGACACAACTCTTGATTTTCATTTCGTTTATACTTGTCATCTATACATGTTCATACATGATCATCTATCTATATCTATGAATGGTCGTGCCGTGCCTTCGTGCCGGTCTACCTTTCATGCTTTGGTGTCTTTCTCTTGTGCTATGGAAATGTGCTACTCTGGTTGTCGTTTGTGTGTTTGTGTTGTCTGTCTGTGGAAAGAGCCTTCGAGCCGGTCGAGGGGTCGTACCTCGCTTGAATGTCTCCGACGTGGGTTCATCTTGATGTGGCAGTGATGCCAAGCGTAACTCGACCCCTCGTTTCTAGTTGACTTCATAGTGCTGGGTTTCATTGTCCCCTCTTATGGTTCTAGGACGCGACCACCATGGGCTTGATATCGGTGCGCTTCCTACCTGCACACGAGGAACCCATCATGGCCCAGTCTATAGAAGACGAACTAGGGGACAACCATTGCGGAACTTACGGATGCCAGCTCGTGTAGGTAAAGCTCATGGCCACGAATCGCCTCACCATGACCATCGGGCTCTACCTCTTTTTCACTTGTGTTTATCCTAGCCACCTTGTATGCTCGTACCACATAGACCATAGCATTCTTTCGGATCTAGCGGTGACAACCGCATCACTACGACCCTTAAGGGTAGCCTTGTGCCGAGTTAGTCGCACGGTCGTGGTGCCCTATGAGCGGGTTTGGATTGTGGGATCGTGTCCCTTTCTTCCAACCTTCGTCCGTTCCATGACGAGTTGGTCGAAGGAATGCGGATTCCCTTCTTCTCTCCTCTTTTGTTCGCAATCCCTGTCGATCCAGTAAGATGTGGATTGAGCCCTTCGCTGGTGTGGTGTTTGTCGCTCTCTTGATTCCATTCCTTCGATTCCTGTTGTTGCTATGGCGAGTGGATCAAAGGAAGGAGAATCCCATGTGTCTTTCTGTCTTTGGGCTCTTTCGTGCTCGAGCCCTTGTATGCTTGTACCTTTTAGACCGTAGCATTTCTTTGGTTCTCGCGGTGACAACCGCACCGCTAAGAATCCTAGGGATGTCTTAGTGCATTTAGTGTGCCTAGGTCTTGGTATCCTATAAGTAGTTTGGGCACTCGTGTCCTCTTGTGTGTCGCTTCTTTTGATACCCCGTCTCTTGCCATGGCGTGTGTATTGGAAGAAGTAGACCGCCTCTCTCTTCTCTTCTTTCCCCGTTCCACCCTCTCTTGGTTCTCGTCAATTGTAATGGCGTACGGATTGAGAGAGAACAGAACTTCTCTTGCTTATAGTCTTTTCGGTTCTCGTCAGTCTCCATGACGCTTGGATCGAAAGCCGTGAGTCGTGGTGTTTGCTTAGGATAAGTTAGGGTCTATGCCATTATTTTTGAAGCCGTACAGGTCGACACGATCGACCCAAGAAGTATTGGCTAGGCTATGACTTAAGCTTGTGCTTAGCAAACAACCACTTCTATTTTCTTTTGGCCCAGGGATCAGACATCCGCCAAGAGGGCTAAGTCATTTTCCCTTTTGTGTTCTTTTAGTGTAGTTGTTCTTCCCGTGTCTTGTTGCCTCTTTATTCACAGTCTTTCTCGGTTAGTGGTTGATTGCTCCTTTGTTTTGTTTGTCGTACGAATGGGGTAGTTGCATCGGGGATGACGTTGATCAAACCGGAATCCATTGGAGGGAGGAGACATAGGCAACAACAGGACTCTGAGGAGGATGACTACAAGTGCACTGAGGATCTCAGAGTTAACTAATCAACAGGTGCCACGTCCCACCCAACCTCGTAAAATCCTATAGGCATGCTGCAATGTAGATGCTAGTGCTTTACTTTTATGCAAATGAACTGTGATAGGTTGCGTGGTAGAATTGCTTATAAGCCATTACCTTGTCACAACCTATTCCCCTGCACACCCGCTGTTAGGCTAGACGCTCGCTTTCTACTTCCTGCTGCTTCTACTATGCATTATATCTGTGATGTGATGCTCGGTGGAGGATTGTTTGTGAGTGACTAAGGCATGTGGTGCTGATAACTTGGTAATGAAATGGTAATGAACATGGGGATATCTTGGCGTGTGTCTTGGGTGTGTGGTGAGGGTCGAGTCAACCGAGCAGGATTCTACGACGAGTCTTGGGACGAGTCTTGCCGGGGGGTGCTCCCTGGGCATTCTCCACAAGAGGTATCTGTGGCGGGTACATGTGATAGGGAGAGATCCTGGGGTGGAGTGTCTTTGTGGGATGATGCCCCGGGATGGAGGTGCTGTTTAGCATGGGGCACCGAATGTCCCGTCGAGCGGGGCATCGGTTCACCCCTCCTGAAGACATCTTGTTTGGTCACCCTAAGGACTGATATGTTTTGTGGACCAGGTCTTAGGAAGCCATATGCCCCACTCTCCCTTACCATGGAAACGAGACGGATGTACGACCTGCTAGCACGGTGCCACTACTACTAGGTTATTAGCAGATAGTGTAGGGAGGTACGGGCATGAGGACCCACACCCTCCTAAGACAGCGTAGTGACCTCTGGGGGCCCGGTACTGCGTCTCACAGTCTCAGCACGCCAGTGGTACTCCGGTGTGACCCTAGGGCTGAGTGGTAGGGTGACATCGTGGTAGTTGGAAGGCAGCTCGGAATCAGCCTAGACGGGGGCCACCGTCGATGATGGTGATCTTGTGGGTAGTGTAAATCTTTGCAGAGTTCTGGTTGATCGATCGATACATACGCCGTCTTTTCGGCTATGGACATTTTCTAAGTACAGCTTCACTTGACTAGTGAGAGGAGTCCCTTCTATCTCCCCCCTGGGTTTGGTGTTGGTTCCGGCTTTGGCCGTTGAGGCAAGGCATGAGAGGGACTCGTCCTTGCCGCCTAGAGAGTGAGAGTGTAGTGAGATGTGTGTGATGGATGGGTGAGATGTGTGGATGAGATGGGTTAAAACTTGATGAACTCTATTATAAAATATTGATGAAACATGCATAGGAAAACTACAACCATATATATAGGCCTTTTGTTCTATCCTTGCATTTCACTTACCACAAAGCAAGCGCAAAGCATAGGGTGGGAGCCAGTGGCCAGTACAAATCGTATTGAAAATTATTTGGCAGGTTTTGGATGTCATCTACGACAACGACAATGAAGATTAGATGGATTATATGGTCTCGCTCCTACGCTCAAGTTTGGTTGAGAAGATGAAGTCTACGCCCGCTGACTTTCTACGCCGACTCTAATGATTAACCGTAAAGGAGTCTTCACTCGTCGACGCACTACGCCGATTCTATTGAAGATCCAAGTGTGTTCCCGCTAGAATAACGATGTACTTAGGCGTGTTACCAAGAGTTGCAAAACCTTGTAAACTTGTAATTCTACGATGTATGACTATGATATCAGCTGTTATTTGATAATGTGATGGCTTGCTCTTGTGGACTATCATATTATAATTCGTATCTGTGGATCTTCCCTTCGTGGAAAATCCGGATCGTTACAGAGGGGGTGGCGGCACTAGACCTGGCGGCGGCGCATCCGGGAGAGGTAGGGGCTGTGGTGGTGGTGGGATCTGAGCCGCCGGCGGCGGGGAGGTGGTTTCGGCGCTGGATCCGAAGGCGCAACTCGGGGAGGCCGGGGCTGCGGTGGCGGTGGGATCTGCAGGCTCAGAGGGGGGTCAGGAGAGGAAGGGAGGGGAGGGGGGCCGCCGGCGCCAGGCTGGAGGTTGGTGGTGGTGGGGTGTAGGGAGCGGCCGCCAGGAGCGTCGCGCCGCCTAGCTTCAATGTTTCCACGCCCTTGATATTGTTTTAAAAAATGAGCATTTACCTAATCCACACAAGTGTATGGCTGTAATGTGAATTACAAAGCTCGGTAGTTTGCTGCAAATGTACAGTACTAGCGAGCTGTTTGTCCTTGTACCGTGACTAGGTGAACCGTTGAATTCTATTCGTTGTTGCTTTCGGATTGATCTTCATAGCACGCACCGCCACAGCCCACATGTTCACATGTACGCTCCCGTGCAAAGTTGGTCGTCGAATTAACGATGACCCGCGCACGAAACGAAACGCAAAGTTTGTCTTAGCCACACAAACACTTCTTCTCGATGAGTAATTACAAGCCATGGATTACTGTGCCCCACTCCTCTAATAGAAGAAAAATCTAAATGAGGCGCAGACGGCAGATCATAGCTAGAGACATATATGCACGCACCAACGAAAATTGGCGAATCGACATCCTAGTCCACCTAGCAAAGCAAAGATCAATCGATGTTGAGACATGCGTATGAGCTTACACGGCAAGTGAGCAAGTCAGTGTCAGAGTAGCCGAAAAGCGACCGCTCCATGGATGAACGTCGTCTAGAAACACGTCGTCTTCACGATGGCAAGGTCTTCCCGTCACCGGATTCGCCGCTGTAGAGTCAAAGGCTAGCCACTCATGCAGTCACACCGGACCTAATCACGATCTAGATCGAAGGCAGGGTGGGGTTTGTACGTTGTATAGGCGAGGTCCCAATCATCTCGGCTGGCAAAAAGATATCTAAAAGGACTTATATATATATATATATATATATATATATATATATATATATATATATATATATATATATATATATATATATATATATATATATATATATATATATATATAGAACCGTTCATCTTCTTGGACACGCTTGGTTTACAACTTTTAATATTACAAGAACCTTGGGCAGGAATGGAGCTTCCATGTAATGATATCGACTGTCTCCTTTTCAACTCCTCAACCACAATCTCCTTAAGTGATGGCGCAAAGGCTCTCTTCTGGCACAACAATTGGCTTGATGGGGAAGCACCCAAGTACCTGGTCCCAAATCTTTTCATGCTGGTCCGCAGGAAAAATAAAACTATGCAGCAGGAACTCCGCAACAACAATTGGATACAATCTCTGATGGGAGATATCACCCACAGCCACGCACATTGAGGAGTTTGTCTCCCTTTGGATCAGGATCCAGGATGTGCATCAGGTCCAAGGCGTCAAAGATTCCATCACCTGAAAATGGACACCAGATGGTAATTACTCAACTCGCTCAGCTTACCGGATCTAATTCAGAGGTTCCTTTTCCAAATTCCCGAGGGATCGCATTTGGAAGGCACATGCTGAAAAAAGTGCAAAGTCTTCACTTGGATTTTAATCCACGGGAAACTCCTAGCCGCAGACAACTTGCAAAAGAGAGGCTGGCAACATCAGGAACACTGTATTCTATGCAACGGGCCCTTAGAGACTGGACTCCATCTTTGTCATTGCAGTGCCTATGCCAAGGCGGTTTGGAGACAAATTCTTGCATGGGAACACTTCGATACTACTTTAGGACAGCTGCAGGGGGACCCCATGCAGATCATGTTCCTGGTGGGAGGAGGTTGTTACTGTAGTGCCCCTAACAGAGCGGAGACGTTTCAATGGCATGGTCATATACACCTTTTGGAACCTCTAGAAAGAGAGAAACATGCGCATATTCAACAACTTTGAATCAGTGATGCAAGTAGCAGCAAGGATTAAAACGACATTAAGCAAAGAAGGAGAGCATTCGGCTGGAGGGGGTTTAGAGTTTGGAGGGAGCCTATCCTTTTCCTGCTCCCTAGGGCGAGTTAACACTGGTTTTGCTTGTATATGACACTACTACAGTAAACTTAACCGAGGCGGACAAAAATGATTTTCCGAGGCGGGCAACCAAAACGCCTCAGATCAAAGGTCACGGTGAATGGCCTATTTTCCGAGACAGTTTGATGCCCGCCTTGGTTAATAAAATAAAAAGCAAAAAGCTCGTAGCCCAAACCCGGCTTGGATCTGGGCCTGGATCTGCCATCGCCGCTCGCTGCCATGGTGGTCTGACCAGGCTCGTGCTCGCCGGATCCGCCGCCGGCGGGCTCGTGGTCACTGGATATGCCACCGACGGAGTCCTCTCCGCCGGATCCACCGCCGGCGGGCTTGTGCTCGCCGGATCCACCGCCGGCGGGCTTGTGCTCGCCGGATCCTCCACCAACGGACTTCTCCTTGACGGATCCGCCGTCGGAGAGCTCCTCCCCTGCCGGATCTATGCTTGTTGGTGGGGAAGGAGGCGAGGGGGCGCTGCATCAGCGCAGGTGGAGGTGCTCCAGCCATGGGGAAGAGGGGAAGGAGGGGCTGTCTGCCGCTACCGTTGCTGTTGCCGCTGCCGGAGGGGACGAAGTTGTAGGAGCCACTGTCGGAGATCCCTCCGCCGCCAGGGGCCTACGCACGCGGCCTCCGCCGCTAGGGGTGCGAGCCCCTCCGCCGCCAGGGTCGCGAGGCCCTCCGCCGCCAGGGCCCCGTGCTGCCTGGCCCTGCACGCCTCGCGCCGCCTGGCCCCCACCGCTGCGGTGCGCAACTGCCACCGCTGGAGCTCGGAGGGAGAGGGAGCTCGGAGCAGCCGAGAGAGAGAGAGAGAGAGAGAACACTGGGGAGGGAGAGCGGAGTGGGGGAGGGAGGAGGGGCGCGGGGGAGACCGACGCTCGCGCGGGGGAGGAGGCGCCGCTCCATCTGCTGAGGAGGGAGACGGAGAGGAAGTGAAATGAGTTAAGGTAACTCTAATTTCGTATATTTATATGGTAGACGGTTACCGGGCCTCGCATGGGCCAGTTGGGCCTCAGCCTTTTTTGAGGCGGGCCTTGTAATATGCCTGCCTCTGTAAATGAATTTACCGAGGCGATTGCGTTAGGATGACCGCCTCGGTTAATCTATATTAACCGAGGCGGGCATTTTAAGGGTGCCCGCCTCGGTTAATCTATTTTGCGTGGCGGTTGTTGTAACCGTCTCGATTAATAAAAAAATGTTGACCGCCTCGGTTAATGCCTGGCATTAACCGAGGCGGTTGAAATTCCTGCCCGCCTCGGAGGGTGTTTTCAAAAGGTCGTGGTAAATCTTTTTTTAATAGTGTGATTAAGTCTTTTTACCCTCTTAATTGAAAGGCAGAGCTCCTGCCAATTTTTCAAAAAGAAAAATAATATTACAAGAGCCTCAGATCAGCAGGAACAATAGGTGGAGTAACTTCCCTGCTACATAAATTTGGAATTAATAACCTAGATATACACTGGGTCTTGTCTAGAAACCAAAAGGATTTATAATTTGGAATTGAGAGAGTAGTCAACAATTGATCCAAAACAGAGAGTAGTCAACAACCTTATTGTTGTATATACCTTGATAGGCATATCACTGGTGAATGCTTACCAGATTTGCTATACATCCAAGCTATGTACTGCAGAGAACAGCACGCCTATTGACCAATTACTTAATTCACTAGCGGTGGCCATATCGTGGCTATTCCACCAACACCGCAATCAAAACCCGAAGCCGGCTGCACGTTTGTACATTGTACACACCTTCTCATGAATTATATACCAGCTGAAGCCAGCTTAGCTGCAGCAGAATTGGACCAGTAACCTCACATATAAAAGTTGGGTGGGATACGTCCTTGTCCGTGACCCCCACCCACCCTAACCCTATAGACAACAAAAAATCTCATTGTTTCAAACACAGGGAACTAACGTGAACAAGGTCTCAGCGGCCATTTTAATTTCTTATACAGTATGGTAAAAAAGTCCGCAGTCACGCTTTTAATAATTTGATTTATTACGGTAGCTAAATGCTCGTAGCTGGTGGTGTTGTTAACGCTCTACTTCTTCCATTTGTAAATAATATGAAGTTTTGGACATCGGAAATGTTGTGTGAAGGCGTATGTCCCGTCTGGATGCCTCTTCCTGAGCCTGCGGACCAGCCAAATAGACATCCCGTGTCCGTCCCTTCTATTGCTCTTGCCGCCCGCCCTGCCTGCTCCTGCGGCTGCTCTCGCTCTGCTCCGCGCCCCCACCCCGCTGCTCTTGCTCCTGCTCTGCACGCCCGCCCCCGCTGCTCCTCCCGCGCCACTCCTACTCCGCCACCCGCCCCGCCCGATGACACCGACAGGTACCACCAGCTCAAGGAGAAGCGCCAGGCCCTGGCGCGGAAGCCCTCCGGCCTCGCCTCCTGCTATGGCTGTGATGCCCTAATGCAAGCGGCAGAGGAGGCCGCACCGGGATACGATGCATATTGCAAGTGCATATTTCAAATATTTTAGATGTTTTAGAGGTATGTTGTAAGTGTTTCATACAGATGTTGTAAAAGTGGATCGGTATGTTCCATATGTTGCAATGGCTGTACAGTTATATTGCTAGCGTTTGTCTCTAATGTTTCATCTATTTTTTCAGACATATGTTGCAAGTATGTTTATCTGGATGTTGCATATGTTTCATACATATATTACAAGTGTTTTATTTGGATGTTGCGTATGTTTGTAATAGTTCTCAAGTGTTTCACATGCATGTTTTAAGCGTTTCATCTGTCTTCAGACATATGTTGCAAGTGTTGCATCTGCATGTTTTAAAGGTAGATCGGGTGTTGCACGTATGATGCGCGTGGGAAGCGGGAGGGGGCACGAGCAGTCCCCGCACACAGTCTGGTGGCGAGGGTAACGTCCGGGCGGCATGGGCCCCGTGTGAGCGTGCGAAAAGCTAGACATGCATAGAGTGCAGGCGCGTATGGAAAATGGAGTGCAGTGCGGGCGTCTGGACGCGGGTGTCTGTCCGACGTCCGGGCGCTAGCACTGCCGTCTGGACATTTGTATGCATGCATGATTCCCAATATGTATATAATTCTGACCATAGCTTTTTATGTTGTTTATTTATGAACATGATAATATATAGAAATTCATAATTTGTAAAATTATATGCACTACGGAAATACTTTTCACAACATATATTACTCTATCGTACTGCGCGGCACTATATTTCGGTATGATCAACCTTAAGTAAATAAATAACTTAACTCATGCAAATGCATGGTTGTTGACTCCTTGGCATGCATATGCATGGTCGTTGACCGGTTCAAGTCAGTCCCCAGCAGCATCGGCTGCAGCCAGTTACATACTTGCCTTTCCCCTGGTATAGGAATAATCCACATGCATGCCCCGGCCCGGCCCGCTCCAACGCACGCACGCATGGCCTTGTCTGCGGAACGCTGCCAACTGTACACCACGCACGTCGTACACTGGCAATATATGGTATAAATAGAACGCACCTGCTAGCTTCTCCAAGCCACGCAGACCATTGATCCCTATCTAGCTAGCTAGTACGTGCTAGAGCAAGTCCATCTCATACCTGCTTGCTCTCAGCTAAAGCCCAGTCCCCAGGAGCGAGCGGCGGGAGAGCTAGCTACCAGCTGGTCGGTCGGTGTCATCGTCGACGTCGTCCATGGGGAGCGCACCGGCCACCGTCCACGAGATGAGGCGTGCGCAGCGCGCGGATGGGCCGGCCGCCGTGCTCGGCATCGGCACCGCGAACCCGCCGACGTGCTTAGCCCAGGACGAGTACCCTGACTACTACTTCCGCGTCACCAACAGCGAGCACCTCACCGACCTCAAGGGCAAGCTCACCAGGATCTGCAACAAGTCCGGCATCAAGCAGCGCTTCATCCACCTCAACGAGGAGCTGCTCGCCGCCAACCCGGACTTCACCGACCGCACGCGGCCGTCTCTGGACGCGCGCGTGGACATCGCCTCCGCCGCCGTCCCGGAGCTGGCCGCGTCCGCCGCGGCCAAGGCCATCGCCGAGTGGGGCCGCCCGGCCACTGACATCACCCACCTCGTCTTCAGCACCTACTCCGGCGCGCGCGCCCCGAGCGTCGACCGCCGCCTCGCGTCCCTGCTGGGACTCCGCCCCACAGTGTCCCGCACCATCCTCAACCTCCACGGCTGCTACGGCGGCGGCCGGTCGCTCCAGCTCGCCAAGGAGCTCGCCGAGAACAACCGCGGTGCGCGCGTCCTCGTTGCCTGCTCTGAGATCACGCTCATCGCATTCTACGGGCCCCAAGGAGGCTGCGCCGACAGCATCCTCGGCCAGGCTCTGTTCGGCGACGGCGCCGTCATCGTCGGCGCCGACCCCATCGCCCCCGTCGAGCGCCCGCTGTTCGAGATGGCCTTCGCCTCGCAGACCACGATACCGGAGACCGAGGACGCCATCTCCATGCAGATCAACAAAGGTGGCATGGAGTACCACATCTCCAACCAGGTGCCCCGTCTGCTCGGGTGCAACGTGGAACGCTGCCTTGTCGACGCGTTTCGCGCGCTCGGCGTCAGCGCCGCGTGGAACGACCTTTTCTGGGCGATCCACCCCGGCGGCCGTGCCATCCTGGACCACATCGAGGGAGTGCTCGGGCTGGACGACGGCAAGCTGGCGGCGAGTCGCCACGTGCTCAGCGAGTTTGGCAACATGAGTGGCACCACGGTGATATTCGTGCTCGATGAGTTGCGCCGCCGTCGGGCAGCGACGGCCAAGCAGGGAGGGGAGGCGCCGGAGTGGGGAGTGATGATGGCTTTTGGACCGGGAATCACAATCGAGACCATGGTGCTCCACGCCCCTAGCACCCTCGACCTGGAGGGAAATTAACAACAATTTAAACATCAACCAAAAGGACTATAATAACTTCTATATAAACATCAACCAAAAGGACTGTAACTTTATATAAACCCGGTATAGAGGTTGTCCTAGCTAAAATAGGATAAGGTCCTTATAGCTAATTCATGGACCATAAGATGGAGTGTTAAATTTGTTCCTTAATTGTCAGGGTGTTATATTGTTGTGTTATATTTGTATTTGTTTAGTCTATGCCTCTATATACCTATATAATAATATTATAAACAGAAAGATTATCGGTCCGTGATCACTTTCTCCCTTGCCTGTCATTCCTCACTCCCACTCCTTTCCTTACGTCCCTGATGATCCCTCTTGTTGAGAAGCAAAACCTTCGCAGGGAGCTGCACCACTCATGTGGTGCCCTGGTCGGTCAACACCTTCCCCGTCCCGATCCCACACAACTCAACGCACAAAGGTGGCTCAGTTTCTACTTTTCTAAATCTTATGCGCACAATAACCATCTATTTAAGTTGAGCCACATTAGGCTGTGGTATGTGGGACATCATGCAGCTCAGGCAATGACCCAGGAGTGATATATGTGGACATATGTGGTTTGTGGATTGAATCGGCAGGGAAATTAAGAAATCATTGTCGCCTTGTCGGGTTTTAATACAATATGTTTGTAAAGTTCAACGGTAATATTGGCCAAGTCTAAAAAAGGTTTTACCTATTTCCCAAAAAGGTCGTCTTTGTTATCATGTATGTGATTTTATTTAAAGTTCTTTGTTATCGTATATTTTATGTGCAATATGGCATATATGTTGTTGTCCAAGAGAGTGTTAGATTTTTTTTGGGAACAATTCAGTATTTTTTATAGCTTTTAATTTTATAGAATGGGTGAAGCGTAAATAGATAAATACAATTCCCATCATCATTTCTCATGAATATTTAATAGTTTTTTCTCTGTTACAACGCATGGCATATTTGCTATAATATTAAAGAGGGATTCTTCAACCTCCTTTTTACTTCAAAAGTGCCGTCACACCTCTCTCTATGCCTTATCCATATGTCAACTGCTACCGGGCGCTATCTAATCTATCCCTAATGTTAAATCACCAAGAGTTTCTTCCTTTTTGTCCGTATTATAAGAGATAATAATGTAATACCTATATCTAAGATGATAACTAATTTAGTCGGGCATGGGTTTGAAAGCATCTAGGCCTCGAGAGTTGGTTTCGGCAATTGATGACAACACATTATTACCATGACTAACGTGTGTTTTGCAGAAACTTTGGTAAGTTAGGTCATGGGATAGGTAACTGCTTTGGGCACTATGGTATTCATGCCCCTTGATGGAAATCGTTTTCAGTTTTCAAAGGATTAACGTCAAGATTAAGGACGGTTAGTTCCGGACGTCGAGGTGTAGAGTTACGTTCGGAATAGTCGTTAGGATCTTCGCTTTTTTCCTTTGGCCGTACTATAAAGGGGGGCATGAGCGAGTAGCTTGACCTAGGTGAGTCTTTTGTTTAGGTATGGTGCACACTTGTCAAACTTAGCACTGGGTAGCTCAGGTGAAGCCCAAAGTTCAGTTGGAAGCCACTTGGTTCAAGTTGCGTCGCGTTTCGAAGTCGTTTGAGCTGTTTACCCTTGACCGGACGCGGTCTCTGCCTTGACCGGACGCGTCCGGTCAGTGTTGACAGTCACTGCGTTTCAACTCGGTTGATCGGACGCGGTCCTTGTGAGGACCGGGCGCGTTGATCGTGTTGACACGTGTCACAGAGGGTAAGTGAACTAATCGGACGCGACTGAAAAACGATCGGACGCGTCCTCAGTGCATCCGGTCCCGTTCCAGTAAGGTACTTCGCTGACCGGACGCGTCCGGTCATCACTGATCGGACTCGACCGAGCGTCCGGTCAAAGTACAGTAAGGTCCTTGCACGATCGGACGTGTCCGGTCACCCCTGATCGGTGCGTCCGGTCACTCAGCGTTGTCGGTTTTAAATTCGACCGTTGCCATCGACCGGACGCGTCCGGTCACGTCGACCGGCGCGTCCGGTCAGTTCGTATTTTGCTGATTTGGCACATAACGGTTGGAATTGACTGTGGGGTGTATAAATACATCCCCTACACCTCTTTTAGAGGTCTCTTGCTCATTTGTTTAGCTGAGAAACACCTTTCAAGTGCAAGGAAGTGCAAGAGCTCTAGTGAGGGTTGTGATTTGAGAATCAAAGTTTAAAATCCCTTATTAGTGACTAGGGAGTAGCAAGTGTGCATCCACCTTCTCATTATGCTTGTTGTGGTCAAGTGAGAGCTCTAGCTTGTTACTCTTGGTGATCGCCATCACCTAGACGGCTTGGTGGTGATTAGGAGTTTGGTGATCATTCGACGGAGCTTGTGGATGACCCAACTCATTTTGTCAGCGGTTTTGGGTGATTCACCGCGACAGAGTGTCAAAGAATCAGCCCGTAGAGAGCACTTGATCCTTGCGTGGATCAAGGGGGAGCTACACCCATGCGCGGGTGCTCCAATGAGGACTAGTGGGGAGTGGCGACTTTTCGACGGTGGCCCCTGCCTGACAGCTTGCAGAAGCTTCCTCCACCGCCTCCTAGGGTTGCATGGGTCATCACCATCATCATCCACCTCCCATGGGCCATGAGCAGCCGATGGACCTTGCTCGTATCGACGCTAGGCTTATCACAATTGAAGAGGGCCATCAAGAAATCCGCAACACTCTCCATCAACATGTCCAATGGCAGAAATACACGATGTAGACCCTCACCGACATTCGACAGCACCAACAGCAAGAACAGAACAATTGAGATTGGTTGTTCGGTGACCTCAACATTGGCCATCCGCCGCCTCCTCAGTAAGTACCACTTCAACACCTAGTTTGGGGAGGAACCCCTATACTCGAGGTAAGTTTTCTTTCTAGTATTTTGTTTATTTTTAAGTTTATCTTAGAAAAAAAAATACATAATCAGAAAAACAAAATAAAAATTTGCTATTGTCTTTACGTTAGTATGTGTCTATCTTTTACTTTAAATTTCTACATGCTAAATAAAAAACCAAAAAGAGAGTGTGTAATATAGTTTGCTTTTAATTTGCTTAAGGTGTGCTCTAGTTTATCATCTTGTTTTTAAAGAGTAGAATAAATAACTAGAACTTGAAGATAACCAATTCCTTCAAGTACCTAGTATTCAGCTTTCAGTTCTCCTGAGATTTGAATAAAATTAATTTGACTTGAGAATTTGCTCTGAACTTGAAACTTATGGGTAGCATATGCTTGATGTAAGTCTAGGTAATTGATGGATATGATATGAGAAGATCTGAGCTGTTACTTATCTTGTTCTAAGTGATACTTAAATTCTAGAGATTTCTTTTGAAAAACCTAAAAATCCACATGATGAGATTCCTGAATTCCCATCAGAGCCTTATATGTTTATCTAGGCTAGGAAAACTTCCACACATATGCTACTTACTTTGTATTGAGTTTGGTCAAGCTTTGTTGATGCCATATGAGAGATTTGTCATACTCTTTAAATCAAGATCACGTACACACCACCCACAAATGCACTACTCCTACACTAGGGGTAGGCGTAGAACATGCCTTCCATTCAGACCCACCCAAAAATGTATTACTCCAACACTAGGAGAAAACACGAAAAAAATTCCATATAGGTTACCATAAAATAAATGCTCTAAATTCTTGTGCTATCTCTCAATTATTTTCTGTTGCAGAAAAGAGGCATGGGCTATGCAAAAGTTATTCATAAAAAAAGAAAGGAAAGAAAAAATAGACAAGTGTTCGAATGATTAAAACAATGGGTACTTTGATGTCCGTCAAAGAAAAAAAGAAGAGAAGAGAAAAAGATGAATAAGATAGCCCATGTTTTCTTGTAAACATTTCCATGTTTCAAATGAGAGATATGTTTTCAAGGAGCAAAATTGAATTAGGATAGCCACCATATATTTTCATCACTCCACACACATGCACATCTTGATTTAATTGTATGACTCAACTTTTTTTTGGATCTGAGGTTTGACTTTATAATATATGTATTGTAAGTATGCTCTTTCATGCACTTACCATTCCTATGAGCTCCACATAAGCCTTAGTGCAGGAAGAAGGCATAATGTTATTCATTGCCTTGGTGAGGATCTAAAAATACCACATATATGAGAGATTTGAGAGTGTTATGCAATGAATCTTTGAGTTTTATTTTAGAAACTTATAAAAACTCCAGAACTATGGTTGAACAAAGAGCTTGAGACATAGTGCTTGACTTGATTGTTCTGTCTTTCAATTGCACATGATCCAAGTGAAGGCTAAAAAGCCCCATGGGTGAAGATAATATGAGTAAGTTTGAAAGTCGGATCGGTGAACTTCGATCCGGAGGAGAATTCTTTGTTAAAAGCATGTGTACCTTTGAGGAGTGAAGACATTATAGAAACTCCTGATCCATCATTAAGATTAGCTTTGCTCAGGGACTAGCAAATGATTAACTTGGGACAACTTGTTGATGGTAGTTATCGTTCATTACAAACCGTCAATTTAACTTGAAGAAATGCTTGAAATGGATCACCAATAGAAACTTAGGGGGTTTAAATTGACAATTTCCATGAGTTTTGGTGAATCTATATTTTCAGCAGGGTTATTCTAGAAAACAGGAAAGGAGGATCAAAATGTCAAAAAGAACCAAACTTTACCGCGATGAAAACTACTCTAGAATCTGCGATGGAGCCCGAGGGACTGCTAGGTGGGGCCGGCCGGCCCTACCATAGTGCCTGTTGATGAACAATTTATAGTTGAATAAACATGAGAAATGGTACAAATAAGATAATATACATAGGTCTAGGGTTTAAACTAATAAATTTCATGAGTTTTGGTGAATCTCTGTTTTTCTACAGGATTATTCCAGAAAACCACCAAGAGGGACCTATTTGTCAAAGGAAAATTCAGAATTAAAATACGGCATATACGCGAGAAGACTCTAGAAGATATGAGAAGACACCGGAACAAAGCGGGAGGCGAGGGGCTACCAAGTGGGGTCAGCCGGCCCCACCTGCAGGCCGCCTAGACCCCTAAGGATTCCTCCACGAGCTTCTGGAGTATTTTTCCACCACCTCCTAGGATGCATCTCAGCCGTACCTCAAGTTAGTTTGATCCAAGGGCTCACGTTGGATCCCCTGGGCTATATATGGAGACCCCAGCCCCCCTGAATTCATCAAGTCATCAAGTCATTTGGAGATCAAGGCATCCAGAGCCAGAAACCCTAATTCCTCAGGGTTCCTCTAGTTCAAGAGCTTTAGCTAGTTAGATTAGGTCTAGAGGGAGGCAAGCAAATTACAAGCTTGGATTCCCGACGTTGGCAAGAGCGTGGTTCGGTAATTCTTTGTACCCCTCTCTCATTGTATTCTCCACCATTTTTGTGTGCTTGCTACAATGTTTATGTTAGTATTAATCTTCATCTTTTATATGTTCTTGATTGCAAAGTTCATTGTTTACTTTGGTTATATGTTTAGTTTTGTTAGTTTATTATTAAGTTCATGCATATGTTCGTATAGCGCCCATCCTAATATGCAGGATCCATGGGTGGGTGGTAGGCATTATGTAAGCGTGGTGCTTAGACATTGTTAATCTGTGAATGCCCCCCTACACGCCAGGACGTGTGGTAGATCGCGGGTGTGACAGGCCTATTGAGTCCTATGTAGTCCACCCCCCATGTGTAGGACTTGTAGAACCCGGTCTCGAAGGAGGGGAGGACTATGTTTCTGATCCTCCCTAGTTGATGTTCCTTATGTGTGGATGCGATAGTAACAATAACGATGACTACTAGATGTAATTGCACTAATTGAGGCATTCATTGACTTGTAGTTATAGAATGACTTAGGAATTATTCCTCTAATATTCTGATTGGACTAATGCTATTACCATAGTTAGAGTGCTCTGAGTAATTTATTTATTTATTTATCATGATGCTTATTAGTACTTATCATATATATCTATATTTATCTTGTGACTTACCCCTGTTTTGAGTAGAGTATGTGATATTGGTTCATTCTCTCATGCATAATCATAAATTATCAATACTACATGCATAGTCATACCTTCTCAGTGGTAAAATTATAAATCAACAACCTGGTAATACTCTAGGTAAAATGCTATAATGGTATAATTATCTGTCCGCTTGCAGCATTCTTTTCATTCATATCTTTAGATTCTTTATAGTCACATGAAATAATAGATTTCTGTTTAGTATTATTCTTGTAGTAATGCTAGATAGTACCAACAAACATTTCTAGTTTCATCACTAGGGATGACAACCTAATTTAACATTAGAGATGTAGGTAATCATAGGTGGCTACTGTAAAAGTGACAAGTTAATAATTACCATACCATTTATAGTGTCATTGCTAAGAGTAGGATTAATTCTATTTTTAGTAGTGGTACTAGAAAATGCCAACAGTGTCGCCCGGTCCCCCACAGTGGCCCCTGCCTATCAGCTTCCAGAAGCTTCCTCCACCGCCTCCTAGGGTTGCATCTACGCCATCCTTCAAGTCGGTTTGATCCATGGGCTCACTTGCACCCCTAGGGCTATATAACCAGACCCTGACCCCCCTGAGCGACATCGACATCTGCCATAAGTCAAGATTAGATCAGAAATTAGGGTTTTTAGAGATTAGACAGAGAGCTCAAGTTCTTCAAGTTCTTAGTATAGGCTTTCTAGCAAGGTTCAAGTAGAGTTTGGGCTGCTGCTCAGGATTTCGGATCTGCTGTGTAGAGACTGGTATTAGCCATTGTATCTCTTTATTTAGGACATTGTGCTACTTCAATATTATGTTGCTATTTATTATATTTCTAGTTTGCTCTAGTTTATTGCTTGATATAGTTATAATTGATGATGAATATATGCATATGTTCGTAGAGCGCTTAATTTAGTACTCGAGTGAGTTGAGTGGTCGACACTATGTAAGCGTGGTGCTTAGATATTGTTTGCCTGTGGATGTACTCTATATACCGGGCCATATGGTAGATCGCAGATGTGACACTTTCGTTGAGTCCTTTGTAGTCCACTCTCCCCTGTGTATAGAACAAGTAGAACCTCGGTTACAAAGAAACGGAAAGCTCTATTCTCAAACTTCCCTAAGTAATGTTCCTTATACATAGATCCAAAGTTAGTTATACTATAGATGAGAGTAAATATGCTTGAGTATATAAAAGACTTAGTAACTATGAATGACATAGGAATCTTTTGCTCTTACCGGATCTTGAGCTTAGTCATACTATATTTGTGAGTCTCTATTTCTATCTCTAGAATACTTTTATTACCTTTTATTTATCACTTGACTTACCCCTTCTAAAGCATAAGAGTGGTCCGGATCATAAGTATTCATATTAGTCAATGTCTTAATGTCAACTCAACCCCATAGCTCTTCCTTGTGGATAAAATATAAATAATGATACTCAGTATACTACCAGGTGAAATGCTACAATGGTAATTTATCTGTGCACTTACGGATACTTAACTTCAATATTATTTTCTCAGAGTTTATAAGTGGCATTCATAATTTACCAACAAAGCATTTCTGGCATCATGCTAGGGATGACAACTTAGTTAGAGTGATGCTAAGAAATGCCAACACATGGTTAGAGAAGGCATAGTGCTTGGAGATTTAGTGTCTGAAAGAGGGATTGAGGTAGATAGAGCTAAAATTGAAGTAATTGAACAACTACCTCCACCTATAAATATTAGAGGGATCCGAAACTTTCTTGGTCATTGTGGTTTTTATCATCAGTTCATAAAATATTTTTCACACATTGCTAGACCATTAACAAATCTTGTGGCTAAGAATGTTCCCTTTGAATTTGATGATGCATGCTTAAAATCTTTTAATATTCTTAAAGAAGCACTCATCTCTGCACCAATCATTCAACCCCCTGATGGGTCGCTACCTTTTGAAATCATATGTGATGCTAGTGATTATGCTATGGGGATAGTTTTGGGACAAACAAAAAATAGAAATCATCATGCAATTGCTTATGCTAGCAAAACTCTGACAGGACCATAACTTAATTATGCAACAACTAAAAAAGAATTTCTGGCTGTTGTTTTGCTATTGATAAATTTAGATCTTACTTAGTAGGAGCTAAGGTGATTGTTTACACTGATCATGCTACTTTGAAATACCTGCTTACTAAGAAAGATGCTAAATCAAGATTGATAAGATGGATTTTACTACTCCAAGAATTTGATTTAGAAATAAAAGATAAAAAGAGAGTAGAAAATTCTATTGCTGTTCACTTATCTTGAATGTAGTGTGAGAATTCACAGGAACTGCCCATCAACGATTCACTAAGGGACGACATGCTCTTCAAGATCACCAGATCGGACCCCTCGTACGCGAATATTGTCAATTTTATAGTTGTAGGTTATGTACTGTGGCAGAACCTCCTAAATAATATGGCCCACATGTACTTGTTATCGTCTTAAAGACCTCTAACCACTATACATGTGTACCACAGAACTTAAGAAGTCTGTCGGGTGTCCTCGGGAAACCCGAATCATCCACGATCTTTCGAGCAGGATCACATTTCAAAGGCATTACACTATTACAACAGTTTATATAATAAATTACATCATAGTACAAAAGTGGAAGTCTTACATAACATAAGTTCACAAACCCGTTGTTCTACACTTACAAAGCTTAAGTTTAGTTATTACAGCCATAATAGTGGAGTAGCATTAGTAACATTATTACAATCACCAAAACGTGACGCTCTGCCCAAGAACCAAACATCTACTCGTCGTCGCTTACCGCAAAGACGGTCATGCAACAAGGTCCGAAACACACCTGTTCATGAGACGCACCTACAACAGGGGTTCAACAAACCCTGAGTACAAAAGTACTCCACAAGACTTAACCGACGAAAAAGGATGGAGACGACTCAGGAATGCAGGCTCAGGGAAATCAAGGTGAGGTTCCAGCAAGAATCAATGTTCTTTTGCATAAAATCTACTAATAGTAAATCCTTAAGATCAATGTTTTATCTTAGTATTAATCATCAACAGAATGTAAGTGATTCTAATCTAGATCATATAACTCATACAACTTCTTTCTTATTCTCCGACCAAAGTTACATTTCTTAACTACGATGTTGAACAGAGAATCGAGTCTCCTTAACCAAGGAGCAACAACGATTTGAACCGATTATACCTAGCTGGGGATTCCTAACCACACGACATATGTAGGACTTTAACCTACAGATATGAACCTTCACTCGGATCCTCCAAAACATGACCGGATCCAGCGCCACCCGAGAGTACAGCACACCTCCAATCTAGCCCTTAGCTATGAGGGTACACACTACTCTTGCTATCTCTCCACTCCCAGTGCGCGGTTGGCCGTTCACATGTTAGAATTACCGAGGTCTTAGGCTTACTGGAGCATGTGGCTAGTGTTGATATTTGGTAACGCAATTAGGAAATAGGATCCGCAAGCGCACGGATATCGGTGAGCACTTCACCCGAGATGTTATCCTGGGTATTGTATTTATATTTTTACCTTTAGGAGAAAGAGTGCATCTGACTAACCAAATCTATTACTACTAACCTTTAGGCTACAACCACTATGATTCGATGTGAGTGATGTATAGAGAAGACTACAACCGCACTCTTCTTCTAACCTTGGTAAGGATGATCTACTGTTCTATTGGGGAGGTTTACGGAATCTAGACACCACAAAGGATGTTCAACCCGCACCTATAAACCCTATCGATCCTGCTAACGGGATATGGAATACAAAGGTAACTCGGAATTGTCACGTTCCTCGCTACTACCACGGTCCGGCTAGACGAGGGGATATCTATGAGTATCCTAGCTTAAACACCACGTTTACGCTAGAGATGATTACTCTAAACTCTACGCGAAGAGATCAAAGTAAACTCATAAACCAAAGAACAATAAAACAAAGAACTTACTAGAATTTAGAAGTCGAAATACTGAAGAATCCTGAGAACAAGCCTCGGGTTAGAAGAACTTGCTCCCGCAGGTACAACCTCGGAGTAGACACCGACAGGCCGGCTTCCTCCGATCTACACCTCCACTCTATCTCTCTCAATCTAGTAGAACTAATTCTACTTTCACATTGGATGCTAAGCCCTAAGAGGTGGGAACCCTAGAGGGAACCTCTCTCTCTAAACCCTAACTAGAGATATGCAACTAAATAATGAATTGGGGTCTCCTCCACCAGGGGTCAGGGGCCTTGCTTATATAGCCCTTTTGGATGAATCTGGACCGTCGGATCAAACCGACCTTCATCCTACGGTTTTCCTTGATCCTCAAAGGCGGTGGAGCATAATCCGCGAGACTCGACCTGATTGGTCCCGGGGGCAGGGCGGGCGCCCTGTGTCCTGGCCCGTTACGGCTCCCGTTCGTTCCCGTGGCTTCTGGAATCTTCTAGATGTAAGATAATTACGTGTTCGGTTAATATCCCGTCATTAATCCGACATGTGGGCCTTTCTTCCGTATTTCCTGATAACCCCCTGCAGAAATAGATAAACAGCAAAACTCATGGAATTCTGTTAGATCAAACCCTAATTCTAGGTGTTGCTTGCATATAGGTCCTTTTCTTTATTTATTTGATGGTTATAATTGATACTTAAGAACCGTCAACAAACACCCCCATACTTAGGCTTTTACTCGTCCTCGAGAAAAGGTTGGTTAATAAAACATCTGGGGTTGAAACATTCTTTCATACCTGTAGGGTGTTGTAAAAATCCACTGTGCACTTATAGTCAGGGAAATATATGGTCAGAGTAAAGAGCCTTTCTTCTTCTTAATCCCTATCACTTGGAGTTTTTACATATTTTTGAAAAGAAAAACTTAGCATACCTTTATCCTCATAGGTACCCTCAGAATCACTCATTATCTTTTATATTTCTCTCTGAGGCTGTTTTGATTTTGCAAAAATAATTCTTTAAGCATACATACCTTGCATTTATTGTATGGTCAAAACCGGATCCGAGGAGAAGAATGCCATACTCTTAGATCAAAGATTTTGAAAATTAAAAACTTGTCACTCTTACTGGCATATTGCTTATTAGAGGGACCATGGGCTATCATTTTCTTTTCATCATATTTTTATCATATCTCATTTTTTTCAGGTGGATACTGAGGTACCCCTAATTCTACTTCCGGACACTTGTCCATTTTTTCTGCGAGGTTGTCGAGCACTTGCTCCTTTTTATTTCCTCGAAATATATTTTTGCATAGCCCATGTCTCTAATGCAATAATACTTCGGAAGAGTGAATCTTTCTGAATAAGAATGTCTTGATCTTGGGAGCATGATAAATCTCTCAACAAGGGTCTAACTTGTTTTGAACAAACTCAATACAAAGCAGATAGCTTTAATTAATATTTTCATGTTTAGCAGGCATATAAAACTTGAGGATGGTAGCTATAATTTTGAAAATTTTAAAACAAATTCTCCAAGCAATAAAGATACTAAGAATAAGGTACTCATACCCTTACCATCTCTTATTCCACAATGACTTTTAGCAACACAGGGTTTTGAAATAATTTTAATAATTGCAGGTTTCCAGGAAATATCACAGAGTGAGATTGATCATGATTATAAGCATTTTTATCCTTTTAATTTATCATGTTTAAAGAGATAAAATTCTGCACAAACTAAGGTGAGTGTGTAAGTGTGTAATAAAAGTGTGCAGAGTGTGTACCTGGTTCATGGAGTGGTGCGATCGAAGTGTGTGTGACATGTCAGGGAATCTCCCCCATACTTGTTTTCTGCTTTCTTGCACAAAAGTAAAGTAGAGACACACAAGACATACTAATAATAATCTTTATTAATCTTGAGGCATTTATTACAACCGAATAATAATAATAACCGAATATAATAGATCTAAACTGATTATAAGCGAACCTAATCGAATCTAATAATAACTAAGACATATAGCCCCAAGATCTAATCTAGATAGCTCAGCGACGCTCACGCCTCCTAAGACTATGCTCTAACTCATCGATCCTCTTGTTGGCGTCGGCAAGATCATCCCGGCTTTAATTTTTAATTGGAAGGTAAAAATTGATCTCGTCTATTTCTTCTAATTCTTTATTGGGCTCTAAAAATAATTTAAGACGTTGACCATTTACCTTGAATAACGTACCTTCGTCATTTTGAAGTGTGATAGCTCCGTGGGATGATGAATGAATTACCTTGAATGGTCCTTCCCATTTGCTCCGGAGCTTTCCATGCTCGAAAAGCTTCACCCTGGAATTAAAAAGTAATACCTTATCTCCGGGTGAGAACTCCTTCTTCTTGATCCTCTTGTCATGCCATCTCTTGACTCTTTCTTTGTAGATCTTTGAATTGTGATATGCTTTCTCCCGCCATTCTTCTAACTCCGATAATTGCATTCTTCTATGTTTTCCGGCGATATCTAGGTTCATATTCCATCTTTTTATGGCCCAGTGTGCCTTGAACTCAAGTTCAACAGGTAGGTGACAGGTCTTTCCGTATACCAATTGGTATGGAGACATTCCAATTGGGGTCTTGTATGCTGTCCGGTAAGCCCAGAGTGCATCGGGTAACTTGTCCTTCCATGCCGTTCCTATCTCGTTCACCGTTTTCTGAAGAATGTTCTTGATTTGCTTGTTAGAAGTCTCTGCTTGGCCACTTGTCTGAGGATGATAGGGAGTAGCGACGTTGTGACGGATTCCATGTCTTGATAGATAGTGCTCGAAGCGCTTGTCAATGAAGTGTGATCCTCCATCACTTATCACTATCCTAGGGACTCCAAATCTTGGAAATATGATTTCCTCAAACATCCTCTTCGAACTGATATTGTCGGCATGTTTGCAAGGTAGTGCCTCTACCCACTTGGAGACGTAATCAACCGCCACCAAGATGAACTCACACTTCTTAGATGGGGGAAATGGACCCATGTAGTCTATTCCCCAGACATCAAAGAGTTCAATCTGAAGGTTGTTGGTGAGTGGCATGGCATCCCTTGTATTTATGTTTCCGTGCCTTTGACATGGCCCACATCTTCTGATATATTGCTTCGTGTCATCGTACATCGTAGGCCAGTAGAATCCACATTGCCAGATCTTTGAATGTGTACGGAATGCTCCATAGTGACCTCCGTATGGTGATGAGTGACATCTGTCGATGATCTTCAATCCTTCCTCAGTGGTCACACATCTTCTAAGTAGGCCATCAGCGCATACTCGGAAGAGATATGGCTCATCCCATATATGTGAACGACTTTCCTGAATAAGCTTCTTCTTGTTTGCTCCGGGTGGTACATAACCTGAAACCATAAAATTAACAATATCTGTATACCAGGGGTCAGATCTGTTAATCCCGTAAAGCATGTCGTCCCAGAGTGAGTCATTAATGGGGGGTCCTTGTGAATTCTTAAAGTACATTCTAGACAAGTGATCAGCAACAGAATTTTCTACTCCCTTTTTATCTTTTATTTCTAAGTCAAATTCTTGGAGTAATAAAATCCATCTGATTAAGCGAGGTTTAGCATCTTTCTTAGTGAGCAAATATTTTAGTGCAGCATGATCAGTGTAAACAATTATCTTAGCTCCAACTAAATAAGATCTAAATTTATCAATGGCAAAAACAACAGCCAGAAGCTCTTTTTCAGTGGTTGCATAATTAAGTTGAGCTCCTGTCAAAGTTTTACTTGCATAAGCAATTGCATGATGCTTTTTATCTTTAGTTTGTCCCAAAACTGCCCCCATAGCATAATCACTAGCATCACACATAATTTCAAAAGGCAACGACCAATCAGGGGGTTGAATGATTGGTGCAGAGATGAGTGCTTGCTTTAATAAATTGAAAGAATTTAGACATGCATCATCAAATTCGAAAGGAGCATCCTTGGCTAGCAAAAGAGTAAGTGGTCTCGCAATAAATGAAAAGTCTTTTATAAATCTGCGATAAAAACCAGCATGGCCAAGAAAACTTCGAATTCCTTTTATATTCATAGGTGGAGGTAGTTGTTCAATTACTTTAATTTTAGCTCTATCTACCTCAATACCTCTTTCAGACACTAGGTGTCCTAGCACTATTCCTTCTCTAACCATAAAATGACATTTTTCCCAATTAAGGATTAAGTGCTTTTCTTCACATCTTTGCAAAACCTTATCTAAGTTCTCAAGACAACTATCAAAAGTTTTTCCATAAACTGAGAAATCATCCATGAAAACTTCCATAATCTCTTCAATCATATCAAAAAATATAGACATCATACATCTTTGAAAAGAAGCTGGTGCATTACATAACCCAAAAGACATTCTACGATAAGCATACGTTCCATATGGGCATGTAAAAGTGGTTTTGCTTTGATCATCAGGATGGATAGGGATCTGGTGGTACCCTGAATATCCATCTAAGAAACAGAAGAACAAATGGTTCGCTAACCGCTCTAACATCTCATCTATAAAAGGCAAAGGAAAATGATCCTTTTTCGTGGCTTTATTAAGTTTTCTATAGTC
Organism: Saccharum hybrid cultivar R570; assembly: GCA_038087645.1. Classification (NCBI taxonomy): domain Eukaryota; kingdom Viridiplantae; phylum Streptophyta; class Magnoliopsida; order Poales; family Poaceae; genus Saccharum; species Saccharum hybrid cultivar. The sequence goes on from JAQSUU010000198.1 coordinate 2,000,754, forward strand.
TATGCACATCCGCCACCCAGTGACGGTGCGTTGCGGAATTAGCTCATTCTTATCATTAGTAACAACAGTCATGCCTCCCTTTTTAGGCACAACTTGAACAGGGCTTACCCACTCACTATGCGGCACAGGATATATAATCCCTGCATGCAGCAACTTTATAACTTCTTTTTTAACTACCTCTCTCATCGCGTTGTTAAGTCTACGTTGAGGCTCTCGAGAGGGTGTAACAGAAGGATCTGTCGGAATACGATGGGTACAAATCATAGGACTGATTCCTGTGAGATCTTGAAGTGAGTAGCCGAAAACAGAGTGGTGTTTTTCAAGAATGGTCATTAATCGCAGAGTTTGTTCCTGAGTGAGTTTATTACTAACGATCACAGGAAACTCTGGATTATTGTTTAGGAAAGCATAGGTAAGACCGGGTGGTAAAGTTTTAAGCTCTATAGGAGGTCTGGGTGTTTCTGCAAACTCATCTAAAGGTTCAGGTTCAGAAGGTTCAGCTTCCTCTTCTATGAAGAAAGGGGCTTCTTCTTCTAAGTCTGATTCATTTAAAAGCTCTAGAGACGCAGCTTTTACCTCTTCCATAGGATCAGGCAAAAGAGATGACTCGATCTTATTATTCAAGGAGTGAGAAATTGTCATAGGGAATTTAAAATCCTTTCCAAAAGAAATGTGTAGCTTTCCAGTTTGACCTTCATAAAGGAGTCTTCTAAATGGTTGTCCTATCAACAGGTCGAAGTCCCATGTATCAAAGATATAAAAGTTCAAATGAACCATGGAGCCTTCTACCATAAAGGGTAGGACATTAATAATTCCAAGACTGGGGACTAATCGTCCCGAAGATTCCTTTATGACCTTTGTTGTGGGGGTTAAAACAAGTTTCCTAAATAAATTAAGTGCAAAAGCTTCGGACATGATATTGATCCCCACAACAGGATTATAGAGAGCGTTAAATTGATCAGAATTATAAGCACAGCGTATAGTGATAGGAGGTGTATCCAAATGGATCACTTCAGAGGAAAGCTCTGACTCCTCCAACCATTCGCTACTCATGACTGAGATAAGCTCTCTCAATTGATATTCACTTGGTAAACAAATGCTAAATTGGCCGTTTTGGGGTCGGTCTATAGAATGGTAGTTTGAAATGTTTCCAAAATCGGCAAAGAGATCGGATTCTATGTCTAGCATGAAATCAGATGGTAGAATTTCTTCCTTTTGTGGCTCAGAACCTGGGATAGCTAAAGTAGATGAAAAATTTGGCAGAGTGTCTACTTCGGCTTCGTAGGTTTTATCATGGAGGGCATTATCCATCTCAGCTTCTAGGATTCTATTCAAGATCCCCTCAGCTTCATCAGTAGGGATACGAAAGAAAGAACCTCTAGCCATAGTATGCAGCATTTGTTTATTATCTTTCTGAAGACCTCGAAAAAAATGAAATAAAAGAACAGTGTCTTCAAGCAAAAGTTTTGGACCAGATTCTAAAAGATCAGAAAAACGTTTCCAGGATTTCCCCAAAGTTTCATTATCTTTTTGTTTAAAAGATAGGACTTCGAGTCTAAGGTCACCAGTACGGTCAAGGGAATAAAAATCTAGACAAAAGTTGGCTCTTAAAACTCCCCATTCACCTTGCTGTTGACTTACCTTCTGACTATACCATCGTCTAGCTTCTCCTCTTAAAGAAAAAGGAAAAAGCTTCCAACGTAAAGTCTTATCAGAGATGCCATCAATGCGAAGACAATCGCATGTCTGCTCAAAATCTCTAATATGAAGGTAAGGGTTTTCGTCTTCCTTTCCCGAAAAAGATAAATTTTGAATCATCACAATCAACCTTGAACTTAACTTGTACTGGGATGTTTGGATAGGCTGTGATGACTCCCATGGTAAAAGGTCAGTTGCTGAAGGTGTTGCGACATCAAAGATAGATATAGAACCTTGGTTTTCCATTTTTGGTAAAAAGAAAAAGAAAGAATGAAAAAGATAAGAAAATAAAAAGTATGAATACAAGTTAGTAGTAAGACTCAAGGTTATCTCAGCAAACCGTCTTTCTCCCCGACAACGGCGCCAGAAATGCTTGTTGATATTTGGTAACGCAATTAGGAAATAGGATCCGCAAGCGCACGGATATCGGTGAGCACTTCACCCGAGATGTTATCCTGGGTATCGTATTTATATTTTTTACCTTTAGGAGAAAGAGTGCATCTGACTAACCAAATCTATTACTACTCACCTTTAGGCTACAACCACTATGATTCGATGTGAGTGATGTATAGAGAAGACTACAACCGCACTCTTCTTCTAACCTTGGTAAGGATGATCTACTGTTCTATTGGGGAGGTTTACGGAATCTAGACACCACAAAGGATGTTCAACCCGCACCTATAAACCCTATCGATCCTGCTAACGGGATATGGAATACAAAGGTAACTCGGAATTGTCACGTTCCTCGCTACTACCACGGTCCGGCTAGACGAGGGGATATCTATGAGTATCCTAGCTTAAACACCACGTTTACGCTAGAGATGATTACTCTAAACTCTACGCGAAGAGATCAAAGTAAACTCATAAACCAAAGAACAATAAAACAAAGAACTTACTAGAATTTAGAAGTCGAAATACTGAAGAATCCTGAGAACAAGCCTCGGGTTAGAAGAACTTGCTCCCGCGGGTACAACCTCGGAGTAGACACCGACAGGCCGGCTTCCTCCGATCTACACCTCCACTCTATCTCTCTCAATCTAGTAGAACTAATTCTACTTTCACATTGGATGCTAAGCCCTAAGAGGTGGGAACCCTAGAGGGAACCTCTCTCTCTAAACCCTAACTAGAGATATGCAACTAAATAATGAATTGGGGTCTCCTCCACCAGGGGTCAGGGGCCTTGCTTATATAGCCCTTTTGGATGAATCTGGACCGTCGGATCAAACCGACCTTCATCCTACGGTTTTCCTTGATCCTCAAAGGCGGTGGAGCATAATCCGCGAGACTCGACCTGATTGGTCCCGGGGGCAGGGCGGGCGCCCTGTGTCCTGGCCCGTTACGGCTCCCGTTCGTTCCCGTGGCTTCTGGAATCTTCTAGATGTAAGATAATTACGTGTTCGGTTAATATCCCATCATTAATCCGACATGTGGGCCTTTCTTCCGTATTTCCTGATAACCCCCTGCAGAAATAGATAAACAGCAAAACTCATGGAATTCTGTTAGATCAAACCCTAATTCTAGGTGTTGCTTGCATATAGGTCCTTTTCTTTATTTATTTGATGGTTATAATTGATACTTAAGAACCGTCAACAGCTAGTTATAAAGTCTCGATGCACACAATTCAATCAACGGTATGGTCCTTAACTGACACAGTCGGAGACACTACATGGGGACTCCTTTCCCGATGCAAGTCCACCGACCGGTCCCAGATTATCATCATCATTATTCATCAAGTGGTTGTCCAACAACCCTTCAAACTTTTCTCATCATTTTTAAAGTTTTCTCATTAAGCATGGCTAAGCATACTAAGCATTTTCAAATAAAAATAGTAACAAGGATGATATCGAAGTATCGAGGATGGTAATACAGTAATTAGGTTATCACTCAACTCCTATCACTTAATGCAATAAAGCACTAATATAAGTGAAGTAAAACTTTTTAAAACTCAAGGAAGGGTTAAATGTAACCGGGGCTTCCCTTGGTCGATGGGAAGTTTAGATTCTGGGTCAGTACCACAAATATCAAATCCCACCTCCACGGACGTCGGCTCTTCTTCGGGGACGGATTCAACTTCGGTAATCTCCTCGTTCACGGGGACTACACGCAACGATAACGTATGCTCAAGATGATGAAGTACTAAACATAATGCTTGATGGATGTATAACAAAGTTAATAACTTGAGTACAACTTTCCTTCGCGGTACAATGCAAAGCAATCGATTCTAACCTAACTCTAACTTAGGGTTTGCTTAAATTAATACTTCCTTAAGGACTTTCGTTAATCACATGAAATAACACCAATTAAGTCTTAACAACATAATTAAGAGAGCTCAAACAATCAATTAAGGATGCTAAAGGTCATTAAGTGTTAATGACCCAAAGTCAACACTCAATCACAAAGTCAAACAACCCTAATCATTAAGCCCTAATTAATTGATTAACTAATTAATTAATAAAGAAACTTTGTCTAATTAAGCTCAAATTTTTATTTTAGAAAGCTTACATCATAACTAAGTGGTAAAACAATTTTCATAATTTTTGGACAATTAATTAAGCCTAGGAAAATTATGGAAAAGTCATTTATTAATTAATTGAGCTAATTAAATAACTTATAAAAAGTAAACAAAATTGGCATTTAATATTTTTTCTAAATAGTACACAGTACAGAGAGGTTACACAACAATTCTTACCATTTTTGGAATTTTAAATAACTCATAACAAAATAAACAAAATTTGTTACTATTCACATTTTTGGAAAAAGAAAAACAAAAACCATCAATGCGGGCCGCTTCCCACTTTTCTCCGGCCGCTCGGCCCAACCGGACGCGCGCGCATGGCCCGCTCGCACCCGCGCTCCTCTCTCTTTCTCCCGTGGCCTGCTGAGCTCTGCCGGCCCAGCAAAGCCAGGCCGACCCACTCGCACCCGCTACGGTCTCCTTCTCCCTCCCGGCGCTCGACCACGGCGCCGCGGTGACCACCGACGGCCAACTCGCTGACGACGATCCGCCAGCGAGGTGGAGCCGTACCAACAGCACCACCTGAACCCCGTGGACACTACTACGACGCTAAGCGGACACAACACAGCTCGGAGGGGGCTTGACCGTGGCCATGGCGGCCACGGTGGCGATCCGCTTGGCGGCGTGGAGACGAAAACGCGCCTCCGACGAGCTAGCGACTAAAGCGAAGTGAGCATCACACTCAGGAGCTCACAGTGAACATGGTGATAAGCTTGGTGAAGGCGGAGGTGCTCTAGAGTGGCCGGTCCACGGTGAGGCAGCCACGGCGTCCCTCTGCTCGGCAGCGAGGAAGACGGTGGTGCGAGGAAGAGCTCGGACGGCCAACTCAGGTGCTGGTAGGCTCAGGTGGCACGTTGCAGTGAGGCGGAGGTGCTAGAAATGCAAGGGAGCACGAGATGCTATGGTGATGACGAATTTTGCGAGCGCGGCAAGGAGCATCAACGGCGAGCAGCAGAGAAGAAGTCGAAGACGGCGACCGGTGGCTATATAGGCAAGGCGAGACCACATGAAGGTGACATGGGAGGGCGGCTCTCCATGCTGAAGCAGCTGCTGGCGGTCGAAGGCGTGCCTGGAAGCCGACCGAAGGTCGCCGGCGTCGGGCGGGAGGTGGCGCCCTGCCGTTGGCTGGATTTCGACTATATTACGAAAATGCCACTAGAGATAATTCCCAAATTACTCAAAATTTTTCTATAGAAGTTGAAAATCTGTAAATACAAAAGTTGCTCAATTTTCAAAGTTATACAACTTTCTCAATATAAACATTTTTAAATTCGGCCTAGATTTTGAAATTTGAATTTGAATTTAAAAGGGAACATTTTCTGAAAATTTGTAAATTCAAAATTACTTTGAATTGTATATTGAAACTTCAAAAACTCAAAATACCAAAGTTGTACATCTAGGTAAGACCTAAAACTTTGCTATTCAAAACATTTTCAAATTATGCCTCCATTTTGAAATTGGATTGGGAAGATGAAAAGGGGTCAAATTTGAGATTTGAATCTTTTCAAAATTACTCCAAATTTTACACTGAAACTTTGAAAACTCAAAGCATTAAACTTGTATCCCTAGAAAAGATCTACAAACTTGGTTTCAAACTTTTTCCCAAATTTTGCTTAGATTTTGAATTATTCAAAAAGGGGTAAAATCAGGGTTTTGCATTTTAGGGTTTTCGGAAAGATTTCAAATTGAAACTTGATGTTCTATTAATTAGTGATTATTTAGTGATCACACCATCACCCAAGGGCATCATTGAGTCAAGCATCATATGTTTGACCAAATGCCACTCTTGGTTGACCAGGTTGACTTCAGAAATTCTTTTAATAATTCCTCAAATCTGAATTTGAATTCGAATCGGAAAACTTGCAACAAGTTTTGGACCCCAAATTCAAACTCAAACTCGAAGCTTTATTTTATGAGTTGGACTTGAGCTCATACCCTACAAGTGACACTAGTGTACAACACAATCGTACACCTCAACTTACATAGGGCATAAACTAAGTATTTGCGGTGACATTCGAAATTAGGATTTTCAGATTCGAGTCACACACCACAGAAACACAATCAACCTAGGAAACGTAAACTTATTTGAGTGGATGCACAACATGGTTAACTTAATCATGCATGCTTTGAGTGCATATGATGACATGGCATGTTTTTAGTTACTATAACACCAAGGGTGTTACATGTACCATCGGGGAGAACAAAAGGAAGCTTATCTACGAGAGTCATCTCCACATATGGGATCCATCGTTCCTCTTTAGAGTTTGCTCTGACGGTTTACTCAGGAGATGTGTATCAGTGGAAGAAGGTATCAAGATCATTGAGCGATGCCACTCATCACCATATGGAGGACATTATGGGGCATTTAGCCCTCATGGAAAGATTTGGCAGAGTGGATTCTTTTGGCCAACCATGTATGAAGACACGAAGAATTTCGTCAGGAGATGTAGAGCATGTGAGAGGCATGGGAATATCAATTCAAGATATGCCATGCCACTCACCAATAACCTTTAGATTGAGCTCTTCGATGTTTGGGGAATTGACTACATGGGACCATTCCCAAAGTCAAAGAACTATGAGTACATCTTGGTGGCAGTTGATTATGTCTCCAAGTGGGTTGAAGCCATGCCATGTAGAGCTACTGATGCAAGGAATTCCAAGAAGATGTTTGAAGAAATAATATTTCTAAGATTCAGAGTTCTGAGGATGGTGATTAGTGATCGAGGAACTCACTTCACTGATAAGGGTTTTTATAGATACTTAATGAAGCATGGGATCCATCATAATGTTGCTACTCCATACCACCCTTAGATAAGTGGCCAGGCAGAGACATCCAATAAATAAATCAAGAATATTCTGCAGAAGACGGTCGATGAAATGGGAACTGCATGGAAAGATCGACTATCCGATACACTATGGGCTTACAGTTACAGAACAACCTATAAGACACCATTGGGTATGTCACCATATCAGTAGGTTTATGGGAAGACCTGTCATCTACCTGTGGAGCTAGAATTCAAAGCTCACTGGGCCATTAGGCGATGGAACATGGACTTTGAAGCTGCAGGAGTAAAGGGGAAGATGCAACTCTCAGAGTTGGATGAATGGCATGAACGAGCATATCACAACTCTAAGATATACAAGGAGAGAACTAAAAGATGGCATGACAAGAGGATCAAGAAGAAGGAGTTTGCACCCGGAGATAAGGTATTACTTTTTAATTCTAGGATTAAATTATTCGGGCATGGAAAGCTTCAAAGCAAGTGGGAAGGATTATTTAGGGCGTAAACATTTTATCACACGGAGTGGTAACTCTTCAAACCAATGAAGGTACGTTATTCAAGGTAAATGGCCACCGTCTTAAAATCTTTTTAGAACCTAAACAACCACCTAAGGGTGTTGATGAGGTGGATTTTCAAATTTTACCTTAATTACACTACTGCCATCAACTCGTTACGAGATATATCACGAAAATATGATTTTTGGAGATAGAAACAAGTTAGAAACCCACGCGAGGAAGGTTACCCTGAGGAGATGACTTATAGGGCTGGCTGGCCCCACCCCTATGCCAGGCGGTCTCCTGCCAGCGTCCCTCATCCTTCGTTGGTTTTCTCGCCCTTTCGACACTTCCACGATAAGATCACATATATTTCAGATCCATTCGCATATTTCCTCGTACGGAGCCTATAGGGATAAGATTTGGACCCCTGCTGCAAGATGAACCCCCTATATAAACAGACCCCTGCCTGCCTCCTTCCTCATTCTATCCAAGTCTTCTCTCTCCCATAGCAAAGTTCTCCTCTGTTCTAGATCCATGGCTGGAAAAGAGATCATCTCTTTTAGAGTCGACCTCAACAAACTTCTCCTAGGGAAGACTCTCTTGCCATCATCCCTATAGAAGAGCCTTTACCTCTTGCTGTCGTTCCTCCGAAGCAAGTAGCCATTGTGCCACCGAGAAGAAACTACGAGCAAGCCTACTATGCTCAAGTTCGTCAACCAACGGTTCCTCCGCCGTAAGATCATCTACTCCTTAAGGACGCGCCAAAGGGACCAAAGATTTCCGTACCAAAGGACGTCGAGCTCTTACCTCTAAGATCCAATGAGAATCTAGTTAGTGTCAAGACCAACAAGCTTGGAGAGGTCACCTGTGTGAAGTACACAACTACCACTCCCAGAGTGTCTCTTGATGGTATTCGAGCTGCACCAGGTCAAGTCAAGTTTATTTCGCCTAGGGAGATGCCCAAAATACCTGCTCCACCATTAGAACGAGAAGAGAAGCGACCAAGAATGACCATTGTGTTGCTTGAGACTAGGATTGACCATATTTCTCAGACCATCACATCTCCAATAGCAGAACACTCTCCTCCTTAGGACTATAGACGCTCTGAATAAGAAGATAGAATTAGAAACTATTGAGCGAAAGAAATTAGAGAAGCAGATCGAAATTCTTTCCAATTGTGTTGGGAAGAAGAGAGAGAGCTGAGAGTTAGCGATCAATAATAAGGCATAAGTTTTAGTTAGGTTAAAGTTTTTAGGTTCGTCGTTTGAAATGTTAGGTTCATCGCTAGCTCAATTTAGATTGATTAAAGTTAGGTTGAATTTTGTGATTTGTAATAAAGTGCCTTATTTAATCATCAATGGAGATTTATTATCATGATTACCTATTCTCTATCTCTATTTTTGGATATGTGTTTGTCTCCACATGTTGTGCAGAAAGTTTATATAGGAAAATAAGTGTGGGAGAGACACATCACGACGCCAAAATGAAATTTGATTGGGAAACTCACGAATTATGGAAGGTAATTAACCAAGGACCACGACGACGGAGTGGGCCCCGAGCAGCCACCATGGTGAGCCGTCTGGCCTCCTCCTTGGGCCATCTGGCCTCTCTCTGTGCCTCCTCACCTCACGCTTTGTCCATGGTCAGGTTTGAGCCCAATACATTCTATTTTCATATGTTTTGTTTTCCGTTTTGAACCAAATTGAAAATCACATGGTAAAATAATTTGAAACATGAGGAAAGATTATTTCAGTCATGACTGAAGGATAGACTCACATAATACTTTTTCTAGAAGTCTTGCTACTATTAGGGACCCATACTACTTAAGTTGTTGTGAAATAAGATATAGTAGAATAAGAGAACTTGATTCTTGATGGCTAGTCATTGGAAAATTTTATTTCAAAATAAAAATGAAAGGCTATACTTCTTCTTTGTGGTAAGCAATGACCTACCAGAGCCATATATAGGATAGATAAACCTTCTACATATACTACCTGTGTTTGTATTGGGTTTGGTCAAACCTTATGACCCTTGTTGAGAAATATATCATGCTCTCAAGATCAAGATCACGTACACTCCACATATATCTGCTCCTCCTACACTAGGAGTATGCAACAACATATTTTCATCCACCCAAAATGTTCTACTCCTATACTGGCAGAAGACACAAAAAGAAGTTTATTAAGAATAAATGCTCCAAGTTCTTGTAAATGTCTTTCTTAAAAGTTTTCCAATTGCAGAAAGAGACATGTGGCTTTGTAAAAATAAAAGTGTTGAAAAAATGGACAAGCGCCTGAGATATCTAAAACAATGGGTACTCAGATGCCCGCCATGAAAAGAAAAAAGAAAAAGAGAAGAAAAAAGAAGAAATGAAAAATATAGCCCATGGTCTCTAGCAAAAGTGTTCTCAAGTTTTAAATAAGAGAGACATGATTCAAGGAGCATAGTAGAATTAGGATAGCCACCAATATATATTCCACACACATGCACATCTTGATCTAAGAGTATGACACTTTTCTCCTTGGATCCTTGTTTTGACTTTACAATATATGCAATACGAGTATGTTTTACTTCCATTCCTACCTGAACTCCACATAAGCTTTTAAGAGTAGGTAAAAGAAGGCAAGATAATCTATGCCTTGGTGAGGATCCAAAAATACTACATACATAAGTGATTTGAGAGTACTACAAAAGGAGAATGTAAGCTATGTTTTGTTTTCAAGATCTTAAATGTTTCTCCAATGAACTTGATTGAAGGAAGAGGACAAATAAAAGTCTAAGTGGGGGGAGCTTGTTGACGGTAGTTAACATACATCAAGAACCGTCAATTTACCTTGCATAAATGGTGAAAATAGATCAATATCATAGAATAGGAGGTTCTTACTGACAGTTTCCATGAGTTTTGGTGAATTCATATTTTTAGCAGGATTTAATCAGAAAACTAGAATGAAGGATCAAAACGTCAAAAAGAATTAAACTTAACCATGATGAAAACTATTCTAGAAGACTCCAGGGGACTCCAGGAGGCAACCCCCTAAGGTAGAGCCCAAGAGGCCACCAGGTGGGACCGGCCGGCCCTACCCAGGTGCCATGCTGCCCAGGCCCTGGTGGTGGGCCCGCTTGTCAGCTTTCAGAATGTTCCTCCACCGCCTCCCTAGACCGTATCTACGTCGTTCCTTAAGTTGGTTTGATCCAAGGGCTCACATTGCACCCTTAGGGCTATAAATAAAGGCATGTACCCCTCTAGAGAGAAGCCAAGTCTGGATCCTAAGAGCTAAAAGGCCAGGAACCCTAATTCATATTTCCACCAGGATCTAGGGCCAGTAATCAAGAGAAGATTGGTCCTCCATAGGATCTAGTCTTGTATTAGAGATAGAGAGATAGAGTGAGAGAGTAGAGTTTTGGAGGAGTTCCGGCCTGTCGGTGCCCTCTCTACAGCTGTACTCTGGCGGAATCAAGTTCTACTGGAGCTTGCTTCTGAGATTTCTCTGGTAATTGACTTCTAATTCAAGTAAGCATCTTATTTTTATTGTTCTTCAAGTTTACAACTCTCTTTTGAGTGCTTTGATCTTGGTGGCTCTATATTAAAGTAGTATTCATAGTGTAAGCATGGTGCTTAGACTTGGGTTACTCGTAAATACACCCTTATTTTCCAGATCAGTGGTAGCTCGCGAAGGTGACTTTTGTAGCTTCGTTGAATCCTCTGTAGTCCACGTCCTGTTAATAGGGCTAGCAGGAATTTGATCGCTTTTAGGAAAGAAACTCTGAATTTGTTTCCTATTAGACATCTCCCATGATAGAACAATAGAAGGCAAAGCTTACCAGATTGAAACTAGACATATCTCAGTAGTCTCCTTTATATTCCTATTTTCTGACCTTGATTATGAAGTTGGGTTAAGATTAAGACTTAGTTATTGTCACTAACTGTTCCTTTGGGTTTGATATTAAAATTGGGTTATTCTTGGTGAAGTGCTACAATGGTATAATATCTATATGCTTGCGGATATATATATATATTCTCTTTCTGTGTGCATTTAATTTATACCAACAACCTCTCGCCGCGTAGGGTGACAAGGTCATCGAGTGACCTTGGACCCCTCCTTCCAAGTGTCTATGAGGTCAAGGGAGTAGGCTTCGGGTGAGTCATTGGCCTCTCATGACGTGGGACGACAAGGTCATTGAGCGACCTTGGACCTCTTCTCCCGAGTGTCTGTGAGCTTTGTGAAATACTTACATTCGTGCAATTATTACTATATGAACCTCAATGCAGCAGACACATAGGAATACTAGATAAGGATAAACAAGAAGAATTTGGTTGAACTCACCACAAAAATTACAAATAGAATAGTTATATGTCTATAACTAATAACTCTATCTAGGTTCTGTACATTCCTAAAATAAATTGAATGTGGTTTGTCAGATGCACACTCTCTTACCTCTGTTTTGACAGCACAGTCAACTCCATCAGTGCTGCCTAGCTGTGGGAGGCAAGTGAGGAGTGAAGATGCATTGGATGAGCTCGTGCATCGCATAGAACAGATAATATCAGTAAAAATATATGAGTTATGGACGAGTGATGATTTGCATCTACATGTTGAGATGAAAAGTAAAAGGTCCAATCAAACACATATACAACAAGTGAGATTTAGACCTGTTACCTGGTGAGATATTTGTCGCAGTCTTGGCCTCCAGCTTCGAGTGCACTGGAGGATGAATCCAGCAAAAATGCTGGCGATGGACACTTACTCTCACAGGGATTGATTGTTTGCTTGGGAAGCTGCAGTAGATAAGGTTGGGTGGAAGGAGATGTGAGAAGTGGAAGAGACTGGCGCAGGAGCTGTTGCTGTTTGGACTGCAGCCCAGGCTGGTCCATGGCTACGCAGCACATCATTTTGTCGAACAGGGCTACGCCCGCATGCTGCTGGCACGCCCAGAGCTGCCTCTGATGGTGTGGAGAGCCCACTGCTGAGGAAGAGGATAGCTTCCGTTGCAGGTGGACCTCCTGTAGCTGCTGCCTGAGGTGCCCGTGCTGCATGACATCTTAGGCTGCGCGGAGCACCTCACAGCCTCATGTAGAAGACCAATGCAACGGCAGCGAGGTGATGAGGGCCATGATGCTGCCCTCGATGATGCGGCAGGGAGAGCCACTGTGCTGCCACTCTTCCCAAGGTCCCCGCACCTTCCATGAGCCTGTTCAACCGCCCTGCATCATCGCATGACTTGCCAAGGGGCGGCTGTGAGCTCTGCAGCTTGGTGCCCTCTGCACAGACTCCATGCTGTCGGCGTTCCACGCTGCACCCTACACGCGGGGAAGTTCGTGGACTCACAGGGGATCAGCAGCAGGTGAGGCACAGGCAGGGACGTGGGGAGCGGGATAGGAATTTGTGGCCCACAAAGGTTCACGGTGGTTCCGGTCAACCACAAAGCGGGTAGGAGATCTAAAGTGACTTGCATTGGACGAATCAGATCACTTGATTGCACGATCCAACGTTTAAGGGGTAACAGGTGGCATGGCCCCCATTGTGTTATATATAGAGATTAAAGATGGGATGAATGGCTTCCTTCTAACCTAACCGCTTCTGTGCTCACAGATTTTACCTTGAATCGATTTTTGTCATGTATTTAGACCATTATGTGCACTTTAAACATATGTATCAATAATAGAATGAACATAGCACTGGAAAATTATCGTAATGGTACAGAACTTATCGAGGTAGAATATACGCCTTTAATCTGCACATAACATTTTTCTGTTAGACTGTTACTGTTATGCAAGTTTGTGACGACAAGCTTTGCTATTCATCTTGAATTTGAGACCATGCACTTAGCCAAGTGATGAAGTAAGGATTGTTTATATGCATATCCTGGTTGATAGTTATGAATAAGTAATGCTGTTGAGTACTATAATTATCATGGTGTGTTTATTTGGAAATTATCATATTTGGAGCTGACATATTCTGTTTTAAGCCCGTGGCTTCAAATATAAGAGTATTAATTGCATGGTAAGCTTAGATATGCTTAGCTTCTGGATGAATTCTATTACAATATGAACATCAGCATATGGGAGACCAATTAATTTTCTTGATTCAAATGCCGTGTCATCTTTAATATTTCCTAGAGATGATGGTATATATTCTCTACTTATTATTAGCAATATAATTTCATCTCTTCTTTTCCTTTCCAGGTATATCACTACAGTTAGATCAGGTCAGTGGTGTTTTCAATTTTTTTACATATGTTGTATGATTCTTAGAATTAATATGCGTACAGGAAGCTTGATTTCATGAAAATCTAGTCTTAGTATATTTGAAATATGCATGCCATAAATATCAAGTAGCCGTAGCCCATCAAGTTGCCCTATGAAAATTTATTTGACAAGCATTGCCATTCTTTTATGGCCATGACAATATTCTCAGCACATGGGGACATAGTTCTATGCTATTCTATAGTCAAACAAATTAATCACTATTAATCTGAATAATAATTAGTACCAATATCCATTTGTCAGGTATCCAGGAACATAATCCGAAGTAGTTATTCTGTTATCTTTGCAGTGAGTTGCCAATAAGGCTGGACGAAAAACTCGAAGCTCGTTAGCTCGCTCGGCTCGTGGCTGACTCGGCTCAGCTCGGCTCGGCTCGTTATGATAACGAGCCGAGCCGAGCCAAGATTTTAGCTCGTTAGCTATAACGAGCCAACTCGAGCTGGCTCGTGAGCCGCTCGCGAGCCAAACGAGCCGTAGTTTTAGGGAAAAAGTCATCATAACTTATATTAGTTTTGTATTACTTCATGTCTTGCACTTCACAAATGGATGATATGTTAGCTCATATGAATATTTTATTCGATTTAAGGTTATTGAATATATTATTAATAATTTTAAGCTTGAGATAAATACAAATATTATATTTTGTGTATTTTTTATACCTGGTTCGCGAGCCTAACGAGCCAGCTCGAGCTCATAACGAGCCGAGCCGAGCTGGCTTTCTGGCTCGTTAAGATAACGAGCCGAGCCGAGCTAGCTCGTTATTCTAACGAGCCAAAACGAGCCGAGCCCTTAGTTGCCAAGATCAAGGATATGCCATCATAATAATTTTTAGCTGCTATTGTACTCTTGGCAAAGTACATGACATTGCCGTTCTCCCTTGCCTTTTTTTTTTGTTACTGAAGCAACAAATTTTTCATTCCTGTTGGTACATCTGCAGTGGAAGATATTGAGGGACAATATCAAAGCCATAGACGAGGCCATCAAGGAGAACACATGATGGCAGCCACCGAGCAGTCACGTATGGGCGAACTTTTGCTTCTCGTCTGATGCCTGATGTAGCCATGTAGGAAGTAGTGGCAAGACTGGTTTTTGTTGCCCATATGGCATATGCTGCGTGCCATGTTGCCTCTGTGCACTTGGCCACCTGCTGTTGTAGGTGGCCACATGGCCGAAAGGTTTGGTTTCTGCCTCGTGGTATGTAAACTTCGGATGATGGAATTTCACACTTTATCTTGTAACCAGTTTGGTAGGAGCGCAGAACTAAGATTTGGTGTAAAAATGATCCTGTTTCTTACTTGCTTTGCTTTACCATGAGATTGTTATGCCAACAAGCATTGCTGTTTGGAATTGTGATTGGCGTGCTGGTCGGACGGTTGCAGGCCAAATCCTTTTTTTTTTTGAATCGCAGGCCAAATCCTCGTTAGGCACGAAGTGCCACCACCTTGGCATTCATTCTTGGGCCAAGGTCTATTTGCTTCGATTGGGAAAGGAAAAAAGAAAAACTACCTAATTATATATCACTGTCGTCTGACTTCCTTGCCCGAACTCTAAAATCGAATATTTTAGCCCCTATAACTCGTAATAAAAACCTTTAAACCGTTAAATTACTTTTATGTCCTGGTTAGAAGTGGTTTTCAAGACAACTTTATTTTTTATTAAAAATATTTTGGTAAATGCTTGATAAGATTTTTAAACCATTAAAAAATATATCTCTAAGCTTCTAAGATCCTATAAGAAAATCCTAGAGATATATCAGGAAACGTTAAACTCCAATAAAAAATTTAGAGTTCTTGAAGTACATTTAAAAGCTTTCAAAAGTTAGATACTCCCTCTTTCCCCAAATATAAGGTGCAATTTGACTTAGTACGGTCTTTAAGAATATATTTTGACCAATAATCTCTCTCATAATATTACCACTATCCACAAAAGAATGTAATGATGGTATCCATACCGGTCAATGGAGCTTAAGTTTGACCAAGCTTATAGTAAATAGTATTAGCATTTATGTCTTCAAATAAATTTATTATGAAAATATATTCTATACCTAATTCAATGGTACTTATTTTGTATTATAAATGTTTATTTTTTTTATATAAATTTAGTTAAAGTTCAAATTGTTTGACTCCTCAAAATTTGAGAATTACATTCTTTTGTGGACGGAGGGAGTATATAATTTATAGGAATAAAAGTTTTTTTGCGAGGATATAGGAATAAAAGTTTGATCATTGGAAAGTATTTCTAAATACAGATCTAATGTAACTACTTTTGTAATACAAACATTTGATATAATATAATTAGGTTAACTATTAGTCAAAGATAATAAAGTTTGAATTTTGAAATATGTGCATGCCTTATATTCTGGGACAGAGGGAATATAGGTCTAGGAAAAATAGAAAATATATTCAGAAAAACAAGGAAAATTCTTAAAACATTTCAGGCGATGTCTAAACATGTTTTGAAAATCTTCCATAACAAAAACACTGAGATGTACGCTACATAAATTTGGAATTAACCTAGATATACGATATGTCTTGTCTAGAAACCAAAACGATGTATAATTTGGAATTAAGAGAGTAGTCAACGATTGATCCAAAAAAGAGAGTAGTCAACAACCTTATTGTCGTAAACCATGTATATACCTTGATAGGTCATATACTCATATATCACCGGTGAATGCTTACCAGATATGCATGCTACACATCTAGGCTATGTACTGCAGAGAACACCACTATGGACCAATTACTTCATTCACTGGCGGTGGCCATCGTGGCTATTCCACCAACACCGCAATCAAAACCCGAAGCCGGCTGCATGTTTGTACATTGTACACACCTTCGCATGAATTATATACCAGCTGAAACCAGCTTAGCTGCAGCAGAATTGGACCAGTAACCTCACATATAAAAGTTGGGTGGGATACGTCCTTGTCCGTGACCCCCACTCACCCTAACCCTATAGACAACAAAAAAATCTCATTGTTTCAAACACAGGGAACTAACGTGAACAAGGTCTCAGCGGCAATTTTAATTTCTTATACAGTATGGTAAAAAAGTTCGCAGTCACGCTTTTAATAATTTGATTTATTACGGTAGCTAAATGCTCGTAGCTGGTGGTGTTGTTAACGCTCTACTTCTTCCATTTGTAAATAATATGAAGTTTTGGACATCGGAAATGTTGTGTGAAGGCGTCTGTCCCGTCTGGATGCCTCTTCCTGAGCCTGCGGACCAGCCAAATAGACCTCCCGTATCAGTCCCTTCTATTGCTCCTGCCGCCCGCCCTGCCTGCTCCTACGGCTGCTCTCGCTCTGCTCCGCGCCCCACCCCGCTGCTCTTGCTCCTGCTCTGCACGCCCGCCCCCGCTGCTCCTCCCGCGCCACTCCTACTCCGCCACCCGCCCCGCCCGATGACACCGACAAGTACCGCCAGCTCAAGGAGAAGCGCCAGGCCCTGGCGCGGAAGCCTTCCGGCCTCGCCTCCTGCTATGGTTGTGACGCCCTAATGCAAGCGGCAGAGGAGGCCGCACCGGGATACGATGCATATTGCAAGTGCACATTTCAAATATTTTAGATGTTTTAGAGGTATGTTGTAAGTGTTTCATACAGATGTTGCAAAAGTAGATCGGTATGTTCCATATGTTGCAATGGTTGTACAGTTATATTGCTAGCGTTTGTCTCCAATGTTTCATCTATTTTTTTCAGACATATGTTTCAAGTATGTTTATCTGGATGTTGCATATGTTTCATACATATATTACAGGTGTTTTATTTGGATGTTGCGTATGTTTGTAATAGTTCTCAAGTGTTTCACATGCATGTTTCAAACGTTTCATCTGTCTTCAGACATATGTTGCAAGTGTTGCATCTGCATGTTTTAAAGGTATATCGGGTGTTGCACATGTGATGCGCGTGGGAAGCGGGAGGGGGCACGAGCAGTCCCCGCACGCAGTCTGGTGGCGAGGGTAACGTCCGGGCGGCATGGGCCCGTGTGAGCGTGCGAAAAGCTAGACATGCATAGAGTGCATGCGCGTATGGAAAATGGAGTGCAGTGCGGGCGTCTGGACGCGGGTGTCTGTCCGACGTCTGGGCGCTAGCACTGCCGTCTGGACATTTGTATGCATGTATGATTCCCAATATGTATATAATTCTGACCATAGCTTTTTATGTTGTTTATTTATGAACATGATAATATATAGAAATTCATAATTTGTAAAATTATATGCACTACGGAAATACTTTTCACAACATATATTACTCTATCGTACTGCGCGGCACTATATTTCGATATGATCAACCTTAAGTAAATAAATAACTTAACTCATGCAAATGCATGGTTGTTGACTCCTTGGCATGCATATGCATGGTCGTTGACCGGTTCAAGTCAGTCCCCAGCAGCATCGGCTGCAGCCAGTTACATACTTGCCTTTCCCCTGGTATAGGAATAATCCACATGCATGCCCCGGCCCGGCCCGCTCCAACGCACGCACGCATGGCCTTGTCTGCGGAACGCTGCCAACTGAACACCACGCACGTCGTACACTGGCAATGGTATAAATAGAACGCACCTGCTAGCTTCTCCAAACCACGCAGATCGTTGATCCCTATCTAGCTAGCTAGTACGTGCTAGAGCAAGTCCATCTCATACCTGCTTGCTCTCAGCTAAAGCCCAGTCCCCAGGAGCGAGCGGCGGGAGAGCTAGCTACCAGCTGGTCGGTCGGTGTCATCGTCGACGTCGTCCATGGGGAGCGCACCGGCCACCGTCCACGAGATGAGGCGTGCGCAGCGCGCGGATGGGCCGGCCGCCGTGCTCGGCATCGGCACCGCGAACCCGCCGACGTGCTTAGCCCAGGACGAGTACCCTGACTACTACTTCCGCGTCACCAACAGCGAGCACCTCACCGACCTCAAGGGCAAGCTCACCAGGATCTGCAACAAGTCCGGCATCAAGCAGCGCTTCATCCACCTCAACGAGGAGCTGCTCGCCGCCAACCCGGACTTCACCGACCGCACGCGGCCGTCTCTGGACGCGCGCGTGGACATCGCCTCCGCCGCCGTCCCGGAGCTGGCCGCGTCCGCCGCGGCCAAGGCCATCGCCGAGTGGGGCCGCCCGGCCACCGACATCACCCACCTCGTCTTCAGCACCTACTCCGGCGCGCGCGCCCCGAGCGCCGACCGCCGCCTCGCGTCCCTGCTGGGACTCCGCCCCACGGTGTCCCGCACCATCCTCAACCTCCACGGCTGCTACGGCGGCGGCCGGTCGCTCCAGCTCGCCAAGGAGCTCGCCGAGAACAACCGCGGCGCGCGCGTCCTCGTCGCCTGCTCTGAGATCACGCTCATCGCATTCTACGGGCCCCAAGGAGGCTGCGCCGACAACATCCTCGGCCAGGCTTTGTTCGGCGACGGCGCCGGCGCCGTCATCGTCGGCGCCGACCCCATCGCCCCCGTCGAGCGCCCGCTGTTCGAGATGGCCTTCGCCTCGCAGACCACGATACCGGAGACCGAGGACGCCATCTCCATGCAGATCAACAAAGGTGGCATGGAGTACCACATCTCCAACCAGGTGCCCCGTCTGCTCGGGTGCAACGTGGAACGCTGCCTTGTCGACGCGTTTTGCGCGCTCGGCATCAGCGCCGCGTGGAACGACCTTTTCTGGGCGATCCACCCCGGCGGCCGTGCCATCCTGGACCACATCGAGGGAGTGCTTGGGCTGGACGACGGCAAGCTGGCGGCGAGTCGCCACGTGCTCAGCGAGTTTGGCAACATGAGTGGCACCACGGTGATATTCGTGCTCGATGAGTTGCGCCGCCGTCGGGCAGCGACGGCCAAGCAGGGAGGGGAGGCGCCGGAGTGGGGAGTGATGATGGCTTTTGGACCGGGAATCACAATCGAGACCATGGTGCTCCACGCCCCTAGCACCCTCGACCTGGAGGGAAATTAACAACAATTTAAACATCAACCAAAAGGACTATAATAACTTCTATATAAACATCAACCAAAAGGACTATAACTTTATATAAACCCGGTATAGAGGTTGCCCTAGCTAAAATAGGATAAGGTCCTTATAGCTAATTCATGGACCATAAGATGGAGTGTTAAATTTGTTCCTTAATTGTCAGGGTGTTATATTGTTGTGTTATATTTGTATTTGTTTAGTCTATGCCTCTATATACCTATATAATAATATTATAAACAGAAAGATTATTGGTCCGTGATCACTTTCTCCCTTGCCTGTCATTCCTCACTCCCACTCCTTTCCTTACGTCCCTGATGATCCCTCTTGTTGAGAAGCAAAACCTTCGCAGGGAGCTGCACCACTCATGTGGTGCCCTGGTCGGTCAACACCTTCCTTTTTGTCCGTATTATAAGAGATAATAATGTAATACCTATATCTAAGATGATAACTAATTTAGTCGGGCATGGGTTTGAAAGCATCTAGGCTTGGAGAGTTGGTTTCGGCAATTGATGACAACACATTATTACCATGACTAACGTGTGTTTTGCAGAAACTTTGGTAAGTTAGGTCATGGGATTGGTAACTGCTTTGGGCACTATGGTATTCATGCCCCTTGATGGAAATCGTTTTCAGTTTTCAAAGGATTAACGTCAAGATTAAGGACGGTTAGTTCCGGACGTCGAGGTGTAGAGTTACGTTCGGAATAGTCGTTAGGATCTTCGCTTTTTTTCTTTGGCCGTACTATAAAGGGGGGCATGAGCGAGTAGCTTGACCTAGGTGAGTTTTTTGTTTAGGTGTGGTGCACACTTGTCAAACTTAGCATTGGGTAGCTGAGGTGAAGCCCAAAGTTCAGTTGGAAGCCACTTGGTTCAAGTTGCGTCGCGTTTCGAAGTCGTTTGAGCCGTTTACCCTTGACCGGACGCGGTCTCTGCCTTGATTGGACGCGTCCGGTCAGTGCTGACCGTCACTGCGTTTCAAATCGGTTGATCGGACGCGGTCCTTGCGAGGACCGGGCACGTTGATCGTGTTGACACGTGTCACAGAGGGTAAGTGAACTAATCGGACGCGACTGGAAAACGATCGGACGCGTCCTCAGTGCGTCCGGTCCCGTTCCAGTAAGGTACTTCGCTGACCGGACGCGTCCGGTCATCACTGATCGGACTTGACCGAGCGTCCGGTCAAAGTACAGTAAGATCCTTGCACGATCGGACGCGTCCGGTCACCCCTGATCGGTGCGTCCAGTCACTCAGCGCTGTCGGTTTTAAATTCGACCGTTGCCATCGACCGGACGCATCCGGTCACGTCGACTGGCGCATCCGGTCAGTTCGTATTTTGCTGATTTGGCACATAACGATTGGAATTGACTGTGGGGTGTATAAATACATCCCCTACACCTCTTTTAGAGGTCTCTTGCTCATTTGTTTAGCTGAGAAACACCTTTCAAGTGCAAGAAAGTGCAAGAGCTCTAGTGAGGGTTGTGATTTGAGAATCAAAGTTTGAAATCCCTCATTAGTGACTAGGGAGTAGCAAGTGTGCATCCACCTTCTCATTAGGCTTGTTGTGGTCAAGTGAGAGCTCTAGCTTGTTACTCTTGGTGATCGCCATCACCTAGACGGCTTGGTGGTGATTAGGAGTTTGGTGATCATTCGACGGAGCTTGTGGATGACCCAACTCATCTTGTCAGCGGTTTTGGGCGATTCACCGCGACGGAGTGTCAAAGAATCAGCCCGTAGAGAGCACTTGATCCTTGCCTGGATCAAGGGGGAGCTACACCCATGCGCGGGTGCTCCAATGAGGACTAGTGGGGAGTGGCGACTTTCCGACGGTGGCCCCTGCCTGCCAGCTTGCAGAAGCTTCCTCCACCGCCTCCTAGGGTTGCATGGGTCATCACCATCATCATCCACCTCCCATGGGCCATGAGCAGCCGGTGGACCTTGCTCGCATCGACACCAGGCTTATCACAATTGAAGAGGGCCATCAAGAAATCCGCAACACTCTCCATCAACATGTCCAATGGCAGAAACACACGATGTAGACCCTCACCGACATTCGACAGCACCAACAGCAAGAACAGAACAATTGAGATTGGTTGTTCGGTGACCTCAACATTGGCCATCCGCCGCCTCCTCAGTAAGTACCACTTCAACACCTAGTTTGGGGAGGAACCCCTATACTCGAGGTAAGTTTTCTTTCTAGTATTTTGTTTATTTTTAAGTTTATCTTAGAAAAAAATACATAATCAGAAAAACAAAATAAAAGTTTGCTATTGTCTTTACGTTAGTATGTGTCTATCTTTTACTTTAAATTTCTACATGCTAAATAAAAAACCAAAAAGAGAGTGTGTAATATAGTTTGCTTTTAATTTGCTTAAGGTGTGCTTTAGTTTATCATCTTGTTTTTAAAGAGTAGAATAAATAACTAGAACTTGAAGATAACCAATTCCTTCAAGTACCTAGTATTCAGCTTTCAGTTCTCCCGAGATTTGAATAAAATTAATTTGACTTGAGAATTTGCTCTGAACTTGAAACTTGTGGGTAGCATATGCTTGATGTAAGTCTAGGTAATTGATGGATACGATATGAGAAGATCTGAGCTGTTACTTATCTTGTTCTAAGTGATACTTAAATTCTAGAGATTTCTTTTGAAAAACCTGAAAATCCACATGATGAGATTCTTGAATTCCCATCAGAGCCTTATATGTTTATCTAGGCTAGGAAAACTTCCACACATATGCTACTTGCTTTGTATTGAGTTTGGTCGAGCTTTGTTGATGCCA
The DNA here is from genome assembly GCA_038087645.1 of Saccharum hybrid cultivar R570. NCBI lineage: Eukaryota > Viridiplantae > Streptophyta > Magnoliopsida > Poales > Poaceae > Saccharum > Saccharum hybrid cultivar. The sequence continues at coordinate 2,023,236 of JAQSUU010000198.1, forward strand.
TATGAGAGATTTGTCATACTCTTTAAATCAAGATCACGTACACACCACCCACAAATGCACTACTCCTACACTAGGGGTAGGCGTAGAACATGCCTTCCATTCAGACCCACCCAAAAATGTATTACTCCAACACTAGGAGAAAACACGAAAAAAATTCCATATAGGTTACCATAAAATAAATGCTCTAAATTCTTGTGCTATCTCTCAATTATTTTCTATTGCAGAAAAGAGGCATGGGCTATGCAAAAGTTATTCATAAAAAAAGAAAGAAAAGAAAAAAATAGACAAGTGTTCGAATGATTAAAATAATGGGTACTTTGATGTCCGTCAAAGAAAAAAAGAAGAGAAGAGAAAAAGATGAATAAGATAGCCCATGTTTTCTTGTAAACATTTCCATGTTTCAAATGAGAGATATGTTTTCAAGGAGCAAAATAGAATTATGATAGCCACCATATATTTTCATCACTCTACACACATGCACATCTTGATTTAATTGTATGACTCAACTTTTTTTGGATCTGAGGTTTGACTTTATAATATATGTATTGTAAGTATGCTCTTTCATGCACTTACCATTCCTATGAGCTCCACATAAGCCTTAGTGCAGGAAGAAGGCATAGTGTTATTCATTGCCTTGGTGAGGATCTAAAAATACCACATATATGAGAGATTTGAGAGTGTCATGCAATGAATCTTTGAGTTTTATTTTAGAAACTTATAAAAACTCCGGAACTATGGTTGAACAAAGAGCTTGAGACATAGTGCTTGACTTGATTGTTCTGTCTTTCAATTGCACATGATCCAAGTGAAGGCTAAAAAGCCCCATGGGTGAAGATAATATGAGTAAGTTTGAAAGTCGGATCGGTGAACTTCAATCCGGAGGAGAATTCTTTGTTAAAAGCATGTGTACCTTTGAGGAGTGAAGACATTATAGAAACTCTTGACCCATCATTAAGATTAGCTTTGCTCAGGGACTAGCAAATGATTAACTTGGGACAGCTTGTTGATGGTAGTTATCGTTCATCACAAACCGTCAATTTAACTCGAAGAAATGCTTGAAATGGATCACCAATAGAAACTTAGGGGGTTTAAATTGACAATTTCCATGAGTTTTGGTGAATCTATATTTTCAGCAGGGTTATTCTAGAAAACAGGAAAGGAGGATCAAAATGTCAAAAAGAACCAAACTTTACCGCGACGAAAACTACTCTAGAAGCTGCGATGGAGCCCGAGGGACTGCCAGATGGGGCCGGCCGGCCCTACCATGGTGCCTGTTGACGAATAAACATGAGAAATGATACAAATAAGATAATATACATAGGTCTAGGGTTTAAACTAACAAATTTCATGAGTTTTGGTGAATCTCTGTTTTTCTGTAGGATTATTCCAGAAAACCACCAAGAGGGACCTATTTGTCAAAGGAAAATTCAGAATTAAAATACGGCATATACACGAGAAGACTCTAGAAGATATGAGAAGACACCGGAACGAAGCGGGAGGCGAGGGGCTGCCAAGTGGGGTCAGCCGGCCCCACCTGCAGGCCGCCCAGACCCCCTAAGGATTCCTCCACGAGCTTCTGGAGTATTCTTCCACCACCTCCTAGGATGCATCTCAGCCGTACCTCAAGTTAGTTTGATCCAAGGGCTCACGTTGGATCCCCTGGGCTATATATGGAGACCCCAGCCCCCCTGAATTCATCAAGTCATCAAGTCATTTGGAGATCAAGGCATCCAGAGCCATAAACCCTAATTCCTCAGAGTTCCTCTAGTTCAAGAGCTTTAGCTAGTTAGATTAGGTCTAGAGGGAGGCAAGCAAATTACAAGCTTGGATTCCCGACGTTGGCAAGAGCGTGGTTCGGTAATTCTTTGTACCCCTCTCTCATTGTATTCTCCACCATTTTTGTGTGCTTGCTACAATGTTTATGTCAGTATTAATCGTCATCTTTTATATGTTCTTGATTGCAAAGTTCATTGTTTACTTTGGTTATATGTTTAGTTTAGTTAGTTTATTATTAAGTTCATGCATATGTTCGTATAGCGCCCATCCTAATATGCAGGATCCATGGGTGGGTGGTAGGCATTATGTAAGCGTGGTGCTTAGACATTGTTAATCTGCGAATGCCCCCTACACGCTGGGACGTGTGGTAGATCACAGGTGTGACAGGCCTATTGAGTCCTATGTAGTCCACCCCCCATGTGTAGGACTTGTAGAACCCGGTCTCGAAGGAGGGGAGGACTATGTTTTCGATCCTCCCTAGTTGATGTTCCTTATGTGTGGATGCGATAGTAACAATAACGATGACTACTAGATGTAATTGCACTAATTGAAGCATTCATTGACTTGTAGTTATAGAATGACTTAGGAATTATTCCTTTACTATTCTGATTGGACTAATGCTATTACCATAGTTAGAGTGCTCTGAGTAATTTATTTATTTATTTATTTATCATGATGCTTATCAGTACTTATCATATATATCTATATTTATCTTGTGACTTACCCCTGTTTTGAGTAGAGTATGTGATATTGGTTCATTCTCTCATGTATAATCATAAATTATCAATACTACATGCATAGTCATACCTTCTCAGTGGTAAAATTATAAATCGACAACCTGATAATACTCTAGGTAAAATGCTATAATGGTATAATTATCTGTCCGCTTGCAGAATTCTTTTCATTCATATCTTTAGATTCTTTATAGTCACATGAAATAATAGATTTCTGTTTAGTATTATTCTTGTAGTAATGCTAGATAGTACCAACAAACATTTCTAGTTTCATCACTAGGGATGACAACCTAATTTAACATTAGAGATGTAGGTAATCATAGGTGGCTACTGTAAAAGTGACAAGTTAATAATTACCATACCATTTATAGTGTCATTGCTAAGAGTAGGATTAATTCTATTTTTAGTAGTGGTACTAGGAAATGCCAACAGTGTCGCCCGGTCCCCCACAGTGGCCCCTGCCTATCAGCTTCCAGAAGCTTCCTCCACCGCCTCCTAGGGTTGCATCTACGCCATCCTTCAAGTCGGTTTGATCCATGGGCTCACTTGCACCCCTAGGGCTATATAACCAGACCCTGACCCCCCTGAGCGACATCGACATCTGCCATAAGTCAAGATTAGATCAGAAATTAGGGTTTTTAGAGATTAGATAGAGAGCTCAAGTTCTTCAAGTTCTTAGTATAGGCTTTCTAGCAAGGTTCAAGTAGAGTTTGGGCTGCTGCTCAGGATTTCGGATCTGCTGTGTAGAGACTGGTATTAGCCATTGTATCTCTTTATTTAGGACATTGTGCTACTTCAATATTATGTTGCTATTTATTATATTTCTAGTTTGCTCTAGTTTATTGCTTGATATAGTTATAATTGATGATGAATATATGCATATGTTCGTAGAGCGCTTAATTTAGTACTCGAGTGAGTTGAGTGGTCGACACTATGTAAGCGTGGTGCTTAGATATTGTTTGCCTGTGGATGTACTCTATATACCGGGCCATATGGTAGATCGCAGATGTGACACTTTCGTTGAGTCCTTTGTAGTCCACTCTCCCCTGTGTATAGAACAAGTAGAACCTCGGTTACTGTTGACGGTCCTTAAGTACCAAATATAGTTATCAAATAAATAAAGAAAAGGATCCAAATGCAACCAACACCTAGACTTAGGGTTTTATCTGACAGAATTCCACAAGTTTTGGTGTTTGTCTATTTCTGCAGGGGGTTATCAGAAAATATGGAGGAAAGGCCCACACGTCGGGTTTACATAGAGATAATAACGTGTTCACCGATTTTCTATCATCTAGAAGACTCCAGAAGCCACGAGATCGAACGGGAGGCCGAACGGGCCCGGAGGTAGGGCGCCCGCCCTGCTCCCTAGGGCGCCCGCCCTGGCCTGAGAGCCAATCAGGCTCCGTCTCGCGGATTATGCTCCACCGACCTAAGGGATCAAGGAAAACCGTGCGATTAATGTCGGTTTGATCCGACGGCCCACGTTCACTTGAGGGGGCTATATAAGCAGGACCCCTGGCCCCTGGAGGAGGCACTCCCTCATTCTCATTCTTCAAACCCTAATCTCAGGAGGAGAGTCTCTGATCAAGCCCTAGAGCCACCACATCAACTAGATCTCTAGTATAGCATAGCTACATAGGATTAGAACTAGAAGGAGTCAATCTTCGATTGGTTTCCAGATCTATCAAGAGGATTCTTGGTAATTCCTTTACTGTTCTTCATTGTTCATCTTTGTTCTTCAATATTATGAATACAACTTTGTTCTATTTCAATATATTGATTATGACTATGCTCTACTTGTTTACGTTTGCGATTATATTGTTCTTAGTTTATCGTAGTTATACGCTTGGCTTAGTTAGATTGGAATTATATACATGTTTAGGATCGTATAGCGTTTATCCATTGGATCCATGGGTAAATGATAAATATTGTGTAGGCGTGGTGCTTAGACCATATTTATCTGCGATTGCACCTTATATGCCAGATCGTGGGGTGGTCCGCGATGGTGACAGCTTCATTGGTTCTTATATAGTCCCCCTCCCGTGTGTAAGGCAGGTAGAGCAACATTATTACGGGGGAGTGATTGCTATGTTTCTCATCTTCCTTGATAATATCACTATGCATGGGCGTAGTCCTTTCTCGCAATGATTGCCAAGTGTACTTGCACTAACTATGATATGCTAGACTTTATAGTTAAGAATAACTTAGGAAATATCCTTGTAGTTCATCCTAATACCATGCTAATGACTTGCTAGAATATCTGTTGAGGTGCTTATCATTATTATATGTGGCTAGCTGATCAGATTAATTATCTTTGTCACCATTCATACTTTATCCATATTTTATGTGACACTTACCCCTGTATGCAAGAGATAGATGAATGCTCTCACTTATACATGCAATGATTGATACTCATTCCTATATTCCATTCCATAATCAACATTGATGTTAGTAATCCCTTCCCAGTGGTAAAAATATAAATAACGATACCTGGAATACTTCCCGGTTAAAATGCTACATTGGTATTAATCTGTGCGCTTGCAGATCTTATTTATTATTTATTTAGAAGAGCAGTTGCATATTTCAATACTGCGTCTCTCATGTCATGCTGGGGATGACAACTTGGCTTAAGTGGCATGAGGGATTGGTTTGGCATTTTTGGCGCCGTTATCAGAATTAGAAAACTAAGTCTACTTTTGGTAATGACGTTAAGAATGCCCAACAAGCATTTTTGGTGCCGTTGCCGGGGAAGGTTGATTTACTAACAAGGAATGAATACGGAATTTGAGTCATCATTCGCATCATTAAGTGATTGAGATCATCAATTCTCCCATACAGATTTACCCCTGTATTTTTCCATTCTTATTGTTTTGCATGGTGATGTATGAATAGAGGACATCTTCCAGAAAATTTTGTTGACAACCCCGAAGCATTAATCAGAGGGGCAAGAGCCAAGCTCAAGAAGTCAATACTTCGACGCAACACTTCATCCAATCCAGAAGACCGCCGAAGTTTCATCCGGAATTTGTCAACAGAGTTCGCAGCCATGGCGAACAAAACGATCCGCGAGTTCTCAGCTCCCACTACGGACAACATCCGCACTGGACCTGCCGCGGACATCGACAAGAACTTTGAGCTCAAGCTAGGGCTCATCAACATGGTACAAGCCAACTAGTTTTGTGGGAAGCCGCACGAAGATGCAAGTGCTCATCTCCAACACTTCCTGGAGATTTGCAGCACATTCACTTTATTAGATGTTCCCAGAGACGCCATACTACTTCGCCTTTTCCCATTCTCACTATTGGGGAGAGCGAAGCAGTGGTTCTACGCGACGAAGGATAAGAACACTACATGGGCACTCTGCTCTACGAACTTTCTGGCTAAGTTCTTTCCCATGGGCAAGACCAATGCTCTCCGTGGGAAGATTACAAGTTTTCAGCAACAACATGATGAATCCGTTCCAGAAGCATGGGAGCGCTTTCAAGATTACATCCTAGAATGTCCCCATCATGGAATGGAGAGCTGGCTACTTATGCAGACTTTCTATCATGGGCTCATCACTAGTGCTCGTGAGACCATGGATGCTGCAGCTGGAGGTGCATTTCTATCACTCACCATACCACAAGCTACAGCCCTTGTGGAGAAGATGGCGTCCAACCAAGGTTGGAACGAAGAGAGGACTCAAACACGTAAGAAGGGTGGAGGTATGCACCAGCTCAAGGAGGTAGACATGCTGTCTGCAAAGTTAGACCTACTCATGAAAAAGCTCGATGACAAAGCTAGAGACAAAAGAGAAGTCATGAACGTCTACGACTCTCACATGACTTGTGAGGAATGTGGAGATACTGGACACTCAGGCAATCACTGCCCTGAGATGCTTGAGGATGCAAGGTACATCAACAATAACAACAACTACAACCGTCCTCAACAAAATCAAGGTTGGAATCAACAGAGGCCTAACTACTCAGGTAACTACTCAGGTAATTATCAAGGTAATAACTCTTACAACAACAATAATAATTTTCCACCCCTGAGAGAGTTAGTGTCTAATCAAGGAAAGCTAATGGATAACTTGTCTAAGAAATTGGCATCCAATGATAAAATACTAGAAAACATAAATAATAGAATGGATAATTTCTCTACTGCCATCAAAAACCAAATTAGCTTTAATGATTGAATCTCAGTTAAATCAAATAGCTGCTGCTGTTCCTGCTACTAACCCCGGTATACCATCACAACCGGAAGGATTAGAATCTGCAAATCTTGTAGACATGTTTGATGCAGGTAACTATTGGAGTAATCCCGCTGTCGGAGTACATAATGACCTTCTGCCAGTCAAGAGAGGCGATCCAGGACGCCCCGTCATCCCGATCTCCATCGGCATGGTGGACTTCCTAGAAGCACTCTGCGACTTTGGCTCCAGCGTCAACATTATGCCCAGGGTACTCTATAAAAAATTCTTTACATATCCTTTATCAGAAACAACTATGTGTTTGCAGCTTGCAGATCGGACACTAAGCTTTCCTAAAGGAATATTAAAGAACATGTGTGTCCGAGTTGGTACCTCGTATGCTCCAGCTGACTTCGTGGTGATAGAGACCGGGTCCGATGAGAGGTCACCAGTTATTCTGGGAAGGCCATTCCTGAACACCTCGGGAGCTGTCATCTACGCCAGCGCTGCGAAGATCAACTTCAACATCAAGGGGAGGAAGGAGACATTTTCCTTCAAGAACAAGATTACACAAATCCCAGAGCAACCCCAACATGAACCAAGGAAGAGGACCAACAGGAGGAACAAGCAGAACAAGAACAACCAAGGATGAACCGAATCAGCTAAGATGGTCACTGCAGTTCAAGGAGGTCAAGATGGTCGACTCAAGTCGCCCTTCCTGAACAAGAAGGACGACCTAGGTATGCCAAGCATTGAGTGCTCAATCAATGGATACTCCTTTCAGAAGGCGCTCTGCGACACTGGATCAGACGTCAACATAATGGCCACAGTCACCTATCAGCTCTTGTACGGGACCATGCCCTTAAAACCAACATACACTCAGCTCCAGATGGCAGATCAGACATCCCGGAAGGTCGAAGGTATAGTAACCGATGTCCCTGTTAAAATTAACGATCATTTTGTCCATACAGACTTTTAGGTCATTGACATGGGAGACGACGAGTACGATCCACCCATCATCCTAGGAAGACCGTTCCTAGGCACCGTCAAAGCAATCATCTACATTGGAACCGGAGAAGTCCATATGCATTTCCCCTCTGAGAAGGTACGCCGCTACTTTAATGACCCTAACTATATAGTTGAAGATTCTAAGCAGGTCAGGACAAGAAGAAGGCGACGTAACCGTAACCAAAGGAGGCAAACCATCAAGGACGTATGGGCAGACTATGAAGGAGAGGTCATAAGGCCCGAGGATACACAACAGGAGACCGAAGCACCAAGTCGGGTATGGAAAGCGAAGACAGTTACACAAGAAGAGGAGGCGCTGCCGGAACCACCGTCTACGCCACCCAAATCCCAGGACAACTAAGAAGAAAAGAAGTCCTGTTCGGAGGACTTAAAAACACCGAACGCCGTGCCAAGAGGTAAACTTGATAGTTATCATTTTCCCTTTAATTATTGCTCAGTTAATCATGTTCATTATGTCTAAAAAAATATTGAAAATAGTAAGCCCCATGTGAGTATGCGAGTGGCATAAAACCCATAAGTACATTCACTGTGGTGGCATAAAAAAATTAATAATAATATATATTTTTTCTGTTCTATAAAAATAAAAATAAAAATAGAGAGAGACATTTATCAAGGAAGCTCAAACATGATAAAGGCTAGATATTTATGCTAACGCTTAATCAAGTTCCACGAAGCTTTGTTGTCTATTTGAGCTCCACAGAATTCAGGAAGACTAGCAGACGGAGGATATCCTAATCGTTGTCAGGGTGCTGCCAACATTCAAATACACCTCTGCACCTGCTAGCTACATCAGAAGAAATTACGTCAAGATCCAGCTTGGGGAAGAGCACCCCCATTTATCCCGATAAGTATTTTTATCTACATTTATACCTATGCTTTATTAAAATAAAAAGATGCATAATCATGAAAACCCAAATAAATATTTTGTGTTTATATATATTTGCTTAGTTTAATAAATAAATAAAGTAGCTATGCTAAACTGAATCTTGAAAATAAAACTCTAGCATGGATATGATGAATAGTTGCTCTGCCTAATTTTCAAATTTGTTGTCTCTCTAGTTTAGACATAATTGTTATAATTTAAAACTGGCTCTAAACCTGAACTAGTGGGAAGAGAACTTGATCTGAAGTCTAAGTTGTTAACGGATATGATATGGGAAGGTTGAGCTGCTGTTTATCTGTTCCTAGAGATGCTAGAATTCTGGAGAATTTTATCTTTGAAAATCTTTAAAATGTTGCATGATGAGTTCCTGTATGATGAGAGTTTAAATTCCTACCACAGCCATATATACATGCTTGTTAGATTAAGAGCCGCACTTTTACTACTTACTGCTTATGGGCATTGAGTGTGGTCAAGCTGTGTAGACCCTTAGGAACTTGTCATGTGGTTAAAATCAAGATTCACTTGCACGTTCACTCATACATGCTGCTTCTACTCCGGAAGTACGCATCCACATATATCCACTCATTTCCATCTCCAGATTCACCCAAAATTATTCTACTCCTGACCCGGGAGAGAATAGCCAAAAACATTATCCCATTCCTGTTATTCCCTGTGAAGTTAATGCTCAAGTCATTTCTACTACCACTTGCTATATTTTCAAAAGAGGGAGATTGCTCTAAAAAAATATAAAAAACGAGGAAATAAAAAGGAGCAAGTGCTCGGAACCTCGAAGAAAGAAAAAGTGAGACTAGAGGTAAAAATGGACAAGTGTCCGACAGTAGAATTAGGGGTACAAGATACCCACCTGAGAGAGAAAAAAAAAGAAGAGAAAATACAGAGCATCTCATTCCCCTCAAAAAGTTTCAAAAAGCAAGAAAGGTATGTATTCCCTCAAAAAGAGCATTAGACTTTTGTTATCACCATACACCACTCATTCACCACACATGTACATCTTGATTTGACTTATTGACTTGTTTCTCTGGATCCATGGTTTGACTATACAATAAATGTTCTATGAGTATGTATACTGTATCTCCCACCTATGAGCTCCAGATATCAAAGCCTTATTAGAGTAGGGTGAGAGAGAAGGCAATGTCACTACGTCTTATACCATAAATACCACATACTTTGAGAGAGAAGGCATATACCATTACTGCCTTGGTAAGGATCCAGAAATACCACAAAAGAGAGACCCGAGAAAGTCATACAAGGAATCTCTGAGTTTTATTTGAAAAATCTGCAAAAAACTCCAGAGCTATAGCTGATCAAGAATAAGAGACATGGCGTTTGACTAGACCGTTCTATCTTTTAACCACTCAAGATGCAGGTGACGGTTGCAAGCCCCATGGTGAAAGGTAAAATGAGTAAGTTTTAAGTCTTGACAGTTTACTCTAACTCAGGGATGAGACCTTATTTGAAAGCATATGTACCGTCAACGTTCAAAGGCGTTGCAGCAACTTCTGATCCATAATGAGTCTATCCTTGCTCAGGGACGAGCAAGAGGTAAGCTAGGGGGAGTTTGTTGACGGTCCTTAAGTACCAAATATAGTTATCAAATAAATAAAGAAAAGGATCCAAATGCAACCAACACCTAGACTTAGGGTTTTATCTGACAGAATTCCACAAGTCTTGGTGTTTGTCTGTTTCTGCAGGGGGTTATCAGAAAATACGGAGGAAAGGCCCACACGTCGGGTTTACATAGAGATAATAACGTGTTCACCGATTTTCTATAATCTAGAAGACTCCAGAAGCCACGAGATCGAACGGGCCCGGAGGCAGGGCGCCCGCCCTGCTCCCTAGGGCGCCCGCCCTGGCCTGAGAGCCAATCAGGCTCCGTCTCGCGGATTATGCTCCACCGACCTAAGGGATCAAGGAAAACCGTGCGATTAATGTCGGTTTGATCCGACGGCCCACGTTCACTTGAGGGGGCTATATAAGCAGGACCCCTGGCCCCTGGAGGAGGCACTCCCTCATTCTCATTCTTCAAACCCTAATCTCAGGAGGAGAGTCTCTGATCAAGCCCTAGAGCCACCACATCAACTAGATCTCTAGTATAGCATAGCTACATAGGATTAGAACTAGAAGGAGTCAATCTTCGATTGGTTTCCGGATCTATCAAGAGGATTCTTGGTAATTCCTTTACTGTTCTTCATTGTTCATCTTTGTTCTTCAATATTATGAATACAACTTTGTTCTATTTCAATATATTGATTATGACTATGCTCTACTTGTTTACGTTTACGATTATATTGTTCTTAGTTTATCGTAGTTATACGCTTGGCTTAGTTAGATTGGAATTATATACATGTTTAGGATCGTATAGCGTTTATCCATCGGATCCATTGGTAAATGATAAATATTGTGTAGGCGTGGTGCTTAGACCATATTTATCTGCGATTGCACCTTATATGCCGGATCGTGGGGTGGTCCGCGATGGTGACAGCTTCGTTGGTTCTTATATAGTCCCCCTCCTGTGTGTAACGCAGGCAGAGCAACATTATTACGGGAGAGTGATTGCTATGTTTCTCATCTTCCTTGATAATATCACTATGCATGGGCGTAGTCCTTTCTCGCAATGATTGCCAAGTGTACTTGCACTAACTATGATATGCTAGACTTTATAGTTAAGAATAACTTAGGAAATATCCTTGTAGTTCGTCCTAATACCATGCTAATGACTTGCTAGAATATCTGTTGAGGTGCTTATCATTATTATATGTGGCTAGCTGATCAGATTAATTATCTTTGTCACCATTCATACTTTATCCATATTTTATGTGACACTTACCCCTGTATGCAAGAGATAGATGAATGCTCTCACTTATACATGCAATGATTGATACTGTCACACCCAAAATTTTCTATTTTGGGTTGTGCGGGAAAAACGCTAAATAAAATAAATAATTTCAATATTTGAATAAATTTATTAGATAAGTTAAGTTGTTGCTAATTTAAATATAGAAAATTGTGGTTTTAAACTTTTTCATATTAATTTGATAATGTGGTGTTTGTGTGATGCTTGTCTTTGGTGTGGGTGAGTGCTATTATTTTCAAAATACCGTAGGACGACGTTTACTTCTCATCGGAAAACTTTTTGGTATTTTCTGGATTCAAAATTCTAATTTCCGTGAGCTTAATCTTTTTCCTTGATCTCTTCATCCATCTTTTCATAAGCTCCAAATATTTTATTTGGGTTCCTCATGTTCCATAATGTCTCTAGAAAATTCCCTCGAATTTTCGGAGCTTTCGGAGTATTTTTCGCGGCTTAAATAATAATTCTGGACTTTTCTAGAATTATTTTATCCACGAAATTAATTAATTCCGAAAATAATAAATATCTTATTTTCCACCAAAGCTTGTATGCAATAATCCTAAATGTCCATTCATTTATTTACTAATGGGCTTTAATAATTAATTAGGCCTATTAGTAAAGATGGAGGGTGCAACGTCAATTAGCACCATATCGCTAGTTGACGTGAAGGTGGAGAGTCTTCCTCCCTATATATATGTCCGGCCTGCCTGCTAGACCTGTTTTTCGCCGCTGTTGCCGCCGCTGCCGTTATTGTCGTCGCCCGCCGCCGCTGTCGCCGCCCGCCGCCGCTGTCGCCGCCCGTCGCCGCTGTCGCCGCCCGCCGCCGCTGTTGTCACCGCCGCCGCTATCGCCGCCGCCGCGATCTGTTCATATGTCCATCCCGTGCGGCCGTGCCGTTGCCATGTCGACGTACTCCGAATTCTCCATCACGCCTGCATTTGTCACCGTGATGTTCCTCGCCAACCAACCTCGAATTCATTAGTCCATGTTGCCACTGGATAAAAGCGACCGCAGTGCGTGGCAATTCCTAGGCGTGTCGTCGATGCAGCCGTCGATTCATAATTCAGGGCTGCGGAATTCTACGTGAAAGCTGTCTCATGCAAAGGCGACGTCGTCGTCGCTGTGCGTGTGTGCATAGCGCTGTTTTCTGCTGTGATGCAGATGCGATCAATTTTTCTGACGCTGGTTAAATTGACATTTGCATCGTCCGTCTCCTCCCAGGTCAGCCACCTCCTCATTACGATCGAGCACGTCATGATCCTAATGAACTGATTGATTGACAAGCATTTGTACTAATAGTACAGCGGTACAGCTAGAGCTCTGAGACTACAGATTATTGTGTTTAAAGCCTCTTTATATATGTTTATTAGCTATGTAAATATATAAAGATTCGTTCTCCGCACAGTCACAGATTGACGAGGTTTAGAATAATACTCGATCGGGTAGGCTAATACTCCACACGACCACACGTACACCAGATTAGGTGAAACATTCGGACCTGAATACCTGATAATGTTCCAAAGCTCGTTAGTTAACAGATGGCAATGGGTATTAGGTTTGCAACCTTTGTTAGGTGTAGCAGCCGATCAGGCCATAGCCATTAGGTATATTTTCCCTCGATTGTTTTTAACCCAAATTAATTGTTCCCGACTTCTAGAATCTAGTACACGGATACGGTACTCATGTAGTTCTATACTTTTTCTTCTAATTTTGGTGTTAGATTAGAATCATGATGCCTACAAAATATTTGTGAGGGGCTCAGAAAAGAAAATAGAAAAGACTACAAGATCAATCTGCTCCATGCGTGCCTAGTTTTGCTTAGCTAGCTTGATGACGTCGTCATGACATCGCCCATGCTTTATTGCCGTTTTCCTTAGGAAAAACAAATCCCAAAATACAATAGAAATACATATATACATACAATTTTGTTTAGGCCATATCTTCCATGTTTTAACTCCGATTTGACCCGTTCAAGTTGCGTTAGGTTCGTATTTGCGAGCTCTACATGTTAGTGTAGTTGTACAGTAGGTTTGAAAAATTTAATTTTCGAGTTTATATTAAAGTAATTATTTATCTATAGGAAATCTTAGAAAATTCATAACTTTCACGTTTTAAATCCGAATTTCGTGATCTTTACGTCTGTGTGATCGTAGCAACGTGTAGAATAGTTTTGTAAGCTTTCCTAAATGTTTTTCTACTGTTGGTGTACTGTTCTAATTGTATCTTTTGTTTGCTTCGTGTATGTTTGCTCAGAATGTTTGTATGTTGATGCTTGGTGATCGAATTTAGACGGTGAGCAGTACTACGACGATTAGGAGTATTATTTTGAGCCGGACCAGCAGTATCTATCGGAGAACTTTGATCAAGGCAAGTATAACATGGGACCATCCTTGTTACCTATTCACTGAAATTATCATACATATGCATGTGTCTTCCTTGACAACCATAGAGATTATAACTTAGCTATTGATATCTTGTTTCCTTGTCACCTATGGGATGTGCATTTGGGTAGCTATTGCTAGCGCTTAATTATAAACAATGATCTTGTAATTTGACTAATGGATTATGCAATCAACCAATTAAGATGATTTTATTACTGTTGAAAGGGGGCTAGAGCATGTGGGTTATTTTGATGCTCTAGTTACTCTCCGTAAGGACTTACCTGTAAGTGATAACCGGGACATACAGTACAGCTGTGAGGGCTATATGGCTCTGGCTTTAGTCAAGTATGAGGACCTTTTCTAGCTTGTTAGTGGTTACCGAAAGGCGCAAGAGGGGTCATGTCTAGTATGGTCTTGGCCTGCCAAGGTGGGTGCAGTCTTTTGTAAGTCGCCCCTTGGAGGGAGGTTCATGCTTTCCAATTGAGAATCCTTAGCGGCCCTAACTTGTTAGACGAACCTTTGAAAGGCTTCATAGTGAACCCTGTCGATCTTCCTTGGAAGTGGGTCAAGAGGCTGATCACCTCGGGCGAAAGGGTAAATCACGACTCACAGTGAAAGTGTACACCTCTGCGCAGAGTTTAATAAACTGGTATACTAGCCGTGCTCACGGACACGAGCGGCCTTGGGGATTCTTACAGAATAGTTGATCACCATTGTTATATCATGATTAATTACTGTTGATTATTATTATGCTTATGTTAATGCTATTCATTATCCTTATTACAATTGATCATTGATTCATTAATGGGATTGGATTACCTTGATGCTACTCAATTGCTAATTATATGATGATTAAAAGCTAAACGCAGTCAAACAGTGTCTAGCCTTTTTGAGCCTCATGAACCCCATGATATACTTGTTGAGTTCGACATGGACTCACTCTTGCTATTTCCTCCACACTCCAGTGTGTAGTAAGATGCTACTCGGAAGAAGGACAAAGGTGTAGTGGAGTTTCCAGAAGACTAGTAGAGGTGCTAGGCATATGTTACCCCCAGTCAGCCGTCCCTGAGAAGAATGGAGCCTGAAGTTTAGTCACCGTTCCGCGATACTCTGATGTAAGTGTTAATATAGCTATGTATATGTTATATAATAACATTGTTTCTGATACTTTTTCATTCTGACATATGTGTGGACTTCCTGGGCACACATATGATTAGCCTGGTTTTGTTCTTTAGAAAACCGGGTGTGACAGAGTGGTATCAGAGCGGTGTTGACTGTAGGACGTATGCCAAGTAGCACTGGACGTATTCTAAAACTTATTTTACTATAAAACTATTTTGTTATCCCTTGACTCATTGATTTTGACTATTTCCTCTTCCTTGTCCTGTTTTATCCCATCCTTGATAGCTTCCTTTGAGCTAATATTTCTTACTCCCTTGGATTTTGTTTTACGTTGTTTTTCCTAAAAGTTTTCTGATCTCACCTTGTTCTAAAGATTCGATGACCTTTCATCATCCATACTTTTCCCTTAGGATGACCACCATTGTTGAAGCAGCACGTGTAGTACCGATGATGTGATGTGTGCTCGTTTTGCTTGATGTATTGCTTGTGTGTTGCCTTGTTCTCGTGTTTTGAAAATGGCTCGAAAGGTATAAGTCTTGAGGAGTAGCTCGATCCATGTTATGTGGGGTAGGTTTTACGTAATACTCCGCATGCTGATTTCTATAGCAGTCTGTAATGTTTCTGTTATATCTCAAGATATGGACATGAGAAATTTATGAAATTTTACTGGGAATAACTAGACTTCCGTATCTTTCCAAACCCACTAGACTTACTTTTTTTTATCTATTTTGAGCTAAGAGATATACCTGTTCCAAGTTGGGGTCACTGCGCAGTCTGGAATCCTGAAACAGTTTCGGTTAAGTTCAGTTTTTGACTAACTTATTGACAGAATCTGGAAAAGTGTTGTGAATAAAAGTCGTAGATAATTTCGTAAGCTTTTCAACCATATAAAGATCACCTTAATCGGATATCTGTATCTCGAGAGATGTCAGATTTACTGAACTGCTAAAATTGGAATTCGCCCAGAAATTTTCTGTATTACTTCCTTATCTTGTATAAGTGAATATATCATTGGATATCTTTGAATCTCATTGATTTGCCTTGGAATCTTATGTTAGAGATGATTATGGTTATCTAGTATAAAAGGAGATGCAAGTTACTTTGGTGTCCCCTAGTTTCTTTTTCTTAAGGGGGTAGCAAAGTTGTGAGTGTTGTAAGATGAAGGTTTCGTATGTCCTAGTGTTTCACTTGGAAGAAGTGGTTATCTCTATGATTGGAAGTCTACTCATGTGCTAGTGTTGTTGCTTGGGATCAGTGCTTTGTTGGATCGCCTATAAGAAGCTCGGGTATTCGTCAGGACTGGTCTTCACTTTAAGCTATCATCAGTTGGGAGTTCAACATTCAATTCAACATACTCTATACAAGTTAGCATGGACGACATAGGAAGGAGATGTTGGAAGTCTATAGTTAGTTTCATGGAAACTTAGATGACATCACCCCCATATCAAGTATGTTTAGTAAGTTTTAAGTGAAGTGAGTTTTCTACTTGGATAGGTATTCTCTAGTGGAGTTACTATGAAGAAGAGCTCAAGAGAGTTGAATGTGGAAAGCTCTTAAGGCTGCAAGTGTGGCATTTATTGGGATTATAAGAGCGACATCTGCGTGGATCACAAGAATCTGAGGGATATCTTCGCTATGTTGGTTTTGAACCTGTGGTATCATCATCAGTTTGATCCTGATCAAGATTTTTATGAATTGCAAAGTGTTGCCTTCAATGACATTGCTAGGTGGAACAAAATCTTTGTTAAGTGGGGTAGTGTCCGCTACCATCAACAATCTCAAGCGACGAGGTACGAAGAACTGAAGATCAAACTTTATCTTTCTTGTCATCTTTTGGCTATCCTTGATCTATGTCTTATATCTCATCAACACAAAGCAAAGAAGCATGAAGACTTGAAGATTAGTGTTATCTATCTCTCTAATCTCTCTGAATCTCATTTTTATCTTATCCTGTCTTTTTGGAGCAGTCTGTCTTCCATAGCTTATATCTCTATTTTTGGACGCCCAAAAATCATAGATAAATTCTGGACAATAGTATACTTCAATATCTTTCTCTGACCGTAAGAACCACCCTGATAGCTATTATGGTTTGGGAGTTATGAAAATCACAAGGCGACGCATCTGTGCTGTCAGCAACCTGGAATAGTTTCTGTTGTGCACAGTTTTCAACCACCTTAACTGCAGAATCTGGAGAAGTGTTCTATAAGGAAGTTGTAGTAAATTTGATAAGCTTTCCAACGGTATAAGCTATAATATCATTGGATTCGTAGAACTCGAGTTATAACTGTATTTCTGCACTGCTATTTTTCTGCTCGTGAGGAAGAGCAGGATTACTTGTTCTTGCATATGCTCATGAATCTCTTTGGGATGCCATAAGGACATGATGGTAGTTATCACTCAGAAACAAATGCAAGTTATCCATTGGTGTTCTCTAGCTGATCTCTTCTTAAGGGGGTTTGTCGAACTAAAGACGATACAAGATGGAGGTTTATATGTTCTGTTTCGTCACCTGGAAATATCAGCTATCTACATGGTTGCAAAGTCATTATCGAGCGCAAGTATCTTTTCTCAGAGTGGTAATCTGTTGGAACCATTTATAAGGATCGTAAGGGTCTAAAGGACACCTTTACAAAGTTGGTTATGAGTTTGTGGCATCATCATTGGATAAGAGTTAATGAAGGAAAAGTGAAGACTTGCAGAATCAACTTTATCTTTCTCCCCAGTCTCTCTGAATCTCGGGACGAGATTCCTGTTAAGTGGGGTAGAATTGTCACACCCAAAATTTTCTATTTTGGGTTGTGCGGGAAAAACGCTAAATAAAATAAATAATTTCAATATTTGAATAAATTTATTAGATAAGTTAAGTTGTTGCTAATTTAAATATAGAAAATTGTGGTTTTAAACTTTTTCATATTAATTTGATAATGTGGTGTTTGTGTGATGCTTGTCTTTGGTGTGGGTGAGTGCTATTATTTTCAAAATACCGTAGGACGACGTTTACTTCTCATCGGAAAACTTTTTGGTATTTTCTGGATTCAAAATTCTAATTTCCGTGAGCTTAATCTTTTTCCTTGATCTCTTCATCCATCTTTTCATAAGCTCCAAATATTTTATTTGGGTTCCTCATGTTCCATAATGTCTCTAGAAAATTCCCTCGAATTTTCGGAGCTTTCGGAGTATTTTTCGCGGCTTAAATAATAATTCTGGACTTTTCTAGAATTATTTTATCCACGAAATTAATTAATTCCGAAAATAATAAATATCTTATTTTCCACCAAAGCTTGTATGCAATAATCCTAAATGTCCATTCATTTATTTACTAATGGGCTTTAATAATTAATTAGGCCTATTAGTAAAGATGGAGGGTGCAACGTCAATTAGCACCATATCGCTAGTTGACGTGAAGGTGGAGAGTCTTCCTCCCTATATATATGTCCGGCCTGCCTGCTAGACCTGTTTTTCGCCGCTGTTGCCGCCGCTACCGTTATTGTCGTCGCCCGCCGCCGCTGTCGCCGCCCGCCGCCGCTGTCGCCGCCCGTCGCCGCTGTCGCCGCCCGCCGCCGCTGTTGTCGCCGCCGCCGCTATCGCCGCCGCCGCGATCTGTTCATATGTCCATCCCGTGCGGCCGTGCCGTTGCCATGTCGACGTACTCCGAATTCTCCATCACGCCTGCATTTGTCACCGTGATGTTCCTCGCCAACCAACCTCGAATTCATTAGTCCATGTTGCCACTGGATAAAAGCGACCGCAGTGCGTGGCAATTCCTAGGCGTGTCGTCGATGCAGCCGTCGATTCATAATTCAGGGCTGCGGAATTCTACGTGAAAGCTGTCTCATGCAAAGGCGACGTCGTCGTCGCTGTGCGTGTGTGCATAGCGCTGTTTTCTGCTGTGATGCAGATGCGATCAATTTTTCTGACGCTGGTTAAATTGACATTTGCATCGTCCGTCTCCTCCCAGGTCAGCCACCTCCTCATTACGATCGAGCACGTCATGATCCTAATGAACTGATTGATTGACAAGCATTTGTACTAATAGTACAGCGGTACAGCTAGAGCTCTGAGACTACAGATTATTGTGTTTAAAGCCTCTTTATATATGTTTATTAGCTATGTAAATATATAAAGATTCGTTCTCCGCACAGTCACAGATTGACGAGGTTTAGAATAATACTCGATCGGGTAGGCTAATACTCCACACGACCACACGTACACCAGATTAGGTGAAACATTCGGACCTGAATACCTGATAATGTTCCAAAGCTCGTTAGTTAACAGATGGCAATGGGTATTAGGTTTGCAACCTTTGTTAGGTGTAGCAGCCGATCAGGCCATAGCCATTAGGTATATTTTCCCTCGATTGTTTTTAACCCAAATTAATTGTTCCCGACTTCTAGAATCTAGTACACGGATACGGTACTCATGTAGTTCTATACTTTTTCTTCTAATTTTGGTGTTAGATTAGAATCATGATGCCTACAAAATATTTGTGAGGGGCTCAGAAAAGAAAATAGAAAAGACTACAAGATCAATCTGCTCCATGCGTGCCTAGTTTTGCTTAGCTAGCTTGATGACGTCGTCATGACATCGCCCATGCTTTATTGCCGTTTTCCTTAGGAAAAACAAATCCCAAAATACAATAGAAATACATATATACATACAATTTTGTTTAGGCCATATCTTCCATGTTTTAACTCCGATTTGACCCGTTCAAGTTGCGTTAGGTTCGTATTTGCGAGCTCTACATGTTAGTGTAGTTGTACAGTAGGTTTGAAAAATTTAATTTTCGAGTTTATATTAAAGTAATTATTTATCTATAGGAAATCTTAGAAAATTCATAACTTTCACGTTTTAAATCCGAATTTCGTGATCTTTACGTCTGTGTGATCGTAGCAACGTGTAGAATAGTTTTGTAAGCTTTCCTAAATGTTTTTCTACTGTTGGTGTACTGTTCTAATTGTATCTTTTGTTTGCTTCGTGTATGTTTGCTCAGAATGTTTGTATGTTGATGCTTGGTGATCGAATTTAGACGGTGAGCAGTACTACGACGATTAGGAGTATTATTTTGAGCCGGACCAGCAGTATCTATCGGAGAACTTTGATCAAGGCAAGTATAACATGGGACCATCCTTGTTACCTATTCACTGAAATTATCATACATATGCATGTGTCTTCCTTGACAACCATAGAGATTATAACTTAGCTATTGATATCTTGTTTCCTTGTCACCTATGGGATGTGCATTTGGGTAGCTATTGCTAGCGCTTAATTATGAACAATGATCTTGTAATTTGACTAATGGATTATGCAATCAACCAATTAAGATGATTTTATTACTGTTGAAAGGGGGCTAGAGCATGTGGGTTATTTTGATGCTCTAGTTACTCTCCGTAAGGACTTACCTGTAAGTGATAACCGGGACATACAGTACAGCTGTGAGGGCTATATGGCTCTGGCTTTAGTCAAGTATGAGGACCTTTTCTAGCTTGTTAGTGGTTACCGAAAGGCGCAAGAGGGGTCATGTCTAGTATGGTCTTGGCCTGCCAAGGTGGGTGCAGTCTTTTGTAAGTCGCCCCTTGGAGGGAGGTTCATGCTTTCCAATTGAGAATCCTTAGCGGCCCTAACTTGTTAGACGAACCTTTGAAAGGCTTCATAGTGAACCCTGTCGATCTTCCTTGGAAGTGGGTCAAGAGGCTGATCACCTCGGGCGAAAGGGTAAATCACGACTCACAGTGAAAGTGTACACCTCTGCGCAGAGTTTAATAAACTGGTATACTAGCCGTGCTCACGGACACGAGCGGCCTTGGGGATTCTTACAGAATAGTTGATCACCATTGTTATATCATGATTAATTACTGTTGATTATTATTATGCTTATGTTAATGCTATTCATTATCCTTATTACAATTGATCATTGATTCATTAATGGGATTGGATTACCTTGATGCTACTCAATTGCTAATTATATGATGATTAAAAGCTAAACGCAGTCAAACAGTGTCTAGCCTTTTTGAGCCTCATGAACCCCATGATATACTTGTTGAGTTCGACATGGACTCACTCTTGCTATTTCCTCCACACTCCAGTGTGTAGTAAGATGCTACTCGGAAGAAGGACAAAGGTGTAGTGGAGTTTCCAGAAGACTAGTAGAGGTGCTAGGCATATGTTACCCCCAGTCAGCCGTCCCTGAGAAGAATGGAGCCTGAAGTTTAGTCACCGTTCCGCGATACTCTGATGTAAGTGTTAATATAGCTATGTATATGTTATATAATAACATTGTTTCTGATACTTTTTCATTCTGACATATGTGTGGACTTCCTGGGCACACATATGATTAGCCTGGTTTTGTTCTTTAGAAAACCGGGTGTGACAGAGTGGTATCAGAGCGGTGTTGACTGTAGGACGTATGCCAAGTAGCACTGGACGTATTCTAAAACTTATTTTACTATAAAACTATTTTGTTATCCCTTGACTCATTGATTTTGACTATTTCCTCTTCCTTGTCCTGTTTTATCCCATCCTTGATAGCTTCCTTTGAGCTAATATTTCTTACTCCCTTGGATTTTGTTTTACGTTGTTTTTCCTAAAAGTTTTCTGATCTCACCTTGTTCTAAAGATTCGATGACCTTTCATCATCCATACTTTTCCCTTAGGATGACCACCATTGTTGAAGCAGCACGTGTAGTACCGATGATGTGATGTGTGCTCGTTTTGCTTGATGTATTGCTTGTGTGTTGCCTTGTTCTCGTGTTTTGAAAATGGCTCGAAAGGTATAAGTCTTGAGGAGTAGCTCGATCCATGTTATGTGGGGTAGGTTTTACGTAATACTCCGCATGCTGATTTCTATAGCAGTCTGTAATGTTTCTGTTATATCTCAAGATATGGACATGAGAAATTTATGAAATTTTACTGGGAATAACTAGACTTCCGTATCTTTCCAAACCCACTAGACTTACTTTTTTTTATCTATTTTGAGCTAAGAGATATACCTGTTCCAAGTTGGGGTCACTGCGCAGTCTGGAATCCTGAAACAGTTTCGGTTAAGTTCAGTTTTTGACTAACTTATTGACAGAATCTGGAAAAGTGTTGTGAATAAAAGTCGTAGATAATTTCGTAAGCTTTTCAACCATATAAAGATCACCTTAATCGGATATCTGTATCTCGAGAGATGTCAGATTTACTGAACTGCTAAAATTGGAATTCGCCCAGAAATTTTCTGTATTACTTCCTTATCTTGTATAAGTGAATATATCATTGGATATCTTTGAATCTCATTGATTTGCCTTGGAATCTTATGTTAGAGATGATTATGGTTATCTAGTATAAAAGGAGATGCAAGTTACTTTGGTGTCCCCTAGTTTCTTTTTCTTAAGGGGGTAGCAAAGTTGTGAGTGTTGTAAGATGAAGGTTTCGTATGTCCTAGTGTTTCACTTGGAAGAAGTGGTTATCTCTATGATTGGAAGTCTACTCATGTGCTAGTGTTGTTGCTTGGGATCAGTGCTTTGTTGGATCGCCTATAAGAAGCTCGGGTATTCGTCAGGACTGGTCTTCACTTTAAGCTATCATCAGTTGGGAGTTCAACATTCAATTCAACATACTCTATACAAGTTAGCATGGACGACATAGGAAGGAGATGTTGGAAGTCTATAGTTAGTTTCATGGAAACTTAGATGACATCACCCCCATATCAAGTATGTTTAGTAAGTTTTAAGTGAAGTGAGTTTTCTACTTGGATAGGTATTCTCTAGTGGAGTTACTATGAAGAAGAGCTCAAGAGAGTTGAATGTGGAAAGCTCTTAAGGCTGCAAGTGTGGCATTTATTGGGATTATAAGAGCGACATCTGCGTGGATCACAAGAATCTGAGGGATATCTTCGCTATGTTGGTTTTGAACCTGTGGTATCATCATCAGTTTGATCCTGATCAAGATTTTTATGAATTGCAAAGTGTTGCCTTCAATGACATTGCTAGGTGGAACAAAATCTTTGTTAAGTGGGGTAGTGTCCGCTACCATCAACAATCTCAAGCGACGAGGTACGAAGAACTGAAGATCAAACTTTATCTTTCTTGTCATCTTTTGGCTATCCTTGATCTATGTCTTATATCTCATCAACACAAAGCAAAGAAGCATGAAGACTTGAAGATTAGTGTTATCTATCTCTCTAATCTCTCTGAATCTCATTTTTATCTTATCCTGTCTTTTTGGAGCAGTCTGTCTTCCATAGCTTATATCTCTATTTTTGGACGCCCAAAAATCATAGATAAATTCTGGACAATAGTATACTTCAATATCTTTCTCTGACCGTAAGAACCACCCTGATAGCTATTATGGTTTGGGAGTTATGAAAATCACAAGGCGACGCATCTGTGCTGTCAGCAACCTGGAATAGTTTCTGTTGTGCACAGTTTTCAACCACCTTAACTGCAGAATCTGGAGAAGTGTTCTATAAGGAAGTTGTAGTAAATTTGATAAGCTTTCCAACGGTATAAGCTATAATATCATTGGATTCGTAGAACTCGAGTTATAACTGTATTTCTGCACTGCTATTTTTCTGCTCGTGAGGAAGAGCAGGATTACTTGTTCTTGCATATGCTCATGAATCTCTTTGGGATGCCATAAGGACATGATGGTAGTTATCACTCAGAAACAAATGCAAGTTATCCATTGGTGTTCTCTAGCTGATCTCTTCTTAAGGGGGTTTGTCGAACTAAAGACGATACAAGATGGAGGTTTATATGTTCTGTTTCGTCACCTGGAAATATCAGCTATCTACATGGTTGCAAAGTCATTATCGAGCGCAAGTATCTTTTCTCAGAGTGGTAATCTGTTGGAACCATTTATAAGGATCGTAAGGGTCTAAAGGACACCTTTACAAAGTTGGTTATGAGTTTGTGGCATCATCATTGGATAAGAGTTAATGAAGGAAAAGTGAAGACTTGCAGAATCAACTTTATCTTTCTCCCCAGTCTCTCTGAATCTCGGGACGAGATTCCTGTTAAGTGGGGTAGAATTGTCACACCCAAAATTTTCTATTTTGGGTTGTGCGGGAAAAACGCTAAATAAAATAAATAATTTCAATATTTGAATAAATTTATTAGATAAGTTAAGTTGTTGCTAATTTAAATATAGAAAATTGTGGTTTTAAACTTTTTCATATTAATTTGATAATGTGGTGTTTGTGTGATGCTTGTCTTTGGTGTGGGTGAGTGCTATTATTTTCAAAATACCGTAGGACGACGTTTACTTCTCATCGGAAAACTTTTTGGTATTTTCTGGATTCAAAATTCTAATTTCCGTGAGCTTAATCTTTTTCCTTGATCTCTTCATCCATCTTTTCATAAGCTCCAAATATTTTATTTGGGTTCCTCATGTTCCATAATGTCTCTAGAAAATTCCCTCGAATTTTCGGAGCTTTCGGAGTATTTTTCGCGGCTTAAATAATAATTCTGGACTTTTCTAGAATTATTTTATCCACGAAATTAATTAATTCCGAAAATAATAAATATCTTATTTTCCACCAAAGCTTGTATGCAATAATCCTAAATGTCCATTCATTTATTTACTAATGGGCTTTAATAATTAATTAGGCCTATTAGTAAAGATGGAGGGTGCAACGTCAATTAGCACCATATCGCTAGTTGACGTGAAGGTGGAGAGTCTTCCTCCCTATATATATGTCCGGCCTGCCTGCTAGACCTGTTTTTCGCCGCTGTTGCCGCCGCTGCCGTTATTGTCGTCGCCCGCCGCCGCTGTCGCCGCCCGCCGCCGCTGTCGCCGCCCGTCGCCGCTGTCGCCGCCGCCGCCGCTATCGCCGCCGCCGCGATCTGTTCATATGTCCATCCCGTGCGGCCGTGCCGTTGCCATGTCGACGTACTCCGAATTCTCCATCACGCCTGCATTTGTCACCGTGATGTTCCTCGCCAACCAACCTCGAATTCATTAGTCCATGTTGCCACTGGATAAAAGCGACCGCAGTGCGTGGCAATTCCTAGGCGTGTCGTCGATGCAGCCGTCGATTCATAATTCAGGGCTGCGGAATTCTACGTGAAAGCTGTCTCATGCAAAGGCGACGTCGTCGTCGCTGTGCGTGTGTGCATAGCGCTGTTTTCTGCTGTGATGCGGATGCGATCAATTTTTCTGACGCTGGTTAAATTGACATTTGCATCGTCCGTCTCCTCCCAGGTCAGCCACCTCCTCATTACGATCGAGCACGTCATGATCCTAATGAACTGATTGATTGACAAGCATTTGTACTAATAGTACAGCGGTACAGCTAGAGCTCTGAGACTACAGATTATTGTGTTTAAAGCCTCTTTATATATGTTTATTAGCTATGCAAATATATAAAGATTCGTTCTCCGCACAGTCACAGATTGACGAGGTTTAGAATAATACTCGATCGGGTAGGCTAATACTCCACACGACCACACGTACACCAGATTAGGTGAAACATTCGGACCTGAATACCTGATAATGTTCCAAAGCTCGTTAGTTAACAGATGGCAATGGGTATTAGATTTGCAACCTTTGTTAGGTGTAGCAGCCGATCAGGCCATAGCCATTAGGTATATTTTCCCTCGATTGTTTTTAACCCAAATTAATTGTTCCCGACTTCTAGAATCTAGTACACGGATACGGTACTCATGTAGTTCTATACTTTTTCTTCTAATTTTGGTGTTAGATTAGAATCATGATGCCTACAAAATATTTGTGAGGGGCTCAGAAAAGAAAATAGAAAAGACTACAAGATCAATCTGCTCCATGCGTGCCTAGTTTTGCTTAGCTAGCTTGATGACGTCGTCATGACATCGCCCATGCTTTATTGCCGTTTTCCTTAGGAAAAACAAATCCCGAAATACAATAGAAATACATATATACATACAATTTTGTTTAGGCCATATCTTCCATGTTTTAACTCCGATTTGACCCGTTCAAGTTGCGTTAGGTTCGTATTTGCGAGCTCTACATGTTAGTGTAGTTGTACAGTAGGTTTGAAAATTTTAATTTTCGAGTTTATATTAAAGTAATTATTTATCTATAGGAAATCTTAGAAAATTCATAACTTTCACGTTTTAAATCCGAATTTCGTGATCTTTACGTCTGTGTGATCGTAGCAACGTGTAGAATAGTTTTGTAAGCTTTCCTAAATGTTTTTCTACTGTTGGTGTACTGTTCTAATTGTATCTTTTGTTTGCTTCGTGTATGTTTGCTCGGAATGTTTGTATGTTGATGCTTGGTGATCGAATTTAGACGGTGAGCAGTACTACGACGATTAGGAGTATTATTTTGAGCCGGACCAGCAGTATCTATCGGAGAACTTTGATCAAGGCAAGTATAACATGGGACCATCCTTGTTACCTATTCACTGAAATTATCATACATATGCATGTGTCTTCCTTAACAACCATAGAGATTATAACTTAGCTATTGATATCTTGTTTCCTTGTCACCTATGGGATGTGCATTTGGGTAGCTATTGCTAGCGCTTAATTATGAACAATGATCTTGTAATTTGACTAATGGATTATGCAATCAACCAATTAAGATGATTTTATTACTGTTGAAAGGGGGCTAGAGCATGTGGGTTATTTTGATGCTCTAGTTACTCTCCGTAAGGACTTACCTGTAAGTGATAACCGGGACATACAGTACAGCTGTGAGGGCTATATGGCTCTGGCTTTAGTCAAGTATGAGGACCTTTTCTAGCTTGTTAGTGGTTACCGAAAGGCGCAAGAGGGGTCATGTCTAGTATGGTCTTGGCCTGCCAAGGTGGGTGCAGTCTTTTGTAAGTCGCCCCTTGGAGGGAGGTTCATGCTTTCCAATTGAGAATCCTTAGCGGCCCTAACTTGTTAGACGAACCTTTGAAAGGCTTCATAGTGAACCCTGTCGACCTTCCTTGGAAGTGGGTCAAGAGGCTGATCACCTCGGGCGAAAGGGTAAATCACGACTCACAGTGAAAGTGTACACCTCTGCGCAGAGTTTAATAAACTGGTATACTAGCCGTGCTCACGGACACGAGCGGCCTTGGGGATTCTTACAGAATAGTTGATCACCATTGTTATATCATGATTAATTACTGTTGATTATTATTATGCTTATGTTAATGCTATTCATTATCCTTATTACAATTGATCATTGATTCATTAATGGGATTGGATTACCTTGATGCTACTCAATTGCTAATTATATGATGATTAAAAGCTAAACGCAGTCAAACAGTGTCTAGCCTTTTTGAGCCTCATGAACCCCATGATATACTTGTTGAGTTCGACATGGACTCACTCTTGCTATTTCCCCCACACTCCAGTGTGTAGTAAGATGCTACTCGGAAGAAGGACAAAGGTGTAGTGGAGTTTCCAGAAGACTAGTAGAGGTGCTAGGCATATGTTACCCCCAGTCAGCCGTCCCTGAGAAGAATGGAGCCTGAAGTTTAGTCACCGTTCCGCGATACTCTGATGTAAGTGTTAATATAGCTATGTATATGTTATATAATAACATTGTTTCTGATACTTTTTCATTCTGACATATGTGTGGACTTCCTGGGCACACATATGATTAGCCTGGTTTTGTTCTTTAGAAAACCGGGTGTGACAGATACTCATTCCTATATTCCATTCCATAATCAACATTGATGTTAGTAATCCCTTCCCAGTGGTAAAAATATAAATAACGATACCTGGAATACTTCCCGGTTAAAATGCTACATCGGTATTAATCTGTGCGCTTGCAGATCTTATTTATTATTTATTTAGAAGAGCAGTTGCATATTTCAATACCGCGTCTCTCATGTCATGCTGGGGATGACAACTTGGCTTAAGTGGCATGAGGGATAGGTTCGGCATTTTTGGCGCCGTTATCAGAATTAGAAAACTAAGTCTACTTTTGGTAATGACGTTAAGAATGTCTAACAGTTACAAAGAAACGGAAAGCTCTATTCTCAAACTTCCCTAAGTAAAGTTCCTTATACATAGATCCAAAGTTAGTTATACTATAGATGAGTGTAAATATGCTTGAGTATATAAAAGACTTAGTAACTATGAATAACATAGGAATCTTTTGCTCTTACCGGATCTTGAGCTTAGTCATACTATATTTGTGAGTCTCTATTTCTATCTCTAGAATACTTTTATTACCTTTTATTTATCACTTGACTTACCCCTTCTAAAGCATAAGAGTGGTCCGGATCATAAGTATTCATATTAGTCAATGTCTTAATGTCAACTCAACCCCATAGCTCTTCCTTGTGGATAAAATATAAATAATGATACTCGGCTACCAGGTGAAATGCTACAATGGTAATTTATCTGTGCACTTGCGGCTACTTAACTTCAATATTATTTTCTCAGAGTTTATAAGTGGCATTCATAATTTACCAACAAAGCATTTCTGGCATCATGCTAGGGATGACAACTTAGTTAGAGTGATGCTAAGAAATGCCAACACATGGTTAGAGAAGGCATAGTGCTTGGACATTTAGTGTCTGAAAGAGGGATTGAGGTAGATAGAGCTAAAATTGAAGTAATTGAACAACTACCTCCACCTATAAATATTAGAGGGATCCAAAACTTTCTTGGTCATTGTGGTTTTTATCATCAGTTCATAAAATATTTTTCACACATTGCTAGACCATTAACAAATCTTGTGGCTAAGAATGTTCCCTTTGAATTTGATGATGCATGCTTAAAATCTTTTAATATTCTTAAAGAAGCACTCATCTCTGCACCAATCATTCAACCCCCTGATGGGTCGCTACCTTTTGAAATCATATGTGATGCTAGTGATTATGCTGTGGGGATAGTTTTGGGACAAACAAAAAATAGAAAGCATCATGCAATTGCTTATGCTAGCAAAACTCTGACAGGACCACAACTTAATTATGCAACAACTAAAAAAGAATTTCTGGCTGTTGTTTTGCTATTGATAAATTTAGATCTTACTTAG
Organism: Saccharum hybrid cultivar R570; assembly: GCA_038087645.1. Lineage (NCBI taxonomy): Eukaryota > Viridiplantae > Streptophyta > Magnoliopsida > Poales > Poaceae > Saccharum > Saccharum hybrid cultivar. The sequence goes on from JAQSUU010000198.1 coordinate 2,052,142, forward strand.
TAGGAGCTAAGGTGATTGTTTACACTGATCATGTTACTTTGAAATACCTGCTTACTAAGAAAGATGCTAAATCAAGATTGATAAGATGGATTTTACTACTCCATGAATTTGATTTAGAAATGAAAGATAAAAAGAAAGTAGAAAATTCTATTGCCGTTCACTTGTCTTGAATGTAGTGTGAGAATTCACAGGAACTGCCCATCAACGATTCACAAAGGGACGACATGCTCTTCAAGATCACCAGATCGGACCCCTGGTACGCGAATATTGTTAATTTTATAGTTGTAGGTTATGTACTGTGGCAGAACCTCCTAAATAATATGGCCCACATGTACTTGTTATCGTCTTAAAGATCTCTAACCACTATATATGTGTACCATAGAACTTAAGAAGTCTGTCGGGTGTCCTCGGGAAACCCGAATTATCCACGATCTTCCGAGCAGGATCACATTTCAGAGGCATTATACTATTACAACAGTTTATATAATAAATTACATCATAGTACAAAAGCGGAAGTCTTACATAACATAAGTTCACAAACCCGTTGTTCTACACTTACAAAGCTTAAGTTTAGTTATTACAGCCATAATAGTGGAGTAGCATTAGTAACATTATTACAATCACCAAAACGCGACGCTCTGCCCAAGAACCAAACATCTACTCGTCGTCGCTTACCGCAAAGATGGTCATGCAACAAGGTCCGAAACACACCTGTTCATGAGACGCACCTGCAACAGGGGTTCAACAAACCCTGAGTACAAAAGTACTCCACAAGACTTAACCGACGACAAAGGATGGAGATGACTCAGGAATGCAGGCTCAGGGAAATCAAGGTGAGGTTCCAGCAAGAATCAATGTTCTTTTGCATAAAATCTACTAATAGTGAATCCTTAAGATCAATGTTTTATCTCAGTATTAATCATCAACAGAATGTAAGTGATTCTAATATAGATCATATAACTCATACAACTTCTTTCTTATTCTCCGACCAAAGTTACATTTCTTAACTACGATGTTGAACAGAGAATCGAGTCTCCTTAACCAAGGAGCAACGACGATTCGAACCGATTATACCCAGCTGGGGATTCCTAACCACACGACATATGTAGGACATTAACCTACAGATATGAACCTTCACTCGGATCCTCCAAAACATGACCGGATCCAGCGCCACCCGAGAGTACAGCACACCTCTAATCTAGCCCTTGGCTATGAGGGTACACACTACTCTTGCCATCTCTCCACTCCCAGTGCGCTGTTGGCCGTTCACATGTTAGAATTACCGAGGTCTTAGGCTTACCGGAGCATGTGGCTAGTTACAAAGTCTCGACGCACACAATTCAATCAACGGTACGGTCCTTAATTGACACAGTCGGAGACACTACATGGGGACTCCTTTCCCAATGCAAGTCCACCGACCGGTCCCAGATTATCATCATCATTATTCATCAAGTGGTTGTCCAACAACCCTTCAAACTTTTCTCATCATTTTTAAAGTTTTCTCATTAAGCATGGCTAAGCATACTAAGCATTTTCAAATAAAAACAGTAACAAGGATGATATCGAAGTATCGAGGATGGTAATACAGTAATTAGGTTATCACTCAACTCCTATTACTTAATGCAATAAAGCACTAATATAAGTGAAGTAAAACTTTTCAAAACTCAAGGAAGGGTTAAATGTAACCGGGGCTTCCCTTGGTCGATGGGAAGTTTAGATTCTGGGTCAGTACCACAAATATCAAATCCCACCTCCACGGACGTCGGCTCTTCTTCGGGGATGGATTCAGCTTCGGTAATCTCCTCGTTCACGGGGACTACACGCAACGATAACGTATGCTCAAGATGATGAAGTACTAAACATAATGCTTGATGGATGTATAACAAAGTTAATAACTTGAGTACAACTTTCCTTCGCGGTACAGTGCAAAGCAATCGATTCTAACCTAACTCTAACTTAGGTTTGCTTAAATTAATACTTCCTTAAGGACTTTCGTTAATCACATGAAATAACACCAATTAAGTCTTAACAACATAATTAAGAGAGCTCAAACAATCAATTAAGGATGCTAAAGGTCATTAAGTGTTAATGACCCAAAGTCAACACTCAATCACAAAGTCAAACAACCCTAATCATTAAGCCCTAATTAATTGATTAACTAATTAATTAATAAAGCAACTTTGTCTAATTAAGCTCAAATTTTTATTTTAGAAAGCTTACATCATAACTAAGTGGTAAAACAATTTTCATAATTTTTGAACAATTAATTAAGCCTAGGAAAATTATGGAAAAGTCATTTATTAATTAATTGAGCTAATTAAATAACTTATAAAAAGTAAACAAAATTGGCATTTAATATTTTTTTCTAAATAGTACACACACAACAATTCTTACCATTTTTGGAATTTTAAATAACTCATAACAAAATAAACAAAATTTGTTACTATTCACATTTTTGGAAAAAGAAAAACAAAAACCATCAATGCGGGCCGCTTCCCACTTTTCTCCGGACGCTCGGCCCAACCGGACGCGCGCGCGTGGCCCGCTCGCACCCGTGCTCCTCTCTCTTTCTTCCATGGCCTGCTGAGCTCTGCCAGCCCAGCAAAGCCAGGCCGACCCACTCGCACCCGCTATGGTCTCCTTCTTCCTCCCGGCGCTCGACCATGGGGCCACGGTGACCACCGACGGCCAACTCGCTGACGACGATCCCCCAGCGAGGTGGAGCCATACCAACAGCACCACCTGAACCCCGTGGACACTACTACGACGCTAAGCGGACACAACACAGCTCAGAGGGGGCTTGACCGCGGCCATGGCGGCCACGGTGGCGACCCGCTCGGCGGCGTGGAGACGAAAATGTGCCTTCGACGAGGTAGCGACTAAAGCGAAGTGAGCATCACACTCAGGAGCTCACAGTGAACACGGTGATAAGCTTGGTGAAGGCGGAGGCGCTCTAGAGTGGCCGGTCCACGGTGAGGCAGCCACGGCGGCCCTCTGCTCAGCAGCGAGGAAGACGGTGGCGCGAGGAAGAGCTCGGACGACCAACTCAGGTGCTGGTAGGCTCAGGTGGCGCGTTGCAGTGAGGCGGAGGTGCTAGAAATGCAAGGGAGCACGAGATGCTATGGTGATGATGAATTTTGCGAGCGCGGCAAGGAGCATCGGCGGCGAGCAGCGGAGAAGAAGTCGAAGACGGTGACCGGTGGCTATATAGGCAAGGCGAGACCACACGAAGGTGACACGGGAGGGCGGCTCTCCATGCTGAAGCAGCTGCTGGCAGTCGAAGGCATGCCTGGAAGCCGACCGAAGGTCGCCGGCATCGGGCGGGAGGTGGCGCCCTGCCGTTGGCTGGATTTCGACTATATTACGAAAATGCCACTAGAGATAATTCCCAAATTACTCAAAATTTTTCTATAGAAGTTGAAAATCTGTAAATACAAAAGTTGCTCAATTTTCAAAGTTATACAACTTTCTCAATATAAACATTTTCAAATTCAGCCTAGATTTTGAAATTTGAATTTGAATTTAAAAGGGAACATTTTCTGAAAATTTGTAAATTCAAAATTACTTTGAATTGTATATTGAAACTTCAAAAACTTAAAATACCAAAGTTGTACATCTAGGTAAGACCTAAAACTTTGCTATTCAAAACATTTTCAAATTATGCCTCCATTTTGAAATTGGATTGGGAAGATGAAAAGGGGTCAAATTTGAGATTTGAATCTTTTCAAAATTACTCCAAATTTTACACTGAAACTTTGAAAACTCAAAGCATTAAACTTGTATCCCTAGAAAAGATCTACAAACTAGGTTTCAAACTTTTTCCCAAATTTTGCTTAGATTTTGAATTATTCAAAAAGGGGTAAAATCAGGGTTTGCATTTTAGGGTTTTCAGAAAGATTTCAAATTGAAACTTGATGTTCTATTAATTGGTGATTATTTAGTGATCACACCATCACCCAAGGGCATCATTGAGTCAAGCATCATATGTTTGACCAAATGCCACTCTTGGTTGACCAGGTTGACTTCAGAAATTCTATTAATAATTCCTCAAATCTGAATTTGAATTCAAATAGGAAAACTTGCAACAAGTTTTGGACCCCAAATTCAAACTCAAACTTGAGGCTTTATTTTATGAGTTGGACTTGAGCTCATACCCTACAAGTGACACTAGTGTACAACACAATCGTACACCTCAACTTACATAGGGCATAAACTAAGTATTTGCGGTGACATTCGAAATTAGGATTTTCAGATTCGAGTCACACACCACAGAAACACAATCAACCTAGGAAACATAAACTTATTTGAGTGGATGCACAACATGGTTAACTTAATCATGCATGCTTTACAGTGCATATGATGACATGGCATGTTTTTAGTTACTATAACACCAAGGGTGTTACATGTACCATCGGGGAGAACAAAAGGAAGCTTATCTACGAGAGTCATCTCCACATATGGGATCCATCGTTCCTCTTTAGAGTCTGCTCTGACGGTTTACTCAGGAGATGTGTATCGGTGGAAGAAGGTATCAAGATCATTGAGCGATGCCACTCATCACCATATGGAGGACATTATGGGGCATTCAGCCCTCATGGAAAGATTTGGCAGAGTGGATTCTTTTGGCCAACCATGTATGAAGACACGAAGAATTTCGTTAGGAGATGTAGAGCATGTGAGGGGCATGGGAATATCAATTCAAGAGATGCCATGCCACTCACCAATAACCTTCAGATTGAGCTCTTCGATGTTTGGAGAATTGACTACATGGGACAATTCCCAAAGTCAAAGAACTATGAGTACATCTTGGTGGCAGTTGATTATGTCTCCAAGTGGGTTGAAGCCATGCCATGTAGAGCTACTGATGCAAGGAATTCCAAGAAGATGTTTGAAGAAATAATATTTCTAAGATTCAGAGTTCTGAGGATGGTGATTAGTGATCGAGGAACTCACTTCACTGATAAGGGTTTTTATAGATACTTAATGAAGCATGGGATCCATCATAATGTTGCTACTCCATACCACCCTTAGATAAGTGGCCAGGCAGAGACATCCAATAAATAAATCAAGAATATTCTACAGAAGACGGTCGATGAAATGGGAACTGCATGGAAAGATCGACTATCCGATACACTATGGGCTTACAGAACAACCTATAAGACACCATTGGGTATGTCACCATATTAGTAGGTTTATGGGAAGACCTGTCATCTACCTGTGGAGCTAGAATTCAAAGCTCACTGGGCCATTAGGCGATGGAACATGGACTTTGAAGCTGTAGGAGTAAAGGGGAAGATGCAACTCTCAGAGTTGGATGAATGGCATGAACGAGCATATCACAACTCTAAGATATACAAGGAGAGAACTAAAAGATGGCATGACAAGAGGATCAAGAAGAAGGAGTTTGCACCCGGAGATAAGGTATTACTTTTTAATTCTAGGATTAAATTATTCGGGCATGGAAAGCTTCAAAGCAAGTGGGAAGGATCATTTAGGGCGTAAACACTTTATCACACGGAGTGGTAACTCTTCAAACCAATGAAGGTACATTATTCAAGGTAAATGGCCACTATCTTAAAATCTTTTTAGAACCTAAACAACCACCTAAGGGTGTTGATGAGGTGGATTTTCAAATTTTACCTTAATTACACTACCGCCATCAACCCGTTACGAGATATATCACGAAAATATGATTTTTGGAGATAGAAACAAGTTAGAAACCCACGCGAGGAAGGTTACCCTGAGAGATGACTTATAGGGCTGGCTGGCCCCACCCCTATGCCAGGCGGTCTCCTGCCAGCGTCCCTCATCCTCCGTTGGTTTTCTCGCCCTTTCGACACTTCCACGATAAGATCACATATATTTCAGATCCATTCGCATATTTCCTCGTACGGAGCCTATAGGGATAAGATTTGGACCCCTGCTGTAAGATGAACCCCCTATATAAACAGACCCCTGCCTGCCTCCTTCCTCATTCTATCCAAGTCTTCTCTCTCCCATAGCAAAGTTCTCCTCTGTTCTAGATCCATGGCTGGAAAAGAGATCATCTCTTTTAGAGTCGACCTCAACAAACTTCTCCTAGGGAAGATTCTCTTGCCATCATCCCTATAGAAGAGCCTTTACCTCTCGCTGTCATTCCTCCGAAGCAAGTAGCCATTGTGCCACCAAGAAGAAACTACGAGCAAGCCTACTATGCTCAAGTTCGTCAACCAACGGTTCCTCCGCCGTAAGATCATCTACTCCTTAAGGACGCGCCAAAGGGACCAAAGATTTCCGTACCAAAGGACGTCAAGCTCTTACCTCTAAGATCCAATGAGAAGCTAGTTAGTGTTAAGACCAACAAGCTTGGAGAGGTCACCTGTGTGAAGTACACAACTACCACTCCCAGAGTGTCTCTTGATGGTATTCGAGCTGCACCAGGTCAAGTCAAGTTTATTTCGCCTAGGGAGATGCCCAAAATACCTGCTCCACCATTAGAACGAGAAGAGAAGCGACCAAGAATGACCATTGTGTTGCTTGAGACTAGGATTGACCATATTTCTCAGACCATCACATCTCTCCAATAGCAGAACACTCTCCTCATTAGGACTATAGACGCTCTGAATAAGAAGATAGAATTAGAAACTATTGAGCGAAAGAAATTAGAGAAGCAGATCGAAATTCTTTCCAATTGTGTTGGGAAGAAGAGAGAGAGCTGAGAGTTAGCGATCAATAATCAGGCATAAGTTTTAGTTAGGTTAAAGTTTTTAGGTTCGTCGTTTGAAATGTTAGGTTCATCGCTAGCTCAATTTAGATTGATTAAAGTTAGGTTGAATTTTGTGATTTGTAATAAAGTGCCTTATTTAATCATCAATGGAGATTTATTATCATGATTACCTATTCTCTATCTCTATTTTTGGATATGTGTTTGTCTCCACATGTTGTGCAGAAAGTTTATATAGGAAAATAAGTGTGGGAGAGACACATCACGACGCCAAAATGAAATTTGATTGGGAAACTCACGAATTATGGAAGGTAATTAACCAAGGACCACGACGACGGAGTGGGCCCCGAGCAGCCACCATGGTGAGCCGTCTGGCCTCCTCCTTGGGCCGTCTGGCCTCTCTCTGTGCCTCCTCACCTCACGCTTTGTCCATGGTCAGGTTTGAGCCCAATACACTCTATTTTCATATGTTTTGTTTTCCGTTTCGAACCGAATTGAAAACCACATGGTAAAATAATTTGAAACATGAGGAAAGATTATTTCAGTCATGACTGAAGGATAGACTCACATAATACTTTTTCTAGAAGTCTTGCTACTATTAGGGACCCATACTACTTAAGTTGTTGTGAAATAAGATATAGTAGAATAAGAGAACTTGATTCTTGATGGCTAGTCATTGGAAAATTTTATTTCAAAATAAAAATGAAAGGCTATACTTCTTCTTTGTGGTAAGCAATGACCTACCAGAGCCATATATAGGATAGATAAACCTTCTACATATACTACATGTGTTTGTATTGGGTTTGGTCAAACCTTATGACCCTTGTTGAGAAACATATCATGCTCTCAAGATCAAGATCACGTACACTCCACATATATCTGCTCCTCCTACACTAGGAGTATGCAACAACATATTTTCATCCACCCAAAATGTTCTACTCCTATACTGGCAGAAGACACAAAAAGAAGTTTATTAAGAATAAATGCTCCAAGTTCTTGTAAATGTCTTTCTTAAAAGTTTTCCAATTGCAGAAAGAGACATGTGGCTTTGTAAAAATAAAAGTGTTGAAAAAATAGACAAGTGCCTGAGATATCTAAAACAATGGGTACTCAGATGCCCGCCATGAAAAGAAAAAAGAAAAAGAGAAGAAAAAAGAAGAAATAAAAAAGATAGCCCATGCTCTCTAGCAAAAGTGTTCTCAAGTTTTAAATAAGAGAGACATGATTCAAGGAGCATAGTAGAATTAGGATAGCCACCAATATATATTCCACACACATGCACATCTTGATCTAAGAGTATGACACTTTTCTCCTTGGATCCTTGTTTTGACTTTACAATATATGCAATGCGAGTATGTTTTACTTCCATTCCTACCTGAACTCCACATAAGCTTTTAAGAGTAGGTAAAAGAAGGCAAGATAATCTATGCCTTGGTGAGGATCCAAAAATACTACATACATAAGTGATTTGAGAGTACTACAAAAGGAGAATGTAAGCTATGTTTTGTTTTCAAGATCTTAAATGTTTCTCCAATGAACTTGATTGAAGGAAGAGGACAAATAAAAGTCTAAGTGGGGGGAGCTTGTTGACGGTAGTTAACATACATCAAGAACCGTCAATTTACCTTGCATAAATGGTGAAAATGGATCAATATCATAGAATAGGAGGTTCTTACTGACAGTTTTCATGAGTTTTGGTGAATTCATATTTTTAGCAGGATTTAATCAGAAAACTAGAATGAAGGATTAAAACGTCAAAAAGAATTAAACTTAACCATGATGAAAACTATTCTAGAAGACTCCAGGGGACTCCAGGAGGCAACCCCCTAAGGTAGAGCCTAAGAGGCCGCCAGGTGGGACCGGCTGGCCCTACCCAGGTGCCATGCTGCCCAGGCCCTGGTGGTGGGCCCCGCTTGTCAGCTTCCAGAATGTTCCTCCACCGCCTCCCTAGACCGTATCTACGTCGTTCCTTAAGTTGGTTTGATCCAAGGGCTCACATTGCACCCTTAGGGCTATAAATAAAGGCATGTACCCCTCTAGAGAGAAGCCAAGTCTGGATCCTAAGAGCTAAAAGGCCAGGAACCCTAATTCATATTTCCACCAGGATCTAGGGCCAGTAATCAAGAGAAGATTGGTCCTCCATAGGATCTAGTCTTGTATTAGAGATAGAGAGATAGAGTGAGAGAGTAGAGTTTTGGAGGAGTTTCGGCCTGTCGGTGCCCTCTCTACAGCTGTACTCTGGCGGAATCAAGTTCTACTGGAGCTTGCTTCTGAGATTTCTCTGGTAATTGACTTCTAATTCAAGTAAGCATCTTATTTTTATTGTTCTTCAAGTTTACAACTCTCTTTTGAGTGCTTTGATCTTGGTGGCTCTATATTAAAGTAGTATTCATAGTGTAAGCATGGTGCTTAGACTTGGGTTACTCGTAAATGCACCCTTATTTTCCAGATCAGTGGTAGCTCGCGAAGGTGACTTTTGTAGCTTCGTTGAATCCTCTGTAGTCCACGTCCTGTTAATAGGACTAGCAGGAATTTGATCGCTTTTAGGGAAGAAACTCTGAATTTGTTTCCTATTAGACATCTCCCATGATAGAACAATAGAAGGCAAAGCTTACTAGATTGAAACTAGACATATCTCAGTAGTCTCCTTTATATTCCTATTTTCTGACCTTGATTATGAAGTTGGGTTAAGATTAAGACTTAGTTATTGTCACTAACTGTTCCTTTGGGTTCGATATTAAAATTGGGTTATTCTTGGTGAAGTGCTACAATGGTATAATATCTATATGCTTGCGGATATATATATATATATATATATATATATATATATTCTCTTTCTGTGTGCATTTAATTTATACCAACAACCTCTCGCCGCGTAGGGTGACAAGGTCATCGAGTGACCTTGGACCCCTCCTTCCAAGTGTCTATGAGGTCAAGGGAGTAGGCTTCGGGTGAGTCATTGGCCTCTCATGACGTGGGACGACAAGGTCATTGAGCGACCTTGGACCTCTTCTCCCGAGTGTCTGTGAGCTTGTGTCTGCGAGCTTTGTGAAATACTTACATTCGTGCAATTATTACTATATGAACCTCAATGCAGCAGACACATAGGAATACTAGATAAGGATAAACAAGAAGAATTTGGTTGAACTCACCACAAAAATTACAAATAGAATAGTTATATGTCTATAACTAATAACTCTATCTAGGTTCTGTACATTCCTAAAATAAATTGAATGTGGTTTGTCAGATGCACACTCTCTTACCTCTGTTTTGATAGCACAGTCAACTCCATCAGTGCTGCCTAGCTGTGGGAGGCAAGTGAGGAGTGAAGATGCATTGGATGAGCTCGTGCATCGCATAGAACAGATAATATCAGTAAAAATATATGAGTTATGGACGAGTGATGATTTGCATCTACATGTTGAGATGAAAAGTAAAAGGTCCAATCAAACACATATACAACAAGTGAGATTTAGACCTGTTACCTGGTGAGATATTTGTCGCAGTCTTGGCCTCCAGCTTCGAGTGCACTGGAGGATGAATCCAGCAAAAATGCTGGCGATGGACACTTACTCTCACAGGGATTGATTGTTTGCTTGGGAAGCTGCAGTAGATAAGGTTGGGTGGAAGGAGATGTGAGAAGTGGAAGAGACTGGCGCAGGAGCTGTTGCTGTTTGGACTGCAGCCCAGGCTGGTCCATGGCTACGCAGCACATCATTTTGTCGAACAGGGCTACGCCCGCATGCTGCTGGCACGCCCAGAGCTGCCTCTGATGGTGTGGAGAGCCCACTGCTGAGGAAGAGGATAGCTTCCGTTGCAGGTGGACCTCCTGTAGCTGCTGCCTGAGGTGCCCGTGCTGCATGACATCTTAGGCTGCGCGGAGCACCTCACAGCCTCATGTAGAAGACCAATGCAACGGCAGCGAGGTGATGAGGGCCATGATGCTGCCCTCGATGATGCGGCAGGGAGAGCCACTGTGCTGCCACTCTTCCCAAGGTCCCCGCACCTTCCATGAGCCTGTTCAACCGCCCTGCATCATCGCATGACTTGCCAAGGGGCGGCTGTGAGCTCTGCAGCTTGGTGCCCTCTGCACAGACTCCATGCTGTCGGCGTTCCACGCTGCACCCTACGCGCGGGGAAGTTCGTGGACTCACAGGGGAGCAGCAGCAGGTGAGGCACAGGCAGGGACGTGGGGAGCGGGATAGGAATTTGTGGCCCACAAAGGTTCACGGTGGTTCCGGTCAACCACAAAGCGGGTAGGAGATCTAAAGTGACTTGCATTGGACGAATCAGATCACTTGATTGCACGATCCAACGTTTAAGGGGTAACAGGTGGCATGGCCCCCATTGTGTTATATATAGAGATTAAAGATGGGATGAATGGCTTCCTTCTAACCTAACCGCTTCTGTGCTCACAGATTTTACCTTGAATCGATTTTTGTCATGTATTTAGACCATTATGTGCACTTTAAACATATGTATCAATAATAGAATGAACATAGCACTGGAAAATTATCGTAATGGTACAGAACTTATCGAGGTAGAATATACGCCTTTAATCTGCACATAATATTTTCTGTTAGACTGTTACTGTTATGCAAGTTTGTGACGACAAGCTTTGCTATTCATCTTGAATTTGAGACCATGCACTTAGCCAAGTGATGAAGTAAGGATTGTTTATATGCATATCCTGGTTGATAGTTATGAATAAGTAATGCTGTTGAGTACTATAATTATCATGGTGTGTTTATTTGGAAATTATCATATTTGGAGCTGACATATTCTGTTTTAAGCCCGTGGCTTCAAATGTAAGAGTATTAATTGCATGGTAAGCTTAGATATGCTTAGCTTCTGGATGAATTCTATTACAATATGAACATCAGCATATGGGAGACCAATTAATTTTCTTGATTCAAATGCCGTGTCATCTTTAATATTTCCTAGAGATGATGGTATATATTCTCTACTTATTATTAGCAATATAATTTCATCTCTTCTTTTCCTTTCCAGGTATATCACTACAGTTAGATCAGGTCAGTGGTGTTTTCAATTTTTTTTACATATGTTGTATGATTCTCAGAATTAATATGCGTACAGGAAGCTTGATTTCATGAAAATCTAGTCTTAGTATATTTGAAATATGCATGCCATAAATATCAAGTAGCCGTAGCCTGATGTAAGTATTTCTGTTCCGTTTTCATCCCTAGATGTAGCCATGTAGGAAGTAGTGGCAAGACTGGTTTTTGTTGCCCATATGGCATATGCTGCATGCCATGTTGCCTTTGTGCACTTGGCCACCTGCTGTTGTAGGTGGCCACATGGCCGAAAGGTTTGGTTTCTGCCTCGTGGTATGTAAACTTCGGATGATGGAATTTCACACTTTATCTTGTAACCAGTTTGGTAGGAGTGCAGAACTAAGATTTGGTGTAAAAATGATCCTGTTTCTTACTTGCTTTGCTTTACCATGAGATTGTTATGCCAACAAGCATTGCTGTTTGGAATTGTGATTGGCGTGCTGGTCGGACGGTTGCAGGCCAAATCTTTTTTTTTTTGAATCGCAGGCCAAATCCTCGTTAGGCACGAAGTGCCACCACCTTGGCATTCATTCTTGGGCCAAGGTCTATTTGCTTCGATTGGGAAAGGAAAAAGAAAAACTACCTAATTATATATCACTGTCGTCTGACTTCCTTGCCCGAACTCTAAAATCGAATATTTTAGCCCCTATAACTCGTAATAAAAACCTTTAAACTGTTAAATTACTTTTATGTCCTGGTTAGAAGTGGTTTTCAAGACAACTTTATTTTTTATTAAAAATATTTTGGTAAATGCTTGATAAGATTTTTAAACCATTAAAAAATATATCTCTAAGCTTCTAAGATCCTATAAGAAAATCCTAGAGAAATATCAGGAAACGTTAAACTCCAATAAAAAATTTAGAGTTCTTGAAGTACATTTAAAAGCTTTCAAAAGTTAGATACTCCCTCTTTCCCCAAATATAAGGTGCAATTTGACTTAGTACGGTCTTTAAGAATATATTTTGACCAATAATCTCTCTCATAATATTACCACTATCCACAAAAGAATGTAATGATGGTATCCATACCGGTCAATGGAGCTTAAGTTTGACCAAGCTTATAGTAAATAGTATTAGCATTTATGTCTTCAAATAAATTTATTATGAAAATATATTCTATACCTAATTCAATGGTACTTATTTTGTATTATAAATGTTTATTTTTTTATATAAATTTAGTTAAAGTTCAAATTGTTTGACTCCTCAAAATTTGAGAATTACATTCTTTTGTGGACGGAGGGAGTATATAATTTATAGGAATAAAAGTTTTTTTGCGAGGATATAGGAATAAAAGTTTGATCATTGGAAAGTATTTCTAAATACAGATCTAATGTAACTACTTTTGTAATACAAACATTTGATATAATATAATTAGGTTAACTGTTAGTCAAAGATAATAAAGTTTGAATTTTGAAATATGTGCATGCCTTATATTCTGGGACAGAGGGAATATAGGTCTAGGAAAAATAGAAAATATATTCAGAAAAACATGGAAAATTCTTAAAACATTTCAGTCGATGTCTAAACATGTTTTGAAAATCTTCCATAACAAAAACACTGAGATGTACGCTACATAAATTTGGAATTAACCTAGATATACGCTATGTTTTGTCTAGAAACCAAAACGATGTATAATTTGGAATTAAGAGAGTAGTCAACGATTGATCAAAAAAGAGAGTAGTCAACAACCTTATTGTCGTAAACCATGTATATACCTTGATAGGTCATATACTCATATATCACCGGTGAATGCTTACCAGATATGCATGCTACACATCTAGGCAATGTACTGCAGAGAACACCACTATGGACCAATTACTTCATTCACTGGCGGTGGCCATCGTGGCTATTCCACCAACACCGCAATCAAAACCCGAAGCCGGCTGCATGTTTGTACATTGTACACACCTTCGCATGAATTATATACCAGCTGAAACCAGCTTAGCTGCAGCAGAATTGGACCAGTAACCTCACATATAAAAGTTGGGTGGGATACGTCCTTGTCCGTGACCCCCACTCACCCTAACCCTATAGACAACAAAAAAATCTCAATTTTAATTTCTTATACAGTATGGTAAAAAAGTTCGCAGTCACGCTTTTAATAATTTGATTTATTACGGTAGCTAAATGCTCGTAGCTGGTGGTGTTGTTAACGCTCTACTTCTTCCATTTGTAAATAATATGAAGTTTTGGACATCGGAAATGTTGTGTGAAGGCATCTGTCCCGTCTGGATGCCTCTTCCTGAGCCTGCGGACCAGCCAAATAGACCTCCCGTGCAGTGACGAATCTAGGATTTTAACTTAAGGTATACCGTCTAAAATTTTTTATATACAATTCAGTAAATCCATTTTATCAATTAGCAATTCGGTAATAATTATAAATTTTGTAACACGATTCGGTAAATTCAAGGATTAAATTAAAATTATCCACTAAATACATTATAAATAATTCAAATATAGGCATAAAAGAGTACCAGAGACTTACAATGTTATTTTTTTTACTGTTTTATTCGATGCTTTCGAAGAGACATGAATGTTTTGAGTATATCATCTTCACCAACTTCAAAGAAAATATGTCTTGAGTTAGAAGGATGGAAGGCCGACATACAAGACAACAACTTCATATTACGCTGCCAGGAGTCTGCTCTTCCACCACAGGTTTGACTGGATCAAGGAAACATTTAGAAGTAGTAGCAGCCGCCGCCGCCTTCTTCTTTGTTTCATGCTTCTGAAAAAGAGATGCAATATCCGAGTTTCTCTTCATAAGAGCACAAATATTAAACACAATACTAAATAATTAAACAATTTATTATTTATAATGTTTGCAAATTGCTATTGAAGTACACAATAATTTTCTAAAAAATATGAATAGCACAAGAGACCGAATAACAAATTTTGGATTTCATGTAAACAAAATAACGAATAAAGAATCAAGACGAGTAGATGACGAACCTCCGTGAGACTGTTTGGATTTCATTTAAACAAAATAACGAATCAAGAATCAAGAAGAGTAGATGAAGAACCTCCGTGAGACGAGTAGTGCGACCGTTCAGGCGGAACGGCATGAGGCGACGTGTTCGATCACTTCGATGTTCCGTCCTCTCGCTCCGTCGCCTCCGATCGAGATTAGATTAGGCCATTAGGGATAGATAAGGGAAATTGGGAAAGTCTCCCGTACTCGCGTGGCCAGTGGGATTGCATAACTGCGTATGCACGGCGGCACCAGGTGACCAGGCCATCAGGGAGTTTGGTGGTCCTTTGGTGGACTTAGCGCGTGGGCCGCCTCAAGTGGGGCTTTCTTGGTGGCATGATCCAGGATTCCACCAGGTAAGTCATTTTCTTTTTTTTATACAATACAGATGCTTATACATTATACGATATACCTATATATAATACTATGTTTGCCGGTGCTGCAGGGTATGCCAGTGCATATCTGGCATACCTTGTGGCTCCGCCACTGCTCCCGTGTCCGTCCCTTCTATTGCTCCTGCCGCCCGCCCTGTCTGCTCCTGCGGCTGCTCTCGCTCTGCTCCGCGCCCCACTCCGCTGCTCTTGCTCCTGCTCTGCACGCCCGCCCCTGCTGCTCCTCCCGCGCCACTCCTGCTCCGCCACCCGCCCCGCCCGATGACACCGACAGGTGCCGCCAGCTCAAGGAGAAGCGCTAGGCCCTGGCGCGGAAGCCCTTCGGCCTCGCCTCCTGCTATGGCTGTGACGCCCTAATGCAAGCGGCAGAGGAGGCCGCACCGGAATACGATGCATATTGCAAGTGCGCATTTCAAATATTTTAGATGTTTTAGAGGTATGTTGCAAGTGTTTCATACGGATGTTGCAAAAGTAGATCGGTATGTTCCATATGTTGCAATGGCTGTACAGTTATATTGCTAGCGTTTGTCTCTAATGTTTCGTCTATTTTTTCAGACATATGTTGCAAGTATGTTTATCTGGATGTTGCATATGTTTCACACATATGTTGCTAGTGTTTTATTTGGATGTTGCGTATGTTTGTAATAGTTCTCAAGTGTTTCACATGCATGTTTCAAGCATTTCATTTGTCTTCAGACATATGTTGCAAGTGTTACATCTGCATGTTTTAAAGATAGATCGGGTGTTGCATATGTGATTCACGTGGGAAGTGGGAGGGGGCACGAGTAGTCCCCCCACGCAGTCTAGTGGCGAGGGTAACGTCCGGGCGGCATGGGTCCCGTGTGAGCGTGCGAAAAGCTAGACATGCATAGAGTGCGGGCGCGTATGGAAAATGGAGTGCAGTGCGGGCGTCTGGACGCGGGTGTCTGTGCGACGTCCGGACGCTAGCACTGCCGTCTGGACATTTGTATGCATGCATGATTCCCAATATGTATATAATTCTGACCATAGCTTTTTATGTTGTTTATTTATGAACATGATAATATATAGAAATTCATAATTTGTAAAATTATATGCACTACGGAAATACTTTTCACAACATATATTACTCTATCGTACTGCGCGGCACTATATTTCGGTATGATCAACCTTAAGTAAATAAATAACTTAACTCATGCAAATGCATGGTTGTTGACTCCTTGGCATGCATATGCATGGTCGTTGACCGGTTCAAGTCAGTCCCCAGCAGCATCGGCTGCAGCCAGTTACATACTTGCCTTTCCCCTGGTATAGGAATAATCCACATGCATGCCCCGGCCCGGCCCGCTCCAACGCACGCACGCATGGCCTTGTCTGCGGAACGCTGCCAACTGTACACCACGCACGTCGTACACTGGCAATATATGGTATAAATAGAACGCACCTGCTAGCTTCTCCAAACCACGCAGACCATTGATCCCTATCTAGCTAGCTAGTACGTGCTAGAGCAAATCCATCTCATACCTGCTTGCTCTCAGCTAAAGCCAGCTAGCTACCAGCTGGTCGGTCGGTGTCATCGTCGACGTCGTCCATGGGGAGCGCACCGGCCACCGTCCACGAGATGAGGCGTGCGCAGCGCGCGGATGGGCCGGCCGCCGTGCTCGGCATCGGCACCGCGAACCCGCCGACGTGCTTAGCCCAGGACGAGTACCCTGACTACTACTTCCGCGTCACCAACAGCGAGCACCTCACCGACCTCAAGGGCAAGCTCACCAGGATCTGCAACAAGTCCGGCATCAAGCAGCGCTTCATCCACCTCAACGAGGAGCTGCTCGCCGCCAACCCGGACTTCACCGACCGCACGCGGCCGTCTCTGGACGCGCGCGTGGACATCGCCTCCGCCGCCGTCCCGGAGCTGGCCGCGTCCGCCGCGGCCAAGGCCATCGCCGAGTGGGGCCGCCCGGCCACCGACATCACCCACCTCGTCTTCAGCACCTACTCCGGCGCGCGCGCCCCGAGCGCCGACCGCCGCCTCGCGTCCCTGCTGGGACTCCGCCCCACGGTGTCCCGCACCATCCTCAACCTCCACGGCTGCTACGGCGGCGGCCGGTCGCTCCAGCTCGCCAAGGAGCTCGCCGAGAACAACCGCGGCGCGCGCGTCCTTGTCGCCTGC
The DNA here is from genome assembly GCA_038087645.1 of Saccharum hybrid cultivar R570. Taxonomy (NCBI): domain Eukaryota; kingdom Viridiplantae; phylum Streptophyta; class Magnoliopsida; order Poales; family Poaceae; genus Saccharum; species Saccharum hybrid cultivar. Next base: position 2,069,434 of record JAQSUU010000198.1, read on the forward strand.
TCTGAGATCACGCTCATCGCATTCTACGGGCCCCAAGGAGGCTGCGTCGACAACATCCTCGGCCAGGCTCTGTTCGGCGACGGCGCCGGCGCCGTCATTGTCGGCGCTGACCCCATCGCCCCCGTCGAGCGCCCACTGTTCGAGATGGCCTTCGCCTCGCAGACCACGATACCGGAGACCGAGGACGCCATCTCCATGCAGATCAACAAAGGTGGCATGGAGTACCACATCTCCAACCAGGTGCCCCGTCTGCTCGGGTGCAACGTGGAACGCTGCCTTGTCGACGCGTTTCGCGCGCTCGGCGTCAACGCCGCGTGGAACGACCTTTTCTGGGCGATCCACCCCGGCGGCCGTGCCATCCTGGACCACATCGAGGGAGTGCTCGGGCTGGACGACGGCAAGCTGGCGGCGAGTCGCCACGTGCTCAGCGAGTTTGGCAACATGAGTGGCACCACGGTGATATTCGTGCTCGATGAGTTGCGCCGCCGTCGGGCAGCGACGGCCAAGCAGGGAGGGGAGGCGCCTGAGTGGGGAGTGATGATGGCTTTTGGACCGGGAATCACAATCGAGACCATGGTGCTCCACGCCCCTAGCACCCTCGACCTGGAGGGAAATTAACAACAATTTAAACATCAACCAAAAGGACTATAATAACTTCTATATAAACATCAACCAAAAGGACTATAACTTTATATAAACCCGGTATAGAGGTTGCCCTAGCTAAAATAAGATAGGGTCCTTATAGCTAATTCATGGACCATAAGATGGAGTGTTAAATTTGTTCCTTAATTGTCAGCGTGTTATATTGTTGTGTTATATTTGTATTTGTTTAGTCTATGCCTCTATATACCTATATAATAATATTATAAACAGAAAGATTATCGGTCCGTGATCACTTTCTCCCTTGCCTGTCATTCCTCACTCCCACTCCTTTCCTTACGTCCCTGATGATCCCTCTTGTTGAGAAGCAAAACCTTCGCAGGGAGCTGCACCACTCATGTGGTGCCCTGGTCGGTCAACACCTTCCCCGTCCCGATCCCACACAACTCAACGCACAAAGGTGGCTCAGTTTCTACTTTTCTAAATCTTATGCGCACAATAACCATCTATTTAACTTGAGCCACATTAGGCTGTGCTATGTGGGACATCATGCAGCTCAGGCAATGACCCAGGAGTGATATATGTGGACATGTGTGGTTTGTGGATTGAATCGGCAGGGAAATTAAGAAATCATTGTCGCCTTGTCGGGTTTTGTATTGGTCCGACTTGAGGTGGTTAGATTTTTTTACTTGAGGTGGTTATAATACAATATGTTTGTAAAGTTCAACGGTAATATTGGCCAAGTCTAAAAAAGGTTTTACCTATTTCCCAAAAAGGTCGTCTTTGTTATCATGTATGTGATTTTATTTTAAGTTCTTTGTTATCGTATATTTTATGTGCAATATGGCATATATGTTGTTGTCCAAGAGAGTGTTAGATTTTTTTTTGGAACAATTCGGTATTTTTTATAGCTTTTAATTTTATAGAATAGGTGAAGCGTAAATAGATAAATACAATTCCCATCATCGTTTCTCATGAATATTTAATAGTTTTTTCTCTGTTCAACGCACGGCATATTTGCTATAATATTAAAGAGGGATTCTTCAACCTCCTTTTTACTTCAAAAGTGCTGTCACACCTCTCTCTATGCCTTATCCATATGTCAACTGCTACCGAGCGCTATCTAACCTATATCTAAGATGAAAACTAATTTAGTCGGGCATGGGTTGTTACTTCTTAAAGTGGTCTCGCACCTTCTGTGTTCTGTAGGTAACTCACATTTGAGCTGGAACAACGTGCCTCCAGCAATGGTATAGAATCCGAATTTAACATATAGATTCCATTACAAACGCACAAGCATATTGCTAATATCTATTGCCTCTGTCATGTATAATACAGTGCATTCTTGGAATTTTAAGACAAATGAAAAGAACATAAAAGACACATGTATCCTCATTTTATTTTCTAATCAGACGCTATATCAATGTGATTAATGGTGATTAGTTGATAAATGAAAAGTATTTAATGCAAATTTGGTTTTTGTCCTCTAGAATGTATTATATTTGAGGATAAATTTTGAATGCTAGAATGAGTATATTACAGGACGGATGGAGTAATAATTTGCATACTATAGGTCAAACAATTTTCATTAGGAAACATAGAACTTGTGAGTTGGGATGAAAATGGACAGAAAAAATCTCATCCCATCCTGACCTGTTTTTCTACTTTTGTCCCATTTGTTTCTAGGACCCATTTACGGAAATGACAGGGGTGCTTCTCGCCCATTTTTGTGGGATCTCTTTTTCTACTTTTATCCCACCCGTTTTTAGGATCCAATTTATGGAAACGACATGGGGTGTTTCTCGTCCATTTTTGCGGGATCCCATTTTCGTTCGTGGTAAACCCGTATCCCATTTCATCTCGTTTTCAATCTATTTGGGATATGTCCAACAATTACATGTCCTTATGTTATGTTAGTACATCTACTAATCACCATTTATACGTGTTAACACACATGACATGCAAGTGAATATTAGATCGACGTCCGTCCATATATATTTTACATGCATAATCATAACTTAACTTTTCGTCTTTCCATTAGTATTTTCCATTCTGTATGTCTGCATATCCCGATTCCGTTTCTGATCTTGACTTTCCCGAACCCGATCTCGTTTTATGACAAAAAAATACAGAAACGAAAATAGGAGAGGAATTTTTTGCACGCTTTTATCCCTAGTTATGAGGCCATTGCATACCGTATGATCTGCATTCAATGATTCCTCGAATCCCTCTGTGGTTGGGTTGAATCATAGGTTTGAAATTTCATCCTAGTAACGTACTGGAGTCGTAGTGAAAACAAAGTAATTAGCTTCTCCTTAACCATGAAAAAATTGGATTGATTTTTGAGAAATTTGATAGAAAAAATTAAAATAGCAATTTCTGAGCCGTATGAGGTAGGAAACTTTCGAGTATGATCCTAGAAAAAGGAATTGCCTATTTCGACTGAAGAAAACAGGCCATTTTATTTCTATAGGGTGATTTAGAAATTGTGCAAGCTTGTTTGATCAAGTTGCTGAGTATTGGAAACAAGCTATAGTGCTTACTCCAGGAAATTATATTGAAGCACAAAACTGATTGAGATTAAGAAGCACTTTGAATTTGAATAAGACCATTCTCTGTTTTTATAAAATGGGTGGTTTGGTTGAAGATCAAATAAAAATTTCATTATAAATTGATCGAGAATTCCATCAAATAGCCTTGACAACAAAAACACTTGCTTAACAAGTATATCTCTTCTCTATCTATCTATCTACTATTATTTTGTTTTATTACAACTAAAAAGACCCGGAGGCCTCTAATTAGCCATGATCACTTCGCTCAGCTCCTAATCGCCCGCCAAACCGCACTGCGCCCTCTCCCATCCTCTCCAAGCGCCGCTCGCACAGCCGCACCCGACCCTCAAACACCCTGTCCGCCTCCCAGCCCCTCCCCCGCTGACTCCGCTGCGCTGCCCATCCCCGTTCTGCCAAGGCGGAACGGCGGCACGGTCCCCCACGGTTTGCGCCCCCTCCGTCGCCAACTCTGGCAGTTTGAGGACCCCGACGCGCCGTCCGCAACGCTGACGGCGCCACCCGGTCTCCTCCTCCCTGCTGCCAACGCGTTCCAGGTCGCCGTGCCTTGCCTCGCTTCCACCGCGGCCGTCGCATCGCGCGTGGATCATCGGCCCACGACCCCGGTGTTCGTCAACCGGCCGCCCGCCCCACCATCAGCACGTGCCGATGGCCACCAGGTCGCACGCGGGCAGGACGACCGCCACCCGCGCCCGCAGGGCCGGGGCCACCGGACGCGACACAAGGCCACAAGCCCACAAGCAGGCCGAGCGGAGGCGCCAGCCGCGTGTGTGCCCGGCCGCGGGGATGCTGCTGCGAGCGCGTGCGCGGGGCTGCCGCCTCTGGGCTAGGCGAGACCGCGGCGGGGCGCGCGGTGGGCGACGCGCGGGTTCCATCTTCGCCGAGCGAAGCCGATGCGAGGCAAGGATGTAGGGCAGCACGCGCATCAACCTCTACTCCATCGATCCCCTTGTCGGAGATGCGTCGCCACCGAGTCACAGACACACTCTTCTTCCTCCAGGTTACGTAGGTGAGGCACAGTTTCCTCTCAACCTCAGATCTGAATGTGTATGTATATTCTGAAAAAGGTGGAATAGTATGATCTAACTGAATCATGGTCTTACTGAATATATATGTATGCTGTTAGTGAATAGTTTCTCTAATTGAATCATTGTCTTACTGAGTTTGTGAAAATATGTATGTGTGCTGTTAGTGCCATCTCATAATTTCTCTCCTTCCAAGAGTGTGGCTAAGTGACCCGTCTGTCTCTGAAATTGCAGTGCTGGCTACCAACTGAAGACTATGTACACAGATATTGTTCCTTGCAATCTTTGGAAGAGGATGAAATTCCGGCTATATATGCACCCAAAGGTCTGTCCATAGAGGGTTGTGCAGTACACTCTTAATGTTTCCTCCTATTATGTGTAATAACCATGTCTCTTTTTGCGGGATTTTTTTTGCGCCAGAATAACACAGGAAAAGTTACTCTGGCAACTATTTGGCATCCAAGCTGCACAGAGCATGAGGATATCATGTGGGATGCATTTCAGAGTTCAGGTGATCTTAGAACCATCCTTGATTTCTCAAACATATAAATTGTTGAATAATAATGTTTTAAGAGCCTGCTAGACCTTGATTTAGTCATTTTTCTATGTGGTAGTTTAGATTAGCTTTCACTTGCTGCAATTGATCCTTTCAAGAGCTGTAAATTTCTTGTTAGGTGAGCAAAGCATACTTTGTCAAGGATTCCTTTTTTGCCTTTGAAAAAGGTCAGCATTCTGAAAGAAATTCAGACCTTGTGTAGTTTCAGTTCAAGAATTTCCATCTTCAATATAGCTGAATAATATTATATTGCTGATGACCTCACCGAAAACGTACTGTGTCAAGGTTGCCTTGAGTCAAAGCAACCTCAAGATGGTGGGCTGATTGTTAGACTAAAGCTATCTCTTGGTTTTCTTCAATTCACTTTGTGTTTTATTTGGTTTATTATAATTTGCATTGCATGATGCAGAGAAAGGTTCACGGGTATACCAAGAATCAAAGAATCTACTGTAATCACTGCAAGAGTGGTCTCACTCTTCTCTCTTATTTCTACAGGTTCATCATACATTTTATAAAATAAATAAATAATCGATCTTTTTTGTTCCAGAATATTCAGGTTAAGACCATCAACATTTGGAGCTCATGCGGGTGAGGGATCAAGGAGAATGTGGTCAGAGGGGAGATATCTTCCCGTGCAAAATCTATCCAATGTCATTTCATCCATGTAGTTTTGCAAATTCTTTAGCATATCCCAACTTGCTTGGGACTGACAGACTTTGTTATTGTTGTAGTTTTGCAAATTCTTGGAATTAATTACAAGCTCTGGAATGTTTTTTAGTTATTTGTTCGTGAAGTGCAATTTTGATTGCCATGTGCGGAGTAAAATCTAAAGCACCACCGAGGTTACCAAGTCAGTCAGGCTACAACACGTAAATTCTAGGTGTGTGATATCACTGTTGTCATGCAAGTAATCTTTATTTCGTACCAGGTTGCCATCAGAATTATGTTTTTGTTATTCTAATGTTATAATATGTGATTAATGATTTTTCAAAGTCACCAAAGCATATACACCATTTTGGTTGTTCAATTTGTGTGGTCCTAAATGTCACCGTAGCGTTAGCGTGTGGCTATTGGAACATTGGTGTTTATTCACACAACTCAACACTTTTAGTTTGTGGTGCTACTGGTGTAATTATACTATTATCACCAATGATTGTCTGCACTATAATTTCATTGTACTGATCAATACTTGGTGTTTATTGGTAACGTGATGTTTATTGTTTATAACGTGTTTCCTTGCTCCCATGGCTAATGATTAGTGATACTTCAAAGAAAACTTAGGTCCATGAATCGAAAGAATTAGACTATGGTATTCGCATGTCATGGAGAATTAAGAAATTATTAGAAATGTGAAAATGACATTAAGAGACTATAAACACGCAGAACTGCAAATACAAATAAGAAATTACATACACACATGATTAGAAGACTATCTTAAACGACGTATCACAGATAGGACATGGTAGTATAGATTGTCATAACGAATACGGTTGTTACGGTAAGAACTAAATCGTGATACTGTTTTGTTCCCGTAGCAACGCATGGACACGATGCTTAATCCTCCTTCTGAAAGGAGTTAACGAGGTTGTAGACGACAGTGGTGGCGAGCATAATTCCAGTGCCACTGCCAATGGCTCCGGTCATGTCGGCGAAGATGGAGAGCTCCGACGCAGAGGCCTCCGACAGCGGCCGCCGTGGGGATGTGACGTTTGAGCTGCGCGTAGGTAGCACCATCACGCCTTCCAGGCATGGCCAGGCGCTGGTCTGCGAGCTGCCTCGCGACGTCCCTCGCCGACGACCCCGAAGTGATCACCCAAAACTGAGAGAGGACCGCGCACGAGGCGAGCAGCAACACGGTGTAGCTGAGCGCGTGGAGCGGGTCGGCGGCCACACTGGACGGCGGGGTGACGTAATAGGCGAGGCCGCCGACGGGGACGGCGGCGTAGCTGGCCTCCTTCCACACACCGAGCAGACGGCCGAGCATGCCACCGCCGAAGCGGCTGTAGTGGAGCAGCTGCGACACCATGTATAGGGCCGATACCATGGCGGAGTACAGAAAGATGGGCATGGTGGAGGTGTAGAGAAGCTTGATCGGGAAGGTGACCCGCCGCCCACGCCTCTCCCTCGACTGGAGCGGCAGCAGCATCCGGATGCCCTCGAGGTACACCGCGGTGAGCAGGACGAGGCAGGTGGCCAGCAGGTTCGTCACGTTCGGGAGGTGGCGGCGGAGCATGGTGGCGACGAGCGCGCGGGTGTTGCCGGCCCCGACGACGGCCTGGTGGATGACGGCGAGGACGATGCCCTCGAACTCCGGGACCCGTCCGGTGTTCACGGTCACGGGGCTAAACGCCTGCCAGATCACCTTCCCGCAGGTGTTAGTGGCGGACAGCAGGGAGATGGCGGAGCACCCCTGCACGCCGTAGCCCTTGTCGAAGAGCTCATCGAGGAAGACGACGAGGACGCTGGCGGAGAAGAGCTGGAGGACGATGAGCGCGGCGTTGAGCACGCCGACGGGCCCGTACATCCCAAGCAGGACGTAGGCGGCGGCCTCCCCGAGCGCGATGGTCACGGCGAGCACCTTCCGCGCGCCGTCCATGAGGTCGCGGTCCCGGCGGACGGTTTGGTCGACGCCGATCAGCTTGGAGGCGGTGAGGAGCTGCATCACCGTTCCGGCCGTGACGACGGGCCCGACGCCGAACTCCATGAGGGTGCCGCGGTTGGAGGCGAGGATGGAGCGCACCCAGTACAAGGGGTCGGCGCCGGAGGCCGCGTAGCGCACGCCGTAGAGCGGCAGGTGGCTGCACACCATGAAGACGGACACGGACAGCCCTGTGTAGAGCATGCGCCGGTGGAACGGCACCGCCTTGTCCGCGGGCCGCACCGCCGGCATCAGCGCAGCCAGCGGCCGGACCATGTCCAGCACAAACGAACCGCCGGCGGCCATGGATCGATGAGTTGGGACTTGGGACCTTGGCTACGGTGTCCGATCCTTGGACTTGTGATTGTGAGGTTTGGTGCTCGTGTCTCTGTCTCTCCTCAGCCTTGCGCCCTTGCCTGCTGCACCGAACGTCTCCGCGGCGGCCGCGTCCATCTTCCAAACAAGGGATCTTAGCCGTGGGATGTGCGATCGACGGACGGCGTGAAAACGGTGACATGGCCGGCTGAGGAGACAGATTCTGCTATACAGAAATAAAATAAGGAAGACGGTAAGATTGGATTCTCCTTGACAGCCGCTGCCTATTATCCTCCTCCCGTACGTATGAACTCTCAACATCAACGTGAAATTTTCATATATAAAATATCTTTTATTTTTTTGTTATCCAATACCGAGAAAAACTTGATTTTTCTAATGGGACACGTAGGCAAATAATATGCCACTAAAATTTTATATTATTTTTAAACATCTTATAACGACCTCAAATGTCAAATTCAAAGCTAAAAATTTGCAGATATAATTAAGGGCAACAATTTTCATGTACAAAATATTTTTATCCAACACCATACAAGAAAGATATAATTTTCTAAAACGACAAGCCCTAGTACGCGATTAATATATTGCTGAAACTTTATATTACCTTTTTAGCATCTTAACAATCTCAAATTAAAAAAATAACTCAAAACTAAAAAGTTGCAGATCTCAATCTACAAATCTCTGCACCTAAAAATTAATTAATGACATCGTTTTTTTAGCAACACAGAGCTTTATTAATCATTAACAGGATTACTGGCTGCTAAAACCATCAGCCAGTAATCCTTGTTGTGGTCTTCGTCATCGCCTCCTAGTTTTCTAGGACATCGTACAGGAGTTGGTAGCCACCCCCAGGTCGTCAATTCCCTTGTTGGCTTAAGGAGCTGAGGGCCATGATCCAGATCATTAGGATCATGGTTCCTGCTGGTTTGGTTGGCCTCTAAGCCAAGGCCTTCGTCATGGATCCCATCCTGTAGCTGGTAGAATCGTACATGCGTCTTGTCAGACCGTATCTAACCGGTGGTTGTTGACGGTAGTTAACAATCAGCATAAACTGTCAATTTAACTCAAAATAACTGCATAAAAGGAATCACCAACATAGAATAGGGATTAAACTGATAGAATTCCATGAGTTTTCGAGAATCTATGTTTCACAGGGATTAAACAGGAAAAGATCCCAAGATAGTCCATCTGTCGGACTAAAAATCATACTCCACCGTGACCCTAAGTCAAGAAGATTCTAGAGAACACGAGAAGGCGAGCCACCAAAGGGGGATCCACCTGGCATTCACCCAGGTTGGCCGACCCCACCCTAGGTCGACCAACCTAGGTGGGTCCCACCTGTCAGCCTCGTCCACAAGTCCGTTCTCTATCGTCTTAGGGTTTTCATCTTTGCTGTTGATTCAAGTCGGTTTAATTCTAGGACTCCGGTGCATCCCACCGGCCTATATAAGCAGGACCCTACCCCTGAGTCAGAGCATCCTTAATCCTAGCTAGAAACCCTAAGCCTCCTCTACAATCAAGAAACCCTAGATAGGATCAAGAGCCAAGCATTCAAGAGGAGATTAGTCTTGTAGTCTTCCAAAAGATTAGGACCAGTCTTATTTAGAGATAGAGAGATAGAGTGTTGGGAAAGAGTTTGGAGGAGTTCCTGGCCTGACGGTGCCTCCTCTACATCTTGTACCTGTGGGATCAAGTTCTATTAGAGCTTGCTTCTGAGATTTCTCTGGTATCCAACTTCTAATTCTAGTAAGTAACATTGCTATTATTGTTCTTTTGGTTTGTGACACTTTTGAGTGCTTTAATCTTGGTAGCTCCTTGATTGAAGTAGTATCCGTAGTGTAAGAGTGGTGCTTAGACATTGACTACTCGTAGATGCACCATACTTTTTGGATCGGTGGTAGCTAGCGAGGGTGAATTTACCTCGTTGAATCTTCCATAGTCCACCTCCCGTTTGTAGGACTAGTAGGATCTGGTTGCTAAGGAAAACATCCTCTGCTGGTGTCTTTTCTTAAGTAATATCCCCATTGGAACAATCATAATACAGATTGTGAAGGTTAGAACTAGAGACCATAGTGATGTTCTCTATAGCCCTATACTATCCGTCCTTGCTTGCTTCTTAGGGGGTTTAAGCATAGGCCTAGTTTCTCACACGTTCCTCCCTGTGGTAAAATATAAATAACAATACTCTGAAATACTCTAGGGTGAAGTGCTACATCGGCATACTATATGTGCGCTTGCGGATAACCTTATTATCTTGTGTACATTTAATTCATACCAATAAGCATTTCTGGCGCTGTTGTCGGGGAGGAAAAACGGTTGCTGACATTACTTCAAACCTAGCTTAACTTTGTATTATACTTTTCATTTTCCTTCTAGATATTTCCTTTTTGTTTTCATACTTATGGATTGTGGGGGGTATAACCCCATATACCCATAGGGTTGTACATGGGCTGCACCATCAGAGGTGGCCCAGCCCACAAGATCGAGGCGTATGGCGCACGACTCATCTCAGCGTGTGCCGCTATGATGTATTAGATATTGTACCACATCGGATATTTTCCATGTAACCCTGTCCCTCCAAAGTATATAAGGAGAGGCAGGGGTCCACTAGCCAGAGAACCAGATCTCATACCCAATCAATACAAAATAACAGAGCACAGGACGTAGGGTTTTACGTCACGCTAGCGGCCTAAACCTATATAAATGTTGTGTCTTGTGTCTCTATTACCATCCGGTTCCTGATTACACGCACCTCTACCGATTAATCTACTATCATGGGTATACCCCTCGATGGACTACCGACCATATTTCGTCGACAGTGGCACGCCAGGTAGGGCGTGTGCGTGCAGATCTCATGGCGAGCCAGATGGTCATCTTCCTTGCTTCCATGGACCTCCCAGCGGGCCAAACGTTCACGATCGGGACGTTCACCTAGACCACTGGCGTGGACAGCACCGTCGAAGTCATGGAGGCGGTGTAGGCTCCTCCTGCGCTAACTGAATCTACATCAGCACCTGTGAATCTGATCTCGGGATTACACTCAGGGTCGTCTTCTCCGGCAACTCGTCATCCACTTCCCCGCTACCAAGGGAGGTGGCTCGATAACTCCGATCTGATCAAGTCCATCGATCGGGTCACTGTGGGCCTGGCTAAAACCCTAACCTTGGTAGAATCGATCAGAGATCAATCTACTGAGGACGGCTATGGCCCCACCCGTCATCACCGGACCGATCGACCTGCTCGTGCTGGCCGCCAGAGGCGTCTAGATTCTGATCTGGTGATCGCGGCGACTCCTGAAGGGCAAACGGTCCATTACCGACCAGCTCTGACCACCGGCCTGAGGTCAACGGACTATGAGGCCCTGACGGCGCATCTATCCACCGTTTACCCATACGGGCTGGCGAACGCGACGTCTGAGTACATGGCCCGCGCCCCGCATCTATTCGTGGATCCCGTTGAGCGTGACCACGTTTTGGATCTATTCTTGTTAGAGCTACCTGAGATCGGCCACCCTGCCCCAGTCGTCAACATGGTGGATATCAGGTAGAATGGTGGGGATTTGCCATTTACCATCCCGGAGGAAAGCACCAGATCTACCGGTTCTACCCATGCCATTACCAACCCATATGAAGAGGAGTTTTTGGTGTTTCCCCCGGCTTTGGAGGTGCAATCTTCGCTATCAGCGCTAATGAACCATCCCATGAAGGGGAGACGGACCAAGAGCGAGCTGCTTGGGTGGAAAGAAATGCCGATCGCACGGCTCGCAGGGTGGAGCGATAGAATGCCGAAGATGCGCGCGCAAACGCAGAGGGTTGGCGCCCTATTCGATGTGACCTAGCCGATGCTTTTGACATGTGCGGCAACCAACAAGTCCACAAGACATCAAGCGCCAATATTGTTGTCGCTATGAACGAGCTCGCAAAGCTCCCCCAGTCCCCGATGCTTGATGCTGTCATAGCCTATCTAAAGGCCACCATAGTCCAGGTCAACGGGGACTAGCTGGGGGACATGCACCTGCTCCCTTCGTCGCTTCTAGTCGCAGCCGTCGTCCCCATGGCTCCCGGCGAGGTCAAACTCAGCGCCAGGCGTCGAGAGTCCACCAGAGTCAGCAACGGGGAGGTCCCTACCTCTATTAGGGGCCAGATGGAAACTATGAGGTGCATCCACAAGAAGATGGTCTACCTCCCCACCCCTACAACCAGGGCAGGGGGGCATGATGCTGACCAGGGGGCACACGAGGCGCAGACTAGCATGGCAGACGCGACACTCATCGTGGGGGCGATTGGGGAGCAAATCACGGCGGCCACCGCGATGCTGACCAGGAAGTGGAGCAACAAGCCAGAGGCGACCTCTGTGACCATCTTAGCGCCAATATGAACCTGAGGGATCGCATCGAGAACAGCAGAGATGCATGACATGCATCGAAGATTCAGCGCAGGCACGAATACGATCAAGAACATGGGCACCAGCCGATTGGCTGCTGCCTGCCTATCCCACTATGGTCTGTGCGTACTCGGCTACTGCTGAGCTTGTCCCACGGGTGCTCGCCGTCGGTGCTTGGGGCGGCGTTGCTGCTCGGGGTGGCGTTGGTGCCTGAGGTGGTGTTGGCGCCCTCGGTAGCATTGCTGCTCGAGGCAGTGTCGGCGCCCTCAGTGGCGTCGGTGCTCGTAGTGGTGTCGCTGCTCGGGGAGGTGCAGGCGCTCTTGGTGGCATCGACACGCGGGGCGGTGTCTGTGCCCTCTGTCGGTGCATCAGCGGCATCTCCTCCTCCTCGTCTGTCAAGCCAGCCACGACCTTACATCATTTATGGCTGCTCTCCTCATCATCAATATTCAAGCGCCTCCCGTGCCTAGGGGCCCAGCAGATTTCTTCTTCTAGGAAGGCCCGTCTGATGCGGGATGCTTCTCGGCCACCTTCCTCATCACGTGGGGCTCGATGTCTTCCGCCCTCTCTTCGCTGTTGTCGGTCACCCTCTGTCAGCCCTGCGAACGGGTCTCTCGGACATCCACGCCGGCTGGCCGGTCATCGGTGGGCACGTCAGAGATGTATACCTCTGCCCTGTCCTGGCCACGGGTCTTGCACAGATCAGATTCAGCGTTATGATTGCAAACCAGCAACTATCAGGCATGAAGTTAGATTGCGGATGACTTTGCACATACCTGTGGCGGAGGCAAAGTCAATTTGTATGCCCTCATCGTGTTCGGCAATAGGCGGTATCTGCCAAGTCGAATAGTTGTGCCAGCCGCCTGTCTATCTCCTCACTCGGGAACTCCTCTACTGACTCCCGGGTCGCGTCATCGGACCCGGCGTACTCGTACATCGGATGCACCCTATCCATATAGGGCTGCACCCGTCTGAAGACGAAGTTGGTCACGATAATTGGGCCATCGATCCGGGTCTTATCAAACAACCTGAGCAGCTCCTGCACTTGCACCATCTCGGCACTGGTCGATCTTGTCGACGAGCTCTCCTGTTGCTCAGGGATCTGGCTGACGTCACATGCCGCAAGTGGTTCCTGCTCCTGCTGCACGTAGAACCATTTGTGGTACCAATCTCTCATCGAGGTGTTCAGAGGGACATTCAGATAATGCGCTTTCATGTGATCCCAGAGAAGCAGATATGCTACCCCGACTATTTTGGACCCCCAGATCCCCTTTTATTTTTAAGGCAGAAGAAATGACGCCATAGATTGAAGTAGGGGTGGATTCCAAGGTATGCCTCACAGAGGTTGATGAAGATGGAGATGGACAGGATAGAGTTAGGATGCAGATTGCACAGACTAACTTTATAGTAATCAAGAAGCTTGCGTAAGAATGGGTGACAAGGAGTCCCAAACTTGTGCCGGTAAAAATCCTTAAATACAACGAGTTCACCAGGGCGGGGGTCTGGGAAGAACTCACCGATCGATGGCCTCCACCCTCCGATGGTGGCATCGGAAAGCACCTCGCCGTCGATGAGCATGCGGATGGAGCTCTCTGTGCTTGTGGATTTCGTCCATTCCGTCGACATCATCTGGGCCCTCCATCCATAGGACCCACGGGCCATCTCCCTCTTCTCCGACAACAAAATACGGCTGCAGTATGTGAGATGGATGCGGCGAGGCTAGATTTGGTGGAAATGCAGTGGCAACGAGTGGTTTGGATCTAGGGTTCGAGATTCAACTACAATGGCTATGCGGGAAGTAGAAGAGACGGAGTGAGAAAGGAAGACGAACTGACGAGAAAGGCGAAGTGGAGTAGTGGGGCGGCGCTGCACGGGTATTTATATGAAATGGTGTGACCCTTTGACTTCCAGGGTTTTTGGGTAACAGTGCCCCGTACGCCACATCTGTTTCCTCAATTATTGGCTTTCAATGGGCTGCTAACTGGGCCTCGCCTATTGAGTATCATGGCATAGCGGGACCGCGGCCGTCATCTTTGGATTTTAGCGCGCCAGTATTTCTTTGGGATATTTCAATTGCTGCAAGAAGTCCACAGCGAAGCTGGGGACTGGGTCCATAGCGGAGCTACGGACTGGGCCCTTAGCTGAGCTAGGGACTACCCTAAAGTCAAAAGCTGGGGACAGCTCCATAGCAGAGCCAAGGCTCGCTTCTCTAGAATTTTGAGGTCAATGCTCCCGTCTGCAGCAGAGCTGGGGACTAGCCCACAGTAGAGCTGGAGACTTGGCCTCCAGCAGAGTTGGGCATCGTGGTAGATTCATGGTCAGTTTCTTGACTGAGTTGGGATTATTTCTTTTTGGACCCTGGCACCATGTGACTGAGTCACCTACTGTCAGGCTCAGGGACTAAGTGGGCACACTTTACCTCACGGTGGATGTGCTTACTATTTTTGCAACAGAGTTGTCAGACAGTGTTTGAGGCACGACCCCTACCTTGGATATACCGATCCTGAGGATCATCTCCTGTTCCTTTTGGCAGAGCCAATGGTGCAGAGCATCCATAACCTTCCATAATGAAACTTAAAGTGGGCACACTTCACCAGAGGTGAATTGTTTTTTCTTTTTTCTTAGAGCACCATGTATTTTTTTTGGACAAGTCGCTTTTTCGACTAGGATGGTGGTCGGCATTCAATTAAACTGGTCGGAGGGTTAAACGCTCTTCTGTTGCGGATACCACTGGTCGGAAGCCTCAAGACTTCAAGCCTCACTAGTCAGAGATGGTCAAGACGGTGTGTCACATCAAAACACATGGCGCTCAGGGACTAGCTGTGGGGGTATAGACCCGTATACCCTCATGGCTGCTCATGGGCCGCGTTAGAGGAGGTGGCCCAACTCGCCAGAATAGACCGCGTAGATCACCCAACAGATCGGCGTACCGCGCGGGATATACGGAGACCAACTTGACGATTAAGAGAACCTGGTCGGTTAGGATAGATTTTGTATCCCATGCGGATACGGTTATTGTAACCGATTGGAACTGGATTCCTTAGATCTGTAACCTTGCCCCCGTACTATATAAGGCGGGCAAGGCCCCCCTCAATTCATCTCATACACAATCAATACAATCCACAAAGACGCAAGACGTAGGGTGTTACGCACCATCTGTGGCCCGAACCTGGATAAACCCTTGTGTTCACCTAGTGTCACCATCTAGTTCGTTGTCTCACGCACCTCCACCGATTAATCTACTACTATGGGCATACCCCTCGATAGATTGCTGACCACATCTCGTCGACATAGATGCCATAGATTCCACTCCTATCTACTAATATGCTGCACCCATGAGCACCAGTCATAGGCCAAAAGAATCATCAAAGGCCATCCTAACACCTACCTACGAGCTATGCCCGTGTTTGGTTGCAATGGTTCAGAACAAATTCTTTTCAGGAAAGGTAGACAAAAATCCTTACCTTCACCTATAAGAGTTCGAGCAGACCTGTGACTGCCTCCGTATAGAGGGCATGTCCAATCAAACCTTAAGATGGAAGCTTTTTTCCTTCTCTTTGAAGGGAAGTGCTAAAATGGTATAATCAAACCGTAGAGAAGAAGCAGGGAGATTGGGGAACTTTACTTCTAGCTTTTGCTCGGACTTCTTTCCCATCTCTAAAGTAGTTAGCCTTAGAGCCAAGGTCCTATCTTTTAAATAAGAAGATAATGAATCTCTGACCACATCCTGGGAACGTTTTAACTCTCTTATAGACTCTGGACCAAACTTAGCCATACAAGACCCTATTCTTCTTCAACATTTCTATATGGGTCTTAAAAAGAAAACCTCTAAGTTTCTTAATGTAGCTTCAAGAGGATCATTCTTTCATCTTTCGGCTCTGAAAGCAAGAAAAATCTTAGACCAAATTCTAGCAGATAAACTTGAAGAACCTCCAGAAGAGAATCCTTCAGAGGAAGAATCCCAGACAGCTGAGCTTGAATCTTTGCCAAATCCACCACAACCCTCAGCTATCCCAATTTTCGAGCAACCGAAAAAGGAGGAAACTCCACTTTCTTATTTCATGCTCGATTTGGAGGATGAACTTTTTACTGAATATGGAAACATCTCAAATTATTACTTAGTAAGGAAGCCCCAGGAGCCTAAGAAATCATCACTCCATAAAGAACCTTTAGATCCTTCTAAGGAAGCTTTTCTTAAAAGGACTGCGAAAGAGTTAGTGTCTATCATAAGCTATGAGTGGTTAGAATAATCAGAGCTTTCCTCTAATGTGATTGTTGGTATTTCTTAGCACCACTACTAAAAAATAGAATTACTCCTACTAATAGCAATGGCACTAGAAATGATATGGTAATTATTAACTTGTCACTGTTACAGTAGCCACCGATCAATTAACCTTCATCTCTAATATTAAACTAGGTTGTCATCCCTAGTGAGGAACTTAGAAATTTTTGTTGGTTCTATCTAGCATTACTACAAGAATAACACTAAACATAAATCTATTATTTCATGTGACTAAAAATAATATAAAGATAAGAATGAAAAGAATTCTGCAAGCGGACAGATAATTATACCATTGTAGCATTTTACATAGAGTATTACCAGGTTGTCGATTTATAATTCTACCACTGGGAAGGTATGACTATGAATACAATAGTATTGATAATTTATGAATATGCATGAGAGAATGAACCAATATCATATACTCTACTCAAAACAGGGATAAGTCACAAGATAATAAATAAAAATATATAAATGATAAGTACTTGATCAATCACCATGATAAATAAATAGTAACTCAGAGCACTCTAGTTAAGCAATAGGTTAAGTCCGATTAGAATATTAGAAAGATAATTTCTAAGTAGTCTTACTAATATGTCAAATGCTTAGTCTAATTAATTATATCTAGTGATCATAGCCAAATTATGCCACATAAGGAACATCAACTTAGGAAAGTTGGAAACAGAGTTCTTCTCTTCTTCGAGACGGGTTCTACCAACATCAATATATATGTGGGATGGACTGCAAAGGACTCAACGCAGCTGTCACCTACGCGATCTACCACACGTCCCAGCATATAAGGGCATCCGCAGAGAAACAACTATCTAAGCACTATGCTCACTAATGTCTATCACTCACCCATGGTCCTGTAGGGTGAGCGCTATATGATCTTATGCATGGTTTCCATAATCTAGCTACACCGAATATAAAACTAGAGCAAACAATGAACATTGCTTTCAATGACATAAATTATATAAAGCTTAATATTGACATAAATATAGTAGCAACGATACAATCTCAATGAAATAAAGAAATAAAGTAAAGTACAAGAGATATATCGAACCACACTCTTGCCAACATCGGGAATCCAAGCGTTGCTTAATCTCCATCTAGACCTAATCTAACTAGCCTAAGCTCTAATCTAGAGGAACTCTGAGGAACTAGGGTTGGCTCTGGATGAATTGATCTTCAACTGAATAGCTTGATGACTTGATGCTTCAGGTGAGTGCAGGGGTCCTTATATAGCCCTAGGGGTTGAACGTAAGCCCTTGGATTAAGCCGACTTCGACGTAGGCTGGAAATGCATCCTAGGAGGTGGAGGAGGAATACTCCAGAAGCTCGTGGAGGAATCCCCTCATAGGGGGCCGAGCGGCACAAGGGTGGGGCCGGCCGGCCCCACCTGGCGGCGTCCCGTCCTCTCGTTCGTTCCCGTGCCTTCTGGTGTCTTCTATAGACTTCAATCAAGTTTCATCCTTTTTCTCAATTAGGTCCTCCTTCCTATATTTTCTAGAATAATCCTGCGGAAAACAGAGATTCACCAAAACTCATGGAATTTATCAGTTTAAACCCTAGACCCATGTATATTCTTGTACTTGAATCATTTCTCTTGTTTATTCACATATAAAATATTGGTGTTATCCACCATCAACAGTGATCCGCTTGGATTCACTTTCTATCTCAATCCATTGTCAAATTCATAGAGATCCTTTCGAAGCCCTTTATAATCCAGTTATGGGTGCTAATATCATGTCTGCATCATTTGCTAATGACTTATTAAGGCACATGCCATTAACCCCAACAACAAAGCTATTGAAAAACCCTTCAGGACATATTGTCCCAAGCTTGGGAATTTTGTATGTGCTCCCTATCCAGGTAAAAGGCATCATGGTTCACTTGAGCTTTTATATCTTTGATATCATAAAATTTGACATGTTGATAAGACAACCAATTGAAAGGCTTATTCAAGAAGGACAAACAGGGAAATTGAATATTCGCCTTGGAAAAAACTTTAAACTCTCTTTGTCCATTACTTATTCTTTAAATTCTAAGATGGAGTCATGTACTGAGCTCGATCCTATTAAAGAGGATAAGGTAGCATCTCTTGAACATTTAATCGAACCCAACCTTGAAGAAGATGTTGAGTTCTTCATCGAGGAAGAAGACGATGGTCCACTAGAACTCGAACCTCTCGATGACTTGCTAGAGCCACCTAAACCTCCCATTGAGCTCAAACCTCTGTCTGCCGGTCTTAGATATGCTTTTCTTAATAATGATAAAAAAATCTCTTGTGATCAGAAGTGATAAACTCTCTCAGGAAGAAACCCTACGCTTAATAACTGTCTTAGAAAAGCATCGATCAGCTTTTGGCTACTCACTCCAAGACTTAAAAGGAATCAGTCCTACTTTTGCACCCATCGCATCCCTACAGATCCTAATATTTTACCATTTAGGGAGCCCCAGCGTAGGCTTAACAATACGATAAGATTGGTAGTTAAGAAAGAGGTCTTAAAACTCTTACATGCTAGGATCATTTATCCTGTGCCACATAGTGAGTGGGTAAGCCATGTTCAAGTTGCGCCACTATTTCTTTTGTTTTCTTGATAGGTATTTAGGATATCACTAAATTCTGATCCATCCCGATGATCAAAGCAAAACTACTTTTACATGTCCATATGGAACTTGTGCTTACTGTAGAATGTCTTTTGGACCGTGTAATGCTCCAGCTTCTTTTCAAAGATGCATGATGTCTATATTTTCTGATATGATTGAAGAAATCATGAAAGTTTTCATGGATGACTTTTCTATTTATGGAAAAACTTTTGATGATTGTATTCAAAATTTAGACAACGTTTTGCAAAGATGTAAAGAAAAACACTTAGTCCTTAATTGGAAAAAATGTCATTTCATGGTTAGAGAAGGAATAGTGAAAGTCCTATGTTTGGTGTTGGTAATTAGTGACAATGCCTAAGTACTAATCCTATGCCTAAGTTGTATGTAGCATATGAGGATTAGTACATTCCAAGGTTGGTGGCAAGATGGACATGGTGATCATGATGGCCACACTTGGATTTGGATGCAATCCTACGTGATCAAGGCAAAGGTATATGCTTAAGGGTTGTGTTTTAGTAACCAAGACACCTAGTGGGTGTGGTTACATTATAGGATAGATAGCCGTACTATAAAGAGGGGAATGACGCGGCTATTGAACTCCTAAGTGCCTCTAGGTGTGCATTTCATGTCATATGCATTTGGATAGAACTAATAACGCCTCGAAAAATGATTGTGAAATGCTAACACACTCGCACATGACGTGATCACTTGGTGGTGTTAGCACATTTGCGAAGGCGGTGGAGTTTGAGCGGTAGAGAGGGTTTGGGGTCCTCTCTCCCTCCCGCCGAGCTTGCGAGACGGGATTCAGGCGTTTTCGAGGAGTTGAAATGACTATTTTCCACTACGCCGAAAGTCAGAAATCGAACAGAAGCGAACGGAGGTCACAGTGGTGACCGGACGCTGGACCGGACGCGGTCTCTGTTTGACCGGACGCGTCCGGTCAGCGTTCAGCGTCTGCGCGAGTTTCAGTTTGTTGATCGGACGCGCGGTGCGTCCGGTCATGACTGACTGGACGCGTCCGGTCGTTGAGGGAGCTTACTGGACTCCAACCGGACGCGGGCACTGTGGCGTCCGGTCAGTTCTCCAGCGTGTCCGGTCACTGTTTCGTTGGAGCGCTGCTCAGACTTGACCAGCGCGTCCGGTCCGTCTCGGGACCAGCGCGTCCGGTCAAGCCCGGCGCGTCCGGTCGTTGCGACCAGCGCGTCCGGTCGGTGTTTCGCAAAAATAGCCGTTGTGTGATCGGCGCGTCCGGTCAGTTTGACCAGCGCGTTCGGTCAGCGCGACTTCGGCTGTTTCAAGTTCTTAACGGCTATATTCGAAGGGGTACGTCTATAAATACTCGTTGGCCGGCTCAAGGCTCTTGCTCTTGGACAATTGACATACTTGTGAGCACTTTGAGCTAAGCAACTCCCCTCCCACTCATCTCTCTTGCTTCTTTGCATATTCGAAGTGAGATTGAGTGATCCAAGTGCATTTGCATTGTGAGATTGCATCTAGTTGGCACTTGGTGGTTGATTTGCTGCGGGATTCTTGTTTCTCTTGGTGGTTGCCGCCACCTAGACGGCTTGGAGCAGCTTGGAGCCGTTGGCAAGAGTTGGTGATTGTTCTTGGCCACCTCCGGTGATTGTGAGGGGTTTGTGCCTACCTCGGCGAAGCGCCAAAGGCAACATTAGTAAATTGCTCGTGTCATTGCAACCTTTTGCCATTTGGTAGGTTCTCGTGGCGCCTTTTGAGAGGCTCGGTGTGAGACCGATTAGCCACCGAACCACGTGGTGAAGAGGGACACAACGGGGACTAGCGTGCCGGCAAGCACGTGAACCTCGGGATAAATCTTCGTGTCATCACTTTCATATTGTGATTGATTGATCCCAGTGTTCGGTTGTCTTGGTATTCATTGTTGATCATATTGGTTGGTGTTGATATTTGGTAACGCAATTAGGAAATGATCCGCAAGTGCACGGATATCGGTGAGCACTTCACCCGGGATGTTATCCAGAGTATCGTATTTATTTTTTTACCACTAGGAGAAAGCGTGCATCTGACTAACCAAATCTATTACTACTAACCTTTAGGCTACAACCACTGTGATTTGATGTGAGCGATGTATAGAGAAGACTGCAACTGCACTCTCGTTCTAACCTTGGTAAGGATGATCTACTGCTCTATTGGGGAGGCTCACGGAATCTAGACACCTCAAAGGATGTTCGACCCGCACCTATAAACCCTATCGATCCTGCTAACGGGATATGGAATACAAAGGTAGCTACGGAAATGTCACGTTCCTCGCTACTACCATAGTCCGGCTAGACAGGGGATATCTATGAGTATCCTAGCTCAAACACCTCGTTTACGCTAGAGATGATTACTCTAAACTCTACGCGAAGAGATTAATGTAAACTCATAAACCAAAGAATAATAAAACAAAGAACTTACTAGAATTTAGAAGTCGAAATACTGAAGAATCCTAGGAGTAAGCCTCGGGTTAGGAGAACTTGATCCTGCAGGTACAACCTCGAAGTAGTCACTGACAGGCCGGGCTTCCTTCGATCTATACCTCCACTCTATCTCTCTCAATCTAGAAGAACTAAGTCTAATCTCACATTGGATGCTAAGCCCTAATGAGGTGGGAACCCTAAGGGAACCTCTCTCTCTGAATCCTCTCTGGAAAATATGAAAATAATGGACTTGGATTCTCCTCTCCAGGGGCCAGGGGTCCTGCTTATATAGTCCCTTCAAGTGAACCTGGGCCGTCGGATCAAACTGACATTAATCGCACGGTTTTCCTTGATCCTTTAGGTCGGTGGGGCATAATCCACGAGACTCATCCTGATTGGTTGCAGACCTAGGGCGGGCGCCCCAGGGTCCAGGGCGGGCGCCCTGGTCCCGGGCCCGTTCGGCCTCCCGTTCGATCCCGTGGCTTCTGGAGTCTTCTAGATGATAGAAAATCGGTGAACACGTTAATATCTCTATGTAATTCTGACGTGTGGGCCTTTCCTTTGTATTTCCTGATAACCCCCTGCAGAAACAGATAAACAACAAAACTCGTGGAATTCTGTCAGATCAAACCCTAATTCTAGGTGTTGCTTGCATATAGGTC
This sequence comes from Saccharum hybrid cultivar R570, assembly GCA_038087645.1. NCBI lineage: Eukaryota > Viridiplantae > Streptophyta > Magnoliopsida > Poales > Poaceae > Saccharum > Saccharum hybrid cultivar. The sequence goes on from JAQSUU010000198.1 coordinate 2,091,525, forward strand.
CTTTTCCTTATTTATTGGATAATTAAAATTGATACTTAAGAACCGTCAACAAACACCCCCATACTTAGGCTTTTACTCGTCCTCGAGAAAAGGATGGTTCAGAAAAATAACTGGGGTTGAAACATTGTAAAGCATTCTTTTTATACCTACAGGGTGTTGTGAATGTCCACTGTGCACTGTAGTCAGGGAAATATATGGTTGAAGTAGAGATCCTTTCTTCTTCTCAACCCTATCACTTGGAGTTTTTTATATATTTTTGAATAGAAAACTTAGCATACCTTTATCCTCATAGGGGCTCTCAGATCACTCATTTATCTTTTGTATATCTCACTGAGGCTGTTTTAATTTGTAGAAATTCTCAAGCATACTTACTTTGCATATATTGCCTGGGTCAAAACGGGATCCGAGGAGAGGAATGCCATACTCTTAGATCAAAGACTTTGAAAATTAAAACTTGTCAACTCTTACTGGCATATTGCTTATTAGAGGGACCATGGGCTATCATTTTCTTTTTACCATATATATTTTTATCATCTCATTTTTTTTAGGTGGATACTGAGGTACCCCTAATTCTACTTCCGGACACTTGTCCATTTTTCTGCGAGGTTGTCGAGCACTTGCTCCTTTTTATTTCCTCGAAATATATTTTTGCATAGCCCATGCCTCTAATGCAATAATACTTCGGAAGAGTGAATCTTTCTGAATAAAAATGTCTTGATCTTGGGAGCATGATAAATCTCTCAACAAGGGTCTAACTCGTTTTGCACAAACTCAATACAAAGCAAATTAATATTTTTAGGTTTATCAGGCATATAAAATATTGAGGATGGTAGCTATATTTTTGAAGTTTTTGAAAAGAAAATCTCCAAGCGACAAAGATTTCAAGAATAAGATACTCATATTCTACCATCTCACATTCCATAATGACTTGAGTAACACATGGTTTTTAAAATGATTTTCAATAAATGCAGGTTTTCAGAAATATCACAGAGTGAGATTGATCATGATTAAAAATATTTTTGTCTTTTTAAATTATCATGTTAGGAACAATATTCTACACAGCCCAATATGTATTTGTATATATGTAAATAAAGCGTGCAGAGTATGTACCTGAATCGTGGAGTGGTGCAATCGAAGTGCTTTTACCATGTCGAGGGGATTCCCCCATACTTGTTTCCTGCTTTCTTGCATAAAAATAAAGTGGAGATATACGAGGCATAATAATAATAATAATCTTTATTTGTCTTGAGGCATTTATTACACTGACTAATGAAGCGAACTAATCTAAACTGAATTGAATCTAATTGAATCTAATGATGAAGACTAAGACACACTGCCTCAAGGTCTAATCTAGATAGCTCAGTGTTGCTCTAAATCCCTGATCCTAGCAAGGGCATCAGAAAGGTCATGTTTAAGCGCGAGCACAGTAGTGTTCAGGTTGGAGACCTGCCTACTAAGGGAGCTAACTGTGGACTGAAGTTCCATAATATGTCTATTTGCTGTCCTGATGTCCTCATCCACATCTGCTATGGTCCTACGGCGCTTCGGTGGTGTCTCAAACGAATTGAGAGCGTGCTTAGGAGCTTCCTTTGGTGGGATGAAGCGAACTTTTGTTGTCCTAACTCCTTCGAAGTGGGGCCTCTCCTTCTCCGTAGTGTAGTGGACGCTGCTGATCTCGCCGCTCCAGTTGGTCTTGACGCCTACAACCCGCTCAGTGGGTTTAGGTGGCAGGATTTTCGTGCCGGCTGGTACCTTGACGATGACTTCTTGCTTGGACGACGGTCCCTTGAGAAGAAGGGGCTGCGGTGGTGCAGTAAGAACTGGTTGGGCGTAGTAGGATGAGATTGAGCTGCGCTGGTTTGATGGTGGGGCTGCTAGCTGTCGCTCTGTGTTGGCCGGGACGAGAGCGTAGGCGTCGGGGTCATCCTTGGGCTTGCGGTTGAGGTCGTAAGGGACGATCTCCCAGTTGCGGTGGGTTTTGTCGGCCATTGGAGAAGCAAGGAATTAGACAAGCTCTAATTGAGGAGGAGAGAAGGATTGAATGAATTGGTGTTGAAAGCTGACGTCAGGGGTCTATTTATATAGGGGTCAAAAAGTGCCTCTAGGGTTTCCATAGATCCATCCCGCTGCCGGGCGTGCGTAACAACCCATTCGTGGAATTTTCTGGATAACCATAGATGAGGAAAGCACGTCGGAAGAGGCCGGGGCCGAGGGGACACCAGGGCAGGGTGCCCGCCCTCATCCTCAGGGCGCCCGCCCTGGGCCTGCCTCCTCTGCGGGCCCGCTTGCTCGAGCGTGTTTCTAGAAGTATTTTTATCCCGAAAAATATATACGTGGCCCAAAAACGTCAGATTAAAAAGGTCAGGCTTTAATTCTCCATCGGAAGGTAAAAATGGATCACGTCTATTTCTTCTAATTCTTTATTGGGTTCTAAAAATAATTTAAGACGTTGACCATTTACCTTGAATAACGTACCTTCGTCGTTTTGAAGTGTAATAGCTCCGTGGGATGATGAATTGACTACCTTGTATGGTCCTTCCCATTTACTCCGGAGTTTTCCATGCCCGAAAAGCTTCACCCTGGAATTAAAAAGTAATACCTTATCTCCGGGTGAGAACTCCTTCTTCTTGATCCTCTTGTCATGCCATCTTTTGACTCTTTCTTTGTAGATCTTCGAATTGTGATATGCTTTCTCTCGCCATTCTTCCAATTCTGATAGTTGCATTCTTCTATGATCTCCAGCAACATCTAGGTCCATATTCCATCTTCTTATGGCCCAGTGTGCTTTGAACTCTAGTTCAACAGGCAAGTGGCAAGTCTTCCCGTACACCAATTGGTATGGGGTCATTCCAATTGGGGTCTTGTATGTTGTCCGGTATGCCCAGAGTGCATCGGGTAACTTTTCCTTCCATGCTGTTCCCATCTCATTTACTGTTTTCTGAAGAATATTCTTGATTTGCTTGTTGGAAGTCTCTACTTGGCCACTTGTCTGAGGATGATATGGGGTAGTAACGTTGTGACGGATTCCATGTTTTGCTAGATAATGCTCAAGGCGTTTGTCGATGAAGTGTGATCCCCCATCACTTATCACCACCCTAGGGACTCCAAATCTTAGAAATATAATCTCTTCAAACATCCTCTTTGAATTAATATTGTCGGCACGCTTGCAAGGTAGTGCTTCTACCCACTCACTATGCGGCACAGGATATATAATCCCTGCATGCAGCAACTTTATAACTTCCTTTTTAACTACTTCTCTCATCGCGTTGTTGAGTCTACGTTGGGGTTCCCGAGAAGGTGAAACAGAAGGATCTGTCGGAATGCGATGGGTGCAAATCATAGGACTGATTCCTGTAAGATCTTGGAGTGAGTAGCCAAAGACTGAGTGATGTTTTTCTAAAACGGTCATTAATCGCAGAGTTTGTTCCTGAGTGAGTTTATTACTAATGATCACAGGAAACTCTGGATTATTGTTTAGGAAAGCATAGATAAGACCGGGTGGTAAAGTTTTAAGCTCTATAGGAGGTCTGGGTGTTTTTGCAAACTCATCTAAAGGTTCAGGTTCAGAAGGTTCAGCTTCCTCTTCTATGAAGAAAGGGGCTTCTTCTTCTAAGTCTGATTCATTTAAAAGCTCTAGAGACGCAGCTTTTACCTCTTCCATAGGATCAGGCAAAAGAGATGACTCGATCTTATTATTCAAGGAGTGAGAAATTGTCATAGGGAATTTAAAATCCTTTCCAAAAGAAATGTGTAGCTTTCTAGTTTGACCTTCATAAAGGAGTCTTCTAAATTGTTGTCCTATCAACAGGTCGAAGTCCCATGTATCAAAGATATAAAAGTTCAAATGAATCATGGAGCCTTCTACCATAAAGGGTAGGACATTCACAATTCCAAGACTGGGGACCAATCGTCCCGAAGATTCCTTCATGAACTTTGTTGTGGGGGTTAAAATTAATTTTCCAAATAATTTAAGTGCAAAAGCTTCAGACATGATATTGATCCCCACAATAGGATTATAGAGAGCATCAAATTGATCAGAATCATAAGCACAGCGTATAGTGATAGGAGGTGTATCCAAACGGATCACTTCAGAGGAAATCTCTGACTCCTCCAACCATTCGCTACTCATGACTGAGATAAGCTCTCTCAATTGATATTCACTTGGTAAACAAATGCTATAATGGCCGCTTTGGGGTTTGTCTATAGAATGGTAGTTTGAAATGTTTCCAAAATCGGCAAAAAGATCGGATTCTATATCCAGCATGAAATCAGGTGGTGGAATTTCTTCCTTTTGTGGCTCAAAACTTGGGATAGCTGAAGTAGGTGAAGAATTTGGCAGAGTGTCTACTTCGGCTTCGTAGGTTTCATCATGGAGGGTATTATCCATCTCAGCTTCTAGGATTCTATCTAGGATCGCTCTAGCTTCATCAGTAGGGATACGAAAGAAAGAACCTCTAGACATTGTATGTAGCATTTGTTTATGATCTTTCTGAAGACCTCGAAAGAAATGAAAAAGGAGAATAGGGTCTTCAATATTGAGTTTTGGACCAGATTCTAAAAGATCAGAAAAACGTTTCCAGGATTTTCCCAAAGTTTCATTTTCTTTTTGTTTAAAAGATAGAACTTCGAGTCTAAGGTCGGCGATACGATCGAGGGAATAAAAATCTAAACAGAAGTTGGCTCGTAAGACTCCCCATTCACCTCGTTGTTGACTTACCTTCTGACTATACCATCGTCTAGCTTCTCCTCTTAAGGAAAAAGGAAAAAGCTTCCAACGTAAAGTCTTATCAGAAATGCCTTCAATGCGAAGACAATCGCATGTTTGCTCAAAATCTCTAATATGAAGGTAAGGATTTTCGTCTTCCTTTCCCGAAAAGGATAGGTTCTCAATCATGGCAATTAACCTTGAACTTAACCTATACTGGGATGTTTGGATAGGCTGTGATGACTCCCATGGTAAAAGGTCAGTTTCCGAAGGTGTTGCAAATTGATAGATTGATTTAGAATCTTGGTTCTCCATAAGGTAAGAATAAAGAAAAGGAATAAAAAGATAAAGAAAGATAAAAGTATAGGTACAAGCTAGTAGTAAGATTCAAGGTTATCTCAGCAAACCGTCTTTCTCCCCGGCAATGGCGCCAGAAATGCTTGTTGATATTTGGTAACGCAATTAGGAAATGATCCACAAGCGCACGGATATCGGTGAGCACTTCACTCGGGATGTTATCCAGAGTATCGTATTTATTTTTTTACCACTAGGAGAAAGCGTGCATCTGACTAACCAAATCTATTACTACTAACCTTTAGGCTACAACCACTGTGATTTGATGTGAGCGATGTATAGAGAAGACTGCAACTGCACTCTCGTTCTAACCTTGGTAAGGACGATCTACTGCTCTATTGGGGAGGCTCACGGAATCTAGACACCTCAAAGGATGTTCGACCCGCACCTATAAACCCTATCGATCCTGCTAACGGGATATGGAATACAAAGGTAGCTACGGAAATGTCACGTTCCTTGCTACTACCACAGTCCGGCTAGACAGGGGATATCTATGAGTATCCTAGCCCAAACACCTCGTTTACGCTAGAGATGATTACTCTAAACTCTACGCGAAGAGATTAAAGTAAACTCATAAACCAAAGAACAATAAAACAAAGAACTTACTAGAATTTAGAAGTCGAAATACTGAAGAATCCTAGGAGCAAGCCTCGGGTTAGGAGAACTTGATCCTGCAGGTACAACCTCGAAGTAGTCACCGACAGGCCGGGCTTCCTTCGATCTATACCTCCACTCTATCTCTCTCAATCTAGAAGAACTAAGTCTAATCTCACATTGGATGCTAAGCCCTAATGAGGTGGGAACCCTAAGGGAACCTCTCTCTCTGAATCCTCTCTGGAAAATATGAAAATAATGGACTTGGATTCTCCTCTCCAGGGGCCAGGGGTCCTGCTTATACAGTCCCTTCAAGTGAACCTGGGCCGTCGGATCAAACCGACATTAATCGCACGGTTTCCCTTGATCCTTTAGGTCGGTGGGGCATAATCCGCGAGACTCATCCTGATTGGTTGCAGACCTAGGGCGGGCGCCCCAGGGTCCAGGGCGGGCGCCCTGGTCCCGGGCCCGTTCGGCCTCCCGTTCGATCCCGTGGCTTCTGGAGTCTTCTAGATGATAGAAAATCGGTGAACACGTTAATATCTCTATGTAATTCTAACGTGTGGGCCTTTCCTTTGTATTTCCTGATAACCCCCTGCAGAACAGATAAACAACAAAACTCGTGGAATTCTGTCAGATCAAACCCTAATTCTAGGTGTTGCTTGCATATAGGTCCTTTTCCTTATTTATTGGATAATTAAAATTGATACTTATGAACCGTCAACAGTTGGCTCAATACTTCGCCCCTCGGTGAAACTCTCCTAACTCATCTCCGCATTACTTTCTTAGTTATCTTTGCTAGCTAGTTAGCTTTGCTAGAGTAGCTCTTTTGTGTAGCTTGCTAGTTGTAGTTGTAGTTGCCTTCTCGGTTTGTCTTGTGCGGTTGAGTGCCATTATACTAGAATTGTGAATTGGATAGGTGTCTTGCAAACACCTCATAGGCTAAGCAAAACTCGCATCTCGCTATTTGTTGTATTGATAAACTTGTTTAGCTTGCCTTTGTAGAAAATTTTAAAAGGCTATTCACCCCCCTCTAGCCATCAAGACCTTTCAAATAGTGCTAGGACACTCAGTGTCTAAAAAAGGAAATGAGGTAGACAGAGCTAAAATTGAAGTAATTGAACAACTACCTCCACTGTAAATGTTAGAGGGATTAGAAGTTTTTTTGGCCATGCTGATTTTTATCGCCAATTCATAAAAGATTTTTCATACATTGCTAGACCACTTACTAATCTTTTGGCCAAGGATATTCCCTTTGAATTTGATGATGCATGCTTGAAATCTTTTAACATTCTTAAGAAAGCACTCATCCCTCCACCAATCATTTAACCCCCTGATTGGTCTTTGCCTTTTGAAATCATGTGTGATGCTAGTGATTATGCTGTGGGGGCAGTGTTGGGACAAACAAAAGACAAAAAGCATCATGCAATTGCTTATATTAGCAAAACTTTGATAGGGCTACAACTTAACTATGCAACAACTGAAAAATAACTCCTAGCTATTGTTTTTTCTATTGATAAGTTTAGATCTTACTTAGTAGGAGCTAAGGTGATAGTTTACACTAATCATGCTGCTTTGAAATACCTGCTCACTAAGAAAAATGTTAAACCTCACTTGATAAGATGGATTTTACTACTCCAAGAATTTGACTTAGAAATAAAAGATAAAAAGGGAGTAGAAAATTCTATTACCGATCACTTGTCTAGAATGCAGTTTGAAAATCCACAGGAGCTACCCATCAATGACTCACTGCAGGATGACATGCTCTATTAGATCATCCGATCCGACCCCTGGTATGCAAATATTGTCAATTTTATGGTTGCATGATATGTACCACCACGGGCGGATAAAAGAAAGCTCATTTATGAGAGTTGTCACCATATATGGGATGAGCCGTACCTCTTCAGAGTCTGCTCAGATAGACTCCTTAGAAGGTATGTACCGATTGAAGAAGGAATCAAGATTATTGAAAGATGCCACTCATCACCATCTGGACATCATTATGGGGTATTCCGTACTCATGCAAAAATCTGGCAAAGTGGATTTTTCTGGCCAACTATGTATGAAGACACGAAGGATTTTATCCGAAAGTGTGGAGCATATCAGAGGCATGGGTATATCAATTCAAGAGATGTCATGCCACTCACAAACAACCTTCAGATCGAACTCTTCGATGTCTGGGGCATTGACTACATGGGACCATTTCTAAAGTCAAAGAACTACGAGTACATCTTGGTGGCAGTAGACTATGTTTCTAAATGGGTTGAAGCCATGCCATGTAGAGCTGCTAATTCCAGAAGCTCCAAGAAAATGTTCGAAGAGATAATATTTCCAAGATTTGGTGTCCCGAGAATGGTGTGAAGGGATATGGGGATGCTACGCTAGCCGGAAAACAAAATTTTTCGATCCCATAAACCAGGAACTACTGCTAGTTACAGGTTACAGGATTACCACTAGACGCGCAGGTGCAGCGGAAGCGACTCGGTGTAGTCGAACGCGTCGTAGCAGTGCCGTGCAGTTGCGTGGTCGTCCGTCACGTCCACCCTCTGCTCGTGGATCGTCCCTCTCGTGCGGTTCGTCCTTGTGCTCCAGATGCAGCACCTCCAAGGTATCCCACACGTACGGGGAGGAAGCGTTGCGCCTCCGGACTGCTAGATCCGCGAGGAACAGTAGGCGTGAGCGTGGGGAGGGTGACGGCGGCGGCTGCTCAATAGCGTGATCCCTGGCCGCGCCCCCTTCCCTCTCTTATATAGGCGCCTCTAATCAGCCCCAAACTGGAGGCCCAATTAGAAAACCCTAAGCCTAGTCAAATTCGGGTCCAACCCGAATTGGGCTTCCAACCCCTTAAGCGTGCGACCCTATGGGTTCATGTACAAATAGACGTGGCCCGAGTACTCCTACTCGGCCATTAGTTGATAGCGGTCTCTAGCAAGATGTGTCAACTCCTATGTGTACACTAAGATCATATCAGACGAACCACCACAAACCATATACATGTCATTCCTTTTGCCACACGATATTTGGTCCAACTCATAGGTTAACACTTAACCTAAGCACAGCCATGCATTTGTTGATCCAATCATTAGAGTGTTCCATTGATATCTCTCTCACATAGAGAGGGGCAAATTCCATCTTGGTTGTCTATGTCTCACAGCATGTTTCTTGATAAACCCGAAGACCACCTTTATAACTACCCAGTTACGGAGTAGCGTTTGATAGTCTCTAAGTAGGTCATTTCACATCTTGAGTACATACAACAATCTCAGGTCTAAGGACATAACGTACATGATGTGAATCGAGATAATAACAACATCTCACGTTGGGTCAGTCCAGTCTACATGTCACACATGTGCCCACATTATTAGTTTAACATCTTTATGTCTATGACTTGTGAAACATAGTCATCAACTAATAATGTGCTGATCTAATATTCATGTGCGTCCTAACATGAACTCCGATCAGGGACCATTCTAGAATAACCATACAAGTAAAAGAGTTTCACAAACAATTCACATAATTGCTAATCGATAGAAGTTGTCTTTAATGGATATTCATTGGACTCATTATATGTCATGGATACAAGGCAATACAATCATCTCTATGATAACCTCTAGGGCATACTCCCAACAATCTCCCACTTGCACTAGAGTTAATCTCGAAGATATCTAATACCCATAGCTCTCATGTGCGCCTCATGCTTAGGCTGTGGAAGAGCCTTTGTCAAAGGATCTGCAACATTTGAATCCGTGTGTATCTTGCACATCTTGATCTCATCTCGTCTAATAAACTCTCGAATGAGATGAAATTTCCGCAGTACATGTTTGTTCTTCTGGTGATTCCTTGGCTCCTTAGCCTGCGCTATCGCCCCATTATTATCACAATGTAGATTCAATGGGCTAGACGCATCAGGAAACACACCAAGCTCAATGAGGAACCTCCTCATCCAAACACCTTCTTTTGCAGCTCCAGAGGCTGCAATGTACTCGGCTTCTGCTGTAGAATCGGTCACCGTCTCCTGCTTGGAACTTTTCCAACTTACAGCACCACCATTTATTGTGAACACAAAACCTGATTGAGATTGTGAATCATCCGTGTCAGTTTGGAAGCTAGCATCGGTGTAACCATTTACAACGAGCTCCTCCTCACCTCCATAGACTAGGAACACATCTTTAGTCCTTCTCAAGTACTTAAGGATATTTTTAACAAGTGTCCAGTGACTCTCACCTGGATCAGCTTGGTACCTGCTCGCAACACTTAGAGCATATGAGACATCTGGGCGAGTACATATCATGGCATACATTATAGAACCAATAGCCGAGGCATATGGAACCTTACTCATGCGCTCCCGCTCTTCAGCTGTCGAAGGACACTGTTTTTCGCTGAAGCGCATACCATGTGACATAGGCAAGAACCCTTTCTTGGACTGCTCCATGTTGAACCGTTTCAACACCTTGTCAATGTACGTATCTTGGCTTAAACCTATAAGCCTCTTTGATCTATCTCTATAGATTTTTATGCCCAAAATGTATGTTGCTTCTCCTAAATCCTTCATAGAAAAAGTATTATTCAGTGAAGTCTTTACAGATTGCAACATAGGAATGTCATTTCCAATCAATAGTATGTCATCCACATACAAGATTAGAAATACTACAGCACTCCCACTTTCCTTCTTGTAAACACAAGGTTCTTCATCATTCTGACGGAAGCCAAACCCTTTGACTGCCTCATCAAAACGAATATTCCAACTCCGAGATGCTTGCTTTAACCCATAAATAGATTTCTTAAGCTTGCATATTTTTCCAGCATTGTTAGGATCAACAAAACCTTCAGGCTGTATCATATACACGTCCTCTTCCAAATTTCCATTTAGAAAGGCTGTTTTAACATCCATCTGCCAAATCTCATAATCGAAATAAGCAACTATTGCTAGAATGATCCGGATAGATTTAAGCATTGCTACCGGTGAGAAAGTCTCGTCATAGTCAATTCCTTGAACTTGCCAAAAACCCTTTGCAACAAGTCGAGCTTTATAGATGTGAACGTTTCCATCCATATCCATTTTCCTTTTATAGATCCATTTGCTCTCTATGGGTCTAACCCCATCAGGCGGATCAACCAAGTTCCAAACTTGATTTTCACTCATGGAATCTATCTCGGATCTCATGGCACTTTGCCATTTCTCGGAATCTGGGTCCATCATTGCTTCCGCGTATGTCGCAGGTTCGTCATCGTCTAACAATAACAAATCACCACGTAATGCACGGATTCTAGCTGACCTTCGTGGTTGTGGCGGTGTCTCTATTGCCATAGGTATGTCAACATGTTCTGCTACATTAGCATCACTCGTGGAATCATTCCCTATTGGCTCATCCTGAACTTCTTCAAGATACACCTTCTGTCCACTTTTCTCTCTTTTGAGAAACTCTTTCTCTAAGAAAACACTGTTTCGAGCAACAAACACTTTGCCCTCTGATCGGTTGTAGAAATAATACCCTAAAGTTTCCTTTGGATATCCCACGAAAAAGCACTTGTCAGACTTGGGTGTTAGTTTATCTGATATAAGTCGTTTGACATAAACTTCACAGCCCCAAATTTTTAGAAAAGACAAACTGGGACTATTACCAGTCCACATCTCATATGGTGTCTTAACTACGGACTTAGACGGTACCCTATTCAGTGTGAAAGCGGCTGTTTCTAGAGCGTATCCCCAAAATGATAAAGGAAGGTCCGACTGGCTCATCATAGACTAAACCATGTCCAACAAAGTCCGATTACGTCGCTCGGACACGCCGTTTCTCTGAGGCGTTCCAGGTGGCGTAAGCTGTGGAACAATTCCGCAACTCTTTAGATGATTGCTAAACTCGTGGCTCAAATATTCGCCTCCACGATCGGATCGCAAGGCCTTAATTTTCTTCCCACGTTGATTCTCTACTTCATTCTGAAATTCTTTGAACTTTTCAAAAGTCTCAGACTTATGTTTCATTAAGTAGACATAGCCATATCTACTAAAATCATCAGTGAAGGTAATGAAGTATTGAAATCCACCTCTAGCTGTCGTGCTCATTGGTCCACATACATCAGTATGTACAAGTTCCAACAAGTCTGCCACCCTCTTAGGAAAACCTGTGAAAGGCGCCTTGGTCATCTTTCCCATTAAGCAAGCCTCACACGTCTCGTATGATTCAAAATCAAACGAAGTTAGAAGCCCATCAGAATGAAGCCTCTTCATGCGATTCTCACTTATATGACCTAAACGACAATGCCACATATAAGTAGGACTTAACTCATTAAGCCGAGGCCTTTTAGCATTAACATTATAGACAGGTGCATCATCAAGATTTAAAATAAATATCCCATTCACAATGGATGCAAAAGCCACAAACATGCCATTCTTAGAGATCACACAACCATTGTCTTTACTCGCAAATGAATAACCATCTTTCATCAAACATGAAGGTGACACAATGTTTCGACTTATACTAGCAACATAATAACAATTATTCAATTCCAAAATAAATCCTGACGGTAGGTGGAGTTGCATCATCCCGACGTTCAACACAGCAACTCTTGCATTATTGCCCACGCGGAGATCAACTTCTCCTTTTCCCACGCTTCTACTTCTTATCATTCCCTGCATCGTATTGCAAATATGAGCAACCGATCCGGTATCAAATACCCAAGAATTAATATAAGAGTTAGCGAGGAAAATGTCCGTAATGTAAACAACAAGTGTATGAGCAACGGTAGTACCTTTACCACCATCCTTCTTTAAGGACTCCAAATACAGCTTGCAGTTCCTCTTCCAGTGACCTTTACCCTGATAATGAAAGCACTCTTCATCAGCAGATGGTCCAGTCTTGGGCGCAGGTGGGTTTGGCTTAGAGGTCTCACCTTTGGCCTTGCCCTTGCCCTTGCCCTTTTGCTTCCTCCAAGCATTGCCCTTCTTCTTAAAGTTAGGCTTGTTTTGGACCGCCATCACATGGCTAGTGCCAGCACCTTTCTTGATGTCAGCCTCTGCTGTTTTGAGCATGCCACACAATTCATTCAAGCCCTTCTCTGCCCCATGCATATGGTAGTTCGAAACGAAGTTTCCATAGCTGGGCGGAAGAGACGCGAGAATGAAATCAGTAGCCAACTCTTGGCCAATTGGGAAGCCTAGCTTCTCCAACCTCTGAGTGTAACCAACCATTTTGATCACATGTGGCCCAACTGATGCGCCCTCTGCTAGCTTTGTTTCAGTAAAAGCCTTTGAGACATTGAACCTTTCAGTCCTGGCTTGAGTCTGGAACATATCATTGAGCGCCACGATCATATCGTACGCTGCATGGTTGTTGTCGAACTGCATCTGCAGATCTGGTTCCATACAAGCAAGCATAAGGCAACTCACTTCAAGATCAGCATCACATGCTCTCTTATAAGCGTTTTTCTCAGCAGCAGGTGCATTGTCAGCAGGCTCTTTAGGTAATGGAGTGTCTAGAATTTCTTCCTTTTTCTCAGCCCTGAGAACAATTCTCATGTTGCGGATCCAATCCGCATAGTTTGTTCCATTCAACTTATCTTTCTCAAGAATTGAACGCAAAGTAAATGGTTGATTGCTAGGCGCCATTTATCTACAACAAAAGTAATGCAAAATACTAAGACAAAGTATCCAAGACAGAGTAAATCATATTAAAATCTTAATAGAATCTACTCCCACTAAAATCAATATCCCTCAATTGAAACTTAGTGATTCAAGACCCACAACTAACAAGTCTACTAGTGAGCTTTAGCATCACCACTAGAAGACATGGTAGATCGGTAAGCAACTCTTTGCTAATCATATCACATATGACTCTTGTTGTTGGGTAGCATCTCTATGCTGTGGTGCCCAACTCCTTATGCTCCAAGGTCCCTAACCATTAGAATGACCTTGTTCAAGTAACCAACCCTTCTGCAGTAAGTATCCGATACGAACCTGCCTAGTCAAGGAAAACCAGTGGCACCCTAATTTCATAGACCCACCACCGATTGTACAAGACACATGACAGTGCAAGGTTTGGGGAAGCATATAACTTAAACATTGCTGAGGGATCGTTCTACTTCACTATCGCGTATGTAGACAAAAACATTATCACGTGAAAGTAGAACATAATAATAAGAACGACATTAAGACATATATGACTTGGTATAGCCCTTTGTCACTTTGGGGATCTCCATCTCCATCAATCTGTACATCATGATGATCTCCATCTCCATGATCCATGTACGCCATCCATCAGTGATGAATCCACCAAGACTATCTATCACTAACGCAAGGCAATGAAGTAATATTACACAGTCGCAGATAGGATCATCACAGTTTGGCACGCAGGCCATTACATCAAGTTGACAATATCTATGTGGCTCCAGCCATATTGTCATACTCATGACATGCAAGCCATGAATTAATTACATACATGCATCACATACACATAAGGGCTATACCAGTCATGAATTCCTGCAAAACAGAGTTAACCGATTCCGACGTCTAAACTTAAAACGTCCAGAACACCATCTTCCTGGCCTTTTTTCGCAAATCTAATTTTGGCAAACCCGGCAACGCCGGGGAGAATCGGATATAAAATTCTGTAGATTAATTTTGATATAAAATTCGTCTCAATCCGAGGTCGTATGCAAAAGTTATGGCCATTTTACCGAACAGCACTTTTCCTGCACCCCGGCCCCGGCAGTAGATCCAATCTACAGTCGCCGCGTATCATATGCGCTCGGCACTTGACCTAGGTTCGATTCGATCAATCTGATTGATCTCCATCTTGCCATAACTGGGTTTACATGTATCACTTAACTCGGATGGCGGAATTCTGACCGGTACGAGTAGATCGTTACAAGACCAACACAGCAAGATCACGAACCATGATCAGAGACTCATCTACAACCGTGCATATCTCCAAATGCATACAACCAAACCTATAACGAAGCAGCTACGGCTTTGATACCACTGAAGGGATATGGGGATGCTACGCTAGCTGGAAAACAAAATTTTTCGACCCCATAAACCAGGAACTACTGCTAGTTACAGGTTACAGGATTACCACTAGACGCGCAGGTGCAGCGGAAGCGACTCGGTGTAGTCGAACGCGTCGTAGCAGTGCCGTGCAGTTGCGTGGTCATCCATCACGTCCACCCTCCGCTCGTGGATCGTTCCTCTCGTGCGGTTCGTCCTTGTGCTCCAGATGCAGCACCTCCAAGGTATCCCACACGTACGGGGAGGAAGCGTTGCGCCTCCGGACTGCTAGATCCGCGAGGAACAGTAGGCGTGAGCGTGGGGAGGGTGACGGCGACGGCTGCTCAATAGCGTGATCCTTGGCCGCGCCCCCTTCCCTCTCTTATATAGGCGCCTCTAATCAGTCCCAAACTGGAGGCCCAATTAGAAAACCCTAAGCCTAGTCAAATTCGTGTCCAACCCGAATTGGGCTTCCAACCCCTTAAGCGTGCGACCCTATGGGTTCATGTACAAATAGACGTGGCCCGAGTACTCCTACTCGGCCATTAGTTGATAGCGGTCTCTAGCAAGACATGTCAACTCCTATGTGTACACTAAGATCATATCAGACGAACCACCACAAACCATATACATGTCATTCCTTTTACCACACGATATTTGGTCCAACTCATAGGTTAACACTTAACCTAAGCACGGCCATGCATTTGTTGATCCAATCATTAGAGTGTTCCATTGATATCTCTCTCACATAGAGAGGGGCAAATTCCATCTTGATTGTCTATGTCTCACATCATGTTTCTTGACAAACCCGAAGACCACCTTTATAACTACCCAGTTATGGAGTAGCGTTTGATAGTCTCTAAGTAGGTCATTTCATATCTTGAGTACATACAACAATCTCAGGTCTAAGGACATAGCGTACATGATGTGAATCGAGACAATAACAACATCTCACGTTGGGTCAGTCCAGTCTACATGTCACACATGTGCCCACATTATTAGTTTAACATCTTTATGTCTATGACTTGTGAAACATAGTCATCAACTAATAATGTGCTGATCTAATATTCATGTGCGTCCTAACATGAACTCCGATCAGGGACCATTCTAGAATAATCATACAAGTAAAAGAGTTTCACAAACAATTCACATAATTGCTAATCGATACAAGTTGTCTTTAATGGATATTCATTGGACTCATTATATGTCATGGATACAAGGCAATACAATCATCTCTATGATAACCTCTAGGGCATACTCCCAACATGGTGATCAGTGATGGAGGATCTCACTTCATTGATAAAAGCTTTCAACAGTATTTGTCAAAACATGAAATCCATCACAATGTCACTACTCCGTACCACCCTCAGACAAGTGGCCAGGCAGAAACATCAAACAAGCAAATCAAGAATATTCTTCAAAAGACGGTCAATGAAATGGGAACAGCATGGAAGGACAGGTTACCTGATGCTTTGTGGGCGTACAGAACGGCCTACAAAACACCGATTGGAATATTATCATACCAACTTGTCTATGGGAAGACCTGCCACTTGCCTGTTGATCTAGAATTCAAAGCTCACTAGGCTATCAGAAGATGGAACATGGATTTGGAAGCAGTAGGAATAAAAAGAAAGATTTGAGCTTGATGAATGGTGAGAAAAATCATATCACAATTCCAAGATTTATAAGGAGAGAACCAAAAAAATGGCACGATAAGAGGATAAAGAAAAAGAACTTCACCCTGGGAGACAAGGTATTACTTTTTAATTCCATGGTGAAATTATTTGGGCATGAAAAACTTCAAAGCAAATGGGAAGGACCATTCAAAGTCATAAGTACTTCATCGCATGGAGTGGTAATGCTTCAAAACAACGAAGGTATGTTATTCAAGGTAAATGATCACCGTCTCAAAATCTTTTTAGAGCCCAATAAAGGTCCTGAGGAATTAGATATAATAGAATTTATCATTTTACCAAATTTTTAGGCCCGAACTCTCCGCTTTTCGATTCGTAGCGCGGGGGTATGTTTTTCTAGGTTAGAAAGTCGCTAGAAGTCAACACGAAAAAGGGGCCCACGAGACAACACTGGGCCAGGTCGCCCGACCCAGCCTAGCCCCGTCTCACTGCCGCCTTTTTGCTTCGTGAATCTTCCACCATATTCTCGCAGATTTTGGATATTTCTGATAGATTCGATCATTCGCCGCCGCAATGAGCCATTAGGGTTAAGTCTTGACCCCTGGTGCAAGTTGAACCCTCCTATATAAATAAGCCCCCTGTTAGCCTCCAACTTCATTGATGAGGACATCGCCACGCTGGACACACCGACGCTATGGTCTTCCCCAAGTTGCAATTCGTCCCCAACTCAGCTGCCACGTCACCCTTGGATTCAGCAGACACGTCGTCACTGTTTTGGTCATAACTCTCGCATACGACATCGAAACGGGGCATTCTTGGATGCGTTGGAAAGGGGACGACGACGCCGTCATTTTGGATCTGGTCCCAGCTCCAGAAGATCCGTGGATCATTCTGTGTGACTACGGCAAGGTGCTGCGTCACCTATTTGGGCCAACTTGGCCATGTATCGTGTCGGGCCTTAAGCCCAAGTTGTGGGCGCCCAACCATTGGCCATCCTCAACCCTAGGCTGAGTCTTAGACTATAAACATAGCCGCCGCCGCTGCTAGACAATTGGATTTTGTTTAGAGTTTAGTTTTTCATCGAGAAACTGAATCGTTCATTGTAACTGTGGTGACAAATCCTTTTACAGTGATCCAGGGCCCCTGTTCTTGATCTCCTCCACTGTGTCGATTAGTCCTTTGGAACCAAGTTCTTGAACCCTATTGATATTCACATCATTCATATTTGCAATTTCAGATTGCGTGTTTTTACCTTCTTGCTTGTGTTCTTCGATTCGCTTGCAGGAAAAGCCTTCTTGGTGAGGTCAATCAAGTTGTGCTTGGTTGATAACCAACGGAGCAGTGGTATAACGGTTGCAGGGTTCGAATCGTGTCTGATTTGAAGCTGGATCGCCAACGTCGAGATCTCCACAAGTCGAACTTACCGGTTACCTTTCGGAAGATCGGGCCTGTATCTCATCAATTGGTATCAGAGATTTTAGGTTTACCGCGAGGTATATTCTCATTTGCTTTAGATTCATATTTGTTCATTACCTAGAGTCCACAAAAAGCCCAAAAAGATTTCAATTTCCATTGTCCTATCACCTTTTGTGCCTTTGCAATTTCGTTTCAGATTCGCGTTGTTGAGTTTGTGTCCGTGGTCGAGTTTTGTTGCTGGTTTAGGATTGTGTTCGTGGTCGTAGTTCAATCGCCCATTGCTGTGATTTTTGTTTTCCGCCGCTATCCCATCCACCGTTCCTAAACAACAAGTCGAAGCCACCACATTACTCGACTTGCCCCCGCTAACCGCCTTGTGTGACTTCTCGCCGCCGTGCAAACCCTAGATAGGTTGCCAGCCGCTCTTATTTTGCCTGCATCGCAGCCCTCCTTACATCATCAGGCGCATACCTACTGTCGCTGTTGGAGTCACAGGGACGATCTTGTGATCGGTGTTGGAGTTTAGGGACGCTTTGCCCTAACTGCCGCTTTCGTGTTGTGCCTCCAGTCAAAACATAACTTGAGATACCTTCGGTAAAACAGGCATAACTTTTTGCTCGTTTATCAGAAAAATCTGAAATTTTTATAGCAGCTTCTTGACACCATTTGGAGCCGACCCAAACTGGGCTTAGCCCTGTTTGGTTTCGTCAAAATTGCCAAAAAAATCAGGAAAATAAAGAAAAAAAATTGTTAAAGCTTTTGCACGTTTTTCAGAGAACGTGCTGTTTTTCTGTAGACCACATCCCACCTCAGTTGTAGGTGCCAATTTTTGTGGTTGCATCTTTTGTGATCCTTGTTTAGATAAAAATATAAAAAAATAGTGAAAAAATAAAAAAAGTTTGATTCCTACTAGTGCCTTTTGGAAAAATCAGGGAAAAATTCAGGAAAAAGGAAAAATCCGGGTTATTTGCTTGTTCTGTGCGTTCTTTCCATCGTCCTTTGTTTTCCTTGTTGCGCTACGTCTCGACACGTCTTAGCCAGCAGCTATGATTTGTCCTTTGGATCTGGATTGAACAATCGCTAATTTGCTTTTGTTAATTGCTAATCCTTGCTGTCATATTGTGTGCCTACCCATAGCTCCACATATTCTTCTGTCAGCACAGGTTCATCTTGCAACTGTTACCCACGCTTCACAACAGATTGCTTCGCCACGTTGGTTTTGCTCTTGTTTGACGTTGGTAAGAATACAGGCAAGATGGTGGTAAGCCGCTTGTGATTTTGCATTCCACTTTCACCACCACCACCACCACTTGGTTCCTTTTAGTTGATAGGGATAATACTTTGGTGTTGTTTTTTTCTATCTTCTAACCATGGCAGGATCTCCGACGGACTTCAATGATTGCGTGTCCAAGGGCGAGCTTACAACGTTCATGACTGAACAACGCAATCTTATGACCGAGCTGACGCGCAATGTGAACAATCCGGTCACCCGAATTGAACAACTCGAGCAACGTCCTCCACCTCATCGTGCTGATGATGACGATGCCGGTGATTTTGGTGATGACGATGTGAATGCTGATGGTTATGCCTGTCGCCGCCTCAACTTCAACCGTCGTGGTATGGGAGGTAATAATCATGGTAATAATGATCCTTTTGCTAAAATTAAATTTAGCCTTCCTCCTTTTGCTGGTAATATTAATCCAGAGGCTTATTTAGATTGGGAGCTTGCTGTTCAACAAAAATTTGATTCTCATAATGTTCCTGCTAAGCATAGAGTTAGACTTGCTACTAGTGAGTTTACTAATTTTGCTTTGTTCTGGTGGAGTGATCTTTGCAATGCTAACAATGCTGCTGCTGTGCCTCAAACTTGGAATGCTTTAAAGCAACGTATGAAATCTCGTTTTGTTCCTCCTTATTACCAACGTGATTTACGTTTGAAACTGCAAACTTTAAAACAAGGTGATAAAGGAGTAGAAGCTTACTATCAAGAATTGCTTATTGGTTTAGCCCGTTGTGGTATAAATGAAGATGATAATGATGCTAGTGCTAGATTTTTTGGTGGTCTAAACCATGATATCCAGAACATACTTGATTACAAAGAATGGCGCAATTTTTCCCAATTGTATCATCTTGCTATTAAGGCAGAACGTGAAGTACAGGGCCGCAAACAACACCAGCCTTTCAAGTCTAACAATGGAAGGAATTTTCAGCAGCGTGCTGAGCCGGAGACGCCCAAGCTTTCTGTTGCACCACATGGGGTAAGTCAATTGTCTAATGTGCAGAAAAAAGGTGCCACTCCGGGTGCTTCTACTAGCTCCTCCTCGTCCAGCGCTAAAATCATTTGCCACCGATGCAAAGGCATGGGACATGTCATGAAGGATTGCCCCAGTCGTCGTGCTTTCATTGCTACCGAGGATGGATATGTAAGTACTAGTGATGTTGAAGATGATTTAGCCCTTGCTGCTAACATTGATGCAGATTCCACCGAGGGCGATCAAGACAAGGAGGCTATCATCATTGACTCTGTGGCTGCTGCCGCGGATTACCCTAGCCTTCTTGTGCAGCGTGTGTTAAGTACACGTGTGGGACATGAAGATGAGATGAAGATCCAATGAAACAATTTGTTCCACATGTATTTCATTGTGCAGGGTTGTCGTGTTCTCACTATCATTGATAGCGAAAGTTGCAATAACTTGGTGAGTTCAGATTTGGTTGAGAAGCTTGGCTTGACCACACGACAACATTCGTATCCATATAAACTTCAATGGTTCAATAATAGTGGTAAGACTAAGGTAACTAAATCAGCACGCATTAGCTTTTTCGCAGGTTCTTATCATGATACTGCTGATTTTGATGTTGTCCCTATGCAAGCTTGTTCCATTTTGTTAGGTCGTCCATGGGAATTTGATAATGATGCTTTACACCATGGTAGAACTAATACATACACTATCATACATAAGGATAAGACAATTACATTGCTGCCTTTGTCTCCTACGGAAATTATTAAACATGCTAAAGAGATTAAAAATACACCTCCAACTGACATTGCTAAAAATAATGGGAATAATGGGATTAGGTTAAAAGGAGGTACTTTTCTTGCTTACAACTTCTGCTACTGCTGAGTTATGTGATAATCCTGATGCACCATGTTATACTATGTTTTGTCAACCTATTATGTCTGGTGCATTGTCTGCTGTCACTAACCTTTTGCAGAAGTTCGCTGATGATGGGATGAAGTCGAGGACGACTCCAATTCTAGGAGGAGGGGATGATGAGGACATCGCCAAGATGGAGTCGAGGACGACTCCAATTCAAGAAGGGGAGGATGATGAGGACATCAACACGCTGGACACACCGACGCTATGGTCTTCCCCAAGTTGCAATTCGTCCCCAACTCAGCTGCCACATCACCCTCGGATTCAGCAGACACGTCGTCACTGTTTTGGTCATAACTCTCGCATACGACATCGAAACGGGGCGTTCTTAGATGCGTTGGAAAGGGGACGACGACGCCGTCGTTTTGGATCTGGTCCCAGCTCCAGAAGATCCGTGGATCATTCTGTGTGACTACGGCAAGGTGCTGCGTCACCTATTTGGGCCAACTTGGCCATGTATCGTGTCGGGCCTTAAGCCCAAGTTGTGGGTGCCCAACCCCTGGCCGTCCTCAACCCTAGGTCGAGTCTTAGACTATAAACACAGCCGCCGCCGCTGCTAGACAATTGGGTTTTGTTTATAGTTTAGTTTTCTATCGAGAAACTGAATCGTTCATTGTAACTGTGGTGACAAATCCTTTTACAGTGATCCAGGGCCCCTGTTCTTGATCTCCTCCACTGTGTCGATTAGTCCTTTAGAACCAAGTTCTTGAACCCTATTGATATTCGCATCATTCATATTTGCAATTTCAGATTGCATGTTTTTACCTTCTTGCTTGTGTTCTTCGATTCGCTTGCAGGAAAAGCCTTCTTGGCGAGGTCAATCAAGTTGTGCTTGGTTGATAACCAACGAAGCAGTGGTGTAACGGTTGCAGGGTTCGAATCGTGTCTGATTTGAAGCCGGATCGCCAACGTCGAGATCTCCACAAGTCGAA
Organism: Saccharum hybrid cultivar R570; assembly: GCA_038087645.1. Taxonomy (NCBI): domain Eukaryota; kingdom Viridiplantae; phylum Streptophyta; class Magnoliopsida; order Poales; family Poaceae; genus Saccharum; species Saccharum hybrid cultivar. Next base: position 2,113,298 of record JAQSUU010000198.1, read on the forward strand.
CTTACCGGTTACCTCTCGGAAGATCAGGCCTGTATCTCATTATTCATTCCATCAAAGTCTTTCTTCCCTTCGGCATAGAAGCTCTCCACTTCTCCAAAAGTTCCCATTGCCGATAAGCAAATTGTTCCCTTTAGGATGGATCTCAACCAGCCACCTTTAGTAGATGACTCCCAAGCCATCGTAGCTATTCTAGAGCCTACTCCTCTCGCTGTCATTCCTCCTAAGCCAAGACAACAGAGCTACGAGCAATCCTACTTCGTTCAAGTGCGCCAGCCGATGCTTCCTCCGCCGCCGGAACGTCTATTCCTGAAGGATGCTCCGCCGAAGGGTCCCTCGTCAGGCTGCCACAAGACGTCAAGCTACTCAGTTTGAAGGCCAACGAGACGCTGATATGAGTGAAGCTGGACAAGCTAGGCCAAGTTGTCTGTGCCAAGTACACCACTGGCACCCCTCGTCCTACCATTGATGGAGTACGTGCTCATCCTACGAAGGTCAAGTTCATTTCGTCGAAAGAAGTACCCAAGAGGGCACCACCACCACCACAGGATCAAGCACCGAAGCGTCAGAGGACTACAATGGTAGACCTAGAGAAGCAAGTTGCATTCCTTACTAAAGTAGTTAAGTCCGTAGAAGAGAGCCATCACATCCTCGCTAGGACAATCTTAACTATGAACCAAAGGGTAGATCTAGCGGAAACTGAGCAAAAAAAATAGCAACCCAATTCGAGATTTTCTGTCGTAATACCCCCAACAAGGATAAGAAGTGAAATAATTACTAGGGCACAAGGTAGGTCATTGGGTATGTCACCTAAAAGTTAGGGTTGTCGTTATAGCTAAGTTGGTTCAAATATTGTAAGTTTGGTTTGATGAATAAAGTGCCATATTATTATCATTAATGAAATTGGTTACCATTATTGTTCTCTACACTCTCTATTTTCTCTAGATATGTGTTTTCGTCTCCACCTTGTTGTGCATGAAGGTAAATAGGTAACAAGTGTGGGGGAGATACACCATGATGACGGAACGAAATTCGATCGCAAAAGTCACAAAATTCGAAAAATAATGACACAAGGACCATACACAACAAAGCGGGCCCCAAACCGGGCCTAGGCCAGATCGCCTGACCTCCTATTAGGTCGGTCGACCCACCATGGTGTCTCCTTGCCTCGCGCTTTGTCCACAGTCAGGTATGAGCCCAATACACTCTATTTTCATATATGTCAGTTTCCGTTCTAAATCAAATTGAAAATCCTTTGATAAAATAACTTAAAAACATGAAGGGAAGATTGTATAGCCATGACTTAAGGATAGACTCACATAACACTTTTTCTAAAAGTCTTGCTACTGTTGGGAACTTATTTTAGGGACCCCATGTCACTTAAGTTGTTGTGGAATGTGAGATAATAAGAATAAAGACAACTTGATTCTTGATTTTTAGTCATTAGAGGATTTTATTTCAAAAAGAAGCAAAATGAATAGCTACACCTCTCCTTTGTAGTATAGCAGTTGAAAGGTCTTGATGGCTAGAGGGGGGTGAATAGCCTTTTAAAATTTTCTACAAAGACAAGCTAAACAAGTTTATCAATACAACTAATAGCGAGATGCGAGTTTTGCTTAGCCTACGGGGTGTTTGCAAGCCACCTATCCAATTCACAATTCTAGTATAATTGCACTCAACCGCACAAGTCAAACCGAGAAGGTAACTACAACTACAACTAGCAAGCTACACAAAAGAGCTACTCTAGCAAAGCTAACTAGCTAGCAAAGATAACTAAGAAAGTAATGCGGAGTTGAGTTAGGAGAGTTTCACCGAGGGGCGAAGTATTGAGCCAACCAATATGATCAACAATGAATACCAAGACAACCGAACATCGGGATCAATCAATCACAATATGAAAGTGATGACACGAAGATTTATCCCGAGGTTCACGTGCTTGCCGGCACGCTAGTCCATGTTGTGTCCCTCTTCACCACGTGGTTCGGTGGCTAATCGGTCTCACACCGAGCCTCTCAAAAGGCACCACAAGAACCTACCAAATGGCAAAATGTTGCAATGACACGAGCAATTTACTAATGTTGCCTTTGGCGCTTCGCCGAGGTAGGCACAAACCCCTCACAATCACCGGAGGTGGCCAAGAACAATCACCAACTCTTGCCAACGCCTCCAAGCTGCTCCAAGCCGTCTAGGTGGCGGCAACCACCAAGAGAAACAAGAATCCCGCAGCAAATCAACCACCAAGTGCCAACTAGATGCAATCTCACAATGCAAATGCACTTGGATCACTCAATCTCACTTCGAATATGCAAAGAAGCAAGAGAGATGAGTGGGAGGGGAGTTGCTTAGCTCAAAGTGCTCACAAGTATATCAAATGTCCAAGAGGGAGAGACTTGAGCCGGCCAACAAGTATTTATAGACGTACCCCTTCGAATATAGCCGTTAGGAACTTGAAACAGCCGCAGTCGCGCTGACCGGACGCATTGGTCGCGCGGACCGGATGCGCCGATCACACAACGGCTACTTTCGCGAACCACCGACCGGACGCGCTGCACGCAGCGACCGGACGTGCGAAGCTCGACCGGACGCGCTGGTCATGCCTGAGCAGCGCACAACGAAACAGCGACCGGGCGCGCTGGAGAACTGACCGGACGCCACAGTGCCAGCGTCCGGTTGGAGTCCAGTAAGCTCCCTGATCGACCGGACGCGTCCGGTCGACTATGACCGGACGCGCCACCGCGTTCGATCAACAAACCGAAACACGCAAAGACGTTGAACGCTGACCGGACGCGTCCGGTCAAACAGAGACCGCGTCCGGTCACCACTGTGACCTCCGTTCGCTTCTGTTTGATTTTCGACTTCCGGCGTAGTGGAAAATAGTCGTTTCAACTCATCAAAAACGCTTGAATCCCATCGAAAATTTATGACTTCCGGTCACCACTGTGACCCCAAATCCTCTCTACCGCTCAAACTCCAACGCCATCGCAAAAGTGCTAACACCACCAAGTGATCACGTCATGTCCGAGTGTGTTAGCATTTTCACAATCATTTTTTGAGGCGTTATTAGTTCTATCCAAATGCATATGATTATGAAATGCACACCTAGAGGCACTTAGGAGTTAAATAGCCGCATCATTCCCCTCTTTATAGTACGGCTATCTATCCTATAATGTAACCACACCCACTAGGTGTCTTGGTTACTAAACCACAACCCTTAAGCATATACCTTTGCCTTGATCACGTAGGGTTGCGTCCAAATCCAAGTGTGGCCATCATGATCACCATGTCCATCTTACCACCAACCTTGGAATGTACTCATCCTCATATGCTACATACAACTTAGGCATAGGATTAGTACTTAGGCATTGTCACTAATTACCAACACCAAACATAGAGCTTTCAGCAGTGTCCTACCAAAGCCATATATAGGGTAGATAAAACCTTCTACATATACTACTTGTGTTTGTATTGAGTTTGGTCAAATATTGTGACCCATGTTGAGAAATTTACCATGCTTCCAAGATCAAGATCACGTACACTCCACATATATTCTACTGCTCCTACACTAGGAGTGCACAACAACATGTTTTCCATACCCCAAAAATGTTTTCCTCCTACACTGGGAGAAGACATAAAATGAAGTTTGTTAGGAATAAATGCTCCAAGTTCTTGTTAATGTCTTTCTTAAAGTTTTTCAATTGCAGAAAGAGACATGTGGCTATGTAAAAGAAAAGTATTAAAAAATGGACAAGTGTCCGAGAAATCTAAAACAATGGGTAGTCAGATACCCGCCATGAAAAAGAAAAGAAAAAAAGAAAGAAAAGATAGCCCATGTTCTCTGGCAAAAGTGCTTTCCAAGTTTCAAACAAGAGAGACATGTTTAAAGGAGCATAGTAGAATTAGGGTAGCCACCATATATATTCCACCTACATGCACATCTTGATCTAAAAGTATGACATCTTTCTCCTTGGATCCTTGTTTTGACTTTACAATTTATGCAATGCAAGTATGTTTTCATTTTCATCCTACCTGAGCTCCACATAAGCTTTTAGAAGTAGGCAAAAAGAAGGCATCAATCTCACATGCCTTGATAAGGATCCAGAAATACCACATATATGAGTGATTTGAGAGTACTACAACGAAGGAGAAGGTAAGCTATGTTTTATTTTCAAAACTAATGCAAAAAACTCCAATTGACTTTACTGAAGGAAGAAGGTGAACAATTTCGAGCTGTTCCATTCTTCAACCACCCAAAGTTTCACGGTAGACACATTGAATCACAGGTATTACTAGAAATGGTTTATGTTGATGTCTTGTCCTAAAGTTATGTTTGCAATAATCCATCCTTTTCTCGAAGACGAGTAAAAGCTTAAGTGTGGGGGAGTTTGTTGACGGTAGTTAACAACCATCATGAACCATCAACTTAACTCAAAATAACTGCATAAAAGGAATCACCAACATAGAATAGGGGTTAAACTGATAGAATTCCATGAGTTTTGGTGAATCTGTGTTTCACAGGGATTAAACAGGAAAAGAGCCCAAGATGGTCTACATGTCAGACTAAAAATCATATTTTATCACAACCCTAAGTTAAGAAGATTCTAGAAAACACGAGAAGGCGAGCCACCAAAGGGGAGGTCCACCTGGCATTCACCCAGGCCAGTCGACCCCACCCTAGGTCGGCCGACCCAGGTGGATCCCACCTGTCAGCCTCCTCCGCAAGTCGGTTTTCCATCGTCTTAGGGTTTTCATGCATCTTTGCCGTTGATTCAAGTCGGTTCGATCCGAGGGATCTGGTGCATCCCACCGGCCTATATAAGCAGGACCCTACCCCCTAGGTCAGAGTATCCTCAATCCTAGGTAGAAACCCTGAGCCTCCTCTACAATCAAGAAACCCTAGATAGGATCAAGAGCCAAGCATTCAAGAGGAGATTAGTCTTGTAGTCTTCCAAAAGATTAGGACTAGTCTTATTTAGAGATAGAGAGATAGAGTTTTGGGGAAGAGTTTAGAGGAGTTGCTGGCCTATTGGTGCCTCCTCTACAGCTTGTACATGCGGGATCAAGTTCCATTGGAGCTTGCTTCTGAGATTTCTCTGGTATTCAACTTCTAATTTGAGTAAGTAACATTGCTATTATTGTTCTTTCGGTTTGTGACTCTTTTGAGTGCTTTAATCTTGGTAGCTCTTTGATTGAAATAGTATTCGTAGTGTAAGCGTGGTTCTTAGACATTAAGTACTCGTAGATGCACCCTACTTTTCGGATCAGTGGTAGCTCGCGAGGGTGACTTTACCTCGTTGAATCTTCCATAGTCCACCTCCCATTTGTAGGACTAGTAGGACCTGGTTGCTAAGGAAAACATTTTCTGTTAGTGTCTTTTCTTAAGTAATGTCCCTATTGGAACAATCGTAACATAGATTGCGAAGGTTAGAACTAGAGACCTTAGTGATCTTCTCTATAGCCCTATACTCTCCGTCCTTGCTTGCTTCTCAGGGGTTTAAGCATAGGCTTAGTTTCTCACACGTTCCTCCCTGTGGTAAAATATAAATAACAATACTCTGGAATACTCCCGGGTGAAGTGCTACATCGGTATACTATCTATGCGCTTGCGCCTTGCGGATAACCTTATTATCTTATGTACATTTAATTCATATCAACAGTGGTTATCGTACCGGTCATCACCGCCGTGCAGTGTTGTCTTGCCTGCACAGTGTGGCACAGGGATGGCATCTGATCGGACCGAGGTGACCGTTGTCCCCTCGGTCCTTGCGAGATTAGAGTGGCATGCCTACCTTTGTCAGAACGGGCGTGCTTGGCTACGCTCGACCTCTTAATGTTCCTCCCAGAGGTCGGGATGGTGGTGAGGTCGTGCGTCTCTCGTGCGTTGTGCGGCTAAGTCTGATGAAGGGGCCGTGGCTGGCCCCTCCTTAGTGCTCGGCCTGGTTTTCTTGGATCAGCTGTGCCTCGGTCGTTCGGGCTCTTGCTGGCTGATGTATTATGGGCCGCTCGACCTACTAACTAATCGATGCCTTGAGACACCCCGGGGTTATAACCCTGATAGAAACACTTGCGTAAAAATATCTAAAAACACTTGAAAACCATTGCAAACATATGTGACATCCACATGAAACAGTTGCAAACTTACGTTTGAAACACCTGATACACTTGAAACATACACTTGCAAACATGCATATATATGCAACATCCAGACAAAACACTCACATCATACATCTGGAACAAATGAAACATTTGGAACATACACTTGAAATATGTGTATAGCCATTATAACATGTGCAACATCCTGGTCTACTTTTACAATATCAATACACAACACTTGCAACATACTTTTGAAACATCTGAAACAATTGAAATATACTCTTGCAACATACTTTTGAAACATTTACTTGCTGCTTGGACGAATGGAGGCTCATTGACGCGGAGCTCGTCGCCAGTGTGGAGCTCGATGTCGCGGAGTGGCACGTAGCTCCAGTGGACAAGGTGGCCAACGCGATGGAGAATGACATGATGGGCGGATGGCCTAGTGGAGAGGAAGGATGCTGGTAGCAGCGCTGGAGCGTGGTGGAGAGAGAGGACGACGTCGGTCGAGTGCAATGGAGAGCGCCGCGGCGGCACGGTCGCACTGGAGCACGCGCGTGGTGGAGAGCGTCGCGGCGGTGTGGTCGCGCTGGAGCACACGCGCGATGGAGAGCGCCCATGGTGGTGTAGACGTGAAGGTCGTCTGGTGAATGAAGAGGAACTGACGGACTCACGAGCAAATAAGATTGGGGCGTGCGGATATGTAAGTGGAGAGTTGGGCTGTTGGGTTGGTGTCGTGGCCCATCAATAGGAGCGTCCGGACGGACGGACATCCTTAGCACAACATTACCGTTACCGATGACATATGGGTCCCATCTATCAAATCCAATGCTACGTAGGATAGCGAGTCGGGTAAACACCGGTCGTGATGGTTTCTCAAAATATATTTGATGCACAAGATACACATGAGAATATATCAAGGCCGATGACGGCTTTGTTTAAAGGAGAGGATGATGAACCCATGGATTCTGAAAATATATTTGCGAAAAATTATTCTCCTATTTCAAATGGGGTAATTGGCCTTCAATTTGGAGCTATAATTTTTTATGAGAAATATAGCGAGAACCCGGATAAATTTACTTGTGCTAGCCTATCATCACATATATTTTTTAGAGGTGCTTTATTGTTTGCTTTATTGTTTGGAAAACAGGAGAACAAGGACGGCAAGCAAATATGTCTATATAGAGACCATGCGCGTGGAGATAAAGGGTTGCCTAATCAGATGTCAACTTTATTTGGCAATTGATTATTAGCATGGTGATTAGCAACGTTGCCGCAATATTATATTATTATCCCTGTATGTGTCATGGTGCCTGCGTGCACTAATTTTGGCCAGGCCAATTCTAGCGTCGTGCACATGTAGGCCAAGTCGGACTTGGTCCAAAGTCTGGTTTGGTGGAGTCGGGCCTGCGTGCCTTTATCTAGGGGTGTCCACTTGTAACACATTAGGTTGAATTTTATTATGGAGTTATTTCCTGTTGAGTCGCCGTTCGAGAAACTCTAGAGGTTGTTCTTTTGGATCCCTCGTGGATTTACGTGTAGTTGCGTGATCGAGCTGCTACAGCTTGGGCGTGTCGCTTGGTTGTGCCGAGAAAGATTGGGACATATTATTGGACATTGTAGCGTAGGCGTGTCCTCGTCAGGTTGGGACCTGGATGAGACTTGTTACAACTTCAGGGAGCCAAAAAGGTATTTTGTAACTTTAGGGAGCTAGATGACACCTCAGACAACTTTGAGGACAATCGGTGAATTTTACTCAGTCCACACACACCAGCAGTAAAAAACAAAATTTTTAAAAAAAATATAAAGATAGATAACAAGAGTATCTAATATCAAGGGTAGCTCATGTCATTTAGCCATAGTTTAGTTTGTCAACATCGACTAACTATATTAGATAACTACTAGAACATCTACTAGCAACTAAACATAAATAATGGCCACAAATATTCAAATAATTTCAAGCTAGACATCATAAAATAGAGCATGATTTTAGGAAATATCAAAAGATGGCTTTGATAATATTTTGATTGAAAACAAACTTTGTATTCTTTTCTAAGATTAAACTAGATTTTAGGACTTTAAATTGCATATTCTTTTTAGAAAAACATGTGATCTTTTCTTAAGAAATTATAGTCAGATTTACTCCTACGCCAGATTAAGATTATATTTGGCTTGTCATCGCATCGCCATAGCTTGTTGCAACTGATCTGCAATGGCACCAAAAGTCACACAACCATTTTGGTCACCTAACATTTATTACTTTTTTTAGTACTACTTCGGCAATTCTTTTCAACAGCTACCGACAGTGCTCACTGAACCCTATGGACAACATAAAAAAAATTCCAGTGACCCCGCCGCACATGGTGCCTGGTGCGACACTGCCCAGAATGCTGCCATGTGTCCCAAACCTCAATCCAGCGTTGATGCGGTTCAGGTGGACTTGGCTATCCTCACCTCCGTGCAGGTTTCAAAGGACACGATCTGCAAGTGGTTCCCACGCGTCAATCATCAAGGCATTGTCACATAGGCACCATGTGCAGCAGTGTTGCAGGATTTTTTCCACGGACAATCATATAAAAGCGTGGCACGCCAGATATACGTTGTGAAGCAAACAAGTGAGGGCGACACGCCAGAATTCTGGTCTGGCGAATTTGGGACGCAAACCAAATAGGGTGTTTTTGGTTCTCGTTCAATTTCAAGCCTAACTAGCTTTTTGGACCATGTGGCTGGCCCATGCGGCAGGGAAGTTGACAAAGGAGGCTGCGTGCAGGCGGGATGGCGACGGTGGCGCTCTTGGAGGCTGCGCGGACCTCCTAGCGCGGATCGTGCCCCAGCAAATCCGCCTCCTACTCGACCGCGCCGCCTTCGGTCCATGGCTGCCTTGCGCCGTCGCCACCATTGTCGTGCCTTGTTGGCTGTCGTCGTCCTCACGTCATCACACACCAAGCTCTGTGGTCTCCTCACGTTGCTCGTCGCGGCTGGGAGGTGACGAGAATGGCAATCAGGTGCTACTCAAGTCAGGCTTGCTGGAAACGGATGCCCACCGTGTTTTCAGCTAGCCACGCCATTGCGGGGATTGGCTAAAGGCCCCCGAATATGGAACAAACAATCTCAAAATGGCTTCCTAGCGTCTGTTTGGGGTTAGCCATCCAACGGAACAGGCCCATAGACTCTTATGTCCTCGTAACTGAGTGGCGCGGTTGAATCAGACAAAAAAGCAGTTTCAAAATTTATAGAGGGTTAGAAAATTGGTTTTATAAATTGAGGAAAAAATCAGACTATCTTAAAATTGGGGGTTGAAATATTTTTTCCCCTATAAGATTAGATTGGGAGGGCCATGGAGGCATGGAGCAGTCCAGTTTCGTGGGCCTCCATGGGCTAACGATGATTGCACTCTATGTACTAATAGTAGTATAGTAGGTGTACTCCGGTTTTTTTTCCTTTTAAAAAAAGGAGTACTCCGTTTTTGAGAGCCGTGGCCTAATTTTCACTGGGTTGCAAATATCTTCAGCCTCCGCAACGATCAAATGTTGCTGAAAATTCCATGGAGTCGTGACAAGGCTGCAGCAGACAGCACCGTCGGCGCTGCCAGGCTGCCCCTTCCGCCCGCACCGGTTCATTGCGAATTTGCGATGCAAACAAAGCCGCATGGCGCGCCGACACACGCACATAGAGGCAAAGGCCCAGTTTATTCCCCAAGAATTTTGCAAAATTTTTCACATTCCCCGTCATATCGAATCTTTGAATGCATGCATGAAGCATTAAATATAAATAAAAAATAAAACTAATTACACAGTTTAGACGAAATCCACGAGACGAATCTTTTAAGCCTAATTAGACTATGATTGGACACTAATTACTAAATAACAACGAAAACGCTACCATGTCCATTTTACCAAATTTTTTGCATCTAAACAGGCTCCAAGTCTGGGATGCCATATTGGCATCAGCTACTGTAGGCTTGATTTTTGGGGGGGGGGGAGGGAGAACTACAGGCCCCTCGTTTAGTTCTCCAAATTCTCCCCAAATTCCACTATGCAAAAAGAAGATTTTCCGTCACATCAAAATGTCGGCAAATGCACGGAGTACTAAATGTTGATGAAATCAAAAACTAATTGCACAGTTTTGTTGTACTTTGCGAGACGAACATTTTAAGCCCTGTTAGTCAAAATTTAGATAATTTTTATCAAATACAAACGAAATGCTACAGGAATTCTGATATAGTATTTTTCTCCCCAATTCTCTGAACTAAACGAGGCCAGGGCTTGATTGATGCTTCAATGCTTGTCAACTTCACGACGCGATGGAAAGGGCATGAAATTAAAGCAGACAGAAACAGGCGGGGCCCCCGCCCCCCGGGGGGGCTTCTCTTCACCTCTTGTCTCGTCACTCCGGTTGGTTGCTGCCTTGTGTTTGGTGTGGTGCGTGAGAAGATGCGGACGCGATGGCGACCGCCGGTCAACGGACCGGGCCAGTCTTGCCTGTTTACTCGGTCAGTCGCTTTGACCTTCCATTTCCAGTGGACGAGTGGAGCGGCTGGAGTACGTAACATTTTTTCTCTCTCGGTGCTCTGCATCCACAACCAGGAGCAGGAGGCTTTTTTGCATAGTGTTTTTCTTTTGTTTTTTTATTTAACTAGTCAACATGCACGTGCGACACGCACGTACGTAGAAGATATCGTGTTAATTTTCTATTTTTTAGCTTAAATTGTCATTATTTTATTATCCTTTTATTTTTGTATTTTTTTTGAATCTAACATTTTTTTGATAATTCAGATGGCATTTGGATAGTTAGTCGGTAAGAGATATGGAAATGTGATGTGTTGCAAACAGTTTTTGGGTGGGTGACCCCTGACCGGTCAGTCAAAATGGGCCTTGGCCGTACGGAACCTAAACTATTGATGAAGCAGCCCAAGCCCCAGAACACGCTCTGACAACGGCGGAATCACGAAAGCTTAGCACTTTAGTCCCACCTGTCAGCTACGGTAGCAAGCAAACGGCATCACTCGCATCTCCTAGAAGTCGTCCCCAGCCTCTCCGTCCTGCGCCGCCACCGTCCATCATTGTGCTCGCGATCTCGCCGTCGGCCCCAGAGGACTTTTTGCGTGTATTTAAGAAGTCAAGAAAATAGAATGAAATTTTTGAGAAATAATAATGCATATTTAGAGAATTCATGTAATAGATGAAAAGAATTAAGATAGAAATAAAATGTCAATAGTATTTGCAAATCACTCGCATCTCCTAGAAGTCGTCCCCAGCCTCTCCGTCCTGCGCCGCCACCGTCCATCATTGTGCTCGCGATCTCGCCGTCGGCCCCAGAGGACTTTTTGCGTGTATTTAAGAAGTCAAGAAAATAGAATGAAATTTTTGAGAAATAATAATGCATATTTAGAGAATTCATGTAATAGATGAAAAGAATTAAGATAGAAATAAAATGTCAATATTATTTGCAACAAGAGTTGGCTGCTCAATTCATGCAAGGGGTGTCAAGAATTTAGATAATAAGCATAAGACGTCATCAATTAAAAAATCCATATAACCAAGCAAATCCAACCGGCCTAGCTAATATCATGGACAACCGGATTCTTTACCTTAAAAAACAGTACAAGCTTCAAGAGCAGCTGATAAAGCATCCTAAATCAGTTCCATATTTTCAGTCTATTTGTTAATTTCATCCATAGTCTTGTTGGCATCATCAATAATTCGGTAGGGTATGGTAAATAATTATTTTGTAATCTTGAACAATTAGTTGCACATAGAATTCCACTGTAAATAGAAACGTGTCACAATTGCGTGCATGTCTTCAAAATGCCAATTATTAGTCTTATTTGAGGATTTGAATACACTATTTTTGGCCTATGGTTCTAAACACAACTATTAAAGGAATATGTCCTGCCTATCCAAATAAGTAGTAAAAAGAAAATGATCATTATTTAGGAATAAATAGAAAATGATGATATTATGCATCAATCATCATATATCCTAGCGCTACCTAATCAGTTATGCATCAATCGTCCTCGTTGGCCTTCGTGTGTGCAGGTTGAACAGCTCCTTAACCATGAAGATTTGGATGAACCCCACCATTGCCTAAATATATAGAGATACTCCGCGTATATGAAGATTCAAACAGCAAGTAGGTCCAACGTGCAACGACTTGTATTTCTTCTTAATAGTACGTAGAAGAGCTATGACTGGAAGAAGAGGCAGCTTGTTGCCCTTTGCTCTACTTCGACTAAACCTTTGTTGTAGGCTTGTAGCGACAGCACATCCTGCATCAGATGCCAATGCCTACACCGAGCATGCATGCACGTACGCGTGTATGGAATCACCCACCACAGGAAACAAGTCACGACACTGCAAGGGGAAGAAACACAGGCCAGGAGCACTCGCATCGCATTTATGTGATGGTTGCGGCGGGAGCAGGTGATGATTACCTTGTGCTTGTTCGAGTACGGTGCCACCGCAGCCCTGGCGCTCGCACGTGGAGGTGTGCTCTGCGTCGGGGACCCATCCTTGAAGCCGAAGACCGCATGCTCTCCGGGCACGCCGACGCTGATAAGTCACCAGGCTCTTCTCTGTGCTGCCGCCTCTACCAGGGTGTCAGTGCGCTCCCTTGATCTTGGGATCAAGAACAGAGGAGTACCAATGCCACTGCTGGGATCAATGGGGCGCCAGGCCTCACCGATCTGCTGGTAGAGGTGGCCTGCAAGTTGGATGACGCGGTTCTTGGATCTCTTCCCGCTTCCATGCGCTTCACATATCAAGATCGCCTTGCATGGATCGAGTAGCCTGACGCGTGTAGGAGTTGAGGAGAGTGCATGCCGTGGCCACGGAAGGGGCACCTCTGGGAGCTGTCGACATCGGCGATCTTCCCTCTAAAACCCTAGCAGGGTCGTGGCTGAGATTGCGGTTTGGAGGTTTTTTTTAGACCGAGGTTTCATTTATTTATCGGTGAAGATAGATCGACGAGACCTAGGTACCAACGTGCGGGTAAGGAAATCATCGGTGAAAAAAAACGCCGATCCGAGGAGCCGCATGTATAAACACGCGTAAACAATTAAAAGTTTTCCGGCCGGGCCCGTTAGTCAGATTAGGACGGGGGATTAGATGCGTTGGATTTATGATCTAAGGGACACAAGTTTAGGTGGGTAGAAAACATTTGGGTAAGAGGCTAATTTCAATTCCTTCGCTCTTTTATAGTATAGATTTAGGAACGGGCACACGACGGCACAACGCTGTGGTCAGCAGGATAGCGCACGAGCCCGGCCGTTTTTTTTGACTCGCTCACTCACTCTGGACTACCAGGGCATTAAGTTTTGAGTTGTTACCTTGGAAGTTGTATGGGATGTTCGGATATTAATAAAAAATAATTACATAATTCGTCAATAAACCGCTAGACGAATTTATTAAGCCTAATTAATTCGTCATTAGGATATATGTTACTGTAGCACTTTATTGTCAAATCATGGACTAATTAGGCTTAAAAGATCCGTCTCGCAAATTACACGTAATCTATGTAATTAATTATTTTTTAGTCTATATTTAATTGTCACACGCACAACACAGGCTGGCAACCATGGTGGAATAAACGGGCCAACGAAGACCCAAGAGAAGGTGTCGGGCGCCCCATCGATGTACCCTAAAAGGGCCGCGCGCCCAGGTGGGGTGACCGCCGCCGCTGCTGTTATACGTCTAACGAGGGCCTCCGATCTAGAGTTGGTGGGCATAGGGAGGAGGCCCAAAGGAGGGCGCTAGGCCCAAAGCGGACCTGGCATAAACAGTACCTGCGGATACCGTAGTGCGACAGGTACTGTTCACCTGTAGTCACTCTAGGTTAAGTTTAGGCCGCTTAGGGGCTAAGTCTCCCAAGACTATAAATATAAGGGGCTATGTAACATTTCAACTTTAAGCAAGGAACAAGCCAAGTGCCTTCTATCTTCTCCCTCTCCCTTCTAAGCCTCGATCTTCTTCCTTTACGCCTCTCTCTCCTTTGCTCTAGTGCCGCTGAAGGGTCGAGATGGCGGACTAGAGGGGGGTGAATAGTCCTTTCTAAAACTTAAACGCGTTGGCTAACCGAAACAAATGTGAAATTAAACTTATCGGTCTAGCTAAGACTACACCCCTCTATCTAAGTTCTCTAGCACCTTGCAAAGATCCTAATTAAGCAACTAAGGTGCTAAGCTTCACAAGAGCTCACCTAATCAATTCTAGAGCAAGGTCACACAAACCTATGCACTAGTACTTTGCCAACCAAGGAAGCTCCTATACAACTAGTGAAGCAAAAGCACAAAGCTTCTAAGCTCACTAGCAATGCTCAATAACAAGGCAACCAATGCCAAATTAGAGAGCGCAAATAACTTAGCTACACAAACTAAGCAATGTGACTAACAAGGTTACACAAACCAAATTAGCCACTCAAGGGGAAGCCTCTAGCTACACAAGCAAGAAGACAACTTGCAAGCTACACAAGCAAACTAGTCACGAGAGCTACTACACAAGCACAAGTATATATGAAAGTAAATACAAGCTTGTGTTGCACGAAGGCAAATCACCGAGAAGATGAAGAACAATGTTGACACGGTAATTTTTTCTTCCGAGGTTCACTTGGTTGCCACCAAGCTACGTCCCCGTTGTATCGACCAACACTTTATGGTTCGGTGGCTAATTGGTATCCACAACCGAGCTCTCCCAAAGAGCGCCGCAAGAACCCACCATCAAGTGTGGTAGCTCAATGACACGCTCAACTAGAGTTGCTCTTCGCGATCCCCGCGGGGTGAGCACAATCCCCCTCACAAAGCTTCTCCGGAGCCTCGCACAATCTTCTTGCGAGCTTCGACGGAGCCACGAGCCACCAAGCCGTCTAGGAGGTGGCAACCTCCCAGAGTAACAAGCACCACCGGCTTGCAACACGATCACCTAGTGCCACTCGATGCAACCTCACGATGCAATCGCACTAGAATCGCTCTCTCACTCGATCCGATGAACACTATCAAGCATGAGTGAGTTAGAGGGCTCCTAAGCACTACCACATAAGCCACCAAGGCCAAAGTGTGCTCAGCAATCGGCCAAGCCTGGCCAATGGGCTATTTATAAGCCCCTCCACGAAAAGAGTCGTTGTACCCCTTCACTGGGCACAACACGCAACGACCGGACGCGCTGGTCGAACTGACCGGACGCGCTGCACCGCGTCCGATCGCCCTGCGTCGTCCACGTGTCCTCCCAAAATCAACCGCGGCCGCGAGATCCTCCAACGGTCACTGTGCGCTAACAGTCAAACGCAACAACCGGACGCGCTCCACGTAACGACCGGACACGACAGTGCCAGCATCCGGTCGTAGTCCAGAGAGGTTCTAGAGAGCTCCTATCGCGACCGGACGTGTCCGATCGTATGAGACCGGACGCGTCGCGCGTACGATCAGCTCTACGCCACGCTCTGCTCCTTTAGGTGCCTGGCCAGACGCTCTGGTTCCGCGAGGGACCGGGCGCGCCGGTGGTAAACCCTAGCGCCCGTACCGTGCACAGCGCTGCCACTAACCGGACGCGTCCGGTCAAACCGAGACCGCGTCCGGTCACACCAGTGACCTCTTTTGCCTCTGTTTCCTCACCTCCGGCGCAGTGGAAAATAGGCGTTTCACTTCCACAAAAGCGCTGAATCCCGCCGCCAACAAGTGTTCATCACCTTGTGCACGTGTGTTAGCATTTTTCATAATCATTTTACCGAAGGAGTTAACCACTCAACTTGCCACGCCACTCGATCCTAGCAACGATGCATAGTTAGATTACTCGAGTGGCACTAGATGACCGATATGCAAACAAGTTTGCCCCTCTTAATAGTATGTCCATCTATCCTAAACCCGGTCATCAACTTCTCTACACACCTATGACCGATGAAATAGAAATGCCCTAGATTATACCTTTGCCTTGCGCATTTCATTCCATCTCCTCCAACGTTGATGCAACACATGCACCAACCATATCACAAATGATATGATCCACTTCATATCATCATATGACCTTGTTGGTCCATCGATCTTGACATCACTTGCTCTTCACCGTTGCGTCGGTCCATCGGTGCCAAGTCTTGCTCAAGCTTCACTGCCTCACGGTCCATCGCTCCAAAGCCTCCGACTTGCCCTTCACACTTGCAACCGGTCCGTCGAGCCAAGCCTCATCTTGATCTTCGCCACCTTGGCCACATGACTCCATGTCATGTCTCATATGCAATGAGCTCCTCCATGACACCATCACCTGTGGACTAATCTCCTATGTATCTCACATTAAACACAATTAGTCCACCTAAGGTTGTCACTCAATTACCAAAACCAAACAAGGACCTTTCAGCCACCCCGCCCCTGTGCCTAAACCCTAGCCACCTCCACGTCGTCGCAACCCTATCCGTGCCCGGAGTCACGTCGCCGGCCACCCCCACCACCACGCCGGTCACACTAGTATCCGGAGACCAAGTCAATCCTTCGAGAACCCATGGCTTCCACCGCCACCAATGCAGATCTCCAGGCCGTCAAGGACGCGATTGCCAGACTAGATCAATATGGCAAGGCTAGCGAGGAGAACCTAGCACGTCATCGATCCTTCGGGCAACGATCTATGGCTTCCACTGCCACCATGACCATCGACTATTCGATCGCCGATCTAAAAAGGCGCCTGCTTGCCCTCGAGCAAGCACTCAGCCATGGAGGCACCACCATCTCCGTGGTCCAAGACAGATTGGATCCGGACGTCGCCGACAACCTTGCTATGGAGACACAGCAAGCTGCGATCGCCACCGACAAATCCTTCGTCAGCACCACGAGGGAGGAATCCCTCCAGTCCGGCCCGCAGAGATCGTCATGGAGATGTCTGCATCGGGTAATCAAATTACCCCTAATTTATTTTCTATAGATGCATATAAAAGTGTCGTCCGATATGATCGACGCCGACAGAGACTTCCTCGAGAGCAAGTTGGAGGAACCCTAATCCTCCAAAACCACGGAGATCAACACTATGGTAGCAGGTGTAAGGTCCTAGATGGCTAGAGGGGGGGTGAATAGCCTATTAAAAATTCTACAAGAACCACTAAGCAAACTTGTTAGAATAACAAACGGCGTAAAGCGAGATTTGCTTAGCCAAAGGTTGTGATGCAAGCCTCCTATCCACAAGTCTAGTAGATTAAGATCTCTAGTTCACACAAGAGCTAAGTCACTGAGGTAACACTAGAGAACAAGCTAACACTACTAGCAAAGCTACTACTAGAGCTACACAAGATAAACTAGTGAATGTAAATGCAAGAGAGAGGATTGTGATTATTATACCGATGGTGAAGTGAAGATGTTGCCAATCACCAAGATGATATACAATCAATCAATATTGACAACAACACAATATGAAGACCAATCACCGGGAGACAAGAGACACAATATTTGTTCACCTGGTGTTCACTTGTGCACCGACAAGCTACGTCACCGGTTGTGTCGACCAACACTTAGATGGTTCCTCGGTGTGACCCTCAAGTCACTTGCCCCTCAAGGCACGCCCCGCAAGGCACCGCAAGACACCACTCTCAAGTGAGGTAACTCAATGACACGCGGAATCCACTAGAGTTGCTTTTGGCGTCCCGCCGAGGAAAGCACAAGAACCTCTCACAATCAACCGGAGGTGGCCAAGAACAATCACCTTCTCTTGCCAACGCCTCCAACAATCTCCAAGCCAGCTAGGAGCGGTACTCTCCAAGAGTAACAAGAAATCCGCCGGCTAAACCACCCACAAGTGCCACTAGATGCCCTCAAGCTATGCAATGCACTTTGGGATCACTCAATCTCACTTTTGATTTGCAATCAAGCAAGAGAGATGAGTGGGAGGAGTAGCTCTAGCTCAAAGGATGCACAAGAGTGTTAGAAATGCCAAGGGACCTCCCCAAGGGCCGGCCAACAAGCATTTATAAGCATCCCAAACAAATAGAGCCGTTACAACTCCACTGACCGTTTTTCGCGGGACGACCGGACGCGCCGGTCGTAACTGACCGGACGCGCTCAACCGCGTCCGGTCGCCCTGCGACGACCACGTGTCCTCCGATTTCAAACGCGACCATTAGATCCTCCAACGGTCACTGTGCGTCAACGGTCAAACGAGCGACCGGACGCGCTGCTGCAAACGACCGGACGCACCGGTGTGCACAGAACCCGCGCGTGCGAAGACATGACCGGACGCGCTCCTCGCAACGACCGGACGCGACAGTGACCGCGTCCGGTCGGAGTCCAGTAAGCTCCCTTGACGACCGGACGCGTCCGATCGTGTGTGACCGGACGCGCACCGCGTCCGCTCGTCCTTGGTTCCCTCAGGGCGCATGACCGGACGCGCCGGTCCCGCGAGTCACCGGACGCGCCGGTGGCAAACCCTAGCTCGCGCGCCTGACCCCGACGCTGTACTGACCGGACGCGCCGGTCGAAACTGACCGCGTCCGGTGCAGCGTCCGGTGCAGCGTCCGGTCACCTCTGTGACCTCCGTTCGCCTCCGTTTCTTTTCCGACTTCTGGCGTAGTGGAAAATAGGCATTTCATTTCCCCGAAAACGCCTGAATCCCGCGCTCGCACGCTCGGCGGGAGGGAGAGAGGAACCCAAACCCCTCTCTACCCGCAAACGACAGCGCGACCAACGCCACTTTTGCAAATGTGCCAACACCATCAAGTGTACATCTCCATGTGCTTGTGTGTTAGCTTTTTCTCAATCATTTTCAAAGGTTTTCCAGTTAGCTCACTAGGCCCTACATGCAATGCACTTCATGAATTCACCTAGTGGCACCCGTGCATCGAATAACCGATAAGACTTCCCCTCTTAATAGTTCGGCTATCGATCCTAAACCACTCACACCCTCTATGGTGTCTTGAGTGTAAAACAAAATGACCCTATGGTTATACCTTTGCCTTGAGCCCATTTTGTTTCTCCAAAGGATATGATCCACTTCATATCATCACATGACCGTCTCGATCCATCGACCTTGACTTCACTTGCTCTTCACCGTTGCATTGGTCCATCGGCGCCAAGTCTTGCTCAAGCTTCACCATCGCATGGTCCTTCGCTTCGAAGCCTCGACTAGCCCTTCACCTTCACAACCGGTCCATCGAGCCAAGCCTCATCTTGGTCTTCACCATCTTGGTCATATGAGTCAATGTCATGTCTCATATTCAATGACCACCTTTATCTAAATCATCCACTTAGATACAAAGGTTAGTCCTAGGTTTCATCAATTAGCCAAAACCAAACTAGAGACTTTCAATCTCCCCCTTTTTGGTAATTGATGACAACCCTCACAAAGATGATTTTGATAATAAAAGTTTTTGAACTTGTCATACTTGTCCAATCATTTTGCTCGTAAGTAAAGTTTGGACAATTATCACAAGCTCGGTTTTGGTAGCATTAGCTCCCCTTACATATGTGCATAGAGTTTGGATTGAAAGCTTTGCACATATGCATGGATAGAAGTGTTGGGAGAGTAATTCTACCAAAATGATGCTAAGCTGTAAGAAATGGACCTTTGAAGCGTGATACCAATCGGAGTTGCCTTTTACACCATCCTTAGCATCATGAAGTAACTAGACATCCAACAAAACTCAAGAACCCCGTGAGATCAACATTATATGTAAAGGTTCTTGGACCACTTGTAAAAACTTTAGGCAAGTCTAGATACCATATGTAAAATTATTCCTATGCATGCTAGTAGATCATTTCATCATTCAAGTTCTATACTAGCATTGCACCACACAAGCATGTATAATGAGTTTAAATACATGTGCAATGAGCAAGTCATATGAAAATGCACAAACAAATGCAACAACTTTGTTTATGAGCTTGCTCCCCCTACTTGTGTGCATCAAAAAATTTATTTATACCCCTTTATCATGTTGAATCATCTTTTTCTCTCCCCCTTTGTCAACAACTTACCCAAAAATGGGATCAAATTGTGGAGTAGGTTGAAATTCATCAAAATTGGTTCAACCTAGAACACTTGCCAAAGATATTTAATTCGATTTGAACCAAAGACAAGCTTCTTCACACCTCCTAATAAGGGTTATCTTGTCTATGTTGAATTAAACACTTATAGCAAATCTTCTAGATTCAACACTAGGTTTGCAAGCTCACAAACATGTCATATGCCACCACTAGATCAAACCAATCATAGAGGCAATAGTGGTAACATATATACATCAAATTCATTTGATTTAACATGAATGCTCATGCATACCACTTAATATGTCTACATGCTCTAGCAAGTCCTTAGCATAGAATGAATGATATGTCAATCAACTTTACCTTGCAATGTCGAAGGAGAGGCATGTCAATAAGTGAGTGGGGTGCATTCAACTCATGTTTGAGAAATCAAGAATGTTCAATTCATTCCTTAACTTGCAAAACCTCTTTTCATCAAGTGGCTTAGTGAGAATATCGGCAAGTTGATCATCGGTGCCAACACTCTCAACGGCAATATCTCCCTTTTGTTGATGATCTCTAATGAAATGATGCCTTATGTCAATATGCTTTGTTCTTCCATGTTGAACCGGGTTTTGTATCATCTTGATTGCACTCTCATTATCACATAGCAATGGCACATTCTTGAAGTTGAGGCCATAATCCTTCAAAGTTGATTTTATCCATAGCAATTGTGCACAACAACTCCCCGCACTCACATATTCGGCTTCGGCGGTAGAGATTGCCACACTATTTTGTTTCTTTGAGGACCATGACACAAGTGATCTTCCAAGTAATTGACATGTGCCACTTGTGCTCTTTCTATTGATCTTGCAACCCCCATAGTCGGAGTCCGAATATCCAATCAATTCAAACTTTGACCCCTTGGGATACCATAATCCAACATCTCTTGTTTGCTTTAAGTACCTCAATATTCTCTTTGCGGCCGTGAGATGACTCTCTCTAGGTGAGGCTTGATATCTAGCACACATGCAAACACTAAACATGACATCCGGCCTTGATGCGGTGACATAGAGTAGACTTCCAATCAAAGACCGATATTCCTTTTGATTCACCATTTTGCCATCAAGATCACTATCCAAACTTCCATTTGTACCCATTGGAGTTGAAATTGGCTTTGCATCTTGCATTCCAAACTTCTTCAACATGTCCCTTATGTATTTCCCTTGACTCACAAATGTTCCATTCTTCAATTGCTTTACTTGGAGACCAAGGAAGTAGCTAAGTTCACCAATCATAGACATTTCAAACTCTTTGGCCATCATAGCACCAAATTCTTCACAATAAGCTTGATTGGTTGATCCAAAGATGATGTCATCGACATATATTTGCACTATGAATAGATCATTTCCAATCTTCTTGGTGAATAGAGTTGTATCAACCTTGCCCATCTTGAATCCCTTAGAGAGAAGGAAATCCCTTAGCCTCTCATACCATGCTCTAGGTGCTTGCTTTAAGCCATATAAAGCCTTCTTCAACTTGTACACATGGTTCGGTTTCTTGTCATCTTCAAATCCGGACGGTTGCTCAACGAAGACTAACTCATTGATAATCCCATTAAGAAATGCACTTTTGACATCCATTTGATATAGTTTGATGTTGTGTGCACACGCATAAGCCAATAGAATCCTTATTGCCTCCAATCTTGCCACGGGAGCATATGTTTCATCATAGTCAAGACCTTCAACTTGAGTGTAACCTTGTGCAACTAGTCTTGCTTTGTTTCTCACTACAATGCCATCTTGATCTTGCTTGTTTTTGAACACCCACTTGGTTCCAATCACATTGTAGTCATTTGGCCTTTCTACCAACTCCCAAACATCATTTCTTGTGAAATTGTTAAGCTCTTCTTGCATAGCCATGATCCAATCGGCATCCCTCAAAGCTTCTTCTATCTTCTTTGGTTCTATGGTTGACACAAATGATGCATGCTCACAAAACATAGCCAATCTTGATCTTGTTTGCACACCACTTCTAATATCACCAATAACACTATCAATGGGGTGATCTCTTGCAACATGTTGTGGTTGGAGTACTTGCACTTGATTGCTTGAGCTTGGTTGATCACTTGATGTATCTTGATGAGAAGAACTAGCTCCTTGATCTTGCACTTGAGAGTCACTAACTTGCTTGAATGGTGAATTGAGCACTTGATCTTTATCATCATCTTAATATCAATTACTTGCTTTGCTCTAATGTCTCCAATGTCCATGTTCTTCATTGCTTCCACTAATAGAGTTCCACCAATATCATCTAGATTTTCTTCTTCATCTTGTGACCCATTGGTTTCATCAAATTGCACATCATAGACTTCTTCTAGAATGCCACTTGAGTTGTTCCAAACTCTATAAGCTTTGCTTGTAGTTGAATAACCAAGTAGGAACCCCTCATCACATCTCTTGTCAAACTTCCCCAATCTAGTGCCTTTCTTCAAGATATAGCATTTGCAACCAAATACCCTAAAGTAAGAAATATTAGGCTTTCTTCCATGAAGTAGCTCATATGGGGTCTTTTCTAGCAATGGATGACAATATAGTCTATTGATGTAGTAGCAAGCGGTATTGATTGCTTCATCCCAAAAGGATTGACTCACATTGTACTCATGAAGCATTGATCTAGCCATATCAAGCAATGTTCTATTTTTCCTCTCAACTAGGCCATTTGATTGTGGAGTGTACTTGGCCGAGAATTGATGTCCAATACCATAATGATCACAAAGTTCTTCAATTCTTGTATTCTTGAACTCACTTCCATTGTCACTTCTCACTTTCTTGATTCTAATCTCAAACTCATTGTGAACTCTAGTGAGAAATGTTTTGAAGGTGTCAAACACTTCACTTTTGTCACTAAGAAAGAATACCCATGTGAATCTTGTGAAGTCATCTACTATGACAAATCCATACTTGTTGCCGCCTATGCTTGTATATGTTGTTGGTCCAAATAGATCCATGTGCATCAACTCAAATGCTTTGCATGTGCTCATTGTACTCTTCTTTGGATGTGAGCTTCCAACTTGCTTCCCGGCTTGACATGCACTACAAAGCTTATTCTTCTCAAATTCAACATCTTTCAAACCATTGACAAGATTGTGAGTTGTAAGCTTCTTCAATTGTTTCATGCCAACATGACCAAGCCTTCTATGCCAAAGCCAACCCATGCTTGATTTGGAGACTAAGCAAGTTGTCAAAGAAGTTTCTCTAGCATTGAAGTCAACTAGGTAGAGATTCTCATATCTAAAGCCTTTGAATGCCACATTTGAACCATCCATACTAATAACTTCCACATCATCAACCCCAAAGATGCATTTGTAGCCTAGATCATATATTTGTGCCACGGATAGAAGATTGAAATCCAAGCTTTCAACTAGTAACACATTGGAGATACTCATGTCATTTGATATTGCAATCTTGCCCAAGCCAATAACCTTGCCTTTCTTGTTATTGCCAAATGTGATAGAATCAACACCACTATCATTGTCATTGATTGAGTTAAACATTCTTGATGTACCGGTCATGTGTTGAGTGCACCCACTATCAATAATCCAATGCCTTCCTCCGGCTTTGTAATTGACCTACAAGCAAATTAATGAAGCTTAGGTACCCACTTTTGTTTGGGTCCTTGTAGGTTAGTAACTAAGCTCTTTGGTACCCAAATAGCCTTCTTCTTTGGGCCCACAATTGGTGTACCAACAAACTTAGCTTGCACACCCTTCACACCCTTGGTAAGCACATAGCAAGAATCAAAAGATATAGCATTAACAAGGTTCTTGTTTTGGTTCTTTTTATTGCAATTATGCTCTAGGTGCCCAACTTGCTTGCATCTATTACAAAACCGACCATTGCTCTTCACAAAGCTAGGCTTTGGAGTTGCAAAGGCCGACTTGCCTTTCTTGGGGGTGTAGCCCAATCCCTCTTTGTTAAGAGAGAACCTTTGGCTACCCAAGCACTTAAGCAAGCGGGCCTCACCACCATAGGCTTTGCCTAGAGCGTGAGTGAGCTCATCCACCTCTCTCTTGAGAGTCTCATTCTCAACCATTAGTGAGGCATCACAAGTAAAACCGTCACTAGTAGTGGAGGTAGAGTTAGTGGTGGTGGATGAAGAGCTACAAGAAGGGTTAGCATTTGACATGATGATAGGTTCATTAATGGATTCATCAATTATATCACATGTAACACCTATATCACATGATACAACAACCTCCTTCTTAGCTTGTTGCTCAAGTAGCAATGAGTGAGCTTTTTCAAGCTTGGAATGAGCCTTATCAAGATCCTCATGGTCTTCCACTAGACTCTCATGAGTGGTCTTAAGCTCACTAAGGACTTTCTCAAGTATTGCTACTTTCATTGAAAGCTTCTTACACTCTTTGTCCTTGGCAATGGCTATGTCTCTAGTTTGTTGCATCAAGTCATATAGTTCTTCTTTAGTTGGTTCATCATCATCATTTTCATTATCATTATCATTATCACTATCATGAGCATATTCCATTTCACTTTCATCATCACTCTCATCATATAATACCTTAGCTTCTTTAGCCATGAAGCATGAAGAGGATGAATCAAATAGTGATGGCTTCTTGTTGATAGCAATGGAAGCAAAAGCCTTGTTGGATGATTCTTCTTCTTCTTCATTATCTTCACTTTCCCAAGTGATCACATAGGCACCATTTTTGCCTTTCTTGAATGTCATCTTGGCCTCTCTCTTCTTCTTCTCAAACTTGTCCTTTTTGTTCTTCTTCTTATCATAAGGACATTCCGCTTGAAGGTGCTCGGTGCTATCACAATTGAAGCACTTTCTTTGTTGCTCATTTCTTTTGAAGTTGTCATTTCTCTTCTTAAAGCCTCTTCTCTTGATGAACATGTGACCCATCTTCTTGACTACAAGAGCAAGTGCCTCATCATCAATTTCAAATTCCCCATCTTCATTGTTGTCTTCTTCTTCTTCAATGATGGTAGCTTTGCCCTTGGAGGAGGTGGCCTTGAATGCCACGGTCTTCTTCTTCTTCTCATCTTCCACCTTCTCTTTGTCATCAACATCTTGATCATATTTGTCATAGGTCAATACTTCACCAAGCAAATCATTAGGCTTCATTGCTTCAAGCCCATCTCTTTGCAACATCATGATCAACATCTTGAATCTTCTAGGTAAGCTCAATAAGAACTTGTGACAAAAATCTTGATCTTGAGTCTTGTGCCCTAAGCTCTTGAGATCATTGACTATCACTTGCAATCTATGAAACATTTCAATGATTGTTTCATCATCCTTTTTCTTGAAGTTCTCAAACTCACTCTTGAGCCCATATAGCTTGGCACTCTTCACAACCTTAGTGCCCTCATATGTTTCACTCAACCTTGTCCATACTTCATTTGCCAAATCTAAATCCTTGATGCCCTCAAATACTTTTATGTCAATGCCATTGTAAAGTGTATTGAGAGCCATTCTATTGCATGTTCTATTTGCTCTATCTTCATCGGTGAGATGATCGGGATCAATGATAGCAAAATCATTCTCGGTGACTTGCAATACTCTCTCATGAATAGAACCAAGGTACATTGTCATCTTTCTCTTCCAATGAGCAAAAGAACTAACACCATCAAAGAACGGTGGCTTGCCCCCAACATGATTGAACACAATTTGAGCCATTTTTCACACCGAAGGATGTTAAGCCTTGATTAAAACGGTGACCACGGCTCCGATACCACTTGTAAGGTCCTAGATGGCTAGAGGGGGGGTGAATAGCCTATTAAAAATTCTACAAGAATCACTAAGCAAACTTGTTAGAATAACAAACGGCGTAAAGCGAGATTTGCTTAGCCAAAGGTTGTGATGCAAGTCTCCTATCCACAAGTCTAGTAGATTAAGATCTCTAGTTCACACAAGAGCTAAGTCACTAAGGTAACACTAGAGAACAAGCTAACACTACTAGCAAAGCTACTACTAGAGCTACACAAGATAAACTAGTGAATGTAAATGCAAGAGAGAGGATTGTGATTATTATACCGACGGTGAAGTGAAGATGTTGCCAATCACCAAGATGATATACAATCAATCAATATTGACAACAACACAATATGAAGACCAATCACCGGGAGACAAGAGACACAATATTTGTTCACCCGGTGTTCACTTGTGCACCGACAAGCTACGTCACCGGTTGTGTCGACCAACACTTAGATGGTTCCTCGGTGTGACCCTCAAGTCACTTGCCCCTCAAGGCACGCCCCGCAAGGCACCGCAAGACACCACTCTCAAGTGAGGTAACTCAATGACACGCGGAATCCACTAGAGTTGCTTTTGGCGTCCCGCCGAGGAAAGCACAAGAACCTCTCACAATCAACCGGAGGTGGCCAAGAACAATCACCTTCTCTTGCCAACGCCTCCAACAATCTCCAAGCCGACTAGGAGCGGTACTCTCCAAGAGTAACAAGAAATCCACCGGCTAAACCACCCACAAGTGCCACTAGATGCCCTCAAGCTATGCAATGCACTTTGGGATCACTCAATCTCACTTTTGATTTGCAATCAAGCAAGAGAGATGAGTGGGAGGAGTAGCTCTAGCTCAAAGGATGCACAAGAGTGTTAGAAATGCCAAGGGACCTCCCCAAGGGCCGGCCAACAAGCATTTATAAGCATCCCAAACAAATAGAGCCGTTACAACTCCACTGACCGTTTTTCGCGGGACGACCGGACGCGCCGGTCGTAACTGACCGGACGCGCTCAACCGCGTCCGGTCGCCCTGCGACGACCATGTGTCCTCCGATTTCAAACGCGACCGTTAGATCCTCCAACGGTCACTGCGCGTCAACGGTCAAACGAGCGACCGGACGCGCTGCTGCAAACGACCGAACGCACCGGTGTGCACAGAACCCGCGCGCGCGAAGACATGACCGGACGCGTTCCTCGCAACGACCGGACGCGACAATGACCGCGTCCGGTCGGAGTCCAGTAAGCTCCCTTGATGACCGGACGTGTCCGATCGTGTGTGACCGGACGCGCACCGCGTCCGCTCGTCCTTGGTTCCCTCAGGGCGCATGACCGGACGCGCCGGTCCCGCGAGTCACCGGACGCGCCGGTGGCAAACCCTAGCTCGCGCGCCTGACCCCGATGCTGTACTGACCGGACGCGCTGGTCGAAACTGACCGCGGGCGCGTCCGGTGCAGCGTCCGGTGCAGCGTCCGGTCACCTCTGTGACCTCCGTTCGCCTCCGTTTCTTTTCCGACTTCCGGCGTAGTGGAAAATAGGCATTTCATTTCCCCAAAAACGCCTGAATCCCGCGCTCGCACGCTCGGCGGGAGGGAGAGAGGAACCCAAACCCCTCTCTACCCGCAAACGACAGCGCG
Organism: Saccharum hybrid cultivar R570; assembly: GCA_038087645.1. Taxonomy (NCBI): domain Eukaryota; kingdom Viridiplantae; phylum Streptophyta; class Magnoliopsida; order Poales; family Poaceae; genus Saccharum; species Saccharum hybrid cultivar. The sequence goes on from JAQSUU010000198.1 coordinate 2,140,700, forward strand.
ACCAACGCCACTTTTGCAAATGTGCCAACACCATCAAGTGTACATCTCCATGTGCTTGTGTGTTAGCTTTTTCTCAATCATTTTCAAAGGTTTTCCAGTTAGCTCACTAGGCCCTACATGCAATGCACTTCATGAATTCACCTAGTGGCACCCGTGCATCGAATAACCGATAAGACTTCCCCTCTTAATAGTTCGGCTATCGATCCTAAACCACTCACACCCTCTATGGTGTCTTGAGTGTAAAACAAAATGGCCCTATGGTTATACCTTTGCCTTGAGCCCATTTTGTTTCTCCAAAGGATATGATCCACTTCATATCATCACATGACCGTCTCGATCCATCGACCTTGACTTCACTTGCTCTTCACCGTTGCATTGGTCCATCGGCGCCAAGTCTTGCTCAAGCTTCACCATCGCATGGTCCTTCGCTTCGAAGCCTCGACTAGCCCTTCACCTTCACAACCGGTCCATCGAGCCAAGCCTCATCTTGGTCTTCACCATCTTGGTCATATGAGTCAATGTCATGTCTCATATTCAATGACCACCTTTATCTAAATCATCCACTTAGATACAAAGGTTAGTCCTAGGTTTCATCAATTAGCCAAAACCAAACTAGGGACTTTCAGCAGGTACCCTGCTCCCAGCACCTGAGGTACAGCTATATCTAGATCCACCTGCACAGGTACAGCCACCAATTGATACTTCCTCGATATTGACACTAGCAACACTAGCACAAGAGGCACCCCAAACCCCACCCTAACAGCCGGTGCAGCAGGCGCCCTCTCCTACACCACCTCAGGGCCCCCTCCTCAATAGGGCTCTGATAGTTAGAAAACTGTCACAGAACTTGCTTGCCACACCACCAGCACTGCAGGTGCCCTTGGTGCCATGCTCGGATCAGATCATCGACAACGGGCATCTAGCGATCATCACCTTCGAGGTGACCACCACCAACGGTAGTAGCAGCCCACTGCCACCCGATGCTCCATGCAACAGCGAGGATTCACGTCCCAAGGAGATCCCTAACATCAGCACGCTCATCCAACCAAGACAGGAGGTAACACCTATGGCGCAGCTCCGATTTATGCTTCCTCATCCGACAGCAGATCCCAAGATGTCCTTAGATGCAACACCACAACCGCCCCTCAAAGCGTCCATGCCTCGATAACAATTGCCGCAATTGGTGGCAACAGAACCGTCGTCGGCCACTGAACATCGCTATGCCAAGCTATCAGTCTCCACGAATGGCACCAAGATCTGTTGCAAATTCCTCTTCGGTGAGCAACATATCTACAACGATATGGGAATTGGGTACATAATCTCTCACCCAATAACAACAGCACAACTATGGTACATACATCTATGCATTCGTGTAACCAAGGAGACGTCGTTCCTGGAGTGGGACACCTTTGTTAAGGACCTCATCCGCGACTTTGGCCCCCCGCTGAGCCATGACACACTTGGCGACATGGCTTTCCCATGACATGATGTCGATCTGAATGACTACATTGACGGTTCCACGCTTACGTACAATGCGTTGGCATCGCCAGCGAGCTTCACCGAGTTCACCTCTTTGTCACCAACCTCAGAGACACGTTGCGGGTGACTGGCCTCCTAGCGCAAGCCCTGGCATGGCGCCCACAGCCCCTGACGCCTCATGAGCTCTCACCGATGATAGCGAGATGGCACTCCTAGCAGGATTCAGCGACGACAACAACCACACCACACCTAATGAGCAGGTAGGCGACCCGGCGCTCACAACAGCAGCTCCAACAACCGACTTCATCAAGAACATTGACCCCCCACAACGTCAACAACATAGATTGGGCAAGGCAGTCGGCGCCACTCGACCTCAACGACATCGCCGACTTTACCACGCTGACCATACTCCGTCAAGCAGTTGTAGACGACAGCAAGCTCCAAATCATATTCACGACCATTGAGCTCTAGGCCGTGGCTCCAGCAAGGTCGCTACAGCACGGTGTCTTCCTCTACAATGGACGCTACTTCATCCCAGCAACTTCTCCATTGCTAAAAGGAGTGTAGGAATCCCTGCAACCATCACTGATAGCTCCATAGCTCCTAGCAGTCGTCCTTCCCACGATGACATCCTCACCGACAACACTAGACCACAATGCTTCTCTGTCAGTCGTGCTACTCAAGCGCCCATGGCCATAGGGCACCGCCTCGCCAACCACGATCATCTTCATCAACGACCTCGGCTGTCTGCTACTCTACGTCACGAACGTCCACATTGGCCTCCACTACAACGAACCTCGCCTCTCGTCAAACGCCTTCACTAATGGTGAGTTTATTCTCGGCGACATGCTCATATTGGTTACAACACCGTCGACCATGTACCACCACTTTCCAGGCTACATCCTCCTCAACGTCGACAACCGTCCACACGACTTCGCCTCTACGCCACGAACCCTGCACCAGCTCTACATCGACAATGGCATGGGAGGCATGGGAACCTCCAACCACTACGCCTTCGTCTCCTACGACATCAACATTAGGCAGGCCCACGGAGCACTTGGACACATTATTGTCCAAATCATGGAGATTCCTTGGGGCACCAGACGACCACCGAACAACTCCAGTGCTTGGCAGATGTTTCAACACGAGGACATGTTGATCGGAGAAGGGGGAGTGTTGTCACACACACAACACAGGCTACCAACCATGGCGGAATAAATGGGCCAACGAGGGCCTAATAGGAGGTGCCGGGCGCCCCAGCGACGTACCCTAAAAGGGCCGCACGCCTCGGTGGGGTGGCCGCCACCGCTGCTGTCATACGTATGACAAGGGCCCCCGATACAGAGTTGGTGGGCATAGCAAGGAGGCCCAAAGGAGGGCGCTGTGCCCAAAGCAGACCTGGCGTCAACAGTACCCCGCCGCCACCCTAGGTTAGGTTTAGGTCGCTTATGGGCTAAGTCTCTCAGGATTATAAATACAAGGGGCTATGTAACCTTTCAACTTTAAGCAAGAAATAGGTCAAGTGTCTTCTATCTTCTCCCTCTCCCTTCTAAGCCTCAGTCTTCTTTCTCTGCGCCTCTCTCTCCTCTACCCTAGCGCCGCTGCCGCCCCTGCGCCCAAACCCTAGCCGCCTCCTCCACCACGCCGCAACCCTAGCCGCCGCCCGGAGTCACGTCGCCGGCCATCCCACCGCCACGTTTGTTACATTAATACTCCATGCATATGTCCGAACATCCAATGTAATAGGGCGTAAAGTTTTGGGGTGGAAACTAAACAAGATCTAGAAAAGAACTACCACATGCTGTCTCAGTGCTTGACAGTGGGACCAACCAGCAAGATAAAAAGGCGCTAGTCTATTATTACTCCTATATTGTTGTAGTGTCAAATCGTAGTCAAACTTTACTGCAGACCATAGTTCTGTACTTGGATTAAACTTTTTTTTTGCTTAAGCATTGAGCATAGAGAACCATACCAAAAGGGTCATACAACAAGAAAATACTATATACGTGGAAGAAAACAAGTGTTGGTGACGGCATAAGTAGCCAGTCAAACTTAGAATACACTGGCGTGCATTCATCCCAACGTGTTCTGTTAGACGAGCGTTCAACGGCAGACATGTTAGTCTGTCAAATTTGACTAAACCGGGTTGAAACCGTTTAGGACAGGTAATAAAACTGGCTAACAAAAACTTCCAACGGTCTTAATAAAATTTACTCTTTAAATCATCGTTTAGAGAGTTATTTTAGTAAAAAAAACACTTTCTATGACTTTATACCCTCAATCAAAAACTTTTTCTATATATTATGCCCACCATAGAGAGCCATCCTCACTATACGTCTTTGATTAGCGAGAAATCCAGAACAGATTATGTTTGTATTTGGAGATCCAATTAAAGAGACCGTTTAGAGTATATTTTTTTTCATATCTATAACTATAAATTAGGAAGGATACAGAGAATCTCTCGGAGTTGCTCTAAGCCAAGTTTTATAGAGGCGTTGGAATGACTGCCTAGCTTTTCTTAGCTTTCTACAAAGAAATAGTTTTATGCTAATTTCATAAAGTGTTTATCTAAAGAGATAATCAGCCTGTTCGCTTGAGATTATCAGCCAAATCAGCCAGCCAGCAGTGTTTTTCTCTCATAAAAAACTAGCCAGCAGTACCAGCCAGATCAGCCCAAGCGAACAGGCCAATGTTTTTCTAATTTTCCCGAGCGTTGTATTTTTAACGCATTGTGATCAGGGCCATTAAACAGCGAACGTTCGTAAGCAGAAAAAGAACTTCCGACAACATTTTCATTTCCAAATTAAGGCCTTGTTTAGATGCACCCTAAAAGTTAGAATTTTTTCACTCTCTCTCCATCACATCAATCTTTGGACCCATGCATGAAGTAGTAAATGTAGGTAAAAAAATAACTAATTACACAGTTTAGTTGGAAATCACGAGATGAATCTTTTGAACCCAGTTGGTCCACGATTGAACAATATTTGCCAAATAAGACGAAAGTGGTACTATTCATCGGGTTTAAAATATTTACAATCTAAACATGGCCTAAGAAACTCGCGGGAACAACCACATTCCTTCTTTGGATTTCGCATCGGCACGTCCTACAATAAAGTACTTCATTCTCTGTATAACTTCTTTGTGCTGGGCCTTGTTTAGTTGCCGGCCGATTCGGCACTCTGCATAGTGCCGCGTCAAATCAGCATACTGTAGCATTTTGTTTGTATTTGGTAAAAATTGTCCAAATATTGATTAATTAGGCTTAAAATATTCGTCTCGCAAAGTACAATAAAACTGTGCAATTAGTTTTTTATTTCATCTACATTTAGTACTCCATATATATATATATGCCGACATTTTGATGTGACGAGGAATCTTCTTTTTGCATAGTGGAATTTGGAGTAATTTTGGGTATCTAAACAAGGCCCTGGTTGCAATTCCACCAACCCAGCAACTTCTTTTTTTGGGAAAAAAATTTTCTCGTAACTTTTCTTTTATTGCAAAATTTACATATAACTTCTTGTGCAAAATCCAGGTATAACTTTTTGCAAAATTTATTTATAACTTTTACGTGTAACTTTTTATGCAAAATTTAGGTATAACTTTTTCGTTTAACTTTCTGTGCAAAATTTATCACCATATTTTTTTAGAAAGTTACAAAGTTATGCACATACATATAACTTGTATGCATAACTTTTTACGTAACAACTTATCATTATAATTTTTCATCATAAATTTTAAATTTCTTTTGGAAATTTTTTTTCATAACTTTTCATTGTTGGAAAGGCACCAGTTATACAATTAAATTATGAGCGTAAAATTTTACAAAACAATTTATCATCGCAACTTATATGCACAACTTATGCTCACAACTTATATACATAATTTTTACGTGACAAATTATCATCAAAACTTGTCATTATAACTTTTGTAGATTTGTGGTCATAAGATTCAATTAAATAGGAAGAACAGAAAAAGTGAAAGAAGAGATAAAAATGTTGAAAAATAAAATAAATTGGTTAATGTATAAAAAATAGAAAGAAAAAGGAAAAAAAGTAGAAAATAAAAATAATAAAGATGGATGCACTTGCGACAGCATGCGTCCAATTCGAATGGGGCAAGGTGTAGACGTGACGCACCTGTGGCAGCGCGCGTCCAACTCAAGATCGTTCGCTCAACTGGAAAGGAGTGAATGCTCGCTCGAATGGAATTGGGGGTTGTGATCTTTGCCATAAGTTGTTGCCCGAGAGACCATAAAGTAAGAGCCCGTTTGGTATAACTCTAGCTTAAGATCTACTTCCTCCTTTCCAAGTTATAAGCCGCTTTGACTTTTTTAGTTCATCAATTTTGTTATGTACGTAGATATATTATTGTTGTATCTAGATGCACAATAAAATGAATGTATCAAAATAGTCAAAGCGACTTATAAGTTGGGAGTATAATAGATCCGTAATTTATAGACTAAATTAAAGTGGTTTAAATATTTATATTTAATCTAAAGTATAAATGTGTAAATGCACTTGACATGCTTACAACGTTAGATCTAAGATTTTTAGGGCTATAATACTTATCTCTATGAAATCCATAGATTTGAGCTTTGTCATTAAGACCTAAACAACCTAGTACTCTCCTCGTTTTAAATTATAAGTCGCTTCGACTTTTGTGTTACATCTATTTTGTTATGCATCTAAATATAATATATGTCTAAATACATCACAAATTCTATATACGTAAAATATTAAAGTACCTTATAATTTGGATCGGAGAAGGTACGAGACCAAGGGCTTGTTTAGTTTACGAAATCTTTTTGAAAAAGCACTGTAGCATTTTTCGTTTGTATTTGACAAACTTTGTCCAATTATGGATTAAGTAGGCTCAAAAGATTTGTCTCGATATTTACAGACAAACTGTGCAATTAGTTATTTTTTTACCTATATTTAATGCTCCATACATATGCCGACATATGCGATATGACGGGGAATCTTGAAAACTTTTTGTATTTTGGCCTTGTTTAGATACCAAAGTTTGGGGAAAACTTTGCATAGTAAATGTCACGTCATACTGTAGCAATTTTATTTTTATTTGGTAATAATTGTCCAAACATTGATTAATTAGGCTTAAAATGTTCGTCTCGTAAAATACAACAAAACTGTACAATTAGGTTTTTATTTCATCTATATTTAGTACTCTATATATGTGCCGATATTTTGATATGATGGGAAATAAAAATTCTGCATAGTAAATTTAGTGGCCAAATCTAAACATGGCCTTTCACGCGAACTAAACATGGCCCAAATAGGCCCTGTTCTGCTGGTCATGTTTCGGCTTGTTTCAGCTTGTTTCAGCTTATTCTTTCTCACATAACACTATTGAATCAGCCGAAACCAACCAGCTTTTCCACCGGCCGAACCAGCCCATAGTTGCCCGAAAGGCTGAAGCCAGTGGGGCAGTTCGCACCGGCAGGGGAAAAACGTCGCGTCCCGCGCACACCTCACTCCCGCTGGTCTTCGTTCTTGCTCTGAGCACAAAAAAAAAATCAGAGGGGCCCGCAGGCGCCGACCCCACCCCAAGTCCCCAACCCACGCCTCGGTCGGCGGAACCCGGCCTGCCGTGCAGCTGACGTCTAGATCCCGGGAGTCCGCTGTCCCCACCCGTCAGACGGATAGGGCTATGGGCGTATCCGGCGCCGGAGCGGGTGCGCGTGTAGCACTGTAGCGGCGGAGATATTTTTTCGGTGCCTGCCCGCTGTGCCTTTTGCAGTGTGGCCCCTCCGAGTCCACCGTATTAGGGCAGTCCAATGAAAGAAGCTTAGTTTCTATGACATATGATACCGCACAAAAAAAAAAGTACTGCTTTTCAACCTATAGTTTCTATGAGTAATAATTATTTTCTCTTTTTCCTCCCAACTCTATCTTCTTTCTTCAATCGGAGTACGACACGAGCTCCCTAGAAACTAGTGGTTTCTCCTCAATGATGATTTCATGGTTTCTTGGTGCATTGGGTCAAGAGTAGACCTGCTTTCTTCATGAAGAAACCATTTCTATGATTTTTGTTCTCTTTCTTCATTAATTACGTTGCCATGTCAGTATTTTACCTACGTGGCAAATCATTTAATAAGGATAGAAACCATCATAAATGCACCATTGTGACTGCCCTTACCAACCGTCAGGCGCAACGGCAACGGTTGATTATTTGTAATTGTACCGTGCACTGTGCAGTGGGGATTTTATATTCGTGCACGAAATTTGACGTGACGACGAACGAGACGATGATGACGCAGTTTTGATCAGCTGGGATTTCTTTTCCATTCCTTTATCTTCTGCGATGATTAAGTCTTGATGACGTGACGTCTTCTAGTAGCACTACCGTAGGCTACTAGTAGGAGCACTGTACAGACCTCGTTCGAGGCCCCGAACTTCCAAAGGGGTTTGGCTTTGGTTTGGCGTGGACATGGCTGAACCGCTGATCAAGTCAAGAACGAACCAGGATAACTGCCACCAACCGCCCCGCTCTACTCTACACCCTGGTCTACAGCACTTGCACCTACCGCACGGTGTGGTGCATAGTCTTTCTTTCATTCACACACATACCTACCGTTTTTTCAAAATGTAAATTCCTACTGGACATTAAGGAACACGAAATCCGTATATATAAACTTATTTATGTATGCATTACCGTAAGATCCGATTGTGGATGGCGCACATAGTTTTCCTATGATTTTCTCGCTGTATTCTTCATGTGCTACTTATGAAAAACCCCCTAGTAAAAGAAATTGTCCCAGCTTTAACCTAGAACATGTATGCGGCAATGGCACCATTAATTTTTTTAAAAAAAATTACAAGTAGGTACAAACACCAACCGCATCCTTTTAAATTCGAGACCTAGTATATAACCTCTGTCTGTCCTGTCACGCTCTGAAATCCATATATATACCCACAGATTTGTTTTTCTTTTTCCTCGAACAAACAAATACGCTCGGATTTCAACAGCGTCATCTGCCAGCGCGGCCTGATCATCATCTTCCTCCTCCTCCTCCTGCCCTGCCCGTCACGAACTCGTCGAGAACGAAACAAGACGAGACCTTTTCAATTCCGCTTCCTCCTCCAGCCCTCCTCCTCCCTTTTCCCGTTTATTTATTTTCTCTCTCTCTCTCTCTCTCTCTCTCTCTCTCTCTCCTAAAATAATATACTTCGCCTCCTCTCTCTCTCTCCTCCCCCTTCCTTCCCCTATCCGCCCCCGCCGCCCTCTCTCATTCCTCAACGCGGCGACGACCGCTGCCTCCCGCACGTCTATCCTAGCCCGGCGCCGCCTCCTCCGACTCCCGCGTCCCCCCGCCCGTCGCCGGAGACCGCCGGAGGTCAACGGGGGCCGGTGGCGCGGGCCCCGACGGCCGCAACGCGGCAGGCATTCGCGGCCACGCGGGTCCCGGAGGTTCGTGTCTCTTATAATTTTCTGTTGATGAGGGTTGGGCGGTGCCGTTTGCTCGCGGAATCCTGATTGAGTTTCCTGTCCGTGCTGTCGAATTCTAGGGTTTTGGAGGCCTGGCTTCGGCGGCGTGATCGGGTGCGGAGGCGGCGGGGGGAGGGGTGAGCGGGCATTGGATGTTCTCGATCCGTACGGGTCCCTGCTGACCTCCTGCCGCAATGGAGGAGCCTGGCGCGGGCGTGCGCGGCGAGGAGGGTCATGTTGCTGACGCCCAACGCTTGGGGCCAGCGGAGGTCGCTCTGTCTACTGCCACCGCCCCTGGACCTGTCCATGGATTGGTGGGGGATGGCACAGTAGAGGTATGCCATGCTCCGGAAGCTAGATTGTCCTCAGAGATAGATGACAAAGGGAGCGATTTTGCTCTTGGATTGGTGACTCCTGTCGAGTGTGCTTCTTCCTCCTTTCAAGGAAGAAGGTTTCAGAGAGGTGAGGAGGAGGGTTCGAGTTCAGAGCAGAGGGTCATGGACATGGCAGAAGGGAAGGAAGGTAGTTTGGCTCCCGCGGCATCCGCTGAAAATGCCGGTTTGCAGATTTGTCATGAGGCCAACGGCAGGCTTTCAAATAAGACGTTACCTTCTCCTTGCCGTGAAGCGGTCTGTTCCGAGGATGCTAGATGCACATATGACATTTTGGAGAAAACGACAGAGGGGAGCCAGTTTGAGCAGGTGGGTTTGACAGGTAACGGAGGTGATTGTGATGTCATGGTGGGGGTAGTAAAGGAAACCGTAGAAGATTTACGGACGGTTTGTAATGGAGCAAAGCGTGTGTATGAAGGCTTGTCAGTTTCAGTGAATGATGGCAGCGAGCAAGAGCCATGTGGTGTTGATGGCATAGGATCTATCGATGAGCTGCAGCCAGATGGTTTGATATCGGATATTGAAGCTGTGTCGATGCCAGCTCATGAAGATTCAGTTCCTTCCATTTCAGGGAGCATTGATCTTTCTTTGGATCGAAAGGCAGGTCAGTTTGGTGGAATATCTGCTGATCCAGGGACGTGCCATAGGTCTGACAGAGGGATGTGGAATGGTGATTTAGCCCATGACAATGGGGACTTGTCGGACCCAGGGAAGCATCACTCGGAGAAATTACCATCTGGTGCTGAGGGCCTGACATCGATAACCGGTGCTAATTATGAGCTGGAAAAGGTTGGTTTCCTGCCAAATATTGATGCAGTAAACTTCTGCCCAGTTGTTGAAACTTCAGTTCCTTCTATTTATGGGAGCTCCATTGATGTGCCTTTAGATGGTCAGGCTGTTGAGCTCCAGATGGAGGCTTATGGTGATGGGAATCAGCATTTTGGCCCTTGTCCTGATAAAGAGTTGCAACAGGTCTCTCTAAAGTATGGGGCCTCTGAACTACCTCCAGAGAGAAACCAGCTTGTTTATTCATATAACCAACTTTGCAATGATGAACCTTGCTGTAGCAGCAAGGAACCATCTGCTCTATGCCTGGGTCATCAAGATGCTGTTGGCGGATCCGACCATTTGGACCAAGGGCTCAATGCCTGTAATTCTGCTGATGACAGCTCTGTTGATTTTATTGGTAATGCTAATGATGGAGAATCACAGAGCCAAAAGCTGACAGCATTACAGGTATTCATACGTAGGAATCCAAAAAGAGCTGCTTCTTCAAGAAGTCTTAATTCTGAGAAGCAAGATCGAATAGGCAAAGGGAGCAGTGGCTCACGCAAACCTAAAAAGGTTGACATTATGAGCTCATTACACCAAAGCACCATGGATATGTTCCCAAACAAAATCACTAAGGGAAGAAGTGGTATGAACAGGCCACCAAAATCCTCTACTTGGGGCAATCTAGAACAGCTATTAGATTGCTGTCCAAGATATGGGCCATCTACTTCCAATGCTCATCCAATTTGCCTGGACAAAGGAATATCATATAACAGATCTGATCAGAGAAGTCAGCCAAGTATTCGGAGAAGTCGAAGTTCAAGATCTTCAAAAAGTAAATGCTCTTCCTTCTCTGAAATAGGGCATGCAGCTAATGAACTGGATGGGCAACCAACCTTAGCAACTGTGGCTGATATAGGGCATGCTGCTAGTGAATTGAATGAGCAACCAACCTTCTCAATTGTGGCTGATACTGATATTTCCTTGGAATGTCACAGAGGAAACATTCCAAATTTGTCTTCTGATAAATTAATTAATATTCTTGATAGTACTGGCAAAACTACAGAGTCTATTGATAGTCATCGTACAGAATCAAAGTGTATCCAGACTGATGTGCAGCAAAGAGAGAGAGCCTTGGTGAGTTGTACTAAAGAAACATGCACTGCATACGTCCATGGAGAGTGTGCTAAGCTTTCAACTTCTGAACCTATGGACAATGCCAATGGCAGTGTCATGCTGCATATTGGGTTTTCGCCGGATTCTGTTCTGGAGGTTGCTTCTGTTACATGTGAAGGTAATGCTTCTGCAAGCCATGATGTTATGTTACATGAAAACCCAACCGATGCTGGTGCACTGAATGGTGGTGATCCATCCATCTTATCTACTTCTGACTGTGGAAAAGAACATGCTTCATCATTGATGAACTTGGAGCAGCACGCTAGAAGTACTTTGCATGAGGACACCAGAAAGGAAGGGGTTGGTCCATCTCATGGCACAGTAGAAAATGATATTGGTGAAGGAAAGGTGCAAGCTTTACAGAAGTCAAATTCTGTGAGAAAAAATGGTATTGTCAGAAAGGCAGGTTGCAAAAAGAAAGATGGATCTAAAGGGGTAAAAAAGAATGTTATAGGATACAGCAAAGTTTCTCCATGTGAATCTTCAAAACTTAGGCCGTTCTCTAGTGGTCCAATTTCACCTGGGCCTCCAGATGATGGGTCTTGCTTTGAAGCCCTAACTTCAGGCTCACAGGACCTTAGTATGCATGAACATGATGGCATACAGAGTCACTCTGTAGTGCATGGTGACAAAGGGAGTGCATTTGACAGTATGAAATCACCAAGACGCAAGATAAAGGATACTAATGCAAGAAAGAAGGGTAAGGTGCGAGACCCACATAAGAAAGAAAAAGGTAAAAAGAAAAATACATCAGGCGAGACTTCCCTTGATCATGGACTTTTACATTTGCCTTCTACTGAACAGGCAGCACCTCATATGAATGAACAGAGTATGTCTTCGAATTTATCATTTCTTCGGTTCTTCCTTTTCCATAACATATAGCAGGCACCTTCAGAAGGAATTTACATTATCATTTTACGTAGGTAATCTTGATCCTACCTCCGAACTTGCATTCAAGAACTCTGGCGCCATATCTACTGATTTACCTGGAAATGTTGCATGCAAAATGGATGGGGCATCTGTAGCACCACTGCCACCACGTGCTGCATGGGTGTGTTGTGATGATTGCCAAAAGTGGCGGTGCATACCTGCTGAACTTGCAGATGTGATTGGAGAAACAAATTGCAGATGGTATTAATTTTCCTTCCTGTTATTTCAGTTATCAGTTTAAATGATCGCACCAGCCTGCTTGTCTAATTGAGATGTACTGTACTGCTATGCTCTTCAGTAGGTCTGTATGGTCTGTCTTAGAAACCCTCTTTTTCCTCATTTAATATAACTGTTCCTAGCAACGTGGGTCACTACATTGTTTTCTCAGTTTTGTAAAGCGGACATGCCGATTTAACCTTTATACAGTTCTAGAGAAGGTATTTCAAGTTTTGTTAACCTTCATTGTCTTGGTAACATCTTTATAGCTTGCTTTTTTGCAAATTGTTGTTCCACAAAGGTTTTACCATTTTTCCTGAATTATTCATATATTGTTCCAAGTGGACTTTCCAATTTGTACTTGTAGTAGGTTCTACCCCAGTTTTGGAACAGAAATTTCCATCTCTACCATAAAACCTCATCCAATGACAGCTATACCATTTTCTGTTCCTGGTTTCTTTAGGGCACTCCCAATGCATAGTTTCTATAGGTAGTTTCTTAAGTGTTGGAATATGCCATTCTCTATAGCATAGGGCTAACCCTAGAAGGGTAGCTAAATAGGTTCCATACATGGGCCACATGGGCCTTAGCCTCATGGGCCTAAACATATACTCCAACACCCCCCCGCAGTCTGAACTACTGGCGCAGCGGAGTTCGAGGCTGAACAAGAAAGAACACACACAACCCCCCCACAGACGCAACTAGCCACCGGTGACGTTGAGGCTGGAGCGAAACTCGGCGAAGGTCGATGACGGGAGGCCCTTGGTGAAGATGTCCGCGAACTGAGAAGTCGTCGGAACATGAAGGACCCGCACCTCGCCCATGGCCACCCGATCACGGACAAAGTGTAGGTCGATCTCCACATGCTTCGTCCGCTGGTGCTGGATGGGGTTGGTGGAGAGGTAGACCGCACTGACATTGTCGCAGTAGATCAGTGTGCTCCGGGAGGGTGGAGCGTGCAACTCAGCAAGCAGCTGCCGGAGCCAGGCGGCCTCTGCCACACCGTTAGCAACGGCGCGGTACTCCGCCTCGGCGCTGGACCAGGAGACCACCGGCTGGCGCTTGGACGACCAAGACACCAGGTTGCCGCCCAGGAAGACGGCGTAGCCGGAGGTGGAGCGGCGAGTATCCGGGCACCCGGCCCAGTCAGCGTCGGTGTAGACGACGAGGTCGGTGGAGGAGGCCCGGTGCAGGAGGAGGCCGTAGTCGAGTGTACCCCGGAGGTAGTGGAGGAGACGCTTGAGAGCCATGAGGTGAGGCTCCCGGGGATCATGCATGTGGAGGCAGACCTGCTGAACTGCATAGGTGATGTCCGGCCGGGTGAAGGTGAGGTACTGAAGGGCCCCGGCAAGACTTCTGTACGCAGTGGGGTCGTCCACCGGTGGTCCCTCAGCCTCAGACAGCTTGCCCTGAATGTCGACCGGGGTGGAGCAGGGCTTGCAATCAGACATCCCAGCCCGCTCCAGGATATCCCGAGTGTACTGCCTCTGGTGAAGAAGGAGCCCAGCAGGACGGTGCTCAACAGTGACACCGAGGAAGTGGTGGAGCTCACCCAGATCCTTCATCGCAAACTCCTGCTGGAGAGCTGCAATGATCCGGCGGAGAAGATGCTCGCTGGAGGCGGTGAGGACAATGTCATCAACATAGAGCAACAAGTATGCAGTGTCGGCCCCATGGTGGTAGACGAACAGGGACGTATCAGACTTGGCCTCCATGAACCCCAGAGTCAGCAAGAAAGCAGCAAACCGGTGGTTCCACGCCCGAGGTGCCTGCTTGAGGCCATAGAGGGACCTGTTGAGCCGGCAGACCATGTCAGGACGGGTGTTGTCGACGAACCCCGCCGGCTGACTGCAGTACACCGTCTCGGTAAGAAGGCCGTGGAGGAAGGCGTTCTTGACGTCCAGCTGGTGGACGGGCCAAGACCGAGCAAGTGCCAGTGATAGCACGGTACGGACGGTAGTCGGCTTGACCACCGGGCTGAAGGTCTCATCGTAGTCGACGCCAGGGCGCTGAGTGAAACCCCGGAGGACCCATCGAGCCTTGTAGCGCTCGAGAGAGCCGTCCGCTCAGCGCTTGTGAGTCCAAATCCACTTGCCGGTGACGACATTGGCGCCCGGCGGCCGGGGCACCAACTCCCACGTCTGGTTGGCGAGTAGCGCGGCGTACTCCTCTTCCATCGCGCGGCGCCAGTGAGGGTCCAACAGGGCGTCGCGGACGGAGGAGGGTACCGGAAAGACCACCGCGTCGCTGGTCGAAGCCTCGAGGGCACGAGGCGGCAGGGTGCCAGCCGCGTGTCGTGTCACCATCGGGTGAACATGCCGCGGGTGTCGGTGAAGTAGCGGCGGGTGGTAGACCGGCGGGACACCACGGGCCGGTGGAGACAATGGCGGTGGTGTCGGTGTCCCCGGTGGAGAAGGGACCACGAGCGGTGGTGGCCGCGGCCTGCGCTGGTATACCCGTACCGGCGCGGCGAACCTCGACGGAGGCGCCGGGGCAGGTGCCGAGACAGGATCCGGCGTCGACAACCGGCACGACCCCCCCGGGGCAGAAGCGGGGGACGAAGGCCCCGGGGCTGCACCAACTGGAGAAGACGGGGCCGCGCCGGAGGACGAGGGGCCCGGACTCGCAGAGGAGCCGGGACCGGTGGCCGGCTCAGAACGCGGCGAGGCGGGTACCTGCAGGAGACCACGAAAAAGGTGGCTGGACCACCGGGTCATTGGGAAACAGATCGGGTGGGTCAGTGACCGGAGGTGTAGTGGTGCTGGAAAAGGGAAAGACGGACTCATCGAACACCACATGGCGCGAGATGAGAACACGTCGGGAGGTAAGGTCAAAGCATCGATACCCCTTGTGATCTGGGGAGTACCCGAGGAAGACACAGAGCGTGGAGCGAGGGTCCAGCTTGTGAGAAGAAGTGGCAGCAGTGTTGGGGTAACAAGCACACCCAAACACGCGAAGGTGATCATACCGAGGCGGGGTACCGAAGAGGGCGTGGTGAGGAGTGGGAGCGGGACAGGCAGCGGAAGGAAGGCGGTTAAGAAGGTAGGTGGAGGTATGCAGGCCCTCAGCCCAGAAGCGAGCAGGAAGAGAGGCCTGAAACAGAAGGGTGCGCACGGTGTCGTTGGTGGTGCGAATCATCCGCTCGGCCTTGCCATTCTGCGAGGAGGTGTATGGGCAAGACATGCGGAGCTGAACACCGTGAGAGAGGAAGAAATCTCGGGCGGCGGAGTTATCAAACTCGCGACCATTGTCACACTGGACGGCCTTGATGGTGAGGCCGAACTGAGTGGACACCCAAGTAAAGAAGTGGAGGAGCGTGGTAAACGTATCAGACTTCGTACGAAGAGGAAAAGTCCACGAATAATGCGAAAAATCATCAACAACCACAAGGTAGTACTTGTAACCAGAAATGCTCATAATAGGAGATGTCCATAGGTCGCAATGTACAAGATCAAAAATGCGGGCCGCATGGGAAGTAGAACTAGAAAAAGGAAGACGAACATGTCGGCCCAATTGGCACGCATGACACAGTTGCTCATCATGAGCTCGAGTACATGGAAGACCAGAGCTACGACTGAGCTGTATCAGGGCATCACGTCCAGGATGGCCGAGGCGCCGGTGCCAGGTGGTAGAGGAAGAAGAAGCGACGAAGGCAGCTGACAAAACGGGCGGCGAAGAAGACGAAGGAGCCGCCGGGAAGCGAAGTGTGTAAAGGGGCCCGGTGCTGTCACATCGGAGCAGAGGACGCCGGGAAGCCAAATCCTTTACAGTAAGACCAGAAGAGTCAAATTCCACAGAACAAGAATTGTCAGCTGTAAAACGTCGAATAGAAAGAAGATTATGAACCATAGAAGGAGCAACAAGAACATCAGGAAGACGAAAGGAGCCATGAGCACCGGCGGTACCCACAGACGAGACAGGAATACAGGAACCATTCGCGACCATAATGGACGAAGGAAGAGAGGAAGAAGGAGAGTGAATCGACGAAAGTATACCGAGGTCAGGAGTAGTGTGGTAGGTGGCCCCCGAATCAGCGATCCACTCGGGACCGACCGGAGGTGTCAGGCCCATGGTGCTGAACGAGCGAGCCAGGGCGGCCGGATCCCAGCCGGCGACCCCCGGTGGAGTCCCGGAGGGTGGAACCCACGACGTAGCAGGGAGAGCACCAGGCGAAGGACCGGCAGGAGGAGCCCCGGTGAGCATGGCCATCGGTGCTCCGGGGGCGTGGTAGGGCCACATGGAGATGCGACCGGACCACGGGTTCTGGAACGAAGGCCATGGTGCCCCCCCGTGTGTCCCAGCCGGTGCCGGGGCCTGGGTTGGACCACCCCGGCCACCCCCGCGCCCCCCCACGGCGACGACGAGAGCCACGACCCCCCCCCACCTCCGCTCGGCCCGGAGGGAGGAGGGCCCAGGAGAGACGACGGTGGCGGAGCCGACGACCGCGGTGGAGCAGGAGGGCGCGGCGAAGTAGCAGCCAGGGCCGTCGAGGAGGACGAGGAAGTGGTAGAGCCCGGCTGGAGGCCCTGCGTGAGCTCCTCCATGACGAGATCGTCACGGACCTCCAGGAAGGTGGGGAACGGCCTCTGGCGGGTGATCCACGTCCTGAGGTGGGCGTAGCGGTCGCTGAGCCCCCGAAGGACGTTGAGGACCAAGATGCGATCCTCGACGGGCCATCCGAGATCCCCCAGGGAGTCAGCCATGCCCTTCATCCGACGGCAGAACTCACCGACGGAGAGGTCACCCTGGACGAAGGTGCGAAAGCTCGCGTCGAGACGCAGTGCCCGGGCCTCAGCGTTGCCCAGGAACTGGCCCTCGAGGGCAAGCCAAGCCCGGCGCGCATCCGGAGAGGTGCGGACGAGGTCGTGGAGGTCCAGAGAGATCGTCCCCAAGATCCAGGAGAGAACGATGCTGTCGAGACGAAGCCACGACGGCGTCTGGACGGCGACCAGGGTGTCGACGAGGACGTGGTCGTCGAGGGCGTAGCGGCGAAGGGTGAGGAGGACCAGGTCCCGCCAGCGGGCGTACGAGGGCGACTCCGGCTCGAGAACGACCGGAACGAGCAGGCGAATGTTCTGGACCCCCCCCCCCCCCCCCCCCCGCCTGGTAGTGCAGCTGAGCCACGAGCGGGTCGGCCGGGTCGTGCCAGAGGACGGCGGTGTGAGACACGCGGCGACCCGGCGAGGCAGAGGAGTGTGCCCCAACGTCCTGGCCCACGGGGGAGGTGAGGAGCCGCTCCGCCTCGGCGATCTGGCGAGCCAGGGCATCGGCCGCTTCGCGCTCGTGCTCCCACACGAGGGCGGCCGCCCGCACCCGGGCCTGCCCCTCCGCGGCAGAGGCACGTGCGGCGGCGAGGGCAGCAGCGAGAGACGAAGCGTCACGGCCGGCGTAGATCTGGGAAAGTAGTGGTGGCGGGGCCGGGAAGGCTTGGGCACCGGCAGGAGAGAGGGTGCCGGCGTCCAGCCCGGCGCCGGGAAGGTGGATTTGGGGCTGCTGGACAGTAGGTTGGGCACCATCAGCAGCCGGGAGGTGGGGCTGAGGGTCACCATCGGCCTGGAGGCCCCCATCAGCGGCTCCCGGGTCCTCAACCGCCGCGGAAGAGAGGACCTGGGCAGGCTCGGGTGTCCCAGGGGTGGCAGTAGGAGGAGGGAGGGGCTGAAGAAGTGGCTGGGACAGCGCTGCGGCAGGGAGAGGGAAAGGACGGCCGGCACTGGAACCGGCGCCCTCCAGGCCGGCACCATGCAGGCCCGCTCCAGGGAGGAGCGCCATGGAGGCAGGGGCGGCAGGGAGGGAGACGCCAGGGACGTGGGTGCCAGGGAGGCCGACGGCGCCTGGGAAGTGGCCGGCGGCGGCAGCCGCGCCAGGGAGAAGGCCGGCGGCGGCAGCCCCGCCAGGGAGAAGGCCGGCGGCGCTAGGAGCAGGGGAAGCAGCACCGGTGAGCACCTGGGCCCAGGTGGAGGAGGAAGAGGAGAGGGGTGGGAAGTGAGAGTAGAGGGAGGGAGGGGGAGGTGGACGGCCAGCCATGGCGCGCCAGCTAGCCGGCGGCGGCCAGCAGGGAGGTGGCGGCGGCTGGGCGGCTGGGAGGAGGAAGAGAAGCTAACCTAGGCTGGATACCATGTTGGAATATGCCATTCTCTATAGCATAGGGCTAACCCTAGAAGGGTAGCTAAATAGGTTCCATACATGGGCCACATGGGCCTTAGCCTCATGGGCCTAAACATATACTCCAACATTAAGGAAAGTGAGTTCAAATTAGACCTAACCTTCCCAATGCATAGTTTCTATGGAGAAGAAAATTTAATGAACAGTTACACCACAAACAGAAAAGGATCAGCCGTGGCAAGCAGCCATATATCCTTTCTGGCTGCCACAAACAGAAAAGGATCAGTGAGGGGCGGCCTCCTTCGCGCGCGCAGGCACAGGGGATCGGAGCAGCAGCACACGGGTCGCGGTCTTGCGGGAGCATTGGAGTAGCGGATCTAGACTAAGATGATAGGAATGAGCAGCCTCCGCCGAACGCAGCTTTGATGGTTTCTTCATGCATTGATGTGCGTGAGGACTCGGTTTTCTTCTGTAGAAATTGTTTCTCCATTTTTTCCTCTCTCATCAATAAATCATCACTTGCCACATCAGCAAAATGATTACATAACAAGGTAATTAATATACATAGAAACTATGCTGGTTTCTGCATTGGGAGTGCCCTTAAAGTTTCAGATGGATTAATCCAAATAAACACAGCAGGATTCTAGCTGGTAGTTAAGGAAAATAATAGGCTGATTGAGGTACTAATTCTCTGCATTAACTAGGAGGCTATCACAGCCATATTTGTGGCTCTCGGCTGTGTATTCAGCAGGCACCATACTACTGTGTTTGTGTGTTTCTTTTAGTTTGAGTGAGTTCTAGGTGACCTGTGTCCTTGTCCTTTCAATTTTAATATAAACTTGGTCGAAGTTAGAGAAATTTGACGTTGAATAAATCTAAAACGACGTACATTTTGGATTGGAAGTTTCAAATATCGGTTGTTGTTTATTTTGTACACGTCTGGTAAAGCAAAAGAACTAGGATTTGCTGATGGGTAGCCCTTTGTACATGTCTGGTTGTCTGGTAAAGTGAAAGAACTAGAATATGTTGATTGATGGAATAGCCCAACCTCAACTTGCATGCATCATCCATTTCTTGACTAGTGTGTATGATACACTGTGTTTCTTCATCATCTATGCTCTTCCTTTTGCTGCGACACCCTATATATCATCTCTTTACAAACCACATCTTCAGACTTACACCTGAGATGCTTAATTCCACTGTAGATTTGCACTTATCTCTTAGAGCAAGAGAAACTACTCGTATAAGATATAGCAACAAGTGTATTGAAGGGTTGAAACCTCACAATGTAATATGTTATTACCACTTATGCAAATCTCTATTTTAGATCTTCCATAAGTTCCTCCTATTCTTGTCTCTTGATTCCATTCATGAGTCATCATTTTACTTTAATGTGTACTTTTTTCTTTTACATTTTTTTGGTTCATCTGTCGAATGTTTTATGCTTCTTAATTCTTATTCATCGTTTTTTCTTACTATGAAGGACTTGTAAGGACAATGGAGACAAGGCGTTCGCTGACTGTTCTGTTCCACAAGTGAAAACAAACGCTGAGATTAATGCAGAACTCGATCTTTCAGATGCTTCAGCTGATGAAGCAGACAATGGTGAATCTAACTCAAAAGGTTTTGAACCCCTGCATCCTTCTATTTTCTTCAATACCATTTTTTTTGTTCAATATAATGTAAAACAATCTGATTATGTGTTATCATTTCTGATTCTTTTACTCCCTTTTTGCATCTTGCTGTTGAGTAGCTTGCAAACCACCATCATGGACTCTTGTTAGGTCAAACTTGTTTCTGCATCGAAACCGCAGGACACAATCCATTGACGAGGTCAGTGCTGCCAACAAATTTTTCCCTCTGGTTTGACTTATGTTTCAGCTGTTTTTCTCTATGCACATGTAGTTCCGTTAATTATAGACCTTGCAAATTTGTAAGGACATTTAGTTCAAAAGGTCGCTATAGATTCTCGTTCATATATCCGTTTGCAGGCTAGGTAAGGAAAAGTTAGTCAAAAGGTGCATAAAACACAAATATTTATACTGTAGGCACTCTGAATCAGGGATATGTGTGGCACACACTTTTTTTTTATGGTTATTAAGGGTGTCACTTAAGCATTGGAGCAGTCTAGGGTCACCATAGAGGCAAGGAGCCAAGGACGCAAGGTAAAGCTTAGTTGCCTTAGGCATATGTGGTCACCCCCTTGATTCCGCGTTTCCCCCTCAGTTTTGCTTCTGGCCCACTCAACTTTGATTCTGGCCCGCTTGATTTTGCCATATCCCGCTTGTCAATCCCTTGATTTAGAAGGGGATGTCAGTGGTGGTCGATCTGAGGGGTGCATACTTGTTTGGTAAGGGAAGGGAAGCAGCAGAGAGGAGAGAGGGAAGCGCGAGCGAGAGGGACAGAGGTGCAACGGCGGCACTGGAGAACGGGAGAGAGGAGCGGCTGTGCTGAAGACAAGAGAGGGGAGCAGTGGCGCTGGAGAGTGGGGATTGGGACTTTGTATGCCAGGAAGGTAGGGGCACATGTGCTGCCTGTTGGGGTGGGCTAGCCCACTTTTTACTCCTTTCTTTTTCTTTTTTCCATCTTCCATGGCTCTATCCTGCTATTTTGCATTTTCCTTCGAATGTAAGGTATTGCCTCCCTCACGCCATAGCCACTTAAGCGTAAGGCTAAGGCAGTAGTCAGTCGCCATGCCTCGCCTTACCACCCTGATAACTATGCTCTTTTTAGCTGCAAGAATGTCTTCAATCATCCAACCATGCAACCACTAGAAAATCCTACTATTCTTCCTGTGGTCCATGCTAAATCAAACTATCCTGAACTATTGTACAAAAATATATTGATTCTTTGTTATACTCCTTGCGACTTGAGTACTTGCTGACATTTTGAAGGATAACCTAATTTTCTGCATTTCTTATTAATTATGACCAGAGCATGGTGTGCAACTGCAAGCCGCCCCAAGATGGCCGAATGGGTTGTAGAGATGGCTGTTTGAACAGGATGCTCAACATTGAATGTGCCAAGCGTACATGTCCGTGTGGAGAACAATGTTCTAATCAGAAGGTCACTGCTTCTTGGTTATCCTTAATTTAGTTAATTTCTTCTCTGCTACATTGATTTTGACTGTAAAATCTGTGAAACAGTTTCAGCGACGTAGCTATGCAAAACTGAGATGGTTCCATTCTGGCAAGAAAGGCTATGGACTGCAGTTGCAAGAAGATGTTACTGAAGGAAGGTTTCTTACTGAATATGTTGGAGAGGTGCTGTTGTCGTCCGTTATTTCCCGTGTTTGTGTCCTTGTACATAACCTGTTATTATGTTAGTGCGATGATTGTTGATTATATGATATGACTAATGGGCTCTTTTGACTCTGTACTGAATGATTTTCTTTCAGGTCCTTGACATAACATCCTATGAATCCCGCCAAAGATATTATGCTTCAAAAGGCCAGAAACATTTCTATTTCATGGCTCTAAATGGTGGCGAGGTATGCCTTTTGGTTTTTATATTTTGTCCATAAGCTATTTCTTATCTTCTTCAGATTTACTATTTTATTGCATATTACATGCCCTCCATTTTTTACTGCAAGTTCTTTTGTCTGAAAGTTGTATTCAGTGAAGAACTATCTGATCATCTCCTTTTATTCCCTTCTGTCCTCATCTAGTGTATTATGTTGACTTTGTGTCGTACTCACTTTTCTTAATACATCCATCATGATATTGACACAATTGAATACATTCCATTGAACTTTTAACCATTTTTTTTGTTTCAATTCTTCCAGGTAATAGATGCTTGCACTAAGGGAAACTTGGGCCGATTCATCAATCATAGCTGCAGCCCTAACTGCCGCACAGAGAAGGTTGACTTTTATCTCTTTCATTTTTGTGTGTATTGTCTACTATGTTGATTGCCATTAAATCCTTATCCATCAAAATATATTCGGTTCTCTTGATATAATGATCTATAGTTGTGCTCTGTCTCACTCAGGGTTTGCTAAATTATGTTGTTATTTTTTTATAGTGGATGGTCAATGGAGAAGTCTGCATTGGAATATTTGCTTTGAGGAACATCAAGAAGGTAAGGCTAGAAACTATCAGATTCTTACAAACTGGACATTTTGTCCCCATATGAGAGTTCATCTAACAGAAAGAGTGAGGGTTGGTTTGCTTCATCTATAATTGAAGTTGAATCAGTGAATAGTCTCAGTGAATTATATTATGCATGTCGTATGATACTGGGCAACTGTCAGCGTGTAACGGGTATGTTTTGTTCTTATAATATATAGGGTGAAGAATTGACATTTGATTACAATTATGTTCGTGTATCTGGTGCTGCTCCTCAAAAATGCTTCTGTGGTACCGCCAAATGTCGGGGTTACCTTGGTGGAGACGTATCAATTGTTGATACCATCATCACCCAAGACGATACAGAAGCAGATCATTTTGAACAAATGGTTGTTGACAAAGATTCTGAGGAGTTGCTGGGTCCAAATGGGTCTGATTCTGATGGTAGCCACCCAAATATTTCAGAAACTGAATTTTCTATTCAAGGGGAAGATCTACATGATTCCTCAGCTGCAAAAGTAGAGTTAGACCTGCTTGAGGAAACTAGAGGAACCCCATTTGAAACTAGTGAGCCCGAACATTCCTTGGAAGCATGGAGCCCACCAGAAGATGAAGATGTCAATCGCACACCTGTGCATGTGTCACGAACATTTGAAAGTTCTTTGCAGACGTTCCCAGTACATGACACTCAGTCATCAGATCTTTTGCGAAAGACTGCAAACTCAACAGAAGGATCAAAGGCTCCAAATATAATAAATGGATCGACGCGCAGTTCTGATTTCAGGGGCAATCTGGTGCCTACTTTCAGTGCTACCGAGAGAAAAAACTTAAAACAACATAAAAATCAGAAACCACAACCATCATCTCCAATTGACAATGAGCACATTTTGGGAGGTACAATTCTGCCTCATGCTTTCCTCTTCCCACTTTGAAATGTGATAGTCTTAGTGATCTCTCCTTGGTATATGTAGTTGAAGGGAGACTGAACAGCCTACTGGATGTGGACGGTGGTATCAGCAAGCGAAAGGTATGAAACCATCATTATCCCCTTAATTGTACATAATCTAGAGTACCAGGTTTGCACACAAGATCCTTTTGCGAAAGTTTTGTGGATGATTCTAATTATGATGCAATCTCCGTATGCTGGACACAAATCATTCCAATTGGGTCTGATACTATGTTATGAAAGTTTGGAAGGCACATGGCTTTAGAAGATTATAAGCCTTTGATTCATCGTGAGTTATCATTCTACATTTCTATGTCCTAACTAGTCAATGTATCTTCTGGAGCAGGATGCTACAAATGGATACTTGAAGCTTCTCCTTGTGACTGCAGCAGAAGGTGGCAGTGCTGGGGGCACATCCAAAAGGTTTGATCACCAGATGAATTGGGATCCAAGGTTTCCTCTCCTAAAATGTGCTAATTTCTTTCTATCTGTTTCAGTATGAGGGATCTTTCATTGATTCTTGAGGCACTTCTAAAAACAAAATCACATTCGGTTCTGTTGGATATCATCAATAAGAATGGTAATATTTCCTAGCATTCCTTCAACTCCCTGTATGAAAGTGCTTCAGTCACCTACTAAGAACCTTTTTGTTCTATTTTGTGGCAGGACTGCAAATGCTTCATAATATATTGAAGCAGAATAGACACATCTTCCACCGGACACCTATTACACGGAAGCTTCTGAAGGTCTGCACTTCATTCTCTAATAAAATGTTATCAGCTACCATAATATTCACATCCTGTATTGTTTCCAGTTGACATCTTATTATTTTCACATTACTCCCTCTAGTCACAAATAAGTGTCATTTTGGACAGCGACATGGTCTATAAAGTATAAATTAACGCAAAATATAGTGAAGCTTTAAATTTTTGGAATTACTTTTAAAGACAAATCTGACCATACCATTTTCAAAAATTTATTGAAAATATTTGAAGAGAAATCAATGGTCAAAGTTTAATCATGTTGACTGATGGAACCCTAAATACCATTCTTTATTGGAGGTAATACATCATAATCAGGGTTATATCACCTGAACCTGGTGTTACTGTGTATGATATTGGCTTCTTCCTTCAGGTACTTGAGTTTCTAGCTCAGAAAGGAATTTTGACATCTGAACATATAAATGGAAGTCCTCGATGTGCTGGAGTTGAAAGGTTAGATTATTTAAACTTGTTTATTCCAGTGTTATTTGGTACCGATTGAAGAGTTTCATATTCAATTTGTTTTCTAGGGACCGTTACTTTTTTGTGTTTTATTTATTTGTAATGCCTTTTTGACCTGAACTAGCATGGGGTTTTCTCTAAGGCCCCGTTTGGATCCTTGGAATTGAATTCATTCTAATGAATTATAATTTAGGCACATATTAATTAAGCTAACGTGATTGTATATTGAATATATTTGTATAATATTGTTAGCCATGCAAGAGAAATGCTTATATATTGCATTTCTACTATAGGGAAACGAGTTTAAGAGCGTGCTATAAGTTGGAGAGTAGAAACATAGCATGGTGATCTATATAATTAATTTCCATCTCCCACCCTATGAATTTGAGATAGGCTTATATGTGAACTTCGGAAAGTTGTGGAATCTCAAATTCCAAACCAAATAGCCTAATCCATTAAGTAGATTTCAATTTCTCGAAAATGAAGGAATCCAAACGGCCTCTAAGTGAAATGAAATCCTTATCTCAGAACAAATGACATTCTTGCTTGTTACTTTGTGGTTCCTTAACTTCTAATTTATTCTCTTGCTATGCAATAGGACAGTTTTCAAACTGTCACTGTTTACTAAACTAAGCCCAGTGCAGTAACAGTGCATGACAATTTAACGTGGATCTAGAGATAGCTCCTACCTTTGTTCCTTGAAGTTTTAATCACAATTCACTTTTTCTATAACTTCATCTGGAACTTGTACTGCAGCTTCAGAGACTCGATGCTGAGTTTAACAAGACATCACGACGTTCAGGTAATGGACATACCATGCTAATGCAGTCTTTCAGCTTTATGTTTTGGAAATATGTGCATAGTTACTTATTTGGTAGATTTCAAACGCAAAGGTTATGCATGGAATTAGGCTTCCACGCATTTGACCACCGAAATGGCCACTACACTTGTGGCAAAGCTAGTTAAAGCACGACTGTTTATGGTCTGTACACTGACCATTTGAGAGTCTTGATCACCAAAACTTGCTGCAATAGACTAAAGTACTAAGTACGAAAGTGTGGCAAAAACACAACCTCGACTACAAACTATTATGTTTGCAAAGTGAGTTGTGGTAAACTTAGGTTGCACCTGGAAACTTAATATCCACTTATTAATTTGGAAAACACCTGTAGAATGATAGCACAAATCACATGGATGCATTTTGGATTAATGTTGTGGATCTGTGCTGCTATATTTCTTCTTCGTTGAGTTGCAAATGGTGCAGTTTTGTTTTCACTTCTATTCTGGATACATGGATGTTTAGTATTACTTTTTGGTAGTTTTATTTTTTTAGACCAATTTATCATGGAAAAACAGGAAAAACTTTTGATAGTTTCGAAAGGAAAGTATATCACTATAAGCGGTGCATGTACAACAGAATTACCATACTTGCATGTGCAGTCAAATTTAAACCTCAACATGCTTTTGTGTTCCTATAAATCACTTCCACAACCAGTAATTACATACCAGGCACTGCTTTTCCATGAAGCGGCATGTGTCTATGATTTTGCAGTTTTGACCCTCTCAGAAATTATCTCTGCTGGTTACTTCTCATGTCTGTTTTTTCTTTGTACTATTAGTTTTCTAATGAAAGTTTCATGTGATTTTTATCTGTATGCATGCAATCCTTAACACGTGAATCAATCTGTCAAGCCTAAAATACTCTTTCCTCCATGTGACAGGTTAATCAGATTGCTCGGAGCTTCCGTGATAGATGGATCCCCCGTAGTACATCCACATTTGTGTATGATGTCCAGGGGACTAATACAGTCTGGAGTTCTGCTAGGAGGAAACGCAAGAGCCGTTGGGACTATCAACCTGACGAGCATTATAAGATGGTGGGACTAAAAATCCAAAAAGTTTTTTCTGGCTTTATGAGAAATAAGTTGCAGAGGAATCAGGGCGCAAACAACTATTGTACTGATGTTCTTGGCATGGGGAGTTCAACACAGGGTGCAGATGATGAAGTCCCTCCTGGGTTTGAGTCCCAGCTGGAGTGTCGGCCTGCACAACTTTCCATAGGCAGTGAGGTTGCTCCAGGACTTTGCATGGAGAGGTACCAACCTAGCTTGAGTATTTCATATGGGGTTCCTGTCACTCTTGTTCAACACTTTGGAACCCCTGAATCTGAAGGAGGCCAATGCCATCAAAAATGGAAAGTTGCACCTGGCGTGCCTTTTAGTCCTTTTCCACCATTGCCTCCCTATCCACGAGGGAGTCCTTGCCCCTCCACTTCATCATCCCAGATGTTTCAGCATGATGGAACACCCCAAGTTAAACATAACAATTCTGGACAATGCGGAAGGATCATGGGCCGAGATGGGAGAGTGCATAGGTCATGGCGAAATGGGCCAAGATCAAAATGGCCATACCATCAAGGAAGGAAATTTTCGAGCACTCATCATAGATTTGAAAGATTCGAACCTCCAAAACCTCAATAGTGATTAAGGGTTCAGGGCAGTGATTGGGCCCAGCCCTGCAGTTTTTGAACCTCAGGTAGCGGTGGTATACATGGTAATTCCTGCTCGTCAGAAGTGTAACAGAAACTGTGTCAGCCTTTAACTATGTTTAAAGAATGTAACTTTCAGTTCATTGGGGGTAGAACAGATGCTGCACATAGGTCATTACCAGTGCAGTGTTACTAATTAATTTGGTCATTTTTTTCTCCCAATGGGTATTCTTAATAGAAACATTTTATGATTTGATTTAATCCTTTTTACAGGTGATAAGGCTAACCAATTTTATCGACAATCCTCTGTAGTCTCGTTTCCTTAATTACGTTTTCCTCCCTTTGCTTTCTCCGTAAAGCTTCTATTTTTGGTGCAGTGTTCATGTGTTTGTTTCCTTTGCTGTTGCATTTTATTTCCACTCCAATAGGTAAGTAGGCTGTTTTGGGGATCTTGTACATGAGTAGCCTTTTGAATCTGTTCAATTTCTTGGAGTGCTCCTAATTTCTAGTCCTCTTGCTGCTTCTACATTACGATGGCTCCTGGACTTAAAATCTTATGATATAGCTGAAGGTGATTCCTAATCGTTCCCCTCTTCTACTGAACGGGCACACGCATCATCTGACACATTGCTACAGGACTTGACAGGTAAGTTGTCCTGAATCCAAATCTGAGCACATTTTCCTTGAATGTCTCATTATATAAGGCCTCGTTTAGATCCTAAATTTTTTTGGGAAAAATTCCTGTAGCACTTTCGTTGTTATTTGGCAAAATTTGTCTATCCATGGACTAACTAGGCTCAAAAGATTCGTCTCGACATTTACAGACAAACTGTACAATTAGTTATTTTTTTTACCTACATTTAATGCTCCATGCATACGTCTAAAGATTCGATGTAACGGGTACTGTGCAAAATTTTTTGGGTCTTTTTGAAAACTAAACATGGCCTAAGTTGTGTCATGCAATTCTGGAGCACGATTTGCTAGCGTTATGTGGTGATATCTGACAAAATTTGCTAATGTCTCGTGTTTTCTTGTTGGAATTTGAAAAAGCTACGTCCTTAGTGTCATTTTGTTATCCTAAATTTGCTAATGTCTCGTATTTTGTTTTGTTGAAATTTGAAACAGCTACTTCGAAGAACTCGACAGTTGGACCTGGCGTATATGGTTGGTTTTGGAAATGTTGAGAGCCTGACACCTTCCTCGTTTTGGAACTTGGAAATGGTGAGATTTAGTTTATTTGGTATCTGGGTGCCCCATGTGGCCATGTCTGTATACCGTGACCACTCACAAATTTATTTATTTTTTCGGTGCGGGGTCAGCTTGTTAGGTTATGTGTTGTTGAGACTGTGGCCATGTTTTTTCTTGCTATATATATTTCTGCTTTAATTTTGGCTATGAAATGGCTGATGCGAAGCTTGGCTACTCAGCAACATGCGACACCGCAGACGTGGTAGCAGAGTCCTGCCCTAGAAGGCTAGAAGCATGTTTGTTATAATACTTTCGATCAAAAGTGCTCGACATTGATTTGACACTGTCTTCTATGCTTATTGCTTAACATTTATCACTAATTTCTTGTAAAATACTTACGCGGTTGTCTATGCTTGTCTTTCATCACTAATTTCTTGTAAAATACTTACGCGGTCTTCTATGCTTATCTTTCATTACTCATTTCCTTTAAAATACTTCGTCCTGCCGTCTCTCTAAGAGTGCAATTCTGGATCTCTTCAAAGTCAAACCTTTTTAAGTTAAGTTTGTAGAAAATAATATTAATGATTATGGTTCTAACATATTGCATTATATATCTACTAATAATAATATTTATTGATATCATAAATATTGCTTTAAAAATGATAAAATGAAAGTGGATTAACTAGGCTTTGCACTTTTCTTAAGATCCTTGAAAACTAAGTGATTTTGCAAGTATTTTGAATACACTTGCATATCAGCATTTAGCTTGTAATTGTTACTTATGTTTGTCACTTTTGAGATCGTACCAAAATCTTGTCCCAACGGCATATTTTTGGGACAGAGGTAGTATCAAGAATTGTTTCCTCTAGTAAGAGCATCTTCAAGAGCTCCCTAAATAACTTCATATTTTTTTAGCAAAAAAGAAAAGCAGCCCTAGATGAATTTGTATATGAATTCATTAAAGATAATTAAGCACTAGGTAAATCTATCCTTCAACCGATAAATATAAATATGTATAAATATGAGAATTTCCTATTTAACACCAGAAAAAATACAAATTCTTTTCTATCGGTACCTGTTTCAAGTTTTTCTTTCCTATTTAACACTTCCGTTAGTTCTGTGAGGAAACACCGTACGTGGTGGCCTGGCATGGAGAGGAAAAGGGAAAAGAGATTGGGTTTCTCTCCCCTTTTTCCAGGAGTTGAGGGAGGATTTTTTTTTCTCAAGTGAGAAACAAAAAATAGGAGAGGGGATTTGTTGTAACTATGTTTTGCACCTCAGTTCTTTTTATGCAAGAATATAGGAAAGTGAGTCTTTTTTTTTAATCTGGTGGAGTTGCTCTTACACCCATCCAACTTACTAGCATGATCATGCGCTGCACACACAGACTCATGGAAAAGAATGAGTGCCTAACGACTAACAAAGTTTTTTTAATACCATCTTGACATGTTGATTTTCAAAAAAAAAAAAGAGAACAGTACCATACACAACATGTAAAGGAGTGCATGCAGTCTATTGCATTTTCATCATGAGAAATACTTAGGGCGTGTTTGGTTCTCAACATGTCGACCTACATTTGGACGCATGTGTAGATTCCCAAAGAGAAGGATGTTAGATCCTTGCACGTGTTGTGTGAGTGCTCTGCAGGTGTAACTTGTAAGATACAGCTGCATCCTGCATCAGCTCATGCAGCCAGATTGGCCTTCACTATCAAGCTAGACCCACGGGATGCAGGATGTGTTTTTGTGGGCCCGCATGTCATAGTAGACTGCATTCGCTCATGCATGTAACCAGATAATCTTACTTTTTTCTACATCCGTTCATGCAATCTGACCTGAAATATGGTTTCACTTATCCCATGTTACGATGATATATGATGCGACGTCTAGCCACAAACCAAACACACCCTTTGTTTCTTTGGAATGCGAATTTTTTTTTTCATGTTTCCTCTTGTTTATGTGAAAATGAATCAATTCTTGTTGTACGGTTCCAATGAAATTTCTATATTCCAAAAAGGGCCCTTAGTGATACTTTCAAAAAGACAGAACCAAAACTTGTTTGACGATCTTATTGGCTTTCCACTTTCACAGAGCGTTGGAAGCTATAACCGTTCATGAATCTACTCGACGTCACAAATACCTGAGTCATTCAAGATAACATGTGAACCACATCGGTGCTCATGCTGGTGGGCAGCATAGGGGTCCAGATATGTACACTTGGAAGTTGGAGCTGGCAGGCAGCTATAACGTCTTCCAAGATATCTCATGCACATAACTACACACCCATCTTGAAACAGCCAATATAGGCAGAGTAGTACAATAATGGTTCTAGTTTACCCATGCCTACATATACTTTGTTTGCTAAAAAATATTGAACATGCACTTTTTTGCTGCGTAATATTGTTGGACTTTTCTGAACTCTGTGAGAAGAAGATAAATCTATATCTATATCTATCCATATCTCTTATAAAGATAAACCCCACTAGCAATATATCTTGCCATGCAAAGTATCCACATCAGCATCTACTAATATATCCCACTAGCACTTTCAACTATCTCGCTATGCAAAGTGTCCACGTCAGCATCCACTAACACATTCAACTAATTCATGCCATTATGTCTTCATTCAAGCTATTCACATTAATAAACCACATTATTTACTAACATATATTTAGTTATCTACATCAGAATGCTGAAAATCATCCACTAACATGTATTATGATATTTATTCAATCATATTAGTAAATATAAGTAATATAATTTCACTAGCGATTTCCGCAGCAACGCGCGAGGCGTTCTTCTAGTATTTTCAATTTCCAAAGGCAAATGTATGTCTCATCTCTTGCTCTCACAAACAATGAGGATAGACAAATGCATGGGAAACAATTACTCCCCTTAGGTATATTAAGCCAGGAAACAACTCTGGCTCACTATGAGAGGGAAAGGTAAGGAAAACATTGGTGTCAGAATATAGCCAAGGAAAATCAAGAGATAAGGGCTGGAAGGTAAACATTGGTTTCAGAACATAGCCAGGGAAAATCAACAAGAAAAGATAGAGAGATGGAGATTTGATCTGGACCCTCAATTTTAGATCTAACGGCCAAGAAAATTAAGTGATGGTTGCCCTTAAAATAATTACCTCAAGTGCTCGGCTTGTACTTCTATAACCAAGGCTGCAGCTGTAGCTGCTTGATTTCAACAGTGCTTGGTGTGCAGCGCTGCTACAGCAAGCCCTACCGATCACAACCAGAAACGTTTTGCAAACAAACCTGATTATCTCTGTGATCATACTTGACAAAGTGCAGAATTTACCTGTTAACACTCATTACATATATATAGCTTAATAATATGTAGGGAAACAAGGTAATACATGCATGTATTTCCTTTTAGGGGGGAAAAACATACAGAACAGCATCAACGTCAAAACTCTCTCAGGCCCCCATCTGGAACAAATAGGGATTTCGCAGGATTTACACGGGGATCAAATCAAACTGTTCCATGCAATATATATTCCCATGAAATCCTTGCGGAATTCCTATGTTCCAGACTGGCTGCCGCACAATGCAGCTTATATATGAGGCAGATTCTTCAACAGGAAAACAAGGTAGGAAAAAGGTTGCATTGTCTTGTTCTTTTGTCAACATAAATAGAAACACATCTCGCGGACCAAGATCACCATCACCTGGACTTGGCTTTCTTGGAGCAGAACATGCCCCCAACCAATTGCAATGAGATCCCGCCGCTCTTGTGCTTCTTGGTCCTGCTGGCACTGGCAGCCTTGTTCTTCTTCTTCACCTTCCTCTCCTTCCTCCTGTCGCCCAGGTCATCCTCGACCATCTTGATGGCCAGCGCCTCCGACAGGCTCGGCAGGTACTCGAGGCTCGCCACCCACTCCTCGGCCCGGCTCTCATCCCACCGGTCGCTGCGGACGCGTCCATGGCCACCACTGTCCTCCTCTTCTCCAACGACGACGGCCACCTCCTTGCCCTTGCTGAGGCTGGAGTAGACGGCCAGGCCCTTGCTGAACTGCACGCTCAGGCTGGACACGGCCACCTCCATCTGGGCCTGCCTCTGCCTCAGCTTCACCACCTCGCCCTTGGCCTCCGCCAGGTCTTCCTCCAGCTTCTTCAGGCACTCCAGCATCACGGACGATGGCGAGGCTGCCGCCGGGGACGCGCTGCTCCCGTTCGAGCTGCCGTTGCCGCCGCCGTGCCGCCGCTCGCCAAACACCTCCACTGCCTCCCGGACAGACTGGAACGGCCGGGAGGTGTCCACCTCGGCTCGGCTCGCGGCGGTTACCTCCATCACCACGGGTGTAGTGTAGTAGCACTTTAGAAGAGTGCGAGGAACGCGATGCAAATGCAATGCAGCATCATGGTGATGGCGAAGGGCGGTGAAGTAGACATCATTCCAGGCCTGTCTTGGCTTCTACTTCAAACACCCACCGGAGGAGTTGCAGCAGCAGAATACAGCAGCAGCAGGCCTTGTGTCGAGGTCAAGTAAAAAACGACGGCCGGTAGAGGGGAAGAAGAGGACTTGCCACCAAAGGCACAGGGAGCTTTTATAAGTGTAGGCTGGACAAGTTGATGGAGCACACACAGAGCTGACAAGGAACAGTAAAAAAGTACATACACAGCAAGTATGCAAGGAAAAGTCTGTTTCTTTCTTTCTAGACAACAGCCACTCTTGCGATGCTTCAGCAGGACTTCAAGAAAACATAAAAGGTCAAGGACAGGCTAAAGAAGTTAGTTTGTGACCGCTTGCAGGAAACATCTGATAGTGCATCAGGATGAAAGCACAAAAGGTTAATGCATAAT
Source organism: Saccharum hybrid cultivar R570 (assembly GCA_038087645.1). Taxonomy (NCBI): domain Eukaryota; kingdom Viridiplantae; phylum Streptophyta; class Magnoliopsida; order Poales; family Poaceae; genus Saccharum; species Saccharum hybrid cultivar. Next base: position 2,173,943 of record JAQSUU010000198.1, read on the forward strand.
ATGCATCCAGGTCAGCTTAACGCTGCAGCTTATATAATTCAGGATCGGGTCTGTTTGCACAGCTGAAACTGTTATACGACAGAAAACCTCAGGTGATGAATTGACAGGGTAACCGATTTGCCCTATACAGATAGGCAGTTTGAGTCTGAATATTTTATGTGAGATGTAGGAAGAGCTATCTCAGTTTAAACCCAAAGGAACAAGGATATAGAACAAACTTCATGTTAGAAGAAGAATAGCCATAGCTGGTGCAAATTTTGACTCAAAAAAATAGCTGGTGCAAATGTCAAGGACTCAAAAGTATGTAATATGAACAAATCATAATAGACTGATATGTTCTGAAGGCGTGTCACTTGGTTTTTACAAATGAATTCTACCAAAGACCATGATGGCCAAACAGTATGAACCAAAAGTAGGAGAAGAGGAAACAAAAACTTGTTACAAAATGGAAGAAAACTTATTACAAAGGGAAAGTACCGTGCCAAAAAATGCAACACTTCATGTAAACCAATGTGTGTCAACAAGTGAAACCTAGGTCGCTTGACGAGCAAATGGTCATCTTGCATCCATCAATGATCAATGGCGTGACTTGTGAAACCTAGGTCGGTTAGTGAACGTGCGACCATTGGCTCTAACAAAATGTGTGATGCCAATACAAAAACCAGCCCACAGAAGTGACAGCAACAAATGGCGAACATCATTCCGGGCTGCAAAATTGATGTAGCAGTCAGCTGTGAACATCAACTAACCAATTCCATCAGCCTGTATAGTCGACTTAGGTCACATACTTAAAATAGTCAAGATCAAGGATGCATATAACAAAGCCCAAAAAATTTCATATTTGTCCCTAGAACGGTGATGCAATCTAAATTCACTCTCAACTTCCAAATTGATTTCTTAACATCCTCCAAATCACTGTTGCAAGGCAGACTTCATGGCTATTGTGGTCTGGTCTCTAGCAAACACATCATTAATTTTGTCATGCTGCCTGGCACATCAACTTGACCACACAGGCGCGCGCGCCCAAATACACACACACACACAAAGTTGAGTCATGGCACAACTCTTCACTGACCCAAGAAAAAGATAAGGGAAGGAATAAACATTTGTGCAAGTGGAATTCGTTGTTTTTTTATTTACTCATTGCACAATATTCTTTATTTGCCCAAACAAAATATCAAGGCAGCATATTTAGTGGTAAAGTTGTTTTCCAAAGGATGAGACTAAATGCAAGATTTTTAAGAAATTGTTCCTTTATTTAATCCATGTATGTTGGATAGAAAAACAGAGAGCAAATGTTGCTGCCTGCCAAATTGCAGGGGAGAATTAATCAGCATAAATTTATAGCAGAACACCCCCAAATGCCTGTTTCAGAAGATTCAGAATTCTTACCTTGTCTTAGTGACATCATCATGAACATTAGAGCTCCCATAACCAATGCAAAAGCAAGGCGGAAGGACTGCGAAAGAAAAACTGCAGAGGTTAGTCTACAATGTGATAGCTCCATACCTAAAATGCAACTTCAAGCTATAGCTAATTGTACCCACCGCATAACTCTCCAGAAGTCCTGCTTTGCTTGGCACTGCCATGTCTCGACTAACAGATGTCATGTAATGTCCTTGAAGAAGATCCATGGCATCCTGTGTAAGGTAATAAATAAATACTGAGGCACTGCCTATATAGCACACAAGTCAGATACTTCAACGAAAGGTAAACTGGAACTTAGAAGAAAGAGAGTTAAGCCTCGTATGAAGTCAGTTAGACTGGATGGAGACATTAGCAACAGGTTTTATAGAGGACGCATTAATCATAATTGGCGTATAGTCCTCTGACACTAGTGAAAATCCTTACCACTCAATTAAATCATACAACGTCATGTAAGCTGCCATTTTCATCATAAATTTTTCAGTACTTTCTTGCTTAGGCTTACCCCCAATTCAAGAATCGCACTGGTACTAATATATGATTAACATAATATAGTACTAGGCTAAGTTATGGAAATGCGACATTTGGGGCACCATAAAAAAAAGTACTGTTTACCTGCTTAGTCCCATCAACGAAGTTATTAAAGTAGTATCTACCAAGTGCATTCCTCAAATCGTTCAGAATTCCTTGAGTAGTTCGCTTCCCATACCTAATAGACAAAAACAAATTCAAACTATGGACAAAGTATCCTAGAAATAGAATAAAAAATATTCCGCATTTGTCTTCATTTTAAAGCACCCAACTACAAACAAAATGAATATAAATTAACTAGCAGTAATCTAGAGACTGACAAACAAAAGTACACTACTTAATATGCACTTGGTCAGCCAAATTATTAATGTGGACATGTGGAACCATCTTGTGCCCTGTTGCACTGAAATTTACTGGTTAGATTACAGTAGCCCATTATCTGAGTGATACAGGTATAGAGATCATTGTAAAAGTGGCAACAAGCTACAACTGTTCTTAGTTAATGTACAATTAGAAGTAGTTTATGTTCTTGCTAACTAGAAAAGGAAAGAAATAGAAATAGAATAAAAGAACTCAAAATAAGAAACATGATTTTTTTTCTAAATAAATTACCGAACAAAATCTCCCTTCAGAGCAGGAGTTCCAGAGTACTGAATGCTTATTGCATCTCCATGATTGGCCCACACTGAAAAAAGGCTCATTTTACTACAGCAACATGTTTATATGGCTTGGAAAAGTAGAACCAAGAACCTGGATTAATTAAATGGCAAACATAATACTCACAAATTTTGTAGTTTGTATCAAAGGCTGGATGTTTGCTTATTGTATCACCAGCACCAAAAACTCCTATACGTTGAAGTTGGCTTTCCAGAATTTTTCGCCCAATCATGCTCTGTTCAGGAATGTCAGAGTTTAGATATACAAGTGAAAGTTGAACAGGAATAGAACTTATAACATAAAATAAATAGCAATAGTATGTCATAAAAGTATCAACAAGAGTGCAATGATTGTCTACTTTGCAAGTCCAGCCATGGGATTCTTATTGCATCAGTATTGCTAGTATGTGTATGTTACAGTAAAAAAGAAATGTATTACTAGTATGTACTGTTTTAGAACAAACAATCTGAAAAACCAAACAAGTGTGCAACTTAAACCATATCATCAATATCGAGCATGCAGTCCTAAAAGTACATCAATCCATATTCCATACACAGTGAAACAGTTTGGATATGATTCACAAATCAAAAGATGGCTTTGCAATTTCTACACCTGTCTGATAATATACATTAATGCTATAATAAACCATGAAGGGCCCTTAGACAAACAATAAATGTCATACGCTGGTTTGAAAAACTAGGTAACTGGATGACAAACGGTATTGCATAGACAGATTATTTGATAAACAACAAATGTTGAAGGACGAGTGAATGTGATAAAGTCTAGTAAGTACCTGAGTCACATTGGTGCGATCCAAACAATCTATACAATTTGTTCTTACAGTGCCAGTCTGCTCCTCAATTTTCTCTCCTTTATCATTTACAAGGAAGTACCTATCACATAACCATATTAGCAAGACCATGCAAAGGAAATGATAACAATATAACATCCAGAGATGTAAGAGACTTTGGAAACAAGGTATAAAGGAACATATCGCTAGATATACAAAAGAACTCACTAGACAAGAAGATAACAAACCAATAACAGTATGACTAGTGATTGAATGCACTGCACTTTTCCTACTTAGCCAGAAACTCCGAATACGAAAAAGAAAATCTGCATGGTAGGTCCTTAATGCATCTGTACTATAGCCCCTAAAAGCTCCAACCAGTATTTCAGGTGGCAATGTGCAAGATTAGATAGGTTTAACTTCAAGCAGAAAAGTTTGTTCTGCATCAGGCTGAATCAGAGTAAAATCTATACACCAACAGATTAAAGAACTAAATGATTCACTCAAGCGTGACTCGTGCAGTTGTTTTTTGCATGCAGATTTGATGCAATTGGTGGTTTTCTGTTGACCAAAGCACGATGGTGATTGATTTGGCCCCAATATAACAAGGTTCCTTTGACAGACAACAAGAATGTACATAAATGATAAAGGGCATGGCATTGAATATACTGTATCAGCTAACAGCATACTTATGTTTCTGAAGATAGTCCTTGATCTGATCATACAGCTGAGAAAGGCGCTCAAAGTGAATATGACCACAAACTCGGTGGAAGTCAAAGTGCACATATCTGCAAGACATGGCATTCATACATGCTTAGCTCTAATACAACATGATAGGAGCAGTGAGCATTCAATCGTAGAGAAAGAAATTGTTACCTTATATCTTCACTAAGAATAGGTTCAATAGATTTTGCATATCTTTCACGGAGGCGACCCTCACCGCCACCCTGAAAGATAGAATGAAGTCAATAAGCAAGTAAAATACTCTATGCAACATAAGCCGAAGGAATCACGGTATTACATTTCTACGAAACAACCATGCTCACTAGGGGAAAAAAGCATGCAAGTATGCAGAATGCATATCAGAGGTCAATCCTAAAGGGTGTACCCAGTGCAGAGAGCTCCCGCTCTATGCGGAGTCTGGGGAAGGGTGTCAGTGGCAAGCCTTACCCTCGCCTGTGTAATGCGAGGAGACCGCGACTCGAACCCGGGACCTTCCGGTCACAGGCGGTAAGACTCTACCGCTTGCACCAGGCCCGCCCTTCATATCAGAGGTCAATCCTAATATGAAGAAAATAAATTCGATTTTGGAAAATAGACATCTTAAAGAGGAGCAAATCCCATACACAATGGTCATGGAGCATATACTTCTTTCTTAATTTTGAAAATCATAGCACTAAAGTTAGTTCGAAGTCCAAGAGCAGTGCACTTACTGTATTGACAAGATCAACAGCTAAGACAGCCCCATATTTCTTTTGCAAATCATGGAAGTGCCTCTCAAGTACACGAGGCTGAACAACAGAAACAGATAGCATATAATTTCACAGAAATGCATAGTGCCATTAAAGCAACAAGGTAAAGAACAAAACAAGGAACGAGATAAGTGGGCTCACCGCCTCCTCTTGTCTAACAATGTCAAAACTAGGTTTGTATGTCAAATCAACAATCTGCTCCCACAAGAATGGCATAGAGCCTCGAACCTACAAAACATATAATTTGTTAAATATTTGGAAGATTTGTATAACAACAAACTAATTCAGAATAAAGCACAACTTAAAAGTGTGGGAACCAGAAAGCAATGTTATTGGTTGATTCTAGATTGTGTGAAGAAACTTACTTGTACATAGGATGCTGTAAACCCTTTTGACTGCATTATCTGCTCTGATTCAACGAAGTTTGCAGCATAACCCTCTGCATCAGCTCCTCGTCTCCACATTCGAGTACCTTAAAAAACCAGAGAGCTATTATTCAATCCTAAGAAATTGAGTTTACTGGAAATGAGACAGATGGAGTTTTTTTAACATTAAATACAGCCCGGGGGGCAGGGGGGGCGGGGGGTGGTGCACTGTAAGGATTTTAATTGAAAAAAAAGGAATAAAAAGAACCGTACAACAGGAGGCTGGTTCCAGCCAACCACATATTGAACTAAAATGTTAATGAAATTTGAAAAATCTGAAAAACTTATTTTGATGACAACAAACCCTCACCTATCCTTCGTGTGCACCGACGTGCAATCAGGGTCACATTTACCTTCTCTGACCCAACTTCTGCTTGGATATTTTGAAAACCTGATGTTTAGTTAAGTTGCAGAAACTCACAGAAAACTTGAGTCAATATTTTAATAGAAAACATCTTATTTCTCCACAGATTTGCTATGGTACTCCGAAATTACTGTGGACCCATCCACTTAGATAGATCTAGATGGCTATGATTAACTATTACCTCCTAGGAAGTAAAGTTTTTAGTTCTTGAATGTGACATAAAAAAAGGAGACATGTTTAGAGGTGTGTATGCTAACATGACTTATTATGTCAAAGATGTGTGACATGTTATGAAAAATGTATATGACAGTTGCACATTAGATGCATTATATGTAGGTAACATTTTTCAACAGAAGTAGTTGTAACGTGATTTCCTAAGGGGTTCTCAGAGTACCATAGCAAGGCTCATTTCTCTAGTAGTGAAATTGTTGAAAATGTCATGATATACCGAGGATACTGCCTTGAATTACTGGCAATAAGTACTGGTTCAGCTGTCAAGGGAGAAAGAAGAAATCAGAATACTTTGCAGATATCAGCACTTAAATCAAAACTGAAATGAGCTAAGGGCCTGTCCAGAAAGGGAATTTTTTATCGAACATGTAGGAGAGCTGCGTGTCATTATATTAAGAATAAAGAATGGGAAAATTACTATACAAAATTTTAGGATTTCGTTCAAATGTGAGCTGAATGCTAAGGCGATCCGGTTACCAACCCCTCCTATCCAAACAGAATACCTAGAGATAGTCTTAATCTTACCTTGTTCTCAATTAGAGGTTCCAACAAGTAAGCGTTCCATAGAAATCTTGGTTCCGCCTGAAAATAATTATGTTAATTGATCAGTAATAGTAGTTAGAAAAGCACAAGGCATCGTGGATTTAGTACAAGAAATTGTTAAGCACTGATGCTTAACTTGGCAGAGCAAGATTGTATATTTCTGCACTGTTCTTTGAGGTGATTATGAGAAGCTACTGTGAAAAATTCATAATCAACTTTACGAGGTTGAAATCAAATACATTTGATTTTTCTCACACCATAAAAGTTCTACCAAAAATTAAAACAGTCCTACAAATTATCCATGTTGAAGGAGAATGGCATTACTAAAGTCATTAGCATTACCAACAGCAGAATGGCACATTTTGAGATTAGGTGTTAAAGGAGAATGCAAGCTTTGTCGCCAAAAGGAATAGTCAGATTATGTCACACTCTTTTTGTGTACCAATAAAAGTAGCAACTAGCAAAAGTAACCTGGTACTGCATGTTCCAATAAAGCATAAGCAGCACTGCAGCAGAAGCTTGCAATGGAGAAAGATAAGGCCTCCATCTGTAAGCAAACTCTGGAATTAGAAATGGAGAACGAAAGAAACCTGTCTCCAAAGAGGAAGAGCTCTATACTCATTGCCTAGATCATGTAGCCTCTGTGCACTGGATTAGAACAGACAAAGACAAGCATGCGGTAAGCGATCAATACAGGGAAATATTCCAAATACTCAATTAATTGAGACATGCATATTCTATTATAGCTTCTCTCTGCCTAGAAAAGCTAAAGCTACTAAACGTTTCAAGTATAGAGCTCAAGAATGTAACTGAAAATGTTAAATAAGATACTCACGAAAGTGTTAGGTTGATATCGTAGGAAAAGTGAAGGCCAACAGTCCTCTCTGCAGCATCCAGGAGTTCCGAGAATTCTGATTCCATTTTTTTCTGCCAACAGCATATTTGAATGTTCAAATGGAATATTTATGGACTTTGAAAGTCAATTCATAAAAGCAAGCAAAGCGCCGCAAACAACTTAGCTGAGAACAAAAGAAGCATATGTTAGACCTGCTCAGCAGAGGTGGTGTTATGTGCATTATTGCAGGGAAGAACTTTTAGCCCTGTCACTTTAAAAATTGCGTGTCCAAAATAGGATCCCACACAATCACGATCCGTGACCACCACAAAATATGATCCAACTGCAAGTTTGAGCACTCCTATCACACCATATACTGTTTGAACTTTATGTTTTGTAGTGGGTCCACGTGACGGCAAGTCTTGAACTAGATTCATTGTTCCACTGGTCCGGCTAACTGACAAGTACAAGTCAGCAAGGCCATCAATTGGTTCAAATATATAAGAGTCAGGAAACTCCCAGAGTCTCAGTCTTGTATGGAGTTTTGACGAAGGGCTTGCATCAGTTGTCTCATCCATGGTGGGATAACCTGAAATAATTGGTGAAACTGATGATAATTAGCATCACAATGACATGGCTAGATTTTCATTTAGAGTACTGGTCAATTTGATATCACAAAATATCATTCATGTCAAGATACTTGGAACTAGGAGGTAAATATATTAAAAGAATTATAGTGAATACTTTTGACACATGACACCTCCATCTTTCATTACATCTAATCTAATCTAAAATAAGAAAAAAGATAAGATGTTGTAAAGGAAGTTATCAACATCTTGAGAAGACATGAACAATTAGAGAATGATGGTTGCCCAATAGCCTGCCCTTTTGTTTTCTTCCTTCTCTCCTTTGCACCAAATATTTCTCTCATTTCCATAATTATTGCTATATCTCTATATAGTCCCTTCCCTGTATCTATTTTTTTCTATCATTTTCATCTTCCTCCACATATTTTATCACATTGTAATATTGTATAGCATGTTTAGATTATGTTGATGGAAATGGATAACAAATAGTGCGTTAGGAGCCGCTACATACTTGTGGCGTGGTGTTTAGCATATAAGAAGTTGCCTGGTATTTTTTGAAACTAAAAATTTCTCTAGATTGTACAATAACAGAAGAAAAGACAGGGCTGCAGTGGCAACCATCAGAGCAAGCCTTCTGGAACCTTGCAAGTTGCAACACACATGAGCAGTAGGCCTTGAATAATCATCTTTCATGGAAAAAAGAAATAGAAAGCTCCAACCTTGCGCGTGGGCAACCATGGAAAAAAGAAATAGAAAGCTCCAACCTTGAGCGTGGGCAACTGTGAGATGGCCACCAACAGGAGCACAGCCGAACAATTGCCTGATACGTGATCAAGGAAAATGGGTTCTAACACGGTCGTGCTGAGATCGGAGGGACCTATGGCCCTGGATCCTTCTATTAACACGATTCACGCAAGGCGGACAGGCCGCAAGAATGCATCCTGTAACTAGAGCAGCACAGCTGGTCATTGGCCCACAGTGTGATAGCTAGCACCAGGGATCTTGGGTGATGAGGAATCAGAATGTCTTTGCGATCCTATATGTTGTTGGAGACGACAGATCAGGGCTGGCTGAGGAGAGAATCAAGCAACTGACTCAACAGCATGCGCTATTCGCCTTATCCAGAAATCAGAAACCCAGAGCTTGCATCGCAGGCACGAAATCTGAGGCTATATCCACGGTGTCCGGTCGATCGCGGAGATCGACAGGACGCTCGCAGGCAATTTTGGTAGGATTAAGCGGCGTGGAATCCGCAACGCCCAATCGAATCCCCTACGGCCTACGGGCGGGCGATCCACGGCGCTCTCAACCACCCAGCGCCCCAATGCCAAGCGATAAATAATTCCAGTCAAGTCCGTCGGAGAAACGAGGCGTACCACGGCGATAAGAAGGCCCCTCCTGCTGCAGCGGCTACCTGGTTGTCGGGGATCGCTGGGCGGTGTTGCCGGTGTTGTCGCCGGAGCGGGGCGGAGACTATTCCCTCGAGGCCGGCGATGCAGAGGTCGAGGGTGAGGGGGCCACAGACAAGGTCATAAAAGCTGTGCCACGATCTGTATTTGTCTTTCTGCATGCGGGCCCCGCATGGAGTCCGATTGTTTTGCGGGAAAGGTTGACTGGTACAGAGGCGGCCCGAATCAATAGGACATTCCTCCAGGCCCAATGTCACTCATCCAACCGCCGAGGTCCGCGGACGGGCGCCGCGTGACTGTTGGCCGTTCCATTCAACGTTTGAAACGTAAAAACACTTGCAACATCAAAGAAATTTATTACAATATACGATTGAATCAGATAAAATATTTGGAACAAACGCTGCAACATCTAGCATGAAACATATACAACATTCAGATAAAACACTAGCAACATGCACCTTAAATGGATGAAACATTTCGAACAAACGCTTGCAACATCCGTATGTGGCTATTGCAACATGTGTAACATTCCGATCTACTCCCTCCGTCCAGAAAAACATGCAATTCTAGCACAGTGTCACGTTTTAGTATCTTAACTTTGACCAATTATAGATAAAAAAGTATCAATGTTTATGATATCAAATAAATATTATTAGATTAATTATAAAATATATTTTCATAATAAATTAATTTGGAGTCATAAATATGAAATACTACTCCCTCCATCCCAAATTATAAGACGTTTGACTTTTTTGACACCAAGTTTGACCACTCGTCTTATTCAAAATTTTGTGCAAAATATCAATTCTTTTATCGTGGCTTGGTATATTAATAAAAGTTCCTCAAGAATGACTTAAATTTGACTATGTTTACACAAATTTTTTAAATAAGACGAATGGTTAAACTTGAGATAAAAAAAGTCAAACGTCTTATAATTTGGGATAGAGGGAGTATTCACTATAAACTTGGTCAAATGTGAACTACTTTTTCTGGCACGCAACCCATAGTTGCATGTTTTTACGGACTGAGGAAGTACTTTTGCAACATCTACATGCAACACTTACAATATACTTCTGAAACATCTGAAACAATTAAAACATGCGCTTCTTCTTGTCGTGGTATCTTCGGCGAACAGTGGGAGACAATGTCCCGGCCAGCGACGACCTTCATCTTGTGGCGTCGAGGTGGTGGTGGCGCGGAGCACGCCGTAGCCGCGGCAGGACGAGCATGGAGTGGACGCGCGGCAGTGGATGACCACGACGGCGAGGCAGAGTAGGACGCACGGCGCATGATGGGTGCGCGCGGGGAGAGATGGCCGCAACGGCAAGGAAGAGTGGTGCAACGCACGTGGGATGGGGACACGTGCAAGGAGATAGCCGTGGTGGCGATGCGGATTGGAACGAGCAGATGGCTGCATGGTGTGGTGAAGCACGCGATGGGCGAGTGGAGTGGGAAGATATTTTTTAGAGAGATAAGGAGACATAGAGAGCAGGCAAGGCCTGTTAGGTCGGTAGTGGTAGTGCACAGGCCCGTCAAGGAGCGTCCGGACGAACGGATACCCTGGCTGAAGCATTACTGTTTTTGCTATTGACTTTTGTAATAAAATCTTTAGTTTCTCATGCTTTTTAGCTTCTTGTTTATTTCATCGGAAGCCAACTTTCTAGCTTTTCAAAAGTCGGCTCAACAATTAGAGGTTGTTTGGTTTAGCTTTTGGCAAAAGCCAGTAAAAAGCTTAAACAAATAGGTCCTTAGCATTTGTTATTTTAAATATTAAGCGGCAAACGGGGGCACTCATTTGTTAGTGTTTAGGTTGTTTAAACGGTCTTTAAATGGAGTTCAACTGCCTAAACGCTCTTGTATAGTAACACTAAAATATACATATTTATGTATGTAAAAGTAATATATGCTAGAAAGTATATATATTTACACATGTAAAAAAATATGAGTAAATTGCACTGTAGGTACCTAAACTATTAGGTGTTTCACAGATGGGTACTCTAACTGAAAAACGTAACTTCTGGGTACTGGAACTATACTTATGTAACTTCTGGGTACTTCAACTAAAAACATAACGTCTAGATACTGGAACTATATTTACGTAACTTCTGGGTACTGGCGCTTGAGCAGCACCGCGCCCACGTCGACGGCGGCGGCGCTCGCTCGCCGTGGGATAGGCGAAGCAGAGCTCCCGCTCGCACGCACCGCGCATGCCGCCACAGGCGAGCTGCCGTGGGAAACCACGCCTTGCCTACGGTCGCGCAGCGCCTGCGCTAGGGCCCTACCGATGGCTGCCCTCACCGACATGGACTGCTACGCGCTCTGGGTGTGGAGTCCGGCGGCACTGACGGCCACGCTCAGCTCCAGGCGGCACTAACGGCCAATCTGCCGAGCCCCATTTGAACTCCTGATCGTGGAATACGGCAGAGAACAACTCCTGATTGTAGTCGGTGCTGAGTGTGGCCGTCAGTACCGCCGGACTCCACACCCAGAGCGCGTAGCAGTCCATGTCGGCGAGGGCAGCCATCGGTGGGGCCCTAGCGCGGGCGCTGCGCGGCCGTAGGCAAGGCGTGGTTTCCCACGGCAGCTCGCCTACAGCGGCATGCACGGTGCGTGCGAGCGGGAGCTCTGCTCCGCCTGTCCCACGACGAGCGAGCGCCGTCACCGTCGACGTGGGCGCGGTGCTGCTCAAGCGCCAGTACCCAGAAGTTACGTAAGTATAGTTCCAGTACCTAGACGTTACGTTTTTAGTTGAAGTACCCAGAAGTTACGTAAGTATAGTTCCAGTACCCAGAAGTTACGTTTTTCAGTTGGAGTACCCATCTGTGAAACACCTAATAGTTTAGGTACCTACAGTGCAATTTACTCAAAATATATCATCTAATAAAACTTGCGGCAAAGCTTTTGCTGTCCTTTTAAAAAAATAAGTATTACACCAAATATTTTTTTGGAAAAAAATAAATCCCACTCCACCTGAAAGGTCCTTGTTTGGTTTTGGTAATTGAGTGACAACTTTAGGTGGACTAATTGTGTTTAATGTGAAATACACAGGAGATTAGTCCACAGGTGATGGTGTCATAGAGGAACTCATTGCATATGAGACATGCCATGGAGTCATGTGGCCAAGGTGGTAAAGATCAAGATGAGGCTTGGCTCGACGGACCGGTTGCAAGTGTAAAGGGCAAGTCGGAGGCTTTGGAGTGATGGACCGTGAGACGGTGAAGCTTGAGCAAGCCTTGGCGCCGATGGACCGACACAACAGTGAAGAGCAAGTGAAGTCAAGATTGATGAACCAATACGGTCACGTGATGATATGAAGTGGATCATATCATTTGGTGATTGGTTGGTGCATGCGTTGCATCAACGTCGGAGGAGTTGGAATAGAATACGCAAGGCAAAGATATAACCTAGGGTATTTTCATTTCACTGGTCATAGATGTATAAAGAAGTTGATGATTGGGTTTAGGATAGATAGCCATACTATCAAGAGGGGCTAACTTGTTTGCATATCGGTCATCTAGTGTCACTTAAGCGATCTAACTTTGCATACGTGTTAAGATCGAGTGGCGAGGCAAGTTGAGTGTCTAACTCCTCGGAGAAAATGATTGTGAAAATGCTAACACACGTGTACAAGGTGGTGTTCACTTGTTGGTGTTAGCACATTTATGAAGGCGATGAAGTTTGAGGGGTAGAGAGGGGTTTGGGGTCCTCTCTCCCTCCCGCCGAGCTTGCGAGGCGGGATTCAGGTATTTTCGAGAAAATGAAATGCTAAATTTTTTTGCGCCGAAGGTTGGAAGAAGTGGCGAAGTCACGGAACAAGTTTACGCTGAGAAACATGCGACAGACGCGCACGACGCACGCGATAGACGCGGCTGTGCAGCGTCTGTCGCCTAACCCTAGCGACGTGGCGCGAGGCTTTGTGGAGTGGTGCGACAGACGTGCGGGCGTTCGCGCGACAGACGTTGACATCAACGTCTATCGGCTTCGCGCTGAGAAGTCGAGCGGCTTTGCGCTATATCAGACGCAGGACGGTGTTTGTCGGCCTCCCGTCAGACGCGTCTGTCGCGTTGGAGCACGGCGCTAGGCGTTCTAGACCGCGTTTGTCGGTGCGACAGACGCGCGCCCGTGAAGCGTCGGACGCGTCTGACGCTGGAGAATTTGACCATTGGAGTTTTAGCGTGTGGAGACACGTGGAAGCCGTACGAGCGACGGATGCGCCTATAGCGTCTGTCACCCCCGAAAAATGCCCAATGATGGCATATGGTTGTGGGGCTATAAATAGAAGTGGTGGCCGGCCTTGGCTGGTGCTTGGCACCCTTAGGACTTAGTGTCCATGCTTTGGGAGTGCTAGGAGAGCCTCTAACTCACTTGAGCTTGATAGTGATCATCTGATCGAGTAAGTAAGCGATTCTAGTGCGTTGCATCATGAGGATTGCATCGAGTGGTACTAGGTGATCGTGTTGTAAGCCGGTGGTACTTGTTACTCTTGGAGGTTTCCACCTCCTAGATGGCTTGGTGGCTTGCGACTCCGTTGAAGCACGCGTGGAGATTGTGCGTGGCTCCGGAGGAGGATTTGTGAGGGGGATTGTGCTCACCCCGCGAGGATCACGAAGAGCAACTCTAGTAAAACTCCTGATCTATTATGATAGTTTGCTAAGAGACTAGCAAAGGTTAAGCTTGGGGGAGCTTGTTGATGGTCCTTAACGTCAACATTATACCTTCGATTAATGCACAACATAATGGTAAAAGGGTTATTAGTGCATAGTTGTAGGGTTTATTCTGACAAGTTCCACGAGTTATGTTGCTCTCACTTCTTTTACAGAATTATTGATATTTCACCACATAAAAGTATCTCAGATGACAAAATAGAACACACCATTGTAAAGATCTTATCCAGACAATCGAAACAAACATATCATTTGTTATATTTGGAGTCCCGACGAGAAAGTTCCTGATGAATACGCCTAGAAATTCTCTGGAATACTCCAGAACCATCACCAAGCAAGAGTTTTATGGACTAACATGACAATTTCCACAGCTTTGGTGATTTGTGAATTTTCAAGGATTAAAACAGAATAAGCCGGGGAGGAGTAGGAGCCAAGGAACCGAACCAAATCAAGTCAAAATTTCGCAAGAATTGACGAGAAGGTTCTAGAGGACACCAGAGGACACGGGAATAAAACGGAAGCTCGACGGCTGACAGGAGGGGCCGGCCGACCCCACATGTCAGGCTGGCTGCCTGGGCCCACAAGGAAGTGAGCTCTATTTCGCGTGACGGCCTTCAACCGACCTCTACGACGCATCTCGACCATTGTTTCAAGTCGGTTTGATCTGAAGGTTGCAGTTCATCCCTCCGGGCTATATAAGCAGGGGTAGACCCTCCCTGAGGAGGGGAATCACAACCATCATCAGTTGATCTCTTATTCAGAAGGCCAGAGAGAAAGGCTAGGGTTTCCAATTAGAAGATTAGAGCTCTATTTCAAGTTTAGGGTTATAATCTAGCTAGATACAAGTAGAGTTGAGCGTGGCTCAGGATTCCAGATCGACATCAGGAGATTTGGTAATTCTATCATTGTATCTCGTAATTATGACTTTGTTCTACTTCAATATCATTATATTCTTGTCTATTTTATTCTTAATTTATTCTAGTTCTATCTTTGATATAGTTTTGATTGATAATAAGTTTAGGCATAAGTTCGTAGAACGCCTAGTTCAACTCCGGATTGAATTAGGTGGTAGAAGTAATGTAGACGTGGTGTCTAGATTATATTTACCTGCGAATGCACCCTATTTTTTGGGCCATGTGGTAGATCACGAAGGTGACTTTTATAGCTTCGTTGAGTCCTCTGTAGTCCACTACCCGAATCTAGGACAAGTAGCCAGTTACTTGAGGAAGGATTGCTCTGTTCTTGAATTTCTTGAAGTAATATTCCTTATGTTTAGATGGAAGATTGATTATGCTATAGATGATAAGGAGTAGATTAGAAAACCCTGAGACTTGGTAGATAGGACATAACCCTAGGAATTAAATCTCTAACTGTGTCGCTTTAGTCTGGATCTACTTGATCCTACAAGTTCTCTCTAATTATGGATTCCCTATCTTATCTCATTATCATTATCATTATTATCAATATTATTTGGTTTACCCCTGTTTAGATAGAAGTGGTTAATTGATTTATATCTATAGTATGTATTTGTAATTCTTATAGCCATATCAACTTTCTCTTTTAAACCCTGTTTAGAAGCTCCCAGTAGTAGAATTATAAATAACGATACTTGAAACTTTTCTGGGTGAAATGCTACAACGGGAGTATTTTATCTGTGCACTTGCAGATATCTTTTTATATTTTATAAGTGCCATGATTATAAGTACAACCACATTTCTTACGTCGTGTTAGGGATGACAACCTAACGGGTGCAGCGTAAGAGATGCCAACACTTGTGTAGCTAGAAGTTGTTTCCTTGTCTTGCTTAGTTTGTGTAGCTAAGTAAGTTGAGTTCTTGGTTTAGCTTGTGTAGCGTTAACCTTGAGCTTTGCTAGTGAGCTTAGTTGGCTTTGTGCTTTTTCTTACTAGTTGTGTAGGAGCTCCCCGTGCTTGCTAAAGTACTAGCGCATAGATTTATGTGACCTTGTTATAGAATTAATTAGGAGAGCTCTTGCTAAGGAAAGCACCTTAGTTGCTTTTTAGAATCTTTGATAGATGCTTGTGAACTTAGAGGGGGTGTAGTCTTGGCTAGACCGATAGTTTTAATTCCGCATTTATTTCGATTAGCCGACGCGATTAATTTTAGAACGGACTATTCAACCCCCTCTAGTCTGCCATCTCGACCCTTCACCACCTCATATACTTACGATGTTACACTACTACATAAATTTTTATAGAGGTGGGCGAAACTAGTTTTGCGAGGCGGTTTTCCCGTTCGCCTCGCTTCTGAGGTCATGGTAAATCACCGGTTTACCGAGGCGGACCAGACGCCTGCCACCGTTAATAAAATAAAAAAAATAAAAAAACAACGAGCCCACCCGCGAGCCCATCCAGGGCCCGGAGTCGAGCCTATCCGCCACCGTGCATGTGGAGCCCGATCCGTCATGGATCCGTCGCCGTGGACCCAGATCCACTAGAGAGGGTGGATCCCCGCTGGAGAAGCCCCCGCGCGTCGCCGGTGCTGGAGGTGGTCGCCGCCACCGGATCCCCGCTGGAGGAGGCCCCGCGCGTCGCTGGCACTGGAGGAGAGGGATCCTCGCTAGAGGTGGCTGCCGCCACCGGATCCCCACTGCAGGAGGCCGTCGTCGCCGGATCCCTGCTGGAGGAGGCCCCGCGCGTCGTCAGCGCTGGAGGAAAGGGCGGATCTCCACTGGAGGAGGCCGCCGCGTGGATCCCTGCTGGAGGAGGCCCCGCGCGTCGCCGGCGCTGGAGGAGAGGGCGGATCCCGGCTGGAGGAGGCCGTGGATCCCTGCCGGAGGAGAGGGCGGATCCCCGCTGGAGGAGGCCGTGCGTTGCCGTCATCGTGAGAGAGAGACAGAGAGAGGGAGGGGCGCGGTGACTGTGCGAGTGGGAGAGACAGAGGAGTGGGAGTGACTGCGCGAGTGAGAGATGGGAGAGGAAACCTAACTCTTGTGTTTTATCCGTGGTCTTGTTTATTGGGCCTTGTCTGGGCCATTTGGGCCTCGGCTCATTTATCCAAGGCAGGCCTTTTAGGAGGTTCGCCTTCGAAAATAGAGGCATTTTTAGAGGTGGTTATTTTTTAACTGCCTCCGTAAATTGAAACACCCACCTCGGTTTAACCGAGGCGGTTGTAACTATTGCCCGCCTTGGAAAAAAACGGAAACGTCTCGCAAAAGATTTTTTGTAGTAGTGTTAATTAGTTGGGTGCCAAATGTGGTTGTTATAATCTTTCTATTGACTAAACAGTAAATTAAATGTCTATTTAGCTCATCTAATCACGTTTCGGTTTAAATGTGCCAACCGTTTAATTCACTGTTTAGAACCTAAACGACATGGGTGGCCTTTGTTTTCTGTTTAAATGTTGTTCAAACGGACTAAATGGTCATTTGGATGAACAATGGTCCTTGGACACTGGACACCAAGCCTAGAAACGAGCGTCAACTCATGGGCAATTTGCCCATGCACGGTTGCGCGCTAGTAGGGGTGAAGATAAAAACGCTTTGGATCGAAGCAGTTAATGGCTCTCACATATCCTAATACGTTTTCCTTTATTGTAATTGAATTGAGTAGATAACGTCTGGATGCACTGTGAATTTATTTTTGTCCAAAATGGTTTGGAGATAAAGCGAAATCGGATTGAAGGCGGTTTTAAATAGTCAAATAATACGTACATATGTAGAGAATTATATCATTATATGTTTATCAAGAACTATTAGTTTAGTAAAACGGCAATAGCAACTAGTTCACAAAATCTTGCATTACGGTCCATTTTGTGTTGACCATACTGACACAATTAGCGCTTACCAAGGTATGCACACTCACAAAAGATAAGTTATTAGCCAACAAGTTTTCAATTCAAAATTTAGCGCATAAAACAACCACATTAAAAAATAAGACATCTCAACTAGCGAGCTTTCATGAATTCTTTTGGCTTTTAGTCTAGGCAATCGGATATCTATCCTACTTTAAACATCGGATTATCCGCATAAAGTTTGAGGACAATACATATCCACCGGATTTTACCGATTTCATATCCCGCCATACATTTGCACACAACATAGATGAAGAGAGTTGTAACGGTCGAAGCCTAATTATATATACTAGACTAGAGATATGTATATACCTATTACATACTATTTTTGATACAATTATTGGGTATTTCCAGGACTGCATCAACCGTAGATGAGCTCCTGGTTTTGGCAGGCGGCGATCGTGGCGGCCGCCGAACTGTCGTCGTCTCTCGTCAGTCAGTGCGAACACGCGACGTGACTTTAACGCCGACCTGGCACACGGTCGGATCGGAGACACCTGTACGCCAGCTGGACGGGCGACGGATGTGGGAGTATCCGACGGCCAGGCGTCGAGTGTGCTACCTGTACGCAGTACGGCAGTAGTACTCGTACGCATGCACCGCATCCTGCTCCAGGCGTGCATGCGTCGTACACCAACGTACCCCTGGTACAGAAGAGACAAGCATCTAGGGATGAAAACGATAGCAAACGATCGATAAAAGGTCAAATCACTTTTATTTTTACAGTTTTTTTTAAAACAAAATCAATACGATATTGTCGGAACGAATACGGCACCTATATTCTGGTAATTTCGAAAATGATAATAGTTGATCGGAAAATATATCGATAACAATCAGAATCCATAAGAACGATATCCTTAAAAACGATAAACACGCCAAATTATAGAACATGAGAAGGTCCATATAGCTCGACCTATCTCATATGACAATGATAAATAAAACAACCATTGATAAGATCACAAGCTGAAACCACATAGTTCACACCATTTTAGGTGCAGGCGCTCGCCGTCGAAGTCTGTTCGCGTTCATGGCTACAGTTACAGGTGCAGCAAGTGATTGGGTAATTGGCCGATTGCCTTCTTGTTATATAAATAAAATACTTCCGTATAGATAGTTCCTTTTAAAAAAAATATTCGCCTTACGTGCTTGTCTGTGCAGGTGGGTTCCTTTCAAAAGAAAAATATTTGCCTTATTAGTCTATAAATAAATTAGAATTTATTAATTAAAGATCTTTGAATCGGTAATTACCGACGATAAATTACCGGTTAAATAGGGGAATCTTCGAAAACGATCGGAGGAGGACAAAATCATTTTCGCTTTCGTTTTTTATTATTTTTGCTGTTATCGTTTTCGCTTTTTCGATTACTGCTACCGTTTTCATTTAGGCCTAAAAATCAGAAAAAACTCGAAAACGATTTTCGAAAATCAAACATTATCATTTTCGTTTTCATCCTACAAGCAACCGCAGATTCCAGACTCCAGGTGGGCAGGTGGGTCTGCAGATCCTGCAGCCTGGCTGCCTGTCATCACTCATCAGGATATATATCCGCCTGTCCATTTGTGTTGATCCACGGCATCAGCGCCTGATAAAAAGCATGAGATGCTGCTGCCAGATCGGCGAAGAAGGTTCCATGAGCTGGCACTGCAGGCTGCACTCGGCACTCCCTCTGCCTCTGGCTCTCCGAGTGCCCAGTGTCCACACGAGTATTCCTGTGCTCTTACACGACGACACGCGCGGGCCGCCCACCCGCCGCCGTGCTCTGCTGCTGGGCCCCGGCCGGCATGCCAGATCTGCCGTACACTGTTCCAGCGGACAGGCTTGTAGCACCAGCCCCGGCCAGTCCAGTCAGTGCAGTCACTCATCTGATAGCCTGCCTTTATCGTCAGAGCCGAGCGAGCGAGCCAGCAGCAGCCAGCAGGAGAAGCTAAAGCCCGCAGTGCAGCGCGAGCGAATACAACAGCGCAAGTGCAAGAGCGCGATGGATGACGACGACTTCACCTTCCCCACCGTTGCCGCCGCGCGGGGGCCGACGGCGCCGGAAGGGCAGCTAGGCCGCGACGACGACCCGGTGCCGGTGCCGCGCCTGCTCCAGCTGCCGCTTCCCGACCTCGCCGCGGCCTCCCCTCTGTGGCCGTTCGCGGGCTCCGTTCCCAAGACGACGACGACGACGACCGCGCCCGCGACGGCGGACGACGAACAAGAGCGCAGCGCCGTGGCAGAGGACGAGAGCCATCGTGTCGCCGCTGACGAGGACAGGATGGACCTGCTATGGGAAGTTACAACCACCACCAGGTCCATCGCGACAGCGCCAAGGAGCGTCGCCGGCCACGCGGGGCCGCCACCACCGAAGCAGCGCGCCGCCGCGGCCGACGTAGAAGAGGACGACAAGCAGCGCGCCGCGGCGCTGGCCGACGCGGAGCGGATGGACAAGCTGTGGGAGAGCTTCAACGAGGACCTCGTCCTGCGGCACCGGGACCGAGGCCGCCGCTCCAAGTCCGCCGCCGGCATCAACATCAAGGTGTCGCGAGCAGCAGCAGGTTTGGACGACCCGGCCGACGACGACCGCTGGTACCTCTGCAACTACTCGCCGCCGTCGTCGGGCGCCGCCGACGACGACGAGTCGTCCGACCAGGAGACGTCGGCGTCGTCGCCCGCGGAGCAGCGGCGTGGGTACGGGTGCGCGCCCACGATGCTGCGCGCGTCGTCGCGCGCCGGCGGGGCGGGCCAGTTCTGCGCCGCCAGCAGCTCCCGCGCCGGCCGACGACGGCGCGGCCGCGGGGCGGCGGCCGGGTGGGCGCTCCTGCTCAGGCTGTTCCGGAGGCTCTTCGCCGTCGACAAGACGGCGCCGCCGTCGTCTCGCAGCCACAGCAGCCTCTACGTGCCATGATCATGACCGCTCATTCGATTTCCACCTAGGCTGCTAGTCTCCACTGATTTGCAGATTTTTTTACGTACGTACTGCAATTACAGTTCCTCTTTTTTTATTATTTAAGTCATCAAAAACTAGTTAGATGCATGAGTAGTTGACAAAAGTGTCTGTACTACCTGTTCGGCTGTTCCTCTTCATGAACAAGAACAGCGTAGGGTTTGGTAAATATCTACAGTGAATCTGATGAGGGGTGTGTTTAGATTGTAAAAATAGTGTAAAAAAGTACTGTAGCACATTTTGGCTTTATTTGGTAAATAGTGTCCAACTGTTGACTAATTAGGTTCAAAACGTTCGTCTCGTCAAGTACAACCAAACTGTACAATTAGTTTTTGATTTCATCTACATTTAGTACTTCATGCATGTATCACAAGTTTGATGTGACGGGGAATCTTTTTTTCGCATAGTGTTTTTTTCGTGGAACTAAACAGGGCAGAGGATGAAGATCCTTCTATTTCGTGTACTATGTCTTTCGTGCTCCTTGTATCTTTTGATGAGGTGCTGGCATCATGGCATATTGGCACGTGTGAGAGAGCGTGCCGTGAGCAAATCCCTGCAACTGTAGATAAGATGTGTGTGGTGATTAAAGGGAAAGACAGCATTGCTAATTATTTGTCAAGATAGTATAGTACAAAACAAAGCAGCAGCAGCTACCACCAGCATTGTCATGTGGCAATGATATATAAAGTGCCTCTTTTGATTTTGTCTGAATATAATGCAACAAGTTGGTAGCTCAACAAAGAGCGAGAAAGAAACTGTGTCAGTGTGTGTGAAGAATGAATGATTCGCATGCACTAGCACTATTGTGGGAAAGAAAGAGGAGGCCATTGGCCGGAGGACAGCGACAGCCAACGACCGGCGTGATTGCGACGGCGGAGCTGTAGGTACGTTTAATTCTACGGCGCCAGCGGCCAGCCAAGCCAGCCGCCAGCGCAACGCAAGCCTGCCTGTGAATGATTTCGCCATCACCAAGCGCAAGCAGTGGCCCGCCGGCGACACTCGACAGCACACAGCAGGGCCATCAGTGCGTGTTCATTAGTGGGATCATTTTCTGACGGAGCACTTTGCCACCACCAGTCAAAGTGCTGCTACATGGAAGCACAAGCACGGACGGAAGAATTCCGCCCTTTTCCCTTGGTTGGAATGGTCGTACTTTTTTTTAAGCCAACGAACGATATTTTTCTTTTATAATAAATCAGTCGACAATACTTTTCAAAAAAAAAGTCTAATTGACCCCCAACTATTGGGGGTGTCTACTTTACCCCATAAACTATGAAACGGTCTAATTTACCCCCTGAACTTTGCAAAACCGGCCAAATAACCCCTCGAGCGGTTTTGGGCGGTGGTTTGCTACAGTAACATCGGTTTTGCTACAGTAACAATGGTTTTGTCTTTTTCTTTTTTATTTATTTCGTCTGAATCTTTGAAAAAACATAGTAAATCATAGAAAAATCATAAAATGGAAAATCTAATTTTGTTGGACTCCACATGAGTAGATCTACACAGTGAACTTATAATATAGCATGCTTTAGTACAAAGTTTTTGCTGTAAATTTTGATCTATTTTTTTTCTGTAATTAATTTGAATAATTCATACAACAAAAACTTTGTACTAAAGCATACTATATTATAAGTTCACTGTGTAGATCTACTCATTTGGAGTCCAACAAAACTGGATTTTCCATTTTATGATTTTTCTGTGATTTACTATGATTTTTCAAAGATTCAGACGAAATAAATAAAAAAAGACAAAACCGCCGTTACTGTAGCAAAACTACCGCCCAAAACCGCTCGAGGGGGTGATTTGGCTGGTTTTGCAAAGTTCAGAGGGTAAATTAGACCGTTTCATAGTTTGGGGTAAAGTAGACCACCCCCAATAGTTGGGGGGTCAATTAGACTTTTTCCATACTTTTCATCTAAACGAACCGAGCCTTCGCTAGCTCAGGCGATGCTACATTTGTTGTTGCGGTCTTTCAGGGTCCCAGCTCCAACTAATGCCTACGTGGCTACGTACCGTAGTGTGTCAGGGAGATGAAGAAATGTCGCGGAAGCGAAATCCGTATACTTTAGTAGAAGTGGCATAGATACCCCTAAAAAAATCAGGAATGCTCAGCCGTCTGTCCCATGCGGGCGCGGCTCCCAGCTCACAATGGACTGGCCTCTAAAAAAAAAATCCCCATTGTCGTGGCTTGGTTGCTGCCCCACCGCAGCCCCTTCCCCAATTGCGCCTAGTCCCTATTCACGTGGTGCCGCCACCCACGAGCGGACGATGTTGGATAACTGCGGCTGAGCGAGCAGCGGCGCTGGAGTCGCAGCAACAGGGCCGCCGTCCATGGGCGTGAGCCTAGGCGAGCAGCGTTGGAGAATCGCAGGAGGGCTGCACCGCTGCTGCACCTGCGAGCTTCATGCAGAGCCGCCGATCTCCACAACGACGAGCATCCATTCGTCTAAGCAGCAAGGTGACATTGTGCTAAAAGCACATGTTGTAAGTGTATGTTTCAAGTGTTTCAGATGTGTAATCTGGATGCTACAAGTGTTTTATCTGGATGTTGAAAAATAGATTGGGATGTTGCAAGTGTTTCAGAGGTATGTTGTAAGTGTTTGTACTTATGTTTCACACATATGTTGCGAGTGTCTTATCTGTATGTTGCGTATGTTTTGAAATGGTTTTCAAATGTTTTCTGTTGTTTTTGTAAGTGTTTTATACGCATGTTTCAAGTGTTTCATTTGTCTTCTTTTGTATATTGCAAATGTTGCATCTGAATGTTCAAAAAATAGACCTGAATGTTGCATATATGTATACGACATCAGGGACACGTCAGGGATGGGGCGCGGCAGAAACGGGCACAGAGGTGAACCGGCGCGACGGGGGACGGAGCACGGTAGGGGATGGCAGCGGAGCTGGGACAGGCCACCGTGAGTGACGTGCGCGCTCCGTTCCATTACACATGGACAGATGCGCTCACTCGAATCGTTTTTTCTGTTGCGGGCCAATTTCATTGAATGGGTGGAATTACAGACTGGGAGCTACGTCCGGACACGTCCTGACGCAGCTGTTAAAAAAAAGAAGTGGAATAGATACTGTATAATAGGCAACTAGGCATCCGAGGAAATTCTTTTTTTTTAGCAGGCAGTTTGCTACTACTTATATACTAGTACCTATACCTTGCAATCCCTGCCATTCGTCGTTTTGATATCTCCCAAATGTCAAACAACGTTTCTGTCGAAAATTTAGCGCAAGGCATAAGACATTGTCTATCAAGAATCTTTCGTTCAGAAACTCTCGTCTAGATCAAATGGTGCCTCTGGGCCAAAACGCATGGGCCACACCACGTGATTCTTGAATCTTGTCTAGAAATGATATGTTAGGAGAGTGCACCTGAGCATACCATTTACTCACGAGAAGACCCGAGCTAGGCGTTTCCCGGGCGTAGTGTAGATCCAGAGCGCATCACTGTCACTGACGCCGGCCTTACTGATAACAGGGGACCAGAGGAGTCAGAAAGGTACAGCACTACGGCAGTAGCTGAGATCTCAACAATCTGGTCGAGTCCAGCGGATTAGATTGCTCACCGATTCAGACAATTCAGTATCCTCTCAAGTCTCAACAAAAAGGAACTCACCTGTAGAATTTCTCGTCACCTTTTAATTTGAGTCTGGCAGAGGCCGACTGAAAAGGTTCGCCTGGCTACATAAATCGGACCCAAGTAATGTACTGACACGCTACATCAAAATTTCAGCAAAAGAAGGGGTGTTTAGTTGGTTGATGAAAAGTTTTTTTTTGACGTCACATCGCATGTTTTATGGGATGTCGGAAGAGGTTTTCGGATACTAATAAAAAAACTAATTACATAACTCGTCTGGAAACTGCGAGATGAATTTATTAAGCCTAATTAAACCGTCATTAGCACATGTATGTTACTGTAGCACTTAAGGCTAATCATGGGCTAATTAGACTTAAAAGATTCATCTCGTGGTTTCCAACTAAATTGTGCAATTAGTTTTGTTCGTCTATACTCCATACATGTGTCGAAACATTCGATATGATGGGGTGAACATTTTTTTGGTGGGAACTAAACCAACCAACCCCCCCCCCCCCCCCCCCCCCCCCCAAGAACCGGTCGGTAGATCTTGTGTTCCTACGATCCTGAAACTGCTGTGTGCTGCGCCTCATCATTACTTACGATGCCCAGCTCGAGCTTTGAACAGGGGCATTGCTGCCTTGCTGGTGCCTGGTTAAAAGCTCCTCAGTCTCCTACAAAAATGACTTCAAGCCAATACAAGATCATGGGGCAAAAATGACTTCAAGCCAATACAAGATCACTTAATAAGAATATGGATGCATGGTAAACAGGAGATAAGGGATGTCGCATCAAAATTAGGCCTTACTGTGTACTCTTTCAACCAGGGTAAGATTTGATCAGGCTCAGTTGGTTTGATATATCTTGCAGAAGATGCTTGTATGAAGAGGAGGGTCACTTCACTTTCTTTCAGCCCAAAATACTGCAGGGTTTCCACTAGAAAGTGATTAGATGAAAACCGTAGGAACTAAAAAGCCACAAGGCAAAATAGTGCAAGTTTCTAAAGGAAACCTGGAAAGCACCTTGTGCGTCCGTAACATCACCAATCGGAAAACTTATGCTCTTCTCACCATAATGCTTTGCAGCTTCATGAAAGTGACTCTTAAAGGCCACCTTCTTGCATATGTGACACTCTTAAAACACATGAATGGCCTAACATTTAGTTTCAACCTCTCGGCTAGCAAAATGTTTCTGAAATCACCCTGTGCTGGTTTATTTCATCTGCGTTTTTTCAATAATAATTGGCAACCAAGCCACGCCAGTGTTACAAACAGCAACAACAGCAGATGTGAATTGGTCGTGTTGATTCCTTGCTCAAGTGAATTTGTTTATTCACACCACATCTAACTGATGCAATGATCCTACTGGTGTAGTATCGTGTGCAACCACCAAATAAAGGATACAGTTTCAATCACTCGGCATAACATGGTACAGTGGTACCAGACTCCACGGTCCCACTTCACATCAACTTGCCCAATCAACAACCTACATGGTTGTAACACCATGAGATGAGATACTCCCAAACAGTCCACTTGTCCACCAACACTTTCAGAATCTCCAGAAGAGATAAGCAATACACTGGAAGATGCAACTATACAGATTAGTAATACAGACGAAACTACAAGTTTATCCCGACGTAGATGTTTATATTACAGAGACACATAAGTTATTGGACTGGTGCAACAGGGAACAGGAGGGGAAGCATGATTTGCATAGTTTTGCGCAGCCAGAAAAGATTAGCACATCTAGAAATGCAGCTGCTTGCAATGCGACGCCACAGCCTCCGAGGGGCAGTAGGGCCACTTGAAGGGCTTTGAGCTGCTTTTCGACAGCTTCATGGACTGCTTGGAGACAACATGTCCACAAGGCATCCGCATTGGGGGGTTCTCGTCACTGGACTGCTTCCTAAGCACCGGGCACACAAAGACAGAGTTATACTGGAATTCTGGCCCGATGTCTATGGGTAAGGGAGCTGCTTCATAACTTGCCACTCCTGCTTCTTCGCAGCCATGACTTGCGTCAGCTTCAGCAGAGTTGGTAGTCCTTGAAAAGCAGCTGATACTGCAACACTCAGTGGGCTCTCCCTAAGTCTACAGAATTGATGGGTGAGCTCCTCAGCTAGCTTCTCCCAATGCGCGGATGACATTAACTCAGAATATGGGGATTGATCCAGCCGGCAAACCCATAGAAGGCAAGCCATTAGCTTCTGGAATTCTTCCTTGTGCGCGGCTGCAAAGGGGACCAAGTGAGTCATAGCATATAAAAGAGCCTCATCTTTCGCCTCACGCCTACTTCCTTTGGACAGTATTTCAACAAACTGAAGCTGATAAAGCTTGAACTCCAGCATAGACCCATTCTGCAACAGCTGGTCATGGTTTTTGGCAGCCCAACTGAGGGCAAGCTCGAGGTTTCTCGCTTTCATGGCTTCAAGGATAGCATACATCTGAAATGGTAGCTTCAAGGAAGCTCCACCTAATTCCACACACTCATGGATGAACATGTCACCAAGATCAAAGAGACCTTGGCGGTAGAAATGATTCGCTCTGATATTGTTTACTGTATGAACCTCAAAATCCACATTTATGTATGCCCATATATCTGGATTGAAAGACTTCTCAAGGAGCTTGAGATATTTGCTCGGGGCAGCATTGAGCTCCTTTTGGCTGCCTTCAAGTTGGTTTAGTGGTGCCATTTCATTCAGCTTAGCTTTTGTGAGACCCAGCTCATGGGCCGAATTCCGGTTGGGCGGGCTACTGTAGCTGTACGAGAGGGCTGTGGGCCAAGACTCTAGCTGCGGGCACTATATCTGCGAATTAGGCCGAGCCAAAGCCAGGTTACTATAGCTCGAACACTGTTTACACGTGTTACTGTATCTCTGCGGCCTACTGTGCACCAAGTTTAGTCATACCGTGAATTCTGAGTTCGTCGGACGAGCTTAAATAGCCAGACTAAGGGCGCGTAGTAACCTTCGGTTAACCGTTTTGCACGAAGCGAGGACGAAAACGTAAGCGGATTGCTATGTAGATGAGGCCCATCCCTCGGTAGAGTGGACCTGTGTCATGTGCCGGGCCTGGGGTGTTACAGCTTTCAGTTCTGCAAGGATGGATGGGTGGTCAACATTTCCAGTAGAATCTGTATTCACCATCTGCAGCTTCACAATAGCCTGCTCAACTTCATTCATTATTTGATCTTCCAGAGCTTTAGCAGAAGATAATGAATGTTTCTCAGCAACTTGATCAAATCTTCTCTGAGGCTGTCGATCTCCATTAGCAGCTACCTGGATATGACCAAAAACATCATGTAACCAAGTATTACATTGATAAAATCACTATCAACAACATTAGAAAGATGCATCACATGAAATCAAACTGCTAATAGATCACTATACTTTTGAAATAAAAAAATCATAGCATAGGTTCAACCTTTACGAATTACATATGATACTTGAAAAGGATCAAAATGCACATGGAGGCCAGCCCAATATATGAATGACCTCGAGTCTATCTATGTCAGCAGATAGGATAGCATACAAGTATCAGTCTGCAATTTAAACATCAGATAAGTTTGCAAATCACATTAACGAGGGACTAATATGTTTTCATGAAGAATATTTAAGAGCTACTAGAAAGGTAATAAAGCAATGAATGACCAAAGGTCTTAAGGTTGGCAAGGCAAGAAATGGTAACAAATGCCTACGTGATTTCTGTGCCGACGCTTCACTAGATAGATAGATGATGAAAAGGAAACAAATTGTTCCTTAATGATTTGTTTAGTCTCAAATCTACCTTGACCCTCTGAGTGCTGCACAATAATCTATTCTCAGGATTGTATACACGGAACAGCGAAAGAAGATGCCCAAGGGGGTAAAAATCTGATGGTAACTCTAGTACCAGTACAACAGTAAGACCACATTCGAAGATGTCACCAAACTGTTCTCCCCCGGGTTTCAAAATTTTATGAGCACATGACATCAGGAAAGCCATCACATCAGATAATGGTATTAGAATATGAATAGCCTAGAATTTGTGGAGTCTAGAATGAAGAGTCTTAGCAGTGGAAGAGTCTACAATGAAAAGTCTTATTCGTGGAAGAGTCATGTAACTCCTTTAGAGTAGGTACAATAATATACCTCAGCTTGGCTTATAGCCAAGCCAACTCAGCAAAATCATATGTGAAGGAAAGAGAAAAGAGGAGAGAGAAGCAGCTTGTCGTAACTTTCAGCGCCGAGTGCTTGCGCTATTCCCTATGTTTTGTGGGGCCCACCGCAACCGGACTCCTGTAACTCATCCAACAGCGTCGCAGTGATGCACTCGTACCTCGCCACCGGCTTCCCAGGTCGTCTATGCCGCGTCCGCCGCCGTCCTCACGCCGCCGCCATCGTCCTTGCAGGCGAGCGGTGCCGCCATCGCACGCTGCTAGCCTGTGCAAGTCCACAGCGATGCCATCGCCGCCGTCGCCCTTTGCTCGGCCGACCATAATCCACAGCGACGCCATCGCCACGGTATGAGCGAGCAAGCTGCCGCAACCTCGCCCGCGCAAGCTTGCCGCCGCCATGCCCCCGCTGCTCGCCTTCCGCACGTCGCCTGGGTGAACGCACGAGCCTACCGCTTGCTCACCAGGCAACGCCGGCAAGAGCATCAGTGCCTTCAAGGCTCCGACGTGATCTCTGGACCATGGAGCACTAGTTGGTGAAGAGGGAGGAAGATGGTGGGTGACCAGATGTTGTGGTGGGACCCTTATACTAATAAAATATATGTTTTGGAATAAACTGAAGAGACTAACTGTTGTATGAATAGGCTATTAAGCTAGTCTCCAAATGACATGGCTTGGCTATAAGCCAAACTTATTGGCCTTGCTCTTATAAACTCTTGATCAATGAATGGAACAGTGGAGAGAATTCCACTTACATGGTATCAGTTGAATTTGACCTCTTTGGTTTATCTGTGAAGGATCTCCAAACTAAGACGGTGCTTCATCGTTGTGATAGCTCCGGAGACCTTTATTTGCTTCTTCCGACGTCCACCTCATATCCTCGTGTCCCGCTCGTTGCCCTGGAGACCACTTGGCACCGGCGGTTGGGGCATCCCGGCGCCCAAGCCCTCTCCCGCTTGCGGTCAAATAACTCTATTTCTCTTATTCCTCGTGATCATGACACCTCTTTGTGCCATGCTTGTTAGTTGGGTCATCACAGTCATTTACCTTTCTCTCATTCCATGTCAAGGGCTTCTAAACCTTTTGAGTTAATCCACTGTGACTTGTGGACGTCTCCTATTATGAGCTTATCCGGTAACAAATACTATCTTGTATGTCTGGATGATTTTACTCATTATTTGTGGACTTTTTCGCTTAAACTGAAATATGAAACTTTCACCACTTTGCGCAATTTTCATAGCTATGTGCTCACTGAAAGTCCCTAGTTTGGTTTTGGCTAATTGATGAAACCTAGGACTAACCTTTGTATCTAAGTGGATGATTTAGATAAAGGTGGTCATTGAATATGAGACATGACATTGACTCATATGACCAAGATGGTGAAGACCAAGATGAAGCTTGGCTCGATGGACCGGTTGTGAAGGTGAAGGGCAAGTTGAGGCTTCGAAGCGAAGGACCATGCGATGGTGAAGCTTGAGCAAGACTTGGCGCCGATGGACCAATGAAACGGTGAAGAGCAAGTGAAGTCAAGGTCGATGGATCGAGACGGTCATGTGATGATATGAAGTGGGTCATATCATTTGGAGAAACAAAATGGGCTCAAGGCAAAGGTATAACCATAGGGCCATTTTGTTTTACACTCAAGACACCATAGAGGGTGTGAGTGGTTTAGGATCGATAGCCGAACTATTAAGAGGGGAAGTCTTATCGGTTATTCGACGCATGGGTGCCACTAGGTGAATTCATGAAGTGCATTGCATGTAGGGCCTAGTGAGCTAACTGGAAAACCTTTAAAAATGATTGAGAAAAAGCTAACACACAAGCACATGGAGATGTACACTTGATGGTGTTGGCACATTTGCAAAGGTGGCGTTGTTCGCGCTATGGTTTGCGGGTAGAAAGGGGTTTGGGTTCCTCTCTCCCTCCCGCTGAGCGTGCGAGCACGGGATTCAGGCGATTTCGGGGAAATGAAATGCCTATTTTCCACTACGCCGGAAGTCGGAAAAGAAACGGAGGCGAACGGAGGTCACATAGGTGACCGGACGCTGCACCGGACGCGGTCACGGTGTGACCGGACGCGTCCGGTCAGTACAGCGCAGCAGTCAGGCGCGCGGGCTAGGGTTTGCCACCGGCGCGTCCGGTCACTCGCGGGACCGGCGCGTCCGGTCAGGCGCCCTGAGGGAACAGTCGTTCGCAAGGTCGATCGGACGCGGTGCGCGTCTGGTCACACACGATCGGACGCGTCCGGTCGTCAAGGGTGCTTACTGGACTCCGACCGGACGCTGGCATTGTCGCGTCCGGTCATTCTCTGGAGCGCGTCCAGTCGTTGCTTCGCGGGCGCGCGGGACTGAGCGACCGGTGCGTCCGGTCGGTTGAGGGGCGCGTCCAGTCATCGAGTTTGACCGTTAGCGCGCAGTGACCGTTGGAGGATTTAACGGTCGCGTTTGAAATCGGTGGACACGTGGACGTCGCAGGGCGACCGGACGCGGTGAAGCGCGTCCGGTCAGTTTCGACCGGCGCGTCCGGTCGTCCCGAAAAAACGGTCAGTGGAGTTGCAACGGCTCTATTTGTTTGGGATGCTTATAAATACTTGTTGGCCGGCCCTTGGGGAGGTCTCTTGGCATTTCTAATACTCTTGTGCATCCTTTGAGCTAGAGCTACTCCTCCCACTCATCTCTCTTGCTTGATTGCAAATCAAAAGTGAGATTGAGTGATCCCAAAGTGCATTGCATAGCTTGAGGGCATCTAGTGGCACTTGTGGGTGGTTTAGCCGGTGGATTTCTTGTTACTCTTGGAGAGTATCGCTCCTAGCCGGCTTGGAGATTGTTGGAGGCGTTGGCAAGAGAAGGTGATTGTTCTTGGCCACCTCCGGTTGATTGTGAGAGGTTCTTGTGCTTTCCTCGGCGGGACGCCAAAAGCAACTCTAGTGGAATCCGCGTGTCATTGAGTTACCTCACTTGAGAGTGGTGTCTTGCAGTGCCTTGCGGGGCGTGCCTTGAGGGGCAAGTGACTTGAGGGTCACACCGGGGAACCATCTAAGTGTTGGTCGACACAACCGGTGACGTAGCTTGTCGGTGCACAAGTGAACACCGGGTGAACAAAAATATTGTGTCTCTTGTCTCCCGGTGTTTGGACTTCATATTGTATTGTTGTCAATATTGATTGATTATATATCTTTTTGGTGATTGGCAACATCTTCACTCCACCGTCGGTATAAGAATCACTATCCTCTCTCTTGTATTTACATTCACTAGATTATCTTGTGTAGCTCTAGTAGTAGCTTTGCTAGTAGTCTTGTTAGCTTGTTCACTAGTGTAACTTTAGTGACATAGCTCTTGTGTGAACTAGAGATCTTAATCGACTAGACTTGTGGATAGGAGGCTTGCATCACAACCTTGGCTAAGCAAAACTCGCCTTACGCCGTTTGTTATTCTAACAAGTTTGCTTAGTGGTATTTGTAGAATTTTTTTATAGGCTATTCACCCCCCCTCTAGCCATCTAGGACCTTACAAGTGGTATCGGAGCCGTGTTCACCGTTTTATTCAAGGCTTAACATCCTTCGGTGTGAAAAATGGCTCAAATTGTGTTCAATCATGTTGGGGGCAAGCCACCGTTCTTTGATGGTGTTAGTTCTTTTGCTCATTGGAAGAGAAAAATGACAATGTACCTTGGTTCTATTCATGAGAGAGTATTGCAAGTCACCGAGAATGATTTTGCTATCATTGATCCCGATCATCTCACCGATGAAGATAGAGCAAATAGAACATGCAATAGAATGGCTCTCAATACACTTTACAATGGTATTGACACAAAAGTATTTGAGGGCATCAAGGATTTGGAATTGGCTAGTGAAGTATGGACAAGGTTGAGTGAGACATATGAAGGCACTAAGGTTGTGAAGAGTGCCAAGCTATATGGGCTCAAGAGTGAGTTTGAGAACTTCAAGAAAAAGGATGATGAAACAATCATTGAAATGTTTCATAGATTGCAAGTGATAGTCAATGATCTCAAGAGCTTAGGGCACAAGACTCAAGATCAAGATTTTTGTCACAAGTTCTTATTGAGCTTACCTAGAAGATTCAAGATGTTGATCATGATGTTGCAAAGAGATGGGCTTGAAGCAATGAAGCCAAATGATTTGCTTGGTGAAGTATTGACCTATGACAAATATGATCAAGATGTTGATGACAAGGAGAAGGGGGAAGATGAGAAGAAAAAGAAGACCGTAGCATTTAATGCCACCTCCTCCAAGGGCAAAGCCATCATCATTGAAGAAGAAGAAGACAACAATGAAGATGGGGAATTTGAAATTGATGATGAGGCACTTGCTCTTGTAGTCAAGAAGATGGGTCACATGTTCATCAAGAGAAGAGGTTTTAAGAAGAGAAATGACAACTTCAAAAGAAATGAGCAACAAAGAAAGTGCTTCAATTGTGATAGCACTGAGCACCTTCAAGCAGAATGTCCTTATGATAAGAAGAAGAATAAAAAGGACAAGTTTGAGAAGAAGAAGAGAGAGGCCAAGATGACATTCAAGAAAGGCAAAAATGGTGCCTATGTGATCACTTGGGAAAGTGATGATAATGAAGAAGAAGAAGAATCATCCAACAAGGCTTTTGCTTCCATTGCTATCAACAAGAAGCCATCACTATTTGATTCATCCTCTTCATGCTTCATGGCTAAAGAAGCTAAGGTATTATATGATGAGAGTGATGATGAAAGTGAAATGGAATATGCTCATGATAGTGATAATGATAATGATAATGAAAATGATGATGATGAACCAACTAAAGAACAACTATATGACTTGATGCAACAAACTAGAGACATAGCCATTGCCAAGGACAAAGAGTGTAAGAAGCTTTCAATGAAAGTAGCAATACTTGAGAAAGTCCTTAGTGAGCTTAAGACCACTCATGAGAGTCTAGTGGAAGACCATGAGGATCTTGATAAGGCTCATTCCAAGCTTGAAAAAGCTCACTCATTGCTACTTGAGCAACAAGCAAAGAAGGAGGTTGTTGTATCATATGATATAGGTGTTACATGTGATATAATTGATGAATCCTTTAATGAACCTATCATCATGTCAAATGCTAACCCTTCTTGTAGCTCTTCATCCACCACCACTAACTCTACCTCCACTACTAGTGATGGTTTCACTTGTGATGCCTCACTAATGGTTGAGAATGAGACTCTCAAGAGAGAGGTGGATGAGCTCACTCACGCCCTAGGCAAGGCCTATGGTGGTGAGGCTCGCTTGCTTAAGTGCTTGGGTAGCCAAAGGTTCTCTCTTAACAAAGAGGGATTGGGCTACACCCCCAAGAAAGGCAAGTCGGCCTTTACAACTCCAAAGCCTAGCTTTGTGAAGGGCAATGGTCGGTTTTGCAATCGATGCAAGCAAGTTGGGCACCTAGAGCATAATTGCAATAAAAAGAACCAAAGCAAGAACCTTGTTAATGCTATATCTTTTGATTCTTCCTATGTGCTTACCAAGGGTGTGAAGGGTGTGCAAGCTAAGTTTGTTGGTACACCAATTGTGGGCCCAAAGAAGAAGGCTATTTGGGTACCAAAGAGCTTAGTTACTAACCTACAAGGACCCAAACAAAAATGGGTACCTAAACTTCATTGATTTGCTTGTAGGTCAATTACAAAGCCGGAGGAAGGCATTGGATTATTGATAGTGGGTGCACTCAACACATGACCGGTACATCAAGAATGTTTGACTCAATCAATGACAATGATAGTGGTGTTGATTCTATCACATTCGGCAATAATAAGAAAGGCAAGGTTATTGGCTTGGGCAAGATTGCAATATCAAATGACATGAGTATCTCCAATGTGTTGCTAGTCGAAAGCTTGGATTTCAATCTTCTATCCGTGGCACAAATATGTGATCTAGTCTACAAATGCATTTTTGGGGTTGATGATGTGGAAGTTATTAGTGTGGATGGTTCAAATGTGGCATTCAAGGGCTTTAGATATGAGAATCTCTACCTAGTTGACTTCAATGCTAGAGAAACTTCTTTGACAACTTGCTTAGTCTCCAAATCAAACATGGGTTGGCTTTGGCATAGAAGGCTTGGTCATGTTGGCATGAAACAATTAAAGAAGCTTACGACTCACAATCTTGTCAATGGTTTGAAAGGTGTTGAATTTGAGAAGAATAAGCTTTGTAGTGCATGTCAAGCCGGGAAGCAAGTTGGAAGCTCACATCCAAAGAAGAGTACAATGAGCACATGCAAAGCATTTGAGTTGATGCACATGGATCTATTTGGACCAACAACATATACAAGCATAGGCGGTAACAAGTATGGCTTTGTCATAGTGGATGATTTCACAAGATTCACATGGGTATTCTTTCTTAGTGACAAAAGTGAAGTGTTTGACACCTTCAAGACATTTCTCACTAGAGTTCACAATGAGTTTGAGATTAGAATCAAGAAAGTGAGAAGTTACAATGGAAGTGAGTTCAAGAATACAAGAATTGAAGAACTGTGTGATCACTATGGTATTGGACATCAATTCTCGGCCAAGTACACTCCGCAATCAAATGGCCTAGTTGAGAGGAAGAATAGAACATTGCTTGATATGGCTAGATCAATGCTTCATGAGTACAATGTGAGTCAATCTTTTTGGGATGAAGCAATCAATACCGCTTGCTACTACATCAATAGACTATATTGTCATCCATTGCTAGAGAAGACCCCATATGAGCTACTTCATGGAAGAAAGCCCAATATTTCCTACTTTAGGGTGTTTAGTTGCAAATGCTATATCTTGAAGAAGGGCACTAGATTGGGGAAGTTTGACAAGAGATGTGATGAGGGGTTCTTACTTGATTATTCAACTACAAGCAAAGCTTATAGAGTTTGGAACAACTCAAGTAGCATTCTAGAAGAAGTCCATGATGTGCAATTTGATGAAACCAATGGGTCACAAGATGAAGAAGAAAATCTAGATGATGTTGGTGGAACTCTATTAGTGGAAGCAATGAAGAACATGGACATTGGAGACATTAGAGCAAAGCAAGTAATTGATATTCAAGATGATGATAAAGATCAAGTGCTCAATTCACCATTCAAGCTAGTTAGTGACTCTCAAGTGCAAGATCATGGTGCTAGTTCTTCTCATCGAGATACATCAAGTGATCAACCAAGCTCAAGCAATCAAGTGCAAGTACTCCAACCACAACATGTTGCAAGAGATCACCCCATTGATAGTGTTATTGGTGATATTAGAAGTAGTGTGCAAATAAGATCAAGATTGGCTATGTTTTGTGAGCATGCATCATTTGTGTCAACCATAGAACCAAAGAAGATAGAAGAAGCTTTGAGGGATGCCGATTGGATCATGGCTATGCAAGAAGAGCTTAACAATTTCACAAGAAATGATGTTTGGGAGTTGGTAGAAAGGCCAAATGACTACAATGTGATTGGAACCAAGTGGGTGTTCAAAAACAAGCAAGATCAAGATGGCATTGTAGTGAGAAACAAAGCAAGACTAGTTGCTCAAGGTTACACTCAAGTTGAAGGTCTTGACTATGATGAGACATATGCTCCCGTGGCAAGATTGGAGGCAATAAAGATTCTATTGGCTTATGCTTGTGCACACAACATCAAACTATATCAAATGGATGTCAAAAGTGCATTTCTCAATGGAATTATCAATGAGTTAGTCTTCGTTGAGCAACCGCCCGGATTTGAAGATGACAAGAAACCCAACCATGTGTACAAGTTGAAGAAGGCTTTATATGGCTTAAAGCAAGCACCTAGAGCATGGTATGAGAGGCTAAGGGATTTCCTTCTCTCTAAGGGATTCAAGATGGGCAAGGTTGATACAACTCTATTCACCAAGAAGATTGGAAATGATCTATTCATAGTGCAAATATATGTAGATGACATCATCTTTGGATCAACCGATCAAGCTTATTGTGAAGAGTTTGGTGCTATGATGGCCAAAGAGTTTGAAATGTCTATGATTGGTGAACTTAGCTACTTCCTTGGTCTCCAAGTAAAGCAATTGAAGAATGGAACATTTGCGAGTCAAGGGAAATACATAAGGGACATGTTGAAGAAGTTTGGAATGCAAGATGCAAAGCCAATTTCAACTCCAATGGGTACAAATGGCAATTTGGATAGTGATCTTGATGGCAATATGGTGAATCAAAAGGAATATCGGTCTTTGATTGGAAGTCTACTCTATGTCACCGCATCAAGGCCGGATGTCATGTTTAGTGTTTGCATGTGTGCTAGATATCAAGCCTCACCTAGAGAAAGTCATCTCACGGCCGCAAAAAGAATATTGAGGTACTTGAAGCAAACAAGAGATGTTGGACTATGGTATCCCAAGGGGTCAAAGTTTGAATTGATTGGATATTCAGACTCCGACTATGGGGGTTGCAAGATCAATAGAAAGAGCACAAGTGGCACATGTCAATTACTTGGAAGATCACTTGTGTCATGGTCCTCAAAGAAACAAAATAGTGTGGCAATCTCTACCGCCGAAGCCGAATATGTGAGTGCGGGGAGTTGTTGTGCACAATTGCTATGGATGAAATCAACTTTGAAGGATTATGGCCTCAACTTCAAGAATGTGCTATTGCTATGTGATAATGAGAGTGCAATCAAGATGATACAAAACCCGGTTCAACATGGAAGAACAAAGCATATTGACATAAGACATCATTTCATTAGAGATCATCAACAAAAGGGAGATATTGCCGTTGAGAGTGTTGGCACCGATGATCAACTTGCCGATATTCTAACTAAGCCACTTGATGAAAAGAGGTTTTGCAATCTAAGGAATGAATTGAATATTCTTGATTTCTCAAACATGAGTTGAATGCACCCCACTCACTTATTGACATGCCTCTCCTTCGACATTGCAAGGTAAAGTTGATTGACATGTCATTCATCCTATGCTAAGGACTTGCTAGAGCATGTAGACATAATAAGTGGTATGCATGAGCATTCATGATACATCAAATGAATTTGATGGATATATGTTACCACTATTGCCTCTATGTTTGATTTGATCTAGTGGTGGCATATGACATGTTTGTGAGCTTGCACACCTAGTGTTGAATCTAGAAGATTTGCTATAAGTGTTTAATTCAACATAGGCAAGATAACCCTTATTATGAGGTGTGAAGAAGCTTGTCTTTGGTTCAAATTGAATTAAATATCTTTGGCAAGTGTTCTAGGTTGAACCAAATTTGGTAAATTTTAACCTACTCCATCAAACTTTTTTCTTCTCTCCACAATTTGATCCCATTTTTGGGTAAGTTGTTGACAAAGGGGGAGAGAAAAGATGATTCAACATGATAAAGGGGTAAATAAAATTTTTGATGCACACAAGTAGGGGGAGCAAGCTCATAAACAAAGTTGTTGCATTTGTTTGTGCATTTTCATATGACTTGCTCATTGCACATGTATTTAAATTCAATATACACGCTTGTGTGGTGCAATGCTAGTATAGAACTTGGATGATGAAATGATCTACTAGCATGCATAGGAATATTTTTACTTGTGGTATCTAGACTTGCCTAAAGTTTTTTTTTACAAGTGGTCCAAGAACCTTTACATATAATGTTGATCTCACGGGGTTCTTGAGTTTTGTTGGATGTCTAGTTACTTCGTGATGCTAAGGATGGTGTAAAAGGCAACTCCGATTGGTATCACACTTCAAAGGTCCATTTCTTACACCTTAGCATCATTTTGGTAGAATTACTCTCCCAACACTTCTATCCATGCATATGTGCAAAGCTTTCAATCCAAACTCTATGCACATATGTAGGGGGAGCTAATGCTACCAAAACCGAGCTTGTGATAATTGTCCAAACTTTACTTATGAGCAAAATGATTGGACAAGTATGACAAGTTCAAAACTTTTATTATCAAAATCATCTTTGTGAGGGTTGTCATCAATTACCAAAAAGGGGGAGATTGAAAGTCCCTAGTTTGGTTTTGGCTAATTGATGAAACCTAGGACTAACCTTTGTATCTAAGTGGATGATTTAGATAAAGGTGGTCATTGAATATGAGACATGACATTGACTCATATGACCAAGATGGTGAAGACCAAGATGAAGCTTGGCTCGATGGACCGGTTGTGAAGGTGAAGGGCAAGTTGAGGCTTCGAAGCGAAGGACCATGCGATGGTGAAGCTTGAGCAAGACTTGGCGCCGATGGACCAATGAAACGGTGAAGAGCAAGTGAAGTAAAGGTCGATGGATCGAGACGGTCATGTGATGATATGAAGTGGGTCATATCATTTGGAGAAACAAAATGGGCTCAAGGCAAAGGTATAACCATAGGGCCATTTTGTTTTACACTCAAGACACCATAGAGGGTGTGAGTGGTTTAGGATCGATAGCCGAACTATTAAGAGGGGAAGTCTTATCGGTTATTCGACGCATGGGTGCCACTAGGTGAATTCATGAAGTGCATTGCATGTAGGGCCTAGTGAGCTAACTGGAAAACCTTTAAAAATGATTGAGAAAAAGCTAACACACAAGCACATGGAGATGTACACTTGATGGTGTTGGCACATTT
The DNA here is from genome assembly GCA_038087645.1 of Saccharum hybrid cultivar R570. Lineage (NCBI taxonomy): Eukaryota > Viridiplantae > Streptophyta > Magnoliopsida > Poales > Poaceae > Saccharum > Saccharum hybrid cultivar. The sequence continues at coordinate 2,212,899 of JAQSUU010000198.1, forward strand.
GCAAAGGTGGCGTTGTTCGCGCTATGGTTTGCGGGTAGAAAGGGGTTTGGGTTCCTCTCTCCCTCCCGCCGAGCGTGCGAGCGCGGGATTCAGGCGATTTCAGGGAAATGAAATGCCTATTTTCCACTATGCCGGAAGTCGGAAAAGAAACGGAGGCGAACGGAGGTCACAGAGGTGACCGGACGCTGCACCGGACGCGGTCACGGTGTGACCGGACGCGTCCGGTCAGTACAGCGCAGCAGTCAGGCGCGCGGGCTAGGGTTTGCCACCGGCGCGTCCGGTCACTCGCGGGACCGGCGCGTCCGGTCAGGCGCCCTGAGGGAACAGTCGTTCGCAAGGTCGATTGGACGCGGTGCGCGTCCGGTCACACACGATCAGACGCGTCCGGTCGTCAAGGGTGGTTACTGGACTCCGACCGGACGCTGGCACTGTCGCGTCCGGTCATTCTCTGGAGCGCGTCCGGTCGTTGCTTCGCGGGCGCGCGGGACTGAGCGACCGGTGCGTCCGGTCGGTTGAGGGGCGCGTCCGGTCATCGAGTTTGACCGTTAGCGCGCAGTGACCGTTGGAGGATTTAACGGTCGCGTTTGAAATCGGTGGACACGTGGACGTCGCAGGACGACCGGACGCGGTGAAGCGCGTCCGGTCAGTTTCGACCGGCGCGTCCGGTCGTCCCGAAAAAACGGTCAGTGGAGTTGCAACGGCTCTATTTGTTTGGGATGCTTATAAATACTTGTTGGCCAGCCCTTGGGGAGGTCTCTTGGCATTTCTAACACTCTTGTGCATCCTTTGAGCTAGAGCTACTCCTCCCACTCATCTCTCTTGCTTGATTGCAAATCAAAAGTGAGATTGAGTGATCCCAAAGTGCATTGCATAGCTTGAGGGCATCTAGTGGCACTTGTGGGTGGTTTAGCCGGTGGATTTCTTGTTACTCTTGGAGAGTACCGCTCCTAGCCGGCTTGGAGATTGTTGGAGGCGTTGGCAAGAGAAGGTGATTGTTCTTGGCCACCTCCGGTTGATTGTGAGAGGTTCTTGTGCTTTCCTCGGCGGGACGCCAAAAGCAACTCTAGTGGAATCCGCGTGTCATTGAGTTACCTCACTTGAGAGTGGTGTCTTGCGGTGCCTTGCGGGGCGTGCCTTGAGGGGCAAGTGACTTGAGGGTCACACCGGGGAACCATCTAAGTGTTGGTCGACACAACCGGTGACGTAGCTTGTCGGTGCACAAGTGAACATCGGGTGAACAAAAATATTGTGTCTCTTGTCTCCCGGTGTTTGGACTTCATATTGTATTGTTGTCAATATTGATTGATTATATATCTTCTTGGTGATTGGCAACATCTTCACTCCACCGTCGGTATAAGAATCACAATCCTCTCTCTTGCATTTACATTCACTAGATTATCTTGTGTAGCTCTAGTAGTAGCTTTGCTAGTAGTCTTGTTAGCTTGTTCACTAGTGTAACTTTAGTGACATAGCTCTTGTGTGAACTAGAGATCTTAATCAACTAGACTTGTGGATAGGAGGCTTGCATCACAACCTTGGCTAAGCAAAACTCGCCTTACGCCGTTTGTTATTCTAACAAGTTTGCTTAGTGGTATTTGTAGAATTTTTTTATAGGCTATTCACCCCCCTCTAGCCATCTAGGACCTTACACTCACTTATTTTAATTGTCATATATAGTTTGTCCAAAGCGACAATGGTCACGAATTCGACAACAATGCAGCCCGCTCCTTTTTCCTTCAACAAGGTATTCATCTTCGCCTTTCTTGCCCTCATACATCCCAACAAAATGGCAAGGCTGAACGTGCCATTTGCTCCATCAATAATATCATGCGCACCTTGTTGTTCCAAGCATCTATGCCACCTGCATATTGGGCCGAATCCCTTCACACCGCAACTCATCTTTTTAATCTTCACCCCACCAAAACCCTTCAAATTCGCACCCCCCACCAAGCTCTTTGCGACGGCGGCCACGCCCTCTGTGGGTAGCGCATGATCCCGGTGTTGGCACGAGTGAAGGCCCTAGTTTGGTTTTGGTAAATTGATGAAACCCTTAGTGCTAACCTAGTTTATCAAAGTGATCATGAGATAGGTAGTGAAAGGATCAAGATGCCCAAGAGGGGGGTGAATTGGGCTAATTCTAAATTTCTTACAATTATTAAGTCCTACACTTAGCCCATTTCACCCCCTTGTGCCTAAGAGTGATTCGATGGTTCTACCACATAAAAGTTTTGCACCCTAGGTTCCAATCCTACTCTAGCATGGCAATTCTAGGAATGTAAAGACATGAATTGAATTGCTTAAATGTAAATGCTTAAAGTAAAGAGAGGGAGAGAAACGCGGTGATGTTTTTCCGAGATATCGGAGAGTCGTCACTCCCCTAGCCCTCGTTGGAGCACCCGCGCAAGGGTGTAGCTCCCCCTTGATCCGCGCAAGGATCGAGTGCTCTCTATGGGCTGATTCTTTAACACTCCATCATGGTGAATCGTCCACAACCGCTCACAAGACAACTTGGGTCATCCACAAGCTTCGCCGAATGATCACCAAGCTTCCAATCACCACCGAGCCGTCTAGGTGATGGAGATCACCAAGAGTACAAGCACAAACCCTCACTTGACCATGACAAGCCTAATGAGAAAGGTGGATGCACACTTGCTACTCCCTATGCACTAATGAGGTCCTTAATCTTGGATTATTAAATCTCAATCACCCCATTAGGCTCTTGCACTCCCTTGCACTCCAAAGATGTTTCTCAGCTGAACAAATGAGAAAGAGACCTAAAATGGATGAGTAGAAGATATATTTATACACCCCAACCGAAATCCAACCGTTACTATCCATGTCAGCAAATTTTGATATCACCGGACGTGCAGGTCTTCACCACCTGATGCGCCGGTCAGTACAAAGTGATTGCTCAAAGAGAATAGCCGCTACGGTCACACTGAACGCTGGGCAGCGTCCGGCCCACCCCCACCGGACGCGTCTGATGCAAGAAAACCCTCTCTGGTAGCTTACTGGACTCGACCGGATGCACGACAACCTACGTCAGGTGCTGCACCGTGCAGCGTTCGGTCAACACGTCACTGGTCAACCTTAGTCCACACTACTACAGTGCGAGTATCGGTGCATCTGGTAACAAGCACTGTGCAGCATCCGGTGGATGCTGCTCCTTTGCTGCACACGTTGATAACTGACCAGACGCACCCCCTGCGTTCGGTGCCTTCGTCTCTAGCGTCCAGTGCATGCAAATCAGCTCCATTCACTTTCAATTCAAGTAACTTTGTGAATGGCTTTGATTCCTTTCGATCTTAGAACCAACCCTGAGCTACCTAGTGCTAAGTTTGATAAGTGTGCACCACACCTAAACTATTAGACTCACCTAGGTCAAACTACTGGTTCATACCCCCTTAATAGTACGACCAAAGGAAAAAACAAAGTCCTAAACTACTCTAAGTGCCTCTCCAACACCAAACGCCACTTATAACTAGTCCGTCCTTAACCTTGCCGTTCATCCTTTAAAATCTGAAATGATTTCCATTGATAGGGGCATGAAAACCATAATTGCCAAATAGATCTCCATTACTATGACCTAACTTACAATGCCTCTGCAAAACACATGTTAGTCATAATAATCTTGTGTCGTCATCAATCACCGAAACCCAACTAGGGGCCTAGATGCTTTCAATCTCTCCCTTTTTGGTGATTGATGACAACACCACCTCAAGTATGTGTATAATAGAGAGTGAGGTTTTTAACATGCTTGGTTCATATCAGCATTACACAATAAAAACAAAAGGGTTAGGAATGCTTATATGACCCAAGCCAACAAGATGTACTCATAAGATATGTAATAACCACAAGTACAAAAAGTAAAGCTCATTTGAATCGGAGTAAAATGCGGAAGCAAAGCAAATGAGCAGAACCAAGTAACATGACATATATATCAAAAAAGAGAGCACACATGTCACATACGTCTCACAAACACATGTATATCACAGAGGCACAATACATGAAAGTAAACATGATATGCATGAAGTATCACACACAAAAGAATCGAGACCATCTCACACGCTCCCCCTAAGTCTAACATACTCGCTCCCTCTCTCCCTTTGGCGGCAAGCACCAAAATCTAAGGGTCTGAACACAAGGCAGGAGTAGACGAGTCGGGCCCTAGAGTATGGTGAGAGATCTAGAACTATGAAGTGTCATCCTCAGACTCTGGACTTGGGTCTGTAGGACCTGTTGGAGCTAGCTACGGCTGGCCCTCAGTCTCTGAAGCTGTAGGTGGAGCGATCTTGGTCCGCACGCGCGGTCTCTGTAACTGGGCCAGCTGGCTGAGAAGTGGAATCTAAAACTGTAGCCATAGCCTGACCCTGTGGCTCTGAAGGTGTGCCTGTAGGTAGAGTAGCCACTAGTGCCTCTATCTATGTCGCTAGAGCTTCTAGTGTTGCAATCTGTGGTGGCTCGGAGGAAGCGACAAATGACGGGATCATCTCAGTGGTGCCTGTCACTAGTGCACCTGTAGCCTCTGTCACTAGAACAGCCGAAGTAGTAGCTAAAGACTGAAACTCTAGCGGTGTAGGCTGGCCGGTGAGCTCACTGAAGGTGGCACAGAGACTCTGGGAGATAGGCGGGTCTATCACAAGCACAGATGCTGACTGAGTCTGAGGTGTGAAGCCTGTGACAATCGGAGTGAAGCCCGGCGAGGCAAACATATGAGAAACATGCTGTGGAGGAGAGGCAAACTGAGCAGCTGTCTGACCTTGACTCTAAAACCCACTGGGTTGTAACGCTAAAGTCAACTAAGTTGAGAGTCCAAGTTGCTGCTGCTATGGCTGATAGGGAGGAATCCTTGTAGCTGTCAGTACATGCTGCATGAATCCCATGAAGTGCTGCTGGATCTCTAGCTGCTGCCTCTGAATGGCCTGCTGTTGTAGTTAAAACTTGTCCTGACGAGCTCGTACCTATACAAGTGCAGCCTCTGTAGCCTATGTCTGTCGTGCCTGCTCTGCCTGCATCCTGTTGAGTATAGCAATCAAGGTAAGGTCAGTCTGTGGCAGAGGAGCTGAGTGGGAACCACCGGCCTCACTATCGTGTGCATGTGGAGGAGGCCTCTGAGGAATCAGGTGGTAGTCCTCGTCTGAACTGTCAGTAGGATCTGTCTCTATCTTAGCCTCCTCATCCTGAGACTCTAGCTGCTCAAGCTCTGTCTCTGCTAGTGCCCAGATTGTTTCATCTTGCTGTGCAGCTATCTCTGGCACCTTTGGCCCGTGGCTCGGCTGACTAGAAGTCCTCCCATGACTGTGTCAAAGCAACTGACTCATGTCGTACCTAGGGAACTCTATGGGGGCACTACTCCACTCTGCAATTGTCTCAGCTGACATCGGTGACACTGCCTTCCAAATCAAGTAAGTGATCCAGCGAGCATACAACAGCTGTCGAGAACCCTTGAATCCCTCAGCTATGGTGTAATCAATCTTCGACGGAATCAAATCCCAAATATCAAAAGCTGTGTGTGAGAGCAAGTGCTAGAGAAGCCAAAGCTGTAGTCTAGTCAAACCCTCTCTGTAGCCACCCTCGGAAGTATGGTTCACCTCACGACCACGTCGAGGACTCGAGCTGTGTCAGTGAGGTCACGTGGAGTCCAGCTTGAGCCCTCGCCAAATGGCTCTCTGAAACAGGGATGGACCAAGTCGGTCAGTGGCACACAACAGCCGTGAGTGCTTCTGGGTGGCTCTATTCTCCATAGCAGAGCTGGTGAAGTCAATTGTGCTGGAAAGGAATCCTCAAAATATCACAAGCTTCTACACTCTGGATCCGGTAGTCTCGGCCTCTGAAAGCAAAGTGTAAGTAGCGGTGGGCAGGGTCGACCCACAGTGAGGCGTAGAACTCTCGGATCCAAGATGGGATGTACTTCTCACTACGTCCTAACAAGTCTGCCAGGCCCTCCAAGTAGGTAAGGTGTGGATGAATCTCCTCGCCTGTGACCTGAACTATAGCCTCCAAGGAATAGACTCTCTGTGACCTGAAAACAACGCCACTATCATGGTAGGCTCTGTAGAAGTCCTCCTGCAGTGGTGTGAAGAACCCCTCTGCTACTCTCTCGTCCCTCTGATCTAGGAACCACTCCTCAAGACAAACCATCTGAAGTTGTCGCACCTGACATGCTGTAGCTGCCCTGAGGTCCAACTGCTGAACTGGAGGTGGACCCTATTATCTAGGAGGTGCACGAACACCTTGCCTCTACCTCTCAGGCCTGGGGGACACTTGAGTGCGAGTACGGCTAGAGCGTCGAAGTCGAGGCTGAGGTGACTGCTCTACCTGCTCCTCTGTCTTCTCTGTCTGAGTAGGCTCATCAGTGCCTAACTCTCAGCCCTCTAAGTGAAAGCAAGACTCGCCTATTTGTATGCCACTGCCTCTACCACCTCTCTCTACATGCTTAGCTGCTGCTACCACTGCTGCTGCCATCTCTGTATCTCTATCAGCTCTCTTCCTCTTCCTCTTTGCTAACACCTTTCTCTTACCCTGAGCCTTCTCTATCAAGCGAGGAGGGTCCCTCTCCTCGTCACCTCATCTAGATGGTCCAGACATGTTCTTGCAACGTGCCATAGCTGCCAAGTCAAGAGAGTCAACTGTCGCTGAGAGCACAACTATCACTAGAAGAGAACCACTGTCAAAGCAAAACCCCCTGACTCAGAGAATCACTTTCAACAATAACTGCAAGATCCACTAACTAGAGAACCACTGTTGCTGACACGAATAACTGCCACTGACTATGCCAACACTGTCCCAACTGATACTCGTGAGGGTTGGCCTCAATCCATGCTCGCGGGCTTGGCCTCGAGGGAATCTGTCACTAAAAACTGCCAAGAGATCTCACTGCCCAAACTCGCTACATAGAAATAGATTGATGGATGTACATGTAAAAACCATATGTATGTAGAGAGACGAGAACCTATTGGAAGCAAGAAATTAGTTAAGTGAAAGAGTGGCTTGCTACCCTAGATAGTAACCGGGACCAGCGAAAAGGTAAGGCACTAAGCACGCAAGGGCACCACGATGTCAAGACATAGTTACTGCACGCAAAAACAGTGACACAAGGGATCAAGCATGGCTTTAGTGCTTGGTACAGGCAAGGAACCAAACACAAAGCGAACAAGGTGGAGGCTCACCTAGAAAATAGCTGCTGTGGCCAGGGAAACGCCGGAGCACGGACAAGTACGTCAAACCAGGGCACTGCAACAGAGTCGGCAAGGAAAAAGATCATGACAGTGCACTAGATTTGGTTCAGGCATTGTATCGAGCACCTGGTGGGCATGGTGATCACTCACCCTGGGAGGAAGTGGCGCTGACCAAGGGAACTCCAAAGTAATGGTGATGATGGCAGGGGAGGTGCGCTGGCGATCGCCTGAGCGGAGGAGAATGACAGCGAGGTCAGTGCGGCGGCCTCGGCGTGCTTGATGTCAGTGCGATGTGGTCGTGGGCACGGTGAGCGCAGGCGCGGCGAGGGAGTGCGCGCGCGGCGACGGAGAGGTAGCACGGGGGCGAGGCGCGACTACGGTGAGGGCGGCAAAGCCACAACAACCGGAAGGGATGTCACGGTGGCGGTTAGGGTTTGCGCGGCGGTGCGGTGTACGGAGGAAGGCGCGGGCATGGGTGGTTGCCGAATGAGGAGAGGGAAGGAAGTGGGCCGGGGTGGTCAGACAGAAGAGAACGGGCACATGCAGTTGCTAAAAATGGAAATAGGCCCCACGCGTCAGGCGGAGAAAAGAGAAAAATCACTTCGCCTTCACTCTTTCGACCGGACGCACAGGTGTTCATCACCTGACGCTATGTGTCCGGTGTGGAACAGAGAGGTCCAAGGATGCTCTCGACGTGACCGGACGCGTTCAATGTTAGCAGATCGGACATAGCTCAGAGTCTGTGCATTCATTGTTCGCCATCTTGTACTGACCGAACACGCTGGTGCAATGTGGCAAGTCATACACCAGACACACCTAGAACACTGTTCATCATCAGGTGTACAATCTGCACATGTTCCTTCATGCAGTACTGACCAGACGCACTAGTGAGTCTAGTTCAGTGTCCGGTGCTCATTCAACTGCGGTTCCTCGTCCAAACTTCACGACGCTTTCTCCCAATCAAATCCCAACTTCAATAAGACCCAAATAAGCACCAAATAGAACTGATATGAGAGACCTCTCTCAAACTCTCAAGTTTTTCAAAATATTTTTCCATAGGCTAGATATCTTTTTATCAAAATAGGTGACAAAACGGGCGAGGAGCAACATGTGGCCACACCATAGGGATTCCAACCTTTAGGAGCGTCAAATGCTCTCCCTATTTGTGGACGAACACAGCGGGTGCTCAAACGATAACCGAAAAGAAACAACAAAGAAACACACATGCATATGCAATGCAATACAAGAAGGTAAATCTAGTGTCTTGTCAAGTTTGATCCAAGGTTAAGCTTTTTCACACCTCGTACCAAGGGTTATGTTAACCATGTTAGACAAGCACTAAGTGCATTACTAAAAAATTAAACATGTTTTATATTACAATGCAATGCAATGCAAGGGTCAATACAAGCTCATTTTTTAGTGAAGTTACTTAGGTCAAGCACATTGAGCTCATTTCTCAACTGACAAAACGTAGCCTCATCCAACGGTTTTGTGAAGATATCCATCAATTGATCTTCCGTCCTTACACCTTCTTGTGAAATATCATTCCTAGCAACATGATCTCTAAGGAAGTGATGACAGATATCAATGTGCTTGGTGTGAGAGTGTTGAACTGGGTTATTAGCAATTTTTACCATGCTCTCGTTGTCACACAAAAGAGGTACCTTTTCTAGAACTACACCATAGTCTAGAAGAGTTTGCTTCATGTAAAGGATTTGCGCACAACATGAACCCGCGGCAATGTACTCCGCCTCGGTGGTGGACAAGGCCACACTATTTTGCTTCTTAGAGGCCCAAGACACTAGTGATCTACCAAGAAAGTGGCACCCTCCGGATGTGCTTTTTCTATCAATTTTGCAACCGGCATAATCCGAATCAGAATAGCCAACTAGTTGGAATCTAGCTCCTTTGAGATACCAAAGACCAATGCTTGGTGTGTGCTTAAGGTACCTAAGAATTCTTTTAACGGCAACAAGGTGAGCTTCCTTAGGACTAGCTTGAAATCTAGCACACATACACACACCAAACATGATGTCAGGCCTAAATGTGGTCAAGTACAACAAGCTACCAATCATAGAACAATAGAGAGTTTGATCAACCGATTTACCTCCCTCATCTAGGTCGAGATGTCCATTTGATGGCATTGGTGTCTTGATTGGCTTACATTCATCCATTTTGAACCTCTTGAGAAGATCCTTCGTATACTTTTCTTGAGAGATGAAAATCCTTTCTCTCATTTGCTTGACTTGAAAACCAAGAAAGAATATAATCTCTCCAATCATAGACATCTTGAACTCCTTTGACATCAATTCACCAAACTCTTTGCAGTAGTCTTCATTTGTTGAGCCAAATATGATATCATCAACATATACTTGACAAATGAAGATCTCTCCATTAAGCTTCTTGGTGAATAGTGTGGTGTCGACCATCCCAATGGTGAAGCCCTTCTCAATAAGGCAATCCTGAAGACGCTCATACCAAGCTCTTGGGGCTTGCTTTAGCCCATATAGCGCCTTGGACAACCTATAAACATGATTAGGATATTTAGGGTCTTCAAAACCGGGAGGTTGATCAACATAGACTAGTTCATTTATGAAGCCATTTAAAAAAGCACTTTTAACATCCATTTGATATAATTTCATTTCATGATGTGATGCATATGCAAGGAGGATACGAATGGCTTCAAGTCTTGCAACCGGTGCAAAGGTCTCTCCAAAATCCAAGCCTTCAACTTGAGAGAATCCCTTTGCAACTAGTTTTGTCTTGTTCCTCATAATGATGCCTTGATCATCTTGCTGGTTGCGGAACACCCACTTTGTTCCAATGATTCTTGCATCTTGTGGTCACTCTTCAAGTGTCCAAACTTCATTGCGAGTGAAGTTGTTCAACTCCTCGTACATGGCATTCACCCAATCCGGATCTTGAAGTGATTCTTCTATATTCTTGGGTTCAATGCAAGGAATAAATGAGTGATGTTCAACAAATGAAGCAAGTTTTTGAGAGCGAGTCATTACACCCTTTGAAGGACTCCCTATGATGAGATCTTGTGGATGTGCTTGAAGTAGAGGTGAATTCATCTTGTGGATGTGCTTGAAGTAGAGGCGAATTCCTTCTATCAACCACTTGGGGAGGAGGTTGTGGAGCCTCAACATCTTGAGCTTGTGCCACCATTTGATCATGGGAGATATGAGTATCTTCATTTTCTACTCTCCCATCTTTACCATCATATTGTGGCACACTTGATGAAAAGGGTGGATCAATCACATGCACTTCATTTTCACCATCTTTAGGCTTGATGTCTCCAACCAGAATATTCTTCATGACCTCCCTCAATAGTTCATCACCTACATCATCAAGATTCTCATGTGCTCCTTTGGAGCCGTTAGATTCATCAAACTCCACATCATATGTTTTTTCAATCAAGCAGGTGGCATGATTAAATACTCGATATGCTTTAGACTTTGATGAGTTACCGACAAGAAAAGCAATATCATAATGTTTTTAAAACTTCCCTAGGTGTTGCACTTCTTGTAGATGTAGCATTTGCACCCAAACACCCGAAAGAATAAGACATCCGGCTTCTTTCCATTGAGCAACTCATAAGGAGTCTTGCCAATTAACTTTTGAAGAAATAGGCGGTTGGATGCATAGCATGCAGTGTTGATAGCTTCCGCCCATAGAGCTTCGGGTGTATTATACTCATCAAGCATTGTTCTAGCAAGGGTGATTAGTGTCCGGTTCTTTCTCTCTACTACACCATTTTATTGAGGAGTGTAGGTTGCGGAGACCTCATGCTTGATCCTAACTTCATCACAATATGCTTCAATGTTTGTGTTGTCGAATTCTTTTCCATTGTCACTTCTTATCTTCTTGAGCTTTACTTCAAATCCATTTTGTGCTCTTTTAGCAAACTTCTTGAAACATGCGGCCACTTCGGTCTTGTCATGAAGGAAGAACACCCAAGTGTATCTAGAGTAGTCATCAACTATCACAAGACAATAGAGATTGTATCTCAAACTCTTGTAAGTTGTTGGTCCAAATAGATCCATGTGAAGAAGCTCTAGCACTCTTGTTGTTGATATGTAAGCTTTGGTTGGATGAGTGTTTGCAGCTTGCTTGCTGGCTTGACATGCACTACAAAGCTTGTCTTTCTCAAATTTCACATCCTTCAAACCTCTCACCAATTCATTCTTCATTAGCTTCTTGAGCGACTCATCCCAACATGTGCAAGTCTTCTATGCCATAGCCGCCCAAGTGATGTTTTGGTGAATAAGCATGTCTTCAAGTTTGCACCTTCGGAGGTGAAATCCACTAGATATAAGTTGTTGTATCCAAAGCCCTTGAATATAATGTGATCATCATCTTTCTTTGACACAACCACTTCCTTCTCGGTGAACAAACATTGAAAGATAAGATCACATAATTGACCAACAGATAGCAAGTTGAAGCTCAATGAAGCAACATATAGCACATTTGAAATTGAGTGGTCATTTGATATTGCAACTTTGCCCAACCCTTGTACTTTGCCCTTTGAATTGTCACCAAATGTATTTATTTCTTGACCATCCACTTCTTCATCTAGTGAGGTGAATATACGAGGATCACTGGTCATATATTGAGTGCAACCGCTATCAAAACCTAATGACTTCCACCGTCTTGTAGTTCACCTACACACATAAGAGATCAAGCTTGTTGTTTAGGGACCCAAACTTGATGAGGGCCCTTGACTTTCTCAACTAGTGACTTAGCAACCCAAATTTGCTTAGGCCTATTCTTGTTTTGTGGACCTAAGAATATGACTTTCATCTTTCCACTAGAATCCTTTCTAAGCATGTAGTGAGCATTGAAAGCAATGGGTCTAGCATGCTTGGGCAAGGGTTGTGGTGGTGGGGTTTCACACTCATGAGCAAAGTGACCTTGTCCACACTCAAAGCATCTCTTTGGCTTAGGCTTTGACTTGTATTGTTGTTGATGTTGAGTTTGAGCTTTCTTCTCTTGATGTGCCAAGTATCCAATACCACTTCTATCTATCTTCATCACGGTGTTCATTAGTAGCTCATTTTGAAGATATTGACCTTTTGTGAACTTGCTCAAACTGGTCTTGAGATGTTCCTTCTCCAACTTGAGTTTCTTGTTTTCTTTAATGAGTGACTCATTTGTTGTTTGCTTCTTAAGACCCATCTCCATCTTGAGTCTTTTATACTCTTCTTTAAGCATCTCATTTTTAAGAGCCATATCATGGTCATTGTCAAGATTCTCAATGACAACGGTTTTGGTGGTTGATGCCTTTTCAAGATCCTTCTTGAGCTTCTCATTATTATTCTTGAGCTTGATGTAATCATCATAGTTATCGGACTCAACCACTTCCTTGCCTTTGCTACTAGAACCTTGCTCAATACTCTCAACAATCAAGTCATCACATGATGTAGCTATATCAATCTTAACAATGTTGTTAGTAGCATCATGCGGCTCATTGGATAAAAGCTCATGAGAAAGAACAAGTTTGTCATGATTAATTTTGAGATTGGTGTACTTTTAGCAACTTGTAACTAGTGGTAAGCTCATTATGCATCTTCTCAAGCTTATCATATTTTTCTCTAAGCTCCTTTTTAGAGGTTTTGAGCTCCTTGAGTTTAGATGACATAATTTTATTCTCTTCTCTAAGCTCATCACTAGCCTTTTGGGCTATGTCATACTTTGCTAAAAGTGAATCATTCTCAAGTTCTAGTTTCTCATTTTTAGCTCTTGTCTTTCTTATGATCTTACTGTATTGGCTTAGCAATTTTACAAGATCATCATAAGAAGGTGATTCAAATTCTTCATCACTATCACTACCATTTTCCTCATCACTAGCATTGTCATCACCACTACTATCATCATCATTTTGTACCTTTCATTCACCCTTGGCCATGAGGCATAGGTGTGTAGAGGATGATGGCGACGGTGGCAGTGGAGATAGTGAAGAACCAATCACAAGAGCGGCCACCTTCTCTTTCTCATCATTACTTTCATCATCGAATGAGCCACTAGATGATTCAATATCTGTGAGCCAATCACCAACAATATAAGGCTTGCCATTCTTCTTCTTCTTGTGAAATTCTTTTTTCTTGCCATCCTTCTTCTTGTATGGCTTGTTCTTCTTCTTCTCATCATCATCATCACTTGAGTCATCTTTCTTGCCCTTGTACTTCTTCTTGTACTTGTCTTTCTTGGGTTTGGGGCATTGATGAGCTAGATGACCAAGTTCTCCATAATTGTAGCAATCCATTTCACAGAATTTCTTCTACTACTTGTGAAGAATTTCTTCTTCTTGCCATCAAACTTGACACCATTCTTGTTTAGCTTTTTGAGCATCTTGGCGGTTTTTCTCACCATAAGAGCTAGACTTGCATTATCAACTTCATCATCACTTGAGCTATTATGAGCAATCTTTTCTTTGCTTCTCTTCTCGTGGCTAGCCTTGAATGCCAAATCTTTCTTCTTTGAGGATGAAGAGCCCTCTTGAGGAGTGATGTGTATGTACATCTCATGTGCATTGATCTTCCCCAATATTTGAGTTGGCGTAGCGGTGGAGAGATCACCTTGATGAAGCACCGTCACAATATGCCCATACTTGTCAATAGGAAGGACACTCAAGATCTTTCTCACAACATCGGATGGTTGCATTTGAGTGAGTCCAAGCCCATTGACCTCCTCTACAAGAACATTCAAGTGAGAATATATTTCATTAGCACTTTCATTAGGAAGCATCTCAAATGAATTAAGCTTCTTCATCACAAGGTGATAGCATTCCTCTTGCTCACTCTTGGTTCCCTCATGGAGCGCACAAATATCCGACCATAGTGCATGGGCGTTTTTGTGGTTCCGCACACAGTTAAAGACGTCCTTGCAAAGGCCTCTAAAGATGGCATTTCTAGCCTTTGCATTCCACTTCTCGTAGTGAACCTCATCACCAACAAGATTGGCGGGATCCTTAGGTTTTGTGAAGCCTTAGGAGGCGGCTCTATACACTCCAACATCTATGGCCTCTAGGTACGCCTCCATGTGAATTTTCCAATAAGGGAAATCATCTCCCTCAAACATGGGAGGGGGTCCATCCCCGTGGGACATCTTGCTCTAGGCGGTTAAGCCTAATTCAAGGAGCACGAGGCTCCGATACCAATTGAAAGGATCAAGATGCCCAAGAGAGGGGTGAATTGGGCGAATTCTAAATTTCTTGCAATTATTAAGTCCTACACTTAGCCCATTTTACCCCCTTGTGCCTAAGAGTGATTCTATGGTTCTACTGCATAAAAGTTTTGCACCCTATGTTCCAATCCTACTCTAGCATGACAATTCTAGGAATATAAATACATGAATTGAATTGCTCAAATATAAATGCTTAAAGTAAAGAGAGAGAGAGGAATGTGGCGATGTTTTTCTGAGGTATCGGAGAGTCACCACTTCCTACTAGTCCTCGTTGGAGCACCCACGCAAGGGTGTAGCTCCCCATTGATCCGCGCAAGGATCAAGTGCTCTCTATGGGTTGATTCTTTGATACTTTGTTGACACCTCTAACACCACCTAAGCTAGGTTGTCATCCCTAACATGACACTAAAGGTGCTGGTACTAAAATATGCAAATGCCCCTCTGAAATAAATATGAAATCTGCAAGCGCACAGATAATACCGATGTAGCATTTTAACCGGGAGTCATCCAGGTATCGTTATTTATATTTTTACCACTGGGAAGGGATGCTAAGGATAATGAGCAATGAGCATCACTGCATGTGATAATGGAGAGCATAACCATGTCTTTATCGATCTTCACATACAGGGTAAGTGTCACAAAATAAATAATATATATATATATGAATAAAGAATAATAAGAGATAACTGATAAGCACATAGCCACATATAATGATAAACATCTCAATAGATTACTCTAAGCATATAGCACTAGCATGGATTAGGACAAACTATAAGGATAAATCCTAAGTTATTCTAACTATACAGTCAAAGCATACGATGATTAGTGCAATTACACTTGGTAATCATGGCAAGAAAAGGTTATATCTACGCATAGTGATATTACTAAGGAAGATATAGAACATAGCCGTCACTTCCCCGTAATAGTTGTGCTCTGCCTGCCCTATACTCGGGAGGTGGACTACAAAGGACTCAACAGGACTGCCACTCCCGCGATCTACCACACGGTCCGGAAAATAGGGTGCAATCGCAGGTAAATACGGTATAGACACCATGTCTACACAATGTTTACCACTCACCCATGATATCAATGAGCAAGCGCTATACGATCCTATACTTAAATATAATTCTGATCGAACTGTGCCAAGCATATAATCAAAGTAGACTAAGAACAATATAATTGAGAACATAATCAAATAGAGAAAAGTCATATCCAATATGATAGAATAGACTAAAGTCATATTCATACAAATGATGAACTAGATGAATAATATAAGAACAAATACAAAAGTAGGAGAGAATTACCAAGTATTCTCTTGACAGATTTGGAAATCAAGCAATGCTTGGCTCCTTCTAGTTCTAATCCTATGTAGCTATGCTAAACTAGAGATCTAATTGAGATGGTGGCTCTAGGGCTTCTCTGAATGAATGGAATGAGTTCTCTCTCTAATGAATTAGGGTTTCTCCTGGGGCCAGGGGCCTTGCTTATATATCCCTCTAGGAAGCACCACAACCCTTGGATCAAACTGACCTTCATCAACGTCTTTTTATTGATCCTCAAAGGCGGTGGAAGCAGGATCCATGAGACGAAGCCTGATTGGCTCTATGGCCTGGGCGGGTGCCCATGAGGTGGGGGCGGGCGCCCCACCTCTCAGCCCAAATGGCCCTCCCCTTCGAGGGGGTGCCTTCTCGAGTCTTCTAGAGTATACTTTTTCATAGTATGGTCGGTTTCTCTCTATGTAAATCTGACATGTAGACCTCCTTTGGTTCTTTCTTGATAACCCCCTGCAGAAATAGATATTCACCAAAACTCGTGGAATTCTGTCAGTGTAACCCCTATATCTAGATAGTATTTATGTTTAGGTCCTTTCTCATGCTATGTTGACGGTTAAAAATGATACTTATCTACTGTCAACACACTTCGTCACGGTGAATCGCCCACAACTGCTCACAAGACAACTTGGGTCATCCACAAGCTCCGCCGGATGATCACCAAGCTTTCAATCACCATTGAGCCGTCTAGGTGATGGCGATCACCAAGAGTAACAAGCACAAACTCTCACTTGACTATGACAAGCCTAATGAAAAAGGTGGATGCACACTTGCTACTCCCTATGCACTAATGAGGTCCTTAATCTTATCAAATCTCAATCACCCCACTAGGCTCTTGCACTTCCTTGCACTCTAAAGATGTTTCTCAGCTGAACAAATGAGCAAGAGACTTGAAATGGATGAGTAGAAGATGTATTTATACACCCCAACCGAAATCCAACCGTTACTATCCATGTCAGCAAATTTTGATATCACTGTACGCGCATGTCTTTACCACCGGACACGCCGGTCACTCCAAAGTGACTGCTTAGAGAGAATAGCCGTTATGGTCACACCGGACGCTGGGCAGTGTCCGGTCCACCCCCACCGGACGCGTCCGGTGCAAGAAAACCCTCTCTGGTAGCTTACTGGACTCGACCGGATACACGACAACCTGCGTCAGGTGTTGCACGGTGCAACATCCAGTCAACACGTCACTGGTCAACCTCAGTCCACGCTACTATAGTGCGAGTACCGGTGCGTCCGGTGACAAGCACTGTGCAGCGTCTGGTGGATGCTGCTCCTCTGCTACACATGACGATAACTGACTGGACGCACCCCCTGCGTCCGGTGCCTTCGTCTCTAGCGTTTGGTGCACGCAAATCAGCTCCATTCACTTCCAATTCAAGTAACTTTGTGAATGGCTTTGATTCCTTTTGATCTTAGAGCCAACCCTAAGCTACCTAGTGCTAAGTTTGACAAGTGTGTACCACACCTAAACTATTGGACTCACCTAGGTCAAACTACTGGTTCATAGCCCCCTTAATAGTACGGCCAAAGGAAAAAACAAAGTCCTAAACTACTCTAAGTGCCTCTCCAACGCCAAACGACACTTGAACTAGTCCGTCATTAACCTTATCATTCATCATTTGAAAACCGAAACGATTTCCATTGATAGGGGCATGAAAACCATAGTTGCCCAATAGATCTCCATTACCATGACCTAACTTACAATGCCTCTGCAAAACGCATGTTAGTCATAGCAATCTCGTGTCGTCATCAATCACCAAAACCCAACTAGGGGACTAGATGTTTTCAGGTAGCACTATTCCATGTGGTGGAGCAATGGTGAAGATCATGATGATGATGTGGTGACCATGGTGATCAAGTGCTCGGCTTGGAAAAGAAGAAAGAGAAAAACAAAAAGCTCAAGGCAAAGGTGAAATCTTGATAGGAGCTTTTTGGTTTGATGATCAAGACACTTGGTGAGTATGATCACATTTATGATCGATAGCTGTACTATTAAAGGGGTGAAACTCATATCAAAATGTGGTTATCAAAATGCCACTAGATGTTCACATATGCATTTAGATTCTAGTGGTGTGCTAACACCCTTGAAAATATTTATGAAAATATGATAATACACATGCACAAGGTGATACACTTGGTGGTTGGCATATTTGAGCAAGAGTGGAGAAGTTGGTGAATTGAAGGAGGTGTTTTTCACTTTGAAACAGTGACTGGACGCAGGACCTGACCCTAGACCTGTGCGTCTGGTCAGCTCGGCAGTAAAGAGCGTGGCGTCGGTCTCTGACCGGACGCTGGCTTAAGTTGTGACCTAACATGATGGTGGCGAGTCCGATCATGTGTGACGTATGGTGACGCAAGCTCAGGCTGTGTTGAAAACTTTCAGACAGTGAACAGTCAAAGGACCGGACGCTAGCCTACGTCCGATCAGGTTGGATCTGACGCGTCCGGTCGCAAAACAGAGGCTCGGGGAACTCTCTGGAAATGACCGGACGCTGGCTCATGGTGATTTAGGTCGTTTCATCAATGCGTCAGGTCATAGTCTCGGCGCCTTAGGCGCGCGCGAGCGGACGCAGTGGCGCAGCGTCAGGTCATCACGGCCGTGCATCCGGTTGTCACTCAAGTGAGGCGCAGGCGCGTTTGACCGTTGGCGATCGACGTACGCGGTTAAACCGCAGGGACACATGGCGATCATCTTGCGACCGAATGCAGGGTGCCATGCGTCCGGTTGTGTCGTGGAAGCTGACAGCAGAAAGCTAACGACTCTATTTTGAGGGGACCCCTATAAAAGGTGTTTGGCCGGCTCAAGCTCACTCTCTTGGCCATTTGCATTGACATAGCAACCTTGTGAGCTTAGCCAAAGCCCTCTCATTCATCTCCATCATTGATTCATTATCTTTGTGAGATTGGGAGATAATCCAAGTGCACCTGCACGTCCGGTCAACTCGGCAATAAAGAGCGTGGTTTGTCGAGAGGGTGTGGGTCTGCGGGATGAGGGAGAGGCAGAGCACGCGTGGAGAAACGGTAATGGTGCGTGAGGACATCCAGACGAGGCTTCCAACTCACTGCTGCGCCATTCCTGCACGCGCCCCTTTTAAAACAAATCTCTCTAATCATACCTAGGGTGCTCATAGGTGTGCTCGTGCTTGCCAGCCAGGATGCTCGCCAGCTGCTGGCCTGCTTGTGCTCATCAAGCAGGGGGTGCTCGCCGAGCAGGCTGCCATGCTCACTAGGTGCTCCTCGTGTAGGTGCTTGCCTAGCGCAGTGCCTCCGCCAGGAAACGGCGACGTTGCCTCCGTTGGGGCACCAGCGAGCTTCAAGCAACAAGGTGACATTGCACTGAAAGCGTATGTTTCAAGTGTTTCAGATATTTCGGAGGTGTGTTGCAAGTGTTTTCACCTCGATGTTGCAAAACTAGATCGGAATGTTGCATATATTACAATGGCTATACACGTATGCTGAAGGGCGTTTTCCAAATGTTTCATCTGCTTTTCAGAAGAATATTGCTAGTGTGTTTATTTGGGATGTTGAATATATTTTCACACATGTTGCAAGTGTTTTATCTAGATGTTGCATATGCTTGCAATGACTTTTCAAGTGTGTTTGTTTTGGATGTTGCATATGTTTTCACGCATATGTTGCAAGTGTTTTATCTGGATGTTGCATATGCTTGCAATGACTTTTCAAGTGTTTTCAGACATTTTGCAAGTGTTTCAGATATATGTTCCAAGTGTTTCATTTGGATGTTGCACAAATAGATCTGGTGTTACATATATTTCAGCTATTCCAGGATAGTGAGCAGCCGGGCGAGCGAGCAGGCAGGGCAGCGGGCGAGCAGACGCGAGCAGCGGTCGGGGGAGCAGACGGCCAGTCAGCCGACTCAAGTAGGCGGCCGAGCGAGCAGACAGCCAAGCTAGCTAGCAGTACCAGGCGGGGAGGCGTAGCAGGCCAGCAAGCACGGGCGTCTGTCCGGACGTCCGAGCGCTTAGCCGGTGGAGAAAATGCTTTTGGCACTGTTGGAGATCCGTGTCGTTTGCCTCCCGGCGAGGTGTCACCACCGCCACAGTTGAGGCAGCCACACCCATACAGACTATTGTTTGGTTGATTAATAGCCTTAGGCTGTCACGGCTTCTAAAACTCACATGTAGTAGTAATTTTCACCACACTTGTGGCGTTGGTTGGTTTTCCTCGTCGCCACCACAATCCGCCACAGATTGGTGTGGCACGTTGAGGTTGGAATGCAAGCAACCCCTAAGTGCCGATGACACATGAGCTCCACATGTTCCTGATCTCGATTAACAGGTTCAGACCTTATTAGAAAATACTGCATGGCTTTGTCGCGCCCTTCATGGATGTGCCAGTTGTAGGTTGGTGTTGTTCCACAACATTTGCATGCTGATAATTGGACTATGTTAAATAGAACTAATCACTGAACCAATTATTTTATACAATGGTATAGAATTAGTGATAAAAATATTTTTTTGGATTAATCAAAAGAACAAAAGGGAGAAAATGCATCGAAGGATTGCATAATTATTTTTTCTCATAGTTCACCTGCTTTTTTACTTAATAGAAATTCTATTTGTTTGATAAGCACCAATCAATTTAATTAGTAAGCATGCGATGATTTTTTATGCTTATTTAATCCAAATAAGGTGCACCAAAAAATTCATCACATGATTATAAGACAGCTTCAGGAAATATAACCGTTGCCGATTGGAGCTGCAATCCGTACCAAGTTAGCAATCTCCTGTTTCATTAATAATTAGATATATTGAGGACTCACATGGCACTAACGTACTATAGACTAATATGGTTAGATTAGAGTAGTGACTGTGAAACCTAGCTTGCCATCTAAGACTCAAAATTTATGTTGCTGTACCTTAGTAAGGTATGGGGTTGGACATCATATGAAAATTACATGAATAATTAGTAAGAAATTATACATCGCTTTTTTATTAGTTTAGCCTTACATAGTCTAAATTAAACAGTAGCAGATGTTTTCAGTTGTCGGGAAAAAGGATCAAACCCTGCTATCATTAGCGCATAAGCTATCAAAGATAAGGTTTACAAATGTTGACAATTGACAGTTTTCATTGGTGATGATGCCAGGAATACCACTCTGTTAAGTTTATCCTGTCACAGAAGTAGTTAGAAATTAGAGCAAAGGAACTATGATGAGAGTAGAATTGTATATGTGTGGCAATAGGGTGGAAACTTATTGGTTTTAGTCCCAGGCAGCTACATAAACTCTGCAAAAAAGATTTTCATGATCATTTCCTGCGTGTCCCTTATCCTATAATAGATTGACACAGCCTGATAAACAGACTGTTTCAAGAATCTAAAATAGCTTCATTTGATATATTTGTTTGAACACATGGATAATGTCAACAAGGTCTATATTTATTTCCATGCCATGCACTATCCATGCACTCACCCTCTCCACCTTGGTGACATTTACATGGACAGTGCAAATGGGATTAGTATAAAAAAAATATGAGATGAAATGCAAGAGGTGATTTTCTAACTCGAATTGTGAGCAATAAAGGCAGACGTGGAAATAGCCTTTAAGAAGCTAAATTGATTTCTGTAAAAATGAGGCAACAAGATTGTATTTGAGAAATTAATTTGTGCAATATATTATACAGAGGATATGTATTACCTTTTGCCTCTCATGTAATGTTCCCCTGTTTAGTATAAAGAGAGACTTTGTTGGTCTTTTTTTTTTTTGCTTCTGATAAGATGGTGGAGGGGGGAAAAGAAAATAAGTTGAGTATCCTGTGTAGGTACAAAACAATGGCCTGCAAATTATTAAGTCACATTACATATTAAGCTAATTAGCTTTTGAAGTGAGTTTAGCATTGAGCTTCTCGAGCAATTTGTGTCATAGATTTAGATTTTTAGTATCCTGGGTTGTATACATCATTATTTTGATATATAATTAGGATTGAGGTCATTTTCACTGAAAAGGAACAGTATCTCAGCCAGAGTAATACAATAACAGTCGCTGAACTGATCTTGATGCCACACAACATCATGCTGATACAGGAATAGAATCACTTTGAAACTGAATGCAGCTTAACCATGGGTTTTGCTTAGAGAGTAGCTACTTTAGCATCACGCATCTCAGGGACTGCCAAACCCAAAGAAGAAATATTTGTCGAATCATCCTGGTATGTTTTGAGCAAAACAGCATGATTTTCTAGTGGTTTGAATTCTCTAAAAGGCAAAATAGTGGCATGAGACTGACTTTTTTATGCTGTCATATATTCAGATTTTCCATTATATCTGATTGCTAAATTTCCAAATCACTTACTAAATAGGATAGTTAAAAAAAGTTTTTTGGACTTGACTTGTTTCTTGTTCTTTTATATACAGGTGGACAACTAATGATAGCCACAACTCTATAACCTTGTTGCTTATATATTATCATGCATTCATATATTTGTAAGAAACGTGGAGCTAGTATAAAAATCTATAAATGATTTTTTTGTTGGTCGAAAAATATTGAACTTCCAAAATTTGGAATTTTATAGCAGTATATAGTATTTCTAAAATTACAAATTCCTTGCTAAACAAATCAAAATATCTGTGTTGATTTCAACTGGCATGGACCACGTGGACACTCATTGAAATATCCAATAAAAAAGGAATTATAAATTGAAACTTGCAAAAGAAACTGCAATAGACATCAAGCATGCCTCTCTTTTTGTAAAGTTACCTTGAACATGTATTGCATGTCTTGTCAACGTGCTTGATTATCTCGTGAAGATCTTAAGAACGGTGGCGCCTCCTTTGCTGTTTGCTCGGAGGACCTACGTTCTACCACATGAAGGAGTAAGAGAAAATAGGGGGGGCGTGGTCGGTGGTGTGCGAGAAGGTAGACCTATTACATGGGAACAAGGAAAGCCACAGACAAACGAAATGAGTACCTAGCAGGAGTTGCATAGACGATGAGACCTGGCGTCTGCTCATTCTGTCGAACACATCGTGGGCAATGAGTCTAGCAGTTGATCCTCCGGCGGTTGAGGGGAGCATTTGGCCACCGTGGCATAGAGCGGTGACGCTGGAGAGGGAGCATCTCCAATAGCTCCCCTTTCCTATCCCTCATCCCCACAAATCTGTCGTATTGGGGGAGATGGACCAATTTCACTACTCTAACAGCTCCTCAATATGCTCCCCTTTTTATGGTGATCACCAAAATACTCCCCTTCTTCCCTCAAATAAAGGGGAAGTTGGATCTCCCCCAGTAGCTGGGGCCCACTCCAACTGCCACTTTTCCCTCATCTGCTACTCGTCGAAGATCGATGCCGTGGTGCCGTCGCCCCCGTCGCCGCCAAGCCAGTGGAGGTGCCGGATCGCTCGCCGTGGAGATGCCAAGATGCCGTGGAGGTGCCGGATCGGTTGCTGCCATCGTCGCCAAGTCGGGTGAGGTGCCTGAGCTCGAGGGCCATGGAGGATCTGGTGCGGCTAGCGACCATGGAGGAGGACCTTGCCGGCAGCCACCATGGCTACGATTTGAGGTGGAGAAAAGAAGGGGCTGGGGATGGGCTGTGATTTGGGGCGGACATGGAGGAGGATCTCGCCTGGCACCTACTCGGTCTTGCATGGGCAAGCGGGGATGGGGCCGAGGCCGCCGGGCAGAGCAGGGGCAGCAGCGTTGTTCCGTGCCGCAGGAGGGAGAAGCGACGCACGTGTACGGGAAGGGCGAGAAAGAAGACGGTACTGTATGAGAGAGAGGGGAAAGGAAAAAGAAAGAATAAGAGAGAAAATAAAAAATTATAACTTGACATGCAGGTCCCATTTATTGGGATATATTATTGGTGATCTGTTGAGCTTCTCCCCCAATATTCTGAAAAAGTGGTATTTGTGATCACCAATATCATCTTATTAGGGATGAATTATTGGTGATCTGTTGGAGATGCTCTGAGCTCGAGCATCGACACCGGAGAGGGCCAATCCTGTCATCGTTGAAGCTCAGAACGATAAGATTTAGAGAGCATTTCATGAGATAACTAAAATACGAGGGAAGTAATGAATGTGCCAAAATGTAGGACTGCAGAAGCACAACAAAAACATGATAGATCCTAGAAATACCTATTTTACAAACACAGAGACCATCAAGACCCAAATAACCTTCTTTCTTTCTTTTTTTTGAGAGAGCAACACAACATATTAAAGGACCAAGACCAAATGTGACTAGATAGGGCAAACAGTCAAGAAAGATCATTTATCGAAATCCGTCTATCATAAAAGTGGGTTTGCAATTGTACCATCATTCTCGAAGTATTTTAGGAGATATTTGTGGTTAGTTGGATTACTGTCAAAAGTAACTACAGTTAAGAAACCTGAAACTTCAATGAACTTTTGCCGTGTATCTTTGTCAAAACGGTAATGCTAGGAATCATACGTCTGTCCGCGGCTCAGCGCCGGATGCCCCTGTTGGTCGACTCGACATCCAGAAGGCTACCTATCCTATCTGTTCCTATCCGCTCCCCTCTGGTCGCCGAAGATTAAGGTCGCCACAAAATAAAAAAAAACTTACGCATCACCGTGACTGCGCTTTGTGACCGCGCTCCATCGTGCCTCCCGCACGCCTTCCTCTCCATCGCACCTCTTGTCGGCCTTCCTCTCCACCACCGCGGTGCCCGCAAGCCACGGCGTGTTCCCCCACGCCCGCATAGTCACTGCCGCCTCGCCGCGCGAGGTTGCACCCACCCAACTGTTGTTGTCGGCTCCACTGCGGTGCCGCCGCCCGCTGTCATCTTCCTCGACCATGACCGCACAGCCGTATCCCGCTGTTTAGTGCTCCGCCCTCCCGGCTGCCAGGTTTTGCTGAAAACGCATGTTGCAAGTGTATGTTTCAAGTGTTTTCAGATGTATGTTGCAAGCATATGCATGTTGCAAAAATAGGTCGGGATGTTGCATATGTTGCAATGGTTATACACGTATGTTGCAAAGGTCTGCTACCAATATTTCATCTGTTTTTCGGACGTATGTTGCAAGTGTCTTTATCTAAATGTTGCATCTGTTTTATCTGAATGTTGCGTATGTTTGCAAAGGTTTTCAAGTGTTTCAGAAACATGTTGCAAGTGTGTGTTTCAGATGTTTCAGTTGTTTTCGGACATATGTTGCAAGTGTTTTTATCTGAATGTTGCATATGTTGTAGTGGCTACACATATGTTGCAAGTATATGTTTCAAATGTTTTATCTGTTTTAGGCTTACGTTGCAGCAAGTCCTTCGTGTTGCAAGTGTTTCATGAGGGGTGGTCCCCACGAGGCGGGCGAGCGCCGAGGGGCGCAGCAGGGCAAGTAGACGCAGGCGCGCAGCAGGGCATGGGCAAGCTGAAAGTCCCTAGTTTGGTTTTGGCTAATTGATGAAACCTAGGACTAACCTTTGTATCTAAGTGGATGATTTAGATAAAGGTGGTCATTGAATATGAGACATGACATTGACTCATATGACCAAGATGGTGAAGACCAAGATGAAGCTTGGCTCGATGGGCCGGTTGTGAAGGTGAAGGACAAGTCGAGGCTTCGAAGCGAAGGACCATGCGATGGTGAAGCTTGAGCAAGACTTGACGCCGATGGACTGATGCAACGGTGAAGAGCAAGTGAAGTCAAGGTCGATGGATCGAGACGGTCAGGTGATGATATGAAGTGGATCATATCATTTGGAGAAACAAAATGGGCTCAAGGCAAAGGTATAACCATAGGGCCATTTTGTTTTACACTCAAGACACCATAGAGGGTGTGAGTGGTTTAGGATCGATAGCCGAACTATTAAGAGGGGAAGTCTTATCGGTTATTCGACGCATGGGTGCCACTAGGTGAATTCATGAAGTGCATTGCATGTAGGGCCTAGTGAGCTAACTGGAAAACCTTTGAAAATGATTGAGAAAAAGCTAACACACAAGCACATGGAGTTGTACACTTGATGGTGTTGGCACATTTACAAAGGTGGCGTTGGTCGCGCTGTGGTTTGCGGGAAGAGAGGGGTTTGGGTTCCTCTCTCCCTCCCGCCGAGCGTGCGAGCGCGGGATTCAGGCGATTTCGGGGAAATGAAATGCCTATTTTCCACTACGCCGGAAGTCGGAAAAGAAACGGAGGCAAACGCGGTCACAGAGGTGACCGGACGCTGCACCGGACGCTGCACCGGACGCGGTCAGTTTCGACCGGCGCGTCCGGTCAGTACAGCGTCGGGGTCAGGCGCGCGAGCTAAGGGTTTGCCACCGGCGCGTCCGGTGACTCGCGGGACCGGCGCGTCCGGTCATGCGCCCTGAGGGAACCAAGGACGACCGAACGCGGTGCGCGTCCGGTCACACACGATCGGACGCGTCCGGTCGTCAAGGGAGCTTACTGGACTCCGACCGGACGCGGTCACTGTCGCGTCCGGTCGTTGTGAGGAGCGCGTCCGGTCATGTCTTCGCGCGCGCGGGTACTGTGCACACCGGCGCGTCCGGTCGTTTGCAGCAGCGCGTCCGGTCGCTCGTTTGACCGTTGGCGCGCAGTGACCATTGGAGGATCTAACGGTCGCATTTGAATTCGGAGGACACGTGGTTGTCGCAGGGCGACCGGACGCGGTTGAGCGCGTCCGGTCAGTTACGACCGGCGCGTCCGGTCGTCCCGCGAAAAACGGTCAGTGGAGTTGTAACGGCTCTATTTGTTTGGGATGCTTATAAATACTTGTTGGCCGGCCCTTGGGGAGGTCTCTTGGCATTTCTAACACTCTTGTGCATCCTTTGAGCTAGAGCTACTCCTCCCACTCATCTCTCTTGCTTGATTGCAAATCGAAAGTGAGATTGAGTGATCCCAAAGTGCATTGCATAGCTTGAGGGCATCTAGTGGCACTTGTGGGTGGTTTAGCCGGTGGATTTCTTGTTACTCTTGGAGAGTACCGCTCCTAGCCGGCTTGGAGATTGTTGGAGGCGTTGGCAAGAGAAGGTGATTGTTCTTGGCCACCTCCGGTTGATTGTGAGAGGTTCTTGTGCTTTCCTCGGCGGGACGCCAAAAGCAACTCTAGTGGAATCCGCGTGTCATTGAGTTACCTCATTTGAGAAGTGGTGTCTTGCGGTGCCTTGCGGGGCGTGCCTTGAGGGGCAAGTGACTTGAGGGTCACACCGAGGAACCATCTAAGTGTTGGTCGACACAACCGGTGACGTAGCTTGTCGGTGCACAAGTGAACACCGGGTGAATAAATATTGTGTCTCTTGTCTCCCGGTGATTGGTCTTCATATTGTGTTGTTGTCAATATTGTTTGATTGTATATCATCTTGGTGATTGGCAACATCTTCACTTCACCGTCGGTATAATAATCACAATCCTCTCTCTTGCATTTACATTCACTAGTTTATCTTGTGTAGCTCTAGTAGTAGCTTTGCTAGTTGTGTTAGCTTGTTCTCTAGTGTAACCTTAGTGACATAGCTCTTGTGTGAACTAGAGATCTTAATCTACTAGACTTGTGGATAGGAGGCTTGCATCACAACCTTTGGCTAAGCAAAACTCGCTTTACGACGTTTGTTATTCTAACAAATTTGCTTAGTGGTACTTGTAGATATTTTTTAATAGGCTATTCACCCCCCTCTAGCCATCTAGGACCTTACACAAGCAACAGCAGGGTGAGCAGGGCGCAACGAGCAGCAGGGCGGGCATGCATGCTCCGATGCACGTCCGTAAGTGGGGGCAACCAGAGGGAGCGCGTGAGAGACAACCACATGATGTGGGACCCGTCACAGAGGTAGGGGCGCTGGAGCTTTGCTGTTTTCCGTCGATCCGTTTTGGCCGCTGACGGGCCTAGGTGACAGTCAAGGGGGGTGAGCTCTGCTGGCTGTTTGGCCACACGTCCGTGAGTCTGCAGGGGCGAGTGCGCCGCATGGGCCGCACATGTGAGCACGTGCTGGGCCGAGCAGCGGGCGCGTTGCAAGCCTTGACACGTGCTTCTGTTCGGACATCCGAGCGCTAATAAGCCGCTTGTCAAAATCCTGCAAATAAAATATGTTACCAGAAGTCAAAACACCTCTGCTTTTACAAATAAAGGAGAATATGCACACAAGCCTTGATCCTTGCATGGAATTTGTATACACGATAAATCTAACAGTAAACAAAACAACAGGAATCAACAAATAGCTCATCAAATGGTTTAAATAGCCTAACCACAAGCCCTTTGACAGTCTCATCACCTCGTGGTAGAATACTGGCATCCAATGTGTGGAGGAAGTCATAGTCATTTCTCATTTTCTCTGCCACGGCTATGAAACTCTCATACTGACTACCAGCAAATGCAGGGAAAACTCAAACTTGCAACAGAATTTTCAGTGCACTCATAGATTACAACCTGAAATTTGTTTTGCTCGGATCTGGATTTTCTCAAAAAAACGTTTTAGGAAATGAATTAGAATCACTTTATGAAACCGTTAAAAATAAAGAGAAATT
Organism: Saccharum hybrid cultivar R570; assembly: GCA_038087645.1. Classification (NCBI taxonomy): domain Eukaryota; kingdom Viridiplantae; phylum Streptophyta; class Magnoliopsida; order Poales; family Poaceae; genus Saccharum; species Saccharum hybrid cultivar. The sequence continues at coordinate 2,241,034 of JAQSUU010000198.1, forward strand.
TTTTTATGAAACCGTTTGGCTAGTAGATTGGATTCTGATTCATAAGAATTTTTTTCTTTAAAAGATTATATAAATAAAAATACGTTTCAGAAAATCTGATTTTTTTAGGTGAAGAACAACTTAAATACAACACATTTTAATTTATTGTATTGAAAATATATCATAACTAAAAAATAAAATTAGTAGCGCATGCGGAAGGAAAAAAACGTAGTAGAATCACTGTGATACTACACTTTGGCCGATTCAGGACTTAAGGCAAAGGATGTGAAACGATTTCTCGGCAGAAACATTTCGCTCCCAGAGCGTTTGGTGCCATTTCTAGTGATTCCCCGGGGAATCCGAATCGTTTCGCACAGCCAAACGGTCGCTTGGTTATTCAATTGCTAGTACTTGCTCAAGAATCTGAGATTGGATCAGGACAAACTAAACAACGAACATGTATCAGTTAGCCCACAAGATAAAACAAAACAGATGGCCATATGATTGGTTGATTACAGGTGACAAGTGCATTTCTTATACTGCCCAAAAGTATACTCCCAGAAGATAATGACAGTACCCTGCTACTACACATCAGGCAACTAGCAAGCAGCTTCACAAAACATCTACAACTGAGCTACATGGGTTCAGACAGGTTTCACGTCATTCTAGCAACCGAAGTTCTCGACGTGCCACACCGACGTGGTTCACCCGTAGTGCTACAAAAGTTGGGACGCCACCGACAGCCTCATTGCATCCTGCTTGTCTGTTGCACGAACTCATCATCTTTCATGTACTTCTCCTGCACTTCTGCTGTTGTATCCACACGTCAAGGAAAGAAAGGCAATTTGCAAGATATTGCTGCACAAGACCAAGTGCAACAGCATATATTCTAAGGCATATGTAACAGAAAAATATTACTCCAGATTTCACAACCCAACCCAACACAGCAACAGTAAGCTGACAATAATTCAGCATACTTGGCTGCAATTCCACATAGTTTGACTTGCGATCCAGTCACCACATGCTTGCTGCAAAATTTAATGGCATGCAGATACATGATCTGCAAAGGAAATCTAATGCTGAGTCCATATTGTCAGTATATTATACCTGTGCAAGCAAGGGTTTGGTAGTGTGCATCTGGGCCATTGAAGATAACATAGAAATTACAGGCGGTAAAAAACTTGTTTGCGAAAATTATTAAAAGAACAAGTAAAGGATATCTGTAATAGTCCCAATCAAGAGGTGCTGCTGCAATTTTGCTGAACTCAACAGCGCTACTGTCAATAGAAGAAAATATATATCCGTTGCTCTTGTCAATCAGCTTCACAAGATTGCCAACACTTTCCTTGTCCTAGAGGCCACAAAAGCTTGTAAGAACTAAAACAATGAGATTTGATTTTAATAGTCTTTCAAATACAGACCTGGATGTCCAAAGTTGAAAAATTGACTAAACCAAAATCATCAATCACATCACAGAGCTCCTTAGTCAGTTTCCTGTTAGCAGGTTCACTCGAAAAGGTTATAAATCAGACAATGTAAAGGTTCCGCATTGAAAATGGATAATAGAAATCTTAGCATATGACCAATGACATTGGCATACACCGTGAACTGTTTAGAGGTTACAGAATCTGAAGGTCCTATTGGTGGACAAGAACTGTAGTCATTGATTTGCAATGAACTAAGAATTATCCACTAGCAACCTAGATTTCAGCATTTGCTCACATATCCTGAACCCAGTTCTAGATTTCCGCCTTTGCTGAAATAAAACTTACTTCCTCCGTTCCAAATTATAAGACGTTTTGCCTTTTCTAGATACATAGCTTTTGCTACACACTTAGATATACACTATGTCTACATACATAATAAAATTAATGTATCTACAAATGCCAAAACGTTTTATAAATTGGAACGGAGAGAGTAGTAAATCTCCTGTGGAACAGGGTGACTGCAAGATTTTTATCTAGGTACATTAGATGGTAGCTAAACCTGAACTCACAAGGGAGCATGAGCTAGAAAGTGGGCACTGCATTTGTTTCAGTATTTGGTCAAGTGAATTGGAGACATAATAATAATTCATGTAAAATTTCTTAAGTTCAAATTTTGAGCAAATTGAAGTACACGTACTACTAGCTGTTGCTGTAACATTTGTGTTCAGAAATTCACCTGTACTTGGCTGAGCGAGGATCCTGCTCAAGATGACATTGCAAATAAGAAAGATCTTGGACATCAGTGTAGAAATCAAGGTTGAATGCTGCCAATCAAGAAGATGAATAAATACTATAGTAAATACATAGGAGTATTGATCAATAAAAGACGGTGTGTACATCCAATTCCATGAGCAACAATAAATGCTCAAATGACAGGAAGATCGAAAGCACCAAATACCTAAATTTCCATAGTTCTCAATGAGGTCAATCTTTGACAAGACATTGATATGTGGCAATTCCAAGTGTAGCATCGTTGATAGTGAAAGAAGCAAAGCACTGACATACTTTCCAGGATCACAGCATAAATGGGCATCGATAAGGTGAATAGCAGTCAGCTGCAGAATACAGAAAAAAAAACATTGAACAATCTAGTTCATTAGCATTAGAATGATCTAAATAGGACGAAGAGCACACTCATACCCTCAAGTCCATCTTTTTGATGAGTTTATTAATAACACTTCTTGCATTTGAGTGAAGGAAGAAAAGTTCCACTTGGCCAGGAAAATCAAATAACAGATAGTGATCTGCAAAAATGTTAAGTTTTCCAGTCAATAATGGGTAAAAGAAGTACAACTTGAGCTGTATGACTGTTTACAATGTTCAGTGCTCACCTACTATGAGTCTATGACTTTGAACACTAAGAAATAGCACAATAAACAACAGAAATACTTTTAAACAAACTGAGGTGCAATCCTCAGGATAACAGAACAGGGTTCATAAAAAGCTAATTCTAATTCCAGTTGGATGATTAGTCTATTAGTATTAGTATATAATTGGTTCGATCCAAGCACATAGAAAGCCCTGTGTAAAATAATAAGTTTATTGATATTAGCAATTTATAATTTTTTTTCCATCAGATGCTCTGCAGCTTGGGATATGACCATTGTTACAGATATTGCCACTGAAGATATCTGCATACTTCAGAGGTATTCGTTACTCACCTTCAATAAGAGGCTTCAGTTTTTCTTCAAGCCAATCAATATTCTTCTCCAAGTAATCCATGCAATACACAAGCCCTGACATAGATTTGAACACCACAGAGAAAGAAACCATATTATTAGAACAAAAGCAGGAAGGTTACTGAACAGCAATAGAGGACCAGGAGCAACCTCCATTTGGGCCAAGCGAATGCTCAGCCATGACATCACTGAGTTTTATGAGGTCCTCAATGTTTATGGCACACTCATATCTATTTATCACAGTCAAGGAAAAATTTCAATTGTGACCCGAAAACATCAAGGAGAGAGAGTATGTTATAAGACATTAAGACATATAAGGAAGTGAGTACAGAGGAAAAAGGTGGTGCTCTAAGAGTCAGGATACGGCAATGCGTCATTTGCAGGATCCAAATTGACAACCGCAACTTTCCTGCAACAACAAGAAGAAAACACATAAACGAAGCAATCCGTGTGAGCAAACTATCAACTTCAACTTCACTCCAACCAAAACAAAGCCAAGGGTGAAGTTTAAACCCTCAGCACAACTTCTGGTACCAGCAATATGGTACCAGTTAACATTCACGATCAACCTTAGCAGAGGTGGGCACTATTACTGACTTCCTAGTTACTACTTACTAATTCAATCAGGAAATCACGCAGCGGGTCTCCAGGTAAGTAATATATGCAGTAAACAGCAAGTCAAGGCCAAGCGCATTCCACTTCCACTTAGCTAGAGAAGCTTGTGAGGGACAACCGAAGCAATAGTGAGGAACTAGGCGGCGTACGTACCTGCCGAGGAGGGAGAGGAACTGCGACATGCCGTTGCAGTAGGTGGTCTTGCCGGAGCCCGGCGGGCCGATCACCACCTGACCGAACACCATCCCCTACCCGTCCGCTGCTCCTACTACGAGTTTCCCGCTCGTCACCGATCTATCTTTCCACGGCCGCGGGCGCCGGGCAGGGTAGGGTAGGGTTTTCGCCGGGCAGGGTACGCGCGGGCGGCCGCGGGCGGCGAGCGAAGGAGACAGTTCTAGAATCGCAATTCGCAACTAGCAAGGCGACAGACAGAAGAACGCTTCGGCCTTCGGGAGCTTGCTCGCCTTCACGTACTGACTTGGCCTGCTTCATTGGCCCAAAGGCCCGCTATCACACACGGCCCAGTAAAATAGCTTCAGCGTCTGTGAGCGCATATGCTGCCGTTCGTCGCGTCGGGAACGCATGCGCCGCCTTCTCCCGCCGCTCGCCGTCAACCCGCCGCCATGCATCCCAGCACCTCCTCCAACCGCCGCCGGCGGAAGCGCCCTCGCCTTCCCGGAGTTGATTCCGCTCCTGGAGCGGGCCATCTCAACCGGGGACGTGCTCCGTCTCGGCCGCGCAGTGCACGCGCACCTCGTCAAGACGGCGCTCACCAGCCATACGCTCCTGTCCAATCGCCTCGTCGCGCTCTACTCCTGGCTCCCGTCGCCGGCCGCTGCGGTCTCGGCTTTCGAAGACCTTCCACACAAGAACGCGCACTCCTACAACACGCTTCTCGCCGCGCTCTTGCGCAGGCCGGACACCTTCCCCGACGCCCTCCACCTGTTCGACACAATGCCGGCCGACTCACGCAACCTCGTCTCGTACAACACCCTCATGTCGTCCCTCGCGCACCACGGCAGGCAAGTGGAGGCGCTCCGCGTGGTTGCCCGGCTGGCCAGGGACAGGTTCTTGGGGCCAGGGTTGGCCATGGATCGGTTCACTGTGGTCAGTGTGGCAACTGCTTGTGCGGGAATCAGAGCTGCGAGGCCGCTGCGGGAAATGCACGGCGTGGTGATGGTATCAGGGATGGAGTTGACCGTCATCATGGCCAATGCCATGGTGAACGCCTACAGCAAGGCTGGTAGGGTGGAGGATGCGAGGCATTTGTTCGATCAGGTCAGCATCCGAGACAATGTCACTTGGACGTCGATGATTTCTGGGTACTGCCAAGTGAAGAAGCTCGATGAGGCAGTGCAGGTGTTCGATATGATGCCAGATAAAGATAGGGTTGCATGGACAGCACTGATTTCTGGGCATGAACAGAATGGAGAGGAGGACACCGCTCTTGAGCTGTTCGAAGGGATGCTGGCCGAGGGAGTATCACCAACGCCTTTTGCGTTGGTGTCAGCTTTGGGTGCATGTGCCAAACTTGGGCTTGTCACACGGGGGAAGGAATTGCACTGCTTCATCTTGCGACGGAGCATTGGCTTTGACCCTTTCAACATTTTCATCCACAATGCACTCGTTGACATGTACTCTAAGTGTGGGGACATGACAGCTACAATGGCAGTGTTCCGCCGGATGCCTGAGAAGGACTTTATCTCTTGGAACTCTATGGTCACCGGGTTCTCGCATAATGGCCTAGGAAAGCAGTCACTTGCTATTTTTGAGGAGATGCTGGTAGCTGGAGTTCGTCCAACCCATGTCACTTTCCTCGCTGTCCTTACAGCCTGCAGCCACTCCGGTCTAGTATCTAATGGACGCCTCATTCTCGAATCAATGGAAGACCATGGTGTTGAACCAAGGGCTGAACACTATGCTGCCTTCATTGATGCTCTTGGTCGGAATCGCCAGCTGGAAGAAGCAATTGAGTTCATCAAAGATTTGCCATCCAGGATCGGTCCTGGTACAGTTGGGTCCTGGGGAGCTCTCCTAGGTGCATGTCGCCTTCATGGAAATATCGAGCTTGCAGAGGAAGTGGCAGAGTTTCTCTTCAAGTTAGAGCCCGGGAACAGTGGTCGGTATGTCATGTTGTCAAACATCTATGCAGCTGCAGGACAGTGGGATGATGCACGTAGAGTCAGGGGGCTCATGAAGGAGAAGGGCCTGAAGAAGGATCAGGCTTACAGTTGGATTGAGGTGCGGAGTGTAAAGCACGTATTTGTTGCTGATGACATGTCTCATTGTGAGGCAGACGAGATATATGAGATGTTGGGCAAGCTTCTCGACCATATGAGCATAGCAGAGGATCCTACCGAACACCAGCTTAATTTTTGCTGTCATGTGAGAGAAACCGCCCATGTATAAAAAAGCATTGCTGTGGTGTTGTCGGAACACTCACTCTGGTATGACGATGGTCGGCGAGGTCTGCTGCGTTGCCATCAGCATCCACATTCATTGTCATACACTCTGTTAAGCCTTGTGAGACTGCAAAATAGCTCCAGAGCCCAGGGCTTCTGTTCATGCAGAGTTGTTGAACCTTCAATTTGAGAGCTCAAGTGCTCAACGAGGTTTACCTAGAGAATCACCTGTAGTTGATTCAATGTTCCAACTCGTGAGTCATGGCATAATCCATCAGGCTTCAACCACAGCAGAAGCTGCAAGAGTTTGATCCATTTCAGTTTGAGTTCCTTGACTTCACAGTCTAATATTCCTCTGCACTGTGCTGTCAGCTGATCTTTCCCTTTCCTTATGAAACAAAAAATGATTCTTGAGAATGATGATTCTATGTTAGAAGGTTCAGAGAGGTTCTGATTTAGTTAAGTTTGTAGCTGTGGCCTGTGGCACCCTGTGAGCTGATTTATCTATTGTACAAATCGAGGGAAATAGTTCTGAGCATCCAGATCTTGTGTGAATGGTTCACTGAATGGATAACTTGTCTTGCATATTTGCTGCGCAGAAAATCTGTGGACTGTGGTTGAAGAGTTCTATTGCTCATAGATTTTGAAGGCCTCTTTCTTTCAAGCTAGAGTCCGTTTGTGTTTGTGTTGGAGCGCTGGAAGAGGGGGTCTGTGAAGCATCTGTCGTGTTCTATGCAACAGTTGCCACTTGCTTGTGGCGGGCACTCAGTTTGAGCGTGCGCCGAATGTGACTCCTGCAAGCCTGCAAGTTACCACCCAACCGGGTTGAAGGTTGATGGACACTTGCGCTGGTTGCAGCAGCAGCAGAGAATATGGAAGTGGGGCACATGGAGAGAATGTAAGCACTGATGCACGCACATATAGGCCTCGTTCGGCTGGCTGGTGGCTGGTGCTGATTTGTTGTGAGAGAAAAATACTGCTGGCTGGCTGGCGGTTGGTGCTGAAATGATGTGAGAGAAAAGCACTGTTGGCTGGCTGGCAGCCAGCCAGTCGAACAAGGCCATAAACGCCGCAGGCCGCAGCAATTGGATAAGAAAGAGCCTGGATGGATGAAGGAACACATTGAGCGATGATGGCTGTTATATATTGGGCGGCACTGTGCTGTGTTGACAGGGCAACAGATGCATGCAATCCACATTCCATGGCCAGTTAGAGGTAATCTTCTCACCAAGTCACCATCAAGATTAACCAGATCATCATCCATTCATCATTATACAAATCACATAGATACTTTTGTAACAACATGAGAGAGAAAAAGAGGAGTGCATATAAAAGCACAACTTGGTAACATGAAAAAAAGGAAACAAACAAAGAGTTGATGTGTCGTTTTTTTTAAAAAAAAAAGTTGTGAAGGAAATGGAAGAGTACAGGGAGGAGCAATCGTCACAGGTGATGTAGACACGCAGTAACAAGCCATGAAGACACACACGAGGAGCAAAAGCCAAAAGGGGGTGGCGTGGCCATTCTCCGTCCCATTCACTCCCCACCGTTGGTTTCACTTCACCCAGGCGAGTCTGCGGCGCTGCCAGCCACCAACCGGGCGGCTGCATTGGCATTGGCATTGCCCTCGCTCACGGCTCACCTTCGCCTGACGCCGGTAGAGGCCAGCAGCGCGCGCCCGAGTGGGCGACCCACCCAGCGGCCATGGCGTTCCTCTCCCCTGGCGTCTCTGGTGCATCCACGGCGCCTGCGGCCAGCAACCACGGCACCATGGCTTGGCTGCCATCACTTTGCCTTATCCCGCGCGGCGCTGAGACAGAACGTGTATCCGCGAGACCATAGGGCGAGAGAGAGGAATGTGGACGCCTGCCACTCCTTCGTGTCCATTCCTCTTATATTCGCATGTGTCAGTGTCTGTGCAGGCACGCACGCTCACCGGACACCAGGCGTCCAGGCGCAGAGATGGAATGAGCATGAGGCCAATGCCTGCAAAAGTGCCCCCGGGATGAAGATGAACCCAGCCACCAGGAGCCAGCCCCTGCAAAGGAAAGGCAGAGCCAGCAAGTTTACTAGTGCTTCGTCATCGGGTTCCATAAGGCCAGTCTCAATAGAGTTTCATCATAGTTTCATGGGCATTAATTATACTGATGTGGCACCATATTTATGAAGAGAGAGCAGAGAGAGTTTCATGGGAGCAGAGAGAGTTTCATGGGGATGAAACTCTTCTGCACTGTTTCCAAAATTTGGATGTATTGAAAACAGTGACGTGAAATCCCCATTGAGACTGGCCTAAACTCTGGCTGCTGCATTCATCGGTGCTGCACTGTAGATGCAGAGTCTCTCTTCTCCGGTCCTCTCCCAATCCCCATAACGTCTGCCTTGTCACTGCCAATAAGGTTAGACTAGAATTTGCCATCTCTGCCTTGTTTCTTAAATAAATCCGCCCCGAAAAACCTCCTGCTGCTTTCATTTAGTAAAACACAATAACCGAATAACGTCACCAATCATCAAACGCAACGAGATCGCCATCTTCAGGCTTGCAAACACACACACACACACAAAGCATGAGTTGTAGGCCGTGCTGGCACATCATCATCTTGATCAGGATCATGTGTATAATATGCCGCACCGCATGCACCCGACATCTCCAGATCGAGCTGCAAAAGCAAACGGTGTGCAGCCGCGCGTGGGCATCTGCCATCCACGTTCTCTACGTTCCAAGGATCCCTCCAACCTTGCGACAGATTGAACGCATAACTGCGTCATGGGCACGTCACCATGGGGGTGGCGCCAAAGAAGCCCCCCTCCACTGCACCCCACATGACAGGTGGGTCCCGGTATTAGGTGGCCTTCCCTCAAGTGTACTACTGGCATGACATGAATCCCCAGAACGGCTCCGGTGGTGGACTTGAGCCTAATCTTTCTCCCTTTGATGGCCTGCCCTGCCATAAAGAAGCAGAGAGCGAGCATGCATGAGAGTTGGGACACCCAAAAGGCAAAAGCGAGCGCTAAGGAGCAGGGTGGTGCCTGGAGACACTGTGGGTGTGGGGGCAGCAGGCTGGTGATTGTGCACAAAGGAAAATGGAGTGCAATGGTGGAGCCAGATCTTTTTCTGATAGCTAGCAGCATAGTTTGCTGGAAGATTCGGTGTCCATGATTACGCTCCATCCTCATGAGGATAAGCATCTCGATAACAGGCCATTAGTTAGAGCAGTTCTGGTAGCTGATTATGTATTTGGCATATACTATCACTGAAGAAGAGTGGCCTTCCATTCTGACATCATCTCTCTGCTCTTTCGTTTCTCCCTTCCACTCATGATCCCTTCATCTCTGTAGAATGGAGATGCTTGTTTTGTTGCCAAGAGAGGAAGGAAGAGGAGGGGTCATACTACCACTTGCGGCGCAACTTGTTCGCATGATCCAAGAGACAAGATCTTGTTTTGTGCTTGTAGTTTGCAATGATGATGATATCTATAGTGCCTGCAAAGACGGAATATAATTTAGCCCAGTTGATATATACATGGAATTATTTGAAATGATTGATGTACCCCCTTTGACGCAGCAACATGCACACAGATTAGTGACACAGGAACGAACGAAGAAATCTCTGGGGGTTTGCTTCTTCACCAAGTGATGCTCTTGTACTAATAACTCGCAAGTCCACACAAACTGTGCTGTACAGACTTTGTGGGTGCTATCATCTACCTATGCTATAATAGTAGCCATGGGCTTGACCGACAAGGGCGACGAATGCATGACATGGGGGAAGAGTGCACTCGTCACCCTTCACCAGCAGAGCCGCAGCATGTACAGCAGTACAGGGTACCTATATATTGGGGTGCCGGCACTTTATGTGACCATTGCACATAGCTAGTCTAACATCATGCTGATGAGGTTCACCAGCAGATTAGAAAGTTGGATGACTAATATGAATTTGTTAAGCTAGGCTACCAAACCGGAAAGAGAAAGCGAAACCATTAACTGGAACTGCAATATACAGGTTTACTCTTCTCAGGAGAACAAATCAAAGGGTGGTGTTGCCACTAGACTTGCTACAAACATGATGCCTAGCTATTCCTGCTACTAGTTTTCTACTTACAGTACCAATTCGATGACCGGCCTTACAAAAATCACAATCATTAGAACCTAACTACCTAAACATATTTTGAATGTATAAACCTCTTGACCTAATAATGTTTTTCTTTTTGTTTAGAGTGTAATGATTTGTTCAGTTCAAAATCAACGCAATTTACATTGTACTGCACACTGCACAGCAGTGTAGACATGTAGGACTTTTTTTTTAGAAAGACACCACCATGGCGCAGCCTCACGGAGGCAGGTGTGGCAGTCAGGGTTCGAACCCCGGCCGGTGCCATCCCACAACGGAGACGAACCACTCGAGCTAACGCTCGTCCGCCGATATGTAGGACTCCATTATGATCCGACGAATGTCTCCTCCTAGTATCATTAGCTCCATCCACGAAAGAAATAAAGGAGGGGAAGGAAGGCGAACGACGCATTTCTTTCCTTTGTGTTAGCTGCAGCCGCCTCCAAAACCTCTCAACACTCCTTGACTTGCACGTCTCTCCCTCCCTCTCACTGAGCTAAGCCTAAGCTAGCCCACACCCATATGCTCCCTATAAAAGCACCACTCTATGACCGCCATGAACTACTCCCTCATATTCACCTCGTCTCATTTCACCCTCTTCGTCATCGTCCCTGCCAGCGAATTGAAGTTGCACTGCACGCAGCTAGCATGGGAGGAGCTACCAACCTACCTCCTGGTTTCCATTTCTTCCCTTCAGATGAAGATCTCGTCGTCCATTTCCTCCGTCGCAAAGTGGCCAATCTCCCATGCCGCCCTGACATCGTCCCGACGATACTTCTGCATCGCTACGATCCGTGGGAATTGAATGGTTTGCACTCTCAGCCCATCTCTCTATTGTTATGCATGGTAAAAATCGTGTGCTTACAACAGTTGGTAATCTTCCAAGGCACGGCGCTGCAAGCTGGAAACCAGTGGTATTTCTTTAGCCATGCTGCGCAAAGCAGAACCTCTCCGAATGGGTACTGGAATCCCGTTGGTGCCGATGAAACAGTAACAAGCAGTGGCTGTATTGTCGGCATGAAGAAGACGCTCATCTTCTGCACTGGAGAGCCTTTCAAAGGTTTCAAAACAAACTGGATCATGCATGAGTACCACCTTCAAGATGGAGGATATAATGTCAGCGGTAGCAGCACCCCAAGTAGCTCAAGCTCCAGTAGGAAATCCCAGAGGAAGAGACTTCACTCAAGCACGGTGAGTGATCTCGCTGTAGCGTATTCCTATATTGCTTCTTAGCAGCCAGCAGCTTATATATGTGTGACGACTGACTGGGGTACACAAACCAATCAATGATTCTTTTGCAGGAGTCCAACAGCTGGGTGATATGTAGAGTGTTCGAATCAAGCTGCGGTTCACAAGTGAGCTTCCATGATGAGGGCACAGAGCTTTCATGCTTAGATGAGGTGTTTTTGTCGTTGGATGACTATGATGAAGTGAGTTTGCCAAATAATTAGAACCCTAGCTAGAAACTAGAGCTCACGATAAGTTCTATGCCTATCAGGCCATTTAATTAATAACTGTGATGGTGATATCTACGTAAGTGGTTGCAAGTTGCATTGTGTATGATTCAGATGGCCTGATAGGCATCGAACTTAATCCAGTCCATCCTAAATCATTACCATGTATTTAACTATCATGCAATGGGTTAAAAGCTTGAGCTTGTGTCTGGTAACCATGACATGTCATATGTGTGTGAACACAAGCCACTTATTAGCTAAAGATCAACTAACTTTCTCAAGCATTTGGTGGTTTAATTTGACTAATTTGCTGTGGATCATTGCTTGCTACTTGTGGATGAAGAGACTGATGTAGAAATATGGGCCAGCAGATTGTTGATTTCTCCCAAACCTACCTTTGCATCTATGTGAAAAATGGTGTTTCACACACGAAAAGAAGGGGACATTGAAAATTTGAGATACTTCTAACAGAGATTAAGAACGAAAAGGTGGTTGGAGCATACGCAACCATATTGCCATCTATGTCATCAATAAGATAAGTTTTCAAAGTCATATGATTGTACATCTATGCGGTCACAAGGCAAGTTTGCATGCGGGAAGTAGTAGTGCACCCATGAACAGACCAAACTTGCCAAACTGAAGTGCAAAGCCCTGATTGGTTGCTCATTGCCTAATGATGGCTTTAGGTCACTAATTGCAGAAGAGTGATTACACAGTAAACTCATAAGTTCTAATACCCAAGTATTTTTAGAAAAAAATAGAAATTTTTGCATGGAAGAACCTGAATAATTTCATATGGCCTTATATACCACTGGATGGATCGCTCAGATTGATTTTAACCCACAAATGTTAGCCTCACGCCCTCAAAAGTTACTGTTAGTAAGGAATTTCAGACTTATTTAGTGGTGCATAGAACGTTTTAGAGTTCCAGGGCACGTCAGTTTGAACCAATCGGAATCAGTGTCTTTGATGGTGCAGGGTATCCTAGCTTCGGTCTTTGAAGAAGCAAAGTTATGGGGTCTAGCGGGTGCCAAGGGCACGCGTTGTTGACTAAATGGATACTTGGTGTTGCATAATTGTTTGGCTTCTTGGTCGTTCATCCCTTGTTTGTGTGTGTGAGCTTGTTGTGGTTGTGTGTGTCTGGGAGTGTTTATTTTGTGAGTATGTGTGGGCTTGTTGTGGATGTCTGTGTCGGGGTGTGTTGAGATGTTATTTTTGTTGTTTTAGGGTTTCTTATACCCTTTTTTCTTTTTAATATGAAAGATACGCAACTATCCTGCGTGATCGAGAAAAAAAGTTCCAGGGCACAACCCCGGTCCATCAATATGCATTCAGGACCAAAAGATTTTACAGCTCTAGAGCAGCCTAAACAGCCCCAAAACCCAGTAACGATAGCCTTGCTAACTGTTTTAGACAAACGCCTTGCCGGCTCAAGCTTAACACCTAGATCATACTGGTGCACAGAATGTGAGGACTTTCCTCTATAATTAACCCTTGTATTGGTTGAATTTATATTACTTCTTCATGATTCATGCATGCCCCATTGTCCTAATTTTTCTGGCATCACGAACATGATAAGGGTCCAACATATATAAGTGAATGGGGACACTTCAAAGGATAAATAACAAAAAGATTAGTTATAGCTATGTTAGTGGTATATACATGCTATCATTTTGATTGTTCTGTCATGATCCTTTTTCTTTTAGAATATAACAGACTTTCTAGCTGAACGGAGAGCCTAGGTCTGTTAACATATCCAGCCAGACAGAGCATTTACAATACAATAACTCCTAATTTTGAAATATACATACCATATGTCCACGTCTCAGTGTTGAGAACTGGTGCATCTTGCTTGGGTCATATATGATATCAGCTTGCAATAACAAAAGAACATAAGAGTGACCATGTCTTAAATGCAACATGCATGCTATACTGATATCATTAGCTGGTTTGAGAAGGTAAAGTGGTCTCTGGTCGTCTATACAAGTGAAGTGCAATGTGAAGAGGAGGTAAAGTGGTCTCTGGTTGTCTATACAAGTGAAGTGGTCTCTGCTCCATAATAACCAATAGTCGAGATGCTCCATAATAACATCATTCACCCCACACTTTGAAGAGGACACATGCCTAACTCGCAAGCAGGGCCCCTAAAGTCATTTCAAAAGCTAACAACTTTTGAAATTATACATTTTTATTAGCTCACCTACTAGCCTCAGTTATTATGTTCATACCTTCATACTCCATTTACACGGTCATAGTTTTGGGGAATTTGGACAATCCCATATTGGTTTTTGGTAAGAGGAATACAACTTATAAGCAGGAGGTTGCACACTGAGATAGCTTTTGAGGCATAGCTCAAATGTTCTATTTTTTATGGTTGGTTTAGCTAGTTAGTAGTCCAAAGAGGCAAAGTGATGTGAACTAGGGTTCCCGATCTTCTGAAAGGTTCTGATAACTCTCGATTTGGTGGAGTCACGACACAATTCGATCCGGCTTCCGAACAACTCGGCTTTGAACCCCGCAATCGCAGCACCACGACCCCTCTGGTTATCGACCGGCGTTGCACGGTCGACCTCGCCAAGAAGGCTAAGTCCTTGCCTACGAATCGAGAACACACGCAAGAACATAAATGAATGCAACCAAATTACAGATGAATGATTAATCTCACAAAGTTGGGGTCTCACAAACCGACGGCGGCGGCGAAACTGTTGTTAACAGAATAATCTAAGCAAAACCCAACCCTAATGTAGGCGGCGACTACTTATTATATAGCCTAAGGGACGTCCAAGGACCCCTATTCGCGTCCCTGGGGAGTGCCGACACGTTACAAGGCCCAAACGGCCCAAAAGACGGCGACACAGCGCCCTGACAGATTCTGTACGGTGACTTGTTTCGACGATTTCCGTTGATTCCGAATAGCTTTTGACGTGGGACCACTTGGGTTGGCTTCCTTATCAAATAAGCTTTCCATCCATATATGGATCATCAAAAACGGAGTCCGGACGCGTCCTGGGTGACCAGTTCAAGGCAGACTGGTCCTGAACTACGAGGCAGACTCGAACTCAACTTGGTTTGGTCCTCCATCTTTATCCGGGCACCCTCGCTGGTCCTCCACGCCTCCAAGCCCTCCTCCATGTGTCTCCTGGATCTCTCCTTCATACCTAAGCACAATATAATCATTAGGTAGCAATCTATTCTCAGAATCATATAAAGAGTTACTTAGGAACGAGCTCACCTCTAAATTTAATTGACGCGCGCGAGCTCTAGTGATTAGACCTTGAATGTCCAGCAGTGGATCATTGTGCGTATGTGAAGGAGTGATGTCCTCATCATCCTCCCCCTCTTGAAGTGGAGTCGTCCTCGACACCGACTCATCTTCGTCTCCCAAATATGGCTTCAAATCTGAAATGTTAAAGGTGGGACTAACCCCAAATTCGGGGGTTAACTCAAGCTTATATGCATTATCATTAATCTTCTCAACAATTTTAAATGGACCATCAGCTCTAGGCATCAACTTAGACTTTCTCAAATCTGGAAATCTATCCTTTCTCAAGTGCAATCAAACCAAATCACCCGGCTCAAGCTTCACTTCTTGTCTACCTTTACTACCAGCAATTCTATACTTTTCAGACATTTTTTCAATGTTGTGCTTAGTTGTTTCATGCATTTGCAAAATAAAATCAGCACGTTCCTTAGCATTAACATGAATTCTCTCACTAGTAGGCAGAGGCAAAATATCAATTGGAGCACGGGGATTGAATCCATACACTACCTGAAAAGGACTTACCGTGGTGGTAGAATGTGTTGCCCGATTGTAAGCAAACTCCACATGAGGCAAACATTCTTCCCACATCTTCAAATTTTTCTTTAGAATAACTCTCAACATGGTACCCAAAGTGCGGTTAACTACCTCTGTTTGCCCATCGGTTTGTGGGTGATAAGTTGTAGAAAACAACAGTTTTGTACCCAACTTATTCCATAGAGTGCGCCAAAAGTGACTCAGAAATTTAGCGTCGCGATCTGAAACAATAGTAGAAGGCATACCATGCAAACGAACAATCTCTTTGAAAAAGAGGTCAGCAATATGAATAGCATCATCACTTTATGACATGGTATAAAGTGTGCCATCTTAGAAAATCGATCCACCACAACAAAAATGCTATCCCTCCCCCTCTTAATCTTAGGCAATCCTAAAACAAAGTCCATAGAAATATCTGTCCAAGGAATAGAAGGAACAGGAAGAGGCATATACAAACCATGTGGATTCAAGCGAGACTTAGCTTTTTGACATGTGGTACAGCGGGCCACGAATCGCTCAACATCTCTCTTCATCTTTGGCTAAAAGAAGTGTGTGGCCAAAACATCCTCCGTCTTCTTAGCACCAAAATGCCCCATCAACCCTTCTCCATGCGCTTCCTGCATCAACAAAAGACGAACGGATCCTACTGGAATGCATAGGCGGTTAGCTCTAAACACAAATCCATCATTGACCACAAACTTGTTCTATGAACGTCCCCCTTTGCAATTCAGCAACACATCTTTAAAATCAGGATCAAGCGCATATTGTTCTTTTATTGTTTCAAGTCCAAAAATTCTACATTCAAGTTGGGACAGCAAAGTGTATCGCCTAGATAAAGCATCTGCAATCACATTATCCTTCCCTTTCTTGTGTTTGAAAACATAAGGAAAAGATTCAATAAATTCAACCCATTTAGCATGTCTACGATTCAAATTATGTTGTGAACGAAGATACTTAAGCGATTCATGATCCGAATGAATAACAAATTCTTTAGGCCACAAATAATGACGCCACGTCTCTAAAGAACGTACAAGAACATACAATTCCTTATCATACGTGGAGTAATTCAAAACAGGGCTATGCAATTTTTCGCTAAAGTATGCAATGGGCTTACCATCTTGCATCAAAACACCTCCAATGCCAACTCCACTAGCATCACATTCTAGTTCAAAAGTCTTACCAAAATTGGGAAGTTGCAGCAATGGTGCGTGTGTAAGCTTGTCCTTCAAAGTGTCTAAGGACGCCTCTTGTGCCCTTCCTCAATGAAACACCACACCCTTCTTTGTCAACTCGTGTAAAGGGGCAGCAATGGTGCTGAAATCCTTGACGAAGCGGCGGTAAAATCCTGCAAGACCAAGAAAACTCCTCACCTGTGTGATAGATTGGGGAACCGGCCAGCTCTTAATGGCTTCAATCTTTGCCTCATCCACCTCAATTCCCTGTGGAGTAACAACATAGCCAAGAAAAGAGACTCGATCCGTGCAAAAGATGCACTTCTCAAGGTTACCAAATAATCGTGCCTCGCGTAAGGCATTAAAAACAACACGTAAGTGATCCATATGTTCATCCAAAGACTTGCTATAAATTAAGATATCATCAAAGTAAACTACCATAAATCGACCAATGAAAGCTCTTAAAACCTCATTCATTAGGCGCATGAATGTACTAGGTGCATTAGTCAAACCAAAAGGCATTACTAACCATTCATACAATCCGAATTTAGTTTTGAAAGTTGTTTTCCATTCATCTCCAAGTTTCATTCTAATTTGGTGGTAGCCACTACGCAAGTCAATCTTTGTGAAAATTACAGAGCCACATAATTCATCAAGCATGTCATCAAGCCTAGGAATAGGGTGACGATATCAAATGGTAATATTATTAATGGCTCTACAATCAACACACATACGCCAAGAACCATCTTTCTTAGGAACCAAAATTACAGGAACGGCGCAAGGGCTAAGGCTTTCACATATGTACCCACGGTCCAAAAGCTCTTGGACTTGTCGCTGAATTTCCTTAGTCTCCTCGGGGTTGGTTCGATAAGCAGCGCGGTTTGGCAATGATGCTCCCGGAATCAAATCAATTTGATGCTCTATTCCTCTCATAGGAGGAAGCCCCGGGGGTATCTCAGCTGGAAAAATGTCCTCATACTCCTGCAAAAGGTCAGTGACAGCAGGCGGTACCGAGCTAACATCATCATCAAGAGAAAACAAGGCTTGTTTGCAAACCAAAGTATAGCATACATCGTCATCAGAAATTTTAGCAAGGTCACTTTTTCTTGCAAGCATAACAGCACCCTTCAATTTAATTCCCTGAGCCTGAACATTAGGTGCTAACTTCTCCTGTTTAGGTGGGTAAATAGAATTTGCTACTTTCTGATTTTCAGATTTAACCTCATGCAAACTAGCAGTTCGTGCTTTATCATGTTGTACAATTTCAGCTGGAGTCAAGGGAACCAAAGTAACTTTCTTTCCTTTATGCACAAAAGTGTATGTATTACTTCTACCATGGTGTGTAGCATCTTTATCAAATTCCCAAGGACGACCCAATAAAAGTGAACAAGCTTCCATAGATACTACATCACAATCAACAGAATCAACATAGGTACCAATGAAAAAAGAGACTCTGCAAGTTTGTGTTACCTTAGCTTTACCTGAATCATTCAACCACTGAATATGGTACGGATGGGGGTGTGGTCGTGTGGTCAAGCCAAGCTTCTTGACCAAATCTGTACTCACCAAGTTATTGCAGCTACCTCCATCAATGATGACACGTGCTCGTCGATTGTTGATAACGAAGAAAATCTGGAATAAATTGTGGCGTTGCAGCTTCTCAGGTTGTTGTACCTGTGCCCTAAACACTCGCTGCACAATGATGTTCATGTAGGCGGCCGTGTCTTCGCTATCAAAGACTACGCCGTCCTCCTGAACAGCTTGTTCTTGATCCTCATCATCTTCAATGTCAGAGGTGCTGATGTACCCATCGTCTGTAGCAATGTATGCTCGCTGACTAGGGCACTCCCGCTGCATATTCCCAAATCCATGGCAGCGGTGGCACTGAACGCCAGGAGTGCGTCCCGTTGAGGCGACGGAGGATGCACTCTTCGAAGGTTCCTGCATAGAATTTTTACCTGAACCGGAAGGTCGTGGAGAAGACGATTTGACTCCAGACTTATCCTTGCTCGCGGGTGGGTGCACCCAATAGGAAGATGCCTTGGGAAGCCCCGAAGATCGCGGTGTGTATGTGGTGCCAACCTTGTTCTTGCCCTGCAAATCACGCCCCTGCAACTCCTTCTCTGCAAGCATAGCAAACTAAAACAAGTGGTTGACAGTGTTAAATTCCTTATAATCAGTTTGAATTTCACGCCTCAAACCCGAATAAAAACGAACAATAGAATCCTCGGGCCCCTCCACTATGCCACAACGCATCAATCCTTTCTGAAGGTCACCATAGTAATCCTGCACAGCTTTATCTCCCTGTTCTAAGCGCATCAGTTTATTACGGAGGTCTCTATGATATGATGGTGGCACAAATCTATCACGCATAGCAACCTTAAGCTCTTCCCAGGTATTAGGTGTCGCATTGTCTGCAACTAAACCAGTCCACCAAATGATAGCAAAATCTGTAAACTCACTAGTGACTTGTCTAACCCTATGTTCCTCAGGCACTAGGTGGGAACTAAATTTCTGCTTGACTATCATCTCCCAATCAAGGTATCCCTCAGCATCATAATGGCCCGAAAAGGAGGGTATTTTAAATTTAACCTTAGCATAAGGATCATCGGGAGCACGATTACGATTACCTTGGAGGCGGTTGAAGTGTTGAGCGCCACCCATACTTGTGGCGTTTGTGCGTAGACGATGGCGTAATCTGTTTTGTCTTGTTGCGGCTTGATCAACATTACCATCGGCGTCATATACTGTATCCTCGAGTCCTCCGGTGTTGCTGCCATCATAGACTTCTTGGTCAGGTGGCGGCTGCACTTCCAAGGCAGCTACCCTATCGGTTAGTGCGGACAAACGTTTGTCCAATCTCTCAAGGGTGTTGCCGAGCTTGAGGTCAATGAGCGCGTCGGTGACAGCCTTGGCTATTGCCTCAGTCATCTCCCTCTGAGCATTATCTACAATAGATTGTAGTTGGTCTTGGCTGACGCACTCCGACCAGTCTTTGGGCGTCGTATCCTCACCGTCACCTGGCATTGTAGACACAAAACAGGAACAAACAGTGAAAGTTATCCCTAATAATCTACTACGTAGATGGAGTAGTGCCTCTCAAGATCACAGCAAAAGGAGACCCCTTCTCAAGCTCTTACAAGGTTCTTACCAGCAAGGTCAATGATACCTGGAAGACGTAGCACTGCGATTACAGGGATCAAAACTTATACTGTCCAGAAGAAGTATGTGGAGTTAAGGCAGGCAGGCCAAATATGTGAGTGAAACACAATTCAAAAACAGAAAGTAATGCTGAATTATAGTCCCAAATACTTGCTCTCGTTGCTGGTCTAACGTGTTCCAAATACCAGATATGTGATAACAAAATGGAGAAACAAGTATGATGGATAGCAAGAGTGATAAGAAACAAACACAAGATAGAACACACCCACAATTATAACAAATTGTCTCCTCTATGTGCTCTTCTAGATATTGTTCCAATTTTGCCCCTCTCTTTTTTCCCTATTTTTGGACTGTCGTTGTTTTTTTAGGAATCTTTGACTTTTTATTTTTATTTTTTTGATATTTTTTCTTCACTTAGGAGCACACAAGAAGTAACCACAAAAAATTTTAGCTTAAACAAGTGAAAGACGTGGCCTGTGGAAAATTCAGAAGATGGGTCTAAAATTAAGGAAAAGCTTGTGACCAGGAAAAGAGGATCTTGTGACCAGTTTTTGGCCAAAATAAAATTTTTGAACCACGGCGACGCGGGGGATGGACAGATCCGAAATTTTTTGCTGATCGATTTTGATATCTGGAACGTCGAAATCCGAGTTCGTACGCGAAAACTAGACCAGTTTCAAGTTTGGACTTCAAAATAGAGGACAAAACTGGAACAATGCGTACAAAAATGGTCACGGTGGCCAGGGTTTGAAGGAAACGATGGGGAAAACACACGAACTGGACTCTAACACAACCTATCCAGCAACAAGACCTTGATCAGGACACAAACTCAACACGACGGAATCTGAAAAGAATTATGTAAAAGGCTAAACGTGGTTTCTAGGATAGGGGAAAAACCTAACACTAATTTTTTGGGTTTTTCTGTGGACTCTAGGACGAAGGCGAAATCAAACTAAACTAGGGTAAAATTGAACCTGACGGTATACCTGAAGCTCTGATTACCAATTGATGTGAACTAGGGGTCCCGATCTTCCGAAAGGTTCTGATAACTCTCGATTTGGTGGAGTCACGACATAATTCGATCCGGCTTCCGAACAACTCGGCTCTGAACCCCGCAATCGCAGCACTACGACCCCTCTGGTTATCGACCGGCGTTGCACGGTCGACCTCGCCAAGAAGGCTAAGTCCTTACCTGCGAATCAAGAACACACGTAAGAACACAAAGGAATGCAACCAAATTGCAGATGAATGATTAATCTCACAAAGTTGGGGTCTCGCAAACGGACGGCGGCGGCGAAACTGTTGTCAACAGAATAATCTAAGCAAAACTCAACCCTAATGTAGGCGGCGACTACTTATTATATAGCCTAAGGGACGTCCAAGGACCCCTATTCACGTCCCTGGGCAGTGCCGACACGTTACAAGGCCCAAACGGCCCAAAAGACGGCGACACAGCGTCCTGACAGATTCTGGACGGTGACATGTTTCGACGATTACCGTTGATTCCGAATAGATTTTGACGTGGGACCACTTGGGTTGGCTTCCTTATCAAATAAGCTTTCCATCCATATATGGATCATTGAAAACGGAGTCCGGACGCGTCCTAGGTGACCAGTTCAAGGCAGACTGGTCCTGAACTGCGAGGCAGACTCGAACTCAACTTGGTTTGGTCCACCATCTTTATCCGGGCGCCCTCGCTGGTCCTCCACGCCTCCAAGACCTCCTCTATGTGTCTCCTGGACCTCTCCTTCATACCTAAACACAATATAATCATTAGGTAGCAATCTATTCTCAGAATCATATAAAGAGTTACTTAGGAACGAGCTCACCTCTAAATTTAATTGACGCGCGCGAGCTCTAGTGATTGGACCTTGAATGTCCAGCAGTGGATCATTGTGCGTATGTGAAGGAGTGATGTCCTCATCACAAAGACCCAAACGCTCATTCATGGGACCACAAACAGATCCTTGCTTAGCAGTTTGAAGTCATACAGTGTTGTTTGTTGTGCAACAGGTATCAAAACTTAGGTACCCTCCTAACATTTCCCGTGAATTCCACATTGTTGGAGTTAGCAGTCAACATTTGAGAGGGAAATCATTGCGATGGACAAACTTTATGATTGAGCTTCCCTAACAACAGATGAGTTTTTAAATCCATTGCATTTATCGCCAGTATATCAAGAAAGGGACAATTAACAAAGGCTTATTAAAATGGACTGAGTATTGGAGAAAAAAATAAACTCATACCTCATATCTCTAGAAAGCTTCTGAAAGCTATATGACTACTTTCTTTAAACATGTTAAAAATAGACAACTTGGAAATCCAGAAACGGATTAAAGTAATTGTCAAAAAGTACTGATGATCTGCCTATAATGGTGACATAACATTATCTAATCATGTGTGGATGCAGTGTCCACCGGGGACACATCCATGCATTTACTACTTTTTCCTAGGCACTAATTGTGTCTATGATATGCATAGTGTAAGTTCACTCCAATCCTGTCAGACACTCAGACTTATCAATGTAGGCTGAAAACAGAAAATATCAGTCAGAACTTGGAAGCATTCAGAGTTCTTAACCAATTAGTTGTGTATATATTTGGTATGTTACAGATAAATAGAGCTTCTCTTGTGTGGTTGTGCCCCAAAGTCCATCCTAAGCAGTGTGCTAGCTAATTCTATGTGTGCATGAACTGAGAAAACATGTAAAAGTTGTATGTAATATGGTACATGGTTCTCCATTAATTATTTCTGAATCATGAAAAGTGGCCCGAAGCTATAACCTTTTTTGGGGGGTGGGGGAGAGAAAAAGAACTTTAGCTGATCCTGCTTCACCAATTGGTCCCCCATTATCAATCATTCATTTCAGATTGTTTGCACCATAAGTGTAGAAGCTTTAACAGTTATAAAACAAAACGGTCACATTAAACACTACACTGTTACACGCACATGACAATTGATCCATTTAGAATGTTTGATATGATTGTAACCATGCTCAAAGCAAGCCTCCATTCAATCAATCAAGCCCATCATGATAATTTCTTTCAACCACCATCCTTTAGCCACTAGGCTAGCTTGGTGGGAAGCGTACCAAAAATCAAGTCTAATTTGGCATTGCAGGATTGCAACCTTTCGATATGCTGACCTGGGCTATTTTCAGCATAGGGCTCAATTAAGCCCATTACACAATTTGATTTGCCCCACATTCCCTTGGTCAGAACATTCTTACATTAGAGTGCATAATCTTCAATTGCCCGTAGTGTATGTGTGGGATGAGTTGTACCAATTATTTAGAAAAACATGATCTTCAATGATCACTAATCCTCCCTTTGTGCAGTTTATAGTTTTACATTCTCTGAGCTTCAGCCTAGCCAACTAGCCTGGTCAAATCCTCAGTATCACATACAAAATTCGACTGACTCAGCGAGGAATTTTGCCCCAAAAACTAACCCAGCGCTGTGCAAGCTCCCTATGAGAAATCAGAATATTCATGCGCACACCAATGCAATTTGAGGTTTGTGCATTTCAGTCCCTTCTTGCATTTGCTATCTAGCCTAGCTAAATCATTTTTTTGAGGAAAAAGCTAAATCATATAAGAGCCCTCAAAATCAAAATGAAGCACATAATTTCGGCCACCATCACAGATCGAATAAACCCACTGGAAGAAGGTATTGCGGACTCTAGGAGCACAAATCGACACCTAAAATCTCGCGGCATCGAAAAAATCGAACGGCCTACGTTCAGATATGCCGGAGATGGAGAAGCGTTAGAGGTAGGAAAGATCACATGATAAAGAAGGCTCAGGGAGAAGCGAATCGGGATAGGATAGGTACAGGACCCTCTTCGCAGAATTCCTGGGATCGCTGGTTCCACCACCGGCGAGGTGACCAAGGCGTAAGGTTTTGGAGGGGGACGCCGGGCGGGAGGGCCGGAGAGGAGGGGAGTGGGTTCCGATTAGTTTGAAAGGTGTAGGGTGCCATTTGCAAATTAGTAGGGCCAACAATTGTGAGTTTGTGACTCTGGGAGTTCTACAAATGCTGGGGCGCCCTGTTTTCCCATTGGCCCAATTTTGGCCCAGGAAAAATTATGGAATATGAGTGGGACCAAAAAGACAGCTATATTAAAAAGAACATTTCTCAAAAAGAACAGATATTTGCACGTTGAAATGTTTTTTCAGAAAAAACTTATTCTGATATATGCATAATTACGATTTTAATAACCATTCATTTATATGGTTACTCCCTCCGTTTCAAATTATAAGTCACTTTGATTTTTTTTGGTACATCTATTTTTATTATGCATCTAGATATAATAATATGTGTAAATACATAGCAAAATGAATGAACCAAAAAAGTCAAAGCGGCCCTCCTCCACGCGCCTTGCTGTCCGGACACCCGGGCCCCATCCCGTTTTCCGCCCACGTCCCCTCCGCTTTCGGCACGCGCATGCCACGCGGGGACCGCATGTGGCCTCCCCATCCGCTTCTAGCGTAAGTTTCTCACGCCGCCCTGAACGTCACCAGCATCGGGAAGAGTAGGGGGGGCGGATGCCCAACCGGTGCTCGGAGGAGGAGAAGACACCGAGGCGAGACAGCAAAAAAGCGACGAGGGAGATGCAACACCTGATTTACTTTTGAAACATTGAGATAACACTTCAGCATACGTCTGAAGGCAGATGAAACACTTGAAACATGCTTCTGAAACACTTGCAGAAAATACCTAAAAAACACTTAAAAACATTGCAAAATATATGCAATATCCAAATAAAACATTTGCAACATATGTGTGAAACATATGCAACATCCAGATAAACACACTTGCAACATACATCAGAAAACACATATGAAACATTGAAAATAAACCTTTGCAACATACATGTACAACCATTGCAATATATGCAACATCTGCATGAAATAACTGCAACATACCTATGAAACACTTAAATACATGAAACATACGCTTGTAAGATCCATTTTCAGCACATCGCAACATCTCCTGCTTGGGAGAACGGAAGCTCGTCGACGTGTGGAGTTCGTCAGAGACAACGGCCCAGCGACGCTTTTAGGTGGCGGCCCGGCGACAGCGAGGCATCAGCCAAGCGACGTGGGCAGGGAGGCAAAGGGCAGCCGCGGCTCAAAGGCGGCCGCGTGTCGTGCCTGGTAGGGCCGGCGGCCCGGTGGCTGAGCGTCGCGCCTGGCAAGCAGGTCCGGCCGACAGTCCGGTGGCCGAGCGCTGCTCCTCGGAGGCGGCAGGTGAGTGGATAGGAGCGACGAGCAGATAGGAGCAACGAGCGGATAATTTTTTTATTAGAAACAGACGAGGGGATTTGATGGGGGTCATTGGGCCGGTCCACTGCGCATCTGGAAGACACGTCCGGACGGGCGGGGATGGACGGATCCTGACCCAGCATTACGGTTGGTTGTGAGATAAGGTCACCCTTGTTTTGTGTTTATCGAGAATGAAAAAGAAGAGGGCGAAGCATCACTTTGCTGCTCGCTAACCGGGCGATAATTAGGATGCCAATTGTTACTTTATGGCAATTGGCATAATGTAACAATTGGTATCCTAATTATCGGTAAACAAAACAAGTTTAATCTTAGTACTTCCTGCCATAAAGTAACAATTGGCATCATCCAAAATAGCCGACCGTTAGCAAAGAAAAGTAACAATAGAACTATTCCATCCTAATTAGTGAGGAGCAAGGTGGGTTTTTTTTTTGCTGGACTCCTTATTTTGTTTGAAAATACTTGAATGCCTTATATTTTAGGATAGAGGGAGTAATTAAGAAATTTCATATATTTTCTGGCAAAACATAATCAAGAATTTATACTATTTATAGCATAACAAAAAATAGATTGTTTTTAAATAATTGTTCTTATACGTTGGGCCTCATTTTGATTTCTGCACTAGGCCATCAAAATGGCAGGGATGAACCTGTCCTCAGGAGATGACTCCGTGCTCGATGTCTTCTAACCAAACATCAGGACTGTCTCATCCCCTAAACCAAACGCCACCTAATGTAGATTACAAGTTCAGCATCCATGGTTAACAAAATTTCCATACCCGTTGAAATATGACAACATGGGTAATGTTATAAATCTAAAATGTGGCCTAACAATCTAACACAGCTGTAGGTTTCAGCAAAAATTGGGACCATCTATATCCTGCTCCACAAACGGAGTGATACTCCCTCCGTTTTTCCATACTCTGTGTTACACAAACGGAATATTTCCTTCTGCTACACAAACTAAGGCCATGAGTTAATCCTTCTCATTTTCGGTTGTAGCCTAATTAATGTTGTATCGATTCTTCCTAGTACTCCCTGTCTCAAAATATCTGTCGTTTTCGCTTTCCGAGAAACAATTTTGATAAAATATATATTAAAAAAATTAATATTTATGGTACATAATTGGTATCATTGAAAAGATCTTTGAATCTAATTTTTTTAATAAATTTATTTAGAGATATAAATGTTGCATATATTTTTTTACAAATCGAGTCAAACTTGCAGTACAAAAACTAAAAGCGACAGATAATTTAGGACAGAGGAAGTATGTGTTACTCCGCATCCCTCATGGGGTCATGCCACGCAAATCCATTGGTCGACCAACGCTTCAGCCACCTGCCCACACTTCGTACTTTGTGTACACGCGTGGTATTAGGGCAGCTCCACAACCGACTTTTGGGCTACCTCTAAAACCAACCTCAGTGGGAGTTTTATAAATTTTTATGGGCATTAAATATGCTGACATATAGTATAAAAAAATACGCTGACATGGCACTGTATTGATGATAAGAGAGATGATGAAAGTTTCATGAGAGTAGAGAGAGTTTCATAGATGAAACTCTTCTGCATTGTTTTAAAAATATGAGTTGGTTGAAAACCCCCACTGAGACTGGCCTAAACATTTTTTTCATATTCTAATAGAAGAGAGAGAAATTAGCTCTTAATCAAGAGCTAGGCTCTTACACACATTCCAAGATTATATGAGGGTGTCATGTGGACCTAATCATATTAATGGAGAGGTTGGCTTAGAGCTAGTAATTGGCTCATAGTAGGTAAGATACTAGTCAAACTACTAGCTGGTGATTCAAACAAAACTACAGTTAATTTTTAGCAGCTCCCACTCTCCTGAAATACAATGCATTATGAGTTTCAAAATTCATACTCAAATATAAAGCATTCTCCATTGTATCCATGCTCAAATTTGGCATAGTCTGTTAAAAAAGAAAACAATGATTTGAGGATAAACTCTTTAATTGGGTTTAGTACATAGGTACATGTATCATTTGAGTATCACTTAAGTTGTTTAAAAAAAATTTAGAATGCGTTGTATTATAGGACGGAGGGAGTAATTGTTAAGGATCAAACAAGTTCTTAGCACTATTACAAAAATGATTTTGCGAGGCGGTGTCATTTTATTAACGGAGGCGGTCACACAATCCAACCGCCTTGTAAAATGGCTAACAATTAACGGAGGTGGTTGTTTTCATTTACGGAGGCAGTTAAAATTGCCCGCCTCATAAAATCGATTTACGGTGCCAGTCAAAAAATAACCACCTTCTAAAATAGATTTACACGAGATGAGCCTCGTAAAAGGTCCACCTCGGAAAATATACACGAGGCCCAGCAAAAGCCCGTATCCAATCCACCTATCGAGCTTATATAACAGAAGTTAGGGTTTCACCTCACTATCCAACTCTCTCTCACTTCTCCCTCCCTCAGCTGTCTCTCCCTCCCTCAGTCGGCCCTCACCCTCCCTCAGCCAGCCCCGGCCCCTCCTCCTCCCTTAGCTGCCCCTCTCCCTCCCTCAGCGGGCGGGCAGCCCCAATGGCGCAGGCACGGACGCGCGCCTCGGTGGTGGACGTCCCAGGCAGCGCGTTCCTCCCCCCACCCGAGCAGCGCCCAGATCTGGCAACCACGAGAAGGCATCTCAGCAACAGCGACCGACACAGGCCAGATCCGGCAAGCAGGCGTAGAGCCCAACGGAGGGCAGCGGGATCTCGGTGGTGGGTTGCTCTCCCTCCCCCTCCACCTCCAGATCAATGCGACGGGCGACTCGATCCGGCGGCGGGAGGCCGGATCCCGGCGGTGCTCGCGGCCCAGGTTCCGGCGAGCGGCTGCGGAGACGACGGGCCATGGATGGGCTCGGCGAGCCTGTCCACAGGTTTTTATTTTTTCCTGTTTGATTTACGGATATGGGCAAAGCCCTCCGTTGGTCACCATTAATAGTGACCTTTGATTGGAGGCGGTTGCAATGCCCGCCTCCATTAAGCTTTATTCTCTCTGTCCATGAATAAATAGATTCCTAGATTTATCTTAAGTCAAACTTTTAAAACTTTGACCGAATTTTAGAAAAAAAACTCATCGAGATTTATGACATCAAATTAGTATCATTAGATATATTATAAAATCTATTTTCATAATGTGCTCATTTTATGTCATAGATATTGTTACTCTTTCCTATGAAGTTAGTCAAACTTAAGACAGCTTGACTTGCATGGATTCTAGAAATTGATTTATTCAGGGACGGAGGGAGTATGCAGTAGTGTAGGAGTGCAAATATTTTCATTCGCAAAAAAGTATCTTTGCCTATCCTCAAATCAATGCTTTCTCTGTCCTGAAATACGAGGTATCCAAATAATTTTAGGATCAAACCAGCAAAGACGACGCCCGTGCATTGCAACGAAGAGAAAAAGCAAGACATTACAATAAGGAATAAATTGCACAAGATCACTTGACACCTATTCTTGTGTCTCATTGGCTCAACAACATTACAATAAGGAGTAAATTGCACATGATCACTTGACACCTTCGGACCTTCTCTTGTGTCTCATTGGCTTGTTGAGCATGACGCTATGCTACTGTTTCTTTGTATTTACTCTCCAGTCATATATGTCCTAACATACTACATGGCTGTTAGTTGTCTCATGGACATGGATGAAGGTATATAATGCATTTAGTTACATCCCAAAGTGAAGTAGGTTCCAATTTGAAAATTTTTGGATGGAGCACAATTATTTTTTTTTTATAGTTGTTCAGCAGGGTTGGTATGCTCCAGAGCATATTACTGATGCAGCCAAGATTATTACAGCCAAATTCAAAAATTTGAGGAAAGTGCTTAAAGAGTGGCAGAGCAATATTTCCAACCTCAAGCAAACCATTGCTAATGTTAAGCTCACTCTAATTTTTTTTGCTTTTGATTGAGGAATTCAGAGATCTCACTGTGGCAGAATGGAATTTCAAAGCAATTTTGGAACAGAAGTTAACCTCCCTGCTTCATCAACAGCGTGTATACTGGAAACAAAGAGGAGCAGTTAAATGGGTAACTTTGGGTGATGCAAGCACTAAATTTTTTCATGCTACTGCCACTATAAAATACAGGAGAAATCTAATCACTTCTTTGGAGGATTCATCTGGTGCCTTAGTTACTACTCATGAAGAGAAGGCTGACCAAATTTGGAGGTCTTTTAAAGAAAGGTTGGGAGTTTCATCATTCACAGGTGTCAATTTTGACCTACCTGCTCTAATTCAAAGTGGCCATGACCTATCTCCCCTGGTACAACCTTTTCAAAGAGATGAGATTGATCAAGTTATTAAGCTGTTGCCATCAAACAGAGCCCCAGGCCCAGATGGTTTTAATACTGACTTTGTCAAAAGATGTTGGTCTATCATTTCTCAAGATTTCTACAACCTATGCAATGTTTTTTATACTAGACAGGTTTGTCTACAGAGCTTGAATGGTTCACATATAGTTCTTATTCCTAAACATGATCATGCCATAAATGTTTCAGATTTTAGACCCATTTCTCTCCTCAACACATCTGTGAAGATCATTACAAAAATCTTGGCAAATAGGCTACAATTGGTTCTGCCTAAGCTTATCCACAAAAATCAGTATGGGTTCATCAGAGCAAGATCTATACAAGACTGTTTGGCCTGGTCGCTGGAGTTCCTTCATCTATGTCATCAGTCCAGGAGAGAGATTATCATTTTGAAACTGGACTTTGAAAAAGCTTTTGACAAAGTAGAACATGAGTTAATGCTTCAGATCATGCAAAGCAAAGGTTTCCCAGGCCTGTGGATTAAATGGATGAAATTAATCTTCTCCTCTGGAACCTCAGCAACTCTTCTAAATGGAGTCCCAGGCAAGGTTTTTCACTGTAAACGTGGAGTTAGACAAGGGGACCCCCTTTCTCCTCTTTTATTTGTGCTTGCTGCAGATTTTTTACAAAGTATTCTCAATGCAGCACAACAGCAAGGCCTTCTCTCTCTACATTGTAATGTGCCACATGATCAGGATTTCCCTATTTTGCAATATGCTGATGATACTTTAATCTTCATGCAAGGAGATGCTAGACAGCTGTTCTTCTTGAAAGCCATTCTCAACTCTTTTGCTGAGTCAACAGGTTTGTTGATCAAGGTTAGTGCATGTATTCATCAACATTGAACGAGATGAAATAGAATGTGCAAGGCAAAGGTATAACCTAAGGCATTTCATTTCACCGGTCATAGGTGTGTAGAAAAGTTTATGACCAGATTTAGGATAGATGGTCGTACTATCAAGAGGGACAAACTTGTTTGCATATCGGTCATCAAGTGCCACTCGAGTGATCTAACTATGCATCGTTGCTAGGATCGTGTGGCGTCACAAGTTGAGTGGCTAAACCTTTGAAAAATGATTGTGAAAATGCTAACACACATACACGTGGTGGTGTTGGCACATTTGCTAAGGAGAAGAAGTTGGAGTTGAAACGGATCAACTCGACGAAGAAACGGAGGCAAAAAGTGGTCACTGGAAGTGACCGAACGCTGGCCTATGTTGCACCTGCATGTCCGGTCGATTTTTCCAGAGACCGGACTCTATCTCAGCGAGTGACTTGACGCGGGTAGATCATTGTGCTGCATCTGGTTGTTCGCTGACGCAATGGCACATAGCGTGGCGGTGACGTGTGGCAGCGGGAGAAGGACCAGATGCTGGCTTGCGTCCGTTCATGGGGCACCTGATGCATCAAGTTGCATTTGGGCGGCTCTGGACCATCTCTGGAACTGACTTGACACTGGGTCGCCGCGAGCACCTGCGCATCCGGTCATTGGCGGTTGGTGCGCGAGGGTGCGTGCACCTGTCGCTGGCACGGTGCGTCAGGTCGTCCTTCACTGCGTCCGATCGTCCTTGGCGCCCGCACGGAGGAAGCCGACCGTTGGGATCAGGCGGCCACGGTTGAATCCAGGCTGACACGTGGACGGCTAGGAATGACTGGACGCTACTGCGTTGCATCCGGTCAATATTGACCTATGCATCCGGTCATCCCGAAAAACGCCCAATGAATGGGTAATGGCTATTTTAGCCCTTAGGGCAATAAATAGAGGGGTGTCTCGGCCATGACTGAGGTTGAGCACCTAAGGGGACTTTGTATCCATGCTTGAGAGTGCTTGGAAGCCCTCTAACTCACTTGTGATTGATAGTGTTCATCCAATCGAGTAAGTGAGCGATTCTAGTGCGATTGCACCGGGAGGTTGCATCGAGTGACACTAGGTGGTCGTCTTGCAAGCCGGTAGTCCTTGTTACTCTTAGAGGTTGCCACCTCCTAGACGGCTTGGTGGTGGTCTCCGTCAAAGCCCGCAAGAAGTTTGTGCGGCGCTCCGGAGAAGAGCTTTGTGAGAGGCATTGTGCTCACCCCGCGGGAACCGCAAAGAGCAACTCTAGTAAAGAGTATCATTGAGCTACCCTCACTTGTGAGGTAGGTTCTTGCGGTTCCCGACGTACGGGCTTGTGGGTGATGCCAATTAGCCACCGAACCACCGGGTGAGCGGTCAACACAACGGGGACTAGCGTGTTGGCAAACACGTGAACCTCGAGATAAAAATCACCGTGTCATCATTGTCTTCATCATCTTCTCGGTGGTTTGCATTCCGTGCAACACAAGCTTGTATTTACATTTCATACATTGTGTTTGTGTAGTTGCTCTTGTAATTAGTTAGCTTGTGTAGCTTGCTAGTTACCTTCTTGCGTATGTAGCATAGAAGTAGCTCTCTTGCGTGGCTAATTTGGTTTTAGTAACCTTGTTAGTCACATTGCTTAGTTTGTGTAGCTAAGTAATTTGCGCTCTCTAATTTGGCTTATGTAGCCTTGTTATTGAGCATTGCTAGTGAGCTTAGGAGCTTTGTGCTTTTGCTTACTAGTTGTGTAGGAGCTCCCTCGGTTGCTTGAGTACTAGTTGCATAGGCTTGTGTGACCTTGCTAACTAGAATTGTTTAGGTGCGCTCTAGCTAGCCCGGCACCTTTGTCGCTTCATTAGTATCTTTGTAAGGTGCTTGAGAACTTAGATAGAGGGGTGTAGTCTTGGCTAGACCGATAGTTTTAATTCCGCATTTATTTCGGTTAGCCGACGCAATTAAGTTTTAGAAAGAACTATTCACCCCCCTCTAGTCTGCCATCTCGACCCTACAACAAGGCACCTAAACTTGCACGACAATGCTATCTAGGCCCCTAACTTCTAAAATTATAGATCTAGGTCCCTAAACTTGATAATCGAGCCACACGAGGTCCAATTACCCTATGCTAGTGCTCGGTCCACGCTGATGCTAGAGAAAGTAGTGATGGTGGCACGAGAGGGAGGTAGGAAGGAGATGAGAGAGGGATGACATGTGAACCCCACATGCTAGGTGCACAGTCAGTAGCCAAGCAAATGACTTATCACATGGTAATTTAGACCTCATCTTACCCTATTAACAAGTTTAGGGACCTAGATACGTCTTGGAAGTTAAGGACCTAGATGACACCATCAAGCAAGTTTAGGTATCTTGTGTGGTCATTTAGTAAGTTTGAGAACCTAAATATGCAATATTGTAAGTTTGGAAAGTTTAGGTATTGGACCCAACATATCAATCCATATCAGTGTTGAGTCTGGTTGCCATGTCAGCGTATGGAGCGGGTCGAAACCCATTTGGACCAGGCTGAAGCCCGAAACAAGTTTAGGGACCCAAAAATCAAAATTGAAAGTTTGACACCTAAATGACACCGCCTCCCAATTACATTTAGAGACCGTCGATGCATTTTACTCTAAAAAGTATATAGCTACACGCATAATCTTTGACAAAGGGGAACACCTCGAAGGGTGGGTGAAGATTGAAATGATTATTTACTCCATTATGATAACTTAAGAGTGCAATATAAGGCCAAACATACATATTTTTAATAAAAGACAAAATGTTTTGAATGGAAAGTATAATAGGTACTAGAGTTTCAACTTTATATATATGCAAATTGAAGTGACTAACAAGATCAAAACTACCAGGGCAAAAACTAGATTCATGAAGTCATGATATATGGACAACAATGAGAGTCAGGGTCCCTTTGGTTGGTGTAACAACCTAAATTTCAACCTAATTTAAAAATCACTAAAAATTTAAACTTTTTAGAACTTTGCTAAAATATGTTTAAACCTAGGAAATAAATGATAGTAACACATAAGATATAAGAACCACATGTGTGTTTTGGTTTGTTTGCTTGCTTGCCTGCTTGTGAACATATGGTGGCACACCTCTCGTGCTTTCACATTCAAATATGAATTTGAAATGCATTCAAACATATAGTATATGCAATCTGGGAAAAAGAAAAGGAAATAGAAAATGGGAAAGGCTCACGAGCTCATTCTCTTCTCCCTTCCCTTTCTGGCCTGCGGACGGCCCTCTCCCTCCACCCTCTCTTCTCTCCTTCTCTCCCTGAACTGGGCCTCAGCCTTGGCCCACCCAGCCAAGCGAGCCTGCTCCCTTCTTCTCTCCCCTCTCTCCCTCTCGCCGACAGGTGGAGCCCACCCATCAGCATCGTCCCCTATCTCCGTTCATCGACGTGAATACCACGTCGACGATGGAGTTGCCTCAGGGCCACCACTACCGCCTCGCCATGAGCACGTGAAGATGATGGCGAACACCGCCGAGCCACCTGGCCTCGTTTTCCCTCCTCTCCTCCCAAATATCTCGCCAATGGGCACAACGCCATGGCCACGCGGCGTGACCTTCCCCGCACGGTCGCACCCCCATGGACATGCTTCTTCACCTCTGGACACGAGCATGAATAAGACGACACTGTGGCAAACCGCCTTCGGGCCCGAGCATGCGTGCAAATGGTGAAAATATCCATCGGGCGGAGAAAATATCTCGGCGATGGCGACCGCCATGACCGGCCTATAAATAGGCTCGGCCATGGGCGCTCGGGCACCACAACCAACTCTTTGAGCTCTGCTAGGAGCTAGAACACTTGCTCTCCCCCTCCATTTCTCCTTTCCCCCTCGCGGTAGTGAGCTAGGGCGATTTCCCCCTTTCGGAGTTCCATCATCACCATTGACACTGCCTTGCTTGTCTTCCCCTCTCCGCCACTCCTCGGTTCGATTGGTGAAGCAGGTGAGCTCTAGAGCCCCTCCCATAGCCTACGCTTCTCCTATTTTCCTTCCTCTCCCTCTGTGTTAGCACATCACCGTGCACCGCCTTCCGCCGAGCCACCGCGGTCAGTGAACATCACCAGCAAGGCTCGGTTGAGCACCACACCACCACCGCTTCCGCCGCAAGCTCACACGCACGTACACTCGAAGAAACGGCTCTATTTGGCCTTGGTTCCGCATCCGCACGGCCTCGCACCGCCGTGGCACCTCCGATGAGCCGCCACCGTCGACGTAGCCGCTCCCTAGCGGTAGCGATGCCACCCACGGGCGCGGCGTCACCTCCCAAGCGTCGTCCCCCTCTACTCTGCTTGCACCAAGGCACGATGGCGCCAACATAACGAGCTCCGGCGAGCTCAGGGCCGCTCCCCTGTCTCGCCACCGCGTCGGAGGCCGTCGTCACGTCGCCATTGCCTCCGTCCCCCCTCTGTTACCTTCTCTCTCTCAGCCACGCGGGGCCAGGCCAAATGCCGTTCCACCACTGCCGTCCCACTTAATGGGACCAGGTGGCCCATGCGTCAGCGGCACGCGCACCCCGTCCCCTCTTGTCACACGCACGCGCACACACACACACACCCCACAGCATAGCACAGCACAGCATAGTAAATTGCTAGGTGCACCCGGTGAATGTACACAGAAGGTTGAAAGTACAAATTCCTGACCTCGAAAATTCCTAGAAAAATATGTAAAATAACTAGAGAAAATAAGGAGTTTACTCATGTATTTTATTCAATATTTCATGTGCAATAAAATACATATAAAATTCCACTTAGATGAATAAAGGGGAATTAAACTTCTAAAGTGCATAACTTTTGCATTTTGACTCCGTTTTGCATGAAACCACTTCCAAAATTCATCTAAATTCATGCTCTATTTATTTTACCTATACCACCATGTTGTTCTATGTTTTTTCCTTTGTACTTTGTTTTGATGGTAGTCTTATACAACCCGCTCCGCCCGACAGACAACGACAACGGTTACCAGGAAAACGACAATCCGGACTATGTGAACGTTGCCGAAGGTGACAACAGCGAAGGCAAGTCCTAGCTCCCCCTTTCTACCATCTTGCTTTAACCATTAATTATGCATAATCTTGAGTAACGAATTATTATCCTGTTTGGAGCTCGGTATTTATGCGATTTATGTTGATTTAAGGTAAATGGTTATCTTGTTATTTTATGAGCTCCATAATGTGATAACTTAGGATAATAATGTCTGGAACTTGAACTTGGTAAACCTAAAACTCGATAGGGGAGAGTGAATGGTAATCTATGTGGAGGTAGATTACCATGGCAGGATCGCCTGGAGAGGGATCCTGTAGGGAGATACCCGCCTCGGTCACATAAGGACCGGTTCATAGTCTCTTTCGCCTAGTGAGATATTTACGTATAGCCACATGTCTATATGGGTAGACTTGATCTCACACCCTGTTAGATAGAAATATAGTTCATACTAGGAGGCTGGTGTAGGCAGCGGAATATAAGGAGTAGGCACGGATGCTAGGTGATCTTCTATGGCCCGGTTGGCGTGGTTGCTAGGTGATCTTTCACGTTAAGCCCTTGGATTATTTTGGCCGCGTTCAAGCCCATGTTATTGTATGAATGGCCGGGTACGAGCCATGTTGTTATCTAATTGGCTGGGTATGAGCCAAGTTACGAATGAATGGTCGGGTACGAGCCCACGATTATTGTTTTGACCGCGTTCGAGCCCATGATATGGATTATGTAGTCAGATGATTGGGCGTGGATGCTAAGTGATCTTCCACGTTGTTTGGTGTGGATGCTAAGTGATCTTCCACATCGTTTTCAACCCCCGAGAAGCCTTAGTAGGACTATATGGACATCTAAGGTCACATACATTCGAGTACGGGGTCTCGTTAGGTCTGTTCGATCTGCTGACCACGGAAGGGACGGTGCCTATCATGTGGGAAAATGTGTACACCTCTGCAGAGTTTAATAAACCTATTCGAATAGCCACGTCCTTGGAATGGGCAGATGCTAGAAGATGACGCTATGATTAGACTTAACCTTTTATGTGTACTGAAACTATAAAATGGGAACCTTAATATTAACTCGGGGACCAGTGGGAATGGTAATACTCCGCTAGGACTCAACCTTTAAATATGATCGCCTTGCCATTTCTATTTCCACCCTATGGTTAGGGCTTGCTGAGTACACATGTACTTACCCGTTGTTGACTTACAGACTTCGGCATCGAGGAGGTCCAAGACTTCGATGAGGAGGCGTACGAAGAGGACTAGGAAATCGTGCGAGGATCCGATCGTAGGATGTGGACATCAAAGCTAGGGTTTCGACTATGCTCGAGCTTGCCTGTGGATTAGGAAGTCGCTATGTTGTATAATAGTACCGTACTAGAGACCACCATGATGTAATAAAATACCGCTTCCCGGCAGTAGTCATCCGCTAGATATGCAACCCTGTTTGCGCCCTTCGGGCCGCTGTTGTAAAACTCTACTTATTTTAGATATCAATAAAGCTTGGAACTTTTATTACATATATCTATGTGCCATTCCTGTATTTTGTGCGTACTTGTGCGTGATCCTGACGCAAGTATTGATGCACCTAGGACTCTCGAAATGAGGGGCCGACAGTTGGGCTTTCTAAATTGTTTTTGCTTTTTGCAAAAGCCAAAAGTCAATCAAAGGGCCCAAAAGCCAGAGGTGCTTTTGCCCAAAAGCAGCTTTTCCTATATTACAAATCCAAAAGCACCTTTCTCCCTGCTTTCACTGGCTTTTGGGTAAAAAAATTACCTACCTACCACTTGTTATGAACGAACACATTTCATTCTTTTGCTTCCCGAGCTGTTTCACAAGTGAGCACAAGTCACCGCCGCTGCCGCCGCTCGTCCTCTGCGGCCCTGTTAGCCGCACGGTCCTGCCCCAGTGTGGGTGCAGCTCCGCCGGACCTCCGGCGCGTGGCCCTGCTCGGCGAGCCCCGATGTAGCTCCAACAGCGTATGGTGCAGACGTGGGTCCGGCAAGGCGCAGTTGTGTGACCCCAGTGCGGGCGCAGCTCCGGTGCCACCCCTAGCTCCAGTGCCCTGCCCGACAGGACCTCCGGCTTTGATGCCCTGCCCAGCGGGAGCCCCAGCGGCATACGGCGAGGCACGGGTTCGGCGAGGTGTGGGTCCAGCAAGGCGCATGTCCGGCAAGGTGCAGGTTCGGCGAGGCGCGGGCGCAGGTCCGACGAGCACGGCCATCCCAGCGTGGTTAGATCTGGAGAGAGTAGGAAGAAGATCTGGTCTGTGCATGACATGTGGGTCCTGCTCGTGAGAGAAGATTTTTTAAAAGCCACAGCTGTTAACCAAACAGGCTTTCTACTATCCCACATTAACCTTTTGACAGCAGCTTTTACAAAAGTCACGACCTAACCAAACAAGCATCAAAGTTCCCTAAAAAAAACAAGAGTCAGTGACAACTCAAAAAAATTATGTTTAAAATAAACATGTATTAAAGATACACGAATGACGAATGTGCGACGCAAAGGGGAAGAACTATGAATATGGATGAAAAACACATACTAGTTATAAAGTTTATCATAGCCGGATAAAGTTTATAGAATACTCCTGTATCTTTATATGGATCTTATTTTAGAAAATGGACACATAGAAAGAGAGAGAGCGCAATAATAAGCAACTTTATTAGTTGTATTTATTCATGAACTTACAATGCTTATTTATTACTATAAAAGACCCCATGTAGACGCACGCACTGCATAGGTTGATGTACTTGTAATTATAATAGAAGTACCTTTAAAGATAAAACTGAATTGATTTGTCATGCATGTTTATGTCAACGTAAATAATAGTAAAAAGGTACGGAGTATGTTGTAAAAAAATAGTAAAAAGGTATAGTTACGGTCAACGTCCAAAAAGTTCAATTTTGACTGCAACGCTGTCCAAAAACAGCAAGTCGATCTTTTTCACTAGAGAACCATGCACTAACTTGTTCACCCAATATGACTGAAAAGAACACCCATTTTCTTCACCTCATGGAGTGGGAAACAAATCTGAAAGGAACCTCACAATTCCTAAAAACAACTCTTCTAAATAAGTGCTCTATCATCTTCTCTTTCATGGAGAAAAACAAGGTGGTGGCCGGTTGTTGAGAAACAAAGAGTGCAAGCATAGTCTCTGCACTGGTGTTTAGGTGAACATAGCGATTGTGTCATATATAATTGTCTTGTCCAGGATAAGTTCAAGCACCCTGTTCGTTTGAGCTATTCAGCGGAATCAGCAGCCATCCAGCAGTGTTTTTCTCTCACAACAAACCAGCGAACAGTACTTTCAGCCACAATAAACCAGCGAAACGAACAGGCTGAATTTATATCAAAGAAAGATCTGGTGTCACTAAAAATCTTATCCGAACAGTGCACAAGTGGATAGTCATTCATCCAGGCTCCA
Source organism: Saccharum hybrid cultivar R570 (assembly GCA_038087645.1). Lineage (NCBI taxonomy): Eukaryota > Viridiplantae > Streptophyta > Magnoliopsida > Poales > Poaceae > Saccharum > Saccharum hybrid cultivar. Next base: position 2,279,747 of record JAQSUU010000198.1, read on the forward strand.
GCAGGGCACCGAAGCGCATATGATGTATAGTGGCGAATGGAGATGGAATCTGAATCTTTCGCATCCACACATCTGGACCTTACCATGCTAAATCCTTCATGTATGTGCGTTTTCACTTGCCACTGTTTTAGATTCCGATCACAAGACAGTTGTGCTAATCCGAGCAGTGCCAGATAGATCATCTCTCTCTTGTTTGCTCTTTTCTTTCACTGTACCAAGGACGGCATATATACACATGACCTTTTTCTTTCTTTCTGAGAAAATATTAGAGCACAAAGTTGACTTGCGATCATGTTCAGGAAATTGTTCTCTCATGGATCTTGCATGCATTATGTCAGCCATGGAATAATCCATTTAATTTCTAATGTGACGTCCGTCCCTAGGTAGGTATATATGTATAGCAAATATCCGCCTACCGACCGCTGTAGTCGACTATATATAGCTATTTTAAGCAGTGATGGCAGCTATTTGGACTTGTAGCATGCTATAGCTGCCTATTAACTTAGAAAAACGAACCTCTGTCGCTAAATATCCATAGCCGAAGACATATCACATATGGCGCTGTTCTGTTCATACGTTTTTCTTTTTGCCACTGTTATATAGTAGAATACATACCTACGTTATTCTCAGATATGCTAGGCTAATAGTGACGTGGTCCATGTTGGGAAAATTTGACTTTAGATATAACCCAAAATATCGCTTATTTAGCTACTCTAGAAATCGGCACCTCCTACTAGTTATAATTTGATTGTACCTTTGGTACCTTCTGATGGGGATGCAAAAATCAAAGGGAATCGTATATAATAGTGCTGGGTTGATCTCTCTCTCTCTGACGTGTTTTTGGTACGAGCAATTTCACGGAACATCAAATCAAAACATGCACAAGACATCAAGGGGGGCTCCTGCTCTGCTACGGTAGCCGAAAAAGCCTGAGTTGGTAAAGGAAAAAAATGTGTTTTAATTATCGCCTACTAGTTTACTTGAAATAATAGAGAGAGAGAAAGACTATAAGAGCATGGAGAAAGCCGAAGAAGCTGCATGCATAAATTAAAGCCGGTAAACCCTCCCAAACCGGCCAAGTGTCAGATATGCATTCGTATGTTGTAGTTATACATACGCCATTTGTCGTTGCGAATGCATGCGAGGACCATGTGATTAATTATTTAATTATAGCTTGAAGATTTAGAGATGACAACCAAGTAGAGATATAGATTGAATAAAAAAAGTAGAGATATAGATATCTATACATATCTCTTAAAGTCGAGGCTCCCAGCGTCTCCGTATCCTCTCACAAAACCCTGTTCCGGGAGCAGTAAACGTGCCTCAGCCAGTTCTCACGCAACCACCGTCGGACCAAGCCCGGGCGAACATCTGCCGTCCACGTCCCTTTCTCTCCCGAAGGTTCTCGCTTCAGCTAAAGTCTTTCCCCGTTCACAACCACGGGCCCTACTTCTTTCGTCATCCCTATCCCTCCCTGCCCCGACTCTTCCCCCCATGCGCCGTACCACCGCCGCCGCCCCCACCCCCGCCCATCTCCGTCGTCGCTCCCGCCGAGGCCGCCCTGGCAGGCGCCGTGCGCACCCCCCTCCTCGAGGTTCCCCGTCGCCGCCACGCGAAGCCGCTCCGTCCTCGCCGGCTCTGATTCGCGACGCGCTTAACCTCTACCAGCGCAGCGCGCTCCACCCCTCCCTCTTCCCGCTTCCGATCGGCGTACGTTGTGCCGTGCTAGCACGGAAGCCCCGGCGCGGGCGAACCCTAGCGTCGTAGCCCACGTTCCGGTCCTGCGCCTTTCAGGTGCTCGATGTAATGCCTAAGTCGAGCCCATGGCTGCTCTCAACGAAAATTTGGTTTGCAGGGGTTCGTTGACCTACCTCTATTCAAATGATTCACATGTGGATGAGTAACTGCAACCATGTACGTTTACATATTGCTTGGTTTAGGCAAATATTTTCTCAAATTATCAGTTTGGTGCTAGATGACCTTTCCTTCTTACCCCAACTGGTCACTTTATCTGATCTCCATAGTTTTCCTGATCTCCCTATCTAAATTTGCAGGAGCATAATACGCCGACAGGTGAAGATGTCAACATCCAATGCCTACAAAAGACATGGCGGTAAATGCTATTCCTTTGCTGTGTTACATCCTTCAATCACCTATTAAAAAGTTTACTTGCTTAATTAATCTACATGTCGATCCAAGCTTTGGCCGGCATAATCCTGAAAGGGCTAACCCTTTAAATTTATATTGACCACCTCATCCAGTAAACCACGCTCTGAAAACTAAACACCGACAATACTATATTCAAATTATTACAACATTCTTTTGAGCGACTCCTCACGGTACTAATGTCTTCTTTGTGGTAACCAAGCTCATGCGTTCCATACTAAAGAAGATTCTGAACTCTTGGTTTCCCCTTACTGCTGCTTCATACTTTAGTGCCGTATTCTTGATTTTATTTCCATATTTTGTTTCTGCAATCAGCACAGGTTACTGAACTTATGACGCAAATTTCAACATACATAATGAAGTTTTCATGCCACAGGTCGCTAAAATAGCTACGGAATAGAGGTGTTACATCAAATCTAAGATGCTACCTGATTATGTTGGCCTCGTATCTATATATAAATGTCTTAACCATTTTTGGGCAATGTGTGTTAATCTTTTCCTTTTGCTTCATATGAAACTCAGTACATAGCAAAGTGCGGCATGTCTCCAAAAAAAATGGTGCGTTCTGTTTCCCTTTAGTTTGTTAAATAAATTGTTGTATTCTGCATGTAACATTTACCTGGACGTTCTTTTTTTCATGAAGTACTCCTATCACGTTTCTCATTTGTATTGATGAACGCCCTGCCAGTAGGCTCAATTTCTAATCAATTGTTGATTCTAGAGCAAAATGTTATATGATGTCTTTTTTTTTACTTTCGCTTGCTAACCATTCAATAGGTACATACCATGTAACATTTACCTGGATGTTCTTTTTTTCATGAAGTACTACTATCACATTTCTCATTTGTATTGATGAACGCCCTGCCAGTAGGCTCAATTTCTAATCAGTTGTTCATTCTAGAGCAAAATGTTATAGATGTTTTTTTTAACTTTCGCTTGCTAACCGATTCAATCGGTACATACCTCATCATTTATTATACAAATTTTATTTCCAAACCTTTACAAGATTGTCAAAATGAGCAATAATGTGGCAATTCAACCACTGTACAAAGAGTAATATATTTTCAATGTGCAATTTTTTCCTAGCCGATTGTGCTGAACTGCTGTGATGACCCTTGCATAGCAGCTGGGCGGTTCTGCAAAACAAGGCAATCTGATCTGGCAGTCATCCGGTTCAACTTAGTTAACTTAATATAATCTTTACTTACTGTGCTACTCCACATCATCTTGCAGTTCAGTGTTAAACCATGAAGCATTTGCCATTTGTAATTGTTTCCACACCTCGCAACACGTCGTGGACAAGACAGCTCGGAAATGTTGTGCAGCAAACCATTTACAGTTACAGGTAACCTTCCAAGAATATATTGTTGTTTTGCACACTTAAATCTGCTCTTCTTTCACATAACAGGCCTCATGCCATGATGGGTGATGACACCTTCAATAATCTTTGACGCCTCCTTCGTTCCCCCAGTTCATACACCAATATTATCTCGCATTTGGCTGCTGAACCATTGGCATCAAAGCTGAAGAATAGACTAACCAGCGAGCTAGCAACTTTTTTCGTTGTGTTCTCCTTACTAACAGACTACTTGAACTGCCCCTTGATGAAATGACCACACACCAAGGCGCTAATTACTTGCATGTGTCAAACTTTGGGCTTTGTTGTCACAAGTCTATTTTTCATCCATTCTTCTATATATTATGCTTACCACAGCCATGTAACTTAAGCTTTTATGATCCTTCACCACCTTAATCAACAACTACGATATACAGGCATGTAATGATATTACCCCATTGCTTTTCTCGCCCGCGCAATGCGCGGGGGTACTGGCTAGTTATCTATATATAGCTGTAGCGTACCACCATGTACAGTATCTGCTAACAACGCCATGCGCGTGAACAAAAATGAGAAACAAGTGCTGCACTCTTAATTAGTTTTTCAAGAACTAACTCATATACGACTGGGATAGCCATGGATCCATCCATGCATAGCACCGAATCGAAGCACGCGCATGGTACATCACTAGAGAATGGACGACGTGGCATGCGAATCCTTCACATCCTCACCTGGATCTGACCTTACCATGTTAAATCCTCTTCATGCTTTTCCCGATCGCCATGTTTTAGAATCCTGATCACAAGACGTACGAGCTGTGTGCTTGGCTTGCCACGGCCAGATGGCCACATAGATTTTCGATCCCTGTTTAATTTGTTCTTTCGCTATTGCATTAGCTGGGACATATGCACTGCACGCGACCTTTTCCTTTTTTTTTGTTTTGATGAGAAAAAAACAACTAGCAGGGCATGCACACAGCTGACTTGCAATCATTTTAATTCAGGGAATTTCTTTCCGCATGAATCTGCCCCCTTATGTCACCATGCCTGCTGCCATGGAATAATCCATTTCCATTGTGTCCATACATTTTTCTTTTGCCGCACAACGGCTAATAGAATACACCCTATATATTGTTTCCAGAGATGCTATGTACTCGCCTAATAGTGACATATGCGCACTAAGCTAGCTAGCTCAAATATGCAAAAAAAAAAGGGAATATTTCCTATAGCATAATTTTTATTGCCATCCATGAATCTAGAGCCGTTCCATCCTTTTTTTTGTCAATTTTCGCGGTGGAAATCTTTACCTATATAAAATAGTTGTTGCTTAAAAGTTATTTAAAGGAAAATGCCTAAATACTACCAAAAATCTATACATAATAATAAAGAGGCAAAATTTCTCACCCCTGATTTTTGGTTTGGTCTTCCGTAACTAATTCGGAGTTTGAGTCCGAAACCAATTCATCAATACAGAGTCCGCTTCTCGCTTGAGCCAAAATTTCCAGACGAACTTGGAAGAAAAGAAACTCGAAGCTTATGATATCTAACACAGGCCACCGGACAATGAGATTTTGAGGGAACGAACTGGAAAATAGAAGTAAAGAAACATGAGACATCTCACCGCATGAATATCTCGGTAAGTAAATCGAATACAATACAACCAGCCATCAAACCAAATCAAACACAGGCCTACCGAGTACCGAGCAAACCGAGTAATAATAAGCACAGAAAGAGGAGAAGAAGCAGATTCAATAAAGAAAGATTGAGTTCCTTGTTCGAGCAGATGCGCCGAGCCAAGGCACCACTCGTCGTGGTTGCTGGCGCTCCGCCGCTGCCGACGCGCCACCATGGTACATCCACCCCACATCGCGCCCACGCGCTGCCCTGCCATGGCCGTGGCCGCACCATCCGCCCGCTCTGCCACTGCTCAGGTGAACCGGTGGAGCAGCACACCGTGGGGAAGGAGGAAGGGGCGGGGGGGGGGGGGAGGGGGGGCACCGCTGGGGAGGAGGAGGCGCGAAGCCCGGCGGTGGATAAGAAAGGGGCGTGGGGCTCCCGGACAGAGAGTAGATGGGCGGCGGTGGAAGCAGCAGCGCATGAATGCGGGGAAGCAGAGGCGTCCGCGTGTCTGAGGAAGACAACCTGTAAGGTCCTAGATGGCTAGAGGGGGGGTGAATAGCCTATTAAAAAATTCTACAAGAACCACTAAGCAAACTTGTTAGAATAACAAACGGCGTAAAGCGAGTTTTGCTTAGCCAAAGGTTGTGATGCAAGCCTCCTATCCACAAGTCTAGTAGATTAAGATCTCTAGTTCACACAAGAGCTATGTCACTAAAGAAACACTAGTGAACAAGCTAACACTACTAGCAAAGCTACTTCTAGAGCTACACAAGATAAACTAGTGAAAGTAAATGTAAGGGAGAGGATTGTGATTATTATACCGACGGTGAAGTGAAGATGTTGCCAATCACCAAGATGATATATAATCAAACAATATTGACAACAACACAAGATGAAGACCAATCACCGGGAGACAAGAGACACAATATTTGTTCACCCGGTGTTCACTTGTGCACCGACAAGCTACGTCACCGGTTGTGTCGACCAACACCTAGATGGTTCCCCGGTGTGACCCTCAAGTCACTTGCCCCTCAAGGCACGCCCCGCAAGGCACCGCAAGACACCACTCTCAAGTGAGGTAACTCAATGACACGCGCAATGTAATAGAGTTGCTTTTGGCACTCCACCGAGGAAAGCACAAGAACCTCTTACAATCAACCGGAGGTGGCCAAGAACAATCACCTTCTCTTGCCAACGCCTCCAACAATCTCCAAGCCGGCTAGGAGCGGTACTCTCCAAGAGTAACAAGAAATCCACCGGCTAAACCACCCACAAGTGCCACTAGATGCCCTCAAGCTATGCAATGCACTTTGGGATCACTCAATCTCACTTTTGATTTGCAATCAAGCAAGGGAGATGAGTGGGAGGAGTTGTTCTAGCTCAAAGGATGCACAAGTATGTTAGAAATGCCAAGAGACCTCCCCAAGGGCCGGCCAACAAGTATTTATAAGCATCCCATCCAAATAGAGCCGTTACAACTCCACTCACGATTTTTGCGGGACCACCGGACGCGCCGGTCGTAACAGACCGGACGCGCTCAACCGCGTCCGGTGCCCCTGCGATTTCAAATTCGTCCGTTAGATCCTCCAACGGTCACTGCGCGCCAACGGTCAAACGAACGACCGGACGCGCTGTTGCGAACCACCGGACGCGCCGGTGCGCACAGCACCCGCTCGCGCGAAGACATCACCGGACGCGCTCCTCGCAACCACCGGACGCCACAGTACCCGCGTCCGGTGCGAGTCCAGTAAGCTCCCTGGACCACCGGACGCGTCCGATGGTGAGTGACCGGACGCGGACCGCGTCCGACGACTTCGAGACTCGCTGTTCGCCAGACCGGACGCGCCGGTCCCGTGGGTCACTGGACGCGCCGGTGTCAAACCCTAACTCGCGCGCCTGACGCCCGCGCTGCACTGACCGGACGCGCCGGTCCTCAGTGACCGCGTCCGGTGCAGCGTCCGGTGCAGCGTCCGGTGCACCTCTGTGACCGCGTTCGCCTCCGTTTCTTTTCCGACTTCCGGCGCAATGGAAAATAGGCATTTCATTTCCCCGAAATCGCCTGAATCCCGCGCTCGCACGCTCGGCGGGAGAGAGAAAGGAGCCAAACCCCTCTCTACCCGCAAACCATAGCGCGACCAACGCCACCTTTGCAAATGTGCCAACACCATCAAGTGTACATCTCCATGTGCTTGTGTGTTAGCTTTTTCTCAATCATTTTCAAAGGTTTTCCAGTTAGCTCACTAGGCCCTACATGCAATGCACTTCATGAATTCACCTAGTGGCACCCGTGCGTCGAATAACCGATAAGATTTCCCCTCTTAATAGTTCGGCTATCGATCCTAAACCACTCACACCCTCTATGGTGTCTTGAGTGTAAAACAAAAATGGCCCTGTGGTTATACCTTTGCCTTGAGCCCATTTTGTTTCTCCAAATGATATGATCCACTTCATATCATCACATGACCGTCTCGATCCATCGACCTTGACTTCACTTGCTCTTCACCGTTGCATCGGTCCATCGGCGCCAAGTCTTGCTCAAGCTTCACCATCGCATGGTCCTTCGCTTCGAAGCCTCGACTTGCCCTTCACCTTCACAACCGGTCCATCGAGCCAAGCCTTATCTTGGTCTTCACCATCTTGGTCACATGAGTCAATGTCATGTCTCATATTCAATGACCACCTTTATCTAAATCATCCACTTAGATACAAAGGTTAGTCCTAGGTTTCATCAATTAGCCAAAACCAAACTAGGGACTTTCAATCTCCCCCTTTTTGGTAATTGATGACAACCCTCACAAAGATGATTTTGATAATAAAAGTTTTGAACTTGTCATACTTGTCCAATCATTTTGCTCATAAGTAAAGTTTGGACAATTATCACAAGCTCGGTTTTGGTAGCATTAGCTCCCCCTACATATGTGCATAGAGTTTGGATTGAAAGCTTTGCACATATGCATGGATAGAAGTGTTGGGAGAGTAATTCTACCAAAATGATGCTAAGGTGTAAGAAATGGACCTTTGAAGCGTGATACCAATCGGAGTTGCCTTTTACACCATCCCTAGCATCATGAAGTAACTAGACACCCAACAAAGCTCAAGAACCTCGTGAGATCAACAATATATGTAAAGGTTCTTGGACCACTTGTAAAAACTTTAGGCAAGTCTAGATACCTCATGTAAAACTATTCCTATGCATGCTAGTAGATCATTTCATCATCCAAGTTCTATACTAGCATTGCACCACACAAGCATGTATATTGAATTTAAATACATGTGCAATGAGCAAGTCATATGAAAATGCACAAGCAAATGCAACAACTTTGTTTATGAGCTTGCTCCCCCTACTTGTGTGCATCAAAAATTTTATTTACCCCTTTATCAAATTTACCCCTTTATCATGTTGACCCCTTTATCATGTTGAATCATCTTTTTCTCTCCCCCTTTGTCAACAACTTACCCAAAAATGGGATCAAATTGTGGAGAGAAGAAAAATGTTCGATGGAGTAGGTTGGAATTCATCAATTTTGGTTCAACCTAGAACACTTGCCAAATATATTTAATTCGATTTGAACCAAAGACAAGCTTCTTCACACCTCATAATAAGGGTTATCTTGCCTATGTTGAATTAAACACTTATAGCAAATCTTCTAGATTCAACACTAGGTTTGCAAGCTCACAAACATGTCATATGCCACCACTAGATCAAAACAATCAAAGAGGCAATAGTGGTAACATATATCCATCAAATTCATTTGATTTATCATGAATGCTCATGCATACCACTTATTATGTCTACATGCTCTAGCAAGTCCTTAGCATAGAATGAATGACATGTCAATCAACTTTTACCTTGCAATGTCGAAGGAGAGGCATGTCAATAAGTGAGTGGGGTGCATTCAACTCATGTTTGAGAAATCAAGGATGTTCAATTCATTCCTTAGCTTGCAAAACCTCTTTTCATCAAGTGGCTTAGTGAGAATATCGGCAAGTTGATCATCGGTGCCAACACTCTCAACGGCAATATCTCCCTTTTGTTGATGATCTCTAATGAAATGATGTCTTATGTCAATATGCTTTGTTCTTCCATGTTGAACCGGGTTTTGTATCATCTTGATTGCACTTTCATTATCACATAGCAATGGCACATTCTTGAAGTTGAGGCCATAATCCTTCAAAGTTGATTTCATCCATAGCAATTGTGCACAACAACTCCCCGCACTCACATATTCGGCTTCGGCGGTAGAGATTGCCACACTATTTTGTTTCTTTGAGGACCATGACACAAGTGATCTTCCAAGTAATTGACATGTGCCACTTGTGCTCTTTCTATTGATCTTGCAACCCCCATAGTCGGAGTCCGAATATCCAATCAATTCAAACTTTGACCCCTTGGGATACCATAGTCCAACATCTCTTGTTTGCTTCAAGTACCTCAATATTCTCTTTGCGGCCGTGAGATGACTCTCTCTAGGTGAGGCTTGATATCTAGCACACATGCAAACACTAAACATGACATCCGGCCTTGATGCGGTGACATAGAGTAGACTTCCAATCAAAGACCGATATTCCTTTTGATTCACCATATTGCCATCAAGATCACTATCCAAATTGCCACTTGTACCCATTGGAGTTGAAATTGGCTTTGCATCTTGCATTCCAAACTTCTTCAATATATCCCTTATGTATTTTCCTTGACTCACAAATGTTCCATTCTTCAATTGCTTTACTTGGAGACCAAGGAAGTAGCTAAGTTCACCAATCATAGACATTTCAAACTCTTTGGCCATCATAGCACCAAATTCTTCACAATAAGCTTGATTGGTTGATCCAAAGATGACGTCATCAACATATATTTGCACTATGAATAGATCATTTCCAATCTTCTTGGTGAATAGAGTTGTATCAACCTTGCCCATCTTGAATCCCTTAGAGAGAAGGAAATCCCTTAGCCTCTCATACCATGCTCTAGGTGCTTGCTTTAAGCCATATAAAGCCTTCTTCAACTTGTACACATGGTTGGGTTTCTTGTCATCTTCAAATCCGGGCGGTTGCTCAACAAAGACTAACTCATTGATGATCCCATTAAGAAATGCACTTTTGACATCCATTTGATATAGTTTGATGTTGTGTGCACAAGCATAAGCCAATAGAATCCTTATTGCCTCTAATCTTGCCACGGGAGCATATGTTTCATCATAGTCAAGACCTTCAACTTGAGTGTAACCTTGAGCAACTAGTCTTGCTTTGTTCCTCACTACAATGCCATCTTGATCTTGCTTATTTTTGAACACCCACTTGGTTCCAATCACATTGTAGTCATTTGGCCTTTCTACCAACTCCCAAACATCATTTCTTGTGAAATTGTTAAGCTCTTCTTGCATAGCCATGATCCAATCGGCATCCCTCAAAGCTTCTTCTATCTTCTTTGGTTCTACGGTTGACACAAATGATGCATGCTCACAAAACATAGCCAATCTTGATCTTGTTTGCACACCACTTCTAATATCACCAATAACACTATCAATGGGGTGATCTCTTGCAATATGTTGTGGTTGGAGTACTTGCACTTGATTGCTTGAGCTTGGTTGATCACTTGATGTACCTCGATGAGAAGAACTAGCTCCTTGATCTTGCACTTGAGAGTCACTAACTAGCTTGAATGGTGAATTGAGCACTTGTTCTTTATCATCATCTTGAATATCAATTACTTGTTTTGCTCTAATGTCCCCAATGTCCATGTTCTTCATTGCTTCCACTAATAGAGTTCCACCAATATCATCTAGATTTTCTTCTTCATCTTGTGACCCATTGGTTTCATCAAATTGCACATCATGGACTTCTTCTAGAATGCCACTTGAGTTGTTCCAAACTCTATAAGCTTTGCTTGTAGTTGAATAACCAAGTAGGAACCCCTCATCACATCTCTTGTCAAACTTCCCCAATCTAGTGCCTTTCTTCAAGATATAGCATTTGCAACCAAACACCCTAAAGTAAGAAATATTGGGCTTTCTTCCATGAAGTAGCTCATATGGGGTCTTCTCTAGCAATGGATGACAATATAGTCTATTGATGTAGTAGCAAGCGGTATTGATTGCTTCATCCCAAAAAGATTGACTCACATTGTACTCATGAAGCATTGATCTAGCCATATCAAGCAATGTTCTATTCTTCCTTTCAACTAGACCATTTGATTGTGGAGTGTATTTGGCCGAGAATTGATGTCCAATACCATAATGATCACAAAGTTCTTCAATTCTTGTATTCTTGAACTCACTTCCATTGTCACTTCTCACTTTCTTGATTCTAATCTCAAACTCATTGTGAACTCTAATGAGAAATGTTTTGAAGGTGTCAAACACTTCACTTTTATCACTAAGAAAGAATACCCATGTGAATCTTGTGAAGTCATCCACTATGACAAAGCCATACTTGTTGCCGCCTATGCTTGTATATGTTGTTGGTCCAAATAGATCCATATGCATCAACTCAAATGCTTTGCATGTGCTCATTGTACTCTTCTTTGGATGTGAGCTTCCAACTTGCTTCCCGGCTTGACATGCACTACAAAGCTTATTCTTCTCAAATTCAACATCTTTCAAACCATTGACAAGATTGTGAGTTGTAAGCTTCTTCAATTGTTTCATGCCAACATGACCAAGCCTTCTATGTCAAAGCCAACCCATGCTTGATTTGGAGACTAAGCAGGTTGTCAAAGAAGTTTCTCTAGCATTGAAGTCAACTAGGTAGAGATTCTCATATCTAAAGCCCTTGAATGCCACATTTGAACCATCCATACTAATAACTTCCACATCATCAACCCCAAAGATGCATTTGTAGCCTAGATCACATATTTGTGCCACGGATAAAAGATTGAAATCCAAACTTTCAACTAATAACACATTGGAGATACTCATGTCATTTGATATTGCAATCTTGCCCAAGCCAATAACCTTGCCTTTCTTGTTATTGCCAAATGTGATAGAATCAACACCACTATCATTGTCATTGATTGAGTCAAACATTCTTGATGTACCGGTCATGTGTTGAGTGCACCCACTATCAACAATCCAATGCCTTCCTCCGGCTTTGTAATTGACCTACAAGCAAATCAATGAAGTTTAGGTACCCATTTTTGCTTGGGTCCTTGTAGGTTAGTAACTAAGCTCTTTGGTACCCAAATAGCCTTCTTCTTTGGGCCCACAATTGGTGTACCAACAAACTTAGCTTGCACACCCTTCACACCCTTGGTAAGCACATAGCAAGAATCAAAAGGTATAGCATTAACAAGGTTCTTGCTTTGGTTCCTTTTATTGCAATTATGCTCTAGGTGCCCAACTTGCTTGCATCTATTGCAAAACCGACCATTGCCCTTCACAAAGCTAGGCTTTGGAGTTGCAAAGGCCGACTTGCCTTTCTTGGGGGTGTAGCCCAATCCCTCTTTGTTAAGAGAGAACCTTTGGCTACCCAAGCACTTAAGCAAGCGGGCCTCACCACCATAGGCCTTGCCTAGGGCGTGAGTGAGCTCATCCACCTCTCTCTTGAGAGTCTCATTCTCAACCATTAGTGAGGCATCACAAGTGAAACCATCACTAGTAGTGGAGGTAGAGTTAGTTGTGGTGGATGAAGAGCTACAAGAAGGGTTAGTATTTGACATGATGATAGGTTCATTAAAGGATTCATCAATTATATCACATGTAACACCTATATCACATGATACAACAACCTCCTTCTTTGCGTGTTGCTCAAGTAGCAATGAGTGAGCTTTTTCAAGCTTGGAATGAGCCTTATCAAGATCCTCATGGTCTTCCACTAGACTCTCATGAGTGGTCTTAAGCTCACTAAGGACTTTCTCAAGTATTGCTACTTTCATTGAAAGCTTCTTACACTCTTTGTGCTTGGCAATAGCTATGTCTCTAGTTTGTTGCATCAAGTCATATAGTTGTTCTTTAGTTGGTTCATCATCATCATTTTCATTATCATTATCATTATCACTATCATGAGCATATTCCATTTCACTTTCATCATCACTCTCATCATATAATACCTTAGCTTCTTTAGCCATGAAGCATGAAGAGGATGAATCAAATAGTGATGGCTTCTTGTTGATAGCAATGGAAGCAAAAGCCTTGTTGGATGATTCTTCTTCTTCTTCTTCATTATCTTCACTTTCCCAAGTGATCACATAGGCACCATTTTTGCCTTTCTTGAATGTCATCTTGGCCTCTCTTTTCTTCTTCTCAAACTTTCCCCTTTTGTTGTTCTTCTTCTTGTCATAGGGACATTCGGCTTGAAGATGTTCGGTGCTATCACAATTGAAGCATCTCCTTTGTTGCTCATTGCTCTTGAAATTGTCATTTCTCTTTTTGAAGCCTCTTCTTTTGATAAACATTTTGCCAATATTTTTGACAACTAGAGCAAGTGCCTCATCATCAACTTCCAATTCTTCATCTTCTTCATCGTCATCTTCTTCTTGAATTGAAGCTTTGCCCTTTGAGGAGGTGGCCTTGAATGCCACGGTCTTCTTCTTCTTTTCTTCCTCCTTCTCATCAACATCTTGATCATACTTGTCAAAGGTCAATACCTCTCCAAGCAAATCATTGGGCTTTATTGTTTCAAGCCCATCTCTTTGTAGCATCATGATCAACATCTTGAATCTTTTAGGTAAGCTCAACAAGAACTTGTGGCAAAAATCTTGGTCTTGTGTCTTGTGCCCTAAGCTCTTGAGATCATTCACAATGACTTGCAATCTATGAAACATCTCTAAGATTGTTTCTTCTTCTTTCATCTTGAAGTTCTCAAACTCACTCTTGAGCCCATATAGCTTGGCACTCTTCACAACCTTAGTGCCCTCATATGTTTCACTTAACCTTGTCCACACTTCATTTGCCAATTCCAAATCCTTGATGCCCTCAAATACTTTTGTGTCAATATTATTGTAAAGTGTATTGAGAGCCATTCTATTGCATGTTCTATTTGCTCTATCTTCATCGGTGAGATGATCGGGATCAATGATAGCAAAATCATTCTCGGTGACTTCCAATACTCTCTCATGAATAGAACCAAGGTACATTGTCATCTTTCTCTTCCAATGAGCAAAAGAACTAACACCATCAAAGAACGGTGGCTTGCCCCCAACATGATTGAACACAATTTGAGCCATTTTTCACACCGAAGGATGTTAAGCCTTGATTAAAACGGTGACCACGGCTCCGATACCACTTGTAAGGTCCTAGATGGCTAGAGGGGGGGTGAATAGCCTATTAAAAAATTCTACAAGAACCACTAAGTAAACTTGTTAGAATAACAAACGGCGTAAAGCGAGTTTTGCTTAGCCAAAGGTTGTGATGCAAGCCTCCTATCCACAAGTCTAGTAGATTAAGATCTCTAGTTCACACAAGAGCTATGTCACTAAAGAAACACTAGTGAACAAGCTAACACTACTAGCAAAGCTACTTCTAGAGCTACACAAGATAAACTAGTGAAAGTAAATGCAAGGGAGAGGATTGTGATTATTATACCGACGGTGAAGTGAAGATGTTGCCAATCACCAAGATGATATATAATCAAACAATATTGACAACAACACAAGATGAAGACCAATCACCGGGAGACAAGAGACACAATATTTGTTCACCCGGTGTTCACTTGTGCACCGACAAGCTACGTCACCGGTTGTGTCGACCAACACCTAGATGGTTCCCCGGTGTGACCCTCAAGTCACTTGCCCCTCAAGGCACGCCCCGCAAGGCACCGCAAGACACCACTCTCAAGTGAGGTAACTCAATGACACGCGCAATGTAATAGAGTTGCTTTTGGCACTCCGCCGAGGAAAGCACAAGAACCTCTTACAATCAACCGGAGGTGGCCAAGAACAATCACCTTCTCTTGCCAACGCCTCCAACAATCTCCAAGCCGGCTAGGAGCGGTACTCTCCAAGAGTAACAAGAAATCCACCGGCTAAACCACCCACAAGTGCCACTAGATGCCCTCAAGCTATGCAATGCACTTTGGGATCACTCAATCTCACTTTTGATTTGCAATCAAGCAAGGGAGATGAGTGGGAGGAGTTGTTCTAGCTCAAAGGATGCACAAGTATGTTAGAAATGCCAAGAGACCTCCCCAAGGGCCGGCCAACAAGTATTTATAAGCATCCCATCCAAATAGAGCCGTTACAACTCCACTCACGATTTTTGCGGGACCACCGGACGCGCCGGTCGTAACAGACCGGACGCGCTCAACCGCGTCCGGTGCCCCTGCGATTTCAAATTCGTCCGTTAGATCCTCCAACGGTCACTGCGCGCCAACGGTCAAACGAACGACCGGACGCGCTGCTGCGAACCACCGGACGCGCCGGTGCGCACAGCACCCGCTCGCGCGAAGACATCACCGGACGCGCTCCTCGCAACCACCGGACGCCACAGTACCCGCGTCCGGTGCGAGTCCAGTAAGCTCCCTGGACCACCGGACGCGTCCGATGGTGAGTGACCGGACGCGGACCGCGTCCGACGACTTCGAGACTCGCTGTTCGCCAGACCGGACGCGCCGGTCCCGTGGGTCACTGGACGCGCCGGTGTCAAACCCTAACTCGCGCGCCTGACGCCCGCGCTGCACTGACCGGACGCGCCGGTCCTCAGTGACCGCGTCCGGTGCAGCGTCCGGTGCAGCGTCCGGTGCACCTCTGTGACCGCGTTCGCCTCCGTTTCTTTTCCGACTTCCGGCGCAATGGAAAATAGGCATTTCATTTCCCCGAAATCGCCTGAATCCCGCGCTCGCACGCTCGGCGGGAGAGAGAAAGGAGCCAAACCCCTCTCTACCCGCAAACCATAGCGCGACCAACGCCACCTTTGCAAATGTGCCAACACCATCAAGTGTACATCTCCATGTGCTTGTGTGTTAGCTTTTTCTCAATCATTTTCAAAGGTTTTCCAGTTAGCTCACTAGGCCCTACATGCAATGCACTTCATGAATTCACCTAGTGGCACCCGTGCGTCGAATAACCGATAAGATTTCCCCTCTTAATAGTTCGGCTATCGATCCTAAACCACTCACACCCTCTATGGTGTCTTGAGTGTAAAACAAAAATGGCCCTGTGGTTATACCTTTGCCTTGAGCCCATTTTGTTTCTCCAAATGATATGATCCACTTCATATCATCACATGACCGTCTCGATCCATCGACCTTGACTTCACTTGCTCTTCACCGTTGCATCGGTCCATCGGCGCCAAGTCTTGCTCAAGCTTCACCATCGCATGGTCCTTCGCTTCGAAGCCTCGACTTGCCCTTCACCTTCACAACCGGTCCATCGAGCCAAGCCTTATCTTGGTCTTCACCATCTTGGTCACATGAGTCAATGTCATGTCTCATATTCAATGACCACCTTTATCTAAATCATCCACTTAGATACAAAGGTTAGTCCTAGGTTTCATCAATTATCCAAAACCAAACTAGGGACTTTCACAACCCCAGCAGGTAAGAGATAAGAGTAGACCGATCCAATCTGAGAGTGGCTAAAAGAGAAAAAAAATACGGAGTACATATATTGGCTTCTCCTGGTGGTAACAGATATCGTGAGGGAAAAAATAAAATAATTAAGAAAATATGAAAAAATAGGTAAGGATATTATAGATTTTTGTCAGTTTTTAAACACTACTCGATGAAGTTGTTTTACCAATGTTTTTTTATGAGACAAGTCGGAGCTAAACATAGCTGTTTCATTGTTCAAGCTGAATATAGTTGCTTGAGTCGGAGCTATACCAAACGAACCTAAAGTTGCACGCATAGGGCCTGGACCCACTTGCCACTGAGCTCAATAAATAATACACACAACATTATGGGTGTTTAAACCACTTATCTTTATCTAAGGAACAAAAATTTTCACTACTAAATTGTTGATTATAATTTAATTATATATAAGAAATTATTTTTATTAATGGATAATCAAGATAAGTCTCCAGTCATAATTATTGACGGACAGATCAATCTTTAACGAGTCGGCAATGACTCCCGTCCAACTTTAATCAAAGATTACAATACATATTTTTATGAGTTATCAAAGAAATTCATGGAGCTCGATATTTGACTATAGAAACATATGAATTAAAAATTAAAATTATGATATATTTTCGTCTAAATACTTTTGTGCTTTGCAACGTTAGAAAAATCAACATTGTATTTTAATTGCATATAATCTTAGGTGATGTTTGGTTCTACGATGGCAACGTTAACGTAAAAGTAAGGATTCCAAGGGGCAACTAGAAGTATTATGTTTGGTTCCCACGAGGCAATCGAGAGGCAGTTTTGTTTCCGTGGTGACGCGGGCATGAAGGACGTTTACCGCCCGATCGTTGACATAATCAGAACTCTGAACAAAAATAACTTATGTGATATGTTTGGCGGTGTGAACTGATGACGCTACATAATGAGAGTGAATCGAACATCTTAATAGGTCATTGTCATTTTTATGTTACATTAAAGATGTCATGGTCTTCATAAAATAAATTCTATATTTTAATTTTTTTATCAAAAAGATCAAATATAAATAAATATGAATCATTTCCATTATCGTTTTTCACAAATAATTGATTTTTTTCTTCCCGTTGCAACGCACGGGCAAATTTGCTAGTATAATAAAAAAGGTCATTATGACATTTTAAAGTAAATATAAATATGACTCTTGCAACATAAATTGTCATAGAAAATCAAGAAATATATTTATAAGCCTTACATGTATTTAAAAGTTTGTAATTCAATTATACACATGATGCACCAAAATGTCAGTAGATTCTCTATATCATAAATAAAAAAACTCCTAAATACTAGGGGGTGAATATAGGTGATCCATGGACCAACTTGAGATTTCCTAATAGCCTATACATCATAAATATTTTTTTAAAAAAAATATAACCAAGTAAATTTATACGAATAGCTAGTTTCCCTACTCGACAATTGGCTATGCCAACAACCCTGGCCAATTTGGTGAGAGCTATATGCAGTAACTCTGGCTAATTTGGCGGGTTATGCCAGCAACCCTGGCCAAGTTGGCTGGCTATGCCAGTCAGTTGACGTTTAGCGATAATTAACGTAAACTTAGAACTTTATGCGTTATGACTTGTCGTCGCTCGTGTGATCGTAGCTGGTAAGTTACTCAGCAACAAGATGCAATGAACTGTAACGTATCACGACACGGTTTCCATGGGTTGTTGACTTATACAGTACGTCGTTCTCTCGCTTGTCGTGTAGCCCTAGGTGATGACGTGTTTTTGGCGGGAGAGCTCTTACGTTACGCAATACACATGCAAGCCTTTACGTACGTACCCTCATGGGATCTTTTCAAATATGCACGCCAAATTTTATTTGTCGTAGGCATAGGTTGTTGAGAATAAGAGAAACCATGTTGTCATATCCCGCGGATTCACCGTATATAGAATGCCAGGATGATGACCACGTCATGCTTAGTTGTAGCATCGACCAACGGCATTGCCGCGTTGTGCCACGATTACCTGGCGCCACCAATTGTTATAGCTCGCTTACAGCTTGATCGCGCGTGGTTTCATTCGCGCTTGCGACACCAACAACACCATGGTGAAGGTTGTTTCTTTCCTCTAGACTAGAGAGGGGAGTGGGGGAGATGGGTGCCCTCCTACCAGCTGACCATGGTTGAGTTCATTTGTGGCACCTAGCATTTACAGGGCCTATATAATAACAGCCCTAGAGGAGGGAGGGAGGAGAGACGGTGTGTGGCATGGCATAGCTAGAGCGGCATCAAGTGGCGGGCACACGAAGGGCTGGTGACTGGTGAGTGATCTGACTCTCTCTATCCTCTCTCTCTAGTTGCTAGGAGTACTAGGAGGTGGCCCCCCGGATATCTCTCTCCCTTTTGCCATTCCTTTCCTCAATTTGATTCTTCCACCCTTGGTGTTCCCTCGCTCCTCCCCTCTTCCACCCATCTTCGTGTTCGTGCGATTTTAGGAACAAGCCGGGCGGGCATTGAAGCCAAGCAAGCAAGCACAAGGACCCAAGTAGAGGAAGGAGGAAGGAAGCTGATCGAGTAGAAGCGACTGGCGACGACGCAAAGGATCGGGCATATGAGACGAGAAGAGGTAACAACAACAACTCGCTCTTAATCGCCCCGCAGTTTGTTCCTCCTTGATTCATTCATCGGTACCTTCTGCTCGCCGGCTCGGAATCGAACTGGACGCTCGATCGGGGTGACGTAGACACACATAGATGGCGATCGATTCCACCGTCACGGCGCGGCGCCACGCGGCCTATGTGTTGGCCGCAGGCCGTGCGCAGTCGAGGTGGCGGCCGGTTCCCTGGTGGGGATTTCCCGGCGGTGTGCGTGTAGTCGTGTAATCATGCTGGATTAGGAAAGCTGGCGGTTGCCGAGTGACGGCTGATCAACGAGGCAGCCGCCCGCAGCCTGCAGCCACGACCGTGTCCCTTTCGAAACCTCGTGTTGCGGTGTTGCTTGCTGTGTCGCTCTATCGTCTACGGTGCTCTGATGCTTTGGATTGGTGTCGCTGACGAAGTGGTCCCTCATGCGGGCCGGCCCGTCGCACCTCCGAATGAAGGAAAATTTCCTAGTGTCCGTTATGGTTAAGTTGGGCAATTTTTTAGTGTTTGCCATTGACCGCTCTTACCTTTTTTTTCTCGAGCTTCGGTTTCATACTGTAGAGTAGTTTTATTGGGCGTAAGCGTAAGAAGCTTCGTAGGAGTACGCAATATTGGCAGACATTTATTTGGGCCGGGTCGTACAGTGTGAGCGAGAGAGAGAGGAGGGCGTGTGTGCAAACGAAACGTCGAAGGCCGTCACGCAAGCAGAGCCAGAGCGCCAGAGAGACACGACAAGATGCTTGGACAAGTACACCCCCCGATTCAGCATTCACCATCACGGCATCACCCATGACGCCGAGTGGCCACCCGAGCGGCGGCTACCAACCTAGCATACGCGTAGGCCCAGGCTAGGCGGCCAGGCCAGATACAGAGGGTGGTGAAATTTTTTGGATATGGTACTGTAGCATTTTTTTTTGTTCTTCTTTGGCAATTAGTGTCCAATCATAGTCTAATTAGGCTTAAAAGATTCGTCTCGTGAATTTCGTCTAAACTGTATAATTAGTTTTATTTTTTTATCTATATTTAATGTTTTATGCATACGTCCAAAGATTCGATGTGACCAGAAATCTTGAAAAAATTTATAAAATTTTAAGAACTAAACAAACCTACTCCCCCGTCTCAGAAAAAGTGTCGTTTTAGGTTTTTCAGACATCGTGTTTGACCGTTCGTCTTATTCAAAATTTTTTAATAAATATTATTTATTTTGTTATGACTTATTTTATCATTAGAGATACTTCAATAATGATTTATTTATTTTATAATTTGCATAAAATTTTTGAATAAGACAAACGATTAAATATGATATCTGGAAAATTTAAAACGATACTTTTTCTGCGACGGAGGAAGTAGAGTATTGAGGAGATCATGAGATGAGACAGCCGCCCCGCCACCCACCACCCGCCACCGCAGCGCGCACGCTGGATGGCTGGAGCCGTCTGCTTCCGCCCGCCCACCTGCAGAAAGCGGCCAGCCTTTCGGCTCCTGTCTTTCTGGGGGGAAATTCGTCGTCGTCGTGGGCTCTGGCCTATGGCGAACAGGGGATAATAGCGGCCGGCCTTTTCGCGGGTCCCAGGGCCAGGGGCCCAGCCGTTCCGTGCCGGCAGCCAGCGGGCCACGTACCATACGTGTGTGGACGTTATGCATCCCAGGCTCCGTGGATACAGAGATCAATCTTCTGCCACGTGGATAAGCAGCAGCATGGACGGACGAGAGCTGGAGCCGAGCGCATGAGGTACTTGCCAATCACAGAACGTGGATGGCTACGAACTGCCACCCGATGAGCGCACATGCCGTAAATGCTGTTGATTCGTCGACGTGGCAGCAGATTAACGCGTGTATCCACTCAGCCTGGGTGCATCCTGTATGCATGTGAATTTTTTTCCGGGCACGCGGCCGCTGCCCGCTGCCAGAGTGGCTGCACTATATATATGGCCACGCAGCCCGCGGCCGCCCGGCTCGAGCACGGCACGGCCAAGTGACAGCCCGACGTTTATCGGGCCGTGCCGGCCCATTGGACATCTATAGGCTGGACCAGTGTACCTGCATGCATATGCACGCGACCTCGTGTCGAGCGTGTGTGCGCGTCATTATGATAGTTTCAATGGTGTATTTATGATAGTTTTATCTCTATTAATTAGCATGTCAACTAAACAAATTACTGATGTGACAGTAGATTTATTGAAAAGAGAAGAGAAAATAGAGAAACTGTTTCCTACATAGGAAACGAAGTCTTCACGTTTGCCGATGCTCGAGGAAACGAGCCGAACGGCGTTGGGGAGAAACGGGTAGTTTCCTTCCTTCTCTTCTCGGATCTCCTGCTCCGCTCCACTCCGCTCGCATCTTCCCTGCGCGCCGCCAAAACTATCCTACGCGCTCCCGCATCCCTCCGGTCCTCCCCCATCTTTCCGGCCGCGCACTCACGTCCTTCACGCAGCGGAGGCCGTGGTGCGGATGGACGCCGCACGCTACCGTTGTCCGAAGAGGAGGTGCTGCTACAGCAGCGGCAGGGCACCAAGCATCGGCGACTCCAGGGCAAGCTAATAAATAGCGTATAGCGGGTCGGTAGCGGATTGACGTCGAGGTAGCGGATTGCGGATAGCGGGCGATATTACGGACGATAAGTTTCAATAGTGGCACCCGATAGTCCCATATAACTTTAAGTACATATATCATGAATAGTGAGTATAAATAATTTTAAGTACATATATCATGAATAATTTTAAGTTTCACATCCGATGCGTGAGTATTTGAATTTGGGGTGTGAGTCATAGTGGGCTGAACTAATTAAGGATATTTGCTTCCATGCTATTGCGGCCTGCTACGTGCAATTGCGGCCGCAATATCGGCTCGCTATTCAGAATTGCGGCCGCAAAGTTCCAGGATGCAAAGTTCAAAGCGCTACCTCATAGCGATAGAGGCAACGGACTGCTACCGCTATTGCGGGTGCAATTGCGGCCGCTACCGCCGCTATTTATTACCAGGGTGTGAGGTGGTCTCTATCTTTTTCGTGCCGATCCCTTTGTTCTGCTATCTCGTCAACAAGTGGACGATTTAATTTATGGGCAGTGGGGAATCAGCTTGGTTGCTGCCAGTCTGATTGCTTTTTGTTGTTGCGTGTTGCATCAGATTAAAGCACGACATGATCTGCTCGAGAACCAGATATCTGTTTGTGCTCGACCTCCGAAACGTGAATCTGAATTAGTATTGGAGATCGATTTGTCGTTGTGCGTGTGCTACATATATTCTCGGTACAGCTGATCAAGCTCTCTTTTTGAAACATGCATGAAGTCATTAATTTTTGGAAAGAATTAGAGTCTATAGTACAATTTATTGCTCTTGGAAACTATTCTAGTATGTATTGGGACTGCCCTAAGTACTGTGATTTGTCCTACTAGTCCCAAGACTCCCAAGTCCCAACAGCGAGCGAGAGACCTGGATCCATTCCAATTCCATTCCCACCCACGTGACGTGAAGACAGGCAGGCTGCTGCTGGTCGCTGGGGGCCATGTGAAGAAATCAAAACGTGACGACTTGCTTGCAATTGCAAGGGGACCGTGTACGGTGTACCTCACCGTCGGCCTTTGGGGACCCGGCCGGGGCTTGCAAGCACTACTCCTGTCTACTGGCGTCCTCTGCCAACATGTATGCCCTCACCTGTGCGGCTGTGGCTGTGGCTGTGCCTGTGCCTGTGCCCAGTGGCGGATTTACAGGGGGGGGGGGCTGGGGGGCTCCAGCCCCTCTAATGACTCGATTTACCACTAAAAACACTGTAGCAAAATCTCAAATCACCATTAAATTTTCATACAAATCAACATCTCCATTGTTTTAGCCCCCCTTGATTCTCATCCTGTATCCGCCACTGCCTGTGACTATGCCTGCTTGCTTGTGAAGCGTGTTCGGTTCAACTTCTACATACTTCCCATCCTAGGGCTCACAGATAGACTAGCAGCGATCGCTCTCATGCATGAGCTAGGCGGCCATGACGTCCTATCCCTGACCCGCTTGTTGCCTTGCTCGTTCCTGGCGCGCGCGGCTCCCTCCACTCCGCTCATTCCAAGCCGTCCTAACCATGTGGTCGTGGTGTGCCACCACCGTTCTAGCTAATAGACCACCTTGCGACACGCGACTTTCCTTGTAAGACAAGTGGACTTCAGATATTCCAAGTTTCCGGCCCTGGACCCTAGACACTAGTCACCTCGGGCTTGCTCACTTCAGCTCCACGCCTGTGGATTACTGGTGCAGCTGCAGCTATATATGTTTTAGATAATGTCATCATAAAAATGATGGTGTGGTCTGCTATACAGGGGCGAATCTAGGATATCATGTAATTAGGGTCCGGGACTAAGCAACGGGGTCAAACGCATGTTTGATTCTCTATTTGAAAGAGTAATTTGCATGTGGATTAAAGAACTTTAAGTGAGTTTCTGGCAAGTTACCAGGGTCAGCTGACCCCGATGGATACACATAGATTCGCCCCTGTTGCTATAGTAAGGCTATGGGGCCCATGGTGCAGCAGCCTGTTATCCTCCACTATTAGAAGCAGGCAGCGATCGCTGCTCTGTGAAGCCAGTCTCACGCCATTCCTACCACTTCAGGTTTAGAGACACCCAAGCTTTCGCCATAGACCCGCCAGCCACTAGCTAGCAACTTGGGAAGCCCGCCTCACCTTAAAGCCCCCGCTCGAGTGACAAGCTCTTGCTACTGACCTTACCGCAGCTATATATAGCTGTAACGGTAGCTTAACACCGAATATAGCTGGGGACCGAGGGCTTGCTTGGTTCTCGACTTGGTGCACCGGCGCGAGCAACAAGGAGCTCGTTTGTCCAGGAGAGCTGACTTGGCTCGATCTCTCACAGGAGCAAGCCGATTCTCCCTTGCGTAGTCTTTCAGACTTTTAGGCACGAAAACTAAACACCTGTCCTCGCTCACCATCCTCGCTCGGCAAAAGGTAATAGTTCCTAGCGAAGGAAACAAATAGTTGCTTATGACAAATATTAAACTTCGTCGGATAAGGAGAGAATTGGTTATTTGACCGTCGAACAAGATCATACGGTTAAGAAAGGGTTGTCCTCACCTAAAACATTACACACAGTGAGGATCAGTTTATTTTTCTTTTCCTATTTAATTTTTTATGTTCCTTTTCCTTCTTGAAAAAAGGCCATGACGTAGCCACCTTAATACTGGCCATTCGCCGATCAAAAAAATACTGGCCATTCGGCCAATGGGGTGGCCCAAGCCAGTTGCAGCGGCGGATTTCTGCTGGTGGCCGCGCGCGCCGACTTTCGGCGGGAATCTAACGGCGGGACTAAAGCGCTTGTCATTTGCGCGGCCAAAGGCATTTTTGCGCTTCTTTATTATCGGCGTCCAGTCACGCTGACGTGGTTCCTGATTCCTCAGTGCCTATTTTATATTCTAATTCTATTGCGCTGCAGATCGACTGCACTGCACAAGCACAGCCCATTGCTACTGAGCAAAAAAATCCACTTCCCATAGCGACTGTGGAGGTTATCCGACGTTCGAGATTTATCCAGATACATTAAAATTCGGTCTAGGATCTCCATTTTGCATGTGAAAGTACAGCATTTTTAGATATTTTATTTATACGATCAGTTTTACATATGAAAAGTACAGCATCTTTCGAATTCCTAGGCAAACAAAGGACGGCTCAGATAAACTCCCCGGCCGCTATAGAATCGGTGATGCATTTCTGGCTGACTGCTCTCCTCCCGCTCCCGCCGGATTGGATTATATTCCGATCCGATCCGGCAATAATTCATCCGCCCTTTGGCTGCCTGTGGGCTGTGGCTGTTCATTCGTCGCTCTGAATCCAACATCGCAACTCGCAGCCACCACATGCCGACATGCGTGCGTGTATGTAATATATTACAGTATTGCTCTAGGTCGCCACTTTGTTCGTCGCCGATTCGCCGGAACCGAACCCAAGAGGGTGGTGGTCATCTTTGCTGTCGTGAGGTCTGAGGTGAAGGTGATCGTCAGTGCCTGCGCCTTTATGGATGGTGCTGTAGCCCTGTAGAGAGAGGTCTATCGTGTCATCTCCGACCACAACCACCTGTTATATATATAGCTAGGAGTAGTAGCGTTAGGCCCCGGTTCGGTCCACGGCTAGCTGCGATGTGCTCTTGCCTGGTGAAGAAATATGCAAGTGCTTCCTCTGCAGTTCTGCGCATTTGCGTGTTCTTCCAAGTGTCTGAATTGCTAGCCTAGGAGGTTCAGACTTCAGAGCGTGCAAGCAGTGCAGCAGTTTCATTTCATCCGTTGGTTCAGACGTCCTTGCTCAGAGGTTGATCGGCAGCAGCTAATGGCGTAATTTCCAGGTTATCTGAGGTGCAGAGCTCAGGCTGAAAGAAGAATCTAGTGAAAGGTATGTTTGTTCTCTTGTCCACAATGATGACACCTTCTTTACCAAGGAATTCATGGGTGCTGGCTACCTTCTCTGTCGTCGAATACTTATATTGGATCCAAGTCTCTGCTCTCAATGATTGGCCGGGATTGTCATGCATGCTTGACAACTTGACATCGAGTTACTACAGCACATCTTTGCAGCATGATGTTGATGATGATATTTTGCTCATAACTTTGTTTGTTTCAGTGGAAGGATCGATTCACCGACTCCGAAGATGCTGCCCTACTTTGATCCGGACTACGAGAACTTCAACCAGCGCATCAACCCTCCAAGGTCTCTCGCTCAATTGTCGTCCAATCAATCTTTCAGTGCTTGTTAGAACCACTGCTACTTCATGTGCTTACAGATGGTGATGAGTTTGCAGGGTTTGCATTGACAACACCACATGCACCGACTGCACCTTGGTGAAGGTATGAGGCATTTCTAACCTCTTCAGCTCCAGTGATGCATAACAGAGTAGTAATGTTCCCGAAAGTGAGAACCATGCATCTCATCTCATCTTGGGTTTGCCTTTGAAATGCAGGTTGACAGCATGAACAAGAATGGCATTCTGCTGGAGGTGCTGCAGGTCCTGAGTGATCTGGACCTCCACATCTTTAAAGCGTACATCACCTCTGATGGTGGATGGTTCATGGATGGTAAGATATACTACTCCCTCTATTCTACTATGTGTTGTTGCAACTCATATAGTTCAACTGGAGTCATACCATGTGTTGCAACCTGATGCAGTGTTCCATGTCGTGGATAAGCAAGGCCAGAAGATTACTGATGACAAGACCATCAAGTACATTGAGGAGGTTGGCAAATTCTAGAACGATTTTGTGCCAATGAAATTTAAGCTAACTATATAGTGTGGATTTTATCTTTTGGCAGTTCAATTCAACTAGCGTGAATAAGTTTAATTAGCAACGCCGAAAGAATGAACTCAAACTTGTTCCATTTCTTGGGTCAGGCTTTAGGTCCAGAGAGCAATTTGCTGCGCCCAAAAGGCAGCCACTCACATGGAAGGTCGGTGGGGCTGCACTCCATCGGCGACCACACCGCCATCGAGCTCAAAGGGCCTGACAGGACGGGCCTCCTCTCCGAGATCTTCGCCGTGCTCGCCGACCTCCAGTGCAACGTGCTGGCGGCCGAGGTGTGGACGCACCGCATGCGCGTGGCCTGCGTCGTGTACGTAAACGACGTGGCCACGGGGCAGGCCATCGACGACCCGTGCCGCGTGTCCACGATCGAGAACCGGCTGCGGCACGTGCTCCGCGGGTACGGCGGCGGCGGGGGAAACGACGACGGCAGCGGCGCGCACGCCAACTTTACGGACGCCTCTTCGACGCCGCACCACCTGGACCGGCGGCTGCACCAGCTCATGCACGCCGACGTGGACGCCGTCCACGGCGATGGCAACGATGGCGCCGGCGCCGGCGCCCCCGTGGCGGCCGGCAGCGAGGGCGACAGGCCGGAGGTGACGGTGGAGCACTGCGAGGAGAAGTCCTACTCCGTGGTGAACGTCAAGTGCAAGGACCGGTCCAAGCTGCTGTTCGACATCGTGTGCACGCTCACGGACATGGAGTACGTCGTGTTCCATGCCGCCGTGTCGTCCGAAGCCAACTACGGCATCCAGGTACATACACATAGATTCCATCAGTGCCTGATGCTGTTCACGTCACGTCTGTATCAGGCAATGCAATGCAAGCAGGTTCATGAAGCTTTTCCTTCCACTGTTCTTGTTCCAGGAGCTGTACATCCGCCGCAAGGACGGCAAAACGCTTCTGAAAGACGAAGCAGAGAAGGTGGTCAGGTGCCTGGAAGCAGCCATTTCTAGAAGAGTATCCGAGGTATAGAGCTCGCTGCCTGACTCCTGATCCTGTCTCCTGCTGCACAGAAGAATCAAGAATCCCTGTTCGTTTCACTGAATTTTGGCTTATGCTGATGCTGATTTGTTGTGAGAGGAAAACACTGTTCGTTCGCTAAAAAGTACCGCTGAAACTAGTTAAGCGAACAGGGCTACGTCCGGAACACATTCTGTTGGCTGTTGCTGACGCCGGCGACGCGCCGTACGTTGCGTGCAGGGCTTCACGCTGGAGGTGTGCGGCAGGGACCGGGTGGGCCTGCTGTCGGACGTGACGAGGGTGCTCCGGGAGCACGGGCTCACGGTGAGCCGCGCCGACGTGACGACGGTGGGCGGGCAGGCCACCAACGTCTTCTACGTCCGGGACCCCTCGGGCCAGCCGGTGGACATGAAGACCATCGAGGGGCTCCGGGGTCAGTTTGGCCAGACCGCCATGCTCAACGTCAAGAACGTGAGCGTGCCTGCTGCAGTGGCCAGAGCGACCGAGCCAAGATCCGGCGGCATGGTCAGGAGCAGCTTCTTCTCCTTCGGCAGCCTCTTCGCAAAACTCCGGGCCTGACAACAGGTGGTCAGGCGATTCAATTCCAATTGTGTGTAGCTGGTGTAGAAGAAATGAACTGAGAACTAGGGCAGTAGCCTAGTGGGTGGGAGGGGGAGAGAGAGACAGCAACTGTATCTCTATGTGGCAGCTGTGGTGGTTGTACAGTTTCATAAGGAGCCACAACCAGAGTGGTGGTTCTATGGATGCAGGCTGCAGACTGTTTGTCAAGGGTTCATTCCATCTGCGCAAAATTTCATCCAACATGCTCATCTGTCGAAACTGTCTCTGCATTTGGCTCTGCATGACTTACAACTTCATCCACGTTTGAAGCAGGAGCACTTTTTAGCATTACTGAGACTTCCAACCGTCTCTAATGCTAAAAAGTCTCAGTAAAGAGAGCAAGCTACTACTCTCTGTATATTCTGACAGTGACAACCGTGAGGAACTTACAAAATATTTGCAGACAGAATACAATACGCCGACAACAGGATCAAAAGTTGATGTTCATCATACCTGAATTTCCCATATCATTTTAGGATCAGAAATAGATTTTTACAAGCACTTGTTCTTTTCCTTCTTTTTTTAACAACGTCAATAACAAGCAATTACATAAGCACAACAAATTCAGTTGGATCTATTTCAAAAAAAGGATGGGAGGTCTACTGTTCATGGGAGAGAAAATGAGGATCTCTGATCTGTTGGTCTGATCACCGGAGCTGAAGTAACATCTACATGTGTATCCTTAAGGCAAAGGATGGCAACATATGATCTGAATTCACACTGTTCTGAATCATATGCTTGACAAAAGTCACGAACCTTTGGAACATCTGTTGGTACCTGCCTCTTTGGGACTCATTTGCGGGGCTCGAAATCATCGTCAACATCATAAGCTGGGTTGCATAAGCATCGGAACAGCCTGCCGATTCCCTGCACCACAAACATACAAACTTCTTACTGAAGATTTCAACACATAAATCATTGAATATATAACAAATACGCGGGTGGCTGGACAATTGCCTGGGTAAATGCAGGAGTCCGGTATGGCACTGTCCGGGCCAGGTCATCGTCTGAGCTGTCATCTGAGCTGCTGTCATCGTCGAGAACTGTTCGTTTTGACGGTCCTGATGGACCTGGCACAGGCGCTGGCGCTGGCGCTGGCAATGCCTCCTTTTCCCTCTATTCATGTTTTAATTGACGAAAGATTGAATTCATAAATGTCAGTTTTACCGGTTTAACTGTTGATGTAGCACATATAGCTATATAAGTTGCATTAAGGAATAGGCAATCACTGTACCTGAAATATTTTCCCAAGAATTTTCAAGGCCGTTGCTCGGGCCTTCAGATCCTCTTTCTTGACATTGTTTTCGTATAGCACCTAAAGAACAAACTTGTCAAATTAAATAAGCTTGATTTGCTGATAATTTGAACAGATAAACCTGGAATAAGAGACTATTTGTAATCCAGACAGTTGTAGGCACTTTTTTAGATAAAGGAAATTTTATTCTGAAGCTACGAACACATACTGCTCATACTTATCATACTTTATATAAATTAGATACCTCAAGACACATACCATTTCACAAACATGCAATAGAGTCATTTCAATATCCACAACATTCAGCTTCCACAGTGAGCTCATCATCAGGTCCTTGTTCATCCTCATCTGCAAGTCGACATCCTGCTCGGTGGCATTGCCATCCTTGCTACTCTGCCGGCAGGCCTCCTCTTGCAACTGCAACAGCTGCAGGGCCCCTGCATTTCTCCTTTTGCCCCCTCATCAGTCAGCAATTTTAATCATCGGAGCACAAGCTGCTACAAGAAAAATGTTTTTCACCTTTCGCTGCTGTGATCTGTGACTTCCACAGATGGCCCTTGTTCCTCACCCATTCAGCTATGAATGGCACTCCTAGGTACACGGCCTTCTTGCCAAGCTCCTTTGCTGCTTGTCGAGAATAGACGTATCCAATGGTGCGAAGAATATCCAACCCAGATGCTGCGAATGGACATTCACAATGAGTTGAATGTGAGAGAACATATAAAAATAAAAAGCGTTTACTAGGATCAGAAGACTGACTAGTGCTTGAGAGCCTCTTTGCCTCAGCTTCAGCATGATTAGCAAATCCTTCTTTGTCTCCACGAACATACTGAGAGAGGAATTCCTTGAGGAATCTAGCTAGCTTTTCCTCTCTTTCCCTTTGTACATTCTTGATCACAACAAAATAAGTGAAACCAACAGCATCACATCAAAATTTGAAGTACTACAGTATCCTTAGTAGAGATAGAGGTCATTGATTTTACTTAGTCAGCTAACCTTGAGCCTATCCTGAAGCTTTTCAGGGCTGTCATTATCACTTGTCAACTCCGAGGAAGCCATTGTTGCCATTGCAAGATGACCAATGTAGTCCTCGAACAGCTCGCTCCCGAAAAGAAGGGTAAACACCACAGTACCATCCAGTATGTTCTCCCTGGGAAAAAAATGGACAATTAATCAGGATTGATCCAACATAACATGACCACCTTCAAGATTTAGCTCCACTTACTACTAGTAGAAAAGAGTTCTAAAGTACAGATTTCTGCTGAGTTATATCATCCTCTCATTTTATTTTATTTTTGGAAGATACCATCATGTCAACTAGGTATCAACCTGGATATGCTGTTCTTGCCGTAGCCGTCGTAGGCCTTCCTCTGCAGAGGGTCACTCAGCACTTGGTAAGCCTCTCCAAGAGCCTGGGAATCATCCACAGGAAAAAAAAAATCTCAGCTTGTCAGCACATCATACATCTACTCCACTGAATCAACTCGCTATGGATTGAATCAAGCTGCAGTGAGAACCTGGAACTTCTCGGCCGCGTGCGGGTCGTTGGGATTCTTGTCAGGATGCACCTGTCTCGCCTGAACAAAGAAACCGAATAACCCTTAACAACACTCGAAGCTATACTTCCACAAATAAGCAGGAAGCAAAAGGCATTTCCTGTTTTTGGAGCTAGGAGCCGAAAAACTCAGCAGAAGCAGCAGAGAGCAAGAAAGACGAGGCACGAGGGATTAGGCGGACCTTGATGTAGTAGGCCTTGCGGATCTCGTCGTCGGATGCGGCGGGGCAGACGCCAAGCACGTCGTAGTACTCCGTCTCCTTCGCCATCGCCGCCGGTGCTGCTCCCTCCTAACCAAGAACGCCTAAGCAAGAAGCAGGAGGCCAGCAGCCGGGCATGGACAGACAGAGGAGACCGAGAGGAAGGAGCAGGCGACAGAGCTGACTGAGCCAGAAGGAAGGAAGAGAGAAAAGGCGCATCATTCATGGCGCGGGGATGGAAAGAAGGAGCCCGTCCCCACAGGCCCATCTTTCCAGTGATGCGCACGCAGCAGCAGGCGGCAGCAGCAGCAGAGCTGGGCAGCGCGAGGTGCGCGGGGCGTGGCGAGTGGCGACGCAGCCAGCCCCAGCCAGCCGCGGCGGAAGAGAATCCCTTCCCTTAAACAAATGCCTGCGACGCGCCGGCCGGCGCGAGGTGATGGTGGACCTGCAAGGCTTCAACTACAACCTGTGATCTCCTCCTCCCTCTTTCTCCTTGGATTAGTGGATCAACAATTCAAGATCAAATGATTACCACTACAGCTACTTTTTTCCCATCCATTTTTTTTTTCTCTCGTCTGCTTTGATTCACAATCAATCCATATCTTTTCCTGTTGTTTACCCCGCCTTTCTTTTTATTTTCTCTTTTTTTATAGTTTATTACTAGAATGTTTTCTCCGAGAATTATTTGTTAAGTTTTGCTCGTTCACTTTCTGCTGCTGTCTTTCGCTTTTGTCTCCCTTCTCTAGTGTCAGCTAACAGATGCTGCGAATGGGGTGTATGATTATGGCTTGTGGTCGCCGCATTGCTTGCGCAGACAGAGTAATTAAATCGTGTTAACTTATCAATTTCATTTTTTATCAGTTTATTTAAGACTTTCGGATAGGAGATGCTACGGCTCATGAAAGGAAAAGGATGTGCTAGTTATGGGCTTGTATCAATCAAAGCTCATTTCAGATTTTCAGTAGTTGTTAGCTAGTGGAAAATAATCTATTCTATTTCTTTACTTTTATAAGAGGTTTATTTTGTTTGTGGAGACGATACAGTGTGCCATGATTTTTTTAAAAAAAAACTTCTCACACCAGAGTTTTATTGTTGCTCGGTGAGCAGAGAAAATGTCACGATACATGCAAGGTAGTCATAGTTGGTGTGGGGAGACAAGGTGGAGGAGGATTCACGATGGGTTAGGGGTGCAGGGTGGGCTCCAATCCCCCTACCTGCATATCCCTTACCTGCATGAACACAAATGGAGCCTTTTCTATAAGAAGAAGAAGAGGAGGAGGATGAGGAGGAAGAGGAGAAAAGAGGTGGATGAGCCCCATCTATGTTACTCGACTGTATTCACCACTCGTTAGAGCGAAAGTGTCATAATAGCAAAAACAAGGGGCAAACAGAGATAGCGGTAGCAAAATTTGGTTTCTAGTGAGGAAGCACACTTCTTTTAAAAAACATTAGACCTCACTTGAGTTTTCAGAGGGCCCAACAAATGAATTTGGATGTTTTGGATCTATCTCAAGATTTGTCTCAACACATGAATTTTTGCTTTACCTTAGTTACGACTAGTTCAAATTAAGACTATTGCTACCTCAGGCAGAAGTTACAATAACTTATAGATGTAGATTTTCCCAATAAAGACATTGTGCCCATACTGGAACTGGGTGTCTAAGGGTGTTATCGTCATCCAATGGCCCTAACCCATTCTTCTTCATTTAGTTCTTAATTATTCATTGTTGTTCTTATTCTCAAGGCCAACGCCAGCACATTATTTGCTCTCTCGACTCTAATCGTTCCGGTGTCGTGGCATAGTCAAGTTTAGTTCACCCTTGCCACTTCTGCAATGTTAACTTCTTTGCTTTCATACTCGTTGGTGTCATTGTTCTTTGTTAACACCTTCCTACCTCGTCTCCAATAGCTACCATTGTCCAAACTGCCTCCTTGAAGGCCCCACCCTAGCATTGCCCTAACGGCCTCCTCAATGTCTCATGGCAGATGGCCATCACCATCTCGCTTCGCACCCGCCACTTCCGTCAAGTCAACCTTCTCTCTAGGACCGCAAGCACTCCTAAACAACGAACCTAAGCCCCCCTAGCCTACCATTGCCGGAGTTGAAGAAGACGTCAACAATGGTGTTGATTAGTTGACACAATCAAAAATCAAGGTTGCCAATGCCTAATACATCTATCCAAGAGAATGAACGTCCCAAACTAAATTTGTTAGCACAAAGTATTAGATATCTAACAGGAGGCAGCCACAAATCTCTTAAGACAGGAATATTGAAAAATCAAGTGCTGGAAGTCTGAAAAAAAAACACTGGCATTTGGAATATGGAGAAAATGTTTAGGTTTTAGTGTAAACATAGAAAAACTCTTTCATTTGAACGGCCATTGGCATTATTCGATTATGCTTCCCAACCCTGTCCTAGGCTCACGGGGTTGTTAATCCAAAAGTTTAGCACTACGTACATCGGTACGTGGAGTTGTTTCACAGTGTCCACCAGCCACGAGTGGCACGTACGGTGAACGAGTACGGGTCTTCTCAGAACATGTACGTGGAGCTGCCTTGCACTTGGTTCACAGAATCACAGTTCGCTACGTGCTACCGTCGATCACAGCCCTGCACCCAACTCCTCGTGAACTCCAGCCTATGCAGGAGACCGGATGTGTCCTAGGCCAGTGTCAATAGAAGTTACATGTTCTGTTCGAGACTTTTATGTGTCGAAAACAGTGTAAACAAGTTCTATCCCCATAAAACTCATTTTATCTTATAAAATCTTTTTTTTCTCATTCTCTCTCCATTTATACTACCGTCATATTAGCTTGTTTAATGTCCATTTTCTGTAAACTGGCCTCAGTGTCTGTTAGTGTCAATGCCAGTGTCAGCCTATGCCCGTGGGCCAACACGACTCGTTAAAGAAGTCAGCCAGTCAGAGGCCAAGTCATAAAGGGGAGAGCATGTGGTGTGCGATGCCTTTATTTGGGCTGACGGCCAGGTGAGGGGGTGAGTAGGCTAGTTCATTCGGTCGGTCCCATGATCATGCGTGTCAGCGTGTCTCCGATCCCGTTCCCGTATCCTACAACCTCGCATGGATCGCGCATGCCACATGCATGCCTCAGCTTGCAACTCATCAAGGATCCCACTCGATGCGATGCACGCGTTCAATTGGGGGGGTTTTGGGGACTTTGGCGCACCGATCGCCGGTTGTCATGCACTGGCACCTGCATTGCATAGCATTTTGGTTCTGCCACGTCTACGTTCATTTCACCAGTACGTGTCCAACACTAGATTCCAATCAGTCGATCTGTTCATTATCAAATTATTAGTGGGTGATGAACACCGATTAATCAGTCCTTTTTCCACGCCTAAAGTCCTAAACTGGAGGGAGCACTTGATGAGCAAAGCCGCGCCTTCGCTATACCTTTTCTCTCTGTTTTTTTTTCCTTTGATTTGATGAAAAGACATGTTAAGAGACGCAGTAGCTAAGCAGTTAGGTTTGCCAACACAGCCAGGCTAGACTGGCCATAGCGTAGCCGGTGCTGAAAATCATCATGCCCATGCCACCTCTTTCGATGCCTGAAAACCATAGAGCAAACAATGTCAGCACCGATGCTGAATTCTTGCGGGACCAACTCAACAATACAAGATTCTTTGATATCTCTCACCAGGGCCGAGCCCCATGGGTGTGCGAGAGGTGCATAGGAACACGGCCCCCAAATTCCAGGGGCCCCACAGGTCGTCACCTCACCATGTTGTGATAGATCGGTGTTGTGAAAGTACCGAGCACCCGGCGCACGGCAGTTGCCGCTGGCTGATGTTACTTGACTACATTACATCCATCACTCCATGATGTGTGCGAACCGTGAAGCAAGTGACTACTCTTGAGTACGTAGTGACAAACCAATGCAGCTAACTTTTTTAATGGGTACAGTAGTAGCACCATGAGCCAGCGACAACGCCCTATATGCAATTTTAATCTTCTCCTTCAATTTAAATTCTAGTATCCTTTGTATGATTATATCTAATGTTCCAACACTAAGACATGTCTTCAAGCAAATATCAATCTACTTAAGAAAACAACAAATAATAGATCAGGATTTAACTTAGTTTTGAAAAATAGTTACGGAATGATTATTATAAAAATAGACACGTGAAAAAGGGCCTTGTTTAAGGTTTCCTACAGGGCCCTGAATTTTACCGGCTCGGCCCTGTCTCTCACCTTCGCCTGAGAAAAAAATAGTAATTTATTCATTGAGCGTCGATGCATGTACATGACTCGAGTATGATGTTTTTGATTCAAGCATCGCGTCCTGCAGTGATATGCTTTGATGCCTGGATCTCTCTCTTCATTCAGGCATCGGTTGCACACGATGTTGTGGCTAGTCTTACATTATTGATGATTGGTAAGTTAGGGGTGGGGGTGGGGGAGTTACGAGAATCGTAGCATATCAATTTATTAGATAAACAAAGGGTTTTTGCTATGTACAATAAGACGACTCCATTTAGACCGTGTGAGAACAACTCCCGATGTTTCTATAATTAACTTGCTAATAAATTAATAAATTTAGCTAGTTAATAAAATAAATAGCAACCTTAATTTATTTTTCTCTCTAATAGTTTTCTATATTAGCTTCCTAAATGATTGGAAACCCTGGACTATTTCTAACCCACCAAACTTTTTTTTATAATAGTTCCTTTGTCTATTATTGCTTTCTCACTAGAAACACTTTATTTTCTTAATTTACTTATGCATCTAATTTACTCTAGTCTCCCGAGAAGAACATCAGATGGGGAGCGAATACATAGTTCCTATATTGATGTGGAAATTTACGAGTTGGAGAGGAGATTTACCAATCTCGTATTTTTAAGGAGTTGTTTTACCAAATTGTTGGAAGGATTCTTTTTTTACTTTTTGCCAAAAATCCAAATAGAAAGTTTGTTTAGGAAAAGAAAAGCTTGGTAGGAAGATTATCATTTCAGCATAGCTAGAACTGTCTACGGCCTTTTATCATTAGTATCAAACATGTGACACGTGCAATTTGTTGTGTGGTACTCTTGCCAATAACAATAAGCTAGTTGGTTTTGTTGGATTTAATCAGGTTTGGCCTAACCTTAAATTAAATAAATTCTAAAGTCTATAACAAATGTTAGTGTAATAAAAAACTAATCTGGTATAGGAAATTGACTTAGCTTAAATGGGTGCGTATAAATCATGACTTTAAGAAAGGTGGAAGGCGATCCACATATCCGCATGTGTGCCAACTCAAATCAAGAATGATAGAGTGAGAGATGGACTAAGGAACAGAAGACGAATAACAACCCAAACTTTTGAGCAAGTTGCTCGCCCTAGCACCACTGCCGCCGTCGCCTCCGCATCCACCACCATCGGTCCCTCTCTCTTCCCCCTTCGGCGTCTCGCCGGAGGCCAGAGGGAGTAGGGATCCATCGTTTTTATAAGTTTTCTAGTAGATCGAGTCATCTAGGGTTAGAGTTTCTCCATGCCAAGTTTCTTGATACTGGGGTTTTATCTCCTCCTCCTCCTCCTCCCCGGCTACGGCGAGGGCTCCTCCTCCTCCCCAGCGACAGTGAGGGGGCAGGTTAGATTCGTTTTCTCCATGGGGATGGCGACATCAAGGTGGAGATGATGTCGCCGTCATGGAATAATTTTCTCCGGTCTCTTCTCCGTTTTATTGTGGTTAGATCTGACCACAACGAAAGACTAAGGAGAATAAGTTTCAGATCAATCTTTCTTATTCTTCGGTGGCAGAAAGAAGAACAAGGAAGACACAAGAAAGAAGTTTCTCCACTTCGCCTACAAGAGTTCTCATGCCTTTTGTCAAGTGTTTGCCTATGCAATCATCTATACAAATCGTCATACAGGTTTGGAGTTGAGATTTTGGGCTATACAAAGCGTGGGTACAATTTAGATAATCAGGTTCCGGATATACGTAGTGTATTCCAGTATGCTTGTAACGTGATGATATACTCAACTATGATCTAATATAATTCTTCTTTTGTCTAAAAAAAGGAACAGAAGATGAGTGACGGAGGAGAGAGTTTCACAAGATAGCTATAGATATAACTAGCAGGTGGCCCCGCGCAGTTGCACGGGCACTGTTCATGTCATGGGTTCATGAGCATGTCAGGGGTACTGTTCATGGGCATGACGGCGGAAACCCTGCTCAACATAAACAGTATTATAGGTCACTGACATGGTATACACAAATATATATATTCTTAGGCAGGCAACCGTTTCAAGTCTTCTGGGTTTGGGGTTATGGGCAGACCTTCAGATAACAAATATATAAAACTAAGTTTTGCCATAAAACAGTAGCGGGGATAGCTCAGTTGGGAGAGCGTCAGACTGAAGATCTGAAGGTCGCGTGTTCGATCCACGCTCACCGCATTTTTTTTTGTTTTTTTACCCGTTTTATTTTTTTTCTTTTTTTTAAACCCATTCACACTTTGACCAAGCGTGTTACCCGTTTTATTTTTTTATTTTTTTAAACCCATTCACACTTTGACCAAGCGTGTTCCTCCTGACAGCATACGCAGAAATCCATGGCGGAGATGGATGCTCTACTTCTCAAGGTGTTGGTTGAACTGGGCAAACAGACCAGCAAGAAGTGACACCTTCGGAATCATGCTATTGTCGAGTTGTTTACTCGTTTATTAGACGTGCTAGTGGTTGTAGTCAGAGTTTTCGTCGGTTTTTCTCGCTAAAAACCATGAGTGAATTGTTTCAATCCAGTTCGATTTGTTCAAGGTTGGGATCAACCAATAAGCGAGTAGTAAAATTGAGTGGTTAGTTGATCAGTTGTTGTACTAAACTTATGAGGGTGGTGTAGAGTGTAGACCCACCCCATCTAGTTGTGTGGTTTTTATGGTACTTGTTTCTATTTTCTCTCCTTTCGAAAAAAAAATCGTGTATACTATCTTTTTTGTGGATAGATACTTCCTTCATTTAGACTATTGGATATAAGGACAATTATTAACTAACTAAAAAATAGCCAAAATTAGCTCTAACCCATCCAAACTGGAAAGCTAATAGGTGAGTTAATTTTTTGTCCAAGCCTCCAACTAGTCATTAATCAATTAGCTTATCAACACCCAAACTAATTTGGATTAATTTTTAATCCCAACTAGTAACTAGTCTTAGCTAATCCAAATAGACGTTTACACTGCTACTACCTCCATAATCTTTTATAAGACACGACTTGATATGACACGGTCTCCTGAATTATACTTTGGCCATTTGTTTATTTTATACTATATTATTTACGGTTATAAACTTATGAAAATTGAATAGTATACTAATTACAAATCTAACCGTGTCAAGTTTGTATTCTATAATAGTTAAAAATTGTTAGCTAAATTATCAGACAAGGTTTTTAAAATTTCAATCTTTGATACGTGCATGCGCCTTATAAAAGATCATGGAAGGAGTAGTAGTTAAATATGGCCCATTATGAAATCAACCGACACTGGTGGGCAAAGCTCTTCGACAGCGCAGCTTGTGCAGAAAACCGTGGAAAGAAGCAAACGTCTGGGTCTTGGCGGGTTTTAGGGACCTTAGGTCGCGAACAGTGCTTCTATGTTGGTTTATGTTTTTCTCTTCGAAAGGGGTTGGGCACGGTGGTACGCCTACCTCTGGGTCTGGGGTAAGTTGGTTGTAATACAGGCTTTGTTGTCTTGGCTTTTCTGCTTCACCGGGTCCTCGTTTCAATAATTGGTAATTACCGTTCCTGAGTGTTGTAAGGTTTTCTATTCCCTGGCACGCTCAAAAAAATGACAGGGTCAATACGCAATGTATCAATCAGCCCGAAGGACGTCTCGGGCCACTCCTGCCCTAGCGCCGCCGCCGCCGCACCCCGCCGTCCACCACCGCTGGTTCCCTCCCTTCCCCTCCGGTATCTCGCCGGGGCTGAAGGGAGTGGGGATCCATTGTTTTTAATAAGTTTTTTTCGAGTAGATCGAGTTATTAGGGTTAGTGTCTCTCCGTGCCAAATTTTTTGGTATTGGAGTTTTATCTCCTTCTTTTTCTCCTCTCCGGCGACGGTGAAAGGGAAGGGTGAAATCGTCTTCTCCACGGCGGCTCCGTTGAAGATGAGGGCGACAACTTCGGTGTCAGTATCTTCATCAACATGATAACATGGAGACTTTTATTTCCAGATGGCAGCATCAAGGCGGAGATGATGTCGCTGTCATGGAATAATTTTCTCCGGTCTCTTCTCTATTTTGTTGTGGTTAGATCTGGCCACGATGAAGGACTAGGAAGAATAATTTTCAGATCAGTCTTTCTCACTCTTTGGTGGCAGAAACAAGAAAAAGGAAGATACCAGAAAGAAGAAGTTCGTCAATTCCGCCTACAGGAATGTTGGCCGTCATTTGTTGGGCATTTGTTCTCAAGCCATTTGCCGAGTGTTTGCCTGCACAGTCATCCATACTGCAAAGCATGTAACAGGTTAAGTTTTGAGTTGTGCTATTCACAGCGTGGGTACTATTTTGTAATCCAGAGTGCTTGTGACGTGTTAATGTACCCATCTATCATATAATATAATTTTTCTTTCATAAAAAAAAATCTACAACTCCAGTGTGTCTAGGCGTTTAGAGTACTTTACCTCTTAGCGATCTAGGTTGAGTTAAACGCTGCCATCTGAAAGTCTGAATAGCCACATACATCTAGTTACCCTCTCAAAAGAAAAGCCAGTCCAGCTACTGAAAATTGACTGGCTCACATGGTCCATCCATGTGTGATGTGTCCTGTCACATGGCTCATAGCTAGTCACAACATAAACATGCAGGTGACGAAACTTCAGACGTGCATATTTCTCTTACTTTATTTACATATGAAAGGCATACTTATTTTACATAAAGAATCATCGGTATCGTCATATGTAATATGTATATATACAGGGTGTACAGTGACCATTTACAACACCTGCACATAGTTGACAATCATCAGCTACACCTTTTTCATCTACACAATAAATCAGATCATGAGCAATCATGATTCCTAGTTACCAAGGATTTATCAACGCAAACATCTCCTGGATCACCTAACTTTGCCGTGAAAAGTATCGATAACTGATAGTCTCCTACAGCTCTACAGATCATAATCAGAATCTCTTTGGGGAGCCATATGGGCTTTGTGGTATCTGGCTGATGTCGTGCCATGGATCTGGGACTGGGTCGCTTCCTCTCATCTGGTTCTGCATGTAACTGACTGGGTTGTGGGCTGCAGATCCTGAGGAGAATGCCAGATGTGATGGGGAAGCAAGGCAGCTCCAGTTCGATTGCTTCAACTGGTGTAACGGGCTTGAGCATGGAGAGACTGGGAGAGACATGTTTGCTCTCACATCAATATGCCTGCTGCAGGATGATGGCAGAGTTATCAGTCAGGATACTGGGTGTGATTGGATGAACCGGAAAGAAGGTTGTTCAGCAAATGCAGGTTACTGTGCCTGGAAGTTTTGTGGGGTGAAACGCATGCTGAGGAAGATCCCATAAAACCTCGCGCTCTTAGCCCTCCAATGTCCCGCAGAGGAGCAATGCTTCTCTTCAATGAAGGTTCTTTGTTGGACTGCAAACAAATTTAAGGCTATCAAGATCATTGCAAAACAAACATTAAGTCATTAACATGACCAGAAAAGCTTCTAAGAAACTAGTACAATCTTTATTAAAAATGGATAAGCAGGTAAGTCTGTTTCTCAAAGTGGTATTGCATTTGGCCCCCTCTTATTACCTGATTGTCTTGAACAAAAGGATGACGCAGCAACTGAGTTGCAGATGGGCGCTGCGCTGGATCACGTTTTAAGCACAAACTAAGGAAATCTTTCCCTTCTTTAGAAAATCTCTCTGGGATTTCTGGAATATCGTTAGTGTTAACTATCTTAAACATTGCAGGTACCTGAAAGCCACATGTTGAGGCAAAATGGGCATTAGCACCAAAAAATCATGAAGTACAGTACATGCTAGTTACTTTGACTATAAGAAGCAAAGTGACTGATCCAAGTTGGATGGAAATATTTCAGTAAAATGTAACAAAATGTGAAGACATACATCTTCATACTGATGCCAAGGATGTCTCCCAGTTCCCATTTCAATAATTGTACAGCCAAGGCTCCAGATATCAACTTCAAAACTGTACCCATTTTTATTCATTATAACCTGAAGAATTTGAAGTACTTCACACAACTTTTCTTGAAGATGGAAACCATACATGCAAACTCTTCAAATGTCATTGATAGAAAACACAGCATACCTCAGGAGCCATCCAGTATGGGCTTCCTCTCAATGAGTGTATTTCAGCTAAAGATGTTATCTGCTTCATATAAGCAAATAATGTGAGATAGGGGAAAAAACTCAAAAGGATCTCCTTTTGGCTAGTTGCCTTTTTATATTGCAAAAAAATCATCTGGTAGCAATCGGAGTCATGCTTGATCCAGTTATATTATGATGCTATGGAGTGCAGAAAACAGAATATGACCATCAACATCCTTCACAGGGAAAAGTGTCTATAAAATGAGATTCAATCTAGGAGGAGCTAGGTGTACAAACTATGACACCTGGTTGGCTAGCCATGGAGACAAACTATAGCCTAGCTAAATGCAAGTGTGGGGATGAGTGAGGTTCCAATAATGCTCCTAAACACAGGCACACACAAAAAAAAAATACAAAAAAGTCCGGAAAATGGAAAGAAACTGCATTACATGTTTAGCCATGCCAAAATCAGCAAGTTTGACTTCGCCATTTGGGCCAACAAGTACGTTTGCTCCTTTGATGTCTCTGCCAAATAAAGCATTATGAAGTGTTATACTAATGCTTTATTCAACTTTAACTTTAGAAACAGAAATAGTGCGAAATCATTCACAGTACCTGTGCACAGTTTTTCTACCATGCAAGTAGGCAAGTCCAGAAAGAATCTGCCGAGTATAGTTACGGATCAAAGGTTCTTTAAAAGGACCATAGTATGTAAGCAAATTATGGATTGAACCTCCAGAAACATACTCAAGATAGATGGACAATGCCTCATCAGTCTGCCCAAAATCATATAGTATTAGGAAAGTCTAAGCATAATCAGCACTTCATGTAGAAAGTTTATGTACATTCGTTTGATACCAAAGGCAACAAATTTTTTTCTTGGCATGAAATGACTTAATGGGGGCAATAGTTAGAAAGAAGTTCAAGGAAAAAAGGCAAATGAGAAGGGAATAGGCAACAGTAGTGGCTTGACACACTACATAAGCAATATTGCATAACAAAAATTTTGTGGCCGCAGGGCACTCAAATGGTATAGTTATCAGGTGCATCATGGAACTCACCAGTTCACTTCCATAGTATTGCACAATGTTTTGGTGTGAGAGTTGTCTAAGCATATCTACTTCCTGTGGTACAAGAATTGTACAAGTTAATAAAAAGAATCAACATGATTCAGGATCTACATCTCAGAGGGCACATGCTACAGGTATTTACATCAATACAATTGCCTTTGATCTATAGAAGACTTATCAATGAAATTGGGGCATAAAATGACCTGCTTCAATTGTCTGAGGCGTTCTTTTGACTTTGAATCATCCAAAATAACTTGCACCTCCTTTATTGCGCAGAACTTCCCGCTTTCACTATATAAGACATGGCTAAGATCAAACACAACATTCTAATGATATAAGAGCCAAGAGTGTAGAAGTTAGAAATGGTTCTCAGATTTCATTTAGTGTCATGCAACAAAGTGAAAGATATAGCATTTTTTAGTCAAAGAAAACAATAAGCATAACATGTACTCCCTCCGTCCCTAAATGTCTGTCGTTTTCACTTCCCGATAAACAACTTTGACTAAATATATATTAAAAAATATTAATATTTATGATACATAATTAGTATCATTGGATAAATATTTAAATCTAGTTTTTTTAATAAATTTATTTGGAGATAGAAATGTTGCATGCATTTTCTATAAATCGAGTCAAAGTTATTGGCACGCAAATTGTGACGACAAACATTTAGGGACAGCGGGAGTATCTGATAGTTCTCATTTCCTGACTCCTTTAGCTCAATGAATTTGACATGGCAATCCAAATGACTCCAGACAGTCTAAATCGATCTTGCATATCAGATTACACCTAGTAACAAATTGGTGTGCCAACATTGACAAAAAGAAGAGCACGTTTATTAGAAGCTGTGTTTTGCAGAGTTGGAATCTACACATAAACTTCACCAAATAAAACATCCACTTCGATACAAAAAGTTTATAAAAATGAGTTTGTCTTTCCATTATATTTATATCTTCAGGAACCAAAATAAATATACCATGTAACGAAGGACCTGAATGGAACTTTAAGTTTTATTAAAATGATGATACATAAGGGCATTCATACCTGTTGAATCCAAGGTAAACTTGACCAAATGTGCCGCTACCTAACGGCTTCCCCTTTTTCCACTGTGATTGGGATTGGGCAGAAGCAATGGGAGATGAAGGAATGGGACAGCTAGCAATACGAGCCGGAGGACGAGGCAAGGGTTGAGACAGACTGCTCGGAAAAAAGGGTTGAGACTGACTCTTCAGATCATCCATCATTTTAACCATTGACCTTGAACTAACCCCAAGGTCTCCTGGAGTTGCAAAACTGGAAGCAAAATCATGCCCTCTTGGTCCTGGGGAAAGACTCCTCGTTCTTGCACGAGTATTTTTATGAAACACTCTACCACGAGAAGTAGTCCCACTAGTTGC
The DNA here is from genome assembly GCA_038087645.1 of Saccharum hybrid cultivar R570. NCBI lineage: Eukaryota > Viridiplantae > Streptophyta > Magnoliopsida > Poales > Poaceae > Saccharum > Saccharum hybrid cultivar. The sequence continues at coordinate 2,323,585 of JAQSUU010000198.1, forward strand.
AGCTTCATAGCTTTGCAAATGAACTTCTCTGGCATTGGTGACAGGCACCTCAAAAAATTTATGGTGCTCACGCGGAGGTGGAGCACTACATGAAACAAGGTGTTTTTCTTCTGTTGTGCGATTATGTGCATCAGGTGGCATAGTTCTTACTCCAGGATAGACAAATGGATCCGCATACCTAAAAGTTGCAGTGTTGCACCAAGGAATAGAAAATATCAGAAAACATAACAGGACTGACAGTGACAGATAGTCAGAGGCGCAAAATAGGTACAGACGAAAATAATAAACAGACAACTCTGACAAGGGCAAAGAAATAGGAAAAAAGTGTGGAAATTCAAGATAGAAAAATCCTGAGTGTGGGTGGGAGATTTTGGATTATTAGAACCTTTGAGGAATGCTTCGGTGTTGTAAATACTCTGTATAACTTTTTATCTTTCTCCTACTAATATATTTCAGTGCTCTTGCTGACCTTTCGACAAAAAAAGAACCTTTGATGAATTCTATGAAATCAAAACTACGTAGGTACTAAGAACTTGAGCTAATTGACACGTGTTTAGGCCAGATAACCCCTGCCTGTCACTACACTGTTGCACAGAATCAGAATACTAAAACAGATATCAACAGTACAAACACATTTAATAACCATTATAATAAATATTGGTAACGATGGTTACACCCCCATGGTCTTATAGCAAGTGATCATTGCTGTATATGTAAAATGTATTTATCCTGCACCAAGAGCTATACAATCTTCATTAGGCCTCTGTCATCCGGTTTTGGTTGTACTTAACATTAATGGTAATAAATGCTTGAATACCACATGTAAATAATCCAAAAAAGGATCACTAAAACCCCTAGTAGTTCAAAAGATTGGCTTTACAGGGAATTATAGAAACTAAGATAACAGCAAAACTAATGATTCAAATGGCAATATAATCTACTAGTAAACTATTAGGTTTGTCACAGCCTCACAGGACTAAGGTTGATGAGCATGCACACCAACTACTGCAAGGATAAGCAAAGGCTTGTCCAAGTGAAACACGCCTGGTTGCAATTTCTCACATGATGACAAACCATTGACCTTTGACTCCCCGTGTGCACGGCAGTCGGCAGATGACGAGCGCGGAGGGGGTCAACGGGCGAAATTGGTGCGAAACCTCACTCACTCCTCCTTGGTCATGGCGCTCAACGGGAAACCACTAAACTACTGACATTTGCACACCCAGATCACCACAGAGCTCCATTTGTGTAGTCATGCAACGACATTGGACATAGACTACTCGCATCATTTTCGCTGTACTCACGCACCCTGAAGGTACATCGTACAGATTACGGCAACGAAGGAAATTGCGAAGCAGCAAGCACGTATCCCGCGTAGTAAACGCAGCATTTTGTACCTGTGATTTGTGTTATCCACCACCTCGTCTGACTCCGACGAGCTCCCGCTGGAAACCGGCGAGCCACCGCGCGCCGATTTGTACACAGCAGGGCGCGGGAGCGGTAAACCCTGCCCACGCCCAGCCGCCGGTCCCCCAGGTCCTGATCCTGACCCGCCGCAGCCGCCGCCGCCGCATCGCGTGGCGGCAGCGGCTGCGGCGGCGGCCCTATCCGCACCCCGCGGCGCCGCCGGCGCCCGGGAGCCGAGGCTGCGCGTCCACGCCCGCTCCCACTGGGCCGACGGCGACGCGCTGGCGGACGCGTACGCGGTGGGGGCAACGACGTGGACGGGGTGGCGAGGCGAGCAGGAGGCCGAGGCGGAGGCCGGCACGGGCCCGTCCTTGCGCTTGGAGCTCGGCCTGGACCTCCTTCTCGGCCACCAAAAGGGCATCGCCTTCTGGTGCTCCGTCCCTCCCAGCGGGAGTGGGAGCGGGAGCTCGATCCCCGAGGCGCGGGAGGGAGGTGGTCGATACGCGCAAGGCGAAACAGCTGCTGCGGCCGCGGCTACGCTACGAGTCCACGACTACGAGCGTCTGCGGTCTGCCGCCCCGCGCTGCGCGTTCCGGTGTCTTGTCTGCGGTGCGCGCGCGTGTGCCGTGCTGTGCGCGTGCAGTGTGCGACGCGAGCCGACCCGCGGGTTAAGACTAGCCGCACTCGGGTTAAGACCCAGTCATAAAGATTCTCTTCTCTATACTTAATTCTTCTACATCCATCTATTATCTATATCATCCTATATTCACTGTGGGATCCACTTATCACTTTATCTAAATATATCCATGTGAGATCTAGTTTTGAAGAATTTATTGAAACGAATTTAATAGTGCAATCGAAATTTAATTTGAGTTTTTGGTTTGTGAGTTATAACATTTTTTTTGTCACTTAAAATAGTGGGGCCCGCCGCTGCAGCTTTCCCCCTCCCTCCTCTCTCCCACGTAGCTCTCTGCTCGCGTGACTGCTCGTGGTCCGCTATCCTCTCCAACTCCTCTATCTGGCGTAGAGGCAGCCGTTTGCGGATGCTTTGGCGGACCCGGTGCGGGACTCCGGTCCACTATATGCTACGTCAAACAATTCGCGTGGCATTTACTGGATGGTTTAAAGGCTCCGGTGCGGGCAGTCTAATGCCACTCTCCAAGGCCGTGGGGGCCTCTGTTTCCGCTTGTGTGGAAGTGTGGGACGACTGCTGGACTGGTTGGTGTCTAGTGGTCTTTGATCATCTGTCGCCTCGTTTGTTTTTTTGCAGCAAGAGCCGAAGTCGTTGGCTGTAGTGGCACATACTGTGTTTAGTTTCTCATTTCACCTAAAAAATTTTAGGTTTTGATCCATCATTTTGTAGAATAGAACTAAGGTTGTGTTTACTTCTCCATAGAATGTAAAATGCAAAATGTCAATTATTTTGAAATGATGAAATGCAAAATGTCAAAATTTTCATGAGTATGTTTAGTTCTATCCAAAATACCAAATTTTTCATGGAGTGGGTGAGAGTTTTTTTTGGCCTTTTGGCTTTTGAGGCCAAAATCCAAAATAAAGAATGGATACCTTTTTGTCAAAAATTTTGCATGGTATTTAGTTCTATTTTGCAAAACGATGGGCCAAAACCCAAATTTTTTTGGGTGAAATGGGAAACTAAACACACCCTAAACACCATGCAAAATTTTTAGCAAAAAGGTATCCATTCTATATTTTGGATTTTGGCCTCAAGAGGCCAAAAAAAAGTCAAAAAGAAAAAAAACCTCACCCACCCCATGAAAAATTTGGTATTTTGGATGGAACTAAACACACCCATAAAAATTTTGGCATTTTGTATTTCATCATTCTAAAGTAGTTAACATTTTGCATTTTGTATTCCATAGGAAACTAAACACAGCCATAGTGTATAGTGTAGAGAGAATATTGCCACAATCTTTTATGGCGCGCGTGCTTAGCGACAGCGCAAGAACACGTGTCAATGTGCGACTCGATTAAGCCGCTTCTTCTTCCTCTCGTTCGGGGATAAGTCAACTTGCTGGCGGGGCGGGCTCTTTACCGCAACCCGCAAGCTCGTGTTACGATAACAATCTATTCAGGATAGGTAGCTTGGTGGAATCTGGGTTTCTCGGGTCACCGGCGATAGCTGCGCCCCCCGTCACCGTAGCCAACCGGCTGGGTTCAGGGTTTACAAATGCCAAATTCGATTTCCTCTCCTCCTCCTCACGCTTACAAGACGATGCTCGTCTCGCCCGTTACATGGGCTGGGCTGCTGTAGACCCATTCCGGTCCAGCATAGCGAGTATTAGGCTTGGGAATATGTCTTCCACCTCCTTCTCATTCTCCTGTCATCTCCCGCCCACTCTTCCCAGTCTTGCTCCTAGTCATTCCTTCAGTTGAGTCAGGTGGTATGGTGACACTCTCCCCTCCTTGAGAATCGGCTTGTCCCCAAGCCAGAGCCCTAGGAAATTCTTGACGAAGAGCGGCCTCATCTTCCCAGGTGGAGAGTTGAACAGGGAGATGAGACCACTGGATGAGCACCTGGGAAGTCATGGCGTCTCTGTCTTGGTGGAGATGACGATCCAAGACACGTAGAGGTACCTAGAGCTTGAAGGAGGGGTCAGGCAAATCAGAACTCACCTGATGTTGAGCTGAAATGACCTTTTTTAACTGTGAGACATGAAAGACCGGGTGGATGGAGCTTGATGGTGGCAGATCAAGTTTATAAGCAACAGAGCCAATCCTCTCAATGATGATATAAGGGCCAAAGTAGCGAAATGAAAGTTTGTTGGATGATCTATTCGCCAAAGAAGTCTAGATGTATGGTTTGTAACTTCAGATAAACTGAATCTCCCACAGAGGATTGGCGATAGCTTCTCTTACTGTCAGCATAGAGTTTCATCTTTGTTTGAGCACGCTGAAGATGCTGAGTGTTAACTTGTTGCATAAGTTCTCTATCTTCCGGCCAAGCATTGAGATCTTCATTATGAAAAGTGTCTCTAGCATCAATGCCAAAATGATTTGGTTCATGCTCATAAAGAACTCTAAATGGTGAATTACCCAGAGCTGAGTGATGACAAGTGTGAAAGGTCTTGATGGCTAGAGGGGGGTCAATAGCCTTTTAAAAACTTCTACAAAGACAAGCTAAACAAGTTTATCAATATAACAAATAGCGAGATGCGTGTTTTGCTTAGCCTACGGGGTGTTTGCAAGCCACCTATCCAATTCACAATTCTAGTATAATGGCACTTAACCGCACAAGTCAAATCGAGAAGGTAACTACAACTACAACTAGCAAGCTACACAAAAGAGCTACTCTAGCAAAGCTAACTAGCTAGCAAAGATAACTAAGAAAGTAATGCGGAGTTGAGTTAGGAGAGTTTCACCGAGGGGCGAAGTATTGAGCCAACCAATATAATCAACAATGAATACCAAGACAACCGAACACCGGGATCAATCAATCACAATATGAAAGTGATGACACGAAGATTTATCCCGAGGTTCACGTGCTTACCGGCACGCTAGTCCCCGTTGTGTCCCTCTTCACCACGTGGTTCGGTGGCTAATCGGTCTCACACCGAGCCTCTCAAAAGGCGCCACAAGAACCTATCAAATGGAAAAAGATTGCAATGACACGAGCAATTTACTAATGTTGCCTTTGGCGCTTCGCCGAGGTAGGCACAAACCCCTCACAATCACCGGAGGTGGCCAAGAACAATCACCAACTCTTGCCAACCCCTCCAAGCTGCTCCAAGCCGTCTAGGTGGCGGCAACCACCAAGAGAAACAAGAATCCCGCAGCAAATCAACCACCAAGTGCCAACTAGATGCAATCTCACAATGCAAATGCACTTGGATCACTCAATCTCACTTTGAATATGCAAAGAAGCAAGAGAGATGAGTGGGAGGGGAGTTGCTTAGCTCAAAGTGCTCACAAGTATGTCAAATGTCCAAGAGAGAGAGCTTTGAGCCGAACAACGAGTATTTATAGACGTACCCCTTCGAATATAGCCGTTAGGAACTTGAAACAGCCGAAGTCGCGCTGACCGGACGCGCTGGTCAAACTGACCGGACGCGCCAATCGCACAACGGATACTTTCGCGAAGCACCGACCGGACGCGCTGCACGCAACGACCGGACGCGCTGGGCTCGACCGGACGCGCTGGTCCCGTAACTGACCGGACGCGCTGGTCAAGCCTGAGCAGCGCACAACGAAATAGCGACCGGACGCGTTGGAGAACTGACCGGACGCCACAGTGCCAGCGTCCGGTTGGAGTCCAGTAAGCTCCCTGATCGACCGGATGCGTCCGGTCGACTGTGACCGGACGCGCTTCGCGTCCGATCAAAAAGCTAAAATACGCGCAGATGCTGAACACTGACCGGACGCGTCCGGTCAAACAGAGACCGTGTCCGGTCCAGCGTCCGGTCACCACTGTGACCTCCATTCGCCTCCGTTTACCTCCGTTTGATTTCCGACTTCCGGCGTAGTGGAAAATAGGCGTTTCAATTCCTCGAAAACGCCTGAATCCCGCCTCGCAAGCTCGGCGGGAGGGAGAGAGGACCCCAAACCCTCTCTACCGCTCAAACTCCACCGTCTTCGCAAACGTGCTAACATCACCAAGTGATCATCACCATGTGCATGTGTGTTAGCATTTTCACAATCATTTTTCGAGGCGTTATTAGTTCTATCTAAATGCATATGACATAAAATGCACACCTAGAGGCACTTAGGAGTTCAATAGCCGTGTTATTCCCCTCTTTATAGTATGGCTATCTATCCTATAATGTAACCACACCCACTAGGTGTCTTGGTTACTAAAACACAACCCTTAAGCATATACCTTTGCCTTGATCACGTAGAGTTGCGTCCAAATCCAAGTGTGGTCATCATGATCACCATGTCCATCTTACCACCAACCTTGGAATGTACTAATCCTCATATGCTACATACAACTTAGGCATAGGATTAGTACTTAGGCATTGTCACTAATTACCAACACCAAACATAGAGCTTTCAATCTCCCCCTTGTTGGTAATTGGTGACAACCCTTTCACAAAGATATTATGATAAAATTTTGATTGAACCCATGTCACATTGTCCAAGTATATTACCATGTGTAAGAAGTATGGACATGTGATCATGAATTCAAATTGATAGCAATGGCTCCCCCCTACATGTATGCTATATGTTTGGATTTAGGAAGCATACATGCTTTAGATAGGAAAATATAGGAGCATTGACTATCAATAGGTGCTAAGTGTTTTAGATTATAGACCTTTGAAGCGTGATACCATCGGAGTAGCGATAAACACCATCTTAGCACCTTGTGTAGTTAGATACCACTTGTAAAAGCATAAACAAAACTAGAAACCTCGTGAGATCAACATTATAAGCAAGGTTCTAGTACCGCTTTGGAAAACATGAAGCAAGAAAAATCTAAATACTTCCTATTCATGCTAGTACCTCAATACACCATTCAATTGTACACTAGCAAAACATCACATAAGCAAAGTATCGGAGAAAAAGAAATGCATAACTATGCATCATACATATGAAGTGCACATGGAAATGCAACATTCATGTTTAAGAGCTTGCTCCCCCTACTTGTGTGCTCAAAGTTTTAGTTGTTAGTTGATCCTCTTCTTTTATCAATTTTTCCTTTAGGGTTTCTCCTCCTTTAGAATCTGTTAGAGTGCACAGTTAGTTCCAGACCCAAAAGGATCTACTAACTGATAAATGCGGAAGCATAACCACCATAGAGGAAAATACGAAAACAAGAACACCGAGGCACGATGTTTTTTAACGAGGTTCAGCATTGTGCCTAATCCTCGGGGCAATGACTACGGGCGCTCCTCCCCATAAAACAGCAGCTACACCGGCATCCGGGCGATCCCGCGGCCACGCCGCCACCCAAACCAGCCGCCAAGTAGTCTCTTACGGTTACAACAGGGGTGGCCTCATATTTATGGCCCCCTAGGACACAGAGTTCGACTCCAACTCTATCCTAGCCCCTAATACAACTCAAGTCTAATGTAACCAATTGTACACATATTCGACACATATCTAACAAACTCCACCTTGGCGAATATGTACGCCATCTTGAAGTCGTCCATGCATGAACCTCCGTGTACCCGAACTTGAGTCGTCTCTTCCATCGCTCACTTAGAACGGCCTGATGAGGCTGATCCCACAGCCGCATCACCACCAGGATAGAACACCGCCACATTTGCGTTGCCATCCATGACTCCACCTTCAACAATGCTTCCTTTCAGCTTGTATTGGTGCGCACTTGACTTCTCACCAATCATCATCGTCTTGCCTCCTTGCATGACTCTCAAGGTCTTCTTATCAGGAACCGCCTGAAACAACCAGCCTTCTTCATGCAATAAACCAAGCGAGATCAGATTCCTTGTTAGCCCCGGCACATGCTTCACACCCTTAAGCAGCAACTCTTTACCATCACACAACTTGAACTTGATGTCGCCCACTCCTTCAGTAAGATAGCCTGAACCATCTCCCAAGTAAGCAAAACCACTTTCCTTCTCAGTGTATGACAAGAATAACTCCTTCTTCGATGTTGCATGGAATGAGCTAGCCGAATCCAACAACCACGCTTCACAAGACTTTTCACTTGACACTGTGAGGAGGTCACCTTCGCTATCTGAGTCATATTTCTTCTTGTTGGCAATCACAACACTAACGGATCCTCCATCCTTCTTCAGTTCTGGACAGTCTCTCTTTACATGTCCATAATCTTTGCACTTATAGCACCGCGGCCCCTTCTTCTTGTTGCCCCTCTTATTATCCACACCACGGTCACCCTTGACTAGCAAAGCATCACCAGAAGACTCTTCCATTGCATTATTCTTCCTCCTTTGATCATGAGCAAGCAACGCAGCAACAATGTCCTCCATCTTGATGTCCTCCTTCCCATACGTCAATGTAGTAACCAAGTGCTCATAAGACCTCAGCAACGAACACAGAAGAATAATAGCCCTGTCTTCATCATCAATCTTCACTTCAACCTTCACAAGATCAGCAACCAATTGATTAAAGACATTTATGTGCTCCGTAAGATCTGACCCCTCCTGCATCTTCAAGCCAAACAACTTCTGCTTCAGATACAGCTTCTGAGTCACCGTCTTGGACATGAACTGACTGGCCAACTTGTCCCAAATTTTCTTCGGTGAAGTTTCCTCCATGACATGGTACATGATCTAATCAGAGAGGCACAATCTGATAGTAGAACACCTCTGTGCCTGCATCTCCTCCCACTTGTCATCATCTACCTTCTCTGGCTTAATCCCGCTGAGCACCTTCGAGATACTCTGTTGAGCCAACAGATCCTTCACTCTTGTCTGCCACAGCCCGAAGTTCCCGGTGCCATCAAACTTCACCACCTCAAATTTGGATGTCATCGACGCCATCTGCCTGTTGCCACAGATCGTTGAAAAAACACGTACCTTATGTACGCCCGTGTGCTCGCTCCACACGCACCAAGCACGTCACCCACGCACTTGTTCCTCGCTGCAGCACACACGTCACCGCAGCACACGCCTCCCACACGTGTTGTGACAAATCCGTCGTGTGTCGCCGCCGCCGTACACCGCTTGTGCACAGCCACGCCGCTCACAAGCCTCGTCAACTGTCCCGTCGCTCGCACACGACGAAGCTAACCAGCTTGAGCGCCGCTCGCCGTTCGTCTTCAATCGTCACAAGCACCGGTCACGAACAGCTCAGATTGCTTTGGATGCAATCTCCCGTGAACTATCTCTGCTTTTATGGAGGGTGAACGGATCGATACAGTTCTGATTATCCGAATAGAATCGGACTCCACCCACGTACTTCCACGCCACGATCTCCTGTAGACACGCCTGGCTATTTTTGTCTCTGACCAGGAACGGATATGAGGTGCCCGTATATGTTGATCTGGACTCTTGCAAGATACGTAAGCCTCAATAGTAGAAAAATAATCGGCAACATAGTTGCCCTTCCGTATCTTCCTCCAACAAGAAACCAACACGTACACACCCTTGCCTCCTTTATTTGGTCACCGAAACAAACACCAATAGCCATGCACAACTTCCGCCTAGGATGGACTTCATGTGCGACTACCTCTCCAGAACCGTGCAAAGATTCCAAGTGTGCATATACAATTTCCCATCTTTGTTTCCAGAGATCACGCACGTATACCTTCCCAGATTGGATGCCCACAATATCGTAGCACAAGACGCATGTACGTACACAATTTCCTATCGTGGCCATAGTGAGCCCACAGGTAGCCGGTTCTCCAAGAAACACTAAATCCAGGAAATCTTGATAAGCCATCTAGACTTCTGATTTGGTACGTATTCTTGCTGACCGTAGGCCGACCTGATTGCAGCACTTCCTGCCCACAGCATGGCACCATCACCTGAACTCTCTGTTTCCATATCGATCAACAATAGAACGTATATCTCCTTGATCGCTGAGAAAACCATCAGGTCTTGCCGTACAGGAACTGCATGTCGCCACATTGATCTGAGTCACGTCAACTTCTATCAAAAACTTCTCCAAAATACACAGAGTCCACCGTGGCTTGCGCCATCATCGTTACTACTCCAGCAACGATCACCCCGATCAAGATCAAAAATCTCATCAATCTGTGACCGCGAGTCGAAGCCGCCATCTTCAACCATGACGTCTTCCGGCCGTTCCGTCGAACCTGGCCGTCACGTCTGACCGACCCCTATCGAACAACAGCCATCAGCCACTATCAACCTGATCTCCATGTCTAGACGGATCCCCGTTGATTGCAGCTCATTGGACGGTTCGAGCCACCCGCTCGAAGTTTCCAACTCCACCGATCGAGTCGTCGATCGCCGCTGCTCCACCTTGCGCCATGTCCTTCACCGGACACACCCGTGCGAGCCTTGCGCGATGTGGAACATATCCATCGCACCTCCCACGATCTTCTTCCATCAATCTGGCTCTAGATACCACTTGTTAGAGTGCACAGTTAGTTCCAGACCCAAAAGGATCTACTAACTGATAAACGCGGAAGCATAACCACCATAGAGGAAAATACGAAAACAAGAACACCGAGGCACGATGTTTTTTAACGAGGTTCAGCATCGTGCCTAATCCTCGGGGCAATGACTACGGGCGCTCCTCCCCATAAAACAGCAGCTACACCGGCATCCGGGCGATCCCGCGGCCACGCCGCCACCCAAACCAGCCGCCAAGTAGTCTCTTACGGTTACAACAGGGGTGGCCTCATATTTATGGCCTCCTAGGACACAGAGTTCGACTCCAACTCTATCCTAGCCCCTAATACAACTCAAGTCTAACGTAACCAATTGTACACATATTCGACACATATCTAACAGAATCTATCTTTGTGAACAATATTTTCTCCCCCTTTGGCACCAATGACCACAAGGGACCAATTTTTAGATAGATTATCATGTTGAATTATGGGATGAGGATCAAGTTTGTGATTCAACCTAGATTGCTTGCATAAATAAAATGCTTCGGTTTGATCCAAGGGCAAGCTTCTTCACACCTCACTAGAAGGGTTATCATGCACCATGTTGAAGCAAATATTTAGACAAGTGATCTAGATTAAACACTTAGGATCACAAGCTACTTAAACAAGTTATATGCTACCACTAGATCATACAAGTCATGGAAACAATAGTGGCACCATATAAACTTCAAAGTCATTTGATTTTCATGAATGAGCCTAGAACATGTAAGTTATGACTAGATGCACTAAACAAGTCCTTAGCATAGAATGTATGATATGTCAACCAATTATACCTTGGGGCTCGAAGGAGAGGCAAACGTGCTAACATCACCAAGTGATCATCACCATGTGCATGTGTGTTAGCATTTTCACAATCATTTTTCGAGGTGTTATTAGTTCTATCCAAATGCATATGACATGAAATGCACACCTAGAGGCACTTAGGAGTTCAATAGCCGCGTTATTCCCCTCTTTATAGTACGGCTATCTATCCTATAATGTAACCACACCCACTAGGTGTCTTGGTTACTAAAACACAACCCTTAAGCATATACCTTTGCCTTGATCACGTAGAGTTACGTCCAAATCCAAGTGTGGCCATCATGATCACCATGTCTATCTTGCCACCAACCTTGGAATGTACTAATCCTCATATGCTACATACAACTTAGGCATAGGATTAGTACTTAGGCATTGTCACTAATTACCAACACCAAACATAGAGCTTTCAAAGTGTTATACCAGAATTCTGCTAAGGGCAACAGGTTGGGCCATTTGGTAGGACAAGTATGGACAAAACACCTTAAATAGGTTTCTAGACACTGATTGGCTCTTTTGGTTTGTCCATCGGTTTGTGGGTGATAGGCACTACTCATCTGCAGGTCTACTTTGAGTAGTTTAAACAGTTCCTTCCAAATGGTGCTAGCGAAAATCTTATCTCTGTTAGAAATGATGGCTTTGGAGAGACCATGCAGCCTATAGATGTGGGTGATATACACTAATGCAATTTGAAAGGAGGTGAAAGGATGGGATAGTAGGACAAAGTGTGCATATTTAGAGATCTTGTCAATCACTACTAGAATGCAGTTGTATGTAGCTGACCTGGGTAGACCTTCAATAAAGTCTAAGGAAACTGTTTGCCAAGCCCCAGCAGGTATAGGCAGAGGAGCAAGAAGTCCAGGATATGCAACTCGTTCAACTTTGGCTTGTTGGCATATAGAACATTGAGAAACAAAATCCTTCACAGATTGCTTCAGATGAGGCCAGGCAAATAGCTTTTTGATTATGCTATAAGTGGCCTCAATTCCAGAGTGACCCCCAATAGGGCTAGAATGTAAAGCTTGGAGGATTTTGTTTTGAATTGATGAAACAGTACCCACCCAAATTCTGGATTTATAGTAGATGATTCCATCTTGGAGAGTGAAATGACCTGATGGAGAATGAACTGCAAACTCTTGCAGTGGTTGAGTGGATCTGGGATCTTGCTGATATAGTGTTTGCAACTCTTCTAACCAAGTGGGCTCACAAACTGAGATAGCTGCTAGGCCATGGATATTAGCATGACTTGTTCTAGACAGGGCATCAACTGCTCTGTTTTCCTTTCCTTGCTTGTATACAAGTTTGAATGAGAGACCTGTAAGTTTTGTGAGAGCTTTATGTTGCCAGGGTGTGGTCAACCTTTGATCATCCAGATGAGTGAGACTTTTCTGATCAGTCTTAATAATAAATTTAGCTTGTTGTAGATATGCTCTCTAGTGATCAACTACTAGTAATATGGCCATGCATTCTTTCTTATAGGTTGATAAGCCCTGTGACTTTGGTCCTAAAGCCTTATGTATATAAGCAATGGGGTGGCCATTTGTTGAAGTACTACTCTAATACCCTTGTCTGATGTATCAGTTTCCATGACAAAAGGCAAGGAAAAATCTGGAAGTGCCAAAACAGGGGCAGTGATCAGTGCTCTCTTAATTGCCTCAAAAGACTCTGTTTGTTCCTGAGTCCATACAAAGAGTTCTCCCTTCCTCAACATATGTGTCAGTGGTTTAGAGAGGACCCCAAAATGCTTAACAAATTTTCTATAGTATCCTGCTAAGCCCAGGAAACTTCTTAACTCTTTGACAGAAGTGGGAACAGGCCAATTAGCTATAATTTGTACCTTGTCTAGGTCTGTAGCAACTCCTTGAGGGCTGATAATATAACCCAAATAACCCAGTTGTTGCTTAGCAAAAGAGCATTTGCTTAACTTGATGTAGAATTGATTCTGTTGTAGGACAGTGAAAATCTGAGCTATATGTGACAGATGATCTTCCTAGGTTTTACTATGGATGAGTACATCATCAATGAATACCACCACAAATATTCTGAGGAATGGAGCCAACAAAGTATTCATAATTGTTTGGAATGTGGCAGGACCTCCAGTAACACCATAGGGCATAACATTGTATTCAAAATGCCCATTGTGAGTTTGAAAAGCAGTCTTAGCTTCTTCTCCTGCAGCCATTCTTATCTGATGGAAGCCTAAGCACATATCCAGAGATGTAAATCATTGTGCACCTGAGAGTTCATCTAATAGCTCATCTATAATGGGTAAGGGATATTTGTTCTTTATAGTTAAGGCATTTAGCTTTCTGTAATCTACACATAAACGCTAATCTCCTGTTTTTTCCTGACCAAAAGTGCTGGAGAAGCAAAAGGATTTCAGCTTGGTTTGATAAGGCCCTTCTCTAGTTCTTTGATCTGCCTTTCAATCTCATCCTTTTGAAAAGTATTGTACCTGTATGGTCTCAGCCGAAATGGTTGTGCACCTGGCAGTAGTGGAATTGAATGATCTCCTTTTCTAGCAGGAGGTAAACTAGGCCGAAAGACAGACTAGAACTGATTAATTAAAGTCTAAATCTCAGGTGGTATTGGCTTAGTGTCTTTGGGTTTATCCTCCACTAGATTCAACTGCACCATATAAAGAATAGAATCATTCTTGTGCATAGCATGAAGCTAATCTGTAGATATGGGTGGTCCAAGTACTGCTTTGGACTGAATACCATGCAGAGTGATGTCCTTGCCCTGATAGTGAAACTGCAACCATTTATCAGCCTAATGTATGTTCATGGGGCTGTTAAGAGATAACCAGTCCATCCCTAAGATGACATCATAACAACCCAATGGAATGATCTTGAATGAGCTCTTGAATGTGTGCCCTTGAAGTCCTCAGACAAAATTAGGCAGCTCCTGAGTACATGGAATTTCACTACCATTAGCCACTTTCACTTGGACAGGTCTCGGGAGAGTCTTCCTTGCATTATTGTCAGTTACCAGCATTTCATTGATGAAGTTGTGAGAGCTTCCAGAATCAACCAGCATAAAAACTTCTTAGCCAGATAGGAAACCTCTCAATCTGATGGTCTTAATACCTTCTATACCTTGCAGGGCCTGAATAGAGATTGTTATCAGATCATCCCCTAAATCATCTTCTTCCTCATGGATCTGGGATACATTAGATGATCCTTCAAGAAACTGCCATACTTCTTCCAACACATGCAAAGAAACAGAAGTAGGACATTTGTGAGTTGGGCTCCACTTCTCCCCACACTTGAAGCACAAACCTTTGGCTCTTCGATGTCTTGAGAGCAGAAAACTTGTCATCAGGAGCCTTGGATTTAGATGAGTCACTGGTCTTTTTTTCATCAGAAGTAACTTGGTCATTCTTTGAAGACTGATAGGAAGACTGTTTGTCTTGACCCATCAGAAGACTTGGATGCATCAGTAGAAAATTTCTTGGTAGAATTATGAGAGTCCAACTTCTTGAACTCCTTGCTTGGAGAATCGACCAGTGCCTCTTCCTACAAAAGGGCCAAAGAGCTCGCAGTATCCAAGTTGACAGGTCTATGAGCCATAACAACTGATCTAATTTCTTTCTTTAAGCCATCAACAAAACGATTAGTGACAACAGATGTAGTAAGGGTAGGATCATGAATCAAGAGTTGGTGCAGGATTTCACTAAATTGTTCTATGTACTCAGACACAGTGGTGCTCTGTTTGATGTGAACACAATGGCGCATTAGGGTGTTATGTTCATCCTTGTCAAAGCGTTGACAGGCGGCAGCAGTGAAATCCTTCTAGGACTTAGGACCTGAATTTTCCCCTAAGGTGTAAAGCCATAACAGAGTAGGCCCAACACAATGCATGGTTGCGACCTTGACCCAAAGATGAGATTCTACCCCACAAACATCAAAGTAAGTTTTAGCTTGCTTGACCCATGATCTAGGACTCGAACCATCAAAAGGTGGGAAGGGCCAATTAGGTAGAGCACTGTGTGGGAGGCCGTGGTGGAATCTTAGGTCACAGTGCGCCATAAAAGGAAAATGAGAGCTCATTGGAATGGTTTTCGCACCTGTCACCGGAGGTGAATCTGGGACAGTGTAAACCACCCCAAATCCGGTGCTATGATGATGATTCTCTTGCGGTTGGCAAACCAACCCAGGTGATGCCTCGGAGGAGGTCGGCTCCAAATGAGTGGAGCCCGCCACCTTCATTCCAGCGCTCGCGATGGGATCCAGTGTAGCAACTCCTTGAGGGCTGATAATATGACCCAAATAACCCAGTTGTTGCTTAGCAAAAGAGCATTTGCTTAACTTGATGTAGAATTGGTTCTGTTGTAGGACAGTGAAAATCTGAGCTATATGTGACAGATGATCTTCCTAGGTTTTACTATGGATGAGTACATCATCAATGAATACCACCACAAATATTCTGAGGAATGGAGCCAACAAAGTATTCATAATTGTTTGGAATGTGACAGGACCTCCAGTAACACCATAGGGCATAACATTGTATTCAAAATGCCCATTGTGAGTTTGAAAAAGCAGTCTTAGCTTCTTCTCCTGCAGCCATTCTTATCTGATGGAAGCCTAAGCACATATCCAGAGATGTAAACCATTGTGCACCTGAGAGTTCATCTAATAGCTCATCTATAATGGGTAAGGGATATTTGTTCTTTATAGTTAAGGCATTTAGCTTTCTGTAATCTACACATAAACGCTAATCTCCTGTTTTTTCCTGACCAAAAGTGCTGGAGAAGCAAAAGGACTTCAGCTTGGTTTGATAAGGCCCTTCTCTAGTTCTTTGATCTGCCTTTCAATCTCATCCTTTTGAAAAGGATTGTACCTGTATGGTCTTAGCCGAAATGGTTGTGCACCTGGCAGTAGTGGAATTGAATGATCTCCTTTTCTAGCAGGAGGTAAACTAGGCCGAAAGACAGACTAGAACTGATTAATTAAAGTCTAAATCTCAGGTGGTATTGGCTTAGTGTCTTTGGGTTTATCCTCCACTAGATTCAACTGCACCATATAAAGAATAGAATCATTCTTGTGCATAGCATGAAGCTGATCTGTAGATATGGGTGGTCCAAGTACTGCTTTGGACTGAATACCATGCAGAGTAATGTCCTTGCCCTGATAGTGAAACTGCAACCATTTATCAGCCTAATGTATGTTCATGGGGCTGTTAAGAGATAACCAGTCCATCCCTAGATGACATCATAACAACCCAATAGAATGATCTTGAATGAGCTCTTGAATGTGTGCCCTTGAAGTCCTCAGACAAAATCAGGCAGCTCCTGAGTACATGGAATTTCACTACCATTAGCCACTTTCACTTGGACAGGTCTCGAGAGAGTCTTCCTTGCATTATTGTCAGTTACCAGCATTTCATTGATGAAGTTGTGAGAGCTTCCAGAATCAACCAGCATAAAAACTTCTTAGCCAGATAGGAAACCTCTCAATCTGATGGTCTTAATACCTTCTGTACCTTGCAGGGCCTGAATAGAGATTGTTATCAGATCATCCCCTAAATCATCTTCTTCCTCATGGATCTGGGATACATTAGATGATCCTTCAAGAAACTACCATACTTCTTCCAACACATGCAAAGAAACAGAAGTAGGACATTTGTGAGTTGGGCTCCACTTCTCCCCACACTTGAAGCACAAACCTTTGGCTCTTCGATGTCTTGAGAGCAGAAAACTTGTCATCAGGAGCCTTGGATTTAGATGAGTCACTGGTCTTTTTTTCATCAGAAGTAACTTGGTCATTCTTTGAAGACTGATAGGAAGACTGTTTGTCTTGACCCATCAGAAGACTTGGATGCATCAGTAGAAAATTTCTTAGTAGAATTGTGAGAGTCCAACTTCTTGAACTCCTTGCTTGGATAATCGACCAGTGCCTCTTCCTACAAAAGGGCCAAAGAGCTCGCAGTATCCAAGTTGACAGGTCTATGAGCCATAACAACTGATCTAATTTCTTTCTTTAAGCCATCAACAAAACGATTAGTGACAACAGATGTAGTAAGGGTAGGATCATGAATCAAGAGTTGGTGCAGGATTTCACTAAATTGTTCTATGTACTCAGACACAGTGGTGCTCTGTTTGATGTGAACACAATGGCGCATTAGGGTGTTATGCTCATCCTTGTCAAAGCGTTGACAGGCGGCAGCAGTGAAATCCTTCTAGGACTTAGGACCTGAATTTTCCCCTAAGGTGTAAAGCCATAATAGAGTAGGCCCAACACAATGCATGGTTGCGACCTTGACCCAAAGATGAGATTCTACCCCACAAACATCAAAGTAAGTTTTAGCTTGCTTGACCCATGATCTAGGACTCGAACCATCAAAAGGTGGGAAGGGCCAATTAGGTAGAGCACTGTATGGGAGGCCGTGGTGGAATCTTAGGTCACAGTGCGCCATAAAAGGAAAATGAGAGCTCATTGGAATGGTTTTCGCACCTGTCACCGGAGGTGAATCTGGGACAGTGTAAACCACCCCAAATCCGGTGCTCTGATGATGATTCTCTTGCGGTTGGCAAACCAACCCAGGTGATGCCTCGGAGGAGGTCGGCTCCAAATGAGTGGAGCCCGCCACCTTCATTCCAGCGCTCTCGATGGGATCCAGATCCGGATGAGCGATTGGGGAGTCGATGTCGGGGATCGCGTGCTTAGAGTGATCTCCAAACAGGTGCTCCATGCGCTCATTGAGGTAATTCACCGCATGTTTGTGGCAGAACCGCCCAAAATAACTCACTTTCGGAGGAACTTGTCTTCCACCAGACACTACATACCTCAAAAGTAGGCTAGATCAAACAGTCTCGTTGAGCGCACCCAACGAGAGAACTTGAAACAATCCACATTTTACATCCAGAATCCAATAACGAGTACGAGCTTACAATACTTAGTCTATTTCATACAACATGGAGTCTTAGAAATTATTTATTACAATACCAGAGTTCATAGTACGATAATTAAATAGCGGAACTAAAATAAACATCTAGCGGAAAGATACAAGGATCCGTCTGTGCCCATCAAAAGAATCCTCCACACAAGATCTACTCCTCAAGCTGCACCTACAATAGGGTAAAATAAACCCTGAGTACACAATATACTCGCAAGACTTACCTGACTAGGGGGAATATATTTTCTGACTCTCAAGGATATGAAAGGCAATTTGGCTTGCTGGTTTATTTTGCTTTGCGAAAAGTATTACTAGCATTTCGTCCTTAACATAAAGTTTTATTAGTAGTCATGATTAAATCGCTCCAACCATTCTATGTAAGCACTTGTTCTACTTCATCATTTTTCATATTCCAGTTCTTACTACAGTGCTAGACTATAGCCAAGTCGTACCATCACGTAGAAACGACGATTCGTGAATCAATGTAGCCCAGCTGGGTACCCCGAAAACACACGCCTCGCTTGTACCCTAGGCACAAACAAGAGCAACCCATTCCACTCCTGTCGAGGGGTCTAGGTCCCCATCCAACTTGGACTCCAAGCCCCCACACTTGAGACCCGATCTTAGTGTGGTGCTTAGACCTCCACCTTTCCCCGCCTCCAATCAGTCGGTCCAGAAAGAGCCAAAACCAACGACAAGAGAGTAACGAGCCTTCCCTCTTCCATAAGCAAGTATGTGCTCGGGATAATAAATCTGTGACCTGACTACCATCCACAGCAACGGACAGTCCTCAATCGATGCGGACAGGAAAAACAGTGCAACCAAACTATGCCCCGTGGCCACGGGGCACCACCTATTACACCCACCAATACCCATACCAGATCCCTGCTCGGTCACCATTTTCCTTTCCATCATTTTATTATGAAAGTAATAATAATCACCTATTGTGAGTAACAGCGGGTTACTCATGCTACCGATAACCTAAGCATAGTATCTACTCGATCCTATACTAGTAAGACTTATAGGTAGATATACATATGCATGCGGTTTCCATAAATTTTCCTATAACATAAATGCACAACAAATATATGTATACGGTGATTAGCAAAATAAGGGTTGTGCACCAGGGCTTGCCTTGGGCAGGCGCAGTGTCAGCGGTATCAGTCACGAGTGGCTCTAGGACTCCCTCCTATATGGGGATCTCCTCCTCGTACTCCTCGATCACCTCCTCATACTCCTGCTCTCCGGTGGTTGCGAACTCCACCAACTCGTTCTCTATATGCATGCGGTGATGATGCAACAATTTAGTATTAGGCAACGACAACTCTTAAAATAAGAATATACATGCTAAGCTACTAAGCTAGCTCTAATGACTAAGATACTAAGCCAATCATCACCTCACCAAATAGATTCCAAGCTCACCCTACAAGTGCTTATTTTCATAATCAATATTACTCTCTTATTCATAGTATATTCTAATCATTATTTAGCTACCCTAATAAACAGTCTATTCTAGGGCTACAAAAATTACAGCAAGTTACAACGAAGCTACTACAAAAATTTCAGGATGAATGCTATCACCAATTGATCACAAAAATTCCTACAATTATTATCATAATAATATTAAGCTCTTTAAATTGATTTAATATACCTCAGCATCATCACAGATAGACATAAACTAATTACATCAATAGATAAACAACATTTTTAGGAACTCAACAAAATTTATTTCACAATTTTTGGACATCTATATGAATTGATATTAAATTTACAAGTTCACAGCAATTCTATAAAAATGAAGAACTAACTTAATTCGTGAGAAAAAAGAAAAAGCTAAGCGACCCAACGTGGCCCACGCAGAGGGGGGGGCCTGCGCGCGCGCTCGCGCTCTTGCAGAAATAACCCTAGATTCTAAACGAATTAACCAGCGGTCCATGATACTATTCCTGTAGTCAGTAATTATGCAATAGACCCCCGCAACAACCTATCTTTTACAACGGGGAGGTCCCCGGCACCCCTGCGCTCACCGGCGTGGCAAGCGATGGCACTGGGCGGCCACGCCGGCCATCTGGAGCTCACGCTAACTCAACTAGAGGTTCAACCATCCTCTATGACCTAAAGCCTACTATGGGCAGCGAAGAGGGGCAGCAGGACACACTGGCTAGGGCGGTGGCGGTGCGCGGCCGCCTGCTGTGATGGTGCAACCACTCCGGCCGACTGATGACAGCTAAGGACATGTCGGCTGGCGCAAGGGCACCTAGAGCTTACCGGGGGCTCGGCCGTTGTAGGGGTTGGAGCGGGGAAGGCTGGTGGCGGTCTGGCCACGTGCGCACGGTGAGCTCGGGGACGAATCGTGGTGACACGGTCACGTCAGCGGCGCCTAGAAAGCGGTAGAGCTTCAGCTGGGGCACGCAAGGCGAGAAGGAGGTTGCAGCGAAGCTATTGGTGCAGGTGAGCGGCTCAGGAGAGGGGTTATTGCCCACATGGCCGATCACGGCCTTAACGGCACCGGCGACGAGGAAACACCAAAATGGGAGGTGAAGACGAAGATGGAAGCGGTTGGCAAGGTGGGGTAAAGGCGGAGTTGTGAACATGACTAATCGGCTCGAGGTGCTCCCTAGTTTTATCAAAATCATCTTTGTGAGGGTTGTCATCAATTACCAAAAAGGGGGAGATTGAAAGTCCCTAGTTTGGTTTTGGCTAATTGATGAAACCTAGGACTAACCTTTGTATCTAAGTGGATGATTTAGATAAAGGTGGTCGTTGAATATGAGACATGACATTGACTCATGTGACCAAGATGATGAAGACCAAGATGAGGCTTGGCTCGATGGACCGGTTGTGAAGGTGAAGGGCTAGTCGAGGCTTCGAAGCGAAGGACCATGCGATGGTGAAGCTTGAGCAAGACTTGGCGCCGATGGACCGATGCAACGGTGAAGAGCAAGTGAAGTCAAGGTCGATGGATCAAGACGGTCATGTGATGATATGAAGTGGATCATATCATTTGGAGAAACAAAATGGGCTCAAGGCAAAGGTATAACCATAGGGCCATTTTGTTTTACACTCAAGACACCATAGAGGGTGTGAGTGGTTTAGGGTCGATAGCCGAACTATTAAGAGGGGAAGTCTTATCGGTTATTCGACGCATGGGTGCCACTAGGTGAATTCATGAAGTGCATTGCATGTAGGGCCTAGTGAGCTAACTGGAAAACCTTTGAAAATGATTGAGAAAAAGCTAACACACAAGCACATGGAGATGTACACTTGATGGTGTTGGCACATTTGCAAAGGTGGCGTTGGTCGCGCTGTGGTTTGCGGGAAGAGAGGGGTTTGGGTTCCTCTCTCCTTCCCGCCGAGCGTGCGAGCGCGGGATTCAAGCGATTTCGGGGAAATGAAATGCCTATTTTCCATTGCGCCGGAAGTCGGAAAAGAAACGGAGGCGAACGCGTCCGGTCAGTGCAGCGCGGGCGTCAGACGCGCGGGCTAGGGTTTGCCACCGGCGCGTCCGGTGACACGCGGGACCGGCGCGTCCGGTCAGGCGAACTGCGGTTCACAAGGACGATCGGACGCGGTGCGCGTCCGGTCACACACGATCGGACGCGTCCGGTCGTCAAAGGAGCTTACTGGACTCTGACCGGACGCGGTCACTGTCGCGTCCGGTCGTTGCGAGGAGCGCGTCCGGTCTTGTCTTCGCGCGCGCGGGTACTGTGCGCACCGGCGCGTCCGGTGGTTTGCAGCAGCGCGTCCGGTCGCTCGTTTGACCGTTGGCGCGCAGTGACCGTTGAAGGATCTAACGGTCGCGTTTGAAATCGGAGGACACGTGGACGTCGCAGGGCGACCGGACGCGGTTGAGCGCGTCCGGTCAGTTACGACCGGCGCGTCCGGTCGTCCCGCAGAAAATGGTCAGTTGAGTTGTAACGGCTCTATTTGTTTGGGATGCTTATAAATACTTGTTGGCCGGCCCTTGGGGAGGTCTCTTGGCATTTCTAACACTCTTGTGCATCCTTTGAGCTAGAGCTACTCCTCCCACTCATCTCTCTTGCTTGATTGCAAATCAAAAGTGAGATTGAGTGATCCCAAAGTGCATTACATAGCTTGAGGGCATCTAGTGGCACTTGTGGGTGGTTTAGCCGGTGGATTTCTTGTTACTCTTGGAGAGTACCGCTCCTAGCCGGCTTGGAGATTGTTGGAGGCATTGGCAAGAGAAGGTGATTGTTCTTGGCCACCTCCGGTTGATTGTGAGAGGTTCTTGTGCTTTCCTCGGCGGGACGCCAAAAGCAACTCTAGTGGAATCCGCGTGTCATTGAGTTACCTCACTTGAGAGTGGTGTCTTGCGGTGTCTTGCGGGGCGTGCCTTGAGGGGCAAGTGACTTGAGGGTCACACCGAGGAACCATCTAAGTGTTGGTCGACACAACCGGTGACGTAGCTTGTCGGTGCACAAGTGAACACCGGGTGAACAAATATTGTGTCTCTTGTCTCCCGGTGATTGGTCTTCATATTGTGTTGTTGTCAATATTGATTGATTGTATATCATCTTGGTGATTGGCAACATCTTCACTTCACCGTCGGTATAATAATCACAATCCTCTCTTTTGCGTTTACATTCACTAGTTTATCTTGTGTAGCTCTAGTAGTAGCTTTGCTAGTAGTGTTAGCTTGTTTTCTAGTGTAACCTTAGTGACATAGCTCTTGTGTGAACTAGAGATCTTAATCTACTAGACTTGTGGATAGGAGGCTTGCATCACAACCTTTGGCTAAGCAAAACTCGCTTTACGCCGTTTGTTGTTCTAACAAGTTTCCTTAGTGGTACTTGTAGATTTTTTTTATAGGCTATTCACCCCCCCTCTAGCCATCTAGGACCTTACAAACACTAGGACACGTGCTACAGGCCACACAGCCAGAGAGGACATGCGTGTGGTGAGCGGCGAGGTAACACGGCTTGTGTGGCCGCAGCGCCATCAATGGCGTGGTGATAGTGGGCATGGCCATGTGCGCTGCAGTGGTTGGCACCGAGCTGAGGCAGGCAACGGTGCAGGGCCGCAGTGGGGGGTGTTGCAGATGTGACGGTGAGGCAGCAGCATCACGCAAGCGCGCGGCGGTAGCATCGCCCGACAACGAGGCGAGCGGCAGCGACTCCGCACGGCAGCTGCCAGAGGCGGCCAGGCCGCAAACCAGCCATGGCCAGGCCAAGGACTGCTCTGGCCCCTAGCAGGCGGCCACACACGCACATGGCCCAGCTGAGTGCGGCCACAGCGAGCAAAGGTTCACGGTGACCGCGCACTCCAGACCGCGGAGGTCAGAAACGTGTTGTGCAGGACTTTTAAAGCGGCCAAAACAACTAAATAGTTGGACTTGGAACCGAACGACCTTCACCCTTGCATAGAGGGTACACTAGGCTATCAACACTAGCCAAGACATGATGCCACCCTTTTACTAGATTTCGTAGAATAAGTTCGCAAACATGGCACTGTCAAACTGCACTTAGGAAATTTCCTAAGCTGGATTTGATTTCCAGTTCAAATTTCAAGCTATTAGAAATATCAGCTAACCATATTATTTTCCTAAAACAAGGGTTGCATTATCATCTACAAAGTGTGTACTTCCAACTTTATTAATATGTCTCATATATGTTCTATAGCATTTTTGTTTATGAAAATTTGGTTTTGAACCTTACTTGATATAACATGAGCTATTGAATCAATTTTTATTTAACATTTTTATTAGTTATTTTAGGTTACAAGAATTGTTATACACACTTCATCACATGAAATATCACATAGACATGATGCTCATGACATGGTTTAGTGATTTGTTTTCGCGCGTAACACCGAGGGTGTTACAGTGTTCCAGCTCTGCCACGCGCGAGTTCACCTCTGGCTTACACTGCTCGAAATCTGCCTTGGCCGACTTCATCTCGTTCATGGATTTTTGAAGCTCGTTGATCCCCTTCGAGTTTTGACTCAGCAGAGCGAGGATTTGCCCAAACTCCTCTTTAGGGAATGTCATCGCCATATGCCGTCGCGTGCAGTAGGGGTGGAACGCCATGATTGGGTAGATCTGATACCAATTGTTACGATAACAATCGATTCAGGATAGGTAGCTTGGTGGAATCTGGGTTTCTCGGGTCGGCGGCGATAGCCGCGCCCGCCGTCGCCGCAGCCAACCGGCTGGGTTCAGAGTTTACAAATGCCAAATTCGATTTCCTCTACTCCTCCTCACGCTTACAAGACGATGTTCGTCTCGCCCGTTACATGGGCTGGGCTGCTCTAGGCCCATTCCGGTCCAGCATAGAGAGTATTGGACTTGGGAATACGTCTTCCGCCTACTTCTTGTTCTCGCGTCATCTCCCGCCTACTCTTCCCAGTCTTGCTCCTGGTCATTCCTTCAGCCGAGTCAGGTGGTATGGTGATAGCTCGCCCTGCAAACTTTCGCTTCGTGGCTATTGTAGCCCAGCTGCGTTTTCTTCGTGGCCCAGTGTCCTTTAACCCGCGAAGCCCGTTGGGCAAAAGCCAACAACAAATTCACCTCCCCCTCCCGAGCCCTACAGCTATCGCCGTCACAGTAGCGTGGCGTCATGTGTCGCCATCCTCGCGAAGATGCGAACTCTACCGCTGTCGCAGATGGGAACGCTGGTTCTGGCCGTGGCGGGCGGCGAAAACCTAGCCCTCGGCTTGAGCTCCTCCATGGTGGAGCAAGAGGAGGCAGGAGAGGATGGGGGCCATGAAGCCTCCAAGATCCAGGTGCCGGCTTTTGCGGGATTAGGGCACCAGATCTCGGGTGTGGCTTTGTCGTCCTGCAATTTCTTCCATACAGATAAATATGGGTAACGATTTGCTCAGTTCCCTTTGGTTTTGGTTGTTTACCTCTGAACCGATATGGAGTGGAGTAGGTTGTAGAGTTGACACTCATAATGCATTTCTGAATGTCTGAATCTCTGATGCACGCATGTGCGTATTGTGTACTAGTACTAACCCTCCATTCTCATCTGTAGAAATCAGTTGATATATGTTCCGGCAGCTGTGGACTAGTGCTCCATTCTCTTATATAGAATTACTGATATATGCTCCAGCGTGTGCGTACCAGTAGTCTAGTACTAGTGCTCCATTATCCCCTCTAGAAATCAACGTGTGCTTTATTCTTCATAAATAAATAATATGTGCTATTGTAAAGAACAGTGATAGATATTCCAAATTGTTTGTCTGCTAGTGCCAAACTGTTGGATGATGCATTTGTTAAATCACCTAATTACGTTAGGGGATATAGTAGCCAGGAGCGAGTCAACACCTGAACGAACTTAAATGTACACCATCTTCAGTTGCCTTGTTCACGCTATTTGTTCTTTATATATACGTTTTCGACATCTGATCCCTGAACAATTAGTCTTTTGTTAATCAATTTACTGTTGCTTCACTATTTCCACATTATCTTGGCTTAACATATTATTGTATTCTACTATTCTTCCAGATGTGCTGGTGTTGAGATGGCGACCCTACCATCTGAGGTTGCGTGAGAAGAGTTGATTGGCCATGAAACAGTGCAGCAAAGGAGTAAGCATGCAGCTTCAAGGAGTGTGAATGTGATGAAGTCATTGCTGTTGAAACGGAAGCCATCTGCTGGTAATGCTCCAAAGCCTCCAGCAGAGAAGCGAAGGAAGCCATCTACTTTGCACGTGCAACTTGTGAGGTCCCCAACATCTCTACAGCGCTTAAAGACTGGTGAAGGATTGCATTCCTATACAGAAAGAAAATTGTTTAATTCTGGACTCCGTAATAACAATAAGTTTGGTTCAGTACAATGAAGGGTTCAGTACAATAGGTGAACTTAATTTGTTTAGATGCCATTATGCTTTTGTTCTTAACCAGTGCTGCCTGTTATTAAATTGCCTATTTTCTTAACCGAAGTGTTCAGTACAATATATTAGCTGAATCTTATTGAGCTGTCTGCATATGTGCTTGTTGTATATGTGCTTGCTGTACATAAGTGTCCATCCTGCTTGCATATGGGCTTGCTGTCTGCACATGTGGTATACAGTTGTCTCAATAACATTCAGCTGTCTGCGTATGTGCTTGTTGTACGTAAGTGCTTGCGGATGTTAGCGGGCTTCGAATGTTTGTCCGCCAATCCCACTGGCCGTTCGCGGCCATAGCCTTGCAGCTGGCGGACTCCCACATAGCCTGCTTAATAGCTTGGTGGACAGCCTTGCGGCTTGTGGACGGTCCACAACCCGCCCTGCCTACAAGTTGAGGGATAAGGGAGTGGAACTTCACCACGCGGGCGCTGGACAATGGTCGAGGTCGGCGGTGGTAGTGGGTTAGGGTTAGAAATACGAGGCTTCAGGCCTCCAATATCGACGGCTTTAGAAGGATGGCTAGGGAAGTGGCCAGCGATGGTGGCGGTTTGATGGGTGGCAAGTGAGGTGTTTGGGACGTCATTAAGCGAGCGGTGTTGGACATCCGATGGATAGGAGGTAGCAGAGGCTGAGCATAGTGTTAGGGATGGACAAGGTACGGTGGTGGTGATGGTGAGGTCCTTGGCCATGAGGTAGCATGATGAGAAAAAGGGGGAAGAGAAGAAAAAAATAGGACGTTACGGAAGGGCGAGGCTACAACGCTAGTGATGGGAGATGGATGATGAGGACGTTGGTGAGGGCGGCCACGACCAAGGTGGCAGTGGAGGTTGCTAGTGATGCGGCACCTGCAGAAAGAGGATAAGGAAGAAATATTGTGTCACTAATGAGACATTCGTCGTTAAAAGGTCCTAGTATATTAGTGAGTGCATGGAATCACCGGCCTCGCCTGCTTTTGTTAATGGGTGTATCTTAGAGCATCTCCAATAGTTTTCAAAACCCACTCCTGATGTTTGGGCAATATCGAAAGAAAAAAAGCACTCTCCAACAACTCCTTATCTCAGTGGAATGGAGGCACCCAGCGAGAGGGTGATGGAGGTGTTAGTCCTTTTTGTGGCAGTGGTGTGGGAGAGGAGACGAGAAGGGTTAGGGAGATGGTGGCGAGGTGGAAGGAGTGGAGGAGAGGCGTCGTCGTGGATGGGAGCAAGCTCCTGTGCCGGGCAAAGGAGTATAGCCGGGGTAGGAAACAAGGGTTAAAATGCGACTTGGCAGGGAACAGGCCTTAAGCCTTTAACTGGTGAGACATGTGGATGTGGGAGTGAGGAACGGAGAGAGGGTGATTTGAGGGTCTTGGGCTTGATTAGGCACCTTTGACCTCAAGGAGGCTTTGTCCCGCTCCCGCTTATAGCAGATATTGTTCATGACATTGTAATGTGCGGATCGACTAAATAGCAGTTGTCACCAACATCTTCTTTACAAAAGATTTCCGTGTCATTGTATCAAGATAGATGGAGTTTAAGTTTACAGCGCCGTGTTTTTTTTTCTGCCGCTGAGTAGAATCGACTGTTCACTCTCTGTTTTGAGTTAGCGAAACAGACCAAAATCATACGAAGAGGTTTTTGACGCAATGAACCATCCTCGTCGCATGCTTGTGATGAGATGAGGGTCGTCCAAAAAGATTACTGAGCAATTGCCACGTGACAGACAGATAGAGCCCTGACATCTCACTCGACCATCTCAGGTCAATCCTGATGGCCATGGATGTGGATGATGGATAGCACCAAAATTCGAAAGCACGAGCACGGAGCACGCGCCGTTGGATGATGAATGTGATGTTATTGCTGCTGTCAGAATTCAGAAATTGTCAATTAGCTTGGCGTACGACGTGGTGATCCGGTTCCCTTCCACCCGGCGGCCGGCGATCTCCCTCTCGCGGCAGGCCTCGGCGTCGCCGGCGGCGTCACAGATGCTCCGGCGCGGGTCGGCGATCCGGGCGCTCCAGTGTCCGTCGGAGAAGTTGGCCTCCCTCGCCCGCGCGACGTCCCACCGCAGCAGCGCCTTCTGCCGCTGGTCCAGCAGGCAGAACCCCTGGAGTCGCGGCGGCATGGCGTCGTGCACCTTCCACCAGCGCGCGTGCGCCTCGTCGCTGGCGAACTGGCGCAGCGCCGGCACGTTCCAGTTGCAGTCGTAGTCCCGGAAGCAGAACCAGGGCTTGAGGCCGACGAAGTGCACGGCGAGCGCGACGGGCGGGTCGGCCGCCAGCACGCGGCGCTTGGCGGCGGCGCGCTCCGCCGTGTCCCCGTCCCAGAAGTGCTTCATGTAGTTGGCGTGCGACGGCAGGCGGTGCCACCACGAGAACACCTCGTTGAGGTACCCCTGGTCGCCGCCGTTGTACGACTCGATGCCGCCGACGTGGTCCGCCAGCAGCCGGAACGTGCAGTTGCAGGGCTCCACCACCATGACGCCCGAGTTGAAGTAGGCGCCGTGGTTCCCCGTGGCGCTCACCTCGGGCATCGCGAACAGCGGCTCCATGGGCCGCTGCACCAGCAGGTCGGCGTCCAGGAAGATCACCCGCTCGTACTCCGTCAGCGTCCACAGCCAGAACTTGCTGTAGTTCCACTCGTTGTACGCGTCCCGCGACGCCCGCGGGTTCCGGATCCGCCGGATCGTCCGCACCTTCCACCCGGCCGCCTCCAGCGCGCCGCGGTGCCGCGCGCTGATCGTCTCGTCCACCAGCGCCACCATGTCCCGCCCGGACCCGGCCATCCGGATGCTCCGCGCCGCCGTGATGGCGCCGCACGCGTACAGCTGCTCCGAGTGCAGGATCGTCGCGTACGCCTCGCGCTGCGGCGCCGCCGACACATACGGCTCGCCGAGCGCTCTGAACGGCATGGCCAGCTTGCAGGACCCCACGGGGAGCTCCAGCTTCCGGCTGAGGTCGCTCACGTCCGGCCTGTACAGCCACACGTCGCCGTCGCGCGCCACCTCGTCCCGGCACCTGAACAGGTTCGGCATCGGGAAGCACCGGCTCACCACGAGCACGTGCGCTGCCGCCGACTCACCGTGACGCGCGCGCGTGGCGAGACGCGCCGCGGCCAGCTGCAGGTGCAGCCGCGCCACGTCCTTGGACCAGCTCGCCGCGCGCCCGCACGGCAGCTTCACCGCGACGACGTCGTACGCCTCCTCCTCCGGCGCCACCGTAGGCTCCGGCAGGTCCGGGCACGCCGGCGCGCCGTAGAGCTCCTCCTCGTCGATCCACTCCGGGTACAGGTGGTCCCAGGTGACGTCGCTCCCGACGTGGTCCAGGCGCACCGGAGCGGCGTCCGTGTGCGGCATCCGCGCCTTCCACTCCTCGACCTCGCCGTCGTCGAAGTTGAGCAGCGCCACCCGCGTCCGCGACGTGCCGCCGCCGTCCGCTGCCGGAGCGAAGTGCTTCGCCGCCGTCTCGATCTGCGACCAGTCGATGCTCAGGGTCGACGCGTACCCCGAGTTCGCCGCGTCCGGGTGCGACATCCAGCTCGCTTTCGACGCCTCTGGCCTGAAGTTTTCCAGTCATCAGGCTTTGATCACAAATAAGATCGGAGAACGTGACAAGATTTTTGCTCACTGTGGTGTGGTGTGGTGGTGTTCATCGGCGAGGTGGATGGACGGCGAGTTGAGGAGGCCCATGAAGGAGCCGCACATGAGGAGGACGAGCACGAGCTTCACGTACAGCACCTTGCCGCTCCAGCCTTCGGGCAGCAGCGCGCTGAACGGCCTGTACTTGGCATCCTTGCCGTAGTAGCGTCCGATGCAATCCTTCCTGCTCAAACTGCTACTGGATTCAATTCAACACAAACAAATTCGTATTATATTTACTGTCAGTAACATTCAGTGGCAAGAAAACCGAACAAACTCAATCAAAAGATGAACTGATCAATATATATATACAGCAAAAATGGGATCTCGTTACAAAGTGTAGCTTTTTTTACCGAGCTGTTAGACACATGCTGTTTTTTTTTTACTGCTTTGTTTGTTAACATTCTTTTTAACTTTTATTACAGTAGTGTGAATGGAAAGCTTGCGATGCATTTCATTTGGTCCTCTGTACGCTGCTCGCAGTGACCAAATCCAGATCCTCTTCGATTTGCATTTGGTTTTTCCAACTCAAGACCTGAGGAAGTCGTTAGTCAGAATTATCTCTTCACCTACTCACAGCAAGTCATCAAGAACAGTTAGCTCCATACTCCCCAACGGTCCACGATCATCACATATAATCAACTGTCAAACGTCATCAGCTCCATCGTCGTCCCGTCGATTTCCCATCGTTATCTCTGACTGCTGTAATCTCCATGGTCCCTGGCTCCCTGCCCTAGAGTCTAGACTCACCCTTTCGTTATCGCTAACGACTTCATCTCCAAGCATGCATTGGGTGAGTCACCCTCTGTTTGTCCTGCGCATATTCTATTTAGAGCCTTGCTCCTGTCACTTGGCAATTGGCATCAAGAGTTTAGTGCAGAAACACGAGCTTTGACTTTTTCCTCACCCCAACCAATTCACCCTCGGATTGTTTGTTGCACCGGAACAATTGCTTGGTCAGAGAACAGGTGAGCTAACCATGAAAGTAACTAGGTACGTAACCTCGGTATTATTATAAATTATTAACTACTAGTCTGGGTTAGCTCGCCTAGAAACTATTAGAAAAACAGGTTATCATACGCAACTTTGAAAAAACTAGGTTCTGTTAACTGTACACGAAATTTGGGTGGCCCACCCACCTATACCGTCTTCTGAAAGTTACTTGCGCTCTTAAAAGTCACGAGGATTCGATGCGGTGAAATTGATTTTTCTTGACAATTTACCAACTAGCCCATGATACGAAAAGAGTTTAAAATTGTGAACAACTTTGTAATGTTGGGATTGCAGAACAGACGTTGGATTACCAAGTAAGCTTCCAACATATGTGTGTTTCTGCTTAGACGGCGTGACAGTCAGAATAAGATGAGTGGAAAGGAACGTTGTGGAAACAGATATGAATTACTGCAAAGTTGACGAGGGCAATGAAACTTAAAAAAACTTAGGAGAAAATCAAAATGACTTGCAGTTGAGTAGCATGCATGGCGTTCACTTCATTGTTCATTTTTTTTAGATATAATGGAACAAGGTTCCAGCCTCTACCTTCATTGTTCATTTGCCAGACGAACAGGACTACACGTGGCACATCCATGAAAATTGAAACAATAAGATGAAGTAGTACAGGGAGAATTCATCACGACAGGAAAATTGGAGAGGAGATGAGGGAAAACTCACAAAGTTTTGTCCAACCGGTGGCGTTTCTCTGCATGATGAGCGCAAGCAAAGCCTCTCATCTTGATGCACCAAGAGCAAGAGGAGCTATAGCTAGCTCAGATGAACCGAATCCTCGGTATCGTCACCTCTTTTACAACAAGGAAGATAGAGCAGGCTGATGACGAGCTTTGTCGATCGATAGAATTCCGATCCGATGTATATGGTTGATCCTCCAGCTATATTGAGATATGATCAACCCTTGTAGGTTAACAGTTGGAGCAAGTTCTCAACAGCATGAAGCAAAGCAAGTCCTACTATATGCTATATATGTATGTATATATATATATGAAGAGAGTTTAGCTGTGATAGCAGAGTCTCCCAAGTGGCAACAAGGGAAGGTCTGAGGACAAAATGAGGAGGTGCAACCAAAGCATGGAAGCAACTTATAGCTAGCATTGGGGCAGGTGAGCTGGTGAGAGACCAAAGTAAGCCAGGAAGGGAGGACACTTGGTTGACAAGTTCAAGCAAGGAGAACCTGAGACCTGGTCCCTTTCACAAGTGTTGTGTTTGGAGACCTAGTATCACATTAACGGACACGGTATCCCTGGCCTGCACTGCTGCAAAAGGCACATGGTGCATGGAGTACTTTGCATGGAAAGGGGTGGTGCAGTGCAGTGCATGGCCTTCCAGACCTAACTAATACTAGGATAGAAAAGAGAGTGGAACAATCCCCTTCGCTCGTTCAGTTGTTCCCTTGTCTTGTTTCGTTAACACGTACGTTTCCATACATGCATCCATCCTCAGTGATCACTCAACCATGCTGCTGATCCTGATCAGATCGAATGGGCGCATCCATCTTTGCTTCAGGTGTGAGTGTGACCTTACTTATGTTATGTGCAAGGAAAGGGTAGAGTAGGTGCAACTCATCACAAAATAAAGCCTAGGTCTGACAAAGATGTACACAACTGAATCAGAACCACATCGATCGATCACGTACTACCCTGCCTGCCTGCTTGAGTCTCTTTTGGAAGAGACGACCTTTGCTTTTGCTAGGTTTCTGAACGCGGGCATATAATCAATGACTGACTGAATGACTGAAGAATGAAGCAGCTTGGACTAGGTGAGAGCTAACATGCATTTTGTTGGTGCAGGGTGAAAGGAGATAGATAGATGAGTGCCTTTTGCTGTGGTTGGAACATGGATTGGGTACCATATACAATACAAACACCGCAGGAGAGGAGAGAGGGAGATGAATGCAGGTTTGAGAGACGTTCACCAAACCCAACCGATGGATGGATTTGGTTGGACCTGAAGCAAATCTCTGCAGACGACGGTGCTGCGGCCTAGCTTTGTGGCCAAGGGATTCAGGTAAACTCAACCAAACCTTTACACTAGAGTCTACTAATGCAATGTTGTAAGCTACTCCTACCTAGGATGAAAAACAGGTTTGGAAACCTTATATGTGTCAAAAGAAAATGAAAGAGATTTCAGAAGAAAGAAAGAATATATGCAAAAGGATCGGAGTAAGGGAAGAAGAAGAGGAGGAGGAGGAGGGAATAATCTTGAATTGACCCGGCCTGATTGAACCATTAGGTGCGTTGTAACGAGATCGAGTGAAGGTTGCAGAGCACCAAAGTAATCTTAACTTTCCTGTGTATTAGGTGAAGTGTGCGTAAGACTGATATGATCGATGTAGCTAGCTACCCGTGGAATATAAGGTTGAGTTGAGTTCGTTGAGGTCCAACAGCATGACTTGGTCTGCCAATTCCAATTACACTCTCTCTGCGAAACGTAACGTAGTAGCCGGAGGGTAGGCAGGTGATGCGTACGTGATTTTGCAGAGAAGAATATACAGATACACGCCACAGACTAATGTGAACGTGATTGGACGGAAGAGGGGGAAAAAAGCTAGTGTGTTGAGCCATGTTGTTTCTTAACTGAAGTTTTTGTATTCATTGGAGGACAATAACGGAGCAGCTAGGTCTTACTTTGCTTCTACATGGGGAGATCGAGCCCATATTTCTTCGCTATGTGTCCTATCTTGCCTGTGTTGTAACGAAAACACGAGGCAGAGACCAAAGGGTTTGAGTGAGAGCTTTTGCTTGGAGTAGAGGGCACAGCACCAGCACGGATAACGCGTCTAGTTCAAAAGGGAAAAATAACGTTCTTGACCTTTCTAAAAATGTTCTGTGTAGCTGTTAATGCCAAATGGAACCTGGCCTGCTGTTGCTGCAACAACTTGCAACCTAAGACAAGTAAAAAGGCCAAATGGTCTCTAATCCAACCAAAGAGAAAAACAAAGCTACTCCTTCTGATAGTTCACTAATCCTTCTAAATTTTGGACAACGACACCGTCGCTAAAATAAAATTTTGATTATGATTTCCTATTACAATTTACTATTTAATAAGAATAAAATAAAAAAATCAATCCAATGACTACCTAAATAGCCCCAATTCCGCAGACGTTCACTCTGAGCAGACGCTTTTATAGAGTTTGGTCAACACGTGTCTGGTTCTCCTCTCGATTCCAGCATATCTTCTCTTTCCTTGCATTCTCTCTCACAAATCCATCGGCGGAAACGAAATTCCAAGGAACTTCTGGGCAAGGGAGCCCTAGGCAACAAGCATATGTGGCCTCTTGCACAGCCACTAGAGATCATACACAGCAGTTCACAGCGTGGTCACTCCGTCACTGGGATGCTTTATCTTTCTCATTTTGTATTTTGTATACGGAAACGCTCTAAGCCGAGCGTCTGACGCTCCAAAAATATTGAACAGATTCTTTAGGATCACGTGTCCCATGGATAACCACTCATTCTCTAATTAATTCTTATCTACTCATTTCTCACCCTCCACCGTCACCGCCTCCTGCTCTTTCTCTTCTTCAAACTCCTCACTCCTCTCATCCTTACCAGGCAAACAACACAACAAGCTCAGCAATTCCCATCACCCTCTCACACTCATCAGGCATGAGTCGCTATTGTTCTTGACATATGATGGGATTGCTTCAACTGCGTGCGGCGGCGGCGGCAGTTATCTAAATGTCGTGCCTACTACAGTGCCCCCGCCCGCACCAACCGCGTGTCACCACCACCGTGCCGCCCTCTAAGAGGCAGCCGGACAATTCGTAGGCGTTCTCGAACATCGTGTTGGACTACATCAACCACATGCTCATGACCAAGGACATCAACGATAGGTTCGAGCACTACCCGAAGCACCTGCACTGTTCTCTGCGCTGCTGACGACCTCCTCTCTCTCTCTCATCTAGACAGACTGCACCCGAGCGCTGCTTGTTGGCTACCAGAGTTCCCCACCAGTTAGGCCATGGCCGCCGGCGATGCCGTGTTTCAAGTGTTTTAGGTATTTCAGACGTATATTTCAAGTGTTTCATCTGAATGTTGCGTATGTTGCAATGGCTATATACGCATGTTGCAAATATATGTTTCATGTTGTGAGCATATATTTCAAGTGTTCACTACTACAGAAAATTTACCGGAGGCGGGTAGAATCAATTAACGAAGGTAGGCATTGCAACCGCCTCTAATCAAAGGCCTCTATTAATGCGGATTAACAGAAGCGACTGCTTTGCCCGTCTCAGTTATTCTATAAGCAGAGGTGGGCATCTTAAGGTGTCCGCCTCTGTTAATCCAATTAACCGAGGCATGCCCGTCTCTGTTAATGTTCTCCAGAAAAATCAAAAACCCAAAAAACTTATGACTTTAAAGAGTCAAACCCACGACTTGATGCTCAACACTTTCGCGACCACTGAACCGCACACTCATTAATGTCTATATATAATATGTTATTATTTTATATCAATATTTTGTAATCTTATATTGGATATTTTAGATACTAAATGAGCTCAAATGAAAAAAAAATAACTACAAAGTTTTAAATCTTGTGAAGTACTACAACTTTGGTGTAGGATACATCTCCATCGGAGATAGTTTGAAAATTTCAAAAAATTGAGTCTCAAAACATGTGAATTTTAAACACATATTTGAGACTCTATAAGACTTTAAATCAGAATCTTGTCTAATATTGAGGTCGGCCACTAGAACTTTGGTATTATTTATGTGAACATTTGAGATTGTTTAGGAATTCTAAATTTTAAATTTCAAAATTTATAACCTTCAAATACATATTTGGGACTCTTTGGGACTCTAAACATCTTTAAATTAAAAACTTTTCAACTACAAAGTTGTAAATTCTATTGAGAACTATAACTTTTGTATAGACCATGTCAACATCCGAGATCGTTTGATAATTTTAAATTTCAAATTTCAAAATCTGTACACTTACAACAATATTTTAGGACCCTAAACAGTTTCAATTCAAAAACTTTTCAACTACAAAGTTTACAACTTCTATATAAAGTTTGTCTTCGTCCGAGTTCATATGAAAAAGTATAAATTATTTTTGTTGTAATCATTAACCGAGCCTCCGTAAATCGATTTAGGGAGGCGGACGCTTAAAACAACCACCTCTGAAAATAATCGATTAACGAAGGCGGACATCTTAAGTTGCCCGCCTCAGTTAAGCATTAACTGAGGCAGACGCTCAGTCGGCGGCCCTGCCACCGATTAACGGAGGCAGCCACCCAGCCCGCCCACCTCGGATAATAAAATGGCACCGTCTCGCAAATTCGTTTTTGTAGTAGTGGTTTCAGGTGTTTTAGACGTATAATTTAAGTGTTTCATCTAGATGTTGCATAAGTATGAATGTTGCATAACATGCATGTTCAAGCGTATGTTTCAAGTGTTTTATCGTATGATGCAAACGTTTTATCTGGATATTGCAAAAGTACATCCGGATGTTGTATATGTTTGCAATGGCTTTCAAGTATTTTTCAGGTGTTCTTGCAAGTGTTTTAAACGTATATTGCAAGTATTTCAGTTGTTTCAGACACATGTTACAACTGTTTCATCTGGATGTTACAAAAGTAGATCTGGTGTTGCACATATTGCAATAACAGAGCAGGTCTGAATTACTTTGCTTCCACATGGGCGATGGAGCCCATATTTCTTCGCTACTATTTCCGCTTTGTTTAGTTACCCGAATCGGGAGCTCCCGATTCTGCACAGTGCTACATTGTAGCATTGTAGCACTTTTATTTTTATTTGCTAATAATTGTCCAAATATTGATTAATTAGGCTCAAAATATTCGTCTCGCAAAGTACAACAAAACTGTGTAATTAGTTTTTGATATGATGGAGAATCTTCTTTTTGCATAATAAAATTTAGAAGTAAATTTAGGTATCTAAACAAGCCCTTCCTGTGTTGCAACGAAAACACGATACAGAGACCAAAGGGTTTATGTGAGAGCTTTTGATTGGAGTAGAGGGCACGGCACCAGCACACGGTCCGAGTAAGAACGTGTGCGTATGCACGCGTCTAGTTCAAAAGGGACCTTTCTAAAAATGTTCTGTGTAGTGTAGCTGTTAACGAGAATGGAACCTGGCCTGCTGTCGCTGCAACAACTTGCAACCTAAGGCCCTGTTTGGTTTGCACATATTAAAGTTTAACTTTCATCACATCAATATTGCAGTAAATGTATGGAGTACTAAATGTAGACTAATTGTATGCATATCGGCACAGATTAGGAGTAATTTACGAGACAAATCTATTAAGCATAATTAGTCTAAGATTAGAAACTTTTTATCAAATAAGACGAAAGTGCTACAGTGTTCGTTAAACTTTAACACCCAAACCAAACAGGCCCTAAGGTGAAATGGTCTCTAATCTAATCAAGAAATGATCTCTGTTATTTTTACTATACTGTTGTTTTCTTGTTGTTGGCCGGCGCCATCCCCAACGGAAATGATTTCACCTGGCAGCACGCACGATGACAATAATGTAAATTCTAGTAAAATATTGATTTCAACTGCCATCAGCATGTACGATGACACTCTAAATTGTAGCGAGGGCATTCACGATACAAGACTCTATCGTAGAGTCTAAGACTATTTATTACATTTTATTTATAGTATTTTGCTGATATGGCAACATATTTATTGAAAAAAGAGGAAGAAAAAATAAAACTCCAAGTTTTATTTAGACTCTAAGTTCACAATATTTGAGATAATAAATAGTTTTACACTCTACGATAGAGTCCGCTTTTACAGAATTTGGTCAACACGTGTCTGGTTTGGGATAAATAGAGAGATAAAGTTCACCTGTGACCTGTGCGCCTTCTTTCTCCTCTCGATTCCAACATATCTTCTCTTTCCTCACATTCTCTCTCACAAATCCACCGGAGGAAATGGAATTCCATGAAACTTCTAGGCAAGGCCGCAAGGGAGCCCTCGGCAACAAGCACACGTGGGGCCTCTTGCACAGCCACCGGAGATCATACACAGAGCGGTTCACGGCGCGATCATGGGATGCTTTACCTTTAATTTTCTCCTTTTGTATTTTATATCCTTTATATTATATGGTGTTTGATTTAATTGAAAATTTGTGTTCTTACTATTTGTTTATGACATTACTTCCTAAACATGTGTTTGTATTTTGTCTTATACTAGCTTCTTATTGAGTGACTTCTTTTCCAGTCAAAATTGGTGCTGCATGATATTTTTACAAGTTTGGTGTGCTTGCGAGTATAGATTTGTGTGATAAATTGTGTTGAGAGACCATGTGAATAATTATGTGATAGATTTGTGTGAATAAATTGTGTTGAGAGACCATGTGAATAAATTGTTGTTTTCACAATTACGTGAATATTTTCTTGGCTTGCATAATTTATTTTTGTGTGCGTGATAATTTGGTTTATCCAAGTTATGCGAACATCTTTTTGCATGCATAATTCCTTTTCACAACTTATGAGCATATTATTTTGTTTTCACAAGTTATGTAGTTTTTGTGCATAATTTTTTGTTATCACAAACTATGTGTATAACTTATGTACTTGGTATAATTTTCTGATCACAAATTCCGAGTCAAAATTTTGTATTTATACAATTTTCTGATAAAATTTTTAGGTGATTTGTTTTGGCTTGCATAATTTTTTTTGTAAAATTATGTGTATATAATTTGGTTTGGCCAAGTTATGCATACATTTTTTCCATGTATAATTCCTTTTCACAACTTATTTGCATATTTTTGGTTTTCTACAAGTTATGTAAACAATTTATGTGCATAATTTGTTTGTTTCTACAAGTTAATTATGTGTATAACGTATGTGCTTGTATAACTTTCTGCACTCAAATCGGAGTTAAAATTTTGTATTTATATAATTTTTCTAGTAAATTTCGTTGCGAGATTGGGAAACACATCTGAACTTTGAAGTGATTGGGAAGCACGCAAAAAGGAAATGAACAGGCCTCCGCGACCGCACATCCCTTGATTGCTTAACCTCAACACGAGCATCTCCAACAGTTTGGTCAATTTGGTTTCTCAAATCTTGTTATTTGCCAACTCCTAAAATAATATGGGGAGGAAAAAAAATCGCATCTCCAACAGTTTGACAAATTTCATTTCCAAAAACCTAAAAGCCCCGCTAAGAAACAAAGAGGCCCGCTAAGCGAACGAAGAGCCCCGCTAAGCAACGAAGAGCCCCGCGAGAAAGACCGATGTCAAACGGATGTGCGGCTCCCCGACGCGCGCATATATTTGCCGATTGCTCGCTCTTTTGCCAATTCCCCAAAGATGCCAAACCCATATACCAAACTGTTGGAGAGGGGTTTTTGAGTTTTTTTCCAAAAAAAACAAGGATGCCAAAGCTATTTGCAAAACTGTTGGAGATGCTCTTCAAAGTCAGAAATAGAAAGTTCACAACAACATCAACTAAAAATAAAAAAAGAATGGAATGATGTCCAAACATTTGCTGAACAGTAATCGAGTGAACATTCGCTAATTAGTGGGTCACCTAAATAGCTTGTCCAAAACGGCTGCAATCACTCTTCTAAAATGTAAGTTCGTCTACAAAAGTCTTGAGTCAAACTTTTGTTAGCTTTAATTATTAAAATCTTAAATGCCACAAAGATCAAGGGTACAAGATTGATACTTCTACGATTACTTTCAAACATATAACTATTTGATTTAGAACAATTTTTACAAATACGGGTGGGATAGAGATGTCACAAGTCAAACTTTTTAAATTTAATTTGATTATTAATATCTTAAGTGCCATAAAGATTGAGGATACAAGATTGTAATGGTAAAAAAAACTCTTTTCTAAAATATGTTCACACAGACACACAATGACAAATTCATATTCTCTCCGTTCCAATTTATAGGGCGTTTTGGTTTTTCTAGACACAACTTTTAATATGTATCTAGACATATCGCTTATCTTGATACCTAGCAAAAAAAAAACTATGTATCTAGAAAACCTAAAACGACCTATAATTCGGAATAGAGGATGTACTACGTTGTACGCCATAGCATCGATCACACGAAGTCACGAACAACATGTATATAGAGCATTGATGTAGAAGAATGCAAGAGTATTGAAGATGTGGCAGCCTGTTATACAACACCTAGCAAAATGTTATTGGATAGGAATAACTAGATTCCACACAGGTTCTTGTTCGCGTTCATCAGATTGGCGAAGGTGAGAGAGAATTCCGAACACGTGCGGCAGAGCCCGGCCGTCAAAAGATTTTGCGCGGCATATACTTCTTTGGGCGGCCAGAAGACGACTAACCCAGGACCGTGCTCCTGGGCTTAATTAGTTCATGGAAAAAGCAGAAAACCCTGACAAATTACTCCCTCCGTTCTAAATTGTAATATATTTTGACCTTTTAGATATATTATTTTTACTCATATATTCACACATAGTATATATCTAAGTGCATAATATAAGTTATATATTTAAAAAGGTTAAAATATTCTATAGTTTGGAACGACAGAAGTATTACTGTGCTAGACTAGATTAGTGTAGGAAGCTACTTGTGGAATATAAAGGCCGAAGCCGAACAACGACTTGGAGTCTCTTTGGATGCGTTAAAAGAGGAGATAATTTGAGTGTTGACTGAAATTAGCAATCAACACGTCCAAACAAGTACTAAATGGTAATGGTAATAGTAAGTTTATTTTTTTCTCTCCCACACATTCTAGCCCATTAGCTATAGCCAAAGAACATTAGCTACTAACCCATCTAAACAGTTGTGTGGCCTGTTTGGTTTGTGGCCAGAACGTGCCATGCCATAGGTTAGTCATGTCATAGATTTTCTGGTAGTTGTTTGGTTCGCTACCATAATTATGGCATGCCACACTTTTTTGGCATCCTGGCCCACACATCATTGACTCATTTCCAGGGCCGTCTCAACAATTTCTAGGGCCCTTATGCAAGCAAGACACTAAGGGCCCGGCAAATATGACGATTAAAATATATAGTACTATTAATAAGACATAACTTGCAGCATATATTTATTTCATAAGATAAAAAAATGTCATTACAATGAAGAAGCTAAAAGAATGATAAAATAACTATTATGGTTAACTCAAATATAGTGTTTCAGTGCTTTTTAAAAAACCGTCTTCGGCCATTTCTGGTTGCAAAATCTTCAATAACAACATCGAGATCAATTTTATCCAAAATATCCTTCTTAATGCTGCACATAGCCAAGTCATTTAATCTTTCTTGTAGCATAGTTGACCTCAAACAATTTTTCAATAGCTTCAACTTGGAGAAGCTTCTTTCGGCTGATGCTACTGTCACAAGAATAGGTAAGAGAATCCGATATGCAATAGAGACATTTAGATAGCAATCTGTAACAACTGAACTGATGAACGTGAACTGAACTGATCAGAAAATGAACCGGTGAACGTGACTGCCAAACTGGTGAACGTGAACTGAACTGATCACTTGATTAGAGTCACTGCAAGTC
The DNA here is from genome assembly GCA_038087645.1 of Saccharum hybrid cultivar R570. NCBI lineage: Eukaryota > Viridiplantae > Streptophyta > Magnoliopsida > Poales > Poaceae > Saccharum > Saccharum hybrid cultivar. Next base: position 2,364,657 of record JAQSUU010000198.1, read on the forward strand.
TGCAACAGAAAAGACAGGCACGCAGGATTCAGTTGAGACATTGAGGCCTTCGGGAGTACGGGAAAGACAGGGTAGGATCATGGATCGAAAGAAAACTAGAAGACCAATTGAAAGGAAGTGTTGTGCTGACCTGCAGGGCTGCAGCCGCCGACAAGGTCACCACGCCCGCCCACCGCTGTCACGATGGCGTTCGCGAATAGGAAGGGTCGCAACTCTGCCAGCTCGCCGCTCGCGTCCAGGGATACGAAGCGATCGCGGAGCCTGAATACCTGTAGTATAGAGGGGTATACTCATGGGCCCCTAACGTCATGGGCCCCAGGCCTGCGCACTGCCTGCACCCCCCCCCCCCCCCCCCCCCCCCCCCCCCCCCCATCTGATGGGCCTGCTCATTTCCTTGCCAAAGTTTGCTATAAGTGTGGCTTCAATTTTACTCGCTGAACTTTTTGTAGCCACAGTTTGCCGAAGGTTTGGCATGGTAAACTGCGGCACGAACCAAAGAGGCCCACTCCTTGACTTCTTGCTTTCGACCAGGGCACGTACTTTTTTTTGGCAAGACAAAAGTTGGGGAAAAAAGTACACGTGGTAGAATAATGAGAACGAATAATGAGAACGAATAATGAGAATGCGATCGTCATTGAAACGGGAAAATGACTATTATTGTGTCATGATCATGCATGCATGTGTTAGGTTCCATTTGTTTTAGCTAGAGATTATAGTTTGGGGTCTTTAAAGTAACTTCAGCAGAACGCTCAAACAAGTCTCTAAACCTAGTTTTAAGGACGACTTAGCTAAAAAAATACAGTTCTAATGGCAGGGTCTTTATTTAAGTCCTCAAACTAGGAAGACCCTCAAATGCCACCTTTCGTCCCTCATTTCTAAAGCAGTCAACCACAGCCCCCATCAGGCGGTTGACCATTCTTCTCTCAACCGTGGCCGCTTGACCTCGCCCTATAGGTCGGTCCGCCTATGGGCGAGATAGTTGATGACGCGCAACGTGGACACAACCTTCTGCATGGTGATGTTGACAGCGGCTGCCGCCACTCCCCGGACGTCAGTGGCGGACCTAGCCTGAAAAAAAAACCTTGACCCGCGGACTTAGATTACAAAATTTTAGCTAAACAATGACAACATGCGTATTATGGATAAAGTTATAGAATGACACACAGGAATCTTTTTTTTTTTGCGATTCAGAGCTTCCTTCATTCATTAGGGAATATTGGGATTACATTCTTCAGCCACAGTCGGGGCGGTAGGCACCATCAGTGTTACATTTGACCCAACCTACCGGAGGAGGCTTCCAGGCTGGTTTTGCGAAACCCGGACTGACCTTCTCTTTCGGTTTGACGATTTCCAGCAGATCATGGGTCATGTCGATAGACCAGTGCACTGCTACCTTTATAGGTGGTTGATCTTCACCATGTCGCCGTTTATTCCGCTGCATCCACAACGAATATATGCCAATGATGAAAATGCTCCTCTCCTTGTCTGTACAGCATTCAGGCATCAAGATATCCGTTGCCCAAGTATGTGAGTGCAGACTTGGTAATTTGGATCCAGTGAGGAGCTTGACCTCCCGCCAAAACAGCTTTGCTATGGTGCACTCAATGAGAACATGCCAAATTGACTCACTGTCAGCTCCACAAACTTCGCAGAAGGCTGTTGGCTCAATATGTCGACGGTACAGCACTGACTTTGCCGGCAAAAACTCATGGAGCACTCTCCACCAAAACACACGCACCTTCGGTGGAACATTGAGTTTCCATGTTTCCTTCCAGAAAACATCACCTGAACATCCCGTCGAACCTGCTCGAGTTTCTGATAGGCTGTCTTGACTGAGTAAATGCCGTGCTTTTCCGGCTCCCAAGCCCAGCAGTCATCATCATCTTGTGATCTCAATGGAATTCGAAGTATTGCTGCTGCATCCACCGGGATGAAAATCTCTCGGATCAACTCCTCATTCCATTGTCCTGAATCGAATGACACATAGGAATCAAGATGTTATCTTTTACCTTAATGTGGAATTGACATAATTAACTTGACGTTGTTTTTTGGGATTTATTGTGGGCAGGAACTCCCTAAAAAAATAGACTATGATTTTGCTAAATATATTTATCCAGGAAACATAAAGTATGCTTCGATGGTGCCCAATAATGCTAGGTGTTCTGAGATGGGTGGTAGCACACTGTTACCAGTGCACGAAGGTCATCACAAAAAACTATTAGGGGGTGTTTGGTTTGCCCGGTTAAAGTTTAATAGGTACTGTAGCACTTTCGTCTTATTTGGTAATTAGTGTCCAATCAAGGACTAATTAGGCTTAATAGATTCGTCTCGTAAATTACTCTTAATCTATACCGACATGCCTGTAATTAGTCTATATTTAGTACTTCATGCATATGCCGCAACATTCAATGTGATGTGTGTTAAAAAAAAGAGGCAACTAAACAAAGCCTTATTTATGCAATAAAACTGTTCCGTCTTGTTGTCGTCCCCGAGAATATGCATCTTTCATGTTCATTTCATTCCACAAGCCTCTCTTTATGCAACAGAACCATTCCTTATTTATGCACCAGAACCGTTCCTTGCTAGTTGTGCAATCTTTCAAAGATGATGTTTCAAATATCTTTTTGCATACAATTGAGCAAGTAGAGTTATTTAATTTATTATGTCCGGCACCAATTGTGTCATATTTTTTTAATCATGTTGTCCAGAAGGCCTGGAGCTTTCAGTTCTACTGGCAATCTTTTGAATGTTGTGATAGGAAAAGCAAAGGGAGTTGTTCCGTTGTGGTTGTAACATGTTATTTCAGTTAAAGATTCATTGCAATTAAAATTTATCTGTAGTATGGCTTCCCGATGTAATAATATAGTCATTTTGTACTTATTCCAACAGTGTTATTATATTTCAATATTAATTTGCTTTTTATATGATTCGGTGATATTTAAATGTGAGTACAGTCAGGGCAGTAGTGTTATCTCTCTCTCATTCAAATAAAAAGTCATTGCAGGTCCCGCTAGACTTTGCAGGTTTGACCACTAGGCCTAGTGGGCGTTTGCGGCCAGCACGTTGCATGTAGTGGATGCTCGCAAATTATTGTTGTTGCCAGTAGCGGCGTCTCGCAGATGTCTGCAGAGCGGCCGGCTTGCATGCCTAGTGGCCATACCCCAAAGCGCGCTGGAGCCCGGGCAGCCCGGGCCTTAGGACCGCCCTTGCCTTGTAGCATCTATTGCTTGCTTAGGGCAGCTGGTGAGGTGCAAATTGTGTTCCAAAACCAAAATTAAAACCGTCTTTGGACATGCCCAATTACTTTTGTGCTTTGTTTGTAATGTGGAAACCGCTTTAATTTGCATCTTACTAACCATCGAGTGCCCTGCCCCCTGCCCCTTCGGTGCGCCGTGCGCGCGAGCAATTGGCAATATCTATGGGTCTGTTTGTTAGGTGACCAACCTTTAACCAGGCTACAGGAAGCCAATTTCCAGCTGATTGGTTGGCTGAACTGGCTGGCTGGCTCGACTGACGCGGAGCTCGCACACGGGCACATGGCGAGTTCAGTGTCACGCTACACTTGCCGCCTCGTGGTCGGTCGTCTTTCCTGCGTCTCCGTGGTCGTGGTGGGTGAGCAGAGCACACGGCCCCTCCTCCGCAGCAGGTGCCAGGTGGGTTGGAGCCGAAGCCGATCCTGGTGCTCACCGCCCCGGCGCCACGGTTCCTCTTCCTCCCTCGTGCAACCGCCTCCTTTTTCCTTCTCGCCTCCGGCTCCGGCGGGAGCCCGTATCATGACAAGAAGCCCGGCGCAGGAGAAGCAGCTCTGTTGGGCCAGAAAATTTGCACACGAGACGGTGTTGGGCCAACAAATTTGCCCTAGAGAAACAGCTTTGTTGGGCCAAAAAAAATTTTCTAAGAATCGAGCCGAAGAAAGGAACCCTAGCAGAGAAGCCGCCGTCGCAGCAGACCACCCTATAAATATGACCCTCCTGAAGCCGTCCCCTTCCACCATCTCCTCCTCCGCCGCCGCCGCCGCCGCTGCCGTGTGTTTATTGCTTGATTTTGGATCTGTTTTTCTCTTCTTGTGTTCGTTCCTCTTTGGAGAGGAAAGCGAGGTTGTAATGAGGGGCAATGATGATACAAAGTCATGCACCACTCTGAATGAGGGAATTATTTTCTCTCTTTGGGCTGACAAACAAACTTTCTACCCATTTTTCGTCTGAGCCTTCTACATACAAGTGCTTTCTTCCTGTTTTTTTTTTTTTTTGGTTGCGTTTTGTTGGAGTTCTTGAGTGATTCATGAGAACTAGATGATGTGGATCGACCGATCCAACCATGATGCGGACTGAATTTCATTTGAGGTCAAATCTAATGGCTTCTGATGGTTCTCGAGTTTGTTTACCTCCACTATGTCGTCGCTTGTCCTTGTTTAGCATCTTTCTTTGTTGACATCCCTTCGTTCTTTCCTCGAGAAGCCAGAGGGCGAAAATCAATGCGTTTGTTTTGGTTCTTTATAACCGGCTTTGTTTTGGATCTGCTGCTTTCAGGGGTTTGTTTTTAAGCAAGCTGCTTTCAGTTGGTTTGGATGAAAAGAGTAGTTTCGAAGAATCAGATGAAGCCAATTTGCAGAGCAAAGGGGCCAGATAAGTGGCGATCTTTGCATTGAAGGTTGGCGACACCAAAACCGCAGTTCTCCGTGCCGCTCAGATTTCTTTGTTTTGTGACGGCCTCGAACAAGCTGCTACATCCTCTTATCTGCGATACAAGCTGTCGGTTTCTTATCTTTTTTTTTCTTAAAACTGACATGAACAATCTTAATATAAAGAATACAGTATGTGGCGCATGACAACTGAAGAATTTGCTGCACACAAATGAAGGAACTGATAAGACAATTGAAGAATGCGCTACACACAAATGAATATGAACTGATGTCAGCTGAAGAATGCGCTGCACACATGAATATGAACTGATGAAGGGAAGAATATGCACTGAAGATGAACTGATGAAGGGAAGAATATGCACTGAATATGACTGAAGGGAAGAATGCACTGAAGATGGACTCATCAAGGGAAGAATGCACTGCGTACTGTATGCTTACAACGAGAGAATGTTAATGATGGCAGTCTGGAATGTGAACTGAAGATGGACTAATCAAGGGAACAATGCACTGCGTACTGTATGCTTACAACGAGAGAATGTTAATGATGGCAGTCTGGAATGTGAATGCCATAGTGAATGGTATGCTACTGTATAATCAGTGAATGTTAAGGATAAATCACGGTAAGCCGGCTGAAAAACACTGTTGGCTGATTTTTTGTGAGAGAAAAATACTGTTCCGGCTAAAAAAACAAGCCGAATAAGACGGATTATAAGCCAGATGAACAGGCTCAAAGAACGAGTGAATGGCACGGAACAGAACTGATCAGTTTCTCCTACGGTATAATGAGTGACGAATCAAAGAGTTGATCAGTAATTTTACATTTCAAAAAAAATATTTCTTTTAAATTAACAAAAAAAAATTTAATTCAACGTGTAGACCGTAGAATTATGATTGATGCACACACAAAAAAACTGAAGAATACTTCACGCTCCTTTGGATTGTGCAGAGCTGCCACAAATAATGCATATACTTAGGTTGTGTTTAGTTCCCGAAAATTTTTGGCTTTGGTTACTGTAGCACTTTTGTTTGTATTTGTCAATTAGTGTCTAATCATGGACTAATTAGGCTCAAAAGATTCATCTTGTAATTTTCTAACAAACTGTGTAATTAGTTTTTTTCGTTTATATTTAATGTTCTATGCATGTGTCCAAACATTCGGTGGCCTTAATGTAGCTCAACCAAAAAAAATAAAAAGACAGGACAGACAATTTTAATGCAGCTCAACCATAGAGAGACAATGCAATAGAGTAATGTAGTGCAATCAAATCAAATAATACGAAATTGTAGGCTTGTGTTGTAATGCAAGTCCTGAATGGCACTATATGCGGACAGACATGCATATAGATGCATTAGCCTCAGCTCTCTTTGGTTCTATGCGTCAGCTATCTTACAATTTGCTTGTGTTTGGTTAATCAGTAATCACAAGACTCCTGGGTAGGTTCGTAAAAGTAAATTCAAGATTTGATCGTATTGAACATTTCAGATCTGCATAATTTTATGTTCATATAAAATCGTCTCACCATACAAACATAAAACCTCTAATAAAAACATATACATGACTACATGCAACACAACGTAAGCAATCAAATACTACAATTTTACCTAATGCAAAATTTACTCATGCATAACTAAAACACCAAGACATTGCATATCTTTATTCTAGCTACTATATAAGGCTTAATGTAGGACAACTAATGCAAGTAACCAAATACATCCTATGTGCACCCATAGTAAGTAATCAAATACAACTAATGCAAGTAAAATTCCATGTACTCGAAATAGAGCATGTGTTTCACAAAATTCAGTAACAAAAGCAGCACCAATTTCGACTGCCGTGTCAAAGGCAGGTTAACCAAAAATTTAAGTTCAGACAAAATAAAGTTACAATTACACTCTGGGAGAGTGGTACATCTCGCAGCGCTGCCAACACTCTAGCTCATAAAATTTGGTACAGGGGGGCTCTCTAGCTCAGGACACCATAAGATGTCTTTCCACAAAACTCAACGGGTTAGTATCTGCGCTGCTAAACATACTTGCCTCTGTACTTGGGCTTGGACTCCCTATCAGGCTTCCCATCCTGAGCTGGTTCGAACACGGCGGAGTGGAGGTTGCCCTCCTCCATCCACTTCTGGTGGTTCTCCCTGAACTCCTTGTGCCGCTCTGCAGCCATCTTCTCAATCTCCTCAGTGTAGGGTGCGACCTTCACCATGGTCAGCAGAACCCGGCTGTACCGAAAGCTCAGGATCTGCTCAGAGGAGGTGATCAGCTTGAAGCAGGGGTGGTCGGGGAACTGCGGGCTGGCGGCGCCATCTTCACCTCGCAATACAGGGTAGAAGAAGACAAGCCTGCCACCCATGACTACCATCCTTGCAGCGAGGTGGAGGAGGTCATGGACACACTCGGCTAGGCTGTATGGCGCGGTCGATGGGATGTGGTTGTCCCGTTTCTCGTCCGGCACTGTGTAAGGGCCTTTGACGCCTTTTAGGAGCTTCCGACCACCAGACTTTCGGCCACCAGCCCGGACTCCATATGGTGGGTCACAAATTATTGCGTCGAACATCTGATTGATGACAAGCAGTGGTATTTTCAATTAAGACAAGTCTGATCAAGCAAGTAATATGTTTGAAAATAGCTCATGGAGGCAGCAGCAACAATTCCCTAACAACTGACAAATAAAGACAGGCTCACAAATTGTAGACTCCAATAAAAAAGAACTATTCCCTAATGAAAGCCTAAGAAAGAAACAAAAAACTCATAATATAAGCTTTAATCAAATTTCATGTAGCAATGCAATAGCTTTATTAGGCAATGGATTTACAAGTTGCAGAAAAGGCTTCTCAGCATAAGTGAGAGCGTTAATCATGAAGGCAGTTTTGTGGAGTTTGAGCGCAAACACATAAAATTTTATACTGAATTTGCACTTCTTTCCAGCCTAATATCCTACTCCGTGATGCAAAATTAGATGGATTATTATGTTGTTTCATCAGGTAAATTTGTTTACTCCAGTAGACCAGAAATAGAGATGGTAAGTTATAGCCAATTGTTGTCTTAGGTTCTTTGGTTAAAAAAAAAATTGCTTCCAGCACTAGAGCTATACTGACCAGACAAGCTCTATGTGATCATGTGGGGGACTTACAGTGCAACTAAAGGTTTCTACATTGTGCATTTTGTGGAAAAGGTTACTCACATTTTCAGTTCATACACTAATAATCACTAATTAATGTTAACATGAAAATGCATGCGCATAAATAGTACATAACAACTGTTACTGTTACCTCCTTCAATCCTGGGCGCCAAGGTGGGAGGTTGTTGTCTGCCCTTAGCAAACACAAAGGCTGTGGTAACTTGTACTGATAAACAGACAACATGTTAGTACTTAACATCAAATCTAGCATTCCAGCCATTCAATTAACAAATGAACCCCTAAATATTCTTGCCAAAAAGAAAAGGTGAATAACTAAACATGGATATTTTCCATGACTTAAACTAGTAAGTCAAAAAAGTCATGCAAATCATGACATAACGAGGCTAATATAACAAGCATGGGCATGTTTCATTCCTGTGTTGGCTTGCTTTTCCTTGCTCACAAGAGAAAGCCTTGCCCTGCCAGCCCAAGCAAGCAGAAATAGCTCTCCCTTCGAAGCAAGATAAAAACTTGCCAGCACGGATCCCATTTGATTTCTCACTCAGCAAGGGATCATCAAAGAACCAAGCACATTAATCCCAACAAGTTGAGGTAATTCTCCAATTGAATCAATTTAAATAAATAAAAGAATAACAAAACCCTGCCTCATCCCTATTGGTAGCCGCTTGGGCCACCGCTGACAAAAACAACAACAACAACAACATAGCCTTTTGTCCCAAGCAAGTTGGGGTAGGCTAGAGATGAAACCCAAAAGAGACGAGAAAACAGGGAGACACATAAAGGGACAAAAAGAGCACAGGACAAAAAGAGGTCATGGTTCAGGCACGTTGATTGCCAATCTCCAAGCGCTCCTATCCATAGCTAAATCCTTGGGGATATTCCACTCCTTAAGATCTCTCTTAACGGACTCGTCCCAAGTTAGTTTAGGTCGACCTCTACCGCTCTTTACATTATCGGCCCGCTTTAGAACTCCACTACGCACCGGCGCCTCAGGAGGCCTCCGTTGGACATGTCCAAACCATCTCAACCGATGTTGAATCAATTTCTCCTCAATTGGAGCCACCCCAACCCTATCCCGAATATCGTCGTTCCGGACTCTATCCCTCCTTGTGTGCCCACAACACCAACGCAACATACGCATCTCTGCTACACTCAATTGCTGGACATGTCGCCTTTTTGTAGGCCAACACTCAGCACCGTATAACATCGCCGGACGAATCGCCGTCATATAGAACTTACCTTTCAGCTTCTGAGGCACCCTTTTGTCACAGAGGACGCCAGAAGCTTGACGCCATTTCAACCAACCGGCTGAAATTCTATGCCTAACATCTTCATCAAAGTCTCCGTCCTTTTGTAGCATCGATCCTAAATACCGAAAAGTATCCTTCTTGGCCACCACTTGCCCATCGAGGCTAACGTCTCCCTCCTCATGCCTAGTCGCGCTGAAGTCGCACCTCATGTACTCGGTCTTAGTCCTACTAAGTCTGAACCCTTTCGACTCTAACGTTTGCATCCATAGTTCTAACTTCCTATTAACCCCTGCCCTACTGTCGTCAACTAGCACCACATCATCAGCAAAGAGCATACACCAAGGGATACCACCTTGTATGTCCCTTGTGACCTCATCCATCACCAAAGCAAATAAATAAGGACTCAAAGCTGACCCCTGATGCAGTCCTATTTTAATTGGAAAGTCACTGGTGTCGCCATCACAAAACAGACCCTATTTTGAGTCGTCGAGGATAGAACTATGGTACGGACTCTCAAAATCTAGCATCGCTAGATCAACTTATGAGTGTTACTGATTTGTTGAGATAGGCTAGAGATAAAATTGACAAGAGTCACAAATATAGAGGATAAATAAAAGTTCAAAAAAAGTAATTGTCAGGGAAATCACTGTTGCCATCATCAATTGTTATAACACCTACCAATATTGCTGTACATGCCCTTTTCATGAGCCTCATAATTCCAAACAAATTGCAGATGACTGGGCTATAGAGACAACAATAGCATGCAAGAAGATGATTGAAGACAGTGCGAAATTACCTGCTCAAAGTTGCTCCAAACATTGCAATTGGGGCCACGGCCATCCCGTACAACCCTTATATCGATATCTGCACCCTGAAAAGTCTTTATCAGAAAGACATAGAGACTAACAAAATTAAAAGGTATATTTATTCGCACAAACACAAACCATCGTCATAGCTCCAAAATGCGCAGCTGCAACCAAAATGCTACCAGTCCCAACAAAAGGGTCATAGACAAGCTTCCCAGGCCGGGCCAGACCCTGATTGGCCATGAGGAAAGCCATTTCAGCATCCATTGCAGTCGGGCCAATGTACTTCCTACTCTTGAGCTGGTATGTTGGCAGGAGATGCCTATCAGCAGCTCCAACCTCCCGGCCAAAGAATATTGACCTCTTCACAACCGGTGGGAGACCATTGTTGGACCCATAGTCATCTGTCTCCATGACAAAGAACCTGTGATCAGGCTTCTTCAAATTAACACGTCCCTGAAAAGAAACAAAAGGTTAAGCCTCATTACGCGTCTAATACCATTCAGCAGCATCCACAAGATCAGCACCAAAAGAAATGGACGAAAGAATATGTCATCAACCTGGAATGGTATGTAAGTGAGGCTCTGTATGATCTCGTTCTGCTCTTGGGAGCTGATCACCTTGCCGAAGCTGTCGACAACGATCTTGAAGGTGCTTTCCGGGGTCAGGAACGGTAGCTTCCTCTCGTCGGGGTACTCCCTGACCGACTTCTCCAGCTCCTCGTAGGTGGTGCCATGGCCCCAGAGCTCGTAGATCCCCTTCACCAACAAGCCTACCCCACACGACGACCGAGAATCACGCAGACCAATCAATAAACGGCAACGGGAGGAGAAGGTTGGGAAGACTAAAAGGACCTGAGCTCGCGCTTACTGCGGTTGGCGACCTGGGCGGCGAGGCGCTCGTCTCCGGGGAGACGAACGAGATGGAAGGGGGAGTCTACGTGGTGGTTCTCCGGCATGCGCCACTCGACGGATTCGCCGGCGCCTGGGCCGGCGAAGAGCTCAGCGAGGGACTCCACCTCCGGCCGCCGGTAGTCCAGGAGCCTGTGGTAGAAGACGCATAGGTACCACATCTCTCTTGCGCTGCCTTTCTCCGGTCCCTTGCTACTCCAGTGGGAGGAGAAACGCTGGGACGCTGTCGTGGTTCGGCGTCTCCGGCGGCGGCGGCGGCGGGAGGGAATCAAACGAAGAAAAGGAAAGATTGCGAGAAGGGGGAAAATAACCTACCTAAACCCCGGAGAACGGTGACTGAAATGTGGGCCCGTTAAGGTGTCTTGGTGTTTTCATGGGCTGGGCCTGCGCAGGAGCACGGGCCGACAAGTTCTCCTCGAATTCTGATAAAAATACTAATGGGCTGTTTCTCAAAAAAAAAGTAATGGGCCGACAAGTTCTCCTCGACACTTCTGTGGAACTCCACCATTTCTCTTTATATTCCCCTAAAAAACATTTCTCTTTATATTTGCCTCCTATTATTAGTTGTTTTATTAGAGCATATATATCTAGCATTATCCTAGTATCACCCCTATTACCCCTATCCCCATAAAAATGTCGCATTGGAATACTTTTTTTTCTTGCTCCAACAATTCTCTAATACCTCTCCTTTTGTGATGACCGTCAATATGTTCCTTATCTCCCCCTCAAATAAAGGGGAAGTTATATCTCCTCAATAGCATGGGAACCACTCTAACTACCACTTTTGAACCATCTTTTCTCTACGCTCCTATGGAGCCCACTTTCCATATTCTTATTGGGGTACTGATGCAGCAACTCCTCCAATGTTCATAAAGATAATATTGGATTATCCTAATTATACACATTACGCATAGATTGTTGAGAAACTAGTGGAGATGCTCTTAAAAGAGTACTGAGTGAATTCCCCACACATTGCTGTTGGATTTTAAAAAAAACTGACATTGAAAGAAGCAAAAGATTTTAGATAAAGAATTATGCAGAGCACGCAGAGCATTTGGAATTTGCCAAGAGCATGAGATGGTGCATTGTTTTCCAAATAAAGGAAGCATGTCATGGGGTTAATGACAACTTGAAGAAAACTATACAATATAAATGATTTCACAAAGGAAATGGACAAATGTTTCTTAAAGGGTAAGAAAGGGTTTTTTATTGGTACCATTAGAATTCTTCAACTTTTGAAAACTACTATTACTATTCACCTATTTGGAATCATGCCATTACAATTCAATAGAGACTGGAGTTGTGCCATTTTCTACACTAGTGAAGACGTTAGGCCCACCTGCAGTACATTGTATTTCCGTATAGACGAAAATGCTCCCACTACCTCTATCTCCTGACACTCACTGACGTGTGGGTCCTACAGGTCAGCTCCTTCAATCTCTAGCCAGCTGCCTATCTCCTTTTTCAATCCCTTCTCACCAATGGCAACGGTCTTGCACCCATGGTCCTGCTCCTCACTAGAGCTCACACCACCTGACCCCTTGGCATGGTTAATGGGCTCGCTAGTGGGGGATGAGGAGGATCCCATGATGAGGACATCGCCACGCTAGACACACCGACGTTATGGTCTTCCCCAAGTTGCAATTCGTCCCTAACTCAGCTGTCACATCACCCTCGGATTCAGTAGACACGTCGTCACTGTTTCGGTCATAACTTTCTCATACGACATCGAAACGGGGCATTCTTAGATGCGTTGGAAAGGGGACGACGACGCCATCGTTTTGGATCTGGTCCTAGCTCCAAAAGGTCTGTGGATCATTCTGTGTGACCACGAAAAGGTGTTGCGTCACCTATTTGGGCCAACTTGGCCATGTATCGTGTCGGGCCTTAAGCCCAAGTTGTGGGCGCCCAACCCCTGGTCGTCCCCAACCCTAGGTCGAGTCTTAGACTATAAACACAGCCGCCGCCGCTGTTAGACAATTGGGTTTTGTTTAGAGTTTAGTTTTCCATCGAGAAACTGAATCGTTCATTGTAACTATGGTGACAAATCCTTTTACAGTGATCCAGGGCCCCTGTTCTTGATCTCCTCCACTGTGTCGATTAGTCCTTTAGAACCGAGTTCTCGAACCCTCTACTGATATTCGTGTCATTCATATTTACAATTTCAGATTGCGTGTTTTACCTTCTTGCTTGTGCTCTTCGATTCGCTTGCAGGAAAAACCTTCTTGGCGAGGTCAATCAAGTTGTGCTTGGTTGATAACCAACGAAGCAGTGGTGTAACGGTTACAGGGTTCGAATCGTGTTTGATTTGAAGCTGGATCGCCAACGTCGAGATCTCCACAAATCGAACTTACCGGCTACCTCCCGGAAGATCGGGCCTGTACTCATCAGCCCACGATGGAGAAGGTGTGGGCGTCGAGGGTGCCATTGCGGGCCAACCTTCTTCGATGGCTGCCATGGCGAGCCGAGCTCGCCACCTTCACCCAATATGAATCTTGCAGGAGCACGACGATGTGGACGCGTGGACACCTGTAGGGGATTGAATAGGAGATCGAGGAGCTCGCCATGTCAGCCTTAGCCTCGACGGTGCCACCGCCGATGGATGCCCCGGAGGCGGCAACAGCGCCAACAAAGAGGGAGAGAGGCGGAGGGAGCAGAAGAAGTGCCACAACATCTTCATCACAGGCTTCGCCTCCAGGAGCAGTTGCTGCCTACGGCCTCCTCCATCTTTTTGACGTCAACGACGACAGCGGCGAGAGACCACGCCCCCTCTCTCGCGCATGTGGCCACAGACCTCTATCCTCCACAGCACCAGTGCCAGCACCCTCTATAAGGTCCCAAATGGCTAGAGGGAGGTGAATAGCCTATTTAAAAATCTACAAGCTTCACTAGAAAAGTGAGTTAGTAAAACAAACGGCGTAGCAATTATAGCACCAACTCACTAAGCTATGCAAGCCACCTACACAAGTCTAGTTCAAGGCTAAACACTAACCACACCAATAACTAACTCTACTCCTAAACAAAAACAAAACTACACAAGCTAGAGACAAAGATTAACAAGCTACACAACTAGCAAGATAGATAAGTAAGCAAAGGAGTGAGCTAGGATTGTTATATCGACGTTGATGAGTAGAGATATATCCAATGAACCAATCAATCAACGCAATTACATACACAAGATGAAATCCTTGGCAAAGAGATGACACAAGAATTTTTACAAAGGTTCACTTGCTTCCCGGCAAGCTAGTCCTCGTTGTGGCGATGCACCCACTTGATGGATCGCGACCTAATTGACTATCAAGAGTCAAACCCTCAGCGGGTACCGCCCATCCACTCACAAGATGGGGATCCTCCAAGCCACGAGCTCCACTAGAGTAGCCAATTCGCGAACTCCCGCAGGGAAGGCTCAAGAACCCCTCACAATCCCTTGGTGAGGCTCGAAACAATCTCCAATCATGAGCTCAACACCACCGCTGCTCCAAGCCATCTAGGATGTCGAGAAACACCCAAGAGTAATAAGCAATTCACAGCCAACTCAATGGATCAAGGGCCACTAGATGCAACTCTCAAAGCAATGCGTTTGAATCTCACTCAATCTCACTAGGATGCACAATCAAGCAAGAAGATGAGTGAAAGGGGATGTGCTCAGCTCAAGAGGATGTTAGAGAGTCCAAATGTCTAAGAGAGAGTTCCCCAAACCGGCCAAACACATATTTATAAGCCACTCCAAAGAATAGAGCCGTTAGAAACAAAGAAACTATTCTGCGCGTGCTGACCGGACGCGCAGCTCAGATCGACCGGACGCGGCCACAGCGTCCGGTTGCACCTGCGCAACTTCACTGATGCTCGCCACATGTCCCGTTTTAAATTTCGTTCGTTCGATCTCCAACGGTCACGAAACGTTACCTTCTTAGTCAAAGCATGACCAGACACGTTACACCCGGCGTCCGGTTTGGGTCCAGTAAGGATCCAGAGAGCGATTTCGTCGACCGAACTGTTCGGTCGCATGTGACCGGATGTGCCACCGTGTCCAATCAAACCTTCCCTTCGCGCTGCTCTCCTGAGTGCGTGACCATACACGCTGGTCCCGCGAGTGATCGAACACTCCGGTCACAAATCCTCGCACTTCGCCCCGCGCGCCTGCCAGTTGAGCTGACCGGACGCGCCAGCCGCGTCCAATCCAGCGTTTGGTCACGCGTCCGATTACCCCAGTGACTTCCTTTCGTCTCTATTTCTTTGCCTCTGGTGCAGTGAAAAATAGGCGTTTCACTTCCACAAAAGCGCCGAGAGGAACCCAAACCCCTCTTTACCCCTCAAACTCCACCTCCTTCGCAAATGTGCTAACACCACCCAGTGTTCACCATCTTGTGCTTGTGTGTTAGCATTTTCTCAAATATTTTTTAAGGAGTTAGCATCTCACTAGATCCTAAATGCATATGCTCAAGAATATGGGTCTAGTAGCACTTAATTCATGAGATGACCGTGATTGCCCCTCTTGATAGTCGGCTATCAATCCTAAACCCGGTCAATCACTTCTCTACTCATCTTTAGACTGATAAAAGAGAATCCTATAATTATACCTTTGCCTTGATCATCTCATTCCTTGTCCATCACCTATGTGCATGTTCACCATCATCTTTATCTTCATGCACTTGCGATCTTATGGTCATCACCATCATACTCCTTGCTCCTTCATCACATGTGTTGCTACGCCTAAGTTAATTCACTTGACACAATGGCATTAGCAACTTGGTGTCATTAATTACCAAAACCAAACTTGGGCTTTCACCCTCGTCCTTCCCCTCAACTGCGTCGGCGCGGCCGCCATTCCCTCCCATCCAGCGCCGCCTTCGTCCTTTCCCTCGATTGCGTCGATGGCGGAGTCACCTTGGCCCATGGCAGTGGTCCTGCACCAAGGGGCGGGGCGGGGCTCGCCACGCTTGCGTCGGTAGCTGCCCTCTGGCCTCCGCGCATTCGACGCCGGGGCGAGATCGATCTGAGCCGCCCGAAGCCGGACCGAGCAGGACTCGGACACCACGTGCAATTGAAGAAGAAGCATCTAACTAGTGGGGCCCGCACATTAGAGAGTGGATGGAGAGACTAGCAGCAGGGGTATTTTGGTCCATACGGAATACGAAGGACTTTGGCACCTATGTGTGGGCTTAATACTTTTGCATACGTAAAAAATGGTATGATTCAAGTTGGAGAAGAATTATAATGACAAGTTTCCAAATAGGTGAATAGCAATGGTATATCTCAGAAGTTCGAAAATTGTAAATTATATTTTAGAGAAAGGACAATAATACATATTACTGAGTTGAACAATAGACTTAAAATGCAGTATATTCTATAAAACAAATAAAAGATGATGTTCTTTTCCTAAACTATATTTTAGAGAAAGGACAATAAAGATGGAACCCACTAAAGCTAAGATATTTCTGTTCTCTGTAGAAAACACAAACAATTTGCAAGTCTCATAAACCATGAGGGGCATAAGTTACATCATCATGAAGACAGACAATTATAATGGTCAAGAAAAGATATATTGTTTGTTGAAAAAGAAGAGATACATTCAAATTTAGCACATCAGTAATTTACTAGCAAAAGTGTCTGTGCGTTGCAACGGGGAGAAATTATGTTTTGCTCTTTCTATAAAATTTAATAAACTTGTCTCTGTATCTCTCTCTTTCTCCATGTTGTCGTGTCAATTAGAATTCGGGCACCATGCTTTTCTTGTTTTTTTACTGGCTTCTTCCATGGCTATGTCATCTCCTCGGCAATTCTTACAGTTGTTGCTACTCATCTTGCTCCAACCCAGGTGAGTCTAGTTGCGCTCTGCCAAGACATCGGAAAGTTTACAATATGGCTGGGGCTATGGCCATGGGACATCCAGTTAATCGGGCTTGGGCGGCATGGTCCGTACCTCTAACGCCGGTGGCAAAGACATGCACGGGCCTAGGAGTTCAGCCATTCAGGCCAGATGGCCCTAGCATCACCACGTCCATGCCCGATGGCGCCTCAAACTCTCACTGCATGTGTCTGGCGTGTGGACTGTTTTGGCACCTCAGACAACAACGTGGTGGTGTGACAGAGAACACCGGCCATCATGGTGAAGAAAGGTGATGGCCGACATGCGCCGATGAATAGGGGTGTCGGCACCGCAGGCGCTCCTCCTCAGATCCCAGTCGTCCGAGCGATACACGGTAGCAGTGGTGCGAACAGCGGAGGTGAAGCCAGAGCTCGCACGTGTCGGCGAAGTTGCTATACAATATCTGGACTCGGCACTCGTGACAGCAGCGGGCCCCGTAGAGCATCTCAATCGATGAGACCTGACCATGGAATGAATCGGCGGCGAGATCCCCTTCCTCCGATTGAACAACACAATGGTGTGTGCTCGGCAATACGGCAATGACCGTTGTAGCAAACAAATTTATGGGGTTGTAAGCATATGCGAGTTCAATTTTAGAAACATAAACCAATCTGGATGAAGAACGAGTTGGGCAGGTACGACATATGTGTCCCTTTTTGGTTTTGATTTGGAGTTCATTTTTTTATTTTGTTAGTAACTTTGACTATTTTCTGCCTTCTTATTTTAGTTGATTTCTAACTTGCATATCTGCGGCACGCATACGGAGTCCGGCTGTGCCAAAGGACACCGGGGTATTTTGAAATAAAAAACGGGTTCAAAGAAAATATGAATCTTATCTTAATTTTTAATATTATATATCTTACCATGGAAAACTTTTTAAATTTCGTTTTTTGGTTTTTTTATTTTGCCCGTGTTTTTTTTTGTTTCAGACCTATCACATGTTACCTCTTTTGGTTTCGTTTTTCCTCTTCGGTGCTCGTCTGTTTCCTTTTTTCTTTCTATTTTGCGTTTCAGACACGTACTTGACTCATGTTCGTAAAATAGACGTATTTGAAATTGAATCTTGGTTTAGAAGGAGTCTTACATCTCATATGCAATCTTGGTTTAGGAGGAGTCTTACATCTTATATGTAGGTGGACAAAAAATCTTGGCGAAAATTTTGCCTCTTTATTATTAAAGTAGTATAGATAAAGAAGAGATTATAATGATTAACAAGATTAAATAGTTTGACCTTATTGACTTAAAAGAGAAGCAGAAAAATTCTCATGTGTTCCGGCAGCAGATGGCTTATGCATAAAAAAATTCAGCAATATATAGAATCGTCGATGAAGAACGATCTGGATTCTGGAGGCTTTGCCATAGATAGCTGGCCTACGCAATTGATTTGTCGCTGAAGATCAATCAACGAGCTGAGAGTGGAGGCGATCCTTTGGCTCCTTGCTGTTGTAGTGCTTCATAAATAACAGGGTGCATAAATGACTGGAGAGGGGAAAGGACGTTGTTGCTGTGATTGTTAGGGAGTGCAGTGGAACCTTACAATAACGAATCTGCAGGACGGACCCTGGCCTCTCATTGCGCCACGTCGCCTGAAATTTCCTAACCGTTCGATGCCGTGCTAGTGCTCAGATTTGGTTCATTGCATCATCTCTCTTACAGCAAAAGCAAGGTTCTGGAGCGAGCGCCAGGACAACAATTTCATCAAGCTCTCAATCTCTCCGTCGCTTAGGTCCTTGTCCAGTGCTTCGAGCACGGCGCACCGGCAAGGCAGTGCCCCACCTAGCATGGGAGCCCTCCGCTTCCTCGCAAGTTGAGGAGGTGCTCGAGTTCGCCCTGCCTCCTCTGCTCGTCCTCAATGCAGGGAGGCAAATCGCCATCGTTAGGAAGAAGGAGAGCGTCGTCACCGCAAGAAAGAAGGCAACCAGTGATGGCACAACACAACTTCCCAGCGCCTCTCTTCTCCCTAGGAAGCGCCCCTCTTCTCCCTCCCCAACAGGCGCTATGCAGCGCACTAGTAGCTGCCAGCGACGGTGCACACAATATGCTCGATGAAGTGCCTACAAGATTTGGCTCTCTCCGGTAGATACTAATACTCCCTCCATTCTAAATTATAAGTCATTTCAAGAATTTTGAAGAGTCAAAGCATCACGATGGCGGTAGCAATTTTGACGGACACAAAAATCGGTGCCGGAGCCAGCGGAAACACTCGGTTGTCCATTAGCAATTGTCATCGAGGAAACGCCGAGGCACACAATGGCACAAGTTGTAATAAATAGTGTATAGCGGATTGGCGTCGCGGTAGCGGATTACGGATAGCGGACGATAAGTTCCAACAGCGGCACCCGATAACCCAACATAATTTGAAGTATATATATCATAAATAATGAGTATAAATAGACATTTAGTTACACTCAAAGAACACCTGAACCTGGACCTTGGAGGCTACATCCGATGCGTGAGTATTTGGCTTGGGGGTGTGAGTCATAGTGGGGTGAGCTAATTAGGGTTATTTGCTTCCATGCTATTACGGCCTGCTACGTGCAATTGCGGCTGCAATATAATTCCGCTACTCAGAATTGCGGCCGTAAAGTTTCAAGGTGCAAAGTTTTAAGTGCTACCTCGTAGCGGTAGCAGCAATGGATCGCTACTATTATTGCAGCCACTACCGTCGCTATTTATTAGCTTGCTGTGAGACGGTAGCTGCTTGTTCTCGGACCAGGGTCAAGAGCCGTTATTCCGCTGGAATTTACCTGTTGCCCTCTAGCTCTGTGCTTGCTATCCACGGACAGCAACTCAGGTGGCTCCACGCGCAAACAGCCGTTTCCTCTCTAACGCGACACGGCAATTCCCAAGCAACTATTCCATGTCCATATCGTAAACTCGATCAGCCCTCTGGTCCGTGCAAACACCTCCCAACATTGGCACGGCTCCAAAGCTCCGTGCCGTGGCCAGAGAACAATGCCGTCCGTCTGCGGCTTTCCTTAACAGCGACAACAACCATAGTCCATAGGTCTTATAAAAGCTCACACACTAGCTCACAGCAAGCCAACCATGGGAAGCTTCAAGCTCTCGTTGCTCCCCATCCTTCTCCTTACAGTCGTCGCCGCGGTGTCCGTCGATGAGCTCCGTACGTTCATCGTCCACGTGCAGCCGCACAAGAGCCACGTGTTCTGTAGGACCGAGGACGACCGAACGACATGGTACAAGACGTCCCTTCCAGAGGATGAGCGGCTCATCCACTCGTACCACCACGTCGCGAGCGGCTTCGCCGCTCAACTGACGGAGCAGGAGCTCGACACGCTGTCCGCCATGCCCGGGTTCGTCACGGCGGTGCCGAACCAGGTGTACAGGCTGCTGACGACGCACACGCCACAGTTCTTTGGGCTGGAGCTGCCGCAGAGCGGGAGGAACTGATAGACTTAGAGGATCTTCTAGTAGAGTACCGAGATCGGGAACAATATAGTAACTGTGAACTAGGTCTAGAGGATTAGGAGTTAAACCGTCATTGGAGGGAGCAGATCCGGAGGCGTCCATGGCGTTGATGTCGCGGTGAAGTAGATCGCGTCGTCCTTCGGGCCTCCACCGACGTTGACCGACGACGGTGGTACGGCAGTGGAGAGGTGGCGGCGCGGTGGTGCTTCCCGACGCCACTGCGCGATGCCGATCAGTGGCCTAGGGTTTGTGGAGTAGGTTTTGGGGCACGGTGAACCTCGTGACAAGTGCCAGCGGCCCCCACTCCCTTCTTTATATAGCGCAGCGCGTCGGGGGCCCACCAACCATGGAGCGGTTGGGCGCCCCCGATCAGGGCGCGATCCAAAGGGGAATGAGGCCCTAGCCGTTGGGCTGGGCCTCGGAGATCAATCCAACATTCTCCCCCTTGATCTCATCTCTGCTTTCTCACTTCGTTAACCCACCCCATCACAAATTAGTGTATTGGGCATGTTTCATCATAACAGTTATTACCATTAGATTAGACAGTCACAGACACTTTTCTGTTCAGAGGTAGATTCTCGCCTTGGGCCCTCTTACTATCCAGGAATCACAGGCCTTCCTTCAAACCCATGCCGGCTACGTGTTCTCTGAACACATTGGGCGGTAAGCCTTTCGTAAGCGGATCCGCTAACATCTTTTCTGTGCTTATATGTTCAAGACTTATGACGTGATCCTGGATTTTATCCTTCACAACATAATATTTTATGTCAATGTGCTTGGCGGCATTGCTTGACTTATTGTTGTGAGCATACAACACTGCTGGCTCGTTATCACAATACAACTTTAGTGGTTTATCGATGCTGTCGACCACCTTCAAACTGGGTATAAATTTCTTAAGCCAATTCACCTGTCCTGACGCCTCATAACAAGCAATAAACTCAGCATACATTGTGGACGATGCAGTGACTATTGTTTGTTTTGAGCTTTTCCATGATATGGCTCCTTGCGCGAGAGTGAATATATACCCTGAGGTAGACTTTCTATCATCTCCCGCGTAATCAGAATCCGAATATCCTACTATTTGTAGGTCATCAGATCTTCTGTAGGTTAGCATGAGCCCTTTTGTACCTTGCAAGTATCTTAAGACCTTCTTTACTAAATTCCAGTGTTCCATACCTGGATTACTTTGATATCTGCCAAGCAGCCCAGTCACAAAAGCCAAATCTGGGCGTGTGCACACTTGAGCATACTGTAAGCTTCCGACAGCTGAAGCGTATGGAACGGCTTGCATGCGATCGCGCTCGAACTTGCTCTTGGGACATTGATGTTCCCCATACTTGTCTCCTTTTACAATAGGAGCAGGTGATGGTCTACACTTATGCATATTGAATTTATTCAATATTTTCTCTATATATGCCTCCTGGGACAATCCTAATACCCCTCGGTTTCTATCTCGGTGAATCTTTATGCCCAAGACAAAAGAAGTTTCACCTAGATCTTTCATATCAAAATTTGAGGACAAAAATCTTTTGGTTTCCTGCAGCAGAGTGACGTCACTACTTGCTAGTAGAATGT
Organism: Saccharum hybrid cultivar R570; assembly: GCA_038087645.1. Lineage (NCBI taxonomy): Eukaryota > Viridiplantae > Streptophyta > Magnoliopsida > Poales > Poaceae > Saccharum > Saccharum hybrid cultivar. The sequence continues at coordinate 2,386,284 of JAQSUU010000198.1, forward strand.
CATCTACATACAGTACTAGGAAAATATATTTCCCATTCTTAAACTTTGCATACACGCAATTGTCCTCAACATTCTCTTTAAACCCAAACTTCCTGATTGTCTTATCAAACTTCAAATACCACTGTCTGGATGCTTGCTTTAATCCATAAATGGATTTCTTCAGGTGACAGCCCATTCTTTCCTTGCCTGTCACAGCAAAACCTTTCGGTTGTGCCATGTACACTCTTTCTTCTAGATCCCCATTGAGAAACGCTGTCTTCACATCCATCTGATGTAATTCTAGATCAAAATGTGCCACTAGGGCCATTATGATTCTAAAGGAGTCCTTGCTCGAGACGGGAGAGAACGTTTCATTGTAATCTATCCCTTCTCGCTGAGTAAAACCTTTTGCTACCAGTCTTGCTTTATACCTTTCTATGTTCCCTTTGGAGTCACGTTTCACTTTGTAGACCCATTTGCAGCCTACTGTTTTGGCTCCTTCAGGAATTTCCTCTAGGTCCCAAACTTTATTGGTACTCATGGACTTTAATTCATCTTCCATGGCTTCTTGCCACTTAGATGCTTCAGTGCTCCTCATGGCTTCTTCAAATGAGGTGGGTTCATCCTCCATCTGAACTTCTTCGCATTCATAGACTATGTAGTCATCTGGAATAGGAGACTTTCTCGCTCTTTGAGGTCTGCCAGAAGGTTCTGCTACTGGCATTTCTTGTTCTTGAGGCTGGTCTTGTTGGGGCTGCTGTTCATCGACTATGGGTTCATTCGGTTCCTGAAGGACAGGTTCCGAATTAGCCGTAGACGAAATTACAGCAGGTGTTGTCACCACTTGCGTAGGTCCAACAACAACAGGCAGCGTGAAGTAGGGTTTCTGCACCATAGGGATGGGCACGAACACCCGCTTCTCTTCAAGGGTGATTTCTCGCGCTGTCTTGCTCCCCCTGATCATCTGATCTTCTAGAAAACTAGCGTGTCTTGTTTCCACAAACTTGGTATGTCCACCAGGGCAGTAAAAACGATAACCTTTGGACTTTTCTGGATAGCCAATGAAATGGCAACTTACTGTTTTGGGGTCTAGCTTTCCTATGTTTGGGTTAAATACTTTTGCTTCAGCAGGGCTCCCCCAGACACGCAGATGGTTGACTGAGGGTTTCCTGCCGGTCCACAACTCATACGGTGTTTTAAGTACTGACTTGCTCGGAACTCTGTTGAGAATATGAATGGCGGTTTTTAAGGCCTCCATCCACAAACTCAGTGGCAGAGTGGAATAGCTCATCATGCTGCGCACCATATCCATCAGAGTACGGTTACGCCTTTCTGCTACTCCATTTTGCTCTGGGTCGCCCGGCATTGAATACTGGGCTACTATGCCATTTTCCTGTAAGAACTTTGCAAAAGGTCCAGGAACCTGTCCATAAGGGGTATGTCGACCGTAGTACTCCCCCCCACGGTCAGATCTCACTACTTTGATTTTTCTGTCTAGTTGATTTTCAACCTCAGCCTTGAATATCTTAAACTTGTCTAAAGCTTCTGAACGTTCTTTGATTGGATATATATATCCAAAACGAGAGTAGTCATCTGTGAATGTGATGAAGGAATCAAAACCATCCACAGATGTTACTGGAAAAGGTCCACAGATGTCCGTGTGGATCAATTCTAGTACTCCCGTGCTTCGCTTAGCGCCTTTCTTTATGTTCTTTGCTAACTTGCCTTTAATGCAATCAACGCATTGCTCTAACTCTGAGAGTTCTAGTGGTGGGAGTATTGATTCTTTAACTAAGCGTTCTATTCTCCCCCTCGAAATATGGCCTAAACGACAGTGCCATAATTTCGATGAGGAATCAATTCTTTTCCTTTTCTTGCTAGCATCTGCGGGTATTGCATTCTCAGCATTATTACATTCAGCATTCACATTCTCAGACGTTGATAATAAATAAAGTTTGTCTTGTCGGAAGGCAAGACCCACACACTGATTATTTAACTGTAGCTTACAATTGTTCTTGCTGAAATGACAATCAAAACCATAGTCTGACAAACATGAAACTGAAATCAAATTTCTGGCTAAAGAGGGAACATAAAGAACATCATGCAACTTAAGTGTGAAACCACTAGCTAAGTCTAGAGATAGATTTCCTATAGCTCGAACTTCAGCTTCAACGCCAGTGGCCACCTTAATCTGTCTTTCTCCTCTTTGAAGGGTTCTCCCTCCATTGAATCCCTGCAAAGAGTTGGCAACATGAACAGTTGCACCTGAGTCAATCCACCATGTGGATCTAGCATAGCTTAGATATAAGGATTCATCAACAAAAGTTATAATGTCCTCACCCTTTACTAGGCAGTGTCTCATGAACTTAGGGCAGTCGTGCTTCCAATGCCCTGTCTCATTGCACCATCTACAGCGATCCGGGTCCTCCTGCTTCTGCTGGTTGTCTTGTTTTGGCTGTGCTTTGTGCTGTGAAGAGTTTCCTCCCTTGTTATGAGAGGTGGAGGCATCTGGAGCTTTCTTGTTGTAGAATGGCTTCTTGTTCTTTCCTTTGACAAAGTTCACAGAACCACCATTTGCATTCTTTAGCCTTTCTTCTTCTTGTACACACATTGCAATCACCTTCTCTAAATCCCAATCCTCTGGCTGTGTATTGTAATTGACAACAAATGTCTCATACTCTTTGAGAAGAGAGTTTAGAGCTAAGTGAATGATGAAACCATCTGCCAGGGGCATCTTTAGCTTGTCTAACTTAGCTGCCATGGTGCTCATGCTCAGAATGTGCTCTCTCACACTCCCCCCTGTGAACTTCATGTTAGTGAGTTTCTGGATCAGTGTGGAAGCATGAGCTTTGGTGGAACCAGTGAACTGATTCTTTACTTTCTCAAGATATTCTTTTGTTGTTTCACATTCTGGGATGGCACCTCTTAAGCCCTCTGTGATGGTTTTCTTGATGACAATCTTGCACTTGCGGTTTGATTTTTCCCACCTGTACTTCTCAAGATCATACTTTGCTCTAATGGGAGCATAGTCTCGCTTCCGATTAGCAAAAGCTTCATCGGTCTCATTTTGGGCCCTTTCGGGCTCCTCTGGCTTAGTGGGTTTTGGCTCCTGAAGAGCCAAATCTATCTCGGCAAGTGCTAGAGCTGCATCAAGTTCTTCTCGCCACAGAACATAGTTCTGTCCCGTCAGCTTTGGGATTGCACTAATAAAGTGCATCGCATTGAGAGCTTGGTCTGAAATTAAACATAATAAAATAGTGAGGACATGAATAGTAAATCTAGGAAAATATGATTGCATATCTTAATTTAACGTTGGTCAAAATCAAGATATACAAAAATAGCCCTGTACATAAATTCTAATCACCGTTGGGCAGAATAGAATAAATGTATAGAAAATATATAACTTGCGCAGCGGAAAACTTGAATTAACTTGCTATTTTTCAGAAGCATAACTTGCTGACTTTGCTCTCTAAATAATAAACACGTTGGTGCAATTAAATAGAGTTTAACAACTGGGCAAAACAATAATATAAATGCTTCTGAAAAAATAGAAAAAAATGAAAAATTTTGTACTGTGCTTATCGGGCCGCGGCTAACGATTTGGCCCACGGCCACTTTGGGCCCAGCCCAACTGCGCGCGGGGGAAGTCTTGCTCAGCCAGGCCGCAACCTGGGCCGGCGGCGTGCATTCGGCCCAGCGCCGAAACCCGCCTGGGCTCAAAGCTGGTCCAGCACACCTCAGCCGTTGGATCGCATCCGACAGTCTAGCTTCAAAGTCGGGTGATCAAAAACCCCTGGATGCAGCCGCCGGATGGAACCCTAGCTTCATTTCTTACTCGCTCGTTCTCTCTCTCTGCCTTGGTTCTTCTCTCTCACCGCACCGAAAAGCAAAAGGGAGACAGAGCTCCTTGCGGCGGCCGGAGATGAACGGCGCCGCCCCGAGGGCCCTGGCCGGTGCGCGCGCTCTCCGATGGTGGAGCGCGCCGCCGTCTAGGGTTTTCGAGTGCGGTGCCTTGCTGGAGCGAGGGTCCGCGGCCGTTCTGTGGTGGTCCCGATCGTCAGTGAACCGGCGGCGGTGCGGGTCCGACAGCGGCGCAGGTAAGTGGCCTTTCTTTGCTTTTAGGATTCTCGTGTTCTCGCATATCTAGCTAGGGTTAGGGTTCCCTGTTCTTGCGCTGGCTAGGGTTAGGGTTTGACAAGAAAACAACCCCTTTCTATGTGCTCGCTGTTCTAGATAGGTAGTCCCCGAGCCCGATCTACTACTAGATCGGCCGATACCATTGATAGACTTAGAGGATCTTCTAGTAGAGTACCGAGATCGGGAACAATATAGTAACTGTGAACTAGGTCTAGAAGATTAGGAGTTAAACCGTCATTGGAGGGAGCAGATCCGGAGGCGTCCATGGCGTTGATGTCGCGGTGAAGTAGATCGCGTCGTCCTTCGGGCCTCCACCGACGTTGACCGACGACGGTGGTACGGCAGTGGAGAGGGGGCGGCGCGGTGGTGCTTCCCGACGCCACTGCGCGATGCCGATCGGTGGCCTAGGGTTTGTGGAGTAGGTTTTGGGGCACGGTGAACCTCGTGACAAGTGCCAGCGGCCCCCACTCCCTTCTTTATATAGCGCAGCGCGTCGGGGGCCCACCAACCATGGAGCGGTTGGGCGCCCCCGATCAGGGCGCGATCCAAAGGAGAATGAGGCCCTAGCCGTTGGGCTGGGCCTCGGAGATCAATCCAACAGGAACTACACCTCCGGGTCCGGCGAGGGCGTCATCATCGGCGTGCTCGACGGCGGCGGCGATCCCTTCCACCCCTCCTTCAACGGCGACGGCATGCCGCCGCCGCCGGCCAAGTGGAAGGGCCGCTGCGACTTCAACGCCTAGCTCGGCGTGCAACAACAAGCTCATCGGCGCACGTTCTTTCAAGTCGTCGGACCCGTCCCCGCTCGACCGGGATGGCACTGCATGCACACGTCGAGCACCGCGGCGGGAGCCGTCGTGCCGGGCGCCCAAGTGCTCGGCCAGGGCGCCGGCACTACTTTCGGCATGGCGCCACGCGCGCACGTCACCATGTACAAGGTGTGTAGCGACGACGACTGCAGCAGTGCCGACATCCTCGCTGGCATTGACGCGGCCGTTGGTGACGGCTGTGACGTTATCTCCGTGTCCCTTGGCGGGGAGACGAGGCCATTCTACACAGACAGCATCGCCATCGGCATGTTTGCGGACGTTGAGAAGGGCATATTTGTCAGCTTGGCAGCCGGCAACGCCGGCCCAGCGGTTAGCATGTTGTCCAACGATGCTCCGTGGATGCTCACCGTCGCGGCGGGAACCATGGACCGTCTGATCGCTGCCCAGGTGCGCCTCGGAAACGGCTTGACGTTCGACGGCGAGTCGGTTTTCCAGCCCAACATCTCGATGACCGTCACCTACCCGTTGGTCTACGCGGGCGCCAGCTCAACACCCAACGTCAGTTTCTGCGGCAACGGCTCACTGGACGGCTTCGACGTCAAGGGCAAGATCATGCTCTGCGACCGTGGCAACCTCGTCGACAGGCTTGACAAAGGTGCCGAGGTGAAGACTGAAGAGAGCCGGTGGGTTCGGCATGATTATGGCCAACCAGTTCGCCGACGGGTACAGCACCATCGCCGACGCGCACGTGCTCCCTGCCTCGCACGTCAGCTACGTCGCCGGCGTTGCCATCAAGAAGTACATCAACTCCACGGCGAACCCGGTGGCGCAGATCATCTTCAAGGGCACCGTACTTGGCACGTCGCCGGCACCGGCTATCGCCTCGTTCTCCTCGCGCGGGCCCAGCATCCAGAACCCCGGCATCCTGAAGCCCGACATCACAGGCCCCGGCGTGAGCGTGCTCGCGGCGTGGCCATTCCAGGTCGGCCCTCCGACCCCAGGACCGACGTTCAACTTCGAATCCGGCACGTCCATGTCCACGCCGCACCTCAGCGGCATCGCTGCGCTGATCAAGAGCAAGTACCCGGACTGGTCGCCGGCGGCGATCAAGTCCGCCATCATGACAACCGCTGACCCCGACGACAAATCGGGGAAACAAATAGTGGACGTGCCGGCCAACTTGTTCGCCACAGGCGCCGGCCAGGTGAACCCCGACAAGGCCCTCGACCCCGGCCTGGTCTACGACATCGCGCCCGCCGAGTACATTGGCCTCCTCTGCGGCCTGTACACGAGCAAGGAGGTGTCCGTGATCGCGCACCGCTCGATCGACTGCTCGACTATCACGGTGATCCCGGACCGCATGCTCAACTACCCATCCATCACGGTCACGCTCCCGTCGACGACGAACCCCACGGCTCCGGTTGTGGTGAGCCGGCGGTGTACTACCCCCACGTCGACCTGCCAGCCTCTGTGCAGGTGAAGGTCACTCCGAGCTCCTTGCAGTTCACGGAGGCGAACCAGGCTCAGAACTTCATGGTCTCTGTTTGGCGGGGGCAGAGCACTGACGCCAAGATTGTGGAGGGCTCGCTCCGGTCAGTGGCGGAGCTTGAAGTTAGATTTAGAGGGGGCCAACGGTAGAATATACATGGCTTAGGCAGTGCAAGGGTGGCCAATTTAAATCTTTTCATTAGCAAAATACACTAAGATACTGTAGCTTCCTTTATAGAATCACAGAAGTGAGGAGGGGCCATGGCCCACTATGGCCCTAATGAAGCTCCGCCTATGGCTCCGGTGGGTGTCTGACAAGCACACCGTGAGGAGCCCCGTCTCCATCTCCTTCGCCTGATCGACTTGACAACTACTCAGGGTTTACTTCGTCTTCCATATGAACAACGGCAATGGCAGTCACTCACCACACCGGCCCACCCAAAGGAAAAAAAAAAAGAACAATGGCAGTCACGCAGTACTGAGTTTGATCCCACTAGAGACTACACACTTGTTGGCTCGGTTTCTGACTTGGTGAGAAGTCAGATTGTATTTACAACTGCAACCTTAAGTGTTGAGAGGTTGCACATTAGGATGTAGTAAATAAGCTAGCCCGCGAACACACATATAGATTTAATTTTGTGGGTTATGGACAAAGCACAAAACTACATATAGATTTGTGGGCTAACCTACTTGCATACTGGCAGTATGTATAACAACATTAAACTGGCCATTGTTGAATCTTAATATTTGTCATGGACCGACCCATAGCAAGAAAAGGTATTTGTCATGGTGGTCCATATGTCTTATCAACATGGCTCGGGTGCAGGCCGTAGTCTAGGACCTAGAGGCTAAATAAAGTTCCACCTTTGGTTTGTCCCATAATTTATCATCTTAATATTTAACTAAAAAATCTTCAAAAAATATTTAAGTAAAAAATCCAAGTTAATTGTGGAGGCCTAAAGATTACCATGTTAATCAAAAAATAAAATCAAAATGACAACATATGATGTTAATAAATTATCTATTACTGCCACCACATAAAAGTTTTAACCTAAAATACCCACGTAGAATACATATTTCTCTATCACCCATCTATGCTAGTATTAAAGAAACATAAGGCACCACCTCATTCTCAAATGTAATGCCCTTGACAGTTTAAAATTAACTTAAACACATTTAAAGTTGAAATTCCGATGATATTAAATGTGATGATAATTAGAAACATAATTCAATACGAAATGTCAAAAACAAAACATTGAAAACAAAAGAAGATAAAGATCCCATGCAAGAGAATAGGGTGTATCCATATTGCGGAAATACAAGTGCTAATGTAGAAAAAAAATAAACAACACAAACTATTCTCTCTTATAATCTTGTTCTTGGTAGTTGCATATTAGGTTTAGTCTAGACTAGTTAAATATGACTGTTCGTTTCTGTGCAGACACTAGAAACGGGCAAACGGCCAGCATGATTAGGACACATGAACGGACAGATGTGTTTGGAAGCTCATGATCCAACAGTGAAAACAAAAGAGATGACGTGGATCAGCGTAGTTGTAGAGAAACAAAAGTTAATGACTTTTATTGGTTTCCATCTATATAGTTTATTATATAGATTCCACGACCCTAAGGGCCCCTCAAAAAGGGAATTCTTCCTTAAACTCTTGAACTCCATGCCTAAAATCTAAACATGAATTATCCGGATCCGACTTTGAAATGTTTAAACCCGAAATAACCTATTACTATTTTGAATACTAAGTCTAGAAACATGAGTTTAGTTTGGATAATTCGGGTAAGTTTTGGGATTCGTTTTGGAAAAAAAATTTTGGTCCCAACCAAAATGGACGAATTTCGGGAAAATTCGGATGAATTTCGGACTCAATTTGGTGAATCTTCGGAATGTGAAGCATAAAATTCGTTTCGGACCTCACCGAAATGGACGAATTTCACCGAAATTCGGACTATTTCGGTCGAATTCTAGAACCTATCATGCCCGCCCAAGTAGTGAAATAGTGGAAGCATTTATGCTTTTTACTATTTATGATTGATTGATTGTGCTATTTTTCTAATGTCAGTTGTGATGTGTAATGCTCGTGTTTTTTTCTTCTAAAATGCTGCTAGAAGTTTTTTTTCTTAAACTTGTGGCAAGAGTTCTGTCTCTTCCGATTTTTTATTGTTTAATTAACTGATTTTGAATAGAATTGTTTTTTGGAAAAAAAATTCAGGTATCAATTTTGGAAACCTGAAATGCTTAAAGCTTAGATTATCTGGCTCGAACTTTATGGGTAACACAAATGGCCACCTCTAGCTACATGTACCTGCCACACGATGTGACGATGAAACACATTTTGATGTAGATTAGATTTGACAGTAAGATGTTTATAGAAGCGAATAAAGAAAAACATATTGCTTTTAATAATATGGATAGATAGATAGATTTATTTGCCTACTGTAAATGCTAATATATTTTTTTATAATTTAGAATGGAGTATATTTCCACTTAGGGAAAGCGAAATATAAGAGAAGGAAAAGAATTAAAACATATGGAAGGAAGATTGAAAATTCACTCGCAACAGCTTTTAAGTCCAATCCATGTGGGCCAAAGGCAAAAAGAAACCGTACTAAAATAATTTGGAGATGCGGGGGATCGAACCCCGTGCCTCTCGCATGCAAAGCGAGCGCTCTACCATTTGAGCTACATCCCCTTTGATGTCATTTTCTAACGTTAATAAAATATATACGTACTTACAGCCAGGAACTTGTTCATGTAATTGGGGCGCTTATCACAATCTCTGTTTAGCAGTGCACCCCTTTAGGTTTCCAACGCACGGTTTCTATTGTGACTCTTCCAATTGACTAGTTTCCTTGCAGTCTAACTAAAGTTTTCTTTTCTTTTGCGAATATATCTCCTTGCATGCCGGTTTTTAAATCTCTTCATTTTCTTGCATGAATGCAATAATGCATCTCTGGTTAGTTTTTCCTCCTGATTAGTTTTGTTCCAGACTTCATTCACTCGCACAATAAGAATCACTGGCACTACGGGCGCTTATCTCCATAGTAGATTGTTACTAGGAAACTTGAATTTTGAGCACCTGAAATTAACAAACCTGATTGTTATAACACGTGATAGCTACCCGCTGTCACCAAACCAGGCCAACAGCGGACCTATCCAATTTTTTATAGCGCAGCACTCAAGCCGTCCTGTAGATAAATGTCGCATGAGACATGATACAAAGATACTGTACCAAGGGTCTTTACTTTTCAGCATTCACAATGTCAAACAGCATATTAGCCAACAAACAAATTTGGTTAACTGAAACGTTGGCCGTATCTCACTGAGTTTTCTGATTACAGGGAGGATAGAACACCTTCCGAGACGCCTGAGCTCTGTCCATGCAATTCGGTGTTCACCGTTGCCAAAGTTGAGGGGCGCTGCAGACCTTCAAAGGGAAGGATCTGTGCTTGCCATGATCAACCACTCCGTCGTGAACCTTCGTCCCTTCGAACAGGAGTTGGAAGTCTAGCATCTGAGTTTACTTCTCAGATGCGCATCAAACCTGATAATGCCTATGAGCGCCTGGACCTTTCATAATTCTGCACTTCTTTGTGGAGTAAGAATGCATCTCCTTGGTCGTTGTTGAATGCACGCTGCTCAAAGCTACAAACTGTGAGCTGCCTTAGTAACCTCTCGAGACACGAGTAAAGGCAGCTCTCAGGGTCCTTCATGGTGGGGTTCGTCGACAGGACAGCTGCGTTCACTGCGTCCGCCACAAATTCACGCTGGGGAGAGTCCATCAGGTATCCAATGCATGATTCTGCAGGCTTCTCATACGCAAGTAGGGCCACACTATCCTGCAGAAAGCAGCTAATTCTCTTTTTAGCTCATCAATACAAAGCGCTTAAGCTCATTGAAATTGCAAACAAGAAGATTTCATTTCAACAAACAGATTTTACAAGAACATTACTAATGTAAAGCACAATGCCCAACAGAACAAAAGAAAGCCAACAAGAAAAAAAACAAATGGCATTACCTTCAGAAGTCCCTCAAAAGCTTTGTGTGTCAAGAAGCTTGCCAGGTTAGCACGACCATATTTCACAGCATCCTCCAGTTGTTCAGCCTAATGCATTGGAGAAAGAATATAAATATCAGTTGATATGCAATGCAGCAATGAAGTGGTGTACAATCCATTCAGCCTATAGTGAAGTCGTGTGATCTATGAAGCGCAGGAATTGAAATGTGAATATTCAGATAATTACCCTGATATATTCTATGAATCTTTGAGAATGAAGTAGGAAGCAAATAACCGATTTCTCATCCTGCAAAGGAAAGAAATTCTTTCTTAAAACACACAGAGATTATAACTAAGTTCTTCAGGAAAACAGGACTGAATGTATGACGAAGACATTAATCGTAACACAAGCTTGGAAGATTATTTGAGAGATAATATGTGTCATGTTTTTTCCTGGAAATAACAGGGTGATGGTAAATTAAATCAACCACAAGACTGTAGAGTATACCTTTATCACTTGTGGATACCACTCCCCAAGTCTTTTGAATGTAGAGTCGATATCTCCACTCATGATAAGCTTTATCAAATAAAATAAACTGTTTTCAGAAGGCAGAAGCCATACCAGAGGCCAAAAAAAAATCAAGAGGGCAATATCAAATCAATATCCAGCTGCATTTGCAAGATACAGTGGAATGATGTGGAATGTAGTACTACAACATATTTGCGCTGCACAACCAAAGATAAAAGAGCTCAAGCTTGCAAGGCAGTTGAGAGCAAAGACCAACTGTCACTTTTCTGTGAGAACAGAAAGTGACAGCTAATGAGCTCACACGCATGCAAATTTAAAATTCCAAAATATAGAACTATCAAACCAAATTGATTGGTAATAAAAACAAACAAAAGTCAGGTCACCCTCATAACACACATAAACAGTAACCACAATAAAGATACTTCACACAAAGTTTCCCATGCATCAATCATTAGGAACTGGTGCCTAATTGTCAACACTATCAAACTGGACTAAAAATGAAGTGTATATGTAACTTTTTTTGTTCGAGGAAAAAAAGTTCTGTGTAACTATTACAAAGTATCAACTGAATTCACGGAGATGCTACCTAAGATACAGAGAAATGAATTCAACAATCGGTTGCATTGAGTTTCTAAGCTCACCTGACGCAAAAGTTTTCTGTGGCTAAGACCATACATTTCGGGAGGTTCTGCATGACCATTTTGGCGATTGGTGAGGGGATCAGTTGCACTTGCCATATCAAAAGCATTTAATGTATCTTGGTATCCATAATGTAGGAGATATGAACGGACAATCCTGTCACAAGTTCATGGTACGTATACATAAGGTAAGGCAACATAGAATGGATTTCGAAAACCAGGAAAGGGAGGACCCATGGAATGCAATAAGCCAGTAATTAAACTATTCAATAGAACCTATGCATAAGGTAACATGGAAATCAAGATGTGGAGACGATAAGCAATGAAGTAGACAAGAAGTGAGTATCGGCAATACCAATGACTGATGTCTGGCTCCAAGTTCAATTTATCAGACACCGATTGTTGCCTCATTTTCTCTTCAAAAATATAACCCTGCCAATATAAGCAAAACACATCAATTGCAAAAGCTGCTGACAGAGCGCACCGGAACATTTGTGAACTAGTGTTCAGTAAATGGGATAAAGCCAGTAATATATGATCACTATATCCACATCTTCCACATTAACTCGCTATGTGGTTATGTAAAGGAAGAGCTACAGTTGCAACTGTTAACCATAAAGGAAAATCAATTGCATTTTAGTGGCATAATATTTTTGTGGTGGTTGGCCAATAACACACTAAAGGGTGCATGAGATCAAAATTCCTGTCAAATGTATTTGATTTGATAATGCAGCCAAATTTATCAAAAAACTGATGAGTAATTCATAATGGAAAGTGAAGCATGTGCAATAGATGCAGAAGAGTATTATTGATATACAGCTAGTGCCATCAATAAGGGTTTTCAGTTGCGACAGGAAAAATTAGAACATTTTGATGTAGCTCGGTGAGGTAATGGTAGATGAACAAAAAACATCTAGAATAAACATCTTGTCTCACCTCAATGTCAAAACAGAATGGTTCTTTTCCAAAGTTTACAGTCAACCTGTAATAACAACAGACTTTTAGTCCTAAGCAACTTGGAGTAAACTAGAGATCACACCCCACAAAGAGGATATAGAAAATGAAAAGGTATAGAAATAAATTATATACTCCCTCCATTCCAAATTATAAGACATTTTGGCTTTTCTAGATATATTATTTTACCATGTATCTAGACATAGTGTATATCTAAGTGCATAGCAAAAGCTATGTATCTAGAAAAGCCAAAACGTCTTATAATTTGGAATGGGGGGAGTATAAAAAAAGCTATCACAGATAGTGCAGCAAATTCTGAACACCACATATGGCATAACTACTTTAAGTAGGACTTTACATTCCAACATAAATCATCAATTCAACAGTTGACTCACTATATCCTTATATGTGAACCTACAAATCAAAGAATCAATCATTGATAAAGTTATGTCTAAGAATTAAACAGGGAGTAATTAACTTGTGTTACTTTTGAGGCGTATGACTTGTGACTTTATACGCCGTGCTAGAAGGGAAAACCATCATATAACATGCAAAAGACAAATGAGTAAATTGCATTTTGGCACAGGTATTACTATCTAAGTCTGCCAGATGTTTCTGCAACTCAGGTTGGAATACCTGGGGTGAAACGCAAGTTACTCCAAATAGCAATTATATGCCACCTAAACAACTAAAGGAAGTGTCAGCTTACTCTTCATCCTGACTATGAACTGCAATGGTAGGATATAGTGGGCCTTTAATTTCTTTTGGAATGGATCCAACCTGAGCTCCATTTTTCCTGCAAGATGCTGCGTGTAATTAGATCACCGTGCAGCAATATGTTCTGAAATCTAAAGGGCATAAGGTAAAAGCCTCAAGATAAAGAAACAAAAATAAGAATACAGCACATTCCAACCTGAACACTAAAGAAGAATGGCATTGGCATATCGAAACTAGCAAAGAGCCAAAGAGTGGTGCCAAAGTGCATATACAAAGACTCCATTCTTTTCCCAAATTCAAGATTTTACATTCTACAGATGTAGTGATAAGAATATTTGCAAAGCTAGAAAGGTTTATGGCAAAGTGCCATACAAATATATTCATCATCCTATGTTCAGCCAAGGAAAAAATGCCCTAGAAGGTTAATAATAGCCAGTCAAACAAGCAAACACCATCAGTTCACTAAGAACTCACAAACTTACGTGAAGAAAAAATCTTGTGACAAGTAGTTGATGCCAGCGCCAATTATGTCACCAGATGTGAATTTTGGCCCAAATGCTTGACCTTTCCTTTGATCCACGTAAAGATGGCCATCGTCACCATGGTATCCACAACTGTTTGATTCCCAACTAGAAAGAACAAAGGGCACAAATGATAAATTTGAGAGAGAAAAAATCAATTAAGCCACATAAACACTAGCATTTACAATATGAGGTCAGCTCAAAAGGAAAGAAGAGAAGGGGTCTTTATAGTTAACCTACAGAAATTCCATAAATCAGAAATAGTCTGACAGTCTGCGAGGACATCCCCTTTAAGCTTACAATTAGAAATTTAGCTATATCATGAAAAAGACCTTAGCAACAAATAGCTAATCATGGTCACTTAACTAACATTTGTAGATTTCCAGAACAAATTGTACACAAATTTATACAAGTGATGCAATTATCGGAAATTACATCCCAGGCATTCATGATAAATGACAGAGCAGAAAACGTAAATCCTAACTAATCAGAAAAAACAGGGCAGCAAGGCAAGGGTCCTCACCCCGGTTGTCGCCTCATCTTGAAGCTCTCGTTCGTGAACCCGATGGATGTCTGCCCCTTGTGTCCCGCGTTCCTGACGCTCATCTCGAAGTAGTACACGGCCCGGCGCGTGGGCGCGGGGCGGTCGGCCTGCACGACACCGACGTCGTGGCCGTGGTGATGGCTGCCGAGGTATTTCACGGACAACTTGTCGGTAGAGACGACGGAGAAGAGTCCCGAGCTGTTGACGGGGTTGAGCTCGGACGGCGCCGGCTCAGCCTCCAGCTCCGCCGCCGCGCAGGCCCACTCCGCCTGGGATCGCCACCGAGACGCCAGCCGCATCGGGTCCACCGTTGCCCCTGCCCCCGGCGCTGCCGCCGATGCCGCCTCCGCCTCCTGGTTCGTCACCATTCGCCTATCCACCCCCGAGAATGAAAAAAAAAACAGTATATTAAAAAGAAGCGGAAAATTCACCGAAATTGGGGGAAAACGAACGCCGATCCCGACCAAACCCTAGCATGAAGGAAATCGAGGGAACGAGGATTCGATGGGAGCCGAGCTTACCGGGAGGCGGAACCGGCTGGATCAGTGGTTGCTTGCGGTTGCGGGAGATGTAGAAGGAGAAGGTCAGTGTAGGTGTAGGAGAGGGATGGAGCCGGCGCTGAAGAAGCGTGAGGAGTTTTGGAGAGAAGAAAGAAGCAACTGGGTGGCGTAGAGATACGGAGTGTGATTTGCAGGTTTTCTTGGGGGTTGATTTGGTAAATTGAGGCGTTCCCCTATGACGAATGGGCCCAGCTCTGTGATGAGCCCGTAATGGTGAATTGGTGTTGTCACAACTCATACGTGGCCACCCTATGGTGGGCTTTTTTTTTTTCTTTTGAGAATACCCTATGGTGGGCTTGTGTGGCCCGGTTAGCTCCGGCTTCGAGAGCAACTTATGCGAGGATATTCTGCTAAAAAAAAAAACCTATGCGAGGATAAAAGAGTCGTATCAAATATTTAAGAAGTAGGAGTCGAAGCTATAAAAAGTAGCATATCTTCAAGAGCATTTAAAGAGAAATCGAATCAAACAACCCTATGATAATAAGAAAAATAAAAGTGATAAAACTTATGAGCACTTGTGAACCTAGATCACATAGAGCACATTGGGAACTAAATAAGTGGCATGAAAGAAATGTTATGCTCTTTAATACTCTTTTAGTCCCAAAATATATGACGTTTTTTATTTTTAGACATCTTGTTTGATTGTTCGTCGTATCCAAAAATGTTATATAAATATCATTATTTTTCTATGACTTATTTTATTATTAGAGATATTTAATGATAACTTATTTATTTTATTAAACATGATATCTAAAAGTAAAAAACGTCATCTTTTTTGGAATAAACGGAGTATATATATATATATATATATATATATATATATATATATATATATATATATATATATATATATATATATATATATATATATATATATACCGGCTACAAAATATACAAAATAACTTATTCTGTAGCCACTTTGAGTTACGATAATTGCTATGCTAATTTATGAGATTACAGTAACTCTTTACTATGTGATTTACTATAACATTATGGTAAATATCTCCATGTGCTATAGTAATTCAACTATCGTAAATATATACTGACATTATCGTAAATTAGTATATAAAATTATCGTAAATAGAGATGGCTACAAAATAACTTATTTTGTAGCCAGCTATAGAATATACTCTCCATATATCATTATATATATATATATATATATATATATAATAATAATAATAAGTGTGTATCTAGATAGTACTCCGTAGGTAGATAGATATAGGTTATGCATGCTCTGACCTTATAAATCACATATGTCAGTTACTTGGTTCCTCAAGTACTTACTCCCTCTACCAAAAAAAAAGAATGTAATTATTATTTTTCAATAAGTCAAATAATTTCAAGTTTAACTAATTTTATATGAAAAATTATTAACATTTATGATACCAAAAAAATGTAATTAGAACAGTAATGAAATGTATTTTTATAGTAAATTTATTTATGAATATAAATGTTAATGTTTTCTATAAAATCAGTTAATAAACTTTTTTAAAAAAATAACTGATCTCAAACCTAACGGAGCCCTGGAAGCTTCCATCAGCCCGTTGCCTTCGTCTATCGCATCGCCTGTATACACCCGACACCGTCAGATCAGATCCCCTCCGCTCCAAACACGTCACGAGAAGAACCGGGCGACGCCTGCAACGGCCCCAAGGCCCAAAGCCAAACTACGAAAGCCAGGAGTGGCACTCGGCAGTCGAGTCCAGTGGCGGCCTTCGAGATTTCGTCGTCGCTCGTCGCAGCCCAGAAGAGAAGAGGCTACGGCGCGGAGTCGGCGAGTTCCGGGTGGAGCCTGGGTTCGATTCGGTGATCGGGCGGCGGAATGGGGGTGCCAGAGGCGGTGGCGCTGGAGATACCGGCGGTGGAGGAGGGGTCGCCGACGCCGCTGGCCAGGGTGCCACCCAGGATCAGGCGGAGGCTCCTCCGGGCGGGGGGCAGCGGAGAAAACGGCGGCAAGGCGCCGACGGCCGAGGAGATCGAGGCCAAGCTACGCCAGGCGCATCTCCGGAGGCAGGTGTGTTTGTGTTCTCCCTTCTCCCTCACGTGACGTAGAAATTACTTCTTCATTTTGTCCCTGTTGGTTTTGTCGGTGGATTGATTGGTCGAGATGTTAATGTGCTTTGTTTATTTATTTAACCGAACTCGGGTTAGAATTTCGTGTTTGTTGGTGTGGTTGCGAGCGGGGAATTTGTACATGTTTCAGTAAGATATAATAACATCTAGATCAAAATGTGTCGGTGGATGCTGAACTCTGCGTTAGCTTAGGAGCAATTAGCAATCTACCACACCACACGTATTAGTTGATCAAATCCGGAGTAGCATCATGCTTGACTTGGAGTGTGACATTTACTTGCCAGTTCTATGGACTCTGGAAGCTCACGCTTGGTTAATTAACTTCTGCAGGCCCATTTCTACGTTTTCCTAGTTTATACATAAAACTTGATTAGGTGGATTGGTGAACTCTTCATTAGCTTTGGAGCAAATAGTCGGCTAGGACACTGTACCTGACCACATTCAGGAGCAGCATGACATTTGAGTAATTGACATGAGAATTGACTCGTCATCCGCATCTTCCTCAGCTTTCATGATTGCTGCACTGCCGATGCTACCAACTTGAATTATTTTTGCAATTTTTTTTGTAGTGGTCATTATTGCACTTGGGAATTTCACCGATGCTTCCAACCTCTTCAGGCCCTGTTTGGAACACGGGAATTTTTTCCTGTTCATGTGTTTTTCCCGTGAAAATGAACTGATTCCTGTGAAATTCTTGCGCAATTCCTGTGAAATTCCTGCGTTCCAAACAGGCCCTCATTTTTTTAACCATTTGTGATGTTG
The DNA here is from genome assembly GCA_038087645.1 of Saccharum hybrid cultivar R570. Classification (NCBI taxonomy): domain Eukaryota; kingdom Viridiplantae; phylum Streptophyta; class Magnoliopsida; order Poales; family Poaceae; genus Saccharum; species Saccharum hybrid cultivar. Next base: position 2,403,968 of record JAQSUU010000198.1, read on the forward strand.
TCCGCCTTTGAAATCCAAACATTATGTGATTTTTTTTTGTTGTTGGTTGCTGTAATTTAGTGGGTGTACCATCGGGTATGGGTTACCCGTCGGGTAGCATTACCCGCGCAGGTGCGGGTATGGGTGAACTTCCATACCCGTGTGCAATAACGGGTAACCTGACGGTAAAATTTTCTCTAGCGGGTGTGGGTATGGGATAGAAGTACCCGTCAGGTATGTACCAGTTGCCATCTTTAGAATTGAGATGTATCTGGAAGCAACTCTATGGACAAAGGAAGCTCATGCTTGGCTAGTTAGCTTTCTCAGAATTTAAGTTATGCTGGTACAAATGGATTTTCGCTATGTCCTGTATTTTATATGACTTGCTATTCTCCAGCAATTCCACGAAGCATTGTCCTCCAAAGCAAGGCGCTCAATTAAGAGTCCTTCAGGGTCATCACAGGAGGAGGATCGAGGGCAGCTTCTTGAGGCAAAGCTTGTGGCTGCCAAGCAGAAGAGGTATTCAAAAGAGGAACCCAGTAGAGTACATTACTCTGTTGTATTTGGGAAAAAGGACTGAAAAAAAAAACTCATACCCTTTGTAGGTTGAGCCTCTTGGAGAAGGAACAGAACCGGTTGGCTAAGCTGGACAGACAGCGACAGGCTGTTAAGAGTGATGCAGAGATGAGGTTTGAGAGGGAAAGGGAAGAGCTCGGAATGAAAGTTGAATCACGGGTTCGGAAGGCCGAGAACAATCGTATGCAACTCCTGCATGCTCGTTTGCAGAGGCAGGCTGCATTAGAGGAGAGGACAAAAAGGTACTTTAAGCAAAGACTGACCTGGGAAAACAAGTACAGGGAGCGTGTACGATCTGCAATACAGAAGTGTAATGCTGCTGAGAAGAGACGAGTGGGGCTGCTGGAATCTGAGAAAAAACGGGCACAGGGTAGGCTCTTGCAGGTTCAACTTGCTGCAAAGACTGCCTCTAACCAGAGAGAAACTGAGAGGAGCAAGTTAAAAGAGCAATTAGAAGAAAAGCTTCAGAAGGTATGCATTTCTGTGATGCAGCATTGATGTAATTATTTTAGCTCTTTAACTTGCATCATAACCATCTATATATATGCCATAGGCAAAGCAGCAGAGGGATGAGTATTTGAAGCAGCGAGGAAATCCTCACGGTTCTATGCACAGCAGTTCAGTTAAAAATGGAGAATTTCTTTCAAGAAAACTGGCAAAGTACGTCTCATAGCACATTCTGCAATTTCCAATTAATTCTTTGGCTTCCATCTGCAGCTTATGATTCATTTCATTTTTGGGGACTCCAGATGCTGGAGAAGATTCAGAACTTCTAGGAAAACAACAGTGGTATTGGCTAGGGCCTTTGATGCACTGGGGATAAATCAGCGATCAGTTGTGTCTATGCCATTTGAAGAATTAGCTCTCTGCATTGAATCTCCTGCAGTACTTCAGACCACTAAGGCATTGCTTGACCGTCTGGAGAGTCGTTTTGTCTTCTCTCAGTCATCAAGTTCATCAGAACCAGAAAATATTGACCACCTTCTAAAGCATCTAGGATCACCGAAGAGGAGGTTCCTACCGAGCAATGCGGGAAGAAGTAAAGCAACACTGAAAAAGGCAGTTGGAAATTATGACTCCAATAAGCTGTCTAGATATTCACAAAGGATTGCACTTTGTGCTTATATGATACTAGGTCATCCAAAATCTGTTCTTAGTGGACAAGGTGAGCAAGAGAAATTGCTTATGGAATCAGCAACAATCTTTGTGAAGGAATTTGAACTGCTGGTTAAAACAGTACTTGATGCCCTAGATGGTGCATGCATATTGAGTCCGTCAGTTCTAGATGATGCCACTCTTGGTTGTTCTAGCTATGAGGAATCTTCATCTATTGTTGCTGATCTGAAGAAATTCAGAACTCAGCTGGTTGCCTTTGACAAAGCTTGGTGTGCTTATCTTTACCATTTTGTGGCATGGAAAGCAAAAGATGCTAAATCATTAGAGGATGATCTCATTAGGGCTGCATGCAAGCTTGAGCTGTCAATGATCCAAACATGCAAAATAACTAATGAAGGTGAATCCGATAACCTCGGTGGTGATTTGAAAGCCATCCGGAAACAGGTATGATTTGTATATTCAGTTCCTATTCTTTCTTGTTCATTTTTTGCAATCAGCCTTGAGGTGCATTGATTCATCTATTATTAAAATACAAGGATCAAGCTAACATTTAACACTTCGTCCATTAATCTTTGTGCCCTCTTATTGACATCTTCAATAGCAAACTATCTTTTGAATTAAGTTTTTGTTCCTCATCCAGGTCGCAGAAGACCAGAAACTTTTAAGGGAGAGGATTCAACACCTGGGCGGTGAAGCTGGTATTGGAAGGATGGAATCTGCTTTATCTGAAACACGGTCAAAGTTCTTTCAAGCAAAGGAGAACAGGAGTTCTGTTGCAACTACTGCAAATGTAGCATCTCCTTCAGTTAGATGTTCTTCAGGACAGTCTAATGTTTTTGAAACTGGGGAGAATTGTAACATGGATGCCGAAAAGACAAGTCGAGTTGTCAAATCTCTGTTTGGAGCTTCCTCTTCACAATATGAAAGTAGCAAAGGAGGCAAGCTGATGGGTAACGCAGCAACAGAAAAAATGCCTACTGAAAATGAACAAATAGTCAATGAGATACTCCATGATATACATGGTTCCTTTGTTGACATCTCTGATGGTACTGGTACCGTTGAAGGTGATTTCAAGGTTAGCTCCAATCTTATTGTAAAGTTCAGCAGCACAAATAATATAAAATTTGCAATGTATGTCATCATAGGTATTTTATCAATTGTGAGGATCTTTTTGGGGAATTAACATATCTGAATGTAGGGTGTATGAGATGATTCTCTTCTTGTGTAATTTTATATTTCCTATCCTTTTTGTTATCAGGTAAAAGTCAAGGAAACAATGGAGAAAGCTTTCTGGGATGTGGTTGCGGATTCAATGAGAGGAGACATGCCAGACTACGGTTATCTGGTCAGCCTGGTAAAGGAAATCAGGGAAGCATTGGAAGAGTTAGCTCCTACAGCGTGGAAAGAAGAAATCAGTGATAATATTAACCTTGAAATTTTGACCCAGGTAAGAATATTTCAGTTACTATTGCGGATTATGGTGAACCGTGATACATATTTGAGACAAATATATATTGTTTTTGGCGGGAAGTTACTTGAATCAGGATCCCAGGATAGACAATACCTTGGACACATTTTGCAATACTCTCTGGATAAGCTGCGAAAACTGTCTTCTCCTGCGAAGGAACACGAGATGAAGAAGAGTCATGATAAATTGCTGGGAGAATTGATCGAAGACTCTGAATCTAATTATACAGATCCAAATTCATTTGTTGTTTCTGTTATCAAGGGTTTGCTCTTCACTATGGAGGAATTAGAGGTCCTTTTTATATGAATCTGTTTTCAAATAAACTGATAAGCTATATGTGAACTTACAATATTACCTCATGAATAAATTTCCGTACTGAAACAGGCTCTAAAAGCAGAAGTCGGTAGAGCACGCATCCAACTATTGGAACCAATAATTAAGGGATCAGGTGGAGTGGAATACCTGCAGAAGTCTTTTGCTGATCGCTATGGTTCCCCTTCTGATGCGTTAGCTTCTCTCCCTTCAACTGCCCGGTGGATTTCCTCCTTGAAAGATGTTGTGGAAGAACAATGGAATGAACATGTCAGCTCGTTATCAATTCTGCCAGAAGCAGACCATGTTAGTGCTTCATTTGGCCTTGTATTTTTCTTTTCTTTTCTCGAAGGAGAGCTGTGCATCATTGCATTCAAAAACAAATGCACATAGACACAAACACATGGACACAGATATCATACCTAGTTTCGTATACACCACACCCTAATTCAGAACAACCAATGAGAGCACTTAAAATCAATCAATCCTCAACAATGGTCAGAAATGCCAAGCCTTTGGCGCCAATCAATCATCATCTTTGAACTTGAGCTGCGAACTGGGTGACAATGCCATGTTTATCCATGTTTTTTAGCAACAGCTTATTTACTTTGTAGTTTGTCCCTATCATTTTCTCCTGTAGTTCTGATTACACATAGAATTTCTGAGAATTAACAGGTTCAGCCACTTGTTGCCACCCTCCGAACTGGACATGCAGTTCCAGGTCAGCTACAATCTGTGATACCTGCAGCAGGTATTTTCTTTGTTTCTCCCCTTTCACCATTGGTTGCTATTTACTCGTATTCATGGCTGATGTTGCATATTGTGAAGCAGACAATACAGGACTAGCAGAATGTAGGGGAGACATACATGGCAAGCTCATAAGGATTGGGTTATTACAGCTCATCAGCAGCATGGAGGGTGTACAAAGGGAATCAGTTCCTGAGACCTTTATGCTCAATTGGTTGAGGCTGCGGTCTGTTCAGAGTAGATTTCAACAAGTGATTGTGATAGCGACAAGGTGAACCATTATCTGATTGTTCCATGTTTCTTTGTCATGTTGTATAATCTGATAGAATGGAATGACTGAACCCTGTTTCCTTATTTTTCTCTTGTTTGCAGCATGCTTGTCTTGCATCAGGTCTTAGTGAGTGAGAACCCAAAGATCACTCCTGCTGAGCTGGAGAGTGCGAGTTTGGAACTGTTCAACGTCCTCACAAGGCTACTAGGCAACTTTCCAGACGTTGGCACTGAGAAAATCATTGAGGCCATGATGTATTCATCAACCTCAAGGAGCTCGCCAGATCATGAAATGATGGATGCCAGGAAGGAGATATTGACTCGGGTCTTCCTTAGAAGCCTCCAGACCGATGACACCATCTTCAAGAAGGTCTCTCAGTCTGTGTACTGTGCATTCCGTGCAATCACTCTGGGCGGCAGTGGGGAGAAGGGCCGGAAGCTCGCCGATGCATCCCTGAGGCGCATCGGGGCAACAAAACTCACTGCACGGCTGGTGAAGGCAGTTGAAGTGCTTATCAAAGCAGCAATGGTGTCGGAGCAGGTCCATGGCCCATGGTACACGCAGTTGTTGTGATTGTGAACGGTTCTGCTACCGCGGGTGTATGCCCCATCAAAGTTCTGGACAGTGTGTTACAGGGATGTGTCTGTGTGAAAATGGTATGTTCACGTGTTACAACTGAATGGTTTGTGGGAGTGCCGTGATGTTTGAATTCAAATAAGCATACAGCACAGGCGAGCTGAATGCATGTATATATATATGCACGAAACTTAATACAATTCCGAAATGCTCTCATGCGTATCATGTATACATATCTTCCATCATCATGCACTACAGGCTCATCTGTAAGCTGCCACAAAACCGAATTAGCTCAGGATCAGCTCACGACGACAGCTGCTGCGCCTCCAGAGCCGCAGAGGCCTCTGGTGCTGCTGCCTCTGCGGGGGCGGGGGCCTCGAGGGTCTGCGCCACCGCCGGCTGGAACTTGGCGACGTAGTAGCTGAGCGGCGGGCCGTTGTAGGCGGCTTCCGGCGGCACCGGAGGCTGGCTCTTGTTCACCTGGATGAGGATGGACGAGGCCGCGGCGACAGTGATGAGGACGAGCCCCGCGGCGATGGCGGCCGTGTTCTCGGCGCCATCCGCCGACGTGCCCGCCGTGCCGGAGCTGATGGCGCTCTCGGCCACGTACACCATCGGCTGTTGCAGAAACAGAAAGATTTGAGGTTTCTAGAGGTCGGATAATACCAGTGGTCGCAAAATTTGTACGGAAGGTACCCAAGGCTAGAGCGTTTGAATGAATGTAAGAAGAGCGGGAATTAATTACCTCGACGGAGTAGATGTTGGTCTGGCCGGCGGTGTCCTTCTCGACGTAGCCCCACTTTCTCTTCTTGGGAGGGAAAGTGCCGACGACCTGGGTCCTCTCCTCGGCCAGCCACTCGGCGCTCAGGCTCCCGACCTGCATGCATGCGCACCCATTGGCATCTCATCATTCTCGTTGCTGCTTTCGTCAATCCCAGGCTTTGCTGTGCTGTGCTTGCGTAAGCATCTACAGTAGTATCTAGATCTACTGCTGGTGCTGCGCAACGAGGCAGGCACGCAACAAGTGAAGGAAAGAGCAGTACTGTACCTCCTTCTCCGGGGCGCACTCCTCGTTGCAGTCGGGGTCCTCCTGCGTCGGCGCCGGCGGCGAGGAAGCGTTGCAGGTGAGCAGGAACGGCCTGCTGCTGCAGCCACCGCCGCCGATGATGCCCCCACGCACATGGGAGGCCGCCGCCGCCTGAGGCTTGCTCCTCAGGAAGATGCAGCCGCTGGCGGAGAGCATGGACTGCGCAGGGCACGCCATCTCTACTTGCTCCTCCTTTCCTCCTCTTGGGTCTTCTTGGCAGACGCGCACACACGACGGGACGGGAAACAAAGAACACAAGAGAATTGAACCATCCAGACCACCAGACGCTCTCTTTTGTGTGTAAGCCGTTAGCCGTAAGCGTCGTGAGCAAATATCTTTCCGGTGATAGCAGTCTGTTGTCTGTGGTCGCCAGTCCGTCCACGTTGCCGCGCTGGCTGCTGCAGAGACCGTCCAGCGAACCAGGCGGCGACCTTTGGGCCTTGGCCTTCCTGAACCATAAAAAAAAAACGTATGAACAGATGCCCTTTCCTGAAAATCGGAGCAAAACTGAAACGCAGACAGAGACGGCTGGGAGCTGCTACAAGACCGAAGCCACAGAAAGCTACGAGCAGTCATCGTGGGCAGCTGTTTTACTCTATTTTTTTTTCTTTGAGGGAAAGCAGCTGCTTTACTCAACGAACGAACACGGTAACAGCAACATTGGCCAGCAGCCCACACTTGCAAATCGAAGCATCTCCACGCCTGCCTCATCACGTTTACATCATTCATGCAAAAGAGTGGTAACTGTTCCAAAAACGGTAAAGCCTGGCACAATTCAGTTAAGGAGCAAAGGGTTTTCATTGAAAACCAGTGTTCGACACATGAAAAGCAAAGGGGAAAAAGAAAAAGAAAACCGGGTTCTGATACAGGTTTCACTAGCTACGGAGGTGTCAATAAACCAGCAGCCATGAGTATGGCGAGCCACTCCGACGACCTAAGTCCCTAACCAAGCAAAAGCCTACATAACTTACTACTGCAAACCCAGTCACCCAGTGGCTCAGTTATCCTCTCACCGCTGGCAGACTGGCCGCCATCTCAGAGTACATCAGTTATCCTTCCACTTGTTGACATACTTGAGGAATGCCATGGACGGGTTGTCCTTTGGGTTAGCCCGGACACGTGTGGAACGGCGCAGCACACCCTCTTCAAGCAACATCTTGTTTGCGATATCTTTTGATCGTTTCTCTAGGGCATTACTGTAACATGGAACATGAGAAGAATTAGTCAGCAGTTGGCACTTAATGAAACTTTTTGAAATACTAACGCTGTGATATTGGGCATGTCAAGAATGAATATTGCAGTTGTGAAATGAGTCTAGAAGGTTAGCATCAAGTCATGTATGGAAGACAGTACAGACTGCAGGATCAGCAGTGGTGAAAATTATGAACAGAAAATAAAACTGAACAAATAAGAGTACAAGGGTGAGTTCTTCAGGTATCAAGAGAAAACTAAGTCCTTTCTGAGCTGAAGAACTAATAGGGTGTTTGGTTTGAGGAATGAGTTAGCCCATCGTCTACTCATTCCTCACCTTTTTTTTGTTTGGTTTGTGGAATAGAATAGGTTGATGCAATGATGCATCATCACCACATTCCTCAAGCTAATAATTAGTACTAGTACGAGAAATGGAGTCATTCCATCAAAATTTGAGGAATGGACTCATGATGCACCACCTCATAGGATGGAGTGATTCCTCAAACCAAACACCCTATAAGCCTCCAAGTACAAGTGCCCTGATTACCAAAACATCACATGTCACGAAAGCCTTCTCTAATGAACCACAATATGGGGGTTATAAAGGCAAAAATAATGATATTCATATCAACAAGTATAGTGTTAACATACTTGATATGATCAACAGAAGTCAAAACCAAAGTCCAATACAGGCCAAAACTAAGGTTAGCGGAGATCAACATACCTTATCTTACTATAGAACTTCTCTAGTTGCCGTTTCAAAGCTCTCTCCCTTATACCTTTCACATTCAATGAGCCCATGAGCGCATCAAGCTGTCATTTTAAAAAAAAAAACTTATTTGAGCAGCCACAGATGGTGAAAATAGATATTTACAACCAGATCATCAGTCACCTCTTCCTTAGTGCTGTAGTAACCCCATTCTCTGGAATCTGCAGTTTCAACAAAAAGCCTTCCTTCACGCTTGAAAAACCAGTACCTATTATACTGCCTGTCTTTACCAAGAGGGCTGGAACGGATGGATAATTTCTCTATCTCCGTCTCAAGGTGTCGTACCTTCAAAACATTCAAAATCCAATAAATTGAGCAAAACAGTAAGGCTCAATACCAAACATTGTCACATACAACCGAACATGACTAGAATACATATATTGGTGCATCTGCAAATGCAAATACACTTGAGTCAGGTGCTCACCAGGTGTTGTTTCCCTTCTGTCCTACTCCGAGAAATATTGCTCTTGTCATTTTCTTTTCCCCTAACCAGCTCATCTACACCCTCATGGCCACCTTGCACAGCATCTGTCTGATTCTCCTCCTTTTTCATGGCAATTTCAGTGTTCAGATTTTGCTCTTGTTTGTCCTTTCTGGTGTTCTCTCTTTTTGTTGCATTAAGGACTTGTTTCTGGTCCACACGGTCGCTTAGTATCTCCCTTATGGCAGAGGTTTGAATAGCTTCTTCCACTAGTTCCCGGAGGATCTTAAGCTTTATATCAGTGTCAATAAGACCATAATAACCCCTTCTTACTGTTGCAATGTTAGTGGATAGTTCTTCATTTTTTGTCATTTCCAAGAAATCACATAGATACTCAACCCATGTTACTGAACTTACCTGCAATGGATGCACAGAAAAAAAAAAGGATGAAATGTACACTCAATAAAGGAGGGCTGTTGATCTTAATAGTACTAAGGGAGAACCTTTGACTTCCGCTTCTTGTTCTGCAGAACAGTGAAATAGCCACCTTCATCCTTCATAAGCAAGTGAAACATAGCTGCATGTATTTCCACGAGAAGAACATTGCTTTCTTTGTGGCAAATTGCATTCTCCAGATCTGTTAGCGGAAACGGGGACAGATTCAGAGCCCTCCCAAAAGACGAGCAGAAGTCCCATACCATAAGGAGATCTCCCACAGAACATCTTGGTACTCTAAAATCTGTAGCCAGAGGAGGCCTCTTAAATAAAGCTGGATCATCTGCACTGGGCCTTACTAGCAGATCATCTATTGGATACTTAATCATTACATATGCCTGTTCTTCATCTGGAAATCATATAGGGATCAATGATTAGAAGCTTGTAAGAATGAACAAAACCATCGCTAGTTCACTACAGGTGGTTCAGGTTCAGTTGAATCACCTGTCTTGAGCTTTTTCCTCCCATCTTCAATGGTTCCATTCTCTTGTCTTTTTCTACCTTTCTTCTGCAAATAGTCATTACAATAGAGAAAGAAAGGTAGTTTAGTGCTACAGATTAACATACATGAGAAACAAAATAAATAAGTGTGGGATACTCACCATTACGCTGTCTGGGGGGTCCATAGATATGCCAAAATTTTTGGCGAGATTCTCATGGATAACCCATGGATTACTTTGTGATGTAGCATCTCTAATAAAAATCTTCAGCGTATTCCTGCTAACAGGTGCCCTCCGGTAAAACAGATCTGCAGCTTTGATTACTGATGTGTTGGTCACAACCTTACCCTGCCGAATCCAACCAACTTCACACATCTTTGTGCCACCAGAATCTAAAATCTTCAAAATCTTGCAAGGTGCCACAGCACCATCCTTATTAGCATATAGTTCTATTCCTTCAAATACTTCTTCCAGCAGACTGGCATATATCCTATTGATAAGTTCATGTAAACCAAGAGTGCCTGAAACAAAAGTTCGCATGAAATACAATAGCATTCTGATTGCTGCTGTAACATAAATGTTTTGTAATTGGCTGTAATTGGCAAGCAGTCCATTGTGCTTACGGAATAACAGAATAACAGGAGCTAATATAGTTTACTATTGCATGACATTATCTGAACCTTAAATCTACTTGCAATACTTCCCATGTGATTTCCAGTTTCCAAGCATATAATTTGAAGCTACATATGATACTCAAATGAAAATAATTATTTTTGCAACACAACTATATCAGCACAGAATACAGTCCACATTACAAAGACAAATGTTACTACTGAAACAAGGACATAGGAATGGAAGTGTACCATCCAGAACCACAACACATGCGGTACAGGCTTTTTTTTAAAAAAAAGTACTTACTGTATTGAGTCATCCGAAGAACATGAGCCATTAGCTCAGTGGGCAAATTTTGAGCCTTCTCCATCGCTTTATGCTCAGATACCAAAGCTTCTTCAAAAGTTAAATTAGATTTTCCAGATATCTTACATGTCCAAACTCTTTGGCGATAAAGGTTTAGCCTCTTTAGGTATTCTCTGATTTGTTGTTAAGGATACAAGCTTCAGAACTTGCATTGCTAAATTACTAAACTGCAAATGCAAAAGGCACAAAAATCTTGTGCAGCCATTGGCAAAAAATGCTCCAGGACAAATAACAGCAAATTTGACTGCAACAGCATCATACAGAAAAGGATACTCATAATCTCGGAATATCTCCTTTGTGAATCGAATTTGGAACACCTTCTCCTTTGAATCCAAGTCCTTAGGGGGCTCCAGTAAGGAGAAACGTTTCTTATCAAAGAGAGGCATTTGGCCTAGGATCCTGCCTGCACATGAAAACAAAGCACAACTTTCATTTATCCCGTAAAGCTCTTGCTTAGAAAAATCTAGAACACTGCAAATAAGCTGATTAGTAATGCGATCTGCCAACAGCTCCAGGCATAAATGAGTAATAAGTTACAGTTACAAGAGTGTACATAGACACATAGCTATAGGACTAGCACCGTGTTCTTGGACCAATGGGAAAAGCAATTTAATGTAAAATCTAAGCTAGAAATGATTCCAGCAGAAAATGGGAAACCCGACGCATCAAAGCAGCATGTCGAAACTTGCTGTTTTGTTACCCACATCAAGCACAACACATCAATGCAACACCATCACGGGTCACCCTAAGCCGCCCAGCACTTGTGCGACATGAACAAGCGCAAGGTGAACGAGTCCGAAAGCAACCCTGGACCCTAACCTCACAAAATGGGCAAAGCAGCCCACAATCTAGGAACGCAGAAAGCCCCAACAATCTCAAACTCTCTCGTTTCCCACACCAGTGTATCCCCAGCACCGGCGTATTACGCCGCAGCACCCGCTCCTCGACTCGCCCCCCCAGAATCCAATCCCCGATTCCTGTCTGGCCCAGCTAGCCCGCGCCACCCCCCACTGGCAGCGACGGCGCCCCTTGCCGCAGTACGATCCACCCGCAACAAACAGAACGGAGAAACAAGGAGCGCGCTAGGGTTCGCGGATCTCACCGACAAATACCTCGATTCGACACGGGATGGAGCCTCCGCGAGGCCGGGAACCGACCGCCGACGCCGCCCGCGGGGCGGCGCGGCGTCCGCGCGAGAGGAACTTCGCCGGTGAGGGGGCGAGTGACCCCGGCGGCGGCGGAATGGGATGCGGGGGCGGAGCTGGGCGGGCGGGCACGGGCGCGGGGCGCCTTTGGGGAATGGTTTGGCGCCTTCGTTTTCGAGCTGGGTCTTCTTCGTTTTGGGGTAGGGGGTTGCCAATAAGGCTATCCGCACTCGTCCACCTCTATTTCTATCTCTAAAAAGAAATATTCTATCCCAGTCATCAAGATTCTCTACTCTATATCCATTTCTCCCACACCCGTGTTATCTCTATCCCATACTCTATACCTACTATTCCATATTTTATTCTCCTCTCTTCCCCCTTCTCTCTCCCCCAACTCTCTCTTTCTCTTCTGCTACAGTGTTTGGCGTACATGCACAGTGTGCCTCCAGGCGTAGCGCGCGTACCAGCCGGCCGCTACGCGCCCGTGCGTGATACAGGCACGCGGTGCGGGCGCGCGCACGCTACGCCTAGCGTAGCGGCCGGTTTGGCGGTCCGCAGTGCGGACAGCCTAAGAGGAGAGGAGTGGTGGCGGAAAAGGTGCGGGTGGTGAAAAGAAATATATACAGAGAAAATAAATGGAGGGAAAATTTTACGGCGGCGGGCGGGGAGAGAGGGAGGGTGGGTGGTAAACAGAGCGTACGGAAATTTTACTGCAAAAATCCGCGTATTCGACGGTGCGTTTATTTTTTAAAAATTTAAAGTACAAGTATAAACGCAGACAATTTTTTTTTCAAACACGGTATAAACGCGCGTACACGTGTAGACACCCACCCATATTTTCAGCCAAACCTACAATTTGTTGCCTACTAGTACTTGTACCGATACACAATTAGCTAGCTATATTTGTTACATTTAAATAGACTTGTCCAGCATCCATTAAATAAATTTCAAGTCCTATAATGAATGTTGGTGTAATAAAAAATAATTTTATATAAAAACTAAATACAAGATTCGTGCAATTTAAATATGTGTGTATTATGTACACTCATCCTGGTTAGAGAAAAGTGAAAGTAATTATGTTTTGATGAAGCAATAAAATTCTTATTATTTGCTTTGCAAAACTTCAAATTTCAACTCTAATGTACTCTCTCCGTCGAGTCAACCAATCTCAGTTTTGATTAGATTTATAAGAAATAGTATCAATATTTGCATCTTTAAATAGGTTTATTATAAAAATATATTGCGTGCTAATGATGTCTATCTCATATAACAAATATTAATATTTTTTATTATATATTTAGTTAAAGTTGAAGTTATTCGACTCATCAAAATGTAAGACGGAGATTTGTTTTAGCACGGAAGGAGTATACAAAGTTTAAATTCCAACAAATGCGTGTTCTATGCAAAGGCAACAACAACATTCTTCCCTGTAGGGAAAATAGGCAAAAGATATAACCTAAGAGGAGACCGAAGAAAAGTAGAAGAGGCAGCGCATATGTAAGAGCCTGTTTAGTTGGTGAAAAGGCTCAAAAAAGTTTACATAGAAATTGTCACATCGAATTTTTAAACGCATACATAGAGCATTAAATATAGGTAAAAAATAACTAATTGCACAATTTGTCTGTAAATGTCGAGACGAATTTTTTGAGCCTAGTTAATCCATAATTAGATAAATTTTACCAAATAACAACGAAAAGTGCTACATAAACTTTATACAAACTTTTTCACCGTCTAAACACACCCTAACTTATACGTATTTCCCTCCCTCTCGTGAACCTTCAAGTTCAACGTGGCATAGTAACGTGCGACGTGGCCAAGGAACTGGTAGGTGCGTGGCTGCCCATCATCCCCACGTTTACAGAAGCCACGAGCCAGTCTCGAGGCCGCACGCGGCGGAATATTTTGGCTGCAGCTAGCTCTGCAAGCAGGCTGAGCTTTGTTGCGGTCCCTATCTAAGACTTAGCAAATACTCCCTCCGTTCTAAAAATTTCGCAATTGTATGACTTAGAGCAAATTAAGGTGAATGTAAAATTACTATATTACCCTTATATAAAGGTTCCTGATACTCTACAGTTGCAAAATTTTTGATAGCCTATTATGATACTCTACAATTGCAAAATTTGTGGGACAAATTTGAATTCTACAATTGCAAAAAATACGGGACGAAGGGAGTATATCTGTGAGATCACGTGCTCAGACATCCGCGCAGTCCATCTCGCTCCGACTCACACGTGCATCCCGCTCTCAACGCTGTGACCGCCGCTCCTCGCGTGCGGATGGATGGCCGCGCAGCCCGCCCCTTCCTCGCATGCGCACTCTGCCCCCTTGTGCCATGCTCCTTCCCCTTAACCCCTCCTCCCTCTCCGCATGGGCAGGACCCGGGAGCTGGCCCCTAGCTTGTTGCACTCCTGTCCGCCGGTCCATAGCTCTGTCGCGCTCTATCCCCTGGTGCCCGGATCGTGCGCGCACACTCACCGTGCCCCCCTGAAACTCTTGCAATATACAACACTTGGATGCAACATGAAAGCATTTAGGCCCCGAGAGTTGGTTTCGGCAATTGATGACAACGCTTTATTACCATGACTAACGTGTGTTTTGCAGAAACTTTGGTAAGTTAGGTCATGGAGGTGATAACTGCTTTGGGCACCATGGTATTCATGCCCCTTGATGGAAATCGTTTCGGTTTTCAAAGGAGTGACGTCAAGATTAAGGACGGTTAGTTCCGGATGTCAAGGTGTTGAGATACATTCGGAATAGTCGTTAGGATCTTCGCTTTCTCTTTTGGCCGTACTATAAAGGGGAGCATGAGCGGGTAGCTTGACCTAGGTGAGTCTTATGTTTAGGTGTGGTGCACACTTGTTAAACTTAGCACTAGGCAGCTCTAGAATAGCTCAAAGTTCAGTTGGAAGCAACTTGGTTCAAGTTGCGTCGCGTTTCGGAGAGTTTAGAGGGTTTTTTCCCTTGACCGGACGCGGTTCTTAGCTTGACAGGCGCGTCCGGTCAGTTCAAAACCGCGACTGTGTTTCGGCGCTGACGACCGGACGTGGCTCTTACGAGGACCGGACGCAGTGGTCAGGCCGACACGTGTCACTTGAGGGAAACCATCTAATCGGACGCGACCTGGGTGTGATCGGCGCGTCCGGTCACGTTCCAGTAAGGTCCTGCGACGACCGAACGCGTCCGGTCATCACCGATCGGACGCGGTCGCGCGTCCGGTCTCGTTACAGTAAGCTCCCTGCACGATCGGACGCGTCCGGTCACCCTTGACCGGTGCGTCCGGTCACTCAGCCGAAATTTCAGAATTTCGACCGTTACGAGCGACCGGCGCGTCCGGTCACCCCGTATTTTGCTGAGTTGGCAGGTAACGGTTCGTTTCAACTGTGGGGTGTATAAATACATCCCCACCACCTCTTTTAGAGGTCTCTTGCTCATTTGTTCAGCTGAGAAACACCTTTGGAGTGCAAGGGAGTGCAAGAGCTCTAGTGAGGATTGTGATTTGAGAATCAAAGCTTGAGAGTTCCTCACTAGCGATTAGAGAGTAGCAAGTGTGCATCCACCTTCTCATTAAGCTCGTTGTGGTCAAGTGAGAGTTCTAGCTTGTTACTCTTGGTGATCGCCATCACCTAGACGGCTTGGTGGTGATTGGGAGTTTGGTGATCATCCGGCGGAGCTTGTGGATGACCTAACTCATCTTGTGAGCGGTTTTGGGCGATTCACCGCGACGGAGTGTCGAAGAATCAGCCCGTAGAGAGCACTTGATCCTTGCGCGGATCAAGGGGGAGCTACACCCTTGCGCGGGTACTCCAACGAGGACTAGTGGGGAGTGGCGACTCTCCGATACCTCGGAAAAACATCGCCGTGTTCCTTGCCCTTACTTTCAAGCATTTACATTCTCGTATTTACATTCATTGCTTGATTTACTTTCCTAGAATTGCCATGCTAGACTAGGATTGGAAACTAGGGTGCAAAACTTTTTACCGGTAGAATCTCTAGGAACATAAGTAGGCACTAGGGGTGAATTCTGGCTTGTAGGATTTAATTCTTGCAATTAATTTTTAGAAAAGCCCAATTCACCCCCCTCTTGGGCATCTTGATCCTTTCAATTGGTATCTGAGCCGAGTTGCTCCCATTTTAGGCTTTACCGCCTAGAGCAAGATGTCTAACGGGGAAGGACCACCTCCCACCTTTGAGGGGGATGATTTTCCATATTGGAAAATCCGAATGGAGGCGTACCTCGAAGCCATCGACGTTGGGTGTCTTAGAGTCGCAACCCAAGGGCTTCCCGCCATTAGGGATCTCGCTAACCCAAGTGGTGACGAGGAGAAGTACGACCGGTGGAATGCAAAGGCCAAAAATACACTCTACCGGGGCTTAGACAAGGATATCTTCAATCGTGTGCGTAATGCAAAGAACGCTCATGAATTGTGGGAAAACCTTTGTGCTCTCCATGAGGGAACTAAGAGTGAGCGTGAGGAACGCTATCACATTGCTTTAAAGAAAATTAATTTTTTTGAGATGCTTCCCAAAGAAAGTGCTAATGACATGTACACTCGATTGAATGTTCTTGTAGAGGACCTCAATGCTCTTGGGCTCACTCAAATGAGCCAATCGGATGTTGCAAGGAAGATCTTGAGTGTTCTTCCCGTTGAGAAGTATGGTCACATTGTCACCGTGCTTCACCAAAGTGATCTTTCCACCGCAACACCGACACAAGTATTGGGGAAGATCAATGCTCATGAGATGTACATGCACATCACTCCGGAAGAGGGCTCATCATCTTCCAAGAAGAAAGACTTGGCCTTCAAAGCTAGCCATAACAAGAAAAAGAAGAAGGGTCAAGCCATGTTGGTGTAAGAGAGCTCAAGTGAAAGTGATGTTGATGATGAATCACTTGCTCTCATGGTGAGGAAAACCACCAAGATGCTAAAGAAGCTCAACAAGAGTGGCATCAAGTTCGATGGCAAGAAAAAGAAATTCTTCACAAGTAGCAAAAGGAAGCCAATCTCAGAGATGGATTGCTACAATTATGGTGAACTTGGCCACTTAGCTCATCAATGCCCTAGACCTCCAAAAGACAAGTACAAGAACAAGAACAAGGGCAAAAAGAATGATTCAAGTGATGAAGAAGAAGAGAAAAAGAAAAACAAGCCATACAAGAAGAAGGATGGCAAGAAGAAGGAGTTCTACAAGAAGAAGAAGGGAGGAAAGGCATATATTGTTGGTGATTGGCTCACCGATATTGAATCATCTTGTGAGTCCTCCGAAGATGAGAGCGGTGATGAGAAAGAGAAGGTTGCCGCATTTGTGATGGGGCCATCATCTTCACCAACATCTTCATCACCACCTTCACCGCCTTCTTCACCATCATCGTCTACTACTCATCTATGCCTTATGGCAAAGGGTGAACGAAAGGTACAAAACCATGATAGTGATGATGATGATGATAGTGATAGTGATGATGAATATGACGCACCTTCTTATGATGAACTTGTAAAATTGTTAAACAAATACACTAAAGTCATAAGAAGGACAAGAAATGAAAATGATGAACTCCAAAATAAAAATGAATCACTCTCATCCAAGCTTGAAAGTGCTCAAAAGGCTAGTGGTGAGCTTAAAGATCAAAATGAAGTTATGTCTTCCACTCTCAAGGAGCTCAAAACTTCAAATAAAGAGCTTAGAGATCAACATGATAAACTTGAGAAGAAGCATGATGAGCTCATCACTAGACATAACTCTCTAAAAGACAAATACACCACATTAAAAATTGACTATGATAGTCTTGTGGTTGCTAATGAACTTTCTCTTGAGACACATAATGCTACTAACAAAGTTGTTAAGTGTGATATAGCTACATCATGTGATGACTTGATCATTGAAAGCATTGAGCAAGGTTCTAGTAGCAAAGGCAAGAGTGTGGTTGAGTCAAGCAACTATGATGATTATGCCAAGATCAAGAGTGAAAATGAGAAGTTTGTAAATGAGAACAAGAAGCTAAAAGGTTTAATGGCTCTTGAGAAGCAAACAACAAATGAGTCCCTCATTGAAGAAAACAAAAAGCTCAAGCAAGAGAAAGAGCATCTCAAGACCGGCCTAAGCAAGTTCACAAGAGGTCAATATTTGCAAAGTGAGCTACTCATGAACACCGTTATGAAGATGGATAGAAGTGGTATTGGGTACTTGGCAAATCAAGAGAAGAAGGCAAAAGCTCAACAACAACAAAGCAAGTCAAAACCCAAGCCAAAGAGATGTGTTGAGTGTGGACAAGAAGGTCATTTTGCTCATGAGTGCAAAACTCCACCACCACAACCCTTGCCCAAGCATGCTAGACCTTTTGCCTTCAATGCTCATTACATGCTAAGAAAAGATTCAAATGAAAAGATGAAAGTTATGTTCTTGGGTCCCCCAAACAAGAATAGGCCAAAGAAAATATGGGTTGCCAAGTCACTAGTTGAGAAAGTCAAGGGTCCCTCTCAAGTTTGGGTCCCTAAACAAAAAGCTTGATCTCTTGTGTGTAGGTGAACTACAAGACCGGTGGATCTCATTGGGTTATTGATAGTGGTTGCACTCAACATATGACCGGTGATCCTCGTATGTTCACCTCCATTGAAGAGAATGGGATATGTCAAGAGAAGATCACATTTGGGGATAATTCGAAGAGCAAAGTCAAGGGTATAGGCAAGATTGCAATATCAAATGATCACTCACTCTCAAATGTGCTCTATGTTGCTTCATTGAGTTTCAACTTATTATCCGTTGGGCAACTTTGTGACCTTGGCTTCCAATGCTTGTTCACACCTAATGAAGTGGTAGTTTCAAAGATAGATGACAAGCAAGTGATATTCAAAGGCTTTAGATACAACAATCTTTATCTTGTTGACTTCACCTCCGAAGATGCAAACTTGATGACATGTTTATTCACCAAGACCTCACTTGGTTGGCTTTGGCATAGGAGGCTTGCTCATGTTGGAATGAACACTCTCAACAAGCTATTGAAGAAAGAACTAGTGAGAGGATTGAAGGATGTAAAGTTTGAAAAGGACAAACCTTGTAGTGCATGTCAAGCGGGCAAACAAGTTACAAACACTCATCCAACCAAAGCTTTCATGTCAACTTCAAGAGTGCTAGAACTTCTACACATGGATTTGTTTGGGCCTATAACCTACAAGAGCTTGGGCGGTAATCTCTATTGTCTTGTGATAGTGGATGACTACTCAAGGTACACATGGACCTTCTTCCTTCATGACAAATCCGAAGTGGCCAATTGTTTCAAGAAGTTTGCAAAGAGAGCTCAAAATGAATTTGAAGTCAAGATAAAGAAGATTAGAAGTGACAATGGCAAAGAGTTTGACAACACAAACATTGAAGCTTATTGTGATGAAATTGGAATCAAGCATGAAGTCTCTTCAACCTATACTCCTCAACAAAATGGTGTAGTCGAGAGAAAGAACCGGACTTTGATCACCCTTGCAAGAACAATGCTAGATGAGTACAACACTCCGGAGAAGTTGTGGGCCGAGGCAATCAACACCGCATGCTATGCTTCAAATCGCCTCTTTCTACAAAAGTTTCTTGGCAAGACCCCCTATGAGTTGCTTAATGGGAAGAAGCCGGACGTCTCATTCTTCCGGGTGTTTGGTTGCAAATGCTACATCTACAAGAAGCGTCAACACCTAGGGAAGTTTCAAAGACGTTGTGATATTGGTTTTCTTATTGGTTACTCATCAAAGTCCAAAGCATATAGAGTATTTAACCATGCCACCGGTTTGGTTGAAAAAACATATGATGTGGAATTTGATGAATCTAACGGCTCTCAAGGAGCAATTGAGAATTGTGATGATGTAGGTGATGAACCCTTGAGGGAGGCAATGAAGAACATGCCGGTGGGAGACATCAAGCCAAAAGATGATGAAGACGATGTACAAGTTGTTGATCCACCATCTTCATCACATGTGCCTCAAGATGATGACAAGAATGAGAGAGTTGAAAATGAAGACACTTATGTCTCTCATGAACAAACCGAGGCACAAGCTCAAGATGTTGATGCTCCCCATCCACCTCCTCAAGTGGTTGATAGAAGAAACTCACCTCTACTTCAAGCACATCCACAAGATCTCATCATAGGGAGTCCTTCTAAGGGAGTAATGACTCGATCTCAAAAGCTTGCTTCTTTTGTTGAACATCACTCTTTTGTCTCTTGTGTTGAACCTAAGAATGTAGAAGAAGCTCTTCAAGATCCGGATTGGGTGAATGCTATGCATGAAGAATTGAACAACTTCACTCGCAATCAAGTGTGGACACTTGAAGAGCATCCTAAAGGTGCAAGAGTCATTGGAACCAAGTGGGTGTTCCGCAACAAGCAAGATGACCAAGGCATAGTAGTGAGGAACAAGGCAAGACTAGTTGCAAAGGGGTTCTCTCAAGTTGAAGGCCTTGATTTTGGAGAGACCTTTGCACCCGTTGCAAGACTTGAAGCCATTCGTATCCTCCTTGCATATGCATCACATCATGATATGAAACTATATCAAATAGATGTGAAAAGTGCATTCTTAAATGGCTTCATAAATGAACTAGTCTATGTTAATCAACCTCCCGGGTTTGAAGACCCTAGATATCCTAATCATGTTTATAGGTTGTCCAAGGCGCTATATGGGCTCAAGCAAGCCCCTAGAGCGTGGTATGAGCGCCTCCGGGACTTCCTCATTGAGAAGGGCTTCACCATTGGGAAGGTCGACACCACACTATTCACCAAGAAGCTTAATGGAGAGATCTTCATTTGTCAAGTGTATGTTGATGATATCATCTTCGGATCAACAAATGAAGAATATTGCAAGGAATTTGATGAATTGATGTCGAAGGAGTTCGAGATGTCTATGATTGGTGAGCTCACATTCTTCCTTGGTTTTCAAGTCAAGCAAATGAGAGAAGGGATTTTCATCTCTCAAGAAAAGTATACCAAGGATCTTCTCAAAAGATTCAAGATGGAAGAATGCAAACCAATCAAGACCCCAATGCCATCTAATGGACATCTCGACCTAGATGAGGGAGGTAAACCGGTTGATCAAACTCTCTACCGTTCTATGATTGGTAGTTTGTTATACCTTACCGCATCTAGGCCCGATATCATGTTTAGTGTGTGCATGTGTGCTCGCTTTCAAGCGTGCCCTAAAGAACCTCACTTAAGTACCGTAAAAAGAATCTTAAGATATCTTAAGCACACTCCAAGCATTGGTCTTTGGTATCCCAAAGGAGCTAGATTCCAACTAGTTGGCTATTCCGATTCGGATTATGCCGGTTGCAAAATTGATAGAAAAAGCACATCCGGAGGGTGCCATTTGCTTGGGAGGTCTTTAGTATCTTGGTCATCTAAAAAGCAAAATAGTGTGGCTTTGTCCACCGCCGAGGCGGAATACATTGCCGCGGGGGCTTGTTGTGCACAAATCTTATATATGAAACAAACCCTCCTAGACTATGGAATTGTTCTTGAAAAGGTGCCACTTTTATGTGATAATGAAAGTGCCGTTAAAATTGCCAATAATCCGGTATAACACTCTCGCACCAAGCACATTGATATCCGCCACCACTTTTTAAGAGATCACGTTGCTAAAAATGATATATCACTAGAAGGTGTAAGAAGTGAAAATCAATTAGCGGATATCTTCACTAAACCTTTGGATGAGGCCACCTTTTGTAGGTTAAGAAGTGAACTCAATGTGCTTGACTCTAGTAACTTTAAAAAATGAGCTTGTGTTGTCCCTTGCATTGCATTGTATTATATGTCATGTTTATTTACCCGCAATGCATCTAGGACTTGGCTAACACGGTTACGATAACCCTCCTTTGGAGGAGTGAAGAAGCCTAACCGTGGATCAAACTTGACAAGCAATCTAGCTTTACTTACTTGTATCGCATTGCATATGCATGGTTGTTGCTTTGTCGTTTCTTTTCGGTTTGGCTTTGAGCAACCTCTGTGTTCGTCCATGGGTAGAGGGAGCATTTTGACGCTCCTAAGGGTTCAAAAACTCTATTGCATGGCCATACGTTGCTCCTCGGGTGTTTGTTGCCTATTTTCTTAAAAATAATACTAGCCTAAGGCAAACTATTTTAAAAATCTTGAGGGTTTGAGTGAGGTCACTCATATCAGGTTCCAATTGGTGTTTATTTGTGTCTCTTTGAATTGGAACTCGATTGTGAGAAGTCGCGTCGAAGTTCGGAATGAAGAAGGGCGAAAAACTGTGACCGGACGCTGCACCGGACGCAGTGATGCTTCACCACCGCGTCCGGTCCCGGCGACCACCAGCGCGTCCGGTCATCCAGAAGACCAACTTCTGACCCAGTGACCGGACGCTGCACCGGACGCACTGCTGTTGACCACTGCGTCCGGTCCCGGTAACCACCACCGTGTCTGGTCATTCGCGATGACTTTTCCGGGTAACCCTCGACCGGACTCTGTCCGCGTCCGGTCAGTCCTAACCGGACGCGTCCGGTCGCTCTAGGTGCTTACTGGAGTATGACCGGACGCTGCACCACCGCGTCCGGTCATATCGACCACCGCGTCCAGTCATCGTTTCCCGAGCGGATCTAACCCTTCACATATTTCTTCGTTGCCGGTTCGTTCTTTTTCAATCTAACGCCGCCCGTACCCTAGCCGCCGCATTTTCTCGCCGTTTTTCGCCGCCTTGGCCGCCGGAGTTCGTGCCGCGCCCTGTCCTCCTTCCTCTCCGGCGTGCTTCGCCGCGCTGCCCGCCGCGCCTCTCTGCATTCGCCCGCGCCGCCCCACCTGTGCCCGCTGTTGGGCATTCTTAACGTCATTACCAAAAGTAGACTTAGTTTTCTAATTCTGATAACGGCGCCAAAAATACCGAACCTATCCCTCATGCCACTTAAGCCAAGTTGTCATCCCCAGCATGACATGAGAGACGCGGTATTGAAATATGCAACTGCTCTTCTAAATAAATAATAAATAAGATCTGCAAGCGCACAGATTAATACCGATGTAGCATTTTAACCGGGAAGTATTCCAGGTATCGTTATTTATATTTTTACCACTGGGAAGGGATTACTAACATCAATGTTGATTATGGAATGGAATATAGGAATGAGTATCAATCATTGCATGTATAAGTGAGAGCATTCATCTATCTCTTGCATACAGGGGTAAGTGTCACATAAAATATAGATAAAGTATGAATGGTGACAAAGATAATTAATCTGATCAGCTAGCCACATATAATAATGATAAGCACCTCAACAGATATTCTAGCAAGTCATTAGCATGGTATTAGGACGAACTACAAGGATATTTTCTAAGTTATTCTTAACTATAAAGTCTAGCATATCATAGTTAGTGCAAATACACTTGGCAATCATTGCGAGAAAGGACTACGCCCATGCATAGTGATATTATCAAGGAAGATGAGAAACATAGCAATCACTCCCCCGTAATAATGTTGCTCTGCCTGCCTTACACACGGGAGGGGGACTATATAAGAACCAACGAAGCTGTCACCATCGCGGACCACCCCACGATCCGGCATATAAGGTGCAATCGCAGATAAATATGGTCTAAGCACCACGCCTACACAATATTTATCATTTACCCATGGATCCGATGGATAAACGCTATACGATCCTAAACATGTATATAATTCCAATCTAACTAAGCCAAGCGTATAACTACGATAAACTAAGAACAATATAATTGCAAACATAAACAAGTAGAGCATAGTCATAATCAATATATTGAAATAGAACAAAGTTGTATTCATAATATTGAAGAACAAAGATGAACAATGAAGAACAGTAGAGGAATTACCAAGAATCCTCTTGACAGATCCGGAAACCAATCGAAGATTGACTCCTTCTAGTTCTAATCCTATGTAGCTATGCTATACTAGAGATCTAGTTGATGTGGTGGCTCTAGGGCTTGATCAGAGACTCTCCTCCTGAGATTAGGGTTTGAAGAATTGAGAATGAGGGAGTTCCTCCTCCAGGGGCCAGGGGTCCTGCTTATATAGCCCCCTCAAGTGAACGTGGGCCGTCGGATCAAACCGACATTAATCGCACGGTTTTCCTTGATCCCTTAGGTCGGTGGAGCATAATCCGCGAGACGGAGCCTGATTGGCTCTCAGGCCAGGGCGGCCGCCCTAGGGGGCAGGGCGGGCGCCCTGCCTCCGGGCCCGTTCGGCCTCCCGTTCGATCTCGTGGCTTCTGGAGTCTTCTAGATGATAGAAAATCGGTGAACACGTTATTATCTCTATGTAAACCCGACGTGTGGGCCTTTCCTCCGTATTTTCTGATAACCCCCTGCAGAAACAGACAAACACCAAAACTCGTGGAATTCTGTCAGATAAAACCCTAAGTTTGGATGTTGGTTGCTTTTGGATCCTTTTCTTTATTTATTTGATAACTATATTTGGTACTTAAGGACCGTCAACAAACTCCTCCAAGCTTACCTCTTGCTCGTCCCTGAGCAAGGATAGACTTATTATGGATCAGAAGTTGCTGCAACGCCTTTGAACGTTGACGGTACATATGCTTTCAAATAAGGTCTCATCCCTGAGTTAGAGTAAACTGTCAAGACTTAAAACTTACTCATTTTTCCTTTCACCATGGGGCTTGCAACCGTCACCTACATCTTGAGTGGTTAAAAGATAGAACGGTCTAGTCAAACGCCATGTCTCTTATTCTTGATCAGCTATAGCTCTGGAGTTTTTTGCAGATTTTTCAAATAAAACTCAGAGATTCCTTGTATGACTTTCTCGGATCTCTCTTTTGTGGTATTTCTGGATCCTTACCAAGGCAGTAATGGTATATGCCTTCTCTCTCAAAGTATGTGGTATTTATGGTATAAGGCGTAGTGACATTGCCTTCTCTCTCACCCTACTCTAATAAGGCTTTGATATCTGGAGCTCATAGGTGGGAGATACAGTATACATACTCATAGAACATTTATTGCATAGTCAAACCATGGATCCAGAGAAACAAGTCAATAAGTCAAATCAAGATGTGCATGTGTGGTGAATGAGTGGTGTATGGTGATAACAAAAGTCTAATGCTCTTTTTGAGGGAATACATACCTTTCTTGCTTTTTAAAACTTTTGAGGGGAATGAGATGCTCTATTTTTTTTCTCTTTTTTTTCTCAGGTGGGTATCTTGTACCCCTAATTCTACTGTCGGACACTTGTCCATTTTTACCTCTCGTCTCACTTTTTCTTTCTTCGAGGTTCCGAGCACTTGCTCCTTTTTATTTCCTCGTTTTTTTAGAGCAATCTCCCTCTTTTGAAAATATAGCAAGTGGTAGTAAAAATGACTTGAGCATTAACTTCACAGGGAATAACAGAAATGGGATAATGTTTTTGGCTATTCTCTCCCGGGTCAGGAGTAGAATAATTTTGGGTGAATCTGGAGATGGAAATGAGTGGATATATGTGGATGCGTACTTCCGGAGTAGAAGCAGCATGTATGAGTGAACATGCAAGTGAATCTTGATTTTAACCACATGACAAGTTCCTAAGGGTCTACACAGCTTGACCACACTCAATGCCCATAAGCAGTAAGTAGTAAAAGTGCGGCTCTTAATCTAACAAGCATGTATATATGGCTGTGGTAGGAATTTAAACTCTCATCATACAGGAACTCATCATGCAACATTTTAAAGATTTTTTTTAAAAGATATAATTCTCCAGAATTCTAGCATCTCTAGGAACAGATAAACAGCAGCTCAACCTTCCCATATCATATCCGTTAACAACTTAGACTTCAGATCAAGTTCTCTTCCCACTAGTTCAGGTTTAGAGCCAGTTTTAAATTATAACAGTTATGTCTAAACTAGAGAGAGAACAAATTTAAAAATTAGGCAGAGCAACTATTCATCATATCCATGCTAGAGTTTTATTTTCAAGATTCAGTTTAGCATAGCTACTTTATTTATTTATTAAACTAAGCAAATATATATAAACACAAAATATTTATTTGGGTTTTCATGATTATGCATCTTTTTATTTTAATAAAGCATAGGTATAAATGTAGATAAAAATACTTATCGGGATAAATGGGGGTGCTCTCCGCTAAGCTGGATCTTGACGTAATTTCTTCTGATGTAGCTAGCAGGTGCAGAGGTGTATTTGAATGTCGGCAGCACCCTGACAGCGATTAGGATGTCCTCCATCTGCTAGTCTTCCTGAATTCTGTGGAGCTCAAATAGACAACAAAGCTTCGTGGAACTTGATTAAGCGTTAGCATAAATATCTAGCCTTTATCATGTTTGAGCTTCCTTGATAAATGTCACTCTCTATTTTTATTTTTATTTTTATAGAACAGAAAAAATATATATTATTTTTTTATGCCACCACAGTGAATGTACTTATGGATTTTATGCCACTCGCATACTCACATGGGGCTTACTGTTTTTAACATTTTTTTAGACAGAATGAACATGATTAACTGAGCAATAATTAAAGGGAAAATGATAACTACCAAGTTTACCTCTTGGCACGGCGTTCGGTGTTTTTAAGTCCTCCGAACAGGACTTCTTTTCTTCTTAGTTGTCCTGGGATTTGGGTGGCGTAGACGGTGGTTCCGGCAGCGCCTCCTCTTCTTGTGTAACTGTCTTCGCCTTCCATACCCGACTTGGTGCTTCGGTCTCCTGTTGTGTATCCTCGGGCTTTATGACCTCTCCTTCATAGTCTGCCCATACGTCCTTGATGGTTTGCTTCTTTTGGTTACGGTTACGTCGCCTTCTTCTTGTCCTGACCTGCTTAGAATCTTCAACTATATAGTTAGAGTCATTAAAGTAGCGGCATACCTTCTCAGAGGGGAAATGCATATGGACTTCTCCGGTTCCAATGTAGATGATTGCTTTGACGGTGCCTAGGAACGGTCTTCCTAGAATGATGGGTGGATCGTACTCGTCGTCTCCCATGTCAATGACTTGAAAGTCTGTATGGACAAAATGATCGTTAATTTTAACAGGGACATCGGTTACTATACCTTCGACCTTTCGGGATGTCTGATCTGCCATCTGGAGCTGAGTGTATGTTGGTTTTAAGGGCATGGTCCCGTACAAGAGCTGATAGGTGACTGTGGCCATTATGTTGACGCCTGATCCAGTGTCGCAGAGCGCCTTCTGAAAGGAGTATCCATTGATTGAGCACTCAATGCTTGGCATACCTGGGTCGTCCTTCTTGATTAGGAACGGCGACTTGGGTCGTCGGTCTTGACCTCCTTGAACTGCAGTGACCATCTTAGCTGATTCGGTCCATCCTTGGTTGTTCTTGTTCTGCTTGTTCCTCCTGTTGGTCCTCTTCCTTGGTTCATGTTGGGGTTGCTCTGGGATTTGTGTAATCTTGTTTTTGAAGGAAAACGTCTCCTTCCTCCCCTTGATGTTGAAGTTGATCTTCGCAGCGCTGGCGTAGATGACAGCTCCCGAGGTGTTCATGAATGGCCTTTCCAGAATAACTGGTGACCTCTCATCGGACCCGGTCTCTATCACCACGAAGTCAGCTGGAGCGTACGAGGTACCAACTCGGACACACATGTTCTTTAATATTCCTTTAGGAAAGCTTAGTGTCCGATCTGCAAGCTGCAAACACATAGTTGTTTCTGATAAAGGATATGTAAAGAATTTTTCATAGAGTACCCTGGGCATAATGTTGACGCTGGAGCCAAAGTCACAGAGTGCTTCTGGGAAGTCCACCATGCCGATGGAGATCGGGATGACGGGGCGTCCTGGATCGCCTCTCTTGACTGGCAGAAGGTCATTATGTACTCCGACAGCGGGATTACTCCAATAGTTACCTGCATCAAACATGTCTACAAGATTTGCAGATTCTAATCCTTCCGGTTGTGATGGTATACCGGGGTTAGTAGCAGGAACAACAGCAGCTATTTGATTTAACTGAGATTCAATCATTTTATTAAAGCTAATTTGGTTTTTGATGGCAGTAGAGAAATTATCCATTCTATTATTTATGTTTTCTAGTATTTTATCATTGGATGCCAATTTCTTAGACAAGTTATCCATTAGCTTTCCTTGATTAGACACTAACTCTCTCAGGGGTGGAAAATTATTATTGTTGTTGTAAGAGTTATTACCTTGATAATTACCTGAGTAGTTACCTGAGTAGTTAGGCCTCTGTTGATTCC
Organism: Saccharum hybrid cultivar R570; assembly: GCA_038087645.1. NCBI lineage: Eukaryota > Viridiplantae > Streptophyta > Magnoliopsida > Poales > Poaceae > Saccharum > Saccharum hybrid cultivar. The sequence continues at coordinate 2,431,685 of JAQSUU010000198.1, forward strand.
AACCTTGATTTTATTGAGGACGGTTGTAGTTGTTGTTGTTGTTGATGTACCTTGCATCCTCAAGCATCTCAGGGCAGTGATTGCCTGAGTGTCCAGTGTCTCCACATTCCTCACAAGTCATGTGAGAGTCGTAGACGTTCATGACTTCTCTTTTGTCTCCAGCTTTGTCATCGAGCTTTTTTATGAGTAGGTCTAGCTTTGCAGACAGCATGTCTACCTCCTTGAGCTGGTGCATACCTCCACCCTTCTTGCGTGTTTGGATCCTCTCTTTGTTCCAACCTTGGTTGGACGCCATCTTCTCCACAAGGGCTGTAGCTTGTGGTATGGTGAGTGATAGAAATGCGCCTCCAGCTGCAACATCCATGGTCTCACGAGCACTAGTGATGAGCCCATGATAGAAAGTCTGCATAAGTAGCCAGCTCTCCATTCCATGATGGGGACATTCTAGGATGTAATCTTGAAAGCGCTCCCATGCTTCTGGAACGGATTCATCATGTTGTTGCTGAAAACTTGTAATCTTCCCACGGAGAGCATTGGTCTTACCCATGGGAAAGAACTTAGCCAGAAAGTTCGTAGAGCAGAGTGCCCACGTAGTGTTCTTATCCTTCGTCGCGTAGAACCACTGCTTCGCTCTCCCCAATAGTGAGAATGGGAAAAGGCGAAGTAGTATGGCGTCTCTGGGAACATCTAATAAAGTGAATGTGCTGCAAATCTCCAGGAAGTGTTGGAGATGAGCACTTGCATCTTCGTGCGGCTTCCCACAAAACTGGTTGGCTTGTACCATGTTGATGAGCCCTGGCTTGAGCTCAAAGTTCTTGTCGATGGCCGCGGCAGGTCCAGTGCGGATGTTGTCCGTAGTGGGAGCTGAGAACTCGCGGATCGTCTTGTTCGCCATGGCTGCGAACTCTGTTGACAAATTCCGGATGAAACTTCGGCGGTCTTCTGAATTGGATGAAGTGTTGCGTCGAAGTGTTGACTTCTTGAGCTTGGCTCTTGCCCCTCTGATTAATGCTTCGGGGTTGTCAACAAAATTTTCTGGAAGATCACCCTGCAAAACAATAAGAATGGAAAAATACAGGGGTAAATCTGTATGGGAGAATTGATGATCTCAATCACTTAATGATGCGAATGATGACTCAAATTCCGTATTCATTCCTTGTTAGTAAATCAACCTTCCCCGGCAACGGCGCCAAAAATGCTTGTTGGGCATTCTTAACGTCATTACCAAAAGTAGACTTAGTTTTCTAATTCTGATAACGGCGCCAAAAATGCCGAACCTATCCCTCATGCCACTTAAGCCAAGTTGTCATCCCCAGCATGACATGAGAGACGCGGTATTGAAATATGCAACTGCTCTTCTAAATAAATAATAAATAAGATCTGCAAGCGCACAGATTAATACCGATGTAGCATTTTAACCGGGAAGTATTCCAGGTATCGTTATTTATATTTTTACCACTGGGAAGGGATTACTAACATCAATGTTGATTATGGAATGGAATATAGGAATGAGTATCAATCATTGCATGTATAAGTGAGAGCATTCATCTATCTCTTGCATACAGGGGTAAGTGTCACATAAAATATAGATAAAGTATGAATGGTGACAAAGATAATTAATCTGATCAGCTAGCCACATATAATAATGATAAGCACCTCAATAGATATTCTAGCAAGTCATTAGCATGGTATTAGGACGAACTACAAGGATATTTCCTAAGTTATTCTTAACTATAAAGTCTAGCATATCATAGTTAGTGCAAGTACACTTGGCAATCATTGCGAGAAAGGACTACGCCCATGCATAGTGATATTATCAAGGAAGATGAGAAACATAGCAATCACTCCCCCGTAATAATGTTGCACTGCCTGCCTTACACACGGGAGGGGGACTATATAAGAACCAACGAAGCTGTCACCATCGCGGACCACCCCACGATCCGGCATATAAGGTGCAATCGCAGATAAATATGGTCTAAGCACCACGCCTACACAATATTTATCATTTACCCATGGATCCGATGGATAAACGCTATACGATCCTAAACATGTATATAATTCCAATCTAACTAAGCCAAGCGTATAACTACGATAAACTAAGAACAATATAATTGCAAACATAAACAAGTAGAGCATAGTCATAATCAATATATTGAAATAGAACAAAGTTGTATTTATAATATTGAAGAACAAAGATGAACAATGAAGAACAGTAGAGGAATTACCAAGAATTCTCTTGACAGATCCGGAAACCAATCGAAGATTGACTCCTTCTAGTTCTAATCCTATGTAGCTATGCTATACTAGAGATCTAGTTGATGTGGTGGCTCTAGGGCTTGATCAGAGACTCTCCTCCTGAGATTAGGGTTTGAAGAATTGAGAATGAGGGAGTTCCTCCTCCAGGGGCCAGGGGTCCTGCTTATATAGCCCCCTCAAGTGAACGTGGGCCGTCGGATCAAACCGACATTAATCGCACGGTTTTCCTTGATCCCTTAGGTCGGTGGAGCATAATCCGTGAGACGGAGCCTGATTGGCTCTCAGGCCAGGGCGGCCGCCCTAGGGGGCAGGGCGGGCGCCCTGCCTCCGGGCCCGTTCGGCCTCCCGTTCGATCTCGTGGCTTCTGGAGTCTTCTAGATGATAGAAAATCGGTGAACACGTTATTATCTCTATGTAAACCCGACGTGTGGGCCTTTCCTCCGTATTTTCTGATAACCCCCTGCAGAAACAGACAAACACCAAAACTCATGGAATTCTGTCAGATAAAACCCTAAGTTTGGATGTTGGTTGCTTTTGGATCCTTTTCTTTATTTATTTGATAACTATATTTGGTACTTAAGGACCGTCAACACCCGCGCCGCCTGCTGTCCTTGCCGCGCCGCCGCTGCTCTTGCCGCCGCCATCCCTCCGCCACGCCTGCTACCGCCGGTGAGCCGGCCACCTTCACCTGCACCTCCTCCGGGGAGTGTTTTGCCGTGTCTCGCTGCTTCCCGCGAACCCTAACCTCGCCTCGTGCCCTGCCGAGCTTCCTCTCACCTAGGGTTTGCCCTAACTTGCTGATCGAAGGTGAAATTGTGCTCTTTTTTGTTTTCAATCTTTCAAATCCTTCGTTTAGGGCTTACCTTCATCATCGTTACTTGACTTGATCTTTCCAGTGCTCGTCCGGCGTATTCAGGAAGTCTCGCGAACTAGGTCATCTTACCTTTTCACCGTCTACTCGTCGATCCGAGGTAGCTATCGCGTTTCGATTCATATCTTACCTTATATGCTTGCTATCTCTAGGGTTCCGTACCTTTTAGATTATATATGTTGCTTATAGTAGATCCATCTATTCCGTCTTTTCAGCGAGTTTATCGGTGTGTCGAGGTGATCTCAGTTCAGTTGCTGAATCCGAGGCCAAGCCTGCGGATACGGATTGAGGCCAAGCCTCTTAAGTGTCAGTACACCATCTTTCAGAGGATTCTCGACAGTTTGACAGCATGGTTCGTTGCAAGAATGCCGGTGGTGCTCCTAGTGACGGGGACGATAGTCCTCCTCGTCTGTCTGAGGTTGCGCGTGGAAAGAGCATCAAGATCATGGCCAGAAAGAAGAAGAAGACCCTTACTGATGCAGAGATCGCTCAGGCAGTCGCTAATGCAGCTGAGCAGGCAGAGAGGGGAGGCAGGAGCAGTGGTATTCGTATTGGCGAGCGTCGCTTTCATCTTGAAGGTCGACAGCTTGGTACAGAGGCTACTGAGGCCACAGAGGGCACAGAGGTGACAAAGGATGCAGATGCTATGTCAGTTGATCCACCTGCAGAGGCTCCAGAGGGGACAGAGGAGCAGCTAGCTCAGACTCCACGGCGTCGCTGCTTCACACGCACACGAGCTCAGGTGACTCCTAGGCCAGAGGGCCAGCGTCGTGGAGGACGTCCACCTCCCAGGGCTAGAGGTTCACCCCCAGTCGAGCACTTTGACTTGAGGGGTGCTACAGCACGTCAGGTGCAAGGGTTGAGATTTGTTGAGGTCAGCCGGTGGTTCCCACCTCAGAGGGACTCTAGAGCTTCAGAGGGTTTCTATACTCCCCTACAGGAGGATTTTTACAGAGCTTATGTTGACAGTGGCATTGCCTTTCGACCACAGAGGGTCTGTCGCATTGAGTCACTTGTTGAGGTTGTGGGTGAGCAGCTTCGTCCGCACCTGTCCTTTCTACCAGGCTTGTCAGATTTTCTTGGACGGACAGGTGCATACTGCGGCACTTGGGTCAGGGAATTCTATGCTTCATTATGGATTGATCCGGCCCATGAGTTCATACACTTTGCTTTCCGAGGCCGCGACCGCAGACTGTACAGCACCAGAGTGCGGGAGATTCTCAGACTCCCAGCTTCAAACACAAAGATTCATCAGCTCTGCTTTGGTCAGACTCCTCCACCCAGACGTCCTCACGGCGGGACAGTGCCCCCTACAGATCTGATTCGACCCTGCTTCCGTGAGCCGTTTGGCGAAGGGTCTCGTCGCACTCCTGCCAGTTTGACACCGCTTGCCCGAGTCCTAGATGCTATTGTCAGGTGCACTCTTCTTCCCAGGCTTGGTTACAGAGAGGGATTGACCAGGATGCAGCTATGGGTCGTTCACCACCTTCTCTCACAGACACCTTTTGACATTTGGGATCTTATGCTTAGTGAGATGAAGGACACCCTGGCAGAAGGCTTTAAGGGACACCGTCAGCTGCCCTATGCTCATTGGATTTGCTTCATCATCAGATCTGCACTTGAGCTTCCCGCAGAGATTAGAGCTGAGATATCTGATACTACCACTGCCTTTCCTGAGTATGATATCCGTCAGCTATGGGCTTCAGTTACGAGAGAGCAGGCCCCAGTGCTAGGACAGCGCGAGAGACCTGAGGTACCAGAGACAGCGGTTGAGTAGGACGCGACCGTACAGGGTCTTGCTGAGGCAGAGCTTGCAGATCTAGATGCTCAGCCTGCTGATCTAGCAGAGGATGAGGCCTCTGACAGTACTGACGAGGATTATCAGCCCATCCCCAGGTATCGGTCTCCTTGGCCTCACGACCATGAGGCCGGTGGCTCTGGTTCAGCCTCCCGCTCAGACCCAGCCATGGTGGCCATTCTTGAGAGGCTAACCCAGGCACAGGAGCGACAGGAGCTTCAGCTACAGAGACAGGCTCAGGACACAGCTGCCGCGTTTGCACAGATACAGGCTCGACAGGACGAGTTCCAGAGACAGCAGCTAGAGATACAGCGTCAGCAAGTCGAGATGCAGCGTCAGCAGTATGAGATGCAGCGACAGAGTGCAGCTAGCCAGCAGCAGTACTTGGATCTTCTGCGTCACCTAGTCACAGTTGGGGTTCCTCCACCTGCTTCTGTCCTGACTCCAGCTTTACAGTCTAGTGGTCCGTCGAGTCAGGGACAGCCGAGCTTTCAGTTCACTTCTCCACAGCAGCAGGTCCCCCAGTCGTTCCAGTCCCCGAGCTACACGCCTATTCAGACGGGGTTCACTCCTTCAGACCAGCCTCGCCCTCACCTATTGACCGGCACACCATTCGTTGATTTCAGTGCCACATATAGCGAGTTGACTGGTCAGCCGACGCCCTCGCACACTACTTTTGCTACGTCTTCAGGGTTGTCCGCTTCAGAGGCAGCTGTTCCTCCTGTGACAGGGACGGGCACTACAGAGACAGTTCCTTCGTCAGTTGCCTCGATCGATCACCCAGCTGTTGGCTCACTTCAGGCACAGGTCATAGAGACTGCTCCACTTGTTGCTACTACATTAGCACCTGTTCCTGTTGTTCAGACCCAGACCGCTTTACAGCCACGTGCTTCTTCAGAGGGTCAGCCTGACAGCTCCGAGTCCGAGGAAGACACTTTGCAGTTCGTGATTACTCCGCGCTCCTCGGCACCCGACTCGACTCCGTCTGTTCCCCCGTCAGATCCCTAGATTAGTTTTTGGCGGTTGATGCCAAAGGGGGAGAGAGAGTAGATTTAGGGGGAGTTTTTGATAGAGGGTTTTTCGCTTTTTTTTATGTGCTACATTCATGCATCATGTTTACTTTACAGTAATTGCATTCTTGTGACATGTGGTCGTGTGAGATACTTTGAGTCTATATGGTTTATCTAGTCACTGTTTTAAATCATGTCACTTGTTTGACTATAGCTCATAAGGTTGTGCTTCCGTGCCTTACTCCGATTTCTTTTGAGCTATATCTTTATGTGTACTAACGCTTTATGTCTTATCTTATGAGTATACTCTTTTGGCTTGGGGCACATAAGCAATTCCTAACCCCTTGTGCTTATTGCTTTTTGCTTATGTGAACCAAGCATGCTCGAAAACCTCAACTCCTATCTTTTGAATCTTAAGTGTTGTCATTAATCACCAAAAAGGAGGAGATTGAAAGCATCTAGGCCCCGAGAGTTGGTTTTGGCAATTGATGACAACGCTTTATTACCATGACTAACGTGTGTTTTGCAGAAACTTTGGTAAGTTAGGTCATGGAGGTGATAACTGCTTTGGGCACCATGGTATTCATGCCCCTTGATGGAAATCGTTTCGGTTTTCAAAGGAGTGACGTCAAGATTAAGGACGGTTAGTTCCGGATGTCAAGGTGTTGAGATACATTCGGAATAGTCGTTAGGATCTTCGCTTTCTCTTTTGGCCGTACTATAAAGGGGAGCATGAGCGGGTAGCTTGACCTAGGTGAGTCTTATGTTTAGGTGTGGTGCACACTTGTTAAACTTAGCACTAGGCAGCTCTAGAATAGCTCAAAGTTCAGTTGGAAGCAACTTGGTTCAAGTTGCGTCGCGTTTCGGAGAGTTTAGAGGGTTTTTTCCCTTGACCGGACGCGGTTCTCAGCTTGACAGGCGCGTCCGGTCAGTTCAAAACCGCGACTGTGTTTCGGCGCTGACGACCGGACGCGGCTCTTGCGAGGACCGGACGTAGTGGTCAGGCCGACACGTGTCACTTGAGGGAAACCATCTAATCGGACGCGACCTGGGTGTGATCGGCGCGTCCGGTCACGTTCCAGTAAGGTCCTGCGACGACCGGACGCGTCCGGTCATCACCGATCGGATGCGGTCGCGCGTCCGGTCTCGTTACAGTAAGCTCCCTGCACGATCGGACGCGTCCGGTCACCCTTGACCGGTGCGTCCGGTCACTCAGCCGAAATTTCAGAATTTCGACCGTTACGAGCGACCGGCGCGTCCGGTCACCCCGTATTTTGCTGAGTTGGCAGGTAACGGTTCGTTTCGACTGTGGGGTGTATAAATACATCCCCACCACCTCTTTTAGAGGTCTCTTGCTCATTTGTTCAGCTGAGAAACACCTTTGGAGTGCAAAGGAGTGCAAGAGCTCTAGTGAGGATTGTGATTTGAGAATCAAAGCTTGAGAGTTCCTCACTAGCGATTAGAGAGTAGCAAGTGTGCATCCACCTTCTTATTAAGCTCGTTGTGGTCAAGTGAGAGTTCTAGCTTGTTACTCTTGGTGATCGCCATCACCTAGACGGCTTGGTGGTGATTGGGAGTTTGGTGATCATCCGGCGGAGCTTGTGGATGACCCAACTCATCTTGTGAGCGGTTTTGGGCGATTCACCGCGACGGAGTGTCGAAGAATCAGCCCGTAGAGAGCACTTGATCCTTGCGCGGATCAAGGGAGAGCTACACCCTTGCGCGGGTGCTCCAACGAGGACTAGTGGGGAGTGGCGACTCTCCGATACCTCGAAAAAACATCGCCGTGTTCCTTGTCCTTACTTTCAAGCATTTACATTCTCGTATTTACATTCATTGCTTGATTTACTTTCCTAAAATTGCCATGCTAGACTAGGATTGGAAACTAGGGTGTAAAACTTTTTACCGGTAGAATCTCTAGGAACACAAGTAGGCACTAGGGGTGAATTCCGGCTTGTAGGATTTAATTCTTGCAATTAATTTTTAGAAAAGCCCAATTCACCCCCCTCTTGGGCATCTTGATCCTTTCACAACATATGTCGGACACACATGAAGCATTTGAAACAACTGTTGCAATATATGTGTAAAAAATATGCAACATCCAGATAAACACTTGCAACATGTGTGTGAAACCAATGCAACGTCCTAGATAAAACACTTGCAACATGTGTGTGAAACATATGCAATATCTAGATAAAACACTTGCTGCAATATACGTCTGAAACAAATGAAACATTTTTTCAAAACGCTTACAACATACCACCGAAAACACTTGCAAAAATATGCAACATGTGCAATATCCTGATCTATTTTTGCAACATCCATATGTAACAATTGCAACATACCTTTGGAACATCTGAAACACACATTAGCAACATAGGGAAGGGGAAGGCCGGGGCCAGTCGATTCTGGTCATGGGGGTGGGATTCGGCGGCGCGTGAGCATCATTAGCACCGGCCACGCTTGTTGGTGCCCTTGGCTCGATGGGGGAAGACCCGAGGCACCACAACACGTGTGTCCCAGTGCCCATGGCGGGGTCAGCGGTGCGGCTGGCGATGGGGGAAGGGCACGACAGTGGCAGCCCCAAGAGCGTGTGGTGGGGGAAGGAGGTGGACGGATGAGCGGCCATGCTACTTCGGACGCTGGGCAGACAAGCATACGAGGGAGTGGGAATTTATTTTTTTGTTTCTGATAGAGATGGGGTTTTTCAAGGTTATGATATCCGGGTATCTCAAGACACCGATAAGTTAGCCACTCAGATGGCGCACGGTACGCCAACTAATATAAGCCCAGACGATTGAGGCCTAACTAAGCTACGCGGACCTGGGCTAAACACAAAGGCAAGGGTAGGCCACGACCTCTTCCCTCAACCTTCACCGCGCGCCGTCAACTCCTCACGACCTCTCCCCCATCCCGACCTCTGGAGGGGCGGGGAGAGATTGAGCCCCGCCAAGCGTACCTGCTCTGACAAGAGCACGCACGCTGCACTGACCTCACAAGGGCCGAGGGGACAGCGGTCCCCTCAGCCTAGTCAGACACCATCCCTGCACCACGCAGTGCAGACAAGACAACACCGCGCCGAGCGGTGATGGCCAGTATGGTGGTCCATCGTCCAAATATGGCCCAACAAGATAGATGTACGACCCCACCCACTACGAGATAGGGGCCACGACGGCACCCTTGACTTTTGAGCCCATCTAAGCCAGCGAGGGCCACGACCCCGGAGTTGTGGCCACCGACACCACAAAGCAACAAGATGACCAACGGCTCGGGGGCGGCTACCAACTCTTGTACGACGGCCTCAGGAGATCAGGAGGCGATGACGAAGGCCACGACGAGACCATGTCGCGCAGGACTGCTGGCAAAACACTGTCGTGCCCACAGTGCCACCACGACCGACGCTGTAGCACCATGCCACACCATGCCGCGACGTGAGCACAAGACTATAACGACAACTATGCCAGAATGTGCACACACAAGACAACGTTACTTGCAAGCCAAGTTATCTAGGCCCCCTCCCTCAGGGTCACGACCCCTCAGTCGGGAGAACCTTTTTCTTTGTATGTGACCTGGCCCCGGACTCTATATAAGGGCAGCCAGGGCACCCCTTCGGATCATCTTCATCATCTCTGGACTCTCGAAACTTTTATTCGAGCAGTCCATCTCCTAGCTCTAGCTCTCCTACCTCTTCCACTATTCTTGCACCTCCCAATTGTAAGAACTTCAGAGCATTTAAGCGAGAAACACACACTCGATCATCTCTGAGACTGGACGTAGGGCTCCGGCTGAACTAGTATAACTCCTCGTGTCTTTTGGATGCTAACATTGTCTTCCTGAAGCAGCGCGACATTCGTACAAATTCACTAGTCGGTCTACAAAACACCGACAGGGCCGCTCGTGTGGAGCCGTGTCAGGACGGGAGTCACGGACGGACGCCCGTGTTGGATCATTATTGTTTAAGAAAATCCTTATTAGCGTATCCAAGTCTAACAAAACATGACCGACTCTTTTTTTTAAAAAAAATGTGTATCATTATTAGCCAACAATATTTATTTCCATATATTAAACTTAATTTCATAGATGAAGATTGTAGGAGCAACACCAGAACAAGAAATGCACATAAGGGACATTGAGATCAAACACAAGCTGAAACTTTCAATGCTTTTCTCTTACACATTGCCTACTAGCATTGCTACTGTCAGTGCTTTTGCTTTACTCATGGTGAGAAGGGGATTAGAAGGGCAACGTAATAAACAAACTACAACACTGACTTGCATGATGGTACTTCTGAATTTAAGAACATAGCAAGCTACATTTTCAAACTTCTACTAATCTGTCCTACACAGAATATCTCAGTGATAAACAAATTGAGATAAGGTTAACTTGTGAATGCACATAAGGTTCCTTATCCAATACTAGTTACATGTGGCTCTTCAATGGCAAGGAGATTTAGAAATTCAACCATCTGTGACAAACGTCTCTGCAGTGTGATGTTCGGAGTTAGTGTTTCAGTGAAGACTTCCTCACCTCTAGAACAGTCCTACTCTCCTTCCGATTGTACTGGGAAAAGAAAAGATGATCTCTTCCTTCAGGAGAAGCAAAATAGCCCTGGACAAAAAAATACCGAGAACCGAACCGAAAATACGGAGAACCGAATTTTTCAGTACCCTATTTAGTTCCTAACTCCCACGAACCGAAATTACGGAGGTAAATTTGGTTCTTTACCTCGGTAAACCGAATTTACCGAATTACCTGAAATATGCTGAGTTTGAATGTTGTTATATTATTGATTGAACTATTGTAGACTATCATATTATGTATTTGTGGTACTCACTTTTATAGTCTCGTGGACTTTTATATGTATATTTATTTTGCACTATTATTCTCTATGAAATCATGTCAAAATTAGCTTTTGAACCTGCTATTACATGTCTCTGTGATTAGTTCGGTAAATACCAAAACCGAACCGAAAATACTAAAACCGAATTTCCTCGGTACAGATTTTTAGAAGGAACCGATCGATACCTATTTTCCGAGGAACCGAATTTGTATGGAACAAAAGTACCGAACCGATCGGTTCGGTATTCATGCCCAGGCTGAAAGCAAAATACTGAAGCCTCTTCTTCGTCACTGCTTGTATGCTTAACTGTGATAAGTAAAATAGTTTTTGAACAAGCAATAAGGTATTCACTAATAATTACATATAAATGCAATCCGATTCCAAGAAACCAGATATGTGCCTAATCTTGCTTCCTCTTCTCCAGTGGCGGAACCAGAGGGGCAGGCAGGGGCAGTAGCCCCCCACCCCAAAGCACAGTAGATTTCATGTAATACCTATATAAATATTTGAATTTATAGCGCAAAAAAAATCATTTTTCACTCATTTCATATTAAAATATTATGATTTTGGTTATAACCAGTGTAAAAGTTTTTAAAAAGTTGTTGAAACATATAATTACGTATATTTTTTTATCACACCAAAAATATGATCATATTTATCCGGCTTCCCTTAATCAAAATCGCTGGTTCCTCTTCTCCACTAATGGTGTGGTAATTAAATATAAACAAACAAATAAGTAGACACACGATCACTCAATCTAATCAATTGAGTTGTCAAGATCTGCATTCTTAGTAAGTACCATTAACCTCAAGCTTCTGTTTATTTGCTCAAACTGTCACTGATTGCTAACAATTGAGGGATAATGGCCACTTAAGTGGACATGATTAGTTATGTAGCATCACACTAGAAAGCGGGTTTAGCACTTTAGCTTGCTGGCTTTGCGGGTTAGCGGCGCAAGCCAGCCCAGCGCCGCTTGCAAGCCTACTCCACGCCTTCACTACCCCAGGCGATCCAGCGCCGCCGCCGGAATGGAGCCGGAGCCCGTTCAGCCAAAGGCTGCCGCCGGTGGGGGCCACCGCAAGCACCTTGCCATGCTCGAGCGCCTCTCCAAGCGCTCGTCCTCCTCCTCGGTCGGCGCCCCACCCTCGGACTCCTCTGACGCCTCCCCCGTCGAGGCCTTCCTTTCCCGCTTCGCCGGCGCCAAGCTCGCCGCGGAGTCAGCGCTCTCCGCCTGCCGCTCCTCCTCCCCCGAAGACGACGCGACCGCATCTCTGGCGGCTGCTGCGGCCGCCATCGATGACGTCGATCGCCTCATCGCCGAGGCGTCCCACGCACTGCCCCCCTACGAGCTCCGCGCCGCCCTCGCCTCCGCCGCCGACCTCCGCGCGGCACACAGGGTCGTCGCCTCTGAGCTCCGTCCCAAGAAGTCCTTCTCCTTCAGGAACAAGAGCAGGAATCTCAAGAACCCGCTTCAGGATCATGTCACCACCGCATCACCACCGCAGCCACCTCCTCCGGAGCAGCCGAAGCCTAGTCTTGACGCGATCCTACCAGGGTTCGGGTTCCGGGGCAGGAACGGCGCCACCCTTGTGAAGGATCTGCGAGTCTCCAACGACAAGGATGGGGATTTCACGCTCGCAGATTTGGTTTCCTGCGAGGTCTATCTCAAGGGCAAATGCCGGGCGCTGTACATCCACAAGCTGAGATATTGCCGTGTGTTCGTCGGAGCTGTTCTTGGTTCTGTGCTTATAGAGGACGTCGAAGGCTGCATATTTGTGATGGCAGCACACCAGATCAGGATTCATGAGGCGAGGGTGACGGATTTCTACTTGTGGGTGAGGAGCAGGCCTATCATTGAGGATTGCAGTGGTGTGAGATTTGCACCATATGTTTTGAATTATGAAGGGATTGAAGAAGATTTGAAGGACTCTGGACTGGAGGAGGAGACTGGTAATTGGGCTAATGTGGATGACTTCAAGTGGCTCAAGGCAGTGCAGTCACCAAATTGGTGTTTGGTTCCAGAGGAAGAACGATTGCAGACCGTCAACATTTCAGAGGTTCATGAACAGGAAGACGATAGCTGAGCTGATTTGGCAGGATTGCTGTCAGCTCTCATTTTGGTTTGCTCCTCTGGATTCATTAGTTTATTTGTGGTTGTGAGGATATTGTTTCGGTTGTTTAAAGTTGATTGCTTGTAATTGTACCAAGAGCTTTCTGAATTCACAATATGAAGCATGAAACAATTTGGTTCAGTGGTTTGCATACCCAAAATTGATAAGAGCAGAGAGTTTGGTGAGCTAGAAGCATGCTTCATGTTGGGATTCTACTAAATATTTCATAGTGTTGAGACTCCTTTCTTTTAGTTGCATTGACAAAGCTTTTGGCTTCTCTAATAATTCTGTTGATATACTATGTGCCTCAAAGCCAGCATCGTCCCCTCCAGAAGGTCAGCCATTGGCGGCCACTACGTCGTGATTTCTGCCAGCATTGTCTCCTCTGCCAGAGGAGGATTCACTAAACAGGACGCTGCATCTTTAATTTGTATCTTCATTGCTCAGTCGAACGGAGGATTTTTTTGTCCAGTTTGCATCTTCGCCTTAGTTTAAGGTAATTCTTACTAATCTTCATACACTTTTAGTTGGTTACGTTGGATTATTAATGTATATGAAAACTGGGAAGTATGTGCTGAGGCCTGTGGTTACAAGAGGACCATAGAATCCTTATCACCTTGGTTGCCAACAGGCTTAGATTTTATGCTTCATAATTTCATTGTAGTACACCTTAGTGCCTGTTACTTGTGTACCTTACTAAACTTTGTAATGTTCCAGTTACCCTGCGTGAGCAACAGCAATCAACTGCAACCAACTACATGCTAACTCACTTTTTTTTTCACAGCTCCTTTACCTCATGCAAACTCAGTGAGACTACTCATATGTGAGCCTTTCTGCACCACCTATCTACACTCTGCACCGTCCTCCACTGTCTTCAAATTGCCTTATCTGCTCCTGCTATTGTTATAGGTGGGACAAGGCTGTGTTGCAAAACAGGAGAGGGTGCAGGTAATCTTCGTTTTGTATTTGTGCATGCTCATTTCCTTCCCGTGCTTCTTCAGGTGAATGTAATTGCCTAATAGATTTATTTTGCTATAATTTTCAACTGATGCTTTAAGTTATGAGCAGATTTATTATTTTCCTTACTGGGTACAGGCGATGACCTGGACGGCTGGACCTTGAGTTGATAGCAGAATATATGGATTTTTTCAATTGTGCAATCTCAAGGACTTCTTCTTCCTCTTTATACCAACAAGGTACATCATTTTAATTTGATTCTGCATGTTGAGTCAGATTTAAACCATGTGATGTTTTCATGTTTGATAGAAACTTTCTCATATTTGCTAACCATTGTTGTTATTCTTTCAAAACTGCATACTAGGATTCTCTAAATGTTGCCCCCTTCCCCCTAAAACAAATGTTGAGCACGCTTCTTACTTATTTTTTGCAATTTGTTGCGTCTGTCTGCCTTTGCCCACCCACCCTAAATTATATATGAACTTTAGTCTCAGTTTGCATGCTTTAGAACTTTCAACTTCAACATATACTGCCTATGCAGATTAAGTAAAAAAAAGTGCAATTTTTTTGCTGGAGTTATTTTACATATGCAAGATCCAGAAGGTAAGCAACCACCTTTCTATTCAAAACATCCTTTTAGGACTTGCTCCTACTGCTCGTTGAGTTGTGTTCACCCAGGTCATGATGTGGAGTTTTGCATGAGTTGTAATTCCTTCACATGATTTTCTAATTGGAAAGGAGATAGATCCTGATTGAACATATTTGATTAGGGGGTTTAAAAAATTGTATGTCCTCCATATTATTCCTTATCCAATGATTATTGTTTTCATTGGACAAGTTGCTGTCGCATCGTTAGGATGAATGGATAGCATATCCAACACTGAGTACAATTTATCACTTTCTGATGATATCTTCCTGCTGTTTAACTTAGCAGCTGTCACACATGCGTCAAGAGTGTCCACTGAATTTTGAGGTTGATTCCTTCATGTTCCAGGGAACTTGCAAGTTGGATATTCATGTAGAAACTTCCATTCAGAGCCATATGATGTTAATCCAACATTAGTTGGACCAGATAAGGGTTTGTTTTTTTGCCTTAATGAATGGTGTGCAATTGGTTTGGCTAATCTCTGCGAATTAGCTCTCCAGTTTGTTTGCCTTAATGAAAGGTTCATCTATCTATATTTGATTAACTTGGGGTTATTTTCCTTCAAGGACTGTCGGCCTGCCATGTTATCTAATCTAAAGTGTTACACTGATCCCCTTCCTCAGTGGCATAATCTAAATCCTTTCTCCATAATGATCTCTTAGCCTACCTGTGCCTTTTTTTTTGATAAGTGCCTATCTGTCTTAGTCACTGAAATGGGATTCGGAATTCCATCATTATATTGTTTTCAGCCTAAAGATGTCTATATAGAAACTGTTTTTACTAACTATTTCCCACACTGATTGTTGCATGACTTTTGAATGGCACTGTTGTTGCATAAATCTTTTGAAAAGGAAAGGTTTATGTAGGGCTTCTAATGTATGGTCGACATGCCGTATGCCACTAAAACTTTGAGACAATCATGGGGTTTAGCCAACAAAAACTTTGATTGATGCACAAGAACATAAATGAAGTTTAATTTTGTATATGCATCCATTGCAAATATGTTTGCCAATCAATGAAAGAGAAAATAAAAGGAGATGCTCCTTTATCTTCAAGAATAGTCTTCCAAGAAAATGTAATTTATATATAAAAACATTGACAGACTTTCCATGTGATTGAAGCCCTACATAAACCTTTCCTTTTCTTAATATATATAATAACTAGGGGGTTCTCCCCTTCTATTCTCACTAAAGACAGTAGGATATGTAACTGGAATGTTTATCATGTTAGGCCGGTTGGGCCAAAAGGGCTGCACTTAGTCCCAAAACCGGTTATCCTTGGTCTATTGCAAAACCCATGTGCATGCATCATCTCTTTGTATGGTCAACATAGAAAAAAAAAAGAGTACAATCAACAATTCTATTCGATATGAAAATAAGTTAAGATGTACTTAATAAATACAGGAAGATACTTGAGATGTTTAAGAGATACCAGACATGATATAAGTCATCAATGATCTTGTGGAGCATGAATTTATTGTTGCCTTTCAATTGTAATTTATTACTACCATTGCTAATGCATCTATGTGAGTGTGAATCTAGATTTTTGCTATGACACTAAAATATGGGAAAGAAGAAAGTTGCAACACCTGATCAGAAAAAGCTGATGGCTAACATTACCTTGGTACTCTTCTTAATTTTAATTGACCCAGGTCATGCGGCTTGGTCAAATAGCGTTCAGCTTCGAACTTGGAAGGTCTCAGTGTTCTGGTTCCATAGGCAACTACAGCGGTTTCTCTGGAATGTATCGAACCAGTAGGTCGCCGTACGAAATGAACAACTGAGGAAAATAATGTGGATAGGATAAATGAGAATATCTTCTCCTGTTTTTATATATTTGGTAGGTTTTATGTAATGGCCTGGTAATATGTATCCTGATATGGAAACATCCTGTGAAGACCCTGACGGCGACGGCATCTGCATGAAAGGGCAATTCAATAAAGAGAAGAAAGGAACGGCTTCTGTAAACCTAAAAATGCACCAACGGTGTTTCTATGTCGCTATTGTTTCTACTTTGTCTAAATTTAGTAGAATGCGCACTTGTGCAGTGCCATTGTTGTTCAAGTAGATGTAATATTTTTTTTGTAATTATTAATTGCGTAAAATAATTGTAGTACATCTCATCACATAGCTGCTTTCGTTGGACCCAACAATCAAAAGCTACTTGCTACAAGAGAAAGAGGCTTGACGTATCTGAACCTATGGAAATTTTTCCTCATTATCTTTGAAATCAACTACGCATGATTTGATCGTCAACTAAGGTTGGCTAAACACAGACACAGCTAAAAGCACACGTGACCGAATCTAATTTTAGTCATGACATAGGTATGGAAGTTGAAAATACCGTAGATAATATGCACAGCAGTTTATATTCTAGGACTGTAAATAAATTGCAAAACCTAGTCATCTACATTGTTTCATTTTGTCACACAAATATCTCTATTGTTGTACCGGTATGAGTACAGAAGTTCAATTAGAAGAAACACAAATGCCTTTCTAGAAGAAATCCTAAAAAGGGAATCATAATGTGTATTTATTAGTTATATGATGAGCATAGTAGTTGTCATATCATACAGATTTGCAAAAAACAGCTAGCCATAAATAAATAAGTAATAAGACAAATGAGCACCACAAATCCAAAGATTTAAGAGAATGCAGTCAAGTGACATTGCTAGATGCACCTCTTGCTAGGTAATCTATGGAAGGCCCTTGATTTCCATGGCGATGCATTAACTGCCAATGCATCAGTGGCATTTTGTTGCTCGAGCACAACGAAAAGAGATTGATATGCAGGTGATGTCCCTTGTCCACCAAGCATACAATGCATCCAGGAATCACAATGTGCAATATTTGTAAAACAGAAGATAGAAACAAATACACCGTGTGATCATTATAATGCTCTTTTGACATAAAAAAAACACCGTGGATCCAGTACCTATAGGTGCTAATAGCTTAAACTACTGTATAATGCCATTGGATTCATTCAGGAAGGTCTTGTCTCTTGATTAAGAGGCCAAGGTTTCAACCTCAAACTAAGAAACTATATCACAAAAATGGAGACAACACTCACCCATAATATATGTACACAAGAGGCACACGGAAAGAAGAAACTGCACAAAAATCATAAATGACCAAGATGAAACTAGAACATGCTAACAACAATGAATAATGGAGATGGGAAGCTTTATCATCAAAGACACCTAGTGGCAGCGAGGAAGTATCCATTTCGAATCCTTGAGTAGGCACAATAGTTTTGGTAGGAGAAAAAATAAAGTAACAATTGAAAAGAAAAGAACGCACCAAAGCGGCCCTATGCTCAAATTAAGGGCTAGCCTTATATAGTGATGGTGTTTGCAGGTATACTTTTCCATTGCTATCTATTTAGATAGACAGTCAACGATCGAAGGAAGAAGACAACTAGATTGGTTATTGATGAACTCTTATTTGTCAAGTGATCCATTTTTGTACCATCAAATATTTTTCTTGGTAAATATAAGATATGAAGCACTTTTTTGAGTGTCTTTATTATTCAGAAAAAACATGCATTTAATAAGAAGTTGTTAATGTGCCCCTCAGGTGTAAAGAGTCCAATCTATCACCTGATTTTTGGACTGTCCAATGGACCTCATCCAACAGCCTGGCAACACCTATTCCTTACCTCTCTTCTTTCTCCCACAACTCCTAACTCAGAGAAGCCGCCACTACCGTGATAGCTCCTCAGTGTACATTGCCTCCTCCTCTACGCGCTCAACCCTCACTTGTCCATCTTCCCCATCTCCACAGCTCCCCACATCCGAATCCATGGCCATCTCCTACCGCCACACCAACCTCTCCATCTATGCCCCACCTCGACCATCTGCCCATCTTTGGCGGCTTCTGCCACGGAATCCTCCAACGCCACCCACCCCCATGTTAACTCGTCTTCGCCAGGCTATCACCATGACACACCGCCTTGCTGCCCTCGTGCCTGCTACCACCGTTGATCTACCTTTCCGCCCTAGATTCACCTTAATTTCTTCTAAATCTGTCAGTGATAGATCAACCCAACGCCTACCCCAACCCCAACCCTAACCCGTCGAATACCTCGTCGGAGATGAAGAAGATGACTTGAGAAAGACAACGGATGAGGATAAGCTAGGTCCACAGTGTTTGTCGATTAGTTGGCGAAACACTCGCAAGTGGTCTTTAGATTTATCGTTTAGCAATTACTACTAGCGAGGTTTATCTTGATAAGTTGATGAACTTGAAAACTTCACCAGTAATGTCAATATTTCCCTTCAGAGACATGAGTCTATATATCTTTGCAATATGTTTTTTTATACTTTGGTACCATGACTCCTAAAATCTAGGCTACTGTGGGAGTACTGTTACCATGGAAGGTGTTTAAAAGACAATAGAATTTTAGAAAAGAGAAAATCTGTGAGAGGAAGAAAAATAAAAAAATGTGTTTTAAATATAAATTATAAATAAATAAAAAAGACGTTACTAGACGACACGTGTATATTTTGTTTTTTTCTCTCCACTGCTCACTCTTCCCGCTCTCTCTCGTCTTCTTCACCTCGCTCTTTTCGCCATTGGCACCCACCCTGCCCGGCTCCGGTGTCGCCCTCGGAGCTGGCGTCCTTGCCGCTTTCGCATCACCCACGACCATGACCGCTCTTAACCTAAGCTTTTCCTTCATATCTGAGGACCGCCCCTGTGTCCACCATCTTCGGGTCTTCAATGACGCACCGGTGCCGCTCTCCACTATCGCCATGCTAATCCTAGCTTCCTCCGCCTTTGGCCGCCCCGCTGCCTGCAACCAGCCTCTCCCATCGCTTGGCGAATGGCACCCCCGCCACTCCATCCTCCACTACCGTCTCAACCGCCACCGCCGCTGCTCCAGTGATGTCTCCTAACCCCGGAGACCAGGGAAACACCTCGTGAGCTAATCCTGCAATCCCCGAAACACAAGGAGGAGCATACCGGGTGACGTGGCCAACAGCTTCCGGTTTTGCCCCGGCAAGGTGGCTCGTGTCTCCGGCCACAGGAACGCGGACGCAGATCGGACGGCCGAGGGGCACTCCGCGGAGGCCACGCAACCCGGCGGCGGGAGTCATCAAGAACTCAGAAGTCGGCACGGCCTCTACGATACGGCGCCCCGCACCTGCGCCGTTATAAAACGTCACACGTAGGCACACGGCGTCCCCGCGGTGGGCGTCCTTTTTGCACCGGGAGATAAACCGACCGCACCCCTGACCGCGACCCGCAGCTGCTCGCTCCTACTTCTCTCGCCCGCCGCGCAGCGCCGCCGGTTCTTCGCGAGCAAGTAATTAATCCTCTCTCCTTTTCTTCTTCCTGGGCCTAATCTGCGCAAACTTTCGGTAGAAATTCCGCCGGTGCGTATGGTGGATTCTGTTTTTATTGATCTGAGATGATGAGGAGTGCGCCAATTTTGGGGTTTTTGTTCGGGCTGCTGTGGTTTATTCTCCAGACACTCTATCTGATGGCGAGATGTTAGATCGAGTTCTGATGGGTATCTAGTATGCGGGTGTTCTTTTCTTTACTGTCAAGTATGCTCCTCGTTATTTCCACGAGCAATCCGGGGGTCTGCTCCGGTGTCGTGTGGCGGCGATGTTGTTGATTGAGTTTTTGGGCAATATATCGGTATATTGATTGTTGAGTCTGGGAATTCGTTTATATGCGCTCTACTCTAATCGATGCTTTGCAGTCTGTGGGACAATACATGCCAGTTTTTTTTTTTTAATTTTTGTTTAACTTTTTCGAGCTGATTAGCAGCCATCTGAGAACTTGAGAAGATAGGGAGGAAACAAGGTGAGATTAATCTGGGGAGTTCTGAATCCATCCTATCTTGTAGCTTCGCATTCACACATTGACTCCTGGAACCATCCTATTTCGTAGCGTTGCATTAACACAATGACTCCTGGAACCGAAGGGCTTCCCTGCAATCCAATTCAAGAATCTTTCATACTGCCCTTTTCATTATTTCCATGTGCATTTAGCGCCCTGCTTTGCTGTGGCAGCACTGTAGTAGATTGGGTTTTTGCGCAATATATAGGCACCTTGATTATTGATTCTGGGAGTTTGTTTAGGCATCAGAGATGCGTTTTAGGATTTAGGTAGTCAAAATTGAGTAGAGTTGATGATGCACTCCACTAAGCTGATCAGCTTTGCTTGCACACAGGTAGTACATAATCGATTCTTTGCGATGATATAATCTGCTGTGGATTTTCTTACTGATATAAGCAGCCCTCTGAAATTTGAGGGAGAGAACAACATGAAATTAGTCCAGGAGTTACAATTCTATCTTATAGTTTCACATTTAATTTCTATCTCTCTGCTGTAACAGAGTTTTTTCTTCTTCCCTACAAGCATCTTTCTTTGTTTTGAAAAAATATTTGATCTAACTCCCCAGTCAACACGGTCGGTAGTTCACAACCCTGGTCTTTTTACAAGCTGAGTGGTTCCTAATCCCCGATTGTTCTTTTTCATATGAACTAATCTAGACTGTAAATATGTGTGGCACTGTCGGTTTACCAATTTGAAATGTTTGGTAGCTTTGGCGGTTCACAGTCAATTTCATTCAATAGGTCTAATCTGGTGAAGGCTGTAAGTTTTGGTTCAGATTGGGATGGTTTTAGTTTCTGATTTGGAATAGGTGTGCCATACTAAAGTTTTTCCTTTTTTGTTGATATATGATATGAAGTTGCATTTTAGGGTAACTTGTTCTAGCCTTCTGGTCAAAATATTCTAGGCTAACTTTGGCCTTATCCTGCCCTGTTGCATATAATATTCTTTAGTGACCGTATATGGTCAAAATATGTATATTTGAACTGTTGGCATTCACCGGTAGTATGGTCATTCCACTTTTTCTCGCACTTTTAACTTGTAAAATAAAATGATTCATCCATTATATCTGCCTTCTGACATGCCATGATTTTTTTTTATAAATCTTACCAGTTAACAATGGCAAATGGAAATAAAAAGATTGGGGATTTTGAGTCTTATCTTTTATTTTCATGTTGCACAGGACTTTTGAGCTAAGCGTTTTTTTTCCTGAGATAACATGATTTTTTTCATAATAATTCAATTGAACCTTTGCATTCGGAAAGATAATTTAACCTGACCTTTCTTAATTTAAACTTAAAACAATGAATTTGGCCACTGGTTAATCATTTTAGAAAGTTTGACTGAAAAGCGTCTATGCAGCTTAAACTGTGACTATACTTGATAACTAGATTTGATGCGCATGGACTTCTCTTTCATCAGTTCATTTGCTAGTTTTGTTACATAACTTGAATGTGGTCAGTCATTTAAGATAATTGGTACCTTAGTGAAGTCCTAATGTCCTGATTACCTGAACAGTTCTTGTAAAGCATTGTCGTCACCACTTGTAATGGGTGGAAGCCAGTATGATGATGAGTGGGTGTTGCCCAGTGCCGATATCACTCTTGTTCTTGTTGGGAAACTTGGCTATGGCAAGAGTGCAACTGGAAATAGCATCCTTGGACGGGAAGCATTTGTATCAGAATATTCACATGCCAGTGTTACTAATACTTGTCAGTTGGGAAGCACTACCCTGAAGGACGGCCGCACCATCAATGTTATTGATACACCAGGTAAGACTTCCATTTTTAATGTTATTTCTATCTGTTCAATCTGTCGGTTTTTTTGGTGTTATAAATTTGTGATGCCTAGTCTGATCTTGTGCCACATTTCATCCTTACCTGTCCTTTTTCTCTGGTTTGTTACTTAGTATAATTGTTATTATGATGTTTGCTATAGGACCCATGGTTTGTTACTTTATTTATCCATTCAAATTGAGTGGAGAAGCGATCTGCTACCCTCACGTTTAGCATGGTGGTGTATAGTGCAATGTTTACATGAAGTAGTTTACTCACTGAAGTAAACTTTTTATATTGATAAAACTTGATGCTTGCTATTACCATATGAAGAAGTGCCACTGTTATGAAGGGATTTTCATTCTTTGGAGATACTTTTCATCTTGGCAAAAGAAGTTTTTACTATATAATATGAAAATTCTAGGTCCAGGTCGCTTTTCGGTTGTTTTTGTGTATTAAAAAGTAAAAACTGTTGAACTCTGCCGCCTGAGCCACTTCTGGATTTGGGTGGGCGTGCAGTCACACTTGCTCTTCTTTAACTAAATATGTGCTCAGTTGTGTTCGTGAAAAAATATGAAAAGTCCCATACTTGAAATACTTCATGAACAAGAAGGTTTCACAGGTGTTTCCCAGTTGCATGTTGAAGCATACTAGTTATCCTTTGTTTTTATGATATATTCACACTGCATTTTTATTTTTTTTGTTCAAGAGGTAAAAATAACTTTTATGCATTATAGCGAGTTGTGAAATATGAAAATTGTGCATAACATGACACCTTTTTTAAAAGCCTAGAATACTTAGAAAATGCTCCTTCTGATGGTCCCTGATTATATATTTATATTTAAAAGGTATTCATAGCCACTGGTTCTTTTCTTGCAATGTTGTTCAAGTTTGTTATTTTGGGCTAGTTACTAACTTAAACTTCCTATAGGGTTATTTGATATGAGCATTACTTCTGATGATGCTGGTAAAGAGATTGTTAAATGTATGAACATGGCTAAAGATGGGATACATGCAGTTCTGATGGTTTTTTCTGCCACATCTCGGTTTTCTCGAGAGGATGCAAGTACAATTGAGACCATTAAGGTCTTCTTTGGGGAAAAGATCGTGGACCACATGATTTTAGTTTTTACTTATGGAGATCTAGTTGGTGAATCTAAGTTGAAGAACATGCTAAATAATGCGCCAGAGTATTTGCAGGTTATTTTGCTGCCATAATAGATTGACTTCTCGCCTCTCTTACATCATTTAGTCATACAGCCTTTAGTCAAGTTAATATATATGGTTATTTTGAATACAGAATGTTGTTGAACTATGCCAAAACAGAGTTGTCGTCTTCGATAACATGACCAATGACCGAAGGCTCCAAGCGCAGCAACTTGACAAATTGCTTGATGTAGTGGACTCAGTTTGCGCAAACAATGGAGGAAAACCATTTTCAGATCAAATGTTCACTCGCATCAAGGTAAATGATAAATTTGTTGATATTTAACTTTTGAGTTTTAGTTCTTACTATTTGTCTCTTATTGTGTAGGAGGTGCATGATAGAGAAAAAGAGGTGCATACCTTGGGGTATTCAGAAGAGCAGATATCTGAGTTGAAGAAGGAGATTCATAGAACTAGGGATGAACAGCTTGCACACATAACAAGCATGGTAAGAGCTTATCCTATTCAAAAACACATTTGGAATTTTAGGATTTATCTAGAATGAACATGTTGCAAAGCAACACCTCTTTAGTCGTAATCAATCATGCTCTGGGGATGCTATTTTACTGGAATTAAGTTAAATACTCAAATGCATCTGTGACATCTAAGATATTGCAACACGTGTAAATTTCTAGGACCACAAGATCTGTTTGGGCAAGGGTTGGCTGTCAGACATTCTTCAGCACAATATTATTGTATTGAACTATCATGAAACTTGTTTTGCTGAAAGACAGTTATTGCTTAATCTATAAGCCCCTTATTTAATAAGAATCTATAGAACTTGTGATCTTAAGATTTAAGATTTTTCATTAGAATTACTGGTCCAGTCTGCAGCAATTTTATCATTAGAATTACTATTTAGCACGTTAGACTTACAAATCAGTACTATTTAGCATGTCAAATTTGTTTAAGTGAAATCATGACAAATGGATGTTTTGGGAATGTTTTGTTCTTACAAGTTGATTTATCTAAAAGTTACATTGACTTGGGCATATATTCATATATAGGTCGAGGAAAAGTTAAACTGCACTGTGGAGAAGCTGCAACAGCAACTCATGGAAGAACAGAACGCAAGGCTGGAAGCTGAGAAGGTGGCGTATGAAGCTAGGCTGAAATCAGAAGTGGAGATCCATAAGCTCAAGGAGAGCCTCAAGAAGGCTCAAATGGAAAACGAGGAGTTCCGGAGGATGGCGCAGAGCCAGGGCAACAAATGTGCTATCCTATAGGCAGTAGTAGTACTTGCCAGAAGTTTCGGTGGGGCTATCGTGCTGACGCGTCTCTTATCTGTAGTAGTAACTTGAATTTTAACAGTTTATTATGCGACAACTGTTAATTAGTCACTGGTATTCGAATCTTTTCTTCAATAAATATATTATCGTTGTTATTATCGTTGTGCTTCTTTGCTTGGGAGTCATGAGTAAGTAATCATGGATTGTAAGTTGTAGGCATCTTGAGATAGTTTTTGGGTAAGAACTTCTTGAACAACTCCCTTCTCTTCTCCTATGTTCTATGCGCCTTTTTCCTAGCCGAGCACGATAGCATTGGAGTTGTCCCATGGTCTAATGCGCCTTTCCCCCTAGCCGAGCACGATAGCATCGGAGTTGTTTCCACCAAATAGAAGCAGTCGCATTGGAGTTGTTTCCACCAAATAGAAGCAGTCTCCTGAAGTTAGACACCGGCTAGCAGCGCTTTGTCTTCATAAGGTGTCATTATATGCAAAAACATGCTCTGTGGTGTTAAGCAATTAAATAAATCCATTAGGATCAAACTTGTCCTCAAGTTCATGTGTTTAGCTATTCAATAAATGATCAGGATCAAACCTCCCCTCAAATTTAGGAAGATCAACATGTAGTGAAACTTGTTTCGATGTTTGCCAACACAAATTTGAGAACAAATATCCTCTTCTTCACTAGAATTAGAATTATCGTAGGATCAGCAAAAGGATTAAAACCATTTTCGTCTTCATTGCTGAGTTCTTTTAGACTTGTCGATGTGCAGGGCGGTGAGCTCTCTCATGACCAGCACCTTCTTGACGATGTGGTTCGTGGCTAGCGGCTTCAAGACGCTCTAGGTGTTCTTGAATTTGGCGAAGTTATTCTCCCAAACCTTCACTACTGGAATTCACAAGTTTTCCTAGGGTTCAAATTCATAGGGGAAGTCATAAAAACCCTAGGAAAACTGTATTTCCATTGTATTCCGTTTGGATATTGGGATACAGGGAGTGAGATAGAGATAGGGAAATTAATGAAGGACTAGGATTAAATGAGGTGTAAAGAACGGATGGCTAGGATACAATATTTCCTTATCCCAATCCCGATCCCTATCCCCACCCATCTAAACGTTAGTAAGGAAACCTACTGACATGGAGATGGCTTCTGCTACCTGGAAAGCTTTGAGGATCATGCTCTTGATGTTGTTGCTACCAGAGTTCGCTAGACGACCAACCATAACCTTAAGCTCTGATTACCAAATAATAAGTATCGACTCACAAAAGGGTATGTGGTGGTGGGTTGGATAAAACTAAAATCACTCGGACATCACTCAACAAGATCAACTAGCACCAGAGCTTTCTCTACGGGTTTCTCAAAGAAGAGTAATGCTCAATTCTCATATCATATCAATATCAACTCCCTCAGATGATGGACATGTATTATTTATACTAGGAACATACTATTAATTGGGTGTAAAATAAGCATAAGTAAAAGCAGGCGAAAGATCATCTTTGTGGATAAATTTCTCCTGCAGTCACAAAACAACCTTAACAACTTCCACTAGCATAGTCATAATTCCTATATCAGAAATCCAAAAGATGCACCGATTGTTGCGCTGGAAACTAGACTCATATACCTTTCTAATGATATAGTATTGATTGCTGAAACCATAAATATCAATGCTAGCTAGCCATGAAGTATATCACTATTTCTTCCATGGGCTTATCAACTTGTGGGATTGACATCTCTGCACTGTGCACTAAAGGATGTTGACATGGTGAGGGAGAACCTGGGAGGCACATGCATAGGCCGGGTCTGCAATGCTTTTGCTAAAGTTGATGCGTAGTACCATACCCAAGGCAAAGTCGTCTAGGATCTTTTTGACGCTTCAGTTATGAAACAGTTCTGCTTGTACTAGAATTAAGGTGTTATCATCATACTAGAGTACCGGGCATGATCCCTCAACGATCGGGTGGTGAACAATGTCAACCTGCTCGATTATCTGATGTACAATGTCAGCAATTAGCAAGAACAGGTAGGAGGAGAGGGTGTCTCCCTGTGGCAGCCCCCTTTTGCATGTTATCCATGAACTGGGGCAACCATTGACCAAGAACGCATAGCGTGAGGTGGTTAGTACTTGGTTTACCCATTTGAACCATGTTGGCACAAAGCCACAGACATCTATGCTCCATGGGGCTAGATCAAAGGATTTGGCAAATTCAAGCTTGAGAGCTAGTGTTGGCATTCGATGTTTGTGGTAGCATTGGACCGGCTCACTTGCATAGACAAAGTGAAATTCCTAGTTTGGTTTTGGTAACCGAGTGACAAAATTAGGTGGACTAATGTGTTTCATGTAAGATGAACATGTGATTAGTCCACAAACAGTTGAGCAAAACATGAAGGCCAAGGTTGAGAGATGACATGCGCATGTGAGGAGAAGCGCTCAACTAGTGAAGAGTTGATGAAGATGATGATCCAAGTGATGGACACATTGAGTGCGGAATACAAGTAGTCTTGTACGACAATATGGCGAAGACTAAGGCAAGAGTCAATACAATGGACTATGCAAGGGTGAAGGGCAAGCTAGAGGCTTAGGAACTATGGACCATCAAGGCTGTGAAGTGTGAGTAGAAGGCTTCTCACTCATATACCAAGGCGACAATGAAGAGTGGGCAAGTTTGAAAGGCCCTAGTTTGGTTTGGTAATTGAGTTATAACTTAGGTGGACTAATGTGCTGTATGTTGAGATATACAGGTGCTTAGTCCATAGGTACACTAGTGTGAGCAACTTAAGCCATGGTGGAGAAGTGACTTGGATTTGTTGCAAGTGCTCAACTAGTGTGTTGAAGGTGCTCATTGCATATGAGACATTACATGATGTCATGTGGCTAGGTGGAGAAGATCAAGAGGCAAGGCTTGACTATGAAGGACTGGGATGCTAGTGTGAAGGGCAAATCATAGGCTCGGTGTGATGGACCGTCGAGGCGGTGAAGCTAGAGCAAGGGACTTACACTGATAGATCGAGTGCAACAGGTGAAGAGCAAGAGATTGCGATTGATGAACTAATAAGGCCATATGATGACATGAAATAGATCATATCATATATGAGGTATCAAGCCATGGAAGACTTGTGTTGATTACAAGTGGCTTGATTGAGGTTCAATGCTTGTGTGGCATCACCGTCGGAGGAGATGAAATGGAATGCACAAGACAATTATATTTGTAGGACATTTCATTTCACTGGTCAACGGTTGAGTAGATAAGTGCTTGACCATTTTTAGATATATGGTCGTACTATCAAGAGGGG
Source organism: Saccharum hybrid cultivar R570 (assembly GCA_038087645.1). Lineage (NCBI taxonomy): Eukaryota > Viridiplantae > Streptophyta > Magnoliopsida > Poales > Poaceae > Saccharum > Saccharum hybrid cultivar. The sequence continues at coordinate 2,459,518 of JAQSUU010000198.1, forward strand.
CAAACTTGTTTGCATATTGGTCATGTTGTGCCACTTGAGCCATCTAACATTGCATCCATTGCTACGATCAAGTGGCAGTTGAAAATGTGTTTGAAAACCTTTGTGAAATGATTTGAAAATGCTAACTTGTGCTAATGGTGGCAATTTTCTTGTGTGACAAAATAATGGAGTTAGCATATTTTTAAAAGGTTTGAAAATGGTTTGAATCAAGGTTCAAAAAGGAGCTCGGAGGTGTGTTTGGTGCACCACCAGACTAATACAGTGATTACCCACCGGACTAATCAGGTGTATAGAAGACGAAGTGTCAGGATGGCAATGGGGCGGATTCGGATTGGGTGGAGTCTTCGCGGACCCGAACCCAAAACCCGAACTCAAAACCGCCCCGAACACCATTTCAGGTGATAATTCAAACCCAAAACCAAACCCGGTGGATACTCGAAACCTGAATGGTTAACCGAAACCCAAAACCGCCCACTATAAGCAATAAAAAAATAATAAGTAAATATTTTTTAGCAACATATATATGACATATATTACATATTCAAATGTATAAACAAGAGGTGATAAACAACATACAATTTCATGACTCAACTTAGAACAAATTTAATAGCTTACATAAACAAATTATTAATAAAAACACTTGAGTTTTATTCAAAATGTTATATTTCGGATATCCATTGGGTATCCGCGGTTGAAAACCGAAACCCGAAACCGAACCCGAAACCGTGGGTGAAAAATCAAACCCGAACCCGAAACCGCTAGACCCGAAACCCGCAGATATCCGCCCCGAACTTGCCCCGCTGCCATCTTTAATGAAGTGCACCAGGAAGCTCAGGCTGAGGCTAGAGTGCCTAGCGGTCTGACCAGCCCTCCTAGTAGTTGGACCGCTAGTGTAGCGCATGGTCCGGTTGTATCTAGGGTGTTTGCCATTGGACATTCTAGGTGCACTGTTCACATAGGGGCTGTGTAGGCCCTAGCTAGGGGTTGGACCGAGGCCCGTGGCAGTTGGACTGTCTCTAGCTAAAGGCACGAGGGAACTGAGTCGAGGTTCAAAAGCATTGAGGGCATGCTCTGGTTTAGCCTGCCGGACCAATCCGATGGGTCGAACCTCTCTAGTGGAGGTGATTTTGCCTGGTGGTGAGCGGACTTAGGCGCGGTTGGACCAATGGTCGGGTCATTGGCGTGTGGCACCCGCTGCGGTAGGTGACCATTCGAGGCATGCGGGAGATGACTATTGGTGCTGGTGGTTTGACCGTCCCACCTGGCGGTTGGACCAATTGCCAAGCACCCAGAGTGTTGATGGTGCTTTAATACCATTTTCAGCATCAATATTCCTACATAAAATGAACCAAAGTTAATAACCAACATAGAGGTAGGGCTTTAAATTAACAGATTCCACAAGTGTTGGTGAATATTTGCACGCAGGTAACTTATGCAATAATGGATAACATGTCAATTATGGACTTCACCACATCAACACATAAAGGGAGAAATGGGCCAACACCATGCAAATTAGGACCAAGACAAAGAACACTACATGGCTATACTCCAAATCCATGGAGGATTCACCAGCCAAGCCAGAGCCCAAGAGGGCCTAGCTCTAGCTCAGCCGATCCTGGGCCTGACCAGGGGCCCGATCCCCTAGACCTACCAAACTGCCTCAAATCTTGTGGCGGTTCTCCCACTGACGTCTGGAAGCCATCCCCACTGTCCACATCGAAGAAGTGCATTTGGAGGGTCAGCTGAACCCTATGGGATATGGTGGATTGATTGATCCCCTAGTGGGCCAGCTAGATCTCCCATTTATTGTACCGCCTTAGGGGGTCTAGTGCACCCATAAAGTGGGGGGTGAAGCCACCAGAATCAATATGCAAGAAGCTAAGCATCTAATTCCACATTTAGAGGTGTTACACTTAGTGTAGATTAGGGAGAGAGTGAGGAGGAGTTTTGGCGGAAGTGCCGGGTTTGTCAGCAACCCTCCAACCTTGTACCTTAATGTGTATCCTTCCAAGTCTGCACCTGAGATACTACAGATCAATAGAGTAAGCTAATAGTAACTATTGTTCTTCATATTTGTTTAAGGGTTCATTGCTCTTTATTGGGTGCTCTAATTCAAGGAAACATGATCAGAGTAGTAATCCATAGCGTAGACGTGGTGTCTAAGCTTGGGTTACCTTTGTTTGCCTCGTATTCCACATGTTTGTAGGGATAGGCGGTAGGTGGTGACAACCCTGTCCATCCTTTGTAATTCCCCACATTTGAGTATGGCGTAGGGTTATAGGCCGTATAGGTCTTTGTTAGGAAAGAACTGGTAAAACAAGTATGATCACAACAACTAGAGACACCGATTTATATGGAAACTCGTATTGAAATCAGGAGACGATTACACTGATTTATACGATCAACATTGGAGGAGATGAAATGGAATGCGCAAGGCAAAGGTATGACTTGTAGGGCATTTCATTTCACCGATCAAAGGTTGTGTAGGAGTGCATGACTGGGTTTAGGATAGATGGTCGTATTATGAAGAGAGGCAAACTTGTTTGCATACTGGTCATCTAGTGCCACTTGAGCGATCTAACTTTGCATGCGTTGCTAGGATCAAGTGGCATGGTGAAAAGTGAAAAAAAATCCTTTGAGAACATGTTTGAAAAAAACTAACACACATGCATAAGGTGGTCGACACTTGGTGGTGTTAGCACATTTGCAAAGGTGTTGAGAAAAAGGAGAAGAAAGGAGGCATTTTTGCTCTTGGTGCTGCTGACTGAGTGGCACCGAACCGGCTGTCCGGTGGTAGGGTTCCCAACTAGCTAAAGATCACGCACAAAATCAGCTGGCATGTTGCCGACCGGTGTGCACCAAACAGGGTGTCTGCTGCACCGGATGGGCACACCGCCCTAATCGACTAGAGAGGAATCTCGAGGTGGTTTTGGGCTGCTTTGTGCACCGGACAGGTGCACTGTCCTATTCTAGTAGAGAGCTTGTTTTAGCATTTTGGGCGTTTGGATCACTGGATAGGCGTCTGCAACGGTTAGTTCAAAATGACCGTTGGAATTCGACTATTGGAGATGCACTAGACTACCTATCTGGTGCTACAATGACTGTCTGGTGCGCCCACAGCCTGTGTACTTTTTGCCCAATGACTAGTTTGGACTTATGGCTATAAATAGGAGTGCTGGCCGGTCTTGGCTGGTTGCTGAGCACCTTTGGGTCTATGTGCCCTTGCTTGGGAGTGCTTGGAAGCCCTCTAACTCACTTGTGCATTTGCATCCGATTGCGAGTGAGTGATTCTAGTGCATTGCATTGAGAGATTGCAAGTGTTGGCATTAGGTGATCGAGTTACAAGCTGGTTGTGTTGGTTACTCTTGGAGGTTACCACCTCCAAGATGACTTGGTGACATGTTCTCTTTAGCCCTAGGACGAAAATGCAAAGTTAGATCACTTGCGTTCAACCTCGACCGCATGATCCCAACGGTCATCTCACGAAAGCGTGCTCATTAAGTTGTGACTAGACTCGCCTATAGAACGACTAGACTCGGCCTCTATAGGGTCTGGTCACATTCCAGAGAGGTCCAGAGATGAAAAATACTGACCGAACGCGTCCTGTCGATGGTGACTGGACTCGCCTGACATCTGGTCCTCTCCCTCTCTTGTTTCTGTGCGCTACGATGTTCTGACCGGACTCGTCTTTCTCCCGCGACCGGACTTGACTCTCCCAGAGTCACTTCTTGAGAGGTTCCAAACATGACTGAACATGTCCTATCACTACTAACCGGACTTTGCTAGCGTTCGGTCACAGCGTCCTGTCACAGAGTGTTCATCTCGCTAGAATGACTATAACTTTTAGCTCCGAAGTCCGATTTTGATAATCTTGAACATTTTGGAAATCCTATGCACATGGCTACACATACCACATGCTATTTGATCCATAGCACAATGGATCAACACAGAATTCCAATCCAAGAACCATTGTTTAGTTCAAAGCACACCAAAAAAACCTTTTTCTCTTCTCCAAGTTGACCCAATTCAACTCCAACAACTTCTCTTTTGCAAATGTGCTAACACCACCAAGTGTACAATATCAAGTGCAAGTGTGTTAGCATTTTCAAAAACATTTTTCAAAGGATTAATCACTCAATTCACCATGCCCACTCGACCCTAGCAACGATGCAAAGTTAGATCACTCGAGTGGCACTAGATGACCATTATGCAAACAAGTTTGCTCCTCTTGATAGTATGGCCATCTATCATAAACCCGGTCATAAACTTCTTTAAAAACTTATGACCGGTGAAATAAAATTCCCTATAGGTTATACCATTGCCTTGTGCATTCCATTCAATCTCCTTTAATGTCGATGCAACACATGCACCAACACGATCAACAAATGATATGATCCACTTCGTATCATCACTGACCTTATTGGTTCATTGATCTTGACCTCACTTGCTCTTCACCGTTGTAGGGTCGAGATGGCAGACTAGAGGGGGGTGAATAGTCATTTCTAAAACTTAATCGTGCCGGCTAACCGATACAAGTGCAAAATTAAAACTATCGGTCTAGCCAAGACTACACCCCTCTATCTATGTTCTCTAGCGCCTTGCAAAGATGCTAATTAAGCAACTAAGGTGTCGGGCTAGCTAGATCTCACCTAAACAATTCTAATTAGCAAGGTCACACAAACCTATGCAACTAGTACTCAAGCAACCGAGAGAGCTTCTACACAACTAGTAAGCAAAAGCACAAAGCTCCTAAGCTCACTAGCAATGCTCAATAACAAGGCTACACAAGCTAAATTAGAGAGCGCAAATTACTTAGCTACATAAACTAAGCAATGTGATTAACAAGGTTATTAAAGCCAAATTAGCCACACAAGGGAGCTACTTCTATGCTACACAACCAAGAAGGTAACTAGCAAGCTACATAAGCACAACTAGTTACTATAGCAACTACACAATCACAATATATATGAAAGTAATTACAAGCATGTGTAACGGGGATGCAAACCAACGAAAAGACAAGGATGACACGATAATTTTTCTCCTGAGGTTCACATGCTTGCCAACTCCCCGTTGTGTCGACCGCTCACCCAGTGGTTCGGCGGCTAATTGGCATCACCCACCAAGCCCGCACGTCAGGCACCGCAAGAATCTACCTCACAAGTGAGGGTAGCTCAATGACACGCTTTACTAGAATTACTCTTCGCGGCTCTTGTGGGGCTAGCACAATGCCCCTCACAAATCCTTCTCCGGAGCTCCGCACAATCTTCTCGCGGGCTTCATGACGGAGAACTCACCATCAAGCCGTCTAGGAGGTGGCAACCTCTAAGAGTAACAAGCACCACCGGCTTGCAACTCTTTCACCTAGTGCCACTTAATGCAACCTCATGATGCAACACACTAGAATTACACTCACTTGCAATTGGATCGCACTCTTGCAAGCACAAGTGAGTTAGAGGGCATCCAAGCACACCTACACAAGCCAGCAAGGCTTAAGGGTGCTCAGCAACTAGCCCAAGACTAGCCAAGGGGGTATTTATAAGCCCCCACATGAAATAGAGCCGTTGCTCTAAAGAATCCCTTTTCTGCGAGGGCACCAGACACGGTGGTGGTGGCACCGCCCTAGGTGTGGCGGTGCCCCCAACGGCTAGTTTAACTAGCGCAAGGGCACCAGACATAGTAGCGGTGGCACCGGACATAGGGTGGCGGTGCCCTGTCTGGTGACCAACCCCACTCGGATGCTCTCGGGAATAAAGGAGGCGGTGGCACCGCTCTACCAGCGGCGGTGACCAGGCGGTGCACCACCCTCTCCGTGATTGTGAACACCAGTCACTCCGGTGACCGCGCCCACGTAGCCCTCCTCGGGTGAATCCAGGTGGGCACCGCCCTAGGGGCGGCGGTGCCACCAGACCAGGGGTGGTGGTGCCAGCCCTAAACTGCTTGCTCTTGGCCTTGGCTCAGGTGGGCACCGCCCTAGGTGTGGCGGTGCCACTGGACACCTGTCCGGTGCCCCTAGAGGCAGCCCAATGAGCCTTTTTCGCCTCCTTCTTTTCTGAGTTGATCCACACCAACTTCAAACATATCTCCTTTGAAAATGTGCTAACACCACCAAGTGATCACCACCTTGTGCACGTGTGTTAGCTTTTCACAAACATTTTTCTAAAGGATTAGCACTCTTTTCACCACGACACTCGATCCTAATACATATGCAAAGTTAGATCGCTCAAGTGGCACTAGATGACCAATATACAGACAAGTTTCCCCTCTTGATAGTACGCCCATCTATCCTAAACCCGGTCACGAACTTCTCTACACACCTATGACCGGTGAAATGAAATGCCCTACAAATATACCTTTGCCTTGCACATTCCATTCCATCTTTTCCAATGTCGATGCAACACATGCACCAACATGATCAACAATGATATAATCCACTCCATATCATCACGTGACCATATTGGTTCATTGATCTTGACTTCACTTGTCTTCACCGTTGCTTCGGTCCATCAGTGCCAAGTCATCACTCAACTTGCCCTTCACACTTGTAACCGGTCCGTCGAGCCAAGTCTTGTCTTGATCTTCTCCACCTTAGTCATATGACTCAATGTTATGTCTCCTATGCAATGAGCTCCTTCATCACATATGTGAGCTTTGCAACATATCCAAGCCATTTCACCTCTATGGCATGTATTGTTCACACACATGTAATTGTGGACTAATTACCTGTGTATCTCACTCAAACACATATTAGTCACCTAGGTTGTCACTCAATTACCAAAACCAAATAAGGACCTTTCAACCATTGCCTTTGTTCATCAGCATCAAGTCTTGCTCAAGCTTCACTAAGGATGGCAACGGGGCGGTTTCGGGTCAGATATCTGCAGGTTTCTGGTCTCGCGGGTTCGGGTTCTGGGATGATTTCTCACCCACGGTTTTTGGGTTCGGTTTTGGGTTTGGTTTTCCACCCGTGGATATCCAATGGATATCCAAAATAAATCATTTGGAATTAAAACTTATGTTTTATAATATGCTAATAATAACTTATTTACTTAGATTATTAAATTTATTCTAAGTTGACTCGTGAAAATATTTATTATTTGTTGCCTCTTGTTGATACATGTGAATATGTGTATATATATCATGCATATATTTATAGAAAGTCCTTTTTGCTCTTACTATGTTGCCATACAAAGCGGGTTTCGAGTATCCATTTGGGTTTCGGGTATCCGCGGGTTTGGTTTTAGGGATGGATTATCACCCGATTCGGTGTTCGGTGCAGTTTCAGGTTTTGATTTCGGGTTTCGGGTTCGGGTGCACAGAGACTCCACTCGATCTGAATTTGCCCCGTTGCCATCCTTAAGCTTCACCACCATGTGGTCCATCACTTCAAAGCCTCCAACTTGCCCTTCACGCTTGCAACCGGTCCATCAAGCCAAGCCTCATCTTGATCTTCTTCACCTAGTCACATGACTCCATGTCATGTCTCATATGCAAAGAGCTCCTTCATCACATGTGTGAGGCTAGCAATCTTTCCAAGCCATCTTCACTTCCATGGCATAGGTTGCTCACACATAATGTACCTATGGACTAATTACATGTGTATCTCACATAAACACTTATTAGTCCACCTAGGTTGTCACTCAATTACCAAAACTAAACTCGAGACCTTTCACTACTTGGGAATTTGATTGGAATAACAAGTTTCTCTACTTCTCCAATCCCTTGCACTAGTTTGTAACCTCCCTATTCTATTCTATTCTATTCTATTCTATTCTATTCTATTCTATTCTATTCTATTCTCCTCTTCGAACACGCTACATGGAAGAATTTTGTGTTTCTATCTCCATCTCCAGCCATTTGGTGTGTGATCGCTGCTTCTAGTAAATATCCATTTGTTCTTCGATCTTGTCCAACTTAAAATGAGTTGTGACCTCCTTCACCACTACTTCATTAGATAGAGGACTGCGATGGCACGCTTCTAACTCTCTTCTCTATTGTTTCCCCTAAGCAACCAAGACATTTGAACTCGATGAACTCAAACTGCCAGACACCTTCCGAATAAGTTGGTCCACTGTGCTCAAACCCTTTGCTACCCCCTGCTCCCACTCTTCCTTCACAACTTCCTCACACCCTTCCTCCTCTAGCCATCCTGCTTCAATAGAGAAGGAATACATAACTCCTAGCCCCTGTCCAACGGTCGATGTTGTGATGACCATTGGCTAGGAAATTCTATCTCCATGAAGCATTAGCATGAACTCAATCTAGTCATTCTATAACATATCCCTCCGCCTTGGACTATTGATTACACCACGTAAATATGTCTCCCTCAAATGCCAACTCATGCAGCTCACAAAAAATCAATTGCTTCTCTAAATCTATCCATCTGTGCCTGTGGTCGTAGGCACCCCCCTTTCTTCTTGTGTTGGTACATGATTTCGTTGAAGTCTCCTGCACAAAGCCACCATACATTTATTGTGTCTTGTAGTCGTAGGTCTTTGAGAAGAGTCTAAGTCTTGTGCTTCGCTTTGGTCTGTGGAAACCCATACACCCCTGTAAATCTCCACTCAAAACCATCTGCTTCCTTTACATCCATATCAATCTGGTTATCAGAAAAATTCCTTCACATCGATCCGTCTCCTCCACAACATAACAACTTCCCTCCTTTTCTAATCACCATGTTTCCCAAACCCAACATCCATTTGAATCGCGCCATCCCCCGCTTGTCCAACTTGGTTTCTAACAAGAAAATGATGTCCACACTTTCGGTCTTCTGTAAATCTAGAAGACCTCTAACTGTCGGGTGGTTGCCTAGACCCTGGTAGTTCCAAGTCACTATCTTCATCGATCCTCGCAGAGCCGGTCCACTGAATCTACATTTGAAATGTCCAACTCCTCACTCAACATATCCACCTTAGACGCTTTCATCTTCTTAGCTCTCTCACCCTTCTGCTCCAAACCATCATCCACCTTCCTCTTCCTCTCCTCCTCTCCTTTACTAGCCCAACTCCTTTCACAGGTCGAGTCCTGTCCAAGCGCTTATAAGTTTAGCACTACTAGCGCTCGGACATTTGGCTGGACACCCGTAGCTAGACGCAGTTGTTTGAGTGCATCCATGACGCCCTATCCCGTCTTGACATAAAAGAAACAAGAGCATGTCCGCCACGCCCGCATCACCCCGCGACCTCATCCCCCGCATCACACCTATCCCACGCCACGCCCCTTCCCCCGCCGCTCCGCCATCTCCCACCGTGCCCTATCCTCCGCCACACTAGGTCTTCATCGCACCCTGTCCTCCGCCGCACTCTGCTCTTGTCCTAATGTCTCACCTCCTCTGCAACATTGGTCCTACATCTCAACATATGCAGTATAAGCTTCAAACATATTTGTATAATCACTGCAACATATGTAACATTAAGATATACTTTTGCACCATCCAGATAAAACACTTGCAATATACATCTAAAACAACTGAAACATTTCAAACATACACTTGCAGCATCATCTGAAAACAGTTGAAACTTTTAGAACATACACTTGCAATATATGTAACATCCAGATCTGCTTTTATAACATCTAGATGAAACACCTGCAACATACGTTTGAAACATAAGTTTGCAACATACGCTTCTCAACGCAACATGTACTCGATGCTTGGACGAATGGAGGCTCATCGATGTGGAGCTTGATGCCGCAGAGTGGCGCGCGCAGGGGGGGTGCCAGCGGGTGAGCGGGTGCAGTGCCCGCGGCGAGTGGCCCCCAGATTGGAGAATGCCGCGGCCGACGGGTGCGCTGCCCATGGCGAGCGGACCTAGCGCTGGAGAAGACGGGCGGCGCGGTGGAGTCGGCTGCGGCGGTCGAATGGCGCGGTATAGCGGTGGAGAACGTCGTGACGAGCGAGGCAGGATGGGGAATGCGTCCAATCTTTTTAGATAGGGAAACCATGGTGGTAGAGGGGAGCAGGCCTATTAGGACGATCCGCATATCCGGCAAGGAGCGTCCAGATGGACGAACGCCCTCACCATAACATTAGGGTTATAAGTTCCCTGTTTACCACCTCCCTCCCGGGGTGTGTCGTCATGGCCCTCTATCTCACTAGGGGGCACCACCGCATCAACCACATTAGTCTTAGCCACGGTTCTGGGATTCAGCCCGAACTGACCGAATTTCACCGAAATTTGTCCATTTTGGTCCGGCCCGAGATAAACCTAAACCACCCAAAATATTTCGCCCCGATTTAAATTTGCAGCCCACTTTATGGTCCAGTAAAGAGCCCTAAAGTATTTCCCCATCCATACAACCCTGAAAACCTAGTCACGGTCCCTATCCATCCTCTGCTTCGCTACAAGTTGCGTCGTCCCCATCTGTGCCGGTGCTCCTGCAGCCACGGCGAGAGCCGCATGGTGCTTCCTGATGTCCGAACTCACACCTTGGATGCTCCTCGACGCTCCCTACTGTGCTGTCACTGCCTCTGCGGTGACGTCGCTGCCATCTGCCCCACCCGCTGCCGGCACCACGTTGTCGCCGCCCTCCTTGACGCCTGTGCATTCCACACCAGCACCACATGCACCCTCTCCATGTCTAGCGCCAAGTTTAGCCATCTGGAGAAATTTTGTTCAAATTTGTTCAAATTTCGTTCAAATTTTTAGTGAATACTGGTCCGAACTTTCCGAAATTCGTCTAATTCAGTAGACTCTGATTTTTTTTTTCAAAAAAGAATCCCAGAACCTTAGCCTCCATAGCCAACTTCTTTGCTGCACCGCCATGTGCTGCATATATATAACGGACTCCCACCTTTGTCCCTTCCATCTAACCGATCGCTTCCCTACTCTCTCTCCATCTCGCCTTCTTCCTCTGAATCCCGTCTGGCCGTCAATCCACCGCCGCGCTTCCCATATCCCCTGAGAAATGTCGCGACGCCGCCAGAGGAAGAGAAAGGCCTCTCATCCTCCTTCGACGGAGGAGCCGGGTGTGCTCCCCGCGTTTGCCTTGGACAAGTGGGGCCAGGCGAGGCCGCTGGCTGCGGTGCGGAGGCCCGTCACCAGAGTTTTCAACTCCTACTCCGTCCTAGTGGGCCTCGCAGATGAGGCCAGGGCTGCAGGAGCGGACGACTTCGAGCACCATCACGCTGAGGAGGCCGGGGCTGCGGGCAGAGGCGGAACCAAGGGGGGGGGGGGACTAGCAGGGGCCGTGGCCCTCCCCCAAGCACAATAGATTAATTCAAATACCTATATAAACATTTGTATTTATAGCCCCAAAAATATTAATTTCACCTATTTTTTTTATTAAAATATGATGATTTTGGTTAGAAATAGTGTAGATTTTTTTTTGAAAATTTGTTGAAACATATAATTATGTATATTTTATCACACTAAAAAAATACGATCACATTTGTCCGGCCCTTCTTAATCAAAATCACTGGTTCCGCCTCCGGCTGCGGGAGCGGACGACTTCAAGCACAATCACGTGGAGGGAGGGCGGGGCGGTGATGGAGCCTGTCCAGGATGCGGGGTGTGCGTCGACAGGGTACCGCGTCGCCAAGTACATCGTCTTTTGCATCGTCGTGCTTGTGTTCGTGTACCTGTGGGTATGTGCTCCTTTTCTCTCCGTGGGGTGTGCGGTTCTCGGTGACGTGGTCCGTGGGGTTCTTGTGTCATTTGTGCCGCGTTCTCAGCGACCTGGGGAAATAGGAGGATGTTGGATTGTCGTTGTCGGTGGCTGGGCATGTTGCGGTCTCGCTAACGGTGACTCCAAGACGAGGACGCCCGGGGTGCGGGCGCGTTGGGCTGGCGGAGATTGCGAGCGTCGCCGCGCCGCGGCGCCACGATGAGGACGAACTGAGGTTGGGTAGAGAGAAGCCGGCGTTGCGTCGATGCCGTCGAGCCTAGGGTCGGCTCGGCGCGGGTCATGGCGGCTCGGTGTTGCCGTGGGCGATGCTCACCGGCCGCGCCAGGATGCAGATGTGGAATTGTGGATGCGGTGCTTCTGCACTAGTTGATCAGCCTACGCTAAAGGGTGAGCAAGATGAGTCGGTCTAGCTCCGGTGGCGTCGCATGGGCGCATGGCGTCCTCTCTCGCCGCTGAGGGCGCGTGGCGAACTACTTCTCCGTGTGTGGGCTTTGCGGTGCCACCTCGCCCGCCGCGGACACAGTGGCCTCGGCAGCCATCGCACTGGGGGCGGGGGCTCCTCATCTCCGACCTGAGCCAGCACGTGATCACTGTCAAGTTCGCAGCGGCGAGAGTGTGCCGGGGCTGAGGCATCCGGAAGGAAGGCAGACCGTCGAAGATTGCGGGGAGAGCGGTGATTGCGGTCGCAGGGGGTGAAGTGGACCGATGGAGCGACGATTGTCGCACGAAACGGTGATCTTACTTTCTTTCTTTTTAGCTGTATTGTATAGGAGATTGTAGGATATATATATTATGGCGAGTCTATTTTGTACTTCCATGACTATTGGTCTTTTTTTTTGTCCGACGTCTCATTTAGTTTCTTTTCTTGTCCGTGTTAGTTTCCTTTTCTTTGTTGGTCGTTTTTTTTTCACTCAAGTCGGCTCCGGCACCATTGGCCATGTCTGTTTGTTTCGTTGCGCTTTCACTTTTAATGTTTATATCTTTTCTATTCATCATGTTCCAATAAATAAATATGGAAGACAAAGAATAAAGAAAGACCTTTGAATCTTTATTTTTTTTCTCTGAAAACTAAAGTTTTCATCGTCAAGTTATTGATGCAGTTTTGATTAAGAACAAAACTTATTTTATAAGAACTTGGTTGAACTAATGGTCTAACTAATCAAATACGAACTAATATCTTGAGGTGTCTGTGGTTAGTTCGGTCTAAATAAATTTGTCTCGACGGTATGCATGCACCAGTGCAACCCCTGGTGAGTCCCGCAACATATAAATTGGAGAGAGGTCACATGTCATAATAATTATGGATGGACAGACAGACCAGTACAGACAACTAACTTCTTATCGACTTAAACTAAAGATCCTCAACAAAAGTCACCGAACTTGATATTTAACTGTAACAAAGCATACATAGTACAAAATCAAAGTTATGATATATTTATAGCTTCTAAACTTATAAAAGGATATACACACATAATTTATGTTATTGTTTTCCATTACAATTTGATAATTTTTTTCTCTCGTTGCAACACATGAGCATATTTGCTAGTATTTTTTAAAAAGTCACATTTCTATATCTATACCTATAATAATAAAGAGACAATTTCTCACCCTCCATTTTTTTCGCCCGACCCTCCACTAACTACTCGGCACCACTCTTCTTAGTTTGGAATTGAAAAACCACTACTCAACACCACTCTTCTTAATTTAGAATTAAAAAAATATTATTCACATTGCCTCTTTATTATTAGGTATAGATTTACAATAGATATAGACAAGCCACCTAATTCAACCGAGTCAATCTCTCCTTTATTTTTCATACGGGATAATAGCCGCCTAATTAAACCGAGTCAATCTCTCCTTGATTTTCCATACGGGACAAATAATTTAGTGCAGATATTATTTATTATGGGCCTTATTAGTGTTTAATTGAAACACGGTTGAGCTAAGCCCAAGTATTCTGGCTCACGGACGACGGGCAACATTCGTTTTAAAGAGGCAAAATTTCTCTTCTCAATTTTTTGGTCCGGCCCATCCATCCGTATCCAACTCCGTAATGACCATCCCTCCCATTTAGTATGTATAAGGCAATGCGCTTCAACGTGGTTTAGAAGAGTTTCTTATGTCAAAACTGAGCAGTATTTTCGTCGAGTCAAACTCCATCTCCTCTTGCAATCTTGGTCCCAAGTAGACATACAATCTCCCATGACTCTCCCTGACCAAAACATTCATAAATAAAAGACACGAGTAATACTAATAATACATTAATGCATAATGTATGCTGAGTACAGATTATTGTTCCGGGCTTAACAAGATGCACATACGGTTTATTACGCTGACCGTTTCCTTTTTTCAGAGTTCCTTTCTTCCACGTCATTTTTTGAACGGGCTCGTTCGCACACGAGCCTGCTCTACGCTACTCTCCTCGAGTAATCTTGGGCAAAAATAAGCTAGCATTGGGAAGATAAAAGTCACCAATAATTCCACACTGGCTGCTACCCAATTCTAACAATAAATATAGTATTTTAAATGTTGACCTTTATCTATAATAAACATATATTTTATTAATAAATTGTTTAGGAATAAAAAAATTATTACTATAAGATGAATCGGCTGATGACCTAACTAATCAAACCGTAAACTTAAATTTTGAACACTTTGTCATCCAATCTAATAAAAATAAATGTTTCTTCAAATTATATGCACATGTCAGTGCAAATATCTAAGATGTTCGTATATATAATGAAAAATTTACATATTTAGGACTTCAATTGTTACGCTTCGCAATCTTAACCTCAAACATCGACTTCGTTAAAATAGGCTGTACTGACTTTAATTAGAGACTATAGTCATAATTTACTATAAATGTTTGATAATTTCTCCCGTTGCAACACACGGACATGTTTGCTAGTCTATACCTTACTAGTAAAAATGCCCGTGCGTTGCAACGGAAGAAAAAATATAGCGTTATACTATTTTATTATTTTGGAAAATACATATTATTTTTTAAGAAAAAGATATGAGCGAATGCATGACGGACTGCATACTTTTTTAAAAGGAATATGATTATATATATGTGCTTGTTTATTGGTAGTACTGTGAATGTACGTATACTGCTTTTGAAAGTATTAGTTGATACTTGAGTGGATACTTTTTTCTATAGAAATGAGTATATCTGCATACTTGTGCTATAAGAGATTTATGCTTATTTCATCTTCGGTGCCATTGCAGGAGTGATGGGCACATGCTTCTCCATACTGATTCGCATGGAATTAGCCCGTACTGATTCTTATGGGAATCATCAACTTTATAATGTTTTAATAATAACTCACACTTTTTAATGATCTTTTTCATGGTTATGCCGGCGATGATAGGTGGATTTAGGAATTGGTTTGTTCTGATTATGCTAACAAAGAAGAATATAATTTTTTTGTAATCATAGTTTCTCTTCTAAATCACGTATAAACGAGTGAATTTCATGTACAAGAGACTACGTTCTAAGAATAGAACATGTGACATACAAAGCATTAACACTAAGTCAACTTGAACGAGTAAAACGGAATTAAAACGAAGAAACTGTGGAGAATCGATGGCTATTGTATTTTCATAGTATTTTTGGATTTGTTTTTCTTAAGGAAAATGGTCATAAAGCGTATGTGACGTGACGATGGCATCATTGTGATGTCATCAAGCTAGCTATCAATTTGGAGCAGGCCAACAGCACGCACGGCGCATATGGCCAGTGTGCTTGGACGTGTGTGTCAGCGTTTCTTGCATGCGTGTGGAGGGAAAGCGCATGGAACTACACGCAGTCTCTGTTGTGGGTTGGGCAAGGCACCGCTGGAGCAGCTAGTCCCGGTGTGTGGGAGGTTGTTGCACCATTGCTGGCGATGGAAAGCTCGGCGGCGGAGCCTAGAAGAGGGCCTAGGAGCCTCGGTTGACCAAAAGAAGAGCACTGGAAGAACGAGAACACGACGGCATGCACAGGATCAGAAACGGCAACGAAGCTCCAGACGGCATGTACAGGTGTGGCGGGTCTGGTTCTTCTCGGAAGAGCACACAGATAGAAGGCGAGATGTCAAGCTCACCTACGTGGATCGCGATGGCAGGGAACGAACGGGGTCGATGGAGGGCTTGTCGGGGCGGCAGTGGACAGCAGTTTCCCTGCGGGGTTCGGCAGCCATGAGAGGGAGGCTGAGAGTATGAAAACGGACGAGAATTCCACCTACCGATTTCCTACTGCAAGGCCAAGACCGGCGACTCACTCTGAACGGTGCCAGGGCAGCGGACGGGGACCTCCGTAGCGGTGGGGTGACCTCGAGCTCGGCGAGATCTAGAGGGCGAGTGCAGAGGGGAGCTAGGGCTAACTGCGGCTCGGAGATTGGAAACGGATGCGCGTCGGGTTCCTCTCCTTCGTATAGGGCGTGCAGACCTGGAGATTACGTCGAATCTCGCTAAAAATGGAGTTGGCGGCGATTTATTTTCATCCAGCAGAGAAACCTGTCTGGAGACGACTGGTGGTGTATGTAGAAAGTATTTAAAAAAATAACTGGAAACGGTGGCCTTGTCGACACAGCCTGGCCGAGAGCCCACGAGGCCGAGACGATCTTTGTATAGAATTTTTTCTTTTTTTATTACACGTAATCTTCGTTAAGTAGGAGTCTTACTTACATCTTACGTGGAAATTTTGTCTCTTTATTATTATATATATATAGGTATAGATTAATACTAAAGAGTCCAAATTTCTTGCCACAATTTTTTTCGTCCATCACCTAATCTCTTCCGGATTCGCTTAGATCGCCGATTGTGATTTCCGTGTCCAGGTCGTTTCTCTCTAATTTATGCCCACTCCAGTTTCCGTCCAGGTCTTGGTTTCTTTATACAGGTCGTTTCCACCCGATCCTTTTTATGCTCGCTTCAGTTTCCATATCGATTCCGATTTTATTTTGGCTGCCTAGTTCAGATGAGTTCCTCTTAGGCTTTTTTATTGTGCACGTTCTTTTCTCCTTTGACTTTTTTTTTGCTACCGTGAGTTTTTCTCATATAACAAAAGAAATAGTAAATATAATATTTTTGAACCACTTTTTTTGCGATTACACAGTACAAGCAGACACTCACAATGCACACACATTCACCCCCTATGAACGCATGCATGAAAACCCTACCCTTATAAGGATCTTGTAAGACTCAAACGCTCGAGATTGACAAAGTCACTTGAACCGTTGACTTTCCAATGAAATAAAATATTTATGTAGTTTTGATTAAAAAAATATTTTTATTAAAACTTAGATCAGCCTATAGTCCAACTAACTAAAATTGTATATTAAAATTGAAATATTGACCAGTTTATTGTCTATTCCAATGTAAATAAATATATATCTGCAATTCCTAATAAGGGCCGACACATGAAACACCGAGAGAGATCTTCCGTCATAATCATCAGCGGATAGAAAAATTCTTGATATGTCAACAACTAACTCGTCGCCAACTTTAATTAGATACTAGAATGTAACACCCTAAAATTTGCTTCTTTTGAAATAGAGCTAAAATGATTTAATTTTATATATTTGGTGCTCATGAAAATGTAGGAGAATATTTTTTTATTAAATTAAAATTCATCATCGGATATAGCAACATTGTTGTGCATACATGCCGGTGCATTTGTTTTGTACTGTGTGGTTTTGAACTAAAGTTAAACTGATTCAAAATTCAATTTGAAAATGACTTTGAAAATTTATATAGAAGGAAAAAAAAAGTGAATTTCCTCCTCTCCCTCTCTTCAGGCCTGCTGGTCTCTCTCTCTCAGCCGAGGCCCAGCGTCCCACCCTCCGCGAGGCCATTGGCCGACCGGCCCAGCAGCAAGCAGAAGCCAGCGTGAGCGCCTCCTCTCTCTCTGTATGACAAACCGGCCCCGCGCTCTCCCTCCCTGACTCATGGACCACACTGGTCAGCCCCTCTATTCCCTTCTCCTACCTCGTGATGAGCTCGGACTCCTTCTCCCCGTTGGAAATTCCCACACCCAATCCCAGTTTTTTCGGGATCTCCTTCATGTAGCCCAAGCCGAGACATCCTTATAAAAGGAGGAGCCTCTACCTCGTCCCGTTTCAATCTATGTGCCACCGCTCCGTCCTAGTGTGCTCTCCTGCTGCTTTTGGACCTCGCTGAGAAGAGCCGAGCCGTCGCACCGTGGACGCCGTCTGAAGCTTCGCCGCCACGCCTAGCCTGCTGTCGAGCCGTGCTTCAAGGAAGGTCCACCGTCCGCTTCTCCGAGCTCAGAAGCACAACCGCCGCTGCTGTTAACGCCGCCTGCCACCTCTCCGTCCTCTACAACTGGCTACCGATCCACGGCCAGGAGAGCCGAGGATCGGAGTCCTTCTACGTGAAGCACCATCAACTTGTCCAAATTGAGCACGTGAGCGCTGCTCTTCGCCGGCTGATGGATTGATGGTGAGCACATCTACGGAACCCATCTTGCTCTCTGCCTTGTTCATAGTTCCATGCCTTGTCGTCTCCATACAACTGGCCATGAAAACGTGAAACTCTATGCCCTTGCCAGCACTCGCAAGCAAACAGCTAGGTCGTTCCCTGAAGCTGAACATGCTTAAGCATGTGTCTACAGTTCAAGCAGGACCGAGAAAGCACGTTCATGATCTAAGTCAGCTGCATATTGCAATGATAAATGGTATGCCATATTATTTAATCGGCTAAATACTTTGCTGATGTGACACATACATCATACTTGCGTAGTAATTCAACATTTAATTTTGTATAAGACCCTGTTTACTTCCCATGCAAACCCAAAATATTTCCTCTTCCACCCATCACATCGAATCTTTGAACGCATGTATGGAGCATTAAATGTAGGTAAAAAAAAACTAATTGCATAGTTTGTCTGTAAAGTTCGAGACGAATCTTTTGAGTCTAATTAATCCATGGTTGGACAAATTTTACCAAATAACAACGAAAAGTACTACAGTAACTTTTCACCCAATTTTTCCCAACTAAACACACCCTAAATAAAATTTCATCGAGTCATTTCTTGGTCTAGTTCTGAAGCTCTTTAAATATCATGTCGGGTGTTCATAGTGCTCTATTAGAATATAATTAATTAGACAGTTTAGTTTTCTTTACAAAATAAATCTCAGTTCAAATAGTGTAATGTTTTTCCGCATAAATCTTGCGTTCCTATGATCTTAGCGACGTATAACATGTCAAATATTATGAATTATTTCTATATAAGTTAAATATTAATATAATTAATGATTATGCAGTGAGATTTATAAATAAAATATAATTAGTTTATAAATAAAATATAATTAGTTTATCTTGGTTTTCTCATTCAAAATACAAATTGACTTAATATGATATTTCTTTACAATACCAGTTAAGTGCCCGTGCGTTGCTACGGGTATACATAGAATCTCATGACAGATAGCCACACGTGTAGAACATATGTGAAGTCTCATCCATTCATTAACAATTTGTTTGACATAAAACTAAATATTAACCATAGTAGAAAAGAGGCATGTTAAAAATAATAACCATCATGTTACAAATTAAACATAAATCCATATATATATATATAGTTATTAATAATATATTATAATATAATGAGTACACCTAATCAGTAACATGTCCACAAGATCATAGGAATGCATCATTCGGCTCACAAAATACCAAGATTGTTGCAAAGAGCCTTCGCAGTGCATATGACATCATCCATAGAGTAGAGCAAGGCCCTCGTGCAGCGTGTTGTTCACTTCAATGAGGCCCCTTCTTTCTGCAGCTTCACGAAAAGTCAGTAGGAGCTCACCAGAAACCTTCCTTAGATCAATGAATGAGGTTGCACCAGCCACGTGGTTTAGAAGCACCCTAAGATAGTAACGCTCGCCTTCGGCCGGATTGGCACATACAACTCTTCCGATCGGTCAAACAATTCTTTTGTGCCCTTCTAATCTATTCTTTTCTCTGTGAGTCCCACTTATAGTACTCAAGAAAGTCCCGATACAATATACCGCGGGCATGTTCAAATGTGTTGTTCTTCTCGAAGTAGGCTGTAAGCATCGACCTTTCAACACCTAGACGATTAAGCACTCGTCGAACACCTTCACGCTGGTGAAATGACACCATGTGCATGTCAGGAAGATGCAGCTGCAAGGACAACACCGAAGGGGACCTATCACTTATATCAAAACCATATATCCTCCACAAGGCTTTGGTGGAGTTACCCATATAGCATCCCTGTACTGTTTGATGTCATCGATGTTTCCTTCATTGTCCTCCTTGTCGGCCTCTCTCACAGCCACAGACGCGCGGTCATGACCCTTGTAGATGTACTTAAACAAATACTTGACGGCCTTTATGCTCCCACATGCCTCAACATTGATGTGGCAATTGAACAGATGTAGGAGGTATGGGTTGTAAGGCACGACCCATCTGTTGTCAAGGTCATGCCCATGAACTTTTTGTTTTCTACCATCGTCACGCCGTCTGTAAACTGGGTATGAATCCTTGCCCTGTAATGTGGCATCACAGAAAGGGCGTGGGTAACGGTTCTTGCATGATTCATGGCCCTTTGTGCACGGGCAATTGCGATTAAGTATTTCACAAGGGCCATGCATCATATGCTTTGTAACCATTTTATACAAGTCCAGATACTTCTTGTTTGGGAGCACGGCTGAGATGAGACGGTCATACTGCTCTGGGCACGTGATCTTGTAGCGTCCCTCCATGATTAGCAAAAAATGTGCGTGCGGTAGACCCCTCTTCTGGAACTCCACAATATACACGTGTGCACGAACCTTTCCAAGGATATCCTTTTTTAACAACAAGTGCTTAAGCTCTTCCAATTTTGCTCTAAAGACCCGATCAATAAGGTCTGGATGATCCTGTGGTGTTTGTCCGGGGTACAACTCACGCGTGATCTCATCCCACTTTGGATTACATGTCATAGCCAGGAAGATGTCTGGTTTTCCAAACCTTCGCACTAGTGCCATGGCATCTATGTACCTACACCTCATGTCCCTCGGGCCTTCGATAAATGATGAAGGCATCACCATTTGCTTCCCAACAGCTTCTGATCTACCCTCACCAGCATGCAGGCTATCAACCAATCCTTAGTAAAGGTCGGCCCTAATCTCCGTTTGATGATTGCGTATGTAATCCAATCGAGAACTCTCAATTTTGATGTACGTGTTCACCACAAACGGTTGAAAAAGACGCTTGCCATAAAGTATGGGATTAAAGATTCCTGGCTGTATCTGGAACTTGTAGCAGTAGTAGTCACACACAAAAACACATAAATTTCCCGGAGAGTACAAAAAAAACTATGGTATTAGAGGTGTTCCTGGGATAACGGTTTGATATACATGAAAAGTATAAGAAGATAAACAAACATGTTTCTTCTTCTTCTTCTTCAGTACCACTACGAGCCTTACGCAGGGCACGAGCCATGTTGACATCCTCCATAGTAACACCTTTCTTTGGAATATCCATATGCCATCCAAGCTCACCGCTAGGGAAGAAGAGTGGGTATGAAAGAGCATCATAGCATCCATGGTATGATCAGATGCCATGCCTACTCCTATCTTTCCCATACAGGACAACACTATTCTGAAACTAACCAAGGAGTTCACTACCCTCGATCCAAACAGCAGCCACCTCTGAAGCCATCGGCACGTTGTATGTCCTTTGGTCCAATCGCTGATCAAGGTTAAGTGTGAGACGATAGTCCTCGAGTTGTTTGGCTTGCCCCATACTCCTCAAATGTTGTGAGTATGGGTTGTCACAAAGGATGGCCACCAGTCTGTTTATAACTTCTTTATCTTTTTGGTACTGCTCTTCACGACTCCTTCGGTACCGTTGCTCAAGGCTCGGATCGTCATCGTAGAAGTAATGCTCAAGATGTCTAGGCTCCTTACCATCTTCTCTCCCAAATGACCTTATGTTATGATAGATCATGCCATGTGCACGGAAGGTATATATGCCGCTGTTTCTGATGTTAGTAGGCGACAGTACAGGGAAGTGAAAGAGAAGTGGCCATTGAAAAACCTGATATTGTTACGGAAGTGCCTCGCGTCCGCGTTGGAGCTCGTCCAAAGCCTCATGAGCTGGTCTGGTATGACTGGCGCATTCAGCTTGACCTGTCCGTTGCGGCAACAGAACCCAGGAGGTTCTTTGTGAAACCTCTTCGCACCGCAGTGACTGCAATTTAGGACATGTTTTAGCATGTGTGTCTCTCTAGGCATGTTACTATACACCTTTTCGTACGGGTTAGGTACTTCAGGGTCAGAAGCCGTGTCTTCCTCAGTAGTATCACTTTTGACATTGTCATCTGATTCCTCTATTGAAATGACATTTGAACATAAAAATGAAGGTTAGATAAAGGAGTGGTTGTTTAGAAAGGTATTCGATATTTGGTACAAATACCTTGCCCAACAAACAGGTATCCCTCATCCTCTTCCTCATCATCTTCAAACATTTCTCCCTCATCATCATCTATGATCGTCACAGTGCCATGACATATTACAACTTTGGTAACAATAAAGGAAAGCAAATATTGTACACAATGTTAAAAGTAGTGCAAATTACCGGTATCATCAAATAATGGTTGTTCAGGTGTAGCTGATGCATTTTGATTGCTTGGTCCAGTGCTTTCTGTCAATCACATAATGGACATGGTTGAGATAGGAATAAAGTTGTTTCATGTCAAGGAACGGGGTTAGCGAGGCCTCTTTATTTACCGTTGTTGGTCACGGTTGATTAAGGTAGGGGCGTACTTTCATCCGCGTGGCCTTCACCATCGTTATTAGATACTCCCGTGTTCTGACCGATGCGACGCTCAAACACAGTGTTACGGCGGGTTAACAATGCATGTCTTTGCCTAGATGGAACATTTTGTCTATGTGTCATATGACCAGGTGATATATCACTGCATCCATCATCATCTCCTTTGTAGCTTGTGGGAAGAGAATATGTGTTGCACTGGATTCTGGGATAGCCCAATCACTGGGGTTTACTGTGGGACCATGAGACCCAGATGAGTTTGTAGTGGGCCACTCCATCATTGGATTAAAGTGTGGATTCTCCATTGCGATGGACTCGCTGTTTAAGGTGTGTCTCTGCACCTCTCTGGAGCGGTTTGTAGTAACTTTTATTGCCTCTTTACGAGACAAAGTTTTATTGTAAAGCCTCTGTCGCTTTTTCCTTTGTTCCCGTTGCTCAGGTGTCATGTTTGCATATGTCATCCTAGACCATGCACGTTGAGCCATGACTTGCTTTTCTGTTAACTCTCTCTTACGTGAAGCACCAGTGCATTGTGACTGCATTTCTTGATTAACTATGCTACGAGCAGTAATTGCATCATCACCTACATAGTTGTGTTTAAGTTAAAATAGTAGCAATATAAAAAAGAACACATCAGATATCCTTCAACGATTGTCTCGTTGTATATAAAGCTACTGATAGATTCACCAACACAAAAAATGTAGGCATTCATACAGTTTATTTACCTGATAATCGATTGGATATAAGTATATCATCAATATTGTTTGCATGGAGTGAATCGTTCCTATGCAACCAATCATCTGTTTCATTAGGTTCCACATTTTCCTTGTTTGATGCATGCTGACCATCTACCAATTGTGACCAAACATATAAGTAACATTAATAGTAATATATATACATATATTATTAATCACCAACGTTTGTACTATACAACCATTGGGAGTTTCAATACGTAGTTGTAGCTCCTTTTTTCTTTTATATGCTTCTCATCGTTTTTTATTTTTTTTGTCCCTTTTCTCTTGAGACATTGCGTGCCATCAAGCCATATCTCTTTCTCTCTTGCGTTGTTGAGCATTGCTTCTTGCAGTGTTACATCCATATACTATTGATTGTCATTTATAATATAAACAATTGAATTGAATATAGTAATTGCCTGTTTATTTTGGTTACCTCCATCAGTAGTGTTAGTCTTGTCACCCAATGGTGGAGAGGCACTATTTTCCATTGAATGTAACCATTAGTTAAGGAATATGAAAGATAGCAATGTATATACACATGATGAAGTCTTAAACCAAAGTAACTACAAGGAAAGTAAATTAATACCTGGGAAATAGGTAGCTTATATTAACAGCTGCTCTCCTCCTGATTTGTCCAATAAAAAACTGTCTAATAACTCTGCATTGCAACCAACAAAGGAAATTGGAGATACAAACACTGGTGTAGGATATTTATGTGTTGAGATTTTAGTATCGTTGGTTCAAGTTAAAAGGTTACTGAATGAATTGGAAAATATAAATTACAGTGGTGGTAGCTGCAAATCCTAAATGGTCACTCCATGGACTGGGAAATAGGTTTTTCCCTAATAGAGTACTCGAATTTTGGCATGCTAGGAGCAAACCACAGATTTGACAGTTTTTTCGTAATCATTTTATTTTATAGAAGTTTTCTTAACCAGAACATGCTTACAATGTATGTTTGTCTTCTCAATTGCACTACATGCAGGATGTACGATGATCATCATGGTGACATACATCTGAAGGAATCTAGCTTTCTGGTGGACAGTGTGGTTTATGAGGCTCCTTTGTACTGAGACCAGAATGGACATAAGAGATCCTTTTGGTTTGTATTATATCATTGTCCAACATAGTAGTAGTAATGGTAATGAGTAATTTTGTTAGCTTGTAAAACTTGGCGTGCATGTTATTGTACCTTTTTGCTATGTATTCGAACCGATAATTTTTCAGATTGTATCATGGTCTCTTACAAGAACTTTTGGTAAAAATGGGCATGACAACCGGTTTGTCTTTGTAAAAATAGGATAGTAGTGTTTTGTTTTACTATCAGCACTCACCTCAACTTTGTCGGGTAATGAATAATTGCTCACTGAGGTATACATGCCTGAACTGACCATGCCCTAGCAGAACAGAATTTGTTCCCTAATGAGATTAGGATAGAAGATCTAGAGACCCTTGGTTGTCGAGAAAATCTTAGCCACAAAGAACATTTTACAGAATAAGAAAATACACATGTTTAAGTTGTAATTCTTCCATGAACAATTGAGTTGAACTTTCAGATATCACCCTTGCATAAATGACCATTATCCTGTAGCAACGCATGATCATAGATTACCATGTTGATTTCCATCAAATAGTAGTACAGAAATAGCTAGAGAATCTAATTATGTTAATGTTGTTTAGTCCGAAAATTTTCTTTAACAAGTTTCTACAACAGACTTCTAATTACACACAAAAACAAGAACTCAACGTCTTGATTTTGGCTTAACAACAATATTCGTCCAAAACCAAATAATATCTCGTGAAAAATATATTTCGCCCCTGTTGCAATGCACGGGCACTCAACTATTTCCTATAAAGAATTTACTACATGCTGCAATCTGCAAACTGCATTAAGCTGTAGTTTTTTACTGTCATCCTAAGATGGAGCGGAGGCGAGCAAGTGTGTAAACCGGAGGCAGCACAAGCTGTAGATCAAGGTCATCGAGCTAGCTCCTAATGTTCTTCAACCGCATAGAAATCATATTTCTTAAGAAAAGTGCCCAGCAGTCATTGAACCAGCTCCTAACAGGAGTTTTTATATCCATTTAGTGCTCACAAATGCTAATATATACAATCAAGGTCTACTTAGTTATCCACTTCAGATGAAGGCAAATTCCTAACACCATTCAAGATAAGGCTAAAGAGATGTTCTAAGTAGGTTCTGTGAATGGCAGGAATTTCATATGACTGGAATTAGGTGATCCAAACCTGACAGTGATAGCATGGCCTACAATTTGGTTGTTGGATAGATGCTATAACTGGATCATGAACGTGGCATTGCTACTCATTGGAGAACAGAATGGAAAAGTAGCATTGCTACTCATTGGAGAACGGAGAGATAAATAAGGGTAACTTATGGATCAAGATCTTTGGTTCCACTGGAAGATATGATTTTGAATAAAACAGGGAAAGATCATTCATGATGACTCATTGAAATTGACAAGTGAACCAGAGATGGTATTGCTCCTGTTAGGAAGTTCATGAAGGCATTGCTGCACAGGGTTGCTGAATGAATGATTTTTATGAGCATTCAGACATTAGCTTGTGATAATAATTACATTTATTTATCCAAAAAAACTTACAATGATGTAAAACTAAAAAGATCAAGAGCCCTGCAAATCTTTTTAGCTGTGAAGTGACCTTCAAATCCTACTTAAGAAATCTGACCAAGCAAATACGCAATGCCATATCATGTGACTGGACAAAAAAAAATAGTGCCCCTTGCCCTGCAGATGCTAGGCATAAAGATTCAGAAAGCATTGCACACCCATTTATTTATTACTCAATGGTCACAATGTATGAACACAATCTGGAATCAAAAGATAATTCCTGAAAGCCAAAGCAAATATGCCTAATCTATTTATCAGGCACCAGTTTGATTACAATGAACCATTGGTCTACAGATGAAAGAATAAGGTCTTGGTTGCCTGGAAACAAAATTGTTATTGTATGCCTCCCCACCACTACATACAGATCAACATGGTGTCCTTAATCCTAGCTTTCATGATTGCGATTTTCAGTTGACTGATATTAGTTCGGTGTTGGCTGCTAATTCACAGGCAAAGTAGTAGTGTGTCAATCAGACCAACGCCCAAATTGAGGTGAAATCGAGCCGTCTTCATCCCCACAAATTCACACGATCCTATAAAGTTTTCAGCTAATCCATATACGAAAGAAGTGTCTTATATGCACCATGGTTTCAATTTGAGTAAAAGCATGGGTAACCGAAAAAAATTGTATGGTCAAACGTCTTTGCAAGCACAGCTTGTAGATCGCTTTACTAAGCACCTCCTTAGAAGCCAATGATTGTCTACCATCAATACCAAAGCTATTTAGATTGCAGTGGAGATATGACCTTTGTGAATTGCATACCTTTTAGATCCACCTTCAAACTAATACAATATATATATATATATATATATATATATATATATATATATATATATATATATATATATATATATATATATATATATATATATACACGGGTGCCGAAGGCCGTGTCGAGGCGGGTGCTGACGGCCGACGTCTTCACCGTCCGCGGCAGGGGCGCGGTCGTGGCGGGGAGGAGGAGGCGTCCAGGTGCCGGGTCAGCAAGGGCGGCTTGGGTGGCGAGGAGGAGTCCGAGTGCCGGGGTTGTCAGCGTCGCGGCCGACGTCGTCGGCATCGAGGGCCGCTTCGCAGTGGGCAGGAGGACTGGAGGAGGCCACGTGCCGGGGAAGGCGGGGGCACCTAGGGTAGCGGGGAGGAGGAGGCAGGGTGCCGCGGTCAGCGTCGCGGGGCAGAGCTCGTAAAGCCGAGGTTCGTGGCTTCGTGCGTCGGTTGCTGGAAGGGGCGGCTGGGGCAGTGGGGAGGAGGAGGCAAGGTGCCGCGGTCGTCGGTTGCTGGAAGGGGAGACCGACGAATTGACCGGGGCGAAGGGTGATTAGTTTAGCGGGGTGATTAGTTGCTAACTAAGATGATAACATTTGGGTTTTTTTAGTTGTAGAGATTCTATACATACTTTTATATAATTAAAATATATGAATCCTATAGTTTTATTTTTCTCATATAAAGTGAATCCTACTGTAGTCGTTTCTTTTTCACTGTGGCTCCGATTAGTGTGCTTTTCACGCCTTGTGTGTCCATAGCAAAATATAGAACTTCTTTAAAACCTTTTCACTTACTGTTTCATATGTTTGGTATACTGTTCTAATTTTAGTTTTATTGTTTGCTTCATGTATGATTGCATGGATGCTTCTTTGGCGCTTTATGATCATGTCCAATCGGTAAGCTTTACGTGTGGTGATCACAAAGCTTGAAGGTTTGGACTTGAAGAATGATCTGAGTTTAAGGCAAGTATAGCATGAGACTATCCTTGTTTCCTAATAACCTTTAATGCACTAAAATCATTATGCATGTGTCTCTTTCATAAGGATTACCTAGAATTGATCTTGTACCTTTGACTCCTATGGATATTTACATTGGGTAGCTACTGCTACTGCTCAACATAAACTATGATCTTGTAATTTGATTAATGGAATATACAATAAACATTAAAAGATGACTTTTTGCAACATGATTAAAGAGGGCTAAAGCATTGGACTATCTTTATGGTGCTCTAGTTTCTCTCCTTAAGGATCTATCTGTAAGAGATCATCCGGGACTTACAGTACAACCGTGAGGGCTACATGGTTCTGGCTTTAGTCATATAAGAGGACCTTTTCTAGATTGTTAGTGGTTACTTTTATGACGTAAAAGGGGCTTGCCACGATGGGTTTAGGATAGCTTCTAGTCCTATGAGTATAACAGTGATGGATTGTGCTATACGAAAAGGAAGGTTCCTACATCTGCTTGCCAATTAGAATCCTAGCGGCCCTAACTTATTAGACGAACCTTGGAAAGACTTCATAGTGAACCCTGCCTGCTCACCTTGGTAGTGTTTTGGGGGAGTCATGACCCCGGGCATATCGGAATCATGACTCACAGTCAAAGTGTACAACCTCTACAGAGTGTAAAACTGGTATATGAGCCGTGCTCACGGTCACGAGCGGCCTTAGACCCTTATGGAGTAGATGATCACTAATGACTATTTTGTTTATGCTATTCATTACTCATATTACTTGATCATATGTTTATTATGGGAATTCTGACAACTTGATGCTACTCATATGCTAAAACTGTGACAATTAAAAGCTACGTGTAGTCAAACATGTGTCATGCCTTTTGAGCCTCATGAATCAATGCTATATTTGTTGAGTACGACACATACTTATGCTTGTTTATTTTCATTATTTATATAAAAATCTCGGATGGGTACCAGATTGCTAGAGTTTGGAGGAGTTAGGCTTGTGATCAACCAGTCAGTTGTCCCTATGAAGTGGAGTCTTCAATCGAAGATCGTAGTGTCTTTCCGCTGTCTACTAGCTAAGTTTGTCTCTGTACTAATACATTATGTAATTAAGCATTTGTCTTCTGAT
This sequence comes from Saccharum hybrid cultivar R570, assembly GCA_038087645.1. Taxonomy (NCBI): domain Eukaryota; kingdom Viridiplantae; phylum Streptophyta; class Magnoliopsida; order Poales; family Poaceae; genus Saccharum; species Saccharum hybrid cultivar. The sequence continues at coordinate 2,488,157 of JAQSUU010000198.1, forward strand.
ATTACCCTTATTTATATGCATATGTGTGATTTGACTTTCTAGAGTCACATATGGTGTGTATCTGGTTTTGTCCTTAAAACCGGGTGCTACATAGAACTACATATATTTTTGCATCTACAAAGAAAGTCATGGAACTTGATATTTAACTGTAGCAACACATGAATAGTATAAAAATTTAAATTTGTGATATATTTACATCTAAATATTTATGTGCTTTTCAATGAGAGAAAAAATTCACTAATGTTGTATTTTAATTCGCTAGAAACTTAATAGGATATTGTCATATTATTGACAATATTAATTTATGCTACGGATATCATGATTATTATAAAACAAACAATAGATTTTAAAATTTACATATATGGTAAAACATATATATATATATGTATTATTCTCGTTGTCGTTTCTAAGAAAAACATTAGATAATTTTTCTCCCGTCGAAACGCACAGGCATATTTGCTAGTTTTTACATATAATAAGAGTATCTCCAAGAGACTCTCCATATCTATACCTCCTATAAAGCAAAGACCCACTAGCCTATTTTTCTGGCTTCTCATTGGGCCACATCAGCAAAATGACGTCATCCGCCCACTAAGTGACGTCATCCGCCCACTAAGCCTCATTTATCTTCCACTAGCTATTTCTTTTGAAATAAAAAAAAGTCGTAGCACCTAAACCAAGTATCGTAATTAAAATCCAATTACACCATGGTGTTCCTCGCAATAAACTCTTCAAAACAAGATCCCACATGGATATATTTCGATAATTTTTTTGCAAACATTTAAACGGCCGTTCCTAAGAAAAACCTAGCAAAACTGTCGTTTCTAAGCAAAAACCTAGCAAAACTAGCCTATTTCTCTGGCTTCTCATTGGGCCACATCAGCAAAATGATGTCATCCGCCCACTAAGTGACGTCATTCGCCCACTAAGCCTCATTTATCTTCCACTAGCTATTTCTTTTGAAATAGAAAAAAAGTCGTAGCACCTAAACCAAGTATCGTAATTAAAATCTAATTGCACCATGGTGTTCCTCGCAATAAACTCTTCAAAACAAGACCCTACATGGATATATTTCGATAACTTTTTTACAAACATTTAAATGGCCGTTCCTAAGAAAAACCTAGCAAAACTGTCGTTTCTAAGCAAAAACCTAGTAAAACTGCATATCACATGGATTCCATGTGGTCCTCCGAAACATGCATGATTTTGTGAAGGAAAACTCCTAGAACTTTTGGGAGGGGGATGGCCCTCAGGTATAGTAGGGGTGAGGGGTGAGGGTGGATGAGGTTAGCCTCCCGTATTGGCCGATCCTATAGGTTAGTGACCGTGTTTTCTTTGATAACCGTTTCTAAGCAAAAGCCTGTTTCTAAGAAAAACCTAGCAAAACTAAATATCACATAGATTACATGTGGTCCTCCGAAACATGCATGATTTTGTGAAGGAAAACTCATAGAACTTTTGGGAGTGGAGATGACCCTCAGCTATAGTTGGAGTGAGGGGTTCTGGTGGATGAGATTAGCCTCCCGTACTGGCCGATCCTATAGGTTAGTGACTGTGTTTTCTTTGATAGCTGTTTCTAAGCAAAAGTCCGTTTCTAAGCAAAAACCTAGCAAAACTACATATCACATGGATTATATGTGATCCTCCGAAACATGCATGATTTTGTGAAGGAAAACTCCTAGAACTTTTAGGAGGGGGGATGACCCTCAGGTATAGTAGGGGTGAGGGGTGAGGGTGGATAAGATTAGTCTCCCGTACTGGTCGATCCTATAGGTTAGTGACCGTGTTTTCTTTGATATGATTTTTGTTGTCTTTAGTTACACCTTTAACAAAAAAAAACTAAATCAGTTCTCTGCTTATATCGTATATATACTTATGTATTATACACCAACGAGATTCCTTCTACATCCTATTTCTCCTAACTCAATTCAAATTACTCTTGCATTCCCGCAGCAACGCGCGGGGAATTCACCTAGTTCTTTCTAAATGCTAGGAATAGATATTTTGGTGAAAAACTACCCTCCAATCGCTTCTCTAAATGGTTATCCAAATATAGTTATCCTCTATTCTGGATTTTTTGCTAGCCAAAAATAGAAGACGAGAATGAGTGTGCATGGGATATAAAAAAACTGTTGGAGAGTGAAAAGATATAGAAAGCGATTTTTATACGACTGGCTTTCCAAATGATAATTTAGAGAGTGAGATTTAGAAAAGCTCTTGGAGATGCTCTAAGAAATGAGATGGGAATAGCCTTATGAATATTTGACATTTTCATTAACCATGATGGTTCCACTTGTGTATATATAGTGTGTTTTCCTGGCTATCTCTTCAACTAGGCTCCATGAAGTCAACGTAGGCTTTTATGGTTGACTGAATTGGTCTCCTAGCAAGGCCCTAGCTAGCCACCGACGGGCTCTTAGCCTGGCTAGCCGAAAATTGAGGGGGCTGAGCGTTTCTGTGTAGCTAGGCCTTAACTGGCGCTCGAACTCGCTAGCCTCACCACTAATTTGTGAGTTGTGACGCCCATGCGCGCACCACCTCTCGTTGTGAGGTCAGCCACGTATACCTAAAGAACGCCGGCATGTCGGGTCCAAGAGCGTTAGAAATTTTAAATATAGATAGATTTATGCTATGTAATCATGCATATTAATTTTCTATTACAAATTGCAATATAAAATCAGGTTATAAACATTGTGATACATCCTATGATCTTAAAGTTTTTTCTATAACAATAAGTAGGACGTCTTATATATTACAACCATAAATACGTGTATGTCACACGTACATATCTACTAGTGCAAAAAAAAATGTCCTTTCATTCTATTATTTCGTTTACATCTCTTTTATGAAAGTATCTCCAACATCTTAAGAGCACTAGCGTCTGGTTTGAACAACATTATACGCCACAGAATCGCCTCAAGTATATGGAAGACGGTGAAGAGTAGCAAGTTTACTCGCTCCCCCGAGAACACCGCCGTGACTAATAGAAAGCTCGCGACGGCGAGCATGAGTGCGCTGACAGGGGTGATGACGAAGCGGGCTTCCCACCACTCGCGCCGCAGCCGCCAGCGTCTTGCCGCGCGGAAGTGGTCGACGACATCCTCATTGTACCACGCTGGCGCGGCGTCCCAGTATATATGTCCACCAGCCTGCTCCTCCAGAACGCGACTTGCTCGTCGTACTCCGGCCACGAGTGCATGCCGACCTTCCGCAGCGCGGCGTAGTGCCTCTCCACCGGTAAGGCCTAGGCCTTGGCCTTGAGCAATGCGAAACGGAGGAAACGTGTCTTCCTGACGTACCGGAGGCGGCGGAGGGACCATACGCCAAAGCAGTTGCTGATGAGCAGGCTCGTGTCGTTATGGACGATGAACCCTCGCTTGCGGATCTTGAAAGCCAGACGCTTCACTGGACACGTAGAAGCAGGGATGATCGTCGTCCGTGCTTGTGCATTATTGTTACCAGCCCGCTGCTTCTTGTTCTTGTCCATAGATGGAAGCAGTCGCAGTCGCAGTCGCAGTCGATCGATCTCTTGCGCTTGTTCGATCGATTCGATCGGGTTCAAGTACCATCTACCGCTAACAGACATATATATCCATGGAACTAAGCCTATATGGATCCAACTAGGAAAGCCCGGCCCGTCCCCGGCTTCTCCGAGTCCGACACCCATACATAGGTTAGGGGCGCCGTCGTCCGTCACATCGGATATTCGGATCGGAACAGCGACGTGATTAGATCATCCATCTCCATTGCATGGACGCATAATTTCGTCCCCTTGCTTGGTTCCTCCTTTCCTACTACCCATCGAGGAGAACAGCTGTGCCTGATCATTGCTGTGCGATTTCTCCCTACGGCTATGATGCCTTTTCCTGAGAGTGGCAAGCCCACCCCAACAATAGTATAATACAGTGGCGTGCGCCAAGCCAAAATGTTAATAGAGGTGCCACATTTTTCCATTCAGTTTCGGCTCTCTCTGGTGCACTTTTTTTTTAAAAAAAAATTAAGCATTCGAGTTTGATTTTCCTGTTTTTTGTTTAGATATCTAGCCATTCTTGCGTTCTCTCCTTTTATTCATCCGCCAGGCAATTTGTTAAAAGGGCTCCCTGCCACTCAGAATACTTGTGATTGGGAACTTAAGGTTATCGAGTTCAATGTCTATACAACCACTTCCTGCAAATGAAAATGAGGATTTATACTTGGTTGATAATTGATATTTGAGAATATGGATTATTACTTTGCAAATTCATGGCTCTTGTGGTTGTCAGTTTCTGATTTAACTTGCTGTTTCACAGAAAGTTGCAGCCATTTCCCCTACTCTGGGGAACTTGAGACCTGAGAGTTGAGAAGGACAGCAGCTCCAGAGTAGGAGCTCAGATTGGGTGCACGATTCAAGTGCGCTAGGTATTATCCACTTAGAGTCATGACTTTCCAGTTGCTATAAGCTGACAAGTACCATTTGGATAAAATGTCATGTGCAAGTTAAAATCCCAGTAATTCTCCATGGCGTCATTCTTAAATATAATTCTGAAATGATGGTTTTTCATGTCAGTCTTACACATTATGTAGAACAAATTGTGACAAGTGTGTTTCAGCTCCATAATTTTCTCCTGTACAAAAAATGATTCAAACGACAGGAAAAATTATGCTATAGTCACAACTGTCAAGGATTAGTAATTTAGTGATACAATTTGTAAATTTCTTTTACATGAACTAGATGTACTCCAATAGTTTAGTGTTCAAGTACAGAAACTGAATAAGGGATCATGAGCCATCCAATTGGAAAACATAGTTACATAGACACCCAATTATTAGCCTAGAGTTCAGTTTCTGTATTTTTTGTTTTATATCATGGACCATGTGTTTGGATCAATAGTATCTTTATACGCAAAATGAATTGACTTTTCAAAAAAAATTCCCTCTTATTCCTTCATTGCGTATAATTTTTTTGTTGATAGCACCACTATGTAAAACAGCACATCACAGACGCACGTTCAGGCATATCACAGACACGTGTACAACACGCGTCTGTGATAAGTGTACACGCGTCTCACAGATGCGTATAGTCAAAACACGTCTATGATGACCCGTCACATACGCATATATAGTCAAAATGCGTCTGTGACGACCCCTTATCACAATGCACTACAACAAATCCTTTTATCCATGACAGATTTAGAAAACATCACTAACTGGGACGTGCAGGGATTTGCAGTGTCGGATATCTGGCCCATGGCCTAAAACAACTCACATATATAATGGCGTCCAAACCCTAACCTAATCACGGCTGCCTCCTCTCCACTAGCCGCACCCCCACCTCTCTCTATTCGGTCTGCCTCCCCTTCCTGAGCCACCGCCCCACCGCCCTGTCTCCATTCACTCAGTCTGCCGCGGCGGCCACGGACACGCTCACTACCCCAACGTCGGCCCCGGCCGATCACAAGGCGTCGCTCATTCTCCGTAGTGGGATGTGGGTGGAGTCATTGCCGCGACAGTAGGCATGGTGATCGACGGGCACTCGCGTTGGGCACGCGTCGGGGGGGTAGTCGATGTTGGAGGGCCACATGGTCGGGTGGCGCACGGTGCGGCTGTCGCCCACATCCCGGCAGGGGTGTGTTTCCCTAGCTATCCCTCTAGCTAGGCTCCATGAAGTCAACTTGGCCTTGTATGGTCGGCTGAGTTGGCCTCCTAGCCGGCCCAAACTATAGCCACCGAAGGGCTCTTAGCCTGGCTAGCCGAAAATAGAGGGGCGGGCATTTTAGCGTAGATTGGCCCTAGCTAGCGCTCAGACCCACTTGCCTCTCACCTCTAGTTGTGACGCCCATGCACGCACCACCACCCGCCTCTCCCGCCAACGACGAGTCTGTGTGGCCAGCCACATACCCAAGGAGCGCCGGCATGTCGGGACTAAGAGCGTTAGAAATGTTAAATATAGATAGATTTATGATATGTAATCATGCATAATCATTTTCTATTACAAAATGTTATCTAAAATCTGGTTCTAAACATTGTGATACACCTTATGATCCCAAAGTTTTTTCTACAATGATAGAACGCCTTATATTACAACCATAAATATCTGCAAGTCGCACGTACGCGTCTACTAGTACAAAAATAAAAGTCCTTTCATTCTATCATTTCGTTTACATATCCTTTATGAAGTATCTCCAACATCTTAAGAGCACTAGCATCCGGCTTGAACAACATTATACACCACAGAATAACCTGAAGTATATAGAAGATAGTGAAGAGTAGCAAGTCTACTCGCTCCCCCAAGAACGCCTTCTTGACTAATTGGAAGCTTGTGTCGGCGAGCGTGACTACGCTGATAGGGGCGAAGATGAAGCGCATTACCCAGCAGTCCTGCATCCGCCGGCGCCTCGCCGCGCGGTAGTAGTCGACGACATCCTCCCTGTACCACGCTGGCGCGGCGTCCCAGTATATGTCCACCAGCCTGCTCCTCAAGAACGCGACTTGCTCGTCGTACTCCGGCCACGAGTGCATGCCGAGCCTCCGCAGCGCGGCGTACCGCCTCTCCACCGGTAAGGCCTCGGCCTTGAGCAGACTAAAACGGAGGAAACGCCTCTTTTTGACGTACCGGCGGCGGCGGAGGGACCACACGCCAAGGGAGTTGCTGATGAGCAGGCTCGTGTCGTTATAGGCGACGAACCCTCGCTTGCGGATCTTGAAAGCCAGCCGCTTCACCGGCCACGTAGAAGCAGGGATGATCGTCGTCTTGTTGTTGTCCATGTTCATGGACGATGGAAGCAGTCAGCAGACTCGCAGTTCGATCGATCTCACGTAGCACCTACCGCTACCGGACATATATATCCATGGAAAGTCCCTCGGCCCGCGTACACGCCCCTTTCTCATACGATACGGTCTCGTCGTCTATATGGATCCTACTACAATTAGGAGTATGGAAAGCACGTCCCGTCCCCGGCTTCTCCGGGCTATGATAATTTCCACATGTAAATGTACAATATAATATGATTGTTTTATATTATACAAAGGTTCGTATCTATATCTATATATTTATATCTACTAGTAAATATGCTCGTGCGTTGCAACGGGATGCATAACATGTTGCATGGTGCTCGCATGCTCGTGCCAATAAAAATGAGGTAGCTATTTTTATTTGACTTATTTGGACTTGGCCTAACCATATATCAATAAATTCCAAGGTAATAAATGCTAGTGCAATTAGTTATTAATCATGTGTCGAAAATTAATAGGATATTGACTTAATTTGAAAATATAACTATTTATATGTATCTATTGTGAGTTTAAAAATGTATAGAAGGCAAGACACACACTTTTATGCGTGTCACGATACGAACATGCTCCAACAGCTAGGCCATCACATTAGTCGTGCGCCGTCGATAAACACATATATCCGTGTGTTACGAGAAAACGTACTCAGTGGTTATTCAGCTTTTTGTGTGCCATGTATATTCTCGATCTAGATAGTATGCCCATCCAGACGATGCATACTAGATATGTTCAGTATAAAAAATAATAAACCATATATGCACAAAGGAGCAGTGGAATTAAACTAGTCCTGTACATACAGCATACCACCGGCCGTGCCAATACTAAATGGACTTTCCTGATATGGATACAACATACCACCAGTAGCGAGCAAACCCAAAGCCAATACTATCGCGCAATTAGTTATTAATCATGTATGGAAAATTAACAGGATATTGATTTAATTTAAAATGATAACTATTTGTATGTACCTACTGTGAGTTTAAAAATGTGTAGAAGGCAAGACACACACTTTTATGCGTGTCACGATACGAACAGGCTCTCACAGCTAGGCCATCACATTAGTCGTGCGCCATCGATAAACACATATATTCGTGTGTTACGAGAAAACGTACTCAGTGGTTATTCACCTTTTTGTGTGCCATGTATCTTCTCGATCTAGATAGTATGCCCATCCAGATGATGCATACCAGATATGTTCAGTATAAAAAATAATAAACCATATATGCACAAAGGATTTTGTACTTGATGGATCCGTAGATCAATAAGAATGTATAATAAGAATAGTGCCATATTTTTCCTGAATGCAACAGAGAAAAAAGAAAAAGCAATATTGAAGTAATTTTACCTAGATGCAATTCTCTTTTTAGGCTTTCAAGGCCCTCTATCCCACCTCCTGTACATACATCTTGATGGGCATCAATCCTGACATCTCTGTGATGTAGAATATCGGCCTCCGTCAGCCGCACTCGCCCCAGGGTGGCAGATCCAGGTACGGGTCCAGCAGGGGATGCAGCGGCGGAGAGGGCTCGCCGGCGGGCGCTGGCCTCATCTCGCAGCACGGGTTGCGGCCTCACTCGCTGTCACTGGTTGCATGCTTCATCATATGGATCAACGTTGACATCCATGATTTCGATGGAAATTGGAGGATTGTTGTCTATTGTTTTTTTATTCAGGTTGTTTTGGGTTCTCTCTAGGTCCGTATTTGTTTTTATTTTATAGTTGCAGGCAGGATAGTTGTATACAGTCCTACTTGGATAAGGACCATAGTCCTAGACCAATATGTACCCGGACTGCCGGAGTGGAAAAAGAGGCTAAAAAGAATTCATAACTGACCACGGCTTACTGTTCATGTTTGACCACGGCTTACTGAAATCAACCTATGTGGCCCTGTTCGATTGATTAAGGAATCAACCCACGTAGCTCCCTCCAACTCACACGAGAAAAGAGAAAGAAAAAAAGTCAGGTAGAGAACCAACGCACGGACGGAAAAAATAACGAATTGGAAAAGGATACGTGGAGGGAACTTCCACGGAAAGGGATCTTCTACGGAAAAACGCAACTCACGTAGTGTAACACCTCAAGTGTTTAGTCCATAATTGCATTGCATTTGCATAAGCATAAGCATGCATCATTCATGTTTGTTATTTTATGTGATGCAACACATGTGATTGTTTCTAGGGATTTTTGTTTGGCTCATATATTGGATACTTGATAGTTGGTGTAACAAAAAGGTAGGGTAGCCAATTATGTTCCACAACACCTTAATTATACCTAGAGTAACTCTTGGAGCAAGGTTCATGTTAATCAAAATTGCATAAATGCCCTCCAAGAGAGGTTTGACCACCATTTGACCCTAGGAGGGTCTAGTTTGACCATTTAAAAAGTCTAACTTAGAGACCTTGCATGGAAGAGCACCCTTAAGCAAAGTTGTAAAGAATTTTATGGGGAACAAAAGTCTCAATATGACCATCTCATGAAATTGACCATAACATGCTCAAAAGTGGCCCACAAGTCAGCTAGAGGAGTGGCCTCAATACTTAGAATTTTTCTAAGTCTGAAATTTGACCCTCCAGTTTTACTGAGACCTACTTTAGGAGCTTGTAGTTTGCAAACCAGGCCAAACCAGCCTTCACCCATATTAACAAACTTGTAGTCTTCATGTAGCCCTACAACATTGCCAACATCACCCAAGTCTGGTTCTCCATGGTTTATGAGTTATGATGTCATAAAGTTAGGGTTTCAGTCGGTTTAACCACTGAAATCACATTTCAGTTTCACTGAGCACCACTTGATGTCCCTGTATCTCACCAACTAAACCGAATCAGCTCTTGAGGCTTGTTACAAACTGGTAGAGCTTACATAGGTCTACAACTTTGTTAATTGGGGTTTCCACTGAAACGAGCTGGATTAGAAGTTAATCACCTCCAAAGTCGCTCTATCAGTCACTAATGAAGGCGCTGTCATCACGATTCAGTTTCTTCAGAGGTGAAGTGGCCGACCGGCCACAGAGCCACGCCGACGCGTGGAGGCGCGGTGGCGCCCGTACGCCGGCCCTGGCCCCACCGGTCAGTCCGCGACGCCTTCAAGACCGCCACGACGCGTCGAGCCGGCCTCCATTCCCTCCGCCTCGCTCTCCCGGTTTCAAATCGCCAGACCGAGTCACCATTGCCGCTCCATCTCCGGCGAGCTCGCGCGCGGGTTCCACCGCATCACCGGCCACCAAACCACGCCATTTCCTCCGCCTCACCGCCCTCCATCTCCTCGACCCACCGACGGCCATGATTGGACTCGAGGTGAGCCACATTGCTCCCTCCGCCGCTTCTGAGAGGTCACCGGAGCTCCGCCATGGAGGCTCACCGTGGCCGGGGTAGCTCGGGTCTCTCTCCATCCTCCCTTCCTACCTCAATAGCTCCGCCTAGCTTCAGTGAAGCTCGTACCGAGCTTAGCCGGGACCGTGCACCCTCACCGGCGACGGTGCACCGCCACCGACCCTCACCGGCCGCCGCTCGCGGTGGCGAGTCCCTTCCGCCCCATCCCAACCCCTCCTGCTGGCACAAATCGATGCACCGTGTGACGGAGAACGCGAGGCTGTGCCTGGTTGCCCGAGCGAGCTCCTCTCCGGCGAGCTTGAGCTCGTCGGAGCTCGCGGGTCGCCGTTCCCCCTGCTCCCGGTCGCTGACCGCGGGGGCCCGCACGTCAGTGCCACGCGCGGGCGGGATGCTGAGCGGGCCGCGCGCGCGCGTGTCGTGGGCCGCGCTTTCCCGGGCCGGCCCAGTTCGTTTGAAAGTTATTTTATTTAATCATTTTTATCACAGATTTTTGTAGTAGTTTGAAAAATGTAGATCTAGGGTTGTACTTGCTCAAAAATCATGAAATAAATTTTGTTATGATCTACATGATGTGCAGTATTTTAGAAAAATATATATATGGTATGTTATGTTTAGTTTCTGGGAGAATTAAATAGATCTTGCAAATGTGTTTTTAAATGCATGCAAATTTGTTAAATTTATAACTTGAGCTGTAGTGTCCCAAAAATCATGAGATTTGGTGGGTAGGTTACTTCATACTTGCCCTTGCTCTGGTAAAAATTTGGGCATCAGTGCTTAAGTAATTTTTAAGTTATAAGGCCATCATGTTATTCTAGGAAATAATTGAATGAATTTTAGTAATTTTTCTACATGTGCAATGTTCTTGTAATTTTTTGAAGAATGTCTTGGTACCCTAGAGTATCTAAGAAAAATATGAAATCTGTTGTTTGATACTTTTCAATATGATGTATTAATTATACAAAAATCAGCCTTTTGGACTTGTGAATTTTGTATAGGGAGTTTCTGTGAATAAAACTTGTTCAAATTTTTATAGTGGTCTCTTTTTGGGTCAGAGAGTCCCCTGTAATTTTTGTAGAATTTTAGGAGCAGTTTAAATATATGTTTAAAATTCCACCTAATTAATTAAGTAAATTAAGAAATGAGTATAAATGAATGTTCTAGGTGGTCACACCCTATTTTCTGGTGTTTTTGTACCCTATGTGAACTTTTGGTAACATTAGTTTGGTTTTAGGGGACTTTGGCCACATCATTAAATATTTAACTCTTGCAATTTTAGTTTTTCTGGACAGCTGGTAGTACTTCTAAGTTTGACCCTTGATAAAAATGGTTGGTGGAAAACTTGTAAATACCAATGTTGTAATAAACTGGATAAACTAGCTTGTGTCAAAATTTGGGAGCATTTGGCTTAGTAGTTTGAGAGTTATTGTTGTTTATTGTGGCAGTTCAGAATCTGCCACTCTCTGTTTTGAGAGGACAAATTCTGGAACTTGTGAACTTTGACATGGAAAACTTAAGAGTTTAGGGTGGAGGTCTGAAAATGAATTGTAGAGCATTTCTTAAGCTTTCCAGATTGTCTTAGATCATATCTTTTGGAATTGGAAATCTTCAGTTGTGATAAAAACAAGTAGCTGCTGTCCAGAATGCTTACTGTGGTATTTTGCTGATTTATGTGGTGTGGTATCCTAAGAAATGCTACTTTTGTAATTGTTAGGTGTTAGGGCCTTAACTGAGGAAGAGCAGCTTTATCTTAGGTTAAGTAGATTAGGTGAGTACTTCTCTACCGGAGAGAAAATTTGCACCTACTCTTTTGAAGTGATTTGATTAGAGCTTTAAAATTGTTGTAATGCATCCATTCCGAGCATACTGCATCTTTCACTATGCATTCATGAGATTTATTATGCACTCATGCAATAGGTGTTCCGGAGGGGGTGACACTCCTCGAATTCGAACAAGCGACGCCGGAGGAGATTCAGAATCCGCCGGAACTGACAGAGGAACCCACCATCGGAGAAGCTTCCGAAGAAGATCTACCCGAGTGTCTGTTGGGCATTCTTAACGTCACTACCAAAAGTAGACTTAGTTTTCTAATTCTGATAACGGCGCCAAAAATGCCAAACCTATCCCTCATGCCACTTAAGCCAAGTTGTCATCCCCAGCATGACATGAGAGACGCGGTATTGAAATATGCATTTGCTCATCAAGATAAATAATAAAAGGGATCTGCAAGCGCACAGATTAATACCGATGTAGCATTTTAACCGGGAAGTATTCCAGATATCGTTATTTATATTTTTACCACTGGGAAGGGATTTCTAAGTATCATGGTTGATAATGGAATGAGAATATGGAACTGAGTACACATCATTGCATGTATAACCGAGAGTATTTATCAACCTCTTTATACAGGGATAAATGTCACATAAAGTAAAGGTAAAGTGATAATGATGACAAAGATAATTAATCTGATCAGCTAGCCACATATAATAATGATAAGCACCTCAAAAGATATTCTAGCAAGTCATTAGCATGGAATTAGGATGAACTACAAAGATATTCCCTAAGTTATTATTAACTATAAAGTCTAGCATATCATAGTTAGTGCAATTATACTTGGCAATCATGGTGAGAAAAGATATATCCATGCATAGTGAATATTAGCAAGAAAGATGAAGAACATAGCAATCACTCCCCTGTAATAATGTTGCTCTGCCTGCCCTATACATGAGAGGGGGACTATATAAGAATCAACGAAACTGTCACTATCGCGAACTACCCCACAATCCGGCATATAGGGTGCAATCGCAGATAAATACGGTATAGACACCACGTCTACACAATAATTATCATTCACCCACTGTACACATGGATAAACGCTATACGATCCTAAGCATGTATATAATTCCAATCTAACTAAGCCAAGCATATAACTATGATAAACTAAGAACAATATAATTGCAAATATAATCAAGTAGAGCAAAGTCATAATCAATATATTGAAATAGAACAAAGTCATATTCATAATATTGAAGAACAATGATGAACAATTGAAGAACAATAGAGGAATTACCAAGAATCCTCTTGACAGATCCGGGAACCAATTGAAGATTGACTCCTTCTAGTTCTAATCCTATGTAGCTATGCTAACTAGAGATCTAGTTGATGTGGTGGCTCTAGGGCTTGATCAGAGGCTCTCCTCCTGAATTAGGGTTTGAAGTATGAGACGAGGGCCTCTCCTCCAGGGTCAGGGGCCTTGCTTATATAGCCCTTTCGGATGAATCTGGGCCGTTGGATCAAACCGACATTGATCGTGCGGTTTTCCTTGATCCTCTAGGTCGGTGGAGCATAATCCTCGAGGCGGAGCCTGATTGGCTGAGCCAGCAGGGCGGGCGCCCTAGGGACTAGGGCGGGCGCCCTGTCCCCGGCTCTGTTACGCCTCCCGTTCGTTCTCGTGGCTTCTGGAGTCTTCTAGATGTAAGATAATTACGTGTTCGGTTAATATCCCGTCATTAATCCGACATGTGGGCCTTTCTTCCGTATTTCCTGATAACCCCCTGCAGAAATAGATAAACAGCAAAACTCGTGGAATTCTGTCAGATAAAACCCTAAGTCTAGGTGTTGGTTTCATTTGGATCCTTTTCTCTATTTATTTGATAGTTATAATTGATACTTAAGGACCGTCAACAAACTCCCCCAAGCTTACCTCTTGCTCGTCCCTGAGCAAGGAGAGACTCAGTAGTTGCTGAAATGCCTTTGAATTTTGACGGTACACATGCTTTCAAATAGAGTCTCATCTCTGAGTTAAAGTAAATTGTCAAGACTTAAAACTTACTCATTATACCTTTCACCATGGGGCTTGCAACCGTCACCTTTGTCTTGAGCGGTTAAAAGATAGAACAGTCTAGTCAAGCGCCATGTCTCTTATTCTTGATTAGCTATAGCTCTGGAGTTTTTTGCAGATTTTCAAATAAAACTCAGAGATTCCCTGTATGACTCTCTCAAGTCTCTCTTTTGTGGTATTTCTGGATCCTCACCAAGGCAGTAATGATGTCTGCCTTCTCTCAAAGCAAAGTATGTAGTATTTGTGGTATAAGGCAGAGTGACATTGCCTTCTCTCTCATCCTATTCTAATAAGGCTTTTGATATCTGGAGCTCATCGGTGGGAGATAAAGTATACATACTTACAAGACATTTATTGCATAGTCAAACCATGGATCCAGAGAAACAAGCCAATAAGTCAAATCAAGATGTGCATGTGTGGCGAATAAATGGTGTATGGTGGTAGTGATGATAACAATGATGAAAGTCTAATTCTACTTTTGCTCTTTTTGAGGGGATACGTACCTTTCTTGCTTTCTAAAGCTCTTGAGGAGAATGAGGTGCTCTATATTTTCTTTTTTTTCTCTTTTTTTTTTCCTCTCAGGTGGGCATCTTGTACCCCTAATTCTACTGTCGGACACTTGTCCATTTTTACCTCTCTTCTCACACTTTTTCTTTTTTTTTCATCAAGGTTCCGAGCACTTGCTCCTTTTTATTTCCTCGTATCTTTTTCTTTTCGAGGTTCCGGGCACTTGCCCCTTTTTATTTACTCGTATAGAGCACTCATCTCCTTAGAACAATATAGCAAGTGGTAGTAACCAAAATAGCTTGAGCATTTATTTCACAGGGGATAACAAGAATGGGAAAATATTTTTGGCTATTCTCTCCCGGATTAGGAGTAGAATAATTTTATGTGGATCTGGAGATGAGAATGAGTGGATATATGTGGATGCGTACTTCCGGAGTAGAAGCAGCATGTATGAGTGATCGTGCAAGTGAATCTTGATTTTAACCGCATGACAAGCTCCTAAGGGTCTACACAGCTTGACTACACTCAATGCTCATAAGCAGTAAAAAGTAAAGGTATGGCTTAAAGTCTAGCAAGCATGTATGTATGGCTGTGGTAGGAACTTAAACTCTCATCATACAGGAACTCATCATGTAGCATTTTAAGATTTTCAAAGATAAAATTCTCCAGAATTCTAGCATCTCTAGGAATAGATAAACAGCAGCTCAACCTTCCCATATCATATCCGTTAACAACTTAGACTTTAGATCAAGTTCTCTTCCCACAAGTTCAGGTTTAGAGCAAGCTTTAAATGATAACAGTTATGTCTAAACTTAGAGAGAGGACTTCAAATTTGAAAGTTAGGCAAAGCAACTATTCATCATATCCATGCTAGAGTTTTATTATTATCTAGATTCAGTTTAGCATAGCCACTTTATTTATTTTATTAAAACACACTAAGCAAAAAATATAGGTATATATATAAGCACAAAATCTTTATTTGGTTTTTTTTCATAGTTATGTATATTTTTATTTTTATAGGGTAGAAGTATATATAAATATAAAGATAAAGATAGAAATACTTAGCAAGATAATGGAGGTGCTCTCCCCTAAGCTGGATCTTGACATAATCTCTTCTGATGTAGCTAGCAGATGGCGGAGGTGTATTTGAAAGTCGGCAGCACCCTGACAGCGATTAGAATGTCCTCCGTCTGCTAGTCTCCTTGAATTATGTGAAGCTCAAATAGACAACAAAGCTTTGTGAAACTGATTAAGTGTTAGCATAAATATCTAGCCTTTATCATGCTGAGCCTCCTTGATTTTTTTTATGTTTTTGTTTTTTTTTCTTTTATAAAGCAGAAGAAAATATTTATGTATTTATTATATATATATATTTTTTTTATGCCACCACAGTGAATGTACTTATGGGTTTTATGCCACTCGCATACTCACATGGGGCTTTAGGGTTTTTAACATTTTTATTTTCTTTTTAAGATAGTATGAATATGATTAACTAAGCAAACTATTTAAGATAAAGTAAATAATTAAAAGGAAAGGATAACTACCAAGTTACCTCTTGGCAAGGCGTTCGGTGTTTTTAAGTCCTCTGAACGAGACTCTTATTCGTTCAGTCGTCCTGGGACTTGGTGGATGGCGTAGTCGGTGGTTCCGGCGGCGCCTCCTCTTCATGTACAACTGTCTTTTCTTTCCATACCTGTCTCGGTGCTTCGGTCTCCTTAGGACAGTGTTGGTTGAGTGGTATGTCTTCAGATCTTACCACTTCTCCTTCATAATCTGCCCATCTGTCCTTGATGACCTGTTGCTTCTGATTGTGGTTACGCCGCCTTCTTCTTGTCCTGACCTGCTTGGATTCTTCAAATACATAGTTAGGGTCAGTAAAGTAAAGACGTACCTTCTCAGAGGGGAAGTGCATGTGGACTTCTCCAGTTCCAATGTAAATGATTGCTTTGACAGTACTTAGGAATGGTCTTCCAAGGATGATGGGTGGATCATATTCATCTTCTCCCATGTCAATAACCTGAAAGTCTGTATGGACAAAGTGATCGTCTATCTTGACAGGGACGTTAGTTACTGTACCTTCAACCTGTCGGAATGTCTGATCTGCCATCTGGAGCTGAATATATGTTGGGTTTAAGGGCATGGTTCCGAACAGAAGTTCATAGGTGACCTTGGCCATTATGTTGACGCCCGACCCAGTGTCGCAAAGTGTCTTGTAGAAGTGGGACCCATTAATGGAGCAATAAATGCTTGGCATACCTGGGTCGTCCTTCTTAGGCAAGAACGGTGACTTGAGTTGGCGATCTTGACCTTTGTGCACGGCAGTGACCATCTTAGCTGTCTCGGTCCATACTTGCTTCTTGCTCTTGTTCCTCCTGTTGGTCCTCTTCCTTGGTTCATATTGGGGTTGCTCTGGGATTTGTGCGGTCTTGTTCTTGAAGGAAAACATTTCCTTCCTCCCCTTGATGTAGAAACTGATCTTGGCAGCACTAGCATAGATGACAGCTCCCGCGGTGTTCAGGAATGGTCTCCCTAGGATAACGGGAGCCCTCTCATCAGAACCGGTCTCTATCACTACGAAGTCTGCTGGAGCGTACGAGGAACCAACTCGGACACAGATGTTCTTCAATATTCCTCTCGGGAAACTCAGTGTCCTATCTGCAAGCTGCAAACACATGGTTGTTTCTAATAATGGTTGTGAAAAGAGTTTTTCATAGAGTACCCTGGGCATGATGTTGACGCTGGAGCCAAAGTCACAGAGTGCTTCTGGGAAGTCTCGCATGCCGATGGAGATCGGGATGACGGGGCGTCCTGGATCGCCTCTCTTGACCGGCAGACGGTCAGTACTTACTTCCACGATAGGGTTACTCCAGTAATCTCCTGCATCAAACATGTCTACAAGATTTGCAGATTCTAGTCCTTCCGGTTGTGATGGTATACCGGGGTTAGTAGCAGGAACAGCAGCAGCTATTTGATTCAACTGAGATTCAATCATTTTATTAAAGCTAATCTGGTTCTTGATGGCAGTAGAGAAATTATCCATTCTATTATTTATATTTTCTAGTATTTTATCATTAGATGCCAATTTCTTAGACAGGTTATCCATTAGCTTTCCTTGGTTGGATACTAACTCTCTCAAAGGTGGATAATTATTATTATTATTGAAAGAATTGTTACCTTGGTAATTACCTGAGTAGTTAGGCCTCTGTTGATTCCAACCTTGATTCTGCTGAGGACGGTTGTAGTAGTTGTTGTTATTGTTGATGTAGTTCACGTCCTCCAGCAACTCAGGACAGTGATTGCCCGAGTGTCCAGTACCTCCACACTCCTCACAAGTCATGTGGGAGTCGTAGACGTGCATGACTTCTTTCTTTTCTCCAGCTCGATCATCGAGCTTCTTCATGAGTAGGTCTAGCTTGGCAGACAGCATGTCTACCTCCTTGAGCTGGTGCATACCTCCACCTCTCTTGCGTGTCTGAGTTCTTTCGTCATTCCAACCTTGGTTGGATGCCATCTTCTCCACAAGAGCTGTGGCTTGAGGTATGGTGAGTGATAGGCATGCTCCTCCAGCTGCAGCATCCATGGTTTCACGGGCACTGTTAATGAGCCCATGATAAAATGTCTGCATCAACAGCCAGCTTTCCATTCCATGATGGGGACATTCTAGGATGTAGTCTTGGAAACGCTCCCATGCTTCTGGAACGGTTTCATCATGTTGTTGCTGAAAACTTGTAATCTTCCCACGGAGAGCATTGGTCTTGCCCATGGGAAAGAATTTGGCCAGAAAGTTCGTGGAGCAGAGTGCCCACGTAGTGTTCTTCTCCTTTGTAGCGTAGAACCACTGCTTCGCTCTCCCCAACAGTGAGAATGGGAAAAGGCGAAGTAGTATGGCGTCTCTGGGGACTTCAGCCATGGTGAAAGTGCTGCAGATCTCCAGGAAGTGTTGAAGATGAGCACTAGCGTCTTCATGTGGCTTCCCACAGAACTGGTTAGCTTGCACCATGTTGATGAGCCCAGGCTTGAGCTCGAAGTTGCGGTCAATCTCCCCAGCAGGTCCAGTGCGGATGTTGTCCGTAGTGGGAGTTGAGAACTCGCGGATCGACTTGTTCGCCATGGCTTCGAATTCAGTCGACAAATTCCGGATGAAACTTCGGCGGTCTTCGGATTTGGATGAAGCTTTGTGCTGAAGTGTTGACGATGTCTTCTTGAGCTTGGCTCTTGTTCTTCTGAATAAGGCTTCGGGATCGTCAACAAAGTTGTCTGGAAGATGTCTTCTATTCATGCATCACCCTGCAATAAATAATCAAAATGGAAAATACAGGGGTAAAACTGTATAAGAGAATTGATAAGCTCGATCAGATTAGTGATGCAAATGATGACTCAAAGTTCCGTATTCATTCCTACTTAGTAATCAACCTTCCCCGGCAACGGCGCCAAAAATGCTTGTTGGGCATTCTTAACGTCACTACCAAAAGTAGACTTAGTTTTCTAATTCTGATAACGGCGCCAAAAATGCCAAACCTATCCCTCATGCCACTTAAGCCAAGTTGTCATCCCCAGCATGACATGAGAGACGCGGTATTGAAATATGCATTTGCTCATCAAGATAAATAATAAAAGGGATCTGCAAGCGCACAAATTAATACCGATGTAGCATTTTAACCGGGAAGTATTCCAGGTATCGTTATTTATATTTTTACCACTGGGAAGGGATTTCTAAGTATCATGGTTGATAATGGAATGAGAATATGGAACTGAGTACACATCATTGCATGTATAACCGAGAGTATTTATCAACCTCTTTATACAGGGATAAATGTCACATAAAGTAAAGGTAAAGTGATAATGATGACAAAGATAATTAATCTGATCAGCTAGCCACATATAATAATGATAAGCACCTCAAAAGATATTCTAGCAAGTCATTAGCATGGAATTAGGATGAACTACAAAGATATTCCCTAAGTTATTATTAACTATAAAGTCTAGCATATCATAGTTAGTGCAATTATACTTGGCAATCATGGTGAGAAAAGATATATCCATGCATAGTGAATATTAGCAAGGAAGATGAAGAACATAGCAATCACTCCCCTGTAATAGTGTTGCTCTGCCTGCCCTATACACGAGAGGGGGACTATATAAGAATCAACGAAACTGTCACTATCGCGAACTACCCCACAATCCGGCATATAGGGTGCAATCGCAGATAAATACGGTATAGACACCACGTCTACACAATAATTATCATTCACCCACTGTACACATGGATAAACGCTATACGATCCTAAGCATGTATATAATTCCAATCTAACTAAGCCAAGCATATAACTATGATAAACTAAGAACAATATAATTGCAAATATAATCAAGTAGAGCAAAGTCATAATCAATATATTGAAATAGAACAAAGTCATATTCATAATATTGAAGAACAATGATGAACAATTGAAGAACAATAGAGGAATTACCAAGAATCCTCTTGACAGATCCGGGAACCAATTGAAGATTGACTCCTTCTAGTTCTAATCCTATGTAGCTATGCTAACTAGAGATCTAGTTGATGTGGTGGCTCTAGGGCTTGATCAGAGGCTCTCCTCCTGAATTAGGGTTTGAAGTATGAGACGAGGGCCTCTCCTCCAGGGTCAGGGGCCTTGCTTATATAGCCCTTTCGGATGAATCTGGGCCGTTGGATCAAACCGACATTGATCGTGCGGTTTTCCTTGATCCTCTAGGTCGGTGGAGCATAATCCTCGAGGCGGAGCCTGATTGGCTGAGCCAGCAGGGCGGGCGCCCTAGGGACTAGGGCAGGCGCCCTGTCCCTGGCTCTGTTACGCCTCCCGTTCATTCTCGTGGCTTCTGGACTCTTCTAGATGTAAGATAATTACGTGTTCGGTTAATATCCCGTCATTAATCCGACATGTGGGCCTTTCTTCCGTATTTCCTGATAACCCCCTGCAGAAATAGATAAACAGCAAAACTCGTGGAATTCTGTCAGATAAAACCCTAAGTCTAGGTGTTGGTTTCATTTGGATCCTTTTCTCTATTTATTTGATAGTTATAATTGATACTTAAGGACCGTCAACAGTGTCCGGACCACAGACCCGCAACGTTTCTCAAAGGCAAGCCCCGGTGCATGCTGAACCCATTGTTTTATAAATATATCTTGAGTACTTTTAATTGTTTACTGCATTAAGTAGTAGGAGTTGTATGAAAACAATTGTTGCATTATACCTGTCCTTGTCCAGATATTGTACTCAAATCCTATATTAGGTTTAGGCACGTGTAAATGCTTAGCCCTGCTTAGTATGGTAGAAGTCGGGTGATTTCCGGTCATCCGCGAGAGATAGGATTGGGTCGCGAGTGGCCTATGGCTATCGTGTTGGAACCATGCTTTAAAATGAAATTGAGACCGGGCGGGAGTTCGATGGTACAGCCGCAAGACACTTCACGTCTTGGGTGTGGAGCCATGCCCGTCTGAGTCGTTTAAGGACCGATTCGCTGTACGTCCTTGAGTCATGTTGAACGCAGTCTAACACTTAGTTGGCCGGATAAGTCGTTCTGACCGCGA
The DNA here is from genome assembly GCA_038087645.1 of Saccharum hybrid cultivar R570. Classification (NCBI taxonomy): domain Eukaryota; kingdom Viridiplantae; phylum Streptophyta; class Magnoliopsida; order Poales; family Poaceae; genus Saccharum; species Saccharum hybrid cultivar. Next base: position 2,509,167 of record JAQSUU010000198.1, read on the forward strand.
AGCCGAGTAATGTGATTCAGGCCGGGAATCGAATGGTAGGTTGCTTCTTGGAGGAGAGAAAGGATGTGCTTGGGGACATTGGCGTGAGACCAAGGGGGGTTAGAGTCCCTATCACCTGGCAGAGTGTCGCCCTTGGGGTCGCGACATCATTCGGACCCGCGATTCCTGAATCATATGAAAAGGTGGCCTGTGCGACCCTGGCAGGGGTCTGCGCGGTGAGTGTTAGAAATACCCCTCCAGCTGGATAGGAATTCGATTCGAATCGCCGTCGCTCCCGGTTAGTGAGCACTTGACTTGAGCAGCGGCAACGTAGATCTCATTAATTGAACAGATGGTTAAGTGAATGATACAATGTTGCCACAATTTATACCTGCTATGGAAATAATGTCAATGATTGTTTGATAATAATCAAGTGCATGTTTAGTACAGGTGCTAAGATAGATGACAGGTAAATGCTAAAAATAACTGCTAGTACAGGTTATAAGAGTTTCAACTACTTACGCCTTTATGCAAAATATGGTGTCAGCTAGCCTCTTGTGTAAGCCTTGCATAATCCTTGGTGTCATATTATTTCTGGTTTATGACGGGTAAGTCTAGCTGAGTACATTCCAGTACTCAGGGTTTATTCCCTCCTGTTGCAGATGACATGCTTTATCAGGGATTCTGCAAGACGTGTCTCCACCCTGCGGGTGATGATGACTAGATCACAAGGGCGTGATCATCTTTACGTACTTTCCTCATGCTTTTGCGGGATGTCGATCATCCAAACTGGCAGTAATTAAGTAACTAATGTGTGTGTTATGCTTCCGCTACTTTCAAAACTTGGTTTGTAATATTTGCTACTCCGTGGTGTAAACTTATTTCGGAACTACTTGTGAAATGTAACGTATGATGTGTATGTTGAATGATGCGATCCTGGTTGTAAGCAGTTTGGTTTGAAATCCTTCGTGATTTCGATTGACTACCGGGATTATATGGGCTCAAGTTTAAAAATTTGAGCGCTTCGGTGCTTGTTTTCGTACTTGTGCTCTTATAATTTGGTCGGTTCTGTTACAGCTGGTATCAGAGCATAATTCAACATTAAACACATCTTACGAGTAATTAAAAACAAAAGTATTTGTTTGCGAAAAGCGTTAAACTCTAAAAATTATTTTTATAGGTATGCCAGTGATCACATCCCTTAGCCCAAATAAGGACTCTTAGGTGGCTTATTATAAAGACTAACTTGGGGGCCTTGTTTGTTTCTGTTTCGTCGTCCATACGGCGTGATATTGTATGGATGCCATCCACTTGGGTGGTAATGTATGGATCAATTACCTCGACGCTCTGGTAAGTGTGAGTTGTGAGAGCATGATCGTCCAACCGGCGGTCTAGGGGAGAGTAGTTTGGTGACTTACATACTTACATGTTTAAACCATGTAACTATGTAAAAGCACTTAATTGTGGGCATCTATCAATCGGGTAGCTTTGATACTGAAATATATACATCCGGGGATGTGTATATGGAAAGTATTTAGTTTACTGCTTTCTTGTATGTTATTTTGGGAATTGTTGGGCTGTAATGAGATTTTCTGCAGGTACACTAACAGCGTAACGAGTAGGCCGATAGTTTCGCTTATATGAGAGAACGTATGTATGCCACCGCTTAGCGTTAGCACTTTAGTTTTCTACTAAGGTGAGAGGACGTACGGAACGTGCATGCATCATGTTTAATTATATCATACATGTCATTCACTCCCTCCTTAAAAATTTCAATAGTCCCGACTAAATTAAATTTCGTATCCCCTAAATGATTCTCACTTTAAGTCACATCTTGTTGATACAGATGGCACGTACCAGGATGACAGCCCGTAAGTCAACTGGTGGAAGGGTCCCTCGCCACCAGCTAGCTCCCCGCGAGCCCCATCCTGAGCCCACTGAGGTGGAACGGTTACGGGCTGAGTTGGCAGAGGTGACTGCTGCTAGAGATGCAGCACTGCAACAACTGGAGCAAGTGATTCACGATCGTGATCAAGAAACGCTTGCAGTCCAGAGGTTGACAGTGGCAAATCGCAACTGTCAGCGCATGTTGGTCCGTGTGATGGAACAGAGGGACGAAGCCTGGCACGAGGAGAATGTTCTGAGGGCTCGTCAGTTTGAGCTCGAACAACAGTTAGAGAATGCTGAAGAATACAATGACAACCTTCATGAAGAAGTGCACCGCCTGAACAACCAGCTTAATCCTCTGCTACCTAGAAACAACAACATAGATGAGGACATGGGTTCAGGAATCTTCATGGCTAAGGATGATGATGAAGTGGAGGTCAATGGACCACAGGATGACCCACCTGCAGAAGCACCAGAGGAAGAGCCAGAAGAAGAAGACGAGGAGTTAGAGCCTGTCAGTGATGAGGACGGCGGGGAGATCCTTGACACCGACACTGAGGATGATGCTTAGAGTAGTCATCACGTGCCTATGATGTTAGGATCGTCTTTTGCGCCTCCCTCTGTAAGAGTGAGGCCTTGTACTAACTTGACTTTGGGATGTAAGGTTGAACCGTATGTTTCCTGAATGTAGTTTGAACCTGTTAATTTCGATCGCAATGGGATGTCTTATTGTGTTGTGTTCGGTGATGGTGTCACGATTAGCACCCTTCGGTGCCGCGACGAAACCGAGGGCCTCCTATGGCGCGCGACATAAGGTTGTGCTGCTTGGCACGTGCAGGTATCGCGGTGGCTAGTCATGATCCACCATGGAACCCTCCATTGAGAAGTCTCCTTGTGGTCAGTTTGAAGTAGTCTTTCACAGTCAACTAAAAATCTTGAGATCGAATCCAAGTACCGTGCGAAAGGTCAAAAATCACGTAGATAGCAACGCAAACGGTCCGGTAACCGTTGTGCTCCCTGTGAGTGAGCCTTTATCAAGGAACATCTTGTTGGATTACCAAGTATGATTTCGTCAATTGATGCGCTTGAATGGATTGTGCGGTTGTGATGAATTATTGTGCCTTAATTATTATGAGAAATCTATTCATGGAGTCAGTTTGACATTTCGCAATAATTCATCTACAAATTTCCCACATCGTCAGTGCTCATTGGCTATGCATTTTGCAGATGTCGTACAATCTACGTCGGGGTCGTGGAAATGAGGAGGAGGAACAGCCGCCCCCTCTGCCACCACCTACTCCGGCCGAGTTGATGCAATCAGTGGTTGAAGGGCAGCGTATGTTGGCTGACGCCATGCGCCAACTGGCTAATCGAGAGGCTCGTCATGGCCGCCAGGGCCCAGAGCCAAATCAGTACAGCGATTTCAAGGACTTCCTGGATACAAAGCCCCCGATCTTTAAGGAAGCGGAAGAACCACTGCAGGCTGACGAGTGGTTGAATACTATTGAACAAAAGTTTCGTCTACTACGCCTGACTGACGAGCTGAAAACTGAGTATGCTTCCCATCAGTTGCATGGTCCAGCGGGCATTTGGTGGAGCCATTATCGTTCCACACTGCCTGCCAATGTCCCGATTGCTTGGGACCAGTTCAAGGCGGCATTCCGGGGGAACTATATCCCTCCAGGTCTTATGGCAATCAAGCACACGGAGTTTATGAGGCTGTCGCAGGGAAACAAAAGCTTGACTGAATACTTGCAGTCTTTCAACAACCTGGCAAGGTATGCCACAGAGTTTGTGGATACCGATGCCAAGAAGATTGCTAGCTTCAAAAGGGGCCTCGGCCCAAAGCTGATGAAAACTATGGGCACTAGCAAATGTACTACTTTCAATGATTTCATCAGCGATGCTTTGACCCAGGAGAACAACAATGCTATTTATTCTGTCTCTAAGAGCCGTAAAAGGGCCCTTGAGGTGAGTGCTTCTCAGTCACGGGCCTCAGCTGCACCAAGGTCTTCCCCACGCCCACCTGCTCAGAATACAAAGTTTCGTCCGCCACAGAAGAAGCCTGCTGCCAAAACTGGATTCCGCAAGGCTTATACAGTCGCTCTGCCAAAGGGAAATTCTGGTCAGAGCAGCTCTAGTGTTCCTCCCAGCAACATGCCTTGCTGGAACTGTAACAAGCCAGGCCATTGGGCCCGGAACTGTCCGTACCCTAAGAAAAATGTCAACCAAGGTGGCCGTCAAGGACACGCTCATTATAACAGCATTGAGGAAATTCCATCTGGTGAGGTGGTCACTGCTGGTAAGTTCCTAGTTGACCAACACCCCGCAGTGGTACTTTTTGATTCAGGTGCTTCGCATTCCTTTATCAGTCCTAAGTTTGCATCCAAATTTGCACACAAGTTGCATACTGTTGAAGGTGTGGGGTATTGCATTAGTGCTGCAAGTGGGAATATTTCCACAAACAAAGTAGTGGGGAACCTTAAGTTTGAATTAGAAGGGCGAAATTATTCGCTTGCCCTATTGGTTTTACCTGGTTTAGACATAGATGTTATCTTGGGCATGAATTGGATGAGTCAGAATGGGGTACTCATTGACACATCCGCTCGGGTAGTTATGCTCAGAGATCCTACAGATCAAAAGGGTTTTCTAGTACAACTTCCCAGAAAAGTTGAATTGTCGAGGGAAATTCATGCTGTGCAAGCAAAGGCGTTGGCTGAAATTCCTGTAGTAAATGAATTTCCGGACGTTTTTCCCGATGATTTGCCGGGACTCCCTCCGGATCGGGATGTGGAATTTAAGATCGAGTTGCTGCCTGGCACTGCACCCATCTCTAGGAGACCCTATAGGATGCCTCCAAATGAGTTAGCTGAACTTAAGGTGCAGTTGAATGAACTTTTGAAGAAGGGGTTGATTCGTCCTAGCTCGTCTCCGTGGGGATGCCCTGCTATCTTTGTAAAGAAGAAGGATCAGACCCTGCGGATGTGCGTGGACTATAGACTTCTGAATGCAGTCACTGTTAAGAATAAGTATCCTCTACCGTGTATCGACATCTTATTCGATCAATTGTCCAAAGCTAAAGTCTTTTCCAAGATTGATCTAAGGTCTGGGTACCATCAGATTAAAATCCGTCCTGAAGATGTTCCAAAAACAGCCTTCTCGACAAGATACGGCCTTTATGAGTATCTTGTTATGTCCTTCAGCCTGACCAATGCCCCAGCACACTTCATGTGCTTGATGAATTCGGTGTTTATGTCCGAATTGGACAAGTTTGTGGTGGTGTTCATCGATGACATCTTGGTGTATTCTGAAAATGAGGAAGAACACGCTGAACACTTGCGTATTGTCCTCAGCAGACTTCGTGAGCATCAACTGTATGCGAAGTTCAGTAAGTGTGAATTCTGGCTTCGTGAAGTACCTTTCCTTGGGCATGTGTTATCCGATGGAGGAATTATGGTGGATCCGACAAAGGTACAAGAAGTATTGAATTGGAATGCTCCTACTTCGGTTCATGAGGTCCGGAGTTTTCTTGGGTTGGCTGGCTATTATCGTCGCTTCATCCCGGATTTCTCAAAAATAGCCAAACCCATGACTCGGTTGCTGCAAAAAGACACCAGGTTTGTCTGGACTCCTGAGTGTGATGCGGCTTTTCACCAACTGCGAACCCTCCTAACCTCGGCTCCGGTTTTGGCACAACCGGATATCGAGAAACCGTTTGATGTTTACTGTGATGCCTCAGGCATAGGTTTGGGAGGTGTTTTGATGCAGGAAGGCCGAGTAATTGCATATACTTCGCGGCAACTTCGGAAGCATGAGGTGAACTATCCAACGCATGACTTAGAACTGGCTGCAGTTGTTCATGCTTTGAAGGTATGGCGGCATTATCTGCTGGGCAATGTCTGCAATATCTATACAGACCACAAAAGCCTCGAATACATCTTCACCCAACCTGAGCTAAATATGCGTCAGAGAAGATGGCTTGAGTTGATTAAGGATTATAATCTTCAACTGCACTATCATCCAGGCAAGGCAAATGTGGTTGCGGACGCTTTGAGCCGTAAGTCTCACTGCCATTCCTTAGTTGAAACTGATTTTCACCGATCCCGCCTGTTATATCCGGCAGTCTTGTATAACATCACTGTCAGTAGTACTCTCAGAAACAGAATCATTGAGCTCCAAAAGACTGATCCGGGTATATTTCACATAAAACGGAAGATGAAAGAGGAAGAAACTAAGCATTTCAGGTTAGATGACGAAGGTGTGCTGTGGTTTAAGGATAGATTAGTGGTACCTAAGGACCGAGAGCTTAGAGATCAGATCCTGTCCGAAGCACATTCGTCCAAGTTGTCCATCCATCCTGGTAGCAATAAGATGTATTATGATTTGAAGCCACTTTATTGGTGGACCAAGATGCGGAAAGAGATAGCTGCGTATGTTGCTAGGTGTGACACCTGTTGTAGAGTTAAAGCTGTGCACATGAAAGCTGGGTTGCTCCAGCCACTTTCTATCCCAGGCTGGAAATGGGAAGAGATAAGCATGGATTTCATTGTCGGACTTCCTCCTACTGTCAAAAATCATAACTCCATCTGGGTAATTGTTGATCGTTTGACCAAATCAGCTCATTTCATTCCAGTGAGAGTGGACTATCGTCCCACCGACTATGCTGAGTTGTACTTCAATCAGATAGTCCGGCTTCATGGGGTACCTCGTACTATCGTTTCTGACCGTGGTCCCCAGTTCACTGCTCGCTTTTGGGAGCATTTGCATCACCTTCTGGGAACCAAGTTAGTGAGAAGCTCTGCTTATCACCCCCAGACGTCTGGTCAGACGGAACGAGTTAACCAAATCTTGGAAGATCTGTTGCGGGCATGCGTCATTTCATCCAAGGGTTCTTGGGAAAAATGGTTACCTTTAGCCAAATTCTCATACAATAACAGTTACCAAGAGAGTATTAAGATGGCCCCGTTCGAAGCTTTGTATGGTCGTAAGTGTCGAACTCCACTAAACTGGGTAGAAGCTGGTGAAAGAAGGTATTATGGCATTGATTTTGTCCAGGAAGCCGAGGAACAAGTCCGTACTATCCAGAAACACATGGCTGCAGCCCAAGCTAGACAGAAAAGCTATGCTGATCGTCGTAGAAAACCACTCGAGTTTGAAGTTGGAGACTTCGTTTATTTGAAAGTTTCTCCAATGAAGAGTGTCCAACGTTTTGGCGTTAAGCGGAAACTTGCACCAAGATACATGGGTCCTTTCCAGATCATAGGCAAGAGTGGAGCCGTTGCGTACAAAATCCAGTTACCTCCTGAAATGAGAGCCATATTCAACGTTTTCCATGTATCTCAGCTTAAAAAGTGTCTTCGAGTTCCTGAGGAACAGGTTCCTTTAGGAGATATCAGACTTGAATCCGACCTAACCTATGAAGAAAAGCCCGTCCGAGTGATCGATACTCAGGAACGAGTAACTCGAAGTAAAGTGGTTAAGTGGTACAAAGTGATGTGGAGTAATCAGGGTAGTGAAAGTGATGCTACGTGGGAACGGGAAGATTATTTGCGGGATGGTTATAAGGAATTCTATGAAAAATGGTACGCTTTCCAAATCTCGGGATGAGATTTTTATAAGGGGGGAGGGCTGTAACACCTCAAGTGTTTAGTCCATAATTGCATTGCATTTGCATAAGCATAAGCATGCATCATTCATGTTTGTTATTTTATGTGATGCAACACATGTGATTGTTTCTAGGGATTTTTGTTTGGCTCATATATTGGATACTTGATAGTTGGTGTAACAAAAAGGTAGGGTAGCCAATTATGTTCCACAACACCTTAATTATACCTAGAGTAACTCTTGGAGCAAGGTTCATGTTAATCAAAATTGCATAAATGCCCTCCAAGAGAGGTTTGACCACCATTTGACCCTAGGAGGGTCTAGTTTGACCATTTAAAAAGTCTAACTTAGAGACCTTGCATGGAAGAGCACCCTTAAGCAAAGTTGTAAAGAATTTTATGGGGAACAAAAGTCTCAATATGACCATCTCATGAAATTGACCATAACATGCTCAAAAGTGGCCCACAAGTCAGCTAGAGGAGTGGCCTCAATACTTAGAATTTTTCTAAGTCTGAAATTTGACCCTCCAGTTTTACTGAGACCTACTTTAGGAGCTTGTAGTTTGCAAACCAGGCCAAACCAGCCTTCACCCATATTGACAAACTTGTAGTCTTCATGTAGCCCTACAACATTGCCAACATCACCCAAGTCTGGTTCTCCATGGTTTATGAGTTATGATGTCATAAAGTTAGGGTTTCAGTCGGTTTAACCACTGAAATCACATTTCAGTTTCACTGAGCACCACTTGATGTCCCTGTATCTCACCAACTAAACCGAATCAGCTCTTGAGGCCTGTTACAAACTGGTAGAGCTTACATAGGTCTACAACTTTGTTAATTGGGGTTTCCACTGAAACGAGCTGGATTAGAAGTTAATCACCTCCAAAGTCGCTCTGTCAGTCACTAATGAAGGCGCTGTCATCATGATTCAGTTTCTTCAGAGGTGAAGTGGCCGACCGGCCACAGAGCCACGCCGACGCGTGGAGGCGCGGTGGCGCCCGTACGCCGGCCCTGGCCCCACCGGTCAGTCCGCGACGCCTTCAAGACCGCCACGACGCGTCGAGCCGGCCTCCATTCCCTCCGCCTCGCTCTCCCGGTTTCAAATCGCCAGACCGAGTCGCCATTGCCGCTCCATCTCCGGCGAGCTCGCGCGCGGGTTCCACCGCATCACCGGCCACCAAACCACGCCATTTCCTCCGCCTCACCGCCCTCCATCTCCTCGACCCACCGACGGCCGTGATTGGACTCGAGGTGAGCCACATTGCTCCCTCCGCCGCTTCCGAGAGGTCACCGGAGCTCCGCCATGGAGGCTCACCGTGGCCGGGGTAGCTCGGGTCTCTCTCCATCCTCCCTTCCTACCTCAATAGCTCCGCCTAGCTTCAGTGAAGCTCGTACCGAGCTTAGCCGGGACCGTGCACCCTCACCGGCGACGGTGCACCGCCACCGACCCTCACCGGCCGCCGCTCACGGTGGCGAGTCCCTTCCGCCCCATCCCAACCCCTCCTGCTGGCACAAATCGATGCACCGTGTGACGGAGAACGCGAGGCTGTGCCTGGTTGCCCGAGCGAGCTCCTCTCCGGCGAGCTTGAGCTCGTCGGAGCTCGCGGGTCGCCGTTCCCCCTGCTCCCGGTCGCTGACCGCGGGGGCCCGCACGTCAGTGCCGCGCGCGGGCGGGATGCTGCGCGGGCCGCGCGCGCGTGTTGTGGGCCGCGCTTTCCCGGGCCGGCCCAGTTCGTTTGAAAGTTATTTTATTTAATCATTTTTGTCACAGATTTTTGTAGTAGTTTGAAAAATGTAGATCTAGGGTTGTACTTGCTCAAAAATCATGAAATAAATTTTGTTATGATCTACATGATGTGCAGTATTTTAGAAAAATATATATATGGTATGTTATGTTTAGTTTCTGAGAGAATTAAATAGATCTTGTAAATGTGTTTTTAAATACATGCAAATTTGTTAAATTTATAACTTGAGCTGTAGTATCCCAAAAATCATGAGATTTGGTGGGTAGGTTACTTCATACTTGCCCTTGCTCTGGTAAAAATTTGGGCATCAGTACTTAAGTAATTTTTAAGTTATAAGGCCATCATGTTATTCTAGGAAATAATTGAATGAATTTTAGTAATTTTTCTACATGTGCAATGTTCTTGTAATTTTTTGAAGAATGTCTTGGTACCATAGAGTATCTAAGAAAAATATGAAATCTATTGTTTGATACTTTTCAATATGATGTATTAATTATACAAAAATCAGCCTTTTGGACTTGTGAATTTTGTATAGGGAGTTTCTTTGAATAAAACTTGTTCAAATTTTTACAGTGGTCTCTTTTTGGGTCAGAGAGTCCCCTGTAATTTTTGTAGAATTTTAGGAGCAGTTTAAATATATGTTTAAAATTCCACCTAATTAATTAAGTAAATTAAGAAATGAGTATAAATGAATGTTCTAGGTGGTCACACCCTATTTTCTGATGTTTTTGTACCCCATGTGAACTTTTGGTAACATTAGTTTGGTTTTAGGGGACTTTGGCCACATCATTAAATATTTAACTCTCGCAATTTTAGTTTTTCTGGACAGCTGGTAGTACTTCTAAGTTTGACCCTTGATAAAAATGGTTGCTGGAAAACTTGTAAATACCAATGTTGTAATAAACTGGATAAACTAGCTTGTGTCAAAATTTGGGAGCATTTGGCTTAGTAGTTTGAGAGTTATTGTTGTTTATTGTGGCAGTTCAGAATCTGCCACTCTCTGTTTTGAGAGGACAAATTCTGGAACTTGTGAACTTTGACATGGAAAACTTAAGAGTTTGGGGTGGAGGTCTGAAAATGAATTGTAGAGCATTTCTTAAGCTTTCCAGATTGTCTTAGATCATATCTTTTGGAATTGGAAATCTCCAGTTGTGATAAAAACAAGTAGCTGCTGTCCAGAATGCTTACTGTGGTATTTTGCTGATTTATGTGGTGTGGTATCCTAAGAAATGCTACTTTTGTAATTGTTAGGTGTTAGGGCCTTAACTGAGGAAGAGCAGCTTTATCTTAGGTTAAGTAGATTAGGTGAGTACTTCTCTACCGGAGAGGAAATTTGCACCTACTCTTTTGAAGTGATTTGATTAGAGCTTTAAAATTGTTGTAATGCATCCATTCCGAGCATACTGCATCTTTCACTATGCATTCATGAGATTTATTATGCACTCATGCAATAGGTGTTCCGGAGGGGGTGACACTCCTCGAATTCGAACAAGCGACGCCGGAGGAGATTCAGAATCCGCCGGAACCGACAGAGGAACCCACCATCGGAGAAGCTTCCGAAGAAGATCTACCCGAGTGTCCGGACCACAACCCGCAACGTTTCTCAAAGGCAAGCCCCGGTGCATGCTGAACCCATTGTTTTATAAATATATCTTGAGTACTTTTAATTGTTTACTGCATTAAGTAGTAGGAGTTGTATGAAAACAATTGTTGCATTATACCTGTCCTTGTCCAGATATTGTACTCAAATCCTATATTAGGTTTAGGCACGTGTAAATGCTTAGCCCTGCTTAGTACGGTAGAAGTCGGGTGATTTCCGGTCATCCGCGAGAGATAGGATTGGGTCGCGAGTGGCCTATGGCTATCGTGTTGGAACCATGCTTTAAAATGAAATTGAGACCGGGCGGAAGTTCGATGGTACAGCCGCAAGACACTTCACGTCTTGGGTGTGGAGCCATGCCCGTCTGAGTCGTTTAAGGACCGATTCGCTGTACGTCCTTGAGTCATGTTGAACGCAGTCTAACACTTAGTTGGCCGGATAAGTCGTTCCGACCGCGAAGCCGAGTAATGTGATTCAGGCCGGGAATCGAATGGTAGGTTGCTTCTTGGAGGAGAGAAAGGATGTGCTTGGGGACATTGGCGTGAGACCAAGGGGGGTTAGAGTCCCTATCACCTGGCAGAGTGTCGCCCTTGGGGTCGCGACATCATTCGGACCCGCGATTGCTGAATCATATGAAAAGGTGGCCTGTGCGACCCTGGCAGGGGTCTGCGCGGTGAGTGTTAGAAATACCCCTCCAGCTGGATAGGAATTCGATTCGAATCGCCGTCGCTCCCGGTTAGTGAGCACTTGGCTTGAGCAGCGGCAACGTAGATCTCATTAATTGAACAGATGGTTAAGTGAATGATACAATGTTGCCACAATTTATACCTGCTATGGAAATAATGTCAATGATTGTTTGATAATAATCAAGTGCATGTTTAGTACAGGTGCTAAGATAGATGACAGGTAAATGCTAAAAATAACTGCTAGTACAGGTTATAAGAGTTTCAACTACTTACGCCTTTATGCAAAATGTGGTGTCAGCTAGCCTCTTGTGTAAGCCTTGCATAATCCTTGGTGTCATATTATTTCTGGTTTATGACGGGTAAGTCTAGCTGAGTACATTCCAGTACTCAGGGTTTATTCCCTCCTGTTGTAGATGACATGCTTTATCAGGGATTCTGCAAGACGTGTCTCCACCCTGCGGGTGATGATGACTAGATCACAAGGGCGTGATCGTCTTTACGTACTTTCCTCATGCTTTTGCGGGATGTCGATCATCCAAACTGGCAGTAATTAAGTAACTAATGTGTGTGTTATGCTTCCGCTACTTTCAAAACTTGGTTTGTAATATTTGCTACTCCGTGGTGTAAACTTATTTCGGAACTACTTGTGAAATGTAACGTATGATGTGTATGTTGAATGATGCGATCCTGGTTGTAAGCAGTTTGGTTTGAAATCCTTCGTGATTTCGATTGACTACCGGGATTATATGGGCTCAAGTTTGAAAATTTGAGCGCTTCGGTGCTTGTTTTCGTACTTGTGCTCTTATAATTTGGTCGGTTCTGTTACACGTAGCTCCCTCCAACTCACATGAGAAAAGAGAGAAAAAAAATCAGGTAGAGAACCAACGCAATTTTCGGAAGTCTCTTTAGATTTAGACCGGACTGGAGGACAATCCGGACTGGAATAGAACCCGGAGTGGAAGAAAAAGAGGTGGAAAAAAATCTTAGCAGAAATTTTGCCTCTTTATTATTAGGTATAGATATAGATTCTATATAAAAATTTTGGGCTATTTTTTGTCCATCCATTTTTGGTCTATCTCCCTCTAACTACCGAACAATGGAGATTTCTTGTGTCTGGGCTTCTATATATATAATCTGTGCTCATATGAGATAGAATAGCTCTTGTCTACGCGATACGGAGTTCGATTTCAAAACGTATTAGACAGTGTATATGACCTGGATATAGATATGCCTGGATTGGACACCTGGATAGCTACAAATCCTATTCCAAATATAGGTCCCTTTGATTCTGAGTATGTTGAATAGAAATCCTAATTCAAATATAAATAGAAATAGGAAAAAAATAGTAGTAGTATAAATCTTATTCTGATATTAAATCACAAAGAGTTCTGGTCCTTTTCTATTTATTTATCCTATACGTATTATGAAGAGTTTGTTTTGTACTTCCATGACCGTTGGTCATTTTTTTTATTTGACTCATTTAGTTTCTTTTCTTCTCCGTCTTAGTTTCTTTTTCTTTATTGGTCATTTTTCACTTTTTTTCCTTGAGTTGGCTCCGGCACCATTGGCCATGTCCGTTTCTTTCATTGCACTTTCAGTTTTAACATTTATATCTTTTCTATTCATCATGTTCCAATAAATAAATATGGAAAACAAAGAATAAAGAAAAGCCTATGAACCTTTATTTTTTCATGAAACTAAAAGTTTTCATCGTCAAGTTATTGATGCAGTTTTGATTGAGAACAAAACTTATCTTATATGAACTTGGTTTGAACTGATGGTCTAACTAATCAAATGCGAACTAATATCTTGAGGTGTTTGTGGTTAGTTCGGTCTAAATAAATTTGTCTTGACTGTATGCATGCACCAGTGCAGTGCAACCCTTGATGAGTCCCACAACATGGAAATTAAAGAGAGGTCACATGTCATAATTATCGGTGGACAGACCAGTACTTGACATATTGACAACTAATTTCTTGTGGACTTAACTAAAGATCCTCAACGAAAGTTACAAAACTTGATATTTAACCGTAACAAAGCATACATAGTATAAAATTGAAGTTACGATATATTTATAGCTTCTAAACTTATAAAAGGATATACGCACACATAATTTATGTTCTCATTTTCCATTACAATTTGATATCTTATTTTCTCTCATTGCAACACACGGGCATATTTGCTAGTATTTTTTAAAAAGTCACATTTCTATATCTATATCTATATCTTATTTTCTCTCGTTGTAACACACGGGCGTATTTGTCCTTGTAGTTTGACTGGCGTAGAGGGTCGAGGCCTCGGAGGCGGGAAGTGCGGTGCGATCTTATCCTGATCGTGGGAATAGTGGCCCAGGGCAGTTGTTCCGTACACTGCACAGGCACGAATCGTGCGTATAGTGCCAGTATGGGTGGCATAGTGGTCAACAGCTCTTCCCCATGCCTGTTGCAGTCGATGGCGTGGTGATTTGACCCCGGTCATTCCCGGCTTGTTCGGTTGGGTAGACGCGAGAACGTGGGTGACGTCACAGGGGGTCTCGAGCGCGCCAATGGGGGAGCGGTGTCAGAGGGCGGTCTCGGGCGAGTCGGAGACGGACAATGCTGTCTCTGGGGCTCGGGCGAGGCGGTGATGTTGCCGGGGGTCAGCCTGTGTTCGAGACCCCAAGGCGGAGGCCTCGGGCGAATTGGAGGTGTTCCGAGACCCCTCTGAGTGAGGCCTTGGATGAAGTGGGGAGATGGGCTGGTTCGCTCAGGCCCAGTAAGGTGGAGTTTAGTCCGTCTCTCTTTTGTTGATCTTTCTCCTTAAATGGGGAGGCCGGGTGATTTTCCATTACAATTTGGGTACCCCTAATCATGGTACCCGATAAGTATGTTATATTATTAATTAGTAATTATGATGGCAATGTTAGTTTTGGTAAGTGCTAACATGTTGATTCGCGCACATTTTGTGCGCCAATTAGGATAGTGGTGGTGCTGATTAACATAGTTTATTTTTAATTAGTGATTATCATGACAAAATTAGTGTCAGTGTATTTTTATTAATGTCTAATTAGTTGCTATTTTTTAAATATAATTAGTCAGCTATTCTCTTTCCATCCTCTCTCATCTATCCAACCAAACAGAAAAATTGCTCGTTTCGTCCATCCAAACAAACAGGCAGCATAGATATCTATATTCCGAAATCCATGGATGGCCATATTACATCCACGCTTGTCCCCAAAACAAATACACCCTTAGGTTCCTAGATGTCAACAATTCTCATATACACCTCCTCCTTTGTCTCCAATATATGTTTTCAGTGATAATTTGTTTATTTCAAATCCTGCTTTTTTTTTGGCGCCAAGGAAGCTGAATATTGATTGCTCTCATATTCGAGCTTGGCGTCTTGCCACTTCAACCTCCGTTAGTGCAGAGAAATCCTATGATTAGTTAGTGGTTAAACCGTGAGGGAACAGCACTATAAGATAAAATAATGGTTTATTTCTTGAATATGCAAAAAAGATCGCATATCTTTGTATTTAAGAAGGAGTTTTTACATCGCCAAAGGCGTACATGGGAGGGGATCATTTTACATTAAGCACAACCTCCCTGCAAATGCACCAAACCGACTACTCACGTACTAGACGACCTAGGTTGGAGGCCCTGCCTCTATCCACTGGTTGGCTATGTTTTGGATGACCAATAACACCCATGCCACCAGCGTGAAAAGGGAGTCCGCTCCTTTCCTCTTGTCTCCATTCCAACGAAGTCGCCACGATTCCCACCAGGCCAGGATGGATTCACCCCCAATTAGTGCCGCAAGGTAATTGTTCGCAAGGTGAATTGACCATTGTCGTATGTTTAGGGTTTTCAGGTAACTGACTTCTTTATGGAAAAATATCTATCACCAATCTTAGTGTAATCTGAGAAGAAACTTTCCAAATGTTATCCTTTTTCTGAGCTGGTTCGCCCTTTATCTCACCTCCAAATCTACTGCGCCATTTCTTTCTGTAAAGCTACAAGATACAGTTTGATATGCAAGCAACGTTTTTTTATATGTATGATTCTCTCTTTAGTGCCCGTGTGTGAGAGAGGCGCATGGATGCGGTTTTACTAAATGAAAAGCATGAGTGAGATGAGTTGGTTTACATTTAGGAAAGGGTATACTGTACCAAGCGGAAACCTGGAATCCAACCTAAACATGACTCATCTAAAAATATTACATATAGAAGCAGATTCATCAAAAATATCAATAAAATCCAGTAATTTCGGTAAATGCTAATAGGGAGGTAAAAGTGCAGAAAAAGATTGAACTTCTAAGCAAGTGAAAAAGATGGCCGCCACGGAATGAAGAGGACCAGGAGGGAGAGCTCTCGAGCCCATAGCCCAACGCCGGCGGCCACCCCGGCCCCGGCGGCCACCTCGCCGCGCCGCTGATCTCGCCGCGCCGCTGCCCCCACCGGTCGCGGCGCACCCCACCCCCACACCACCGCCCCCCTCCCCCGGGCCGCATCCCCGCCCTGGAGTTCCCCCTCTCCCCAGATCTGAGTCCCTCCTCTCCCAAGATCTACCCACCCCGCCTCGCGCGATGGAGCCTGGTTCCTGCTCCAGGTTGTCTTGGGCCGACGAAGTTGATGCTGAGGAACGCGGCGACGGTGCTCCTGGCCGCTCCTCCCCGGCCCTCAACGCCGATGCCCCTCCGTTCCTTGGCAGATCTGCGAGGTCGTTGGCGCTCAACCCCAACGCGCCGCCCTTCCACGCCTCCTCCCCCCCTCCGGGATCTGGAGAGAGATTCTCCTTCTCGGATCTCGACGACTACGACGACTCGGAGCCGCCCTCCTCGCCACCCGACGCAAAGGGGAAGGTGTGTCCAAGGCCGGCCGTCGCCGTCGGCGTCCTCATCGTCGACGGCGGGCCAGGGACCCCTCCGGCTTCATGGCTACCGCCCGCCGCACCCACCCATCCCGCGAAGCATCACCCTTGCCCCGTCGGTCCCCTGTGGCTCACCCGACGCGTGCATCGGGACCGCCGGACGCGGACGGATTCCACACGGTCCAAGGCCGCCGTCATTGGCGCAGGCGCACGCCACCTAGACAGTAGATGCCGGTGCCGCCACACCTCGTCGGGAAATGCTTCAACTGCATGGGGGAGAACCACGTTCGGGCGAACTGCACCGCCAAATCGGCCTGCATCAATTGTGGGAGTGATTGTCACCGGCGCAAGGATTGCCCCTTCCCGCCCCTTGTGCCTGGGAAGCGCCGTCGCTCGCCGTCCAACAGAACTACGACCCGCCGCGCGGCGCCTCGGCTCATCCCTGAGCTTCGACGGCGCCCGGCACGCTCAGACGACACGGTCTCCGGTCGCTCGGTCTCCACAGGGCGCTCAACCTCTGTTCCACGTTGCTGTGCTCCGTCTCCGCAGCCGGCCGCGGTGGATTCCGGCCGTCCTGCGGCCCGCAGCGAAGCCGTGGACCACCCACAGCCTACACGGCGGCCTGCACTAGACGGTCGACAGGAGGTGCCAGAGCAGGGTCCCCATGCCGCCGCCTCGCCAGACAGGGAGGGTGATGTGCAACGCCCTCAGCCACGCAACTGTGAGCTCGTTGTTGTGCCTCGCTCCGTCGAGCTTGAGGCCGCTGAGCTAGAGCTCGGCTCTGCCCTGGTCACCCTCGTCGCCGGCACCAGGCCGCCGGTTTCACCTGCAATGGTTCGCTCCTACCTCGCCACCTTATTTGGCCTTGGGGATGATCTGGTCTCCGTACGCCGTCACGACCCCGAAGACTTTATCGTGCGCTTCGCACGCCACGAGGACCGGGAGAGGGTGCTCCACTCGGTGGTCCAGGGTGCCCCATTCTCTTTGATCTGGCATCTATGGCACCGTACATCGCTGGCTTCGGCAGGGTCCTTTCATTTCAGAGTATTGGTGGGCATGAAGGGGGTACCGCTGCATGCGAGAAGCTTGGCCGTGGCACAGCATATTCTTGGGACCGCCTGCGCCCAACTTGAACTTGCTCCTCCAGATGTAACTCCAGATGATGATGACAGGGAACTCTTTGTAGCAGCCTGGTGCCTTGACCCGCTTCTCATTCTTGATGAGAAAATTATTTTCATCCCAGAACCTAATGCACGTGTCCCTGGGAACGCACTATACCTTCAAGCGGACGAAGCCATTCTGAACAAGCTCCCCGGCCTCCGTTATCCGGTTCGGATCCGGATTATCGAAATCCAGGACTGGAGCACCCCGCCCCCCTCGTCGGACGAAGACGGACACATTCCTGAGGATGATGATGATGGGGATTCAGATGACAGTAATTTCAATCGCCGCCACCCTGGGTTCGATGGCCGTGGTGATCGCAGGAGGGATCCGGGTTACCGTCTCTTTAGAATGGCGGACGCTGATGCCACCCCCAGATTGGGTGGAAGTCGGGGGCTCACGTTCCAGCCCCGTCGCACCGTCAGAATTGGCGAATTCTCCTGTCCAGTTGTCGAGGATAACACGTTGCTTTCTTCTGTTGAGGTGCCTCTGGCCCTCCTGCAAGCCGTCCACCATCACACGGACATGGGGGAGATAGCACTCATCGATGACATATCCTGCTCAGCTCAGCGCGCGACCTCCCCTGCGCCGGTCCGGCTCATCGACCCTGAGCAGATCCTGATCGAACAGATGGCAGCTACTCCGGACTCTCCTGCCTTCGCCTGGGCAGATCATCCTGCACGGGACGACGCTTCCTTCATCGGATCGCATGCCGCGGACCTGGGGACGCAGGACTTCATCTGCTCGGCCATGGGGCCTGACCTATCGCTCCTTGAACTGCCGCCACGCCGCAGCATATGCAGCACGAACGCGGACTCGCCGCGCCGCAGACTCTGCTGCACCAACGTGGACTACAGCGACACTGTCTGCAACTTGCAGCGGCCGGAACATGATGTCCGGCTCGGCCTCGACCTATATGGTCTGGAAGGCATCGCAGGCTCATCCCACAGCCCCCAGCTGACAGTGGCGCCCGCGGCGGCGATCACGTCCCCGCTGAATGCAGTGGGGGAAACGTTCCAGCCATCGCCCCGCGTCGGCCGTGACGTCGAGCCACCGTCGCCGGCAGAGGCCCCTGTCGACGACTCCTCTACACAGCAGACTGATGCTGATCCCGGGATGGATTTCATCAACTCCCTCCGGCGACCTATACCGGAAGCTCTGGTGCATACCCCGCCACGCGCCCGCGGTGCACGCCGTGTGCCGGCCAGTGTGATCCCCAGACGTAGCGACTGTCTGGCGGCGAAGTCAGCGTTTCGTGATCCAAATCTGGAAAAGCAAGCAAAGCACGTACTCGTCAACAAATGGGAGCGCAGGCCTAATGACGCACCAATTGTCGCCTCGGATGCTCAGATTGCGGACATCTTCCACGACGCCTTTAGGGGGCCGATTGATTCTCCTACTCGTAAGGCAATGCGCGCGCTGTTGTTCCCCTCACCCTGCGAGAGGTCGAACTCCGCGCTGCTCACGGCACTTGTCGAGTAGACTAGCACTGCTAGCTTTGTCGCGCCAATTGTATTTGTTTAGCACATCCTACTTTCGCCACCGCTTGCGGTGATCTTTGTCGTGTGTTACTTCATGACGTGGATCGGCGCCTCGCCGTGACCACTCACGAAGTGTGTAAACTTCCTTATTCCACTTAGTGCAACACGTGCAAATGCGCGTTTTCGAAAAAAAAACTTCTAAGCAAGTTTCTCCTTTTTAATGTCGTGACATGTGGAATGTGACATCGATGCTGTGTTTGGTTCAGCTTCTAAAAAGTGATTCGACTGTTCAAAAGAAGAGTGCCAACCAAAGGGGTAAAACCTAAAGCTGCCTTTTTAGAAGCAGCTGCTTTCGCATAATACAATTTTTTTGCGGCACCTTAGAACCTGCTTTTGATTTTGGCCTTTTGAGTTTCTAAATGGCTGAAAATAGAGAGATGTATCCTAACTCTTTTAAGGTGGAGAAAGAGTTGGTAGGTTTCATAGTAGTTTCAACCAAACATCTTACAACTTCTTTGTAACACATAGCTTAGGGCTATACTCATAGTTTAAAGCAGCTTTTTCACGGCTTAGAGTTTAACCAAACTGACCCTAAAACTTGAGAGGCGTTGTACAACAATCAATATATGCGGTTAGTTTTTTTTTTTGAATTTTTCATGAGTATTCGCTGTCGAAACCGAAAGGGTTCTCATCATTCCACCGTGCTGCCTGTTTCTACTTGAGAAGGTCAATTGGAAATCTTTCGCTTTGGTCAATTGATTAGATCTCCAAGCAACTTTTATCGTGCCTTTGGTTTCTTTCCGACTTATCATGCATCTTTAGTGTTCACCGTTCTCCTTTTGGAGCAGGCCTTATGTGATGATATGCACAAATGTGCCCCCTAAGCACAGAACAGAACAAAAAAAGGTTGAATTAGTTTCTGCCTCACACGTCATCTGTTGCTTACCAGAGAACGAAACTAACACAGAGCAAGCTTAAGTGAGGGGAGAAAAGGATCTGATAATCCACGCGTCAACTTCGTCGCTTTTATGCTTTCCATAAGACCATAATCTAAGGACCAATTCTAAAGTCGAGGATAGTGTTCATCATGTCACTGAAGAAAGTGAAATTTCATGCCGAACAAGTGAATGTATGTATGTAAAAAAGCACACGCGCGCTTACCGTTGGTGGAGACGACAGCTGCAGCTATCACATATCGCCAGAGGAAATCCGGGAAGATTATGGTGATAACGAGCCATATATATTAGCTCATTTGCACATTTACTTTCACATTACGCTGTCAACGCACACGCACCCGGGCACAAAAAAAAAAGGAGGTTTCAGGAGTCACAGGCATACTAGCTCGTCATTATTTTTTTAAAATTACACAGTACAACCCAACAAGCACGCACCTTCACCCCTACGAATACACGTACGTAAACCGTACTCCTATGAGCACCTCCGAAGAATTAAACCGACAGATCTCGAGATTCACGAAGTCATCATAGGCGCCTCGCTGTCAACGGAGACATCATCTACCACTGAAAGCATAGTGCCGTTAAACCCTGAAATAAATTCAGAAAAATACGAGCACCCGTACCAAGTCGAGGACTTAAATTCAGATTGACAGATTCCACCACAAGGAACCGAGCCAACTGATCTATAATCAGTTCTATGATGATGAGTGAGAAAGTGTCAAAGTGAGAAAGTGAGGAAGATCCCGCCTCCGCCCTGCCTCATGGACTCATGGTAGCACGATATGAATTCTTGGAGGCCATGGCCATAGGCAAATGGGCCCATGGGCAAATTGGCCATCAGTCCCCTGCCCTGTCCACTGTTGATGCATGTAGCAGAGTGGCAGAGGAGACTGTTGTGTTTGGTGGATGGAGATCTCCATGGGACCCGACCTGCTGTCCTGCCCTCGAATTATTCCCCCCGTCTTGATTGAGAGTCGTACGTGGAGCGGTGACGCACTGGGGCAGGAGGCGCTGCAGCTGCTCGATCATGTAGACCGAAATGCGGGAGGGCGTGGGGCTGAGGCTGAGACACGACTATTCACTTGTCAATTGTGATGGTCCGACGGAGATGCAGCTGCCGGCGCATCGCCGGACATACATGCATATATTCCGAGCGCTCTCTCTCGGTCTCTCTCCCTCCGAATTATATTGTGTTGGAGCAAACTAGTGCGAATAATACTGTGACTGAATTTTCAATTTGGTACTGACTTGACTTGGGATATTCCCCTCTAATCCTTTGTTTTCCCTGTATTTCTTTGTTTTTCCTTGTTTTGAACTCGTTTTTTATTCGTTATAATAAATTTCTGTAGGGGCCGTGGCCCCTCCAGTTTCCTCTTGGGTCGGTCAATCTGACTGGAGTGAAGAAAAAGCAAGAGAGGCAGCCAAGGAACAAATTAGAAAGGCTTGTGATGTACTCCCTCTATTCTAAATTATAAGTCGTTTTGACTTTTTTGATACATCCATTTTGCTATATATCTAGATATAATATTATGTCTAGATACATAGAATTGATAAAAAAAAAGTCAAAGTGACTTATAATTTGGAAATGAGAGAGTAGTATATATTGCATTTATGTAACATCAAGTCATGGGTCTGATTAGAGCCAACCACTTTCTTTCCCATGAAGCGAAAAGGAGGAGGAGAAACTTCTCCGGGCGCAATATTCTACGAGCTTTGCTTGTCCGAAGCAAGGCCAAGCTGCAGATTTTTAAAGTGAATGGTTGGGATTTGGGGGAGATTTCCATCCAATCATACCATTTCTTTATTCTGTTGACGATACACGAGGATCTCCTAAACCAAAAACAATTGCCATCAAAAGATATGGGGGATATATGCGACCCCTATGATTCAACGAGGGCTGGATAAAAGCTCAAGGGAGCTCCCATGTGCTATGCTAAGCCAGCGACAAAGCATCACATCAAAGGAAAAATTCTTGTACATGAAAAACAACTAATAGTGTAAAAAAGTTGATGCAAGTTTTATCTTCGAAAAAGGAAGATGTCAAATTCAGAGTCTAAGTTTTCACACCTTTTTGTTTTTGGCTTTGGCCATGGATCTAGATGAAGATTTGCCTGTCTTTTGATTATAGTTAGATCTTGTTGTGATCTTCCTTGATCACCCATTCCCAACGAGTCAATGACCTCGGAAACTTTACGGGTAGAATGAGGGCTTGTTGTTTCATGCTATGAATGAAAATAAAGAATTGTTGTTTATCTTGTCAACATATTTTTTTTGGGAAGAAATATGTTAATTTTCTCACCGCCGGATTCGACATGGAGATTCACGCTACACTTTTTCTCCTTCGCCTCTGAAGATCTCCATCAACTTTGACGAGAGGTAGGCGGTACGGCGAGATGTTGTTGGCCGAAGGGGCGCCGCCGGTGCTGGAGATGGATCCTGAGGCTGTGGTGGCTGTTGCAGGCGGCGGGGATATAGGCCAAAGGCGGAGAGGACGACGAGGCCGGAGGTGGAGTGGACGAGGGAGGAGACGAGGGGATGGGGGGCCACGGCACTGGAGCATAGGGGATGGAGGGCCACTGCAGGACGTGTATGGGAGGAAGGAGAAGAAGATAAGGCTAGGAGGAGATGATCTAGGAATTTCGCAACCAGCGATGAGAAATTTGATAGATTTATTTCTAAGAAATATGTTGATAGATAAGTAGCAATGTTTTTGAATATATTCAAAATTCAACCAAAACTTCAACTTACCGTTGTTTACCACCGGTTGGCATGTGCGCAAAGCCATTTCCTAAGCTCCACCTGGCAGCTTGTGTCACAGTCCTTTTCCACCATGAGACGAAAGATGCCGTCGGCAGCTACAGACTTAGGCTGTGACAGGTGGGGCCGGGGAGATCTCGGCGATCTGGTTCCTCCCGAAATAGAGGAATATAATATTCTAGCCACTGGCGTCGCGAGGGTGACGCACCCCGTCGCCGTCCGCTGATCCGGGCCGTCCGATGCCCCGGATGGACGGCTGCAGGTTCTGTTTGCCGGGCGCCATGGTGCGCGCGTGCCTTTGGGCAGCGTTTTGCCGGGCAAACCTGTGCTGCGCCACCACCCACCAACTCATGCAATACTCGGTAGTTCGTGCACCCAACTTTTTCAACACCATGGAACTGAAACCGAAACTGGGTCTTGTTTAGTTCCCCTCAAAATTCCAATTTTTTTCACTCTCTCTCCATCACATCAATTTTTAGCCGCTTGTATGGAGTATTAAATGTAGGTAAAAAAATTAACTAATTACATAGTTTAGTTAGAAATCACGAGATGAATTTTTTGAGCCTAGTTGGTCCACGATTGGACAATATTTGCCAAATAAGACGAAAATGGTACTATTCATTAGTTTGAAAATTTTTTCAATCTAAACATGGCCCTGAACTGATTTTGTATGGGTGATGATTGCGGCTGCTTCTAGGCTCTTAAAATTATCCAGCAAAATAAATCTTCCATATCACGATACGAGATTTCGATTACGTCACATTTTTTTTGAAACTCGAAAAAACAGTCCGCGCGACATCAAACTACATTAGTGCAGTACTAGTAGTTATACTGAAATATTCGTACGTACATGTGTGGAGGCTGCTGGAGGCACATTGATGAGTAAATCCAGCGTTTCCCTGTCACCGTGTGCCGTGTGGGTGTGGCCCACCAGCTTTGGACTCGTGATCTGGTAGCGTATCTGCAATTAAAACCAAATCACTGTCCAAGTCCTACCATCTCACGAAACTCAACTGCATTATCATCATTTACCATTATTAATCAGAGTACTCCCGCCTTTTTTGATTTGGCCCTTTTTAGTTCTCAAAATATTTTGTAAAATGTAACTGTAACGCTACTGTAGTACTTTCGTTGTTATTTGACAATTATTGTCCGATCATGGACTAATTAGGCTTAAAAGATTCGTCTCGTAATTTACAACTAAACTGTATAATTAGTTTTATTTTTATATATATTTAATACTTCATACATGTGTTCAAAGATTCGATGTGACGAGAATTTTAAATATTTTACAAAATATTTTAGGAACTAAACAAGGGTTTGGTTTTGTTTTCGGCTCAGAAAAAAGAGAAATGAAAAGAGAGGGGAGAGAGTGTGTGTGGAGAGAGATTCCCCCCGACAGGCAAATCCGGAGGAAAGCATTCCCTCGGGCCCACCACCCTCCCACCCCCACGCGGGCCCCACCCTTTCCCTTCGTCTCCTCCTCCTCCTCCTCTTCTGTTCTGCTGCCTTGCCTTGCGCTGCGTCTCTCTTCTCCCTCTGGCTGCTCTGCTCCGCATCCGCGGGTTCAGAGGAGAGCGCAGCACCCTGTCTCCCTCCATTCCTCTCTCTCTCTCTTTGCAGGCCTGCACTGTGAGGAGACTGTGACCCGGGCACGGAGAGCCTCCTTCCTTCTCTCTCATCTCTCACCACCCCCTTATTTACTGGTCGAAGCCTCCCCGCGGTTGTGATCATCTCGCCTTTGGTTCGCTGCTTCCCACCATCACACCGTCCGCAAGAGCAGAAGAAAGACGAGGCGAGGCGCGCGCCTGGGCCTGGAGGGAAGAGGATGGGAGCAGGAGGAGAAGGAGAAGGGAAGGCGGCGCCGACGCCGACGCCGGCGGTGAGGGTGCTGGTGGTGGACGACTCCCCCATCGACCGCAAGGTCGTGGAGCTGCTGCTCCGGAACCACAAGGGCGGCGCCGCGCCGTTCCACGGTCAGCTCCTGCGCCTTGCTTTCGCCTGCTCGGCTCCCTTGTTTCCGTCCGCCCATTCCATTCCATCCTCCCTGCTGCTCCGTCTCGGCGGACGGCGGCCGTGATCATCTTCGTGCATGGCACATGGTTGCTTCACGATCACTCTGATCCGGGAATATTTATGTATTATATTATCAACTGCACTGCAAACCTATTGTCCTACTATTTTCAGTTTTGACCTTGCTTTAACACTGCATGGTATGGTATGATCAATCTTCATCCATCCCTTCGTCTGTCAGTTGCTCATTACTATATATATATATATATATATATATATATATATATATATATATATATATATATATATATATATATATATATATATAGAAGAAGAAAACACAATTGAATTGCAGTCTGAAATAAGACCTGGGTTTCGTTGCTTTCCTTTGTTGATTCAGTTACCGCCGTCGACAGCGGCAAGAAGGCAATGGAGCATCTCCGGCTGATGGGACAAGAGAGCCTGGATTCATCTCCCGCTCATGCTAATGTGAGTACACCTCCACCCAAACGACCAGTCTCATGTACTCGCCGGCCCAATCGTAGACCTCCGTACATATCTGCAGATGCCAAGCTGTCTCTTCTCTCTTGATAGATGAAGCTACGTGGAGTAATTCTCTGTTTTCCGCTTTGGGGGACTTTGAACGAATTAATGAACGCTAGGGCTAGTAAAACATACGGAGTACTACAGATTTTTACCTGATCGGCAAGATTTTCCATGGGGATGCGGATGGGATGGATACAGCTGCGCGCAATCCGGTCCCTCCTCTGCTCAAAAAGCGTTGAAGAAAGGTCTCTTCAGTCTTCATTAGTCACTACTCGCGTACTGATTTAGACAAGTGCGTTAATATTTCCTGGGGGAGAAAAATGACTGTGCTCTGATAAGTGCAAGCAGTGTAGTATGACGTGATGAAATCTTTGACTGCAAGTGCGAGCAGAAACATACATACTTCTGCTCCTATCCTATATGAATATGATGAAGGCCCTCTGTCTGAGATAAGAATCGTTTTGCAGGAGCTAACCGTTGACATCGTGCTCACTGACTACTGCATGCCGGAGATGACTGGCTACGACCTGCTCAAGGCCATCAAGGTAGTTAATCTTCTTGCAGACTTCAAACCCATCCTTTCTGCTAAAATGAAACGAAACTGAAAGAATTGTTGGACCAACTGTGAACTGTCAGGCGTTGAGCTCCCCTAATCCGATCCCGGTGGTGGTGATGTCGTCGGAGAACGAGCCCCAGAGGATCAGCAGGTGATGGACGACCCAAATCCCCCTTCTTCCCCTTTCCCCGGCCTCATCATGTCACTGCGCAAAGGCAAAGCAGATGCCGTTCGTTACATTACATATACATGCGAAAGAAAGCTACTTTTGCTCTCTGGCTATGTTCTGTGCATGGTTTAATCAGTTTAGGCCCTTTCTGAAAGCCAGCAGGATTTAGATTTGCGCGCCTTTTCAAAAACGAAAGGCTTTAAGGAGTAGATTTGCATTGCACATCATCAGCACTAACAGGCCCACCACCTCTGACCTCTTTCAACTCTTGCTTGATGGATGGATAAAGCAGATGCTTAACAGCTGGTGCCGAGGATTTCATCCTCAAGCCCCTCAAGACCAAGGACGTGCAGCGCCTGCGCAACTGCTCCAACGCTGCTAGACCACCCAAGGACGATGCCGGCGCAGACGCCCATCAGTGCGAGAGCTTCAGCAGCAGCAGAAAGCTGCGATCCGATCAGAATCAGATGGCCAAGCCTGGGAACAGATCACAACTGACAGGATTAACTATGGTATATACGGCTACCTTCATTTCTTTCTGCTCCTTCACAAGAACAGCCAGCTTACAGCTTATAAATTACAATTACTCATGATGCCCCCCAGGTGCTGAATGCCTCCAGCATTGAAGTCTCGCACTACTTGCAGTTCCTCTTCAAGTTCGTGCTGCTCGCGTACGCGGTGCTGTGCCTGAGCGAGCTCCTCCACAGATGGTCCAATAATGGCTCCGTCCTCTCCCTGTGGTCTGCATGATGAGGAACTGAAACCGATCGATGCAGTATTATTAGTGTAACTACTAAGGCTGCTGCAGCCTGCAGGCTTTCAGTTGAATTTTCCCTGTAATCCAGGCATGAGGAGCCATCGATCAGTTCTTCCTCGCTCCGATCGATCCTTATATTTCATTTCAAATTTCACCAGCTGTTTCTTTTTTTGTTTTATTTTAGCTAGATTGTTATTGTTTGTTTGGCGTTAGTTGGAGGTCCTAATTTAACAGTAACAGCTAGTGCGGGTCCGGTTCCTGCACTGCCCGTCGCTTCGTTTGGTTGGATGGATCGGAGAATAACCAAGCGCGATAGCCGATAAGGTGATGGCTGCTGGCGATATGATATGGTATCCCTTTGCCCGTTATTATTATATAAATGCATGATAAGAGAGGGTATCTAATGTCCCTGTTAATCAAGATATCGACTTGATCTGCTGATGCGATTGTCCAGAGACAGACAGCTTCTCTGCCATTTCTTATGCTGGGTGGACGCAGACGTTCACCTGCTCTGCCTCTGCTCTTAGCCTCACACAGTCACGCTGCGTCAGTTGACCAGGATATATATGACGCCAGAATAATCTTAGACGGAAAGGAAAAATTATGCTAATTCCACGATTACACACCATTCCAGTCACGTCAACACTAGTAAAAACTTTGTCAAGCAAGTATACGTACACATAAAAATATAATTAACGAAGAATCTAATTATACTTATTTGGTATCATAAATGTTATTATTTTATATAAATTTGATTAAAATTGATTTTTTTGACTCTCTAAGAACATTGGAATGACTTATAATTTGGTACGGAGGGGATACTGGGCAGCAAGGAAATCCTTGTGACAGCGACGAGCAAATGAATGGCTACATGCATGAGGTTCCTAGTAGCAGGTGAAAAATCATTCTTTTCATACTTTTCCCCCTCAAGAGCACACTTCGCAAATCCTAACAAATAATATTACCTCCATTTCAAAATAAATCAATTCCTAGAATCACCTAAAGTCAAAGTATCTTAAGTTTTACAAACTTTATAGGAAAAAGGAACATCTTCTATGACACCAAATAGTATATATTATAAAAATATTAAAAAAAGCTACGGGGAAAAACGATGGGCATGAAGTAGATAATGAATATTACATGGAACAGAGGTTAAGGTCATCTTTGGCTCGCTGGGATGTGAGGGACGTCGCCGGCCAGACTAGAATTTGGTCCCCTAGTTAAGCTTCAGTCAAGAAGCCGGAGGGTACCCTAGCCTCTGCTCTCTTAATATTACATGGAACAGAGGTTAATGTCATATTTGGCAGGATTTTTGTTGGGACTTCTCCATCGGCTTAATCAAAAGCTCTGCCACATGTGCATACACGAAAACGGCTTGTGAAGCTAAAACCAAACTAGAAATAGTACCGATTCTAAGAAGTGTTGTGGGATTAGGATTTAGTGATAGTACCAATTCTAAGCCTCGTATGTTGTAAAGTACGTAGTGGGTTGGATCTCAAACATTCTTCAAGAATGCGCATGGCATGAACTAGATCAATGGATAGAAGCTGGTGCTACGAACCTTCGTTTGATCCATGAGCTAATAGGTTAGCTCGTATATGTACACTAGGAGTCGCTCGTAGACTCTCGAGGAGTGTTTGGTTGCTAGCCTCACTTTACCACACTTCATCTTAAGGAAGTTTGACCGAGCTAATAAGTCTTTGGTTAAAAACTAAACTTAAGCAAGACTTTTTTTGAGCTCCACGTCATATCATATAAAGTAAAAACAAAAGTGTTACAGTATTCTTTTAAGTATCGCAAAATATTGCTTTCAATTTTCTAGCTACACTTTTTGTGGCTTGCCACACTTATCTAACGTTAGTTGTGGCAATTTGTGGCTGAGAGCCAAACCCTTAGACCCCTCCCCCACTACCCCTAGGGTGCTCGATTAGAAGCATATCGTTTGTAAGGTCAAATTATTCTACTTTAAGTATAACGATGCGCGAGCCTTTTACGTATTCAAGGAAAAAAATATTTATCTAGATTCTTCTGAGTTCTTGCTATATATATACTTTAACAAATTAGATATCTAAGACTATATATTCTACCCAATTCGAGCTTGAACTATGATTAGTTGGCCTTGAAATGAAGCGGGCAAAGTGAAAGGTCCTTGTTTGGTTTTGGTAATTGAGTGACAACTTAGGTGGACTAATATGTGGTTATGTAAGATACACAGGAGATTAGTCCACAGGTAATGGTGTCATGTAGGATCTCATTGCATATGAGACATGACATGGAGTCATGTGACCAAGATGGCAAAAGATCAAGATGAGGCTTGGCTCGACGGACCGGTTGCAAGTGTGAAGGGCAAGTCGGAGGCTTTAGAGCGATGGACCGTGAGGCGGTGAAGCTTGAGCAAGACTTGGCGCCGATGGACCGACGCAACAGTGAAGAGCAAGTGAGGTCAAGATCGATGGACCAAGGTCACATGATGATATGAAGTGGATTATATCATTTGTGATATGGTTGGTGCATGTGTTGCATCAATGTCGGAGGAGATGGAGTGGAATGCGCAAGGCAAAGGTATAACCTAGGGCATTTCCATTTCACCGGTCATAGGTGTGTAGAGAAGTTGATGACCGGGTTTAGGATAGATGGTCGTACTATTAAGAGGGGCAAACTTGTTTGCATATCGGTCATCTAGTGCCACTTGAGCGATCTAACTTTGCATACGTGTTAGGATTGAGTGGCGAGGCAAGTTGAGTGCCTAATTCCTTCGAAGAAAATGTTTGTGAAAATGCTAACACACGTGCACAAGGTGGTGATCACTTGTTGGTGTTGGCACATTTGCGAAGGCGGTGGAGTTTGAGCGGTAGAGAGGGTTTGGGTTCCTCTCTCCCTCCCGCCGAGCTTGCGAGGCGGGATTCGGCGCTTTTTGGAAAAGTGAAACGCCTATTTTTCCATTACGCCGGAAGTCGGAAAAGAAACGGAGGCGAACGGAGGTCACAGAGGTGCACCGGACGCTGCACCGGACGCTGCACCGGACGCGGTCAGTTTCGACCGGCGCGTCCGGTCAGTGCAGCGTCGGGTCAGGCGCGCGGGCTAGGGTTTGGCACCGGCGCGTCCGGTGACCCACGGGACCGGCGCGTCCGGTCTTGCGCCCTGAGGGAACCGAGGACGTCGGACGCGGTGCGCGTCCGGTCACACACCATCGGACGCGTCCGGTGGTCCAGGGAGCTTACTGGACTCGCACCGGACGCGGGTACTGTGGCGTCCGGTGGTTGCGAGGAGCGCGTCCGGTCCTGTCTTCGCGGGCGCGGGTGCTGTGCGCACCGGCGCGTCCGGTGGTTCGCAACAGCGCGTCCGGTCGCTCGTTTGACCGTTGGCGCGCAGTGACCGTTGGAGGATCTAACGGACGAATTTGAAATCAGAGGACACGTGGACGTCGCAGGGACACCGGACGCGGTTGAGCGCGTCCGGTCTGTTACGACCGGCGCGTCCGGTGGTCCCGCGAAAAACGTGAGTGGAGGGGTAACGGCTCTATTTGACCGTGGGGTTATAAATAGACCTTGTGGCCGGCCTTGGCCGGCAGCTGAGCACACTTTGGCCTTGGTGGCTTATGTGGTAGTGCTTGGAAGCCCTCTAACTCTCATGCTTGATAGTGTTCATCGGATCGAGTGAGAGAGCGATTCTAGTGCGTTGCTTTGAGAGATTGCATCGAGTGGCACTAGGTGATCGTGTTGCAAGCCGGTGGTGCTTGTTACTCTTGGAGGTTGCCACCTCCTAGACGGCTTGGTGGCTTGTGGCTCCGTCGAAGCTCGCAAGAAGATTGTGCGAGGCTCCGGAGAAGCTTTGTGAGGGGGATTGTGCTCACCCCGCGGGGATCGCGAAGAGCAACTCTAGTTGAGCGTGTCATTGAGCTACCTCACTTGAGAGTGGTGTCTTGCGGTGCCTTGCGGGGCGTGCCTTGAGGGGCAAGTGATTTGAGGGTCACACCGGGGAACCATCTAAGTGTTGGTCGACACAACGGGGACGTAGCTTGGTGGCGACCAAGTGAACCTCGGGAGAAAATCACCGTGTCAACTTTGTCTACTCTTCTCGGTGGTTTGCCTTCGTGTAACACAAGCTTGTATTTACTTTCATATATACTTGTGCTTGTGTAGTTGCTCTCTTAACTAGTTTGCTTGTGTAGCTTGCTAGTTGTCTTCTTGCTTGTGTAGCTAGAAGCTTCCCCTTTGCGTGGCTAATTCGGTTTGTGTAACCTTGTTAGTCACATTGCTTAGTTTGTGTAGCTAAGTAGTTTGCGCTCTCTAATTTGGCTTGTGTAGCCTTGTTATTGAGCATTGCTAGTGAGCTTAGGCTTTGTGCGCTTTTCTTACTAGAATTGTGTAGGAGTTCCCTCTTGCTTGCAAAGTACTAGTGCATAGGTTTGTGTGACCTTGCTCTAGAGTTAAATAGGAGAGCTCTTGCTAAGGAAAGCACCTTAGTTGCTTAATTAGGATCTTTGTGAGGTGCTTGTGAACTTAGATAGAGGGGTGTAGTCTTGGCTAGACCGATAAGTTTAATTCCGCATTTGTTTCGGTTAGCCAACGCGTTTAAGTTTTAAAAAGGACTATTCACCCCCCCTCTAGTCCGCCATCTCGACCCTACAAGTGGTATCGGAGCCGGGTCTCTCATTTGTGGTCTTCACCGACCCGAGAGGATGGCGGCTTATGGGCTAGATGTTGAGTGTCCACACATTTTTTATGGCACACACTTTGCACGGTGGAGAAATTGGATGACATGCAATTTTAAGTTTATTTCTCCTCAACTGTGGTGGATCGTAGATGTGGGTTTTTCCTTTGCAATTGATAAAAAGAATGCAACTCAAGCGCAAAGTAAATGCCTACATCTCGATAGCCAAGCTACTAATGTTTTCTATCGATCTATGGATAGTAGCATACTTTATGAGATCATAGACTTCGAGTCCGCCCATGAGATTTGGGTGTTTCTAAATGAGAAATATGGGGCGATCTCCAATGATGATGAGCCCAAGGAGAAGGCGCATGAGGATGTTGAGCATGACCACAACAAGGTGGTTGTGGAGGATTGCTCCACCTCACGGTCAAGTGATGACAAAAATGATCATATCACAAGATCACTTGACAAGAATGATGACAATGCCACAAGTGATGCAAGCAATGATTCTACTTCATGCACACTTGATGGTGAAGATGATGGCTATGAGAGTGATGCCTCAACAAGCTCATCAATATCATCACATGGTAACACTAAGGTATCTATTGGTGGTTTTGTTGTTGATTGTGATGGTCCAAATTTTGAGCTTCTATATAAACTCTCAAAGGCCCTAGGAAATGAGATGGCAAAAACAAGTAAATTGAAAAATGAAAACTCATTTCTAAAAACCACATGTGAACAACAAAAGCATCTACTTTATGTTACTACTTGTTCACATGAGGAACTTAGTGTTGCTCATGATAACTTGGCACAAGAACATGCTTTACTCACTAATAAACTTTCAAATGAAAAACTCAAAACTAGTGAGAGCTCATCATTTGGGTCAAATGATCAATCACATATTACTAACCCTTGTGATGTAGGCAAGAAGCATGTATCCACCTCTTGTGATGATTTATTAGATATGCCATGTTCTTCGCAATTAAATGTTTGTTCTACTTCTATGTCTTGTGAGACTAACCTTTTGAAGGAGAACAATGAGCTCAAAAGTGAAGTGAAGAATTTGAGCAACAAGTTAGAGAGGTGCTACAACTCAAAAGTCACCTTTGAGCACATAATGAAAACTCAAAGAAACCTTGGTGATAAAAGTGGCCTTGGCTTCAAGAAAAAATTGACAAGGGGCGAAAGAAAGCAAGAAAAGAGAATGAAGAGACTACTCCAAAAGAAGCTCTCGCATTCCATGTGCTATCGATGCCATGAAGCGGGACATCTTGCTAATGGTTGCCCAAACATTGAGAAGCTAAAGAAGATGAAGGAAGAAGAGAGGCTCAAGCATGTCAAGTGCTTCAAGTGCCGCACTTGGGGTCATCTCACCTCAATGTGCCCAACCAAGCAATTGGTGAAGCAACAAGTAAAGCCTCAACCAAAGCCACTAGTTGAGCAAGAGAAGACACTCCAAGAACAAATCAAGATCAACCATGGAGATGATGGTGACTTGATAAAGAAGAAAAAGAAAACAAGAAGGGGTGGTAAAGCAAGGCATCCAATGCAAATTCAAGATGCCAAGATGATGAGCAAGAATCAAAATGAGAAAAGAAATTTGACTCACATCAAGTGCTTCAAATGTGAAGATATGGGACACTTTGTCTCGGGGTGTCCTACCAAGCTTGAGAAGAAGGCTCAAGCAACTCATAAGAGGCAAGGCATTGAGAAGCAACACATGAGCAAGGAAGAAAAGGCTCACTCTAAAAGAAGTTGCTACTTATGCCGGGAAAGAGGACACATGGCTCATTCATGTCCCCTAGGTAATAATTCTAAGCCTATTTCAATTGATGATAATATTGTGCTTAGAAAGGATGGCAATGGTACCTCTATGATTGCAATTGCAAAACATCCCGCTATTCATACTAAGGCAATGCCTAAGTATGTTGCACCTAACTTGAGAGGACCCAAACTTGTTTGGGTACCATCAAAGAGTGGATGATTGTTTATAGGTACCATCGGCATTGGAGGCTTGACTCAATTGGTTTTATTTTGTTCATCATATATTGAGTCAAGTTATGAAGCTCAATGCATATCCAATCCCAATGCCAAGTCAAAATAAGTGAAGTCCAAGTGCTACAACATACAAGTGCAATGTTAAAGATTGTGATGATTTATTGGATATATTTGATGGCTTGCAAATATTTGAGTCAGAGCTTGCTATTGGATGATCATGAGCTAACCAAGGTATATCGCTTGTTGATCATTTCATTTGGGTGCATATGAGTTGGTTGAATTGGATAAATGTGCAATGTTGCTTGCTATGAGATGATTGAACGGATTAAGTGCTTAGTAATCAAGTTTGGATTGATTTGTGTTGGATAAATTCATAAGATGACATTTAGTAAGTGGATTGAATGGATATATGTCTTGTGAGAGTGTTCAAACAAGTTAATCTCAAGATTGATTCACATTTGATGAAGATTAGCTCATGTATTGAAATCTGTCCAAAAGTTGAAAATCTGAGCTAGCTGTGATCTTAGCCATGTTTGAGTGATCAAATCTATTTGGATTGGCTTGAAATTTGGTATACATGCCCTAGACTTATGGTATAAGAAGCTGTACAAATTTTATTAGAATTGGATAAGAGATGGTTCGACTTTGGAGTACATCTTGTCAGCTATAGTGCAGCAGTTTTCAGCATGTAGCAGTGGTGGAAGAATTAAAATCTGGTAGCGATCTAGAAGTCAAATGAAGCTCAAATTTTTACAGTTGCTAGATGACTTAGTGAATCACATCTCCACCAAATTTCATGGCATTTGGATCTGTACATTGGGAGATATGAATTATTCTTTGAAGGGTACAGAATCTGCCAGAAAAGTGACAATTATTGGATTGATCTAGAGTCACTTTAAGTGAAAGGTCCTCAAGTTGGAAACATATTTATAAGTGTTTGAGGTACCTAAGGTTGGTTTTGAATTGATCTAGAAGCATGACAAGAAATGAGTATAAGGGCATTGATTGTGGAATGTACTTAGTGTACAAATTTGGTACTCAAATTTGAAAAAGAAGATCAAACTCAAGATGAAGATGAGGTTCAAGTTCTAGTAATGATTGGAGATCATTTGGTAGAAAGAAAAGGACTTAAAGAATAATTCAAGGATACTTATCAAGTTAAGTCCATAGATCAATCAATCAAAGGAAATTCAAGTAAGTGTCAAGGATGGTTCTTTGAAGAGAGGTCACTTCTCCCTGCTGAGGGGGCTTGCCGCCCATGGGTGGGTAAACCGAGCACCGGCTTGGAAGGCTAACATGGAAGTGATGAATTCAAGGGACATTTGAGATGCTTAATTGAAGCAATCAACAGGATTGATCAAGAAAAGCAAGCAACACCCAAAAGAGAGCTAGTCATGTATTTCAAGTGGTATTCTAAGTAATTCTCTCATGCAAGCATTGATCAAAAAGATGGAGCAAGCCAACCACAACTCAAGAGATAGTGTACTTGATCATAAGTGGTTTTCATTTCATATGGGTGAAGAATGGATTTATCTACGATGATTGGTCTTCACCAAGCTTATAAATTGGACTTCACATTGCTATTGGAGTAATGAATTGGAATCTATGTGTCTATCCTCTACTCCAACATAGCAAAGGTATCATTGCAATATGCATGATCATTTCATCTCTTACTAGTATGCGATTAGTGCATATAGTACATGCTTACTAGGATCATGCATAACAAATGAAATGTTTAAGTTCATAGCCTACCACTATTGCTTGAATTGTTTAAATGATCTAGTGGTATGTGTATGAATTTGTTCATGAGCTAGTAAACCCAAGTACTTGATCTAGTTTGGATTGCTAACAAGTGACAAGTACAACATTGGCAAGATAACCCTTAGCATGAGGTGTGAAGAAGCTTGTCATTGGTTCAAACCGGACTTGGTATCTTAGGCAAATCAACATAGTTCAAGTCATACTAGAAGCTCATGATAATGATATGGGTACAAGCACAAGGCAACAATAAAAATGGATATCTAGGGTGTTTCAAAAGGTATCTAGACTCAAAGTATTTCTTCAATTGGTATTTACAAGTGGTGTCTAGATCATAATCTACAAGTGATATCCTACATGTGGTACTCATGAAGATAGCAAATGTTCAAGAAGTGAATATTATTGTCAAATCCTTCAAAGTGGATCCATACTAGAAAGCTCTTTCAAATGGTATCACATTCCTACTCATGATATCTTCACGTGGTATCATTCATGCAAGACGATGGGTTCACAAGTGATCCTCAACAATAAGTGATCAAATCAAGAAATGCTACCCTCATCCTCAAGTGGTATCTCAAGTGAATGACACATGCTATGACATAGGGGGAGGAGCTCCACCTAAATGGTATCAAGGTCAAAAGATCCTAAGTGGTATCTCAAGAGCAACATACTAGTAATGTCATTCCAACATATGTGGTGATGTCCATCAAAAATGCAATATTCAAGTCTCAACCATCAACCCCAATGCTAGCCTTTGTATCAATTGAGAAGAACACCTTTTATGGAAATTGATGACAAAGGGGGAGAAGTTGGAACAAAGATATGTCAATACACCAAGAGAGAGGTTTGGGAAGAGATTGAACAAAGATATATCGTGAGAAGATGAGTTTGGACATGAAGATGGACAAAGAGGGAGCAACATTGTAGAAATAAGAAGGATCAAAATTCTTGGACAAAAGAAGCACACAAGTAGGGGGAGCAAGCTCATGAACATTGATTGGTTGCATTTGACTTATGCATATTCATGTGCTTGCTAGCATTGCATAAGTTTTATTTTTAATATGCATGCTTGTGTGGTGTATGCTAGTTATAGAATTTGATTGATGCTTTGATAACTAGCATGCATAGGTTGTTAGCTAGACTTATGATTATCATGCAAAAACTAGAACCTTGCTTATAATGTTGATCTCA
Source organism: Saccharum hybrid cultivar R570 (assembly GCA_038087645.1). Classification (NCBI taxonomy): domain Eukaryota; kingdom Viridiplantae; phylum Streptophyta; class Magnoliopsida; order Poales; family Poaceae; genus Saccharum; species Saccharum hybrid cultivar. Next base: position 2,545,513 of record JAQSUU010000198.1, read on the forward strand.
CGGGGTTTCTAGTGTTTTTGATGTCTAGCTACTCATGATGCTAAGGATGATGGCAAACTTGTGATTTTCAAATGGTATCAAGCTATCAAATGGTATTGAACTACAAAGGTTTATTCTATACACCTTAGCATCACTTAGTAGTGCTAATCCTCCCACAAATTTCATATTTAGGCATATGTGCAAGCTTGAAACCAAACCATTTGAGCACATATGTAGGGGGAGTTATCACTACCAAGTCGGGTTTTATGGTGCTTATCCAAATCTTGACATAGAGCTTAAATGTTGGATAAGTAGCATAAAATCCAAAATAAGTTAGCAATTTACACTTTGTGTGAAGTGCTAGCTTGAAAAAGCTTAATTTCCATATCTTTGTAGAGTTGTCATCAATTACCAAAAAGGGGGAGATTGAAAGGTCCTTGTTTGGTTTTGGTAATTGAGTGACAACTTAGGTGGACTAATATGTGGTTATGTAAGATACACAGGAGATTAGTCCACAGGTAATGGTGTCATGTAGGATCTCATTGCATATGAGACATGACATGGAGTCATGTGACCAAGATGGCAAAAGATCAAGATGAGGCTTGGCTCGACGGACCGGTTGCAAGTGTGAAGGGCAAGTCGGAGGCTTTAGAGCGATGGACCGTGAGGCGGTGAAGCTTGAGCAAGACTTGGCGCCGATGGACCGACGCAACAGTGAAGAGCAAGTGAGGTCAAGATCGATGGACCAAGGTCACATGATGATATGAAGTGGATTATATCATTTGTGATATGGTTGGTGCATGTGTTGCATCAATGTCGGAGGAGATGGAGTGGAATGCGCAAGGCAAAGGTATAACCTAGGGCATTTCCATTTCACCGGTCATAGGTGTGTAGAGAAGTTGATGACCGGGTTTAGGATAGATGGCCGTACTATTAAGAGGGGCAAACTTGTTTGCATATCGGTCATCTAGTGCCACTTGAGCGATCTAACTTTGCATACGTGTTAGGATTGAGTGGCGAGGCAAGTTGAGTGCCTAATTCCTTCGAAGAAAATGTTTGTGAAAATGCTAACACACGTGCACAAGGTGGTGATCACTTGTTGGTGTTGGCACATTTGCGAAGGCGGTGGAGTTTGAGCGGTAGAGAGGGTTTGGGTTCCTCTCTCCCTCCCGCCGAGCTTGCGAGGCGGGATTCGGCGCTTTTTGGAAAAGTGAAACGCCTATTTTTCCATTACGCCGGAAGTCGGAAAAGAAACGGAGGCGAACGGAGGTCACAGAGGTGCACCGGACGCTGCACCGGACGCTGCACCGGACGCGGTCAGTTTCGACCGGCGCGTCCGGTCAGTGCAGCGTCGGGTCAGGCGCGCGGGCTAGGGTTTGGCACCGGCGCGTCCGGTGACCCACGGGACCGGCGCGTCCGGTCTTGCGCCCTGAGGGAACCGAGGACGTCGGACGCGGTGCGCGTCCGGTCACACACCATCGGACGCGTCCGGTGGTCCAGGGAGCTTACTGGACTCGCACCGGACGCGGGTACTGTGGCGTCCGGTGGTTGCGAGGAGCGCGTCCGGTCCTGTCTTCGCGGGCGCGGGTGCTGTGCGCACCGGCGCGTCCGGTGGTTCGCAACAGCGCGTCCGGTCGCTCGTTTGACCGTTGGCGCGCAGTGACCGTTGGAGGATCTAACGGACGAATTTGAAATCAGAGGACACGTGGACGTCGCAGGGACACCGGACGCGGTTGAGCGCGTCCGGTCTGTTACGACCGGCGCGTCCGGTGGTCCCGCGAAAAACGTGAGTGGAGGGGTAACGGCTCTATTTGACCGTGGGGTTATAAATAGACCTTGTGGCCGGCCTTGGCCGGCAGCTGAGCACACTTTGGCCTTGGTGGCTTATGTGGTAGTGCTTGGAAGCCCTCTAACTCTCATGCTTGATAGTGTTCATCGGATCGAGTGAGAGAGCGATTCTAGTGCGTTGCTTTGAGAGATTGCATCGAGTGGCACTAGGTGATCGTGTTGCAAGCCGGTGGTGCTTGTTACTCTTGGAGGTTGCCACCTCCTAGACGGCTTGGTGGCTTGTGGCTCCGTCGAAGCTCGCAAGAAGATTGTGCGAGGCTCCGGAGAAGCTTTGTGAGGGGGATTGTGCTCACCCCGCGGGGATCGCGAAGAGCAACTCTAGTTGAGCGTGTCATTGAGCTACCTCACTTGAGAGTGGTGTCTTGCGGTGCCTTGCGGGGCGTGCCTTGAGGGGCAAGTGATTTGAGGGTCACACCGGGGAACCATCTAAGTGTTGGTCGACACAACGGGGACGTAGCTTGGTGGCGACCAAGTGAACCTCGGGAGAAAATCACCGTGTCAACTTTGTCTACTCTTCTCGGTGGTTTGCCTTCGTGTAACACAAGCTTGTATTTACTTTCATATATACTTGTGCTTGTGTAGTTGCTCTCTTAACTAGTTTGCTTGTGTAGCTTGCTAGTTGTCTTCTTGCTTGTGTAGCTAGAAGCTTCCCCTTTGCGTGGCTAATTCGGTTTGTGTAACCTTGTTAGTCACATTGCTTAGTTTGTGTAGCTAAGTAGTTTGCGCTCTCTAATTTGGCTTGTGTAGCCTTGTTATTGAGCATTGCTAGTGAGCTTAGGCTTTGTGCGCTTTTCTTACTAGAATTGTGTAGGAGTTCCCTCTTGCTTGCAAAGTACTAGTGCATAGGTTTGTGTGACCTTGCTCTAGAGTTAAATAGGAGAGCTCTTGCTAAGGAAAGCACCTTAGTTGCTTAATTAGGATCTTTGTGAGGTGCTTGTGAACTTAGATAGAGGGGTGTAGTCTTGGCTAGACCGATAAGTTTAATTCCGCATTTGTTTCGGTTAGCCAACGCGTTTAAGTTTTAAAAAGGACTATTCACCCCCCCTCTAGTCCGCCATCTCGACCCTACACAAAGTAGCCTCTATTTGGATGAAAACTCTTGTTCCTTAAGCAAAATGACAGGGGTTGTCCCTCGAACTTTTAGTGTTCTCTCTGTCTATCAATGTAAGACATATTCAGACTATTGAAAAGTTAGACTATAGACAATTAGTAAAATTATATGCGTGTTTAGTGTATAGAAATTGCATCAATAGTTTAAATTCAAAATGGCTTTAAGACAATACTGATTTTTTGTAGCTATTGACAATTTATTTTAAGAGAAGTTATGGACTAAAGTTTACTTTGGAAGACCTTCCCCTAGCACACAGTATATAACTTGCATAGGAGGGAGCGGTGCACAAGAAATTGGGAGATGCTAGCGCCCACATATCTGGCCCTAGGAGGCGTCAGGACGCAACTCCCACCCAGCCTATAACATTATATGATTCCACTCGTCAATAGAAAACGATATCTAATTCCACCTATCAATAGAAAACGATTGTTACACGCCTACTGCATGCACAAGGGGGACCGCCCACGCCCATGCCTGCGCCCTACTGCACGCACAGGCGGGACTGCTCGCGCTCGTACCCTGTTGCATGCACGGGCGGGGATTGCCTGCGCCCCTGCCGCCATCCTGCCTGCGCCCCTGCCGCCATCCCCCTCCAGGACTTTCTGCTCCTGCCACTGCACCACGCTCCATCCCTCCGCTTCCCACGCGCATGCACAACGCCTCAACAACTATGGGTCCCATTGCCACATGTACAACACCCGATCTACTTTTACAACATTTAGATAAAACACTTGCAACATACGTCTAAAATAGCTGAAACACTTGCAACATATGTCTGAAACATCAGAAAAACACATGTGTAACCATTGCAAAATATATGCAACATCCAGATGAAACACTTAAAACATACGTTTGAAGCAACTGAAAACACTTGAAACATATGCTTGCAACATGCATGTATATGCTACGTTCAGATCTACTTTTGCAACATCCAGATGAAGCATTTGCAACATATGTCTGAAACAGATGAAACAGTTGGAACATACACTTGAAACATACATGTAAGTCATTGCAGCATGTGCAATATCCTAATCTATTTTTGCAACACCGATATAAAACACTTGCAACATACCTCTGAAAAATCTAACACGTGAAACTTTTAGCGCAATATCTCCTTGCTGCTTGGAAATGGAGGCTCATCGACACGTGAAGTTCGCTAATGTAGAGCTTGCCGCTCTGGTGGAAACCATCACGGAGGGAGCACGCGGTGCGGTAGCTGTGGAGAGGGAGAGCGAAGGTAGCAGCTATTGGCGTGAGCTGACACCGGAAACGGGCAAAACCTGGCAGGTAACCGGCCGCTAGGGTTAGGGTAGGCGGGGTGGCGCGATGGAGGGGCCACGGTGGCCGGATGTCGTGGTGCAGGTGGGCACGCGGTGGAGATGGAGTGGGGAAGACAGGCGGCACGATGGAGCGGCTGAGGCGGGCGAATGCCCTATGGAGTTGGCCGCACGGGCAGGATGCGCCTGTTGAGCGGCCGCACGGGCAGGATGCGGAGGTGGAGCGGCCGCGCACGCAGGATGCGGCAGTGGAACGAACGCGTGGCGGCGATGGAGCTAGCCGCGATGGTTGGGTGAGGAAATGGCGATTCTGCTTTTTTTTTTGAGTTATGAGCGATGGAGATGAGTGGCCAGTTGCCTAGGCCGGTCCACAGGCCAGCAATGAAAGTGTCCGCGTGGACGGAGACGGACAGATGTCCTGTCCACAGCATTATTGCAAGAAATTTGGACAGAAACTCTCAAACTGAAAAAGAAAAAAAATAGTTGATATAAGATAGTGAAAAAAAGGAAAAATAAAATCCATCCAAGCAGAAAGCCAACAACATGGCGCCGGTGCAGCGTGACGGCAGCTAACGTTACCACTGAAAGATTCCAGGCGCGTACACTGCGAAGGATTGTAGTGATAGGACATAGCAGGAGTCCTGAAAGGAAAACAGAAGCCGGTCGGGCGTCCTGCCGGAGAATCATGCAGCGCAGCGCCGTAGGCGCAGGTCCACTACCCTGCCCATGCATGCACGCCGGCGCGTACACGGTCGAGGCGGGCGGATGCCGATGCGGAGGTGAAGCGGCCGCCATGGGCAGAGCCACGTTGATGCCTGGGTATTCCCAGGAATACCCAACTTTTATGCAAAAAAATACCTATATATCAATTATACATATATGTATATGTTATAGTGGGCTTTATTATCTATTTCTCAAGTCAAAACGCCACTCCCCATCCGATGTGCTGGCATCCACTCTCACAAAGCTCCTACTTGATGGCCCAAGAAAGCAGGAACTAGAGCCGATTCATGTCTAATCCCTACTTCGATTCCCCGCGATGGTTGCAGCTCGTGACTGCGGTCAGCAGCTAGTGGCTACGCTAGGACAGCTGTCGCTCCCCCCCCCACACTAGTGCCGAGCGCGCCAGCTGGGCAGGCCCTAGGGCTGGCCGCGACGCCATGCACAGCTGCGTGAAGCCAAGGGCCATTGCCCGAGGACAACAATGAGGTGCCTATTGCCTTAATTTACGATTATTTGTTACTAGCTGTTAGCATGGATGGCACCGTGACATGGTGAGCACATCTTTCGTAAATCCTATTACCTTAATTTATGATTACTTGTAGTATGATGATCAAACTTTTTAATTAATATAGTGCTTACATCCTTCTTCTAGATCCTAGAGTATGCAGAACGAAGAAAAAATTGATAAAGACAATTTGTTAAGCTTGGGTATTATCCTAATATTTCTTCTCAACATCACCAGAGAGGAACTGTCTTCTACACTTAAACTGTTTCTCATTAATATTCCTATGTTGTAATTTTCCTTTATTCTATGGGTATCTTAGATTTGATTAATTTATGTCTTAGTCATCGGTGTCATTGTGAACTATTTTATATATAGTTTTAGAATGGAACTTTTTTCTTAGCAAATGGGAATACCCAACTTTGAAATCCTGGCTCCGCCACTGGCGGCCACGCATGCAGGATGCCAGGGGCGGATCTAGGATGAAGCACCCGGGGAGGGCTAAATAATGAAGGATTAGACCCTAAGCTGTTGATCAACGGTGGATTAGAGGCTAAGCTACAATGTTTTACAGGTAAAATCAAGCTCCGGGGGGGCTGCAGCCCGGGCCGTGGATCCGCCACTGCAGGATGCAGCAGTGGAGCAGACGCGTGGCAGCGATGGAGCCAGCCGCGATGGTCGGGTGAGGAAATAGCGATTCTTTTTTTTTTGAGTTACGAGCGATGGAGATGAGTGGCCAGTTGCCTAGGCCGGTCCACAGGCCAGCAATCAAAGCGTCCGCGCGGACAGAGACAGACAGACGTCCTGTCCATAGCATTATCGCAAGAAATTTGAACAGAAACTCTCAAACTGAAAAAGAAAAAAAAAACGGTTGATATAAGATAGTGAAAAAAAGGAAGAATAAAATCCATCCAAGCAGAAAGCCAACAACCTAGCACTGGTGCAGCCTGACGGCAGCTAACGTTACCACTAAAATATTCTAGACGCGTACACTGCGAAGGATTGTAGTGATAAGACATAGCAGGAGTCCTGAAGGAGAACAGGAGCCGACCGGGCGTCCTGCCGGAGAATCATGCAGCGCAGGCGCAGGTCCACTGCCCTGCCCATGCACGCACGCCGGCCGGCCGGCGCGTACACGAGCCCTCCCCCTCATGACTGCCGGCCGGCCGGGCCGGGCTGCCAGCCAAGCCATTGAATGGGGGCGCACGGCGCGGTGCAGACTCCAGTCCAAGAAGCGCAGTGCATCGGCTGAAACCCGGACGCCATCGCCCGTCTGCATGCGAGATGCAAGGCACCAAGGCGGGTTATTTGCAAATCCGAATCTCTGTTAGCGTAGGTACCTGTGACGATGTGCCAGAGCAGCAGCGCAGGAGCGCAGCATTGGCGGTGGCGGGCCGGCAATTAAAACTCGCGGCGGATCGCGCTCAGGAGGAGCAGGGCAGCAGCGTACACTGCGTGGTGGTGCGCGCTCCGGATGTGCTCATTGGATCCCTGCGCCGAGCACGAGCACTCGAGCGGGGGCGATCGCTGCTTGCCGCCGACACGCGGATCTGCAGAGCGCACAGGCTGCTGCCTGCTGCCCGCCAAGCGCCGATCCAAAGCCCAGACAGCAGCCGTCTACTGCGCTCTCGTTAGGGATGGATTCGAATGGGATTCGCACCATACGGATTCTATTTACCACATTTTAATTCGAATTTCAATGTGAATGCGGATATTGTGGGATACTCATGCAAAACGGATATCTCGGATTCAGATTCGAATCCATAGTATAATAAAATTATTATGGAATGAAGGGATTTGAAATATAGCTACATAACACCAGGGACAAAGACAACTACCAAAAATAAAACGTTTTAATCAATATTTCAATAATTAAATATATAAATTATAAGAAAATTGAAGATAATATATATTAATTACTGAATTCAAATAAACAAAAATATATTCTTGAAGTATATAAATAAAATAAAAGACTGATTAATATGATTAGCCATATTAAAATTAATTAAATTTAAGATTTATATATTGTTAATAATATTAAAATTTATTAAACTTAAAATCACGACGGCAGAGGCTCACTGCTCCGCAGGTTCATCAAGGGATTCACGCTCTTGTGCATCTGGTGCTTATAGATTAATCTTGAGAACACGAAAGGATTGAAGTAGGAACCAGTTCTACATTCTGCAGTTTTTACCCATTGGTGATTCTTCAGGTTCAGAGAAAAGGCAATGTGTGCTTGTTTAGGTTCAGAGATGGAGATAAGATGGGATTGTGAAGTGAGGTTATGAGTAAATATATATGAAATTGTAAAGTGATATTGTGACTAAATATTTGAGAATGTGGTCACTGAACTGTCGAAATGAATAACTGAATATGGCAAAATTACTGAATGTGGTTGTTATGAGTAAATAATTGAATGTGGTTATGAGTAAATAACTGAATGTGGCATAATGAATAACTGAACGTGGTCTCTGAACATCTATAAGACAATGCTTTTATGAATTATCATAACTATCTTTCAAGTTGTTCAGCTATATAAGACAATGCTTTTATGAATTATCATAACTGTTTTTCAAGTGGCAAAAGGCATTCAGGTTGCACCATACATTCAGGTTGCACCAGATAACCATACTACTAGAATGATAGACATAGGCACCATCTACTTGCACTCTCTGTAGTCCATACCATAACAATAGAGCACAATTTATAACACACAAAGCTATGTATTCTCTGTATTCCAATTTACTGCATAATTGCTAGCACAGTTCAGATGCTCCCGGTCTAAGCACGACATCATCTGATCCTCCATGCTTCCTGACAAGGATGACACCATGCGGCGGGCAAGGAAGGGAACACCCCATTACCCCAAGGCACCTGTAGGCATCCGGGGCGACAACGCACAAGGCTCCAAGAGTCCAAGACATCAGGGGCAGACATCGAGGAGAGGAAGGTCGATGCATGAGTTCACGCGATGAAGACGAAGGCGGAAGGGAAGAAACGACTTGCTGAGGACTTGGACTGAGATGCACTCGACTGGCTGTTGCGACCCACCCATGAGGCCTCCTGTTTCTCAACCGAAAAAAAGACATGAGGCCTGCTTTGAGAGGTTCACCGTCGGATCCTAGTGAACGGCGTAGATGAGGTCACTGCAGAAGGAAGTCGCTGTGCGTGACTAGTGAACGGCGTAGATGAGGTCACTGCTGAAGGAAGTCGCTGTTCATGAAGTTAGAGGATTTCGTTCGGCACACCACCGAAACAACCGAAATGATAGGACGCGGGTGTCTGTCACGTCCGGATGCCCCGCGTCTGGGTTTGTGGACCAGCCGACGTAATAAACCTTAGGTCTGTCCTCTTTCACCTCGTGCTGCTCATGCCACCCACCTCACGTTGTTCCTCCTTCTCCTCCACCGCCCATCCTCCCGTTGCTCCCGCCTCCCGTGCTGCTCCTGCTCCTCCACCGCCTGCCCGCTGCTCCTGCCGCTCCTCCACGTGCCCGCCCCGCTACTCTTACCGCTGCTCTGCGCGCCCGTCTCGCTGCTCCTGCCGCTGCTTCGCTGCCCATGCCCGCTGCTCCTGCTCCGCCACCCGTCCGGCCAGACAACGCCGATAGGCGCCGCCAGCGCAAGGAGAAGTGTTAGGCCCTGGTGCGAAAGCCCTCCGGGCTCACTTGCTGTCACGGATGCAGCAACCCAATGCAGACGGCGGAGGAGGCCGCACAGATCCATAAGGCATATTGCAAGCTCACATTTCAAATGTTTCAGATGTTTTAAAGGTATGTTGTAAGAGTTTTATACGGATATTGCAAACGTAGATTGAAATGTTGCATATGTTGCAATGGTTGTATACATATGTTGCAATAGACTATCTCCAATGTTTCATCTGATTTTCAAACGTATGTTGCAAGCGTGTTTATTTGGATGTTGCATATGTTTTCACGTATATGTTACAAGTGTTTTATCCAGATGTTGTATATATTTACAATGATTTTTAAGTGTTTTTACAAATGTTTTAGACGTATGTTTCAAATGCTTCATTTGTCTTTTTTTTTATATTGCAAATGTTGCATCTGAATATAGATTGGTTGTTTACACGTAGGATACGTGCGGTAAGCTAGAGAGCGCGAGTGGTCCCCGCAGGCACGTGACGTGGGCGACGTTCGGCGGCGCAGGCTCCCGCGTGGCCGTGAGACACAGGCACTGGCGACCAACATCCGACCAGCACGGGCCCATGCGGACACGGAAAAACAGAGTGCAGCCATGGGTGTTCGGACACGAACCTTCCATCCGGATGTCCGGTGTTAGCAGTGCCGCCGAAACAAAGCAAGGCCTGCTTCTATCTCTCCGCCCGGCACCTTTCTCACCATATTACTCCCCCATCAACAAAACATCAAATGAAAGAAGAGCGTATGCATAGGCCATAGTGGTAATGCTAAACAATAACGTTCAGACAGCAGCTAGGGACATCAGAGAGCAGACACACATTATCGCTATTATTTTACATCACCATAATCTCGCAAAAATCTACATGTCAGGCTACAAGGGAACCCATCAGCAACCAGTTGAGCACAAAATTTCACCACTTCATACAGTCAAGGAGGCACCGTTATCGTCGAGTGAAAGGCTTAGTATCATTGTAGCTGCCTTGGGTGCCCTGAAAAAACAGCAACATCCATTCATTAATAATCTGGTTGATCATAGTGCCAAATGTTCATTGTATTCAATGTCTAAACAACCTAATACTATTTGTTTGCCACACAAAGCCAATGCTTTGCAACAGCTAAGTAGTATAGTCCAAACTTCTATGCCTCGAATGCCAATTTAATTAGGAAAAGCCCACACGCACGGGTCCTCCATCCAGTTGAGTTACAACCCTGAGGGCTTGTTTGGATGTACTCGAAGTGCATGGATTGAGGCAGATACGAGTGCATCTAAACAAGGTCTGAGGTGAGTCTGTGCGGGTTTTGGGACAATGCTCCGTGCACCACATGCCCAATTGGACATGGGTCGTACAAATCTACCGGATGTGCAGCAGATATCATTTAATTACAGGACCACAGACAGGATGCTCGAAGTGGCAAGACCATTGTTTTTGAGGCGACAAGGCATGCCCAGGGTGCTGGGCGTCGGGGTCGCCACGGCATGCGTGCGTATGGCATCCGCCATATGAGATTAGGCGTCGATTAGGCGTGGAAAGGCGTCGGGCGAGCGCCTAGAGGCCTGTGGCGGACGCCGGAGCAGAGGAAGGCGGAATCAGGCGGGGAATCGAGCGGACGCGATGAAACTGGAGGGAATCGACCGCGCGCGATGAAAGCTGGGCGGGAAATCGACTGTGTCGCGTCCGCGCTAGAAGGAAAAGGGCGGGAATCGACCGCATATATGCTGTTGCGCGGCAAATCTCCTGCTCGGGGGCTTTTACCGCGGGTGCGGGCCGCTGCAGCTTCATGAAGAGAGGAGAGGAAAAGAGGCGGCAGAGGCGGCGGCCCTGCTTCTTGGCGGCGGAGGCTTGCTGCTCCTTGCTCGAGTCCACCGGCCGCGCGCACCTCCCGCAAGTCATTTACCGCGAGTGGGGGCGAGGGGAGAGGAAGAGAGAAGGCGGCGGGCGGACCTTGAGCTCTGCTTGGCTGCTCCTCTGCTCGACAGCTCGAGTCCACCGGCCGGCCGCCCCTTCCGAGGAGCCGCTCCAGCATCTCCGTCGCTGCAGGCATCGGTCATCCGCATCTGCGCGTCCATCGTGACTGCCTGCCTCCGTCGGTCGTCCGCCTGTCCACAGCTGCCCGTTCGTCTCGTGTCTCCGCCTCCGCCGGCCGTCTGCCGTCCGCCTGGTGTGCCCCTGCCTCCTCTATGTTCCTCTCTGTTCCGCCTGGTATGCCCCTGCCTCCTCTCAGTTCCCTCCGCCTGGTATGGCCCTGCCTGGTGCCTGGTGCCTGGTATCCCGTCTCTGCTCAGTATTGTAGTATTTAATGCCTTGTGCTCTGCTTTTGCTCATGCTGCGTGCCCTTTGCTCTGAATATTGTATGCTAATGTCTGCTTGTGCACTGAATATTGTATGGTAATGTCTGCTCTTGCTCATGCTGCTTGCGCCTTGCTCGTGCTCTGCTTTTATATTACTGAGCCGTCTTTCTTCAGTCTTATTCACACAAGAATTGGCAACAAACGAGGTATGTATGTGCTGCATTAGTATATAAAATTCTAGCTTACAACGCTTTACAATGTGTGTATGGCGTCGCCTAGGCGTCCGCCACAAACGCCTAGGCGTTGTGAAGGGGGTCGGGCGCCGCGCCTCGCCGCGGCGCCTCAAAAACAATGGGCAAGACTTCTCAATACAGAGTTTTCAAGTCTGACAAATGCAATAGGATAGATCAAATCTAGCAAATAATAGCAGGCTACTCAACATCAAGCTTCCCTGCAACTGTCACGGAAAAAAAAACCCTCGGGGGGCCTCGAGCATTGCATTAAGAAGAAGACCTTCTCACGCAGGTTGAGAAAACCCCCGAACCCCAGCCCCACCCATACACAGCGGCACCGTAGCCCATGTGAGAATGACCACAACCAGGGCTGGGCCTTAGACCTGTGCTTTGTCATGGGACATACGAGGGATTTTTTTAACACGAAAAACTTCACATTTGGACAGTAAACAAAGTGGGGTTAGCTATTCCATAAGAGTCTGGAAAAATGGTAGTTGAACTGTAGAGACAGGGCACTGGAAGAGCAAATGTTGCAATACAAGGTCGAAGATGACTGACAGTATATTTAGTTGGACTAAGTGCTGACATATTTGGAGTGGAACAGGCACCTTTGAAATCACTGGCAACAGGACTTCTCTAATAACAATAAAGGTGGACTGGAAAGGAATAGGTATAGCAATGAAATCATCCTGGTCAGAACTATCTTGGGAGGATGATCCAGTAAGGTTATTTATGTGTCAATCGACCATGCTAAAGTGTTAACACTAGCTATGTAATTGTAGTGTCCCATCCCTGTCTGCAATCTGACTACCTTCTCAAGTAACCCTCCTCCGTTGGTTCAGATTTTATTTCCAGCTCAGCCAATGAACAGTGAATAACAGAATCCTAAGTTTATTATCTATATGTGGACAAGGTAGAATAACATAAGGTAAATAGGTCAAACAAACATAAGGCAGGGAAGTTTACCATGTTTCAGTTGTTTGATATAATGCGGCTGAGCTTCCAAAGCATGAAGTAAGCATGTCAGTATTCACGACACCAGGGCTAAGAGCAATGGCTGCCAATCCAGGAGGCAGCTCTTTAGCCAACGAGCGTGTTAAGCCTTCAATCGCCCACTTCGAAGCACAATATGGAGCAACCTGAAATGGCAATGTGCAATTTAGTATGCACTGAGGATTTTGATTCAACAGAAAGAAACAACTATAATGCATTTAATGGCTTTCTGTCTGACCTCTGCAGCAGCAGATCTTCCCCAACCAGAGGATAGATTGATTATAATCCCATGTCTCTTCTCTATCATAAGTGGTACGAAATGGCGAAGCACATTTGCTGTTCCCTTGATATTTGTATCGACCACCATATCAAAATCTTCTGCTGGAACATTCCATGTCTTGTTATTCTTGTTTATTGTACCGGCATTGTTTACTGCCAGAATACCTCAACGGTCAGAATCCAGGAAATCTTCTTTGCTCATATACTCAGAATGAGCATACAAATATGCGATTCCATAATAAACTTCATGGCTCAACTGCATACAGACACAAAGCATAACAAACCTATGATATCTGGAACTTGCTTCTTTTCCACAACAGCCTTTGCCAGCTCAGCCACACTGCTGTCAGACCTCTGCAGCAGAAGCGTAAAACAGTCCTTCAGAAAATGTTTTCACATGGCAAACAATTAACCATTACTCAGATTATTTATGCTTTGTTTCTTAGAAAAAGAGAAATAAACACGTCACTGATAAAATGTAATTCTATTATCATCTTACTATTGTCCAACACTAATACCTACAACCTTATGTCATCAATGTACTATCTTTATGCATCATGGTCAAAATTAAAAACGTTCGATGGAAATTCTAGACTACAATACCCCTCTCCACATTCCTAGTAAGGTGGAAACCAGTTCTTCAATGTGGAGAATGCTCCAGCAACTCATGCACAAACTGTTCTAGGCCATAGTCTGAGACGATAATCAACCCCCACTGGATACTGTATGCATCACATTGTGAAAACGTAGAGCACAAAGATTTCCTATTCCTTGAACATCAAATATTATCATGCACACTTATCTGCATTGACTTATGAATTCAAGACGCATGGACACTCAGGTGATAAGCTATCAGTCAAACAACGAAGTTTACCAATCTGTAAAATACTCATCCAAAGATCTAAGCAAGGATGCATATACAGCAGCACGAATCTACAACCTAGTGGGAGTAATTGAGATTTCGTTCATCAATACACTAGCATATGACTTCAAAGCACAAAGTTCAACCAAGCACAGCGGTTGGGGAGCCCCAAACGAAAGTAAGCACTGAAAATGAACCCCAGCGAACTGGAGAACTAGGTCAGCAGGTCACTCCCTAGAAAGCAGCGCAGCAACTGCGAAGCAAAATTCCTATCACTACTTGAACGGGCACCGGAGCCTTACGACATCGGCGACGGTGAGGAAGTGGCGCGACGGCGACGTGATCTCTGCCTCGAGGGAGCGGAGGTGCTCGGCGGAGCGGCCGCAGCCGACCACCGCGTGCCCGCGACGCGCGAGCTCGAGCGCCAGGGCCCGGCCCAGCCCCCTGCTGACGCCCGTGATGAGCACCGTCCTGGGCCCCGCCGCCGCCGCCCGCGCCGCCGCCGCCGCTCCCCCGCCAGGCTTGGGCGCCGTCATCCTCCACTCCTCTCGCTCGCTGCGCCGCACGATGCTTCCCAGGGCAGCTCGTCGTTCTCAATGCTTCCTGTGAAATCGACCCATGGACCATGGCCCGTTTTAGGCGGGCCTATGGGCCTCAGGGCTAAAAGGAAGGATGGGCCCATAGAAAAGCCGGAGACGGGTCCGTGAGGGCTACCGGCCCATTCACCGTACGGTTTCTCCGCAGGGACACGCACCTGCGCACACGCCGCCGTCGTTTATTCTGGTCCTGAGCAGCGTCCGAAAGTGTGTCGAGAACCTACTCGATCCCTCGCGCCGCCCCCGACCTCGCCGCCGGCGGTAAGGAAGCCTCTCTATATCTCTAGCCCCATCCTTGGTTGGCTAGTCCATCATTCGTGGTCCCTCGGCTCGTTAGCCTCCGGATACGGCGGAAGAGTTTTATCCTTTCTTATTCGATCACTTGTTAGGTTCTTGTCGTGCTCGAAGAACATGTTACTACTAGAGAGAAAGTAGGGCTGTTTCCCCTGTAAGGGCTTGGCAATTTTGTTCCTAATTTATGGGTTGCCTGATTGAAAGGAATGTTTTCATTTTAACGAGCTGGGCATTGTTGCGCTAAGAGGAGGATATGGAGTGCTGGGGTTCGTGAATTGAGTTCATATAATTATGATAGGACGAACTGTGTCATGTAGGTGCTAACTGCTAAGTACTCTGTAATTTGGGGCTTTAGTAGATTTTTTGATAGAAAATTAGAAATCAATAATTAGGTATTCGATGAGCGTGATAATAGGAGCCCACAATGGCATTTTTCTTAGCATTCATTCGACATTTTGCTAATCTCACCTCCTAAAGATGAATTTCGTGCTGGCTGATTGTTTCATCATCTGTATTTTGTTGCTCAGTTTTTAACTACAGTTTTATATCTCATGGTCTTCCTTGTGATTGACGTGGTATATTAACTTATTTGTATGCACTCAGCTTGTTCCTGGGGTCTGATCAGCCATGTTCAAGAAACCTGTTGATGTGAAAACCATACAGCGCTTGTCTGGGGCGGACAAAAAGAAGCTAAGAAGAACTGCCAAGGAAAGGTTTCCACAGGCTTCTGATGCTGATCTCGATGCCATCCTTCCTCCCAAGGTGATGACTTCTTTTGTTTCTCCCCCCGCACCCCCCCCCCCCCTTTTTTCCTTTTCTTTTATTTACACCATCTGTGTCTGACAGAATAATATGTAATTTACATGTTAACTGGGTTTCATATGTAGCCTTCCTTAACTTCCACGGACTAAAGAATTTGTTGTTGATGTTAGTGTAGTATGGGAGAATAACATGTAAGGTTACGCTAATGGAATTACGGGATGCGGCAGGGGCAAGGCAATCAGGCAGCCCCTACATATCATCATTATATGACTCCCTTGGTTCCTTTTTTCAGCTTAGGCACATATTGAGGAGCTTCAAATTTAAGAGGAAACAAGCAAAAAAGACTGCATTAGCCGTACTCTTCCACTGACTCTTTCACTTTGTGCATTCTTGGAGAAAATACACCAGCTTTATGCTATCCAGTATTGGCTGAAGCCTTTTGAATCCCCAATCCTCTCTCTCATGGTGGTTATAGGAAGTGGAGAGAGAAGCCGTTGGTGACAGAGGCAATTGATTGGCAGGCATGCATCATTGCGCAGGCAGTAAAGAAGCAAGGGTAAAATAGGAAGAAAGTGGTTAAAGATTCCCTTCAAATCTTACACGCCTATAAAATGAAAAAACTCTCTAATCCTAGGATGCCTAACATAAAGAAATGGAGGTGTACATGTTAGATGTTATATTGTTTGGGTTGTCACCATCAACTTGGCATACATTGTGTGGTAGAGCTCTGGTCTTAGTGAAGGAATAGTAGCCTACTTGTTCATGTATGCCTGTGAAATTTTGACCCGTAACATTTACTTTTTCTTTATCATATTCCTTCTCCTTCTCATTCCTATATTTATCAGTTGTACCACGGAAGGAACTTATAGTAATTTTACGCATAATTCTGTACCATTTATATCTTTATTTATATGTTTGAATTTGTTGTGATACTTGCTCTGATGTGCTTTTGTATAGGTTGAGATAACAGTTGCTAAGTACCCGAATCATGCTCTTGTATATGGCATAGAGGGAGAGTTCCCAATGATTTTCAACACTGATGCAAGAGGCCATGAACTGTTTCCAACAGGTTCCTCTTTTTATCTCCTCCATATTAGCATTTCTCTTTTCATCTATTAAATCCAACTTTGGTTACTTGTGCTACAGTACTTTCTTGTTATTGTACTACTGCTTTTGAGATTTATCTGGTTGAGTATGCACATA
The DNA here is from genome assembly GCA_038087645.1 of Saccharum hybrid cultivar R570. Classification (NCBI taxonomy): domain Eukaryota; kingdom Viridiplantae; phylum Streptophyta; class Magnoliopsida; order Poales; family Poaceae; genus Saccharum; species Saccharum hybrid cultivar. The sequence continues at coordinate 2,562,126 of JAQSUU010000198.1, forward strand.
AAAGAAAGGGAATAGAGAACAAACAGAAGCGTCCGCTTCCTGTTATTGAGAGCAATCATCATTATTTTGATTTCTAATTATCAAATCAGGTGCTCGATGTACTCCCTTTGTCGAGAAGTCAGCTTTTTTAAACTTTGACCAATTATATATAAAATAATATTAATATTTATAATACATAATTAGTATCATTAGATAGATCGTTGAATATACTTTCATAATAAACTTATTTGGAGATATAAATGTTGCACGCATTTTCTACAAACCTAGTCAAAGTTGAGAAAGTTTGACCTGCACGTATCCCATAACGTCATCTATTTTGGGACGGAGGGAGTACAATTTTGTTATGCTCTACTCTTATTTTGTACATAACTTTTTGGTTTTGTTCTGTATATTGAAAATAAGTTAACTGCTTAAACCTAGATTAGCAGATGGTAACCACAATGAATTATCGAAGTTACTGTCCATAATAGTATAAGGCATCGCTTCCATTAGACATTGCCTGAGTTAATAGAGTTAAGATTTTATCTACAAAATCCTTGCCTTCTGACTGTTATATAGGTTTTTCACTTACTAATCAACAGTTGTTGCGCATCGGAAATGAATTGAGTATGGTTTATTCTGCTGCAAATATTGCAGTTTATGCGCTTTGGAAGGTCCCCCATCTGTTGCCAGCTTTTACGCTCAAAGGTGGTGAGGTTTCACGTTTCGTGATTGGTGGCGCTGATCTGATGTTTCCTGGTATCAGCATACCTCCAGAAGGGTTTCCATCTTTTGAAGCTGGCCAACCATGGGCTGTAAAAGTTCCTGGTAACCCTGCTCCAATTGCGGTAAGTTTTTCATATTTCCTTGTAACTGATTTTGCCCAGAGTTTTTAAATGGTAGAGCTCTATCAGTATGTTCAAATCTACGCTTTTTTACCATTATGCATTACACAGGTTGGGAGCACAACTATGAGTAGTACTGAAGCCTTGAAGGCAGGGCTACGTGGCAAGGCTTTAAAGATTTTACATTACTACCGGGATATGTTATGGCAAGTGCACACTGAGCAGGGCTGGTACACAAATGACTTTAGCCATTTCTCAGGAAATTAACTTGTCTAATACTATTTGCAGGGATTCGGCTGATGGTCGTTATGTCCCCAATGAAGGATTTTTTGACGACATTGTTGTTGAAGATCCTAATTCTGTTTCAACATCTCAGTCTCCTGATTCTGCTGATGAACCTGAAGGCACGAATGATGGTAGTGTTTCGGCTGAAGATGCAGGAGTTGATATTTCAGACAATCATGGTGCTGATCCTGGCATCCAGAGTGAAGCCGTGGAAGAGATAACTGATGCTGTCAACGAACTAAAACTGCCTGAAGATAAAACCACTGAACAAGCACCTGTTGAAATGGAACATCATAATTTGACAACTGAGGAAATTGATTCTCTGTTGGACAAATGCCTTCTGCAAGCGCTATACACAAGCATAAAAGAAAAAGACCTTCCAATGCCAGGAAGTACACTATGGTAAATTTTTTGCTCCAGATCACATCTTGATTACCATCTAGCTTTAATGCATCTTTTCACATTTGTGTTTATTCTATTTATTTCTATATAAGTTATTGCAATCTAGTAGCTGCACACTCATATATTGAACTTTCATTGGGTTCAGCTGTTTTTCTCCAGGACATACTTCAGGCCTTTGATTGCATACATAGAAACATGTTGTACTCCACAATAAATGGCATTTATGTTTCTTTCTTTGTTTGCCTATTGTCCTATTAAGCTGTAGCACTACTTTTTTTTTCCCTTTTTGCCCAAGTAATCAAGCATTGTTACTAAAACATTTGGACTACTAGCCTGGCTGACTTTAACGAAATATTCAAATGTTCAACAACTTATATTATTCTGTGCAGGGCAAATCACATACTACCCTGCAGACCTCCTGGTGTTACTCTTGATATCAAAAAGTCATCACACAAAAAGTTGTCGAAGTGGTTACAATCAAAATCTTCATCTGGCCTTGTAAGACTGCTATTTTTTCATATGCATAATTTATGATATATTCGAGTTGATCCAGTTCTGGACTACATGTAGCAGTTTTTGTTCTTAATTTTTTCTAAGCATTTCAAAGAAGTTTGTCTTAATGTATCCATAAAACTACAAAACTGAAAGGCTGACACATAAATTGCCCATAGCTTCGTTAGTTGCCTGTCGCTATTTTTATTAGTATAACATGATAATCCAACGAGATGGTTCAGGGCCTAATCTAATGATTTAAAATTGGATTGAATCTTCAAGGCCCAATTTCAAAAAAGAAAAATTTCAGAACTAGTTTTGACATTCCTTTACTCAAATGTCTGAACAAGGCCCCCGCTGTATGTTTTGCAGATTTCAGCAAAGGAGGACAAATATAAGAAGGAAGTTATATTGCTTGCTATCAATCGTAAGCATCCAGACTACATGGTCTTTAGACCGGAAAAGAGGGTACAGGAGGTTGTTGAACACGAAAAAGATGTTGCTGAAAGTAGCGTCACTAAGCAATTGGAGGTTGCAGAGATTTATAAGCCAAGTTCTCATGTTAAACCCATATTTGTGGCTGTAGAAGCTGACATGGAGAAGTATTACAGTGCACCAGAGGCTTCAGATATAGTCTTCAGGTTTGTCTCACTCTCCGTAACTACTTTGTTGGACAAAGTGGTTGATTCTTTTTTGGTAATTAGCTAGTCCTATGTTGTGAAGTGTAAGGTGTCCAGTTTATTCACATTCTATAATTTTGTTTTCTTCTGCGAATTAGGTATGTCGAAAAGGAAAATCTGGTTAAACCTACAGACAAGGCCAAGGTGATTCTTGATGTTACATTATGTGATGCATTGTACAAAGGGGCTATCAAAAAGGGATCGGCATACCCAACTGAAATCCACAAGAAAGACTTGGGTTCAACATTTTTAAACCGCATGCAAGTTCACCATAAAGTATCAAGAGGAACTCAGGAGGTCATACGCAAGGGTGCCATAAGAACTATTCAGATCATGACAGAAAGAAGACAGGGTAATAAGAAGATGACGCGGCTTTCCGGGCTCGAGTGTTTTCTGATGGATCCTGATTCATTGGCTTCTGAACTCCAGAAAAAATTTGCCTGCAGCACCACCACAGCAGAGCTTCCAGGTAACTTGGCCTACGTCCCTTGTTTATCTTCTGTTCTTGAGCAGACTAGTTATGGTGTGAAGCAAATACCAAAATACATTACATCTACACGACCCTTTCAGGTAAGAAAGGGCAGTACGAGGTCTTGGTACAAGGTGGAGTGATTGATGACCTTGCAAAACACCTTGTTGACCACTACGGTGTTCCAAAAAGATACATCGAGGTTTATGACAAAACAAAGAGGTAGGAAGGGGAGCTGATCAGCTGGAGGGCCTTTTAGGTGTTGGAGCGCTTGGATGGTCCGAGGATCTTCAGCTTTGTGCAAAATACGAAATGATCCCAGGATTGTTTCATGATACTTCTTTTTTGTCATGAGATGTCTAGGCATTATTACGACAGTGTTGAACTATGAGTCATATATTTGTTTTCGTTTCTGCCCTTTATTGGTGGAAAATGCTATTGTGCTTCCTGAAGAAACGATGGTTACAGGACAATGAGGTTTCCTCATGTAACCACCATGCTTTTGGTGCTCCATTTTTTTGTGTTCAGTATCTGTCATCTTGTACAATACTAGCGTCACTTGTAATACTCTAGTACCCGCAAACCATTCCCGCCATGGAACTGTAGTTTCAGCAAAATTGCTGACGAGTAGATCAGACACCCATACTAATGATACGAACACTAAAGGCACAGCCCAGAGCTTAAGGGTACTTGAGCTCACGAACTGGGGCAGCTGATGCTTGCTTGAGCTTACGGACTGAGACAGCTGCTGCTTGCTGCCGATAGACAAACCAAAGAGAATCTGGTCACAGCCTATATCAACACAGCCCTTGAGAACGGGGTCTGGAATAGAGCAATGTCATGAACCGCACCACCGCAGTGCGTAGTAATAGAACTATAAGCAAAAAAACGGCGAAAGCATACAATTGAATATCAAAGATACTGGAGCTGTGTTTGGTTGAGCTTCTAAAAAATGCTTCTGATGTTAAAAAACAGAAAGCAACTCCAAACAGGTGAAATCTGAAACTACTTTTTCAGAAATAGCTGTTTTCGTGTGGTATGATTTTACTTTTAGCTTTGTACTTTTTGAAATATGGGAAAATAGAGAGCTGCTTCATAGCTGTTTCAAGCAAGATAGAGGAGGTACATTTTAAACTTGTTTTAACCAAACAGCTTTTCCACTGCACAGCTCACAACAGTTTTTTTACAACTCACAGCTAAACCAAAAAGACCTAACAAAGTGAATGGAAGGGCAAACTCAGTAAAACAGGTGTATCTGTCCTCTATAAATGCACGCACACATGCACTGTTTACTACTAAGTAGACTTCTTGCCCACACTTCGCTTCCTCTTTGACCTGTGTGCTGAAAAGTTCTCCTCACTGCTTCTCGATCTCCGGCTCCATGAATCAGAGCTCAAATCTCCACTGACTGATTCTGAGGTACCCTCTTCAGTACCACTGTGCCGCCTGTTTCCACTGTGCCGCTTCCGTCTCCTGTCATCCTTTGTACTTCTACTTGACCTCTGATGCCGAGCTTCACTGTCTGGATGAGCATCATCCTTCCTTCCCAACCTAGTGCCTTTACAGCTTGAACTCTGATATCTATCTACATCTGAATCAACATCGCTATTTGTGGCTACCCAACGATCATTCGAGTCATGGTGATCATGCTTTCGAGATTTCCCTCTTCCGCCATCTTTCTCATCATGATAATAATCTTCAATGTCACGTCTCGAGCATCTTTTAGTGTTGTGCTCCTTTCCTGTTGGTTTTTGAGCTGTAGAGTGGTGTCTTTCAAGATTGTAGTACTCTGATGATCCCCTCCTGCTCCGTTTGGCATCATCATACTCGTACCTGCTAGTGGACTTCTCACCTGAAGGACCCTTCCTGATGTCTGTATCAGTGAAGTCTGAAGGCCAATCAGAATATCCAGGCTCCAAACTTCCATACCTATCAGAACAGTGCTTTCTAGGCCTAGTTTTGTCATCTTTTTTTTCTCCATTACCATGATCACTTCTATGCCTTTCTTCATGCTTGTGCCTATGGGACTCACTGCCATTTCCCATGGGTGAAAATTGTCTATCATTTGTATCTTCAACATCTTGCCTTCGGCGCTTATCTACTGCTGAAGAATCTCTTCTATGTCGTTTGTACTCATAATCCATGCTGTGGCTACTACGTTCTTGCTTAGAGTGTGAATAATCTTGAGAGTGTCGTGTATGCACATCTTCATCCCTAGATCCTCTTGAAACATATCTGTTGAACCAAAATCAAAATATTAAGCAGTCCATAGGTATAATGGAAGCTGACAGGTAAAATGATTAACTCGTAATTTAGTATGTACCTATTGCTGGAAATTTTACGTTTCTTCCTATCAGAGCCCTCTGAACTTTTAAAAGTGGGGGTATCACTCTCCTTTTCATACATAGTATCAACTGAGAGACCAAAAAGAGCAGTCATCTTCCTAATCCAGTATCTAGGAGGAGGATTGTCCCAATCAGCCCACTCATAATCTCCTCCAGGATTGCGAAAGCAGTGAATAAAATTACACGCAACTCCATGTGAACATGTCTGAAAGAGGACGACACAAAATGCAGACTATATTAGCAGTTCTGAGCCTATTTCTCAAATTTTAGAGAGTATTCTCCTCTAACAAATATCAACACTTCAAACAAACCTCATATCTGTCATGAAATCAGATTAAATTGATTAAGGAGACAAGTTACAGCCCAAGTACCTTGTATCTTGACCTCATGTAGTCACCGCATATGGCAGCCTTCCATCTTGTCAGAGCAACAAATTCACATGTTATCTAAACGCACAGGAAAAATCCAGGTTCAGGTTATGCAAACAGTAGCATGTGTATTAATTTAATTTAACACAACAGACAACAGTATCTAAGGTTGCAGGATTCTGTGACTTAAGCAAGGATTAGTGAACAATGCTATTAACCTAGGGAAAAGTCCAAATTACTCTCCCCAAGTAGGCCATGTGTCCAAATTACACCCTCTCCCACACACAACCAAAAAAAATACAATTGGTCCAATCTACCCCTTAAAAAGATCTGCATTTTCTTTTTTTTTTGTTTCTCCATGTACAAGCTGACTTCCCTCTGTTCCAAATTATAAGGCGTTTTGGCTTTTCTAGATACATTCTTTTACTATATATTCAGATATAGTGTATATCTAAATGCATAGCAAAAGCTACGTATATAGAAAAGCTAAAACGTCTTATAATTTGGAAAGGAGGAGTATGGGGTGAAACCGGACGTAACTTTTTTAACATAACTTGTGCCTGTTCCCCATTATCACTGCCCAAAATTTTAACTTAAAACTCAACTTAGTACACAAATTTTATAAAGGGGTAGATTGAACCAACTGAAATAGTTTGGGGAGCAAAATAAACCAAAAAATAGTTTACTTACCCAACAACGACAACATAGCCTTTTGTCCCAAGCAAGTTAGGGTAGGCTAGAGATGAAACCCAAAAGAGACGAGAAAACAGGAAGACACATAAAGGGACATAAAGGGCACAAGACAAAAAGAGGTCACGGTTCAGGCACGTTGATCGTCAATCTCCAAGCGCTCCTATCCATAGCTAAATCCTTGGGGATATTCCACTCCTTAAGATCTCTCTTAACGGACTCGTCCCATGTTAGTTTAGGTCGACCTCTACCGCTCTTTACGTTATCGGCCCGCTTTAGAACTCCACTACGCACCGGCGCCTTAGGAGGCCTCCGTTGGACATGTCTAAACCATATCAACCGATGTTGAATCAATTTCTCCTCAATTGGTGCCACCCCAACCCTATCCCAAATATCGTCGTTCCAGACTCTATCCCTCCTTGTGTGCCCACAACACCAACGCAACATACGCATCTCTGCTACACACAATTGCTGGACATGTCGCCTTTTTGTAGGCCAACACTCAGCACCGTATAACATCGCCGGACGAATCGTCGTCCTATAGAACTTACCTTTCAGCTTCTGAGGCACCCTTTTGTCACAGAGGACGCCAGAAGCTTGACGCCATTTCAACCAGCCGGCTAAAATTCTATGCCTAACATCTTCATCAATGTCTCCGTCCTTTTGTAGCATCGACCCTAAATACCGAAAAGTATCATTCTTGGCCACCACTTGACCATCGAGGCTAACGTCTCCCTCCTCATGCCTAGTCGCGCTGAAATCGCACCTCATGTACTCGGTCTTAGTCTTACTAAGTCTGAACCCTTTCGACTCTAACGTGTGCCTCCATAGTTCTAACTTCCTATTAACCCCTGCCCTACTGTCGTCAACTAGCACCACATCATCAGCAAAGAGCATACACCAAGAGATACCACATTGTATGTCCCTTGTGACCTCATCCATCACCAAAGCAAATAAATAAGGGCTCAAAGCTGACCCCTGATGCAGTCCTATTTTAATTGGAAAGTCACTGGTGTCGCCATCACATGTTCGGACAAACGTCACCACATCCCTGTACATATCCTTGATGAGGGTAACGTACTTAGTTGGGACTTTGTGCTTTTCCAAGGCCCACCACATGACATTTCTCGGTACTTTGTCATATGCCTTCTCGAGGTCAATAAAGACCATGTGCAAGTCCTTTTTCTGCTCCCTATATCTCTCCATCAATTGTCGTAATAAGAAAATCGCCTCCATGGTCGACCTACCAGGCATGAACCCAAACTGATTTTAGGTCACATGTGTCACTCTCCTTAGGCGATGCTCGATAACCCTCTCCCAGAGCTTCATCATATGGCTCATCAACTTAATCCCACGGTAGTTAGTACAACTTTGAACATCTCCCTTGTTCTTGAAGATAGGTACTAATATACTTCTCCTTCATTCTTCAGGCATCTTGTTAGACCGAAAAATAAGGTTAAAAAGCTTAGTTAACCATACTATCGCTCTGGCGCCTAGGTATCTCCACACCTTAATGGGGATACCATCAGGGCCCATCGCTTTACCTCCCTTCATCCTCTTCAAAGCCTCTCCGATCTCTGCCTCCTGAATTCTCCTCACAAAGCTTCTGTTGGTATCGTCAAATGAGTCGTCCAACTCAAGGGTAGGACCCTCATTCTCCCCATTAAATAGCTTGTCGAAGTACTCTCTCCATCTGTCCTTGATCTCCTCATCCTTCACCAGAAGTCGATCTGTCCCATCCTTGATGCATTTTATTTGGTTGATGTCCCTTGTCTTCCTCTCGCGGATTCTAGCCATCCTATAAATGTCCTTCTCCCCTTCCTTCGTGCCTAGCCGCTGATAAAGGCCATCATACGCCTGACCTTTTGCTACACTCACAGCTCGCTTTGCAACCCTCTTCGCTATTTTATAGCCCTCGATGTTGGCTGCACTCTTGTCATGGTGGAGACGCTTGAAACACTCCTCCCTAATAGCCCTTTGCACCTCGTCATTCCACCACCATGTGTCTTTCGCTTCCTGTTTGCCTCCCCTACTCACGCCAAACACTTCCGAAGCCACCTTCCGGACACATGTTGCCATCTTTAGCCACATGTCGTCGGCATCTTCTCCTTCTTCTCAAGGCCCCTCGTCTAGCATCCTCTCCTTAAACGTTTGCGCTGCTTCCCCTCTAAGCTTCCACCACTTCGTTCTCGCAATCTTGGCCCGTTTGTCCCGGTGGACACATACTCGAAAGCGAAAGTCCGCCACCACAAGCTTATGTTGAGGGACAACACACTCCCCAGGTAACACCTTACAATCAAAGCAAGCACGTCTATCCTCCCTCCTTGCAAGAATAAAGTCGATCTGGCTCGAGTGTTGTCCACTGCGAAAGGTTACTAGATGAGATTCCCTCTTCCTAAAGAGGGTATTCTCTATCAACAAGTCATAGGCCAGCGCGAAGTTCAAAACATCCTCCCCCTCTTGATTCCTACTACCATACCCGAACCCCCCGTGCACCCGCTCGAAACCTACATTAGTCGCAACAACATGGCCGTTGAGGTCTCCTATAAAGAGTTTCTCGCTGATAGACACGGTACTAACCATACTATCAAGATCTTCCCAAAACTGCCTCTTGGTGCCCTCGCTAAGACCTACCTGAGGGGCATAGGCACTGTTCACATTTAGAGCCGAATTTCGAACTACCAGCTTGACTAAGATAATCCGGTCGCCTTGCCTCCTAACATCAACGACTCCATCCTTAAGGCTCCTATCGATCAAGATGCCTACCCCATTCCTACCCGATGTTATCCCCGTGTACCAAAGTTTGAAGCCAGTAGCCAGACAAATTTGGGGGTAGTAATTTGTACTCTCTCCTTTAAGCTATAACAATTATCCTCACATAATACTTGAGGAATGAAACAAATTAATTACCTGCTTTCCAGCAAAATAGCGTCCATTCATGCTGCTGTAGGCAAGAAGAGCTGAATCCAACGATTTATAGTGCACATAAACATTTCCTCGAAGATGGAAAGATCCATTTCTACATACCTAACATATTAACTGGAATCATTTCGATAATTCTATCGGATGAAAAAATGTACATAAGCCTAAATTTATGAAAATTGCAAAACACTGTTTCAGTTCCCACGGGGAACCATCATTTAGAGGTGCCTATCTGATTCACAGCGCTAAACTGTGAGTGGCTACTACTCTACAGCCCTTTTATTTCAAATTTGTGTCAAAATTTAACTTAGCCCATAGTAACAAGTGGGAATAGGCTCGTGGTATGCATTCTTCTAAGTAGAAAGATAAAAATAGAAAGAGGTCTAACAGTCAATCATATATGTGAACAGCGAGGTGAGGTTAAAATGCTTAGCTAAGACTAAGGTTGCGTTTGGATTCTTTATCAGGGACTGTTTAGCCTTGCTGAGAAAGAGTGCAGAACAGGGACATGCATTTGGATAGTTGGTAAGCCTATCTTGAGGTCCGTGCTAGCAAGGTAAGGCAAACTAGCTAGGGAACAAATCCCCTAAGTCTTCAGAAGTTTGGACATATTCTAGTATGCAATGGTAGTGAACTACTAAAGTGAACCAGTCTCCTCATGTAGAGCTTAAGAAATACCGATTAACCATGATCAATTTAATTGTAAACTAATTCTCCAACTCTCACTCACTAAGGCAACCACAACCCTAAGAAGATATCATAATCCTTTTAGAATTTAGAGCAACATCATGCGAAGTAAACAAACTGAATATAATGAATACAAAAGTAAGTGAAGCATCGGTTTAGGGAATCATGTTGTCTCAGGACAAAAGGAGGCACAAAGAACCTTGAAGTTCGCAAGTTCACCAAATTTCAGAAATTCTGTATGTACATCTTCATAAAATTCTTCATAGCTTTGTTCAATCTCTTCATCTGTGAACTGGAAAATGTTAAAGAATAACTTATTAGTCTGTGTTCAAACTATTGAAGAAAACAAACATCTTATTGTAATTCCCATTATCACTAAGAGTAGGAATAGGAAATAAAAAAGGGGAAAGAGAGAACCAAAAGTAGAGTCTATTTAGCTCTAGTTCACAAACAGAACTCTTCTTTGCACAGAAGGATTAAAATAGATTCACCTGTCACCCTAATGGTCATCAAAGACGTCCAATAAAGAAATACTCCTCAATGGTTCAACATTAAAAATTCCCGGATACTATCAAAATTGTCAAGGATCTACTTAATAAATGATACCCAAGACATGTACCAGTTTTCAAATATTGGACACATTTCTAATAGCTATAAAAAAACATCAAAAAGCTCAGCAACATCAGCAAGACCATGATAATTTAGGATACATGAGCAGATCAAAGTTCAAGACGTCCTCAATCAAGTGAAATCAACAGGCCTGATCACTGTATGCCTCAAGTCGAAGTTCTGAAGATAACATGAAAGAACATGCAATCTGTCGCAAGTCTGAGAGTAGCCAAGGAAAACTTGGAAGAAGAGGTCAGTTATTTATACTCATGGCTGCTTATAAAGGCTTATAAGCTTAAAGTGGAATACTTGTTATTTTGACATGAGCTTGATTTAAGTATTGAACTATCACGCTTAAAAGGGCACTGCCCATGAAACCAAAATTGAGCACCCTTAAACGTAAATAAATAGTAGTTTAAGGATACAAAGTTATTCATTAGAGAATTTCCTCTAACAAACCTCAAGCCCTTCATCTTGCTCCAAAGCAAGGCCTGGACCGTTATACATGTTTTTCATTAGCAATGTGCTTGATTTATCAGGGTAAAAATGAACCCTGCTGCAGCGCACTCCAAAGCGACAAGCCCCTGTCTTGAGGTGAAATGGACAATGGGCCTTATCCTACAGAAATAAAAGAAACAGGAAAAGGCAGAATGTCAAGTAGAGACCATGTATTTTCTTTCTGTTGTAACAAAAGAAATATACAAGACATTTCCTGTCCTAACAGAAAGAGAAGAATGGAACATGCCTGTTCTGTTCCAAAATTTGGAGTCTCTTGAGCAACTTTGTCAAGTACTTCTAGAGCAGACAAAGAAGGTTCTCTCCTCTGAGCAGCAAAAGCAACAGACTGTGGTGGGAGCGGATTTGATGTAGGTCGATCTTCCTGCAAGACATTTAGAGTAACCTTTATCGGCAGTATGTCAAAAAAATTGACCCGTAAGCAGCCATAAGGAACAGAACCGATAGAAATTTATAACGAATAGAAATTGTGACCTCTTGAACTGGCAGCTTTTCCTTGGACCCCTTTGGTACTTTAACCTTTTTCTTCTTCACAATGATCTCATTTCCTTTCCATATAATCTCTGCTGGACCATCTTCAACATATTCCCATTCACTATCTTCTTCTGACTGGTTTCCTTGGTCATCTTTAGGCTGCAAGAGGGAAGTTAAATTTGTAATCAGATCACTATGTTAGAATGTTTATACAACTTATTTTTCAAAACATGCACTAGTGAATTCAAAGACGTTCTGACAGAAAAAGGATTCAACAGATGGATTAATTAAGCTACCAAAAACATATATACATCCAAATGCAGAATAAGAGTCTGCCAGCTTAAAAACTACGAAGGTGATTGACACTTGCCTCTGACGATGACTACAGAAACTGATATCCTACTAACAATGACTAGCCCAGCAAGCTTATCCCAGCAGCAGAAAAGGGATGCGTCGATTGTGAAATGGCTAAACACGATATTTCCTAAGAAATTATGGAAAGGGCGGGGAGAGATAACCTCCTTTCGAGCGGAAGCCTCCGCAGCCCTGGCCTCCTCTTCCGCCGCAGCAGCCGCAGCCTTCTCTGCGGCGCGGGCAGCTGCGGCCTCGAGCCACCGGCGCTCGGCGTCCTCGAAGGCGCGGCGCGCACGCTCGGACTCCACAGCCGCCTTGGCCTCCTGGATCTCGAGGAGGCGTCGCTCCTCCTCGGGGTCGGCCGCGGGCGCCTCCGCCTCGGCCGCCGCGCGCGCGCGCGCCGCGGCCTCCCTCCGCGCCCTCCGGCGGCGCTCCTTCTTCCGCTCCCTCCGCTTCTCCCTCCTTGACGGCGCCGTTGCCGCCGCCTCCGGGGCACCATCGGCGGCGGCGGGGGCGGCGCCACCGCCCGCGGCTAAGGCCGACGACATGCCGAGTTCCTCGATTCGGTGTCGCCGGTAGGGCGCGATCGCAGCGGCCCGGCGGAATAGGCGTCGTCGGGGTTGGCGTATAAGTGGGCCTGGGCTTCTCGTCTTTCTTCAGCTGGGTCTCTTTTTTTTTCTTTGAGAACAGGTGGGCTTGTGTTTGGCAAACAGAGAAATTGGAGCCCGTTGGGCCCTTTAGAAATGGGACTCGTTGATGGCAACATGGGCCGGGCTCCCGGGATCTGTTCATTAGGGCACGTGATCCGATCCCCCCTCAATCAAGAAGTCAACAACGCTAATTCTCTTGCTAAAAAAAAAAGAAAGAAACAACGCTAGTTCTCAAAAAAAAAAAAGAAGAAGAAGTCAACAATGCTGCATCTTGAAGCTGCAGCGGCTTTTCACCTCTCAAAAAACGCTGTAGCTGCTGCAGAATCAAGCTGCAGCGAACAGCCCAAAAACCTCTAAAAAAAGTGCTAATTAGCACTCACATGCTGTTTAAATGGCACAAGTATGTCGTGTGGTGTGCATTCTTCATCATTACCACTGATGATCGAGACTGCGACGATCCACGCACGTTTGGTTTGTTTGGGACTCTGGGTGGCGTGGATCTGCAGCTGACTTTTGGTGCCTCGTTAGCCGTTGGGCTGCATCTGCTCGAAGCGTGCTTGTCCGTGCGAAGCGGGAGCGATGCCGCGTCGTTTTCCGCAGTTTGCCTCCCCGCCACGCCTGCACCTGCACCACCGACTCCTGCCTGCTCCTGGAAAAGAAAATCATGCACCCAGTCACCTAGACACAGTAAGTAAATGGTCAATAGCGGGACACGATCGCAATATGTGGTGGCTGCTCGGTGCTCACAAGTCGCGACACAACCGAAGCAAAGCTCTATTGGCCCTTATCATCTGCCTTATAATCCGTCTTATTCGACTTGTTTTTTTAGCCGAAACAATATTTTTCTTTCACAAAAAATCAGCCAACAGTGTTTTTCAGCCGGCTTATAATTCCAGCCGAACAGCCCCATTATTACATTTTTGGGCAAGAAGAAACCAGGATATCAGAGAAGACAATTGGTATCCTAATGCTATCTTACTGAAAAATACAATCATGTTTAGAGAGCGTAATGATGATAAATCTGTCCTAGCGAAGAAAAGAAAATATCTCCTCTGTCTCGAAAAGATTATGATTCTCGCTTCTCGTTATTCAAGAAATTATTGATGCTTATGATACCAAATGTTACCCCCATCTTTAAAAAGAATGCAATTCTAACAAAGTGTTATGTTTTAGTACCTTAAGTTTGACCAATTATAGATAAAAAAATATGCATATTTATGATACCAAATAAATAACATCAGATTAATTACGAAACATATTTTCATAATAAATTAATTTAAAGTCATAAATGTGAATATTATTTACTAAGGCCAGTCTCAGTGGGAGTTTTACTAGAGTTTCATTTGCATTTAATAGCCTGCCACATATGCATTTTTGATAACATGTCAACGTTTTAATGAAGAGAGAGAAGAATTGGGTTTCATGGGGATGAAACTCTCTTGGCACAGTTACCAACTCTCTATGAGTCATAGAATTAAATGTCTATGAAACTATGGAATGAAACTTTCCATTGAGAGTGGGTGTTTCATCCGAGTTTCATTTCATTCTATATGACATGGCAGTCTTGGAAACAACAAAATGAAACTCTCCACTGAGACTGGCCTAAAAATATGATCAAGCGCGAACCACTTTTTGTAGCACGCAACTCATAGTTACATTCTTTTCAGGACAGAGGTAGTAAGTATTATTAGATTAATTAAAACATACCCATATGTTCATAGTAGACTATTTATAAATATAAATATAAATATCTCCTCTGTATTGAAAAGAATATGATTCTCGCTTCTCGTTGTTCAAGAAATACCCATGCTTATGATACCAAATAAGATTAACTCAAAACGTACTCATATATTCATAGTAAACTATTTATAAATATAAATATTACTATTATTTTCTATAAATTTGATTAAATTAAAAAAGTTTGATTTGTCACAGATCTATAATTATTTTTTTTTCAAAACGGAGGGAGTACTAGCAGAACCGGATAAACGCCACTTGAGTGAAGTGGCGCGTACAAACGTCTTGTTCGACAACTCGGCAGTTCGTCACGTTCTTCACCTCCCAACCTCCCCTCCTCCTCTATTTCCCGTCCCAATACAGTACTTGCAGGTTCCAACCCAGCAGCTCGTCTCCTCCCTCCTCCTCCTCCCCTCCAAGCCCACACTCCACCGGATCCCCGGCGCCCCGCCCCGGGTCGGGCCCCGCCGCTTCTCGCATTCGCGGCAGTCCCTCTCGCCGCCCCTTCCCGGCGCTTTCTGATCCGTGCTGCTCGTCCCCACCGCGAAACCTGCCGCCTCGACCCCACTTCACTCCCTCGCCGCCCTGATCTCAGCTCCTCCGTTCGTGTCCCGACCGTGATCCGTCCGCGTCCGCTCCATGCCCAGCAGCGTTGAATCCGTCCTCTAAATGCCGCTGCCTCCGAATAGTTCCCCGCGTGCTGCTGGTTCTTGTGGATTGCGCTGTGAGGTCTACGTAGTGGGGACGCTGCGGCAGAGTGTCCTCCATTTTTTTCTCTCTCTCGCTCGCTCCTAAAGATTTCGAGAGCAGTTAGGTAGAGTATATTCGATTCTCCCTGATATAGTTTTGTTTATTTCACGCTACGAAGTCTATGCGCTCGAGAGAAAAATCACTGGTAGTGACGGCATCAATTCTTGTGATGTCTAGTGGCTAGGACACCCTCACTAGTGCTTATTCGTGTTTACTCGACCTTGTCCTTACCCTTCCGCATGCTGGTATCAATTGATAAACTTCCGGTTGTTGTAATTTGCGAAGATCAGGAAGTTGGCTTGCCTTCTTGCCCTTGCTCTGTCCGTAGTAAATGTTTGCCGTTTGGTTGATTGGAACTCCCAAGTGCTCGTCGGTCACATTTGTGTAGCTTTACCTCACTAGGATAAGCAAGGTTTCCCCCAAAATTCTTAGACCATTTGGGACCAAAAAGTAGATTGTGTGTTGGCTATTTGCCGGTAGGACATTGTGATATTGCGATGTCTTGCACCTCTCCAGATCCACCAGACTACTGCTCAGCCGAGTCGCCTGAGCTCAAGCTGTACCAGGCCTTCATCTTCTCGGTGCCTGTCTTCTTCACATTCGTCTTGCTTCTCTTCTTCTACCTCTTCTACCTGAGGCGGCGCAGGGCCAATTGGCAGTCCTTGCGGATGAGGACAAATAATTTGATACGGGGAGATAATACCAGAGTAAGTCAGGCGTCTTATTCTTCTGATAAATTTGTTGGTTTCTCCAAGTTGTTGGTATGCTCAGGGTCTTAAACATTATCTGTTTTGTGTTCGAAATCTGCATTTGTAGCTGGAGTGTGGTTTGAAGAAGGAGATGCGGGAAATGTTGCCAGTGGTTATCTTCAAAGAGAGTTTCTTGATCAGGGAGACACAGTCAGTGATTTACTTCTAAACTCTTGATCTAGTATTAGTGATATAATAGCTTTGTTTGTCCAGTTTCTGATTCTTTTACCCATCAAATAACTCAAGAGTCAACTTGGTAATGGATGGTAGCAGTCTAGTTCTGGCTACTAGAGAAAAAAAAATATATACATATCCCAGTCTCTTTGCCTAATGAGATCAATAACCTCAATCTGCTCGCCACTGTTTAGATAATTAATAGGTTGAAATCTTTCGTTGAATCGTGTTAGTGAAAGAATAACACAATGCCAATTGCCAATGCAGTAACGAATAGGGATCCTCACAAACACACGTCCTACCTTTCCAATATAGGCAGTGGTAGTTTAGCAATCAGTATGTAATGCCATGTTTGGGTTCAGATGCAGTCTGTGAGTTAATCTTTTGAATAGATGTTTTGGACATCTTGATACTTAAATCCTATATGAGGAAAATCCATTAATCATTTGGTAAAAGACACTTGCTGAAGGGGTTTTCCCCCCTACATCTGTTAATTCCCACCATTCTGCTTGCTAGCGAGGAGAAAACAAACACGCCTCCGCGCCCTGCCCCGCCTCCACCACCCCCCCCCCCCCCCCCCCCCCCCCCACACACACACATCCGTGTATGCAACACGCCTGTTTGACCATTTTCCCTTGATACTAGCCATTTCTTTGTACTGCCATTTGTCCCTGCATTGTATTTTGTTAAGCTGTGTTTTCTTCTGAATGATCATGGTTGACAGGTGCTCTGTCTGCCTAGCAGACTATCAACCGGATGAGAGGCTTCAGAAGATACCTCCTTGTGGACATACCTTCCATATCAGCTGCATCGACCACTGGCTCTCTACAAACACCACCTGCCCCCTTTGTCGAGTATCGCTGCTTCCAGCCCCCAAAGCAACCAGCATTGACCTGGATTTGGAAGCACAAACTGCTGTAGAGGAGTCTCTGAATGTACATCATCACGAGGAGGGATTTGTTGACGGCAACACACCACAGGAAGGTCAGGCAGCCGAAGGTGATGGAGTTGGTAGCGTTCAGGCTGAAGAACCGCACAGTGATGTGGCGGAACAATTGACGGTTACAGTGGTGGCTGAGCCTCAAGCCGACGCTGAAGGTTCACCAAGTACAACCTGCCAAACTGTTAAAGGGAAGAAATAAGGATAGCCATTGATGTATTTCTATTAACATTGTGTGTTTGGCTGATCAGGAAGGATAAACGCATAAAGATTGCCATTAATGTTGTGCTACCCATTTTCTGGGGAAAAAGTAAGAGTTCAGTGCTGGGGAAATCTTATTGATACATACTTAACATAACTGAGATATATAGTACTAGTGACCTGTTTTTCATTTGGTAAACCATGGTGTCAAATAATAGGTGTTTATTTTTCGAACGCCCTGGGATTCGTGAGCTGGCAAATATGCTTATTGGAATTTATATAACCTACTAAAAGCTAATCCAAGCTCCTGTAAACTAGTAATAATAACAAAAGTGTGCAAACATCAGTCATGCCTCAAAGAGGCCTATCCAATTGTGCAGGCTCGACTGGGTCAGGAGCATCACAAATGCAGTGCGCAACTGCAATGATGGAATGGCATAGCCCAAACAAGGTTGAGTGTGCACACCAAAAAAGCAAACACATTGGCTATAGGCTATAGCCCCCAAGCAGGAGCAGCAACCCAAGCAGGAGCAGCAAAACAACCACCGTGACATCGACGCGAACACTCTAACCACCGCACGCCAGGATGCCATCACCATCCAACTGATACTGCACTTTGTGCTGGTAGTGTACACGCATGATTACATGGTAGCACTAGGCGTCTAGACGCTAGCACAAAGGACTGCTTGCCAACAGGCACTCAACTCAGGCATCGAAACATACCTGCATCTCATGTGTGCTGCTTTTGTGGCAGGGAAGAAACTGTGGACCATGCTATCTTAACATGCCAGTATGTATCTGAGGTCTGGCATGAGATAAAAAGGTGTTTTGGCCTCATACTGAATATAAAGTATTTGGTCTGTATCAAGCAGTGGTTATTTGATTTCTTAGATGATGCATCTGATAACCAAAAGACCACTTACTATCACTGTTTGGCATATTTGGGAGGCAAGAATTGCAGTACGTAATGGTGAAAGCTGAGTTCATCCCAAGACCCAAGGTAATTGCAGAAAAGGCGATAACTTATACACAGATGTCTTTGCTGCACATATCTAAAACGTTCGCATTCCGGGTCTAAGCCCTCAAATCTTTCTCAGCCTCTGCTTTGGTAAACAGATGCCCTAGTCCCCTCGTGCGCGAGGCTAAGCAAGCTACGGCCGAAGCCATCATTCCAATGAGCCTTCCTCCGGAAGACCGGAATGGAGACCGGTAGAAAGACCATCGCCATCGCCATCGCCAGTCGCCATCACGAGGCGCATGCCTCTTCCACGCAGGCAAAGCACAAAGCAGAAAGGGCCTCCCCCGCATCAGCATCACGTAAAACCAGACATCCCAGGCATTGCAGATGAGTCCCTGGTTCATGTATGTACAGAATACAGATGCCTTGTACAGGAGGGCAGGCAGACACAGCACCAAGAAAGCACAAATGCCGGGCGGTGGCAGCAATGTTCCAACCGAAAGCACACACGACACCCAGCAAGGCAGCACGCGCCGAAAAGAGCATGCCGTTGGAACAAGCAGACATTTTGCACCAGAGCATCTGATACCACCAAGCCGGGATTAAAATGCAGGGGGGAAATAGCAGCTACGGAGGATGCTATATAGGAGTATATGTAGCAAGCAACATGACCGATGATATACATATACTACTACTGCTACTACCAAAATAGTTGTGTACATAAGTCCTATTTACTAGAGGTGAGAGGGGCAGCCCGCCGACGGCCAGTGAGACGACAGCAGTCAGTGGCAGTCTCCAAAACCAAAGTACCTGGCAATAAGCCATGCCTCCTACTGTACCAAATACGGCAAACAAAACACGGGTGCCACACACGGAACGGTATTCATTCCCCCTCCCAGCCATTCCTCGCTGGTAAAGGACCACAGCTGGTCCGAGCCGTTCCAGACCAGAGGCAGATGATGCAGGGCAGTGGTCTTTGGGCCCGCGAAGCAACAAACAGATAACTCTTAGTAGTCTCAAGGAGCATGGGCATTGCCTCCCATGACTAACATCCAAGAGGGGAAGAAAAGATAGAGCCAAGTTAGCATTCATCAATCCTTATCAGCAGCAACGGGAGCATTGTTGTTTGAGTCACTCTGTGGCATGTCAGATTCCAGTGACAATTTGTTTGGGTCTGGCTTGATGGTGTCACCAATGACCGGCAGCTTCGCTTTGGGAGTTAAAGACTTGGCCTCCTCGTAAAAGTAAATATATATCCTTCTTACCATCCTGCAAAATTCACTGCAACGAAAGAAAGAAAAATCCCGAGTAAAATCAGCGACATAGTTAAGGACTTCAAAAGTTCCATCACTAACGAATCTAGTGCAAAGGGACAAGGGTACATACTTCCATGGATCGTCCCCGACCAGCATCATATCATCCTCATCATCTGTGTAAACAACCTTCCATTTCTTGAGGTTGGCAGAAAGCTCTCCATGGATATCAAACATCTCCTCCAACTTGCGGTGAAGATCACCATACCCATCTAACCTCGTCAAGTCCACTGCCCTGCCAACCGCCATTCCTTGCATGATTACCTGCAGGGACAACAGTTATTAGTTACACTCGCATCACCATAAAGGATGCAAGTTGAAATGTTCATAACCTATTATCACCTTGGTGCAGCTCCTGACTTGCCGGCTCTCTGTTTCATTAGGAGAGCGCTCACTGCTTGCCGCTGGGGCATCCGTTTTGTTGGCATGGGATGGTTGTGACAGCTGATCAGATTCAACATCTGCTGAGAGAGCAGGTGGCTGATCCTGACCAACACTAGCAACAGTAACCACAGGTGATACTGCAGAACCTATCTCAATACCAAACAATCTGCAGCCAGAAGTAGCAGATTCTTGCTTCTTTTCAGTAGGAGCTTTGTTAATGCTAGCAGAGTAGGATTCAGTTCTTGTCTCTCTCATTGTCCAGTACAAATGATTGTTGTTTGGAGTAGAACACTCATTCTTTGAATTGAATCCCACATTCAACGATGATGAGAAGATTGAATTGGGGTTTGAATGGTATAATTCCTGAGTTCGCTGCAGTCCTGAAAATGAGAAAGCTTGGGCAGGCTCAGCTGGGGATTTCCAAAAACCTAAGATGGCATAGAAGAGAATCAGGAGATTAGGTCTGCAAGCCAGCCAATATGTGAACCGAACAGTAGAAAACATAAGGTCTCTGTCCCTATAGTAAGTATCGTTGTCATAGGCAGAGGGATAATTTGGCACATCAGCTTAGCAACCACATACCAAAAACTGGAGGAAGTTCTGGAGCAATAGAAGGTGAAGCAGGAGGCCGTGCACGCTTATTCCGTAAAGGAGGTTGAGGTGGCTGTGGATTAGTTGCATCAAGGGGTTCTAGTTCCCATGGTGATACTCTATCTGGACGCAGAATAGCAGAAGGCTCGTCCCATTGGACCTGTCAGCAGTGAGAACATGGCTTGAGGTCTTGGAAAACACATATGAATTGTAACAATATTTCAGAGGCAACTGCAAAGTAAAAGTGGAATTGTGTCCACAAATAGAAAAATATTGATTACCTTCAAAGATCTCCACTCAGAGTTAGCCCACGGAGATGTTGAGTTAGCTGGCATGCTTCCTAGACCAATAATTGTCCCACTGAATCTGTAAACAATTAAGGAAGAAGGTAATAATAGGCACACCTCTGAAATCTATGACGAAATAACTATTTATGGAATGTAAAAATGGAGAATACCTTCTTTCAGGAGATTCATCACCCTCAAATCTCATTTTAAACCTCATACCAACAGACATCTTGTGATTCTTAGCTTCAAGGTACTTGTTTACACTAACGACAAATTCCGACCGACTTGTTCTGTGGACCAAATTAGATGGTCAATGTAAGTTTCAGAAGTACAAGTTTACAAACAACGCATTTCCACATGTCAAACCTAATAGGACAATATAATTTGAGCACAAGAAAAAACACAACTCATGTGAACAAAGAAAAGTGTCTCGTGTGAAGCTGGATAGGCATCAAAGCCACCACCCACCACCACAGGAAAATCAATACTTGATCACAGCACAGTTAGTTCATGTCCAAAGTATAGTACACCCAACAAAAAGATATTGTCTTGACTCTTGAGTAAAGAAAGGATTCCAAGAAGGAAGTTTTAAACTAAAATGAATCAAACCTGGGTTTGTAGAAAACAGAAAAGAGAGTTCCAGTGGAGATGGCATGAGATGCAGTTGCTAGGACTCCAAGATGCATGCTGTGGCTTGAGATAACCGAAGACGGCATGTTATTTAGTTGCCTCATGAGCCTCCTCACCCCGACTCGCAGCTCTCCGTTCTCACCTCTGTTAGATGAAGAACAGTTAGCAGGTTGATCCAAAAATTCAGAACCAGGAAACAAATGCAAATGTGCAAGACAGCTTCAACATGCAATTCTGTCACACCTCAAAAAGATAAACGCATCACCAGCAACCAATCTTTTTGAGCTAACAAAAACACTCCAGCCTGTCGTAAGTAGATGCCTCCTTGGTTGCCCTGGAAGAAACAGCAAATACTTCAAGAGTCATTGTAACCTAAGTCATTAGGAAAGCATCATTGTTTGTGATCAAAATAATTACAGGAAATTTGTTTCTGAATTAGGGGAACTAAGTTCATTCAAAATTAACGCCACATCAGAACTATAAAAACAACACTATAATACTAGGAAACTAAAAGTAGGTTTAACTGGTACGTTGAGATCAGAAACTAACCTCGAAAGATGTGACGGAAATGCCATTCATTTCCATGGAGATCTTTAGCCACCAGTTCTTGCCATGGTGGATTCTGAGTCATGTCCTACAAATAAAATTCATCCCATTTAAAAGGCTGTAACTCAAATACTACACCTAGGTATGTCATACATTATGACACTAACCAGTTGTGGCAAACATTCTTCAGCATGCCTCCTGAGGACAGAGAATCCACCATGGGTACTTGTATCTGAAGCAGTCAAGGTCTTGCAGAAGGAATGGACGTTGCATCTTTCAGGCTCGGGTGGCTCAGGATCTGGGATGGTGGGCTCATTTTGCTAATGTAGTGAATTAGGAAAATAAGTCAACACAGACACATATAATACTGACTATGCAATATAGTTAGAGAAGTTGATTGCAAAAATGAAAGATCATGATGTGAGATACAGTACTATACTGCGCAAACAAAGAAACAGACAATAACTCAATGAGAGGATTGAGATCCACAAGAAATTATATGAGTGAACCCGCTCACATCTGCTTCTGGTTGCAGCATAATTTGAGCATAAACTTCATCGGAATCAGTTTCAGCCTGCATTCCAGAGGTAAAGCAGTAAGGGAAAGTACAGGATTAGTCCTATTAGTGGGCAATTGTCATTTCAGTGAAGTTTGCATGAAGGGGGACTACGCAATGTAAAAGGAATAGAGGACTTACTCTAAGTTCTACATTGACCACCTTGCAGAGGATCTTGGGTGGAAGATTAAACAGAGGTAAGTGCTGATCAAGTTGTTGATCTGTAGATGCTTCAAGCTATAGAAAGATGTCCGTTCGTCAGTTTAATGACAAGATTACATAAAATGGCGGAATTAATGCAGAACAGACCACTGTCATTCGAACAGGAAATATTATTATAATATTAATAGCTACAGAACGCAGATAAGCATTCAATTCCTTAACTGTGGCACATTAAGGCAAGATATACCTGTTCCATATGGCCCTGTGGGAAGTAGTAAACCAGCTCGCCTTGGCGAGGCACTGTGACCAATGGCCCAGCACAAGCATGCCAGAGTTCCCTGAACAAAGCATCACCAGCACTCCCTATACAAAGGCATTTGATTTGGTTAAGGAGAAATGTTCGTGAGAAGTTGAGAACAAGGCATACATTGAACTGTAAGGTTTCTTAGTCTTTTATTTTGTAAATTTTACAGTATAATTAGTATATTTTTATAATGAATTAATTGAGTAACAGTGACATAATCCTAATGGAGCAACATGCACACAGATCCGATAGAAAATCATATTTGTTTCTAGGGAAATGCTTCACATGCAAGCCATTGGTACAACTCTGCTGCAACAGATGTTTTGAACCCCTTTGATTAGAAGTAAATACCCACCCAAGTACTTCACACAGTTGAGCAAATCATACAACTTTTACAACGGAATGCACCACTAATTTGACACAAATAAGTTTACAGATCCACATCTATACATCTTTCTCTCCCCTGAGTCCAATTCCCCAGACAGTCACAAATAAGTTTACAGATCCTGTTTTGTACAGATTACTGCAGAACAGCGAAATTGCAAATTGTCGGGCAAAGCAGTCAAAACAACAATCCTATAACATATACAAGAATTAAGGGTCATCTATGTTGTAGTAACAATTGTTACCTAAGCAAGGAAATTTTACTACGGAAGGCGCCGTGATTATTAATTAGAAAAGGAAATCAGTTTCCAGATCCACAATTAAACAATTACACATTCCCCGCCCCAAATTTCACAGATGCAACTGTGCATGCATAAAAACGACAGACAGACAGCCCATTAACTAAGCAGGCAGACCAGCAAAAATGGGGGCAAATTCACCCATGAATCGGTAAAAAAAGCAACAGACTGCACCAAAAAAATGGCAAAGTTACGAAGAAAAGCATTCCCGCCATGAAAAAAAAAATGCACAGCCGTCCCAAATTGTACCGAATTCCATACTTTGCTCTTCTCCCTCACACACGAGAGGGGTCAACTCCCTAAGTCCAGGTTCCTCTAGACCTCTGCCCTCTCATCGATTCAGCGCCCACCCACCAGCTCAGCAGTTATCACCACACAAAGGCCTAGCCGAAGCAACACAGGCCGAGAAAACAAAAGAAAAACGGAAGCATGCCAGAGAGAAGGGAAGGGAGCAGCCAGGGCGAAGGAAACCGAACCTGAGCCGCGCGCCACGCCAGCGTCCGCCATCTCCGTTGCCTCCGAGACGAGCCGCGAGCAGAATTCAGCTGGAGAGCACCGAGCCGCGCCCCGATCTGGTCACCCCATGCCGAGCTCCGCAGATCTGCGCGCGCAGCAGCAGCGAGGTAGCCGTTAGACCCCCTGAACCCGCGTAATTCAGGATAAGCGGAGGAGCCGAAGCGCGGGAAGAGAGAGGAGAGGATCTTACTCTCAGGACTCAGGAGCAGGGGATGTCGTCGCACGTGGCGGCTGCGGACGGGAGCCGAGGGCTCGGCGGGCGGAGGTGACGGCGGCAGGCCGGAGGCGGCCGAGGAGGGGGAGGGGACAGGGGAGGACGACGAGGCGTGAGGCGGGGAGCTCGTGAGGGAGCGCGCTCCAGCGCCTATGCTTTTGCTGCTCCGGGCGGGTTGGCTGGGTTGCCTTGGCTTGGACTTGGAGTCGAGGAGGCGCTGGTTTTTTTACTAGCCGCAGTGGTAGTAGTAGCGCGAACGGAGAAGCGACGGACAGCGCGGCAGGGGCCTGCAGGCAGCGCGGGTGGGTGGCCGTGGCCCCGTGCTCCGCACCGGCACAGCGCGGTACAGCACCCGCAGCTTTCGCTTGGGTTTTTCGAAACGGCTGCCGTTTCGTTGCTGGGTGAGATCGGTTTTGTGCGGGTTTCCGGGGGATTTTTCCCGCGGGAAAGGCGTGGACGCAGTGTAACGCCCAGCGTTAGTGGGGTGGAGTGCCCAGGGGGGCAGCTACGCGTACACGGCGAGTGCGTCCTGCGAAAATGGCTCTCTTTCATCTCTCTTCTTTTGCTCTGTGTGTTGTATTGGGCATAGACTAGGGTTCCACTTCCATCCCGATATGTGTACCCGTTTGCCTTCATTTAGAGGCTACCCTAGCTACGGTCGCCGTTAGAGTTTGTAAATGCTAATTTCCCATGTAGATTTTTAAAGCTTTGTCTCTTTCGTATATTTGTTCAAAGGCAAAGAGAATGACAAAAGTATGGAAATGAAGTTTTGTACCACCAGTGCACATGAGAGAATTTTTTTAAAAAAAATATTGAGACAAGCACTTGTCCAGGTGCATAGCCAAAAATACATTTATTTTGAAACAGAGGTACTACCGTGAGACAAAACTGAATAAAGATACAATTTGCTTTGATATTCATGTAGCATCATATATCCATATAATTACACCGTGAGTTCACGTGCCTAACGCCGCTTTGAGCATGCAAGATAAAAACATTACAACCATTATCAACACTAACTTTGCATCTCATTGTCTGTAATAGGACCCAAGTTGTCCATTATGGCGTCCATATTATAGCCATTGAAGTCTCACGGGTTCGCGTGCTAGCTGCACTTCGAATATCTGTCCTCCTGGTCACACGAGATCAAGCACGGTCTGACGTAGCCTACCGTTAACTAATTACGCGCAACACCGCCAGTTGACGAATGACGGCCGCATGATGGCCTGCCCTGGACAAAGCCATCTCGTAGCACAGATACAACATACGGGGGTTCTCGTGGCACGTGGACCGACCCCCACATCATTGTCCAGTCCCGCCTACATATATAGGAATATAGGATCGGACGATCCAGCAAGGCACAAATCTTTCTTTTCCTAACATGTATAGTGTTCATGTACTATTGCATGTGCTACTACTTGTCCTAAACTCCTTATGTGTTGTCGCCTATATACAATGCTGAAGGCTGCAGGGTGACTGATCTCACCCGGGAACACATGGTCAGGTAATGTTCAGTTGTAGGCCTTTTACGATATTCTCTGCACAAAGATATCATTATGTTTGCTATTTTAGCCGATATCCATCTCTCAAACTAAAAAAAGATAACATGTGTCTTTGGAGTCACTTTCGTAAGATGTGTAGTCGTATTTTCCTTTTTAGTGTGAGGCTAGCAACACCTATTTCTCACTAAGAACTAAAAGATTTTTGTGAACCATGGAATAGTCACGTACTGCGTGGTGTTTAAATCCATGTTAACAACTATACGTCTCTTCGTGAGCTCTGAAATATTTTGAGTATCTATCGTGCTTCTCCTCGTCCTTCTTTTCGATGAGGTGTGTTGTCACGATCCTTTCATATCGTGGACTAGCTACAAGATAACATATCTCACGTAGGAATATGCAATTAAGGAATGTTCAGTCACTTCATATCTTTTTCCAGCATTCTCGGACAAAATATTATCTAGTTTGCTCTTGTGGTCCCTGTTCATTTTCAATATATAGTTAATGGTATACACATCTCTCAAACTAAAAATAGGTCTCCGTGTCTTTGGGGTCACTTTCACAAGATAAGTAGTGGTATCTGCATTAGTGTGAGGCTTGTGACACACATTTCTCACTCAAAATTCAAAGATTTTGTGAATCTTTCCATAGTCACGCTAGGCATGGTATTTGAGTCACGTTAACAGCAATATGAATATTCAAGTATCAAAACATTTTTGAGTTAGTCATTCCCGTGCCTTATTTCTCCTATGTACGGCCATTTCATGGAACTTGTAAAGCACTGCCTTTCAGCCGTCACGCCCAAAAAGAAGGTCTGCCCCTCTCATCCATGGCTAGCGGCACATGTTTCTCTCCGAAATCGGAGGCGTCTCTGTCGACGTGCATCTCCATTATGGAAAAGAGGGGTGCATGTATTTTCTTGCGAAACCAATGGCAGTAGGAATATTATTATTACGGGTGTTTGGTTCCCCGCCGAGCGTTCCCTGCCTCACTTGCGGCGCGCCATTGTTGAAAAGTCGTTGTTTGGTTCAACATGTAGGTGCGGCAGCCACAGCTTTTTCTAGCGCAAAACCATGCCAATAGCGTGGCGGTCGTTTTTGGCGTCACAAAGTGTGATGACGCCTGGCGAGTTCCGGCTGGCAACCAAACAGCCTCTATATATTGCTAGCTATATGTGCTTACAAAGTCATCCTTTGTTTTATAATGTCCTAATAATAATTACTAAATATATGTAAACCACCAGAAGCAGAAGTGTTTCTGCGATGACGACCTGCCACGACCCAACGGATATGAAGTGACTGAACAGCACGACCTGCCACGACCTGCAGGGGGCGGAACGCTTGCCGGTGAGTAGCCATCGCGATGGCGACCTGCCACGACCCAACGGATAGCCGCACGTACCCGACCCGTTCGATCGGTCCATGCAGGCCAGGCTGGATGCAGCGAGGCTGGTCGGGTTGCACTGGAGACTGGACGGACCGGGCGGGGCCTTCCGGGCTAACGCCGTCAGGCTGGCACGCACCAGTACCGTGGAACAGCACAGCTCTCGCTCGACGGGTCACGTGCCGGGCGGGCCCCGCGGACCAGCGGCACGGGTCTGCTGCTCTGCATCAATGCGTGTCCCTTGCCGGCCCGGCACCGCACCTCCCACCGCTGGGCCCATTCCCTGACAGTGCTAGTGCTCTCGCTGGACGTACTGGACGGACGGATCGCCCCGTGCAGTCGTGCAGCCAGCTCTGTGGCCCACGGTTCAGTGGCAGTGTGGCACCAGCCTGCTGTGTGATTTGGGGCTTGTTTAGTTCTCGAAAAATTTTGGAAAACGTTATCGTAGCAATTTCGTTGTTATTTGACAAATATTATCTAATCATGGACTAACTAGGTTTAAAAGATTCGTCTCGTAAATTTCGTCTAAACTGTGTAATTAGTTTTATTTTTTATCTATATTTAATGTTCCATGCATGTGTCCAAAGATTTAATGTGACGGGGAATTAAAAAAATTTTGGAACCAAACAAACAAGGCCTTGGTCAACCTGCAGTTTGAGCATGATGGGACGAAAATGATACGAGCCTGTCGCGTTTGCACTATACTCCAACAGTGTAGTACAGTACTTGCAATCAAGCTGCGCTCGTGTATTCTAGTACGAGGCCTGCTGCCCCGGTCCTGCTGGGTGCTGGCGATATATTGCTGTTTAATTAATTTGTTGCACGGGTATTAAGGAACACGTACGCGCGTTTGATGCTGTGGAGTAGTACTGGAGTGGAAGAAAGGTACCGGTGGATGACAGGGAGAATGAACGAGGACGAAGGAAAGCAAGCCCGGGACAGTGGCCGCCCGGTCCTTGTCCACGTGGTACACTGCATGTTGGCCATTTCTTGCTCGATCCCTTTTCTCTCTTCTCCCTTGCGCACGCTTTGCTGTACCCAGCCAGACCAAACATGAGGGTGACCTTAGTTTTGGTGGCTGTCTGCCCCGGGCCTAGCATACCTTAGCTACTAGATTGGATGCCCATGCCATATGCATGATGCATCATCGTTTCTTTTTCAGAACGGACTTGCCTGGCTTTTGTTCATTGCATCTAGTTTTCCCCCGCGAGTACTTGAAAGCGAAGCACGACGCCATCTCAAATCAGAGGCGTACATACTGTAACTGCATAGACTATGACATAAGATATCTCAAGAATGGTTAGTATTATCATACAAAGGGCCACTTTTTTTATCTTGAGTGGGAGATCAGTTAACCTTGCCTTTCAATCTTTCATCATGTGGCGGCTGGGGGGGGGGGGGGGGGGGGGGGGGGGGGGGGGGGTAGAACGAGG
The DNA here is from genome assembly GCA_038087645.1 of Saccharum hybrid cultivar R570. Classification (NCBI taxonomy): domain Eukaryota; kingdom Viridiplantae; phylum Streptophyta; class Magnoliopsida; order Poales; family Poaceae; genus Saccharum; species Saccharum hybrid cultivar. The sequence goes on from JAQSUU010000198.1 coordinate 2,590,903, forward strand.
AGTGACCGTTCCACACGCCACCGGGCGTGTACAATTCTGCCGCACGCCTCCGCCGATATACATCACAAAGACCTACTAGAGAAAAAGGACAGATAGTGAAACGTTCACTAGCTCGAGGATATTCTACAACCACAAGCGTATTGGTTCAAGGAAAAAGATACCCAGTGGCATTATTACCTTATTTGACTTGGCCTAGGTTTACTGGGCAAGTAGTTATCCCAAAGTCCGCACCAAGGAACGAAGACGATGTGCGCTGCACCACTCGCACGCACTCGCAACGACCTACGAAGACCCCCTAGGTGCTAGCTAGTGGTTCATGGTCAATGGCTGGCCTCCCACTCCCAGCTTAACCCATGGAGACCGCTCGCGCTTGTGTGTGCGTTCCACGGGGTGCCGAGAGCAGCGGCGTTTAATTAATCAAACCAACGTGTTTAGCGGCCGCTAAGGATGGGAGAAAGATACTCCTCGTCCTCGTCCTCGTCCTCGCCCTCGGAGAAAAAGAAAAGGGGACGAGAGAAAGACAAACCGTTGTGATTAGCTGCGGCCAGCGGGAGTCAGTCAGAGGTCAAGCTTGGGAATGGGATGATGGAGTCAGATCATCAATCAAGAGGGGAAAAAAAGGTTGGGTCTTCGTAGCAAAAAAAAACTAAAACAAAGAAAAGCTGGATGTGGCCTGTGGCCGTGGGGGACAAGGACATGCGTGCTGCGTGTGGCGTGAGCAGCCTGCCAGTGCAGGGGCAGCACCGCAGCGGAACTAGATTAGTTTAACCCAAGGGTGGGATTAGATTAGTTTATCCGGATGCCGGAGGGGAGGAGTGTGGATTAGGATACTCCATTCCATTGTTGGTAGCTCCTGGTGGATGGTGGGGAGCGGAGGAGCAGGGCCTATGAAAGGGGGACAGAAATTCCACCAACCAACCACACCTCGTGGCCGTGGTTGTTGTTTGCTGTGTCTGTGTGGCTCAGGAATCTCTACTCTGCAGCCCCACCTCCAGATCTTTTTATGTGAGAAACTTAGATTTTTGTTAAATACGTACGGCTCTTTTCTTTATACTAAATACTACTGTTTTTTTCACTCTATAGATTGTTAGGCCAACACATACTGTATATGGGGAAGCACAATTGGCACTTAGTGGTGACATTTTTCTGAGACAGCGATGGAGATCAGCTTACCTCCGTGACCCTGTCCTGCTGGTGTACTGTTGGGCGGTCAAAAGGTGCATGGCGCATCGCATTCGCGTTCGTGCGTGAACGCACAGGACACAGGGTGCCATGGAGCACTGGCGCCACGCGTCGGTGACGAGATTCGCTGCACGGGTGGTCGCCAGCCACGGCACGTGGGCTGCTCCTGCTCCGCGTCGCCATCCATCCATTATCTGACGTGCCACGCAGCCGAGCACACCGTTTCTATATATGTACAGAGAGGAACCGGCTATTGCACGCACGTGCATGCGTTAGTCTTATAGCACGTACACTCTAATTAAGGAAAAATCAAAAATACAATGCTTTCCATTCTAGGTAGGTGCGGCAGGCACCAACCATGTGCGTGAGAAAATGCTGCAAAACAAGGCTTTCGGGCCCTTTTAAACACGCAAAACAAGGCTTCAGAACACTGTGGCCACCATCAACGGCTGATTCATTCCAAAAATAGAGGCAGGCCGATTCATCCAAAAATAACTGAATCATTCCAAAATAGAGGCAGGCTGATTCGTCCAAATATAGCTTGTACGTATGAATATACAAGAATATACTATTAGCTTCCTCTCGGACACTAGAATTACACATTGAACACAAAAAAATAGAACCAACCAGATGCTACAAAGCAATTTAGTTCTTTTGCATCACCTAATGAGCAGATAGTACCGCAGTTTCTGCTGCATAAGCAGATCTGATCCTAATAGATAAGCAATTCAATTATTTTGCATAAGCAATTCAATTCTTTTACATAAACAATTCAATTCTTTTGCATAAGCAATTCAGCTCTCTTGTATCACAAACAGTAGTACAGTTCCTAACTAATGTTCTTAATGCACATCTTACTACCAGATATTGTTCTTACTAGTTAAAATGGACATATATTGCATGCACCACTCCTATAGATATACATCTTGATGCATTAAACCTTCTTGTGTTAGTTGCTGCACATGGTTGCTCCTATAGATATAATAACATGTTTAATTTGATGCTTGATGATCTCGCACCTACAATTAAAGAGAACAACAGGATAAGCACATAAATGATAGTGAGAAACTGAGCAAAAAAAAAGGTTTAAAACAATTGAGGACGAGCTAGCCTCAAATTTCATCTTTCTCCAAAGAAAAGGAAAACACAAGAACAGTAGATTCATTAAGTTAAAAAACAGAGTATGGATGATAGCATGTAATGAACAAAGCTGATAGCATGTACTGAATAAAAGCTGATAGCATGTACTGAAACAAAACTAAAATCATCTATTGAACAAAACTGCATAAGTTGCTGGTCTTTTTTGCCTAATTTAGTACTATATTATTGCCTAATGGATTTGACTAAGTTGTCTGCTGTCATAATATTTTGCATGCAGGTCTTAAATATGGATCTTAATGAGTTGCCACCAGCTTTGGAAGGTGATTTCTTAGATGCGCTTGATTTGGATTATGTGATCGGCAATCCTTTCTTCTGCACTCAAATGTTTGTAATGAATTTCCTCAGCCTGATGAACAGCATGTGAACCAGCAGATTTTGCCCCCTAGTAAAATGCATTGTTGTCTAACAAAAAGACTAAATTGCCTATTTAGGAGCATAATGTTGCCTAACAAAATGACTTAAATTGCCTAACAAAATGGTTGAGTTTGTCTTTTGCGTATGTGTGATCATACCTCGTTGCTGCTATTTGGACGCTGGCGCACACTCCATGAAACCTCTGCCCTCTAGGCATGGTACGAAGAACTATCCCTGTAAAATGCATGCACAAAAAAGAGTTGTTATCATTACATTTGTATATAGCAGGAAGCAAAAATATTATAGTTAAAATGCCTACAATATGACAATACAACAAGGGCAACTAGCTCAATTATGTACGCCATCCAGTATTTTCATATATACTTAGAAATTAGAAACTCACATGAAGAAAATATGGATAATCAGCCTGCTCAACTACAATTATTTGGCTGTGGTTGCAGCTTATTGCAGTTATACCTATAGTATAGTCTAGTTTAATTTTGCAGCCAAAATAGCAGCAGTCGGCTGCAAAAAAACTGCATTTTTTAGACAATTAAGTGTCATTCGTTAGGCAACTATGTCTTCTTAACTGATTGTAGGCCCTAAAAATTTTAATATGGATGAGATAGAAACATACTGACTAGGAATAAGCACACAAATGTAGGCAGCTGAGAGCACATTCCAGTGACAACTATTGGGATGTCCAGACATATATTGTGTGTTGAGAGATATTAACTGATTGTAGGCCCTAGAAAAATTGATTTCATGTTGGACTAGCCAGGTATAACGGAACAGCAAGCAATCTCCAGTTAACTTTGCACAAAACAGATATACAAACCATGATGACAGGGACAGCAAGCTGGAGATTGGTATGGTATCTGAATATATAGAGTGTGAGCACCATATAGCTGACAGAGTGCATCTCGGGGATCATTATGTTAGAGAAGCAACTGCGAAGCGCTACGCATCTGGCCTTGCCCAAGAACATGCCCAACAGGATGCGAGATGAACGTACTTGTGGTGGAGATGTACATAACAGTGCCACACTGTGACCGACCTGATGGTCGTGTCTGGCAGGCCATGGCTGCAACTAAATCTTTCTGTACTTCCTACGGTCAAATACACAGCAAGAGATACTTGAAATGGAAGGATCAATCACAAGCATCTCACATTGGCACCTGGAATTCCACCAAGCTGAAGGCAGCATAATTGTTTTGTGGCACTCGAAATTAAAAACCCGATGCTCCACTAGCAGCAGCATCATAGTCACTTCCTCGATCTTCGGAAAAAACTAGGGAACTGAAGATAACATCAGAAAGGACATCTCTTGCAGGTATATGAACTATATACTGTTGCCACCACTATGCACTGTAGCAACAAGAGTTTCCAGTTTCTCAGGCTTTTCATCATCAGATTCACCGAAGGCAGCAACATCAACATAGCAAGGACATGAAGGCTTGCAGACACGTGACAGAGTACCTCTCAGCCAAGTCGAATGACGGCCATGGTAGAGGACGCAGCCCAGCATCACAGCTCATCAACCGGAGTTCTGAAGGTAGAGCCCATGGCATGTGCTGCCTGTGTAGCACTGCATCTGAATGGAGACGAGAAACAACTCTGTGAGAGGATGAGGAAATTCATCAAACACCTGTCGGGCAAGGTTCTGGGAACCGCATCCTCCTCGGTGAAAGGTCTAGATGGCTAGAGGGGGGGTGAATAGCCTTTTAAAACTTTCTACAAAGACAAACTAAACAAGTTTATCAATATAACAAATAGCGAGATGCGAGTTTTGCTTAGCCTACGGGGTGTTTGCAAGCCACCTATCCAATTCACAATTCTAGTATATTTTCACTCAAACGCACAAGTCAAACCGAGGAGGTAACTACCACTACAACTAGCAAGCTACACAAAGAGCTACTCTAGCAAAGCTAACTAGCTAGCAAAGATAACTAAGAAAGTAATGCGGAGTTAAGTTAGGAGAGTTTCACCGAGGGGCGAAGTATTGAGCCAACCAATATGATCAACAAAGAATACCAAGATAACCGAACACCGGGATCAATCAATCACAATATGAAAGTGATGACACGAAGATTTATCCCGAGGTTCACGTGCTTGCCGGCACGCTAGTCCCCGTTGTGTCCCTCTTCACCACGTGGTTCGGTGGCTAATCGGTCTCACACCGAGCCTCTCAAAAGGCACCACAAGAACCTACCAAATGGCAAAAGGTTGCAATGACACGAGCAATCCACTAATGTTGCCTTTGGCGCTCCGCCGAGGTAGGCACAAACCCCTTACAATCACCGGAGGTGGCCAAGAACAAACACCAACTCTTGCCAATGCCTCCAAGCTGCTCCAAGCCGTCTAGGTGGCGGCAACCACCAAGAGAAACAAGAATCCCACAGCAAATCAACCACCAAGTGCCCACTAGATGCTATCTCACAATGCAAATGCACTTGGATCACTCAATCTCACTTCGAATATGCAAAGAAGCAAGAGAGATGAGTGGGAGGGGAGTTGCTTAGCTCAAAGTGCTCACAAGTATATCAAAATGTCAAGAGTAGGAGCCTTGAGCCGGCCAACGAGTATTTATAGACGTACCCCTTCGAATATAGCCGTTAGAAACGAGATCCAGCCGAACACGCGTTGACCGGACGCGCTGGTCCGACCCACCGGACGCGCTGGTCGCGTAACGGCTAGTTTCCGAACTACTGACCGGACGCGCTGGTCCGACCCACCGGACGCGCTGGTGAGGACCGGACGCGCCGGTCCCGTGACTGACCGGACGCGCCGGTGAACACTGAGTCGCGCAAACCGAACTAACGACCGGACGCGCTGGTGAACCGACCGGACGCCACAGTGACCGCGTCCGGTGGGAGTCCAGTAAGCTCCCTGGACGACCGGACGCGTCCGATGGACAGTGACCGGACGCGGACCGCGTCCGACGTCCTCGGTTCCCTCAGAGCGCATGACCGGACGCGCCGGTCGCACAGAGCCCGCGTCCGGTGCAGCGTCCGGTGCTGCGTCCGGTGCAGCGTCCGGTGCTGCGTCCGGTCACTTCCGTGACCGCGTTCGCCTCCGTTTCTTTTTCGTTTGATTTCCGACTTCCGGCGTAGTGGAAAATAGGCATTTCATTTCCCCGAAATCGCCTGAATCCCGCGCTCGCGCGCTCGGCGGGAGGGAGAGAGGACCCCAAACCCTAACCCTCTCTACCGCTCAAACTCCAACGCCGTCGCAAACGTGCTAACACCACCAAGTGATCATCACCATGTGCATGTGTGTTAGCATTTTCACAATCATTTTTCGAGGCGTTATTAGTTCTATCCAAATGCATATGATCATGAAATGCACACCTAGAGGCACTTAGGAGTTCAATAGCCGCGTCATTCCCCTCTTTATAGTACGGCTATCTATCCTATAATGTAACCACACCCACTAGGTGTCTTGGTTACTAAAACACAACCCTTAAGCATATACCTTTGCCTTGATCACGTAGGGTCGCGTCCAAATCCAAGTGTGGCCATCATGATCACCATGTCCATCTTGCCACCAACCTTGGAATGTACTAATCCTCATATGCTACATACAACTTAAGCATAGGATTAGTACTTAGGTATTGTCACTAATTACCAACACCAAACATAGGACTTTCAATCTCCCCCTTGTTGGTAATTGGTGACAATCCTTTCACAAAGATGTTATGATAAAATTTTGATTGAACCCATGTCACATTGTCCAAGTATATTACCATGTGTAAGAAGTATGGACAAGTGATCATGAATTCAAATTGATAGCAATGGCTCCCCCTACATGTATGCTATATGTTTGGATTTTGGAAGCATACATGTTAGATAGGAAAGATTAGGAGCATTGACTATCAATAGGTGCTAAGTGTTTTAGATTATAGACCTTTGAAGCGTGATACCATCGGAGTAGCGATAAACACCATCTTAGCACCTTGTGTAGTTAGATATCACTTGAAAAAAGCACAAACACAACTAGAAACCTCGTGAGATCAACATTATAAGCAAGGTTCTAGTACCACTTTGAAAAACATGAAGCAAGAAAAATCTAACTACTTCCTATTCATGCTAGTACTTCAATACGCCATTCAAATTATACTAGCAAATCACCACACAAGCAATGTATTGGAGAAAAAGAAATGCATAACTATGCATCATACATATGAAGTGCACATGGAAATGCAACATTCATGTTTAAGAGCTTGCTCCCCCTACTTATGTGCTCAAAATTTTAGTTGATCCCCTTCTTTTATCATTTTCTCCCCTTTTTGGAATCTATCTTTGTGAACAACGTTTTTCTCCCCCTTTGAGTTCTATCTTTGTGAACAACATTTTCTCCCCCTTTGGCACCAATGACCACAAGGGACCAATTTTAGATAGATTATCATGTTGAACTATGGGGTGAGGATCAAGTTTATGATTCAACCTAGATTGCTTGCATAAATAAAATGCTTCGGTTTGATCCAAGGGCAAGCTTCTTCACACCTCACTAGAAGGGTTATCATGCACCATGTTGAAGCAAATATTTAGACAAGTGATCTAGATTAAACACTTAGGATCACAAGCTACTCAAACAAGTTATATGCTACCACTAGATCATACAAGTCATGGAAACAATAGTGGCACCATATAAACTTCAAATTCATTTGATTTTTATGAATGAGCCTAGAACATAAGAAATCATGACTAGATGCACTAAACATGTCCTTAGTATAGAATGTATGACATGTCAACCAATTGTACCTTGGGGCTTGAAGAAGAGGCATGTCATAACATTGGGGTGCATCAACTCATGTTGGAGAAGTCAAGTATGTTCAACTCATTCTTTAGCTTGTGAAATCTCTTCTCATCAAGTGGCTTGGTGAATAGATCGGCTAATTGATCTTCGGTGCCCACACTCTCAATAGCAATGTCACCCTTTTGTTGATGATCTCTAATGAAATGATGACGAACATCAATATGCTTTGTTCTTTGATGTTGAACCGGATTGTTGGTTAGCTTCACGGCACTTTCATTGTCACATAGCAATGGCACATTCTTAAAATTGATTCCAAAATCCTTCAATGTTGCCTTCATCCACAAGATTTGTGCACAACAACTACCCGCGGCAATGTATTCGGCTTCGGCGGTAGATAGTGCAATACTATTTTGCTTCTTGGATGACCATGAGACAAGTGATCTTCCCAACAATTGACAAGTCCCGGAAGTGCTCTTTCTCTCCACTTTGTCACCGGCATAGTCGGAATCCGAATATCCAACTAGCTCAAAGCTTGCACCTTTGGGATACCATAATCCAACATCTTGTGTATGCTTCAAATACCTCAATATTCTCTTTGTTGCCTTCAAATGACTTTCTCTTGGTGAGGCTTGAAATCTTGCACACATGCATACACTAAACATCACATCGGGTCTTGATGCCGTCACATAGAGTAGGCTACCAATCATTGATCTATAAAGCTTTTGATCCACCATGTTGCCACTCTTGTCACTATCCAAACTTCCACTAGTGCCCATTGGGGTTGTAATGCCCTTTGCATCTTCCATGCCAAACTTCTTGAGCATATCTTTGATGTACTTGGTTTGGCTAACAAATGTTCCTTCCTTCATTTGTTTGATTTGAAGTCCAAGAAAGAAACTAAGTTCACCGATCATTGACATTTCAAATTCCTTTGCCATCATTTTCCCAAACTCATCACAATAATCTTGATTGGTTGAACCAAAGATGATATCATCAACATATATTTGCAATACAAACAAGTCTTTCCCAATCTTCTTGGTGAAGAGAGTAGTATCCACTTTGCCCATGACAAATCCTTTAGATAGCAAGAAGTCCCTCAATCTTTCATACCATGCTCTAGGTGCTTGCTTCAATCCATACAAAGCTTTCCTTAACTTGTATACATGGTTGGGTTTCTTGTCATCTTCAAAACTGGGAGGTTGCTCCACATACACCTCCTCTTGAATGTACCCATTGAGAAATGCACTCTTCACATCCATTTGATATAGCTTGATATTATGAGCACAAGCATAGGCAAGTAAGATCCTAATTGCTTCCAATCTAGCAACCGGGGCATATGTTTCACCAAAGTCAAGACCCTCTATTTGTGTGTAACCTTGAGCCACTAGTCTTGCTTTGTTTCTTACTACTATTCCATCTTGATCTTGCTTGTTGCGAAAGACCCATCTTGTTCCAATGACATTGTGATCCTTAGGCCTCTCAACTAGTTCCCATACTTCATTTCTCTTGAAGTTGTTGAGCTCTTCATGCATTGCATTTACCCAATCCGGATCTCTTAATGCTTTATCAATGTCCTTTGGTTCTTCCATTGACACAAAAGAAGAGTGAGCACAAAACGATGCCAATCTTGATCTAGTTTGAACTCCCCTTTGTATGTCACCAATAATGGAATCCAATGGATGGTCTCTTGCAATGTTAGTTGGTTGAAGCACTTGCACTTGATTGCTTGGATGTTGATGTTGATCATGAATTGGAGATGATGAACTAGCCACTTGTTGATCTTGTTGTACTTGAGATGATGTACTAGCTTGATTTTGCATTAGAGACCCACTAGCTTGTGTAATTGGACTTTGGAGCACTTGATCTTTATTGTCATCCACATCAATCACTTGCTTTGGTCTAATATCACCAATATCCATTTCTTTCATAGCATTGGTCAATTGAGTTCCTCTCACATCATCCAAGTTATTTTCCTCATCTTGAGAGCCATTTGTTTCATCAAACTCAACATCATGAACTTCCTCAAGTGAACCACTAGCCAAATTCCAAACTCTATAAGCTTTGCTAGTAGTGGAGTAACCAAGTAAGAATCCTTCATCACATTTCTTCTCAAACTTGCTCAATCTATTGCCCTTCTTCAAGATGTAACATTTGCAACCAAATACCCGAAAATATGCAATGTTGGGCTTTCTTCCATTTAAGATCTCATATGGTGTCTTCTCTAGAAACTTGTGGCAATAGAGGCGGTTGCTATAGAAGCAAGCCGTGTTGATTGCTTCGGCCCAAAATGAATGACTCACATTATACTCATTCAACATTGATCTTGCCATATCAATCAAAGTTCTATTCTTCCTCTCAACTAGGCCATTAGATTGAGGTGTATACTTGGCCGAGAATTGATGTTTGATTCCAAGCTCCTCACATAGCTCATCAATTCTTGTATTTCTAAACTCACTTCCATTGTCACTTCTCACTTTCTTGATTGTGGTCTCAAACTCATTTTGCACTCTCTTGATGAACTTCTTGAATATGTCAAATACATCACTTTTGTCCACAAGAAAGAATACCCATGTATATCTAGTGAAATCATCCACAATCACAAACCCATACTTGTTGCCACCAATGCTTGTGTATGTAGTTGGCCCAAATAAATCCATGTGCAACAACTCAAATGCCTTGGAAGTACTCATGATGCTCTTCAATGGATGAGTGTTGCCTACTTGCTTTCCGGCTTGACATGCACTACATAGCTTATCTTTCTCAAATGTGACATCCTTCAAGCCTCTAACTAAGTCATGCTTCACTAACTTGTTCAATTGCTTCATGCCAACATGACCAAGTCTTCTATGCCATAACCAACCCATACTTGATTTGGTGAGCAAGCATGTTAAAAGTTGAGTGTCACAAGCATTGAAATCAACCAAGTATAGATTCTCATATCTAAAGCCCTTGAAGATCAAATTAGAGCCATCAACACTAATAATCTCCACATCATCAACACCAAATATGCACTTGAAACCGAGATCACACAATTGAGCAACCGAGAGAAGATTGAAGTTCAACTTTTCAACTAGGAGCACATTGGAAATGCTATGATCATTTGAGATTGCAATCTTTCCAAGAGCCTTCACATCACCCTTGCTATTGTCACCAAATGTGATACTATCAATGCCACTATCATTTGATTTGAGAGAGTTGAACATTCTTGAATCACCGGTCATATGTTGAGAGCACCCACTATCAAGCACCCAATGCCTTCCTCCGGCCTTGTAATTTACCTACAAGATAAATTAATGTTTCTTAGGTACCCATACTTGTTTGGGTCCTTGGAGGTTAGTAACTAAGCTCTTTGGTACCCAAATGGCCTTCTTCTTTGGACCCACAATTGGTGTACCAACAAACCTAGCATGCACACCTTTCTCACCCTTGGTAAGCACATAACAAGAATCAAAAGGAATGTAATCCATTTTAGCATGAAACTTGTTGTTGTTCTTGTTCATTTTATTACAATTAATCTCTAGATGCCCAACTTGCTTGCATCTATTGCAATAACGACCGTTGCTCTTCACAAAGCGAGACTTTGGAGTAGCAAAGGCCGCCTTGCCCTTCTTGGGAGTATAGCCCAAACCCTCTTTGTTAAGAGAGAACCTTTGGCTACCCAAGCATTTTAGCAAGCGGGCATCCCCACCATAGGCATCGCCTAAAGCGCGGGTGAGATCATCCACCTCTCTCTTGAGAGTCTCATTCTCAACCACAAGTGATGAATCACTAGTAGTAGAGGTAGAGTTGGTTGTGGTGGATGATGATGAGCTACATGAAGCATTAGTAGGACCAACAAATAAAGAATCATCAATAATATCACATGTTAGTCCAATATCACAAGTGACAATCACTTGCTCCTCCTTAGCTTCCTTCATGAGCTTCTCCAACTTGAGGTCCTTCTCCTTGATGAGCTCAAGTAGAGAGGAGTGGGCTTCCTTAAGCCTAGTGTGAGCAACTTCAAGATCCTCGTGGTCTTCCTTTAGACATTCACGAGAGGCCTCTAGCTTATCAAAGGATTTCCTAAGAGCTTTGAGCTCTTGTTCAATTCCTTTGCACTCCTTACTCTTTTTGAGAGCAACAAGCTCCTCCATCAAGGCATCATTTTCATTGCTCTTGGCAATGAGCTCTTGCTCCAAGATTTTGCACTTCTTGGTTGTCTTCTTATAGCCCTTGCTCATTTGATCTATTATGCCCAATAGATCATCCTTGGAGTAGTCCTCATCCTCCTCATCATCACTCCTACAACCATCACTAGCACAAGAATCATCATCACTATCATCATATTTTACCTTGGTAGGCTTGGCCATAAGGCATGTCGATGTAGTGTCGAAGATGGATGACTTGTTGGAGAGGGCGATGTTTGCAATGGCTCGTCGAGTGGTCCTCTCATCATCACTAGAGCTTTCATCATCATCACTATCGGAGTTGTCACTATCCCAAGTGACCACATAACCACCACCCTTCTTCTTCTTGTTGATAGTGAAGCTCTTCTTCTCTTTCTTCTCCTTCTTGTCCTTCTTGTTCTTCTTCAACTTCAACTCCCCATCATGATATCTTTTATCTTCATAGGGGCACTTTGCCACTATATGATCGGGGCTATTGCAATTGTAGCAAAGCACCTCCTTTGCCTTCATGAAATCCCTTCTCTTCCTTGCCCCATATCCTTTCTTCTTCATGAACCTCCCCATCTTGTGCACTAGGAGGGCCATGGTCTCATCATCGAATGGATCATCATCATCACTTTCCACCTTGCTCTTGCCCTTAGAAGATGAAGCCTTGAATGCAATGTGCTTCTCTTGCTTGACCTTGGTCTCCTTCTTCTCTTCTACCTCATCTTCATCATCATTGTATTGAGCATCGGTCATTATATCTCCAAGCACATTGGTTGGTTTGACCTTGTCCAATCCCTCTCTAAAGATCATTCTTCTCAAGGTGGCAAACTTCTTGGGTAAGCACATCAAGAACTTGTGTGAGAAGTCCTTGTCCTCAACCTTCTCTCCAAGCCCCTTGAGATCATTGACAATGACTTGGAGCCTATAGAACATCTCTGGGATGGATTCATCATCCTTCATCTTGAAAGTGGAGAACTTGTCCTTGAGCATATATAGCTTGGCACTTTTTACCGTTGAAGTGCCTTCATATGTTTCTTCAAGCCTTATCCAAAGCTCATTTGCCTTTTCAAGATCTTTGATTTGCTCAAATACTTTGTCATCAATAGCACGGTAGATTGTGTCAAGTGCCGCCGTGTTGCATTGTTTGTTGATGCGGTCATTTGGAGTGAGATTTTCTTCATCAAGAATGATGTATCCTTCATTGGTCACATCCCAAACCTTCTCATGTATATTGCCTAGATATTGCTTCATCTTCCTTTTCCAATGATCAAAGGAAGAGATGCCATCAAAGAATGGAGGCTTGCCATTAACATGGTTGAACATAACTTGAGCCATCTTGCACCGAGGTTGTTAAGCCTTGCAAACGGTGACCACGGCTCCGATACCACTTGAAAGGTCTAGATGGCTAGAGGGGGGGTGAATAGCCTTTTAAAACTTTCTACAAAGACAAACTAAACAAGTTTATCAATATAACAAATAGCGAGATGCGAGTTTTGCTTAGCCTACGGGGTGTTTGCAAGCCACCTATCCAATTCACAATTCTAGTATATTTTCACTCAAACGCACAAGTCAAACCGAGGAGGTAACTACCACTACAACTAGCAAGCTACACAAAGAGCTACTCTAGCAAAGCTAACTAGCTAGCAAAGATAACTAAGAAAGTAATGCGGAGTTAAGTTAGGAGAGTTTCACCGAGGGGCGAAGTATTGAGCCAACCAATATGATCAACAAAGAATACCAAGATAACCGAACACCGGGATCAATCAATCACAATATGAAAGTGATGACACGAAGATTTATCCCGAGGTTCACGTGCTTGCCGGCACGCTAGTCCCCGTTGTGTCCCTCTTCACCACGTGGTTCGGTGGCTAATCGGTCTCACACCGAGCCTCTCAAAAGGCACCACAAGAACCTACCAAATGGCAAAAGGTTGCAATGACACGAGCAATCCACTAATGTTGCCTTTGGCGCTCCGCCGAGGTAGGCACAAACCCCTTACAATCACCGGAGGTGGCCAAGAACAAACACCAACTCTTGCCAATGCCTCCAAGCTGCTCCAAGCCGTCTAGGTGGCGGCAACCACCAAGAGAAACAAGAATCCCACAGCAAATCAACCACCAAGTGCCCACTAGATGCTATCTCACAATGCAAATGCACTTGGATCACTCAATCTCACTTCGAATATGCAAAGAAGCAAGAGAGATGAGTGGGAGGGGAGTTGCTTAGCTCAAAGTGCTCACAAGTATATCAAAATGTCAAGAGTAGGAGCCTTGAGCCGGCCAACGAGTATTTATAGACGTACCCCTTCGAATATAGCCGTTAGAAACGAGATCCAGCCGAACACGCGTTGACCGGACGCGCTGGTCCGACCCACCGGACGCGCTGGTCGCGTAACGGCTAGTTTCCGAACTACTGACCGGACGCGCTGGTCCGACCCACCGGACGCGCTGGTGAGGACCGGACGCGCCGGTCCCGTGACTGACCGGACGCGCCGGTGAACACTGAGTCGCGCAAACCGAACTAACGACCGGACGCGCTGGTGAACCGACCGGACGCCACAGTGACCGCGTCCGGTGGGAGTCCAGTAAGCTCCCTGGACGACCGGACGCGTCCGATGGACAGTGACCGGACGCGGACCGCGTCCGACGTCCTCGGTTCCCTCAGAGCGCATGACCGGACGCGCCGGTCGCACAGAGCCCGCGTCCGGTGCAGCGTCCGGTGCTGCGTCCGGTGCAGCGTCCGGTGCTGCGTCCGGTCACTTCCGTGACCGCGTTCGCCTCCGTTTCTTTTTCGTTTGATTTCCGACTTCCGGCGTAGTGGAAAATAGGCATTTCATTTCCCCGAAATCGCCTGAATCCCGCGCTCGCGCGCTCGGCGGGAGGGAGAGAGGACCCCAAACCCTAACCCTCTCTACCGCTCAAACTCCAACGCCGTCGCAAACGTGCTAACACCACCAAGTGATCATCACCATGTGCATGTGTGTTAGCATTTTCACAATCATTTTTCGAGGCGTTATTAGTTCTATCCAAATGCATATGATCATGAAATGCACACCTAGAGGCACTTAGGAGTTCAATAGCCGCGTCATTCCCCTCTTTATAGTACGGCTATCTATCCTATAATGTAACCACACCCACTAGGTGTCTTGGTTACTAAAACACAACCCTTAAGCATATACCTTTGCCTTGATCACGTAGGGTCGCGTCCAAATCCAAGTGTGGCCATCATGATCACCATGTCCATCTTGCCACCAACCTTGGAATGTACTAATCCTCATATGCTACATACAACTTAAGCATAGGATTAGTACTTAGGTATTGTCACTAATTACCAACACCAAACATAGGACTTTCACTCGGGCACCACCAACTTGCGAGAGGTGGGGTGGGCGTTGCCGCCGGCGGTGGAGGAGAGGCTGCGCGAGGTCGTGACGTACGACTCCGGCGGAGGAGAGGCTGCATGTGGTCGTGACGTACGACTCCTCTGGGATGTGGTCGTCGTGAGCGGAGCCCGGCCCGACGAAGGGGACTCCGGGGTTGGTGATGAATCGGCGCAGCACATCCAGGACGGCGTCGGGCGCGGGCGAGGTGGATGCGGGTGGCCGTGGCCCGGCGCGGCGGCGCCAGGTCTTGGTCATCGCAGAGGAAGTCGTGGAGGCCGAGCCCCTTGGCGAAGTGCTCCTCGGTGACCTGCTCCGCCAGCGCCACCGAAGCGGCCAGCAGCCTGTCGTCGCGGACACGGGTGGCGCTGCCGGGGAATGGAAGGACACCGACGAGCGCTTGGTGCTGGATGGGCTCCTTGGGGTCAGAGTCCAGGAGGCGGAGCGCGGAGCCCGTGGCGGCGTCGAGGACGAAGTAGCACAGGTCAGAGGCGGAGGAATCGAGTGGTGGAGCGGGCGCAGAAGGGAGGGAGCTGTCGACGCTGCGCTCGTTGTCGTCGGGGCCGGCGAGCTCGAGGGAGATGACGGTCGGCGTCCGCGTAGCAACCGCAGGTGAGGCGGGCGGCGCAGTAGGGGCCGATGTGAGCGCCGACGTGGCGGCGATCCCCAGTCTCCGCGTGGATTCCCCCATCACCGGCGCAGGTGGGGCGGGGAGGAACTCGGCGCGGGCACGGGAGGCGGTGGGTGACGAGGAGGTCACCGGGGAGGAGCTCGCCAGTCGCCGGTCGCCAGGGAGAGAGAGAGACACGGGGAATGAAAAGGTCCTAGACGACGCGTGGAAGGATAAGAGCAGCGGTCGCGTGCGTGTGCCTTGCGTGAGATTGGAGCGTGCGTGCGACGGGACAAAAGCACGGCCGGCCGGAAACAAGTCATTACCAAAGAAAATTCAAATTTAAGTGAATAAATTTAAGTGACTTGCCAGGTCTTAAGCCTAGTTACGTGCAAGTGCAAGCATATATAGCTAGATACATGGAGTACACATGTGTACGTAGTAGTATATATTTAGAGAGAGAAATACAGATAACAGTGGTTTACTTGTACTTTGCTGGACGCATCACATTACGATTATCTTTCTGTCTAGTCCACTGTTTATTTTCATAGTTAATTCCGTCCTCTCTATCGAGCGTGCACCTTCCGTAATAGTTAGCTAAATCACAAATGATTGAAATATTTAGAACATCTCTCGGAGACGATGCTCTAATAAGAATGAACCAATTCTTAATTTGAAGTTAAATTATCTAAGTTCAGCCGAGCTTATATGGCAAGCTAGAGTAGAGCACCATTTGTTATGACAGTACTAAATGATCATAATGAATAAATCTAGCTGTACTTATTTGATATTATAGACAGTAATGTTTTTATATAGATTCGGTTCATTTCAAGATGAGAGAAAAATTGTACTATTTCTAGGATAGAACAGAAAGGGTATCATATGTAACGGATCAACGTAATTATACGAGATTAAGTAAGAAAATCTTCCACCGAGGAGGATAATTTATCAAACTTAAACCCGTATAATCCGAGATTCCGTGAAATCACGAGGGATTTCAAACCAACAATGGGAACAACGCCCTGAATACGAGAATGTACCCAGCTAGACTTACCCGTCATAAACCAGAAATAACATGACACCAAGGAGTATGCAAGGCTTATTATGTTGGGCTGGCTCGACTCATTTGCAAAAAGCATAAGTTTTTATAAAAACTATACTAGTACTTTTTGTATCACTTTTAGTATAACCTATTCAAAGCACCTATTGTTAAAACAATCACTTGATTCATCATTAACAATCTAAATTATCATATCAGGTTTAGCTTTTCCAACATCATTCACTTAACCATCAGTGTTCCATTAATGTTACTACGATGCCGTAGCTCGAGTCAAGTGCTCACTAACTGTAACACCCCGGGTGTTATAGTGCTAATTAATCTGCCATGTCATCATAATGCATTGCAAAGCATCCCTGTTAGGTTAACTTTGTTATGTATCAACTAAAACAAGTTTACTTATCTAGGTTGAATGTGTTTCTCAGTGGTGTGCTCCGAACCCGAAAACCCTAATTTCGAATGCCACCGCAAATACTTAGCCCATGCCCTGCGTAATTTGAGGTGTGCGACTGTGTTGCACACTAGTGTCAAGTGTAGGGTATGAACTCAAGTACAACATCTAAAATGAAACTCCAAATTTGAGTTTGAATTGGAGTCCCAAAACTTGTCACGAGTTTTCCGATTCAAATTTAAATTCAAATCTAGGGAGATATGTAAAAGAATTTCAAAAGCTAATTGGTCAACCAAGAGTGGCATTTGGTCAACCATGTCATGTTGGTCCAAATGATGCCCTTGGGTGAGGTTTTGATCACTAAGTAATCACAAATCAAAGTAGCAACAAATTCTAATTGAAAATTCCTCCGAAAACCCGAAATTTCAAAACCCTTTTGAAATAATTCAAAATCTAAGAAAAATTTGGGAAAAAGTTCAAAACCAAGTTTGTAGAACTTTTAAAGGGCTAGAACTTTGGTGTTTTGAGTTTTCAAAGTTTTAGTGTAAAATGTGGAGTAATTTTGAAAATAAACAAATTTCAGTTTTAATTCATTTTTGTCCCCAAACTAAGATTTCAAAATGGAGGCAGAATTTGAAAAAGTTTTGAATAGAAAAGTTGTAGGTCTGGTCAAGATATACAACTTTGATGTTTGGAGATTTTAAAGTTTCAATATAAAATCAAAAGTAATTTCTAAATTACCAAATCTGCAAAATGTGTCCCTTTTTGAATTCAAAATCAAATTTCAAAATCCAGTGAGAATTTGAAAAAAGTGTTCAATACAAAACTTGTAGAGCTTGAAATTCTAAAGATTTCATACATTGGAAGTTTTTCAAGTTTCTATACAAATTTGAAAGTAATTTGAAAAAGCAGTTTGAATTTTAGAGTTTGGGGGAATTGCTACAGTGCTGAGCCAATGACCGACGGCCACCGCGCGGCATGGGCGCCGGCCGACTGCCGCCGTGGCTGCTTCCACGGCCTTCGCGCGTGCCAGGACCGCCAGCGCGACCTCGCGCGACTTCTAGAGACCAGCTCCGCGACTCTCTCTATAAATACGTCAAGGTCGCCGTCGTTTTTCTTTCTTTCCTGTTTTCGCCATCGCCGCCGCCGCTAGCTCCACCGCTCGCCGCTGCCGCCACCAGGCCATCTCCGGCCACGCTCGTTGCACCAACAGGATCGCCGCTTCCTTGCGCACCTCGTGAACCACTCAAGCCAGCTTGACTTCGCCTGGATCGCCGCAGCCACCGCTTCCCGTGCTCAACTCCGGCGACCAAGCCGCTTCACGTGGCCAGCACCCTCTGCCGCCTCTCAGCACCTCCTTGTGGCTTCGCTGCGACCGCTGTAAGCTCCTGATGCTCCCTGTGCTTTCGCCTTAGCCGCTACCGTGTTGTATCGCCGGAACGCCGGTCACCGTCGCGGTCAGTCCACCATGGCCGTCGGGAAGGGTTCCCCGGAGCTGTAGCATGGCCGCTAGGGGTTAAAACGGATTCGTGGTGAGTCGTAGGTGCTGTAGGGTCGTTTGGTTGGGTGACCGAAGCAACGCTCGCCGGGCGGCCACCGCGCGGACATGGCCGGATCACGGGAGAGAGCGAGGAAGGAGGAGGAAGGCGATGACATGTGGGGACGCGTCGTCAGCGAGAGACAGAGGGAGAGCAGGCGGGCGCGGGCGAGCGAGTGGGCTGGGCCGCGGCTGGGCCGAGCGAGCGTGCGGGCGCGGGCGCGTGTACGCGGGCCGTCTGGTTGGGCCGGACCGCGGGAGAAAAGGAGAAACGGCCCGGTTTCGTTTTGTTTTTCTTTTTCAAATAAATGAATAGTGCTATTATTTGTTTATTTCACTAAAAATTGTGTGGAGTTCCAAAATTCATGAAAATTTTTGTATAAGCTTCTCAATGTATAAACTATCTAGGAAAAATGTTAAATCATGAATTTGAATACTTTGGGCAGTAGAATTAATTGGTTCCATTAAAGATTAAATGCAACTTCCAGGAATTTTAATAATTTATTTATTTATCCAAAAATTATGAAATTTATTATGACACTGTTATAAATCATTGTGAAAGCATCTAGGCCCCAAGGTTTGGTTTCGGCAATTGATGACAACGCTTTATTACCATGACTAACGTGTGTTTTGCAGAAACGTTGGTAAGTTAGGTCATGGAGGTTATAACTGCTTTGGGCACCATGGTACTCGTGTCCCTTGATGGAAATCGTTTCGGTTTTCAAAAGAGTGACGTCAAGATTAAGGACGGTTAGTTCCGGATGTCGAGGTGTTGAGGCACATTCGGAATAGTCGTTAGGATCTTCGTTTTTCTCTTTTGGCCGTACTATAAAAGGGGGCATGAACGGGTAGCTTGACCTAGGCGAGTCCTATGTTTAGGTGTGGTGCACACTTGTTAAACTTGGCGCTAGGCAACCCTAGAATAGCTCAAAGTTCAGTTGGAAGCAACTTGGTTGAAGTTGCGACGCGTTTCGGAAAGTTTCGGGCTGTTTCCCACTGACTGGACGCGGTCTTCGGCAGCACCGGACGCGTCCGGTCAGTACGTTACCGCGGCTAGGGTTTCGGCCCTGACCACCGGATGCGGCCCTCGCGAGGACCGGACGCGGTGGTCAGTGGCTGACACGTGTCACTTTGAGGGAACACCCGTTGGACGCGACCTGGCTGTGATCGGCGCGTCCGATCACAGTCCAGTAAGGTCCAGAGAGGACCGGACGCGTCCGGTCTTCAACGATCGGACGCGGCCTCGCGTCCGGTGCTCTTACAGTAAGGTCCCTTGCACGATCAGACGCGTCCGGTCACCCCTGACCGGCGCGTCCGGTCGTTCAGTTAAAAATCGTGTTTTGACCGTTACGGGCGACCGGCGCGTCCGGTCAGTTCGACCGGCGCGTCCGGTCAGCCCGTGTCAGAACATAACGGTTCGTTTTCTTTGAGGGGTGTATAAATACATCCCCTCCACCTCTTTTAGAGGTCTCTTGCTCATTCAAACATCTGAGAAAACCCTTTAGAGTGCAAGGGAGTGCAAGAGCTCTAGTGAGGATAGAGATTTGAGAATCAAAGTTTGAGATTTCCTCACTAGTGATTAGAGAGTAGCAAGTGTGCATCCATCTCCTCATTTGGGCTCGTTGTGGTCAAGTGAGAGTTCTAGCTTGTTACTCTTGGTGATCGCCATCACCTAGACGGCTTGGTGGTGATTGGGAGTTTGGTGATCATCCGGCGGAGCTTGTGGATGACCCAACTCATGTTGTGAGCGGTTGTGGGTGATTCACCGTGACGGAGTGTCGAAGAATCAACCCGTAGAGAGCACTTGATCCTTGCGCGGATCAAGGGGGAGCGACACCCTTGCGCGGGTGCTCCAACGAGGACTAGTGGGGAGTGGCGACTCTCCGATACCTCGAAAAAACATCGCCGTGTTCCTTGCCCTTTACATTCAAGCATTTACATTCTCGTATTTACTTTCATTGCTTGATTTACTTTCCTAGAATTGCCATGCTAGACTAGGATTGGAAACTAGGGTGCAAAACTTTTGTCGGTAGACTCACTAGGAACACAAGTAGGCACTAGGGGTGAACTCCGGCTTGTATGATTTAATTCTTGCAATTAATTTTTAGAAAAGCCCAATTCACCCCCCCTCTTGGGCATCTTGATCCTTTCACATTGTTAACACATAGAAAAAGATTGAGCCTGTTTAGATAAAGTTTAATCAACTTCTAATTATGCCCTAATTATTTAAATAGTAAATAAATGTTAATTTGAGAACTTTAAGTGTTGTGTGCCTTTTGATTGAGTGATGTCCTTAGGTCACTACCCTTTGGTGATCTCTGGCACCTTAATTTCATGATTGAGCTCGTTAGTAACTTGTTAGGTTAAAAGCTGGTATCGATGGAAATCGCCGCTACTAGTTAGTAGGTTTTCGGTTTGCGACTATACCGTGAAGGGAAGTTGTACTCAAGTCGTAACTCGTGGCATGTTATTATCAAGCATCATGTTTATCATCAAGCATCATGTTAAAGCATGTTATGTACTCGTGTAGTTTCCGCTTTCAAAGAAGCCGAAGTCGTTGAGCAGGTCTCTGGAGAAGAGCGATCGTCAGTGGGTTCCGGACCAGACGGAGGAGTTCTCGAGTCTGAGTCAGTCGTCGTGTCAGAGCAAGGCAAGCCCCGGTGCATTTAAACCCTACCTTGAGTTTTACAAATCTTTATTATTATTACTATGGTTTACTGCATTAAGTAATTAGGAATTGAGTGATAACCTAATTGCTGCATTGTCATCCTTGATTATTGCGATATCAACCTTGATACCTGTTTTACGGAAAATGCGTAGTATGCTTCGCTATGCTTAGAAGTTAAGCTTTTAAATGAAATGTTTACATAGCCATGACGACATACTTAATGAATATTGAAATATGAGAATGAATTAGAAGATCGGGCGGGTGGTTTGGCCACTGCTAACATACATTGAGAGAGGAGTCTCAATGTAATGTTTCCGCCTTGTCAGTTAAGGACCGTTCGTTGTATGGCCCGCTTGTGTTTCGAGACTTTGCAACTAGCCTCATGCCTTGGGTAAGCCCAAAATGTTGGTGATTCCATTACGAGAACGTCTAACCTCGCACTGGGAGTGGAGAGATGGCGGGAGTAGCGTGTACCCTCGGGGCTAGAATCGGGCCGGGTTCGAGGCTGTACTCTCGGGTGGTGATGGACACGTTCTGGTTTTGGGAGATCTAAATGAGGGTTGATATATGCAAGATTCGGTTCTACATATGTCGTGAAGTTAGAGATCCCCAGCTGGGTATAATCGGTTCGAATCGTCGTTGCTCCTCGGTTATGGAGACTCGATCACCTGTCCTGCATCGTAGTTAAGAACTGAAATGTGAAAAGAAAGAATAAGAAAGGTTTGGATGATAATTTCTTTGATCTAGATTAGAATCACTTAGAATTGGTTAATGAACCATCAATGGTAAAAGTAAAATGTTGAAGATAAGGACTTACCTTAGTAAGCTTTTCTGCAAAAGAAAATTTGATTCTTGATTACCCGTACCTTGATTCCCTAAAGCTAGCATGCCCTTGGAGTCTTTGTCTTAGTCGGGTAAG
Source organism: Saccharum hybrid cultivar R570 (assembly GCA_038087645.1). Taxonomy (NCBI): domain Eukaryota; kingdom Viridiplantae; phylum Streptophyta; class Magnoliopsida; order Poales; family Poaceae; genus Saccharum; species Saccharum hybrid cultivar. The sequence continues at coordinate 2,613,073 of JAQSUU010000198.1, forward strand.
TCTTGTTGAGTACTCTCGTACTCAGGGTTTGTTGAACCCCTTGTTGCAGGTGCGGTTCATGAACAAGTCTGCTTCGAGCCTTGTTGCATGACCGTCATGGTTGAAGAAAGTGACGACGAGTAGACTGTGTGGCCTTTGGTTAAGGCATCCCGCTTGTGTGATGTAATAAAGTTACTACCGATACTTCTCTACTAATAGTCTGTAATAATGTTACATAAAGTTTGAGATTTGAAAACTGGTTTGTAACCCTAAGTTATTGTAAGACTTCCGCTACTTTACTCTGTTGAATATTTTGAATAAACTGTTGTAATATTGCAATACTCCTGTGATTGGATCCTGTTCGGAGGAAAGCAGGCCTTTTAAGTTATGGTGAACATAAGTACGACTGTCAGAGGTCATTATGGCAATGACGTGTACTTGTGGGCCATCATAATTAGGAGGTTCTGTGACAGCTGGTACCAGAGCATAATCACTCGAGTTATTGTAGTATTACTTTGCAAAACTTCAAAATGATTTGGGTCAAACAAACTTAATATTGATATTTTGGGTCCAAATTGCTTTTGCTTATCTTAATCTATTCTATAGTTTCCTTAGCTCATATTTGAAAGCTTCGTAGTGAAGTATCATGTATAGTGCCCTATGTTATAAATATTGCATGTGTTACTTAATCTTTTCTGTTAGATCGTAAGAACGATGCATGCATCATGTTTAATTAACCTGCTTAAGTTACCTTCCCTTTTAAAGTGGTTTGGGTTAAGTAAGGTTCGATCCTATTCATGCTAACCTTCAGATTCCCCTATCTGTTCTCATCATCCTAATTCTATCTTGCTTTAGGATGGCACGTGTGAAGACGACTCCTCGCAAGAAAACAGGTCCGCAAGGAGTGCCACGTCATCAGTTGGCCGCCGGAGTTGATGGAGCAAGCAGTAGCCGTAATCCGAACCCGGATTCGGAATCAGAGGTTGCAAGGCTTACATCAGAAGTGGAGCGACTGAAGCGCAACATGCGTTTTTGGAAACAGTTCCAGAACGAGTCTCTGGAAAAGGAGACAGAGGCCAGGGCTCGTGTTCGTGAGTTGGAGCTTTATGCGACACACCTGGAGCAGTACAACACAGTTCTGCATGAGGAAGTCCATAGGCTAAATGATCTGATGAATCCCAATCATCAGCCCCAGGCAGTAGAAGATGATGTCGGTGCCGTGATTATTCCTGGTGGAGAGGACAATGAAGAAGATCCGAATGAAGATGAACCCATGATGGAAAGTGGGGATGATGCAAGTTATGTCACTGGTGCGAGTGCTCCAGAGGTTGAGGATGGAGTGATCGTGATCAGCGATGATGATGAGGAGTGAAGTGTTGACATGGATGGCTATGTAATATAGTAGTCTTTCCTGCTTTCTAAGAACCTTAGTGGGTAGTTTCTTGCTTGCGAGCAAGTTTGTAATGAAATAATGTAAAATATGTTTGTGTGTATACAAGTACTGTACTAACTGCCTTTTAATTCAATAAAGCGGTGTAAATAAACATGGTTTGTGTACAACAGATGGACGGTACTGGAACTTCCCAGCAAGGGGACAATACTCCGAATCCCCCACCGTTTCCACCCACCTTGGCAAAAGCTATTGCCGCACTGGTTAATGCCACTACCCTGTTGGCTCAGAATCAGAATCAGAATCAGAATGGGAATCAGGGTCGTCGAGGCCGTAATAATGGAGGGGAAACCACCTATGTGGATTTCACCGATACCCGTCCACCAGTGTTCTCAAAGGCAGATGAGCCGCTAGAGGCGGATGACTGGCTCCATACCATGGAGCAGAAGTTTGAACTTTTACAGTGCACGGAGCACCAGAAGCCCGTGTTTGCAGCGCAGCAGCTTAGAGGTGCCGCAGGGGCGTGGTGGGCGAATCTGGTCGCCGCACGGCCTGCTGGCCACCGTGTCACTTGGCAGGAGTTTCGTGAAGCCTTTAGAGCACATTATATCCCAGATGGTGTCATGGCCATGAAGCTAGAGGAGTTTCTCTCGCTGAAGCAAGGGAACTAGACAGTTCTGCAGTATGTGGGCAAATTCAATCATCTGTCCCAGTATGCAGCGGAATATGTGAACACCGATGCGAAGAAGAAAAGTTGTTTCATGAGAGGTTTGAGTACCAGAATCCAGGAAGCATTAGTCACCTGCTATAATGCCACTTACCATGAGATAGTCAATGTGGCTATTGCGTCAGAAGAGAAGTCCCGACTGCATAAAGAGTCGAAGAAAAAGAAGTCAGTGTTTTCTAGCCCGTCTGGCGGCATTAAGAAGCGCCAGAAGTTTATTTACCACCCTCAGAACCATTTCCGCCCAACTTATCATCCACCGCAATACCAAACTCAGCTGCAGACGTTTTTCCATCCTGCCGCAACCCCGCAATTTATACAACAGCCGAATGCCGCTGGTATTCGAAACCAGACTCCAACCACCCATAACTTTCCCTGCTACAATTGTGGAAAGCCAGGCCACTTTTCCAAGGACTGCCCGTATCCAAGGCAGTACAATCCCAACTATCCCAGAGCTCCCGTACCACAACAGCAACAACCTCAGAGCAAGAATAACAATCTGAATGTTCAGAAGGGTAAGGGTGAGAAGAAGAAGACCGGACGTGTGTTTTACACTCAAGCAAGTGCAATCCCAGAGGAAGAACCTGTTATGATGGGTATGTTCCCTGTTGCTAATCATCCAGCAGTACTGTTATTTTATTCCGGTGCATCGTATACATTCATAAATCGCACCTTTGTTGTTAAGCATGACATTTCAATTATGGGAACGCAAGAAGATTTCTTTATTCAGTCGCCCGGGGGACGACTGTGTACTAAGGAGATGGTACGTGACGTACCTATAGAGTTAGGTGGACATATATTCCCTACCTCAATGATAATATTACAGAAACAGGATATAGATGTAATTCTGGGTATGAATTGGATGTACCAAAGAGGAGCCCTTATAGATGCACTGCACAGAACTATAAGGTTGAACCTGCCAGATAATAAATCTCATCTTCTTATCCAACTTCCTATCCCAAAGAGAACAGTTGAAAGGTTATGTGCAACTTCAGTACAGGAGATTTGTGATATACCGGTAGTCTGTGAATTTCTAGATGTGTTTCCAGATGATCTACCAGGTCTGCCACCAGACAGAGATGTAGAGTTTGTAATTGAGTTAAAACCGGGTATTGCCCCAATATCCCGGAGAGCTTACAGAATGCCACCCAATGAATTGGCAGAACTCAAGGATCAATTACAAGAGTTACGTGACAAAGGTTTTATCAGACCCAGTTCCTCACCATGGGGATGTCCAGCTCTTTTGGTCAAGAAGAAAGATCAGACTTTAAGGATGTGTGTTGATTATCGACCGCTGAATGAAGTAACCATTAAGAACAAATATCCGTTGCCGCGCATTGATCTGCTCTTTGATCAGCTTGCGGGGGCAAAGGTATTTTCAAAGATCGATCTTCGATCAGGGTACCATCAAATCAAGATTTGACCTGAAGATATCCCAAAGACTGCATTCACCACCAGATATGGACTGTATGAATACCTAGTTATGTCTTTTGGTCTCACCAATGCACCGGCACATTTCATGTATCTGATGAACTCAGTTTTCATGCCGGAGCTTGACAAGTTTGTGGTTGTTTTTATTGATGATATTCTGGTATATTCTAGAAGTAAAGAAGAGCATGTTCAGCATCTCAGAGTTGTTCTGACTCGTCTGAGAGATCACCAACTGTATGCCAAGTTCAGTAAATGTGAGTTTTGGTTAAGAGAAGTGCAATTCTTAGGACATGTGTTGTCAGCCGAAGGAGTAGCAGTAGATCCTGGCAAGGTGAAAGATATTCTGAATTGGAAACCACCAATCTCAGTTCATGAAGTCCGAAGTTTTCTAGGAATGACGGGTTATTACCGTCGATTCATACCTGACTTTTCAAAGGTAGCCAAGCCAATCACAGAGTTGTTGAAGAATCAAACTAAGTTCATATGGTCTCCAGAATGTGAGAAAGCTTTTAAAATTCTAAAGAAGTCATTGACAACTGCTCCAGTCTTAGCACAGCCAGATATAGAAAAGTCATTTGATGTTTACTGTGATGCCTTGGGCATTGGCCTTGGTTGTGTATTGATGCAAGAAGGCAGAGTCATTGCTTATGCCTCGAGACAGTTGAAGCGCCATGAAGAGCATTATCCGACACATGATCTTGAACTAGCAGCTGTGGTTCATGCATTGAAAATCTGGCGTCATTACTTGTTAGGTAATACTTGCCACATGTATACAGATCACAAGAGCTTAAAGTATATCTTTACCCAGTCAGAATTGAATATGAGGCAAAGAAGGTGGCTTGAGTTGATAAAGGATTATGATTTAGAAGTACACTATCACCCTGGAAAAGCGAATGTTGTTGCCGATGCACTCAGTAGAAAGAATAATTGCAATTGTATGACTGTGAAGCCAATGGATTACAGTTTGTGTTACGAATTGGAAAAGTTGAATATTGGAATAGTTCAATAAGGTCAGTTGACTAATGTCACAATGGAATCAACAATCAAAGATCAGATTGTGTCTGCTCAGAGAAATAATTCCGGAATAGCTCACATCAAAGAAAAAGTTAGAACTGGTCAACAGACTGATTTCAGTATTGATGATGCAGATGTGCTGTGGTTTAAGAACCAGCTAGTGGTCCCAAAGGTTTCAGAGTTACGTCAGCTCATTCTTGATGAAGCACATAGTACAAGGTTTTCTATTCATCTAGGGAGTAATAAGATGTATCAGGATTTGAAACAGAGATTCTGGTGGACCAAAATGAAAATTGAGATTGCGAAGTATGTTGCCAGATGTGATACATGTCGAAGAGTAAAGGCTGTACATCTGAAGTCAGCAGGGTTGTTGCAACCATTGCCCATTCCGTCTTGGAAGTGGGATGATATCGGCATGGATTTTATTACTGGTTTACCCACAACTTCAAGGGGGTTTGATTCAATCTGGGTCATTATAGATCGACTTACTAAATTAGCACATTTTCTTCCAGTAAAAGTGAAACACTCTACTGTGACGCTTGCAAAATTGTACTTTGAGCGGATTCTGAGTCTTCATGGGGTACCAAGAACCATTGTATCTGATAGAGGTCCACAATTCGTCTCCAAATTCTGGATGGAGTTACATAAGTCAATGGGCACCAAAGTTATACATAGCTCAGCCTATCATCCTCAGACTTCGGGACAGACTGAAAGAGTAAATCAAATCCTAGAAGATATGTTGAGATCTTGAGCTCTCTCTTTTCGAGATCAATGGGATTTTACCATTAGCAGAATTCTCCTATAATAATAGTTATCAAGAGAGTATAAAAATGGCACCGTTTGAGGCGTTGTATGGCCGCAGGTGTAGAACTCCATTGAATTGGTCAGAACCGGGAGAAAGGTGGTTTTTCGGTGTTGATCTTGTGAAACAAACAGAAGAAAAAGTTAGACAGATCCAGAATAACTTGAAAGTTGCTCAGTCCAGACAAAAGAGTTATGCTGATAAAAGGCGTAGACCTTTGGTATTTCAAGTAGGGGATTATGTTTATTTGAAAGTATCACCCATGAAGGGAGTTAACCGATTTGGGGTCAAAGGCAAACTCGCGCCACGTTATATTGGCCCATTTTAAATTGTTGAGAAATGTGGACAGGTAGCATATAAGTTAAAGTTGCCTGAACAACTGTCAGCCGTGCACAATGTATTTCATGTATCGCAATTGAAGAAGTGTCTTCAAGTGCCTGATCAAGTTGTTGATGTTGATGGAGTTGAACTTGAGCCTGATTTGACATATGCTGAATATCCTGTCCGAGTTTTGGATCAAAAAGATCGTGTTACCCGAAGTAGAACAACTAAATGGTATAGGATACAATGGAATCAACATTCAGAAGAGGAAGCCACCTGGGAATCGGAAGATTATCTGTTGGAGAATTTCCCGGAGTTCTTTGCTTCTATCTAGGTTACAATTTCTTCTTTAAAGTGTAACCTATCCTTTTAAAATCTTTGTAATGCAGAAAACCCCTACCTGTTTTGTAGACAAGTCTTGGACGTGTTTGCTTGACACGTTTCCTTTTCTATTACTTAACTCAAGGTTTTAAATCTCGGGACGAGATTTCTTTAAGGGGGAAGGGCTGTAACACCCCGGGTGTTATAGTGCTAATTAATCTGCCATGTCATCATAATGCATTGCAAAGCATCCCTGTTAGGTTAACTTTGTTATGTATCAACTAAAACAAGTTTACTTATCTAGGTTGAATGTGTTTCTCAGTGGTGTGCTCCGAACCCGAAAACCCTAATTTCGAATGCCACCGCAAATACTTAGCCCATGCCCTGCGTAATTTGAGGTGTGCGACCGTAACACCCCTGGGTGTTAAGCATGCATTATCATTTCAAAGCATAAGCATTCAACATCATTTCATGATTAGCATTGTTTGAATTGTAGCTCTTTCAAACTAAATTTGAAAAACAAATAAATGGGAACCCTAAATTCGATATAAGTGTCAAAAAATTGGTGTACTTTTGAGTAGTAACAATTTTAAATAATCTAGAATAAATCAACTTGATTTTTGGAGCAATTCTTGAATTCAAGTTTTCCTCAAATTCTGTTTTAAAAATATTCTCAATAAATGAGTTTTTGATTTTTAAATTAGCTTTAAATCCCAAATTCAAAATCTATTGAGAATTTTGAAAAGTGCTCTATATGAAAGTTGTAGAGAATAAAATTTTGAACAACTTTTATTTTGGGCCAAAATTCTGAAAACCCCTTTTTCATCTCCAAATTCAAATTTGAAACCAAGAAATAATCTGAAAATATTATTTATAAAAGAAAAATCGGTTTTTCACTTGACTGGGCCGCCGCCCCGCTTCTCGGCCCACGGCCGAAGCCGGCCTGGCCCGCTTCGCGCGTCCGCCGCGCGCTCGCCCGCGCGCGCCCCGCGCCAGCGCACGCCCGCGCTCAGGCCGCGGTCGCCGCGTGGAGGCCGCTCGCCGTCGCCGGCGTACGGGTGGCACGCCGTGGCCCCCACCGCCTCGCCACGCCTCCAAGTCAATCTCCAGCCCCCGCTCCTCTCCGTGCTCTCCCATTTCGCTTCTCCCCACGCTAGCAGCGACCGCAGCAGAGCCCGCGGCCGCCGCGCCATTGCCGCCGCCCTCCGAGCTCCGCCACCGCCGTTCGCCGCCCCTGCTGCTCCCGCGTCCGATTCCTTGCGGCCATTGCTCCGCCTCCCTTCGCTCTACCTCGTGCTCCCTCCAGCGGTCGCCATTGCCGAGGTGAGGAGGCCAATTGTGGCCGGCCGCTCTTCACCGCCGCTCGCCGGAGTTCGTGGCTACGGCATTCTCCCCGTTCCGCCCCTCCTTTTTCCTTCCTTTCGTGGTCAACAGCTTCGCCTCCCTCCCGCGAAGCCATAGCACCTCCCTACCCGCCTTGCCGTGGCCGGAGTCGAGCTCCCGCCGACGAGCAGCACCGTCGTGCCGCCATGCGCGTCGGCAAGCTCACTCCGGTAGGCCACCCGGCCAAGACCGAGCACCGGTCGGTGCGGCTCGTTGAGCTGAGCACACTGGTGCAGCCAGCGCCGCACGTGGGCTCGCCGCTGGTGAGCTCCGGCCGGCGATGCCCCTGCTGGCCTCCCCTCCGGCTGACGGGTGGGCCCGTCTGACCCTTGGGTCCCGCCTGTCTGTCTCAGCGTTTCGGTCCCGGGTGTCACAGCGGGGTGCACGTAGCGTTTAGGGCCGGTTTTGATTTTCGGTTTTAAAGAAATTGATTTCCAGAAAATTTGAAAAAGGCTTCCAAAAATTGTATCTCAAGATTTATAGCTCCAAAAATCATGAAATAAAGTTTGAAATGTTCCTCTTGAATAGATCTACAGTTTAAAAATATCTCATGTTATTTTTGTGACACTTTATTGTGCAAATTTATTTAATTGTTATATATGCTGTTATTTTAGAAAAAGTGTAGTAAATAAAATAATAAAAGGAAAAATGTGATTCTTGTTGCATTAGTCTTTATTAGTGATGTACTTTCTAGGAAAAATAATAGTGAAGCATGTTCTGTGGGAAATTTATGAAGTGTAGTTCAAATGCTGTTAATTGATAATAGTTGTTATTTTTAGTAGAGGGCAAAATTTGTATAAAACATACATATGATAATTTTTGTAGTATGTTAGTTTACTGTTAGTAACCTAGGAAAAATGTGCAATTTGTTGTTTGATACTTTTCCTAGTATAAAATAATTTCATGCTCACTTTTAGGCTATAATTTGTTTATTTTGTACAGGCAGTTTTACATATGCAATTCTCATAAAAATTTAGTGGTAGGTTAGTTATGGTAATAGTACTCTACTGTAATTTTTGTAGATTTTTATCTACACCAGAGATAGGTGTTGCTGTGTAACCCTAGTTAAAATAGGGAATAAATGATTATTCTTTATGAGAAATCAAGAATAATAAAATATGTTTGGTGTATCTTTGAAGCATCACTATGTCTTGCTGATGTTGTGGATGAGTTAGGTTGGTGAGATTTGGTCATTTAGGGTCACTTGCTTGTGTAAGGTGTATGATAATTAGTGGAACCGCAATATGCATGCTTTAGGGTACATGTTCTTGGATGACGTGGACTACCTTGTAGAAGATGAAGTTTTATCTTAACTGCTCATTCCATGTGCTCGTCTGCATCTCATGTCATCACATCACTCCATCGTAATCCGATGCATCATTCGCATTTACTTATGCAACTGCATCATACAGGATCGCAGGAGGAGTCGCAGGTAGCAGTACCGGAGGAGCAGGCTTGGACGGACCAGCAGGAGCCCCAGGCACAGGAGGTGCCCGAGGAGGAAGAGCCAAGCGAGGAACTACCAGAGTGCGTCGACCACCATCCTAGCTCGTTCGAAAGAGGCAAGCCCCGGAGCATTATAAGTCTCCTATTTTATAAAAGCTATTCTTTATTACCTGAATTATAGTTATATATTGTTGCATTAAGTTATAGGAGTTGAGTGAAACCGTTGTTGCATTACTATCCTTGTCCACCAGATTACTGTTAGGTCAGGATCGAGTAAATTGCTTAGCCATGCTTAGATCGGTAGAAGTCGGGTGATTTCCTGTCACCTGCGAGCTATAGGTGAATACATGGCTATGGTTAGCAGTATTTGTGAATCTTGAAAAGTAACCAAGTGTTAATGGATAAGCAGAGACCGGGCGGAGTCTTATAGGGTTTTGGACTATAGTGATTCCGTCTGTGTCGATTAAGGACCGATCGTTGCTCGTCCCTCTTGTCATGTTGAACGCATGCCTCACATTTAGCTGCCCGAATAAAGTACCTTTCGACCGCGAAGCTAGTGACACTTTTCGAGCCGGGATAAACTCGGGTTGGCAGACTGGTGTTGAAGGGGGTGTACGGGGACGCGAAGAGTGAGCCCAAGGTGCGTCCTGGCAGTCGGGCGGTCCCTGGGTAGTGCGATCCATGATTGTTATCCCGCGGCTTCTTGGAAAGTGTCATTGGTGATCTACGCGACCCTGACGGGGGAAGCTTGGTTTGTGTGAGGAATAAATCTCCAGCTGGATAGGAATTCGATTCGAATCGCCGTCGCTCCCGGTTAGTGAGCACTTGACTCGAGCTACGGCATCGTAGTATTAATGATGGAACACGGACGGTTATGTTGATAATGTTGGAAATGCTAAACCTGAGATGGTAACCTTTGATGTTAATGGTTAATCAAGTGATTGTTTTAGCAATAGGTGCTTACCTAGCATGAATAGGTTATCCTAAAAATGATGCTAAAAGTACTTATTTTAGTTATTCATAATAACTTATGCTTTTCGCAAATGAGTCAAGCCAGTCCACTATATAAAGCCTTGCATGCTCCTTGGTGTCATGTTATTTCTAGTTTATGACGGGTAAGTCTAGCTGAGTACATTCTCGTACTCAGGGCGTTGTTCCCATTGTTGTTGCAGATGGTCAGATGTACTATGGGTACTGCTCCAACTGTCTGTATCCGGCGATGGGTGACAACTAGGACCTTGGGCAAAGGTCGTTCTGCTTGTCTTATCTATTGCTTTTGTGGACCATGACTATCTGCTGGCACTGTAACTGAACTAAGTGTGTGCGTGTAAAACTATTTGCTTCCGCTACTTTATGTTGAACTATGTTGTAATAACTTTTATTTCCGAACTCCGATGTATCCTACTTCTATGGTAAACTCTATGTATCATGTGAATTGTGGCTGCTAAATCAGTACGATCTTGGTTGTATGTTGGTTGGTTTGAAATCCTTCGTGATTTCACGGAATCTCGAGTTATACGGGCTTAAGTTTGTTAAATTAACCGCCTCGGTGGAAGATTTTCTTACTTAATCTCGTATAATTACGTTGATCCGTTACAGCGACTGTGTTGCACACTAGTGTCAAGTGTAGGGTATGAACTCAAGTACAACATCTAAAATGAAACTCCAAATTTGAGTTTGAATTGGAGTCCCAAAACTTGTCACGAGTTTTCCGATTCAAATTTAAATTCAAATCTGGGGAGAAATGTAAAAGAATTTCAAAAGCTAATTGGTCAACCAAGAGTGGCATTTGGTCAACCATGTCATGTTGGTCCAAATGATGCCCTTGGGTGAGGTTTTGATCACTAAGTAATCACAAATCAAAGTAGCAACAAATTCCAATTGAAAATTCCTCCGAAAACCCTAAATTTCAAAACCCTGTTTTACCCCTTTTGAAATAATTCAAAATCTAAGCAAAATTTGGGAAAAAGTTCAAAACCAAGTTTGTAGAACTTTTCAAGGGCTACAACTTTGGTGTTTTGAGTTTTCAAAGTTTTAGTGTAAAATGTGGAGTAATTTTGAAAATAAACAAATTTCAGTTTTAATTCATTTTTATCCCCAAACTAAGATTTTAAAATGGAGGCAGAATTTGAAAAAGTTTTGAACAGAAAAGTTGTAGGTCTGGTCAAGATATACAACTTTGATGTTTGGATATTTTGAAGTTTCAATATAAAATCAAAAGGAATTTCTAAATTACCAAATCTGCAAAATGTGTCCCTTTTTGAATTCAAAATCAAATTTCAAAATCCAGTGAGAATTTGAAAAAGTGTTCAATACAAAACTTGTAGAGCTTGAAATTCTGAAGATTTCATACATTGGAAGTTTTTCAAGTTTCTATACAAATTTGAAAGTAATTTGAAAAAGTAGTTTGAATTTCAGAGTTTGGGGGGGATTGCTACAGTGCTGAGCCAATGACCGACGGCCACCGCGCGGCATGGGCGCCGGCCGACTGCCGCCGTGGCTGCTTCCACGGCCTTCGCGCGCGCCAGGACCGCCAGCGCGACCTCGTGCGACTTCCAGAGACCAGCTCCGCGACTCTCTCTATAAATACGTCGAGGTCGCCGTCGTTTTTCTTTCTTTCCCGTTTTCGCCATCGCCGCCGCCGCTAGCTCCGCCGCTCGCCGCTGCCGCCACCAGGCCATCTCCGGCCACGCTCGTTGCACCAATAGGATCGCCGCTTCCTTGCGCACCTCGTGAACCACTCAAGCCAGCTTGACTTCGCCTGGATCGCCGCAGCCACCGCTTCCCGTGCTCAACTCCGGCGACCAAGCCGCTTCACTTGGCCAGCACCCTCTGCCGCCTCCCAGCACCTCCTTGTGGCTTCGCTGCGACCGCTGTAAGCTCCTGATGCTCCCTGTGCTTTCGCCTTAGCCGCTACCGCGTTGTATCGCCGGAACGCCGGTCACCGTCACGGTCAGTCCGCCATGGCCGTCGGGAAGGGTTCCCCGGAGCTGTAGCATGGCCGCTAGGGGTTAAAACGGATTTGTGGTGAGTCGTAGGTGCTGTAGGGTCGTTTGGTTGGGTGACTGAAGCAACGCTCGTCGGCCGGCCACCGCGCGGACATGGCCGGATCACGGGAGAGAGCGAGGAAGGAGGAGGAAGGCGATGACATGTGGGGACGTGTCGTCAGCGCGAGAGAGAGGGAGAGCAGGCGGGCGCGGGCGAGCGAGTGGGCTGGGCCGCGGCTGGGCCAAGTGAGCGTGCGGGCGCGGGCGCGTGTACGCGGGCCGTCTGGTTGGGCCGGACCGCGGGAGAAAAGGAGAAACGGCCCGGTTTCGTTTTGTTTTTCTTTTTCAAATAAATGAATAGTGCTATTATTTGTTTATTTCACTAAAAATTGTGTGGAGTTCCAAAATTCATGAAAATTTTTGTATAAGCTTCTCAATGTATAAAATATCTAGGAAAAATGTTAAATCATGAATTTGAATACTTTGGGCAGTAGAATTAATTGGTTCTATTAAAGATTAAATGCAACTTCCAGGAATTTTAATAATTTATTTATTTATCCAAAAATTATGAAATTTATTATGACACTGTTATAAATCATTTTTAACCCATAGAAAAAGATTGAGCCTATTTAGATAAAGTTTAATCAACTTCTAATTATGCCCTAATTATTTAAATAGTAAATAAATGTTAATTTGAGAACTTTAAGTGTTGTGTGCCTTTTGATTGAGTGATGTCCTTAGGTCACTACCCTTTGGTGATCTCTGGTACCTTAATTTCATGATTGAGCTCGTTAGTAACTTGTTAGGTTAAAAGCTGGTATCGCTGGAAATCGCCGCTACTAGTTAGTAGGTTTTCGGTTTGCGACTGTACCGTGAAGGGAAGTTGTACTCAAGTCGTAACTCGTGGCATGTTATTATCAAGCATCATGTTTATCATTGAGCATCATGTTAAAGCATGTTATGTACTCGTGTAGTTTCCGCTTTCGAAGAAGCCGAAGTCGTCGAGCAGGTCTCTGTTAACGGTCCTTAAGTATCAATTATAACTATCAAATAAATAGAGAAAAGGATCCAAATGAAACCAACACCTAGACTTAGGGTTTTATCTGACAGAATTCCACGAGTTTTGCTGTTTATCTATTTCTGCAGGGGGTTATCAGGAAATACGGAAGAAAGGCCCACATGTCGGATTAATGATGGGATATTAACCGAACACGTAATTATCTTACATCTAGAAGAGTCCAGAAGCCACGAGAACGAACGGGAGGCGTAACGGAGCCGGACACAGGGCGCCCGCCCTGGTCCTTAGGGCACCCGCCCTGGCCCCGGAGCCAATCAGGCTTCGCCTCGAGGATTATGCTCCACCGACCTAGAGGATCAAGGAAAACCATCCGTTCAATGTCGGTTTGATCAGACGGCCCAGATTCATCCGAAAGGGCTATATAAGCAAGGCCTCTGCCCCTGGAGGAGAGGCCCTCGTCTCATACTTCAAACCCTAATTCAGGAGGAGAGCCTCTGATCAAGCCCTAGAGCCACCACATCAACTAGATCTCTAGTTAGCATAGCTACATAGGATTAGAACTAGAAGGAGTCAATCTTCGATTGGTTCCCGGATCTGTCAAGAGGATTCTTGGTAATTCCTCTATTGTTCTTCAATTGTTCATCATTGTTCTTCAATATTATGAATATGACTTTGTTCTATTTCAATATATTGGTTATGACTTTGCTCTACTTGATTATATTTGCAATTATATTGTTCTTAGTTTATCATAGTTATATGCTTGGCTTAGTTAGATTGGAATTATATACATGCCTAGGATCGTATAGCGTTTATCCATGTGTACAGTGGGTGAATGATAATTATTGTGTAGACATGGTGTCTATACCGTATTTATCTGCGATTGCACCCTATATGCCGGATTGTGGGGTAGTTCGCGATAGTGACAGCTTCGTTGATTCTTATATAGTCCCCCTCTCGTGTATAGGGCAGGCAGAGCAACACTATTACAGGGGAGTGATTGCTATGTTCTTCATCTTCCTTGCTAATATTCACTATGCATGGATATAGTCTTTTCTCACCATGATTGCCAAGTATAATTGCACTAACTATGATATGCTAGACTTTATAGTTAATAATAACTTAGGGAATATATTTGTAGTTCATCCTAATTCCATGCTAATGACTTGCTAGAATATCTGTTGAGGTGCTTATCATTATTATTATGTGGCTAGCTGATCAGATTAATTATCTTTGTCACCATTATCACTTTACCTTTACTTAATGTGACATTTATACCTGTATAAAGAGATTGATAAATACTCTCGGTTATACATGCAATGATGTGTACTCAGTTCCATAGTCTCATTCCATTATCAACCATGATACTTAGAAATCCCTTCCCAGTGGTAAAAATATAAATAACGATACCTGGAATACTTCCCGGTTAAAATGCTACATCGGTATTAATCTGTGCGCTTGCAGATCCCTTTTATTATTTATCTTGATGAGCAATTGCATATTTCAATACCGCGTCTCTCGTGTCATGCTGGGGATGACAACTTGGCTTAAGTGGCATGAGGGATAGGTTTGGCATTTTTGGCGCCATTATCAGAATTAGAAAACTAAGTCTACTTTTGGTAGTGACGTTAAGAATGCCCAACAAGCATTTTTGGCGCCGTTGCCGGGGAAGGTTGATTACTAAGTAGGAATGAATATGGAACTTTGAGTCATCATTTGCATCACTAATCTGATCGAGCTTATCAATTCTCTTATACAGTTTTACCCCTGTATTTTCCATTTTGATTATTTATTGCAGGGTGATGCATGAATAGAAGACATCTTCCAGACAATTTTGTTGACGATCCCGAAGCCTTATTCAGAAGAACAAGAGCCAAGCTCAAGAAGACATCGTCAACACTTCAGCACAAAGCTTCATCCAAATCCGAAGACTGCCGAAGTTTCATCCAGAATTTGTCGACTGAATTCGAAGCCATGGCGAACAAGTCGATCCGCGAGTTCTCAGCTCCCACTACGGACAACATCCGCACTGGACCTGCTGGGGAGATCGACCGCAACTTCGAGCTCAAGCCTGGGCTCATCAACATGGTGCAAGCTAACCAGTTCTGTGGGAAGCCACATGAAGACGCTAGTGCTCATCTTCAACACTTCCTGGAGATCTGCAGCACTTTCACCATGGCTGAAGTCCCCAGAGACGCCATACTACTTCGCCTTTTCCCATTCTCACTGTTGGGGAGAGCGAAGCAGTGGTTCTACGCTACAAAGGAGAAGAACACTACGTGGGCACTCTGCTCTACGAACTTTCTGGCCAAATTCTTTCCCATGGGCAAGACCAATGCTCTCCGTGGGAAGATTACAAGTTTTCAGCAACAACATGATGAATCCGTTCCAGAAGCATGGGAGCGTTTCCAAGACTACATCCTAGAATGTCCCCATCATGGAATGGAAAGCTGGCTACTGATGCAGACATTTTATCATGGGCTCATTAACAGTGCCCGTGAAACCATGGATGCTGCAGCTGGAGGAGCATTCCTATCACTCACCATACCTCAAGCCACAGCTCTTGTGGAGAAGATGGCATCCAACCAAGGTTGGAATGAAGAAAGAACTCAGACACGCAAGAGAGGTGGAGGTATGCACCAGCTCAAGGAGGTAGACATACTGTCTGCCAAGCTAGACCTACTCATGAAGAAGCTCGATGATCGAGCTGGAGAAAAGAAAGAAGTCATGCACGTCTACGACTCCCACATGACTTGTGAGGAGTGTGGAGGTACTGGACACTCGGGCAATCACTGTCCTGAGTTGCTGGAGGACGTGAACTACATCAACAATAACAACAACTACTACTACAACCGTCCTCAGCAGAATCAAGGTTGGAATCAACAGAGGCCTAACTACTCAGGTAATTACTAAGGTAACAATTCTTTTAATAATAATAATAATTATCCACCTTTGAGAGAGTTAGTATCCAACCAAGGAAAGCTAATGGATAACTTGTCTAAGAAATTGGCATCTAATGATAAAATACTAGAAAATATAAATAATAGAATGGATAATTTCTCTACTGCCATCAAGAACCAGATTAGCTTTAATAAAATGATTGAATCTCAGTTGAATCAAATAGCTGCTACTGTTCCTGCTACTAACCCCGGTATACCATCACAACCGGAAGGACTAGAATCTGCAAATCTTGTAGACATGTTTGATGCAGGAGATTACTGGAGTAACCCTATCGTGGAAGTAAGTACTGACCGTCTGCCGGTCAAGAGAGGCGATCCAGGACGCCCCGTCATCCTGATCTCCATCGGCATGCGAGACTTCCCAGAAGCACTCTGTGACTTTGGCTCCAGCGTCAACATCATGCCCAGGGTACTCTATGAAAAACTCTTTTCACAACCATTATTAGAAACAACCATGTGTTTGCAGCTTGCAGATAGGACACTGAGTTTCCCGAGAGGAATATTGAAGAACATCTGTGTCCGAGTGGGTTTCTCGTACGCTCCAGCAGACTTCGTAGTGATAGAGACCGGTTCTGATGAGAGAGCTCCCGTCATCCTAGGGAGACCATTCCTGAACACCGCGGGAGCTGTCATCTATGCTAGTGTTGCCAAGATCAGTTTCTACATCAAGGGAAGGAAGGAAACGTTTTCCTTCAAGAACAAGACTGCACAAATCCCAGAGCAACCCCAATATGAACCAAGGAAGAGGACCAACAGGAGGAACAAGAGCAAGAAGCAAGTATGGACCGAGACAGCTAAGATGGTCACTGCTGTGCACAAAGGTCAAGATCGCCAACTCAAGTCACCGTTCTTGCCTAAGAAGGACGACCCAGGTATGCCAAGCATTTATTGCTCCATTAATGGGTCCCACTTCTACAAGACACTTTGCGACACTGGGTCGGGCGTCAACATAATGGCCAAGGTCACCTATGAACTTCTGTTCGGAACCATGCCCTTAAACCCAACATATATTCAGCTCCAGATGGCAGATCAGACATTCCGATAGGTCGAAGGTACAGTAACTGACGTCCCTGTCAAGATAGACGATCACTTTGTCCATACAGACTTTTAGGTTATTGACATGGGAGAAGATGAATACGATCCACCCATCATCCTTGGAAGACCATTCCTTAGTACTGTCAAAGCAATCATTTACATTGGAACTGGAGAAGTCCACATGCACTTCCCCTCTGAGAAGGTACGTCTTTACTTTACTGACCCTAACTATGTATTTGAAGAATCCAAGCAGGTCAGGACAAGAAGAAGGCGGCGTAACCACAATCAGAAGCAACAGGTCATCAAGGACGGATGGGCAGATTATGAAGGATAAGTGGTAAGATCTGAAGACATACCACTCAACCAACACTGTCCTGAGGAGACCAAAATACCGAGACAGGTATGGAAAGAAAAGACAGTTGTACATGAAGAGGAGGCGCCGCCGGAACCACCGACTACGCCATCCACCAAGTCCCAGGACGACTGAACGAATAAGAGTCCCGTTCGGAGGACTTTAAAACACCGAACGCCTTGCCAAGAGGTAACTTGGTAGTTATCCTTTCCTTTTAATTATTTACTTTATCTTAAATAGTTTGCTTAGTTAATCATATTCATACTATCTTAAAAAGAAAATAAAAATGTTAAAAACCCTAAAGCCCCATGTGAGTATGCGAGTGGCATAAAACCCATAAGTACATTCACTATGGTGGCATAAATATATATATATATAATAAATACATAAATATTTTCTTCTGCTTTATAAAATAATAATAAAAAAAACATAAAAAAAATCAAGGAGGCTCAGCATGATAAAGGCTAGATATTTATGCTAACACTTAATCAGTTCCACAAAGCTTTGTTGTCTATTTGAGCTTCACAGAATTCAAGGAGACTAGCAGACAGAGGACATTCTAATCGCTGTCAGGGTGCTGCCGACTTTCAAATACACCTCCGCCATCTGCTAGCTACATCAGAAGAGATTATGTCAAGATCCAGCTTGGGGGAGAGCACCTCCATTATCTTGCTAAGTATTTCTATCTTTATCTTTATATTTATATATACTTCTACCCTATAAAAATAAAAATATACATAACTATGAAAAAACCAAATAAAGATTTTGTGCTTATATATATATACCTATATCTTTTGCTTAGTGTGTTTTAATAAATAAATAAAGTGGCTATGCTAAACTGAATCTAGATAATAATAAAACTCTAGCATGGATATGATGAATAGTTGCTTTGCCTAACTTTCAAATTTGAAGTCCTCTTTCTAAGTTTAGACATAACTGTTATCATTTAAAGCTTGCTCTAAACCTGAACTTGTGGGAAGAGAACTTGATCTAAAGTCTAAGTTGTTAACGGATATGATATGGGAAGGTTGAGCTGTTGTTTATCTATTCCTAGAGATGCTAGAATTCTGGAGAATTTTATCTTTGAAAATCTTAAAATGCTACATGATGAGTTCCTGTATGATGAGAGTTTAAGTTCCTACCACAGCCATACATACATGCTTGCTAGACTTTAAGCCATACCTTTACTTTTTACTGCTTATGAGCATTGAGTGTAGTCAAGCTGTGTAGACCCTTAGGAGCTTGTCATGCGGTTAAAATCAAGATTCACTTGCACGATCACTCATACATGCTGCTTCTACTCCGGAAGTACGCATCCACATATATCCACTCATTCTCATCTCCAGATCCACATAAAATTATTCTACTCCTAATCCGGGAGAGAATAGCCAAAAATATTTTTCCATTCTTGTTATCCCCTGTAAAATAAATGCTCAAGCTATTTTGGTTACTACCACTTGCTATATTGTTCTAAGGAGATGAGTGCTCTATACGAGGAAATAAAAAGGGGCAAGTGCCCGGAACCTCAAAAAGAAAAAGATACGAGGAAATAAAAAGGAGCAGGTGCTCGGAACCTCGATGAAAAAAAAGAAAAAGTGTGAGAAGAGAGGTAAAAATGGACAAGTGTCCGACAGTAGAATTAGGGGTACAAGATACCCACCTGAGAGGAAAAAAAGAAAATATAGAGCACCTCATTCTCCTCAAGAGCTTTAAAAGCAAGAAAGGTACGTATCCCCTCAAAAAGAGCAAAAGTAGAATTAGACTTTCATCATTGTTATCATCACTATCACCATACACCATTTATTCACCACACATGCACATCTTGATTTGACGTATTGGCTTGTTTCTCTGGATCCATGGTTTGACTATGCAATAAATGTCTTGTAAGTATGTATACTTTATCTCCCACCTATGAGCTCCAGATATCAAAAGCCTTATTAGAATAGGATGAGAGAGAAGGCAATGTCACTCTGCCTTATACCACAAATACTACATACTTTGCTTTGAGAGAAGGCAGACACCATTACTGCCTTGGTGAGGATCCAGAAATACCACAAAAGAGAGACCTGAGAGAGTCATACAAGGAATCTCTGAGTTTTATTTGAAAATCTGCAAAAAAACTCCAAGAGCTATAGCTGATCAAGAATAAGAGACATGGTGCTTGACTAGACTGTTCTATCTTTTAACCGCTCAAGACAAAGGTGACGGTTGCAAGCCCCATGGTGAAAGGTATAATGAGTAAGTTTTAAGTCTTGACAGTTTACTTTAACTCAGAGATGAGACTCTATTTGAAAGCATGTGTACCGTCAAAATTCAAAGGCATTTCAGCAACTTCTCATCCATCGCTGAGTCTATCCTTGCTCAGGGACGAGCAAGAGGTAAGCTTGGGGGAGTTTGTTGACGGTCCTTAAGTATCAATTATAACTATCAAATAAATAGAGAAAAGAATCCAAATGAAACCAACACCTAGACTTAGGGTTTTATCTGACGGAATTCCACGAGTTTTGCTGTTTATCTATTTCTGCAGGGGGTTATCAGGAAATACGGAAGAAAGGCCCACATGTCGGATTAATGACGGGATATTAACCGAACACGTAATTATCTTACATCTAGAAGAGTCCAGAAGCCACGAGAACGAACGGGAGGCGTAACGGAGCCAGACACAGGGCGCCCGCCCTGGTCCTTAGGGCGCCCGCCCTGGCCCCGGAGCCAATCAGGCTCCGCCTCGAGGATTATGCTCCACCGACCTAGAGGATCAAGAAAAACCGTCCGTTCAATGTCGGTTTGATCAGATGGCCCAGATTCATCCGAAAGGGCTATATAAGCAAGGCCCCTGCCCCTGGAGGAGAGGCCCTCGTCTCATACTTCAAACCCTAATTCAGGAGGAGAGCCTCTGATCAAGCCCTAGAGCCACCACATCAACTAGATCTCTAGTTAGCATAGCTACATAGGATTAGAACTAGAAGGAGTCAATCTTCGATTGGTTCCCGGATCTGTCAAGAGGATTCTTGGTAATTCCTCTATTGTTCTTCAATTGTTCATCATTGTTCTTCAATATTATGAATATGACTTTGTTCTATTTCAATATATTGGTTATGACTTTGCTCTACTTGATTATATTTGCAATTATATTGTTCTTAGTTTATCATAGTTATATGCTTGGCTTAGTTAGATTGGAATTATATACATGCCTAGGATCGTATAGCGTTTATCCATGTGTATAGTGGGTGAATGATAATTATTGTGTAGACGTGGTGTCTATACCGTATTTATCTGCGATTGCACCCTATATGCCGGATTGTGGGGTAGTTCGCGATAGTGACAGCTTCGTTGATTCTTATATAGTCCCCCTCTCGTGTATAGGGCAGGCAGAGCAACACTATTACAGGGGAGTGATTGCTATGTTCTTCATCTTCCTTGCTAATATTCACTATGCATGGATATAGTCTTTTCTCACCATGATTGCCAAGTATAATTGCACTAACTATGATATGCTAGACTTTATAGTTAATAATAACTTAGGGAATATATTTGTAGTTCATCCTAATTCCATGCTAATGACTTGCTAGAATATCTGTTGAGGTGCTTATCATTATTATTATGTGGCTAGCTGATCAGATTAATTATCTTTGTCACCATTATCACTTTACATTTACTTAATGTGACATTTATACCTGTATAAAGAGATTGATAAATACTCTCGGTTATACATGCAATGATGTGTACTCAGTTCCATATTCTCATTCCATTATCAACCATGATACTTAGAAATCCCTTCCCAGTGGTAAAAATATAAATAACGATACCTGGAATACTTCCCGGTTAAAATGCTACATCGGTATTAATCTGTGCGCTTGCAGATCCCTTTTATTATTTATCTTGATGAGCAATTGCATATTTCAATACCGCGTCTCTCGTGTCATGCTGGGGATGACAACTTGGCTTAAGTGGCATGAGGGATAGGTTTGGCATTTTTGGCGCCGTTATCAGAATTAGAAAACTAAGTCTACTTTTGGTAGTGACGTTAAGAATGCCCAACAAGCATTTTTGGCGCCGTTGCCGGGGAAGGTTGATTACTAAGTAGGAATGAATATGGAACTTTGAGTCATCATTTGCATCACTAATCTGATCGAGCTTATCAATTACAAGCATTTGAACTATACTTCAAAAATTTCTCACAGAACATGCTTCACTAGTATTTTTCCTAGAAAGTTCATCACTAATAAAGATTTATGCAACAAGAATCACATTTTCCCCTCAGTATTTTATTTACTACATATTTTCTAAGATATCAGTATTTATAGCAATTAAATAAATTTGCACAGCAAAGTGTTACAAAAATAACATGAGATATTTTTAAACTGTAGATCTATTCAAGAGGAATATTTCAAGATTTGTTTCATAATTTTTGGAGCTATAAATTGTACACAAACATTTTTAAAGTACTTTCTTTTTCCAAAATAAATAGAAATTCAAAAACAAAATTTGGAAATCGCTGAACGGGCCGGCCCACTGTAAGGTCCAAATGGCTAGAAGGGGGGTGAATAGCCTATTTAAAATTCTACAAGCTTCACTAAACAACCACGTTAGTATAAAAGATGGCTAAGCTAATTCTAGCACTAGCTCAACTACACTATGCAAGCCACCTATACAATACTAGTGAAGCAAGGCTATGATCTCTAAAACACACCAACAAGACTAAGTCACTAAGCTACTTACTCCTATGAGATAAAAGCTACACTAAGCAAACTACACTAGGAATAGTACAAGAAAGTAAAGAGCAAGTGACTTGATTCTTATACCAACGATGTAGAGAAGTAATGCACTCGAAGAATCAATCACAATGATCAACCACAAGAGAAATCCTCGGCAAAGGGATGACACAAGATTTTTTACCGAGGTTCACTTGCTTCCCGACAAGCTACTCCTCGTTGTGGCGATGCACCCACTTGTCGGTTCGCGAGCTAATCGACTATCAAGAGTCAAGCCTTCGGCGGGCGCCGCACAACCGCACACAAGATGGGGATCCTCCAAGCCACGAGCTCCACTAGAGTATCCAATTTGCGAACTCCCGCGGGGAAGGATCAAGAACCCCTTACAACACTTGGTGAGGGCTCCAACAATCTCCAATTGTGAGCTCAATCACCTCCGCTGCTCCAAGCCGTCTACCGTGTCGGGAAACACGGAAGAGTAACAAGAAATCCGCAGCAACTCAAAGATCAAGTGCCTCTAGAATGCAACTCTCAAGCAATGCACTTGAATCTCACTCAATCTCACTCAAGATGTGCAACCAAGCAAAGAGATGAGTGGAGGGGTTGTTCTCTAGCTCAAAGGATGTCTCTAGGTCTCAAAATGTGCAAGAGTTGCCCTCAAACCCCGGACAACCTCTATTTATAACGAAGGGGTACGCAGCTAGCCGTTACGAACGACGCAGCGAAAATCGCGCTGACCGGACGCTCCGGTCAGGGTGGCCGGACGCGTCCGGTCACAACAGGACAAGCGTGAACAGTGCACGTCAGAACTAGCCGTTGCCGTGACCGGACGCGCTCTTCCGTTTGACCGGACGCGACAGTGCCAGCTTCCGGTCGCATTCCAGTAAGCTCCCGGCGAGACCGGACGCGTCCGGTCGCACGTGACCGGACGCGCCGTGCGTCCGATCGACACTTCGCTTCGCTCTGCTCCTCTGGACGCCTGACCGGATGCTCCGGTTCCGTGAGGGACCGGACGCGCCGGTCGCACGCTCTACTTCTGCGCTCAGAAGAACTGACCGGACGCGCTGGTCAGCCCAGACCAGCGTCCGGTCACAAACCCTAGCGCACGCGCCACGTTGAACTGACCGGACGCGTCCGGTCAAACCGTGACCGCGTCCGGTGCAGCGTCCGGTCACCACAGTGACCGCCGTTCGCCTCCGTCTCTTTTCCGACTACCGGCGTAATAGAAAATAGGCGTTTCATTTCCTCAAAAACGCCTGAATGTGTGTTAGCATTTTCACAAACACCACCGCCTTCGCAAATGTGCCAACACCATCATGTGAAAAACACCATGTGCATGTGTGTTAGCATTTTCACAAACATTTTCAAGGCGTTAAGTTAGCTCTCTACTAGATCCTAATGCATATGCTCAAGACATTGATCTAGTGGCACTTGATTCCCAAGCTAACCGTGATTGCCCCTCTTGATAGTCGGCTATGTATCCTAAACCCGGTCAATCACTTCTCTACTCATCTTAGACCGGCAAAAGGAAAACCCTATGGTTATACCTTTGCCTTGCGCTCCTAGATCCTTCTCTTCCACTTGATCATCATGTCCATCATTTTATGTGCATTCCATCATGATCAACATTTCATATCCATGCACCATTTCTTTGTGGTCTTTGTGGCCACCACTCCTTGCCACGTACACCTTCATCACATGTGTTGCTTATGCCTAACTCAAAACACTTAACACATGGCATTAGCAACTTGGTGTCATTAATTACCAAAACCAAACTTGGGCTTTCACCCACTCGGCAACACTGGCCCGCGGCCGATATCTGCTGGGGCGCTGCGTGGGAAAAAGCAAGGGGCGGCCCGGCTTGGCGGCTCGGCCCAAGGCCGGTGGCCCAGCAACCAAGGAGGGGGGGGCCGGAACGCGGGGCGCGGGGAGCGACCGCGCGGCTGCGACGTCGCGGCGGCGGTGAAGCCTGCTGTCGGCTAGCGGCCGGCTCCGGTCGTGCGGGCACCAATGGAGGGGCGCACAGGGATACGGAGGGGGTGACGAACACCTAGGGGCGGTGCGCGAGCGGCTCAGCGGGGAGAACATGCCGGAACGGCGGGGGCGAGCGCGCGGTGGCCGGAATGGCGCCGCGGCGGGGCGCGTGAGGTGGCGTCTTACCACGGGGCCGAGACGAAGCGTGGAGGCGCGTTCGGAGAAGAGAAGGGCGAGGCGGAGTTGTTCGGGCAAGCAATCGCTCGGAGGTGGCCGGCCGGCGGCGGAACGAGGGGCGGAAGCACGCGGCGGCGGCGACGAGCGCGCGGAGGTGAGAGCGGCTGCGGCTGCTGCTCGCGCGAGGCCGAGAGAGGCGAAAATGGAGGGTGTGCTGGCGAGGGAGGAGCGGGCACAGGTTCAAGGCGCGTGGCGCGGCCGGTGGAGCCCACGGCTCGCCACCCGTACGCCGGAGGCGGCGAGCGGCGGCCACGGCCTGAGCGCGGCGTGCGCTGGCGCGGGGCGCGCGCGAGACGGGCCAGGCCGGCTTTGGCCGTGGGCCGAGAAGTGAGGCGGTGGCCCAGCCAAGTGAAAATCGATTTTTTCTTTATAAAAATATTTTCAGATTTATTTCTTTGTTTCAAAAGTGAATTTGAAGATGAAAAAGAGGTTTTCAGAATTTTGGCCCAAAATAAAAGTTGTTCAAAATTTTATTCTCTACAACTTTCATGTAGAGCATTTTTCAAAATTCTCAATAGATTTTGAATTTGGGATTTAAAGCTAAAATGTTAATCAAAAATTTATTTGTTTAGAATATTTTTAAAGCAAAATTTGGGGAAAACTTGAATTCAAGAATTGCTCCAATAATCATGTTAATTTATTCTAGATTATTTAAAATTACTAATACCCAAGAGTACACCACCTTTTTGGCACTTACATCAAAATTAGGGTTTTGATTATTTGTTTTTCAAGTTTAAATTTGAAAGAGATATATTTCATGCAATGCAAGTCATGAAATGATGTTGAATGCTTATGCTTTGAAATGTTAATGCGTGCTTAACACCCAGGGGTGTTACAGCCCTCCCCCCTTATAAGAATCTCGTCCCGAGATTTTGAGTTACGAACCATTTATCGTAAAAATCTTTATACGCGGTTTGAAGATATTCTCCCGTTTCCCATGAAGCATCACTCTCATCATGATGGCTCCACTGAATCTTGTAGGTTGTGACCACTTTATTTCGAGTGACTCGGTCCTTAGTATTCAGGACTCGAACCGGTTGTTCATGATATTCCAAGTCTGCCTTGATCCGAATACCCTGAGATTCTATTCTCTCTTCTGGAACACGCAGACACTTCTTTAACTGGGATACGTGAAAGACGGGAAAGATCAAACTCATCTCTTCTGGCAACTGCAACTTGTACGCCACGGGACCCTTTTTCTCTATGATCTGGTATGGTCCTATATATCTAGCAGACAGATTCTTCTTGATTCCAAACCGTTTCTTCTTCATTGAGGTAACCTTCAAATATACATAGTCACCCACTTGGAAATCCAATGGTCTCCTTCTCTTATCTGCATAACTCTTCTAACGGGACTGTGCAGCTTGCATGTTTTGTTGGATAATACAGACCTTTTTCTCTGCCTCATCTACAAAATCAATTCCGTAAAACCTTCTCTCTCCAGGCTCTACCCAATTTAACGGTGTCCTGCACTTCCTGCCATACAAAGCTTCAAAAGGTGCCATCTTGATACTCTCTTGGTAACTGTTGTTCTAAGCGAATTCTGCCAACGGTAACCAGGATTCCCATGAGCCTCTGGATGATAGTACACAAGCTCTAAGAATATCTTCAAGTACAGCATTAACTCGTTCTGTCTGCCCGTCTGTCTGTGGATGGTAAGCCGTACTATGAATCAAACTAGTGCCCAAACCTTTATGAAGATGTTCCCAAAAATGAGAGGTAAACTGTGAACCACGATCAGACACGATCATTTTTGGTATTCCGTGCAGTCGGACAATCTCAGCAATATACTTTTTTGCATATTGAGGTGGTGAAAGGTCTTGATGGCTAGAGGGGGGGTGAATAGCCTTTTAAAAATTTCTACAAAGACAAGCTAAACAAGTTTATCAATACAACAAATAGCGAGATGCGAGTTTTGCTTAGCCTACGGGGTGTTTGCAAGCCACCTATCCAATTCACAATTCTAGTATAATGGCACTCAACCGCACAAGTCAAACCGAGAGGGTAACTACAACTACAACTAGTAAGCTACACAAAAGAGCTACTCTAGCAAAGCTAACTAGCTAGCAAAGATAACTAAGAAAGTAATGCGGAGTTGAGTTAGGAGAGTTTCACCGAGGGGCGAAGTATAGAGCCAACCAATATATTCAACAATGAATACCAAGACAACCGAACACCGGGATCAATCAATCACAATATGAAAGTGATGACACGAAGATTTATCCCGAGGTTCACGTGCTTGCCGGCACGCTAGTCCCCGTTGTGTCCCTCTTCACCACGTGGTTCGGTGGCTTATCGGTCTCACACCGAGCCTCTCAAAAGGCGCCACAAGAACCTACCAAATGGCAAAAGGTTGCAATGACACGAGCAATTTACTAATGTTGCCTTTGGCGCTTCGCCGAGGTAGGCACAAACCCCTCACAATCACCGGAGGTGGCCAAGAACAATCACCAACTCTTGCCAACGCCTCCAAGCTGCTCCAAGCCGTCTAGGTGGCGGCAACCACCAAGAGAAACAAGAATCCCGCAGCAAATCAACCACCAAGTGCCAACTAGATGCTATCTCACAATGCAAATGCACTTGGATCACTCAATCTCACTTCGAATATGCAAAGAAGCAAGAGAGATGAGTGGGAGGGGAGTTGCTTAGCTCAAAGTGCTCACAAGTATGTCAAAAGTGCAGGAGAGAGAGCCTTGAGCCGGCCAACGAGTATTTATAGACGTACCCCTTCGAATATAGCCGTTAGAAACTTGATTCAGCAGCAGTCGCGCTGACCGGACGCGCTGGTCCAACTGACCGGACGCGCCGGTCACGCAACGGCTCTTTTTCGAAACGCCGACCGGACGCGCTGGTCGCAACGACCGGACGCGCTGGTCACGACCGGACGCGCCGGTCCCGTGACTGACCGGACGCGCTGGTCAAGCCAGAGCAGCACACACCGAAACAGTGACCGGACACGCTGGTGAACTGACCGGACGCCACAGTGCCAGCGACCGGTCGGAGTCCAGTAAGCTCCCTGATCGACCGGACGCGCTGCGCGTCCGATCAACCAACAGAAAAACGCGCAGACGCTGAACACTGACTGGACGCGTCCGGTGACACAGTGACCGCGTCCGGTCCAGCGTCCGGTCACCACTGTGACCTCCGTTCGCTTCCGTTTGATTTCCGTTTGATTTCCGACTTCCGGCGTAGTAGAAAATAGTCGTTTCAACTCCTCGAAAACGACTGAATCCCGCCTCGCAAGCTCGGCGGGAGGGAGAGAGAGCCCCAAACCCTCTCTACCGCTCAAACTCCACCGCCTTCGCAAATGTGCTAACATCACCAAGTGATCATCACCATGTGCATGTGTGTTAGCATTTTCACAATCATTTTTCGAGGCGTTATTAGATCTATCCAAATGCATATGACATGAAATGCACACCTAGAGGCACTTAGGAGTTCAATAGCTGCGTCATTCCTCTCTTTATAGTACGGCTATCTATCCTATAATGTAACCACACCCACTAGGTGTCTTGGTTACTAAAACACAACCCTTAAGCATATACCTTTGCCTTGATCACGTAGGGTTGCGTCCAAATCCAAGTGTGGCCATCATGATCACCATGTCCATCTTGCCACCAACCTTGGAATGTACTAATCCTCATATGCTACATACAACTTAGGCATAGGATTAGTACTTAGGCATTGTCACTAATTACCAACACCAAACATAGGACTTTCAGGTGGTCGGAATGTTGTCTTTACTGGCAGAAAGTGAGCTGACTTGGTAAGACGATCTACTATTACCCAAATCGAATCATGTCCCTTCTGTGTGGTGGGAAGACCAGTGATAAAATCTATACTTATATCATCCCATTTCCAATCGGGTACAGACAAGGGTTGCAGAAGTCCTGCAGGTCTCATGTGAAGAGCTTTAACTCTACAACACATGTCGCAACGAGCAACGTATGCTGCAATCTCCTTTTTCATCTTAGTCCACCAATAACGGGGTCGCAACTCCTGGTACATCTTACTACTTCCGGGGTGAATAGATAGCTTAGAATGATGGGCCTCATCCATCAACTTGTTCTTAAGTTCTCTATCCTTAGGTACTACCAGGCGATCCTTAAACCATAACACTCCTTGGTCATCCAATCGAAAGTGTTTGGTGGGTTCCCTCTTCATCTTCTCCTTGATATGAAAAATTCTCTTATCTGTTTTCTGACCTTCAATGATCTGGTTTTCCAGAGTACAACTGATCTGAATATTATGCAACACAGCAGGATGTAACAAATTGAACCCTTCTTCAAACAACGGTTGCACATCAATAGCATGTGATTTTCTGCTCAGTGCATCTGCTACTACATTAGCCTTCCCGGGATGATAATGCACGTTCAGATTATAGTCCTTTATCAGCTCTAACCATCTTCTCTGTCGCATGTTCAACTCAGATTGGGTAAAAATGTATTTGAGACTCTTATGATCTGTAAAGATATTACACACATTACCCAGCAGGTAGTGTCTCCAAATCTTTAGAGCATGCACCACTGTTGCAAGCTCCAAATCATGTGTAGGATAGTTAACTTCATGCTTCCTCAATTGACGTGAGGCATAGGCAATGATCCTCCCATTTTGCATTAGTACGCATCCTAACCCATTCTTAGATGCGTCACAGAACACATCAAACGGCTTTTCTATATCCGGTTGGGCCAGAACAGGAGCAGTGATCAACAACTTTCGCAAGGTGCAGAAAGCTACCTCGCACTCCTCTGTCCATACAAACTTATGATCCTTCTGTAACAGGCTTGTCATCGGTTTGGCAATCTTCGAGAAATCCGGTATGAAACGACGATAGTAACCGGCTAAACTAAGAAAACTGCGAACTTCATGCACTTAGGTTGGTGACTTCCAGTCCATAACCTCTTGCACCTTACTAGGGTCTACGGAAATGCCATTTTCAGACAACATGTGGCCGAGAAAAGGAACTGTCCTAAGCCAGAACTCACACTTGCTGAACTTCGCATACAGTCGTTGTTCTCTAAGTCTAGTCAAGACAATCCTGAGGTGTTCTGTGTGATCTTCTTCATTTTCTGAGTATATTAGAATGTCATCAATGAACACAATCACAAACTTGTCCAATTCTGGCATGAAAACAGAATTCATCAGATACATAAAGTATGCAGGAGCATTTGTCAATCCGAATGACATGACAAGATACTCGTACAAATCATATCTGGTAGAGAACGCAGTCTTAGGCACATCTTGCGGCCTAATCTTTATCTGATGGTACCCTGATCTCAAATATATCTTAGAGAACACTTTGACTTTAGACAATTGGTCAAACAAGATATCAATCCTAGGAAGAGGATACTTGTTTTTAATTGTCACTGCATTCAGTGGTCGATAATCCATGCACATGCGTAAGGAGTTATCCTTCTTCTTTTTCACAAACAGAGCGGGGCATCCCCATTTAGACGAGCTGGGACGAATCAAACCTTTCTTTAGTAAGTCCTGGAGTTGCTTCTTCAATTCAGCTAACTCATTGGGAGGCATCCGATAGGGCCTTCTCGAGATCGGTGTTGTTCCCGGAATTAACTCAATGGCAAACTCAACATCTCGGTCTGGTGGAAGTCCAGGTAACTCATCTGGAAACACATCTGGAAACTCATAGACCACTGGAATCTGGGCTAGCAGAGTAGTTTGGACCGCACAAGTCATGCTAGCTAGGTCTACTTTCTGAGGTAGGACCACCTGAAAGGTGCCTTCCCCACTTGGTTCCTTAAGAGAGATACTCCTTCCTCCAATATCAGTTACTACTCCCATATGATTCATCCAGTTCATACACATGATCACATCCAAAACTAACCCTGGCATGACTATCAGATTAAGCTTATATTGCCGGTTTGATATGTTTAGGGTTACTCCCTGAACTATCTGATTAGTCAACAGATCAGCCCCGGCTGAACTGATTCTATATGCACATTCCAATTCAACTATCTTTTGCTCATGCCTCTTAACAAATGCTTGACTTACAAAGGAATGAGATGATCCGGAATCAAACAAGACTACTGCAGGATGATTGTTGATAGAAAACATACCAGCTGTTACCGGTTCTCCTTCAGGGATGTCATCCACGGTGGTGTGATGCACACGAGCTTGATATTGCGTCTGCTGTTTCTTAGGGTAGGGGCAAAACTTTGCAAAGTGTCCGGGTTGGTTGCAGTTGAAGCACGGTCCCTTCACTTGAGCCACAGTTCCAGATGAACTGCCTTGTCCTCTCTTCGCCTGAGGCAATGCCATCTTGAACGGTTTCTGGTTCCTCTGGGGTTGCTGAGCATTCTGATTCTTCCTTTGTGGTGGCCTAAACCTTGCACCTGGGGCAGGCGATCGATAAGCTGGACGGTTGGCCACTAGGGCTCTGGACTGGGACGGACCCGACTCGAAAGCTCTCTTACGGATCTTGGAAGCAGCATAAACATTGTTGTTCTTCTCTTGCTTCAGACAGTCACTAACGAAGTCGTTGAAACTAGTCCTCATATTTGTACCCACATGTTTCATCATCTTGGGATTTAGGCCTCTCTTGAAGCTAGCGATCTTCTTGGCATCAGTATTCACCATATCAGGAGCATAACGACTCAGGTTATTGAATGCATGCAGATATTGAGTTACAGTCTTCGTGCCTTGATTCAGTGCCAGGAATTCCCCAAGCTTCATCTCGGTCAGACCAGGTGGAATGTACGTTCCACGGAAGGCTTCGGTGAACTCCCTCCAAGTGATGTGAGCGTGGGGGGGAAAGTGGTGCGGTGATGTTTCCACCACATTCCTGCCGGACCTTGAAGCTGATGAGCTGCATACTCAGTCTTCAACACTTTAGTCATTCTCAAGACACGAAACTTGTCTTCCATAGTATTAATCCACTCTTCTGCATCCAAGGGTTCTGCGGCTTCCTTGAAGATCGGTGGATGAGTATCCATGAAGTCCTTGAAACTGTTGTACTAATTTGCTTCGTGCCCACCCGGGTTTATCCCTCGACGGGTGTTATCTGCGATACTGCGCAACGCAGCTTCCATATTCTGTTGCATGCTCTCCATATTGCATTGGCTTCCAAGAAACTGTGCGAAAAACTGTTCCGCAGTGTAGGGTGGAGGAGGCGGTGGTGGATCACGGTCATCATTAGCAGCTGCACTGCCACCAGCCTCAGCGGCACCATACACAGTACGACGAGTGTTCGGCATCTGCATGTTTCAGCAACAGTAATTATTAGGTGATGTTGTAGGAATTGCGACCGAATGAAAAATCATGCTGAACTGAATTCACTGGAGAGAATTAAATTCATACAATAAAACAGGGGCACAATAAGTCATTCCAATTAACACAACATCACTAATTATATTACTTAAAGCGCACACATCGCGTCCATTACAACCAAGTTGCCAGCATACATACACTGGACTTTTGACGTTCGGATACCGCCACAAACACATCCAAGCTTTCCAACATTACATCAAAGCCTTAGTCTTTCTACTCATTATTACATGCCCAACGTGCCAACAAAGCAAAAGATCATGCAGGCGGAACCTATTAGCTAGCGCAACAACTACTAATCTACTCATCGTGGTCGCTGTCTAAGTCAGAGACGTTGGCATTGTCGCCATCAACAGCGTCGTGGTGCTCCGCAACTGGTGCTTTGGGCTCTTCGGGATCTTTGTCTTCATCCAAATCCATCTCTGCCGCACCAGGAGGAACATAGGGGTTGAGTTGATTGTTCAGCCGATGAACCTCCTCATGCAGATTGTCATTATATTCCTCTGCATCGGCCAGCTGTTGCTCTAGCTCAAACTGTCTAGCCCTCAACACATTCTCTGCGGACCAGGCTTCATTAATCTGATGGAGCACATGAGTCAACATGCGCTCAGCGTTCCTGTTGGCGGTGGTCAGTCGCCCAACCTGCTCTCTCAAGGCACGTACATCTCCCTCGAAAACCACAGTCCTCTGGGTAGCCTGATCTCTCTGACGAGTCAACTGAGCCATCTCTGTGTTGAGCCTCTCAATCTCGGCGTCGTGATCTCTCTGAAGCTGATGGCGGTCATCACGAGCCTGACCAAGAGCACTAGACACACGTCTCAGGCTACCTTCCACTCCATCAAAGGCCCTCATTACTGCGAACATGGCACTCATAGCGGGGTTGTCACTGTTCTGTGCTTCTGCGGCGCTAATCTCCAGAGATCTTCCTCTTGCCTACTGCCACGAGTCAGTGGAGGGGTTGCCCCTCGGAAAGACCCTAACTATAGCTGCTGCCAACTCCTGAGGAAAGCGATCCATGATATCCCTCAGGATCCCAAAGGCTGCCCTCTCAGCGGCTTCTTCAGGGGTCCTGCCAGTTGACCAAAAGTCCTTCCCCCAACCGCTCATTCGACCAAAAGTAGCGGGGCTCCATTCCATCAGGATAGCCTACATAACTGAGCACTCTCCACAAGAGCGTAGGCATCCCAAACTCTCTAAGAAAAGTGTGGCGCTGACGAGTGCATGGAGCAAGCTGATGACGGGGAGCTCTGCCAGTGGACTTGCGGGCTGTCTGCTTGGTACGTGCCATCTGTAGCAAAATTTTATTACCGTGGTGAGAACAAATTTTTTAAGTTGGCATTTTTATCGAAATAAGATAATAAACTTATAAGGGGAGGAACAATGCCATGAATGAAATGCACAACATGATGCATGCACGTTCCGTACGTCCTCACAAACTTAGAAAATCAATAACTACTAACAGAATAAACGGTGGCATACAACGATCTCTTGTAACGTAACTAATACATACTACTCGAAAGCGCTGTTATGTACCTGCAGAAGGTCA
Source organism: Saccharum hybrid cultivar R570 (assembly GCA_038087645.1). Classification (NCBI taxonomy): domain Eukaryota; kingdom Viridiplantae; phylum Streptophyta; class Magnoliopsida; order Poales; family Poaceae; genus Saccharum; species Saccharum hybrid cultivar. The sequence goes on from JAQSUU010000198.1 coordinate 2,645,986, forward strand.
CTTCAGCCCAAACCTCACAGTATGAAAATATGCAAGAAAGCAGTAAAGTAAGTTACTCGCTCTACACGCATCCCCAGATACGAGTATAACGGTAACAACTACCCGAATCATCGCCCTATTGACGGCATCGTCACCGTATGATGGAAATTCCCACAATTTGAATACCCTCATACGAACATGCGCATGGCACGTAAGTATTTCGGTATCACATAAGCACTCCCCTAGATCGGCAGTGTATCCGACCATGCTCTCACAACTCTCACTTACCAAGGCGTAGAGGTAATTGATCCATACATTACCACTCAATTGAATGACACTCATACAATAGCACGCCGTATGAGCGACCAAATTTAAAATATGATGCAAACCCCCAAGTTAGTACTTAATTAAGCCACCTAGAGTCCTTATTGGGCATAAAGGATATGACCACTGGCACACTCTTAAATTTAAAAGCTTAGTTGAAACACTGTTTTGTTTTTAAATACCCATGTGAACAGTAACATGCTAAACCATGCTCTGATACCAGCTGTAACGGATCAACGTAATTATACGAGATTAAGTAAGAAAATCTTCCACCGAGGAGGATAATTTATCAAACTTAAACCCGTATAATCTGAGATTTCGTGAAATCACGAGGGATTTCAAACCAACCAACATACAACCAAGATCGTACTGATTTAGCAGCCACAGTTCACATGATACATAGAGTTCACAATAAAAGTGGAGTACATCGGAGTTCGGGATAAAAGTTATTACAACATAGTCTAAAATAACATAGCGGAAGCAAGTAGTTTTACACACACACTTAGTTCAAATACAGTGCCAGTAGGTAGTCATGGTCCACAAAAGCATTAGATAAGACGAACAGAGTGACCTTTGCCCAAGGTCCTAGTTGTCGCTCATCGCCGGATACAGACAGTTGGAGTAGTACCCATAGTACATCTGACCATCTGCAACAACAATAGGAACAACGCCCTGAGTACGAGAATATACCCAGCTAGACTTAACCGTCATAAACCAGATATAACATGACACCAAGGAGTATGCAAGGCTTATTATGTTGGGCTGGCTCGACTCATTTGCAAAAAGCATAAGTTTTTATAAAAACTATACTAGTACTTTTTGTATCACTTTTAGTATAACCTATTCTAGCTAGGTAAGCACCTATTGCTAAAACAATCACTTGATTCATCATTAACAATCTAAATTACCATATCAGGTTTAGCTTTTCCAACATCATTCACTTAACCATCAGTGTTCTATTAATGTTACTACGATGCCGTAGCTCGAGTCAAGTGCTCACTAACCGGGAGCGACGGCGATTCGAATCGAATTCCTATCCAGCTGGAGATTTATTCCTCACACAAACTATGCTTCCCCCGTCAGGGTCGCGTAGATCACCAATGACACTTTCCAAGAAGCCGCGGGATAACAATCATGGATCGCACTACCCAGGGACCGCCCGACTGCCAGGACGCACCTTGGGCTCACTCTTCGCGTCCCCGTTACACCCCCTTCAACACCAGTCTGCCAACCCGAGTTTATCCCGGCTCAAAAAGTGTCACTAGCTTCGCGGTCGAAAGGTGCTTTATTCGGCCAGCTAAATGTGAGGCATGCGTTCAACATGACAAGAGGGATGAGCAACGATCGGTCCTTAATCGACACAGACGGAATCACTATAGTCCAAAACCCTATAAGACTTCGCCCGGTCTCCGTTTATCCATCAACACTTGGTTACTTTTCATGATCACCAATACAGCTAACCATAGCCCGGTATCCACCTATAGCTCGCAGGTGACAGGAAATCACCCGACTTCTACCGGTCTAAGCATGGCTAAGCAACTTATTCGATCCTGACCTAATCGGGTAAAAGGTAATCTGGTGGCCAAGGTAATAATGCAACAACGGTTTCACTCAACTCCTATAACTTAATGCAACGATATATATATAACTATAATTCATATAATAAGGAATAGCTTTTATAAAATAGGAGACTTAAAATGCTCCGGGGCTTGCCTCTTTCGAACGAGCTAGGATGGTGGTCGACGCACTCTGGCAGCTCCTCGCCTGGCTCTTCTTCCTCGGGCACCTCCTGTGCCTGGGGCTCCTGCTAGTCGGTCCAAGCTTGTTTCTCCGGTACTGCTACCTGCGACTCCTCCTGCGATCCTGTATGATGCAAGTGCATAAGTAAACATGTGAGTGATGCATCGGATTATGGAGGAGTGCTTTGATGGCATGAGATGCAGATGAGCACATGGAGTGAGTAGTTTAGATATATCTACATCTTCTACAAGGTAGTCCACGTCATCCAAGAACATGTACCCTAAAAACACGCACCTTATTAATCTACTAATTAGCACATAACTTACACATACAAGTGATCCTAAGTTGTCAAATCTTACCAACCTAACTCATCCACACATTAGCAGGGCATATTGATGCTTCAAAGATACACCAAACATATTTTATTACTCTTAATTTCTCATAAAAAATAATATTTTATTCCCTATTTAACTAGGGTTACACAGCAACACCTGTCTCTGGTGTAGATAAAAATCTACAAAAATTACAGTAGATTACTCTTACCCTAACTAACCTACTACTAAATTTTCATGAGAATTGAATATGTAAAACTGCCTGTACAAAATAAACAAGTTATAGCCTAAATATGAGCATGAAATTATTTTGCACTAGAAAAAGTATCAAACAATAGATTTCATATTTTTCCTATGTTACTAACAGTAAACTAACATACTACAAAAATTATCACATGTATGTTCTATACAAATTTAGCTCTCTACTAAAAATAACAAAGATTATCAATTACAAGCATTTGAACTATACTTCAAAAATTTCTCACAGAACATGCTTCACTAGTATTTTTCCTAGAAAGTTCATCACTAATAAAGATTTATGCAACAAGAATCACATTTTTCCCCTCAGTATTTTATTTACTACATATTTTCTAAGATATCAGCATTTATAGCAATTAAATAAATTTGCACAGCAAAGTGTTACAAAAATAACATGAGATATTTTTAAACTGTAGATCTATTCAAGAGGAATATTTTAAGATTTGTTTCATAATTTTTGGAGCTATAAATTGTACACAAACATTTTTAAAGTACTTTCTTTTTTCCAAAATAAATAGAAATTCAAAAACAAAATTTGGAAATCACTGAACGGGCCGACCCACTCGGCAACACTGGCCCGCGGCCGATATCTGCTGGGGCGCTGCGCGGTAAAAAGCAAGGGGCGGCCCGGCTTGGCGGCTCGGCCCAAGGCCGGTGGCCCAGCAACCAAGGAGGGGGGGCGGAACGCGGGGCGCGGGGAGCGGCCGCGCGGCTACGACATCGCGGCGGCGGTGAAGCCCGCCGGCGGCTAGCGGCCGGCTCCGGTCGTGCAGGCACCGATGGAGGGGCGCACGGGGATACGGTGGGGGTGACGAACACCTAGGGGCGGTGCGCGAGCGGCTCGGCGGGGAGAACACGCCGGAACGGCGGGGGCGAGCGCGCGGTGGCCGGAATGGCGCCGCGGCGGGGCGCGCGAGGTGGCGTCTTACCACGGGGCCGAGACGAAGCGTGGAGGCGCGTTCGGGGAAGAGAAGGGCGAGGCGGAGTTGTTCGCGCGAGCAATCGCTCGGAGGTGGCCGGCCGGCGGCGGAACGAGGGGCGGAAGCACGCGGCGGCGGCGACGAGCGCGCGGAGGTGAGAGCGGCTGCGGCTGCTGCTCGCGCGAGGCCGAGAGAGGCGAAAATGGAGGGTGTACTGGCGAGGGAGGAGCGGGCGCGGGTTCAAGGCGCGTGGTGCGGCCGGTGGAGCCCACGGCTCGCCACCCGTACGCCGGAGGCGGCGAGCGGCGGCCACGCGGTGGCCATGGCCTGAGCGCGGCGTGCGCTGGCACGGGGCGCGCGCGAGACGGGCCAGGCCGGCTTCGGCCGTGGGTCGAGAAGTGAGGCGGCGGCCCAGCCAAGTGAAAATCCATTTTTCCTTTATAAAAATATTTTCAGATTTATTTCTTTGTTTCAAAAGTAAATTTGAAGATGAAAAAGAGGTTTTCCGAATTTTGGTCCAAAATAAAAGTTGTTCAAAATTTTATTCTCTACAACTTTCATGTAGAGCATTTTTCAAAATTCTCAATAGATTTTGAATTTGGGATTTAAAGCTAAAATGTTAATCAAAAATTTATTTGTTTAGAATATTTTTAAAGCAAAATTTGGGGAAAACTTGAATTCAAGAATTGCTCCAAAAATCATGTTAATTTATTCTAGATTATTTAAAATTGCTAATACCCAAGAGTACACCACCTTTTTGGCACTTACATCAAAATTAGGGTTTTGATTATTTGTTTTTCAAGTTTAAATTTGAAAGAGCTATATTTCATGCAATGCTAGTCATGAAATGATGTTGAATGCTTATGCTTTGAAATGTTAAGGCGTGCTTAACACCCAGGGGTGTTACATCTTACTTTGCAACTTGCAAGTGCTGATGAAAGTGACTCTAATTAATTAATGTTCTGGAACGGTGCACTGCATGCTTACGTTTTTCTTTCCTTTTAAATATACGACATTTAGAGTAAGCTAATAATTAGTTCACAGTTCAGAGTAAACTATTTTTTTTTGTCCTAAACGTCATGCAGTACGTATTTAAGAGCAACGGGAGCTAGCGTACTCGAATAGTTAGCTAGCCTTGATCACCACGTACGTAGCTCTCTATATATAGTAGTTTTATATACATGCATAGTCCTTTCAGTTTTTACCCTCGTGTGTGTACTTTCACCCGCGTGGATTGGTTGTTTACGTGTGGCATTTGCTATTCATATAGTAATAGTAATAAGAAACTAAATTAGTAAAATACGATGGTTACTAAGGACAGTCTTAATAGGGTTTTATCAAAGTTTCATAGGTATTAATTATGCTGATGTGATACTATATTAATAAAGAGAGATGATAAGAGTTTCATGGGAGTAGAGAGAGTTTCATTCCCATAAAACTCTTCTCTGACATGAAATCCTCACTGAGATTGGCCTAAGTATACTGATCGATTGGAGCAAGCAATGCAAACAGGTAAGGTAAGGCCGGCCTTGCATTGTCAAATTAGCACGCGCAGGTGTGCTATGGTACAGTAAGGCCAGTCTTAGTGGGAGTTTCACTAGAGTTTCATTTGCATTTAATAGCCTGCCACATATGTATTTTTGATGGCATATCAACGTTTTAATGAAGAGAGAGAAGAATTGAGTTTTATAGGGATGAAACTCTGTTGACACAGTTACCAACTCTCCATGAGTCATAGAATTAAATGTCTATGAAATTATGGAGTGAAACTTTCCATTGAAAGTGAGTGTTTCATCCGAGTTTCATTTCATTCTATATGACATGGCAGTCTTGAAACAACGAAATGAAACTCTCCACTTAGACTGGCCTATCGATTATAACAATTTGACATGCTGTTTGCATTGTGTCACCAGACTGGGTGTGGCCGTCCGTCCGAAGAATAATCAAGCGGTTTAGCATCACTGTCCGCATGGCGATGCGTAATGCGTTGCAGGCACAATGCATGACAGTTGCCAGAGCCGGAGTCCACAACGCAACCACAAAGACATCATCGGAGTACGTGAACCCAGTTTGACCGGCCTGGCCAGCCCTTGCTCATCGGAGTACGTAGTAGTATATATTTAGAGAGAGATACTGATAGTAGTGGTTTGCTTGTACTTTGCATGTAGTAGTTTTATATACATGCATGGTCCTTTCAGTTTTACCCTCGTGTGTACTTCGTACTTTCACCCGCGTGGATTGGTTGTTTACGTGTGGCATTTGCTATTCATATAGTAATAGTAATAAGAAACTAAATTAGTAAAATACGATGGTTACTAAGTATACTGATCGATTGGAGCAAGCAATGCAAACAGATAAGGTAAGGCCGGCCTTGCATTGTCAAATTAGCACGCGCAGGTGTGCAATGGTACGGTAACGATAATAACAAGGCTGTTTGCATTGGTCTTGTTTAGTTCCCAACTTCTCCCCAAATTCTACTATGCAAAAAGAAGATTCCCCGTCATATCGAAATACTGGCACATGCATGGAGTACTAAATGTAGATGAAATTAAAAACTAATTACACAGTTTTGTTGTACTTTGCGAGACGAACATTTTGAGCCTAATTAGTTAAAGTTTGGACAATTTTTACCAAATACAAACAAAAATGTTATAGTGTGCTACAGTGTACAGCAGTGCCAAAACATCTAAGTTTGGCCTCCCAAAATTGGGAACTAAACAAGGCCATTGTGTCACGACACTGGGTGCGGCCGTCCGTCCGAAGAATAATCAAGCGGTTTAGCGTCACTGTCCGCATGGGGAGATGCGTAATGCGTTGCATGCATGCCAGTTACCAGAGCCGGGGTCCACACGGCAACCACAAAGACATCACCGGAGTACGTGAACCCAGTTTGACCGGCCTGGCCGGCCCTGGCTCTGCCTGCGAGGGCGAGACGACCAACAGTAGCGTACGTACGTATCGAGTTTGCCGTGCTACTTACTCCCTCCGTCCCATTGAGAAAGTGTCGTTGGAAAAACGTGCCCCCCTCACAAACACGTTTCTCGGGCGACGCTTTCAATGGGACGGAGGGAGTAACCCAGTTTGACCGGCCTGGCCGGCCCTGGCTCTGCCTGCTGCCCTGGCCCTGCTGGGTGCTGGCGATATATTGCTGTTTAATTAATTTGTTGCACGGGTATTAAGGAACACGTACGCGCGTTTGATGCTGTGGAGTAGTACTGGAGTGGAAGAAAGGTACCGGTGATGACAGGGAGAATGAACGAGGACGAAGGAAAGCAAGCCCGGGACAGTGGCCGCCCGGTCCTTGTCCACGTGGTACACCGCATATTGGCCATTTCTTGCTCGATCCCTTTGTTCTCTTCTCCCTTGCGCACGCTTCGCTGTACCCAGCCAGACCAAACATGAGGGTGACCTTAGTTTTGGTGGCTGTCTGCCCGGGCCTAGCATACCTTAGCTACTAGACTGGATGCCCATGCCATGCATGATGCATCATCGTTTCTTGTTCAGAATGGACTTGCCTGGCTTTTGTTCATTGCATCTAGTTCTCCCCCGCGAGTACTTGAAAAGCGAAGCACGATGCCATCTGAAATCAGAGACGTACTAACTGTAACTGCATAGACTATGACATAAGATATCTAAAGAATGGTTAGTATTATCATACAAAGGGCCACTTTTTTTTTTATCTTGAGTGGGAGATCAGTTAACCTTGCCTTTCAATCTTTCATCATGTGGCGGGTGGGGGGTAGAATGAGGAGTGACCGTTCCACACGCCATCGGGCGTGTACAATTCTGCCGCACGCCTCCGCCGATATACATCACAAAGACCTACTAGAGAAAAAGGACAGAGAGTGAAACATTCACTAGCTCGAGGATATTCTACAACCACAAGCGTATTGGTTCAAGGAAAAAGATACCCAGTGGCATTATTACCTTATTTGACTTGGCCTAGGTTTACTGGGCAAGTAGTCACCCCAAAGTCCGCACCAAGGAACGAAGACGATGTGCGCTGCACCACTCGCACGCACTCGCAACGACCTACGAAGACCCCCTGGTGCTAGCTAGCTAGCTAGTGGTTCATGGTCAATGGCTGGCCTCCCACTCCCAGCTTAACCCATGGAGACCGCTCGCGCTTGTGTGTGCGTTCCATGGGGTACCGAGAGCAGCAGCGTTTAATTAATCAAACCAACGTGTTTAGCGGCCGCTAAGGATGGGAGAAAGATACTCCTCGTCCTCGTCCTCGTCCTCGCCCTCGGAGAAAAAGAAAAGGGGACGAGAGAGAGAGAGACAAACCGTTGTGATTAGCTGCGGCCAGCGGGAGTCAGTCAGAGGTCAAGTTTGGGAATGGGATGATGGAGTCAGATCATCAATCAAGAGGGGAAAAAAAGGTTGGGTCTTCGTAGTAGTAAAAAACTAAAACAAAGAAAAGCTGGATGTGGCCTGTGGCCTGTGGCCGTCGGGGACAAGGACATGCGTGCTGCGTGTGGCGTGTGGCGTGAGCAGCCTGCCAGTGCAGGGGCAGCACCGCAGCGGAATTAGATTAGTTTAACCGGGTGGGATTAGATTAGTTTATCCGGATGCCGGAGGGGAGGAGTGTGGATTAGGATACTCCATTCCATTGTTGGTACTTGGTAGCTCCTGGTGGATGGTGGGGAGCGGAGGAGCAGGGCCTATGAAAGGGGGACAGAAATTCCACCAACCAACCACACCTCGTGGCCGTGGTTGTGTTTTGCTGTGTGTGTGGCTCAGGAATCTCTCCTCTGCAGCCCCACCTCCAGATCTTTTTATGTGACAAACTTAGATTTTTGTTAAATACGTACGGCTCTTTTCTTTATACTAAATACTACTGTTTGTTTTTCACTCTATAGATTGTTAGGCCAACACATTTGTATATGGGGAAGCACAATTGGCACTTAGTGGTGAGATTTTTCTGAGACAGCGATGGAGATCAGCTTACCTCCGTGACCCTGTCCTGCTGGTGTACTGTTGGGCGGTCAAAAGGTGCATGGCGCATCGCATTCGCGTTCGTGCGAGAACGCACAGGACACAGGGTGCCATGGAGCACTGGCCCCACGCGTCGGTGACGAGATTCGCTGCACGGGTGGTCGCCAGCCAAGGCACGTGGGCTGCTCCTGCTCCGCGTCGCCATCCATCCATTGTCTGACGTGCCACGCAGCCGAGTACACCGTTTCTATATATGTATAGAGAAAAGAAAATTCAAATTTAAGTGACTTGCCAGGTCTTAAGCCTAGTTACGTGCAAGTGCAAGCATATATAGCTAGATACATGGAGTACACATGTGTACGTAGTAGTATATATTCAGAGAGAGAGAGATACTGATAGTAGTGGTTTGCTTGTACTTTGCTGGACGCATCACATTACGATTATCTTTCTGTCTAGTCCATTGTTTATTTTCATAGTTAATTCCATCCTCTCTATCGAGTGTGCACCTTCCGTAATAGTTAGCTAAATCACAAATGATTGAAATATTTAGAACATCTCTTGGAGACTATGCTCTAATAAGAATGAACCAATTCTTAATTTGAAGTTAAATTATCTAAGTTCAGCCGAGTTTATATGGCAAGCTAGAGTAGAGCACCATTTGTTATGACAGTACTAAATGATCATAATGAATAAATCTAACGGTACTTATTTGATATTATAGACAGTAATGTTTTTATATAGATTCGGTTCATTTCTAGATGAGAGAAAAATTGTACTATTTCTAGGATAGAACAGAAAGAGCATCTTACTTTGCAACTTGCAAGTGCTGATGAAAGTGACTCTAATTAATTAATGTTCCGGAACGGTGCACTGCATGCTTACGTTTTTCTTTCCTTTTAAATATACGACATTTAGAGTAAGCTAATAATTAGTTCACAGTTCAGAGTAAACTATTTTTTTGTCCTAAACGTCATGCAGTACTACGTATTTAAGAGCAACGGGAGCTGAAGTACTCGAATAGTTAGCTAGCCTTGATCACCACGTACGTAGCTCTCTATATATAGTAGTTTTATATACGATGCATGGTCCTTTCAGTTTTACCCTCGTGTGTGTACTTTCACCCGCGTGGATTGGTTGTTTACGCGTGGCATTTGCTATTCATATAGTAATAATAAGAAATTAAATTAGTAAAATACGATGGTTACTAAGTATACTGATCGATTGGAGCAAGCAATGCAAACAGATAAGGTAAGGCCGGCCTTGCATTGTCAAATTAGCACACGCAGGTGTGCAAAGGTACGGTAACGATAATAACAATCTGACAGGCTGTTTGCATTGTGTCACGACACTGGGTGCGGCCGTCCGTCCGAAGAATAATCAAGCGGTTTAGCGTCACTGTCCGCATGGCGAGATGCGTAATGCGTTGCATGCATGCCAGTTGCCAGAGCCTGAGTCCACAAGGCAACCACAAAGACATCACCGGAGTACGTGAACCCAGTTTGACCGGCCTGGCCGGCCCTGGCTCTGCCTGCGAGGGCGAGACGACCAACAGTAGCGTACGTACGTATCGAGTTTGCCGTGCTACTTACCAAAGACAAACATGATATATATGTATATATCATCATCAATTCAAAACCAGCATTGACATGAACCGTGCATCTTCGTTTTTTTCCCGTTGAACGGCACCTCCGAATTCGACATTTAAAAGCCTTTGCTCAGGGTCCTACGGATAACACAGGCAAGCGCGCACGATTTCATTGCATGGAATCAGTGAATCACCGTCTAGGTGGATAGCTACGGCAGCGTCCAAGTTCACACCGATAGAGATCGTCCGGTCCGGGCATGAGTTGGTCATGAGTTGATCTGGAATGTCCTCGTGACGGACGGGTGGAAGTGGAACTCAACGCTGCAGACCAAACAGCGCAGCTAGGTGTCATCGTACAAGACCTTGAGCTTGCTACGGCGACTGATGCTGACGAACCTTATGGAGATGAAGGTGTCCCTGAACCTGAAGAAGAAGGAGCTTTCCACAATCAGGCGTGATGGGCCTTCCAGGCATTGAAGGGCGAATACCAGACTAGTTGGGCCAGAGTGGGTTAACTGAACCATGGACCCTGTGTGGCCCAGAATAGGAGGAAGCCCCTGCTCCTTGTACCGCTGAGAGACGAGAGGAGAACTCGGTGATCCGCACCAACGCCGCGCCGCCCAGCTGCGGTTTCCTCTCTCTCCTGCAACTATGCCGAGCAGACCAGGGTCCCTCTCTCTTCCTGCGGCCAAAACCTAGATCTCAAACGAGTTTCCTCTTCTTCCTTCGCACGCATGCTCTTCCTCGCCCCACGTCCCAACCCTAGATCTCAAACAGGTTTCATCTCCTTCCTTTCACTCCCACTCAAACTCTTTCCTTTTTCTTCCTTTCACTCCCACTAACTCACCCACGCTCTTCCTTGCCCCAATGGAGAATCTCGATCCCATGAGGAAATTACTCGCCGTCGATGACATGGTGACTGAAATCGCTATGTGTATCCCTCCCTGCGACCCCGCGCGCCTCGTCCGCGTCATTCTCGTTTGCAAAAATTGGCAGCGCCTCCTCACAAGCCCCGACTTTCTCCTGGCATACGCCAAATGCTATGGCAGGCCGCCGTTCCTGGGATACTTTCACAGCTGCCCTAGCCCAGTGAGTGGTCGTCAGATAGACCGCTTCGTTCCTGCTGCCGCCGCCTTCCCATGCTTCTCACCGGACATCGGCACTGACAGCTGGTACGCGCTCGACGTCCACCAGGGTCGCGTGCTTCTGCTCCGCACCACTCCCAATCTGATAGTTTGGAAACCAATGAGCGGCAAACACTTTCTCCAACCTCAGCCCCCGTGCTCGTATCAGTACCAAGCCGGGGCGGTGATCTGTGCAAACAACCTGCAGTGCAGGTATCCAGATTGCTACTCTCTCCATGATTTCCGTATCATTTTTGTGGGTTGTGATGATGAGCCTGTGACCTTTGACAAGAGGAAATTCTTCAAAGGGAATGAAACCTGGGCGTGCATCTACAGCCAGGAGACAGATGAATGGGGTGAGACCTATGTACTGAAGGACGATCGTCACACCGAGAACCCACTGTTAGAGCAGAACCCTCCTATGCTCTATAGGGATTCCCTCTACTTCACTCTCGAGATGCACGAGCTGCAGGGAGAGGAGGTGCGAGCAGCACTGAAGTTTGATCTTACTGATGAAAAACTATCTGTGGTGTTTCCTCCTAAAGATACATATCCAGACTTTGGGATGTTTCTTGGTACTTCGGAAGGTGTTGCATTCGCTGGAATTGCAGAAGAAGATGATGAGGATGAAGGGATTGAATAGAACACCATATCTATATGGACTCTTAGTGACAGTGACCCTATTGTGTGGAGTTTCACTAATGATATTAACTTGGAGGTCACCCTTCCCAACGGTGCAAACCAGCCAGCATACATTCCCAAACCGGCTGGTTTCGTCGAGGGGGAATCAACAATTTGCATTAACTCGGGAGAAAGATCTTCACAATTGAAGTTGGCTCCTTAGAGACTAAAGACATTGGATCAAGTGCTCGATCTCTCGTTGTGCTTCCATTCGTGCACTTCTACATGCCTTCACTGCCTAAGTGTAAGGTCTTAGATGGCTAGAGGGGGGGTGAATAGCCTATTAAAAAATTCTACAAGAACCACTAAGCAAACTTGTTAGAATAACAAACGGCGTAAAGCGAGTTTTGCTTAGCCAAAGGTTGTGATGCAAGCCTCCTATCCACAAGTCTAGTAGATTAAGATCTCTAGTTCACACAAGAGCTATGTCACTAAAGAAACACTAGTGAACAAGCTAACACTACTAGCAAAGCTACTACTAGAGCTACACAAGATAAACTAGTGAAAGTAAATGCAAGGGAGAGGATTGTGATTATTATACCGACGGTGAAGTGAAGATGTTGCCAATCACCAAGATGATATATAATCAAACAATATTGACAACAACACAAGATGAAGACCAATCACCGGGAGACAAGAGAGACAATATTTGTTCACCCGGTGTTCACTTGTGCACCGACAAGCTACGTCACCGGTTGTGTCGACCAACACCTAGATGGTTCCCCGGTGTGACCCTCAAGTCACTTGCCCCTCAAGGCACGCCCCGCAAGGCACCGCAAGACACCACTCTCAAGTGAGGTAACTCAATGACACGCGCAATGTAATAGAGTTGCTTTTGGCACTCCGCCGAGGAAAGCACAAGAACCTCTTACAATCAACCGGAGGTGGCCAAGAACAATCACCTTCTCTTGCCAACGCCTCCAACAATCTCCAAGCCGGCTAGGAGCGGTACTCTCCAAGAGTAACAAGAAATCCACCGGCTAAACCACCCACAAGTGCCACTAGATGCCCTCAAGCTATGCAATGCACTTTGGGATCACTCAATCTCACTTTTGATTTGCAATCAAGCAAGGGAGATGAGTGGGAGGAGTTGTTCTAGCTCAAAGGATGCACAAGTATGTTAGAAATGCCCAGAGACCTCCCCAAGGGCCGGCCAACAAGTATTTATAAGCATCCCATCCAAATAGAGCCGTTACAACTCCACTCACGTTTTTCGCGGGACCACCGGACGCGCCGGTGGTAACTGACCGGACGCGCTCAACTGCGTCCGGTGCCTCTGCGACGTCCACGTGTTCTCTGTTTTCAAATTCGTCCGTTAGATCCTCCAACGGTCACTGCGCGCCAACGGTCAAACGAGCGACCGGACGCGCTGTTGCGAACCACCGGACGCGCCGGTGCGCACAGAACCCGCGCCCGCGAAGACAAGACCGGACGCGCTCCTCGCATCCACCGGACGCCACAGTACCCGCGTCCGGTGCGAGTCCAGTAAGCTCCCTGGACCACCGGACGCGTCCGATGGTGAGGGACCGGACGCGCACCGCGTCCGAAGACTCCGTGACTCGCTGTTCGCCAGACCGGACGCACCGGTCCCGTGGGTCACCGGACGCGCCGGTGTCAAACCCTAGCTCGCGCGCCTGACGCCCGCGCTGCACTGACCGGACGCGCCAGTCGAAACTGACCGCGTCCGGTGCAGCGTCCGGTGCAGCGTCCGGTGCAGCGTCCGGTGCACCTCTGTGACCGCGTTCGCCTCTGTTTCTTTTCCGACTTCCGGCGCAATGGAAAATAGGCATTTCATTTCCCCGAAATCGCCTGAATCCCGCGCTCGCACGCTCGGCGGGAGAGAGAAAGGAACCAAAACCCCTCTCTACCCGCAAACCACAGCGCGACCAACGCCACCTTTGCAAATGTGCCAACACCAACAAGTGTACAACTCCATGTGCTTGTGTGTTAGCTTTTTCTCAATCATTTTCAAAGGTTTTCCAGTTAGCTCACTAGGCCCTACATGCAATGCACTTCATGAATTCACCTAGTGGCACCCATGCGTCGAATAACCGATAAGACTTCCCCTCTTAATAGTTCGGCTATCGACCCTAAACCACTCACACCCTCTATGGTGTCTTGAGTGTAAAACAAAATGGCCCTATGGTTATACCTTTGCCTTGAGCCCATTTTGTTTCTCCAAATGATATGATCCACTTCATATCATCACATGACCGTCTCGATCCATCGACCTTGATTTCACTTGCTCTTCACCGTTGCATCGGTCCATCGGCGCCAAGTCTTGCTCAAGCTTCACCATCGCATGGTCCTTCGCTTCGAAGCCTCGACTTGCCCTTCACCTTCACAACCGGTCCATCGAGCCAGGCCCTATCTTGGTCTTCACCATCTTGGTCACATGAGTCAATGTCATGTCTCATATGCAATGACCACCTTTATCTAAATCATCCACTTAGATACAAAGGTTAGTCCTAGGTTTCATCAATTAGCCAAAACCAAACTAGGGACTTTCAATCTCCCCCTTTTTGGTAAATTGATGACAACCCTCACAAAGATGATTTTGATAATAAAAGTTTTGAACTTGTCATACTTGTCCAATCATTTTGCTCATAAGTAAAGTTTGGACAATTATCACAAGCTCGGTTTTGGTAGCATTAGCTCCCCCTACATATGTGCATAGAGTTTGGATTGAAAGCTTTGCACATATGCATGGATAGAAGTGTTGGGAGAGTAATTCTACCAAAATGATGCTAAGGTGTAAGAAATGGACCTTTGAAGCGTGATACCAATCGGAGTTGCCTTTTACACCATCCCTAGCATCATGAAGTAACTAGACACCCAACAAAGCTCAAGAACCTCGTGAGATCAACATTATATGTAAAGGTTCTTGGACCACTTGTAAAAACTTTAGGCAAGCCTAGATACCACTTGTAAAATTATTCCTATGCATGCTAGTAGATCATTTCATCATCCAAGTTCTATACTAGCATTGCACCACACAAACATTTATATTGAATCTAAATACATGTGCAATGAGCAAGTCATATGAAAATGCACAAACAAATGCAACAACTTAGTTTATGAGCTTGCTCCCCCTACTTGTGTGCATCAAAAATTTTATTTACCCCTTTATCATGTTGAATCATCTTTTTCTCTCCCCCTTTGTCAACAACTTACCCAAAAATGGGATCAAATTGTGGAGAGAAGAAAAAAGTTTAATGGAGTAGGTTAAAATTCATCAATTTTGGTTCAACCTAGAACACTTGTCAAAGATATTTAATTCGATTTGAACCAAAGACAAGCTTCTTCACACCTCCTAATAAGGGTTATCTTGCCTATGTTGAATTAAACACTTATAGCAAGTCTTCTAGATTTAACACTAGGTTTGCAAGCTCACAAACACGTCATATGCCACCACTAGATCAAAACAATCAAAGAAGCAATAGTGGTAACATATATCCATCAAATTCATTTGATTTTTCATGAATGCTCATGCATACCACTTATTATGTCTACATGCTCTAGCAAGTCCTTAGCATAGGATGAATGACATGTCAATCAACTTTACCTTGCAATGTCGAAGGAGAGGCATGTCAATAAGTGAGTGGGGTGCATTCAACTCATGTTTGAGAAATCAAGAATGTTCAATTCATTCCTTAGCTTGCAAAACCTCTTTTCATCAAGTGGCTTAGTGAGAATATCGGCAAGTTGATCATCGGTGCCAACACTCTCAACGGCAATATCTCCCTTTTGTTGATGATCTCTAATGAAATGATGTCTTATGTCAATATGCTTTGTTCTTCCATGTTGAACCGGGTTTTGTATCATCTTGATTGCACTTTCATTATCACATAGCAATGGCACATTCTTGAAGTTGAGGCCATAATCCTTCAAAGTTGATTTCATCCATAGCAATTGTGCACAACAACTCCCCGCACTCACATATTCGGCTTCGGCGGTAGAGATTGCCACACTATTTTGTTTCTTTGAGGACCATGACACAAGTGATCTTCCAAGTAATTGACATGTGCCACTTGTGCTCTTTCTATTGATCTTGCAACCCCCATAGTCGGAGTCCGAATATCCAATCAATTCAAACTTTGACCCCTTGGGATACCATAGTCCAACATCTCTTGTTTGCTTCAAGTACCTCAATATTCTCTTTGCGGCCGTGAGATGACTCTCTCTAGGTGAGGCTTGATATCTAGCACACATGCAAACACTAAACATGACATCCGGCCTTGATGCGGTGACATAGAGTAGACTTCCAATCAAAGACCGATATTCCTTTTGATTCACCATATTGCCATCAAGATCACTATCCAAATTGCCATTTGTACCCATTGGAGTTGAAATTGGCTTTGCATCTTGCATTCCAAACTTCTTCAACATGTCCCTTATGTATTTCCCTTGACTCACAAATGTCCCATTCTTCAATTGCTTGACTTGGAGACCAAGGAAGTAGTTAAGTTCACCAATCATAGACATTTCAAACTCTTTGGCCATCATAGCACCAAATTCTTCACAATAAGCTTGATTGGTTGATCCAAAGATGATGTCATCAACATATATTTGCACTATGAATAGATCATTTCCAATCTTCTTGGTGAATAGAGTTGTATCAACCTTGCCCATCTTGAATCCCTTAGAGAGAAGGAAATCCCTTAGCCTCTCATACCATGCTCTAGGTGCTTGCTTTAAGCCATATAAAGCCTTCTTCAACTTGTACACATGGTTGGGTTTCTTGTCATCTTCAAATCCGGGCGGTTGCTCAACAAAGACTAACTCATTGATAATCCCATTGAGAAATGCACTTTTGACATCCATTTGATATAGTTTGATGTTGTGTGCATAAGCATAAGCCAATAGAATCCTTATTGCCTCCAATCTTGCCACGGGAGCATATGTTTCATCATAGTCAAGACCTTCAACTTGAGTGTAACCTTGTGCAACTAGTCTTACTTTGTTTCTCACTACAATGCCATCTTGATCTTGCTTGTTTTTAAACACCCACTTGGTTCCAATCACATTGTAGTCATTTGGCCTTTCTACCAACTCCCAAACATCATTTCTTGTGAAATTGTTAAGTTCTTCTTGCATAGCCATGATCCAATCGGCATCCCTCAAAGCTTCTTCTATCTTCTTTGGTTCTATGGTTGACACAAATGATGCATGCTCACAAAACATAGCCAATCTTGATCTTGTTTGCACACCACTTCTAATATCACCAATAACACTATCAATGGGGTGATCTCTTGCAACATGTTGTGGTTGGAGTACTTGCACTTGATTGCTTGAGCTTGGTTGATCACTTGATGTATCTTGATGAGAAGAACTAGCTCCTTGATCTTGCACTTGAGAGTCACTAACTAGCTTGAATGGTGAATTGAGCACTTGATCTTTATCATCATCTTGAATATCAATTACTTGCTTTGCTCTAATGTCTCCAATGTCCATGTTCTTCATTGCTTCCACTAATAGAGTTCCACCAATATCATCTAGATTTTCTTCTTCATCTTGTGACCCATTGGTTTCATCAAATTGCACATCATGGACTTCTTCTAGAATGCCACTTGAATTGTTCCAAACTCTATAAGCTTTGCTTGTAGTTGAATAACCAAGTAGGAAACCCTCATCACATCTCTTGTCAAACTTCCCCAATCTAGTGCCTTTCTTCAAGATATAGCATTTGCAACCAAACACCCTAAAGTAAGAAATATTGGGCTTTCTTCCATGAAGTAGCTCATATGGGGTCTTCTCTAGCAATGGATGACAATATAGTCTATTGATGTAGTAGCAAGCGGTATTGATTGCTTCATCCCAAAAGGATTGACTCACATTGTACTCATGAAGCATTGATCTAGCCATATCAAGCAATGTTCTATTCTTCCTCTCAACTAGGCCATTTGATTGTGGAGTGTATTTGGCCGAGAATTGATGTCCAATACCATAATGATCACAAAGTTCTTCAATTCTTGTATTCTTGAACTCACTTCCATTGTCACTTCTCACTTTCTTGATTCTAATCTCAAACTCATTGTGAACTCTAGTGAGAAATGTCTTGAAGGTGTCAAACACTTCACTTTTGTCACTAAGAAAGAATACCCATGTGAATCTTGTGAAGTCATCCACTATGACAAATCCATACTTATTGCCGCCTATGCTTGTATATGTTGTTGGTCCAAATAGATCCATGTGCATCAACTCAAATACTTTGCATGTGCTCATTGTACTCTTCTTTGGATGTGAGCTTCCAACTTGCTTCCCGGCTTGACATGCACTACAAAGCTTATTCTTCTCAAATTCAACATCTTTCAAACCATTGACAAGATTGTGAGTTGTAAGCTTCTTCAATTGTTTCATGCCAACATGACCAAGCCTTCTATGCCAAAGCCAACCCATGCTTGATTTGGAGACTAAGCAAGTTGTCAAAGAAGTTTCTCTAGCATTGAAGTCAACTAGGTAGAGATTCTCATATCTAAAGCCCTTGAATGCCACATTTGAACCATCCACACTAATGACTTCCACATCATCAACCCCAAAGATGCATTTGTAGCCTAGATCACATATTTGTGCCACGGATAGAAGATTGAAATCCAAGCTTTCAACTAGTAACACATTGGAGATACTCATGTCATTTGATATTGCAATCTTGCCCAAACCAATAACCTTGCCTTTCTTGTTATTGCCAAATGTGATAGAATCAACACCACTATCATTGTCATTGATTGAGTCAAACATTCTTGATGTACCGGTCATGTGTTGAGTGCACCCACTATCAACAATCCAATGCCTTCCTCCGGCTTTGTAATTGACCTACAAGCAAATCAATGAAGTTTAGGTACCCATTTTTGCTTGGGTCCTTGTAGGTTAGTAACTAAGCTCTTTGGTACCCAAATAGCCTTCTTCTTTGGGCCCACAATTGGTGTACCAACAAACTTAGCTTGCACACCCTTCACACCCTTGGTAAGCACATAGCAAGAATCAAAAGGTATAGCATTAACAAGGTTCTTGCTTTGGTTCCTTTTATTGCAATTATGCTCTAGGTGCCCAACTTGCTTGCATCTATTGCAAAACCGACCATTGCCCTTTACAAAGCTAGGCTTTGGAGTTGCAAAGGCCGACTTGCCTTTCTTGGGGGTGTAGCCCAATCCCTCTTTGTTAAGAGAGAACCTTTGGCTACCCAAGCACTTAAGCAAGCGGGCCTCACCACCATAGGCCTTGCCTAGGGCGTGAGTGAGCTCATCCACCTCTCTCTTGAGAGTCTCATTCTCAATCATTAGTGAGGCATCACAAGTGAAACCATCACTAGTAGTGGAGGTAGAGTTAGTTGTGGTGGATGAAGAGCTACAAGAAGGGTTAGTATTTGACATGATGATAGGTTCATTAAAGGATTCATCAATTATATCACATGTAACACCTATATCACATGATACAACAACCTCCTTCTTTGCGTGTTGCTCAAGTAGCAATGAGTGAGCTTTTTCAAGCTTGGAATGAGCCTTATCAAGATCCTCATGGTCTTCCACTAGACTCTCATGAGTGGTCTTAAGCTCACTAAGGACTTTCTCAAGTATTGCTACTTTCATTGAAAGCTTCTTACACTCTTTGTGCTTGGCAATAGCTATGTCTCTAGTTTGTTGCATCAAGTCATATAGTTGTTCTTTAGTTGGTTCATCATCATCATTTTCATTATCATTATCATTATCACTATCATGAGCATATTCCATTTCACTTTCATCATCACTCTCATCATATAATACCTTAGCTTCTTTAGCCATGAAGCATGAAGAGGATGAATCGAATAATGATGGCTTCTTGTTGATAGCAATGGAAGCAAAAGCCTTGTTGGATGATTCTTCTTCTTCTTCTTCATTATCTTCACTTTCCCAAGTGATCACATAGGCACCATTTTTGCCTTTCTTGAATGTCATCTTGGCCTCTCTTTTCTTCTTCTCAAACTTGCCCCTTTTGTTGTTCTTCTTCTTGTCATAGGGACATTCGGCTTGAAGATGTTCGGTGCTATCACAATTGAAGCATCTCCTTTGTTGCTCATTGCTCTTGAAATTGTCATTTCTCTTTTTGAAGCCTCTTCTTTTGATAAACATTTTGCCAATATTTTTGACAACTAGAGCAAGTGCCTCATCATCAACTTCCAATTCTTCATCTTCTTCATCGTCATCTTCTTCTTGAATTGAAGCTTTGCCCTTTGAGGAGGTGGCCTTGAATGCCACGGTCTTCTTCTTCTTTTCTTCCTCCTTCTCATCAACATCTTGATCATACTTGTCAAAGGTCAATACCTCTCCAAGCAAATCATTGGGCTTTATTGTTTCAAGCCCATCTCTTTGTAGCATCATGATCAACATCTTGAATCTTTTAGGTAAGCTCAACAAGAACTTGTGGCAAAAATCTTGGTCTTGTGTCTTGTGCCCTAAGCTCTTGAGATCATTCACAATGACTTGCAATCTATGAAACATCTCTAAGATTGTTTCTTCTTCTTTCATCTTGAAGTTCTCAAACTCACTCTTGAGCCCATATAGCTTGGCACTCTTCACAACCTTAGTGCCCTCATATGTTTCACTTAACCTTGTCCACACTTCATTTGCCAATTCCAAATCCTTGATGCCCTCAAATACTTTTGTGTCAATATTATTGTAAAGTGTATTGAGAGCCATTCTATTGCATGTTCTATTTGCTCTATCTTCATCGGTGAGATGATCGGGATCAATGATAGCAAAATCATTCTCGGTGACTTCCAATACTCTCTCATGAATAGAACCAAGGTACATTGTCATCTTTCTCTTCCAATGAGCAAAAGAACTAACACCATCAAAGAATGGTGGCTTGCCCCCAACATGATTGAACACAATTTGAGCCATTTTTCACACCGAAGGATGTTAAGCCTTGATTAAAATGGTGACCACGGCTCCGATACCACTTGTAAGGTCCTAGATGGCTAGAGGGGGGTGAATAGCCTATTAAAAAATTCTACAAGAACCACTAAGCAAACTTGTTAGAATAACAAACGGCGTAAAGCGAGTTTTGCTTAGCCAAAGGTTGTGATGCAAGCCTCCTATCCACAAGTCTAGTAGATTAAGATCTCTAGTTCACACAAGAGCTATGTCACTAAAGAAACACTAGTGAACAAGCTAACACTACTAGCAAAGCTACTACTAGAGCTACACAAGATAAACTAGTGAAAGTAAATGCAAGGGAGAGGATTGTGATTATTATACCGACGGTGAAGTGAAGATGTTGCCAATCACCAAGATGATATATAATCAAACAATATTGACAACAACACAAGATGAAGACCAATCACCGGGAGACAAGAGACACAATATTTGTTCACCCGGTGTTCACTTGTGCACCGACAAGCTACGTCACCGGTTGTGTCGACCAACACCTAGATGGTTCCCCGGTGTGACCCTCAAGTCACTTGCCCCTCAAGGCACGCCCCGCAAGGCACCGCAAGACACCACTCTCAAGTGAGGTAACTCAATGACACGCGCAATGTAATAGAGTTGCTTTTGGCACTCCGCCGAGGAAAGCACAAGAACCTCTTACAATCAACCGGAGGTGGCCAAGAACAATCACCTTCTCTTGCCAATGCCTCCAACAATCTCCAAGCCGGCTAGGAGCGGTACTCTCCAAGAGTAACAAGAAATCCACCGGCTAAACCACCCACAAGTGCCACTAGATGCCCTCAAGCTATGCAATGCACTTTGGGATCACTCAATCTCACTTTTGATTTGCAATCAAGCAAGGGAGATGAGTGGGAGGAGTTGTTCTAGCTCAAAGGATGCACAAGTATGTTAGAAATGCCCAGAGACCTCCCCAAGGGCCGGCCAACAAGTATTTATAAGCATCCCATCCAAATAGAGCCGTTACAACTCCACTCACGTTTTTCGCGGGACCACCGGACGCGCCGGTGGTAACTGACCGGACGCGCTCAACTGCGTCCGGTGCCTCTGCGACGTCCACGTGTTCTCTGTTTTCAAATTCGTCCGTTAGATCCTCCAACGGTCACTGCGCGCCAACGGTCAAACGAGCGACCGGACGCGCTGTTGCGAACCACCGGACGCGCCGGTGCGCACAGAACCCGCGCCCGCGAAGACAAGACCGGACGCGCTCCTCGCATCCACCGGACGCCACAGTACCCGCGTCCGGTGCGAGTCCAGTAAGCTCCCTGGACCACCGGACGCGTCCGATGGTGAGGGACCGGACGCGCACCGCGTCCGAAGACTCTGTGACTCGCTGTTCGCCAGACCGGACGCGCCGGTCCCGTGGGTCACCGGACGCGCCGGTGTCAAACCCTAGCTCGCGCGCCTGACGCCCGCGCTGCACTGACCGGACGCGCCGGTCGAAACTGACCGCGTCCGGTGCAGCGTCCGGTGCAGCGTCCGGTGCACCTCTGTGACCGCGTTCGCCTCTGTTTCTTTTCCGACTTCCGGCGCAATGGAAAATAGGCATTTCATTTCCCCGAAATCGCCTGAATCCCGCGCTCGCACGCTCGGCGGGAGAGAGAAAGGAACCAAAACCCCTCTCTACCCGCAAACCACAGCGCGACCAACGCCACCTTTGCAAATGTGCCAACACCAACAAGTGTACAACTCCATGTGCTTGTGTGTTAGCTTTTTCTCAATCATTTTCAAAGGTTTTCCAGTTAGCTCACTAGGCCCTACATGCAATGCACTTCATGAATTCACCTAGTGGCACCCATGCGTCGAATAACCGATAAGACTTCCCCTCTTAATAGTTCGGCTATCGACCCTAAACCACTCACACCCTCTATGGTGTCTTGAGTGTAAAACAAAATGGCCCTATGGTTATACCTTTGCCTTGAGCCCATTTTGTTTCTCCAAATGATATGATCCACTTCATATCATCACATGACCGTCTCGATCCATCGACCTTGATTTCACTTGCTCTTCACCGTTGCATCGGTCCATCGGCGCCAAGTCTTGCTCAAGCTTCACCATCGCATGGTCCTTCGCTTCGAAGCCTCGACTTGCCCTTCACCTTCACAACCGGTCCATCGAGCCAGGCCCTATCTTGGTCTTCACCATCTTGGTCACATGAGTCAATGTCATGTCTCATATGCAATGACCACCTTTATCTAAATCATCCACTTAGATACAAAGGTTAGTCCTAGGTTTCATCAATTAGCCAAAACCAAACTAGGGACTTTCACTAAGGTCTTCACTAAACAACTTTTTTTTACTTCCTTTCTCTCTGGTCTTTTGCAATTATCTAACTTGGTTTGTTTATTTTTTGTATTATAGCCAAAAGATGATGAAGGTAGTGGATTAAGTAAGGTTGAAATAGCTTCTAAGGAATTCGGTCAAGCAGGTGCGCTGCCCATTTTTGAATCTTTCATTCATGGATATCTTGGTTGTGTTCATCCAGCCAGCGTACATTTCTTCACCGGTTGGTTTCGTCGAGGGGGAAGCAACGATTTGCATTAACTCAGGAGGAAGGATCTTCATAGTTGAAGGAAGTTGATTTGCATGGACTCGGGAGGAAGGATCTTCATAGTTGAAGGAAGTTGGCTCATAATACAGGAGACATTGGACCAAGTGTTCGCTCTTTAGGTGTTCTTCCATTCCTACACCTTAGGCAACAAGAATACAGTTTCATTTAAAGCGTAACATGCTAGCTTACATTATGACTGGAAATAGCCACAAACATTTCATGTGTTTGTCAAATGATTCTGAGGTTGGTTCTTCCTCTTCTGAACGCCTTTCTGGAGGAGGTATAGGGGTCCTTTTTATAGGGGTCTCCTAGCACTCTGTGGGCCCATGAATCCATTGAATGACTCCATCTCGACTATCCGTTTTGAACCAACTTGAATGCATGGTGGAGATTGATCATTCGAGGCGGTGGAGGATCCTTGTATTGCTGTGTGGCAAATGGTGGGGCCAGGGGGTCGGTCGACCTACAGGTGGGGTCGCCCGAGACTCCCCTGGCTCCTCTTCCATCGATCTTCGTCAGTAACTCTTGCACAGTGGATTAGACCCAATGGAGTCGGTTTCGTTGCAGATAAAATTGATTTGTTGAGATAGCATGGTCCACTTAGTCTATTTTCTGGATAAACCCTCCTGCATTCTCAGAATCGTCAAAACTCATGGAAATACTTAGTTTAAACCACTACACCTATGTTGGTGATTGATTTTAAGGATAAATGCATGTTATATTGATGGTTTATGATTGACATTAATGACTGTCAACAGTCACGCAACTTTCCTGAGCCCGATTGGGAAACTAGGTAGGACATAGTTGGGTAGCGGTGCTAGATCTCTGTATCGAGAATTAGCTAAATCACAAATGATGGAGAGATTTAAAACATCTCTTGGAGATACTCTAATAGGAAAGAACCAATTCTTAATTTTTTTTGTGAGACCCAGTTGCAGACGAAACCAATTCTTAATTTGAAGTTAAATTATCTAAGTTCATCCGAGTTTATATGACAAGAGTTGTAGCACCATCTGTTGTGGCAGTATTTTATAATGAATGTAACGATACTGATATTATAAATAGTAATATTTTTATATAGATTTGGTTCATTTCAAGATGAGAGAAAAATTGTACTCCCTATGGACCAAATTATAAGTATCTCTGATGTTTTTGGTACATCCATTTTTGTCATGCATCTAGTGATCTAGATATAACTTATGTTTAGATACATAACAAATTTTATGTATAAAAAGGTTAAAGCGACTTATAATTCGAAAGGAGGGAATATTATTTGTAGGATAGAATAGAAAGAGTATCTTACTCCTCTACAACTTGCAAGTGCCGACGAAAGTGACTCTAAGAGCAACTCCAAGAGACTAGTTAAAACATTTTGTAAAGCTAAATATAGCTATTATTGAGGAAAAAGCTTCTCCAACAGATTGTGCAAATGCCTCTCCAAAATAGCTCGCTGTCCATCCCGGAAATTTCGGTCGCTAGCATTGGCTAGCCAATGTCGCTCGCCATCGTGACTCTGCGTGCGCTCGGCAGCCCGTTCCCTTGCGAACGCAGGCATCGGCAGCCCGTTCATCGCTGGACTGGTTATTACATACGCTCGCTCCTAGGCTTCCCCGGCAGGCCGGAAAAGCAGCCATCGGTGCTTCGATCGTAGCTTCTTCTCCTTGTTGCGTCCACTCGATTCGGAGCAGTGGCATCCATGGCGTGGCCTCTTCGTCTTGTTCCTCTGCAAGCACCTCCCTGGCTCCCTGCATGCATGTACGTATGGGCATGGCAGACAGGCATGCAAAGCTATCTACCAAGAGCGGCCGGTCAAGCAAGCATGCTATGCACGAAGAACGACTGCCAGTTAACAGCGCGGCGGAGCCCTGCGGCGGAGCAATTCCTACGCGATGCTATGATCCGAAAAAGTCTACGTGACGTGGCAGCTTTGAATATACATAATGAAAAACTTTTACGGAGGCTGTTGGATTGGTCTATTTTTTTAGGTGATTCTATTTTAGAGAATAACTAAATCAGTAAATTTAGAAAGTGTTTTTAAATGGTCTCTTGGAGATGCTTTAAGTAATGTTCCGGAACCGTGCATGCATGCTCGTATGCACTGCATGCTTACGTTTTTCTTTCATTTTAAATATATACCACATTTAGAGTAAGCTAATAATTAGTTTACAGTTCAAAGTAAACTATTTTTTTGCCATAAACGTCATGTGTTACGTATTTAAGAGCAAAACGGGAGCGTACTCTAAATACTCTCGTGTGTACGTACACCCGCGTGGTTTTGGTAGTTGTTTACCGGCCTGTGGCATTTGCTATTCGTAGGAGGTACGGATTAAAATTGGTACATATACGGTAGTGATAATAAGAATGCCATCATTGCCGCCCGGACGTCGGATAAATCGGATCTGTCGTACGCTCCATCTATCCGTAAAAGTTATTTTCGTACTTGTCCAGTTAATTATTTGTATCCATAAAAAATATCTTCCTATGTGCCCCGTTACTTATTTCTTTTTAATTCCGCGTCCTGAACACTCGTATGATCACATGTTCCACTTTCCCTCGGTGGCGGAGCGTGCCTGCTTATATAGGGGGGCCAGTTCAAAACTACAATGCTACAATACTCATAAGCAGGCTGCTACTAGTATAGAAATTCTATAGAAACATCTTTATTTTTTCAAGGTCTATGTGAAACTAAACTAATTACTGCAATGAACAACCTAATTAAACTAGCAGAAGGAAAAAAATAGGTCAAAGAAGAATGAACAAATGAATAGCCTATGCATAGATTTGCATACCTGCGAGCGGCTAGCAAAGCACATGACAATGAGAGAGATTGCAATTGTGGCATGCAGCCATGCAAAGTGGTAGCAGCTATGTATTCACGCAGAGTAAGGGGGGAGCCAGGGACCAGGATTGACATAACGTAGCTCCGCCAGTGCTTTCCCTACATCCGCGAGGGGATGGCGTCATCGACCACCCTTATTAGATGTTATATAGATTACATTTTATTTTGTTGTCCATCTAACGTTGCAACATCCAACTATGGGTCTTATATGGAAATGAAACACATGTACACACCGGACCACCTATGCCTACGCCTGTTCACGAAACATTTGCAACATGAAACCACTTTTTGTAACATACGTTTGAAGCAAATGAAATATTTAGAATATACGCTTGCAACGTATTGCAACATCCAGATAAAAACACCTGCAACATATGTCTGAAGTAGATGAAACATTCTGAATAGATACTTGCAATAAACGTATATCCATTGCAATATATGCAACATCCAGATCTACTTTTGCAACATTCGTATCGTGCACACAGGGACCGCCTTCGCCTGCGGGGACCGCCTGCGCCTACTCACGAAACACTTGCAACATGAAAGCACTTCCTGCGACATACGTCTGAAGCAGATGAAATATTTGGAACATATGCTTGTAACATATATGTATAGCCATTGCAACATATGCAATATTCAGATAAAACACTTGCAACATACGTCTGAAGTACATGAAACATTTTGAATAGACACTTGCAATATACGTGTATAGCCATTGCAACATATGCAATATCCAGATCTACTTTTTTTTATGGAACGTCCATATGGAACACTTGCAACATACATCTGGAATATCTGAAACACTTGACACATATGCTTACAACATATGCTTTTAGTGCAGCAAGGTGGGCGGAGCGACGAACTGGCGTGGTAAAGACGGCCTTGTGAGACGGTTGCAGAAGGCGCGGCGCGCAACGGCCGGGGGCGCGATCCACGCGGGTGAGCGTCGTGGGCACGGCGCGCGAAGCTCTCTGTCCGGACGGATGGACGCCCGCTTCGTAGCATTACCATTAAAGACGGTGCACGATGAAATTTGGCATAACGTTGGCTGTGGTTAATCAGGCAAAATAATTTATTAAGCCGGCATACAAATATTTTATATGTGGCTCTAACATATCAGGGCTGTACAAATATTTGTGGTCTATAATTATTTTTGGACCAAAGGTATTTTTGTGCACATGCATGCAAGTACTCTAGCTGGTCATTCAGCATAGCTCTACATGCCTGTCGATTATGTTCTCTTTTCATGCATGTCACGTATTCACATTGTGAACTTCTGATGAGGCCTCCGTACATACATGTACATGCACATATTTGTCTTACGTTGCGTCCATGGATTAAAATATAACCGGGCCCACTAAGCAGCCCGTCCAGCCTGGAGCAACGGCACGAGCGGGGCGCGGCGTGCAGAGCAGTCCGTCCGGTCACTTAAAATAAATCAACCCGATGGCTTGTGGATTAAAACAACATAGGCGCACAGAGCGGTCCATCCATATGGACGGATGCTCGTTTCTAGCATTACCGTAATAGGAAACTAAGAATAAGTAAAATATCATATGATGGTTACCAAGTACTGATCGATTAGAGCAACAAGCAATGCAAACAGATAAGGCCGACCTTTGCATTGTCAAACTAGCACGTGCAGGTGTGCAGTGGTACGGTAGGCCAAATATTGCTCATGTAGTCCATATTTTGAGTCAGTTTGTTTGTGTCCCAACTTCTATCCATTTTGGACATTTACTTCGCGTGCTGCGATACTTACGGGGGACATCATCTCAAAGTTTATTCTATACGCATGATACTCCGCTTTAGCTTCATGCTTACTCGGACTCCACTTGGGTGAGTGACCCAACAGATCGACATTCCATCACTGGATATTGCATTCTTCTTGGCTCTTCTCCTATTGCATGGAAGTCCAAGAAGCAAGCAGCCGTTTCTCGTTCTAGTACGGAGGCTGAACTATCAGCCCTTTTTACTACTGCTGCAGAGATTGTATGGCTTCGATGGTTGTTGGCTGATTTAGGCATTTCATGTGATGTTGCCACACCTCTTCTATGTGATAATACAGGAGCCATACAAATTTCTAATGATCCTGTGAAGCATGAACTTACAAAGCATATTAGTGTGGATGTCTTCTTTACTCGGTCTCATTGTCATCAGAAAACTATTTCTCTACAGTACGTGCCTTTAGAGTTGCAATTGGCTAATTTTTCACTAAAGCACAAAATCGAGAGCAGCATCGACTTCACTTAATCAAACTCAATGCTTCAAGTCCTCTGCTTCCACTTTGAGTTTAAAGGGGATGTTAAGTGTATGAAGGCCCTTATACTAGAGGCCCATATAGCCCATGAGCCTCTCTATATATAGTTACATCCACCTGTGGACTGATTATGCTGTCAGATCCCCAAGGTTAGTAACACCTATTAGGATAATTAGTAGAACAATTGGGTTGCTGCAGGCGTGCACAATTTCTATATATATATCCTACTAGGTTACCACTGAAGCATGCCTCATTAGTACTAGTAGAAACATTTTAGAAGTATCTCTACAGAATTTGCTTTATTAGCACAAGTACCATGTGCTATAAGGGAAAAATTATCTGAAAATGATTGAGCCTTCTCGGCTCTTTCTTTATAAACAGCTGGAAAATATCTTCTACAAAATTATTCAAATCACAGCAGATAGCCAAAAGACCACTAGGATAAAGCATTCCACAAGTTGGACAATTAATCATCTCTCCATCTCCAGCAAAAGGCACACATGATATGCAAAACACTTAAATAAACAAATAATAAGTTGATTTCTTATAAATAGTTTGAAACATTTATTCTGACTTAGAAGTTACCATGACCACAGTTTAAAACTGTAGGATGATACAATAAGTTTTGGCATTGAACACAATTGGCATCCTCCAATTGAACCTGAAGGAGAATAGGATACAAGAATTTAAGATAACAAATAGAGAAGTCTAGTTGTTCCTCATTTAAACTAATACAAACATTTAATTCCCATGGTGATCTAAAACACTAATTATTCTAAATTTGATATGTAAAACTGTACTAGTTTGAATATAAGGAAAAAATACTGAGCACTAGGAAACACTGATCGGCTCTATAACCTTTTCATCTACAGCAAGATCAAACAAGTTAAACTGATGTGATCGTTAAAAAAAGACAAGACATTATTCCTATTGTCATGTATAAATTCTGAATCGTACTACTAGATAATTGATCTAGGTATATGTGATTGTATATATGCAATATAATTATATACACTATGATGAATCTTTGGGTTTTTTATTAATGAATGTATAGAGAGACTTTGATCAATTATTTTTTTCTCATGTTCCCATGGCGTCCCCCACAAAAGATTGGAGCTTAAGAACTAAATCACCAATTGGTTGACAAACAAATGGTAGGTAATTGTAACATTTTTACACATGGGACATTCGGTGCTCCCAACAATACTCATAGCCCTCTCAACACAACCTACAAAAAAACATATGGCCGCATGCTACAATAGAAATAGTAAGAATTGTGCATGCTACAATCAGGTCAAACATAGCACAAAACATACAAAAAAAAAGTTCTTACATATCACAGCAGGTTCACGTACAAGGAACGTGCAACAAAAAAATCAAAGGAAAGACATGCGATCAAATAGTCACTTTTTTCCTCCATGCGCACAATTGATTGATTCAACATATTCTATCATTTGTTAGTAGCTACCAAACTTGATTCAATATAAAAGCAAGAACTTGAACTCACTGGCAAATCGAACACTTGAAAAACTTCTCGCAATCTCTTGCATAGCCTTGGGCGTGACATTCTTGCTTCCCTCGGGGACAGGATACTCCTCTTCCTCCTTCACCAGTGCGAGAGCATCGTCTTGTACTCCCTCGCTACCATCAACCTAATTGAGAATAAGTTCTTTTACAAAATGTTTTCATTTATCGGAACTATTAGTTTAATTACTACATCCTAATCAGACCATCACTTCCACTTGCTAACCAGGAAGACATTGTGCAGTTTGTCTAGATAATTTCATCTATGGTGTACCCAAAATACCTCAATATGTATATAATAGGGAAATTTTACTGAAGAAACATATCTTTACTTGTTCCTTTAACATACCCTTTTTCACTTAATTTTACTGGATAATCTTGTATTTATGCCTGATTCCTAAATCAATCGGTGGCATCATATCTACCTGAGTTACAACACAAGAGTAAACTTGCCTGCTTTGAGGACTGTGACTCATAATCAATGAGCATTGCAGCTAATCTTTGCCGACCACTGTTATTTGCATGGGCTGCCACTGCAACATATGATATTCCTTTACATAGCCTGAGCTGCAACAAAAAGAACATGTAATATGTAAAACAAGGAAACATATATAATTGCAGTAGATATGCATTTACCATATAATAATATCGAGTATAAGCCAGAGTGTGACTTTGGTAAACACAAACCTTATCAAGCAGACTCTCAAGAAGGACTATTTCTGGAAGATTTGTTGATGCTATTATCTTCTCACATGCCCAATGCAGTATCACAACTTCCTATAAAAGGTTTGAGGTGTAAATGGAAATAATATGTTACTTTACCAAGTCAATTTTATGGTAAACCAGTGCACATTCCACCCTAATTTACAATGTCGAGTTGAATTAAGTGATTCGATTCTTCTTATTAATGTAATGATATGCAGTTATCCTATGTGTTTGAGAAAGAAAATAAGTGATTTGATTTATCTGAAAGTAACCTTGTTGTGCATATGACAAGTAATTTAGAATGAAAACATGTTATGCTAGAACCTAAAAGTGCCAACTTGCATTTCTAAGTTTATGCCAAAGGACAAAAAGAACAATGTTTTCCCATGGCAAAGTAGATTTCTCCGATTAAAAAACGAAAGAGAAGAAAAAAGAGGTTGCTGAGTTCAGGTTAAGGTATTCAAAGATGCGAAGTGCCAAAAGGTGTTGATTAGCATTAATGAGACGTCCAATGAGCACTATTGCAGTAAGCAACTAAAGAAAACAACTATATTAAGATACAACAGGTAGCAATGATAATATGAGGTTCATCAAAGAATCCAGAGGGTAACACAAACCTTGTACTCCTGAATGGTCAGTGGCATTCCAATCTCAGGATCACGAACACCATTTAGAACTCGCAACATTTTGCACATTTCTTGAAGGCCTTCATGAGGAAATCGACTGCCAAAGCAAAAGCCAAAAAAACTCAATTAAACTGATACAAGTCTAATGTTGATATGGACATACAATGTTTAACTTCAGAGACTTGCCAGTAACACACAATGCACAAATAGGATGAACTATTGAACTGTTGCAAAGAAAGTGTAATGATGTAAACACATAAAATAAAAGTTATCTTTTTGAGAAGCATACTAAAAGGAACAAGAGACATCCAAACCAAGAACATCGAAAAGGCAGATCGATATCATACTCATTTTGAAGAATTGCCTAATAAATACATATATCTAATTTTATGGCTAATCATCTTTGTTCTATCCATGCTCAATTTTTTCTGCCTTTGCTGTTTATTTGAGAACCCTTGATTTGTTTTATCCACTTTGATTTAGTTATTGCTGTCGATTGAGATACAAGTAATATATTTTCTATCGGGTACATTCAAATGCATTTGCTTGATGAGTCTCCATAGATTTATAATTTGACTAGGTAGTGTGCCCGTGCGTTGCTACGGGACAACTAAAATTGTGTACTAAAAACACATAGATCGCACGATAAGATAACAATACTGTGAAAATGAATACCAACATTAAAGTGACATTTAATCCAAAAGGCAAAGTTCATAAAATTAACACAGCAGAGAGCGTGGCGTCGTAGGCACACAAACTCTATTGTATAGAACTTTCCGTGATGCGGCTAAGATAATATTTTATATCAGCATGAAAATAATCAGTCGCTACAGTGATTTGTAGCAAGGCAAATCAAACCACAATGACAATATATAATATAAAAATTAAATCAATAGCACCGTATATTACATGATACTGTCTTGATTTCCAGGCTTTTAGCAACGTGAAAAGGAACAGGACAAGGAAAAACATGATGGGGCCTGCAACGACCTGTTTAGATGAACGATATGAGTGCAGAACCATCAATGATGTACTCCGTCGGGACAACTTAATTATGTCAAAATTAACTAAATAAGCTATCCAAACATTTTATATTTAAAATGGGAAAGAGTACAAAAAACATCTTATATTTGAAATGGGAGAGAGTACAAATGATAAGGCTCAAGAACAAGTGGACCACAAATGGTTTTTACACATGGTCAGTACCGCACCTCCCAAATCGCAACTATGTCCTGAATTTAATACACCTCAAATCAGATTTGGCACATGTACAATACTTCTAAAGAAAAAATTGATTTGGACTACGAAATTTATTGAAATAATTACATAATTGATCATAACAAAAAAAAACTGATATTTCAAATAACCGTGGGACGATACTTGGCTAGCAACGATTACTTTTCTTAGAAGCTTTGCCCTTTCCATGTTGACTTCTGCTCTTCAACCCTTTGAAATGACAAAAGAAAATTAAAATGGCAAGAAAAGGAAGCAAAAAGAAATGAAGCAAAATAGTGGTTGACTGGCTGGACACAATTATATTGACCAAGTTGATTTGATTAAATGGAAAATGCGGAAACCAAGTACTTACCTTCTGCCTCACTTGAAGCACGATCTGCTCATGCATACAACAAGCAATATCACCAAGCCAGAACTTCAGCTCACTTGAAGCAATCAGTGCATTACCAATAGCTCCAACTATATTTATCAGTTCCTTTTATCGTCAGGCCATGCGAGAAGTTTATTGGTTCCTTTTCTTGTCAGGCCAGCCCAAAATTAACAGATAATGGAATCCATCAGAAAAAAGGTGCAATCAAACTTCTAATAGTTGGGCATGATTAAACAAAAATATGTATACATTCAAAGGCCAACAGTTTTGTTAGGATCCCCTCCAAATCTGTCAAGAGCATAATTTGGCACAACCCAAGTATAGGTAATCGAATAAAGTTCTAAACAGCATAATCGAAAATGGATTAGGCTGTTAGAAATGATACAATCCTCTAAATACTGGTAGATCCAAAAAAAATCTGAACTACTTGTAAACCAACCCTGGAAGGTCTAAATCTGATCTGTTACTCATGGTGCAATAGGAAATAAACATTCCATATCCGTAGAAATCAAGGATACAATACGATAAGAGGTCATTAATGTCAATATGTGCTACTTATTTTACTAATCCACAGTAAACAGTTAATTTGCAGGTTTCATTCAATGCTTCGAAAAGAAAACTAACCAATAATAGCCTAACTTGGTTTGCTTGAAACTAAGTATAATTACAGTGAGATAATTGTAAGAAAGAACTACAAAATTACAAGAAAGACAGTGGATAGAGAAAGCAACTACCTCATAACAGCCGCAGAATCCTGCCTTAGTGAACTGTGAATGTCTTCCTTAGATTCATTTGGTTCCATCCTAATCAGCCCATGACAGACTGTGTGTTCTGCTATGTTTGTTATAACACATCATCTACTGCTATGTTTGTTATAACACCAAGCATATCTGTACAACTGTTTTTTACTTTGGGAAGAAGACAACATTTGCACAACCAAAAAGGAAAATAAAAACAATGCAGGCAACAATCCTCAAGATGCTAGGGGTGATAGGTTGTTACCACTGAGGAATGTAGGGCACCTCTGATATATTAGTTGAATTGCCTTGCAGCTATGAGATCTGTAAAATCACAAAGCAAAAATGGCACATGCAAGTCAGGTTTTCCAAAATACCTAATTAAATGGGAGCTAGGACTTACTGTCACATTATATTTTTCAGCACTTGCAGAATTGATTGGGGTGAGGGGTAGGGGTCAAGAAAGTGTCAAATATGCAATTTCCTCTTCAGAAGACACAGAGGCAGCAACTGTGACAGCTATCTGTAGCCTAATAATTGCAATCATAAAAAATAATATGAATCTATATTATATCTGGCATTCTGCCAAACAGAAGCCCAGACTACTCTAGATCCAGCTCCAGTTGTGAAACATTGTAACTACTGATATCATCTACTAAACAAAGTGGACCATTATATATAACTAACAAAATAGGTAATACTATTAGCCAGAACCAACTGGGGAGAGTAATGTTAAGTCTAGCAGATTCATTAATTCAAATGGCAACCAAGACCTTTTTTTATGTGGAGTTACTCCTGATTACCAAAACACAGGAATGAAGCATACCTTTCTAACATATTCTTGCAATCGCAGCAATGCATGAGAATTGTTACATAATTCTTGATTACACATTTATATGAAAATTTAGGCCTACACCAAAGTCTATGTAAAGAAGAAAAGGTGTATATAAACCAATAGAACAACCATGACCCTTTCCTTTAGTAAAAGAACCATAGAGATTAAACAAAAGCCATTTTTTATGAAAGCACAAATACTTGAGTGAACAAAAAACAATACGCACCTGCACAAGCTTGACAGAGATATGTATTTCTTTTGAGTGGTCTGCACACAATAAATTGAAGAATACATTAACTGAATATTACCAAGGACTTGTCGGTCTGCACACATCAAAATTCAGAACTCTTGCTATTCAAAACTCTTTCCATCCCTGATTCAAGAACAAGCAAAGCAGCTATAACCTGTGAGCATAATAACAATTTGACCACATAACCAATTTGAATGGTGATCCATACACTACAGGCTTGATTACCTATCACAGAAAATAAACTGAAGACTTTAATGGAGTTTTGCTATTCAAAAAATGCAACTGATACATGTTAATGGAATCCTCAGCACGCATTGCAGTAGCCGCCGACAAAGATTTTGGATCCAAGGATCACGTCAGCGAACCGACACCACGGGACGAGACCAGTGATCCGCATGGACAGAAGGGAGGGATCTCAGCGAGGGTGTGAGGTACCTTATCTGGAATGTGACAGGCGGGCTCGACAGCTGGAGCGGAGGGCGTTGGAGCGTCTAGGAATAGATCGTGTTCTCTCCAGTGGCGAGCCGATCTGAGTGGGAGGACGTGGATGGGGCTCACGCGGCGAGGAGGACGTGGATGCGGCGTCGTCCTGGTTCCCGCTCAACCACAGCGACGCTGGCGGCTACTGCACGGTGGACCTGTCGCCGTTCCTGCGCTACCGCCGCAATGAGGAGCTCCTGCTGCCATGGATGGAGGTGAACGCCTTCACAGTGCAGCCTTCCCCTTACAAAATCTAGCAGACCAAGAGGTAAGCCTAAAATAAGAATTAGGTTTGTGTGGAGTTTTTATTTTAATAACAAACCTATAGATATATGGAGGAATGGTCTTCTTATGTATAATCAATCCCTAAACAACAATACATGGGTGTTTTAAGTTAGACAATGAGACAATACATGAGCTCATTACCCAAGTCACAGGCAAGGACAATAGCAAGGATCCAAACATAATTCTGTAATTTTTAAGCCCTTCTGGAAGTAGAACTTTGGCAGAAAACAGACCTTAAGCTCAGCCAGGCTCAGGTGCGCAGTCCTCCCA
Source organism: Saccharum hybrid cultivar R570 (assembly GCA_038087645.1). Classification (NCBI taxonomy): domain Eukaryota; kingdom Viridiplantae; phylum Streptophyta; class Magnoliopsida; order Poales; family Poaceae; genus Saccharum; species Saccharum hybrid cultivar. Next base: position 2,681,756 of record JAQSUU010000198.1, read on the forward strand.
GAGACGCAAATCATAAACACGAAGCCGAACTTCTCCCTGTATCTGTCATTCCACTCTGCCATCTCCTACAGTAGTTGGAGAAATCAAACTAAATTAAGTCCAGAGTTCATATATGAGACAGGAGGAAAACTGAGATCCGATGTAGCATCTGGGCAGTCGAATCCGTGGCTGTGGAGAGCGCGGCTGATTGCTCTTCCTTGCTCCACCTAAACCAGAAAGGACGGCACACTCACCATGCAACAAATCCACCAGATCGACAGGGAAATTGAAGATGTTGTAGACAGGGAGGGGATGGGCGCCACCGCCGCTTGGGGAAGAAGACGCTGCTGTCCATTGGAGAAGGGGGTGCCGCCACAGGTGGGGAGGGGGTAAGGGGCGCCGCCGCATGGAGGAAGCGGTCTCCATGGCTGACGTCAAGGAGGGCCAGATGGGAAGAGGAAGAGGCGTGGAGAAGTCCACGCCCATGCTGCCAGCTGTAGCAACTTGTGCCCACGCCTACGACAGCCACCCATGCACGCCCGCCGCCGCAGCCGCTCCCACCGAATGCCGCCATGGTACAGACCCCGCGGGATCCGCGGCAAGGTAGGCCATGAGATTTGGACCTGGGCGAGGAGCAATGGGGATGGTGTTGCGGCAGGGACACAAGGTGCGGGGACGGGGAGCGGCGGCGTGTGCGGCCGTAGGTGCGGGGATGGGTAGCAGCATGCGCGGCGGCGGCCCTGCGTGATTGGAGCGGGATCCCGGGAGGGGATGGAGAGTGATTGGAGGAGATGGGTCGCACGAGCGGGTCTCACGGACGAATCGCGGGGGAGCGACATTGCGGTTTCCTTTTTTGGGCCACCTATCGCATGGGGAAGTGAGGTGAAAGCAGGCGGGAGATCGCAGGGGACGGACCGACGACGTGAGGCGACGATTGTCGCACGAAATTGTGCTCTCTTTTTAGTTGGAGGAGAAGGAGATACATCATTTCGTATTAGGAAACTGATGCTACTCTGACCAATGAACAAAAGTCGGAAAAAAATGAAGGAGACAACTGATGCACCAGGGGATGACCCTTTGCTTAGCACCACCTTGAAAAGGTAAGCCTTCCAAACAAAATACACATTTTAAAATGGGCAAAAACTGAAGAAAAAACTGACCATGGATCTTCTACGTCTTGGGCAATGGTGCTTCAAAATACATCGAACCTTTTGCGCCACATCCAACGAAATTAATGTTTGTGTTGACCTTTCATCAACCTTTTGGGTACCAAAGCAAAGCCTCTATCTATAGCAATGTTATCCTAAACGCTAAATGGTAAACAGTCGGTTACCTACTGTTTAGCCATTATTCGACCTAAACGGCCACTTAAATAGTCTAAACGGTTCTTTAAACAGGCTAAACGATTGATTAAATGAAAACAATATACCACTATGTAGCATTTGAACAATGTGTAATATAATATACTCCAATGTGGCAATAAAACTATCGTATGTAAAATTCCTATATACAACTCCCTCTACAAAAACTGCTGCAACAGAGTATGTAATATATAATTATGTAATACTCTAGCATTTTGTGTTAAGGGGATGTTTAGGACTACTCCACAAACTCCACCGTGGAACAGCTTCAGAAAAACTGAAGTTTGTGAAGCATCTCTTTAGCTCACAACTACACCTTTTTTCCTCAAATAAAGTGCGTAGAGCTAAAACCGTTTAGCTAAAAAACGTAGAGCGAAGCTGAAAAACGTGGAGCAGAACAATCCCGAACACCCCCTAAACATCAGATATAATACGCATATTTACCTACTGTTCTTAATCTTTTCCCAATCCATAAAATCCAGCATCCGTTAGTTCTTAATCTTTCCCCAATCCATAAATCCAGCATCAGTTTCAAAACACGCGCGCCATATAAAAGTTGCGTACAAAATGAAAAGAACGCCGGTGTCTTCGTTCATAGCCTCATAGGCAATACATGTGCAGACATACATACAGAACAAGACTTACAAAATGTTACGAAATGATGACTCTACTCGAAGATTTTTTTTTTTTTGGTGACACCAAGTGAGCACAGAGCATCCTTCAGCTTGCAGATGGATGATGATCCCAATTGCCTCATAGCTCTAGCTGCTTTTTGGGGCATACCAGAACGGACCACTTCCCAACACCAGCTTTTGCTTGAGCTCGAGTCTTGACAGGTCTTGTTAATTTGTTATCCACCTTTGAATGTTTGTAAGACAGCAGCATAAGTTTTTAACAGAGATTAGCAGTAAGGAAATCTGATAATCTCAAGTTGTTGGACAGCATGATAGTTTTAAAGAGAGATTAGCAGCAAGGAAATATGATAATGTTAAGTTGTAGCAGCAAGGAAATATGATAATGTTAAGTTGTTAGCAACAGTTTGGCAACAACAATTTCTACACCAGAAGGAAAGAGTGCCAACGGGCAACGGCAATCAGAAATCTTGCGAAGACTATATAACAAGTACAATTTTACAAGCTCAGACAAATATGTTCGAGTTCCACATGTTAATAGCTTATTACTCCATTCCAAAAGAATGTAATTCTCACTTTTCGAGGTGTCTAACAATTTTAAGTTTGACCAAATTTATACAAAAAAAAGTACTAACATTTATGATACCAAGTAAATATCATTAGATTAATCATAGAATATGTTTTCATAATAAACATCTTTAGAGATATAAATATTGATATATTTTTGAAACTTAGTCAAACTTAAGACAATTTGAGTTGGCTCAAACTCTTCTTTTTTGAATGGAGGGAGTACTAGCTTAATTGAAACTCTCTAGTTGAGATTGCACCCGCCAGATTTTTCAGCTAAAGATGAGAATAAGTTTTTCAGCTAAAGATGAGAAGGAATGCTTACAATGATTGTCCAATTATATGTACCCTCAGAGCTCAGATTTTGGCTATTTATATTACATGTCTAACTCTGCTTCTCTGCTGAGTTTTTACTTTTGTCAGAGACAGGCATGTCACTACTGTCCGATTCCCTGCTACTTGTGGAGCTATCAGATGATGCCAGTGTATTAGCTTGTTCAGTAATCTTCCCTGTGGCGGAGCTGGAGTCATCGTCCATGATTGATTGTAAAGTGAGTTGGAGGGAATACAAAACTAATCCCGCTGCATTGATTCCAAAGACAGAAGTTGTTAGGTAGCACAGCCCAGTGATAATTGTTCTGAAAAGAGCAGTATAAGTAGAGTAAGGTCTAGGAAACCAGCTTAGAACAAACAGCAAAATGGATCGTTTAACACCTTATTGTGATTGTAATCTGACGAACCTGAAAAAAGACAATTGGATTCTATCAGATAATGTGTAAGATAGCTATAACGAACTAGTTATCCATAAGCATACTGAAAACAACACAAAAACAAAATACATTTTTACTGTACCCTATGGTGCCGTTTGGATACTGGGTTATAGGGGGTGGGTGAGGGAAATAAAGGGTGATGGATAGCTTATCCATTGTTTGGTTCTAGGGAAAAGGAAATAGAAAGGGATAGGGAAAGGGATATGCCATCCCATCGAGCGAGGTGGGTTACCAGCAGGTTACCATCTCCGCAAGCGTCGCTCGCACGCACGCTGCCGGAACCGCCGTCGCCATCCATGCGCGCGGGCCTCGGAGTCGAACCCGTCGTCGCCTTGCTTGCGTGCCGGCAACCGGCCACCGAAGCCTCGCTCTCGCGCGTGACCTGTTGCTTGCTGCTGATTGCTGAAAAGTACGAAGCGCAGAAGAGAGAGAGAGGGAAGCAAGAGAGGAGCGGCGGCCGGAGGGGCGCGGCGGGCTGCTGGAGCCACCGCTGGCATCGCGCGCGGACCGCTCAGAGCCACTGCTCCCCACTGGCTTCTGCAAGACCGCAACTGCCATGGGCATCTCGAGTGAGAGCTGCTGCTCCCCTTACTCGATTCTGCAGTGCGGCGCGCGTCGGAGCTGCTACTTCGACGATGCTTGGGGAACCAGGAGCAGGATGCAGGGTCCATGGGGAGAGGACACCGAGAAACCAGCCGAGGCAGCCAGGATGAGACATGGCACCTTCCCGAGCTTGAAGAACAACAGCAGCCATGCGGTGGGGATAAGATTTTCTATTTATTTTTTTGAAGCCCGTGGGCCCCACTAGACCCAAACCCAAACCTAGCTAACCCAAACAACGGATTGGCTTTAAATCTTCCATAACCCATACCTCCATTTCCCACATAATTTCCGTTTCCCTTTCCCACTCACCATCCAAACGTCACCTATATGATACACATCATTTTGCATTAACAAGAAAGAGGGTGTCACTTGTTTCAAAAGCCAAAAAACTCAATTAAACTGATACAAGTCTAAATGCTGATATGGACATACAATGTTTAACTTCAGAGACCTGCCAGTAACACACAATGCACAAATAGGATGAACTATTGAACTGTTGCAAAGAAAGTGTAATGATGTAAACACATAAAATAAAAGTTATCTTGCTGAGAAGCATACTAAAAGGAACAGGAGACATCCAAACCAAGAACATCAAAAAGGCAGATCGATATCAAACTCATTTCGAAGAATTGCCTAATAAATACATATATCTAATTTTATGGCAATGGCTGATCAGCACAGATTTCAATCAAACTAATAAAATTGAACATCCAAGATTGGGTTATGGGCTTATGGCACAATTATAGCACAATTATAAGATTGTTGTTTCTTATTTGACACACTACAAGAAAACACGAATCAGCCCTTCACTGCTTTTAGTGACTCCATTAAGGTAAAAAAAATGCTACACATTTGAATGAAACATATGACCAGTTCATCTGCAACTAAACTTAACCCTGGTCCATTCCTTGATGGCTCAATGTGCTGGCTCAATTGTGCTAGTTGGAATGGAGTCATATGCATAGCATGGTTTGTTGCACAGAAAGTGTTACAATGTAAACATACAAAGTAAAAGTTATATTGCTTGAGAAAATTCAAAATGTTAACACTGAAACATCCAAAGTCCAAAGACCTGAGAAGGAACACCACCTAGCCAGCGCATACCCTGACACACACAGCAAAAAAACAAACTCTTATGATTATAATGTTGTAAATTCCGGCGAGCACACAACGCCGGTGATCACCCACTCACCCGATCTTTTGTGCTGTTAGAACTGGCAGCGTTTTCCGTATGCTTTACTTGGATATAAACAGAACAACAACTCCTAATAGTGGCAGTGATCTGCCCTACATGCACGGCATGCCACTCGACCGGTCGTGCCATCCCACATCCACAACCACAGCATAGCACACATCACCCTATAGACCTGGATGCGCTCCGCTTGAGCTTGCATGTGTCGAGCACTACAAACGTCCACATCCAGAACAACTGGGAATGCTTATTTGACCCAAAGGTAACACACGCGCATGTACAGGAACAGGATTACAGGCAACATATCGGTTCGATTGGTTGGCTGCATGGAGGCCGAACCAAGCCCGTGGCGTGCAGCCTCTCACATTTGGATGACTGCATCAGAGCCTATCCCCGCCGGTGCAAAAAGCAACCCACAGCCTGCATCTGTGGATACGGATTTTTTTGGTCGTTTCTAGCACGCCAGGCCTGTGGCCATAGTTTTGAAAGTCGACGATTAGGATGCGCCTAGGCGCGACTAGTCGCTAGGCTATGGCCTGGCACCTGGACTAGGGGGTAGTCGGCCCTCTAGGCTGGCGGAGTGCCTAGGCGGCGACTTGGCTGCTGAAATGCTGATAATGGAGGGGAGAAGGCTCAGATAAGTACCTAACTTGTTATTTCCTATTTTTGTATCACTTGTATTGATGCCCAATTGTATCTAAAAGTGCTGCACACTTCTCTATTGCATTTGGAGCATTGCCCTGCAGGAATAGGAACATCACTTTTGTATCAAACTACAACTAAGGACTAAGGACCTAAGGTATGTCTATCTAAATTATTCATGATTTCTGCTATATATGTATATATTATACTAAATTAGCAAAACGCCTAGCATCGCCTAGGCTAGCCTAGGCTGGACTAGTCGCTAGGCTAAGGGTCATCGCCTAGATTTCGCCTAGCGCCTAGCAAAACTTTGCCTGTGGCATGCACATCGTGCACCAACTAATGACTGGATTAGCGTATGATTACTGTACATTAAACGATATGAACATATTCCGAAGGATATTAAGATTTAATAAGATAAAATAAGAACCATTAAAGTATATTTGTCTAAAATAAATATCTCGATAAGACATGTTTATCTACTTTTGTCTCATGTGTTATATCTTTGTGGGGGCAACCAAACACTATGTCTTCTCAATCAGGCTCAATATACACACCAACCAAACGTGTGCTCAGCCTGTCCTGTGGAAGCATTGCTCCACTGCATCATAGCTCACGAATGCTAGTTGAATTGTCTTCTTCACTAAAAACAAGCGAGTACGACCATCCTACTTAATTGCCGATTTCTAGCAACAAACAATTGCAAGTACATAGGTCATTTCGATATCAAAATCCCCGATTATAATGACAATGTCAGTGCTTAATGAACTAATAAGAAACGATAAGAACAAGACTGAAGTGCTGACCGAGAAGCTGTCGGAGATGGTCTGACGGTTGAGCGCAGCCTCGATTGTGGTGGAGAACTTGTAGAGGATGACTGCGATGACCCCCGCCGCAATCCCACCGAGCAGAGCCTGGATTGGTGATGGCGGCTTCTCGGTCTCGATGGGTGAGGCGCTCGCCAGCCTCAGCCCCTCCAGGGCCTCCTCGGTGAGATTGTTGGGCTTCTTCACCACCCCGCTCGACCGCACTCTCTGCGGCAATCAAAACAACCACGCCAAGAAAGTCATTAGATTTCTGTTGGAGAACATATGCGGTGTGATGTAGATAGAGGATTGGAATCGGTGGGGGATGTATTACGAGCTCCTTGGCGCGGCGGGCGCGGCGGCGGAGGGAGCGAAAGAGGAAAACAGAGACGGCGCCGGTGAGGAGGAGACTGGTGGCGGTCTGGAGCGGGGTGGGATTGTCATCCGTCGAGAAGAGCGTCGGAGCGCGGAGCTCCACGGGTCCCTGCCCTTGGGCTTCGACAGCGCCGGCGTCGGGGGGCTCTGGCTCCGCTGCGGAGACGGGCGGCGGAGGCCGCGCTTCAGCCTCGGCGCGGATGGCGGTGGAGCGGCGGAGGCGACGGCAGAGGAGAGGGAAGGATGAAGCAAGGCGGAGTCGGTGAGATGGCGAGAGGCAGTGGAGGTGGACGCTAGCTGAGCAGTGGAGCGGCACCATGGTGGCCGTGGAGCGGAGTGGTCGGGGGTTTGGGATCCCCCAAGGATAATGGTGCCAAATAAGATAAACAAAAAACAGACAGGTTTTTCCATCTTCGCCGACATGACCGGAGCCATTGGCACTGGCACTGCAATCATGCTCGCAGCCACTATCAGCTACAATTAACCTCGTTAAATTCGTTCACAAGGAGGATTAAGCATCATGATACGCAAGATAGGAAGGATGCTGAAATAATAATTCTAATGCAATTTGGCAATTGGTTCTCTCTTTTCTTTGTAGTTGTCACCGAGTGTTTTTTTTTACGAAACAGGAGCCCCTACTAAAATTTTATTGAAAACAAGCTCTCAAATACAAAGTTCAGGAAACAAAAAAGGAGCAAAATACAATGAAAAGGATTACACAAAGGCTTCTAGCCATTGAACAACATGGGGATGATATTTTGTTTTTGCTCTAAGAATAACTAGAGCAAATTCCTTTCTGAAGACCATCTTGCACCGCTGAAATGGTAGGAGCCAAGTTGTTGAAGATAGCATTATTACGCATAGTCCAAATCGTCCAACACATTGTTACAATTATCTCCAGGAGCTGCGACTTGAAGCTCTGCAGAAGGATCTCAGTTTCCATTGAACTGTACGTAGCTACAAGGCTACTAAATGGAATTCAATTAGTTCTCTCTTTTATCTCTCTTTGTAGTTGCTAAAAAGTGTTTGTTTTCACTATCTATCTATGTCTACTATAAAACAAACAAAAGAAATGAAAATGCTTCACACTTGAAAGAGTCTCATCTACCTATATCAGAATCTTTTGATGATTTATTGTCTTTATTATAGATCTAAAGGTGTGCATCAATCTAATAGTGGGCCATGGCAAGTATTACGGCTCCACAATATAACTCCAATAAGATGTTAATGAGGATGACCTAATACCCCTTTTTGGATTATTAGGGGAGAATACCTTTGCAGATCAGATCACTGATACCCTATCCCCAATAGTCCATTCTTGTATTTCTCTCTATTTTTCATACAAACTCATGAACACTCTAATTGCACTCACAATCATTCTTATTTTTATGTCTACCACACATAATTCAATCAATATTAAGAAGGCTCATAGTCATATTCAAATTTATGCGAAGATATATTAAAAAATGTAGAAGACTGAAACTTTTTTTAGATAATGAGAAGACTAAAATTTTACGGCTGCGAAACCATGGCCTGTGGACATATCAGACAACCAAGCTCACCTGCTAAATGTTAAATATGAAAGCATATAGAATGGTCTGAACTGGACATATCACACCACCAGTGGATATGTTACACAACCAACTATGTGCAAGGTTCAAGTAACCTTCAATAAATAATAGGCAATGATTGTTCACCATAGCCATAGCACAAGACCGATTTCACTATTAGTGCTACTACTAATGCTCAACTCGAAGACAGTAACACAAATAGGTATTAAGGTCTACCTTCTGTTCAAAAACATATTGTTCTACTCCCTCCGTCCTAATGTACAGTGCACTGTGACTTCTAAAATTTATATTAAAATATAGTGCATTCTACAGGTGTCAATGCCTAGATTTGGTAAAATTTATTAAAAAGAAAACCATAATTTGAGGAGAAACACCTTAATTGGTATTAATTTATGGGAACATGCGTCATTTGAAGATTCTCTTAAGTTGTCCTAAAATTTTTGAAATGCACTATATTACAGGACAAAGGGAGTAGTTCCAAAATTGGTTCAGAGTGCTGCCATTTGTTTAGAGTGCAAATTAATGTGATTTTACTTCCAAAATTGGTGGCGAAACAAGGCATTCTATTTCTGAAAAGGAAAAAAATCCAAATTACTTCCCTTAAGTTTGACATATGTCCAGATTATCCCTAAACGTACATTTGGTTTAATTTACTCCCTCCAACTATTTTAGTTTTGGTCTAGTTTACCCCTTAACATGGTTTGTTATTTTTGTTTTTCCACGTATTAGTTAAATATCAACTTTTGTGATATGATAGAGAACATCATAAATTATGTCAGAAAAATATATCTTAACTTTTTGCCACTATTTTGATAGCTTAGGAAATTTAATAATAAATTAACACTAGAGGTACAATATCGTATAAAACATAACAGTGAAAAATTCATAGTGCATTTTTCTAATACAAAATATAATGTCCTCTGTCACCTCACAAAATTTGAAACTAAAATATAATTTGTACATTGAGAAACAAAAAAGAAAAATCTCTTTAACTTGTTAGTTGGACCAACTTAAATAGTTGGAGGGAGTAAATTGAACCAAATGTTAGTTTGAGGGTTATTTGGACATAGGCCAGACTTGGAGGGAGTAGTATGGACTTTTTCCTTCTGAAAATGCATATACAGATCAACAAACCCTTGCATTTCCAGTTGCCTCTCTCTTTCTCAAACTCTCTCCCAGCTATAGTTGAGAGAGGCGAAAAGGGGACGGTTCGTGCTCCCACCGGCGAGGTCGCCGCTCCCCTCCGCCTCCGGTGGCCTTTGGGCCCTCGAAGGTGTGGGGGATCAGTGGATCTTCGACCGGCGGTGTAGATTAGGTATCTGCTATAGGGGTAGTTCTCCCGGCTGCGGCGGCGCCATGGTGGAATAAGGTACTCCTAGCCCTCTCCCACCTCGTCGTCACTTGTTGTGGTGCCGGTGGTGGGCCTGTGAGGTCGTCGAGTCCTAGGTCTAGGGTTTACTCGCCGTCAGTTGATGGTGGAGCTAGGGTTTGCTGAGAGGACACTGTTCCTCTGCGGCTCGTTGTTCTGGAGCAATCGGCGAGGAGGAGGCGACAGCGGCGTTGTTGAATAATTCCTCCCGACCCCTTCCTCGTATCGGTGGTGTTTTCCTCCAGCGTCAACGGCGTGGTCGGCGAGGCTTGTACGGGAATTTGTGCGCTTGGCCGATTTGTTGTCTCCGGCAGGCTGCAGTGCTGGTGGCGCGCTTTGTCAAGGTTGCAGAGATGGCTCTCGGGGTTGCGGACTGCAGGTGTGTGGATCGAACTCGACTCCCCTTCGGCGCCTGTCGACGGCGAGCTTCGATTCAAGATCTGAGGAGATTGGGGCGCGTCCCCAGCCGACGCTTCTTCAACGGCGAAAACGTCCCAGCCTCGGCATTGGGCGACTGCTGCGGTTCGGTAAAGCCTTTGTGCGATGGAGTTCCTCCAGATCTGGGCGGTGGCGGTGGCGGGAGCTTCCGTCGCCAGAGATGGAAGATGGCGGCGTCCGTCGGTGAGCATGGTGGCCAGGGAGCTTCTTCTGATTTTCTATTCCATAGGGGCCTTTGTGCAAAACTATTAGGACAACTGTCTCTATTTCCTGTACCTTCGTATCTGTACACGTATGTGTATGTTTTCCTTATCTGAGTAATACAAATACGTTTATCAAAACAAAGAACCCTTGCATTTCCACTCCATTGCCACTCCCTCCCATCTTCGACGCCAAAATTTGAGCATGCATTGACAGAACATAGGCCTTTTGTGTTTCATCAAGCCCAATAATGTCCAGAGAACTGCTCCAATACTCTTTTTTCTAAAAACAGCACAGATCTCAAAGCAGACAAACTAAATAAATATTTTTTGAGAAAAAATAAATAATTTTTTTATAGGCCCATCCCATCCAAGCCCAGCCCGTGTCTAGCTAGACACATCTCCCACGCTGGCCGCAGCGGTCGACTGCGGAGCAGGCCCGTCTCATGGGGGAGGGCAGGCAGTGCGACGGCCGGGGGCCCATGGCGCTTGGGGGCCCATGAGTATACCCCTGTATAGTACATGTATTCCGGCCCAATGGCTCATACGGCCGCTCTTTAGGTCCATTTGATAGCTTAGGTGCTCGCTAGTCGCTTCTATTCACGTGGCGTGCGTGACTGCGTGAGTCGTGCAGAGAGTCCGCGAGTCACGACCCTTCCAATTCGCGATCGCGAGTCGGGGCTTGGCTTCGCGGCCGCTGGCCGATGACGGCGTGCTGCTGCAGGCAACGGCCGTGACCTCTGCGGGCAGCGGGCGTGAATCATTTCTCCGCGGCCTCTATGATCCATTGTATCTCTGGACTGGCCAGCAGACAGCGGTAAGTAACTACAGTGCAGAGTTCATTAGTTCAGTTTATCAGTTATAAGGATAGGGCTTGACGTGGCCGTGATGGTCTGCACTTGCAGAGTTGCAAACCGTTTGATCTAATTAACTAAATTTCTAAATTCTAATTCAATATATTTTTCTCTAGTGTTCAGAAAAGGAAAAAAAAGAAAATAAGAAGATCAGTTCATTGAAAAATTGTTTGGTGAACTATGCTATAAGAAAGATTGAATAGCTTCACTATGTGCAGCATTGAGAAGGATATTTTAGATAAAATTGATCTCGACACTATTCTTAAAGATTTTGCATCAAGAAATACTGAAGACGCTTTTTAAAAGCATTAAAGCTCTATAGATTTGTTTGAGGTAACCACAATAGTTATTACTTATTACTTTACCATTCTTCTAGCTTTTTTGATGTACAGTCATTTTTTATGAACTAAATATATGTTACAAGTTATTTCCTATTAATAGTACTATATACTTTATTAATTGTTATATTAAAATATTAGATTACCAGATCTTAGTGTCTTACTTGTCCAAGGGCCCTTAAAATTATTGAGACGGGCCTGCTGCGGAGATCCATCCGTCGCACCTCGTAGGTGTTCGGTGAGCGAGACCCAGGGACTGAGATCCCGTGCAGTTGCTGTTGCTGCTGCAACTTAAGCAGTGAATCATTTTCAGCCATCCGAAGACCATCCGACGGCCCAAACAAACCAAGCATTTCTTCCTCCTCAGCCTGTCCGTCTTGTTCAGGACGACGCGAGCCAGCAACTCAGTGAGTGCCGGCGTGATGGCAATCACCACCACCACTAGAACGGCCTGACCCTGACCCTGCACCCCTGTTGCCGGCCACATCGCGAGAGAGCCTGTCGACCACCACGTCGCTGTGCGCTCTGACATGAACGGTGAACGTCCGCAGCACCTTGCCGAAGCACAGCCGCACGGGCACGGTGGTCTTCAGAGTTTAGAGTGGCAGTGGCCATCGCCTGTTGCTGCATGCTCCGCCACACCTGTTGATGCAGATGCACCACCTCCTCCTTCATCGGCGGCGTGTATCTCGCCTTCCGATCCACCGTTGCGCGCCGTCCTTCTACGTCGCGTCGCTCTCCATGCGTGACATCAACATCGCCGGCCCGATGCCCTCACCGGTCCTCCTCTTCCTTGATCCTCTCCTAGCAGCTCGATGCTGCCATGCACGTGGACAACTGCCGCAACGAGATGGTCATCGTGGAGTGTTGAGACCGGCTGCCGGAGATTGCAGCTCGACCAGGATCGGCAAAACACGAACGGTGGGCGACGCATATACACAATGCATACACGGGCTTCATAGCCCGACCTCCCAGCCACAGCTCGCACGGTGGGCGACGCCCCTGATTTTGCGACGACGTGCGCTACGTGGCTGCTGTGATCACCGTGGCGGGTGCAAACAGAAATTGGACGCAGTCACGACGTGTACAAGCAGGCCGCTGCCACCCGTGACCGATTACAAGATAAACATGCACCTAATGCAAGTCTATAACTGAAACAAAATGCGACTAGATCACAACATGGAGTACGGCGGCGGCAACGTCTTGGTGTCCTATTCCGGCAAGCGCTCGTCGTGGGGCCGTGGCCAGCGTTGGCCAGCAGCCGAGAAATGTGATGGTGTTCACGGTGGCCATGAGGGGCCAGGGTGTGTGGCTCACGAAGGAGCAGGCCAGGTGCCTTTCCCCTGCCGCGGAGCCGTCGATGCCACAGTGCAGAGTGCAGAGGAGGAGGAAGAAGTAGCAAAGGAGGAAGAAGTATTGCTTAGTTCGCTTGGGCCGTCGGATGGTCATCGGAAGGCTGAAAACGTCCGACTGTATAAGTTGCAGTAGCAATAGTAACTACACGCAGTCCGAGACGCAGCCCCCCCCCCCCCCCCCCCCCCCCCCCCCCCCCCGGCGACCTGGTCTCCTGAACAGCACGAGTGCATGCAGGCGTGGGATCATCCAGAGCCAAGAAGGGATGCCCAGGCTGCAGCAGTACAGTGTGCTCCATGGCTTTTAATCTGTCGTTCGAATTCGATCACAGATGCTCAGGCTATGGGGGTCGGCAACAACCCGCTCTTGGTTGGGCGCTGTACTGTGAATTACCACGAGCGAGGTCCGGAGGCAACAGAGCCACCAATCTGCGCCCACGGCCATCTGATCAGAGCAAGGATTCAGGAGTGTCAGTTCATGTGAGGAGAAACCCAAAGTCAATCCACGCGAAGCGTGCTATTTCCGGTCTTCCGGTCAAACTAATGTATCGTAGCCGACGCGATACCACCAAGGTTTTTAATCGCCGGCTAAGGGTATTTAGCGGATGACCTCTAAAACAGCAATAGCGCAGGCTAAATAAAGAGATATAGCGGGATATAGCGGGCTATAGCTCGTAGCTTGACCAGTCAAACAGCTATAACCGGCTATATCTTCAGCTATAGCCGGAGATTTAAAACTATGGATACCACTCCAGTTCCTGCTTTGCGTAATTGCGTTGTTGGGATGTATCACGCTCAATGCATCCTCTGGACGACTGGACCCCTGCGAATTGTATGATCAGCACCCGTCTCCGGCGAAGGGGATCGGGAAGAGATGACTTGGGCTGTGGGTCAGGACTGGGCATGGGCTAGGCTTGGATGGACCGGGCCCATGTGGGACCATGGAGAAAAATAATCTGAAAAGTTAATGACTTGGATAGGCTGCTTTAAGATCCGCGCTATTTTTAGAATGAGGAGTACTGGAGTAGTTCTCTTCAAGAACTCGCATTTTTTGCTCCACTGTTTTCATTTGCAACTCCTCTTCAAGAACTCGCAACTTCTCTTCAATCACCACCTCGTGCATCTCCATGGCCCTGATCTCCATCCATCTTGTTTCATTTTCTTGCTTCTTCTCAGCCTCAAACTCCTTTGTTGCAATCGTCTCTTGGACTATTGTGTGAAACACGTGGTCCCTTCCCTTCTTAATCCTCTCCCTCTTGTTTTTGGGTGCCTCCGATCTTAGAGCAGGAATTGCTTCCTCCCCCCTCATCTTCCTCGTGCACTTGAGCCAAGCCTAGAGAGGATTTGCTTGGCACCTTCTTCGGTGGATCACAATTATTCTTTCTCAGTTTCCACTTCTTATTGTGTTGGAGCAATGACCAATAGTGCACCATCACATAGGCCTTGTGCTTTTGGATCCTTCTACTTGTACATCTCCTGGCAGTGGTTAATCTACCAAATGACTGATCACTGCATGCACACATAATAATTCGAAACCAGCTACAGCATAATCCTAATATTGAAATGACAGTAGGACAGACCAAACCAATGTAAAAGCATATAACCAATTGAGAAAGCAAAGAGCTACAGAGGGCAACCAGAGAAATTTCTGGAAAAATAAATAACTAATAACACACTCAAGATAATATCAGGACTGAGGCAATGATGCTTTCTTTTATCTCAGTACAGTTCTAACTGCCATCCATAATAGCCTCGTTCGCTTCGCTAAAAAGTCATGGCTGAAAGTACTGTTCGCTGATTTGTTACGAGAGAAAAATAATGTTCCGGCTGAAAAACAAGCTGAAAAGTACGAATCATTCTACTAATGCATTTTTATTATGCTAATAGTCAAAGTAATGCAACCCATAATCAAAGCAACATATCAAAATTTGAGATTTTTCACTACATCATTCTCAGTGCCTATAAAACTATGAAGAGAAAAAAGGAATCATTAGCAATGACTTTCACATATAGATTTCTTACTCTATCTAGCTTTCATCCTCAAACCAGCTAGTTGGCTGGCCTGCACTACGGCCATGGACAATTTTTCATCCACTAAATGTTCTGTACTCTAGTTCTTTCAAAGAAATTACAGATGCATCTCTGGACTATATACGAACAGTCTAACAAATATTGAGAATAGCAGATAATCAGACTAATATACAAATAGGCCCATGTCAATATGCTTCAACTAACATTTTAGTCTAGTTCCATGTAGCATTGAAACCAAACAGGTCACGGTCCTATAACGCTAAATTCGGAAGGCCATGCTACATCAAGTTCATGATGGTTCCGAATTACGTCTATGTCTACCTCAAGCTCAATATCCCAGAGCCCAAGGGCATCATCACGGTGTGCGACAACATCCAAAGCACATACGGTTGGAAGGATTATCACTGTGAGGTATCTCACGTCGTCGGCAGATGGCTGGCGGCCACGAGAGTACATGCTGTTATGTTACATTAGGTACGATAATAGCTCGTGTCCATTTTCATTTGAAAAAAACAACTTAACGCATGAACATGACACATGCCTTAATTGTGCAGGAACCACGGTTAGGATGTCTACACATTTTGACATGTGAATATCGTAACAGAGCAGAGCAGAAATGTTACGAATCTCAATCCAAGTAGATCTTACAATCGCAAGAAGAAATCTGCACTCGCAGTCCCAATCGCCCATGTTTCCGCCTGAGATATATACTCCGTATTATTTATAGATAAATCCTCAAGAGTTTCAGTTCTCTAAACATGCTTTACAGGAACAATGCAAATATGCAATACACACTTTCTCTCCATATTCTGGAGCTTTGAATGTTTACTCCGCAACTTGCTGTGCATTTCTTGCCGCAGGCTCATAATAGGCAGTCACCAGCAAAATAACTGCCACATTTTTTTATTGCAAAAAGAGCATATGCTACAAAATCCACACAAGCCAAACCATGTAGAGAAGATGAGCTCTATCCAATTGAACACCTGATACACCTTTGCAATTTACATACAGCCAGCATCCGCATCCGAATAATGTACATAGATGGGAAGCAGAAAAAAGCCTCATTATCAACCTGCCATTGATGCTGAATGGTACTTGTGAGGATTGAGGTTCGGGAACAGACTGTGAATGTGCTCAGGCATGAAATCATGCCTTGTGAGAATCCCGACTATGGGAGGCCTCTGCACTCGACAAGAAACAGACACCCATCATCAGCCATGGAAACTTTCCCAAACTAAAGATGATAATGCATAAATGGATTATAGTAATAAATTTGCAGGCGTAATCACTGGGTTAAGGTTACTCTGGACATATATACTAGCTTAAACACATATATTTAAATATTCAAGAAAACAGAAGATATCAAGTAAACAAAGAACAAATGATATAACTCTGCATGACAACTAATGAGGTGCTAAGCACCTAGAAGGTATATGACTTTTAATGGATCTAAAGCCAGAATCCATATCATGTATAATGTATCCAATTTGTGAATGTAAACAAATAACAAACTCAAATTGATAAAGCACTTGAATCATCTATTCCATGTCTGACTAAGAAAGTGAGAGAGGTCTCTTACGTCTGGTGTCTTTGGCACAACCAAAAGGTGCCTCAACCCGAGTTCCCGGAAAAGGATTGCCGCTTTTGCCAGTGACATTGTCTCAACCACTGTGTAAGGTGATGTATTTGTGATCGGGTGGAGATCCACATACATGTCCATCTCCTCATCAGTGAAATCCAGATCCTCAATTTTCAAACCTTTACCTGAACCTGGTTTGGCAAAGTCAAATGCACCAAATCTTCGCAGAACAAAGCTACCACTAGTTTTGAACCGTTCCTTCATGAAATTCTTGCTGTTCAGCAAAACTAATAGATGAGACCTAGTCACAAGCCCAACCAGTTCCGGGGCTTCCGTTATGGGTGGCTCATCAACCACAGGAAAACCATTGTGGCCAGTTAACCTCAACGCATGAACAATGTTCCCCACTTTCTCAACACCAGAAAAGGTGATTAGTGGGCCAGATACCACATCACCAGCAACCAAGTGCCTCATGTATGGTTCAGCATGAGCCTCCATGAATGGCAAGCCTTTCATCACCACTATCTGATCATAAACTCCCTTGTTAAAGTTATCTGCTATGGTCTTGGATATGAGAAGAACAAGCATGAGTAGAGGGAGCATGGGGAGATCATTGGTGAGCTCTAGAAGGATCACACAGACTGACACAGTCATTCTCATTGTTCCACCAAGAAAAGATGCTGCGCCAAGAAGGGCAAAAAGGCCAGGATCAAGATCAGATATGGATCCAAGAAGAGTTCCCACTATGCGCCCATACGTGGCTCCAGCAAGAATAACAGGGATAAAGAGACCAGATGGGACAGCAACACCGTAAGTCACTAATCCAAGGCAGTAAATAGCAGTGAAGAAGATGAAAAGAGATGACATTTGGAACTCAGTTGATGTGCCGTTGCTGAAGAGATTGCGGATGGCATCATCATTTGTATTGAAGAAGAGTGACGCAAGATCATTGTAATGCCCTGGTGGGCATTGGAAGTTCTTATAATTGCCCGAGCGACCAACAGTAGGACACTGCTCCACAGCATCAACAGGGCATGGAGTGCATGCTGCAAGCCAAGGAAGACCATAGGAACACATCGATGTGATTATTGATATTGTTATAGTGAGAAGGATCTTGAATGGAGCACCTCTCCTGCAGGCAGATTAAATAATATAGATATCATATCTTAAAATAAGCAGAGAAGTTAGGGAAACATGTTAATTACAGTTGAATGCTTACTCGTTGATGATACTATACACTCGGAGGATCTTGTCCAACAGAAAGTTGAAGAGGCCTCCAAAGATTCCACCAATTATCCCAAGGACTATAATTGCAATTAGATCTGGAGTACTGTAGGTTGCAACAGTTGAACTAAGATCAAACATGATCAATCCACCTTTCCCAAAGAGACCACATTTTCCACTGCGACAGAACTCAATCAGCCCCTTCAATACCACCGCAACAACAGCAGTTGTAAAGAATGTTCTCCACAGAAGAGCACTTCGCCACCTGTAAAATGATGTATGGAAACATCGGATTTCATCATACGAAAAACTGAAAAAAGAAATGTATGCAGACTAATAGTAGATAACTATGCTAATATCATTTTTTCCCAATTTCATCAATTGTTCAATCTATTGTAGTTGTAACCACATGCCCAACTAATGATTATTTGCTGAACAATAAAAAGCATAACACCAAATAAATGTTAGGTAAAAACGGATAGACATTGAAAGTTCATAGATACTGCACCTGCAATATTGTGACAATTCAAATATGCAAGATGGCAAATAGTGAAAGTATTTAGCCCAAAAAACAATGCTAACTTTTAAAGAAAGATGTGCTACCATGATGCTGCTTCTTCAAGAGCAAACAGAACACCGCCAACAGGTGCACGGAAGGCAGCTGCCACACCAGCTGCGGATCCACATGTGATCAAATCTCTCCTATCCCTGTCATTCTTAAAGTATCGTAGCCAGTTACAAGTAAGATGATACTTGCGTGATCCACCCTGACCAAGCAAGTTGGCAATACATGCCCCTGTATGTACCATGGGCCCTTCCTTTCCTAGCACAAATCCAGCTGAAACTCCAAGTATTGAACCAAAAATCTGCAAGTAGAAGATTTCAGAATCGAATATTTCTACAGACAGCTCTATAACCCATGCTGGTATTGGCACAGTTTGTTGTCAGTTTCCAATGTAAAATGATTCTGCCAAGTCAAGGAACCTTTCCCTTATTCTAAATATACAAACATCATATCTGTATAAGCTTTTCTAACAGAAATATTTGGTGTAATTTTCGTAAGGACTAAGGACACTCTTTTAGGTCACTATCCTAAGAACAAATTAGTGCCGCCAGTTTCTTGTCATCTGTTGTGGTCACCGTTCTCTTTTTTTAATAAGAAAGAGAATATAAACAAACAATAGTACCGGACGCTCATTGATGTGAATATATTGTTCATTATCACGGAAGATGAATGCTGTAAATCAAAATCAATAGCAATATTCTTTCTCTTGCTACTTGGAAGTAAGTTAGCGTTAAGTTTATTCAGGCTCATATTGCTTCCGAGAGAAGTCCTTCAAGTTTTAGACTATCATATGATATGAATAAGAACAATAACACTCAGTTGAGCTTACTAGTCCCAGCTGGATCCTGTTCCACAAGCTAATCAGAAAATTGCAAATGGTGTAAACAAAAAGGTTTAGAACATAAGATTTTACATATGGTTCTAAGACAAAACTTACCTTAACAAAGAGTGTACTAGGAGCTAATATAGAATAGGCATCGACCCCATTAAGATATGCTTTGACTTCAGGAATACCAGACCCAGCAGCAGCAGGTGCAATATAAGCACAGATTGCTGCTGCAGCTGCCGCCAAGACTAAATTCCAACCTCCATACACAAAAAATGCTCCAATATACCTGCACTGGAGCAGACACAATTATTAATTACTTCGAAGTATTATGTATTCAATCCAATAAAACATTTATTACTAATAATAGCAACTTTGTATGCTCCCTAGTTCTCACAGAAGCATTTCTATTGCACATGAAAGTCTTTATAGATTGTGACCAGAAGAACTTAACTATTGCCTTTGTGAACTTGGTAACATTTCCAAGTATCAACAAAAGGTTTTGGTAGTGTAGTGATGAGCTAAAGATTATGAAGCAATATATGACAAAGTAGAATACCAAAACTAACAAAATGCAAGTTGTCCATCAAAAAAGAAGCTGAAACTTCACCTCCCCTTTAGCATAAGATCACTCGTGAGCAGCAATTTGAATCCAGCAATGTTCTCAACCGCAAGATTGTTGAAGAAGCCAACAACTCCAGTTAGTAGGCCAATAAGGAGCACCAAACTCCACTTGAGGACAATGTACTGAAATATCTGCTTCTTCTTCCTTGATCGCCAGTCTTGCTTGAAAAGGTCATTCTCCACGACTCTGAAATATGGAAGATATTGAAGGGATGAAGGGAGTAAGAAAAAGGACTAAAGTATGTCCGCATAATTGCTTTATTTTTTGCGATTCAGTCACCATTAAATTACTCATGGAGGTCATTACATGAACTGCCATATAGGACGCTGGCACCGCTCAATTTCATAGTTCGTCTTCACAGAACAATATCTGGGAAGCTTTATATTATAGGAACTAATGTTGTGTACCCATCTACTTGCCATTTACAAATGAAAGGAAGATTTGACATAAACATAACTTGGCGGACTAAAAATCTACGCAGCAAGTAGTAGTTATTACAGAGTTGGCATGAATAAGCAAGATGAGAGCATGAACTACTAAGGAGGCAGTGGCTGAGATACTCTGTCCTACAACGAGAAACTGTCCCGGTTGCTTTGCTTCTTACAACGGTTGAACCATGAAGAACAGCTACAGGAATCAGAATCACAGCCACAATTGTTAATTCCTTGTGCCAAGTGAACTAAAAAGCAACGAGCGCTCTGAATTCTAACCCATGGAAGAAGATCAATCAAGGTAGCAACAAAGAAGAAGTGGAGAAAATCTTTTTTTTTTCAGGATAGAGGCTGAAGAAAAACCATAAACTAGAAAGCAGGCAGGAAGAGAAACAGTCAGGGGAAAAAAGAGGGAGAAAAAAAGGAGAAATAACAAACAAGAATGCCTACTCGTAATCCAAGCTCTCGATGGGGCAGACGTTGGCGCCGACGATAGCGATCTGGGAGGTCGTGTTCATGGTGCGCTTCCTCAGCAGCGGCTGGCGCGCCGCGCTCCCGCGGTCGGCGCCGCCGCCGTCGTCGTAGCGGAGCAGGGCCTCGGAGGAGCCGTTGTTGTGGTGGCGCCACGGCGGCGCGCCGCCCCCGGCCCCGGGCCCGTCCATGCTCTCGATGTCGTAGTTGTTGTAGCTTCCCTCCCGCTCCGGCCGGCGGGGAGGAGGCCGCGGGGAGTTGCCGTCCATGTCCATTGGACGCCGCCTGTGCTGTGGACCTGTGGTGTTGGCTTTGCCTTGCCTTGACGGTCTCTCGGCTCACGCAATGTCCAAGTAGAGCCTGCAAGAATTGAATTGAGAAGATAAAATTGAAAATGATTAGGATGGCGTTGATTAATTAATTACTCCAGTGCAAAGAAAATGAAGATTGTTGGGTCAACACGTTACTACTACGTACTTGTGTACAAAAAAAAAATGGGGAAACTGACGTACATTCATTTGGCACTACCTATATGAAATGCACTCGTGATCAGTTTACCGTTTATGTTAAAGGTTTCAGAATGTCGCCAGGATTCATTAAGTGTTAGATACAGGCAAACAGAATTAGAACTCATGTGAGTACATGAAAGAAGGTTGTGTTAATTAAGCTGACATTCGTTTTGGCACTATATATGAAAGAAGTTTCTAAAGCGAAGTAACCCAGTCGTATACGGATAATACAGTCGTCATGTGACTTTGTAGTTCAAAAATATGTGTTCTTTTTTTTGGGTGTGCATGGTGTACAGTAGCATATTCGAACGCTATAGGCACAAGCAATCTCAAGGAAATGGGCGGCCACATGTGGGCCATGCAGGAAGGGCCCACGGGCCGGGGGGACCAGGGCGGTGAGTGACAGCCGCACACCGCGGTCCGCGGTGGATCCTGGAGCCACGTGGAGTTTCTGCGGTGACTTGGAAATGTTTATTTTTTATATTCAGCGAGGTTTCTAAGGGCCGGTTTAGTTTTCAGAAAAATTTGTAAAATTTTTCAGATTCTCCGTCACATCGAATCTTTAAACACATGTATGAAGCATTAAATATAGATAAAAAATAAAATTAATTACACAGTTTAGACGAAATGGACGAGACGAATCTTTTAAGCCTAATTAGATCATGATTGGACATTAATTGTCAAATAACAACGAAACGTGCTACAGAGTCATTTTGCAAAAAATTTTGCAACTGAATAAGGCCTAAGTGGTGGCTCCCCAAAATGCAACGTGTGCTACTAGGCGGCGCATGGTGCACGTTTGTTCCCTGCCTGCTCCAGAATCCAGAGCGGACGAGGCATCGCTGTCGCTATAGACCGACCCAACCATCGAATTTAATTTAATCTAATTTACTGCTCTTTTTTGTTTTGCATCCATCATCAGCGTGTGTATAACAATGCCAATCGCTTTAGGGTCATCATGTATTGGGGATTTGACTAATCAGTATAGGCTCTTGAATGGATGAGACAGAGACAACACACATGGGCCCCGTGTGGCCCCAGAGGCAAGCCGCGTCAGCCATCGTATTTTCATTCATGGCAATAATATAACAACTACGGATCCATGTCATCATCATCATGCCGTGACAACGACATGCGTCGCGTGGGTCTAAGTTCTCCAAACAAAGTATGCGTATAAATACTGCATTGCTCCCTCTCCATGTCTCTCTCTTTTTCCTTGTGTGTATGTACATGCTGTTGGATCAATGTTCAACCAGCATTGGGAGGGGCTACTCCTAGAAACTTTTCACTCCGTCACATCGAATATTTGGACACATGCATAGAACATTAAATATAGATAAAAAACTAATTGCACAGTTTGCATAGAAACCGCGAGACGAATCTTTTAAGCCTAATTAGTCTATAATTAGCCATAATTGCTACGGTAACACACATGTGCTAATGATGAATTAATTAGGCTCGATAAATTCGTCTCGTGGTTTCTAGACGAGTTATGTAATTAGTTTTTTTATTAGTATCCGAACACCCCTTCCGACGTCCCATGAAACATCCAATAAACATCCAAAAACTTTTCATCCACGAACTAAACAAGGCCTAATTTGAAACAAGGGATTTTTCTTGAAGGAAATTTTCCAAGCTGTTTTTGGAAATAAAGCACCTTCTTTTTTTTGTCCTATAAGGCTATAAGTAACCATCCACGTGGAATATTTATGTTCAATTGCTTACCTGCAAAGTCAGTGATCTGGCTCATTTTACACGGATGACTAAAATTAGACAGAACCGAACAGAGAATGAAATCACCTACCTAGGGATTGCGTGGAGTAAGAAGGGATCGGATCGGACCAGCTGGCTTCGGTTCAAGGGTTTGGTGAGAGCCTTGCGCGCACCATTATTATTGGCCGTACACGGCTCCTCCATTTCTACCTACGAGGTGTGGGGCCCATCGAGATGAACACTGACCGATGGCCTGTAGACACGTCGGATCCAGCCTGGCTTTCCTATTTGTCCCCCCCCCCCCCCCCCCCCCCCCCCCCCCCAAATAAACGTAACTGTGTTGGTTAAGCATCCCAATCCCATGATGGATCTAGACCAACACCAATGAAGAACCTACTTAGGGGGTGTTTAGTTCCTCCTAAAAATTTTTTACCCATCACATATGATGTTTGGATATATATGGAGTATTAAATGTAGACGAAAAAATAACTAATCATACAGATTACGATAAATTAGCGAGACAAATTTTTTAAGCCTAATTAATCCATAATTTAACAATGTCGTGCTCCAGTAAACATGTGCTAATGACAAAATAATTAGGCTTAATAAATTCGTCTCGCGGTTTCAAGGCGAGTTATATAATTAGTTTTTTATTAGTATACCCCTTTTGACAATCCATGAAACATCCGATGTGACACCCTAAAATTTTTCACCCCAGGAACTAAACACCCCTAAAAATGTGCTTCACTTTTTCCCTTTTTTGTCAAATCAGTACGCTCGTATCATATACGGAGTATATCTCAAAACAAATGGATAGAGAGAACTCTCCTCAAAGAACAATAAGCAAGCTAAGAATGAAGAAGAGGAGCCTCCAGTTTCATCAGCAAAGGAGAAGAATCTCATATCCCACGGTTACATATATATTCTTGGAAGCAAATAAAACGAACATCTATATTATCATGTTATGTTAATTAGGCATCTAGAGGCTTAGAGCAAGTTCATAAGCAGGTTGCTTGAGGCATGGAAGAAGCATATATATATGCGCTTTTTCAAGAGGTTCAAAGATAGTACACAGGATCGGAGCTTACCTTGCTTTGTAGCTAGATTGGCGTTGATGGATGGATGAACTACTTATCCAGCAGCAGCCAAGCAACAACTTGTCCAGTTCGAGCTGCTAATGTGCTACAGCATATATCATCGGATCCTCTCTCTCTCTCTCCTCCTTATATAGCATCAGTGGAAGATGAACGATGCGAGTTGTGGTTGTGGATGGAAGCTTCCAAAGAAAATACAAGGAGGGAGAAGAGAGAGCCTAAGCCTGAGAAGCGCTGACTGTAGAAGCGAGACGACTGAATGATTGAAGTATTCTACTGTACTATACTAGTAGGAGGATATATACGAAAAGCCCATAGTAGAAGCTTCACTCCATAGCATTCCCTTGTCATACTCAATTACTCATCATCAAAACGCATTATACATACATTTATTTATCTATATATCTACCACTTACTGTTTACATAGTCATGTAAAACGTGGTCGTGGCGTGCTTGCATGGTTTGGTGCTCCTATTTCAGGTTAAAAAAAAACTCTTGGCTTTTCTCTACTGGATGCAAATTGCTTCTCTGAAACAGAAAGGTTCTCATTGATTGGTTGTCAAATTGCATATCCCCGGGCCCCAGAGCCGTCCTATACGTGAATGATGTGATCGTGTTGGATGCATCCGTGACCATGAACAATCGAATCGAGCACTTGACAGAGATGTTTTAACTTTCTTTTCTTATTTCATCACGAGAGATTCTTCGTGTTTTCAGAGAATTCGAATATTTTAAGAGATTCTAGCGGTATCCCAAGAGGTAGTAGCCAACTGGTTCTATATATTATATATTTATTTATATATACACGTATATCACTCCAGGTTTGCTAACGCAGTAGAGTAATACTCCCTCCATATCGGATTTAGAAGTCGTTTAGGACAGCAACACGGTCTCCAAAACACAACTTTGACCTCTTGTTTTTATAAAAAAATATTTATGGAAAAGTGATATATGTATACATTTATGAAAGTATTTTTCAAGACAAATCTATTCATATAATTTTTACATTTGCAAACTTAACAACTTAAAAGTTATTGATGATTTATATTCCCAATGTTTGACCCAAACCTTGTCCAAAACGACTTCTAAATCCGATACGGAAGGAGTACTAAGTAATATTCAATCAGTCCTAAATTATAAGACGTTTTGATTTTTCTAGATACTCCCTCCGTATCGGATTTAGAAGTCGTTTAGGACAGCGACATGGTCTCCAAAACATAACTTTAACATCTTGTTTTTATAAAATATATTTATGAAAAAGTGATATATGTATATTTTTATGAAAGTATTTTTCAAGACAAATCTATTCATATAATTTTTACATCTGTAAACTCAACAACTTAAAAGTTATTGATGATTTATATTTCCAATGTTTGACCCAAACCTTGTCCAAAACGACTTCTAAATCCGATACGGAGGGAGTACGTGGTTTTTGCTATGCATATAGATATACACTATGTTTAGATACGTGCTAAAAACAATGTATCTAGAAAAGCCAAAACGTCTTATAATTTGAAACGGATGGAGTACTTTGTTGCCGCGGCTCTCCCACCACGGCTGACATATACGATAGACATAAACCTAACCAAACACCGCCTAAACAAAGCCCAAAATCTATAGGCATAAGCTGAACCAAATACTGCCTAAACATTCTAATAAATAACCAAACATGCCCTTAGTTTGAGATCTAGGAGATCCTCCCTTCGTCCTTGAATCAATCAATTTCTAGAGTTATCTCAAGTCAAACTTAAGTTTAGCTAAATTTATAGAAAAGGGCGCCAAAATTTGTGACATCAAACTAGTATCATTAGGTACATCATAAACTATATTTTCATTATTTGGTATAAATATTTGTAGATAACAACAAATCAGAAAATAACTTATATAATAAATATTTCAATAGTTAAATATATATAAAAAATCAATAAAATATAAATAATATTTATCAATAAATAGTTAAAAATATATAAAATAATTTCATCAATATATGAATATTAAAGTGCATAAAACTAATATGATTAGCCATATTAAAACTAACATTCATATCATTAATAATGACAAAGTTATATAATGTTGTTAGCCATAGCCACATAGATAACTTTTAAATAGTTTAAATGATGCATATTAAAGTTGATATCATTTACATTACTAATTAGTCATAGATATAAGATTTATATGGCTTTACAGGGTATTTTGTCATTTGCGGATACAGATAACGATAGATACTTCATGTTTTTCAAATACGAATGTGGAATTGGATAGAGAAAAAATCACAAACACGGATAAGGCTCGATCCCTCTCCTCGAGCGCTTTGTGCCTTGTCCGTGATCAGTTCATCCCATCAGTCGGGTTGGTTTGGTACGTTCATTGGCACGTGCTCCCGGCCCATCCGCCCGTCGAGCCAGAGGAGCGAGCGGAGGAGAGGGGCCGTTGGCACGTGCTGGGCTGCTCTGCTGACAAGGGTATGTCGTTAGCATGTACAGCAAGCACGTACGGACGCGCGGCGTGGAACACGCTGAATCATTCCCCCGGTCCGCGCTGGGATCCCCACCACGGGCCCAAGGTTACCAAACAGCCAGCGACCGTGCCGGATCTCATCATCAACCCAAGGTTACCAAACAGCCATCGATCATCATCAACCTTGTTCGTTCATTGGTCTTGTCTCCTTCCAACTCTCTTTAGTACAGTATCAACCAGCGGCATCATGGTCTTTCCTTCCATTTGTTATAGGTTTGGTCCTACATCTGGTCGTCTGCGCAACCTAGTAAGGCCCGGTTTGGTTTTCACGTGTTAAAGTTTAACTCCCATCACATCAATGTTGCGGCAAATACATGAAGTACTAAATGTAGACTAATTGCATGCATGTCGGCACAGATTAGGAGTAATTTACGAGACGAATCTATTAAGTCTAATTAATCTAAAATTAGAAACTTTTTATCAAATAAGACGAAAGTGCTACATTATTCGAATCTACTCCCTCCGTCCGATTGATTGTGCAATTATGGGAAACGTGCCGTTCAAACTGTGTCAACTTTGACCAAATTTATAGCAAAAAGTATTAACATTTATGTCTCGAAATAAATTTATTATGAAAATATATCTCATAACCAATCTAACGGTACTTATTTTGTTTCATTAGAGTTAGTATTTTTTTATATAATTTTAATCAAAATTTGCGATGACTGATTTTTCGGGATACGAGAATTGCACGTTCATTGGGACGGAGAGAGTACTAGCCTACTACTACACTCCTGTGATCGATCTTTTCTTCCGAAAAAAAACGCGGCTACAGTGGACAAGTCCTATCGCTATCAGTAGCGACAAATAAAAAATGAGCCGTCTAGATGGTGCTGAGATAATAAGATGTCTCATATTGTCATGCGTCACTCATAGGGACGGAATACTACTACGTTTTATTTTTCTCTCGGACATCACTGTAACTCTCATTACTGTATGACCCAGGACCCCACTGGAATTTGATCGGAAGAAAAGAACATAGGAATGTTAGGCCCTTCGCAATGTAGAAGTAGTGCCAGAAAAAATGTGAGTCCCATGGCAGGAAACGGGTACCATGTTTGAAGTGCAAGCTATGCATCGCAGCCATCTTTGGTCTGGGACCACATGATAAGATAAAATATTATCCACCATCAACACCAAACAGCAGCGCGAGAGGTCACTACACCCGTAAAATAATGTTGTTTAATATCTAAGCATCGGTAGGCATTGGAGCATGTAGTTGCGCCGCTCCAAGATTTTGAAGCACCGGTGAAAAAATAGCATCACAGAGTGTAGAGAGCGGCTCATAAGTCTTCTCTCTCTCCATTTTAAGCGTTACTCAGGCGCAACACTATGGAAGGCCTTAGAGGCTCCTACCAAGCCCTTTTGAACAAAGGAACAATCCTTCAAAATTTCAATGAATAAATTTGATCATTCTAAAAAGAATCTTGGAGGAAACTAAGGGTCTCTTTGAAACACACATATTCTAGAAATGTAGGAATAGAATGTCCTAGGGACCCCCAATGTCCTAATATTTTGAGTTGCATGGATTAAGAAAACACAAAAAACTACAAGATAGAATATTTAGGCTTTGGATGCACCTAGATTGAGGTGGATACTTTTGGATCCACCGAGCTTCTTGCTGCAATGTCTACAGTTTGATTCTAACAACTCTATTTAAGTTATAGAAGCATTGATTCCTCAAAAAAAAAGATGGATGGAGCTTAGAAAAAGCAAGGAGTTCAATGAGAGAGTGATACAAAGGAAACTCAACCTCATGGTAAAAGTTTCTCTAAAATTCCTTAGAAACAAATCATGTCATACGAATTTCATAGAACTTGTAGGAACCCAATCCATTGTTACAAGGTTTTAGAAAAATTTCGTGTAGAATTTCAGTCCTCTATAATTTCTCTGTTTTTTCTTTGTTCCAAAGGAGCCAGCTCCTTTGCTCTGACTTTATTGTTTTGTTTGCTATGTTTTTTCTACGTTGCTTACAAAGTTATCTTTTAAAACTTTCTTTTGTTCTAAAATCTCGAAGAATTTGAAGTGTTAGGACATATCATTCCTAAGTTTTTCTTATTCTCGTGTTTTTAAATCCTTTTCTTCAAAGGGGACATATTTTTAGAGCCGATTGCTGTAACTATTATTTTTAGAGGAACTGTACATCTTTTTAGAGGAGATTAATATATTCTTGGTCCAGAAAACCGTGCATTTTTTTTATCTTACAAAACTTTTCCTATTCATTTTTCTACTTGGCCCGACTGGCCCACGACAGCTCCAATGGCTTTGCGTGCGGATGAGAGCTATGACAATTGTACCTTCAAAAACCCATGATCCACCAAAAAAAAAAATCTGCTTGAGCTAACCCTGAAATTATTGAGCTGGATTGATATGGCATCCATGTGACAATGCACAGGCTCATCCGCTCATACGATTATTATGTAAAAGCAACGCAGATCCACTTATGAACAGACAACAGAGGATCTGGGTACTAGTAGTAGCAGCAGACAGGAGTCTGTGTAGGGTAGGGCGTGTTAGGTTTGTGTGTATTCCAATTTCCACAGCGCATGTCTGAGAGCCCTATTTCATGTCCCATAGGTAGGTACAGTATAACATGATATATACCGTCGAATTCTGTCCATATTTTACCATTTTCTCCTCTTTTTCTCCCCAACGATTCAAGGCAAATCGATTCATATACAGCATCAAAAGTTCAAAACGTCCTTCGGATGCAGCACAATTATGACTCGATCATGAACAGAATTGTCGGCTTCAGTGGAACAAGGGCAGGATACCCCATTGATGCAGGAACCCTTCGCCGGTGGTCACTTCCAGCACCAGGAGAGCCAGCACGGCCAGCATCGCAGCGCGGCCATTCCAGGTCTCTGCGCTCTTCGTCCAGCCCCACTCCCACACGATCACCGGAGGGGGGAGCTCATCACGCTTCGAGTCGTATGCTGCTAGCAGCTCCTCCACGCTCCCGAGGGGTACGAGAGACTGCAAATGCAAAACCACCCCACATCACTTCAAACTCAAGCGAATTGGGTTACAATAGAGCGGGTATGATGTGAGCTAAATGATGCCACATCATATCATTGAATTTGGAAATAATTTAACCTATTTCAGCTCACAGGACATTGTCTTAACAACAAAGTGACCTAACGTATTATTCACATCTCATATAATATTCATTCAAGAATAGCAGGATTCTTTCTCGAGATGGGCAAGTTGCAAGGCAATCTTGTAAGGTGCTGGACGTGTGATCCTGTCCAAATACATGTCCTTTTTTTGTGGGGTGGATGGGTGTTTTTTTTTTTTTGTCTGTGGGGGAGGGGTGCAAAATGGCAGGTGCTCTGTCATCAAACAGATGATCGGTATCTCTTTCTTTTATACACAGAAATACGCAATTTGTACCTATTCTTTTGTTCCCAGAAAAATAAACCAGCTTGTCTTCTCTCAAAAAAACAAACCAGTTTGTCCTAAAACTCTGTCCTCTTCTTTTCATCTTAGTGCATCTATCCAACGAAGCTAGCCTTATTATGTGAGTATATGGTTAAATGCAATCTCAATGTGTTGGCCAATAACTTGGAAAAGCGGGTAAAGTCAATTTTGGCTTCCATTTAATTGAGGTACCATCTGAACTCTGAACATATTGTTAATATAAAACACATGCATAGTTGAAGTCACCATTAAGTTAAGCACAAACACTGATACACAAAGCATCTGGAAATAGCAATATTCTTTTGATCAATCATAAATTAGAGAGAGAGAGAGAGAGAATTTTATTTGCCACGTGCTAGTTGTTACCTGCCGAGCCTCAAGATTGGAAACTGCCATTGCGCCAACATAAGGTAGGCTTTCAATAACAGCATCAGCAAGATCCAAAATGAATGTGGGTTCGCAACCTAATGCTGGAACTCGTCCCCAGTGCTTGATGCCAGATTCTAAAGCCAACTCTTTGTACTCCACATCGATTTCTTCCAAAGTTTCAATGTGTTCGCTGACAAAACTGAACAGGGGATACCATGAGAAAAAGGAAGATTATCTGAGTTAAATTGGTGTGAGAGAACAATCAGCAGCAAGATGAAGTGTAGCACAGACAGAACATCACTTCAATCAGAGATAACAGGAGCTAAGTTGAGACTTGAGAGAAATAGTACCTAATGGGAACAGCAAGCAGGCTCTTTACTCCTTTCTGCCCAAGCTCAATAATTGTCTCATCGGTGTACGGTTTCAGCCATTCCACTGGTCCAACTCGGCTCTGTCGATTCAGAACATCGATTAGTAAAAGAAGAGCAACCACCATATTTGGCTAATGCCATTACAGTGAGAGATCTGCACTGACCTGATAAGCAAGTGTGCACGGATTCGTTATTCCTCTTTTTTCCAGTTCTTCCATGATAAGATCGACACACTCTTCCATTTCTGCTTTATATGGATCACCAGCTTCTTCAACATATGCCAGAGGAACTCCATGAGCACTGAAAAATATCATAACCTGAAAATGGATTTCTCAAATTAGATGTACCTAAGGTTTGGATGGCAAATGGATGCAAAATCAAAATGGTTCTGGACAATACTTCTTGTTACTAGAAGCCATCCTCACTACAACATTACCACATTATTTGAGGAAATATTCCCCAGAGGAAAGAAATTTTTAGAAGAGACAATTTGCTTGGTGTCTAAAGAAGTCAAGCCTTCTGCCATTTTTTCTCTTTTAACATAATATATCCCAGCCCTTTTAGCAGTACTGAGAGCCTTTTGCAATGGAATTGTGCTTTGTTTGAAGAATAAGAGGGAAAAAAATTGCATATACTCTTCTACACAAGAGATAGCCTTGTATAATGACTTGTAGCACATAAAGTAAATGTCCACCAAGTCCAATACCTACTACCTTTTTGGTTCAAGAGGGAACCACAAGTGCTCAAAGTCATGGTTCGTCTTACCTTTTGGGGTTCTGGAAATTTTGTCAATTCGTTCTCAATCAAAGTTGCCATAGACTTGATATACCCTTCACGTTGATACCAGGAAGGTATGACTGTATGTTGCATATTCACGAGATATTCATCCTCTCTACAGGAAATTGAAAGTGACATAAGCACATAAGTATCAATTTTCTGAGCATCAGAATACAGGTATCTATAATTCCAAATATACCTGAATATGCTCTCCAATAAACGGAGACTTGAACCACTAGTTGATATGGAGAACTGTGGGTATAGAGGCAACACAACAAGTTTCGTGATTCCATCCCGTTTTATCTAGAATGCAACAAGAACAAAATTATTGAGTTCACAAGTGTATTTTTCAAATATGAACACTGAACCACCAGAAAGTACCTATTTGTATGTCTAGAATAGCATTCACATAGCAAATGGTGTCATGAATACAATGCCACAATTATCTAATGGTTTCGTATCTAGAATAGAATAGCATTCATGCTGCAAATGGTTTCCTGCAACTATTGAAACTGCAATCTGGACACATATTCTTCTGCAAATGCTACTATGGATAAATGTTTCTACTTTCTACAACAAAGATCTAATTAGAAACAGTGTTCAACTCAATGCACTTGATTGATTTTATGGCTTGCATTACTAAAGAACAATGGAAATTTGCAGGTATTATTTCGCTCTAAGATGATAAAAAAACCCTGAAAAATCAACAGAACACCGAAGTATTTTGGGTATATGACAAGCCCCTACTTGTTCTATGGCTTCTTCAGTGAAGGGATGCCAATACCGCATTCCAACATACACCTTGGCAGGAACATCTTTTCCACATAATGCCTCCCTCAGTGCTTCAGCCTGCACAGTTCATAAAAGCCATCAAATGGGAGCTCATAGTGCAGCTTTAGACATATTTTAGACATTTGAAAAGTGGGGAAATAATTAATTATTCTCTAAACTACTAATAAAGTAATATAGCAGCATCCATTCACATTCTAATCCTATCGTTGTCCAATGTAAAAGATAAATGGCCAGAATGATACTAAAACCACAAATACTGTTTTTCACAGTATAAGATTACTGTAGTGGCAATGAAGCATAGGTGAAACAGCAAATGCAATTCTGTGTCATCTACTCATCTCACAGTATAAGATCGCGAGGGCATTTACTAGACCTAACCTATGAGTCATCACAATATCAACCCAATTGCTGGGAGAATCATTTGTCAACCAAGTGAGAAGCAGCATGCGATTATTTGAAGTTCCACGAAAACCCCATGTGACACTAATGGATGGGTTAATTACTTAATTCGTCATGTGACAAGAATATTGGCTATGGAATTAATCAAGAGAAAATTAGTTTTCCCGTGACCCAATTGTGTCCTCTCTGACTCTAGGTAACGGTGAGTGCTAATATTCAATGAATGGCAGTCATGCAAATTGGCAATTTTAAATTAGACCACAAAAGGTCACAATATACCTGTGCATCAGTAATTTGTCGGAGAGGAGAACCACCACCTATGGATGCATAACCTTCCTTACTCTTCGGTGCTCTCACTACCGATATGAATTTTGCAAGTGGCTTCTGCAGAAAGCGAAAGAGCCTAGGAAGACGGATAATGTCCTGTGATCATGCATCATGGGACATAAAATTAGAGGGAAAAGACTTGCATTACGATGTACTCAAATACAGTAGTAATATGCATCCACTCTGCCTTTGCATCCATCTTTCTATCTCTAACATTCATACAAATGATGTTAGAAAGCTAGGCTCAATGCTCATTAATGAACACAATAAGCATGGCATTTGCAGAAAAATAGTACTCCCTCCATTTCAAATTATAAGACGTTTTGGCTTTTCTAGATACATACTTTTTCTATGCACTTAGATATACACTTGTCTAGATACATAGTAAAAACAATGTATCTAGAAAAGCCAAAACGTCTTATAATTTGGAATGGAGGGAGTATTATAGCTGGACTCTCTGCATATCAGCAATATATTGAACTTGGTGCACATTCCAGTGAAGATTTAAGTAATTGAGCATTAATTATTTTTGCACCAAAATTGGTAAACCTGCAAGGCAATAATAGTATGAAAAAAAATAGCAAGTCAAAAACATAGAAGCAAGTGTTGCTTTGCAGTATGTTAATTACCGGATCTGCAAAAAGATTAAACAAGAAAGGCTGCACATCGTCAAGAGTCTCTGGCCCCCCAAGATTCAGCAAGAGAACACCGATTTTTTCATTGCCAACAAAAAGTTTTCTCAAATCTGATTGGGCGGTAAGAACTGCCTCTGATGGTGATGAATATCCTCTAAAGTGCTGCCTCAAGTCAAGCGATGGTTGAGAAGACCACCCCAAGTTGCATTTAACAGAAATTCCTGAATGGTCGCCAGCTGAGCAAGGTTTAACTGTCCTCAATAGATTGACCCTGTTAGACACAGTGGCTATGTTAGATAAAACATTGACAATGGGATTTTCGTAGTAATAGAAAAAGTACAGTCTATGCACATCATCACTGCCGCAATTCAGCAGAAAAGGAGAGGTGTGATGCAGGGAATCAGATACAGGTGCGGGTGCCTGCATCCCTTGTTATGCTCAAACATAGACATGATCATTAATACGAACATCGTAGCTCATTTGCGCAGCCACAGCAAGTGAATGGTATGAACATGGTCACTACTCACTACATGCTACGGGAATGAACTTTTGACAGGTCCAAATAGCACGTATGCCGCACACAAAGTTACCAATCATCGAGGCAGAAGAGAGTTCCTAGCAGATCTAGTGCATCCTTTTGCATTGGCATCGGAACAGAGAGCATCTGCTACACAAGTGACAAGACGTACCTGGCGGAATTCCGGGGCGCGGGCCTCTTGGGGAAATGCGACGGCCCGGCCTCCACCCTCCCCATCTCCACCACGCCCCTCGCGCTCGACTGGCTCGACGACCACATCCTCTCCCTCCCCTGCGCGTCAAAATGGATCCACCCGCGTAAAACCCCACCGCAGAAAAGGGACGAAACATCCCCGTGAGCGTGACGAGTCTTACCTCGGGAGGTGGAGGCGGAGAGAAGGGCCGCGAGAGGGCCGGATCGGTCGAGGAGGGTCGGGAGCGCTCGCCGTCGCCGGAGACGGTGCGGGTACAGCCTGCAGCGGCGTGTCGCGACCTGGGACGCAGGTGAAGACGGACGGGGACGAGACGGGAGGAGACGAGGAGAAATCATCCGCAACGGTTGGTCCCTGCGTTTTGGAGGGTTTTAGCTCTCGTGGAGCCGGCGCGAAGTCACTGACCAATGGGCCCCGCGCGTCCGCAGGCCCCACGGCATAGTGACGCTTTCAGTCCGCCTCGTCACGGGGTCCGGGCGGGACGTGGAATGTTCAACGCCTCCCGCGCACGGAGAGGAGAAAAATTATCTTGGTGAAGTTTTTACGGTGCAATCCCTGCGGAACCCACTTATTTTGTCACAGCTCTTCTTGTTGTTGCTTCCGCTTTCCTAGGGAGACTGGAGATTAGTATTCCTGCTCCCCGGTCCCTTTCAAGTTACAACAACGCAAGCGAAGTGGATGTTGCTTGCGCGCAACGACGCAGTTGCTTCCACAGCACCTGGATCAGATTTTGTACCTATTTTCTGGATGGATATTATCGTCTCGTTTGGTGAGGAGGATGTGCAGCCATGCCTTCCATTTCCACCGTTCGGACCTCAAAATGCTGCTGTTCGG
This sequence comes from Saccharum hybrid cultivar R570, assembly GCA_038087645.1. Taxonomy (NCBI): domain Eukaryota; kingdom Viridiplantae; phylum Streptophyta; class Magnoliopsida; order Poales; family Poaceae; genus Saccharum; species Saccharum hybrid cultivar. The sequence goes on from JAQSUU010000198.1 coordinate 2,717,042, forward strand.
CCGGGACTCCACAGCCTTTAGTTTGTCCGGCTCCGGCATGGGCATCAGCCATAAGATAGGGATGTCCATCAGATATTCAGATAGTAGTAGCACACGGCCTGAATGCCAAGCCATCTCTTCTTCCTGCAGTGGCAACTTGCTCTATTCAGATAGTCTAGTTTCATGAGTACATTGTACTTGTATGTACATGCCTGCTGACTGAATTTCAGTTTACCCCATTCAGCCACAAAGGACCACTCAGAACACTGACAGCATTGCCCTTCCCAGCCCAGACCACAGTGTCAACCTGCAGCCTTCCCTCTGTTCCAGACCACATATGTTGCAAGTGTTTCATCTTGATGTCAGTGGCGGAGCTAGATTGGGGGGTTGGGGTGCAGCAATGCCTGATGCTAATCAAAATATACACATATTTTAGATAATTGCCTTTGTTCTAACTCAAGTCTTTGTTCCAAATTTCCAATTCAACTAAGGCCTAAGGGGCCCAAGAATTGGAGGTGCTCTTTTTATTTTGAAAAGTTCCGAAATGGGTTTATCTGTGCTTAAAAACTGCAGGTTAGCCATCATCTATAATGGAAATCATATGGAATAGGAAATTTGGTGGAAAAAGTATCAAGAGGGAAATTATACTAATATAGGCAGTTAATGATTATAAGGATAAGGATGCAAGCATGCAGCTCTCGTTCAGAAGCAAGGAATAAAAAAGGCAAATAAACATCCTGCTGGTTTGTCGTCCTGCTGTTGCTAAGGCTATCCGCACTTATGGACCTCTATATTCATCCTCTATACGTCCTAGTCAGCAAGATTCTCTCATCTATACTCAATTCTTCCGCACCCATCCATCATCTATATCATCCTCTATCCACTCTATCTACTGTGGGACCCACTTGTCACTTTATCTAAATATATCCATGTGTGATCTAGTTTTAAAGGATTTATTGAGACGAATTTAATGGTACAATCGAAATTTAATTTGGATTTTTTGTTTGTGAGTTATAGCATTTTTTCCTTTGTTTAGCTAGTGGGGTCCGCCATTGCCCACTATAGAGTAAGCACTGTACCACTCTAAATATAGAATGAGAGAAAGGATAGAGGCCCGTTCGGCTGGGCTGATGAACCGGCTGAAAAACACTGTTGACTGATTTGTTGTGAGAGAAAAATATTATTCTGGCTAAAAAAACAAGTTGAAAAAGATGGATTATAAGCCAGGTGAACAAATTCAGAGTATCATTTTAGAGCATCCAGTGTAGCAGTTTTTACTTTATATTCATACTCTAAAGCTTTAGAATATCCTTTATAGTACCCACTGCGGCTAGTCTAACTAGCCATGACAGGTTACCAAGAAGCCCTTGCAGCTTTAGCGGCGCGGCACTACAGATTGTGGATTTGGAGAGTGCAACAGGCGGTGAGCGTGGGAGTGTGGAGCGGGAAGCCGTCGCTGACTACCATACCAGCTGCGTAGAACGGTAGGGTTCCTAGGGTGATTTTTTTTTTGAGTGAAGGTCCCTGGGTGATTCTCTTTCTCCAATCTGAAGGCAAGAAAAAGAGCTGTTGTCTATTTTAAATAGTCTATGGGTAGAAAATTACTAAAAATTGATTGAGACGGGGGTTGAGGTGGGGGGCATCGCCCACTTTTCCCGACGTACAACTCCGGCAGTGCTTGATGCTGCAAAAGTAGATCAGGTGTTGCAATGGGACCCACCTGCCGCAGTTGCCTGGGGCGTACTGTGGGTTGTCGTGCTGGCGCCTGAGGCCAAAAGACGAGCACGATGGTAGGGCGGTATGCAGCATGGGGTCCACGCAGTGGGGCACATGAAAAGAGGCGACATAGGCTTTTTCGCATGTGGCGCGGCCTCCTACGTGATGGACCGAAGGCGTTCAATATTTTGGGGGCTCTGCACGTCCGATCACCTAGAAAATAGTTAGATCCCCTTTGGAACATATGGTTTGCAAAGGAATATTGTAGGATTCAGAATTCCCTTTTTTTTAATAGGATTGAATTTTTGCAGAATTGGATCTTATGTGGCCCTTTGGAACAAATGATTGGCTAACTTGAAATTCTATTAAATCCTTAGGGAATGGCTCAAACAGGATTTTTGAAGGAAATTGTCCTATGTGTATCTTCTAATTCATGTGTTTTTGGGAATTTTGTGTTCCAGAAAGGTCCTCAGTCACTATTTTCTACGGATGAAAACGGATCGGATACGGACGGATAACACTGATATTACATTTGTTTTTCATATTTCTGTCCGGATTCGGATCCGAATACAGATAGTTTCAATAAAATCGACATCATAAATATGCGATTTGAATATTCGGATACGGAAAGGGTATCGGATGTTGAATATCCGGACTCGGATGCCGTCAGATCTGAACCCCTCTAAACGGATTCGGTCTCGAATACGGTCAGAAAATATCCGTAACGTTTTCACCCCTACTATTTTCATTCACTTGAAGGGAAAAATATTGAGTAAAGACCCAAACTTGAAAGGAAATAGAAACACTACTTACGGTCATGAAAGAATTCTTCACACTCATTACTAGGACCGAGCACTCAAAAACAAAACCACCATCTACCATTCCAATCACACAGGCTGCAACACTGTATCTTTTCAAAAAAATGGCCATTTGAGCAGCCTCATCAGCAACAAACGGGAAGCAAGTTACAATTACAGCTTCATCGATGAGTAAGCTGCCCAAGAGTGGCAGGAAAGCATCAAGAAATTTGTTCTGCATCGTGACAGCGTTCATCTAAATACATCTGCAAACTGTTCGTTCGACACACAATACAACAACCCGCATTATTATCACAATTCAAAACCGGTCGGACTTCTCACATTTCAAGCACACGGGAGATCATCCGCAATGAACGAAACGAACAAGGCCACACAACGCGCTACAGCCTCAGGCGACGAGGTCATACTCGTCGCGCGCGGGCGGCACGACGTCGAGCCGCATCATGCTGCGGTACTCCGCGGGCACGGGCGCGCCTGCCTGCACGCACAGCTCCACCACCGCGGGGGCCTTGCCGTAGTACCGCTTGAGCTCGTTCGCCAACGGCGACGAGTCGCTGGCGGGGTCTGCGACGTGCCACACGTAGTTGGGCGGGACGAGGTCGTCCACCGTGGCCTCCTGCCACGCGTGCTGTCCGTCCCGCTGCTGGTGCTTGGTGGCCCTGCACATCCGCACCTTGTGCCCCTTGGGACCGACCTGCACTTCAGGGCAGTAGCCGCAGGTGTGCACGCTATACTTCTTCATCAGCCTCGCCGCGCCGGACCTCATGTCCAGCCACGATTGCAGTGTCCTCGACGCAAGCTCAGTCACGGTGATCTCCTCCGTTTCCTCTTCTTCGCTAACAACATCAGGAGAAGCTGAACTTATTATGGTTGGCACAGCTGTAGACAACGATGGTGTGCACGCTGGCGGTTCAGGTAACGTCCCAGCTGCTTCGTCATCCGGCTCAAAGTCCTCGATCCTGCCTTCAATGGAGTAGACTGGCCTGGTGCGCCGCTTGGTCGGGTAGCGCTGGACGTCGACGCCGGCCTGGATGCAGAGCTCCAGGATCGCGGGCAGCCTTGGCACATCGTACTTCTCCTTGTGCACAACCCTGGGCTTCCCCACGCGGTCGAACAGGTGGTAGCAGTAGGGGAAGCCGACGACGTCCCGCACGGTCCCCGGCCGCCACACGTGCAGGGAGTTCCTCGCGCCGCTGTTACGCCCCTCGCATGTCCTGATCTCGTGCCCGACGCGGCCGATGTGCACCTCTGAGCAAAACCTGGCAACAACATTATTTCATTCATCATGCCATAATTCCATCACTGCTGACTGATGTAGTGAGCCATGGCGCTTCCGAGCAGAGTGTCCCTCACCTGCATCGCTTCACCGGGATGGCGCCCTCGCCCTCGACGAGCCTGGTCAGGCCGCCGAGGAGCCCCTCCCTCGCGGCGTGCACGCGGCGGGCGACGTCGACGAGGTGCGGCACGACAAGGCCGTTGTCGGGCGGGTGCTCGAGCACGCGGCACGGGTTCTCCCGGCGGGCCTGCCTCTCCTCCTTGGCCCGCCGGATGAGCACTTTCATCGGCGTCACGTACGGCTTCCGCTCCCACTTCCTGTCCGGCCGAGGCACGTCGACGTACGGGACCGCCGCCTCGTCCTCCTCCGAAGCCCCTGTCCGCCCGCCGCCGCCCTGCAGCCATCTCGCCCGCGCGGTTAGCTGCTGCGGGAAGAGAACCCGCAGCGACGCTCTGGAGCGGACGCCGAGGGTCCCCTGCATCTGTCAGACCTGCGTGGCGGCGCTAGGGCTGAAACGGCATTCTGTCGAGCACCTGACGGGCGCGACCGCGCAGTGAGGGAACACGCTCACGCGAACGTGCAGGCGTGCAGCAGGGTTCGGCGGCCGCGCGTAAGGGCAGAGGCAGGTGTGGGCGTGCCCAGGCCTCGCGTAGGGGTAGAGGCAGGCGCGGGCGAGCTCAGTTCGGCAAGCTGCCAAGGATAGCGGCAGTGGTGGACCCAGCCGAACATTTCAGGTAGGGCGGACCGCAGCGGCGCAGGAGCACCGCGCCCTGGCCGCCGAGCGCAGCCGGCCAGCCGCCGAGCCGCGGCTGCTGCTGCCTGCTGCCAACTAGGACCGGCCGTCTCCACTCTCCCGCGGGCCGCGGCTGCTGGCTGCCTGCCGATCAGCCACGCGCTGGGACCTGAGAGGGAGCGGCCAATCGGGGAGCCGCCGCGGGGCCGCGTGCCCGTGCCGACCGGCGACCGCCCGTCCTTCCGCCTTGGAGAGCCGCCCCCCGCCGCCAAGCGCCCGAGTCCGTGGGTGGGGGGAGTCGAGCGTCGAGCGTCGTGGCCTCTAGCCTTGGCCCTGATCTGCTTGCCCTAAGGTCCAGTTATCGAGATGGGCCATTCCGCCATTGAGCCTGGCTGCCTGGCCAGACGGAGACGGCCCAGTCACGCGCCGCTGTGCCCCTCGCCCACTCACCGCTAGGGGCGTCTTCGAGGTCACCGCTCGGGGCCTCGGGCGGTCGCCGGCCGAGGGACTGCCGGAGGACGCTATGGATAGCGGAGAGCGACTAGGGTCCTTGTCAGTTTTGTTTTCTGTTCTAATTCTGGTAGCTGTATTTTTGGCGTGGAACTAACTGGAACCGGAAGGATGCGAATGATAGTAAGTGATAACAACCATCAACTATGGAAGTGGCACGGGGTGGGGTAGTTAGAATAAAGTACTGTAATCAAATCAGTGAGCATTCCATTTTCGATTTTGAGACTGACGAATACAATACAAGGACGCGAGTACGCGACGGGCTTTTCCGCGAAGAATGCCAAAAAAATAAAAAAAAATCTACCAAAAACGTGGTCGGCAGGATTCGAACCTGCGCGGGCAAAGCCCACATGATTTCTAGTCATGCCCGATAACCACTCCGGCACGACCACATAGGTGCTGAATTTTCCCCATCAGTGAACTTGTTGTAACTACTAGGTAACAACGAAGCCGTCTCGTGTTTTGCATCCTCCTCTGACTCCAGAATAAGACTAGTCTCCGGCCGGCAGCACAACAGCTAGCCGCTTCCTTTCCTCCGGCGATGGCGGAGAATCCCAAAGGTAACCTGCCGATCGCTTCCCCTGTCTACGCCGCGGGCCTCAGCGACTCATCAGTCATCACCGATCGATCCTATCCCCACCTGATGTCAATCACCCGCTCATCTCATCCCCTATTGCTGCTCCCAGATGCCGCTCCGGAGGAGGAGGAGGAGATGCCCACCGCCGCGGCCGAAGAACAGGCAGCAGCGCCAGCCGCGACGGTGAAGGTGCTCTTCTTCGCCCGCGCACGGGACCTGACGGGCGTGGCGGATTCGACGGTGGAGGTGCCGCCGGGGAGCACCGCGGGGGAGTGCCTCGCCCGGGTCCTGGCCCAGTTCCCCAAGCTGGAGGAGATCCGGGGCTCCGTCGTGCTCGCGCTTAACGAGGAGTACGCGGCCGAGTCCACCGCCGTCGCCCACGGCGACGAGCTCGCTGTCATACCGCCCATCAGTGGCGGCTGACGTTAACCTCGACCGACTTGTGTGGAGGTGAAAAAGATATAAACACATAAATCATTGGAAAGAGAGAGAGAGAGAGAGAGAAAAAGTTCCTCTTCCTTGTTACCCTAAATATTTGAATTTATATGCTCGATAAAATAATCTCTTGTTCTTGATTACGATTTTGTTCACATTGATCAGTAAAATTTGTTGTGAAAGAATGTATGAAATGAATGCTACTAGCTACTAGCTTTATGTTCATAAATGTGTTGCTCACCACTCAATCACTCATCACTGATAAACAGCAATGGTAGCATGTAAATATTGAAATTTCTTCTTGCAAATGGTTCACAAAGAAAAAACTCGTTCGCTAGCTAATCCTGGAGTCACAATCCAAACAAATCCTTCAGAAAAATTAGAAAAGGCTAAAAAAAGGTAAATCAAGAAAATTGCTATCTTCTTTGCAGGAAAAATAAAGAAAATTATGAATGAAACAGTAGAGAGAAGTGGAGGCTCTATGTTTGTCAAATGCAAAATATGCTGTCTCCTTAGTATTCATGTCACTAATGCTGCCCTCTTAACTTGTAGAGTAGTATAGCTCTTACTCATTATATCTATTACCAAAAAAAGTTCTGCATTTTTTTTTTCTTATGGTTTATGGTCCTAAGTGGTGTCATGGAACTAGCTACCGTAGGTAGGAAATGCTGCCGCTATCAAAATCATTTACTTCGGAGCTATCACGTTAAAGCCATCATACTGGGTTAGGAAAAACCATATGTTCTTCGCTTATCGAAATGTTAAGGATCGTGGATCGACCAGGACTGCTCAGTTCTGCTCCCTGTAAACCAAAATTTTCAGTTCAGAACTCTGTTACGGGCACCAACCCTAGCTTTCTTAACTCTCTGAAACCTTGCGCACCCAGAGGATCTGTGCATAGTAACAGACAACACCGCAGGCCTTCAAGCTGCAGCATACCGAAAACCTTGCGCACCCTGACACCCAGTAGAACCGTGAACCAGCTGCGATCAACACAGCACTGCAGGTAAGCATTCAAGCCGCAGCATACTGAGGCAGTGTTTAGTTACTTCAAAATTCCAAAATTTTTACAAGATTCCCCGTCACATCGAATCTTTGGACGCATGCATGTAGTATTAAATGTAGGTAAAAAAATAACTAATTGCACAGTTTGTCTGTAAATGTCGAGACGAATCTTTTGAGCCTAGTTAGTCCATGATTGAATAAATTTTACCAAATAACAACGAAAAGTGCTACAAGAACTTTACACCAACTTTTACACCATCTAAACACTATCTGAGTGCAGGGCTGCAGACACCCATTCCCGCTGGAATTAGATGCAGAGGTTACAAATGTTTTGGCATTGAGGGTGAAGATTGGGCGCACGGGAAGACATCATCATCGGTGTACACTGTACAGGAGTAAGAGAAGTACACAACAGGGCGCGACAATGGCAAAAGAGAGCACATGAAAACTGAGCACACTAGCATCCAAATTAACAAGAAAAAACATGTAAAATTTTAGGACTCCACCACTGACCATGGACTAAACAGAGTAAGGGCTATAAAAAATGAAAACCAGGAGCACAAGAAGCGGTTCCTCAAAAAAGAAAGAAAAACTAAAGGAAGAAAAAAGAAGAGAAAGAGAGACCACTGACATCAACATTGGCATCCTCCTTGATGCATCCTCTAAAACAAAAGGTATAGGCAAAGCCAATTCAGATGCTCGTACTGATGTTCATCATCCAGAATGTTGCTTGCGGGAACCTTCTTACGGAGCTTTGAGCAGCTTCACTCATCTGTCCTGAACCATTGACCATGGAAGCATAGCACCAGATGATGTTCTTAGCATTGGTACACGTCTCGCTACCAGGAAGGCTTCGTTGAGACGTGCCGCGCGATCAGCAAACTGGGAGGCCCTCTGTATTTTCACACCAACAAGGAAAACATGGTTAGACACTTCCTGGAAAGACAAGTATGGTCATGAGCTGTACCCCCTGATCGAAATCTAATGATGTCAACACAATAAAAAGCCATCAACTATGACCACTGGTTCATTGTTTGAAGGAATGCAGGAAGCGAGTGAACACACACTGCTTAGCCACAAGTCATTTTACTACCTTGTCATCTTAAATGCAGAAAGTGAGTGCCTAGCCACAAGTCATTTTACTACCTTGTCAACTTAAACGCAGAAAGTGAGTGCCTAGCCACAAGTCATTTTACTAGCTTGTTTTCTATGGTTCACAATAGTTGTACCCTGGTGTTCTTTCCCATCTGAAAATGGTGTTACATCTATTTGAAAAATGAACAGCGAGGTGCAATTGATATCCCCTACTTCTCCATGATAATAGGACCGTGCATTTTGGGGTTTCTGGGTGTGAACACTATGGGCAGTAGGGCAGGTACTATTGTTATCCTCTTCACTTCCATATTGACACCAATCAACATGCCTCAACTTAGCTATAGTGAGACATGACTTCCATTCTGGAAAGAAGGGGGACAAAGAAAGCTATGACAAAATATTTAATCTTTGGTCCTGGCTTGCCAACACATACTAATGACTAAACACAATCCCATTTCAATGTCATTTAACGGAAGATATAATACCAATTTCCATTAGCCAAAGTCAAAACACAATGGCAGGTTCCACTTAATACATCCCCTACATGAGGGATACTGCCTTACTGGGTAGCAGTTATGATCATGTTATGCATTAACCAAATTGGGGTTGGTCATGAGAAAATGTGGAAAAAAAACTATGATTTTGAGACCAGCGTGGCAGCGTGAGAAACTGAACGTAACTAATGAATCCACCTTCTCCAAGTGAGTGTGAAGGCTGCCAGTGGTAGCACGAGAGGAGATGTTTCCCATACCCATAGTTCGAGGAGGAAAAATAATATTGCAAAGGCCCAGAGACATGTTCATAGCAAACAATTATAGATCCCATAAGACAACGATCCCCTATAGAGTGCTGAATTTTTGGAAATTATCTAAAAACCCACTGCCAATATAATGGCAAAAAGACTCCCTGCATATATACTGTCCTTCAAAATGGTTTAGCAAAAATACTCCTCTCAAAAGAAAAGAACGCTTAAACTCTACAATTCATTAATTGCTCATTATGCTGTTGTGCAAATAATTGTGTGCTATTTATGCTTAAACTCTTATCACCTCACACCCAATTTGGAAGCAAGTTCATCCACAAGACCATGCAAATCAACGTTCATGAAAAAGTTGCAGAGAATACAAGTTGCTATCACTTTTACAGCATAGACGTAAATTATGATTCACAAGTATCTTGTTTTTCTAGATACTTGTGCCTGAATATTATATCCACTGGCTGTGATGTTTCAAGTTAATGACTTGGTATTGATCATAATTCATCCATCAAAAATATGTCCACCAAATAAACTCTTTCATCAATCAATTAAGTCTCCCACTATTCATATCAGCTATATATGCTACTTATGCATTGTCCTGGACTAAACCACGATCAGAATCAGGTCCATATATAATTCCAATATAGCAACAGATGTATTCAACAGTAGCAAAGAGCTTACCTTATCATCAAACGCAATCTTAATCTGGGGCAAGCCCCTTGCCTTGCGCTTCATCCTGTACATCCTCCTCCCCAGCACGACCAGGCCGAGAAATGCCGCAGCGATGGAGAAGGACCATACCGGCTTCACCTTCCAAGCACAGTAGTGCAGCAGCTTGAACGGCAGCCTCCACCAGACAACAAATTGATTCTCTCCGTCTTCAGTACCTGGCGTGTGAGCCAGCGGCAAAGCACCATCCTTGGCCTCTCCATCTGGTTCATCGCAACCAGTGGCAGCATTACTGTTGCTCCCTTGCTCCTGCGCTTCTTGTTCACCATGAATCCCATCACTTGACACAGCATCCTCAAGGCATGAGCTTTCTACACCCGCACCGATTCCTCCATCATCCAATTGCACAAGGGAACTCTCCGATACCTCGGTTTGGAGCGAGGCGCCTGTAGGTGTAGCAGAATCCAGAGTTTCTCCCACGCCATGATGCGCCGGCTGCAGCACCGGGCACAACTCCCCGCGACTAATCGCGGAATTACTCTCCTGCTCAATCTCGGCGTCTACCACCTCCGCTTGATTTCCGTCTGCGCTACGGGCCGCACCGCGCGCCAGGGTGGCTTGAAGAATCGAGCCTTCTTCGCGGGCGTCATCGACGCCGCCTATAGGCGGCTGCTGGCTCCTAACGCCAGCTGCGAGGTCGGAACTTGATTCCGGAATCGGATCGAATCCATCCAATAATTCTAACCCTTCACTGGAGCCCCCGGGGCCCGACCAGGAGCCCTCGCCGTCGCCGGGGCAGGCGGCTGCGGGGTCGGGGGTGAGGGCGAAGTGGTCGAGGACGACGTCGCCGCCCCCGCCGGAGACGACTAATACCTCGTCGTCGTCGCCGCCCCCGCAGGCGGAGGTGGCAGAGAGCACCTCCCAGTCGCTGATCTCCGAGGCGGCGTCCTCCATGGCCGTGGTTGCTCTGCCGTCTGCCCGTCTCTTCCGGGAAGGAAAGGGAAGTGGGGGAAGGGACAAGGGAGGGGAACGGCGGTGTGGGGGAGAGCCGAGGCGGAGAGGACGCAGGCAGGTGGGACCCAGCGCTTGCGGGACCAAGCGGGCATAGTAGACCTGAAGGGTGTGGGCGAGAAAAAGGCTGAGTAGGGGAGGGCCAGGCGGGACACGTAGCAAGCCCCGCGTGTCGGATAACGAGAAAAGAGCGCGCGACTACGCTCACGCAGCGGAGCCCATTGGCCTGAGTGTGGAGTGGGCCCTCTAAATGTACTCAGCAGTGGGACCCAGTTGTCATGGAGCGTATAGCAACGCATAGTGGCAGTGGGGGCGGTTTTCACCGAGGCAAATAGAAGAATGCTTCTCGAAAGAAGACCCGTTCTCCGTTTTCTTTTCTTGGGCGTCGCTTGCCGCATCAAAAGCTGGAACGCACCTACTCCCTCCATCACAAATTATAATTCCAAATTATAAGACATTTAAAAAATCTTGAAAAGTTAAAACATCTTAAGTTTAATCAAAATTATAGAGAAAATTACAAAAATTTATAACATCAAATAGGTATATATTATGAAAATATAATTAATGAAGAATCTAATAATACTTAATTGGTGTCATAAATATTATTATTTTATCATATAAATTTAGTTAAACTTGAAATCATTTGACTCTCCAATATTCTTAAAATGCCTTATAATTTGGGATAGAGGGAGTACGTATGTATGGTGTCTTTGGCCTCTTAGATCCAAAAAATTTTTCACGAAAAACTACGATAACAAATTTTGCGGCACATGCATGGATATTAAATATAGATAAAATAAAAAAAACTAATTACACAGTTTGCGTGTAAATTACGAGACGAACGTTTTGAGCCTAATTAGTTCATGATTTAACATTAAAGTGCTACAGTAATAAATGTGCTAATGATGGATTAACTAGGCTTAATAAATTCGTCTCGCAGTTTCCAGACAAGCTATGTAATTAGTTTTTTATTAGTATCCGAAAACCCCTTCCAATATCGCACAGAACATCTGATGTGATATTTTTCTCAAAACTTTTCACCAACTAAACATGATCATTCACGGAGGGAAATGCAAAGCAAATCCATCAAGTCATTTCATAAAGCTAGGGAATGTGGCAGAAGAGGAATAGGCAAAGGAAAAGCCAGTAGAGTATGCCTTGGTTTAAGACGGTAGGCTCAACTCCAACAGAGTCGGAGACACCACCGCAGCACCGACGTGGTATATCTTGCGGACACGTGGCTCTCCAGATGTGGACACGACGAGCCATGGCGATAGTGTTGGATGATGTGGTTAAGCAGTACTACTCCCGTCCACTAAGCAAGAACGCAATTACAGGGTGCGTGCTAATAAAAGTAGTTCGAATCCGATCAAATTTCTAGTGAATAGTATTTATATTTACGACTCCAAATAAATTTATTATAAAAATACATTTCATAAGTAATATAATAGTATTTATTGGATATCATAAATATTGATACTTTTTATCTATAATAATTGGTCAAACTACTAAAATGTAACATTGTGCTACAATTGCATTCTTCTTTCTTAGACGGAGAGAGTATTTTCTTGATTTTTTTTGGCAGATTTAGGCTCTGATTAGATGGACTATTTTTACATAATTTGCAATAGTTAGAAGAAGCCAGCGAATAGCTTTTTACAGGCTATTTGGTGGCTGAATAGTTTAAAATAGACTATAAGTTAGATTATAAACAGAGCTATCAAATGGTTTTTAGTAGTTAACAACTTATTTTAGTAAATCTAAGTAGGATCTTAATCCCTGCAGAATCTAATATGTGCTCGTGTTGTTAGCAAAAATAATATATGCTTGTGTTCTGACTAAAATCGGAACTGAACATTGTACTCTGTTTACGGACTATGGACTACTAGACATAGGACATGTTGATACATATGGCTAGTTACTAATTGAGGTTAAAAATTAACCCAAATTAGTAGCTAGCTAATTGGCTAATAACTAATTTAACACTTAGATAAAAAACTAGTCCACGTATTAGCCCTTATGCTTTAATACATTAGAGCTAATCTTAGCTAATTTTTAACTAGCAACTAGCTCTTAGACCCCTTGTAACAAATAGTCCTATAGCTTCGTAATGCATGGGACGTACCACGGACATTTCCCTATCAGTACCCGGACCTGAGGGCCAGCCACTTCTTTCCATCTTGGCGGCAAAAGAAAGTTATTCTGGCTGTATCCCTTTCGCATAACAGCAACAAACGCGACGGCCAGAAATGTCACGGCCTCACGGGCCGTAACGACAGCAGCGCCAAGAATCCATCTCATCCTTCCATACTGCCTTGCACAACCGTGACAAAGAAGAATCCATTGCATTTGCATTATATTCTCTTGTGACTGTTGTTGGGTTACAACCTACAACAGTGACGACAACCCTTCCAACATCAAGGGAATCTGCTCTAGATTCACGTGCAACAGCGAACAGCCAGCCACTGCTCATCTCTACGCGACGACTTACAGCTACAAGACAAGGCATGTCTTCTTGCTGTATGAACTCAGCTGCTTTTCATTGCCCGTAATGTCCGGCACAAGGGCTTTGTCTCAATTTCGTGTTGCAAAGCTAACGAGAATCGAGAAGTTTGAGGCTCCAGGTGATCCAACAAAACGATGCGCTTCTCCAGTTCGAGGCCGCTAACTGCACCAACGGTTTCAGGCTGCAATCATCGCCATCGTGGCCTCTCTTGCCTGAAAAAGATTGGCCGGTCAGAACCATTTTTAGGAACTACCAGTGCTAAGTGCTGACAAACACAAGGCGTTCAAGAAGATTCTGAGGTGGCCATGGTTAAAGACATTTGAATCACGGTTTGAAGCTAATACTGAATGTCTGGATGGTTGCAAAGGGATGTGTGCTGAGCAATTGCTCGGAACACCACAGTGGCTTGGCCTACCGTGGCTTGTTCTTAGTCAGTGATGGGCCACCCTTCAGATTGCTCCTCATGCTTGATTCAGCCAGGTCTCCTGTGTGCGAACGGATCACCTGTAAACACACGATGCATCCCCAACCAATTTTAGTTTATGTTGGTATCCAAAAGTGAGGAAAAAGAAACTTTAGTAGCAGTGAAGATGGATCAAGGATAAACATCAGCTAATGCTGGCATCTAGTAAAGAAAGAAGACTCATATGAATTTTAAAAAATCTATAAAAATAAAGTAACCTAACATGCTAATATAGAAAAATGTGTAAGCATAGACACATATATCTTAAGAAAGTGTGTGAGCTTAGCTTAGCTCTTCATGAAGAGCTAGCTTATCATTCTCTCTCCTTATTGAATAAAATATTCTATGAGCTAGCTCTTAAGGCACTATTGAAGCTACCCTTAATAATATTCGAGATCATTGACAGAAGGAAATGCCCAATAATGAAATATCCAACCTTTCTGTTTTCTTCATTGCAGTTTGCAGAGCGCTTTGTCAACATATTTCTTCCTCCAACAAGATTACTTGATGACCTTGACTTCTGCACAACTTCAGTCTATAACAAAGTACGATTTAATCAGCTAATAAATAGGACAAAGAAACAAAACAAAACACTATGAACTGGAAGCATCCCTCCACAACCAAAAATAAACCCCATCTCAAGAAGATTTAATCCAATCTGCTAATCAGTTTTAATCCCACCTGGGTTCTCAAAGGTTTTACCTTGGACACCGGATTCGTCACATTTGAAATCTTAGGTGCCTTTGCAGCACGAGGGAGATTCTCGGAGCTGCTTCTGCAAAGGACCACAGTAGCTTAAGATTCAGATTCAGTGAATATCTATTAACAAACCACTCAGCAAATCGTAAACAGTTATACCTTGCACTTGGAGGTGCAGATCTGCGCACATATTCTCTCTTTGGGTATTTTTCATCCAATGCCACCAGTGTGTGCTTCCTGATCATCAGCTCTATCAGTAACAATTCTGTAATATTTCCAGTCAATGTGAAACAGAGAGAATTAAATACCTTTTATTCTGTGACACATTGTTTACGCTGGTAGGTACTGCTGATCTTTTCAATGTAACCTGCAAAATGATAGTATCGACCTTGTTACGGATGTTTGAATCGACAAGTTTAGGATCAGCAAACTTATCAGGACATCAGCGCTTCTGACACTTCACAGAACTAGTATAAAAAAAACAATTATATGGTACATTTATGGCATCAAGCAACTGAAGTTCTATTTCTCAATGGGAAAAATGCACCGGTGCACGCAACAGATTGGACAAAAAGTTTAACCATTTGAAGTTGATGGAGGTTTGTTGATGGGGCAAAATTACCTGAGCAGTCCTGGAAGTTTTTGCACTAACTTGAGATGAACTGGGCACCACCAAGATCTTTGCAGGCGACTTCCCAGTTGCAGTACTGTGGCTAGAAGCAACAAGAGAAGCACTTGATCCTTTGTTGACGAAAATCCCATGGGGTATGGCATCTGAACGCTGCACACCTTTAAGATATTTATGAGAAGCTTGAGCAGCTAATTTAGTAGGTGCCAAGGCTCTACTGGTGTTCTGACACACACTGGATCTAGAAGATATTGCTAGTCTATCTTGGTATGCAGATCTAGATGAAGTCATAGCTCTCTCAGGAGGTTGGTAAGAAGCTGATCTAGTAGAGGCCGCAGTTCTATCAGCATCCATCCTATCAGATAAAGCACGCAATTTCATCTCAACTCTCTTGTGGAATGGATCCTTTAAGTCTCGAGGGGGTCTGTTTTCTGAATTCCTTCTTAAATCTACCCTTGGGATGTTGATAACAGAAGTTGGCAGGTCCTGAGATAATGTAATAGACAGAGATGTATCAAATAAACAAAGTCCCAAAACTTAAGTTTCCATGACATCTTATATCAATCAACACGGAGGGGCAAGTTACAGCGTGAAAATTTTCTTTAGTTTTATTCAGAAAGTTCCCAAGTTTGTTCACATTTATATATAGAACAGAGATATATTCTGGTAATTACATCCTCCCTACTACATTAAGGATGGAACTTCAGAACTTGCTCAAAGCCACGATCTCTGCACAAATCATGTATTTGAAGTAAATAAAACATACATGTGCTTTTATCACTTTTATGATCCCTGCTAAAAGTTGTTATTTTATCCATGTAGCTATGTACTAAATCAATATCCAAATCTTGCAAGCTAGGTGAGATCAGCACTATTAATGTATTTAAAGCAAATAAATGAGCACGTAGCTGTATAATATTTGTTATTGTCAGTGAATCAACATTCTACAAAGTAAATAATCATCCAAAACTTGAAGTATCTAGCCATGCAGCAACACCTTTATTATTGTGCGATTGTCATGAATTTTCTAAAATAGAATACCAATATCCCCACTACAGTGGAAATCAAGAAAAAATATTTTCACGACATTTGATATGAAGACATTACCTTTGATACCTTTCTTGACCTATTAATAATAGGTACTTTTTTGCTTGCCCCACTCTTCTCAGGATCAACTTTGAGATATTCTGATTGACTTTCTATTGGTAAGACAATCCTTGATCTAAGCTTTTGACCAGAGCTAGACTTCTCCTCTTGAATGTTTGGCAAGCATGCTGTCTGAGAAAATAAAGGATTAAATGTCAAGTACCCGAGGTCATGAGCATCTTGGCATTTGCTCTCATTTGATGAGCCAACTTCAGTGGAAGGCTCAAAACTGGTAGAACTTGGAGCACAGGCTACTGGATCTTCAGACATAGCTGCTACATCTGCTTGGCTGCTATGGCCAAGAGTACTGTCGTCGTTCTCCTCCACTGTGGCACCAGTCTGATGCAATCCCCCCTGAGCCTTGAGATGCCTCGCCCTCTTGTAATATTCTTCAAAGAACGCCTTCTTTTGTGCAACCAAGCCAGGGGCTGTGAGCTTGCTTAGTTCCTCTTGGCGTCTGTTATGTTCAAACACTGACCTTTTTTCCCATGACAAGGATTCTGCAGCAAATCTACCAAATGACACTGAGCCATGATTGAGCACCATTTCCTGAACTGAAGAATCCTGAAAACCAGACAAAAAGAAAAATGAGAATTCAGGATATTTGATTAGCCAAAAGAGCTGAATGACAAAGAACAATACACGGGGCCGTTATCTAGACTTGTAAGAAAACATAAGGAAAGTACAAAGCCTGGATCTAAGCAGCATCAGTCTGTCATATCAAAATATCTCCTAACCATTTCTTTCACATTTGGGAACTACACACTACACAGGTCCAAGATTTCAGTTGACAGTTCTAAGAAATTACAGAGGAATGAATGATTAGGAAAGCAGAACGTAACCTGTGCATTGTGGTCGTTGTAAGGCAAATCCGAGTATGACCAGCCATTGAATCGCAGCCCAACATCAGCAGCCATTGTTGCTTCTTGCTGCTGTTACCACCTACCTAGGCAGCCTCAGCAGAACAGGAATGTACAGATATCTGCAGCACCAAATTTACCATCACATAAGCGGCAAAGCGCGGCCTTGGGAACCACGGTGTCAGGATGAGAAAAACAAACACCACAAGATTGAAACAAGAAATGGGACGTCCGAAACCCAAAATCCGCAAAATTTGCTCCTCAACCGGAATCCCTTCAAACCCCAAACAATTCCAGAGCACATTGAGACAAAATCGCTCGCGTGTCGCCAGCAGGGCAGCTAACGAGAGTATGAGACGGCAAATCGACATCCAGCAAACGCATGTAGCAACGGAACCCAAACCAAAGAAAGACACGTTTGGCAAGAACTGGGGCGCACGCGCACACGGCGACCCTCCCAGTCATCCTAGTATCCAACCTCGAAAGAAGAGCATCCAATTCCAAGCCACCAAAGGGCCGCGCACGAACGCGCGCCCGCCAGCAAGAAACCCGGCTGCGCGTGCGCGGTAGCAGTAGTACACTAGTACCCCCAGCCCCAAGGAAGCGGGAATCCGGGAACCCTACCAACCAGGGACACCACGGCGGCGCTCACCAACCGAAGGCCGCGCGAGTCCCAGTCCCAACCGCAGCACTAGCGGGAACCCATCACGAGCCTGGATCGAAACCCACCGGCCGATCGAAAGGGACGCGAGCCGGACCGGAAGAGTGGAGGTTGAGGGCTCACCTGCTAATCCTCGCCGAGGAAGGGGGCGGAGCGGAGACGAATCGCCCGCGCCCTGGAATTAATCCGGGCTCTTTAGTGCGGTGGCGTTGGCGAGGAGAAGGCGGGGGTCCGCCTGCTCTAACGGCTCGGAGAAGGAGTAGGACGGGAGCAAGGAGTAGGCGGCTGCGGGGATGGACATGCTGGACTCTGGACTCCTCCAACGTTCGAATTAAAGGCGGCGCGGCTCGCCGAGTCGCCGGCGTGCGTTGGCGATGGCGATGGCGTAGCGTTTCGACGCACTCGTGGGCCTCTTGGGCTTCGGGTCCCGGGATTCAAAATTGCCTGGGCTCTTGACCTCGTCGAGGACGGCCTCGGGCTGTGTGCGCATGGGCGGGCCTCGTTGGTCTAGGGCTCTAGGCCTTCCTCCTGGGGGATGGAGCATGTCGCGTGTGTTTTGTTGCTCAACAAAAAAAAAATGTCGCGTGTGTTTTGTCTCAAGCGTAAGATCGGGTTTTTGAAATTGCAACGGATACACGAAAATTCTATGGGCTGCACCGGATAGGCCTGTGTGCAAAGGCCCTGTTCGCTGCAGCCAACCGATCAGGCTAAAAATTGTGACGGACCGAAAAAAGTCCTTTCGACCTCAAGTTTTGTCCAAGTTCAGTTTTTACCTCTCTTAAACGGAAAACCAAACTTTTAACATCTCTAACTTTTGAAACCAGCTGAAATTGCTCCTGCAGTTTTGATATCGCTTTTGTTCCATGTGGCGCTATGTCTGTTGTCCTACACGATGCTATGCCAGCCACGAGAAAGATAAATCGGCTACCTTCGTAGTTCAACTAGAGTTTCAAATACACTTTACCAAAGAAGTTGCAGAAATAAATTTTCAGAAAGTTACCTATGTTTTTGTGATGAAAAGTTATGTGACAAAACTAGGCGCAAGACATGTGCTTGTATTTTTGGACTTTATTGTATGAATATATATGCTATTTTCTCAATGCTATATAATTGATATTGTTTTGTTAGTCGGATTTCTTTCGTCATAAGTCGATGGTGGACCCTAACAAATTGCAAAATGCAAATTATTAAGTGAAATCATTTGTGGGACCGCTTAGTATATGAACTAAAACTACCTCTAACAAAATGTTGGTGGCACTTCACCAAGGAGGATGGGATGGTTCTCACAATTATTTCATTTGCGACATTCACTTTAATTTGTTGTGTTACCCAAAATTTGGCCCGGTCCATTTATCCACAAAACCAAATAACCCATGTATTGTTCTAAAGTACTGAAGGAGGGGCTTCCACTTTTGGAGCATTATGTGCTTGTCAACGCTTCATGAAGAAAATGCTGGCAGAGAAAAGAGTACTGGCCTCTTGGGTGTGGCAATTTCAAATTTTCAATATCATATACTCTATAAACTTGACCAAACTTAGAAAAGTTTGACTTATCCAAAATCTATAATTACATTCTTTTTTGGATGGAAGGAGTATGTTTCAAATTCTCATACTAAGAGCATTCTCCCGCATTAGGGAGTTGCAGCACCCAATCAAGCGGCCCTACAACTTATTAGCAGCCTTAAATTCGAATCAAGGTCAGAGAGATGTTAAAATGCCTATGTATTTTATTCCTAGGAATGAGCCAATTCCTTTGTTTTCCACATATATCTCTTATAATAATCAATCAAAGGCATCTCTCTGGTGTTATTCCTTAAAATTTATGGTCCGTTTGATACTAAGGACTAATTGTTAATAAGGGGATACAATTACCTAAAGACATCACATTAATTGATACATATGGTGCCATTTATCGTGATTGATCCTCAGCAAACCATGGGGATGGCCTATTAGTAATTATTATTATTATTATTATTATTATTATTATTATTATTATTATTATTATTATTATTATTATTATTATTATTATTATTATTATTATTATTATTATTATTATCATCATGAGATACAAAGGGAAAGCAATGTCATACATATATGCACCTTGATGTATTAGACATGATTAATTCTCGATCTTCATAAGTTGGCAGCACAAAGATGAAGTGTAAGATCTGAAATACAGCAAAGTAATTTATATGGAAAATTTATGCTACACAGTACCATATATCTATACCTCCTATAAAGTAAAGATCCACTAGCCTATTTCTCTGGCTTCTTATTGGGCCACATCAGCAAAATGACGTCATCCGCCCACTAAGTGACGTCATCCGCCCACTAAACCTCATTTATCTTCCACTAACTATTTCTTTTGAAATAGAAAAAAGTCGTAGCACCTAAACCAAGTATCGTAATTAAAATCCAATTGTACCATGGTGTTCTTTGCAATAAACTCTTCAAAACAAGACCCCACATGGATATATTTCGATAATTTTTTTGCAAACATTTAAACGGCCGTTCCTAAAAAAACCTAGCAAAACTGTCGTTTCTAAGAAAAACCTAGCAAACTGCATATCACATGGATTACATGTGGTCCTCCGAAACATGCATGATTTTGTGAAGGAAAACTCCTAAAACTTTTGGGAGGGGGATGGCCCTCAGGTATAGTAGGGGTGAGGGATGAGGGTCGATGAGGTTAGCCTCCCGTATTAGCCGATCCTATAGGTTAGTGACCGTGTTTTCTTTGATAACCGCTTCTAAGCAAAAGCCCGTTTCTAAGAAAAACCTAGCAAAACTACATATCACATGGATTACATGTGGTCCTTTGAAACATGCATGATTTTATGAAGGAAAACTCCTAGAACTTTTGGGAGGGGGAATGACCCTCAGGTATAGTAGAGGTGAGGGGTTCTGGTGGATGAGATTAGCTTCCGTACTGGCCGATCCTATAGGTTAGTGACCGTGTTTTCTTTGATAATCGTTTCTAAGCAAAAGTCTGTTTCTAAGCAAAAATCTAGCAAAACTACATATCACATGGATTATATATGGTCCTCCGAAACATGTATGATTTTGTGAAGGAAAACTCTTAGAACTTTTGGGAGGGGGATGACCCTCAGGTATAGTAGGGGTGAGGGGTGAGGGTGGATGAGTTAGTCTCCCGTACTGGTCGATCCTATAGCCGTGTTTTCTTTGATAGTTTTTGTTATCTTTAGTTACACCTTTAACAAAAAAAAACTAAATCTGTTGTCTGCTTATATCGCATATATACTTATGTATTATACACCAACGAGATTTCTTTTACATCCTATTTCTCCTAACTCAATTCAAATTACTCTTGTATTCCCGCAGCAACGCGCGGGGAATTCACGTAGTTTTATGTATAGAGGAGAACATGTTTTGCTGACTGATCGATCCTTGTTTTGCCATGTCCGCCGTCTCGTCATCTTGCCCTCAGAATTAATTCACTTATAACATTCTGGTTCTGAAACAGACAACACCATAACAATATTATCATATCGACCTCAACAGACCATCGAAAAGAATAGCAGCGAAGGAAGCGCCACGTGGACACATCAGGGCATTAGCAGGGGTATATATATAGTACATGGTAGTATAGCAATAGCAGAGCGAGAGCTGACTTAGGCACGCAGGCTCTAGCACGCATCCCACAGAGACCCCTGGGGCCAATGCTGGGAGCCGGAGCCCTCGGAACCGTCGCTGCCATCCGGGCCCCACTTGGGTGGGTCCAGCAGCATGGCCTCCGCCATTTCGGTCCACAGCCTGGGCGACGCGAGGTCGTCGTCAAACTCATCGCCCACGGCCAGGTCAAGGCGGCCGCTGGCACTGGCAGGGACGCTGCCGGGCTCGGCGGCGGCAGCAGTACCGACAAGCGCCGGCTCACGGCGCACGCGCTCGGCCGCCTCAGCCGCGGCGGCGCGGATGTCGGCTGGGTCGGTGCTGGCGGGGCGGGGCAGCCACCCCGCGGAGCCCGGGAAGTTGAGCTGCGCGTCCCGCGGGCCGCGCAGGCACAGCGCCGCCACGTCGTGCGCCACGGCCGCGGCCTCCGCGGAGTCGAAGCTGCCGAGCCAGACGCGGACCTTGGTGCCCGGCTGACGGATCTCCGACACCCACTTGCCCCACTTCCGCCGCCTCACGCCCCGGTACTGCGGGGAGCTCGCGGCGGCGGCCGGCTGCTGCTGCTGGTGGTTCTCCATGGCTGGTCGATCGAGCGCTCACAATGTGGTAATGCCCCGGCCGGATGATGAGAGAAGGTAGCTAGCTTCGCTCCGGTGGTGCAAGTGCAGTGTGGATTCGCAGGTGATCACGGCGCTCTTATATAGTACGTAGGCGCCAGGGCCAGCGCCACCGGGTAGTGATGGATCGGAGTGGCTGTTCATGCATGGAAGTGCCAGAATAAGCTGCCGCCATGCGAAACTGTTTGGTGGCCATTACTGATCTTTCATATGGTGAAATGCTGTGCTAGTAATTGACAGGGTTGAGAGGACAGGACGCAGAGAGTGGCAGTGGGTAATCACTGACGATTCATTCGTCACAGGTGTACATTGATGCTCCAGGCATATAAACTATAGCCTTGTTTAGATTGAAGAAGTTAGAAAAATTTGGAACTGTAGCATTTTATTTGTATTTGACAATTAGTGTCTAATCATGGACTAACTAGCCTTAAAAGATTTGTTTCGTGATTTACAACTAAACTGTGCAATTAGTTATTTTTTTACCTACATTTAATGTTACATGCATGCGTCCAAAGATTGATGTGATGGAGAGAGAGTAAAAAAATTCTAACTTTTGGGGTGATCTAAACCAGGCCTATAGATAGATTTTTTTTGGGTCCGGTAGATATATAGACAGATAAGATTAATAGATAGATAGATTGATTTTTTCTTGATAGCTCGGCGGCAAAGATGAGACTAGTATGTGGAATCTTGAGCATTGGGAAATTGACTGCAAAATTCACCTACGTGCTGCAGGTGTAACCATTAACCAAGTCCGTAGTGTGTGATTGGCACTTGGGCAGCACCTGACCTGAGACGTCCAAGTGAAGCCCGTACGAAAGGCCCTTATTCCATCCCGTACCTACACCCACATCACCAGCGTCGTACAAATGCTCCCCTGAATCTAACACAAGGAACCTTTTGTCATCATCAATTGCGTGAAAACGATTTCGCAACTGCAAGTGTTCTAGTGGTCCTAATAATGACGATGAGGTACGTACAAATGGAAATCTAAAGCAGCTGACACTGTCATGACTTCGACCAAAATTTTGTCACCTTCTCAGACTTCAGCCGAGAAGATATCTTTCGATTGACGGTGTTATATATAACACGACAATGTTAACAATGATGTTTTGGTTTCACCAAGGATTTTTTTGTCACTGCTGCTTTTAAAAGGTGGTTAGTTTATATATATATATATATATATATATATATATATATATATATATATATATATATATATATATATATATATATATATATATATATTTGAGACCGTTTAGAGGTTGAAATATAGGAAATTCTAGGCGTGGGGCGTCCGGCGGACGGACGCTCCCGATGGTGAGCTACCCATGCTAGTCCAAGGAACGCCCTCGACAGTAATTCTTATATGCTCATCCACTCGCACTCGGCCCCAACCATTAAAAAAACTCACTTCACGAAGTGCCGCCGCACGCCCGCGCCACCTCGGCGACCACGCTCCACCGCGCGCCTGTGCCACCTCAGCAACCGCACTCTCCACCGCATCTCCGCTTTGCTAGCCGGCATCTCCACCGCGCCAGAGCACATCAGCATGTCTTCCTCTCTCTCCACCGCGCCTCTCACACGCCGCGGGGATTTTAGAGCTTGTGGACCTGCCGCGGTCTTCTCTACTAGACTTGTCGCGTCCTTCTCCACCGGAGCGGCAAGCTCTGCGTCATCGGCGAGCTCTACACCGGTGAACTCCACGTGCCGACGAGCCTTCATTCCCAAACAACAAGGAGATATTACGCAGAAAGCGCGTGTTGCAAACATATGTTTCAAGTGTTTCAGATGTTTTAGAGGTATGTTGCAAGTGTTTTATGTTGGTGTTGGTGTTGCAAAAATAGATTGAGATGTTGCACATTGTTGCAATGGCTATACATGTATGTTTCAAGTATATGTTCCGACTGTTTCATCTATTTCAGATGTATGTTGCGAGTATTTCATCTGGATGTTGCAAAAGTAGATTTGGTGTTACACATGTTGCATGGGACCCACCTGCCGTCGTGCATGCGCATGCGAAGCGGAGGGGGATGGCGGCAGGGGCATGGGTTGTCCCCTCTGTTATGGGTGGAACCAGATAGTTTTTCAGTTACGGGTGGAATTAGATAATTTTACAAACTGGGTGGGAGCTGCGTCCGGACGCCTCTTGGAGCCGGACGTTCGGGCACTAGCATCTCCCCTGAAATATTCAACAATATAGCATCAAGTACTTGGTCATAGTGATAGTACGATGTGTGTGGGTAGGGAGGGATCTCGTGAGGCAAGAGGTCGTGAATTTGAATTCTAAGAATTGTATGCACACAAAAAATCATATGACTAGAGAATCACAAACCGTGGTGCTTCACAGTGGTCTATGCCAACATGTAGACTAAGTAACATGCATACATTAGGATACTACTTATTTTAATACTCTATGAAGCTTGGAGAAATGTTCCCTTAACATACCACAAATCAATGAAAATGACACTTTATTATTGATGACGGTCCTTAACACCTCATTTTAGACCATCAACTATGTCCAAATTGGTGATATAAATGACATAAACGATAGTCATAGGGCTTATTTCTAACTATTTCCACAACTTGTGATGACTATGTGAGTGTAGAAGCAAGAAGGCTACATACATGCAAAAACACTTCATCAAATGCTCATTTTGACTGCACCATGTCGAAGAGCTTGTCGAGATACACGAAATCGAGTTTTGGTTTCACCCAATTCGGAGTCCGGATGACAAAGTTATGCCTTTCGGAATATCGCAAGATGGGCTGGGTAGGACTTGGGCACAGGGGGCGCCGAGCGGCGTGGATGGAGGCTGGCTGGCCAGGACTTGTGTCCAATGGCCACCAAACTTGGTCCAGGGCCTCTACACTCACCCAGTAGCCCATGGGAAGCCTTGTTCATCACATTGGATCACATGGGGGTTCGGAAAAGCCTAGACAAAGTGGTCTAATCCAACATAAGCAAAGATGTGTCCATATCCGGAGGAAGGAAATTCCGATTTGCACCAAACTTCATACACATGCACTGGAGGACCATAGATGAAGTGAACCGACTTAAGATCGACGAAAAAGGGCTCAAAGTCACTCCGGCCGGCGGCCCATTTTCACCAAACTGCCTCATCTTTGGACAACATGCATACTAGCACAACTTGAGCAATGTGGTGCGTCCATTTATGGCGGTTCAAGGTCAGTTGCATCCAAGGGTGGAGAAGGATGATCACGCGGATCGCTGACATGGCAATGGAGTAGCCCCTACTCCGCATCAATCTATAAATAGGACCCCTCTCCCTCATTTGTAAATACACCATCTCATTCCACTACTCCAAGTGAGAGTACTAGCTAGGTGAAGCTCTGTAGCTCTACTACTTAGAAGTAGAAGATGGGGAGAGAGTGAAAGAAGCTTGGGGAGGAGCCGGGGCTATCAGCATCCTCTCCACTTGTGCTTTGGCGGAGAAGCTCTTCTTCGAGTGAAATCTGACATCTTCTGTGGTAACTCTGCTCTTCAACATTACTTAGTATTATTTGTATTATTGTGTTTACTGATTTCACCGCTTGGTTAGAGTGCTTTGATCTTGTTCCACCGTACGTAGGATTAGAGTAGTAAGTTTATAGATTAAGCATGGTGCTTAGGCTATAGCTTACCTGTGTTTACGGCTAAGCCTCTGGATAGATTGTGGTAGGTGGCAAGTGGTGACAGTTGTCCATCCTCTGTATTCCACCACGATAGGTCTAGTTATTAAATCGTAGTGCTTGTGGTAGACCTTGTCTAGTTATCCCTCCTGGTTGCTAGGCGGGTTGTGCCCTGAAGTAAACAACCGTGATATAGTCTTCTTTAGTCTTGCCTTAGTTCATAGAAACCACAGATATCCTTTCTACCTATTACTTTTATCCTTGGACACTCTTAGTTCTTAACTAGTCCACTTCGCGTTCCCTGTAGAAATTTGATACCTTGGAATACTCCCGGGTGAAAGCTACATTGACATCCGTGTGCTTGCGGATTTATCTATTTGCCATATCTAGTGTCAACAAGCTTTCTAGCGCCGTTGCCGGAGAATGGTAGCTGTTCTAGTTGAGAACCGAGTCATCCAAGTATCTTTTATCCTTTATGTTTCATGCCATTGATTACATTCCTATCATTCAATTCGCTGCTCCAAAGGGCGTGAGTTTGGAGCCACCTCCATCATCAAAACCTATCCTCACCAACAGTGGCGGAGCTCACCTCCAAACCAAGGAGGGGCCATTTTACAGGTTAGCGGCGAACAAGTTGTGACTCTGTGAGCACTAGAGCTACATTGAGACATGAGAGATGACCAAAAGAGTAGTAGAAGACTAGCAACTATGAGCACCTTAGGAGACACAACCATGCATGGTGAGGAAGAAAACAAGGAGTGCAGACTTTTACTACTGGCCATGAACAGAATTTCTACTAATTGCATGTAGCAAGGGGGGCCATCACCTAGGATGGCCTCCGCATAGCTCCGACAGTGCTCACCAGTAGTTATGAAATTGATCCTTGTTTCATAACTAAAGTTCAGGAGCTATCTTTTTCTAGGGAGAAAGATGACAACCCATATGCTCATCTGTGAGAGTTTGAGCAAGTGTGTTCATGCCTTCATGTTTCGGGCATATCACACGAAACCCCTAAGTGGAAGCTATTTTCGTTCTCTTTGATGGGATTAGCCAAACTATGGTATCCTCGAACGGTAGAGAGTGCACAAGGAGAATGGAAAGTTCTTCAAGCCAAGTTTTGCTTAACCTTCTTTCCTATCGCCCGAGTGGTTCGTCTTCAAAGAAAGGTCCTAAATTTCAAGCAAAAGGAGAAAGAATCCCTAGGTGCTGCATGGGCCCATTTGATGGATATTTATTCATCTGGCCCTGATCTTGCTATACTCGAACCTATACTTTTGCAACACTTCTATTTGGGTCTTAGTGAGAAATCTGCGTAATTCCTTGACATCGCTTCAGGAGGAGCCTTCTTACATCTTCCTAATAATAAGGGGAGAGCTATCCTTGGGACAATCCTTGAAAACTCTTTCTACACCGATGGCCATCATGACTCCCCTGAAGAAAAGGACAATCCAGTCCTCACACAAGAAGATGTTTCGACAACCGAGTGATTGCCAATTCCATCTAAAGCCTTAGTTGTCGACCCAATTCCTAGACCATTCCTAGGGACACCAAAGGAAGAAGAAATTCATCCTTTGGAGTTTCCTTTTGAATTTGAGGAGGATCTTGTCCCCGATGTTGGAAACACCTTCAATCATCCAATCTAAGAGAGATCTTTGGCATCCTTGACCCTAAATCATCATCTTTTCTATTTATCTCAAGATTTGGTTGCTCAAAAGCCCATCGAATCAAAACCATCTTACACCTCAGACTTTGAATCTCTATATGATGACCCCCATGTATCCCTCCTTGTTTCTTTGTTGATAATTCAAACCAAGGAGGCACTCCAAACCTTTTGGTTGATGATGAATGGGAGCACAAATCGTCCGAGGCAAAGATTCCTATCCTAATGGAGGACGAGGATGGGAATCCACTCGTAGAATGCCATAGACAAGAGATGATTGACGAATATGTTTGGTCTATGAACATTCTCGTGGGATCAACTTTGGAGTCCAAAAAGGAGGATCATGTGGACGAAAATCAAAGCTACATTATTCTAGAAGAGCCAAAAGATCCATGCTTTCATGAGAAATCTCTAGATTCAATGTTTCCTTCTACCAACTGCACATACGAGAGTTGCAACCACACTATGCTTCTCTTTTATCAAATCCTCAAGAGGATGGTTGTGGATGCTTTTGTCTATCACAAGTATTCCAAAGCTCGTAGTTACCTTAGCGCAAGTTCTGCAACTGAAACTACAAAGGTCGAGCTTATGACTTAAAACAAAGCACTACCGAGAGATAACCCATTAGCTTGCTATTTTGAATTCAATAAAGTCTGTTTAGTTTCTATCGTCATAAGTAGTAGTAGTAGTAATAAAATAGTTTACCTTTCAAAGATTATGATTTTCCCTTCAAATAAAATAGAGCAAACCCAATGAAGATTTAGCTTGATTATTGCACTGGCCGATGTACTCACACATCGGTTGGGTTTGTAGTATCACCTTGCACTAGTCTTTGTTGCAGATATCAAAATCATGAATCAAGACTTTTTGAGCAAGCATCATAAGTGACATCAAGAAGAAGGAATTCAAGTTAAGGACAAGGTACAATTGTGCAATTCAAGAGTGAAGCTAATCGGGCATGGAGAGCTTGGAAACAAATGTGATGATCCATTCAAAGTCATAATCATGAACCGTCATGCTTCAAAACAACAAAGGTAACATCTCTAAGGTATGTGTTAATGTTTAAATCATTACCTTTGATCCGATAAGCATGAATATTTAATATGATTGAACTTGTTTCGTTTTGCTAACACAATGTTCAAGCTTAGCTTTTCAATCACGCCTTCTTTCTATTCATAATCATAGTCAACTCTTTTAAACTCTTGTCACCTTGAGCAGTAGAAGTGTGCCCAAAATGTTTGTGCACATGATCTTTTATCTTGTCTTGTCTTAATCCAACATAGGAAGAGTGTAGATTGAGATGTTAAAATTAAATGATCTTGTTCTGTTTTTACATCCTCAACTCTAAAACAAATGCTTAAATATGAACCTCTTCTTATGCAACCTGTTATCATGTTGAGTTTAGATAAATTTTGTGACCTTATAAACTAGTGGCACTTCAAAGATTTGAACTATCTCCTTCATAGATACCCTTTCTACCTTTTTGTGAAGAGAGACATGGAGCTAAAAAAAGTTGGACACATGAAGGTCCAAGTAAAATAAAAAACAAAAAAATATGGGCACATGAAGGTGAAAGGTCTTGATGGCTAGAGGGGGGGGGGTGAATAGCCTTTTAAAATTTTCTACAAAGACAAGCTAAACAAGTTTATCAATACAACAAATAGCGAGTTGCGAGTTTTGCTTAGCCTACAGGGTGTTTGCAAGCCACCTATCCAATTCACAATTCTAGTATATTGGCACTCAACCGCGCAAGTTAAACCGAGAAGGTAACTACAACTACAACTAGCAAGCTACACAAGAGAGCTACTCTAGCAAAGCAAACTAGCTAGCAAAGATAACTAAGAGAGTAATGCGGAGTTGAGTTAGGAGGGTTTCACCGAGGGGCGAAGTATTGAGCCAACCAATATGATCAACAATGAACACCAAAACAACCGAACACCGGGATCAATCAATCACAATATGAAAGTGATGACACGAAGATTTATCCCGAGGTTCACGTGCTTGCCGGCACGCTAGTCCCCGTTGTGTCCCTCTTCACCACGTGGTTCGGTGGCTAATCGGTCTCACACCGAGCCTCTCAAAAGGCACCACAAGAACCTACCAAATGGCAAAAGGTTGCAAATGACACGAGCAATTCACTAATGTTGCCTTTGGCGCTTCGCCGAGGTAGGCACAAACCCCTCACAATCACCGGAGGTGGCCAAGAACAATCACCAACTCTTGCCAACGCCTCCAAGCTGCTCCAAGCCATCTAGGTGGCGGCAACCACCAAGAGAAACAAGAATCCCGCAGCAAATCAACCACCAAGTGCCAACTAGATGCAATCTCACAATGCAAATACACTTGGATCACTCAATCTCACTTCGAATATGCAAAGAAGCAAGAGAGATGAGTGGGAGGGGAGTTGCTTAGCTCAAAGTGCTCACAAGTATGTCAAAATGTCCAAGAGTAAGAGCCTTGAGCCGGCCAACGAGTATTTATAGACGTACCCTTCGAATATAGCCGTTAGAAACTTGAAACAGCCGAACTCGCGTTGACCGAACGCGCTGGTCCAACTGACCGGACGCGCCGGTCACACAACGGCTAGTTTCGCGATCCACTGACCGGATGCGCCGGTCGCAACGACCGGACGCGCTGGTCACGACCGGACGCGCCGGTCCCGTGACTGACCGGATGCGCTGGTCAACCCTGAGCCGTCCACAATGAACCAGCGACCGGACGCGCTGAAGAACTGACCGGACGCCACAGTGCCCGCGTCCGGTCGGAGTCCAGTAAGCTCCCTGGACGACCGGACGCGTCCGGTCGCCTGTGACCGGACGCGCCTCGTGTCCGATCAAACAACTGAAAAACGCGCAGACACTGGACACTGACCGGACGCGTCCGGTCACACAGTGACCGCGTCCGGTGTAGCGTCCGGTCACCGCTGTGACCTCCGTTCGCTTCCGTTTGATTTCTGTTTGATTTCCGACTTCCGGCGTAGTAGAAAATAGGCATTTCATTTCCTCGAAAATGCCTGAATCCCGCCTCGCAAGCTCGGCGGGAGAGAGAGAGGACCCCAAACCCTCTCTACCGCTCAAACTCCACCGCCTTCGCAAACGTGCTAACATCACCAAGTGATCATCACCATGTGCATGTGTGTTAGCATTTTCACAATCATTTTTCGAGGCGTTATTAGTTCTATCCAAATGCATATGATATGAAATGCACACCTAGAGGCACTTAGGAGTTCAAATAGCCGCGTCATTCCCCTCTTTATAGTACGGCTATCTATCCTATAATGTAACCACATCCACTAGGTGTCTTGGTTACTAAAACACAACCCTTAAGCATATACCTTTGCCTTGATCACGTAGGGTTGCGTCCAAATCCAAGTGTGGCCATCATGATCACCATGTCCATCTTGCCACCACCCTTGGAATGTACTAATCCTCATATGCTACATACAACTTAGGCATAGGATTAGTACTTAGGCATTGTCACTAATTACCAACACCAAACATAGAGCTTTCAATCTCCCCCTTGTTGGTAATTGGTGACAACCCTTTCACAAAGATATTATGATAAAATTTTGATTGAACCCATGTCACATTGTCCAAGTATATTACCATGTGTAAGAATTATGGACATGTGATCATGAATTCAAATTGATAGCAATGGCTCCCCCCTACATGTATGCTATATGTTTGGATTTTGGAAGCATACATGCTTAGATAGGAAAATATAGGAGCATTGACTATCAATAGGTGCTAAGTGTTTTAGATTATAGACCTTTGAAGCGTGATACCATCGGAGTAGCGATAAACACCATCTTAGCACCTTGTGTAGTTAGATATCACTTGGAAAAGCACAAACAAAACTAGAAACCTCGTGAGATCAACATTATAAGCAGGGCTCTAGTACTACTTTTGAAAACATGAAGCAAGAAAGATCTAACTACTTCCTATTCATGCTAGTACCTCAATACATCATTCAAATTATACTAGCAAGTCACCACACAAACAAAGTATCGGAGAAAAAGAAATGCATAACTATGCATCATACATATGAAGTGCACAAAGAAATGCAACATTCATGTTTAAGAGCTTGCTCCCCCTACTTGTGTGCTCAAAATTTTAGTTGATCCCCTTCTTTTATCAATTCTCCTCTTTTAGAATCTATCTTTGTGAACAACATTTTTCTCCCCCTTTGAGTTCTATCTTTGTGAAAATATATTTTCTCCCCCTTTGGCACCAATGACCACAAGGGACCAATTTTAGATAGATTATCATGTTTATCACGATGGGGTGAGGATCAAGTTTGTGATTCAACCTAGATTGCTTGCATAAATAAAATGCTTCGGTTTGATCCAAGGGCAAGCTTCTTCACACCTCACTAGAAGGGTTATCATGCACCATGTTGAAGCAAATACTTAAACAAGTTATCTAGATTAAACACTTAGGATCACAAGCTCGCAAACAAGTTATATGCTACCACTAGATCATACATAGCAAAGAAACAATAGTGGCACCATATAAACTTCAAATTCATTTGATTTTCATGAATGAGCCTAGAACATAAAAAATCATGACTAGATGCACTAAACATGTCCTTAGTATAGAATGTATGATATGTCAACCAATTGTACCTTGGGGCTCGAAGGAGAGGCATGTCATAAATGAGGTGCATCAACTCATGTTGGAGAAGTCAAGTATGTTCAACTCATTCTTTAGCTTGTGAAATCTCTTCTCATCAAGTGGCTTGGTGAATAGATCGGCTAATTGATCTTCGGTGCCCACACTCTCAATAGCAATGTCACCCTTTTGTTGATGATCTCTAATGAAATGATGACGAACATCAATATGCTTTGTTCTTTGATGTTGAACCGGATTGTTGGTTAGCTTCACGGCACTTTCATTGTCACATAGCAATGGCACATTCTTAAAATTGATTCCAAAATCCTTCAATGTTGCCTTCATCCACAAGATTTGTGTACAACAACTACCCGCGGCGATGTATTCAGCTTCGGCGGTAGATAGTGCAATACTATTTTGCTTCTTGGATGACCATGAGACAAGTGATCTTTCCAATAATTGACAAGTCCCGGAAGTGCTTTTTCTCTCCACTTTGTCACCGGCATAGTCGGAATCCGAATTTCCAACTAGCTCAAAACTTGCACCTTTGGGATACCATAATCCAACATCTTGTGTATGCTTCAAATACCTCAATATTCTCTTTGTTGCCTTCAAATGACTTTCTCTTAGTGAGGCTTGAAATCTTGCACACATGCATACACTAAACATCACATCGGGTCTTGATGCCGTCACATAGAGTAGGCTACCAATCATTGATCTATATAGCTTTTGATCCACCATGTTGCCACTCTTGTCACTATCTAAACTTCCACTAGTGCCCATTGGGGTTGTAATGCCCTTTGCATCTTCCATGCCAAACTTCTTGAGCATATCTTTGATGTACTTGGTTTGGCTCACAAATGTTCCTTCCTTCATTTGTTTGATTTGAAGCCCAAGAAAGAAACTAAGTTCACCAATCATTGACATTTCAAATTCCTTTGCCATCATTTTCCCAAACTCATCACAATACTCTTGATTGGTTGAACCGAATATGATATCATCAACATATATTTGCAATACAAACAAGTCTTTTCCAATCTTCTTGGTGAATAGAGTAGTATCCACTTTGCCCATGACAAATCCTTTGGATAGCAAGAAATCCCTCAATCTTTCATACCATGCTCTAGGTGCTTGCTTTAATCCATACAAAGCTTTCCTTAACTTGTATACATGGTTGGGTTTCTTGTCATCCTCAAAACCGGGAGGTTGCTCCACATACACCTCCTCTTGAATGTACCCATTGAGAAATGCACTCTTTACATCCATTTGATATAGCTTGATATTATGAGCACAAGCATAGGCAAGTAAGATCCTAATTGCTTCTAATCTTGCAACCGGGGCATAAGTTTCACCAAAGTCAAGACCCTCTATTTGTGTGTAACCTTGAGCCACTAGTCTTGCTTTGTTCCTTACTACTATTCCATCTTGATCTTGCTTGTTGCGAAAGACCCATCTTGTTCCAATGATATTATGATCCTTAGGCCTCTCAACTAGTTCCCATACTTCATTTCTCTTGAAGTTGTTGAACTCTTCATGCATTGCATTTACCCAATCCGGATCTCTCAATGCTTTATCAATGTCCTTGGGTTCTTCCATTGACACAAAAGAAGAGTGAGCACAAAATGATGCCAATCTTGATCTAGTTTGAACTCCCCTTTGTATGTCACCAATGATGGAATCTAATGGATGGTCTCTAGCAATGTTGGTTGGTTGAAGTACTTGGACTTGATTGCTCGGATGTTGATGTTGATCATGATTTGGAGATGATGAACTAGCCACTTGTTGATCTTGTTGCACTTGAGATGATGTACTAGCTTGATTTTGCATTAGAGACCCACTAGCTTGTGTAATTGGACTTTGGAGCACTTGATCTTTGTTGTCATCCACATCAATCACTTGCTTTGGCCTAATATCACCAATATCCATTTCTTTCATAGCATTGGTCAATTGAGTTCCTCTCACATCATCCAAGTTATTTTCCTCATCTTGAGAGCCATTTGTTTCATCAAACTCAACATCATGAACTTCCTCAAGTGAACCACTAGCCAAATTCCAAACTCTATAAGCGTTGCTAGTAGTGGAGTAACCAAGTAAGAATCCTTCATCACATTTCTTCTCAAACTTGCTCAATCTAGTGCCCTTCTTCAAGATGTAGCATTTGCAACCAAATACCCGAAAGTATGCAATGTTGGGCTTTCTTCCATTTAAGATTTCATATGGTGTCTTCTCTAGAAACTTGTGGCAATAGAGGCGGTTGCTATAGAAGCAAGCCGTGTTGATTGCTTCGGCCCAAAAGGAATGACTCACATTATACTCATTCAACATTGATCTTGCCATATCAATCAAAGTTCTATTCTTCCTCTCAACTAGGCCATTGGATTGAGGTGTATACTTGGCCGAAAGTTGATGCTTGATTCCGCGCTCCTCACATAGCTCATCAACTCTTGTGTTTCTAAACTCACTTCCATTGTCACTTCTTACTTTCTTGATTGTGGTCTCAAACTCATTTTGCACCCTCTTGATGAACTTCTTGAATATGTCAAATACACCACTCTTGTCCATAAGAAAGAATACCCATATGTATCTAGTGAAATCATCCACAATCACAAAGCCGTACTTGTTGCCACCAATGCTTGTGTATGTAGTTGGCCCAAATAAATCCATGTGCAACAACTCAAATGCCTTGGAAGTACTCATAATGCTTTTCAATGGATGAGTGTTGCCTACTTGCTTTCCGGCTTGACATGCACTACATAGCTTATCTTTCTCAAATGTGACATCCTTCAAGCCTCTAACTAAGTCATGCTTCACTAACTTGTTCAATTGCTTCATGCCAACATGACCAAGTCTTCTATGCCATAACCAACCCATACTTGATTTGGTGAGCAAGCATGTTGAGAGTTGAGTGTCACTAGCATTGAAATCAACCAAGTATAGATTTTCATATCTAAAACCCTTGAAGATCAAATTGGAGCCATCAACACTAACTATCTCCACATCATCAACACCAAATATGCACTTGAAACCTAGATCACACAATTGAGCAACCGAGAGAAGATTGAAGTTCAACTTTTCAACTAGGAGCACATTGAAAATGCTATGATCATTTGAGATTGCAATCCTTCCAAGAGCCTTCACATCACCCTTGCTATTATCACCAAATGTGATACTATCAATGCCACTATCATTTGACTTGAGAGAGTTGAACATTCTTGAATCACCGGTCATATGTTGAGAGCACCCACTATCAAGCACCCAATGCCTTCCTCCGGCCTTGTAATTTACCTACAAAATAAATTAATGTTTCTTAGGTACCCATACTTGTTTGGGTCCTTGGAGGTTAGTAACTAAGCTCTTTGGTACCCAAATGGCCTTCTTCTTTGGACCCACAATTGGTGTACCAACAAACCTAGCATGCACACCTTTCTCACCCTTGGTAAGCACATAACAAGAATCAAAAGGAATGTAATCCATTTTAGCATGAAACTTGTTGTTGTTCTTGTTCATTTTATTACAATTAATCTCTAGATGCCCAACTTGCTTGCATCTATTGCAATAACGACCATTGCTCTTCACGAAGCGAGACTTTGGAGTAGCAAATGTCACCTTGCCCTTCTTGGGAGTATAGCCCAAACCCTCTTTGTTAAGAGAGAATCTTTGGCTACCCAAACATTTTAGCAAGCGGGCATCCCCACCATAGGCATTGCCCAATGCGCGGGTGAGATCATCCACCTCTCTCTTGAGAGTCTCATTCTCAACCACAAGTGATGAATCACTAGTAGTAGAGGTAGAGTTGGTTGTGGTGGATGATGATGAGCTACATGAAGCATTAGTAGGACCAACAAATAAAGAATTATCAATAATATCACATGTTAGTCCAATATCACAAGTGACAATCACTTGCTCCTCCTTAGCTTCCTTCATGAGCTTCTCCAACTTGAGGTCCTTCTCCTTGATGAGCTCAAGTAGAGAGGAGTGGGCTTCCTTAAGCCTAGTGTGAGCAACTTCAAGGTCCTCGTGGTCTTCCTTTAGACACTCACGAGAGGCCTCTAGCTCATCAAAGGATTTCCTAAGAGCTTTGAGCTCTTGTTCAATTCCTTTGCACTCCTTACTC
Source organism: Saccharum hybrid cultivar R570 (assembly GCA_038087645.1). Taxonomy (NCBI): domain Eukaryota; kingdom Viridiplantae; phylum Streptophyta; class Magnoliopsida; order Poales; family Poaceae; genus Saccharum; species Saccharum hybrid cultivar. Next base: position 2,752,850 of record JAQSUU010000198.1, read on the forward strand.
TTTTTGAGAGCAACAAGCTCTTCCATCAAGGCATCATTTTCATTGCTCTTGGCAATGAGCTCTTGCTCCAAGATTTTGTACTTCTTGATTGTCCTCTTGTAGCCCTTGCTCATTTGATCTATTATACCCAATAGATCATCCTTGGAGTAGTCCTCATCCTCCTCATCATCACTACTACAACCATCACAAGCACAAGAATCATCATCACTATCATCATATTTTACCTTGGTAGGCTTGGCCATAAGGCATGTCGATGTAGTGTCGAAGATGGATGACTTGTTGGAGAGGGCAATGCTTGCAATTGCTCGTCGAGTGGTCCTCTCATCATCACTAGAGCTATCATCATCACTATCGGAGTTATCACTATCCCAAGTGACCACATAGCCACCACCCTTCTTCTTCTTGTTGATAGTGAAGCTCTTCTTCTCTTTCTTCTCCTTCTTATCCTTCTTGTTCTTCTTCAACTTCAACTCTCCATCATGATATCTTTTGTCTTCATAGGGACACTTTGCCACTACATGATCGGGGTTATTGCAATTGTAGCAAAGCATCTTCTTTGCCTTCATGAAGTCCCTTCTCTTTCTTGCACCATATCCTTTCTTCTTCATGAACCTCCCCATCTTGTGCACTAGGAGGGCCATGGTCTCATCATCGAATGGATCATCATCATCGCTCTCCACTTTGCTCTTGCCCTTAGAAGATGAAGCCTTAAATGCAATGGGCTTCTCTTGCTTGACCTTGATCTCCTTCTTCTCATCTTCATCTTCATCATCATCATATTGAGCATCGGTCATGACATCTCCAAGCACTTGGTTTGGAGTCACCTTGTCCAAACCCTCTCTTTGGATCATCTTCCTCAAGATAGCAAACTTCTTAGGTAAGTTCATCAAGAACTTATGTGAGAAGTCCTTGTCCTTGACATCTTCTCCTAGGCTCTTGAGATCATTGACAATAACTTGTAGCCTATAGAACATCTCCGGTATGGACTCATCATCCTTCATCTTGAAGCTTGCAAACTTATCCTTGAGCATATAGAGCTTGGCACTCTTTACCTTTGAAGTGCCCTCATATGTTTCCTCTAATCTTGTCCACACTTCACTTGCCATCTCAAGATCCTTGATTTGCTCAAAGACCTTTGCATCAATCCCATTGTAGAGAGTGTTGAGAGCCATAGTGTTGCATTGGTTGTTGATGCGGTCATTGTTGGTGAGGTTGTCGGGATCAATGATAGCATAATCACGATGTGTCACCTCCCAAACCTTCTCATTGATAGAGCCAAGATATTGCTTTATCTTTCTTTTCCAATGATCAAAAGATGAGACACCATCAAAGAATGGAGGCTTGCCCCCGACATGGTTGAACACAACTTGAGCCATCTTACACCGAGGTTGTTAAGCCTTACAAACGGTGACCACGGCTCCGATACCACTTGAAAGGTCTTGATGGCTAGAGGGGGGTGAATAGCCTTTTAAAATTTTCTACAAAGACAAGCTAAACAAGTTTATCAATACAACAAATAGCGAGTTGCGAGTTTTGCTTAGCCTACGGGGTGTTTGCAAGCCACCTATCCAATTCACAATTCTAGTATATTGGCACTCAACCGCGCAAGTTAAACCGAGAAGGTAACTACAACTACAACTAGCAAGCTACACAAGAGAGCTACTCTAGCAAAGCAAACTAGCTAGCAAAGATAACTAAGAGAGTAATGCGGAGTTGAGTTAGGAGGGTTTCACCGAGGGGCGAAGTATTGAGCCAACCAATATGATCAACAATGAACACCAAAACATCCGAATACCGGGATCAATCAATCACAATATGAAAGTGATGACACGAAGATTTGTCCCGAGGTTCACGTGCTTGCCGGCACGCTAGTCCCCGTTGTGTCCCTCTTCACCACGTGGTTCGGTGGCTAATCGGTCTCACACCGAGCCTCTCAAAAGGCACCACAAGAACCTACCAAATGGCAAAAGGTTGCAAATGACACGAGCAATTCACTAATGTTGCCTTTGGCGCTTCGCCGAGGTAGGCACAAACCCCTCACAATCACCGGAGGTGGCCAAGAACAATCACCAACTCTTGCCAACGCCTCCAAGCTGCTCCAAGCCGTCTAGGTGGCGGCAACCACCAAGAGAAACAAGAATCCCGCAGCAAATCAACCACCAAGTGCCAACTAGATGCAATCTCACAATGCAAATGCACTTGGATCACTCAATCTCACTTCGAATATGCAAAGAAGCAAGAGAGATGAGTGGGAGGGGAATTGCTTAGCTCAAAGTGCTCACAAGTATGTCAAAATGTCCAAGAGTAAGAGCCTTGAGCCGGCCAACGAGTATTTATAGACGTACCCCTTCGAATATAGCCGTTAGAAACTTGAAACAGCCGAACTCGCGTTGATCGGACGCGCTGGTCCAACTGACCGGACGCGCCGGTCACACAACGGCTAGTTTCGCGATCCACTGACCGGATGCGCCGGTCGCAACGACCGGACGCGCTGGTCACGACCGGACGCGCCGGTCCCGTGACTGACCGGACGCGCTGGTCAACCCTGAGCCGTCCACAATGAACCAGCGACCGGACGCGCTGAAGAACTGACCGGACGCCACAGTGCCCGCGTCCGGTCGGAGTCCAGTAAGCTCCCTGGACGACCGGACGCGTCCGGTCGCCTGTGACCGGACGCGCCTCGTGTCCGATCAAACAACTGAAAAACGCGCAGACACTGGACACTGACCGGACGCGTCCGGTCACACAGTGACCGCGTCCGGTGCAGCGTCCGGTCACCGCTGTGACCTCCGTTCGCTTCCGTTTGATTTCCGTTTGATTTCCGACTTCCGGCGTAGTAGAAAATAGGCATTTCATTTCCTCGAAAATGCCTGAATCCCGCCTCGCAAGCTCGGCGGGAGAGAGAGAGGACCCCAAACCCTCTCTACCGCTCAAACTCCACCGCCTTCGCAAACGTGCTAACATCACCAAGTGATCATCACCATGTGCATGTGTGTTAGCATTTTCACAATCATTTTTCGAGGCGTTATTAGTTCTATCCAAATGCATATGATATGAAATGCACACCTAGAGGCACTTAGGAGTTCAAATAGCCGCGTCATTCCCCTCTTTATAGTACGGCTATCTATCCTATAATGTAACCACACCCACTAGGTGTCTTGGTTACTAAAACACAACCCTTAAGCATATACCTTTGCCTTGATCACGTAGGGTTGCGTCCAAATCCAAGTGTGGCCATCATGATCACCATGTCCATCTTGCCACCACCCTTGGAATGTACTAATCCTCATATGCTACATACAACTTAGGCATAGGATTAGTACTTAGGCATTGTCACTAATTACCAACACCAAACATAGAGCTTTCAGAAGGTTTAAGTATATTAAGAGTATATTATATATAAAAGAAATAATAGCTCTATTATCTCAAATGTTATCTTGTGGGGATCAATCATAAGGAGATCCGCTCACTACATTGCCTTGGTATGATGAATTGCACATATCACATACTATTCAATGAGAATTTATTTCCTCTTTTTCCATCATATATCATTTCTTGCAATGATTAACTCGAGAAGTGTCACAACCTTCACTAGGACCTTTATTTGACTTAACAATATACATGACACATGTGTGTTTCTCCTTCACCTTGATCTCCTCTTTGGCATGATGAATGTTTAGGTGCTTTTGTTTCATTTCCAATAGTGTTATGCGCCTCTGTTTTGCTTTTCAATAAGAGGAATAAAGTTTTGGTTCACTAGTACATTTGTACTAGTAGAACCCTGTTGCTTTCACTCTTTGTGTCTTTGAATAAGCATAGATGCCAAAGGAATAGGTGTGGGGGGGTTGGGCAACCCAACCCCAGCTTAAGCAATCACCGAGGCTACACATAGAAGCACTTCACACATCAACATCAACTCACTGGACTTCATCTCAATATGAGACGTTGGTTTGTATCTCGGTACCCCTCTCCTACATTTATCTCCTTAAAAATAAATGTTTAAAAGGCCAATTCTTTCATGTTATTAAAACTTGATGAACTCTTAAACATGGCCCCAAGATTTGATCATGACTATCTTATGAGATTGGCTTGCATAATCCTTATTCCTTGTCTTTCACATAATGCTTGTGGGAACCTTACTCAATTAGGATAACATTACCTCAGTTGTTGTGAAGTGTGATATAGTGATGACAAGACTAGTCCTTTCTAATCAAGTGTTTTGGAGACTTTTGTTTTGGACAAAATTTAAAACCATGGCTTCATAACTCCTCTATATGGTATAAATGTCCTACTAGAGCCATAGGCAATATCTTGGCAAACCCACACTTTCTTTCTGCTTAGATTTTGTTTTGAGTTTTGTCAAATTGTATGACCTTAGTGAGTGATGCACCATACTTATATGATCAAGATCACATACACTCCACCCACATATGCTTTACTCTTACACTGAGAGTAAGCAAAAACATTCCTTTCCACCTTTCCACCTTTCCACAAAATAAAGACTCCATGTATTCAAGATCTCTCTCCATTCTCCATGCAAGTTTGAAGAAGAGACATGGGCTATATATTATGAAAAAAAGAGAGAAAGATGAGTGAAAAAAGTGTCAAGCAAAAAAAAGAGGATGAGCATCAAAGATAGCCCATGATCTCAAGCATCTAGATTTGGAGAGAATCTTTAAGGAGTCAACCTTCCACTCATATCCACACACTGGCACTCTTGATCATGTTTGTATGTTGTTTTCCTCCATAGATCCATGCTTTGACTTTACAATATAAGCATTCTAAGTATGCCTTTCAAGTTCTCCTACCCAAAACTCCACATAAGCCGTAGTTGTAGGGCCTTGAGGCAAAGAAAGATCTTAGTGAGGTCATATACACAAATACCACTGAGTGATTTGAGAGAACCATATGAGGAGTAACATGAGCTATGATTTATTTTGAAAAATATTGTCAAAAACTCCAATCTTACTTGAGAAGGACAAGAGATCTATGTCTTCAAGTCAAAACTGTTCCATTTCTCAACCACCCAAGGTGATGTTGTAGCCACTTCAAAACCCACAGGTATGAGTAAGTGACTTGGAATATCTTTTATGCTTGCATCATATCCAGAGAAAGTTGTGTATCAAATCCACCAGAATCTTTGCTTGGTACTCTTTCTTGTTCGAATCCTTTACTCGCGACGAGCAAAGGTTCAGTGTGGGAGAGCTTGTTGACGATCCTTAACACATCATTTTAGACCATCAACTATGCCTAAATTGGTGATATAAATGACATAAACCATAGTAATAGGGCTTATTTCTAACTATTTCCACAAGTTGTGATGACTATGTGAGTGTAGGAGCAAGAAGGCTACATACATGCAAAAACACTTCATCAAATGCTCATTTTGACTACACCATGTCGAAGAGCTCATTGAGATACATGAAATCAAGCTTTGGTTCACCCAATTTGGAGTCTGGATGATAAAGTCATGCCTTCCGAAAGATCACAAGATGGGCCAGGCTGGACTTGGGCACAGGGGGCGCCGGGCGGCGTGGATGGAGGCCGGCCGGCCTGGACTTGTGTCCAATGGCCACCAAACTTGGTTCAGGGCCTCTACACTCACCCAAGAGCCCATGGGAAGCATTGTTCATCACATTGGATCATATGGGGGTTCGGAAAAGACCAGACAAAGTGGTCCAATCCAACATAAGCAAAGATGTGTCCATATCCAGAGGAAGGAAATTTTGATTTGCACCAAACTTTGTACACATGCACTGGAGGACCGTAGATGAAGTGAACCGACTTACGATTGATGGAAAAGGGCTCAAAGTCACTCTGGGAGGTGGCCCAAGGGCGCCGGCCGGTGGCCCATTTTCACCAAACCGCCTCATCTTTGGACAACATGCACACTAGCACAACTGCAGCAATGTGGTGTGTCCATTTATGGCGGTTCAAGGTTGGTTGCATCCAAGGGTGGAGAAGGATGATCACTCGGATCGCTGACGTGGCGATGGAGTAGCCCCTACTCCACATCAAGCTATAAATAGGACCCCTCTCCCTTATTTATAGATACACCATCTCATTCCATTACTCCGAGTGAGAGTAGTAGCTAGTGAAGCTCTATAGCTCTACTACTTAGAAGTAGAAGATAGGGAGAGAGTGAGGAGAAGCTTGGGGAGGAGCCAGGGCTGTCGGCATCCTCTCCACTTTTGCTTCGGCGGATGAAGCTCTTCTTCGAGTGAAGTCCAGCATGTTCTGTGGTAACTCTACTCTTCTGCATTACTTAAGTATTATTTATATTATTGTGTTTACCGATTTCACCACTTGGTTAGAGTGCTCTGATCTTGTTCCACCGTACGTAGGATTGGAGTAGTAAGTTTATAGATTAAGCTTGGTGCTTGGGCTATAGCTTACCTGTGTTTACGGCTAGGCCTCCGGATAGATTGTGGTAGGTGGCAGGTGGTGACAGCCCAGTCCATCCTCTGTATTCCACCATGATAGGTCTAGTTATTAAATCGTAGGGCTCATGGCAGACCTTGTCTAGTTATCCCTCCTGGTTGCTAGGCAGGCTGTGCCCCGAAGTAAACAACCGTGATATAATCTTCTTTAGTCTTGCCTTAGTTCATAGAAACCACAGATATCCTTTCTACCTATTACTTTTACCCTTGGACACTCTTAGTTCTTAACTAGTCCACTTCGCATTCCCCGTGAAAATTTGATACCTTGGAATACTTATGGGTGAAAGCTACATTGACATTCGTGCGCTTGCGGATTTATCTGTTTGACATATCTAGTGTCAACAATTAGTATATTAAGAGTTAAATGCATCAGGGGTCTATTAACTTATGTGGGGTTTCAGTTAGGTCCATTAACTCTAAAAGTTGATTTTCAGGTCATAAACTTTTTAATTTGTTCAGGACAGGTTCGTACCCCTTCATTTGTCTTTTAGATTGAACTTCTGAGTCCATAAACTTTTTAAATGGTTCAGCAAAGATCCATACCCTTCGTTTGTCCCTTAGATTTGACGTAACATCTGGAGTCATCTGCCATCATGGCATGAAATTTGTCGAACTTATACTTATCCTCTGACTGTGCTACCCTATTTTCCACTCCCTCAATCCTGGTATATGTGCCTCTGCTCTATCTCTGCTCCAGTTCTCGCCACCACCATTACCGGTCACCAAGTTCCTACTATAACCGCTGTTCCTCGCCTTATGCTTCACCTCTGTTCTAGAAATGAGCTCTAGTGAGTCCACCTCTGCCTCCTCTAGCCTTTATGCTCGTTGGACACATAGAAACCGTGTTGGACCTCCCAACCCATTGTACTGCATATGTCATGGTCGAGATTTAAGCAAGCGTATGTCGTCGTTCCCATCGGTGTAGGCCATCTTTGCTTCAACGAGTGCACAATTGAGTCTGCCGCAGTCCCCATATCATCGTCCCCCTATGCATGCATTCAAGGCTTGTCTATGGTTGACCCACCATTTTCATCGCTATCTTCTACCTTCTGCCCGTCATTGACCGCCATATGAGCATGCTCGTGGCTGACCTGTTGCTAGCCCTCCACAGGACAAATTAAACTCACCCTCGGGTGCACGGGTGAGTAGTGAAGCTCGCGGTCCCATCCATTTTAGTCGAGTGAGTGCTCCCTTCGCTGAATCGGCCTCTCCCCACCATACATGTGCCTATGTTGGTTTGGGGAAAAAATAAGAGGAAGGAGATGACTGGTGGGACACGCGCGCCACCACGTCTTCGCAATGCCCCCTGCAACCCTATGCCTTGCGCCACCAGGCCTTTGTTGCATTCCACCATCTCCTGTGCTTGTGCTGCTTGTTGGTGCTTTCTCTCTCCATCTTGCGCACTCAGGGATCGAAGCAAGAAATGAGATGGGTCAAAGGAGGGGCTAATTGCAAATTTCATGTCATGCAGGCTGTTGACTCCACATGCCACATCAGATCTACAGGACAAAAGAAGGGATATATATAGACTTCTGGTGAACCACTTAAAAAGCTTGTGGACTTGGAAGTTCAATCTAAGAACCAAACGAAGGGGTATATATGGACCCACGGCGAACCACTTAAAAATTTTATGGACCCAAAAGTTAACTTTTAGAGTTGATGGACCTAACTAAAATCCTAATTAAGTTAATGGACTTTTTTTGCATTTAATTCTCATATTAGTATTCCATTTTACATTAATTAACTATATATTTTGACTTAGTAATAGTAAATTAGTTTTGAGTGCTCTATGTTTTTATAAATCAATACTACTATAAATATAATTCTTCAGAATAGGAAAATCACCTCCTAAGTCCCACGGTGTTGGCTAAAATGATTTTTTCTTACCATTTTAATATCTAAGAAGTGTAGTCTGTTACAAAATTTTTTTAATAAAATACAAAAAAAGAATAAAATATACAATAAGCACTAGAGTTTCAACATGGACAAAAAATTGCAAAAGCTAAAATGCAGAATCATGATGCAACAAAAACGGATGCAACAAGAGCTCATATAACTTAACCTTATTACTAAATACATATCGAAGCTTCACAAGGGACAATATATCTTAATATTACTAAATGGAGGTCCCAATGGAGCATTCATGGTAATCCTCATGAGATGGAATAGACAGAAATGTAAATCCTAGAAATTATCACAAAAGATAGAAAGGCATGAGCACCAATTTAGTAGAGTTTAATAACCATTGATAATAATAGCTATTGGATCTATTTTGTTTCTAAAACAATTACCCACCTCTATCATTATAAAAATAACATAAACATAAGGTTCAATATAAGTTAAGCATAAAAATAGCAACTAATAAGTTCAAAATTTAGATTCATGGCATCACGAGACATGGACTACAACAACATCTATCATAACTTACGCGATGACTTCCAACTCAATGCATATTAAAGATACATGTCATGAAGAGGGAAATTGTAACACTCCAGCCCATTAGTAGCTTGTAGTAGGGGTAAAGTTGGCCCATGTGGCCCAAGTTACTTATGTGTGGTTTGGTTGGTGGGTTTAGTACCACCTTAGAAGTTTAGGAGGGTGACGGCTAGCTTATAAGCCTTATCGTTCCAAACGTAGCATCTCCGGGTTAACCCTTTTAAACGAAGTGAGGACGAAAGTGTAACCGAGGTGCTACGTGTATGTGGGCCTATTCCACATGCAGAGATGGGCCATATAAGCAGTTTTTGGATGTGTGGTGTTACAACAATAACTATGTATGCGTGGATGAAAAAACTTATGATGAATCAATAATTAATATGTTTACCACAATTGAATAGAAATTTTAGTGTCTATGTGAAAGTGCATTTGCCCCCTATGTGGGTTTTGGTATATTGATGACATCCAAATTAGGGACTAATGTGATCTTAATGAGACGTGTCGCAGCTATTGGTCCCATGAAAGATTTAAAGAGTTGATCCAAGATGAAATGGTATCCCTCAATTCGTCATGTTGAAAATGGCGTCAAACTCAAAGTGGAGCTTCAAAGTTTATCTTTTCTTGCTTTTGGGTTTAGGTATGTCGCACTATAAAGAGGGATGCAAAATTAGTTGGTCTAAGAAAGATAGAGTGCTCAAGTATTAAAACTAAATCAAAAGAGAGACACTCTAGCACTTCATGAGCACGTAGAATAGTTTTTAGGACTTTAGGTGTTGGAAGTGCCGACGTATGTCAGAACTCCCGACGGTCAGAAGTGCCGACTCACGCCAGAACTGCTGACGTTCAGTCACTTGCTCACGCAGTGACTATGGACGTCGGCAGTGCTAACGATCGTCGGTAGTTTCGACCGTCGGCAGTGCCGATGCCTGGCCCTCTGGCTGGCTTTGGCGTGCGCTTGCATCGGCAGTGCCGACTTACGTCAGGACTTCCAACGTTGACATTCAGGCAAGGATTTTGATCTTGGATGAACAATACTTTTAGTTAAAGTCAGAAGTCCCGGGATCTGCGTCGGCAGTGCAAACGTAGATCTGAACGGGTAGATTTCTATTACAAGTATAAATAGGTCTCTCCTCACTTCTAACCATTACCCACTCATTTACTGCTCACCAACTCATGGCCAAAACATCTCTCAAGCATTCAAGAGCTCTCTCTCCTCTCCTCTTTGCTCCTAACTTCGATTCCCCACAGATTTGAGTGATAGGAGAGTAGATTGAGTGAGAAAATCATCTTCGCAAGCTTGAGCACTTGATTTCTTCGTCAAGCCGGTTGGATTTGCATCTATTACTCTTGGGGCTTTGCCCCTAGCCGGATAGGCATCGCCCAAGAGCTTCCATCTCATGGAAGAGCCTTGAAAAGTTTGTATTACCCTCGATTTCTTAGTGGAAACCTTGAGTGACCTTTGTGGTTGCCTTGAGAGAGGCAAGGAGGTGAAAGAGACTCCAACCTTTATGGTCACCTCAACAACGAGGACGTAGGAGCTCCTTAGTGGGGTTGCCGAACCTCGGAATAAATCCTTTGTCTCGTGTGCTTGTTGTTGTTGTTGTTGTTGTTGTTGTTGTTGTTGTTGTTGTTGTTGTTGTTGTTGTTGTGATTTGCTTGCTATTACTTGTATTTGCTTTCTCTCTCTCTCCCAACCTCCCTCTTAGGGTTTGGTCACGATCTACGATTGGAGGGTTCTTGGCGTCAAGGAAGTGGCCTAACATCTTCACCTTACCACTAGGAAGTGGTGTTGTAAGTTATCGGTCTCATAAAGTTTATTTGAGCACTTGTAGTTCATTCTCTATAGGTGTCGGAACTGCTGACAGTTTGCGTCGAAACTTCTGACACGTCGGAAGTTCTAACCCAAACTGTCAGGACTTTCGACAGTTGCTGACAAGTAATTTTGAGATTTGTGTAGAATTTTTTAGATACGCCTATTCACCCCCTCTAGGCATTGTTTAGATCCTTTCACTGTGAACATATTGTGTTAGAAAATAAATAAAAAGAAAAACTTACAAATTAATTAATATAAAAAATATTAGTTGAATGTATCTTGTAAGATTATAGTATGCATGGAAGCATTTGTCGATGGACTAGTAGGAATAGTAATAATAAAAAAATCTAGAATACAATCTTTGCTACAACTAGTTGGTCTTTGGTTGCTAGCCACACTTTAGCTTATTCAAGTTTGACCAAATTGGTGAGTGTTTATTTGACAATTAAACTTAGGCAAGATTTTTATTTTGGCTACATATGTCATAGAGTAAAAAATGTTGCAAGATTCTCTTAGGCATAACAAAATGTGGCTCTAAAAGTTGTAGCCACACTTACCTAAGGTTAGTTATGACAAATTGTGGCTGGAACCAAACAGGCACAATTCGAGCTGTGTTTTTAGGCAAAATTTCATATTAGGATTGTAGATGCTATGTGTTTAGTTTGAGTCTCAGTTCAGTTGCCTTCAATTCGGAGGTGACTTAATTTATACCTCCCTAGCTGACTAGAGCAGGAACAGCAAGTAGGATTGTAGCAATGTCCTTGTGAGACTTATGGTGCTGATCACCTGACAAGGAGATATCAGGTCAAAAAGGATCCGAGGTGATCGATCGCCTATATATACAGTAAAACATCATCAGGTCAGGTGTCGGCCGTGTAGCATATATTCAGCCGCGAGCCAGCTTGCTAGCTAGTGATCGTTTGGGCGATGGATTTGTGTTGTGGCGGCGAGCACGTACGTACTGGCTACAAGATGGAAGATGACAGATCAGCGATGATTTGATGGATGCACAATATATATTTTGACCAACGCCTTGTCTAGGGCCACGTTTAGTTTGCAAATTTTTCAACCCGATGAATAGTACCACTTTCGTCTTATTTAATAAATATTGTCCAATCGTGGACCAACTAGGCTCAAAAGATTCATCTCGTGATTTCCAACTAAACTGTGTAATTAGTTATTTTTTACCTACATTTAATACTCCATGCAAGCGGCTAAAAATTAATGTGATGGAGAAAGAGTGAAAAAATACTAACTTTTGGCTGCATCTAAACAAGGCCTAGATGCATCCCAAAAGTTAGAATTTTTTCACTCTCTCTCCATCACATCAATCTTTGGATCCATGCATGAAGTAGTAAATGTAGATAAAAGAATAACTAATTGCACAGTTTGGTTATAAATCATGAGACGAATCTTTTGAGCCTAGTTAGTTCATAATTAGACAATATTTGCCAAATACAAATGAAAATACTTCAGTGTTTTTCAACCCTCATATTTGCCATATAAACGAGGCCCAAATGGATCCATGGAATGTATCGCCGTGAGCTGCCGGGGCTTATTAGCCGCGCGCGCCGTATGCGGGGCGGCGCGCCGGCCGTCCGGCAACCAGCAGATGCTGCAGAGAGGCAATCACAGCAACAGCAACGAGCAGCAGCAGCAGCAGCAAAGAGGTCGACCGATCTAGCTGTACCCGACGACCGAAAATGGATCGATCCGCCTCCCCCGCGGCGGCCGGAGGTCCACTGCAACTGCAAGTGCATGGATCCGGCCGAGCAAGGCAAGGCAAGGGTGAGAAGTGAGATCGATCGAGGTCGATGCACAGACGCCCGTCCGCGCCCTGCCTGCAAAGATCCGATTCCAATCATTGGGTCAGGACGGCGTCGATGTGACCGGCCAGTGACGACGACGACGACGACGACTACTGAGCTCGCGTGATCCCCACACCGGACCAATTAATGCAATCATTGATCCATGATATGCTAGTCGGCACGGCCCGTAGTACTAGTACTTGGTACTTGTGGGTCCAGTTGATGAGCTGCTAGACGCTGTAGCTCTGAGACTGAAATCGACATCTCAGTTGCATGCACAATGACCGTCCGGCGGCCGTGTGCATGTATGAGCCCCGAACCCGGGCAACGGCAACGCAATCATGAGAGATCCGATCTCATGATTCATCGATAGAGGCAGGAGGATCATGTATGTTGCCGACACCTGACCTGATCCAAATCCAAGGGATCGCCAGTACTCTATAGTACTATAGGAGGTACATAAATCTTTCAAGGTAGCCAACTAAACAAGCGTCTACTGCATGCCATAAAATTTCTCCAAATCAGCAATGGAAGCCTTTGTTCTATATATATATATATATATATATATATAAAATCAGCAATGGAAGCTCTCCAAAACTTGAATTTTGCATGGGCAACCTCGTTGAGACTTCTTCGGAACAATGATGAAATGCTAATTATCTGAAACTTGTGCTGATTGTTGTCCTGTTGAAATGGGATCGTCCCGATCTACCATTCCCTAGCTAGCTAGCTAGCTAGGTCCTTTCTTGAATCAGATATGATCCCAACTAAAAAAGAATACATAGAGGGAGGCTAGCTAGCTAGCTGTCTCTTTCCTTCTCTCACACTGTCACACACTCAACATCAGCTTAGTTACTGTCGCGTTTAACTGTGCCCTCCTTTGGCCCATCTTTTTGACAACCACCGATTCTGTTCGCTGTTTCAGCATGGACTCTCAGTCACCAACACGTGTCACAAGACGTCAGTCGCCACCAACAAGGACACGTCCTCTCGATCCGCTGCCCAAATTATAAGGACAACATTGTGCCACGGACGAATTCAATCGGTAAACAATCCAGAAATTTCACCATTCATGCACGTAGTAATATATGCGATGCGTTGCCCTGGCTAGAGAACTACAAGAACTGCGCGATCACCACCAATCTTGGGTGCCTATCTACCGAGACGGCTAGCTGTCGTAGGGTGGTAGGCGGGGATTTAAATAATTTCAAATAAAAAAGTCGTTAACTGCAAAGATGTAAATATCTTCTACTTATACAACACTTTGATGTAAAGTTTGTCTATATTGGACTTTATTTTTTAAAAAAATTATGAATTTTACTATGCTAAACCTATTTTTTAGACAACTTTAGATTCAACCGCCTTTAGAAATCGATTTCCAGGATCCAACTAGAGGTGGCTCTAGATCCGGTTACCGAACATTTTTAGAGACGGTTGTAAATCTCAAACGCCTCTAAAATCAATTTTTAGAGACGGGCCAGCTTGAGAAACATTTTTAGAGGCGGATCGTTATCTTTTATTGTTAGAATCGCCTCTAAACTCGGGATAGGGCTTATTGCTTTGATCATTATCTTTTCAAGTATGATCTAATGGATGGAAAATTTGGATATGATGTTTTTACAACATTGAGATTTAACAATTGGAAGAATGCATATATGGCCCTTTAACTAGTGTAAGACAACATATGAAGATTTCAACAATCAAAGAATAAGTGTAAAACATAAGGCTAAAATATATAAAAGATGCACTAATCAAGTATGAAACTCGGTTAGATACTTCACTTGGAATTGTGAGTTTACCCACATTGCAAGGTGAACCATTCCGATCCGCGAACATGATGAATAGTCCCTTGCTTCTTTGAATAGGGGAAATTTTCTAGAGTTTCTTGATTGGTATAAAGAAATAAATGAATAAGTAAAGCTTGCATTTGATGAGATATGTCCCAAAAAAATGCCAAGATGACTTCCCCAACAATGCAAAAAGAACTTGCAGAGAATGTGTAAGGTCCAAATGGCTAGAGGGGGGGGTGAATAGCCTATTTAAAAATCTACAAGCTTCGCTAAACAACCACGTTAGTATAAAAGATGGCTAAGCTAATTCTAGCACTAGCTCGACTACACTATGCAAGCCACCTATACAATTCTAGTGAAGCAAGGCTATGATCTCTAATACACACCAACAAAGCTAAGTCACTAAGCTACTTACTCCTATGTGATAAGAGCTACACTAAGCAAACTACACTAGGACTAGTACAAGAAAGTAAAGAGCAAGTGACTTGATTCTTATACCAACGATGTAGAGAAGTAATGCACTTGACGAATCAATCACAGTAATCAACCACAAGAGAAATCCTCAGCAAAGAGATGACACAAGATTTTTTACCGAGGTTCACTTGCTTCCCGGCAAGCTACTCCTCGTTGTGGCGATGCACCCACTTGTCGGTTCGCGAGCTAATCGACTATCAAGAGTCGAGCCCTCGGCGGGCGCCGCACAACAGCACACAAGATGGGGATCCTCCAAGCCACGAGCTCCACTAGAGTATCCAATTTGCGAACTCCCGCGGGGAAGGATCAAGAACCCCTTACAACACTTGGTGAGGGCTCCAACAATCTCCAATTGCGAGCTCAAACACCTCCGCTGCTCCAAGCCGTCTACAGTGTCGGGAAACACGGAAGAGTAACAAGGAATCCGCAGCAACTCGAAGATCAAGTGCCTCTAGAATGCAACTCTCAAGCAATGCACTTGAATCTCACTCAATCTCACTCAAGATGTGTAACCAAGCAAAGAGATGAGTGGAGGGGTTGTTCTCTAGCTCAAAGGATGTCTCTAGGTCTCAAAATGTGCAAGAGTTACCCTCAAACCCCGGCCAACGTCTATTTATAACGAAGGGGTACGCAGCTAGCCGTTACCGGACGACTCAGTTGAAATCGCGCTGACCGGACGCTCCGGTCAGGGTGACCGGGACGCGTCCGGTCACTACCAGACAACCGTGAACAGTGCGTGTCAGAACTAGCCGTTGCCGTGACCGGACGCGCCCCAGCGTCTGACCGGACGCGACAGTGCCAGCGTCCGGTCGCGTTCTAGTAAGCTCCCGTCGAGACCGGACGCGTCCGATCGCACGTGACCGGACGCGCCGCGCGTCCGATCAGCACTCCGCTCCTCTGGACGCCTGACCGGACGCTCCGGTTCCGTGAGGGACCGGACGCGCCGGTTACACACTCTTCTTCTATGCCCAGGAGAACTGACCGGACGCGCTGGTCAGGCCAGACCAACGTCCGGTTACAAACCCTAGCGCCCACGCCGCGTTGAACTGACCGGACGCGTCCGGTCAAACCGAGACCGCGTCCGGTGCAGCGTCCGGTCGCCACAGTGGCCGCCGTTCGCCTCCGTTTCTTTTCCAACTTCCGGCGCAGTAGAAAATAGGCATTTCACTTCCCCAAAAAGCGCCGAATCCTGCCTCGCAAGCTCGGCGGGAGGGAGAGAGGAACCCAAACCCCTCTCTACCCGCTTAAACTCCACCGCCTTCGCAAATGTGCTAACACCACCAAGTGTACACCGCCATGTGCAAGTGTGTTAGCATTTCACAAACATTTTTCAAGGCGTTATGTTAGCTCTCAAATAGATCCTAATGCATATGCTCAAGACATTGATCTAGTGGCACTTGATTTCCGAGCTAACCGTGATTGCCCCTCTTGATAGTCGGCTATGTATCCTAAATCCGGTCAATCACTTCTCTACTCATCTTAGACCGGCAAAAGGAAAACCCCATGGTTATACCTTTGCCTTGCGCTCTTAGATCCTTCTCTTCCACTTGATCATCATGTCCATCATATTATGTGCATCTCCACGATGATCAACATTTCATGTCCATGCACCATTTCTTTGTGATCTTGTGGCTGTTGGGCATTCTTAATGTCATTACCAAAAGTAGACTTAGTTTTCTAATTCTGATAACGGCGCCAAAAATGCTGAACCTATCCCTCATGCCACTTAAGCCAAGTTGTCATCCCCAGCATGACATGAGAGACGCGGTATTGAAATATGCAACTGCTCTTCTAAATAAATAATAAATAAGATCTGCAAGCGCACAGATTAATACCGATGTAGCATTTTAACCGGGAAGTATTCCAGGTATCGTTATTTATATTTTTACCACTGGGAAGGGATTACTAACATCAATGTTGATTATGGAATGGAATATAGGAATGAGTATCAATCATTGCATGTATAAGTGAGAGCATTCATCTATCTCTTGCATACAGGGGTAAGTGTCACATAAAATATAGATAAAGTATGAATGGTGACAAAGATAATTAATCTGATCAGCTAGCCACATATAATAATGATAAGCACCTCAAAAGATATTCTAGCAAGTCATTAGCATGGTATTAGGACGAACTACAAGGATATTTCCTAAGTTATTCTTAACTATAAAGTCTAGCATATCATAGTTAGTGCAAGTACACTTGGCAATCATTGCGAGAAAGGACTACGCCCATGTATAGTGATATTATCAAGGAAGATGAGAAACATAGCAATCACTCCCCCGTAATAATGTTGCTCTGCCTGCCTTACACACGGGAGGGAGACTATATAAGAACCAACGAAGCTGTCACCATCGCGGACCACCCCACGATCCAGCATATAAGGTGCAATCGCAGATAAATATGGTCTAAGCACCACGCCTACACAATATTTATCATTTACCCATGGATCCGATGGATAAACGCTATACGATCCTAAACATGTATATAATTCCAATCTAACTAAGCCAAGCGTATAACTACGATAAACTAAGAACAATATAATCGCAAACATAAACAAGTAGAACATAGTCATAATCAATATATTGAAATAGAACAAAGTTGTATTCATAATATTAAAGAACAATGATGAACAATGAAGAACAGTAAAGGAATTACCAAGAATCCTCTTGACAGATCCGGAAACCAATCGAAGATTGACTCCTTCTAGTTCTAATCCTATGTAGCTATGCTATACTAGAGATCTAGTTGATGTGGTGGCTCTAGGGCTTGATCAGAGACTCTCCTCCTGAGATTAGGGTTTGAAGAATTGAGAATAAGGGAGTGCCTCCTCCAGGGGCCAGGGGTCCTGCTTATATAGCCCCCTCAAGTGAACGTGGGCCCGTCGGATCAAACCGACATTAATCGCACGGTTTTCCTTGATCCCTTAGGTCGGTGGAGCATAATCCGCGAGACGAGCCTGATTGGCTCTCAGGCCAGGGCGGCGCCCTAGGGAGCAGGGCGGGCGCCCTGCCTCCGGGCCCGTTCGGCCTCCCGTTCGATCTCGTGGCTTCTGGAGTCTTCTAGATGATAGAAAACCGGTGAACACGTTATTTATCTCTATGTAAAGCCAACGTGTGGGCCTTTCCTCCGTATTTTCTGATAACCCCCTGCAGAAACAGACAAACACCAAAACTCGTGGAATTCTGTCAGATAAAACCCTAAGTCTAGGTGTTGGTTGCATTTGGATCCTTTTCTTTATTTATTTGATAACTATATTTGGTACTTAAGGACCGTCAACAGTGGCCACCACTCCTTGCCACGTACACCTTCATCACATGTGTTGCTTATGCCTAACTCAAAACACTTAACACATGTCATTAGCAACTTGGTGTCATTAATTACCAAAACCAAACTTGGGCTTTCAGAATGTTACGCAACAAAGGTCACCACAACAATAAAGCAAGAGATGGTGGGTTCTCTTTTCTCCATTCTTGATGTAGACAAGGCCTGATCTTCTGATAGGCAAGACAGAGTCGATTGGTGGAGACTCGACGTTCACGATCTAGGCTTCAAACTAAAACTGATTCAGACCCCCATAACCGTTACATCACTGCTCTGTTGGTTATCAACCACGCGCAACGTGATTGACCTCGCCGAGAAGGCTTTCCTGCAAGCGAATCGAGAACACAAGCAAGAACAGATAAACGCAATATGAAATTACAAATAAATATGAGGCTTATGAATCTAAAGAGGAGTCCTAGTCTTTACTCGAAAGGACTAATCGCCACAGACGAACAAGATCAAGAATAGGGGCTCTGGTTCACAGCAAGCGACCTTAGCGGCACAGTTGCAGCAAATGATGTCTGTTTCACGAGGAAGCAAGAACGCAACAAAACCCGAACCCTAAGGAGAGTGATGGCTGCTAATTATAGAGTCTTGGGCGTCACCCCCTGGACGTGCTCCCTAATGGGCTCTAAGACGATACACGGTCCAATGGACCAAAAGACAGTGTCACAGCACCCTGACAGATTGTGGACGCTGGCTTGTTTCGATGATTTCCGTTGACTTGGGATGAGCTTATCAAATTATCTTTCCATGGATACCTGGATCATCGAAAACAGAGTCCATATGCGGGACTACTCCTAGAATCCGAGATGGACTCCAACTTCAGTTGGACTGGGTCTCCACCATGATGAGGACGAGTTGGATGCCCACGCTAGTCCTCCTCCTTTCCTTGGCTTGTACGTGACAGAGTGATGTCCTCATCATCCTCCCTTCCTTGAATTGAAGTCGTCCTCGACTGAAGTACATCTTCTTCTCCAATGGATGACAACAGTGGTAGCTCTGGAAGTAGATGATCAACATGGTACCCAATCCTTTGCAAAGGTGGCAGCCCTTGGTGGATGAATCTCGTGATATATCTGTCAAGAACAAATGGTCATGGTTGTGAGGTAAGTGATTGATTATATATGGTTAATTGGTTATCACATATTCAATTATTTTGTTAAAATTAGCTAATCATATTATAATAACATCTATGTTGTAGGTTTGTGAACAAGAAAGAAAAAGTAATTGATAGATTTTTAGCTATTAAACATGTGAAGAAGACAACCGTAGAAGCATTGAAGACAACAATTTTGGAAGCACTCAATGAGCATGGCCTATACATAGGAAAATTACGAGGGCAAGGGTATGATGGTGCTTATTATATGAGACGAGAATTTAATGGCCTTCAGAAGCTAATTCATGATGAAAACTCGTATGCTTTCTATGTTCATTGCTTTGCTCATCCATTGCAATTGGTAGTTGTTTCCATCTCAAGATGTTGTTTATCTATTGAGGATTTCTTTGAATCTGTGGCCTTGATTGTGAACACCACTACTTCACCTTGCAAGAGGAAGGCTTTGTTGCTAGATAAACAACACAAGAATACAAGATTCTTTTTGGTAAGTTGAGAAGGGGATAGGAACAACATCACTCAAGATTATTATTTTCATGTTGATACCTTCTATACTACCAAGATGCTATTACCAGAGTTTGATCATTAGTCTAATTAGGTAATAAATTGTTTCTTTGCTTTTCTTATCTTGACCTGAGAGATTCATTCTCTAAATCTGATGTTGACATGTTTGCTCGGCTTAGTGAGATATATTCTGATGGATCAACTTGAACTATTTATTATTCATTGGAAAAGACTCGAGGGGTTTAGAAACTATCAGGATCTCAACCTAGTTGCACAAATGGTTGAATTTGGCGGACATATTGTTTTCCCATTGGTTTATTGTCTAATTGAGTTGGCAATGATACTACTAGTCGCGATGACATTAGTTGAAAGGGTCTTTTCAACTATGAAGATTATCAAAACAGAATTACGCAACAAGATGTCCTGGCTTTTTTTTGTGACTCATACAGGATGTCTTGGCTTAATGACTTAATGGTGTGCTACATTGAGCGAGAATGTGCCTATCCAGTTTTAAGTCTTTGACTTGACGTGAGTATTCATCTTTGACTTGACGTGAGTGTTCACATTTTTCCTCGATTTATTTTAGGATTCAGTGATAGACAATATGCTTGTCGTCAACGAGACGTCTGTGATGACTATGGTGTGCTACTATTGCTTAGGGTAGCTTGATCTTAGACAAATTAAACACATGCTGCTTGTAATAATTATTATTGAACCACTCCTTTGCTTCCTATCTAGTTCTTCAGCACCACCACCTCCTCCTCGTCGTCGTCTATGACCTCCTTTTCATCGTAGGCAAAGCCAAAAGCACGGTACTGAGCGATGAGGGCTTGCTGATATGCGTGATTCTTAGCATTGATGACCTTGGCAATCGCATAGCTTTGGCGGTATTCCTCAAGACACTTGGCCATCTCCTCATCAAATAGTTCTCTCATCATGTCAGGATTTTCAATAATGTCATCGATGTAAGCATTGGGCATAATTATCCTGACCACCTTCTTCTTGTTGTTCTTGTCGACCGCGGGCACCTACGCGATCTTCCTCTCCAACCCACAATCCAACACCCCCAGGACAAGCTTCTCCTCCCATAGAAGCGCTACCTCCCAGTACTCCTCCCTCAGCTTCAACATCTCACCCTCCTCGAACAAGCTATCACCCTCCTTCTTGACGGCACCATCACCCGACTCTGATGCGACGGCCTCCTTCCTCTTCTTCTCCGTTGTGGCCTCCTTCCTCTTCTTCCTGGCCCCGACCTGTCGAGCCATCGTGAACAAACAGGCCTCCGACACAGCCACCTTCTTCCTCTTGAGATCTCGATCGCAATCCTCAGTAAACACGGTCATTGTGCCCTAACCTGCCCACTCCCTCTTGAAATAAACGGGGCTTTAGATCTAGATTGCAAGGAAGCGGCGACTGTTGGCTACTCGGCTTGGACACGGAAGGGGATCGAGAGACGCAGATATGTTGCCCCGCAGCGACGCAGTTGGGCAATCCTAGGCGCTATCGGATGCCACCCAATAGGCCAGGACTGATGGCTCAAGTGCCTGCACTGATGATGTCCTGGTTCGTTGGGCACTTGTGCCGGACCAGCGGCCATCGCCCTTTGGGCCTTACTTCGCTAGGAAGTTGTATGTTGCCATATATGTTGGTCGAAAGGGGTGGGGAGTGGATTCCTAGCACGCCTGCTACTCAGCCAACACAAATGTTCGATGATTTTTACCCAAGTGTCTTGAAGAACTATAAACATGTTATATACATATGGTGGTTGTCTTTACTAAATCCGAATGAATATTTGTGACCGGTATTATATGAATCTGGCTTGTCCCATATTCGATACGTATGTACTTGTACTAGATATGTGCCCGTGCGTTGCACAGGGTCTTGAATTTTGTCCACAACTACAGTGATGGTTTTGATCATTTTACAAAATAATAAAAAGCTAATAAAGGATTTTGCAGTGAAAACCTTGAACCATTTTGAATTTCATTCAGACCTTGTTTTCGTCTCTTTAGTTATTTATCAACGTGTCAGCTGATTACATGGACTTGTGCTCCGAGGACTTCGTATCGGATCCGGTATTCATAGAGGTGGTGGCACAGCACAGCTCTCGTGCTTCGTGCCGCTTTGATTCATGCCATCTAGGTACGCGAGACACGTCGAGCTGTGCCGATACAACATGGTAAATCTTTTCTTCGGGCCAAGCATGGCCTATGGCACGCCTCCACGCCTTCGGGCTGGCATGCAATATACATATACACACATGCGAGTATTTACCTTTGTTAATTTGGTTTGTCCCATCCATTAAGTAGAAATTGTGACTATAAAAATAGAAGGAGAGAGTCATAGGAACAGATAAAAAATTAAATAAATGCTGAATCTAAATTTTTTTGTTGGTGTTTGAACATTGTTTTTTTAATAGAGAAAGAGATGAGAATTACCTGAGAGCTGGCGTTTTTTTAATAGAAAAAGAGGTGAGAATTACCTGAGAGCTGGCGTCGTTTCTGTTTGATTTGGCATGATGCGACACTTTTATTTAGAGTACCCACAGTGGGTACTCTAAAACGATACTCTAAAGCTTTAGAGTATGAATATAGAGTAAAAACTGCTGCACTGGGTACTCTAAAACGATACTCTATCTTTTCTCTCACTCTATATTTAGAGTGGTACTATGCTTACTCTATACTCTATAGTGGCGGCCCCACTAGCTAAACAAAGGGGGAAAATACTATAACTCACAAACAAAAAATCCAAATTAAATTTCGATTTCACCATTAAATTCGTCTCAATAAATTCTTCAAAACTAGATCACACATGGATATATTTAGATAAAGTGACAAGTGGGTCCCACAGTGGATAGAGTGGACAGAGGATGATATAGAGGATGGATGGGTGCAGGAGAATTGAGTATAGAGGAGAGAATCTTGCTGACTAGGACGTATAGAGGATGAATATAGAGGTCCATGAGTGCAGGTAGTCTTATAGCTGAAGAGGTTTTTTTACCGATCCGGATTTTTTTAGACCGACCCGGCGTTCCTATTTGATCTGGCGTGAGATGGCACTTTTATTTATCGGTAATGATACACTGTAGACGTCCGGACGGGACGGACGCGCCGCGTGACCCGAACCCGCTCACGCGCGACTCCACCCGCTCGACCGCGCGTGGCTGTTGGGCATTCTTAACGTCATTACCAAAAGTAGACTTAGTTTTCTAATTCTGATAACGGCGCCAAAAATGCCGAACCTATCCCTCATGCCACTTAAGTCAAGTTGTCATCTCCAGCATGACATGAGAGATGCGGTATTGAAATATGCAACTGCTCTTCTAAATAAATAATAAATAAGATCTGCAAGCGCACAGATTAATACCGATGTAGCATTTTAACCGGGAAGTATTCCAGGTATCGTTATTTATATTTTTACCACTGGGAAGGGATTACTAACATCAATGTTGATTATAGAATGGAATATAGGAATGAGTATCAATCATTGCATGTATAAGTGAGAGCATTCATCTATCTCTTGCATACAGGGGTAAGTGTCACATAAAATATAGATAAAGTATGAATGGTGACAAAGATAATTAATCTGATCAGCTAGCCACATATAATAATGATAAGAACCTCAACAGATATTCTAGCAAGTCATTAGCATGGTATTAGGACAAACTACAAGGATATTTCCTAAGTTATTCTTAACTATAAAGTCTAGCATATCATAGTTAGTGCAAGTACACTTGGCAATCATTGCGAGAAAGGACTACGCCCATGCATAGTGATATTATCAAGGAAGATGAGAAACATAGCAATCACTCCCCTGTAATAATGTTGCTCTGCCTGCCTTACACACGGGAGGGGGACTATATAAGAACCAACGAAGCTGTCACCATCGCGGACCACCCCACGATCCGGCATATAAGGTGCAATCGCAGATAAATATGGTCTAAGCACCACGCCTACACAATATTTATCATTTACCCATGGATCCGATGGATAAACGCTATACGATCCTAAACATGTATATAATTCCAATCTAACTAAGCCAAGTGTATAACTACGATAAACTAAGAACAATATAATCGTAAACATAAACAAGTAGAGCATAGTCATAATCAATATATTGAAATAGAACAAAGTTGTATTCATAATATTGAAGAACAATGATGAACAATGAAGAACAGTAAAGGAATTACCAAGAATCCTCTTGACAGGTCCGGAAACCAATCGAAGATTGACTCCTTCTAGTTCTAATCCTATGTAGCTATGCTATACTAGAGATCTAGTTGATGTGGTGGCTCTAGGGCTTGATCAGAGACTCTCCTCCTGAGATTAGGGTTTGAGGAATTGAGAATGAGGGAGTGCCTCCTCCAGGGGCCAGGGGTCCTGCTTATATAGCCCCCTCAAGTGAACGTGGGCCGTCGGATCAAACCGACATTAATCGCACGGTTTTTCTTGATCCCTTAGGTCGGTGGAGCATAATCCACGAGACGGAGCCTGATTGGCTCTCAGGCCAGGGCGGGCGCCCTAGGGAGCAGGGCGGGCGCCCTGCCTCCGGGCCCGTTCGGCCTCCCGTTCGATCTCGTGGTTTCTGGAGTCTTCTAGATGATAGAAAACTGGTGAACACGTTATTATCTCTATGTAAAGCCGACATGTGGGCCTTTCCTCCGTATTTTCTGATAACCCCCTGCAGAAACAGACAAACACCAAAACTCGTGGAATTCTGTTAGATAAAACCCTAAGTCTAGGTGTTGGTTGTATTTGGATCCTTTTCTTTATTTATTTGATAACTATATTTGGTACTTAAGGACCGTCAACAAACTCCCCCAAGCTTACCTCTTGCTCGTCCCTGAGCAAGGATAGACTCATTATAGACCAGAAATTGCTGCAACGTCTTTGAACGTTGACAGTACATATGCTTTTAAATAAGGTCTCATCCCTGAGTTAGAGTAAACTGTCAAGACTTAAAACTTACTCATTTTACCTTTCACCATGGGGCTTGCAACCGTCACCTGCATCTTGAGTGGTTAAAAGATAGAACGGTCTAGTCAAACGCCATGTCTCTTATTCTTGATCAGCTATAGCTCTGGAGTTTTTGCAAATTTTTCAAATAAAACTCAGAGATTCCTTGTATGACTTTCTCGGGTCTCTCTTTTGTGGTATTTCTGGATCCTTACCAAGACAGTAATGGTATATGCCTTCTCTCTCAAAGTATGTGGTATTTATGGTATAAGGCGTAGTGACATTGCCTTCTCTCTCACCCTACTCTAATAAGGCTTTGATATCTGGAGCTCATAGGTGGGAGATACAGTATACATACTCATAGAACATTTATTGCATAGTCAAACCATGGATCCAGAGAAACAAGTCAATAAGTCAAATCAAGATGTGCATGTGTGGTGAATGAGTGGTGTATGGTGATAACAAAAGTCTAATGCTCTTTTTGAGGGAATACATACCTTTCTTGCTTTTTAAAACTTTTGAGGGGAATGAGATGCTCTATTTTTTTCAGGTGGGTATTGTACCCCTAATTCTACTGTCGGACACTTGTCCATTTTTACCTCTCGTCTCACTTTTTCTTTCTTCGAGGTTCCGAGCACTTGCTCCTTTTGATTTCCTCGTATTTATATTTTTTTTAGAGCAATCTCCCTCTTTTGAAAATATAGCAAGTGGTAGTAGAAATGACTTGAGCATTAACTTCACAGGGAATAACAGGAATGTGATAATGTTTTTGGCTATTCTCTCCCGGGTCAGGAGTAGAATAATTTTGGGTGAATCTGGAGATGGAAATGAGTGGATATATGTGGATGCGTACTTCCGGAGTAGAAGCAGCATGTATGAGTGAACGTGCAAGTGAATCTTGATTTTAACCACATGACAAGTTCCTAAGGGTCTACACAGCTTGACCACACTCAATGCCCATAAGCAGTAAGTAGTAAAAGTGCGGCTCTTAATCTAACAAGCATGTATATATGGCTGTGGTAGGAATTTAAACTCTCATCATACAGGAACTCATCATGCAACATTTTAAAGATTTTCAAAGATAAAATTCTCCAGAATTCTAGCATCTCTAGGAACAGATAAACAGCAGCTCAACCTTCCCATATCATATCCGCTAACAACTTAGACTTCAGATCAAGTTCTCTTCTCACTAGTTCAGGTTTAGAGCCAGTTTTAAATTATAACAGTTATGTCTAAACTAGAGAGAGAACAAATTTGAAAATTAGGCAGAACAACTATTCATCATATCCATGCTAGAGTTTTATTTTCAAGATTCAGTTTAACATAGCTACTTTATTTATTTATTAAACTAAGCAAATATATATATAAACACAAAATATTTATTTGGGTTTTCATGATTATGCATCTTTTTATTTTAATAAAGCATAGGTATAAATGTAGATAAAAATACTTATCGGGATAAATGGGGGTGCTCTCCCCTAAGCTGGATCTTGACGTAATTTCTTCTGATATAGCTAGCAGGTGCAGAGGTGTATTTGAATGTCGGCAGCACCCTGACAACGATTAGGATGTCCTCCATCTGTTAGTCTTCCTGAATTCTGTGGAGCTCAAATAGACAACAAAGCTTCGTGGAATTTGATTAAGCGTTAGCATAAATATCTAGCCTTTATCATGTTTGAGCTTCCTTGATAAATGTCACTCTCTATTTTTATTTTTATAGAACAGAAAAAATATATATTATTTATTATTATATTTTTTTATTATGCCACCACAGTGAATGTGCTTATGGGTTTTATGCCACTCGCATACTCACATGGGGCTTACTGTTTTCAACATTTTTTTTAGACAGAATGAACATGATTAACTGAGCAATAATTAAAGGGAAAATGATAACTACCAAGTTTACCTCTTGGCACGGCGTTCGGTGTTTTTAAATCCTCCGAACAGGACTTCTTTTCTTCTTAGTTGTCCTGGGATTTTGGTGGCGTAGACGGTGGTTCCGGCAGCGCCTCCTCTTCTTGTGTAACTGTCTTCACTTTCCATACCCGACTTGGTGCTTCGGTCTCCTATTGTGTATCCTCGGGCCTTATGACCTCTCCTTCATAGTCTGCCCATACGTCCTTGATGGTTTGCCTCCTTTGGTTACGGTTACGTCGCCTTCTTCTTGTCTTGACCTGCTTAGAATCTTCAACTATATAGTTAGGGTCATTAAAGTAGCGGCGTACCTTCTCAGAGGGGAAATGCATATGGACTTCTCCGGTTCCAATGTAGATGATTGCTTTGACGGTGCCTAGGAACGGTCTTCCTAGGATGATGGGTGGATCGTACTCGTCGTCTCCCATGTCAATGACCTGAAAGTCTGTATGGATAAAATGATCGTTAATTTTAACAGGGACATCGGTTACTATACCTTCGACCTTTCGGGATGTCTGATCTGCCATCTGGAGCTGAGTGTATGTTGGTTTTAAGGGCATGGTCCCGTACAAGAGCTGATAGGTGACTGTGGCCATTATGTTGACGCCTGATCCAGTGTCGCAGAGCGCCTTCTGAAAGGAGTATCCATTGATTGAGCACTCAATGCTTGGCATGCCTGGGTCGTCCTTCTTGATTAGGAACGGCGACTTGGGTCGTCGGTCTTGACCTCCTTGAACTGCAATGACCATCTTAGCTGATTCGGTCCATCCTTGGTTGTTCTTGTTCTGCTTGTTCCTCCTGTTGGTCCTCTTCCTTGGTTCATGTTGGGGTTGCTCTGGGATTTGTGTAATCTTGTTCTTGAAGGAAAACGTCTCCTTCCTCCCCTTGATGTTGAAGTTGATCTTCGCAGCGCTGGCGTAGATGACAGCTCCCGAGGTGTTCAGGAATGGCCTTCCCAGAATAACTGGTGACCTCTCATCGGACCCGGTCTCTATCACCATGAAGTCAGCTGGAGCATACGAGGTACCAACTCGGACACACATGTTCTTTAATATTCCTTTAGGAAAGCTTAGTGTCCGATCTGCAAGCTGCAAACGCATAGTTGTTTCTGATAAAGGATATGTAAAGAATTTTTCATAGAGTACCCTGGGCATAATGTTGACGCTGGAGCCAAAGTCACAGAGTGCTTCTGGGAAGTCCACCATGCCGATGGAGATCGGGATGACAGGGCGTCCTGGATCGCCTCTCTTGACTGGCAGAAGGTCATTATGTACTCCGACAACGGGATTACTCCAATAGTTACCTGCATCAAACATGTCTACAAGATTTGTAGATTCTAATCCTTCCGGTTGTGATGGTATACCGGGGTTAGTAGCAGGAACAGCAGCAGCTATTTGATTTAACTGAGATTCAATCATTTTATTAAAGCTAATTTGGTTTTTGATGGCAGTAGAGAAATTATCCATTCTATTATTTATGTTTTCTAGTATTTTATCATTGGATGCCAATTTCTTAGACAAGTTATCCATTAGCTTTCCTTGATTAGACACTAACTCTCTCAGGGGTGGAAAATTATTATTGTTGTTGTAAGAGTTATTACCTTGATAATTACCTGAGTAGTTACCTGAGTAGTTAGGCCTCTGTTGATTCCAACCTTGATTTTGTTGAGGACGGTTGTAGTTGTTGTTGTTGTTGATGTACCTTGCATCCTCAAGCATCTCAGGGCAGTGATTGCCGGAGTGTCCAGTATCTCCACATTCCTCACAAGTCATGTGAGAGTCGTAGACGTTCATGACTTCTCTTTTGTCTCCAGCTTTGTCATCGAGCTTTTTCATGAGTAGGTCTAGCTTTGCAGACAGCATGTCTACCTCCTTGAGCTGGTGCATACCTCTACCCTTCTTGCGTGTTTGAGTCCTCTCTTCGTTCCAACCTTGGTTGGACGCCATCTTCTCCACAAGGGCTGTAGCTTGTGGTATGGTGAGTGATAGAAATGCGCCTCCAGCTGCAGCATCCATGGTCTCACGAGCACTAGTGATGAGCCCATGATAGAAAGTCTGCATAAGTAGCCAGCTTTCCATTCCATGATGGGGACATTCTAGGATGTAATCTTGAAAGCGCTCCCATGCTTCTGGAACGGATTCATCATGTTGTTGCTGAAAACTTGTAATCTTCCCACGGAGAGCATTGGTCTTGCCCATGGGAAAGAACTTAGCCAGAAAGTTCGTAGAGCAGAGTGCCCACGTAGTGTTCTTATCCTTCGTCGCGTAGAACCACTACTTCGCTCTCCCCAATAGTGAGAATGGGAAAAGGCGAAGTAGTATGGCGTCTCTGGGAACATCTAATATAGTGAATGTGCTGCAAATCTCCAGGAAGTGTTGGAGATGAGCACTTGCATCTTCGTGCGGCTTCCCACAAAACTGGTTGGCTTGTACCATGTTGATGAGCCCTGGCTTGAGCTCAAAGTTCTTGTCGATGGCCGCGGCAGGTCCAGTGCGGATGTTGTCCGTAGTGGGAGCTGAGAACTCGCGGATCGTCTTGTTCGCCATGGCTGCGAACTCTGTTGACAAATTCCGGATGAAACTTCGGCGGTCTTCTGGATTGGATGAAGTGTTGCGTCGAAGTGTTGACTTCTTGAGCTTGGCTCTTGCCCCTCTGATTAATGCTTCGGGGTTGTCAACAAAATTTTCTGGAAGATGTCCTCTATCTCCCTGCAAAACAATAAGAATGGAAAAATACAGGGGTAAATCTGTATGGGAGAATTGATGATCTCAATCACTTAATGATGCGAATGATGACTCAAATTCCGTATTCATTCCTTGTTAGTAAATCAACCTTCCCCGGCAACGGCGCCAAAAATGCTTGTTGGGCATTCTTAACGTCATTACCAAAAGTAGACTTAGTTTTCTAATTCTGATAACGGCGCCAAAAATGCCGAACCTATCCCTCATGCCACTTAAGCCAAGTTGTCATCCCCAGCATGACATGAGAGATGCGGTATTGAAATATGCAACTGCTCTTCCAAATAAATAATAAATAAGATCTGCAAGCACACAGATTAATACCGATGTAGCATTTTAACCGGGAAGTATTCCATGTATCGTTATTTATATTTTTACCACTGGGAAGGGATTACTAACATCAATGTTGATTATGGAATGGAATATAGGAATGAGTATCAATCATTGCATGTATAAGTGAGAGCATTCATCTATCTCTTGCATACAGGGGTAAGTGTCACATAAAATATAGATAAAGTATGAATGGTGACAAAGATAATTAATCTGATCAGCTAGCCACATATAATAATGATAAGCACCTCA
Source organism: Saccharum hybrid cultivar R570 (assembly GCA_038087645.1). Taxonomy (NCBI): domain Eukaryota; kingdom Viridiplantae; phylum Streptophyta; class Magnoliopsida; order Poales; family Poaceae; genus Saccharum; species Saccharum hybrid cultivar. The sequence continues at coordinate 2,782,745 of JAQSUU010000198.1, forward strand.
ACAGATATTCTAGCAAGTCATTAGCATGGTATTAGGACGAACTACAAGGATATTTCCTAAGTTATTCTTAACTATAAAGTCTAGCATATCATAGTTAGTGCAAGTACACTTGGCAATCATTGCGAGAAAGGACTACGCCCATGCATAGTGATATTATCAAGGAAGATGAGAAACATAGCAATCACTCCCCCGTAATAATGTTGCTCTGCCTGCCTTACACACGGGAGGGGGACTATATAAGAACCAACGAAGCTGTCACCATCGCGGACCACCCCACGATCCGGCATATAAGGTGCAATCGCAGATAAATATGGTCTAAGCACCACGCCTACACAATATTTATCATTTACCCATGGATCCGATGGATAAACGCTATACGATCCTAAACATGTATATAATTCCAATCTAACTAAGCCAATCGTATAACTACGATAAACTAAGAACAATATAATCGCAAACATAAACAAGTAGAGCATAGTCATAATCAATATATTGAAATAGAACAAAGTTGTATTCATAATATTGAAGAACAATGATGAACAATGAAGAACAGTAAAGGAATTACCAAGAATCCTCTTGACAGATCCGGAAACCAATCGAAGATTGACTCCTTCTAGTTCTAATCCTATGTAGCTATGCTATACTAGAGATCTAGTTGATGTGGTGGCTCTAGGGCTTGATCAGAGACTCTCCTCCTGAGATTAGAGTTTGAGGAATTGAGAATGAGGGAGTGCCTCCTCCAGGGGCCAGGGGTCCTGCTTATATAGCCCCCTCAAGTAAACGTGGGCCGTCGGATCAAACCGACATTAATTGCACGGTTTTCCTTGATCCCTTAGGTCGGTGGAGCATAATCCGCGAGACGGAGCCTGATTGGCTCTCAGGCCAGGGCGGGCGCCCTGCCTCCGGGCCCGTTCGGCCTCCCGTTCGATCTCGTGGCTTCTGGAGTCTTCTAGATGATAGAAAATCGGTGAACACGTTATTATCTCTATGTAAACCCGACGTGTGGGCCTTTTCTCCGTATTTTCTGATAACCCCCTGCAGAAACAGACAAACACCAAAACTCGTGGAATTCTGTTAGATAAAACCCTAAGTCTAGGTGTTGGTTGCATTTGGATCCTTTTCTTTATTTATTTGATAACTATATTTGGTACTTAAGGACCGTCAACAGTGGCTCCCTTATCCATTCGTCCGTCGCTCGCTCAGCTCTTCCCCCTCCCCACTCGCTCGCTCCGCTCTCTTCTTCTCGCCTCATTCTCTCCTCCGCGTGCCGCGAGCTCCTCCCCTGCACGCCGCGCCGGCGGCTCGTCGCCACTCCCTCTCTTCCTCTCTCCCGGTGATGCCCCCCCTGCTGTGTCCCTCTCCTTCCTCCGTCGCTTCCTCGAAGTTGACGGCGGCCGCGGGCTCCTGGCGTTCCTCCGGTGGATCCATGGAGCGCGGACCTCCCCATGGTGGATCCATAGGAGTCGTTGCAGATCCAGCGGCGTGGGGTCTCCTCCACCCTGGAGCATCCTCCACCTCGACGGTGGCATGGGGTTCTTCCCTCGTGGTGGATCCACGGGAGCACCGGGCTCCCCATGGTTGATCCATGGGGGGCGGTGCAGATCCAGCTGCGTGGGTGGCGTTCTTCACCCCGGCTCGCCTCCTCCACCTCGATGGCGGCATGGGGCCTCCCCCGGTGGTGGATCCATGTAGCAGCGGTCCCCCATGGTGGATCCATGGAGGGCGATGCAGATCCAGCAGCTTTTTCCCCCTTTCTCCCCCCTGTTTCAGTAGCTTCTATATGTTTGTTTCAGTTTCTCAAAAGATATGTTTCAGTAGGTGTTTTTGTTGTTGATGCAGTAGTTTTTATGCTTTTGGTGCAGTAGGTGTTCCTTGCATGTTGAAGCTTCATTTTTTTCTGCATGTTGCAGTAGATGTTTGGCCGTTGTTTCAGTAGGTGTTTGGTTGCTGTTGCAGTAGTTTCCATGGTTTGGTGTAGTAGATCAGTTTCTGCATGTTGCAGTAGGTGTTTGTTTGTTGTTTCAGTAGGTGTTTGGTCGTTGTTGCGGTATTTTTCATGCTTTGGTGCAGCAAGCGTTTCTTTGTTTGTTGCATAGCTGTTTTTCATGATGATTTTGCAGCAACTCGCGTGTGTTGTTTCAGTTGTTTGCCGAGCTGCGGGGGGCGCGGTGTTGCACGGTGGGGAGGGAGGCGAAGGTTGCTTCGGGGGGCAAACGGAGTTTGGAGAGGTGGGATCGGATCCCGCGTGCTGGTCCGGGGATGCGTTCGATCTGCTCCCCCACGCGCGTGGGGACGGTGCGGGTGGCCGTTTTTTTTGAATCACGGGTTTGTCGGTTTTCATTAGCGTGGTGCGGGGTGGAAGCGGGGGGTCGGTGATCCTTTCTCCTGTGGTGCGTCCGGACGCTAGCGCTCGGATCCGGACGTCCGGGCGCTAGCAGCGCCCTTTATTTATAGCTCAAAGGTATATTTTTTAGACCGATTCAGATTTTTTTTAGAGACCGATCTGGCTCCGTATGGCACATTTGCACCAGCTCGTCCCGTAGCCTGGTGGGGCGGGGCGGGTGCACACACGAATATCCTCTGGCTTTTAGGCGCACACACGAAATTACATGTGGACGAAACCTTCTCCGGCTTTTTAGGTGGTAATAGATTTGTAATCGGGACAAATCCACGTTCGTATTTGTATATGACACTATCTATACCCGGCTTTATTTGTATATGACACTATCTATATCCGGCTTCGATTCAAAAAAAAAACAAAAACAAAATGTTGTCAGCAATATTTATCCATATCCAAGATTACTCACAATAGCACGAGAAACATTAAAAAAAAGAATAGCACAAGACATCTTTTTTTTAAAAAAAATGAAGCTGACTTCGAATGCCCAAAGACAACCGGATGCAAACGAAGGTTGAGGGGGAGAGATTTGAGAATTAAAATTTGTATATTATTCATCTTTACATTGCCTATTTTGCCTCTTGCTCTGAATAGGTTTTTTACAAATATATTGGGCTGAATGGTCATTACATAAATTAAATTAAACCATAGGTCAAATCCTTTGATCCGTGCAGGCCTTCGGCCCTTGACTTAGAATTTTGATCAATCGATCCCTTGACCAGAGGAAATTTGAGTGTGTGCATTTGCCCTGTGAGTTTTCTTTTCTCGAATACGCAAAAGATATGTGCATCTTTATTTTAAGGGGTGTTTGGAACTGCTCCGTGAACTCTGCTCTATAAACTCAGTTCCACAAAAACCTGGAGTTTGTAGAGCACCCCCTGCATTCACAATCCACTATTTTTCCTCGAATAGAGTGCGTGGAGTGAAACCGTTTGGCTAAAAATACGTGAAGTGAAGCTGAAAAACGTCCCAGACACCCCTAAGATTGAGAAATAGTGAAAGTTACAGCGACATTTGCCTTGCAAGTGTATAAATTTATACCATATACCAATACATATATGATGAAAATTTGATCATAATTACTATTTTTTATGGGTGCGGCTGCACTGCTACTGTCCATATAGATCCTCTGACATGTTTTTTTGTGTGAAACCGATGCAAAGAAAGCCGCGCTACGAAGGTTCTCGCCAAAGGTCACCTGAAAATTCACACAAAATACCTTTTTTTTTTACCCAGCTCAGACAAGATACTTGACTTAATAAAAAATGTGCTTTTGTTGCTTAGATTGATTGATTTCTTCCAAATGGTGGTCATCAAAACCCAACCACCGCCAGCGCTACGCCACATCAGGGCAAATCATGGGAGGCGTCGCGTGGCTAGCGCTCGGGACGTCCAGAGATATCCACATCCAGATTCAAAACAAAAAAAAGATATCCACATCCCCTGGCGGGCTGGCCTAATTGGGGCGCACGTCCCGCCCTGTCCGTCGTGCGCGCCACTACCCGACCTGGCCACCTCAGCTCCACCACTCCATCAGAGCTCACTGACGCCGTGGCCCCACCGGCCCGCCGCGAATCGCGCCAACGGCCGCTTCCCTCCCCGTCGTTTATTCGTGACGGCTCGTCGTCCCGAGCCTCCCTTTTGTCTCCCGCCCCCTTTGCTCTCCGTCGCTCCCGCGCGCGCGCAGCTGCCCGGCCCCGGCGCCGGATACGCGCGTGCCCGTTCTGTTCAGGCGGTTGCGACCGCGTCTCGCCGCAACCGCCATGCCTCCACCGCCATCTCCTCCCTCCTCGCTCAAGGACCAACGACACCGCCTCTTTCGGGCCCGCTTGCCTCCTAGCTGACCTTCCTCCCTGCATCCTGACTGGTCCTCCTGCGGCGGTTCTAACCCAGCGCGTCCGTTCCGTTCCTCCGCGCGTCGCCGGACTCGATTTGGCGGGAACGCCCGCGGCGGCCCCCGTCCGTCGGCGATGGGCGGCCTCTGCTCCAAGGAGGGCGTCGTGGAGGCGCCGCCCGCCGCGCCCCACCCCGTGGCGCAGCTGCAGAAGGCGTCGAGCCAGTCCCTGAAGCAGCTCATCACGCTCACCGCCAAGGAGGAGGACGCCGCCGTCGTGCACGCCGTCATCTCCCGGACGGAGTCCAACGCCAAGGCCAACGGCGGCAACGGCGCGCCCGCGCCGGCCAAAGAGGCCGTGGAGAAGACCGCGCCTCCCGTGGTGGTCATCACGTCCCTCAGCAAGTCCTACAGCACCGCCGGGGCGCCCACGCACCACCGGTGCGCCACGCTGGATATCGGCGGGAATAACAACAACGCGGCCGCGGACTGCGGCGCGCAGGCGCAGGCGCCGCAGGTGATCTCCAGCGTGCCGCAGGGATTCTCCGGCGAGCACGTCATCGCCGGATGGCCCTCGTGGCTGACGTCCGTCGCCGGCGAGATCGTCGAGGGGTGGCTGCCCCGGCGTGCCGACACGTTCGAGCGGCTGGACAAGATCGGGCAGGGCACGTACAGCAACGTGTACAAGGCGCGGGACCTGCAGAGCGGCAAGATCGTGGCGCTCAAGCGGGTGCGCTTCGTCAACATGGACCCGGAGAGCGTGCGGTTCATGGCGCGGGAGATCCACATCCTCCGGCGGCTGGACCACCCCAACGTGATCAAGCTGGAGGGCATCGTCACCTCGCGCCTCTCGCACAGCCTCTACCTCGTGTTCGAGTACATGGAGCACGACCTCGCCGGCCTCGCCGCGCTGTCGGGGCAGCGGTTCACGGAGCCGCAGGTCAAGTGCTTCATGCGCCAGATCCTCGAGGGCCTGCGCCACTGCCACGCGCGGGGCGTCCTGCACCGGGACATCAAGGGCTCCAACCTCCTCATCGGCGACAACGGCGTGCTCCGAATCGCCGACTTCGGGCTCGCCACCTTCTTCGACCCCGACAAGACGCAGCCCATGACCAGCCGCGTCGTCACGCTCTGGTACCGCCCGCCGGAGCTGCTGCTCGGCGCCACCGAGTACGGCGTCGCCGTGGACCTGTGGAGCACCGGCTGCATCCTAGCCGAGCTGCTCGCGGGCAAGCCCATCATGCCCGGCCAGACCGAGGTTCGTCCGTCGTCGTGCCCTTCTTTTGGTTTCGTTCGTTCTCAGCCTGCCTGACCTGACCTGAATGAACAAAAAACATGTCGTCCACATGCACAGATCGAGCAGCTGCACAAGATCTTCAAGCTCTGCGGCTCGCCGTCCGAGGACTACTGGGCCAAGGCGAAGCTACCCGACGTGACGCTCTTCAAGCCGCAGCGGCCGTACCGGCGCAAGATCGCCGAGACGTTCAAGGACTTCCCTCCCACGGCCCTGGCGCTCCTGGACACGCTGCTCGCCATCGAGCCGTCGGCCCGGGGCACCGTGGCCTCTGCTCTGGACAGCGAGGTAATGAAGCAGGTCTCATCATTTTTTCATTAGAACAAGAAAGACGCCAAGGAAACTGTCAGCACTGAAACACTGCTGCATTGCATCTCTGTCATCGTCAGTTCTTCAAGACCAAGCCGCTGGCGTGTGATCCGGCGAGCCTGCCCAAGTACCCGCCCTGCAAGGAGTACGACGCCAAGCTCCGAGGCCAGGAGGCCAGCAGGTACGAACCTTGGAGCACCTGCAAGCTGGTGGCAATGGCTTCCATTCCAGTGACTCCATTATTCTTACACCCAGCACCTTGTTGCATTGCATGCGCATCTTTCGTAGGCAAAACGCAGCGGGCATCGGAGGGAAGGGCTCTGTATCCGTCAAACCGGGGAGAGACGACGCCAAGGGCGCCGCGCCAGCTCGGGACGTCGCCATTGCCGACTACCAGGTACGTGATTGGTCGCCCATGCCATGCTCCTCATCAGTGACTGATTGCACCTCAAACTGTTCTTGTCTGAACTCTGGAATTGCTCTCTCTCTCTCTCTCTCTCTCGTGTCTCGTTGCAGAGGAGGCAGGCGCGCGCCAACCAGAAGAGCACCAGCCACCACTACAGCTCGCTGGAAGACAGCGTGCCGGGCTTCCGCATCGAGCCGCCGGCCGTGGCCGTGCGCGGGCCGGCGACGCTGCAGAGCGGCGGCGGCTTCGGGTCGACGTGGTACAACAGGAGCGACCAGCGGGCGGTCTCGCGCGCGTCCAGCTCCGTCAGGGCGTCGGCGTCGCAGCGGTCCTACGCGCAGTCCCGGGGCACCGACCTGCACCCAAGCTTGTCGGCCGCCACCAACGCCAACTCCAGGTACAACCGGCTGGACGTCGCGGAGCCGGCCAACGCCGTCGGCCGTCCCGGCTCGTCCCACCACAAGGACCTCGGCATGCGGGACGCATCAGTCGTGAGTGCCAACCAGAGCCATTCGATCTTGACAATCTTAATAACAGTTGACGCTACAGCTCAGGCAGTGCTAATCGCATTTGCAAACATTTTGTTTCCCCAGGGTTTCGGAGGGAGGAACAAGAGGATCCATTACTCGGGGCCGCTGATGCCGCCCGGCGGGAACATGGAGGACATGCTCAAGGAGCACGAGAAGCAGATCCAGCAGGCGGTGCGCAAGGCGCGAGTCGAGAAGGAGAAGACCAACAGGCACTACTACTGAACAATGAAAGAAAAAATTTGGCATCAAGTTGGCAGCCATGGCGAATTCCATGGTCCCAGCCAGACCAGAGCATTCGTTGCCTCTCCATGGAACGGAACAGAGGCGAGATCATTGGTGGAAGGTGAACACACGAATGCGCAGCGCTCGGGGCTGCTACGAGTCGGGCTTTTCTTGATCCATGTGTATAATAGCAGTGGTAGAGGCATGAAAAGCCTGAAACTGACTGGGAGGAGACTGTAAAGACACCCCCCCAAAGGAAATGTGTGCGCATCTGGTCGACTTGTTGCAATTAGAGACTTTAACAGCGTAGTTATTATTATAGCTCCAGGCGTACAAGGTTTGCAAAAATTCAGAACAAACTCTATATGCGCCAAACGTGTAGCAGAATACTCCTAGTTGAGATGCAAGAGATGGTGAAACACTGCGCGTAGTCAGAGAACACAATGCGATGTCAGTGGCAGCCAAAGTTCAGAACAGAACTCTATATATGTTCAGTGAGCAATGAAATCCATCACAAAGTGCTTTCAAAATCTCAACAAAAGAAGAACCACTAATGTTTTACGTACCAAAGTTTAGTAGGGGCACCTGAGGAGTGTAAGCTGTCCTGCCAGTTCAACAATTTCATTTCACTGAAATTCCACGTCAAGAGCAAGTTTTATATAGCACCGAATCCAAAATTTTCTTTCCTCCAGAAATCACACAGGAGGACTGATAAAAGGGTATTCGGTGTGTGCCCTTTTATCCACGTCAAAGCGCTGAATGTACGACAGGAGTGTAGGACGTGGATCTGTCGTACATGTTCAAAGGCACATTCAGCTCCAACCGCATGGGCGAGTCTGGGGTTCTCGCCAGAAACCCTCAGACAGCGCTTTGTTGCCTTCTTCCCTGTTATATCCTCAAGCAACAATGAAAGTTCCAGTAACCCTCAGACAGCGATTTGATGTGGATTGGGCTGATTGTCATGATACTCGTCGCTCCACCTCTGGAAGTTGTTTTTTTTTGTGAGGCGAAATACCGTGCAATTGCAAATGCTGTTGCCAAGATGACTTGGTTACGTCAGCTACTTGAGGAGTTGCATATTGTTCTCCAGCGTGCCACTATTGTCTATTGCGACAATGTCAGTGTAGTGTATCTCTCGACCAATCCGATGCAACGTCAACGCACCAAACACGTCGAGATTGATCTTCACTTTGTCTGCGAACGCATAGCGGCCGGGGCGGTTCAGGTGCTTCATGTCCCAACCTCCTCACAGTATGCTGATATCTTCACTGAGAGGCTACCATCTTCAGTCTTTAATGAGTTCAGGTCCAAGTTTGGACGTCTATATTTGTTCTTTGGAAGTTTGGAACCAGATCTTGAAATTGTTATGTGTTTTTTCTCCTCCTAGCAACTTTTGGCCGGTAAGGACGACAACGTTTTTGGGACTCATCCTTTGATTTAATTCATATATACTAAAGAGGGGTAAAAAAAAAACTTAGAAACCGCTTTGTCAAGAGCACGCTTGAGCTTTTCAGAATAGACTTTGAACGCCTAATGGGGTTATGACGGATATGAAAAAATGGAAGTATATGAATGTCAAGATAACTTCTTAGGAAAACTAAAAAAGAATTAACTTCTCAGGAAAACTAAAAAAGAATTAGAAGGAAACTACAAAAGAACCGGTAGAAAAATAATCCAGAGGAACTAAAAGAAGAGCTGGTAGAAAAATAATCTAGAGGAGCGGTAGAAAAATAATCCAGAGGAACTAAAAGAAGAGCTGGTACAAAAATAATCTAGAGGAGCAAAAAAGAGTTGTTAAGAGGGGATAGTTTGCGAGCCCATTGCTCCACGGAGCAGGCAGCGCCCTTGCTGCCCTGATTCCGTGGAAGCCCAGCTCGGCGAGATTGGGCTTCGGCTGGGGTGAACCCCGACCCATCTCTCTATGCCCGCCGGTGATTGCCGGCCTCCCAGGCCAAATGCCAGCCCTGAACTCTGATGCGTGCAGAGCAACCCCCACTCTAAGGGCAGCACCAACGCAGGCGCATAGGCGTGTTCGCCTTGGCAAAAAGTTGAAGACCACATAGGTACGTAGGCTCAGGACAGGTCTGAGACTACCACACTATCCAATGCAGGCAGTATCCAGTTCTTTATTTCTGGGGTCCAAGATTCTCTCACATACATCGCTTTCACCTGCTCCACTTCCTATCCCATGTCTCTGCTTTTTTTCCGAAGCCAACGGCGCCTCTGCAGGAGACTATGACACACTGCGAGGCTGCTACCTCTCTTGTTCTCTCCTCCATCTGGCATCCGAACCTACATGGATTGTTGGGGCTAATATACACGGTGGAGCGTTGAGCAAGCCCTAACGGGCCCGCCTCTGGCTCACCCCCTCTGTGGCTCAGGACTGCACCCAACAAACAACACCTCAACAAATAGCTGGTTCTTCTGCGCTGACGGCTGCACCTTCCTGACGTCCAAGGGAGCTGGTTCTTCTACGCTAACGGCTACACCTTTCTGAGGTCCAAGGGTAGCTGGGGCACCACCATGCCTCTTTGAGCTGGTTCGCTCCATGTTCGGTAAGCGGCACGGTGCTAATGTGCAAGCAAATGCTGCGCTCGGGTGTTTGTTGCTTTGCTTTGCTGCTCGGCTGCTCCGTAGCGCGATGGTCCAGTTGGCCTCCTGCACGGTCCATAGTGGCGTCATGCTCCCACAAGTCCACAACACTTTTCCTCTCCCTCCTCCGCATCTCATGCCAGCCGCAGGAGCTCATACCAGGCCGTCCAAGTCAGTCGATGGACGTGGGTCCCTTCGTCGGAGCACGCGTGGGGCCCAGACTGCACGCGGTCCCGTCGAATGGCCTCATGTCGGCGCCCGCGAAGACGACGACGCACCCGCGCGAGAGGGTGCTTCCGACCTCCTCGGCGTCTCTATGGCTCGGTGGTTGGGCGAGCCTGGTGGCGATCTTGTTGCCCTCTAAGCCTTAGTTGTGGTGAGTCTTCCAGCGGGCGCAAACATGGCGGGTGAGGTAAAGCCGGCCAATGCGGCAGATTTAGAGGTACGTCGGCAATGGCTCACCATGCCTACTGAGTAGTAAGCGCGAAAGCAACGCCAAGGCCCAATCAGGTACCATATCTACCGCTCCTGAGTCTTAATTTGAAGATTAGGGTTTCTGATTTGGTTGATATTATGGGATTTTGTGAATTGGGTTTTTGAAATTTTTTTTTGGGGGAAAAATTGATTTCTCGAACTAGGGTTTCAAGAATTTGGAGGGAAATCTTGTTGGTGGTGATTTGCTATTTCCCTTCCTTCTATGTGCTGATTTGAATCCCTAGCCCTTCGTGCGCATGATCTTGTCCATGTTTGACATGAGCTGACGAGCCGAACCTCAATAGGCTTAACTTAACAGAGGTTTTATTGGGTTTAAACTAATTAGCCCGAAGCAATTCAGCCTAATTCGGCAGAAACTTGAGCACAATTATATATAGCATTAAAACGTGCTGTAACCAGGCTCGATGACAGCCATCACAGCTGTATTACTTAGTAATACTAGCCTGTAAACAGTTGCAGTTGGTGGGTCAATTTGGGAAATGCAGCAAGATGCAGTGGAGGTCCACGCCCAGACACAGAGCCGGCCGGCGTTTATTATAGGTTGTGTTTAGATCTATTAAAAAGTGCACTATGTAAAAAAAAAAATTCCCATCACATCAAACTTGCGATACATGTATGGAGTACTAAATATAGATAAAATCAAAAACTAATTGTACAGTTTAGTTGTACTTTGCGAGACGAACGTTTTGAGCCTAATTAGTCCATGGTTGGACAATTATTACCAAATACAAACAAAATGCTACCGTGTATTTTGGCACTCTAAAATTTGAATCTAAACACAGCCATACTCTCTCGTCACGTGAACCCTGTCATCCTCTCTGCAGTAGACCATGTGCACACCAGTACCGCAGTGCGTGCTGCTCCTGCGCCCAACGCCAAAAGGAATACGGTGAGCGCACGGAAAATGCTACACTAGTCTATCTACTACTAGAGTACGGAGTATTTCGCTTTGCACTTTGCAGTCGATCTCAGCCGCTCCATTCCTCCTGCAGTCCTGCCATCATCACCCTGCAGGTTCTTTCTTGATTCCAAGGTCAGCAGCTACTTTTCTTGTCCTCTGTAAGTCTCTCTTTTCCAATCGCTTTCAGTGATAAGGATTTGACAATTCCAGTTAAACTTATGTAAAGCGAAATGCGGAGATTAATTAGAGCTTCATACTGATTTTTGTGCCATTAAGCTATGTGCGAGAAAAGTGGGGAATGGTGAAAAGGGGATTCGTATTTTTGGTTCGAATACAAAATTACTGTGGTTCATAATGTTTTGCTTTCTGCAAGTTTCTCAGATCACGAAATTCAGAAAAATCTGATGCAGCTCGATCTGGTCCAGTAGCTTTCAGGTCTGGAAAATCTTGGATCTGGAGCCCAAACCTGTTCTTATGAACTCAGGTAATAACAGTACTTAAATATGCAATGAGCAATCTTGTTCTTATGAACTCACCTGATGATTGATAGTACTTAAATCTGCAATGCTGCCGTTAGACTACACCACCAATGAGGCGGCGGCCAGCGGGCGGCCGCACCGCAAGAACCAAGCCTTGTCTCGGGCCAAGGCGATGCCGTCCAAGTGGGACGACGCGCAGAAATGGCTCGTGGGCATGTCCAACGGCGGCCGCGCGGACGGAACCCACGGCGGCGGCGCCAGGGTGAAGCCCAGGAACTCGAACGCCGACGATCGGCGCCTGCTCGGCTCGTCCTCGCAGAACGGCCGTGTGTCCTGCAGCAGCGTGGACGGCGCCTTGGAGTACAGCATGGTGGTGGCCGCCGCGCCCTCGACGCCGCCGCGGCAGACCGGCGGCGAGGGCGACGACGACGTGGAAGAAACCAAGAAGATCGACTGCATGGTGCAGCAGCATGGCTCGCCGCCCAAGGCGGTGGTGATGCGGTCCGTGTGCCTGCGGGACATGGGCACAGAGATGACCCCCATCGCCAGCAAGGAGCCGTCCAGGACGGCCACGCCCCTGCGTGCCTCCACGCCCGTGGCGCGGAGCCCAATATCCTCGAGGTCGTCCACCCCAGCGAGAAGACGCCAGGAAGGGCCCGTGGGCGTGACCACCGCCGCCGTTGTAGGGACGACGACCGAGCAGGTAGTGGCGGCAGGCAAGGTTGGTTGTATCGGCGAGGAGCGCCCCGTGGTTGGTCATGTGCCCAGCGCGAACTCGCTGGAGTCCCGCGCGGCAGCCTGGGATGAGGCTGAACGGGCCAAGTTCATGGCGAGGTGGGAATGTTACTCTTAGTCATTATTCTTTGCTTATAAGTATTTTCACATTCTACACATCTGCCACTTACTAATTGCAATTCTTGCCTTGGCTTGTTTCAGGTATAAACGTGAAGAGGTAAAGATACAGGCCTGGGAGAACCAGGAGAAAAGAAAAGCTGAGACGAAGATGAAGAAAATGCAGGCAAGCTTCTAAGATGCTGGCGCCACCTTCTTCATGGTTTTAAGACTCTTTTAGCCGCTTACTTACATCTACTTTCCTGACATGTCGAACGAAAACTCCGTCTGCAGATGAAGGCCGATCAGATGAAATCGCGGGCTCAAGAGAAGCTGTCCAACCGGCTGGCCACGACGCATCGGATGGCCGAGGAGAAGCGGGCGAGCGCTGAGGCGAAGCTCAATGAGCGTGCGGCGAGGACATCAGAGAAGGCCAACTACATCAGGAGGACAGGGCACCTGCCGTCCTCCTTCAAGATTTCGTGCTTGTGCGGCTCAAGCTTTGGGTAAAGCTAGCATCAGTTGTGACACTCCGCCTGTCCGTAGCCTTGTCATTTCTTCTTCTCACTATTGCAGAACATCGAGCAGACGGCCGGTCATAGCCCAACGTCTAATTCAATCCATTACCATACATTTAAAAAAAAAATCAGTTGCCATGGTGGTCCGCGCAATTGTGCAACAGTTTTAATTGACCTGATCAGAATTGTTGCTAGAGGCATTCCATTATTAGTAATCTGTGGGCTATGTTTAATTAATTAGATAATGTCCTGTGCATGCTAAAGCATAACCAAAATAAAGCCTGCAGGGCTACAACTACAAGCCATGCACGTGCGTTGAGCTGCTCTTAGGGCCTCTCCAATGGGCGGCATAAAGCCAGTTCTATGCAATAAGTGCTGCTGGGTCCCAAAAAGACATGTTTGGTCCGTCAAAACTCCTTGAGAACACAATGCGAGGCACAGAAATCCATCACAAAAGTGCTATTCAAAATCTCAAAACAGAAGAACCACTAATGTTTTACCAAAGTTCAGTGCGGCACCTGAGGAGTGTAAGCTGTCCTACCAGTTCAATTTCATTTCATTGAAATTCTATGTCAGGAGCCAGTTATGTATAGCACCAAATTTAATTTTTCTTTCCTCAAGAAATCACACAGAAGGACTGATAAAAGGGTAATCGGTGTACCCAACAACGGGGTCAGGAGTGTAGAACGTGGATCTGTCGTACTTGTTCAAAGGTGCATTCAGCTCAAATCGCTTTGGCAAGTCTGGGTTCGCCAGAAACCATTTGCCGAATGCCACGAGGTCAGTGTAACCTTCAGACACAGCTCTGTTGCCTTCTTCCCTGTTGTATCCTCCACCAACAATGAAAGTGCCAGAAAAAGCTTTCCTGAAATGCAGCAGCTTGTAGGGGATCTGCACCTTACCACCCACTTTGACCACCTCCGGCTCAACCATGCTGCAGTAGAAGACGCCGAGCTTGTTCATGGCGTGGATCATGTACAGGCCAAGTGCGTCTGGGTCTGAGTCCCAGCAATCCAGGTAGTTGGAATATGGTGAGAGACGGACACCAACCCTGTCTGCTCCGACCTCATCGATGGCAGCTTGGATCACCTCTAGCGCAAAGCGGCATCGGTTTTCCATGGTTCCACCGTACTTGTCAGTTCTGTCGTTGACACTGTCTTTCATGAACTGTTCGATGAGATAGCCAAATGCACAGTGGATTTCGACTCCGTCAAAGCCTAGAATCAATTGACGTAACCAAATCACTAACGAATGTGATGAATGATTTACTTGCTTTGATTAAAAGGGTAAATATCGGGTAGCTGAATGTGCAGTGGATTTGAACTCTGATAAATCCTCGCTATCAGAAAGCCGTAGGGGTTAACTAATTTATTTTACCTGCTTCAATGCAGTTCCGAGCAGCAAGCCGAAAATCATTGACAATTTGGGGGATTTCATCTTCTCTAAGTCTCCTTGGGGCTGAGAATTCTTCCATGGTCCCATCATCGAGAACCTTAGGGGTGATCTGCTTGTCTGTACAAGAAATTGGTGCTGCTCCATTGGGTTGATAATCTGCAATGTATATTGTAAAATAGTTGTCAGGGGAACCTCACAACTACATGAAATGCATCATTCAAGCAATTAGCAGTATGTGTGAACAATACGCACAAGATAAGCTTGAGACAAGAACATTGCAAATGTGCAGCGTGTTCAATAATTTATGTGGCTTCAGAAAGAACCTCGAGTTCTTACAGTTCAATGAAACGTGCTACTCTTAGGCCCTGTTTAGTTGCCAAAAAATTTTACAAAATTTTTTAGATTCCCCGTCACATCGAATCTTTGGACACATGCATGAAGCATTAAATATAGATAAAAAAATAAAACTAATTACACAGTTTAGACGAAATTCACGAGACGAATCTTTTAAGCCTAGTTAGTCCATGATTAGATAATATTTATCAAATAACAACGAAATTGCTACAGTAGCGTTTTCCAAAAAATATCGGGAACTAAACAGGCCCTTACTCGAAAACCATCAACTGTGTTGGGACTTTGACTCAGTAGTCATCATAAATAACTTTTGAGACTCCTAACAAAATGAATCAGCACAACCCACATCACAGTTGATGGTAGGCTGGATACAAAGTACTATAATATGATGACGTGCTCAGTGCTCTGTGTAAATTCACAATGAGTGCAATAATTTCTGTGCATCGATTACAAGCTTAAGTTGTTACAATTCAACAAGACACGACACTCATACTAAAATAATTGCTTCTAAACACGGTAGCCTGCAGGATAGTCACATGGTTGACACAATTAACATGATCTAGCAGCCTATCTTACAACTGCTCTGCAAACAACTATACAAGCTCTGGCTTAGATATGACTACCATTCTGCCCTATTATAAAGACACATAAAAGATTAAATTTCTTAGAGAACAACTACTATTATAGTCCTGTATGCATAATTCATTAGCAAACACATATTAACTTGCAAGGTCATAGTAAATATCCAATACTCCTATATGCATAATTCATTAGTAAACACATATTAACTTGCAAGGCCATCGTAAATATCCAGAACTTGAGAAGCGGTAGTACCATAAGTAGAAGCCCTCCCCACATGCCAAATTTGGCAGAAGAAAACTCCACCCTTCTGATGCACACCTTCGATGACCGGCTTCCAGGCTTCCACCTGGTCCTTGGTCCATATACCTGGAGTGCTGGGATACCCCTGGGCAGTCTCGGAGACCCCAGCGGACTCACTGATCAGGAGGCCGCCTTCTGAAGCCCTTTGGGAGTAGTAGAGTGCGACGTGCTCGCCAGGAAGGTTGTTGTAGCACCTTGACCTTGTGAGTGGTGCATGGACAACCCTGGCATAAAGATGAACAGCAGATGTCTCATCAGGCCTATTGTATACGCAGAATCCAATACCCCGACGTGAGGAGGTCCCTAGGCAGCAGTCATGCAGACTTTGGGGCAGGCAATTCATCGAGCACCTTGCGGGCGCTCGCCCTAGACGCTGGGACACGAAGCGTCAGTTACGAATTCTCGTCTCGAAAGCCAAGTGATCAGCCTAGATGATCCATGGGAGCAATGAACTCTTTTGCAAGCAATGACATGAACAGCCAGTGAAGGAATGAGGTGAAGCGATCCTATCGCCGCTACAAAACCGAACCAGGTGATACATGGGCGGTGGACATACCGACCTGTGGGAGAGGTGGAACCTCCCCATGGTGTAGGGCGTGAGGAGCGGGATTGCTTTTGCTTCCATGGACGATTGATGCACGCCTGCCTTGTTCCTTGGCTCTGTTGTAGGTGATGTTGATGCCTGATTATTTGTGCGTCAGCCGTCAGGGGAGCAGAGCTAAAGCCAGCTGCTATGTCAGGTAAGTTTCCAGGAAACTGGCACGCAGATCCTTTGAGTGCAGCATGGCATATTGTGGGTCATGATTTGCATTCCCGTGCAAGTGCAAGCTTTTAGTCCTAATTAATGTATTTTTTTTGAAACTCCTAATTAATGCATTAACACTGGGTGCTGTTGCAGTGTTAACTAGTCGAGGCCATGTTCGCTTGAGCTTATCAATCAGAATCAGTCAGTCATTCAGCAGTGTTTTTCTCTCACAACAAATCAGCATCAACATCAGCCGCAGCCGCAGAAACCATTAGCCGAACAGGGCAGCAACATCCGTTTTGCTCAGGCTTGACCAGCAGCTATCGGTGCCAAAAACAGGACGTGCTGGGACGAGCAGCAACAGGCAATCATTCTCAAGCTCATGAGGCTTTGCTACTTTGTGCAATAGAGTAACTGCTAACCGGACCTCATTCAAATCTTCGTTACACAAAACACAGATTACACCGAGGAGTTCAGAACAGTCAAATTAAGCTTTTAGCCTTTTATAAAAGTTCCAATTAAACATAGGGTAAATCAAATTAAGTTATCTTCTTTCAATCAAGAACAAGAATTGACTTCAAACTGAACATTAATGCATACCCGATTTTCCCAATCATAATTAAAACGAAGGAATAATTTAGTATTTCAAGCTCGCAATATATTGCTACTTTGCTGTTTTTCTTCTTTTAAAAGCATGCCATAGTCACTCGAACTGTTGCTGGCTTGCTGCTATGACCAACTTGTAGGGATCTACGATCAATTCATACTAGAGTATGGCAGATAGCCTAAAAATTTTGCTAGCATGAATCCCTTCAATTTATGATGAAAGAACATTTCTGCCTCCTTGTTTGTTTCATGTGATTCGAGAGGAAACAGGAAACTCTTCCACACATACTGCAAAAATTGACTTAGCAGGCCTGGTGCAGTTGGTGAGTGCTAGCTCGCCGAGTCACCAGGTTCTGGGTTCGAAGCCGTCTCTCTGCAGAATTTCTGCGGGGGTAAGACTTTGCTTCGGTTATTCCCTTCCCCAGACCCCACTCGTGTGGGAGCCTCTGGCACTGGGTCTGCCCTTTTAGTTATGAGATGATAAAAAGTAACAAGTAGCATGCTTCAGCACATTCAGAACCACGTCAAACTTCTTGTGTTTAGTACTCAGGATTAAGCAAAAAGAAACCCACTTGACGAAGATATATAGCCACACATAAGCTAACCTGCATCATGAACAAGAATAATGGGGCATCTGCAAGGGTTGCAAAAATCTCCCAACACAGCTATAGACGTCTGAACAAATTGTTTGCCAAGGAAAGAGCATGCTAATCCAATCCAATCGATGGCCTGATACTGCAGTAGCAAGATCCAAGCAGCAGGCTGTGGATGGGCAAACCTTTTATTTCTACCTCAAAATTTAAATCTTCAAATCTTCAGCCAGATAATAGCAAGGATCAACATCACCTCAGACGCAATACTCTAAACCCCTGCCAACTCATGAATGGAAAATACTCTGGTGGAAAGGCAACAATCTGGTCTATATTAGAGAGATAAATGATCTTTAGTGTTAACTTTTTGGAGGGCTGGGTTGTGGGTTCCAAGCAATTTTTCATGACATGGTCTTTTGCAAGAGCAAGGATCTCGCTAGGATTGATACTAGCAATATCAAAATATGTATCAAAGAATGAGGCCATCAGAACACAAGGTAATCTCATATATCAACTCTGAAAGCATCAGAATTATGCATGATGTTTATTAGCTGTTAGCATGACTATAACTTCGGCATGGGAACAGCACCAATTACATACTACAGTAAGAGGTTGACAAGATCGACGAACATGAAAAACAGGCCTAAATACAAAAAATAACCACCCAGGATGCAACAAATCAAAACTTCATCACTGACCACCTTAACAACCTCACATGCCTTCATGTGATGACTCGTTTCCCCCAGTTACACTGGTCAAATTGATCTGTTAATCTACATCTACTCTTCTTGTGTGAGTAAAACAGAAAATTTAAAGGGCTTTGCTGTCAAATCAAGGAAATGGTGGTCACTATTACTGGACTCCAGGATATTTACAAAGTGGTGCTGAGTAGCCTCCACAATTTTATTCAGATCTCAATGACGTGAAAAAGATAAAACCTTCTATTCTTGATTCCGTAGGAACGATTCTCTCACAGGATAAATTAGTATTGAAAAGAGGATGATTCCTACAATAACTAAAACACATCCGAATGTGGTACATAACATCTAACAACTAACACACGAAGCAGGTCTATAGAATAATTTATTTGAATTTACATGCACATTACATCAACATAGAATAAATGGCACAAATAAAAGGAACTCGCCAATAAACTGCTTATACTAGGCAATAAGAGTGAGTTGTCCATACTGACACAGAGTACTGTTGCACAAGCATGCATGAACAAAACTGGAAACATATTCCGTAGTCAAGGAAGAAACTTTGAAGCTGTTGAAGTTTAGCTGCTAATCGGAAAAGAGTATAATATTTTTTTGAAACATGCAGTTCAAAAACACTTGACAAATCCTTCACAAAATTGAGGGCAGGCCACAAATTAAGAGCCTCTAGGGCCTTGTCCTCCGTTCCAAGTTCTTATTCCTCGTTTTTCTCTGCAATTTCCCTTTTGTAAGCCTGCAACTGTTCTTTAAATTTCTTGCTCTCTTCAAAGTTTGCCTTTCTCTTCAAAGCCTTCTGGTTTTAATAAGTACAGTAATGTGACATTTAGAAGAAGGCAATTTATTTAAAAAAGAATACCTTGTTGTGGTTTAGAGGATTACATAATAGAAACAAGGGATGATAAGCACTCACCTCTTGTCGGAAGCAGTGGTCTAGCTTGATTTTAAGGTCTGTGCACTCTCCAAAGAACTTCTTAACAGGGTGATCCAGATGGCACTTCTGGAATTCTTCAATAATCTGGACATAATTGTAAGTTTACTAAAGTAATGCAACACCATATAGATGAACAAAATATTCAACAAGGCAAGGATAAAATCAAAACAAAAACAGTAAATTACCTCGGCACACATAGGATGCCTATGTAAAGTCAGAGGGGGATGCATTTCCAAAGAGAGAGATGGGAACCTCAAGCTGCACACTTGCAGACCATTTTAGAACCATAGAGGCACAACTGTCCTAATGTTATACTGCACATACTGAGATACAATTGGAGTATTAAAGCAAAAAAAAAAACACATAATTTCTATACACTCTTGCACAACCATGGACTTTTATCATGTAAAAGGTCCCATGGTCATGATGAACCCAGGAAGAACCAAAAAGGTGGTGAGTTTTCTATTCCTTTTATGGTCCCAGGTAGAGTTAAAATTGATGCTTATGGCTTTCTAGTTCTCTTATCGTCTACAAGAGCAAAACAGATCGCTCTGAATAATCAGATAACCAGCTAAGCTTAGCCAACCAGGCTGCAAAAAAATTCCTTCCTCTACTGAAGGCAGGGGCCGACTTGATTTAGGGCATTGGACCCTCAAATTCTTCTGGACCATAAACCACACGCGCACCTTAATTCAGTACCAAGAGCACTACAGTGCCAATTAAATGTCTATCTTGAGCGCTGGAGAAAAAGAATAACGTCCCTAATCAAACCACATATTGATGGATTCAGATTGGATAGTAGGGCATTTCGCAGCACACAAAAATCAGCGACAACAAGCTGAGCAGGGAAAGAGAAATATTCAGACTTGATCGAGAACAAAAAAATCAAGTGTTGTCTTAGAATAAGGGAATCATGGTATGGGACGGATTGCTCACCAACGAAAGAAGAAATAACTCGACGCCGGACTGGTGGATCTCCGCTTCAGCAGGCGGAGGGAGGAGCGGCGCTGTGGCGGCGGAAGTCTGGCAGAGGGCGGTAGGGCGGAGGCGGACTGAGCAGCTGCGGCGCGACGCCCTAGGATCCTGCGTGGAGAGGAATTGCCCACGAAACACATCTTGAAATGAGAAAATTGATTATTTGATAAATTTGAAGGGGTGGCAATATTTACTACTTTGATTTGAAGATTGAATTTCGAAAAATTAGCACAAATTTATTATATCTTCTTTGATTATACTGCCATGTTCGGATGTTCAATTTTATTCATTTTCTTTATTATTATGTTTTTCTAATTAACAGACCTTAGAAATTACTTCATTGCCCCTAGTAGCCGCTCTTGTCGTCGTGAACCAAACAGGTCCAAGGTGGCTGCGGCTGGCTCGCGCACGCCCGCGGCCTCTGGGTGTGGCTTGGTTTGCCGCCGGCCGATAGCTGGCCTTTCCTTCGCAAGAGAAAAAGTAAAAAAGGAAAATCGATAAGAAAAATAAACGTGTTTAACGTATGTGCCAATTTTACGAATTTCATCTTGAGAGTGAAAATGTCAAATAGCCATTTTTTCCATTTTGGAAATTATGCACACCTTTGCCTGATATGTTTTCTAGAAAGGTTAGTGTTGTATTTGTGAGTATAAAAAAAGGTAGCAAAATGTTAAATTACTATCAAAATCCATCTAACTGAGGTTCAACTTTTTTTTTGCAAGGGAAGGGGTTATATTAAAACGTGGCATAATACATCCCAAAATTATATATGAAAAATTGAAATAAAAAGATACAATATTTCCATATTCTTCTATGGTCTTGTTTTCTAGTGGCTTTCGTCGATGCAAAACATTGCATTATTGAACACCGAAATCAGAATATAGTCCTTATGCTAATCCAACGATCAACCTAAAAATATTGGATATTAAGATTAAACATTTCAGAATCAGTTCAAAACATATCTGAAATAACTACACTATTAAAGATCCAAAATTGGACATTAAGATCCAACATCTCCTTACACGGGGAATTCAGTGACTACTTCAGTGTGAACCAAGTCTATTCCATCCATAGTACTAAGGTCATATGAAAAAATGAATACACTATAAGTCTATTACACATATTGTTCTTTGGTGAAGGAAATTTAAAATATTAAGCACTATTATGCAAGCTTAAAATGATTACTTATGTTACAGTAGTAGCTATATGTATAGTCTACCACCTAGAATCCATTCCAAAAGAGAGTTTTTTGATATACAAATATACAATAGGCAAAGTACTATATTTCAACTTAACGCGTGAACATATAAGAAAGTGTAACAACTAATAAGATCAAAATAATAAATCTAAAATCTTGGTTCACGAAGCCACAACATATGGGATGTAACAAGTGCTAACATAAATCAAGCTAGAATTCCAACTAAATGCATATTCGAGACAAATAGAGGTGTGGTCCAAAAGGTAGAAACTATGAATACATATTAAAACATAGGCGCCAAGCGGTGATTGAGCACCCCGGCTGCGCTCAAATTTTTAATTGCACGTATTTGTTTTAAAAAATAATAAAAAGAATAATCTAAATTAATGGTTTTCAATAAAGTATTTGTCATGATTTTCAGGTATACGTGCTTAACTTTTTTTAGCCCAAACAACTACGGAGTAACGTTTTAATAATAGTACGTCTTCTTCCACTCGTGGGGAAAAATCGGGGAAGGGACAGGACAGATCTGACACGTGTTACACTCGGGCCACTGTAAATTGTAATTGCTTCTGTGTTTTTGAGCTCGGAGAAGAGAGAAAAGGGAAAGGAGGAGGGCCAGACGGTGTCGCGGCCCCTATATACAACTCAGTCTTGCCAAAGAAACCTGGCCCCTATGTCATTTTCACCTCAATAGAAAGTAGAGTTAGTCATAATCCCCCAGTGATGTGGCTTAATCTTTTTGTGTTGATATTTATGGCAAACGGCGTTTAGTTTCTCCTTTCTCTCTGAGCCGATCAACGGCAAAATTTTCTTTTTAGAAAAAAAACTGATTAATAGCAGATGACGACGTTGAGTTTTTTTTTTGACAACAATAACTTTTAATATACAACGTTAAAGCACAATACACCAACGTGGGAAAAGAATTCTCATATTCTAAAGACATATGTGATGCTTCCGTTAGGGGCGTGGGGCCCGTTGGGGCCACAGGGTCCATGAGAAGTGGCTACGATAGAAGCATCTAGGTTCCTCGTTCCAGCCGGCGCTCTCCTCGACTGTCGGATCAGTCCGTGTCTTCAAGGATAAGTATTCTTGAGCCGTAGATAGGATGGAGGTTTCACTGGGTTCAAGAAAATGGATCCACAACCACCAATGCTAAATCTGAGAACCTGCTTCAACTGACGTGGACGGTTCTCCACTTCCATAGCTGCAGTAGAATAGAAAAGCAGGATAAAAACGAACCAAAGCTTGCTCTGTAAGCGTCAAATGCACGCGGCGGACTCGGGAGATAGAAAGGTATATTCTCGTGGAGTCGTGGTAGACGCTTGTCATCGTCATGGGCCGGACAGGGGCACCTAAACCACACCCGCCAGCTACCACCGAGAAGTAAAAATGAAGACTCAGAAAATTGAAGGCGAGGCAGGCACACGTCACCGATATGGGCCAGCCAGGGACAGCAAGATCATGGGCTCCACGTTGCGTCGGTGGGGCCCATGACGCAGATGCAGCGCCTCCCAGCGGGCCGAGGCCTCCGATGCCGCCCCCGACGCCGCCCAGCGGGCCGGTGACGCCGCTGAAGAGGAAAAAGTCTACTTTTCCTCCTCCAACTTTCACGAAAGTCCGTTTTTCCTCCCTCAACTCTAAAACCGGACAAACCACCTCCCTCAACTTTTCAAACCATCCATTTTACCTCCCTGGAGCGGTTTCGAAGGCGGTTTTGCTACAGTAAATGGCGGTATTCTATAGTAAATGACGGTTTTGCTACAGTGTCTGTGTTTTTGTCTTTTCTTTTTTTATTTATTTCGGCTAAATCTTTGAAAAATCATAGTAAATCATAGAAAAATCGTAAAATGGAAAATCCAATTTTGTTGCACTCCACGTGAGTAGATCTACACAGTGAACATATAATATAGTATGCTTTAGTACAAAATTTTTGCTATGAAGGTTTTGTCTTTTTCTTTTTTATTTATTTGGCTGAATCTTTGAAAAATCATAGTAAATCACAGAAAATTTATAAAATAGAAAATCTAATTTTGTTGGACTTCACATAAGTAGATCTACACAGTGAACATATAATATGGTATGCTTTAGTCCAACAAAATAATTATAGAAGCTGCAGTTATAAATTATTGCAATTAATTACAGAAAAGCATAGATCTGAAGCTACAACAAAAATTTTGTACTAAAGCATATCATATTATATGTTCACTGTATAGATATGCTCATGTGGAGTCTAACAAAATTAGATTTTCCATTTTATGATTTTTCTATAATTTACTATGATTTTTCAAAGATTCAGCCGAAATAAATAAAAAAGAAAAAGGCAAAACCTTTATAGCAAAAACTTTGTACTAAAGCATACCATATTATACATTCAATCTACTCATGTGGAGTGCAACAAAATTAGATTTTCCATTTTATGATTTTTCTGTGATTTACTATGATTTTTCAAAGATTCGGCCGAAATAAATAAAAAAAGGAAAAGACAAAAACATGGGCACTGTAGCAAAACCACAGTTTACTGTAGAATACCACAGTTTACTGTAGCAAAAATTGTCTTCGAAACCACTCTAGGGAGGTAAAATGCACGGTTTGGAAAGTTGAGGGAGGTAGTTTGTCCGGTTTTATAGTTGAGGGAGGAAAAGCAGACTTTCGTGAAAGTTGGGGGAGGAAAAGTAGACTTTTTCCCGCTGAAGATGCCCCCGCCGTTGTTGCCGAAGCCGCCGCCGTATCCGGCGCGTACAGCCGGGAAGCCCAGGAGGTCGCCCATGCGAACGAAGAGGTTCGTCTTGTCCAAGTTGGCACACTTGAGCAGTACGGCCGAAAGGAACCGACCACAAGAACCAAAACTCCCACATGTACAGAAATGCATGCAGCATGTAACGACTCTGACCGTGATCATTTTCACCTAGCTATTACAAGTATATATGATTAGAAAAAAGAAAATAAAGGTCACCGTTTGCAGATAAACATAACGTACAGCCAAATTGTATATTTGAATTCAAAACAATCACCTCACATGCACGCCTAGAGAGGGCCAGCAGGTTGAATATGGCCCCGTTCGGCTGTGCTGATAAGTCGGCTGAAAAACACCGTTGACTGATTTGTTGTAAGAGAAAAACACTGTTCCGGCTAAAAAAAACAAGCTGAAAAAGACGGATTATAAGCCAGGTGAACCAGGCCTGCGTTGCTGACCTGATAACCGAGAGTGGTGGGTGGAACGAGGAGATAATTCGTCAAGTCTTCATCCCGATTGACGCAGAAGCTATCCTACTGATGCCTCGGGGACGAGGTGTGCAGGATTTTTGGGCTTGGAATTTGGAAAAGTTTGGAGCTTACACAGTCAAGTCCGCCTATAAATTTTCGATTAATCAACATGGCACTCGAGCATTATTTGCGCTTGGCGCGCTCGATTCATCAGCCGTCCGATGCATAGAAGCCTCTCCACACTGCGTGAAGCCCATCAGCCTTATCTTTCCTCCATGACCCACACGCGCCTGCTCCGTCTAGCGTTGCTCACCTGCGGGACATCCCCGCGCCTTCTTCCTTTGCTCCATGCCCATCTGCTCCGGCCACCTCTGCTCGGCTGTGGGACGGCGCGACGGCAGACGTGCCTTCTTCCTCTGCTCCCCGCCCGCCTCCTCCGCCTGCAGCTCCGGCCAGCGCTTCTCCCCTACGGTGGATTGCTTGTTTGTATAGTATCCGTGAGCTATGTTGACACTTACATCCTACTATTACTAGTTTTACATTGTAGGACGCAATGTAATTTGTTTAGACTGTAATTGTAATTTCTTTGACGCACCAGTGTAAATTGGTACTGCATTATATACATAGCTGATTTGCACTATCTGGTATGTTATCTGAATTTCTTTTTCGATTTTTTTTGTGTATTTGTATGTCATTTTTTGTATCTATTTGGATATATTCAAATTTGTGTTTCATAGAAATAATCTGGATATTTTCTGCCATTTTTATTTGCAATGTTTATGTTTTATTTGTTTTCCCATTTGAATTTCTTCCAATTTACTTTTCATAGAAATAATCTGTTACTTTGTTTTATATCTGCTCCCTTAGATCTGGATCTTGTAGTTATGGAAATCGAGTGTTCTGTACCCTACAAACACTCGATTCTGGTTTGTTTGGTAAATTAAGTGTTTTTATAGGTTTCTGACACCCGTCTCAATCTTCTCAACGTCATGAGAGTGAGCAGACAGCGCCCAGATGGGAGAAGCTGAGTCCTGGGCAAAATTAACCGAGAACCGAAAACTGAATCGAAATAATCGGAACTGAACCGAAAAAACCGGAACCGATAAATTTAGTCTCCAATTCAGTTCTGACTTTCAGGAACCGAATTTTACTTGGTCAATTCGGTTCTGACCCTTAGTTAACAGAAATACCTGAATTGACAAAGGAGCCCATCAGAAAATATACAGCTCAATGGCCTATAATAAAACCCTATGTATAAAAGCCGCCTCACCCCACCTTTAGCCCTATCCCGCCGCCCCTCATCTAGTTCCTCACCCCTCACTCGTCGACTCTCGCAGCCTCTCTCTCACTCGTACTCTCAGATCTAGCGCCGTTCTTCCCTCCGTCTCCTCTGTCCTAGCATCCTGCGGCGCGAGCACGAGAGCTAGCGAGGTGCGTAGCGGCGAGCAGGGCGTGGCAAGGTGTGGCGGCGAGCAAGGCGAGGCAAGCCGTGCGGCAGCTAGCAGGGCGAGGCGGGGCACGGCGGCGAGCAGCGCGGGGCACGGTGACGCGTGGGGCCGCAGGCAAGTTGGCACGCACCGCGTAGGGCCACGCCGCCGCAGTCGCGGGGCCAGGCAAGGAGACATGCGAGCCGTAGGCGAGGTGCGACGAGCCGACGAAGAGATGTTTTTCGTTCTTTAACTTTGGAACAGATGATTTGTTCTTCATCGCTGCTAGGATGAGTGATTTGTGTTGCTCTTATATCTTGGATGTGCGATTCTATGTGTTTTCCCCCCTCTGTTCGTAGCACCTCGGTTAGCTCGGTCATAACCGGAACCGAACCGAAGTAAGCGAAACCGAATTTGGTCAGTTCCTAGATTTCAAAAGAACCGATCGGTTACCATTTCTTTGGGAACCAAATTTGTCGAGAAACCGAGCAACCAAATTGATCGGTTTCGGTTAATCGAATGCCCAGGCCTGGCTAGGTGAAGGTGAACTCTGATGCTGCATTCTATGCAGATGGACATAACGGGGCGATGGCGCATGCTCTCTGTGACACTGATGGTGCGGTTCGGGAAGCGCAGGCCACATGGTATGACAGGGTCTATGATGCATGTATTATGGAAGCCTTGTGTTGACAACCAAAATTGGCCTAAGTGTATAATGGACTCTTTCATCATGTTTCTATCATCAAGACAATAAGAAAACATATTTGGATCATCCCACTTGGGGGCCCGACCGAAGAAGCAACATTTCGGGGGTGCTAACCCTGTTGGAACGGGCCAGGCCGGTTTGGGCAAGTTCCTCAAATGCAAGATTGGATTGCAACATTGAGTTCCCCTTGTCGAGCTGATCGAAAAACATATATGGTTTGTCTCGTTTGGAGTTCAGATGAATTAATTATAATTTTTGGAAGAGTTTCTGCACCTAACTGCAGCAGAACTGGCCAGGCCGGTTTGGAAACCGGCCAATCTGATTTGAACCAGCCAGGCCGGTTTGTAAACCAGTTTGCCTGGACTTGTGGCTGCCTAGGCCCATGAAAACTGGCCTAGCCAGTTTGGAAACTAGCTAGGTCGGTTCGCCTGTTCCAAACCGACTAGGACTCATTTTGATCAGGATTTGTACATGATTTTTGATAGAAAACTTGGAGATTACGATTTCGAATTGTTTTCTATTAGGATAAGACCACCCCCTTTATATATATGAGAGGATCATGGCCGATTGAAGGATCTAACACTCAATCGTTAAAATCAATCTACAAACTCCCTTTTATCCTCTTTTCCAAGCCCATGCTGTTCATCCCTTATCCGACGACCAAGGATGACGTTCTAGGCATGCCAGCCAACCTAGGGCAACCCTACGACGTCCTTGCCCCGACGGAGGTCCCTCCCGGACAAGAGCTTTGAAGGTTCCTTTGCTAGTTTGCCTGAAAACTTGCCGGTTCACTGTTTATAAACGTGAACCATTTTACTTGAAACGTTAACCATTTTAACTAGAAACTTATTCACTAGAAACGTTTAACCAAGTTGCTAGTTTGCCTGAAAACTTGCCGGTTCACTTGGTTAAACGTGAACCATTTTAACTGGCATGCAACCTACAGTTGTATTGTTTTTAGGATGGAGGAGTATTTTTAAATCATTCTTACTATTTTTATATTTTATTTGTCTTTTGCATATTTGCATTAGGAACATGTCCTCCTCCTTATTTTTTTTTCACGTCCTTCCACCTTCGGATTAGCCGATGGATACGCGCACTTATATATCCGCGCGATCAGGTTGGTTTTCTCGGGTGTGAAAAAATTAGGAGTTAAGATAGGAAGTTGTTGGAGGGTACCTTTTTTTCAAAAAATATAACTTGGAAGTGGATTGTCGGAGAGTATTTTTTTCAAAAAAAACTAGTAAACCGGTAAATTCATGCCTCTTGAGTAACACTAAAGAAATTCAGCACATTCAAAACAAGTAAACTTGTAAATTCATGCCCATGAGTAACATAAGTTCGTTCACCGTCCTCTATTTTGTCCCAAATTAAACCATTTTAGGATCTGTGGTTTGACTGCACACATATCCACCTCAATTTACATATATTTTGATTGATTAGATTAAAAAGTTAACTGATTTTCACATTTATCCATCTAACACACGTAGATTTAGATAGATACGAGAT
The DNA here is from genome assembly GCA_038087645.1 of Saccharum hybrid cultivar R570. Classification (NCBI taxonomy): domain Eukaryota; kingdom Viridiplantae; phylum Streptophyta; class Magnoliopsida; order Poales; family Poaceae; genus Saccharum; species Saccharum hybrid cultivar. The sequence goes on from JAQSUU010000198.1 coordinate 2,810,798, forward strand.
TATGAATGCAGCTAAACAAGGTCTAGGTGGGACTCCGCCTCCAAGTTCAAACATACATCAAGCACTGGCTCCATCTCAAGTTTGTCCACAGACCATAGGGCCACATTTCTGCATACATCAAGCCACAAACCATTCTGGGCGAAAACACCGAGACATGCTTTGAAACAAATATTATTCGTGCACCGTGCTGTTGTAACCGTAGGGATCATAACCGGTAGATCTAGCGGGTACAAAACTTTGCATTTCGGGTAGAACAAGTAGACCATCCTAGGAAATGAACTGATATGAACTAGAAAGGGAGAGAGGGGTGAGGATGCCTAACCGTCGGGCTTGACGAAGAGGAAGTCAACCATGGCATCGGTGAAGCAGTGGAGTACAGTGGTGCCGACGGTGAAGACGGTGGCGGCTGTGGAGAAGCTGGTGGTGTTTCCCGTCGCTGGCAGTGCCGCCCTCGTGATCGGATCAGGGCATCGGACAGTGGGGGATGGTGGCGGTGAACCTCACACTCTAGCCAATGGCTCCCACCTCCTATTTATAGCACTGGGCGACGGGGGCCCACCAGCCGTGCTTGGGCTGGACGCCCCCGATCAGGGCGCGAGTCAAGGCCCAAGTGGCCGTTGGGCCATCTTGGTGGAAGATCAATTCCAACATTCTCCCCCTTGATCTCATCTTATACTTTAACTTTAAACTTTGACTTTAATTGCTTTCACTTTTATTTGTTTTATCACAAATTAGTGTATAGAGCATGCCTCATCGTCATGGTCAGTCGCCGATAGATTTAACAGCTACAATACACATCTCTGATCTGAAACAGATTCTTTAACTTTTGGGCCCTTTATTGTCCGAAAATCATAGGCTATACCATAAACCCATGTCGACTGTGTGTTCTCCGAACACACTGGGTGGTAAGCCTTGGTAAGCGGATCCACAAGCACTTTCTTGTTACTTATATGTTCAATACTTTTTAGTATGATTCCGGACTTTCTCCTTAACAACGTATAACTTTAATGTCAATGTGTTTGGCCGCACACTTGACTCGTTGTTATAGGAGCAAACTACTTAAATGGTCATTGCTGTTGACAACATTATCAATTTCGGGTACAAGTTCCTTAACTATTTTGCCTGTCCCTCAGCCTCATATCATGCTATATTATAACTTTACATCACTGATGATACTAGAACTGTTTCTTTTTAGAGCTTTTCCACAATAAAACTCTAACTGCGAGTGTTAGTACTATGTGGGTTTCACTAAACATCTCGCCAAAATTTTAACATTGTACTCACAACTACTTGAGAGTACTTGTTCTTTCTTCTTAGCATGAGGCCGACATTTTAACTCCATTCCAGTGATCTATATCTGGACTGGACTTTTACCAAAACAACCCGGATACGTGAACTGTGTCAGGGTAAGATCTCATCTTTGTACTCATTAAGCTTCTAACAGCTGAAGCATATAGGACGTCCATCTATAACAATCTCACACTGCTTTTTGGAACATTAAAGTTCTCAAAACTATTACCCTTGACCATGGGAACAGGCGTAGATTTATCCACATAGGTACATTATTTCTTTAGAAACTTTTCTTAGTATGCCTATGCAATAGTCCTAATACCCCTTTTCTTCTATCTCGATGAATTTCAATTCTTATAACGAGAGACATTTCACCGAGAACTTTCTTATCGAACCTTGAGGACAAGAACTTCTTCTCATGCAGCAGATTGACATCACTACTAACAAGTAAGATGTCATCCACATATACAGGATTAGGAAATAAATTTCCCATTCTATAACTTTATACAAACGCAATTGTCCTCTCATTCTCTTTAACCCAAAATTTCTAATTGATTCTTCAACTTTAAATGCCACTATCTAGAGATTTGCTCCAGTCCATAAGAGATTTCTACAGGTGGCATCCCTTACATTCTTTTCTTTTCATGACAAAACCTCTAGGTTGTGCCACGTAATCATTTTCATACAAATCCCATTGGGAAATGTTGTCTTTACTTTCATCTGATGTAACTCAGATCATGATGTGCCACTAGCACTCATTGTAATCTATTCATTCGCTTCGCGCAAAATCTTTTGATTCAAGTCGCGCTCCACATCTTTACATATTTCTTTTGGAGTCACATTTTGTCTTGTAGACCCATTACAGCCTACTGTTTTGGCTCCTTAGGAATTTATTCTAGATCCCAAAATATTATTAGTATTATCGATTTCATTTCATCTTCCTTTGCTTTTTGCCACTTGGACAAGTGAACGCCTCTCATGGCTTCTTCAAATTAGGTGGGATTACCCTCCATTTGAATTTCACTAATATAGACTTTATAATCATCAGAAATATCTGATTTTCTTATTCTTTGAGACTTTCTGGGGCCTCAGCTACTAGCATTTCTTGACCTTTATTGCCAAAAGACAATTGATTCTACAAGGTCCTGTGTAACAAGATCCTTGTTTACATTATTCATCCTCCTTGCGGAGTTAGGTTTCTTTGTACCATGCTCCCCTAGATTGTTCCATCTTTAATTTTCTTATTTTGGGTTTAATCTGCTAAAACTCATATGGTGCATTTAGCACCGCCTTTAAAACTCTGAACACGTCCAGTATGAATACTGGCTGACTATGCTATATTTCTATTGGAACTGTCAAAGGTCTATGGATTTAGCTATTTCTTTACTTTATGGGTATCGATATTATGACCGTCTTACTCCCCCGACGATCACATTCATCTTTTATAGATCACTTTAGTATGCATCGCATTGTCTGAATTATGGGGAAGTATCTTTCTTAATTGTCTTTCTTAATTGATCTCACCTTTCTCCCCCTCGAAATGTGGTACGAACTTTTCTACCATAATTTCGAAAACTATCCAGAACTCTTGTGAATGAGGAAACTTTGATTACTTTCTTCATCCACATGATTACATCATGCAAATGAAATTATTTCTTAATTCATTGGGAATACTTTTTCCTCATTTCACTTCGAGAACTCAACAGAATCTTTTATCATTGATACTTTCGCAAGTTACGCTTGCATGTCATTCTTATCTTGAGGTTCGTCTGTAACTTTCTGTTCTTCTTAAACTTATACTAGGATAGCATAAGAGTTACCCTAAATTTTTCTCCCTGTGCGGAATACACTCAAAGCACATGAGTCATTACAATTTTCTCCTGCCATGCAGGATAAATACTATGTCAAATTTCTCCCGCCATGCAGGATTTATTAACATAAGTACTATGCCAATTTTACTCCGCCATGCGGGTATTTTCTCAAACTTTTCCCGTCATAAGGGTACTATCACAAACTTTTTTCCGCCATGCGAGATAATTTTCTTGAAGGGACATAAATATCAATATTGGCTCATATTCAATCAAATTTAGAAATAAATCCAAATACTCTTTAACACACATGCTTAATCCGACGTTGGTCAAATTAAACATGCATGTCACTTATTACATTTCAAATCATGATGATTAAGGCTAAAATTATATTACTTATTACATCTTTTATCATGACGATAAAAACTAAATAACTAAAATCTTCTTCATAACGAGTACAAAAAAAGACATCTTTTAAAATAAACTCTTAATGTTCTATTTCTTGGATTAATATCCTAGAATTCTTTTCCTTTTGAAGCCATTCTTTAAAGAGACCGCAGTCCCTTACACAATGGTCTTCTTTCTGCAAAATTGCACTTTTCATTTTCTGAGTCACAAGTACCCAGCTCATTTCCTTTTCACCCTTCAAGAATAAAGGCATGAAGTTCTTTGTCTGAAAAACATTAATCAATAATCAACAATAATGTTCATTAAACTTTTAAAACTTTATGTTCTATTCTATATCACCGTTGGGTAGAAATAGAATAAAACAACATTCCTCTACATTAATTCCACATCACCGTTGGGCAGAAATAGAATAACATATAAAAAACTCAATTATCTTATAACCATCTTCAAAATTAAATTCTCCCGTTGGTTCAAATTTAATTTTAAAGATCATCATCATCATTGCAGCAGAAAACATGAAAATACATTACATTCTGCTCACTCTAGAGCATCTCTTGTTTCTTATCCATTCTCTGAAAATTGGTCACTTTAATGCAAAATTTATCAGAGATTTAAACTTTAAACATAAAACTCATAGAATTATAATATTGTTATTATCAACGTTGGTCAGAAAATAATAATATCATAATTTTCTTTAAACTTAAACTCATAAATAAACTTGTAATATTGTTATCATCAACGTTGGTAAGAAAATAACAATATTATAATTTATCTTAACTATAAACCGACTATTCCTCCAATTAATTTTTTTATTGGTTCCAATTTTAATTGGAGGATAAACTTTTCATCATTCATTGAATAACTATAACTGCTCTTCAAATTAAATTCTCCCGTTTGTTCGAATTTAATGAGAAGACAATCATCTTTAACTTTGCAGCGGAAACATTTAATATTCTTGAAGATCATAATCCTTGATCAGAAGCATTTCTATTTTACTTATCTGTTCTCTAAACAAATTATCACGTTGGATCAAATTTAAGTAGAGATAAAACATTTAAACTTAGCTTTGTTCATTCAAAATAGCTTCTGAAAAACAATAAAACTTGAAACATTTCTTTGCCACTCATTTGGCCCGGTCCAGCTACATGCCAGCGTCGCGCTGCGGCCCACGGCCATTGCGCACTCACGGCCCAGTAGCGAGACAGGACCATGCAGCCTCGCGCGCGCACAGCAGCCAGCGGCAGTAGCGCGCGGCCCAGCAAGCCGCGGCAACGGCGCTCGCGCAGCCCTCTCCCGCGCCCAGGCCGTAACCTGGGCCTGGGCCGGAATTCTCTGAACCCGCCTGGGCCTAAACTCGGCCCAGCAGATCACAACCATTCATTTTCATCCGATGATCCAGCGTAGATTTCGCGAGAACAAAACGCTGTCCACCGTCAGCTCCCCGAACCCTAAGTCCATTTCGCCCCTTCCTTCTCTCTCTACGCCACAGGGGCGATAGCGGCGGCGGCCACAGTGGCCGACGGCGCCTGGTGAGGGTGTCCACCGCCGGAGCAAGTCCTGCTGCTCCCTCTTCTTCTCTTACCTTTCTCTTTCGCCCTCCTCTCCACAGCGCGCAGCATCGCCTGAAGACGAGCGGCGGCGGCGACCGCCCATGGTGGCTCGGAGGAAGGAGGTGGCACCGCCGGGGCGCCCCTCGCCGGCGCACGCGTGCGTCCGCACGCGGCACCGTCAAGTGGCCCCTCGGTCGGCGCCCTTTGCAAGTGTGCGCGCGCACGCACATGACGGCGGCGCGGCCTTTTGTGCCCGCACGACGGCACGGTCTCTTCCCGCGTGACCGCGGTGGTCTCCTTCCCGCTCAACGGCGGTAGCGTCGGCGATGAAGAGGACCAGGTAGTCCCCCACTCCGACTTTGATTTCTAGGGTTAGGGTTTGGAGATGCCTTTCCCGATTCGAAATCGGGTGTTCTTTCTTTTCTTGATCCGATTTGGATCAACAGCTCTGGCTTTTCTTTCTTTTCAACCCAAAATCTAGATGTACGCGCTAGTAACCAGCTCCGGTACCATTGTTGTATCTGTAGGGATCATAACCGGTAGATCTAGCGGGTACAAAACTTTGCATTTCGGGTAGAACAAGTAGACCATCCTAGGAAATGAACTGATATGAACTAGAAAGGGAGAGAGGGGTGAGGATGCCTAACCGTCGGGCTTGACGAAGAGGAAGTCAACCATGGCATCGGTGAAGCAGTGGAGTACAGTGGTGCCGACGGTGAAGACGGTGGCGGCTGTGGAGAAGCTGGTGGTGTTTCCCGTCGCTGGCAGTGCCGCCCTCGTGATCGGATCAGGGCATCGGACAGTGGGGGATGGTGGCGGTGAACCTCACACTCTAGCCAGTGGCTCCCACCTCCTTTTTATGGCACTGGACGACGGGGGCCCACCAGCCGTGCTTAGGCTGGACGCCCCCGATCAGGGCGCGAGTCAAGACCCAAGTGGCCGTTGGGCCATCTTGGTGGGAGATCAATTCCAACACGTGCAGCATGGTGCACAGCCCAGCAAATACCTACCAATGGATGTAGTCTAAGGTCGACCGCTGTTTAATGACGGAGAAAAGGATGCAGAATGCCAATGTTTACCTGTTTTGAATTATGTAACAAATGAATGTACAGAGTTCAGGTAAAGGTTCGTAACAGGACTAGCATCACACTCAACAAACACAGCATTTTAAATGGTAAAAGAGCTATACAAAAGGGGGAAAATGGAAAAGAGTTTTGTCCATGATTAAGCTCATGACCAGAACTGTCCTCCTAAAGGGTATAACTGAGCCCATCCGGATCCACAAACATCATCAATGAAACTTTGGTACATGAACTGGCGGCGGCGTGCGGGAGGCAGCATTTGTGAGGGGTGGCAGCGCGTGGGAGGCGGCGCTGGAGAGGGGTGGCAGCGGCGGCGCCCAGAAAAGCGCATCGTGCGCTCATCCCGACAAAGGAGAAACAGAAGATCAGCTTTCTCTCGGTTCTGTAAGTCATAGGCACAGACACGGGAATTTTAGATGGAAGGGGCCAGGGGTAATTCGGGAATAGAAACTGAGCAACACCAGTAAATGGACCAAAAGTGCATTTTAGCGTGATGACCGCGTTTCATAATGGCGAAACAACAAATCCTATTTGCGAGATGGCAGAGTAGCGAAGCCCAGTTTCATAATGGCAAAACAGCCAAAAATTTCTCGCCTACTCCTTGTCCTAAAGAAAAGAATCAATATCCCCAAAAGCATATGCCACATCGAGAGGGAGGGAGAGAGAGAGCTGCGCGCGAGGGGGGATAGCGACGTGGCCTAGTTACCCACGCGCGGGGCAACATCGCTTTGAAGAGGAAAATTGACATTCATGGTTAACAGTTAACACACGTGCATGTATAGAGGGAGAGGGAGATGGGGAGTAAACAAGGAAGTAGACATGGAGCAGGGAGCTGATGGTGCCCTCGCGCGGGGCAACACCGTTTTGAAGAGGGAAATTGACCGGTTAACACACGCCCATTTATAGAGGGAGAGGGAGAGGGAGATGAGGAGTAAACAAGGAAGGAGACATGGAGCAGGGAGCTGATGGCATCGTCATCGTCGGCGGCGGTATCGGCGGCCTTGCCACTGCTCTCGCTCTTCACCGGTGCGTGCACTTCTGCTCCTTATCACATCACAGTTATTTATCCTTCTTCCGCTATAGAGTAACACTGCCAGGAGACAGCATCGCAGACATAGGTGTGTATTTGTATTCAACTCCTAATTTATAGTACTACAAGTTTCAAGTTTGAAGGACGAGTCTTGGGCACAAGAAAGGAAAACTGTGTACAGATGTCCTATTTCTACGTCCAACCTTCACCTGTGCCGAAGTTTCCATATCTTGAGTATGAGTAGCTCTGAACATGACTTGCATATAGGAAAGGGATTGCTAGTCTGGTGCTGGAGAAATCTGACACCTTACGAGCGGATGGAGCTGCAATTATCTTTCATGCCAACGGATGGAGAGCTCTGGAGCAGCTTGGAGTAGCTGCAGAGCTCAGGGAAACTGCCAACGTCATCGTCACTGCGTAAGCTTTTGTACCCTTACAAATACTAGCTTCTACTCCTGCTCCTAATTAAGCTAGTATAACGACTGCACACAAGGTTTTCTGTCAACTGCTCTTGTTGATCCTGGTAACTTCTCCTGAAACTACATTTTTAATGCTTCGGATGGCATGAAAATGGAAAGCGACAGTTCTGTATCAAAATGATCCTCCGGGAGAACAATTTGCAGAAGTCCCAACTTTGCATCAAACAGAGGAAACAAGTAGTAGAATCAATATGTTTGCCTTTTTTTTAGGACTCAATAATGCTTGCTTTAACACTGGCATTTCAGGTATCATGACGTGTGGCAGCAAAGGAACAAGACTAGCCAGTTACGGCCAGTCAGGTTAGTACAACGTTTCCGATATGCGTATAACAGCGCAGTAAGTATTTTTTAATTATTTTAATACATTTTTCATATGGAAATGACAAAAAAAATACCATGGATCTGCGGAATCTCAAAAATAATACCATGTCTTCTTCCCGTAGGACTATTTTAAGAAATCATCGACCGGTGGAACGACTTCTCCAAAATTCGTCCACTGGAAAAATGATTTTCAAATATATATTTTTTTATAGAAATTGTTCGACAGGAAAACGAAAAGGTAGAAGTCATTCCTCCCGGAAACGACTTGCACCTATGGTTCAACTGGAAGAACAGGTCTAATTTGTTGGCTACCAAAATTTGCCATGCTCAAGATTTGACAAAAAAAAGTTACCAAACTTGTTTAAAAATATTTGTCATGGATTTGGCATGCCAATTGTGGGGTATTGGCAAATTTTGGTACCAAACCAAATGACTATCAAAATTTTGGTTTGCCTAAGTTTTGGCAACCAAATTTTGGCCCACCAACCAATTAGGCTCACCAATGTGTCGCTCCATTTGATTTTTTTTGTCAACTAGATAAATGTCCATGCGTTGCACGGAAGACATATAGTATCATGATAATGCTAGTATGAACCTGATACAAAAAAATTATTTACGAACGTGATGTTCGGAACAAGCTAGAACTAATATGAGCAATTATGTTTATTGAGTCAGCAACACCAGCAATCAAGTAGTTGTATTGATAGCATCCTGCATATATTTTTGTTGTTAATATATATAAAGATGGAGTAAAATATGTATTGCCGAGAGAAATTACCTCTTTTATAGAGTTATAACCTCTTTATAAACGATATTCTTCGTGAATATACCTTTTGGCAGTTTCTTCTTCCTCTTTCCCCTGTTGATAACATCCTTCACAATAGATGGCACGACCAGGATCTTAATATTTGATCTTGACGTGGCTCTTAATAGCGCTACATATAAGTATATAATTGTCTATACGAGAACACTGGTTCTTGCAAGTACATCCTGACGTTAGGGATAATTTGTCCTTGTGCCTTGTTAATCGTCGTTGAGAACTAATGAGTCTGTCTAAAGATTTTCTATTGGAAACCTTAAACTTTTTCCAAATTCGTTTTGACCTTTTTTTTTTCTAAAGTCATTTTTTATCTGGGACTTGTCTCCCTCTCCCTCTGTATTAACTCGTCTCGGATCCACATCTGCGAGCGCGTGCACGAAATTTCGTTTGACGAAAGCGCTCGATATTTTTTAGGTGGTACTACTCCGTCTCAGAAAGAAAGACGTTTTGGGTTTTCGTGCCACAAGTTTGACTCGATTTGTATAAAATGCGTGCAACATTTATGTCTCTAAATAAATTTATTAAAAAACTAGACTTAAAGATCTTTCCAATGATACTAATTACTTAGCATAAATATTTATATATTTTAATATATAATTGCCGGCAGTTGTTTCTCGGGAAACGAAAACGTCTTTCTTTCTGGGACGGAGGGAGTACTATATATATGAGATGACGAACATAGAGACCTCCAAAAATCTTGTAACTTTGAAATGGATGCTCAGGAGTAAGGATCAAGAACAACCCATTTTACCTATATTTGGAATAATATGTTTTGAAGTTTTCAAATTTAAATTCTTCACATAATGCCATTTTTAGTTTACGGTTAAGCTATTTAGCCCTAATTTTTTTTTCTAAATCATAAGAAAGTCAGATAAATTCATGGTTTTTTAATCGAGTACTTTGTCGTATAATTTCTAAGCATACGCACTAGTGAAATCTAGAGTTCCTTCGCAAAGTGCACGCTAAAATTATAATTGCACCTATTTTACGTACAATTATAACTTTGAGTGCACAACTCTTGTTATGTTTTAGTCCAAAAAACTAACATTTTAATAATAGCATGTCTAAAACTAAATTTCCAGTAAATAACCTTTTTGTACGCACCAAAGCTTTTGGCGCGACTAAGGTAGCATTTGGTTGAGAGACAAGATGAGGTGGGATGATCCTGACTCTAATTCGTGGGACGGGATGACTCTATTTTCTGTTTGGCTGGCGAGGGATGGGATGGACCTATTTTCTGTTTGGTGCAGAGACGTCAAAAGCGGGATTAGCTACTGACAGGTGGGACCCATTTATCAGTTTTTTCTTTTTTTCTTACTCCTTTCCTTATCTCTTTCCCTCAACCGCAGCCGCACAAAAGCTCGCGCACCTTCCTCGAGCTCGCAGCGCGCCGCCGCGTGCCTCCTCATCCTCTGCCAGGCGTCACCCCGCGCCCCTCCACCGACGAGGTCGTCCATGCCCACGCCTCCTCCTCCGCGTGGCCCCCTGGATCTTGCACGACGGCGGCCTCCCCGGATCTCGCGCGACGGCGGTGCCTCCCCGGATCTCGCGCGACGGCGGCCTCCCCGGAGCTTGCGCGTGGCGGTGCCCCCCAAGAGCTTGGACATGGCGGCAGCTCCCCGAGCTCGAACATGGCGGCGGCCTCCCCGGAGCTCGGACACGGCAGCGACTCCCCGAGCTCGCACCTGGCGGCGCCCCCCCCGATCTCGCGCCAGGCGGCGGCCCCTCAAGCTCGCGCCCAGTGGTGGCTCCCCAAGCTCGCGCGTGGCGGCGGACCCCGACGCTCCTCTCCTTCATCAACATCCACTAGACCACTACGCACCCTCTCCTCTTCTTCTTGCCAGCGAGCGGGCTTGTCTCACCTGGGGCGAACCCGTCCGTCAAATTTTCGGGGACGGCATGTTAAAAAAAAAATTCGGGGACGGGGCAACCCGCATCTTACGGGAATATCCCCAGGTGGGACGTCCTCGCCCCCGACGGCCTCAGAACCAAGCAGCCCTCGTCCCGGGTCCATGCCATCTCATCTCGCTACATCCCAGCAACCAAACACAGCCTAAGCGACTAGAGAAGCCATGCTAGCGGCGATCGAGCACCTAACTCATGCTCATAACTTTAATTGCATGTGTTTTTTTTCAAAAATCAGAAAAAGAATCGTCTAAATTCATGGTTCTCAATGAAGTATTTTATTGTCATTTCTAGTCATAAGTGTTTATTTTTTGCCCAAACAACTCATATTTTAATAATAGTACACCTAGAGCGTCTTCCACTCATGCGGGCTTCGTGCTACACCCGGCGGCCGCTCGTTGCTTCTGTGTTTATGTGGGGTCACTCCTAGCCTCCCACCCTCGCCAGAGATCACGCGGGGGGAGGCCGAGAGTTTCCTAGAACTGAATGAGTGCTAATGTACGAAGCGAGGGTATCCCGAGGGAGAACGAGAAATAAATGCAGATTGGTTACTTATTTAATTGCCCAAAAACTGCCTCCTTTGTACACAAGCGCCCCGGGTATTTATAGCTCACACCCGGGGCTGCGATAAAATTACAAAAGGGTTGACGTAAGACCATCAACGACAGTACAATGACCAAGGGTAATGAGGTAATCCTCCGTACTCCTGGCCAACCACTCCTAACCATAACTGGACGCATAGGGCCGCAGCCGACTCCTGGTGGAGGCATTCCCGTGAACCCTGATGAACCCTTGCCACTCCGGGCTGGGGGTCTCCTCGTCACCGACGGCCTCACGTCATCCCCTGCCATCCCTGAACCTCGAAAGGGAGGAACTGGGAGGAAAAACCTTCGCCGCAGGGGTTACGGCCCGCTACGAGGCTGGTCACTGGGTCTGCAACGAGGGTTGGGAGACAGGCGGGGGGTCAAGCTGGAGTCACCTTTCCCCCAACAGTTCACGACCAAGACTGGGAGAGGAGGGCTAGACGGCAAAGTGGCCCCTATATACAGCTCAATCATGCCAAAGAAACATGGTGCGACTCAGTCACGCCAAAAGATTTGGCATGACTCAATGATGCCATGGACCTAACCAACTCAGTTGGCTAAAAAGTATCTAGAGTTCCTTAGCAAAGCATCATGTACTCAAAATTATAATTTCACGTAAAATACGTGCAATTATAATTTAGCGCGTGCAATTTGCTAAGGATTTCACTTGTACACATATGCTTAGAAATTACTCCCTCTATTCTAAATTATAAGACAATTGGGCGTTTATAGATTCAATAGCTTTTGCTATACACGCTTAGATATAGACTATGTCTATATGCGTAGTAAAAGCAATGTATCTAGATAAGAAAAATGTCTTATAATTTAGAATGGAGAGAGTATATGACAAAGTAGTACATTAAAAACCATGAATTTATATGACTTTTTTATGATTTTTAGAAACATTTTAGAGCTAAATAGCTTAACTGTAAACTCAAATATGCCATTATGTGAAGAATTTAAATTTGAAAACTTCAAAACATATGATTCCATGTATAAGTAAAATGGGTTGTACTTGACCTGAGCATCTATTTCAAAAGTTACAAGATTTTTGAAGCCCTCTAGGTTCTTCATCGCATATTCGCATATCAACAAAAAAAATCAAATGGCCGATATATAGTTCAAAACGATACGTGCAAGTCGTTTCCCCGTAAACTATTTCTGCCTTTTTGTTCTCCCATCGAACGACTTCTATAAAAATACTTTTCTTTTGAAAATCGTTTTTCCAGTAGACGGTTTTTAGAGAAGTTGTCCCACCGGTAGAGGATTTCTTAAAATCGTTCCTTTAGATTTTTTTTACAAAGGAAAATTTTATTAATTTTCAATAGTATTACATCCAGGTGATAAAGAGTCTTAGAAAAATTCCGGCCTCTCAAAGAAGCATATAGTCTTTTTTTAATCAACAAAAACAAATCACCCATACAATCTAGTAACACTCAATCAGAAGACTGGAATGCCGAAGAATATAACCTTGGCCACCCATGCTTGCGAGCCTCCATAACCAAATCATGTGCATCCGGCTTCCAAAGGATAGCCCATGAGTGGAGTTGGTGTATAAACGAGTAGATAACCTGCAAAGAAAAGTATTTTTTTCTTTTCAAAAACTAAATCATTCTTGCATAGTCAAATAGACCAAATAGTGACTGCCGTGCCTAATAGGATAATGGGTTTCAACATCGTGCTAATCCATTCTAACCATGTACCAAACAAGTGTGATACCCTATGAGGAATAGATACGCCTAAAGCCACCCGTATTATTAACCAATTAGCCCTATAGCAAACGGACAATCGAAAAAAGGTGTTTAATTGTCTCCTCTTTGTGACAAAAACAAGTTTAGCTACCATGCCACTTTCACCTGGCTAAATTATCTTTTGTAAGAATGACACCTCGACGTAAGTACCATAAGAAAATTTTAATCTTCAAAGGTGCTCTTATCCAAATACATTTGTTTATGTTGGGTATGTCTATATGGATTAAAGCTTGATAGTGTGATTTCACTAAGAGTTGTCAAGTTTGAGTAAATTCCAGTGAAACACGTCCAGTTTGAGTCAAATTCCGGTGAAACACATCAGGCTCATATCCCAAAGAAATATTATCAATACGCAAAGGTTGTTCCATGCTGCTAATTTGGGTCCTTGTCTCTACGCCATGAAAGGTTAGGTGGAGAAGTGCTAAGAGCTGCAACTTGTGTAATCTATTTGGGTCTAGCTATGTTGCAGAGGCAAGGATATTGTTCTCGCAGTGGTGTAGCACCCAGCCACTTATCCTCCCAAAACGAATTTGTGACCCATCCTTCACTGTGAAGGCACCGAAGCGTAGAAATCCCGCTTAACCTTCATAAGTCTGGATCAGAAATGCAAGTCTCCTGCTTTCCATTCTAGTTGTGATAATGGTTTGGACCCTAAATATTTATTTTGGAGTATCTGCTGCCAAGTGCCATATGACGTAAGTAGCTTAAACAACCATTTGCTAAGTAAAGTTGTGTTCTTGATACCCAAATTATGTATGCCAAGACCTCCTTGATCTTTTGGTTGACATGCACTACTATAGATTGACCTATCACCAACGTCTCTATCACCGCCAGTATCACTGAAACCGATGGTAATAGTTATCACCAATGGTTCGTAAGAATGTCTGGGTTGATAACTATCACAGCCACTTCGTCTTACCCACCAGTGGTGATAGTCCATCATCACAGCCGGTTTGCACCAACAACCGGAACCGACAGTGATGATGTGCTCCTCATCACTGTCAACTCGCCATATGAACCGGTGGTGAAGACGTTTTTCATCGCCAGCTTGTTGTATGATACGGTGGTGATAACCATGCCGTAGCATAAAATCTCAAATAAAGTCGGATGGAAACAAACTTTATATCACTTTGTAGTTGATGACTGTTTTATTAGAAACCATTTACGGTCCCAGAATTCTGTTTGAAGGGCTCAAATTTTGAAATTTAATTTTTTTGAATTGTACAAACGACCTTAGATGGAAAAACGACCAAAGACACTTTGTAGTTGACAACTATTTCATTAGAAATCATTTATAGTCTCAAATTTGTATATGAAGTTTTAAAATTTAAAAAACCAAAATTTTCAAACAACCTCCTATGAAAAATCGACCAAAATCAAAGTTGTAGATCTTGGTGAGAACAACAACTTTGTAGTTGATGAGTTTTTTATTTGAAATCATTTGGGGCCTCAAAAGTCTGGCTAAAATTTTGACATTTTAAAATTTAAATTTATCAAACGACCTTAGATGGCGAAACAACCAAAAATCAAAGTTATAGATCTCGATTAGATTTTTTTTTTGTAGTTTATGACTTTTCCATCTAAAGCTATTTAGGGTCCTAAATATTCATTTTAAATCCTGAAAAGTGAATACTAGGGGAATGTATATGGTATATAGACACAAGTAACTTAGGGGTGTAGTGGTTAGAGGGGAGTGTTAGAGGAGCTACGCGCGAGGACAAAGGTCTCAGGTTTGAATCCGAGCACGGCGTAGCACGCGGATTTTCATGTGAAAAATCGTGTGACTTGTGGTGTGGAGGGCTTCTCGGGATGGAAACAAAAATTTTTGCTATTTTTTGGCACGTTTTTGTGATTTATAAAAATTCAAATCACTGCCGGCCGGTAATACGAACCGACTGTAATAAATTATTATCACCATCGGTTGCAAAACCGACTGTATTGAGAATGCCATCAACAACAACAACTCACTGCCGAGACCGAAAAGCGTTTGTGATGGGCTTTACGAACCGCTTGTGATAGGTCTGAATATAGTAGTGATAGCACACTCCACTTGGCGAGACGATATGTTTTCTTTTGCTCATCGCCTTGCCAATAAATCTGGAGCGAAAATAGTCTAGCTTTTTCAAAACTCCCCTAGGTATCTCAAAAGACAACATATACATTCGAAGGCTGTTGACAGTCTATTTGGTTCATAGCTAGAACTTACCACGCCACAAATTTGGCATGCCCTAATTTCTTAGGCATGTGTTTGGTTCATGCCATAACTATGGCGTGCCAAAGTTTCTTAGTCATATGTCCCATATGTCAGACACATTTTGATGCCCAACTTTACCAAAAGTGTGGCGCCAGATTTGTTGGCCACACTTTTGTTGGCTGCCACAATTCGCCCAACCTTAGTTCTGCCAAAGTTAGGCATCAACTAAACAGACCTGAATTTATTAGTGTCAAGCAGCCTCCAAGAGAGAGATGTTTTTTCTTTCAAGCCGCTTAGTCGTTTCTCGAATCGCTCCTCCACCTTTCTCTAGTTTGAATTCCTTAATTTCTTGTAGTGAACTGGGATACCCAAATAGTTGACTGGGAATTCACTGGCTTTGCAGCCAAAAATCTCCTTATATTGGCCCGATCTCCTCTTGGGCATTACCAAAGCAAAGCAACTCGCTTTTATGAAACTTAATTTTGAGACCTGACACTTGCTCAAATGCACAAAGCAAAAGTTTCATGTTAAGCTTGTTCCAGATCATGTTCCATACAAAGAATCGTGCCATCTGATTTGTTCATCGTCTTTGGCTCTCTTTATGATGACTGGACGATATGGTATATTTATTTGAGAAATTTTATTATGGGTGGAAAAGTAAGGACCGTTAATGAGGAGAGATCAAGTGGCCTGAACAGAGGCACCAAAAGAAAAGTACTGGGAGGTATCAAATGCATGCTAAATTGGTGTGATTAGTAGTTTAGTACCATCATTTTCTATATTTCTTATTATTTAACTAAGGATAAATTAGTAAATTCATAACACAAGGATAATAACTTGAGTAGCGTAGGTTCCATCTGTTCATCTCCATAGGCAGCGTGGTCGTCGGGACGCTGGCGCCTGGTGACGGGATCCGCCTCCACCGGTTGGCTACCATGCATGGCTCTCGCGAGTCCCTTGGAGATGCGTAGAGACATGCAGCAGTGGTGGCGAGTTCAATTCCACGACGACGGCGCTCCCGTATGATGTGGTGTGCGGCTCTGGCGCCGGCATGGGCATTGCGTACGACAAGGTGACCGACTTGTCTTTGAACGAGGTGACTGATTGAGTCGGCGTGTGGGAGGGAGGAGACTCGGGAGTGAGAACCACGGCGGCGGGGGCGAGTGCAGTGCGGTGACGGCGACGGGGCGAGGGCAAGCAAGCGGCGGGGAGGGTCACGAAACGCACCGGTGAGGCCGTCACCCCTGAGGGGTCAGGGTTGTTGATATGAGCAATTACCTTATTACCCTTAAGTAAACAAAATTAATTGGCAAAATATTACATATCCGAATGGTCAGAATAAATCAGAGACTTAGGTATTACTAGCAATATGCCCGTGCGTTGCAACTGGAGAAAAAAACTATTAAACATTCATGCAAAATGATAATGTGAATGGTACATATCTACTTATGTTTAATGCTTTTATAATATATTTTGTGATGACCTGTCACATCCATAACATAAGTTAATGCTGACAATAAATAACAATGTCCTATTAAAACTGTATCGAATTAAAATACATCTTAGTATATTTTTCCTTCCATTATAAAGTGCATAATTATTTAGATATAAATATATCAGAACTTTAATTCTCCAAACTACCCATATGTTTCTATGACTCAATATAGACCTTTGTAGCTTTTTTGACACATCATATCAACCTTCTTAACTTTTTTGTCGATGTGTAAAGGATTGGTCCGTCCGCTAATGATTATGATGGGAGACCTCTCTTGATTTTTCACATGGCAACCCGCATCAGGAATTACATAAATACATTTCTTCAGATTTCATTAGACAATAATCTGCACAAGATTTCGGTTCACGAAATAATTAGTTGTACCATTGAGTAATCCATATTTTAATAAAAATAAGTTTTGTTTCTAATCAGAACTACATCAGATGGTGTACATTTTTTCCCTCAAAACTTAATGCGCAAACAAACTTAATAATTGTTGAAAAGTAGGGTTATACACTGGGGCTTGCCTTGGGTAGGAATCGGACATCGAAGAGTTAGTGAAGGCTTCGGGAACACCGTCGACGAGGACATCCTCCTCGTACTCCTCGGCCTCCTCCACGTATTCCAGGTCTGCCTCTCACACGTTCTCGGTCATCACCGAGCCTATATATAATTGCTGAAAGGTAGGGGTTATGCACCGGAGCTTGCCTTGGTAGGAACCAGACATTGAAAAGTTAGTGAAGGCTTCAGGAACACCGACGACGAGGACATCCTCCTCGTACTCCTCGGCCACCTCTGCCTATTCCAGGTCTGCCTGTGGCACGTTCTTGGTTATCACCGAACCTATATGCATATAACATATGCAAGGATGATTTAATACACCTATAAACAAAGCATAATCTAACAAGATTCATAACATCTATGTATAGATCATATTTTTATGAAGCTAATAAAACTGGTTTGGCATATTTCTATTTTTTCTATGATTTTTGGCGAATTTTGCAAGATCTTTGTTTTTGTATAAAAAGAGAAAACGAAAAGAAAAGGAAAAAGACTTGCATGGGCTTGATCTTGCCCACAAAAAAGTCGGTCCAACTGCAAGGATTCAGCCCAGGTTAAGAAAAAAGCCCACCAGGAGAGGTCAACTCGGATCTGGACATTTTGCGTCGGAAACCCGATCTATTCACCTTTTCTTCCTCTCTGGCATATTTACGTCTGTACATCTGTGGAACCCCGTAAATCAGAGACTTAGGTATTAAAAGTACTTGGTAGTACCCACCAACCACAAAAAAAAGAGCCCCTTTTTTGAATTTAGCATATCCATGGTATATTTTTGTAATTTCCATATAAAAATGTATTAAAAAATAAAAAACCATAAGTATATAGCCAGAGTTCTCGTAGTTATTATCTTCCTATGACACAAAGCCACTCATTCAGTTGACCAATCTTTGATTTGGCTAGGAAGGAACTCCGAGGCTTGAAAAGGAAGGATCTCATCGAGACAATGGCCAAGAATTTACCTCCAGGAGCAATCCGCTTCGGCTGCCATGTGGTTGAGATCCACCAAGATCCTGGTACCCATGGAACCATTCTTACTACAGCCGGTGGTTGCACTATCAGGGCCAAGGTGTATCTTATCGAATTCATCTCTTTTTGTTTATTTAATTTCTCTATCTGAAACTCTGTGTGTTGATCGATCTCGACGTGCAGGCTGTGATTGGATGTGATGGCTGGAACTCGGTGGTAGCCAAGTACCTAGGACTGTCTGCGCCTAAAACAAAGCTTGGCACTGTTCTTCGTGGTTTCACTATGTATTCACATGAGCATCCATTTGGGACCGAGTTTCTGCGATTAACCGGAGAGGAGTCCTTTCTCGGCATATTTCCAGTATCCCACAATCTAGTTCATTTCTTCCTAACCAGGCCTGTTCCTCCAACAGGTATATATGTTTATGATTTATGGAACTAGTACAAGACAAACTGCTAGCTGAATCTAAGCGCTTACAATGATGTCACCCAGGAATTATCACTGAAGATGTGAGGGCCACGAAGGATTCCATGCTAGAGAAGCTACGAGCTCGGGATATCCCTTCCGAGATCATCGAGATGGTGCGGAACTCCGATCCGGAGTCCCTGAACGTCGTGAACAACACCTGGTACCGGCCTCCATGGCAGGTCGCGCTCGGCACCTTCCACAAGGGCGTCGTGACGGTCGTCGGGGATGCGATGCACGTCATGGGCCCATTCATTGGCCAGGGCGGCGCGTCGACGCTCGAGGATGCCATCGTGCTCGCCCGGTCGCTGTCACGAGCCGCCGGCGACGACTACAGTGTTGCGATTCAGGAGTACGTCCGAGAGAGGAGGCCGAGGGTGGCGTTGCTGTCTCTGGAGAGCTTTGTCGTGGCGACGCTGATGGGCGCCAAGTCGCTGGTGACGAAGCTTGCCTGCGTGGCTGTTCTGGCACTCCTAGGCAATCGGTCATTTAGGCATGCCAACTACGACTGTGGTCGCCTCTAGCACTCCACAATGCATTTCCTTCTACATCATGGCATTCATTAGTTGCCATGTGGATATTGGAATAATTATGTGCCAAACAAGAAATTATGCCACAATAATTGCCCTTGCTTCATCCAGATGAGATGAAACAATGCACCTATCTTTCTCTTTTCCCTTTTTCTTGACTTCGCATTTTCACCACTACACTGAAAGCAAATGATCAAGTCTTGATGGTCAGTTTGTTTCTGAAATGAAGGAGTTGCTCATTATATAATAATAATAATATAATATAATAATAACATCTTTAAACTAGAAGACACTCCTCGCCAGAAACATTGTCCACGTCGCTCCAAAATTTCTCGCTCATCCGAACTCCTATTGTGTGGTTCAGATTGCTTGGAATGAATTTCATCAGGAGCGGCTTCTCGTGCTTCTCCTTACCTTCTTCGTCTTCTACACTGCTTCTCTTTGGCTTCTCGTGCTTCTCCTTACCTTCTTCTCTGGCTTCTGATTCTAAATCTAGAGGCTTCTCCTTCTCGAAACTTCCCCTTTCCTTATCCTCCCTCTCCTGTTTCACTGCTCGGTCTCTGCCTCGCCCTCCGTTGTTGCGCCACCGCCGGCTCCTGCCCTGTTCGCTTGAGTTTATTAGCCAAATCAGCCAGCCATTCAGCAGTGTTTTTCTCTCGCAAAAAATCAACGAACAGTGCTTTCAGCCATGGCTTATCAGCCAAGCAAACAGGGCCACCAACCTCTGTACCTCGCTTTCCTCGTGACCTCCTCCTTTTGTTCCGCCCGTCGGTTAAACACCTCCTCAACAGACTCAAAGCAACACGCCGTTGCCCTTGTCCACCTCCGGTAGATTTGGCGGTGGTCGCCGGCGGCTTCTACCGGCGGTTAGGCCCCCGTCTGCTGTTCCGCTGTGTCCTCGGCCTTGCGCTACTCTCCTTCGTCGTCCTGTTGTAGCCCTGTTGTCACCGGTGGTGCATTCTCCGCCTCCATCTCTTCGGATTCGCGGGTCACTGTTCATCCCTTGCGCCTCCGATTTGTTCAGCTCTGGCCTTCAGCGCATTTGTCTTCCTGTTGTTCTCACAGGGTTATCCGGATCAGTGGCACAGGTGTCCCCCTCGGCACCTCGCTGTCCAGCTCCATTGTACCGCCGGGTGTACGTGATTTGTCCACATCAAGTTGCACTTTGGTACGCCTGTTGGGCCTGCACTCACGTTCGTCGTTTGTGATGATTCTGTATATATTGGCGAGAACAAGAGTTCTCGCTAGCTCGATTTAGTCACGCTGCTAGGTAGATCGCTTATCTGTATCAAGATTGCGGTCACCCCTGGCACAGATTAGCCTTCCTGGAACAACTTTTTTTTTGAAGGATCCTTCCTGTAACAATTGGTTGCCCATACCCCCAGCGAGCTAGCTGTCCATGGCTTCCACATAGTTAGGTAGCCTGTTGTTGCCTTATTTCATATCCTGTTTCGGACCTCGAGGCTCTTGACTATGGGGCGTGCTGCCTATCCATGTTATGCTTATTTGTTTATTACCAAACTGCTCTCTGTTCTTGTTTTGGTTGCGGGTTAGGTTCCTTCGTGATGTCTTCGGCTTTGTTATGTTTACGATGCTTCTATTTGCAGACGTTTCCAAATCACACCATGCTGCAAGTTAATTGGATTGGTCCTAAATTCGATTGTTATCAGTGCTTCGTTAGCATTCTTGTTGTTTAACAAAATCCATGTTCCTTAGCTTCGCAGGATTGTCTCCGCTACCCGGCTTCGAGGTCGTTTCTTCAGCAGATATGAAGCTTAGCGTGTTCACTTTGCTGTCGCTATTGACCGTTGTGTTCTTCTCCACGCCTTTATTCAAATTGTCCTGTCTCTGTCTTACATTTCTTTATTTTTCCCTCTTCTGCTATGCGTCTTGTCTTACATTTCTTTATTTTTCCCTCTTGTGCTATGCGTCCTGGTGTTGTGTCTCTTCCGTGGTTCATTAATATACTACTGCATGCTCCTTAGGGCACCCGCAATGTGTTTGCGGCCGTAGCAATAAGGATGGGGCCCACCTGTACTGAGCTACAACTAAAACACAGTTCACAATGTTTAATGTCGTTTTGAGAATAAGGTGGGTCCGGCTTCAGAGAAAAAATATTCCAACCCCAACCTCCATGAGATGTCCTACCCGCGTTCACATTCAGCTGAGGAAAATATCACAGGTCCCTGCATCGGAGCCCTTCCCGGCGGTGGCGGCCGGCCGGGGCTGCGGCGTGCGGTGGTGAAAGTCCATTGTTTGGTGTTGGTAATTAGTGACAATATCTAGTACTAACCACATAGTAAAGACATGTGTGTAGCTATGATGTGGTTAGTGCAACGACATCATGAAGCAAGGATCAAGCAATGGTGATGTGATCAAGTGCTTGTCATGATAAAGATGGATGAAGGTGCAAAGCCAAATCATGATGTTCAAGGCAAAGGTATATGATAGGACTTTTCGGTTTGCATCCAAGATACCATAGATGGTGTGGATGACATAGGATATATAGCCGTACTATGAAGAGGAAAATTCTCTTTGCAATTGAGTCCTACATGTGCCTCTAAGTGTCATTCTTTGATCATATGCATTATGATCTAGTAAAGAGCTAACGTAACGCCTTGAAAAATGATTGTGAAAATGCTAACACACATGCACATGGTGATGTACACTTGGTGGTGTTAGCATATTTGCGAAGGCGGTGGAGTTTGAACGGTAGAGAGGGGTTTGGGATCCTCTCTCCCTCCCGCCGCTCGGCGGGATTCAGGCGTTTTCGAGGAAATGAAACGCTTATTTTCCATTGCGCCGAAGGATGAAAAATGAGGCGAAGTCGCGGGAGAAACACTCGTCGGACGCTGGTCTCGGGAGCGTCGGACGCTGACATCAGCGTCTGGTGGCTTACCCTTGTTCGCGCGCTGCTGAAGGAGGCGTCAGACACGGTGGTGTTGAAGTGACAGACGCCGGGCGTCAGCATCTGTTGAGAATGACGTCAGCAGCTCCATTGGCCTCGACGACGACAGACGCGGTGCGCGTCTGTTGCCTTCACGACGGACGCGTCAGGTGGCGGAAAACCGATGTTTGGACCTTATTGGACCGCGTCTGTCGAGCGTCGGACGCGCGGACCTTCTTGTGACAGACGCGTCTGTTGAAGGCGAAGACGACCGTTGGAAATTTGACTGCGCAGGACACGTGGCAGCTTTGTGAGCATCGGACGTGGTGTGTCGCGTCTGTTGCAAGCGCGACAGACGCGTCTGGTGACCCCGCGTTTTGGAATAACGGCTCTATTCGAAGGGGTACGTCTATATATATGTGTTGCCCGGCTCTAGGGCTGCTCTCTTGGCACTTTGACATTCTTGTGAGCATCTTGAGCTGAGCCAATGCCCTCACCTCTCTCCCCACTCATCTCCTTGCATTCGATTGCGATTCTTGAGTGAGATTGAGTGATTCAAGTGCATTGATCATTGCTTTGCATTTAGAGGCACTTGAGGGATTATTTTGCTGCGGGATTTCTTGTTACTCTTGGTGGTTACCGCCACCTAGACGGCTTGGAGCAGCGGTGGAGGTCCGGCACGTGTTGGTGATTGTTCGTGGCCGGCTCCAGTGATTGGTTTGTGAGGGGTTCTTGTGGTTCCCCGGTGAAGCGCCGAATTCCAACTCTAGTGGATTGCTTGTGTCATTGCAACTCTTAGCCATTGGTAGGTTCTTGTGGCGCCTTTTGAGAGGCTCGGTGTGTTAGACCGATTAGCCAACGAACCACGTGGTGTAAGGGGATACAACGGGGACTAGCGTGCCGGCAAGCACGTGAACCTCGGGATAAATCATTGGTCTTCATCTCTTGATTGTGATTGATTCATCCCGGTGTTTGGTTGGCCATTGAAACTATTGATTGGTTGGCTCAATTCATCGCCCATTGGTGAAATCAATTCTATCCTTCTCTCACATTACTTTTCTAGTTGTTCTTTGCTAGTCTTAGTAGCTTTGTTAGCTCGAGTAGAGTAGCTTGTTTAGTTGTTACTCTTGCGGTTTGACTTACGGTTGAGTGAATCAAAACTAGAATTGTCAATTGAAAAGGTGGCTTGCATCACCCCTTTAGGCTAGGCAAAACTCGCATCTTACCGTTTGTGTTACTAATTAAATTGTTTAAGTGATCTTTGTAGAAAGTTTTATTAGGCTATTCACCCCTCTCTAGCCATCAAGACCTTTCAGGTGGCCGAGGACAGCTCGCCGGCACGCGCCATTGCTGCGCCGGGGAGGCCGTGCGTCTGGCGGCCGAGGGCCGGCGGTGCCCGCGCCCGCGCGTCGGGGCCGCTCCGAGGGGGCATCGCGAGCCCGCGGCCCTCGCGCGTCGGGGCCACGCCGAGGCGGCGTCGCGAGCCTGCGGCCCTCGCGCGTCGGGGCCGCGCTGAGGGGGCATCGCGAGCCCGTACCGAGGCCGGCCGAGCGCCCGAGTGCCGGTGGCCGGGTGGCCGCGTGATCCCCAAATCTTCCGCTCTATCCCAGCATTCTATTCAATCCTCAGCCAAATCCTACAAATCGAACCTAGCTCTTACCGGATCTGTGGTCAGCAGCACGTGATCCATGCCTCATCGCCGTGGAGAAGCAATCGGTGAGGCACAATGGAGTTTGGGATGGAGATGGTGTTAGGCCGGCGGTTGGATGGGAGTCCAGCGGCAGGCTGCTGCAGGTAAATAAGCCATGTATGCACGCTTGGTGTGTGGCAGTAATTAATCATTCAATTTCACGATTTGCATGTGGAAGTGTCCTTTGGTAAATATGTTGTGGAATATTGATTTACTACTTGTGCTAGATCTGTGCAAGATACAAAAAAAAGATACACGATGCATGCTTCATTACGAAAGGATGGTACTAGTACATACTGCATACTTGTGATCGTCATAATAATAAACCCGATTACATAGTAAATGTCTAAGTGCTAATAAGAACTCTTAAACTCTAGTTTTGTTGTGGCTGAGTACTAAATTTTTGCCATATATGTTCTATCAAATCTGCCTTTAGACGACGGTGGGTTGATCGATCTTGAATTTCCATGTTTTTTTCCATAACCTCTGCAAATCCATGGACTGGGTCATGGTTAAGTCCTGTCATTTGTGCAGAAGCTTGCGATTGTTCATGTGTTGTCATCAAGGATCCCATAGGAGTCTCTCTCATCCTGAGCTATCATGTTGTGCAAGATAACACATGCATACATGATATCAGCTAGTTCTTCCCTTTCCCAAAGCCGTGCTGGATGACGGATTATGGCTCAACGTTTCTGCAAATCCCCAAATGCTCGTTCCACATCTTTTCTTGTTGATTCTTGTCTTTGTGCATACATTCTATCCTTGTCATTTTGAGGTCTAGTGATTGATTTCACTATTGTAGCCCACTCTGGATAGATACCATCAGCTAGATAGTATCCCATATTATATTCTGTTCCATTGATATGAAACTGAACACTAGGAGCTCTACCTTGTAGTACTTCAGTGAATAATGGTGATTGATCCAAAACATTGATGTCATTATTTGAACCAGCAGCATCAAAAAAGGCATGCCAAATCCATAAGTCAGCAGAGGCAACTGCTTCAAGCATGATAGTGGGTACGCCATAATCACCTCGTGTGAATTTCCCTTTCCATGCAACCGGGCAATTTTGCCACTCCCAATGCATGCAGTCAAGACTACCTAGCATCCTGGGAATCCATGTGCCTCATCTTGTTCAAGTAAACACTGAACATCTTGTTCTGTAGGCCTACGAAGATACTGCTGAGAAAATAAATGCCTCACACCTTGAACAAAATTAACCATGCATTCCACATCTGTGCTTTCTGCACCCCCAAAAGCCTCATCCATAAGATCAGCAGGCGTACCATATGCCAACATTCGTATTGCAGCAGTGCACTTTTGCCATGGTGATAGACCAACCTTCCCAAATGCATCTTGTCTCAAACGAAAATATGGAGACCAATTGCCAAGGGCTTCCACAATGTGCAAAAATAAATGTTTTCTCATGCAAAATCTCCTACGAAACTGGTCATTGGTATATAAAGGATTTTCGGAGAAATATTTAGCAAACAATCTGTTATGATCCTCTTCATGATTTCTATTGATGTACCTTCGTTTGTAGCCCTTCGCCTATTAGAAGTACTGGCTTGTGCTTGCAGTTGTGCTTGTAGCTGCACTCCTATCTGAGATTCTATCTGAGCTTCTATTTCTGCCTCCATAGGATCATTGATTTCTTCCCACATTAGCTCTTCAATGTTATCACTAGAGCTAGAATCATCTGACTCAGTGGATTGGTCTTTCGAGTCACTTACATTTCTAAAAATATTAGGCTGGCTATTGTGATGGAGGTGAATGAAAGTGAATGGGTAGTGTCCTGCGGGACATCACATATTTGTAGATGCACTCCAATGGCTAGATGCACTCCAACCGCTAGCCTTTTCTTTTGTCAGCATACAGCTAGCTTTTTCTTTTGTCAGCATACCAACAGCTAACTTTTTCTTTTGACAGCATACCAATAGCTAGCTTTTTCTTTTGTCAGCATACCAACAGCTAGCTTTTTCTTTTGTTAGGTTTATTGACATGTGTTGAGGTCAAGGAAATGAAGATGGAAATAAAATCAGTTCACAATTACACAGATTTGCTCAGCACATTCTACTTAGTACACAGGATGTAGAAATACAATAGAAATCGGTTCACATTACAAGCAATCTCCTAATACACAATTCTAGAATATAACTAGAACATTGACATTGCCAAATAGCATTAATATCTAACATCACTTGCTGGTCATTTATTCCTCAGCAAGTTCTCTACCTAATTTGTCTAAGATATAATTATGTGTCTTCAGTTGTTTCTCATTGTACTTTGATGTATCATTCTCTGATAATTTTAAGTACGTTGAGAACTTTTTAGCCCTTACCTTTTCTTGTTTTTGCTCTTGCGCTTTCTTTTTTTGCTACTGCTGATAGTACTGTGGCTTCATCTGACTTTAGCAATGCTGCTGCTCTTTGTGTAATAGCTTCATGAAAAAGAACCATATTTTGACATGGCTTGTCTCCCAAAGGTGATGGTGCACCTTTTCCTTTGAGCCTTTGTTTTGCTGCCTTCTGCCCCTTAGGACACTTTTCTTTACTCAAAGTTTCTTCCTCAGTATCTTGGTTCGATGAAGAAGTATATGCTCCGAATTCAGAAATCGTGTTTCTCTTATTCTTGCTACCCTCTTCGAGGATTCTCTTCCATTTGGGCTGGTCTTTGAGATTTTTCCACAAATACTCTAAGGTGAAAGATCTTCCCTTGTTTTGTTTTTTGAACCTTGCATAGGCTATCTGCTTTATCATGTCATCTAAATACCCACTAGTGAAGGTACTTGTAGCTCGAGAATAGCATCCACAGAACTTGGTTACATCTCTCTTGACGTTACCCCAATGTACCCTGCACTTCTTGGGTGTCCTTTTGTGCCCATTGCTTGGCATATTTGCGTTGAATTCATCAGCTACAGCCTTCCAATAATGTTCAGTTTTCTTGTCGTTTTGCCTTGTATTAGATCAACGGAGTGTTTCAACCAGGAGCTCATTAGTCGTATATTGTCATCTTCACTCCAATTGATGTGTAGCCCTCTTCTTCCTTCTTCTTCTTCACTGCTACCACTTGACTCCACAACATGAACTGCCTCTTTTTGCTTCTGTGATGTAGGACATGGAGAAGCTGACTCCGATCCATGTGAGGAAGTGTTGGCTGGAATACCAAATGAAGGACTATGTTGCATCCCACCTTGTGATCTATTGGCTGCAAATCTGAATACTTGATTAGGTGAGTGCACTGGATTTTCTTGAATGTGGACTCCTTGAAAGCTTGCAGCAGTAGTTTGCCTCCAATTTCCTTGATTTTGAGGGCCTTGAAATATTTGTGGATGGCTATATGGTGGATAGTTTGGAAGACCAAAAGGATGAAAATTCTGGAGAAAATTAGGTGGGTAGTATTATGGAAAATTGGGGAACTGGATAGGAGGTGAGTTTTGGCTCTCACTCTCTCCTTGCTGGTTGGAGGAATCGCCCACTGAACTTGTCAAATTCCAGTTGAAAGGCTCCATGTCTTCTACTTTTCTGTGGTGAACCAATCTATCTCAGAGCATATATTTATAGTGTTGTGCTGTTATTTTGTAGGCGTATGAAAAATCTACTGGCTAGCAGTCCAAGCCAACGGTCGAAAGACTACCTGTTGGAACAGCTTGAAGTGGCCAGAGCAACGGTCATCAAAACAACAGTCTTAGAGGCAAGCCAGCAAACCAACGGCTCCCTCGGACGGTTGCCTCAGGAGCATATTTTATTGTTGTAAACAGGAACACAGCAAAAAAGTAATGTATTTTATTTGCTTGTGGTTGGACCATAGGCTTATGGTCTTTTGCTGCTTGGCTTCAACTACAGCCGCCGCCCACAATGCCTGTGGCCTTTTCCTGTAGCAGTATTAAATGCTTAGGGCTACTTTTTTGGACACATTGTGGGTGCCCTTATATTATGTGCTCATTGATCCAGCAATATATCTAACTAATGAATGGCGCGCGCCATCGCGCGCACATATATATACATTAATTACACATCATGAAGCTTCGAAAGAGTCTATACATATATATATTACACATGCTAAAGTTTGCGGAGTCTAGAACTATATAGTCATATACATTAGATGCAGAGAGATATGTTACATGTGCAGGACATCTCAGCATGCATTATAAGTTTAAGTAAACAATGATCTCAAATAAGAGCTCACCTATTGAGCAAAGCAGCCATCACCATAATAAAACACAGGAAGGGTCATGCTGAAGGTGCAGAAACCTCAGTTTTTTTTTTTTAAAAAAAACTCAGCAGCATACCAATTGAAACACTGAGAGTGTACTCTGAAATTGTAGGCATAAAACTTTTTTCGCAGGATTTATTTACAGCTTACAGTGGGAGCAAAATCAAATTATTTACAGCTTGCTCAAAAAAAAATCAAATTATTTACAGCTAGGTGCCTTGATAGCAAAGTGGCAAAGAAAGGACCCACTGTGTACTGGTACTTCCCAAGGAAAGCGAGGCATGGAGCAGAGATGGGAGACCACTTGGCTGATGCCCGATCACAGTGACATTGCTAAAGCAATCAGGTTGCAACATAAAAGGTATCATGTGGTTATAAATTTGGCCTCTAATATTTCTAGTTGTCCATGTAATAAAGTTGTGCCCAAACTTATTATATTAATACATTCCAATATGTTATTCAGTTTGGCTGTTGAACTGGTAATCTATGATGAGACACATGGATTACTACTGTGAATTTTACAGCAGCATGCCATAATTAACAGGAACTTAACAAAGTCCACAATGTAATTTCAATTCTAGTAAACCATGAACTCTCTCGTCTGTTTTTTTTTTAAAATTCATTAGGGACATATGGAAATGTCGATACTTAACCAATCAGGATAGATTAATTATATAACAAACCAGAAAAATGTCTTTAGGTTAGAAGCAGGTACACAAATCCTATGCAAGTGTAGAACAAAATATTTTTTAAAAAAAATCAAAAAAGAATAAACCGTAAATAGTGCTTCCTTTTCTTCAGTAAACCTCTATCCAACCATTATGCACCTAGCTATTACATAGAAGACATTAAGAGAGAGGAGAGAGGGTCGGCACCTGTCTGCTACTTTATGTTTTTCCAGTAAGCAAAAACTCAGCACTGACATAAGGCACCAAACTATTTAGCTTATAATTGCTGAGAAACCTCTAGGTAAAAACTTCAGCTTGTTTGTTTGTATTAGGTGTTACCACTGCAGGAGTGGAGATCATAAGGTTCATAAAGAAGTCTAGTTAAGGGGCTTTCTTTACCTATAAAATTAAAGCTGGGGTACATGTGTGAAGCAATAGAATACATCAAATATTGCGTCTTTTCATTGATAATATTGAATTTCCATGGAGACAGTAATAGTCCAGTATAAAATTGAGGCACAAAAGGACATATAATAAAAATGATTCTTAACATTTTGTTTTACGTACAAGCAGACCTGAAAAAAATCACCTTGACGACTTCTCCATAAAACTGAAACCTATGATGTCATCAATTCCAAGAGGCTTGAGTTGCAAAACAACATCTGAGAAGTCACACCGCCTGACCTCAAGCACAGTAGAAACCACCAGTTTATCAAACTCACTGTCTTGGAATAATCAGAAGCTCTTCCCTGGTCGCTCGCGTCCAGCACGACCACTGAGGGTAGAATGAGGATGTTAGAAAGGTATGCAATTAAAAAGGGACAAGTAAAAGACCAATCTAGTTAGGGTAGAATGACGATGTAAATTGCCAAGAAGGTTTTTCAAGTAAAAGACCAATCTAGTTAGGGTAGAATGACGATGCAAATTGCCAAGAAGGTTTTTTTCACCTGCATAGGAGAATAGATCAGGAAATTCATAGGAGTGCATGTGCATCTGCAAACAAAGAAGTCAGAATTAAATTACCATCTCGGGCCTGCCAGAAGCCACTTGTCATAACAAAATGCACGTGTTCGGCGTCCAAAGCAAAAAGACCAACCTGTGCCCAAAGCAAAGAAACGGACCAATTTTGGAAAAAGTATGAACAGGGGGAAAAAATGAGATCACATGACCAGTCATGGCATCAGGTAGCTGCACTGAAGCAAAAGACTAATTCTGATTGAGAGCAAGTCATGGCCATGCATTTTTGTTGTGATGGATTACTGAATCAAAATTGCTCAAAGCAGAGTGTGTAGGGTATTTTACCAGAACAGAATAATTTGCCAATGGGGGAAAAGCGCACAAAAAAAAAACTGCAAGATCATATTGTGATCCAAATATATGTATAGTCCAGTCTTTGTGTGTTGTAGGACTTAATAATTATAGGAAGATATAAATTACTACATATGTGAAATAGTTTTTCATTCTAGTGATTAGGTACATAAAACCTCGTCAAAAGGCTAGCAGTATACCATACTGAGCACGAGGGAAAATCTTTGTTGTTGCTGTTTGTCAGCTGCAGAAGGGAATGTTTGGTAAGGAAAATAGGAAGGGAAGAAGAAAATCAAAGGTGAAGCAACATAAAGGTGTTTTGAGAAATCAGCAGGGAAAAGCAACAAACAAATAGAGAGTAAAAAAACAGGGGGTCAACCTGTCAGTAACTTTGGTAGGATTTAAGTGTAGTTTTACTCTTAAAAAGTAAAGGTTATCAGACAAGGTTGTCGCTCAATGAGTTGTGCATGTGTTCAAATAGGAACAACAATAATATTATGTAGTTCTTTTTTTGTAATGACTTTCATCAGTTAAATGACATATGGTTTCCTGCCTGTTTCCCAACGTTGCTGCCATATTCTGAAGATGTATGGCTCAGTAATCATACAGGAGGACATTTGTTGCTTTTAGAGAGTATTGGACTAATCAATAACAGTGTGCAAGATCAGGGATTTAATGTTGATCTGAACTTGAAAAATTGCGATAGACATCATAGTTTATCAGTCTATACATTTCCAGTTGCAAAAGTAATATACAGCCAACAAGAACGTGAGCGCCACGGTAAAAAAACAAAACAGATGACATACTATGAAGTATGGGCCAATTTGGAGTAGAGCCTAACGAGAAGCAGAAGCAGGAGGTAGGTACCAGAGTGACAACTAATTTGAAATTAGCAGCAAACTAAATCTAAACCTGATTAAAAAACGCAGGCATACCATATTAGCAGATGCTGTGAGGCAAAACTGCAAAAGAAAGCAGTAGCAACGTAATAGCGACGTATAATACAATGTGGCAATACAAAAAAGTACCAAACAGGCAGAGGTATTCGATTGGCTATGAGGAGCACTAAAACATGGCGTTGCCTGCGTGGACCCTGAATGCAGGTAAAACCAGTGTTTATTAGTAACAACATACTATCTAAAACATAGAAAGATGGAATGGATGGGGTAAAACACATGTACCGAACCCGCAGTGCTCTTGACAACCAGTTACATATTACATATGCAAGAAACGCGAGACACGAACACCATGAGCAGGATACGTAATAAAAGCAGGGGGTTTATGTAGTGCTAATATAGAACACAAAGTTATCTGACTAAGCAAAGGCTGTAAATCCAGGAAATAATTTTGCAGGTATAGGTGGAAGATGCAACATATAGAAGGCAAAAATTCCTATAGCTGTGTAACCTCAAATCCTGATGACCTTAGGGTCTGAGCAACAGGTAACTTACATCTGGGATTCAGCATGGTGACAATTTTTTGGTTATTTCATTTCTGAAATTTGCCTCAGCCAACTAGAGAATACAGTAGAATTGTCGACTATATTTTGTTTATTTTGGAAAATATGCTGCCTTCCAATTTAACAACACTGAGATGCATTTGTCAAAAGTGATTGTCCACAATTCCTCAACTTTGACAAACCGATGAACATGCAGAACGATTACTTGATTGTTTAAATTAGAAACATGGTAAGGCCAGTGGAGTAATTTGTCAAAAGTGATTGTCCACAATTCCTCAACTTTGACAAACCGATGAACATGCAGAACGATTACTTGATTGTTTAAATTAGAAACATGGTAAGGCCAGTGGAGTAATTTTATGTAAGGTTCAGTTGGATAAGTGAAGAGAGACAGGACAGGATAATTAGGATGTAAAAGAGAGGGGCAAAGGCGAAGCACAAGCGAAAATTGGAAACCAAACTACAATGAAATAAAGACCAGAGCTATGATGCTTAAATTACAGGTTTACACAGATGAGATTCATATAAGGCTGATAAGCGAAGCTGATCAAATATAAACAAATGCAAAGGTGATTTTGAACAAAATATAGTCATGTCTCATCAGCAATGGGAAAACAATGGGAAATAAACAAGGTTGACATATGGAAGCTAAAATTGAGAGGCCTAAACGTACGCACATGGCAATATTTTTTGCTAAGAACACAAAGAGTAGGCACATGTTTGGAAAAAAAATCATTGTTCATGACAACGCAAGCTTATCTTTAAACAAACTGCAAATATTTTTTGCAGATAGCAGTCAAGTGCAGGAAAGAAGATTGGATTGTTGCTAGGGAAAAGTAGGTCATCAGTGCTGAAAGGATCAAGATGCCCAAGAGGGGGTGAATTGGGCTTTTCTAAAAATTAATTGCAAGAAATAAATCCTACAAGCCGGAATTCACCCCTAGTGTCTACTTGTGTTCCTAGAGATTCTACCGGTAAAAGTTTTGCACCCTAAGTTCCAATCCTAATCTAGCATGACAATTCTAGGAAAGTAAACCAAGCAATGATAGTAAAACGAGAAAGTTAATTGCTTGAAAGTAAGGGCAAGGAACATGGCGATGTTTTCCCGAGGTATCGGAGAGTCGCCACTCCCCACTAGTCCTCGTTGGAGCACCCGCGCAAGGGTGTAGCTCCCCCTTGATCCGCGCAAGGATCAAGTGCTCTCTACGGGCTGATTCTTCGACACTCCGTCGCGGTGAATCGCCCAAAACCGCTCACAAGATGAGTTGGATCATCCACAAGCTCCGCCGAATGATCACCAAACTCCCAATCACCACTAAGCCGTCTAGGTGATGGCAATCACCAAGAGTAACAAGCTAGAACTCTCACTTGACCACAACGAGCCTAATGAGAAGATGGATGCACACTAGCTACTCCCTAGTCACTAGTGAGGGACTCTCAAGCTTTGATTCTCAAATCACTACCCTCACTAGAGCTCTTGCACTCCCTTGCACTTCAAATGTGTTTCTCAGCTGAACAAATGAGCAAAAGACCTCTAAAAGAGGTGGAGGGGATGTATTTATACACCCCACAGTCAAATCCAACCGTTACCTGCCAACTCAGCAAAACACGCGTTGACCGGACGCGCCGGTCGACGTGACCGGACGCGCCGGTCGAACGCAACGGTCGAAAACTTGAAACACTACGCTGAGTGACCGGACGCACCGACAAGGGTGACCGGACGCGTCCGATCGTGCAGGGAGCTTACTGTACTTTGACCTGACGCGCGACCGCGTCCGATCAGTGATGACCGGACGCGTCCGATCATCAGAGTACCTTACTGGAACGTGACCGGACGCGCCGATTACATCCCAGTCGCGTCCGATTAGGTGATTTCCCTCCTGTGACACATGTCAGCCTGAACACCGCGTCCGGTCCTCGCAAGGACCGCGTCCGGTCAACAGCGCTGGAACGCAGTAGCAGTTTAGTACTGACCGGACGCGTCCGGTCAAGCCAGACACCGCGTTCGGTCAAGTGAAAACGTCTCTAAACACTCCGAAACGCGACGCAACTTGAACCAAGTTGCTTCCAACTGAACTTTGAGCTATTCTTGAGCTACCTAGTGCTAAGTTTGACAAGTGTGCACCACATCTAAACAAAAGACTCACCTAGGTCAAGCTACTCGCTCATGCCCCCCTTTATAGTACGACCAAAGGAAAAAGCGAAGATCCTAACGACTATTCCGAATGTAACTCAACACCTTGACATCCGGAACTAACCGTCCATAATCTTGACGTCAATCCTTTGAAAACCGAAACGATTTCCATCTAGGGGCATGAATACCATAGTGCCCAAAGCAGTTATCAACCCCATGACCTAACTTATCAAAGTTTCTGCAAAACACACGTTAGTCATGGTAATAAAGCGTTGTCATCAATTGCCGAAACCAACTCTCGGAGCCTAGATGCTTTCAATCTCCCACTTTTTGGTGATTGATGACAACACTTAGATTCAGATGATAAGAGTTGAGGTTTTGGAACATGCTTGGTTCACATAAGCAGAAAGCAATAAGCACAAGGGGTTAGAAGTTGCTTATGTGCCCCAAGCCAACAGTGTGTACTCATAAGATAAAACATGAAGCGTTAGTACACATAAAACATAGCTCAAAGGAAATCGGAGTAAGGCACGGAAGCACAACCTTATGAGCTAGAACCAAATAAATGATATGATATAAAATTGAGACAAGATAGACCATATATGACTCAAAGTATCTCACAGGCACACATGTCACAAAATGCAAGTACGGGAATGTAAACATGATGCATGAATGTAGCACACAAATAAAAACAAAAAACCTCTATCAAAACTCCCCCTGAATCTACCCTCTCTCTCCCTTTGGCATCAACCGCCAAAAACTAATCTAAAGATTCGACGGGGGAACAGACGGAGTCGAGTCAGGTGCCGAGGAGCGCGGAGTGATCACAAACTGAGAAGTATCCTCCTCGGACTCTGAGCTGTCAGGCTGACCCTCTGAAGAAGCACGTGGCTGTGAAGCGGTCTGGGTCTGAACAACAGGAGCAGGTACTGATGAAGAAGTAGCAACAAGCGGAGCAGTCTCTGTGACCTGAGCCTGAAGCGAGCCAACAGCTGGAGGATCTGTCGAGGCAACTGACGAAGGTACAGTCTCTGTAGTGCCAGTCCCTGTCACTGGAGGAACAACTGCCTCTGAAGCGGACAACCCTGAAGAAGTCACTAGAGTGGTGCGCGAGGGCATCGGCTGACCAGTCAACTCACTGTAGGAGGCACTCAAATCAGCAAACGGAGTGCCTGTCAGAAGGTGAGGGCGAGGCTGGTCTGAAGGAGTGAACCCCGTCTGAATAGGCGTGTAGCTCGGGGACTGGAAAGACTGGGGGACCAGCTGCTGTGGAGAGGTGAACTGGAAGCTCGGCTGTCCCTGACTCTGAAGTCCACTGGACTGTAGTGCTGGAGTCAGGACAGATGCAGGAGGAGGAACCCCAACTATAACCAAGTGACGCAGGAGCTCAAGGTACTGCTGCTGGTTTGCTGCCTGCTGTCGCTGCATCTCAAACTGCTGACGCTGTAGCTCAAGCTGCTGCCTCTGGAACTCGTCCTGTCGAGCCTGTATCTGAGCAAAAGCGGCGGCTGTGTCCTGAGCCTGTCTCTGCATCTGAAGCTCCTGTCTCTCCTATGCCTGGGTCAACCTCTCAAGTATAGCCACCATGGCTGGGTCTGAGCGGGAGGCTGGGCCTGAACCACCGGCCTCATGGTCGTGAGACCGAGGAGAGCGGTACCGGGGGATGGGCTGGTAATCCTCATCAGTGCTGTCAGAGACCTCATCCTCAATTGGATCAGCAGGCTGAGCATCTAAATCAGCAAGCTCTGCCTCAGCAAGACCCTGAACGGTCGCGTCCTGCTCAGCTGCTGTCTCGGGCACCTCTGGTCTCTCCCGCTGTCCTGGCACGGGTGCCTGCTCTTTGGTAACAGAAGCCCATAGCTGACGGATATCATACTCTAGAAAAGCAGTGGTAGTGTCTGATATCTTAGCTCTAATCTCAGGAGGCAGCTCACATGCAGATCTGATGATGAAACATATCTAATGAGCATAGGACAGCTGACGGTGTCCCTTGAAACCTTCTGCCAAGGTATCCTCCATTTCACATAGCATAAGATCCCAGATGTCAAACGGTGTCTGTGAGAGAAGGTGATGCACTACCCACAACTGCATACGGGTCAATCCCTCTCTGTACCCCAGCCTCAGAAGGAGTGTGCGTCTGACAATAGCATCCAAGACTCTGGCGAGGGGTGTCAAACTGGCTGGTGTACGTCTAGACCCTTCGCCAAAAGGCTCACGAAAGCAGGGTCGGATCAGATCAGTAGGGGGCACTGTACCGCCGTGAGGGCGTCTCGGTGGAGCAGTCTGACCAAAACACAGCTGGTGTATCTTCGTATCTGAAGCTGAAAGTCTGAGAATCTCCCGTACCCTGGTGCTGTAAAGTCTGCGGTCACGGCCTCGGAATGCAAAGTGAATGAACTCATGTGCCGGGTCAATCCAAAGTGAAGAATAGAACTCCCTGACCCAAGTGCCGCAGTATGCCCCTGTCCGTTCAAGAAAATCTGATAAGCCCGGAAGAAAAGACAGGTGCGGACGAAGCTGCTCACCAACCACCTCAACTAGAGCCTCAAGATGACAGACCCTCTGAGGTCTAAAAGCAATCCCACTGTCGACGTATGCTCTGTAGAAGTCCTCCTACAGGGGTGTGTAGAAGCCCTCTGACGCTCGGGGGTCCCGCATAGGTGGGAACCACCGACCAACCTCAACAAACCTCAGGGCCTGCACCTGGCGTGCTGTAGCTCCCCTCAAGTCGAAGTGCTTGACTAGGGGGTGACCTCGAGCCCTGGGAGGTGGACGTCCTCCACGACGCTGGCCCTCTGGCCTAGGAGTCACCTGAGCTCGCGTACGTCCTGAGCGACAACGCGGTGGAGTCTGGACTGGCTGCTCCTCTGTCTCCTCTGGAGCCTCTGTAGGTGGATCAACTGACATATCCTCTGTCCCCTCGGTGGCCTCAGTACCGAGCTGTTGACCTTTAAGATGAAAGCGACGCTCGCCAATGTGAATCCCACTGCTCCTACCTCCCCTCTCTGCTAGCTCTGCTGCATCTGCAACTGCCTGAGCAATCTCTGCATCTGTAAGTGTTTTCTTCTTCTTTCTGGCCATGGTCTTCACGCGCTTACCACGCGCAACCTCTGTCAGTCGAGGAGGACTCTCATCCCCGTCACTAGGTGCACCCCCAGCGTTCTTGCAGCGAACCATGCTGACCAACTGATGAGAAACCCTGAAAGATGATGAACTGTCACTCAAGAGGCTTGGCCTCAATCCGTATCCGCAGGCTTGGCCTCGGATTCAACCACTGACCAGCTGTCACCCAACACACCGATAGAACTCGCTGAAAAGATGGAATAGATGTATCTACTATAGGCCACATATATATTCTAATAGATAAGAAACCCTAAAGATAGCAAGCATATGAGATAAGATATGAATCGAATAGCGATGGCTACCTCGGATCGACGAGAACTCGGTGAAATGATGAGATGACCTTGACTCGCAAGAGTTCTCAAAAATGCCGGATGAGCGCTGATTTGCCGAGACAAGAGATAGTTAGAATTTCACTGTCGAAATTACGGCAAACCCTAACGAGGAGATCAAGGTAATGCGAAACAACCTCACGAAGAAGACGTCGTGCGGAGAAACCTCAACGACGAGCGGCCGAAACGAAACCCCGTGAGACCTAGGGTTAGGGCAAAACTGCGAGATGGTTCGGTGGCCAAAGATGGAGGGATGGCGAGGGGCTTGGCAGCACGCGTGCCTGAGGAAGCTGCGGCGGCGGCGGTGCGGAGCTAGGGCGGCGCGCGGCACGGCAGCGCAGGCGGCGCCTGGCAGAGATGCGGGCAAGAGCAGCGCGGCAGTGCGGTGACGCGAGCGAGGGCGGCACACGGTGGTGGCGAGGGCAGCACGGCAGTGTGGCGCGAGCGAGGCAAGGGCAGCGCGCACACGGCGGCAGAGGAGGTGCAGGCGGCGACTCGGCGAGCTAGGGCACGGGAACGGCGAGCAGGCGGCGGAGGATGAAAAGATAGATCGAAAACGAAGATTTATATGAGGACTCAGATCCGCTCGCTGCGCACTGACCGGACGCGGTGGTCGCATGACCGGACGCGGTGGGGCAGCGTCCGGTCACAGTCCAGTAAGCTCCTAGAGCGACCGGACGCGTCCGGTTAGGGCTGACCGGACGCGGACAGAGTCCGGTCGAAGGTCATCCGGGAAACTCATCGCGCATGACCGGACGCGGTGGTGGATACCGGGACCGGACGCGGTGGTCAACAACGACGCGTCCGGTCGAGCGTCCGGTCACAGGTCAAAGAGAAAGTCTTCGGGATGACCGGACGCGCTGGTGGTCGCCGGGACCGGACGCGGTGGTGAAGCATCACTGCGTCTGGTTCAGCGTCCGGTCCAGCGTCCAGTCACTGTTTAATGCCTTTCTTCAATCCGATCTTCGACGCGACTTCTCCCAATCAAGTTCCAATTCAAAGAGACTCAAATAAACACCAATTGGAACCTGATATGAGTGACCTCACTCAAACCCTCAAGTTTTTCAAAATATTTTGCCTTAGGCTAGTATTGTTTTTAGGAAAATAAGCAATAAACACCCGAGGAACAACGTATGGCCATGCAATAGAGTTTGTGAACCCTTAGGAGCGTCAAATGCTCTCTCTATTCATGGACGAACACAGAGGTTGTTCAAAGCCAAACCAAAAAGAAACGACAAAGCAACAACCATGCATATGCAATGCAATACAAGTAAGAAAAACTAGGTTGCTTGTCAAGTTTGATCCACGGTTAGGCTTCTTCACTCCTCCAAAGGAGGGTTATCGTAACCGTGTTAGACAAGTCCTAGATGCCTTGCGGAGAATTTAAACATGACATATAATACAATGCAATGCAAGGGACAACACAAGCTCATTTTTTAAAGTTACTAGAGTCAAGCACATTAAGTTCACTTCTCAACCTACAAAAGGTAGCCTCATCCAAAGGTTTAGTGAAGATATCCGCTAATTGATTTTCACTTCTTACACCTTCTAGTGATATATCATTTTTAGCAACATGATCTCTTAGAAAGTGGTGGCGGATATCAATGTGCTTGGTGCGTGAGTGTTGTACCGGATTATTAGCAATTTTAACGGCACTTTCGTTGTCACACAAAAGTGGCACCTTTTCAAGAATAACTCCATAGTCTAGGAGGGTTTGTTTCATGTATAAGATTTGTGCACAACAAGCCCCCGCGGCAATGTATTCCGCCTCGGCGGTGGACGAAGCCACACTATTTTGCTTCTTAGATGACCAAGATACTAAAGACCTCCCAAGCAAATGGCACCCTCCGGATGTGCTTTTTCTATCAATTTTGCAACCGGCATAATCCGAATCAGAATAGCCAACTAGTTGGAATTTAGCTCCTTTGGGATACCAAAGACCAATGCTTGGGGTGTGCTTAAGATATCTTAAAATTCTTTTTACGGCACTTAAGTGAGGTTCTTTAGGGCACGCTTGAAAGCGAGCACACATGCACACACTAAACATGATATCGGGCCTAGATGCGGTAAGGTACAATAAGCTACCAATCATAGAACGGTAGAGAGTTTGATCAACCGATTTACCTCCCTCATCTAGGTCGAGATGTCCATTAGATGGCATTGGGGTCTTGATTGGCTTACATTCTTCCATCTTGAATCTCTTGAGAAGATCCTTGGTATACTTTTCTTGAGAGATGAAAATCCCTTCTCTTATTTGTTTGACTTGAAAACCAAGGAAGAATGTGAGCTCACCAATCATAGACATCTCGAACTCCTTCGACATCAATTCACCAAATTCCTTGCAATATTCTTCATTTATTGATCCGAAGATGATATCATCAACATAGACTTGACAAATGAAGATCTCCCCATTAAGCTTCTTGGTGAATAGTGTGGTGTCGACCTTCCCAATGGTGAAGCCTTTCTCAATGAGGAAGTCCCGGAGGCGCTCATACCACGCTCTAGGGGCTTGCTTGAGCCCATATAGCGCCTTGGACAACCTATAAACATGATTAGGATATCTAGGGTCTTCAAACCCGGGAGGTTGATCAACATAGACTAGTTTATTTATGAAGCCATTTAAGAATGCACTTTTCACATCCATTTGATATAGTTTCATATCATGATGTGATGCATATGCAAGGAGGATACGAATGGCTTCAAGTCTTACAACGGGTGCAAAGGTCTCTCCAAAATCAAGACCTTCAACTTGAGAGAACCCCTTTGCAACTAGTCTTGCCTTGTTCCTCACTACTATGCCTTGGTCATCTTTCTTGTTGCGGAACACCCACTTGGTTCCAATGACTCTTGCACCTTTTGGATGCTCTTCAAGTGTCCACACTTGATTACGGGTGAAGTTGTTCAATTCTTCATGCATAGCATTCACCCAATCCGGATCTTGAAGAGCTTCTTCTACATTCTTAGGTTCAACACAAGAGACAAAAGAGTGATGTTCAACGAAAGAAGCAAGCTTTTGAGATCGAGTCATTACTCCCTTTGTAGGACTCCCTATGATGAGATCTTGTGGATGTGCTTGAAGTAGAGGTGAGTTTCTTCGATCAACCACTTGAGGAGGGGGATGGGGAGCATCAACATCTTGAGCTTGTGCCTCGGCTTGTTCATGAGAGACATGAGTATCTTCATTTTCAACTCTCTCATTCTTGTCATCATCTTGAGGCACATGTGATGAAGATGGTGGATCGACAATTTATACATCATCTTCATCATCTTTTGGCTTGATGTCTCCCACCGGCATGTTCTTCATTGTCTCCCTCAATGGTTCATCACCTACATCATCACAATTCTCAATTGCTCCTTGGGAGCCGTTAGATTCATCAAATTCCACATCATATGTTTCTTCAACCAAACCGGTGGCATGGTTAAATACTCTATATGCTTTGGACTTTGATGAGTAACCAACAAGAAAACCAATATCACAACGTCTTTGAAACTTCCCTAGGTGTTGACGCTTCTTGTAGATGTAGCATTTGCAACCAAACACCCAGAAGAATGAGACGTCCGGCTTCTTCCCATTTAGCAACTCATAGGGGGTCTTGCCAAGAAACTTTTGTAGGAAGAGGCGATTTGAAGCATAGCATGCGGTGTTGATTGCCTCGGCCCACAACTTTTCCGAAGTGTTGTACTCATCTAACATTGTTCTTGCAAGGGTGATCAAAGTCCGGTTCTTTCTCTCAACTACACCATTTTGTTAAGGAGTGTAGGTTGAAGAGACTTCATGCTTGATTCCAATCTCATCACAATAAGCTTCAATGTTTGTGTTGTCAAACTCTTTCCCATTATCACTTCTAATCTTCTTTATCTTGACTTCAAATTCATTTTGAGCTCTCTTTGCAAACTTCTTGAAGCAATTTGCCACTTCGGATTTGTCATGAAGGAAGAAAGTCCAAGTGTATCTTGAGTAGTCATCCACTATCACAAGACAATAGAGATTTCCACCCAAGCTCTTGTAAGTTGTAGGTCCAAACAAATCCATGTGTAGAAGTTCTAGCACTCTTGAAGTTGACATGTAAGCTTTGGTTGGATGAGTGTTTGCAACTTGCTTGCCGGCTTGACATGCACTACAAGGTTTGTCCTTCTCAAACTTTACATCCTTCAAGCCTCTCACTAATTCCTTCTTCAATAGCTTGTTGAGAGTGTTCATTCCAACATGAGCAAGCCTCCTATGCCAAAGCCATCCAAGTGAGGTCTTGGTGAACAAGCATGTCATTAAGTTTGCATCTTCGGAGGTGAAGTCAACAAGATAAAGATTGTTGTATCTAAAACCTTTGAATATCATTTGTTTGTCATCTATCTTTGAAACTACCACTTCATTAGGTGTGAACAAGCATTGGTAGCCAAGGTCACAAAGTTGCCCAACGGATAACAAGTTGAAACTCAATGAAGCAACATAGAGCACATTTGAGAGAGAGTGATCATTTGATATTGCAATCTTGCCTATACCCTTGACTTTGCTCTTTGAATTATCCCCAAATGTGATCTTCTCTTGACATACCCCATTCTCTTCAATTGAGGTGAACATACGAGGGTCACCGGTCATATGTTGAGTGCAACCACTATCAATAACCCAATGAGATCCACCGGTCTTGTAGTTCACCTACACACAAGAGATCAAACTTTTTGTTTAGGGACCCAAACTTGAGAGGGACCCTTGACTTTCTCAACTAGTGACTTGGCAACCCATATTTTCTTAGGCCTATTCTTGTTTGGGGGACCCAAGAACATAACTTTCATCTTTTCACTTGAATCTTTTCTAAGCATGTAATGAGCATTGAAGGCAAAGGGTCTAGCATGCTTGGGCAAGGGTTGTGGTGGAGGAGTTTTGCACTCATAAGCAAAGTGGCCTTCTTGTCCACACTCAACACATCTCTTTGGCTTGGGCTTTGACTTGCTTTGTTGATGTTGAGCTTTAGCCTTCTTCTCTTGATTAGCCAAGTAACCAATGCCACTTCTATCCATCTTCATAACGGTGTTCATGAGTAGCTCACTTTGCAAATATTGGCCTCTTGTGAACTTGCTTAGGCCGGTCTTGAGATGCTCTTTCTCTTTCCTGAGCTTTTTGTTTTCTTCAATAAGTGACTCATTTGATGTTTGCTTCTCAAGAGCCATCAACCCTTTTAGCTTCTTATTCTCATTTGCAAGCTTCTCATTCTCACTCTTGATCTTGGCATAATCATCATAGTTGTTGGGCTCAACCACACTCTTGCCTTTGCTACTAGAGCCTTGCTCAATGCTTTCAATGATCAAGTCATCACATGATGTAGCTATATCAATCTTAACAACTTGGTTAGTAGTATCATGTGTCTCAAGAGAAAGCTCATTAGCAACAACAAGACTATCATAGTCGATTTTCAATGTAGTATATTTGTCTTTTAGAGAGTTGTGCCTAGTGTTGAGCTCATCATGCTTCTTCTCAAGTTTATCATGTTGATCTCTAAGCTCTTTATTAGAGGTTTTGAGCTCCTTGAGAGTAGAAGACATAATTTCATTTTGATCTTTGAGCTCATCACTAGCCTTTTATGCACTTTCAAGCTTAGATGAGAGTGATTCATTTTCATTTTGGAGCTCATCATTTTCATTTCTAGTTCTTCTTATGACTTTAGAGTATTTGTTCAACAATTTTACAAGTTCGTCATAAGAAGGTGCATCATATTCATCATCACTATCACTATCATCATCATCGCTATCATGGTTTTGTACCTTTCGTTCACCCTTGGCCATAAGGCATAGGTGAGTTGTGGACGATGATGGTGAAGATGGCGGTGAAGGTGGTGATGAAGATGTCGGTGAAGATGATGGCCCAATTACAAATGCGGCAACCATCTCTTTCTCATCATCACTCTCATCACCGGAGGACTCACATGATGATTCAATGTCGGTGAGCCAATCACCAACAATGTAGGCTTTTTCTCCCTTCTTCTTCTTGTGGAACTCTTTCTTCTTGCCATCCTTCTTCTTGTATGGCTTGTTTTTCTTCCTCTCTTCTTCTTCATCACTTGAATCATTTTTCTTGCCCTTGTTTTTGTACTTGTACTTGTCTTTTGGAGGTCTAGGGCATTGATGAGCTAAGTGGCCAAGTTCACCACAATTGTAGCAATCCATCTCCGAGATGGGCTTTCTTTTGCTACTTGTGAAGAATTTCTTCTTCTTGCCATCGAACTTGATGCCACTCTTGTTGAGCTTCTTTAGCATCTTGGTGGTCTTCTTCACCATGAGTGCAAGTGATGCATCATCAATATCACTTTCACTTGAGCTTTCTTGCACCATCATGGCTTGCCCTTCTTCTTCTTCTTGTCATAGCTAGCTTTGAAGGCCAAATCCTTCTTCTTGGAAGATGATGAGCCCTCTTCCGGAGTGATGTGCATGTACATCTCATGTGCATTGATCTTCCCCAATACTTGTGTCGGTGTTGCGGTGGAGAGATCACTTTGATGAAGCACGGTGACAATGTGACCATACTTCTCAACGGGAAGAACACTCAAGATCCTCCTTGCAACATCCGATTGGCTCATTTGGGTGAGTCCA
The DNA here is from genome assembly GCA_038087645.1 of Saccharum hybrid cultivar R570. NCBI lineage: Eukaryota > Viridiplantae > Streptophyta > Magnoliopsida > Poales > Poaceae > Saccharum > Saccharum hybrid cultivar. Next base: position 2,854,433 of record JAQSUU010000198.1, read on the forward strand.
AGAGCATTGAGGTCCTCTACAAGAACATTCAATCGAGTGTACATGTCATTAGCACTTTCTTTAGGAAGCATCTCAAAAGAATTGATTTTCTTTAAAGCAATATGATAGCGTTCCTCACGCTCACTCTTAGTTCCCTCATGGAGAGCACAAAGGTTTTCCCACAATTCATGAGCGTTCTTTACATTATGCACACGATTGAAGATATCCTTGCCTAAGCCCCGGTAGAGTGCATTTTTGGCCTTTGCATTCCACCGGTCGTACTTCTCCTCGTCACCACTTGGGTTGGCAGGATCCTTAATAGCGGGAAGCCCTTCAGTTGCGGCTCTAAGGCACCCAACATCTATGGCTTCGAGGTACACCTCCATTTGGATTTTCCAATATGGAAAATCAACTCCCTCAAAGATGGGAGGTGGTCCTTCCCCGTTAGACATCTTGCTCTAGGCGGTGAAGCCTAAATTAGGAGCAACTCGGCTCCGATACCAATTGAAAGGATCAAGATGCCCAAGAGGGGGATGAATTGGGCTTTTCTAAAAATTAATTGCAAGAAATAAATCCCACAGTCAAATCTAACCGTTACCTGCCAACTCAGCAAAACACACGTTGACCAGACGCGCCGGTCGACGTGACCGGACGCGCCGGTCGAACGCAACGGTCGAAAACTTGAAACACTACGCTGAGTGACCGGACGCGCCGATCAAGGGTGACCGGACGCGTCGGATCGTGCAGGGAGCTTACTGTACTTTGACCTGACGCGCGACCGCGTCCGATCAGTGATGACCGGAAGCGTCCGATCGTCAGAGTACCTTACTGGAACGTGACCGGACGCGCCGATCACATCCCAGTCGCGTCCGATTAGGTGATTTCCCTCCTGTGACACGTGTTAGCCTGAACACCGCGTCCGGTCCTCACAAGGACCGCGTCCGGTCAATAGCGCTGGAACGCAGTAGCAGTTTAGTACTGACCGGACGCGTCTGGTCAAGCCAGACACCGCGTCTGGTCAAGGGAAAACGTCTCTAAACACTCCAAAACGCGACGCAACTTGAACCAAGTTGCTTCCAACTGAACTTTGAGCTATTCTTGAGCTACCTAGTGCTAAGTTTGACAAGTGTGCACCACACCTAAACAAAAGACTCACCTAGGTCAAGCTACTCGCTCATGCCCCCCTTTATAGTACGGCCAAATGAAAAAGCGAAGATCCTAACGACTATTCCGAATGTAACTCAACACCTTGACATCCGGAACTAACCGTCCTTAATCTTGACGTCAATCCTTTGAAAACTGAAACGATTTCCATCTAGGGGCATGAATACCATAGTGCCCAAAGCAGTTATCAACCCCATGACCTAACTTATCAAAGTTTCTGCAAAACACACGTTAGTCATGGTAATAAAGCGTTGTCATCAATTGCCGAAACCAACTCTCGGGGCCTAGATGCTTTCAATTGCATATGCCAAAGTGCCTCAGTTCATTATTAAGAATTAAAAAGAGGACCATATATATGTAATGTTCCTATCGTTCCATACGCCAAACGCCTCAATTCAGTAGAAGTCGATTAGAAACATCATAAAGGACTAAGTACTCATCATAACATAGGGATCATAAAAGAGTGATAGCCATATCTGCATATTCTCATATGCCATATCTCAGAAAAAAGATATTTTTTTCCAGCTTCAATGGCATTGAAATATGGTGAACAGAAAATGCAAAATAGCAATGGCATGGATATTGTCATACACTAAAATTGGAATAGCTACATCATCAGCAATGGCTTATGCTCAGTATAAAATAAATAAATTAGCAGCATAAACATATGCGTATATATGTTGAAAAGACTACAATAGCAGCACAATGAAACTCCCTTTCTTTGTACCTGCACAATCGTAGACGAACCCTAAGAAAGAGAAGCAAGGAAGCTGAAATCAATCCGGAAAAACAAAAACGAAACCAGATCAGAAGAGGTAGCAAGCATGTAACCAATTTGCAGCAGCGTATAGGTAGCTAGGGTTTCAGCAACCAGAGGAGCACATGTTCCCCGGGGGAGGAGGCGTTGAGGAGCCCGTGCGCGGAGGATGTGGGAGGGGGGTTTCAGCAGATGGATGGTACTATACTTCCACCAATCTTGAAGAAGTTGAAAGAGGAAAGTAGGAACATTAATATGGAAGTAATTAGTGGATCAGATGGCGGAGATTTTAGATATGCAGAGGTGTGTGCCAAAGGTGGGATTGGATTCAGATATGTTGTAAATCTAGAGGATAGGACTTGCACCTATAGGGCTTGGCAACTATCTAGGAAGCCTTGTAAACATGCATTGGCCTTCATCACTTCAATCAGGAATGAGAAGATTGAGAATTATGTGGACAATTATTTCTCAGTTCAAAAGTTCAGATCTGCTTATGAGGACATCATTCCTGCTATTCCTGGCAAAGAGATGTGGCCAAAATCAAATCATGGCTTCTTCATGCATCCTCCTTGTCTGATATCCACATCTGGAAGGAGAAAAAATAGAAGGTTCAAGGCAGCCATAAAAGGTGGAAGAGGGAACAAGGGTAGGCACCAGTGCCCCATATGTGGACAATATGGTCATCATTGGCATACGTGCAAAAATGGGGATCCAGTTGACATTGAGGCTATGAAGTTAGAGAGGTATGTAACCATATTTATGTAGGTACTACTATTTATGTATGTTCTACGATGACAAATATGACTACGAAAAGCTGACTACAATTGTAAAAATGACAGGGGAGAGCCAAAGAAGAAGAAGAAGAAGAAGAAGAAGGTAGCATCAACCCCTACATGTACAACAGAGACTAGCATTGTGCCATTCAGTGCCCCTAGAATGACATTTCCAGCAACATTGAGCACTTCAACATCAGTCCCTAGGCCCAACAAAAGGAAGAGAAAGTCCCCCTCTGTGACTCAATCATCTACTGCATCTATCAAGTAAGACATTCCTCTTTGTTGCTTGTTGTGAAGGAAACATAACATTTCTAAACTAAATGTTCTTGCTGGACTAGAAGATCAGGGATAGGCTCCAATGAGGTGGTTCCATTGCCCATGTTGCTACCTTCTCCACATGAAACAACACAGGAAAAAGCACCACAGAAGGAGAAATCTGCAGCAGGGAAGAAGAGGACAACACAAGTGAACAAGAAGGCAACATCAGTCAAGAAGAAGGCAGCAGAGAAGGAAGCTGACAAGAACACTAGTTCTCCAGCCATGGGAACTAGGAGCAAGGTGCAGAGTTCTCCATCTAGCCTTGCAATGGGAACTAGGAGCAAGAGACAGTTGTTGATATAACCTGAAAGTTCTTGCAAATATTTTGGAGTGATTTTGGCATGTTATTTACATGTATGACCAAAACTATAATAGTGTGGTCCAACATGATGCCTGTGAAATGGTTGTTTGACCAAAACTCTACTATGGTCCAACTTCTCTTGGCCTAAAATGACAGTGACTAAACCTATGTGGTTAATGGGTGACCAGAACTATGTTGCCTTCATTTTCTGTGATAATAGCTACTTCTGTTGTCTTATTATTGTCTTCTTCAAATCTGTGAGCATAATTCTATGATATTGTCTTGCTGAAATCTGTGACCATATTTCTGTGATAATTTGTGTGATAATGGCTAAAATCTGTGAGCTTATTGCCTTATTTATTGACTGTGCTGGACATGCTGCAGCCAGTTGCTGCTGGACAGGTGCCGAGGCACTACAGCAGCGAGCCCAAGGGCTGCGCACAGCCACAACAGCCAGCCCAGGAGCTGTCGGTGGTGGCACTGAACGAATCAACAAAATTTTCCAATCCATGTTCAATAAGGGGTGCTTTGGACATTGAGAGATCCTGTTAGGAGCTGTTACAGGCAAAGTTCACGGCGGTGGCTGGAAGGGGATGCAATTTGTTCACTTATGGTTGCCAAGGAAGATGAAATTTTTCAGTGTCTGCAAGGAACTTGTAACTTTTATAATGGCTCCCAGGGAATTCTCTCAACTTACAAATCACCTAATTAGGTCCTCGAACTTGCTCAGTTGTGTCATCTCAGTCCTGCATGTTATAAATACTGTAAACTTATAAATTTAATATATATTTATAGAGCTGTCCAAAAATTATAAACCTAATTTTGTTAGACTCCTGGTAACATGTACTTTAAATTAGAATAAAAGAAATTACAATATACTTTTTATTTTTAACTATGTAGTTAAATGACTAAATAGGCACGTATATTTTTAAAAATCCTAAAAACGTACGTGCCTATTTAGTTAATGAACAATAGAGTTAAAAATAGAAAGTACATGGTAATTTATTTTATTCTAATTTAAAATACATGTTATCAGGAGTCTGATAAAATTAGATTTACAATTTTTGGACGGTTCTATATATATTGCAAGTTTAGGAACCTAGACGAGACAGCTGAACAAGTTTGAGAAGCAAAACGAGCAATTTGAGAGTTTAGGGACCGGGATGACACACATGAACAAGTTTAAGGACTTGAAAGGTCAATTTGCAAGTTTAAGAACCGGGATGACACAGTCGAACAAGTTCGAGGACTACCAATGCATTTTACTCTTTCTAGAAAGGTTAGTGTTGTATTTGTAAGTAAAAAAGGTAGCAAAATATTAAATTATTACCAAAATCCATCGAACTGAGGTTCATTCCTTTTTGCAAAGGGAAGGTGATTATGTTAAAACTTAGCATAACTAGTATATTGCCCGTTTCCAATCAACAAGATATTAAAAAAGTCATACACAAACAGAGGAAACATCTCAATTCAGTAGTACCCGAGCCCCCTGCTTAATTAGCAGTACCCGAGCCCCCAGCCTGCTTAATTAGCAGTACCCGTTGCTAATTAGCACCCAGGGTAATAATTAATATTCAGTACCCGAGCTCCCAGCCTGCCTGCGATTCCCACGACCGACGCCCGCACTAGGACCGACTCTGTTACGAGCATTTTCATTTTGTTGCGACCGATTTTCTTTTTCCATTTTTTCTTGCAGCTGATTTTTTTTCCATTTTTTGCGTTGGGTTCCTGATTTTTTTCTCATTTTCCCTGTGGTCAATTTTTTTCTCTTTTTCCTGTCTCGTGGAGTCGTTATCGGTTTTATTTTAGTCTGATGCCTTTTTTTTCATTTTTGTAGCTATTGAATTTATTTTCCTTTTTTCTGTCTCAATGGAGTCATGGTCGGAACATAGCTAGAACGTGTATTATTTTACTAATAAATGTTTTGTACGTAGTAGGTAAGCATTCAAAAAACATATTTTTTCAAGTAAATGAATTATGGAAGATTGCAATACACTTTGCAGTTTAAATACACATAGTTTCGTAGCTCTGTCTATGTTATTCCACAAAATCACAGTACAATTCATGGGCTGCAACAACTCACACCATTATATACTTTTTTATCTAAGGAAAAAAACAAAAGTAATACATCCCTCTGTTCTCTCGACCCTCTCTAATGACTGCCAATAGCTTCACCTGTCAAAACCGGAATAAAAGAAAACATTAAAAAGCATCTTTCATGATTAATAACAGAGTATTTCATGCATAGTTTTGAAATGAATGTTTATGGTTACATGTAACTTTGGACATAAGAAATTGTGGATCAAAATTGTAAAAATGGAGCTTTTGTTGCTCACTGAGTTATCTCATAATGCATCTAGAAGCAACACACCATCCCTGCCGATTTCGAGGTCTCTTGCACTTTTCTAGACTTATAATGCATTACTAAATACATAGTGCACGAAGGGAACATCCAGTAATCATTCGAATATATGATATAACTTTGGGACCTTCAAGCTGTCACAAAAAAATTGAACTGCAGCTTGAGCTCAAATTGCATTAACATGGCATTATTGTTCCGGAATGACAAAGTTTCATCAAACCTATCATAAAAACCTTAAAATATATCATTTTACAAGATAATTTGATTGTTTAGATTGACACCGGGCAGTCATGATAATCCCATGAAAGCCTTTTATATATTTGCAGGACAAGAGGAAGGAAAAAAACAAATCAGCAGAAGAAAATTGCACTCCATTGGTACATGTCCAAAATCCAAGAGAACAATGGCCGACATTCAAATGAAGGAATCCACACAAATGAACTCAATAGAGTTTTAGTATCACCTATAATCAATTCAACATAACACTGAAAGGAAGGGGAGTTCTAAAGTACCAAAAGCTAAGTTCATCTATATATTAAGCCTCAAACAAAATTATCAAAAAAACTGCACCCAAGGAAAACAGACAAGATAACAGTGAAAAACACTTTCCACACAATCCAAGGGAGAAGCTTGCACAAGCGCTTCCATATATAATCAGCACAACAGCGGGGAAAAGACAAAAATATATTTTAGAAGAAACCACACCATATAAAATTGTGACTCAGTAAGCTTCATAAATGGAGCTCCTAGTTCAAACACTATGCAATCAGAAGCTATTTGGCATGCTTTGCTATAATATATTTATTACTGAGTCAAAAGCAACAATCTTAATAATCAATTATCACTTACTTTGGCTTTTAGATTTAACATATAGCTAACTGGAACTTCTCTATGGTTCTTGAGCCAGCAGCATGAGGCAACCTGGATAAAATCACCATTCAGCCAGTTTGTTTTGGACAGAAACATACCTGTAAGATGGAGAAAATAATAGAAGAAATTAGCAATACTATACAGAAACCATTAAAATAGAGGAGATAAGTCCTACAAGATATTCACTAGGTAAATAAGACAAAAAGTGCAAATTCAATTCAAAAGGGAAATTGTTACCTAGGTAGAAATGAACTGACTTTCATAATGAGAAAGAGCCAGTAATCTGCTATGGAAAGTGGAGCTGTTTTCAGAACCGAATCACTTCCTAGCGCTACTGGCACCATGGTACTTCTTAGGTCATTTTCATGCAGAGACAACACAAAATAGCAAGTTAAGGATGTTACCGTTTCTTAAGGGTGAATATAGTTATGCAGACAAGCGGGAGAATGGTGCTCTAGTTCCCACATGCAAGATTAGTTCTTAATACGGAAAGAAAAACCCAAACATTTTTCTTGAACCAAGCATAATGGTTTCAGTTGCAGAGAATTATTATTAAAACAATAACCAATAGCTTTTCATCAGGAAAACGTGTGGGGCGTGATCAAATTAGCACCAACAGTTATACCTATTGCATATAATCACAAATAATTATGTGTGAAAGTTGCCCCACAAGGCCACAATAGGAGAAAGTAAATAGCAAAAGATCCTAAGGTCAGAACAACAGTTTTTTACAAGTTAAAACTCAGTATGATCAAACTGTTAGAACATGTCTGTCTTCTAAAACTCCACATAATTTAAATCTTAATATTTTCTATACTAACTTATAGAGAATCTACGATTCTCTCATCCACTATATTTCAAACAAGCATTAGCACTGTGGCAGTAGGCTAGTGCAAATATACATGTCAACATTGGACTAGGGATCAAAACATTTAAGAGTTTGTACGAGTTCTGTACCTATCCATTCACAACATAATCATCGTTCTTTCTCCTGCCCTTCTACCAAACTTGACGTCCAAATTAAGATCTAAAAAATTAGTAGCCATTTAGTTCTTAATGTTCCATGGCAGGAAAAAATCATACTAATTCCATTCTTTTAGCACAATCACTGTAGATGTGCAGACAACAAATATGAAAAATGACCTGGGAAAATCTAGAAGATTAAATACTGATGATGTACACTATTAGTAAAATCTAGATGGACACTTTGAGCTAATTAAGTAAAACCAGAATGAAAATTTCACTATATACATGCAATATATGCAGAGAAACAGACACTTCATTTCAGGATTTTCACTTTACCAGTGAGAGACCCTCCACAATCATCATGTTTTCCAAAAGCTGGAGCATGGATTCTCTGTAACCCTAAACAAAAAAAGAGATATAGAGCAATCAGTTAATTTCAACACAGTAATGAGAGTTCTGTAGTGCAGCTAGATAATCAATCCCTTCTATGCATTGGTTGTAGTCTGTAAACATAGACCAAATAGTATTTTATTCTTCATAGATTGTTCCCTGATGATCAGAGTGGTACACATAACTATACACATGGAGAAAAAGAATACAGATATGCTAATAGGGAAGAAAAGAGAATACACATCCGAGGAGGACAGTAGAAAGAAGAGATCGATTAGGCTAGAAATTCCTGTCTATTTCTTTTACTTCTGTTGTAATGTCAGAAAAGTGACAATCGACACTACACCCAAACTAATCAACTAAGCAAGTTTAGGTTACTACAATTTGAAGCCAAATGCTCTTAGTGTAGATGAAAAAACAATTACCAACTATCCTTCATGAGTTCATGAGTGATGTTTACACAAACAAAAGGGAGCATGTGGCATTCTGTACAGAACAAATTTCAATTAGGCAATGTACTATTATTTTTCGAACCAATATCAATCCTAAGCTTTTTGACCTGGTGAACCCAAAAGCAAATTTCTAGAAAATTAAGCTAAAACAGTGATTGTGTTAATTTGGGCAAGCAAAACTTAAAATAAATGTATGTTAAATTGTTCTCTAATTCTGTGTCAAGGCATCAGATCATATACATATAAATATAAACTTTTAAAAAAGAGCCATAATCAAGATTAGATTAGCTGTATATGAATGTCTATAATTTTGTCTGGTCATTTTAAAAATACTAATTCCAGATTGCAATACATTAACATTATAGTAAGGCATTCCCTGTTGCACCTGTGTTTTATGGAGCCGATGCAGAAGGTCTACCCAGTGAGGAGGGTACCTTCTTATCGTAAAGGAACCTCATAGCTAAATGGGAAATCATCACATTAACAACATCCTAGAGAGCAAAGCAGCTGCTAAACATAAAAAAAGGCCACTAAAGAAATTGTAATCATGTACTGATCATTGTTATATGCTCTCAAAAACAACCCTTCTTGGGTTGTCAGGCATCTTATCAACCAACTCCAACCGGAAACAGAGGAATCATTATTTAAGCATACAAACAGTACTCATATCCGGAAACCTAATAGTGAAACCAATGTGAAACCTTTACTGCTTGATATGGAATAATAAAACATCAAAACAAGATGCACAGAAAAGGGATTAAGGCGGGTATAGGGTACCTGAGGGACCGGAGGACTCCATCCGAGTAAGGCAAGCTTGACATTCGACGTGTGTGCAACCAAGAAGTGGTAGTCCCACAACCGGGCACTGCACGTCCAAAAACAGAGCATAGGTTAAAATCTGTCATGAGCACCATTAGAGTACCACAAACTGTACAAATAAGGAAAAAAGGAAAAATCTTCTATACAACAAGAACGCAAGGCACATATAGATTACACACCAATGTTTTGGAAACTTGCTGTGGCAAACAACCACCAGTCCACCATTGAAGGCCCTAACACCACAGCCCTACACAGAAATGGCTTCTAGAAATTCGGTATCGCATAGAGAAAAAGAAATGAGCTGTAGTCAAACCCTGAAGCAAGAAAGAATAAAATAAATCAAAATTAGAGATATTGGAAATGAAAAGCAGTGCTGAATTATTAAAGGCTAACTATTATATTTGCATGATAAAGGTAAGTTCAGATTTATTTATGACATTTCCTATTCTTGCAATGCTACACACAATTTTTACAAGCCTGACAAAGCAATGATTCCATTTCACATCAGATGCAAGGACCAAAATTACAGAATTAACGTTTAGACCTTCCGCAAGGCATGAACCTTCGAAATAACATTTAGACCTGCTAAACTTGAACTCTAAAGACACAATGATCAGCTTACAAATAGAATTCCTAGCAACATATGACCAATAAACAGAACATGGTAAAGGTCTAAAGGATGACTCTTCTAAATGTCAACAGAGAAATCCACCAATCATGAAATGAACTTGTTGAAAACTATTGCATAAGCAAAAGCGTCATCCTAACCCATTCTGCTAAGAAAGAAATGTGACCTAGTGTATAGGCTACATAAACCCTGTGCTAATCAATTGAGCTCTTGAATGTTATAACGTCATGTTACCATAGGAGCAACATTGAAAGGTGACAGTGAAATGTTTCAATTTAAATAATGTGGTTTCAAATGGTCTTTCCCTTAGTTATCTGGTATCCATTGTTATTCAATCTGGTAACTGAAGTTGAGCTGCACGAAAACCATTGCATGGTTCAGTTGGCTATGGGGTTTTAGCTGAAAATGGATGCAGGGGAGAAGGAAAAAATAGCTCAACAAATACTCAGTGATGTATTTTATCATATGCAGGCATGGAGGGTTGCAGTCAGTACTGAAACAAGAGTTACAACTCCAGTCTGCAAACCAAAATGGCGACCACCACCTGAAGAGGCTTACAAGATTATTGGCGATGCAGTCCATGCTCACACAAATCTGGATGGGGTTTCGTCATAAGAAACCATTTAGGCAATGCTGTAGCTACAGGTAGCGGATCAGCGAATTTACTAATGTCTGCCCAGCATGCTGAAGCCATCGCCTGCATGAAAGGCCTGGAGTTTGCAGCTACGCTAGGGATGAGGAGGGTCATAGTAGAAACTAATGCTACTATTGTAGCAAAAATGCTGTCTAATACGACTTATGACAGACCAGTTCTAGGTTCTCCAATAGGAGAGATTAGAAGCTTAATGTATGATAGCTTTTCTGAATGTCCCAAATCTTTACAATGAATTTATTGTCAACCCTAAAAGATCATTTCCAAACTATAAATACTATTCTAACACAATTCATTAGCCAAAATTTATTTGTAGCCATTATTCTAACCACGAATATTGCTTCCAACATCAGATCCACAAATCCTTAAGATCAAATTTATCCCTAACCATAAGATTACATTTCAAACCATAATTATTGTTTTCTATGTTAAACTTACCAATCATTATGATCAAATCTATCCTAAACCACAAGCATTTATTTTTTGGACCGCAGTTATTGTGTTCTTTGGACCATCTATAAAAGTTCATTTCATCACAAATCCCTACAACTAAATTAAATTTGAATCCAAACCCAACCATAAAACTGCATTTCCCCGACTACAAGTATTGCTTCTGGTGTCCGATCCATGGATCCTAGTAGTTTGGAGTTTGGGGCTGCTAGGCAGCATTCATGATAGCACAAGAAAAACAAGAAAAACAAATTCAGCATCACCATCAGATCAGGCACATCATGCCTGCGGAAAGAAAAAAAATAGTACGAGATCAATTTAGATTAAATGCAAGTCAATTGAGCTTTGACAAAGGCAGAGGCTGCTTCACTATACTGATCCTTCCATCTGAAAGTTAAAGTAAAACCTGCAGTTATTTTGCTAGTATCCAGAGATACTATAATCCGATAACTTATGTGCAAATACTCTTGCCTGAAAAATGTGTCCTTTGCTACTCTATCCGAAAACAAAATGTATCTAGTATACTCTAGTCTAATAATGTATCTAGTAACACTTCCAGCTGAAAAAGAAAGAAAGTAGTATGATACAGATAGTTTTCTGAGATTTTAGGAGAGCATGTATGTATACAAGAAATTTTTATTTAGGCATGGAAAATAGTACATATGTGCGAGTATTTATGCATACTTCTAGATAAGGAGTATGTGTACATACCATAGAGAAGTTAAGATCTTTCTAGTGGTACATAGCTTTCCAATACGTATAGAAAATAGTCTTAGAAGAGAGTATATATATGTATGTACACCAGATTTTTTTTATTTTTACATGTAAAACTTACATATATCATACGTACACGTACTTGCAATCAAGGAGTATGTGTACATACCATAAAAATTAAAATAAGATCGACTATTTGACTAGTGGTCTGCAGAATTCTAATCCGAAGAAAAGAGTATCGGCTGATACTATCATCTAAAAAACGAGAAAATAGTATGATTACATTGCTGCTGATCTTTTCCTCGTCCACAGATAATGAATTGTTTTTTCTTTGATTTTGAAAACGAGAGCTTATTCCTGATTAGGAAGAAAATAATCAGAGCATATACGGGTAACTAATATACTGTGTTAATTTGATGCAGATCTGATTTTCACCTGGTTCATGTCAGCGGTGCCAGAGTAGATAGCCCAAGGTAGCAAAAAAGAGAGCAGGTTCGCTGTCTCCGGAGGAGATTGTGGCACCAAGTAGATCACGACAGCTAGATAATGACGCTATTGACTATCCAGTAAGGCCTCAAGATAAAGGGGACCTAGCAGCAACAAGATCAATTTAATAAACCGTCTCTGGATCTGCAAGCTGCAATCAAATTATATTGGAATAAACATACCTGATTCCACGGCTAGAGTACGGGCTTGAAGCGTGGAAAAGAGCCGACGCCAGCCGAAGACAGGCGACACCAGATCTAGAGGCTCCCATCGTCGCTGAGAGTATACGTGCATCCATAGATTAAAATGGAGCCTTATTCTCATGACTCAGGGGCAACAACCTGATGATCAACGATGGTCAACGACGGGCAATCACACTCTTGTCTGAAAAAAGAACAGGGAGATAGCTACAATCTGAAAAGTATCAAATGATACTATAATATGGAAAGTATGACATGGTACTATGATGATCAAAAAATGTATCCAAGCATACTCTTAAAATATTCCCCATTGATCAAATAAATTAATACCTAATCTGCCCCCCAAAAAATAGTCATTCATCAAACACCTAAACTACGAGAAACCTAAACTACGAGAACGGGTAGGCTAGTAGCTTAGAGCAACTCATAAGCACTTGTCCACTACAAATCAACGATAAACACAACCTCAATCATCAGCAAATTCTTCATCCCAATCTCATTTTCCATATACTCCCATCCATAATAATCAACACAAATATCAATCTCTGGCACCGCATATGAGCACAGGTTGGCAGATCTGGCGGTCAGAAGACAGGGGTAGGACAGATGAGCTCACCGGGTGCAGAGTACCTGAGTCCAAGGAGAACCAGCACCAACGTCCAGCAGAGGGGGGGGGGGGCTCCCGACGGCAAGCAAGCTGCAGCCTCTCGCCGGAAGGACGGAATGGCGATCTGAGAAGGTATGCATGTACGCAAAATGCAAGATGTACACATCCCAATGAGAAGCACAGGAAGCATAATTTGTATCGATAGATGGCACGGAGTCATACCCGTTTCGTGTTCACTGATGACTAGCCGGACATTGAATCGTCAGTGCAGCAGCTCAGAGAAGAACATAGACGAACGGGAAGGTTCGTCCAACGCAGCTGCCGGATGCTAGGGGAGATGGGGAAGCCGTAGCTGCCGCCGGGAGGGGGAAGCCCCGCCGCCACTGCCCCTGGTGGGGCTAGTCGCCAGATCGAAGGTCGTGGAGGAGGGGGCGCCGCCAGATCCATGGGGTGTGGGGAGGGGACGCCATGGAATGGAGCGAGAAGAGAGCGCCGCTGCTGGGTGGAAGCGCCACCATCGGTAAAGTCGGGGTCGGGAGGAATCGACGTCTCCGCTGGAGCCAAGGAGAACCGCGATCGACGCCAGCAGCCACGACACACGGCGAAACGGTGGGTGACGGCGCGACTCCCTGATGCGGCGCCGGAGGGGTAAGGAGTGGCGCCGGTGGGATGGGGGAGGCAACGGAGGGGTAGGGAGTAGCACTGGTGGGATGGGGGCGGCGCCGACGGGGTCAGAGGGTCAGAGCCGAACTGCACAGAACGTGGTGGGGAACCGCAGCTTCTGGGCAGGATAGGCGGTGACGACGGCGAGCTGAGCTCGTAACTGGTAACTCCTCCCACGATCTATTCGAGATTTTTTTATTTGATGATTGCGGAACTAATAATCTAATAAATAGTAAATAGAAAAAATGAAAAGAACGGGATCGCGGCTGGGTTGGCTCGGGTGCTGATTATTAATAAGTACTATTAATATATATATATATATATATTTATATATATATATATATATATATATATATATATATATATATATATATATATATATATATATATATATATATATATACGCGCTATTCTAAGCTGTTATACTGAACAAAATTCAGTACTGTTCAGTACTCGCGTTTCAGTATTGTTCAGTATTTTCGAGGTGCTCGATGTAATACTGACTGATACTGAACATGATTCAGTAGTACTTAGTATTTTTTCAGGTCAGTTTTGACTTGCGGTGTAGAATAGCGCTGCCGTGTGTGTGTATATATATATATATATATATATAGTATTAAAAATTAAAAATATAACAATACGTGATGATACAGTGCAACCATAATTCAATTAATAAAATTCAATTTATTTTTCATGAATCAATATCTAGATATTATATAATACACAATATCTAGAAGTCTTCACCCATGTCTCCAATTGTTTGTACCAAGTATATTGCCTCAGATAATCAACGAAGTATATTGCCTCAGATAATCAATGATGCCACACACAAGTCCATGCTTCCCTTTGTCCACTCCCACAAGGAGAGAATAATCCATGACATTCACCGACTGCAAGTACAATAATTATGTTCACAAATGTTTTTAATGAACATGTAATTGTGGCAAAGATGTGCTTTACACTTACAGTGAGAAAAGATGTGTCATTCCAGATTGCATGTTGCAAAAGATGCCTTGTTCTTAACATATGCAGGAAGACAAGGGAAATGGCCGGTCAATGCACAAGGCATCATGCAAGGACCGGTCAATCTCATCAAGCATGAAGTCATTTGCGCCTCTATGTATTATGGAGACCTGCACAGCAGGAAACCAAGCCCTATGTAATTATCTCCAAATAAAATTTGTTGCTCTTGTAGCAAACTTGCTTAAAATTGGTATGGAAAAGGTACAAACCATGCTGGTTGTGCCTTTGACCAGAATAACATCATCGTTAGCAATTCTTTCCTGCACAACTTCATCAGCATGTCCAAAGAATGATGAATCAAATGTTTCTTCACCCTCCATGCCTGCAAAAGTAGTCACCTGAAAGGTTCAATTATTAAGCCACCTATAATCCTAACAATGCACAGGCAAACAGCGCCAAGATTTTAGTTAAATACAGTCCTCTGCACTACTTGAGAACCTCAAGAACAGAAGTTGTGCCAGTACTTATCTTTCCAATTTTTGTCATGTAAGCATAACATAGTTGCACAAAATTAACCCTACTCCTAGGCAAGAAAATTGCAGACCAAACTGTACAGAGTATAGATCACATCACCACCTGGCTTCCATTGCGGCAACAATAAAATTGACTGCAAGGTTGTATTTGAGGTGTAAGTTAGAAGAATGGGTACCCAATTACTAACCTGAAGCAACATTTATTTGATCATTCTGAACCTAGAATTACAATGAAATTGATGTTACCTCTGTTGAACCATTCAAGACAATTGGTAAGGAGTTTGAAAAGAACAAATCAGTTTGTGTTCTAAAATTTTTTGCTTCTTTGATATATACAATTAATTCTCCAAACAGAAAAGGCTTAAATCTAGTAGAATTCAGTAGCTATATTGTCACATAACATCTGAAAAAAAAGAACTTACATGTCAGTTGGTTGACTGCACCAGAGAACTTGGAGCCACCAAGAGAGAACATGTTGGACTTCAAAAGCGGCTCGTCAGAAGAATCACTGGACACGTACATGATTCCAGCTCTGTAGTCTGGCCAATTCTTTCAATGTGATAAATTTTTGCTTTCCTGAAACTAAAATTCAGAAGCAAAATAAAGTAATATATCATTTGCAAAAAAAAAAAAAACAAAGCACTATATACATTGCATATCAAAAGGCCAAACAGGACCTTTTCACCGTCATTGTGCAACATAATTATAGTAATCCTTAAAAGTCAAGACAATTTAAAAGAAACATACAAATTATACCTTGAAAGGAGGGCCGTCGAAGAGGTATCTTAAAAATATGGGATCATACATTGATACTCAACAGCGTCAGCAGGATGGGGCAGGGCCTCCCTCCAATCCAAGTTCACATTAACCATGTCACCATTGTCAATTGCTTTCTTGAGCCTGTCCCAAAAGCTGTTGGTTATTAACGCCAAAGGAATAGTGATGTTCTCTAAATAATCTGTGTTGCCACTCTCCTAGAGGTTCATCTTTGTCATCAGCGACAAGGATTGCCGCTGCTCCTACTTTTTGTGCATTCCATGCCTTGTTTGCAAAGTAGGAATCTGCAAACAACAACAAATGTTCAGAACTGGTTATGTTACCTGCAGCCCAACACACCTGCTACATCGCTGGAAGACGATGGCCGTAGCTAGATCCTTGGTTCCGGCCGGGGCCCTGGGAGACGGAGGCGCGGCCGGGCAGGGAGCCCGCGCCTGGTGGTGCTGTTCGAGGAGGGAGAGAGGGGCCGGCCGATGTAGACGAGGGAGAGGGAGGCGCGGCCGGTGAGGGAGCCTGCGCCGGACGCGGCCGCCGCCGGCCGAAACCCTATCATCCGCCCGACTGGAAGAAGGAGACGGAGGCGCTCGACGAGGACAGAGAGAGGGGCGCAGTGTCGTCCGGAGTGCAAGATGGAGGTACCGGCCGGAGAGGGTTGCTGTGGGCGGAGAGGGAGGAGTCAGCCGCCGGCCTATTCACGACTCGCGAGAGGTGTCTAGCGGAAGGGAAGGAGTCGCTCGCTATATATGGGCACGCAGCCCGAGCCCGTCGATCCAGCAGGAGGCCCGTTTTTTTTTTTTGCCCGGCCCGGTGCCAGCGGGCCTGGGCTGACACGGCCCGAGGGAGCAGGCCGTGCCTGGACCACTTCCTAGGCACGCCGGGCAGCCCGGCCCGGCCCGGTAAATGGCCAGAGGCTCGATGAAGGCTCGGTGAGGAAGCCAGAGCAGCAGCAGGCCAACAGCCCAGCAGTCCGGCCTACTCCCACAAAAGCCCACCGTGCCTCCTCCCTTAACCCTAACTTCTGGGCCCCTCTCACTCGACGCCGCCGCACTCAGCTCCTCGCCTCCTCCTGCTCGCTCACGTCGCACGCCCCTAGCACCGCTCCTGCCTCGGTGATGTCTACGGCGCTCCCCTCCTGCCTCGGCGACGTCTGCGGCGGCGGCTGGCCCGGGCGGACCGGCGGCGAGCCGGCGACCCGACGCCCATCTCTCTGCGCCTCCTTCCTCGGCTCCAAGGGCTCCTCCCGATCTCATGTGGCGGCGACCTCCTCCCGACCTCCCGTCGAGCGCGCGGCCGGCTTCGAGCGGCGGTCGCCTCCTCCTCCACGCGGTCGCGCTCCCCGACGATGTCCTCTATTCCCCTTCCGGCGAGTGCGGCATCCTCGAGCTCGCTGCCCATCGCCGCGGATCTGGCACTGAGCGCCTCGGGGTGAGCTGCGAGCGCACCGGCGGGGAGGCCGCCACCACCTCCCGCGGTGGTTGCGCCCCCTCCCCCTTCTCTCTCTCTATGCTGGCATTTGGTGGGCCTCGGGCCGGCCTGGCCTGCTAAAAAGGCCGTGTTCATCGGGCCGGCCTGGCACGAAAAGTGGCCCATAGTGCCATGCCTGGGCCGAAGGCCAGGCCCATGTGCCTGAGAGGCACGGTGTGCCGTGCCTGGCACGGGCCCGTGCCGTGCCGGGCCGACCCGTTGCCCATCTATATCGCTCGCGTTGATGTAAAAAAAATCGCCAAAAAAAGAAGGTAACCAGGAATCTAGCCGTGACTACATGGTGCCGGCGCGAGGGTCTGGGCGCAGGTGCGGGAGACAGGAGGGACGAGGAGGATGATACACGCAACATTGGCCCTTGATTTGGGCGAGCAAGGAGAGAGAATGCTTAGATTAAATCTAGACAGTCTATTTTGAAGATGTTGTTTTGGGTATATTTTTTTGAGTGCATGGAGGGAGGGTTTCTCAGCGGGGGACGTTTTTTTTATCTAAGAAAGAAAATGTCAGTGAATTAGTAGGGTAGATACATCACAATATTATCTATATCTATACCTAATACCTAATAATAATAATAATAAAGAGACAAAATTTCAGGCTATTTTTTTCGTCCATCTATTTTTTTGTCCGTCTCCCTCTAACTACCGATCGATGGAGAGTTTCTTTTGTCCGGACTTATATATATAACCCGTGCTCATACGAGTTAGAATAGCCTGCATCTAGACAATATGGAGTAGGAATTCTAATATAAATAGATTTCTCAGATCCTGAGTACTCTAAATATAACTCTTCTATATACACCTAATAATAAAGAGGCAAAATTTATTTCCATTTTTTTGGATATGGCCTCCCTTAACTAACTTCATGAATATAGAAACTATATCTCGGTTCATATCCGATAGTGTATTTGTTTTGGAAACTGACAGCTGAGCAATGTCGTATCCGAACGTGACTTGCTCATGCAACTCAAACCGTGTTTCTGTCTATAAAATACTATACTGAAGCCCATAAAATTTCTAGATTGATTTCTTTTTTCCTTCTACGTTCTAATAGATCATATCTATATAGCATATACGCTGCCAACCTACAAATATAGTACGTATATATATTTGCAAAAAAAAGTAAAAGAAAACGAATATGAAAATATTAGAATAGACACTCATGCTCTCCGACTCTGACTCGGCAATAGCAAGGCCGAAGCCTTTCTAGCCCATGACCATGCAGCTTGGCTCACGCAGGACGTGGCCTGACACTCATGTTTGACGGAACCGGCCACCAGGAGCGTCCGTTCTGATCTAATCTAGGCACGAGGACAAGGGCCTGCCGTGGCAGTGCGACGGAATTTTGATATAGGCTCTCCATCAATGCATCACCATCAGACCAAGATTTGGAGCAGCGCTGCGATGGAGTCTCACCGTCGTGCGCCGTCGATTCTCTCGGATGGACCAATATGCAGAAGCGTCCAGACCAGGAGGTGAGATTCATCAGTATGCTTGTTTTGCCTGTTGTTTTTCTTCTTCTGTCCTCTTGTAACTCTATTTTGCCTCCTCCAGTTGTCCGTAAGTTAATTATGTTGCCTTTTTTTTTCTTTTTCTATTTTTCTTCTGCCGGTTTGTTCGTAATCCGTGTGTTATGCTGTTTTTTCTTTACCCAATTTTCTTCCAACGCTATCTGGTTTCTTGACTATTTATTTGCAAAATTTACTTCGTGACGGTCACGGCGGAGCACGACCGCGCGATGCCCACGCCAGTCGAGATCCCCAAGTTCGTGCTTTCCTAGGAGCATCGAGCCAGTGCAAATCGGGAATGCACCATGGGGAGGGGTTGCTTGCGCGTATGGCCGCGCCGCCGTCGGTGGCCACCATGAGTCCATGACCATGCGTTGGAACACGCAGGGCCTGCCGCTGAGGTGCTTTAGGGAGGATGCTGCAGCTGGTCGGGGAAGGAGTCGCCGACGCTGATGGGCAAGGAATCACCAACATAGGGAAGGAGTCACGCACTGACGCCGTTTTCTTTTCTTTTCTGCTTATTCTTATACAAAATATAAACAAATAATAAATATATAATATTACAGTTCTTTAAACCTTAGCTTTTATTTGCATCACTAAGCTATCGTTGGAGTTTTAGTTTTGTTACAACCTGATGAGGCAATGGACCAAGTAATCAAACCATCAGCAGAAAACTTAAATAACCTATTACCAAATTTAATCTAAATAAATGTGTTCCAAACCTATACACATGTATGTGTCTCGAACTTATACACATAACAGTGCAATACGTGACAGGGTCTGGAACTCGATATTTTAACTCTACCAACATATGGATATTATGAAAATTAAAGTTATGTTATATTTACGAGTAAATATTTGTGTGCCTTACAACAGAAGAAAAAAACTATCGGAGTTAGTATTTTAATTTGATAGAGACTTAATAAGACATTGTAATTTTATACCAACATTAATTTATATTATGGATGTTATGGTCAGCATACATTTAATTATACCAACTTTTAAATTTTATGGAGAGGATAAAACATAAATAGATATAACATTCTAGTCCTCATTTTGATGTCTTTTGCTCTCCCATTGCAACGCATGGACATGTTTGCTAGTATATAAAAAAATTGAAATAAATTCTTCTATGGCCTTCTTTTCTAGTGGCTTTCGTCGGTGCAGAACACTATATTTCAACTTAACGCGTGAATAAGAAAGTGTAACAACTAATAAGGTCAAAATAAGAAATCTAAAATCTTGGTTCATGAAGCCACAACATATGGTATGTAACAAGTGCTAACATGAATCAAGCTAAAATTCCAACTAAATGCATATTCGAGACAAACAGAGGTCTGATCCAAAAGGTAGAAACTATGAATACATATTAAAATATATAAAGTAACTACAACCATACTCTGTGGGGTACATGTAAGAGTTAGAGGCTTTGAAAAAAGGTTTTGAGAAAGGTGCCGAGTGCTCTGTTTACGGAGGCACCGGAGGCCTCCCGTGGGCACCGCGATGCCGCTAGAGGGTTGGAATAGTGCCAGGATCTCGATCATCCGATCATCTTGAGTGCACCTGTGTCTAGGGACGAAAATAGTACCGATATTTTCTGACCGTATTCAACACCGAATTCATTTAGAGGGGTTTAAATCTGTCCGTATTCGAGTCCGGATATTCAACATCTGATACCGTATCCGTATATGAATACTTAAATCGCATATTTATTATGTCGATACCCAATCGTATCTTATCCGGTATGGTTAACACTATCCGTATTCGAATCTAAATCTAGAAATAAATATGAAAACAAATGTAATATCGATGATATCCGTCCGTATCAGATCCGTTTTCATCCTTGCGTGTGTCCTCCGGCGGTGCGCCGAAGTTGTCCTCTGGAGCTTCGTTGAGCAGTTTGTCAAGGTATTTTCAAGCGAGCACCTTTATCTCCCAGTGGCACTGGAGAGCTGGGCACCGGAGATTAAGTATTTTGAAGACCGACTGCTCGACAGTTTTCAAAAGGGTCACCGAAAGCTTCCTATGCTAGGCACAGGAGAGTTCCGAAAATCAGCATTGAGTAGCTAGGAGGTTAAAAATCTTTTATTTATTTGGTGGGGAGTGAGAGTTGTGGTGCGAAGGAGAATGAGAATTTCGAGAGCTAAATTGTACTCCTTCCAGCTTAAATTATAAGTCATTTTACACTCTGTTTGCTTGAACTTACCAGATATCGATGCGGGATCCATAGGGTTCCCCAGCAATGCGACTATAAGTCGTGGGCCCTGGCCTGGCCCACGGACCGGAGCAGGAAGGGGTGCAGCAACTGCTACACCGAATCCGAGTAGAATAGGCCAGACTAGTCGGACTTCTATAGGAAAGTACCTTCTGTATTTAGATCAGGATACCTTCTTAGGATCCGACTAGGATTGTAACCGCACCATAGTCTTCTCTATTGATATAAAGAGAAGCTATGGGTACCCCTGTAAAAAAACAATACAACACAATCAATCTAATGCAAAGGCTAACGCCGACTGGACGTAAAGGCTATTACTCGATCACGATCGAGAGCCCGAAGTAGTATAAATCGACTGTCTCTGCGTTCACCGCTGAGTTCTAGCATACGCCGAAGCCCGAACAACTGTCCTGGGTACCCCCGTGGTAGGCTATCGGTGATCAAACATCGACAGCTGGCGCGCCAGGTAGGGGCTTTCTGTGGATTTGCATCCGAGAACTCAGCAGACCTCGACAACATGATCTTCTCGACGGGATCAACTTTCACCTTCGGATCGTGGATCTGCGAGGCGGACAACAAGGGCAAGCTCCAAGGATGCCTCCTCGAGAATCGAGAAGACCAGGAAGACCTCACTCTTTCGGCAAGATCGACAGAAGAACTCGCCGGAAGGTTTTCATGTCTCGCGATGTCTGAATCAATTCAGGTTTCGCCGACGATCGAATTCAACTCAGACTCTGGAACGGAATCCGCCTCGGAAACCAATCCGGGTTCTTTTCATGGCAATCCGGGGTTTTTTTTTCCGATGGGACTCCGAAATACAGCTTCAATCCATCAAGAGATCAATTCAGACTTACTTTAGAATTCTTCCATAAAATTGGGCCACTTCCCGTTCGGACTCAACAACATGGCGAAATCATGCCAGATTCTACTCCAAGAAGCGGCCGGATCAATGCGAAGTGTACCACTCGCAAGAGCCCAAGAAGGCCTCGTACTGACCATAACTCCACAAATTGCCTCGTCCACTGGCCGAGTTCTGTCTCCGGAGGTGGCGACATCCGACTGGTTGATGAAGCAACTATTCTACCCTACCAAGAAGGGAGTACGCTCTACGACACTGACACCTCTACAGAGATCATTAGCAACTCTAATGGCGCAGTCGCAGATGCAGAAGCAACACATGTCCAAGAGGTATTCATGATTCAGCGACCACCTCTGATTCCGCCGAAAGCACCCGACGTCAGGTCCTTAGATGAATTAGAGTCCAACATATCACCCAACTCTCTAGAATGCGATGGTGAGACTGAAAGCCAGAAGCGTGCCAGGGAAAGAAAGAATAAATTGAAAGAAGGTTGCGGACGCCATGCAAGGCAACGCAAAGAAGCCTGGACAAGATACGAGTCTGACCTGGCTGAATATGATTGAAAGAAGTCAGAACAAGAAGCAGAAGAAAGATACGCAGCTAGAAAGGCAAACAACTCTCCATACGACAGGATCAGAGAACTAGCCAAAGAACTCGAAGCTATTTCTCACCCCAATGAAGAGCAAGAATGACTCAGGGAGGTTCTCTGGTCGACAGCCTTAAGAGCACACGACAGGAGGACCCGCTCAAGACTACCCGCAAGATCAACATCTCATAGACAGGAAAATCAAAGTCAAAGGAGGTCCGCTTTCGAAAGACTAGGGCTAAACGGAAGCCACAACAGAGAAAGCAAAAGAAACCATAGTCACAGCAATCGAGTTGAGCAACCGAGTGAAAGCAGGAGCAGAGTACCCGTCCAAACAGCCCCACGAAACTACTCTCACCAAAATGATAGCTGGCAGAAAGGAGGGGCTGAATCAGAGTATAGAGAAGCCAAAGCACACGACAGGTTCCCTTGCTTTGCAAGCCGACTTGCTTCGGTACGGCTACCTCACAAATTCAAACATTCTAACCACTCTAAATACGATGGCAAAACCGAACCCAAGCAGTCGCTCAGAATCTACTCTCAGTCAAGCGAACTAGCCGGCGGAGATGACGACATCAAAGCACTCTTCTTCCCTATGGCATTGGAGACTATGCCTCTCTAATGGTTTGATAAGCTAAGCCCTGAATCAATTAGGGGATGGGGGGATTTGCAGAGAGCTTTTTGTGAAAATTTCGTAGGCATCATCACGCACCCTATCACCCATGCAGAACTGAAGAGACTCAAACAGAAAGGTGGCAAAAGCCTCAGAGATTATTATTGTTGATTTGGTGAACTACGTGCTCAAGTACATGACATCACTGAACGAGAAGTAATCGAAACTTTCTCCCACGGGATCATGGCCAAGTGGCAGTTTTAAGACTTTTACAAAGAGAACCCAAGAAACAATGAAGAGTTTAGACGCACAGTAGAAAAGATGATCACTGCAGAGGAGAAAACACGAGAAAGGTTCCCGGATAGAAACAACCGAGACAACCCGGACAGACAAAACCATCGAAACAATGGGCATCAAGACAGAAAGCGTGGACCTGACAACACTGTAGCTGTGGCTGATAAATCAAAGAAATTCTTAAAATTCAAGAAGTTTGAAGAGATTGAGAATATGCATTGTATATGGCACCCTCAAGGAAATCACATAACTGGAGATTGCCGCATCTTCCTCAACAGATATACAAGAAAGGGCAACAACGGAGACAGGAAAGAAGATAACTAGAAGAAAGATGAGAACAACCCAGGGGATAAGGGATTTCAGCAATCAATCAAAGGGAACAGTAAGAGTCATCTTTGCTAGAATTCCGGGTTCTAGAAGCAAACACCAGTATAAGCTAGCTCTATGAACCATCATGGCAGCGGAACCAGCTACTCCTAGGTACCTCAATTGGTCACAGTACCCAATCCAGTTTTTAAGAGAGGATCAATAGACTAGCGTAGGAAATGCTGGCCACCACCCACTGGTTTTAGATCCAACAATCGCTGGTATGACCGTCACAAAGGTGCTAATCGATGGGAGAGCCGGACTCAACATAATATTTTCAGAAATACTAAGAAAGATGGGACTAGAATTCACCGAGATGATTACTCCAACAAGCGTTCCTTTCTACGGGATAGTACCCGGCAAGGCAGCCATGCCACTTGGACAGATCACTCTACCGGTTACTTTTGGAACTCCCTCAAACTACCGTATAGAGTTCATAAAATTTGAGGTTGCAAACTTCGAATCTTCATATCATGCTATCCTTGTGAAGGGTCGAGATGGCGGACTAGAGGGGGGTGAATAGTCCTTTCTAAAATTAATCGCGTCGGCAAACCAAAACACATGCGGAATTAAAACTATTGGTCTAACCAAGACTACACCCCTCTATCTAAGTTCACAAGCACATCACAAAGATCCTAATTATGTAACTAAGGTACTTTCCTTAGCAAGAGCTCTCCTAAACAATTCTAGAGCAAGGTCACATAAACCTATGCACTAGTACTTTAGCAAAGCCGGGGAGCTCCTACACAATTCTAGTAAGCAAAAGCACAAAGCCACCTATGCTCACTAGCAATGCTCAATAGCAAGGCAACTAATGCCAAACTAGAGAGCGCAAATTACTTAGCTACACAAACTAAGCAATATGACTAACAAGGTTACACAAACCAAATTAGCCACGCAATGGGAGCTACTTCTATGCTACACAAGCAAGAAGGTAACTAGCAAACTACACAAGCAAACTAGTTACAAGAGCAACTACACAAGCACAAGTATATGAATGTAAATACGAGCTTGTGAATCGAAAGCAAACCACCGAGAAGAAGTACACAATGTTGACACGGCGGTTTTTCACCTAGGTTCACTTGGTTGCCACCAAGCTAGTCCCCGTTGTGGCGATACACCCACTTGATGGATCACGAGCTAATTGACTATCAAGAGTCAAACCCTCAGCGGGTGCCGCACATCCACTCTCAAGATGGGGATCCTCCAAGCCACGAGCTTTACTAGAGTTGCTCTTCGCGATCCCCGCGGGGTGAGCACAATCCCCCTCACAAATCCTTCTCCGGAGCCACGCACAATCTCCATGCATGCTTCAACGGAGTCGCAAGCCACCAAGCCGTCTAGGAGGTGGCAACCTTCAAGAGTAACAAGCACCACCGGCTTGCAACTCGATCACCTAGTGCCACTCGATGCAATCCTCACGATGCAACGCACTAGAATCGCTCTCTCACTCGATCGGATGATCACTATCAAGCTCAAGTGAGTTAGAGGGCTCCCAAGCACACCAACACAAGCCACCAAGGCCTAAGGGTGCTCAGCTACCGGCCATGGCCGGCCACAACATCTATTTATAGCTCCACAACGAAATAGAGCCGTTAGTCCACTCACTGGGCATCTTTCGGGTCGACCGGATGCGCCAGTCGAACGGACCGGACGCGCAGGTCAGTAGCGTGCTCCAACGGCTAGTTTTCATGCGTATAAACTTGTATTGACCGGACGCGCAGGTCACTAACGGGACCGGACGCGCAGGTCGCAGTGAAACAGCGAACAGAGAGGTTCCAACAAGCCCCCGACGCGACCGGACGCGTCCGGTCATCACTGACCGGACTCGCTGCAGCGTCCAGTCACTTTCGCCCGCGAAAAACACTGACCGGACGCGTTGACCGGACGCGCAGGTGCTGACCGGACGCGCCCGGTCACGAGTCCGGTCACATACCACTCTTCGGTAAAACGGCGATAACTCTGAGCTCCGAACTCCGATTTCGATGATCTTGGACATTTTGGAAAGCTTACTCAGAGGGCTACACAACCCACTAAAGCACTTGATCCAATTCAAAATGGATTAAAGCAGTATTCCACTCCAAGAGCCATCCTAGTGTCCGGAGAACACCGAAAAACCTTTCTCTCTTCTCCAAGTTGATCAACACCAACTCCAACACCTTCTTCTTTGCAAATGTGCCAACACCACCATGTGTAAAACACCATGTGTATGTGTGTTAGCATTTTCACAATCATTTTCTCGAAGAAGTTAGGCACTCAACTTGCCTCGCCACTCGATCCTAACATGTATGCAAAGTTAGATCGCTCAAGTGGCACTAGATGACCAATATGCAAACAAGTTTGCCCCTCTTAATAGTACGGTCATCTATCCTAAACCCGGTCATCAACTTCTCTACACACCTATGACCGATGAAATGGAAATGCCCTAGGTTATACCTTTGCCTTGCGCATTCCACTCCATCTCCTCCGACGTTGATGCAACACATGCACCAACCATATCACAAATGATATGATCCACTTCATATCATCACGTGACCGTATTGGTTCATCGATCTTGACCTCACTTGCTCTTCACCATTGCGTCGGTCTATCGGCGCCAAGTCTTGCTCAAGCTTCACCGCCTCACGGTCTATCGCTCCAAAGCCTCCGACTTGCCCTTCACACTTACAACCGGTCCGTCGAGCCAAGCCTCATCTTGATCTTTGCCACCTTGGTCACATGACTCCATGTCATGTCTCATATGCAATGAGCTCCTTCATGACACCATTACCTGTGGACTAATCCCTGTGTATCTCACATTAAACACAATTAGTCCACCTAAGGTTGTCACTCAATTACCAAAACCAAATAAGGACCTTTCAATCTCCCCCTTTTTGGTAATTGATGACAACTCTACAAAGATATGGAAATTAAGTTCTTTTGGACTTTATGCCACTTATCCAACATTTTAAGCTCTATGTTAGGATTTGGATAAGCACCATAAAATCCAACTTGGTAGTGATAACTCTCCCTACATATGTGCTCAAATGGTTTGGTTTCAAGCTTGCACATATGCATAAATATGAAATTTGTGGGAGGGTTAGCACTACTAAGTGATGCTAAGGTGTATAGAATAAACCTTTGTAGTTCGATACCATTTGATAGCTCGATACCATTTGAAAATCACAAGTTTGCCATCATCCTTAGCATCATGAGTAGCTAGACATAAAAATACTAGAAACCCCGTGAGATCAACATTATAAGCAAGGTTCTAGTACCATGTATAGAAATACAAGTCTAGCTATCATCCTATGCATGCTAGTTATCATATCATCATTCAAGTTCTATAACTAGCATACAACACACAAGCATGCATATTAAATATAAAACTTATGCAATGCAAGCAAGCACATGAATATGCACATATCAAATGCAACCAATCAATGTTCATGAGCTTGCTCCCCCTACTTGTGTGCTTCTTTTGTCCAAGAATTTTGATCCTTCTCATTTCTTCAATGTTGCTCCCTCTTTGTCCATGTCCATCTTTTATCTTCTATCTCTCCCCTATACTTTTTTTTTATCTTCTATCTCTCCCCTATACTCATATCTTTGTATAATCTCTCCCCCTTTGTCATCAATTTCCATAAAAGGTGTTCTTCTCAATTGATACAAAGGCTTACATTGGGGTAGATGGTTGAGACTTGAATATTGCATTTTTATGGACATCACCACACATGTTGGAATGACATTACTTGTATGTTGCTCTTGAGATACCACTTAGGATCTTTGACCTTGATACCATTAGGTGGGGCTCCTCCCCCTATGTCATAGCAATGGTCATTCACTTGATAATCTTGAGCTCTTGTGTGTGAGGGAACTTTCTTCATTTGATGATCACTTAAAGTTGAGGATCACTTGTGGAACCACCGTCTTGTATAAATGTTATCATATGTAGAAATACCACGAATAAGGGTGTGATACCAATTTGAAGAATCCTCTATCATGGAACCACTTGTAGGATTTGTCAATATGATCTTTTCTTGAATATCTGCTATCTTTATGAGTACCACTTGTAGGATATCACTTGTAGATCATGATCTAGACACCACTTGTAAATACCACTTGAAGAAATACTTTGAGTCTAGATACCATTTGAAACACCCTAGATATCCATTTGCATTGTTGTCTTGTGCTTGTACTCATATCATTGTCATGAGCTTCTAGTATGACTTGAACTAAGTTGATTTGCCTAAGATTCTAAGTCCAGTTTGATCCAATGACAAGCTTCTTCACTCCTCATACTAAGGGTTATCTTGCCAATGTTGTACTTGTCACTTGTTAGCAATCCAAACTAGATCAAGTACTTGGGTTCATTAGCTCATCAACAAATTCATACACATACCACTAGATCATTTAAACAATTCAAGCAATAGTGGTAGGCTATGAATTTAAACATTTCATTTGTTATGCATGATCCTAGTAAGTATGTACTATATGCACTAATCGCATACTAGTAAGGGATGAAATGATCATGCACATTGCAATGATACCTTTGTTATGTTGGAGTAGAGGATAGTCACATAGATTCCAATTCATTACTCCAATAGCAATGTGAAGTCCAATTTATAAGCTTGGTGAAGACCAATCATTATAGAGAAATCCATTCTTCACCCATATGAAATGAGAACCACTAATAATCAAGTACATTATCTCTTGTTGTGGTTGGCTTGCTTTTTCTCTTTTATCAATGCTTGCATGAGAGAAGTACTTATGATACTAATTTTATAACCATGACTAGCTCTCTTTTGGGTGTTGCTTGCTTTTCTTGATCAAACCTATTGATTGCTTCAATTAAGCATCTCAAATGTCCGTTGAATTCATCACTTCCATGTTAGCCTTCTAAGCCGGTGCTCGGTTTACCCACCCATGGGCGGCAAGCCCCCTCAGCAGGGAGAAGTGACCTCTCTCCAAAGAACCATCCTTGACACTTACTTGAATTACCTTTGATTGATTGATCTATGGACTTAACTTGATGAGTAACCTTGAATTATTCTTTAAGTCCTTTTCTTTCTACTTCTTTAAGTTCTTTTCTTTCTACCAAATGATCTCTAATCATTACTAGAACTTGAACCTCATCTTCATCTTGAGTTTGATCTTCATTTTCAAATTTGAGTACCAAATTTGTACACTAAGTACATTCCACAATCAATGCCCTTGTACTCATTTCTTGTCATGCTTCTAGATCAATTCAAAACCAAACTTAGGTGCCTCAAACACTTATAAATATGTTTCCAACTTGAGGACCTTTCACTTAAAGTGACTCTAGATCAATCCAATAATTGTCACTTTTCTGGCAGATTCTGTACCCTTCAAAGAATAATTCATATCTCCCAATGTATAGGTTCAAATGCCACGAAATTTGGTGGAGATATGAATTACTAAGTCATATAGCAACTGTAAAAATTTGAGCTTCATTTGACTTCTAGATTGCTACTAGATTTCAAATCTTTCACCACTGCTACATGCTGAAAACTGCTGCACTATAGCTGACAAGATGTGCTCTAAAACCATAGCATTTCTCATCCAATTATCATGAAATTTATACAGCATCTCATATCATAAGTCTAGAGCATGCATACCAAATTTCAAGCCAATCCAATATGATTTGGTCACTCAAACTCAGACTTGATCTCAGCTAGCTCAGATTTTCAATAATGAACAGATTTCAATACATTGAGCTATACTTCACCAAATTGAATCAAACTTGAAACTAACTTGTTTGAACACTTTCATAAGACATATATCCATTCAATCCACTTACTAAATGTCATCTCATGAATTTATCCAACACAAATCAATCCAAATTTGATTGCTAGGCATTTAATCCATTCAATCATCTCATAGCAAGCAACATTGCATATAAATCTAATTCAATCAACTCATATGCACCCAAATAAAATGATCAACTAGAGATATACCTTGGTTATCACATGATCATCCACTTAGCAAGCTTCAACTCAAATATTTGCATGCCATCAAATATATACAATAAATCACCACAATCTTGAATGTTGCACTTGTATGTTGTAACATTTGGACTCCACTTATTTTGACTTGGCATTGGGATAGAATATGCACTAAGCTTTAAAACTTGATTCAACATATGATGACTAATATGAATCCAAATGAATCAAGTCTCCAATGCCAATGGTACCTATAAATAATCATCCACTTTTTGATGGTACCCAAACAAGTTTGGGTCCTCTCAAGTTAGGAGCAACATACTTAGGCAAAACCTTAGTATGGGTAGCGGGATGTTTTGCAATTCCAACCAATGAGGTACCATTGCCATCCTTTCTAAGCATGTTAGTATCATTAATTGAACTAGGCTTAGAATTATTACCTAGGGGACATGAATGAGCCATGTGTTCCCTTTCCCGGCATGAATAGCATCTTCTCTTTGGTTGAGCCTTTTCTTCCTTGCTCATGTGATGCTCTTCATTGCCTTGCCTCTCATGAGTTGCTTGAGCTTTCTTCTCAAGCTTGGTAGGACACCCCGAGGCAAAGTGTCCCATATCTTCACACTTGAAGCACTTGATGTGAGCCAAATCTCTCTTCTTATCTTGAATCTTGCTCATCATCTTGGCATCTTGGATTTGCATTGGATGCCTTCCTCTTCCACCCCTTCTTGTTTTCTTCTTCTTCATCATCAAGTCACCATCATCATCCTTGTGGTTGATCTTGACTTGAGATTGGGGTGTGGTTTCTTGCTCAACTTGTGGCTTTGGTTGAGGCTCTTTTTGTTGCTTCACTAGTTTCTTGGTTGGGCACATTGAGGTGAGATGACCCCAAGTGCGACACTTGAAGCACTTGGCATGCTTGAGCCTCTCTTCTTATTTCTTCAACTTGAGCTTTTCTTTATTAGGGCAACCATTTGCAAGATGTCCCATTTCATGGCATTTAAAGCACATAAAATGAGAGAGCTTCTCTTGTTCTTGCTTCTTCATCTCTCTTTCATATCTTCTCTTCCCCTATCTTTTGCCTTTGATATTGCTCTTGTTGAAGCCAATGCCGCTCATGTCACCGTAGCTTCTTTTGTTGTTCAACATGTGCTCAAAGGTGACTTTTGAGTTGTAGCACCTCTCTAACTTGTTGCTCAATTTCTTCACTTCACTTTTGAGCTCATTGTTCTCCTTCAAAATGTTAGTCTCACAAGACATAGAAGTAGAACAAGCATATATATGTGAAGAACATGGCATATCTAATAAGTCATCACAAGAGGTGGATACATGCTTCTTGCCTACATCACAAGGGTTAGTAATATGTGATTGATCATTTGACCCAAATGATGAGCTCTCACTAGTTTTGGTTTCTTCATTAGAAAACTTCTTAGTCAGTAAAGCATATTCTTGTGCCAAATTATCATGAGCAACACTAAGTTCCTCATGAGCCAATTTTAGCTCCTCATGTGAACAAGTAGTAACATAAAGTAGATGCTTTTGTTGTTCACATGTGGTTTTTAGAAATGAGTTTTCATTTTCCAATTTCATGGTTTTAGCTTTCTCATTTTCTAAAGACGTGGTCATGCTAGCAAGTCTACTAACAAGCTCATCATATGAATCAACATGATCAATCACATTATCATTTGATACCTTTGTGTCACCTAGTGACATGAAGCAATGTGATGTAGTGGATGGGCTTGTAGTAGCATCATTATCAAGGCCCGAGCATGAACTTTCATCACCATCAAGTGTGCTTGGGGTAGAAACGTCACTTGCAACACTTGATGCATCATCACCATCCTTGTCAAGTGAACTTGTGGTAAATCGATCGTTATCATCACTTGACCATGAGGTGGAGCAATCCTCCACAACCACCATGTTGTGGTCATACTCAACATCCTCATGTGCCTCCTCCTTAGGCTCATCATCCTCATCATAATCATCGGAGACCATCCCATATTTCTCATTGAGATAACTCCAAATCTCATGGGCGGTTTTCATGTTCATGATCTCTCCGAAGACACTATCATCAAAAGATCTAAAAATGATATCAATAGCTTGGGCGTCGAGATCTAGGCATTTCTCTTGTGCTTGAGTTAGATTCTCTTCATCCAACACATGAGAAAAGCCTACATCTACCATCCACCACAATTGAGGAGAAATAAACTTAAAATTGCAAGTCATCCAATTTCTCCATCGTGCAAAGTGTGTGCCATTAAAAATGTGTGGACACTCAACATCTAGCCCATATTCCACCATCCTCTCGGGTCGGTGAAGACCACAAAAGAGAGACCCGGCTCCGATACCAATTGAAGGGTCGAGATGGCGGACTAGAGGGGGGTGAATAGTCCTTTCTAAAATTAATCGCGTCGGCAAACCGAAACAAATGCAGAATTAAAACTATCGGTCTAACCAAGACTACACCCCTCTATCTAAGTTCACAAGCACCTCACAAAGATCCTAATTATGTAACTAAGGTACTTTCCTTAGCAAGAGCTCTCCTAAACAATTCTAGAGCAAGGTCACACAAACCTATGCACTAGTACTTTAGCAAAGCACCTCACAAAGCACCTCACAAAGATCACCACCGGCTTGCAACTCGATCACCTAGTGCCACTCGATGCAACGCACTAGAATCGCTCTCTCACTCGATCGGATAATCACTATCAAGCTCAACTGAGTTAGAGGGCTCCCAAGCACACCAACACAAGCCACCAAGGCCTAAGGGTGCTCAGCTGCCGGCCATGGCCGGCCACAACATCTATTTATAGCTCCACAACGAAATAGAGCCGTTAGTCCACTCACTGGGTAAGTTTCGGGTCGACCGGACGCGCCGGTCGAACGGACCGGACGCGCAGGTCAGTAGCGTGCTCCAACGGCTAGTTTTCGCGCATATAAACTTGTATTGACCGGACGCGCAGGTCACTAACGGGACCGGACGCGCAGGTCGCAGCGAAACAGCGAACAGAGAGGTTCTAGCAAGCTTCCGACGCGACCGGACGCGTCCGGTCATCACTGACCGGACTTGCTGCAGCGTCCTGTCACTTTCGTCCACGAAAAACACTGACCGGACGCGCTGACCGGACGCGCAGGTGCTGACCGGACGCGTCCGGTCACGAGTCCGGTCACAGACCACTCTTCGGTAAAACGGCGATAACTCTTAGCTCCGAACTCCGATTTCGATGATCTTGGACATTTTAGAAAGCTTACTCAGAGGGCTACACAACCCACTAAAGCACTTGATCCAATTCATAATGGATCAAAGCAGTATTCCACTCCAAGAGCCATCCTAGTGTCCGAAGAACACCGAAAAACCTTTCTCTCTTCTCCAAGTTGATCAACACCAACTCCAACACCTTCTTCTTTGCAAATGTGCCAACACCACCATGTGTAAAACACCATGTGCATGTGTGTTAGCATTTTCACAATCATTTTCTTGAAGAAGTTAGGCACTCAACTTGCCTCGCCACTCGATCCTAACACGTATGCAAAGTTAGATCGCTCAAGTGGCACTAGATGACCAATATGCAAACAAGTTTGCCCCTCTTAATAGTACGGTCATCTATCCTAAACCCGGTCATCAACTTCTCTACACACCTATGACCGGTGAAATGGAAATGCCCTAGGTTATACCTTTGCCTTGCGCATTCCACTCCATCTCCTCCGACGTTGATGCAACACATGCACCAACCATATCACAAATGATATGATCCACTTCATATCATCACGTGACCGTATTGGTTCATCGATCTTGACCTCACTTGCTCTTCACCGTTGCGTCGGTCCATCGGCGCCAAGTCTTGCTCAAGCTTCACCGCCTCACGGTCCATCGCTTCAAAACCTCCGACTTGCCCTTCACACTTACAACCGGTCCGTCGAGCCAAGCCTCATCTTGATCTTTGCCACCTTGGTCACATGACTCCATGTCATGTCTCATATGTAATGAGCTCCTTCATGACCCCATTACCTGTGGACTAATCCCTGTGTATCTCACATTAAACACAATTAGTCCACCTATGGTTGTCACTCAATTACCAAAACCAAACAAGGACCTTTCACCTTGGAAGACCAGCATTAGCTAAGTTCATGGCGATACCACACTACCCATACCTCCTACTCAAAATGCCAGGACCCAACGGGGTCCTCTCCCTCAGAGGTGACCTGAAGCGTGCCTTCGACTGCGATGTATAAGCAGTCCAGATCGCAGCAAAGACACAAGCAGCTAGCAGAAGAGAAGAGATAGCGACCGTAGCAGCTGACATCAACCCGAAAGAACTAGAGATCTCAGCCAAGAAGCCTAGCATCCTCGCTCCTCCAAAAGAAGCCGACATGAAGCAAATCAACCTGGGTATTGGTGATCCCTCCAAAACGGCGACCATCAGTGCCCACCTCTCGGTAAAATAGGAACTCGCGCTCACCAACTTTCTTCAGAACAACAAAGATATCTTCGCTTGGAAGCCGGCCGACATGCCAGGTGCCCTGAGAGAGTTGGCTGAGCATAGAATTGATGTTAACGAAGGCTCCAAGCCTGTGAAGTTACCTAGATTTTGGTAATCACAACATCATGGACACTGGATTTCATCGACTACATCAAAGAAAACAAGTTACCGGCAAATAAAGAAGAAACTACTCGGATAATTTGAAGAAGTAAGAACTATGTCCTCATGGGAGACAACCTATACAGAAGACCCGCATCATCAGGAGTACTCCTCAAATGTGTCTCGTCAAAAAAAGGCAAAGAGATCTTTGACAAAATCCACTCAAGTTGCTGTGGAAATCACGTCACTTCAAGAACGTTGGTCGGTAAAGCGTTCCGCACCGGATTCTACTGGCCAACTGCTTTGAAAGACGCAGAAGAACTCATTAGAAAATGTAAAGGTTGCCAAATGTTCGCAAGGCAGGCTCACATCCCAGCACATAATCTCATCTGCATCCCACCCGCTTAGCCGTTCTCCTGCTGGGGGCTGGATCAATTAGGACCTCTCAAGAAAGCCAAAGGCGATTTTGAGTACATCTTTGTGGCTATTGACAAGTTCACCAAGTGGATCGAGTATAAACCACTCGTAAAATACAGCGCAGCCAAAGCAGTCGAGTTCATCCAGGACATCATGCACCGCTTCGGCATGCCCAATCGAATCATCACAGATTTTGGTTCCCCTTTCATGGCTATAGAATTCAAAAGTTAGGCACAGGATTGCGGCATCAGCATAGATTACGCATCAGTCGCACACACAGAGGCCAACGGACAAGTAGAGAGAGCTAACGGACTCATACTAGCCGGATTAAAACCCAGGTTATATGAAGAACTAGAGGACTGTGGATCCAAGTGGATTGAAGAGTTGCCCAAAGTAGTATGGGGGCTACAAACTCAAGTAAGGAGAGCTACCGGATACTCACCTTTTTTCCTAGTCTATGGATCAGAAGCTGTATTACCTGCCGACCTGATCTGGACATCCCTGAGGATTGAGCAATATGATGAAGGAGAAGCCGAACACACCCAAAGACTAGAACTGGACAACATAGAAGAAGTCAGGGTCAACGCCACCTTACAGTCAGCTCGTTACCTCTAAAGTTTAAGACGCCACTACAATAAAAGTACCCAACCTCATTCCGTCCAAGCCGGGGATTTGGTGCTTCAAAGAATACAAAAGGCAGATGGATGTCATAAACTACTCAGCCCATGGAAAGGCCCTTTCATCGTCACCAAGGTCACCGGACTAGGAACATATGAGCTGATAACTGAGGATGGGACACAAGTCAGAAATTCATGGCACATCAGCCAGCTACGAAAATTCTACGCCTAAAAAGCACAGGACTGATTCTTCTATAGCAAGAAAACACTATGTAATCAAGATTCATGATCAAAGTAATAAAGATAATGTTCCTCACCAACGATTGTCTTGCTAAGATCTACAAAACCTATCCCAGAGTTATTCCGCCCGGATGAGAGCAAAAGAGCTGAAAAGAAGATTGAGCTCGCCCTATCCCAAGCATTTTCAGGCTTAGATGAGAGTAAGAAGGCTGACAAGCCAACACTCGACCTATCCCGAGTTGTTTTCACAGCACGGATGAGAGCTAGATAGCGCTCACCCTATCCCGGAGTTATTAAGCCCAGATGAGAGCAAAAGAGCTGAAAAGAAGCTTGAGCTCGCCCTATTCCAAACCTTTTCAGGCTTGGATGAGAGTAAGAAGGCTGACAAGCCAACACTCGACCTATCCCGAGTTGTTTTCACAGCGCGAATGAGAGCTAGATAGCGCTCGCCCTATCCCAGAGTTATTAAGCCCGGATGAGATCAAAAGAGCTGAAAAGAAGCTTGAGCTCGCCCTATCCCAAGCCTTTTTAGGCTTGGATGAGAGTAAGAAGGCTGACAAGCCAACACTTGACCTATCCCGAGTTGTTTTCACAGCGCGGATGAGAGCCAGATAGTGCTCGCCCTATCCTGGAGTTATTAAGCACAGATGAGATCAAAAGAGCTAAAAAGAAGCTTGAGCTCACCCTATCCCAAGCCTTTTTAGGCTTGGATGAGAGTAAGAAGGCTGACAAGCCAACACTCGACCTATCCTGAGTTGTTTTCATAGCGCGGATGAGAGCCAGATAGCGCTCGCCCTATCCTGAAGTTATTAAGCCTGGATGAGAGCAAAAGAGCTAAAAAGAAGCTTGAGCTCGCCCTATCCCAAGCCTTTTCAGGCTTGGAAGAAAGTAAGAAGACTGACAAGCCAACACTCGACCTATCCCGAGTTGTTTTCACAGCACGGATGAGAGCCAGATAGTGCTCACCCTATTTTCTATGGTGCGGATGAGAGCCAGATAGCGCTCGTCCTATCACGGAGTTATTCCACACCGGACGAAAGAACCCGATTGACCTAGCACCAATTGTAACAGAACCGACCAAATTATAAGAGCACAAGTACAAAAACAAGCGCCGAAACGCTCAAATTTTCGAACTTGAGCCCATATAATCCCGGTAGTCAATCGAAACCATGAAGGATTTCAAACCAGCTCGTTTACAACCAGGATCGCATCATTCAACATAACACATCACACGTTACATTTCACAAGTAGTTCGGAAATTAACTTACAACACCATGGAGTCGCAATTATTACAAACCAAGTTTATAAAGTAGCGGAAGCATAACACACACACTTAGTTCGAATACTACTGCCAGTCTTACAGATCAACATCCCACAAAAGCATTAAGGGAAGTAAACTAACAGACGATCATGCCCGGGTGATCTAGTCCTCATCACCCGCCGGGTGGAGGCAATTCTTGCAGAAGCCCTGATAAAGCATGTCATCTGCAACAGGAGGGAATAAACCCTGAGTATGGGAATGTACTCAGCTAGACTTACGCGTCGAAATAGAAAATAAAAGACACCAAGGATCATGCAAGGCTTTCTTAAGTGAAGCTGGCTGACATCATATTTTGCGGAAAAGCATAAGTAATTGTAACTCCTTTAACCTGTACTAGCAGTCATCTTTAGCATTAACCTGTCATCTATCTTAGCACCTGTACTAAACATGCACTTGATTATAAGCAACCAGTAATAACCATAGCAGGTATAAATTGAGGCAACATTATATCATCATCCACTTAACCATCTGTTCAATTTAATGAGATCTACGTTGCCGCTGCTCAAGTCAAGTGCTCACTAACCGGGAGCGACGGCGATTCGAATCGAGTTCCTATCCAGCTGGAGGGGTACTTCTAACACTCACCGAGACACGCCTGGCGAGGGCTGCTCAGGTCACCTTTGGTACAATTCAGGAGTCGCGGGTTCGACTGATGCCGCATCCCCAAGGGCAACACTCTGCTAGGTGATAGGGACTCTAACCCCCTGGTCTTATGCCAATGTCCCCAAGCACATCCTTACTTCCGCCAGGATGTGACCTACCTTTCGATTCCCGGCCTGAACTGTATTACTCGGATTCGCGGTCGGAACGACTTATCCGGCCAACTAAGTGTTAGACTGCGTTCAACATGACTCAAGGACGTACAGTGAATCGGTCCTTAAATGACTCAGACAGGCATAGCTTCACACCCAAGACGTGAAGTGTCTTGCGGCTGCACTATCGAACCCCCACCCGGTCTCAAATTCATTTTAAAGCATGGTTCCATCCACGATAGCTAAACATAGCCACTCGTGACCCACTACACCTAACTCTCGCAGATGACCGAAAATCATCCAACTTCTACCGCACTAAGCAGGGCTAAGCATTGACACGTTCCTAAACTTAAATTAGGATTCAAGTGCGATATCTGGACAAGGATAGATATAATGCAACAAGTGTTTTCACTCAACTCCTACAACTTAATGCAATAAACAAGTAAAAGTACTCAATGATTGATATATATAAAGATCGGGTCAGCATGCACCGGGGCTTGCCTTTCAAGAAAGAGGAAGGGCGGTGGTCCGGGCACTCCGGTAGCTCGTCAACGGCGTTTCCTTCGCTGGCTGCCTCTTTGGATTCTCTCGGCTGCTCCTGATCCTCCTCCGGTATTGCTCCCTCGAACTCTAGGAGTGTCACTCCCTCCAGTACACCTATTGCATGAATGCATAATAAATCTCATGGATGCATAAGAAGGAATGCAACATGCTCGGAATGAAATATACTACAACAATCCTAGTGCTCTATTCAAATCACTTCATAAACGTGCATATTTCTTCTCCGGTAGAGAAGTACTTACCTAATCTACACAACCTAATGTACAATTGTTCATCCTCAGTTAAGGGCCTAACACCTAACAATCAACAAAAACAACATTACTTAAGCTTACCATAAACCTAAGCACAAAATAGCACAACGACAAATTCTGGACAGCAGCTAAGTATTTCCACCATAACTATAGATTCATAAATCCAAATGGCATGATACAAGACAATCTGGAAAGCGTATAAAATGCTCTACAAATCATTATTAGACCTCAACACTTAATTCCAAGTTTACCTAGTCGAAATTCTAAAGTTCCAGAAATCTGTCCTCTCCAAACAGAGAGCGGCCATTTCTGGACAGCCACTTTAAACAGCCACAACTCCTAAACTACTGGGTCAAATGCCACCAAATTTTGACACAAGCTAGTTTAACAAGTTTACTACCACTTTGGTATTCACAAGTTTCCCAGCAAACACCTTTATCAAGGTCCAAACCAAACAATGCTACCAGCTATCCAGAGAACCTAGAAATGTGAAAATTAAATATTTATTAATGTGTCAAACTACCCTTATGACCAAACTAATGACACTACTAGGTCACATATGACATGAAACCACCAGAAAGTAAGGTATGTTCACTCAAGTCATTTATTTTAATCCCTTTCTTAATTTAATTAATTAATTAAGTGGAAAATTAAACTTATATTCAAACTGCTCAGAAAATTCTACAAAAATTACAGGAGACTCTATACCCTACTAGGAGGCCGCTGTAAAAATTTGAACTAAAGTTATTTAGAAAAACTCCCTACACAAAATTCACAAGCCAGAAGGGCTGATTTTTGCATAATTAACAAATCATAATGAAAAGTGTCAAACAACAGAAACAATATTTTTATTAGCAACCTTAGGGTACCAGGACACTCTCCATAAAATTTCATGAGCATTGCACATACAGAAAAATTATTAAAATTCATCCAAGTATCTCCTAATATAACATGACAACATCAAAACTTGAAAAGTACTCAAGCACTAGTACCCAAATTTTTACCAGAGCTAATATAGACATGAAATAACATACCCACCAAATTTCATAATTTTTGGAACACTACAACTCAAGTTATCCATTTAACAAGTTTGCATCTACTTTAAAACATATTTCAAAGACCTATTTAAATCTTCCAGAATTGGAATAACACATATCCATTTTATATTTTTCATAAATACTACACTTCACACAGATCCTAACAAACTTGGAGTCACCCCACTTGGATCTACACAACATGAGATATGAAATTCACAAAATAGCATTCAAAACTATGAAACAAATAAAGAAAAACAAAAATCAAAACCCTAAAGAGCTACTGGGCCGGCTACCCAAAGCGCGGCCCGCTAACCCGCGCGCAGCCTCACCCAGCCGACGCGACCCACCAGCGCGCACGGCCCGCGATCCTGTCCCGCCCGCGCGCGTCTGCCAAGCGGGGCCCGCCAGACAGGGAGAGAGGAGCAGGGGAGGAGTGGCGGTGGTCGGAGCTCGCCGCCAGTGGCGATTCCGGCGAGGCCGATGGCACCATCACGGTCAGCACCTAAAACCGCACTGGTGGACCTAAAGGACACGAGGGCGGAGCTGCTTAAGGGGGCTCGCCGTCACGCATGGCAGATCGCCGGGGCGGTGGTGGCGCACCTCGCCATCGGTGACCCCGACATCCTAACCTAGACCCTCGGTGAGCACCCCCGTGCTACCCTGACTCCAATGCGTCAACTAGCGCCCGAAGAGGATGACGCAGAGATCCTGGCCACGGTGAGCCGTCGCGTGGACGAACGCCGGTGAGACCTCGCGGTGGCGGAAATGGCAATGTGGCCCTACTGTTGTACGGCTGAGGGCGTGGACTGGACGAGGGGGTAGAGGGGTTCAAGGCAGAGCTGGTGGCCGGATTGGTGACACGGTGGCGCGGTAGAGAGCGCGTGTGAGCTCACCAGAACAAGGGCGGCAATGGTGGCTCGGTTTGTCCACCCTGGGCATGGAGAGAGCGAGAGAGAGAGGCAGAGGCAGGAGTGAGGGCGGAGGCAGCGTCGTGGTGCTCAAGAGACCCGCTCGGACCTGACCGGTGGGGCCACGGCCGGCGTACGGACACCACGACGCTCCCACGCGGCGGCCGTTGTCTGAACTCGATCGGCCGATGTCGACTGAATCGACCTCCGATTAAGTGACTGACAGCGCCATTTGGAGTCCTCATTACTCCTAATCTAGCTCGAGTCAGCAAGAGGTGATAACAACAAAGTTGCAGAGCTAGATGAGGACTACCACTTTGTCAATTGGAGCTTGGATTGGTTCGGCCTGGTTT
Source organism: Saccharum hybrid cultivar R570 (assembly GCA_038087645.1). Classification (NCBI taxonomy): domain Eukaryota; kingdom Viridiplantae; phylum Streptophyta; class Magnoliopsida; order Poales; family Poaceae; genus Saccharum; species Saccharum hybrid cultivar. The sequence continues at coordinate 2,895,155 of JAQSUU010000198.1, forward strand.
GTGAGTTACATGGCTTCGAAGTGGGGTACTTTGAAACTGTCTTTCAGGTTAAGACTTAGCCAAAATGCTAAGTCACAAAACAGGCTCTAATACTGACTTGTGGGCCACTTTTGAGCATGTTCTAGCCATTTTCATGAGATAGCCATATTGAGACTTTTGTTCCCCATAAAATTGTCTACAACTTTGATTAAGGGTGCTCCTCCATGCAAGATCTCTAAGCTGGACTTTTTAAATAGTCAAACCAAGGCATTCTAGGGCTAAGGGCTTGGTCAACATCACATAGGAGGGCATTTTGGTCAATTTGGTCAACATGAACATTGTTCCACTAATGATCCTAAGTGTAATTAAGGTGTATTAGACCATAATTAACCACTCTACACAAGTGCTACACCAACTTTTAAGAATCCCATGTGATGAAACACAAAACAAGCCTTTCACATAAAATGTTGCGCTATCATGTTGCATATGTTTCAAGCTCTCATTGCAACAATTAATCTTACCATGCTATACTACCTACATTGTCATGTTTCAAAGTATGAGACACCCATGTTGCATCTACATGTTACCACACCCACATTTCATAAGATAACAATTTGGAAACAAACTTGAAAGATCATGTTGCACACCCATGTTGCAAGAAATTCAAATGCACAATTGAAATAAATGATGCTCATGCTGATGAAATGCAAGTGCAAACATGGAAGCCAAACACCTAGGGTGTTACACCAATGCTCGACAAGATTCATGAAGACGTAAAAATAAGAGTACAGCCAGTTGGAGGGACATAACTATAAATCACCTAGATATGCCCACAATGGTTAAGGCTTATATCCAGCACATAGCTAAAGAAAATTCCACGATCTGGGAAAACAACTCGAAAAGAGTCACAAAAGGAAGACTACTCGAATACTTCAAGTAAAATAGTAAAGATGTATCCAAAGAACCAGAGTTTCTTTACAAAACAACATATAAAGTAAATCTTCACAAAGAAGGCGACTGGGCACTACAAAGCCTAGCTGTCAGCTTCATCATCAGAAGAAGGGAGTTGAATATCAAGCTTCTCGGCGATGAAGTTGGCTAGATCTTCAACTTCAAGCTCAGCCTTCTCGATGGACTCCAATTAGTTGTCATCATTGGCTTTCTCCCTTAGTTTTTCTAGAAGGACCGTCAGAGCAAGAACCCGGACATGTGCCAAGACATTCTTGACGCACGTCTGGACCCCTTCTTGACAAAACCCTGGAGGCGCACGGGGATCAGCGGGATGAAGTCACCCCAGGTCCTTCCATCATCTTCGGGAGTCTAAAGAAGCTTGGCAACAGTCTTGAAAGATTTCCACAAGGTGGCGAACTGTTGATCAGATACCGCTAGCTTCTTGGACAAATCATCAATAGTTTTCATTCCCTGCACAAGATCCCGGTCAACACCAAGTCTAATCAGCTGGGCGTGAGCGAGTTCTTTTTTAGCACAAGCTTTTACCTCCTTGGCCCTATTGTGATTAGAGCGAACTGATATCTTCATCTCTTCGACATTCTCCAAGAGCTTCTGCTTATCTCTACGGAGGGCTGATCAAGGCAATTAGAGAAAATCAGACAAATGAAGAACAGACAAATAAGAGATAAGAGGAAACAAAGCATATAAGAACTCGGGATACCTTCACACTCATTCTTGAGACTGTCAGATTTCCCAAATAACTCTCGCAAGGCAGCCATGGCATCATCCCTCCTCTGCTCCGCCTTAATGACTTGCGCACGGAGAGCCCTCTCAGAAGTTTGGTGCCCTTGGCACTCGGTATCCATCTCCACCTCCTTCCTGGCCTTCTCCGCCTTCAGCTAGCTCAATTCAACGGCCAGCTTCTTCTCAGTCTTACCCGAGCCAAAGAAGCTAGAGTGATTCCAAGAGAATGACTTCTCCCACAGAAAAAAGGAAGGAAATGAGAAAAAGAAGTAAAAGAAGCCAGAATGCCAAAAACAAGAAGGAAGAAGATGCCTACCTGAAGCTGCTCTCCAAAAGAAGCCGCTCCAACTGAGAGCCTCTCCCAAGCCGCGGTCAGCTTGGACAGACGATGAGTGGCATCAAACTCCAATGCCACATCATTTTCTAGACAATGACTGCTCGAAGCGTGGCCAATAGGAGAAGAAATCGACAGAGGAGCTAAAACCACGACCAGAGCCGTGTCTTGCGCGGTTGAGGCCCCAGCCGCCTCCGAAGCCGGTTTCTCTACCACAGTCATGGTCACCTCGGGATTGGGCGACTCCACAATAGCTTGATCAACTTGGGCCACCGCCTCCCCCACAGTTGCCTCGCTGACCATACGCTCTGAATCTTGGGACTCGGTGTGCGGAGAAGCTCCAGCCGACTGAGATGAAGTTGGCTGGGGTTTAGGGGAAGGCAATGACGACGGCCTACAAGATGACAAAAAACTCTCCAATAAGGAAATATATAAGGAAAACGAGGAAAAAGGACAGAACAAGCTAGATAGAATTCACTCACCTAGCTATTCTTCTCTTCAGGCTGATACCCCCAAGCTGAACATATGACTTAGGCGGGGGCATGGTGGTGAAGAAAATATCATCGTCACCCTGCATCAAGGTTGGCAAGATTAGCACCTGAGTCCTTGTAGAACTCGAGCTCAACCCTCGCTTACTGCAAAAAATGAAGGCAAGACGAATCAGCAGAAGAACTTGAATCAACGCAAAACTAAACAGGAACGAACGCTCTAACTACTCACCAATGAGTAGCAAGGGCTAAACCATCTTCTTCATCCTCACCCTCGAGGAGCTCGACCATGCTACCATCTGAAAAGGAAAAGAAGTACTTGGTTAAGGACATAAAGAAACACCAAGGAAGCCAAAGAATATTGATACGCTCACCTAGGAGCATGCTACTTGTGACTTGAATACCTGGATGAGTACTTGGAAGATGGGGCTTCTTGGTGTCGGACGCACTGGTGGAAGTATCATTCACCTGCGCCCTCTTGGAGGTGGTGCCAGGAGCTCGAGGAACTTAGCGCGGCACATATTCAACATAATAACCGAATTCCCTATAAGACACGCCAGAAAGTATAGTGACAGAGCGGGACTTACTAGTTACGAGGCTCCCGCCTGGTTCTCATCAACCCCCGCCCCAACAGGGTTGTTCTTGGAGGAGAGCAGGGGCAAATCATCAAAATTTCACCCCAAGTCCTACAAGCAACCAAAAAACAACAAGGTAAGCAGAAGAAAGAAAGGCAAAAAAGCACTCGCGAAGAGCGAAACAACTTACAGAAGAGGGCGGACGATCAGCACGGTACTCTGGGACCATATGAGGGATGACGATCACCCCCTTTAGGACCTTCTTGAGGTGCTCCAACACCTCTTCTTTCGTCAACTCTAGAGCTAGAACCATCCGAGATGGGTCCTTAGCTCCAGAGTACACGAAGCCGTAGTTCTCCCTCACCTTTAGAGGTTGAACCCGACGACATAGGAAGCTGGCGACAATCTCGAATCCAGTCAGGCCTTGCTGCTTTAGAGTCTAAATTTTCTCAAGCAGCGGCTTGATCTTCTTGAGCTCCTCACTCGTCAGAGGGGCCTTCTCCCAACGGTTGTTAACCATAGGACCGAAGTTTGAATGAATAGCAAGAGGAGGGTTCATGTTCCCAGCGTAAAACCACTCAGAACGCCACTCCTTGACAGAATCAACCAAGTCGTAGTCAAAGAACAAACCTTTTTTACCCTGGCAAAATTGAATTCCACAACCACCTAGAGGAGAAGTACTGTCACTCCGAGGGTGTGGTTTCAGGCAGAAGAAATAGCGAAACAAGGAAATAGAAGGAAGGATTCCAAGGAAAGTCTCGCAAAGATGAACGAACACTGACAGATGGAGGACAGCGTTCGAGGTCAGGTGGTTTAAGGAAATACCAAAGTAATGAAGAAAACGATAAAAAAAGAAGATGCTAGGAGGCAGAGACCAACGTGGATGAAAGAGACGAACAGAACAATCTCACCAGGGCCGAGGGCAGGAATCCGGTGCTGGTCTAGAGTCTTCCAGTCAGCGAAGCTTTGCTCTTAGATCAAGCCATCACTAACCAGCTCCCTCAGCTGGTCCTCTGTGGTAGTCGAGGAAGGCCAGATCTTCTCCGTAACCCTCATGGCGATGAACTCCTGGTTTTCAATCTCCTTGAGCGCCTCCTCCTCATCCACCAGGACCTCCTTCGACTTGCTTCTTGACGCCTTCTTCTTGCCCATACACTAACACCTCCTTCTTCTTGGGCAATGGCGGCACTTGAGCGGCAGCGACGGCGGTGGCAGAGCTTTGAAAGGAGGTTAGGGTTTTGCGAAGGCAGAATGCTAGAAGTCCAAGGCAAGTAAGAAAAAAAAAGAAGAAGGGCCCCTTATATAGATTTACAATGGTAAAACATGGCCCAAGCGGCCCATTAAGCCAACGGATCGTTTCCACCTTTTACGCATTGAATGTAGGACGCAACCGAAGCGACAGATTGCATGCCTTTTCATAACAGAATAGTACAATGTGCAGATTTTAGACTTATCCGTTCACACTGCACCGTCGCCAAATTGTTACAGCTCGTACAACTCAGAAAGAACTCGCCATTCGCAAGATACACAGAAGATATTACAGAATGCTGCCAAAGAACCTGGATTTACCATAAACAACCCGGATGATACTCAAAAGCACTCAGACAAGCAAAAAAGGAGACAACAACTCAGAAAACAAGATTTTTTTCTATTAATATCTTCAATAGACACAAGATTACAGATCTCACAAGACCTAACAAACTCGGTACTATGACAAACAAGGTAGCAACAAGGAGCACAGAAAGAACATGGCTCTAGAAACAACTACGTGCCCCTAGTCGCTACTCGACAGAACACACTCTACTTGGCTACATTGTTTTTTTCAAAGGAGGAGCGTAGTGCATCTAAGATTGGTGTCAGCGGCATAGCATGACAACATGGACCAGAAGAGGCTCACAGGCATCTGTCTACCCAAGCCCGATGTGATCCTGGATCAAATGTTGATCTGCACTGGACAGTCGCAAGGCAGAGTGAAAGGATTAACCCAGAACTGCTGGATGAGGGAACGCATCCCACATCACAAGACTTCTTCCACCTACCAGGATGGACTACCCGGCGCAATGCCACCGTGAGATTAGTCTACCTCTAATCTCTATCACAAGACTTTTTCCACCCACTATAAGATATGCAAGACTTACAACTCACGCCCGGGGGCTACTCTACTTCACAAACTATCATATTCATGACTACAAGACTTCAAGATCAACACCAAGACTTTACCGGTTTGCCGCAGCTCGCCAGGGGGTATTTATAGGCCAAGGAGTGGTGTACATGGACCTAGTGCACCAACAAATCAAACCTAAAAAAGGATTCAAAGAAGTGATAGAAAGCAGTAAAGGAAAAACAACCACGAGTACTCGAGGAAGGTTTATCCGGGAGAATATGCCAACACTGTACAACTCGTGACTGAGCAGCATTTATATTCAACCACCACCTACCACCTACCTCTGACAGAAAGCAGGCTACCTGAGAACATGACAAAAGACCCTCTATCCGAGTTCTTCTTGAATAAAACAACCTAAATATATGCTCGGGGGCTGCAGGGTACATATCCTCAGAAAAGATTTTCAGTTTTTCCAACGATCAAAATCCAAGACCCTCTAACTTTTTATCCCAAATAGCAACAGGCTCGGGAGCTACACTCAGTGAGTGCACTTTTTCGTCAAAAAAGCGCTCATCACTAAAGATATTTCTTCAAGAAAAGATCACTTCAAGGCTTCTCTTTGAAAGAATCCGGATCAGGCTTGTTTCACCAAGCGAGGCCAGAGAAACAAGGAGGCTTTCGAGTTCAACCATGAAATGCTCGGGGGCTTGTCGATGTGGGACCCATAGGGTTTCCTAGCGATGCGACTACAAGTCGTGGGCCCTGGCCTGGCCCATGGACTGGAGCAGGAAGGGGTGCAGCAACTGCTACACCGAATCCGAGTACAATAGGCCAGACTAGCCAGACTCCTATAGGAAAGTACCTTCTGTATTTAGATCAGGACACCTTCTTAGGATCCGACTAGGATTGTAACCGCACCATAGTCTTCTCTATTGATATAAAGAGAAGCTATGGGCACCCCTGTAAAAAAACAATACAACACAATCAATCCAACGCAAAGGCTAACGCCAACTAGATATAAAGGCTATTACTCGATCATGATCGAGGGCCCGAAGCAGTATAAATTGACTATCTCTGCGTTCACCACCGAGTTCCAGCATACGCTAAAGCCCGAACAACTGTCCCGGGTACCCCCGTGGCAGACTATTGGTGATCAAATATTGACACCAGCTTGGCTTATCAGCCATAATATAGTGTTTTTCTCTCACAACAAATCAGCTTTAGCCGGCTTATCAACCGTAGAAACCATCAACCAAACAGTTGGGAGGACTTGTAATTTGGGATGGAGGGAGAGTTAAAACATCTCAAATTTGACCAAATTTAAATAATAAAATAATAAATTTTTTGATACCAAATAAGTATGATTACATTCTTCATTATATTTTCATAGTGTGGCTATTTGATGTTATAAATATCTGTAATTCTCTCGATAATTTTGGTTAAACTTTAACTCTCCCAGAAAGTTGCAATGACTTGTAATTTGGGACGGAGGGAGTACTAATCAATTCCCTAGGAAAGGTGGTAATTGGATAAAATTAATGCTCTTAATGAAAGACAAATATATCTTCACCGTCTATTATGATTTGCCCTAACATTAAGGGCTTGTTTGGATCCCTTAGGCTAACAACTAGTTGCTAAACTTTAGCCCTTGAGGATTCGAATAGGTGGGCTAAAGTTTAGCCAAGGTCTGGACTAGTTGTTAGCTCACTAGGACACCAAATCCATCTATCAGAGGCTAAAGTTTCACCAGTTGAAAAATGACACCAATACCCCCCACGCGACCCTTTCCTCATCTGCTACTCAGTTCAATGGTTCCCTTCCCTCGGTCCATCATGCTCCTGCGTATGCCCACATCGCTGCGCTTCACTCGGCTGCTGCCGATGATGGGGCACATAGATCGACGAGCTCTAGTCAGGGTCGGCAATGGCATTAGTGGCTAATGGAGGCGCTAGAGAGGGTGAGGGAGCACGAGGACGGGTGTGGCGGCTATGGCACGGTGAGAGGAGCTCGAGGGCGGCTTTTACAAGGTGAAGAGGAGGAGGAACGGGTGAATGGTCCTTATTTGGTTTTGGTAATTGAGTGACAACCTTAGGTGGACTAATTGTGTTTATGTGAGATACACAGGTGATTAGTCCACAGGTACATGTGTGTGAGCAACATATGCCATGGAGGTGGAACTGGCTTGGAGATGTTGCAAAGCTTGCATATCTGATGATGGAGGAGCTCATTGCACATGAGACATGACATTGAATCATGTGATCAAGGTGGAGAAGATCAAGACATGACTTGGCTCGATGGACCGGTTGCAAGTGTGAAGGACAAGTTGAGTGATGACTTGGTGCTGATGGACCGAAGCAATGGTGAAGAGTAAGGGGAGTTGTTGACACTTCTTAGCATCACTCGCGTTAGGCTGTCATCCCCAACATGACACCAAGAGTGTGGTTGTATTGTACTCATGCCACTTAACTATATAAAGATATTAAAGTATATATCCGCAAGCGCACAGATAAATACACCCGTTGCAGCATTTCACCCAAGTTTATCCTAGGTATCATTATTTATATTTAACCAAAGGAGAACAAACAGAGGGGCACATATTAATTAAAGGCTACTCTACACATGTGATATGAATATTCGAAATCACTATCCTTTACTCTCAAATAGGAATCAATCAAATAAAAAGAGATAAAATATAAGATAATCAGACCATTCAGATGATATTCCTTAGAGCAGTACTACTATGGCAAGTCATTGATCAGAATATAAAGTAAGAGAATAACTCCTAAGTAATCCGTTAACTATTAGTCATAATCTACATTGATTAGTGCAATTATATCAGGCAATCATTGGCTAGGTTATCTCATATCCATAAACAAGGAACATCTCCATTACGAAGCTGAGAAACAGAGTAACAACTAAGTAATGAGACCGCGTTCTACTAAGTTCTACACTCGGGGAGTGGACTACAAAGGACTCAACAGGAATGTCACACCCGCGATCTACCACATGGCCCGGAGTATAGAGTGCATTTGCAGGTAAACAGTGTATAAGTACCACACTTACACAATGTTGACCACCCACCCATGACTCAATAAGGTGAGTGCTTTGCAAACATGTGTATAAACATAATGATAAACTATCTATGCCAAATATATAATCAAAGCAGACTAATCTCATAATAATCAAGGATATAATATAGATTAAGAACAAGATCATATCTAATGTATCAAGAATAATGATTAAGAACAATGAACTAGAACTAGACAATGATGAACTAGAACAATTACGAACTAGAACATAAACAATTAGAACATAAAGAACTAGAACATGAACTAGATCAAGAACTAGAAGAACTGATGAACTAGATGAATATCTAAAGAACAATGTTGATACAAGAGAGAAGAACTGGATTTACCAAGCTCCTCTTGACTAGATCTAGAGCCCAAGGCTGCTTGACTCCTCTACTTCTAATTCTAATCTAGCTATGCCTAGATCTGATGGAGCTCTAAGGAGATGAGAGTTGCTGGTTGGTCTTCTGCTTTCTGGTTGATGATTGATTGAATGAATTCCTCTCTGGAGGGGGGTCTGGGGCCTCGTTTATATAGCCCAGAGCATGGAATCATGGCCCTTGGATCAAACCGACCTTCACGTAGGGTTAGGATGCATCCTTGAAGGCGGTTGAAGTAGCTTGCAAAGGAAGAAGCCGAGGGGCGGCGGCCAGGGGCCGGTCGGCCCCACCTGGCGACGCCTCATGGTGGCCCTCCTCGTGGAGTCCTCTAGTGTCCTCTAGAAGCCTCTTGCGTATTCGTGACATGAAGATTAGGCCGATTGACGTGGGTTCCTTCTCGTGGAAGATATCAATTCCTGAATTATTCTGATAACCCCCTGCAAAATATAGATTCACCAAAACTCGTGGAATTTCGTTCGTTGGCACCCTAAACCTATGTTGGTGATCATTTATTAGCCCTTTATATATTTATTTTAACCCTTTATTATGGTAGATAACCATCGTCAACAACTCCCCCAAGGTTACCTTTTGCTAGTCCCTTAGTAAATATTCATAATGGATCAGGAGTTGCTACAATGCTTTCACGTCTCAAAAGTACACATGCGTTCAAACAAGAATTTTTCTCCGGATTAGGTCTAACCACTCTAACCTTCAGACTCACCCATATTACCTTTAACTATGGAGCTTATTAGCCTTCACTTGGGTCTTGAGCAGTCGAAAAGTAGAACAATCAAATCAAGCACTATGTCTCAAGCTCTTCATTCAACTATTATTCCGGAGTTTTGCAAGATTTTTAAAATAAAACTCAGAGTATCTTTTTGTATGACTCTCTCAAATCTCTCAATATATGTGGTTTTTCTGGATCCTCTCCAAGGCAAAGTGAGATTTGCCTTCTCTCATCCTACATCTAATGCTTTATCTGGAGCTTATAGGTATGGAGACAGCGTGTTCATACTTGCAAAGCATATTTTGTAAAGTCAAACAGTGGATCCAGAGAAACGAGGCATACGATCAAATCAAGAAGTGCATGTGTATGGATCAAGGAGTGGTTTATTTATGATGAAGGTGATAGTGGATCTAATTCTACTTTTGCTCCTTTGAAAGGGATTTTGATCTCTCTTTGAATAATTGAAGAACTTAGACTAAGAGATATTTTGGGCTATAGTTTTTTTAGAGAGGCGGGCATCTAAGTACCCATTGTTTTGGTAGGACACTTGTCCATGTTTTACTCTCCATATATTTCTCTTTCTTCTCTCTTTTTTTAAATATATAAGCCCAGAACATTCTTGTCTATAATGAAAGATTGAGAGATAATAATAACCTGGAGCAACAATAACTGGGGCTTATGAAATGTATGGATAGGTGACAACAATCCTATAAGACATGTGAGTGGTGTTCTCTCCCAGTGTAGGAGAAAAATATATTTGGTGGATCTAAATGAAAAGGCATGTTGTTGCGTACTTCAAGTGTAGAAGCAGCATATTTGAGTGGAGTGTACGTGATCTTGATTTTAAAAGTATGACAAGCCTCTAAGGGTCAACAGAGCTCGACAATGCTCAATGCAAGTACAAGTAGTAAAAAGTATGAATGGAGTTTTCTATCCTATGTATGGCTGTGGTAGGAATTTTAAGCTTTGTCATACAAGTACTCATCATGGTATTTTAAGATTTCAAAAGATAAAATTCTCCAGAACTCTAGCATCAGTAGGAGCAAGATAAATTGTAGCTCAGACTTTCTCATATCATACTCCTCAACTACCTAGATTTAGATCCATCATTTGCAACCCACAAGTTTCAGGCTCAGGGTTTATCTTTAGATCAAGACAATTCTACCTAAAACTCGGGAGAATTCGTGTTTGAAAACTAGGCACTTGAAAGGAATTACGACAGAGCAACTATTCATCATTTCCATTATGTTTAAAATTGAGTTCTATGGTAATTAAGTTCTAATACTCTCTTGTATCTTTTATTTTAACTAATATATTATCTAGCTAATATTATCACACAACACTCTTTTTATTTGGTTTTCTTAAGTTATGCATCTTTTTATACTTTTTAGAATAAAAGATAAATCACTCAAAAAGGAATACTTATCGAGATATACGGGGGATGCTCTCCCCCAAGCTGGATTTTGACGTAGTCGTTCATCTTGAGTCCTCGATTGTGTAGATGCTCATCACTCCTTCTTTGATGATTGTTCAAGGCAGAGCTCTTGAGTGAGTGAAGACATCATGGGCTTCATAGGAAATTTCTCTTTTTCCTGTTGAATTTCAAGTAGACAACAAAACTCATGGAACATATTAAGGGTTAGTGGAAAACTATTCCCTAATTATTTTAGAGTCTTGAATTATCTTTTATTATTCAACTGGTTTTTCTTCATTTTTAGATTATATATATATATGCCTCCACAGTGAGTAATTATTATGGGTTGCTACACACCACACTATTACTCACATGGGGCTTAGAGTTTATATATTTCCAGATGCAATGAGATGATTCAAAATATAAAAGTTAATTTTATTTTCTTTTCAAATGCAATGTAGAATTTAAATATGTATTTAATTCTAAATAGTATGCATGTTATTAATGGAAAAAGTATTTTTATTTTCAATGCAATGATATGCTAAGGGAATGTAAACAAAGTAGATATGCTTAATTTAAATGTGCGGATAAATACCGATTTACCTTTTGGCGAAGGTTCGGAGATTTAGGTCCGTCTACCCGGACCTTACGTCTGGTTCAGTCTTCAGAGGTTTCTTCCAGCTTAACTGAAGAGCTGGATGGTTGCTCGTCAAGTGTTGGAGAACTTGATGATGATGTTGATGTTTCTTTTCTTTTCCATACTTTCTTGGACTGAGGAGTCTCTTCCTGTGGTTCACTCTTCTTGGGCTTCTCTTCTTCTTCCTTTGGAATAGCTTCTTCTTGGGCAGCTTCTTTCTCTTTGATGGCTTGTTTCTTTTGGCGTTGAGAGCGGTGTCTCCTCTTGTTCTTTCTAGGCTGCTCACAAGTAGTGTAACTATTAAAGTAATAACGTACCTTCTCTCTAGGGAATTAGAAGTGGATTTCCCCAGTTCTTATATAGATGATCGCGCCAGTGGTGTTGAGGAAGGGTCGTCCCAAAATAAGGTAGACATCGTCTTCTTCTCCCATGTCAAGAACCATGAAGTCGGTAGGAATGTAGTGATCTCTTATTTTGACCATAACATCTTTCACTACTCCCTCCGAACATCGGAATGATTGGTCCGCCATCTGCAGCTGCACATATGTACGATACATGGGTCTAGTATTATACAAATGTTTATATGTTACCTTAGACATTATGTTGGTGCTAGAGCCGATGTCGCAGAACGTCTTGTAGAAAGTACTTCCCTCAATCATACAATCGATGGTGGGTACTCCAGGATCTCCCAGCTTAGTGAGGTATGGTGATGGAAGGAGGTGGTCAAGTTCTGAATCAATAGTGTTGACCATCCATACTGTTTCTTTTGCCTGATGCTTAGCTTTGTTCCTCCTTCTCCTATTCTTGTTCTTCTTCTTTGTTGGGGCAGCGGTTGTATCCTCGTAGAGGTACGGCATCTGTGGGTGAACTCGAATGTTGAGGGTACGCTTCTTGAAATTGAATCTTTCTTTTCTCCCATTGATTGTGAAACAGATCTTGGCGCTATCTGCGTAGATGATGGCTTTGGTGGTACTCAAGAACGGTCGCCCCAAGATGATGGGTGCTTTTTCGTCTCCACCTATTTCTACAATCACAAAGTCTGCCAGCACATACGAGTGTCCAACTACGATCCAGACATCTTCAAGAATTCCCTTGGGGTAGCACAGTGTCTGATCTGCAAGCTGCAAACACATAGTTGTATACAATAAAGGATCACCATGAATTTTCTCATAGATTACCCTGGGCATGATGTTGACGCTTGCTCCAAGGTCACAGACAGCTTCTTCAAAGCTGTGGGGTCCAATGCGAATAGGGATGACAGGTCTCCCTGGGTCTCCTTTCTTCACTGGTAGAGTGTCGTCTACCCATGTTCCCCATTGCTTTGGAGGTGCGGTGAAGAATTGCCCTGCATTATAAATGTCTACAAGATTTGTAGTTTCTAAATCCTCCGGCTTCCCTGGAATCTTACCTCTTTCGGTCACTGGTATAGAAGCTGCTAGCTGAGATATTTGTGATTCTATCATTTTATTAAAGCTATGTTGATTCTTTATGGTAGAAGTAAAGCTATCCATTCTAGTATTAATATTTTCAAGCAATTTATCATTGGAAGCTATCTTTCTAGACATAGTATCAATAACTTTATTCTGATTAGAAATTATTTCGCTCAAGGGTGGTTGATTAAAGTTATTATTAAGATTATTACCTTGGTAGTTACCTGAGTAATTAGGCCTTGATTGCTGATTCCATCCTTGATTTTGTTGAGGACGATTGTTGAAGTTGTTGTTGATGTAGTTCACATCCTCTTGAATCTCAGGGCAGTTGCTCCCTGAGTGGCCAGTGCCTCCACACTCTTCACAGGTCATGCGAGAATCGTGGATGTGCGTGACTTCGTTCTTCTCAGTGGTGCGTTCATCGAACTTCTTCATGAGTAGGTCTATCTTGACAGATAGCATGTCTACTTCCTTCAATTGATGCATTCCTCCTCTCTTGCGAGGTTGAGTGCGTTCCTCGTTCCATCCCTGGTTAGAGGCCATATTCTCAATCAGAGTGGTTGCTTCAGTGATGTTGAGTGATAAGAATGATCCTCCAGCAGCTGCATCCACATTCTCACGGGTACTAGAAGTGAGCCCATGGTAGAATGTCTGCATGAGTAGCCAATTCTCCATCCCATGGTGAGGGCATTCTGATATGTAATCTTGAAAGCGTTCCCAGGCTTCAGGCATTGATTCATCGTGTTGTTGCTGGAAGGTTGAAATCTTCGCACGTAGAGCATTTGTCTTCCCCATTGGAAAGAATTTTGCTAGAAAAGCAGTAGCATAGATCGACCATGTGGTATTCTTGTCCTTGTTGGCGTAGAACCATTGCTTTGCTTTTCCCAGGAGTGAGAAAGGGAACAAGCGGAGCAATATGGCATCTCTTGCGACTCCCTTGATGGTGAAGGTGCTACAAATCTCCAAAAAGTGTTGGAGATGAGCACTCGCATCTTCATGTGCTTTTCTACAAAACTGGTTTGCTTGCACCATGTTGATCAAAGCAGGCTTAAGCTCAAATCCGTTATCTCCCACATTTACTGTCGGTCCAATCCTGATGTTAGCAGTGGTTGGAGCAGAGAATTCACGGAGTGATCGGTCAGCCATGGCTTCAAAGTCTGGTGTTAAGCTTCTTCTCAATTGGTTGATCTCAGACGAAGTGGTTGGAGCCTTCTTGAGCTTTGCTCTTGTTCTTCTGATTAGAGCTTCGGGGTTCTCAACGTAGTTTGTCAGGAGTTCAAAACCAGTCATACATCACCCTCTGTTTGTTCTTCTTAGCATCACTCACGTTAGGTTGTCATCCCCAACATGACACCAAGAGTGTGGTTGTATTGTACTCATGCCACTTAACTATATAAAGATATTAAAGTATATATCCGCAAGCGCACAGATAAATACACCCGTTGCAGCATTTCACCCAAGTTTATCCTAGGTATCGTTATTTATATTTAACCAAAGGAGAACAAACAGAGGGGCACATATTAATTAAAGGCTACTCTACACATGTGATATGAATATTCGAAATCACTATCCTTTACTCTCAAATAGGAATCAATCAAATAAAAAGAGATAAAATATATGATAATCAGACCATTCAGATGATATTCCTTAGAGCAGTACTACTATGGCAAGTCATTGATCAGAATATAAAGTAAGAGAATAACTCCTAAGTAATCTGTTAACTATTAGTCATAATCTACATTGATTAGTGCAATTATATCAGGCAATCATTGGCTAGGTTATCTCATATCCATAAACAAGGAACATCTCCATTATGAAGCTGAGAAACAGAGTAACAACTAAGTAATGAGACCGCGTTCTACTAAGTTCTACACTCGGGGAGTGGACTACAAAGGACTCAACAGGAATGTCACACCCGCGATCTACCACATGGCCCGGAGTATAGAGTGCATTTGCAGGTAAACAGTGTATAAGTACCACACTTACACAATGTTGACCACCCACCCATGACTCAATAAGGTGAGTGCTTTGCAAACATGTGTATAAACATAATGATAAACTATCTATGCCAAATATATAATCAAAGCAGACTAATCTCATAATAATCAAGGATATAATATAGATTAAGAACAAGATCATATCTAATGTATCAAGAATAATGATCAAGAACAATGAACTAGAACTAGACAATGATGAACTAGAACAATTACGAACTAGAACATAAACAATTAGAACATAAAGAACAAGAACATGAACTAGATCAAGAACTAGAAGAACAAATGAACTAGATGAATATCTGAAGAACAATGTTGATACAAGAGAGAAGAACTGGATTTACCAAGCTCCTCTTGACTAGATCTAGAGCCCAAGGCTGCTTGACTCCTCTACTTCTAATTCTAATCTAGCTATGCCTAGATCTGATGGAGCTCTAAGGAGATGAGAGTTGCTGGTTGGTCTTCTGCTTTCTGGTTGATGATTGGTTGAATGAATTCCTCTCTGGAGGGGGGTCTGGGGCCTCGTTTATATAGCCCAGAGCATGGAACCGTGGCCCTTGGATCAAACCGACCTTCACGTAGGGTTAGGATGCATCCTTGAAGGCGGTTGAAGTAGCTTGCAAAGGAAGGAGCCGAGGGGCGGCGGCCAGGGGCCGGTCGGCCCCATCTGGCGGTGCCTCGTGGTGGCCCTCCTCGTGGAGTCCTCTGGTGTCCTCTAGAAGCCTCTTGCATATTCGTGACGTGGAGATTAGGCCTATTGACGTGGGTTCCTTCTCGTGGAAGATATCAATTCCTGAATTATTCTGATAACCCCCTGCAAAATATAGATTCACCAAAACTCGTGGAATTTCATTAGTTGACACCCTAAACCTATGTTGGTGATCATTTATTAGCCCTTTATATATTTATTTTAACCCTTTATTATGGTAGATAACCATCATCAACAGGAGTCAAGATCGATGAACCATTATGATCACGTGATGATATGAAGTGGATCATATCATTGTTGATTGTGTTGGTGCATATGTTGCATCGACATTGGAGGAGTTGGAATGGAAATGCGCAAGACAAAGGTATAACTTAGAGCATTTCATTTCACCGGTCATAGGTGTGTAGAGAAGTTAATGACCGGGTTTAGGATAGATGGCGTACTATCAAGAGGGGCAAACTTGTTTGCATATCGGTCATCTAGTGCCACTCGAGTGATTTAACTTTGCATCATCGCTAGGATCGAGTGGCGTGGCAAGTTGAGTGGCTAATCCTTTGAAAAATGATTGTGAAAATGCTAACACACATACACATGGTGGTGTTGGCACATTTACAAAGGAAAAGGTGTTGGAGTTGAAACGGATCAACTCGGTGATGAAACTGAGGCGAACGGTGGTCAATGGAGGTGACTGGACACTGGCACTGTTGTGACCTGACGCACAGTGGGTGTGTCCGGTCATCTCGGTCGTTCGCTGACATAGTAGCGCATGACGTGGCGGTGACGCGTGGCTGCCAAAGAATGACCGAACGCTGTCCTACGTCCGGTCATGGGGCACCTGATGTGTCAGGTCGCGTTCAAGCGGCTCTGGACCGTCTCTTGAACTGACCTGACACTGGGTCGCCAAGGGGCACCTGCGCGTCCGGTCACTGGTTCGCTGGCGCACGACTGCGCGTGATCTGATGCGGCGTGACACGCCTGGTCAGTTGAGCAGCGCGTCCGGTCTTGTAGAGCTGACCATTAGAGATCTACAGTCCTGGACAAATGGTGGAGGACACGTGGATGGTGGACGTTGACCGGATGCTGGCCGCAGCATCAGGTCACTTGGACCTGCGTGTCCGGTCATCCTGAGAAATGCCTAGTAAAGGGGCCAACGGCTATTTTAGCCGTGGGGGCTATAAATAGAAGTGCGGTCGGCCTTGGGGCATAGAGCTGAGCACACTAGAGCCTTGGTGGCTTGTGTAGTAGTGCTTGGGAGCCCTCTAACTCACTTGAGCTTGATAGTGTTCATCCGATCAAATGAGTGAGTGATTCTAATGCGATTGCATCGTGAGGTTGCATCGAGTAGCACTAGGTGCTCATCTTGCAAGCCGGTGGGCTTCTTACTCTTGGAGGTTGCCACCTCCTAGACGGCTTGGTGGTGGTCTCCGTCGAAGCCCGCAAGAAGCTTGTGTGGTGCTCCAGAGAAGAGCATTGCGAGGGGCATTGTGCTCGCCCCGTGGGAGCCACGAAGAGCAACTCTAGTAAAAGCGTGTCATTGAGCTACCCTCACTTCTGGGGTAGGTTCTTGCGGTACTCGACGTGCGGGGTTAGCGGGTGATGCCAATTAGCCGCCGAACCACTAAGTGAGCGGTCGACACAACGGAGACTAGCGTATTGGCAAATACGTGAACCTCGAGAGAAAAATCATCGTGTCAACTTTGTTCTTCCAGTTGGTTTGCAATCCCCGAACACAAGCCTTGTTCTTACTTTTCATATATATTGTGTTTGTATAGATGCTCTTGTAATTACTTAGCTTGTGTAGCTTTCTAGTTACCTTCTTGCTTGTGTAGCTAGAAGTAGCTCCCTTGCGTGGCTAATTTGGTTTGTGTAACCTTGTTAGTCACATTGCTTAGTTTGTGTAGCTAACTAATTTGCGCTCTCTAATTTGGCATTGGTTGCCTTGTTATTGAGCATTGCTAGTGAGCTTAGGGGCTTTGTGCTTTTGCTTACTAGAATTGTGTAAGAGCTCCCCCAGTTGGCAAAGTACTAGTTGCATAGGTTTGTGTGACCTTGCCACTAGAATTGTTTAGGTGAGTTCTTGCTAAGCTTGGCACCTTAGTTGCTAAATTAGTATCCTGCAAGGTGCTAGAGAACTTAGATAGAGGGATGTAGTCTTCGCTAGACCGATAGTTTTCATTCCACACTTGTTTCGGTCAGCTGGCTCGATAAGTTTTTAGAAAGGACTATTCACCCCCTCTAGTCCACCATCTTGACCCTTCACATAGTCTCAGAGCCTAGTCTCTCATTTGTGGTCTTCACCGACCTGAGAGGATGGTGATTAGTGGGATAGATGATTGTGACTCACACATTTTTTATGGCACAAACTTTGCACGGTGGAAACTTCACATGATTGATCATATTCATGCAAAGGGACCTAAGTTTTGGTGGGTTGTCACTAGTGGTCTCACTCATATCTTGGACCATAAGAATCTAACTAAAGCTCAAAAGGTTCTCTTTGAACTTGATGC
Organism: Saccharum hybrid cultivar R570; assembly: GCA_038087645.1. NCBI lineage: Eukaryota > Viridiplantae > Streptophyta > Magnoliopsida > Poales > Poaceae > Saccharum > Saccharum hybrid cultivar. Next base: position 2,913,196 of record JAQSUU010000198.1, read on the forward strand.
CGATGCTTTTTTATATCTAATCGATGCTTTGAGCTTTGAGGTGTTTGATAGGGTGAATCACAAAGGCACCGCACATGAGTTGTGGGAATAAATCAAGCACACCTTCGGTGACTCCTCTACATGGGATGATGGCAAGTTCAAGAAGGAGGATGAACCCAAGATGGAGGTGCATGAGTGTGTTGAGCATGACCACAATTTAGTGATTGTGGAAGATTGCTCCACCTCATGGTCAAGTGATGATGATGATGATCATACCATAAGTTCACTTGACAAGATTGATGTTGATGCCACAAGTGATGCAACCGATGATGATACTCCATGCACACTTGATGGTGATGATGAGGATTCAAGCTCCGGATATGACAGTGATGCTTCTACAAGCTCTCTAACATCACCACATTGCTTCATGTCACATGGTGATGCTAAGGTATCTATTGGTGGTGTGATTGTTGATTGTGATGATCCAAATTTTGAACTTATATGCAAACTCACTAAGGCTTTAGAAAAAGAGATGGCTAAAACCGAGAAATTGAAAAATGAAAACTCTTTTCTAAAGACCACATGTGAACAACAAAAGCATCTACTCTATGTCACTACTTGTTCACATGAGGAGCTAAAATTGATTCATGAGGAACTTAGTGTTGCTCATGATAACTTGGTACAAGACCATGCTTTTCTCACTAAGGAACTTTCCAATGAAAAGACTAAAACTAGTGAGAGCTCATCATTTGGGTCAAATGATCAATCACATATTATTGCTAACCCATGTGATGTAGGCAAGAAGCATGTATCCATCTCATGTGATGATTTATTAGCTATGCTATGTTCTTCACATATAGATGCTTGTTCTACTTCCTTGTCTTGTGAGACTAACCTTTTGAAGGAGAACAATGAGCTCAAGAATGAAGTGAAGAATTTGAGCAACAAGTTAGAGAGGTGCTACAACACCAAAATCACCTTTGAGCATATGTTGAACAACAAAAGAAGCTATGGTGATATGAGTGGCATTGGATTCAATAAGAGCTTGACCAAGGGGGAAAGAAAAAGAGAAAGAAAGATGAAGAAGCAAGAACAAAAGAGCTTATCTCATTTTATGTGCTTCAAATGCCATGAAGTGGGTCATCTTGCAAATACTTGCCCCAATGAAGAGAAGCTCAAGTTAAAGAAGAAAGAAGAGAGGCTCAAGCATGTTAAGTGCTTCAAGTGCCACACTTGGGGTCACCTCACCTGAATGTGCCCAACCAAGTAATTGGTGAAGCAACAAGTGGAGTCTCAACCAAAGCCATAAGTTGAGCAAGAGAAGACACTCCAAGAGCAAATCAAGATCAACCATGAAGATGATGGTGACTTGATGATGATGAAGATGAAAACAAGAAGGGGTGAAAAAGCAAGACATCCAATGCTTATTCAAGATGCCAAGATGATGAGCAAGAATCGAGTTGAGAAGAGAGATTTGGCTCACATCAAGTGCTTCAAGTGTGAAGATATGAGACACTTTGCCTCGAGGTGTCCTACCAAGTTTGAGAAGAAGGTTCAAGCAACTCATGAGAGGCAAGGCAATGAGAAGCACCACATGAGCAATGAAGAGAAGGCTCAATTAAAGAGAAAGTGCTACTCATGCCAGGAAAGGGGACACATGGCACATTCATATCCCCTAGGTAATACTTCTAAGCCTATTTCAATTGATGATACTAATGTGCTTAGAAAGGATGGCAATGATACCTCATTGGTTGCAATTGCAAAACATCCCGCTACTCATACTAAGGCTATGCCTAAGTATATTGCACCTAACTTGAGAGGATCCAAACTAGTTTGGGTACCATCAAAAAGTGGATGAATGTGTGCAGGTACCATGGGCATTGGAGACTTGATTCAATTGATTTCACATTGATTATTATATGTTGAGTCAAGTATTGAAGCTTAATGAAATCTTATCCCAATGCCAAGTTAAGTTAGTTAAGTCCAAATATGCTACAACATACAAGTGTCAAATTCAAGTTGTGGTAATTTATTGGATTATTTTATGGCTTGCAAATATGAGAGTTGAAGCTTGCTAATTGGATGATCATGAGCTAACCAAGGTATATCTCTTGTTGATCATTTCATTTGGGTGCATATGAGTTGATTGAATTGGATAAATATGCAATGTTGCTTGCTATAAGATGTTTCAATGGATAAATGTTTAGTAATCAAGTTTGGATTGATTTATGTTGGATAAATTCGTAAGATGATATTTTGTAAGTGGATTGACTGGATATATGTCTTATGAAAGTGTTCAAACAAGTTGATTTCAAGTTTGGTTCCAATTGATGAAGAGTAGCTCAATGTATAGAAATCTATCCTATTTTGCAAAATCTGAGTGAGCTGTGATCTTAGCCATGCTTGAATGATCAAATCTATTTGGATTGGCTTGAAATTTGGTATGCATGCTCTAAACTTATGGTATAAGATGATGTACAAATTTCATGAGGAGATGCTTCGGTTTTCGAGTGAATCTTGTCATCTATAGTTAAGCAATTTTCAGCACAAATGGGGTTCAAATAATTTTTCCTTGAAAGAAGACTCATAGAAGCATATCTCCACTAAATTTCATGATTATTAGAGCTATAGACTGTGAGATCAATTCACATATTTGGAGTGGACAGAATTTGCCAGAAAAGTGACAATAAATGGATTGATCAAGAGTCACTTTGATTGAAAGGTCCTCAAGTTGGAATCATATTTACAAGTGTTTGAGGTACCTAAGTTTGGTTTTGGATTGATCTAGAAGCATGACAAGCTAAGAGTACAAGGCCATTTGATTGTGGAGTGTATTTGGCACACATTTGGTACTCAAATTGAAGATCAAGACCAAGCTCAAGATGAAGATGAAGTTTAAGTTTTAGTGACTATTGGAAATCATTTGGTAAAAAGAAAAGGACTTAAACAAGTAGAAAGAAATGGACTTAAAGAAGGATTCAAGATTATTCATCAAGTCAAGTCCATCACTTGGGTCAATCAACAAATTTATTTCAAGTGAGTGTCAAGAATAATTCTAGGAGAGAGGTCACTTCTCCCTAGTGTAGGGGCTTGCCGCCTATGTGTAGGTAAACCAAGTGTGGTACTTGGAAGGGTAACATGAAAGTGGTGATCCGAGGAATATTTGAGATACTTAGTTGAAGTGATCAAAAGGGTTTATCAAGAAAAGCAAGCAACACCCAAAAGAGAGCTAGTCATAGCAATTCAAGTGATATTCTCACATTGATGCTCTCATGCAAGCAAAGATGAAAAGAAGAAGCAAGTCAACCACATCATGATAGTGCACTTGATCATTAGTGGTTCTCAAATCATATGGGTGAAGAATGGCCTACATCTATGATGATTAATCTTCACCAAGCTATAAATTGGACTTCACATTGCTATTGGAGTAATGAATTGGAATCTGTGTGACTATCCTCTACTCCAAGATAGCAAAGGTATCATTGTAATGTACATGATCATTTCATCCCTTACTAGTATGCGGTTAGTGCATATAGTACATGCTTATTAGGATCATGCATGACAAATGAAGATTTAAATTCATAGCCTACCACTATTGCTTGAATGGTTAAATGATCTAGTGGTATGTGTATGAATTTGTTCAAGAGCTAGTAAACCCAAAGTACTTGATTTAATTTGGATTGATAACAAGTGACAAGTACAACATTGGCAAGATAACCCTTATAAGAGGTGTGAAGAAGCTTGTCATTGGTTCAAACCGGACTTGGAAGCGTAGGCAAATCAATTTAGTTCAAGTCATATTAGAGGTTCATGACAATGAAAGTGACAAGAGTACAAGAACAAGACAACAATGCAAATGGATATCTAGTTTATTATTTTCAGTGGCATCTAGACTCAATTGATTGAATAAGTGGTATTCACAAGTGGTATCTAGATCAACCTACAAGTGATATCTACAAGTAGTACTCATGAAGATAGCATATGTTCAAGAAATGGTTCTTATTGACAAATCCAACAAGTGGTTCCATACTAGAAAATTCTTTCAAGATCCTCAACTTTTAGTGATCATCAAATGAAGAATGCATCCCTCACCAACAAGAGTTCAAGCTTATCAAGTGGATGACCCATGCTATGACATAGGGGGAGGTGTCCCACCAATTGGTATCAAGGTCGAAGATCCTTTGTGTGGTATCTGAAGAGCTATACAACGTGGTGTCATTCCAACACATGTGGTGGTGTCCATAAAAAATGAAGATTCAAGTGTCAACCATCCACCCAAGTGCTAGCCTTTGCATCAATGAGAAGCACACCTTTTATGCAAATTGATGACAAAGGGGGAGAGATTGAACAAAGATATGAAAGCTTTGGGAGAAATTAGACATGGACAAAGAGGGAGCAACATTACATTGAAGAATGTGGAACGAACAAAATTCTTGGACAAGAGAAGCACACAAGTACACAAGTAGGGGGAGCAAGCTCATGAACTTGTTTGATTGCATTTGATATGTGCATAGTCATGTGCTTGCTTGCATTGCATAAGTTTTTAAATTTGATATGCATGCTTGTATGGTGTATGCTAGTTATAGAATATGATGATAGTGATGATGACTCTTGTGCTAGTGATGGTTATAGGAGTGATGATGAGGAGGATGAGGACTACTCCAAGGATGATCTATTGGGCATAATAGATCAAATGAGCAAGGGCTACAAGAGGACAACCAAGAAGTGCAAAATCTTGGAGCAAGAGCTCATTGCCAAGAGCAATGAAAATGATGCCTTGATGGAGGAGCTTGTCGCTCTCAAAAAGAGTAAGGAGTGCAAAGGAATTGAACAAGAGCTTAAAGCTCTTAGGAAATCCTTTGATGAGCTAGAGGCCTCTCGTGAGTGTCTAAAGGAAGACCACGAGGACCTTGAAGTTGCTCACACTAGGCTTAAGGAAGCCCACTCCTCTCTACTTGAGCTCATCAAGGAAAAGGACCTCAAGTTGGAGAAGCTCATGAAGGAAGCTAAGGAGGAGCAAGTGATTGTCACTTGTGATATTGGACTAACATGTGATATTATTGATGATTCTTTATTTGTTGGTCCTACTAATGCTTCATGTAGCTCATCATCATCCACCACAACCAACTCTACCTCTACTATTAGTGATTCATCACTTGTGGTTGAGAATGAGACTCTCAAGAGAGAGGTGGATGATCTCACCCGCGCATTAGGCAATGCCTATGGTGGGGATGCTCGCTTGCTAAAATGCTTGGGTAGCCAAAGGTTCTCTCTTAACAAAGAGGGTTTGGGCTATACTCCCAAGAAGGGCAAGGCGGCCTTTGCTACTCCAAAGTCTCGCTTTGTGAAGAGCAATGGTCGTTATTGCAATAGATGCAAGCAAGTTGGGCATCTAGAGATTAATTGTAATAAAATGAATAAGAACAACAACAAGTTTCATGCTAAAATGGATTACATTCCTTTTGATTCTTGTTATGTGCTTACCAAGGGTGAGAAAGGTGTGCATGCTAAGTTTGTTGGTACACCAATTGTGGGCCCAAAGAAGAAGGCCATTTGGGTACCAAAGAGCTTAGTTACTAACCTCCAAGGACCCAAGCAAGTATGGGTACCTAAAAGACATTAAATTGTTTTTGTAGGTAAATTACAAGGCCGGAGGAAGGCATTGGGTGCTTGATAGTGGGTGCTCTCAACATATGACCGGTGATTCAAGAATGTTCAACTCTCTCAAATCAAATGATAGTGGCATTGATAGTATCACGTTTGGTGACAATAGCAAGGGTGATGTGAAGGCTCTTGGAAGGATTGCAATCTCAAATGATCATAGCATTTCCAATGTGCTTTTAGTTGAAAAGTTGAACTTTAATCTTCTCTCGGTTGCTCAATTGTGTGATCTCGGTTTCAAGTGCATATTTGGTGTTGATGATGTGGAGATAATTAGTGTTGATGGCTCTAATTTGATCTTCAAGGGTTTTAGATATGAGAATCTATACTTGGTTGATTTCAATGCTAGTGACACTCAACTCTCAACATGTTTGCTCACCAAATCAAGTATGGGTTGGTTATGGCATAGAAGACTTGGTCATGTTGGCATGAAGCAATTGAACAAGTTAGTGAAGCATGACTTAGTTAGAGGCTTGAAGGATGTCACATTTGAGAAAGATAAGCTATGTAGTGCATGTCAAGCCGGAAAGCAAGTAGGCAACACTCATCCATTGAAAAGCATCATGAGTACTTCCAAGGCTTTTGAGTTGTTGCACATGGATCTATTTGGACCAACTACATACACAAGCATTGGTGGCAACAAGTATGGGTTTGTGATTGTGGATGATTTCACTAGATATACATGGGTATTCTTTCTTGTGGACAAGAGTGATGTATTTGACATATTCAAGAAGTTCATCAAGAGAGTGCAAAATGAGTTTGAGACCACAATCAAGAAAGTAAGAAGTGACAATGGAAGTGAGTTTAGAAACACAAGAGTTGATGAGCTATGTGAGGAGCTTGGAATCAAGCATCAATTTTCGGCCAAGTATACACCTCAATCTAATGGCCTAGTTGAGAGAAAGAATAGAACTTTGATTGATATGGCAAGATCAATGTTAAATGAGTATAATGTGAGTCATTCATTTTGGGCCGAAGCAATCAACACGGCTTGCTTCTATAGCAACCGCCTCTATTGCCACAAGTTTCTAGAGAAGACACCATATGAGATCTTAAATGGAAGAAAGCCCAACATTGCATACTTTCGGGTATTTGGTTGCAAATGCTACATCTTGAAGAAGGGCACTAGATTGAGCAAGTTTGAGAAGAAATGTGATGAAGGATTCTTACTTGGTTACTCCACTACTAGCAAAGCTTATAGAGTTTGGAATTTGGCTAGTGGTTTACTTGAGGAAGTTCATGATGTTGAGTTTGATGAAACCAATGGCTCTCAAGATGAGGAAAATAACTTGGATGATGTGAGAGGAACTCAATTGACCAATGCTATGAAAGAAATGGATATTGGTGATATTAGGCCAAAGCAAGTGATTGATGTGGATGACAATAAAGATCAAGTGCTCCAAAGTCCAATTACACAAGCTAGTGGGTCTCTAATGCAAAATCAAGCTAGTACATCATCTCAAGTGCAACAAGATCAACAAGTGGCTAGTTCATCATCTCCAACTCATGATCAACATCAACATCCAAGCAATCAAGTCCAAGTGCTTCAACCAACTAACATTGCAAGAGACCATCCATTGGATTCCATCATTGGTGACATACAAAGGGGAGTTCAAACTAGATCAAGATTGGCATCATTTTGTGCTCACTCTTCTTTTGTGTCAATGGAAGAACCCAAGAACATTGATAAAGCATTGAGAGATCCGGATTGGGTAAATGCAATGCATGAAGAGCTAAATAACTTCAAGAGAAATGAAGTATGGGAATTAGTTGAGAGACCTAGTCATCACAATGTAATTGGAACAAGATGGGTCTTGACTTTGGTGAAACTTATGCCCCGGTTGCAAGATTGGAAGCAATTAGGATCTTACTTGCCTATGCTTGTGCTCATAATATCAAGTTATATCAAATGGATGTGAAGAGTGCATTTCTCAATGGGTACATTCAAGAGGAAGTGTATGTGGAGCAACCTCCCGGTTTTGAAGATGACAAGAAACCCAACCATGTATACAAGTTAAGGAAGGCTTTGTATGGATTGAAGCAAGCACCTAGAGCATGGTATGAAAGATTGAGGGACTTCTTGCTAACCAAAGGATTTGTCATGGGCAAAGTGGATACTACTCTCTTCACCAAGAAGATTGGGAAAGACTTGTTTGTATTGCAAATATATGTTGATGATATCATCTTCGGTTCAACCAATCAAGATTATTGTGATGAGTTTGGGAAAATGATGGCAAAGGAATTTGAAATGTCAATGATTGGTGAACTTAGTTTCTTTCTTGGACTTCAAATCAAACAAATGAAGGAAGGAACATTTGTGAGCCAAACCAAGTACATCAAAGATATGCTCAAGAAGTTTGGCATGGAAGATGCAAAGGGCATTACAACCCCAATGGGCACTAGTGGAAGTTTGGATAGTGACAAGAGTGGCAACATGGTGGATCAAAAGCTATATAGATCAATGATTGGTAGCCTACTCTATGTGACGGCATCAAGACCCGATGTGATGTTTAGTGTATGCATGTGTGCAAGATTTCAAGCCTCACCAAGAGAAGGTCATTTGAAGGCAACAAAGAGAATATTAAGGTACTTAAAGCATACACAAGATGTTGGATTATGGTATCCCAAGGGTGCAAGCTTTGAGCTAGTTGGATATTCGGATTCCGACTATGCCGGTGACAAAGTAGAGAGAAAGAGCACTTCCGGGACTTGTCAATTGTTGGGAAGATCACTTGTCTCATGGTCATCCAAGAAGCAAAATAGTATTGCACTATCTACCGCCGAAGCCGAATACATTGCCGCGGGTAGTTGTTGTGCACAAATCTTGTGGATGAAGGCAACATTGAAGGCTTTTGGAATCAACTTTAAGAATGTGCCATTGTTATGTGACAATGAAAGTGCCGTGAAGCTAACCAACAATCCGGTTCAACATCAAAGAACAAAGCATATTGATGTTCGTCATCATTTCATTAGAGATCATCAACAAAAGGGTGACATTGCTATTGAGAGTGTGGGCACCGAAGATCAACTAGCCGATCTATTCACCAAGCCACTTGATGAGAAGAGATTTCACAAGCTAAAGAATGAGTTGAACATAATTGACTTCTCCAACATGAGTTGATGCACCCCAATGTTATGACATGCCTCTCCTTCGAGCCCCAAGGTATAATTGGTTGACATGTCATACATTCTATGCTAAGGACTTGTTTAGTGCATCTAGTCATGATTTCTTATGTTCTAGGCTCATTCATGAAAATCAAATGAATTTGAAGTTTATATGGTGCCACTATTGTTTCCATGTCTTGTATGATCTAGTGGTAGCATATAACTTGTTTGAGCGCTTGTGATCCTAAGTGTTTAATCTAGAAAACTTGTCTAAATATTTGCTTCAACATGGTGCATGATAACCCTTCTAGTGAGGTGTGAAGAAGCTTGCCCTTGGATCAAACCGAAGCATTTTATTTTTGCAAGCAATCTAGGTTGAACCACAAACTTGATCCTCACCCCAAAATTAAACATGATAATCTATCTAAAATTTGCTCCTTGTGGTCATTGGTGCCAAAGGGGGAGAAAATGTTCACAAAGATAGAACTCAAAGGGGGAGAAGCACAAAGGGGGAGAAAAAATGTTGTTCACAAAAATAGATTCTAAAAGGGGAGAATTGATAAAAGAAGGGGATCAACTAAAATTTTTGAGCACACAAGTAGGGGGAGCAAGCTCTTAAACATGAATGTTGCATTTCCATGTGCACTTCATATGTATGTTGCATAGTTATGCATTTCTTTTTCTCCGATACTTTGCTTGTGTGGTGACTTGCTAGTATACAATTGAATGGTGACTTGAAGTACTAGCATGAATAGGAAGTAGTTAGATTTCTCTTACTTCATGTTTTTCAAAGTGGTACTAGAACCTTGCTTATAATGTTGATCTCACGAGGTTTCTAGCTTTGTTTGTGCTTTTCCAAGTGATATCTAACTACACAAGGTGCTAAGATGGTGTTTATCGCTACTCCGATGGTATCACGCTTCAAAGGTCTATAATCTAAAACACTTAGCACCAATTGATAGTCAATGCTCCTAATCTTTCCTATCTAACATGTATGCTTCCAAAATCCAAACATATAGCATACATGTAGGGGGAGCCATTGCTATCAATTTGAATTCATGATCACTTGTCCATAATTGTTACACATGGTAATATACTTGGACAATGTGACATGGGTTCAATCAAAATTTTATCATAATATCTTTGTGAAAGGGTTGTCACCAATTACCAACAAGGGGGAGATTGAAAGTCCTATGTTTGGTGTTGGTAATTAGTGACAATGCCTAAGTACTAATCCTATGCCTAAGTTGTTTGTAGCATATGAGGATTAGTACATTCCAAGGTTGGTGGCAAGATGGACATGGTGATCATGATGGCCACACTTGGATTTGGATGCAACCCTACGTGATCTACGCAAAGGTATATGCTTAAGGGTTGTGTTTTAGTAACCAAGACACCTAGTGGGTGTGGTTACATTATAGGATAGATAGCCGTACTATAAAGAGGGGAATGACGCGGCTATTGAACTCCTAAGTGCCTCTAGATGTGCATTTCATGATCATATGCATTTGGATAGAACTAATAACGCCTCGAAAAATGATTGTGAAAATGCTAACACACATGCACATGGTGTTGATCACTTGGTGGTGTTAGCACATTTGCGATGGCGTTGGAGTTTAAGCGGTAGAGAGGGTTTGGGGTCCTCTCTCCCTCCCGCCGAGCGTGCGAGCGCGGGATTCAGGCGATTTCGGAGAAATGAAATGCCTATTTTCCACTACGCCGGAAGTCGGAAATCGATCGGAAATCAAACGGAAGCAAACGGAGGTCACAGTGGTGACCGGACGCTGCACCGGACGCTGCACCGGACGCTGCACCGGACGCGGTCACTGTGCGACCGGCGCGTCCGGTCAGCGTCCAGCGTATGCACGTTTTTCAGTCGGTTGATCGGACGCGAGGCGCGTCCGGTCACAGGCGACCAGACGCGTCCGGTCGTCCAGGGAGCTTACTGGACTCCCACCGGACGCGGGCACTGTGGCGTCCGGTCAGTTCTTCAGCGCGTCCGGTCGTTGGTTCGTTTTGCGCGACTCGGTGTTGACCGGCGCGTCCGGTCAGTCACGGGACCGGCGCGTCCGGTCGTGACCAGCGCGTCCGGTCGTTGCGACCGGTGCGTCCGGTCAGTGTTTCGAAAACTAGCCGTTGAAGTGACCGGCGCGTCCGGTCAGTTGGACCAGCGCGTCCGGTCAGCGCGACTGCTGCTGATTTCAGTTTCTAACGGCTATATTCGAAGGGGTACGTCTATATATACTCGTTGGCCGGCTCAAAGCTCTCTCTTGGATATTTGACATACTTGTGAGCACTTTGAGCTAAGCAACTCCCCTCCCACTCATCTCTCTTGCTTCTTTGCATATTCGAAGTGAGATTGAGTGATCCAAGTGCATTTGCATTGTGTGATTGCATCTAGTTGGCACTTGGTGGTTGATTTGCTGCGGGATTCTTGTTTCTCTTGGTGGTTGCCGCCACCTAGACGGCTTGGAGCAGCTTGGAGGCGTTGGCAAGAGTTGGTGATTGTTCTTGGCCACCTCCGGTGATTGTGAGGGGTTTGTGCCTACCTCGGCGAAGCGCCAAAGGCAACATTAGTGAATTGCTCGTGTCATTGCAACCTTTTGCCATTTGGTAGGTTCTTGTGGCGCCTTTTGAGAGGCTCGGTGTGAGACCGATTAGCCACCGAACCACGTGGTGAAGAGGGACACAACGGGGACTAGCGTGCCGGCAAGCACGTGAACCTCGGGATAAATCTTTGTGTCATCATTCTTATTGTGATTGATCGATCCCGGTGGTTGTGTATTGTGGAATTCATCTCTTGATCATATTGTTTGGTTGGCTCAATACTTCGCCCCTCGGTGATACCCTCCTAACCCTCACTTGCATTACTTTCTTAGTTATCTTTGCTAGCTAGTTAGCTTTGCTAGAGTAGCTCTTTTGTGTAGCTTGCTAGTTGTAGTGGTAGTTACCTCCTCGGTTTGACTTGTGCGGTTGATTGCAAATATACTAGAATTGTGAATTGGATAGGTGGCTTGCAAACACCCCGTAGGCCAAGCAAAACTCGCATCTCGCTATTTGTTGTATTGATAAACTTGTTTAGCTTGTCTTTGTAGAAAATTTTAAAAGGCTATTCACCCCCCCCTCTAGCCATCAAGACCTTTCACTAGTCCGTTGAATTTATTTTTACTTTTCATACCTGTTTTGTTGGTGAGGTTGACTTTGAGGAGGAAGCTTGCTTTTCTATCTTATCTTCTTTGTTCTCCTTAGTGACTGAGTCACTCTCTGTTAGCGGTACAACTTCTCTCTCAGGAGATGTATTGTCTTGAGGAAATCGATCTTCATATCTTGATACCTCTCCTTCATAGTCAGCCCATCCATCCTTGGGGATCTGATTCTTCTGGGTGCGGTTACAGCGCCTTCTTCTGGTTCTGTTCTTCTTGGGTTCTTCGTCAACTATATAGTTACTGTTGAAATAGTGGCATACCTTCTCTGAGGGGAATTGAAAACGCACTTCTCCTGTTGCAATGTAGATGATGGCTTTGGTGGTGCTTAGGAATGGTCTCCCTAGAATGATTGGTGGATCGTACTCATCTTCTCCCATGTCGATGACTAAGAAATCAGTCGGGATGAAGTGGTCATCAATTTGTACGGGGACATTCTTATCAATTCCGTCCACGAAGCGAAATGATTGGTTTGCCATCTGCAGGTGCGCATAGGTTGGGTCTAAAGGCATAGTACCATATAGATATTCATAAGTTACCTTGGCCATTATATTGACGCCCGATCTAGTGTCACAGACAGCTTTCTGAAAGGAGCTTCTGTTGATTGTGCATTCAATGGTTGGGACACCTGGGTCGTCTCTCTTGAGCAAATATGGGGACTTGAGCTGATGATCATGCTCTCTGTGGACTGCAGTGATCACTCTCGCTGATTCCATTTGTTGTGGCTTTTTGTTCTTGTTCTTGTTCCTTCGATTGTTCTTCTTCTTTGGCTCATAGGGATGTTGAGGGTGTGCAGGGAACTGCAACACTCTATCCTTGAAAAAGAAGGTCTCTCTTTTTCCTTTGATGTTGAAACATATCTTGGCAGCGTTGGCATACATGATAGCTCCAGCGGTGTTCAAGAACGGTCGTCCTAAAATGATGGGCGACTTCTCATCACCACCTGTCTCTATTATCACGAAGTCTACAGGAACATACGAGCTGCCTACTCGTACACATATGTCTTCTAGGATTCCCTTAGTGTAGCAAAGTGACTGATCTGCAAGCTGCAAGCACATGGTTGTATACAATAAAGGATAATTAAATATTTTATCATAGATCACCTTAGGCATGATATTGACGCTTGCACCGAAGTCACAGATAGCTTCGTTGAAGTTCACACTTCTAATGGAAATCGGGATGACAGGTCTTCCTGGATCACCTTTCTTAATTGGCAGAGTCTCGTTGTTCCATCCTTTAAAGTTAGGGTCACTCCAATAACTTCCTGCATTAAATATGTCTGCAAGATTTGTAGTTTCTAAATCTTCCAGTTGTCCCGGAATTTTACCTTGGTTAGCAGGAACAATATTGGTAAGCTATTGGAACTGAGACTCTAGCATCTTATTAAAGCTGAGCTGATTCTTAATAGTAGTAGAAAAGCTATCCATTCTGTTATTAATTGTTTTTAATGTTTTATCATTGGATGCTAATTTCTTAGACAGGCTATCCATTAACTTTCCTTAATTAAGCACTAACTCTCTCAGAGGTGGTTGATTAAAAGAATTATTACCTTGATAATTACCTGAGTAGTTACCTGAGTAGTTAGGCCTTTGCTACTGATTCCAACCTTGATTCTGTTGAGGACGGTAGTAGTAGTAGTTGTTGTTGAGGTAGTTCACATCCTCTTGTAGTTCTGGGCAATTGCTTCCTGAATGCCCAGTGTCTCCACACTCTTCACAAGTCATACGGGAATCATGGATGTGCATGACTTCCTTTTTCTCACCGGCTCTCTCATCGAGCCTCTTTATAAGTAGGTTCATCTTGGCAGACAGCATGTCTACCTCCTTTAACTGGTGCATACCTCCACCTCTCTTGTGGGTTTGAGTTTTTTCTTCATTCCAACCTTGGTTGGACGCCATTTTCTCCACAAGAGCTGTGGCTTGATTGATTGTAAGTGATAAGAATGCTCCTCCAGCGGCAGCATCCATAGTCTCACGGGTACTATTGGTGAGCCCGTGATAGAAGGTCTGCATAAGTAGCCAATTCTCCATTCCATGATGAGGACATTCTAGAATGTAGTCTTGAAAGCGCTCCCATGCTTCTGGGACTGACTCATCATATTGCTGCTGAAAACTTGATATCTTCCCACGAAGAGCATTTGTCTTGCCCATGGGAAAGAACTTCACCAGGAAATTGGTGGAACATAGTGCCCACATAGTATTCTTCTCCTTATTTGCATAGAACCACTGCTTCGCTCTCCCCAAGAGTGAGAATGGAAAGAGGCGAAGTAGTATAGCATCTCTGGGGACATCCTTGATGGTGAAAGTGCTGCAAATCTCCAAGAAGTGTTGGAGATGAGCACTAGCATCTTCATGTGCCTTCCCACAAAATTGACTGGCTTGCATCATGTTGATCAACGCTGGCTTTAGCTCAAAGTTTTGCTCGATCTCTGCCGCAGGTCCAGTCCGAATGTTAGCTGTAGTTGGAGCTGAGAACTCGCGGAGTGACTTGTCTGCCATGGTGTCGAACTCTGGTGTTAAGTTTCGAACTATGCTTGGTTGGCCTTCCGAATCAGAGAGTGGAGCTTCAAGCTGAGATGATGATGTGTCTGCTTGAACTCTCTTTAGCTTGGCTCTTGCTCTTCTGAACAATAATTCTGGATTTTCGATGAAATTATCTGGACGGCCAAACCTGCTCATACATTACCCTGTGTATGATAGATAAATAGACAATAGACAAGGGTAAGGCTGTATGAGTAGAGAAAGATGATGGTTTCTCAATCACATTAGTGGATGCAAGTGATGGCTCATTATCCTTTGAATAGCAATTCAACCTTCCCCGGCAACGGCGCCAAAAATGCTTGTTGACACCTCTAATGCCACCTAAGCTAGGTTGTCATCCCCAGCCTGACACTAAAGGTGCTGGTACTAAAATATGCAAATGCTTCTCTGAAATAAATATGAAATCCGCAAGCGCACAGATAATACCGATGTAGCATTTTAACCGGGAGTAATCCAGGTATCGTTATTTATATTTTTACCACTGGGAAGGGATGCTAAGGATATTGAGCAATGATCATCACTGGATGTGATAATGGAGAGCATAACCATATCTTTATCGATCTTCTCATACAGGGTAAGTGTCACAAGATAAATAATATATATATGAATAAAGAATAATAAGAGATAACTGATAAGCATATAGCCACATATAATGATAAACATCTCAATAGATTACTCTAAGTATATAGCACAGTCAAAGCATACGATGATTAGTGCAATTACACTTGGCAATCATGGCAAGAAAAGGTTATATCTACGCATAGTGATATTACTAAGGAAGATATGGAACATAGCCGTCACTTTCCCGCAATAGTTATGCTCTGCCTGCCCTATACTCGGGAGATGGACTACAAAGGACTCAACAGGACTGTCACTCCCACGATCTACCACACAGTCCGGAATATAGGGTGCAATCGCAGGTAAATACGGTATAGGAACCACGCCTACACAATGTTTACCACTCACCCATGATATCAATGAGCAAGCGCTATACGATCCTATACTTAAATATAATTCTGATCGAACTATGCCAAGCATATAATCAAAGTAGACTAAGAACAATATAATTAAGAACATAATCAAATAGAGCAAAGTCATATCCAATATGATAGAATAGACTAAAGTCATATTCATACAAATGATGAACTAGATGAATAATATAAGAACAAATACAAAAGTAGGAGAGAATTACCAAAAACTCTCTTGACAGATCCGAAAATCAAGCAATGCTTGGCTCCTTCTAGTTCTAATCCTATGTAGCTATGCTAAACTAGAGATCTAATTGAGATGGTGGCTCTAGGGCTTGATCAGAGGCTTCTCTCTTGATGAATTGAATGAATTAGAATGAATTAGGGTTTCTCCTGGGGTCAGGGGCCTTGCTTATATAGCCCTCTAGGAAGCACCACAGCCCTTGGATCAAACTGACCCTCATCAACAACTTTTTATTGATCCTCAAAGGCGGTGGAAGCAGGATCCGCGAGACAGAGCCTGATTGGCTCTGTGGCCTGGGTGGCCGCCCAGGAGGAGGGGGCGGGCGCCCCACCTGTCAGACCAAATGGCCCTCCCCTTCGAGAGGGTGCCTTCTCGAGTCTTCTAGAGTATACTTTTTCATAGTATGGTCGGTTTCTCTCTATGTAAATCTGACATATGGACCTCCTTTGGTTCTTTCCTGATAACCTCCTACAGAAATAGATATTCACCAAAACTCGTGGAATTCTGTCAGTGTAACCCCTATATCTAGATAGTATTTATGTTTAGATCTTTTTTTCATGCTATGTTGACGGTTAGAAATGATACTTATCTACTGTCAACAGTATGCTAGACGATAGGCGAGACAATAGGGGAGAAAACCCCTACCCGAAGCGGCTACCTTTTTATGGGGCCTTACCTTTTAAGAACTTGTCTACAACACGTGGTGGACTACAAAGGCTAGACAGGGCTGTCACCACCTGCTAGCTACCACAAACAATCCGTGCAACAAGCGGTAACCAAAGGCAAGATCATGTATAAGCACCACACTTACACCTTCTCTCACTACTCTAGCTGTATACATAAGCTCAGCTAGAGCACCCTATGATAGGTGATGATCACAATATAGGTGTGTTTCCAGGATCACAACCGAGTATATAACAACTATATGACAAACTAAGTACACTACAATACTATAACAAGTATAATATTGCACAAAGTAAGGACTAAGTAAAGTAGAGAAAGAGTAATATATTAAATAAGCAAAGTCTTACAAAGAGAGAGATACAAGAGTATACCAGACCTCCTAGAAGACCAGATCAGGAACCCAAAACCTAAGCTCACTACTCACTCTAACTCCCAACTAGACTAGCATTACTACATCTTGAGAGAGTGGAGAGGCTCCTTCCTTGTGGTGTGTCTTGAGAGTGAGGGGTACCCCTCTATTTATAGTGGAGGTGGAGGAGCACCACGTCAGCAATCCGTGTGACCTTGATCATGCAACCATTGGATCCACCGCCATAGAACCGCCTTAAATCCAAGGGCCAGGGTCATTTGGCATGTGCTAAATGTGTGGGGAAGGCGGTGGAGGGCTAGAGCCTCCATGGGGAGGTCGGCCGACCTGCCTATGGCAGTTAGGCCCCACCACTTCCTTCTAGAAGGTGTCCCCACATGTCATGGAGTGTGTTTGCAGCTTCGGTCATGTTGGATGCTTCGTTGTGGGCCATGAATCAGTGTGACATCATTTTCCACCCTTGAGCGAAAACACAAGTGTGATCCAAGGGTGAGGAATGGCTCTCGGGTACTTCACATGGATCGTGCCACCTTGGCATGGCCTGGTGGGTCCATTAGCAGGTTGGCCGACCTGCATTTGGATGCCCCACCAGCTCATTTTCCTCCATTTGTCATCTCCTGCATAAAAATACCTCAAGGTACAAGTGGAACTCATTATTGATAAAATATGTTCATGTTCATGTCATGTTACTCTTCCTTTAAAACCGAGGCTGTTGACGGTGTTTTGAGTGTGTAATTTTGTGACATTTTCACCGTCAACACGCTCATGCACTTTGACCAGGGAGTGCTATGCCACTTGGGCACTGATCGCTCATTTCATGCACATCCGACTATTAGAGATGGCCCGCATGACAGAGATAGGTAGCGCTGGATGGGTGCGTGCAGCGCGTGCGTGTCCACGAGTAAGAGCGCGTGGGGAGCAGCACCTGCTCCAACATATTGAAAACTAGGTGAAATAATTGAAACACACGTTTGCAACAAATGTGTATAACCACTGCAACATATGCAACATCTAGATAAAATGCTTGCAACATACGTCTGAAAAATGTGAAACATCTGGAACATACACTTGCAACATACGTGTATAGCCACTGCAACATATGCAACAATCAGATGAAAACATGCAACATCTAGATGAAACATCTAAAACATTTGGTGTCACACCCATATTTTGAAGGAACAAATAGGATGTATAAAAACCTTATGTGCGCCCCAGGAAACAGTCGCACACATAAGTTGACAAATTATTATAGCATCATGACCAAGTTTATTACATAAAGCAACATAAACATCTTATAGCCTTACATAAAACTGTAATAACTAAGATGACTCTATCGCGGAAGCTCCATAACAGGGACATGTCGACTGGCAGACAACAAGCCTAATACTCATAGCGATAATCGTCATTCCAATCCTGATCTGGCGCCCAACCTGTGGTGTTGTGAAATAGCAAGGGTGAGCACATGTCGTACTCAACAAGTATAGTAAGGGGTTCATGAGGCTCAAAAAAGCTGACACTGGTTAAACTACATTTAGCTTTTAAGTGTGAAACAGGATTAGCATTTATTAGCTTCAAGGTAGCATAAATCCCATAACCACATGATCAATTGTATACAAGAATAAAGAATAATACATGACAACATAATTAACCAATAACCAATAGTGATCATCTGTTCCATAAGAATCCCCAAGGCCACCCGTAACCGTGGGCACGGCTAGTATACCAGTTTTAAAACTCTGCGCAGAGGTGTACACGTTCACTGTGAGTCATGATTTACTAATGAGTAGGTTTGCAAGGCCCAAACACCGTAAATTCATATAAAGCTACTCTAGGTTCGTCTAACAAGTTAGGGCCATTAGATTCACTCAGCAAGGGAATATAGAGCCCCTCTTCCAGATGACGCATGACACGCAGCCTGTACACATGTGGACAGAAGCCGCACTATACTCAGCTCGTCGAGCCATTCTTACGCCAATTAAGGTAACCTCTAACAAGCTAGAAAAGGTCCCTAAAGCAACTAGAGCCAGAGCCATGTAGCCCTCACAGCTGTACTGTAAATCCCGGTGATCACTTACAGATAAGTCCTTATGGAGAGAAACTAGAGCATCTGGAAAGTAGCCAGATACAATAGCCCCCTTCTAACAGTAATTAAAATCATATTTTAATATTGTTGCATATTCCATTATTCATGTTACAAGATCATGATCATAATATCAGCGCTAGCAAGTACTACCCAAATGCACATATCCCAAGGTCATCAAGGTGTTTGATAATCAACACTAAGTCATCCTTAATAGGTAACAAAAGGACACATGCATATGAATCATATATATTTGGTGAATAGGTAATCAAGGAGAGTCCCAAGCTATACTTGCCGTGATTATCGAATTCCTGCTGGCACTGCTGGTCTTCAAAGCACTGCCCTTGATCACCAAGGTACTGCTCACCGTCTATACTCGAGAATACATCACCACACAAGCATACCCGAGCAATCATGCACGAAGCAAACAAAAGATAGAATTAGAACAGTACACCAATCAGTAGAAAAAGGATGTGAAAAGTAAATAAAACTATTCTACACGCCGCTACGATCACACAGACGTAAAGTTCACAGAAATCGGAATTAAAACGTGGAAGTTATGATTTTCTAAAGATTTTCTATAGAAAAGTAATTAATTAATTATAACCTCAAAGTAAATTCCCAAAACTACTGAACAATGATTCTACTACATAGAGCTCGAGAAGACGAACCTAACGCAATTGGAACGGGTCATATCGGAGTTAAAAAGTGCATTCTATAAGCATTTGAAATCAGTGGCAAACTTGTAATTAAGTGAAACTTTATTAAATTAAATCTGAAAAAATCCCGTTTTAAACTTAACTGAGGACTGCGGGTCAAATTCTAACAAAACTGGGGGGCTCTTAAGCAAAAAGCGCAGGCGAAGGGGTATGGCTATCCCTGAGCCGTCGATCTCGCGATGGATGGCTGGGATTAGAAGAGGGGGGAGAGAAGAGAGAAACCGGCCGGCTACAGTGCCCCCCGGCGGTGGGTCGCCGGCGGCGAGCGCTTTCGCGGTGGCGCCACCCAATCGGGGGCTCTGGCGACCTATTCTCCATGCGGACTAGACCGGGAGGTAGAGGGAGGAGTCGCGGGTTCACCTAGGGCGTTGTTAGAGGCCGGGGTGAGTCGTGGACGGCGCGCGACGGCGAGGGGCGGCCGGCGGGGAAGGTCGGCCGCTGCGGCGGTGGCTCGTGCACTGGGGTGCGGGAGGGTGAGTGCGGGGGAAAGCGGAAGAAGCTCCGGTGCTCCTCATATAGCCCAGGGAGAGGGAGGGGTGAGTGGGGAAGCCGGTTGGCGGGCTCGGCCTCATGCCGTTAATGGCGGTGGCATCGACTTGACCGGGGCGCGCGGGAACGGGTTGCGCAGGCGATGAGCGGTGGGTGGCACGCGGCGGATGCAGCGGGGGGGGGGGGGAAACGGCTCGGTCGCAGCGGGTCGGGTCCTCGCGCGGACGCGGGGCACGGAGGCGAGCGATAGGCTCGGTCCGAGGAGAAACGGCGAGAGGTAGGAGAGCGAGCTGACGGGCGGGGTCCACCGGCAGCGAGAGAACAGAGAGAGAGGGAGAGTGCCCGCGTGGGCTTGGGCTGCTGTGGCCGCTGCGCGCCTGGGCCGGCCCAAAGCGGGGAAGGAAGGGGCTGGGCGCTGGGCGCCTGGGCCAAGGCCGAGAGGGGAGGGGTATTCGGTTTATTTTTTTTCTATTTCCTAAAGCAATTTTCAAATGGTTTTGAATATCTTTTGAATAACAGCAAATTCCAATTAAAACAAAAGGAAGTATGCAACAGCATGAGTGCAAAGACATGTTTCTACTCCTTATATTAGATTTTAATTTAATAAAAAAATTATCAATTCACTATATTCCATGCTCACAAAAATGCATAAATAATTCCATTTAAGCTATTTTAAATTTAGGAAAATATTGGGTGTTACATTTGGGAAACATACTTGCAACATACATGTATAGCCCTGCAACATATGCAACATCTAGATGAAACACTTGCAACATATGTTTGAAACAGCTGAAATATTTGAAACATATGCTTGCAACACACGTGTATAATCACTGCAACATATGCAACACCAGATCTACTTTTGCAACATCCAGATGAAACATATGTGCAACATACATCTAAAACATATGAAACATACGGTTGCAACATGTGCTCATCTACTTACTGCCGTCCAATGAAGGTTGACACGGGTGTGCGGGAGCGCAGCGCGAGGCACGGGCGGCGCGAGTCATGAGGCGTGGATGGTGCGTGGCACAAGGCGTGTCTAGCGTGAGGCGCAGGGGCGCGCGGTGCGAAGCAGGTTAGGGACGAGGCGCGATGCACAAGGGCACGCAGCACGAGGTGGTTCCGTCTCGGCGGAAGCGTCTAGATTTTTTTTAATAATGGGCCCATCAAGGCCCAGCGAAGACGCATGTTCGGCCGGACATACGCTTGATTGTTTTCACCTATTGCACTACTACTTTTTTTAGAACTGTTCAGGTACTTCCTCCTAAAAATTAGCACAAATCTTAAAGCAAGCTGTAATTTTTTTAGAAACTAAAGCAAGCTGTAATCGATTAACCAAGTGTTAATTACTTTCCAGTTGGGCCTCGTATGGGCTGACGCCTCCTATGCCCGGCCCATACCCAATCACGTTCTCCCAACCGGCGGCAGTTGACGATGGGGCCGTCCATGGCGGCGACCCTCGACGGCTGCGGGACAGCGGGGTATCAAGTCATCAACTTCTCCTAGGACATGTCCCCCTCCCGTCGGCATGGCTCTGCAAAGTGCTCTAGTACCCTGCCGTTCCGACGTCTGGTCCCTCGTAGAGCTTGATGCCGCCGGACGTTTTTTTTTTACAAAGAGCCATCGCTTCGTTGGGATCAACCGTGACAACGCACGGCACGGGGTACCGTGATCCAGGGACAGGGCACCCCGCCGCAGCAATGATCGCATGTTCATGGGTCGAATTGTATATGGCCGGCAAAGTGGCAATCGAATGAGAATCTTTAGCACGATCCACGGCTGTGCACATGCACATGCACATTTCTTTTGATTTTTGAGTTGGTGAGGGGCACACTCCCGGTTGTTGGTTGTGCTCTGGAGCCCCATCCCTTTAACAATAAGGATTCGAAGTCAAAAGTGGCAATCGAATGAGAATCTCAAAGAAAAAGGGTCTGATTCTAAAATTCGATTTCGAAAAGGCATACGATAGGGTTAGATGGAACTTTCTAGAACAAGTCATGACGGGGAGAGGATTCCCTGAGACATGGATTTCCTGGGTAATGAAGACAGTGAAGGATGAGAAAGTTTGTGTTAATGTCAATGGGGAAAGGAGCCCTTATTTTAAAACCTTCAGAGGCTTAAGACAGGGGATCCCTTATCGCCTCTTTTATTCAATATAGTTGCGGATGTGTTAGGTGTCTTGCTTGATAAAGCCTCATCCAAAGGACACATTAAGGGGGTCTCAGAAGATTTGATTCCAGGAGGGACAACCCATATTCAATATGCTGATGATACTGTGATAATGTTAGATGGTTCAGTTAGCTCTATAACCAATCTTAAACTAGTGCTATACTGCTTTGAGTGGCTAACTGGCTTAAAAATAAATTATCACAAGAGTGAAGTTCTTGGCTTTGGGGTATCTCAGAGAGAGAAGGAGGAGATGGCAAACATGCTTAACTGTGTGCTTGGCGAGCTACCAATGAAATATCTAGGGATTCCAGTTAGTGATCATCACCTAGCCATGGGGGCTTTTGGCTTTCTGCCTCAAAAAATGCTGTCAAGACTTGATCGATGGAAGGGTAAATTCTTGACATCAGGAGGAAAACATATTCTAACTAATTCTTGCTTAAGTAGCATCCCGTTGTATTGCATGGGCTTTTACTGGCTAGCTGATGGGATGCACAAGAATATGGATAGCATTAGAGCTAAATTCCTTTGGCGAGCTGAGGAGAAATTCAAATACCACATGGCCAAGTGGGATATGGTCAGTAGACCTAAGGATAAGGGGGGTTAGGGATAATAAACACTAGGATCATGAATGATTGTTTATTAGTTAAGTGGATTTGGAAGATTTTTCAGGAACCTGATGAACTTTGGTTCAAGATCATTAAAGCAAAATATTTAGGTGATGGGGGGTTCTTTGATTCTAAGACCAAGGGAGTGTCTCAATTCTGGCAGGGCCTGCACAGAGTAAAACATCTTTTTAATTGGGGGGCTACCTTTCAAGTAAGAAATGGAAAACACTGTAAGTTCTGGAAAGATTGTTGGGCTAAGGATGTCCCTCTCTGCATTAGTCATGAAAATCTATATAAAATGGTTAGGAATCCTTCTTGCTGCGTTTCTGATTGCTGGGACGAAGATGGTTGGGATATGGACTTTAGAAGGGCTTTGTCTGTTCATGAATATAATGATTGGTTAGAGCTGATAGAGTCTCTAAATGATGTGAAACCTGCCGGGGTGGATGCTGATATTGTTCTATGGGCTCTAGAACATAAAAGGCAGTTCTCCACAAAATCTCTCTATAGATTCTTAACTAATAGGGGTATGCCTAGCAGGGTTGTTGGGGTTCTTTGGAAATGCAGGATTCCTCTGAAGATAAAATTTTTTCTGTGGCAAGTTTTTCATAACAAGTTGCAGGTTTCTGGGAACCTGGTGAAAAGAGGGTGGAAAGGCGACAAGGGTTGCTGCTTATGTGCTAGTGTGGAGAATATCAACCACCTGTTCTTTAAATGCCATTTAGCTAAATTCGTTTGGGGTTTGCTTATAAATGTGTTTAGTTTGGAGTCATGCCCTGCATCTTTAGAGATCCTTTCTGTAACTTGGCTACAGGGCAAGGGGTCGTTGCCGAGTAGGTTGATGTTGTTTTTCTTCGCTGATTTTGCATGGGCATTGTGGATCACGTGAAATAAAATGACTATTGAAAAAACCTTTATCAAGTCACCATCTGATGTGATTTATATGGCAATATCCTTGCTGCAGAGGTGGAGTGTGCTGCTGAAAGAAAAAGACAGGGAGCAGGTCGCGCAAGCATCGGAAGCTATTAAGGAGTGGATGAAAAACTTTAGGCTTACGACGACAACTGCTACAGATGTTTTCGAAATTTAGTTGGCTTCGTTCTGTGAACTGTCTTGAGTCAGATGGGTATGCCTAGCTTGTTCTGTACTGTGGCCGTTATCCCCGGAATCTTTATCGTAGTTTTTTAGCTGGGTATGCCTAGCCTGGTCTTGTAATGTAGCCGGTAACCCCGGTGAATCTTGTTACCGTTGCTTTCTTATAAGCAAAGTTAATTCTCTTTTTTTTAAAAAAAAAAAGCGCCAACAGCAAACTTATGAAGATGTATGCGCATGAATGCGGCATCCTCTAATCCGGGCACCAGCAGCAACTTACTGTAATCAAGGAGACTACATGGAGGAGTCCCATGACATCGTCATCGTTGGTGGTGGCATCTGCGGCCTCGCCACCGCTCTTGCACTCCATCGGTAACATCACATCCATGGCTGGCTGCTTGATATGGCAGCATTTCAGCCCCTTTGTCTCAAATTCCCCATTTATTCTTCCTCTTTAGTACTCCGTATTAGAGTAAGCATTTCAGTTTATGTCTACTTTTACAATATCGTGGTGTATGTCTCTACCTGCAAATGGTAAAGCTTGAATGCATTCAAGTTGCGATTTCTGAAGTAGGAGTAGCTGCCATGCCAACAACAATGCAATCTGCTGCTGATTTGCATCCAGGAAAGGGATTGCGAGCCTTGTGAGTAGATGGCGGCTCCATCGGTGTCCATGTCAATGGATGGCGTGTTCTGGAGCAACTCGGGATTGCTGCAGAGCTCCGGGAGACTGCCAACCTTGTCACCGCGTAAGTTTCTACTTTCTATAGCCATGCAAATTTTCCTCTGCTCTGAAATTAATCTATTCTGAATACTAGTATAGAATGCCAAATCTTCTTCTGGCAACCAGCATTTACCATTGCCTTGATCCTGATGACTCCCATCCGAAATACTCCATATTAGGGTAACTTCATATGTTTGGGATTAGTAAGACTTCGACGACTTTCATCAGACTGAAAAGTGGAATCCGGTAGGTAGAATTAGGAATGAGATGTTCATTCAGGAAGAGAAGACTGACCTTTCGTACCAAATGCCATCAGATTCAGAATCAGTAGAGCTTGCTTTGTGACTGTCATTTGTTTCCAGGTTTCACGACGTGTGGCAGGAAGAAGGGAAGAGCACCCTGACACCCGTCAGGTAGTAACTAGCTAACCGTCACAAAGAGCCCTTGTAAGATGCAATCCTATACGGCCGGAGTGATTGTCATTAACTTTGAGCTCTCTTTCACTTGTCCCTACCTAGAAAGGAGCTCCGATGGTTAAAGAGGAAGGATCTACTCGAGACAATGGCCAAGAACATACATATAGGAGCGATCCGTTTGGGTTGCCACATCACAGCGATCCATCCATCAGATCCCGGCGCGGTCCTTACCACACCGGGTGGCAGTATCATCAGGGCCAAGGCAGCATCAATCGATCTTATCTTAACTCCTACAACATGATCCATTTTTATCCCGACCTTGGTCTAAATTCTTTTGTTGATATAGGAGTACTCCCATCTTGCAGGTGTTGATTGGCTGCGACGGCTCCAACTCAGTGGTGGCAAAGTATTTAGGCATGTCTCCGGCAAAATCTGCCCCTCGCACGTTTCTGCGTGGATTCACAAGGTATCCGCACGGGCATCCCTTCGGAGACCATTTTCTGCGCCTGAGGGGCAAGCGTTTCTTCGCTGGGCGCTCGCCCATCACCGACACTCTCGTCAGTTTCTTTGTAGCCTGTCACATCCCTTCTACAGGTAGGGTACTACTGGCCATGCATGTTAATCATCACAAAGATCACCTAGCTCTTCCTTGGCCATGTCATCACCAAGATGCATGTCACCTGTGCATGCAGGTGTCACCAGGGACTTGCGTGCCACGAGGCATTCCGTGCTACAGACGCTGCAAGGCCAGCAGTGCCCCGCCGAGATCGTCGAGATGGTCCAGAACTCCGACCCCGAGTCGCTGAACGTGGTCACCAAGGTGTGGTACCGGCCGCCATGGCAGGTCGCGTTCGCCAGCTTCCGGAAGGGCACCGTGACGGTCGCCGGCGACGCGATGCACGCCATGGGGTCGTACATCGGCCAGGGAGGCTTGGCGGCCCTGGAGGACGCCCTCGTGCTCGCCCGGTCGCTGGCGCGAGCTGCCGCCACTGGGAGTGGCGGCCATGCTGATGAGCCGTGTGAGAAGACGATGATCGTCGGTGCGGCGACCGCAATTGGGGAGTACGTCAGGGAGAGGAGGCTGAGGGTGGCGAGGCTTTCGTTGGAGGCCTTCGTTATGGGGGAACTACTGCGAGCCAAGTCGCTGGCCACGAAGCTCGCCTGCTTGGCCATCCTCGCTCTCCTGGGCACCAAGGCACTCAGCCACGCCAACTACGACTGCGGTCGCCTCTAAAAGTGATTTGCTTATTATTGTACCTTTTTTAATGTATGAAATAAAAGTCTTTTTTATATTTTTCATTGTGCTTTGCTTATTGTACCTTTTGTCTAGAATAAACTTCTCTTTTTATATTTTTATTAAAAACATGGATTCTTGATGATAGACCGTGCACTTAGCTAATGTAATAGCATAAACAATCGATTTGAGCTCGTAGCGCATATAGGGCTTAATAATATTTTAAAGAGTGAAATACAGTCTGTGTCTTTAATTAAACTTTTCTTATATATTTTTATTTGGGTCTATGAACTCTCAAAGTGATCAACTGGATTCTTAGCAACGTGTTTAGATTAACGGTTGGCCCATGGGTTGGCTCTGCATGGGTTGGCCCGGTGATTTTTTATGGAATCAATCGATTCTGCATTACTCGCCTGCGGTTACTGCTCCATGGAATGGGTTAATGACGGATGTGGTCATGCCATTACTTAAACCAAACAGCGATGTAGGTTCAGAATGACCTAAATAATATGTTTTGGTTACGGATGTGGTCATGCCATTACTTAAACCAAACAGTGATGTAGGTTCGGAATGACCTAAATATGTTTTGTTTGTGAAAAAAGTCCTCTTATGAGTTTGATGGCATTTATCTATTGGTAATTATTTCAAGATTTGACCTATTTGTACCTGCCGGTTAGCCATCTTTTTTTTCTTTCTTGCCTACTCCATCCGATCCCAAAATAAGTGACGTTTTTTACTTTTAGACATCTTATTTAACCGTATATCTTATTCAAAAATTTTTTGTAAATTTATCTGTTTTGTTATGACTTATTTTATTATTAAAGATGCTTAATAATAATTTATTTATATTATAATTTGCATAAAAACTGAAAAAGACAAATGGTCAAATACAATATCCAAAAGTAAAAAAAACGTGATTTGTTTTTGGGAGTGAGGAAGTAAGTTGTTAATCACTTGTCAGTTAATTAATAGTCAGCTAATCACTAGTTCTAGCTGAGCATTGGTTCTAGTTCATCCAAACAGGGCCTAAATCTTTATTCCGTCGACGAACCAAACACAAAAATGTGAATAAAAAGTCAACTTTTGAGCTTAATTCTTTGGGCCATGCTAGGCCCGGACGTCCGGACGCCCAGGCACCCGCGTGTTGCTGCTGCGCCTGCCCGCATGCTTCGTGCCCCGTGCCTGCTGCTATAGCTAGGCATGTGTGCTGCTGCTGCGCCTACTGGCTTGCTGTGCCCCGAGCATGCTGTTGCGCTTGCCCTCGTGCTTGCTGCTGCTGCAGGGTCCGTGGGTGCTGCTGCTGCGCCTGCACGAGAGAGCATGTGCATGGGGCCCGCCCGGTTACATGCGATAGAGAGGGTGGGAGCACATCACGCGTGTCCGTGTTGACCCCGGCTGCATGCTCCACCGTGGGGACCAAGACTAGTGGTGTAGGGGTGCCTGGTTCTGCGTCTGTTGGGTGCTGGCTCGCTCTGGCGCTCTGCATGCGCGCATGCAGTTTGACCATTGAGTGCTCCGTCATTTAGGCACTGATCGCCCGTTGCGTGCACATCCGACTATTAGAAATGGCCCGCATGACAGAGATAGGTAGCGCTGGATGGGTGCGTGTAGCACGTGAGTGTGTTCGTGAGCTAGACCGCACGGGAGCAGCACCTGCTGCAACATACTAAAACCCAGGTAAAACAATTGAAACGTATGTTTGCAGCACATATGTATAACCACTGCAACATCTAGATAAAACACTTGTAACATACGTCTAAAATAGGTGAAACATTTGGAACATACACTTGCAACATACGTGTATAGCAATTGCAACATATGCAACATCCAGATGAAAACATGCAAATCTAGATGAAACAACTGAAACATTTGGAAAACACACTTGTAACATATGTGTATAGCCACTGCAACATAAGCAACATCTAGATGAAACACTTGCAACATACATTTGAAACAGCTGAAACATTTGAAGCATACACTTGCAACACACGTGTATAGCCATTGCAATATATATATGCAACACCAGATCTACTTTTTCAACATCCAGATAAAACATATGCAACATACATCTGAAACACATGAAACATACGGTCGCAACATGTGCTCATCTACTTGCTGCTGCCCAATGAAGGTTGACACGGTCATGGGGAAGCGCATTGATGAGGACATCCTCCACTATTACCCGCTGGCAAAGACGCAACAAAAAAGGCCAAGTGGCCTAGTTGTAGTCGGGCGGCGACCGTGTGAGCCTCTGAATAATCTCACCTTGCTTAGCTTGGGAGGAGGAAGCCACCTTAAAAGAGAGAGCCACTCTTTCCCTATCGGACTAGTCTTTTAGGGACATTGGACCTTTCCCCGAGTGGGTGTGCATAAGAACTGTTGGGGTCCGGGCAACCTTAATTTATTGGGGATATTTAAATATTTGCCACCGTTACGGTTGGCTCCTCTTCATTTGCCACCGTTAGAACGTCAATTAAAGATTTGCCATAAGAATCGATTCGGTGCTCTAGATTTACCCATTTTGGCGTCGTGGCGGTCCATGTCAGCTTGCCAGGGTGGATCAGGCAGGGAAAAAGACTGACCTGCCCCTCCCTATGTTATGCTCGTGCCCAGGCCCGTCGCACGCATCTTCCCCATCGCGCGGTGCCCTGGCTTCTCTTCCCCAGTGCCCGCTTCTTCCCCATCGCGGCTGAAGGCGGTGGCGTAGACGGCGACCCTTCTTGCTGCGGCTCCAAGCCCTTCCCAGCGACAAGAACGGACGAAAGCTCGAAGCCGGCGACGATGGTGACCAGCTCTAGGTGAATTGAACTTCCAGGTATTGTAATAGATTTTTTTACTATTTGTTCCTATTAATCATGTGCAGGCGCAAAGTTTCTAGGCCTTGTTTAGATTGAAAGTTTTTTCAACCCGATGAATAGTACCACTTTCGTCTTATTTGACAAATATTATCCAATCGTGGACCAACTAGGCTCAAAAGATTCATCTCGTGATTTCCAACTAAACTGTGTAATTAGTTATTTTTTTTACCTACATTTAATACTCCATGCAAGCAACTAAAAATTGATGTGATGGAGAAAGAGTGAAAAAACTTGGAATTTTGAGGGGAACTAAACAAGGCCCTAGTCTAGAAAAGGAGCGTCAGCACCTCCAATCTATTGTTGAAGCTCTTCAAGAAGGTGCATCTTCTCATTGCGATCTAACACATATATTGTTTGAGCTCTCTTCTCTCTCAGTTGATCTCTGAAATATTCCTCCAGTCAATCCTAGAGTATTTGTTTACATCTTGCATACCAGGTGTCCAGGTCTGGTGTCGTGTCTAGCTACAAGATTTACATTATTTTCACGGGTCAGCGAGCGTGGAATCGATTAATCATCAGAATCGCTTGCTTGCTTGCTCACCTAATCTTTGACTTGCAATTAAAGTTTGAGGAGGCAAAAACGCAGATTGTAGTGAAAATCGCCTGGAGCTGGTCACCATCGTCGCCGGCTTCGAGCTTCCGTCCGTCCTCGTCGCTGGGAAGGGCTTGGAGCCGCAGCGAGAAGGGTCGCCGTCTACGCCGCCGCCTTCAGCCGCGATGGGGAAGAAGCGGGCACGGGGAAGAGAAGCCAGGGCGCCGCGCGATGGGGAAGATGCGTGCGACGGGCCTGGGCACGAGCATAACATAGGGAGGGGCAGGTCAGTCTTTTTCCCTGCCTGATCCACCATGGCAAGCTGACATGAACCACCACGACGCTAAAACGGGTAAATCTAGAGCACTGAATCGATTCTTGTGGCAAATCTTTAATTGACGTTCTAACGGTGGCAAATGAAGAGGAGCCAACCGTAACGGTGTCAAATATTTAAATATCCTAATTTATTGGGTCTCGGCCAACCCCATCTGGACCGGATGTATCATTTGGTATCGGAGTTGGGCCCTTGTTTAAGAGGGTGGAAATGATGAGGACATCTTCCACTATTACCCGCTGGCAAAGACGCAACAAAAAAGGCCAAGTGGCCTAGTTGTAGTCGGGCGGTGACCGTGTGAGCCTCTAAATAATCCCACCTTGCTTAGCTTGGGAGGAGGAAGCCACCTTAAAAGAGAGAGCCACCCTTTTCCTATCGGACTAGTCTTTTAGAGACATTGGGCCTTTCCCCGAGTGGGTGTGCATAAGAACTGTTGGGGTCCGTGCAACCTTAATTTATCGGGCCTCGGCCAACCCCACCTGGGCCGGATGTATCACGCATCGTGTGGCGCGGGCGGCGCGAGACACGAGGCATGGACGGCGCGAGGCACGGGCAATGCGCGTGGCGCGAGGCGGTTCCCGCGTGAGGCGCAGAGGCGCGTGGCGCGTAGCAGGTCCGGCGCGAGGCGCGATGCGCAAGGGCGCGTAGCATGAGGCAGTTCCATTCCGGTGGAAGCGTCTAGATTTTTTTTAATAATGAGCCGGTCAAGGGCCAGTGAAGACGCGCATCCGGCCAGACGGACACTTGGCAGAGAGCATTATCGTAATTCTTTTCATCTACTCCACTACTACTTTTTTCTTTGAGAACTGTTCAGGTACTTCCTCCTAAAAAATTAGCACAAATCTTAAAGCAAGCTGTAATTTTTTTTTAGAAACTAAAGCAAGCTGTAATTGATTAACCAAATGTTAATTAGTCTCCAGTTGGGGCCCGTATGGGCTGACGCCTCCTAGGCCCGGCCCATACCCAATCATATTCTCCACCAACCTCTCCATCTCCTTTCTTCGCGAAGCGTCTATTTCCACGCGTAAAGCACCAACCGGCGGCGGTTGACGATGGGGCGACCCTCGACGACTGCGGGGTATCAAGCCATCAACAACATCTCCTAGTATTCCCTCAAAAACAACATCTCCTAGTACTTGTCCCCCTCCCGTCGTCATGGCTCTGCAAGTGCTCTAGTACCCTGCCGTTCCCGCCGTCTGGTCCCTTGTAGAGCTTGATGCCGCCGGACGTTTTTTTTTTTAGTGTTTTCTCATTATAAAAGTTTGCAATTCCTTCTGCGCCACTGAAAAAGTTTGGTAGACTTCAGCGCCACTGCTCCAAACTTTTTTGTCCTTCATGCCACTACCGTCAGATTGGGCTCTAACGGTGTCAAAGTGCATGTGTGAAAAGTCGAAAATACCCTTAGGTCTAAATATGTTATTAATTTTTTAACATCTTAATGACTTCAAATGAAAAAACTGAAAACTAGAAAGTTGTAGATCTCATCGAGGTCTACAATTTTCATATAAAAATTATCTTCATTTAATTCTGCAAAAAAAGATATGATTTGATATGATTAATATGTCTTAGAAAAATAATATATATTTTTTGCGAAATTAAATAAAGATAATTTTTATATGAAAATTGTAGATCTCGACGAGAATTACAACTTTCTAGTTTTGAGTTTTTTTATTTGAAGTCGTTAAGATGCTAAAAAAATTAATAGCATATTTAGACCTAAGGGTATTTTTGACTTTTTACACCTGCAGTTTGACATCGTTAGAGCACAGTCTGACGGCAGTGGCGTGGAGGGCAAAAAAGTTTAGAGCAGTGACGCTGAAGTCCACCAAACTTTTTCAGTGACACAGAAGGAATTGTGAACTTTTATAATGGCATACACAAAAAAAAAAAAAAGACTCTTTTTTTTTACAAAGAGCCATCGCTGCTGCGTTGGGGTCAACCGTGACAACGCACGGTAGGGGGTACCGTGATCCAGGGACAGGGCACCCCGCCGCAGCAATGATCGCATGTTCATGGATCGAATTCTTTATGGCCGGCGAAGTATGTCTAACAAATTCTATGTTCACGAGCTGCTATGAGTGCCGGCGACGCGGCGACGTGCGCACCTGTCTCCGTCGATGAGGAACGGAGGAAACAAAATGAGTGGCCACCCAAGAAATGGGATCTGGAAGATGCGTTCGATTCTAATTGAAATCAGGGTGGTCAGTGATGGACACGGCTTGAGCTTGAACGGGCCAGGCCGATGCGGATCAGTGTTGTTTTTAAAAAGGAGTGTTAGGGCGGTTCTCTCTTCTTAGTGTTATCTTCTTTGATTTTCCTTGACGAATTGGATGGCATGTGTCGGACTCGAAGTATCGGAGGTGTATTGAGATTAAATTTATTTATTTATTTAGCTTGATTTTTCAGATACTTTCTCGATACGGTATCGGCGGCCTATTGCAGTATCGGACGATACCGATACGGCACTTCGGCACCATTTACTATACATATCTTCTTAGTGCTATTTTCTTCGATTTTCCTTGATGAATTAGATGGCATGTGTCAGAGGTGTATTGGGATGTATAGACGAAGTATCGAGATTAATTTTATTTATTTATTTAGCTTTATTTTCTGATACTTCCTTGATACGGTATCAGCAGCGTATCGGAGTCTCGGATATGTATCGTGATACTGGTACGGCACTTCGGTTAAGCAGTGGGGTATCCTAGCTCAAAGTCAAAAGAAATGTACATGTGCACAAGCACAGCATTGCGTCGTGCTGAAGATTTCTCATTTGATCGCCGCTTTGCCGGCCATAAAGAATTCGACCCATGAACATGGGATCATTAGTTGCTCGTTAATTCTGACGGGGAGGTCGTCTCCCCGGCTGCATATATATGGCCATAGAGGGAGAGGGAGAGTAAACAAGGAAGGAGACATGGAGGAGGAAGCCCATGGCATCGTTATTGTCGGCGCTGGCATCTGCGGCCTTGCCACTGCTCTTGCCCTTCACCGGTGCGTGCACTTGCTCCATATCACGGTTTTTCCTTCAATCCTTCCCCTTAGCATCGCACAGATAGTTGTATATTTCATTTTCTATGCGGCGACTGTCATGTATTGTGTGGTTGAGTTTCTAGGACTCTATTGAGAACAGTTTTATCAACAACTTCATGAGCTATTGTGAGCTGTTTTTGTCAAACATCTTTGTTTATAAACAGTTTCATAGGTGAAGCTCTTTTTTTATTTCACAGAGGGGTGAGGTGGGATGAAGCTGGAAAAAAATTAGCTTATCCCATATGGGCTCGACTATTCACAAATACCACATGTGCCCTTCGGGAAGCGGCGCGCAAAGCTCGCGGCCACTGAGGGCGCAGCCTGCTCGGGCTCGGACTCGAACGCACGCGGCCACCAGGGAGAGCACACGCAGATGCCGCAAAGGGCCCACACGACTCTAGAGAGGGCTCGCCAGCATCGGGGGCATGGCTCGCGGCCACCACAGAGGGCTTGCGCAGCCGCCAGGAGAGCCTACGCGTCCGTCGGGACCAGGGGCGTGCTCACGCCACCGCCGGGGCACAGCCAACGGGGCGAGCTCCGAGCGGGTATCTGCGTCGGGACAAGCCGACGACGAGGAAGAAAGAGCGGCCGCCTTGAGGAAGATTGAGAAACAAAAAGGAGAAAAAAAAGCAAGGGCAGTATGGTCATTTGATTCTTTTGGTTTATGATGTGAAGCTATTTTGCCAAATGGGGTCACGAAAGCAGCTTAACTTCACCGAAAAAATTGCTCGTGAAACCAAAGCCCAAAAACTGACTTCACTAGTGAAGCTTAGCTACGCCAAACAAGGCCTAAGGGTATATGTTTTGCCGATAACCCTTATATCAGCTATTTACCTGAAATATACAAGTTTCAAGTTTGAAGGACTAAGTCTTGGGTACAAGGGAAACTCTTGTGCGAACTCCACGATTTGATTGGAGTTTGCTTTTTAATACATAATCTAGCTAGGTGGGGAAGCTCTTCCCCACGTTTTTATAAAAAAAAAGTCTTATTTCTACGTCGAACCTTCACCTTTGCCGAAGTTTCCATTTCTTGAGTAGCTCTGAACAACAAAACAATTTGCTTACTGACTTGCATATAGGAAAGGGATTGCTAGTCTGGTGCTGGAGAAATCTGAGACCTTACGAGCAGATGGAGTTGCAATTGGTATCCATGCCAACGGATGGAGAGTTCTGGAGCAACTTGGAGTGGCTGCAGATCTCAGGGAAACTGCCAATCTCGTCACCGCGTAAGCTTGTACCCTTACAAATACTAGCTTCTACTCGTACTCCTAATTAATAAGCTAGTTAATATAACAACTACACACAAGGTTTTCTCTCAACTACTCTTGTTGATCCTGATAACTTCACCTAAAATTACATTTTGATTGCTTCGGATGGCATGAAAATTGAAAAGCGACAATTCAGTATGAAAATG
Source organism: Saccharum hybrid cultivar R570 (assembly GCA_038087645.1). Taxonomy (NCBI): domain Eukaryota; kingdom Viridiplantae; phylum Streptophyta; class Magnoliopsida; order Poales; family Poaceae; genus Saccharum; species Saccharum hybrid cultivar. The sequence continues at coordinate 2,947,652 of JAQSUU010000198.1, forward strand.
ATCCTTCTGGAGAACAATCTGCAGATCAGAAGTCCCAACTTTGCATCAAACAGAGGGGTAGTAGAATCAGTATGTTTGCCTTTTTTTAAGGACTCAATAATGCTTGCTTTAACACTGACATTTCAGGTATCAACGTGTGGCAGCAAAGGAACAACAAGACTAGCCGGTTATTACCACTCAGGTTAGTACAACGTTTCCAATATGTGTACCGTTCCCAAATTCTAATTCGTGCAAGTCAACTATCTTAAGTCTGATTAACTTTATAGTAAGAGTAACAACATCCATGACATAAAATGAGTATATTATAAAAATAAATTCTACGGTTATCTAATGATATTAATTTGATGTCATTAATCTTGATGGGTTTTTTCTATAGATTTTGACAAAGTTTGAAAAGTTTGACTTAAGACAACTCTAGAAATCTATTTATTCTGGAAGTGTATGATTTTTTAATACATTTTCATAAGGAAATGACAAAAAAATACCACAAATCTGCTAAATCTAAAAAAATAATATCATGTCGTCTTCCTGTGGGACGATTTCGTCCACATGGTATTATTTCCATATAAAAAAGTATTAAAAAATAAAAAAAAAACTCGTAACTATATAGCCAGATCGAGTTCTCGTAGTTGTCTTCCTATGACACAAATAGAGAGAGGCACAAATTAAGTTGGCCAATCTTGATTTGCCTAGGAAGGAACTCCGATGCTTGAAAAGGAAGGATCTCATCGAGACAATGGCCAAGAATTTACCTTCAGGAGCGTTCCGCTTCAGCTGCCACGTGGTTGCGATCCACCAAGATCCTGGTACCCATGGAGCCATTCTTACTACAGTCGATGGTTGCATTATCAAGGCCAAGGTGTTCTCCACATCCATGCATCTGATCGAATTCAAGAGTGCAATGGACACAGATTCCTTGTCTTTTTGCTTATTTATCTACCTGAAACTTTTTATTGATCTCGACGTGCAGGTTCTAATTGGATGTGATGGTGCAAATTCGGTGGTAGCAAGTACCTAGGATTGTCTGCGTCCAAAACAATCCATCACACGGTTTTTCGTGGTTTCACTAGATATCCGCATGGACATCCATTTAGTACCAAGTTTCTGCGATTAAAAGGAGAGGAGTTCTTTGTCGGCAGAATTCCAGTAACCGACAATCTAGTTCATTTCTTGGTACTCACGCCTATTCCTCCAACAGGTATATATATAAATAAATGTTTACTATTTATGGAACTAGTGCAAGACAAACTGCTAGCTAATAGAGTAATTAACTAGTGCTTACAATGATGTCATCCAGGAAGGATCACCTATGATGTGATCGCCGCGAAGGATTCCGTGCTAGAGAAGCTACGAGCTCAAGATTGCCCTTCTGATATCATCGAGATGGTGCGGAACTCTGATCCGGAGACCCTGAACGTCGTGAACAACATCTGGTACCGGCCTCCATGGCAGGTCGCGTTCGGCACCTTCCACAAGGGCGTCGTGACGGTCGCAGGCGATGCGATGCACGTCATGGGCCCGTTCATCGGCCAGGGCGGCGCATCGGGGCTCGAGGACGCCGTCGTGCTCGCACGATCGCTGTCACGAGCCGCCGCGGTGACTACAGTGTCACGATTAAGGAGTATGTCCGAGAGAGGAGGCTAAGGGTGGCATTAGTGTCTCTGGAGTCCTTTGTCTTTGGGATGATGCTGGGGAGTGCCAAGTCGCTGGTGACAAAGCTTGCCTGCATCGTTGTCTTGGCACTCCTAGGCAATCGGTCGCTTAGGCATGCCAACTATGATTGCGGTCGCCTCTAGCACTCCAAAATGCATTTCCTACTACATCATGGCATTCATGAGTTGCCATGTGGATATTGGAGTAATTTATGTGTCCAACAAGAAATTATGCCACATAAGCTTCATCCAGATGAGATGAAATAATCCATGTAATTTTTTTCTTTTCCTTTTTATTTTACTTTGCATTTTCACCACTACACTGAAAGCAAATGATCAAGTCTTTATCGTCAGTTTGTTTCTAAAATGAAGCAGTTGCTTATTACACTCACAAAAAAAGAGAGAAAACGGTGTGTATTTATGTTGTGCGAAATCAAAATTTATACTAAGAGCCACGAATGGTTATATCATTATTTCCAAGCATGAAGCATCGTAGAATTACATTACAAGAAAATTAATGAACATAAGTTGGAGCACACTACAGCCCTATTGGGAACAAAGGATTCTAAAATAGAGAAAAGGGAGAAAACGAAGAGTGAGAGGAAGCAAAAAGTGAAAAACCATGGTATCCCAAAAATAGGAATGGAAATTTTATGTTGTTTGGATTGCATGAAACATTTAAAAAGATGTTCAGCAGCAAGCAAAGCAGCAGAAAACAGTGGAGCCGAGTGGTGCAGAGAGATGGGAAAGTAGCCTAACTTGCTACCGAACGTACTTTGTGCAGCTTTTGTCATTTCTCTGGTTGAATGTCTGTTTCTCTTTAAACAAGACAGTTATCGAAGGTACCGAAGCTTGTTAAAAAAAAGTTCTCATGTTCTGTAAATTGCAGATTCTGCCTATTCCTACATGGCGGAGCAAGTCTCCTTATCATGCTGAATTAGTATGCTAACAAGTATTAAATGATGGGACTGGATATTGGATTTCAAGACTGAATCACTTAACGACCCAAATCAATAACTCTCCATTTGTATACCCTTCATCCCGATCTGTAACTTACTGTTTTTTTATTCTTTTTCTTGGCGTCCTGATGCCAGTGTACAGAAGGAATCTCAACTAGGAGTCTAGATTTTGCACAGGAAAAGAAAGTTGAGTTAGCTATTCAGCAATGAGTGCTAATTTATTGGTTCCTCCACAGTTAAATATCTCACCCATGGTTGAACTGGTGCTGCAAGTCCATTTAGCGTTGATGAAATAATTTTGAATCGACAAAATGAGCCCAGCTGCTTGGAAGTTTTGTAAAATTAGACTGATTCCTATAAAATTCTTACATGATTCATGTGATTACTTTGTAACTTTCTATATAGCTGGCGGACGAAGGACCAGCTTCCCATTGTAAATCATTCATGATTCTTTCTTTTGATCCACTAAGTTATGGGTACAAAATCATCACATTTCCAGTGAATTCTTGAATTATACAATATTGATGTTTGGAACATCACGCTCGCATTATCTTTTTGGAGTACAAAACACGTTCATACATATGTTATCGTGATATTATTTTTACCCGGTGCAACGCACTAGCATTTACCTAGTTATATATATAAAAGTATCCATATTTATGATATAAATAAATACCATTAGATTAATTAGAAAATGTATTTTCATAATAAAATGATTTAGAGTTGTAACGTAAATGTTATTCACTAAAAACTTGATCAAACGTGAACCGTTTTAACTGGCATACAGAAGGGGGAAATGGAAAAGAGTTTTATCCATAATTAAGCTCAGGACCAGAACTGTCCTCCTAAGGGGCATAGTTGAGCCCATCCGGATCCACAAACACCATCAATGAAACTTTGGTACATGAACTGGCGGCGGCATGCGGGAGGCAGCACTGGTGAGGAGTGGCGGCGCATGGGATGCGGCGCCGGAGAGGGGTGATAGCGGTGGGGCCCAGAAAAGCGCGTCGTGCGCTCAGCCCGACGGAGGAGAAATACCCGATCTGTTTTCTCTCCGTTTCGTAAGTCCCAGGCACGGACACGGGAATTTTAGATCGGAGGGGCAGGGGTTATCGAGAATAGAAACTGAGCAGCACTAGTAAATGGACCAAAAGTGGATTCTAGTGTGATGACCGTGTTTCATAATGGCAAAACAGCAAATCCCATTTGCGGATGGCAAAGTAACAAAACCCAGTTTTGAGGATGGCCAAATTCCCATTTTCTCAACGTGAAACGGCAAAAAAAATTCTCACCTACTCCTTGTTCTAAACAAAAGAATCAAAATCCCCAAAAGAATATGCCATATCCAGAGAGAGGGAGAGAGAGAGCTGCGTGCGAGGGGGGATAGTGGACATCACGGGGTCCCAGCTGTGCTAGTGCGCCGCTGCGCCGGAGGGCGGTCATCACGGGTCCCAGCCGCGCTGGTATACTGCCACGCCAAAGGGCAGCCACTGCAGGGGCTCGGCCGGCGCGGCACCACATCGGGACAGAGGGGGGAGAGAGAGAGGCGCACGCGGCGGGGGGATAGCGGTCGCCAGTGCGCCGGCGCACCAGCACCGCGGGGCGCCCATCGCCGGGGCCCAGTTGAGCTGCTCCGCGTGCAGTGCGGGGAGCCACAACGGTCAGGACGAGGAGTGAGGGAGAGAGAGGGGGAAAGGACGAGTAGAGACGGAGAGAAACAAAGGAGGCCAGAAGATATTTTGGTGTGTGAGCGAAGAAAGGAACATGCGGCTGGTGTTTTACGGGCGACATGGATCGCTGGTGGCCAAGTGAGCGAATTTTGGACGATTTTGGGGCGAGGTGGCCTATTAGCTGCCCACATGTGGGGCAACATCGCTTTTTAGAGGGGAAAAAATTGACCTTCATAATTAACACACGCCCACGTATAGAGGGAGAGGGAGAGATGGGGAGTAAGACTACCCGCACTTATGGACCTCTATATTCATCCTCTATACGTTCTCTAGTCAGCAAGATTCTCTCATCTATACTCAATTCTTCCGCACCCATCCATCCTCTATATCATCCTCTATCCACTCTATCCACTGTGGGATCCACTTGTCACTTTATCTAAATATATCCATGTGTGATCTAGTTTTGAAGGATTTATTGAGACGAATTTAATGGTAAAATTGAAATTTAATTTGGATTTTTGGTTTGTGAGTTATAGCATTTTTCTCCTTTGTTTAGCTACTGGGCCCGCCACTATAGAGTATAGAGTAAGCACAGTATGACTCTAAATATAGAGTGAGAGAAAGAATAGAGTATCGTTTTAGAGTATCCAGTGTAACAGTTTTTACTCTATATTCATACTCTAAAGCTTTAGAGTATCGTTTTAGAGTACCCACTGCGGGTAGTCTAGACAGACGTGGAGCAGGGAGCTGATGGCATCCTCATCGTCGGCGGCGGCATCGGCGGCTTTGTCACTGCTCTCGCTCTTCACCGGTGCGTGCACTTCTGCTCCACATCACATCACAGTTATTTATCCTTCTTCCCCTGTAGAGTAACACTGCCAGGAGACAGCATCGCAGACATAGGAGTATTTGTATTAACACCTGGGGGTGTTTAGTTCCCAAAATTTTTCAAAATTCATCGTCACATCGAATGTTTGAATATATATATATGGAGTATTAAATATAAATGAAAAAAAACTAATTACACAGTTTGGTAGAAAACCACGAGACGAATCTTTTGAGTCTAATTAGTCTATAATTGGACACTAATTGACAAATACAAAAGAAAATGCTACAGTAATCAAAGCCAAAAATTTTCGCGAACTAAACACACCCCTAATTTATAGTACTATATACAAGTTTAAGTTTGAAGGACGAGTCTTGCGCACATGAAAGGAAAACTATGTACGGATGTCCTATTTTTAGGTCCAATCTTCACCTATGCCGAAGTTTCCATATCTTGAGTATGAGTAGCTCTGAGCATGGCTTGCATATAGGAAAGGGATTGCTAGTCTGGTGCTGGAGAAGTGGGAGACCTTACGAGCGGATGGAGCTGCAATTGGCGTTCATGCCAACGGATGGAGAGCTCTGGAGCAGCTAAGGCTGGACGAAAAACTCGAAGCTCGTTAGCTCGCTCGGTTCGTGGCTGGCTCGGCTCAGCTCGGCTCGGCTCGTTATGATATCGAGCCGAGCCGAGCCAGGATTTTAGCTCGTTAGCTATAACGAGCCAACTCGAGCTGGCTCGTAAGCCGCTCGCGAGCCAAACGAGCCTTAGTTTTAGGAAAAAAGTCATTATAACTTATATTAGTTTTGTATTACTTCATGTCTTTCACTTCACAAATGGATAATATGTTAGCTCATATGAATATTTTATTCGATTTAAGGTTATTGAATATATTATTTTTATATTATTAATATTTTTAAGTTTTAGATAAATGCAAATATTATATTTTGTGTATTTTTTATGCCTGGCTCACGAGCCTAACGAGCTAGCTCGAGCTCATAACGAGCCGAGCCGAGCTGGCTTTCTGGCTCATTAAGATAACGAGCCGAGCCGAGCTAGCTCGTTATCCTAATGAGCCAGAACGAGCCGAGCCGAGCCGAGCCAGCTCGGCTCGTTATCCAGCCTTAGGAGCAGCTTGGAGTAGCCGCAGAGCTCAGGGAAACTGCCAATGTCACCATCACTGCGTAAGCATTTGTACCCTTACAAATACTAGCTTCTACTCCTGCTCCTAATTAAGCTAGTATAACGACTGCACACAAGGTTTTCTGTCAACTGCTCTTGTTGATCCTGGTAACTTCTCCTGAAAGTGCATTTTTAATGCTTCGGATGGCATGAAAATGGAAAGCGACAGTTCAGTATCAAAATGATCCTCCGGGAGAACAATTTGCGGATCAGAAGTCCCAACTTTGCATCAAACAGAGGAAACAAGTGTAGTAGAATCAATATGTTTGCCTTTTTTTAGGACTCAATAATGCTTGCTTTACTTGTAAAAAAAAAATGCTTGCTTTAACACTGGCATTTCAGGTATCATGACGTGTGGCAGCAAAGGAACACGACTAGCCAGTTACGGCCAGTCAGGTTAGGACAACGTTTCCAATATGCGTATAACAGCGTAGTAAGTATATGCTTTTTTTATTCTTTAATACATTTTCATATGGAAATGACAAAAAAACACCACGGATCTGCTAAATCTCAAAAAATAATACCATATCTTCTTCCCGTAGGACGATTTTAAGAAATCGTCCACTGGTGGAACGACTTCTCCAAAATTCGTCCATCAGAAAAATGATTTTTCAAAAAATATATTTTTTATAAAAATTGTTTGACGGAAAACGAAAAGGCAGAAGTCAAACCCTGACGATCGCACCTTTTACCAGAATTTTAGGGTACATGCACGCGTGCGCGTTCGGTGATACGGCATGTTTCCTGCGCACCGGAGGCGACGGCCTCCAAATCTCTTCTTTGCGTGTGTGTGCGTGTGGCGTGAATGTAGAGTAGGTGGGTTGTGTGCATCCAAGTTGTACTCGACCCTAAAAGAAGTCGTTCCTCCCGGAAACAACTTGCACCTATCCTTATATGGAAGAACAATGTGTTGCTCCATTTGATTTATTTTTTTTGGTCGATATAAGATGAAGAACCTGGAGACCTCCAAAAATCTTGTAACTTTTGAAATGGATGCTCAGGATCAAGAACAGCCCATTTTACTTATATTTGGAATAATATGTTGTGAAGTTCTCAAATTAAAATTCTTCACATAATGCCATTTTTAAGTTTACGGTTAAGCTATTTAGCCCTAAAGTATTTTTCTAAATCATAAAAAAGTCAGATAAATTCATGGTCTTTTAACCGAGTACTTTGTCATATAATTTCTAAGCATACGTGCACAAGTGAAATCTAGAGTTCCTTAGCAAAGTGCACGCTGAAAATTATAACTGCACATATTTTACGTACAATTGTAACTTTGAGTGCACGCTTGCTAAGGAACTCTTGATATGTTTTAGTCCAAAAAAACTAACATTTTAATAATAACATGGCTGGAACTAAATTTCTAGTAAATAACCTTTTTTTGGTCGCGCCAAAGCTTTTGGCGCGACTAATAAAGTCGCACCACATGCAATAGCGTGACTAGAGACGCCATGCTAGCAGCGATCGAGCACCCAACTCATGCTCAAATTTTTAATTGCACGTGTTTTTTCAAAAATCAGAAAAAGAATCATCTAAATTCATGGTTTTCAATGAAGTATTTGTTGCAATTTCTAGGCATATGTGTTTATATTTTTTCGCCCAAACAACTGATATTTAATAATAGTATAGGCCTGTTTGGCAGAGATTGACCACTTGAAAATGTGAATCTGAATCTGGAATTCACCGTGGATCAGCTCCATCGTGGATCTGAGATCCATTGTGGATCTACTAGCGAAGTGTTTGGCTACACACAGCAGCTCCAGATCCACAAAACTGAGGTTTTGTTGTGAATGACCTGTTTTGCCCTTTAGGTGGACCCCACATGTCATTGTCTCTCGAAAAAAATAAAGGAAATCCAGTTCTTCCCCTTCTTGCTCGTGTCCTCACTTGCTGCTATATGGCTGACTGGTGGCCGCCAAAGTGGCCTAGGCGTCGGCCAGGGCAGGCTGGGCGCCGGCCATGGCTGCCTGCAGGGGCGCACCGGTAGGGTCAGGATTGAGGCCGGCCCGGCCGCAGCGTCCTTGTCGCTGGCTGGGAAGGCCTGGGCGTCGACTTGGGCAGCCGCGCGCCCGGAAGCTAGCGCCGCCGGCCGGAGACGGATCGACGCCGGCCACGCCGCAGGGAGCAGCGCCGCCAGCCGCAGTCGGTAGGGAAGAAAAAAGGGGTGGAGGAGGGATGGTGTGTAACAAGTGGCAAAGGTGGGTAATTTCCACCCAACTCTACGAGGAGATATGAAACCCCCATTCATGGAGCATCTCCTAAAGAGCTCTACTAAAATGGTGAATCTGGTCTCTAGATCCATCAAATCGGTAGATCTGGATCTGGTGGATCTAAACTGTTTGGCAAGTATTTGGTGGAGTGGAGCTAGAAATGGTGAATTTGTAGCTATTGAATCCCTGCCAAGCCCTACGTCTAGAGCGTCTTCCACTGATGCGGGCTTCATGCGACACCCGGCGGCCGCTCATTGCTTCAGTGTTCACGACTGGGAGAGGAGGGCCAGACAGCGTCGCGGCCCCTATATACACAGCTCATCAGTCATGCCAAAGAACTAGCCCCTTATATACAGCTCAGTCATGCCAAAGAAACATGGCGCGACTCAATCACGCCAAAAGATTTGGCATGGCTCAATCATGCCAAGGACCTAGCCAACTCAGTTGGCTAAAAAAATATCTAGAATTCCTTAGCAAAGCATTATGTACTCAAAATTATAATTGCACATAAAATACGTGCAAATGTAATTTAGCGTGTGCGATTTGCTAAGGAACTTTATATTCACTTGTCATATGCTCCCTCGGTTCCAAATTATCTAACGTTTTGGCCTTTATAGATTCATAGCTTTTGCTATGCACTTAAATATACACTATGTCTATATACATAGTAAAAGCAATATATCTAGATAATAAAAACTTCTGATAAATTGGAATGGAGAGAGTATATAACAAAGTACTACATTAAAACCATGAATTTATATGACTTTTTTATGATTTTTAGAAACATTTTAGAGCTAAATAGCTTAACCGTAAACTCAAATATGCCATTATGTGAAGAATTTTAATTTGAAAACTTCAAAACATATGATTCCATATATAATTAAAATGGGTTGTACTTGACAAGCTGTTCGGTTGATGGTTTCCTGATGGTGTTTTGTTGCGAGAGAAAAATATTGTACCATGGCTGATAAGCCAAGCTGATAAGTTTAAACGAACAGGGTTTGAAGGCCTCTAGGTTCTTCATCGCATATTCACATATCAAAACAAAAAAATCAAATGGCCGATATATAGGTGCAAGTTGTTTCCCCCGTAAATTATTTCTGCCCTTTTGTTCTCCCATTGAACGACTTCTATAAAAATACTTTTTTCAAAAATTGTTTTTCCAGTAGACGATTTTTAGAGAAGTTGTTCAGCCGGTGGACGATTTCTTAAAATCGTTCCCATAGGTTTTTTTTACAACCGAAGATTTTATTAATTGTCAAGAGTATTACATTGAGGTGATAAAAAGTCTTAAAACAATTCGAGCAAAGAAGCACATGGCCTTTTAACAAAAAGAGAAGCTACCTGCGGTCTAGTAACACTCAATCCGAAGACTAACGCCACTCTATGCCTGGGAGAATATAACCTTGGCCACCGATGCCAAGTGTTGCGCAGCCTCCACAGCTAAATCATGTGCATCCGGCTTCCGAAGGATAGCCCATGAATGGAGTCGGTGTATAACCGAGTAGATAATCTGCAAAGAAGAGTAATTTTTTCTTTTCAAAAACTAAATCATTCCTACGTAGCCAAATAGACCAAATAGTGGTGGCCGCGCCTAATTGGATAATGGGTTTCAACACCATGCTAATCCCTACTAACCATGTGCCAAACAAGTGGACACGCTATGAGGACAGATAAGCCTGAAGCCACCTGTATTATTAACCAAATAGCCCTAGCAAACCGACAATCAAAAAAAGGTGTCTAATTGTCTCCTTTTTATGACAAAAACAACAAGTTTTGCTACCATGCTAGTTTCACTTGGCTAAATTACCTTTTATAAGAATGACACCACGGCGTAAGTACCACAAGAAAATTTTAATATTCAAAGGTGCTCTTAGTTTCCAAATACATTTGTTTATGTTGGGTATGTCTATATGGATTAAAGCTTTGATAGTGTGATTTCACTGAGAATTGTCCAGTTTGAGTCAAATTCCAGTAAAACACACCAGGCTCATGTCCCATAGAAATATTAGCAATACGTGGTAACCAGGTTGTTCCTTGCTGCTAATTTGGGTCCTTGTCTCTACACTCAGCCTGGGAATTCGGTTAACCGAAACCGATCAGTTCGGTTCCTCGGTTCTCTATGAAATTCGGTTAGCAGAAAACTGACCACCGATCGGTTTGTTAGAAAATTCAGAACCGAGGAATTTCAGTCTCGGTTAGTTCGGTTTAGTTCCTGTTAAAGCCGAACTAACCGAGCCATCGAGTACACAGCAGCGAAAACAGAAGGGAAAAAAGGGAAAATGAAAAAAAAACACGGTAGCAGTCGCCCCTCGCTCCAGATCCGGCCCTCCTTAGCCCTTGCCGGCAGTAGAGGCGGAGGAGGACTCTAGGCAGGCGGGGCTCCAGTCCAGGCCCCACGACGTCTTCCCATCTCGCCGCCTTGCCTCCACGCCGCCGGCCACCTTGCCTCCGCACCTCCGCTGCACCTGCTGGGACTAGGTCCGGGTGCCGCCACTTCGGATGGGGAAGAAGGGCGTCGAGCACCATTGCTGTAGGAAGGGAAGGAGCAGCCGAGTAGCCGAGTACGAGCAGGGGTGCCAAGCATCGAAGAAGCTACGGGTGGGGGAGGAGAGGAGGAGCCGCCGCCTGACGGCCTGAGCGTGGTCGCGGTGGGGGTCGGGGCTGAATGCCCTGCTAGGTGGGATGAGAATGTAGGGTTTCCTTATGGGTTATTGGGCCATACCTGATGATGGGCTTCTTTGAATATTTCAGGTATTTCGGTTAACCGAGGGTCGGAACTGAATTTAGCGAGTAAAATTCGGTTACTTAAAAGTCGAAACTAAATTAGGAACCGAATTTTTCGGTTTCGGTTCTTTCGGTTTCGGTTCTCGGTTCTCGGTTAATTTTGCCCAAGCTTACTCTACGACCCATCCTTCACTGTGAAGGCACCGAAGCGTAGAAATCCCGACCTGCTTAACCTTCATAAGTCTGGACCAGAAATGCGAGTCTCCTGTTTTCCATTCTACTTGTTTCCGAGTATCTTCTGCCAAGTTCCATCTGACATAAGTAGCTTAAACAACCATTTGCTAAGTAAAGCTGTGTCCTTGATACCCAAATCATGTATGCCAAGACCTCCCCTAGGTATCTCAAAGGATAACATATATACATTGAAAGGCTGCTGACACCATTATTAGTGTCAAGCGGCCTCCAAAAGAGAGATGTTTGCCTTTCAAGCTGCTTAGCCGTTTCTCGAATCGCTCCTCCACCTCTCTAGTTTGAATTCCTTAGTGAACTAGGATACCCAAATAGTTGACTGGGAATTCACCGGCTTTGCAGCCAAAAATCTCCTTATATGGGCCCGATCTCCTCTTGGGCATTACCAAAGCAAAACAACTCGTTTTTATGAAAGTTAATTTTGAGACCTTACGCTTGCTCAAATACAAAGCAAAAGTTTCATGTTATGAGCTTGTTCCAGATATGTTCCATAAAAAGAATCGTGTCATCTACAAAGATAGATAGTCCACCCTCTACCAGTTGTGGTACTAGTCCTCTGATTTGTTCATCATCTTTGGCTATCTTTATGATGACCGGACGATATGGTATATTTATTTGACAAATTTTATTGTGGGTGGAAAAGTAAGGACCGTTGATGACGAGAGATTGACTGGCCAGAATAGAGCCACCAAAAGAAAAGTTCTGGGAGGTACCGAATGCATGCTAAATTGGTGGGATTAGTAGTTTAGTACCATCATTTTCTATATTTCTTATTATTTAACTAAGGATAATTTTTTTGACCGAATCAGGGGGTCCTCTACCTATATTTTTTAACTAAGGATAAATTAGTAAATTCATAATACTCCCTCCATGTTGGTAAAAGAAGTCGTTTTAGACAACGACACGGTCTCCAAAGTATAACTTTGACTTCATTTTTCTATAAAAATATTTATTCAAAAGTGATATATGTATACTTTTATGAAAGTATATTTCAAGACAAATCTATTCATATTGTTTTCACATTTCCAAACTCAACAACTTGAAAGTTATTCATGATTTATATTCCCAATGTTTGACCCAAACCTTGTCCAAAACGACTTCTTTTACCAACATGGAGGGAGTACAAGGATAATAACTTGAGTAGCGTAGGTTCCATTCATTCATCTCCACAGGCAGCGTGGTCGTCGGGACGCCGGCGCCTGGTGACGGGATCCACGCCATCCACCTCCACCGGTTGGCTACCATGCATGCCTCGCGAGTTCCTTGGAGATGCGTAGAGACACGCGGCGGTGGCGGCGAGTTCAATTCCACGACGGTGGCACTCTGGTATGATGTGGTGCGCGGCTCTGGTCGGGCCGGTTCTGAATTTTTAGGGGCAGGGCGAAACAAAAATTTAGGCCCTTATGTACAGTGGCGGAGCCAGAATTTTAAGGTTGGGTATTCCCACATCCATATCGAAAAAAACCCATCCGAAGGTTCAAAATATAATTGAGAGTAGTACGCCGATAATTAAATAAAGTTATAAAAATAGTTAAATAACAAATTTTTTAGAATAGTCAAATAACAATTTGTTCAGCTAATCAGCTCTAAAATATGCATGAAACAAACTTAGTAATAAATAGGCAGAGGTGAGACTTCAGACTGGATATGCTAAAAAAAGATTTCAGACCGGAGCAGGAGTGCTGGAAGCTTGAATCAGGAGGTAAAGGAGTGGAGAGGCAGCGGCCACGGCCAGTGGCTGCGGGAGTGCGGGCTGCTGGCGCCCGGCTGCCGGCCTGGGAAGGTGGAAATTCTGAGGCCAGGCCAAAAGGCCGTTTTTCTCAATGATTTGGGCTGCAATGAGCTAAAACAGGACAGGAAATTACAATTCACACACACACACACACACACATATATATATATATATATATATATATATATATATATATATATATATATATATCCCAACAAAGTTGGGTATTCCCAGGAATACTGGGGAATACCCTTGGATCCGCCCATGGTACACATAAACTGGGGAACTCTTTTGGGTATTCAAGAAAAAAAAACACATGAACGACGCTGTAGCCACCGTGACGTACGACTTCAGCAAGGAGATGTTGCGCGATGAAAGCACATGTTGCAAGCGTATGTTTCAAGTGTTTCAGACGTTTCAGAGATACGTTGCAATTGTTTCATATGGACGTTGCAAAAGTAGATCAGGGGTGGTGTTGTACATATTGCAAGTGTTTTAGAGGTATTGAAAGTCCTATGTTTGGTGTTGGTAATTAGTGACAATGCCTAAGTACTAATCCTATGCCTAAGTTGTATGTAGCATATGAGGATTAGTACATTCCAAGGTTGGTGGCAAGATGGACATGGTGATCATGATGGTCACACTTGGATTTGGATGCAACCCTACATGAGCAAGGCAAAGGTATATGCTTAAGGGTTGTGTTTTAGTAACCAAGACACCTAGTGGGTGTGGTTACATTATAGGATAGATAGCCGTACTATAAAGAGGGGAATGACGCGGCTATTGAACTCCTAAGTGCCTCTAGGTGTGCATTTCATGTCTATGCATTTGGATAGAACTAATAACGCCTCGAAAAATGATTGTGAAAATGCTAACACACATGCACATGGTGATGATCACTTGGTGGTGTTAGCACATTTGCGATGGCGGTGGAGTTTGAGCGGTAGAGAGGGTTTGGGGTCCTCTCTCCCTCCCGCCGAGCTTGCGAGGCGGGATTCAGGCGTTTTCGAGGAGTTGAAACGACTATTTTCCACTACGCCGAAAGTCGGAAATCGAATGGAAACGAACGGAGGTCACAGTGGTGACCGGACGCTGGACCGGACGCGGTCTTTGTTTGACCGGACGTGTCCGGTCAGCGTTCAGCTTCTGCGCGAGTTTCAGTTTGTTGATCGGACGCGCGGTGCGTCCGGTCATGACCGACCGGACGCGTCCGGTCGTTGAGGGAGCTTACTGGACTCCAACCGGACGCGGGCACTGTGGCGTCCGGTCAGTTCTCCAGCGCGTCCGGTCGCTGTTTCGTTGTGCGCTGCTCAGGCTTGACCAGCGCGTCCGGTCAGTTACGGGACCAGCGCGTCCGGTCGAGCCCAGCGCGTCCGGTCGTTGCGTAGAGCGCGTCCGGTCAGTGTTTCGCAAAAGAGCCGTTGTGTGACCGACGCGTCCGGTCCGCGCGACCAGCGCGTCCGGTCAGCGCGACTTCGGCTGTTTCAAGTGCGTAACGGCTATATTCGAAGGGGTACGTCTATAAATACTCGTTGGCCGGCTCAAGGCTCTCTCTCTTGGACATTTGACATACTTGTGAGCACTTTGAGCTAAGCAACTCCCCTCCCACTCATCTCTCTTGCTTCTTTGCTTATTCGAAGTGAGATTGAGTGATCCAAGTGCATTTGCATTGTGAGATTGCATCTAGTTGGCACTTGGTGGTTGATTTACTGCGGGATTCTTGTTTCTCTTGGTGGTTGCCGCCACCTAGACGGCTTGGAGCAGCTTGGAGGCGTTGGCAAGAGTTGGTGATTGTTCTTGGCCACCTCCGGTGATTGTGAGGGGTTTGTGCCTACCTCGGCGAAGCGCCAAAGGCAACATTAGTAATTTGCTCGTGTCATTGCAACCTTTTGCCATTTGGTAAGTTCTTGTGGCGTCTTTTGAGAGGCTCGGTGTGAGACCGATTAGCCACCGAACCACGTGGTGAAGAGGGACACAACGGGGACTAGTGTGCCGGCAAACACGTGAACCTCGGGATAAATCTTCGTGTCTTCACTTTCATATTGTGATTAATTGATCCCGATGTTCGGTTGTCTTGGTATTCATTGTTGATCATATTGGTTGGCTCAATACTTCGCCCCTTGGTGAAACTCTCCTAACTCAACTCCGCATTACTTTCTTAGTTATCTTTGCTAGCTAGTTAGCTTTGCTAGAGTAGCTCTTTTGTGTTGCTTGCTAGTTGTAGTTGTAGTTACCTTCTCGGTTTGACTTGTGCGGTTGAGTGCCATTATACTAGAATTGTGAATTGGATAGGTGGCTTGCAAACACCCCGTAGGCTAAGCAAAACTCGCATCTCGCTATTTGTTGTATTGATAAACTTGTTTAGCTTGTCTTTGTAGAAATTTTTATAAGGCTATTCACCCCTCTCTAGCCATCAAGACCTTTCAGGTATGCTGCAATTGTTTCATATGGATGTTGCAAAAGTAGATCAGGGATGTTGCACATATTGCAAGTATTTAAGAGGCATGTTGCAAGTGTTTCAAATGTGATGTTCAAAATGTTTCATTTCTTCAGGATGTATATTGCAGGCATTCTGATCTGGATGTTGTACATGTTTCGCACATATATTGCAAGAATATGTTTCAAATATTTCAGTTATTTTAGTCTTACGTTGCAGTGCATGTTTTCATGGTGGCAAGTTGCAAGTGTTTTATCTGATGTTGCATATGTTTCACACATGTGTTGTAAGTGTATGTTCTAAATGTTTCATCCGTTTTATATGGATGTCGCATTCAAAATGTTTCATGTTGCACGTGTTTCATACTGTTTGGAGAGTCAATGGGCGCAGGGAGTGATGGTGGCACGGCATGGGCGCCGGAGAATGGGCCGTGACGAGCTGGAGGCTAGTGGTCGGGGCGCAACGAGGACGGGGTGCGCGTGCGGGATGAGGCGGGTGGCTTCGAATCCAGGCAGACAGGGCGTGCTGCGGGGGCGAGGCGAGTCGTCTGGACGCGTCGACGTTGCGACAGGGCGGGTGCGCGTGTGGGGCGGGAATAAAAATCAGCAGCAGCTCACAGGGGCAGGCTGCGCCGGCGTCCTATCCGAACGTTCGGACGCTGGCATAGCCCGTTGGTGGTGGTTTGGGGGACTTAGGATACTTGTGCATACATAGTTCATACGAAGCTACGTACGCCTCATTGGAGTCTCACTCCGAGTTGGCCGCCCGCTGTGGCGCCGCCGTTGAGTTGGGTGATCACGTCGCAATTGCTATGCTGTGTTCGGGATGGTTCCGAGATGAGAAGTTGCAGTCGCAGAGTCGACAAACAAATTGCGAACGTCATTCTGCTAGGCTGTCGTGGGCCTTAACAAGACAACCAAGCCAAGTACTGATGCAGCTACGTACTGAGTGTATACCTGGGGTGGGGCCCCGTGGGATTGAGGGTCCATGGCGGGCGCCTCGCTTGCCCGCCCTCAGGGCCGGCCGTGCTCTGGTGCTGACATGGGCATTGCGTACGATAAGGTGACCGACTTGTCTTTGAACGAGGTGACCAATTGAGTCGGCGTGGGAGCGAGGAGACTGAGCAGTGAGAACCACGGTGACGAAGGCGACTGCAGGGCGGCGGTGGGGGCGAGGGCAAGCAGGCGGCGGGGAGGGTCACAAAACACACTGGTGAGGCCGTCACCCCTGAGGGGTCGAAGGGGGTTGTTGACATGAACAATTACCTTATTACCCTTATGGTATATTTTGGTAATTTCCATATAAAAATGTGTTAAAAAAATCATAAGTATATTGCCAAAGTTCTTGTAGTTATCTTCCTATGACACAAAGGCACTAATTAAGTTGGCCATCTTGATTTGGCTAGGAAGGAATTTCGATGCTTGAAAAGAAAGGATCTCATCGTGGCAATGGCCAAGAGCATACCTGCAGGAGCAATCCGCTTCGGCTGCCACGTGGTTGCGATCCACCAAGATCCTAGTACCCATGGAGCCATTCTTACTACAGTCGACGGTTGCACTATCAGGGCCAAGGTGTATCTTATCAAATTCAAGAGTGCAATTTAAAAAGATACATCTCTTTTTGTTTATTTAATTTATTTGTCTGCTGTGTGTTGATCGATCTCGACGTGCAGGTTGTGATTGGATGTGATGGCGGAAACTCGGTAGTAGCCAAGTACCTAGGACTGTCTGCACCTAAAACAAAGCCTGACATTGCTCTTCGTGGTTTCACTAGTTATTCGCATGGGCATCCATTTGTGACCGAGTTTCTGCGATTAAGAGGAGAAGAGTTCTCTGTCGGCATAGTGCTGGTAACTCACAATCTAGTTTATTTCTACCTAGCCAGGCCTATTAGGCCTATTCCTCCAACAGTTACATATATGTTTATGATTTATAGAACTAACTAGTACAATACAAAGTGCTAGCTGAATCTAAGCGCTTACAATGATGTCGTCCAGGAATTATCACTAGAGATGTGAGGGCCACGAAGGATTCCATGCTAGAGAAGCTACGAGCTCGGGATTGCCCTTCTGAGATCATCGAGATGGTGCGGAACTCCGATCCGGAGTCCCTGAACGTCGTGAACAGCATCAGGTACCGGCCTCCATGGCAGGTCGCGTTCGGCACCTTCCACAAGGGCGTCGTGACGGTCGCCGGGGATGCGATGCACGCCATGGCCCCGTCCATCGGCCAGGGCGGCTCATTGGCGCTCGAGGACGCCGTCGTGCTCGCCCGGTCACTATCACGAGCCGGCAGCGGCGACTACAGTGTTGCGATTCAGGAGTACGTCCGAGAGAGGAGGCCGAGGGTGGCATTGCTGTCTCTGGAGAGCTTTGTCATGGGGACGCTACTGAGCGCCAAGTCGCTGGTGACGAAGCTTGCCTGCGTGGCTGTTCTGGCACTACTGGGCACCAGGTCACTTAGGCATGCGAACTATGATTGAGGCCGCCTCTAGCACTCGAGAATATACATTTTCTTCTGGGTCATGGCATATTGGCATCCAAACAAGAAAGTATGCGACAATAATTGTCATTGCTTCATCCGGATGGGATGAAACTATGCATCTAGGTTTTTTTTCTTTTTATTTTTGACTTTGCATGTTCACCACTACACTGAAAGCAAATGAACAACTATTGATGGTCAGTTAAGAGCTAGGAAGAACGAGAGTGGAGCACATTATGGCCCTATTAAGAGCAAAGGATTGTAAAACATAAGAACTAGAGCGGAAGCAAAAACTGAAAACCACAAACACATGAATGGAAATTTTGGGCTGGTTAGATTGCAGGAAACCTTTGAATCTTGGCATTTTTTTCCATGGACGACGGGGCCGTTCGGCTGGAATTATAAGCCGGCTGAAAAACACTATTGGCTGATTTTTTATGAGAGAAAAATACTGTTCCGGCTGAAAAAACAAGCCGAATAAGACGGATTATAAGCCAGATGAACAGGGCCGAAGTAGTGCCTGCCTCTTTTTCTAGCCGTTGCTTGATTGATTGCGAGATCAGCTTATACACTCCACTAGCCGTTGCTTGCTTGCCTCTTTTCTAGCAGTTGCTGCGTACTTCCTCCGTTCTGAAATATAGTGTATTTTGGTATTTAAAATTTATCCTGAAATATAGTGCATTCGGAGGACAAGAAGATAATGTTTACTTAAAATAAAAATATGTCATTATTTTGCATAAGAAAAGTAATTCATGTACTTGCCATATTTTGTATAAGGAGACTGAGAGTTCACCCTTTAATCATACGGAATAGAATCAAATTTTAATAGATTAGGAAGTTAAGTGAGGGGTATATACGTCTATTGCGCTCTCTCTTATTTTGTCCGAAAATGGCCTGACTTCACCACTCCTGCTGATTCAAAGATATCTATCTTTGGAAGAGGAGCTACATATTCCTTTACGCAATATCAAAGAATGCAAGCAACTGAACATTGCAAAGATCAATTTTTGCATAGTGGAGGAACAATTAGCCATCGTTTCAGAGCAATGCTCAATGCTCTTACACAACTCACATGCTACTGTATACAACTACCTTCTCTACATCAACATCGCGTCTTAAGACAACTTAAATTTGTTCCATACTTCCATGTATTTTTTATTTGTATCAATGGCAATATTAATTTTATCATGGTGTTGATATTAATCAGAGATGGATACTAGAAGATACCCCATGCGTTGTTGCGGGGATTGCGAAGAAAGTGGAATGAAATTAAGTGGAGATGACATGGATAGTTTGCATTAAGAGGTTGAAAGTCAGTGGTATGACATAAATATTAGTGAAAGCTGATGTAGATGTCTTGCATGTTGAGATAGAACTTGTAGTGATAATTGGCTTTATAAAAGATATAGATAGATAGATAGATAGATGTATTTTGGTGCTATTGATGGCACTCACCTCCCCATGGCTATTCTCTAAGACAACATGATCCATATAGAAAATGAAAACATGATCGCAGATTGTAACAAGGACAATAAAGAACCATATTTCATATCCAAATTAAAAACTTCCAACTATGAATTGGATAATGAACCATCCAAAGGGGAAATTGGTTTGCTATCAAATCGATTATCTTTTTTCTTGAATCATCCCCTCCAAATTGGGGAACACCAAAACATTGAGTAGTGAAGGAGTTGAGTTGATTTTTTTGTCCCCTAGATGTGCTTTCTTGTCGCAGATTCATCTCTCGCACTAATTTCTTCTAGGCTTGGCCATGGCAGGATGGAGGAAGACATGACCAGGAGAGAGGAGAGCAAAGAGAGCGAGCAAGATGCCTTCCCTTGGGCCTGAGTTGATTTTTATTTCATTTCTGTGTTTTTGCGTGTATATAGTTGCCTTTCCTTTGGAACCGTAGGAAAGGGTCCTTCGTTCCTAACATAGTAGCTGCTTTCATTTCCTCTTGAACACGTTTCCTCCAAGATCCTTTGATCCAGACACTCCCTGCAACTGTAAAAGAGTCTAGACTAATGCGTAGACCCGAACAAATTGAGCCTAACCCGGTCCAGTCCGAG
The DNA here is from genome assembly GCA_038087645.1 of Saccharum hybrid cultivar R570. NCBI lineage: Eukaryota > Viridiplantae > Streptophyta > Magnoliopsida > Poales > Poaceae > Saccharum > Saccharum hybrid cultivar. The sequence goes on from JAQSUU010000198.1 coordinate 2,967,845, forward strand.
CCTGATGAGTTTTGGCCCGCCACGAGCTTTAGTGGACAGTGCCTGGACATAGATCCTACTTTCTAGAAATATTTTTGTTGATCTGAGCCTGGACTAAGATATTTATTTTAGCTACCGTACACTATATATTATTTTAGCCTAGTCTAAAAAATCAGGCCCTTCTTGAGCAGTGGGTCACCGATGGGATTATTTTGGCCCGAAACAGTCATGTTTTTTCAACACGGCCCGAGCCCAATTGGACCTGCAAAATGCTCAGATCTAATAATGCGAAGTTGTTCATAAGTGTCTTAGCTTGCTAAACTAGTACATCAACACGTGCTACTGCAAGGCAAGCAAAGTGTACAAAACTTATGGACGTTTAGCTACATGAAAAAAATCAATATTGAGACATGGAAAATAGATAGAAATGCAACTATTATTCTGAATACACAATTCAGATGGAAATAGGCCTAAATCATTGACACCTTGGATTGTTTACTTTAGGAATCAATGTGATAAAGGGAGCCAAACACTAGCGAAATAGAGAAATTTTGATATTTAAACATGAGTTCGCACGCTCCTCAATATTTGACATCCAATTCACAAGCCTTTGAAATTTAACCTGAATTCTCTTTGGATATAAGGGATTTTGGAGGATTTTTTTCGTTTCCTAATTCCAGCCGGCTGCTTTCACTGTTTAGGACACGGGAAAAGACGAGATTATCCCTCCTCCTAATTGAACTCGTTGGAATTTCTCCCCTATCGCGAGTTTGCGGGGAAATTTAACTTTTTACCATTATAGTGGGTGGCGACTCCTCATATAGCATCTTAACGGCTGCCGATACAACTTTACCAGGAAAACGGAGATAAGTGATACGGAAATGTCACATTGCTGACGTGGCACGCCAGCACCGCACTTTAGGTTGGATCCGAGTCCGCAGGGGCATGTGAAATGTCCCTCTTGCCCCTCCTCTCTTGTCCTTTGTCCCTGACCTGCTCTTGCACACGCCCCGTCCCTGCCATGGTGGCTCTGCTGGGTCGCGGGCACCAGCGCGCCATGGTGGACTCGAGCTCGAACGAGGTGAGGGTGGACTCGAAGTCCTCCTCGCCGCACGGGATGCGGAGGCCGCCGGCCCGTCTGAAGGCGAACTTGGCGGCACGCTCCATGAACAGTGGCGGCTAGCTGGCCGAGGTAGGCACCATGAACGGCGCGGGCGGGCGAGCACGGCGGCCGGCACACGAGCGCAGGGCACAGGCGGGCGGGTGAGTGCGTGGGGCGGCCGGCCCGCGAATGCGGAGGCGTGGGCGAGCGCGGTCCACCGACGAGCGCACGCAGCGGTGGACAGGCGCGCGCGGAGGCAAGTGGGTGAGCGTGTGGGGTGCCGGCCCACGAACGTGGAGGCGCAAGCGAGTGCACGCGACGGCGGAAGGGCCACGGGCGAGCACACGGCCTGAGTTCGCCGGCTGCTGTGCTGCGCTGCGAGATCACCATCCTGTTCCAGCTCCACCATGGCGGCGGCGGCTGTTACTGCCGTGCGCGTGCTGGTGCCTGTCCTGCTGTTCGCTCTGGCTCGAGGCGGCGGGTCAGCGCTGGCCGCACCCGTCGAGTTCACGTTCACCGGCTTCGTGTGCGAGAACGTGACGACCAGCGGCGCGACCACCTTGGCCACCGGCGGCCTCCTGCTGCTCTCCTTCTCCACCACCTTCGTCGCCGCCATCCTGCCGCGGTACCCGGACGCACATGGCCACAGGCTCGCCTTAGCACTCGCGCCGTCCACGGCCGGCCCGGGGTTGTCGCCGTCGAGCTCGACACGACGCTGGACGGGGAGTTCGACGACATCGATGACAACCACGTCGGTGTCGACGTCCACAGCCTCAGGTCCGTCGCATCCAAGTCTGCCGGGTCCGTCGGCGAGCGTTGAGGTGACCGTGTCGACGGCGGCAGTCGGCGGTAGCGGACCAAACGTTCATCGGGTTCTCGGCCGCGAACGGGGCCGCGAACGTCCTTGGCTGGAGTGGGCGGGTTCAGCATTCGCGCCCCCGCCCGAGATTGAAGCCGGCGAGGGCAGCTATGGCGCGTGTGGGTGCCGCGCTGGGAGTACGAACATGGGATGGGCAGGGGCAGGCGTGGTCATTTGTCACCCGATGCTGACTCGGATCCAACCCGAAGTGCGGTGCTGATATGCCACGTTAACAAATGTGGTATTTTCGTATCACTTCTCTCCGTTTCCTGACAAAGTTGTATTTCGTGGCAAAGTTGTATCTGTAGCCGTTAGCGTGCTAACTGAGAAGTCACCACCCACTGTCATGGTAAAAAGTTAAATTTCCTGAGTTCGCAACTCGCGCAAGTCAGACGAGGCAGCGACGACGCCCACCGTCGGTCGGGTCCTGCTGCACCGACCAGCGCCCGCTGCCTCCTCCGCCTGTCCTCCCCACCCCGGCCGCCGCCCTCCTCCACTGGACAGGCCTGTATTTGGCCCAGTGCAAGTGGGGTGACAGCACTGGGCTCCCAAATTTTAGGGCCCCCTCCGACTAGGCTTCAAGAGACTAGTATGGCTGTATGAGCCTTTTTGGTTCTCATTTTTTTCCTGTGTAGCCTGCCGGCCTGGTAGCTTTACTTGAGTTTCTGCATCGCGTTTTGACCGGGAGTGTAGGAGTTGAAGCGTGGAAGCCGAACTAACGCCGCCGCCGCCGCCTGTTCTTCTCGCAGACCGCAGGAGCAGCAACTCGGTGATCCCTGATCCCAGGTACATGCCCTTTACTTTCTTAGCTAATTAGTAACACCCATCGTATGTTTTTAGCATCAGTGCCTGTCTATGGTTCTTGATATTGTGAGAAAACAAGCTTTATATAATATAATCAAATGCACTTTAGGGCCTTGTTTAGATGCACCCTAAAAGTTAGAATTTTTTCACTCTCTCTCCATCATATCAATCTTTGGATCCATGCATGAAGTAGTAAATGTAGGTAAAAAAATAATTAATTACACAGTTTAGTTGGAAATCACGAGATGAATCTTTTGAGCCTAGTTGATCCACGATTAGACAATATTTGTCAAAAAAGACAAAAATAGTACTATTTATCGGGTTGAAAAAATTCTAAACGTGGCCTAGTTATTTGTATTGCTCTGTAAGGCTCCATTTGTATGATTCGCACCAGGGCCTAAAATTCTCGGGTACGGGCCTGCCACTGGACAAGCCTCGCCCAGTTCTCGTGGGCAAATACACTATGCATTCAACTTCCATCTGACCTGCTTCTCTCTCTCTCTTCGTATCTCTCGTGGGTTTTTTTCTCTGGTTGCTACGACTGGACGAACGCCGCCGGCCCTCCGCCGCCCTCCGCCAGTCTTCGTCGGCCCCTGCGACGAGTACCCACAAGGTATGCCATCTCTTCTCTTCCCTTCCTGCTGTGCGAAACCGAGCACCCAATAAGCTCTCCCTGGTTTCTGACCCAAACCCTAACGTAAGCTATCTGTATTCGGATTGGTATTATTACGAGTATATACTTTTCCCTGCAGATTCGGTCCGGAATGTTGAATGCATAGTGTATTTGCCCCGCAAAGAAATGGCATCAGACGAGTTCATCAGCCTTGAGGCACCTTGCGAGGCTGATGCGAAAGATGAAGGGGGAGACGTTCAGGTTAAAGCTCCTGATGTGAATGGGGCGGAGCCTCTGGCATCTGAACTCCAACCAGAAGGGGAAGCTGGTGTTGTGGGCGGTAATCCCAAGCCATCTGCTGGGAACCTGGATCTTGAAGAGGGGCAAGTGGAAGATATGGACCTCACGGATGATGACGTAGTGGTTGGAAAGGATCAGCTATTAGATGCTTCCATTCAGCCCCAGACCAGCGTTGCAGCTGTACAGACTCTGATTGGTTTTGAGGTCAAGCTGGACAAGGGCGACGGGACTGAAAATGCACCAATTTATGAGGCAAACAGCATCTCTGTTGAAGAAAGTCGTATCCTATTGAATGGAATATTATGTATTTCTGCTAATATACTTCTGCAGCTGCAAGTGTCTATGTTTTCTGAAGATTCATTTGTTTCCATTGAATCCTGGGAACTGTACTTGCATAAGAAGCACAGACTTTTGCTTATACTCCTGGGACCCTAAACATGTTATTGTGACTTAGGGGAAATTTATAGCTGCTGTTGTTCCTTGATATGGCATTTTTAGCCTCAAGAGGAGTTAAAAGAGCCCGTGTGGAATCAAAGGAGCCTTCTATTCGTGTCATCTACAGTGACATGACAAGGTTAATTACAAGATGCTTTCCATTCTCACTATAATATCAATGGTAGCACATGGCATTTTGTTGTAGCAACTTTCATGTTCCAGAAAATATTTTTAAACCATTTGGTTATGTTTTTAATAGTATTGATATCTTAATATCTCAGGGAAAGCAAAAGAAAGCTTATGCAACTGATGCAACAATGGTCTGAGTGGCAGGCCAGAAGGCAGCACCATTTGAAGGTACTGTTCCATACAATTATGTATGCTTCTAATGTATGTGCCCCCATTCATTTTTATTTGTATGTCCTTAGTCTGACAGTGCCATAGATGAGTTTAGTTGTTTTTACTGTGGGGATATGGGGGAGTAGAAATAAAGGAACATAACAGAACTTGTTCCAGTTCTTGCAATTTTGAAGCCTTCTTACTTGTTCAATTGTTTCTTTGCAGCAATTCAGTATTGTCCTTTTAACCTATCAGTACAAGAAGATAATGCATTCAGAAAAAAAATATTTAGAAATGATAGAATTGAAGCTTCTTTTGTGATATTTATTTTCCTTCTGGAAATAACAGGAAGCTGTGGAAGGGACCTTAGAAAGCGGTGAAGAGACTTATTATCCAGCATTACATGTTGGTTCTGAGAAATCGTGTGCAGTGGTATGTATGTCATTATGTTGAAATTGACCTGGCAATGTCCAGAAACAATAATATATGATTACTTTGAATATGTCATTGGTGATTTATTTTGTGTTGTCTTCCTTTTTCTCATTATGCTCTGGCTTCAGATGGATGTTATTTGGACATTAGCATGATCTTCAACATACAATCTATCTTAATTATTTGTGATCTCAGAAACTAAATATCTAAATGTAGTAATGTACAGAGGTGGTCATACTTTTTGACTTTTGAAGATTGCTTGCATTTTAGTTTCTATCTGTTCTGTTTTCTATAACGAAACAACAACAACAACAACATAGCCTTTTGTCCCAAGCAAGCTGGGGTAGGCTAGAGATGAAACCCAAAAGAGACGAGAAACAGGGAGACACATAAAGGGACATAAAGGGCACAAGACAAAAAGAGGTTACGGTTCAGGCACGTTGATTGCCAGTCTCCAAGCGCTCCTGTCCATAGCTAAATCCTTAGAGATATTCCACTCCTTAAGGTCTCTCTTAACGGACTCATCCCAAGTCAGTTTAGGTCGACCTCTACCGCTCTTTACATTATCGGCCCGCTTTAGAACCCCACTACGCACCGGCGCCTCAGGAGGTCTCCGTTGGACATGTCCAAACCATCTTAACCGATGTTGAATCAATTTCTCCTCCATTGGTGCCACCCCAACCCTATCCCGAATATCGTCGTTCCAGACTCTATCCCTCCTTGTGTGCCCACAACACTAACGCAATATACGCATCTCTGCTACACTCAATTGCTGGATATGTCGCCTTTTGTAGGCCAACACTCAGCACCGTATAACATCGCCGGGCGAATTGCCGTCCTATAGAACTTACCTTTCAGCTTCTGAGGCACCCTTTTGTCACAGAGGACGCCAGAAGCTTGACGCCATTTCAACCAGCCGGCTGAAATTCTATGCCTAACATCTTCATCAATGTCGCCATCCTTTTGTAGCATCGATCCTAAATACCGAAAAGTATCCTTCTTGGCCACCACTTGCCCATCGAGGCTAACGTCTCCCTCCTCATGCCTAGTCGCGCTGAAATCGCACCTCATGTACTCGGTCTTGGTCCTACTAAGTCTGAACCTTTTCAACTCTAACGTGTTTTCTATAACGAAAAAACTTCCTTTTTTAAAGTAAAATTAAAAAATCTACAACTATTTTGATGCAAGGAAGCAACTTCTGGTGCCCATTGCAGAAACCTACAACTATTTTGAGTTCTTGGCACTTTGTCGCAAAAGACTGCAACTTTCTAACCATCGACCCACATGTCAGCCACTGTAGCATGTCACTGCTGGTCTATGTTTCAATGTATCTAGTGAGAAAGTAGTAGTTTTCTGCATCAGATATCACAAATATCTGTAAGTTTCTGGAATGGGCTCTGGAAGTTGTAGTTTCTTGCAACATGTATCAAAATAGCTATAGGTACTCTAAAAAAGTCTAATTGATTTGACGTGAGAACCAAGAGCAACTCCAAGAGTCTCTCTAGACTTCAATATCTATATCTCTATTTGGAGAGCCATCTCATGAATATTCTCTTTATATATGTATCCTGTCTCCGATGGATTTTGTAAGTTTCGTTATCTATACTGCAATGGCTTGTCATAATTTCCTTGTGAAAAGTTGATGATATAACTACCATATATTGAATTTAGAGAGTGATTTAGCCTCTTCATTAGTGGAGAGCGAGAAGGGTGGTTGTGGAGATCGGAAAGAGTGGTTTAGAAAGTCTATTGGAGCCTGATTTTTTTATTTTGTTTTCGAAATTTTGTAATTTGTGATAAAGAGCCATGTAGAGAGCCTCTTGGAGATGCTCTAATGTATTCTTGCCTGTGATTTACCCTCTTCATTAGTGGAGAGCGAGAAGGGTGGTTTTGGAGAGCGGAAAGAGTGGTTTAGAAAGTCTATTAGAGCCTGATTTTTTATTTTTTTTTCGAAATTTTGTAATTTGTGATAAAGAGCCATGTAGAGAGCCTCTTGGAGATGCTCTAATGTATTCTTGCCGTCTACGTTTTCCCATTTGCCTTTTTTTTTTCTTCTAATTTTCTTCTTTCCATTGCCAAGGTATTCTGCTTCTTGGTAAGCTATCACTCTTGCCTTAGCTACCTGCTAAGGTGAGGATGTTCTTTATTGGCATCTGATAGTTCATCTAACTGTGCTAATTTGAAAAAAAAAATTCCCATGTATAAACCTTAACTTTGCAGTAGGGACTTGCATGTTTTTGGTCCTTGATCCATCTTCTTTCTATTTATTTGGTGCCATTAGCTTCTTCCTTTAGATACACTTTGATCCTTTGAGGACATGTTGGAAATTAAATCAATCTTATCCCTTCCTAGAATGGCAAATATGCTACAACTGTGTTCGTATTCAACAGAAATAAACTTTGGAATCTGAATCCAGTTTTAGTTCCCACTTGCAGCCATATGCTTTTATTGTTTTTCCTTTGAAACACCTCGTTTTAGTACCACATACTCTAACATGGGCATAGTCTCCTGTCCTTTGTTACTGTACTGACTGATAATATGCATCTAACATTTGATGTAATCTTTAGACAATTGGCTGTATGGTTTATTTCTGCTTTTTATGGGATACTTAACTGGAATATAGTTATTCACCTTGTTTTGTTCTCTTCTTTTTCTTATCCTGACAAGTCATTTTGGGTGGATAACCAAGCAAGGGAAAGTGATACCGTAGATGATGATTCCGTCCCACTGTATGATCGGGAGTTTACCTTGGGCTCGACTCTGGGTGATTCATCAAACACTGAAAGGTAGAGGTTATTATTAGAGTAAAATTCATGGGCGGTCTCTAAACTAGCACGGTGGTATCATCTAGGTCCCTAACTCTTGAATTTTGATTTATGGGTCCCTAAACTTGTATGACAGTGTCATACTGTCATTTGGGTCCCCACCTCTCGAATATCGATATTTGAGTCCTAAAACATATATGGCGGTGTCATCTAGGCCCTTGAACTTGCACATCAACATACATATGGCACTAATGTGACATGCTAATTATGTGTTGACATGCAAGTTCAGGAACCTAGATGACACCACTATACAAGTTCTAGGACTCAAAAAATCAAAATTCGAGAGCTGCAGACCCAGATGACACTGTCATACAAGTTTAGGGACCCATAAATCAAGATTCGACAGTTTGGGACCCAGATGGCACCGCCGTGCAAGTTTAGGGACCACTGGTGAATTTTACTGTTATTATTATTATTAACTGCTTAGTGTATATCTGTACTGTCCTTAGTCGTCTTGATATTGCCTGACATGTAAAGAAAAATTTGGAGCTTGTCAGTTTCCTTGTGTTTTTTCTTCTCCCAGATATGAACTCTGACATTATTGTCACCATCTACGAAGAAATTGCCATTTTTCTTGATCATTGAAGGCCTGTTTGGAATGCTCGAATTTTGACAGAATTCCATTATGCATGAAAATGTTCTACTTCCATATGAATTAGGGATTTTTCTGCATTCAATTTAGGGGCTTCAATGGTTGTCAATTTTTTAGATATTTACTGTCTCAATATTCTGTCTCAATATTCATTAACCAACCATTTTCATGTGTCACTATCTTAATGTATCTGCTTATGCTAGTATAGTCTCAAATTTATCCCTACAATTATTTAGAGGAAAAAATCTTGGCGGTATTAATGTATACTCACTCTGTCACTCAGACTCAGGCTAATGGATAAATTGTCCCTCATTTGCTTATCTTGTGGCAAATCTGAGTGCCTTGTTATTAATTAGTTGAAACTCACCATTATTGTTTACAAGATAAATTACAAAATTATGCATGAAAGGGTCCTTTAACAGCTGATAATAGTTCATTTGGTATTATCTTGTTCTCCCATTGTCTGGCTATAATTCTTAAAATTCGTGTGCTTAGTTTTTTGTTCTGGGCTTCTGGCACTCTGTTTGTTCTGGCATTTTGTTATTATTCTTTCAAAGCTATTAATGTTGTAATTACATTTTCACTTGGACCAACAACTGATGTACCTTGTTTCTCTGACAGCAGGGCGGATAAGGATGATTCACGCTGCTTCAATTGTGGTTCTTATAGCCATGCCCTGAAGGATTGCCCAAAGCCTCGGAACAATGTCGCAATTAGCAATGCCCGAAAGCAGCATAATTTGAAAAGAAACCAATCTAATGTTAACCGTGTACAAAATCGATACTACCAGAAAACGCCTGGCAAATTTGATGATCTGAAAGCTGGAGTACTGGGACCTGAAACTAGACAGTGCTTGGGGATCGGGGTAATGACTATCAGTTGCAGTCTAAGTTTGAAGTTTGAACATCCTGATTTTATTGATAATATGGTTATGTTTGACTTGTCTACCAGTACGAATAAGTCTTCTGATGCATTTAGAGTGAGATAAAAATGACATTTATTTGCACTTCTGTTAGCTAATGAAATACTACTAGTACATTTTATCATTCAGAATCATTAGTTTATTACTCTGAATACATGACCCATGTGAGTTCGGTTAGTTTTGGGCATCATGTTTGTACTTAGCTTAATCAAGTAGCATATATGTGTTGAAATAGCAACTTTTGTCTATTGAAGTGTCATGTTTTTAGAGTTATAAAGTGTCATGTTTATTGTGTGGATAACTGCATAAGGTTCCTGTTGTTCAATTTAAATAATTTTGTGGAGTGCAATACCCTCTGTCTTATTGACCATCAAACATGATTAATAGATTTCCATGTCCATACTTGAAAGATCCACTCCACATCATGTCTATATGCAACTAATGCATTTGTTGTGTTGGCCTGCTGGTATAACAATTGCAATATGCTTTTCCTAGTCACTTTCCTATTAGCAAATGATGCAAGAAGGCCTCAACAAAGTGGTAATAACACTGCAAAGTTAAGCCTTATTGTCGCACTTGATTCTGGTAGTCCTCTGAGCAGACATTCATTTTGCTACAGGAGTACTAGTCCTATGTGTTTTTCATTTTTATTTTTGGGATCGAATGATCTCTCATGCTGCACAAATAATTGACTTAACTGTACAAAGTATATTTTGAATTCCAGAATGGTAGGATCACATTCTAAGTATAACTATGTTTTGCAGGAAAATGACCCCCCTCCCTGGTTGCACAGAATGCGTGAGTTAGGGTATCCTCCGGGCTACCTAGGTAAGCTCAACTTCAGTATACATTTTAATATTTGTGATGAAGTATGCAAACTTTTGTTTCTGGTGTTCATAGTTTGCGTTGCTGTGTGGACTACTCTAGTTAAAAAAGAAAAATCATAAAATTGCATTGGGTTAGTTCTTTAGACCATTTTTTACTAGGCCTGCTTGACCAATCAATTATATATCACTTTATCTTACATTCACAATACAATTAGCTTTATTCCTATATATGGAAGTCAGGCAGTGAACAGCATCACCATCAGGATGGCATGTGAATTCAAAGTGTGTGTATATTTGTTTACATTAGGCATCACATAAGTTTTATAGCAGATGTTTTCATCATGATATTGTTGCTCACTGATTGTGCTTTTTTAGATGTGGTTGACGATGAAGATAAACCTTCTGGTATCACCATATTTGGAGATGGTGAGGTGAAACTGGAGTACGAGGAGGGAGAGCTTTCAGAGCAAGCCGAGGCATCCCCACCTAAGAAAAAGATGACAGTGGAATTCCCTGGAATAAACGCCCCTATCCCAGAGAATGGTGACCAGTGGCTGTGGGGTAGCGCCCCGCCCCAGTCCTCAGGCCGCCACCACTCATTGGATTCGAGGGATTACCGTGACAGAGGACCTCCTGGTGCTGATCATTATTCATCGAGATACCATTCCCACGATTATGGGCCTTTGAGCCCAAGCTTAGGGAGGTCACACTCAGACAGGGGGTGGAGAAGCCCGCCTCGTTATGATAATCTGCCAGTGCCAGCAGACGATGGTGCCTCGACCCCGCATTCATACCCCAGCAGGCAGTACTCGGGCCATTACAGCTCGAGCTCTGAGATGTCGTCACGCCATTCCAGGGATGGAGACAGAGACAGGCATGACAGCAGGCACTACCACCACCGCAGATGAGTCAAGCCTGCAGCTGATTTGTATCATATCCTTTTGCTGAAGAATCCTATACCTGACGCCTTCGATCTGACGTAGCAGCAGTCCTGTTACAGTTTCTGAAGTTTCAAATTTTCCTTCCAATATATTTTTGCAGCACTGCTCCCAAATCCATGGCAGGCGGTGGCCTTGTCTCATCTGGTACCTGATTGAGCTCTGCTTCTGTGTTGAATGTCACCTTTCTCGCATCTGCAACTCCTCGCTCATTTCTTGACAGTTATGGCATATACTTTAGAATGTAATAAATCTTAATCCTGTTATGGGCAAAAGAAAAGATGGATTCATGAATGTAAAAGCATGGTAGCAAGATTATACCTTCACTGAAAGACTGAAGATTCTAGCTACTGCTCACCAATTATTGTCAGCGTAATTTAAGAGCTTTAGCTAGCTAGATTTTTTTTCCCCGTCTGTGAATGCTTGTGCTTGGCTCGGATGAAGCATTATTCATGCTGTGCTAGGTTGACAATGCCTGGTGGTAGTAGGCAGAGTGACAGGTTAGCACTTTCATTTCTTATAAGCTACTATGCTCCTTTTGCTTGCTGGCTTCTTTTGCTGATCACATGCATGCGACTGCGAGTATGGTGATTGTGGGAGGGGCGATGGATTCACTTAGCAGTTTGGCGGTTGTATGGGGTTAAGAGAATTTTTTCGGTAGGTACAAGGGGACTTTGCCAGCCATGGGACCTAGGAGTACATGACTACACATGTGGAGGGCGATGAGTTCGACATTGGCCACGGGGGATGCCGTCCATGGATTGGCGCCCAGCAGTGCAGGTGGTGGATCGTGGTAGCGAACAGTGGCGGCGCAAGGATCTAATTTGTTGTGAGAGAAAAATACTGTTCGCTTGGTTGATAAGCCATGGCTGAAAGTAATGTTCGCTGATTTATTGTAAGAAAAATACTGTTCGCTGATTTGTTGCGGACTGAGATAGAGTGAGAGAGATGGGGAACGCGCGAACGTACGTAGCATAACTGAACTGAATGCTGTAAATTGTTGATTTTTATTTGGGCTTGATAGCAAGTAGCAACATGCACACGCTTGGTAGCCGTAGCACTGAACTTACATAATAATGTTATGCTAATGAATATTTTTGTAAACAAACTGAGATACTGGAGGTGGGTAGCTACTAGCTAAAGGCGACCACAGTCATAGTGCGCATGCCTAAGCGACTTGCTGCCCAAGAGAATGAGCACGGCGACGCAGGCCAGCTTGGTGGCCGGAGACGGCGAGCGCACCAGCAGCGCCCCCATGATGAAGGACTCGAGGGACAGCAACGCCACCCGCGGCCTCCTCTCCCTGATGTACTCCCCGATCGCCTCGCCGATCATCTTCTCGCGCGCCGGGCCCGGGGCGTCCTTCCCAGCACCGTCAGCGTCGTCCACGGCCCGCGCCAGCGACCGCGCGAGCACGACGGCGTCCTCCAGCCCCGCGGAGCCGCCCTGGCCGATGAACGGGCCCATGGCGTGCATGGCGTCGCCGGCGACCGTGACGGTGCCCTTCTGGAAGTTGCCGAAGACGACCTCCCACGGCGGACGGTACCAGAACTCCGTGACGAAGTTGAGCGACTCCGGGTCCGAGTCGCGGACGATGTCGATGATCTCGGCGGGGCATTGGACGTCTTGCATCTCCTTTAGCGCGACATCCCTCACTTTCTTCAGGTCCTTGGTGCTGACATCTGCTGGTCCATTCATGACATCACCCGACAGGCGACAGGTGGTGTAGTTAAATTAGGATTAATAAGAATTTAATAACATAAAGTTTCTAGCAAGATGCTCATCATGCATATCTTCTCTAAATCCCAGCGGGGTGAATAACTGAATACCTGTGGGAGGTTTGGGCATTGTTATGAAGAAATGGACCAGGTTGTCGGTGATTGTTAATCGCCCGATGAAGAAATCTCCGACTCGTAGGCGCAGAAACTCCTTGTCGAAAGAATGGCCATGTGGATACCATGTGAAACCCCGTAGCACTGGGCGTGGGATGGTTCTCACCGGGGACAGGCCGAGGTACTTAGCCACCACGGAGTAGGTGCCCTCGCACCCGATCAGGACCTGAATTTTGATTTGGCAGCAGAGTTTAATTTCAGGCAGAGAGTGATACTGGAGATGGTCGATCGTCAACTAATACGTTAGGTACAGGGACCGACGTCTGTCTGCAAGTTTATGTTTACCTTGGCCTTCATGGTAGTACCATCCGCCATTGTCAGGACGGCGCCATGGCTGCTGGGATCTGCATCGATGGCAGCAATGCGGCAGCCGAATCGGATTGTGCCTGCCGGTATGTCCTTGGCCAGTGCCTCGATCAGGTCCTTTCTGTTTAAGCATCGGAGCTCAGTCCTATCAAGAATCAAGAAAGAAAGAAATCGATAAGATTGCATGCATTGCTGCTTGGTTATTACGAATTAGGATATATACTAAAAGTTTGTTACAGTCATCAGTACTTAATTAAGCGTATCAGGACAGAAGGTAGTAACTCCTGGAGTACTAACCTTTTTTTGAAAGTAATGGCAGGAGCTCTGCCTTTTAATTAAGAAGAATAGAATTGACCTAGTTTATAAGGGAAACCAGGCCTGAAAACCTTACATAGTCACAGGTTAAAACACAGAAAATACCCACAACACCAGAACATCATAGCCCTGATGACTATCGCACAGAGGTAACACAACTGCCAACGACGCCCACGGGGTGTCCTCAGTGCCGAACTGACCACAAACAGCAAAAAGCAGCTCCGGCTTCCCATGGCGAACAATAGCCAAACGCTTTGACCTCCTCCCATCATTCGGTATCTCCGACAAGATCGTGTACCAAGTCATGCCTTGCGCCGTTATTTAGTCCCCTCTATAGCAGCTTGGCCTGGCACGGCCTGAGCGAGTCCTCGAGCAGCAAGGAAGCATTACGTGGCAATCTGCCCCAGCATGGCTGGTCCGTCGAGGCCACTGAGTGCCACCAGCGCCTTGATGACAAGGTCGGACATCGGACCTTTGAAGAGGTTGAGGTAGCGCAGCAAGGTCATCTCCATGGTTTCGCCTTCTTCCTGTGTGACGCCTAGCCGCTTCATGAGCACTTGCCTTGCTTTGCTCTGCGCGTCACCACACGGCCAAGCAATGGCTGCTAGGCGCGCACTGCGCCGGGATGGCTTGCTCGGCCTATTCTTTTCCTTCCGTGGCTTCACTAGGCCATGTTGTTGTGGAGGAAGCAGGGGTTGTTGGATAGGCTTGGTTATTGACTGGATGAAGTTTGCCAGCACTACCTCACGTGCAGTCTGGCCACCATCCTCTGGCAAAGGTGGCGAAGTGTGCCCCTGTCCTACAATGCCCATGCAAGGGTCGGCACTAGAGGCAGCTCCAAAGCTACGACGGGGGCGTGCGGACTCACAGCGTGGACGCCTGGTGTACACGCAGCCCGGGCGAAAGCGACACCTCCTCAACCTGAACCCTGTCGTCCCCTCCAAGGTCGCCTTTGCCGGTGTATCTTCGAGCTGATGGCTTGTTAGCACACAGGACGATGCATTGACCTCCAGTGTGGGGGTAGTAGACTCAACAGTCTCTAACCTTAGCATTTGAGCGGACGAACCTGTTGTCTGCTTCTCTAGTTGTATAACAGGACAGAAGGGTTCAACATTTGTTGAGGCCTGGAAGAGTAGAAGTGGGTCAGATTCCCCACCGGCGGCATGGGTAGGTGAGCAACATGAAACAGAATTCAATGGGGGTTCCTTAGCTGCGGCAATCTCTATTTGGAGAATGGCATCTTCGACATCTTGGATTGTAACCTCCGGTATTGCTAACCTGTTAAACGAAGAAGAATTGATCTTGTTGGATGTTGACGCCACTTTCACTGGGGAGCCACTAGGGGCAACCTGGCTCGGTGAAGTGGCCACGGTAGCTATCGTCGCCTGGTTCACGCTTGACCAATCTTGATTCAATGTCGAAGCTATCTTCAGCTTCTCTGACACGGCATGTATTTGAAGCATAAGATTTTCCGCGAGCTTCATCCATTTTTCGTTGGAATCTTGCAACTTTTGCAGCTGTGCACTGAGTAGCAGGGAGAACTCACTATGCAAGCTCTGTACCTCTTTGTCAAACATCTTCTTGATTTCGTGCTGAAAATAATTAGCATATTCGGTGAAGAAATGTTGAGCTGCAGGATCATTGCTCCTTAGGTGCAGACGCTCAGTGCGACAATCATTCTGGTGACCTGATGATTGTTCCTCCCGTGGAAGACGTTGCGGCAGAGGTGGGCGACAAGGCATGGCCGATTGACGGGGATGTTGGTGACGCTGATGACAATCTCGCTCACGATGGCCCGAGCGGCGGCACCGGAAGCAGGTGATGGGATCACGGCAAGCCGCAGCCCAGTGGCCCCGTGCAAGGCAAATGAAGCAACGGCCTTCAATGATCTTCCGAATGCGAGGAGAGAGACGAGACATGCTCCCATCATTGCTACTGGGATGTGTTGGCGAGTGGTGCAGCTCATCCTGTGGATAATCAATCTTTCTCCACAAGGTGTTCCTAGACGAATCGATGCCTGAAGTAGTAGAGCATGAAGGGCTGTCAGCGAAGCGAACTCGAAGACCTGCACGACGGGGAGGAGCTTCACGATGAGCAGGATCTATGATAATTGATTTAAGCTTGTGGTCCTGCGGCTGCTGATGATGATTTTTGCCTGACGAAGAATGCTTCACGATATCGGTGTAGGTACGGCTCGTCTTGGGCTCTGACTCGGGCGTTGGCAGCACTACCATGTCATCGTCTGGCTGTGGTTGACGTTGATTGAGCGGCGGCGGCGGCGGCGGAGTGTCCACGGGGTTCTGTAGATCATCCGTCGACAAGTTGGGAATGGAGCACCTGTTGTTGGAGTTGCAACAGCTGGGAGGTGTCTGCTCTAGCAGTGGCGTGGAGAGAGGCAGCGACGATGGATGCGCCTGGGATCCACTAGGATGAGGAAGCTGTGGTGGCGAGTCCACCAACAGGACCTCATCCACATCCTCATCGTCGGAATCGTTGTAGCTGAGCGTGGAGACGGAGGCTTCCGGCAGTCGTGGCTCGGGCATGACGGGGATGGAGGCTTGAGTGACGCGGTCTTCATCTCCGTTCTTGGGCTTGGCGGCGAGCTTGGTGGCCATGGGCGTCTTGGCAGCGACCTTGCCGGGGTTGGGTCTAGCGTCGGCGGCGAGGCAGGTGGACGACTACTTGACGGAGCTCCTCGCCCGCAGTCAGCTATCCGGCTGCGACGAGCTTCCCCACGTGCAGCCTCCTCGTGGCCGGCCGGCGAGCAGCGCCCGCGAGGGCACCTCGACGGAGGGATGCAGACCCTACATGCTGGAGATCTGCTGGGGCTCTGTAGACGGTGATGGCAGCTTCCTGGCAACGGGGACTGGAAACCCGCGACGAGATCTCCCCAGTCCCAACCTGCTTCCTCCGATCCACAGCAAGGGGAAATCGTAAGGAGCTCACCCGCTGCAGCTCGCAGGCGAACGCGCGGAGACGGCAGGCCGCTTGGGGCAGCGGATCTGGGGGCAGACTACCCCGATCTGGGGGCGGCAGAGTTGGGGGCGGCGGACCTGTGGGTGGCGGACGGCAGAGGACCTGCACGCGGCGGCGGCGGGCGGTGGAGAGCCTCAGATGGAAGCTCCTTCCTCTCCAGCGGCGTCGTCCATGGCTAAGCCCCGGCTCCTTCTCCCTTCTCACGCGGGATGGACGCCGCTGCCCCTGGATCCACGCGCTGCGGCTCCTCCTCCCTCCTCACGCGCGTAGCCGACGACGGAGACGGAGGGAGGCGGGGCGGAGGCGAGACGGCGCGGAGTACTAACCTTACTGGAACCTTTTCTCGGCTAGTTTTGTTTCCCTGCTGCCACACGTCATGATACCTGAAATTGTTGCCCATTTAATTTAATTTAATCTAATCTGAGTGTATAGTATAGCAAATCTGGTACATAGTAAATGAAGCAAGCATACACGGTGATAAGATGGGCAGTGTCCCTGAGCTCTGCAGCGACGCCAAGCTGCTCCAGGACTCGCCATCCGTTGGCGTGGACGCCGATGCCCGCGCCATCTGCTCGCAGGCTCCTAGACTTCTCCAACACAAGACTAGCAATCCCTTTCCTGGGTGCGTGCAAGTCATCAGCAGTAATTCAGCATATATTTTTTTTTCTTTTATCAGAGACAGAGAGCACGTTCAGAACTCGAAACTTCGATACAACGACGACGCCACGATTTCATTTGACATAGGACACATATATACACTTTGGATAGATATACGGGAACTGAAATTTAGAAAAAAGACCTGCCTCATAGTAAATGGAAAATTTGACAACTGATATAAAATACTGACTGTGACACAATAGTATTTCCAATGAAATATACAATACTGACATCCAAAAGCGTCAACCAAAAAAATAATAAAAATCAGTCACTAGTAACTGGTAAATAATGCAATGTTGTTTATCAGCAACGATGCTACTTAACACTCCTAGTAGATGCAGGAGGAGCAAATGAGCTCACCGGTGAAGAGCAAGAGCGGTGGCAAGGCCGCAGATGCCGCCGCCGACGATGACGATGCTATGGGCCTCCGCCTCCGCCATGCCTACTTCTACTTGGTCCGTCGTCCGTGGGCGTCTGCTCCTTTGCCTCCTCCTCTTCCGTGGGCAGACATCTACTTATGGACGAAGCAATCCACCGCACTCCACTACAAGCCTTCTCAACCCCCACGTCGTCGTCATCATCGTTGAATTGAATGAGGGGGTGTTTAGTTCCGGTGAAAATTTTTGGGTGTTACTCTACATCAGATGTTTTATGGGATGTCGGAATGAGTGTTCGGATACTAATAAAAAAACTAATTACATAACTCGTCTGAAAACCGTGAGACGAATTTATTAAGCCTAATTAATCCGTCATTAGCATATGTTTACTGTAGCACGACATTATCAAATCATGGATTAATTAGACTTAAAAAATTCGTCTCGCAAATTTATCGCAATCCGTGTAATTAGTTATTTTTTCGTCTACATTTAATACTCCATGCATGTGTCGAAAGTCCAAACATTCGATGTAACGGGGTAAAAATTTTTTAGGGAGGAACTAAACACCCCCTGAATGGAAACGAAACGGAAGCTGCGCATGCCCAGCCCAGGGCCCCAGGCGCCACCCCGCCACATGTGCGGCGAGCCGGCGACACGTGCCGCCGCCTGCCGTGCCACATCTTGTGCCATGGGGGACACAGTTCTGATCCGAGTGGCGTCGGCTCTCTTCTGCCCGTTGCCGATTCGAGTAGCCCCGTTCGTTTCGCTAAAAAGCTAGGCTGAAAATATACTATTCGCTAATTTGTTGTGAGAGAAAAACACTGTACCATAGCTGATAAGGCACGCTGATAAGTTCAGCGGTGGTGGCACTGTGGCAGGAATGGATGTGCTACGACAGCCGTGACGCCAGTGCCCGATGCTGTCTCCTCTCCTCTCCACCGCTCAGACCTCACATCGTCGACGCGTCCGATCCAAGTCCACTAGCTAGTAGCCCGGAGCCCCGGACCCAGAGGCTTGGGCAGCACGGGACGGGAGAAACAACCAGACTTCAATTCAAACGCAAACCATTCACCCCGATGAGGAATAGCGTGCGGCCACGACGCGGCCACGCCGATGGGCAGCAGCCAATTCATCAAGGACGACGGGAGCAATGGACATGGACTACGAGACTTGGCCGGTTGGTTGGGACAACGGAGCTCCCCAACCGCCCACGTTTGATTCCGGACCAAGTCCACTCCTTTTTTAGGGAAATCTCCAAGCTCGTATGAGTAGAATATTTGTCAATGACCTTACTAGTCTGATTTTGCCATGTCAAACTTGGGCGCCGTCATCCAATCTTAATACAAATTAAACGGGTCTCAATAAAAACAAATTTATCTATATCTAATAATAAAGAGGTAAAATTTCAGGCTCTTTTTTTCGTCCATCCATTTGTTTGATTCATCTCCCTTTAACTACCGGACGATAAAGAGTTTTTTCTATCTAGACTCATATATATAACACATGCTCATATGAGTTAGAATAACTCTTTTCTAGCGTGAGGCAGAGTCCAATTCCAAAACATAATAAAAAGAGAAACATTATGTGTGAACATGTTTTATATAAGGTAATAATGTGGATGAGTAGGAATCCTTATAAAATAGGTCTCTATTTTTAACTAACCTAAATAGGAATCATATATGTAATTTATTATTTATATACCTATACCTAACAATAAAAAGGGAAAATTTCCGACCATTTTTTTATCCATCGCCCCTAACAAACTTAGAAAGTGCAAATTGTTTATTCTTCTATCCACAACCATTCTATTTTATAGATAGTTACGAATCCTAATCCAACTATCTCTCTCTGATCCTAAATAAGTTGAATAGAAATCCTAACCCATATAAAAGAGATATAAATAGATTTAGTTTTAAAATTTTGGTCTTTTAAAATTTTTGGTTTTTGTAAGACGTTCATTTTTATCTTTTTTTTGGCCGTGAGGAGGACTTCAGGAACGGAGAGAGAAGTCCTCTCATCGGCTACAAAATTTTCCATCATTTTCGTGTTTGGATGTCTTTTTCCAATTTCATTTTTTTCCTATTCCAGTTTAATTCAGTTACGTCTGATTTCTTTCTTTTTTTTTTCTCCGGTTCCAGTTAGATTCACTTACGTTTTCTTTACTTTTTTCACGTTTCCTGGTTTCCGATTCTATTTTGGATTTAGTTTTTTTTCCAATGGCTTCCGTGATTTTAGAATTGTTTTTTGTTTTTAAATTTTTTGTACAATGGCAAGTTTCATTTTCCTATTGTACTTTCATGTTTTCTTTTTTATTTTTCTTTGTAACGATATTAAAGACTCCGATTATTCCAAGACACATCAAACGATGGTACAAAAATCAATTTAAATACGAAGTCCATAAATCGTCCACCTAGCCACACAACATGTTCTGTTGCAACACAAAAACGTACATGTCACTGCACAACATATTCTGTTGCAATGCACGAGTAGGCTTTTTATTATAAGAAGATAAAAAATAAATACAATATTACATGTCTTCTAAACTGTGATTGTTATTTATAAAAAACAAATATTTTTATTACTAAGTTGTTAATTTTAATTAGGAATAAATTACTATTATAATATGAATTGGCTGATGATCTAACTTATCAAACTATAAACTTAAATCTTAAACACCTTGTCATCCAATCTATCTAATAAAATTAAAGATTTTTCTATGCTATCCGCACATGTCAGTGCAAATATCTAAGTTGTCCGCATATAATAGTGCAATTCTCGATAAGGCTGACATATGGAAATCGAGACATGACTAATCCTTACCGACTTTAATAAGATATTAAAATTATAATTTTTTATGGATCCTCAAAAGAACTCACATAACTTGATATCTAACTCCAGCAAAAAAAAAAATAGATCGAGCCCGTTCGTTTCTGAGCCCGTTTCCATTAATAAGTTTGTTCGTTTGTGATTGCCACAGCAATCACTCACAATATCAAAAGTAGCACCTAAACAAATTAAGCTATCGCGGAGATTGAAGCTATGCAACAAGCTGAAGCAAGTAGATGATAGTTTTCTTTCTCCCGTTGCAACGCACGGACATATTTACTATATCTATAAAAATGACTAAACGCATCAAAACAGGTTTATAAATAAAACAACAACATACAAGCTTATTGTGGCAACCTGTCCATTTACATTCAAGTCTTCGACTGAATACAAGTGATTTGCAAAGTGAGGAAAAGCCGCAGCCGCAGCTGCAGCGACTGCTTTCCTGCAGCCGAACGCTCTATTCAGACTTAAAACAGGAATGGATAGATATAGAAATTCCAGTAATTTTAGACTGATATTCACTTATTTTGACCAGTCAAAATGTTAATATTTAGCTAATAAAACTGAATTTATTAGCCAAAATTTGATCAAGAGGTACGAAGATGAAACAAATTAATTATAGTTTGGTAAGTTTGCATTTCTATATTGAAATAAGAACTTGTAGGCATGTTTTGAACTCTATACTTGACTACAAATTTGAATTTAACTAAAATTGACAGGTACAATGTTGTTTCAGACCTCATCGAAATGGGTGAATTTCACCGAAGTTCGATTTTAGACTGAATCCTAGAACGTCGGCAGTCATGCACTTCTTCTTTTTTGACATTGCTAGTTTAATTCAAAGTCTATAGTTGCTCAAACCATTTCCACTCTCTAGATGATCAAAACAATTCACAGTTTCTAGCAGGGTAAAATAAATAATTTCTTTTGTTTTGTTTGTAAGGACAGTAAGGCTCTGCTTCACTAGAGAAGCAAATTTGTTTGGCTTCATCTCCGCAATTAAGGTGAAGCTGAAGTTATTTTGGTGACCCATGGCAAAACAACTCCTCATAGTTGACAAAAGAATAAAATGACCAATGCTCTTCACTTTTTCCCCTCATCTCCTATTTCTTCTTCCTTATCCGTTCAGGCTTCTTTCTCATCTTCTTATTCCCCGTATCTCCTCGCAATCCCCGACGCCTGCGCCCCCACCCTATTCAGCCCCCGATGGTCGTGCTCATCGGCAGCTTCACCCCACCTCAATCCTACGTGAGAGTAGTTCAGAAGCTTCACCTGTGAAGCTAGTGAAGAAATTGTGCCAAACAAGACCTAAATAAAGGACTTGAATGTGTCTCGTAAACTCAAAAGATCATCATGGAAACAGATTGCACAAAGTACAAAAGTTTAGTATCAATGTCAAAACTCTTGTTGATACTCATTCCATCCTGAAATATAAGATATTCAAGTATTTAAAATCGTTACAAATTATAAGAGATCCTGGGTCAAGTAATCCCCGAATTTAGATTAAAAATAGCATTCCTCACATAGATACCATTAATGTCTATTGCTAAGCTTTTGACCGAATGTCTATTGCTAAACTAAATATAGTAATCATGATATCTCGCCACAATTAAATGGTATTTATCATATAATATGTCTAAGAATTTCTAAGATATATTGTATTCAAGATAGATAGAGTAAATCTTGTGCTGTGTACGACAAAAGTAGAAAAATAGAATCCAGCTTCCGTAGCCATTTTAGGCCCGAAATGAACTAGGCTGGGCCAATTCTCATCGAGCCTATCAGTCTATGTGATACTTTCTATATCAGTAATGCTCTGAACCGGGCGTCCGTATGCCCGGACGCTCCATTGCTAAGCCACGACGCCATCCCAACAACTCCGCTCCTTCGTTTCTAAAAAAGTACTCATCTATTTATTCCTATCCACTCGTTCCTCTTCTTATCGCTCGTATCCGCTCGCCTGCCGCCTCCGAGCGCACGGCCGCCGGCCCTATGAGGCACATCG
The DNA here is from genome assembly GCA_038087645.1 of Saccharum hybrid cultivar R570. Lineage (NCBI taxonomy): Eukaryota > Viridiplantae > Streptophyta > Magnoliopsida > Poales > Poaceae > Saccharum > Saccharum hybrid cultivar. Next base: position 2,990,169 of record JAQSUU010000198.1, read on the forward strand.
CTCGGCTGCTAGCTTTGCCAGGGCGCCAGGCACGGCGCGCGTCCACCTCCGATTCGCGGCGCTTGGCTGCTAGCCCTACCAGGCGCGGTGCGTTGCTGCCCTCTCTAAGTCGTGCTGCCGCGCCCCCCACCCCCTCGTCGCTCGTGCGGCTGATGCCTCCCTTCCACGACATGCAACCACTGCCACCGGCCCGCCGCCTACAAGCGCCGCTGGGCTGCCGCCTCCGGTGAACACCACACACCGACGAGCCTCCATTCTGCCGAGCAGCAAAGAGATGTTGCGTTGAAAGTGCATGTTGTAAGAGTATGTTTCAATTATTTCAGAGGTATGTTGCAAGTGTTTCATATGGATGTTGCAAAAACAGATCGTGATGTTGCACATGTTGCAATGGTTGTACACGTATGTTGTAAGCGTCCGTTCCAAATGTTTCATCTGCTTTTTCAGACGTATGTTGCAAGTATGCTTATTTGGATGTTGCATATGTTTCACGCATATATTGCAAGAGTATGTTCAAAATGTTTCAGTTGTTTCAGTCTTATGTTGCAATAAGTGTTTTCATGTTGTAAGTTGCAAGTGTTTTATCTGGATGTTGTATATGTTTCGCACACATATTGCAAGTATATTTTCTAAATGTTTCATCTGCTTCAGACGTATGTTGCATTCAAGTGTTTCATGTTTCAGAGGTATGTTTAGAGAGTCATGGGACATGGCACGGGCCCCAGGATCTCTCAGTGTTCAGAGTGGTCACGATCACCACGCCCTGCCCCTGCAACTCGGACAACCCGAGAAGCATGCACGTGGGCAGGTTGGCGGCGATATTTCTCGGGCTCAGGCGAGCGGGACCAGAGGAAGAGCCACTGCGGGCACCGACGGCATGCCAGACCTAGCGATAGCGACGACATTGATCTGGCAGAGTGGGCAGGTGGATTAGGATGCCAGCCACGTGTCGACGCACTGAGCGTGGAACCCATGGTTGCAGCATGGCAAGAACCGGGCCACTTCCCCGTCCTCGAGCTCCGCGAGGCACACCACCAACTCCACCGCGTCCTCCTTGTTCGAACGCGGCACGACGCGGTACACTGCCATGGCCAGCAGCGAGCGCAACAGTAGCAGCTCCGGATCACCACCACCTCCGACCACCGTCCGGCCACCATGGCACCACAGCGCGCTCTGCGACGACGCCGCCACCTGCTCGGCACGGCGGCGGTGGCACGCGTTGAAGCAGCACTGCAGGTCGGGAGACGACCCCAAAGGCGAAGATCACAATAAAGAGCAGGAGGATACCGGCAATGGTGACGATATTGCCAAGCGCCATGGCGTGGCACTATGTAAAAAAAGCACATCACAGTTGCGTCTTGAGACGTTACAGACGCGCTTCGACGCGTCTCTAATAACACGTAAGTAATAGGCTCATATTACATATGCATGTTACCAACACGCGACTGTGATAAGTTACATGCGTCTGTAATAGGTGTCATCACAGACGCAAGTTGCCAAAACACGTCTGCAACGACCCCTTACCACAGACGGGCATAAACAACACGCGTCTCTCACGCGTCTGTGATAATGAATTAAAAAACAAAAAAATCCAGGATCTTTGTGATATCATTCATCTTTTTCCTCAAAAATCTTTTCCATAATTTTTCTACAAGAATTGGACTGTGGAACTGCTATGTACTATGCAAATGAAGTACCCCCAAATATGCCAAGCAGAATTAACAGGACAAGCAGTAGACCAAAGCAAGGAATGAACCTGAGATGGTGGTGCCGTGGTGACTCCCTTCAGCTTCAACCTCTAGATCCGCCACTTCTACAGGAGCCAGGAGGACGATTCCACTGGACCTCTTCTTGGGCTGGAGAATCTTCTCCCTCATGGCACCAAGTGCAACAACAGCCTCCATGTGAGGACGATGTTCTGGAAGGTAGGGGAGGAGTGAAAGGAACGGGACCTTCTGGAAGTCACGGCCAAGAGTTGGATCTGAGTGCAGCCGCCCACCGCCACAGCAGGTTGCTTGGCCCTCCATCCTAGCCTCCCACCGCAGCAGCAACAGACGACGGCGCCCTCGTAGAGTCGTAGCAGACCGTGACGATGGTGGTCGCCATCCGGTGCTCCCCGTTGGCCAGGGCCTCGCTGGCGGTGACGGATGAGCCTGTGGGCGCGGCATCCATGGCGGGACGGTGAGATCCATGGCGGCAAAAACCCTAGTTGGCCGGATCGGAGCAGGAGATGGCGCCATGGATCCCGCCACCCTCGACCAAGCTACCGTATATCCCGCCCCCCTCGACCGAGCTGGAGAGCTGCCATAGATCTGGCCCCCCTCAACCGAGCCCATCCTGACGATGCGAATGACGCCAGGATCCAGAAGCAGCCAACACTAGGATCCGGCCGCCGCCACCGCCGCCGCCCACGCCAGGATCCCGCCGCCCTACGCCCTTCGCTGCCACTTGTGGTTGTGGATTTGAGAAGAGGAAGGAAACGAGAGGAGAGAGGAAGACAAAGAGCGAGGAGAAAGGGAGACAGGAGGGGAGCGGCGGCGGCGGCGACGAGAGAGATGGGGAAGACGAGAGGAGATCAGATACCCAGGAGACGAGAGAGTGATTAGGGGGCGGGGGTGGGGGGTAGGAGTTCGGAGCTGATGCGGACTTGAGTCGCGGGTCAGCTACATTGTATAATTTTTTTTTTCAGGTCCATGACCTTGGTAGGGCGACGCGTATTTAGTTGGCGCGTCTGTTAGCTAACTTCATATTATAGACGCGTCCAAGTATCTAGCATAGACGCGTTTTCCGAACACGCGTCTGTAGTAAGCGTTTATTACAGACGCGTGTTGACCTTGCCGGACCGGCGACCCCGCTAGCGACTTACTACAGACGTGCGTCGGGATGGCGTGTCTGTAAACTCTTACTATAGACGCGCGTTTGTGCTGGCGTCTGTTGGTGACGTGGAGTGAGAAACTTCATGGATCGCAGAGTATATCGCTCCGTTTGGCTGATGGTTTCTGCGGCTAATAAGTCGGCTGATGCTGATTTGTTGTGAGAGAAAAATATTATACCATGGCTGATAAGTCATGGATGATAAGTCCAAGTGAACAATATGTATATATACAAGGAGGGAGTAGATAGGGTACACGTGATGGAGCCGGTGAAGAAGACGGATATCGACTGACGACGGAGAGACAGACTGACAGAGAGGTTGATGTTGAAGACGCATGGATGCGTAGTTGCGTACGTATGGGACGGGGAAGGGGTCCAAGGGGAAGAAACCAAGAAGATGACGCGCTTGGCGGCCAGGCTACTGGTTTTGGCACGCCCAGGCCATGGACGTGAACGGTTTACTACTCTTTCTGGTTTTGCTGCCGGCGTCGAGCAGCATCAATGCACCTGGTTTGATTGATCGATCCTGGCATGTGTGTGACTGCCTTTGTCTCAACCAAAAAAATCCAAAACAAAGGTCCAACGAACACAGCCTGTCCTGCGAATGCTTAGGCGGCAAAGATACAGAATATATGTCCGGAATCTTAAAAAAAAATTAGATGTTCTGCTACACACTTGCTCTAGGCTCCAGCACAGCGACCAGCCCAACAGGCCCATCTATGCTCTCTCTTCTCTATCTACCCCATCTGCACTGCGACAGCTGATAGAAATCTCCAACTCCTCGCTTCGCTTGTCGCGGCTCATCTCGCCGTCCGCCCGCCCCAAGCTGCCTCGCTGTGGTGCCCCCATCCCGCATCAAGCCACGCCACGTCTGCCGCCGCGCCGTGCTCTATCCCCCACCGCGCCCACTCCGCCTCGTCACACCATGCCCAGTTCCCGCCCCTGCACGCCGTGCCCCGTCCCTCGCCGCGTCTAGGTGCTGCCGACGCCGCTATTCCGCACAAGGAGGTCGTGACCGTTGTCGACGTCGGCGTCGTCGCGACGCTCGACCTCAGCTCACGACATCACGAGATCTGGAGTGGCCAGACCCGAAGTGGGCTTTTTCCGGCTGCACCTTGCGCTCCCTTCCTTCCTCGGATGTTGCAAGCGTATGTTTCAAGTGTTTCTGATGTTTCATATGCATGTTGCAAGTGTTTCATGTGCATATTGCAAAAACAGATCGAGATGTTGCATATGTTGTAATGGTTATACACATATGTGGTAAGTGTCTGTTTCAAATATTTCAGTTGTTTCAGACGGATGTTGCACGTGTTTTATCTGGGTGTTGCATATGTTTCACACTTATGTTTTCATCCTAATGTTGCATATGTTATCACACATATGTTGCAAGTGTTTTCATCTAGATGTTACATATGTTTTGCAATGGCTACACATGTGTTTTTCTCGTGTTTCAGACGTATGTTGCAAGTGTTTTAACTGTTTCGGACATATGTTGCAAATGTTTCCTCTAGATGTTGCAAAAGTAGATCTGGTATTGCACATGTTGCAGACTAAAGTGGACCCCGTCTGCTGCTAAGCCCGCCTGCATGCGTGTGGGTGTGGAGGGGGCGCGAGCGATAGCACGGGAAACCGTGCGGGTGTAGATCTAGACAGAGCGAGCAAGGGACATGAAGCGGCACGGGACATGGATCGGGCACGGGACACGGAGCAGGACCCCATGTAAAGCAGGTGTGCGGCGCGGGTGTCCGGACACTAGCTCCCGTCCGAACGTTCTGGCGCTAGCCTTTCCCTATATGAGTACGGGGAGTACAACGATATAAGGAGTGGCCTAGGGTATATTTTTGGATGTGCTCTACACATTTGGTTGTTGTAACACCCCGGTGTTTAGCTTGTATTCAGCATTTGCAAATCACATGCATAAGCATCATCATGCACTAAGCATTCACACGAAATGATAGCATTTTCACCTGTGCATGAGATTCTTGTGTTAATTAGAATGACAGGATCATGCTTATTATGTTTAAGTCCCATGCTTGTTTGTTAATTCTAATAGTTCTCTAATGTTTTGGAGCCAATTTGGAGCAAAGTTTTATTTTAAAAATTTATCCAAATTATGCTTTTAAAAATAAGTTTAGAAATTTGGTTTCTATTTAAAGAATCGACTTTAAATCCCTATGTCAAAAACTATTGAGATTTTGGTTTGGATCCTTCTGACAAAGTTGAAGATCTAAAAATTTAGAACAACTTCTATTTTTGGACCATCACGAGAAATGTCATTTGCTTGTTCAAAATTTGATTTGGGGCTGTGTTGGGAAAATGGAATTTGAAAACAAAAATAAAAATCTTTTCCTCGTCTTCGTGGGCCTCGGCCTCACTTCTTGGCCCGCAGCCGTTTTGGCCTAGCCCCGCTGCACACGCAGCGCGCTCGCTGTTCCCGCTCTCCCGCGCACGGACGCGCCCTCCGCCGCTCGCCCTGCCCGTGCTCGCCGCGTGGCCGGCGTCCACCGGCCGCCGAGGGTGGTGGCGCACTCGCCGTTCTGACCGGCCCTGCACCGCCTTCAAGAACCCCCCCTGTCCGAGCCTCCCTCTCCACTCTCGCCCTCTCCCTCTCGTTGTCCTGTTCGAAATCCCGAGCGGGCGCCCGAGCTGCCGAGCTCGCCGACGCCCTCCGCCGGCGTCCAGCTCCATCACCGCCACCCGATTTCCCGATTCCTCCCCGCCTTGCCTCCCTCCATCCGGTGCTCGCGCAAACTCCGCCGCTCGAGCTAAGGTAAAGCCCAATCGAGCATTTCCCTCCACGGCGGCGCCATGGCTGCCCCGCTCGGCTCACCCCGGCAGCCGCCTCCCCGCCCTTCTTTTCTCCCCTTCGATTGGCGCTCTGTGCTCGCCTTGGAGTCGCGGTACTACGGTGTGTCTCATCCGGCCTCGCCGTGGTCAGCAACGACCACCGCGCTGACCGCAGCCGCCGCCGCGCGCCATCGTCGCCGGCGTGTGTGCTTTGCTTGCCCTCCCGTGCCACTTTCTAGCCAGGCAGGTTCGCCTCACCGTGCTGAGCACAATGGTGCTAGCCGCGTCACCGGGGGCTCACCGTCGGCGAAGTTCCGGCCCGCGGTAGCACGCCCCTGCCCTGGTGCCACTGGCGCGTGGGACCACGGGGCCCACTGGCAGGGACTAAAAAAGAGCTGGGGTGCACAGATCCGGGGACACGTAGCGTTTTGGGATTCGGGTTTTTCAGAAAAGAAAAAGAAATGATTTCCTTAGTTCAGTAAAAATGCTTTAAAATTTTGTATCTTGCTCATTTTTGCTCCAAATCTGGTGAAACAAATTTTGCTAGGTTTCTTTTGAGCAGATCTACAGCATAAAAATATTGCATGTTGAGTTTGAGATGTTTTTCTGTGAAGTGTTATTTAATTCTTGTAATTGCTATTTATCTAAGAAAATGAATAGTAAATCTATTATTGCTCAGAAAAATATGGTTCCACTTGCATTAGTTTTCTTTTGGGATGTAGTTTTTGGGAAAAATATATGCTATGCATGTTCTATGTGAAATTATTGATGTCTAGTTCAAGTGCTATTTATTACCTAGATTTGTTATTTTCTTTATAAGGAAAAATATGAATAAAACATGCATGTGATAAATTTTGTACAGTGATTATTTACTGTGGAGAATCTAGGAAAAACGATAAATCTGTTGTTTGATACTTTTCAAAATACAAAGTATTTTCATGCTCATATTCATGGCATATCTTGTTATTTTTGTGTAGGCAGTTCTAGTGATCCAAATGCAATGGAATTTTTATGACATGCTAGGTTAGATGATAGTAAGCCACTGTAATTTTCCTAGATTTTTCTGTGCTACCAAAATAGATGTTGTTGTTTAAACCTAGTTTCAATTAGGGTTTAATTAATTTTTTTATGCATGTTTAGTTAATAATGTTTGCTTTGGTGTATCTTTAAAGCATCTTAGCTTGCTGTGGTGACTTAGTAAGTAGTATAGTGGTTGTAGTAGTAGTAGTTTAGTAGTACATATTCTTGGATGATGTTGACTACCTCGTAGAAGAGTTGCATTTCTACTCTATCCAATAAAGTAAACATATTCATCTACATCCCATTCATCATGATCATTACATATCATCCCTCCAATGTACCTATGCATGAGCACTTATACATCTGCATCATACAGGATCGCAGGAAGGAATTCCGGTAGCAGTTCTAGAGGAGCCGGAAGAGCAGCCCGAGATATCAGAGCAGGAGGTTCCCGAGACAGACGAGGAGGTCGGTGAGGATCTTCTAGAGTGTCCCGATCATCGTCCGAGCTCTTTCAAAAGAGGCAAGCCCCGGAGCATTATCAGCCTCCTACTTTATAAACCATTTTACTATATATATGTTATATATTTGATGCATTAAGTTATAGGGGTTGAGTGCAACCGTTGCTGCATTATACCTTGTTTACCCTTCTTATACCCTATCCTTGTTACCCTGGTATTCGCAGTCGAGTAAATGCTTAGCTTGCTTAGACCGGTAGAAGTCGGGTGATTTCCTGTCACCTGCGAGCTATAGGTGGTTACATGGATCTGCTTGAATAAGTATGTCATCATAGGATAACTAAGTGTTAATTTGAAGTTGAGACCGGACGGAGACTTACAGGGTTTCGGAATATAGTGTTTTCCGTCTGTGTCGGTTAAGGACCGACCATTGTTAGGCCTCGAGTCATGTTGAACGCATGTCTTACATTTAGCTGGCCGAATAATGTACCTTTCGACCGTGAAGCTGAGAGATTATTCGGGCCGAGTGGATTGCCCGCAGCGCACTATACCGGAGCAGGTGTGGTAGGACACGGGGGCGCGATGATAAGGCCAAAGAGCAATCGGGCGGCCCCCGGGTACATGTGGTTCCTGGAAAACTCGAGACTTTACCTAGATAGTTGACTCGGTGACCAGTATCTCACTTTAGCGGGTGAGTGAGGTTTGTGTGAGGAATAAATTACCAGCTGGTTAATAATCGATTCGAATCGCCATCGTTCACTGGATAGTGAACACTTGACTTGAATTACTTCATCGTAGTAAGGTTGATGGAACACCTGGACAGTTAAAATGAATATGACATTATGGTAGTTGATATTGATCACTGGTTATCATTGCTTGTTAATCACATGTTTACTCTAGTATAGGTGCAAATGTAGCCGACAAGTTAATAATTATTAACTTGACAATAATGCTTTTGGAAAGATTCTTGTAATACTAAAATTGTCTTTTCGCAAATGAGTCAGCTACCCCACGATAAAGCCTTCATAATCCTTGGTGTCATTTTATTTTCGGTTATGTCGGGTAAGTCTAGCTGAGTACCTTCTCGTACTCAGGGCTTTGTTCCCACTTGTTGCAGATGGGCAGATGTATTACGGCTACTGTATCAACTGCTTTTATCCTGCGATGGGTGAAGCTTAGGACCATGGACAGTGGTCGTTCCCTACGTCTTATCTAATGCTTTTGTTGGAGATGATCATCAGCTGACACTATACTTGAACTCTGTGTGAGTGTGTGGTGAATTTGAACTAAATGCTTCCGCTACTTTTATTTGAACTTGGTTTGTAATAACTATGTTTAAACTCCGAGGTATCCGTGATGTGAACTTTTATGTAATTTGTGATGGTGACCTCTAAACTTATTACGATCTTGACTGGTATGAGAGTTGGTTTGAAATCCCTCGAGATTTCACGGACTACCGGGTTATACGGGCTTAAGTTTGCTAAATCGTCTGCTCCGGTGGATGATTTTCTTACTTAATTTCGTATAATTGGTCGGTTATGTTACCGTTGTTGTTTTGATGGCTCTACGGTGGGGTACGCCAACAAGTTGCCGAAGCGATCACACCAATAGTCCAATCCCTAAATGGCTAAATCAATGGCCAGTAAAAAGGAGAACTCAATTTTGCCTATATAATTATTCTTATTAACCATGTAACTCTAAATTTGGCATGCAAACATGGTTTATTTAAAATGTGGTTTTGTAATTTAAAAAATAAATAAAATTGGTTTATTTAAGAATTCATAACTAATTCATTTTGGAATTGATACAAACATGAAACTAGTAACCAAAATATTTTAACAAAAAAATGTCACTAGATTTGGAGTTCTTCGCGGGTATTTATGTAAGTCATCATTTTGTGTTATACTAAATTTAGAGATCGATCAAGAGAATCCATACTCCAAATTGAGTACCAGATATATGTTGGAGTCAAATTGACTAACTTATTTCTAAAGGGCCGGCAATGTCAATACTAGTTGTAATGCACAAATATGATCTATATGTAGTGGAGCATAGCACCTGCAACTGCAAGATTGGTGCCATCTGTAAATTCTCGTTTAAACGTAGTTTGCTAAGAACAAATAAAATACTCTTGGTCAATCCCATGTATAAGTATAATATAGTACAAGTATGATAATTTAGATAAGCAACGAACATGACTACAAACAATAAAACACTAGGACTAAGAACAAATAAAATACAAATAACTCCAAATAGAGCCTAACACATAGATTTTTTTAAAAAAGAAAAAGAGAGCTGAGTACTCGTTTCATATTTTTTTTATTTTTGGGAGATGGATACCTTCTCATCTTGCTGAATAGGTCATACTATACTTGCTCTTATATATGGATTAGAGTGGGTGCTGAAGGACTCGATAGTATTTGACTGAATTTTGATTTGATCCATGGTGAAAGTGGAGATAAGTCCGTTGTTTTATAGAAACAATGCACCGTATCTATAAACTCGATTTGAAGAGGCAAACCGAACGTTGCTCAATTGGTTAGTTTTTTATTTATGTTGAAACCTATCCATCCGGGTTAAATCGATTTTACGCCCAGCTTAGTTCTACATTGTACTGTGTAAATGTAATACAAATAGTGCACATTTGCCACAAATTAAATAAAAGAAAATAGGGTGGCTCGAATTGAACTAGAGAGTGTACATACGCACAGGTATCTGAAAACTGGAATTGCTCTCCGGTTAGTCGGCCTGACGCACGTCCGGCGGTTCCGTCGCTACACGGCAGATCCCTGCGCCGCACCGGGCGTGGCCTCTGATGGCAGCTGCGCTTCCGCGACGGCCATGCCGACGGTAACGCTGATACCCTGCTCCACGTCGGCTACTTCGCCGGTGGCGCCGCAGGTGCAGGAGGAGCTCGAGCTCGTCCCTTGCCTTCCGAAGCTCCACAGCCTCCGAAACGACCTGGGCCTCGCTAAGAACGGCGACTTGGCCGCGTCGCGCGGGGTCGGCGTCAGCACGGCCAACTCAGGAATCTCGATCACCACAGCGGCAGTGGAAGCCGAAGCGGTCGTGTCGTCTCCGTCGTCGGTGATCATGTTCGCCGCGGTGACCGCGCCCTGGTCGGGGACCCCGAGAAGCACGCTCCTGGGCGGGTTCGCGGGCTCCGGAGGGAGCGAACGGAGAGCCGAGGCTGGTGTCGGGGTTTGAGATGACTCGGGGTCGGGCTTGGAGACGGTGAGCCGGCAGAGTGGGCAGGTGGTGTGGAACGCCAGCCACATGTCGACGCACTCGGCGTGGAAGCCGTGGCCACAGCGGGGCAAGAACCGCGCCTCCTCGCCGTCCTGGAGCTCCGCGAGGCACACCGAGCACTCCGCCGCGTCCTCCTTCGACCCCGGCGCAGCGGCGCGGTACACCGTGACGGGCAGGGCGCGCATCACCTCCGGGTCGACGCCCCGAGTCCGGACTCCACCACCATTCGAACCCGCCGTCCCGTCGCCACGTCGGCGGCGTCGCTGGGGCCGGGCGCCGTGGCTTTCCGTGTCCCAGGCGTCGAAGCAGTACTGCAGGGAGAGGAGGCCGATGGAGATGGCCACAAAGATCACGAGAGCGCCGGCCACGGTGATGGCGCCGCCGGACGTCATGGCGCCACCCGAGGCGGCCGCCACTGGCGCTGCCGTGGGAGGGCCGGCGCTCGGCCATGACGGCGGCGACACGTCGGTGGCGCCTTGGTGCTGGTGCGTCGTCGTCATGCTCGGTCAGACGACCCCTTCAGTGGCGCGGCAAAGCGTAAGCGTAGAGCCAGAGGGCTCGCGCGCACGGATATACGGGGAGGCCCAATAATGCGGGGTGCACCAAGTGTCCGAGCTTTGCCGTGACGACCCCTTCAGTACTGTATGAAGCAGGCAAGACAAAGAGAGAGAAGGCACCGAGAAGGAGGCTTTTGCTGGTGTTTTGCTCGCCCGGCCAGGCATGGCCGGCCGGCCGGTCAGTGGCGGCGGTGAGACCGAAAGAGGGGGACGTTTGAATCCACGAACACGGGCGGTTACCCGGCGCTGTGGAGATCGCCTGTCAGTGTCAACCGCTGGCGTCTAGCAACTGCAGAGCGCTGCCTGGTTTTATTTGGGCTATGGATTTGATATAAATCCGGGCACGTGAAGGGTTGATAACTCGACTCTGTCCAACCAGCAGAAGTACAGTCCAACGACCAAACCCGAAGGCGCCGTGGCAACATTTTTTTTGTCCCTTCAAAATTAAAAGAAGTCGTTTTGCACAAGGTTTGAGTCAAACATTGGGAATATAAATCATGAATAACTTTTAAGTTGTTGAGTTTGGAAATGTGAAAACAATATGAATAGATTTGTCTTGAAATATACTTTCATAAAAGTATACATATATCACTTTTGAATAAATATTTTTATAGAAAAATGAAGTCAAAGTTATGCTTTGGAGACCGTGTCATTGTCTAAAACGACTTCTTTTACCAATATGGAGGGAGTATATATTTGGACTCAAATGAAAGAATAAAGGTCGTGGATAACTTCCCTCCGTGTAAGGGTGTTTGGCAGGGCTACTTTTGAGAGGCTCCTCCGGAGGAGTCAGAGCCGTTTTGGAGCGGCCACAATTTGTGGCTCCTCCAAAATGGCTTCGGCTCTTCTGTTTTTCACTCAAAAACGGTTTCTCCAGAAAAACGGTTGGCAATGCTCTTCTGAAGGAGCCGGAGCCGGAACCACGAAGGAGCCGTGCCAAATAGGCCTAAAAATCTGAATTCACAAAAGATGGCATGTTTAATGGTCATTTTCGTTTTGAGATGATTAAAGGAAACAACTTTCATTTGCCGGTTGAAAACCAAAATGACGAGTTGAACTGCCTTGTTCCTACTAGTAGTATATAAACTGTGCCCAACTGGCCAACAGATTTGTCATTTGTCGTCGCACAGATTTGTCATTTGTCGTCGCTTGGTTCGGCCCGTTAAGCTTGACACTGAAAACGACATGGACAAAAAAGTTAACACGAGGATCATGAGATGCGTCATGCGTGCAATGCATCCGCCCGGCCGGGTCACGTCGCGATCTGGCTGCTTGTTGACTTGACGGACCAAAGGAAGATCAGCATCCGTCAGCGAAGATGTGGTAACAGAGAATTTGACATTCGCGTCGCCCACATCGTTATAGAATCTCTTGGCGAAGTCAATAAATAATTAAATATGATGGTAGCGCCAAAGTTGGGTACTCGTAGCTCGTAGGTAAGTTATTTACATATACGAGTCTGTCGATACAGGTTTAAGTCGTTGATTTGACATGAGTGCTTGTTTTTATTTTTAATTTGAGAGATTCAATGATATTATCTTTGTAGTGATAAGCGATGTGTTGTTGACAACAAGTTGTATCTGATGGTTTCGTTAATCTCGAGGTCTGAGCTCTAAAACATAAATAATTTTTAACTAATTTTTTTATATTTTTTAATGCCATATTTTTTCGAATAAAACAGGAGGGGTTGCCCCCCTACTGAGCTTTTATTGAATTTTTAAAACTTACAAACAGTCCGATAATTCGAATAGTTAGGGGGTATTGAATTCAAATAGTTGCATTAGATATCAATGAGACGTGTTTTGCAGGCCTAGACAAATTCAGCTCGGTAACTGAAGTGGACTTTCTTATTTTGCTTAACTATCCTTGTAACTTTAAATTAAAACTAAAATATGCAGATAGTCAAGTTAATGTAACTTATTTAATTGAAGTTTCAATTTTGAGAAAACTTTTTAGGGGATTGAATAAAATTTAAGCACAGGTTTTAAGTACAAGAACATCATAAAAGTTTAAATTTGACTAGTTGATTGATTACTATGCCTTTATGCGACCATCTACAGTTTTTTCTTTGCAATATGTTAGAATGTCATGTGGTCAAACATTTATACATATCTAACTATTTATATCTATGCAACTTGTGATTCACATTGATGGAACTTGGACTTGTAGAGTGGTCAGATGGTAAAAAAATGATGTAAAAGGATTTTCAATTTCGGTGGTGGTCGAAATTTTGCTGAATTTTTTTAGAGGCTTAAACATGATGTATGTTTTTTTTTTGAAAAAATAGATCTAAACAAAATATTAGAATGATTTATGACTATGCATCTATTAGGTATAAGAATATACAATATAAACAATAGAGAATATGGGTCTAGAGAGTTATATAGCACATGCATTAGTGTAATTCAAAATTTCAGATATTTTTTTCAGCCACCACTGAAATTATTGGAATTCGTGAAATTTTGAACCCTGATATAGTTGTTGCTTTTGCTTAGTGTGTGAAAAAATATTTCAAATAGGCATTGCTTGTCCCATATTTGATACATACTTATTTATTTGCATTTATAATGTAGACAATATGTGGGCATATCTCTGATATAATATATATCTAATTATGACGGAAAATGTGAAATCAAATATGGTTCAGCGATGTTCAATGGTATACGATATGATTGCACCTCTACTTAATATTTTAAATCTGGGGAAAGGGCAACTCAACTCCAATTTGGATGCCATGTTTCTTCACCTCTAAAATGCTATCTAAGTTGCTCTCAGAATGACACAATTGCTACCAACTCGTCGAAAGAAACGGCAACAAAAACAATAGAGTCATGGATGATAACTAGTATAAGAACGTAACGTAACTATCGAGTTCCATGAGCGACGCCTGTTTTTCTTTTCTAGTAAAACGAAAACATGATAGGCATTTCTTTTATGTTTTTGTTGCTCCTTTGATGGATCAATGGAGAACGATGAACAAGAATTGAGACGAAAGTGTGAATTCTAAAAGAAAACGACTGTACATATTCTAATCTTAAACTAAGAAATGGTACATTAATTAAATATATACATGTGCACCATTGCAGAGAGCGCAGAAATTGGTGCTGCTCTCCGACTCCGACTGGCCGGTCGGCCGCATACCCCGTTCCGGTGCTGTGCCTATGCTATGGTAACGGTAAAGCTAGCTGATACCCTGCTCCAAGTCGACTCCTTCGCTGGCACCTGCACCGGCACATGAGCAGGAAGAAGTCGCTCCGGTCCCTTGCCTTCCGAAGCTCCACAGCCTACTGATCGATCTCAGCCTCGCCGAGGCCGAGCCCGGTGACTTGGCAGCGTCGCACGGGGTCAGCGTGTGCGTCGGCACGGCCAACTCCGGGATCTCGATCACCATGGTGGATGGGTTCCTGGGGACGTCGGTGGTCGTGGTCACCGCGGTGACCGCGCCATGGTCAGACACCCCGAGAAGCACGCTGGCGGGCAAGTTGGCGGTGGCGTAGTTCGCGGGCTCCGGCGTGACCGGTGGAAGAGCCAAGGAAGGCGCCGGAGGAGATACATCGTCGGGCTTGGAGACGGTGAGACGGCAGAGCGGGCAGGTGGTGTGGGAGGCGAGCCACATGTCGACGCACTCGGCGTGGAAGCCGTGGCCGCAGCGGGGCAGGAACCGCGCCTCCTCGCCGTCCTGGAGCTCGGCGAGGCACACGGCGCACTCCACCGCGTCCTGCTGCCCCTTGTCCGAACCGTGGTACACCGTGACAGGCAGCGAGCGCAGCAGCTCCGGGTCGACGCCCCTGCTGGTCCGCATCCCACCGCTGCTACCACCGGCGGCCGGCCGCGGACCACGGCGCCGCCGCCCGCTCCCTGCGTCCCTGTCCCTGCTGGCGTCGAAGCAGTACTGGAGGGAGGCGAGGACCAAGGCGAAGACGACGAAGAGAAGGAGGATGCCCGCGACGGTGAGGATGCTGCCGATCGTCATGGCGGCCGCTGCACCCGCCGTGGGCGCCACGGGAGTGTCGGCGTCGCCGCCGCTCGGCCTCGGCCTCGGCCACGACGAGTGCGCAGCCCCGGCGCCTCCGTCGGAACCTTGCGCCATGCTGTTTCTGGATGCAACCCGGTTGGCAAGCTTGCCGGTGTGCCGTGTGTGTGTGTGTATGTAGCAAGTGAGCACTCGAAAGTGGGGAGCTCGAGCCGTCGAGCATATATATAGTATATACGACTCCATGGTTCACGCGGCGACGGACCGGCGGGACGGAAGGCGCCGAGAAGCTGTCGCGCGTTTGCGCTTGCACCGGCTGACCGGCGGCTGCGGCTGCTGGCAAGGCTTGGGGGCCAAGGACTAGGACACCTGGCCAGGTGAGACCGGCAGGGCGGCCGGTCAATGGCAGCGATCGCGGACGCGAGCGGTTTGCCCGTGCCTCCGCGCGGGGTTTGGCCTGGATGTCAGCATCTCGGTGCACTTTCTTTCGTTTTTCCCTTGGAATTTCGAAAGGTACTGCACCGTGACCACGAGGCACTTTCTTTGCCACGTGAGTGACGTAGTGTTCGTGATGCTCAAGCATTCGAGTGCCCGGAGTTTATATATATAGCTGTCACTTCCAGTTCCATTTTGACAGGATCAGGATGTATGGGAGCTGCAATGACCAACTTGAATTTTTCACGTGACGTGTTCATATAAACAACGTATATAACACGCGCCTAATGATGTGAAGTGAGCTTCATTCTCCGACCCTGGTAATAATTAAATACGTACGGGTGGAATCAAATTTCGTTCCTAGTTTCTGAATCATTGCTCCTCCCGTCCTCCGTCGTGGATCGATACAGGGACCCGGGGGGGGGGGGGGGGGGGGGGGGGGACCAATGCTACACCTGGGTCATGAGATGTGGCTAACCAAGGCCTCGTTTAGATGCTGAAAAAATTTAAACCCGATGAATAGTACAACTTTCGTCTTATTTGACAAATATTGTCCAATCGTGGACTAACTAGGCTCAAAAGATTCATCTCGTGATTTCCAACTAAACTATGTAATTAGTTATTTTTTACCTACATTTACTACTTCATGCATGGGTCTAAAGATTGATGTGATGGAGAGAGAGTGAAAAAATTTCAACTTTTTGAGTGCATCTAAACGAGGCCCAAATGTAGTTGGATCTTGGTCGCGTGGAGGTGTGGTGCACTCCACTTGGTTTGTGTTCTCGTCCGAGCTTGACTTTCAAAGTTTCCAACTCGGCCGGCTGCTAGCCTGCTACTGATTATTAATCGGTTGGGCTTTTGCTATTCCGCCCTCCGTCAAAGGAACTAGCTAGGGTAGTGTCTCTTGGCAATTGTGTGTCTAGAATCGTGCGAGGGAACTCTATCCCTCGTGTGCCACCTACTTGCTGTTGCCGATCGCTTCCCTGGCGCCAGCGCCCTCCCGAGATCCCTGCTAGGGATGGGGCGTCGTCCCGGTAAGGCGCGGAAGGAGTCGCCTCCATGATCCTTGCCTTCTTCGTCTCCATCACCTTTCAAGCCCAATACCTTCTTCTCTAGATCTGCTAGACCGTAGCGGTTGGACAAGGGGGCTGGCATGGTTGCGCTTCAACAAGTCTCCATCCGTTTTCTCCGCTCCGTTTGAGAGGTCTGAGGAGTACCTCTCACCCTCATTTCGGGATGTCGTCAAGGGGAAAGGGAAGGCAGTAGCCCCTACCCCTGAAGCCTGCCACGCTCTGCCTCCCAAGGGAGGATTCATGGTGGATGCTTGTCGCCCAGCTCCTACCGTGTCCGCTCCAGATTTGGTGCCAACTCGTCAGGGTGGTAGCACTTCACCTAGAAGTATTCCAATGTGTTATATTTATATCCCTAGGGAAAACGACGGCTAAGAGTGTTTGATAAATAAGTTGTCCTTGATTATATCATAATTAATATATCAAAGTCTAGTGGGGGTAATAATAGATAAAAGAGTAATAATGTGACACAAAGAAGTTCCAAAGCAATAAAGGATGGGTGGCATAGCTAACTTGGAAGGACAACGAGTAAGTACTATGGTCCCTATATTCCACTCTACTACTACGATTTTAGTAAGATCAAAAAGTTATCAAAGATATGGACATATAATTAGAGATCACATGCAAGAACACTATGAGGACACAGACCAAACACTGCAATGGAAAGGAATGAGAATGGTACTAGACAGTTTCTGCAAAGAGCCCTATGTTTTAATAACTTGCCCGAATGTGGTAGACTACAAAGATCAAAAAGGGTTGTCACCACTAACTAACAATCATGTGGTGGCCTCAGATGTGCTTGTTGGATCACCACACACTCATCCTGGACAATGGTTGCTCGACACCCTATCATTGTTGAAGTGCAGTACATCATCAATCAAGAAGCTAGTTAGTAATCAAGATCCGTAGAGATATTAGTAAGGTAGTTGATACACTTGCTAAAAAGGTAAGATGAGCAAGCATCCCGAATTCATGCCTTTTCTCTTGCACTTGCTCATTACCCAACTTGTAATATGAAGCATGTGCTAGAAAACAATGATTTAGGTAACACAATCCCCATCTCTGCAACATGTTTGTGATGCCATGAAGGTTTTTTTCGTGACTGGGGAATATAGCCCATTTACAATTAAGAAGAAGAGAATTGCGCGACCAGCTACGAGAGAACCCTCATAGCACAGATTATAAACCACTAAGCTAGTGGTGAGTGATACGGAATACAAATTAAGAACAAGAAAAAAAGAGAAAGAGTGACCGCCCTCAACACCCAAAACTTACCAACTGAGCCTGCAAGAAAAGGATACAACAACACAATGGTTGCCTACAAACTAGACCATGCCTTGGTGCCAAAGCATCCACTTAAAGAAGAATGACGGCAAAGCATCCGCTAAAGATTCCACCGATGACCAAGCATCCGCCGGGGAAGAAGCGAAGATGGCCACTGCATCAAAGCATCCGTAGGGGAACGACCATGGCACACATGGCAGCAAAGCATCTGCCAGAGAGGTGGCCAACGACAACGACGGCAAAGCATCCGCCAAAGAAACCAATGATGGCCAATCATCTGCCATGGCAATGACAATAGCGGTAAAGCATCCGCTATGAAAGCCAAGCGACAACAGCAAAGTCTAATGCTGCAAGACAACCATTGTGAGTAGAACATAGGCATATATAGGCACAGCAAGGAACTCCACCGAAAGTCATCAGTGGCGAAGGAGACACGGACGTCAGTGACCACACGGGGGACAAGACGTAAGAGATTCTTTAGCGACACATTCACGAAGGACGTGACACCCAAGGGTACCACCGTGGACGCCATTGTCGCTAGCCTTATAGCTTTTAGGGGGCTTACACCTAGAATACGATGCCGCCGGCAGCAAGCATGGAGTTCACCAATGATGCCTCCAAGGAGGTATGTGGTGCCCAAGGCATCACCATCGTCCGCCAGACCAAAACCAAGATGAGCTTTCGCCCAGAACTCCATGCGTCCAAAGGCCACACACGCAGCACAGGGGACGCCACACGAATCCCTCCACCACCCAAGCACTAGCAGGTGGGTGCCAACCCCGCTGTTGGAACCCAGAACGAACTAAGGCTACTAGGGCATGACTGACCAGGCCAGGGATGAGATGAAGCTGGGCACTGACAGTGGACAGGGCCAGAGCCTTAGATCTGGCCGCCAGCCACTGGTGGCGCGAGCCGGCTAGCAACCCCCTAGCCACAGGCCCCAGCCACCCAGCCCTGGCCGCCGCTGAAAGGTCCAAATGGCTAGAGGAGGTGAATAGCCTATTTAAATTTTCTATAAAATTCACTAGAGCAAGTGGTTAGTCCAACAAATGGCGAAGCAAGTTTTACACGAGCTCCAATAGGGTTGCAAGCCACCTATACTGCAATTCTAGTTCACTATGATCTCTAAGTCACACTCAAGAGCTAAGTCACTAATTTTATTCTAGTTGAGCTAGCTAGCAAACTAAAAACAACTACACTAACTAGTCTAGCTAAACAACTAACTAAGCAAGGAGGAAGCTACTACAACACAAATATAAAGAATGTAAATACAAAGAGTAGTAGCAGGGTTATACCGATGTGGCAAGAGATAATCAATCAAGAATACCAATGAATACCAAGTGATCAAGGGACAATTAACATATAATTTTTATCCCGAGGTTCACGTTCTTGCCGGTACGCTAGCCCCTGTTGTAAAGGCCAATTCACTTGGTGGTTCACGAGCTAACTAGCACCACGCCAAGCCCCACACTAGGGTGCCATGAGAACCTACACAAGATGATGGCATTCAACTTCACGAGCAATCCAATAGAGTGGCTTTTGGCGTCCCGTCGGGGAATAAGCCCAAGAACCCCTCACAAGTCACCGGGAGATGGCAACGAACAACCACCAACTCGTGCCAATGCTCCTCCACTGCTCCAAGCCTTCTAGGTGGCGGCAACCACCAAGAGGAACAAGAAATCCCATAGCTCACATGACCATTAGTGTCACTAGATGCTCAAACTCTAAGCAAATGCACTAGAATCATTCCCAATCTCACAAAGATGATAAATCAATGAAGGAGACGAGTGAGAGGTGTTTGGTGTAACACCCTAAAATTTGACCTAGATTTAAAAATCACTAAAAATTTTGAACTTTTTAAATATTGCATAGGAGATAGTTTATATAACCAACCTAGATATTTTTTAACAAAAAGATTAACATAGGAACATAAAAATTTATGTGTGAAACCTTGTGTGAATGATTGCTTGACTTGTTGAACTTATGGTGGTACATTTTTACACACTCATGCATTCAAATTTGAATTTAAAATCATTTTAACACATGCATATTGAGCTGGGAAAAAGAAAAAGGAAATAGAAAATGGAAAAGCCACTTGGACTCATTATCTCCTTCTCCCTCCTCTCGGCCCAACACAGCAGCCCAGCCCCTTTCCCTTTTCCCTCCCTTCTCCCACGCGAACCGGCCGAGCACCACCATAGCGGCCGTGGCCCAGAGCCTGGCCTAGCTCGTCCATGCCCTCTCTCCCTCCCGTTACGCTCGGGTCCCGTCCGTTAGCTCCGTCGTCCACCTCTGAGCCGGCAGCCATATGCGGCACAGTCGTGGCGTCAGCGCCCGTCAGCGCCACCCCAGTGCCAGTAGACGTCAATGGTGACACGGCGACAGCGAGACCCCATGGTGCCCCTCCTTTCTCCTCTTCTCCCCTCTACTCCCTCACTATGAACGCATCAATGGCCAGCGCCATGGTCGCCACTGTGCCGAGCCACCGGAGTAGCCGCCAAGGCACTCTGACGTGCGTGTGGGCAAGCGCCAGCCATGGTGACGTGACCTGACGAGGTCAACCATGAGCATGTGTGATGGATAAGTGCGGCCACGAGAAATATCTCGCCGCCGGGACACCGGCCTAGCCGGCCTATAATAGGCCCAGCCGGCGACGCTCTCGCCTCACCCTCCCCACCATCAGCTCCGCCGAGGACGGGAACACCCCATCTCCCCCTCCTCTTCCCCTTCCTCCTCTTCCTTTCCATCTTCTTCCATTGTTCCCAATTCGGACCGGTGTCATCAGCGCCGCCCCCGCTCTTCTCCTTCTCCGTTGCATCCCTGGCCGATTGGAGTGACCGGTGAGTTCCCAAGTTCCTCCTCTTCCATTTTCCGTAGCTAGTTGGTAGCTTAGGTCTCTGTGTTGCACTACACGCGTGAGCCCCGCTCCACCGAGCAGCCATGGCCGATGGCCATCACCGGCAAGGCCACACCAGGGCATCCCACCACCACCACCGCACTCTGCACTCACCCGCACGCACATACATGTAGTTGATTGGTGAGAATAGGGCCTCTAGGGCCGAGTCCGTTGCACAGCGTCACCGCGACCTCTCTGGCGAGCCGCTACCTCGACCACGGGCACCCGTCGCCAATAGCAACCCCGCCATTGGCTGCGGCATAACCCCACGAGCCCCATCCGCCACTCACCCATCACCACCGAGGGCTGTCGCCGTCAGCGTAAGCCACTCCGACGAGCCTAGCGCCTCCTCCCCTGTTTCCATCACTGGCGCAGTCATCTCCATCCACCGTTGTCACCCCTTCTCCCCTTTCCCTGTCTCCGCCATGTGGGACCGGATGGGAACGGCGTTGCCGTTATCCTCCGTCCCCGTCCGTCCCTCTCTCTCCCCCTTGAAAGTCCTATGTTTGGTGTTGGTAATTAGTGACAATGCCTAAGTACTAATCCTATGCCTAAGTTGTATGTAGCATATGAGGATTAGTACATTCCAAGGTTGGTGGCAAGATGGACATGGTGATCATGATGGCCACACTTGGATTTGGACGCAACCCTACGCGATCAAGGCAAAGGTATATGCTTAAGGGTTGTGTTTTAGTAACCAAGACACCTAGTGGGTGTGGTTACATTATAGGATAGATAGCCGTACTATAAAGAGGGGAATGACGCGGCTATTGAACTCCTAAGTGCCTCTAGGTGTGCATTTCATGATCATATGCATTTGGATAGAACTAATAACGCCTCGAAAAATGATTGTGAAAATGCTAACACACTCGCACATGACATGATCACTTGGTGGTGTTAGCACATTTGCGATGGCGTTGGAGTTTAAGCGGTAGAGAGGGTTTGGGGTCCTCTCTCCCTCCCACCGAGCGTGCGAGCGCGGGATTCAGGCGATTTCGGGGAAATGAAATGCCTATTTTTCCACTACGCCGGAAGTCGGGAAAAGAAACGGAAGCGAACGGAGGTCACAGGAGTGACCGGACGCTGGACCGGACGCAGTCACTGTTTGACCGGACGCGTCCGGTCAGTGTCCAGTGTCTGCGCGTATTTCAGTTGTTCGATCGGACGCGTGGCGCGTCCGGTCACAGGCGACCGGACGCGTCCGGTCGTCCAGGGAGCTTACTGGACTCCGACCGGACGCGGGCACTGTGGCGTCCGGTCAGTTCTTCAGTGCGTCCGGTCACTGCTTCGTTGTGCGTGACTCAGTGTTGACCAGCGCGTCCGGTCGTGCCCGGCGCGTCCGGTCGTTGCGACCGGCGCGTCCGGTCAGTGCTTCGCGAAACTAGCCGTTACGTGACCGGCGCGTCCGGTCAGTTGGACCAGCGCGTCCGGTCAACGCGATTTCAGCTGGATCTCGTTCCTAACGGCTATATTCGAAGGGGTACGTCTATAAATACTCGTTGGCCGGCTCAAGGCTCTCACTCTTGGACTTTTGACATACTTGTGAGCACTTTGAGCTAAGCAACTCCCCTCCCACTCATCTCTCTTGCTTCTTTGCATATTCGAAGTGAGATTGAGTGATCCAAGTGCATTTGCATTGTGAGATAGCATCTAGTTGGCACTTGGTGGTTGATTTGCTGTGGGATTCTTGTTTCTCTTGGTGGTTGCCGCCACCTAGACGGCTTGGAGCAGCTTGGAGGCGTTGGCAAGAGTTGGTGATTGTTCTTGGCCACCTCCGGAGATTGTGAGGGGTTTGTGCCTACCTCGGCGAAGCGCCAAAGGCAACATTAGTAAATTGCTCGTGTCATTGCAACCTTTTGCCATTTGGTAGGTTCTTGTGGCGCCTTTTGAGAGGCTCGGTGTGAGACCGATTAGCCACCGAACCACGTGGTAAAGAGGGACACAACGGGGACTAGCGTGCCGGCAAGCACGTGAACCTCAGGATAAATCTTCGTGTCATCACTTTCATATTGTGATTGATTGATCCCGGTGTTCGGTTGTCTTTGTATTCATTGTTGATCATATTGGTTGGCTCAATACTTCGCCCCTCGGTGAAACCCTCCTAACTCAACTCCGCATTACTTTCTTAGTTATCTTTGCTAGCTAGTTAGCTTTGCTAGAGTAGCTCTTTTGTGTACCTTGCTAGTTGTAGTTGTAGTTACCTTCTCAGTTTGACTTGTGCGGTTGAGTGTCATTATACTAGAATTGTGAATTGGATAGGTGGCTTGCAAACACCCCTTAGGCTAAGCAAAACTTGCATCTCGCTATTTGTTGTATTGATAAACTTGTTTAGCTTGTCTTTATAGAATTTTTTAAAAGGCTATTCACCCCCCTCTAGCCATCAAGACCTTTCAAGTGGTATCGGAGCCGTGGTCACCGTTTGTAAGGCTTAACAACCTCGGTGTAAGATGGCTCAAGTTGTGTTCAACCATGTCGGGGGCAAGCCTCCATTCTTTGATGGTGTCTCATCTTTTGATCATTGGAAAAGAAAGATGAAGCAATATCTTGGCTCTATCAATGAGAAGGTTTGGGAGGTGACACATCATGATTATGCTATCATTGATCCCGACAACCTCACCAACAATGACCGCATCAACAACCAATGCAACACTATGGCTCTCAACACTCTCTACAATGGGATTGATGCAAAGGTCTTTGAGCAAATCAAGGATCTTGAAATGGCAAGTGAAGTGTGGACAAGATTAGAGGAAACATATGAGGGCACTTCAACGGTAAAAAGTGCCAAGCTCTATATGCTCAAGGATAAGTTTGCAAGCTTCAAGATGAAGGATGATGAGTCCATACCGGAGATGTTCTATAGGCTACAAGTTATTGTCAATGATCTCAAGAGCCTAGGAGAAGATGTCAAGGACAAGGACTTCTCACATAAGTTCTTGATGAACTTACCTAAGAAGTTTGCTATCTTGAGGAAGATGATCCAAAGAGAGGGTTTGGACAAGGTGACTCCAAACCAAGTGCTTGGAGATGTCATGACCGATGCTCAATATGATGATGATGAAGATGAAGATGAGAAGAAGGAGATCAAGGTCAAGCAAGAGAAGCCCATTGCATTCAAGGCTTCATCTTCTAAGGGCAAGAGCAAGGTGGAGAGCGATGATGATGATCCATTCGATGATGAGACCATGGCCCTCCTAGTGCACAAGATGGGGAGGTTCATGAAGAAGAAAGGATATGGTGCAAGAAAGAGAAGGGACTTCATGAAGGCAAAGGAGATGCTTTGCTATAATTGCAATAGCCCCGATCATGTAGTGGCAAAGTGTCCCTATGAAGACAAAAGATATCATGATGGGGAGTTGAAGTTGAAGAAAAACAAGAAGGATAAGAAGGAGAAGAAAGAGAAGAAGAGCTTCACTATCAATAAGAAGAAGGGTGGTGGCTATGTGGTCACTTGGGATAGTGATAACTCCGATAGTGATGATGATAGCTCTAGTGATGATGAGAGGACCACTCGGCGAGCCATTGCAAGCATCGCCCTCTCCAACAAGCCATCCATCTTCGACACTACATCGACATGCCTTATGGCCAAGCCTACCAAGGTAAAATATGATGATAGTGATGATGATTCTTGTGCTAGTGATGGTTGTAGGAGTGATGATGAGGAGGATGAGGACTACTTCAAGGATGATCTATTGGGCATAATAGATCAAATGAGCAAGGGCTACAAGAAGACAACCAAGAAGTGCAAAATCTTGGAGCAAGAGCTCATTGCCAAGAGCAATGAAAATGATGCCTTGATGGAAGAGCTTGTTGCTCTCAAAAAGAGTAAGGAGTGCAAAGGAATTGAACAAGAGTTTAAAGCTCTTAGGAAATCCTTTGATGAGCTAGAGGCCTCTCGTGAGTGTCTAAAGGAAGACCACGAGGACCTTGAAGTTACTCACACTAGGCTTAAGGAAGCCCACTCCTCTCTACTTGAGCTCATCAAGGAGAAGGACCTCAAGTTGGAGAAGCTCATGAAGGAAGCTAAGGAGGAGCAAGTGATTGTCACTTGTGATATTGGACTAACATGTGATATTATTGATGATTCTTTATTTGTTGGTCCTACTAATGCTTCATGTAGCTCATCATCATCCACCACAATCAACTCTACCTCTACTACTAGTGATTCATCACTTGTGGTTGAGAATGAGACTCTCAAGAGAGAGGTGGATGATCTCACCCGCGCATTAGGCAATGCCTATGGTGGGGATGCCCGCTTGCTAAAATGTTTGGGTAGCCAAAGGTTCTCTCTTAACAAAGAGGGTTTGGGCTATACTCCCAAAAAGGGCAAGACGGCCTTTGCTACTCCAAAGTCTCGCTTTGTGAAGAGCAATGGTCATTTTTGCAATAGATGCAAGCAAGTTGGGCATCTAGAGATTAATTGTAATAAAATGAACAAGAACAACAATAAGTTTCATGCTAAAATGGATTACATTCCTTTTGATTCTTGTTATGTACTTACCAAGGGTGAGAAAGGTGTGCATGCTAGGTTTGTTGGTACACTAATTGTGGGTCCAAAGAAGAAGGCCATTTGGGTACCAAAGAGCTTAGTTACTAACCTCCAAGGACCCAAACAAGTATGGGTACCTAAGAAACATTAATTTATTTTGTAGGTAAATTACAAGGCCGGAGGAAGGCATTGGGTGCTTGATAGTGGGTGCTCTCAACATATGACCGGTGATTCAAGAATGTTCAACTCTCTCAAATCAAATGATAGTGGCATTGATAGTATCACATTTGGTGACAATAGTAAGGGTGATGTGAAGGCTCTTGGAAGGATTGCAATCTCAAATGATCATAGCATTTCCAATGTGCTCCTAGTTGAAAAGTTAAACTTCAATCTTCTCTCGGTTGCTCAATTATGTGATCTTGGTTTCAAGTGCATATCTGGTGTTGATGATGTGGAGATAGTTAGTGTTGATGGCTCCAACTTAATCTTCAAGGGCTTTAGGTATGAGAATCTATACTTGGTTGATTTCAATGCTAGTGACACTCAACTCTCAACATGCTTGCTCACAAAATCAAGTATGGGTTGGTTATGGCATAGAAGACTTGGTCATGTTGGCATGAAGCAATTGAACAAGTTAGTGAAGCATGACTTAGTTAGAGGCTTGAAGGATGTCACATTTGAGAAAGATAAATTATGTAGTGCATGTCAAGCCGGAAAGCAAGTAGGCAACACTCATCCATTGAAAAGCATTATGAGTACTTCCAAGGCATTTGAATTGTTGCACATGGATTTATTTGGACCAACTACATACACAAGTATAGGTGGCAACAAGTATGGCTTTGTGATTGTGGATGATTTCACGAGATACACATGGGTATTCTTTCTTGTGGACAAGAGTGATGTATTTGACATATTCAAGAAGTTCATCAAGAGGGTTCAAAATGAGTTTGAGACCACAATCAAGAAAGTAAGAAGTGACAATGGAAGTGAGTTTAGAAATACAAGAATTGATGAGCTATGTGATGAGCTTGGAATCAAACATCAATTTTCAGCCAAGTATACACCTCAATCTAATGGCCTAGTTGAGAGAAAGAATAGAACTTTGATTGATATGGCAAGATCAATGTTAAATGAGTATAATGTGAGTCATTCATTTTGGGCCGAAGCAATCAACACGGCTTGCTTCTATAGCAATCGCCTCTATTGCCACAAGTTTCTAGAGAAGACACCATATGAGATCTTAAATGGAAGAAAGCCCAACATTGCATACTTTCGGGTATTTGGTTGCAAATGCTACATCTTGAAGAAGGGCACTAGATTGAGCAAGTTTGAGAAGAAATATGATGAAGGATTCTTACTTGGTTACTCCACTACTAGCAAAGCTTATAGAGTTTGGAATTTGGCTAGTGGTTTACTTGAGGAAGTTCATGACGTTGAGTTTGATGAAACAAATGGCTCTCAAGATGAGAAAAATAACTTGGATGATGTGAGAGGAACTCAATTGACCAATGCTATGAAAGAAATGGATATTGGTGATATTAGGCCAAAGCAAGTGATTGATGTGGATGACAACAAAGATCAAGTGCTCCAAAGTCCAATTACACAAGCTAGTGGTTCTCTAATGCAAAATCAAGCTAGTACATCATCTCAAGTGCAACAAGATCAACAAGTGGCTAGTTCATCATCTCCGACTCATGATCAACATCAACATCCAAGCAATCAAGTCTAAGTGCTTCAACCAACTAACATTGCAAGAGACCATCCATTGGATTCCATCATTGGTGACATACAAAGGGGAGTTCAAACTAGATCAAGATTGGCATCTTTTTGTGCTCACTCTTCTTTTGTGTCAATGGAAGAACCCAAGGACATTGATAAAGCATTGAGAGATCCGGATTGGGTAAATGCAATGCATGAAGAGCTCAACAACTTCAAGAGAAATGAAGTATGGGAACTAGTTGAGAGGCCTAAAGATCACAATGTCATTGGAACAAGATGGTCTTTCGCAACAAGCAAGATCAAGATGGGATAGTAGTAAGGAACAAAGCAAGACTAGTGGCTTAAGGTTACACACAAATAGAGGGTCTTGACTTTGGTGAAACTTATGCCCCGGTTGCAAGATTAGAAGCAATTAGGATCTTACTTGCCTATGCTTGTGCTCACAATATCAAGCTATATCAAATGGATGTGAAGAGTGCATTTCTCAATGGGTACATTCAAGAGGAGGTGTATGTGGAGCAACCTCCCGGTTTTGAAGATGACAAGAAACCCAATCATGTTTACAAATTGAGAAAAGCTTTGTATGGATTGAAGCAAGCATCTAGAGCATGGTATGAAAGATTGAGGGACTTCTTGCTAACTAAAGGATTTGTCATGGGCAAAGTTGATACAACACTATTCACTAAGAAGATTGGGAAAGACTTGTTTGTATTGCAAATATATGTTGATGATATCATCTTTGGTTCAACCAATCAAGATTATTGTGATGAGTTTGGAAAAATGATGGCAAAGGAATTTGAAATGTCAATGATTGGTGAACTTAGTTTCTTTCTTGGACTTCAAATCAAACAAATGAAGGAAGAAACATTTGTGAGTCAAACCAAGTACATCAAAGATATGCTCAAGAAGTTTGGCATGGAAGATGCAAAGGGCATTACAACTCCAATGGGCACTAGTGGAAGTTTGGATAGTGACAAGAGTGGCAACATGGTGGATCAAAAGCTTTATAGATCAATGATTGGTAGCCTACTCTATGTGACGGCATCGAGACCCGATGTGATGTTTAGTGTATACATGTGTGCAAGATTTCAAGCCTCACCAAGAGAAAGTCATTTGAAGGCAACAAAGAGAATATTGAGGTATTTGAAGCATACACAAGATGTTGGATTATGGTATCCCAAAGGTGCAAGCTTTGAGCTAGTTGGATATTCGGATTCCGACTATGCCGGTGACAAAGTAGAGAGAAAGAGCACTTCCGGGACTTGTCAATTGTTGGGAAGATCACTTGTCTCATGGTCATCCAAAAAGTAAAATAGTATTGCACTATCTACCGCCGAAGCCGAATACATCGCCGCGGGTAGTTGTTATGCACAAATCTTGTGGATGAAGGCAACATTGAAGGATTTTGGAATCAACTTTAAGAATGTGCCATTGCTATGTGACAATGAAAGTGCCGTGAAGCTAACCAACAATCCGGTTCAACATCAAAGAACAAAGCATATTGATGTTCGTCATCATTTCATTAGAGATCATCAACAAAAGGGTGACATTGCTATTGAGAGTGTGGGCACCGAAGATCAATTAGCCGATCTATTCACCAAGCCACTTGATGAGAAGAGATTTCACAAGCTAAAGAATGAGTTGAACATAATTGACTTTTCCAATATGAGTTGATGCACCTCCATGATATGTCATGCCTCTCCTTCGAGCCCCAAGGTACAATTGGTTGACATGTCATACATTCTATGCTAAGGACTTGCTTAGTGCATCTAGTCATAATTTACTTGTTCTAGGCTCATTCATGAAAATCAAATGAATTTGAAGTTTATATGGTGCCACTATTGTTTCCATAACTTGTATAATCTAGTGGTAGCATATAACTTGTTTGCGCGCTTGTGATCCTAAGTGTTTGATCTAGATAACTTGTTTAAGTATTTGCTTCAACATGGTGCATGATAACCCTTCTAGTGAGGCGTGAAGAAGCTTGCCCTTGGATCAAACCGAAGCATTTTATTTATGCAAGAAATCTAGGTTGAATCACAAACTTGTTCCTCACCCCATAATTCAATATGATAATCTATCTAAAATTGGTCCCTTGTGGTCATTGGTGCCAAAGGGGGAGAAAAATATTGTTCACAAAGATAGATTATAAAGGGAGAGAAAACCTAAAGGGGAGAATTGGTAAAAGAAGGGGATCAACTAAAATTTTGAGCACACAAGTAGGGGGAGCAAGCTCTTAAATATGAATGTTGCATTTCTTTGTGCACTCATATGTATGATGCATAGTTATGCATTTCTTTTTCTCCAATACTTTGCTTGTGTGGTGACTTGCTAGTATAATTTGAATGGTGTATTGAAGTACTAGCATGAATAGAAAGTAGTTAGATTTTTCTTGCTTCATGTTTTTCAAAGTGGTACTAGAGCCTTGCTTATAATGTTGATCTCACGAGGTTTCTAGTTATGTTTGTGCTTTTCCAAGTGGTATCTAACTACATAAGGTGCTAAGATCGTGTTTATCGCTACTTCGATGGTATCACGCTTCAAAGGTCTATAATCTAAAACACTTAGCACATATTGATAGTCAATGCTCCTATATTTTCCTATCTAAGCATGTATGCTTCCTAAATCCAAACATATAGCATACATGTAGGGGGAGCCATTGCTATCAATTTGAATTCATGATCACATGTCCATAATTCTTACACATGGTAATATACTTGGACAATGTGACATGGGTTCAATCAAAATTTTATCATAATATCTTTGTGAAAGGGTTGTCACCAATTACCAACAAGGGGGAGATTGAAAGTCCTATGTTTGGTGTTGGTAATTAGTGACAATGCCTAAGTACTAATCCTATGCCTAAGTTGTATGTAGCATATGAGGATTAGTACATTCCAAGGTTGGTGGCAAGATGGACATGGTGATCATGATGGCCACACTTGGATTTGGACGCAACCCTACGCGATCAAGGCAAAGGTATATGCTTAAGGGTTGTGTTTTAGTAACCAAGACACCTAGTGGGTGTGGTTACATTATAGGATAGATAGCCGTACTATAAAGAGGGGAATGACGCGGCTATTGAACTCCTAAGTGCCTCTAGGTGTGCATTTCATGATCATATGCATTTGGATAGAACTAATAACGCCTCGAAAAATGATTGTGAAAATGCTAACACACTCGCACATGACATGATCACTTAGTGGTGTTAGCACATTTGCGATGGCGTTGGAGTTTAAGCGGTAGAGAGGGTTTGGGGTCCTCTCTCCCTCCCGCCGAGCGTGCGAGCGTGGGATTCAGGCGATTTCGGGGAAATGAAATGCCTATTTTTCCACTACGCCGGAAGTCGGGAAAAGAAACGGAAGCGAACGGAGGTCACAGGAGTGACCGGACGCTGGACCGGACGCGGTCACTGTTTGACCGGACGCGTCCGGTCAGTGTCCAGTGTCTGCGCGTATTTCAGTTGTTCGATCGGACGCGTGGCGCGTCCGGTCACAGGCGACCGGACGCGTCCGGTCGTCCAGGGAGCTTACTGGACTCCGACCGGACGCGGGCACTGTGGCGTCCGGTCAGTTCTTCAGTGCGTCCGGTCACTGCTTCGTTGTGCGCGACTCAGTGTTGACCAGCGCGTCCGGTCCGTGACGGGACCGGTGCGTCCGGTCGTGCCCGGCGCGTCCGGTCGTTGCGACCGGCGCGTCCGGTCAGTGCTTCGCGAAACTAGCCGTTACGTGACCGGCGCGTCCGGTCAGTTGGACCAGCGCGTCCGGTCAACGCGATTTCAGCTGGATCTCGTTCCTAACGGCTATATTCGAAGGGGTACGTCTATAAATACTCGTTGGCCGGCTCAAGGCTCTCACTCTTGGACTTTTGACATACTTGTGAGCACTTTGAGCTAAGCAACTCCCCTCCCACTGATCTCTCTTGCTTCTTTGCATATTCGAAGTGAGATTGAGTGATCCAAGTGCATTTGCATTGTGAGATAGCATTTAGTTGGCACTTGGTGGTTGATTTGTTGCGGGATTCTTGTTTCTCTTGGTGATTGCCGCCACCTAGACGGCTTGGAGCAGCTTGGAGGCGTTGGCAAGAGTTGGTGATTGTTCTTGGCCACCTCCGGAGATTGTGAGGGGTTTGTGCCTACCTCGGCGAAGCGCCAAAGGCAACATTAGTAAATTGCTCGTGTCATTGCAACCTTTTGCCATTTGGTAGGTTCTTGTGGCGCCTTTTGAGAGGCTCGGTGTGAGACCGATTAGCCACCGAACCACGTGGTAAAGAGGGACACAACGGGGACTAGCGTGCCGGCAAGCACGTGAACCTCGGGATAAATCTTCGTGTCATCACTTTCATATTATGATTGATTGATCCCGGTGTTCGGTTGTCTTTGTATTCATTGTTGATCATATTGGTTGGCTCAATACTTCGCCCCTCGGTGAAACCCTCCTAACTCAACTCCGCATTACTTTCTTAGTTATCTTTGCTAGCTAGTTAGCTTTGCTAGAGTAGCTCTTTTGTGTACCTTGCTAGTTGTAGTTGTAGTTACCTTCTCGGTTTGACTTGTGCGGTTGAGTGTCATTATACTAGAATTGTGAATTGGATAGGTGGCTTGCAAACACCCCGTAGGCTAAGCAAAACTTGCATCTCGCTATTTGTTGTATTGATAAACTTGTTTAGCTTGTCTTTATAGAATTTTTTAAAAGGCTATTCACCCCCCCTCTAGCCATCAAGACCTTTCACCCCTTCCTCACTATCACGTGCGCCCAATGCCTTAACGCCGACGCCGTCGTCACTGTTGACGTATCCAGGGTGGCCCACCTATCAACCGCAACACACAACACAGGGTACTCCTTGGAAAATGTTGGGTACACCCGGCTAGTGTACACAGAGAGCTAAAAATACATTTTCCTGACTTAGAAAAATTCCCAGAAAATTTCGTAAATAAAATAGATGCATTAGGAGATTTAATCATGTAGTTTTCATATATTTTCATGCCCTAGAAAATGCATATAAAATTTTGCCTAGTTAAATAACTATAGGATAAACTTCTAAAATACATAACTTTTAAACCCTAACTCATTTATACATGAAACCACCTCTAAAATTCATCTAAAATCCAACCCTATCATTTGCACCTAGTGCCACCATATAGTTCTATTTTTTCTTTTGCCCTTTTCTTTTATGGTTAACTGTAGCCTTATTTCAAACAATATGCCCGACAGACGACACTAATCATCAGGAGGATGAAGACCTGAATTTAGTAGACGTGTTGGAAGGTGACAATGACGAAGGCAAGTCCTAACTCCCCTCCCTACCATCTTGCTTTAAACCACTGAAGTGCTAAAACATGACTATAAGATTATTACCCTAGAATCTGAGCTCGATTAATGTGATATGCTTAAGATAAATGGTTATCTTGTTATTCATGAGCTCCATGTTATGACTAGATTTAGGGATAATAATAAAACTTAAAACTTGTTAAACTTGAAACTAAACCCCGACATGGGGCGAGCGGTGGTAAGCTATGGAGGTAGTTTACCATGGCAGGATGCTTGGAAACGATTCCTGTGGGAGATACTCGCCTTGGTCATATAAAGACCAGTTCGTAGTCCCTCTCGTCTAGTGAGTTATTACGTACAGGCACATGTCTATATGGGTAGGTTTGATCTCACACCCCATTAGATAGAAGTATAATTCCTACTAGGAGGCCAGTGTAGGCAGCGGAATATCATGTGCCAACACGGGGGATAGGTTTTCTTCTGTGGTCCGATTGGCGTGGATGCTATGTGATCTTCCACGTTAACCTTTTGTTTTTTGCCGCATTCGAGCCCTTGTTTTCTTGGTCATGTTCGAGCCATGTTTTTCTTTTGTGATGATTTGGTATCATCACGTTTGGGGGGATTTGGTATCTTTTCAGTTTTGTGTTTCCAACCCCTGAGAAGTCGTAGTAGAGTTGTATGGATATCTAAGGTCACGTACATTCGGGTACGAGGTCTCGTTAGGTCTATTTCGTCCACTGATCATGGATGAGGTTGCACCTCTACAGAGTTTATTTAAATCTATTCAAATAGCCACATCCTTGGAATGGGAAAATGCTAGGATTGGATACTATGATTAGTTTTACTCTTATGTGTAATAAAACTGGTAATGGAAATGATACTAATCCGGGTACTAGTGGGAATGGTAATACTCCGCTAGGATCCAACCCTTAATTATAATCATCACTACACTTCTATTTCCACCCTATGATTAGGGCTTGCAGAGTATGTATGTCCATTGTTGACTTACAAACCTTGGCACAGAAGAAGACTATAACTTCGACGAAGAAGCGTACCACGAGGACTAGAGTTCCCGCCAGGAGATTCGTTCGTATGAGTATGACATCGAGGCTAGGGTTTTGATTGCGCTCAAGTTGCCTGTGGAATAGGACATCGCGTCGATGTATAATAATCCCGCTCTAGAGACCACCAATAATATTGTTTCATGGCCATAGTCTTCCGATAGATATGTAGCCTATGACCGTGCCCCTTTGGGCCACTGTTGTAGGACCTTATTTCTAGATATCAATAAAGTTTGGAACCTTTTATTATATATCTGTGTACCATTCCTGTGAATTTGTGCGTATTTGTGTGTGATCTTGGTGCAAATACGGACGCACTTAGGACTCTCAAATTGAGGGGCAGACATTTGGCTTAGCTCACAAGGATGTAGCAATAATCAAAATGTCCAAGAGAGTGAGCTAGAGCCAGCCAACACCTATTTATAGAGCCCCAACAAGTCACATACCCGTTGGCCATTTAACCCAGTCTCTTACGCATTGACCGGACTCTACATTGACGACCGAACGCATCTGGTCGCAGTGTCCAGTCACTCCACGCACACCACGTGTATCGACCGTTTGAAATTAGTCGTTGGGCGCCAATGGCTCCCAACGCATGCGCTATCGCCTTCGCACTAGACTCGCCGATCAACTGACTGGACTCGCCAGCCTCCAGTGTTCCGTCCAATCCAGAGAGGTTCTATAGAGGGTTTTTGCTGACTAGACGCGTCCAGTCGATCCTGACCGGACTCGCTCAACGTCCAGTCCCTCTGCTTCTCGTGTTGCCTGCCAGTGAATAGTAACACCAGAGCATTCGGTCTCGTCTGAGGGCCAGCGTCCGGTCACCTTGGCCACGCAGGCCGAGCCTAGGGTTAGCCACCAGACATGCCCAGCGCGTCCGGTGCCAAAGTCCGGTCACACCCAATGACTTCCTTTTCTTCTCCATTCTTCATCCCTTGTGCTAATGTGTTAACTTCGTCAAGTTCCATCACTTGTGCACGTGAGTTAGCATTTCACAAACATGTTTTTCCAAGGGATGTTAGCACTCACAAGGTCCTAATGCAAATGCATGGAGTTAATTCACCTAGTGGCACTTAGATAACCGTATTTGCTTCGAGATCACCCCTCTAAATAGTACGACTATCTATTCTAAGCCCAATCACACCCTCTATGGTGTCTTGATTGGCAAAACAAAAATCCTATTGATACCTTTGCCTTGATCATCCTAGATTTTTGTTTTTCTCTTTCTTCTTTTCTAGTTGCAGCCTTGATCATCATCTTCTAACCATCACCATCACCATGGTCATCATCTTGCTCCACCCTTGGACTTGGACCATTCTCTCTAATCAAACACTTAGACAAAGGATTAGTCCAATAGGTTTCATCAATTAACCAAAACCAAACTAGGGCTTCTAGCCGCTCGTCCAACCCCCAGATCCGGCCGTCACCCGGCGCGGGGCGCGGCAGCTGCCAAGCCACGGCCAGATCCGGCTGCCACCAGCCCGAGCGGGCGGCTGCTGGCCTACCCAAACGGCCATCAGGTCTGGCCGTCACTAGAGCTGGGCCACGGCCATAGGCCCGCCAAGCCGGCCGCAGCCACAGGGACAACCGCATTTGACGCCCGCAGGCCCCACATTGCCGACGGTTGATGGGAGCTCGGGGAGGGCGAAGTGAGGGGAGGAGAGGAACATGGAGGACAGGGGGCGACAGCTGCCTTTTTTAGCATCACACCGCGGGCGCCCCCATCGCACGCCAGATGGAGCGGCGACGGCGGTTGCCCCCCCCCCCCTAAGCGACGACGCGGGGGTCTCGCAGCGGGTTTCACGCTGCCCCTCGTGCAAAGTGACACAGCGTGCCAACCCTCATCACCATGCCATGAAGGTTTAATTTTTTTTTAAAAAGGATTCCAATGGTCACGGTTCAAAATTGACTCATATTTTCTCAAATCTTACGTGCATTTGGTCCATTGATTCTATGATGTGCACGTGTGTAACTCGCAAGCAAACGGGCATCGTTCGTATATTATTTTCTTCACGGAAGCTAATTCTAAGAAGAAACAAACATGGTAATAGCATGGATGACAAAAATTTAATATAGTGGCATGGTAGCAGGTATGGGATCAACAGCTCACTGGTGTCACTCGTGGTCGGGGCGGTTGGGGCGCAAAGTATGGATTCACAAGAGAGATACGAAGATGATCGAAATTTGAGGTTTGCACCGCATCAAAGAACTGAACAATTTGTAAAGACCTGGACAACACTTTTATCGAGAAATGAAGGAGCTCATCAAGAGAAAATAAATACTACCTTAATTTTGACTTAATATAAATTGAACAAGACACTGGCTATAAATGAGGGAAGAAAAAGAGTGGAGCGTGAAGACAATAAGATTGGTCAATGATAACTAGTTGCAAACAGTGGCGGAACCAGAGGGCCATCTGGGGCATGCCCTCCCCCCCCCCCCCCCCCCCCCCCCCCCCCCCCCCCCCCAAATATCCCTATAAATGGTTTAATGTATAGCACAAAAACATGACAATTCATCTATTTTTAATCATAGTATTGTGAAGATGCAACAATTCATATATTTTTCGTTATGAATACTAACTATATACATGTAAAAGCACTAAAGAAGTTCTTGAAATATACACTTTGTGTGTCATCATATTTGTTTGCCTCCACCACTGGTTACAAGCACAAGTCAAGCAAAACTATCTCCAAAAGGTATTTTCAACTAAAAATCAATTTAATTTAATGAAAAAAGGTAAACTATCCTCGCTATTTGCGGGCTAGTTATATTTATATTGGAATGAAAGTTTAAAATCTAAAAGAAAAAGAATGTACATATTCTAAACTAAAAAAAATGGTACATGAATATACATCACACTATTGTCTATTGCAGAGAGCGCAGAAATTGGTGCTGCTCTCGCCCGTGTCGTGTTCCAACGGCAAGCCGGCAATGGTGCCTCCGGGACGAGAAAGCGATGGTAAGGCTAGCTGGTACCCTGTTCCAAGTCGACTCCTTCGCTGGCACCGGCACCGGCACAGGAGCAGGAAGAAGTCGCCCCCGCCCGTTGCCTTCCGAAGCTCCACAGCCTCCTGATCGATCTGAGCCTCGCCGATCCCGGTGACTTGGCAGCGTCGCGCGGGGTCGGCGTCGGCGTCGGCACGGCCAACTCCGGGATCTCAATCACCATGGCGGCCGTGGAGCCAGCGCCAGCGGTGACGGCGCCATGGCCAGCCACCCCGAGAAGCACGCTGGCGGGCAGGTTGCCGGCGGCGTAGTTCGCGGGCTCCGGCGGGACGCGTGGAAGAGCCAAGGAAGGCAACGGAGGAGATACGTCGGGCTTGGAGACGGTGAGCCGGCAGAGCGGACAGGTGGTGTGGGAGGCGAGCCACATGTCGACGCACTCGGCGTGGAAGCCGTGGCCGCAGTGGGGCAGGAACCGGGCCTCCTCGCCGTCCTGGAGCTCGGCGAGGCACACGGCGCACTCCACCACCGCGTCCTGCTGGTGCCGCCCCTTGTCCGAACCGTGGTACACCGTGACAGGCAGCGAGCGCAGCAGCTCCGGGTCGACGCCCCTGCTGGTCCGCACCCCACCACCGCTGCTGCCACCGGCCGTCGTCCGCGGACCACGGCGCCCCCGGCGGCGGCGGCTTTGTTCGCCCTGCAGCTGGTTTTCCCTGTCCCAGGCGTTGATGCAGTACTGGAGGGCGACGATGCCGAAGGCAAAGAAGACGAAGAGCAGGAGGATGCCCGCCACGGTGAGGATGCTGGCGAGCGTCATGACGCCCGCCGCACCTGCTGACCTGGGCGCCGGGGGCGTGCCGGCGACGGCGCCGGCGCTTGCTTGGCCGAAGCCCCAGTTGTTGGCGCAAGCGGCAAGCGTTGGTGTGCCGTGTGGATCGGAGGTAGAACGAGCACTCGGGAGTGGAGAGCTCGCGCGCATATATATGGTGCCGTGACGACGGAGGAGGGCGAGGATCGGAGAAGATGTCGAGAAATTGTCGCGCGCTTGCACCTGCGTCTGCGTCTGCGGCCAAGGTTCGTTTCCCGGTGGCAGCGCACCTGGCCAGGCGAGACCGGCTGGCCTGCCGGTCAATGGCGGCGGTGAGAGCCATGGTGGACGTGGAAGGCATTTTTGATTCCACGAACGCGAGCGGTTTTACCCGTGCTAGCGGCTGGACATGTCAGCATCGATGCTTGCACTTGGATGGATCCATGCGTAGGATTATTTCCTTTAGAAACGTGCGTGCGCTGTGAAGTGATTTTGATTGGTCCGTCAGTCACACTCTCACCACGTGAGTGAGAGCGAGCGAGGTCGTGCTGTTGTCTTCTTTATTGATGGTCAGCGGTCGCCGGTGTTTATCTCAGACTCAGTCTCAGAAGGACTTTTGACCATGTCTATTGTGGACAACCCACAATCATTTTACTGTTAAAAGCATGGCGCCAGTGGGAAAGGACGTGTGGTCTAGTACCAGCGCAGTCCATGGGACGTTATTTACCGAGGTTTAATCCCTAGCGTCACACCTTTTTTCTAGTTTTTTTTTTCTAGAAAAAGCAAGGTACATACACGCATACGTGTTCGGTGGTACTATGCCTTTTTCTACTTGATTAAAAAAGGGACTGGCTAAAATTCAAATGCCTAAATTTTAGTTTCCTTTCTGTAATGACCTTGATGTCGCCTAGAGGGGGTGAATAGACGTGTCTAAAATTTTTTACACAAAACTCAAAGGTACTCGTCAGCAACTGTCGGAAGTCCTGACAGTTTAGGTCGGAACTCCCGACGTCGTCAGAAGTCCCGACGTCAGCTGTCGGGAGTCCCGACACCTACGTGAATGAACTAGAAGTGCTTAAATAAACTTTGTGAAGCCAATAACTTACAACCCTACTTCCTAGTGGTAAGGTGAAGATGTTAGCTCACTTCCTTGATGCTAAGATGCCTCCAAACGTAGATCGGGACCAAACCCTAGAATCACCACAAATACAAGTATAGCAATGCAAATCATAATAACACAAGCGAGACACCGATTTATCCCGTGGTTCGGCTCGCCACTAAGTCTTGCCTATGTCCACGTTGTTGAGGTTACCACAAAGGCTTTAGGTCTTTTTCAATCATTTCCTCGTTCTCAAGTCAAGAGAATGAACTCTTGAGATGAGGGGTGATTTCACTAGGTGATTGAGGTGATTACAAACCTCCCGGGGCTACCACACAAGTTGGCAAGCTTCCGGGCGACGCCTAGCCGGCTAGGAGCCTTACTCCAAGAGTAACAAACACAAATTCAACCGGCTTGACGAAGAAATCAAGTGTTCAAGCTTTAAATCAATGTTTCTCTCACCAAATCTCTTCTCTCAACTCAAACTCTTTCAAGACTTGAAGTTAAGAGCAAAGAGGAGAGAAGAGAAGACTTTTGGGTGCTAAGAGGCACTTCTCTGAAGTTTGGGGCGTGAGAGAGTGAGTGGATAACAGTTAGAAATGAGGAGGGATCTATTTATACTCTTAGTTAAAATCCAACCGTTCAGATCTACGTCGGGACTCCCGACGCAGATCTCGAGACTCCCGACGTACGAAAAAAACACTGTTCATCCAAGTCAAAAGTCTACGTGCAACTTAGGCCAACGTCAGGACTCTCGACTCACGTCGGGACTCCAGACGCGTGCGTGAGCAAAGGGCCTAGCGCCAGGATCGCTGACGCATGCCGGGACCGCTGATGTTAGCACACAATCGATGCGGGGGCGAAACCGGTTGGCTTGGCGTCAGGACTCCCGACTCACGTTGGGACTCCCGACAACCAAGGTCGCCGCGCAACTCGTTGGGACTCCCGACTCACGTCGGGACTTCCGACACCAACAGACCCAAAAACTATTCTACGTGCTCGTGGAGTGCTAGAGTGCTTCTCTTATGATTTAGTTTTAACACTTGAGCACTCTATTTTCCTTAGACCACTTAGATTTGTATCCCTCTTTATAGTGCGGCATATCCTAAACTCAAGGTCAAAAGAATATAATCATTTTAACCACTTGAGTCTTCAATGTTTTCATATGTCACTTCTTCTCATTATCACTTCATAAGAGGGATGCAATCAACTTCGTCTCCTCTCTTTGAGTAAATACAGCTTGAGCATATGACTTGAACCATTTCAACACAGGTAAGTTCAATCCATGGCTTCAAGTCACTTCCACTAATAATTTGATCCTCAATACAATATGACTCCTCATGGCTCAATTAGTACCTCGACTCAATGCAAGTACTCTCTTCTTCACCTTAGCCATAGTACCTCGGTCTACAAGCCATTGCTTGCCCTTCACCTTTGCTTAGTCCCTCGAAGCCCTTTTCTTGCTATCTTCACCATATCGAGCCATACTCAAGTCATATCATATTAAGCATCCATTGAAAAACCATTTCTTTAATATTGTGATCTTTATTGCTTGAATATCATCTTGATATGAATGTTGAGATCAATCCAGCTTAATTTGTGGAATATTACATATATATATTTCTCATTTCACAATCCACAAGTGTATGTAATACTTAATTTCCTGTTCAACACTTCGCAAACTTATTAGATCTTTAATTATGTCGTCATTCAATTCACCAAAACCCACTAAAGAGCTAGATGCACTTACACTTTCAGACGACGGTTGCATATATTTTATATTAACATTGCAGATTTCGCTCATTGTAATATCTGTTGGCGCAATTTGCAATTTTCGGTGCCGAGAATAAAAAAATCTGTCAGACAAAATCACAAACCCGACAAAATCTAATTTGTGTTGGCACAAAGGCAATTAATAATTTGCAATTATTTCTATATGAAGACAAGGACAAAAATTTAATATGTTACTCCACTATAAATTATAAGTCGCTTTGACATTTTTGGTTTATCCATTTTGCTATACATCTAGATATATCTGCAATGACACAAGACAAATAACAAATCACAAAAGTAACAATTTACTTGTAATATAGTTGATGATACAAGAGTGTTGGCTGAAATCACCGCACCTGAAATATAGAAGTGTTAAAAAAAAGCATGGCGTCAGTTATAGTCAACGTATATTCCCTCGCC
The DNA here is from genome assembly GCA_038087645.1 of Saccharum hybrid cultivar R570. Lineage (NCBI taxonomy): Eukaryota > Viridiplantae > Streptophyta > Magnoliopsida > Poales > Poaceae > Saccharum > Saccharum hybrid cultivar. The sequence goes on from JAQSUU010000198.1 coordinate 3,030,351, forward strand.
CTCACAGCTCATGCACGCTGTCAAGAAAGAAAGAACGTAGATTCGCCTGCAAATTGAAAAACTGCATCTTGTCTCTTTCAAATAAAACTCAATAGTTGTCATTTCCGTTCCACAGAGAATATGCATGGAAGCAGCCATGACCAAGTTGAACTTTTCCCGTGCCGTGTTATATAAAGTTTATAAACAGTGTGTGAAGTGATGAGGTTCATTATATATTCTCATCTCAATTAACTAAACGGACTTCTTAGCGCCAGGACGGCGATCCGGTTGCTAGCGTCGGACGGTGCTCTAGTAATAGGCCCGCGCCGTCCTACACGTCGCCCGCGTCGCTAGACCGTATGCGGGGACCGCTCGTGCCCTGTCCCGCTTTTCCATGCGCATCCCATGTGCAACACCCCAATACTTCTGAAACATTCAGATGCAACACTTACAACATATAAAAGAAAACAGATGAAACACTTGAAACATGCGTCAAAAACACTTGCAAAAACACCTGAAAAACACTTAAAATCCATTGGAACATACGCAACATCCAGATAAAAACACTTACAACATATGTGTGAAACATACTCCCTTCGTCCCAAAATATCAGTCGTTTTCGCTTCTCGAGAAACAACTTTGACAAAATTTATATTAAAAAATATTAATATTTATGGTACATAATTGGTATCATTAGAAAGATCTTTGAATCTAGTTTTTTAATAAATTTATTTGGGGATACAAATGTTACACGTATTTTCTACAATTCGAGTCAAACTTACGGCATGAAAACCAAAAGCGATAGATAATTGAGACAGAGGGAGTATGCACCATCCAGATAAACACACTTACAATATACATCTAAAAGAACAGATAAAATATTAGGAATTGACGCTTACAACATACGTGTACAACATCTCAATCTACTTTTGCAACATCCATACGAAACACTTAAAACATATATCTGAAACAACTGAAGCACTTGAAACATATGATTGTAATATGTTTGAAAAACGCCTGAAACACAGCGTTGCCGGTGGCCATAGCCTCCCTTGTGAGGAACTGGGGCGGCGTAGCACTCCCCTTCTTGTGGATGGCATGAGATGGATGGGGACACATGCGCAGGTGCAGGCACAGGCACAGACCTCTCCAGGTGCACGCGCAGGCGTCCCCTGCCTCCCATTCCATGACAGGCGAGGTGGATGGGGGCGCGGCACTGGATGGTGGCGCGGCGCGGGCGCACGAAGCAGCGTGGGAAGGGGCCAGGTGCGGCGCTACCACGCTGGAGAAGGCCAACAACCCCTGTGATGGAGAAGGCGAGCGGCGTGAAGAAGCACGATGAGCGGAGTGGGACGAGACATTAATTAATTGGACAAAAAATAAGTCGTAACGGGCGTCGCGCGGAAAACGCGCGACCCATCTTCTCCGCCACGCCTCCCCTCTCCTGTCTTTTTCTACCTCCGACTTCTTTCTCCCTGTGCCCCTACCATCGGCAGCTGGCAGCTCCCGCCGGCTCACCGCAACACCCAGTCTGCCCCTATCCTTCGACTCTGCCACTAACCAGAGGGACTGTGGCGACGAGGGAGGGCGAGGATCGGAGAAGACGCTGAGAAGTTGTCGTGCCCTCCACTAACCAGGAGCCAAGATTTGTTTTCCGGTGGTAGCGCACCTGGCCAGGCGAGACCGGCTACGGCCTGCCGGTCAATGGCGGCGGTGGGAGCCATCGTGGTTGTGTAAGGCATCTTTGATTCCACGAACGCGAGCGGCTTACCCGCCCGTGCCAGCGGCGGCGCACGGCTGGATATGTCAGCATCGATCGATGCACTTGGATGGATCCATCCGTAGGATTATTTCCTTTAGAAAAGTGCGTGCGCTGTGAAGTGATTTTGATTGGTCCGTCAGTCTCATGTCACCACGTGAGTGAGAGCGAGCGAGGTCGTGTTGTTTGTCTTTGTTGATGCTCCAGCGGTCGCCGGTGTTTATCTCAGACCCAGAGTAACGACTTTTGACCATGTCACTTGTGGACAATCCGAAGCACAATCTTTTTTACCGTCAAAAGCATGGCGCCAGTTGTAGTCAACATACATTCCCTCACCCTCATGGCTCACGCTGTCAAAAAAAAAGAAAAAGAAAGAAGAAGGTAGATTCCCTTGCAAATTAAAAGATAGTTGCATCTTGTCTCTTTCTAATGAAACTTAATAATTGTCACTTTCGATCCACAGAAGATGCAATGGAACCCGCCACGACCAAGTTGAACTTTTCACGTGCCGTGTTAGTATAAACAGTGTGTGAAGTGATGAGGTTCGATATATATTCTTCTCGCAATTGCTCGGCTGTGCTAGCGTCTGGACGTTCGGCGCTCAGGAAGCGTCTGGACATAGCTCCCACCATATGGCGTCCCCCACATCCCATCCCAAATCCTGCCCGCCTTCCATCCTGTGCCTGCACCCCGTGCCCATCCCGCGCCGGCACCTGCGTCCAAACGCAACACCCTACTCCCACCCCAACGCCAACGCCGACGCTACAGGGATTACCAACGGCCCGACACCTAAAGCAGCGCATAGCACATGATGGCGGAGCGCTGGGGAAGAGGAAGACGGTCCATCCTCGCTGGCAACGCTGTAGGCGGAGGAGCACACAGACCGTGCGGGCGCCGCAGACGTGTCCAGGCGGGAGCTGGCTCTGCTAGTGTCCAACGCCGACACCAGGTCGCAAGCCATGGCGGGAGGTCGCCGCTAGGTCCAAGCACTCCTAGCTCCCATCTTATCTCATCTCTTCTGCAACATCGCTCCCACCGTTGCAACATATGCAGTATACGTTTGAAACATTCAGATCTACTTTTGCAACATTCAGACAAAACTCTTGCAACATTTAGATGAAACACTTGCAACATACGTCTGAAACAGCTGAAACATCCAAGTAAACACAATTGCAACATATGTCTAAAAATAGTTGAAACATTTGGAGCATACACTTGCAACCTACGTGTACAACCATTGCAACATCCACGATTTACTTTGCAACGTCCATAAGAAACAATTGCAACATACCTCTAAACCATCTGAAACACTTGAAATATACATATGCAACATAGAGGAAGAGAAAGCCAGGAACAGTCGATTCTAGCCGTCGGGGTGAGAGCCGGCGGCGTGCAAGCACCACCAGCAGTGACTGTGCTCGTGGGGTACCCTTGGCTCGGCCGGGGAAGACCTAAGCAGCCACGACAGTAGGGACAGTGGCACGCACAACGGTGCGGGAGCGAGCGGCGCGGGTGGACGCGCAGCGGGCGGGAGCTAGAGAGCAGAGAGGCGCGGGTGGGGCATGCGACGGCCGGGAGCAAGGAGCGCACGACGAGGGGAGAGGCGCGCAAGGCGCAGTAGCAAGTGAGAAGCCGCGTCCGGACGTCCTCACGGGAGCAGTACCGTTTTAATTAAATATACAGTGGCATTGAAGTTTGTTTGCAGTTACCACCTCTGTCCAGAAAAAAAAGCTCCATTCTTGATCATACTATTTTCAAAAGTTTAATTAAATTATGGAAAATAGTATTAATATTTTCTGCAGGTAATAGGTATATATTATAAAGAAATATCTAGTTAAAAATCTAGTAATATTTATTTAGTATAAACATGTTACATTTTTTTATAAATTTGATTAAATTCAAAATAATTTAGGGAATCATAGCTCCACTTTGAAGGCTTACACCGCACAGGACAGCGAGAGGAGCGGCCAAATTAAAGCGACCGCTTGTGTGCCGGCAACCAAATGGAGTTGCGTTACGTACGTGGCTACACGCCTGCACGAACACGAGGGTCATCCATGAGACGCGCGGCTAGCCTCATGGATCAGAGTTGCGTGCATGGTCAGATGCGGTGCTCTTGCTTCTCGATCGGCTCTCATCTCGCCTTGGCTCCCAATTCCCAAAGGTCCATTCCGGCACCCGTCCGGTTGCTGCTTCTTGACGCACACGGATCACGGTCAGGATGAGTAGTTTTGAGCAATTGTTTAATCGTCGGACGGACGACGCACTTCGTGGTTTGTCTACCGGTTGTTGTGAAGAAATTGGCTTTTACAGTAGATTTCTTGCTGATAAAGTTCACCGGTCGCCTTCGTCAGTGGTTGACCAATTTCAGCTAGCATCACATGCCACACGCTCACATGACATGAAAACTCGAACTGCCACGGTTAATACGAACTGTAGCATAATACCATCGCGTCCCTGCAACGAAATAGTGATAGCGTTCTTTTTCTCTTTTTGAAACTCAAGGAGTTTTTATTACTGACATGAATTAATTTATCATTATTAGACAATTATATAACATTGTGACACGGCACCTTTTTTTTTGAGGGGATTGTGACACGGCACCTAGAAGTTTTTATTACTTTGGCCCAAAACCTTGATTTAGCTCGACAGCCCAAATTTCAGCGAGGTAGCAATTTGCTGCCGAAAATAAATGAAAAAGAAATAGTCATCAGGCCGACACAACTTAATCTCCACCCAGGTTGCGCTTTTTTGGGCCCATCTCGGCCCTTACATGCGGGCCGTGCGGAAGCGGCCACCGAAATGGCCTTCTTCGTGTTTGGGCTTAGAAATGGTGTGAAATGAGTCCTATAAATTTTTGCTTGAACAATTATGCAAGGGTGTAAGGATGCACATGCCTAATTACTAGTTTGGGCTAAAAATTAGTTAATTAGTTGTGTTTAGCTAGCTAGTTGGCGAACACCTAGTTGAAGAATTGGCTAAAAAAATTAGTCCAACTATTAGCTCTCCTGTTTGGATGCATTAGACCTAATTTTAACTAAGTTTTAGTTAGCTAGCAATTCCCTTTTGTATCAAACAGGCTATAAGTCTAGTTTACTAGTTGCTTATGAGTTGGAGGATTGTGGAGGATACTCAAAATCGCCATACTCCATTAGTCCATTCGAGCATTTTTCTAGCTCGCTCACACCCAAATTTCTACGTTGCTTAGTCGTGTTGCAAACTTGCAATGTGCTCGATTTCATTTCGAGGTTGCCCGTTAGGCTAGGCTTACCCTAAAAGTCACTGAGCATTATATTTTTCAAAATGGGTACATATTGGCGTGTCAGCGGCGAAAAGGCCTGTAGCCCAGTTGTTATAAGAACCTCAGTAGCACCTCGATATTAGGTATAACTCTCCGTGAGAGCAAACCTTTTAGGATTTAACGACATGTGCTTTCAGTGGTAGGCGACGTTCACGTCGACAGTGAGGCGCCTTTGGTGACTTCGTCAATCTCGAGGATTTGCCGGTTCAATCTTCGAAGATGCTCATAAAGATAGGATTTACGTGTGTGCGTTCATAAGGATGTAATTGTGCATACATTATGAGTGCGTTGTAATGAAAAAAAACATTGGCATATCAGCGTCCTCGGTTTATCCTACGGTGAACGGTACGGCGTGCGTTGTCGTTGTGATAGTGTTATTACTATGCTTGACATTTTTCTTCGTTATATATTACTCCCTCCATCCCAAATTATAAATCATTCAAATTTTCTTGGAGAGTCAAAACATCACAAGTTTGACCAAAATTATAGAGAAGATTACAAAATTTATGACATCAAATAGAAATACTATAAAAATATAATTAATGAAGAATATAATAATACTTATTTTGGTATCATAAATATTATTATTTTATTATATAAATTTGGTCAAACTTTAGATGTTTTGACTATCTAAGAAAGTTGGAATGACTTATAATTTGTGATAGAGAAAGTATATTACTTTTGATTTCGATGTTTCTATATTTTATACAAGGTGATTCTTTTTGAAGTAAGCACTAGTTCCTTGCAGATCGATCAAGAAATCGAGTGTAGTAGTATCCGGCGAGAGCTAGGAGGGGAATGAGTACCTTCTCGGGGCTAGTCAGGACAGCTGTGCAGGCAACCTCCGTGGGGTCGCTGCATGGCCACGCCCTGGACGGAGCCCGGTGCGGCTACAGCTCGGGACGGCAGATCCGCAGAGTAGGTGGCTGCGCCGAGCGGCCCGGTCGGCGCGGGAACCTGGGACACTGGAGAGCGGCGCTGCTGCTGCACTCGCCTCCTCCTCGTTGTCCTCGGCAGCAGCGGCGGCGGCGGCAGCGGCGCCCACGGCGGTGGCGGCTCTGAGGCGCCGCCGCCACACCGACGGGAGGCAGGAGTGGGTCGAACCACTCGACCCTAAGGTTAGAGGGTTTCGATCCACAGATCCTAAGTGCTTTCATGGGTTGGATGTGGAGCCCAATAGGATCGTTTTTTTGGGCCGGTTCGTCGAACCGCTGGGCCGAACCGCACCACGCCCATTTTGAGCAATTCCATTCTAAAAAAAAGAGTCGGAAAAAGGAAACAAAGACGATTGGGCTAGGCCCAACCTTCTTTTACTCGTTTCTTTGCACCGCTCAAATACGAACTACCCGCGACGGTTCAAAACCAGATTCCGACCGAAACCCCAAATCCCCTTGGCGGCGAGCTGACCGGCGATGCGTCCGCCGGCGCCGACGGTCCCCTCTGCCGCTTCCTCGTCCTCCTACAGCCAGCGCGAGCCCCGCCCGGAGAACCCTCTCCTCCTCCTCCCGTCCTCCCGCGTCACCAAGCTCTCGCTCGGTTGTCCCCTCCTCGACCGCCTCCTCTCCGGCGGCCTCCCCGCCGCCTCCGTTACCGAGATAGCCGGCGAGTCCGCCACTGGCAAGACCCAGCTCTGCCTCCAGCTCGCCCTCCTAGCGCCCCAGTCCCCGCTCTCCGCCTCGTCCCTCTTCCTCCACTCCGACCTCCCATTCCCCCTCCACCGCCTCCGCCGCCTCGCCCCCAAATCCCGCCCCGATATCCTCGACCACGTCCTCGTCGCTGCCGCGCACTCCCCCGCCGACCTCCTCTCCCTCCTCGCCCGCGCCCAGCGCCTGCTCGCGAACCCCGGCCGCTCCCCGCACCGCCTCCCCATCCGCCTCATCCTCCTCGACTCCATCGCCTCCCTCTTCCGCGCCGACTTCGACGCCTCCCCCGCCGACCTCAGGCGCCGCTCCGCGCTCTTCTTCCAGATATCGGCGAAGCTCAAGGAGCTGGCGTACAGGCACCAGTGCGTGGTGGTGGTGACCAACCAGGTGGTGGACGTGGTGGAGGGGGCCGCCGGGAACACCGTGGCGTGGTCGTCGGGGCGCCGCGTGAGCCCGGCGCTCGGGATCGCCTGGGCCAACTGCGTCAACACGCGCCTATTCCTGACGCGGGAGGTGTACGGGGATGACGCCAGCGGGAGCGCAAGGAGGCGGATGAAAGTGGCGTTCGCGCCACACCTGCCGGAGCGGTCGTGCGAATTTGTGATACGGAGGGACGGCGTCTTTGGCGTCGAGCCGGCAGAGAGGTAGGCGCTCCTCTTGTTCGTCTCTTGTCATGACTCGTTACAGAAGAAGTGCGTGCCCATAGCATGTTTGATGAAATGTCGCCGTTGGTAGTTGGATTTCACACATCCTTTTTACTTCAATTGTTAAGAATGGATGTGAAGCCTTGTATGTAAATTAGACGTTTCACAACACAATGTACAAGTGATCGAACCTTTCTGGGGACAGAGGTTTTGTAACAATCGTCATGGCTATTTTCAAAGTCTGAAATAAAAAACTAAGTTCTGTCTTCTTGGGTGCTCCTAAACTTAAGTTTGGTAGCTTGTAAATTTATGTACTAATGGGATTAATGCTTTTCAATGAAAAATAGCGAAAGTTTAGTAATGATCCATTTGCCATGCCAATATGGAGTTATGGACCCTATTATTGATTTGTAGCTGATACAGTACGATACAGTCAAGGATGAAAACGGAACAGAAATATCCCGAACCGACCGTTTTCGTTTTCTATATTATGATTCCGTTTTTAAACATAAAAAATTGTCAGTTTCAATTGGTTTCACAATCATTTTCAACCATTTTTTATATTCTTTAATTGCTAAAATGTAGAAATGTACCGAACTAACCGCTTTCGTTTTCTATTTCGTAAGTCCGTTTTCGACCGTTTTCATCCTTGGATACAGTACAGTGTGCAATCAAGTCAATCATCAACTTTAAACTTCAATTGCAGACTGGCCTGGTCCTTATGAATTATGATGCTACTGAAAGTAATATGCTATCAGAACATGTGGACTAGCTTTCAGCTGAACTTTCTCTGGCTTGCATTTACTAAAACATCGTATATGGAGCAATGATGTGCATACTTGAATTGATGTATCTGGGGTGTAAAGGGCTCAGCAAAATGTTCAATATGAGATCATTTGAAGGTCAAAGAATATTACCATATTGAAGAATTTATGGTGATCTTTTGAAATTAGCACCAGGGTTGATTATTGAATTAAACTGGTCAAGTGAAGCACACCCAAAATAGTAATAATCCTACACAAAGAGATCTTTTCTACTGCAATTACAGAATTTATTAGACCCATGATCAATGATAGTTTTTATTAGTATAGTACACGAAAGACATCCACAAATGCATTTATATGATCAATGCTTCTGACGTCATCCTGTGACTGAAACATGTTTTGGTATTAGTATTAGCTATTTATCACACTTGATGAAGCAGTGTTGTCCCACACTATCACTGAAGGTATCCTATGCCAGGTAACAGGAGTAACATGTCTTACTTCAAAGCTCCATTACTAAAGCTCCCACCATAATATGCAGCGTTTCACCTGTTTTTCTTCCATAATCAGATTGGTTGAAGCTTCTCTTTATAACCAATACATTGACTCGGACAAGTGAGCTGTCTTGATTGAACAGTTCTGGTGGCAATTCAATGGAGCACCACCTTCTGTGCCCTTAACTTCATCATAGCTCCCCTCTAGTGCCACTACGTAGTACGTACAGCAAGATTTATAACCAAATGCCCATTCCTAGCTTGTCTAGGTATGCAGGTCTAGGGTTGTAGAAATAAAACTCGACCAACCTAGGAGGAACTAGGTGGCATTGTAAATAAGGCCATGTTTAGTTCCCCTCAAACTCCTGAATTTGATACTATGCAAAAAGAAGATTTCCCGTCACATCAAACTTACGGTACATGCATGATGTAGATGAAATCAAAAACTAATTGCATAGTTTGGTTGTACTTTGCGAGACGAACGTTTTGAGCCTAATTAGTCAATGGTTGCAGAAATAGACATGTACGAAGCACTGCTATGATGGGTGGTTTACTCAAGAGCACTATATGTTGGGGCTGGATTGTGGCCCGTGGAGAATAGGAAGATCCCTGCGGTAATAGTTGTAAACTTGCTTAGTGCATCCTTTCTTTTCCTTTATTTATTCAAGGATATGTATAGGGATGTGGTGACGTTTGTCCGAATATGTGATGGCGACACCAGTGACTTTCCCATTAAAATAGGACTACATCAGGGGTCAGCTTTGAGCCCTTATTTATTTGCTTTGGTGATGGATGAGGCCACAAGGGATATATAAGGTGATATCCCTTGGTGTATGCTCTTTGCTGATGATGTGGTGCTAGTTGACGACAGTAGGGCAGGGGTTAATAGGAAGTTAGAACTATGGAGGCACACGTTAGAGTCGAAAGGGTTCAGACTTAGTAGGACTAAGACCGAGTACATGAGGTGCGATTTCAGCGCAACTAGGCATGAGGAGGGAGACGTTAGCCTCGATGGGCAAGTGGTAGCCAAGAATGATACTTTTCGGTATTTAGGGTCGATGCTACAAAAGGATGGAGACATTGATGAAGATGGTAGGCATAGAATTTCAGTCGGCTGGTTGAAATGGCGTCAAGCTTCTGGCGTCCTCTGTGACAAAAGGGTGCCTCAGAAGCTGAAAGGTAAGTTCTATAGGACGACGATTCGCCCGGCGATGTTATACGGTGCTGAGTGTTGGCCTACAAAAAGGCGACATGTCCAACAATTGAGTGTAGCAGAGATGCGTATGTTGCGTTGGTGTTGTGGGCACACAAGGAGGGATAGAGTCCGGAACGACGATATTCGGGATAGGGTTAGGGTGGCACCAATTGAGGAGAAATTGATTCAACATCGGTTGAGATGGTTTGGACATGTCCAACGGAGGCCTCCTGAGGCGCCGGTGCGTAGTGGGGTTCTAAAGCGGGCCGATAATGTAAAGAGCGGTAGAGGTCGACCTAAACTAACTTGGGACGAGTCCGTTAAGAGAGACCTTAAGGAGTGGAATATCTCCAAGGATTTAGTTATGGACAGGAGCGCTTGGAGACTGGCAATCAACGTGTCTGGACCGTGACCTCTTTCTGTCTTGTGCTCTTTATGTCCCTTTATGTGTCTCCTTATTTCTCGTCTCTTTTGGGTTTCATCTCTAGCCTACCCTAACTTGCTTGGGACATGTTGCTATATTTTGTTACTTCGGTTGAATAAAAATATGATTCATCAACTATGAACTTGAGCTCTATTTAGTATATAGCATGACTGTTTTAGCCATTGCTAGGTGGGTTGATTACGCTAGGGTTCTTGTGGAGACTATATGTCTATTGGATAGCCAAGCAATATTTTATGGAAGTTCTCTTATTTGATCGAAATTAACAGTCAAGAAATGGATAGAGCCAAGCAACCAATTTACAGAAGTAGATGGTCTACCATCAACCATCACCGTTGCATTATTAAGCTATACAAGCTTCCAGGTCAAACCTGCTTTGGTTAGGTTGATCATGACAACATAACTAGTGAATGAGACCATGCAACTTGTATTCTTCCAAAGCCGTCTTATAGGGCAGCATCCATCTTAATGCCTGGGAAGACTTTCAGTAAATGCCAGGTTAGCATTGTGTACAACTTTGGCTGATCTCCTCCATATATGGCAAGCAAAGTACCATGCAGAAGTAGAGCACATCAAGCAACAGTTCAGAGGTGTGAGCATAAACAAAGTGTCTACGAAGTTGCCAGAGTAGAAAGGCACAAAATAACCAACACAAACAATCATCTTGTCATGGGCTGACCGCTGATCCCTGGCCCTAAGTGCTGGGACAAGCGAGGACCAAAGGAGGACCCTGGCCGGCCAAAGCCTGGGCCAAGGCGGCAGGTCGCCAGTGGGCCTGAGTTTCGTCATGACTTCGCGAGTCGTGAGCGTCGGCGCGGCGAGAGTGGACGATCGAGGAGGAGGCAGTCCGGATGGAGTGCCTGGGTCGAGGAAGGGGATATGTGAGCTGCCAAGCTGGTATGTAACCCAGTAACATGTGCGCACGCTGCATATGATTTTCTGGTTTTGTACCGATCGCCTCGCCGCCAGCCGCCACACCATGACACCATCAAGCCAGACACCTCCTAACAAGTAACAACCCTTGGGTCCCAGGCTCCCAGGTCCCAGCCACAGCCAGTAAGTCCAGCATCATCGGCCAAGGCCCAAGGTCAGGTCAGCCCCGCGCACGGTTGTGGCTAGGGAGGGCAGTATACATGGCCAAACGGCCTGGCGGGCGTGCCACACCACACGTCGGCGGCTTGCGCTCTCGCCGGTGCGGAACTGCAGTACTAGATTCGATCAACAACAGGAGCAGCTGAGCCGGCCTGAGCAAGAGCAAGTCTGCACTCTGCAGACTGCAGGTGCAAACAGCGCGCCGCACGCTACCCGCACAAGCCAAGCAAGTACGTATAGTTTATATTCCCAAATTAAGTACTACTTGTTTGTTTAATTGATACTACTTCTATTTTTTAATTGCTACTAATTTCTATTGTCCTCTTTTCTTTTAAAAGGAAGTTTCTCTTATCCTCTTTTCTAAAAAATCACTTTTGTATGCTGTCTAAGCAAAAAAAATATGATTATATGAATATGTATATTATATATATGCATATATATTAAAATATCATCCTGTTACCCATATTTGTCTGGCCCCCCTTTGTGAATTCGCTGGTTCCGCCACTGCTGTAGCCGTGTCGTGCTACGTCGGGCCACTGTGCCCAACTCTCCGCCCAGGCACGGCCCTAGGCCCTTTAGCCGTGCCATGCCAATATATAGGGACGGTGGCCCAGCGGCCCATGATGGCCCGACTTGCTCCATTGCGCTGTCGAGCTACAGCCATTGCCCTCGGTCAAACACCGCCGCCATGCATACATGCACGTTGCTGACGTCGTGCCCTCCACATGGACGCGCCACTGCTGCATAGGCCTGCCGCGCCCTCGACCATGCGGACGCACAACAGAGCGGTGCCGCCCCAGCCTCTTGCCCTCGGCCACATGGACGGGCAGCCGAGCGCCTCCACCGCGCGGACGTGGCACTGTCTGTGGCCACCGGAGCCGGTGAATCCCTATCAAAGGGGGCTTAGAAAAGATGGAAGCGATAAGATCAACTGATCAAGAGTGCAAATAAAGTAATAAACACTGTACCTGTGCGTGGGGTGGCTGCGGATGCTGCTGGCCAGGCTCACCCGGGAATGTAACGAGAGCGAGAGATGGCTGCTGTTTCTATGCGAACGGCACGCTTACCTTTGCCTGCTGCCTGGCAACCGATTTGTTGAATAATTGGAAAGATGCAGTATATATATAGCAGCGACCACCGCGTCTGCAAAATCAATTCGGGGGCATACGTCGCTCTTATACATATCTAGTTCCCGAAATATTTTGGAAAATGTAATTGTAGCGCTACTGTAGCACTTTCGTTGTTATTTAGCAATTATTGTCCGATCATAGCCTAACTAGGCTTAAAAGATTCGTCTTGTCCATTTCGTCTAAACTGTGTAATTAGTTTTATTTTTTATCTATATTTAATGCTTCGTACATGTGTCTAAAGATTCGATGTGACGAAAATCTGAAATATTTTGAGAACTAAACAGGGCCAAGCAAGGAATCGTGCGGGTCACCATACGTGCCTTTTATCTGTACTGCTGCTACAATACTTAGCTTCTGTACAAAGCAATGACCAAAGCCGAACCTAATCTGGATTGGCCTTTCCAGTTCCATTCCATTGAGGTCCTGTTTAGATGCCAAATTTTTCCTCAAATATTACTATGAAAAAAGAAGATTCTCCATCACATCAAAATGTCGGCACATGTATGGAGTACTAAATGTAGATGAAATCAAAAACTAATTATACAGTTTTGTTGTACTTTGCGAGACGAACGTTTTGAGCCTAATTAGTCAATGTTTGGATAATTTTTACCAAATAAAAACAAAATGCTACAGTGCGTTACAGTGGAGCACAGTAATTTGGCCGGCCCTAATTTGGGCCAACTAAACAAGACCTGAATAGGTTAAAAACCTGTAGCCGTTTCTCCTTCCAAATCGAGCCGCTTTCTCACAATCACAACCGTCATCGTTTCTCCTTCCAACCGGTCTCTTTGAATTTTCTTCGGCTTCGATGGGAAGGATGTCGTAGCCCACGCGAGCTCCACCAATGTTTTGGATCTGAAAGGGGGAGAGCGTGTGGGAAAGAGAACGAGAAATTGGTATGAGGGAGATTAGGGTCGAAGGATCCCGTAGGGCAAGTTACCTTGATTTCGAGATAGCAGTGAGAAAGAAGCTGCCTCCTGCGACGTTTCACGTATGCGCATCATGGCAGCCCGTCTGCGCAGTGGCGGATCCAGGATTGACACCTCAGGGGGGGCTAATTAAGGAAGATGTTGATTTACAATTAAGATTTAATGGTGATTTGATGCTATGCTACAGTAATTGCTACAGTATTCCAGTGGAAAAATCACCCTCCGGGGGGGGGGGCTGCAGCCCCCCCAGCCCCCCCTGGATCCGCCAATGCGTCTGCGTGGCGTCTACCGAAGCCGGTGACTGCATGGGAGTGCACGCTAGGCGGCAGATGCAAGCGATGGCAAGACAGCTACGGGAGTTCCGACTTCCTAGTAGAGCAAGAGGGCAAGCCCGAGTGTGTCTCTGTTGAAAAGGAATGCCCTGGTCCAGTCTCCTCTTGGAGGCCTCCAGGGATCGTGGAAGAGATAAACTTGCTTCGTCCTCTTGGTTTCTCTATTGTTCTTTACAACACTATCGTTAATTTGGATTTGGGATATTTTCAGGTGAAAATAGACTGAACTTCAGTTCAAACAACTAGCCGAAAAAATGAAGACAGCATGCTGGCACGCTTTCATTATATCTATGTAATATTAGATCTAAAGATCATCGCTAATAATTCCTACGACAATGCACGGGGAATTCACCCAGTGATAAGATAATTTGCAACAACATTACTAATTGAAATTAAAAGGGAACAAAATTTTGTTTTATTGCGTAACTTCCTCTCAAAGGAAACCACTACACCGTTTCTTTTTTCGTAAAGGAGTGCTTTATTAATCGGAATTGATTGGGTGAGGACGTCCGAACGACGTCGGACGCACCTGCGACCCGTCTCGCCCGAGCCCGCTCCCCCTCCCCTTATCCATTCGTCAGACGACGCCCACTCACTCGCGCGGCGCTCCACTCCTCACTCGCACTCACCCCGCCCGGCCCCGCCTCGCCCTCTCATCCTCTCTTCGCCTCCGCGCACCGTCCTCCGCCGCTCCCTCCCCTTTCTCCGGCCTGCGCCGTGTGCCCGCATCCTCCGGCCTTCCCCGTGCGCCTTCGTGCTTCCTCACTCTCGCTCTCGCTCTCTAGCCAACGTTCCTCACGCTTGCCCGCCGGGGGCCTCCGCCATGGCGATGCGGTGGCAGCGGCCGTGGATCCGCCGGATCCGGTGATGGCGGCTGTGGATCCGACGGATCCGACAGTGGCGGCCGTGGATGCGGCCGGATCAGGCCCAGGTACCTCTTCTCTTCCTCCCCTCTCCTCTCTCTTCCTCCATGATCTAAGGCTCCTCCCCCTCCTCCTCTGCTGACTCCTCTTTCTTCGTTGTGCTCCTCTTCCTCTTGCTTCTCCCCTTCCTTCCTCTGTTGTTTTGTTTTGCAGTGGTGTTTTTGGGTTGTTCCAATAGGCTGTCTGTTGATGTTGCAGTAGTATACTCTTCGTTGTTTTACGTTGTTGCAACAGATAAATTTCATTTGTTGCAATAGATTTTTGTCCATGTTTCAATTCGTATTTTTGCATTGTTTCATTATTGATTTTTTATGTTTCAGTAGCCTTGTTTTCGTTGTTTGCAGGGGCGGTTCGAGGGGAGCAAGCCGGCGGTGGGCGGAAGCGCTGGGTCCGGCGAGGCGGGGCGGATATGGACGCGCAGGGGGCTTGGGGTGGTTGCCTCCGTGGTTGGGGGGGTGTCCGATTTCATCTGTTGCAGAAAAAGAGTTTCTGGTTTTTTCAGTACTATTGTTTCAGATGTTTCAGTATATTTTTTCAAATGTTTCACTACTATAATTTCAGATGTTTCAGTATTATTTTTTCAATGGTTTTAGTACTATTGTTTCATATGTTTCGGCATTATTTTTTCAATGTTTCAGTACTATTGTTTCAAATGTTTCAGTACTATCTTTTCAATGTTTTTGTTCTTGTTTTTCACCAGTTTTTTCTGTTTTGTTTCATTGGGTGTTTCTCGATGTTTCAATTGTTTTTCCTTTTTTGGTTCTCTAGTTTTCCCCTTGTTTTTGTTTCAATAGGAGTGTTTCGTTTGTTGCAGTAGCATCTATTTTTCCCTGCTGCATCTGGAGGGCGGAGTATGGTGGTGAACATTGTAACACCCGAGGTGTTTGCCACCAGTTAAGCAGTGGGTTTGAGCTCAAACATGGTAGATCAAGTGGATATGACGATGTCAAGGTCAACCTATGGACAGGAGTCCCAATCTAAATTTGGATGTTGCACCCTTGCTTTACATATATGCAGTTTTCAATATATATGCTTGGGTGGTGTTATTGCAATATCTTCAGGTGTCTCACCTTAGTACCTATCTATATTAGTCACTGGCAAAGTTTCATGACGTTTGGAATCAAAAAATCACATGAAATGATAAGTTATATGCTCGTTGGAATGACTTTACTAAGTGCTGGAATTGTATTATTAAGTGGAGGGAAATATAGATCATCACACAAATCTTGCAACCTGGCCCAAATGACTCTAGATGGACTCTACAACAAAAGTCAAGAAAGGTTCGTGTTGAGCAAATGCCCAGAAAATGCTCCAATGGATCAAAACGGACAATTCAAGCTTTATCGCGATACTACTTTGGTCAAAGAAGAAATATAGTTTCTATACCAGTTTTGATGTTGGACCTTAAATGAAAGTTGTAGTTCATGTTGTGTAGAAGAAACTTTGTTTTTGGACCAAGAGCTAGATCAGCTTGTAAGCTTGTTAAACAGAGGTCACGATTTTGATGAAGCTGCTGTTTTCCAGCCTCAAAATTTTGGCTAAGTCTGATATTTCAGTGTGATTCATGGTTGGCATCTCGCGTTCCCGAAATTTTGTCAGGAAACTCAAGTTGTGCCAAATATGAAAGTTGGAGATAATGTTATGGAGAAGGCCCAGGAAAAAGTTGCATCAAGTTTGACCAAGTTTTGACTAAGAAATTGGAGCCAAAGTGAAGCTTGTTAAGTTGTCGACACTGCAGTTTTGGCAACTAGTTAACCGCTAATCCGTTGCTCTAATGACCTTGGCCCCTTAATGAAAAACGTAGAGCTTTGTGTGGTCTTTGATCTTCGTTTTTGGCCCATGTCCTGTTTCGGCCCAGATCCAGCCCAAAAGCGTCGCCCACCATGCCCCGTTCGTCACCCGCCACGTGCTCGATACAATGCCGACGTGGTCACCGTGCATGCACGCCACGCGCTCCCACCTCCGCCACGTGCCCCACATCCTCTGCCGCTGCTGTCTACTCCTGCCTGCGCGATTGGGATGCCCCGGAGCTCCCACTCGCTCTCTCCACGCTCACCCTCGCTCTACCACTCGCGCCAGAGCGCGCCGCCATGGCCGGTTCCCGAGCTGAGCTCGCTGCCACTGCTGCGCGTCGCCTCTGTACCAGCCGCCGCCACCCTCGCCTTCGCCTTGTTGGGCTCCACCCCCGGCGTGAGCTCGCCACCGACGTTCACCTCTCCTGCCGCCAGGACGCCTCACCGCGAAGCCGCCGTGGCCCCTGCTCTGGTCGCCGTAGTGCGAACGCGTGGCTTGGCCGCTGCGCCTTGCCCCAGCGTGAGCGGGGACCAGCCGCGGTCGCGCTGTGGCCACCCGGTTCCGCGCAGCTCATTCTCGCCGCTCGTCGCGCCCTACAGCACCGCCGCCGCCGGTCTGCGTGCAGCGGAGCCGCATGCACGCGCGGCCAGCCCTCCTCACTCCTCCTCCGGCCGAGCTATCACTGCCCACACATACGAGCGTGGCCGCTATTGCCCCCGTGCACTGCCCTCGCCACCAACGCCGCCCCTCCGGCCTGAATCGACGATCCCCGACGTCCTCTGCTTCAAGTTCACGGTGGGGACCTCGGGCAACAATTTGAAGTTTGGGAAGGGCTTTCCTGTGAACTGCAGACTCATATGAACAGTGTCTGCAGGGACCTATTCGTTGGATTTTGTTTTCCGGGAAGTTCAGGGTTACCAATGCAAAAGTGTTTATCCTTTTCGGTTTAGTAATTTTCTTTTGCAGAAAAATGACTAGAACTTTGGAAATTCATAGTAAATTGTAGAAAAATCGTAAAATAGTAAATGAGGACTTTTTGGAATCCTTGTGAAATTCTCTAGGCAGTAGATCTATAATATGACATGTTTTAGTTTAAAGTTTTCTCTGTAAAAATGGATTTGTACAGCTAGGTTTTTAATGCTAGATGTATTTGTTATTTTCATAACTATAGATCTAGGGCTCCAAATGAAGTGAAATTGTTGTGGCATGCTACTCATGTGATGTTTAATGTGTGGTAAAAATTTCATGAATTTTGGTTGCCGTTTGAGTGAGTTATTAGTGTATCTTTCTCTCACATGAATTCTTGCGATAACAATTTGTCTTTTTCATAGAGGTTGATATACATGTCCAAATGACTTAAAATTTGTACAGTAGACTATTAGGTGTATATAAGAGCTACTGTAATTTTTATAGATTTTATTATGGACTTTTGGTATATGTTTATTATTTCACCTTACTATCTAAATAAATTAAGAAATACATTAAAAGAATTTATTTAGTAATGAGCACTATGCTTTTTGGTGATCATTTAATATGCACTTTATGATGGTTACATTGGTTGTGGCCAAATGTATGTTTGGAATGTAATTTAATATTTATTCTTGCAATTGATGTTTTCCTAGACAGTTTCTGGGACTTTGGTAATTGCACCATGAAAATGATGTTTGCTGAGAAACATGCTTATAACAAAGTTGTAGATAACTCATTAATCTAGTTTGTGTTAAATTTTGGTGGCATTTGGCTTTATAGTTTGTGAGTAATGACTGTTTCAAGTTGGGTTCCAGAAATAGTTGTTCTCTGGAATCTCTGGATCAGATTCTGTAATTATGCTTGTTTGACTTGGTTAACTTGAGAATCATGCTAAGATGATTAAAGATTAATTATAGACAATTTCATAAGCTTTCCAGAATGTCTTGTTGCATGGCTATTGGATTTGTATAACTCCAGTTATGATCCAAACATGTAGATGTTGTTTACAGTCCAGAAATTGTCAGATGCTAGTTATGGTTGTTTACTCCTTGTGTTGCTAAGTGTGGCTTATACCCTTGATGATGGTCAAGTTAAGATACTTGTGATCTTGTTAAACTTGTGTTATGCTTAATGTGCTTGCCCTCTTTAATTGGTTGTGTGATGTTAGTTAAATAGCTTTTGGTGTCTATGTCTTAATCGTGTGTTTACATGAATAATTATGTGATACATCTTGTGTTACCATTCATCATATTCATACACATGCATCTTGCATCTCATCTAGGTACGCTAGATGCACCACGTGAAGGATGAGATGTTGAAGCCAAACCTGAAGACGGTGTTTGGTGGACCTATCCCGAAGATGGCAGGACTAAACAAGTGTCGGGATGGGAGATGCTCGCCAAGCGAGTGTCATCTGTCAATCACTAACCTAGTGTTCGATCTCAGGCAAGCCCCGGAGCATTCTAAGCCTCCTACTTTACAAAAGCAATTGAGTATATATATGTTATATATGTATTGTTGCATTAAGTTATAGGAGTTGATTGAAAACACTTGCTGCATATATATCCTTTTCCTTGTCCCGCAAATATGCCTGAAATCCTATTTTGGTTCAGGATCGAAAATATTGCTTAGCCCTGCTTAGACCGGTAGCGATCGGTGATTTCCTATCACCGGCAACTATAGGTGGTTACTGGAATACTTTAGCTATGGAATGGATGATATCCTGAAAATAACCAAGTGTTGATGAATAATTGGAGACCGGGCGGAATAAGTATGGGGCAACCAGACAGGGTTCTGGGGTGCTTGTAGTTTCCGCCTGTGTCGATTAAGGACCGACCGTTGTTGGGCCTCGGGTCATGTTGAACGCATGCCTCACATTTAGCTGGCCGAATAAAGTACCTTTCGACCGCGAAGCCGGGAGATTATTCGGGCCGAGTGGATTGCCCGCAACGCACTGTACCGGGGCAGTAGTGGCAGGAAACGGGGGCGCGATGATAAGGCCAAAGAGCAGTCGGGCGGCCCCCGGGTACATGTGGTTCCTGGCAAGCTCGCGACTTTACCTGAATAGTTGACTCGGTGACCAATACCTCACTTTAGCGGGTGAGTGAGGTTTGTGTGAGGAATAAATTACCAGCTGGTTAATAATCGATTCGAATCGCCATCGCTCCTGGATAGTGAGCACTTGACTCGAGTTACTGCATCGTAGTAATGATGATGGAACACAGATGGTTATGTGGATAATGTTGGAAATGCTAAACCTGAGATGGTAACATTTGATGTTAATGGTTAATCAAGTGATTGCTTTAGCATAGGTGCTTACCTAGATTGAATAGGTTATAATAAATATGATGCAAAAGGGCTTAAATTAGTTTATTCATGATAACTTATGCTTTTCGCAAATGAGTCAAGCTAGTCCACTGAAAGAAAGTCTTGCATACTCCTTGGTGTCATATTATTTCTAGTTTATGACGGGTAAGTCTAGCTGAGTACCTTCTCGTACTCAGGGTTTATTCTCACTTGTTGCAGGTTGTGATGTATCATAGCTACTGCAAGAATTGGAAGACTCCGGCTGTAGTGGCGGAGTGTGATCATGGGCACGATCCTTCTGAGCTATCTTATCTCTCATGCTTTTACGAGAAAATTGACCTTGGTACTGGCATGTATTTGAATTAAGGTGATATTAGTTTCAAACTACTTTGCTTCCGCTACTTTTGAACTTGAGTTGTAATAACTCTATTGAACTCCGATATATGTTGAATTACTTATGAAATGGATGTAACATATGACCTGTTATGTTGGACCACTACGATCTTGGCTTGTATGTTGGTTGGTTTGAAATCCCTCGTGATTTTATTGGACTACCGGAGTTATAGGAGCTTAAGTACAGGAAATTAATTGCTCCGGCGATTGTTTTTGTACTTTTGTTCTTATAATTTGGGCGGTTCCGTGACAAACATGGCGTGGATATGCAAAGCTAAAGAGATGATAAAGTAATAAAGGGTCTATAACTTTTTCGCGACCATCCATGATCATTAAATCTTCATCTAACGGCTCTGCTACTTTTAACCTTGTATATACACCTGTAACTCCCACGAAACCCTAGTGTCTTATCTTCCCTTGAAATCTTCATCCAATGGTCCATCCTCTCTCTACTCATGTATATAAACCCGTGACCACCCATCCTCGATTTCTCATGCCTCACCTAGCCGCCGCTCGCCGCCGCTCCTTCTTCGCCTCATTCCTCTCAGATCTCTTGCACGCCTCATAGCCTTGTTGCACGCATCCATGGTCACATCCCTTACGATTATCTCTCATTAGAGGTGGCAGCGATACCACTCACCCCTCCGCTACTTCACCTCCCTTCAAGCATATCCTATTTCACAACTTACTGATGCCAGATCTGCCGTCTCCATTCGGTACGTCTTCTCCTTGTTTTTCTCATGTTCTTCATGGTGTTTCCTATGACTTCTAGGAGCAGATCCAGTGGTGGGTTGGATCTGTCTCAAACTTGCTACTGCCTCGGCGAGCATAGAGCCCCCTCCTTAAGCTCTGTTTTTAAGGGACGGAGGAGGGGCTTGGGAGGTTTGAAGAAAGCATAAGCTGCCTCTCTATTTTTCTCTAGATCTGCCCCCCTCAAAAAATATTTTTCTCTAGATCTGCATCGAGTCACTATCAATCTCTTTGTGACACAACGACAACACACTCATACAATGCATTCATGTCCAAACCTCAAGCGTTATCATCATATTCATTTCGCTGAAATTTAGCTGCTGCTGATACTGATTTGTTGTGAGAGGAAAATAATGTTCCATCGCTGAAAAATACTGCTAAAGTATTGCTAAAAAACAGAGCATGTATTGTTTTCTAAATCTCTCCTTTGCCCGCAGCGAAGAAGATGACGAACACCCACACACAAATCAGGACACACATCGTAAGGTATGCCTGTAACTTTTCTAATCAATTGTAACAGAGTTACCATATGAGTTAAGTGATGTGCTCTCTCAGTCCTATAAAGAAAAATATTAAAACATTCAAAATTTACCAAAAAAAAGACAATGTAGGATTATAGGATACCGTATTGACGCTGTTTAACACTATTTATCATTGTCCACTAGTACCTTTGAAGGGGTATCTAAGTCATTTCTACTACAAGTCCTTTTTTTAAGGAGGGTGTAGATATATCAATATCAATCGGGATAATTGACGAATCTACCTATATCTTTATGGCTGTATACCAAAACGTTCACCGGTGAAGCCACGTCGTCTTTTTCACTGTTCACCGTCTCACAGAACACTGTTCCTCGCAACAGTATCGGATCACGAAACACTGTTCATACCCGTTAACAACAGTAACGGATCACGATACTGTTCACACCGGGTACGAAACAATGTCGGGTCACAGAACCGCCCGTTATCAACAGTACATACCGGGTTCTACACTGTACCAAGGACCCGTTACTGTTTCACACAGTTCTTTTCCCTCCTCTCCTTCCAACAAAAAAAAAAAAAAAACCGCCCGTGCAAATGCACGGGGAACCTGCTAGTATTCACTGAAGCCGTATACTCCGTAGAGCTGAAACAATTATGTTGAGCCAAGTACCAGCCTTGGCTCGAGTGAAACCAGCGGCGCTGCTGTTCGCGTAACAGCTTCATATGCCGGATTCCAGAGCTTATTCTTATCTCTGCGTGTCTCTGTTTCTCCTAGCCAACACACACGCGCACAAGCTTTGCAGGCCGCGAGACGGTGACCAGAAAACAGCGCTACCTGCCCGTGCAAGTGTCAAATGTCAAGAAACCCGGCTCCGCCGTCGCATCTTCCGGCCGTTCCGGCAATTCAGGTGAGCCGCAATCCCTTGCCAGAAAACTAGAAGAACGGAGCCGCAAGCCATGACAGGAGAACGACCCTGAGATCATGCTCGCCATCCTCCATCAATCAAACAAGCAGAAGAAAATAATAATAAAAAAGCGCCAGTCCCGTCCCGTCCGCTCATCGCAGGCCGCAGCATAAGTGCCAGGTCCTTACCGAGGCAGAGAGTTTCTTAATCCCGTTGCCTCTGAGCGACACCCTGCTAACACGCTCACATGCCGCTGCTCGGCCGGGGAGGAGCACGGGCTCTGGATCTGATCTCGCCGGTGCCCCATGCTAACACTGCGCCTTCCTCCTTGCCCCCTTCTCTTTCTCCGCGAGTCCGGATGCTGTGCCCGTCGCTCCTTCCTCCTTATCCTCTCCTCTCTCTCCATGAGTCTGGATGCCACGTCCGCCCCGCCCCGTGCACTCCTTCCCCTTAACCCCCTCCTTTCTCCGCATGAGCAAGACTAGGAGCAGGGATGATGACGACTGGACGAGCGTCCCCTGTCCGCACAACTCTAAGTGCGCCGCACACCTCGTTTGACACAAAGCTGTCCTACCAAATGGAGGAGTAGGAAAACTTTTTGCCGGGTGTAATTGTATCGAAGCATACCAGCGCACCTCACTTTCCTCTTCGTACTGTGCCGCTGACGTCGTAGGATGGCCAGAAATACCTGGCCGGCAGGCCCCCGGCTCCCACACGTCCCAGTTCGAGTGGCCACTGCACTGGTATACGCTAAAGCTTTCTGGAGGATGTCGATGCCGGAAATTTACCTGCACCGGTATATGGTAAAGCGTTCGCTACTTAATAGATCGGCCAGTCATCCGGTAAACTTAGAGGAGGTAGCGGCCTCCGCTACATGCATGCAAGAGACGGTAGGAGAGAGGAGTGAGGAGAGAGAGAGCGTGGGCCCCACTGTTTTCTCATAATAAAAAATGTTATAACTTACAAACCAAAAAATCAAATTAAATTCCGATTGCACCATTAAATTCGTTTCAATAAATACTTCAAAACAAGATGTCACATGAATTTATTTAGATAAAGTGATAAGTAGGCCCCACAGTGGATAGAGAATGATATAGATGATGAATGGATGCGGAAAAACTATATATTTTATGATGACTAGGATAGAATATTCGTTTTAGAGGATGAATATAGAGGTCCGTGAGTGCGGAGAGTCCGATACGATCGGGATCCAAAGGCCACATAAGATCCGTACGACTTTGACTAGGTACAGTGTCGGGCGCCCCCGCCCCACCTGTTATGTGTTTTTTCACCAACCACGAACTGAAAACCCACCCCACTGATTGGTGGGGCGCCGTTCCCGAGGTCCACCTGTCATCGATGTCGCCTCATGCTGCCCGATACTCACCGACGAATGGGCCCCAGTGCAAGACGCCCCACCAGTCAGTGAGTTTCCAGTAATGAGCGGCAGTCTGCAGCGCCCCAATATGGCACGAAATCTAAAGACAAGAGAACATCAGGAGCCGGCGCGGCCTCAGGATGGCCACGTCGATGAATCGAACGCTGGCCATTGGATTTGAAGATCGACGGTGCTGTTGTTTCCTTCCATGTCGTATATATACAAGCTTTAACCCTAGCTCCCATCCCCATCTGCACCCGCCTCTCCTCCCTCTCCCTCATCTCTCAACAGCGGCTAGGGCGGGCACCGGTCGCGCGTGTCCGGGCGAGGGCGCCGCAGCCCCCCGCGAGGGAGGCCCGAGCCCCGGCTAGGGCGGCCAGGCGCGGCGGCACGAGGGGCCCCGGCGTGGATGGCCCCCGGCGCAAGCGGCGGCGCGAGGGGCCCTAGCGCGGCTGCCCCCGCGCGAGCAGCGTCGCGAGGGGCCTAGCGCGAGCGGCCCACCGGCAGCTCCGGCGAGCATCCAGCGCGGCATCCCCGGCGAGGGTGCCCTTCGGTAGGGCGGCCCCCGGCGCGGCAGCCTGGCAAGGGCGGGCTACGGCGCGGTGGCCCGACCGCGGCCGCGGCCGCTTCTCGTGCTGCGTTAGCTCCGGCGGATACTCGGCCGGATCCATGGAATGCGTGATCGGATCCGTCATCTGGGTGAGCTTTTTCAACTACAACTGGCTCCTGTCAAGTGTTCATCTTGCTCTTCATCCTATTTGCCCTGTACTGATGTTATGGCTGGATGGATGTATGGCTGCTGTTAATGTTGAAAGTAAAGGGATGGAGCATGGAGGCGGAAGGAAATTTCATTTATCCATGTAGGCTTCTCCATGTCCTTGACATTTCAGCAATCTAGAATTTCCTTAAGTTTGGTCAGTAGATTTACATTACCTTTTTGGACAGTATATATAGTTCCCTTCGATTTTAGATCTTGTATGGTTTGTAACAGGCTGATTACTTTGCTGCGATGTAGGTAGCTTTGTTGCTTGGTAGCTACTAAGAACAATGCCTCCGCTACAGCAAGGTAAAGAGACAGCTAAAAAAAACTAGATGGCTACAGTGTCAGGCTCGTGTCCTGTTTCATATCCAATTGGTGTATGGACATAAACATGACAGGATGAAAAGAGAGTCATCAGTAGAACCAAGAAAATTCTAGCTTTAGTGCCTCCTATATCCATTTTAGCCTTTTAATGTTGTGTTGCCCCCTTTTCCCTACAGGTTGCAGTCAAGTCCCAAAATAAATTTGTATGTGCGCAGTTCAGCTTCTTTCTCTTTCAGAGTCTCAGGTGACATGTGCTTAGATTTTTTTGTAAACTGGTCCCAAAATAAAGTAGAACCAAGTATGCATTATTTGCCTATCCATACGGAGATTTATTCAGTATATTTCATTATTTGCCTATCCACATAGAGCTCTACTCAGTATATTTCACAATGCTATTTTATCTTTTACTGGATTAAAAGCATATCCTGTGAATTGCTGGGCTATTCCCATGTGTCACGGACAAAGGTAGCCTACATGATCGCTGATTTAGTAAGCTTCTGGTTGTTCACTCTTAGATGTTCACTTTAGTACCTGCGCATTCATTTGTTGCTTTGAGTTTATTTACATATGTATGGTTCTAGCGCAATAAGGGTGTCTGACAATGCTATTTTACTGATTATGGGTGTTATCCCTGCACACTTAGATTATAATAGCTGGTTCTTTGTTTCCACTTTAGTGGCTCCCCTGCAACTTATAGTTTGTGGTTTACTGGGTCAGGCTAATGCAATGATGGCTGGTTTCATCTCATGGGAACAAATTGTATACCATAAATAATGGGCCAATTACCTAACTGCTAATTGTATGTTCTGGGGCCTAAGTTTCTGGATCAGATCAGGTCCAAAGATCTCACTATTTCCCGGGGTTTGCTGCATTTTTCACAGAGTGGGGGGCCGGGTGGGAGGAGGACTGCTGCAGCCATGAAGGCCTCATTGTTGTCAGAGGCTTTAGCATCCACCTACGACCACTGTCGCTTAGCGTGTCTAAGCGGTTGGTGGAGTTCACAAGCAGGCCCATGATCCTGCATCAGGTTGGCACGACTGCTTCATCTCTGGGACAAACGGAGAGCAGTTTGCATGGCCAGTTTCTAGATGGAAGGTAGGATGTTCGTGTGGATTATAGAACAATTTTATATCTTTTGTTTCCACATGAGAGTAAACATTCTGTACTAAATAAAGTAGGTAGGAATGATAAGATCTAGAATGGTTAATTACATTGGTTTTTGTATGGATTTAGAATATGCAGCCAAGTTCAGCTGCCTCATCAGGATTTGGCTATTTTTATGCCAATCATTTTTATTCTGAGCTTATGAATAATGGCTTAAATGCAGATTTGCTGAGAAAAATATACTCCTTTCACATGGGTGCAGGCAAGGAAGACACAAACACATAAGGTAAATGTCATTTCCTTATTTCTTTCAACTTCTAATTCCTATGACTTCAGATAAAAAAAACATTAATACTCCGGGTTGATGGTCTTGTTGGCATGAAGAAAAAAAAGAAACTTTAGAACATTGCTCATGTAGTGTCAAGATCTGAAATAGTTTATTACATTGACTTCTTTGTTTTTGCTAAGAAATGTGATATATCACATTAAGCAGTACATTGGCTTCTTTAGAGCTGCAAGCCTCAGGATTCGGCCAAAAGGTCCACACTGGCGCAAAAAAAAATCTTGCACCATCCGCTCTAAATTTATGATTGGTGTTCAACATTTGGTCCAGTCATTATGACTATAATGTTTTTGGGTACGATTGCTCTGAAATTTGAATGAATCAAGCTCTCTTTTTGTTTCTGAACGTAGTATTTTGAGATTAGGGACTGTTATTATGGAAATTCAATGGGACAGGAGTTGGCCATGTTGTTGCTTGTATTTCCATCTGATCAGATTTGATAACACTCTGTGTTACTTCAGTTATACAGAGGTTTCTGATGAATTCCATGCACCTCACTTTCATCTAAATGACAGTTTTCCCTTCCAAGCTAATCATTGCTCATGCATCATCTATGTTTTTCTTGACAGTTAGCATGCCTATTGCTTATTATTTCTCGATGATGCGGAATGTACATCTAAGAAGACCAGGACCAAGGAACAAGATGATCCCCTCCGGCGCATTGCAACGATGTACCTTTTGTTGTTTATATCTTCCCTTCTTAATGTTGTTCAAGCTGTTAGGTTATTGCATTCTAATTGGTCGAACACGTCTCAGTGGCAAAGCAAACCAGATGGACAAAAAGCTTAGTGACAGCAGGATGGGTGCCAAGGAGGCCACTCCTCCAGAATGAAACTAAATCAGGTAAATATCTCTTCTTCACATTTAGCCAAGCTTTATATACTCCATCCGCCGTGAAATACAAGAGATCCAAGTTTGTAGTAAGTCAAACTTTGTTAACTTTGACCAAAATTAGAAGAAAAATAATATTTATGACATCAAATTAACATCATTGGATATATTATGAAATATATTTTCATAATTTACATCTTTGATCTGGTACATATTAGTACTCCTATAAATTTGGTCTAGATTTGCTTAGTTTCACTGTACCTAAGTACTTACAAATCTTTGCTTCCTAATTCCAGATATCCACCAGTAGACGATTGTTCTGTGTGGAAGTGTCTCCAGTCCAGAAGTGATATGTTGAGACCAATCCTACTACTGCCGACTTGCAGCATATGGGCAACCACATGTTCTTTTGCTCAAGACACCATAGCCAACCGGCCTAGCCCACAGAACAGATGTGCCCATCTAAACATATCAAATTGCCTACGGAAAAAAGGAACTTCGCCCATGTTTGCACGACTCCAGCGTCATGTGTCTTAGCTGATTTCACAGAAGACCTCTTATGGAACAAATGAATCTTTTAGTAGTATATGTATAGAAAAAAGTTACCTCCGAGCTGGCATGTTCAGCGATTGGCGCTGCTACGAGAGACCATTCTATGTAAAATATATGTACTGCTTAGACATCTAACGTGCCAGTGTTGGCCTGCCTCGTGTAAGACTAAGTGCTACATGAACACTCTGTGTCTCGTGTGTAAGACTAAGTGCTACATGAACACCGTGTCTTGTAAAATATATGTGCTGTTTTGACATCTCACTCCTGTTGGCAGCTGTCTTAGAATGCATTGCTGGACTACCTGTTAACTGAAAAGTGGAGGCAAATGCATACCGTGTTTACTATCTATCAGTGCTGCTCCATTGTCTAGATACAAGCACGGCCAGTGACTCGCGCGCGGCACGGCCAGTGACTCGCGCGCATGGGCGCGCGCAAATCAGTAGTATCCTATCATCTGGTCCCTGCCATCTTTACCCGTAGCCGCCGCCGTCGGCATGCAGCCCCACCAGGTCACCACCTTGTCAACCCGCACTATTCCACCCGCGCACTGACACAGGGACCCGATGCTTCCAGGACCCGCTTGTCATTCTCCGTCAGCTCCGGTCCTCCGATATCGTGGGCCCGGAGAGTCAGCGAGCTAGAGCCGTGCCGGAGTGGCTTGCGGCCGGGTAGGCGAAGCACGGCAAGTAACAAACCCATTTGAGCCGTAAACAAAGGCGGAGGCTCGCGAGGGGGAGCACAACAAGCACAGCACCCACGCAGAACAGCTCTCGCCACACTCCCCAGGCCCAGAGGTCCAGAGCGCAGATCTCTCGCCGCAGCTCGGCCTCGCGATTCCGCCGGAGAGTGTGCTCCTCCTCGCCGGCGGCGCCGATTCGGTACCGCGCCGCTTCGCTTCGCTTCGGCTTGCGTCCCTGCACTCCTGGTGCTTATTTTGGGGATTTTTTTTTCACCTGGGTTTGTAATGGGCGCAGATCTGACGGGCGCGCAGCGGAAGGCTGGAGGAGGGCAGTGGGAGCCGAGGGGGCGGCTAGGGTTAGGGTTCTGGCGCGATGCAGCGCCCGGGACGACTTCAGCGGTCGGGGTCCAAGCGCGGGCTGGACCCCACCGGCGGCGGCGACGACGACGACCATGCGGCCAAGCGCCCGCGCGTCCCCGCCCTCGCTAGGCGCGCGTGTGTTAATGCTTTGATTCTGCTACCTAGAGTTTTGTCATTGGTTAAGGTTTAGGTTCCATGCCTTAGGCTGTGTTCACTTCGTGAAAAGCAGGTGAAAAGTTACTGTAGCGAAAAGTTACTGTAGCATCTTTATAAAATTTATCCAACCATGGACTAACTAGGCTTAAAAGATTCGTCTCGACATTTACAGACAAACTATGTAATTAGTTATCTTTTTTACCTACATTTAATGCTCCATGCATGCGTTCAAAGATTCGACGTGATGGGTGAAAGAGGAAATATTTTGGGTTGGCATGTGAAGTGAACACAGCCTTAGGTTGTTGCCGGTTTGAGACAACCCTTGCTTTGGTTTGATTTGATTGATTGAGATGACTGGCGGAAGTAGCAGTGATTACTATGCTAGTGCTGCTGCTGCTGTTTAAGCTTATCAGTAGTTCGGTACAAATGAGTGCAGGAACAGGAAGTTTGCCTATTAGTCTTTTTGTCGATTTGATTAACTGTCGGGCTGAGACCTCCAACTGGAGTTTGGTTTGGTGAGGATAACACATGTGGAAACTACCTTTTGTTCTGAGATGAGGTTCGAATTGCTAGAAAAAGGAAGTGTCGTAAGCAGATAATTACGAACCTAAAATGCACTCTGGTCCATGCGAAAGGGATGTTTTTTTTGGTAGTTCTGAGTGGTTGCTCTTTTGGCTGTTGGGTGGTCTCCGGCTCAGTCAGCACCAAATCACTTAGAGCAAAGATGGTAAAGGCATTATGCTGGATGATCCAGTGCTTATATAACTAAAGTTCAATATGAGCATATTTTTTGCATTTGATCCTGCAGACAGTTGATAACTTCAATTTGGCTGGTCGTGCCATGCTGTTCTCGAGACAATTCTCCTGACTCAGAAATCAATAGTCTGTTTAGTTGAGTTATATATTGTCAATCCGTGCCAAAACCATGACCTAGGTTATTACTCCGCTCTTATTATTATTATCAATACTACTTTTTTTACTGTTTCTAATACCTCTTTTTTTTCTTCTTCTTTTACCCTGTTATGTGTTGCTTTCTTTGTTTGTTTTGGTGCCTGGCGTTGGGTTTCATCTCTAGCATGCCCAACTTTCTTGGGAATAAACTCAATAAAGAGGTTTTAGTGCTGGAGCTCTGCCAAGCAGGCCTTAGTGTGGGAACTGAATCGGGATGCACAGTTAGGGTTAGCCGGTTAGCTAATATATTAGATGCAATGATTTTGTAGTCAAATGAGATGCTGAAATACATAAAAGTAATTTTTGGTAGAGTTTAGTGATAAGTTACAATTTTTAATCTACCACCCTTCAAACTACAAATATGTTTGTTGCTTAGCTAACGTAACATTTTACAGTGTCATTGTGGAAGCTCTCAAGATGGACAGTTTGCAGAAGCTCTGTTCATCACTCGAGCCCATTCTCCGAAGAGTTGTGAGTCAAATTTCTGTTGGACTTATTTTTAGTTTATATGTAAATTCTGTATACATATCCTTATTGACATATTTGATCCATTCTATTTCTGGTCCTAGGTAAGTGAAGAAGTAGAGCGTGCTTTAGCCAAACTGGGTCCTGCTAGAATTCAAGGAAGGTAAAAAAATCAACTTACTCTTCATGGTGACGCTTGGGAGATGTTCTGTCTTGGAAATTGAGATTTATTATTGCTATTGTGATATTGCCACATTAAGGCTTTTCGGATGTGAAACTAATATCAATGAAAACAGATCCTCCCCCAAAAGAATTGAAGGCCCTGATGGAAGAAATCTTCAGCTCCAGTTCAGAAGTCAGTTGGCTCTTCCAATCTTCACTGGTGGAAAAGTTGAAGGTGAGCAGGGAGCAGCTATACATGTTGTGCTTCTGGATGCAAACACTGGATGTGTTGTTACTTCAGGACCTGAGTCGTTTGCAAAACTGGATATCCTTGTGCTTGAGGGCGACTTTAATAAAGAAGAAGATGAGGATTGGACAGAAGAAGAGTTTGAAAGTAATATTGTCAAGGAGCGTGAAGGGAAGAGGCCTCTTTTGACAGGTGACCTGCAAGTGACTCTTAAAGAAGGTGTTGGAACCATAGGGGAGCTTACCTTCACTGACAACTCCAGCTGGATAAGAAGCAGGAAATTCAGACTTGGGCTGAGGATTGCTCCTGGCTTTTGTGAAGGTATTCGGGTCCGAGAAGCCAAGACAGAAGCTTTCCCCGTTAAGGATCACAGAGGAGAATGTATGTGTGATACATTGTTGATTTACTCATTAGATGATACAAAGATTACCTGTACTTTTAGAATTTTTATCAGTTGCCAAGCATGCTCATTTTGTATTTATTAGTGTACAAAAAGCACTACCCACCCGCGCTGAAGGATGATGTTTGGAGATTAGAAAAGATTGGCAAGGATGGTGCATTCCACAAGAAGTTAAATGCTAGTGGGATCTATACAGTTGAAGATTTCCTCCGGCTTCTTGTTAGGGATCAGCAGAGATTACGTAGCGTAAGTTCTATGATACCTGTTATTACTTACTATATTGTAATTTATGGTATTACCTATATGATTTGACATCCCTTGTGCTTTTTGTAGATTCTGGGTAGTGGAATGTCAAATAAGATGTGGGATAGCCTTGTTGAACATGCAAAGACGTGTGTCTTAAGTGGAAAGCATTATGTATACTATGCCAGAGACTCAAGAAATGTGGGTGCAATATTCAATAACATCTACGAGTTCACTGGTTTGATTGCCGATGATCAGTTCATTTCAGCTGAAAATCTCACAGACAATCAGAAGGTTAGTGTCCTTTGTGACTCTACCAACTACAATGCCTTAAGTCAAAGACCTTTACAAATTTATATAGTGTCATCAGTTTGATATTCTGCTAATCAGAGATGTCAGTAGGCAAAGAATCAACATTCTTTTTTGAAGAATGAATTTTGAAGTTGCTGTACGTTTAATATCATCACTGTACTTATTAACTGAGTGAATCATGGCAAAGTCAAGACCTGGAAGTTGCTGTACATGTAATATCATCACTGTGTTTGGATGAGAGGGATTGCCTTGGAAGTTTCTAGGATCTATTAGCTAAATCCGAAGGATTTGAACCCAAATCTTCTATCCAAGGAGTGGTCTACTGACATATTTGTATTTGTGCTCATCTTAAACTTCAGGTCTATGCTGATGCACTGGTAAAGAAAGCATACGAGGACTGGATGCAAGTTGTAGAATATGATGGCAAGGCACTCTTGAGCTTCAAGCAGAAAAAGAAATCTGTCACAACAAGAAGTGATGCTGCAGCTGCCTCAGCCTCAACAAGCAATCCTGCCTCATATGGTTCGGCCAATTCACAGAAACAATTGTCCCTTCCAGCAAAAGCTGGACAAACTTCCTCGGCGGGTACTATGAATGAAGGTGACATCCTGATTTATCCTATTGAGTTTTTCTGTCCACCTTTTTTGTTGCAGCCATGCTTTAGTGGCCATGAGTATTTAAGGAGAATTTGCATGGTACTATTGCAAAGAGCATAAATTGAAATAAAATAGTAAAGCTATTTCTGGTGGCCACACGACACATTGGATGGGATTTTCCAACTTGTTGGTCTTTGTGGTGACACTATACAGTATTGCCCAGTGCCCTTCTTTTATCATTTCTCATGACATGCCCAGTGATTTCAGTCTAAGCCAATGTTTTTGAGGCGCCGCGGCGAGGCGCGGCGCCAGACCCCCTTCACAACGCCTAGGCGTTTGTGGCGGACGCCTAGGCGACGCCATACACACATTGGTGTGGCGTTGTAACATAGAATTTTATATACTACTGCAGCACATACATACCTCATTTGTTGCCAATTCTTGAGCCCAGGTTCCTTCCTTTCCTTTCCAAAAGCTCTTCTCCCATGTAGCATCCATCCCCCTTGAAGGAAACTACATGAAAATTACAGAAT
Organism: Saccharum hybrid cultivar R570; assembly: GCA_038087645.1. Classification (NCBI taxonomy): domain Eukaryota; kingdom Viridiplantae; phylum Streptophyta; class Magnoliopsida; order Poales; family Poaceae; genus Saccharum; species Saccharum hybrid cultivar. The sequence goes on from JAQSUU010000198.1 coordinate 3,062,972, forward strand.
TCAGCAATCAAACAAGTTATAAGTTGTTGAGAACTAAACAGGAAACAATACACAAGAGTCAAGATAACAAATTAGCAAGCATTAGTGCATGCATAAGCATTACAAATAATATCATAGTGTCTCAAATAGACCACGAACTTAGAGTCTTAGACTGAAGTACTAAACTCTAAAGCATCCTAATTAAGTCAACTACACCAAAACCATACAACAAGAGTGCAGGCAACACAAAAGTACAGCAAGGGTGCAGGACACAAAAGAATCCATCAGCAGGACTGTAGGAGTGCAAATCTCTATTTCAGCACTCAAAATCCATCATCAAACTCATCAGGATCAGCAGCCTTCTCTTCTTCAGTAGCAGCAACATTGTCATCTTCTTCACACTCGCTCACTTCCGCATCATCATGTGGGTCTTCAACTTCATCTTCCTCTTCGTCATCTTCAGTAGCAGCAGTAGGAGCATTTCTAGAACGTCTAGAATAATGAACAACAGAAGCTCTCCTAGGAAGATTACGACCCTGCAGCGCTTGTGATGCACCGGTGGCTTCATCAACATGCAGCCATGTGAGGTCATCGACAGCATCAGACCCTCGAGCACCCGGAACAGGAACATGCAATGAATCAGCCCATTCATTGTCCCAATCGAAGTCCTCAATGACCAAAGGGTCATATTTTTTGCCTGCCTTCTCACGCATAAGCTGAAACCTTGTTCTCATCTTCCGATTGTATGAAACAAATACAATATCATTCAATCTCTTGTGCAACAGCCTATTCCTCTTCTTTGTATGCATCTACAAACAAAAAATCAGATAGGAAGCAAAACAAAAAATCAGATTGTATGCATCTAAATAGAAATTGTTAATCACAATCACAAAGACTAACTATACTCACATGATTGAATGTACTCCAGCACCTCTCACATCCTGACGATGAAGCACAAAGACTAACTATACGCTTAGCAAGTCTTTGTAGTTCAATGGCTCGGCCACCATAAGAACGCCACCAATCAACTAGATGAAAAGTACAACACATATTAGGAGTCTGGAATGCAATTAAGTTGCTGAAATTTGCAAGCTGAGATTAACAACACTTACGAGGACTCATTTTGTCATAGCTTTCCTTTGCCATTTTGTTTGAAAAGGCATCTCCACGTTGCTCTTCATACTCAATGGCTTGCCTATTGATCTTCATTTGTGTTTCCACATCTGGTATCATTCTTCCAAGCACTTCAATGAAACAACCTCTCAGTTGCCCAATAGTTTCATCATCATTAGCTTTTACAAGAGGAAAAAATTTTCCTGGGTTCAAATACAGTGCTGCCCCATACAATGGATGCTCCATTTGGTTCACCCAACGCTTCTCAATAATCTCCATGATTTTCTTGAGCAGGCCCTGCTTGGTTGATATATTGAAGCTGAGCTTTATCCTCTCTTTTGCATGATTCATTAGAGCTGTGACCTCGGGCATTGCGGGCTTCTCATCACCATCAACAGCCCTCAAAACAATTAAGAGTGGGGCTGAAGCTCTTAGGCAATCTTCTACTGAGTTCCAAAACTCAGTAGATAGCACAATGTCTTGCACTTGTTGACCAGCTGTAGTTGTACACAAGTTATTTCCAAGCCATGCTCCACTAACAAACAAACTCTTCAAAGCATCCTTGTTCTTATACAAACTCTTTAGTGTCAGAAATGATGTGGCAAATCGAGTCTTTGCTGCCCTAACAAGATCAGTCCCACCTGTTTGAGCCCTCATTGCACTAAGAAGCCTCCCATGCCTATAAATGAATGTGGTCACACGCCTAGCACGTGCAATAGGTTTCTTGAATGCTTTCAAATTTCCAATTTCTTCCAACATTAGATCCAAACAATGGGCAGCACAAGGACTCCAAAACAGTGTGGGAATCCTATCCATCAAGATCTTACCAGCAGCCTTGTAGTTAGCGCCATTGTCAGTCACAACTTGAACAACATTGTCCTTTCCAATGTCCTCAATCTTCTCTTGTAACAAATCAGCTAGCATTGTTGCACTATGAACTTGATTTGATGCATCAACTGACTCTAGAAAGTATGTTCCCTCAGGGCTGTTCACAAGGAAATTAATCAAGTGGCGCCCTCTCATATCAGTCCATCCATCTGACATTAATGTACAGCCATATTGCTTCCATGCCTGCTCATGGTCCTTCCTCATGGCACTTGTCACCTTAACACATTCTTGAAGCAAAGGTTCACCAAGCTGCTGGTTAGTTGGAGGCTTGTACCCTGAACCATATTGGGCTGTTGCCTCACAAGCAATTTCAAATTGCCTTGAATTTGCTGCATTAAAGGGTACACCACACTCCATGAACCATAGTGCCCATTGCATGTCCACATATTGCTTCTCCTCCTTAGTCTTTGTGCTGGACTCAATGGTGGGTTGAAAGTCCTTTGCACGCCTTTGATCTACTATCTGTTCAGGTGTTCTTCTAAGCATAGCAACAACAGACTTTGTTGCCTTTGGTGTCTTTGGTGTTGAATTGGGATTGCTAGGTCTTGAAGCCTTGAATTGATAGATACCATGCCTTCTCTTGGCGGCTGTCCCAGAACTTGGTTTTCTTGCAGGCGCTTTTGGTGCTGCACCCCCATCTGCTCCTGCTTGTACATCTGCTGCAGCCACCTCCACAACTTCCTCTTCCCCATCTTCATCCTCATTACCTTCCAAGAACAAAGGCCTTCTTCTCTTCTTTTGCAAGTAAGCTTCCATCTCTATTCTGATTGCAGTGGTAACTTTTTCACAAAGGAGAATATCTCCATATCCACCAGCCAAATGTTGCTTGAACCTCTTTATCCCTCCTGAAGCCTCATTTCCACACAAGATACATGTCACCCAATCTCTCCTAGCAGGATCCTGCCAGTAGGCATATTTCCAGCCAGGATCATTGGACTTCGCTTTCCTTGCTGGATCAGTCTTGGGATCATAATCAGGTGGTTGAGTTGAGCTTGCCATGTTGTTGGATGCTGCATAAAAGAAATACAGCCATACACAATATTCAGTCTTGCACAGCTAAGGGAGCACTAGTAATCAAGAAGTAACATATACTAATCAAAGCAAGTGTGTTCTGCTCTGTGTTTTTGTAAATAAAAGTGTATACACTAAAGAAAGAACAGTAGCATACAGCCATACACAATATTCAGTCTTTCAGTAGTATACACTACCAACAACTAAAGAAAGAACAGTAGTATACACTAAAGAAAGAACAGTAACAATATTCAGTCTTTCAGTCAATTGTGCTTTGTGGTGTAGCAGTGTATGTGGAAGCCATACAATATTCAGTCTTTCAGTGCACACACAGACAGTAGTATATAATATTCAGAATTTCAGAGCAAAGGGCATGCAGCATGAGCGAGTAAAAGTAGAGCACGAGCAGATCAAAAGCAGAGCATGAGGCATATAATATTCAGACTTCAGGCATATAATATTCAGACTTCAAAGGAAAAGCAGAGCACTGCACGAGGCATACTAATACTATATTCAGAAAACAGGGTACACATCTAGATGATTTAGCCACCAGAGATAGAGAGGAGGCAGGGGACAGACATACCAGGCGGAGGCGTAGCTGTGGACGGGCCTGATGGCACGGAGGCGGACTGGCGGAGACTGGAGGCGGACAAGCACCGGAGGCAGACGAGCGTACTGGAGGTGGACGAGCTGACGGACAGGAGGCGGACGAGCGGACTGGAGGCGGACCAGCGGAGATGAAGGCCGGCTCCACGACAGGGGCGACCGGCCGGCGGACGAGGAAGCGAAGCTCGAGGTCCGCCTGCCGCCTTCTCTTTTCCTCTCCCCTCGCCCTCACTCGCGGTGGTGGTAAATGGCACGCGCGCGGTCGATTTCCTGTGCCAGCGGCCTATCCAGTTCCCCGCGGTCGATTTCCCGCGGATTTTCCATCGCGCGGTCGATTTCCCGCGGATTCCCCATCGCGCGGTCGATTTCCCGCGGATTCCCCTGCGCTCGGTCGATTTTGGCGCCATTCCCCAGCGATTCGGCATCCGGCGTCCGTGGCGTGGCTGAAGGCGTCCGCCCGACGCCATACTACGCCTCAGCGACGCCTAATTCGATTAGGCGGACGCCTTACCCGTGCGGGTCGTGGCGCCAGCGACGCCCCGAGGCTCCAGCACGCCACGTCGCCTAGGCGACGACTAGGCGACGCCTAGGCGACGCCTCAAAAACATTGGTCTAAGCCCATTCACTCATCCTTGCTGACCCAACAGTTGCAAAAATGACAACGGAATTTTCTGATAGTTTATATTCTTTGTGTGCACAACCCAATTGATTTACTTCTCGTTTTTTTTTTGTCACTGCAGTCTGTTCTGATAGCACAATATTATATGCTTCTGCATAGGACAGATTATACTAACAAGGATCAGTCAAGTAGGCTTGTTAAGTTGTCCTCAACACTGGAATTAGGGCATTAGTAACTCTGGCAGGAATTGCGTTATTGCTGCCTCATACTGTTGCTGTTGCTTTTATAACATTTTTAATACTTATTAGTCAACAATTGTCAGTTGTGTGATACTGCTTATGATTATGGGATATGGATGTGCAGTTTGCATGAGTCATGGATTTAATTAATTTACCATGCGTGTGCTGTACTGACATCACTGTATTACTTCTGTTCAGCAGATGGAACTAGAAATGCATACAACGCAAATGGAAACCAGTCAGCAAGATATGCAGCCAACGCTCAGAACATTGCTGCAAATGTCACCATGCAATATGACAGGAGTGCAGTGTTGCCTGAAAGCCAGTTTAGTGGTTCATCCCATCAGAGTCAAGCTTCAAGAGGGTCCAATATGCTAGCATTGGGCCCTCCGCAGCAACATCAAAGTTTTGAATTCCCAGCACTAGGCCAGTCCATGCAGCCAACAGGCCTGAATCCTTTTGAAGAATGGCCGCAGCAACAGGAGAACCGTGGCGGTGTTGATGACTACCTGATGGAGGAGATCAGGATGAGGAGCCATGAGATTCTGGAAAACGAAGAAATGCAGCAAATGTTGCGGCTTCTGAGCATGGGTGGTGCAGGAACCAACCTAACCGAAGATGGCTTCAATTTCCCTTCATACATGCCTGCACCTTCACCAAACTTGAGCTATGAGGATGACCGCACCCGCGCACCTGGGAAAGCTGTTGTCGGGTGGCTCAAGATCAAGGCTGCTATGCGGTGGGGCATCTTTGTCAGGAAGAAGGCGGCTGAGAGAAGAGCTCAGCTTGTTGAGCTAGACGACTAGAAAGTAACAGCTGGAAGCATGTGCACTCGAGCTGTTCATGTACCAAAGTTTCGTTGATGATGTTTGTGGATCCGGATGGGCTCAGCTATGCCCCTTAGGAGGACAGTTCTGGTCCTGAGCTTAATTATGGACAAAACTCTTTTCCATTTTCCCCCTTTTGTATAGCTCTTTTACCATTTAAAATGCTTTGTTTGTTTAGTGTGATGCTAGCCCTGTTATGAACCTTAACCTGAACTCTGTACATTCGTTTGTTACAGAATTCAAAACAGGTAAACATTGGCGTTCTGCATCCTTTTCTCCGTCATTAGACAGCGGTCCACCTCAGACTACATCCAGTAGGAGGTATTTGCTGGGCTCTGCACTATGCTCCACGGATAATATTTGTTTCAAAGCACGTCTAGGTGTTTTCGCCCAGAATGGTTTGTGGCTTGATGTATGCAGAAATGTGGCCCTATGGTCTCTGGGACAAACTTGAGGTGGAACCAGTGCTTGATGTATGTTTGGATGGGGCATAACTTGGGGGGCGGAGTCCCACATAGGCTTTGTTTAGCTGCATTCTTAATTTCGTATCAATCTAAATCCACGTGTTGGGAGTGGATTGATGTGAGAATTAGTTAATTATCCATGTGTGTTGGAGTCGATTGGTGTGAGAATTAGTTAATTTACCAGTTTACTTGTTTTGAATGTGCTGAATTTCTTTAGTGTTACTCAAGAGGCATGAATTTATCAGTTTACTAGTTTTTCATGTTCTAAATTTCTTTATTCAACGTGGTATATATTTATTACTATATCATCTATGGGAAGATGCAACCGAAAATGACCCGTCCCAAGTGAAGCGTTTACCGCTGTGTGAACATAGGGAATGTGCTGAGTAGGGCTACAATCGCCTTGGGATAGAAAATAATATGCGGGAGAGGAGAAATAGAGCAGTGAAAGCTACCGCTGGTGAGTAATAGAAAAGTGCAGCTTTGGTTGGAAGAATAGTGGTTTCGCGATCCTGTACCTACGTGTCACATCAACTTTTGTTCAAAACCAAATATTGATGTATGCTTGTGTTGGTGAACAACGGTGAAGCTAGAGTAAATTAAATGAGATGCAACTTTCTTGTGAGTGCATGGACTTCGATCACAGAGGGTGCATATATGGTAAAATTTTAGACTTTATCACTAAATATGTATTTTGAAGGGGCATATGCACCAAGACGTACATATGTAGCTTCACCCCATGCACTCAAACAAAGCTGGCCAAGCTTCTACTGCAGATAGCACAGGGTCTGAGCCCGAAACTCTTGTCCAAAAGATGCTATCATGGTCGGTCTACAATATCTTGAACCGCAACTGGCCCTCTATTGAGGTAACAATGACAAGGCAACACTCCTTATTTTGCAACCGAAAATGCTCCGAAATGCTCCACGTCAAGGTTTCCATGCTGTTTTATACAGGTGGAGACAATACCCGAAGGAACTTAAAACTTGAAGCACTATAAAGAAGCATTTCGTAGTTCAATGCTAGAGGAGATCTTGCATCAAATCAACTTGGCCATGGATACCATATCCAAAGGCATATGTGTGGAATATTATGATAGTATGCTAGACTCTAATGCTAAATGAATACCGTGTCAAGCTCTCTCTACCAAAGGGGAAGAAGTTGCCAAGCACAATCTCATGTTATTATGAGCAAGGAAATTACAGTCTAGAGATCAAATCCTCAAGGACAATTCCTTTTGCGCCATCCTGGTGGTTACACGGGTCAATGATCAAGATGTGTGTGAATTTGAGGATTGTTATATAGTGTGGATGGATGCCTTGCTATCATAATCGTAGCATGAGTGCAGCCTGAGTCAGGAAAGGTTGTACTAGGTCATGCACCTGGCTAATCTGAGTACGGATGAATGTAGTTGGCAAGGGATGGTGAGTGGTCTCAAAGATAGATCTGGAATAATCAATTTCATACTGACTAAAAGTAATAATGGCATAAGTATTGGCATCTCTCTCTTTCAATCTCTATATTGTTTTGCTTTCTTTTACTGTGCACTGATAGCGTTTTATAATATATGCTGCAGCTTGATAGAGAAAATAAAGCAAGTATTTTTAAGGCTGCAACTGTTCAGTGTGGACTTAATTCATCCCAGGGTTCATCCCAGGTAATAGTAGCAGCAACTGAGCACTCTTCTAGTGCGTACGGCTAGTTTGGGGCCCACCCAACACCAGTAACACTACGACAGTTTCAGTAATCTTGTATTTCCTTCTCATGATGGCTAAGAAACCTAGAGTTCTTGTATATGCTCCAACCAACACAGCTATAGGGCAATTGGCTCGTCATCTTATTTGTCTATTAGAGAAGTCCACTAAAGTCGAATCAAGTTGGGACATCATTCTGTTTGGTAATGAGGAGCGTCTGAAGGTGAAGAATGATAAAGATCTATCAAAAGTATATTTGAAATATTACGCTGAGCAGCAGCGTGCGGAGCATTTTCCGAATCTGAGTTATAGAGAGCAATTTGCGAAGCTAGAGTAAATTAAAGAGGTGTGCAACTTTCTTGTGGGTGCATAGACTTTGACAATAGAGGGGGCATATGCACCCATAGGTACACTCATCCCCAGGATGCCGGAGGCACCGAGGAGGTTGCCGTCGGTGAGCGCGCCGCAGCCGAAGCCGAAGCTTAGGGAGACCTTGCTAGTCCTTGTCGCCGAAAGTGAATGCTTCATAGGCGAGGACGCCGATTGCCTCCACGCTGACGTACGTCGTACCAGCATGTCTTGTTGGAGCAGCTTTTGCTATCGGGGTTATCCTCCGTGCACAGCCTGCTGCTGCAAGGGACGAAGGCAAAAGACGACGACTTGGCAGGGTCGAAGAGAGGCTCTCACTGCTTCGTCGTATCTAATAAGATAGTGCTTTGGATAGTCGGGCATAAGGCTATGAAACGAACCATGGTCATAACATAGACTTGGGAGTTGTAGAAGTGTACAATATAAGGGATTTACAAATTTGGCCAGGATCAATAGACCCAGCAAATTACCCTAGATTCACCCCTAGTGAACTATAAACTTGGATATTTTTTTGACCGAATCAGCAGGGGAATCCCCTACCTATTTTTTTCTTTTTCAATTAAATGAAAGAATGTTTATGTACAAACTGTAAAGAAAAGGAAAATTACAAGGCAGCCAGGCCTAACAGCAAAAAAGAGCCAAAAATATTACATATAACTATCTCTCCAAAGACTAATTGAAGCTTGCCTAGCTGGTTTGGCTTTAGTACACACTAAGCCAAGTTCTTCTTTGAAATGCCTCTTCCATAAACTGACATTTGCCTGGCCATTATCAAAGATGACACCATCCCTTGTTATCCAGATCACCCAGCATCTAGTAATGAGTATTTCTCTGAATATCACATTATCAAAGTCAGCTCTAGCCTGTATGATCATGTCCAGGGAACTAAGGCTCAAGTTCCAATTAATTGGAAATAAACTTGGATATTTGAATCAGTTAAAGTTTTTTTCTCTATAAGCTCTAGTTGAGTTAGACAAAACCTAAATAGGCATTTGCATTGCATCGGGTGTTTAAGCACACTCCAACACACGAATGTTTTGGCAAATCGAAGTACACCACGACACGGGCGCTTGAGTGCTTGACATCCTCTTTTAGTAATGGTGGTAGAATGTATATAGATCAGTAGTAGCTGGCACGCATCGATCCTCCTAGAAATCCATCCATCCATAAATAACTGTCGTCGTTGGTGTGTGTGCCATAAGTTTGACTCGATTTGTAGAAAATACGTGCATTATTTGTTTCTCCAAATAAATTTATTAAAAAACTAGATTCAAATATCTTTCCAATGATACTAATTATGTATCATAAATATTAATATTTTTAATATATATTTAGTCAAAGTTGTTTCTCTGGAAACGAAAACGACAGATATTTAGAGACAGAGGGAGTATATATGTAGCCCAGATAAGATTCCTCCCTAATCATGATGATGAAGTTTAGCTTTGGCGAACTGGCATGGTTATTATCCTCTTCTATTTATTTCCTTCCACTAGCTTTCGCAACGTAATTAAGTACCTATTTGAATCTATTAGCACTAAAAATTACCTAGCTACTAGCTATTATTTTTTAGTTAGCTATTTTTTTAGTAGGAGCCATTTGAATTCACGTGCTAATAGATAGTTGGATAGTGAGTTAAAGATACATATACACTGTAAGCACATATTAGAAATTCTAAACCTACTAATAGAACTAATAGTTAGTAACCCCTTCCTAATAATTAGCAGGTTTGTTTGGATCCACTGGTACTATTTTTAGCTGCTAATTTATAGTGTTAATGGATCCTAACAAGTTCTAAGACGTACTATATGTATGGCTAGAAACCTTGTTCTTTCTCTCATTCTTATGTTTACCTTTTTTCAAGAGAGGCAATCTAAAGATATGAAATCAGGTGGCCTCAGGTGGCTGCGTCGTTCAAAATTTTGTTGGCCTTTGGATTCTCGATTTGATGGTGCTGCTCCCTCCTCCGCACCGAATATATATCGGCTCCAACCATAGCTCTCCCTCGCACGTCCAATTCCGCCTTTGCTCACTCTACCTCCTCTTTTTGGTGGCGGCTAGGGCAGGCCCCGGTCACGAGGGCGCTCACAGGCGACCGCGCGCCCCGGCGCTGGCGTAGGCGAGCGCCCTACCCCGGCGCAGCGGCGCGGGGCAAGCACACACCCAAGCACGGCGTTGCAGGGTCGGCGCTCTCTCTCTCTCTCTCTCTCCTGCTCTCCCCTGGGGGCTCTAGCGTGGCAGTGCACCGGTGCGGGGACCCTAGCATGGCGGCACCCCGGCTCGTGTGGCTCCAGGGCGAGGGCGGCGTCCCTAGCGATGGCCGCAGGTGCGGGCAAGCGCACCCTCGGCGCGGCGCTGTGCGGAGGCCGGCGGCGCAAGCGGGTCCCGGCGCCCCGGCGCGAGCAGCCCCGCGTGACGGCTCAGCGCTCAAGCGGCCCCAGCGCGCGAAGACTACTCCGGTGCAAGCTGGCCCAGGTGATGGTGGCCTCTCTCCCTTGCTCCTCCTCTCCTTCACTTTCGGGCGCCGGGTCGAGCGTCGGTCTGTGCTTGTCAGCCTTCTTTGCTGGGGGTCAATCCGAGGCCTCCACGACCGGATCGAGGGCCTCCATGGCCGGGTCCATTCGTTCTCCCACCGGATCTGGCCTGGTGGTGTCCTTTCGGGTGCTGCTCGCGGCAGCGTACCTAGGGTTGAGCTGGGTCGTCTCCTCCTCGGCCATCCTCCGTGGTACAGAAGCTCACCACGGCAGGTATGTCGCCCTACCTAGGTGCCGCTGCCACTGCCACTGCCCTCTTCCTCCTCACTTGCCTCCTCGACGTGGGGCTAGAAGATGGCCCCTCCCCAAGGCCAACTGTTCCAAGGATAGTTTGCAGCCATCCAGTCGATTGGGCATCTTTTGTGATAAATCTATGCATTGGATTTTACCATGTGGTTTACAGATTTCATGGGTGAATCATGGTTGGTTTTGTTGCCTCAGGATGGCCGCGCCGTTCAAATTTTTGTTGGCCCTTGGATCCTTCCTTGTACAGTGATGGTTAATTCTTCCATTCATGTTATCTGCTGAGGTTTGGGGTCGGGGTTGTGCAATGATGAACTTATTTTTAGACTGAGACAATGGAATTGTGCAATGATGATCATATAATTATTTTATTCTTCCATAAATCTTGCTATTTCCATTGCCTTTGTGATGACAATGACGTTATATTAGTTGCTACATTTTGTCTATTTGTTAATGAGTATAAGTCCATTGTCGGTGATGTCTTTGCTTCACACAATTTATTGGTTGTTATGTTATTGAGCACTTTCCATTGCAATGATGTATTTGCAGTTGGACTTGCTAGTAAGGTAATTTATTACTTGGTGAACTGCAATATTTTAAAGAGTTGGACGACTCATTTGACGATACCAACAGACGCTTTGTGAGGAGAATTCAGGAGGCAGTGATCAGAGAGGCTTTGAAGAGGATGAAGGGAGGTAAAGCGATGGGCCCTGATGGTATCCCCATTGAGGTGTGGAGATACCTAGACGCCAGAGCGATAGTATGGTTAACTAAGCTTTTTAACCTTATTTTTCGGTCTAACAAGATGCCTGAAGAATGAAGGAGAAGTATATTAGTACCTATCTTCAAGAACAAAGGAGATGTTCAAAGTTGTACTAACTACCGTGAGATTAAGTTGATGAGTCATACGATGAAGCTCCGGGAGAGGGTTATCGAGCATCGTCTAAGGAGAGTGACACATGTGACCCAAAATTAGTTTGGGTTCATGCCTGGTAGGTCGACCATGGAGACGATTTTCTTATTACGACAATTGATGGAGAGATATAGGGAGCAGAAGAAGGACTTGCACATGGTCTTTATTGACCTTGAGAAGACATATGACAAAGTACCGAGAAATGTCATGTGGTGGGCCTTGGAAAAGCACAAAGTCCCAACTAAGTACGTTACCCTCATCAAGGATATGTATAGGGATGTGATGACGTTTGTCCGAACATATGATGACGACACCAGTAACTTTTCAATTAAAATAGGACTACATCAGGGGTCAGCTTTGAGCCCTTATTTATTTGCTTTGGTGATGGATGAGGTCACAAGGGACATACAATGTGATATCACTTGGTGTATGCTCTTTGCTGATGATGTGGTGCTAGTTGACGACAGTAGGGCAGGGGTTAATAGGAAGTTAGAACTATGGAGGCATACGTTAGAGTCGAAAGAGTTCAGACTTAGTAGGACTAAGACCGAGTACATGAGGTGCGATTTCAGCGCGATTAGGCATGAGGAGGGAGATGTTAGCCTCGATGGGCAAGTGGTGGCCAAGAAGGATACTTTTCGGTATTTAGGGTCGATGCTACAAAAGGATGGAGACATTGATGAAGATGTTAGGCATAGAATTTCAGCCGGCTGGTTGAAATGGCGTCAAGCTTCTGGTATCCTCTGTGACAAAAGGGTGCCTCAGAAGCTGAAAGGTAAGTTCTATAGGACGACGATTCGTCCGGCGATGTTATACGGTGCTGAGTGTTGGCCTACAAAAAGGCGACATGTCCAGCAATTGAGTGTAGCAGAGATGCGTATATTGCGTTGGTGTTGTGGGCACACAAGGAGGGATAGAGTCCGGAACGATGATATTCGGGATAGGGTTAGGGTGGCACCAATTGAAGAGAAATTGATTCAACATCGGTTGAGATGGTTTGGATATGTCCAACGGAGGCCTCTTGAGGCGCTGGTGCGTAGTGGAGTTCTAAAGCAGGCCGATAATGTAAAGAGCGGTAGAGGTCGACCTAAACTAATTTGGGACGAGTCCGTTAAGAGAGATCTTAAGGAGTGGAATATCTCCAAGGATTTAGCTATGAACAGGAGCGCTTGGAGATTGGCAATCAACGTGCCTGAACCGTGACCTCTTTTTGTCTTGTGCCTTTTATGTCCCTTTATGTGTCTCCCTGTTTCTCGTCTCTTTTGGGTTTCATCTCTAGCCTACCCCAACTTGCTTGGGACAAAAGGCTATGTTGTTGTTGGTGGTGGTGGTGGTGAACTGTAATATTTTACCAAATTGTAAGCCGTTCTGGAGTCCGGTGGTCATCTCTTTTTCATCTGATATTGTCCCCAATATCAGCACCTGTTCCTGGCCATCAAACTCATGCAAGCAAGAGTACTTTCCTCGGAGTGATTTTTTTGTATTGCTCACCCTTTATGCATTACTGAAAATCGATGATTTTTGCAGATCTATTGGAAAATGGGCTTTCTTCCTCTTCGTTGTGGCGTAAGTAAGCTCTTTGTTTTGGTAGGTTTCCTTGGTCTGTTATTATTTATGCATTTTACCTTTTATTGTCTCAGATTCCTTTTTCGTGCTTTGTGCTAAATGCATCGATTTATGAGCGATCTGTGAGAAAATATGCTCTAATAGCGTTCGGGCAGCCTGTTGGAAATATTGCATACAGAAACAATTTGGGCTAATCTTGCAGCGGCTGAGTGACCTCTGTATCAACTTTATGTTATTATCCCATTCCATGTTTATCATATCTCAGGTCATTATTTGCAGGTTGGTAGCTTCTTTTTTTTTGAAGCATTCTATTTCCCCTTTTTAATTTTCTTTCAAACAAATTTTCTCCTGGTAACCTATGCCTGCCTGGGAACTGCTGCTCTCTCTTGCCTCCTCTCCACCCCTTGAATTTAGGTTGTCAAGGGAACTTTGTTGGAACTGGCTTTAAGTTCCAAACTGTTTTACCTTTTCACAGATTGGTAGACCTTTTCACAGATTGGTAGAGCTTTGCATATTTTACATTTTGAATAAAGCCAACCCATGATGAATTGCCCTAATTATAGTTCTTAAACTGTAATGCATTATGATCTTAGGTTGAGTTCATGTTAGATATGAGGTTTTCCCTCAGCTGTGCATTGTATTAATTGTACATTTTCATGAGACTATATATTTGCATAGTAGTCATCTGTTGTAAACTACTTAGCTGCTGATAAAATTGAGTGTCAGAGCGTAAAAGTACCAATAGAATTTATCCTTGCTGAAATATTTGAGAAACTCACTAAAAGAGTTGACCGGTGGTTATATTATTTGTAAATAGAGCTAAAGGCAGAAAAAATCAGGACACAAACATGGCATACATAATCAGTCCAAAAAGTTATTGGATTGCTTCAGCTTATATCTTCCGATATGTACTCTTCTACAAGTGATTTTACTTTCAGTCAATTGCCTCATTATCTGCTCTTTCCGTAAAAGAAGCTACTATGGAACTCTTGAAGTTCGCAGCTATATAGTTGTAGATTGTGAACAATGCTATTCCAGTCCTAGGTTATGGTTTCCATTTGCTTGTATGATCGCTTTGTTAACCAAGGGACCACCTGTGTTGCAAACAAGTTAACATATTAATGAGCTATTTCGTATTAACCAATGATCTATTATTGTTTCATGATGGAACAACTAAGCCAGGTGATCACATTAACCAATGTATTTGTGCTTCAGTTGTTTGCTATGTACATAAGCGAAAATTAATATATCTGTGCTTCTGTTTGCTATGTCATTATCCATAATCAGTATCGCATTTTCACAAACGTGTTTGCGGAGCCTCATGCTCAAGGATGGAGGCTGAAGCCAGCCTTGCTGGTACGTGTGTCTTCATCTTTTTTAGTTTTCTTTTCCATTTCTTAGTGATCCAAATATAGCTTGAAAATTCTATATAAATTACAAAAAATACTAAGGATTGCCAGCAACATATGTCCTTTTTTTAAAAAAAATAGCGTCTGCTTTTTTGAAACATATGTCTGATGATTAAGCAAGTTTGGTGATTTCAATCTCCAGTTCAGGTGTGTAGCTAGGCAGCTTGGTGGGCAGCTAGATGAGAGGCAGCACATTTTAGATGGAAGGCTACAGTTACTGGATGTGTTCAGATATTATATTTTTATTTATAGTTTCCTCTCAAATTTCTACTTCTTTACCTTTTCACCTTGCAAGATTTTAGTAAGCGCTGATATGAGCTTTTATTTATGCTAACCTGTAGCGATAAATTGGCCTTGAGCAGTTTATTTGGTGATTTCAGTAGCTTTTATTTATAGTTGCCTGTGTTTATAGACTGTAATCCACGTGTGATCGGTTGGGTTTTTTTTTACCTTGCCTTCCACGTGTGATCATGTTTGCCCTACTAATGCTCATGAATCTTTCTTAATGTTTTCAAATCAGCGGAAGAGCTGAGCTATGACACAGAGGTGCTCGAGGAAGCATATGATCGACATCATAGAGGTACCATGCGTATCAGGGTAGTATTTTCGTGCGCGAACAGCTAACTAATCGTACTTCGATATAACATGCAGCCAACATGAGCCTTCAACGACCACAAAAGCGCGCGGACAGGACCGGCTCTAAAATTTTAAAGGCCCTCGGGCAAGCAAGAAGATAAAGGTCCATTGAACTAATTTTTAATATCAAAATTATAGTATATAGTACAAATAATAAAAATTACTTTGCAATATATGTATAGCTCATAAAACATAACAATAGTGTAACAAAAAACTAGAAACAGTAACCATTATGATTACCTAAAATAAAAATATAATGCTTTAGTGCCTTGTAAAAAACCGTTTTCTAATATTTCTTGATGCAAAATCTTCAAGAACGGAATCAAGATTAATATCGTCTAAAATATCCTTCTTCATGTTTTCTTTTTTTCTTTTCTGAGCACCCGACAAATGCTTCTTAGGCAACATTTATCATATTCAAATAAATACATTGAATTAGAAATTTATAACCCTAGGCAAATTAATAAATTAGAAAATACTAATCTATCGGTGTGTTGGTGTTGCTTACTGTGAAGAGCGAATCGGATCGACGTCCTTACCGTGGTCGCTTGCCGGTCGTCGGGTGAGGACTGAGGAGCGAATTGGATGGGCGTTGGCATCTTCTCTCCTCAGACAGGATAGCGCGTCGATGGGCAGCGATAGGAACCGATCAAATGAAACTTTACTTGTGTTCCGCTCAATGGATCAGGTTACGTAGAATATGACTGGAAGGAAGAGATACCTACGGCTTGGGCTGATTTGTGATGGGCCTTCAAATATTTATTATGTCAAATAGAAAATTATATGTACTAATTACCTATATGGTCTTGGGCCCCTAGCTCCTTGGGCCCCCGGCGGTCGCCCTTCCTGCCCTCCCCTTAGAGACGGCCCTGCACACGGACATGTAGAGTGCAGCACCTCCTCTCCGACACCACTTCTTCTTCTAAGCCTTTCTACCTGCCTAGAGGTACAACCTCCAACCGCACCATTCTAACACTGCACCGCTGCACTCAGTATACATACTAACCGTCTATATAACCGCTTTACAGATTACTTGCCCCTCGACGCTTTTGATTCAGATTGAAGCTAAAAGCTCTACTACCGCTGCGGACGTTGGTGAAAACTTCATGGCTATCAACACTTTTCTTTTGGTGCTGAAGTTAGGTGTTCGCCCCTATGAATTTTGTAGTATGGAGTCCCCTGTGTGTTGAGCCGTCTTAGAGATTATTAGTGATCCTGTTCCTGTTATTATGTGAACATCGGACGGCTATCATCCTGGCGTACAAATTCATCATCTCGCTTGTGGATGATGCCTATATGTACTATGTGCTAACGTTTGTGACCATATGTATGTACTCTGCTGCCTAATTTAATCTTCGCACGTTTCAGTTCAATCTGATTCTGGCTAATGTGATCTTCAGGCGTTTCAGTTCAGTCGGGTTCAAGCCAACTGGTGCCAGCCCGCGCGCATGGGCACGCCTTAAAACACTAGCTCCATTTCTATTGACAGCGTATGGGAAATATATAGAAGTTTGGGACCAGCACAACCAACAACTTACTCCGTATATAATAGACTAATGTTTAACTTTCTAAGATCCTTGATACCCAGCCCAATTTTTTTACTCTAGCAAATTATTTTGGTCCATTTCATCACAAGATGTCCACTTACTCCATTTAGATGGAATGTGGTAGACGGGGGAGTATTATTC
Organism: Saccharum hybrid cultivar R570; assembly: GCA_038087645.1. Lineage (NCBI taxonomy): Eukaryota > Viridiplantae > Streptophyta > Magnoliopsida > Poales > Poaceae > Saccharum > Saccharum hybrid cultivar. The sequence goes on from JAQSUU010000198.1 coordinate 3,079,767, forward strand.
AGGCTGGCATTGATAAAAAAGTAGACCTGTACCACTTTTTTCCAAATATTGAATGAATCTTTTTGCACTTTTTTTCCAGGTGGGAGCCAATCCTCGTCGTTAACTAAATTATGCATGGGACTTGTACGCATATTTTTGAGAAAACAATGTGAAACACTTGATTCGGTACACTGTACTTGGCTTGGCTGGAAGGCTAAGCCCAACTTTATAGGCTACTCTAGCATCTTGAGGCAACGCCTTTTGCTACCGCAGATTGCCGTGCAGGACGAGAAAGAAGGGGAAAAAAATCTCCTCGTCGTCGCTGGTCAAGAGACAAGGTCAGGTCCAGCCGAGGAATCAAGCACGCACGCGCTCACAAAATTCTTCCGCTGTACTGTGGGCTCCGACAAGAGCAACGGAGTAGTAGTATAATAATCTTAATTAACATCAATAATTAGCAGCAACAAGCAAGGACAGCTAGCATCAAGGGGAGAATAACCCCGACATTTAGCTAGGCGGGCGCGACATGCATGAACTGGGACACAATGCGACAAAGGTGCCAAGTAAACAAATGGATGGCCGAGCCAGCACTGGCACTACGTGTTCCTTATATGTGGGACCGCCATGGGAGTGCATGGTGGAGCTAGGCCTCGTTTGGAAGAGCTCCGCCCCTTCGTCAGCTCTGCTCCTTGATTCTCTGATTGATTGATTTTATTGGATTCCTAGGAGGAAGCAGGGCAAGGATCTGATGATAATTGATTCTCTGTTGATCCCCATCAAAATATAACAATGATAACATGAAGCAGATTTTTTTCTAGCTCCTAGCGTAAATAGAGAAATGTTTCTCTCCTGATCTCCACTTGAATTAATTGGCATTTTGAGGTTTGTCTGGTTGAGAGTGGTTCTATTCGAAGAAGCTAGAGCTGAACTCTCCCAAACGGGCCCCTTAGTTTGTGCTTGCACGTTTTTTAAAAAAGTTTTTGCAAATTGTTCTTGGCAAAACAGTTTTTTTACTTTAGATTTACGTATATGTATAGTATATAATAGGATCGTTTGCATGGCGTCAGCCATCAGATATTCGAGTTGGTTGTACTGTTTCTTTTTTTTTAGAAATAATTTTTTCGAGCTGGTACATAGCAGGCAGGGATTAATAGTAATGGCATTAGTATAATGAGATAAGTGCAGCAGATTAGCGAGCGCAGGCGCAACGAAAAGGGCCATGGCCAGGGGAGAGGAACCTCCTGAGTGCATGCATGCTTGCCCTCATTTTCCCCAAAGATGTTGGCATATAAAATTCACTCATCGCCGTCACCTCAGCTGTTTGCGTGGGAGACTGCGATGACCGGGTGTGCCTAGTACTTGTATTTATCTGCCCGGATGCAGCGTACCTGGCGGGTGCTCTGCTGGCCTCCTCCTCATCTTCCTCCTCACAAGAAACCGGGCGACCGGCCGGCCGGTCCTTCTCAAGTCTCAACTCTCATCTCCTTCCTGCAGTCCTGCTCATAGATCACTTTTTTTGTAGCCGCCGCGCGCTCCGCAGGCCGCAGCAACTTCTCCTGAAACAACTAACTGTTCATAGATCATCGTACCGTGTGTACTTAACACTCTTTCTCTCCGACGTCCGAATCCGAAGAAGATGACTTAGCTTGCTGACCGAGACCAACCGACAGGGCAGGATGATCATCGTATCGTCGTCGTCGGGTAACGTCGGCGGCGGCTGCATGCATGCGTGACACACGATCGACCTTTTGCTGTCTGCTGGATAAAGACGATGCGCTTCGTCTCCTCGCCTTCGCCTCACCGGCATCGGCAGGTGAGGTGTTCATACATGCTTTGCTTTAATTTGCACACGGTCCGTCGTCCTTCGATCCTCCATTAACGCCGACGACACTAAACTTTCTTGGCTTTCGATCTCTTCTGTTCGGGTGTGATCCTGCTGCACGCAATTGACGTCGTGCATCATCATCAGATATTCAGATGCATGCATGTGAAACGTACGCCTGATTCCTGAAGCACGCAGTAGCTTAGCTTCCTGCTCTTATTACTGCATACTGTACTGTACATCACTAAAAGCACTCCGATCCGATCGATTTATCCCACGTGTGTATATACACATAGGACTAGGAGTACTGCTTGCTACTGCTTATATAGCATGTGGATAATGATTTCAACCCTAAGCTAGTAGTGGGGGTCTCCACGCGCGGTCATATCCATCCAAAGGTGCTCTTCATAATAAGTAGCTTATTAGCCGTTATTGCAAATTTTGCTTGCATAAACTCCTTTTAATTTTAATAGACCCTGTATACATGCATCTTTGGACGGATGAGTAAACGATGCTTACTTCTGCGAATTAAACCACCACCTGCGAATCAGTACCAGCTGGCCACCTCACCTGCTATCCAGTATTCCTTATTGCCATGATTTACTTTGTGGCTTTCGTTTTCTTTGGGATCGGAGAGGCCCGCCAAACCAACCCCGTAGATTATTATTATTATTGCAACGACATCACATCGCACATCGTCAAATTTATGCCAACATTGACCAAATTCCATTAAATAAAGCGTTGCTACTACAGATCTCTCTGGAGATATGACTAGTAACTAGTATCATATGAACCAGAATAGTACGATCCAATCCCACATTTACAGCAAAATCTAGGAGCCTTTTTATATCCTTTCATTCATATTATAGGAATAGAGATTTTTACGAAAAAATCCCTCCAACAGCTTCATCAATAACTAGATCTCCAAGTATTTCTATTCGCTCGCCAAAGATAGAGAGTGGATTTCAGTACTACACATGCAACAAAAACATGTTTAACAGTTTTCAGATGTGCATAACACATAGGAAAAAGTTGTAGCCATCCTTATTTACTCTACAATGCTATGTATACATGACTTAGATAAAATTTTGACCACACTATAGAAGGCCTCAATCCTCACTTTTAGATTTTTCCCCTTCAAAATTTTCACTCCCTCACTTTTGGATTTTTTTCCTTCAAAATTATTACTCACTCTGATGAAAAAGATAAATTAAGAACATCAACACAGCCTCCAAAACTTAACCTTGATTTGTTGAAGAACATAGCAAATTAACATATATACATTTGTTAGGTTATATTTTTGATTATATTCAAACATACTCCTACCATTTTCAAAATACTGAATCAACTTATAAAAAAGTAACACATGTAACTGAAACTTTAAATAGTTGACTTAAGAAAACACAAAATGTCACTTAATCTTTGACTAGAGTGAGTATTTTTTTTTGAGGGGGCTACTAGAGTGAGTTTTCGATTGTTAAGATGGCATACGTAGTACAGTATGGAGGAGAAGGCAAGCAGTGCCAGGTACCCATATAGCTATACCTGCGTTATGAATTGCTTATTTGAGTTTAATTCTTGATTTGGGTATTCATATATTCTTTTAATTTATTTTGGAGAAATAGTCATACTCTTTCGGTGTAGGTGATATATGTTTGTTAACGACAAGAGAGGTTGATGGTGACTTCGTTAATCATAACATTTATTGGTTCATCAGTCACATGGAGGTGCATATAGGGTTAGAATTTGTGCACGGCGTGACATATTTATAGGGATAAGTGCACATACCGTATATACTGTACTAGCATACGTGTTTACAAAGAAAATTTTAGCTGTGATATGAGCTATTGGATTGGCAACATATATTCCCTCCACTCTAAATTATAAGACGACCCTTTGGCTTTTCTAGATTATTCATAGCTTTGCAATGAGAGAAATATTATTAGGCAGGTGTTTCACAAAGTATATATATCTCCTTTTGTTACACTGATGCTTTTGGTTTACTAAATTTACTGTGTCACACTACTACATGCATCGGCGTGATTAATATTGTTATTGAATTTTGCCTTATACATTAGTCTCCACGTGTCCATGCGCAACGGTGTAAAAATGGTGTTTCGTTGCGCCATTGGTTTTGGCGAGTAAAAATAATATTACTTCAATTTAGTGTCGGGGAAAAGAGTGTAATTAATTTTGTACTAAAAGAGGCAAACTTATGTGCTATGAGAGTAGCTCTGACAATTAGCTTTTAAGCTAGCTCTAAGTATTTTTTTTTATGTTTTAATAGAAGAGAGAAAAGCTAGCTTTTAATTAAGAGAAGCTCTTGCACACATTTCAAAGCTATGTGAGAGTATCATATGAGGCTATCCATGCTAGAAGCTAGTGCTAAAGTTAGCATTATTGGAGAAGTTGTTTTAGAGCCAGTAACTAGCTCTAACTATTGCCAGCGGGGTGGGCTCGAGCCCCCCTACTGTCGTGATTCACACGGAGCCCCCCTAAGCCCCCCTTCTACAAATTTGAGGAGGAAGAGAAAGGAAAGGAGGGGTGGGAGAAGGAAGAAGGAAGAAGAGGAAGCAGTCCCCCTACCGTCAATCCTGCCTCTGCCGCTGACTATTGTGGGTGTCTAAGGGTGTGTTTGATGCCACCCTGGAAGCAATACGTATATGTCTAGCTGAGAGCTCGCCTAGAACCTGCCTGGGCGTCGTTTTTTTAAATATATAATATAACGTAGACGCCCACACACGCACGCATACTCACCCCTATGAACACACGTACGCAAACCCTATCCCTATGAACACCTAAGGACTGAGTCGGCAGTTCTTGAGATTTACGAAGTCACCACAGGTGACTCGCTGTCGGCGGGGACGTCGCCTACCACTGAAAGTATAGCGCCATTAAATTCTAGAATAAATCCAGAAAAATACGAGCACCTATACCAAGTCGAGGACTTGAACCGGATGTCATTTGGATGAAGCCCTGACAATGTTCGTGAACCAGGCAGCAGCACGAGCACCCAGACATAGGAAAACGGTAGCCTACCTGGACATCTCAATTTGCCTGTACTAATTACATAGTACTGAATTATTCTTTATTGCTAATGATCATTTAATTAAGTTCATAACACTCTTCGCAAAAAAAAAGCTCATAACACAATGTTTACGCAGGAAACACTATTAGTCTGCTTTAAAGTAGGCCGTCATAATTTGAGGAACGAGAGCATGCATAATAGAACAAGTGTTATCCGCATCTTTTTTTTTTTGACTCAGTGTTATCCGCGTCTTTCGCACATGGTTTTGCAAAGAAACGTGTAGTAGAACGAACAGCTCTTCTGCGCGCTGCCTTCCTGTGTGTGCTACTCTCTACTTTACTCATTCAGTCATTCTCACTGCCCACTCACAAACTACCTCATGTTCGTCATTTTCTCGAGCTTAAAAGCAGCGTTCGGGAGAGAAGGACGAACCGACAGGTGAGGGCCGGCCAAGGCAAACCACCGCCATTATTATCGCCCTTGGAGCAGCGCGGGCACAGGTGAATGCCGTCGTCGCAGACATCGCCGCCGGTCGGGAGGCCGACTGCTCACGGCGGCTGGCACAGGCACGATGACCCAAGCACGTCGAGGGGCTTCTGCGCCAAGTACTTCTCCGTGGAGTCGTGCCTCCTGCTCGCCCTCGTCACCGTGCTGCTGCTGGTGCTCCCGCTCGTCCTCCCGCCGCTCCCGCCGCCGCCGTTGGCGGTGCTGCTCGTGCCGGTCGCGATGCTGGCGGTGCTGCTGGTGCTCGCGCTCATGCCGGCGGCGGCAGGTGCCCGGAACGAGGTCGTGGACCCGGCATCGTACTTGTAGTCTTGTAGATTGATGTACATTATTACCAAGTTTGCAATCCTCGTAGCCAGAGGTTTTTCAATTTTTTAATGTCATATATTACTCCATACTGGGCTTAAGCGGCGATGCTCTTTGGTTTTCATTTTAGTTTGCTACTTTGCTCTAGTAATTATGTCTTCCGTCTGTCTTGTCTATCTAGTATACTAACTTGATTCTCTTTTTACCAGCGTCCTTCTTAGTTTCACTGTCCAACGCAACTCCACCGGATATCACACTCCCCTATCTTTAAAACTTTGAAAGGTATAGAGGTATGACAGCTTTACTAGATATCCTATCATATTTTGCTTTTTTTAGAGATTCCTTAATTCTCTTGGCGAATTATACTAAAATTCGTCACATTACATTCTTATTAAATTACATATAAAAAACTTAAATAAAAAAGAAACAATATTATATTCAAACTCTTTCGTCATCTTATTCGCTAGTGGCTTTGATCGATACAACTGATGCCGCATATGAATAGAGCACAGTCGAACGCCAAACTCAGAAACTAATTGTCATGTCAAATCTGTCGACCAACTCTAAAATCTTGGACATGCTGCAAGATCTAACATTCCAAAACAAAGACCGAAACATATATAACTAAATCAATAAAAGAACATCGGCGGTTGAATCATCAAGTACATGATAGATTCTGGACTCAGCAACTCCAACTCTTGATCTATCAAGTTGCATGCCTGATTTGCACTCCGTGGCCATTGATGACGAGGTGGATGTGAGGACCCTGCCTCGGCCAGCTAGCCTAACCTACACATTGTCCACTCGACCATCGCGGATTAAGCCTGCTGACCACGAGGGCTGGCCCCTAGCACTACGACAGAACTAATAATCACTGTCGGGTCAGAACCTTCCATCAGTGCCAGAAGCCGGCAGAGGTCTATATGATTGCCGGTTTGGTGACCCAGCAGTGATAATAGTCTATCACTATCGGATCAAAGCATCAGCCGATAGTGGTACGTTGAGTATCACTGCTGGTTTGAGGCATCAACTGATAGTAATATGTTGAGTATCGCTGCAGGGTTGAGGCATCAACCGGAAATGATATAATAAGTGTCCCTGCCAGGTTGACGCATGAGCTAGCACTAAAACTTAATATATCACTGCCGGCTCATGCTTGAACCCGATACATGACATAAGTGCCAGCTTGGTAGCACAACCGACAGTGAATTTGTGACAGTCACAGCCGGCTCAGTACCACACCCGGCAGTGAGTACTTATAAGGCTCTAGATACACCAGATATTTAGCAAAAAATTATAATGAACCAGATATATAATACATCAGAGATTATTTAAGTTACACAGCACACCTGAAACATCGATAATGTATGCATACATAACATAGCTGGAGTAACAAATAAAGTACTCTAGATTAGTTCTCGCATCCATATAAAATGTAAAACACTGATTTTTCTTCAAACACCTTGACCATGTGGAACCCAGCAAGTTGTTGTTGCATATCTCTGATCTTGGACTCTAGTAGCTGACGCTCGTATTGCTTTGCTCCCTGTCGTTGAAGCAAAAAGGTATTAATAAGATGCACAATTAACATGTGTTACCGAAAACAATAGCATGCTTCGTTGAATTGATGAATGTAAATAAAATGGAATGGATAATACCAGTTTTTATCCGGTGAATTCATGCATTTTATGTATCATGTAGAAACCGCAAAGGTCATTGGTCGGCGGCTGATGTAGGGTATAATTCTCTCCATAGTTACTATCACGAAAGTTTTTTGGTACGGTTTACAATACACACTTTTCTTAATGTACTCTGCGAAGGCACTACGTGCGTGAGATTATTACAAACTGAGAAGGTTGAATATATGTGCTCTATCCTTAAAATGAAAATGTTTCATGCCTCGCTTACCTATTTAGTATGAATTCGAGTTCTCTGGTATGACTTATTGGCCTTCTCCTTGAGTCATACACTCTCATATTGCTTTCTTCTAGAATTATTTCTATGAGGACGTAATGGGCACTGTAATCTTGAAGGACCAATGCAGATTAGTCCCTACTTAAGTAATAATATTGAGCAAGGCAGGAGTCACATACTCACAATGGTAGGCCAGGAGTATCAAATGGTACTAAAGTTCGCAATTTAGGAATATCTGGGTCACATCCTTGATAAAGATCATGTGGATTGCAATTAATTCCGTTGCATGGGTTACTAGAATTTTAGATTAGCCCCTTGTGCCATTTTAGCTGCGACTTACTAGCCTACGCACAGCCAATCAGTATTAAGAATTGCCATTTTAGCTTAATTCCTTTACATTCACATCTTGTGCCACTTACTGTGTCTTTTACATCGGTCACTATAACGTTATAGCGACCAATTTGGAGTTGCTACAGATTGACTGTGGTATAGTGAATGTGTTTCTAGCCTACGCACAAAAGTTTTGCAACCTAGTTCCAACCTTAAGCTAAAATGGCAATTCTAGGAATGTAAAGACATGATAGAAATTACACAAATGTAAATGCTCAAAAAGTAAAGAGGGGGTTAGGAACACAGCGATATTTCCTGAGGTATCGGAGAGTTGGCACTCCCCACTAGTCCTCGTTGGAGCACCCGCTCAAGGGTATAGCTCCCCCTTGATCCGCAAGGACCAAGTGCTCTCTATAGGCTGATTCTTTGTCACTCTGGCATGGTGAATTGCCCACAACCACTCACAATATGACTTGGGCCTCTCACAATCGCCACCGACAGATCACCAAACTTTCAATCACCAAGCCGTCTAGGTGATGCCCATCACCAAGAGTAACAAGCACAAACTCTCACTTGACCTAACCAAGCCTAATGAGAAGAGTGAATGCATACTTGCTACTCTCTAAGCACTAATCGAGTCCTTAATCTTGTATTAGCGAATCCAAATCACTCCAATAGGCCAAACCTCTCGGTTGGACACAAATGGGTGTATGTGTATCTTTAGAATGCTAAGAGAGACTTGTTGCTCGAGATGGAGGTTATTTATAGCCCCAAGCCAAGAAACTAGTCGTTTTCCCTCCACTCAGCAGAAACATGAACATCGGACCGGTGTAGTCCTGGCCTTAGCACTGGACAAACTCTAGCCATTTACTATATGGACCCGTCTGGTGCACACTGGATACGTCTGGTTAGTACTGAGCCACCAAGACACATCCGGTGCGGTGGGCATGTCCGGTGCACCACTGGACACATCCGGTGAGTGTTTTGGCATAGGACATAGCCAAGCATAGTCTCTGGTCGAGTTGTCCAATGCGACATGTCCTGTGTGCACCGAACACCATTGTGTGAGGCCCTGTTTGCCATCTGAAAAAGGCACACTGTTGCAGGTCTAGTGCACCACTGGACACGTCCGGTGCCTTTAGAAACCCACAAAACACATCCCATTAAAACACCTTAGTGTTTTTGTTTTTTTCCAAGTATCCTTGGGCTTCATCTGAGCTACCTAGCGCTAGTATTCACAAGTATGCACCACATTCACTCACTAGAATAGACTAGGCCAAGCTACCCATTCATACCACCTATGTAGTATGGCCAAAGAAAAAACAAAGATACTATCACTATTCTAAAGTGTCCCTCAACTGCTATCGACACTTAGAACTAGTTGATCCTTAATCTTCGCACTCATCCTTTGAAAACCGAAACGAATACCATCATTTAGGGGCATGAAAACCATAATTGCTCATCAACCATTGTCATTGTGACCTCACTAAAGTAATGTCGCAGCAAAACCCACATTAGTCACAATCATAGTGTCGTTATTAATTGCCAAAACCGAATTAGGAGCCTAGATGCTTTCAATCTCCCCCATTTTGGTGATTTGTGACAAGATAACCTCGACTATGTGCATAAATAAAGGATTTGAGGTTTTCAACACTTGCTTTGCATGAGCACGTGACAATAAGATCGAGCAAAAGAGTTAGAACGAGTTCATGCTAGCCCAATCCACAACATATGTACTCAAAAGATAAGAAATAAGCGCGAGTACAACAAAGAGGGTTCGTTTGACATAAAATATAACTGAAGCACAAGCAAACGAGCAACGAGGTGAGCACACATGTCATAGAGTACGAACACAAGTATCATACAATGCATGAAACATGAAATGTGAACATGATGCAGAAGGAGTAGCACGCAAAAGATATCAACTCCCATCTCACAACTCTCCCCTATCTCACATACTCTCTCCCTTTATTTGGCATCAAGCACCAAAACCTAAGGTTTAGATAGAGGGTGGTCGCAATCTAGTCTTTATGTATATCCTGCATTTCTTGCTTTGTCATACCCATGGCTTCGGTTTGTTTTTGGAATTTGGCTTTTTCCTAGGTAGGTACTCGTTGGCAAGTATGTTTGTTAGATTTTTTGTTGTTTGAAATTCGATGGATATGTGGGTTTCCACGGTGGGTCCTTTAAACCTCTGAATACAGCCAGCTGTGCTTTCTTGGAGGGTTGATCCTGCTGACGTGGGCCTTGCATTAGGCTTGTTATGCTCCCACTCATCTTTTTCTTTCAATGAGTTTTGAGAGCCTAATTTACCGAGGGGTTGGACCTTTTTCTCGATCCAGTTGACCTCCTTGGCGGTGGTGGTGGCGATGGAGAAGGAGATGGATCTCTCATTGGCGATGGCATAGGGGAATATCTCTCTTAGACGGCGACAGCACAGGAGGTGGTGCCATAGGAGAAGGATCCTTCCTTGGTGGCAACGACAAAGGAGGTGGTGCAGTAGGAGAAGGATCCCTCCTTGGTGTCGACGGCATAGGAGACAGCGGCTGGGAAACCCTAGGCGGTGTTGACAAACGACTGCCGTTGTTGCCCTCTTCATCCGAAGAGGAATCATCATTACTAAACTATATGTAGCGTTTGCGCCATGCCACAAAGACCCCCCTATTCCCACTAAGTGTCCTGTTGTCTTCTTCTTCAGGTGGATGGTCAAGCACTACGTCTTGTACCTTATCTTCACAATAATATCAATGCTGACCTTGGCATACCCTCTCGGTATTTCCGCCCCGTGTAGTAGCTACCCTTCTTCGACAAGCCAGGCATGGCCTAGCGCCACCTTGAGAGGGAAGTACTCTTGGGACACGTACAGCTTGGTTTATGTCTTAAGCTAATATGCAAGCTTTGGATTACTAACAAAAAAACATTTACTCTCTCCACATTGGTAAAAAAAAGTCGTTTTGGATAAGGTTTGGGTCAAACATTGGGAATGTAAATCACGAATAACTTTTAAGTTGTTGAGTTTGAAAAATGTGAAAACCATATGAATAGATTTGTCTTAAAATATACTTTCATAAAAATATACATATACCACTCCAATAAATATTTTTATAAAAATAAGAAGTCAAAGTTATGCTTTAGAGACCGTGTCGCTATCCAAAACGACTTCTTTTACCGACCTAGAGGGAGTAGTTCATAATGTTAGTACTTCAGTGGCTCTTTAGGGAGCACAACGTTCTTTTTCTAATTCTCGACCTGGCACAGAAGTACATAACCTGAGGATTCTATGTCCAGTCTAGTGCAAAAGAGGATAGAGCGAAACTTTGAGAACTGAATGTTATAGGCTTATTGCTAGCTACCAAAGTTTTGCTGACAAAGCGCTGGATCACATTTGATCCGTCCCTGCCCCCACGTCGCTCCCCTCCAAGGGCAACTCGGGCGCCGCCGCCCAGCCCCACCTCCAAGCCCCTAACCCACGCCCTCATCCCCGGCCGCCGCCAGAGCTCTACGTCGGCAGTCCGGCAGAGAGCAAGGATGGCGGCGGCTGGACCTCTTCTCCCTCCTCCCTTCTCCCTCTCTCCCACAGGTGCTCGCAAGGTCGGTCTTCTTGGAGTGGCGATTCCCGACGGCTGACGGCAGATCCTGGCCCGCTGCGTTCGGATCCGGCGTTCCCCCGGCCGGATCTGGTCTGCCAGCGTGCAGATCGGTGGCGCGGTGGTGGGATGCTGCGGCGGTGGTGAGGTGGATCAGCGGCGCAGCGGGCGGCAGCGACCATGGTGGTTGCTTCGGCGACCACGGGGAGTTACTGGCGACCTCAGGGCCGCGGTCCGCGCGTCTCGCCGTCCGTGAGGTGACGGCCGGTCCCTGGGCAGGCTGGGGTGACGGCCTCGCGTCGGCTGGGGCTGCTGACCACGGTCTGGGGGGTCAGGCCGGCTGGCGGCTGGATCTAGCCGGCCACAGCTGCCGGCAGCTGGACTCCCCTGATCTGGTGTCCTAGGCCCGGATCCGCACTCGCCACCCCAGAGCCGGGATGGGCGCGCCGTGGCTGGCGGGCACACGGGGGCCAGCTGCGAGCCTCGCGGGCCCAGGCGCTCCAGCGGGAGCCTCGCCCCCGCGCGCATGGAGGGCCCGAGCGCTCCATCACACCGCCGTCGCCGGTGCATGGGGCCGCTCCTCCTAGCTACCGGGTGGCTAGCCGTCCTGGCCGGCTGGTCAGGTGCCCCTGCCGTGGCTGACGGTCTGCTCGTCGTTGTCGTTGTGGTGTAGAGACTGCTACTTTTGGTGCCTGTGTTGGTAGCTCCGGCCCTTTCCTGTCAGAGCCGCCGATGAGGTGCCGCGGGTCGCCTGCTATTCTGCACGTACAGTCCCCGGGTGAAAACCCTGCCCGTCCTCTGGGTCGGCGGCGGTGACGCATCTTGCGCCATCATCCTTGTTGAAGGCGTCGTTGAAATTGTTGTTCGTCGGACAGGCATGGGTCGAAAGACCTCCTCGTGTGTTTCTGCCAGCGTTGTCGGCGTCTACGGATGTCAATTCCTTCTTGAAGGCATCGCTGGAGCACTTCTGCAGTGCACCTCCTGCTACCCTTGCCGGAGCCGCTCCTCCTTTACTGTTCCTGCGTGTGCTTCTTGATCCTCTTCGCTTTGGCTGGCCAATTTGCTTTGGTGTTTCCGCCGTCATTGTTCCTTCGCAGTGGATGCTTTGCCACTGTCACTCCAGTCACGTTGGGCTCCCCCTCAGGCAAGTGCTGCTAAGTGTGTGTCGAGCCCCATCTTGGGCTCCCCACTCGGGCAGGCGCTGTTGAGTGCGCGTCGAGCCCTCGGCTTGGGCTCCCCCTCTGGCACGTGCTGCCGAGTGCGTGTTGAGCCCCCTGTCCGTCTCCGGCGGATGCCTGCTGCCGTGTCTTGGGCTCCCCCTCTAGCAGGTGTTGCCGAGTGCGTGTCGAGCCCCCCAACTTAGGCTCCCCCTCAGGCAGGCGACACTGAGGCCGTGTCGAGCCCTGACTTGGGCTCCCCCTTAGGCAGGTGCTGCTGAGTACGCGTTGAGCCCCCACGCTGCGTCTCTGAGGTCGTGTTGCTCGGGTGGCTGCTTCGCCGCCGTCTCCTCCTGGTGGATGCTTTACCACTGCAGCTTCACTTCTTGTGCTGGCGTCCTAGCGTTGGTGGTTCTCTCCTTGGCAGGTCCAGTCGGTTAGGTGCTGGTGGACGGGTCTCCCCGTCCACCTTTCTTTCCTTTCTATTTAATGTATTTGTTTTTTGGCCACTCTCTCTGTGGTTTTGTATCCGGTGCTTTGTGTAAGCCGTTCTTTTGACATTCCTTCTTCTTAATGAAAAGAAACGTGAAGTCGTGTTCGTGAAAAAAAAAAGCGCTGGATCAGGAGAATGTTTTGCTTTTGGTGGTAAACCTGATCAGTGAGGCGACGACCTTTGAAGAAGCCATAGAGTCAGGCAAATGGTTCAACCTGACATTCATCTTTGGGAAAATGACCAAGTAGAAGATGTCCTCTACAACATGCAGCAGGACATTAGCGTGGCCGGGCAAGGTGCCTATATATGCTGCTGTAGTTTGGTTGGATGTTCCAGTTCTTCTAGGTAAGGAGAGTGTTGTGTGTGTGTGCTGGTTCTGCTTGTGTTTGTTTTCACCAGTAGTTAAGTATTTGTGAGGGTAGTGTATTGTCTGGTGGTGGAATCGTCAGTTAAATGCTGTATGTAAACTAAAATAAAATAACAATAATGATAAGCCAAGGCTGTCCGCCGGTGACTCCCTTTCGGACACAGCTCCGCAGGAGCGAGCTCCATCTCTCCATCTCTCTAAAGAACGAATTCCCACTCGCTCATCTTTATCCGCCCAGCGTCCGACGCGTGGCCACTCATTCGTCCGAGCCCCTTCCCCCACCGCGCGCTCACGGTTGCCGCATCGCACCCACTGCCCCGCGCCCCACCACTAGTTGTGCCATGCGCCCGTCCCAGACACCTATGCCGCTTGCTCCCTTGTTGTCCGTCCGTCTGTCCATCTCCCATCGCTGTCACGCACGCCGCTAACCCCGCCATGGCCGCTAGGGAGCATGTGTCGTGGCGCCTCAAGTCTTCCCGGGCCAAGCCAAGGGCACCCACGAGCGCGAACGGTGCTGGTGGTGCTCGTGTGTCATGGCTCACCGTCGGCTCCGACCCCAACGGCTGGAATCGACTAGCCCGACCTTCCCCTCCCCTATGTTACATATGTATGTTTCAAGTGTTTTAGGCGTTTCAGATGCACGTTGCAATTATTTCATCTTGATGTTGCAAAAGCAGATCGAGGGATGTTGCACATGTTGCATATTTTGCAAGTGTTTCAGAGGCATGTTGCAAGCGTTTATTCAAAATGTTTCATCTGTTTCCAGAGGTATATTGCAATCGTTTTTTATTTAGATGTTGCATATGTTGCAATAATATGATCCAAATGTTTCAGATGTTTCAGTCTTATACTGCAGCAAGTGGTTTCATGTTGCAAGTAGCAAGTGTTTTATTTCTAGATGTTTCACGTGCTTCACACATGTTGTAAGAACATGTTTTAAATGTTTCATCTGTTTTCAGTCTTATGTTGCATTCATATTGCAAGTGTTTTATGTTGTTCGGTCAGGAGCGAGCCGAGGGTCGGCGAATGGGGCACCCAGCGCGCCGAGGGACCGATGGACAGGGGCGCTAGAGGTTGGCGGACGGAGGTGCTGGTGGCCGGTGGACAGGGGTGCTACAGGTCAAGGTGTGCTGGGGGCATGCTCGTCCTCAGCCGCTCATCCCGGCTCCCGTATGTCGCCCACATGGAGAGTCGGAGAGAGAGGAGTGGTCAGGGGAAGGACCGGGGGCGCATAGATGGGGCGGAAGCGCACTCGTGGGCGGGGCAAAGGCAGACGGGGGCGTCGGGCTGCGCGGGCGTCTGATGGACACACGAGTCTGTCCAGACGTCTGGGTGCTAACCACGCCCATAAAACAAACAAACCACACACCAAACAAAAAAAAACACACAACCGACTTCGGGGGAACAGAACCTAACATTGCTCCCACCAAATGTCTCTTTGCAGAAGACTCCTCTCTTGAAAGCCATTTTACACACAACGCAGGCACGCACGCAAACACTGAACAAGAGCCACACTGCACCACCACTACGCGCACAAACAAACAAGCACGTCTCCTGCGCACCCTAGAAAATAATTGGAAGCTCTAAGATGGCAACAAGAACAGGCTGGTTCTTTGCTGTTTGCAATTCAAACATCACTCTGATGGTGTTACCAACATCCAGAGTTTTGAGACACCATGGATTGGAGTGATGGATAAACACAGAGGCCCCTTCAATAGGCAAAAACAAAATCAAAACTTCTTTACACTATCATGAGGCATGTGACGCACCAAAATTATTGCTACTTCCACCTCCACTGGAAGTTGGCAACTACACACTGCTTCATACACTTCTAAGTTTTAAAGCAAGGTAACCTGCATGATGCTTCTTTTAAACCCGGAAACATCTCAAGATCCAACCAAGAACGACGGCATGTGGCGCTCCAGTGCCCGCACGAGGTCCTTCCCCTGGCTCTCCGTGCCAACAGGCTCACCGAGTCGGTGCACCGCCTCCAGCAGCTCCCCCCTCAGCCTTTGGGGCAGCAGCTGCCCACCCGCGCTCACACACTCACGGTACAGTGGCAGGTATGTGATGCCAAGCACCATCTCAGACGGGAGGTCCTCCAGGCAAATCGGGGATGCACCTCTCCTGAGGACCCTCATGACATTCACGAAGTGCATTTCACCGGTGCTCACCCCTTCAGCAAACGCACCCTGGGACCAGTGTTCTTTCAGGAAGGCAACCAGGTCTGGGGGCTCGCCGTCGGTGCCCCCGGTTGCAATGATGTCTGCGGCCTCGTATGTTGCAGCTGCGTCTCTTAGGAAGTTGGATCTCAGAAGGAAGGTGACACCATCAAGCGACCTGCTGCCCTGGCCCCTTGCAGCTTTGAGGATCTGTGTGCTGAGAGCTTCAAGGATTTGCTGGGGGATATGTGCAAGCAGGTACGAGGCGACCATGAAATGGCCACTGGAGGCAGCAGTCGTCAGGGCAAGGCACATCTCAATGTCAGAGATGCCTCGACTGACGAACCAGTGGACAACCTGCAGGCACCCACACTCTGCAGCTTTTATCAGAGGGCTAAGGAAAGAACTCACGTTCCCTTCATCAACTAGACATTCCATTGTGTTGAACTTGCAGTAAAGAGAGGCATACACTAGAGCCAGCTCAGTGTCCACAGCCAAGCTATTCTGATATGCAACCTGCATAAAGGGGGCAAACATTACTGTTGCATTGTCATGCTGTTCTTTGTGAAGTGTACTTTTCAAAGATATTTAAGGGATCAATACAATAGTTGACATTTCTAGGATAATATGACAGATTTTCAGCGATTATTTACATCTAAACTGGAAGAAAAACCTCTATGCTCACGACCAAAGGTGTCTCTGCACCCAATCAACTCATAAATCTCCTATCTAGGAAGCAGGGGTGAAAGCTTAGTGGAGGCGAAACTGGGTTCTCCCCCTACCCCCACCGCTTTGCTCCGTGCACTGACCTCAGTACCTGCAGTTGTTAGATGCTGCTGCCGCTGGTCGGAGAAGATGAACAGGCATCCAAATAGTCCGCCGGCCCAAGCATTGAAGGGGGTATATAATGAATGGGCGAAGTGGGCCGTATTCCTTTGCCAACAAGTGTACCTAAGGTGGCCCAGAAACAAGCAGTCCGATGGCCAGGAAGCCTGTCATTGCTTTCTGTAGCAGTAACAACAAGAATCCCCCCACCCAACCACCACCACCACCCACCCCCACTCCTGATTTGGTGCTGCACTCCGCCACTGCTAGAAAGGATAGGCTGGTTCAGTCAAGGAGAATATTTTCTATGATCATGTTGAGATGGTTTGGACATGTCCAACGGAGGCCTCCTGAGGCGCCGGTGCGTAGTGGAGTTCTAAAGCGGACGGATAATGTAAAGAGCGGTAGAGGTCGACCTAAACTAACTTGGGACGAGTCCGTTAAGAGAGATCTTAAGGAGTGGAATATCTCCAAGGATTTAGCTATGGACAGGAGCGTTTGGAGATTGCCAATCAACGTGCCTGAACCGTAACCTCTTTTTGTCTTGTGCCCTTTATGTCCCTTTATGTGTCTCCATGTTTCTCGTCTCTTTTGGGTTTCATCTCTAACCTACCCCAGCTTGCTTGGGACAAAAGGCTATGTTGTTGTTGTTGTTGTTGTTGTTGTTGTTTGTTTGTTTGTTGTATCATAGCCCAACCATGCCTAGGCTCCTTAAGATCCCATAGAGTATAAATGGAATAAGTCATCTGATACGATTCTATATTTGTTACAGGTAACCTTAATTAGTCCTGCCCCTAAAGCACAAAAGCTTCCAGCAATTGTCTACATCTATGGAGAAAGTTATGTTCTGGAAAATGAGCACAATCTTGTATGGCATGCACAATTCATTTTTAGTTTTGCGCATGGTCATGCAAATGTCATAATTTTGCAGTGGCCTATAGCCAAACTCAACACTCCCTTTTGTAATTCTTTGGTACTAATACTTTTGGAATTTGGATAATAAAACATTACTCCCTCTGTCCCAAAATAGAAGTCATTCTCGCTTCCCGAGAAGTCAACTTTTTTAAACTTTGACCAATTATATATAAAAGAATAATAACATTTATAACACATAATTAGTATCATTAGATAGATCGTTGAAAATACTATCATAATAAATTTATTTGGAGATACAAATGTTGCACACATTTTCTACAAATCTAGTCAAAGATGAGAAAGTTTGACCAGCACGCATCCCATAACGTCATCTATTCTGGGACGGAAGGAGTAGGAGTGATCTATATCTTGACGAACACTGTACCAATATTGTTTTTGTGATCGCATTGGTGTAATTAGAAACATATTCGAATAAAGAAATACTTAGATTCTTCTTGTATACAACTTTAATTTTTTAATTTGACAATAAAACTTATAGATTCCTTTTCAGGCCAAAATTGAGAAAGCAAAATCTCAAACTAGACTTCAGCATCAACATTTTTCATTAAACGAGGCCAACATTTCCTATTTTAAGGATATAGTCTCGAGTCTAGATACATAGTTAAAGCTAAAGACTCAAAAGAGGAAGACGATAACAAAATATTGAGAAAAGATAGTTACCCTATCACGAATATGGTTACTTCTGTGAAGAAGATCAGTATTTCAGGCCAAATTTAGAATAACTGACAACAGCTAAAATGTTCATAAAAAATCTACTTCAGTAACTCAACATTTTAGTTTAACAAGCACACAGGCCCAATCCATTCCTTGGGAAAGCACAAAATCACCTCAGCTAGTTTATAAGTACTTCAAAGGCATGCTCTAAATTCTAGAATGTTAAAAAGTTAGTTAAAAGCCCAAGTGCTCAAAAAGGAAGACAACATGCAAATGTTAGTTACTTATTACTAATAGCATAGTCAGCAAAGGTATATTGAGCTTCTTAAGGAGTGGGAATAAACCGAAAGATAACACTAGAAGAGGGTAATCCAAAAATTTCAAGTTATTGTATGTTTAGTTAGATGATCCTATCGAAGCCCAAAAAACCTAACCAAGGGCATGCAGAATTTTGACCATCAGATTAGTTGCCAGTTGCCCTAACTTATCTATACTTTGGGAACCCGTTGTGTTGAACTATACATTGGGAAGAAAATGAACTTCCACTGACTATGTGTTGGTTGGATGTAAAATTATGGATACAAACCAAATATATGCCAAAGTACAGTCAAAAGTTTGGAAGACCCTACATGTATGACATAGAGTTGCAATAGAAAGCTTTCATTAGAAAAGTGTGTATTCTACACAACAGAGTGCAAATCAGTGTTAGTATCATCGAGTAATTATATTTGGCATAAACAAAGAGTTTGGTGGCAACAAGCATCAGAAAGGACTATAGGTTAAAATATCATCTTAAACTGCAACTAACTCCAGAATTTATGGCTCGGGTAAACATTGTCCACAACTGTATGTCCATTTAAAACATCGCATCTTACTATATGGCTTGCCAAAATTTGCCTCTCTAGTAATAGAAGATAAGAAAAACTAAGAAAACAACCTAGAGCTCTGGGTATAATACTTTGGTTATGACTCCATAATCAATAGCTCCAAAAGAAAGGCAAAACATGCTCATTTGGTCATTTATTATTTGATTAAACAGAATTGTTAACTTCTACACCAAGATTAATGAGAACAACTAAAATTACCTCCAGCAGAATGCGTACAAGTTCAGTACTTCCAAAGCGTGCTGCTTCAAGGAAACACTGATTTACATTGTCAGCGCCTCCTTCCACCAGCAATGATAAAAGGCCCTTAATGGAGACTGCTGAACTCCCAGAAGACCATCCAGGTTCAAATAAACTTGAGAAGAGCGTAAGGGGGAAGCAGACCGCATCAAATGCCTCAGTGAAAATCTTGCCACTTAAGTTGTCACCAGCTATGTCCAAGAAGGTTCTAAATGCTGATAAATGAAGCTGTACCTCTTGGAGAGTATTGCAGCTCCATCTGTACCTATGTGTGTCTTCAGAACAATGGTGCATATGAATACACTGTAAAGCCCATTCCATAAACTTCTGCACCTTGGCGCCTGCCTCTATTTTTAGATGCTCGGCACCAGGACAATCTCGCAGACGTTCATGCAATCTAAATTTCAACACCAAAGAAATGACATCACTAATAATATATTAAGCAATATATTCTGAATTATGTAAAGCTGAGAGTCACCTCTCTGCGACGATCTCCTTGCTATCACCCACAGTGATAGCCTTGCTTTGGCAGGCTGCAACACATGATGCAAGTAGCGAAGTCCTGAGGATTGCTCTGGCAAAATCCTTTGCCCCTGAGGCCACAATCTTCGCTATTAGACTATTGAGCCCCTCAAGATCCCGTTTCGTCCGCAAGAACCATATGGCATCAAGGGAAATCGACAGGCCATAATCCAGCATCGACTGCTGATCTGCTAGATCAACAAGACTTTCAGCAAGGCTCCACTGCCGCGAGAACAGCACCAGCTGCAGTGAGTGACCGAAGTCCACCCACCCATGCTCGTCTAGCCCCTGGCTTTGCACGCACCCATCCGATTCCTGTGTTTCGTCGTCCCCATGACTATGGTTGACACTGCATCCTTGGTCGTTCTTAGGCGCCAGCGCTGATTCCCTTGCAAACACCACCCCACTAGCCTGGCTAATCTCGTCGGCCTCTACCTCCACGAACGGCGATTTCTTCGCCTTCGCCCGGATGCTTCGTGGTTTGCCTTGCTCAACCATTTGATGCAAGAGAGATCCGGGATGTAATCCAACCTCACACCATTCTATTCCCTGCTAAAATAATCCGGCAACTCCTGATCATACAAAGCCGAAGAACCCTAAATCAAGAAGAAATACCACGCCGTTGCGACCAAAACTGTGCCGATCTGCAAACTCGAAGAGTAGAAAATAGCTAGGCATTAATCACAAGAAAGGATTACGAAACAACTTTTGAGGGGCAGAGAGATCGAACCTGAAACTTGCAAGATCGAAGACCATGCGGTAGGGGGGAAATATGAAGGAGAAGGGGAAAACATGCAAGCAAAAGCGGCAAGAGATGGGGACAGTATCTTATTTTTCCCCGCTGTGATTTTGATGGGGAGAGAATAATAAAGTTCACTGCCCCCTTGTTGGAGGCGTGGAGGCCACCGAATTTCTTATAGAATATACAAAAGTCTTGGCTTTGCAATCTATACCTGTATATTATATATATATATATATATATATATATATATATATATATATATATATATATATATATATATATATATATATATATATATATATATATATATATATATATAAATAATAAAGAGGTAAAATTTTAGACTTTTTCTCTATTTTTTTTTATCCGTCTTCCCCTGACTACCGGACAATAGAGAGTTTCTTTCGTCCGGACTTATATATACAATCCGTGCTCATACGAGTTAGAATAACTCTTGATTAGCGTGATATGGAGTCCGATTCTAAAACATAGGGTGTGTTCATTTCGCGAAAAGTGGTTGAAAAGTTACTGTAGCATCTTTCATTGTTATTTGGCAAAATTTGTCCAATCATAAATTAACTAGGCTCAAAATATTTGTCTCGACATTTACAGACAAACTATGCAATTAGTTATCTTTTTTACCTATATTTAATGCTCCATGCATGTGTCCAAAGATTCGATGTGATAGGTGAAAGAGGAAATATTTTGGGTTAGCACGTGAAGTGAACGCAGCCATATTGTGTAAGTGCTCATATGTGTTATTATTAGGTAATAGATACACGTATATTTAGAATCTATATACCAAACGTCTGTTGCAAGCATACTTTAAATAAAATACATCACCTTTTTTCACGCTGTGCGTTGGTTTTTTCTTCCACGAAGACGTTACCTTCCATGTGGTACACGGCACAAGGGAAAAAATTCGAATTGGACTCCTGGGGGTGCACGGGTATGCCTCTTTTTATTCCTGTTTTCTATTTCTTTTCTGGTATTCTTCAATTTTTCTTATAAAAAATTAAAACTATATCTTATCTATCTATATCTATGTCTAGAAGTTCCTTTAGATTGATTCTCATATTATGTTAATAAATTGAATAGACTTCTAACTCAATTCAGTTATGTTAACTTTGGTCGTATTAGCTCACGTAAATACAAGTTATCAAAGCAAATAGTTCACGATGAATACATCGGACTCTAGAAATTAACATGTATCTTATTTTCTTCCTTAGTCCCTATCTCATATGCCAGGGATTTTGGTTGCATCCTCCGTATCTCGTATATATGTGTCTAGTATTCATGACGCGCATTCATACAAGTTAGAACAACTTACGTGTAGGTCTCGCGATAATCCAGATTTGATTCATATACGTTTCGTTATAATGCACAAACACAATTGCTATCTATAATACCTAATATTAATTTAGTTTTTCATCTGTTCATTGGTTTCGTCTTTTCTCTGCAAAAATAAAATTACTTCCCTACTAACGTTCTCCATTTCTATATTTTATATTCAAAAATTTTATCCGTAGCTTCTCTTTGCTTCTATCATTTATCTGTTTTTGTTTTTTTATTCTGAACTGTTATCCGCAAGTTACCTAGATTAGCATATGGTCTAACAGATCAATAAGTGAACTGAAATCTCTTAAGTACTTTGTTGCCTAATTTAACTGAGATCTCTTAAGTAGTTTGTTGCCTAATTTAGTCTAAATATAACCCTATAATCCTCCACCAGGGCTGCCACGTGGAAAATTAAGAGAGGTCTCCCGTCACAGTCATCAATGGACAAATCAATTGTTTACACGTCAACAACTAACTACTTGCTAGCTTTAATTAAGTACTCCCTTTGTTATAAATTGTAAAACGTCTGGCTTTTCTAGATTCATAATTTTGCTACGCATCTAGATATATATATTATGTCTAGATTCATATTAAAAGCTATGAATGCAGATATGCCAAAATGTCTTATAATTTTATTAGAACTACGGATTTTTATGGATCCTCACGACATTTAACTATTACAACATATGGATGTATGAAAATTAAAGTCAGTAAGTTATGATAATATGTCTAAATTTTTCCATGCTTTGCATTGGGAGAAAAAGAAATCTATCATGATTATATTTTAATTCGATGTATTTTAATAGGATATTGATATATTATTAGCATCATTAACTTATATTATTGTGTGTGTGCATGTGCGTGTGTACCGTTTTGTTGTCATTTTATAAATATATGATAGTTTTTTCTACCGTTGCTCTAGTAACTAAAAAAGAAAAAAAATACCCTATCTTCGACGGCTCTCTGCACCATATATCTAATAGTTAGGAATAGAGGTTTTTATAAAAAAATATTCTCCAACAACTTTTCTAATTCGATATTTAAATATAGTCATTCTCTATTCTGTATTTCCCACTAGTTAAAGATAGATAATGAGGTTGACTCTTTAGTGCGCACAAAATATAGAAAATGATTTTTATTCAAATAACTCTTCAAAAAAATACTTTAGAGAATGAGTTTCAGAAACACTCTTGCTGATGCTCTTAAGGCGTGTAATTTCGTAGGTTCGGTATAAGACTTCTGTATGAATTCATGCAAAAGTGTTTTTTGTTCCCGTTCATATATATGTTAAGAATAATTTGATATTTCAAAATAATTTGTGTTCTATATTATAATACACACATAGGATGATTTGTGCTTGTATATTGTAATGATTTCTTTTTCACATGATATAACTGGAGTCTGGCAATTTTAGCTGTCATGGTTAGGAGAAGTATCAAAACTAAGTTTTTGAACGTTAATCCTCCTTTGATGTAATTATGGTTTAATTTGATAATGATCTCTTTTAATTTGTTGGAGGCTCTATAATTTAAATAGTTTTATACACCTCGTTCAATCTCATTTTAGAAACTTTTATGCTTTATGTTTATTATATGAATGATCACTTGTTTTAATTTTGTAGCAGTTCTACGCAACAATTCTATGCATTTTATCATTTAATTGATGTCATGTATGTGTGAGTTAATTTATGCACCTTTTTTGTTGTATGTGTGATATAATTTATGCACCTTATTTATGTGGAAAGATGGCTTCCTATATGTGTGTAAAACTGTTTTATTGTTTATTTGATTGATGTGTGCAAATATAGATAAACTAATACTTTCATGTTTGAAATAATGTGTGCACATTTTGTGTATTTACGATGTAACCTAAAACCATGCAAAAGAAGGCAAAATAATGCTCAAAAGGAAACACATACAAATTGAACTACATCTGTGAAACATATAATGAAACACTGAACTCTGTGTATTCTTAAGGTAAATTTCACGTCCAAAGTAAAATGGTCCTTTTGTCCCCTGCCTAACACCACTATAGGAGAAAACTGATGGAAAGACCACTAAAAGAATGAAAGATGGATTTGGGGTAAGCTCAAAATTGAAGGCCACGAAATGAAGGCTTAGTTTTTTTTTATTTAAGGAAGGCTTAGATTTAATAGAGCCATATATGGAATTTTATCTATATTAGATCTAACCTCTCTTACAATCAAGCTTAATTCACATAATTTACTCCTAAAATCCATTATACAAGCTCCACACTGAACTTAATTAAGGTATTACTCCACCTCGGAGGCTCAAACCAATACAAACTCATGTGTGCTCCATGGGTACGGCATGTGACGTACCCATGCTCGAGGTCCCTCGTGTATACCTCTATAGTACGTAGTCGATTTTTGATAGTTGACATCACAAATGAAAGCATTACTCAGTGCCACTGAGACGAGTAAAGATCAATGGGTTGTTTTTTCCCTAGAAGTCATGGTATTCTAGAGATGCAACTAAAAACTTGCATACGATGACATCAAGAAATAAATCATAATGCTTGTAAATATCTGTACATTGTGCACTAGCATGTACATTTATATTTTTTTGTGAGACCCAGTTACAGACGCAAATGCTCATAAACACGAGCGCACATTCACCTCTATGAATGCACGCACACACATCCTACCCCCTATAAACACCTCCAAAGAATTGAGTTGGATCACCACATCTCGAGATTGACGAAGTCACCACAGACGTCTCGTTGTTGATGGGCATGTCATCTATTACCGAAAGAATAGTGTCATTAAATTCTGGAATAAATCCAGAAAAATACGGGCACCCGTGTCAAGTTGGAGAGTTGAACCCGAATGGGAAGGTTCCACCATAAGTATGCTCAAACTTAGATCAACCTTGCGGTTCCTTGTTCCATTGCTGATTCTCTTCGTGTGTTATTTGACATTTGAATTCCCTCAACAATAGGTGAATTGTCACCGACACTTGTTCTTGGCATTCTATTACGCCTCCTAGCATTTTCTGCCCAATTGGTAAGGCATTCGGAGATATTTTCATCGAAGATCGCCTTCTTGAAAGAACTTCCCATCTTCATTAGTGCAAAACATTCAACATTAGCATCAAACTACACTCATAGTATGATTGTAGTATTATACTAATAGTTGAACCAAACAAAAAATGGAATACATTACCATGTTGATGTCACTTTATAATAATCATTTTGCTTTTTTTTAATAATCATTTTGCTTTTTTTACTTAACTAATTTAAGTATTGTTTAAATTGGCTAGTCCATAAGTTAAAATAAATTACCAAAAGATGCTTAAACAAAATGAGTTCAATATAAAGCTAGTTTAGCTAACTTACTTGAGAGATGAGAGCATAAAGAGGTAGGGTGCTGTATCCGCATAGGAGTTGGCAGATGACACTGAAAATGCATACATAACATGAATGCTTGCTTCCTCCAAAGTTTAAAATGGCATAATTGACAAATATTATTGGTTACCTTATCACCACACGAGTAATAGCATATGCCGGTTTTCCCATAATGCAAGAATTAAACCCATATGTTACCTGCAAGGTTTGGTGAGTGTTAAGTCGAGCTTGTTTTAGACATATTATTGAAAACAAACATAGAATATCCTAAACTAAATGAAACATGTAGAAGTTTGGTATTATATTCTATATGTTTGGGCATCGATTTGATGTTATCATGATGACATATTTTTTTTTATCTAACAACAGTCCATGATGTAACTATGAATTGTTTCAAAAAACAAGTAGACATTTGTAGGGTGAAAAAAAGGAAAATGGCTTATTGTTCTTACCCACAACCAAAAGAACAATGCAATTTCAAATGCATTTTCGAACAAGATGATATGAATCAAGAGAAGAACTAGTTTAGGCCTGTGGAACCAAAAGAGTTCATCTGAAGGAGTTACAACTAGAACCCCTTCTATTGCTGTATGCTTTTGGGCAACCTCGAGAGCCAACTCCGTGATAATATGCTCCATCTTACTTCCGAGCACAAGTAGCAACTGTATGGAATAAAACACATCCAATATATATGTTATGATTTACTAGTGACATGGAACTTTATATAATAGATATATTTGTGGTGAAACAATTTTACTACAAAATGCAATAATATGTATTATTTATATTTCTATAGGTCTAACAAATAAAAATTGTAGGTGCAAATGCTTTTTAAATTCTATCTTTATGGCACACACGTTATTTACTTACAATGAATGGGACTACTGATATCCAAATGTAGACGTACCATCCTATGATGACAACAATAAAGAGTAGTGTTAGTCTTTCACATAAGACATTTAATTTAATATGAAAGTTAAAAGAGATGCACGATGCAACCATATTGGTCTGACAACAATACACCACCAGTATCATAACTTATTTATGCATAAGTATAAAAACTTTAAGCAATACTCACTGAGCTTAGGAACATACCATGAACATTAAGTAGCAAGAATATCATTAGCATAGCCCAAAGGTACCAGCTGTGACAAACACACATATACATTTACTCATCGATCATAATGTTTTATATTATTAAGAGACTATGTGAACATATGGATATTAACATAGTAGCTTTGGTTGTTTACCTTATGCCAACGACTTTCTTGAAATCCCCTTCCAATGCTCTATTCATATAATTGTAAAAGTTGAATTTTGGATGTCCCCTGCAATGTTTCTACCAAAGCCAGACAACAAAAAAAATATAAAATTCTTCTATATATACAACATGAATAAATTAGGAACACATGTATGAAGTTGTATGTTAGGCTACCATGACAAAGCCAAGTCGTAGGGTTGTGTAGTCCTCCTCAGTGACTGATCCATAGAATTGTTTGAAAAAAGAGCGCTGGAGTAAAGTGATAACATTATTGTTATTTTATATTGAACCGATGCTAATAACATAAATTACACGCTAACATTTTAAAATACATGGGAAATATGCAAGATATATATACCAGCCAACCGAATATTTCCCATCTTTTCCCATGACCTCTGAAGTGACTTTTGATAAATTTGAATTCTTGCACATGCTTGATCATTTCAGGAGCTACAAAATTTGGCCCCGACAACACATTATAAACATAGTACAGTTTATATAGAAATTGCTATAATAAAAAATGTGCAGCTAACTTGCTAAACAAGGCAGTATATATGTGTATATATACCACTATCATCGTTTTGCTGGATCTTCTCCTCCCAATATTTCCAGTTTCTTGTCTAAAGAGAATGAACAATAAAATATTTAGAAAAAGAATGTGATAATCTATTTTTGAACATAAAGCTTCACATTTTCCATATATACCTGTGTGATTCCAAGAATAACTGTAACAGCGCTGAGAACCACATGCGTGACTGCCAAGACGAAGATAAATATGTGTAACTGATGAATAGCTTCTATCGAAAGTATTGGAACTTTGCCCTGTAGAATATGACGGCATACACAAGCAGGTTATGAAAGGTGAAGGGCGATCATAAGTTAAATGAGAATAATATATCGTTTGTAAGCAACATTTGGGGAAGTGCTTTTCCTAAAAAAAACGGAAAATTGCAGTATTGTAAGATAAATAAATAATGTATTGATTATTGATATCATTTCAAAATGTCTAATTAAGCTCGGCATTAAAAACAAGTGGATGACTATGAAGTTCACAAAGTGAATTTATTATTTCTTGACATCACAATCCAATTGATTATTTATTTTATTGATATGAAGGGAGTACCAAACCAAATTAAGCCCTTGTTTAGATGCCGAGTTGGGGGCTGCCGAGTTGGAACAATGCGCATTAAATGCGCACTGTTCCAATTCGTTTGTATTTGGTAAAAATTGTCCAAACTTTGACTAATTAGGCTCAAAATGTTCGTCTCGCAAAGTACAACAAAACTGTGCAATTAGTTTTTAATTTCATCTACATTTAGTACTCTATGCATTTGCCGACATTTCAATGTGACGGGAAATCTTCTTTTTACATAATAGAATTTAGGGGGAGAAGTTGGGAACTAAACAAGGCCTAAAACATGGTCAACAACAAGGGTGAGACGGAAGCCGGTGAGCCTACAGGCTACAGCCTAGTAGATTTGAATTTTGATCGCTTCAAGCGGTAAACGCCGGTACGGTACCGGCCGCGGACTTTCCCTTTCCGTTCCGTCTGGGGCCGGGGTCTGGCAAACCCAATAATGCAAAGCAAATACGCTACGGCAGCGCCACGCACACGCACCTTATTGAGGCAGTAGTCACTGGAGGCGCCTCCTGCCGCCAGGAGCCTCCTCGTGCCGCCGGCGAACATGAAGTGCGCGGTGATCTTGGCGGCGCCGGCGGCGGGGAGCGAGCAGGGCAGGAGGTGGTGCATCACGCTCTCCCGGACGCATATCTTCTGCGTGGCGCCCTGGAACACGGTGAGCAGCAGGGAGATGAACCCCAGCAGCATCAGCTCTGCGTTCGTTTCGTATGACCACAGCACAAGAAGCAATTCGGCGTTAGGCACGATGACCGGGTCAGCAACTCAGCACAAGCAGAGTACGTAATAACGCAAGCATGCATCAATGCATGAACATGCATGATGATAGATGCTCTGGTAGTAGATGTGGAACGCACCTTCTTTGACCTTGAGGAGGGCATCATACAGTGGCTTCCGGCGGCCTTTTGTAAGCTTCTGTATATATGATCATGCAAGAAGAAGAGTTCATATATACATGCAGAAAGCTTAATCAGACAAATGAGTAGATCGGACGACGATCCATGCATGTGACCGGCGGTGGACGTACGTACCTTGCCGAGGCGGTGGAGCAGTCGCTCGAAGAGCAGGGAGATGACGACGATGATGGAGCATACGGAGGCGACGATCCACGTGGGCGTGTGCTCCAGCGTTATCTCCTCCGCGCCGTCGGCTTTGGCGCCGCCGCCGGCCATGGCCGCCGAAGCCCAGCTCCGCAGGTAGGTCCTTGCTGGCGGATTGGATCGTACTACCTGGGGTTTTGCATAAACTTATTCCGTCCCCTTAATTATTTACGCCTAATCTTGGGCAGCAATGTCAAACGGCCGGGCCACACAAACTAGTATCCGTCATGCACAGAAGTGGAGCGATGAATATGAATGAATGAATGAATGAATGGGTTGCCTCTTCTTATATACTTGGCCAGTCCAAGAAAGAGACAACAGCATGAAATAGCTTGAGACCTTCCTACTGGGAAATAATGCATGCATGCGCATACATATATGAACAAAATTGCCGCCAACAACCGATTAATTAGAACCGTGTATTTTGTCTTGTTATTTATCGACGAAGAGTTAGCCTGTTCGCTTGACTGATCTGGCTGGCGAAAAGTACTGCTGATTGGTTTTTTATGAGAAAAAAATACTGCTAGCTGACTGGTTGATTTGGCCGATAATCTCAAACCAATAGGCCGAGTAAGTCAACGGTGAGCTAACAGATCGAACACGTACATACCCCCTAGCAGTCTAGCTCATGTAGTACGATTTTCACTATTCTGTCCTTTTTGGTTTGCTAGCCTCCAGTGCAATGTCCGCATGCACACAGAAGCGTCAAGAGACCGGCGTGCTGCCTGCTGTTCCCGTTGGAGACGGCTAACCTCTAGCTCTAGCTAGCCACTAGCCTGCGTGCTGATAATATAACGCGGCGATGGAGAAAAAACATGCATGGACCTCCGATTGAGCAACAATTATATTAACCCCGTGTGGAATTGAAATATGATCAGATAAGAGATGATTCAGATCCAGTAGTGCTTGGGTTTCCGTTTAATTTCTCTCCGTGTTGATCCATCAGGCGATCAGCTCTCTCGTACGTCTGGACTCTGCACACAGGCAGACAGACCAAGGAACACAAGACCTGTTCAAACTTGAAAGCCGGGTCGCTGACGTGCAGGTGCTTCTGGGCTTGTTTAGATAGAAAGTTTGGAGTGGCAAAGTTTGCAAAATGCCATAAATGTGTACTGTAGCAATTTTGTTTTTATTTGGTAATAATTATCCAAATATTGATTAATTATGGGTGTGTTCACTTGGTGAAAAGTGGGTGAAAAGCTATTGTAGCATCTTTCGTTGTTATTTGGTAAAATTTATCCAATCATGGACTAACTAGGCTTAAAAGATTCGTCTTGACATTTACAGACAAACTATGCAATTAGTTATCTTTTTTACCTACATTTAATGCTTCATGCATGCGTCCAAAGATTCGATGTGATGAGTGGAAGAGGAAATATTTTGGGTTGGCATGTGAAGTGAACACAGCCTAGGCTCAAAATATTCGTCTCACAAAGTACAACAAAATTGTGCAATTAGTTTTTGATTTCATCTATATTTAGTACTCTATACATGTGCCGGCATTTTGATGTGATGGAGAATCTTCTTTTTGCATAGTGCCAAATGCTGCCTTTTAGTGCCAAAGTTTGACATCTAAGGCTATCCGCACTCATGGACCTCTATATTCATCCTCTATACGTCCTAGTCAGCAAGATTCTCTCCTCTATACTCAATTCTCTCGTACCTATCCATCTTCTATATCATCCTCTATCCACTCTATCCACTGTGGGACCCACTTGTCACTTTATCTAAATATATCCATGTGTGATCTAGTTTTGAAGGATTTATTGAGACGAATGTAATGGTGCAATCGAAATTTAATTTGGATTTTTAGTTTGTGAGTTATAGCATTTTTTCCTTTGTTTAGCTAGTGGGGCCCGCCACTGCCCACTATAGAGTAAGCATTGTATCACTCTAAATATAAAGTGAGAGAAAGGATAGAGTATCGTTTTAGAGTACCCAGTGCATCAGTTTTTACTCTATATTCGTACTCTAAATCTTTAAAGTACTCCCTCCGTCCCAAAAAGAGTGTCGTTTTAGAATTTCAGACATCTTATTTAATCATTCGTCTTATTCAAATTTTTTTGTATAAATATCATTTATTTTGTTATGACTTATTTTATCATTAGAGATACTTTAATAATGATATATTTATTTTATAATTTGTATAAAAATTTTAAATAAGACGAACGGTCAAACACGATGTCCAAAAGTTAAAAACGTCACTCTTTTTGGAACAGTATGTCTTTAGAGTACCCATGTGGCCAGTCTAAACATGGCCAAAAGAACGAAACGAACCCACTAGTCTGCCTCTGACGTCTGATACGTTCGTTCCGATTTTATTCAACAACAGGACAAGAATGAGCTAACAGTAGCATGCATGTTATCTGTTGGCTTAACAAGCAGTATATATAATCAATTAATTTTAATCGGCAGTTTTAGTTAAGCAGCAGGAGTCTGTGTTGAAGATAAAATAAACAATGCGTTGTTTGAGTTGGATCCGCCAGGTCAATGCACTGACGGGAAAAATAAGTCCTGTTTAGTTTCTTCCCTTAAAATTTAATATCTATTGCATCGAATTTTTAGACACATGCATGGAGTATTAAATTAGACTAAAAAAACTAATTGCACAAATTGCGACTAATTTGCGAGCCATATTTTTTAAGTCTGAGTAGTCCATGATTTGACAACGTGGTGCTCCAGCAGAGATACAGTAACATGTGCTAATGCCGAATTAATTAGACTTAATAAATTTGTCTCGCGGATTCCTAAGAATTTATGTAATTTATTTTTTTATTATTATCCGAACACTCTTATGCGGCACCCAATGTGACACCCTTAAATTTTAGCCCCTACATTTAAATAACACCTAAATGGCAATGTGTATGTGCGAGGCAACACGTCAGGGTACCTTAGCTTTCTCCGGGTTTTTTTTTTTGAGAATTCTCCGGATTTGTTTAGTTGGAGTATTAGCTAGGGAAAAAGAAATTTGACGGACGGGCCGATCTACCTATCTGAGTTGCGTCTGAGGAAATGGATAGTCGTCGACGTCGTCTTCAGCTCAACAGATAAGACATCGATCGTCGGAACAAGCGTAGGCGACTTTGGAAAAACTATACCACTCGATGAACTGGTCATCAAAGTTCAAAACCACTGCACATGGCAGCTGATCGACCAGCAAGGAACAAAAGGTACAGTTGAAAAGGCAACAAGTTGGATAGCACGTCGCACAAGGTGATCGAGCCCGCTGTATCCGACGATGAGACGAGAGATACATACATAAAAAACCCCGTGCCTGACCGTCAGCTAGTTAAGACCTTGTTTAGTTTTAAAGTTGGGAGGTGCTAGAAATATTGTAACATTTTGTTTGTATTTGTCAATTTTTTTTTCAAACATCGACTAAGTAGGCTCAAAAGATTCGTCTCGCAAAGTACAAGCAAACTGTGTAATTAATTATTTTTTTACGTATATTTAATACTCTATGTATGTGTCAAAGATTTGATGAGATGGTGATGTGGTAGAGAATTTTTGCACTTTTTGCATTTTGGAGGAGAACTGAACAGGGCTAACTGGCTACGACGGTCCGAGACAAAACACTGCAACTATACAAGTACGCGGCTGGTTGCAAGCAAGCCGTTGCTGACTAGTTGCATCAGCAAGAATTCAGCCGTAACCTTTGACTCTGGTGCGGGCGTAAGCCTGTCCGCAGTGGCATACTCTAAATGATACTCTAAAGCTGATACTCTAAAGCTTTAGAGTATGAATATAGAGTAAAAACTGCTGCACTGCATACTCTAAAACGATACTCTATCCTTTCTCTTACTCTATATTTAGAGGAGTACAGTGTTTACTCTATAGTGCGCAGTGGCGGGCCCTACTAGCTAAACCAAGGAAAAAAATGCTATAACTCACAAACCAAAAATCCAAATTAAATTTCGATTGCACCATTAAATTCGTCTCAATAAATCCTTCAAAACTAGATTACTCATGGATATATTTAGATAAAGTGACAAGTGGGTCCCACAATAGATAGAGTGGATAGAGGATGATATAGAGGATGGATGGGTGTGGGAGAATTGAGTATAGAGGAGAGAATCTTACTGACTAGGACGTATAGAGGATGAATATAGAGGACCATGAGTGCGGATAACCTAAGGAATGAACAAGCAGAGAGGGAGAAATGGCGCGTTCTGGAGCGCGCGTGCAGCACTACGTACATACACAGACGAACGGCATCCCGCTGCATGGTGGGGCCTGCGTCCTCTGCATAGCGGAGGAACGACATCCCGCTAGATTTAGCGGAGGAAGCCGGCTCCCGAAAGCGATACAGGACAGCGCTGCAGGGCATTTTTACGGTAAACGCAACTGCAGGATGGGGTAACGGAAGGGATCCAGAACCCGATGCAGACGGCCTTACTACATCTACCGGTACTATATGCAAATAAATGCTCCATACTATATACAAATAAATGCTCCACGAGTGGGAGCGATCCTGCAAATCTCGATTGGGACTTGGGAGGGATCGAGTCCAGGGAAATATTCGCGCGATGTCGTCGGTTTTCCACAGGACGGAAGGGGAGTTGGTATAGTTGAACTGTTGGGCTGGTTTTTATCTTTTCTAGAAAAGAAAAAAAACTACTGGAAGTGGGAAGCTCTCTTACAAGAGCGCCTATTCGTGCAGCCGATACCGCCCCTCCTCAAGCTTTATCGCATTACGCAGCAACTGTCGTTTTCGGTTTCCTTTACTTTTGGCAACCGAATAAATCACAGGAACCAAGATTCCCCTGCTGCTCCCCGCGTGATTTGTTTTCCTTACCATTTACGTTTCCATCCATGGAAACAGACACCTTCTTCATTGTTGAAAAAAATACTTTTAAAAACATATAAAAGCATGTAATAGCAAATGACATATGAAAATAAGCAACTATAATCGTCTAGAGCATTTATCTCCTGCAAAAAGGTTGCTCAACCAAAAACCTTTTTCTAAAAGAATAGATAAGTCTATAATGTATATAGTTTACCAAAAAAATATAGAACGTGCACATACTCCTATCTATCTAAAGAAATATAATGTCATATTTTTCTCAGAGTTATATAACCTTAGATTGTTTATGACAACTCGAGACAATAATTTTAACTTTATAATCCAGCCCCTATCTAGCAACCAAACACACTATACACACCCCATGCGAGCGCGATGGTGGCTTAGGTTGATGACGGGCTGATGTGCATCCTCTTGGGTGGCTTAGGGTATGTTTGGATTACAAAAGAGGGGCTTAGGGTATGTTTGGATTACAAAAGAGTTACTATAATATCCGTGGTACATATGATTATTATAAGTTAGATATGAACTATAATAATTATAGTGCTTTGATTCCTTGATTATGTTGTGGTGGATTATTCTTAGTTCAACTGAAAAGTACTCAATTACCAAAAAACAGGGCCAATGTCGACTATGAGATTATTGAGTACTGAAAAGTACTCAATTACCAAAAAGTACTTGGTAGGCGGTTGCAAGCAAGCCGTTGCTGACTAGTTGCATCAGCAAGAATTCAGCCGTAACCTTTGACTCTGGTGCGGGCGTAAGGAATGAACAAGCAGAGAGGGAGAAATGGCGCGTGCGCGTTCTGGAGCGTGCGTGCAGCACTACGTACATACACAACAGAGACAATCGTCGATCGGACGCGGACACCCCGCGGTGTCCACTGTCCAGGCGTTGGTGGTTCATCTCAGGCACCGCGTCGCGGGACGTATGTATGTACGTCGTCGATGACAACTGTGAGAAGAGACGACGCGACGAGGTATACATACATTGGCTACTTTCTATGGTACTAGCTAGTACTATATAGCCACCAATCAAGTACCAGTAACAATGGTGTATGGCCTGGTGGTTTAACCCCCAACCGTGACAAGAAAGCGTCTTTGTTCAACCTGCTTCCGCTGCATGCAGTGGCTAGTTAGCACTCGAGAAACCTGAGTAGTCAATCTTTGCTCGGTCCTACAAGCGCGTCAGGATTGAGACCCACTGAAAACAGTGGGGTTGTTGAAACTTGAAACGGGCAGCCGCGTCATATCAATAACAATAAAGCACAACCCTAAGTTCTGACATCCACGTTGTTGATGTGTAAGAGCAAGGCTAATGGTTTAGCCCACTGCCGGCTGAGAGAAGCTGCCATGCCACTTACAGCTAATCATACAGTCAACTTGTACAGTGATTCAGCTGAGAGGTGTACTGTAATAAAAAAAATACAAGCATTTAATGTCAACATGTAGAAGTCCATGTACATGCCATCAGCTGTGATAGATATCTTTGTCGTCATTCACCAAACAATAATAATATGACGGAAACAGGTGGATAAATGAAAAATACTAAGCCAAGACATGATTGTATACTGAAATGAGATCCACGGAACTTCAAAGAATTTTTTTTCTCCAACTAGTGAAACAACATCAACCAAGCCATACTAAATAAGTTCATTAACTAGCACATTGATAAGTTCAAGCAAGAGTTCGCTAGCACATAGATCATTAACTAAAAACAATACTAAATAAGTTCATTGGCACACAAGCCATTAACTAAAAACAGTAGTAAATAAGTTCACTAGCACACAGGCCATTAACTAAAAACAGTAGTAAAATAAGTTCAATGGCACACATGCCATTATTTATTGATGATCTAGACGACGGAGATAGAAGCAACTTCGGTAGAATGGAGCAGCCAGCACATTTGCATCAAGTGACAACACTGCTAACATAATAGTGTCAAAGTTAAACATATGGGTCCTGAAAATTAGCTACAAAAGTTCAAGTTTGTGGACAAGTGTGGATGAAATACGTTCAAGACAACATGTTCAGAATTTTAGAGTGGATACCTGCAAGTAGCATCTGCAGCATTCTGTACACCATGCCCAGTCTTGATTCCTGGAAAAATACATGTAAGACATCATATTAGTTCTCACTATGAAGGGAAAAACAACAGAAACATGCAGGTTTCAGAATTCTACCATGACTAGTTACGTTGCCTATTTTCGAACTTACGCCAAATGTGCTCAATGAGATCATTTTTAAGCTGGGTATGTTGTGGACGATCTCGGATAGCAACTTTTCTATGCATGACATCGACAAAGCGTGGATTACGACTAGTGTTCACTTCAGGAGGTAGAGCAAAGGATGCCCCTGGATTCTCATTCAAGTCAATATGAATTTTAACATCCTCTCTTTCATCTTCCACTATCATATTGTGGAGAATCACACAAGCTAGCATGATCCTTCCAATACTCTTTCTCTTCCATAGGCATGCAGAACGATGAACAATGGAAAAACAGGACTGCAATACCCCAAAAGCACGCTTCACATCTTTCCTTGTCCCTTCTTGATGCTCAGCAAACAACTGATGCTTCTCTGTTTGGGAAAGTGTTATTGACTTCATGAAAGCTGCCCATTCTGGATATATACCATCAGCAAGGTAATAACCAGTTCTATACTCATTGCCATTGACTGAAAACTGAACTTGAGGGGCTTCTCCTTTTAAGGCATCAAGAAAAAGTGGGGACTAGTTCAGCACATTAAGGTCATTGTTTAACCCAGCAACTCCAAAGAATACATGCCAAATATGAAGGTCATGGAAAGCAACGGCTTCTAGGATTATAGCTGGAACACCATAATCACCACGGGTGAATTGCCCCCTCCAAGCTAAAGGACAATTCTCCCAACGCTAATGCATGCAATCTATGCTACCTAGCATTCCAGGGAAACCACGAGACTCGTTAACCTGGAGTATTCTCTCAACATCCTCACATGTGGGGCGTCGCAAGTACTCCCCACCAAACACCTCAATCACCCCTCGTGCAAACTTGTCCAAGCACTGTAATGCAGTGGACTTCCCAATCTTTAAGTACTCATCAAGAGCATCTGCAGCACTGCCATAAGCCAGCATGCGCATGGCTGCTGTACACTTCTGCAGTGGTAAGAGCCCTATTCGACCAGCACAATCTGCCCTATAAGTAAAATAGGGATTCCACTGACCAAGGGCATCCACAATTCTTAGGAAGAGATGTCTATTCATACGAAATCTAGTACGGAACATACTCTCGGGGTAGAGTGGTTCTTCAGCAAAGTAGTCCGCTACAAGACACTCATGGGCACCTGCATGATCTCTCCGGATGCTCTTTCTAGGACCATATTATCACTGAGGTACCCCACCTGAGAAGGCAGCCTTGAACTTCATTGCAAGACTCCTAGCAAATGAGTCGAGGACACTCTGCTCGGCAACATGCTTTTCAAGGATTTTGGAAAGGTCTAGCTCATCAGAATCATCTGAGTATGAGTATGAATCTGACATGGTTTGGGCTGAGTAGGAAGATCAGAGAGCACGAGGAGAGAAACTCAGTTTTGCAGCCAGAATAGAAAGATGAGGGGATTATATAGAGTGTTCTGATACGTGTTGTAGTTCTGCACTGCATTGTAGTTACATGTAATTTAATTGTAGTATAGTTATCTGGAGTATTGACTACGTGTATGGGTATCTGGACTGCATGCTAACAGTCCACATTTTCAGCATAGACTACATTAAGTGCAGCACATAAATCAGTAATCTATATTTTCAGCATAGACTACATTAAGTGCAGCACATAATTCAGTAATCCATATTTTTAACATAGATTACATTAAGTGCAACACATAATTCAATGATCCACATTTTCAGCATAGTAAAACATTCAGTAAATTGAACTTGTTTCAGCATAGTAATCATTCAGTATAATAAATGGAATCGTAAGGAATACCTTAGTCATTTTTTTAAATAAGCTATCCCTCAGGCACCTCAATGCCAACACATGCTCGGCTTTCACATCTTCATCCATTCCAGTTGTGTCTTGCGTCAGTAACGATCGATATATTTCTAGTATAACTGTCTCCTTGTTTTCTTTTGCTGCAAGGTGAGCAAGCCTCCGAGATTCAAGCTTCTCACTAGACACACGCCTTTATGTTTCTAACATCTTTGTACGTCCTTCATTTGCAGCTTTTTGAGCATCTAAAAAGTTGTGAAGCTCATCTTCGATATCTATTATAGAATGCTGGTCCTTTTTCTTTCTCTTGCGCAGCTCTTTAGCTTTCCTGCCCCCCATTGGTCGTTCATCTCTAACATCGTCCAGAGAGAACTGCTGCTCCACTTCCTCATCAACACTAAACTTTCTTTTCTCTAACTCTAGATCTTTAAGGCGTTCCAAATAGACTTCCCATTTTGGTTCCTTGGAAGGAACTTCCCAACAATGCCTATACGCAAATGGACCATCTTTTTTGTGATCTTCTTCGTAACTTGCCAGTGCCTTCTTCATTACATCATCTTCTGATTCACCACTACCCCACATAGAATCAGCCTCCTTCCAGTTACCACAAAACCAACCAACCCTTAGCTTAATTCTCCACCAATGATCCTTTACTTGCTTAGCTGATCTGACTCAATTTTTTGGGACGGTTCTGTTAAAACCTTCAGTAACACCATTCCAGTACTAATCATTCTTCTTATAATTGGCTTGGATGGGATCATTTGAATTCATCAGCCAAGCACTAACCTGCAACATTATCAATAGATGTCAATTGATGTGTGTGCTAGCAATGTAACGCATAATGCCTTTTAATTAAAAAAACACTTACCAATTTAAGATCCTCCTCTTTTGTCCATGTCAAGCGCTTTTCAGACCTACTGTGATCAGCATCATTGTTGTCACTGTCAATATGGATTGCCTGTGATGCAGTCCTATTGCTTGCAACTTGTGGTGTGCTCTTCAACATATTAACAAAACCACCAGGAGGGTGAGAATCTAATCTCCTGTCAAAAATAAATATGAATACTGAATTCTTGTGTACCAGATTAGCCCTGCCAAAAATAAATATAAACTAACTAATCTCCTGATCAGACCATGAGGGATCTCGCAAACATCTAGGCTAGATAAGAAACACCACAAATATTGCTAGAAAAAAATATGCATCATTTTTGTTGCAGAAGTCTCTCATATGAAATATAAGCCATCTAATTACAGAGCAAAATAGACTAGTACAAAATTAAATAACTAAGAATACTTAAAAGGGCCACAAAACAATATTAATCAAGAATGGATCACGTACCATACTAGCACATCAAAATCTTCTTTGACTGTCAGCCGTAGGCCAAGAATGCCTTGAGCCACCAATACCAGCAACAGCAGGTGTCCACCAAGCCCCTTGAGTTGACGAACCAGCCATGCCTGGTTGTTGAGCTGATGAACCTGCCACGCCTGGTTGTTGTATGCCGCCGCCGAACCAGTATGGTGCGGATGAAGGAGGCAAACACCGCGGCGGGCGAGGTGGACACCACATGCCGGGTCCGAACATGGAAGGGTTGGATGCTGGTTGAACAGGCTGAGTGCTCGGGGCGCCAACAGGCTGAACCACCAGCCGGGGAATCTCCATAGGTGCCGACGCAGAGGTTCTCTTCGATTTCTTACTCATCTCGCATAGGCAACGGCGGCGGCCGGTCGGTGTGGTGTCTAGGGTTTGGGAGAGAGGTCGATTGGGGTGGAATTGAGGCTTAAATCATTCGATTTGGTGCGCAAACAACCAATCTGGCGCGCGGGGAAGCAATTTGGCGGGAGAGCATGCCGATTTGGCGCCAAGAGAAATGGTGTGGAGCACAGGATCGGGAAGGGGAGAGATGGGAGAGCGAAGCGTCGGCTTCTCGCCGATAGCGAGCTGGGAGACGGCTGCGAGAAATAATTTTTTTCTCGGACCATGAGCTGCAGGCGAGCGAGATGGGAAACACTTACTCCGTAATCTCTCTCGGACGTGGCCCTTTTCCATGTCGATGTGGACTCATCCCAGCCGGCTAAAAAACGTTATTATACTTGCTCTAATTTGACAATTACTACATCTACCCATACTATATGCAAATAAATGCTCCATACTATATATACAAATAAATGCTCCACGAGTGGGAGCGATCCTGCAAATCTCGATTGGGACTTGGGAGGAATCGAGTCCAGGGAAATATTCCTGCGATGTCATCGGTTTTCCACAGGACGGAAGGGAGTTGGTATAGGTTTTTATCTTTTCTAGAAAAGAAAAAAAACTACTGGAAGAGGGAAACTCTTACAAGAGCGCCTATTCGTGCAGCCGATACCGCCCCTCCTCAAGCTTTATCGCATTACGTAGCAGCTGCCGTTTTCGATTTCCCTTACTTTTGGCAACCGAATAAATCACAGGAACCAAAGATTCCCCTGCTGCTCCCCGCGTGATTTGTTTTCCTTACCATTTACGTTTCCATCCATGGAAACAAACACCTTCTTCATTGATGAAAAAAATACTTTTAAAAACATATAAAAGCATGTAATAGCAAATGACATATGAAAATAAGCAACTATAATCATCTAGAGCATTTATCTCCTGCAAAAAGGTTGCTCAACCAAAAACCTTTTCTAAAAGAATAGATAAGTCTATAATGTATATAGTTTACCAAAAAAATATAGAACGTGCACATACTCCTATCTATCTAAAGAAATATAATGTCATATTTTTCTCAGAGTTATATAACCTTAGATTGTTTATGACAACTCGAGACAATAATTTTAACTTTATAATCCAGCCCCCATCTAGCGACCAAACACACTATACACACCCATGCGAGCGTGGTGGCAGCTTAGGTTGATGATGGGCTGATGTGCATCCTCTTGGGTGGCTTAGGGTATGTTTGGATTACAAAAGAGTTACTATAATATCTGTGATACATATGATTATTATAAGTTAGATATGAACTATAATAATTATAGTTCTTTGATTCCTAGATTATATTGTGGTGGATTATTCTTAGTTCAACTGAAAATACTCATAATTACCAAAAAGTAGGGCCAAGGTTGACTATGAGATTATTGTAATATGATGCTTTGATTATAATAATTTACCATATAATATAGCCTATTTAGGTCACAATTAAAGTATTTTAACTGATTATTACAACTATAGTGGATTCAAACATACCATTATTCTTTTCTTGACAGTTAGGCCTAACAA
The DNA here is from genome assembly GCA_038087645.1 of Saccharum hybrid cultivar R570. Lineage (NCBI taxonomy): Eukaryota > Viridiplantae > Streptophyta > Magnoliopsida > Poales > Poaceae > Saccharum > Saccharum hybrid cultivar. The sequence continues at coordinate 3,120,443 of JAQSUU010000198.1, forward strand.
CAAGTAAAATAACTCATGAGGGCGCAGACTTGTGAATGTGATTAACAGGGAGATTAAAGAGGGGGTCCCGTGGAAAATTCCAATTGTTGGGAGCCTTTCTCCTACCGGCATGCACGATTTTTGTAAGGGCAGTCCCAACCCTCCAATTAGGATAGCTTCCATAGCATTAAATACCCTGCCACATAGGTAAAAAGTCTGATGTGGCACCTTGTCTGCCCTAAGACCAAGGCATTAATAAATAATAATAAGATTATTGGATGTTTAAAACATTTTTTTACATGAATTTTGGCAAAAATTGTCTACCAGCCAAAATGTTTGGTACTCCCTCTATTCTAAATTATAAGACGTTTCGGATTTTCTAGATACATAGCTTTTGCTATGCATTTAGATATACACTATATTTAGATACATAACAAACACAATGTATCTAAAAAAGCTAAAACGTCTTATAATTTAGAACAAAGGGTCTAGACAGGCAAGATCCTTTGATTAAAGAGTGATGAGAGATTGTTAAGATGATTCTTCATATGCATCGTTCTCTAGTCTAAATCATTCCACATGACATCCTTAACCAATACTCTCTGAACGACTGAACTAGTCCCAAAACTTTAGCTTAAAGATCTAGTTCTACTACTAGTCCATTATTTGCCAATGGAATACCTCAAGCAGGGGAGGATGCACAATAGGTGCATGAGGATACAAACCCCAAGATTTCTGCAATACCAACATTTTATCCATTGTGTGCATATAACATATATTGTCAAATAGAAAAGCCCAAGTGGTCATCTCACCTCTGAGGTTATCAGCACTCCTCCCTTCTAGGCCTAGAAGCCCAACCAATACCAGTTATCAGCACTCCTCCCTTCTAGGCCTAGAAGCCCAATCCACGGTGCATGTGTACTTCTGTAAAATGTATAAGCAATTTGGCGAAGATGAAACGACAAATTGGAAACACTCAAAAGGCCTAGAAGCCCAACCAATACCAGTTATCAGCACTCCTCCCTTCTAGGCCTAGAAGCCCAATCCACGGTGCATGTGTACTTCTGTAAAATGTATAAGCAATTTGGCGAAGATGAAACGACAAATTGGAAACACTCAAAAGAATCATCCTCTCCTAGGATTCCTCTACCTCGCCGCAAACCCGCGTTGGTGTAGCGAAGCTAGGCCCTATTTAGTTTCCAAAAAATTTTGCAAAATTTTTCAGATTCCCTGTCACATCGAATCTTTAGACACATGCATAAAACATTAAATATAGATAAAAAATAAAACTAATTACACAGTTTAGACGAAATGGACGAGACGAATCTTTTAAACCTAATTAGACTATGATTGGACACTGATTGCCAAATAACAACGAAATTTGCTACAGTGTCATTTTGCAAAAAAATTTGCAACTAAATAGACCCTAGAGAATTGGAGAGGGGAGGAGGGGGAGGGTGCACCTGCCTTATACATGTGTAGACGTCGTAGCCATGGTAAAAAATCTTCTGTTGCTGCAATGCTCTTTGTGTGAGTTCCAAGACTGGAATGGAAATGGAATGTGCGCAGCAGCTCCAACCAAAGCTCGTAGAAGCCCGTGTGAAGAAAAGGAGAAGCCCAATGGGCTTGCTACAAGCCCAGGACACGCGTGGCACGTACAGCAGCGGCACCTCGGCGCGCGCTGTTCGGCCGCACCCAGCTGATGTGGCCGGCAGGTCTGTCTGGTGGCCTCGACAGACCCGAGCGAGCACCACAAATCTGGCCCAATCGCCACTGACTCGCGGACCCCTGCCGGATCCAATCTGTTCCCCTGGTCCACGTGCTCTACCGGAGACAGTCCGATGCCCTGTGGACGGCGGCGATCTACGCCTCCTGCACTCGCGGGACCTATGCCGTGTTTAGATGGTGAAAATTTTTACAAAATGCTACTGTAGTATTTTTTATTTTTATTTGATAATTAATGTCTAATCATAAATTAATTAAATTTAAAAAATTCATCTCGTGAATTATGACTAAATTATGTAATTAGTTTTTTTATCTATATTTAATACTTTATGCATGTGTCAAAGATTCAATGTGATAAAAAATCTTAAAAAAATTTATAAAATTTTCTGAAACTGAACACCCTAGGCACAACACAACAACAGAAAATCCAACGGGAGGCGACCAAAAAAACCATAAAAGCATAAAGAAAATCGAGCATTGGCCGGGACGGAGAGAGAGGAGGGTTTGCGCCGCGCTGCTCTACTGGGAGGAGCACAAGTGTATCGCTGCGGTTGCGGCGCCCGCCACAAGCACACAGGGGGGGCAGGCTAGGCTAGCTAGAGCCTGCCAGGGTTTGCCGTGCGCGCTTGCGAGCTTTGGAGAGAAGAGGGCAGGGGAGGGAGGAAGCAGGCAGCAGAGATGGAGGTGGGGTTCCTGGGCCTGGGCATCATGGGCAAGGCAATGGCGGCCAACCTCCTCCGCCACGGCTTCCGCGTCACCGTCTGGAACCGGACCCTCGCCAAGGTACTGCATCGGGAGCCGCTGCGCCCGCGCCGGCGTCCTCCTGTTCGGCTCAATCCGAATCCGTCCCCTCCCCCGTCCGATTAAGCCCCGCACTCGTGCTCCTGAAATCGCATCTCCGTGACCTCTTCTTCTCCTAGTGCCAAGAGCTCGCCGCGCTCGGCGCCACCGTCGGGGAGACGCCGGCCTCCGTCGTCTCCAAGTGCAGATACACCATCGCCATGCTCTCCGACCCCAGCGCCGCCCTATCAGTTAAGACACGGCTCATAGCATCTTCATGTTATTCAGCCGTGATTCCCCTTTCTATCTATACAGTATATATAGTGGAAAGATGCGACATTTCATTTTTCTCTAATCGATTTCCGGTCTGGCGGTCCCTGTTTTTCCACCTAGGTTGTCTTCGACAAGGATGGCGTGCTCGAGCAGATCGCTAGCGGGAAGGGCTATGTGGACATGTCCACTGTCGACGCCGCAACTTCGACCAAGATTAGCGAGGTATCTATTTGGCTATTGTGCAGCTATTTGGCCTTTGGCTATTGTGCAGCTATAAGATGCCGCTTACTTTGTTGTTGGTGTAATTAAGTGGTAGACCACGAGGTAGTTTGATTGTCTGGATATGTAGATCGCTACTGAGCAATGGTTGCAGGGATAAACCTTGCATCATACCTTTTCATTTCATCAAGCCTGTCAAATATATTGTATTCTACTAGCGTTAGGATGGGCAACTGCCATGATTTTTGAGGCGTTGTAGCGTCCTGTGGGCTGGGGGTAAACCTGGAGGCGTACGCGATATGGCATTACAGAAAAAAAAAACACAATCGCAATAATTTGACTTGTATCAATCGCGACGGATGCCGATATATGCTCCTTAATGGTTTGCGTTCCTCCTTACTTGTAAAAGAGGAACATAGATTTTCCTCTTTTACATTTTGTTACATGTTCTGTGACCATTCACCTCCATCAAATGTCACTTGAGATTGATTTATTAATTGCAAATATCTGTGCATAAGCTCCCATGACATTTGGAGTATGATAGTACCTGTACCTACATGTACGGTTTTCTATTGTCTGCAAAAGGAGTTGTACAGTGAAGAAGGGAAGAGTAGGTGACAAGGAAGAAAAAAAATCAGGAATAGAAGGATTTATCTTTTTCTCAGGCATCTCTATATACCTAGTTTAAACTTTGCATTTAGACTCTGCTATGTTCCACAGAGCATGGATTAAAAGGCCAAAACAATGGATGAACACGGGCTCTAGCAAGCAAAGAAGACACCCCTATGCATCACTAGCTGTGGTCCCCAATGATTAATTTCCATATGTGAATAAATCAACCAATAAGCAAGAATAGAGCACCCTTGAAGCCACACACATATATGGTAGAAAACACGGTACATCGAACATCTAATTTGCATCTGGACTGGGTTGCTGCAAGCAATGCTAAGGAATGGCGAGGTGTCATGGGTTCAGGCAGACGGAGGAGCTACAACCAGAGCACCCCTTCCATCAGATCAGAGCAAGGAGCAGAGAAAAGGAGGGACACAGGCGTCGCTAAAGAGAGAGAAATAAATTGCTGTAAGCTAGGGTTTGATCCCAGGTTTTATATGGTTGAGAATGGATCTATGGGCCATATGGACTCCGTTGGGCCCCAAATTTTCTTTTTAAAACAGGCTGAGATTAAAAGTTTGGTATGGGCTTTTACGGAGCCCAGCAGTAGGACCAAATTTTAGTGATTTCCGACGAATTTTGGCCCAAATTCAGAGCTCAGGGAGTCAGGGTAAGCCTCAATTCAAAATAAAAACCTCATCTTGATATTTCTTGATTTATACTCCTTCCGATCCCATATGTAAGTCGTTTTAGCCTTCTCTACTTTTCTCCAAATGTATGTCATTTTAGAACTTTTATGCATATTTAATCCTTTTCTTTCTTCATTGCCCCCCTCTTATGTAGATCGTTTTAGAACTTCTATGCATCTCTAACCATTTTCTTCCTTCATAGCCTCTGCTTAATAAATGTTATCACTCTCACAAAATGGAGTGATCTTTCCCAATACATAATAAAGGAAGGGCGCTAAGGCCATCTGATAATATTTTCTTAATCCTTGTGCACAAGTCTAAAACGACTTACGTTTGGAATCAAAGGGAGTATTTCAGGCATATTAAGTCTTTTAATTGTACTGAACTATTGATTGGGAATATAAGATTTTCTAGAGGAAAATAGGAAATTAATTAAAGATAAAATATTTGAGATGACACATGGATTGTGTAACTAGGTTTGTCTTCAAGGAACACAAATGATGAAGCTCGCCTACAAGCTCACAGGATCTCTGAAAACAAGCGTCCTCCCTACCTTTCTTGGATAGAGCTTTGTACATAGTTTGGTCCAGCCTACCTCAGGCTTCCTGTTTCCTTTGTTGTTGCTATTCTTTTTTATTCTGTTTCTGTTGTACATTTGGGTCTAAAATCCTAACAGTGGGAGCCCCCTGCTGTTTTTCGGGTCAAAAAATATATCTGCCACCACTAAGGCAGAGTCAAAATAAATGACAAATTACCAATGGATTATAAAGCATGAAGAACAATAAGAAAATGTCCCAAAAAAAGTCAAAGGATATCCTAGATTACCATGAACAAAAACTAGTATGAACAGCACTACATAGCTAGTCAATTTTGCAAGCTGATTCTTATACGTTCATAAATGGAGTAGAAGTGAACAAAAATGTTGCTGTATCATTGGTGTGTATTCTTGTATGCTAACAGAAAGAAAGATACTTCCCATAAATGGCTGAAATGCCATATAATTATGCTATATAGCATTATAGGAAAAATGTATTGGGTAAGTACACTCATAGATACATATAGTCAAAAAAAAAATTTGGCTGATGCATAACTGGCAACAAAGGCATGGCGATCATGGTGGGAGTGGGAACTGGGAAGTTTGTGCATTTTTTGTATCTTTTACCTAGAAGCTACATCGGCAGTAAATGGAGCTTAACTTATTTGTAAGGAAGAACACTGAGGCTAGCATCCACAACTAATGGGAGGAGTTGTGGCATACTGATGAAGCTCTACAGATAGTAGGACATAAGATTTGTATTTATTTTTCATTGTACTGGCAACCACAAAGTCTGGCATATCACTGTGCATGTCATAACAAATCAATTTAATCAAGGATCTGCATTCAGTGGTAATCCCATTTGATCATGTAGGCACAACTGTGACAGCACGCTGCATGCATTTGATGTACGTGAGATGAATTCGATGCTGAAATTTATATTTCTGGACAGTAACACAGCAAACTAGCAGATTTATTACTCTTTACCTCAGTCGCCCATATATCCCTATCTATTACAAAATTACTGTGTTAATTATTTTTTTTCTGTGTGTGTCCACCAAAGTTTTCTTACATATGGTCTTCTTGTATCATATTATTGCAGGCAGTTAAAACAAAAGGGGGAGCTTTCCTTGAAGCTCCAGTTTCAGGGAGCAAGAAGCCAGCTGAAGATGGTCAATTGGTCATTCTTGCTGCAGGGGACAAGGTAATTCACTGTGCTCTGAAATATGATGATCATCTGTATCTAGTACAAGCTAGTTGTGTTTATGGTACTTAAGAAATCACAAAAGCTCTCTCATATAACTGTGTCATTTTTCCTTGGAAATAATTAAACTGTACAAATTTTGCTTCGCTTATAGTTCTCTTGTTAGAATATATGTTGTTGTTTCATCTGTGGGTCTATTGATCATGATTTTGGTTGATTATGTAAAAGGTATTTTTTTCTTAAATAATGGTTCTTGTCTCGGGACTTGGATCTTATTTTAATAGTTAAATGAATTAAATGTATGGTATTGCAAGTAGTAGTTGCCAGAAAACCATAGAACTTTCTGTTTATAGATAGCAGAAAGATTAGACACAACAACTTAAAAAGTGCAAGGATCTAAACATGATTTTTTAAATAAGGAAACTAACTATGGTATAATACTTTTAACCCATCAATTATCAGGTAACTTTCTTGTTTGCTCATTTGATTCTATTTCTTAACATTTCAGGCATTGTATGACGGTATGGTTCCCGCATTTGATGTACTGGGGAAGAGGTCATTCTTTCTTGGAGAGATTGGAAATGGGGCAAAGATGAAGCTTGTGGTCAACATGATCATGGGAAGGTGACTAATATTTCTCCATTGCTTGCTATTTGTTATTTTTTATTTTTGGACATTGATATGGTCTCCATAACTCTTCTCAGAAAGCACTGAAATTATGGACACCAATGTACTTCTGATTATGAATATACTAATGCCACTGTGTGTGACAAATCTTAATGCTTTTATTTTTGTGTCGTTAAAGTTTCAAAAGTGGACTACACACATTATAGGAAGATGACTGCAAAAGGACAGTAATTCGAATTTAGAATTTGGGGTACATAAACCTAAATGATTCCATTTGCCATCTCGATCTATATAATCTAGTATTGTGTTAAGGATCAGTTGAAGACATATGACTCCTGAATCCTAATTTCTACTGATAATGTTTTGGAAGCAATATTTTATTCCTTTTGGTGGAAGAACATACAAGATTGTTATGTCTCGGAGGAGACACCTTACAATTTTTCGAAAGCAAGCTTATCTTTTTCTGTACTTAATAGATTCTGACTTAGTGGCACAATAGAGGTTTTTCCTGCTACAAGTCCGAGCCTTTCCTTATGCTGAATGTCGTATCCCTCTGAGCATAAACTCCTTTGCTGCAAAGATATAAACCATTTTGGTGTGCACATATAGTAGATCTATTTGGAATTTCAAATTGCCTCCTTGATTTTGTGTATGAGTTTACGGAGCTTGCCCCTCTGATGTGATTTTCTGTTATATATCGATGCTCATTGCACACTCCATAGATCACATTCCCTATCTGTCAGCACATCTTAGCATCTCTTTACATTTAGAGCTGTAAATTCATGGACAACAACTATTCACTCTTTCGGTGACATTTTTTTGTTGCTGCAGTATGATGAATGCTTTGTCCGAGGGACTCTGTTTGGCCGACAAAAGTGGGCTGAGCCCCCAGACACTTCTCGATGTACTGGTATGACACTCGATGCTTTTGAGATTGCTGTACGCATGTGGCTACACTTTTTTCACTGTTGAATAACTGGGTCAGTACCCTTTGACTTTAAAAAGGACCTTGGTGCCATCGCAAACCCAATGTTCAAGTTGAAGGGGCCCACAATGATGCAAGGCAGCTACAACCCTGCGTTTCCTTTGAAACATCAGCAGAAGGACATGAGGTTAGCTCTTGCTCTGGGAGATGAGAACGCCGTCGCCATGCCTGTCTCAGCAGCTGCCAATGAGGTGCGCCATACTCTCCTACCAAACTTTCCTATACCTCAGGAAACACGGGATCTCGAGTGAAGAAAGACGTTGACAATGACACCACACTACCATCTAATTGCAGGCGTTCAAGAAGGCGAGGAGCCTGGGGCTGGGGGACCAGGATTTTTCGGCGGTCTATGAGGTAGTGAAGGGCGCGGGTGGTTCTGGATCTGGCCAGGCGTGATGGAATCATGTGTGTGACGGTGTTAGCCCATTTCCATGACGATTTGCAACACTGTCTCGTCTCGTCTCGCCGTCGTAGCAACGTACGAGTACGTGTATATTCAAGATCTGGAACCAGGCCGTACCTCGCAAAAGAAATAATCAATCAAAAGCTGATGATAGCTTGCACGATAACCACATATAGACTTAGAGCATGTTTATGGATCTAAATAAAATACTCGCAGAAGTTAATCGTCCTCTGATGCATTTAACTTAGGCTAAAATATGGTCGATCCTACAAATTAGCAAGACCGGTGAACATGTACTCGGCAACTTAGGTCCTGTTTGTTTAAGCTTTTAGCCACTTTTATTTGACTTCTAGCTTTTGGACTTTACAAAAGTCAAATGTCTTCTAGAAGCCAAAAGCCTAGGGCCTTGTTCAGTTGCAAAAATTTTTGCAAAATGACCCTGTAGCACGTTTCGTTGTTATTTGACAATTAGTGTCCAATCATGGTCTAATTAGGCTTAAAAGATTCATCTCGTCCATTTCGTCTAAACTGTGTAATTAGTTTTATTTTTTATCTATATTTAATACTTCATGTATGTGTCTAAAGATTCGATGTGACGGGGAATCTGAAAAATTTTGCAAAATTTTCTGGGAACTAAACCGGCCCCTAAACAAACAGGCCCAAACAAACAGGGCCTGTGTAACTTGCACGGTCTTGACTCGGCAAATATGCCCGTCATCCATGCATTGTTTGGCTTGGCTTTCCATGGCTAAATTTGGATTAAACATAGAAGGACATCACTTATGCCATTGTAGGCAATCGGGACATTCCTTAAACCCGGGAGACCCAAGAGGAGGGAGGTGAATTGGACCTATAAAAGAAAACAATGAACTAGTCTAGTATGCTGTGTACCTATGTTTTTAGTGCGCCCTTTCTATCCAAATCTACAGAGTTTTGCAATCTTGAAGTAATCCTACGTGGAAGCTTAAATGTGGTAAGTTAAGGGCAAGTCAAAATATGGAAAATTTCTAGAGACAAGGATGTTCATGTGGTATCGGCTGCTAACACAAGCTCTAGTCCACGTTGAAACTCCACTTAGCACGCTTGCAGTCACCAAGCCTTCTCCTGGTCACAATATTGAGCTTACCACAAAGGCTTGCATAACCAAGGCAAATAATGCAAGCCCAAAAGGCTCATCACTGCCACCGGGCTCTCCAGTCACCTTCGTTGTCCATTATGGAGCTTCTCCACCAAGGAGGGGATTTCCTCATCCCCACACACCAAGTTGGTGCCCTTCCACACTAAGATTGGAGTGTTGACACCTCATGTGTATTGGCTCACCAAGATTATAAGGCTACGATAACCCGATCACTTAGGTTCTCAAGATACAGAGCCCAACTCTCACATACATGAGTTCTAAACTCTATACTATGCCTTGGATGTGATTAGTATGAACTTGTATTGTGGATGGGGTATTCCAATACTGGCACCAGTTTCTCCTTGTCTTAGATTGTCTCCAACAGCCGCGACCCAAAATACAAGACTCATTCGTCCTTTGGGTAGTGCTACAGACAAAGGGTTCAATATCTATTTTTGGTCTTTTCCAACAATAAGACCTAAAAGATAACCCTTTCTACAAATGGGTCTCCAGGAGAGAGGATACTCAGATTTAGGTTATGCCTCTCCTAGCACCCAAAATGAGTCTTCCATATAGGTACTCTATCGGAGGCTATAGGTATTGTGTTGGAGATCCATTTTGGATCTGAATTCCGCAATGGATGTCCTGTTGGAGACAGCCTTAGGGCACCGCAACAACCTCCAAATAGCTGGTGGAATTAAGTATATATAGCTCATCCATCTCAAATAGCCAATGGAAACAAGATGCAACTTTTCTGTGTTTACGATTCACTACTCAAATTTTGGTCACCATCTGATTATTCGGTGCCTTCTGACTGTTGAACTAGATGTTGGCTAGAAATAGTCCAATGTTTCGTCTAGTGCTCAAGTTCACCACCGTCAGACCGTCCGGTGCGTCAATTTGGATTGTCTCTTGTCTTTATACCGCATGGGATAGTCCGTTGGTTCTTCCTTCTCCATCCATCCGATGACCCGATGAATGTAACTTCATATTGATATCCTTGCTAATGGTTATCAGACTATCCACAACCCCACTTCAACTATCACTACTGCAGACCGCGGGTTGCCGAGCGCCTGAGACGCTCGGCAAAGGCCGAATTGCGCTCGGCAAAGGCTTTGCCGAGCGCAACGTTCGGCAAAGGGCTCCCGGCAACGAAATGCCCGGCAAAGGCTCCTTTGCCGAGCGCCTAGACGGCATTCGGCAAAGAAAAGCGGCGGTCACGGCGTGACGTTTTCTTTGCCAAGCGCCTCCAGTAAGGCGCTCGGCAAAGAGCAAACTAATTTTTTTTTAAAAAAAAATTCTTTGCCGAGCGCCTCTAGTAAGGTGCTCGGCAAAGAGCAAACTAATTTTTTTAAAAAAATTCTTTGCCTAGCGCCTCTAGCCTGGCGCTCGGCAAAGAGCAAACTAATTTTTTTAAAAAAAAATTCTTTGCCTAGCGCCTCCAGCCTGGCGCCTGGGTCCACATGTGTTCCTCGCTATATCCCACGAACCCATCACCTTGTTCATTCTCCACGAGAGCATCAATCTGAGCATGGACCTCGGCAGGAGTCATCATCTGTGGTGGAGGTTCAGTGACTTCGACACCTTTCGTAAAGCCCACGGTGTCTCGCCTGAATGCGTTGTCGAGGGGCAGGAATTGACAATGTTTGTCGAACGACGAATACTTGCCACCCTTCTTGAGCCAGATGAACCTCAGATGAGCCTTGCATAATGGACATGGGAACTTCCCGTGGACACACCAACCGCAGAATATCCCATACGCTAGGAAGTCATGCATGGAGTACTGGTAGCAAACGTGCATTTTGAAGACGCTCTTTGTAGCTCGATCGTATGTCCACACCCCATCCTCCCAAGCACCGACCAGTTCATCAATCAGATGCTCCATGAAGACACCCATCTTCTTCCCCGGGTGTCCAGGAATAATCAACGACAAGAATACGTTCAAACGTTGAAAGGAGACGCTGGGGGAGGTTCAGTGGGATGACGAACACGGGCCAACACGTGTACGGGGCAGCCATCGTACCATAAGGATTGAACCCATCTGTTGCCAGCGCCACGCGTACATTACGAGCCTCTGACGCTTTCTCATGATGGATGCGATCAAAGTGTTGCCATGCTTCACCATCGGACGGATGCACCATCTTGTCGGGATTGTATCGTTTCCCCAGTTTGTGCCATATCATCTGCTTAGCAGGCTCCTCGCTCATGTATAGCCGTTGGACCGTTTCCGGGGCGGGGGCCGGCGCGGGCGCGGCCGAGGGCGGAGCGGGCGCGGCCGGGGCCGGCTCGGCCGGGGCCGGGGCGGTGGCGGGGGCGGGGGCGGGCCGCGGCCGGGGCGGGGGCCGGCGGCGCGGGTGCGGCCGATGGCGGAGCGGGCGCGGCCGGGGCCGGCTCGGCCGGGGCCGGGGCGGTGGCGGGGGCGGGGGCGGGCCGCGGCCGGGGCGGGGGCCGGCGCGGCCGGGGTGGGGACCGGCGCAAGGGCGGAGCGGGCGCGGCCGGGGCCGGCTCGGCCGGGGCCGGGGCGGGGGCGGGGGCGGGCCGCGGCCGAGGCGGGGGCCGGCGCGAGCACGGCCGGGCGGGCGCGGCCGGAGCTGGGGCGGGCGCGGGCGCGGTCGGGGCGGGGGTGGGGGCGGGGGGCGGGGCGCGGCCGGCGCTGGGGCAGGGGACCGGCGGGCGCTCGGGGCTGGCGGGCGCTCGGGGCTGGCGAGCGCGGTTGAGTGAGTGAGGTTTTTTTTACAGGGAGGAGAGTATTTTACCGCGGCCTTTGCCGAGCGCCCCCGATCTGGCGCTCGGCAAAGAATACTTTGCCGAGCGCCAGATCGGGGGCGCTCGGCAATGACTTTTTCGTTTTTTTGAATTTGTTTTTTCTGTTTGTTTTATTGCTGGGGCCGTTACAATACTTTGCCGAGCGCCAGATCGGGGGCGCTCGGCAAAGATTTTTTCGTTTTTTTAAATTTGTTTTTTTGAATTTGTTTTTTTTCTGTTTGTTTTATTGCTAGGGCCGTTACAATACTTTGCCGAGCGCCAGATCGGGGGCGCTCGGCAAAGACTTTTTCGTTTTTTTTGAATTTGTTTTTTTGAATTTGTTTTTTTTTTCTGTTTATTTTATTGCTGGGGCCGTTACAATACTTTGCCGAGCGCCAGATCGGGGGCGCTCGGCAAAGACTTTTTCGTTTTTTTGAATTTGTTTTTTTTGAATTTGTTTTTTTTTTCTGTTTGTTTTATTGCTGGGGCCGTTACACTACTTTGCCGAGGGCCTCCGTTAGGCGCTCGGCAAAGGCACCTCTTTGCCGAGTGCCAACTTTGGCGCTCGGCAAATGCACCTCTTTGCCGAGCGCTAACCTTTGGCGCTCGGCAAAGAATTTTCTTTTCTGTTTTTGTTTTTTTCTTTCAAACTTTTTTGTCATGCATTACACATTATTTAAAAATATATGTTAAGTTTTGGTACTTTTTAAAATTTTTTTACTATATATCGTTAGTTTATTTGATTTAATTGAATTTCTCCGATAAACGCGTGTTTGAACTGGAGGTGCATCGAATCTCCGAATTAGACGGTTCAAAAATTGATATTCGCGTTACTTAGCATATGTTAAGGCCATATCCAGGAGCACGCATGAAATATCGAACATCTCGCGCACGGAACACGGCGACCAAGTTGCGCGTGAAGTGCTATTAAATTATAAAAAATGCAAACAAAGTCCGAAAATCATGAAACTTAGCGAAACATCTTTGGAGCACATGTGGAGGCTATGGTCAAAATTTGGTAAAGTTTCGTACACGTTGTCACCTAAGTTAGTTAGAAACCTAAACATCTCACATGTGATAACAAGTTACGTGACAACGTGCATGAAACTTTACCAAATTTTGATCATAGTCTCCACATGTGCTCCAAAGACGTTTCGCTAAGTTTCGTGATTTTCGGACTTTGTTTGCATTTTTTATAATTTAATAGCACTTCACGCGCAACTTGGTCGTCGTGTTCCGTGCGCGAGATGTTCGATATTTCATGCGTGCTCCTGGATACGGCCTTAACATACGCTAAGTAACGCGAATATCAATTTTCGAACCGTCCAATTCGGAGATTCGATGCACCTCCAGTTCAAACACGCGTTTATCGGAGAAATTCAATTAAATCAAATAAACTAACGATATATAGTAAAAAGATTTAAAAAAGTACCAAAACTTAACATATACTTTTAAATAATGTGTAATGCATGAAAAAAAAGTTTGAAAGAAAAAAACAAAAAAAAGAAAATTCTTTGCCGAGCGCCAAAGGTCAGCGCTCGGCAAAGAGATGCATTTGCCGAGCGCCAAGGTTGGCACTCGGCAAAGAGGTGCCTTTGCCGAGCGCCTAACGGAGGGCGCTCGGCAAAGACCGACGGTAGGTGCCCGGTATGTTCTGCGGTAGCTCTTTGCCGAGTGCTATCCTTTGCCGAGCGTCTGGCGCTTGGCAAAGACGTTCTTTGCCGAGTGTTTCTCTTTGCCGAGGGCATGGCGCTCGGCAAAGGAATCTTTGCCGAGCGCATTCTTTGCCGAGAGCCCGGCGCTAGGCAAATGTGGCCTTTGCCGAGCGCCCGATAAATTGTGCTCGGCAAAGATCCAGGCGCTAGGCAAAGGCACTGTCTGCCGTAGTGTATCTGACCTATAATCTAGCGGGAAATATGCTTTAGACCCTACCTCTATCAATTGTCTGACCGTGCACAATATAGTCCATAGCTATTGTTCTTGACTACTGGACCATCCAGTGATTTCAACTGAACAACGCCTCTGTTCTCTTGAGCACTGAACATGTCACCCATTCATCTGGAGCATCAAAATGTAGGCCGTCAGACCATATATCCAGTGAAGCCAACTAATACTATTTTTGTCATTTTAAATCGTTTTGTTTCTTTACATACTCCCTCCGTCCCAATTTTATTGTCGTTCTGGAGCTGGAACCATGTACCAAAATGGTGTCGTTTTAGGGTGTCTGGCACCTACCAACTAGCCCTGCAGCCTTGTCCTGGCCTCTTCTGTCTTTGTCTGCTCGTCCTCTCATGTCCTCTGCAGCAACGTAATTAGCCTTCGTGACCTGCTCCAGTACAACATAGGAGAGAGATCCGTGACCTGCCTAGCCTCCTGCCTAGCCTTTTGCTTTTGCCTTGGTCTTCGTGGCCAGCTCTGGAACGACACTAAAAAATGGTACGGAGGGAGTACGTAGAATCTAAGCGAACATGTCTAACACATATTAGTAACATGTTAGTTCTAGTGATTGAGTTATCATCATTATCACTAATACCACAATAGGATGCTCATATCTTACCATCTGGTCATAACAAAAGCACGTCGTTCAGACAAGAATTAGTTAAATGTCAAAACTACAAAGCATAACTTTTAAATTGCTTAGTTTAAAAACAAGTAAGTTACATATGTAGAATTACTTGTATTGGAATATACTTACTAAAGCTTGTAACTCAAAGGGCTTTAAGAATACTAGCAACATGTCCTGCATTACAACGAAACCAATATATCTTACAATATACGGTAATAGCTCCAGGGTGTCCGTCCATCCGAACGCTTATGTTGGTGGGCCACGAGCCCAACGACCTCCTCCTATCCCATTCTATTTGTTCGTCCACTCGTTTCTCCATCATATCTTATCTGCTCGTTCACTCGTTTGTCCAGAATCAGTCACGCAGAAATCACCGCAGCACCGTGCCCGTGCTCCGTCGCGCCGCCTCCGACGTCAGGGCGCTCGCAGGCCAGCATCTCCACCGCGCCCGAGCACGGTTGCCCCCCTTCGTCCCTCTCCATCGCACCTCCTGCCCACCGCGGCCACCCGTCTTGCTTTGGCGCTATATGTGGCTGCCTCTCCGATCGCTTCCTACACCACCCCATGGCACAGCACTCCGCCGGTGGCGTGTAGTAGATGAACTCCTCTGCCCCAGGCGTACGCAGCCGCGCGTCCCTCCTGTTTGTTACGGCATCGTGCTATGCCGGCTGCGTTGACACACCTCCGCCCCCTCCTCGCATAGATGTCTTTCGCGTCGCTCATGCTGATGGCCGGCCTGCTCGTGGATGATCTTGGACGGCAGCGGCATGGTGGCTTGGTGCAGCGGGGCCGCACGGGTAGCTACGCCCCTCCGTGCAGGAAGCAGCAAGGAGATGTTGCGCTAAAGTGCATGTTGCAAGTCTATGTTTCAATTGTTTCAGATGTTTAAGAGGTATGTTGCAAGTGTTTCGCATGGATGTTGTAAAAGTAGATCGGGATGTTGCATATGTTGCAATGGATATACACACATGTTGCAAGAATCTGTTCCAAATGTTTCATTTGTTTCTCAGACGTATGTTGCAAGCGTTTATCTGGATGTTGCATATATTTTACGCATATGTTGCAAGTGTTTTATCTAGATGTTGCATATGCTTGTAACGGCTTTCAAGTGTTTTCAGGTGTTTCGCAAGTGTTTTACACGTATGTTGCAAGTGTTTCAGTTACTTTCGGATGTATGTTGCAAGTGTTTCATCTGGATGTTGCAAAAGTAGATCGGGTGTTGCATATGTTACAATGGGACCCACCTGTCGTTGCTGCCTACTGCAGCTGCTAGGGCGCCGTGCATGTGGTTCCGTGTGAAGCGGGCGTGGGAACCAGCTAGCGTAGGCACAGGCAGTCCCCGCGTGCTCGATACGGAGTAGGGGTGCAGGCGATCCCCACATGCACGTGGAGAGTGGAGCTGAAGCGGGCGGTTCCCGTGTGCGAGCAAAGGCCGCGGCCAGGGCGATGCATCCACGTGACGCAGGCACGGGAAACAAAGGAGGCGCAGGAAACGGAGAGGAGTAGGCACGGGCGTTCGGATGAATGCAGAGAGGAGCAGGCGCGGACGTCTGGACGCGCGCATTCGTCCGGACGCTAGCATCTTCCTAAAAATATATCAGACTCTACCACCGGTGATTATCACTAAAACCATAATAGGATGCTCATATCCTATTCTATACTAAATCTGGTCATAAAAGCATGTCGTTTTGACAAGATTTAGTCATTCACAAAAAAGAAAGAAAACCAGTAATAAGTTATATATGTAGATCGAATTGTATTGAAAATATACTTGCAAAACGTTGTAAACTCAAAGGACTTCATGAATATATATAGAAGGAATTATTGACTAAAAAGGTCGCGCAAAGTCAGATACAATAAGTATTCCAACTATTTATTTTCGATCGGAGTTAAAGTCGGATACATCTAGCGTCGGCTAATTATTTCTCCATCTGGTGTCAGAATAAAATTATTCATATGGCCCTGTTCGTTTGGTTGAAAAGTCATGGCTGAAAGTACTGTTCACTGATTTGTAGTGAGAAAAAAAATAATGTTCGTTGGCTGAAAAAAATACGGCTTATAAGACAAGCGAACAGAGTGCGCATGCCCTAATATAATGCTAGACTATAAAGGTGAGTGGGTACCATGTAGTGCGATTATTGGTATAACTTGAAAGTAATTAAGAATATAGTATGAAAGGAAAAAAAACTGTTGTATAAATAAATTATCAACAACGCGGACCAGGCCAGGCGGCTCTTTATACATGCCACTCCTCTTTCCAAGACCCGAACAGAGCAAGCATCCCATGCAAAGGCGCTTTCCAAGTATATGAATTGAAGTTTCTCCCGCCGCATATATTCTGACTCCACTCGCTCGCTCTCTCACCAATCTGCCGTCGTCTGCTCATCATCAAACCCTGCGTACACACACCAAGACAAGGACCACACGCGCTTTACGTTTCTTGGTAGCTGAGATGCTCCTCCTGTCCGTCGTCTGTCACTCCCATAGTCCCATCCCATGGACGCAACAATCACAATGCATTGCATTGCATATCTAGATCCTAGCCCACAAAGAAGAAAGAACCATTCAGGAAGGAGCCGAGTAGGAGACCATAGACCATCATCTCGTTATTCGATTCTCACTAGCTCGCTCGCTAGTTGGCCTTTATCGCGCTCCAAACCCAACCAACCTAGCTAGCTTTCCAAGACTGTCGTCGTCCTTGCTTAAAAGATCATTGGTTTTGCAGCTGGCTCGTTGTTAGTGATCCTTGCTTAAAAGATCACTGGTTTTGCAGCTGGCTCGTTGTTAGTGAGATTTAGGGGATCAGCTAGCTACATACCATGGAGAGGTGGACGTGTTGATGTCTGATTAGAAGCTTGTAGTAGTCCTTGACTTCAGAGTTCAGACAGGTGAACCTGGGCATGTATCCACAGATGGTATATCATGCAGATGTGCGGGCGAGGGAGAAGGAGTTGGCGGCGGCGGAGAGGGGGATGGGCTGCTCTTGCGCTCCTCCCTTGGGCAGGATGATATCGAGATTTATCAGGAAGTGCAACGGTACGTCCATATTTATACACTAACACTCTTTTGGAGTTAGACAGTAGAGCTATATGAAAACATGCATCTTCGTGCAAATTTCATAGATAGAAACTTGTTCAGGGGACTGTATTTTTGTTTTGGAGGAATCATCAGGATCTGTACACTCAGCAAGAAACAACAAATATGATGCAAGCTTGGACAAAGTTAAATTCTGAATTCCTGGTCATCCTTTGGATCATCATATTCGATTTTGCACGTACCATTTTGCTTTCTTTTCTTTTTTTGGGAAAACACATGTTCCTGCTTGCATGACTAATTCTTTACATCTTCCACTGCCCAACAAGTAAATTGCAATAAGAACCTTCAAATTCAAGTTCATCATGTCTTTATCCTCTGTCTCCCAGGAAGAGAAGGGCGCGTGAGGTACGACCAGAGGATGGGAATGGACTACGCCATGGCGTACGCTCCCGCGCAGACATGCTACGTGCGCCCAACAGCTGCGCGCACCGTCACCTTCGCCACCACCAACAACCACCACCCCACCAACGCCCACGCCCACGCCCACGCCGACCATCCGGATCGTCCACATCCACCGCGACCGCAGGCAACGACGACGACCCTGCCGGGCACGCCGTTTGCACCGGCGGGCGCCCCTGCCCAACGCAAGCCCAAGAAGAAGAAGAAGAAGAAGAACGTCCGGTTCACGCCTTCAGGGCCGGTGCCCGCGGGCGCGGGCGCGGGCGCCACGGCGGCAAGCGGCGGCAGTGCAGGCAGCGCCTACCACCACCACGGCCCGCCGGCCGATTCGTCGTACTCCCCGGCGCCAGCGGCACACGGCGGGTACGCGTACGGGTACGGCCGGTACGCGCCGTCGCCGCTGCCGCGGTGGGAGATGCTGGGCACGCCGAGGCGGCACGAGTACTTCTCCAGCGAGTACCGGTGGTACTACCCGACGCCGGTGCGCGAGGGCATCTACAGCATCGCCACCGACGCCAACGGCCGCCTCACCACCATCTTCAGCGAGGAGAACCCCAACGCCTGCACCATCGTCTGAAGTCTCAACATTATTATTCCGTGGTCACTTGCATTGTCAGATCATCATCAGAGAATAAAATGGTCTCTTTTTGTAATTTATTTCTTTGGACGAATTGAAAGTCGTAGTTAATTAGGTGAAGGAATATGGTTCTTGTAGACTTGTGTAAATATGTAAGCCACTAAAGTTGGCAAAATGGATTAGTTCGAATGTTCTGATGCTTCGGCTTTAGCTATATACAGTATATCATCTTAATTTGACCCGTGCGCGTTGCCTTTTCGCCAAAGTTGGTGGGAAAACACCAAACAGGGATTCAAAGCCATTTTCTTGTTCGGTTTCACTCACTCCATTTCAAATTATATCGTTTTGCTTAAGTCAAGCCTCTTTTAACTTTGACATTTTTTTAAATGCACTAACCTCTAAGAACATATCAAATCATTTTTATTCAATTCTCCATAAAATACGTTTTGACTTTTGACAAAGCATTTATTTTATTATTTTATAGATATTCATAGATTTTTTGAAAAACTTGGTCAAAATTTAGAAAAGTTTGATTTAGAACAAAGTCAAAGCAGAGTACCGTTTGTTGATCCTTTGTTTGCTTGATTCAGAAAGTGAGGCTCCAATATTTCAGCACACTCGAGATATGGTGTGGGACCAAGCTAACAGCGACACGGTTTTACCCTTCCCCTTCCTCCCCTGATCCTGTTTCATCGTGTGGCAGCCGGCAAGGTGTGGCGGCACTGTTCGATATGGTGTCAAGAGGTTCAAGCCTCTGTCCACGTGTTATTTATTACTATGCTTATAGGTTCTGAGGAAAATAGACATGTTTTTTTGACAACTAGGAGACATTCTGAAATCTTTTAATAATGTTGTGTTTCATCATCTTTTACACTGTCATGGATCACATATCTGCAATGGGAACTAATAGAGTACTCGATGTCTTACACTTAGTTGTAACAATGACTTGAGTTGGCTATGGGGATCTTGTCCCCAATAGTGACATAACAAATTGCATGTGCTTGCGTTAGCATTGCGAATGTTGGTATCTTCATTAGCAAGGTGAATCCAAAATGTTAAGCGGCATTGATACGAACGAGATAAAAATACAAGTTATACACGGTAGCTCTACTTCTAGTGATGGATGTCATTGTTGGGACTATGTTTCTGTGGAATGGAAAAGCTGAGAAACTGAGCCTTGTCGATTCCATCTATTGTGTGTTTTATGGGGATAAAAGCTTTCCGACTAAATTACATACATGGTCACAAAAGCTTCCTAACGCCATGCGGCTCTGCCCGCCTATCAGGCTCCGGGGCCTGACAAAATTCCAGGGGATATTCTTGGTGTTGGTCAGGGTTGGAGCCCCACCCGAGCCAAGGCCGGAGCGCATGTGGTGGCGCTTGCTCGATAGCCTTCCTGACCTAGCCGAGCCCCCGGGTATGGGTGATCCGAATGGCGACTTAGCGTCTTGGCTGGTTCGCTTTCAGGGTGTTGAGACCCCCTCCCAAAATGGGCCCTCTGAGATCCAGTGAGGCATCCTTCAATGGGCCAGAGGGTGCGCGCGAGCGCACCCGATGGATGTAGCCCCCGATCCCCTGGCTGATTAGGAGAATCAAGCAGAGGTTAACTGGACTGCCATGACGCTAACCGGGAACTTAATCGACCCTTATATTTGATACTCAACCAGAACTATCCAAGTTCGTGCTTCACAAGAGTGGAATTCCCACACCCAATAAGATGACACTTGATGAAGGGGATGATCCAGATATGAGGGTGATGATGGTGCTTGACGAATAGTAAGGAAGAGTGTAAAAAGATCTTCCTTGAGGGTTGGTCGCTAGGATTAAACTTCTTGGTGGTTTCCATGGCTTCCTTGAGGGTTGTGGGCCCTCAAGGATATTCATGTGAGTTCAACATCATTAGGACAAAATTAAATATGGGTATTGTATCTGTACAACTCCTATCATGAAAACCCTTCAAAAGGAGCCAAAACAAATAAAACAAGTTTATTTTGGATCATTAGGACCGATTATTTTATTTAATTCTTAAACACTTAACCATGCACAACGTGAAAAAGGTAGTACTAGCTAAGTATAGTGACATGGAAAAAAAATCTAAAAGCTGCATTAGTAAAAAAAAATTGTTGTGATATGTTAGGGGGGCAATGGCCCCTACCAGCCCCCGTGGCTCTGCCACTGACCTAGGCTCAGCCCATGAAGTGAAGTAGGGAGTAAGCATTTAAACAGGGAGCTCCAAAACTAAACTTTAATATCAAAGTCAGGCCACATGTTAGCAATGTTCATAAGTCTAACAGTTCGTTTTCTCGAAACAAAAGACTTAGATCCTGAGCCGCTTCTGGCCCACGTGAGCGGCCTTTGTCATTCTACACAGCCCAAGTCACTACTTTGAAAGAAAAAATTGGATTTTATCAGAAACATCCATTTCTTTCTATTCAAATAAGTATTGTTGATTCATTCCAAGGTGATGAGAAGGACATAATTATACTTTCAACAGTAAGATGCAATCCTCATGGGAACATAGGCTTTCTGGATTGCCATAAAAGAGGTAATGTGGCCTTGACGAGAGCAAAGTATGTTAACCTTTGTTCCTTTTCTGTTGATATAAAGAACTACTTTTTGGATCAATCAGACAAATTCAAAATCCTAGTCTGTTTTCATCTCATTTAAATGCCTACCCTGAAGGAACTGACTTTGGATCCTTGGACATGAAGAAACACTCTTGAAAAGTAATTCCATATGGCATGATTTAATCCAAGATGCAAAGAACCGTCTTTGTTGGTTTAGTGCTCGTGCTCACGTTACAATTGAGGAAGCAACAGGGTGGTTGCTGATGTTACAATTGAGTAAACAACAGAGGCTGTAGCAGAGGCTGCAACACAGGAAGCAGACGTTATAATTGAGGAAGAGATGTTATAATTGAGGCCCTCGAAGAGTTGCCCCAACTGTCTCAGACTATGGATATGGTTATAGTGAACTGCTAAGGACCAGCTGGAAAGAATGCCCGGAAGTCCTTGAAAGGCCAAATAAATTAAATGGAGGTACAACTTCCTTATGGGTACATGGACTTCGAACATTGAGGGTGCATATATGGTAAAATTTTAGACTTTATCACTAAATATGTATTTTTGAGAGGGGGCATATGCACCCATAGGTACACATGTACCTTTGCCCCTACGAGCAAGAGGACCTCTACACCAGTATTTATGAAGAGACTGGTTTTGCGGGCAACAAATGGATCAATTGGGAAGAAATCAACCATTTTAAGGAGTTAAAAGATGTTAAGAAAAAATTAATGTCTAAAAGACAAGACTAGCATGAAGAGACGATAAAAAAGTTCTCCACATTCTATATAGATCCCAATGGGACCTTCGGGACGACTGGCATAAATAGGATGATTACCGTCACGAAGAGATTTTGTCAAAAGATTCTACTTGATCCGTCCATGCATGGCAATGACAAAAGGAATGATATAAGCTTAAGGACAGTCTGGATCACACACAGGCTGAAGTGCTCAAAAATGCAAATGAATGTAACATATCGGCTGCTGGATAAGACCA
Organism: Saccharum hybrid cultivar R570; assembly: GCA_038087645.1. Lineage (NCBI taxonomy): Eukaryota > Viridiplantae > Streptophyta > Magnoliopsida > Poales > Poaceae > Saccharum > Saccharum hybrid cultivar. The sequence continues at coordinate 3,142,531 of JAQSUU010000198.1, forward strand.
TCTTCCTTATGAGTGGAGATAGAAAATAGTTTTGGAATGGAGGGAGTACTTCCTTTTGCTAAACTCTATAGATCTGTCTCTCAATTCAATTTTCATTTGACTTGCATGTTTGGACTCTGCCAAACATCTCTAATTCTGCTCAGCCCCCAAAGCCTCCCTGTTCGATTATTTGCACATGCGGCCCCTCATGGAAGTCACCTAGTCACCCGTGGGTGATCTCATCAAATTAGTCTTATTCAATTTTCCATAAAATATGTTTTGACAAAGCATTTATTTAACTTATAGGTGTTAGTATATATTTTAAAAAACTTAGTTACAACTATAGAAGGACTTAGAGCGAAGTCAAAGTAAATTGAGCACTATACCATCTTTTGCATCTTAGTCTGCAACAATGAAGTCATCTTGGTGACTCTTAGTCACAAGATGTTTATTGTTGGGTGATTCAGAGCCTCCTCAGTAGGGCAATGTTGGTTCTCTTTCCAATTCCCCCTCTCAGATGATAGGCTCGTTATTGGTATGTAGACATCTATAGGAGAGATAGCAGAATGAGTATATTATAAATAAACAAGCGATTTTCACAAAGTTTAATTTGTGATTACAGTTCATCAAAATACTCATAGGTTAAACTAAATTAATAACTAGCTCTGCCTCTACCGCACACTATCCCTCTCAAGGTTACCTCCTTCTTGATTAGCCAAAAAAAATAGCTGCCCCAGTTTGCAGTCTTGCCTTCAAACACACGGCGCTTTCTCTTGTTCCAAATATTTCATGCCACGAACTGTTGCTGTGGATCTTCGATGACTTAGAAAACGTACTTTTGTGCCGTCATTGCTCAACATTTTCACGCCTTGTCCAAATTAACTTGGTCCAGACCTCCGAGCTGAAGCTGCAGCACAGACAGAGAGCAATGCCTGTTACCAAGTATGCTGGCATAGGTGGAGCTAGCTAGGTGGACATGTGGTTCATGAACCACTCTAAAATGTAGCTGAAAGTTAAACTATAATAAATAAGCTTTCTAAAATCATGAAAATTGCACATGAGCCACTCTATAATTTGATTTTACATCTAAGATGGACCACCCTTGCTCTAGATCCTGGCTACGCCACTGTATGCTAGCTTACCCCGCAGTCAAGATCTTACCTTGTATAATTAAGCAGCCATGGCCGGAAAAGGGAGAACCAGCCCCCGCGTCGTCCGTACAGGGGCGGCTCGGGGGCGACACAGCCTCCACCGCCGAACCAGCCCCCCGCCGCCCATCCTCCCTGGCCGCCGCCGCCGCTCTCCGGCTAGCGGTGGCGGCGGCCAGCTGCGGCGCCCCACAAAGGTTACGCTGCAGCATCCTCCACCTCCTTCCTCCTCTCTTCCCCTCCTCTCCTGGTTCGAATCCTCCGCGACAAGGATTACCGGCGGCGCGCGAGATGGCCATCGGGCACCGGATCCGCGTCTCTTGGGCTCAGATCCGTCGACCCCTGCCCCAGATCCGGTGCCTCCGGGCCGTCGGACGAGGACGCGGGCGCGGACGCAGCAACAGCCTCCCCATGGCGGCGGCGCCCAGGCAGCCTCCACCCCGGTCCGGCATGCTGCCCCCGAGTGGTGCGGCTCCTAGATCCTCGGCGGGCGGGCCGCGCGTTGAACCGCACGTAGGCGGAGCCGGCGTCCCTGGGCCGCGTCCAGCGGCTACGATCGGCTAGATCCGATGGTTGCTCAAGCCAGGGCCGCCAGATCCCTACTGTCGGCTGCCTCCTGCTCTTCTGCTGCCTCGCTGCGGCCGATGAAGGCTTGGCGGATGGTGGGGGGACCCGGCTGTCTCCGCAAGCGCGATGCAGCCATGGGCCGACATGGCGCGGCCTGCTGCTGTGTTCGTTCGACCACGGTTCACCATGGGCGCCACCATGACGTTCCTGCTGCCCTATGCGAGCTGCCTAGGGCTCAAGCAGTGGGGGTGTGGTCATGCCGTGTGCCATCGCGGCCGACCGAGCGTCGTGACCGGGGTTGGCCGGGCCTGGCGTGCAAACATTCTTCGGCTTCCCCTCTGTGCTGCTCTCCTCGGCCGGTCCCGGTCGATGGAGCTTGATCTGCCTCATCGGGTGAGTTGAAGCTCCGCACGTGGGCCAAAGGTCTGTGGGCGTGTCGTCGTGCCTGCGCATGCCATTTTGGTTCTGAGATGGCAGAGGTGGGCTACAGATCCCGAGCTTGAGGAGCTCAGGCGAAAGTTGTGCACGACCTGGTTGTGCGATCGACGGCGACGCCCTCGAGCACCGTTTACCTCCTTGGAGGCGTCGATATAGTCTCCTCATCCTGTAGCTGCAGCCTTCCCCCTCTCCTGGTGAAAACCTAGCTCTAGTTACCTGGAGCCAGTGGTGGCGTTACCGACGTCACGTCCTTCTTGGAGGCACCACCGTGGAGGGGCTAGCTCAGACCTATCTCTCCTTGCTTCTTGCTCCCCTCTTGGGTGAGGCTAGCCCTGGTGGTCGGTCGTTGCCGTTGTTTCAACGAGTGTCCTCCTCTGGCGCCTCTGCTCCATCGGCGCTCTCCTTGATGGTGCCAGAATATCAAATGCCAGGTGGTGTTTCCACCGTTGCCGCCATTCCCCTCCAAGTCTTTCTCTCCATGGACGGCGTTGGATGGTGGTACGTGGGTCCGGATGTGCCGGAGGATGTCACCATCAGTTCCAAGGGAGGTCGTCATGTCCGATGATCCTGGGCTTGCGAGTCCGTTACCACTCCTTGATGGTGCCAGAATATCAAATGTCGGGTGGTGTTTCCACCGCTGTCGCCATTCCCTTCCAATCCGTGGACGGCGTTGGATGGTGATACGTGGGCCCGGATGTGCTGGAGGATGTCACCATCAATCCGAGGAATTGTGGAGGGCACAATGGTCACGGTGAAACCGGCGAGTATGCTATTCAGCGGGGGCGCAAATCGACGTTCGGTTGGCGTCTTTCGACTTATGTCTAGGCTTATCCTTGAGTCTGTTTAAGTGTTGGTGTTGTAATAGCTCTCGCTCCCCACTGTACTTCTCTGGACCTATTGTATTTGGATTGGCGCCACGCCCTTCCACCTCGTGGCTTATCCGGCATGTGTGGAATGAATATTCAGGTGGAGATAGTTCATCCCCCAGTGAGCTTTCCATAAAAAATTAAGCAACCATGCAATTATACTTCCACTCAGCATGTGCTCGCCAAATCGTAAGGCCGCCGAACGTGTTATAGGATCCTTGAAACTGAATTAATGTTGTCAGTATATTTTGTTCTGTACCAACCATTTCTTGAAACTGAACAGTCGTCGTCACAAGTGAATTCAAGTTGGAAGCCCATTATTGAACTCCACCTCAAACCGAAAACCAAACCAAATTAAAGCCACGGATGGGAGCTTCACAAAGCGAAAGAAAAGTTTCAGTTTTCTTCTCAAGGAACTGAGATAAGAAAAGTATATCATGTGAATTTGATAGAAAAAGATAATAATCCCAGACTGAATATTATTTTTCCCCCTAAATACCCAGGATGGATCCGCTTCAAGTCGAATGTTGTATGCTAGGCCCTGTAGAAGACAAGCACCGCCTATTCTATGCGCGGTGGCCCAAGCATAGGCCGAGATACAGAACGTGTTGTGTTATTCATCACGCCGAGATCCTTACTTCCTTAGTACTACACGGATATTGCATTCATGTCATGGAAAATATTATGCGCAAACCACTTTCTTGGTGGAATCATGATTCGTGAAAACCCTCTAGAAAAAACATATTTAGGAGTTATTAGAAAATCTAAAATGATGCACATCCATAGCGCATCTGTAGATGTACATTGCCACCAAATTTAAGATTGAAACTAATTTTATAAAGATTCATAAAAACAACAAATTTCAGCTGCATATGTATTAGAAGTCAAATTCTCAGAAATTTTGTGTTCCAGTGCCATGCAGATGAAATTTGTTCTTTTCGTACGATTTTTTCTAGATTTTGTTTGAATCTCAAATTTGTTGACAATATATACATCTATAGATGCACTATAGATGTGCATCATTACACTTTTTTAAAACACCTAAATATGTTTTTCTATAGGGTTTTTACGATTGTCAAAAGATTGTGCTGCATGCTGCGGTTCTAAAATGGCAAGACTCAAGTCTCAGCTTTAGATGTTCTGACGACATGGATCTAGATGGCATGAGAAGAGGGAAAAGCGATATATATAGCCAAATAGATAAGGTTGAGGATATAGGCCCACCATCAAAGGAAGAATGGGATTCTCATTCTCAAGGCACACAGCGCTTTGCGCTCCCACGACTCACGCCCAAGGCCATGTGTTGGCCTCCCGACGCCGTAACGATATCTCCAATACGAAATGGTAGTGCTAGCGTTCGCGCGGACGCTTGCGCTCCCACGCGAGGCCCACGCCATCCGGACATCGCCCGCACCACCAGACTGCGCGCGGAGACTGCTCGTGCCCCCTCTCGCTTTCTACGTGTATCCTATGTGCAACACCTGATCTATTTTTGAAACATCCAGATACAACACTTGCAACATACGTTCGACAATAGATGAAACACTTAAAACATGCTTCTGAAAACACTTAAAAAAACACCTGAAATACATTTAAAAACCATTGCAAACATACGAAACATCCAAATAAAACACCTGCAGGCTTGCAACATATGTGTGAAACATATGCAACATACAGATAAACACACTTGCAACGTACGTCTGAAAACACAGATGAAACATTGGGAACAGACACTTGCAACATACGTGTACAACCATTGCAACATTTGCAACGTACCTCTGAAACACTTGAAACATACGCTTGCAACATGCATTTTCCACCCTTCTTCTGCACGACGCGGAGCAGAGTGGAGAACGGCCGGTTTCGGCCAGCCGGCGACCGAAGATGGTGGCGTGGCCTGGCAGCTGAAAGCATCTAGGCCCCAAGGTTTGGTTTCGGCAATTGATGACAACGCTTTATTACCATGACTAACGTGTGTTTTGCAGAAACTTTGGTAAGTTAGGTCATGGAGGTTATAACTGCTTTGGGCACCATGGTATTCATGTCCCTTGATGGAAATCGTTTCGGTTTTCAAAAGAGTGACGTCAAGATTAAGGACGGTTAGTTCCGGATGTCGATGTGTTGAGATACATTCGGAATAGTCGTTAGGATCTTCGTTTTTCTCTTTTGGCCGTACTATAAAGGGGGGCATGAGCGGGTAGCTTGACCTAGGCGAGTCCTATGTTTAGGTGTGGTGCACACTTGTTAAACTTGGCGCTAGGCAGCTCTAGAATAGCTCAAAGTTCAGTTGGAAGCAACTTGGTTCAAGTTGCGACGCGTTTCGGAAAGTTTCGGGTCGTTTTCCCTTGACCGGACGCGGTCTTCGGCATGACCGGACGCGTCCGGTCAGTACTTAACCGCGACTAGGGTTTGGCTCTGACGACCGGACGCGGTCCCTGCGAGGACCGGACGCGGTGGTCAGAGGCCGACACGTGTCACTTGAGGGAAACACCCGATCGGACGCGACCTGGGTGTGATCGGCGCGTCCGGTCACAGTCCAGTAAGGTCCAGAGACAACCGGACGCGTCCGGTCATCACCGATCGGACGCGGTCGCGCGTCCGGTGCGATTACAGTAAGCTCCCTGCACGATCGGACGCGTCCGGTCACCCCTGACCGGCGCGTCCGGTCACTCAGTTGGAATTTCGGATTTCGACCGTTACGAGCGACCGGCGCGTCCGGTCACTTCGACCGGCGCGTCCGGTCAGCCCGTGTTTTGCTGAGTCAGCGTATAACGGTTCGTTTCGTCTGTGGGGTGTATAAATACATCCCCACCACCTCTTTTAGAGGTCTCTTGCTCATTTGATCAGCTGAGAAAACCCTTTAGAGTGCAAGGGAGTGCAAGAGCTCTAGTGAGGATAGAGATTTGAGAATCAAAGCTTGAGAGTTCCTCACTAGCGATTAGAGAGTAGCAAGTGTGCATCCACCTTCTCATTTGGGCTTGTTGTGGTCAAGTGAGAGTTCTAGCTTGTTACTCTTGGTGATCGCCATCACCTAGACGGCTTGGTGGTGATTGGGAGTTTGGTGATCATCCGGCGGAGCTTGTGGATGACCCAACTCATCTTGTGAGCGGTTTTGGGTGATTCACCGCGACGGAGTGTCGAAGAATCAACACGTAGAGAGCACTTGATCCTTGCGCGGATCAAGGGGGAGCCACACCCTTGCGCGGGTGCTCCAACGAGGACTAGTGGGGAGTGATGACTCTCCGATACCTCGGAAAAACATCGCCGTGTTCCTTTCCCTTTTACATTCAAGCATTTACATTCTCGTATTTACTTTCATTGCTTGATTTACATTCCTAGAATTGCCATGCTAGACTAGGATTGGAAACTAGGGTGCAAAACTTTTTATCTGTAGACTCTCTAGGAACACAAGTAGGCACTAGGGGTGAATTCTGGCTTGTAGGTTTTAATTCTTGCAATTAATTTTTAGAAAAGCCCAATTCACCCCCCCTCTTGGGCATCTTGATCCTTTCAATTGGTATCGGAGCCGTGTTGCTCCTAATTTAGGCTTTACCGCCTAGAGCAAGATGTCTAACGGGGAAGGACCACCTCCCACCTTTGCGGGGGATGATTTTCCATATTAGAAAATCCGCATGGAGGCGTATCTCGAAGCCATAGATGTTGGGTGTCTTAGAGCCGCAACCCAAGGGCTTCCCGCTATCAAGGATCCCGCAAACCCCATTGGTGATGAGGAGAAGTACGACCGGTGAAATGCAAAGGCCAAAAATGCACTCTACCGGGGCTTAGGCAAAGATATCTTCAATCGTGTGCGTAATGCAAAGAACGCTCATGAATTATGGGAAAATCTTTGTGCTCTCCATGAGGGAACTAAGAGTGAGCGTGAGGAACGCTATCACATTGCTTTAAAGAAAATTAATTCTTTTGAGATGCTTCCTAAAGAAAGTGCTAATGACATGTACACTCGCTTGAATGTTCTTGTAGAGGACCTCAATGCTCTTGGGCTCACTCAAATGAGCCAATCGGATGTTGCAAGGAAGATCTTGAGTGTTCTTCCCGTTGAGAAGTATGGTCACATTGTCACCATGCTTCACCAAAGTGATCTTTCCACCGCAACACCGACACAAGTATTGGGGAAGATCAATGCTCATGAGATGTACATGCACATCACTCCGGAAGAGGGCTCATCATCTTCTAAGAAGAAAGACTTGGCCTTCAAAGCTAGCCATGACAAGAAGAAGAAGAAGGGCCAAGCCATGATGGTGCAAGAAAGCTCAAGTGAAAGTGATGTCGATGATGAATCACTTGCACTCATGGTGAGAAAGACCACCAAGATGCTAAAGAAGCTCAACAAGAGTGGCATCAAGTTCGATGGCAAGAAAAAGAAATTCTTCACTAGTAGCAAGAGAAAGCCCATCTCGGAGATGGATTGCTACAATTGTGGTGAACTTGGCCACTTAGCTCATCAATGCCCTAGACCACCAAAAGACAAGTACAAGAACAAGAACAAGGGCAAGAAAAATGATTCAAGTGATGAAGAAGAAGAGAAGAAGAAAAACAAGCCATACAAGAAGAAGGATGGCAAGAAGAAGGAGTTCCACAAGAAGAAGAAGGGAGGAAAGGCATACATTGTTGGTGATTGGCTCACCGACATTGAATCATCTTGTGAGTCCTCCGAAGATGAAAGCAATGATGAGAAAGAGAAGGTTGCCGCTTTTGTAATGGGGCCATCATCTTCACCAACATCTTCATCACCACCTTCACCGCCTCCTTCACCATCATCATCCACTACTCACCTATGCCTTATGGCCAAGGGTGAACGAAAGGTACAAAACCATGATAGTGACGATGATGATGATAGTGATAGTGATGATGAATATGACGCACCTTCTTATGATGAACTTGTAAAATTGCTAAACAAATACACTAAAATCATAAGAAGGACAAGAAATGAAAATGATGAACTTCAAAATGAAAATGAATCACTCTCATCAAAGCTTGAAAATGCTCAAAAGACTAATGGTGAGCTTAGAGATCAAAATGAAGTTATGTCTTCTCATCTCAAGGAGCTCAAAACCTCTAATAAAGAGCTTAAAGATCAACATGATAAGCTTGAGAAGAAGCATGATGAGCTCATCACTAGACATAACTCTCTAAAAGACAAATACACCACATTAAAAATTGACTATGATAGTCTTGTGGTTGCTAATGAACTTGCTCTTGAGACACATGATGCTACTAACAATGTTGTTAAGTGTGATATAGCTACATCATGTGATGATTTGATCATTAAAAGCATTGAGCAAGGTTCTAGTAGCAAAGGCAAGAGTGTGGTTGAGTCAAGCAACTATGATGATTATGCCAAGATCAAGTGTGAGAATGAGAAGCTTGCAAATGAGAACAAGAAGCTTAAAGGTTTGATGGCTCTTGAGAAGCAAACAACGAATGAGTCACTCATTGAAGAGAACAAAAAGCTCAAGCAAGAAAAAGAGCATCTCAAGACCGGTCTAAGCAAGTTCACGAGAGGTCAATATTTGCAAAGTGAGCTCCTCATGAACACCGTAATGAAGATGGATAGAAGTGGTATTGGGTACTTGGCAAATCAAGAGAAGAAGGCAAAAGCTCAACAACAACAAAACAAGTCAAAGCCCAAGCCAAAGAGATGTGTTGAGTGTGGTCAAGAAGGTCACTTTGCTCATGAATGCAAAACTCCACCACCACAACCCTTGCCCAAGCATGCTAGACCCTTTGCCTTCAATGCTCATTACATGCTAAGAAAAGATTCAAATGGAAAGATGAAAGTCATGTTTTTGGGTCCCCCAAACAAGAATAGGCCAAAGAAAATATGGGTTGCCAAGTCACTAGTTGAGAAAGTCAAGGGCCCCTCTCAAGTTTGGGTCCCTAAACAAAAAGCTTGATCTCTTGTGTGTAGGTGAACTACAAGACCGGTGGATCTCATTGGGTTATTGATAGTGGTTGCACTCAACATATGACCGGTGATCCTCGTATGTTCACCTCCATTGAAGAGAATGGGATATGTCAAGAGAAGATCACATTTGGGGATAATTCAAAGAGCAAAGTCAAGAGTATAGGCAAGATTGCAATATCAAATGATCACTCACTCTCAAATGTGCTCTATGTTGCTTCATTGAGTTTCAACTTATTATCCGTCGGGCAACTTTGTGACCTTGGCTTCCAATGCTTGTTCACACCAAATGAAGTGGAAGTTTCAAAGATAGATGACAAGCAAGTGATTTTTAAAGGCTTTAGATACAATAATCTTTATCTTGTTGACTTCACCTCCGAAGATGCAAATTTGATGACATGTTTGTTCACCAAGACCTCACTTGGTTGGCTTTGGCATAGGAGGCTTGCACATGTTGGAATGAGCACTCTCAACAAGCTATTGAAGAAAGAACTAGTGAGAGGATTGAAGGATGTGAAGTTTGAAAAGGACAAACCTTGTAGTGCATGTCAAGCGGGCAAACAAGTTGCAAACACTCATCCAACCAAAGCTTTCATGTCAACTTCAAGAGTGCTAGAACTTCTTCACATGGATTTGTTTGGGCCTACAACATACAAGAGCTTGGGTGGTAATCTCTATTGTCTTGTGATAGTGGATGACTACTCAAGGTACACATGGACTTTCTTCCTTCATGACAAATCCGAAGTGGCAAATTGCTTCAAGAAGTTTGCAAAGAGAGCTCAAAATGAATTTGAAGTCAAGATAAAGAAGATTAGAAGTGATAATGGCAAAGAGTTTGACAACACCAACATTGAAGCTTATTGTGATGAAATTGGAATCAAGCATGAGGTCTCTTCAACCTACACTCCTCAACAAAATGGTGTAGTTGAGAGAAAGAACCGGACTTTGATCACCCTTGCAAGAACAATGCTAGATGAGTACAACACTCCGGAAAAGTTTTAGGCCGAGGCAATCAACACCGCATGCTATGCTTCAAATCGCCTCTTCCTACAAAAGTTTTTTGGCAAGACCCCCTATGAGTTGCTTAATGGGAAGAAGCCGGACGTCTCATTCTTCTGGGTGTTTGGTTGCAAATGCTACATCTACAAGAAGCGTCAACACCTAGGGAAGTTTCAAAGACGTTGTGATATTGGTTTTCTTGTTGGTTACTCATCAAAGTCCAAAGCATATAGAGTATTTAACCATGCCACCGGTTTGGTTGAAGAAACATATGATGTGGAATTTGATGAATCTAACGGCTCCCAAGGAGCAATTGAGAATTGTGATGATGTAGGTGATGAACCCTTGAGGGAGGCCATGAAGAACATGCCCGTGGGAGACATCAAGCCAAAAGATGATGAAGACGATGTACAAATCATTGATCCACCATCTTCATCACGTGTGCCTCAAGATGATGACAAGAATGAGAGAGTTAAAAATGAAGACACTTATATCTCTCATGAACAAGCCGAGGCACAAGCTCAAGATGTTGATGCTCCCCATCCACCTCCTCAAGTGGTTGATAGAAGAAATTCACCTCTACTTCAAGCACATCCACAAGAACTCATCATAGGGAGTCCTACTAAGGGAGTGATGACTCGATCTCAAAAGCTTGCTTCTTTTGTTGAACATCACTCTTTTGTCTCTTGTGTTGAACCTAAGAATGTAGAAGAAGCTCTTCAAGATCCGGATTGGGTGAATGCCATGCATGAAGAATTGAACAACTTCACCCGCAATCAAGTATGGACACTTGAAGAGCATCCTAAAGGTGCAAGAGTCATTGGAACCAAGTGGGTGTTTCGAAACAAGCAAGATGACCAAGGGATAGTAGTGAGGAACAAGGCAAGACTAGTTGCAAAGGGGTTCTCTCAAGTTGAAGGCCTTGATTTTGGAGAGACCTTTGCACCCGTTGCAAGACTTGAAGCCATTCGTATACTTCTTGCATATGCATCACATCATGATATGAAACTATATCAAATGGATGTGAAAAGTGCATTCTTAAATGGCTTTATAAATGAACTAGTCTATGTTAATCAACCTCCCGGGTTTGAAGACCCTAGATATCCTAATCATGTTTATAGGTTGTCCAAGGCGCTATATGGGCTCAAGCAAGCCCCTAGAGCGTGGTATGAGCGCCTCCGAGACTTCCTCATTGAGAAGGGCTTCACCATTGGGAAGGTCGATACCACACTATTCACCAAGAAGCTTAATGGGAAGATCTTCATTTGTCAAGTGTATGTTGATGATATCATCTTCGGGTCAACAAATGAAGATTATTGCAAGGAATTTGGTAAATTGATGTCGAAGGAGTTCGAGATGTCAATGATTGGTGAGCTCACATTCTTCCTTGGTTTTCAAGTCAAGCAAATGAGAGAAGGGATTTTCATCTCTCAAGAAAAGTATACCAAGGATCTTCTCAAAAGATTCAAGATGGAAGAATGCAAACCAATCAAGACCCCAATGCCATCAAATGGACATCTCGACCTAGATGAGGGAGGTAAATCGGTTGATCAAACTCTCTACCGTTCTATGATTGGTAGCTTGTTGTACCTTACCGCATCTAGGCCCGATATCATGTTTAGTGTGTGCATGTGTGCTCGCTTCCAAGCGTGCCCTAAAGAACCTCACTTAAGTGCCGTAAAAAGAATCCTAAGATATCTTAAGCACACCCCAAGCATTGGTCTTTGGTATCCCAAAGGAGCTAGATTCCAACTAGTTGGCTATTCCGATTCGGATTATGCCGGTTGCAAAATTGATAGAAAAAGCACATCCGGAGGGTGCCATTTGCTTGGGAGATCCTTAGTATCTTGGTCATCTAAAAAGCAAAATAGTGTGGCTTTGTCCACCGCCGAGGCGGAATACATTGCCGCGGGGGCTTGTTGTGCACAAATCTTATATATGAAACAAACCCTCCTAGACTATGGAATTGTTCTTGAAAAGGTGCCACTTTTATGTAACAATGAAAGTGCCGTTAAAATTGCTAACAATCCGGTACAACACTCTCGCACCAAGCACATTGATATCCGCCATCACTTTCTAAGAGATCACGTTGCTAAAAATGACATATCACTAGAAGGTGTAAGAAGTGAAAATCAATTAGCGGATATCTTCACTAAACCTTTGGATGAGGCCACCTTTTGTAGGCTAAGAAGTGAACTCAATGTGCTTGATTCAAGCAACTTTAAAAAATGAGCGTGTGTTGTCCCTTGCATTACATTGTATTATATGTCATGTTTATTTTATCGCAATGCATTTAGGGCTTGGCTAACACGGTTACGATAACCCTCCTTTGGAGGAGTGAAGAAGCCTAACCGTGGATCAAACTTGACAAGCAACCTAGCTTTACTTTCTTGTATTGCATTGCATATGCATGGTTGTTTGTTTGTCGTTTCTTTTCGGTTTAGCTTTGAGCAACCTCTGTGTTCGTCCATGGATAGAGAGAGCATTTTGAAGCTCCTAAAGGTCCAAAAACTCTATTGCATGGCCATACGTTGCTCCTCGGGTGTTTATTGCCTATTTTCCTAAAAATAATACTAGCCTAAGGCAAACTATTTTGAAAAATTTGAGGGTTTGAGTGAGGTCACTCATATCAGGTTCCAATTGGTGTTTATTTGTGTCTCTTTGAATTGGAACTTGATTGGGAGAAGTCGCGTCGGAGTTTGGAACGAAGAAGGGCGAAGAACAGCGACCGGACGCTAGACCGGACGCTGCACTGGACGCAGTGATGCTTCACCACCGCGTTCGGTCCCGGCGTCCACCAGCTCGTTCGGTCATCTAGAAGACCAACTCCAGACCTAGTGACCGGACGCTGCACCGGACGCGCCTCTGTCGACCACCGCGTCCGGTCCCGGTTACCACCACCGCGTCCGGTCATTCGCGATGAATTCCCGAGTTTCCCTCGACCAGACTCTGACCGCATCCGGTCAGTCCTAACCGGACGCGTCCGGTCACTCCAGGAGCTTACTGGAGTGTGACCGGACGCTGCACCACCGCGTCCGGTCATAACGACAACCGCGTCCGGTCATCGCGCGTCGAGCGGATCTAACCCCTTCATATAACGGTTCGTCCTCGGCCGCGTTCTTTCACCGCACGTGTTTTCCGCCGCCGCCGAACCCTAAGCCGCCGATTCGCCGAGATCGCCGGAGCCGCCGCGCCCTTTTCCTCTTCCTCGCCTCCGGTGAACGCTGCCCTGACCCCGCCGTGCCTCCTCGCTTTCCTGCCCGCGCGCGCTCGCTGCCGCCTAGCCCGCAGCCGCGCCCGCGCAAGCCCTAGCCGCGAGCCACCGCCGCCGCTGCCGACCGCTCCATCCTCGCCGCCGGTTAGCCAGTCTTCCACCGCCGTGGACCTCGCCAGCAGCAGCCACAGACCTCGTGCCTAGCATCCTCTCCAACTCCCCAAAATCCTTCCTTCGGCCGCGCTCTTCCCCTAGGGTTTTGCCCTAACCCTAGCTTAGGGTTTGCCCTAACCCTAGCTCGAGGTGACGAACTCGTTCGATTTCGATCAATTCTATTCAATTTCGTTGTTAGGGCTAACCTTGACCGTGATTATCCTTTGCTTATCATCGACTCGGTCCTTTCAGAGCTCGTTCGTCGAATTCGGGGAATCTCGCGATCTATCTCATATGCTTGCTATCTCTAGGGTTTCGTACCTTTTAGTTATATATGTGCTTATAGTAGATCTCTCTATTCCGTCGTTGCAGCGAGTCAGTCGGTGTGTCAGGGTGAGATCTGTTTGCTGAATCCGAGGCCAAGCCTGCGGATACGGATTGAGGCCAAGCCTCTCGAGTGACAGTTCACCATCTTACAGAGGCTCTCAGTCAGTTTGTCAGCATGGTGCGTTGCAAGAACGCCGGTGGTGCTCCTGGTGACGGGGACGACAGTCCTCCTCATCGGTCTGAGATTGTGCGTGGAAAGCGCATCAAGATAATGGCCAGAAAGAAGAAGACGCTTACAGAGGCAGAGATTGCTCAGGCCGTGGCAGATGCTGCAGAGCAGGCAGAGAGGGGTGGCAGGAGCAGTGGCATACGCATAGGCGAGCGTCGCTTTCATCTTGAAGGTCGACAGCTCGGCACAGAGGCCACTGAGGGTACAGAGGATACTGGAGCTACAGAGGGGATGTCAGTTGATCCACCTACAGAGCCTACAGAGACTACAGAGGCTCCAGAGGCTCCGGAGGCTACAGAGGATACAGAGGAGCAGCCAGCTCAGTCTCCACCGCGTCGCCGCTCCACACGTGCTCGTACTCAGGTGACTCCTAGGCCAGAGGGCCAGCGTCGTGGAGCACGTCCTCCTCCCAGAGCTAGAGGTTCACCCCCGGTCGAGCACTTTGACCTGAGGGGTGCTACAGCACGTCAGGTGCAGGGTTTGAGGTTCGTGGAGGTCAGCCGATGGTTTCCACCTGTGAGGGATCACAGAGCTTCAGAGGGTTTCTATACCCCACTTCAGGAGGATTTCTACAGGGCTCTAGTTGACAGTGGTATTGCTTTTCGACCACAGAGGGTATGTCGGCTTGAGGCACTGGTTGAGGTTGTGGGAGAGCAGCTTCGTCCGCACCTATCCTATCTACCTGGCTTGTCAGATCTTCTTGGACGGACAGGTGCATACTGCGGCACATGGGTCAGAGAGTTTTATGCTTCACTTTGGATTGATCCTGCCCATGAGTTCATTCACTTTGCATTCCGAGGCCGCGATCACAAACTTTACAGCTCTAGAGTGTGGGAGATCCTCAGACTTCCAGCTTCTGACACGAGGATCCATCAGTTGTGCTTTGGTCAGACTCCTCCACCGAGACGCCCTCACGACGGGGCAGTGCCGCCCACAGACTTGGTTCGACCCTGCTTTCGTGAGCCTTTTGGCGAAGGGTCTCGTCGTACGCCTGCTAGCCTGACACCACTTGCCAGAGTTCTGGATGCTATAGTCAGACGCACACTTCTTCCCAGACTTGGCTACAGAGAGGGCCTGACGGGGATGCAGCTATGGGTTGTTCACCACCTCCTCTCACAGACACAGTTTGACATTTGGGATCTCATACTTAGTGAGATGGAGGACACCATAGCTGAGGGCTTCAAGGGAAATCGTCAGCTGCCCTATGCACACTGGATCTGCTTCATCATTAGGTCATCTATTCAGCTGCCACCAGAGATCAGAGCTGAGATATCAGACACTACCACTGCTTTCCCTGAGTATGATATCCGTCAGCTTTGGGCCTCAGTCACTAGAGATCAGGCCCCAGTGCTAGGACAGCGTGAGCGACCTGAGGTTCCTGAGACAGCAGCTGAGCAGGACGCCACAGTTGACGAGCTTGCTGAGGCAGAGCTTGCGGATCTTGACGCTCACCCTGCTGATATACCTGAGGATGCGACATCTGACAGCACCGATGAGGACTACCAGCCCATCCCCAGGTACCGGTCTCCTCGGTCTCACGACCACGAGGCCGGTGGCTCTGGTTCAGCCTCCCGCTCAGACCCAGCCATGGTGACGATACTTGAGAGGCTGACCCAGGCACAGGAGCAGCAGCAGCAGCAGATTCAGCGACAGGCTCAGGACACAGCTGCAGCACTCGCACAGATGCAGGCTCGTCAGGACGAGTTTCAGCGTCAGCAGCTTGAGATTCAGAGGCAGCAGGTTGAGATGCAGAGACAGCAATACGAGATACAGCGACAGAGTGCAGCTAGTCAGCAGCAGTACTTGGATCTCCTGCGCCACCTTGTCACTGTCGGGGTTCCTCCGCCTGCTTCTGTCATGACTCATGCTTTGCAGTCCAGTGGTCCGTCGAGTCAGGGACAGCCGAGCTTCCAGTTCACATCTCCACAGCAGCAGGTTCCCCAGTCATTCCAGTCCCCGAGTTTCACTCCTATTCATACGGGGTTTACACCTTCAGACCAGCCTCGCCCTCATCTCCTGACAGGCACACCAATCGGTGATTTCAGTGCTACCTACAGCGAGTTGACTGGTCAGCCGACACCCTCGCACACTACTACATTCATTACTTCTTCAGGGTTGTCAGCTCCCGAGGCAGCTATTCCTCCAGTGACAGGGACCGGGACTACAGAGACTATTCCTTCGTCAGTTGCCTCGACAGATCCCCCAGCTATTGGCTCGCTACAGGCTCAGGTCACACAGACGGATCCTCTTGTTGCTACTACGTCAGTACCTGTTCCTGCTCAGACCCAGACCGCTTCACAGCCACGTGCTTCTTCAGAGGGTCAGCCAGATAGCTCAGATTCCGAGGGTGATTCTCTGCACTTCGTGATTACTCCGCGCACCTCGGCACCCGACACGACTCCGTCTGTCCTCCCGTCCGATCCTTAGATTAGTTTTTGGCGCTTGATGCCAAAGGGGGAGAGAGAGTAGTTTCAAGGGGAGTTTTGTTAGAGGGTTTTCGTTCTTAGTTGTGTGCTACATTCATGCATCATGTTTACTTTTCAGTCATTGCATTCGTGTGACATTGTCGTCGTGTGATAAACCTTGAGTCTTAATGTGTTATCTAGTCACAGTGTTAATTAATGTCACCGTCTTAGTTATAGCTCTAAGGTTGTGCTTCCGTGCCTTACTCCGATTT
The DNA here is from genome assembly GCA_038087645.1 of Saccharum hybrid cultivar R570. Lineage (NCBI taxonomy): Eukaryota > Viridiplantae > Streptophyta > Magnoliopsida > Poales > Poaceae > Saccharum > Saccharum hybrid cultivar. The sequence continues at coordinate 3,159,051 of JAQSUU010000198.1, forward strand.
CTTATGAGCTATATCTTTATGTGTACTAACGCTTTTTTGTCTTATCTTATGAGTACACTCTTTTGGCTTGGGGCACATAAGCAATTCCTAACCCTTTGCGCTCATTGCTTTTTGCTTATGTGAACCAAGCATGCTCGAAAACCTCAACTTCAATTCTTTTGAATCTTAGTGTTGTCATCAATCACCAAAAAGGGGGAGATTGAAAGCATCTAGGCCCCAAGGTTTGGTTTCGGCAATTGATGACAACGCTTTATTACCATGACTAACGTGTGTTTTGCAGAAACTTTGGTAAGTTAGGTCATGGAGGTTATAACTGCTTTGGGCACCATGGTATTCATGTCCCTTGATGGAAATCGTTTCGGTTTTTAAAAGAGTGACGTCAAGATTAAGGACGGTTAGTTCCGGATGTCGAGGTATTGAGATACATTCGGAATAGTCGTTAGGATCTTCGTTTTTCTCTTTTGGCCGTACTATAAAGGGGGGCATGAGCGGGTAGCTTGACCTAGGCGAGTCCTATGTTTAGGTGTGGTGCACACTTGTTAAACTTGGCGCTAGGTAGCTCTAGAATAGCTCAAAGTTCAGTTGGAAGCAACTTGGTTCAAGTTGCGATGCGTTTCGGAAAGTTTCGGGTCGTTTTCCCTTGACCGGACGCGGTCTTCGGCATGACCGGACGCGTCCGGTCAGTACTTAACCGCGACTAGGGTTTGGCTCTGACGACCGGACGCGGTCCCTGCGAGGACCGGACGCGGTGGTCAGAGGCCGACACGTGTCACTTGAGGGAAACACCCGATCGGACGCGACCTGGGTGTGATCGGCGCGTCCGGTCACAGTCCAGTAAGGTCCAGAGATGACCGATCGGATGCAGTCGCGTGTCCGGTGCGATTACAGTAAGCTCCCTGCACGATCGGACGCGTCCGGTCACCCCTGACCGGCGCGTCCGGTCACTCAGTTGGAATTTCGGATTTCGACCATTACGAGCGACCGGCGCGTCCGGTCACTTCGACCGGCGCGTCCGGTCAGCCCGTGTTTTGCTGAGTCAGCGTATAACGGTTCGTTTCGTCTGTGGGGTGTATAAATACATCCCCACCACCTCTTTTAGAGGTCTCTTGCTCATTTGATCAGCTGAGAAAACCCTTTAGAGTGCAAGGGAGTGCAAGAGCTCTAGTGAGGATAGAGATTTGAGAATCAAAGCTTGAGAGTTCCTCACTAGCGATTAGAGAGTAGCAAGTGTGCATCCACCTTCTCATTTGGGCTTGTTGTGGTCAAGTGAGAGTTCTAGCTTGTTACTCTTGGTGATCGCCATCACCTAGACGGCTTGGTGGTGATTGGGAGTTTGGTGATCATCCGGCGGAGCTTGTGGATGACCCAACTCATCTTGTGAGCGGTTTTAGGTGATTCACCGCGACGGAGTGTCGAAGAATCAACCCGTAGAGAGGACTTGATCCTTGCGCGGATCAAGGGGGAGCCACACCCTTGCGCGGGTGCTCCAACGAGGACTAGTGGGGAGTGGCGACTCTCCGATACCTCGGAAAAACATCGCCGTGTTCCTTTCCCTTTTACATTCAAGCATTTACATTCTCGTATTTACTTTCATTGCTTGATTTACATTCCTAGAATTGCCATGCTAGACTAGGATTGGAAACTAGGGTGCAAAACTTTTTATCGGTAGACTCTCTAGGAACACAAGTAGGCACTAGGGGTGAATTCCGGCTTGTAGGTTTTAATTCTTGCAATTAATTTTTAGAAAAGCCCAATTCACCCCCCCTCTTGGGCATCTTGATCCTTTCAGCAGCGCGGCCAGCTACGCCTGCGCCTGGCTTGTGGCCGGCCAGCGATGGCCCCCTCTCCTTGTTGCCTGGCCACACGCGGCATTTGGGCGCCTGCGCGGCTGCCGCTGGGTTGGCGCTATCAGCCAGCAGCACCGGCGAGCAGCTAGACCCCGACGGCGGCGAGGAGGCTTGCCGGCTCGGTAGAGGCGGTCGCGGCGAGCAGGAAGCACGGGTGCGGCGGTGGAGAATGCCGCGAGGAGTGGGAAAATATCGCATCGTCCAGTTTTTTTAGAAGCCGTTGAAGCGTCCAGTTGATTAGGTACAAGGGAGCAGGTTACTTGGGCCGGCCCGCAGACCCAGGAATCAAGTGTCCAGGCGGACGGACACCCTAACTGTAGCATTAGCGAATACAAAAATGATACTTAGTTACTCATAACTCTCTCTATTTCTTAAATTAACTAGGTAAATACCTCTGTGTTGCACCGGGAAAAAATTGTACCATGATAGTGTAAATATGAGCGCATTAAATTGCTACTAAAAAAACAATAAATGTCCGTGCGTTGTAAAGGGGAAAAAAACAATAAATATGAACATGTTATACTGTAACCCAAAAAATGGTATTTCGAGTGTGATGTTTGCAATTGCAACATCACTTTTACATAAATCTTCACGAAGGATGAATAATTAGAATATAATGTGAGATCGAAACAATCTAAAAGGAAATTGTTTTCAGAATACATGCAGTTTGATTACATACTCCCTCCGTCCCTTTATATCTGTCGTTATTGGTGTGCGTGCTACAAGTTTGACTCGATTTATAAAAAAATGTGTGCAACATTTGTATCTCTAAATAAATTTATTAAAAAACTAGATTCAAAGATCTTTCCAATGATACTAATTATGTACTATAAATATTAATATTTTTAATACATATTTAGTCAAAGTTGTTTCTCGGGAAGCGCAAACGACAAATATTTAGGGACAGAGGAGTAGATTGTAAGGCAAACCTAACCTGTCTACATCTCTAAAACATGAATTACCATGAAGGAAACAACATGTTGTATGCTCTAGAGCTGAATCACATAGGGAGCTTCAGAACCTAACTCAATGGACACGTCACAAGCAGGAGTCGCAGCTGCATGGTTCACGCTCTACTTTCCCAGCAACTGGAAATCATAGGGCTGTAAAGCATATGTAAATAAACAAGTGCTAAGTGTGCTGCAGTGCTTTCCTGGTTTTGTTGCTGAACGTTCTCTCATTGTGTTCCTTCCAAAGCATCCAACCCATAAACAATACCATGGAATTGAAGCCCTTTCTGAGTTTCTTGGGCACCACCTTCCTTGAGGAAGGCCACCATTCCCATAAGCAGTTTTGAAACTGCGGCGCCAGGTTCCCAAAGCCAACTGAATCACAGATCAGCAGAATGTGATATATCTCCTCGGCAGCCTGATCACAAAGAACACGGGAGTTGGATGGAGTCCTCTAGTCCATGGTGTTTCTGCCGCGAAGCCGTCCAACGGAGCTTATGCAAGGTCAGCCAGAAGAAATGCTTAACTTTTGTAGGCGCTCGCACCTTTCAAAGCATTTTTGCGCCGAGGGGCCTAGAGAACCAGCAAACAGCGACCAGTAGGCAGAAGCTGCAGAGTAAACGTTATCTGACGACCAACGCCAGAGCAGCTTGTCCTGAACATCGCCAGAGCCTTTATCCCCAGCGGCTTCACTAGGCGGCGATAGACGGGTCCATTTCACTATTTTCAGTAGCAGAGATAGAGAAGAGATTATTCAATGAAGACTGCAACAAAATATTGAAAGAATTTTAAATACAAAAAAGGTCATAAACGATATCATTTTCAGATCATGGTGACGAACTTAGACTACGGATTGATAGCTGGTGTCTGAATACTTTATAAGTCTGTTTTGTTGACTGTGTTCTTTTTTCTGCAGAGGTGAAGAGCATTTTAAGAATAAAATATTGTATCACATCTATAAAATTATTTTTTAAAAAAGTTACTAATAAATACGTCATCTATATAATAAGCAAAATGCTTGCCTTAGCTTGTTAGGGTTTCTTTTTTTTTTAGAAATTGCCTTAGCTTGTTAGTGCCTAGTATTAGAAGGAGCCGTGGAAGTGGCAGGTGTACTGTTGGCTCGTGCCAACTTTTTTCTGCTAGGCCCAGTAGGCCACGAGCCTACTAGCCCGTTCGCTTCTGCTAGGCCAGTAGGCCACGAGCCGTGGAAGTGGCAGGTGTACTGTTGCTATGATGGCTTCTAGAAGGCTGTGGCCCAGGCATGTGATACGCACCGCCATCTTGTTGCCTTCCTTTTCACGATTTGATTGATATCATGGATGATGGATCGGATGTGTTGGAATGGTGAAGGATTGAGCGAAACGAAGCTCGCCGCTGCATCTGAGAAATATACGTATGCGTCCTAGCCTGCATGTGCAAGATGCATGATGGCATCTGATCGAGAACAACTCTTGGTCTTGGAGGAGATCATGTACCCGTGCTTGCTTCGAGAAGCTAGCCCTTCGTCGTCCGATCCTTTTGGCAGCAAGAGATTGCATTGGTCATGAATATATGATGTGGATACGAAAACCGGACCACTAGATATTGCGTGTGCTGTGTTGTACGTTCTTGTGTCCCATGCGTCGTCGTCCTTTTCAAATCACGATCGAGTAGCTTGCACCATGACGCCCTTTCCCATTTTGTACAAACAAGTCCAATTACGGTACGAGCGGCATTCCAAATCGTTCTCTTATCCATTTTAATTTGAGCATGATCATCACTAGCCACAAAAGGGACATGCATACATACTTTCGTTGAGAATGATCTTTTCGGCACCAAGCTTTGAGGCCAATTCCAAAACAAATAAATCTAGGAACAGTTTTGCTCCGGTGGTAATCTTACAAAGGATTGCACGAATCTCAAAGCAAATTGGTAATTTTTTAAATTAATTCTGTGATGGGTAATGTTTGGGCCTGGCCCTACCAATACCCAATCCAAGTCCAGCCCCAGCCCACCTAATCATCTTGATTTGATAATACAAAACCCAGATGGCCCATTGCGTTTTTTTCGTTCGCGGGCGTGCATCGTGCGTACGGACGGCGGCGACAGGCGGCACCCAGCGACAGAGCGTCCTGTGCCACGCCTCAGCCCGGCCACCGCATCTCTAATCACCTTCGTTGCGCTCATTTTCGTGTGCCGGGCTGCATCCTGCGGATTGAAGGTGGCGGCGGCGCCACCTAGTGACAGTCAACAGAGCGTCATCGCCCATGCAGTAGCCCCCTGCAGCATCTCCAGTTGCTTCGCTCCCCTCCACAAAATAGGCTGCCTGGTCAGATGCTTTATTTCAAACTTCGGTTTCAGAGTTGAGCTGCTCAAAAGTTGCTGAATTAATTTGTAGGCTCCATGAACCGACAAGGTGAGTTGATGGAGGCCATGCAGATGTTTAACACTGAATGGATATGATTGTTTTTTTCGTGACTTTAGTGAGGAATCTGCAATCCTGCATGAATATTACACGGTGCTGAATTAGATGTCAAGTATTTATTTTTCAGTTCAGTGGGAGGCCCTGATTATTCCCCTAGTGCTGAATTTTGTCTTTATTTTCCAACAAAAAAGATACATGATATTTTCTTCTTCTTTTTGTTAATAACACTAATAATGTCATTAGCAACTTTGTCGCATGGGTTCTGAACTTCATTCTGTTTCAGAGTTCCTGTCACATTCACAAAGTTCTAAAGTCACGCCCTGTTTGCTTGGCTGAAAGTACTGTTTGCTGATTTGTTGTGAGAGAAAAATATTGTTCGTTGCTGAAAAAAGTACGGCTTATAAGAGAAGCGAACAGGGCCTTGATTCAATTTTATAGTTGGTGTATGTAAGGAACATTATATAAGACAGAAAACTGGAATCCTTGTAAGCATGAATAGAAGATATGTGTCTCTGCTCATGTTGTACAAGTTGTTTAAAATTAAAGCGATTCAACAATAATTTTCAAACATCAATATGATCCGTCTAAACTGTACGACAATCTTTTCTTAAGACAAATGCATGGAAATACATACAAAAGTTTAGTCTCAAACTTTGTTTCGTGGATAAACATCTCACGAAATACAAGGATATACAACTGCACATCTTGACACTGACAAGCATTCAGAATCAGAAAAATACATTCACAGAAGCCATATGCGTCTCAACTTTGAGGTTCTGGATGTTAGGAAAACGGGCAAGTAAAGCTCGTCTTCCTCCTTAGGAAGGATCGCATGATCAGAATTGAATCATCTAGAAGTGCTACTACCCTACCTCCGCTCGGCCACACGCATCTGTGCAGTGCAGTCGGTGCTGAATCCCCAATGCATATGGCATCGAGAGCCGCTGTCCTTGTGTTAATGCTGCTCCAAAATCCTAACCGTACGGCGAAGTGGTATGGGTTGCGACGGGAGAGGCTACGGCATTGGGAGGTAGGTTCGGTCTCCACGTGATGCCGCCGGCGCCGTCCGTCCGCATGATGGGACTAAGGCAGTGTTTAGTTTCTTCAAAATTCCAAAAATTTTATAAGATTCTCCGTCATATCGAATCTTTGGACACATGCATGAAACATTAAATGTAGGTAAAAAAATAATTAATTGCACAGTTTGTCTATAAATATCGAGACGAATCTTTTGAACCTAGTTAGTCCATGATTGGATAAATTTTACCAAATAACAACGAAAAATGCTACAGAAACTTTACACAAACTTTTACACCATCTAAACAGCCCCTAAACAAACAAGCGCTAGCATCTCGCGGTAACTGGATCGTAAGATCCTATAATATCGGCTGGGCTGGGGTTTGGACTGGATTGGACATGGGTAGGGCTGGGCCCAAACTAGACCATGACAAATTAATAATAATTAATTACTTGGCTGCTTTAAGAGTTGTGCAAATTTTTTGAGGAGGACCACTGGAGCATATGGATAATTATTGTTGATGACATGGGTGGTGTATTATATTCCACTTATTTACTGCTCCCTTCATCCCATATTATAAGTTATTTTAGCTTTCTTAGAGAGTTAAAACATCTTAAGTTTAGCACGTTGTCTCAAATCCTAGAGGAGGCACGAGAGTGGTCACTGACGGGGTACGGGAAGCATAGCACGTTGCTCATGTTGCTGTAGAATGGAGGGAGTTCTACGGCTTTGTCGCAAAATGAGGTTTGTAATATCGCCTATTTAGTTTTCAGTTATCGGCAACTGATGCTAATCCTCATTACCAGTCGGGTGCCTGTTTTATGTTTATGTAATCCAAATTCTACTCCTTAATGAAATTCGTGCAAATCACAGTTGCGGCAAAAAAAACATCTCAAGTTTGAGCAAATTTGAAGATTTCGTCGTCTCCTCGCTGCTCTGCCAATTTGAAAGCGAGAGTGGATCCCCAGCAGCACGACTGCACGAGCTGACTTGGCCGGAGTCGCGCTAAAGTCTCCGGTGGATTCTGACGGAGCGCGTACGGCTAACTTCTGCGTGCCGGCTGGACTGCCGTGTGGTGTGGTAGTTTCAGCTGTCAGGGGGCCAAAGCAATCCCTATTGGCATCAGTGCAATGCGTGCTCCAGACTGCACGGCGGCCGACATGCCGGGGTCAAGTCGTCGGGAATCAAGCCAATACTGCTGGCTGCTGCTGCAAGCTTTATTAAGAAAAGGATGGGATGACTGTTACGACTCGTTTCATCGCGTCTTCTCTTGATTTCTTTTCTCTTCTTTATAATGATCAGAAGACGGAGGATGCTCCGTTTCATGTCTTCTCTATCATGTTTTCTCTCTTTTATTTACCCCGTTTTTTAGCTGTCCTTTTGCCTCGAGCATGCCAAACCCTATTTGTTTGCTGCCTCGATAATTGTAGAAATACGAGCAGTGTTTGTCTTGGCAACAGCAACATCTTATACCAATCTAGTAAATCTAGTTAAGCAGCGAGTTTCATTTGCTCCAGAGTCGGATGGCATGATATACGGGCCCTGTTTAGATCGTGGTCTAAAGTTTAACAACTAAAACTTTAGATTATTTTAGTTCTTGAAGCTCCAAATAGGAGGCTAAAGTTCTCTAAAATTTAGATCATCTCACAAAAACTTTGGACTAGAGATAAAATAGTCTAAAGTTTTAGTCCTCAATTTTAGCCACTAAACTGTAGACCAGAGAATTCATACATACTCGTAATATAGCCAGAGACGGAACAAGGGGGGCTAGCAGGGGCCGTGGCCCTCCCAAGCACAATAAGTTTCCTTTAATACCTATATAAATATATGAATTTACAGCTAAAAAATATCAATTTTCACCCATTTTTTATTCAAATATTATGATTTTGGTTATAAATAGTGTAAAATATTTAAAAAGTTGTTGAATCATATAATTACATATATTTTAGCACACTAAAAAAATATGATCATGTTTGTTTGGCCCCCCTTAATCAAAATCGTTGGTTTCGTCTCTGAATATAGCTACTACACCTATGGGTAGAGCTGCTGAGAAGCAATGAAACGCCAGCTTGTAATGTGCGTTCTCTTTCTTTTTGAAATTGTACCTGCAGCTTTACACCATAAGATGACCACAAGCATCTCATTATCTCTAGACTTACGCAATCTATTATGAGATACTTCCTCCACTCTAAATTTTAAGTCATAGCTTTTACTTGCAATTTAAAATGAAGAAAGTAACATTTTATTAAAAATACAAGCACACATGCCGAGTCAATAGACTCATAACCTAAGTGGCTATGTCTGACCATACGATTATACGAAACTTAAGTAAACAACACGACCACTAAAAGAGTTTTTAGAAGATAGCTTCTTTTATTTATAGAAGCAATAAAAAATTAGTACTATCTTCAAAAATGCCTAGTGGTGTTCAGAGGCGATTTTGATCAATTTATATATGGAGAAAGTCAAAGAAACAGTAGTCTCTCTAAATGGATTTCATGAGCAATCCTCTAAGAAGGCCGCCTCAGAGAATAACCATTGGTATAGATATATCTCTTAAAATTTGTGCCTCTGTTAATCAATTTTCAAAGGCAAGTTTCGTAAGAAGTCTGTCTCTAGCTATTAGCAGGCAGGCCTTTTAAGTGTAATGTGTATGTAGGTCGATTAACAGTGATGCACGTCTTAAGATCTCCGTATTTATAAATAGTTGTCATAAAACAATTCATAACTTTTGCATATCAAGTTGGATGTAGACGCCATTTATATCAAAATTTTTATTTAAATTATTTAGTGTCTCAATTTTCTATTTAAAGTATCATATTTAGATATTCAAAATTTAAAATTTCCGAAAGATCTCAAATGCTAACATGGTTTATATCATAGTTGTAGGGCATGTTTGAATTGTTTCTTCCATGTGTGCTTGGTCAGACAGATTATCCTAACCCACACTTCTTCCACACACACAACCAAACAACCCATAGTGCTCAATGTTATCCACGACTTTGTAATTGACAATTATTGAAGTCATTTATAGTCCCCAAACAAATATGTAATTGACAACTTCTTTCATTTATGCTTAATTTGCATGATGGCACTATATATATGTTTACTTAAATATTTTTTATATATTAATAGTAATGAAATAGGTAATTTATTTAGAAACACATCAAGACGCAATTCATAGTTACTTAAATATTTTTATAATAGCAAACTTTGGTAATTTAGATGTAGATTTGAGAAGGGTATTTATTTACTCTATTTTTGGTAATTGTAGAATGGTAATTCATATGCAAATTTAAAAGGTTATTTAGATTATCTATCATAATAGCATGGTGAGTAATTTAGATGCAAATTAAGGATGTTATTTAGATTATGTATCATAATGACATATACAAGGGTAATTTGATGCAGTTAGGGTTACCATTGTTTTTTAATGATTAAGTGGGTAATTCTGAGAAAACAGAATAGCTATGATATTATTATTAATGGTGATTAGAGTTAGCCAAACTAATGGCCACGTTTTTCTGAGACTTGTCTTAAAAATATTATTGATAACCTTATAAATTTATGATGCTAACATAAGAATTTGAATGCATTGCTAAAATTGAGGTAATTTTTTTTCAAAAATTGAAATGTTGTGGGTAAGGCGTCCGTTCGTTCGGACCCTTGCGTTGGTGGGCCTCGATTTCCGCCCGAACGGACAATCACTATCATTCGCACGGTCGCACCCATCACGCATTTTGCTAAAAAACAAAAATCTCCGCTCTCACTTTCCTCTCGACCGTTGCATCGCGACCATGCCGCCGCGCCCGCACTGCCGCGGCGCTCTCCATGGCGCCCGGCCGGCCGCCATCCTTCCTCTCCATCACGCCTGAGAGCTGCCGCCCGCCTTCCTCCCTTTCCACCACGCTCATTGTCTGTGGCGCGGCTTCCTTTCTGCATCACGCCCACCCCCATCACTCTGTCCCTTTCCAGCGACAGCTCGTGCCAGGAGTGGCGACCAGTAGGCCTCCCCCCTCTCTCTTCACCGCGCTCGGTTCGCTTCCTTCCTCGGCGATGGCATCCAGCAATGCGGACGAGATCGGGCAGGGATGTTTACGCTGAAAGAGCACGTTGCAAATGTATGTTTCAGGTGTTTTAGAGGTATGTTGCAAAAGTAGATCGGAATGTTGCATATGTTGCAATGGTTGTACATATGTTGCAAACGTCTATTCCTAATGCTTTATCTGTTTTTCAAACGTATGTTACAAGTGTGTTTATCTAGATGTTGCATATGTTTCATACATATGTTGCAAGTATTTTATCTGGATATTGCATATGTTTGCAATAGTTTTCAAGTATTTTCAGGTGTTTTTGCAAGTGTTTCAGATGCATGTTTCAAGTGTTTCATCTATCTTCATAGTATGTTACAAGTGTTGTATCTGGATATTTTAAAAGTAAATCGGGTGTTGCACATGTTGCAATGTGTCCCGCCTACTATAGTCGATGAAGGGGGCACCAGAGGTCGGGTGGAGGCGCAGACGCCGGTGGGGTCGGACGGTACATGAAGTGCAGGCGTTGGAACGGGTGCATGCAATGTATGCTTCTGGACGTCCGGACTTTAGGACTGCCGTTTAAAAAAATTTTACTCGAGTAAGGCACAGTTTGGATGCCAAAATTTTTGGCAAAACGCTACTGTAGCGTTTTCGTTGTTATTTGGCAAATATTGTCCAATCATGGTCTAATTAGGCTTAAAAGATTCGTCTCGTCCATTTCGTCTAAACTGTGTAATTAGTTTTATTTTTTATATATATTTAATGCTTCATGTATGCGTCAAAGATTCGATGTGACGGGAAATCTTAAAAAATTTGGCATTTTGGGGTGCAACTAAAGAGGCCCTAATTTGGATCCCAGCCGCTCTTCTAGAACACCACAGCTGTAAAGCGGCTGCATGCAAGCTATCCTGAAGCTACTCCATATATCTGTCTTCTAGTTTAGGCCCCATAAAAAACGATCTCCTAAATTCTCCTGGATGTACTTAAACAGCTGTCTCTGCAATCTTCCAGAAACAATTCACCATCTCTTTTTTATTTGCTTTTATGCCAAATTTTTGTGGCGCTCTATATATATACTTTTTGGGTTAACACATCCATCAAATATAGATGACTTGTTTCATAATTGATCTAAATTGGGGAACAAAAAGTATAATACATTGTTATTAACAGCAGCAGCTGCACTTCTTTGGGCAATTTGGATAACAAGGAGCGAGGTGGTTTTTGACAAATGCAAACCAAAATCTCTTTTGCAGGTACTATTCCGAGGAACACACTGGCTACGTCAATGGGCAAATTTGTAGCGGCGTGAAGATCTTAAGGATCAAATGATCTCTGTGGCACAACACCTAGAGACGTCGGCTTTAATTTTCTTCGGTTCCAATGGTTAGCTTTCGCAAAGACATGTTGATTATGTTTAGTCAAGAACCTTTTACCAGTTCTGTTAACCGACTGTGTGGTTGTAAGTTTTTACTTTTAGCCGAACTATGTGCCTGAGTTTGAAGTTTGTAATATTTGGCCGGACTCTATCCTTGATAGATGAAGCCAGATTTTTTATCCTTTATCTAAAAAAACTTAAACAGCTTGACTAACGTCATGCCAATGATTTCACCCTCATTCGCGAAGTAATGCCATCACATTGCACTCGCAGAACGCAGAGATATTTCTCATCAGTCATCATGCAGAAGCTCATCAGACCCACACCCACCATGATCATATACTCCCTCCGTCCCGTTGAAAGTGTCGCCCGGGAAACGTGTTTGTGAGGGGGGCACGCTTTTCCAACGACACTTTCAATGGGACGGAGGGAGTATATGTTAATGCTAGGCTACCGTTAGTAGCTGACTACTCCATGATTGCATTTGCGTGCGTGCATTCGGTTCTTGATCCTCCGGGGCCCTCCGTTTGAGGCTCGGAGAGAGCGGAGCAGGAGGAGGAGCCAGCAGCAAGCGGCTGGCTGTTCGAAAAAGGCATGCACAAAGGGAGGCGTCGCTCAAGCTGTCTCCCACTTATCTTCATTGAAGGGGTCAGGGTCTGCATGCATAGCAAATCCCGCCTGCTCCGGTAAGCCTTCTAGAAGTCATTAATTATTTAGTCTGCTACCGCCTTTTTCATTATTTAATTTAGAAATATGAAAGTTGCATGTGTTGATACATATTCAAAATACTTCAAAAACATCTTATATTTGAAGGATTTTGAAAATATGTTCTAAAATAAATTATTGGTCAAATACATACATCAATGAATGTGCAAAGTAAAATATATATCACGACACCAGAACCAAAATTCCTTGAGGGCCAGAAACTGTGAAGTAACATATAAAAACTCTAAGGAAATCTTTTTTAAGGGACAACCGTCAATGACCACTGCCAAGGTAAATAGGCTAAATAGGGTGATGACACTGTCACCAAAAGGACAGAAGGGAAACTTTCTTGAGGAGTGACACTAGCGATGGCACTACCGTCAAGGATATATATTTTCTTATGGTCTTGGGGGCACTGAACTTAGAACCTTAGGTCTTCCATTGCTTCCTTATATTACTCCATCCCAAAATCACTTGTGACCAAGTGATGAATAATATTTATTTTTTATTCACTTTAGCAAATATTGCAATGAATATGATCCCCTAAACACTTTGGTTTAGGTTGTCCCACCATCCAAGATCGTTAGCTATTTTAGAAAAATAATAACTTCAAAATATAATAAGTTAAAACATAATTTTCAAACTCTAAACCATCTCAAATGAAATGCCGTTAGCTATAAAGTTTTAGATCTCTTTGAGCTAGACCACATCTACTTAATTGTGATATGTAAGGTTTGTATTCATCTTGAATTGAAAAAGTTATGATTTTTTTGGTGTTGCGCGTATTTTTAGAGCTAGGCCGTATCTGCTTAAGTGTGATATATATGTGTTTAAGTGAACTTAATAAGGCTTAGTGTCATATGTGTTTAAAAGAACTTAGCCTATCTTATGTGTGTTAGTGAACTTAACAAGACATAAACACTTCATTAACAATGATAGAACAAGTATGTCATGTTTAAATACTAACAACCATTTCCTTGGCCTCTAACTGCAATACAAATTGCATAACCCCCAAGAAAATGTTGATTTTCCTTGACAGTCCAAAATACCAACCAAGAAAATGTTAATTTTCCTTGGTATTTAAGAAAAACACCCAAGGAAATGGTATTTTCCTTGAAGTTTTATAATAACATTCAAGGAAATTATTATTTCATTAGCGTTAACGATAATATTAAAGAAAATGGTTATTGTACTTAGCGATTTCCAAGTAACACTAAAAAATACACATTTCCTTGGGGTGCAATTCACCCGCCAAGGAATATACAATTCCTTCGGAGGTTTTATGCAACCACCAAGGAAATGATATATCCCTTGACAACTAGACTTTGGCACTCAAGAAAATTTAGGGCGGCCAAGTATTTCAATTTTTCTAGTAGTGTGTCAAGGAGGTGCTCCTTTGGTTCCATAATTCTTGACGTTTCAACAAGGTTGAGGTCTAACTTCTAGAATTTTGGTCATCAGTAACTTTAGAACATTCGGTTTCAAGACAAAAAAAAGTTTTAAGAGTACTTTAATGAAAAATTATACTTGCTGACTTTTTCATACGTTATTGTAGAAAATCATGGTAAAAGGCTAAAAGCTATGTTCTGGAGACGGCGCATTTGCCAAAGCTACAAGAATTAGGAAACCGGAGGAGTATTAACATTTGGTACAAACTTTTGCACTCTTTTTTCTCTCATCCGTGTCCTAAGAGCATCTCCTAAGTTATATCCCTCTCCTCCGGTGACATTGCCAGTGAGACCTTCCCTTGTAAATTAATGTACTGTTAGCCCATTTAGACCCCACAAAGATTCTGCTAGGAAAGAAAGGACGTCATAAAATGTTAATTATTGGATAATGCAAAAAATGGCACTCAAACCCTTCACTGGTCATCATCTTCACCATTTTATTTATATATGCTTCGTCAATCCTCTATTTACCCCAGTCCAATCTGAAAATATCGTCAAATCAATTTGAGTAAAAGTCTCGTCAATCTGGTGTGATCATAAACGCAAATTTGTGAATCAAACAAGAACATCAAACTTCACTGTTATTTTTCCGTCTTTTTTAAAAAAGAAACTGTTTTTATATACTATACAAAAAGAAACTGTCGGTGCTCACGTGCCCAACAGTCGCGCACTCCGGTGCCTGCAAGCCTCAACGGGGGCCGAGTGCTGTAAGCCTCAAAGGGGGCAATCCGAGCTTTATTCCTCCTTGGTTACACGTAGGCAAGGTGAAACCAAGCAAAGTCACTATTTTTAGTTTTACCTCTCATCCATCTTTTATCTTATCATATTTTTAGAGCTTTATCAGAGGAGTCATTTTATTTTATACTGTTTAACAGAAAATAGTACCAAATAATTTTTAAAGCCGGTGGAGAAGCTCTGTCCATCGGGACCTTACTCAAGACATGTACCTAGCACTCATCAAATCCTAAACCAAGTTTGTCCTCACTCTCACCCTCCCTCTACTTAAACCCGCCAAACCCCTTCACAGACATCACACATCACAAGAAACAAGAAGCCGTGTACTTGGGTGCACACACACAGCACAGCACTGAGAGCACTGGACTGCGGTTCTCCATGGGCGCCGTCAAGCAAGAGGTTGAGGAAGTGTACGCAGCCACTGCGGTAGCACGCTACTGCTACGGCTCCCAGGACAAGAAGCAAGAACGTGCCATGGCGATGGAAGCAGAGGAAGACGGAGAGGGGGAGCTCATCCCGGGGCTGCCCGACGACGTGGCCATGGAGTGCCTCGCGCGGGTGCCGAGCCTGTCGCACCGGCGCATGCGCCGCGTGTGCCGCGGATGGCGCGGCACCGTCGGGTCAGCCGAGTTCCGGCGGCGCCGGCGGGCCGCCGGAGCCTCGGAGGACATCGTGTTCCTCGTCCAGACCGCGCCCGCGCGCGGCGACGGGAAGGGATCGACGCCGGAATGCGCGCTGGCGGCGGCGAACCTCACCGCCGGCGAGTGGCGGAGCGTGGACTGGCCGGCCGAGGCCTGGGGACCCGTTCCGCTCTTCGCGCAGTGCGCGGCGGCCGGCGACGGGCGGCATGTCGCCGTCGTGGGGGGCTGGGACCCGGACACGCTCCGCCCGACCAGCGACGTCCGCTTGCTGGACGTCCCCGCCGGCACGTGGCGGCGCGGCCGGGAGATGCCGGACAGCCGGAGCTTCTTTGGGTGCGCTGGGGGCGACGGCAACGTCTACATCGCCGGCGGCCACGACGAGTGCAAGAACGCGCTCCGCTCCGCCTTCGCGTACAGCGTCGCTGCGCACGCCTGGCGCGCGCTCCCGGACATGTCCGAGGAGCGCGACGAGCCACAGCTCGTGGCGACCACGGGCCGCGCCCTCCTCGCCGCCTGCGGCTACCCGACCGAGGCCCAGGGCGCGTTCAGGAACACCGCCGAGCGCTACCACGTCGGAGGCGACGCGTGGACCAGCGGCGAGGGCGACGTGATCCCCGGCGGCGACACGGCCGGGACGACGTGCCTGGCGCCGGTGCGCGGGACGGTGTGGGCAGTCGGGGCCGGGAAGGACGGCGTGCGGGAGTGGGACGGCGCCGCGCGCGCGTGGAGGGACGTGGCCGACGGGCCGCCGGGCATGAAGGCCTGCGTGAAGGCGGTTGGCGTTGGGAACGGCGGCGCCGTGTTCGTGTTCGGCACAGTGGCGGACGCGGCGGCGGAGGGGGAAGGCGTCAAGTACTCTGCGTGGGTGATGGAAGCGAGCGGCGGTGCATGGAAGCGAGTGCCCGTGCCGTCAGAGTTCGGCGGCTTCGTTTACTCAGCCGCGGCCGTGTCTATTTAGGTGTTTAGAGCTTATACTATTTTATATTATAAACGGGCGCTTTTTGTAATTACACATGTCATTGGGCGAAGCAAGTCTTGTTTTCTAATAATTCGAGTGTCAGTTCACGTCTGAATGTTGTCTCTTAGGATTCAATTTCCTGACAGTGCACCTCTTTCCATTTTTTAGTCGAGAATTGCTATTTCAGCATAAGCTTGTTCGCTGTTGCAGGCTTCTAGTTCAGGTCGTCTTGCTTTTTAAGACGAAGTGCATGCCCTGACCCCTGAAATCACAAAAGCCACATGAGGACGACCAGACCGAGAACGATGCTTCATGCCAATAGTCTCTGAAATCACAAAAATATTTGACTTTGCAGATTTTTTTTTCTCAAATACGCATGAGTATGCGTATTATTGTATTAAGTAAATAGAGGTTTCAAATTTACAATAGTTTGCTGACGCCGGCCCTGCGAAAATATTTGACTTTGCAGACGAATATCTGTACTTATTATTCTTACAGAAGTAACCGGAGCAACTCCAAATCTATATATCCAGAGGAACAATACGACGGAGCAAACAGGGTGCAGTTCCTAGGAAGAGGAAGGGGCGTCTGGTTGCCTGCCAGGGAGCGCTGCTACAAATGCAGGGTGTGCCATGTACTCCGAGTGAAGCCTAGCAAGCGTGGGGTAATTTGACTGCGGCAAAGAAGCACGTTTCATTAGCTGTTCTTTGA
Source organism: Saccharum hybrid cultivar R570 (assembly GCA_038087645.1). Lineage (NCBI taxonomy): Eukaryota > Viridiplantae > Streptophyta > Magnoliopsida > Poales > Poaceae > Saccharum > Saccharum hybrid cultivar. The sequence continues at coordinate 3,175,877 of JAQSUU010000198.1, forward strand.
TAAAAGAACCGAAACAATGTTTTACATTTGTATAACAAGAGAAAAGGCGGTACCATATCAATTTTAGTGCGTTCAATGGCTGCATAGATCTGGGGTGCAAGGAATACATCCGCCTGCATGTGAAGAAGAAATGAAAAGACAATTGAATCAATTGGTAGCGGGTCTATTGGCAATAAACCCAGTATTTGCAAACAAACCTATATAACAGACAGAGGGCAAGTTGACAAATAGCGGGTTTATTGGCACAAAAGAACACATTCTGGTTTTAATTCTGCATAAAAACCAGGAATATATATCATAAGGCATTGCTGTTCTACTAGGAATTTTATAGTTCCTGAGACTACTACTGTACAAAATGCGCATAATGGGTTCCTAAAAAACTGTGTTCAATTTGAGTTAATAACCCATAATCACATACCCTCTCCTTTAGAATGAGCATGAAATAAACATTGTCATCTTAAACTTTCAGAAAACCATAAAAATTTACTTGCCTTGACAATAGAGCAAAACTGCTGATGCTGCTTCATTTTTTTTCAATTCTGTTTTTCCCCCTCTTCACACACACACACACATCACCAGCGAGTGCTAGATTGCCCCAAAAAAAAACGCTAGGTTAAATCAATATGATACCATTTCACTTCAGAACAGCTACAAAGACAAATTCACAACCATGGGAAAAGAACCCATTCTAAAAAAAAGGTGACAACTGGAGTATCTTGGGAGCAAACGTACCAGTTGGACTTCATCTCCTGTTGCATACTTCCCAGCACGTCCTTTTAGTTGTATTAGGTTCTCAATAGCTATCATTAGGGAAAGCGAGCACATTACAAAATAGCAAACTACTAAGAGAACTATGAGTGAACTTCTATAATGATGTAATACAACAGAACTACAAGACGAGCAATATTTTTTTTGAAACGAAGGCGAGCAATATTTTTTTAAAGCAAATTTGGTTGATGAGAGTAATGCAGCAAAAGTAGTATAGTTACTTCAATCAGTAAAGGACGGTTATGACCATGATACAACCTGTGAAACTCTCTCGATTTGTTGTTGAGTCCACAAGACACTCTCCCCAGCACCAACCTTTTGGTCAATGAACCTCTGCAAATAGACAAGCAATGGATCAAATAATGTCCCCATACAGTAACTTTACATTTGATATTCCTCTATTTGAGTGTGCACTTTCCCCTATGTTATTCATCAGTGATTGAGCTGAAACTTTTGAAAATATTGGCAGTGTGCGGCTGTAGAGGCCGATATTATCCTCTTTTCTAAAAAAAAGTAGCTTTTGTTCTTTAAACAAACTGTATTACAAACAAGTTGTCTCAACACGGAATCAATCTGCAGCAAAGAAATTGTATAATTGCACAATGCAGGCGGGGAACTGGGAATCCTATATCACTATAAAACTCGACTAAGGTGCACAAATCAATCTATTTCTACACGAAGAAGCACATATGCCAAGAAATAAGGTACGGCATACTTACCAACACTGTGAGGTTATGGAGAGGTTGAATACCAGAAGCTACAATGCTTGCAATCTGCCATACAAAGATAGAAAAGTTCGGTGATCAAGAAAAAAAACAAAACAAAACAAAACAAAACAAAACAAAACAAAACAAAACAAAACAAAACAAAACAAAACAAAACAAAACAAAAGAAAAAGAAAAGAAAAGAAAAGAAACCACACATCACATGTTACTCCAGACTCTGGTTAGAACTTGGGTCCTTGCTAAACTATATGGGTTTGTGCTACATGCTAGTGATGCAATGGATGGTAATTTGCAATTCACTATAATGGTAATGGACAGTCTTAAACAGAAGGAAATGAGTGGAATATGAAAATGCCTGTTTCAAAGTGGCATGGCTGTTGATGCTGAGCTGTGGAAATAAATAACAGGAACACTGTTAGTTCTGAACGCATATAATACCACGCACTTGAATTTCATTGTGTCCTGTGCTGTAGCAGCCTGTGTGCTGCCTGACAACAGCATTGCCATGCGGAAAACCTGAAGGAGTTGCACACACATGCATGGACTCCAATAATTCCAGCCGCAATTGTTCTACTTGTGCTTTATCCCTAGCATTTGTACTCTTTATCCCTTAGCTGGTTAGATTCCTGTTGAGTCCTTATCCACTTCGTACATGTGCAGTACAGTCCATAATGAAATTCCATAATGAAATTCAAGTGCATGATATCATACACATTTAACAATGGCATGTTCTGCATTTCCACATGCTCAGCATCAGCAGTCATGTCACTTCGAAATAGGCATCTTCATTTACCACTCATTTCCTTTTGGGCAAGATTGTCTGAACCATTACAGTGGGTTGGAAACTACCATCCATTACATCACTAGCATGTGAACTAACCCCACATGTAGGCTCATGATGAACCATATTTACTGAATTATCCATATTTGCAATTGAATTAAGCTACTGAATTATTCCCCTTTTGTCCCCTTTGTTGTGCTACTTATTTATTAGTGGCTTTGCCACCCAAGAATAGTCTACCTATGGAAGGGTGCAGTATTTCATAAGTCTGGATTGGAGTATAAAAGAAGCAAAGTCTTTCAGGAAGGCATGAAACACCTCAAAAAAGCAACTCGTAAACAAATTGTATAGTTACAATATAGCTCTACAATATAACATGCCACTTTATTATGTTTGTTTGCATAGTGCCAAATTATTATTTTATCCCCACAGTAACAATGTTCTGTCCTGAATTTCCACCAGCTAGTTTGAGCAGTCTTGTCACCTTCAACAATATGTAGTTGCAATCATGACAAAAATGGGTTGCAGAACCTATCATTACCTGGTGATTCAAAGCCTTCTTTTGAAGGTCTTGAGGTAGAAGAGGAGGTTCTGGGTACTTGTCCTCCAAATACTGCATAGCCACAAAGGAACAAGTGAGTCAAGTGATAACCAATACTGAGACAATAAACGCAAAATCTCAATACTTGCCAATGCTATCGCGTAAGAGTCACCGATTACAGAATCGCCATCAGCCAACGCAGGGACGAACTTCATAGGATTAAGCTTGACGAATTCTGCTTCTCATAAAGATCAACCTATTAGTGACTTTCCAAACAGGCAAACAAGACTCCATGTATAATCTAATGGCAACCAGCTTTATTCTACAAAATCGTCTAGAACAATTTAATCAAGGTGTCAACCGAGCCGAACGACAATCAAAAGTGAAGGGGAACAAAATGAGACTAGCAATCGCACGGGCTAGCTCAGGTACCTAATACTCCATAAGTCCATATTCAAGCAATTGTAGCATAAGGTAGGTCGTACTACAAGTAATAGTATGGTCAGTACGAACCCACCTGGATTAGACTGCTCGCCCTTCAGAAGGTTCACCGCCTTGTACTCGTAATCCACACCTGCAGAAAGAAAGTGTTCAAGCGCACATCGAATCAACCCAACCGAATGCCCCCCAATCCGTCTAATAGACGATGGCCCGAGTCCGATTAAACGGAGGCCGAGCAGCACGCACCTTTGAGATTGAGAGCGATGCGGGCGCGGTGGGAGCATGAGCTACGCCAGTACGAGTACAGCCTCAGCCGCCCCGTCGTCGCCTCCGCCTCCGCCATTTGCAGATTGCAGTGACGAACTGACGATTGCCTAGACGCTTCGCTGAAACACGCGAGAGCGAGAGCGACGGAAGAAGAGGAACCGGCAAGCGAAGTGGAACACGGAAGGCAACTCAGATGGGCTCGTTTGCAGCAGATGCGGCCCGTGATTTGGTGAGGAAAAAGCCGGCCCAATGACGTCACGTCCATCAAACCAATCCTTCCTGATCAGCCAGGTGGGAACCGAGCCCAGTTAACGGGCCCACTATCCTTTTACTGCCCTTGGAAAATGTTTTGGACGACGTGGATGCCAAAGCCAGCTCGGTACCGATAAACAAACGAGCTAAAAGTTCAACTCGGCTTGGTTTGTTAAAAGTTCGAGCTAAGCCTTGTTCAGATTTTAAATTTTTTTATTCTCTCTTCATTACATTAAATCTTTAGATACACAATGTTGGTAAAAAAATAACTAATTGCACAGTTTGGTAGTAAATCACGAGACGAATTTTTTAAATCTAGTTAGTTTATAATGGGACAATAATTACCAAATACAAATGAAAATGCTACAGTTGCAAGAGTTGCAAAGGCCCTGTTTGGCAGGCTGTTTTTTTTAGCTTATAAGCCGGCTGTGGCTGATTTGCTGTGAGAGAAAAATACTATTCCACGGCTGGCTGTGGCTGATTTGTTGTGAGAGAAAAATACTGTTCCACGGCTGATAAGCCATGCTGATAAGGTCAGCCGAACATGGGGAAAAATTTGCAATCTAAACATGCCCTAACTCGCTTCAGCTCACGAGCTCGCCCACTCAAAAGAGGCAGAGAAAGAGGGCTGCTTGCTGGCATGGTCTGGCCTGGCGTGGCGTGCTGCGGCAGCTCGCCATTGCAGAAGAAACATCAATAGTGAACCAAAAAAACAGCAAATCCAAGGTTTGCCTAGCTCACCGTTCAGTGCCTCGTCCTGGTTACCGGATTTAGATTGCCGCAGAGACGCAGAGTATGCCGATCCTCCTTGCGAAATGATTAGAGGAAGAGACAAACTAAGGCATGATTTGAGCTTGCTATGCTTGGCGGCGGATGGTCGTAGCCTCACAAGCTTGGAGGCTACGAGCAGTGCACGAGTAGACGACCAGGGCGACGGCGGACTAGCCCCGCAAGATGGATGAGACTAGATCACTAGAGTGCCGCCTGCTTGCTGGAGCCTGAAGGGGCTTGGTGCGGCTGTGCGACCGTGCGAGAGGCAAAGTTAGGGTTAGCTTTTGGGCCGACTCGAGGTGGACTTGTGCGCTAGGTTCAGTGGAGTTGGGCTCCTGGCCAGCTGATTGTCTTAGCTCGTTTGGCTTGCAGGCTGATTGTCTTATATCGTTTGGCTCGCGAGCAGCTCGCTCAAGCTGGCTTACTATCTCTAACGAGCTAAAATTTCAGCTTGGCTCGCTATAAAAATACGACGAGCCAACCCGAGTTAATCACGAGCCAAGCTACCTAAAGAGTTACGGGTTTTTCATCCAGCCTGGTTTCCGCTTTTCCCAAATTGCCCATCTAAAGTCCTCGTCAAGCGTCGCTCTGTCGCCGTCCTCGCTGAGCGCCGTGTCGTCGTCGTCCCTCGCCGAGCGTCATCGTCTAGGAAGCTACCGCCCTGCAGCGTTTCCACATCGCCCACCTTCTGCACGTCTTCCGCCCCGTGCAGAGCTCGACCTCAGTAAGCTGGTTGCTGTCCCAAGAGCTTTTCCCATTTCTAATGCTCTAACTGCAGAGCTTGCCTGTAAAGTGCAATTTGTGCAAGAGCTAGCAAGACCGTAACTTGTGATCGTATCCAAAGCAGCAAAATCATGCAAATTGTATAGATTGCCATTGATGGCCATGTGTGGTTCAGACATTCTTCCATGGGCAAAGAACTACTATTATAAATATTTTGCACTTGCAGTTACTTTTTCCTTCAAATAAAAGAAATAAAATTGAACATGTTTCCATTGAACACAGTGAAAGAGAATCAAACATATTTTATGTTATCACATACTTTTGAACCATTTTTCTTTTTCTTACCTCCCTTATTTGCAACTTTGCGTCTAGTTCTTCTTCGCTTTGATGTTTTAGTTTTCACCTCCTTTTTTCTTTAGGCTTGTTGTACTCAGCAAATCAATTGGGGGAGAATCATTTGTGGGAACATTGACTGGATCCATTGCACTAGGAAAACCCGTGACTTCTTCCACTTGCTTGCTAAGCAGGTCAAGTGCATTGTTTACTAATATGGTGCACCGTGGATGACTCGCAGCTCGATGTGCCAAATTGAGAAATTTGCAAGTCATATATTTGTAGCGAAGCATATTATCTATTTTTGGAACCTCTATTATGTTTCGGCCTTGATTGTATTATACTATCCCACTGCATGTTCTTGTGTCTATCACTTCAATATATATTGTTCCGGCAGTGACTTGATATTCATGAAATCAAGGACAGCACCTTCAATATATATTGTACTATCCCATTGCGTGCTTTCTCATCGCTGCATCATGATCAGTATAGATTGTTTTAGGTTGTTTGTCATTATGTGCTTTTAAGAAGGTATGGGACTCAAATGTCTCATCATACATTCATACATGAGAACGACACAAAAAAAATCACAGTTCCTCTAAAATGATTGAACCCAACAAATACTCCAAAAGGCCTACCCTCCTTCTTTGTTTTAAAAGTAGTATCAAAATTGACAACATCACCAAAATATGTATAGTCAGTAAGCATTTTAACATCAATCCAAAAATGTTACCTATTTGTTTCTTTCCGGTCCATTTGCAATACATATTGGAATGATGGGTCCTTGGCAATTTTTTCTTGAAAATACATAAGCATGCTTCCAACTTACTTTATTAAATTGATCCATTTTATCTTTTAATTTGTGACCCTCGTTCGCACAAACAAATCTGCACGACCTAACCTTTTCATCTGATTTTCTTTTGTTTGAGTACCTTTTTGTAACCCTTAAATCTTTTTGACCACCATAGCTAACCCAAAACACCCAAGCCTCGTTTGTACTACTGAATTCCATGCTAACTTAAGGTAAAGAACTAGGGGGGAAACCCATCCCTATAACAACAACAACAACATAGCCTTTTGTCCCAAGCAAGTTGGGTAGGCAAACCCATCCCTATAACAAACAAAATATTTTATTTGGTGGTGGTATAATAAGTAACTAAAATATATCTGACCGCATAGCGGAGAAAGAAACAAGGTTACACACCTCCTTTCTTCCATCTCATATATCCTGATTCTATTTTCTGATGAACCCAAGTTGATGTTTAATCAATTCCAACACAAGTGACGTAGTAGAGGATGGTAAACAAATTAGAAGAATTTTTTTTGAACATGGAAGCAGATTCCATTACTCATCAACCGGTGCCAAATCATTGGCAACCAACACCTGGATACAAGCCGGGATAGAATCCCTGACCGAGTACATGTCTGAAACAAGACTAGCACCTAAACTTGCTAAAATTAGAAGAATATTGATGCAATCTAAACACACATGGAGAGACGGAGTGCAGACCTGCGAACATGTTCCTGGCAAGGAGCGCGGCAGCCAGACCTGCAGGCTCCGAGCGCATCGTCCGATCATGCGCTGACGGCACAGATGTGCTGACTGCACGTTGCAGTTAGACGATCTTGTACCCTTTTTGCAATTGGCGCTTAATCACGTTTCTTAGGGCTCAATTTTCTGACAGTGCACCTCTTCCATTTTTTTAGTCGAGAATTGTTATTTCAGCATAAAAGTCGTCTTGCTTTTTAAGACGAAGTGCATGCCCTGAAATCACAAAAGCCACATGAAGACGACCAGACCCAGAACGATGCTTCATGCCAATAGTCTCTGAAATCACAAAATTATTTGCACTTTGCAGAGGAAATCCTGTACTTATTCTTACAGAAGTAATCGAACAACTCCAAATCTATATATTCAGAGGAACAATACACTAGGACGACGGAGCAAACAGCGTGCAGTTCCTAGGAAGAGGAAGGGGCGTCTGGTTGCCTGCCAGGGAGCGCTGCTACAAATGCAGGGTGTGCCATGTACTCCGAGTGAAGCCTAGCAAGCGTCGGGTAATTTGACTGCGGAAAAGAGGCACGTTTCATTAGCAGTTCTTTGATAAAAGAATCGAAACAATGATTTACATTTGTATAACAAGAGGAAAGGCGGTACCATATCAATTTTAGTGCGTTCAATGGCTGCATAGATCTGGGGTGCAAGGAACACATCTGCCTACACGTGAAGAAGAAATAAAAATAAACAATTGAATCAACTGGTAGTGGGCTCTATTGGCAATAAACCCAGTATTTGTAAACAAACGTATAACAGACAGCAAGGCGAATTGACAAATAGCGGGTTTATTGGCATAAAAGAACACAGTCTCGTTTTAATTCTGCATGAATACCAGGAACATGTATCATAATGCATTGCTGTTCTACTAGGAATTTTATAGTTTCAGAGACTACAACTGTACAAAAGTACCAAAACAAGCATAATGGGTTCTAAAAAAAAACTTATCCTTATGTTCAATTTGAGTTAATAGCCCATAATCACATATCCTCTGCTTTAGAATAAGCATGGAATAACACTGTCACCTTAAACTTTCAGAAAACCATAAAAAATTTACTTGTCTTGAGAGAGCAAAACTGCTGACGCCTCTTCATTTTTTTTAAAAAAAAATCTGTTGTTTTAAAATTCTGTTGTTTTTTCCTTCACACACACATCACCAGTGAGTACTTGATTGCCAAAAGAACACTAGGTTAAACCATTAAATTAATATGATACCACTTCACTCCAGAACAGCTACAAAGGAAAGTTCACTACAATTGGAAAAGAACCCATTCTAAAAAAAAGGTGACAAATGGAGTATCTAGGGAGCAAACATACCAGTTGGACTTCATCTCCTGTTGCATACTTCCCAGCACAGCCTTTTAGCTGTATTAGGTTCTCAATAGCTAAACCATTAGGGAAAATGAGCACGTTACAGAATAGTAAACATGCACAAAAGCGATATGGATTAAACAAAAAGAATGTTAAGCAACAATATATTCAGTAACTAAACTAAGAGAACTATGAGTGTATTTCTATAATGACATAGTACAACAGAATTGCAAGGCAAGCAATATTTTCTTGAAATTTTTTTTTGCTTGATTAAAGTAATGCAGCAAAAGTAGTAGTTACTACAATCAGTAAAGGACGGTTATGTTTGTTAAACAACCTGTGAAACCTCTCTCGGTTTGTTGTTGAGTCCACAAGACACTCTCCCCTGCACCAACCTTTTGGTCAATTAACCTCTGCAAATATGCATGCAACGGATCAAATAAAGTCCCCATTACATTTGATTTTCTTCTATTTTGAGTCATTGAGTGTGCTCTTTCCCCTATTTTACTCATCAGCGATTGAGCTGAAACTTTTGTAAAAATTGGCTGTGTGCAGCTGCAGAGGCCGGAATTGTCCTTTTTTTCTTTAAAAAAGTAGCTTTTATTCTTTAAACAAACTGTACAGTATATTTTACAAACAAGTTGTCTCAACACGGAATCAATCTGCAGCAAAGAAATTGTATAATTGCACAATGCAGGCGGGGAACTGGGAATCCTATTTCACTATAAAACTCGACTAAGGTGAGCAGATCAATCTATTTCTACACGAATAATCACATATGGCAAGAAATAAGGTACAGTATACTTACCAACACTGTGCGGTTATGGAAAGGTTGAATACCAGAAGCTACAATGCCTGCAATCTGCCATAGAAAGATAGAAAAGTTCATGTTAAGCATGATGAATTGGTGGTCAAGAAAAAAAAAAACATACACCACTTTGCTATTCCAGACTCTGGTTAGACCTTCGCACCTTGCTAAACTAATATGGGTTTGTGCTGCACGCTAGTCATGCAATGGATGGTACTTTGCAATCCACTCTAATGGCAATCGACAATCTTAACCAAAAGGAAATGAGTGGTATATGAAATGCCTGTTTGAATGTGGCATGATTGTTGATGCTGAGCTGTGGAAATAAAGAACAGGAACACAATTAGTTTTGAATGCATATAATATCATGTACTCCCTCAGTCCCAAAAAGAATGCAATTCTAGCTTTGAATCAGAATTGCATTCTTTTTGGAACGGAGGGAGTACTTGAATTTCATTGTGTCCTGTGCTGTAGGAGCCTGTGTGCTGCCTGACAACAGCCTTGCCATGTGGAAAACCTGAAGGAGTTGCACAAGCATGCATGGACTCCAATAACTCCAGCTGTAATTGTTTTACCTGTGCTTTATCTCTAGCATTTATACTCTTTATCCCTTAGCTGCTTACATTGTCTGTTGAGTCCATATCCATTGCGTACATGTGCAGGCAGGCCATAATGAAAATTCATGATATTATATGCATTCTGAACTAACAATGTCATGTTTTCTATTTCCGCACACTCAGCACCAACAGTCATATCATTGGGCCTTGTTCGCTTCGCTGAAAAGCCAGGCTGAAAAGTATTGTTCGCTGATTTGTTGTGAGAGAAAAACACTGTACCATGGCTCCATTGCATCACTAGCATGTGGAGTAACCCCACATGTAGGCTCAATATGAACCATATTTACTGATTTATCCATACTTGCAATTGAATTAAGCAACTGAATTATTCCCCCCTTTGTTGTGCTACTTATTTAGTGGCTTCACCTCCTAAGATTAGTCTGCCTATGGAAGGGTGCAGTATTTCCATAAGTCTGGATTGGAGTATAAAAGAAGCCAAGTCTTTCGGAAAGGCATGAAACACCCCAAAAAAGCAACTCGTAAACAAATTGCATAATTACTATATAACATGCCACTTCATTATGTTCGTCTGCATGCCAAATTATTATTTTATCCTCACATTAACAATGTTCTGTCCTGAATTTCCACCAGCTAGTTTGAGCAGTCATGTCACCTTCAACAATATGTGGTCGCAATCATGAAAAAAAGGGGTTGCAGAACCTATCATTACCTGGTGATTCAAAGCCTTCTTTTGAAGGTCGTGAGGTATAAGAGGAGGCTCTGGGTACTTGTCCTCCAAATACTGCATAGCCACAACCACAAAGGAACAGGTGAATTAAGTGATAGCCAATAGTGAGACAATAAACGCAAAATCTCGATACTTGCCAATGCTATCGCGTAAGAGTCACCGATCACAGAATCACCATCAACCAACGCAGGGACGAACTTCATAGGATTAAGCTTGACGAATTCTGCTTCTCATAAAGATCAACCTATTAGCGACTTTCCAACCAAGACTCCCTGCATAACCTTATTGCAACCAGCTTTGTTCTGCAAAATCGTCTAGAACAATTTAATTAACACAGCCGAACCACACTCATAAGTGAAGGCGAGCAAAATGACATTTGCAATCGCAGGGGCTCGTTCAGGTACCTAATACTCGGTGTTCAAGCAATTGCAGCATAAGGTAGTAGGTACCACAAGTAAGTAGTAGTACCAACACACCTGGATCAGACTGCTCGCCCTTGACAAGGTTCACCGCCTTGTACTCGTAATCCACACCTGCAGAAAGAAACAGCACGCACATCGAATCAACCCAACCGAATGCCCTCAATCCGTCCAATAGACGATGGGCCGAGTCCGATTAAGCGGTGGCCGAGCAGCGAGCAGCACGCACCTTTGAGATTGAGAGCGATGCGGGCGCGGTGGGAGCATGAGCTGCGCCAGTGCGAGTACAGCCTCAGTCGCCCCAACGTCGCCTCCGCCTCCGTTTCCGCCTCCGCCATTTGCAGATTGCAGTGACGAACTGACGAAGTGACGATTGCCTAGCTGCTTCGCTGAACCGTTGACCGAGAGCTAGAGCGACGGAAGAAGATGCGGCCCATGGCATGAGCAAAGCGAAGTGGAACACGGAAGGCAACTCAAATGGGCTCGTTTGCAGCAGATGCGGCCCATGATTTGGTGAGAAAAAACCGGCCCAATCACGTCACGTCCATCAAGCCAATCCTGATCAGCCAGGTGGGCCCATGCTTCTGTAGTACGCCGAAAGCCGAGCCCAGTTCACGGGCCCACTATCTTTTACTCCCTTCCTTGAAAGCGAAGTGGAAAATGTTTTGGACGACGAGCACCTCGTGCCCGTGGATTCCGCTTTTTCCCAAATTGCCCTTCCTATTCTCTCAGGCCCCTACACGCCGCGGTATTGCGCTCCTCGCCTTCTCTAATCCTCTTCTGCTCCCTCCACTACCAGTCCACCACCACCACTGCTGCCCTCGCTTCCCCAAACCCTAGCCAAGGGACACGGTGGCCGGCGATGGACGGCGAAGGAGGAGGCGCTGCGGCGGTGCACCACCACACGCGCTCCCCCGAGGACGTCTTCCGCGATTTCCGCGCGCGCCGCGCCGGCATCGTCAAGGCGCTCACCACGGGTCAGCTAGCCTCACGAATTTCCAGCCTCCTCCTCTTTGTCCTCTTGGTTGGTGGATGCTTCTCTGACGCTATTGCTGCTTCCGTGGTGCACGCAGATGTGGAGAAGTTCTATCAGCAGTGCGATCCAGGTGACGCGCCCGACTTGGTTCCTCCCCCTCTTTTTTTTTTCCTTCCGTTTGTGCTGCTCGTATCTTCGTGCTAAGCTTCGCCTTTCACTATATGCCGATCCGGCGTTCGTTTGTGGAGCTCGATCCGGTTGCCGTTTAGGGTTTCTTCTGATTCTTAAGGATGAATAGTTGGTCTGATTAGCCTTTACTTTGTCAGATATGTAGGTTTCAGTGTGACTGCCACACATGTTTTGTAATTTGATTTCGCCCTCCAGTGTGTTTAGATCATCAATTCAAGGCCTTAAGCTAAAGAAACTTGCGATAGATGAGTACATCAATTAAAGGGAGTGCTTGGTAAATGTCATGGTTAGGTAATTTAAAGTCCTGGAATATGCTACAGCTGTGGTTATTTGCATTTCCGTTGACACGCATAATGTTTGTGTTGAACGTAAAAAACCATGCACGATACATAATAAAGGTGATCGACCAATTTGCATTTCGGTTTTCATGCATAATGCTTGGGTTGTACGTAACAGACCATGTACGTTACGTAATAAAGGGGATTGACCAATCACAATACAGTATCACTTGACGGGACGCATGATCATTTGGCCCACGTTGGTGTATGTCGGTATTTGCTCAAAGTTGCAGCCTCAGTGGAGATGAATTGTACTCATTGGTTACCATGGACCTATTCATTTAAACCCTCAAATAGATGCCATTTTGAGCTACAAATCTGTTACTGCTGCTGTGAGAATTGAAATCTGATTAAAAATATAAAAGCTAACTAAATTAATCTAGTGCCTTTGACTTGATATATCATGTAACCTGGTTTTTCCAGGTTGCCCTCCTGTGAATGAAAAAGGAATGAGAAGTAACGTAACGTATGTTAGTATAAGGAATTACAATTTGTAGGAAGAAGTGTGAACTGTGAAGTGGAGACAAGATAAAAGTCAGATGCAGACATCAATGGTGACCGGCCTAATATTGCTCAATGACCACAACTAATCCTGACGTACATTCATGGAAAACAGTTATGAGTAAAGTGGCTTCTAGTCGGCATTGCAGCACAATGTTTTTAAATCGGCTTATCATCCCTAATCGGTCTGGTACCGATTAGGATGATCAGGACGATTAATTGACGATCAGGACGATTAATCGACCTCTAGTCGGTCTAATCGTCCAGCATATAGCAGGACTATATATCATATATGTATGGTATATATACCATATACTATATATTTATATAGTAGACATCGAGCATCTTCATGCTCCCTTCAGAGGAGGAGCTCATCTTCGTGCTCCCTTGGACCTGCAGCCTGCAAGTGGGGAAGAGAATAGGCGACCCTGCAGCAGAAGGGAGGAGGAAGCAGCAAGCAGCAGGGAAGATCCACGGACAGGCTGCTTGGATTGGAACTGGAAGGGAGGGAGGAGGGAGTGAGATGCACGCAGCAGGGAAGAGATGCAGCTCAGCAGCTGCACACACAGCTGACGGCTGGAGTGGGAGTGAGGACTGAGGAGAGAAAGAGTGGGGGTGAGGTATATAAGAGAAACCCTAATGGGCCTGGCCCAAATAAATATAGCCCAGTAAACTGAAGTAGCCCATCTGCCTAATTAGTGCTGATCGGCCAAGAGACCTAATCGGACGATCAGGTTTCTGATCGCTCTGATCGAATCGGAGGGCCTAATCAAGTGCTAAGTACCATTAAGGACAATTAATCGCGATTAATCGGACGATCAGAAAACATTGTTGCAACATCTGTTTTACTTGATTAACATTTTTTACTAGCATCCTTGCTCTGCTGTCTACTGATGTTCAGTAATATGCCATAACTGGTGACGTGAACACATCAGATACCATTTCCCTTGTTTTGTCCTGTTGACATAATGCTTTCCTTCTTGTGCCAGAGAAAGAGAATTTGTGCCTTTATGGCTTGCCAAATGAGACTTGGGAGGTCACTCTTCCAGCTGAGGAAGTACCTCCTGAGCTTCCAGAACCAGCGCTGGGGATAAACTTTGCCCGTGATGGAATGATCGAAAAAGACTGGTTATCTCTAGTTGCAGTTCATAGTGATGCATGGCTCCTGTCTGTTGCATTCTACTTTGGAGCTCGCTTTGGATTTGATAAAGATGCCAGGTTTGTGTTTTGTTTTCATTGCAGAGGTTTAATTCCTTTTTTTTTTTGCTTCTATTCACCTCTTTACTGTACTTGTGTTTCCCTTTCATACTTTTAGTTGCAATATGAAACTCTGATGTCTTTGATCATATATTTACTTTCATATTTTTATTTCTTTTTTTTTTGGAAAAATATTTTTCTTGACACAAACTAGGGGGAAATGTATATTGGGGGGTGGTTGTGGGATAAGAGGCAGGAGGTTTAGTACTCTGGTTGGTGGGTGCTACATGGGGAGATGCATATGTTGCTTCCACAGGTTGTGTGGAGGCATCAGTTGCTGTCATGGAAACGCATATGTTGCTTCCATGGGTTGGGAAGATGCATATGTGGGAGTGGTTCAGGAGGCATATGTTGCTTCCACAGGTTGTGGAGGCATCAGTTACTGTTGCGGAAACTGGAGATTGGAGAGGGATTGGTGGGCTTTGTGGGGAAGAGTGTTGTGGTGGTGCATTAGGAAAATGATGTAGGGAATGGGAGAGTTCAGAGCTAAGGGGGGAGTATTTAAGGCTGTGCTCAGTGGAAGGCTCCCTGCCATTATGCCACAGTTGTAGGGTGTCCCATTTTTAGGTGAGGAGATGGGGTTCCCTTAGTTAGGTAATCTCCATTTAGTTTCTATTTATTATATCTGTAGTTATCTATCTTCCATTCTTTTGCTCATGGTGCCCCTACTTCTCTCTTGTTGGAAAATTTATGTGATTTTTAAAAAAGGTGTAGCCAGTTATTATGCATCTGTATGGAGATATTCACCAAATGTGTAATAACTATTTAGTTTATCAAAAAAAATCTTTACTAGATTAAATGGTAGTGGTGTTATATTTTAACTTGTTAAGGTTTCAAATCGAATTTGTGCTTCTAAATAGAATTGCTTACTGATCTTGCAGTTGTTAGGGTAGGATCCACTAATTCTAGTGTAAAGATGTATCAAATGTTCCAGCTTTTATCCGTTCTGTAGCCAAATAAAGCTATTACCTCTGTTCCAAATTATATGTCGGTTTGGCTTTTCTAGATACATAGCTTTATCTAGGTGCATAGCAAAAGCTATGTACCTAGAAAGGTCAAAACAACCTATAATTTGGGACACAGGGAGTAGTTATTGGAGAACAAGAGAATTGAGATGATAATTCATTGGTGGCATTTGGACTTCAGGAGAAGGCTCTTCACCATGATTAATAACCTGCCCACTGTTTATGAAGTTGTGACGGGGGTTGCTAAGAAGCAATCGAAAGCCCCCAATGGCAGCAGCAAAAGCAGCAAATCTAACTCTAAAGTAAGTAAATATCTTTTGTGTGTATATGTGCTACATCCCATATGCATTACATCTTGCTAATGCTGTTGATGCAACCCCTGGCTCGTTTGTCCTGCCATCTTTTGCAGCCATCAAAACAGACCAATTCTAACAGTAAGCCCGTGAAGCCAGCCCACCCAAAAGAAGAGGAGGACAGCGGCCGTGAGGACGCAGAGGAGGAGGACCAGGCGTACCTGTGTGGGTCCTGTGGGGAGAGCTATGCGAACGGGGAGTTCTGGATCTGCTGCGATGTCTGCGAGAAGTGGTTCCATGGAAAGTGTGTCCGCATCACCCCTGCGAAGGCGGAGCACATCAAGCAGTACAAGTGTCCCAGCTGCAGCACCAAGCGGAGCCGGGAATGACTGGCGCCCTGGGACAGGACTTGCTCCCAGTTAACGGAAGCATTTAGAATCATTAGGAGCAGTGAAGCGGTGTCATTAGAAACGCTTCACCTGTTTAGCAGACCAGTGCGTGTGCCGGCTGTTGTATTTCTCTCGTCGTGTGTTGTAAACTGGTAAGGGACATGGTAGCTAGTGGTGATGTGTTGTGTTAGCAGGCTGACTGCTGTCATCGTAGTGTCGGATGAACTGCTGGAGTTTGGAAACTCATGTTCAGTAATTAAGTGCTGCTTAGTGTGTATGATAATTTCCTCCTGTTTATCACCTGACCTGAGCATGTTATTGTGGCGAACTTGCGAAGCTAGTGAGCAGAATTGACTATGAGCTTCACTGCTGAGTCCGTCACCAGGGTCACATACAGTTCCTCCTGGAGCAAATCATTTTAATGATAGAAAGAATGATGTAATTCATACAAAAGTTATATTTAGCCATTTTTAACACCCGTGTGAGCAAGCTCAAACAATTTAATCCATTTCGCTGCTCAGGCAAGGCGACATGTACCACTCACATTACTTTGCCAGTAACCAAGTAGCAAGTGCTGCTCCAGAGCAAGTGCTGCTCCAGACAAGGCGGAGAGGGCGATTGTTGAAGCTACCGGAGGGGACTCTGAAGCTAAACTGTGACGCTTCTTTCTCTCACTCAGCAAAGTCCGAAAGGCGAAAGTTGGGGGGCAAGTGATCAGAGATAGCGACGGTGATGTGGTGACTGCGGGACGAGGCAGAGTGGATCATCTGCTTGATGCTTTCCAAGCCGAGTAATCACGTGTGTTCATGGAGTTCACGCAGCTGCAAACCTGGGAATCGGGAATATCCTGGAACCGGACGCGGTGAAGCAGGCGTTCTACACTTCCACTCAGAAGATTTTGCTGGAGTGGCTGTGGGCGGACTGGTGGAGGAGCACTCATGTGTAACATGTTTTTTTTTAACCGGGGAGACTCCTCATTCCCATGTACTGTGCACGAAAATACCGCGAGCACCGGAATCGAACCCGGGGTGGCCGAGCGCACGACTCGTGCTACTGACCAAACAAGCACTCGCTCGTTCCCTATAAGTGTAACATGTTTGCACTCAGAAAATTCTTAGCGTATGTCAATCTCAGTTCATTTGAATGTTTTTGAATTCCTAGAGAATGTAACATGTTTGCACACGAGTTAGCAGCCTTTGGGTGCGAGTGTGTAGAAGGATCTGAGATTTCTCTGAGCTCATTTCCAAAACACATGAGTGTAATTGTTGCTGATGAATCATGAGCCCATGAGTAATGAGAAGCTACCCAATCCCCCCCCCCCCCCCCCCAAAAAAAAAAAAAGAGTAGCAAGTGCTGGTAATATCTTTACTTTTCACCTGTACAGCATCACTATATGCCACCAAAATTCTATATCTGAACGTTCGTGCAGCAAAAGGTTGTCTGGCGTCCTAACACTTCCGCTAGACCCGACCACCCCAAATAAGGCAAGAGGAAAGATTGGAACAGAAGCACTTGAAAGGGGAAAAAAAACCGGGGTGGGGGGGGGGGGGGGGGGGGGGGGGGGGGTTACTGTTCAATTAGCATATTGTTACAACTACAGGTTTTATGACTGAATCAGGACGAAACTCAACATCTGTTGGAAGGGAGAATTGAATGGTAGTACTGTGAAAAGTGAGAGATGGATAACAAATTTGTGAATGGAAATTTTGAACTCAAGCTATACAAGGTATGCACAATCCCTCGTGACTTGAAAGGATCCACAACACGGTTAACATGCATGTTCAGTCTATGAATAGTGGCTTTCTTCCTCAATCAAGCTCTTATCTAAAACGCCTAGAGAACACAGGTTGACTAGAAGTTGTTTGCCTCATCCAAAAGGCACTCATAAGCAAGCGCCTCAAGGAGTATAATGTAGGTCGATTCATCAGGCATGCAGCCACTGGAGACCATATGAGCAAAGCAATCAATGGCGAGATCTGTTCTCCAATTTTGACAAAAACCAAGAAGAATATCATTATAGAATGTAGTGTCAGGTGACAAGCCCATATCTTGCACTCTGCAGAGCATTCTAATTGCGCTGTCAGTTCCATCTTCTCTACAGATACCATAAGCTAAAGATTTGTATGTAGTCGTATCTGGGCAAAGGCCGTTAGAGACCATCACACGCAACAAATCAAGAGCTTCCTCCATTTTCCCGGCCTTGGTAATATTGGAAATTACTGTATTATAAGTAATCAAATCTGGAGTGCCATTTGTCATGCCACTCAGCAGCTCAAGGGCTACCTGACTCTTTCCAGCCTTCAGAAGTGCATCAACTACTATGTTATAGGTAGATGAGTTTGGAATGCAGCCATTCTCAGCCATTATCTTCAGAGTTTCAATTGCTTGCAGAAGCAATCCTTTCTGGCATAAAGAAGTGATTACTGTATTGAATGTCATTTCATCAGGGGGGCAATTACTGTGCATCATATTAACCATGAGCTGCTCAGCATCCTCCCACCGGTCAACACTACACAAACCCTTCAATAAAGTGTTAAAGGTAACTATATCAGGCTTGCACCCATAGGACTGCATATTGCTCAACAATTCCATGGCGTCATCAATACACCTTTCGTTGCACAAACCATCGACAATACAATTGTATGTGATGATATCAGGGATGCAACCATTCTCTGACATTTGTTCAACAACTTTGATTGCACGATCAACCAACCCTTTATGACATAGAGAAGCAATTATTGTGTTGAATGTCACTTCATCAGGGGGACAATGACTGCAGACCATCTCAGCCATGAGCTCCTCAGCATGCTCCCATTGTTCTATGCTGCACAGGCCCTTCAAAACAGTGGTATAGGCAATTGTATCAGGTTTGCACCCATAGGATTTCAGTCTGCTTAACAATTCAACCGCATCATCAACACGCCCTACGTCACACAAACCATCAAGAATACTGCTGTATGTGACAATATCAGGGACGCATCCATGCTCTGACATATGATCAACAACTTTAATTGCACGATCAACTAAGCCTTGCTGACACAGAGAAGTGACTATTGTGTTGAATGTCACTTCATCTGGGGCACATTTGTTGCTGGCCATCTCAGCGAAGAGCTCCTCAACCTCCTTCCACCGTTCAGAGCCACACAAACTCTTCAACACAGGTGTGTAGGTGACAGCATCAGGTTTGCATCCATGGGACGGCAAGTTGCTCAATATATTCAGAGCTTCATCAACATCGCCCTCGTTGCACATGGCATTGATGAGGACATTATACGTGACGATGTCCGGCTCGCAGCCCTTGGCGCGCATCTCGTCAAGGAGCACCATGGCCTGCCTGTAGCCGCTCGCCTTGCAGGTGGCGTCCAGGAGAATGCTGTAGGTGACGACGCTAGGGGAGCATCCCCGGTGGAGCATGTCGTCGAACACCGCGAGGGCGTCAGGGACGCGCCCGCGGATGCAGAGCGCGCGGATGAGCGGGTTGAACGTGAACGTGTCCGGCGGGAACGGCATGCCGCTGATGAGGCGGCGCGCGTCCTCAATCCGACCGGCGCGGCAGTACCCGTTGACCATGGTGTTGTAGGTGACGACGGTGGCGGAGGAGCCGAGCGTCGCGAACACGCGCTCCGCGTCGGCGACGCGGCCGCCCGAGCACAGCCGCTTGATGAGGATGTTGCAGGGGACGACGGGCAGGCACTTCCCGCTGCCGCCGGAGGCCATGGAGTCGACGAGCGCGAGCGCGTCGTCGATCTCCTCGCGCTGGATGAGGCTGCGCAGGCGCCTCTTGGCTCCCTCGCCGCGCCGGGGCGGGCCCCTCGGCTGCCTCCGCCACTTGCCGTCGACATGTTGGTCGTGCTGTTCGGGGGTGGCTCTCTGTCGCCTGGACCTTGGATTCGGGGTGTGGAGAGAAGAAGAGGACGCAGCTCGGAGTGCGGGCTTCGGGAGCAGCGGCGCCGACGAGGTCGCCATCGCCATGAGATAGAGCCATAGAGGCATAGAGCTGCTGAACGTCTGAACCAGAAGAAGCCGAGAGAAGAAACTCGCGCTGTCACAACGGAACACGTCGCACGGGCAGCAAGGTTTGGGCCTTTGGGCCGTGTGAGCCCAGTCGGGCGGGCCGGGCTGCATATATCACCTGGGCTTGGGTTATTGTGCGCGTGGTTGCCCATTTGCCCCATCTTCCTGCTTCGAACATTTGGGAGAGAGAGAGAGAGGCGGAGGCGATGGCGAGCGGAGGGAAGGGACTCAACGCGACTGGGGAGTTTTTCCGGCGGAGGGATGAGCGGAGGGATGCATGTTCAGTCTATGAATAGTGGCTCTCTTCCTCAATCAAGCTCTTATCTAAAACGCCTAGAGAACACAGGTTGACTAGAAGTTGTTTTGCCTCATCCAAAAGGCACTCATAAGCAAGCGCCTCAAGGAGTATAATGTAGGTTGATTCATCAGGCATGCAGCCACTGGAGACCATATGAGCAAAGCAATCAATGGCGAGATCTGTTCTCCAATTTTGACAAAAACCAAGAAGAATATCATTATAGAATGTACTGTCAGGTGACAAGCCCATATCTTGCACTCTGCAGAGCATTCTAATTGCGCTGTCAGTTCCATCTTCTCTACAGATACCATAAGCTAAAGATTTGTATGTAGTCGTATCTGGGCAAAGGCCGTTAGAGACCATCACACGCAACAAATCAAGAGCTTCCTCCATCTTCCCGGCCTTGGTAATATTGGAAATTACTGTATTATAAGTAATCAAATCTGGAGTGCCTTTTGTCATGCCACTCAGCAGCTCAAGGGCTACCTGACTCTTTCCAGCCTTCAGAAGTGCATCAACTACTATGTTATAGGTAGATGAGTTTGGAATGCAGCCATTCTCAGCCATTATCTTCAGAGTTTCAATTGCTTGCAGAAGTAATCCTTTCTGGCATAAAGAAGTGATTACTGTATTGAATGTCATTTCATCAGGGGGGCAATTACTGTGCATCATATTAACCATGAGCTGCTCAGCATCCTCCCACCGGTCAACACTACACAAACCCTTCAATAAAGTGTTAAAGGTAACTATATCAGGCTTGCACCCATAGGATTGCATATTGCTCAACAATTCCATGGCGTCATCAATACACCTTTCATTGCACAAACCATCGACAATACAATTGTATGTGATGATATCAGGGATGCAACCATTCTCTGACATTTGTTCAACAACTTTGATTGCACGATCAACCAACCCTTTATGACATAGAGAAGCAATTATTGTGTTGAATGTCACTTCATCAGGGGGACAATCACTGCAGACCATCTCAGCCATGAGCTCCTCAGCATGCTCCCATTGTTCTATGCTGCACAGGCCCTTCAAAACAGTGGTATAGGCAATTGTATCAGGTTTGCACCCATAGGATTTCAGTCTGCTTAACAATTCAACCGCATCATCAACACGCCCTACGTCACACAAACCATCAAGAATACTGCTGTATGTGACAATATCAGGGACGCATCCATGCTCTGACATATGATCAACAACTTTAATTGCACGATCAACTAAGCCTTGCTGACACAGAGAAGTGACTATTGTGTTGAATGTCACTTCATCTGGGGCACATTTGTTGCTGGCCATCTCAGCGAAGAGCTCCTCAACCTCCTTCCACCGTTCGGAGCCACACAAACTCTTCAACACAGGTGTGTAGGTGACAGCATCAGGTTTGCATCCATGGGACGGCAAGTTGCTCAATATATTCAGAGCTTCATCAACATCGCCCTCGTTGCACATGGCATTGATGAGGACATTATACGTGACGATGTCCGGCTCGCAGCCCTTGGCGCGCATCTCGTCAAGGAGCACCATGGCCTGCCTGTAGCCGCTCGCCTTGCAGGTGGCGTCCAGGAGAATGCTGTAGGTGACGACGCTAGGGGAGCATCCCCGGTGGGTGGAGCATGTCGTCAAACACCGCGAGGGCGTCAGGGACGCGCCCGCGGACGCAGAGCGCGCGGATGAGCGGGTTGAACGTGAACGTGTCCGGCGGGAACGGCATGCCGTTGATGAGGCGGCGCGCGTCCTCGATCCGGCCGGCGCGGCAGTACCCGTTGACCATGGTGTTGTAGGTGACGACGGTGGCGGAGGAGCCGAGCGTCGCGAACACGCGCTCCGCGTCGGCGACGCGGCCGCCCGAGCACAGCCGCTTGATGAGGATGTTGCAGGGGACGACGGGCAGGCACTTCCCGCTGCCGCCGGAGGCCATGGAGTCGACGAGCGCGAGCGCGTCGTCGATCTCCTCGCGCTGGATGAGGCTGCGCAGGCGCCTCTTGGCTCCCTCGCCGCGCCGGGGCGGGCCCCTCGGCTGCCTCCGCCACTTGCCGTCGACATGTTGGTCGTGCTGTTCGGGGGTGGCTCGCTGTCGCCTGGACCTTGGATTCGGCGTGTGGAGAGAAGAAGAGGACGCAGCTCGGAGTGCGGGCTTCGGGAGCAGCGGCGCCGACGAGGTCGCCATCGCCATGAGATAGAGCCATAGAGGCATAGAGCTGCTGAACGTCTGAACCAGAAGAAGCCGAGAGATGAAACTCGCGCTGTCACAACGGAACAGGTCGCACGGGCAGCAGGGTTTGGGGCTTTGGGCCGTGTGAGCCCAGGTCGGGCGGGCCGGGCTGCATATATCACCTGGGCTTGGGTTATTGTGCGCGTGGTTGCCCATTTGCCCCATCTTCCTGCTTCGAACATTTGGGAGAGAGAGAGAGAGAGGCGGAGGCGATGGCGAGCGGAGGGAAGGGACTCAACGCGACTGGGGAGTTTTTCCGGCGGAGGGACGAGTGGAGGAGGCACCCGCTGGCGGGGAACCAGCTGCGCCACGCCACACCGGGGCTCGGCATCGCCATCGTCGCCTTCGGGATCTACCTCGTCGGCGAGGCCGCCTACAACCGCCTCTACCGCCCCTCCGGCGACCACCACCACTAGATCGCCGGTCAGGATCCGTGACTCCAAGGTAGGCCCCCCACGTGCATGTCCCCTTGTTTGCCCGGCGAAATGAGTTTGTTTGGTCAGGCTTGGATTGGACGATCCATTCGGAGGGATTTGATAGGGTTTGTTCATGTAGATCTGCCCTTTCAGGATTGCATTTTATTGTTTCCTTTAAATCGGGTTATGAATTCGCACACTGGACACAACAGCCCTGTTTGGATTAAACTGAACTGAAGTGATCAGCCTGCGCGGATTATGTTCCCCAAAGCTTTGGGACCAGAACGCGTCTCTTACCTGCACTAGTGTTTTGTATGCATTCATCTTCGGTCGAATAGCATATGTTGACATACTGATCGGGAACCAGTAAACCACTAAACATCTTGCGACACAATGTCACAGACTGTAAGGCAGTAAGGGTGCGATCCATAAACATTTATCTTCTCCACTTGTATCTATCAGGCGTGACAGACCAGCTTAAATATTTCAGATTTGAGAGAAATGCCAAACCACTGACAACTTATAAACATCTATCTTCTCCACTGGTAGTTAGTACAGCAGTTAGTAGTCTGCCAACTTATTTCCGTGGCATCATGGCCATCAATTCTGAAGCAGCTCACTTGAATGTAGATTAATCACTTACCATGGCACAATCATGACCCTCTCGGAGACACTGTTCTTCTTTTCAAGCAAGGTTTGTGTGGTACGAAGAATGATGAGAGCCGCGAGTGCGGAGTGAGGTAGCATGTTGTGTTACTAGTCGAGTAGGAGCTGTAACGGGCTTGAATAGGCCTGGCATCAGGTTCCTTGTAAAGCTATAACAGTTAGGGGCTGTTTGGATCGGACCCTCCCAAGCAGACTTGTGCCCAGGCAGTGATCCACACCCCAGGTGACCGAAATCGGATGCCCACGCACATCACCCCAGGCGAGTTTGCCTGGAGTTGAACCAAACTGCCCCTTGATGCGAACCAAACACATGTATGTGTATCTCTTCCTCAACGTAATCGGTTATGTTACAAAATTGGGAACCAAACAGTACCTAGTTTTTTTAAGAACAATCAATAGTTCTTTGTATACAAGCTAAAGTTCGAATATATAAATTATAAAATGAAAAACATCTTGTAGAGAAACTGGCTTAAGATCAGGGTTTAAATTTTCTTGCCCACTATATATGTTCCAGTCATTTAAATTTTCATTCATATTGAGAGGCATGTATTGAACTGCCAAAAGATCTTGTGAAATAGATGACCATAGGCATGGGTTAATAGCTTGAAATATTTTGTAAGGTGCATATACATTGTATGATATTAAGCAGACATGGCTGAGGGGTTTTTTTTCCTAGAGGTTTATCACTGTAGAACTGCTAAAAATTATGAAGATGTCCTTTGGGTTTATCAATCAGCATATAGTGAGCACCAAGAATGATCAAGTACCTTGACCTTTAGCTAGGTCTTCTGATAGGGAGTTTTATTCCCCTGCCAAATTGGTACTTGGTATTCTTATTCTCCTAGCATGTAAACTGTGAATAATTAATTGCATTACTTATGAATTACATGTTTTGTTCAGATCCGTTTTAAATTTTAAATAGCCACCACGCATAATGGTCAACACAAACTCATTCTGTTCATGATATACTTTATTTCAAGCCTATCCAGGATCAGCTGTGTTTGTCTAGTTGTATATGACATTTTACTATCTATATACAAGGAAACATAATATTCTTTCAATGTCAGTTGGATCCCCCTACTAAACTTAAGTGGTAGGTGGTACCTATTTTACATAATTGATATATTTATTCTATTGTCCCTTAATAATGCCTATTAAAATAATGACATTCTCCTCAGATTAATTTAGAATATTCTGTTTATTCCAATTCATATTGCACTCTTGTTATGTTCTGCTGAAATAAAAAGTAGCTTATCAGCAGATCAGATGGAGACTCCATCTTATGTACAAATCTATCAAGATTCAAAAATCACAATAGTTGGTTGAAATTTTATTGCTTATATATGCCCACTTTCCCCATACTTCAAGTATATTAGTTTTGAGGGTGTTTGCTTATATTATGCTGGGTTTGGTTAAACTTTGCAGCACTTCTCTGCAAATGAAATCCAACGAATTACCTTATGATTTGGTTATTGACCTTCTGGTTTCTGAGTTATGAATATGCTTTTTCTTCTGACATTTCTATGCTTGATTATTTTGCGCTCGATCTCTGTGTCTGCATGGGCCAAGCTGCTAGCTTGCTCTGGGTTTTCATCATAACCCAATACACAGCTGCTTAATATTTGTGTGATTAATTGGTGATATTATGTGTCGCAGGTCAAGTAGCTGGAGCCAACTTTACCAAGCACTGGTGGTGTTGATCTTTTTACAGTTTGAGCTCATAAGGTCAGCCGTGACCATATTGTAATTTGTGACCAGGTAGACTTGCCCACTGGTCCAACTGTGTCTTGGAACCTTGTGCTAATACTTGGTATCTGGATCTGACAATGCTCATGTAATTCAAGAATCCTGGGAATCTTTTATGTGCTTATTTGATTTTGAAAGCGCTGCCTGCACTTGAACCTGGTCATTTCCGTTAAATTTAACTTGGCTGAGACGTTCATTGTTGCGGCAAAATAAGCTAAATATCAGTACATTATGTTTCAACAGAGGTGTAGTTTTACAAAAGTAAGTACAAAGAGACCATGTCAGTCTGTCTGCTACCTACAATCCATCCGATCCCGTCGCCGGCCAAGAGCCGCGCAATTCCGACGTTGGCCGTAGCGAGTATTCGTCTCCCCAGAGCCGTCGTCCTCCATTCCTGCTCGTATTACGTCCACTGTCCTTTCTGCCATCCTCACCTCGTCTGTATCTCCCACCCATGTCATCATCTCTGCCACCATTGTTGTTCCTAACTCGATTCATTCTTCTTGGCTTCCATTTAGGTACCTCCAAGTCCTCCGCAAAGCCATTGTTGCTATTTGCCTGCGGGTCACCCCTCAAGTACTTCAACAGCTTCTCCCCGCCGTTGGCATTAGCACTGTAGTTAGGTTTCGATCTTCCTCCAAGACCATCACTTCCATTCGTCTTATTTCTGGCTCCCCGTCTTGGTTCCAGTTCCCTCCCTCTTCCACTGTCTGATTCTGAATCAAACCCATCACCCATCCAATCCATTTTAGGAGCATTCCACCTGCCGGCACCATTCCTTGTGTCATCCCTCTTGCCCTTGCTTACTCTCCATTTCGGCTCGGAGCCACCGCGGATCACCTCAGATTCAGAGAAGGAACCAGCACCTGTTCGGCCCCTCTGCCTGACATGGCTGCCCGCTATGGTCTTCAAGCCAGTCCATCTCCCACTGGCCTGCTTCCTTGGACTTGCACTGGTGCTTCTTTGCTGCCATCTTTGCTCACGATGACCTTCTCTTGCTCGTTCCGAGTCCGAGAAGAAAGCATCACCACTCCAACCTCTGTCATTGTCGCTGCCGGCAGCCATTTCACCTGCAGCTTCCCATCTTGCCACACCATTGCTCCTTCCATTTCTCGTAACCATGGCTCGTTGCTCGCGCCAAGAACCGACATCTCCCATGCCCTCTGATTCAGAAATAGCATCATCGCCGTCGTCATCATCATCAGAGGTCCAGTCACCGGCGGTGCTGTCATCGGCGTCGCCGAGGGCATTCACGGGCTCCCATGTTCCATCATCCCTTTCCGCGAGTTCGACCGCAGGCTCGCGATCAGTAATGCCACTGTACGCTTCAGCCTCCGCGGCATTCTCGCGAACACCTTGCGCGCTCGCCTCTCCGCCGGCGCTGACGAGCGCGTAAGGCTGGATGCTGTGGAAGGCGTTCCTGGGGAAGAACCTGGCGGAGGCCGCGCCTGTGGCCGGGGACGCGAAGACCCGGGGCCCGTCGCGGTCGTTCCAGAGGTCGACGCCGCCGGGGCGGTGGAAGCGGTCCGCGAGCGCCCTGAGCTGGTCCTCGGCCGCGACGGAGAGCAGGTTGGGAGCCACGGCGGACGCGTCGGCGGCGGAGGAGGAGTCCGGGTCCCAGGGCCGCTCCAGGTGCGCGACGGCGTCGCGGAGCTCGGCGCGCTTGCGCATCTCGTAGAGCTGGCGCTCGCGGGCGAGGCGCGCCTTGAGGAGCTGCCGGGCCTTCTTGGCCTGCATCCGCTTCCACTGCCACTTGGACACGCCGCCAGGGTAGGTGCGCGGCCCGCCGCCCATGCGGATGGCGAGGTCGCCGCGGCGGCGGAGCGGGGGAAGGACGACGCCGCCAGGGGGAAGGAAGTGGGACGGAAGGAGGAGGTAGTGTGACGATATGGAGCGGAGAGAGGAGAACGGAGGCGCCGGTGCCGACTGTGCGGGGATCAGCATGGCGGCGGACCGGCGGTGGCGCGCGCCTCCGGCCACGAGGTACCCGCCGTGTCTTGTGTGGCTAGGGGATGTCGATGCTATTTCTTTCTGCAGTGGTGCAGCCTATCCTGGTCCTGGAAACGGGAAACGGATACCGTGCACTCTTGCTAAGCCCGCCGTAGCCGCTGGCCCGCTAGCGCTAGTCGCCCGTCCGAACATGGGTCATCGATCATTGTCTACGAATAAACGTGACCTCTATGTTTGGTTTTTGGTTTGGGGATAAGTTTTTTTTATTAAATGGTTCTATTTCAGTGTTTAGTTGGGTGGATAGACTCCTCCCCATCTTTTATTTGATATAGGGGGTTTAAAAAGACATGGACGATGGGTGCTTCTAACACCGTCAGCAAAAGTTAGCAACAAAGCTAACATTGCTAGTGATTTCAGTACAAATAAAATGTTCTATATAAACTAGAAAATATTAAGACTACTATTTACATAATGCAAACAACTTATATTTTTTCTACCGGTGGCCCAATCTTCAACTTGCTTTTCTCCATCAAGCGTCACTTTTATTCCTCTCTCCCTCTTCTTTTCTTATACGAACCACCTTCTCTCTCGTAAGTATACGTAGCTTATGCAGGTAACTATGAAATTGCAGAGCACCTAGTTTTTGGCATCGTGGCATCGGAACTTAGCTGAATGGTAAGGCTACTCTTAAAGCCACCGGCGTTGGGGACGCCCTTACCAGCAGAGTCTGACATGTCATTAGGTATCTTTTTCCTACCATGCCTTATGTATTCCTCTTATCTTAGCTATTGGATTTATGGCTTTTGGCTATTACATTTTTTGCTATTAACTTTGTGATAAATTTGTAGCTTTTCAAGATACCAAAAGTCAGAAAAGCTCATCTTAACATTTTTAAAATTTTCAGTTTATTTCTTCATAAACCAGCTTTTCAAAAGCCAGATCAGGGTTTATTTATTTTAGCTTTTGACTTCTGACTGATAGCAGTCAGCACAAAATTGAAACAAACAGGCCGTCAAATTCAGGGCGTCAAGGGAACAGAGCAAGCAAAACCCGATAAACGTAGGGAACTCTCTGGTCAAGGTCAATGTGATTCCTGTAGTTATAAAAGAAAATGTGATTCATGAATGGTTAACGGAAACATCAGTTTCCGCCATTCAGGAGACAGGTTGCTTATTTTGCAGAGTCCATTGAACCTCTTTAAAGAAATCCCTGTGCAGTTCTGACTACTGGGTAACATCACAGGCTCACAACTTCACATTAAGAAAATTCCAGCAGTGGCAACCAAATCAACCCTGTTCGCTTATGCTGAAATTTGGCTTACACTGATGCTTATGCTGAAATATTGTGAGAGAAAAACATTGTTCCATAGCTGAAAAGAAGCTCAAGCGAACAGGGTGAAAAGGAAATCTAAAATGCATATCAATGTAATGTACCAAGGGTTACAGCAAAATTGCAGCAAAATACATTCTACCCATGTTCCATCAAACCATTTACAACTGGACTGCAACAACCAAAACTATCCAACTGGATGATACAACAACAAAACCAGTTACGCAGTTGGGGATTAGTTCCCCTCGATGCCCACTGCCTCCACTGGTCCTTTGCCTATCCAGTATTTGTAGGCAGCGTAAACAGAGGATACAACCAGGATGCCGAGGATCATGTAGGTAACGATAGTAGCCACGCTGATTTGGCTAGGAGCCTTCTTCACTTTGCTTTGTGCCAGCAAGGCCTTTGGCTTAATCTTTGCCATGCTACACTCCTGCTAATCCCAAGAAAAAAAGGGCAGAATAGTGTAAGCGAGATGTGCATAGGATCAAAAGAAAAAAAAGGCTAGGAAGGATTTTTGTTGGATTGGACCTTCGTCAATCAAACAAAATACTTCTATCAACAGTAAGTAGGTAATAGCTACAGGCATCACGTTGTCAAAACAAACATGTTATTAAGGTGATTGTTTCTTCAAAGCTAAGAATACCTGATTCATAGTGTATAAAATACATAAGCAGAACATGGTAGTCTGCAAATCTTAGACAAGTATATAACAGAGGCAGCCCAAGTCAATGCTATACTGGAACACAAAATATTGTTAGACTGGTAAAATAATGGGGATCAGAACTTCAGGATGCAAGCGTGGTATGCGGCATGAAGTGGAAATGCTGGAAAACTAACATCTGGACCAAATCTCCTAGCATAGGGTGAATGTGATTGTGCAGAAAAGCTTAATATTATTATATTTGTTCATGAACTACAAAGTTCTGCAATTCATGTTCATATGCAAACTATAGGATGTATGATTTACAGTTGAAACTTGAAAGACTTGGTGGACAGGAAAAACAAGATATTCTCATGGAGTTTTCGAATTTCAACTATGGAACCAGAAGCAATGAACCAGTGGCGGACCCACAGCCTGACCCTGAGCAGCCACCCGTTCAGCCACCCGTTCTCGCCGGCGAAGCACAAAGGGAAATTTTATTTGATGCTATGGAGAACCTTGTATTTTTCTTAGTAAATATTTTTTTCATAATGAGAATAGCCTCGGCTTCTAAAAGTTTCTGGATCCACCACTGCAATGAACCTACTTGGAAACTCCAAGGCACAACATAAGTTTCAGGTAAGAATTACTTGTCTTGTACATTGAATAAGGACCAGATTAATAAAGAATAACACAAATAAAAAGGTTCATGAGTCCATTTCTCCAACTCCGCATCCTGACTTGGGTTTGGCACTCCTCTATCAATTTACTGGCTTTATAGGCAGCAGCAGCAGCCAGCAGGGTAGTCAAACAAGTCATTACTTTGCTTCCATCTCCCTCCGAGGATCTCTTACTGTTTCTTAAAATATGGGCAAGGTGTGTTCATGTTTTGTTGCATTTATATGATTATTACTGAAATAGCAATTAACCATATGAATATGGTCTAGGCATGTTCGAAATAGACAGGGGAAAAGAAGATAGTATCATTGGAGTATATGATTACTAAAACCAAAGCAATGAACCTACTTGGAAAACTCCATGGCAACCAAAGCAATGAACCTACTTGGAAAACTCCATGGCAACCAAAGCAATGAACCGAAAACTCCATGGCATAACAAAAGTTTCAGGTCAATGTTATGTTGTATGACATGGCATAAGGGGCACTTCAATAGGGACAGACAAAATAGAAAAAGGCTCATGAATCCATTTCTCCAGCTTTGCAGCCTGACTTGACTTCTGCACACCTCTATCAATTTACTGGCTTGATAGGAAAGAGCAACTGGCTAATCAAACAAATCACTCCTCTCTTTCACCCTCCTCCAAGAATCTCTCTTAGACTCTTACTACTTATAAAAGTTAAAAATATGACCAGTACATGTTCATACTTTGCTTTAGTGTTGGTTGGCAATCTGAATTCTGAATTAGTATTGAAGTAAATGAGGAAAGATATACAGGAAATCTAAATGATTAAGAAAAGATAATTCAATCAACAAACAGAAAGTTGAATAAATTTGAGCACTAGTGTTTACGATAGAATCATATTTTCTTTTTGCTGTCTATATGATGCTAGGTACACCAAGCACAAGAAAAAACTAGTTTTTGTTTACATTATTAATAATGTCCTAAACTAACATAAATATTCAGTTGCCACCTCAGAGTAGGCCTCGCCATCCTTTCTCCTCAATTCATGGAGAACTTTTATTATGACTGGTGGTGCAGAGCTACCTCGGCTGTGAGTGGCCCCATCCAACAAGGTTTAAATTCCCTAATCATTTTAGGTGCGTGGACTCTCTGGAAACACAGGAATGACTAGTTTTTAATGGAGTTACACTGAGGCTCTCCAGAGCCTTATACTTTGCTGGTGAGGAGTACCAGCTCTGGAGTATGGTAGGCGCTAAGGGACTGTTTTATCACAGCCCTAGCCTGGGTAACTATGTTCTAGGTCCGATCGCCCCTTTTTTCAATTTTTAGAGGTGTGTATGTAATCCCTTTATTTCTCTCTTAGGCCTTATTTGGATGCATGTGTATCCACTTCAATCCACATGGGTTGGAGTGGAATGGAATGGAATTTAGTTTAATTCCACTCTAATCCACTTCAATACATGTGGATTGAGATGAATACATGCGCATCCAAACAAGGCCTTACTGAAATATGGTCGCAGAAAAAACATGTAATCCTTTTATTTGAGGGGGTGCGTGTTGTAACTCTGTTCTTCTAGTAATACAATGATACACAGCCTCTCCTAGGTGTTTGAGGAAAAAAAAAGGCACCTTACAAGCTGATATTGATCATACAAAAAGTTGGAGGACACACTTCGATTCAACATATAGATCACCTGCTATCTTACTACAGAAGGTCTGTACCCATAATTAAGAAAATCATTGCCTGTTAGACTCATATAAATGACTCATAAAGCATGGATCTGTAGACTCATAAGGCATGGGATCCAACGAACACCCACGTTTTTTTTTTTTGGAAAAAGTTTGATATCCAGCAGGGACGGACCCAGTAAGGCCTTGTTCGGTTATGCCCCATTCCCATGGGGGTTGGAGAGGATTGGGAAGGATTAAGAGGGATTTTGACTTGCTAGGGATTTAAACCACCTCAA
Organism: Saccharum hybrid cultivar R570; assembly: GCA_038087645.1. NCBI lineage: Eukaryota > Viridiplantae > Streptophyta > Magnoliopsida > Poales > Poaceae > Saccharum > Saccharum hybrid cultivar. The sequence continues at coordinate 3,207,674 of JAQSUU010000198.1, forward strand.
TCCCCTCCAACCAATTTGCAAACGAAAAGGCCCTAAAGGACATGGGTGTACACATGTACACCCAATAATTTTGCAAAGAAACTGAACCTAGTAGGCATAATACAGGAATACACTTGGAATTAGATCAGATCCAAATAGGTTTCGCGAACCATGTTTCGCACAGCAGGGAGGGATCAAGGGAAGAGAAGGGGCGCGCATACTTAGTGGGTGCTCGTCGCCGACGAAGGACTGTAGAAGGGAGCGACGAAAGCCTGGGCTGGGCACCTGGCCTCGGGCGGCGACGACGGTCGCCAAGTTGTCCCCACGAGAGAGAGGGCGCGCTGGCGGGGTTGAACGGTACTCCCTCCGTCCATAAAAACATGCAATTCTCGTTTTTCGAGAAGTCAAACAATTTCAACTTTGACTAAATTTATATAAAAAAATACTAATGTTTATGATACAAAATAAGTATCATTAGATTAGTTATAGAATATATTTTTATAATAAATTTATTTGGAGACATAAATATCAATACTATTTGCTATAAACTTAGTCAAACTTGAGTCAGTTTGACTGGCACGCATCCCATAATTGCATCTTTTCTCGGACGGAGGAAGTAGAAGAGAAAGCAGGGGGCAAGGCTGGAGAAAAGTTGGATTTTTCAAACCGAATTTTCGTGTCCAGACAGATCTCTGTTTCCAATGTTTCAAAAAAAAAAAGATCTCTGTTTTCTGGCAGGCCTTGAGTTTGACGGCTTTTTAGTTACTCCTTCTCTCCATTCCAAAATTGCGAGTTGTTTTGTTTTTTTTCTAGATTTATAGGTTTTTTATATCGGGTACTAGCGCCCGGACATCCGAACGCCCGCGGATGCTCCATCCCGTCGGCTTGGATTCGCATACCGCCCGCGAGCTCCATTTCCCGCGCTCGCATCCGAATCACCCGCTTCAGATCCGTTGTTCGCGCTGCTCGGATGACTCGCCCCCGCCTTCCACACTGGTGCGGCACCTGTCTCTTATAGGCCGCCTGGAAGACTCACCCCCGCCTCTTCCACAACAACACCGCGCGGCTTGTGCCTCCTCCCCACACCGTCAGCAGCGGCCTGCGCCTCCTTCACACGTCGGTGGCCACAGCTTGGCCCTGTCCGCCCTCATGGACACCAACGTCGACGGTCTACACTTGCAACATGAAACACTCGAATACAACGTACATTTGAAATAGATAAAACATTTAGGACATACACTTGCAACATATGTATGAAACATATACAACATCTAGATAAAACAATTGCAACATGAAAAAACACTTACTGCAACATAAGACTGAAATAGATGAAACATTTGGAACATACTGTTGCAATATATGTGTGAAAACATATGCAACATATAGATAAAAAACGATTGCAACATATGTCTGAAAACAGATGAAACATTTTGAACAAATGCTTGCAACATGCTTCTGAAACACTTCCAACATATGCAACATGTACAACATCCCCTGATTTACTTTTACAACATCCACAAGAAACAACTGCAACATATCTTTAAAACGACTGAAACACCTGAAACATACATTTGCAACATAGGGGAGGGGAAGCATAGGCCGGTCGATTCCAGCCGTCGGGGTCAGAGCCGGCGGCGAGCGGTGGCGCATGAGCACCGCTGCCACCAGTATCAGGCTTAGCTTGGCGACGACAGTAGGGGATGGGGGCGAGGAGCGCCATGGCCGATGGGGTGGGGGAGCTCGATCGCTGGGGTGAGAGAGGGCGCCGTTAGGGTGGGGAGGGCGCCGCGCCAAGGTGAAGGAGAGTCGTCCACTCCCCTGCAACACCATCGCGCCACCTCCATGGGTCTCGCCGGAGTGGGGGAGAGAGCCGCTGGATCTGCGAGTGTTGGGGGCTCCCGGTGGGGGAGCGTTGGTGCGCTGCGGAAGGGATAAGGACGGGAGCAGAGTGGAGCGGAGCAAGGTGTGTGGGAGTTGATTTTGGTTTTTTAGGCGAGCGGCGCATGGGGCAGTGAGTGGAGCGAGACGTCCGGCCTTCCACACTTCTATATATCTAGAGATATAGTATATATAAACCTAAGCATATAGTAAAAGTTAAAAAGACATATAATTCAAAACGAAAAAATAAAAATAATTAAAAACATTTTTTTTTCTAAATTGAGCCCCAACCGAAGAAAATCTTCGCGGGGTTTACTTCTTGCGTCTAAGCCCTACCCGATAATAGGTTCAGGCTAAGAGGAATTTATTTATTTATTTTTGCTATGTCTAAGTCCAATAGCCATGTTTGGGTAAGAGAGCCTCCTATAACTGCCATCTCACTCCCTCGTTTTCTTGTAATTTTACCACTACTTATACTTGTATAGTCCATGCTTGGTTAATCATCTCCACAAAGCGGTTGGAGAGAACAAGGTAGATTTTGACTTGCAAGTGATTTAATTTCGCTTGGTGTTTGTTCAGTTTTGTGAGGATTGCAAGGCATTTAAAGGGATAGAGGGTTAATCCTTTGCAAGACAAAATCCTCCATATCACCTCCAATACCCTTGAAGAGGATATTAACCGTACAAACCCTCAAACACTTTCATTATCTCTCCAATCCTCACCAAACCAAACAAATTCTAAGTGCCAAACCAACCAATCTTGAGTTCATGACATGACATCCTATGCCAAGTTTTGGTTTTGCCCATCGCATTCACTTGGTCACACTAAATCAACCCAACGACAGTAGTGCCGGATATAGAGCCAGCTCGACTCATTATGACTCGTTAGCATAATAAGTTGGCATGGCTTGGCTCGTTAAGCTCGCAAGACGACTCTTAACAACTAACCAATGCATAAATTAGTAGCTAATAATTAGTTACATACATAGTTATAAACTTCAATCTCATGCATACAACATGCCATCAAGCCTAAATTGTTATAATTTATGTTGTTGGACTATGAAGTGCTTGGCTTATTTAGAGCAAGAGATAGTTTGTTGGCTCGCGAGCCAGCTGGTTAACAACTATGACCAATGCATAAATTAGTAGGTAATAATTATTTGCATACAAGCATAAAGCCAAACAAATTAATAAGTGCAATGATTACCATACATTAGTTCTAGACTTCAATCTCATGCATAGGATCAAAGGTGCCTAAAGGAGAATGAATATGCTAAACCTAAAAATTAAACCATCACAGCAAATTAGTCGCCACGTAGCGGAAAATCCAGTCCAACTTAGAATTTCCGGCTCTGATTAGAAATTCTGGTCTAGACCTTAATTTCTGGTCATAGGAAGAAAGATCTTACGTGATCTACAAATTTAGCCAACAAAACTTAGATCTATGATTATCACACATGTTGAGTGCGTTGAGCTCATTTCGCAACAAGTAGATCAAGAAAGAAAAGTAAAGCACAAAGTGGCAAGAACCCAAGAACACATGATTTATTCCAAGTTTCGGCCATACCACCAAAGTGTACCTATATACAATTTTATATAGTGTCCAGAACTTAAATCTTGCACGGGTGAGGTTTGATCCGAGTTATCCAACAGGTCCTAGGCGACTAGGATTCATTAACTTGACTTTTTGGTTTTTTTATAAGTCATGATAAGTAGCATATGTATTGTACTTGTACAATTCAAAGGAGCAAGGTCAATAGTAATGGTCTTGATTCTCAAAAAAAATAGTAATGGCCTTAATAAATTTCTGCCCGTTACTTTTGAGTGTATTCCCTCGGTCCTTTTTATCTGTCGTTCTCACTTTTCGAGAAGTCAGACATACTTAACTTTGATCAAATATATACAAGAAAAATATAAATATTTATGATACATAATTAGTATCATTACATATATCGTTGAATCTATTTTCATAAGAAACTTATATGGAGATGCAAATGTTACTAATATTTTGTACAAATTTAGTTAAAGTCGAGAAAGTTTGACCCACATGTTTCTTGTAGCGACAAATATAACGGGTATACAAGAAGACAGGCTCAGGTTCCGAGCAACGTACCTCACACTTTTTGACGAGTCATCAACGACGCTCTCTCTCTCTCTCTCTGTGAGTGATCATTATGTCCATCTCTTTTAAAATGATTATAATCACTTCAGATAGTAATCAACAGTTGCGAAGCCGTGGAGCCAGCTTGTAAAACCTGAGTGCAGCTTAACTGGTTAGGTTACTCTCAGTGACTGTCTATGTTAATTCCTTGAGTTGACACGGGTACTCGCAACTTCTTATATATGCATAATAGGATTTAATGCGCTATTCCTCTCAGTGGTAGGTGATATGTCCATTGACAACAAGGCTCTATGATGATTTCGTAAATCTCGATATCTACTGGCCTAGTCTTTTGGATGTGCTTATAAGGATGATTTTATTACCTAGTGTCTTTCGCATGTGCTCGTATAGATGATTTTATTATATAGTGTGCTTCATATGATTTTATTATCTAAAAGATATTAACAGATATATATGACAAGAATTTTGTTATATTCTCCCTCTTAATATAAATACAATATAAAGTTATACTAGGGTGGTGGGGGGGGGGGGGCACGGCCCCTGCCAGCCTCCCCTGGCTCCGCCACTGTCCACACATCCAAAGTCCCTTAATGCTCTTGAAAAGCGCACTCCACATCCAAAGTCCCTTGGTACAAGAGCACATATCTGGTTTCCTAATTGGGCTATAGAGGCAACCGATGCTACTGGAGTCGCCGCCGCTTAGTTAGAGGTGGCACATGATGTGATTTCATGGACTTTGAAGCTGTGTCTTTCTTAGGTTGTTTAGACCTTAGCTCATATATATTGTATGGTGCATGCTCTTTGAATTTATTTCCTCCACTTTCATGCACAAATTTCTCCTTAGTTGCTTGCTTAATCAGTAACACGATGAATGGGGCATACGACATCAACATTCTAGTGTAACTGCAAGTTTTCTTTATCTCCCTAACCATCATGTCTACAAAGTCGAAAGGCTTCCCCAACAAAAAGTGGTAGAGCACAGCCTCAACATCTTTGTGAACTATATTTCTATCTCCACCCATAGGGAAGATGGTCTTATATCCAGCAGCCAACATGTTACATTATGAATGTATTCACTTGCATTTTCAAGCACTTCAGTTGGTGTGTGATCCAGACTATCCTTAAGCTTATCATTCCTTTTGTCATTGTCATGCATGGATGGATCAAGTAGAACCTTCTGACAAAATCTCTTCGTAACGGTAATCTTCCTATTTATGTCAGTCATCCATGTCAGGAAGGTCCTATTGGGATCTACATAGAATGTGGAGAAGAATTGTCTGATCGTCTCTTCATGTCAGTCCTGTCTTTTAGATATTAATGTATGAAGACCAATTTAAACACATTTTTTTCTCAACATCTTTTAACTCTTTAGAATGGTTGATCTCTTCCCAATTGATCCATTTGTTGCCCGCAAAACCAGTGTCTTCATAAACACAGGTGTAGAGGACCTCCTGCTTGCAAGGAGAAGCTACACATGTGCATATGCGCCCCCCCCCTTCCCCAACTGAAAATACCAATTTAGTGATAAAATCAAAAATTTTACTATATATATGCACCCTCTATGGTCGAAGTCCATGCACCCCACAAGGAAGTTGCACCCCCTTTAATTTACTCTACTTCGCCACTGCTTGCTCGTAGGACGAAAACCTCCATCTCTTGAAGTTCTGGCCTTTTCATATTAATTTGGTCTTTCATTCAAGGACTTCCGAGCATTCTTTGCATATGGTCCTTTGTAGTTCACTTTAAGCCTATCCACAGTCTAAGATAGTTGGGGCAACTCTTCGAGAGTCTCAATTTTAACGTCTTCCTCCTCAATTATAATGTCTGCTTCCTATACTGCAGCCTCTGTTGTTTCCTCAATTGTAACCTCAACAATTGTCTCTGTTGCTTCCTCAATTGTAACGTGAACACGAGCACTACACCAACAAAACGATTCTTCGCATCTTGGACTAAGTAATGCCATATGGAATTACTTTTCAAGAGAGTTTCTCCATGTCCAAGGATCCAAATGTAATTTCCGATGGGAGGCATTTAAATGAGACGAAAATATACTAGGATTTTGAATTTGTCTAGTTGATCCAAAGGCAATTTTTTATATCAACAGAAAAGGAACAAAAATTAACATACACTAATCAAATACTACCTCCATCTAAAAGGATGCAATCATTATTTTTAAATAAGTCAAAAAATTTAAAGTTTGATCAAAATTATATAAAAATTTACTCACGTTTATGATACAAAATAAGTATCATTAAATTAATTATGAAATGTATTTTTATAGTAAATCTAGTTGGAGACATAAATGTGTATTCACTATAAACTTGGTTAATGTTAAGCTAATTTGACTGGCACAAATCTTATAGTTGTATTTTTTTATTAATGGAGGTAGTACATCCAATGACAGATATTTAGGGCGTGGTTTGGTACCCTCGTTGAATCCTGTTTCACCTTGCCAGGTGAGGACACCGAGCTAGTCTGCTATTTGGTTCTTTTGTCTAACTGCTTTGATACTTGTGCTAGCGAGATTTGGCTTATTCATGTGAGAGAGCCAGATTGGCTTGCTGGCTAGAGCAGGCGTCTCATTTTCTTCGCCAGAGAGGTGAGGTAAGGCTAGGCGAGGTGAGAGAAGAACCAAACCGCAGCCTTAGGTCAGTCTCAGTGAGAGTTTCATCAGAGTTTTATTTGCCTTTAATAAGCTGTCACATAAGCACTTTTGATGATGTAGCAACATTTTTAAGAAGATAGAGAAGTGAATCTCATGACTCTTTATGAGTTATGAAATTAAATATCTATAAAATCATAGAATGAAACTCTCCTTTCGAGAGTGGATATTTCATTTTATTATATATGACATGACAGTTTTAGAAATAGCGTCGTAAAACTCTCCACTGAGACCGGCCTTAGAAGCTGTTTGGATTGACAGCTGAATTGCTATCCATCAGTTCTGGAAATTTCAGACCATTTCATCCTTATCCCTATCAGTTACCCAATACTGCTCTACCTAGCATCGTCCCTATATAGATTTATTGTTACGGGAGCTACTATCAGCCGATTTGGTTGTTCTATTGCTTTGTTTCCGGATTGGTTCTATACATCTCGGTGTAGGCTAAAGATTACCTCCATTATCTGAAATGTTTATCTATATCTAATAATAAAGAGAAAAAATTTCAGGTTTTTTTTCGTCCATCTATTTTTTTTGTCCGTCTTCCTCTAACTGCCGAACAATGAAGAGTTTCTTTTGTTCGGACTTATATATATAACCCGTGCTCATACGAGTTAGAATAGCTCGCGTCTAGACGGATATGGAGTAGGAATCTTAATCTAAATAGATTCCTCAGATCTGATGGCAATGCTGTGCATTTATTTTCCTTTAACGAGAGATATATGGTAGATTGTAGGAACCGGTTTTTTTAATGCTGGAAACTTTCTTTCCTCCAGAAAATATTGGAAACTTCCGTAAAAGACTATCCCCCTAATTTTCGTCTGGTGCCAATAAAAAGTTTTCGTCCAGCTTTCCACCTATCCGGTCACTTACAATAATTTTTAACGGCAATGCTACAATGCTATATATATTACTGGGGGCTCAGATTGAGCCTGGTCATTAGAATCAGAGTCCTACTTAGACAGGACAAAACTAATTCTGTTCCATCACGCAATCAAATCAAGTCACCGATATCTACCAACTAAGGTGCCTATAAATTAACATGTACCTGGCTGAATCATCGAACCTGTAACACCTCAGATGTTATAGTTGCTAATTAATCTGCCATGTCATCATAATGCATCGCAAATCATCTATGATTAGGTCAACCTTGTTATGCATTAACTAAAACGAGTTTACTTATTTAGATTGGATGTGCTTTTAAGTGGTGTGATCCGAACCGAAAACCCTAATTTCGAATGCCACCGCAAATACTTAGTCCATGCCCTGCGTAATTTGAGGTGTGTGACTGTGTTGCACACTAGTGTCAAGTATAGGGTATGAGCTCAAGTACAACACATAAAATAAAGCTCCAAGTTTGAGTTTGGATTGGAATCCAAAAACTTGTCACGAGTTTTCTGATTCGAATTTAAATTCAAATTTGGGGAAATGTTAAAAGAATTTCAAAAGCTAAATTAGTCAACCAAGAGTGACATTTGGTCAACTATGTCATGCTGGTCCAAATGATGCCCTTGGATGATGGTTTGATCATTAAGTAATCACTAATTAAGGTAGCAACAAATTCTAATTGAAAATTCCCCGAAAACCCTAAATTTCAAAACCCTGTTTTACCCCTTTTGAAATAATTCAAAATCTAAGCAAAATTTGGGAAAAAGTTTAAAACCAAGTTTGTAGAACTTTTCAAGGGCTACAACTTTGGTGTTTTGAGTTTTCAAAGTTTTAGTGTAAAATGTGGAGCAATTTTGAAAATAAACAAATTTCAGATTTGACCCATTTTTGTCCCCAAACTCAAATTTCAAAATGGAGGCAGAATTTTAAAATGTTTTGAACAGAAAAGTTGTAGGTCTTATCTAGATGTACAACTTTGGTGTTTGGAGATTTTGAAGTTTCCATATAAAATCCAAAGTAATTTCTAAATTACCAAATTTCCAAAAAGTGTCCCCTTTTGAATTTAAACTCAAATTTCAAAATCCAGTTAGAATTTGAAAAAGTGTTTAATACAAAACTTGTAGAGCTTGAAATTCTGAAGATCTTGGAATTTTTCAAGTTGTTACATGAATTTTAGAGTAATTTGAAAAATACAGTTTAATTTGAAACAGTTTGGGAGGAGCTGCAGTGTCCGGCAAATCAACGCTCGGCAGCGCGCGGCATGGGCGCTGGCGAGCCGCCGCCGTCGCGCTGGCCGCTTCCACGGCCTTCCAGCCTGCCACCGCGACCACAGGGATCGCCTCGCGCTCTCCAGCCGCTTCTTTAGCTTCACAGCTCTATAAAAAGCCCCTCACCGCCACTGTCGCCGTTCGGTTTCGCCATTACCGCCGCCACCGTCCTCCTTTCGCCGGCAAAATTCACCCTCCCTGCTCCACCGCAGACCTCTCCATCTTGCCAATAGCTCCGCCATCACCTTGCGAACCATTTGCGCCTCTCGGTGTAGACGCTACCGCTCAGGATCGCCGGGGAGCTGTCGTCTTCCACCTCGGGTCACCGTCGTCTCGGGTGAGCTCCGTCACCGTGGCCAGCTGCCTCCCGTGCCTTTCCGCTTCAACCGATCACGGCTTTGTGATCGTGGTACGCCCCTGGTGCTCCCTGGCCAATCATTTTGATCTTTACATCCTTGTTTTGATGGGTCGTCGGCCACCGTAGTTGCCGTGCCGCCATCGTTGTCGGTAGTGGGTCACCGGAGCTCGAGTCGGGCTGTAAGATAGTGAAATGGATTCGTGGGAAGGTGTAGTTAGTTTTGGTCGGGTCAATTGGTCGACCGATGCCTTGGTCACCGGCCGGCCACCGCGCGGGCATGGGTGAGCGCGCGGGAGTGAGCGAGAGAGCGAGAGGAGGATGATGACAGCTGGGGTCCGCATGTCAGCGAGAGCTAGAGAGGGAAAGCGCGCGCGCGGAGTGGGCCGCGGTGCTGGGCCGCGTGCGCGGTGCTGGGCCGCGCAGGCGCAGGCGCGAGCGCGCGGGCACGGACGCGAGCGGGCCGCTCGGTTGGGCCGAGCCAGGAGAAGAAAAGAGGATCGGCCCGATTTTGTTTTTATTTTTCTTTTTCAAAATTGTGAATAGTGCTGATGTTTTATTATTTCATTAAAAATTGTGTAGAGCTCCAAACATCATAAAAAATTTTGTGTAAGCTTTTCAAGGTGTAAACTACCTAGAAAAAATGTTAAATGTTAAATTTGATTACTTTGTGTAGTATATTTAATTAGTTTCAATAAAGATTAAATGTAACTTCCATGAATTTTAATAATTAAATTATTAATCCAAAAATCATGAAATTTATTGTGACACTGTTTTAGGTCATGTTTAATCCCTAGAAAAAGTTTAAGCTTGTTTAGATGAAGTATGATCAAATATTAATTATGTCCTAATAAATTAAATAGTAAATAAATGTTAATTTGAAAACTTTAAGTGTTGTGTGCCCTTTTGATTGAGTGATGTCCTTAGGTCACTAATCATTGGTGATCTTTGGCACCTTAATTTCATGTTTGAGTTCGTTAGTAACTTACTTGGTAATAGAAGCTGGTATCGCTTAAGTAATCGCTATTAGTTAGTAGGTTTTACTGTTTTGCGACCGTACCGCGAAGGAAAGTTGTACTTAAGTCGTAAATCGTGGCATATCATCTTCAAGCATCATATTTATCATCGAGCATCATGTTAAAGCATATTATATACTCATGTAGTTCCCGCTTTCGAATAAGTTGAAGTTGCCGAGCAAGCCTCCGGAGAAGAGCTATCGTCGGTGAGTTCCAGACCAGAAGTCGGAGTCTTTGAGTCCGAGTCAGTCGTCTCGTCAGAGCAAGGCAAGCCCCGGTGCATTTAAACCCTACCTTGATATTTATAAATCTTTATTATTATTCCTGTGGTTTACTGCATTAAGTAATTAGGAGTTGAGTGATAACCCAATTGCTGCATTATCATTCTTGATTATTGCGATATCACCCTTGATACCTGTTTTACTGAAAATGCGTAGTATGCTTCGCTATGCTTATGAGTTAAGCTTTTTAAATGAGTGTTTACTTGGCCATGACGGCATACTCAATGAATATTAAAATATGAGAATGAACTTGTAAGATCGGACGGGTGGTTTGGCCACTGCTAACTTGCATTGGGAGAGGAGTCTCAATGTATTGTTTCCGCCTTACCAGTTAAGGACCGTACGTTGTTGGCCCTCGCGTCATGGAGTTTTTATTAGTACTAGCCATGTACCCATGTCGGGTAAAGCCTTACTTCGGCTAGTCCATTACGAGAACGTCTAACCTCGCACTGGGAGTGGAGAGATGGCGAGAGTAGCGTGTACCCTCGGGGCTAGAATTAGGCCGGGTTCGAGGAGTACTGTGCTTTCAGGTAGCGATGGACATGTTCTGGTTTTGGGTTATTCGGGTAAGAGTTGATATATGCTAGATTCGGTTCTACATATGTCGTGTGGTTAGGAATCCCCAGCTGGGTAAATGAAGCGGTTCGAATCGTCGTTACTCCACGAGAAAGAAGTCTTGGCCTTGCACCAACATCGTAGTTAAGAACTGGAATTGAAAGAAGAATGAGAAATGTTTTGATGATAATTACTTTGATCTAGGTTGGGATCACTTAGAATTGGTTAATGAACCATCAATGATAAAAGTAAAACATTGAAAGTAAGGACTCACTTTAGTAAGCCTTTCTGCAAAAGAAAATTTGATTCTTCAATACCCGTACCTTGATTCCCTAAAGCTAGCATGCCTTGGAGTCTGTTTCTTAGTCGGGTAAGTCTTGTTGAGTACTCTCGTACTCAGGGTTTGTTGAACCCCTTGTTGCAGGTGCGGTTCATGAACAAGTCTGCTTTGAGTCTTGTTGCATGACCGTTGTGGCTGAAGAAAGTGACGACGAGTAGACTGTGTGGCCTCTGGGCAAGGCATCTCGCTTGTGTGATGTAATAAAGTTACTACTGATACTTCCCTACTATCGGTTTGTAATAATGTTACGTAAGGTTTGAAGTTTGGAAACTATGGTTTGTAAACTTAAGTTATTGTAAGATTTTCGCTACTTTACTCTGTTGAAGATTTTGAATAAACTGTTGTAATATTGCAATATTCCTGTGATTGGATCCTGTTCGGAGGAAAGCAGACCTTTTAAGTTATGAGAAACATAAGTACGGCTGTCGGAGGTATGACATCTTGCTAGGAGGATGACAGGTACATGTGGACCATCATAATTAGGAGGTTCTGTGACAAACCACCGGCAAATCCATCTAGCTAGCTTCCGTTTCGTACAACAATGATGGCATTTGGCGCTGCACGTGCTCCACCGCTTGCCGATGCCGTCGTCGACTACGGCCCGCTGCCACGGACATGTTGTATGACATCTTGCTCTGCCTTCCCTCCGACGAGGTTTGCCGCAAGCGGCTGGTGTGCTGGACGTGGCGGTCGCTGACGTTCGACATGCACTTTGCCAGGGCGCACGCGCCACACGCCATCCGGCACTGCACGTCATCGTCGTCCGCCCCCACGATGAAGACAGGCAGCTGAGGTCCGCGTCGTGGACCTGCACGGCAAAGTCATCAAGTGGAGATTGATTCGATGGCCCATCGGCCGCCTGAGCATGCACGTACGGCGACCTGCTCTACATCTCCCATGGCTGGGGCCTGACCAGTGTGGTGGACATGGTCGCCGGTGCCGTTTCCGACGTGGCTGCCGAGCACCAGAAGAAAGTCAACTTAGCCTATGTGTTGTGGTTGTCGCCGCACTCGCCTACTTCCTCGCAGATGAACTCGACGTGGAGGCAGATCGCCCAGCTGTATTTGACATGGCGACGGAGGAGTGAAAACTAGCGACGCTAAGGGCCCTGACCAGAGCTAGCATGGACGACGAGTAGGAAGACGACAAGCTCATCATGCCACCCTATCGTCCTCTTATTCTTCTTCGTAGGAACAGTTGGCCAGGTTGGGCGAGAGCTTGGTGGTACTCTACTTCAACGTCAAGAATGGCTCGGAGCTCTGGTTCCTGGAAGACATGGAGGATGGCACGACAGGGTGCTGGAGCAAACGGTTGGACATCATTAAATAAATTAGGTTGTCATGGACATCATTAAAATAAAAATCTATCAATACACATATTAGGTTGTCATGGACATCATTAAATAAATTATAAAATAAAAATCTATCAACGCACATATTTTTTTGATAGCTTCTTTTCTTCCGCAAAATTTCCGGCCATTTTTTTATCCATCATCCCTTAACTAAAAGTGTTTTTTTATCGATTCAGGTTTTAGAGGACAAGCAAGACGGGAGCACTTGAGGCCGCATCACCACTTGATCCGTGCTCACCACTGCGTCGACCCCCCCCCCCCCTCTCTCCCCCACTCGCCCACGGCAATGGTGTGGCCCGTGCCTCACTGCAACAACACCGCCCGCCACCAAGGATCGTGCTGGAGGCTCAGGAAGAGTAGACATGCCACTCGCCATAGACCTTGGTCGAGCAAGGAAAAAATTAGAGAAGAAAAAACGAAAAAGGGTATTGTAGTCATTTTCTTGTTTTCAACGATTAGAAAAGCCTAACATACTTTTAAAATAGTTTCAGCTTCATCAGTGAAACTGCTCCACTAGCTGAAGTTAGAAAAATCGCTCTACCATTAAAGCAGAGTTGTACCAAACGGGTTTAAAATGAAAACAGAAAAAATAGAAGAAGTTTACTCATCAGCCACTGCTGCGCTCAACTTCACCGAATTTGGAACGGAGAAAGTACTTTATCAATACCTATTACTTTTAATTAAGAAAATAATTTATTCATTCATAACCAGAAACTTGTGTTACTTTTAATTAAGAAAATAATTTATTCATTCATAACCAGAAACTTGTGTGTCAAATAATTAGATATACACGGAACATCATACAAGATATCGCGACAAACTTCATGAACGAGGCTAGATTATTGGCCCTTGAAGTTTGGAATTGATGGTAATGATGATATATTTGTCCATCACCCGTTGCAACGCACGGACAATTTTGCTAGTATATTTCTAAAATGAGAAACGAGGCTGTGCGATTGATCTCACGGTAGCAGTTTAATTTACAAACTGTTGAGGTTTCAAAAGAGTGCTTACACAACGTGACATTATGAGCATACAACGTACAAGTATACAACCAAAACACCCTGGCACGTGAAGACTGAGTGAGTTTCTGTAATGCTGTTCAAGTATATGGATTTAAATTTTAATGACTGCAGTGACCATATACTTCACTTCCTCCTCTAATGTTTAAACCACCCAGAAAGAGTTGGTCCATTGCGTCAGAGAACTTTTTCATGGTCGGTCAGGTAAAAACAAGGCAGCAACCCAGCAGTTGACAATCCATTTTATTGGTTCACATTCGACATGAGGAAATTCTGCACACCTGATTTCAAATAAGAGAAGATACACGTGAATTGAATGCTGAATACATTTGAACACCAGATTCCAAATCAATATCTTAAACAGCAGTAAAAATCCATGAGATGTTTAAACTGAGCAGTAATCTCATGAAATGGTTTACACAATTTTGTTTCTTATTAGAAGTTAGAACATAAAAGGGACTGAAAACTTTCCTACCAAAGTTTGAGAAACACCAAATTGATCGTGCAAGAAGGCAACTAGAGAAGGTGCAATGTAATAAATTATCTCAAATATCAATCTTGTCTGTGTCTGCGAACAATCTATTACATAGTAATTGTAGTAAAAATGTACACATGTTGATATGAGGATACCTCAGCCACCTATATGTATCATGGGTCTATTTGCTGTCTTGGCAATATCAAACATCCCAGCATGTTTAGCTTTCTTCCTTTTAACCTGAACACAGGGAGATCAAGTCATTAAATGCGATATATATTTGGTTAGTCAAGCTCGTATGAAGTGTCCCAGGAACGGTAAAACATACTGCCAAAAAGACAATTTCAACATACTGCCAACAAGACAAATACTGTAACTTTCAAACAAGTTGATAAGCAAGTAAGAAGGGAATAGTACAAATTCAATACTAAAATAATTAAAAAGAACAGCAGTTTTAACATCCAATACAAGACAAATATTGTAACTTTCAAATAAGTTGGCATCTATGACAATGCACATATTTCTCCTCAAGAAAGCGTCGGCACGTTCTATCCATTCGGAGGGTCCACGATATTAAAAATATTTACATCATTGGATTTCACTTCTACTGCTCCAGTTTATGCCTACAGATCATTCAGAGTTCCTAGCTAGCATTTCGTCCTCCAGTTGGATGGAACCTTCCAAATCCTCGTGCAGTGACGAGAAATTCTCTAGGAAAAAAATATCTCCATCTCTGGAACCATCCATTCCCTTGGACCCCCTCACCTCCGAGAACGATGCTGTCTCGCCCGCCCACACATCCACTCCCACTCCCACTCCTCTACCTCGCCATCGCCTGAGTGAGACAGAGAACCTGTGCACCTGCAGAGCTTCTTGCTTCAGTTCTATGCACGCTCAGCCATAGTGTCTGGCGACGGTGTCGTCGTCAGCGGGTGCACGTCGATTTCAACTGGCACCGGTATCTACGTGGACGGATAAGTTACTCCCCCCACCGGATCTGTGAAGGGCGCTGGTAGCACGAAATTTTAAAGCGTGACTGGGCATTTTGGAGGTGGCCAGGCGCGGCGTCATGGTGGAGGCCTGGAGGGCAAGCACACGTGCCCAGATAGTGGCTTCCTTGTCCAGGCCACTATGGAGGGCGGTCTAGGATATTCCATCCTCGGCAACCATCTCCACTTGGACTTGCCATGGGTCCTCAAAATTTGTGTTTTGGCCTCTCAAAATAGGATAGGGCTTCAGTTAAGAGTCCAGTTGGAGACTTGGAGTTGCTCTTAGTCTGACTTGTGACTTGCCATGGGTCCTCAAGTGTTCACCAAAATGCTTCTGTGCTGTTGAACCTTGAACGTGTGGTTGAGTGATTGTTTCTACAATGCAAGTGAGAGAAAGTGGTCTTCGAGATACAAGTTGAGTTCATTATGAGAGGTATTAGTGTCTTTTCTTTCCATTATCTACTGTTTGATCAATTTGTTGTTGTCCTCGCATCAGCTGGGATTGTTTGATCATTTTCATTCTTTTTTTTTTTGTGCAATGGAGCAGTCAAGAAGTCCCCAAAACTAGGATACTTGGCGAGCTTCAAGTTACAGACAGCAAGGTAAGTTTGATTCACTGCAAATATTATTTTTCACTGATGTTCCATTTTTTTGTGTGGAGGCTTAACTCCTTTTTTTCATTTCCTCTGTAAATATGTCTGGCAAATGTATGAGTTAGCTTTGCTGCTTTAGTTCCTTAATACTATACATTCATAGAATGAAAAATTAGAAGTGAACAGGGAAAATTTTCAAATTCTCAATCAAATTGATGTTAGGACCTCAGCCTCAATGCTCACCATTTATGTATGCTGTTCCAAAGGAAAGAAGGGTAGAGGACAGATGAGTGTTGTTTGAGTCCAAACTACATTTTGAGCACTGGATCAGAACAGGAAAGCACATTTACACTTTCTTCCTTTTACTCCAATGTCTGATTAGGAAAAAGGTGTTCATCAGCCATGCAATTTGGATACCTTTTTTTTTTTTTGCTATAAACTAATAATCCACTACCTCAAATTACAATGTCCTAGAAGCTGAAAGGTTAGGCTGCAAATTTGCAGCCCAACAAGAAAATGGCTCAGTTAATGAAAGACACTCACCTTTATGTTACAAGTTTTTTTTTTTTACATAACCTTTACAAGGCTTTGTATCTATATGACTTTTAATTACAGGCTGTTGTTGGATAGGAGTGTAGAACTCTTGACAGAGATGTGGGCATCAACAAATATCACAGGTGCTATATCTTACAAATTTTCGTGGCATAAATTTCTACTTGCTCTTACCACTCCTAAAGTTTGACTGTCCATAACAATCTTATTACTTTTTAACAATTCTGTTTCATCTTAGTAAAAAACCAGACAGTTCAGGTATCTTTCAGTATCATGAAATCTGTACCCAGAATTGAGCGTATCATTTGTAATTGAAACTAGAGTCGTATTTTCAACTCAGAAATAATTAAAAATTTTAATCAGTCTGCATACCTGCCACTCATCCAGTCTTCTATCTTTAGGTAAATAAGGCCGCGTATGCATTTGGATAAGTTTTGGTGGGTCAAGTAGTTCTTCCCACATTGTTGAGATCTATGCGTGAGTCAGATAGATTTTTTCCTTTTCTTAGTGGACAGGATTTGTATTTAGAAATGGAGCTCATTTATGTTTTCAGGTGCTCAACAGATATTTGCAGCTGGGAGGCTGGGTGTGGTCCCTGCAGAAGCTAAGGAATTCAATATGTTTTCAAAAATGGCTGGTGGAGGAATTTGTTGATGTTCGGAAGAGAATGATTCCGATGTTGAAAGGCTGGGCCTTGCTCTGTCTGACCAATAAGCGTTTGGAGGCTTACAATACAACCAGTTGGTCTCAAAAGCTGGAAGACCGGCAAATATATAGGAGCTGGTGGGAGCTAGCAACAACCGGAAGGAAGAACATGTACTGGAAGGAGACTGCTGGGGTGGATGGACATGGGAGACTTTGTTGTGCTCTGAGCTGCACAGTGGTGACATAACGCACTGTTCAGGAGATGAGTTGTAGCGATATTTTGTGTGGTGTTGTCTTCATTGAAGCGTGTGAACACTGTTAAATTTGAACCCAGGATTGTAATAACTTTAACCCCAAAGAAAAATGCTACAATTGCGCACAAGTCACTAGTAAGCAAGTGAAAAGGGAATAGTGCAAATTCAATACTAAAACAATTAAAAAAACCTCCACCAAGGTACCTTTCTACTCCCTCTGTCCAGAAAGGATGCAATTCTAGAATAGTGCTAAGTCAATCGATATGAAATTTAATCAAGTTTATATAAAAAAATGCTAATATTTATCATACTCATTAGATTCATCATGAAATATATTTTCATAGTTTACCTATTTGGAGTTGTACATATTAATATTATTTTTGTATAAACTTAGTCAAACTTATGATAATTTGACTTTGAAAAGACCTAGAATTACACCCATTTTTGGGACGGAGGTAGTAATTAAGAAAAAAGAACCAAATTCGCCTCAGTGAGGACTTCAGCTTCGGTAGCCCGGGCATACATCTGCACCCTTAACCAACCGAGCTAGGTCTGCTAATCCTCAAAATGGAAGCAGACGAAAAAAAAAGGCAAACAAGTTCAAATCTTCAAAAAATCAAACAAAAGCATGTAATACTGCTTACATAGTAACCTAGTAAGTTTGTTTACATACCGCAGCACCGATTATCTCCTTCAGTCCAGCATCGTCAACACCAGAACGGATGGGTTCTCTCAAACTCACCTGTACAAATCAGGACAATCGTACTAAGATATTTGTATACTGTAAGGAGCATCCATTTCTCCTCCTATCCAATCTTGTCCCGCATAGCCAATGAAATTGAAATAAGCTGGAGAGTGAGATTTATTCTCTTAAAACAAAGAAGATTGACTTCAAACAGGAACTCAATCATCAAGGATGCTACACCTAACAAACTTTTGGTTTACCTCCTTGAGACCTGATTTTGAGACCGAAAAATAAAATAAGTAACAAATCAGTTGATGCATTTTAGACTTGAACAAATTTAAATCACACAATATTTGTCCACAAAAGAAGTATCATGTTTGGAATTGCTTAAACATAATAAAGTTCTGAAATAAATTATCTAACAAAATACCTCAATTACAGCTAGGTGCCTAGGTAGATCAAACAAAAGCTGAGAAAAGAATAATCATTGCCTAAAATTGCATACACAAATCAAGTGTAACACCGTGCCCAATATGTTGTACTGATTCTAACTCCTTAACCAACACTCACAATGACTCAATGAGTACAAAAATAATTTTGATGGAATACGAAGTTGAAAAAGTAACTTCAGCATTTAATTCAGTAGTTCATTTTCCAAATTACACAAGGACCAGAAACATTACAAAGGTATATTATCATCGCATCAGGTGACCATATCATCGATCAGGTGACCATAACATCTAAATTTGTGCTGCAACACTGTAACCACTACAGTCACAGGGAAAACAACATGACCATGAACTAGTCAACCATAGCAAACTCAAACATTGGCTAGATCTGTTTACTGATACTTTTATATTAATGAACCCAGAAAGTGTAACACATTAGCAAATTACATGAGGAAGAAAATCAGAAACATGAATCAATG
Source organism: Saccharum hybrid cultivar R570 (assembly GCA_038087645.1). Classification (NCBI taxonomy): domain Eukaryota; kingdom Viridiplantae; phylum Streptophyta; class Magnoliopsida; order Poales; family Poaceae; genus Saccharum; species Saccharum hybrid cultivar. The sequence goes on from JAQSUU010000198.1 coordinate 3,226,511, forward strand.
CCATAGCAGTAAAAGCAGTACAGCATACCTTTGAGGGGACAAATAAGCACACCTTGAAGTTTCCATCAGCCAATAACCGTAATCTATTGCAGCCAGCACAAAAATGTTCTGTCATTGATGTAATAAATGAAATTGTCCCAACATGTCCATCAATCCTGAAATTCTTTGCAGTGTCTGTGGGGTGATCCTGAAGTCTCTCCACTCCTTTATAACTTTGCCGCTGATCAAAATGGATGCCAATGAAATAAGTTATTATTTCATTAAAAGGTAGGTATTAGCTTACATGATTAAATATATTAAGAAAAGATTCAGTACATGATGCCATAGATAGACACTGGCAGAAGAATATAGTAGTGCACTTTTCAGTGGTGTACCTTACCACTTTGTCCAACATCTCTGCATAAGGAACTAGCTTCTTCACATTCCAAACATTACCATCAAATGGCATAAACTCAATAAATCTAACATTGATGGGCTTGTGTCTCGTCAATTCAACAAAATTGCAGATCTCGTCATCATTTATATCGCGCATGATGACGCAGTTGACCTGGGTATAGAAGAAGTGTAGAAAAATAATTGAGTGAAACTAAATACTATATGTTCATTCTGAGAATATGTTTCCATGATAGAGAAAACACTTGACTCGATAGGATTGCATGAATTGTAGCATGCAAAAAGGAAAAAGCTAAATACCTTAACAGGGCTATACCCAAGTTCTACAGCAGCATCTATTGATTCCAAGACCTTTGAGTGCCCTTTACGCCTTGTCATGAACTCAAACTTTGCAGGTACTAGTGTATCTAAACTTATATTTAAAGCATTGAGTCCACATTCTTTCAACTTTGGGAGTTTCTTCGAAAGAACAATTCCATTTGTGGTCATTGCAAGAGTTTTCAGTCCCTTCAAACCAGAAAGATGCAAACAAATATCTTCAATATCTTTTCGTATGGTAGGTTCTCCACCAGTTAATCGGATCTTATTCACACCCGAAGTAACAAAAAGGTCAGCGATTCGAATTATCTCATCATGTGACAGAAGCTCTGACTTTGGTGTTAGTTCAACTCCTTCAGCAGGCATACAGTACTGGCACCTCAGATTACAGCGCTCAGTCAAGGAGATCCTCAAGTAATTGTGGAACCTCCCAAACGAATCAACAAGCATTTCTGATGATGATGATGTTTCTCTCGATAAAACATCTGGATCGGTAGCACAGGAAGTAGCACACGTACTTGAGCACCTTTGGCTGTCAGTGGCTCTTATTGAAGAGGAAACATTGACCAAACATTGGAATCCTGCCTTCATAGTATCAACCTGCAAATATTGTGAATTATTTAGAAGTGGCCAAGAACAAGAATTGGACAAAATAACATATTGGAAAAATGATTTGCTACAACGAAGAGGTAAATGTGATGCATGTTTGGAGCAAAGAAACAAGGTCTGGACCGTGTCCCAAAGTGCTTAAGAAACAAACTTAGCTCCTTGTCAGTAATAAGCAACAAGCTTTTGAGCCCTTAACTACCTCAACCTTAATCAGAACTTAAATATGATGGAATAAAAATAATACACTAGAACATTTCCTTACTCCATCCATACATCCAGATAAATTTTATTGCAGCAATAACTAACACCACCCCCCCCCCTCCCACAACTGAATAGCATATACTTAAACAATATGATGTGCACGAACTGAAACCACAAATCAGTACGAAAAAGTTGTAGCCTCAAGCAGCCTAACAGAGATATATACAGAATGACATCGTTTCCAGCTTTTGTTCGTCTCCAGTCTCATCGTGTGTTCGCCCCCGTTGTGACTGCGGGGGAGGGGGGGGCCAGGCGATGGCAGCGCACCCGGATACCTCGGAGGCCGCGCTCAGAGCAGGGGTGGCGGAGAAGGCGAGGTCCGCGCTCAGATCAGGGGTGGCGGAGGGGGAGAAGTGGGTGGCGGCTTCCCTGCCCGCCCTCGTAGAAGTCCCGCGCTCAGAGCAGGGGTGGCGGGGAGGGGGGGCGTCGTCCGCGGTAGACGGCGAAGGGCGTGGACTCCGGACGAGCTTGCTTGACGACGACCGGCGGCGCGACCGCCTGGAAAGGCGGCGACACCAGCGGTGAAGGCAGACCACGAGCGGCGCCGCTGCAGCCGGAAGGGCGCAGCAGCTGGCTCGTCCTCGGGATTGTCGATGAAGACGACGAACGGCAGGGCGACTCAATCCCGGTCTCGGACCAGGCAGAAGAAAAAGGATACAGAGCAGAGCAGCAGCAGCGGTAGGTTCCCGGAGAGGCGGCGGATCCGCGCCGGGCAGCGCCCTGGCCGCCCGCGCCGGCCCCCGCAGCCGCGGCCAGAGTGGCGGCGGCGGGGAGGGGGCGGCGGATCCGCGCCGGGCGGAGACAGATGGACGGCGGCCGGCGCCCTCCTCTCGTCGCTGCCTCGCGCGTCGCACGGAAAGGGCCGGGAGAGACGGGTGCGGGTCGTTGAGGTCGGCGCCGTTGGCCTCGAGCTCCGTGGCCAGCCCTCCAGTGCCCATGGCGGCGGCTGCAGGAGGAAGAGAGCCGGTCCCTGGGGTAGCAGCGGGCGGAGGAGATGGCGCACCGGCGGGAAGAGGGAGGTGGCCGCCGTCCAGGACCAGGCGCCCGCCGGCAGCATCCACCCACCGCCGCACCGCCCCCTCCGCGGCGCCGGCCGCCGTGGGGTTGTCGGTGGGGGTGACGGAGAACCGCGACGAGGCCGACCCGATGCCGGCCTTCCCCACGACGGCCGCCGCCGACACCGCCGGCTCGTACCGCAGCGACGCGGTCCGCGGGTACGCCCGGCCGCGGCGTCCGCGGGAACTGCTGCACTGGCGGCTGCGGCGGGGTCTTGTGGGGGCCCTTGGCGGCGGAGGACGGCGTCAGGGGCGGCGCGCCCACGTCGCGTGCGCCGGCCCCCGCAGATGGACGGCGGCCGGCGCCCTCCTCTCGTCTCCGCCCCTACCCCTGCTCCTGCTGCCACTGGCGGCGGCTGCTCGGCGTGCAAGGCTAGGCTAGGCAAGGCTTCGATTTGGAGGAATGGAGGAAGGGTTGCGGATGAGGTTGCTGCCCCTGGGAGTGGAGTTCGCTCCTCCCAGGGGCAGCGCAGCGGAAGAAGGCGTGGGAGGCGACCGGATCAAACCTTCGGCTCTGATACCATGCTAGAATTGTATTCCCTATTGGATAGATAGATAGAGGGTGAACCCCCAGGGTACATATAGGCAGTGCCTAACCCTAACCCTAATGGGCCTTGCCCTACATGGGCTGGCCTGGGCTGGAGGCCCACACACACACATACTCCAACACAGAAGTACAGACTAATCACCAAATTCTTACAGAAGTGTGCTAAAAGCATTTCAACCAACAACTAGAAGTATGGTCAGGAATCCTACTGATTTCCCCCCCAAAAAAATCCAGCTACAGATGAATAGAAGATTGTACTCATTGAACCAGCAAAGAACAGCTTGCAAATTTAACGCCAGTAATTAAGTTTTCTGGTGCGACTTCATGTCCAAACAATTTACCAAAACTTGGCAAAACTGAGTTCCAAAGGTAGAAGATTTTACTTATTGAACAAGCAAAAAACAGCTTGCAAATTTAACGCCAGTAACTAAGTTTTCTGGTACGACTTCATGTGATCATGTCCAAACAATTTACCAAAACTTGGCAAAACTGAGTTCCAAAGGTAGAAGATTTTACTCATTGAACAAGCAAAAAAAAACAGCTTGCAAATTTAACGCCAGTAATTAAGTTTTCTGGTACGACTTCATGTGATCATGTCCAAACAATTTACCAAAACTTAGCAAAACTGAGTTCCAAAGGTCACGGCATTCAATTAAGATCTGGCTGATTTACCTAAAGCAGGGGAAGGAAGCATAACTTGAACTACTATCTATAGCACCAATCGAGCCGTAGGAAATACACGGTAATAATGTGTATAATAAGCTTAAAAGGACTAGCAACAATAACAAACCCTGCAGGACCGATTCAAGAAACCCATCCGCCTAAGGAAACAATACTCACCGTGCGATCCGGCCGGCGGCGGCCGGCCAACTCCGAGACGCAGCGCCGCATCATCTCGTCGCCTCCTAATCCAAAGTCCTGCCGTCCTGGAACGGATAGCCGGACAAGAAGAATAGCCGGCCGCTGATGCAGCCAGAAAAGAAAGAGTCAAACCGTCCCTGAGACGCTCTATCGAGCAACTCAGGAGAATGACGAACCCGGCTAGGCGGCCACACGCCTTATAATATAATATAATCAGCAGGCAAAGCTCGAAAAGAATCCGCTTTCCTAGCAGCTGATGAAGAGAAGATAGAGAGAACCACCGCCCCAGCCGCCGCCGCGCCCCCCCGCCCCACCCCGCCCCCAAGAATTTGGCGGTTGCAGCGCGCAAAGGGCGAAAGGGAAAAAGGGGAGGAGAAGCCTGACCTTCCCTTCTTGGCCTTCTCGTTGTGCCCAAAATACCCCTAGTGGCTAGTGCTCTCTGGCCGTGTTTAGATGTCCAATTTGGAGGACACCAAATTACTGTATAACACTGTAGTAATTTTATTTTTATTTGGTAATAATTGTCCAAATATTGATTAATTAGGCTTAAAACGTTCGTCTCGCAAAGTACAACCAAACTGTGCAATTAGTTTTTGATTTCATCTACATTTAATACTCCATATATGTGCCGGTATTTTGATGTGATAGAGAATCTTCTTTTTGCATAGTGAAATTTAGGGATGAATTTAGACACTAAAGAAGGCTTCTGCCTCTCTCTCTCTTTTTTTGTGGTCGGAGTTGGAGTAGGGTACTGGTACTGCAGCAACTCATGCCGTCCTTGTTGACGCTCTATGAGCTACAGTACTTTTAACTAAAATATACTAAATAAAATCCGATCTGCTCCGGCAGCATGGCCAGACTCCCGTGGATCTCGCTCCTAGAGATGACAACGGGTACCCAAAACCCGACTATCCGACGGGTATTACCCGATAAAGAGGCGGGTATGGGATGAATTTTCTACCCGTGGATACGTTATTGGGCAAAATTTTATACCCATCGGGTATGGCGAGTACGGGTGCGGGTGTATACTACCCATACCCGCATACCCGCGGGTAAGACATACCCGCAAAAATAACTAGCCAACATCACTTATTTTAGTGCATATAAGTCATGAATTTGGCCCATTGAGACATCCAATATATTTCTAGTAGATTGCCTTTGTTGTAATGATGCTAATAATGTTTTTTAGCATATTTGTAACTTGTTGGAAGCTTAGAATGATTTATTTTTGCATGTGAGTATTTGATATTTTTAGATAATTTTCGGGTATACTATCGGGTACGGGTTACCCGTCGGGTAAGAATTACCCGGTGGGTACGGGTATGGAACTATTTTTTTACCCGCATGCGGTTACGGGTAACCCGACGGGTAAAATTTTGCGGGTACGGGTACAGATACGGATGGACACTACCCGTCGGGTACGTACCCGTTGCCATCTCTACTCGCTCCCGTGGAGGAGCAGCCGGAGCACGCAGGCCCGCCGGGCCACGAGCCCTCCTTTCCTCCGGATTCACCCGATTTCCTCTGACTCGTCCAGCTGGCGTACAGGAAACTGAGGCCTGGTTTAAATGACCTCAAAATTGCTAGTTTTTTTACTTTTTCTCTATCACATCGAATATAAGAACATATGCATGGAGCAGTAAATGTAAATAAAAAAATAATTAATTGTACAATTTAATTATAAATCACGAGACAAATCTTTTAAACCTAATTAGTCCATAATTAAATAAATATAAATGAAAGTACTACAGTACCAAATTTTTCTAACTTTACCCATCTAAACAAGGCCTGGATCCATCGAGGTGTAAAAGGCTTCGCGTATCTAGAAGTCGTCGCGACGGCAGGCGTGGGCCGCTCACGTGGCACGCCGGCTGTTCTTGGAGGCTGCGTACACCGACTGCGAGCGAATCCGTGGAGGTAGTGGTGTGGCAACAGCATGACGGCCTGGCCTACGGGCGACAAGGAGACTGGAGGCGTGATGGCGGCCTGCGTGCTCCTGAAGGCGTGAGACGAGACAGAGCACATCGGCGGATTCAAAAGAGGTCGGCTTCGCATATACTATGGCCGTGAGTTTTGAGACCATTCCAAAATCAATCCAAACTATTTCCAAAAAGAGGACGATTCAAACCAAACCAATCAATCAGGACAGTTCATGTCCCACAACCCAAGAGAGCTCAAGTCAAAACCAATCCAATAAAACTAGTTAAGCCCAAACTAGTAGCAGAGCTAAGTGTGCTTATGATAGGTATTTCAGTTATAAAAATGTCAATGCCACCCACTATCCCGATTGTTAAGATTCCTTCCCATAGACCATAATTAAAGTTCTCAATATGAGTCAATAATTTTACTTAATCTAGAAATCTCAATAAAAAATATTGAATGGAATAATATTTACCTACGCTCTCATATCGCACAAGGCAACAGGAGAATGTTGTTCACCCATGCTGAATGGAATGCTCGGGTTATTCATGATGGCTCGTCAAGTTGAGCCAATTGTGTATATCTGGACCAAGTAACCAAGTTCAACGTCGAGGTTGCAGGTTCTAGGAGTTGCTTCACCTCCGCATATGTGTTGTGGTTGAATCGTCATCTAGGTTGATGGGCCTTTGGATGACTTCAGTTGCATCAGCAAATGTCAGGGTGCTGAGGAATCCTCTCTGTGTTGCCAGTTCTGAACCATAGACTTGATCTACCAAGCACTGGCAAGCTAACAACGTTGGTCTGGACCTAATTGATATCCATTGCATGGAATCAAACTCATTTGGTGGACGGGCTCCGCTCAAGGCTCTTGCATTCCTCTAGTCGGGTGCAGCATCGTGGTTCTTCTCCTAGATGTAGTGGAGGCAGTGGTAATTGGCATCGGGCGACACTAGCTTGCATTACTCTAGTTTGGTGTCAATCTTCCCTGTGTGGTATTGTGCCTCCTGCACAAACTTGTGCTACTTAGCTGGTAATTCCTTTGGCTGGAACTACACAATTTCAGGCATGAATTGGGTAGGCAGGTTGGATGGCTCTCCATAACCACATCGACACAAATCTTGCTTGTAGCTTCTAAATCTATAGTGTTCTTCAGGACTTTATCGGTTCAAGTGTTGATATAGCTTCAAGAAGCATCCTCGTGACGAAGAACAAAGGTGCTTTGTTGTGTCTCTCTGTAATGCAAGGTAGAAGGTTTTGATGATCACTTCAAGGGGCATACCAAATTGGATCTTGACCTAGAGTTTTGCTCCTGTGGTCCTCTTTTCAAAGGTTGCACGTATCTTAAAGCACGTGGGTAATTAATTAAATTCATTAACGTTTGGATCTGGACTCGGGCTGACCCTGTCCGTGTCCAAGCCCATGCCCAGGCGCAGCCCACTCGATCCATAGCATTGTTCTGGTGGAGGATGCGTCCGATGACGAGCAAGCTATCTCACAAGTGACAATTGAGGACCCCATCTTTCTCATCACCATTGAAGACAACCCTATGCATTCTATGACTGAAGAAGTCATCACCATTGCAGATAACCCTTTGCATTCTACGACTGAGGTCAATGAAGAAGTGCCCATGTCGTTACAGGATCCATCAAGTAATGCAGTTTCTTCTATGGCCATAGCTATGGAGAATGATCTGACCAATCCTATACAGCTAGCTTCACCATCGGCTACACCTGCAAGACGTCGATGCAAGTCCTATGATAGATCTTCGCTTCATCGAAGTGGCCACATTGCACAACACAATGTGTTAAAGGATTTGGGCGTTGTTGGGAAGGGCGGGAAGCTCAATGAGGGTGCAATGCAAGACATTGTAGCTTGCCTAAAGGAATTGATGTCACCAGACCTCCTCAAGCCACGATGAGTTTAAAAAGACGTGCCTTTTGGGACTTTGTGGCAGAGGCCTCTCTGCCTCTTCGTCAGGGGTCATGAACGACGGCGCAAGTGCGACTTTGGTGTTTTTACAACGCCTGTTGTTCGTGTGATGCGTGTCACTTGGCTGACTATTGCGGAGGAGTATATAGGGGTTTGGATCTTTTTGGTGTGTAACAGTGTTTGTTTTAGTTGTTTTGGTCGCTTCAGTTGTGTTGTTGTAGTTTTTTGTTGTGTTGTGGTCTTTGTACTACCCAGTCTGGATTTCTTCTTTTTAATATAACCGGCAACCCTCCTGCCTGATTCTTTTCGAAAAAAAGACGACTCTGACTTTTTTCTTTGATCCACAATACACGGAGGTGCTCGGGCTGGAGTTACGCACTGACGCACATCACTCCTATCTCCCTCCCTCCCCCTTCATTTCTTCTCTCGTTGGAACACTTGAACTGGAGAGGTGGCCAGCGCCAGCGACAACGGCGACACCAACCGTTGAGTTGCCTTCCGCGCCTTGCATCCCCCGCTCTATGATGGTCTTGTAGTGCGGACTGCGCGACGGCTATGGGCGGTGAGCAGCGGGCGGCGGCATCGGTCGGTGATGGGGTAGCGGCTCTGTAGGGCTACGTGCCGATCTGCTTGGGCATCCCCCACTCTGCACTGGTCTTGTAGTGTGGGCGACGGCGGCGGCGGCGGCATAAGCGACGGGCGTCGGTCACCTGGATCACTCTGTGTGGTGGCCACAGCCTCCGCCGCCTCTCAAGAGCTCCGGTGAGCCACACGTATCTTGATCTTGGTCATTTTTTAGTCAGTTTAGCATTGTCTTACGTGATGGGAATTTTTGCGATGAGATGATTCAGGGACAAAGCAACGCAACCACCCGCCGCTTACCGCCTGTCCTGGCACCGCCAGCCGCCAGCTGAGATTTGGTAGGAGAGGGAGAGCCTCACACCAGCCACTGCCCACCGCTGAGTCACTAGCGAGCGCCATGCACGCCCGAAGTCCCGAATCCCTTGTCGCCGAACGCCTGAGCGGAGTTGTGCCTCACCTCAGCTCCCTCTGCCCCTCCATGCGCCGCAGCTGCCAAGCCCTCCGTGCGACGTCGCCGCCGTCGCCCCTCGCTCGTCGGCGATGCTAACGAGCCCGAGCGCCTCCGTGTATCGTGGATCAAAGAAAAAAAAAGTCAAAGTCGTCTAACTAATGCTATGGATCGAGTGGACTACGCCTGGGCATGGGCTTGGACATGGACAGGGTCAGCCCGAGTCCAGATCCAAACGTTAATTAATTTAATTAAGTACCCACGTGCTTTAAGATGTGTGCAACCTTTGAAAAGAGGACCACCGGAGCAAAATTGGAACCTCTTCCATGCTCAATGAGGTTTTTTGTCGGCCCTTTCTCAAAGGTAGTCATCTCACTACGAAGCTTTGGATTCTAGGTAGGCGAAAGCACCTTGTGTAGAATTTCTTCACTAGCTCATCCCTGTTTCCTCCTACCTTAGGTGATTCAATGAGATGCCACTTCTTGGAATTTTCCCGTTAGTGAATAGGAAAAGAAACCCCCTAACTTCATGGACTCAGTATAGCTTCATCTCCAAAGGTAGAGCACAAGGCTTCAACCTTCTTGAGATGACAATACATGTTTTCCTACACGGTCAATGCAAACTAATCCTTCTCCACCATCCAAATAGATCCTAAAGTGGAGTTGTATTTCCCAATCGCTGGTTTTTGGGTAGGGTCCACTGGCACAAAATCACCGATACCCTCGTATCACTACATATCTATCTCTATATGCAATCTATTTGTGTTAGCGAGGCACACCACCCACTCGCTAGTTTTGTTGTTTATTAGTGTTAGACCTATTCCCTTCGTCCTACATGTCCGTCATTTTAGTTTTATTTCAAGTCAAGTTTCTCTCATTTTAACTAGACTTCAAGCTCATCGGCACCAACAATATACAATATCAAACTAGTTTTAATCTACAAAATATATCAAATTGTATATTCGACATTGCTCTCCTCAGGGTGTCCGGACGGATGGACGCGGATTCCCCACTCCTGTCCGCGCCCCTTCCGCCCAATATGGCTGCTCCCCTGATGCTCCACTTCTCCATCTAAAAAAACAGGATGACGAGGTCGCACACTGGCTGCCTCCCCTTCTCAGTACACTAGGGGTGCCTTGCCACGGGGATCGCGCTCGCTCGTCCTGTCGTCGGGGCTACGCCCAGCCACTCGCCCACTGGCATCCCCCCGCGTGTCTCCACGACATCGAGCTCCGAGCCAGCGTCGAGTTTCACGTCGACAAGCCTCCATTCGTTCAAGCAGCAAGTAGATGTTGCGCTTGAAAGTGCATGTTGCAAGTGTAAGTGTTTTAGATGTTTCAGAGATATGTTGCAAATGTTTCATATCGAGATGTTGCATATGTTGCAATGGTTGTACACATATGTTGCAAGCGTCTGTTCTAAATGTTTCATCTGCTTTTTTCATACGTATGTTTGTAAATGTGTTATCTGGATGTTGCATGTGTTTCACATATATGCTGCATGTGTTTTATCTGGATATTGTATATATTTTTACAATGGCTTTTTCAAGCGTTTTTCAGCTGTCTTTACAAGTGTTTCAACTGTTTTCGTACATATGTTATAAATGTTTCATTTGAATGTTTCAAAAGTAGATCGAGTGTTGCATCTTCCTCCTCGCCTTCTGCTGCCTCGCCTCGGTGTGTCCTCTTCTCGATGTTGGTGATGTTTCGGGCGGCATGGGCCCGTGTGGGGGCGGGCGGTATGGGTGGGGCGAGTCGTTTGAGCGGCGCGGAATTCGAGCGGGCGGGGCGTGTGGCATGGAGCAGGCGTGGGGCGCGGGGAGCTGTGTCCGGACGTTCGAGCGCTAGCCTTACAGTTGTATATTTATTTGGTATGTACTCCCTCATTCACAAAATAACGCAATTCTCGCTTTCTGAGGAGTCAAATCGTCTTAACTTTGACTAAATTTATATAAAAAAGTATTAACATCAATAATACAAAATAAGTACCATTAGATTTGTCACACCCTAAAATTTTTGATTTTGGGCTGTGCATAGAAAACACAAATTAAAATAAATGTTTTGATATTTGGATAAAATTTTCAAAGTTTAGTTTAAGTTAGCGTCAATTAGTTATAGAAAAAAAATTGAATCTTCGAACTTTTCCAAATTAATTTGTCGGAATATTGTTTGATGTGATGCTTGCTTTTGGTGTTTGTGAGTGCAAATGGTTTCAAAGTACGATAGGACGACGTTTCTTTCGCTCCGGAGAAATTTTCCAAGCTTTTCTAGAATTAAATTTCTTTTTCTTTGAGCTTTATCTTTTCCCCGATCATCTCAATAATCTATTCATGAGCTCAAACTCATTTAGTTGAGTTCCTTATCCTTCCAAGAGTCTCTAGGATTTTTCCCGTGATTTTTCTGATCTCCGGGCTATTTTTCACGGCCAAAAAGGTAATTTTAGATTTTCTTGAATTATTTTATTCGCGGAATTAAAATAATTCCGAAATTAAGAAATTCTGAAAAGTTTTCAAACCCTAGAACTATATATATGCCGGTGTTCTGCTCGACGCGCTGATCGCAGATCTAAAAATCCCATCACGAGCCGCCACTCGTAGCTCCCTCCATTTCTCGCCGAAGTTCGTCGTGTATAGCTTGCGTTCTGGCGAACTTCCGGCGAAGGTTCGGCAAGTTTTTCCGGTCAGTTCGTCGCGTTCCAGCGAATTCCGTCATCACCAGAAGGTTAGTTTCGGTCTTCTCTACGTCGTCGTGCCTTTCTTTTCGTGAATCCTTCGTCTGTTCATCGTTTCCCTAACCTTCTTCTTCTTTTCCGGCGAGGAGCTTCCATGGACGGCTGCGGTTCATCTTCTCTGGCGCCACCACGGCCTTCCCCCGTGCCCCAGCCCATCTTCGCGCGTCGACCATGGACCCGCGGTCCTACGCCGCCCTGTCCCGCGCCTCTGCTCGTGAGCGGCACGTGGTCGCCGGCGGCCTGTGCGGTGCAGGTGTGGGTGTGCGTGTTGCTGCCCTACTCCGGCCCGAGCGAGTCTGGCCCGGCGCTGCGCCGCCGTCGGTCGGCCAGTAGGCCCCGCGGCCGAGTCTCTGCCCCTGCGTCGGCCCCCCTCCACGAGCAGCAGGAGGTCTCTCCAGGCTGTACGTTCCAGAGAAGGAGATGACATCCATCCAAAGGTAGAAGATGCTCATATTTACAGTTTTGCCACTATTCGTTTAATCGCCACTGTTTAATCGTTTTAACTCCGATTCGAGTCGTTCCGGTTGCGTTAGATTCGTGTAGTCACGATCTACATGGTAGTACCAACGTTGGTCATGTCTCACAATTATAAATTTATTGATTTAAAAACTTTTTGATTAATAATTATTTAATCGCTATTAATTAGAAAATAACTAAGGGTTGCAATTCCATTCGTGTCGTGTCGTGTCGTGTTTGAGCCGACATAAACTACATATTAGTAATGATGTTTATCATGTCACGTTAGGTGTTTAAGAATTTAGTCATATTAATCTTAATAGTGTTTATGCAATTAATCCTATTAGTTTAATGCTATTAATTTGATTAATGATTATGAGTAAAGGTAACATAGGATAGTATATTATGTTTTACTTAGTTTAATCAAGATTCATATAAGGTCATCTTAGATGCGATTTAGTTAATGTTTATTTAAATGACTTTAATTTATTGAAAACAATCTTGGTCTATACTTTCGGTCTTTTGTAGTAATTGTCAATATGATTAATTTGCTTAGCGTTAACCTATATGTTTCTAATTATAATCTAATTATTTTAAACACACTCCATATACAAATTTTGAATTAGGTGCTCTCACATGCTTACTTCTTTTGCACAGTAAAGTTTAATGGCTTTTTAATTAAAAGCTACCTAGGGTTTTAAACCTGTTCTTGTTGTTTCGCAATCGTGCCGACCAAAGCTACGTGTTAGCAGCGATGTTCAGCATGTCTCACATCTTTGAAAATCATAAGTTAAGTATTAATTGGATTAATGCTTATGCGACCGAGCTTCTAGTTAAAAGCAAATGGTGGTTTTATCTTCGGTCTTTTATGAATTAAATGTTAACTTGATTAATATATCAACTTGAATGTGCCTTTATTTATTCTAACTTGTTTAGTTTAAACACAAAACATATAATGTTTTGATTAGTTGCTCACACATGTTCTAAACATATAATGTTTTGATTAGTTACTCACACATGTTCTATGTTTTCTAAGTTATAAATATTTAAATGACTTAAATATTATGAAGTGTTTATAAATAAAATATGTTTTAGGTTTAACTCAAATTTTTAAATTTACTATAATTTGGTTAGTTCAACTTTAGGATAATCCTCTGAAAATGTCTAATCATTTTATTTCATTAACTAAAATAAATCAAGCGTATAGTTTGTCTTCTCCGTTCTGTTGCAAACTCCTCGGTAGTCACGTGTCCTCTTTGATGATAGCTCCGTTCTTCGTCGTTCTTACGTTTTCACGATTGTAGCATCGTACCGTATCATTTAGTGCGCTCTCTTTCGAAGTGTCCTTATTTGTTTGCTTGTATGCTTGTTAGTGTGCTGGGTTGCTATGATCTACGAGTAGAAGAAAGACTATCCGTAAGCGCCGAAGATCCGAAGGTGAAGACCAGAAGCTGAGTGCCAGAAATTGCAAATGAAAGATTAAGTTGAGGGTCGAGTTTTTTTAGTAAAAGGCAAGTATAGCTTGGGTTTTCTTTTTGTGACCATGATCTTGTGACTTGATTAATGTTTAAGTAACAAACGATAAAAATGACTTTTTAGCAACTTGAGGATTTATCTGTAAGAGAATCTCCGGGATTTACAGTACAACTGTGAGGGCTATATGGCTCTGGCTTTAGCTCAGTATGATGATCTTTTCTAGCTTGTTAGAGGTTACCCGAAAGGGTGCAAAAGGGGTGTTTCTCGGGATGGGTGTAGTGCGGCTTCTGTCCTTATGAGTATAGGCTGCGGTTATGTGCCATAGGGAAGGAGGGCTCTACATTCGCAGGTTACAGAAACCTAGCGGCCCTAACTTGTTAGACGAACCTTTGAAAGGCTTCATAGTGAACCCTGCCTGCTCACCTTAGGAGTGTTTTGGGGATTGGCTACCCCGGGCATATGGGTAATCACGACTCACAGTGAAAGTGTACACCTCTGCGTAGAGTTTATTAAACTGGTATACTAGCCTTGCTTAAGGACACGAGCAGCCTTGGAATCCTTACATTTAAGATGATGACTTTTGATTGCTAACATGCTCATTGTTTACCGTTTTATGCTCTACATTATTTATGTTACATTGATCATGAGTATATGAAAGGTCCAAATGGCTAGAGGGGGGTGAATAGCCTATTTAAAAATCTACAAGCTTCACTAAACAACCACGTTAGTATAAAAGCTGGCTAAGCTAAGTCTAGCACTAGCTCAACTACACTATGCAACCCACCTATACAATTCTAATGAAGCAAGGCTGTAATCTCTAATACACACCAACAAGACTAAGTCACTAAGCTACTTACTCCTATGTGATAAAAGCTACACTAAGCAAACTACACTAGGACTAGTACAAGAAAGTAAAGAGCAAGTGACTTGATACTTATACCAACGACGTAGAGAAGTAATGCACTCGAAGATCAATCACAATGATCAACCACAAGAGACATCCTCGGTAAAGAGATGACACAAGATTTTTTCCGAGGTTCACTTGCTTCTCGGCAAGCTACTCCTCGTTGTGGCGATGCACCCACTTATCGGTTCGCGAGCTAATCGACTATCAAGAGTCGAGCCCTCGGCGGGCACCGCACAACTGCACACAAGATGGGGATCCTCCAAGCCACGAGCTCCACTAGAGTATCCAATTTGTGAACTCTCGTGGGGAAGGATCAAGAACCCCTTACAACACTTGGTGTGGGCTCCAACAATCTTCAATTGTGAGCTCAATCACCTCCGCTGCTCCAAGCCGTCTACCGTGTCGGGAAACACGGAAGAGTAACAAGAAATTTGCAGCAACTCGAAGATCAAGTGCCTCTAGAATGCAACTCTCAAGCAATGCACTTGAATCTCACTCAATCTCACTCAAGATGTGCAACTAAGCAAAGAGATGAGTGGATGGGTTGTTCTCTAGCTCAAAGGATGTCTCTAGGTTTCAAAATGTGCAAGAATTACCCTCAAACCCCGGACACCTTCTATTTATAGCGAAGGGGTACGCAGCTAGCCGTTACTGGACGACGCAGTTAAAAACGAGCTGACCGGACGCTCCGGTCAGGGTGACCGGACGCGTCCGGTCACTACAGGACAAGCGTGAACAGTGCGCGTCAGAAGTAGCCATTGCCGTGACCGGACGCGCTTCAGCGTTTGACCGGACGCGCTCTAGCGTTTGACCGGACGCGCTGCACCTGGCGTCCGGTCGGAGTCCAGTAAGCTCCCACCGCGACTGGACGCGTCTAATCGCACGTGATCGGATGCGTCGTGCGTCCGGTCGGCTCTATGACCAGCTCTGCCCCTCTGGGTGGCTGACCGGACGCTCTGGTTCCGAGAGGGACCGGACGCGCCGGTTGCAAACTCTAGCATCCACGCGCCCAATGTTTTCCTAAACGTTAAACGATAAACAGTCGGTCACCCTTCGTTTAGCGTTTAGACCGTTTAAACGGTGTTTAAACGGAGTTAAACGGTCTAAACGGTTTTGTACAATAACAATAAAAGATACATATTTATGTAGGTAAAAATAAAATTTGCTAGAACCCATACATATTTACACATGTAAAAATCAAATATTCTACCAAATAATCTTATTGGAAGAAATCTAAATCCCATAACACTTCATATAATTACAATGTTAATTAGTTTCATGTTGATTGTGATAGACGTAGTCCTTTAATTTACTTAATTATGGATTAAATGGTTGTTTAGCTCATTTAATCACGTTTAATCTGATTTTGTTTAGACCGTTTAGACGGGATTGAACGGTTTAAACGGGTTTAAACGGCCCAACCGTTTAATTCACCGTTTAGGGCCTAAACAACACGGCTGACTTCTGTTTACCGTTTAAACGGTGTTTAAACGGACTAAACGGCCGTTTAGGCGAACAATGCACGCGCCTGACTGCTGCGAGAACTGACCGGACGCGTCCGGTCAGACCATGACCGCGTCCGGTGCAGCGTCCAGTCACCACAGTGACCACCGTCCGCCTCCGTTTGTTTTCCGACTTTCGGCGTAGTAGAAAATAGGCGTTTCACTTCCCAAAAAGCGCCGAATCCCGCCTCTCTATCACAAGCTCGGTGGGAGGGAGAGAGGAAATGTGCTAACACCACCAAGTGTACACCACCATGTGCATGTGTGTTAGCATTTTACAAACATTTTCAAGGCGTTATGTTAGCTCTCTACTATATCCTAATGCATATGCTCAAGACATTGATCTAGTGGCACTTGATTCCTGAGCTAACCGTGATTGCCCCTCTTGATAGTCGGCTATGTATCCCAAACCCGGTCAATCACTTCTCTACTCAACTTAGACCGGCAAAAGGAAAACCCTATGGTCATACCTTTGCCTTGCGCTCTTAGATCCTTCTCCTCCACTTGAACACCATGTCCATCATTTTATGTGCATCTTCACCATGATCGTCATTTCATGTCCATGCACCATCTCTTTGTGATCTTGCGGCCACACTCCTTGCCACATACACCTTCATCACATGTGTTGCTTATGCCTAACTCAAAACACTAAACACATGGCATTAGCAACTTGGTGTTATTAATTACCAAAACAAAACTTGGGCTTTTCAGTTTATGGGATCTATACTACCTTGTTGCTATACTTGCGGAGTTCGACATGGACTCACTCTTGCTATTCCCCACACTCCAGACTTTAGTAAAGTTGCCTCAAAGATTGATGGTGTTATGGCGGAGTTTCTAGAAGACTGATAGAAGTGCTAGGCATATGTTACCCCAGTCAGCCGTCTCTGAGAAGAATGGAGCCTGAAGTTTAGTCACCGTTCCGCGATACTCTGATGTAAGTGTTTAATATAGCTATGTCTACGTTATATAATAACATTGTTTCTGATACCTTTTCATTCTAGCATATGTGTGGACTTTCTGGTCACACATATGATGAGCCTGGTTTTGTTCTTTCGAAAATCAGGTGTGACAGAGTCGTATCGGAGCGATGTTGACTGTACGACGTATGCCAAGTAGCACTGGACGTATTCTAAAACTCATTTTACTACAAAACTATTTTGTCATCTTTTGACTCCTTGATTTTGACTATTTCTTGTTCCTTGTCCTGTTGTATCCTCTCCTTGATAGCTTTCTTTGAGCTATTTCTGCTTATCCCCATTGGTTTTTGTTTTGTTGTTTTACAAAAAAAAACTCTGATCCCACCTTGTTCAAAAAATTCGATAGCCTTTCATCACCTATAATCTGTCATATAGGATGACCACCATTGTTGAAGAAGCACGTGTAGTATCGATGATGTGTTGTGTGCTTGTCTAGTTTGGTGTGATGCCTGGGTGTCGTCTCTGTTCTTGTGTTTCAAAGGAGGCCCAGAATCGTCTTGAGAATTAGCTCAATCTATGTTAAGTGGGGTAGTGTCTTCTCTTGACCTACCTAACCTTCGATCAATCCTAATTCTTATCGTCTTTTCCCTATATCATCCTTGCTTACTCTTGGTTTCTATGCTTTCTCCTTTATCTTAATCCAATGAAGGATCAACACATGAAGGACTCATCAATAGCAGCAAGCCTTAAAGAATGTGTTGCCTTCAATGACATCGCCAGGTGGACCAAAATCTTTGTTAAGTGGGGTAGCGTCCGCTACCATTATTAATCTCAAGTGATGAGGTACGAAGAACTGAAGATCAAACTTTATCTTTCTTGTCATCTTTTGGCTATCCTCGATCCATGTCTTGTATCTCATCAACACAAATCAAAGAAGCATGATGACTTGAAGATTAGTGTTATCTATCTCTCTAGTCTCTCTGAATCTCATTTCTATCTTATCTTGTCTTTTCAGAGCAGTATGTATTCCTTAGCTTATATCTCTATTTTTGGATGCCCAAAAATCATGGATAAATTTTGGACAACAATAGACTTTAATATATTTCTTTGGCTGTAAGAACCACCCTGATAGCTATTATGGTTTGGGAGTTATGAAAATCACAAGGCGACGCATCTGTGCTGTCAGCAACCTGAAATAGTTTCTGTTGTGCACAGTTTTCGACCACCTTAACTGCAGAATCTGGAGAAGTGTTCTATAATAAAGTTGTAGTAAATTTGATAATCTTTCCAACGGTATAAGCTACAACATCATCGGATTCACAGAACTCGAGTTATAACTATATTTCTACACTGCCATTTTTTTGCTCGCAAGGAAGTGCAGGTTACTTGTTCTTCATATGCTCATGAATCTCTTTGGGATGTCAGAAGGACATGATAGTCATCACTCAGAAACAAATGTATTTTGTCACCTAGAAGCATCAGCTATCTACATGGTTGCAAAGTCACTATCGAGCGCAAGTATCTTTTCTCAGGGTGGGTAACCTGTTGGAACCATCTACAAGGGGGTGGGTAACCTGTTGGAACCATCTACAGGGATCGTAAGGGCCTAAAGGACGCTTTTACAAAGTTGGTTTTGAGCTTGTAGCATCATCATTGGATAAGAGTTGATCAGTGAAGAGTGAAGAGTGAAGAATTGCAGATCAACTTTATTTGTCTCCCTAGTCTCTCTGAGTCCTGTTAAGTGGGGTAGAATTAACATTTGTAACGCCCCAGAGTCCAAACGATCCCACTTACGGTCTATCCCACTCTAAACAACAAAGGTGGGACTAAACTCTCCACAATATCTCATAACATTCACATGGGCTACTATGGGCCAGAATCCAAATTGGGCCGGGTGTGACATACACCCCCCTCAAAGAACCCGATGTCCTCGTTGGGCTCAACATACCCACAATCAGGGCAAACGATAACCAGCCGGGTGTGACATACACCCCCCTCAAAGAACCCGACGTCCTCGTTGGGCCCAACATACCCACAATCAGGGCAAATGATAACCAGGAACGTTTCCTCTTAGCACACGCGACCGTGCACCCAGTGCCGGCACATGTGCCACGCCGTGCACTCCGCAGAGCCTACACGCGCAATGAACCCCATGTCCAGCCCCTGGCCCGCACGCTCCTGTGGCCACAAAGGTCGGCTTTAATACCATTTGTAACGCCCCAAAGTCCAAACGGCTCAGATCCACTCTGCACGCTGAATGAACCACACCTACCACCGTCCCACTTACGCTTTCGTCCTCGCTTCGCGTAAAAGGATTAACCCGGGGATGGTGAGATGGACTCTAGAAGCCTTATATATTGGTCTATCCCACTCTAAACAACCAAGGTGGGACTAAACTCTCCACAATATCTCATAACATTCACATGGGTCATTATGGGCCAAATTCCAAATTGGGTCAGGTGTGACAGATTAGTTATCGAATATATTTTCATAATAAATTTATTTGGAGCCATAAATTGATAATACTATTTACTATAAATTTGGTCGAACATGAGCTACTTTGACCGGCACGATTTTCATAATTACATTTATTTATGGACGGAGAGAGCAGATGCTGAGGCCAGTCTCAATGGGGATTTCATATCATTGTTTCTAATACATCTAGATTTTGGAAACAGTGCAGAAGAGTTTCATCCCCATGAAACTCTCTCTATTCCCATGAAACTCTTATCACTTCTCTCTTCATTAATCTGGTGCCACATCAGCATAATTAATGCCTATAAAACGCTGATGAAACCCCGTTAAAACTGACCAATACATTTTTTCGACCTAGATGAAGTCAAAATGCATGTTTAACTAAAGAGTAAAATAAAACGATCATTGTTTTGAAATGGAGGAGGTAGCATTTAGGTTTTAGCCCTGGAATCCAAACTTGTCGCAATGAGGCGAGTGCTAAATGCCGCAATCTAAATTTGTCCCCGATCTAAATTTGGGGACATTCTATTTTCGCTTCTCGAAACTTTACAAGGAGCTCCCATCCACCAAAAGGGCGCGCGAAAAGATTCTGTAGCCTGGAAAGAAGATTTTGTAGGTACAGCTACACGATTCGCGAGGCAGTGGATTGGCAGAATCGAACAGGCCGCAACAGCTTCCCTTATCCGATCCCGAGATTCCAGTGACCGCCGTCACGTATCTCCACAACCCCCCCCCCCAACCCCCCCGGGAAAAATTAGACGAGCACGCTGCACGCAGCAGCACCAGACGGGAAAACAACCCCAAAATTCGCTTACCCACACCACTGTTTAGTTCCCCAATTCTCTCCTAAATTTTACTATGCAAAAAGAAGATTTTCCGTCATATAAAATGTCGGTAAATGCATGGAGTACTAAATATTGATGAAATCAAAAACTAATTGCACAGTTTTATTGTACTTTGCGAGATGAACATTTTAAGCCTAGTTAGTCAAAATTTAGATAATTTTTACCAAATACAAACAAAATGCTACAGAAATTCTGATACAGTATTTTTCTCTCCAATTCTCTGAACTAAACGAGGCCCCAGCAAAAATCCCAACGCAGAGATCACTCTCTCTTTCTCTCTCCTCTCCGCCTCTAGAGTCTAGACTCTCCCACCAAGTCCCAATCCATCCATCCGCACCCACCCCACCACCATGTCCGGCCTCCTCCGGTGGCGTCGCCTCGCCGGCGCCGCCACGCGCGCCGCCTCCACCCTCACCGCGGCCGAGTGCTCCCCGGCGGCCGCGTCGGCCGCCGGCGCTGTCGCCCCGCCGCCGCCGCACCGGCGCCTCCAGGAGCGGCGCAAGTGGGAGTCCTCCTCGTCGGGCTCCGGGGGCAGCTCCTCCTCCTCCTCCTCCACCGACGAGCCCGAGCCGCGCCGCATCCGCGCGGAGGCCCACTGCCCGCGCTGCTCCAAGCACATGGACATCCTCTTCTCCCACCGGCCCCCCCCTCCGACGACCGCGGGCGCCGCCGCCGCCGGCTACCAGGCGCTCAATCTCTGCCCCAACTGCCGCAGCGCCTACTTCTTCCGCCCCCACGTCCTCGCGCCGCTCCAGGGCACCTTCGTCGAGATCGGCCGCGTCCGGGCCGACCTCCTCGACCACCCCGCCGCCAGGGCCAGGGACCCCATCTTCTGGGAGGCTATCAGGGCCAGCTCCTCGTCGCGCGACGACGGGGATGGCGGCGGCGTCGCCGTGCACGTCCCGCCCAGCCCGCCGTTCCACCCCAACCTTAACGTCGTCCGCGTCGCTGGCAACGGCGGCGGCGGGGGAGGTGGCGCTGGCGACGAGGGTGCGGGGAAGGAGGGCTGGGGTGGTTCCAATCTCGGCAGGGATTTGCCCACGCCCAAGGAGATTTGTAAGGGGCTCGACAAGTATGTGATTGGGCAGGACAGAGCCAAGAAGGTGAAATAAATACTCTATTCATGTTGGTTACTTTTCATTTCATGGTTAGAGTTGGCATCCTGATGCGGTCAGCTCATGCAAAATGTGCTAAAATTCTTCACTGGATGGACTTTTATTACAGCTTTCTTTAGAAAACTAGGTCTCCCCGTCTCACTTCTTCACTTGATTGAGGGACTTTAACACAGCTGAGTTTGATTGTTCACTGTTTCAACAAAATGAGAGTTTTCTCCAACTCAATTCTTGTTTAGAGTTGGGATTATAGACTAATCTAAAGGCTAGTGGATATAATTGAGAGAAAAAGGAATATATATAGAATGCTGGTTTTAGTTGAAATGGTTATTTGGGAATGGACCTTGCTATAAAGTTTGTAATAGAATCAAAGAAATGCACTTGCCCCCACTGTGGTTTCACTTTGTTAGGCCCTTCAACTCTGACTGCTGTGATATGGTTTCTAACTTTCTATTACTCGTTCTGTTTATTGTAAAAATGTGGGCCCCTTGACACTGTGAAACAATGATGAATAATCTGATTTTCTGTCCTGTCTGAATTGTCATCTGATCTAGATCCTAAGTAGAGGAGTTTTCTACTTCAGTGTGCGTCGGCGTATGTTCTGTGTGTGTTTTGTGCCTGGCCTTTGCCTCATGAGTTCAGTGTGGGACTGGTTTTTTTCTTTTATACCTCTAATACAATGACGAACAGCTCACATGTGTGTTCGAGTAAAATAATAAGTTTCTTCGTACCTTTTAATTGTGATATATTAGCCATGAATTGTGAAAGTTTCTGCATAGATATTTTTATTCCAGTTCTTATGATAATCTATGCTACTTTGTCTCAGTACTGATGTATCCTTGTAAACCTGCAGGTGCTATCTGTTGCGGTTTACAACCACTATAAACGGATATACCATCAATCTTTACAAAAGGGGTCAGTTTCACTTCGCTGTGTCAATTTGTCTTTCTGCGAATAATGAATGATGCTCATTCCTGCACCCGTATAAACTAGAATTCATAAATATCTTTCAGTGACTAATTATGTGGTATATAAGCTAAACAAGTAGGTCTGGAGCAGATTTGGGTGGTATTAATGGGGAAGCTGATGACGACGAAAATGTGGAACTAGAGAAAAGCAATGTGCTGTTAATGGGACCTACTGGCTCTGGTAAGGCATTTGCAACCATTTAAAGTTGGATTTATGTCAGCTCTGACTACTATATTGTATCAACTAAATTTCTGTAAAAAGGAAGGGCACTCAGCAGTATTTTATTTTGATGGTTCATTTCTTTCACAGGTAAAACTTTACTTGCAAAGACATTAGCTCGTTTTGTGAATGTACCATTTGTAATTGCTGATGCAACGACATTGACCCAGGCAAGTATTTACTAACATTGCCCTCTAGAGAGAAGTGCATATTGGTTAAGCACACAATAAACATCATTCTCTAGAGAGTATTGCAGGCATTCATCAATGATGGCATGATTCGGCTGTGCTTATTTTAAGCCGCAGCCGGCTGCGGCTGCTGCTGCTCCTCTCACAAATTACTGTTAACACAGTACAATAAGCAGCAGCAGCCGCTTAATATAAGCGCAGCCAAACAGCTTAGAAACCATCTAAACTATGTTAGCAAGAAGTATGCTATTAATGAATTCTGCATAAATGTAGGTACTGATTTTGCAGTACCTATCACACTATTCTATCTCAACGTTGAGTGTTTGCACTCCTAGTCCTAGTTCAGATATCTAGTAGTTCTTACCAAGACATTTAATTAAATGATAAAAAAGATCATATCTTGTGTTTTGCTATTGCACATATGGTCTCTGTTAGATTCCTTTCCCCAATTCTATCCACTTGGTTTCAGCACTAAGGATTACATTTTCCACTTATTGCAGGCAGGGTATGTAGGAGAGGATGTAGAATCTATATTATACAAGTTACTCACGGTATGCCTTATTGCCTTTTGACTTGCACACGTGCAGTGAAACAAGTTGAACTGTGAACTGTTGTAATATCTTGCCTTTGAGAGTGAGCTGTTCTATGTTGTCATTAACTAGGTGGCAGATTTTAATGTGCAAGCAGCACAGCAAGGGATGGTGTACATAGATGAAGTTGATAAGATCACAAAAAAGGCATGACATATCAATCTTGGGCTTGGATTTTCCCTCCTGGTGTGGGCATTCATTAGTTTGTGATCTGGCATGCAGGCTGAAAGTCTTAACATCAGCAGAGACGTATCTGGTGAAGGTGTTCAGCAGGCATTGCTGAAAATGCTGGAAGGCACGGTAAGGCACAGTATTGACCTCCCAATGGCCTGGTTCGCTTGTGTTTCTTTTGGCTGTTGACATACTGAGTTGTAATCGAATCGAATTTACATGTCTGTGTGTAATCCGAGATTGTTGTATTTATGTATAGTTGTATACAATCCGATTGCTTGTTATAGAGTTGTGCACAGTGATTAAGAAAATGGATCAAATGACCTTGTTACCCTTTATTTATGCTACACTGGAAAGAGATGTTATAATGTATTTGTGAGGGTGATGGCATTTAGTTATCAAGGGTAAGAAAGGAAGCAAATTGCAAAAGGTGCCTAGAAGTTCTAGGATGACATGTATTTTGTTTTGAATGAAAATTAAGGGGACTAAAACAACTATTTCGAATTGGAGGGTGTAGATTATTTCCTTGGTCAAATGAAACACACAGCAACAAATAGTATCTGCATTTGAATTGAAATTTGTAGTGGTAGTTGAATTGCTGTTACCTAGTGCTAGTATGTCCTGTGCTATATATTGCCAAAAAAAATTCTGGAGTTTCTCTTGTTATATCAACTTTTATGGGTTCACAACATGTCTGATGTGATGCACCAGGTATTATGTAGTTACAATGTTACATTGGGTATGCAGTTACATTTGAAAGGAACTCAGTTCACTTTGTATTCAATCAGTTGACCTTTGCATGTCTTTGATTCATGAAGCGGTGCAATTGTTAATTATAATCATGATGCAAGATCAAATCCTGGAAAAACTTCAAATAAGCCTGCCTATAATGTAGTTTGTGTGATCCAAACCGTGACTTAGCCAAAAGATATGGGTGGCACACCATCTTGATTATCTACCAGTTTGTCTTCATTGGGGCATAACAAAAATTATAATTTGTTTCATATCTCTATATAAATGTATTATTTATTTTTCCTTTTGAAATTCTGGCATGCTTAGATAGTCAACGTTCCTGAGAAAGGAGCAAGGAAGCATCCTCGTGGTGATAATATACAGGTAAAGTTTGCAAGCTTATTTATGATGTTGTTCTACATTTCTACTCCACAAGAAATGTTAAAAGGAAAAAGTGATCAAAAATAGATTTTGTCCAGTGAGTTCTCTTCCATCGCATTGTCATTTGCTAGAAAATCAACATAATCTTTGGTGTAGTATGACAATTAACCTGTTGAAGTGTTGATGCAATTGACATGCATATAATTTAATTAATTGTTTGTCAAAATTTGTCAACTTTGACTTTCCAGAACAAAATACGACTTGCATTGGTCGACGTTGGGAGTATATATTGGTGCATCTTTTGTTTGTACACTAAATAACGTATAATTTGACTAATTGTTTTTTAAAACTTACAAATTTTGACTTTCCCTGCCAAAGTTTGCCTTACATTAATGGTCTGATTGACACGGGGAGTATGTTAACTCCATTATCCCAGTGAGAAGATCAAGAGTTTAGTTATCAAATAAGTCTTGGACCCCTGTGTTAATGCTGCACTAATAAATTATAAAAGTTGCCAACTAGCTGTAGACTGTAGTACACCACTTGACAGGGGCATGCACGATCCAACCCGTTGATCAGGTTCTGAGGATTTTTTTTTTGACAAAATAATTTTCTTAGATTTTATGCTTCATATGTCTGTGCATATGGGTCGACATGGACTTTTATAAGAAACAGCGGGAGTAGTCATTTTTTGTTGTTGTAAAAGCATAAAAAACTAAATATATTTTTCAGCAGTAAGCTGCTTATTCAGAAAAATGCCAAACAGCTCTGTGGTGCAAATGTCTGGCCTACTGTATGGTAACCCCCCCCCCCCCCCCCCCCCCCCCACACACACACAAAAAAAAAAGGGAAAAAGGAAAGAATTTTCCACGCTGCCTATTAAGTCTTGACCTGTGTTTTGGCCTTTTGTCACAAACATTGGTTAGTTACTTAATTCCAATGGTATAATGGCATTTGCACATGCAGATAGATACCAAAGATATTCTTTTTATATGTGGTGGTGCTTTTGTGGATTTGGAGAAAACTATATCAGAGAGGTACTGTTCATTAACTCACTCGTTGTAATCTGCTGTCTGGTGTCTCCTCTGAGTCTTCATCTAAGGTCTTTTGGCTTTTCTTTTACACAAAAAATAGACGGCAGGATTCTTCTATTGGCTTTGGCGCACCAGTTCGTGCAAACATGAGGGCCGGTGGCATTTCAAGTGCTCAAGTGACATCATCCTTGTTGGAATCGGTCAGTAGTATTCTACTATTGATTAGATAACTTTCTGTCCTAGAGGTGTTTCAATGTCCCTCCTTTTTCAGGTTGAGAGTGGTGATCTAATAGCTTATGGACTTATCCCAGAATTTATTGGACGCTTCCCTATCCTTGTGAGCCTGGCTGCTCTAAATGAGGACCAGCTTGTTCAGGTATCACGTGTATCTACTGTATTTTGTCTTTCCTAACATCCTGGTCTGTCTAGTAATGCACGCTTATGCTGCTAAGAAGCATGCACTTATATTTCAATATGATTATTACTTATTAGAGAACTTCTCACACAATACTGATACAATTTTATTCTGCTAGGTTCTCACTGAGCCAAAGAATGCCCTGGGTAAACAATTCAAGAAATTGTTTAGCATGAACAATGTGAGTATGCTTACCATGGAAACATGCAGAAATTAGTATCTCCCTAGTGTCTCAACTTGGCTCAACATTGGGTTTCAGGTTAAGCTTCACTTTACAGATGGTGCCCTAAGAATAATTGCCAAAAAGGCAATGTCAAAAAATACTGGTGCACGGGGTTTAAGAACTATCCTTGAGACTATTCTCATGGATTCGATGTATGAGGTTTGTTGCATGATGATTTTGTATTCTCTTTCTATTCACCTAACTTGTAAAGTCAATGGAGTTGGCATACTAATTGTTGTTACAACTTACAATTGATTTGCTTGCTTACAGATTCCAGATGCAAAATCTGGGGAGAAGCGAATTAATGCAGTGGTTGTAGATGAAGATGCAGTAGGATCAGTGGACCAACCTGGCTGCGGAGCTAAGATTCTTTATGGTGATGGTGCTTTGGATCAATATCTATCCCAGATAAAGGTAAGGCTTACTAAATCCTGTGACCTTGGCATACTTGTTTGCTACTTGATGCAGAAAGATCCCATTATCTTTGGATCTATACCATTTGCTGCCAAAACAACAGTAATATGATAATTGTGACAGGTGTCGGGAGATGGAGTGGCAAGCGAAATGGATGGAGAAGCTGAGCGAGCCATTGGCATGTGATTCCTGGTTTTGACCGCACTAGTGTAACCTGTAAAATCTAATCCCAGTTGTATCCATGTAAGTAGTAGCCTTGTAAATGAAACAATATGTGCAGCGTCCTTTGTTCATTTGAGCCCCGGCACACGTTGCCCTGCTGTGCTTACGCCTTGCATGATTTGCAGCAGGATTTGGAAGAGTGTAGTCGAGCAGGTTCATGTAGATACCGTCACTTATAAAAGATGCATTGCCATGAATTGTAATAGCTGCTAGATCTATGGTGAAACAATTTTTGATAAGTCAGCTGAAAAACACTGTTGGCTGATTTGGTGTGAGAGAAAAATACTGTTCCGGCTGAAAAAACAAGCTAAGAAGTATGTATTATAAGTCGGGTGAACAGGGCCAATGAAATGGAAGAGGTGGAAGAGGGCGTGGAGTTGCAAAATTGTGGTCTAATTTCTTTTCGAAACTTTATTGCGTAACGTTGTCCTGGCGTTGCTTGAACAGAGGATTTTGGTTAGTTCAAGATATCTAAATGTAGTTTCTTAAAACTTATATATTAACTTTGTACTGTTGTGTTAAAAGAAACTACTGTTTGCACTAAGGGTTTAGAAATGAGTTGTTAGTAATGGAAATGTAAACTGAACAAAGGATTGGAAGATAACATCTCTTTTTTTTTTTTGGGAATAACTAAACATTCTCATTGATCTCTTGGATATGTGTATATATACAAGTGACTAGTTGTCTTGGACAGGCATCTATTCGCAAGACACCCTCTCAGAATAGGTGGCAACCGTTCACAACTGCATGCTCAAAGGGCATGCCCCTTTGGTGACAAAATATTCGTCCAACCCTAATCGCAATCTTTGAATCAATGAATGAGATCATCTCTAGGAAAAGACGTCAATTAGAGAGGCATCGTTTCATAACATGTCACCTTGATCAAATCTTCTATGAGATCAATTTAGCTTGCAAAATCATGAGGTATAAAACTCATTTGAATCTTATAGAAAAATAAAAAGAAAATAATCATGACATATAAAAGGTGTGATATGAAAATCACTCTGGACCTTTGCAAGATGTATGATCGGGTGGACTAACAATTCCCTGAAAAGGTATTAGCATCTACTATGGGGTACATCCTTCCACCCATCTACGTTCTACTGCACTCTTCCAAGTTGACGGATAACGGAGGACCGATTTCCGTCCATCAAGAAAGGCTTTGGAAAAAGAATGGAAGAATACACCTACAGTACCTGATGACGTCTAGCAATCACCTTGAATCCAGGAATTAACAAATCAGACCAAATCAAATAGTAAATATCACAATAAACTTGCAAGTAACAAAGACACGATTTTAAACTGAGTTCCAATAATCCATTCAGATGCATGCACATGTACATATGAACATTACAAGGGGTGTTTAGTTTTTGGGGAAAAAAATTTTAGGGTGTCACATCGGATGTTTCATGGAATGTCGGAAGGGGTGTTCGAATACTAATAAAAAAACTAATTACATAACTCGCCTGAAAACCGCGAGACGAATTATTAAGCCTAATTAATCCGTCATTAGCACATGTTTACTGTAGCACAACATTGTCAAATCATGGATTAATTAGGATCAAAAAATTCGTCTCGCAAATTTATCGCGATCTGTGTAATCATTATTTTTTTCGTCTACATTTAATACTCCATGCATGTGTCAAACATCCGATGTGATGGGGCGAAAATTTTTAACTGAAACAAACAAATACTACAAAGCTGAGATCCATTAACGGTCCATTGCCTTAATTAGATACTACAAAAAGATCAGATCAGAACACTCCTGAGTAGCTGATAGTGCTACCCAGCCAGGATCTAGCCAGCAGAGCAGCGCGTTTGTACAGGTCAGTCAATGCATGGCAATCAGCATTGATAGGGGAGGCAAGAAATAGCGGAACTGAGCAGTGCTATCCCAGTGTAGCATCATCTGGGCGCACCCTGGCCACACCCACAGGTTCTCATGCATATCGTATATCGCCTGTATGCAGTCGCTGAGCTCCTCGAGCGTATAGCCTGCATCCACCGGCATCGCCGTCGAATAGTACAGGGCCGTCCTCGCCAGCAAGATCGCCGACGCGGCCACGGC
The DNA here is from genome assembly GCA_038087645.1 of Saccharum hybrid cultivar R570. Classification (NCBI taxonomy): domain Eukaryota; kingdom Viridiplantae; phylum Streptophyta; class Magnoliopsida; order Poales; family Poaceae; genus Saccharum; species Saccharum hybrid cultivar. The sequence goes on from JAQSUU010000198.1 coordinate 3,255,482, forward strand.
GGATGGCAGCAACGCCACACACCTGTAGTCCAGCAACGCCATGTCGGCCAGGTGATGCGCCAGGGCCCTGACCACCTCCTCCTCCTCGCTGTGCCTCATGAAGTGATCGACGAACGTGTAGGCCGTGGGTCCGCTCAGGCGGTAGCCGAGCACGACAACCAGCTCGCGCTCCTGGTCGACAGCCTCGCTTCTTGTGCACCCAGCGTACATGGCGACGTGGTCGGAGTTGATCTTCAGCACGGTGCTCCTGTCCTCGTACTTGGCCGCCGCGAAGACGGCTGCGGCGCCGAGGAGGCAGATCTCGCGCTCGTCGCGGCTGATCTTCTTGGCCGAGAGGAAGCGGTCGACGAAGGAGACTGCGCGGTGGAACGCTCCCGGGGCGAGGGCGTAGTGTGTGGAGAAGCGATGCATCTTGTCGATGAGGTCGGCGCGGTCCATCATCATCATCTCCCCTTCCTGTCGAGTGTCGATCGCGGAGGTAGTCGGGCGAGGGCCGCTCCATGGCCTCTGTCTCCATGGCCCGGAACGTGGCGTCGATGTCGGCGTCGTAGTCGTACTGCGGCGGCTGCTTCGTCTTGGGCGACGTCTTGATGGTGACCGCGTCGTTTCCCTCGCTGGCATCGTCGCCGTAGCTGAGCGGCGCTGCAAGCACCACCGCTGCTGCTGGCGTCCTTGGAGAGGCGTCAGAAGCATCCACGGGCATCGAAGCAAAGCTGGCGGCCGGGATGCGAACGCTCCGAATACCGTGGAGAACGGCCTGGAAGTCGCTGTCCTCGTAGTCATCATAGTGATAGTTGTGTCGCCGAGACCGCGCAAGAAACTCCGGGGGCGGCATCGGCAGGTCCGCAGCAGCGGGGGTGCGAGGGCGCACGACGGCGTGTATGTCCCGAAGCAACGCGTCGATGTCGGCGTCATCGTCCACGCCATAGTCGCACCAGCGCAGCGCGGCAGGAGCGACCTCCGCGTGCGTGGCCATCGTCGTTCTCTTCATCATGTCTGCGCCGGCGAGGTTGGGAAGGACGAAAGGAGCTACGGTGCACATGGCGGAAATCGCCGCACAGCACAGGAAGCTAGCAAGCTCGTTCTTGGCAGAGAATTGGGGGCCTAAAACCTAGAGACGGAGATCAGAGAGGTGGAGAACGAAGGGCAAGACGAGGCGACGACGGGAAGGTCGGTGGCCTGCCCCCACTATTTATCGTGACGATGCACAAGATCATAGCTCGGGGGCTGCTTCCATATATCCCATGCATAATGTCCGTAGTCGAAATGGTAATAGCAACCGTACGTACGTACGATGCACGCGAATTTGCGGTGGTGTCGTTAACGATACGGCTTGGCTAACCGAGATGGTTTCCGATGATTCAGTTGAACTAGAAGCACGGACGCCGCGGGGCAGAGGGAGAGGAGGGGGCGTCCCTGCCTGGTCTGGAGCAGCGGCGCGGCGAGGAAGGGGCCGGAACGCCGACAGCCGGCACGGCGGCACCCCGACCGATGCGTCCGAAGCAAGGAGAGGACAGCGTATCAATGGGCTCGTTAAGGCAACAGACGCGGATCATAGAGAAGAGGAGCCCGCGAAAATGGTGGGGGGCTCTCTTTTTTTTTTTTAATGAATCAAGGGCTCTTTAGATCACTACAGTACGTACGAGGAGAGATCTAGCTCCGGCCGACGATCGCTGGATTTCGGTCTTTTCATCCATGTCCACCCAAAAGTAGGAGAGATTTCTCGCGTCGCGCTCCTCCGGAGACGCATGTGAAGCTGACCGGCGGGCGAGAAGAAGGCACATGCATGCAGTTTCGGGCAACGCAGGGAAGAGGAAGGAGAGGCGAAAAAGTCAGTCAGCATTTCAGCAAGGATGGAGGGGCGGCGCAGAGGTTGACGTTTGGAGCCAGAGTTGTGCAGGCTTGCCCAAAGTGCCCTGGCCAAGTAAATGGGATCACCAGGAGAAGCCTACTACCCAAAGACTGACTCAATGGGATCTAGAACAAATGAAGAAGCAACAACCTGAAGAGATAAGAGAACTCTATTCAATTTTGCGAAGCATTAAGTGGTTGCAGATCATGAGCTTGAAGAGGCAGCCATGGTGTTGGAGGAAGCCTTGAGCTGTGTCCCGAGAGAGGTGGAATCGGGGAAGAAGCTAGTGCCCGTGGCCCAGGGTGGGAAAAGAAATGGACCAGCAGCCCAGCCAGCGGAGAGACCGGACCCGAACTTTGGTACAGATATCCATGAACTATTCAACCATTAATTTTTTTCTCATTCCCCGTGCAAAACCATTTCCTGTCCCCCTGCAGATTGCTAACTAAAACCTCTAGTACACGCTGACCCCGGCCGCTCTAACGCCTATAAAATATTGGCAAATTAATATTTGCAGCAAGATTTTGAGGAGTATAGTGTAGCCAAGCAGGTTCAGAATCTATTATGCATGTGTTTGCTGTTCGTAGACTATGTAGTCAGTATAAAACATAGGGATGCATGTTCTGTTGGATTGCGCAAATCCAATATAGTCAGTCGTCGTTTGCTTGGAGCGAACGACAGATGACTCCTTTTCTTTTTCATCAGGTGTGCGGAGCTCATGATCTCTCTGTTTCTATGGTCACATGCTTTGCGCTCCGAGACTTTTGAATTTTTGTTTCGAACCTCCATTAGTCACGGTCTCACGGATGCTCTTACTTCAACACATCATTGTAAAAATTTTCAAGTGTCCAGAAATTCTAAGTTTTATTTGTTCAACGCATTGTACTTTATCCAAGTAGTAATAATATCAGTGTATATTTTTTTTTCAAATATGTTTTTTCTTTCATATTTCCAATTTAGCCCAACTTTGTCCCATATCCCAACTTAGCCTTTAACAAAGGATAATTTAGCCCAAGAAATTGGATGTGTAGCCAAAAGTGTTGTTTCTGTAATTGCAACGAAACAATTTAGCATTTGTATTTTTAATTGTCAACATGCTAAGATAATCTGGAACATAGTTCATATAGCTACGAGTTATACCCACCTAGATCCATATCTCATATGCTGGGGAATTGGCTAACGAGCGTAGCAAGGGAGGAGAGAAAAAATATTTTCGTGGGGGTGCAACTCTTATTTGGGCAATTTGGTGTTCACATAATAATATTGTTTTTGAGAAAAAAAACAATATACTTCCTTTTCGCAGGCTACCTTTAGGGGGAACATACTGGCTGCGGTTTTGGACGTTGCTGCAGCACGAGGACGCTAGATAGATGATCCAGTTGGCAAGCAAATCTTTCGAGGTGGTCTCTTTGGATATCTTCGCCCAAAATGGATGGAAAAGCAATAATAGACTTTCCTTATAATTTTCATTCTAAAGTGTGATCTTTCTCTTTATTTGTTAATCAACATTTATGTTGAAAATCTTGTAAGAGATTGGCTCTATACCTTTGTAGAGGCCGGAATTATTCCTTTTTCTACAAAAGAATCTCCAACTTAGCCTGCATGTTGTTTATATACCTTTCTTCTAATTTTATCTCCAACTTAGCTTATCATTCCTTTTGTCATTGCCATACATGGATGAATCAAGTAGAACCTTCTGACAGAACCTCTTCGTGGTAATCTTCATATTTATGCCAATTATTCACATCAAGAAGGTCTCATTGGGATCTACATAGAATGTGGAGAAGAACTGTTTGATCATCTCTTCATGACAGTCCTATCGTTTAGACATTAATGTATGAAGACCAATCCGAAATATTTTTCAACATCTTTTAACTTTTTAGAATGGTTGATTTCTTCCCAATTTTATATATATATATATATATATATATATATATATATATATATATATATATATATATATATATATATATATATATATTCCTTTCTACACGAGCGTGTAGCTACTCCCATGTGTATATCTCTAGATTCAGGGTATATATGACCCGACGAAGTGTATGTAGATGAAGTATACGATCATACTAAACCATCTATGGTAGTATGTATGTCAAGTATGCAAGTATACGTAGAGTATATGGTTATACTTATTTTATATATATTATAGTGGCATTTCAGTAATATATTAAAAAGTATGGGCTCTTATGAAAAAAATTCGCGTAGTAAGAGTTGAAGTATCTTAAATTGAGTGTATAAACATACTCGAACTGATAAATTAGTATGCACATATATGCAATATAGTTTATTAAAGATGGACTACATGCGCGTGTAGGGAAAATGCACCCTATATGGTAGAAGTCCATGCAACTCTTCGAGAGCCTCAATTTTAATGTCTTCATCCTCAATTATAATGTCTACTTGTGCTTGCTGTCTACAGCCTCTGTTGTTTCCTCAATTGTAACGTCAACAACCGCCTCTGTTGCTTCCTCAATTATAACGTGAGCACGAGCACTAAACCAACAAAGACGGTTTTTCGTGTCTTGGAGTAAATTATGCCATATGGAATTACTTTTCATGAGATTTTCTTCATGTCCAAGGATCCAAAGGCAGTTGCTGCTGAGGAGGCATTTAAATGAGATGAAAATGGAATATGATTTTGAATTTGTCTAATTGATCCAAGGGCAGTTCTTTATATCACCAGAAAAGGAACAAAGGTTAACATAATTTGCTCTCGTTAGCTCTTTTATGGCAATCTAGAAAGCCTATGTTCCCAATAGGGCGAAGCTACCTAGATCACAGTGGGTGCACATGTACCCACGGCTAAAATTTTTTAGAGCTAACTGTTACAAATTTCTGGCAATGCATCCCCTCGGCTGAAACACATGCACCCCCCCAAGCTCAATAACAGCAGGCTGACATGGTGAGAATAGCATGCAAGTAGACCACTAGCTGGTGAAAGCCGATAGCCAGTACAGGGTGTGATTAAAGCCTTCACCTGTTTAGTTCCTCCCCAACCCAAAAAAGTTTGTGCAGTATCCGTCACATCGAATCTTTGGACGCATGCATGGAACATTAAATGTAGGTAAAAAAATAACTAATTGCACAGTTTGTTTGTAAATGTCGAAACGAATCTTTTGAGCCTAGTTAGTCCATAATTGGATAAATTTTGTCAAATAAAACGAAAAGTGCTACAGTAGCCGAACTCAAACTTTTTCACCAACTAAACAACCCCTTTAGATGATGGATCTACTGCTGCTCCGCTGCTCGTCAGCATGCTATCTTATTTACATTTTTTTCTTCTTTCAAATCATTTTATTTGTTAATTTAGTTCTGATCAATGCTTTGACTTAGTTTCAAATTATCATTGTTTACATGCATTTGTTTTTGAAAATTGTTGCATTTTAATACAGTTTTTTTTAAATTACAACATCCAAACTTGGTTTGAATTATTTGTTCCCTTTTTACTAGGTTGAACTTTTATTTCACCCCATCATCAGAATAGTTTGCATTTAAACAATATACATGCTTTTTAAGGACACATTGTATGAAATTATATGCATAACTATATTCCCTATGTCCAAAAAAATGTCGCTATGGGATTCGTGCTAGCCAAACTTTCTTAAATTTGACTAAGTTTATAGAAAATATTAGCAACGTCTATATCTCGAAATAAGTGTATTATAAAAATATATTAGTGATTCATTTAATGATACTAATTATGCATCATAAATATTATTTTTTCTTATATATTTGGTCAAAGTTAAAAATATTTGATTTCTTTGAAAGTAAGAATGGCAGTCTTTGTGGAACTGAGGGAGTATATACTTATGGTAAAGCAGCAGACAGCAACACCCCCCCCCCCCTCTCAGTTTTGTTAGTATAGTTTTTTCGAATATGCTTTTTTCTTCATATTTCCAATTGAGCCCAACTTTGTCCCATATCTCCAACTTAGCATGGACGTTGTTTATAAACCTTCCTTCTAAGCCATTATTTAGGCTAAACAGCCACTTAAACATGCAAAATGACCATTTAAGTAGGATAAATGACCAATTAAACATAAACGACTACCACTTTATGTCATTTGAATAGTGTGTAAATAGGCTAAACAACAACTTTAGGCAAATAATTTGTCTTTCCTTTCTTTTTTATACTAACCTACCTATTTTTCTTCTGTAGTAGTTTGCCCTAATCAAATTATGTAAAAAAATCGTGTTAAGTTATTTATAAATATTTCTAAGGACATTGAACAACAAAAAACTTATTGGTATAAGTTATATTGTTCATAAATTTATTATATAAAGGTTGTAAGAGAAATGCTATGTTGAGAAATTGTTATGAAAAGTTTGCCCGTTGATAATTATGAACAAAAGTTGGATTTCAAATGGCATATAGAAAATTTATCATGATAAGTTATATGTAAACTAATGTCAAAAAATACATTGAAAAAATGAAGATTAGAAGTTGTGGTTATAAGTTATGCCCTACAAATTATTATATACAAAAGTCGTGAGTATAACTTTGTAGCTTTTCAATAATACAAAGTTGCGGAAATATTTTTTTCTAGAAAAAAAAGTCATGGGGTTGTTTCACCATTCACTGAATTAGAATCCAGTGCCCAAAACATAGAAAACAGTGTAATTACCATAGTCATAAAACATTGTCTATGCAGGTTTTGTTGGGCAATAGAGTGAATCTTCATAAAATTTACTTACTGATTGTACATAATTAAGATTTTTAATAATATAGGGTTCGTTCAACTCTGTACAATAGAGTGTGCACTTGCCAAACAGATAAAATGAAACAAAAGAATCTATTAATGTCGCTATGTTGTTCAGCCGCTAGACAAAAGCTTGAGCTGATTACTATGATAACCAACACATAGTAATAGTATAATGCTCCAACTTGTGCTGAATATTTTAGAAAATACACGGTCAAAACAGTGATGGAATACGTAAGGCACACATGCTTAAAGCTGAAAACTAAAATAAGGGAGAAATGCATGGAAGCGCAGAGACGACATAGCCGCCGTCAGTAACAACTCGGTACAAACTTTTTGTAATCCCTTTTCAGTTTCTCCTGATCCAGTAACAATAAGCAGAATAGCAACTGCATATGGTAACAAAGCCTGAAAACCATCAGCTACATTCAGAAGCGCATAGATACCTATGTTCAAATGACAAATGCAAAATGCAATTCTGATGTTCAGTTCTTCACCAGATTACAAGCAGGCATGCCCAATACGCATCAAAAGTATTTTGAACACATAACGCTGGTCCAACTCAAGAAACTGTTTAAGTCACATCGACCTTGCTAACTGGAACTAAGAAAACAGCGATCTCCAGGGCCAGTGCAAGGCTAGCCCAAACCCTGCAGGCCAACATGGCCACTGGCTAGCGCCATAAACCAGACTGGGGAACAGCCAGAGGCTGCCTATTTGACTATAGTCCGGTGAGATATCAATACCATACATCATGGAGTCAGCTATGTGGCAGTGCGGCACTGACTGACCAACCTCCAGCACCATCCAAGCCTCTTCAGGATCAGCATCATCAAATAGCCTAGCAACGTAAATGTAGGTAGTGTTTAGATGGTGTAAAAGTTGGTGTAAAGTTCCTGTAGCACTTTTCGTTGTTATTTGGTAAAATTTATCCAATCATGGACTAACTAGGCTTAAAAGATTCTTCTCGACATTTACAGACAAACTGTACAATTAGTTATTTTTTTACCTACATTTAATGCTCCATACATGCGTCTAAAGATTCGATGTGATGGGGAATCTTGTAAAATTTTTGGAAATTTGGAGGGATCTAAACACTGCCGTAGTTACTCTTCCCTCCCCATCTCTCGGGGTTAACGCAAGAAAATGCAGGGTTCCTTCTATCCAGGCTAAGAAACAGCGCATGGTATTCTAGCTTCTCCATCTGTACCAACTTGGCTGGCTTCACTGAGAAGTCAAGGTGAAAGACCTCAAAAAATCTAATGTGGCTGCCAAGTAAGGGAAGAGAACTACGAGTAATTGCGAGCTTAACCATGAGAAGCATGTCACCACAGACCACCAACCATGGGGTAAGAGGCAGGCACTGCAGGGACCTCCACGTAACTGCTACTTCTTTCATGCTGAATTGAGGTGACAATTGGATAGTATGGAGCCTCATAAGAGCATCTATGACAAGGATATGACCTTTGAAGGACACAACCTGATAGATGCGTTCATGGTCAAGATGAAGAGGATGCTCTGACCAGGAGTTTGTTCCAACCTGCCACTCAAACATGGAGGCCCTTGAGAAAAGGAGGCGGTGCGAGTTGTGTGAACTGAATGGGGCCGTAAGGACGCCAATGCCAGAAGAGTAACCAAGATTGTTGTTGCATGGTAGTTCGGCTGCTTTCACCTTGGCACCAGTATATGCATCAACGAGGAGGCAGTGCTCCTCACATGTAAAGATAAGATACCCATGTGAGTAGCCCAGATAGTGCCTTTCATTTGGAGAGTTTTGAGGCGTTGAACATTGAAGGGATAGGTTTCTCTTGGTAAGGTCACTGAGTTGCCATTTGCAATTGGACAAACGGAGGGGCTTGATACCTCTGCTATGTGGAGGGACATAAGGATCATCTGGTTCAAGGTGGAGAGGTGGGAAGTTGAAAGCATACACAGAGGGGAAGAAAGAGACTTGCACGCCAAGAGTGGCAGGTGCCACTAAAAGCAAGGAAGTCCTGGAATGAGTTGATGAGAACAATGACTTCATGAAGCAGGCTGTCTATGAGATCTACACAAACATGAGGTCCAGATAAAGACGATGAAGTAGAGCCTGAGGTGTGGCAGGTGTTCTTAGAGGGCTTCTCCACAATGGTAACATCTCTGTCACATAGAATTCAATAACAGTGGATCTGAATAAAGAACCAAAACATAATAGAGTTATACTGTTGGAAACTGTAGGAAATGCAGTAGGATGTAACTGAACAATAAGGCATGGTGGTCTATCTTGACATACTAAACTCCAATTGAGACAAGCTATGTTAGAACCACCAATAGGCTTTTTTCCACAATAGCATAACTGTTTGGATGCACTCCAATCCACTCTAATCCACATGAGTTCGGAAGGATTGGAGTGGAAACTTAACTAATTTTCCACCCCAATCCTTCCCAACCCATGTGAATTGGAGTGGATTGAAGTGCATCCAAACAGGGGGTCAGCCTACAGACCTGGTGCTGAGAGTGGCATCGGCCAGCGACGAGGATTCAGCGCCCTGTTGCGACGACCTGTAACACCCTAAAATTTGGCATGATTTAAAAAAAAGGTGAATAAGATTTATTATGCAATTTTGTGAGCATACAAACTTAGAAGAATAATAATTTTTATTAATTTAAAATCAATTATAAGGGTAGGAACATGATTGAGCATTCATGATGCTGCATAATATTTTGTATTGTGTGCCCTTTTTGAAAATACAAAAGAGAAATTCAAAATCTATTTGAAATTCCTTTGAAAAACTAGAAAAAGAAAAAGAAAACATTTTTCCATTCTATTCCCTGGCTTCTGGCCCATCAGCCCAGCTGCCTGCTTCCTTCCCTGCCTCCTCTTGGCCCGCTCGGCCTTCCCGAGCCGAGGAATTAGCGCGGCCCGTTTCCCCGCCCGCTCTGGGCCGAGTCGCCGCAAGCCCAGCTCGCGCGCGCCGGCGTCCGCCTGCTGGTCTCTGACACCATGGCTCCACGTGTCAGGATCACCTTCCTCTTCACGCCGACGCCGGATCTCTCTTTCCAAAATCGCTGACGCCCGTATCCACCTCCCAATCTCAACTTTCCTTGTTTTTAGCGCCTTCGGGCTATATAAGTCGCATGCCGAGCCCAACCGCACCCATCTCATCCTTTTTGCAGTCGCTGTGGTGCTCGAGAGCTCGGTCACGTGAGCGCAAACCCTAGTCGCCGCCATCTCGAGCCGCGTGTCGTATAGGGACTATCTTCGCCTCTGATTTCACCCTAGGTGAGTTCGTCATGTTCCGTTCTTCCTCCCCGTGCTTTCCGTTTGCTGAATGATGCCCGGAAGCGAGGTATAGCATTTTCCGATCATGGCGCCGCCGCGTTTGCTCACCGCCGGCGGTCTTTCCCCGCCGTCGCAGTCAGCAGTGATCGTGGGCCGTCCGATCTTGGATCGACCGTCTAGATTAGAAGATACCGGTTCGCCTGGATTTTTTTTCTAAAGAGCCCCTGTACTTTTTATATATCGAACCTGCAGTACAAAACGTATTACGAAAATACACTTTCTCCTCCCGAAAACGTAGATTCGTTCTAATAAGTTCAAAAATACGTTTTCACTTATTTATAAGTTTGCCACTAATATTGTTTTAGTCATAAAATCTTCATTTTAACTCCGATTTGACCCGTTCAAATTGCATTAGGTTCATATTCACGAGCTCTACATGTTAGTGCTACTGTTCAGTAGGTTTGTAACATTTTATTTTCGAGCTTGTATTAAAGTAATTATTTATCTGTAGGAAATCTTAGTAAATTCATAACTTCGCCGTTTTAGCTTCGTTTTTCGTGATCTTCGCTTCTATGTGATCCTAGCGAGTTATAGATTCATTTTAAAGACATTTTATCTTATTTTATTACTGTTAGTGTACTTTTCTAATTATAGTCTTGTTTGTTTTTGCATGATTGTTTTTGGATGAATGTTGTTGCTATTGTTGATCGAGTATAGACGGTGAGCAATTCGTTGGAGACCAAGAGTTTTTCTTCGAGCAAGATCTTCGGGACCAGTTTGAACAAGGCAAGTATAACATGGGATTTCCTTGTTGTCCTATTCACTTTAATCACATAAAATCATATTGCATGTGTCTATCTTGAATGCCATTAAGGATTTCCTAGATTTAATCTATACCTTGTCACCTGTGGGATTTTGCATTGGGTAGCTTTTGCTAGCGCTGAACATAAACTATGATCTTGTGATATGATTAATGGAATATGCAACAACACTAAAAGATGACGTTTTGATTACTGTTTAAAGAGGGTTAGAGCATGGGGCTATTTTTGGTGCTCTAGTTTCTCTCCATAAGGACTCATCTGTGGACGAACATCCGAGATTGATAGTACAACTGTGAGTGCTATATGGCTCTGGCTTTAGTCAGGTATGAGGACCTTTTCTAGCTTGTTAGAGGTTACCCGAAAGGGCGCAAAAGTGGTGTTTCTCGGGATGGGTATAGTGCGGCTTCTGTCCTTATGAGTATAGGCTGCGGTTATGTGCCATAGAGAAAAAGGGCTCTACATTCGCAGGTTACAGAAACCTAACGGCCCTAACTTGTTAGACGAACCCAATATTTTCCTAAACACTAAACGGTAAACAGTCGGTCACCCTTCGTTTAGCGTTTAGACCGTTTAAACGGTGTTTAAACGGAGTTAAACGGCCTAAACGGTTTTGTACAATAACAATAAAATATACATATTTATGTAGGTAAAAATAAAATTTGCTAGAATCCATACATATTTACATATGTAAAAATCAAATATTCTACCAAATAATCTTATTGGAAGAAATCTAAATCCCACGACAGTTCATATAATTACAATATTAATTAGTTTCATGTTGATTGTGATAGACGTAGTCCTTTAATTCACTTAATTATGGATTAAATGGTTGTTTAGCTCATTTAATCACATTTAATCTGATTTTGTTTAGACCGTTTAGACGGGATTGAACGGTTTAAACGGGTTTAAACGGCCCAACCGTTTAATTCACCGTTTAGGGCCTAAACAACATGGCTGACTTCTGTTTACCGTTTAAACGGTGTTTAAACGGACTAAACGGCCGTTTAGGCGAACAGTGGACGAACCTTTGAAAGGCTTCATAGTGTTACCCTGCCTGCTCACCTTGGAAGTGTTTTGGGAGTCACGATCCCGGACATATGGGTAATCATGACTCACATTGAAAGTGTACACCTCTGCGCAGAGTTTAATAAACTGGTATTCTAGCCGTGCTCACGGATACGAGCGGCCTTAGACCTTCACAGAATAGATGAACATTTATTGACTTATTATGTGTTTTGCTATTCGTTATTCATATTTACATTGATCATATGTTTATGGTGGATCTAATGTAAAACTTGTCACTACTCATATAATAAAACTGTGACAACTAAAAACTATATGCAGTCAAACCGTGTCATGCTTTTGTTGAGCCTCATTATACCCCATGTTATATTTGTTGAGTACGATATGTGCTCACTCTTGTTATCTCCACACATATCAGGATGGGCAAATGAATAGGATTGGCAAGAGAATTATCGTGATGAGTATTAGGCTTGTTGTCAACCAGTCAGCGTACCTGTGAATGGAGTCACCACGAGAGAGTTATCTTTTCAATTTTTCCGCTTCATTTGTGTAATGACTTTGAATTAATTATCGTGATGTAATAAGCAAAGTGATGATACTCTCCTTTAATTTGTCGACTTACGTGTGATTGATCTCTAGGCGCACGTAAGGTTGTGCATTCCATTTTATCCTTAAAAATGGGTGTGACAAATTGGTATCAAAGCTTTTGTTGACTGTAGGATGCAAGCCTAGCTAGAAATGGTCGATTTAGTATCTTCTTGTTCATTATTTTTATGCTTATTATCTTGCTCTTGTTATTTGATAAATTTTTATACTTCTTAAGTCTCATTCTATTATGAAATTTTGCCTCTATTCTAACTACATCTAAAACTCTATAGATGGTTCTTGCCCACAAGACTGCCCGCATCACCACTGGAGGACACTACCCACCTCGTGCCTTGCTTGCACCCGAAGAGCCACAAGAAGAAGCACCCTAGGAATAGGAGTAGGCCCCTGAAGCACCAATTCAAGTGCCAGCACCTTTCTAGAAAGAACCAGAGCCTGAAGAAGATCCTGAGATCATTGAGATTGAAGATGATGAAGAGGAGGAAGCTAATGAAGGAGAGCAACCCCCGTCTCCACCACATGACAAAGTTGCTGAAGATGATGTGCCACCTCCTCCAATGGGGTGGACTGTGAGGATCTACCACAAGGCTGGGGGAGACTCTGTCTCTCACCATCGACCGGTGGGAATGCTCGCTGCCTACTTCGCTGATTGGCACCTAGCTGTGGAGTATGTCTGCTAGGAGTATACACATCCACTTGAGGACACTTACTGGAAGGCAAGAGCAAGTATTTTTTCTAAGGATGAGGAAAAAGGGGCATACCACTGGACAGGATGTATTCTCACGTGGGTCGTCGAGCTACCATGGAGGCTAGCATTGAAGATGCCGCCTTTGAAGCATGTATGGGCCTCCGCTACCTTCGCTTTGATAGCATAAAGCATGATGTTCACCGTTACTTCCCTCGTGCACACTCCAACCTTGGATGGGCCATGATGGACCCAGTGCAGTTGGAACCACTTCCTTGGGTGATGGTGAACCTTGTCTATGATATGATGGAGAGGAAGCTACAGTTAGAGGAGATGGTGAAGGCACAAGGGAAGACCATCAAGAGATGCCAGGCGACGATTGATGAACTCAGAGCAAACCAAGGCATGGCCAAGATTTATGAGATATTAGAGCATGAGCCCCGTCCTTAGAAAATAGGAGTCCTTTATGTAATAAGAACGTTCTTAGTAACGTCAGTTGAGTCTTCGAGTCTGTTGTGTGGTTTGAACTTTGGTGTGATAGTTGCTTTTCCTTGTGTTTATGTGTGAGTTGGATTTTGTTATGAGTGTTGGGGCTTGTAGGCATGTCTGCAAGTTCCATTTCTAAGAATTATAAGTTTAATAGTCAAGAATTAATAGTTGGGTTTGGTACGTCCTGTTTCTGTCCTTACTGTTTTCTGGAGCGGTCTGTAATGATTCTGCTATGGCTCAAAAACGGTTCATGCAACATTTATGAAATTTTTATGAGAGAAACTAGACTTAAGCATATTTCAAATTCCACTGGAATCACTTTTTTATCTGATTTGATTCGAGAGATATAGCTGTTACAAGTTAAAGTTTCTGCACAGTCTGGAATCTGAAACAGTTTCTGTTGTGCCTTATTTTTCATTAACTTAACGACAGAATCTGAGCTTGTGGTATAAATAAAAGTTGTGGATAACTTCATAAGATTTCCAACCATATAAGGCACGCCTCTATTGGACTTCTATAGCTCAAGATATGATTGATTTACTAAACTGTTAATACTCGCCCAGAAAACCTTCAGATTTTATTTTTGTTTGTATAAGTGGTTGATACACTGGGAAATCTCAAAGTTTGCATGTTTGTGTTGGATGACAGATGGCAGCAAGAGGCAGAGGCAGAGGATGTGGTAGGGGTGCTCCCAACCCACCACCTCCTATTACCATGGAGGAACTCATGAATACCCAGAACCAAATGATGCAGATGTTTATGCAGCACCTGCATAATAACCCTCCTGCAGGAGGACCACCGCCAGTCCAAGTGAGGGACAAGTGTGGTGAATTCTTAAAGGGTCACCCTCTAGTGTTTACTCATGCTGCTGATCCATTAGAAGCGGATGATTAGGTGCGAGCTGTGGAGAAGCAGTTGAACATTGCACAGTGCAACGATCTTGAGAAAGTATTGTATGCATATGGTCAGCTATAGGGAGCAACCAGACTTGGTGAGAATCTTACCAATCCGCACGTCCCAATAATGCTCCTCCTGTCACCTGGCAAGAGTTTGTTCGAGACTTTAGGGCACATCACATTCCAGATGGGGTAATAGAGCTCAAACAGGAGGAATTCAGGTCCCCCAGGATGGGGTCTATGACTGTTAGCGAGTATCATGATAAGTTTGCTTAGTTGTCTCGTTATGCTCCTAACGAGGTGAGGGAAGATGCAGATAAGCAACGTCTCTTCCTCAAGGGTATTTACTATGATCTTAGGCTACAGTTGGCTGGCAACACATACCCTAATTTTCAAGCTCTAGTGAATCGCGCTATTGTGCTCAACAATATGCGCAAGGAGATGGATAGAAAGAGGAGGATGCAAGGACAGGCCTCTGGGAGCAACACTCGTCAACGTACTAGTTCGCAGCAGAGATTCCAAGGACCAGTTAGTTAGTGGAATCGTGGACCATATCCTCAACGTCCTCAGAGTCAGGTGCAACAAGGAAATCAGCGCCAGCATTTTCAGCAGTGTTTCCCTTATCAACAGCAGGGTGGGCAGCAGACACCTCGTTCAGGGAATCCCAATGCAATTCCTATGAAGAATAGTGCCCCCAACACCCCAATCAGGTGTTTTCACTGCGAAAAAGAGGGACATATGTCTTTCAACTGTCCTGAGAAGTAGAATCAGCAAACACCTCAGAGGTATAGCAGCAACCAAAAGCCAACACAATATGGGAAGGTGAACCATGTATCCTCTGATGCAGCTCAGAAGGCACCAGAAGTTATGCTAGGTACGTTCAACATCAACTCTATCCCCGCTATTGTTCTCTTTGATTCTGGAGCTTCGCATTCTTTTATTTCTCAAGTATTTATTAGAGAACATAACATACCTTTAGTTGCCATGAAGGACCCTATGATAGTAAATTCACCGGGAGGGACTATGCCAGCTTCTTATTGTTGCCCCTCAGCAAGTCTTTCTTTAAGGGGGGTAGACTTCCCAGTCAGTCATGTCGTGTTGAGAACCTCTGGTATTGATGTGATTCTGGGCATGGATTGGATGAAACAACACCTGGCCGTGATTCAGTGCAAGGAAAAGGTGGTAACCTTGACAACACCGAAGGGAGATAAAATCAGTGTTGAGGTAGCAGTGCAAGCTCCACCCACAGCCACAGTGAACCAGTTGGATGATGAGGCCAATATTCAGGACTCGGTTGTGGATGAGTTTCCAGATATGTTCCCCGATGATCTGCCAGGTATGCCACCAGACCGTGACATTGAATTTATTATTGAATTATTGGCTAGAACTGCACCCATAGCTAAGCGTCCATATAGAATGGGGGTAGATGAATTAGAGGAACTTAAGAAACAAATTAAGGAGCTACAGGATAAGGGTTTCATTCGTCCTAGTTCTTCACCTTGGGGAGCACAAGTGATTTTTGTAGACAAGAAAGATGGCACTCAGAGGATGTGTATAGATTATCGGTCTCTCAATGAGGTCACTATCAAGAATAAGTACCCGTTGCCTAGAATCGATGACTTGTTTGATCAGTTGAGAGGTGCTTGTGTATTCTCCAAGATTGATCTTCATTCTGATTATCAGCAGTTGAAGATTCGTGCTAGTGATATACCAAAGACAGCCTTTACCATACGGTATGGTTTATATGAGTATCCAGTGATGTCTTTTGGTCTGACTAATGCCCCTGCATACTTTATGTACTTGATGAATAAGGTGTTCATGGAATATCTGGATATGTTTGTAGTGGTATTCATTGATGATATCCTAGTATTCTCCAAGAATGAGGAAGAACATGCTAAACATTTGAGGTTGGTCTTGCAAAAGCTCAGAGAACACCAGTTATATGCCAAACGGAGTAAATGTGAGTTTTGGTTGAAGGAAGTTTCCTTTATTGGACATGTTGTCTCGAATGGAGGAATATCAGTAGATCCTAGCAAAGTGAGAGATGTATTGAACTGGAAGCCACCAACCAATATGAGTGAGATCTGTAGTTTCTTGGGATTAGCTGGCTATTACAGGAGATTTATAGAAGGGTTTTCTAAGCTTGCTAAGCCAATGACTGCCCTATTAGAGAAGAATACCAAGTTTGTGTGGTCTGAAAAGTGTCAGGCTAATTTTGAGGAGCTGAAGGAAAGATTGACCACTGCACCTGTATTGATCTTGCCAGACTTGAGTAATATCTACTGTGATGCATCTCGTTTGGGTTTGGGATGTGTTCTTATGCAAGAAGGTAGAGTTGTGGCATATGCATCGAGACAGTTGAGAAAGCATAAATTAAATTATCCTACTCATGACCTGGAGACGTGTGCCGGAAGACCAGAACCGGAAGGCGATGTGCGGCCGAGCCTGTGCTGCGACGCGAGCCACGTGGGCCAAGCTTCTTGCGGCGATGCCTCACGCCTCCTGCAGCAGAGCCACGCTGCCGGCACCGTGTGGCCGCTCTCTAGCAGCGCCGCCGCCGCCGCCCAAGACCCACCGTGGCCCGTGCATCTAGCCACGCCGACGGCGGGGCCCATGCATCTAGAGCCGTGGTGGGAGGGGGTGCCGGGATGCAGTGCGGCCAGGCGAGGTACAAGCTTCTCGTTGCGCCAGGCCCGCTTGAGCACCTCGAGGTTCGTAGTCACCGCCTCGGCCATGGCAACCAGTCCTAGTCAGACGAAGCCCGAGCACCTCCCCACCCTCGCAACGAGATCACTAGAGATGCAGCCATCGCCCATGCGAGGTCAGATCCAGCAGTTGCGCACAACGGCGGTGCATGCGAGGTCGACGGCACCAGTCATGCACAACGGCAGCGCAGGGAGGCGGCGCGGGGAGGCGGGCTCGCTTCGCTGGATCCGCTGCTCTGAGTGAGAGGAGAGAGAACAAGAGGAGAGAAACGTGGGAGTGGGATTCAGGCATGCTCAGTTCTCTACCAACAGTTTATACCTATCTCATTGAATATTTGGACACATGGAGTATTAAATATAGACTAAAAAATAACTAATTGCACATATTGCGAATACTTTGCGAGATGAATCTTTTAAGCCTAATTAATCCATGATTTGACAATAAAGTGCTACATTAATACATGTGCTAATGACGGCTTAATTAGGTTTAATAAATTTGTCTCACGGTTTCCTGACGGATTCTGTAATTTATTTTTTATTAGTATCTGAACACCCTACGTAACACCCCCATGTGACACCCGGTATGACCCCAAAATTTTACACCTTGAAACTAAACGAGGCCTCAAATAAATTTGAAAACATGGGTTGGTGGCTTGTTATCTGGGCGTGCGGGAGCTGACAGCGCCCACCCACTGACGATGATGCGGGGTCCACGTGCAGGAAGCTGGCTGGACAAGGTTGGTGGGAGGTTGGTCAGGTGTAACCAGGTGGTGGATGCAGTTTTAGGCTGGGGCTTCCACTAACTATCGGAAGCCTAGGGCTATGTGTGTGCGCGCGCGGGATGATGATGATGTGAATATTTGTTCAACTATACAAATGTTCGATGATGCCCTGGCAGTGAGTATTAGTAATTAATGTACTCCCTCTATTCCAAATTATAAGACATCTTGATTTGGTTAGATACATAACTTTTGATATATACTTAGATATACACTGTATCTAAATACATATAGATATACAGTAAAAGTAATATATCTAGAAAAGTCAACATCTTCTGCTTCGAAACGGATGGAGTATTTGAGGAGGTATTCTCTTCGTTGCTGGTGGTGAGCTACGTGGTCTCGGTTACTTAGGATTTACAGTGTTATTACAATGCCATTAAATCCTGAAATATTCGCTCCAACCGGAAATCGAGCTCAGAACCTCAGGTGGTACTGAGTTTCTTGTAACCACTATGCTACAAGCATTTTTGCTACTAATACTCCTTTTAACCATGTGAACGCTCGCAAAAATGTGTTAATGTGTCCAGCGTGGTCTATGTGAAGTTTTTTTTTATTTTTTTATTTTTTTTACAACAATGGTCTATGTAAAGTTGTTAACTGAAAAGGGAACCAAAGACTGAATCATGAGGCGAAAGAGGCATAATATCAACGGTATTCTGCAGATCAAGCATATCATACTACCGGTCTAGTACCGTGGAATTTACAGCAATATTCAGCAAACGACAGAACAACGTTGTTCTATGCATGCGCTGGGCACTCCTCACAGATGGAAAGCCAAAGCAAATCGAAGCGTGTGATTGCACGTGTACATGCATCAAGAGAACAGGCAATATTAGCACAATCTTCTAGTCTAGCATAAAATGCACAGCTCGATTCACAATGATTACAAGAGCCTGTTGGAGGGGTAAGGTCACTTCGTCTTCATCTGTCAAGATTACCAATATCTACTCGCCCCGCAGTGAAAAGACGTAGGCAATGATGATTGATTCTAGAAATCAGTGTCGAAGCACGATGTCATCACCTTTGATACAATTGACCTTGCGAAAGGTATGTAGCTAAGACTGTACCTGCAGGAACCAACAAATTGAAATTTCAGAGTTGTCAATCAGTCCTCAGGCACCAACACTTGGACATGTTACTGCCCTCCGTGACATGACGGGATGGAAATGGTTGCAAATCATCGAAAAAGAACTGAATCATTTTCAGTTTCATATTTTCCTCAAAAAAATATGTATTGTCAGAAAATAATACGACATTGGTATTACAGAAAAATAAAAAAAATGGAATTATACGATCGAAAACAAATCGATATTGGTGGGGAATTGATAATTCTTAGCCAAAACACAAAACCATAGCACAACACCATACATAAGAACAACTAAGGAATGGATGAATGATTGATATTCACTCATCATATATACATATTACAGCAACGCAAGGGAGTAGTACTTGAGGAAGTGAAGGAGCTTTCAGTCAAGGGCTTGTTGGGTTCGGCTGGGCTATGCCTTTTACCCTCTTTGACTTGTGGAGGGGGGATTTACCATCGGTAATTATTGGCGGAAAATGGAAAACTCAGAAAAGATTGGAAAGACCTAAAATTGTTTTCTTTTCCATATTTTTGTGTCCATATTTTCGGTTACCATTTCCTTATAACCCTAAGATGCAGAAACCCACAAAAAAAACCTGGTAAATGGAATTTCCCATTTTTTTCACTTTTATCCCTACTCCCTAGAGACATGTCAAACAATTCTTTCAAATTTCATTTGTTCAGTATATCGTGAATATAAATACAAAGTGATACCTCATGGGATGGTGTCTGGCTACGAATGTTGGTCAACTATTCTTAAGGTGGCAAGAAAAATTGAATCACTGAGAAGAAATACAGCTGACAGAGAATATGCTTAAATTCACTCATTCAAGGATAACTAAACTTACCAAACAAGGGCACCAAATTCCAAAATGATGGCCAGTAGAGTCAACAGCTTGCTGTGAACCTATTTGGTACAGGAAAACATTGAATGTACAATTTGTGTTGACATATAATTCATAAAATACACCTCTTGCGCTAGAGATTAGATTATTTTACTTACATATAGAGCACAGAATAGAGCAACTATGATGCTTGCAATGTATATAGCAGTTGCATATATTCGCACGGAATCAAGCATCATATCAAACTGTCTTTTGGGGCCTATGAGAAATGCTGTACTGCCAAACAAATGATCCCGGTATTAGTTGACATGACAAAAGCATTTGAGATAAATAAATAATAGAGAAAGTTAGCCTGCCCCCATCACACAGGATATACATGTGCTTATAAGATAATATACACTGCTGTACAGTTACACAAGCATCCAGCATCGTAGCATGGCAACTTTTTGTTACAAAATAGTTTAAGAAGTTTCAAGTCCACCAGAAAAAACAGATTGGGACCTTCTTGATACAGATATTAAGGGTGGATGTACTAATTTAGCATCCAGGTGTAATAGTGAACAGTTCAACATTAGTTCTTAAACTAACATGCTGATATTTCCAGTGCCCAATACAACAAATATGATTTGGTAGAGGAAGACCTAATGATACATGAGCAGGTTCTTTGATATAAAATTAGGTCACTATAATCCCACATTTCTTAAGGGTAGTTTAGTTTCAAATTTTAGAAATTAAACTAAACTAAGGATTCTCACTAATATCATGAAAGTAATGACTAATCAGTGCGAAATCTAGATTACCTAAATTCGGCGATATCATCCCCTTCTAGTCAGTGTACACTATAGAGGCTTGATCACAGTCTGTGGAAGTCCCTGGTGGCATGAATCATCCTTCCGACCAACAGGGTGCTCTCCAGATTGGTTTGGAGGTTTTTGTGGAACAGTTATCACCACGATCCCTAATGACAGTGATTATATAGATGGGCTGCCCCCTTCATAATGTGGTGCAAACTTACCTGAAACCTAACCATTATGTGTTTAACCTCCCAATTGAAAATGCAAAAATGGTTAGGCCCCAGGTCTGTTACCTCTATATTAAGTGTTTGTGGGTTGGGTTGCATTTGGGGGCAGGGGATGGGGGAGGGGCTCTATGGATCATCAATTCACACAATTACTAATCATGGTCAGCTGCTACCCAAAAGAAAACAAAAAGTGCTGCATTCACGTGAGGTTAGTGAAGAACATACTGCTCATTCATTTTATGATTTTAATCCTAACAGTTCAGGCATCTATCCAATTTTATTGCAAAACCAAAATCTAAAGCAGAAAAATATAGATTCTAACGAAGGGTGAAGACATATATAAATTAAACAGATCTTTGGCAGCTAGTAAAACAGACCTTCCAAGGGCCATCAAATTGCCAAGGGTGAATGTTACCCCAAATTTCACTGGATTGAAGAAGACAATCATTGACTGCAATAATAAACATGAAAATATCAAATAATCCATAAGTGTTTGAAATTGGAAAAATAAAAGGGAATTGCAAAAGACTATGTAGGTATAAATAATGGGCACAAGTGCAACCACAGGAAGAACAGAAATTGCATTTTGTTTTTCCTGTGTTCTTCATACTATGCTTAGATTATTACAATGAATATATCCTGTGATAAAGAATGAGGGCTTCTAGTTGCAGGATGCTGCCTCAAAATTAAACTACTTCAACAATCGACTTAATGCATTCACAGATTGTTATAAAGGAAAAACATTGTCATATGAGAAGACTTGAAAAGTTGTTTTTCTAAAAAAAAGCGCTTAGGGACAGCAATACTGCTTCAATTCTGGATTTAACATATGCACAGATTATTTTAATGATCTACTTTTCCAAAGTAAAAAACATCTAAGGGGTGGACAATGGTACAGCTTGAATTAGTTGCCTAACCTATTAACAATCCTCAGAATGCTTCTTGTGATGTTAGTTAAGAGTAATCACAGACAATGTTGTTGTCCCAACAGAGACTAGCAGCGGGGCAGGTGAACTCACCAAGAAGGTGCACGTCAGTCCGGCAGCCAAGCATATCGCAAAACCATAGAGCCTCTGCACACAAGAGGTCAGCAAGACATGGTTAGACAGCGGGACCGCATTGCTCGAGCCGGAGCGATTCTACCGCGACTTGCTCCGAAGTTCCGCACTTCCGCGCCGATACCGGAGCAGGAAAAGAGCTGCAAAGCGAGATCCGCCGCCAGATCTGCGCGGAGACACAGGGTGGGCTGAGGGATCCGTGCTTGCCTGGGTGGTGTTGAGGGTGCAGTGGCGGTTGATGTCGTCGAAGAAGGACTGCTCCTCGGGCGGCGGCAGCGCGGACTCCTCGTCGACCTCCATGCCCACCAGCATCTTGGCCCGCTCCAGCGCGCCCCGCATCGTGTCCATGGCGTTCTGCTCCGTTCGTGTCCCCTTTACCCCTGCTGCAGCGAAGGGAAGAGACCGCGCTGCGCGCCTGCGCCGGCGATGAATAGTCGAAGGATCCCGGCGATAGGAGAGGAAAAGATCAAAAAATCCCTTCCAGCAGCAGCAGGAGCAGCACGACGGCACGAGCAGCTCGCTCGAACATTAGTAGGGTCGGGGCCCTAATTTCTTTTTGTTAGGTTTTATGGGCTTTTCTCTCTTGTTGCTATGGCTTAACCGCTTATGTCAGTTTCAATCGTATTTTCTTGGTTCTAAATTATAAAATATTTTATCTTTTCAAGATATATTTTACTATATATATTTAAACATAGTGTATATCTAAATACGTAGCAAAAGTTATGTATGTCAAATGAATTTCATCTCATTTAATGCTATAAAATATCATCAAATTTGCTCGGTTGACAAATTAATTATACAGAGAGGGTTTCATGAAGTTTCATTCATATGCAACCCATTGTCACAATTATAAAAAAACTGACATGACAATCTTGATAACTGTGCCGTGAAACTCTCTATTGAGACTGGCCTAATGAAAAAAATCATGGTACCTCTGTCAAGATTTTCCTTCTTTAACTTTTGAACCAAATCTTCTCAATTATCAAAACTATTTAAATTATCTTATTTTCCAATTTTGAAGTGGGTTTTAAAGTGGTTTCATCCTTTGTAGTTGAAAAACTCTGATAAATATGATTCTAACTAATTACACTAAACTAAAATGAATCTAATGATGATCCTCGCTATCAAAGGTAGGATCATCCTTCCTCAGCCACTTGGCTAGAGGCTCTCGTCCCCATCGTCTTCCTCCTTAACTCGGCGTTGTCCTCCTCCTTATCGTCATCGTCCTTGACACTCTAGGCTACACAACACCAACACATCACCTGGACACTCCTAGATGATCACTAAACACCAACACCTCACCTAGACACTCCTAAATGATCACTAAACACACCTAGAAAAACATCACCCACAAAACCTAAGAGCCACCCCAAGAACACCAAGAACTCATCTATGTTCTGTTGACACTCTGGTGGATTGTTCGCCTGTTCTAACGACTATCGGATAGAGACGAACTGTTCCAAAATGCTCGGATAGTTAGCACTTAGGCAATTTTTCACCTAAGGCACTAGCAGACTGTCTACCTGATCACTGGACTGTCCAAGAAATCACATAGTGCTGATGTAACTTATCATGCACCCACAGACTACTTCCCTGTTCTCCTGAATTGTGCGCCACACCCACGAACTATCCGCAGGAACACACAGACCCAAAGCCCAAAAAATCCTCTCTTTGGGAATAATTCCCTGGACTATATGAAGGCACACTCGGACAGTCTGCCATGTCTAAACATCTCTGAGGACAACATCAATCCACTCAATTTATCAAGCAAACTCTCTATTTTTTGGATCATGAGATTTATATCTCTTTATCGTCCAATTTCATCAGGTTCCATGAGCAATCTCAATTCCATCTACTCTATCACTCTCTTGCAGGTATAATAGAAAGTGAGGTACGCATATGAGTTGTCATGACCTTCGGCAATCACCCGGACATCATGACAGGCAGGCACCACTACTACTCAACCCTATTTTGGATACTCATTAGTTAAGTCCATTATATGATTGCACTTCATGGTAAGGTTGTTTAATCCAATAACATGACCTCACTAAAGTTAGCTCAAGTCACATAATGTAAAGGATAGCCTGGTCAATTATATTACTCAATTGGGGCTTAGGACAATTAATCATGCTTAATTGCCTAGAACCGGTAGAAGTTGACATTGAGCGGGAACTCACATTAATACGTGTAGCATGGTTCACTAAGATCTAATCAACCCTAAAACTTGTGAAGGGATATAATTTGACTTAGTTTATAACTTGCCTAAGGTCAACTCTTAATTTGACTTAAACATGAATTTGATGTGAGACTTGGACTCAACGAGGGCTAAGGTACTGTGAGTGTTGGATCTCGAGTGGCATAGCTTGTGGAGTAGCTAAGGACCGTCCTCTATGATAGTCACATGTTGCGTATGGGAGTGACAATCTAAGTATTTAGTGGTGACTCGCTAATAGCACAGATTCGGTTCAAGGTATACCACAGGGTAGTTAAAGAGAAAGTACCTCGGTTCATTACCGCACCATGGGCTAGATCGCCACACTAAATTATGGCAGAATCATCCAAATTATATGGCCCACATGCACCTATCATTGCCCTTAAGGTCTCTGACTGTTGCACATGAGAGCCACATAACTTGAATAGTCTGTCGGATGTCCTCGGGAAACTCGAATCATCCACAATCTACCGAGCAGGATCTAATTACAGAGGCATTGTAGTATTACAACAGTTTATACAAATAATATACATCAGAGTAAAAGTGCGGAAGTCTTATATAACATAAGTTTACAAACCATTTGTTTCAAACCCTACAAACTTTAAGTAGCGTTATTATAACCATAGTAGTGGAGTAACATTAGTAACTTATACAAACACTCAAACGAGTTACCCTGCCCAAGGGTCACATCAACTACTCGTCGTCGTTGACTTCAAAGACTGTCATGCAGCACGGTCCGAAACAAACCGGTGCATAAGACTCACCTGCAACAAGGGTTAACGAACCCTGAGTACAAAAGTACTCAACAAGACTTAACCGACGTAAAAAGAAGACTTAGAAATGCAGGCTCAGGGGACTCAAGGTAAGGTTTTAGCAAGAATCAAAAGTTCCTTTGCATAAAAGCTCACTAATTGTGAATCCTTAGCTTCAACATTTTAACTCATCATTAGTCATTATTAGAATCTAAGTGATCCTAATCTAGATCAAGTACTTCACATCAACCTCATTATCATCCCTTAACTAATGCTACACTTGTTAACTACGATGTATGGTCAGAGGATCAAGTCTCCATAATCGAGGAGCAACGACGATTCGAACCGATTATACCCAGCTGGAGATCCCTAACCACACGACATATGTAGAACCAAATCTTACATATGTCAACTCTACCATCAGATCCTCTAAAACCAGAACGGTTCCGCGCCACCCGAGAGTACAGTACTCCACCAATCCAGCCCAATGCCACGTGGGTACACGCTACTCTCACCATCTCTCCACTCCTAGTGCGCGGGTAGTCGTTCTTGTGATTAGAATAGCCGAAGTAGAGCTTACCAGAGTATGTGGTCAGTTGCAAAGTCTTAACCACAACAGGCCTACAACGAACGGTCCTTAATCGACACAGACGGAACCACTACATTGAAACCCCTTTCCCAATGCAAGTTACCCGTCCAGTCTCAGATTAAATATCCTTCTTCATTGATCATCAAGTTAGGCCATCATCATTTAATTTGAAACCTTTCATTTAAAAGCCTAACTCATAAAGCATGGCTAAGCATAACTAGGCATTTTCAATAAAACCGATAACAAGGATGATATTGAAATAATCAAGGTTGGTAATGCAGCAACTAGGTTATCATTCAACTCCTAATCACCTAATGCAACATAACATTAACATAAGTGATATAAAGATTTGGAAAACTCAAAGAAGGTTTAAATGCATCCAGGGCTTGCCTTGGCTAATGGGGGTAGTCGGGCTCCTAAGAAGTACCACAGATATACCCAACCTCCACTGATGGATTGCCTTCCTTGGGTGCTTGCTCGACGTTCACTTCCTCGGTTTCGGTCACTACACGTGATAACGATGTATGCTTATGAAGTGATCATGATGATGCATAACAATGTTAATGAACTTGAGTACAACTTTCCTTCATAAAATAGTTGCAAGCTAACAAAGCTAGTTAACCCTAACCTAGGGTTTCATTAAGTTATTTACATCATTAATGACTTTGATTAATTACATGAAATAACCTTAATCATTTCTTAATTACAAGGTTAATAAGAACTCAAACAACTTAATTAAGTGCCAAAGATCATTAAGTGTTAATGACCCTAGGTAAACACTCAATCATAAAGTCAAAAAATCTCGGTTTCGGTCACTACACGTGATAACGATGTATGCTTATGAAGTGCTCATGATGATGCATAACAATGTTAATGAACTTGAGTACAACTTTCCTTCATAAAATAGTTGCAAGCTAACAAAGCCAGTTAACCCTAACCTAGGGTTTCATTAAGTTATTTACATCATTAATGACTTTGATTAATTACATGAAATAACCTTAATCATTTCTTAATTACAAGGTTAATAAGAACTCAAACAACTTAATTAAGTGCCAAAGATCATTAAGTGTTAATGACCCTAGGTAAACACTCAATCATAAAGTCAAAAAATCTCGGTTTCGGTCACTACACGTGATAACGATGTATGCTTATGAAGTGCTCATGATGATGCATAACAATGTTAATGAACTTGAGTACAACTTTCCTTCACGAAATAGTTGCAAGCTAACAAAACCAATTAACCCTAACCTAGGGTTTCATTAAGTTAGTTACATCATTATTGACTTTGATTAATTACATGAAATAACCTTAATCATTTCTTAATTACAAGGTTAATAAGAACTCAAACAACTTAATTAAGTGTAAAAGATCATTAAGTGTTAATGACCCTAGGTCAACACTCAATCATAAAGTTAAAAAACAACTTAATTTTTGGATAATTATCTTAGCCTAGAAAAATCATAGAAGTCTCATTTATTAATTAATTGAGCTAATTTTAAATCATGCAAAAATTACTCAAAATTGGCAATTCATATTTTTCCTAGATCAAGTACATCATAAAGAGCTTACACGAAAATTTTCATAATTTTTGGACCATTATTTAATTTTCTATGAATTTTCAAAGAAATACACAATTTAAATGAATTTCTAAAAATTTAAATAAAAAGGGAAATTCCCTTCTCGCGTTGACCATGGCGGCTTACGCCGTTGACTGGCGAAAACTCGCCGACGGCGAGGTCTGCGGCCACGGGACGTGCACCTAGGCGCTATATGTGACACGACGGACACGCTGGTGGTGATAACGCAGCGGCGGACGCACGGTAGCTACCTCGCCGGCGGCCATGGCGGCATGGCGGGGTGCGGTTGCGGCGGCAAAGCCCACCGGAGGCTTCTTCGGCGACGGCGAGGTCCCAAGCAGCTTCAGCGTACCCAGGCGAAGCTAACACGTGTGAAAATGACGTGAGGCGCTCACGGAAGAGGGCTGACAACAGTGGCGGGCTCGCGGTGGCCCTGTTGCCGACAGCGAGGAAGATGACGGCGGCACGAGCGATTCCGGCGGGGAAGGGCGACGCGAGCGGGCTAGGGAGTTGCACGAGGACCAGGTGGAGCTAGCGCTGCTGTCAGTCCGACCAGAGGCAGCGCGACGATGGCAGCGGCGAGCGGTGGAGCACGGCGGCGGTGGAGCAGAGAGGCAAAGCGGCCGACGGTGGCGGCAGCTCCGGGCTTTATAGCGCGGCCAAGGGAGCGCGAGGGCGACATGCAGGAGCTCACGCTGCTAGCGCGAAGCAGGAGCTGGTAGCCGCGGGGCGCCTGGAAGTGGGAAGAAGGTCGCCGGCGGCGAGCAGTCTGCCAGCTTGCTCGATTTGGAGAAATTACAGAATTGCCACTGACTCCATTTTTTAAATTGCTCTAAAATTTTCTAAAGAACTTGGAAATCTCCAAATATAAAAGTTTCATGATTTTTCAAGATCTACAACTTTCATAATATAAACTTTATCAAATTCCACTTAGATTTTGAAATTTGAATTTGAAATCAAAAGGGGACACTTTATGGATTTTGGTAAAATCAAAATTACTTCAAATTTTACATGGAAACTTTGAAAACTCAAAACACCAAAGTTGTACATCTTGACAAGACCTACAACTTTGCTTTTTGGTTCACCCTTAAATTCTTTTTAGATTTTGAATTACACAAAAGGGGTAAAAGTGACTTTTCTGGAATTCAGGGTTTTGAAATTAAAATCAAACTTGATTTGATTTCTACATTAATTGGTGATTAATTAATAACCACAACTATCATCCAAATGTACCATTGAATCAAATCACACTTGACCTACCCAAAGCCACATTTGTTTGAACTAAATTTGAATTATAAATTCATTTTAATAAACCCCCCAATTTGAATTCAAATTTGAATTGAAAAACTTAGGACAAGCTTTTGAACTCAAATTCAATTTCAAACTTGGAGCTCATTTTTAAAAGTTTCACTTGAGTTTATCCCCCACACTTGGCAGTAGTGTAAAACATAGTCTTACACCTCAACTTACATAGGGCATAAACCAAGTATTTGAGATGACATTTAAAATTAGGGTTTCGAGGTTCAAACACACTTCATCTCACAAGCTCAATCATCCTATGAATGGAAACTTGTTTTAGTGAATGCACATCAAGATTGGCTAAACATGAATGCTTTGTAATGCATATGATGACATGGCCAGTTTTAGTGTTTATAACACCAGGGGTGTTACATAAATATAGGTTAGTGTAGGGTTGAGATGGCGGACAAGAGGGGGTGAATAGTTTGTTCTTAAAATTATCGTGCCGGCTAACCGAAACAAATGCGGAATTAACACTATCGGTCTAGCCAAGACTACACCCCTCTATCTAAGTTCTCTAGCACCTTAGAAAAGATCCTAATTAGGCAATAAGGTGTCGGGCTAGCTAGAACTCACCTAAACAATTCTAGGAGTAAGGTCACACAAACCTATGCCACTAGTACTTTAAGCACGGGAGAGCTCCTACACAACTAGTGAGCAAAAACACAAAGCTTCTGAGCTCACTAGCAATGCTCAATAACAAGGCAACTAATGCTAAATTAGAGAGTGTAAATTACTTAGCTAAACAAACTAAGCAATATGACTAACAAGGTTACCAAAATCAAATTAGCCATGCAAGGGAGCTGCTTCTATGCTACACAAGCAAGAAGGCAACTAGCAAGCTACTAAAGCTAGACTAGTTGATGAGGACATTGCCACGCTGGACACACTGACGCTATGGTCTTCCCCAAGTTGTAATTCGTCCCCAACTCAGCTGCCACGTCACCCTCGGATTCAGCAGACACGTCGTCACTGTTTCGGTCATAACTCTCTCATACGACATCGAAACGGGGCGTTCTTGGATGCATTGGAAAGGGGACGATGACGCCATCGTTTTGGATCTGGTCCCAGCTCCAGAAGGTCTGTGGATCATTCTGTGTGACCACGGAAAGGTGGTGCATCACCTATTTGGGCCAACTTGGCCATGTATCGTGTCGGGCCTTAAGCCCAAGTTGTGGGCGCTCAACCCCTGGCCATCCTCAACCCTAGGTCGAGTCTTAGACTATAAAAATAGCCGCCACTGCTGCTAGACAATTGGGTTTTGTTTAGAGTTTAGTTTTCCATCGAGAAACTGAATCGTTCATTGTAACTGTGGTGACAAATCCTTTTACAGTAATCCAGGGCCCATGTTCTTGATCTCCTCCACTATGTCGATTAGTCCTTTGGAACCGAGTTCTTGAACCCTATATTGATATTCTCATCATTCATATTTGCAATTTCAGATTGCGTGTGTTTTACCTTCTTGCTTGTGTTCTTCGATTCGCTTGCAGGAAAAGCCTTATTGGCGAGGTCAATCAAGTTGTGCTTGGTTGATAACCAATGGAGCAGTGGTGTAACGGTTGTAGGGTTCGAATCGTGTCTGATTTAAAGCCAGATCGCCAACGTCGAGATCTCCACAAGTCGAACTTACCGGTTACCTCTCGGAAGATCGGGCCTGTATCTCATCACTAGTCACAAGAGCAACTACGCAAGTACAATGTATATGAAAATAATACAAGCTTGTGTTTAGCGGAATGCAAACCACCGAGAAGATGATGAAGACAATGTTGGCACGGTGATTTTTCTTTCAAGGTTCGTGAGGTTGCCACCAAGCTACGTCCTCGTTGTGTCGACCGCTCACCCAGTGGTTCAGCGGCTAATTGGTATCACCCGCCAAGCCCGCACGTCAGACACCGCAAGAACCTACCTCACAAGTGAGGGTAGCTCAATGATACTCTTTACTAGAGTTGCTCCTCATGGCTCCCGCTGGGCGAGCACAATACCCCTCACAAAGCTCTTCTCTGGAGCACCGCACAAGCTTCTTGTGGGCTTCGATGGAGACCACCATCAAGCATCTAGGAGGTGGCAACCTCCAAGAGTAACAAGCACCACCAGCTTGCAAGACGAGCACCTAGTGCCACTCGATGCAACCTCACGATGCAATCACACTAGAATCGCTCACTCACTCAATCGAATGAACACTATCAAGCAAGAGTGAGTTAGAGGGCTCCCAAGCACCACCACATAAGCCACTGAGGCTTTAGTGTGCTCAGCAACCGGTCCAAGGCCGACCAAGGGGCTATTTATAAGCCCCCACATGAAAAGAGCCACTGTACCCCTTCACTGGGCACAACGCGGGTTGACCGGACGCGATGGTCATAATGACTGGACGCACTCGGCTAGCATCCGGTCGCTCTGCACTGTCCATGTGTCCTCTTCGTTCAATGCCAGACGGACGATCCCAACGGCTACAAGCCACGCGCCAACGGTAACCATGACCGGACGCACCGACCTAGTGATCGGACGTGCCCAAGCCGCATCAGGTTGCGCGTCCCCGTGCGCCACCAAGCCAAGGACTGGGCGCACCTCTGCCTTGACCAGACACAGTGCCACGCGGAGATAGGTCGACTCCAGAGAGGTCCTCGAGCAGAGAAAACGTGGCCTGACGCGTCAGGTCCAACCTGACCGAACGCATGCCTGCGTCCAGTCCTTCTCCCGCTGCCACGTGTCAATGCTACGCCTCGCGCCACTTCGTCAGCTTGCATCATCGATGACCGAAAACACCGCCTGCACGTGAGATCAACTTCTCGAGCCAGCGTCTGGTCATGAACTCGCACTACATGGCTAAATCCCAGCAATGACGGGACACACAGGTCACCTGCGAGGCCTGCGTCCGGTCACGTCCAGTGACCACTTTTTGCCTCCATTTCTTCGCCGTGTTGATCCTCTTCAACTCTAAACACTTCTCCTTTGTAAATGTGTCAACACCACAAAGTGTACACCACCATGTGTATGTGTGTTAGCATTTTCACAATCATTTTTAAGGAGTTAGCCACTCAACTTGCCACGCCACTCGATCCTAGCAACGATGCAAAGTTAGATCATTCGAGTGGCACTAGATGATCGATATGTAAAAAAAGTTTGCCCCTCTTGATAGTACGACCATCTATCCTAAACCCGGTCATCAACTTCTCTACACACATATGACCGGTGAAATGAAATGCCCTAGGTTATACCTTTGCCTTGCGCATTTTATTCCATCTCCTCCAATGTCGATGCAACACATGCAACAACACGATCAACAATGATATGATCCACTCCATATCATCACGTGACCATATTGGTTCATCAATCTTGATTTCACTTGCTCTTCACCGTTCCTTTGGTCCACCGGTGCTAAGCTATCACTTAACTTGCCCTTCATACTTGCAACTGGTCTATCGAGCCAAGTCATGTCTTGATCTTCTCCACCTTGATCACATGACTCAATGTCATGTCTCATGTTCAATGAGCTCCTTCATCACATGTGTGAGCTTTGCAACATTTCTGAGCCATCTTCACCATTATGGCATGTATTGCTCACACATGTACCTATGGGCTAATCACCTGTGTATCTCACATAAGCACAATTATGTTCCTAATTTGCTCTAGTAGTATGGTTGATATGGTCATGATTGATGATGAATTCATGCATATGTTCGCAAAGCACTTAGCTCAGTACTCGAGTGAGTTAAGTGGTCGACATTATGTAAGCGTGGTGTTTAAATATTGTTTACCTGCGGATGCACTCTACACTCTGGGCCAGGTGTAGATCGCGAGTGTGACACTCTCGTTAAGTCCTTTGTAGTCCACTCCCCGTTTGTAGAACAAGTAGAACCCGGTTGCAAAGAGAGTTAAGCTCTGTTCTTGATCTTTTTTAGTAATATTCCTTATGCGTAGATACAGAGTTAATTATGCTATAGATGAAAGTATATATACTAGAGTGTACAAAAGACTTAGTAGTTAAGAAATGACTTAGGAATCTTTTCTCTTAATTAATCTTCTGCCTAGTCATACTACATTTATGAGTATCTATTTCTATCTCTGGATTATTATCAATGCCTTACACTTATCATTTATTTATTTATCATTTGGCTTACCCTTGTTATAGCATGAGAGTTAAGTTAATGATCTTATCATAAGTATACATATTTGTCAATATCTCTAGCCACCCCACCGCTCCTCCCTGTGGAAAAAAATATAAATAACGATATCTGGTATACTCCCAGGTGAAATGCTACATTGGTATATTATCTGTGCGCTGGCAGATACTTAATAGATATATAAATTTACAAGTGTTCTCAATAATTACCAACAGCACATTTTTGGCATCATTGCTAGGGAAGATAACTTAGTAAAGAGTGATGCTAAGAAATGTCAACTTGTTTATATGATCACTTGATTCTTGGAACGATTCACCTAATAATTAGCAATTGAGCATAGCATGGCATATTCTAACCTACACCAGACTTTTCACAAAAATTTCAAATGCCTATTATTTTTCCCTTTGCATCCACCAAACACTATATGTTTGAATAAGCCCTCTGAGTACTCGTGTTACTATTGTTAAGCCGTTACTCAAGTCAAGCTTAAGTGAAGTCAATGGACTAGCAGTCGATGGCATGGGCGTCCCTCATATAGCAAGTGCCTTCTCGAGAGAGCAAACTTGAATTCAGGATAACTAGCCTTAGCCGGGTTAATGTAAATGCGAACTTCTATCTTGCTTATTAGTTTTCCCTCATTACGAATGCAATGTCTTTTTAATTAGTCATGGTGTATAATTTATGAGTTATATAATTTTTGATGGTTGGTTCGTGGCGTGTCTTACTATGACTTGATCTTGCGGTTTAGCTGCGCTAGTGGAGATTGTAGATGACGACTCTAGAGACCTCATTGTGACTCTCGAGTTAGTGCTACAGTGGTTGAGTGGACGACACGTGGTACTAGTTTGACGCCCAAGCTGAAATCCTTGCACCGTGGCTGCAGCCTCTCCAAGTAGACGAAGTGCGACAACGGCTGCTCAGCCAAGGTGCAAGGGCACCATGGCTAATGGTTGGAAATAGAGATGGCAACGGTAAAAACCCGTTGGGTTTGATCAACCCAAACCCATACCCGCGAACATAAAACATACCCATAAAAAAGCCCACGACCCGTGACGGGTTCAATTTTATGCCTAAACCCATACCCGGTACCCATCGGGTCGCCCATGCCCGCTATAGTAGGAACATGGTCACCTCACCAAGAATGAAAGTAGGATAAAAAAACTCATGTACCGATCTATGTCGTCCTTTTTTTTGCGCCATGTTCGCTTGGCTGATAAGCCATGACTGAAAGTACTGTTCGCTAATTTGTTGTGAGAGAAAAACACTGTCGAATGACTGGCTGATTTGACTGATAAGATCAAACGAACAGGGTGCTTGGTTTCTAACCATTTAGCCAAGATAGCTGATGGTCATTAACTCAAGTGATTCCACAATCCACACCACAGTGCCGACCCTTGACCTATTTTATAGCTCACTCAGATGGCCAGTGCTGAATGACTTAGCGAGAGCGCTACGCATGCAAACACAGAAGCACTCCCTGTCGCTGGCCATGCACATAGGCATGGCCTGCTAATGCCCAGCTACACATCATATGCCCTTTGAGACCAATCAAATTGAGTGCATACAATTAACCATGGCTCACTAGCTGGTTGCAGTATATTCACGTAAGGAGTGTGTCCTTTATTTCCTTTGTTTTTTCTTGCACTTCTACCTTTTGTTTTCTATTTATTTTGTGACAATTAAAAGTATATAATTGCTATCATAGATCGGGTTAAAAAAAACTCATGAGTTTACGGGTTTGGGTACTACGCCTCCAGACCCACGCCTATAAACCCGCTGGATTTGTCTTTTTGTCCGTTAACGAACCCACGGATAGAGAAATTACCCTAATAACCCATCGGGTTTCGGGTACCCGTTTCTATATTTAGTTGTTATATCTGTATGCGCTCGCCCCGTCGCAACAGAAATACGGACGCGAGTGAGAATCCGAGCTAAAGGTGAACGCAAGCGAACGGCATGCAGAGGACATAAAGGAGGAAGCACAAATAGGAAGGCAAAATAAAATGCAGAAATTTTGGCACTTTAATATTAAATAAATTAAGTATAAGTATAGATATAGGGCAACGTATCTGGTGCAAACCAACCTCTCCATGCAACCGTGCAAACTTCTAATCTGAGCTACATGATGTTGATTCAAGGGGCGCATGGGGATTGGGTAATTTTGTGCTTAACCGCCTGTTCCTAATCACACTTTTACAAATCCCCCCTCCCACTCCCCCCTGAGCCACCTTGATCAACATCATATGACCCAGATTAGAAGTTTACAGGGTTGCATATAGAGGTTGGTTTGTACTAGATACGTTACCTAGATATAGAGCTATAAATATATTTAGATACTTCCTCCGTCCTCAAAAGAATGCAATTCTGGATCAGTGTCACGTGCTAGTATATCAACTTTAACCAATTATAGATAAAATTTATAAATATTTATAATTTCAAATAAATATCATTAGATTAATTATAAAATATTTTTTCATAACAAATTAATTTAGAGTCATAAATGTGAATAATATTTACTAGAAATTTGGTCAAACGTAAACTACTTTACGTGGCACGCAATCCATATTTACATTCTTTCTAGGACGGAGGTAGTATAGTTATAGGTATAGACATAGATATAGTTATAGATAGATATAGATCTATGGATTATTTTTTAATTAAAATCAATGTCTGCTTCTTGTAACATCTCTGGATTAGTCTCTCTAGTTGTGGCTTGGGAACTCAAGAGCTCAAGTTTTGGCGCTAATTTGATGGCGTTCAAATGGCACATCGCGCTTCGTCTGAACTGGTCTCCCGCCTACGCTCCCAGACTTCGCGGTCGCGGGAGTAGCAAACGGCTAGCCCGCACCGGGCGAGGCGGCACGCATGACGCGCCTTTTGATGCGCTCGAGCTGGGCTGCTCCGCCTCCATTCGCCACGCGATCCAGCCCAGCTGCGCGGCGCAGCTGCTGGCACCGCCGCGCGGGTGGCGGCGCCTCAACACCCCGACCAAAAACCCTAGCGCCGTCCTCGCGCCCACCCCCCGTCCCCGCGCCTCCTCCTATATATAAACACAAACACGTCCGGCCCGGCACCGCGCCGGAGACAGAGCATAGCACGCCGTCGCCACTCCCTCGGCCCTCTCACACGCTCCCCTGTGATTCCGAGAGGACAGAGCGATGCCGCGCGCCGCCGTCACCACGCTTCTCTCGCTCAGGTGGCCAGCATTCCTCCGGCGTCCCCTCCCCTGTCTTTAGTTTTCTCGCCTCTGTTTGCTAACGCCTGCTCTGTGCTCTGTTGTTTGCGTTCCCTGTGTTGCAGCCGGAGGAGGGGCTACGCGGCCGCAGCAGAGGTGCGCGCGCCGGCGGCGGCAATGGCGGCGAGAGCCCCGGGCGCGGGGAGTGCCGCTGACGGCGCGGCGTCGTCCAAGGAGGTGTTCTGGATGAGGGACCCCCAGACGGGGTGCTGGGCCCCCGAGGACCGCTTCGCCGACGTCGACGCGGCTGAGCTCCGCGCGCGCCTGCTCGCCAGGAAGGACTAGTGAGACTAGGGAGGGAGCGACTTGGCGACTTTGGCGTCGCATCTAATCTATTGATGAACACCTTGATTGGACGGAGAATTCAAACTGACTAGTACCCTACGTTCGCTAGGTTTCGACGTAGCGAGTCTCACCAGTTCAAATCAGTGAAATGTCAAGCAAATTACTCTGTTAGGAATAGGGGGGGGGGGGGGGGGGGGGGGGGGGGGGGAATCACCTTTTGCTACTCTCTGAGGTTCCAGTTTCTCTTCCAGTGAAAAAGATATTGTTGGTCGCCTTCGTCATCAGTTCGTCTTCTCCATATTATAAGAAGAAATGTGTGCTGTTCCAACTCCAAACCTGTAGGTGGCGTTTAGTTGGGCTGCTTGCGCTCGGGAGGATTCAATTTAGAGGAGAATCAATCATTGCGATGGAACACATGTAAGCTAGGTCCAGGTTTCATGGCTACAAGTTGCGAAAGGATCATGCAAAACAAGTCGCAAGCTGTTAGGATCGGACTTAATCTATAAACTCGAGATGGCTTTGATGCTGTGGAGCTCTGGACTTCATCTCCCTTGGATTGGGCTTCCCAGGGGCTTCACCGCGCGCAGCATTTCCTTGGCGCCCGCATTTTCCGGCTGGACCGCCGCGGAGGACGCCCCCTTCTGATCCGATATCGCCGACGCCAGCGCGATGGGCATGAGGCACAGGCCCTTGCTCTGCAGGTACTGCATCGCCGTCGTCATGTTGGTCTCCATCAGCTGCGCCACCTCGTGCTCGAACGCCGCGCCGTCCCGGGCCTCAGACGACGACAGGCTGCATCCGCCTGCCCGCTGCGAGCCTGAGCCTGACCTCGGGGACAGGAGAAGGCCACCGGAGCTCTGCATTGCCAGCCAGCGG
The DNA here is from genome assembly GCA_038087645.1 of Saccharum hybrid cultivar R570. NCBI lineage: Eukaryota > Viridiplantae > Streptophyta > Magnoliopsida > Poales > Poaceae > Saccharum > Saccharum hybrid cultivar. Next base: position 3,292,274 of record JAQSUU010000198.1, read on the forward strand.
CCCAGTCACAAGAAGCACAATGTAGTACTATCTTTGAGTTCATTCAGGCTCGCGTGATGTGATTTACTACCTCGGTCTGAGACTCCGTCAGGAGCGGGACGACGGCTTCCGTCGCGCCCAGCCTGCTCATGCTGAGAACCTTCAATCAAAGACAGGCAATACAGATCAGCAGACGAGAGATGGTAAGCCAGACAGAATGGAACAGAGGAATGGTGGTGGTGGTGAGCGAACCTTCACTTGCAGCTGGAGAAATCTGACGTATTCGATGATCTCTTCAAGCATGGATGCCTTGTCAGTCTGCACAGGAGAAACGCAGGTTTCACAAACTGATTTACTACAGTCGACTGTTATTAGACAAGAAATAGCCCAAGAGCATGCATTCGAGTACCCTGTTGGAGTTTGGAACGAGCTCCTGTAAGTTCTTCATCCTGTCAGAGATCTTCTCCCTTCGGAGCTGCGAGATACATGAGCACAGTACTCAGATCAAACCTCAGTATTTTCTGGATGGATCCGTTAAAATTCAGAGTTTCAGACAAAGGAAAAAAAAAGGGCTCACTCACCCTCTCTGCAATGCTGTGCGGATCAGTTGCGTGGCCACGGCGAGCTCTGACGCGTGGCTTCGGAGCTCCATTCCCAGCAGCCCCATTGCCATTTGCCACCTCTGGTCGAGTCATGAAAGGCGGCGCATTCAGTCCAATTTTGCCACTGCTGACTTCCCTAGACTGTACATGTGGAGAAGAAGCAGAGCAGGATCGATTCAAACAAACTTTGGCACCAAAAGTATACTAAACAGCAATCAACAGAGACAAGAACGATACAAAACCTGTTCAGGATTATGCGTCGCTCCTGTTGCATTAAACGACGAGAGCTGCTGCCCAGAGAGGTTCAGGTGATGCAGACCGCTGAATTCCTGCAGGGTCGCCATCAGGTTAGGCGAACAAACGCGTCATGGTACACTCTCAGACTGTGCCAACATCGTCAGCTTACTGTGCATCTTTATTTGATGCCTCTAGATGGTGGTAATACTATTGGCCAATAAGGAGGAGTACACCATGCTTCTATTCTGTTACTTATAGATGGAAGATGGTCCAGAAAAAAAAAGACAAACAGAAGAAAGCAGGCATCTCATTCTGACCTTTTGACTGACCTGCAGATCGCCAAAGTTTGTACTAGTATTCACTTGCTGTCCAAGACCAGGAGTGAAAGAGAGCATCTTTCCAGTGTTGAACTCCACATCATCCTGCAAGCGTAATAAAACATGCGAAATCACGAGCATATTCATGCGAGAACATAACTAAGCGGAAAATTTCGAGATCACTTACATGTAGCTGCAGTGGTGCAGAGGGCACATGGCCTAGCTGTGGATACGTCTTCCCATCACGCAGGAGATCGTTGTTGCTAACCGCACCGCTGAAACCGAAGCTCTGCGTGGTTTCTTCCCCAACCAAGGACGAAATCTGCGGGAACGTGGAAGGCGGCCACGCGGGCTGCTCTCCCAGGAGGAACCGCGGCAGGCCGGATTGCTCGCTCCCGCTGCTGTCGTTGGAGCTGCACACCACAGGTGCGCTGTCGGCGAGCGATATCGCGCAGGGCGTGCTCAGAACCGAGTCCGCTTCAAAGGTGAGGCCCTGGGCCACGTCGTCCGGCAGGTGCGCGCTCAGGAACTGCTCGTGCAGCTCCATGGGCGACACGATCTCCTTCGCGCCGACGTTCAAGAGCGCTGTGGAGGAGCCGGTCTGGAGGTGAAACTGATCTGGTGCAGCAGCTGCAGCTCCCAGGTACGTCCCTGCAGGGTCGGCGAGGGAAGGAGCGCTGCCTGGCCAGGATGAGCCGATGAACATGGTGTCCTGTGGCCATGCCGGTTCCGGAATGAAGGGATCCACGAAACCGCCCATCTTGCTTGCTTGTGGGATGCCTGAAAAAGATTATGGTCGTGGACCAGAGTTTGAAGGTTCTGAAATTCAGATGGAACAGAGTTTGAGATAACAGAGGCCGGCCCTTGTCAGTGAGGAGAGGACGGCAGAAGGGCAACTAAGCAGGTAGCAGGCACTTCATCAAGACCACCTCTACAACGGATAAAACAGGGCTGACTATGTTTCAACTTCAAACTTGAGATCCAGAACATGATGCTATAAGAAAAAAACACCCAAATGTTTGTAATGGAAGTGCTACGGAACATGTGGCCTGATATGGTCAACCAGCACATCGGGACTAAAGAAAAGCTCAAAACTTTGCCGTTTTTCTCTGGTTATTATATCCGACTGACAACCGCATTTAGAAATGGGATGGTCTCCCTTCCCCTCCCAGAGAAGAATCTCTGAGATCCCCTTTATAATCTTTGTAATAACTCAAACGTTTGCATTTGAACAAACTAGTGCATAAAGAAAATGACGGAATTCAGGAGTCGTTACAAGACAAGAAGCCAGACCTAGTGCCACTAGTTCCTTTTTTTCCCCCCTCAAGACTGCCCCCAAATTTCTCAATTTTTGTATATTCAGAGCCAAATATCGGATGCTTCGAATATACTAGAAACTATCACTGGGAGAGCACGACTCTATCCCATCAAATTGACACCTTATTTTTATGATGAAAAACATTGTAATTAAGATCTATTCGAGGTTCCGGCACTATTACGAAGAACAACAACACAGTGATGACTGATGAAGCATTTTCACCCAAAGCACCGATCCTGCCCGAAAAACATCCACGCGAGAGGAAACGACGGAATCACACTCACTCGCTCAATCAGTGCAAAGAGAAACAGAGTCGAGAAAGCAGGGCACCACCCACACCCAGCTGCCGCGCGCGCACAAGCAGAACATCTCGGCGTCGCCTCTCGAAGCAACTCGATCGACAGCATAGAATACACAGCGCAATTCGGAAAGAAACCGGCGGCGGCGCCGGTCGCACAACCTGGTGAGTGCTGACGGAACTGATGGCCGGCTGGAGAGAAAGAAGAGAGGGCGAGATCAAAGAGCGGGGAGAGGAGACGGAGGAGGAGGAGGGAGCTCACCAGTTGACGGAGATGAGGGGTAACCGCTTCAGCTCCCGGTCCTCCGCTTTCGGCTGCTGGAGATCGGAAGAGGGGGAGGAGGTGCGGTTTGTTTCTTGTGCCTGCGTGTGTATCTTTGTGTGCGTCAGTAGTACGTGCCTTCACTTTGCGTGACAAGTGTGGGCAGCATAGCGGGCGGCAGGTGGTGGTTATATACTCGCCGTCTCGCCCCCGACCAGGGTGTTCCCAGCTTGTTTTTTTTTCTTTTCTGAAAATACAATACCTGATGATGGCGCCATGATGAGCTGGGCACGAACGGTTACTGCCCAATCACATTTCCTGTTCGCCTGTCTTGTAAATCGTATTTTTTCAGCTAACGAACAGTATTTTTCTCTCACAATAAATCAGCGAACAATACTTTCAGCCATGACTTTTCAGCCAAGCGAACAAGGCTAGTTTCTAACAAATTTCGCTCATGCAAAGTAATGTCCATCGAGTATCTCAACGTGTGCTCCGCTCATTCTCGACGGCCGATCACCAAGTGCTTGCGCGCCCGCCTAGAGCCCTAGATGGTGTTGACCAAAGCAAGACGAAGATTAGACCAAGTCAAGGCGTGGGTGCATAGTAATTATCTCATTAAGGGGGTGTGTGTAGGATTAACCCTTTCTCTTATTCTTTCTTTTTTATTAATTGCATCATTAGCTAAGCTTCATGTCTAAGGCGTCCTCGTGTTTTAGTTGGGTTCACTTCTGTTGCCTCCATCTCCCTCTGACCATTCTACTTTGTGGTTCCAGCTCTTAATGCAACCAAATTGTTGTTCTACGTCCCGCTTCGGGCTAGTTTGGAAGCTCAAATCTCCTAGGTGAGCAATCTATGGAGATGTTATTTGAATAAGACATTTAGTTCTTCATGGGAGGTTTTCCCTCCCTGGGTTTGACTCCTCTTCTCCCATTCCCAGCTCTCTTTTTCTAGTCTCGGCAGCCCATGTTCACCCGTGGCAGCTCAAAACCCTAATAAATACTAACCTCACTCGACCATTGCTACTTTCTCCTTTGGATTCTTCTAAGATTTTACACCTTAAGGACAACAGATGTGTCCATATCCTCCGTACAAAATGGAGGAAGGTTGCCAAGTGGCTTTCCGTGATTCCATCTATACATTTTCTCTTGTTGTATCAAAAGAAGCACTATCCATTATCCATTGGGGGAAAAAGGATGATAAACCAATAAAATCTGCAAAATTATGTACATGTTTTTAAAGAATATAATCTATACAACTTTTTCATGGGAGGTATAAAAATGGTCACCTAGTTATGCTTTTATTAAACACTAAATGCAATAATGGCCCATCTTAACGATTTTGCAGGAGTATAATTAATATAAGGTCTGAAATAACGATATTTCCGTGTAGATTTTTGTTTGGTACAAATGCTCCTTTTCCAGCCAATGGGTAAGGCACAGGTCCCTTTTCCAAGAGGCTTTTACGAGATTTTTCCTGGAGCACCGCTGTCGCTAAAAGAAGATAAGATTCTATCTGCGGACGATTTGATAAGCTGGTGATTCTCCCACATCGAGACAAGGAAAAAAGAAGTACAGAATCACAGAGGACACTAGGACAGGAAGAAGAGAAAGGGAGATAGGAGTACCGTGTACTCTCACAGTCACAGGGGCGGAAAGGCAGACAGTGACTCATCCAGCAGCGCCACAGTAAAAGTGGCTGCCTGGAATCAGATTATTATACAGGCCCTGTTCGGCAGGCTGTTTTTTTTTTTTTTTTTGCTTATAAGCCGGCTGTGGCTGATTTGCTATGAGAGAAAAACACTGTTCCACGGCTGATAAGCCGTGCTGATAAGCTCAGCCGAACAGGGGGACAGTATTAATTAGGCGAAGTTCCTGTCCAGTAGCAATGGAATTAGCCGAAAGCTGCTTTCTTCTTTTTTTTTCTCGCCTACCAGGCAGTAGTAGATTCGAGCTAGATTAAGGATGCGATAATACAATAAACTAATAGCGGGAATATGTTATATAGCGCTATCAGCAGTAATTTAATTTTAAAAAAGGGGCTTTGCATAAGGAGCGTGATGCAGGGATATGGATAGCTGCAGGCGTCCTGATCCCGAAAATGATCTTATTCCGTGTGGTGTCGCCAGAGCAGAGCAGAGCAGTCTCTTCTTGGGATCGATGGAGAAGAATAGTGGATCCACTGCAACGGTTCGGGCCAGTCGTTGTCGCCGGCGGTGGGCTTTGCCTGGCCGCATAGCACGCGCGGTGCGAAAGAAAAAAAGAAAAAGAAAAGGCGTGACACGATGGCGAGTCCACAGTGGTCGCCGGCTGGTTTGCGTTTGCTGCCCCCCACCCCCCGGAAGCCAGGCGAATGACCCAACTGCCCCTCGGCTGGGTGGGCCTAGATCGATCACGCGCTTTTACGACGTCACGGCGGCGGGCGCTTCCGCAATGCGCCTTTTGTTTGTCCATATCCAGGCGTGCAGCGAGCAGCGGCGCCTGCTGACGAAGTGACGAAGCATGCACGACACGAGCGCGGGGATCGAACGTGTGCGGGCACACGGGGACCTCACTAGCCACGCGCCTTTTCTCCCCTTCCGCAGTTCCGCGGCTCCAGCTCGACGCGACTCGACGCGATCGGGGCCAAGGCTTTGGCCCTGTTTTATCGAAAATTTTGCAGAATTTTTTTAACATTTTCCGTCACATCGAATCTTTAACGCATGTATAAAATATTAAATATAGATAAAAAATAAAATTAATTACACAGTTTAGACGAAATGGACAAGACGAATCTTTTAAGCCTAATTAGATCATAATTGGACACTAATTGTCAAATAACAACAAAATTTGCTACAATATCGTTTTCTAAATTTTTTTGCAGCTAAACGGGGCCTTTGCCGAGCGAGGACGTGGAGATCGGAGAGAAAGGTACTCTAGCTTCGGCGGACGCCGGAAGCGAACGGCATCGGTTACGGGCGTGGAAACTATAGCTTTGCTATATAGGCACACGGTGCGCCCTGGCCTGCACTCGGCAAACAATTAATTAATACATCAATATATCGTCCATCAAAATAATGAGGCCAAATCCCAAAAGGACTGTACACCTGACCCACCAATGTGTCGATACACACACCTGGCGGTTGCGGCTGTACGTCACAGGATTTCAATCCCCTTGCAGGCTTCGACCGCCGCTTTCTTGTCCGTTCTACTCGTAAATAGGAGTATTTTTTTTCTTTTAATTTATTTACACGAAATTCCACAGGAGCCATGCTAGCTAGCCATAGAATAGAAATTACAAAACTGATGAATAAAAACAAGGGAGTTGTAGTTCCTACTTCCTAGATAGTTTGTGAGGCATCCCAATACCAGCCAGTCACTCACTCAAATGGTGCAGCCTTGGCCCATATGGGTATTAGACCTTCTGCACCGGCTCCGCTATCCGCGGATAGCGGACCGAATCGCTGCAACGGCGTCCGCCAAATCGCCAGCTCATCCTCTATTCCTTCCTCCGTCCGCTACATCTAGCGGGATGCAGGGCATCCGCTACGCCCCGAGCCGGCCCCACCACGCCGCACGCCTCTCCGCGCCCGTCCGGAAGGGGAGCAGCGCCGGCAGAAGGGGAGCAGAGCCAAGCCATCCGCTGCGCGCGCGTCCACCGCCAGTGCGCAGGCCTCCACCGCGCCGGGCCATCCTCCGCGCTGCCCGGCCCCGATTTGACGCCGCCGCACCTCGATTCGATCCGGCCAGGGCCGCCGCGCCTCCATCCTCCATGGCCGCGTGGAGGGGAAGGGAGGGGAGCCAAGCCCGCCGCGCACGCTACCCTCGTGGCCGCGCGCCCGCCCGCAGGAGTACGCCGCGTGCATCGAGCTCCTCCTCCGGGTCCGCCGGCGGTTGCGGGCGCGGGTGCAGTCGCGGTCGAGCTCCTCCTCCTCGGTCGCCGGAGGCACGCCGCACGCTCGCCGAGGCACGCCGCACGCCGGGGAGGGAGCCCGCGAGCTCCATGGCCGCGAGGAGGGAGAGGCGGGGGCAGGGCTCGCCGGCGCGGGGAGGGAGAGCCCGTGCCGGCCCGTCGCGCGCTCGCGTCGGCGCCACACGAGGAGGAGAGCCCTGCCGCGCGAGGAGGCGAGCCCCGCCGCCGGCCGCGCGGGCCGCCGGCCGCCGTCGGAGCCGCCGAGAGAGAGAGAGCGGAGAGAGAGAGAATGGGGAGGGAGGGCGTGCGGTCGAACGGATAAAGGAGGAGGGGGGAAAAAAGAAAAGAAAAGGAAAGAAAAAAAGAAAAAAAAGAAAAAATCTGACAAGTGGGCCCCACAGTGGATAGAGTATGATATTGAGTATGAATGGGTGCGGTCGAATTGATATAGAGGATGAAATCTCGATGACTAGGACAGAATATTCTTTTTAGAGGATGAATTTAGAGTACGACGAGTGCGAATAGTCTTACGGCGCTCCACCAAAGCATCTCCCATGCAAGCATTTCCATTACCGTTTCGCTCCTACCCAGGGCCGCCGCCACTTTTACTGACTACTAACGGGCTGCTTGGTTCCTACTCATGTACATGGAGTATTAAATATAAACTAATTACGAAACTAAATGTATATATTGAAACTGTTTTGTGAGACGAATTTTTTAAGCCTAATTAGTCCATGATTTGACAATGTGGCGCTACAGTAAACATGTGCTCGTCTCGCGGATTACTGAAGGATTCTGTAATTTGTTTTTTATTAGTATCCGAATACCCCATGCGATACCCTAATGTGACACCTCCTAAACTTTAGTCACTGGATCCAAACACCCCCTAAGTACTGACTGAACTGAATAATCCTGCAGTGTTATCGTCTGATCTTCAACTGATATACTTGCTTTTAAATAAAGTGGTTCATTCTAACTTCACTTTAGGTCCACCTATATATGGACCTAAATTCACACTTTAAGTCAACTACTTTAAAAGTTGAATTAAGAATTAATGTAATAGATCGACCCAGATCTGGAAAAGTTTAGAAAAACATTACGGTCTATTAATACAGAACACGTATTCTCATGCTGCTACTTGCCGCAGAGAAACATTGCAAGAGCATGCTTGGTCATGGCCATTTAAGCTCCAAGCTACTCGACACGAGGCTGGCCCTTAGGTGTCGACGGCGGTACCATAACACGTCCGATGGCTACTCCAACCATGATGGGAGCCTTTCACATGACATCCTATACTCGGGCTCTACGACTTGCTGATTTTCCACTCGGCCATCGTCACGGCTTAGTCGGCACTAAGCTCGGGGGCTCGAATTCGAGAATGGATGACCAAATTTTCAAGCATTCAACGACTCACGGACGAGCGTGGCGGGGCTAGGCGGGACCGGTGAGCAGCTGGGCAGGATGGGAGCGGAGTGGGGCCGGTGAGGAGTGGCCATCCCGAGCAGAGCTGGACAACGAGGAGCTTGGATTGGGCTAGAAAAAATTCACCTCTGAAAATACCATTATACCCTTTGAATTTAATTTGCAACTAGTTCCTAGCCCCACTAATTCTCAATTCCGGCACACGACTTAAGTTCCTCTAGATTGGTTCTTCCTATTTCCTAACCATTCGATCTAGCCTATCAGAGGGTTCTCATTATTTCCAAGCACTATAAAATTTCTCACAATATATACATTATTGAAGTTGAATAGCCATTTAAACGGGCTAAACGACCAATTAAACGAGGTAAGCGATTGATTAATAAACGAAAACAACATACCACCACGAAGCATTTACATGGTGTCTGAATGGGGTAAACAGCCATTTATTAGATGAAAAGTCGGCAAGAGATACATGGACAAATCAATGTCAGCCTTTGGACGTGTTTGATCAGATGTAGCCTGTTGGATGTGTAACAAACAATTTACATATGCAAGGGTTCATGATGTTTGGGGGCTCGCATTGTGATCGGGTTGATCTTGATTTGACCAATTAATACTATATAGTTTAGATTGAAAAGACGAGATATAGATATAATAACTTTGTTTTTTATATTATTCCAATTTAAGCATTACAACCATGTAGTTTAGGCTTAGGCGTCGTCATTCCTGATGATCCAAACGATGTGTACTCGCAGCAGCAATATAGGACGCCGCTCAAGGTGAAGCAATCTACTGTAAAATTGGTGTATCCCAACGAGACACATTGCTGGCGGCACTTGTCAAGTGCAACCTTCCAGCTTTCTGCAATCCGCTGCAACATGTGAAAAGTAATGGTCAAAGTCAACGTATGCCTACGCCATGTAAAATGACAAGAGCTAAGTACTATTAATAAAAGTACATAGAAGTCCGTGCCCTTGAACGAAGTAGAGCGACAGGACCAATGCTATAATCGTAGTGACCACCACAAAGAGAGGCATTACTGCATCATTGGTTTTGAGAACAGCCATCAGATGAGAGTCCTTGTTCTAAATCTAACGATACGATTTCTCTTATCTTATGGCTTGGATACGATTTCTCTTATCTTATGGCTTGGTTTGGATGTGATGCTTCCTTTTCCAAGCTTATATAGAGGTAGATGGATGAAGCAAATGTGGCTAATAATTAATTAGTGATGTCATGCTTCTCTCTCTGCTTTACGTATTGGCAACTAACTAACTACTGTGTGATATTTGTGTGTATTAAGCCGACTAGCTTACGTATAGGTAAATGGATAAAGCAAATGTGGCTAATAATTAATTAGTGTTGTCATGCTTCCCTCTCTGTTCGGGAGATACCATTAATTGGTCGCTATGAAATTGTTGCCTTACAACACTGCTTTACGTTTTGGCAACTAGTTAACTATTGTGTGATATTTGTGTGTATTAAGTCGACTAGCTTATGTAGAGGTAAATGGATGAAGCAAATGTGGCTAATAATTAATTAGTGTTGTTATGCTTCTCTCTCTGCTCAGGAGATATCTTTAATTGGCCTCTATTAATTTGATGCCTTACAACACTGCTTCGCGTATTGGCAACTAATTAATTATTGTGTGATATTTGTGTATATTAAGCCGACTAGCTTATGTAGATGTATATGGATGAAGCAAATGTGGCTAATAATTAATTAGTGATGTCATGCTTCTCTCTTTTTTTAGGAGATATCTTTAATTGGCCGCTATTAGTTTGATGCCTTACAACACTACTTTACATATTGGCAACTAATTAACTACTGTGTGATATTTGTGTGTATTAAGCCGACTATTCATATTCCCTCCATTTCATATTACACACCATTGTAGCATTCAAATTTTTCTATAAAAATATTTGTCATTCACACATTATAAAATACTCCACCCTTCATCAATGTAGTCACATGGCTTCTTTAATTTGAAAAGAGAAACATGATGATCTTATCTTATTATTACTAATAATAATTAGAGGCTCAACGGAGCCTCCAAGTTAATTATCACTATACATGTTTGGAAAAAAAGATAAATCTTATAATTCTCGTTAAGCAGAAACATCTCGCCTTTAATTTGGTGGACTAATCGTCATCGGCAACAAGAGCCATTGGATCCATTCTGTTATATATATATATATATATATATATATATATATATATATATATATATATATATATATATATATATATATATATATATATATATATATATACGGCAACGCTATTCTACACCTTAGGTGTAGAATAACTATTCTACACCAAGACACAGACAACCCACCTGTCCACCCGATCTGTCTCGACCAAACTAGCCCAACCCGACGCACCACCCAACCACCTCGCCTCCCCCCTGCCCACTCGATCGGATATCGGATAGAAGAAACACCCCGACCACACCCCCACGTCCGACCCCATCCCATCGACCGCATCGGCGCCGCCTCCACCCCCACCGATCACCGCGACGTCGGCACCTCGTCCCAGCTGCTCGCTCCCACCCTGCCGCCAGAGCGCGCACTCCCCCACCCGACGGCGTCCCCCTTCCCACACCAGCAACTGCGGCGGCGCCCCGTTCCTTCCCCCAACCACCAGCAGCGGCGACGGCGGCCCCTTCCCCGCCGGCGGCAGCCCAAGGAGGCCCGGCTCCCCACCGGCGTTTTGATCCGAATCCAGAGTGCAGGGCGCATCTGGTGACGGCGCCCCTCCCATCCTCGTTCCAGTGCGCCGCTCCGAGCGGCTCCGAGTTCCAGGCTCCTCCGATCCGCTGCCCTCAGGCTCAGGCACGACCGGAATAGCACAGGTGCGGCCACTACAGCACCACCTGCAAGACACCCCATGCGCTTTGAATCCCTCATGCGAAGCTGCTTTTCTCGTTGATCCAGCGACTGGCGTCAATCTCCTGGTGGTGCCTCCGCCGGTGAGGTTTAATCTGGCTTGCCGTGTATACTGAAGCAAACAACCATGCATGGAATCATGTGGAATACTGAAGCTAACTATGGAACTACCGAGCTCGTGCTCGCATGAATGCTTGTTGCCGACGTCCAGTTCAGATCTCGCATGAATGGTTGTGCTCACATATACTGAGAGATACTGAATACTGTCAGTTACTGAGAGATACTGAATACTGAGAACTGACGTATACTGAGAGATACTGAAAAATGAGATAGAGTAATGAGTACTAATGAGTAATGACATATACTGAGATATACTGAATAATAATGAGTACAAATGACATATACTGAAAGATATTGAATACTAAAAACTGACATACACTGAGAGATACTTAGTGGTTGTGGTTGATTCTTCATCAACCACAACTCCGTCTGCTACAGATTTAGTATTGGTAAGTATTTGGTTTAGAGAATTGTCGAATTGATGAACTACTAGATAGATTGGTTCAGATAATTGTTCAGTATTGAAAAAGTAGATTGTGTTTCCGGTGCCATGATTCAGTAGCAGTCGTCTCCTATCCGCTGATTCAGTATTAAATAATACCGAGTTTGGCATTATCGTTTCAGTGCTGATGAATGATACTAAGTGCTGCTGAGCACTGCTGAATCAAATACTGAATGGTGCTGAATCAAACACTCAGACGCACTCAGCTATCACCAGCCAGAAACACCATCAAAAGCAGCGCTTGAGTGCGTGATCATTATGCAATCCTGTTGAACACTACTGAAATCAAACACTTCAAGATACTAACAAAAATACTTGAAGATACTGACAACATACCGACGATACTAACAAAGTACTTAAAGATACTGACAAGATATTAACGAAATACATGAATATACTGACAAGATACTGACGAAATACTTGAAGATACTGACAAAATACTTAAAGATACTGACAACTACTTAAAGGTACTAGCAACTACTAAAGTATAGTACCTGTTATATCAAACTACTGACAAAATACTGACGAAACATTTGAAGATACTGACAAAATACTTGAAGATACTGATAACTACTTAAAGGCAGTAGCAACCACAGAAGTTATAGTACCGGCTATACTAAGCTACTGACAAAATACTGATAAAATACTTAAAGATACTGGCATAATACTTGAGATACTAACAAAATACTTGAAGATGCTAACCACTACTTAAAGGTACTAGCAACTACTGAAGTTATACTACTCGCTGTACCAAGCTACTGAGAAAAATACTTGAAGATACTGACAAAAATACTTGAAGATGCCGGCAATTTTATAGACCAGTCGTACCAAGCTATGTAGGTATAATACCGAGAAATACTAACAACAATATAAAAATACTGAGAACTACTGACAGAAGTACTGATAAGGTATGTAGAAACACTGATACTACATAAAAAAAACTGAAAAATACTAACAGATACTTGACAAATATTGACATATACGTAAAAATACTAACCAAATATATTTAATGGCAAGGCATTTAATAAAAAATGGTTTCCATTTAATATGCATGCATGCCAACATGCAACCACCGCACGTGTAAGATGTAAATAAACAAACGGCATGCAGCAGTTCTAAATAAACAAACGACATGCAACAGTTTATGGGAAGATTTGTGGGCAGCGCGCGTGTGTTATCAGGCCGCGTGGGGGCCAGGGAAAAAAGGCGGGACTGCAGACCGGAGTGGGAGAAAAAAACGTGGTGCAGCCGGTCATGGAGAAAAATGCGGAGCCCACGAGGTGCGGACCGTGCGGTGCGAGAGCGCTGCGCGGGGTGCGGGGCGCGCGGGGTCGGACACGAGCTATGCGGGACGGACGGTTTGATTAGTTAGTTGGTTGGGTCCATGGTGTAGAATATTATTCTACACCTAGGGTGTAGAATAGCACCCGTATATATATATATATATATATATATATATATATATATATATATATATATATATATATATATATATATACCGACGTGTAGTTACTCGCACCACGCACATGCACCCACCGAACGATGCGATGTTTCACCATGGTGGGTATCGGGTAGGTCGCCTGGCGGGTTAACCCGTTAAATATTTTCTTAATAATAAAATATTAGATCCAACCAAAATCCTCATTTGCCGGCGCAACCTAGAAATCAGCCGGGATGAGAGGCGAAGCGGCAGGCTCCCCCGGCGACATCGCCGCAAGGCCACTCGCCTCCCTGGTGGCACCGATCCCTTCCTGCGTGGATCCGGCAGCGACGGTCCCTCCCCTCCCCCTGGTGGTCGCGCTCATGGAGTAGCAGCGGCGGCGGCCCCTACCTTCCACTGCGGTGGCGGCGGCGCTCCCCGGCCACTTCCTCAACTGGTTGCTGGCCTCGCGTGGTCGAGGGGCACGGCGACGACGGCCGCTGGGCCGTTTCCCGGTGGCAGCGGCACCCTGCAGCCGCTCCCCCGTCGGCAGCAAGCCCCCACCCCAGAGGCGATGGCGGCTCCTCTTCCATCACCGGCCCCACCTCTTCTCAGATCTAGATAGGCGGCGAGCTCCTCAACCCCTAGCAGATCCAGCCTCCCACCCCTAGCAGATCCGGCCTCCCATGGTGGTGGCGGCGGCCTTCCACTCAATGCCTGATGCGGCGGCGCATACGAGCTGTAACGTGGCTAACTCAACCAGGTAAATCTTCGGTTTGTAGGTTAAAAAGTAATGGGAATTTGCTGATCCGCTCCTGCCTGTCCACATCTCATCGATCCTGCGTGCCGTCGTGAGCTCTCATGGATTAGTTTGTGAGTTGAATTGCGCTTGACCATTGTGAGTTTAATTAATCAGTTGATGATTCCGGCGGCACGGTGCCACCAGATGCTGAGGACGAGTTTATTTCCTTTACCAAGATGACCATCCAGAGTTGTGGAAGGTCCGATCCACATGGATAAGAGGTATGCATCACGGTATCTCTAGTCTTTACTGACATAACTCCTAATTTTTCTTGATCAGGTCTCACTTTCTAGTGATCTTTCGGTAAAATAAGTTCTCACTTTTTCTTACAGATTAGATGGGAGAAGATGAACGTATGCTTTGATATAGTTGGGTAGGAGAAGATGAGCGCTAGCTGGTGCTTGCATTGCACTTTGCAATTGTTTTTTCAGATAAAGTATCCCTTCATATGCATTTCGGACAAGAGTAAAACATGTTCTAGTTTAAAGTATTATTTTATATACATTTTTAGTTTTCACATTACATAGTAGAGTAAGTGTATGGTCCCATACTCATAAACATGTCTATGGTTTCATCATACTCATAAACATGTCTATGGTTTCATCATACTCATAAACATGTATATAATCATACTATATATTATAGGTATACCTATATACTCGCTACATACTTGTATTCAGAATATAATCATACTCCTTTAGCATAAATACTTAGAGGATCACTCGATCCCTTTTAAGTTTTTACAGATTGGAGTACCACATGATACTCCTTTTTTTCTGGATCACTTGATCTTCTTTTTCAGATACTTTATACTGCATTGGTACTAATGACTAGAGTACCACTTGATAATTTTTCCACATTTAATATCATTTATTCCCTTTTTCAGATTGGAGTATGTATCACTTCATACTTATGCGCTATTAGTTGTGCTTGCTTGGTGCTAAAATTAATTATGAAGAAGATATCTGACGACGTCAAGTCAAGATGGCCTGATGCAAGTATGTTGCCTGTCGATAGATGATGGTTAAGATAGCAGCTGAAGCTCTCGTAGTGACTGCATATGTGTTCAATTTAGATAACTTTGTCTTGCATATAATTGCTGTCAGTTTGTCTGTACATACTCTCTTTTGAAAAGTATGCACGCATACTAACTTATACCATTTTTTCCTCCTCAACACTCCATTAATTAGTGATTCACACACTATTTTAAGGTGTATGTACTGATACTCGTCAGAAAGTATGTCCACATACTCGTAAAAAAAAGTATGCTAGAGTATGAGGTATGTGTATATACTTGCAGTATAAAGTACCAAGTATGCTAGAGTATGAGGTATGTGTATATACTCCTTAATTAAGATGTATGTATTGATACTCTTGCTTATGTTTTAGAATTAAAAAATGTATATAGTCTGGTATGCACGCATACTTTTGGCGTATGTATGCATACTCTATTGCAAAAAGTATATACAGATACTCTATTCCAAAAGTATGTATGGATACCCCATTTCAAAAAGTATGTATAAATACTCTAATCTAAAAGGTATGTTCAATACTCTGTTTAAAAAGTATATACAGGTACTCATCTTCCATAACACATACATATTTCCAACTGATTAAGGTATGTTCAATACTCTGTTTAAAAAGTATATACAGGTACTCATCTTCCATAACACATACATATTTCCAACTGATTAGTATGATTCGTATACATACACGAGCAAGCCTAATCCAAATAGAAGTCACGGCGAGCGAGAAACACGGCGGTTGTACAGCGTATATACTATTCTATTTATTCATTAATTAAGTATGTGCATGCGGCATGCCTAATTGGATCCTCCTCCCGATATCACAAACCCGTACAGCACCCTGCCTCTTCTGTTAGCAACGTCGGGTCGGACTGCCTCGCGTGCGTAGTCAGGTCGGAGTAACTACTCGTACGAGTATAAAAAACACTATATATATATATATATATATAGGGAGAGTATACTCTGTAGCTAGCTACAGAATTGTTTATTTTGTAGCCAAGCCACGGACCCAACCAAGCCCGTGCGTGGCTGGTGCGCTAGCGCGTACCTAGTCTGGCTCACCGTAATTATAGGCAGCGTCATTTGCATGCTGCATGCGAGCTGAGCCAACCAGGTGATTGAGCCGAGCTGCAGCACAGCCACGGTAAATCTGGAGAGTAATTGATGAGTCCAATCATTACGGTAATTTCGTCCAATCTGACCACGTGCACATGCAAACAAGGACAATACAGTGAATGTGTTACGAGAACACAGAGGCGCACATGCAAGGATTACCGCTCATATATAGAGGAAGATAGTAATTAGGAAACAAAGTTTGGAAATTGTAATTAGAAAACAAAGTTACTAGAATTGGTAGCAAAAATTGTGTTACGAACCACTCATGAAAAGAGGAAGATTTACTATTTACTAATTATGGTAATTTGTATCTTTGGAGATGATAGTTTACCACAATTTTGTGCCATGGTGCTATATTGTACCACTTACTATTGATTCAGCCAATTTACCATGAACCAATTACGATAATCAGAACAGGGAGTTACGACAATTTCAGATCTGTTTAAAGAAAAGTTTGAAACAACCATAATGTCTTTCCAAAGACAAGTACAATGATACATTTTTCCATCATAATAAATAGACACAAAGTAAATCATACAAGACACTATGTCCCCACATATTTTGAACCACGAGACGAATCAAGATCCTGTGCGGCAGCATAAGCATCCCTACTGGATCTGGATGCCTATTTTGCAGCGGCATAAGCATCCCCAAATGCATGACCAATGGCTAGTGATCAAATTGAAGTTGATGCAGAACACCTATTGGCTGTCCTCAAATATAGCGAAGTCAAGCAGACATGGCCTACTGTTGGTTCAGATGCCTTTCTCACCTGAAACATCATGATAATAATAGTAAATATTATGGTTCACTCTGGGAACAGGACATACAGAAAATTGTAGATCGGCATAATAACCATAATCTTTTCTCTAGTATCTCTTTCAATTAGATCCTAACGTACATAAAAAGTAGAGTATATGTGAAAATAGAGCATCATGGCACACCTATTTAAATATATACTCTTGTATATTTAAAGGCTTCAGAAATGCAGCTGTATATCTATAGTGCCATTGTTACTAGAATTTATGCCTTGCTATCCTTGTTACCAGAACTTATGCCTTGCTATCCTTGTGAATTTGTTACTATAACTTATGCCTTGCTATCCTTATGATTTACAAGAATTTACCACATGATTTACAAGATTTAACCTTGAATGTGAATTACTATAATGCATGCCTTCCTGTCCTTGTGAATTTGATATTATGGTTTACGAGAACTTCATACATGATTTACTAGAATCTATGCCCTTGAATGAATAAGATTTACTAGAATCTATCTATGTGTCTCTCCTGATATGTCTTTGCTCTTCTATCTAATTGCAAGCTCCTTTGCAGCTATGCAAGGCCAAATTGTTTTCAATCTGCAATAAAGATGAAAAATAGTAAACATCTCCATGAGCAAATGAGAACTCGCCAACAGAATAAGAAATCGTTTGCCTGTTTCAATCTGCACGTACCTAAAATCAATAGAATCAGACCAAAGGAAAAACACAAAATGGAGCTTGAGCATAATCTCATATATACGAGAGCCTGAAATCATAAGTAGACTAGTACTACTAATCCATATTATATGATCTCAGTCGACAAAAATATAGAACAGTACTGGCAGACATATGTCATATATACGAGAGTGCACATATATACCAACTTTTTTAACCAATACATATGTTTAAGCAATGCATATTCAAGAGAATTCTGTTTAAGACAATACTAATAATATTTACAAAAATTTATCTGGCAAAATAAAATACACTGATTCAGGTAGCCTGTTAACTAACTTATCTGGTAAAATTACCATAAGAAATCCATGGTCTTCCTAAACTCGTGACTCTGATTCAGGCAAAAAAAATATCGTAAATTCCTCTCTGATTTACGACAAACAAAGTTACAATAATTAAGTAGCATGCACAGGAGCATGTATTGTGCTGGATCTAAAATACTGTATCATTTAGAATGTTAGTTCTGGCATTATTAACAAAATTGCTAAAACCATACACACTGACAGAACTAACAGGTTCCTGAATCTGAATACGAACAAAAATTCTGGAATCTGGTAAGGTTGATTTCCATAAAACATGAGTAGAACATTAACTCCAGAATGGCACAGCTGCTCACCTCAATGTCGTGTGTCCACTAGAGGAATCGCCTGTGGAAGGAAGCAAAGCACGCCTTTGCAGGCAGCCACTTCATCGTCGGGGCCAGTGAATCACCCGTGCCTAGATGGGGTGGGGCCGACTGGGTGTCGCCGTGGTCAGTGGGAGGGGTCGCCACCACTGAAAGGCCGTTATCGCCACCACCACGGGTACGGGCGCCTAGGGAGACCGCCGTAGTTGGTGGAGGCCGGTGCCGATCTGGATCTGAGAAGATGTGGGCGTCCGCCGTTGTTGGAGGCAACAGTGATGGCACATGGTGAGGGAGGGGGTCCGCCGCCGTTGGTGGCGGGGAGGACAGCCGCTGCCGTCGTTGGTGGTGGGGGAGAGCACCCGCTGCTGCCGCTGGGAGGGAAGAGGCCGCCGTGGCCGGTGGCGGGCGAAGGTCCCCGCCGAGATCCAGGCCGCCGCTGGGAGGTGCTGGATGCAGCAACAGCCGCCGGGCGCCGGAATAGGCCGAAAGCCGTCCGCGTGGGACAGGCCGCTCCGCGCGTCGGGGAGGGTGCGCCTGCGCTGCCGCGGGTCGATGAGGAGGCGGCTGCACGCCGCTGGTCGGTGAGGAGGCGCCTGTGTGGCCACCGGTCGGTGAGGATCCACGCCGTGGGCAGGGCAAAGCCACCGACGCCGCCTTCTGATTCAGATGGAAATCTCGATTCGGATGGGATGAGAGAGAAGGAAATGACGTGGGAATATAAAGCGACGTGATTACGGGAAAGGGTGATTAGTTTGAGCCGAGCTGAGCCACGGTGGGTTCTAGTCGAGCCGAGCGGTGGGGGAGGCTGTCTGGTTATGCCCGTATCCTTCGCTGGGTCGGACGCGGAGGTTTGGTCCGGCTACAAAATAAAATTATTGTGTAGCCGGCTATAGTGTAATAGGTCTATATATATATATATATATATATATATATATATATATATATATATATATATATATATATATATATATATATGAAAAATACATTAAGTAACCTATGATTTTGTATTTAAATTACCCACATCTTCCACTATGAAAGATAATTCAGATAACCCCTAAATTTGTGTCCAAATTATAAACTTTTGCTATTATGAAAGATAATTCAAAATAACCCCTCTAAATTTGCTTCCGAATCACCCACCTCTTTTATTATTATAAAAGATATTTCAAAATAACTCCTTCATTTATCATCATCATTAGACGCAAGTTGTTTTACTTGCACAAGCACATGTCATGAGTCCGGTCATATGCGAGTCACGGAATGCGCAAGGACAATTTAGGAAATAAAAATGTGACGAAAGAACAATTAGTCAATTTTTGCAATAAACGAATTATATTTATGGTGACCGCCATGGAGGTTGCAACTCTGCAGCCCAATGAGTTGGTATGGTTGGATCAACTCTGCAAAGTTAAAATATATAAAAAAGATGTCTCAAATGACACAATGGTTGGCTTGCGTATTGGTACGACTCCGCACGACTGTCTACTCCGGCCTCTGCACGGCTAACACAAACCGACTTCGCACCACGCCGGAATATTCTAATCCAAGTTTCAGCATTCAGATATCCTGCATGTTATCAAGTACGTGGTGACAAGCAATTGGCCTGATCTGGTTGGCTGAAAGGACCGTTGGCTGGTTTTTTATGAGAGAAAAACACTGCTGACTGGCTGGCTGATTTGACTGGTAATCTCAAGTGAACAGGCCTGGACCAGACCCAATCAACGTGACTCATTAATCCTGACGGCTCTCATTTTACTACCCCTGAACAACTCTCTGATACCTTGATTCAATATTTCCAAGCCACTTTCACTTCCCAGAATCCTCACCCGCCTACCACGGCCATCACTAATATTCCACCTCTCTCCAATGCCACTACAGCAACTCACCAGAGCCATAAGTTAACTTCCAATGATTCTTCCCATGATGATCGGATTATGAAAGAATATGGCAGCATGCATAACAGTGACCTATACAGGTATACTTACTCGGTTCCTGATCTAGATGAACTTCATCTTATTATTAAACAAATGAGAAATAATGCTGCCCCGGGCCCTGATGGAATGAATGCTGCTTTCTACAAATCAACATGGAGTTGGCTTAAACAAGATATTCACAAGGTGATAACTGACATCTATGCCAATGCTTATATTCCTACTGAGATTAATAAAACCTATATTACTCTAATTCCTAAAAATAACCAACCTACTGCTCCACAGGATTATAGCCCTATTAGTCTTTGCAATGTCATTTTAAAATCATTTCGAAATCACTTGCTAATAGACTAAAATAGCACCTGCCTAGTTATGTGAATCATGCTCAATCTGCCTTTATTGCACACAGGCACATTTCTTTAAACATCATTATCACACAGAAGATAATTCACTCCTTTAATTTAAAAAGTTAGAAGTAACATGCTTTCATTCTAAAAATTGACTTAGCAAATGCTTTTGATAGATTGGAATGGAACTTTATTACCTCTGCTCTTCAGAGGTAAGGTTTTAACGATAGGTTTATTACTCTAATATATGCATACATATCCTCTCCAACCTTTACAGTTTTAGTTAATGATGTATCTTTCACCTTATCTTTTTGTTTTAGCTATAAATGAACTTTCTATTACATTGCAGGAAGCTTTACAAAGCAGCAACCTCTCTGGCATTGTTCTGGGTACAGGTTGCCCGACCATCCACTTACTTCTTTTTGCAGATGACTTGATCTTATGTGGTAAGGCCTCTCTTGCTGAAGCACAGACAATAAACAATATCCTCTATGATTTCTGCCAACAATTAGGTCAGTGTCCTAATCTTCAAAAATCTTCCATCCTCTTTAGTAAGAATGTTCCTCACAATATCAGGCATCAAATTAAAGACATTTTCTCTGTTTTCGATTTGCACCTAAACACTATACATCTTGGTCATCCTATGATTTTTAGTCACAGGGACAAGAATAAAGCATATGACTTTATTTACAGCAAATACATGCCTAAGTTTGGCACTATTAAAGCTAATAAACTAAATCATACTGGTAGACTGCAATACATAAAATCTGTCATTTCTTCAATTCCTATTTATTATATGTCTACTGTGCTTTTCTCTAAGACTTTTATTGAAAAAATTAACACCATTATTAGAAGATTCTAGTGGGCTGGAGTTCAGGAAGAATACACCTCAAGTCCAATAGCTTATCGCTCATAGGATGACATCTGCAAGCCCACTGAACATGGGGGTTTAGGCATAAGAGATCTTCAGTCTGTCAATAAAAGTTTAATCATTCAATCTGCTTGAAATATTGTTACTAACAAAAATCCCTTCCTAATTGGCATTCTTAAGGCCAAGTACTTTCCAAATGAATCTTTTTGGACTACTACTAATCATGGACCAAGATCCATCTTCTGGTCTTCAGTTTTGCAGGTCAAGCAGGAGCTTAAAACAAACTCTATCTATCAAATCCATGCCGGGAACACTTCGATATGGTCAGCACCTTGGAACCCTGTCGACGAAACTTGACATGCTTGTAGCAGCTCGGACTCGTTAGGCGAGCTCGACAGTTTGTCCCATAGCGGCAGTTAGATATGCTTTGATGTCTTCACGAACCACGTGGTTCTCTGGCGTGTCTGGTTATCAGTCTAGGTTGGCCATGGCGACCGCCACGTTGGCACTTGGGGTCCTGAAAATTGGCCTATCGCCTACTCTGTCGAAAGCGTCAGCCAGATCTCGAGGTCGAGGTCCCCTGCGACGTGCTTCTTCTTCTTCGGCCTCGTGCTAACGGCGTTGGGCGCGATCGACGTTACGCTGTTCGTGAAGTTGCCGTTGCTCGTCAGTTTCTCCCGTGACTTCACGACTCAGCAGTCGGTCAAGACGTCTGGTCGATTACGTCCGCCCCTAAGTGTTCGATAATACACTTACGCGGCTCACAAAAGTCGTGGAGTTCTATTCCACATGGCCGTATGCTGGCAGATCAATGACGCTTGCTGCAAGTGGCCTGGCTCCGCCTTCCATTGTGTGGTTTCCAGCACGGCACAAGGTTGGAACCGCCACATCAACGCCACAACTGCTGATGCTGCTTCTGACAGCGCTTGCACCGCAAGTTTCTTGGCCAGCGTACAAGTCCAGTCCAAGTGATGGCGCCAGTACGTATAGCCACAAGCCCACAAGCAAACACAGGAGTGCAGGACGCACGATCTACAGAACCACGCAGCAATTCGGATTATCATGGCAGGACTCGCTCCAGCATCCTTCGGCAAACCTACGACGAGACCCAACGCCTCAACATCACTTGCCGCAATATTCTAGTTTTTTTATCGAAGCCATTACCATTCTTGAGATACACTATTACAATTCACCTATTCAGAGATCTGCCATTATAATTCTATCTTTTCCTCATCTATGCCATTTTCTATGCTTACCACGTATAAGGGCCCACGGTCATTGAGTCATATGTTAAGTAATTAAGCAATTTCCAGATTAAAAATAGAATATAAATCATGTAAAACAGATAAACTAGATCAAGTATGTATAGCATACTAGCATGACAGATCAACATATTAGATATAGTATGAACGACAAGATTAGATCACAAGAATTATACCTGCCGACTGTAGCTGTAGTCATTGGTGATGCAGATGGTGGTGGTGATGGAACGAGGTCGATGTCGAAGTTGTCGAAGTTGAAGTCGTCAATGAGAGGTGGAGGAAGAGCTCGACGCAGTTGACGACGAATACGCCGGGACGTAGCGCCGTCTGACTTGGATAGAAGACAACCCGCTGTGAAAGTTGGGAACAGTAGCGCGGATAGCGCTTTCCAAAAACCTTATTCACCTTCTCCCAGTGCAATATCGCAAAGACGAGGGTTCCAGAGACCTGTTCGTTCGGTCGCTGGTGCACGCAAGCGATCGGACTAGAGTAGCTACGGCAGCAGCGCAACAGCGAGAAGACGGAAAAACTCTAAGTCAATTAGATACATTTTGACGTGACTGCTAGGTTGCTTATATAATCCTGTCCAACCGACCTAAGTCGTTTTAGGACTCTTAATTTGTAACCGTTTAGAACTCTGCAACTTGAAAGCCAAGAAACCTAAAACTAAAACTGTAAAAGGAGACCGCGCTCCCGCAAGGCGAGGAGCTGGATTTCGATGGACTATTCACGCGGGTATCGCGCGCCCCGTCCCGATGAGGCGAGGCGAGCGAGCACACACATGTGGGATTCTCTTTCTCCTCCTCACACTAGACTTGAGGAAGTGGAGAGGACTTCCATATCTAAGTATAGCTATCTCCACTTCAACAAGCAAGGTGGTACTAAAGAGTTCTCACATCCCCTTACTCACATGAATGGGCCTTTGAGATTTATTAGGAATTTTACAATTGGTTATTGGGCCAAGTCCATATAAATTCCAACAATCCTCCACCAGATCTCAAATACTCATTTAGAGATTTGTCTGTTCTAGCTACTGTTTGATATATCAGTGTTTCGGCAGAGACTATGAAGTTGAACTTCCGTCTAGAACATCAAGCTACACTCATCCATAACTTGAACAATGGACAACGCCTTGATTTACAAGTTCTGTGCGAATGAGCTTTACTCAAAGCCAAACTAGTACTTGGGCTGCCAGTAGCCTTACTCAGTGGGTGGAGCATATACGTCGTACTCCTTGGTCTCTTCATGAGCTTACTAGAGATCACCCAAATCTTATAGATTGCGACGTTTTACAGTCGGACTCATATAGGTATGTTCTTTCAAGAATGCTCTGCAGGACAACACCTTCGCTTGTTAAAGCCAATAGAACATATAAAGGCATTATCCAATCTACCATACAGTGCCTCAACACTTTGAGAGTATTGCATCTTCACATAGAGAGGGTTATAATTATACTCTCCTCAGTTTGCCAATAGTTTGTTTTTCCCATATCCTTAGTCATGGGATCTTCGATCAAAAACGTTGGGTTACTACTACTGCAAACTCACATGGGTCTCATACCCATCTCCCTTGATGTGATTTCTATCACATTCTGTGATAGCCCTTTTGTAAAGGGATCTGCCATGTTTTTGGATTGTTAAGTAATTAGGCAATTTCCAGATTAAAAATAGAATATAAATCATGTAAAACAGATGAATTAGATCAAGTATGTATAGCATACTAGCATGACATATCAGTATATTGGATAGTATGAACGACAAGATTAGATCACGAGAATTATACCAGCCGACTGTAGCTGTAGTCGTTGGTAATGCAGATGGTGATGATGATGGAACGAGGTCGATGTCGAAGTTATCGATGTTGAAGTCATCGTCGAAGTCGTCAATGAGAGGTGGAGGAAGAGCTCGACGCAGTTGACGACAAATACACCGGGACGTAGCGCTGCCTGACTTGGATGGAAGACGACCCGTTGTAAAAGTTGGGAGCAGTCACGTGGATAGCACTTTCTAAAAACCTTATTCGTCTTCTCCCGGTGTAGGATCACAAAGACGAGGGTTCCGAAGACCTGCTCGTCCGGTCGCTGGTGCACGCAAGCAATCGAACTGGAATAGCTACGGCGGCAGCGCAACAGCGAGAAGACGCAAAAACTCTAAGTCAATTAGATACGTTTTGGCGTGGCCGCTAGGTTGCTTATATAGTCCTGTCTAACCGACCTCGTGTCGCGATTACAATCTAAGTCATTTTAATACTCTTAATTTGTAACCGTTTAAAACTTTGCAGCTTGAAGGCCAAGAAACCAAAAACTTAAACTGCAAAAAGGAGACCGCGCTCTAGCAAGGCGAGGAGCCGGATTTCGACGGACCATTCACGCACGTTCTTCAGCTGCACGATATTTCCTGAAGTAAACTTCAGATCTATCGTGCCAACACCACGAACAGAAGCATGTGATCCATTCCCCATCAGGACGGAGGAACCTTGGAGCCCCTGATAAGAAGAAAACAAAGAGATATCAGCATACACATATATTAACACATGTATCGACCCACTAACTTAGAGGTTGACTTTCTTTTTCTCTTTCTTGTCCGCTCGCTCCGGACAATCTTTAGCAAAATTACCAAGCTCTCCACACACGAAGCAAGGTAGCTCTGCTTTGTCTTTCTTCTTCTTCTTGAAGGCCTTATTTTGTTTAGCATTGAAAGCAGGTTGCTTAGGCCTTCCCTTGTTCTTGCCATGGTTTCTTTGGACGAAGTGGGTGCTAGCTTTTTCCTCGTTCCCCTTCTCAATGTTGTCTTTAGCTCGAGCTTTCTCCTCAACATCAAGAGATGCTATCACGTTTTCAACTGATATTTTCTGTCTCTTATGTTTGAGACTTGTGGCGAAATTCCTCCATGAAGAAGGCAATTTAGCAATAATGCACCCAGCTATAAACTCATCGGGTAAGACATATTTAAGGAGTTTAAGTTCCTTAGCCAGGCGCTGAATCTCATGAGCTTGCTCGACTACTGATTTGTTAGCAACCATCTTGTAATCATTAAAGCTCTTCATGATATACAGCTCTTTGTCTGTATCTGAAGCACCATAGGTAACATTCAGATGATCCCACATAGCCTTTGTGTCTTTTATGTGCATCATCGAATCAAATAGATGATCTGAAATCACATTACGCACAACTCCCACAAAGATTTCACTTGCTTCCTGTAATTTTCTCATATCTTCATCAGAGATATTTTCCTCAAGCAAGCCATCTTTGACCCAGAAAACTTTCATGGCAGTAAGCCAATCCGTGACCTTGATAGACCACCTCTTAAAATGCACACCAAAAAACTTTTTCGGCCTCAGCGCGTCAACAAAACTAGCCATAGATAATTCTGGAAACGACCTATAGTAAGGTTTTTGGATTGTTAAGTAATTAGACAATTTTCAGATTAAAAACAAAATATAAATCATGTAAAACAGATGAACTAGCTCAGGTATGTATAGCATACTAGCATGACAGATCAACATATGGGATAGTATGAATGAAGATTAGAACACGAGAATTATACCTACCGACTGTAGTTGTAGTCGTTGGTGATGCAGATGATGGTGATGATGGAACGAGGTCAATGTCGAAGTCGTCGATGTTGAAGTCATCGTCGAAGTCGTCAATAAGAGGTGGAGGAAGAGCTCGACGCAGTTGACAACGAATACGCCGAGACGTAGCGCCGCCTGACTTGGATGGAAGATGACCTGTTGTGAAAGTTAGGAGCAGTCGCGCGGATAGCGCTTCCCAAAAACCTTATTTGTCTTCTCCCGGTGCAGGATCGCAAAGACAAGTGTTCCGGAGACCTGCTCGTCCGGTCGCTGGTGCATGCAAGCGATCGGACTGGAGTAGCTACGGCGGCAGCGCAACAGCGAGAAGAGGCAAAAACTCTAAGTCAATTAGATACGTTTTGGCGTGGCCGCTTCTCTTGATGTGTTACCGTTTATCCCGCTACCGTTTTCGTTTCCCGCTACCGTTTTCGTTTCTCCTCAACTATATAAACGGTAGCGGGATAAACGGTAATACGAAAATGGGTAAATACGATCGGAAAATAGACGGAAACGAACGGTAAGCGGAAACTTAAGCCAGGATTGCATGCCGCATATGATAGCTCAAATACACCTAACAGACCACACATAAATATTAATACAATACCAAATATGAAATATCCATACATCACACAAATATTAAAAGGTCACCAAATATCCTAACAGACCACACAAATGAAGAGCGTAGCAGACAGCAAGGTCACGACATCACAATTACAACACAGTAAATGTGTTACAAAGCAAATGAACAGACCATGTTCACGGTCCACAGAACAGAGCTCCACGCCTCCACCAACAGGACAGCAGAGAGCACACAGAATCATATGACTAGCATATCAGTTTTTGGGCCACATTGGGCTTCTAGCCTGGGCTGCCTATCCCAGATTGCTGAAAACGGGATACAAAACGGGATAATCCCGGATGAAAACAGGATTCCGCAAAGACGAACAAACGCTCAACCGTTTTCGGTCCCGCTCCCGGATTAGTCCGTCCCGTTTTCGGTCCCGTTTTCGTTTATCCTGCAAAAAAACAAAAACAGACGAGAAAATATGGTATACGGTTGCGGACGGAACGGGATTCATCCCGTCCGTTTTCATCTTTACTCCCCTTTACGGTGCTCTCCTTGTCTTGTCTTGTCCAGAGACATCGCCGGCGACGACGTGAGGAACCGTGTCAGTCTCGGTGCGCCACCGCTCTCTTTGCTCGCACGTGTCCAGCTCGCCCCGGACCTCCGCCGCCGCAACCGACAACGCAGACGTGTCCACTGTCTGCCGCGGGTGCTCACACGCCTTTCGTTGTTGGTCTCCGTTATCCGTAGTTGCCGGCGGTGGGCTTTGCATGGCGGCACAGCACAGCCCGCGCGCTGCGAAAGAAAAACAATAAAAAGGCGTGACGCGATGGCAAGTCCTCGCCGGCCGGTTTGTGTTTGCTAACCCGGAAGGCGGAAAGGCGAATGACACAACTGCCCCTAGCTAGCTAGTAACCGTTGGTACGTTTGCCCCGGTCAATGATGGGCCTTGGGCGTTTCTTAACCACGCCCAACGGCCGGTTTATGCATGTGGACCGTAACCCCGACGGTCCCACTCCCATTTCATCCACGCATCGCGCGTGTCCCTGACGCGACGTTCTCCGATCCATCGACCGTCGGATACATGACCGGCGCATCTCCTTGCCTAGGCGGCTGGGCCTGGATCGTTCGCGCGCTTTACATCGTCATGGCGGCGGGTCATCCAGGCGACCAGGGGCCCGTTTAGTTTCCAAAAAATTTTACAAAATTTTTTAGATTCCCCGTCATATCGAATCTTTGACACATGTATGAAACATTAAATATAGATAAAAAATAAAATTAATTACACAGTTCAGACGAAATGAACGAGACGAATCTTTTAAGCCTAATTAGACCATGATTGGATAATAATTGTCAAATAACAACGAAAAGTACTACAGTATCATTTTACCAAAAATTTGGCAACTAAACCGGCCCCGCGTCCAGCGGCTTCCGCAGCTCCAGCTCGACGCGACGCGACGCGACGCGACAAGCGAACCGAGCGAGGCTTTTTGCCGAATGCCGAGCGAGGACGTGGAGACCGGAGAGAAAGGTACCTTCAGCGGACGCCGGAACCAAAGGCACTCTGCTGGGCTCGGTGCGCCCTGGCCTCACTCGGTAAACTCTGGGCATGTTTGGTTTAGAGCCACACCACGCCACGCTTAAGCTGCGGCTGCCACATCAACTTTGGCTTCTGTTTGGTTCTCGTCTAAGTTTGGGCTGCCAGAGTCTTGTCTCCCTGTCGTTTTCTCCATGCTGCTTGTCTTCTAGTGTGTGGAGTGTGTGGCGAGCTGTGGCGAGTGTGGCGGAGAATCTGAACGCCACCGGATTGTGGCAGCGCCACACTGCGCCACACTGCGGCATGGCGGACGTTGGCTCCAAACCAAACATCCCTTCTATCCATGCAGCGTTCCAGTCGTCGACCAAGGCTGTGTTCACTTTCGAAATATTTGGAGAAAATATTCTTATAGCACTTTTGTTGTTATTTGACAAAAATTATCTAACCATGAATTAATTAGGCTCAAAAGATTCATCTCGAACTTTACAGACAAATTGTATAATTAGTTATTTTTTTTACCTATATTTAATGCTCCATGCATGCGTCCAAAGATTCGATGTGACGGGTGACAGAGAAAATATTTTGGGAAGTGAACACAGCCCAAAACAAATAAACAATGGGGTTGTTTAGTTCGTGAAAAAGTTTGGGTTCGGCTACTGTAGCACTTTTCGTTTTATTTGGCAATTTATGTCCAATCATGGACTAATTAGGCTTAAAAGATTTGTCTCGTGATTTACAACTAAACTGTGTAATTAGTTTTTTCTTTCGTCTACATTTAGTACTCCATGCATGTGCCGCAAGATTCGATGTGACGGGTACTGTGCAAACTTTTTTGGATTGTAGGGGCAACTAAACAGGCCCAATGAGGCTAAAGCCCAAATAGACTGATAATAACTGACACCGCAAATATGGCCCAGTCTGTAAAGTGTTAGGTGTCACATCAGATGTTTTATGAGATGTCGGAAGGGGTGTTCAGATATTAATAAAAAAATAATTACAGAACTCGTCTGTAAATCGTGAGACAAATTTATTAAGACTAATTAATCTGTCATTAGCACATGTTTACTGTAGTATGACATTGTTTAATCATGAACTAATTAGGCTTAAAAAATTCGTCTCGCAAAACATACGCAATCTGTGTAATTAGTTATTTTTTTAATCTACATTTAATATTTTATGTATATATCAAAATATCTGATGTGATAGGATGTAAAGTTTTGAGGAGTGAACTACACAGGGCCTATGTCGATACACACCAGAGGCGGCTGCTGCCGTACCGTACGTCACAGGATTCAATCCCCTTCCAGGCTTCGACCGCCGCTTTCTCTTCCGTTCTAGTACTAGCTTCCATTGACTCGTAAATAGGAGTATATTTCTCTTTTATTTGCACGAATTTAATTCTACAGGAACCATGCTATAGCTAGCCATAGAAATTACAAAACTGAAAAAGAAAACAAGGGACTTGTGTAGTTTGTGAGGGCAGTCCCAATGGTGCATTGATGATGGTTTCTGTCCTCATTAAATGACATGCCACGTAGGCAAAATGTTGACATGGCAACGTAATTAATGAAGAAAGAGAGCAAAAATCTTAGAAATGGTTTCTTCATGAAGAAATCAAGTCTACTCTTGACCCAATGCACCAAGAAATCATAAAATCATCATTGGGGAGAAACCACCAGTTTCTAGGGAGCTCGTGTTGCACTCCCATCGGAGGAAAAAGATAGAGTTGGGAGGAGAAAGAGAAAATAATTATTACTCATAGAAACTATGGGTTAAAAAGCATTACTTTTTTGGTACGGTATCCTATATTATAGAAACTACTAGTTTCTTTCATTGGGACTGCCCTGAGCGAGACATCCCGATTCCCGATGCCAGCCAGTCACTCACTCAAATGGTGCAGTGCAGCCTTTTGGTACTACGGCGCTCCACCTCAGCATCTCCTACCAAGTATCAACGGCCGCCGCCACCTTTACGGCTTTAGCCCAGTCTCAATGCGAATTTCATAGAGTTTTATGGGCATTAAATATGTTAACATAACACTGTGTTAATGAAAAGAGAGATGATAAGAATTTTATGGGAGGAGAGAGATTTTCATGAGGATGAAACTCTTCTGCACTGTTTCTAAAATATAAGTGCGTTAAAAATTGGGACATGAAATTAGCATTGAGACTGACCTTACTGCCCCGAGAGGGTGTTTGGGGAATGGAAAATTTTTGGGTGTCGACGTGTCGCAAAGATGTCAGGAGGGGTTTTCAGATACTAATAAAAAAATAAATTACAGAACCCGTCAGGAAACTGCGAGACAA
Source organism: Saccharum hybrid cultivar R570 (assembly GCA_038087645.1). Classification (NCBI taxonomy): domain Eukaryota; kingdom Viridiplantae; phylum Streptophyta; class Magnoliopsida; order Poales; family Poaceae; genus Saccharum; species Saccharum hybrid cultivar. The sequence goes on from JAQSUU010000198.1 coordinate 3,322,925, forward strand.
ATCTAATGATACTAATTAATCTATCATTAGCACATGTGGGTTCCAGTAGCCTTAAGGCTTTTCATGGACTAATTAGGCTTAAAAGATTTGTCTCGTGATTTCTCCGAGAACTGTGCAATTAGTTTTTTTTTGTCTACATTTAGTACTCTATGCATGTGTCCAAAGATACTCTTTTACTGTAGAAGGCAAAAAAAATTTTGGGAGCTAAACCCAGCCTGAGTACTAACTGAACTGAATAATCATGCTGTATCATCCTCTGAACTTCAGTTGATATATAGTTACTTTTAAGGCCTTGATTAGATGCGAAAATTTTTTGATGAAAATATCACATCGGATGTTCCGTGCGATGTTGGAAGGAGTTTTTAGATACTAATAAAAAAAACTAATTACATAGCTTGTCTGGAAACCGCGAGACGAATTTATTAAGCCTAATTAATCCGTCATTAGCACATTTGTTACTGTAGCACTTTAGTGTCAAATCACGGACTAATTAGACTCAAAATGTTCATCTCCACCCTGTTCGTTTGAGCTATTCAGCGGAATCAGCAGTCATCCAGCAGTGTTTTTCTCTCACAACAAATCAGCGAACAGTACTTTCAGCCACAATAAACCAGCGAAACGAACAAGCTGCTCGCGATTGCCAACTAAACTGTGCAATTAGTTTTTTTTGTCTACATTTAATATTCCATGTGCCGCAAGATTCGTTACTATAGTTTTTCATGAAAAGTTTTTGGATCTAAACAAGTCCTAAAAATGGGTCATTCTAAGTTCACTTTTGGCCCAAGTATGGACCTAAAACCACACTTTGAATGAACTACTTTAAAAGTTGGATTAAGAATTAATGTAATAGACCCAAACGATAATATGTAAAAGTTTAGGAAAACATTTCGTTCTATTAATACAGAACACGTATTCTCAATTCGATCATGGAGAACACCGCCCGCGCACTCATGGGCATGGCAGGCCTAGCCCCTGACGTTACCAGGCCTTTTGCAGCTTCTGTTCTCCACAGAGAAGAAGCAGCACAATGAGTGGAACTTTGGGGTTATTTAGTTGGTGAAAAAGTTTGAGTTCGGCTACTGTAGCACTTTTCATTTTATTTGACAAAATTTATCCAATTATGGACTAACTAGGCTCAAAAGATTCGTTTCGACATTTACAGACAAACTGTGTAATTAGTTATTTTTTTTACCTACATTTAATGCTCCATGCATGCGTCCAAAGATTCGATGTGACGGGTACTGCGCAAACTTTTTTGGGTTAGGGGAGGAACTAAACAGACTCTTTATTGCAATTTATATGGCAGAGAAGATGCCTTCTTCAATTGGTTAAGTAAATGATTTAAAACGCTGACATCACAACGGGGACGTAGCTCATATGGTAGAGCGCTCGCTTCGCATGCGAGAGGCACGGGGTTCGATTCCCCGCGTCTCCAATCTTTTGACAATTTTAATTATCTTTTGCCGCCACCTACTGTTCGTCCATTTATTTGGATCATTTTAATTTGAGGAGCTGTGCCAAATAGGCCCTCAATTTGGTGGAGCACCCCTCGAGGAGATCCACCAAATTGGTGAATCTGGCCCTTACATCCACCTTTTCGGTGAATCCAGATTTGGTGGAGCTAGAGTGTTTGGTAAATTTTTTGTGAAGTGAAACTATTTTTGGTGGATCTAGAGGGAGAGGAGCTGTCCTGTCCCAAACAAGCCCTGAGATTGGTGGAGTTGGGAAAATTTCCCATCACTGCCACCGGTTATAGAGAAAACGATTCGTTCTTTTCCTCCTCGGTCTTTTCTTCTTCCGTGCAAACCTCCACGCTGCCGCACCATCTCGTCAGCGCCAGTAATGCAAGCTCCGGTGCGCTCTGTTGTGCTCGCCATAGGCTCTTCGGTGAGCTCTCCGCCGCCCCCCACACCCCGTCCACCCCTCTCCATGGCAGGCTGTGCCCGCCCCCGGCAAGGACACGCCCGCCCTCGGCGAGGTCGCGCCCCAAAAGCTCCGGCACGCTCCGTTGCGCTCGCCATTGGCTCTCCGGTGAGCTCTCCGTCGGCCCCCGCGCCTCGCCCACCGCTCACCATGGCAGGCTCTGCCCACCCCCTGCGAGGTCGCACTCGCCATGGCCCGCCCCCGAGCTCTCTGCCGCCCCCCCCCCCCCGCGCGCCCTGCCCGCTCCTCTCCATGGCAGGTTGCGCCCCGCCCCTAGCTCTCCGGCGAGCTCTTCGCTGGTCCCTCGCACCCTGCCCGCCAGCCCAGCGCGCCCCTCTCCATGGGAAGCCGCCCTCATCACGTGCCACAACCCAGCGAGGCCGCGCGCCCCTCCCTAGCCACCATGCGCCCCTCCCTGTTGAGCCACGCCGGCCACCGCGCGCTCCTCCCATGGTCGTGGCCGCGCCTAAGTGGCTACCCATCGTCCGCCCATGCCTTGTAGAACCAGCCAGAGGTGGAAGAACACTCGTAGATTTTTTTGAGACATTGACAAGTGGGACCTATTCCAATGGCAAATATGTCAATTCCATTGAAAATGCCCTTGTGTGGATTTGGAGCTACTTTGTTACCCAAACAGTTCCGTGGAACTGCTCCCTAGTGAATCCCAGATCCAGATTCAGTTTTTTAGATGGTGGAGCTAATCCCAAACAGGCCCAGAGAGGGCCTTCGCCACTATACTTGCAAATAGCTAGACTACTTTGTGTCCAAGAGTGCTGATGGTGCCATGCGGGCAAATCCAAGATTTGGGTGTTCACATGTAAAACAACAAAAGAAACCTAATTAAATATGTTAAAATAGAAATCTCCATGCTTTTCATCTCTTCATATATGGGTTTAACAAAAAATATTAAAATAGAATTCTCCATGCTTTTTATCTCTTCATATATGAGATCAACGAAAAATAGAATTCTCCATGCTCAACCTTGCATAGGGAATTGCATTTTTCATGCCTAGGTAAAAAACATGTTGAACCAAAATATCAAGCTCTCTTAATATATTTAGCAAGATAACACACCACACAAACATTTTCATGTCACTATATTGAGGATGGGAATTTCGTATCAAGGGGGTCTCTGTGTCGGAATTTTTGATGGGGTCGGTCGGAGTTTCCGAGAGCTTGGTGTTATTTGAGCTAACCATGGCTGTGAGGTTATACCATACTAGTTCGGTATGAGCTAGGTCAATCCAACTGCTTTTAATAGCTGGTTTTTGAGCGAAGAGGTTTTTATACCCCTAAGCACTCTCTTTTTAGGGTTGCTGATTCTGGTGCTATCCATAGACTTTGTATAAACTTGTGAGACACTCCCCACACCTATATTTGTGATTTTGCATGATTAGTAAAGATCAAAGTAGTGGTTGAGTGGGATTCAAAATTGTGAGCAATAGAGAGCAAGCCAACTTTTGAGCACTTGTAGCTCAAAGATCTCGTGAATGCATTTGTTATTCTTGGAGGTCAAGTATCCTAAATGGCTAGGAGTCGTTGGCGAGCAACCAAGATTGTGGTGTACCGTGACAAGTTTGTGAAGGCTCCGATGTCGCCTTCACAAGGGAATTGATCAAGCTAGTGGATCAAGGGAAGTAGTCTAAAGAAACCCAACTAGAGTACACCCCAAAGTGGTCACTCATGGCTTCCTCAATGAAGACATAGGACTAAAGTCGGAGCCCGAACTTCAGTGAACAAATCCTTGTCTTCATTGTGTTTTGAATTGCAACATTTGTATTTGTCTCGATCTACTTGGGTTGTGATCTTTGGTGTGCAGGAAATCTTCTTCCGACATATTCTAGAAAGCCACTGTAGCAAAGGATTGAAACTTGAGCCGAAAAAGAAGAGTTTTAAGTTTTGGTAGTGTTGGCCCGTGCATACCGGAATAGTCCAGTTTGACACCCATAGAAACTGAAATTTGTATTCTTGTGTCTAATCCTTTATTTTGCAGATGTTTAGCTCCTAGCTTATTTAGTAATTATTATATACTTAGTGTATTATCTCTAGAGGGCTTTATATCTCTGATTTGGGATTGCAAGAAATTAGAAATCTCTATTCTGACGACTTCCATATATATTTTAATTTGTAAATTTTCAGATTCGCCCATTAACCCCTCTCTAGGTAATATCCTCGATCCTTTCAATGATAACTTTCCTATTTGACCTTAGAAACTCAACTTATGTTCATAATTATCAACAGACAAACTTATCATAACAATTTCTCAACATCGCATTTCTAGCATAATTTTTTTATAATAAATCTATGAAGAATGTAACTTATACATATAAGTTTTTGTTGTTCAATTGTATTTTGAAATTATTTATACATAACTTATTATGCACAACTTTTTACATGATTCGATCTAGGCAAACTCCTATAGAAGAAAAATGGGTAGGTTAATATAAAAATAAAAAAGAAAAAATAGATTGTTCGTCTAAACGGTCTTTTAGCCTATTTACACACTATTTAAATGACATCTAGTGGTATGCCTTTTTTTTAATCGGCTGTTTATCGCATTCAAACGACCATTTTGCCCATTTATTAAATTGTCGTTCAGCCAAACAATGGCTAAACAGCAGGTGATCCATTATTTTTAGGAAAATAATAAAAAAGCATATTAACAACATCCAGGATAAGTTGAAGAGATATTGGACCAAGTTGGTCTAAGTGGGAAATATGAAAAAAAAAATTGAAAAAAATATACTGATAGTATTAATATACTTGGATAAAGTATAAAGTATCGACAAATAAAACATATAATTTCTGGACACTCAAAAACTTTTACGATGTTGTGTTGAAGTAAGAGCATCCGAAACTTTTGGAACAAAGAATTCGAAAGTCTCTGAACAAAAAGCCTACAACCATAGAAACAGAGAGATCATGAGCCCCGCATTCGTGAAAAAAACAGATCAGCCATCTCACGTTCCCTCGGAGCGAACAACCACCATATTGGATTTGCGCAATCCACAAAAAACATGCAATGTTTTATAACTACTGACTATGTGCATAGTTTGTTGTAACACCCGAGGTGTTTGCCAAGCTGGCTCTCCTCCTCGCTCCCAAGCTGCTCCAGCACGGCGCCACCATGGCCGTGAGCTGAGCTTCATGGCCGTCGCGTTCCCGCCTCTCCTCTCCACCGCAGTCGCGGCCGCGTGCTCAACAGCCCTCGCTGCTTCCTCCTCTCCGACCGGTGCCCCTTGGTCAAGCAAGACGACCGCCGGAGCAGCCGGCCATGGGAGCGTTCCCATCGCCGCCGCCGACGTCCGCGGCCAGACCTCGTCGGCCCACCTCGGGGTGAGCCGCGGCCACCAACGAGTTCGCGCAGGCCTCCTGGTGCTTCCCCGCCACTTCCCCGACGCCGGCATGGCCTCTTTTCGCCGGTACGATGAGCTCCGATGACCTCCTCTGTTCAATTCGCGACCAGGGACCCGGAGGTTGAATTTGAAGAAAGGAAGGGGCCTATTTGCACTGTCATAGACTCATATGAATAGTGCTCTCAGGACTGATTTGTAATTATTTTTGCAGGAACTTTGGAAATTTATAGTAAATCGTGGAAAAATTGTAAAATAGCAAATGAGGACTTTTTGTAATCCTTGTGAAATTCTCTATGCAGTAGATCTATAATATTGCATGTTTTAGTTTAAAGTTTTCTCTGTAAAAATGGATTTGTGCAGCTAGGTTTTTAATGCTAGTTGTATTTGTCATTTTCATAACTGTAGATCTAGGGCTCCAAATGAAGTGAAATTTTTGTGGCATGCTACTCATATGATGATTGATGTGTGGTAAAAATTTCATGAATTTTGGTTGCCATTTGAGTGAGTTATTAGTGTATCTTTCTCTCACATGAATTCTTGTATTAGCAACTTGTCTTTTTCATAGAGGTTTACATACATGTCCAAATGACTTGAAATTTGTACAGTAGACTATTGGGTGTATGTAAGATCTACTGTAATTTTTATAGATTTTATTATAGACTTTTGATATATGTTTATTATTTCACCTTGCTATTTAAATCAATTAAGAAATGCTTTAGAAGAAATTATTTAATGATGAGCACTATGCTTTTTGGTGATCATTTAACATGCACTTTATGATGGTTACATTGATTGTGGCCAAATGTGTGTTTGGAATGTAAGTTAATATTTATTCTTGCAATTGATGCTTTCCTGGACAGTTTCTGGGACTTTGGTAATTGCACCATGAAAATGATGTTTTCTGAGAAACATGTTTATAACAAAGTTGTAGATAACTCATTAATCTAGCTTGTGTTAAATTTTGGTGGCATTTGGCCTTATAGTTTGTGAGTAATGAATGTTTCAATTTGGGTTCCAGAAATAGTTGTTCTCTGGAATCTCTGGACCAGATTCTGTATTTATGCATGTTTGATTTGGTTAACTTGAGAATCATGCTAAGATGATTAAAGATGAATTATGGACAATTTCATAGGCTTTCCAGAATGTCTTGTTTCATGGCTATTGGATTTGTATAACTCCAGTTATGACCTAAACATGTAGATGTTGTTTGCAGTCCAGAAATTGTCAGATGCTAGTTATGGTTGTTTACTCCATGTGTTGCTAAGTGTGGCTTATACCCTTGATGATAGTCAAGTTAAGATACTTATGATCTTGTTAAACTTGTGTTATGCTTAATGTGCTTGCCCTCTTTAATTGGTTGTGTGATGTTAGTTAATTAGCTTTTGGTGTCTATGTCTTAATCATGTGTTTACATGAATGATTATGTGATGCATCTTGTGTTACCATTCATCATATTCATACGCATGCATCTTGCATCTCATTTAGGTTCGCTAGATGCACCACGTGAAGGATGAGATGTTGAAGCCAAACCTGAAGACGGTGTTTGGTGGACCTATCCCGAAGATGGCAGGACTAAACAAGTGTCAGGATGGGAGATGCTCGTCAAGCGAGTGTCATCTGTCAACACTAACCTTAGTGTTCGATCCCAGGCAAGCCCCGGAGCATTCTAAGCCTCCTATTTTATAAAAGCAATTGAGTATATATATGTTATATATGTATTGTTGCATTAAGTTATAGGAGTTGATTGAAAACACTTGCTGCATATATATCCTTTTCCTTGTCCCGCAAATATGCCTGGAATCCTATTTTGGTTCGGGATCGAAAATATTGCTTAGCCCTGCTTAGACCGGTAGCGATCAGTGATTTTCTGTCACCGGCAACTATAGGTGGTTACTGGAATACTTTAGCTATGGAATGGATGATATCCTGGAAATAACCAAGTGTTGATGGATAATTGGAGACCGGGCGGAATAAGTATGGGGCAACTAGACAGGGTTCTGGGGTGCTTGTAGTTTCCGCCTGTGTCGATTAAGGACCGACCGTTGTTGGGCCTCGAGTCATGTTGAACGCATGCCTCACATTTAGCTGGCCGAATAAAGTACCTTTCGACCGCGAAGCCGGGAGATTATTCGGGCCGAGTGGATTGCCCGCAACGCACTGTACTGGAGCAGTAGTGGCAGGAAACGGGGGCGCGATGATAAGGCCAAAGAGCAGTCGGGCGGCCCCCGGGTACATGTGGTTCCTGGTAAGCTCGCGACTTTACCTGAATGGTTGACTCGGTGACCAATACCTCACTTTAGCGGGTGAGTGAGGTTTGTGTGAGGAATAAATTACCAGCTGGTTAATAATCGATTCGAATCGCCATCGCTCCTGGATAGTGAGCACTTGACTCGAGTTACTGCATCGTAGTAATAATGATGGAACACGGATGGTTATGTGGATAATGTTGGAAATGCTAAACCTGAGATGGTAACCTTTGATGTTAATGGTTAATCAAGTGATTGCTTTAGCATAGGTGCTTACCTAGATTGAATAGGTTATAACAAAGATGATGCAAAAGGACTTAAATTAGTTTATTCATGATAACTTATGCTTTTCGCAAATGAGTCAAGCTAGCCCACTGAAAGAAAGCCTTGCATACTCCTTGGTGTCATATTATTTCTGGTTTATGACGGATAAGTCTAGCTGAGTACCTTCTCGTACTCAGGGTTTATTCCCACTTGTTGCAGGTTGTGATGTATCATAGCTACTGCAAGAATTGGAAGACTCCGGCTGTTGTGGCGGAGTGTGATCATGGGCATGATCCTTCTGAGCTATCTTATCTTTCATGCTTTTGTTGGAAATTGACATTGGTACTGGCATGTATTTGAATTAAGGTGATATTAGTTTTCAAACTACTTTGCTTCCGCTACTTTTGAACTTGAGTTGTAATAACTCTACTGAACTCCGATATATGTTGAATTACTTATGAAATAGATGTAACATATGACCTGTTATGTTGGACCACTACGATCTTGGCTTGTATGTTGGTTGGTTTGAAATCCCTCAGGATTTTATTGGACTACCGGAGTTATAAGAGCTTAAGTATGGGAATTTAATTGCTCCGGCGATTGTTTTTGTACTTTTGTTCTTATAATTTGGGCGGTTCCGTGACAGCTGGTATCGGAGCAAGGTTCAACACTAAACATGTCATATGTGTATTGAAAACAATGGTTTTTGTTTGCAAAACTCAGTTTTTGACAACTTATAGCTATTGCATATATAGGTTTGTTTAAATCTGAATTTTAAATCTAAGTATGCCAGTGGTCATTTCCTTTATGCCCAATTAAGGACCCTTAGGTGGCTTAATTAAGTATTAACTTAGGGGTTTTAAATTTTTGCATCTATGCCCAAGCCAAGGTATGTATGAGTGATAACTTGACCGCACTATTACCCTGTGGTCGAATGGTAGTGGTAACCTTCATATATGAAATAGCCATATATGTCGCTAGAGTTACATTTTTGCAACGTCGCACCTACGCCAAGGTAAGTGTGAGCTGGGAGAGCATGACCGTTCAACCATCGGTCTAGGGGAGAGTTAGTTGTGGTTACTGGCATAATTACATGTTTAACCATGTACTTATGAAAGTACTTAATTGTGGGTACAATTGTTGGGTAGCTATGATACCAAAGTATATGCATCAGGGGATGTATGTATGGAGAGTATTTAGTTTACTGCTTTCATTGTGTGCTATATTGGGAATTGTTGGGCTGCAATGAAATTTTCTGCAGGTACGCTAACCACGAATGCGTAAGTGAATGTAGCTGACGACTAGCTCTATATCGAGAGAATGCGTATTATGCCACCGACATAGAACGTGATTGCCACCTTAGGCTGGCAATCTTGTGAGGACGAATAAGACGAAGCATGCATCATCATGATTGTTGCTTTGTGCATATAACTATGCTCCTCCCACCTTTGTCCTAATAAATAAGTAACTTGAGATTGATGTGCATGCACTAAGTTGATTACTTTAGCATGCTTTTGTTTTGTCTAAACTTGTAGTTAGTTCTTGTTGAAAAATGCTTGTTAGGTGTGAACCTTATGCTTAGTATTGGATGCTTAAGCTAACCTAACTAATAATCTCAAGTGTCCGCTTAAAACAGTGATGTTGTGTAGATGCTTGTTATCTAGGTAGTGTCATAGTTGACCTCTCTTTTGTCCTCGGTGAGCATGTGAGCGTTGAAGATGCTTTATCCTAGAACAACGCTCACGTTACGTAATCGCATGGTCGTCGTCTCTAATTAGATTCTTCCGTAGGAGCCAGAGCCTTAGACGTGGTTGCTAGCCCTTGAATGTTTTTGTATCCATGCCTTGCTTGAACCGTAGGCCCTAGCGTAGTCCCCTTATATGTTTGCTTAGGCCTTGGACATCCGCTACCTTTTGGAGAATGCCCTTGTTCCATTGACCAACCCAGTTAAGTCCTAACGAACGTCGATCTTGACCACAGTTGTTGCTTGCCAAGTTTTGGAGACCATACCCAATTCCATGTTGGACCTCCCGATTGTCTCTCCTACAGATGATCCGAGCAACGCTAATCTCTCGTTGTCTAATCTAGAAATCTTTGCTTGCGAAATCAGGTGGCTATCTTATCAACCCAATCTCTGGTCGGTGTATCATTTTGTTCTAGAAGTCTGCTAAAGTCCATCTCAACTTCTAACGTCTCTCAACATTATTAATCTTGATCTCATGTTGTTGTCCAACGTGACCGAGAACCCTTGCTCAGTTGTCTTCGGCAATTAAGCTATGTTCCCTTGCGCTGTGTTTTAATCCTCGGATCGCCTCCGTGTTGACTCTAAACCTTGTAACTACCCTTGCTTGCTACTCCTCCCTTGTCTGGTACTTGTTCTTACCACCCAATCGGTGCCACTTGAAATTTCACTTTGTTTGTGCGTTTAATAATGGTGTTTCGATTAGCATTCTATGGTGCCGCGACGAAACCGAGAGCCTCCTGTGGGTGCGCACACAAGGTTATGCTGCTCGGCACGCGCTGGTATCAGGGTTGCTATTCATGATCCATTATGAAACGACATCCGATGTGTTATTTCTCGTGACCGTTTTCCTTGGTTATCTCCCTATATCTTATCTAAAGATTCATATCTTAGACCTTATGTAGTAGATATCCCTTGAAGTTGCTAAGAAGATGACCTTTGAAGAACAGTCGCCGGCATAAGCATTGACAGACTGCAAGAGGTGGTAGATAAGTGACTCTCCCTATGTGTCCTTGTATGACGTCGGTCATCGATTGAGCAAAGTATGCCATCCCTGTTGAATCGAATGAGCACCTAACACTAAATGATTGGACAAGTTATCCATTGGAAAGGAACCGATCGTCACATGGTGCATTTGACCTAACTATCAAAGTCTTGATCCTTGTGTAGATGACAGTCATACAGATGAAATCAGCTCTCTCTGGTGTGACTCCTTATCTGTAGACTTCGATGCCGACCACTTGTTTGTGCCTCGACTGCAATTATTGTGGTGGTCAAGAGTAAAGGTTAGAACTTTGAGAATTGAGAGACAAATGATTATTTACCAGTAAGAAGGTTAATCTCCAGTCAAGTAACGATTCCTCGATAGCTATTATGGTTATGTCCCGACGAACAATAGTAAGCAAAGAAGCCATGAAGCCGGTCAGCAATGCAAGTGCTACTTCTCCAAATGTGCTATCAAGTCAATTCCATCTTGGACAATCACGTATATAGTGCAAGATGTTGTATTAACCATGTGAAGAACTAGAGAAAGCATGTTCATAGTTTCGATCCGCATCATTGTGCCCCTAAGTACCACGAACAGTTTTTGGTTCAAGGTTCTATTGGATGAAATACCAGAAAATATTCAGAAATGGTTGCTTATCTACGTAGGGATGCCCTCCATGTGGAATAATGCTTTGTGCTCTGTGAAAACAGCCCACAACTCCAATGCTTGTGCATTGTCAAGATTGGTGACTAAATCAACGGTTGAACTTGTTCCCTGAGAAACATGTCAGGAAGACTATAGCCTCCATTCTCAGCTAGAGAAAGGCTTCTGCTACTATGAGAAAGATCAGAGAGTGCAAAACACACACCTCAACATGTGAAGCAAAAGAAAAGGAAGAACACGAAATCTGTCCAGAATTTTGTGGCACTACACCGGTTATCTTCACGCCAATGGTTAGTGACCCAAACGAAGTTGGATTGACCCCAAACTTGGTAACCTCATTCCTTGCTTAGGACCCTTCAATGTCTTAAGTTGGTATGAGTATTGGTTGAGTAAAACATAGGATTTGAGAGATGCCTTGTCAGCTTGGTTTACTGCCATTTCAGAACAGAGCTATTTTGGTGGATGGGTTGTTGGATAGTCAAATGGTGTCCTTTTGAGCTCAATTTTGGCGAGTAGTTAGAAGACCCATGGATCTATATGCCCACCAATATTTGTGCATATTGGAGCAGTAGTTTATGTGATATGAACAGAAAACAAAAGGATACAGAATCGGTGATTTCTCTGTTGACTGCGATCATCCTTCGCATTGGAAGGTTATGTTTGTAATGCATGCCAAGAACTTGCAATTGATAGGTATCTTGCTGTTAGACAACCCTCAGTACCCTTGGAAAGACTAATTGCACCCCTATGTGCCTTTGTATAAGAGAATCTTCTTAGGTAACATTTGGCAGACATCCAGTACCGATAGAGTCAGCTATCATTTTCACTGTTCCCTCAATAGACTCAGATAATACAGTGTTGGCATCAGAGAAAGAGAACTACACACGTGGAGCAATATGTAGTTTTCCATCAATTGGCATCGGAGTGAGTGAATAGTCTATGACCGGTATAGACATTGTCTATTGGTTAGACGGTTTCTGATAGCCTCAAAGAATATTTACCTCATATATGGATCCAACCCTTATCGGAAGTTGTACATGTTATGCCACTAGAAAAGTAGATGCTACGAGTAGTTAGTCCATGCTTGTAGTACTCTCCGTACACTGTGAATGAAGTACCGTACTGTCTTGGATTCCTCCCAGAGTAACAATGCTTCATGGAAGTCAGTGAAGGAAATTCTTCAGACAAAAGTTTCTGTGTAGCGTGAGTACCAGAAAGTTGTCTTCCAAATTAGCCTCTCTGCTACTTAAAGCTAAGTAGCCTGATGCGCTTGCAGATGTTGGAATTGGATAACATGCTTCACTTCCCTTGGAAAGTTCTTCGCACCGAATCTCGGGACGCGATTCTTTTAAGGGGGGAGGGCTGTAACACCCGAGGTGTTTGCCACCAGTTAAGCAGTAGGTTTGAGCTCAAACATGGTAGTTTAAGTGGTGATGAAGATGTCAAGGTCAAACCTATGGAAGCGAGCCCCAACCTAAACTTGGATGTTGCACCCTTGCTTTACATATAGTCCATTTTTAAGATATATGCTTGGGTGGTGTTGTTGCAATATCTTCATATGTCTCACCTTAGTACCTATCTATATTAGTCACTGGCAAAGTTTCATGACGTTTGGAATAAAAAAGTCACATGAAATGATAAGTTATATCCTTGTTGGAATGACTTTACTAAGTGTTGGAATTGCATTATTAAGTGGATGGAAATATAGGTCATCGACCAAACCTTGCAACCTTACCCAAAGGACTCTAGATGGACTCTACAACAAAAGTCATGAAAGGTTCGTGTTGAGCAAATGCCCAGAAAATGCTCCAATGGATCAAAACGGACAATTCAAGCTTTATCGCGATACTACTTTGGTCAAAGAAGAAATATAGTTTCTATATCAGTTTTGATGTTGGACCTTAAATAAAAGTTGTAGTTCATGTTGTGTAGAAGAAACTTTGTTTTTGGACCAAGAGCTATATCAGCTTGTAAGCTTGTTAAACAGAGGCTCGAAGTTTGGATCAGCTGCTGTTTTTCAGCCCTAGAAATAATTCTAAGTCCTGGATTGACAGCAGTGAGTTGCTATGTTTGTGACCTTTTATCTTCCAAATTCATATGGAAGCTCAATTGGAGTCCTTAATACGAGTTGGAGTACACCATGTGAAGGAAAGAATAGATCAAGTCTCACCAGATTTGGAGCTTGGTTGGACCTTCGAAATCAATTCACAAAACTGCTAGTTTCGTCATATTCACGAAGTTGGACCGGCAACGACAAGACGGTTGGCACGTCACGTTCTCGTGTTTTTGCTAAACAACTTGAGTTGAGCCAAAAATAAAAGTTGGAGTTTACATCTTGGAGAAGAGCATGCAAAAAGTTGGATTAAGTTTGATCAGGTTTTGACCTCCGAATGCGAGTTTCCGTGATCTCCGTCAACATGTTGACACTGCAGTTTTGGCAACCCGTTAACCGCTAATCCGTTGCTCTAATGACCTTGGCCCCTTAACGAAAATTGTAGAGCAACTCATGGGCTACAACTTTGGTTTTGGGCCCAAGTCCAAATTCGAACGGGACGAAGCCCAAATCGGCGCCCACCTCAGCCCCACCGACGCACGCCACGTGCTCGCTGAAAAGCCCACGCGTCCACCATGCACCAGAGCGCGCCCCACCATTATTGCCGCGCGTCCCGCTCCCTCTGCTGGCCGCTGCCGCGTGCCCCGCGCCCCTGCCATCAAAATGTTGACGCCTGAGCACCCCTGCCTCGCCCTCCCTCACTTCCCGCGCCTCCTGGCTCTCCTCCTCGCTCCCAAGCTGCTCCAGCACGGCGCCACCATGGCCGCGAGCTGAGCTTCATGGCCGCCGCGTTCCCGCCTCTCCGACGTCCGCGGCCAGACCTCGTCGGCCCACCTCGGGGTGAGCCGCGGCCACCAACGAGTTCGCGCAGGCCTCCCGGTGCTTCCCCGCCACTTCCCCGACGCCGGCATGGCCTCTTTTCGCCGGTACGATGAGCTCCGATGACCTCCTCTGTTCAATTCGCGACCAGGGACCCGAAGGTTGAATTTGAAGAAAGGAAGGGGCCTATTTGCACTGTCATAGACTCAGATGAATAGTGCTCTCAGGACTGATTTGTAATTATTTTTGCAGGAACTTTGGAAATTTATAGTAAATCGTGGAAAAATCGTAAAATAGCAAATGAGGACTTTTTGTAATCCTTGTGAAATTCTCTATGCAGTAGATCTATAATATTGCATGTTTTAGTTTAAAGTTTTCTCTGTAAAAATGGATTTGTGCAGCTAGGTTTTTAATGCTAGTTGTATTTGTCATTTTCATAACTGTAGATCTAGGGCTCCAAATGAAGTGAAATTTTTGTGGCATGCTACTCATATGATGATTGATGTGTGGTAAAAATTTCATGAATTTTGGTTGCCATTTGAGTGAGTTATTAGTGTATCTTTCTCTCACATGAATTCTTGTATTAGCAACTTGTCTTTTTCATAGAGGTTTACATACATGTCCAAATGACTTGAAATTTGTACAGTAGACTATTGGGTGTATGTAAGATCTACTGTAATTTTTATAGATTTTATTATAGACTTTTGATATATGTTTATTATTTCACCTTGCTATTTAAATCAATTAAGAAATGCTTTAGAAGAAATTATTTAATGATGAGCACTATGCTTTTTGGTGATCATTTAACATGCACTTTATGATGGTTACATTGATTGTGGCCAAATGTGTGTTTGGAATGTAAGTTAATATTTATTCTTGCAATTGATGCTTTCCTGGACAGTTTCTGGGACTTTGGTAATTGCACCATGAAAATGATGTTTTCTGAGAAACATGTTTATAACAAAGTTGTAGATAACTCATTAATCTAGCTTGTGTTAAATTTTGGTGGCATTTGGCCTTATAGTTTGTGAGTAATGAATGTTTCAATTTGGGTTCCAGAAATAGTTGTTCTCTGGAATCTCTGGACCAGATTCTGTATTTATGCATGTTTGATTTGGTTAACTTGAGAATCATGCTAAGATGATTAAAGATGAATTATGGACAATTTCATAGGCTTTCCAGAATGTCTTGTTTCATGGCTATTGGATTTGTATAACTCCAGTTATGACCTAAACATGTAGATGTTGTTTGCAGTCCAGAAATTGTCAGATGCTAGTTATGGTTGTTTACTCCATGTGTTGCTAAGTGTGGCTTATACCCTTGATGATAGTCAAGTTAAGATACTTATGATCTTGTTAAACTTGTGTTATGCTTAATGTGCTTGCCCTCTTTAATTGGTTGTGTGATGTTAGTTAATTAGCTTTTGGTGTCTATGTCTTAATCATGTGTTTACATGAATGATTATGTGATGCATCTTGTGTTACCATTCATCATATTCATACGCATGCATCTTGCATCTCATTTAGGTTCGCTAGATGCACCACGTGAAGGATGAGATGTTGAAGCCAAACCTGAAGACGGTGTTTGGTGGACCTATCCCGAAGATGGCAGGACTAAACAAGTGTCAGGATGGGAGATGCTCGTCAAGCGAGTGTCATCTGTCAACACTAACCTTAGTGTTCGATCCCAGGCAAGCCCCGGAGCATTCTAAGCCTCCTATTTTATAAAAGCAATTGAGTATATATATGTTATATATGTATTGTTGCATTAAGTTATAGGAGTTGATTGAAAACACTTGCTGCATATATATCCTTTTCCTTGTCCCGCAAATATGCCTGGAATCCTATTTTGGTTCGGGATCGAAAATATTGCTTAGCCCTGCTTAGACCGGTAGCGATCAGTGATTTCCTGTCACCGGCAACTATAGGTGGTTACTGGAATACTTTAGCTATGGAATGGATGATATCCTGGAAATAACCAAGTGTTGATGGATAATTGGAGACCGGGCGGAATAAGTATGGGGCAACTAGACAGGGTTCTGGGGTGCTTGTAGTTTCCGCCTGTGTCGATTAAGGACCGACCGTTGTTGGGCCTCGAGTCATGTTGAACGCATGCCTCACATTTAGCTGGCCGAATAAAGTACCTTTCGACCGCGAAGCCGGGAGATTATTCGGGCCGAGTGGATTGCCCTTAACGCACTGTACCGGAGCAGTAGTGGCAGGAAACGGGGGCGCGATGATAAGGCCAAAGAGCAGTCGGGCGGCCCCCGGGTACATGTGGTTCCTGGTAAGCTCGCGACTTTACCTGAATGGTTGACTCGGTGACCAATACCTCACTTTAGCGGGTGAGTGAGGTTTGTGTGAGGAATAAATTACCAGCTGGTTAATAATCGATTCGAATCGCCATCGCTCCTGGATAGTGAGCACTTGACTCGAGTTACTGCATCGTAGTAATAATGATGGAACACGGATGGTTATGTGGATAATGTTGGAAATGCTAAACCTGAGATGGTAACCTTTGATGTTAATGGTTAATCAAGTGATTGCTTTAGCATAGGTGCTTATCTAGATTGAATAGGTTATAACAAAGATGATGCAAAAGGACTTAAATTAGTTTATTCATGATAACTTATGCTTTTCGCAAATGAGTCAAGCTAGCCCACTGAAAGAAAGCCTTGCATACTCCTTGGTGTCATATTATTTCTGGTTTATGACGGGTAAGTCTAGCTGAGTACCTTCTCGTACTCAGGGTTTATTCCCACTTGTTGCAGGTTGTGATGTATCATAGCTACTGCAAGAATTGGAAGACTCCGGCTGTTGTGGCGGAGTGTGATCATGGGCATGATCCTTCTGAGCTATCTTATCTTTCATGCTTTTGTTGGAAATTGACATTGGTACTGGCATGTATTTGAATTAAGGTGATATTAGTTTTCAAACTACTTTGCTTCCGCTACTTTTGAACTTGAGTTGTAATAACTCTACTGAACTCCGATATATGTTGAATTACTTATGAAATAGATGTAACATATGACCTGTTATGTTGGACCACTACGATCTTGGCTTGTATGTTGGTTGGTTTGAAATCCCTCAGGATTTTATTGGACTACCGGAGTTATAAGAGCTTAAGTACGGGAATTTAATTGCTCCGGCGATTGTTTTTGTACTTTTGTTCTTATAATTTGGGCGGTTCCGTGACATTTGTGGACGGCAAACATGCATATTACATAATAGATTGCATCTCTCCAAGAGTTTTCAATACCCACTTCCAATCTTGATTTTATGGAGATTGAAAAAAAAACACTCTTGAACAGCTCCCTATCTCAACTCCCGATGTTTCCGCACTTGGGAAAAGTCCATCCATTCGCGTGGAAATAGACGTGTGTGTATCAATCAATCAGTCAATCTAAAGGTGGAAGGACGTGGAGGATGCATAAGAGCAAGGACAAGATTCCCAATGAAATGTACGAGAGAGAAAAAAGTATATAAAAGTGGTTAGGGTGATTTAGAAAAACTCCAGGATTTCTTATGCAGAATGGTCTTCTACCTTTAAAAGCGAGATTTTAGAAAATGGTTGGAGGAAGCCAACAAATATGCTCCTAACTTTTTTAGCCACTTAGAAAATTCATTGATTTACCAAGTGATTTCCTAGAAATTGGTGAAGATGCTCTAAACCTGCTCGGCTATACTCAAAATCTTGCTGCAAATATATTATGCAAGGCATTAGAGCAACTGCAAGATAAATACAGACTTTTAGTAAAAAATACCCTCCAACAACCTCTTTAATTGGATTTCTAATATAAATATCATTTATTCTGGATTTCTCACTAGTTAAAGATGGAGAGCAAAGATGGCTATAAAAAATGTGCACAAGATATTGAAAACCTGTTGAAGGATATAAGAATATAGAAAACAATTTTACTCAAATAACTCTTCAAATAATAATATAGAGAGCAAATTTTAGAAAGAGTTTTGGAGATGCCCGGGTCTACTTGTCCTAGAGCTTTTAGGTAGCAATTTGTTCCACGTAGAGTCGTGACACAGGAAATGAGTTCAGCTGAATCGGAAACGAAATGAACAACCTACTGTGCGTCTGAATTAATCTCGGTTAGAGGCTTATTAGAGCTGTAACGACATCATTGCAAATTAGTCGCGTGCATTGTACGTATGGTTGCTGACTCTGTTACGACTTCCATTTCGGACACGCATGGGATCGGAGCAGCCCCCGCTTGTGCATCTGCAGCATCTCGTTACGATAAATAGTGGGAGCACCTTCACCTTCCCGTCGCCTCATCGTCCTGTCCTGCCCTTTTCCACCTCTCTGATCTCCATCTCTTAGGGTTTAGGCGCCCAGTGTTCTCTTCCAAGACCAAGAGCGAGCTTGCTAGCTTCTTGTGCGGCGATCCCCACCATGTGCACCGTAGCTCCTTTCGTCTTTCCCACCCTCGCCGGCGCAGACATGATGAAGAGGACGACGACGATGGCCACGCACGCAGAGGTCGCTCCTGCCGCGCTGCGCTGGTGCGACTATGGCGTGGACGATGACGCCGACATCGACGCGTTGCTTCGGGACATACACGCCGTCGTGCGCCCTCGCACCCCCGCCGCCGCGGACCTGCCGATGCCGCCCCCAGAGTTTCTTGCGCGGTCTCGGCGACACAACTATCGCTATGACTACGACAGCGACTTCGAGGCCGTCGTCCGCGGTATTCCGAGCGTTCGCATCCCGGCCGCCGGCTTTGCTTCGGTGCCGAACCCCCTGGATGCTTCTGACGCCTCCCCAAGGACGCCAGCACAGCAGCGGTGGTGCTTGCAGCGCCGCTCAGCTACGGCGACGATGCCAGCGAGGGAAACGACGCGGTCACCATCAAGACGTCGCCCAAGACGAAGCATCCGCCGCAGTACGATTACGACGCCGACATCGACGCCACGTTCCGGACCATGGAGACAGAGGCCCTGGAGCGGCCCTCGCCCGACTACCTCAGCGATCGACAGGCGGGGGAGATGATGATGATGGACCGCGCCGACCTCATCGACAAGATGCATCGCTTCTCCACACACTACGACCTCGCCCCGGGAGCGTTCGTCGACCGCTTCCTGTCGGCCAAGAAGATCAGCCGCGACGAGCGCGAGATCTGCCTCCTCGGCGCCGCAGCCGTCTTCGCGGCGGCCAAGTACGAGGACAGGAGCACCGTGCTGAAGATCAACTCCGACCACGTCGCCATGTACGCTGGGTGCACCCGAAGAGAGGCCGTTCACCAGGAACGCGAGCTGGTTGCCGTGCTCGGCTACCGCCTGAGCGGACCCACGGCCTACACGTTCGTCGATCACTTCATGAGGCACAGCGAGGAGGAGGAGGTGGTCAGGGCCCTGGCGCATCACCTGGCCGACATGGCGTTGCTGGACTACAGGTGTGTGGCGTTGCTGCCATCCGCCGTGGCCGCGTCGGCGATCTTGCTGGCGAGGATGGCCCTGTACTATTCGACGGCGATGCCGGTGGATGCAGGCTATACGCTCGAGGAGCTCAGCGACTGCATACAGGCGATATACGACATGCATGAGAACCTGTGGGTGTGGCCAGGGTGCGCCCAGATGATGCTACACTGGGATAGCACTGCCCAGTTCCGCTATTTCTTGCCTCCCCTGTCAATGCTGATTGACATGCATTGACCTCCAAGTACAGACACGCTGCTGCTGCTAATAAAGGGTAGAAACGTTTTGGCTAGACCCTGGCTAGGAGTGTTCTGATTCCTTTTTGCAGTACACGCTGCTGCTGCTAATAAAGGCTAGACACGTTTCAGTTTGTAATGTTTATATATACATGTAACTGGATGGATCATTTGAACTCAATTTTGTTGGTATGTGTGAAACATGGTGTTTTTGTTACTTGCAAGTTATTGTGATATTTACTAGTATTTGATGATATGATCTGATATGTTCAAGGCGTGATTGCTAAATAGTAGTAGCTAGTAGGTACTATAATTGTATTCTTTCATTATTTTCCCAAAAGCGTTTCTTGATGGATGGAAATTCGGCCTTTGTTATTGTCAATGAGAGGTTGGTAGTTACTGGGAGAGAGACTCAAGAAAAAGCTAAAGCGACTTATAATTTGAAATAGAGAAAGTAAATGACATTGTCGTCAGCCAAGTGCAACTCCATGCATCGATGATCTTGCTTGTGGCCCTGCTCTTCCGGCTCGCCGACCATGCCACACTTCGTGGGGGCAATGATCTCTTCGATAGTTCGATGTATGCATGAAAGGAGTTACCGCCTGCATGTCCACTCCAAGTTGATGGTGGCGGACTAGCATAGTAGCTGTGACAGAACCGCCCAATTCATATAAGATTAAGTACGGCTGTCCCCGCTAATCGCGTTGACATGCGTATACCGCCTCCTATACGAACCCGGTAGTCCGCCGAGTATCACAAAGGACCTCGGTAAATCAACATCACAACTAAGATCGTACTAAATTAAGGGAACAACATACATCATAATACACAGAGTTTACAGCGGAAGATTAAGTTACAATTAGGTTTACAACATTTATTACAACATCAAGTTTAATTTGATCATGAAAACCATATAGTCTCGAACCAACTATGGTACAACAAGTTCAATTATAATGCCAGTTCGGTAACAACCTTCGACAAAAGCATAGGAAAGGCATATAAAGAAGGCCGAGCCCACCGGCACTTAGCCAACACCATCCAAAGCTAGATAGAAGCAGGTGGTGTAGCACTCACAGAAGTAGGCCACCTGCAACAGAGGGAATAAAACCCTGAGTACTCAATTGTACTCAGCAAGACTTACCCGACAGGAGTAAGTATAAAATGACTCCAAGGATATGAAGGGCTTATTTGGTGGAGCTGGTTGGATAGCACAACTTTTGCAAAAGAGATTACTAACGTAAGTCCTTACTTTCAACATTCTTATCCAGGTTTTAGCATTCACTTAAGTAGGTCTATTTAGAGCTAAATTTTGCACCTATTCTATAGCAAACATTTGATTAACATGAATAAGCATCACAGTAGTAACCATATCCAGTTATCATGATTAACATAACCATCATGTTTTATCAGTTACTACGATGCCGGTGCGAGGTTTGAGTTTCTCACTATCCGGGAGAGACGGCAATTCGAATCGATTGCAACCAGCTGTGCAAAACCCTTATCACACGCCCGTACGAGTTTATACATCACTCGCGTGGGTTACCGTTCGCCCTATTCGAAAATGAGTTTAGACAGAGCCACAAGGCCCGGGGGACGGCTGATGCCAGGTAGCTCAGATCATGCCTGCCCACGGTCAAAGCCAGGTAGCTCAGGTCATGCCTGCCCACGGTCAACCCCGCCCCTCCGCTTCGTTTCTCGTCTCCTCGCGATGCGTACCACAGTCCAAACTCACCTTGAACGGGGTACTTGGCTTCACAGTCAGAACGAGTTATCCGGCCGTTATGTGCAAGGTACGTTCAATCTCAACCAAGGGCCAAACAATGAAGTGGTCCTTAACTGACACAGACGGGATCAAAGAACACCGGCCTAGCCGGCCTCAACAACAACATAGTAACACCGGATCCCGCCTGGTCTCCCATTACTCATTGTCACATGGTTCTTTTCCACGATAGCAAATATAGTCAACCGTGATAGAGTAACCACCTATATCTCGCGGATGACAGGAATCACCCGACTTCTACCGGTCTAAGCATAGCTAAGCATAAAGTGATTCACTGATGCTAGTAAAGTTGTAGGTTCATTTACTGTAGGCAAGGTAAGTCATGCAACAACGGTTTCAATCAACTCCTATCAACCTAATGCACAAAACAAATATATATATATATATATATACTCAAGTTCATTTTAAAAGAAAGAGTGGGAGACTTATAATGCTCCGGGGCTTGCCTTTACTGAAGTTAGCAGGGTCACTATTCAAGGTCTTGCTCGTCTTCTTTGGGTTGTTGCTCCTGAAGATTCTCCTCTTTCACGACCACGAACTCTACTGGAATGTCCTCCTCTGATCCTATATGTATGTAGGCGGTGCATAAATAAAGAGAATGCATACAATATGCAAGGTAGTGATGCCATGACGTGAATCAAGGATGAAATTCTTAATGTGATGAAGTGCTAAACATGATGCATGATGGATGCATAACAACACTATTCACTTGAGTACAACTTTCCTTCGCAAAGGATCTAGGTTTATATTTACCAAAAAGGCATTGACTTTATTAACATAAAAGATGATTATTGGTTTATTACAAACAAACTACATTTCTTACATAACAGCAGGGGTGTATATTTTTATTTGCTATTACATGTCAATACAAAGCTAACAAAATTTGAATCCTGAATTTTGGATATTTCTAGCTTCTAATTTACATTTTACAAGTTTAGAGAGTAATTAACTTAGGTAACGAATACTGCATACAAAATATTTTTAAACAGAAAATTTTATACTTCTAACAGTTAGAGCACTTTAAAACAAAACAAACAAAATTGGTTTCACCCCATTTGGATTTCTCTAGTTCAAGTTATGGATTTTACAAGATAATACACATTTGGATAAAGAAAAAAACACAAATGAAAAGGGAAAAGGCCCCGGGCTCAAAGCGGCCCAGATCGGCCCAGACCAGAGCGACGCGACGCGCGCGCAGCCCACGCGTGAGGCTCGGCCCAGGCGCGCGGCAACAGGCACGGCCCAGCAGCGACGCGCGCGGCCCAGGCGCCCAAGCGGGTGCACGCGGGCGCGGCCTGACGCACGGGGCCCGCGGTCAGCGACACAAAACAGGGGAGCGGCGGCTCATCGGCTCCGGCTCAACGACGGCGAGGTCTCTGATGATGAGACCGACACCGTGAAGATCACCACGGCCTCCCGCGTTGATCTAGGTAGGTTAGGGGGGGTGCTCGGCTCCTAAGCACTACGGCGGCGCTAACAGCGGCAAGGCAACGGCGGCGCACGCATGCCGAGCACGCCGGTGCGGTAGAGGTTAAATAAATGGGCCGATGAGCACCACGGCTTCAATGAAAAGCTAATGCCATGGATGTAAGAGCGAGAGACGCACCAGGTTGGTCTGGCCACGGCGAGGTGACCCGCGGCGGCGCTTTGCCGGCAGTGAAGAAGATGGCGGTGCGCTGGCGGCTCCGGTGGAATTGGGATGCAGCGAACAGGTTCAGAAGACGCGAAAGGACTATGCGGAGCCACGGGCGCAAGCACTTAGATGATGATGGTGCGGAGGCGGTGAATTTGGCCGGCGAAGGAACTCGGCCGGTGGTTGCGGAAAGAAGAAAAGAAGAAGAACACGGCGATCTCGCCGGCTTTTATAAGTTGAGGCAGAGGGCAGTGAGGTGGCGAGCAGCTTCGCGACCTCGCCCGCGCAGTCGACCGCGTGCCCCCACGCGAGAAGGCGCGGGAAAGCCACGGCGGCGACGGTGAACAGAGGGAGAGGAGGAGAAGAGAGTCACTGCAGGTTACTGTAGCAGTTTTCCCCATTTTCAAAATTTCCAAATTACTTTCAAAATTGCATAGAAACTTCAAAAACTCCCAAAATAAAAGTTGTTTAGAAAAATAAACTCTACAACTTTGATTTTTGGACCAACTTCAAATTCCAAGTATTTTCGAAATTAGGTTTTCAAATTTTAATTTTTGAATTTTGAATTCAAATTAGAGTCCCTATTTTAGCTAATTGTACTATCGTTCATAATCACAACCCTAATGAGAGCACAAAATAACACACATGAAAACAAGCACCACATAAAGCAACTTTGGTATTTATATCTATATTATTAAAAAAAACAACATCATATGCTTGATCATACATGAAATGCTTACTTACAATTAAACTTGATTTTTTTTGCGAATGCAAAATATAGTTGGTTAATATGAATGCTTATGATGCATAATGATGTCATGGCATGTTTTAATTGTTGCTTAACACCTAGGGTGTTTAGCAAGGGAGGCTAAGCGAAGGCAGCTGAAATGGCTCGGGGTCAACACCTTTAAAGCTAGGGTCAATAGCATCATGCATGGAACAATCACCCTGTTCGACAGATGGTTTCTGCGGCTTATAAGCCGGCTGTGACTGTTTTGTTGTGAGAGAAAAACATTGTACCACGGCTGATAAGTCGTGCTGATAAGTTCAGCCGAACAGGGTGAATATAATGCATAACAGTGGCAATGATACTTGAGGAATATAATGGCAAGGGTATTTTTGGAAACTTTGGACTTATATTAGACATTTAGTAAGTTTATGGATCCTGTTATGCAGTTGCAAAGTTTACAGCATTCATGACAACGACCACCCTTGCGCACTATATTTCTTTCGATGAGGGAAGCTTTATTATTTGCGCACTACATGATGAAAGTCTTTTATGTAAAAAAAATCTATGTAGTTTTGCCAATTTTCTGTCAATGTATGTTCAGATACCGATAGTTAAAGTTAAAGAACATTGACAAAGAATAAAACTAGACGGACATGAATTTGTGATAAAAGGAAGTCTATATACTCTTTAACTTTGTCCTAAATCAGCTGTCCATATATATTAGTATCTAATGCAAAGTCCTAAGTCAGGCAGTAAAACTAGACTGACATGGATCTGTGATCAAGAGAAGTATATACATATATAATGCAATGGATATGTACCATCGGGACTTCCTGAGCTCAAGTTGTTTCCTGTTGCTTTGATTTTCTGAAGCAGATGGAAAGATTCATTCGATGTAATGGGAAAGAGGTTGCCAGAGCCTTGTTTGTATATAAATAAAAAGAAGTAAAATGAATTCAAATTGTTAAAAGATTTCACCTCTGTTTTCAGTATAAAAATAGAAAACTTTGGATCGAGATTGAGTCTCACAGCAGAGCCAAGCTGCTTGTTGCAGTACGCCTTCGAGTACCTAGCAGCAATGCTTAGCCCTGTTCATCCGGCTTATAATCCGTACTTTTTAGCTTGTTTTTTCAGCTGAAACAGTGTTTTTCTCTCATAACAAATCAGCCAACAGTGTTTTTCAGCCGGCTTATCAGCACAGCCGAACGGGGCCAATGGCCCCCCACGAAGCAAAAATGCCATACAGTTCTTCTCTTGTCGCAACCAGGGTCTGCGTAAAGTATCAAGTTAATCAACACTGTTTAATTAGCCACTGGGCCTTTTATGTCTCCAAAGATGCTGCCGATTTGAACCAGCAGAGCGTATTGCGCTTCATCACCATTGATTTGTCACATGGCCTGATGCACAATAACATTCTGTTTGTCATCACCAGAAAGGAGTAGGAGTACATGACATCCTGCCGTTACAGGAATCCCAGACTACTGCCCTTTGCTTGATGAATGATGAGTCTGGGAAATCAATCAGATGGCAGAGAAGACAGATGACTCACTTAGGCCTGGTTTAGTTTCAAAAATTTTTGCCTCCACCCATCACATCAAATGTTTGACACATGCATGGAGTACTAAATCGCGAGACGAATATTTTAAGTCTAATTAGTCCATGAAAAGGCTTAAGTGCTACAGTAACCAGCATGTGATAATGACAGATTAATTAGTGTCATTAGATTCGTCTCGCAGTTTCCTGACGGGTTCTGTAATTTGTTTTTTTATTAGTATCCGAAAACCCCTCCCGACATCCTTCCGACATATCCGATATAACACCCAAAACTTTTCTTTTCGTGAACTATACGCAGCCTTATTTTTCCACACAGCCCTCGTGGCATGGAGAATCATGCCTCACAACCTCCATTCTTCATGGTTAAAGAATAAAGCACAGTTCAAGCAAGGTAGAGTGAGCACTGAACAGATACCAATACTCATTCCAAGAATAAACACAAACACAGCTAACAATTTCCACAAAAGTAAAGCATGTTACATATGATGACAAACTCTCTATGACAATTTCCGGACAACAGAGCACAATCACGGGCACAAACGGGGAGGTACAACAAGTTACAGAGTCACTCCCACACTACTCAGCTACTTAATTACCATAATTCAATGCTAATAATCCTTGCTTCTTCTTGTTGCTAACACCACCACTACCACCCCACCTACTTGAACTCACCAGAGTCTGGGAGCAGCAAATTTTTTCTGCTAGCGCAAAATACCGATTACTAACAGATGCAAGTTTCTGTCCAGTTACCATTCCAATTGCTGGAGAGGAGAGGACCGGAGATGAGAGCAATCATCAGTTCATCACTGGCTGCTCTCTTCCTCCTCGTCTTCCGCATCCTCCTCCTGTGCCGCTTCCTTCTTGTTGTCCGAGTCGCTGCCATTGCCGTCGCCGTCGCCGTCGCCCCCGGTGGGGCTCATCGTGCTGTTCTGGTAATGTGCCTGCTGCTGAGGGGCAGCAGGGTGGGGGTGCCTGCTGCTGCCGGCCTTGATGCGGTACCGGACGCGGTGATTGCTGCTGGTGGCGACCTCAGCGGTCACGCCGGCTCTCCGCGCGCCGTTGCCGTCGGCAGGGATGGGGACTGCGGCCATGGGTGCGGTGGCCGCCGCCGCGCCGCCGCCCGTGGCGGCCTTGGAGAGCTCCATCTGCATCTTGAGGAAGAACTGCACGCGCTGCTCCTCCAGCTGCCGCGCGGACTCCAGGCGCTCCCGCTCCATCCGGAGCTCCTGCTCCCTCCTCGCGCTCTCCACGCGCTCGTACACCTCCCCTAGCCGCCGGATCGCCTGCGCCAGGTCGCGCAAGCCCTGCGCGCGGCTCACGCTGCTGCTCTCCGCGCCACCGTTGGCCGCCGCCGCCGCGGCGGCGGCGGCGGCGGCCAAGGGCTCCTCCACGCGCTGCTGCCTCTTCCCGTTCGCCACCGCGGAAGACGGCGGGAACCCGTCGGAGGAGTCGGACGACGCCGACGGCTGCGGCGGCGGCGACGGCGGCATCCTCCGCTTGGCCCCAGCCGAGGAATGGAGCGGTGTGCGGGTGCGCTGCGGGAAGTTGATGCGCGGCGGCACCATGGGCCCGGCGCTCCGGGCGGCCGCCGCAGCAGCCGAGGAGGAGGAAGAATTGAGCTTGAGCACGGGGGCCAGCAGGTCGTCGAGGCGGTCGAAGTAGCGCCAGTCGGAGTCGTGCTTGGCCTTCTCGATCTTGTACTTCTTCTTGAGCGTGTCGATGCGGTTCTTGCACTGCACGTCGGACTTGGGCGCCTTGGAGTAGCCGTCGCGGGAGGAGACGACCTCGGCGACCTCCTGCCACTGCGGGTGCCGGAGGCTGCCCCGCCCCAGCGCCACGAACCGCTCCCCCCAGGCGTCGATGAGCGTGGAGGTGGCGCCGTCGCTCCAGGCGTCCTCGCGGCCGCCGCCGGAGGAAGGCGAGGGCTTGCGGAGGGGGATAGCAACGGCGACGTGGCCGGGCGGCGCGGCGGCGACCGTGACGGGGTCGGCGACGGGGAGCGGGGACGGGGAGCGCGACGGCGACCGGGACGGGGAGCGCGACGGCGACCGGGACGCCGCGCCGTCGTCGTCCATGGCCGGAGATCTGGCGGCCGGCGGCGGGGGAGGAGGGGAGCGAGGGTTTCCTTGGGGGATATTTCCGGGATGGATGGGGAACGCGGAATTGTTCCGATTATTTTCTGCGCTTCCGGTTCCGGTGTGTTGTGGCCGTCGCGTCCGGCGGCGAGGGGAGCGAGCCAGTCGTCGCCTGGACGGAGCGGGACGGCTGGCTGCCTGCTGCCTTCCTTGCTGGGCCGAAATGGGCCAGGCCGGACAAGAGAGAGACGGGCCTCGGGCTAGGTCCACCGCTGTGTCGGCTGGCTGAACCAGAACACTTGAGCAGAGCAAGGCTTCAGACCGGGGAAGCGCACCGCCGGCTCCCTGTCTCCCCCGCGCCGCCGCGGATGGCCGGAGCCACTACGCCGGCATCAGGCCCCCTCGTCAGGGTCTGCCTGCCCTCGCTCCTCCTCCTCCTCCTCTTTCTCTACGGGTAAGCCGCTCTTGTTTTGTTTCTACCACCACTCATGCGCAGCTGCTCTGCTGAACTTTGGATTTTTGGGTTTGCTTGATATTGCTCCCAGTGCGGTCCAGCCTGCAGAAACTAGGATGCTTCTCGACCTTCCTTTGCTCAAGAAATGTTAGATTTGCTAGACTAGGATGCTTGCTTCGGAACATCTGGGCAAGGTTTCGGCCTGCCATCCTTAATTTGGGCCCTTTGGTCAATGGTCATAATCAACAGCAAACATGCCTACTTGTACATAATTCATAATGCTGGATCAATCAAAGTAGATCTTATTTGAGGGCCGCTTTTTGGGGTGTGTTGTATGCTGTAGCTGTACAAGCCTACAAGGCTGCAAGGCTTGTGTAAGCTGAGACTCTGATGCATAGGCTTGCAAGTGATGTTGGATTTTGGACTGTTATAAAATCATGTGCTGCAGATGTGGGGCTGTTGAGGGGGAGAGAACACTTGCGATGATCAAGCCGGATGGTTTGTCAGGTAAGTACAAGGAAAAAATCAAGGCGGCCATCTTGGATTCTGGGTTTCGTATCGTCAAAGAGACCGAGGTCCAGCTTGATGCTGAGAGGGCATCTCTCTTCTATGCGGAGCATTCCCAGAGAAGCTTCTTTGACAGCCTAGTCAAGTATATAACAAGGTATTATTGTTGCTTGAAAGACTCGTGCCTCTTATGCTTCTTGCATATAATGCTTCATTTAGTCCTTTATCTAAAAAAAATGCTTCATTTAGTCTATGCTGCAGCCTCCAGTCGTCTAGAACCTCTACTCTGTTGCTTGTGTTGTCAATTGTTCTTAATGCAGGTGGCAGGATGCTAATCTGTACACCTCCGGACACCAAACCCTTAGCTAAATTGATCTTTGGTAGCTGACTCTTTAAAATCAAGTAGCGATTTCTGAGCTATGAGCACGAAGCTAATTGTTATTCTATTTTTATGTGCCATTAATACTTATACTTATGCGGCAAAGATGCAATCTTTAGGTTAACAGGGAATTACTAAAACTATTGAAGTGAAGTGTTTTAAACTTATCCACAGACCACAGTTGACTAGTCAGCACGCTATATCTGAATCTTCATTGACCCTTGTATTCCCAGATTGCAAAATCTGTTCCATAACTTGTACATTTGCATTAGGCGCTTCAAGGCTAACATTGACACAAACAGTTTGTAACATGACTTTTTATGCTTGTGTTGATCTTTAGTGGTCCAGTTCTCGCTATGGTTCTGGAAAGACCTGATGCCATTGCACAATGGCGAGCTTTGATTGGACCAACTGATGCAAGAAAGGCCAAAACCTCTCATCCAAACAGGTTAAAAACTAACTTTTTTCCTTTAACCTGTTATGGGCTTGAATACATTTTTTATTGCATTACTGTATTCATTGTTCTTTTTGTGGTCGCCGACAGTAATCTTTGTCATTGTTTTTTTCGAAAACCTAGTAATCGTTGTCATTTCAGCATTAGAGCAATGTGTGGGCTGGACTCAGTGAAAAATTGTGTGCATGGTTCAGATTCACCGGAATCTGCAGCCAAGGAGATCTCATTTTTCTTTGGAGAAGCTGATTCTGGTTGGCTCCTTCACTGCTTGTTTCATACGGAAGTGTAAAGATCATGCCATAAAATTTTCTGACCTTAATTTTTTACAATGCAGTAACTGTGGAACATGATGAGCTTTAGACGCTAGACTGGTATCAGTCAAGTCAGCAAACTGAATCTTGATGTGTCTTTGAACTCTTAGTTGATGAATACTTCGGTGCATCAGTTGAGGGCTTGACACCACATGATGACAACCTAGCTAGTGTGGCTTCATATACAGAGATTGCTAAGACTAGGATGGCTGAGGCCTAGTGGCCTACCATTCATAAGCTTCTACTTAAGTGTTACTCTCCAAGTAATTATGTGTACCGAAACTTATATTTGATTGCACTGGCACTGCACACAAATAGATCTTTGCAATTGATGCTGGACAGTCTTATTTACCAGAAACTGATACTTCGGAGTCCTTCAAGAATGCAAGCTGATATACAGTAGAATCCATGAAATGGGGAGAAGAGAACTGCCAATTTGTCCAAGAGCCGGATGCTTAGGATCAGGAATTTGTTCTGACGTAGTTATCCAAAGGTTGTGCGTCGTGGACGCCAACGTTGTAATTGTGAACTTCCAAATTCCAATATCCAAGGAAGCTTAGTGAGTGCAGGATGACAAATTAACTTCTTTTTTATTTTGGCAAGGAGATAAATTTGCTTGTGGTCTGTTTAATTCATAAGAAGTTCTATTTGCTTTGGTGTGCAGTGGCAGTATTTTCTGGCTCATTGGATAACGTGGGAGAGTATTTATAGTGTTCGTCGTGCTTCTTTTATGCCTTGTTTAGTTTCCAGCCTAAAACTTTACACCCTATCACATCGGATGTTTGGACACATGCATGGAGTATTAAATATAGATTAAACATATTGCGTGTAATTTGCGAGACGAATCTTTTAAGCCTAATTAGTCCATAATTTGACAATAAAGTGTTACAGTAACACATGTGCTAATGACGGATTAATTAGGCTTAATAAATTCATCTCGTGGTTTATCGACGGATTCTGTAATTTATTTTTTTATTAGTATCCGAACACTAGCAATTGAGTGTAGCAGAGATGCGTATGTTGCGTTGGTGTTGTGGGTACACAAGGAGGGATAGAGTCTGGAACGACGATATTCGGGATAGGGTTGGGGTGGCACCAATTGAGGAGAAATTGATTCACATCGATTGAGATAGTTTGGACATGTCCAACGGAGGCCTCCTGAGGCGCCGGTGCGTAGTGGAGTTCTAAAGCGGGTCGATAATATAAAGAGCGGTAGAGGTCGACCTAAACTAACTTGGGACGAGTCCGTTAAGAGAGATCTTAAGGAGTGGAATATCTCTAAGGATTTAGCTATGGACAGGAGCGCTTGGAGATTGGCAATCAACGTGCCTAAACCGTGACCTCTTTTTGTCTTGTACCCTTTATGTCCATTTATGTGTCTCTCTGTTTCTTGTCTCTTTTGGGTTTCATCTCTAGCCTACCCTAATTTACTTGGGACAAAAGGCTATGTTGTTGTTGTAGTAGTAGTAGTATCCGAACACCCCATACGACACCCTCATGTGATATCTGATGTGACCCCAAAACTTTATACCCTGAAACTAAACAAGACCTTAATCTTCCTGCAATGCGAGGACACTGCAATTTAAGGAGAGGATGTCACAACTCGCAAGGGAGAAAATCATTTTCATTTTCATAAATTACTAGGTGAGTGCTCGTACGTTGCAACGGGAACAAATCAAGCTGATCCGTTCATCACAACGCGGGAAAACATTTAGTATGCTTTGATGACATAGTATTCATGTGATGAAAAAAGAAGAGCTACACTGCACAGAACTCCATTGAACTTTTATGTCATCCTTCTGTTACAGCACCATACAATGGGCTACGTTGTATCCTGTATCCTCTTCAGGACCATACCCTCCTCGCCAGAGTCTGGACCTGCAAAATCCGATGCCCTGTTCGCTTAAACTTATTAGCCGTACCGTTTCAGTGAAATAACAGTGTTTTTCTCACAATAAATCAGCATCAGTATTAGCCGTTTTT
This sequence comes from Saccharum hybrid cultivar R570, assembly GCA_038087645.1. Lineage (NCBI taxonomy): Eukaryota > Viridiplantae > Streptophyta > Magnoliopsida > Poales > Poaceae > Saccharum > Saccharum hybrid cultivar. Next base: position 3,354,503 of record JAQSUU010000198.1, read on the forward strand.
CCAGCTAGCTGAATAGGGCCACATCAGCATGTATCGTCAGATTTTTTCAACACCTAAAGATTGCCTAGAAGCAAGATGGACCAACAATCAAATCTGGTTTGCTCTATTCTTACTTCTACATTCAAAAAATTTTGCAAAATAAAAGTTGAGCTGTGAGCTCTCACTGGCTCACTTAAGTGCTCTAACATATTTACTACCAGGGGCATGGAATTATCGGATGACCATGGTACAGTCTCAAACAGATTTGAGTGATGACCGACCCAAAAGAAATTAACTGCCGTTATGTTTTAGTTAGACGTGTGGTATGGCTGACCTCCTTCAGTTTGATATTTCAGGCTAAAGATTCATGGCGGAAAGAAAAGTTAAGACAATTCGGACTTCAACCATTGACCATCAACATTGTGTCTTGACTTTGATACTAAAGCATCAAAACACTGCTGAATATTGAGAACTTAATTAGAAAAAAATTGTAAATATTCAATCGAACTGGATCCAATTAAGCACTCTAAAAAATTTGTATACAGGTTGAATGTGACATTGGCTCTAAAATAGTTGAAAATAACTCTGAGAATTGCTCACCTTTATAGTGTTATTGAGTAGTGCTTCAATAGTAGATTTCTAGCTCTTATAATCTGTACAGAACCAAGGCACAAAGCACGTAGATATTATATTAAATAAATTTACAAACCCCACGCTTTGTAAGAGTATTTGCTTTTGGTAAGCATGATCAAACAACATACACCATGATTGAACTACAGCCTTGTCTTTCTTGGGCATCCTAGCGTGCCACTGCCTGGCTTCCATTTTGCACGAAATCAGAAGTTGTCTCACTATTAGCGTTTCATCTTTGAAGACCACAGCGTTTCTCCGCTTCCAAATCAGCCAGCAACAAAGGGCTATGAAGGAACTATACTGGGCATTAGGAAGGGCACTGATCTTGTAGATGTCCTGCAGTGTACTGGAGGAGGTGTCTGAATTAGACTGCATAATGGTTACTTTGATAATCCACGCCTAACAGAAATATAGTAGACCACCAATTGTATTATTCAATAGAGTGCAAGCCTAAAGGAGCACTTAAATGGACTAACTTGGTCTGCATCTGATGAACATTCGCTTAGATGCAATCCCAGCATAATTCGGATTCATAACTCAGATGCATATTTATCCCATTAACCACTTGAAGTTGCAACTAATTAGTCAAAAATTGGACTTTGCATTTAGAACCTCTAAAGGCCTCTCGCAGCAAAAGGAAAAAAAGGTAACCAATTGAAAATGTTTCATAAGGTGGAAACTAAATATCCCTATGTGACCTCTAGAAGCCCTACATTGAACAAAAAGAATTACAAAGAAAAGTAACTAAACTGGCAAAACTGGCAGTGCAAGTTCGTATGTAGGGCAGTCAGTTGAAGATAATTTTTGTTACAGGCCAGGACAAAATTTTGATTAAAGCAAACCTTAAAAGGAGTCGAGCAAAACCAATTTCATAGTCCTGCCTCAAACATGCTGTCACTCTATTGAAGCTTAGCCAGTCATGAAGCTGTCAAAATTAGAAAGAAGCCTACCATCATAAGCATTGCAATGCAGTGAGATAAAAATCAAGTAGAAATCTATAACCAATGAGAGATGCATAAGACAAAAATAAGATAATGAGAATGGAGGCGTGGCAGTAAAATGACTGTTACAGATATCATTCCAAGCACCAGTATGTGCCATATCATCTTTCGAACACGACGGTGCTGGTGGTTCAATTTGTAAATCATGGTAGGCTTTGGATCTAATATCAGGATTAAAGGACTAAAGATTTGTCTTTAGCAGGGAGCAGGGAGTAAATAAGGAGAGATTTGTAGCATACAGCGGATAGAAGCTTAAGAAAAGGAAGATGGACGATGTACTGTACCTTAACCGGTGACCCAAAAATGTGTAAGTACGGCCACTCCATGCTCATGATGGTGTACCTCGGCCTGCCTGCCGCAGATGCGAACTCTCACTGGGCATGCACTTGCGCCTCCGTGGCCGGCATTGGCAGTGGCAGTGGCAACGGCACGTCGACCTCCACTCCACTCGGAGCCATAGCTTTAGCCAAGCTGCTACAATCTGGTCCGCCCGACACACCAATACCCGGCACCCGCGCACACGAGGTCACCGGATCTGCAGCTGCTGCCTCCTGTTGGCTAGGGCCCCAAAGGCGACGTCGAGAGGCAAAACCGCAGAAGGGACCGGAGTTAACAAGGTTGCCGGAGTACGACATGCAGGCGAGGGTCACAGATGGCGGCGGAGGCCCGTTCGTACTCCGGCGGCCCGTCCTCCGGCGGCGGGGGGCAGGACGATGGCGGCGTTGCGTCCGGGGGCAGCCCGTCCAGCGGCGTTGGTGCGTCCGGCGGTGGGGGCAGGCAGTTTTTCACGGCCACGAGATTTTTTCAGGGAGGGAATGAGGGATGTGTGCCGCGATTGCGATTTAGGAAGCGGGAGAGCGAGCGGTGGAACAGGTGCCGTGATTTCGGGATCGCCTTTCACCACGGCCAGGTGGGAAATTTTTCGGCAGATTTTCACCGTGGTCAGGCGGCAACTTTTGGGAGGGAGGCTTCACCGCGGTTGGGTAGACGGGTCCTCTTCGTATTTTTTTTAGCTATAAATAAATATAAATATAGAGATAGAGATGTCCGGAGTCTAGATTTCCTCCCTCGCAGTAAAACCGAGGATCATGGTCCTTGAACTTGCAAAACCATTTGCTGGACCTCTCATCCTAGGAAAATATGTTGTGCAAACCATATATTAGATGTAAACCATTTTACAGGCAGTAACCGCCCGTCTAGTAGAAAAGGACTCGGGCTCATGAGTGCTTCACATGTGAAGCCATTTTTTTAGCTATCACCATTTGGTAGGGCTTCAGTAAGAATTAGAGCCAAAGGTGCTTTAAGAGTCCTGTCAAATGAGGTCTTAGTTATAGATTTAGGCCTCGTTTACTTTGCAACTTTTTTTCAACCAGATGAATAGTACCACTTTCATCTTATTTGACAAATATTGTCCAATCATGGACCAACTAGGCTCAAAAGATTCATCTCGTGATTTCCAACTAAACTGTGTAATTAATTATTTTTTTACCTATATTTAATACTCCATGCAAGCGGCTAAAAATTGATGTGATGGAGAGAGTGAAAAAATTCTAACTTTTGAGTGCATCTAAATAAGGCCTTAGTGTACTCTAGCTTTTATGCAGAGCAGAGCAACCTTACGTATTAGTTCCGCTGAACCCTGTGATCTTTCTTTGGGTGCTTGTATATGAACCATTTTTTTTGTTAGGAATATGGTGAATAATAATAGAGATATATAGGAGGGGTTCTTTCCTTGGTCCTTACAGTTCCACTTTAAACAGTTGAGGTTTTCAGTATCCATTCCTAGAGCTACACGGCTAGCTGAGTATGTGTACCAGCATATACATGCTATGTTCATTCTGAAACCTTTGATTCTCTTGATGTGTGCGATGTCCTGTCTTCATGTACAGTGATTTCGTATGAACCTGGATGTTGCTCTCTTTGAACACCAGATTCCATATGCTGAAACTTTGCTTCTTCCACTGTTCAGAGAGAGAGAGAGAGAGAGCAGAAAGGGACACAAGAGCTCACGGTCTCAACGAGGACTTTTGATTGTCGTGGCACTGACAGGTAGCTGTTCCCACCGAAGCCGGAAGTTTTTGTTGTGCGTCGGACTAGCGAGTTATTTGGATATAGCTAAATTCATATCAATCCATATGTGTTAAGATGGATTGGTGTGCAACTTAAACTAAATTCATCTTAATTCAATCCAACACATGTGGATTTGGCTGAATCCGACCACATCTAAACAAGGCTAACAAATTCTTGTGCACTAATTTAATTACCGTATGTGTTGAGCCGGAGCCACAGAGATACCAAACGATGTCCGCATTTGCCGAGTTTGCGAGGACGAGTTGTCAGGATTTTATTTATCAGCGCCTGTAAACGCATGTTCATGCTTCTGCCGCTTTTCTGACTATGATGAATTGTGCGCTTTCAGAGAGGAATTAGCAAATGCTTGTCGCAGAATCACGCAAGCGGCCCAATTTAATTAAATTAGGAATTAGCAAATTCTTGTCACAGAATCACGCAAGCAGCACATGCATATGCGATATGCATGCGTGCTTTGGTGAAACGACGCTGTCGGGTGTGGCATTCAGGCATTTAAATGGCACACATGCAGCCTGCAAGACCGAAAAGGAAGGTTCGGTAGCGCCTAATTTTTTATAATTTGGCCCATTTTTAAAAGAAAATTCACGTTTAGACCTCTAGACGACGTAAACTCAACTTTGGACCCTGGGGGTCGATGCCATGATTCACGGCGTCGAGGTTACACATCTCGACTCACGGCGTCGAGCTTCGTGGTCTTATTTGACTTGGCGGATGATCTGGCAGACAGCTCAACGTCGTAGATCACGGCGTCGAGCCTGGATTACCTACATGCTATATATGAGTGATTCGATCGTGATGTACAGTACTCTACAAAGTGATTGAATAATGGTGATCGAGCTTTCTTTCCACTGTTGTGTGGTCGTCTTCATATGCACGATGCATGCCAGCCGGCCAGGCCAGGCGCGCGCTGCTGATCGAGATCTGCATGCCTCTTTTTCCCAGCGGCATGCATGCACGCATGGTCCTGATAAGGATCGGCCCAGCCAGCCGATCCATGCACGCATCAATGTCCTGCGCCGCGCCGGTAGCTAGGGGGCTGGCCGGCCAGGGGGCGCACGGCGCACGGTCGCGGAGTTGATCGATCGGCCGGACCTTGTGCCGGCAGACATCCGGAATTGCCAGAGCTAGCTACCTAGGTCCGTCCGTCTTCCGTCGACCATGCATGCTCAGAAGCTTCTCTCCATTCATATACATATACTGGATCGATCGCATGGCATGGCTATTTGTATTATTTTTCGCGTTATTTCCAAAATTTTCTACACTTGGTTGAGCGTTACCTCCTGACAAGCACGGAACTATACACAGTAGAAACGATTTAAAATGTGTGTGTGTGTGTGTGTGTGTACACGGGCATCAGATTCTTCTATATAGATTAGGCTCATTGGACCATGTAGCTGCCTCCTTGCATATCGTTATTCTACATCATCTCATGCCTGCTCTAAGTCATATTTTTGGTCAAAATTCTGACATGATGGTTGTATTGTAGGCCTTCATATGAGAGCTAGCTGGAAGGACTATCTCTAGATATTTTTCTTCAGTTAGACAGTTGATGGGATGAAGGGTGCTCAGGCCAAGGGAGGGGAAAGCTGAATATATCACAGCTTAAGCTTGATTGTGTATTTGTACTTAGGTTATTCAAGCAGATGATTATGAGTGTTTTCCCAATTCTTGCTGTCGTCGGTGTGCAAAGTTTTGCAACGCATGAATTCACCTGTTGGTTTGTCGTGCCTATTTGCATCAGACAATAGCTTAATATGTCGCTATTCTGCATTAGATAACCGGCGCATATAGCGGAGCGCGCCCGATCGTGCTAGTATTATATTGATGTCCGCTCAGCTGCACGCCAGCTCGAACGAACGAACAACCACATTTCGGCCGGTACCTGCCGTGCTGACTGTCGAGACGATGCTTGCATGCATGTATCCCCTCCCTGATTATTGCTGCTGCTGATTAGTAGGTAGCTAGGACAGAGTAGTAGTACTACGTAGGAGTAGCTGTGGCCTACCGCTCCGAGGGAATTCGTTGGTCGTCGCGTCGTGCCGTCGTATACGTACGTACGTACGTACGTACTCGAGACTACTCGGGATATATATATATATATATATATATATATATAGCATGCAGGTACGTGTACGTACGTACCTGCATCCATCGGCGTACTCCCTCCGTCCCAATGAATGTGCAATTCTCGCATCCCGAGAAATCAGCCATCGTAAATTTTGATTAAAATTATATAAAAAAATACTAACTCTTATGAGACAAAATAAGTACCGTTAGATTGGTTATGAGATATATTTTCATAATAAATTTATTTCGAGACATAAATGTTAATACTTTTTGCTATAAATTTGGTCAAAGTTGATATAGTTTGAACGGCACGTTTCCCATAATTGCACAATCAACCGGACGGAGGGAGTACTATCTACTCGATCCGTGATGTGATTCGGTCATTCTCTGGTGCGAGATAGCAATCCACGGGGGGTTTTTGAATCAGGCTCTACGGCGTCGAGCAGGGCCACGAAGCTCAACGACGCAAATCATGGCGTTGACCCTCGGGATCTAAAGTTGAGTTTACGTCGTTCAGGAGTCTAAAAGTGAATTTTTTTAAAAAAGGACTAAATTGTAAAAAATAGGGTCGGTAGCGCGGCCCTGATTGGAGTCAGAGCAGGTAGCACCTACGTACAGGCTACATTACAGAGAGAGAGCTAACCAAGTCTTTGGCGGGCCAGGGCCGAATATTGAGGTCTCGTTTAGTTTTGAAAAAAAGTCTACTTAACAGGGTGGTCTATTTCACCCCTAACTACGAAACCGTCTACTTTAACCTTCGACTATAGCAAAACCACTGTTCGAAAACCGTCTGGGGGTAATTTGACCGGTTTTAGAAAGTTCGAAGGTAAAGTAGACGGTTTCATAGTTAGAGGTAAAGTAGACCACCCTCAATAAGTGGGGGGTTAAGTAGATTTTTTCCTTTAGTTTTTGTCTTTAAAATTTAGTCCCTATCCTATCGGATGTTTGACATATGCATAGAGTATAAAATATAAATTAAAAAAATAATTAATTACACAGATTACATCTAATTTGCGAGACGAATCTTTTAAGCCTAATTAGTCCATGATTTGACAATGTTGTGCTACAGTAAAGCTACAATAAAATATGCTAATGCCGGATTGATTAGGCTTAATAAATTTATTTCTCGGAGTACTGAGAACTTCTATAATTTATTTTATTATTACTATCAAACAATCTCACGTGACGTCTCGACGAACCCAAGACTTTACACCCTGCATTTATACAGGACCGACGGGACGCCGCCACGCCGGCAGCCGGAATCGGCACTTCGAGGTCCCAGCATGCGTGCTGCCGCCGCTAGCTCCCTTCTGCGTCCTAGCCTAGAGATGCAGACCCAAGGCCTTGTTTAGATACCCAAATTCAGCTCCAAATTTCACTCTGTAAAAAGAAGATTCTCCATCACATCAAAATGTCGGCACATATATGAAGTACTAAATGTAGATGAAATCAAAAACTAATTGCACAGTTTTGTTGTATTTTGTGAGACGAATATTTTAAGCCTAATTAATTAATGTTTAGACAATTATTACCAAATAAAAACAAAATTATTATGGTGTAACGGGATACTTACTATGCAAACTTTGCCTCCGAAGTTTGGAATCTAAACAAAGCCCAAGTTGCGATGCAGAATGCTCTTGGTCGTGGGCAGTGGGCTGTGGGCACAATAATGCAAATAGGCGATCGGATGAGCATGGTAGACACGTGGAATCGTATAGGGGTCAGGCATGCATAGCCATATACGAGTATGATCATTGAGAAAAGCCCATGCGCATGCACGGCTCTCGATCGAGCTGCCGTCCGCCGACGATGCAGTGGTGGTGCCTTGTCATTGCAGTCAGTTACCGTACCTATCAGGGCATCCACGATAGCTGATTCATAAGCTGGCTCTGGGTATTTTTTATATTTTAATAAAAGAGAGAGAAAAATTAGCTTTTAATCAAGATTATCTGAGAGTGTCATGTAGATCTAATCATACTATGAGCCATCGCTAAGAGCTAGCACAGTGTTGTACCGTTGCGGGTGCTCTTGTAGTATATCTGGATTCTGGAGTTCGAAACCCGTGACGATAGCATGAGCTAGCATGTTGAGGGGATCCGCGATCTTCCAGATTATGCGTGCTGCTAACGACACGCACACACTGTGGGTGCTGGTGGATCGAGCTAGCCTGTGCTTTGGAGTGGAGTCGATCCCATCCCATGCATGGGTGAATGAGGCGATCGATGCAGCTCTCTCCTTCAGCTTTCGGGATTTGCGATATTATTCGTTTTGCTTTAGGAACAAGGATTTCTTTGATTGAGATATATATATTTACCTGCTCATCCACGATCGATGTTCCTAGCTACTAGTCCACAAGGTAATTTGCGGTTAGGACGTCCCGGCCGTGGACTAGACTGGAGTAGGTTTGAATCCGGTGGAGAAACCGTGCCAAACGGGGCTATTTGAATCTGGTTGACGCTTTGAAGTGCCTCATCATCAACTTACTATTTATTATTTGAATCTAGTCGAACGTTTTTTAAGTGCCTCATCATTAACTTACTATATTAGTGCCTCTACTTTCAACTAACATATGGGCCCCACATGTAGGACCGAGCCACGTCAACATCCATAGCGGGTTTGACCCGTTGGGACTTGGATGACACCCGAAGCTAAGTTCAGGGACCCAGAAATGACATTTTGAAAGTAGAGGGACCCAGAAATAATATTTTGAAAGTAGAGGGACCTAAGTGACACCTCTTGCCAAATTGAGGGACCGAGCATGAATTTTCCTCTTAGGACTCCATCGGTTCAGAAAAGAATACCAATTCTAGCACTTATATATTATTCTAAAAATATCTCTAGTAGTTTTTTATATTGAAAAAACCACCCTCTAACAACTCCTTAACCCAACTCCTAATGTTTTCATGTTTCAAAAAATCGATCGATACGCATGGAAAGATACGCATGGAGGGAGGGGAGGCTACTTCTCCGGATGTTTCCTCCTCTCGACGTTTCTTTGTCCTAACCTCTTCCACCCCTAGCTACCACAGTACCACGAGCGTGATCTATATGGGGAGAAGGGGACGTTTAGTTGGTGGGTGAAAAGTTTTTGGGTGGCACATCGGATGTTTTATGGGATGTCGGAAGGGGTTTTCGGATACTAATAAAAAACTAATTACATAACTTGCCTGAAAACCGCGAGACGAATTTATTAAGCTTAATTAAGTCATCATTAGCACATGTGTGTTATTGTAGCACTTAAGGCTAATCATGGACTAATTAGGTTTAAAAGATTCGTCTTGTGGTTTCCAACCAAACTGTGCCATTTGTTTTTTTAATTTATATTTAGTACTCCATGTACATGTCCAAACATTCGATGTGATGGGGTGAAAAAATTTTAGGTGGGAACTAAACACCCCCGAAGTCTGAGTTGCCAACAACAAACCTTATAAGGTTTTAGAAATGGTTGGAGAAACCTAGCAACTATGCTCCTAATTTTTAACGTGAGATTTAAAAAAACTCATCGATCTGCCTATTCTTTTTTTTTTGAACTACTAGAGATGCTCTAAAAAGAATGTAACTCTTTCTTATATCCTAAAAACGTGTGCTATATAAATGAAGTATAGAAAGTATAGAGTTACTAGGTGGTATTTATTTGCTTTTGATCAATGATCGAACTCATATGGAGAATAAAAAGAATAGACGCATATGTGTGTTTGTAGTTGTATGCTATCTTTTTCTTCTGTTTGAGTGACACTGTTCAGCTCAGGCGGTGAGGTGAACGATGAATTATTTCTTTGTGTGTAGTACTACTTTTGACGTCACGATGTCTTTCGATTTGACGCACGTCGCTTCAGGATAATTCCAGTTTTGCTCGCTCTGGCTGTACTGTTGCTCGCTTCGTACGTTACGCTACGTATTCGTCAGTTGATTTCTTTCTCCTCTTGACTGATGAACGCCATAATTTGAGCAATCAATTTCCATTTATTTGGCTGTATAAGCTATATATATTCAAATTCAATCAATTCATCCCACAGATTGTATCGCCGGTGAGGTCAGAAACGAAATTCCAGATGGTGAAGAGATTATACTACTACTTGTTTGCTTAACAAAACAAGAACAAGAACAGGAGACGGGAAAGAAGAAGAAGAAAATGATCAGTCAAATTCGATCTATGCATATGCATCTGGATTCTGGACCAGGTGCTTCCAGTACGTCTCCAGTCATGGCCTGCCTCATGGTTGGTTGTTGTTGTTGTTGCACCAAAGCTTCATGTCCGTTGGTGTCTCCTCTGTAGGACGGTTACCTTGCCGTGGATCGATCGATGGTCACCTGCTGCACGCCGGCGCAGCCTGAAAACCATCCACGGCGGCCGGCGACGGCGCCTCACCAGCACGGCCTGGTGCTGACCACGAACGGCGTGGCAAAGCACGGCTCCAGGCCGATCCACGGCGGGCAGGTCGACGACGACGACGTGCCGGTCGGAGCCGGCGGGCCCGCGAGAGCCGCCAAGTAGATGGCCGCCAGCCTGCGGGCCGCGCGCCGCAGCCACCGCGCTGTGAGCCAGCGCAGCCGGAGCCTGCGCAGGATTCCCCGCCCGCGGCCGGCGGCCCTGTCGCCGCCGAGCCGGGCGACCGGAAGCCTCCGGCGGCGACGGCGGCCGAGCCCGCGCCAGCGCAACCGGCGGCCCGCCGCAGGCTCGACGTTGCATGGCGCGCCCGGCATCTTCTGTCTATCGTCTGTCTTTAGCTCGTCAGGCTGTGGCGTTGCGAGCGAGAGAGAGAGACAGAGAGAGAGAGGGAGAGAGTGATATATGGGGCCGCCGGCCGCCTCCGCCCGGCTGGACGGTGGAAACCTCCAAACGCACTTATACCTGTGGGCTGTGGCGCCAGGAAACTTGCATGGCCTAGCATGAAGCATGGTGATGACGGGTTTTATGGCAATGATTAATTCCCTTCTTACTATGGCATAGTATAATTTATATCTATACAAACTCCTCTATCTATCTTTATCTACTACAGAAAGGTATTTTTATGGATATCTATTTTTTATATCAACTGTCAACGTGAGATTGGAATAAAATGATTTATTCTAAAAATATCCATAAGGTATAACTTTATTCTAAGATAGTTTTTTTTTCTAATCACAGTACAGACACATGTTGACTGGCACGTCGCCTACATTTATATGTAGACTGTGGATATCTAATGTTTTTTCTAATGTATAACTTTATGCATATAATAGCTTGCATTAGCATTTATGTGTAGATTTAAGGGATATTGAAGTTTATTTTTATGAGTAGATTTGGGTAATTTAGATATAAGTTATAGTGATTACTTTTTATTATTTTTCATAATAGTAGAGGTGGCTATTTTAGGTGTTACTTTGCATTATCTTTGATAACAATAGATGATAGATGTGAATAATAATTTAGATAAAATTATGAGGTTATTTTAATTCTCTTTCATAGTAGCAGATGTGGGTAACTTAGATTATAATTTTGGGGTTTATTTTTAATTATCTTTTATAATATGTATGTATGTTTCATAACATTAGATGTGGGTAATTTTTTATAAAATAAAATAGATCACATGACTATTATTGGTGATTGGTTATAGTCTACCAAATTAAATCCCTGATATTTATTTTTCTGATTGTTCTGAAAGTTTCTCAAATTTATCTTTCTTATTAGCGTGTCTCGCAAAGATTAATGTGGAGTCTCCTTTAATTTAGGGCTTCTAATTAGCAATAGTAAAATGTGACCCTTGATGCTACCTGACACGCACTCCTCTATTCTCGCTTCTTTTCTTGACTTGTAATACCTAAGTCATAACTTGGCTCGTTCGCAGAGGTATCCTACGTTAGACCCCGTTCGGTAGAGCTCCGAGTAACTTAGACTATGTCTCCTTCTTACACTACACTAAGGAGCTTTTTTTCTCTTAAAACAAGCAAGGAGTCGATGAGCTTTTTTTTCTGGCTTCGCAGCTTCTTTACGTCCTGGTGCAGCAAGAAGCCAGAACCATTTGGAGCTGGACCAAATAGAGCCTTTTAGTAATCACCAGTTAGTCGTGCCATCTGTGCAGACTTTTTTGTTTACTTAGGGCCTCTTTGGAATGCAGCAATTTTACAACAATTGTATAGGAATTGCACAGAAACCGGTTCATTTTTCACAGAAAAAACACAGGAGCAGGAAAAATAAAATCCCACGTTCCAAAGGGGCCTTATTAGACGAGATGCCCTGGGGGCTAGGGCAAAAACAAGTTAGCGAGCAGCGACAGTGTCTCACAGCAAAATTGACCTAAACTAAATATTGTATTTGGCAGAAGCTAGCATTATCTTTTGTATATTCGGCAGACAGCAGAGCATCGAAATACGGTGCGCACTGCTAGGGATGCATGCTGTGTGGTTGCCTCTGGTTACCTGCTCGTTTGGGTGCGCTGCCCAACTCTGAACCTTAACATTGACGCACCGCTGCTAGGCTGTACTGGCACTAGCGACTGAGGGGGTGTTTTAGTTCCAAAAAATTTTCACCATAAAATATCACATCGAATCTTGCGGCATATACATGGAGCATTAAATGTAGACAAAACAAAAAAACTAATTGCACAGTTTACCGTGAAATTGCGAGACGAATCTTTTAAACCTAATTAGTCTATGATTGGACAATAATTATCAAATAAAACAAAAAAGCTACGGTATCCGAAACCAAAACTTTTCGCAAACTAAACACCCCTGAAAGCTGAGTTTACCCAACTCTGAACCTTAACATTGACGCGTGCAGTACTGCATGTGACGCATAAAAAGGAACACGTTTTACTCGAACAGTCGAACTGACGAGGCACACGCACATCAATTTTTTCACTGCCCCCCACCCCGGATCGAGAGTCATTAGTCTAGGCCTCGTTTACATGCACCAAAAGTTAGAATTTTTTCACTCTTTTCATCACATCAATTTTTAGTCGTTGTATAGGGTATTAAATGTAGGTAAAAAAATAACTAATTACACAGTTTAGTTGGAAATCACGAGATGAATCTTTTGAGCCTAGTTGGTCCACGATTGGACAATATTTATCAAATAAGACGAAATTAGTATTATTCATCGGGCTGAAATTTTTTACAATCTAAACGTGGCCCTACTCAGAAAGCAGCCAAATTTGCTGCTTCGGTTAATGGTGGCTTTCGCGCATCATGCAGGCGAGCGTTTCGGCTTCCGTACGCAGAATTGCATCGCAGGGTGCATGAGCATGACTGCTGATGAGGATGGCAATATTGGCATCCATCCAGTAGCTGAGCAGCGGCCTAGGTACGCCTCCCCGCTGCGGGCTGCGGGCGGCTCCTATGTTTGACTCCCGCACTATCTATGATAGACTTCGTTTGGAAGGTTTCGCTGCCGATGTCGTCGACACTATAGATAGATAGACATTACAGATGGATAGACATAACAGCAAGGCCTCGTTGCGTGCAAGTGCAACCGAGCTGCTGAAACAGAGCAGAGCATGAGGATGAGGATGAGCACACCAACATACTATGTGACGTCCGCGCAACGCTTGGGGTTGGGCTTGGCGTGAAATTCAGACATGCACTGCACCGCGGTAGGGCAGGAGTGTGGTTGGTAGGTGAAAGATGGACCGAAAGGCGGGGAGCAACAAACCTGCTGTTCTTGACTTAATTTGCTTATGACAAACGCGCATTAGGTAGGGCAAAGTTGCCCTGGAGAAAGGAAGTACTACAATCTCGCCCTCTCTTTTACCGCGCCGCACCTTTTTACTCTCTTCAATTCAACGTCCAAATTGTTCACTATGGGAACAGGTCAAGAAATTAACGAGAGGCTCCGAAACGTACTAATAATGAAAAAAAAATTACAGATACCACATACCGGAGCGGGGCCAGTGGAAATAAGTACTGTAGCAAATAAACACTCGCCAAAGGTTGATGCGCAAGTTTTTTTTAATAAAAAAATAGGGTTGATGCAGATACTAGAGAGTCCTGAATCCGTTCTCCAACAGATTGTGAATGTGTAACCTCTGAACTCATTCCCATTTCATTTTCGATCAGCGGTCATGCTCATGCCGGCCGGTTTGTCAACGGAAAGCAGCAACAACGACACGGCCACGGGCTCGACGCCAGCAGCACCCAGCCGACAGCTAGCTCAGGTTTGTTGGTTCCTTTGCAAGGCATAGCAAAGCATGGACGAAAGGAGGGCCGGTCACTTCAGGTTTTGTCCATGGCGACCGCGGGCGCGTCCATTTTCTCCTCTGATGGTAGTAACAATCTGCCTTTCGCCTGTGTGGTCAGGTTAGGTTGTTTTCGGGCCTGCTTTTCTGGTGCTCAAATTTCTCGGAGTGGTGCCGAGCCTGCATGCATCCCCGTCAGGCGTCAGCTACTCAGCTTGTTGTAATGTTCTCTCCCTTTTGGAATGGAAGGATTGTGTCCTTTTACCGCCAAACTTTGCTAGCAGAACCCAGTGGAAAAGTCGCGTCATCGATCAGTCACTTGTGTGACTGATTCCTTGTTCTGATAATTGGTCTACTGCAGCAGTGCTACCTCAATTTCAGAGATGCTTTGAACGACAGAGAATTGTATCGGAGAAACCGTACCGAAGCAGACAGCCACTCGACTGCGCCAGTTCAAAGTTCAAAGTTCAAAGTTCAAGGGACCGATACATGGGCCGGTTCAAAGTTCAAACCAGATCAACCCGTGAAACCAGCCCATATCAAAACCGATCCATAAGCCTCAGTCTCCTGTTCGCTTGAACTGATCTGGCTGGCTGACTGGTTTTCTGTGAGAGAAAAACACTGCTAGCTGGCTGGCTGATAATTTCAAGCGAACAGGTACGTGGAGTGGATCAAAGTCGCTAAATGCCTAAACCGTACGTGGAGTGGACGTGGTCACGTGGAGGTAAGGCTGGACGAAAAACTCGAAGCTCGTTAGCTCGCTCGGCTCGGTTCGGCTCGTTACCATAACGAGCCGAGCCGAGCCAAGATTTTAGCTCGTTAGCTATAACGAGCCAACTCGAGCTAGCTCGCGAGCGGCTCGCGAGCCAAACGAGCCATAGTTTTAGGGAAAAAGTCATCATAACTTATATTATGTTTGTATTACTTCATGTCTTGCACTCTGCAAATGGTTGATATGTTAGCTCATACGAATATTTTATTCAATTTAAAGCTATTGGATATATTATTTTTATATTATTACTATTTTTAAGCTTTTGATAAATACAAATATTAAATTTTGTATATTTTTTATAACTGGCTCGCGAGCCTAACGAGCCAGCTCGAGCTTTTAACGAGCCGAGCCGAGCTGGCTTTCTGGCTCGTTAGGATAACGAGCCGAGCCGAGCTAGCTCGTTATCCTAACGAGCCATAACGAGCCGAGCCGAGCCGAGCCGAGCCGGCTCGTTATCCAGCCTTACGTGGAGGCGATCTTGGCGGCGACGGCCGACGGTGCACATCAGTCATCAGGACAGGATCATCTTGGCTTGCGAGTGGCGACGGGGCTCTGGTCTCGACCAGGCTGAAGTCTGAAGATGGGACTGTGCGGGTCCATCTTAGCCGGCATCGATGGCTTCGCTGCACTACTATACATAAATCGATTTTACCAATGTTATTTTCACAGCTTGTTTTATTATAATCAGTGGGTTCAAAATAAAAATCGGACAACGGTTGAAAAAACAGCGGTGAAAACTAATCCTTTCACTGCAGGTTTTTCTACGAACCGAGGTAAAAATGATTTTCATCGTCAGTTCGTTAAAAGGTCTGACGGTGAAAACCATAGCTGCATGTTCACCCTCTAATCCACAACAAACTTGGCCTGTGATGTGCTTCTTGGAAGTTACTAACAGGCGAGGACTATGCGCCCACGTGGTGCTCCAAGATTGACTATATAGGGCATAGACACGGATCCACAGCCCCATTATCCTCTCCCTAGCCCTACCTCTCTGGTGAACCAAACAACTCTCTCTCTCTCTCGGCAACACTGCCCCCAGGACAGGCGGACAACCATCAGCGCACAGAGCAACTACGACTAGCCCCTGATGCGGTAGTATAGCTGCATCGCCAGTCATTAATCAATACCTTTATATAGTCATACTCATCATTGTATAAGTGAACTAGCATGGGTGGAGGCCTAAGGGTGACTCCGTGTTGTGCTATTGGTGAAGAGATGGGCAACAACCTTGCCATGCAAATCGACGGCCGTCTGGTAGCAACTAGGCTAGTCAACGCTTGATACCCAACAAGTGCGGGAGGATTTGCGCGCCAAGCGCCCAACAGCTAGCAAGGGCTAATCGAGGTCCGAGAGGAAAAGGAGGCGACTAGGCGAGGTCGTCACTTGGTACTTGGTAGCCAATAGGTCATGAGGGGCCGATGACCAATGGGGAGGGCTAGTGCACTGCTGCACATTAGGAAAATAGAGGTGTGATAGGTCTACGTTGTAACACCTCTGGTGTTATGGAGATTGAAAATTTGCTATGTCATCATATTGCACCGCAAAGCATCCATGATTAGGTCAACTACGATATGCATCAACTAAAACGAGTTTACATTCTTAGGTTGGATGTGCTTATGAGTTGTGTGACTCGAATCGAAAACCCTAATTTCGAATGTCACCGCAAATACTTAGTTTATGCCCTGCGTAATTTGAGGTGTATGACTATGTTATACACTAGTGCCAAGTGTAGGGTATGAACTCAAGTCCCACCTATAAAATGGAGCTTCAAGTTTGAGTTTGAATTTTGAATCCAAAACTTGTCGCAAGTTTTCCAATTCGAATTTGAATGCAAATTTGGGGAATTATTAAAAGATTTTCAAAAGTCAACTTGGTCAACCAAGAGTGGCATTTGGCCAAACATGTGATGCTTGACTCAATGATGCCCTTGGATGATGGCGTGATCACTAAATAATCACCAATGAAAATAGCAACAAGTTTCAATTTGAAATTCTTCCGAAAGCCCTAAATTCAAAACCATGATTTTACCCCTTTTTGAATAATTCAAAATCTAAGCAAAATTTGGGAAAAAGTTTAAAACCAAGTTTGTAGATCTTTTCAAGGGCTACAAGTTTGGTGTTTTGAGTTTTCAAAGTTTCAGTGAAAAATTTGGAGTAATTATGAATAGAAGCAAATTTCAAATTTGACCCATTTTCATCCCCAAATTCAAAATTTAAAATGGAGGCAGAATTTGAAAATGGTTTGAATAGCAAAGTTGTAGGTCTTGGCTAGATGTACAACTTTTGTATTTTGAGTTTTTGAAGTTTCAATATAAAATTCAAAGTAATTTCTAAATTACCATACTTGTTTCCACCAATGCTAGTGTATGTTGTTGGTCCAAATAAGTCTATGTGCAATAGCTCAAATGCCTTTGATGTGCTCATTTCACTCTTACTAGGATGTGCATTTCCAACTTGTTTGTCGGCTTGATAAGCACTACAAGGTTTATCCTTCTCAAAGGTCACATCTTTCAAGCCTCTAACTAAGTCATGCCTCAAAAGTTTGTTCAATTGTTTCATTCCAACATGACCAAGCCTTCTATGCCATAACCATCCCATACTAGATTTGCTAAGCAATCATGATGTCAATTGTGTCTCACTATCATTGAAGTCAACCAAGTATAAGCTACCATGTCTAAATCCTTTGAATATCAAATTTGATCCATCAACACTTATGACTTCAACATCATCACTACCAAATATGCACTTGAAGCCAAGATCACAAAGTTGTGCCACCGACAAAAGATTGAAATCCAAGCTCTCAACTAGCAACACATTAGATATGCTCATGTCATTTGAAATAGCAATTTTACCAAGCCCCTTGACCTTGCCTTTCTTGTTGTTGCCAAAAGTGATAGCATCAAAACCACCATTTTGACTTGTATCAATTGATTTGAACATACAACAATCCTCGGTCATATGTTGAGTGTGTAACAGAACCGACCAATTATACGAAATTAAGTAAGAAAATCATCCAACAAGCGGACGATTTAGCAAACTTAAGCCTGTATAATCCGGTAGTCCGTGAAATCACGACGGATTTCAAACCAACTCGCATACCAGCCAAGATCGTAATAAGTTTAGCGGTCACCATCACAAGTTACATAAAAGGTCGCATCACAAATACATCGGAGTTTAAACATAGTTATTACAAACCGAGTTCAAATAAAAGTAGCGGAAGCATTTAGTTCAAACCACACACACTCATACAGAGTTCGAAATAAGGTGCCAGCTCATGATCATCTCCCACAAAAGCATCAGACGAGACGTAGTGAACGACCACTGCCCATGGTCCTAAGCTTCACCCATCGTAGGATAAAGGCAGTTGATACAGTAGTCGTAATACATCTGCCCATCTGCAACAAGTGGGAACAAAGCCCTAAGTACGAGAAGGTACTCAGCTAGACTTACCCGACATAACCAAAAATAAAATGACACCAAGGATCATGACAAGCTTTATGGTGGGATAGTTGACTCATTTGCAAAAAGGCATGTTTAGTATTAAAGAATCTTTTCCCAAAAGCTTGCATCAAGTTAAATCTTTATTAACCTGTCAACTAAATTTGCACCTGTACTAGAGTAACATGTAATTAAGCAGGTAAGGATAACCAATGATCATTAATAACCTTCATCATGTCATATTCCACATAACTGTCCAAGTGTTCCATCAATATTACTATGATGAAGTAGCTCAAGTCAAGTGTTCACTATCCAGTGAACGATGGCGATTCGAATCGATTATTAACCAGTTGGTAATTTGTTCCTCACACAAACTTCACTCACCCACTAAAGTGAGGTATTGGTCACCGAGTCAACTATTCAGGTAAAGTCGCGAGTTTGCTAGGAACCACATGCACCCGAGGGCCGCCCGACTGCTCTTTGGCCTTATCATCGTGCCCCCGTATCCTGCCACTACTGCTCCGGTACAGTGCATTGCGAGCAATCCACTCGGCCCAAATAATCTCCCAGCTTCGCGGTCGAAAGGTACATTATTCGGCCAGCTAAATGTGAGGCATGCGTTCAACATGACTCGAGGCCCAACAACGGTCGGTCCTTAATCGACACAGACGGAAAACACTATAGTCCGAAACCCTACAAGTCTCTGTCCGGTCTCAAATTCAATTCGACACTTAGTTATTCCCATATGACATACTCTTTCAAACAGATCCAGGTAACCACCTATAGCTCGTAGGTGACAGGCAATCACCCGACTTCTACCGGTCTAAGCAAGCTAAGCATTTCTTGACTGCGAATACCAAGGTAACAAGAATATGATAGAGCAAGGGTAAACAAGGTATAATGCAGCAACGGTTGCAAACAACGCCTAAACGTAATGCATCAATTTAAGTAAGCATTTGATAAAATATTTGTAAATCGGGAGAGAAATGCTCCGGGGCTTGCCTCTTTCGAAAGAGCTCGGACGGTGGTCTGGGCACTCTGGAAGATCCTCACCGACCTCCTCATCGGCTTTGGGCACCTCCTGCTCTTGCACCTCGGACTGCTCTTCCGACTCCTTGGGAACTGCTACCGGAGTTACTTCCTGCGATCCTGTATGATGCAGATGTATAAGTGCTCATGCCTAGATGCATTGCAGAGATGACATGAGATGATGATGATGAATGAGATGTAGATGCACAGGTTTACTTCATTTGGATCAAGTGGGAATACAACTCTTCTACAAGGTAGTCTACATCATCCAAGAACATGTACTCATAAACTACTACAAACATTCTTCACCATGCAAAGTCATTCCAGCACCCTAAGATGCTTCAAAGATACACCAACCAAAAATTTATCAACTATTCTTGCATTAAAAATGTTAATTTAAACCCTAGTTGACACCATGTTTGAATAGCAACACTTATTTTTATAGCATAGAAAAATCTAATAAAATTACAGTGGATTACTATATAGGGTCTAATAAAATCTACTTTAGCATGCCACAAAAATTTCATTGCATTTAGAGTACTAGAACTGCCTACACAAAAATAACAATCTAGGGCCTAAAAATGAGTATAAAAATACTTTATACTATGAAAAGTATCAAACAACAGATTTAGCATTTTTCCTACAATCTTCTCACTAAATAACCCCTATAGAAAAATTATCATATGCATGTTTTATTCATATTTTCCTCTCTACCAAAAATAATAAATTCTAACAATAATAAGCACTTGTACTACACATAAGAATTTTTCTACAGAACATGCATGGTACATATTTTTCCTAGAAAGTACATTGCACAAAAAGATTAACAAAATTGAAACCATATTTTTTTTGAGTTTTCTATGATTTACTACATGTTTATCAAGAAAACAGTAATTTCAATGATTAAATAAAAACCCTATAGAAAAGTATTGCAATATTTACATGCAACATTTTTAGATTGTAGATCTGGTCCTAAGAAGTCCATAGAAATTTATTTCACAATTTTTGGAGCTAAAATGAGCAAGTTATGGATTTTAGAAACCCTTTTATCATTTTCTGGAAAACATTTATTTAAATCCCTTTTTAAATCCCACCGCTCAGCGCTACGTGCACCCACGAACTGAACATAGAGAGCAAACATGAGACCGACAGGTGGGCCCGTGACCCCACACGTCAGACACAGAGAGAAAGAAGGAGACGCCAGCGTCCATAGCTCGCCGGCGACGAGGTCTCCGGCCAAGCCAGAGGCATCACGCGAACCACCTCGTGATTGCGAACCCAATGGTACACACGGGGTGGCCAGTGGAGCTTGGAGGACCGGTCACCGCCATTCATGGCGGAGCGGTGGCGCGGGTGACCGCCGGTCGGCCAACTCCGAGCAAGGAACGGGAAGAGGAAGGGTGCTCGAGCATCGGTGAGCCAAGGCGAACAAAATGCGCGCGCTGGAAGGGAGTGAGGTGGAGCGGAGAGGTGCGGTCCACGGAGCGGAAAACTCCGGTGAGCTCGGTCGAAACTCCGACGAGCGATTCACGCGGAGGAGAGGTTTACCACGGCCGGTTGAGGTGAGTACGGGCTGCGCCAGAGGGAGGGGAAGCTCAAGGCGAGATGGAGCTGCTTGCGGTGAGCTAGCGTGGCCGGAACGGCAACGCCGGCGATGGCGGTTGCGGTGGCAGAGGAGCGGGAGCCGCGTTCGGAAAGAAAGAGCGCGCTGGGAGGAAGGAACGGGCGTGGGGGTTAAGGCGCGATCGGGAGCGACCCTGGACGCATTCCCGTCCAGGTGCGGGGGTTCCGACCAGGCGGCCAGCCACCGCCCACGGTCGCCGGTGCGGCGCGGCCACGCGGCGACGCGCGCTCGCTGGTTGGCGAGAGCACGGGGACGGGGCGCGGGGTTCGGCGTGAACTCGATCCAGTGGACCGCGCGCGCGCGCGGGCGTGCGGGCGCGAGCTAGGCTGGGCCGGCTTGCTGCTGCGGGCGGAAAGTGAGGCGGCGGCCCGTTAAGGTAAAACTCGTTTTCTATTTTTATTTTTCAGATATTTTTCAAATAAATTCAATTCATAGTTCTAAAATTCCATTTTGAGCAAGAATATGACTTTTTCTGAAAATTGCCCAAAAATGAAAGTTGCTTAGAATTTAATTCTCTACAACTTTTATTAAGGGGCCAACTCCAAAATCCCCACATATTTTGAATTAGAGAATAAAAGCTAAATAGGGAGGGTTTTTGACCAATTTCTAAAAATATTTTTAAAAGCAAATGTTTGACAAAACTTTGGTTATCAAGTTGCTCCAAAAATTGCACTAATTAGTTCTAATTGATTTAAAAAAATTATAGCTACACATGTTTCATTAGTCAAACCAACATAATTAGGGTGAATCAATTATAAACATTATATGTAACAATTGTCCCACAAAAATGCTTTAACTAAAGGTGCACTCTAATCCACATGTGATCATGAATGCAATGACGTGTCATGCGTATGATTTGCAATGCTAATGCTTACGTAACACCGGGGTGTTACAGAGTACACCCACTATCAAGCACTCAATGCCTTCCTTCGGCTTTGTAATTGACCTACAAGATAAGATCAATTCTTTTTAGGTACCCAAACTTGTTTGGGTCCTCCAATGTTAGTGACCAAGCTCTTTGGTACCCAAATGACTTTCTTCTTTGAGCCCATCCATGGTGCACCAATGAACTTAGCGTGAACGCCATCTGTACCCTTGGTAAGTATATAGAAGGAATCAAACTTAATTGAGGATACAATAGCATTAGATTTCTTGTTCATACAATGTTGCTCTATGTGATCAACTTGCTTGCAACTTTTGCAATAGCTACCATTGTTCTTCACAAAATGAGTCTTGTGAGGAGCAAAAGTGGTCTTGCCTTTCTTGGGGTTATAGCCCAATCCCTCTTTATAGAGAGAAGCCCTTTGGCTACCCAAGCACATAAGCAAGTGGTCATCACCACCATAAGCCTTAGCTAATGTGTGATTGAGCTCTTTTACCTCCTTGAGATTTTCATTCTCAACTATTAGTGTGGAGTCACAAGTGAAACCGTCACTACTAGATGAGGATGATGTAGATAAGCTACATGAAGGGTTAGTGGGAGCAATAACAATAGGCTTATGAAAAGATTCATCAATTATATCACATGATATGCCTATGTTGCAAGTTTTAGCCTTCTCAACATTAGTTGGCATGTTTTCATATTTTTCAACTAGAGAGGAATGAGCTTCTTCAAGCTTAGTGTGAGACTTTTGAAGCTTCTTATGGTCTACCTTTAGACTCTCATAAGATGCTCTAAGCTCATCAAGTTCTTACATAAGGTTTTTCTTTTCCTTAAGCAAACCCTTGCACTCTTTTCTAGATTCTTTAAAATGTTGAGTGCAATCTTCTAACATAGTGATTAGTTCATCTTTAGTGAATTCTTCTTCATCACTATCACTATCACTAGCATTATCATGATCACTCTCATCGTCGGATGATACCTTAGCGGCCTTAGCCATGAAGCACGATGGAGTGTCGAAGAGGGAGACCTTCTCTTGGATGGCAATGCTAGCAAGTCCCTTCTTCTTGCTCTTGTTGTCATCCTCATCATCACTATCCCATGTAGCAACATGAGAGTCATTCTTCTTTTTATGAGAGCTCTCCTTCTTTTCTTGCTTCTTCTTTTGCTTCTTCCTCTCCTTCTTGATAGCATCTTCATCATCACTATCATAAGGACACTTTGCAATGAGATGATCCTTGCTATGGCATCTAAACAATGTTTTCCTAAACGCTAAACGGTAAACAGTCGGTTACCCTTTGTTTAGCGTTTAGACCGTTTAAACGGTGTTTAAACGGAGTTAACGGCCTAAACGGTTTTGTACAATAATAATAAAATATACATATTTATGTAGGTAAAAATAAAATTTGTTAGAACCCATACATATTTACACATGTAAAAATCAAATATTCTACCAAATAATCTTGTTGAAAGAAATCTAAATCCCACAACACTTCATATAATCACAATGTTAATTAGTTTCATGTTGATTGTGATAGACATAGTCCTTTAATTCATTTAATTATGGATTAAATGGTTGCTTAGCTCATTTAATCACGTTTAATCTGATTTTGTTTAGATCATTTAGACGGGATTGAACGGTTTAAACGGGTTTAAACGGCCCAACCGTTTAATTCACCGTTTAGGGCCTAAACAACACGGTTGACTTCTGTTTACCATTTAAATGGTGTTTAAACGGACTAAACGGCTGTTTAGGCAAACAATGCATCTAAAACATCTCATGGTATGCTCATTCTTCTTGGATGAGTTCTTCCTCCTTCTTGCACGAAAGCCCTTCTTCTTCATGAATTTCCCAAATTGCTTGACAAAAAGAGCCATCTTCTCATCAATGTCATCACTATCACAAGAGCTTGAGTCTTCATCACTTGATGATTCAATCTTGGATTTACCCTTGGATATGGTGGCTTTGAATACCACACTCTTCTTCTTCTCATCATCCTTCTTCTCACTTTTCTTCTTCTTCTTTTTGACCAACTCCTCTTTCTCATCATCTTTTCTATATGAATCATCGGTCATCACTTCTTGGAATACTTGTTGAGGAGTTGAATCCCTCAATATAGTCCTCACTAGCACGGTGATCAATGTATCAAATCTCTTGGGCAAGCTTCTCAAGAACTTCATAGAGAATTGGTTTTTCTTGACCTCCTCACCAAGTGCCTTGAGCTCATTCACAATGACTTGCAATCGATGAAACATTTCCGGTACACTCTTATCTTCTTGCATCTTGAAGCTAGAAAACTTTTCTTGCAAGATATATGCTTTAGCGGTCTTTGTGCCTTCGGTGCCCTCAAATGTTTCTTCTAACTTGGCCCAAGCATCATGAGCAATTTCAATGTTCTTCACTTGCTCAAATGTCTTGTCATCTAGTGCCTCATGAAGAGCACTAATGGCAATGTCATTGCATTGGAGTTTCTTCTCTTCCACCGGTGTAGGTGCTTCTGGATTAGCAACCTCAAATTTTGTTTCGGTGACCTTCCACACTTCTCTATTGATTGACTTAAGGTGTGCGGTCATCTTAACCTTCCAATATGCATAATTTGTGCCATCAAAGTGAGGTGCCTTCTTGGTGTTGTTGATGTGCAAGCTTAATTGAGCCATTTCTTTTTCACCATAGGTTGTTAAGCCTCAAATAAACGGTGCCTCGGCTCCGATACCACTTGTAAGGTCCAAATGGCTAGAGGGGGGTGAATAGCCTATTTAAAATTCTACAAGCTTCACTAAACAAACACGTTAGTATAAAAGATGGCTAAGCTAATTCTAGCACTAGCTCAACTACACTATACAAGCCACCTATACAATTCTAGTGAAGCAAGGCTATGATCTCTAATACACACCAACAAGACTAAGTCACTAAGCTACTTACTCCTATATGATAAAAGCTACACTAAGTAACCTACACTAGGATTAGTACAAGAAAGTAAAGAGTAAGTGACTTGATTCTTATACCAACGATGTAGAGAAGTAATGCACTCGAAGAATCAATCACAATGATCAACCACAAGAGAAATCCTCGGCAAAGAGATGACACAAGATTTTTATCGAGGTTCATTTGCTTCCCGGCAAGCTACTCCTCGTTGTGGCGATTGTTGATATTTGGTAACGCAATTAGGAAATGATCCGCAAGCGCACGGATATCGGTGAGCACTTCACCCGGGATGTTATCCAGAGTATCGTATTTATTTTTTTACCACTAGGAGAAAGCGTGCATCTGACTAACCAAATCTATTACTACTAACCTTTAGGCTACAACCACTGTGATTTGATGTGAGCGATGTATAGAGAAGACTGCAACTGCACTCTCGTTCTAACCTTGGTAAGGATGATCTACTGCTCTATTGGGGAGGCTCACGGAATCTAGACACCTTAAAGGATGTTCGACCCGCACCTATAAACTCTATCAATCCTGCTAACGGGATATGGAATACAAAGGTAGCTACGGAAATGTCACGTTCCTCGCTACTACCACGGTCCTGCTAGACAGGGGATATCTATGAGTATCCTAGCCCAAACACCTCGTTTACGCTAGAGATGATTACTCTAAACTCTACGCGAAGAGATTAAAGTAAACTCATAAACCAAAGAACAATAAAACAAAGAACTTACTTGAATTTAGAAGTCGAAATACTGAAGAATCCTAGGAGCAAGCCTCGGGTTAGGAGAACTTGATCCCGCAGGTACAACCTCGAAGTAGTCACCGACAGGCCGGGCTTCCTTCGATCTATACCTCCACTCTATCTCTCTCAATCTAGAAGAACTAAGTCTAATCTCACATTGGATGCTAAGCCCTAATGAGGTGGGAACCCTAAGGGAACCTCTCTCTCTGAATCCTCTCTGAAAAATATGAAAATAATGGACTTGGATTCTCCTCTCCAGGGGCCAGGGGTCCTGCTTATATAGTCCCTTCAAGTGAACCTGGGCCGTCGGATCAAACCGACATTAATCGCACGGTTTTCCTTGATCCTTTAGGTCGGTGGGGCATAATCCGCGAGACTCGTCCTGATTGGTTGCAGACCTAGGGCGGGCGCCCCAGGGTCCAGGGCGGGCGCCCTGGTCCCGGGCCTGTTCGGTCTCCCGTTCGATCCCGTGGCTTCTGGAGTCTTCTAGATGATAGAAAATCGGTGAACACGTTAATATCTCTATGTAATTCCGACGTGTGGGCCTTTCCTTTGTATTTCCTGATAACCCCCTGCAGAAACAGATAAACAACAAAACTCGTGGAATTCTGTCAGATCAAACCCTAATTCCAGGTGTTGCTTGCATATAGGTCATTTTCCTTATTTATTGGATAATTAAAATTGATACTTAAGAACCGTCAACAAACACCCCCATACTTAGGCTTTTACTCGTCCTCGAGAAAAGGATGGTTCAGAAAAATAACTGGGGTTGAAACATTGTAAAGCATTCTTTTTATACCTGCAAGGTGTTGTGAATGTCCACTGTGCACTGTAGTCAGGGAAATATATGGTTGAAGTAGAGATCCTTTCTTCTTCTCAACCCTGTCACTTGGAGTTTTTATATATTTTTGAATAGAAAACTTAGCATACCTTTATCCTCATAGGGGCTCTCAGATCACTCATTTATCTTTTGTATATCTCACTGAGGCTGTTTTAATTTGTAGAAATTCTCAAGCATACTTACTTTGCATATATTGCCTGGGTCAAAACGGGATCCGAGGAGAGGAATGCCATACTCTTAGATCAAAGACTTTGAAAATTAAAACTTGTCAACTCTTACTGGCATATTGCTTATTAGAGGGACCATGGGCTATCATTTTCTTTTTACCATATATATTTTTATCATCTCATTTTTTTTTCAGGTGGATACTGAGGTACCCCTAATTCTACTTCCGGACACTTGTCCATTTTTCTGCGAGGTTGTCGAGCACTTGCTCCTTTTTATTTCCTCGAAATATATTTTTGCATAGCCCATGCCTCTAATGCAATAATACTTCGGAAGAGTGAATCTTTCTGAATAAAAATGTCTTGATCTTGGGAGCATGATAAATCTCTCAACAAGAGTCTAACTCGTTTTGCACAAACTCAATACAAAGCAAATTAATATTTTTAGGTTTATCAGGCATATAAAATATTGAGGATGGTAGCTATATTTTTGAAGTTTTTGAAAAGAAAATCTCCAAGCGACAAAGATTTCAAGAATAAGATACTCATATTCTACCATCTCACATTCCACAATGACTTGAGTAACACATGGTTTTTAAAATGATTTTCAATAAATGCAGGTTTTCAGAAATATCACAGAGTGAGATTGATCATGATTAAAAATATTTTTGTCTTTTTAAATTATCATGTTAGGAACAATATTCTACACAGCCCAATATGTATTTGTATATATGTAAATAAAGCGTGCAGAGTATGTACCTGAATTGTGGAGTGGTGCAATCGAAGTGCATTTACCATGTCGGAGGGATTCCCCCATACTTGTTTTCTGCTTTCTTGCATAAAAATAAAGTGGAGATACATGAGGCATAATAATAATAATAATCTTTATTTGTCTTGAGGCATTTATTACACTGACTAATGAAGCGAACTAATCTAAACTGAATTTAATCGAATCTAATTGAATCTAATGATGAAGACTAAGACATACTGCCTCAAGGTCTAATCTAGATAGCTCAGTGTTGCTCTAAATCCCTGATCCTAGCAAGGGCATCAGAAAGGTCACGTTTAAGCGCGAGCACAGTAGTGTTCAGGTTGGAGACCTGCCTACTAAGGGAGCTAACTGTGGACTGAAGTTCCATAATATGTCTATTTGCTGTCCTGATGTCCTCATCCACATCTGCTATGGTCCTGCGACGCTTCGGTGGTGTCTCAAACGAATTGAGAGCGTGCTTAGGAGCTTCCTTTGGTGGGATGAAGCGAACTTTTGCTGTCCTAACTCCTTCGAAGCGGGGCCTCTCCTTCTCCGTAGTGTAGTGGACGCTGCTGATCTCGCCGCTCCGGTTGGTCTTGACGCTTACAACCCGCTCAGTGGGTTTAGGTGGCAGGATTTTCGTGCCGGCTGGTACCTTGACGATGGCTTCTTGCTTGGACGACGGTCCCTTGAGAAGAAGGGGCTGCGGTGGTGCAGTAAGAACTGGTTGGGCGTAGTAGGATGAGATTGAGCTGCGCTGGTTTGATGGTGGGGCTGCTAGCTGTCGCTCTGTGTTGGCCGGGACGTAGGCGTCGGGGTCATCCTTGGGCTTGCGGTTGAGGTCGTAAGGGACGATCTCCCAGTTGCGGTGGGTCTTGTCGGCCATTGGAGAAGCAAGGAACTAGACAAGCTCTAATTGAGGAGGAGAGAAGGATTGAATGAATTGGTGTTGAAAGCTGACGTCAGGGGTCTGTTTATATAGGGGTCAAAAAGTGCCTCTAAGGTTTCCATAGATCCATCCCACTGCCGGGCGTGCGTAACAACCCATTCGCAGAATTTTCTGGATAACCATAGATGAGGAAAGCACGTCGGAAGAGGCCGGAAATGCTTGTTGATATTTGGTAACGCAATTAGGAAATGATCCGCAAGCGCACGGATATCGGTGAGCACTTCACCCGGGATGTTATCCAGAGTATCGTATTTATTTTTTTACCACTAGGAGAAAGCGTGCATCTGACTAACCAAATCTATTACTACTAACCTTTAGGCTACAACCACTGTGATTTGATGTGAGCGATGTATAGAGAAGACTACAACTGCACTCTCGTTCTAACCTTGGTAAGGATGATCTACTGCTCTATTGGGGAGGCTCACGGAATCTAGACACCTCAAAGGATGTTCGACCCGCACCTATAAACCCTATCGATCCTGCTAACGGGATATGGAATACAAAGGTAGCTACGGAAATGTCACGTTCCTCGCTACTACCACGGTCCGGCTAGACAGGGGATATCTATGAGTATCCTAGCCCAAACACCTCGTTTACGCTAGAGATGATTACTCTAAACTCTACGCGAAGAGATTAAAGTAAACTCATAAACCAAAGAACAATAAAACAAAGAACTTACTTGAATTTAGAAGTCGAAATACTGAAGAATCCTAGGAGCAAGCCTCGGGTTAGGAGAACTTGATCCCGCAGGTACAACCTCGAAGTAGTCACCGACAGGCCGGGCTTCCTTCGATCTATACCTCCACTCTATCTCTCTCAATCTAGAAGAACTAAGTCTAATCTCACATTGGATGCTAAGCCCTAATGAGGTGGGAACCCTAAGGGAACCTCTCTCTCTGAATCCTCTCTGAAAAATATGAAAATAATGGACTTGGATTCTCCTCTCCAGGGGCCAGGGGTCCTGCTTATATAGTCCCTTCAAGTGAACCTGGGCCGTCGGATCAAACCGACATTAATCGTACGGTTTTCCTTGATCCTTTAGGTCGGTGGGGCATAATCCGCGAGACTCGTCCTGATTGGTTGCAGACCTAGGGCGGGCGCCCCAGGGTCCAGGGCGGGCGCCCTGGTCCCGGGCCCGTTCGGCCTCCCGTTCGATCCCGTGGCTTCTGGAGTCTTCTAGATGATAGAAAATCGGTGAACACGTTAATATCTCTATGTAATTCCGACGTGTGGGCCTTTCCTTTGTATTTCCTGATAACCCCCTGCAGAAACAGATAAACAACAAAACTCGTGGAATTCTGTCAGATCAAACCCTAATTCCAGGTGTTGCTTGCATATAGGTCCTTTTCCTTATTTATTGGATAATTAAAATTGATACTTAAGAACCGTCAACAGCGATGCACCCACTTGTCGGCTCGTGAGCTAATCGACTATCAAGAGTTGAGCCCTCGGCGGGCGTCGCACAACTGCACACAAGATGGGGATCCTCCAAGCCACGAGCTCCACTAGAGTATCCAATTTGTGAACTCCCGCGAGGAAGGATCAAGAACCCCTTACAACACTTGGTGAGGGCTCCAACAATCTTCAATTGTGAACTCAATCACCTCCGCTGCTCCAAGTCGTCTACCGTGTCGGGAAACACGGAAGAGTAACAAGAAATCCGCAGCAACTCGGAGATCAGGTGCCTCTAGAATGCAACTCTCAAGCAATGCACTTGAATCTCACTCAATCTCACTCAAGATGTGCAACCAAGCAAAGAGATAAGTGGAGGGGTTGTTCTCTAGCTCAAAGGATGTCTCTAGGTCTCAAAATGTGCAAGAGTTACCCTCAAACCCCGGACAACATCTATTTATAGCGAAGGGGTACGCAGCTAGCCGTTATCGGACGACGTAGTGCAAAACATACTGACCGGACGCACCGGTCAGGGTGACTGGACGCGTCCGGTCACTACAGGACAAGTGTAAACAGTGCGCGTCAGAAGTAACCATTGCCATGACCGGACGCGCTCTAGCGTTTGACCGGACGCGCTGCACCTGGCGTCCGGTCGGAGTCCAGTAAGTTCCCACCACGACCGGACGCGTCCGATCGTACGTGACCGGACGCGCCACGCGTCCGGTCGGTTCTACGACCAGTTCTGCCCCTCTGGGTGCCTGACCGGACGCTCCGGTTCCGTGAGGGACCGGATGCGCCGGTTGCAAACCCTAGCACCCGCGCACCTGACTGCTGCGAGATCGTGACCACGTCCGGTGCAGCGTCCGGTCACCACAGTGACCACCGTTCGCCTCTGTTTCTTTTCCGACTTCCGGCGCAGTAGAAAATAGACGTTTCACTTCCCCAAAAAGCGCCGAATCCCGCCTCACAAGCTCGACGGGAGAGAAAGTGGAACCCAAACCACTCTCTACCGCTTAAACTCCACCGCCTTCGCAAATGTGCTAACATCACCAAGTGTACACCACCATGTGCATGTGTGTTAGCATTTCACAAACATATTCAAGGAATTATGTTAGCTCTCTACTAGATCCTAATGCATATGCTCAAGACATTGATCTAGTGGCACTTGATTCCCGAGCTAATCGTGATTGCCCCTCTTGATAGTCGGCTATGTATCCTAAACCCGGTCAATCACTTCTCTACTCATCTTAGACCGGTAAAAGGAAAACCATATGGTTATACCTTTGCCTTGCGCTCTTATATCCTTCTCTTCCACTTGATCATCATGTCCATTATATTATGTGCATCTCCACCATGATCGTCATTTCATGTCCATGCACCATCTCTTTGTGATCTTTTGGCCATCTCTCCATGCTATTTCCACCTCCATCACATGTTGCTTATGCCTAGCTTAATCACACTTGATACAATAGCATTAGCAACTTGGTGTCATTAATTACCAAAATCAAACTTGGGCTTTCAGAGAGGGGAAGAGACGGTGCATGGCGAGGCGGGCTTTAACACCCCGTCCTGAGCCGTTCTAGCAAATGGACCCGTGCCACGTTGGACAACTAAGGACTGAGGTGGCCAAGTTTGGTGTACACGTAGGATGAAATCATAGTGATTTGGACCCAGGGAAGGAAGGACACGTGCCCATTTCCAATACCATAAGAGCAAGGCCAATGCAAGCAGCATTGATTGTTAGCCCCAGCTAAAAAGTTGCGGTCCATGTAGACATCAATAAATAAGACCTCTATCTTCACAACGTATGCCTATTATCCTTGATTCTTGAACCCGTTATCTGTCATAGTAGCAGTTCAAATCACATAGAAACACAGGGCCCAAGTCTGACAATCCAGTATCATTTGGGCATCCTCGTTCTCTCCGACGCCCACCTTACTGGTTGCCCCAACCTTTTATCGGGCAAGGCTACTGTCTCCTCTGTAAGACAATCTGACGCTCTGCAGGGCTACTATGCTAGCTGATCTGGAGCATTGATGCGGATGTGGAGTCTTGGGCAGTACTCCAGGTGGAGTGTTGGGGGACGACATAAGTGAGCATCCAATCACCATGATCGCTGGATGGTTTTTGGCTGTTTAATTCTGACTGATGCTGATTTATGATGAGAGAAAAATACTACTGAATGCTCGGCTGATAAGCCCAAAAGTGAACAGGGTTGAATACCATAAGTGAGCAAGGTTGCCTGGTTTTCGAGTCTTGGAAAAACCTTGGACTGTGGCGATAGTTCATAAAGTCTTTTTCTTTTTCTTTCGGGGAAACCGATAGTTCAGAAAGTTAAAAAAGACTTTTTCTCTTCTTTTTCTCCACTGACCTTATCGTCGCCGCTGCGCTGCCTCGTCGCCCGACACCGATGGCCGCCGCGCCTCCGCCCACTGCGCCGCCGTCCCACATGTCCGCCGCTCTCATCACCTTCCCCTCCTCTCACCCCTATCCTTCCCTCCCCGCGCCGCCCAAGCCCCCAACCCCCAGGCCCCCTCAGCTCCACCTCGTCCCCCGCGTCGCCGCATACCCCGCCGCATCCGCGGCCACCCCGCGCCGCAGCGCCTCCTCCACCTCCGCCACCGAGCGACTCCGCGTTCTCGTACGCCGCGGCGAACTCGACGACGCCCTCCGCCTCGTCGACTCCCTCGCGGGGCTCGACCCGCCCTCGCCCGCCGCGGCGGGGCCCTGCGCCGCGCTCATCAAGAAGCTCTGCGCGTCGGGCCGCACCGCGGACGCGCGCCGCGTGCTGGGCGCGTGCGGGCGCGACGTCGTGGCCTACAACGCCATGGTGGCGGGCTACTGCGGGGCCGGGCAGCTCGACGCCGCGCGCAGGCTCGTGGCGGACATGCCCGTGGAGCCCGACGCGTACACCTACAACACGCTCATCCGAGGCCTCTGTGGCCGCGGCCGGACCAGCAACGCCCTCGCGGTGCTCGACGATATGCTCCGCCGCGGCTGCTTGCCCGACGTCGTCACCTACACCATTCTGCTCGAGGCCACCTGCAAGAGGAGCGGGTACAAGCAGGCCATGAAGCTCCTCGACGAGATGCGGGACAAGGGGTGCGCCCCGGACATCATCACCTATAATGTCGTCCTCAATGGTATCTGCCAGGAAGGCCGGGTTGACGACGCAATGGAGTTCTTGGAGAACTTACCGTCCTATGGGTTCGAGCCGAACACTATTAGCTACAACATTGTGCTGAAGGGCTTGTTCACCGCAGAACGGTGGGAAGACGCCGAGAAGCTCATGGAAGAGATGGCCCACAACGGTTGCCCTCCAAATGTGGTAACATTTAATATGCTCATCAGTTTTTTGTGTCGTAGAGGATTGGTTCAGCCCGCAATGGAAGTTCTTGAGCAGATCCCCAAGTACGGATGCACGCCTAATTCATTGAGTTATAACCCACTTCTTCATGCCTTCTGCAAACAAAAGAAGATGGATAAAGCAATGGCATTTGTAGAACTAATGGTGTCCAGGGGTTGTTACCCAGACATCGTTTCATACAACACTCTGCTTACTGCACTCTGCCGCAATGGAGAAGTTGATGTTGCTATTGACTTGCTTCATCAACTCTAGGACAAAGGCTGTAGCCCGGTCTTGATTAGTTATAACACGGTCATTGATGGCCTTACTAAGGCTGGCAAAACAAAGGAAGCATTAGAACTGTTGGATGAGATGATCAGCAAAGGGCTCCAACCAGATATCATTACTTATACAACAATAGCTTCTGGTCTTTGTAGAGAAGACAGAATTGAGGAGGCGATCAGAACATTTTGTAAAGTGCAAGATATGGGTATAAGGCCCACTGTGGTGTTGTACAATGCTATTCTTCTTGGGCTCTGCAAAAGGCGTGAAACACATAATGCTATCGACCTGTTTGCTCACATGATATCGAATGGCTGCATGCCGAATGAATCGACTTACACTATACTTGTTGAAGGCTTGGCTTATGAAGGCTTGGTAAAGGTGGCAAAAGAATTGCTTGGTCAATTGTGCTCTAGAGGAGTTGTGAATAAGAAATTTATGAAGAAAGGAGCCATTAAGATGCTAGATGGACCCACACAAACTTAGTGATGATCAGTTAGTGTATGCTATATGAACATCTTCGGCAGGGGACTTTCTTGACAGTACGATTGCGATGCCTTAACTGATGCTACTTTCTTATTAACATGTGGAGTGCCTTTTGTCAAATTTCCAGCATAAAGCCTACTCCATTTTTCAAATGACCAGAAATTTGCATGCGTTATTTTATTTATTTCTTGTGCACATAATCATCTTTGGCATGGTAGTACCTGTGCAAAATTAGAAAATTGGTTTATTCATGTTTAAATGCAAATCTAATGAAAGATGTTTCACAACAAGCTACTGCTTGGAACCAGAGGTCCAAATCTGGATTGCATTATTTTACATAAAAATCTCAAATGAACGAAAATTAGTCATCCAGATTTCCCCATGTCACATGGTGTTACAAAAACTATGGAAAAAATAGCCGTAACCAGAAGTGTGATTCAAAACCTCACTCTCAGTGGCTGATGTTCCTGCTTGGAATGGAATGGAAGGCATATTGAAATTGTTAGATTCAGCTTTTCTATTGAAACATAATTACACTATGTCTGTGTATCATTGTATCTCAACTGGCATAGAGTAAAGTAGCCCTTGAGATCTATTATGTACTGTGACAGTTCCTAGGAGTTAACCTGAACCTTTTAGTTATTTATTGATTTATTGCTAGTATTGAGAGAAGGGCGTGGTTATGCTCACATCTGCCATTATGATCCAAGTGGTTGGAGGCATCTCTGTATTTTCGAGGTAATAATCTCTGTTACGTTTTGCACGATCAACCTTCACTTAGCATGTTATACTTTAAAATTTTGCTTAACATTTTCTTTAGGGAAAGGCTTCTGTGTGTTTTCATCCTTTTCAACTTCTACTGACCTGGTTTTAGTTACCTCTTATTCTATTACAGTGCACAAATGCTAGTGGGAGGCAACTGTCTTGGATTGCCATCAGAAAGTGCTCACATATTGTTCCTCTTGCCTTTTTGTTGTGAAGTGTATAAACATGAGCCTTATTCATCAGTCAGGAACTGTAATCTGGTCACATGCCCAACGCTCTAGGGGTAATAATACAAATAATTGGTGAAGGTTTTGCATGTCCATTGTATGTAGAATTTTTTCCCAGTTACCAAAGTTTTGGTTTAAGCATAAGCAAGATTTGAAGTTATCAGAGTGCGTTCCTTCGGACTATTTCTACTTTGTAATAGGTCCCAGCAATTATATGGTGAAAAAGAGCCAATGATCTCTTGGTGAAAGAGCCAATAATCTCTTGATCTGATTCAGTTTCATTCGTGTAGCTGTGGCTGTGATTTTATGTTATTTGGAAAAGCTGGAAACTCGCACTCATCTCCACGAACACACTTAGATTCAAGGTGTGTGTCATGCAAAGCTTGTCAAGCCTTTTTTAGGAGGGAAAAAGAGCAAATATACCAAGTTGTAAGCGTGACAAAAGGAAATTTGCATATATATTATCCCCAACACCAGTCGTTAGCACTTAATTAGCAAGCTCTTGTTCAGTACCACTTCATGTGAATTAAAAAGAAGTTGGAGATCATGTCTACTTTTCTAGCTGGAAACAGCATGTGTACTCCCTAAAACTGCACATGTCATTGTTGACATGTTAGGATCATATTGGAGTAGATCAGAGGGGTTTCAACTTTACATTTGGGTAGAAACAAGTCCTAGTACAAGATCTACTGGATCCGAGAGAGAGGGAGAGAGAGGAGGAAGGAGTGAGGTAGAGCAGACCATCGGTGGGCACAGGAGGTGCGGTGTTGGAGCTAGAACCGATGGCCGCCATCTCGTTCGTCGAGGAGATGATCTGCGCTAGGGCAGCGACGGTCGGGAAAGAAATGGCGGTGAAGTCCCGCGACGGCGTGGAGGCGTTGTACACTAGTGGTGCTTCCCGTCGCTTACAGCGCGACCCTCGTGATTGGTTAGGGTTGTAGATGGGTCGTGGTGGCTCAGGTGAACCTCGTGACTCGAGCCCCGGCTCCCCACCTCCTTTACATAGTGCTGCGCGATGGGGGCTCACCAGCCAATATTAGGCTGGGCGCCCCTGATTAGGGCGCGGATCAAAGGCCTAATGGGCTCATCAAAGGAGAGATCAACCTAACAGTCATATCACAAACTCACAACAAGACAAACAAAAAAAGCACACGAATTCAGAGTACCGGATTAACATTTTACAAAATTCCCCTATATGTGTCCTGCAGTACCAGCAGATTAGTGGTTTTTTACAAAAGCATAGGCGCTGGATGGAGCAAGGATGCGTGGTTCCTTAAAAATACTTCTACGATCAGAAACAGAGGGAAACCGTGTTCAGGAGTCAGCGATGCACAGGCTAATTCTGTCATCTGGTTGATCAGGATTGTGGAGCTGTTGCTGGAGCGGCTGGTTTAGGTGCGTTTAGAAGAGGTGTGATCGCCTTCACCACGATGGTCATGTTTGGTCGGAAGTCGGATTCGTACTGAACGCACAACGCTGCAACTGCTGCCAGCTGAAAAATCAGAAAATGCCAGTAAGTCTCTGTAGCATATCCGGCAAACTGCTGAAAAGTTCTTGGAAACATATATATGACCCAAGCGCTAGAACTTTTTCTTGTTTTGTTTACCTTTGCCACAGCCTTTGGAGGGTAGTCACTATTGAGCTTCGGATCAACACACTGCTTCACTTTATCTTCACTCAACCTTGGAGTGGCCTGCTCACACGATTGAATATGACATTGACAGTCAGGAGACTATTGGCATTTGCATATTATGATCAGTTTCAGGAAGGAAACAAATGAAACAAGATGCATTCATTACCCAAGTAACAAGACTTTGCTGGCCCTTCGGCATGGTGTGATCTACCGGCTTCCTTCCGGTCAGCAACTCTAGAAGAATCACGCCAAAGCTGTAGACATCACTCTTTTGGTTGATCTGGCCTGTCATAGCGTATCTGAGAAAATGGTCCAGAATACCATACCAATCTGGGTAAGAACAAAGAAGTCTAATGCTACAAAAGCAAAACAATGCAGTAGTTGCACAATTTGCATCTTACTCTGGGGCATGGTATCCAAAAGTTCCTAGCACGCGAGTGGAGTGCAACCGCGCGGCGGTGTCGGTCCCCTGGTTGGTGAGGTTGAAATCGGCAATCTTGGAGCTGAAATCGGCGAATATGAGGACGTTGCTGGACCGGATGTCTCGGTGAACGATCGATGGCTGGACCTTCTCGTGCAGGTACTCTAGCCCTCTTGCGGCTCCGTAAGCTATCTTCACTCGCTGAGCCCAGTTGAGGACGGGGCCGGGCTCTGCACCCTGAACTCCTTTCTTCCCTGCACAAACAAAACAATGCCAGAATCAATCGATCGATCGTTCCCTGATGCTTGCGTGCATTGTCACCATGTAGAAGAGATGCCGTAGAAGAGATTCATGGATCTTCAGAGCTACGAACCGTGTAGTATGTTATGCAAAGAACCCATCGTGGCAAACTGATAGGCTAGCATGCGGTTGCCGTCCTCCAAGCAGTAACCCAGGAGCTCCAGGAAATACTCGTTCTTGAGCTTGGAGACCATCGCTATCTGTACCATGGAGATGGAGACGAGGGCGCCCGGCAATGCAAGCAAACATCACGAGCAGGCAACGTTGAGAAAGGAGGAACGAAGAGGGAGATGGCGTGAGAAGGCAGGCATGACATGCACCGCGCGTCCGCACCTGCGCGGCGAAGTCGGTGTCGGAGTCCTGCGAGGCGCTGGTGTCGAGCTTCTTGATGACGGCGACGCGGCCGTCGCTGAGCGTGGCGTTGTAGACGCGGCCGTAGGAGCCCTCGCCGATGAGGGCGCGGTCGCTGAAGTTGTTGGTGATCTTCTTGAGCTCGTCGAAGGGGATGGCGGGCACGTCGATGCTGACGGGCTTGGCGGGGCCGCCGACCCTGGGCGCGCCCGGTCCTCTCGGCCCGCCTCTGTTGCCTGCATGCGCCATCCATGGATTGAGATGAGAAGGCGGCCGGTGGTGGTCAGACGACATCGACGGTGATAATGCACTGCAGGCAGCTGTACCGGGGGCGTTGGCATTGGGTGGCGGAACCGCCTGGTTGGCCGGCGGGCCGTAGCTGTCCTCCTCGGCGCCACCGCAGCAAGACATCTTTAATTTGTCGGTTCCTCTCCTCCTCCTCCTCCTCCTCCTCCTCGCCGGACTGGATGGCGGCGACGGTCGATGCGCGGCCGGGTTGATTTGGGGTCGGTCAGCAGATCATGCCGCACGACCTGGAGTATTCGGCATTTTCCCCCAAGAGCATCACAGAACGGATGGTCACATTCTCTTATTAGAGGCAGGACGCAAAACAATTCGTTAACGAAGAGAAAGATCAGCAATGGATTCGTTGAAAGATGATCCTCGGAGCTAGAGAAGACATAATGCAAGAAATCAATCGGCGACAAGGCGGAGGCAGAAATGCGGACATGACGAAGTGTGAGAAGAAAGCTCAGCACGTTACCTCCCCAAAAGCAAGCTCCGACGGCACCTACGAGAGAAGAGGCGGAGAGCGCGCGAGAACAGCAGCAACGGTCGTGGGTGGCCGGCCGCGGGGAGGGAGGGAGGAGGACGATAGATTTGCGGTGACGAGCGGTGGGAGCTCCTTTTTCCGCGGGAAAGGAGGCGTCCCACCCGTTTTAACTGCTCGGCACCCCCGGGCAGGCGCGCGATTCAACTCGTTTTGTTGTGCGCCTCGCCCCTACCCGCGCGAGTCTATTCTTAGCAAGGGAAGGAGGATGCACGCTTCTTCCGATCCACGTGTACTTTGCCCTTTGTGATGGAATTTGTCTACCAAACACTCAAGTGTTTTGAGCTCTTCCTATACTCGATTTCTTTTATGATGTAGCCCAATGCGCCGCCGCCGCCGCTCACCGCCCACTGCCCCGTCGCGGCGTGGTAGGGTCTTGCTGGAGCCCCACAGCCGCAGAGCTCCGGCGTGACTCTACCACGCCCGCGGCGACCTCCTTCTTCCCCTCCCCTGCTGCCATCATGGACATGGTCACCCCGCCCTAACTTGGTCCGACCGTCTCCTCCACCGCTCGCTCCAGCGGTGTCACTGTTGCCTCCGCCACGCCGCTGTCTCTCCCGTCTCCACCCCCGAGCTTGCCTCCCTCCCTCAACCCC
The DNA here is from genome assembly GCA_038087645.1 of Saccharum hybrid cultivar R570. Taxonomy (NCBI): domain Eukaryota; kingdom Viridiplantae; phylum Streptophyta; class Magnoliopsida; order Poales; family Poaceae; genus Saccharum; species Saccharum hybrid cultivar. Next base: position 3,393,176 of record JAQSUU010000198.1, read on the forward strand.
CTTTCTAAGCCTGCCAGTGATGGAGAAGAAGAGAGGGAGACAGAGAAGAGAGACAAATCGAGTGTTGGAACACTCGAATGAGGTGTAGTTGTTCTATTATGATTTACGTGGCCATCCTTCTTTTCTTTTCCAATTTTGCATGATATATATGCATCCAATCATTGATTTTCTTGCCTAATACTTTCATTTACATGCCCCATAACATGAATTTCGATTCATAATCAATGGTTGAGAGCTTACTCTCTATAAGCTTGGACACATCAGCTATAGAGGGTTTAATAGATCAATCTGCCAACAGTCCAGCTACAACACGCACTTCTAAAGTTTTATGGCTAAACAAGTAAGAATTTTTTAATTAGCCTCCTCTCTCTGTCTCATCCCAAATCTTCTAGGTTCTGCTGCGCGAGCGGAGACCGGACACTCCTTTTCACCAAAGCCATCAAAGCTCGACCTCTCCTCCCTGCTCTAACCGCTAGGAGTTGCGGCCCTCGTCCTCCTTTGTGCATTGTTGTCAATGGGTCGACATCTTCTCCTATGCCGGCAGTTGCGACATCATGCTCCCCTTGCCCATGTTGGTGGCAGCACTCTGCCCTGCACCACAACTACCACCGGAGCCGAGCCCACCGCATCCCCTTCGTCGTGTGTCAACGAGGTGTAGCAGAACCGCCCAAGTCATATGGATTCACGTGTACTTGTTATTGTCTTACAGACTTCTGACCAATATACATCGGACTCAAACAACTCCGGCAATCTATCTTGTGTCCGCGATGCATCCCTAATCATCCACTTTTTACAATCATTCAGTATCATTATAGATAATCATTGCAGTATTACAGCGGTTGATACAAATATTATACCAGAGTAAAAATGCGAAAGTACTACAAACCAGTTATTTAAGTCTTACAAACCATGAATTTTAGCCTTCGACAGAGCATGTACTAACATAATTATACAGCACATAACAAAAGACCGTCATTCCCAAGCATGAGAGTTCAAGCACAATGTCTACTGCTGGATATCGTCTTTCAAAACCATCATACAACATGGGCAAAAATCCACATACTATTGAGGTTCACTCGCAATAGGAGTTAACAAACTCTGAGCACTAAATTATACCCAGCATGACTTAACCGGCTAAAATAAAATGACTCCAATGGTATGGAAGCCTTTAAGGGATACAATGATATGCATGCTTCTTTCGATCCGCGTGCACTTTGCCCTTTGTGATGGAATCTATCTATCCAACACTAAGTGCTTTGAGCTTTTCCTACACTGATTTATTTTCTACTGCAGCCCGTCGCGTCGCCACCGCTCATGACACCGTTATAACTTTTTTTGATTATACACTGTTATATTTTATAGTGAGTAAAGTTCATAGCCGGTCTTTAAACTTGTGCATGTGTATTATGTTGATCCTTGTATTCACAAATTGCATTATTTTTGTGCTTAATCTCTGTTTTGGTCTCATTGGTCACCAAAATGGGTCTAAGCCCACGTGTTAGCTCCATCTATCCTCTTTCACCTCTCTTATGGTCATGGCTAGCCCACGCATTGCCCCTGCCACTGCCACTGTCTTCGGTCTTCACGCTAGCGATCACTCCGCGCGCCGCTCGATTGTTGTCCCGCACTCAGTGCCGTCACACAAGTTTGGGTTCAAAGCAATTTTAAAATTCATTTTGAATCCTAGCTAGTACTTACTTAATTTCAGCTTTCTTTATGCTAATTCAATTTGGTTTGTAGAAATCTTCAAAGAATTAAATATTTTCAGTGATTTGTATTTGCCCTTGCATTAGCGTTGCTTGTTATATACTCACTCTGTTTCACACTTTCTTGGTTCATCTATTTTGCTATGTATCTAGACATATTATTATATCTAGATACATAGCAAAATGGATGAGTCAAAGCGCCAGGAGTATATATGTTGTATGTACTCGGCCTCAGTTTCCCTTTGTTGTGGTATATATATACTTTGACGAGGAGCGACGTCAGCAGCGACGCCACCGATCACCTCAGCAAGCCACGGAGCCGCCGGCTGTCGGCTTTTGACCGCCCAAATGAGATGGTGCCCACTGCCCAGTGCCCAAATCACCGTGGCTGCTCCGATCCGTCGTGCTCAACTTTGCAGCAGACTCCTATATAAACGCGCGCTCGTTGTGGATCGATGGAGCCACGACGAAGCAGCAAACTGCACACAGCAAAAACTGACGGAGGAAGAACGCAGTCAGACGACAAGCTTGTGCGATCGATCAATGGCGGTGACAAAGATCTACATCGTGTTCGTGGACAACCTAATCATGAGCACCTTGCAATGCTGTATTAAATACGTACGAGTACTCACTGGCAATGTTTCTACTATTCATCATGCTCTTGCTGCTGCTGCTGCTGACTTTGATCAGGTACTACTCGACGTACGGCCACGTGGCGAGGCTGGCGGAGGAGATCAAGAAGGGCGCCGACTCCATCGACGGCGTCGAGGCAACCATCTGGCAGGTGGCGGAGATGCTGCCGGAGGAGGCGCTGGCGAAGATGCACGCGCCAGCCAAGAGCGACAAGCACCCAGTGATCTCGGGCAAGCAGCTGGCCGACGCCGACGGCACCCTGTTTTAAATAGCGGGCTAAGCCTCTTAGCGGCAGCCTTTCCAAAAAGGCTAAGAAAGGCTATAGCGCGCTAATAGCGGGCTAAGCCATTTAGCGGCCGAGCAAAAAAAAAATATGCCAAACATTATGTAATTTTACACATAATACAGATGAAAACATTATGAACACCAATAGGGATAGATAGTTCAAAGTCTTACTAACACATTACATCAAAGTTCGTAGTTACATGATACATCAATAACATCATACATCACATAGGGACATACATGAGTTCAAAGTTCAATTGGGCCGACGGAAATGAGCCCACTACAAATAGCGGCGCTAAATGACCACGAATTAGCGAAAATAGCGCGCTATTAGCTGCTAATAGCGGGAAAAATCATTTAGCGTTAAAATCTTGATAGCTTAGCGGTGGTCTTGCTGATACGCTATATAGCGCTATAGCGTCCGCTATAGCGCGCTATTTAAAACAGGGCGACGGCATCCTGTTCGGCTTCCCGTCGCGGTTCGGCATGATGGCGGCGCAGATGAAGGCGCTCTTCGACTCCACGGGCGGGCTGTGGCAGACGCAGGCGCTCGCGGGCAAGCCCGCGGGGTTCTTCTTCTCGCTGGGCACCCAGGGCGGCGGGCAGGAGGAGACGGCGCTCACGGCCGTGTCGCAGCTCACGCACCACGCCATGGTGTTCGTGCCCGTCGGGTCCACGTTCGGCGCCGGCATGTTCGACATGGACGAGGTCAGGTGCTGCAGCCCGTATGGGTCTGGCACGTTCGCCGGCGCCGACGGGAGGAGCTCAAGGCCGGAGCGGGCGTCGTCGTCTGAGCCTGCTGGAGTAGTGCTGTGTCTGTTTTCTGTCCTCTGCCGTGCCCATCCGTCGGTGCAACTGGAGTAGTAGTGCTCTAGTACTATGCATGGCATGCAGTGCTGCTCGCTGCTCTTGTTTGCGGAAATAAAATAAAATATACTCCAGCTTTTATGCGGTGTATCGATCAGTCGTCAGTGTCGTGATTGATGTGAAACCAGGAACGTGTAGCTTTCACCCGTTGCTTAGTTCCTCAATTCTCCCCCAAATTTCACTATGAAAAAAAAAGATTCCCCGTCATATCAAAATGTCGACAAATGCATGGAGTACTAAATATTGATGAAATCAAAAACTAATTGCATAGTTTTGTTGTACTTTACGAGACGAACATTTTAAGCCTAGTTAGTCAAAATTTGGATAATTTTTACCAAATACAAACGAAATGCTACAGGAATTCTGATACAGTGTTTTTCTCCCCAATTCTCTCATCTAAACGAGGCCTCACTTGGATAAATTTTCCCATCGAATTTCTCGCAACGTTGCTCACTCAAAAAGGTCAAATGATGAGGAGTACAAAACTAATACATACCCCCTCCATTCTAAATTATAAGTTATTCAAACTTTCTTAAATATCATTATATTCTTCATTAATTATATTTTCATATGATATCTATTTGATATAATAAATCTTTATTATTTTCTTCACAATTTTAGTTAAATTTAAGATACTTTAACTCTCCAAAAAAATTAGAATCTATATCTATTAATAAAAAGACAAAACCACTTGTGCGCTCGCGTCTGGCCCACCAACATAGGTGGAATCGCGTCCGGCCCACTTGCACAGACGGAAGAAAACTAAAACCAAAAATACTGTGGTGCACGGTGGATTCGACGAACTACGGCCCGACATTTGAACTACGGCCGTGAGGGGGGGAGAGGGGGGGCGGCGCCGAAACGACGAATGACAACACCTCAAGAGGAGAAGAGAATATAAGGAGTCATGCGCTTTCCGCTCCTTGATCTGAGGAGCGGCAACTGTCCTGACCTGGCATCGCTGGCACATGGGTCGGCACGTGGACTGGGGCTGCCGCTCCCCCCTGTCACTGATCTGGGGAGCGGCAGCCTTGCCGCTCCTCCAGGGGGGAGCGGCAGCCCCAGTACACGTGGCGTCCAATGCCACGTCATCACCATTGCCGCTCCTCCACGTAGGGAGCGGCAAAGTACAAATGCCGCTCCCTCGCGTGGGGAGCGGCCAAAAGTGTTAGATATAAAAAAAATTCGGTCCTAAAATTAAAAATAGACATGTCGGAGGACGACAGCATCAACGATGCAGAGGAGCCAGTATGCAACAATCCATACTGTCAGTGCCTGTACCATAAGAAGCACGGGCCTCCTTCTCCGCCGCCACCGCCACCGCCACCGCCGCCGTCAATAGGAGGTTACTATGGGGAAGGCGCAACTCAGTTCAATATGTGGTACCATTATTAGGCATGTTAGGTTTAGTTTGCAACATGTCATTGTTTAGTTCGTTAATATCAGTGTTTTAGTTTGAACTATGTTTATGTTGGAGCAAGTGGTAGTGCAACTGTTGAACCTTGTAATAAGTGTGTACCATGTGCCTACTGTTTTCCTCGATCGTGTAAGTATTGTATTTCCAACATGTGACTTTCCAACATGACCTAGTATTATAAACAAGTACATGTGGTCGAGGTTACCGATCAAAGCACATTATAAGTTGCACATTATAAGTTCACTGGAACACATAAAACATCATATTACAAGCTCAAATCCATTAGTTCCAAATACATGTAGTTGCAAATTATTTCGACACACTGCTAGGACACATAAGTTCAACAAATGACTTGGATACATAAATGGCGACATAGAGTGCAACAAACGGTCTCCAACTTCATCCTGCAATGAAAATGACCAAGTCTACATACACTCTATGTCCCAGGAGTGTAAGGCTCCCTCGGCCGCCTCCGTCTCTTCGGATTGGTAGGCTACATGTTGGGGGTGTAGCCAACGTCCGTGTGGTCTCGATGACGGTGCTGCCGTCCTTGCTCCTGCGTGTGGCTGGTCCCCTGTACATAGGTCGGCCCCTGCTAAGATAAAAGACAAATCGGTGTTAGATTGTGGTATTCTTACGTAACATGGGTTAGACAAATAAGAAAATTTGCTTATTTAGTTTTACCTGTTCGTCTCCTTGGGTTCCAAACGGGGCATCAAAGAGCTGCGACATACCAATCTCCTGGTGCTGTGAAGGATCCACCGGGGTGTGCTGGGACGGGACGTGCTGGTACGGGGTGTGCTGGTATGGGCTGGGCTGGCACGGGACATGCTGGTACGGGGTGTGCTCGTACGGGCTGGGCTGGTACAGGCTATGCTGGTAGGGGCTTTGCTGGAAAGGTACGTTCTGAAAGTTGCCCTGCTGGAAAGGACCGAGGTGGATAGAGGCCTGCTGGTACGGGACTGGCTGGGAAAAGCCCTGCTGCATAGGACCCTGCTAGAAGAAGCCCTGCTGGAAAGGACCGAGGTGGGAAGGGCCCTGCTGCGTAGGGTGGCTGTGCTGGGGTATGCCGAAGCCCGATGCCTCGTCCTCGTCGGACGAGTCTAAGTCGTCGTCCTCATAGTCCTCCTCCTCAACTGGGGCCTTGTCGGGGCGGTGTGGTGGTGTACGTGCGCCGGAGGTAGACCCCGTGACGGGGTCCGAAGAGCCTGCAGGAGTCCTCAGAGAAACCGAAGATGTGCTCTGCGAACGCGGAGGGTTTGCTGGCGGCTCCCACGGAGTGTCCATGCAGCTCAACTTCTAGGCTAGCTTCCTCAAACTCCTGCTCATTTTCTGCAAACACATGTGTAGACTCATATTATTTGGGACAACCTTAGGAACCTATAGAGGATTATAGGATATTTTGAACATGTTGCTTACGTGCACAAATGTCTCAAGCGCGCCTCGCCCTTTGTTTCTGCAATCGTGTAGTTGAAACGCTGCTTCGTTGGACATCATTGACAATTGTCTGGCCTGCATACATAAACAAGATTTCACCTTGATGTTATAATTTACTAAAACTGGAATACACCCCACCCAAAGTGCACGGATCCAGGATCTTACCACGTATCTCTGAAGGGGGGCTCTCTGTGGCTGCGTCTTGCGCATAGTCGCCTCTTCATATTCGTCGGCGACGATGTCGTCCTCGGAGTCCGCAGGAAGTTCTCCCCCTTGTACGGCTGCCTCACGTGCACACGGGTCGACCTGTGAAGCCACCGTAGGTACTCGTTGAAGGCATGTTGGTCATGTGGAGGGCCATCCTGTAGCGGCTGCTTCTCCCTTCTCTCCCATTTCTCGATGTATTTTGCGTGTATCTCACGCCAGTCCTTCTGCTTCATCCTAAGCCTGCGGTCCACACTGCAACAAGTACAAAGGGTGTTAGTGCACATAAATGCAATGACGTACGTATGCCAAATTAGTTGATGCAAAAATATGATTTTCCTAACCAACCTGTGCAGCTCCTTGCTCGTGGAGTAAAGAGGTGGTGGCACGCCCGTACGTTTGCCAAACTGCCTGCAAACCCTGATGGGATAGTGCATCTCAACCACGTGAAAGAAAATGAGCGGGATGTCGGACCGAAATTCGTCGTTCTCTTGCCAACACTTCGGAGTCAAGTGGGCCCGTAGCTGGGGATCGTCGTACGGTTGCCAATACACCTAGCAAATGGCAATTCAGTTAGTCTTTATCATTGACAAGATAATATATTACCATACACATGAAAGATTCCAACATACCTGCATGTGTGTTAGCACGTCAAGCAAGTTGGTGTACTCCCTGTACTATTTATAAAATATATACTAACTTTACTAATCATACTAACTAAAATAACTATTTGTAATATTTATAATAACTATGCTAACTTTACTAATAATACCAACTAAACAATTAAACTAATTATTTATAATAACAATACTAAACAAACTAATCTAACTAACAATTATAATACATTAAAAATTAAAAAAATTAAAAAAACGAAATTACCTTGGAACGGATGCGCTATCGAGGCCGAAGTGCTCGGGGGAGGGGGCTCGGCGCTGCTCGCGGAGGGGGAGGTGCTGCACGGGGAGGGGCCGGTGAAAGGTCTTGATGGCTAGAGGGGGGGTGAATAGCCTTTTAAAAAATTTTTACAAAGACAAGCTAAACAAGTTTATCAATACAACAAATAGCGAGATGCGAGTTTTGTTTAGCCTACGGGGTGTTTGCAAGCCACCTATTCAATTCACAATTCTAGTATTGGCACTCAACCGCACAAGTTAAACCGAGAAGGTAACTACAACTACAACTAGCAAGCTACACAAAAGAGCTACTCTAGCAAAGCAAACTAGCTAGCAAAGATAACTAAGAAAGTAATGCGGAGTTGAGTTAGGAGGGTTTCACCGAGGGGCGAAGTATTGAGCCAACCAATATGATCAACAATGAATACCAAAACAACCGAACACCGGGATCAATCAATCACAATATGAAAGTGATGACATAAAGATTTATCCTGAGGTTCACGTGCTTGCTGGCACGCTAGTCCCCATTGTGTCCCTCTTCACCACGTGGTTCGGTGGCTAATCGGTCTCACACCGAGCCTCTCAAAAGGCGCCACAAGAACCTACCAAATGGCAAAAGGTTGCAATGACACGAGCAATTTACTAATGTTGCCTTTGGCGCTTCGCCGAGGTAGGCACGAACCCCTCACAATCACCGGAGGTGGCCAAGAACAATCACCAACTCTTGCCAACGCCTCCAAGCTGCTCCAAGCCGTCTAGGTGGCGGCAACCACCAAGAGAAACAAGAATCCCGCAGCAAATCAACCACCAAGTGTCAACTAGATGCAATCTCACAATGCAAATGCACTTGGATCACTCAATCTCACTTCGAATATGCAAAGAAGCAAGAGAGATGAGTGGGAGGGGAGTTGCTTAGCTCAAAGTGCTCACAAGTATGTCAAAAGTCCAAGAGTAAGAGCCTTGAGCCGGCCGGACGCGCTGGGCTCGACCGGACGCGCTGGGCTCGACCGGACGCGCTGGGCTCGACCGGACGCGCTGGAGAACTGACCGGACGCCACAGTGCCCGCATCCGGTTGGAGTCCAGTAAGCTCCCTGAACGACTGGACGCGTCCGGTCGACTGTGACCGGACGCACCGCGCGTCCGATCAACAAACTGAAACTCGCGCAGACGCTGAACGCTGACCGGACGCGTCCGGTCAAATAGAGACCGCGTCCGGTCCAGCGTCCGGTCACCACTGTGACCTCCGTTCGCCTCCGTTTCTTTTCGTCTTTCGGCGTAGTGGAAAATAGGCGTTTCAACTCCTCGAAAACGTCTGAATCCACCAAGTGATTCAGACCCCAAACCCTCTCTACCACTCAAACTCCACCGCCTTCGCAAACGTGCTAACACCACCAAGTGATCACGTCATGTGCGAGTGTGTTAGCATTTTCACAATCATTTTTCGAGACGTTATTAGTTCTATCCAAATGCATATGACATGAAATGCACACCTAGAGGCACTTAGGAGTTCAATAGCCGCGTCATTCCCCTCTTTATAGTATGGCTATCTATCCTATAATGTAACCACACCCACTAGGTGTCTTGGTTACTAAAACACAACCCTTAAGCATATACCTTTGCCTTGATCACGTAGGGTTGCATCCAAATCCAAGTGTGGCCATCATGATCACCATGTCCATCTTGCCACCAAGCTTGGAATGTACTAATCCTCATATGCTACATACAACTTAGGCATAGGATTAGTACTTAGGCATTGTCACTAATTACCAACACCAAACATAGGACTTTCAATCTCCCCCTTGTTGGTAATTGGTGACAACCCTTTCACAAAGATATTATGATAAAGTTTTGATTGAACCCATGTCACATTGTCCAAGTATATTACCATGTGTAAGAAGTATGGACAAGTGATCATGAATTCAAATTGATAGCAATGGCTCCCCCTACATGTATGCTATATGTTTGGATTTTGGAAGCATACATGTTAGATAGGAAAGATTAGGAACATTGACTACCAATAGGTGCTAAGTATTTTAGATTATAGACCTTTGAAGCGTGATACCATCGGAGTAGCGATAAACACCATCTTAGCACCTTGTGTAGTTAGATACCACTTGGAAAAGCACAAACATAACTAGAAACCTTGTGAGATCAACATTATAAGCAAGGTTCTAGTACCACTTTGAAAGACATGAAGCAAGAAAAAATCTAACTACTTCCTATTCATGCTAGTACTTCAATACTCCATTTAATTGTATACTAGCAAAACATCACACAAGCAAAGTATTGGAGAAAAAGAAATGCATAACTATGCATCATACATATGAAGTGCACAAAGAAATGCAACATTCATGTTTAAGAGCTTGCTCCCCCTACTTGTGTGCTCAAAATTTTAGTTGATCCCCTTCTTTTATCAATTCTCCCCTTTAGGTTTTCTCCTCCTTTAGAATCTATCTTTGTGAACAACATTTTCTCCCCCTTTGGCACCAATGACCACAAGGGACCAATTTTAGATAGATTATCATGTTGAATTATGGGGTGAGGATCAAGTTTGTGATTCAACCTAGATTGGTTGCATAAATAAAATGCTTCGGTTTGATCCAAGGGCAAGCTTCTTCACACCTCACTAGAAGGGTTATCATGCACCATGTTGAAGCAAATATTTAGACAAGTTTTCTAGATTAAACACTTAGGATCACAAGCTACTTAAACAAGTTATATGCTACCACTAGATCATACAAGACATGGAAACAATAGTGGCACCATATAAACTTCAAATTCATTTGATTTTCATGAATGAGCCTAGAACATAAGAAATCATGACTAGATGCACTAAACATGTCCTTAGTATAGACTGTATGACATGTCAACCAATTGTACCTTGGGGCTCGAAGGAGAGGCATGTCATAACATTGGGATGCATCAACTCATGTTTGAGAAGTCAAGTATGTTCAACTCATTCTTTAGCTTGTGAAATCTCTTCTCATCAAGTGGCTTGGTGAATAGATTGGCTAATTGATCTTCGGTGCCCACACTCTCAATAGCAATGTCACCCTTTTGTTGATGATCTCTAATAAAATGATGACGAACATCAATATGCTTTGTTCTTTGATGTTGAACCGGATTGTTGGTTAGCTTCACGGTACTTTCATTGTCACATAGCAATGGCACATTCTTGAAATTGATTCCAAAATCCTTCAATGTTGCCTTCATCCACAAGATTTGTGCACAACAACTACCCGCGGCGATGTATTCGGCTTCGGCGGTAGATAGTGCAATACTATTTTGTTTCTTGGATGACCATGAGACAAGTGATCTTCCCAACAATTGACAAGTCCCGGAAGTGCTCTTTCGCTCCACTTTGTCACCGGCATAGTCGGAATCTGAATATCCAACTAGCTCAAAGCTTGCACCTTTGGGATACCACAATCCAACATCTTGTGTATGCTTTAAATACCTCAATATTCTCTTTGTTGCCTTCAAATGACTTTCTCTTGGTGAGGCTTGAAATCTTGCACACATGCATACACTAAACATCACATCGGGCCTTGATGCCGTCACATAGAGTAGGCTACCAATCATTGATCTATAAAGCTTTTGATCCACCATGTTGCCATTCTTGTCACTATCCAAGCTTCCACTAGTGCCCATTGGGGTTGTAATGCGCTTTGCATCTTCCATGCCAAACTTTTTGAGCATATCTTTGATGTACTTGGTTTGGCTCACAAATGTTCCTTCCTTCATTTGTTTGATTTGAAGTCCAAGAAAGAAACTAAGTTCACCGATCATTGACATTTCAAATTCCTTTGCCATCATTTTCCCAAACTCATCACAATAATCTTGATTGATTGAACCGAAGATGATATCATCAACATATATTTGCAATACAAACAAGTCTTTCCCAATCTTCTTGGTGAAGAGAGTAGTATCCACTTTGCCCATGACAAATCCTTTGGTTAGCAAGAAGTCCCTCAATCTTTCGTACCATGCTCTAGGTGCTTGCTTCAATCCATACAAAGCTTTCCTTAGCTTGTATACATGGTTGGGTTTCTTGTCATCTTCAAAACCGGGAGGTTGCTCCACATACACCTCCTCTTGAATGTACCTATTTAGAAATGCACTCTTCACATCCATTTGATATAGCTTGATATCGTGAGCACAAGCATAGGCAAGTAAGATCCTAATTGCTTCTAATCTTGCAACCGGGGCATAAGTTTCACCAAAGTCAAGACCCTCTATTTGTGTGTAACCTTGAGCCACTAGTCTTGCTTTGTTCCTTACTACTATCCCATCTTGATCTTGCTTGTTGCAAAAGACCCATCTTGTTCCAATGACATTGTGATCCTTAGGCCTCTCAACTAGTTCCCATACTTCATTTCTCTTGAAGTTGTTGAGCTCTTCATGCATTGCATTTATCCAATCCGGATCTCTCAATGCTTTATCAATGTCCTTGGGTTCTTCCATTGACACAAAAGAAGAGTGAGCACAAAATGATGCCAATCTTGATCTAGTTTGAACTCCCCTTTGTATGTCACCAATGATGGAATCTAATGGATGGTCTCTAGCAATGTTGGTTGGTTAAAGCACTTGCACTTGATTGCTTGGATGTTGATGTTGATCATGAATTAGAGATGATGAACTAGCCACTTGTTGATCTTGTTGCACTTGAGATGATGTACTAGCTTGATTTTGCATTAGAGACCCACTACCTTGTGTAATTGGACTTTGGAGCACTTGATCTTTGTTGTCATCCACATCAATCACTTGCTTTGGCCTAATATCACCAATATCCATTTCTTTCATAGCATTGGTCAATTGAGTTCCTCTCACATCATCCAAGTTATTTTCCTCATCTTGAGAGCCATTTGTTTCATCAAACTCAATATCATGAACTTCCTCAAGTAAGTCACTAGCCACATTCCAAACTCTATAAGCTTTGCTAGTAGTGGAGTAACCAAGTAAGAATCCTTCATCACATTTCTTCTCAAATTTGCTTAATCTAGAGCCCTTCTTCAAGATGTAGCATTTGCAACCAAATACCCGAAAGTATGCAATGTTGGGCTTTCTTCCATTTAAGATCTCATATGGTGTCTTCTCTAGAAACTTGTGGCAATAGAGGCGGTTGCTATAGAAGCAAGCCGTGTTAATTGCTTCGGCCCAAAATGAATGACTCACATTATACTCATTTAACATTGATCTTGCCATATCAATCAAAGTTCTATTCTTTCTCTCAACTAGGCCATTAGATTGAGGTGTATACTTGGCCGAGAATTGATGCTTGATTCCAAGCTCCTCACATAGCTCATCAACTCTTGTGTTTCTAAACTCACTTCCATTGTCACTTCTCACTTTCTTGATTGTGGTCTCAAACTCATTTTGTACTCTCTTGATGAACTTCTTGAATATGTCAAATACATCACTCTTGTCCCCAAGAAAGAATACCCATGTATATCTAGTGAAATCATCCACAATCACAAAGCCATACTTGTTGCCACCAATGCTTGTATATGTAGTTGGCCCAAATAAATCCATGTGCAACAATTCAAATGCCTTGGAAGTACTCATAATGCTTTTCAATAGATGAGTGTTGCCTACTTGCTTTCCGGCTTGACATGCACTACATAGCTTATCTTTCTCAAATGTGACATCCTTCAAGCCTCTAACTAAGTCATGCTTCACTAACTTGTTCAATTGCTTCATGCCAACATGACCAAGTCTTCTATGCCATAACCAACCCATACTTGATTTGGTGAGCAAGCATGTTGAAAGTTGAGTGTCACTAGCATTGAAATCAACCAAGTATAGATTCTCATATCTAAAACCCTTGAAGATCAAATTGGATCCATCAACACTAACTATCTCCACATCATCAACACCAAATATGCACTTGAAACCTAGATCACACAATTGAGCAACCGAGAGAAGATTGAAGTTCAACTTTTCAACTAGGAGCACATTGGAAATGCTATGATCATTTGAGATTGCAATCCTTCCAAGAGCCTTCACATCACCCTTGCTATTGTCACCAAATGTGATACTATCAATGCCACTATCATTTGATTTAAGAGAGTTGAACATTCTTGAATCACCGGTCATATGTTGAGAGCACCCACTATCAAGCACCCAATGCCTTCCTCCGGCCTTATAATTTACCTACAAAATAAATTAATGTTTCTTAGGTACCCATACTTGTTTGGGTCCTTGGAGGTTAGTAACTAAGCTCTTTGGTACCCAAATGGCCTTCTTCTTTGGACCCACAATTGGTGTACCAACAAACCTAGCATGCACACCTTTCTCACCCTTGGTAAGCACATAACAAGAATCAAAAGGAATGTAATCCATTTTAGCATGAAATTTATTGTTGTTCTTGTTCATTTTATTACAATTAATCTCTAGATGCCCAACTTGCTTGCATCTATTGCAATAACGACCATTGCTCTTCACAAAGCGAGGCTTTGGAGTAGCAAAGGCCGCCTTGCCCTTCTTGGGAGTATAACCCAAGCCCTCTTTGTTAAGAGAGAACCTTTGGCTACCCAAGCATTTTAGCAAGCGGGCATCCCCACCATAGGCATTGTCTAATGCGCGGGTGAGATCATCCACCTCTTTCTTGAGAGTCTCATTCTCAACCACAAGTGATGAATCACTAGTAGTAGAGGTAGAGTTGGTTGTGGTGGATGATGATGAGCTACATGAAGCATTTGTAGGACCAACAAATAAAGAATCATCAATAATATCACATGTTAGTCCAATATCACAAGTGACAATCACTTGCTCCTCCTTAGCTTCCTTCATGAACTTCTCCAACTTGAGGTCCTTTTCCTTGATGAGCTCAAGTAGAGTGGAGTGGGCTTCCTTAAGCCTAGTGTGAGTAACTTCAAGGTCCTCGTGGTCTTCCTTTAGACACTCACGAGAGGCCTCTAGCTCATCAAAGGATTTCCTAAGAGCTTTGAGCTCTTGTTCAATTCCTTTGCACTCCTTACTCTTTTTGAGAGCAACAAGCTCTTCCATCAAGGCATCATTTTCATTGCTCTTGGCAATGAGCTCTTGCTCCAAGATTTTGCACTTCTTGGTTGTCCTCTTGTAGCCCTTGCTCATTTGATCTATTATGCCTAATAGATCATCCTTGGAGTAGTCCTCATCCTCCTCATCATCACTCCTACAACCATCACTAGCACAAGAATCATCATCACTATCATCATATTTTACCTTGGTGGGCTTGGCCATAAGGCATGTCGATGTAGTGTCGAAGATAGATGGCTTGTTGGAGAGGGCGATGCTTGCAATGGCTCGCCGAGTGGTCCTCTCATCATCACTAGAGCTATCATCATCATCACTATCGGAGTTGTCACTATCCCAAGTGACCACATAACCACCACCCTTCTTCTTCTTGTTGATAGTGAAGCTCTTCTTCTCTTTCTTCTCCTTCTTGTCCTTCTTGTTCTTCTTCAACTTCAACTCCCCATCATGATATCTTTTGTCTTCATAGGGGCACTTTGCCACTACATGATCGGGGCTATTGCAATTGTAGCAAAGCACCTCCTTTGCCTTCATGAAGTCCCTTCTCTTCCTTGCCCCATATCCTTTCTTCTTCATGAACCTCCCCATCTTGTGCACTAGGAGGGCCATGGTCTCATCATCGAATGGATCATCATCATCACTCTCCACCTTGCTCTTGCCCTTAGAAGATGAAGCCTTGAATGCAATGGGCTTCTCTTGCTTGACCTTGGCCTCCTTCTTCCCTTCTACCTCATCTTCATCATCATTGTATTGGGCATCGGTCATTATATCTCCAAGCACATCGGTTGGTTTGACCTTGTCCAATCCCTCTCTAAAGATCATTCTTCTCAAGGTGGCAAACTTCTTGGGTAAGCACATCAAGAACTTGTGTGAGAAGTCCTTGTCCTCAACCTTCTCTCCAAGCCCCTTGAGATCATTGACAATGACTTGAAGCCTATAGAACATCTCCGGGATGGATTCATCATCCTTCATCTTGAAAGTGGAGAACTTGTCCTTGAGCATATATAGCTTGGCCCTTTTTACCGTTGAAGTGCCTTCATATGTTTCTTCAAGCCTTATCCAAAGCTCATTTGCCTTTTCAAGATCTTTGATTTGCTCAAATACTTTGTCATCAATGGCACGATAGATTGTGTCAAATGCCGCCGTGTTGCATTATTTGTTGATGTGGTCATTTGGAGTGAGATTTTCTTCATCAAGAATGATGTATCCTTCTTTGGTCACATCCCAAACCTTCTCATGTATATTGCCTAGATATTGCTTCATCTTCCTTTTCCAATGATCAAAGGAAGAGATGACATCAAAGAATGGAGGCTTGCCATTAATATGATTGAACATAACTTGAGCCATCTTGCACCGAGGTTGTTAAGCCTTGCAAACGGTGACCACAGCTCCGATACCACTTGAAAGGTCTTGATGGCTAGAGGGGGGGTGAATAGCCTTTTAAAAAATTTTTACAAAGACAAGCTAAACAAGTTTATCAATACAACAAATAGCGAGATGCGAGTTTTGCTTAGCCTACGGGGTGTTTGCAAGCCACCTATTCAATTCACAATTCTAGTATTGGCACTCAACCGCACAAGTTAAACTGAGAAGGTAACTACAACTACAACTAGCAAGCTACACAAAAGAGCTACTCTAGCAAAGCAAACTAGCTAGCAAAGATAACTAAGAAAGTAATGCGGAGTTGAGTTAGGAGGGTTTCACCGAGGGGCGAAGTATTGAGCCAACCAATATGATCAACAATGAATACCAAAACAACCGAACACCGGGATCAATCAATCACAATATGAAAGTGATGACATGAAGATTTATCCCGAGGTTCACGTGCTTGCCGGCACGCTAGTCCCCGTTGTGTCCCTCTTCACCACGTGGTTCGGTGGCTAATCGGTCTCACACCGAGCCTCTCAAAAGGCGCCATAAGAACCTACCAAATGGCAAAAGGTTGCAATGACACGAGTAATTTACTAATGTTGCCTTTGGCGCTTCGCCGAGGTAGGCACGAACCCCTCACAATCACCGGAGGTGGCCAAGAACAATCACCAACTCTTGCCAACGCCTCCAAGCTGCTCCAAGCCGTCTAGGTGGCGGCAACCACCAAGAGAAACAAGAATCCCGCAGCAAATCAACCACCAAGTGCCAACTAGATGCAATCTCATAATGCAAATGCACTTGGATCACTCAATCTCACTTCGAATATGCAAAGAAGCAAGAGAGATGAGTGGGAGGGGAGTTGCTTAGCTCAAAGTGCTCACAAGTATGTCAAAAGTCCAAGAGTAAGAGCCTTGAGCCGGCCAACGAGTATTTATAGACGTACCTCTTCGAATATAGCCATTACACACTTGAAACAGCCGAAGTCGCGCTGACCGGACGCGCTGGTCGCGTGGACCGGACGCGCCGGTCACACAACGGCTCTTTTGCGAAACACCGACTGGACGCGCTGGTCGCAACGACCGGACGCGCTGGGCTCGACCGGACACGCTGGAGAACTGACCGGACGCCACAGTGCCCGCATCCGGTTGGAGTCCAGTAAGCTCCCTGAACGACTGGACGCGTCCGGTCGACTGTGACCGGACGCACCGCGCGTCCGATCAACAAACTGAAACTCGCGCAGACGCTGAACGCTGACCGGACGCGTCCGGTCAAATAGAGACCGCGTCCGGTCCAGCGTCCGGTCACCACTGTGACCTCCGTTCGCCTCCGTTTCTTTTCGTCTTTCGGTGTAGTGGAAAATAGGCGTTTCAACTCCTCGAAAACGTCTGAATCCACCAAGTGATTCAGACCCCAAACCCTCTCTACCACTCAAACTCCACCGCCTTCGCAAACGTGCTAACACCACCAAGTGATCACGTCATGTGCGAGTGTGTTAGCATTTTCACAATCATTTTTCGAGGCGTTATTAGTTCTATCCAAATGCATATGACATGAAATGCACACCTAGAGGCACTTAGGAGTTCAATAGCCGCGTCATTCCCCTCTTTATAGTATGGCTATCTATCCTATAATGTAACCACACCCACTAGGTGTCTTGGTTACTAAAACACAACCCTTAAGCATATACCTTTGCCTTGATCACGTAGGGTTGCATCCAAATCCAAGTGTGGCCATCATGATCACCATGTCCATCTTGCCACCAACCTTGGAATGTACTAATCCTCATATGCTACATACAACTTAGGCATAGGATTAGTACTTAGGCATTGTCACTAATTACCAACACCAAACATAGGACTTTCAGCCGGCCCTGCCGCCCGCGCTCGGTGGGGGGTGGCGCGGGGAGGGCGGCCGGCTGCCGGCGTCGGGGGGTGGCGCACGCACGTGGGGAGTCGCTGGCAGGGCGCCGGGCACCGGCGCGTGGGCGGGGACGGGCGGGGGCGGGGCCGGGCGCTGGCTCGCTGGCGCGGGGGCGGCGACGGGCGGCTGCTGCTCGCTGGCGCGGGTCGTTTGTGTCGGGCGGCCGAATGGTTTCGGTCGTTTGCAGTTAAAAAACGCCCCCCCCCCCCCGCTGCCGCTCCTTGATCTGGGGAGCGGCAAGGCTGCCGCTCCCCAGATCAAGGAGCGGCAGCGGGGGGCCCGGCCCTTTTCGTTCGACAGCAAAGAAAAAACGTTCGACAGCAATGAAAAAAACGCATTCGGGAGCGCCAGCGCGGGGGGCTTGCCGCTCCCTGATCTGGGGAGCGGCAGCCCCCAGTACACGTGGCGTCCAATGCCACGGCATCACCATTGCCGCTCCTCCACGTGGGGAGCGGCAAAGTACAAATGCCGCTCCCTCGCGTGGGGAGCGGCCAAAAGTGTTAGATATAAAAAAAATTTTGGTGCTAAAATTAAAAATAGTTTTTTAAAAGTGTTAAAAATAAAAAAAATTCCCAGACATCGAGTACCGTGTGCTCACCACCACACCAAAGATCGTCTTGCGTTATCTGAGGAAGTTTCTTTTATTTATCGTGTCTCGAACTTTCAAACTTTTTGCATTAATAAAAACCACTCTTATGGTTTGGCAAGATAAAATAAATAGAACTATGAAAATGTGGTATTACATATATTAAACTAAAACACTCTTATGGTTAGCATATATATGTAATAATGTTTTTTTTGAGGAAGCGAGTACTTAGATGCAATTTGATAATCAGTGGCGTGTTTGCAGGGGCGGACCCACAGGGTATGCCGGGTGGGCCATGGCATACCCTGGGGGTCCAACAGTCATACACACATAATAGAAATTTTATATGTTAAAAAAAAGAGAAATGAAGCAACGCGACTCGATCTGTTCGGCTTCTGCGCTCCCGCACGCGCATACCCCGGACGCCTAGTTACTGCACTGGCCTGAGAGTAACTGCACGCGGAGATCGGGAGAAGTCGAGTCGTCGTCTACTCGTCTTCGACTCTTCGTCTCTATGCCAGCGGCCGCCGGCTAGCCACGGCGGAGCTTCGGCAGTTCGGCGATGACGGCGCGTCGGACGGATCGCTTCGCCGCGTCGGGCATTGATCGGCACTTCGGCGGAGCTTCGGCAGTTCGGCCTTAGGCACGGCGCGGCGCGGCGCTGCCGCACGGGCCAGAAGGCCCAGGACGGCAGGACGCGGGACGCCGCAAGCCGAGCCGGCCGCCGGGGCCAGCGCAGCACATAGTTTGGACTGCAGGTATTGATCTTGTAAAAACCTTATGTACTCTTATCGTATAGTCATATTTTTATTTATTTATTTATGAGTGATTTCTTATTATTTCAGTTCGTGTTCGTGAGTTCCTTCAACAGACCTAATCAGCAATTTAGCATTAATCCTAATAAACAAGTAATATTGTAAATCTCTTCTGGCTATGGCTATATTTCGAACTATTTTTATTTCATTTGAACAATTTATATTGAGATTTGTCGTCGTTTCTAGTTTAATCTTTGAATTTAAGGCTTATCATGTTATTTAGTGTATGTGGTTTTTACCGAATTAGAATATGGTTTTACCGAATTGCATAAGAAATTTTTTTAGGCATACCCTGTGGTAAAATTCTAGGTCCGCCACTACGTGTTTGAGGTACAAATTAAAAGAAAAGCTGAATGATTCTGTTGCAACGTATAAATACATTTACTTTTTATAATATTAAAAGGAGGATATTTCTTGTTTGACATTGCTCACAACTATCTATAGGGATTTGACAGACCAAATATCTCTCATGAATATACGAGTTAGAGTGACATGTTCAAACATGGTACTGAGTCCATTCCAAAATGATTACGCGAGTTGGTAGGGTTCGCTGTTATGGAACCTGCCCACCCGCGTTTAATTCCTTGACTTGGTACGGGTGCTCATAGTTTACTGGATTTAATTCTAGGATTTAACAGCGCTATACTTTCAGTGGTAGGCGACGTCCCCAGCGACAGTGATGCGCCTATGGTGACTCCGTGAATCTTGAGACATGTCGGCTCAGTTTTTCGGAGTTGCTCATAGAGGTTGGTTCGTGTGCATGTGTTTATACAGGTGAGTGCGCGTTCGTATTGTGGGCATCTATGTTATACTGTGTAATTCTCAAAAAATGAATTGGATTATGAGTGTTTTTGTAGTCTATCACGGTACAAGGTAGGGTAGCATGCGACAAGACATAGTACAAAGTCCAATTGCAAAGTGAATACAAACACATGATGCGATCTTTGAAATAATCTTGTAACCATGGGTGATCTAAGTGACCATACAATAAAATCCCGTTGCAATGCACGGGCATATTTGCCAGTGCCCTCTAATTTAGAACGAAGGGAGTACTTCATATCCCAATATCCAACGCCACAGTACTTGACTGTTGGCAAGGAGCCCTCCACAAATAGTGTGAATATCTACACCTTTATTTACAGAGCTTGTTTGGTGTAGCTCTTAGGCACTTTGGCTCCTACTACCTTGGTCTGCCACTGTCTGCTTCAAAGTTACCTGTGTCCGCCTTCACTACCTATATCGACAGAACACAAATTCCTGTCTTACTTAACAACATAGGTCGAGTGGTCCTAATCAACTCGGTGTTGGATTCACAGCTCGTGTACATAATGTCGGCAACCTAGGTTCCCCCAGAGGTGATCAAGCAAATTGACAAGCGTAGACCCTCCTTCCTTTGGGCTGGAAACAAGGACTTCTTTGCGGCTAAATGCCTGGTCGCTTGGCCAAACGTCTACACCATGAAGGAGCTTGGTGGACTTGGGATCAAGGATTTTGGCACACATAACATCTGTCTGCTGTTGAACCTCATCCACCGCCTTCACTGTGCAGACTCGTCGGCCTGGGCACATCGGATCAGGGAACACGCAGACATTACCAACATGCAAGGAGATAACATGGGTCACCACGGTGACCTCCTCAGATCTCTATGCCATTATACCAAGCAATCACTACAGTGGAGCTGGGGGATGGGAAAACAACTCTTTTTTTGGACGGATGTCTAGACGGGAGATGACGCACTAGAAGATCGTTTCCCAAGACTTTTCTCCCATTGCATCCGCAGGTCAGCTATGGTACAACAAGTGATCAATTCAAACCTGCAGGGCTGCTTTGTGAACCGGATGTCAAATGAAGCACACCTCTAACTATAGCAACTGAACGCTATCATCCAGGACTCACAACTATCCGATCAGCCGGACACACGGATATCAGTTTTCAGCCGAACTAAGGACAAATTAGATACATCGGCCATCTATCGACTGCTCAAGGCTAAAGGACAGGAAAATGATCCAACATCCACCTTCATCTGGAAGAATGTTGCTCCACCGCGTGTGCAGCTGTTCTTCTGGCTACTGCTAAAGGGAAGACTCCAGTGCTGCTCCAACCTTCACCGTAAGGAGATTGTTGACTCTCCGGCCTGCCCAGTCTACGGTGCAAATCATGAAACCCTGGACCACATAATCTTCTAGTGCTCCATAGCAATCCAGTTTTGGCTATAGTTGGCTTACAGTCAAGCGACAGTCTCTAGAGCAGCAACTGGCACAACATTCAGCACATCAAAGGTATACCGGATGACCAATATAGTGCATTTGTCACTCTATGCTGCTGGCAATTGTGGAAGAGAAGAAATGCTTTTGTCTTCAGAGATGAGCAACTCAACATCCGGCAATTAATCCTATCGTGTAAAACTGAGGCAAATCTTTGGAGAGCAAGAATGCCCAAGAAAAGCAAGAGAGTCATAGATGAGTGGTCTAAAATCTTTGATTCCGCGGTTGCCGGTGTCTAGAGAACCGTGGGTCTAAACAGAACAACGAGTAAATTTGTATCTGTGCGTCTAGGCCTGGATGGTGTGCAAAGCGGACACAAGGATATATACTGGTTCGGGCATGAACAACCCTACCTCCAGTGAGTTTTGCTGCTGCTTGTGTTGCCTTGCACCGGGGTACTTGTAGTAGGGGTTACAAGCTTTCGAGAGAAGGAGCGGATCCCATGTCTCTTATGAGAGGTGGTGCGTGGATGTGTGATTGCTTGGTTATGGTGAGCTCTAGTCGAGTTGATCTATCTGTTCTTTTTTTTTCTTGTGTGGTTCCCCTACCTCCCCTTTTATAGCTTCTAAGAGGAGGGCTCGGGTTACATTCGTGGTAAGAGGTGAAAATGAAAGAAAAATAACAAAGGTGGTCTCGGGTGTGGCCGCCTTCCTCCTTATCCGGTGGGAATAGTTCTCTTGTGGCGCAGAGATGCAACAGGCGTTGATCTTTTAGCCTCTCCATCTGCTGGTGTTGTGTGCTGTGGCCATGCCTTGTCCTGTGCGCCTCTATGCCATTGAGGACGGACGACATAGGCGCCCGGATTTGCGTAGAGAGGAGGTTAGGTGGTATAGTGATCGTTACCCCATCGCTGTAGAGGTATGGATGTTGTCGTGGTGGAATAACCGGGATCATGTTGAGTCAGGGTGTGGTTCCCATGCTCCTGTTGATTGTGCACTGTCACGTCTGTCCCATCGGTGGGAGCGGGTGCCGCGATTGGGGGTCCTCGTGGCTCCTCGTCTTGCTAGAGGGTTACACGTGTCCCTCGGGTGAGGCGGAAGTAAGCTGGGGGTTGGGCGCTTTTGATGACGCCGCTAGGGTTCATGCAAGGCAGAGAAATGTCGCTCGAGGCGCTCATCTCGCCTGAGACCTCTCCGCAAGGCTCGGGTGGGATGGAGTTTGTCGTTTGTGCCGCAAGAGACTGACATGCTATCCGCGCTTTCGGTGAATCGACTTTACTGGGGCCCCTTCGGTGGGGCTTTAACGATCGTACAGGGTATCGTATTTCACTATTTATTGGGTATCCTGGTATTTTGATACCCAACAGTAGCCCTTGAGCCTGTAGAGGAGTGGAGCACTCCTTCAGAGGCTTAAGAACGAGCGACCTTGGGTAGTTTTTAATTTATTTTTTGTGTTAGAAGAGGACTGTCTGGTGGGTGCGCGCGAGCGTACCCGGCGGGTGTAGCCCCCAAGGCCTTGGAGGGATGAGTTATCCCTTCAAGGGCTTTTAATTGAGTGAGTATGGCGTTTTTCATATGACCGTGGGTCGGGCGGGGAGCCCCCGAGCCCATGGCCTTGACCATTCGCTAGGTCGGGATGCGGGAGAAGCTCTCGAGCCCATGGCATTGACCATTCGCTAGGTCGAGATGCGAGAGAAGCCCCCGAGCCCCTACGCGTTGCAAGGGACTGACCAGATGGCCTCTCTGCTGTCGTCTTGTTTTCCTTGCGCTCTTTAGCAGAACGGAGGGGTATGCATGGGCCCTTGGGCTTATTGTGGTTTATTTGATTTAGAGAAGACTATCTGGTGGGTGCGCACGAGCGCACCCGCCGGGTGTAGCCCCCGAGGCCTTGGAGGGATGACTTATCCCTTCAAGGGCTTTGAATCGAGCGAGTGGGTCCGCCTGGGGAAGACAAGTGGTCATGCCAGGCAGTTGCTGTTGTGACGCTTCGTGTTCTGGTGCATGGGAAGGTGGAGGGTGCCCAGTTTTTTGGATCGTGGGGAGTTGGGCGACTGGCGCCCAGTCGGTTGACTTGTCACACGGTTCCATCGTCATGATTAAATGGAGAGTGAACCGTCTGTGAGAACGATTCGCCCGCCCGAGGCGTGGCGTGAGACCAACGTGGCTCCCTTGGGGGACGAGTGGGGCAGTTGAGAGACTGGGTGTCGAATTGAATGCCCTAGAGTTGAGAGGCCTTCATAGGGCCCTTTATAACCCGAGCCGTGGTGCTCGACCCTGGCATCTCCCTTCCTCTATCCCTACTCTCTGTCTTTCTTTGCCACCTTAATCGTCGTCATGGAGCACGACAACTCTTCCAGGGGTTCCTACGTGGGCTTGCCAGGAGAGGGGGATAGGGCGCCCTCCCACCATCGTCGCCTTAATCCCGATATTGCTTCCTCGTCGGGTTACGGGTAGGCCCAGAACATGGTGTCCTGGGGTGTTCCTATCCCGCTCTAGGAGGCCCGAAAGGAGTTGGCTACCGTCAAGGCGGTGGTGACTTCTCTGGAGGAGGAGGCAGCGCTCACCCGTTCACAGCGAACGGAATCCGATCGTCGGTGCGCAGGTGAGCGATCTTTCATCTTTTAGTCGATATGATATCTGATATTTGGTATTTATTTTGAGCAGAGCTGCTTGTGGAGGTGGAGTCCCTCCGCAGCGCCGCCGACGTCCTAGCGGACTTCATGCACGCTCCGGCGAGGTGCCGGAAGGAGCACATCCTCAGTGCTCGGGCGTTGATCCGGGCGGCAATCGAGCGCGGCGTCCGTCAAGGGGCGGCCGTTGCGCTGACGATGGCCCAGGCGGCCACAGACGTGGAGCTCTAGGACGTTGAAGGCTTCCCGATGGGGGAGGGGCTAGGAGACTACGAGGACCTCCTCGAGGGCTTCGAGCCAGCGGCGAACGTCGTCACTGCCCTGGTCCCTGCGGACCAGGTCCTCAACGAGGACCTGTAGGCATAGTCTAGGACTCCTCCCTTCCCCTATAAATGTAAAATAATTTATTGTCTAAGAAACCAGTTTGTCCGATCGTTGTCATGTTTATTTCGTTTCCCCATTTCCATCATTTCGTCTTGCATTGATCGATAATGGCGGTCAGCGAGGTTGCCAAGACTTTGCTTGTTGATGTTTTTTGGGGGAGGAACCAACTTGTGTGCACGTAGCCCTTGTGGCTTTTGACAAATCGATTGGACGCTTAAGTGTAGCAGTTTCTCACATCCCGAGGCAGGGTCAGATGCGTTGTAAGGTCCAAATAGGCTAGAGGGGGGGTGAATAGCCTAATTAAAACTTCTACAACAATTACTTAACCACAAGTTAGTATAAAAGGTGGCGGAGCAAAATGCACTAGCTCTAACTAATTAAGCAAGCCACCTACACAAGTCTAGTACAAGGCTATTCACTAAACACAACAACAACGAGCTAGAAACAAGATGTAATACGAGAGAGGAGCTTCGAGTGATTATACCGCCGTGTAGAGATGAGAAGTACCAATCAATCAATCACACAAGAGAAATCCTCGGAAGAGAATGACACAAGAATTTTATCCCGAGGTTCACTTGCTTCCCGGCAAGCTACTCCCCGTTGTGGCGATACACCCACTTGTCGGTTCGCGAGCTAATCGACTATCAAGAGTCGAGCCCTCGGCGGGCGCCGCACAACCGCACACAAGATGGGGATCCTCCAAGCCACGAGCTCCACTAGAGTATCCAATTTGCGAACTCCCGCGGGGAAGGATCAAGAACCCCTTGCAACACTTGGTGAAGGCTCCAACAATCTCCAATTGCGAGCTCAATCACCTCCGCTGCTCCAAGCCGTCTACCGTGTCGGGAAACACGGAAGAGTAACGAGAAATCCGCAGCAACTCGAAGATCAAGTGCCTCTAGAATGCAACTCTCAAGCAATGCACTTGAATCTCACTCAATCTCACTTAAGATGTGCAACCAAGCAAAGAGATGAGTAGAGAGGTTGTTCTCTAGCTCAAAGGATGTCTCTATATCTCAAAATGTGCAAGAGTTCCCCTCAAACCCCGGACAACATCTATTTATAGCGAAGGGGTATGCAGCTAGCCGTTACGGACGACGCAGCGAAAATCGCGCTGACCGGACGCTCCGGTCAGGGTGACCGGACGCGTCCGGTCACTACGCGACAAACGGAAACAGTGCGCGTCAGAACTAGCCGTTGCCCTGACCGGACGCGCTCCTGTGAATGACCGGACGCGACAGTGCCAGCGTCCGGTCGCGTTCCAGTAAGCTCCCGCTGCGACCGGACGCGTCCGGTCGCACGTGACCGGACGCGCCAGTCGCGTCCGATCGCGTTCCAGTAAGGGTCCATTAACGACCGGACGCGTCCGGTCGAACGTGACCGGACGCGCCACCGCGTCCGATCGACACTCCGCTGCGCTCTGCCTCTCTGGACACTTGACCGGACGCTCCGGTCCCGTGAGGGACCGGACGCGCCGGTCGCGCGCCTAACTTTTACGCCCAGTTGAACTGACCGGATGCGCTGGTCAGGCCAGACCCGCGTCCGGTCACAAACCCTGGCACCCGCGCCGCGATGAACTGACCGGACGCGTCCGGTCAACCCGGGACCGCGTCCGGTGCAGCGTCCGGTCAACGCAGTGACCTCCGTTTGCCTCCGTTTCTTTTCCGACTTTCGGCGCAGTAGAAAATAGGCGTTTCACTTCTCCAAAAAGCACCAAATCCCGCCTCGCAAGCTCGGCGGGAGGGAGAGAGGAACCCAAACCCCTCTCTACCGCTTAAACTCCACCGCCTTTACAAAAGTGCTAACACCACCAAGTGTACACCACCATGTGTATGTGTGTTAGCATTTCATAAACATTTTTCAAGGCGTTATGTTAGCTCTCAACTAGATCCTAATGCAAATGCTCAAGACATTGATCTAGTGGCACTTGATTTCCGAGCTAACTGTGATTGCCCCTCTTGATAGTCGGCTATGTATCCTAAACCCGGTCAATCACTTCTCTACTCATCTTAGACCGGCAAAAGGAAAACCCTATGGTTATACCTTTGCCTTGCGCTCATAGATCCTTCTCCTCCACTTGATCATCATGTCCATCATATTATGTGCATCTCCACCATGATCATCATTTTATGTCCATGCACCATTTCTTTGTGATCTTGTGGCCACCACTCCTTGCCACGTACACCTTCATCACATGTGTTGCTTATGCCTAACTTAAAACACTTAACACATGGCATTAGCAACTTGGTGTCATTAATTACCAAAACCAAACTTGGGCTTTCAATCTCCCCCTTTTTGGTAATTGATGACAACCATCACAAAGATATGAAATAAAATCAATTTTCAATTTCGATAGTATTAGCTCCCCGTACATATGTGCTTCTATGAGTTTGGTTCAATTGTGCACATATGTATGGATTTGAATTTTGGGAGAGTTACCACTATCTAATTGATGCTAAGGTATATAGAATGGACCTTTGAAGCGTGATACCAATCGGAGTTGCCTTTATATACCATCCTTAGCATTGATGTAGCTAGACACCACTTGTAATACATCACTTGTAAAGATCACAAACACTAAAGTACCCCATGAGATCAACATTATAAGCAAAGGGTGTCTAGATACTACTTGTAAAGCTACTCTTAACAAAACATCATTCAAGTTCTATTTCTAGCAATCACCATACAAACATGAATATGAATTTAAGCTTTGCAATGCAACAAATAATTCATGAGCTTGCTCCCCCTACTTGTGTGCTCAAATTTTTAATTGATCCCTTTCCAAAGTCATTCTCTCCCCCTTTGCAACTTAACTTTTTTATCTCTTGTGACTTTTCTCTCCCCTTACTATATCTTTGTGACTTTTCTCTCCCCCTTTGTCAACAATCACCAAAAAGGTGCCAATTTATAGTGAGAGTTAAGTTAATCAATATGAGGGAGTCCAAATTATGGTTCAATCTAGATCACTTGCCTAGAATATGTAATTCGGTTTGATCCAAGGACAAGCTTCTTCACACCTCATAATGTATAAGGGTTATCTTGACCATGTTGAATTACACATCATGAGCTCATTTTCTAGATTCAACACTAGGTTTGCAAGCCCACAAACATGTCATATGCTACCACTAGATCAATCAAAACATAGAAGCAATAGTGGTACCATATATACATTAAACTCATTTAATTTTCATGAATGAGCCTATTTGTCATGCAAATATGTCTATATGTTCTAAACATGTCCTTAGCAAAGTATGAATGATATGCCAAACAACTTTACCTTGCTATGTCAGAGGAGAGGCATGTCATATAAGAATGTGGGGGTGCACTCATTTCAAGTTGGAGAAGTCAAGTATGTTCAATTCATTTTTCAACTTGTAAAATCTCTTCTCATCAAGTGGCTTTGTGAATATGTCGGCTAGTTGATCTTCGGTGCCAATGCTTTCAATGCTAATATCACCCTTTTGTTGATGGTCTCTTATAAAGTGATGCCTTATATCAATGTGCTTGGTTCTTGAATGTTGAACCGGATTTTGTGTCATCTTGATTGCACTCTCATTGTCACAAAACAACGGAACATTCTTGAATTTTATTCCAAAGTCATTCAAAGTGGCCTTCATCCAAAGCAATTGTGCACAACAACTACCGGCACTAATGTATTCGGCCTCGGCGGTAGATAGTGCAACACTATTTTGTTTCTTTGATGACCATGAAACAAGAGACCTTCCAAGCAATTGACAAGTGCCACTTGTGCTCATTCTATCAATCTTGCATCCACCATAGTCGGAGTCCGAATATCCAATCAACTCAAAATTAGACCCCTTTGGAAACCATAATCCAACATCATGAGTGCCCTTAAGATATCTCAATATCCTCTTGGTTGCTTTCAAGTGACTTTCTCTAGGTGAAGCTTGATATCTTGCACACTTGCACACACTAAACATTACATCCGGCCTAGAAGCGGTGACATAGAGCAAACTTCCAATCATAGACCGGTATTGTTTTTGATCTACCATGTTACCACTAGCATCAACACACAATTGATCATTCGTTCCCATTGGTGTACTCATTGGCTTAGCATCTTGCAATCCAAACTTCTTGATCATGTCCTTGATGTACTTGCCTTGACTCACAAAAGTGCCATTCTTCATTTGCTTGATTTGAAGTCCAAGGAAGTAACTAAGCTCTCCAATCATAGACATCTCAAACTCTTTTGCCATCATATTTCCAAACTCTTCACAAAAGTCTTGATTTGTTGATCCAAAAATGATATCATCAACATAGATTTGCAACACAAACAAGTCATTTCCAAGCTTCTTGGTGAAGAGAGTGGTGTCAACCTTTCCCATCTTGAACCCTTTAGAGAGAAGAAAGTCCCTCAATCTCTCATACCATGCTCTAGGTGCTTGCTTCAAACCATACAATGCCTTCTTTAGCTTGAAAACATGGTCGGGCTTCTTGTCATTTTTAAAACCGGGAGGTTGCTCAACATAAACTTCTTCATTGATGTAGCCATTGAGAAATGCACTCTTGACATCCATTTGATAGAGCTTGATGTTATGTGCACAAGCATATGCTAATAAGATTCTAATTGCCTCTAATCTTGCAACCGGTGCATATGTCTCTCCAAAGTCAAGACCCTCAACTTGAGTGTATCCTTGTGCTACCAATCTTGCTTTGTTCCTCACAACCATGCCATCTTGATCTTGCTTGTTTCTAAAGACCCACTTAGTACCAATCACATTGTAGTTCTTTGGCCTTTCAACAAGTTCCCAAACTTGATTTCTAGTGAAGTTATTTAACTCTTCATGCATGGCATTTACCCAATCGGAATCCTTCAAGGCATCTTCTATTTTCTTAGGTTCTTCAAGTGACACAAATGAGTAATGCTCACAAAAGGATGCCAATCTTGATCTAGTTTGAACACCACTTTGAATTCCACCAATGATTTGATCTAATGGATGATCTCTTGCAATACTAGTAGGTTGGAGTATTGGGAGTTGATTGCTTCCACTTGTTTGACCTTGAACTTGAGCTTCATCATGAGTACCACTTGAGCTTGCTTGATTTGTATCAATTTGCACATTTTGGTTGATCACATGAGTATCATCATCATCATCAACTTGCCTCGGCCTTATGTCACCAATGTCCATGTTCTTCATTGCATTTGACAATTGATCTCTTTTCACATCATCAAGGTTTTGAGCTTCATTTTGAGATCTTTGGGTTTCATCAAACTCAACATCATGAACTTCTTCCAAGGTGCCATTAGTGAGATTCCAAACTCTATATGCTTTGCTTGTGGTAGAATAACCAAGTAAGAACCCTTCATCACATTTCTTTTCAAACTTGCTCAATCTAGTGCCTTTCTTGAGAATATAGCATTTGCAACCAAACACTCTAAAGTATGCAATGTTGGGCTTTCTTCCATTCAATAGCTCATATGGTGTCTTCCCAAGCTTCCCATGGCAATAGAGACGGTTGCTACAATAGCAAGCCGTGTTGATAGCTTCACTCCAAAATGAATGACTCACATTGTATTCACTAAGCATTGATCTAGCCATATCAATCAAGGTTCTATTTTTTCTTTCAACTACACCATTGGATTGAGGAGTGTATGTTGGAGAGAATTGATGTCCAATACCAAGATCATCACATAAAGCTTCAATTCTTGTGTTCTTGAACTCACTACCATTGTCACTTCTAATCTTCTTGATGGTAGTCTCAAACTCATTTTGCACTCTCTTGACAAAAGACTTGAATAGATCATAAACATCACTTTTGTCATAGAGAAAGAACACCCAAGTGTATCTAGTGTAGTCATCAACAATCACAAAACCATACTTGTTTCCACCAATGCTAGTATATGTTGTTGGTCCAAACAAGTCCATGTGCAATAGCTCAAATGCCTTTGATGTGCTCATTTCACTCTTACTAGGATGTGTATTTCCAACTTGTTTACCGGCTTGACAAGCACTACATGGTTTATCCTTTTCAAAAGTCACATCTTTCAAGCCTCTAACTAAGTCATGCCTCAAAAGTTTGTTCAATTGTTTCATTCCAACATGACCAAGCCTTCTATGCCATAACCATCCCATACTAGATTTGCTAAGCAAGCATGATGTCAATTGTGTCTCACTATCATTGAAGTCAACCAAGTATAAGCTACCATGTCTAAATCCTTTGAATATCAAATTTGATCCATCCACACTTATGACTTCAACATCATCACTACCAAATATGCACTTGAAGCCAAGATCACAAAGTTGTGCCACCGACAAAAGATTGAAATCCAAGCTCTCAACTAGCAATACATTTGATATGCTCATGTCATTTGAGATAGCAATTTTACCAAGCCCCTTGACCTTGCTTTTCTTATTGTTGCCGAAAGTGATAGCATCAAAACCACCATTTTGACTTGTATCAATTGATTTGAACATACAAGAATCCCCGGTCATATGTTGAGTGCACCCACTATCAAGCACCCAATGCCTTCCTCCGGCTTTGTAATTGACCTACAAGATAAGATCAATTCTTTTTAGGTACCCAAACTTGTTTGGGTCCTCCAAGGTTAGTGACCAAGCTCTTTGGTACCCAAATGGCTTTCTTCTTTGAGCCCATCCATGGTGTACCAATGAACTTAGCATGAACACCATTTGTACCCTTGGTAAGTATATAGAAAGAATCAAACTTAATTGAGGATACATTAGCATTGGATTTCTTGTTCATGCAATGTTGCTCTATGTGACCAACTTGCTTGCAACTTTTGCAATAGCTACCATTGTTCTTCACAAAACGAGTCTTGTGAGGAGCAAAAGCGGCCTTGCCTTTCTTGGGGTTATAGCCCAATCCCTCTTTGTAGAGAGAAGCTCTTTGGCTACCCAAGCACATAAGCAAGCGGTCCTCACCACCATAAGCCTTAGCTAAAGTGTGATTGAGCTCTTTTACCTCCTTCTTGAGATTTTCATTCTCAACTATAAGTGTGGAGTCACAAGTGAAACCATCACTACTAGATGAGGATGATGTAGATGCGCTACATGAAGGGTTAGTGGTAGCAACAACAATAGGCTTATGACAAGATTCATCAATTATATCACAAGATATGCCTATGTTGCAAGTTTTAGCTTTCTCAACATTAGTTGGCATGTTTTCACATTTTTCAACTAGAGAGGAATGTGCTTCTTCAAGCTTAGTGTGAGACTTTTGAAGCTTCTTATGGTCTACCTTTAGACTCTCATAAGATGCCCTAAGCTCATCAAGTTCTTGCATAAGGTTTTTCTTTTCCTTAAGCAAGCCCTTGCACTCCTTTCTAGATTCTTTAAAATGTTGAGTGCAATCTTCTAGCATAGTGATTAGTTCATCTTTAGTGAATTCTTCTTCATCACTATCACTATCACTAACATTATCATGATCACTCTCATCGTCGGATGATACCTTAGCGGCCTTAGCCATGAAGCATGATGGAGTGTCAAATATGGAGCTCTTCTCTTGAATAGCAATGCTAGCATGCCCCTTCTTCTTGCTCTTGTTGTCATCCTCTTCATCACTTGAGGAATCATCACTATCCCATGTAGCAACATAAGAATCATTCTTTTTCTTATGAGAGCTCTCCTTCTTTTCTTGCTTCTTCTTTTGCTTCTTCCTCTCCTTCTTGATAGCATCTTCATCATCACTATCATAAGGACACTTTGCAATGAGATGATCCTTGCTATGGCATCTAAAGCATCTCATGGTATGCTCATTCTTCTTGGATAAGTTCTTCCTTCTTCTTGCACGAAAGCCTTTCTTCTTCATGAACTTGCCAAATTGCTTGACAAAGAGAGCCATCTTCTCATCAATGTCATCACTATCACAAGAGCTTGAGTCTTCTTCACTTGATGATTCAATCTTGGATTTGCCCTTGGATGTGGTGGCTTTGAATGCCACACTCTTCTTCTTCTCATCATCCTTCTTCTCACTTTCCTTCTTCTTCTTTTTGACCAACTCCTCTTTCTCATCATCTTCTCTATATGAATCATCGGTCATCACTTCTTGGAATACTTGTTGAGGAGTTGAATCCTTCAATGTAGTCCTTACTAGCACGGTGATCAATGTATCAAATCTCTTGGGCAAGCTTCTCAAGAACTTCATAGAGAATTGGTTGTCCTTGACCTCCTCACCAAGTGCCTTGAGCTCATTGACAATGACTTGCAATCTATGAAACATTTCCGGTACACTTTCATCTTCTTGCATCTTGAAGCTAGAAAACTTTTCTTGCAAGATATATGCTTTAGCGGTTTTTGTGCCTTCGGTGCCCTCAAATGTTTCTTCTAGCTTAGCCCAAGCGTCATGTGCAACCTCTATGTTCTTCACTTGCTCAAATGTCTTGTCATCTAATGCCTCATGAAGAGCACTAATGGCAATGTCATTGCATTGGAGCTTCTTCTCTTCCACCGGTGTAGGTGCTTCCGGATTAGCAACCTCAAATTTTGTTTCGGTGACCTTCCACACTTCTCTATTGATTGACTTGAGGTGAGCGGTCATCTTAACCTTCCAATAAGCATAATTTGTGCCATCAAAATAAGGTGCCTTCTTGGTGTTGTTGATGTGCAAGCTTAATTGAGCCATTTCTTCTTCACCGTAGGTTGTTAAGCCTCAAATAAACGGTGCCTCGGCTTTGATACCACTTGTAAGGTCCAAATAGGCTAGAGGGGGGGTGAATAGCCTAATTAAAACTTCTACAACAATTACTTAACCACAAGTTAGTATAAAAGGTGGCGGAGCAAAATGCACTAGCTCTAACTAATTAAGCAAGCCACCTACACAAGTCTAGTACAAGGCTATTCACTAAACACAACAACAACGAGCTAGAAACAAGATGTAATACGAGAGAGGAGCTTCGAGTGATTATACCGCCGTGTAGAGATGAGAAGTACCAATCAATCAATCACACAAGAGAAATCCTCGGAAGAGAATGACACAAGAATTTTATCCCGAGGTTCACTTGCTTCCCGGCAAGCTACTCCCCGTTGTGGCGATACACCCACTTGTCGGTTCGCGAGCTAATCGACTATCAAGAGTCGAGCCCTCGGCGGGCGCCGCACAACCGCACACAAGATGGGGATCCTCCAAGCCACGAGCTCCACTAGAGTATCCAATTTGCGAACTCCCGCGGGGAAGGATCAAGAACCCCTTGCAACACTTGGTGAAGGCTCCAACAATCTCCAATTGCGAGCTCAATCACCTCCGCTGCTCCAAGCCGTCTACCGTGTCGGGAAACACGGAAGAGTAACGAGAAATCCGCAGCAACTCGAAGATCAAGTGCCTCTAGAATGCAACTCTCAAGCAATGCACTTGAATCTCACTCAATCTCACTTAAGATGTGCAACCAAGCAAAGAGATGAGTAGAGAGGTTGTTCTCTAGCTCAAAGGATGTCTCTATATCTCAAAATGTGCAAGAGTTCCCCTCAAACCCCGGACAACATCTATTTATAGCGAAGGGGTATGCAGCTAGCCGTTACGGACGACGCAGCGAAAATCGCGCTGACCGGACGCTCCGGTCAGGGTGACCGGACGCGTCCGGTCACTACGCGACAAACGGAAACAGTGCGCGTCAGAACTAGCCGTTGCCCTGACCGGACGCGCTCCTGTGAATGACCGGACGCGACAGTGCCAGCGTCCGGTCGCGTTCCAGTAAGCTCCCGCTGCGACCGGACGCGTCCGGTCGCACGTGACCGGACGCGCCAGTCGCGTCCGATCGCGTTCCAGTAAGGGTCCATTAACGACCGGACGCGTCCGGTCGAACGTGACCGGACGCGCCACCGCGTCCGATCGACACTCCGCTGCGCTCTGCCTCTCTGGACACTTGACCGGACGCTCCGGTCCCGTGAGGGACCGGACGCGCCGGTCGCGCGCCTAACTTTTACGCCCAGTTGAACTGACCGGACGCGCTGGTCAGGCCAGACCCGCGTCCGGTCACAAACCCTGGCACCCGCGCCGCGATGAACTGACCGGACGCGTCCGGTCAACCCGGGACCGCGTCCGGTGCAGCGTCCGGTCAACGCAGTGACCTCCGTTCGCCTCCGTTTCTTTTCCGACTTTCGGCGCAGTAGAAAATAGGCGTTTCACTTCTCCAAAAAGCACCAAATCCCGCCTCGCAAGCTCGGCGGGAGGGAGAGAGGAACCCAAACCCCTCTCTACCGCTTAAACTCCACCGCCTTTACAAAAGTGCTAACACCACCAAGTGTACACCACCATGTGTATGTGTGTTAGCATTTCATAAACATTTTTCAAGGCGTTATGTTAGCTCTCAACTAGATCCTAATGCAAATGCTCAAGACATTGATCTAGTGGCACTTGATTTCCGAGCTAACTGTGATTGCCCCTCTTGATAGTCGGCTATGTATCCTAAACCCGGTCAATCACTTCTCTACTCATCTTAGACCGGCAAAAGGAAAACCCTATGGTTATACCTTTGCCTTGCGCTCATAGATCCTTCTCCTCCACTTGATCATCATGTCCATCATATTATGTGCATCTCCACCATGATCATCATTTTATGTCCATGCACCATTTCTTTGTGATCTTGTGGCCACCACTCCTTGCCACGTACACCTTCATCACATGTGTTGCTTATGCCTAACTTAAAACACTTAACACATGGCATTAGCAACTTGGTGTCATTAATTACCAAAACCAAACTTGGGCTTTCATGCGTTCTTATCGAGGCCTCTGCCATCGCCTAGGATCATAGGCGCACTGGATGCTCGGGAGGGTTCACTCACGGGTCGGACATTTTTGCCTCTAGGTCCCGTGCCCCAAGGAGGGGTCGGATTCTCTTGCCTGTCTAGGATCGCAGGCCCGTTAGGACGCTCGGGAGGGTTCATTCGTGGGTCGGACATTTCTACCCCTAGGTCCTTCAAAATCCCAGCTGGCGCGTGGGCTCGGTTAAGTGGCTTTGTTAGCATATCCCTCACACATCTTTTTCGCAAAGAGGAGGGTTTGGGAAACGCCACGACATCCCTCGCTGGGTCGAGCCGTGGTGCCCGTTGAGTTATAATCGGGTCGGTTCAAGTGAAGCCCCAGTTCCCGTTCACGGGGATCTGACGGAGGTAAGCTAGTGATCGGCTTCAAAATTTCCTGGCGGTTGGTTTGGGGAGTTCCAGGGGTCATTCGACTGTCCCCAAGGGCTCGTTGCCTTTTTTTTAGAAAAAAACTCCAGAACCGTAAACCGGCCTGGACTTGAACATGGCTCGAGAAGGCCCATGACCCTTAGCGCATCCGGGTACTGGCCGCTCGTGTGCCCCTTCTCACACCATTCCTCACTCGGGTGGCTCAGAGAGGCTGTCGAACCCTTCGCAGGCCAGCCTTCGAACTCCGTGTTGTAACGGACCGTAAAGGGCGAAAACGTATTACGTAATTATCGTTGATAATTTAACTCATGATTTAACGCGTAAATGAGCGAATAAATTACAGCGGATAATGTGCAACGATTTCACATGCACGAACAGATTGTATTCGAACAGAATAACAGATCTTGGGCAGGGGGTGATGCGGTGATCTATCGATCATGTCGTGTCGACGCCGTGCGCAGCCTCCGCCCTTTGGCGTTATGGCCACGTGAGCTTGTAGCCGCCGTCGTCGGAGTCGCCATCGTCGAGGAGGTAGTCGCAGATACCGGCGAAACGACGTAGAGCCCCCGGGTCGTTGAGCCCGGAGAAGTCGGCGCCAGCCCAACTGTCGTCATCCTCATCGGAGCTGGTGCTAGAGGCTGTCTCGATGGTCGTGAGTAAATTTGTATCTGTGCGTCTAGGCCTGGATGGTGTGCAAAGCGGACACAAGGATGTATACTGGTTCGGGCATGAACGGCCCTACGTCCAGTGGGTTTTACTGCTGCTCGTGTTGTCTTTGCACCGGGGTGCTTATAGTAGGGGTTACAAGCTTTCAAGAGAGGGAGCGGATCCTAGGTCTCTTGTGAGGGGGTGGTGCGTGGATGTGTGATTGCTTAGTTGTGGTGAGCTCTAGTCG
Organism: Saccharum hybrid cultivar R570; assembly: GCA_038087645.1. Taxonomy (NCBI): domain Eukaryota; kingdom Viridiplantae; phylum Streptophyta; class Magnoliopsida; order Poales; family Poaceae; genus Saccharum; species Saccharum hybrid cultivar. The sequence continues at coordinate 3,429,548 of JAQSUU010000198.1, forward strand.
AGTCAATCTATTTGTTCTTTTTTTCTTGTGTGGTTCCCCTGCCTCCCCTTTTATAGCTTCTAATGGAGGGCTCGGGTTACATTCGTGGTAAGAGGTGAAAATAAAAGAAAAATAATAAAGGTGGCCTCGGGTGTGGCCGTCTTCCTCCTTATCCGGTGGAAATAGTTCTCTTGTGGCGCAGAGATGCAACATGCGTTGATCTTGTGGCCTCTCCATCTGCTGGTGCTGCGTGCTGTGGCCATGTCTTGTCCTGTGTGCCTCTGTGCCATTGAGGACGGGCAACATGGACGCCCGAATTTACGTAGAGAGGGGGGTTAGGTGGTATAGTGATCGTTACTCCCGTCGCTGTAAAGGTATGGATGTTGTCGTGGTGGAATGACCGGGGTCATGTTGAGTCAGGACGTGGTTCTCGTGCTCCTGTTGACTGTGCACGGTCACGTCCGTCCCATCGGTGGGAGTGGGTGCCGCGATTGGGGGGTCCCATGGCTCCTCGTCTTGCTAGAGGGTTACACGTGTCCCTCGGGCGAGGCGGAAGTAAGCTGGGGGGTCGGGCGCTTTTGATGACGCCGCTGGGGCTCGGGCGTGGCGGAAAAATGTCGCCCGAGGTGCTCATCTCGCCCCAGACCTCTTCGCAAGGCTCGGCCGCTCGGGTGGGGTGGAGTTTGTCGTTTGTGCCGCAGGAGACTGACATGCTGTCCGCGCTTTCGGTGAGTCGACTTTACTGGGCCCCTTCGGTGGGGCTTTAACGATCGTACATGGTGTCGTATTTCACCGTCTGTTGGGTACCCTGGTATTTTGATACCTGACAGCGGTGAACACAAACCCAATGTAATTTTAGACCTTCACCAAGTCTAGCAAAATCCCTCCTTATACAAATCTATTGTAATCATGTAACAGTGTTATAAATCAAATCAATAAAATCAGGTGGAAAATGATCCCTCGTTGTAATCATGTAACAGTGTTATAAATCAAATCAATAAAATCAAGTGGGGAATGATCCCCCATTGAAGTGTTAAAAAAATTCCGTAACGCACCGAGAAAACGGAGCCTGACAAGTTACTGATTTGGGACTCTGACAGCTCCTCCACATTACTGTGAAAACAAAGCCTACAGAGCCCTTTAAACAGGCCTTCATAGAAATAAGTTTGTACATATGATACTAATTATGTACTATAAATATTAATATATTCTTGTATCTATTTGGTCAAAATTGAAAACGTTTGTCTTATCATGAAGCAATAATGACATTTATTTTGGAACGGAGGAAGTATTTATCTAAGTTGGTGTTCATTCTCTAGTTAAGATGCTTATTTCTTTTTTTTTTGTCAACTTCAGCTAACAAAACTCTTGAAAGACCAAAGTACTCCGTAGCAAATTGAATCGTTTATATTAGTCGTCAATCAATCAAACAACAATGAAAACGCCAAAGAGCAAGCCTAGAATCACGGTGGCGTGCGTTTTGAGCGTGTTTTCTTTTTTCTTTTTTTTTAATGCGTTTCGAGCGTGTTTGATTTCATGCCTAGAGACAAAATCTGTTTGGACCGTCAGTTTTGGTCGTCTGACGATCGAGATCGCTGCCACAAGCTGTCCGAGAGGCCAGGAATCAAACACTGCCGAATTCGTGCGCTGTGGGCTTTTGCCGCCTTGGTACGGACGTTAGTAGGTGATGGTCTCAGGGTGTTTGGTTCGGCAAGCTAAAGTGTTTGTGTTATGTCGGATTTTGATCGAGGTTGACCATGGCGTTTTGGATGCTAATTAAAAAATAAATTATATATTTAGTGGATAATCCATGAGACGAATTTATTAAGCCTAATTAATCTATCATTAGCACATTTTGTTACTGTAGCAATTAGTGCTAATCATAGACTAATTAGGCTTAAAAAATCGTCTAGCAAATTATCCTCACCCTATATTTTTAGTTTCATAAATAGTTTATATTTAGTACTCCATGCATGTATCAAACATTCGATATGATGAGACTAAAATTTAGCCTCCGGAACCAAACAGGGCCTCAGTGGGACCGACGTCGACAGGGTAACGAGGCCTGCTGGATCTCCGGTCCGCACGTCCGTCACTAGCTCGGTCCGTGTGGCTGGCAATGCTACAGGGAGGGAGGGAGGGAGGGGGGGAGAGAAACGGGGTTGTTGAGTCAACCGGTCAATTACATTACAAATACACCCTCGTAAAAAAAGAAAAAGCAATTGCAGGACCAAGTGCCTTTACCCAGGCAGCTAGTGAAATTACCAAAATACCCTTTACATACTTCCTCCGTCAAAAAGGAAAAAGCAATTGTAGGACTAAGCGCCTATATCAAGACATCTAGTGAAATTACCAAAATACCCTTGTATATAGTTAATTAACCTGCGTAGGAACATTCTGGAAGGAAGGAATGTGTGAAGTAGATGACAGCTAGTGAAATTACCAAAATACTCTGGTATATAGTTAATTAACCTGCGCAGGAATATTCTGGAAGGCAGGAATGTGTGGAGCAGATGGCACTAGGCTTATAGGATTGCATTTTTTTTTACAACATTTGAATTGTAGGATTGCGCTTTTTTTTTGGACGGACGGAGTACATGAGATCGAACCATGCGCATGCCCCTGCCCTGCCGCATGTGTGCACATTTTCTTTTATCATGACGATCTCATCGATACATGAGTGGTTTGTTAGTTGCGTCAAAGCTTGAAACACCGTTGCCCAGCTTTACTACAATACCTTTTCTCCCATACAAGCGCCTCGACAACTTGAACCTTGAACGTAATTAAAGTTGAGATTATTATTTGCACAAGTTGTTGGGGTGTGTTAAGTATGTCATGCATGATAATGAGTTCTTGTGTCGTCCATTCTATATATACTTAGGTCTTCTCCAACAACATAGAGATAGAGCCCACTAGTCCATATATGTTTGTCGATCTGACCTACTCCCTCCATTCATTTATCAATTCATCTAAGCAAAACCTTTTTATTCAAAAATCTCCTTCATATTAGCTTGGAACTTGCTCGCATTTATTGTCCATTTGCTGCTCATTGGCTACCACCCGTCTGCATTTATTGTCTATTTGCTGCTCATTGGCTGTTCCTAGCCTGTGACTCCTCGTATGCGCTCAGCACGCGATGATTAAATGCAAACTGAGTGGTTTTGTTCTGCTACTTGGTCACTGCGCCGAAGGCTAAAATGATGGAGATAAATGAATGGAGGGAGTGTATAAAAAGATATATAGGAGAAAAAAAATTAAAGATTACTCCTTTATACATTGATCAAAGCACATGATTGCAAAGTTTCATTTTTACCACAATTTTTTTCTTTGTGAATGTAACTTAGAATCATTTGTAGGTTTGCAAAGTTTCAATGTTTAGGTTGTATACGTAGATTTATTTTTCAGTGGATTTGCACCTATTAGTTTGGTGCATCTTGTATTTGCATCAGATACGCACCCACAATATATGTCGCCAAGGCTTAGTCTAAATTCGCGTTTAACCCAACTCGCTCGGTTAAGATGGGTAGCCCCTCTATCTATCAGTAGAGAGACAGGAACTAATCCCGGTTCCCAACCCCCTTTAGTCCCGGTTTTGGGAACCGGGATTACGCAATCGGGACTAAAGGTCTTAATTTTTAGTCCCAGTTCCTACAACCGGGACTAAAGGTGTTTACTGAGTAAAAAAAGGTGCATCTGTGGAGATTTGAACTCAAAGACTTTCACTTTAACCCTTATGCGTGTTGCCATCTCAACTCCCACCACATATCTGACATAGATAAGATACGATTTCCTTTTAAATTCACTGTGGAGACACCTTTAGTCCGGCTTGAGACACAAATCAGGATTAAAGGTAACTTTAGTCCGGGTTCGTGTCTCAAACCGAGACTAAAAGTCACACTTTTAGTCCGGGTTCGTATCTCAAATCGGGACTAAAGCATCCTACACTGACACATCTTGGTAACCATTACAACCAAGATTAAAAGGTGAAATTAGTCCCAGTTTGTATTACAAACCGAGACTAAAGGTCCCATGCCTCCTTTAATCTCGGTTTGCAATTTGAAACAGGGACTAAAATTTTTTTGACCATCGACGAAAGGTCGTTTCTCTACTTTAGTCTCGGTTTGTAGTTTGATGATAGGAGAAATTAGTAAAACTAATTTTATGTTGTGGATGTTGTTGGTGTATTTTTTTTAGGAAATATAGTTAAAATTAGAGAAATTTGATTTAGGCGATATAAAACCAAAGTGAACTACAGCCGGGAACCTAGCGAGGGAGTATACTTTACATGGATGAGCACCACAGCGTCGATCAACACTTCAGTGTTCTCTCGTCACTGACGTTTGATTCGATTGGTATATATGCTGATCGAGCACATACCTGGATAATGATAGATTATGTAAGTGCCCACACCCAGAGATGAGAGGGATCGGATGAGCCATCCATCATCCATGATGGCCTTTCACGAGCGAGTTTGATGGACACGCCAGCTTGTGTGCTTGCATGCATGCATATCCAACAAGGGACACATCGATTCATCGATATGATGATATATATCGCTAGCTGGTACTCTGGTAGCTACCCGTGCACGTCGCACGTAAACCCAATAATACATGCGCTGAATCGCTGATGATCCATATCAGCTATTTATTAATTTTGAGATTTGAGATGCATGCGATGATTGCGATCCATCCATCCATCCATCCATCTATTAATTAGTTCTTGCTAGAACCCGATCGTTCGAGCGGTCGTGACCAATTAATCAACCAAACCAATCGTGATGCATGATCAAACTCGTGATGATGGGTCGAGGCGTACGTCTAGGTATCTACTCCCTCTATCCCAAATTATAAGACGTTTGACTTTTTTGACACCAAGTTTGACCACTCGTCTTATTCAAAAAAATTGTGCAAAATATCAATTTTTTATCGTAGCTTGGTATATTAATAAAAGTTCTTCAAGAATGACATAAATTTGACTATATTTGTATAAATTTTTTTGAATAAGACGAGTGGTCAAACTTAGGGTAAAAAAAGTCAAACGTCTTATAATTTGGGATGGAGGGAGTACTAGCTAGGAGTAGTTCCATCACTTGCGGCTGTGAGCGTGCGCACGTGTCACCGTCCTCGTCCACGTGCGCCCTCCAATCAAGCTCAGAGTGCGAATATATGCTAATCTATATATGTGGTGATGTCAACACGTGTAGAGACGGACCGACAGGCCATTATTGTCAACCTCTCCTCTTCTGTTCTGCTCGCTGGCTTAACCTTTGTCTCCTCTTTGTGCGTAATTGTGAAGCTTAAACCCATATTCTAGCACTGTAATTCTACTTAGAGGTGTACAGGTTTGGCAAGGAATTCATCACATAGAAAGCACTATAACATGCATATACAAAGTCTCCTGTGCATCATATATATTCTTCTGACCATTGCTTTTAGACTGTCAAAATATATGAACAAAGTTTAAGAAAGCATAACGGTGTACAATCATCGGTGTAATTCTTTGGTGACAAAAGTCAATAATTTGATGTGTATAATAGCGGTTAGTCGTATAATTGTTTATTAAGCCCGATCGACTCCACATACATTGTTCAGCTTTCAAAAGGAGACAGTTTCTTCTAATCTTCTTTTTCTTCTTTATTATAATATATAAAGCGAACCAGAGCTAGAAAACTTCGCATTCCAAACGTGTCGTGTTTTTCAAGGCATTGCGAAATCAAAGATCTTTCTTCAATTTTCATCCATTTTTTCGTCGACTCGACTCGCAGAATGATCTTTCGAGACGCTGGCTAGCCACCTGATTAGTTCAGCCGCACGAGTAATCAACACTTGACAGCTTCGTCTGGCCGTGGCCGGTGACGCTCACGCTAGAGCAGACACCAAAGAAAAAGATGTTTCAGCGCATCACACACACGTACAAGCCAGCTCAGTTAATGATTCCCATTCGGAGAGCCGGGTCAGCGTACGTACGTCGCCCAGTTACGTTTTTCTCCCAACAAGGTTGCCTATAGCCGGTCAGTGTCACAGCTCATGATCAACGTCTCAACAACAAAATTAGTATACGCCACTGCTGGCACACAATTGGCAAAGGCAGCTTTTACCATGCCGGGATGATATATATATATTCTTCTGCAAGCCATATCATAAGGTACAGCGACAAGCTCCGCAGAGTCAATTACGCAACCACAGAAAATCCAAGGTCTGCTGATCTAGAGATGCGACACACATGAGAGAAGTATAATAGAGGGCTATAAGAAGACTCTAAATGCTGATGTGGAGAAGTGAAAAATTGAGAGAGAGAAGAAGCAGACTGTAAGCTTACAGCTGGCTTGAACATAGGAACCAAGAAATTTTATGAGAGAGACAAATAAATCATATATTAATAGTGAAGTGCTAATTACTATACAAGAAGGCTGAGAGGCTGCAAAGATCTTTGCAGCCAACAGCTAGCTCTAAATGCTGACGTGAAAAAGAGAGAAAATGAGAGAGAAAGGAGAAATAGGCTGTAAGCTAGCTTACAGCCGGCTTAAACACATGAACCAAGAAATTTTATAAGAGAGACAAGTAAGTCATATATTAATAGTGAAAAACTAATTACAATACAAGCAGGCTGAGAGTTGCAAAGATCTTTGCAACCAGCAGTCAGCTGTATTATTAGGCTCGCTCTCAGGCCATTTACAGCATGGTAACATCGATTCGTGGGGTCTAGTTTTTTTCAACTACATTTTACAAAGTATATACCTATCTTAATTATACAAGCTTACTCTACTATATGCATCGATCTCTTATAATCATTTTGATCATGGTAGCACAGAAGTAACTAGTACTCCGTATGTATTTACAGTACAAGTATCTACATCCACGCACACCGAGATCAGAGCTTTATTTTGGGCATCATATCACGAGGTCGCCGATGGATGGCGGTGGAGCACTGGGTGGACGGTGAAGGGACCGAGGTGAGGCCTGGCGAACAAGGTGGGCACCGAGGATGGTGGTGGCACTACTGCTGGTGGTGCGCTGATAGCAGTGTAATGAACTGTGGCCTTCTTATTATTACATGAGGGGCACACTCGGGCAGTGCTGAACCCCGCTGCAGGCAGATGGCCGTAAAAAAACGGGTAGGCGGTGGTGGAAATACGCTGGGCACGCAGCTCTGCCACCTCCCTCTGGAGCCTTCGGTTCTCCTGTGCTAGGTTCTCGCAGCAACGCTTCAGATACGCACAGTCCACCTCCGTTTGCTTTAGCTTAGTTCTGCCATGGTAGATTCGATAATATGATGACATGTTAATAAGTTATAGCCTTATAGGTAAGAGCCCAGGGAACCGGCACAGTCGTACCAGCTTAATTTTAGGAACGATGACTGATTTTGATGCCATCTGATAGAAAAGAGGTGGGTGACATTATATTACCTCGCTCTTCTGTTCTGAAACCAGACCTCCACCTGGCGCGGTCGAAGGCTAAGCCGGTTCGCCAAATCACTCTTCTGTTTCTGTGACAAAATATCAGTAAACAAATATTTGATCAGAACTAAGTGAAAATCGAAGGTTATTATTTACTTACAGTGTAACAGAGTGCTCGTGCTAAAAGCGGGAGAAGAGCCAACCATCTCAGTGTGAAACAATAATCTTTCTAGACGATAATGGTTTTACAAGTTGATCCCCAATAATTAAATTTAGAAAACATTCCATTTTGTTAGAATGATAAACCATTTTCCCAATAGACAAACCCACTCAGATTGTTTCACGCATAAATTCTTTGCCTGGCTGCCTGCATATTTTATATATAAATAAGCTCATACTCATACATGCAAGAGTGCATGCAGCATGCCCTTGATTCTTACAAAACTTCCCATCAAGGACCATTATATATTAACTGAGTTTCCCGAGGGCAATATCTCTACTATGCAAAAAGAATTGATTACTGTTTCTTGGTGATCATAAGACAGTCATACAGCAATCACAAAAGAATCTGTACCATACAGGCACAGCTACCAATCTTTCTAGTCTAGAAAATAACAAAAAACAAACAAACAATCATCCTGCTGTACTCTATAATTACTTTCTCATTATGCTGCATCACCTTAAATCCTTTTTTAGTTTGTCGCTTTAGATTACACATCATCGCTTACAACTTTTTGTAGAAATCTTAACGAGTCAAGGACATCTTACGAGGATAGGGCACTAATATGTTCCACGTAATATGATCCACAGATACAGGGAAATATAGTAAACGCAACAGGATAGACACATACTGGGGAAAGTGTGCTGTGTGCCTTGAAGCTATCCTCCAGGAACGCAGATTGCTCCTTGGACAGCCTCAGCTTCTTCCTCGTTCCCCTGCCAACCCCACTAATCGCCTCATCCTCTGCAGCTTCCTGATCAGCTGTCTGCCGAACAGGAACCTCCAAAGGCAAGGACGAAGTTGACAAAGATCTTCCTTGTGCTGTGTCTCCATCCACCAAAACAGTGTTTACATCAAATCCTCGTACGCACACCTCTGAATTCACGGTCCCTGTAAAGAGGAGTTGTTACCATCCAAGAACTTGCAAGCCCTGAAGCCCATATGTACTTGACCACAACATACCTTATAGGTACCTACGTACTTGGAAATTAGAACCAATCAAATTAGCATCCAATTTGCACATATAATGTGTTCTGTACCTATTTCTGCTGAGGCAGGCAGCAAAGGGCAGATGAGGCTCAGCTCGACAGGTGACTCGCTGTATGAGCGTGTTTCTTCTTCTTCTTCCTGCACATCTTCTGCTTGCACGAGTGTCTTTTGATTGTCTTGTTCAGCTCTTTTGGCAGTCCCTACTCCTAGCTCTAGCACAAGCTCATGACCTTCCCCTTCACCTGCGTGTATAGGAGTCAGTGCAGGCGTGAAAGTGTTCTTCGCTGGAGCTCGAGAATCCCCCAGACTAAGCTCAAGCTCCATGTCAAGAATAGAGGAAGGATATGAGTAATGGGCTAAAGAGAAAGCATCAGGCAATATATATAGTACTGTACGGGTAATCAACTAATCATAGAGTTGACCAAAAGAACACAGTACCAAGCAAGTAAAGAATAAAATAAAAGATTTGATTACTATAATGCTTTGTAAGGGTGCAATCTGGCTAATCATTATCGGCCCTAAAGTTTTATGACCACCTTGTCATTTGTTTAAGGTTCTGTAAGGTTGTTTGCACAGAGGATTTCCACGTGTACTTTCTATATACAAGTTGTTGAATAGAAATGCTCCCTCAGAGGTCAAATAAGTTGAGCATGCTAATGATATAGGGCTCTTAGAAATAATATAAATGTAAAAGCATCAACATTAACTCTCAAGGTTTTATTGCTACTATTTGCATCTCTTGCCATTTAATCCTTTTTGTACATTAGGCAACTAGCCTTTTCCTAGTCATATGGCCCTTGATATTTAATCTATAAAAAAAATCTTAACATTTCTGATAAGCAGAAAAGAACCATGCCAATTGATAAAATGCTTCTAGAAAGAAAAGGAAATCAGATAAAGAAAGTAACAAATATTTGTGCAACTTCTCCTCTAAGCGAAAAGGCATCGCAGAAAGTCGAATATGCTTTTGTCACTGAGGTGTTAAAACTTAAATTATCATTAGACTTTACAAACAATGACACACATGTTTGAATTAGAAGTGCACAGTTGAAAAATCGCACAGAAGTGCACTGAGCTGGGAGACTCTATAATCTGTATACTTTACATATGAAGTTGCCCGTGAGGCATGATATAATATCTGGACTAGAAAGCACACCTTGAAACAAAGTTTTTTTTTCCGGGTAAACTTAAAAAGTTTAAAGGTAGATCTCATTAAATATGACAATGAAACTAAGCTAGAAGGCATTCTTTTACTGCATAAGTGATTAATGGCATGCATGAGGATTACAATAAAACTGAATCCAGTAGGGGCAAGGTGCGCTTTTCAGGATAGGCTGTTTTTTCTTCTTGTTTCATATATGTATCCAGTAGGGCAACCCGCTCCTGTTTCCTCAAAACAACAAAACTGAATCATAGTGACAACCCAAGATTCTGCAATTCGGATTATGTATGTTGCAGGCACTTTTGACTATTCCTACAGCAATCAGCAATATGCACCGATGTGCTCCAATCATCATGTTATTACTATTCGGATGTTAGAGACAAGGACTGTCTCCTTTGTACAAGCAAAAGGGAAAACTGAGCAAGACTTGCTCTGGCAGGCTGCGTACCCAAACAAATATGTACGTTGCTTTCAGTAAAAATTTCAGCAGCGCCTTCCATTGACAATTAGAACTAGTAACATGTGTACAATACTGTTTCACTATATACTTTGCCTATATAATACAACAAATAGTTGATTGGGAAGGCATAGGCTATAAATAAAAATAGCCAATTGCCTATTGACAACCTACATACCTGAAATTTAATAGGCAGAAAAGTTAGTGAATTAAGGTCATCAGGGATCTCCTGAGGCTACTCCCACTGCATTGTATGATGTTGCTCTCATCAAAGCAGCAATTTCATATAGACATATAAATGCAAGTATGATACAAATACAACAAACCCATTGCATAGTATATTGGTGTTATTTCTTAGGAACGCTAAACCGATTAATTGTTGCATGTGCTTTATATATATATATATATATATATATATAGGGAAATTATTTCCTACTCCCAGGGAGTAGTTACTCCCATGTTTATATATCTAGATTTAGAGTATATATGACCTAACGAAGTATATGTACACGAAGTATATGATCATACTAAACCATCTATGGTAGTATGTATGTCAAGTATGCAAGTATACGTACAGTATATGGTTATACTTATTTTATATACTACAGTAGTGGCATTTTAGTAATATATTAAAAAGTATGGGCTCAGCTAAATTTTTTTTACGTATGTATATATATATATATATATATATATATATATATATATATATATATATATATATATATATATATATATATATCACAATAGGTCCAAACTAACATGGTTTTTTAGTCTTGAATATTGAGCCCAAGTTGTATCTCTATGAAGATACATCTTTGTTCTCTTTCTTCCTTAACTCTATGCTATGTCACAAAACACTCATTTAATGTATATTATACAGTGCACTGGGAGAGCCTAACATGTAAAAGAAACAATATAGTTTAGTTAAGGGCACAGTTAAACTCAACATACAAGATGAAAAGACAAAAACATTTGGTTCTTCTCCCAGATGATTAAGATATAATTCACCAATAAAGAAATAACACACCAAAATCATAAGGCATGCTAACTTATTTCGATTATTTTTTGAAACAGTATCTATCATCTATGGCTTGTTAATCAATAGTTCCTTTTCAAGAGACTGGATGGAAATGTCAACAGAGTTAATATTAAACAATGGAATGTCAACTTAAAAAAAAAATTCTAGTTTGATGGATTTTTTTGCATTTTATATTAAACATTGCACAAATAAAATTCTGAAAACTTCTATTGTTGATATGGCTGCATTGAATTTAGGTTCCTAAAGTAATACACAAATGTAATCAGAGACCAAAAAAGGCTACAGATTATTGTATAGCTTGCTTTCATGACACATCATTGTGAGCCAGAAACCTTCAGCATTCATACTATGAAATCGATCACTCATGCAAAAGAGGAGATACATTCAGTTTTCTATACGCTTCTTAGCGTTTACATTTTGTTCAACTAATTATTACGAGAAACTTGTTTAGCAAGTCATTTTTCTCTTGTTTTTTTTATGTTTGAGCAGTAGCTTTTTCTTTGCCATTCTTAAGTGTAATGTTCTCAGTGCCGTGTATGGAGGTAAAGACTTGATGAATGGGTTAGAAGTTATGCTCAAGGTTTGAACGCATATTAAATGTCATGACATTCGAGGAAATTCCAAACTGACCACAATGCCGAAAGACAATGAGGTAACAGAAAAATATTAAAATCACACACATGTGAATACAGTGCAGCTCTACAAATTGCCTCACTGTCCATAAAGCTAACTGGCTAAGGTAGATATGACAATGCAAGGAAGCTTAATCAGTGTGTCACAATCAGACAGTGTGATGCAGCAGAAAGATTCCACAAAAAAAATTTACTTTAATGAGCAATGATTGAGGTAAAGAGACCGAAATTTCATGTTCTTAGTAATTTCTCTCATTCAGTGAACATCAGCAATTATGTTTCAAAAAAAAAAAGTGAACATCAGCAAAGGAGCAAAAATTACAGGGACTTATGTGATCACATATCAACCTCTCAAATAACAGATTTCCATTTATTATTGATCTTCTCAACCACAGTAAATAAGAGAAGGGAGATAAATTACACAGAAGTCTATATAACCAAGAGAAAAAGAATCCTGAATTCTCAGTCACAAATCATTTAAGTGTAAGTGGATAGGGATGCATATGCAGCTAGCCTTCTAGGCATAATAGATTGAGAGTTTTGGAATTTCAGACAAATATAATGGCACCTATATTTTTCAACAAACTCTAGGATGCATATCGTTCAATTAACAGAAACTCAAGACATTTCGTTGAGGACTTTTTTTTCTGACCCAGGATTCTTCACTCAAGGCAGAGTTTCAAAGTGTTTGGTGGGACTCAAGTTTTACCTTTCTAAGAAATGAGTGATGCATCAACTCCATTTTATATGCTTAACAAAAACAGCTGTCAAATATTAGCGCCATGCCACCTTTACAAACTAAGAAGATATGCACATAAATCAAATTCATCTAGTGCCATTCATTTAGACGTGGAATTGTAACAAGGTATATCCCCTTATTCATTAAGTGCAAGTTGGTATGCATATGATGCTTTGCCACAGGGACATTCAACCAATAAACGGAAGAAAGACGGTTTCATTAGCCACATACCTCAGACCTGTCGGAAACTTCCTTGCATTGCCTATCTTCTTCAAAATCAATCCAAAGTCAACAAAGTACTAGTGGGCTAGCGGCAGCTATAATGGTTAATAAGCAAACATATCATTGATTCTCTATTGAAGGAGAACAGCATATCATATACCATAAGAAGAAACAACTACTGTATCTGAAGGACATGACTATATGCTCATCAATTACCTTGATACAAATTGTGGTGATAGATTAAAGAAAGTGTATAAAGAATTATTTTTATAACATAGCAGTACAGTCATACAGTACTACTGCATATAAATAGCTAATAAATCTGCACAGATTGAGCTGAATCAAGGGAAACAAAATAAAAGTACTCCAAGCTTTGCTATGGAAAAATGAACAGAATTTAAAAAATCAACCACATCTTTATGTTGCGTGAAACCTTGACAATGCAAATTTCAATAGCTAGGTATTCCACATTTTGCTACTGCCAATTTCAATCATGTTTAGAAGCCACAAGGAATGATCCGTTAGGTGACAACAAATGATGATATCAGTACCACTTAAATTTTGAGCTATATAATCACCATTTTTTTAATAATAAAAGCCAGTACGTCTACACGTATAGAATGTATGATGTGAAAGAATCTGAAATGAATAATGCATTGCATTTCTATCACGGCACTGGATGGATCATGATTTGACGATTGAAACAATCGGTAAAGATCTATTGTTCATGCACACAATTATTGTTTTTGAATTAAGAAGCACATGATATGACATGCTAGCGTAACTTGCGTGTTCGTTACAGGAATTGAAGTGTTCTCCAAATCAATTATTATCTATGTATAATAATTCTAAAAGCACCTTGATGACATAGTTCAGAATGCTAGCATCGCAACTAACAAAATTGATGTGCCATAAATACCAACTGATCATGTAACATGGTTGCTTGAATAGTAAATTGCACCTAATGATCATTTATTTACTATTAAAGCTGAAAAGAAAATGAACACTGCTTGTCAACTGACTCCTTAAATAATCAAGCACACAACAAAGTTGTTAAGGGAACATTGGCGAAACACTTTGTGTTCATGATCTACAGTTACGTACTTCCAAATATTGATACTTTAGAAGAGTGGCTAAGGTCTTAATCTTCAGAAGATGCTATAATTCTTGATTTTGGGCTGCTAACTATGATTTTGCTGATTTTAAACCCAATCAAACAAACGATGACTTAAGAAAGACAGATGATCTGAAATGAAACTAGCAATATGTCATACAAATTCAGTTTTAAGCTCTGAGAAGTCAAAGTTCAGTTCTGTCTTGTATGAAGTGTACCGTTGCTTCGCTTGCTATTGAATTACTTTATCAGATGACAGTATGACACCAGAAACAACTGCAATAAATAACAATATTTCAAACAGAGCAACAAGCATTTTTTGTTTGCATATTACCCGATACAGTTATGAGTTATTTTGATGGTTTACAGTTCTTGAGAACAAATTGGCTCTAACAATAAACTTTTGCTGGAAGATGCAAATTAAAAGCTTACTGCCAAGGCTTAGTATGTACAAGAAGTCAAGAGAATAAAGTAGTAAAATACTGTCATTACGAGAGCACTACTAAGGTTGAATTAATTGCAAAGGTTGACTTTTACATTAGTTTTACTTCAGGATATATTCTTCCAGAAGGACACTACGAATCTATGTTACTATTGCCTTCAGCAAAACATGTGAAATAACTTAATGCAGTAGATCTGGAGGCTTATGGAAGAATTTTTGTTGGAGAAAATCCTTCCTTTTTATACACTACGACTTCTGTTGTATATGCTGAGTCTAGTTCTTCAGATCTGGAATACTACATATCATTTGTTTGTAAACAATGTCCTCACATATCAACAATCAATGAGATTCCATATGACTTGATGTGTGGAAGAGCACAGATAGCAAACGCGTACACCTCTGAGAGAAAAACCAGCATATAAAATAAGCCCAGTATATGAGCACTACCTCTATTGATGGTATTATAATATCATCTTGCCAGACTTGGCATGTGGATATCTGATCCTATTTGCTCTATTATTTGTAATCTTTCAATGGCATGTCGTGGGTAAAGCACGTGCAGTGGAATAAGGCAAATATCCATCACACGCAGGAGCAAGAGCAGTAGTTTCAGCAATAGTTTTGCTAAATGCAATTGGTCAAACTGAAAACGTGACACCAGGGAACGTGATTCTATTCTATTACACTAAAACCCCAGCAAAGCCACCCTTAGGCTGCCCATATATCCTCGTGAATGTCCAGAGCGAGGATGTAAACCAAAACGACGATACTCGATAGCGTAATGCTACTGTACATGGGTACCTCGCTCAAGCGAGATTTGGCACTACCAGTACCACTAGCCTCTTCAGTTTCGATCCTTGACCCAGACTGGGAACCCCCCATTGCGCCCAGCCCACCCGGCGGGCTGACTGGGAAGCATCCGCGCGGTCCCTGAAGCCGAAGCCACGCCTGACTGAAATAACTGTGCCGAGGAGCAGAAGCGTACCTAAGCATAAGGAGGGCGAGGGACCAGGCGGCGAGGCCGGGATGGACTCGTTGGTCGGCCGCGGCGGAGGGCGGCGGAGGCGAACCTACCGACCCGGCCGCCTCGGTGGGACGCGCCAATGGTGGAGGCGGGGAACGGAGCGGGGGAAGACAAGAGGTGGTGGTGGTGGGGCGGGAAGCGGTCAGAGTAGGCCCAGCCCAAGAACCAGAACGACTGTTTATCTGGGCCCCAATCTCGGCCCCGGTCCTTTTTGCATTCATCGCGTTTCGCCTCTCTTGGCATAACAAGGTTGCGCGCAAATATCTGACTATTTCATTGAAGAAAGAGAAGGAATGACTGATTAAACATCAGAGTGGTCGTGCCGGAGTGGTTATCGGGCATGACTAGAAATCAATGTGGGCTTTGCCCGCGCAGGTTCGAATCCGCCGACCACGTTTTTGTTTGATTTGGAACCTGATGCATTCGCTTGTTTTTTTTTTTTTAGCTATAATCGTTTTGTATCTATCATTCTATCAATACCTCCCCTCTCCACAGCCTTTCTTTAGGGTCAGCTTGTCCCAAACTACCCACGCCATTTTCTTCTTACCATTTTCCACTCTCCAGTGGACAGGGCCTGAGGAACAGCCTTTATCAAGATTTCTTTGCTCCAAGGACATGTTCTTTTCTGTATAATCGTTCATACGCTTTTCCTAGTCGTTCCTTCTTCAATGGCTGAAAATTGTCTTTCTTGATTCGCCCCTGCAGAGTAGGTAGGCCAAGATACGGAGTATATATTTTGCAGTCAAAGGAGGCCAAGATTCATGTTATATTTTGGATCGAAGAGCAGTGTCGTCAGCAGAGAGCAAATGTGAGATTCCCCTGCTCATTTGAAGGTCCCTTGTTTATCTAAAATCAGGTCCTTGGAACTACTGAAAATCGTCTAAATAGTTCTTTGAGGCTTGGCATGTTACGTATGTGCGGACTTCAGCAAACAGTAGGGGAAAAATCAACATAAACCTCTAACATACGTAAGAAGATCCATAAAAAATGATAGAGCTAATTAAGAAAAACGTTTGAAAGGCTAGATGAAGATGAGACAATGGCTATTCGTGTATTTCCTGGAAATGATCCGAATTTCTCTCCAAGTTGTCTGCACCATCGTCCTTGCCGTGTCCGCAGTTTTGGAAGCATGCGCCCCCGATCGAGCCGAGCACGGCAAGCAAGCAAGCAACATCCGGGTGACAGATGGAGCGGATTGGCGGCCTGATCGATAGGCGCAATGCTCCAGCAGCAAGGCCCCAGGCCAACGTTGTCTCTGTCGATGACCCCTCGCTCAAAACTACAAATACACACACCATGCGCAGGTTCCTGTGTGTCAGCCGCCGTCCGTAGCAAGCCCCAGCGAGTGAGGGAGAGATCGAACAGATGGCGCTGTCGAGGACGGCGTGGATCGCCGCCGGCCTGCTTGCGCGGCTGCTGATGATCGCCGTCCTGGCCATGACCGTGCAGTCGAGGTTCGCGAACAGAGTCCATTACGACTTCAAGGCCGCCGGCTACAACAACGATCTCCAGAGCTACACGTACGTAGTATACATCTCCGCCGGCGCCGGCGTCGTGGATACAACTTATTAGTACACACTCCAGGGCTTGCTGAAACGGTTAATTCTTGTGTGTACGCTGCGTGTGCCATCGGAAATTAAACAAGTACGCGGTGGTCGCGGCGGTCGTCGGGATGGCGGGCAGCGTGCTGCAGATCCCCGTCGCCGTCTACCTCCTCTGCAGGGGCAAGCGGATGACGCCCAGATCCCTCATCCTCGACGTCAGTATGTACGCCGACATTGTACGTGCTCTCGATCGCGTAGATATATACTTCACTCATGGCATGGGTTTCGATCGTGGTCTGCTGATATATCTGTGTTTGTTTGCGATCGTACATTCGTACGTGCGTGTCACACACGTCTGCTGCTGCTGCTGCTGCACGCAGGTGGTCACCGTGGTGCTGGCCAGCGGCGTGGGCGCGGGCTTCGGCGCCACCGACGACGTCCTGGAGTACGTCAAGCATGGCTCGCGATGGCCAGAAGACGCCACGCAAGATCTCGTCAAGTACTACCAGAAGGGGGTCATCGCCATCGTCTTCCTCCTCATCGGCATGGTCCTGTCCGTGTGCGCCACCGTCGTCTCCACCAGGCTCCGGGTCAGGGCAGCAAGCAACGACGACATCGCCTACGTCTGACCGGTCCGCTCGATCGTGGCGCGAAAGATTAAGAGAGAATCATGAAAATGGCCTCAAAACCAATTGCGTTTAGGAAACTGGCTCTTTTTTTTTAACTTAGCAATTTGGCTTCAAAACCAAAGTTTCTTTAGAAAATGGCCTTCCGTTAGTTTTCACCCCTAACGGTGTTAACTTTTCAGCAAAAAAACCATTTTACCCTTGAGAAAAAAAAATAAAAAACAGAGCTTTATATATTTATTATATATTTTGACAGTATATATATATATATATATATATATATATATATATATATATATATATATATATATATATATATATATAGACACTATTCTATAGCCTAGGCTTCAAATAACATTGAACGCACCGGCGGAGCGCCGCCTGCCTCCGACCTGCCTCCGGCGAGCAATTAACGTACCCCTCCTTTGTTTATTTTGACATACGCTAATAAAAATGCATGCCATTTATTACTGCTTTAGTCCATGATGTCCTCGTTCCTTTTAATTACGTGAGGCCGTGAAGACCGCCTTGACTCTTGCCGATTTACTTAGCAGTCTATATACCTTAGCCCATCCAGATTTCAGTCCTCACGTCGCCGCTCCCTCCCTCCCTATCCCTTCCCGTCCGCAGCGGGCATCCCCCCACCCCCGACGGCAGCCATGACGGCCATCCCGGACCCCGGCAGCGGCTGCAATGGCCCTCCCATCGGCGACGTCCTCGCCGGCGGATCCATCGAGGGGCCAGCCGATCCGGCATGGATCCATCGGGAGGAAGCGGGTGGAGGCTTCCCTCCGCAGCAGTGCTAGCAGCCTCCCGGTGGCACCCTTCACCGGCTGGCGGCTGTGGTGGCGCCCGACGGGACCCCTCCCCTCGCGTGGCGGCGCTGCGCTAGGCGAAGCGAAGGCGGCGGCATGGCTGGCGCAGCAAAGGGCAGGCCTCCTCCTCCTCCGGCCACGGTGGCGTCCCCATCAGGTACGGCGGCTGGATGATGCCGATCGGAGCATGGGACCGGATGGGTATGACTTCGCTTTGTGGCGCTCCTCAGGTGCACTGGGGCGGGGGCGGCGGCGGCTCTTGGGTTTGTCTGCGTCATCATCATCGGCGACGGCAGCGGAACATCGATGTGCTCGGAGCTCGGGTTGGCTCTGCCTCGCACTGCGCGTCTTCTCGGGATGGTTCCACTCACCGGCCCTCGTCCACACGCACATGGCGGCGGCGACGTGCTACGGCCAACGGACGCCGGAGGCGCCAGTTCGATTCATGGCGTTTTAATTCAAAGCAACCCCGTTTATCTCGCATCGATGGATCACCAGGTAAAAAGATCTCTGAACCCATTCAGTTCTAGTAGGTTCGAAAGCTTCCCCCTTTCTTTTCTATACTCAATCTCGCATCAATACTCGTCGCATTTTTGGAAGTCTCAGACCGATGATGCATTCTAATGCATGGAAGGATCTACAGGTTTGGCCAACTCCCAATTCAGAGTAGCTCGCAGTGGATCCAGGCGGGATGTGGAGGCGTCCGATTTCTCGAAGCGGATAATTTTTTATTACTATTGTAATCATTTGTTTCCATAGATAATTCCGAACGGACTGGTAAACTTAGCTATGCTAGTTATCGAGCGTCTAGTTCTGGATGATCTATTTTTTATTACTAATAGTGTTGTTTCCTTGAGTAAATAATTAGAGGCTGGCATATGTGCAGTAAACTTGGCTGTAATTACCGAGGAGTCCGGTCTCTGGATGTGGCAATTTTTATACTAGTGTTTTTTATTTGCTTCGATAAATAATTTCGGACAGACCCATGCTGAGTATAAGGATAATTTTTATTACTATTGTTATCTTTTGCTTCGATAAATAATTACCAAGAGGGATAAATAATTACTACTGTTATTTTTTATTACTAGATCCCTGGAAGAGAATGTTTTTTTGTTACTACTGTATTCATTTGTTTCGATAGACAATTCCGAACGGACCCATGTGCAGTAAACTTGACAATGCCACTTAATACTACTATAATAATTTGTTTGGATAAATAATTCCGAATAGACCCGGGGTAAACTTTGTTGTGTTGCTTATCGTGGCGTCGTCAGCAGATAAGAATATTATCTTTTGGTTTGACAAATAATTACCAGTAGGCCTAGACAAAATTATTAATTACCACATGTAAATTTACTATTCACTGGTATAGAAAGAATTATTTATTAGAATAAAATATACTATTAGTAATTAAAATTACCTTGATCGGATACCAGACGCCTCGTTGATTATCATAGTCAACCTTACTGCTCAAAGGTCAAGACCGGATTATTTATAGGCCCAGATGGTAATAACAGTAATAGAAAATACGACTTTCCCCGGAGACCGGATGCCTAGGTCGCTATGACAGCCAATTTTACTGCTCACATCTCACGATGGAATTATTTACATACCAAAATAATACTATTAGTAATAAAAATTACCTCGTCTGGGTATCGGACTCCTTGTTGATTATCACATGCAAATTTACTGCTCGCAGGTGTAGACGGAATTATTTATAGACCAAAATGAAACGCTTAGTAATAAAAAAAAGTCTGACCGGAGACCAGACATGCCGGTGACTATTACATCAAATTTTATTACGCACTTGTCTGGACGAAATTATTTATAGACCCAACTGATATTATTAGAAATAAAATTTACATGAATACCGGATGCAAATTTATTGCTCACAAAGTCCTGACGGAATTACTATAGGCCCAAACGATAATATTAGTAATAAAAAAATAGCCAGCGACACGGGGACATGATGGAATTATTTTCTCACGTGACATGATGGAATTTACTGCTCACGGGACATGATGGAATTATTTTCTCGTCTAAATGATATTATTAGTAATAAATTAATAACCCGACCGGTGACCGGACGCCCCGAAGATTAGCACAATGCTAATTTTCCGTTCACGGGAAAGGAAAGAATTATTTTATTAACAAAATGAAACTAACGGTAATAAAAAATAGCACAAGCGGTGTCCAGATGCCGCGGTGATTAGCACAATCAAATTTACCGCTCACATGACATGATGGAAATATTTTATCATCTAAATGGTACTAATAGTAATAAAAAATAGCCCCAATGGTGACGGACGCCCCACAGATTAACACATAGCTAATTTACCGTTCATTGCAAAGGAAGGAATTTTTTTATTAGCAAAGTGATACAAATGGTAATAAAAAAAATAGCCCAAATAGTGACCGGACGCCCCAGAGATTATCACATGACAAATTTACGGCTCTCGGGACATGATGAAATTATTTTCTGGTCTAAATGATATTATTAGTAATAAATTAATAGCCTGACCGGTGACCGAACGCCCCAAAAATTAGCACAAGCCTAATTTACCGTTCACAGGAAAGGAAGGAATTATTTTATTAACAAAATGATACTAACGGTAATAAAAAAATAGCACAAGCAGTGTCCGGCAATTGAATTTACCGCTGATGCAAATATTTTCTCGTCTAAATGGTACTAATATCTGGGGCGTCCAATATCTGGTAAGTCTATATTTTACAGCCAAAGTTTACTGCACATGGGGCGTCCAATATCTGGTAAGTCTATATTTTATTATTGATATTATCATTTGGACTATAAATAATTACATCTGGCCCTGTGCATAGTAAAATTTGTTGTAATAGTGACCAGCGTATCCGGTCTCTCGGCAGGCTATTTTTACCTTCCATGGAGACCGGACGCTTGAGTGTCTATTACAACGAATGTTACTACGCATAGGTCTAGACCAAATTATTTTTAGGCCCAACTGATATTATTAGTACATCTGGCCCTGTGTATAGTAAAATTTGTTGTAATAGTAACCAGCGTATCCGTTCTCTAGGCAGGCTATTTTTACCTTCCATGGAGACCGGACGCTTGAGTGTCTATTACAACGAATGTTACTACGCATAGGTCTAGACCAAATTATTTTTAGGCCCAACTGATATTATTAGTAATATAAAAAATTACCTCATCTAGATACAGGATGCCTCGTTGATTATCACAAGCAAATTTACTGCTCACAATTTCTAGCGGAATTATTTATTGCCCAAAAGATAATATTAGTATAATAAAAAAATAGCCTCCCCAAAGATTGAACATGCCCGTGACTATTACAACAAATTTACTATGCACAGATCCAGATGTAATTATTTGTAAGCCAATTGATAATATCAATAATACAAAATAGCATGACCGAATATCGAACGCGCCCTTGACTATTACAACAAATTTACTACGCACAGGTCTAGAAAGAATTATTTACAGGCAAATAAAAATATTAATAATAAAAATTACCTAGTCTGCATTATAGTTAAATAGGGAGAGTAATAAAAAATTACTTTGTCACCAATGGAGAAAAGTCCTGAACGTCTCCGCTGATGATGCTCTCAACGCATTTATGACGTGTCAATGCATGTGATAGCCTTCTTTTACTATCAAGAATTATTTATCGAAACAAATGATAATAGTAGTAATAAAAAAATCACCACTTAGAGACCGGACACCTCGGTAAATTGCAGGGCCAAATTTACTACACACACCCCTGTCTAGAATTATTTATCAAAGTAAAATGATAATGGTAGTAATAAAAACATAACTCGAAGAAATGACACCTCGAAAAATGGCAGCACCAAATTTACTTTGCACGAGCCTATCTATAATTATTTATCGGAGCAAATGATAATAGTAGTAATAAAAAAAATCAGCATTCGGAGATCGGACACCTTGGTAAATAGCAGCGCCAAATTTATTGCACAAATACTATCAGGAATTATTTATTAAAGAAAATGATAATAGTAGTAATAAAAAATTCATCACTTAGAGACCGAACACCATGGTTAATAGAAGCACCAAATTTACTGCACACAAGCATGTCCGTAATTATTTATCTGAGCAAATGATAATAGTAGTAGTAATAAGAAAATCATCATTTGTAATTTTTTATTGAGCAGTAAATTTCTCTATGCTAAAGATCGGCATGTCTGGGTCACTAGTCAAACTAATTTTTTTCTAATAGTATCAAATTGTTAAGCAAATAATTCCCTCCTGGTAAATTTGCCTTTGCTAATCACCGGCATGTCTGGTCATCGGTCAGGCTATTTTGGGTTCATATTAGTATCAAATTGTTAAGCAAATAATTCCCTCCTAGGATGTGCGCGGTTAAATTTGCATGTGCTAAATATTGGCATGTCTGGTCGCCGGTTAGACTATTTTTTATTACTATTTTGTATCGTTAAGTAAATAATTTCCTCCTATGATGTGAGCGGTAAATTTCTCTGTGCTAAAGAACGGCGTCTTCGGTCACTGATTTTACAACAAATAAAAAATTACCTAGTCCGAATTTTACAGCAAATATTACTAATAAAAATTATTTGTCAAAGCAAAAAACAATAATAGTAATAAAAATTATCCTCATCTACTTTACCCGATCCCTTGATAATTAGCTTAGCCGAGTTTACTCCTATGAGCCCATCAAAAATTATTTATGGAAGGAAACAACAAGAATAGTAATAAAAATTAACAGCAGTAATTATTTGTCCCGGATGCCACCAACTTTTTTTAATGCGACATGCATGCAGGACGCGGCAGGAATAAAATGCACCACACTTTCTAATGCTGAGCCTATTTACGTCAGCCATGCATGGCATGAATTAAAAAAACTTACTATATTAATTACTAACGGGTGGAGTATTTCAATGCTCACCGGCGGCATGCTGTCCACGGTGGGTGCTCTAAATACTATTCATAGTGCAGGATGCTAATTAGTAAGGTCATATATATATATATATATATATATATATATACACACACCACATTTTGCTTGAGTGATGTTTAGTTGTCAACTGGCAGTTCAATTTCTGCATTGCCATTTCATGACCTCCTTTATTTGTAGGTCAATGAATCGTACAGCTGCAGATATATGCCCCCTGTTCGGCTGAGCTTATCAGCACGGCTTATCAGCCGTGGAACAGTGTTTTTCTCTCACAGCAAATCAGCCACAGCCGACTTATAAGCCAAAAAAACAGCCTGCCGAACAGGGCCATGCTAGGTAGTAACAAGGCTGGTAGTAACAAGGCTGATATTCACTCAGACAAGCTATTCAATTGTACTGCTGAGGAACCTTTGACTACAAAGCTGCTCAAAAGGATACTTATACTGTGAGTATTATGTTTTCTCTCAAAATCCCTATGATAATGTTGATCTAATTCAAAGATCACTCGATGAAGCTTAGATGGCTGTAATTGTATAATCTGTTTGCTAGTTTATTGCTGTATTCTCTTCCAGATTATTTTTCTAAATGGACAAAAGTTAAGTATGCTTGTAGTGCACTTCCACTACGCGCGCGCGTGTGTATATATATATATATATATATATATATATATATATATATATATATATATATATATATATATATATATATACACACACATTCAGCCACATATATTCACGCATAAGCCATAGTTTCAGTTCTCACAACAAGGTCACACAACATGTTCACAAATCACAACATGAAAGTGCTACATGCTGTCAAAATATACAATAACTACATAAAGCTCTGTTTTTTTTATTTTCTCAAGGGTAAAATGATCTTTTTCTGAAAAGTTAACACCGTTAGGGGTGAAAACTAACGGAAGGCCATTTTCCAAAGGAACTTTGGTTTTGAGACCAAATTGCTAAGTTCAAAAAAAAAGGGCCAGTTTCCTAAACGCAATTGGTTTTGAGGCCATTTTCATAATTCTCTCAAAGATTAAGCAAACTCTCAGCCTGTGTTTAGTTCAGAACGCAAGGCCCTCCCTAACCAGTACTGATATTCCAAGGTGTTGTGACGCGTATTAATTGGAAAAAGTTTTGAATGGGAGCAACTCCGATCCAACAATGCTCCCAACACCCGCACTTTAGGTTTATAAGCGCTCTTTCTTCTGAGTTTGAGCTTAACTCTAACAACAGCTCTCAAATCAGAGCCCCTACTTCTACTTCTCTCCCTTTTGCTCATATACTCTATCTATTCGATGTATTTGACACTATATAAATTCATAATATAATACTAGCAGTTATACAAATGGTACAAATCCAAATACGACAGTTTGAATTTATATGCAAAATTAAAAATAGAGCTATGCTCCCGGTCTTCAAAAAGCCATAGCGTATATAATATGTCCTAACAAAAAAATCATAAATTTACTAGCAAATGAACTATATGTTGAAACAAAAAAAAAATCAATCCCAAATACCTCAATTAAAACAAGAACTAAGCATCGTTGCACATGACAATGTCCTCTGAGCATGTCTAGTTTCTTTTTTTTTTTACAAATCATCAGTATAAGCATGTGCTCAGTTTCTAATTTCATCTAATTTCATTATCTTTTGTCCCCAACCTAGGAAACGAAGTGAGTGAAGGAGAGTTGAGATCGGGAGGAAGGAGAAAAAGATGAGGGGCTTGGAGCGTATCAAATCTGTACCATGACTACAATTGTTATAAAAACACCCATTCACACGAACACACACCATGACGTACTACACTGTTAACGACGAAAGCAACCATGGATCCGAAATGATTAGTTTGTCGTGTATGGTTCGGAAGCCCGAACTCGGGGCGAAATTTCCCTGGAATAATTTAGTACATGCGCGTTTCCTCGGAGCGGAGGATGCCGTGTCCGTAGTGTACGTTTGCAGCGCCGGACACGGCGTGGGAACTAAGGAAGCAAGCAGCCAAGCAGGTGCTCAGCTCGAGCTAGCGTCATAAGCCGGCCCCTGTTTCCGTGACAGTTGTAGCGGATATAGTACATCATCACATAGGCGTCCCCATCGACACGACGATGGGAGCAAAGACAAGCAGCAACGCCCCAACCAACGCCCAACGCGCAACGGCAACGGCAACGGCAACGGCAACGGGTATATCTATATATCCCGGGTCCCGGCTAGCAGCTAGCTGCTCCTGCATGCTTCCCAGAAACTTACACCTCGGTTCCTTGCACTACAAATACGTACGCAGGCGCCGAGGCGCGCACTCCATCCATGGTGGCGATGTCCGTGCATCGCCGGCCCTAGCGAGCTCGCGTATATATATATATCTATAATGGCGCTGTCGCGGAAGGCGTGGATCGCCGCCGGCATGGGTGCGCGGCTGCTCATGATCGCCGTCCTGGCCGTGAGCGTGCCGCTCACGGTCCACAACCACACCAAGCGCGATTACGGCGTTGACTACTACAAGCTGCAGAGCTACTCGTACGTGTGCCCTCTGATCGCGTACTCCAGTAGCAAGGCCGTGCTGAAACGGTTTGATTTGATTTGTACCCATCCATGGTGGCTGTTCTAGTCAGTAAGATTTTCTTATTTATACTCAATTTATTTGTACCCATCTATCCTCTATATCATCCTCTATCCACTCTATCCACTATGAGACTCACTTGCCACTTTATCTAAATATATCCATGTGTGATCTAGTTTTGAAGGATTTATTGAGACGAATTTAATGGTGCAATCGAAATTTAATTTGGATTTTTGGTTTGTGAGTTATAGCATTTTTTTCTTTGTTTAGCTAGTGGGGCTCGTCACTGTTCACTATAGAGTACGCACTGTAACACTCTAAATATAGAGTGAGAAAAAGGATATAGTATCGTTTTAGAGTACCTAGTGCAGTAGTTTTTACTCTATATTCATACACTAAAACTTTAGAGTATCGCTTTAGAGTACCCACTGCAGGTAGTGTAAGGAAGCAAGCAGCCAAGCAGGTGCTCAGCTCGAGCTAGCGTCATAGGCCGGCCCCTGTTTCCGTGACAGTTGTAGGGGATATAGTACATCATCACATAGGCGTCCCCATCGACACGACGATGGGAGCAAAGACAAGCAGCAACGCCCCAACCAACGCCCAACGGCAACGGCAACGGGTATATCTATATATCCCGGCTAGCAGCTAGCTGCTCCTGCATGCTTCCCAGAAAACTTACACCTCGGTTCCTTGCACTACAAATACGTACGCAGGCGCCGAGGCGCGCACTCCATCCATGGTGGCGGTGTCCGTGCATCGCCGGCCCTAGCGAGCTCGCGTATATATCTATAATGGCGCTGTCGCGGAAGGCGTGGATCGCCGCCGGCATGGGTGCGCGGCTGCTCATGATCGCCGTCCTGGCCGTGAGCGTGCCGCTCACGGTCCACAACCACACCAAGCGCGATTACGGCGTTGACTACTACAAGCTGCAGAGCTACTCGTACGTGTGCCCTCTGATCGCGTACTCCAGTAGCTAGCTTATGTGATGGAGCAAGGCCGTGCTGGAACGGTTTGATTTGATTTGATTTGTTCCGTGTCGTCGCTGCTGTATGTGCACGTTCGTGGTGATCGATCTCCAAATGAACTGAAGGTACACGGTCGCGGTGGCGGTGATCGCGATGGCCGGCGGCGTGCTGCAGGTCCCCGTCGCCGTCTACCTCCTCTGCAAGAGCAAGCGGATGACGCCCAGCGCCCTCGTCCTGGACATCAGCCTGTGCGCCGACGTGGTACGACGCATGCATGTCACACGTTGCTCCTGTGCTTATGCATACTCATAGCTACATATAATGCATGCAGCATGCATATGTGGTGCACGCGTGCAGGTGGTGACCGTTCTGCTGGCGAGCGGCGTCGGCGCGGGGTTCGGCGCCACCAACGACATCTTGCGGTTCGTCGTCACGAGATGGGAGGACAACAGCGTCAAGGACGACCTCGAGGACTACTACAACAAGGCCTTCGTCCCCTTGATCTTCATCCTCCTCGGGATGGTACTGTCCATGGCCGCCACTGTCGTCTCCGCCAGGCTCCGGGCCCGGGCGACCCACGACGCCGACGCCGACGTCTGAGGCATCTGTCACCAGCTCGGTCGAAGCCAAGATCATCAATTCCGTCTGGTCCCTCCCAACTCATTTTGTGTATCCAATTTCCATACCCACACAGCATTTCAGATCAATTCCGCATGCGCTTGGGGGATTTCAGAATTCATATCAATAATGCATGGCTCCGATCCGGTCGACCTGGCTCCTCTGATGTGAGATTTTCAGTTTTTGATTATCATTTACCAAACGCTCTACAGCAGTGGGAAGGCCTCCTTCGGCTACCCTCCTGGCATGCAGTCACCCTCTTTCCATGTATCTTTTGTACTATATATATAAATGTCTCTTCTCTATTTATATAGACTGGATCGTCTATCTTGCATGTCTTTTCTAGACCGCACCGGATGATTACATAGGAGAACACAGTTTAGCCATTTCATTAGGATTTGGTGCATCTGTGATGGAATTTGGGGAAAAGATATCTTCTTGCTTTAATTAGAGTCGTTTCATAAAAAAATAGAACAAATGATAGTTGGTACAGATTAAACTAATTTGGTGCGTGTTTACTACTTTTCAATTTGTCGGTTGCTTGCTCTATAGAAGTGTGTGCAAATCAAACCACGGTGAGATATCGATGACAAGGTTGAGATGTGTCCTTGTCAGTGATTGTCATGGACGGTAAATCCTTACGGTTGAGTTTTTTTATGGCCCCTTACGGTTGAGTTGTTCTTGCTTACGACTAACCGGAGGCAAAATGGTGCTGGTGCAACATGCCTCTTGGTTGTGTATGTGCAAGTGGTGGATAGACTTTGTGTTGACTATGGTGGTGAACGTCAAGCAAGGTTCATGTCGGTGTATCATTGGCGGTGAAGGGCGACAAGGTGACTTGGACCAAGGACCAAGGCCTAGAACCACAGGTGATCCATGTCAAGCACAAGGATGACAAGAGGGCGTGTGGAAGGGATGAGTGAGGGATATGTTGACCGAAGTCAAGGCAGGATCAAGACCAACTCAAGCACGGGTCGTGAATCTCTCTTGCATTCTATCATTTTCTATACTAGGTTAGCAAGTGCTTAAGGAGAAAGAGAGAGTGCTTAAGGAGAAAGAGAGAGGAGTAGAGAGAGTTGAGCACCTCTTACTCTAGTTTCTTCACTTTTTAGTAGGAGGATGACGAAGGAAGGTGGCTAACCATGTTCCTGTAGATAAATTTGTGATGCAACCCAAACCCATGTCCTCCTTGCTTTGAATCCAAGTCAAATTTGTTCACTATCAGCTTGTTCTTGTGTTTTTTGTTTTTCTAGAATTCAGGCTACTTTCGGTGATTTCCGTTCTTCATGTTTGACTGATTTGGGTCAAATTTTTCAGGGCAAAACATTCAATGACATGAGTGAGCAATCGTAGGATGTTTCCCCTCGTCAAAATTCCCCTTTTTCTCTGGGATTCTTGAATTTCTAAAATATGGAAGAAAGCTTCAAATTTCTGGGTGGATCTTGTTAGAAAGTTCACTCCAAATTGAGTTACGGCTGTGTTCAATGTTTCGTTACAATCAAATTTGGTTTGACCTGTTTCTGATGAATTTTGGAGAACCTCCGTTGGAAGCCTGCGTACTATTGTGCTTCTGGAACAACAGTTTTCAGATACACGGCAATAGCAAAGCAGCACTGTTTTAATTTCAGCAACCGTGATTCCTTCCCAGTAACAGTTACCTACAGATCGTCCTTATCTAATTTTCCTATCTGTTATCGGTTTGATTCTTCGTGGTGAATTTTGGGAGCTGTTCAGTCCGCAGTCTTGTGTACTGTTCAGTCAACTGGAATTCATCAAAGGCCTTGTTTAGATCCCAAATTTGGGATGCAAAATTTACATAGTAAATGTCCTGTCACACTGTAGCAATTTTGTTTTTATTTGGTAATAATTGTCCAAATATTGATTAATTAGGTTTAAAATATTCGTCTCGCAAAGTACAATAAAACTGTGCAATTAGTTTTTAATTTCATCTACATTTAGTACTCCATATATGTGCCGACATTTTGATGTGATGGGAAATCTTCTTTTTATATAGTAGAATTTGGGGTGTAATTTGGGATCTAAACAAGGCCTACATGTGTGGTTGCTCTGGCTGGTTGGCAGATAACTGCTACTGAGTAGACAGCAAGTTTATCGGCAATCCAGTGAAACTAGGGCGTTGTTTAGATTGAAAAAAATTTCAAATCGATGAATAGTACCAGTTTCGTCTTATTTGATAAATATTGTCCAATCGTAGACCAACTAGGCTCAAAAGATTCATCTCGTGATTTCCAACTAAACTATGTAATTAGTTATTTTTTTACCTACATTTAATACTCCATGCAAGCGGCTAAAAATTGATGTGATGGAGAGAGAGTGAAAAAACTTGGAATTTTGATGTCATCTAAACCAGGCCTAGCAGCTGCATCGCCTTGATTAGCTACCTTCCAAATTCCAAATTTTTATACTCTCTTTATCACATCAATCTTTAGACATATGTATGGAGCACTAAATATAGGTAAAAATAATAATTAATTATACAATTTGTAATTTGTGAGACGAATCTTTTGAGCCTAATTAGTTTATAATTGGACACTAATTGCTAAATACAAACAAAAGTGCTACAGTAACCCATATTAAAAAAAGTTGCAATCTAAATCAGGCCAGTTATCAGGAGTAGCAGAAGTTCAATAGCTGCAATCTCGGCAAACAGCAGTAGCAGGAAAACAGCAGTTGCAGCTGGGCAAATAGGTAACCAGGGCCTTGAGTTGGGGTGAAAAGTTGAAAACTTTTCAAGATTACATATATACATGGAGCATTAAATGTAGTTAAAAAATAACTAATTGTATAGTTTGTTTGTAATTTGGGAGACGAATCTTTTGAGCCTACTTAGACCATAGGAGGATAATAATTACCAAATACAAACGAAAGTGCTACAGCACTTTTCAGACAAATTTTTTTTGCCATCTAAACAAGGCCCACGTAAGCAGCACAAATTCATGGTTTTAGCAATCAGATTTACGAATCGTCATTTCCTTGCTACAGTAAGTGCTTGCATGGATCATTGCTTTATCCGGGTATAATTGTTTAGTCAGGTAGTTAATATTTGTCCTCTCACAGTCTCACTTTTGCTTTGTGTAGCTCCTGTAGCTTAGCTTTCCTGTAGTGCGCTCTGTACTTGGTAGTGCTAGTATAGTAGCATGGCTTCTAGGCCTCGTTTAGTTCACAGAATAGGAGAGAAAAACACTGTATCAGAATTCCGGTAGCATTTCGTTTGTATTTGGTAAAAATTATTCAAATTTTGACTAACTAGGCTTAAAATGTTTGTCTCACAAAGTACAACAAAACTATATAATTAATTTTTGATTTCATCAACATTTAGTACTCCATGCATTTGCCGACATTTTAATGTGACAGAGAATCTTCTTTTTGTATAGTAGAATTTGAGGAAGAATTAGGGAACTAAACAAGAGGTAGTATATCATCTCGATAGATCCTATGTTGTCCCTGATTTGTTTCAGGCCTCCTTTAGTTCCCGAATTCGGCGCTGTCCGAAATCACTGTAGCACTGTAGCATTTTGTTTTTATTTAGTAATAATTGTCCAAACATTGACTAATTAGACTCAAAACGTTCGTCTCGCAAAGTACAACTAAACTGTACAATTAGTTTTTAATTTTATCTACATTTAGTACTTCATGTATGCGTCGATATTTTAATGTGATGGGAAATTTTTTTTTACATAGTGCCAAATTCCGGAATTGAGGAAAAACTAAACAAGGTCTCAGTCTAGCGCACACAAGGCGTCCTGGTGAAACGCAAGGCCAGCAAATGGACCATGTCCATGTTTTCCAAAAATTTCCAAGATTTTCTATCACATCAAATGTTTGGACACATGCATGGAGCATTAAATGTAAAAAAAAACTAATTATACAGTTCGGTAGAAAACCACCAGACGAATCTTTTAAGCATAATTAGTCCATGATTGAACACTAATTGATAAATACAAATGAAAGTACTGCAGTAGCCAAAGAAAAAAAAATCGCGAACTAAACACAGCGAAACGGAAGGGATACGAACGAGGCCTTCCTGTACGTTCCGGGTTCCGGTAGACTGGTCGACCTGACCTGACCTGACCTATGGGCTATGGAGATGTTCCAAGTTTTTAGAGAGCTGTTCCTGAACCTGAGACTAGCAAGTGGTGGTCAATGGTGTATGCAGCACGACTGGAACAAAAGCCACGGCTTTTTTCCCCCTGAATGCACTGTACGTGCGCTGAAAAATGGTTTGGGCATGGAACGTGATCATGGGATATGCCAAAAAACTGAAAATGACAGGCCGAGGCCGTGCTTCCACCGATCATCCGAAATGGACCTGTGATGTGAAAGAATGCACATCGAGTCAGTCAATTACCTTTTTTTTCTCTTCTTTCCATTGTTCTTCATCGTGCATCTGACTTTTTTTTACGGTAATGCCAGCCTTGAGATGTCCGGATCGCTCCACTCGCTACCACATGCTCCGCTCGTCTAAAAAAACAATCATTCTGTTCGTCTGAGCTTATCAGCACGGCTTATCAATCGTGAAATAGTGTTTTTCTCTCACAGCAAAACAGCCACAGCCGGCTTATAAGCCGCAGAAACATCCTGCCGAACAGGATGAATGTCAACTTCCGCACATCTCGCTTCGTTCCCGCACGCGGCGCTCGGCTCCACTCCCGCATGCGGCGCTCGACTGCCAGCCGCCTAGCCCTATCAGATGCAGCGCGCGGCTACCAACTCCTGGTTTCGGCACGGGGCTGCCTGCGAGTCGCGGCGGCGCGGTTGTCGGCCTTGCCAGGCGTGCAGCCGCCTGCGAGTCACGGCACTCATCTACCACTCCTATCAAGCACAACGCGATGCCGCTGCCTCCTTGCTCCGGCGCACGGCCACTGCCTCCCTGCCCTGTCGCGTAGCCACCGCTGAGCCACTCTACTGCCTTCGACGAACTCCACGTGCCGACGAGCCTCCATTCTCCCAAGCAATAAAGAGATGTTTGCGTTGAAACTACATATTGCAAGCGTCTACTTCAAGTGTTTCAAATGTTTGAGAGGTATGTTGCAAGTGTTTCACACGGATATTGCAAAAGTAGATCAAGATGGTGCACATGTTGCAATGGTTGTACACGTACGTTGCAAGCTCGTGTTCTCAATGTTTTATCTGTTTTTTCCGACGTATATTGCAAGTGTATTTATCGGGATGTTGCATATGTTTTCACACATATGATGCAAGTGTTTTATCTGGATATTGCACATTTTTTCAATGGTTTTTAGGTGTTTTGCAAGTGTTTTAGACACATGTTTCATTTGTTTTCAGACGTATGTTGCATTTGTTGCATCTGGATGTTTCAAAACTAGATCGAGTGTTGCATCTATCTCTCCATGCCTTTCTGTTGTCTCGTCTTGGTGTCAGACGCGGGAAGGCGGAGGCGGTCCCCACTGGCACAAGTGGGCCCCATGTGCTAGCGGGCAGGCGCGGGACGTGAGACGGGGGCTAGCATCCAGACAACCGGGCGCTAGCTAGCCACATCCTTTTTTGAGAATTACACAGTACAACATAGACGCCTGACACGCACGCACACTCCAACACAGAGGACGCCAATGTAAAATCGTTACAAAAATACAGGATTTGATTGGTTGTCCGTGATGTCCATATCCAGATCATCACAGTGCAATTCTCACTTGTTTGTTTTCCGACATAAATGCATAGTATACAAACTAGCACTACTCTCAAAATAGATCCATGTTGTATCCTATAAAATGGCCGATTTCACTGTATATGATTCCATAGTATGGCGGATACTTGGTCGTCGTAGCTGTAAGGTCCTAGATGGCTAGAGGGGGGGTGAATAGCCTATTAAAAATTCTACAAGAACCACTAAGCAAACTTGTTAGAATAACAAACGGCGTAAAGCGAGTTTTGCTTAGCCAAAAGTTGTGATGCAAGCCTCCTATCCACAAGTCTAGTAGATTAAGATCTCTAGTTCACACAAGAGCTATGTCACTAAGGTTACACTAGAGAACAAGCTAACCCTACTAGCAAAGCTATTACTAGAGCTACACAAGATAAAACTAGTGAATGTAAATGCAAGAGAGAGGATTGTGATTATTATACCGACGGTGAAGTGGAGATGTTGCCAATCACCAAGATGATATACAATCAATCAATATTGACAACAACACAATATGAAGACCAATCACCGGGAGACAAGAGACACAATATTTGTTCACCCGGTGTTCACTTGTGCACCGACAAGCTACGTCACCGGTTGTGTCGACCAACACCTAGATGGTTCCCCGGTGTGACCCTCAAGTCACTTGCCCCTCAAGGCACGCCCCGCAAGGCACCGCAAGACACCACTCTCAAGTGAGGTAACTCAATGACACGCGCAATGTAATAGAGTTGCTTTTGGCACTCCGCCGAGGAAAGCACAAGAACCTCTTACAATCAACCGGAGGTGGCCAAGAACAATCACCTTTTCTTGCCAACGCCTCCAACAATCTCTAAGCCGGCTAGGAGCGGTACTCTCCAAGAGTAACAAGAAATCCACCGGCTAAACCACCCACAAGTGCCACTAGATGCCCTCAAGCTATGCAATGCACTTTGGGATCACTCAATCTTACTTTTGATTTGCAATCAAGCAAGGGAGATGAGTGGGAGGAGTTGTTCTAGCTCAAAGGATGCACAAGAATGTTAGAAAATGCCAAGAGGCCTCCCCAAGGGCCGGCCAACAAGTATTTATAAGCATCCCATCCAAATAGAGCCGTTACAACTCCACTCACGATTTTCGCGGGACCACCGGACGCGCCGGTGGTAACTGACCGGACGCGCTCAACCGCGTCCGGTGTCCCCTGATTTCAAAATCGTCCGTTAGATCCTCCAACGGTCACTGCGCGCTAACGGTCAAACGAGCGACCGGACGCGCTGTTGCGAACCACCGGACGCGCCGGTGCGCACAGTACCCGCGCCCGCGAAGACAAGACCGGACGCGCTCCTCGCAACCACCGGACGCCACAGTACCCGCGTCCGGTGCGAGTCCAGTAAGCTCCCTGGACCACCGGACGCGTCCGATGGTGTGTGACCGGACGCGGACCGCGTCCGACGTCCTCGGTTCCCTCAGGGCGCAAGACCGGACGCGCCGGTCCCGTGGGTCACCGGACGCGCCGGTGGCAAACCCTAGCTCGCGCGCCTGACCCCGACGCTGTACTGACCGGACGCGCCGGTCGAAACTGACCGCGTCCGGTGTAGCGTCCGGTGCAGCGTCCGGTCACCTCTATGACCGCGTTCGCCTCCGTTTCTTTTCCGACTTCCGGCGTAGTGGAAAATAGGCATTTCATTTCCCCGAAATCGCCTGAATCCCGCGCTCGCACGCTCGGCGGGAGGGAGAGAGGAACCCAAACCCCTCTCTACCCGCAAACCACAGCGCGACCAACGCCACCTTTGCAAATGTGCCAACACCATCAAGTGTACATCTCCATGTGCTTGTGTGTTAGCTTTTTCTCAATCATTTTCAAAGGTTTTCCAGTTAGCTCACTAGGCCCTACATGCAATGCACTTCATGAATTCACCTAGTGGCACCCATGCGTCGAATAACCGATAAGACTTCCCCTCTTAATAGTTCGGCTATCGACCCTAAACCACTCACACCCTCTATGGTGTCTTGAGTGTAAAACAAAATGGCCCTATGGTTATACCTTTGCCTTGAGCCCATTTTGTTTCTCCAAATGATATGATCCACTTCATATCATCACATGACCATCTCGATCCATCGACCTTGACTTCACTTGCTCTTCACCGTTGCATTGGTCCGTCGGCGCCAAGTCTTGCTCAAGCTTCACCATCGCATGGTCCTTCGCTTCGAAGCCTCGACTTGCCCTTCACCTTTACAACCGGTCCATCAAGCCAAGCCTCATCTTGGTCTTCACCATCTTGGTCACATGAGTCAATGTCATGTCTCATATTCAATGACCACCTTTATCTAAATCATCCACTTAGATACAAAGGTTAGTCCTAGGTTTCATCAATTAGCCAAAACCAAACTAGGGACTTTCAATCTCCCCCTTTTTGGTAATTGATGACAACCCTCACAAAGATGATTTTGATAATAAAAGTTTTGAACTTGTCATACTTGTCCAATCATTTTGCTCATAAGTAAAGTTTGGACAATTATCACAAGCTCGGTTTTGGTAGCCTTAGCTCCCCCTACATATGTGCATAGAGTTTGGATTGAAAGCTTTGCACATATGTATGGATAGACGTGTTGGGAGAGTAATTCTACCAAAATGATGCTAAGGTGTAAGAAATGGACCTTTGAAGCGTGATACCAATCGGAGTTGCCTTTTACACCATCCTTAGCATCATGAAGTAACTAGACATCCATCAAAGCTCAAGAACCCCGTGAGATCAACATTATAGTAAAGGTTCTTGGATCACTTGTAAAAACTTTAGGCAAGTCTAGATACCACATGTAAAACTATTCCTATGCATGCTAGTAGATCATTTCATCATCCAAGTTCTATACTAGCATTGCACCACACAAGCATGTATATTGAATCTAAATACATGTGCAATGAGCAAGTCATATGAAAATGCACAAACAAATGCAACAACTTTGTTTATGAGCTTGCTCCCCCTACTTGTGTGCATCAAAAATTTTATTTACCCCTTTATCATGTTGAATCATCTTTTTCTCTCCCCCTTTGTCAACAACTTACCCAAAAATGGGATCAAATTGTGGAGAGAAGAAAAAAAATGTTTGATAGAGTAGGTTAAAATTTATCAAATTTGGTTCAACCTAGAACACTTGCCAAAGATATTTAATTCGATTTGAACCAAAGACAAGCTTCTTCACACCTCATAATAAGGGTTATCTTGCCTATGTTGAATTAAACACTTATAGCAAATCTTCTAGATTCAACACTAGGCTTGCAAGCTCACAAACATGTCATATGCCACCACTAGATCAAAACAAACATAGAGACAATATTGGTAACATATATCCATCAAATTCATTTGATTTTATCATGAATGCTCATGCATACCACTTATTATGTCTACATGCTCTAGCAAGTCCTTAGCATAGGATGAATGACATGTCAATCAACTTTTACCTTGCAATGTCGAAGGAGAGGCATGTCAATAAGTGAGTGGGATGCATTCAACTCATGTTTGAGAAATTAAGAATGTTCAATTCATTCCTTAGCTTGCAAAACCTCTTTTCATTAAGTGGCTTAGTGAGAATATCGGCAAGTTGATCATCGGTGCCAACACTCTCAACGGCAATATCTCCCTTTTGTTGATGATCTCTAATGAAATGATGTCTTATGTCAATATGCTTTGTTCTTCCATGTTGAACCGGGTTTTGTATCATCTTGATTGCACTCTCATTATCACAAAGCAATGGCACATTCTTGAAGTTGAGACCATAATCCTTCAAAGTTGATTTCATCCATAGCAATTGTGCACAACAACTCCCCGCACTCACATATTCGGCTTCGGCGGTAGAGATTGCCACACTATTTTGTTTCTTTGAGGACCATGACACAAGTGATCTTCCAAGTAATTGACATGTGCCACTTGTGCTCTTTCTATTGATCTTGCAACCCCCATAGTCGGAGTCCGAATATCCAATCAATTCAAACTTTGACCCCTTAGGATACCATAGTCCAACATCTCTTGTTTGCTTTAAGTACCTCAATATTCTCTTTCCGGCCGTGAGATGACTTTCTCTAGGTGAGGCTTGATATCTAGCACACATGCAAACACTAAACATGACATCCGGCCTTGATGCGGTGACATAGAGTAGACTTCCAATCAAAGACCGATATTCCTTTTGATTCACCATATTGCCATCAAGATCACTATCCAAATTTCCATTTGTACCCATTGGAGTTGAAATTGGCTTTGCATCTTGCATTCCAAACTTCTTCAATATGTCCCTTATGTATTTCCCTTGACTCACAAATGTCCCATTCTTCAATTGCTTGACTTGGAGACCAAGGAAGTAGCTAAGTTCACCAATCATAGACATTTCAAACTCTTTGGCCATCATAGCACCAAATTCTTCACAATAAGCTTGATTGGTTGATCCAAAGATGATGTCATCAACATATATTTATACTATGAATAGATCATTTCCAATCTTCTTGGTGAATAGAGTTGTATCAACCTTGCCCATCTTAAATCCCTTAGAGAGAAGGAAATCCCTTAGCCTCTCATACCATGCTCTAGGTGCTTGCTTTAAGCCATATAAAGCCTTCTTCAACTTGTACACATGGTTGGGTTTCTTGTCATCTTCAAATCCGGGCGGTTGCTCAACAAAGACTAACTCATTGATAATCCCATTGAGAAATGCACTTTTGACATCCATTTGATATAGTTTGATGTTGTGTGCACAAGCATAAGCCAATAGAATCCTTATTGCCTCCAATCTTGCCATGGGAGCATATGTCTCATCATAGTCAAGACCTTCAACTTGAGTGTAAC
This sequence comes from Saccharum hybrid cultivar R570, assembly GCA_038087645.1. Classification (NCBI taxonomy): domain Eukaryota; kingdom Viridiplantae; phylum Streptophyta; class Magnoliopsida; order Poales; family Poaceae; genus Saccharum; species Saccharum hybrid cultivar. The sequence goes on from JAQSUU010000198.1 coordinate 3,467,489, forward strand.
CTTGAGCAACTAGTCTTGCTTTGTTTCTCACTACAATGCCATCTTGATCTTGCTTGTTTTTGAACACCCACTTGGTTCCAATCACATTGTAGTTATTTGGCCTTTCTACCAACTCCCAAACATCATTTCTTGTTAAATTGTTAAGCTCTTCTTGCATAGCCATGATCCAATCGGCATCCCTCAAAGCTTCTTCTATTTTCTTTGGTTCTATGGTTGACACAAATGATGCATGCTCACAAAACATAGCCAATCTTGATCTTGTTTGCACACCACTTCTAATATCACCAATAACACTATCAATGGGGTGATCTCTTGCAACATGTTGTGGTTGGAGTACTTGCACTTGATTGCTTGAGCTTGGTTGATCACTTGATGTATCTTGATGAGAAGAACTAGCACCTTGATCTTGCACTTGAGAGTCACTAACTAGCTTGAATGGTGAATTGAGCACTTGATCTTTATCATCATCTTGAATATCAATTACTTGCTTTGCTCTAATGTCCCCAATGTCCATGTTCTTCATTGCTTCCACTAATAGAGTTCCACCAATATCATCTAGATTTTCTTCTTCATCTTGTGACCCATTGGTTTCATCAAATTGCACATCATGGACTTCTTCTAGAATGCCACTTGAATTGTTCCAAACTCTATAAGCTTTGCTTGTAGTTGAATAACCAAGTAGGAACCCCTCATCACATCTCTTGTCAAACTTCCCCAATCTAGTGCCTTTCTTCAAGATATAGCATTTGCAACCAAACACCCTAAAGTAAGAAATATTGGGCTTTCTCCCATGAAGTAGCTCATATGGGGTCTTCTCTAGCAATGGATGACAATATAGTCTATTGATGTAGTAGCAAGCGGTATTGATTGCTTCATCCCAAAATGATTGACTCACATTGTACTCATGAAGCATTGATCTAGCCATATCAAGCAATGTTCTATTCTTCCTCTCAACTAGACCATTTGATTGTGGAGTGTACTTGGCCGAGAATTGATGTCCAATACCATAATGATCACAAAATTCTTCAATTCTTGTATTCTTGAACTCACTTCCATTGTCACTTCTCACTTTCTTGATTCTAATCTCAAACTCATTGTGAACTCTAGTGAGGAATGTCTTGAAGGTGTCAAACACTTCACTTTTATCACTAAGAAAGAATACCCATGTGAATCTTGTGAAGTCATCCACTATGACAAAGCCATACTTGTTGCCGCCTATGCTTGTATATGTTGTTGGTCCGAATAGATCCATATGCATCAACTCAAATGCTTTGCATGTGCTCATTGTACTCTTCTTTGGATGTGAGCTTCCAACTTGCTTCCCGGCTTGACATGCACTACAAAGCTTATTCTTCTCAAATTCAACATCTTTCAAACCATTGATAAGATTGTGAGTTGTAAGCTTCTTCAATTGTTTCATGCCAACATGACCAAGCCTTCTATGCCAAAGCCAACCCATGCTTGATTTGGAGACTAAGCAAGTTGTCAAAGAAGTTTCTCTAGCATTGAAGTCAACTAGGTAGAGATTCTCATATCTAAAGCCTTTGAATGCCACATTTGAACCATCCACACTAATAACTTCCACATCATCAACCCCAAAGATGCATTTGTAGCCTAGATCACATATTTGTGCCACGGATAGAAGATTGAAATCCAAGCTTTCAACTAGTAACACATTGGAGATACTCATGTCATTTGATATTGCAATCTTGCCCAAACCAATAACCTTGCCTTTCTTGTTATTGCCAAATGTGATAGAATCAACACCACTATCATTGTCATTGATTGAGTCAAACATTCTTGATGTACCGGTCATGTGTTGAGTGCACCCACTATCAATAATCCAATGCCTTCCTCCGGCTTTGTAATTGACCTACAAGCAAATCAATGAAGTTTAGGTACCTATTTTTGCTTGGGTCCTTGTAGGTTAGTAACTAAGCTCTTTGGTACCCAAATAGCCTTCTTCTTTGGGCCCACAATTGGTGTACCAACAAACTTAGCTTGCACACCCTTCACACCCTTGGTAAGCACATAGCAAGAATCAAAAGGTATAGCATTAACAAGGTTCTTGCTTTGGTTCCTTTTATTGCAATTATGCTCTAGGTGCCCAACTTGCTTGCATCTATTGCAAAACCGATCATTGCCCTTCACAAAGCTAGGCTTTGGAGTTGCAAAGGCCGACTTGCCTTTCTTGGGGGTGTAGCCCAATCCCTCTTTGTTAAGAGAGAATCTTTGGCTACCCAAGCACTTAAGCAAGCGGGCCTCACCACCATAGGCCTTGCCTAGGGCGTGAGTGAGCTCATCCACCTCTCTCTTAAGAGTCTCATTCTCAACCATTAGTGAGGCATCACAAGTGAAACCATCACTAGTAGTGGAGGTAGAGTTAGTGATGGTGGATGAAGAGCTACAAGAGGGGTTAGCATTTGACATGATGATAGGTTCATTGAATGATTCATCAATTATATCACATGTAACACCTATATCACATGATACAACAACCTCCTTCTTAGCTTGTTGCTCAAGTAGCAATGAGTGAGCTTTTTCAAGCTTGGAATGAGCCTTATCAAGATCCTCATGGTCTTCCACTAGACTCTCATGAGTGGTCTTAAGCTCACTAAGGACTTTCTCAAGTATTGCTACTTTCATTGAAAGCTTCTTACACTCTTTGTGCTTGGCAATAGCTATGTCTCTAGTTTGTTGCATCAAGTCATATAGTTGTTCTTTAGTTGGTTCATCATCATCATTTTCATTATCATTATCATTATCATTATCACTATCATGAGCATATTCCATTTCACTTTCATCATCACTCTCATCATATAATACCTTAGCTTCTTTAGCCATGAAGCATGAAGAGGATGAATCAAATAATGATGGCTTCTTGTTGGTAGCAATGGAAGCAAAAGCCTTGTTGGATGATTCTTCTTCTTCTTCTTCATTATCTTCACTTTCTCAAGTGATCACATAGGCACCATTTTTGCCTTTCTTGAATGTCATCTTGGCCTCTTTCTTCTTCTTCTCAAACTTGCCCCTTTTGTTGTTCTTCTTCTTGTCATAGGGACATTCGGCTTGAAGATGTTCGGTGCTATCACAATTGAAGCATCTCCTTTGTTGCTCATTGCTCTTGAAATTGTCATTTCTCTTTTTGAAGCCTCTTCTTTTGATAAACATTTTGCCAATATTTTTGACAACTAGAGCAAGTGCCTCATCATCAACTTCCAATTCTTCATCTTCTTCATCGTCATCTTCTTCTTGAATTGAAGCTTTGCCCTTTGAGGAGGTGGCCTTGAATGCCACGGTCTTCTTCTTCTTTTCTTCCTCCTTCTCATCAACATCTTGATCATACTTGTCAAAGGTCAATACCTCTCCAAGCAAATCATTGGGCTTTATTGTTTCAAGCCCATCTCTTTGTAGCATCATGATCAACATCTTGAATCTTTTAGGTAAGCTCAATAAGAACTTGTGGCAAAAATCTTGGTCTTGTGTCTTGTGCCCTAAGCTCTTGAGATCATTCACAATGACTTGCAATCTATGAAACATCTCTAAGATTGTTTCTTCTTCTTTCATCTTGAAGTTCTCAAACTCACTCTTGAGCCCATATAGCTTGGCACTCTTCACAACCTTAGTGCCCTCATATGTTTCACTTAACCTTGTCCACACTTCATTTGCCAATTCCAAATCCTTGATGCCCTCAAATACTTTTGTGTCAATATTATTGTAAAGTGTATTGAGAGCCATTCTATTGCATGTTCTATTTGCTCTATCTTCATCGGTGAGATGATCGGGATCAACGATAGCAAAATCATTCTCGGTGACTTCTAATACTCTCTCATGAATAGAACCAAGGTACATTGTCATCTTTCTCTTCCAATGAGCAAAAGAACTAACACCATCAAAGAACGGTGGCTTGCCCCCAACATGATTGAACACAATTTGAGCCATTTTTCACACCGAAGGATGTTAAGCCTTGATTAAAACGGTGACCACGGCTCCGATACCACTTGTAAGGTCCTAGATGGCTAGAGGGGGGGTGAATAGCCTATTAAAAATTCTACAAGAACCACTAAGCAAACTTGTTAGAATAACAAACGGCGTAAAGCGAGTTTTGCTTAGCCAAAAGTTGTGATGCAAGCCTCCTATCCACAAGTCTAGTAGATTAAGATCTCTAGTTCACACAAGAGCTATGTCACTAAGGTTACACTAGAGAACAAGCTAACCCTACTAGCAAAGCTACTACTAGAGCTACACAAGATAAAACTAGTGAATGTAAATGCAAGAGAGAGGATTGTGATTATTATACCGACGGTGAAGTGGAGATGTTGCCAATCACCAAGATGATATACAATCAATCAATATTGACAACAACACAATATGAAGACCAATCACTGGGAGACAAGAGACACAATATTTATTCACCCGGTGTTCACTTGTGCACCGACAAGCTACGTCACCGGTTGTGTCGACCAACACCTAGATGGTTCCCCGGTGTGACCCTCAAGTCACTTGCCCCTCAAGGCACGCCCCGCAAGGCACCGCAAGACACCACTCTCAAGTGAGGTAACTCAATGACACGCGCAATGTAATAGAGTTGCTTTTGGCACTCCGCCGAGGAAAGCACAAGAACCTCTTACAATCAACCGGAGGTGGCCAAGAACAATCACCTTTTCTTGCCAACGCCTCCAACAATCTCCAAGCCGGCTAGGAGCGGTACTCTCCAAGAGTAACAAGAAATCCACCGGCTAAACCACCCACAAGTGCCACTAGATGCCCTCAAGCTATGCAATGCACTTTGGGATCACTCAATCTCACTTTTGATTTGCAATCAAGCAAGGGAGATGAGTGGGAGGAGTTGTTCTAGCTCAAAGGATGCATAAGAATGTTAGAAAATGCCAAGAGGCCTCCCCAAGGGCCGGCCAACAAGTATTTATAAGCATCCCATCCAAATAGAGCCGTTACAACTCCACTCACGATTTTCGCGGGACCACCGGACGCGCCGGTGGTAACTGACCGGACGCGCTCAACCGCGTCCGGTGTCCCCTGATTTCAAAATCGTCCGTTAGATCCTCCAACGGTCACTGCGCGCCAACGGTCAAACGAGCGACCGGACGCGCTGTTGCGAACCACCGGACGCGCCGGTGCGCACAGTACCCGCGCCCGCGAAGACAAGACCGGACGCGCTCCTCGCAACCACCGGACGCCACAGTACCCGCGTCCGGTGCGAGTCCAGTAAGCTCCCTGGACCACCGGACGCGGACCGCGTCCGACGTCCTCGGTTCCCTCAGGGCGCAAGACCGGACGCGCCGGTCCCGTGGGTCACCGGACGCGCCGGTGGCAAACCCTAGCTCGCGCGCCTGACCCCGACGCTGTACTGACCGGACGCGCCGGTCGAAACTGACCGCGTCCAGTGCAGCGTCCGGTGCAGCGTCCGGTCACCTCTGTGACCGCGTTCGCCTCCGTTTCTTTTCCGACTTCCGGCGTAGTGGAAAATAGGCATTTCATTTCCCCGAAATCGCCTGAATCCCGCGCTCGCACGCTCGGCGGGAGGGAGAGAGGAACCCAAACCCCTCTCTACCCGCAAACCACAGCGCGACCAACGCCACCTTTGCAAATGTGCCAACACCATCAAGTGTACATCTCCATGTGCTTGTGTGTTAGCTTTTTCTCAATCATTTTCAAAGGTTTTCCAGTTAGCTCACTAGGCCCTACATGCAATGCACTTCATGAATTCACCTAGTGGCACCCATGCGTCGAATAACCGATAAGACTTCCCCTCTTAATAGTTCGGCTATCGACCCTAAACCACTCACACCCTCTATGGTGTCTTGAGTGTAAAACAAAATGGCCCTATGGTTATACCTTTGCCTTGAGCCCATTTTGTTTCTCCAAATGATATGATCCACTTCATATCATCACATGACCATCTCGATCCATCGACCTTGACTTCACTTGCTCTTCACCGTTGCATTGGTCCGTCGGCGCCAAGTCTTGCTCAAGCTTCACCATCGCATGGTCCTTCGCTTCGAAGCCTCGACTTGCCCTTCACCTTTACAACCGGTCCATCAAGCCAAGCCTCATCTTGGTCTTCACCATCTTGGTCACATGAGTCAATGTCATGTCTCATATTCAATGACCACCTTTATCTAAATCATCCACTTAGATACAAAGGTTAGTCCTAGATTTCATCAATTAGCCAAAACCAAACTAGGGACTTTCAGTAGCCTAGTCTCTTCTTGGTGGATGCTTCGCCATTATGGCTTCACCACCTTGGTTGGCAGTCTTTGCGCCGATGTCTTTTTTCCTTGTAGGTCTAGTCGGTTAGGTTTGTGGCAGGGGGGCTCTCCGTACCGACTTTCTTTCTTTTTTGTTGTCGTTTAGGTTCCTAACCATTACCTGTGTGGTTTTGTAATCTGCGCTATGAATTCGCCCGTAGCTACATCATATATGTCGTTCTTTCGGCCTTTATCCCCTTTTAATGAGACACGTGTCACCAGATATGAAAGCTTGGGCGTGTTTGGATTGCTCCTGGGCGAAGTTGTCTGGCGCAAGTAGTGTCCCCAGGCATTCGATTTCAAGTGCCTGGAGTGGAGATCGCTGCTTGGCGTGGGAGCTACCTGGGAGCATGGGCGGATACAGAGGGTATTCCCCGTATTCCCGGGAATACCCAACTATTTTGATGCACTTTTATGTATATATGTTTATATACTTATATATGTATATGTATAATGCTATATTTTGCAGTATTTTCACTCATTGCAGTCCAAAACAGTAAAAAACAGCTTTTTGGTCTGACTCCGCTATATTTTATAGTATTTTCACCCATTGCAGTTAAAAAAAACTGATTTTTTTATTGATATGGAAGTAGGAATACCCAACTTTAGAATCCTGGCTCCGCCACTGCCTGGGAGAGGCGCTTAACCATACACATCCCTCATGACACAGAGAAACCACTTACATATCTACCAATCACAGACTTAACAATGTACATGAAACTATGCAGGCGAACCAAACACAACTATTGCATACACTTGTCTGGGTTAAGATATCATGTACACCCTCTGTTCTAAAATACAAGGTACATAAACAATTTTAGAATCAAATAAGGAATCTAGCAAAAGATTAACTTGCCTCTCACTAATTAGTTAATTTGGTTGCTAAGTTTCTTAATTTTATAGTAAAACTAGTTTAAAAATGCATGCATGCATGCCTTGTCATTGATTTTGGCAAGATGGTGTTTAAAATGCATGCATGAATGCTGTGGGTGGAGTTTAAAAGTCAGACGTCGATGGATAAACTTGATCAGTCCAGAATCCTCTTATAATTCGAGTTAAATTTTAAACTTTCGATACCTTGTATTTGAGAACAAAAGAAAGTATTATAAATACTTATTAGGAGGTGTTTGGTTTGAGGAGTTAAAGTTTAACTCGCACTGTAGCACTTTCGTCTTATTTGACAAAAAGTTTCCAATTACAGAGTAATTAGGCTTAATAGATTCGTCTCGTGAAAAACCCTTAAACTGTGCCAACATGCATACAATTAGTCTACATTTAGTACTCCATGCATGTGTCGCAACCTTCGATATGATGGGAGTTAAAATTTAACTCCCCTAGGTCCCGTTTGGTTTGGAGGAGTTAAAATTTAACTCCCATCACATCAATGTTCCCTCAAATGCATGAAGTAATAAATATAGACTAATTGCATGTATGTCGGCACAGATTAGAAGTAATTTACGAGATAAATCTATTAAGCCTAATTAATCCAAGATTAAAAAAAATTTATCAAATAAGACGAAAGTGCTTCACAGACAACTAATCAGACCCATATCCAGCCTGCAGAGTGCTGACTGGGTGTGGCGTCCATGTTGAGATCCTCGGCAGTCGTCGGCCAGTCATCGTCCGTCGCTAACTGTAGAGGAATTGGTCCCGTGGCGTCCAGTACAAGGATCTCTGGACAGCCACTACCTCTATAGTTGATGGAGGAGTAAGTGGGAGATGGGTCCCACGATCCTCAGGTGAATGGGTCAAAGCGGCAGTGACATGTACTAGACTATCCGCACTCATGGACATCTATATTCATCCTCTATACGTCTTAGTCAACAAGATTCTATCTTCTATACTCAATTCTTCCGCACCCATCCATCCTCTATATTATCCTCTATCCACTCTATTTACTGTGGGACCCACTTGTCACTTTATCTAAATATATCCATGTGTGATCTAGTTTTGAAGGATTTATTGAGACGAATTTAATGGTGAAATCGAAATTTAATTTGGATTTTTGGTTTGTGAGTTATAGCATTTTTTCTTTGTTTAGCTAGTGAGGCCCACCACTATAGAGTATAGAGTAAACACAGTACCATTCTAAATATAGAGTGAGAGAAATGATAGAATATCGTTTTAGAGTACCCAGTGCAGCAGTTTTTACTCTATATTCGTACTCTAAAGATTTAGAGTATCATTTTAGAGTACCCACTGCGGGTAGTTTTAGGCTATCCGGACTCGACCTCTATATTCATCCTCTATACGTTCTAGTCAGCGAGATTCTCTCTTCTATACTCAATTCTCCCGTACCCATCCATCCTCTATATCATCCTCTATCCACTCTATCCACTGTGGGACCCACTTGTCACTTTATCTAAATATATCTATGTGTGATCTAGTTTTGAAGGATTTATTGAGACGAATTTAATGGTGCAATCGAAATTTAATTTAGATTTTTGGTTTGTGAGTTATAGCATTTTTTCTTTGTTTAGCTAGTGGGGCCCGCCACTGTCCACTATAGAGTAAGCACTGTGCCACTCTAAATATAGAGCTAGAGAAAGGATAGAGTATCGTTTTAGAGTATCTAGTGCAGCAATTTTTACTTTATATTTATATTCTAAAGCTTTAGAGTATCGCTTTAGAGTACCACTGCGGCTAGTCTTACCGACGCGAGATCGACGTGCCAAGCAAGCTAGGATCGATCGATTCACCTACAAATATCGCACTAACTCACAAGGGTTTGCTAGTTCAATCGCGTCCGTGCGCCACCGTTCCTATCTAGCAATAGCAAGGTCGCGGCCGGCCGGATCGGAGATAGCAGAGAAGGAAGAAGCATGGCGCTGTCCCGCAAGGCGTGGATCGCCGCCGGCCTCGGTGCTCGGCTGCTCATGCTCGCCTTCCTGGCCATGACCGTACAGCTCACGAGGGCCAACCACACCAGGTTCAACTACAAGGACGACTACAACAAGCTCCAGAGCTACACGTACGTGCATATATGCCCCTGCAACCCAAGTTATATATGATGTAGTTTACCTGTATGTATATATGATCGATGTCCAAATTAACCCAACTTATTATGTGAAGGTACATGGTGGCGGCGGCGGTGATCGGGATGGCCGCCGGCGTGCTGCAGCTCCCCGTCGCCTTCTACCTCCTCTGCAAGAGCAAGCGTGTGGCAACGTCGTCATCCAGCAGCGCCCTCATCTTTGACATAAGCTTGTGCGCGGACGTGGTAATACGCAGGGCACGTTGCTCCTTAATTATGCGTAGGTCGATTTGGCTGGTGGTACACATGCTGATGCTGCTGCTGCGCCCATGCATGCATGCAGATGGTGACCGTCCTGCTGGCCAGCGGCGTCGGCGCGGGGTTCGGCGCCACGGACGACGTCCTGCGGTACGTCCACCACCAGAGATGGGACGATAACATCGCAAAGGAGAAGGACGATCTCATCGGCTACTACAACAAGGCGACCGTCCCCGTGGTCTTCCTCCTCGTCGGGATGGTGCTGTCGATGGCCGCCACTGTCGTCTCCGCCAGGCTCTGGGCCCGCCCGACCAACGACGAGACTTAATAGATTCATCTCGCAAATTAGCCTTAATCTATGTAATTAGTTTTATAATTGGTCTATGTTTAATACTCCTAATTGGTATCAAAGATACGCTCTCTGTTCCTGCGGGCTCTGCCTAAAATTCAAAGCACGAGGCATGACTGCATGAGCTGCTGAATAAGGAGAAAGAAACAAGAAAGAACATGAAAAATGGTTTCAGGCTTTTAGACACGGTAATTATAGAGATCTTCGCTAAGTTTGAATGTAAATTCTCAAATAGTGAAGCTTAGTTTCTTTTTTATTTCAATTATCTAAACTATTAGTTTTTTTAATCTTATCTCTTTAATGTATTTGGTATGAATCTAAGAGCTTGTGGTTTTTATTTGAATACCTGCGAACGATGCAGAGGCTACAACCTAGTTCCATTATCTTAAAAAAGTAACTGCATGAGCTGAGGCTGAGCTGAGTGATGGAACAGTTTGTTCGCGCTGGAGGCCCCGATCACTGATGTACTCATCCACATGTGCTCCCCAATAAAGATGAAAATGGTCGGAAACGGTCGAAAAACTATTAAATTATTTTCTACTTTTACATTTGAAATACGAAAACGAAAGCGAAAACGGTAAAGCCGGACACGAAAACGAACGCGAACTTACGAAATATCGAGAATTCCGAAAACAAACCAATTCAAGCGGATTTATATCGAACACGGCCGATATACGAAAACTCAATACGGAATAACGACCCGTAGGACCAAGTGCATGACTAAGTACATACATGATCAAGTTCAAGTGCATATAATAATTAACAAGTGCATGATTCTTGGTCTTAGGTATTTAACACAGTAGCCGACACATAAATACAAGTCTAGAACAAGTAATTAGTAGCTAGCAGGATAATAGGAATTAAAATTAGATGTAATAACTAGCATACCATTTTAGATTCTAAACTAAAACTAGATGTTATAGAAACATGAACTCGAACTGAGTCAGGATACTTTTATTAATCTTTTTTGGAATAGATGTAGTATTTTATTTTAAAGATTTATTCAGATTTTTTTAGTAACAAAGATTTATTCGGCTAAGGCAAAAACTATCAAATGATTGACTTCGCCGATTAGTTTGATGGGCTATGGCCCGGGTGGGTTTTCGTGTAGATGCTCGGCTTCCTGCCATTTAACACCTCCTCGTGAAGTGAAGAGAGATGAGGTTGGGCGCCATCTATATGAGAGGGCAGCTGGCCACCAGTAGAAAGAACGCATCTGCGTGATAAGCAACCTGTAATTAGGCTGTATGACCTGTGCAGTTGGCCAAATTCGGTTTAAACCGAATTTTGAATTCAGAATATTTCAAATTAAAAGTAGAAAAGTAGAAAACGGTCGAAAAATGTCTAAACTGTTTTCTACTTTTACATTTGAAATACGAAACATCTGAAATGCGAAAGCGAAAACGGTAAAGTCAAACAAGAAAATACGGATTCGATCGGATTAAATATAGAAAATGATACGGTTCGGTTCGGGATATTTTCGTTCCGTTTTCATCCTTACTCCCCAATGCTTATAGGAGAGAAATACTCTGTCGCATCACCAATCTATTTGAGCTGCAGCTTTACTTTTGGCTTAAAAGCTAATTTTTTTCTGGCTTTTATAACAAAATTTTGAGCTTCTCAGTGCATCAAAAATAAAAAAAATTCTCAGAACATTTTTTTAAAGAAAATGGCAGAAACTCTACCTTACAAGCTCCTCAGAACTCGTTTTTTTTGGCTTTTAGTTTATTTTCTAAGAAGTTAGTTTTTCAGCTTTTCAAAAGCTTGCTCAACAGTTAGTTAGACTGGTTGTTGCAGCTTTGCTGGTCTGAGTTTACTAAGAGTATATTACTAAACAAATGAAAATGGGATCACTACAAGTGTTTACAGGGACGGGACGGTGAAAGTCCCTAGTTTGGTTTTGGCTAATTGATGAAACCTAGGACTAACCTTTGTATCTAAGTGAATAATTTAGATAAAGGTGGTCATTGAATATGAGACATGACATTGACTCATATGACCAAGATGGTGAAGACTAAGATGAAGCTTGGCTCGATGGACCGGTTGTGAAGGTGAAGGGCAAGTCGAGGCTTCGAAGCGAAGGACCATGCGATGGTGAAGCTTGAGCAAGACTTGGCGCCGACGGACCGATGCAACGGTGAAGAGCAAGTGAAATCAAGGTCGATGGATCGAGACGGTCATGTGTTGATATGAAATGGATCATATCTTTTGGAGAAACAAAATGGGCTCAAGGCAAAGGTATAACCATAGGGCCATTTTGTTTTACACTCAAGACACCATAGAGGGTGTGAGTGGTTTAGGGTCGATAGCCGAACTATTAAGAAGGGAAGTCTTATCGGTTATTCGACACACGGGTGCCACTAGGTGAATTCATGAAGTGCATTGCATGTAGGGCCTAGTGAGCTAACTGGAAAACCTTTGAAAATGATTGAGAAAAGGCTAAGACACAAGCACATGGAGATGTACACTTAATGGTGTTGGCACATTTGCAAAGGTAGCGTTGGTTGCGCTGTGGTTTGCGGGTAGAGAGGGGTTTTGGTTCCTCTCTCCCTCCCGCCGAGTGTGCGAGCGCGGGATTCAGGCGATTTTGGGGAAATGAAATGCCTATTTTCCACTACGCCAGAAGTCGAAAAAGAAACGGAGGCGAACGGAGGTCACAGAGGTGACCGGACGCTGCACCGGACGCGGTCACGGTGTGACCGGACGCGTCCGGTCAGTACAGCAGAGCAGACAGGCGCGTGGGCTAGGGTTTGCAACCGGCGCGTCCGGTCACTCGCGGGACCGGCGCGTCCGGTCAGGCGCCCTGAGGGAACAGCAGTTCGCAAGGTCGATCGGACGCGGTGAGCGTCCGGTCACATACGATCGGACGCGTCCGGTCGTCAAGGGAGCTTACTGGACTCCGACCGGACGCTGGCACTGTCGCATCCGATCATTCTCTGGAGCGCGTCCGGTCGTTGCTTCGCGGGCGCGCGGTACTGTGCGACCGGCGCGTCCGGTCGGTTGAGCAGCGCGTCCGGTCATCGCGTTTGACCGTTAGCGCGCAGTGACCGTTGGAGGATCTAACAGTCACGTTTGAATTCGGTGGACACGTGGATGGCGCAGGGCGACCGGACGCGGTTGAGCGCGTCCGGTCAGTTTCGACCGGCGCGTCCGGTCATCCCGAAAAAACGGTCAGTGGAGTGGCAACGGCTCTATTTGTTTGGGATGTTTATAAATACTCATTGGCCGGTCCTTGGGGAGAGCGCTTGGCATTTCTAACACTCTTGTGCATCCTTTGAGCTAGAGCTACTCCTTCCACTCATCTCTCTTGCTTGATTGCAAATCAAAAGTGAGATTGAGTGATCCCAAAGTGCATTGCATAGCTTGAGGGCATCTAGTGACACTTGTGGGTGGTTTAGCCGGTGGATTTCTTGTTACTCTTGGAGAGTACCGCTCCTAGCCGGCTTGGAGATTGTTGGAGGCGTTGGCAAGATAAGGTGATTGTTTTTTGCCACCTCCGGTTGATTGTGAGAGGTTCTTGTGCTTTCCTCGGCGGGACGCCAAAAGCAACTCTAGTGGAATCCGCGTGTCATTGAGTTACCTCACTTGAGAGTGGCGTCTTGCGGTGCCTTGCGGGGCGTGCCTTGAGGGGCAAGTGACTTGAGGGTCACACCGGGGAACCATCTAAGTGTTGGTCGACACAACCGGTGACGTAGCTTGTCGGTGCACAAGTGAACACCGAGTGAACAAAAATATTGTGTCTCTTGTCTCCCGGTGATTGGTCTTCATATTGTATTGTTGTCAATATTGATTGATTATATATCTTCTTGGTGATTGGTAACATCTTCACTCCACCGTCGGTATAAGAATCACAATCCTCTCTCTTGCATTTACATTCACTAGATTATCTTGTGTAGCTCTAGTAGTAGCTTTGCTAGTAGTGTTGTTAGCTTGTTCTCTAGTGTAACTTTAGTGACATAGCTCTTGTGTGAACTAGAGATCTTAATCTACTAGACTTGTGGATAGGAGGCTTGCATCACAACCTTTGGCTAAGCAAAACTCGCTTTACGCCGTTTGTTATTCTAACAAGTTTGCTTAGTGGTATTTATAGAATTTTTATAGGCTATTCACCCCCCCTCTAGCCATCTAGGACCTTACAAACGGAAAAAAATTTTCTAACATATAGGGACAGAGATGGGGAGCTATCCCCCGACGGAGAATTTCTCGTTGACATACCTAGTACATCCAACATGCATGGAATCGTGATAAAATCAGTAGTACTAACAGTTGCGATGAGTGACAAGATCACAAGACTAAACAAGCGAGATTCCTATATTCCATCAATCATATTTTTTTTGTGAACACCATCAATCATATTTGGATCAGCTAGAGTTAGAGCAGATTTTGGACTATTAAATCTGGATGGTTGACTAACTGGTTTTATCCACACTAAAATGAGAAATATTTAGATCCCATTTTCATTTGTTTAGTAATCTACTCTTAGTAAACTCAGACCAGCAAAGCTGCAACAAGCAGTCTAACTAACTGTTGAGCAAGCTTTTGAAAAGCTGAAAAACTAACTTCTTAGAAAATAAACTAAAAGCCAAAAAAAACGAGTTCTGAGGAGCTTGGAAGGTAGAGTTTCTGCCATTTTCTTTAAAAAAAATGTTCTGAGAATTTTTTTATTTTTGATGCTCTGAGAAGCTCAAATTTTTGTTATAAAAGCCAGAAAAAAAATTAGCTTTTAAGCCAAAAGTAAAGCTGCAGCTCAAATAGATTGGTGATGCGACAGAGTATTTCTCTCCTATATCATCACCCTGTTAGTTTGAGCTATTCAGCGGAATCAGCAGTCATCCAGCAGTGTTTTTCTCTCACAACAAACCAGCGAACAATACTTTCAGCCACAATAAACCAGCGAAACGAACAGGCTGCATGTCTAAGAATTGATTCGTCGCGTGCACAAGCTGCCAATTGAAGAGCTTAGCGCGCGGATACATCTCTGCGCTCAGTGATGGAGCTACGAAAACAAAAGGAGGGCCCCTGAGTCCCTGACCAGGACCCGTCCACAGAAATGACGGCCTGTGAGATGATAGAACGCGCGACATATATCCAAATAGATGAGAGCTTGTTTTGCAAGTCCAAGGTCTCCATACCCACGCTCTCTACTGTCTTTCCGGCCAGGGCCTCGTTTAGATTGTAAAAAAAATTAACCCGATGAATAGTACCATTTTCGTCTTATTTGGCAAATATTGTCCAATCGTGAACCAACTAGGCTCAAAAGATTCATCTCGTGATTTCCAACTAAACTGTGTAATTAGTTATTTTTTTACCTACATTTACTACTTCATACATGGGTCCAAAGATTGATGTGACGGAGAGAGTGAAAAAATTTTAACTTTTTGAGTGCATCTAAACAAGGCCCAGACACGCGTTTTCGCTGGGTCTACGTATCAGGTCTGACCGGACCATTATTAAAAAAATTTGGACGCTTCCACCGAGACGGAACCGCCTCGTGCCACGTGCCCACGCTCCTCGCACCAGACCCGCTTCACGTCGCGCGCCCCTACGCCTCACACCGGACCCGTCTCGTGCCGCGCACCTCGCCCATGCCTCATGCTGGGTTCCCTCGCCCCTGCGTCAACGAGCCTTCATTCGACGGCAGCGTAGATGAGCACTTGTTGCAACCTTATGTTTCATACATTTTCAGATGTATGTTGCATATGTTTCATCTAAATATTGCAAAAGTAAATCTGGTGTTGTATATATTGCAATGGCTATACACGTGTGTTGTAAGTATATGTTTCAAATGTTTCAGCTGTTTCAAACATATGTTGCAAGTGTTTCATTTAGATGTTGCATATATTGCAGTGGCTATACACATATGTTGCAATTGTGTTTTTCAAATGTTTCAGTTGTTTCATCTGGATTTTGCATGTTTTCGTTTGGATGTTGCATATGTTGCAGTGGCTATACATGTATATTGCAAGTGTATGCTCCAAA
The DNA here is from genome assembly GCA_038087645.1 of Saccharum hybrid cultivar R570. Classification (NCBI taxonomy): domain Eukaryota; kingdom Viridiplantae; phylum Streptophyta; class Magnoliopsida; order Poales; family Poaceae; genus Saccharum; species Saccharum hybrid cultivar. The sequence continues at coordinate 3,483,318 of JAQSUU010000198.1, forward strand.
TGTTTAATCTATTTCTGACGTATGTTGCAAGTGTGTTATCTAGATGTTGCATATATATTACAGTGGTTATACACATATGTTGTAAACGTATGTTTCAATTATTTCAGTATGGTGCAGCAGGTGTTGCTTCCCACGCTCTCTCGCATGCAGCTGGACAGGCCCCACTGCTCTTCCGTGCAGCACGCGCGAACCGAGCAGCAGTAGGCGTGCGGCGTGAAGTACGCGGATAGAGCTGCACGCTCGGGATGCAGCAAGCCAGTAGGCACAGCCGCAGCACACACGGACCCAGCAGCAACGAATTTTTTTTATTTTTAACACTTTTTAAAAACTATTTTTTAATTTTAGCACCAAAAGTTTTTTTTATATATAACACTTTTGGCCGCTCCCAACGCGAGAGAGCGGCATTTCAACTTTGCCGCTCCCCACGTGGAGGAGCGGCAACGCTGCTGAGGTGGCAGTGGTGAACAGGTGGCAGGGGGCTGCCGCTCCCCAGACCAGGGAGCGGCAAGCCTGCCGCTCCTCCAGGGGGAGCGGCAGCCCCCTACCCCCTTTTCGCTACTGCCAGCTCAGCAGCGTTGTCGCTCCTCAGATCAAGGAGCGGCAGGCGCAGGACGCCTTTTATTCTCTTCTCCTCTTGAGCTGTGGTCATTCGTCGTTTCGGCGCCGCCCCCCCTCCCCCCTCACGGCCATCACATAAGTTATTTTCTTGTTTAGTTGTAGTTCAAATGTCGGGCGGAAGTTCGTCGAGCAGAGGTAGAGGAAAGGGAGTGAGGAAGGAACATCCGATTGTGTGAGAGGGTTCTCTGGGTCCTGATTCTTTTGAGGAACCTATAGAACAATTTCCTTTGGAGAGCAAGAGTGACTTCACCCGCGAGAGACCTCTTAGATCATACGACAACCGCACGAAAGATTGGCCAAAATGTCGCCACGGTGAAGATTGCATCGTGCAAATGTACAACGACTCTGACGGTGGAGGCCGTCGTTTCTTCAGATGCCCGCGAGGATTTGTATTTCCTTTTAACTCTCATTTTTTTCACCGTAGGTACTCGTTGAAGGCGTGTGGGTCGTGTGGCGGGCCATCCTGTAGCGGCTGCTTTTCTCTTCTCTCCCACCTCTCGATGTATTGTGCATGTATCTCACGCCAGTCCTTCTGCTTCATCCTCAGCCTGTGGTCCACACTGCAACAAGTTTAGACGGTATTAGTGCACATAAATGCAATGGCGTAGTTATACCAAATTAGTTGATACATAAATATGATTTTGCGAACCAACCTGTGCAGCTCCTTGCTCGTGGAGTAAAGAGGTGATGGCACGCCCGTACGTTTACCAAACTGCCTGCAAACCCGGATGGGATAATGCATCTAAACCACGTGGAAGAAAACAAGCGGAACGTTGGACCGAAACTCGTCGTTCTCTTGCCAACACTTCGGACTCAAGTGGCCCTGTAGGTCGGGATCGTCGTAGGGTTGCCAATACACCTAGCAAATAGCAATTCAGTTAGTCTTTAACATTGATAAGATAAACTATTAGGATGCAAATGAAAGATCCCAACGTACCTGCATGTGTGTTAGCACGTCAATCAAGTCGGTGTACTCCCTGTACTTGCGCTCTGCATTCCCTGTGACCTGCTCTGCCCCGCTCCAAATCCACAAGGCTGTAGGCATTGTGTCCTAAGGCTCCAAATTCTGCATTGTACACAAAAGATGAATTAGTTATTTCTTAAATAAAGTTTCGTACGCAATGCTAATGCAATTAGTTTCGTCGTAAATTACTTACTAGCAAATTAGCCATTCTGGGACGCTCGACACGCCACCGGTACCAGATCCAGATCTGCAACAGGTATGAGCAACCACCAAGCGACGGGTAGCCCGATCCGTGATGGCAAGCAGTGCACAGCTGCCTGTACATCCACGCTAGGACCGCGCTGCCCCAACTGAACAGGGCGATGTTCTTCCACGGCTGACGTAGTATGTCCAGAAAGATCCAACTGACAACGTTACCCGACGCGTCGGGGAACAAGAATGTACCAAGGAAGTGCCACAGCCACACCCGAGCGTACGTCTCCACGGTACCCGGCCCAGCATGTGGGTCGAGGTTATCGAAGCGCCCTATGAGCCACTATGACGTGACACTGGAAGTTTTTCTGAAATTTGCAGAGACAATTAGAGCCATCAATTTTAAACAAAGACTACAATGAAATCATTTGGAAGCAATTAAGTAGCTTACTTATGCTTCTTAGTTTCCTCGTTGTCATCTGGGTAGTGGCCACAGAACTTGTACACCCTCTGCCTCCAACCGTCGCTGTTCACTACGCCAGTCACACAACTGCCACCAATGCGAAGGCAAAGTATTGCCTTCACATCCTCCAGGGTCACAGACATCTCGCCGCAAGGAAGGTGGAAAGTGTGGGTCTCCGGCCTCCACCTGTGTTACCAAAAAAGGTTACATACTTCAAATATTATTCTATAACACCTATGTTAGGGGAAAAATAAGTTACCTGTCTACAGCTGCACTAAGAAGTGCGGGGTTCAGGGGCGGAAGACCTTCCCGGACCACGCGGACAAGCTCGAGGAAACCAGCACGCCGTATGTATGGCGCGTAACGCTCGTCCCACCTGAGCTGTCGGGTGTGTGTGCACGGCTTCAGAAGAGGCATCTGCTCATCCATAGACCCGTACTCCATGTGAGCAGCCCTGTGGTCCTTGTCGTAGTCGTAGTCAAGGAGGGGGTACTGCGGGTGCGACATCGGAGGAGGTGCTTCCTGCATCCTGTTTCAGATTCGAAAAAAAGAGTTAGTGCAAACAATATTAAAAACTGAACAAAACATATGTTACAATAAAACATAATGGTACAAATAAGAACATGTATACTAGGTTATCTTAACAAACTAATATGGACAGACCTGTTGTCTAGGTCTTTTATGCCAGCTAGCCTTGTGACCTGGTTGCTTGCAAACCGAGCACAAATTCCTCCCACGTGTCTCGTTGAAGTCTCCCCCTCTGTACATGTCATCGCCGTACCCTTTCATAGCATCCATATCCCCCTTGAGACGTTTCTTCTTCCTTCTGTCCTTGCCCAACTTCTGCAGGGTCGAATTGGGCGTGTAGTCAGGTCCATGATATGAGGGCCACTGTAACAGGTCGAGGTAAGGCTCGAAGCTCTTCTCCCATACCCGAATGGTGTTCGAACGGAGGTACAAAGGAGGCATATATGGCAAAGCCAAGTAGTCATATCCGCGCATCCTGTAGGCCGTCATCATGTGAGAGCAAGGGGCATGCATGATCTGAGGGACGTTACAACTGCACTTAACTTTGTCTAAATCGACACGGTAGTTCCTCCCACCGTAACGCTCCTCGCCCATGCTTGTGCCACCCAACCCCCATACACTGTATATATGCCTGTGAGGTCCGTATGGCTCGCCAATCTGCTGCTTGGCCAATTTCTCTCCCTCCTTAATAAAATGAGTGGCTGCCTTTCCCCACAACCCAGCCTCCCTTATATTCCTCTTCGCGAGCTCCCACCTCTTCACAAAATATTCGTTGCACTTCATGAAAGATAACTCAACAATCCCAGACACTGGCAACGAGCGAACTCCGGTGAACACACGGTTGAAAGACTCGGATGAGTTGGTGGTCATGATGCCGTATCTGAATCCACCCTCGTCGTATGCTAGTGCCCACTTTTCCTTCTGTTCCATCTGGTCCTATAACCATGTCATGGCAGCTTGGTTCATCACTTTGTCTAGTTCTCTCATTTTCTCCTTGAACTGGTACTATGTACGCACACAACATAGAGCCTTAACCATATCACTAACCTCCTTCTTCCTCTGACACTGTCAAAAATTAGCTGCAAAATGACGCATGCACCATCTATGTACCAAAGACGGGAACCTTTCGATATCTTCACCGGCGGCGTGGAGAATCCCTGCGTGCCGATCCGAAATCAAACATATAGTGCGTGATGCCCCAAGCACTTGGGTACGTAGAAGCCGCATGAAACATGACCACGATGAATTATTCTCTCCCTCTGCCAAAGCAAAAGCCATTGGTACTATCTGGTCCTCCGGATCAACCGCTGCAGCCATCATCAAAGTGCCCCTGTACTTTCCCATCAAGAAAGTGCCATCAACAAGGACCACTGGCCTACAGAACTGGAAAGCATGCTCCGTCTGAGCAAATGACCAGAAAACACGATGTAGCACATGCCTCACCGAGTTCTGCAAAAACATCCCACCGTTGTCCACAAACCATTTCATTCCATGGTTGTAGTAATTCATTGCAGACAGTATTCGGGGAACCCGGTTGTACGCCTCCTCCCAACTACCACATCGAATCGCTAGTGCAATTTATTTTGCACGCCAAGCCTTGCCATACTTCACATGATACTTTACAAGCTCATATATGGACTGCTGTAAATAAGACACCGAGACGTCATTATCCTTGTCAATGAGCCCCAATATACGATGGGTAAGGTAACATGCAGTGAGCTGCGGATGATATTCTTTACCCTTGTTATCCAAGCATAAATGGGGTTGGACCAATTTACTTATCCTCCATTTGCCATCACTCGCTTTCTTCCTTGCAGTAAGCCTCCACTGGCATGGATAACCTGCTTTGCAGGTAATGTGGTACCTCAAGTTCTTGTCGGAATGAGTCACCAAGTATGGCCTATGGTAGTACACAACATAATCCTGAAGAAAGAGCTTCATCTCTGACATTGTATTGAATATCATGCCCTTCTAAAGGATTACATGCTCATGGTTATACAGTGATTCTGCACACATCTGCAGACCTGTGTCACAAACTGCCATATGTACCATGCTAACATCCCTATAGTTCGGAACACCACTTAAAGGTACACTGCCCTGGCTCAGTTGCATGAGTTCTGCCTCTGTGTAAGGGGGCAGTGCAACATAATGTTGTGCTTCGCTGATCCTACCCCACGAATCAAAATACGCCGCACCACCCTCTGATAAATCATGGACCAGCCTGCCCTGAGTCGGCATGGCATGAAGCACCGAAAGTGAAACATCAGACGTTGTAGCATGAACCGGCGTCGCATGGGCAGCTCTATCATCTTCGTCATCGTCGTCGTCGTCGTCGTGGTGGTCGTTATGACCGAACCAGTTCTCTTCCGCCTGCTCCTGCTCTTCACGTTCGAACTCCCTCACATCGAAGTCGTTGCTTATATAATCGACTGGATGTGAATGTAACTGCTCCTGCGTCAACTGACCATCCATATACAACTGACTGGATGTGAATGGAATTGCTTCTTCGTCACCTCCAACATCGTCATGATGATCATCCTCCAACTTGTACCCATTCTCCACAACCACCTCAGCAATGGGTGAGTTCGAGCCTGCGAGAACCCTAGTGTAGCGAAACCAATAAGCAGGGCCGCGCAAAGGCATCAGGACATATTTTGCCCGAGTCTTTCCACTGTCAAATCTCTCCTTGATTGTGAAATCACCGACAAACTTTGAGTTCACACGCACACAAAGGTCATTGAAGCTCGGCGGTTCATCAAACCATTCCAACTCCTCTTCCATATCCTCAAATTCACCATCTTCCTTCCTAACAATTCCTCCAAAATAAACTCGGATACAACAATCCATCTGAAAACCATTCGAGCAAACTTCATCAAGTCGTCCAAACAAACTAACTATACTAAATTTATTAACTACACTATACTAACTAAACTAACTAAAGTAACTATTTATATCACATATACTAACTTCACTAATCTAAACTAAACAAACTAACTATTCTAACTATTTATAATACCTAAGTAACTATTTATATCTCCTATACTAACTTCACTAATCTAAACTAAACATACTAACTATTTATAATACATATACTAACTTTACTAATCATACTAACTAAAATAACTATTTATAATATTTATACTAACTATGCTAGCTAAAATAACTATTAATAATACAAACTAAACAATTAAACTAACTACTAAATAAACTAATCTAGCTAACAATTATAATACATAAAAAAAACTAAATTACCTGCTCGCGGGGCAATGCTCGTGGAGGGGGCGGCCCTGCTGCCGGCTGCTCGCGCGGGAGAGGCGCTGCTGCCTCCGACGTCCTGCGCGGGCGCGGGGGAGGAGGAGCGCGTGCCTGTGCCGTGCGCGCGGGGGGGGGGGGGGGGGGGGGGGGGCGGTGCCTGCTCACGCTCGAGGGGGCGCTGTCCGCTGCCTGCGCTCACGCCTGGGGGCAGGGGCGCGCTGCTGCCGTGCTCCGCCGGCGGGGGGGGGGGGGGGGGGTGGCGAGCGTCGGCCTTCTTCTGTCCGGCACAGTGACCGCTCTATCTCAAAACCGAAACAAAACAGCCCCCCGCTGCCGCTCCTTGATCTGGGGAGAGGCAGCGGGGGGCGTCGGGCTTCGCGACCACTCTATCTCGCGCGAAAGAAAACAACACACCCCCTGCCGCTCCTTGATCTGGGGAGCGGCAAGGCTGCCGCTTCCCAGATCAAGGAGCGGCAGGGGGGTTTTCGGCTGACACACTTTTTCAAAATATAGTGCGCGCCCCCTCGCCACTGCCACCTCAGCAGCGTTGCCGCTCCTCCACGTGGGGAGCGGCAAAGTTGAAATGCTGCTCCCTCGTGTGGAGAGCGGTCAAAAGTATTAGATATAAAAAAAATTCGGTGCTAAAATTAAAAATAGTTTTTAAAAAGTGTTAAAAATAAAAAAAAATCTACAGCAACAGTAGGCACGGGGCGCGAAGCAACCGGGCAAGCGGCAGCACGCGGGTGTGCAAGCGCGACGTCCGGGCGCCGCTGTGGGCCTGTGGTAAGGCTGCGGATGGATACAACGTGATGTACTTGTTGTCAAAAAAATGTGATGTACTGATGTGTCGCTCCGTGTCTCGTCTCGACACGCTTTATTTTTTTCTGCTGCCAACCGCTTCCACTCTGTCAGTTCACTACTCCTTCACTGCTGTGTTCTAGGAGTATTTGTACTCTTCTGTCCCTAATAATTGGAAAACATTAGCATGGCTGCAGGATGCATGAGGTGCTGCGCTCTTATTTGTCGACGGAAAGTAGATCTCCAAACAAGCGATCAAGATAAAAACAGCACCACTACCGATGCCCACGTATCACGGAGAGATGAGATTAACAAGTAATAATTGGGAGGTGAATGATTATGAGCTCCAACCAAGTGATCAGATTCCTGATCCCCGATACTTTCGGGCTATCTGGCAGAGCTACTCTTGACTAAATAATGCTTTAGAGCAATACTAGTATCTAAAAAACTGAGTCCACAAAATTTAGTTTCGAAACATTTCTAAAAAATATTGGATTTGTGGGAATATATATATATATATATATATATACGGCAGCGCTATTCTACACCCTAGGTGTAGAATATTATTCTACACCACAAGTCAAAATTGAACTGAAAAAATACTTAGTACTACTGAACCACGTTCAGTATCAGTCAGTACTACACTCAACACCTCAAAAATACTGAACAATACTGAAACACGAGTACTGAACAGTACTGAATTTTGTTCAGTATAACAGCTTGGTGTAGAATACTATTCTACACCTAGGGTGTAGAATAGCGCGTATATATATATATATATATATATATATATATATATATATATATATATATATATATATATATATATATTCTACCAACAGTTCGCTTTTATTCTTTTCTATAAAAACATACAAGTCGTCGTCTTCCATATATACCGAGTCATGGATTACGCCGATAAGGCCTACCCTAGCTCATATCTACAATCTTCAAAACGAAATCTTCATTGTCTGCTCTAAAAAAATAACTTCTTCTGAATCATTTCTCACATAGGATCACCTTTCACCTATAGTTTATCTTAGAACCAAGAACAATAGGAGCTCTACCATATAAGCTTAGTCTTGGCTGGCTTTCTACTTATTATCTCTGGTTGTAATCCATCTGTCATGAGGCGACTACTTAAAGATGCCTAAGCCCTAGTAGTACTCAAAGCCCCGTAAGGGCAGTCCCAATGAAAGAAACTAGTAGTTTCTATAACATAGGATACCGCACTAAAAAAGTACGGCTTTTCAACCCATAATTTCTATGAGTAATAATTATTTTCTCTTTCTCCTCCCAACTCTATCTTCTTCCTCCAATGGGAGTGCGACACGAGCTCCCTAGAAACTGATGGTTTCTCCCTAATGATGATTTCATAGTTTCTTGGTGCATTGGGTCAAGAGTAGACCTGATTTCTTCATGAAGAAACCATTTCTATGATTTTTACTCTCTTTCTTCATTAATTACGTTGCCATGTCAGCATTTTGCCTACATGGCAAGTTATTTAATGAGGATAGAAACCATCATCAATGCACCATTGGGACTGCCCTAAGAGATTATTGTTGTTGTTTTATGCATACTAAAGTGCTACTTTTGTTAACATAGGAAATGTATATTTATGACACATAACAAACTTATATGATTTACTCTTCAGCAAATATATATTTGTGACCAATGCAAAACTACTCGTCTCATTTTCAAATATCTAAATTCAACACATGAAAGGGAATTTGCAACCAAAACTTAGAATGCCATACAAAATAGATTTTGGCCTTCAATTTCTGTTACAATATGTTGTCATTTGCTGAAGCGTCAATATCATCTTGGAGGCACTTTGAATACAATAGGACGTGCGGGTTGCACCCCACGGGCCTGGTTCGACCCCATGCGGGCAATCGAAGAGGCCAATACTGCATATCGATGCGATGATGCAACCATCATCATGCATAGCCGCTCCACAGTCGATGGTGGCCTCTCTCTCCTGTGGCCCACATCGCACACAAACACGGTAGCTCCTCGGTCGTGCAAGTGGCACCGTCGTGCGAATCTGACGTGACCATCAGCTTGCAGCATGTGGGCATAGCATTTCCTTGCCAACCCGACTAGACCCAATGAAAAATTCACCGCCTCTTCATCCGCGACCTCCTAAAGGACCGGAACAAACAAGCCATGTGCACTGTCATCTCTCATTCGTGCGACCTTACCTGGCTCACGCAGATCCAGAATCACCCCTGTCATAGGGCAGAGGTTGCCACCATCATACCCCGTGGGCTTTTGGCGTCTCACTCTAGCCAAGGGGGAGAGCAGAAGGGATAGAGGTGACAAGTTGACTAAAGAATGACAATGCCGGGCCTTGATGTTTTAATTCTAATTTAAAAAAAAGTATAGCTCTGTGAAATCTTTTTAAAAAGTGTAGATTTATGATAGTTTTCAAATATACTGTAGCTTTTTCCATACGTTTTTAGGAGACTACGTGTATATATGGGAGTGCTTGTTTTGATGAATCAAACCACTCTAGATAAGATGGTGCATCATATGTCTATTCCTCGAATTTGATGAAATGACTTCATGCATCACACTAGTATTAATTATTAACTTGTAAGGAATAAGACGATGATACATCAATTTCGCAATGAAAAAAAATTGAGGAACAAGAAGACGACGGACTAGGCCATTCCTCCCTCTTATTGAGATTAGAAGAAAAAGGATAGCATGAGGCGCACGAAAGCTGCGCAGGCCCGTCGTGAGGACTGTCAGGGCATCTCATGTGTCCAAACGTAATTCTTTCAGTTCCCAGACCCAGAGGGCAGAGGAAGAGAAAGAACACAGAGCAGGCAGCGAGCGGCCCAACTGGAACGCGCCGCGCCATTCACCCTCGTCATCTCCCAGCCGCGCGTATCTCTCTCCCTGTCTCCCGGGCGGCCCACGCGCACCTCACCCCACTTCGCCCTCCACTCCCGGACTCCCGGTCTCCCGCTCCGTGCCGACACCCAAGGCCCGCCAGGAAAGCGAGCACCGATGGCCGACGCGTCGCCGCTACTGCCGCCGGCGCCGGGGAAGTCACCGGCCACCGCGGCGCGGTTCGCGCGGTCCGCGTCGAGCGCGAACGACGAGCTCCGCAGCTTCCGCGCCTGCCTCGCCTGGCTGTGCGTGGACCACTCCTCCTCCCCGCGCGTGGCGGCCGTGGGCTCCTGGGCGGTCTTCCTCCTCCTCGCCGTCGCCGCGCCCGCGGCCGTCCGCCTCCTGCCCCCCGCCGACTCCCCGCCGCGGCCCTTCGACGGGCAGGTCCAGGTGTCGCTGACCCTGGCGGCGTCGCTCGCCTACGTGTCCCTCCGCGCGCTGCTCCACCGCGCGGGCGGCCTCCGCCGCCTGCTCTACCTCGACAGCCTCCGCCGCGACTCCGAGGACGTGCAGGCGGGGTACGCCGCGCAGCTGGCGCGCTCCTTCCGCGTCCTCGCCTGCTTCGTGCTCCCCTGCGCGCTCGCCGAGGCCGCCTACAAGGCCTACTGGTACTACCACGTGCGCGGCGGCGGCTCGCGCTCGCGCCGCTGGTGGTGGGCCGCCGCGGCCTGCTGCGCCGTCGAGGTCGCCTCCTGGGTGTACCGCGTCGCGCTCTTCTCCATGGTCTGCGTGCTCTTCCGCGTCATCTGCTACCTGCAGATCCTGCGGATGGTCGGCTTCGCGCGCGAGTTCGGCAGGTTCGCTGACGTCGCCACCGTGCTGCAGCACCACCGTCGGATCAGGGAGCAGCTCAGGAAGATCAGCCACCGGTACCGCAAGTTCATCGTCTGCAGCCTCGTGCTCGTCTCCGCCAGCCAGTTCGCCGCGCTGCTCGCCACCACCAGGCCGCACGCCGTCGTCAATCTCGCCACAGCCGGAGAGCTCGCGGTGAGTAATTGTTATAATTATTAATTATAATAAAGGACGTCACGTCCTCTGTTTCTGCTGGTTTAATTATATTATTATTGCTCTTTCTCCTACAGCATAATATTCTAGTACAGTCATAGTGAGAAAAATTAGGCTTTGTGCAGTGGAAATCCAAATAGGACTATATACCGCATCTGATTTTTACTTATCCAAAATTGTAAACAAACCCTTAGATGGAACTACGAACTGATAAAGCGAGCAACATGATCATGTGTCCTTTACTTAGTTGATGAAGTCGTATGGATCAAAGACAGTGACTTCTTCTGAATATAACAGTGGTAGTGAACAGAGGGCAGAGTGCACATATAACCTGTTGTTAGTTAAATAATCTGCAAAAATAAAAAACAAGAAATTTTAGGTGGAAATGGAATATGGATATCGTCATAGTACGTGTGCACTTGTCACATGACCAATTTTGAAATCAAGATCAGGTGATGCCAGGACAGCTGTAAATGGAAAGTTGGAGGAAAAGCTTGCATGCCCAAAAGGCCAAAACCTAAAGGGAACACAGATGTCGAGACCACTGTGGAAGAAGAACTAGAGAACTAAGGCTGGGCATTCGGGTTATCCGAAAATTTCGGGTCGGGTAATTCGGGTATTGAAAATTGCTACCCGATTTTTGTCCCGAAAAAGCATTACCCAAAATTTCGGGTACCCAATAATTCGGGTTCGGGTTTTACCCGATATACCCAAAATTGACAAAACCAACCATTTTGGAAGAATTCAAGTACCATTTTAAAGCAATAAACAATAGTCCTTTAAATCACATCATGTATTCGTATCGATTACCAACAAATTATTGATCAAGTTAGCATAAATCTACATTAATTTATGCCAAATAATATATTTATATGGCATTGAACTACCTCATGTCTTCATATTAGGAATAGAAGAGCAAATATTTAAGATATTTCGGGTAATTCGGGTAGTTTGGGTACCAGAAAACATTACCCGAATTACCCAAACTAATTTCGGGTTTTTACAATCACTATCCGAAATTGTGATCGGGTACTTTGGGTCTGGGTTCAGATAATTCGGGTTCAGAAATTGGGTATCGGGTATTTTGCCCACCCTTATAGAGAACCATCAACAGCCACTCGTCAGTGATCAGATCAGCTGGCAAGTGCAAGTGAGCAACCACACAGCTCATGGTCCACAGCGGACAGCAATCAGGGCTGGTTCAGTTGCAAAATTTTTTGCAAAATAACCCTATAGTACGTTTCGTTGTTATTTGGCAATTAGTGTTCAATCATGATCTAATTATGTTTAAAAGATTCGTCTCGTCCATTTCGTCTAAACTGTGTAATTAGTTTTATTTTTTATCTATATTTAATGATTCATGCATGTGTCTAAAGATTCGATGTGACGGGAAATCTGAAAAATTTTGCAAAATTTTTTATCTATATTTAATACTTCATGCATGCATGAAATTAGTACACAGCTGCCGTGTGTCGGAAGGTTATGCAGGTAGATCTGCTCTGCACAATGCCGACACATGGACGACGATTCTACAGATTCTCTTCTCTTATATATAGTGACATGAACTTTTCTTTCTTTGAGGAAAAAACCGATCATCTTTTCAGTCCCAGATGAATTCAGTAGATGCCAAACAGGATATAATGTTTACAGTGGTAATAAAAAAAATCAGACAGAAGTGTCGACTTACTTTGGCATTCTTTGCGTTGTGCACTTGTGCGTGCAGCTGTGCTCGATCAACCTAGTGGCGGGTCTGCTGGTGTGCCTGTACAGCGCGGCGAAGATCACGCACAAGACGCAGGCGCTGACGAGCGTGGCGGCGGCGTGGCACGCAGACGCCACGGTGCACGCCTTCGACAACGACCAGGAGAACCCGGACCCGGACCTGCCGCCCACGTCTGGCTACCTGGCGCCCGCCAACGCCTACCGCGTGGCCGCCGGCGACGAGTCCGCCAGCGACGACGACGACGACAGCCGGAGCGAGTGCTCCTCGCTCGACGACCCAAAGTACGTGCCGTTCCAGGCCAACAACATCAGTTTCCAGAAGAGGCAGGCGCTGGGTAAGCTACCTACCACACACTGCATATGCTGCTGCTGCTCCTCCTCCTTGTTGCTGACGGCCGCCGGCCGATATGAATTGAAATGCAGTGACGTACCTGGAGAACAACCAGGCGGGGATCACGGTGTATGGCTTTGTGGTGGACCGGGCGTGGCTGCACGCGCTCTTCATGATCGAGTTCTCGCTCGTCATGTGGCTGCTCGGCAAGACTGTCGGCATCTCCTGAATCCCTCCCACCACCCATCATTTTGCCGGCTGGCTCCTGTGACCCAGGTGCAGAGTTTTCACTGGAGGAATGTACAAATTGAGTGCAGATAGATGATATTCTGATGGAGAACAAAACAACTGCTTTACTTTGTAGATTCATTTGATAGCTCGTATGTTAGATGTCGATAGTGAGCATGTGAGATTTTTTTTTTACGAGTCCATAGACCCCCGTAAATGACTCGAACCACTTGTCTCTTCACTACGTGTTCTCCTCCAGTATGTCTTTTTTTTTTGTAATGGTAACTGTCACTTCATAGTTCATACACGTACTGTGGTGTGCTGTGGAATAGAATTTGTAAGGAAAAGAATCAGCTCCTCTGAATAAACATGTTTCATTCCAACTTGATACACTGTGTTCTGCAACGGCAGAAAGGGAAAGAAAGCTCAAGGTAAGGTTATTCGCAAAATCCATGCAAGAAAGCACCGGGAATGCAGAACGTTTGAAGCATCTGTCACAGAGACAGTATTTGATGACAGAAATGTCACCGGGATATGCAGAACTTTAGAAGCATCATACAAGGACGCCGAGAAGCCAAAGCCATCATCACACTCAGGGTGTGATCAGCTGTGGACCTGAAGAAGTTGAAGCCTTTCCTACAAGTCAGAGTTATCTCGATCAGAGGGAAAATGGCTTTTGCCACCACCATTCAACTCAAGGACATAATCCCCCATTCCCCCGTGCTCACAACTCAAGGTCATAATTTGCAGCTGCACAATTCTTCACCACAAACACTTTTGAGCAGGCTAATCTTCTAAAGGTGAAACGTTAAAAGATATGGTTATAGCACAGCCAAATAAAAAACCCAAATTACAAGGATGTTAGACATATATATTCTATACCAGAAATGTACAGTTTCCAAAGAACACAAAAATCGATATGTTTAAACCTTTGTCAGATCAGGAGAAAAATCTCCCATGCTAGTTAAAACAGGCTGTGTTCCCTTCCTCAATTGACATAAAGGAAGCCTCGATCAGCTGAATAGACATTATTCTTTTCGTATTCTTATGAACAAGGAACCTTAAACTTCCTAATAAGTGTTCTGATGGTGACAAATTGTCACTTCTAGGTGACTCTTTGCAGTAAGTCCTGGAACATTTTACCATAAGACCAAGTGTGCAGGTATCAAAATAATTCTGTGACTATGCTACCTAATTCGTCAATGAAGAATAATCATTCACTTGTGCAATCAATAGGATCTGCATCAATACAAAAAAATTGAAAGCATCTTTTTACTTTGTAAATGCCAAGACTAATATATATTTTTGCAGTAATTGAAGCCCTACATGCTTTTCCTGCAACCCTGGTTCCTGTATATCTTGCGATGGCAGAATTTTGTAGGAGCAAGCCTTGCCAGTGGACACTGGTAAAAGCATCTAGCACATGATTTGCTTCTGCATAGAAATCTATTAAATGAAATGCACATGGAGAATTAACTTCTCAGATGACAGCAAAACAATAAAAGGCATCTTCAGACGGTCCAGGCAGCAAATAGCGATAAGCCGATAACCACTAGGAACCCATTCAAACTGTTCAAAAGAAATGAGACTTTCACTCTACTTCACATAATCACATATATCTAATCTGCCAAACAGATACAAATCAAGATATAAACTAGATTACAGGTTTTATACTTTAACAGGATTCATCCAATAAGGGCCTCATGTTTAAAAGGATTACAATCTCAACATATAAAATCCCGAGGAATAAGTATTGTGACATCTACTTTTTGTTTCAGCAATCCGATTGGTGTGCTCACAGTTAAATTGAGCTTGGCTATGGCAGGCTTGAGCTCCAAACAACAAAGGATAATAGCAACAATTGCAACAACCTAAGCCCACATTTCCTCATGTTCATGAACATAAATTGACGAGTACAGAAACTCTTAGGTGGCATTGCTTTCGAGAGTTAGTGGAGTGGAGACTTAGAGCGTGTTTGGTTGCTGGCCGCATGCCGCCACGCCACAGCTGTGGCTCGCCATAAAATCGGAGACATATGTTGCTTGCTGACGCAAGTGAGGCTGCCACACAAAATTGTAGTAGAAAAGCTGCCACAAAGTGTGGCGCTGCAGCTTGCCACAACTTGCCCCACTTTCGGCGTGACTACCAGTGACTGGTAACAAAACATAATCTTAAGACATGTTTGGATCCCATGGACTAATAACTAGTTGACTAAAGTTTAGTCCTTGAGGATCCAAACAGGTGGACCAGTAGTTAGCCTAACAACTAGCCAAAACCTGAACTAGTTGTTAATTCACTAGTCCATAGAACCCATCTAGTTGGACTAATCACTAGTCCTAGTTCATCCAAACAAGCCCTTAGTCTTAGATACCTATGCCAGTGGGGCTCAGAATTTCCAAACCATTCCAGTTAACTGTTTCCTTGCATAAAATGATTGATCTCTCAAATTTACGTTTCTATAATTCAGGCCCTGATGATTGTAGTACTAGCAAGTTTAGATTTTAACACATTTGCTTATATAACAGCATCACCCTTAAGCAGGAACACATAAGCCCAAATAACAAAATCATCACAGATAAGCAGTTGAACAAACCGCACCAAAGGAAACCAATCAGATCATCGTGCCTACGCAGTTCTACAAACAAATGAACCAGACCTGTTCATGCAGGTTTTCATCATCTCAGTGCTTATATAATATAAATATAAATGAAGCAAAATGCACTATCCCAGTGCTCATCACTTCAATCACGCGGAGGCCGCATCTGCAAAGAGAACCAGGTCCTCCTATGAGTGAACATCACCCCACGTTGATTCGAGGACAACATGAAGACAACGCTTAACAATCAATTATATGGGAATTGGACACGCAGAATCGAAATGTAGTGTCAACATGAATATATGATTGATTTATACGGCCAAACGAACGTGACACATTTTAAGCAGATAAATAGAACTACAGGAACCAGTTCCATAAGCAACAGCTGAAACAGACACAGCTGCATACCAGGTGAATAACCCTAGCAGCACGGTACAAGAGAACCATGAGAAGATGCACTCATGGCAAATAAGTCTCACATATCAACTCGACCAAGCCATCCAAAGGCCACAGTGTATGGATACAAAACTACAAGACCAGAACATAAGCAGTAATGTGTATGCTGTTCATGACACTGACATCTAACATTCAAATAGCAATTGCGGACAAAACAATCATCTGTTTGCAGTTTCGTTTGACCAACAGGAAGGGAAAAGAAGCTCGAGGCAAGGGCATTCATAAAATCCATGCAAAGGCAGCACCAGAAAAGTGGAGCTGCTTCAGCCCAAAACTGTATGCACATCGCAGAGCACGTCATACAGGCATCAGCATCTGCCAAATAGAGACCTCATCTCCATCCAACCTTATATCCTCAGTTGCTGTCTCAGCAATGGGACAAAAAAAAGGAAGAATCTGATGGACCTCCGACCACCAGAGCAACAACTTATCATGGTGTGTTATTTTGCGTCCCTTGCAGATGGATAGCATGAAAGCCCCTCCCTCTACTCTAAGTGATTTCATCTCTCAGCTGCCTCGTGTAGGCCTTATATGAGCCACCATAGGATGGTGCCGCCGTGAAGTTCTGCCTATAGCCTGAACAGCACGCTGTCCCCTTTGAGTGCTAACTGACTCATGCTGAATGTCAGAAGCATCAACAGAATTCGTTGAACGTCTAGGCCTCTCCCTATGTCTTCTATAAGCCCTGCTAAATGGACCTCCAGTAGAGATTCTCCTGCCATGGGTAAACAGGGATGCCAAGAAGTCAAACCCCTCATCCAAACTATCTGACGAGTCATACAAGTCAATTCGCTCATTCAAAGTCCGATCTAAGGATGTGAAGAAGTTGAGCCTTTCCTCCAAGTCAAAGTTATCTCCATCCGAGGGCAAATGGTTGTTGCCACCACCATTCAACTCAAGGACATAATCCCCCATGATCACAGCTCCTGGGTTCATGGACCTGATAGTGCTGATGGCATCCTGCCGCTCTCTCTCACATTCAAACCTTTTCCACTCATCTGCAGTAGCAGGATCAACTTCACGAGGTTTCGCTGAAGGGTGCTTCGACTTCACATGCTTGCAAAGCTCCTTATACGAGCCATGGAATGAGCACCCATCATGCATGCAAGTTCTCCTTTTCCGGTTAAGATACTGACGCGCAGGTTCAACCACAGTCCATCCTTTAACCTCTCCACGGCAGAGAGGGCAGGCAAGTTCCATTACACATGGCTGGTTGCTTGATGGCAGTGTGCTTGAGGATAATGGAAGGCCAGGTGCAGACTCAGCCGAAACACCAAGAGCCATTTTTTCCTTTGCGTAAGCTTCTTTAAAGTGTTCAAGGCAGTTAGAATGACGGTAGTTGGTACCACACATATATGGTCGGCAGCCCTTGTGGTGAGAGGTACACAGGAGGAGGACAGCATCATGTGGATGCTCCAAGCAAACTGGGCAAGTGGCTCCTTTCCATTCATTCTTCTCAGAGGTCACTGACATATCATTTCCTTTGCTTGTTCCTTTCGTCTTCCAGGAGCACAAGGGCACATCTGAAGAAGCTGACCTACGTTGACGAGCTTGGAGGTTCCTACCTCTTGGTGATCTTGCCATCTTCCAAAGTTCTGGCTGTGCAAGTCAACTGCAAAATGGCAAGAGAAATAATGTATACATTAGACTACAAATTTTGATGCATGTTTGGACTATCATGGCCAACACTCCACCAAACATATCTATTAGAGAGCTTACACATTTTGCTAGCAATACTTGATAAAATATGATACTCTATTTACATACTGTTTGAACCAGTATTACTTTTAATGTTAAGCTGATAGGATAGGATCCCATAGTCCTATTTATAGGAAGAGTAGAGACTAATTTGATAAGCAAGAAATAAAGTAAAGTCTCCCAAAATCCCCTACCCTTACGTAGGACCAACTTGACCGACATGTCGGAAACTGGACATCCAGTATAAAGGGCAGCTGAACAGTTACCTTGCTACTACAAATTGTCAGTGCGCATCTTCAAATGCACATATCACAAAGAAATGCACAAATAGTTAAAGTTATTTGTAATAACAGTGATAGAGAAATGGAAATACATTTCAAGTAACGGAAAACTGTATTTGCGAAACAACTAGTTTTACAATTTTCGTCGTTTAGTTTTCTGCTATCCTTTTGGATAGAACTTGCCAAGTACATCCCAAAGTCCAGACAATATGATATGCTTAATAAACTTTGACTGCTAGTGAACTACAGAACTTCGAATTGCACATTTAAATATTTTCTAATACCTCTATTCGACAGTGTATTTTCAAAAACTTCGGATTTGCAAAATTATTTTGAGTACCAAATAAGAAATGAAAGAAGAGGGAAAGAAACAGAGGAAAATGACACATGAATTGAATCATTATAGACCTGAATCTGAAAATGCAAAATGGTAGTGTAGTTATGGAGTTTGTCAATCTATGCATGAAAGACCATGCGAAGCACAAACAAACTGAATGAAGAAAATATATCTTCACAGACATATCTGTTCAAAAAGCATTTTTACGTACATCAAGCAGCTATTAAGACATATTCCATGTGTTCTTTTTTTTGTCGGTTTAGCTTTGTGCACAGGTATTAAGAAAAGCTATAGTATATCATTATTCCCCAAGTGTTGCACTCAATAGGGTAGGGGAATCGCATGTCTCTTCAACCACACATGATACCCAATGAACAAAGGAATTGCATATTGGAAAATGTAGCAAGCACTCAATATGGTAAGGGAATGTAGCTATGTCTCTTCTTGAAATCATATAACAACAAACAAAAAACACACTTTGACAAGATAAAATGACAAAGATAAATGAACATAGCTAGTAAAGTATTTCCTGATAGAGTGAGCAATAATGCAACAGTGCACTGCCAGTTAGGTAACAAAGGTAGTGTTATGAATAAAACAAATAGAAAGGGAAAAGGCTTTAGGTCAGTTTGGTTCCTCAGGTAGCCTCACCTCACATTGCCAGGCCAAACTAGACTTACCCTTGCCAGGATGGGAAAGCCAAATTGGCTAGCATGGGATTCCAAGGAAAAACCTTGCCAGCACAAAAGACGAGGAAGCTTGCCAGAGATCCAACCACTCAACTATGTTTTCGTTTCCTTGCCTGGCAAGTTGAGGTAAGGTTTGGATAAGGTCAGCATTCAAACATACCCGAGATATGGACCCGAGCTGCATGTAGGGGGAGTGAGTTGCTTCCATCTCTCAGAAGATCCGAACAAAGAAAAGAAAAGGTTTTGTACAAGGTAATGCAAAATACTATGTTTTGTTCTAAGTCACGCCAAGTATCTCAATTCTCAAGTATAACACAGTAACAGTAACTGATGACAATGCTCAAGTTTACGGACGCTCAGACCAAAAACAGAGTATTAAAAGTCAACTTCAAGGGTTAAAATAATAGGATCCTAGGGTCCCTGCCACAGTCTCTTCATGGAGATAATACCATTATGTCAGAAATAGTGGTAAGAGTGATAAAAGGACCGGATAGCAATTGCCCTTGGCATCCACTATTTCCTACTATGAGGTATGCTTTGGTCTGTCAGGCTAGTAGATTTCACTAAGCAATCCCCTAAAGATTACAACCAAATCCTAAATAAACTGATACACAGTACAAACAGGGGCAGACCAACTAAAGGGCAGTGTAAACATGTACACCCAATACTTTTTGCAAAAAAAAAAACAAAAAAAAATTGTGGGCATAAGCATAATACATGTATACTACACTTGTAACTGGATCAGGTCAGATCCGAATACAAAGAGCTTGGGTGCTCGAGTTTCGCACAGCAGAAATGGAAGAGAAGGGGTGGGCGAACCTGGTGGGTGCTCGTCGCCGGTGAAGGTCCCAAAGATGGAGACTTGGGCACCTGGCGTAGGGCGGCGGCGACCGCCCAATCGTCGGCTCGTCGCGCACGGGAGGGAGGGGGCACGGGACGGGAGAACCGAGAGAATGCAAGAGAATACTGGGGGGAACTGGACTGGAGAACAAAAGCAGGCCGCTGGGTGAAGGTTTCCGGGCCACTAATCTCTTTTAGACTCGGGCCGGACTAGAAAAAACCCGAAGAATGAGCCAGTGCTGCTGTGGTTAAAAATTATAGTCCAAAAAATAAATGTTTTGCCAGCTAAGATCTAGAACACTATAACTAGTTACCAGTTTGAGTAAAAAATTAGCAAAGCTAGTTAGCTACAATGGCTAATCACTGGCTAGCTAAAAATTAGGCTAAATTAGCTCTATTGCATTTAAAAAGAAGGGCTAATAGGTGGACTAATTTTTTAGGCAGGTCTTCAACTAGCTAGCCAATCTTAGCTAATTTAAGCTAATTTTTAGCCCAACTAATAACTAACTCTAGCTGATCCAAACATGCTCTAACACCTATTAGCTCTATTATTAGCTAAAACATTAGTCCACCTATTAGCCCCTATTTAGGACTTGTTTGGATGAGCTAGGGCTAGTTACTAGTTGGGCTAAAAATTAGCTCAAATTAGTTAAGGCCCCGTTTGGATTCATAGAACTAACAACTAGTTGACTAATTTTTAGTCTCTAGGCATTCAAACAGGTGGATTAATTATTAGTTCACTACTCATGGACTAGTTGTTAGTTCACTAATCCATTTATAGGGACTAATAGGACTAGTTGTTAGTCCTAATCTATCCAAACAGGCCCTAAGGTTGGCTAGTTAGTTGGCTAACAACTAGTTGGAGGTTTGGCTAAAAAATTAGTCCTCCTATTTGAATGCACTAGAGCTGGCTAAAATTAGCTCATGTATCCAAACAGACCAGTAGATGGGCTAAGGCTAAAGATTAGCTAGCTAATAATTTGCACTATTCAGGCAAACTGGCCATTAATCTAAATTTTAAATTCTGTTAAATGTTCTTTTGCAATAGCCATCTCATGCACACCTTAGTCAAGTTGGGCTATATCTTGAGGTTTTTCATGTTTGGTTGGAGTTTTTTCAA
The DNA here is from genome assembly GCA_038087645.1 of Saccharum hybrid cultivar R570. Classification (NCBI taxonomy): domain Eukaryota; kingdom Viridiplantae; phylum Streptophyta; class Magnoliopsida; order Poales; family Poaceae; genus Saccharum; species Saccharum hybrid cultivar. The sequence goes on from JAQSUU010000198.1 coordinate 3,504,337, forward strand.
GTTAGATTAGACTTTGGGTAAAAAATTACGACCTTTGTGGTGGATGTTGCAGATTGAAAAATAATGATCTAAACCCACTTGAAAAATTGTGGGCATGATCATATGTAATTCTTTTTTGCGACAATAGCGCTTCGTGTGTGTTTTTTTCGGTGCTACCAAACATAACTATGCATTGCATGTGATGTACAACTTAGTCCATGGTAATATGGACTTGCCCATGCCAATTATAACAAGCTATTTATATTTTTGGATTTAATTAGGCTTTTTCTAATCTTATTTTAGTTAGATCAAATAAATTCTAAAACTCGTAATGAGTACTAGGTGCAATAATTAGTCTTGGCCCAACTTATTTTAATTAGGCTTGGCCCAACCTTATTCAAATCACCAAAATAGCTATAAAGAGTCATGTTTTGTGGTGGATCAAATCATTATGTATTATATCAAAAAAATGACTTTTGGATGAGGAGTGTAGTCTTGATCAAATGATTTGAGAAATTTAAAGCCACAGCTCAAGGCACTGATATAGATGAAGATTGAAAAGATAACAATATTTGAAGAATGAGAGGCTCGAGGGGAATTAATTGTGTATCTCTAATTCTTGAGAGTAGATATGCAGTACTATTAAGAGGGGTGCAACACTGAGTACTAGATGATGTGACCTAGAAGTGCTCAAATCATCCCAAGTAAGAAATCCTAATATTAAAACTGGGGATTAATTGGGAATTGGATGAAAAAACCGTCTAGGCCGGTTTCTAAACCGACTAGGCTTGTTTTGGTAGGGTTTTAAAGTCTAACGATTACTTTAGGGGAAAACAACCGGCCTATGCCAGCTTCCAAACTTAGGCTAGTTTTTGCTGAAAAGTGCCACTAATGGCAGTGTTTGTGAAAGGGTTATTTATACCCCCTCCATGACTTTTGAGGGTTGTTGATGCTTTGCGCACTTTCCTATGTTTCGTAATAACCATGTGAGAGCTCCTAATTCACCCTTTTTGTGGTATTTTTTTTTTCTAAAAATAAGATATCCTTTGATTTGGAGTGTGTGATTTGAGCCTTATGAGTGAAATAACCGAGATGTCTGTAACGGATCAACGTAATTATACGAGATTAAGTAAGAAAATCTTCCACCGAGGCGGATAATTTACCAAACTTAAACCTGTATAACCCGAGATTCCATGAAATCACGAGGGATTTCAAACCAACCAACATACAACCAAGATCGTACTGATTTAGCAGCCACAGTTCACATGTTACATAAAGTTCGCAGCAAAAGTTGAATACATCAGAGTTCGGAATAAAAGTTATTACAACATAGTTCAAATTAACATAGCGGAAGCAAATAGTTTTAACACACACACTTAGTTCAAATACAGTGCCAGGAGACAGTCACGGTCCACAAAAGCATTAGATAAGATGAACAGGGTGACCATTGCCCAAGGTCCTAGTTGTCGCCCATCGCCGAATACAGACAGTTGGAGCAGTACCCATAGTACATCTGACCATCTGCAACAACAATGGGAACAACACCCTGAGTACGAGAATGTACTCAGCTAGACTTACCCGTCATAAACCAGAAATAAAGGACACCAAGGAGCATGCAAGGCTTTATACAGTGGACTGGCTTGACTCATTTGCGAAAAGCATGAGTTGTTATAAAAAAACTATACTAGTACTTTTGCATCATTTTTATTATAACCTATTCAAGCTAGGTAAGCACCTATTGCTAAAGCAATCACTTGATTCATTAGTAGCGTCTCAAATACCATAACAGGTTTAGCATTTCCAACATTATTCACTTAACCATCAGTGTTTCATTACTGTTACTACGATGTCGTAGCTCGAGTCAAGTGCTCACTAACCGGGAGCGACGGCGATTCGAATCGAATTCCTATCCAGCTGGAGATTTATTCCTCACACAAACCATGCTTCCCCCGTCAGGGTCGCGTAGATTACCAATGACACTTTCCAAGAAGCCGCGGGATAACAATCATGGATCGCACTACCCAGGGACCGCCCGACTGCCAGGACGCACCTTGGGCTCACTCTTCGCGTCCCCGTTACACCCCCTTCAGCACCAGTCTGCCAACCCGAGTTTATCCCGGCTCGAAATAGTGTCACTAGCTTCGCGGTCGAAAGGTACTTTATTCGGCCAGCTAAATGTGAGGGCATGCGTTTAACATGACAAGAGGGACGAGCAACGATCGGTCCTTAATCGACACAGACAGAATCACTATAGTCCAAAACCCTATAAGACTCCGCCCGGTCTTCCTTTATCTACCAACACTTGGTTAATTTTCATGATCACAATTACAGCTAACCATAACCAGGTATCCACCTATAACTCGCAGGTGACAGGAAATCACCCGACTTCTACCGGTCTAAGCATGGCTAAGCAATTTACTCGATCCTGACCTAACAGGGTAAAAGGTAATCCGGTGGACAAGGATAATAATGCAACAACGGTTTCACTCAACTCCTATAACTTAATGCAACAATATAAATAACTATAACTCATGTAATAAGGAATTGCTTTTATAAAGTAGGAGACTTAGAATGCTCCGGGGCTTGCCTCTTTCGAACGAGCTAGGATGGTGGTCTACGCACTCGGGCAGCTCCTCGCCTGGTTCTTCTTCCTCGGGCACCTCCTGTGACTGGGGCTCCTGCTGATCCGTCCAAACTTGCTCCTCCGGTACTACTGCCTGCGACTCCTCCTGCGATTCTGTATGATGCAAGTGCATAAGCAAACATGCGAATGATGCATCGGATTACGGTGGAATGCTTTGATGTCTTGATATGCAGATGAGCACATGGAATGGGCAGTTTGGATATAACTACATCTTCTACAAGGTAGTCCACGTCATCCAAGAACATGTACCCTAAAACATGCACCTTATTACTCTACTAGTTAGCACATCATCTACACATACAAGTGATCCTAAGTTACCAAATCTTACCAAACTAACTCATCCAACAACATCAGCAAGACCTAATGATGCTTCAAAGATACACCAAACATATTTTATTACTCTTAATTTCTCTTAAAGAATAATCTTTTATTCCCTATCTGACTAGGGTTACACAGCAACACCTATTTCTGGTGTAGATAAAAATCAACAAAAATTACAGTAGCTTACTCTTAACCTAACTAACCTACTACTAAATTTTCATGAGAATTGAATATGTAAAACTGCCTATACAAAATAAACAAGTTATAGCATAATAATGAGCATGAATTATTTTGTACTAGAAAAAGTATCAAACAACAAATTTCACATTTTTCCTATGTTACTTACAGTAAACTAACATACTACAAAAATTATCACATGTATGTTTTATACAAATTTAGCTCTCTACTAAAAAGAACAAAGATTATCAATTAAAAGTATTTGAACTACACCTCAATAATCTTTCATAGAACATACTTCACAAGTATTTTTCCTAGAAAGTACATCACTAAGGAAGGTCAATGCAACAAGAATCACATTTTTCCCATTATTATTTTATTTACTACATATTTTCTAAGATATCAGCATTTATAGCAATTAAATAAATCTACACAGAAAAGTGTCACAAAATTAACATGAAATATTTTTAAACTATAGATCTACTCAAGAGAAACACTACAAAGTTTGTTTCATAATTTTTGGAGCTATAAATCCGGAGATATGATTTTTCAAAGCTATTTCATAATTTCTGAGAAATCATTTTTCATAATTCTTTAAAAATCTGCCGGTGAAATCGTTGGATGCACCCGGTGCAGTGCACCCACACGCGCTGACACGCGGGACCCTCGGGTCAACGAGGCCCACCCGTCAGCCGGAGCCGAGCCGGGGGAGGCGCTGACCGGGGGAATCCCGCCGTCGGCGAGGTCGCCGGCGACGAGGTCAGTACCAGGCGACTCCCCGCAACCGCGCGAACTCAACGAGGTGGTTATCGGGCGAGTGGCAGAGCGGAGCACGAGCCGAAGCGGCCATGGCGGAGGCGTTGGCGCGGCTTGCCGGCGCTAGGCCGGAGCAGGCCATGGCAAGGGCCACGGAGGGGCGCACGAGCTCCAGCGAGCGGAGGCGGTCATGGTGCGCACGGGGAGGAGGGGAATGCGATGGTGGGAAGGTGGGACCGACGGGAGCCGCGGCGGCGGGCTCATCGGCGGGGGAGAAGACGGCCAATTCGGCCGCTTACCTTGCCGAGGTGAGCTTCCAGTGGCTCGGCGAGGTCGGTCAGGAAGAGGGGAATGCTAGGGCGGGCAGAATTTGGAGGAGGAGCCGCGGTGGCGAGGCGAGGCGGCCGCGGCAATGGCGCGGCGGCTGGGCGGCTGCTCGGCGTGCTGCGGGCGCTGGCGAGGCACGCGAGAGCGAGCGGGAGCGGAGTGAGGCGAGTGAGCGGGAGCAGGCGAGTTCGGGTGGGGTAAGCGCGGGGCGGCGGGGGCCACAGGGGCGCGTGTCGCGCAGCGTCGCCGTCGTTCGGCCACGCGGCGGCCGAGTCCTGCCGCGGCGCCACGACGTCGCGCGCGGGCGCGCGCGCGGGCGGGAGGAAGCCGACGCAGGGCGCGGGCCGGGCTGCCAGCGCTGTTGGGCCGAAAGGGAGGCCGCGGCCCATCAAAGCGAAAAAACGAATTTTCTTTTATAATAAAATTTTTAGATTTTCTTTATTTGTTTTAAATTTGAATTTGAAGATGAAAAAGAGGTTTTCAGAACTTTTGCCCAAAATAAAAGTTGTTCAAAATTTAATTCTCTACAACTTTCATGTAGGGCACTTTTCAAAATTCTAAATAGATTTTGAATTTGGGATTTAAAGCTAAATTTTTAAATAGAAATTCATTTGTTTAGAATATTTTTAAAAGCAAAATTGGAGGTAATTTGAATTCAAGAGTTGCTCCAAAAATCATGTTAATTTACTATAGATTACCTAAAATTGCCATTACCCAAGAGCATACCACTTTTTAGCACTAACATTCAAAGTTAGGGTTCTAACTAATTGCTTTTTCAAATTTAAATTAAAAAGGGCTTATATTTCATGCAATGATAACCATGTATGTGATGCTTATGACTAATGCTTTGGGTGTTAATGCATGCTTAACACCCAAGGGTGTTACAGCCCTCCCCCTTATAAGAATCTCGTCCCGAGATTTTGAGTTACGAACCATTTATTGTAAAAATCTTTATACGCGGTTTGAAGATATTCTTCTGTTTCCCATGAAGCATCACTCTCATCATGATGGCTCCACTGAATCTTGAAGGTTCTTACCACTTTATTTCGAGTGACTCGGTCTTTAGTATCCAGAACTCGAACCGGTTGTTCACGATATTCCAGGTCTGCCTTAATCCGAATACCCTGAGGTTCTATTCTCTCTTCTGGAACACGCAGACACTTCTTTAACTGAGATACATGAAAGATGGGAAAGATCGAACCCATCTCTTCTGGTAACTGCAGCTTGTACGCCACGGGACCTTTCTTCTCTATGATCTGGTATGGCCCTATATATCTAGCAGACAGTTTCTTCTTGATTCCAAACCGTTTCTTCTTTATTGGGGTAACCTTCAAATAGACGTAGTCACCCACTTGGAAATCCAATGGTCTCCTTCTCTTATCTGCATAACTCTTCTGACGGGATTGTGCAGCTTGCATGTTTTGTTGGATAACACGAACCTTTTTCTCTGCCTCATCTACAAAATCAATTCCGTAAAACCTTCTTTCTCCAGGCTCCACCCAATTTAACGGTGTCCTGCACTTCCTGCCATACAAAGCTTCAAAAGGTGCCATCTTGATACTCTCTTGGTAACTGTTGTTGTAAGCGAATTCTGCCAATGGTAACCAGGATTCCCATGAGCCTCTGGATGATAGCACACAAGCTCTAAGCATATCTTCAAGCACAGCATTAACTCGTTCTGTCTGCCCATCTGTCTGTGGATGGTAAGTTGTACTACGAATCAAACTAGTGCCCAAACCTTTATGAAGATGTTTCCAAAAATGAGAGGTAAACTGTGAACCACGATCAGACACGATCGTTTTTGGTATACCATGTAATCGGACAATCTCAGCAATATACTTTTCCGCATATTGAGGGGGTCGGAATGTTGTCTTAACTGGCAGAAAGTGAGCTGATTTGGTAAGGCGATCTACTATTATCCAAATCGAATCATGTCCTTTTTGTGTGGTGGGAAGACCAGTGATGAAATCCATACTTATATCATCCCATTTCCAATCGGGTACAGACAAGGGTTGCAGAAGTCCTGCGGGTCTCATGTGAAGAGCTTTAACTCTACAACACATGTCGCAACGAGCAACATAAGCTGCAATCTCCTTTTTCATCATAGTCCACCAATAACGGGGTCTCAACTCCTGGTACATTTTACTACTTCCAGGGTGAATAGATAGCTTAGAATGGTGAGCCTCATCCATCAACTTGTTCTTGAGCTCTCTATCCTTGGGTACTACCAGGCGATCCTTAAACCATAACACTCCTTGGTCATCCAATCGAAAGTATTTGGTGGGTTCTCTTTTCATCTTCTCCTTGATATGAAAGATTCCCTTATCTGTTTTCTGACCTTCAATGACCTGGCTCTCCAGAGTACAACGGATCTGAATATTATGCAATACAACAGGATGTAACAAATTGAACCCTTCTTCAAACAACGGTTGCACACCAATAGCATGTGATTTTCTGCTTAGTGCATCTGCTACTACATTAGCCTTCCCGGGATGATAGTGCACGTTCAGATTATAGTCCTTTATCAGCTCTAACCACCTTCTCTGTCGCATGTTCAATTCAGCCTGGGTAAAAATGTATTTAAGACTCTTATGATCTGTAAAGATATTACACACATTACCCAGCAGGTAGTGTCTCCAAATTTTTAGAGCATGCACCACTGCTGCAAGCTCCAAGTCATGGGTAGGATAGTTAGCCTCATGCTTCCTCAATTGTCGTGAGGCATAAGCAATGACCCTTCCGTTTTGCATTAGCACACATCCTAAACCATTCTTAGATGCATCACAGAACACATCAAACGGCTTTTCTATATCTGGTTGGGCCAGAACAGGAGCAGTGGTCAACAACTTTCGCAAGGTGCAGAAAGCTGTCTCGCACTCCTCTGTCCATACAAACTTATGATCCTTCTGTAACAGGCTTGTCATTGGTTTGGCAATCTTCGAGAAGTCCGGTATGAAGCGACGATAATAACCGGCTAAACCAAGAAAACTTCGAACTTCATAAACTGTGGTTGGTGACTTCCAGTCCATAACCTCTTGCACCTTACTGGGGTCTACTGAAATTCCCTTTTCAGACAACACGTGACCAAGAAAAGGAACTGTCTTAAGCCAGAACTCACACTTGCTGAACTTAGCATACAGTCGATGTTCTCTGAGTCTAGTCAAGACAACCCTAAGGTGTTCTGCGTGATCTTCTTCATTCTCTGAGTATATTAAGATGTCATCAATGAACACAATCACAAACTTGTCCAACTCTGGCATGAAAATGGAATTCATCAGATACATAAAGTATGCAGGAGCATTTGTCAATCCGAAGGACATGACAAGATACTCGTACAAACCATATCTGGTAGAGAACGCAGTCTTAGGCACATCTTGCGGCCTAATCTTTATCTGATGATACCCTGACCTCAAATCTATCTTAGAGAACACTTTGGCCTTAGACAATTGGTCAAACAAGATATCAATCCGAGGAAGAGGATACTTGTTTTTAATTGTCACCGCATTCAGTGGCCGATAATCCACGCACATGCGTAAGGAGTTATCCTTTTTCTTTTTCACAAACAGTGCAGGGCACCCCCATTCAGACGAGCTGGGACGAATCAAACCTTTCTTTAGCAAATCCTGGAGTTGCTTCTTCAATTCTGCTAACTCATTGGGAGGCATCCGATAAGGCCTTCTCGAGATTGGTGCCGTTCCAGGAATTAACTCAATGGCAAACTCAACATCTCGGTCTGGTGGAAGTCCAGGTAACTCATCTGGAAACACATCTAGAAATTCACAGACCATTGGAATCTTGGCTAGCAGAGTAGTTTGGACCGCACAAATCGTGCTAGATAGGTCTATTTTCCGAGGTAGGACCACCTGAAAGGTGCCTTCCCCACTTGGTTCCTTAAGAGAGATACTTCTTCCTCCAATATCAATTACTACTCCCATCTTATTCATCCAGTTCATACCCATAATCACATCCAAAACTAACTCTGGCATGACTATCAAATTAAGCTTATATTGCCGGTTTGATATGTTTAGGGTTACTCCCTGAACTATCTGATTAGTCAACAGATCAGCCCCGGCTGAACTGATTCTATATGCACATTCCAATTCAACTATCTTTTGCTCATGCCTCTTAACAAAAGCTTGACTTACAAATGAATGGGATGATCCGGAATCAAACAAGACAACTGCAGGATGATTGTTGATAGAAAACATACCAGCTGTCACCGGTTCTCCTTCCGGGATGTCATCCACAGTGGTATGGTGCACACGGGCCTGATACTGCGTCTGCTGTTTCTTAGGGTAGGGGCAAAACTTTGCAAAGTGTCTGGGTTAGTTGCAGTTGAAGCACGGTCCCTTCACTTGAGCCACAGTTCCAGATGAACTGCCTTGTCCTGCCTTCGCTTGGGGTAATGCCATCTTGAACGGTTTCTGGTTCCTCTGGGGTTGCTGAGCATTCTGATTCTTCCTTTGCGGTAGCCTGAACCTTGCACCTGGGGCAGGCGAACGATAAGCTGGACGGTTGGCCACTGGGGCTCTGGACTGGGATGGACCCGACTCAAAAGCTCTCTTACGAATTTTGGAAGCAACATAAACATTGTTGTTCTTCTCTTGCTTCAAGCAGTCACTAACAAAGTCATTGAAACCAGTCCTCATATTGGTACCCACATGTTTCATCATCTTGGGATTCAGGCCCCTCTTGAAGCTAGCGATCTTCTTGGCATCAGTATTCAACATATCAGGGGCATAACGGCTCAGGTTATTGAATGCATGCAGATATTGAGTTACCGTCTTCGTGCCTTGATTCAGTGCCAGGAATTCCCCAAGCTTCATCTCTGTCAGACCAGGTGGAATGTATGCTCCACGGAAGGCTTCAGTGAACTCCCTCCAAGTGATATGGGCGTGGGGAGGAAAAGTGGTACGGTGGTGCTTCCACCACAGTTCTGCCGGACCTTGAAGCTGATGAGCTGCATACTCGGTTTTCAACACTTCAGTCATCCTCAAGACACGGAACTTGTCTTCCATAGTGTTAATCCACTCTTCTGCATCCAAGGGTTCTGCGGCTTCCTTGAAGATCGGTGGACGGGTATCCATGAAATCCTTGAAACTGCTGTACTGGTTTGCTTCGTGTCCACTCGGGTTTATCCCCCGACGGGTGTTATCTGCGATACTACGCAACACAGCTTCCATATTCTGTTGCATGCTCTCCATGTTGCGTTGGCTTCCAAGAAATTGTACAAAAACTGTTCCGCAGTGTAAGGTGGAGGAGGCGGTGGTGGATCACGGTCATCATTACCAGCTACACTGCCACTAGCCTCAGCGGCACCATACACCGTACGACGAGTGTTCGGCATCTGCATGTTTCAGCAACAGTAATTATTAGGTGATGTTGTAGAAATTGCGACCGAATGAAAAATTATGCCGAACTGAATTTACTGGAGAGAATAAATTCATACAACAAAACAGGGGCACAATAAGTCATTCCAATTAACACAACATCACTAATTAGATTACTTAAAGCGCACACATCGCGTCCATTACAACCAAGTTGCCAGCATACATACACTGGACTTTTGACGTTCGGATACCGCCACAAACACATCCAAGTTTTCCAACATTACATCAAGGTCTTAGTCTTTCTACTCATTATTACATGCCCAACGTGCCAACAAAGCAAAAGATCATGCAGGCGGAACCTAGTAGCTAGTGCAACAACTACTAGCCTACTCATCGTGGTCGCTGTCTAAGTCAGAGACGTTGGCGTTGTCGCCAACTGCAGCGTCGTTGTGCTCCTCAGCTGGTGCCTCGGGATCTTCGTCTTCATCCAAATCCATCTCTGCCGCACCAGGAGGAACATAGGGGTTGAGTTGATTGTTCAGCCGATGAACCTCCTCATGCAGGTTGTCATTATATTCCTCTGCATCGGTCAGCTGCTGCTCTATCTCAAACTGTCTAGCCCTCAACACATTCTCTGCAGACCAGGCTTCATTCCTCTGATGGAGCACATGAGTCAACATGCGCTCAGCGTTCTTATTGGCGGTGGTCAGTCGCCCAACCTGCTCTCTCAAGGCACGAACATCTCCCTCGAAAACTACAGTCCTCTGGGTAGCCTGATCCCTCTGACGGGTCAACTGAGCCATCTCTGCGGTGAGTCTCTCAATCTCGGCATCGTGATCTCTCTGAAGCTGACGTCGGTCGTCACGAGCCTGACCAAGAGCACCAGACACACGTCTCAGGCTACCTTCCACACCATCGAAGGCCTTCATCACTGCGAACATGGCACTCATAGCGGGGTTGTCACTGTTCTATGCTTCTGCTGCGCTAATATCCAGGGATCTTCCTCTTGCCTGCTGCCACGAGTCAGTGGAGGGGTTGCCCCTCGGAAAGACTCCAACTATAGCTGCTGCCAACTCCTGAGGAAAGCGATCCATGATATCCCTCAGGATCCCAAAGGTTGCCCTCTCAGCGGCTTCTTCAGTGGTCCTGCCAGTTGACTCAAAACGCCAACCGGTCCACTCAGAACCATCACCTCAGGGACGAACTACTGCTTCCACCGTCACCAAAAGTCCTTCCCCCAACCGCTCATTTGACCAGAAGTAGCGGGGCTCCATTCCATCAGGATAGCCTACATAGCTGAGCACTCTCCACAAGAGCGTAGGCATCCCAAACTCTCCAAGAAAAGTGTGGCGCTGACGAGTGCGTGGAGCAAGCTGATGACGGGGAGCTCTGCCGGTGGACTTGCGGGCTGTCTGCTTGGTACGTGCCATCTGTAGCAAAATTTTATTACCGAGGTGAGAACAGATTTTTAAGTTGGCATTTTTATCGAAATGAGATAACCAACTTATAAGGGGAGGAACAATGTCATGAATGAAATGTACAACATGATGCATGCACGTTACGTACGTCCTCACCAACTTAGAAAATTAACAATTACTAACGGAGTAAACGGTGGCATACAACGATCTCTTGTAAACGTAACTAATACGTACTACTCGATAGCGTTGTTATGTACCTGCAGAAAGTCACTTCAGCCCAAACCTCACAGTATGAAATTATGCAAGAAAGCAGTAAAGTAAGCTACTCGCTCTACACGTATCCCCAGACACACGTATAACGGTAATAACTACCCGAATCATCGTCCTATTGACGGCATCGTCACCACATGACGGAATTCCCACAATTTGGATACCTTTATACGAACATGCGCATGGCACGTAAGTGTTTCGGCATCACATAAGCACTTCCCTAGGTTGGCAGTGTATCCGACCATGCTCTCACACTCCCACTTACCAAGGCGTAGAGGTAATTGATCCATACATTACAACTCAAATGAATGGCACTCATACAATAGCACGCCGTATGAGCGACGAAATTTAAAATATGATGCAAACCCCCAAGTTAGTACTTAATTAAGCCACCTAGAGTCCTTACTGGGCATAAAGGATATGACCACTGGCACACTCTTAAGTTTAAAAGCTTAGTTGAAAACACAGTTTTGTTTTTAAAATACCCATGTGAACAGTAACATGCTAAACCATGCTCCGATACCAGCTGTAACGGATCAACGTAATTATACGAGATTAAGTAAGAAAATCTTCCACCGAGGCGGATAATTTACCAAACTTAAACCTGTATAACCCGAGATTCCATGAAATCACGAGGGATTTCAAACCAACCAACGTACAACCAAGATCGTACTGATTTAGCAGCCACAGTTCACATGTTACATAGAGTTCGCAATAAAAGTTGAATACATCGGAGTTCGGAATAAAAGTTATTACAACATAGTTCAAATTAACATAGCGGAAGTAAATAGTTTTAACACACACATATTTAGTTCAAATACAGTGCCAGGAGACAGTCACGGTCTACAAAAGCATTAGATAAGACGAACAGGGTGACCATTGCCCAAGGTCCTAGTTGTCGCCCATCGCCGGATACAGACAGTTGGAGCAGTACCCATAGTACATCTGACCACCTGCAACAATAATGGGAACAACGCCCTGAGTACGAGAATGTACTCAGCTAGACTTACCCGTCATAAACCAGAAATAAAGGACACCAAGGAGCATGCAAGGCTTTATACAATGGACTGGCTTGACTCATTTGCAAAAAGCATGAGTTGTTATGAAAAACTATACTAGTACTTTTGCATCATTTTTATTATAACATATTCAAGCTAGGTAAGCACCTATTGCTAAAGCAATCACTTGATTCATTAGTAGCGTCTCAAATACCATAACAGGTTTAGCATTTCCAACATTATTCACTTAACCATCAGTGTTCCATTACTGTTACTACGATGCCGTAGCTCGAGTCAAGTGTTCACTAACCGGGAGCGACGGTGATTCGAATCGAATTCCTATCCAGCTGGAGATTTATTCCTCACACAAACCATGCTTCCCCCGTCAGGGTCGCGTAGATTACCAATGACACTTTCCAAGAAGCCGCGGGATAACAATCATGGATCGCACTACCCAGGGACCGCCCGACTGCCAGGACGCACCTTGGGCTCACTCTTCGCGTCCCCGTTACACCCCCTTCAGCACCAGTCTACCAACCCGAGTTTATCCCGGCTCAAAATAGTGTCACTAGCTTCGCGGTCGAAAGGTACTTTATTCGGCCAGCTAAATGTGAGGCATGCATTCAACATGATAAGAGGGACGAGCAACGATCGGTTCTTAATCGACACAGACGGAATCACTATAGTCCAAAACCCTATAAGACTTCGCTGAAAGTCCTATGTTTGGTGTTGGTAATTAGTGACAATGCCTTAGTACTAATCCTATGCCTAAGTTGTATGTAGCATATGAGGATTAGTACATTCCAAGGTTGGTGGCAAGATGGACATGGTGATCATGATGGCCACACTTGGATTTGGACGCAACCCTACGTGATCAAGGCAAAGGTATATGCTTAAGGGTTGTGTTTTAGTAACCAAGACACCTAGTGGGTGTGGTTATATTATAGGATAGATAGCCGTACTATAAAGAGGGGAATGACGCGGCTATTGAACTCCTAAGTGCCTCTAGGTGTGCATTTCATGATCATATGCATTTGGATAGAACTAATAAGAGGGGAATGACGCGGCTATTGAACTCCTAAGTGCCTCTAGGTGTGCATTTCATGATCATATGCATTTGGATAGAACTAATAACGCCTCGTAAAATGATTGTGAAAATGCTAACACACACACACACATGACGAGAACACTTGGTGGTGTTAGCACGTTTGCGATGGCGTTGGAGTTTAAGCGGTAGAGAGGGTTTGGGGTCCTCTCTCCCTCCCGCCGAGCGTGCGAGCGCGGGATTCAGGCGATTTCGGGGAAATGAAATGCCTATTTTCTACTACGCCGGAAGTCGGAAATCAAACGGAAATTAAACGGAAGCGAACGGAGGTCACAGTGGTGACCGGACGCTGCACCGGACGCTGCACCGGACGCTGCACCGGACGCGGTCACTGTTTGACCGGACGCGTCCGGTCAGTGTCCAGTGTCTGTGTGGTTTTCAGTCGGTTGATCGGACGCGAGGCGCGTCCGGTCACAGGCGACCGGACGCGTCCGGTCGTCCAGGGAGCTTACTGGACTCCGACCGGACGCGGTCACTGTGGCGTCCGGTCAGTTCTTCAGCGCGTCCGGTCGATGGTTCGTTTTGCGCGACTCAGTGTTGACCGGCGCGTCCGGTCAGTCACGGGACCGGCGCGTCCGGTCGTGACCAGCGCGTCCGGTCGTTGCGACCGGCGCGTCCGGTCAGTGGATCGCGAACTAGCCGTTACGCGACCGGCGCGTCCGGTCAGTTTGACCGGCGCGTCCGGTCAGCGCGATTTCAGCTGGATCTCATTCCTAACGGCTATATTCGAAGGGGTACGTCTATAAATACTCGTTGGCCGGCTCAAGGCTCTCTCTCTTGGACATTTGACATACTTGTGAGCACTTTGAGCTAAGCAACTCCCCTCCCACTCATCTCTCTTGCTTCTTTGCATATTCGAAGTGAGATTGAGTGATCCAAGTGCATTTGCATTGTGAGATAGCATCTAGTTGGCACTTGGTGGTTGATTTGCTACGGGATTCTTGTTTCTCTTGGTGGTTGCCGCCACCTAGACGGCTTGGAGCAGCTTGGAGGCGTTGGCAAGAGTTGGTGATTGTTCTTGGCCACCTCCGGTGATTGTGAGGGGTTTGTGCCTACCTCGGCGGAGCGCCAAAGGCAATATTAGTGGATTGCTCGTGTCATTTGCAACCTTTTGCCATTTGGTAGGTTCTTGTGGCGCCTTTTGAGAGGCTCGGTGTGAGACCGATTAGCCACCGAACCACGTGGTGAAGAGGGACACAACGGGGACTAGCGTGCCGGCAAGCACGTGAACCTCGGGATAAATCTTCGTGTCATCACTTTCATATTGTGATTGATTGATCCCGGTGTTCGGTTGTCTTGGTATTCATTGTTGATCATATTGGTTGGCTCAATACTTCGCCCCTCGGTGATACCCTCCTAACTCTCACTTGTTTTATCTTCTTAGTTAGCTTTGCTAGAGTAGCTCTTTTGTGTAGCTTGCTAGTTGTTGTGGTAGTTACCTCCTCGGTTTGACTTGTGCGGTTGAGTGCAAATATACTAGAATTATGAATTGGATAGGTGGCTTGCAAACACCCCGTAGGCTAAGCAAAACTCGCATCTCGCTATTTGTTGTATTGATAAACTTGTTTAGCTTGTCATTGTAGAAAAGTTTAAAAGGCTATTCACCCCCCCTCTAGCCATCAAGACCTTTCATTCGCCCGGTCTTCCTTTATCTACCAACACTTGGTTAATTTTTATGATCACAATTACAGCTAACCATAACCAGGTATCCACCTATAACTCGCAGGTGACAGGAAATCACCCGACTTCTATCGGTCTAAGCATGGCTAAGCAATTTACTCGATCCTGACCTAACAGGGTAAAAGGTAATCCGGTGGACAAGGATAATAATGCAACAACGGTTTCACTCAACTCCTATAACTTAATGCAACAATATAAATAACTATAACTCATGTAACAAGGAATTGCTTTTATAAAGTAGGAGACTTAGAATGTTCCGGGGCTTGCCTCTTTCGAACGAGCTAGGATGGTGGTCTACGCACTCGGGCAGCTCCTCGCCTGGTTCTTCTTCCTCGGGCACCTCCTGTGACTGGGGCTCCTGCTGATCCGTCCAAACTTGCTCCTCCGGTACTACTGCCTGCGACTCCTCCTACGATCCTGTATGATGCAAGTGCATAAGCAAACATGCGAATGATGCATCGGATTACGGTGGAATGCTTTGATGTCATGATATGCAGATGAGCACATGGAATGGGCAGTTTGGATATAACTACATCTTCTACAAGGTAGTCCACGTCATCCAAGAACATGTACCCTAAAACATGCACCTTATTACTCTACTAGTTAGCACATCATCTACACATACAAGTGATCCTAAGTTACCAAATCTTACCAAACTAACTCATCCAACAACATCAGCAAGACCTAATGATGCTTCAAAGATACACCAAACATATTTTATTACTCTTAATTTCTCTTAAAGAATAATCTTTTATTCCCTATCTGACTAGGGTTACACAGCAACACCTATTTCTGGTGTAGATAAAAATCTACAAAAATTACAGTAGCTTACTCTTACCCTAACTAACCTACTACTAAATTTTCATGAGAATTGAATATGTAAAACTGCCTATACAAAATAAACAAGTTATAGCATAATAATGAGCATGAAATTATTTTGTACTAGAAAAAGTATCAAACAATAGATTTCACATTTTTCCTATGTTACTTACAGTAAACTAACATACTACAAAAATTATCACATGTATGTTTTATACAAATTTAGCTCTCTACTAAAAAGAACAAAGATTATCAATTAAAAGCATTTGAACTACACCTTAATAATCTTTCACAGAACATACTTCACAAGTATTTTTCCTAGAAAGTACATCACTAAGGAAGGTCAATGCAACAAGAATCACATTTTTCCCATTATTATTTTATTTACTACATATTTTCTAAGATATCAGCATTTATAGCAATTAAATAAATCTACACAGAAAAGTGTCACAAAATTAACATGAAATATTTTTAAACTGTAGATCTACTCAAGAGAAACACTACAAAGTTTGTTTCATAATTTTTGGAGCTATAAATCTGGAGATATGATTTTTCAAAGCTATTTCATAATTTATGAGAAATCATTTTTCATAATTCTTTAAAAATCTGCCGGTGAAATCGTTGGATGCACCCGGTGCAGTGCACCCACACGCGCTGACACGCGGGACCCTCGGGTCAACGGGGAGCCGGAGCCGAGCCGGGGGAGGCGCTGACCGGGGGAATCCCGCCGTCGGCGAGGTCGCCGGCGACGAGGTCAGTACCAGGCGACTCCCCGCAACCGCGCGAACTCAACGAGGTGGTTATCGGGGGAGTGGCAGAGCGGAGCACGGGCCGAAGCGGCCATGGCGGAGGCGGTGGCGCGGCTTGCCGGCGCTAGGCCGGAGCAGTCCATGGCAAGGGCCACGGAGGGGCGCACGAGCTCCAGCGAGCGGAGGCGGTCATGGTGCGCACGGGGAGGAGGGGAATGCGATGGTGGGAAGGTGGGACCGACGGGAGCCGCGGCGGCGGGCTCACCGGCGGGGGAGAAGACGGCCAATTCGGCCGCTTACCTTGCTGAGGTGAGCTTCTAGTGGCTCGGCGAGGTCGGTCAGGAAGAGGGGAATGCTAGGGCGGGCGGAATTTGGCGGAGGAGCCGCGGTGGCGAGGCGAGGCGGCCGCAGCAATGGCGCGACGGCTGGGCGGCTGCTCGGCGTGCTGCGGGCGCTGGCGAGGCACGCGAGAGCGAGCGGGAGCGGAGTGAGGCGAGTGAGCGGGAGCAGGCGAGTTCAGGCGGGGTAAGCGCGGGGCGGCGGGGGCCACAGGGGCGCGTGTCGCGCGGCGTCGCCGTCGTTCGGCCACGCGGCGGCCGAGTCCTGCCGCGGCGCCACGACGTCGCGCGCGGGCGCGCGCGCGGGCGGGAGGAAGCCGACGCGGGGCGCGGGCCGGGCTGCCAGCGCTGTTGGGCCGAAAGGGAGGCCGCGACCCATCAAAGCGAAAAAACAAATTTTCTTTTATAATAAAATTTCCAGATTTTCTTTATTTGTTTCAAATTTGAATTTGAAGATGAAAAAGAGGTTTTCAGAACTTTTGCCCAAAATAAAAGTTGTTCAAAATTTAATTCTCTACAACTTTCATGTAGGGCACTTTTCAAAATTCTAAATAGATTTTGAATTTGGGATTTAAAACTAAATTTTTAAATAGAAATTCATTTGTTTAGAATATTTTTAAAAGCAAAATTGGAGGTAATTTGAATTCAAGAGTTGCTCCAAAAATCATGTTAATTTACTCTAGATTACCTAAAATTGTCATTACCCAAGAGCATACCACTTTTTAGCACTAACATTCAAAGTTAGGGTTCTAACTAATTGCTTTTTCAAATTTAAATTAAAAAGGGCTTATATTTCATGCAATGATAACCATGTATGTGATGCTTATGACTAATGCTTTGGGTGCTAATACATGCTTAACACCCAGGGGTGTTACAATGTCTCCTAGAGGGGGTTGAATAGACGTTCCTAATATTTTCACAACTCAAAACAACGCTTTGAGCCTTATGAGTGAAAGAACCGAGATGTCGCCTAGAAGGGGTTGAATAGACATTCCTAAGATTTTCACAACTCAAAACAATGCAATGGATTAGATAACCTTCAAAAGTTTCGACGGGTTCAAAACTTTTGATGAAAACTTTAGAACTACCGAGCTAGACAGAACCAAACGAAATGAAACTAAGCCTAATAAATTCTAGCTCAAACCCAACTTGGAGATATAAGTTTGGAGATGTCCAATAGCAAGTTCATAAAGCACTTGCACTCATCACAAACACGCACAAACCAAGTAGATCGAGATAAACATAAATATTGTAAAGTAAAGCACAAAGGAGACAATTGATTTGTTCATCGAAGTTCGGGTTCCCACTTGAACCCTATGTCTCTCTTAAGGAGTTGTGAATAAGCACTCCGGGGTGCACTCTAACCAGGTTTCTTTCAGCCACTTATCTTGATCCACTAGCGTTATCTCTTCCCATGCGGACGTGAGATCGGCCATGGCAAACTTGCCACGACACTCGACTCACTACAACCTTGATTGCTCATCCGTAATAGGGGTGGGCATAATTAACTGAAACCGAAAAACCAAACCAGAATAACCAGAACCAAAAGAACTAGAACAAAAATAATCAGCTCCCTAGTTGGTTCCGAATATTAAGGAGCCGAATAAAGTTCGGTTCATACTTCGGTTAACCAAACTAACCCAAATTCATGAATTATACTTAGCTTACTTGCATTTTGTAAGACTGTGTTTGGTTTATGCGTGATGTCTCGTGCTTGAACTGTTATGTATTTATGTTATTACATTATTATTGTTCTCTTATCAATTATTATTATCTAAAATGAGATAGTGTTGTCAAAATTTGCTTTAGAACCTAGTTCGAAACTGGGCTGAAATAATAATAAAAATCTTAATTTCTAGAATTTTTCAAAATTGATCGGTTCCTTTTCTAGGAACAAATTTCTTCGAGAACCGATGAGCCGAACCGAAACCGAATGCCCATCTCTAATTGGTTAAAGTGAAAAACACCTATAATCACAAAAAAATTAGGTCTCACCTAGATTATAGGATTATTGTAGTCTGATCCACCTATGACCCAGTCCGTATGAATTACGATTAGACTATCTTAGCCAATTATTATTATAAATAATCGCAATGATTCAAATATGTCCTTGTTCGACCAGTATTATCAATAATTGTATCGGTTTATTCATGTATATATTCTATATATATATACAACACAATATGTATGAACGATTCTTAAAAATAGTGTAGCATTTATATGGGAGGAAGAGGTAAGTGTTCGTTTGTCTCTCCATCTCCAGCAACCAACCCTGGTTCATATTCATCGGAGTTGCAGGGTATCCAGATTCTATAAAACCCACGAATATATTAGTAACCCTTTTGCAGATTATATATTTCTGTTGTCTTCCTTGCGCTCCCGTAGTCCCCCGTGCCCCCTGTCGCCCCAGCACCGAAGCCGCCGAGCCAAGCGACTCGCCGAAAGAAACTGCCAATTCAATACGACTAATCTCGCCGCCGCCGCCGCCGCCGGGTTCTTCATCCGCAGGGGCAGGGTTCATCCCCGCGCAGATATTTTCCTCCTTTGATTTGATTGATTTCTTATTAGAGAGTTTAATCCGAGGCGCTTGTCTTGTCTTGTGGTGGGGTGCGCCCTAAGACCTAGCCCGGAAGGGGTTTAATCTAGCTATATAGGGTTCTTCCCGCCGCGGCTCGTCACCATTGGCAGCCTCGCCGCCGGCCGGCAATCGACGGCAGGCGGGCCGTGCCCTCACCCTCCTCCCAATCACTGGGAGGCGTCGCCCCTCGTCGTCCCCTCCCTTGTACTGGACGGATTCGTTTGCTTCTTGGCGGTCCCTGCTAATGCAATCGAGTAATCTCATCTAGCCGAGGCTTTCCATCCGCGGTTTAGGTCTTCCCTCTCAAGCGCGCAGAAGCAATCAATCCACCCAGGCGCGGGCGGGTGCAGTTTTTCTTCCCCGGCAATTTTGGGTTCAACTGAACCCCCCCATGCCCTACGGGAGGTCCACCCCTGGCCCGGCCTCTCAACCGTGGCTGGTGGGTGGACGTTGAGTGGTGCCTGCAGCCATGGAGCAGGACACACCGATGTTGAAGCCAGGATGGATGCAGCGTGACAAGGCAGCAGGCGCTGCCAACATCTGGGCTACAGCTTCCTCCCACTCAGGTAAACTCCACCAGCCTTGCGAATTTTGAGTCTATTGTTGTCAGCTAGCTGTGGCTGCTGTGCTATAGATAGTAATGTAATGCAATTGTAACGCCACATTAGGATTGGTAGGTTCTAAACTTCATCATAGTATAATTGGGGTAACCAAATAACGCTTGTGAAAACTGAAAAATGATGCTTTTGATTTGTTCTTGTGCTTCACATGCATTAATCATCAAAAGATTTATATTTATAGGAACAGTGTTTTGTTTGCATATGCATTTAATCTTGCTACCGTGACTGCAATTTAGAGGCAGTTTCTACTGCTTTGTTTTATTCGTTCATCAAAGTGACATTACAGTGAATGTTTATCGAAGTGTCCTACATGTCAATCAACTATAAGCACCATTTTGTTTTTGTGTTGCAAAACTGTTATTTATACCAATAACAACTAACAAGTATTTTTCTTGGATGCTATAGATTATCAAGCTGCAGGTGGTTCATTGAGAAACCATTCATCTGGACATTACCGTGACCATGGTTCCCAGCAATCATCATCAGGGAGAAGTTCAGGCTCGAATGGATCTCGCCGGCCTGACCGGGATGGAATGGGGAAGTCAAGGGACTATTTCAATTTCAGAAAGTTCAAGGACAGGGATCGGCAGAGGGACTTTGATTCCCGTGATTGGGAGAGTAGGCCGGCTGCTGCAGTTTGTGATGATTTCAAGTCCTTTAGCACATGCAAATCTGAAAGGGATAGGATGAATCGTACCCGCTCGAAGGCAGACACATGGAACAAAAGCAGCGGTAGCACCTCTAGAAATAATGCAGTTAGTTCCTCTAGAAGCAACGACAAAAGCAGTACTGTTGCTAGTACTGGAACTGGAACTGTTAACTCTGTTAGAAATGCAGCTTTGGGGACCTCCATAAGCAATGCTTCTGTCCGGACCTCAGTAAGCAATACTTCTATTAGTAATGCTGTAAGCAATGCCAGCAATGCTGCTAGCATAACCTTTGAACGGGAATTTCCGCAGCTTAGTTCAGAGGACAAAAATGGAAGGCAAAGCATAAGCAAGGTCCCATCTCCTGGTATCAGCACCGCAATTCAGAATGTACCTATGATATCTCCTGATGGCTGGAGCTCCATGCTAGCAGATCTTCCTTTATTAAGTGATCCGAAGAAAAGTCTAGCCACTTCTTCTCTATTGCACATTGCTCCTAGTAAACAGACCGAAGTGTTGCCAAACAGTGGGACTGCATTAAGCATGGCAGAGACAGTGATGCAAGCTCCTCTGAGAATTTCCATTAGGCCTCAGGTAACTAGTGAACCACAGATAATGCTTGCAGTGTGCTTTTCATTAGACATTGACCATTCAAAATTTGGCTTTAGTTATGATTGTACCTTTTCCATTGTAGTTATCGACTGAGGCTCAGAAGATTGAAGAAAGAACCTTGAAGCAGCTTACTCTAAGACCTATTACACCTCCAGCAAGCATATCTTCGGTAAGTTCCTAATATAATTCCGACAAATGTGAATAATATTGTTTAGAAGTATCTATGCCTTCCATCATTCATATGAGCATGCAGCCTTTTGGACATATGATAAATATATTAGATTGGGCAACACATAAAAAGGAAACAATTGATTCTGGAGTTACACTAAATAATTTTTCATCGAAAAGGAAATGGGAGGTAGAAGAAACTTGATATAATGAAAATATTTTACTGACATACTCAAAATTTACATTCCATTACTTTCCATCTAGTATTCCACATAGTTGCTACTAGCTTTTTTTTGAGAACATATTTGCTACTAGCTGATAAGCTGAACATTGCACAAAGTGCTGATGCTTTCAGAGATTACTTATCTTTACACCTTAAATAGCTTCGCATCAGTATGAAGATGCCTTAGTTGTTAAGGTTGAATATCTGTGGTGCTAATCGACATATTTACTTCAGTATTGTGTATGTTTTGATTCATAATGATAACATTATTGTCAATCAATCTAAATCCTTACATTGGGGTGACTGAATGATAGCCCTGTTGTAGCTATGGTTGTTTGGACTAGTTTATGCCTTTATGAGGGCCATGGGGGCACATGGTTTCCTTCCTACTGCAAACAATCAATGTGTAATTGCTGATAAAAAAAAAACTACATTTACATGCCATAAGTACTGATTCTTGACTTACAGTTTTGTTGAAGCTAGTATGATATCATACATATGTGCATGAAAAAGTTTAGTCTTATGCCTGTTTAAATCAACCTTGTTTGTTAGTTATAATTGTGATGTGGATTGTTCTTACATATCCTCGTTGAATCATTGAAGGATAAATTACAAACATTACTCGAACTTGGAAGTCTTAAGCAGTTTTGGTTTTTGCTTGTCCACATTATGTTTTCTACTTAGTGAGCTTCTGTAGTGCTGAATTAGTATACATGCTTAACTAATTGCTTTCAATAATTGTCCAGGCTCTTAGTTCTTTGAAAATAAAAGGTACAAGGCTTGGAGATCCTACGGGTCCTAGTAAGACCTCACAACTATTAAAAGTACAGTCAGCCAACGGTTCTACTAGAGCTCCAGTTAAAGCAGATGTTTCAAAGCTCTCTCAGCCAGGAAGCTTCCAAGTTCTCAGTCGAGAGCAAAACGGTACTGCACACACCACCAAAGACTGCCCTGTGAAACCTGTGAGTCCTCCAACTCCTTTGGTTTCAATGGAAACACAGAAAAAACCAGTGGTGAGCCAAAAGTTGAAGTTTGGCACCAATGAGCGCCCTCTGCCCCTGCAAGGTCCATCTCGTGATAGAAAGTCAAATGCAAGAGACAAGGTTAGATTCTTTGAGATGCTACGGACCAAGGCTTCAAATGGTTCGAGCACAGTTAATGTGAAGCAGGATTCTTCTCTTAATCTTGAAAATGATTTCTCCTTGTTCCATTCTGAGATGAAATGCACGGGGCATGGGAAGTGTTTCTGTGAAGAAGCAAATTCTTCCGAAGGGTCTCAGAGGCACCTATCTGATACCGAGGAGCACATTCCATCCTTGAAAAGTGTTGTGTGCAGGATGCCTCAGCAGCCTCTAGTTGAAAGCAGAGAAGCTGACTCATCATCTGAACCTGCTGACACAGGTGATGAAGGATTTCAGTCATCCCTATTGGGCAGCACAGAAGGCAGTTTGTCCTCAACACCTGCAGATTCGGATGATGGGTGGAATAGATCCCAATCTGGTAACGAGGAAGCAAGTTCATTATCAGAGGATACTGAACCAGATGACGAGTACCATCCAGCTCACCTTTCTCCAGAAGATAAGCGTTTCATGATGTTGCTTGGTTGGAAAGAAGATGAAATAGTGCAAGTGGCACCTTTGGATTTCGACGAGATTGCAGACACTGTAAGCCATTCATTTGCATCCTTAATTTCCCAGCGGTCAGATGTTTCGGTTTTTCCAGTGGTTACTGGTTCATTTTTACCATTTCCACCACCTTCTCTGATATCAATTCCAATCCTTTGTAGGTAAAAGGCTGTGAGGAACTCAAGAAGAAGCTTCAGTCTATGGAGTCCAATGAAGATATCAAGAGCATTCTCCTCCATATTGAGCTGCAGCAGCACAAGAGTACAGGGGCCTAAAGACAATGGGAACACCCGGCTGGCCATGTAGAGACTGATAATATAGATGTTGATCATTTTTGGCATGAGTTTTTGTCTTGGATCGTTAACAAGGCGATATTTTTTTCCTCTCTATTGCCGCATGTCCAAAAGTTAGAGATTTAGTGCTCACAGATAGTTCTGACAGGTTTTTTGCACACTGAAAGGAGCTTGGGGTTTCCCCGTGTAAGTCCGATCTTGGAATCACATGGCCGTGCTGCCCTCTGAAAGAATAGGCAATGTTCTCACATGCCATTGTTTGCTATTAAAGACATATTGGGTTTTGACATGAAAAGGCGCGTCATCAAAAGGTTAATTCATGAAAAGGCGTCTCAAAAGATTAATTTGGATCCATATTATATGTTGATTTGTGACTCTTTTGCACGAGGAAGTGAGACGATCTTGAGTTCATGTGAATTTTTTTTAAGGGATGTGAAAGTTCTTTGACGGGCATTGTTTGGAACGAAGGAATAGACCATACAGAGGCATGTTTAGAACAAAGAAATAAAAAACAGAGGAATGGATTAAAACGTAGGAATAAGAGTGGTTTGGTACGAAAGGAAGGAATGGATGAAAACGGATATAAAGGGGTGATTCAAACGTAGGAATAAGAGGAGAGCCGGTTTGGAACAAAGTGAGAAGGAATGGATGAAAACGGATATAAAGGGGTGATTCAAACGTAGGAATAAGAGGAGAGCCGGTTTGGAACAAAGTGAATATAGTGGATATAAAGGGGTAGTTGGAACACAGATGTCCCTATCACAGGAATCAAAACACATATACTCCCACCGTCTAGAAAAACATGTAATTCTAGCACAGTATCACATTTTAGTATCTTGATTTTGACCAATTATAGATAAAAAAGTATCATATTTATGATATCAAATAAATATTATTCAATTAATTATGAAATATATTGTCATAATAAATTGATTTAGAGCCATAAATATAAACACTATTCACTATAAGCTTGGTCAAACATGAACTACTTTTTCTGGCACGCAACCCGTAGTTGTATGTTTTTACAGACGGAGGAAGTAATAAGTTATATAAACCCCCATTATTGCTAAATGATATTAATTAACCTCAATATTTTCGTTCCTATCCAGCACCATTGTTGCAACGGTAATGCTAGATATAAGGCGTTCGTCCGCCCGGACGGTGCCGATGGTGGGTCGCAACGCAGCCTAATAGCGAAACCTGTCTTCCTCCCTCTTCAGTGAGTCCGGACGGTCGCAACACAGCCCAATAGCCCGAACGGTGCCGATGGTGAGTCTTCACCGCGCGTCCCACCCGCCGCGGGCTTCTTCGGTGCACGAACCCACCGCGGCCTTCTCTACGGGACCTGCCTGGCCTTCTCCATCGGAGCAGCAAGCTCCGCGCCACCGGCGAGCTCTACACTGGTGAAGTTCACACGCCGATGAGCCTCTATTCGTAAGTAGCATGGAGATGTTGCGCTGAAAGCGCAAGCTGCAAACGTATGTTTTAAGTGTTTCAAATGTGTGTTGTAAGTGCTTCATATTGATGTTGCAAAAGTAGATCCATATGTTATATATGCTGCAAGTGTTTCGTAGACATGTTGCGAGCATTTGTTTAAAGTGTTTCATATGTTTCAGACGCATGTTGAAAGCGTTTTGATGTGGATGTTGCATGTTTCACACATATGTTCAGGGATGAAAACGGTACGGATATTTTCCGACCGTATTCGAGACCGAATCCGTTTAGAGGGATTTTAATCCGTCCGTATCCGAGTCCGGATATTTAACATCCGATACCGTATTCGTATCCGAATATTTAAATCACATATTTATGATGTCGATATCCAATCGTATCCTATCCGGTATTTTTTATACTATCCGTATTCGAATCCAAATCCGGACATAAATATGAAAACAAATACGATATCAGTGATATCCGTCCGTATCCGATCCGTTTTCATCCCTACATATGTTGTAAGAGTATGTTCAAAATATTTCAGTTGTTTCATTCTTATGTTGCAATAAGTATTTTCAAGTTGCAAGTGTTTTATCTGGACGTTACATATATTTCACACATATATTACAAGTGTATGTTCCAGATGTTTCATCTGCTTCAGACTTACTACCTCCGTCCTAAAAAGAATACAACTATGAGTTGCGTGCCACGAAAAGAAGTTCACGTTTGACCAAATTTTTAGAAAATAATATTCACAGTTATGTTTTAAAATTAATTTATTATGAAAATACATTTCGTAATTAATCTAATGATATTTATTTGGTATCATAAACCGGGATACTTTTTATCTATAATTGGTCAAACTTAACGTACTGAAACGTGATACTGTGCTAGAGTTGCATTCTTTTAGGGACAGATGTAGTATATTGCATTCAAGTGTTTCATGTTGTAAGTGTTTCGTATTATAATGGTATGTTCAGAAAGTCGTGGGAGCACAGCCCAGGCGCTGGGGAAGAGGCGCGACGAGGCGGGGCCTGGCAGATGGAGCGCACGACGCACCTAGAGTCCTGTGGACAGGGGTGTACTCGTCCTCAGCTAGGCTCCTGGGTCCTGCCCGCACGGAGAGAGGAGGGGGTTAGGAGGGAGGAGTGGTGGGCGCAGCCAGGGTGCGTGTACGGGGCAAGGCGAGGTGGACAGGAGCAAGGCGAGGCAGACAGGGGATGAACTAGCACGTGCAGCACAATACGGCGCAGCGGCAAGCGCGGGTTGGCTGGCTAGGACAGCAGCATGCGCGGGACGTATGGACATGCTGGTCATCTGCTCCGAACGTCAGAGCACTGGTAAATCCCTTGTTGCATGTCTAAACTACCGAACTACTGAAGCACACAACATTCCCCATGGCAGCCAAAGAGTTATTGCGGAGCTTGTGCCACCGCGGCGATTAGCAAAGCTGCTAGCTTCACACGCAATGAGAAAGCAGCAAGCTCATTTTCAAATTCCTCCAAAAATACTTAAGCCTTCCTTCTGGAAAAGTTTTGTCACTTCCTGTATTCCAAACGGTGAGCTTGCCAAAGGAATGCTATTCCTGTGCTTTTCCTCCGTTTTCCCTTCAATCCTAGTGCTCCCGCTGAAAAGCCATGACTGAAAATACTGTTCGCTGATTTGCTGTGAAAAAAAAACACTGTTCGTTAAATGAAAAAGTACGGCTTATAAGACTAGCGAACAGGGCTATATGATCCGGTACCAAACCCATGATCTTGGCACCTTGGTAGCCCTTTGTACCACTAATAGCTGGTAATAGGAACAAGATTTGCTAAACCAACATCCGTCCACGGCTCATATGTTACAGCATGGTACCCTCTCATGAACGACAGAATGTGTGAAAGGAACTCGCAAAAGAATGTCAAAAATTGCATAAAACAATGTCCTCTACACTACATGATCTCTGCTTCCATACGCATCAGCTGAGAAACCCTCCCCCTACATGTAAGATCAGTAACATCAGTTGCAACCCTACTTTTCCAAGCCACGGGCAGTTCCTAACACCACCGAAAGTCACGGGCAGTGACAGACCAAAATTACGTGTTGTTGCAGAATTTTTCCAAGCCAAAGTTACCACTGGCAACATCCTGTTTTCTGCAGTTTCTAATCATATTCCACGGGGCATGATCTTTGGGTTTTGTCAAGTTAAATTGAGGAGTCACCTATGCAGGTGTCCACCACGAGGGCTTACCAAGTATGCTACATATTTACGGGCAAAGGAGGGTATGTGCTAGATAAGAGCACTCCAAACTGCTGAATCCCCTTCACCGCAGCGAGCATGTACATCTTTGATCCTTTCAACAGACTTGCATATGCCACTGCAGCTCCAATCGAAAGATGCTACGCAGACATTGCCAGCTTGCCCTTTCCACTCACAATCTGTGGGAGCACGTATTCACAATCAGGAGAAAGTAGAGAGGGCAAACATGTAAAAAAGCCATTGTTCAATACTGTACAACGAAACAGACCTGGGGGAGTTCCACAGCACATGTTCCTTTCATCAATGTGATTAACTTCCAAACCAATGAACCATGATCCAAGCGACACGTCTTCATTTGCATATTTGTGCAGGATAGGCCTGAGAAATATCACTTGCATCATTAGTTTTCCTTTAGAAGAACAGACACCCTTTTGTATGTCATGAACATTAATTAAACATACTGATTGATTGAAATATAAGTCGCAAGATCTTTCGAAACTGCATATATCTGCCCCGTAGCATGACGGAAGTATTTATTTCCTTCCTCCCCAAATTTCCAGTACTCAGGTTCATGGTACTTCACATTCCTATATGAATAGAGCAGGTTCAAGCAGGCCTCTATTAGTGCTTTAAATCTAGCATTTGAATTCATGTTACAGTGTAGTAAGTAAACATTACTTATCAGCAAGAACTGGGCCTGACTTCATGCAGCCAATATAAGTTCTTGGTTTCGTTTTATGCCGAGCAAGGGTAGTGGCAAGCATTCCTGTTTGGTCATACGCATGCACCACAGCACCAGTAAACAAAACTGAGTCAAAAGAATTTCAAGAGGAAGTAATTGTGTCTAAGGAAGAGACAAGCACCTAAGTTTACATGCACATCATCATCAACCTTGACGTAGAAGTCAGCATCCCAGATGCCAACAGCAGTAGAGAAGAATATTTTTGTCTTAGCTGAGAGTTCATGATATCCCTCAACATGGTCCTGCGTCATTAAATAAACAACATGCAGTAAAAAGGTCAGGGCTAGTGCCAGAAAAGTATAGTTGAATTCACTAGTTACTGAAGAATAATGACTACATCCTCACCAGCCTAAGAAAGTCATGATGCTGAGCGTCCTCTGAATCTATAGCTTTGTCTAGTATACTGTTGGATGTAGCACTGTGCAACGAACAAAACAGGCAGTTTTTATATCCAAATTTTAGAAGGTAACAGTATAAAATAAATATCTGCAGGGACCCATGCAAGAGACAATGAATTATGACAGACTAGAATGAAGATTGGAGGGTTTTTTTTTAATCATCGCTGGAGGAAGAACGAGACATAAGTTGGCTTAATACAGTAACAAGTAAACTCAGGGACTTGAGTTGCTTTGCAGATTCATACTCTGCAAGACTAGGTACTTCTGAGAACCACAGGGCTACATGCTATGATGTCTTAGTTCCAAGAACAAAAAATGATAACAGTTACAGTTCAGAAATTAGAGCTACATTATTTTTTATGCTGTAATATTGCCAGTACATTGTTCAGTATATCAACATGGACGAATCATGCGTCTGAATCACAATTATTCATATCTGTGGTAGTCTAGTAATAAAGAAAAGTACCGGGAGTCATTTCATTCTATAATGGAACACGAAAACTGTCCAGTTGAAATTATTACAAGAGCACGGAAGACAAAATACAATGCAATCAGTAATAAAAAATAGCGAAATGTGTTAGGAATACAAGAACAATCTGTTTACCTATGCCCGATAGTGAAGCGGATAACTATTCCCTTCTGTTCTTCTAATTGTTGCAGCTTTTCTCCTAATAAAAAGAAGAGAACTTTAGGGCCTGTTTAGTTCCCACCCAAAAACTTTTCACCCCATCACATCGAATGTTTGAACACATGCATGGAGCATTAAATGTAGATAAAAAAACTAATTGCACAGTTTGCATGGAAACCATGAGACGAATCTTTTAAGCCTAATTAGTCTATGATTAGCCATAATTGCTGCAGTAACACACATGTGCTAATGACGGATTAATTAGGCTTAATAAATTCGTCTCGTGGTTTTCAGGCAAGTTATGTAATTAGTTTTTTCATTAGCATCCGAACACCACTTCCGACATCCTATGAAACATCCGATGTGACACCCAAAAACTTTTCACCCATGAACTAAACAAGGCCTTACTAAAGAAATTGTTGACTGTGATATCCACAGGAATTAAACAACTCTTCTCCATAGCTTACAAGATGCCACAAAACCATAACACCCTTGTCCCTCTTTGTTTTCTATGGAAGGATGGCAAAGTAGAAGTATAGCTTATGTCAAGCGTTAAGCTAGTCCAAGCATAATCTTTTTTTTTTGTGTGGTAGTCCAAGCATAATCTAACATTGGCTGTAATAATCAAAACTGGTGTGCCTTGAATTCCATACGTAGAGATCACTAGGAACTGACAATTTAATCATTGCGCAAATCTAATAGACATGCCCATACCATAATTTGTTCAAACTACTATTCTACTACAACACCAACTACACACCTTGAGGCATCCATGTCTCCCGGACAGAATCACGGCGCTTGCGGCTGCTGAATGCAGTGTTGACTCCAATGACAACAAATGCCTTTTTCCTTGGTTGGCTAGTTTCAGAGGTTACTGGTGAACCACTAGACCGGAGCAGCTCAAGTGTGCTCCGCTTTGCTGCAAGCTCCATCTGCAGCGTTGAGATGGACTTATCCAATGATCTAACACCATAAACAAGTTCCACGGAGAAGTCTTCAGATACAAAAACTCAAATACAGTTGCATGTTTAAGTTGAACCCCATATGAAGTTGAAGGAACTCACTGTATGGCTTCATGGGTCTTGGTTACCTCTCCCATTATATCCTTGTCTTCCCCATGCTTCTGCATCCAAAGTTATATTAGAGATTTTCAGTCAAAAAACAAATAGTAAGAATTCATGGGAAATCACACAGGTTGAAATGGAACCCACCCTCTTTGTGTTGCAATCCTCTGATACAAGTTGGAGCTCTTGCTCTTGCCTCCGGCGTTGAGACATGATATGGTTACTGGTATCCGGTGCTGACCAGAACCTGTAAAACCATCCATAATGATCTCTCATGGAAAATAGAAAAATATAAAAAGGAACTTTTATATTCAATTTCAAAATGTGTCAAAAATTGAACTTTTTGGAATCAAGGAACCAAAATTCTCCTTATAGTACGATCGGGCTCATGTCAACGAATCTATTTCTCAAGATAGTCAGTGAACTCATTAGATGCTATGTTTGGTCTTGACTCCATGTAAATCTTTATCTCAAGTTTCTATTCAGATATAATATGGGCAGCAGTGACTATTTTTCATGTAAAGCATAAAAAGTTAGTTTTTGAAGAGTAAAATTTGATCTTGAATCCAAACCAATCCTTGGCCCATGTTTATATTCAAACACAATACGCCCACCACTACTTCTTTTTCAAGTAAAGTATACAAGTTGGCTTTAAAGATTAATTTTCTACTCGCGAAGGTTGGAGAACTACATTAAATCAACCGCAGTGCCTCAAGGACACTCAGGTACTTCCAAGTACATCTAGGGTTGTCCTAAGTCAAACATATCTCATTCTGACTAACAATATCTACAAAAATATATCATCTGAAATGAAAATAGCTATATAGTATGGAAGCATTTATCATAATGATTAATGGATCCGGTAATGTCAAATTTGTGATGCCAATCTATATAAAATATTAGATATTCGTGGTCAAAGTTTAAAAAGTTTGAGTTCTGACAAAACTACATGAACTTAGGGTATGTTTGGATACACATGGCTAGTTACTAGTTGGGCTAAAAATAGCTCAAATTAGCTATGGTTGGCTAGCTAGTTAGCTAACAACTAGTTGAAGACTTGGCTAAAAAAATTGCCCACCTATTAGCCCTCTTTGTTTGGAAACACTAGAGCTAATTTGAGCTAAAATTAGCTAGCTAACGTTAGCCCATGGTATTCAAACATGCTCTTATATTTACATCGATGTTGTTCCGAACACAAAGCTTTAATAAATAAAAATAAATCCCCTGTTCGTCAGCAAGTAGGAAGATCAAAAGAGAAAACAAAATCACTATTTCGGTTTGAGAAACATATTCAGTTCTCTATCGGCGGTCAAAATCATCCCCAAAATGCAATCTTTAACAGAAACAAAGTATAGTAAATCATGCAGATTTGACAACAATGACACTGTTCTACGAATGAAGGCGGTTCGCTGGTGATCCGAGCTTGCTGTTTGCTAGAACAAAGCTCAGCTTAGTTGCTTTGTCGATTTTTGCCACAAAACTTTTGCCCCAATTCACGTTTTCGTAAGATTTCAGACAAGTTTGATGAAACCCCGATCAGAAAACATAGTCAAATCCATCCTTGCTTCCATTCTTGGCCGAATGAATTTAGTATTATCAGCAGTAAGCACCACCAAACCACGCACGCAGCCATGAGCAGGTACAGGAACAGGAAGATACCTACACCAGTCGACATCAAAACGCGATCTCCCATTCTGAGAAAAAAAAATCTACCAACCCAGATCGCCATGAGCTCCAAGAAGAAAAGACCAGAGCAAAAAAGTGTAATAATAAGAAAAGAAAAGTACGCTCAAAATCCAACCTCCCTCTAAACAAATCTCAAGACGCCATTGGCCGAGGCAAGAGCTTATTCGAACTTCAAATCTGAAACGCGACGAGGGCCTTAAAAATCAATCTTTTCAATGCACAGCCGCCATTACCCCAGCTAAGGAACCCCCAAGAAGCCCAAGCGCAAAGGAAGCGCAGGGCGGGATCCAAAGGTTTCCGCGGAAGAAGAGGTAGTAGTAGAGAGAGGGAGAGGGAGAGACCCACCGGTCGGTGAAGAGCATGCCGAGGCCGAAGCTGAATGCGCAGAGCACCAGCACCCTCCACCTGGCGGAGGACCTCCGGTCCATCGCCCCGCCTTTCCCCTTCATCGCCTCCCTCCGGCGACGCTCCGAATCTTGGCCGGCCTCGGATGGCGAAACAAACCTGAACTCAAGTAGGCACAGCTCCGCTCCGGAGCAGCTCAGCAAAGACGAGGACGAGCACCTCCCGTGGATTTCGGCCAAACACGCACGGAGATTTGGGGGATAGGCAGCGTCGGAGGCAGGCGTCAAAGAAGGCGGCGGTCACCGAAGCGGTGAGCCGACCGGCTAGTGCCTTGGTGGGGAGGAGGAGGAAGCTGGCGGCCTGAAACTCTGCAATGGAGCGCGTGATGCCCCCACACTTTGTTGCCTTCCTCCTCTTCCCACTTTTGAAAGCATTTTCTCTTTTCTTTTTCTTCACTCCTTTTGTTATACATAATACCATAATACGGGTTTTTTTTTGCTTTTACCCATTTATTGCATTTGGACGGGTGTCCTGCCGTGTAAGGTGAGCAGGAGGGCGAGCACTATGGCCTTGTTTAATTAACAATTTTTTTTCCTCCACCTATCATATCAAATGCTTGACATATACATACAGTACGAAACATAGACAAAAAAAAAAAAACTAATTGCACAGTTTTCGAGAAAGATCGCGAGACAAATCTTTTAAGCCTAATTAGTCCATAAAAGCCCTAAGTGCTACAGTAAACAACATGTGCTAATGACAGATTAATTAGTATGATTAGATTCGTATTACAGTTTCCTGACGGGATCTATAATTTGTTTTTTATTAGTACCCGAAAACCTCTTCCGACATTCTCCAAATGTGACACCCAAAAATTTTCATTTCGCGAACTAAACGGACTGTATGTATAGGAGATGGCACCTCCCTGTCTTTTTTTTTAGGAATATGCAGCTTGTTTATGGTATTAAAACCAACCATAAATCATTGTTTGTACTCGTAAGGTGTACTGTAAGTGTCAAGAAAGCAGAACTAAGCATTACTGTTTTCTTTTAGATTCTCACTTTATACTTAGAGACTGTTTTGTTGTTGTGATTAATTTGAACCCCAAAGGTAGGCTGTACTAAATCATGGGCTCATGGCTGCAAAATGGCAGAGAATCAAAGCAGGTCCTTTGGTTGTTTCATTGTTCGATCATGTGATGTGATGCAGCAGGAGGTAGTACATCATTAGCCTTGACGAGCTGGTGCTTAGTTGGAATTGGGCCATTGTTTTAAGTTAGGTCCCGTATAGCAGTCCCGGATGTAAATAGGTTAACTAGATGCAGGTCTCGACTTGTTACAAATGAACCTCACATACGGACTACTAACGAGAAGAGAGAGCAACATTTTTAGCACAAAAATTAGCAGAGAGTAATAATGTATATTTGTTATGAGCCTTGAAAACTACTAGGACTGTACAGCATTTGTACTAGTAGCGGAAAGGACAAAAGGTTGGCGAAAGACGACACGGGGAGTCCGGACACGGTTGAGAATTTCTTTTGTTTCAAAAACAAACGTCAGTACGTCACCAAGTGCGAAAACTGAGTTTTTTTAAAAAAAAAGGTGTGCTTTGTTTGATTAGGCGCCTATGATAAGGTAAAGAGGATGATTAATGCATGTTAGTTGTAGGGCATGATGAGGGGCATCACAATCCCAATGGTCTCCAGCTAATGGGTTTGCGCCATCACCATTCACCAATCCGCCTATATAGTGCTATGCGTGTTGTGCTAACACTAAACACGTCATGGATGAGGAATATGGGCATGGTGGGCTGGGAGAAGAATCACTGTTGTGTTATTAGTGCTGTGTGAGACGACTAAACGACCATGCAAGCCTATGGAAATGCCTTGTTCCATGGTCAAGTAGGAGCAGGAGTACTTGACACTTTTTCAAAAATGCATATATTTTATACATTTTGTGGACGACATTTCACAAAGCACTTCCCGTAGATTTATGATAAGTGAAGCAACGATATATGATGATTATAGTATTTGTATTCTAGCTCTGTGCATACTAGCTTTGTTCTTAGATCAGGCCATACGTCCTCTTTGGATCCCTAGTCTAAAGTTTAGCCACTAAACTTAGGCCACTTTAACTCTTGAGGCATGTCTAAAGTGGTGTTTAAAGTTTAGTCCACCTTATAATTAGACCACACAAGTGAGCTAAAGTAGTCTAAAGTGTTAGTACTCAACTTTAGCCACTAAACTTTAGGCAGAGAATCAAACAGACCCATTGTGAATCAAACCCATCATGTCCAAATTGCTACATTGCTACGTGCAGTGGGAACAAAACTAAAAAAAAGGAATCAAGTTCAAAATAAAAGGGAGAACACGAGGTGATGCGTCGCTTGCAATATTTTGTGGATGGTCTTCTTTAAAAAATGAAAAAGAAAATTATGGATGGGGAATTGGGGATGGTGATGCATGAGCAGAGCATGTCTTCAAGGAAACGATTTGACGGTTGTGAGAGCTCATTTGCATTGTGAGTCTGCCATACCAGGTTTGGCATATCGGAGCATGAACAATGAGGATGCTTAGGGTGCTAACTAGGAGGACTAAACATGAATTAATTATAGAACTAATTGCACAGATGGAGACTAATTTACAAGACGAATCTATTAATCTTAATTAATTCATCATTAGCACATGTTTACTATAGCACCACATTGTCAAATCAGGGTCTAATTAGGCTTAATAAACTCATCTTGCAAATTAGTCTCCATCTGTGCAATTAGTTTTGTAATTAGTCTATGTTTAATACTCCAAATTAAGCCTCCATCCTTTCAATTAATTTTTTGAATTAATATTGATTTAGTTAGGGATGGAGGGAGTTATAGGGAGTGTAGATAAGGCTCTTAAATTTGCTCCTGGTGCTCAATTGTGCTAACAAGGTAGTTAAACTTATTTGTTTCTGAAGGGATTAACGCGTATGCAGTGCAGGTGGTTCATGATTTAACAGCACTATGTTTTCTTAAGCACTCTTTTTTTTTAAACGGTAAGCACTCATATTTAAACCTACGGTACATCTACATCATGGCCTTATATATAGTACTATTTCAAAAAGGCAACGCTCAAGCTCGTGACAGCGATGAGATCCTGCCACCTCACACGCCCGGCCTCTAATAGCCTTTTCCCAAGATTCTGCGGTCTAAAACTAACCATGTTAGGTGCAGGAACATTCATTCCGTCTCAAGCAATGATGGCCCAGTTAGGTGCAACCGTTTGGCAAAGCGGCAGCTTCCAAGACTAAACTATAAGCACTTTGACCATTTGGGTGGGCAACTAGGCAATAAGCTACGGCGTCCTGGCACGTGCCATGCGCGACACTGGAATTCCTCGAGCTGTTAAACTGTTGAGAGTTGAGACGGTCCGCTCATCTTGTTTACCTGTTACGATACGTTACTGTCCATATATCATCGTGTATACACACCAATCCCTGAACTCTTTTCACTGACGGATTAAAATCGTGGCCGCACTGAAATTTGCGAAAATAAAATGCTGTGTGGAAATGATTGCTAAGCACAGAATGTCATGGTCATGGCTACTGGGGGCCGTTTAGTTGCAATTTTTTTTTGCAAAATGGCACTGTAACAAATTTCGTTGTTATTTGACAATTAGTGTCCAATTATGGTTTAATTGGACTCAAAAGATTCGTCTCGTCCATTTCGTCTAAACTATGTAATTAATTTTATTTTTTATCTATATTTAATGCTTCATGCATGTGTCAAAGATTCGATGTGACGGGAAATCTGAAAAATTTTGTAAATTTTTTTGAGAATTAAACAGGGCCTGGCCAGAAAGGCAACAGCACATGTTTGTTGACGAACTGACGCCAAAATTGCCTAGGAAGCTTCCAATCTTGACCCCATGGGTCCTCGTCCTTCTCCTGGACTACAGGCCGACGACCTATACGCTAGTTCCAGGGTTAAAGTCAACTGGACTCGTAAAAACAGAAGCAGCGTAGAACTGCGAATATTTCCATAGACGACGAGGACTGCCCCTTTTGTTCCTCTGTGCCGGTCTGCCGGACGTGCAAGGTAAGGCAACGAATATTCCTTCTGGAAGAATAGTGGAGTAGCAGTCAAGCAGCACACAAGCCAATGGCTGTGGATTACCGATTACCCATGCCCTCGTTTAGTCCACAGAATAGGAAAGAAAAACATTTGTATCAGAATTCCTGTAGCATTTCGTTTATATTTGGTAAAAAATATTCAAATTTTGACTAACTAGGCTTAAAATGTTTGTCTCGCAAAGTACAACAAAATTGTGCAATTAGTTTTTGATTTCATCAATATTTAGTACTCCATGCATTTACCGACATTTTGATGTGACGGGAAATCTTCTTTTTGCATAGTAGAATTTAGGGGAAAATTAGGAGAACTAAACAAGGCCCATATGTGTGTCAACTGTCAACGATACACATATGTAAACGAGTGGACAGCTATTCATAAGTTGCTGGTGCCATCTGTAGGTGGGAAAAAAACATCTGTTTCTGGATACAACGGACTGGAATTTTCATTTTCGTTTAGGCCTTGTTTAGATTCTAAAATTCACCCCCAAATTTCACTATGCAAAAAGAAGATTCCCCATCACATCAAAATGTCAACATATATATGGAGTACTAAATGTAGATGAAATCAAAAACTAATTGCACAGTTTTGTTGTACTTTGCGAGACGAACATTTTGAGCCTAATTAATCAAAATTTGGACAATTATTACCACTAAAAAACAAAAAGTGCTACAGTGTCGGGGGTGGCACTGTGCCGAATCGGCCACCCCCGACTCTGGTAACTAAACGAGGCCTTAGTCCTGAACTACCAACATAGCATAAAGATAGGATGCATTATTCTGACTGGACTGCCATTTAGGTTAGACTTGAACAGGTGAGGTGATGTGATATAGGACCTTAATAGTCACACCTCCCAATCTTCAAAGAGATCACAGGTTCCAATCATCAGAACTGACTGACTTTACAAACATGACTAGAGGCTACAAATGGTGGCAACAGAAACGGGGCTCCTCAGGAAATTTGCACAAGAAATTTGTCAACAGAGAAAATGTAACAATATTTACTGGCTACTTATCATCCCTAGAAGTTTCATGCTCCAAAACATCTTAGAAACTAATTTTAAGCAGCATGGTACACACTATATTTGTATTAATACCAAACTTCTGAACTTGGGTGATAAAATGGACCATGGTACACTAATTGCATTTCAGCCAACAAGCCCGAATCATATTCCCCTTTAGCATCCGCGTCTTTCTTGGTCATACCTATACTTCTCAAGTCAATCTTCAGAGTGGCACGTCCAGTAGATCAACCCACTGCAAGATGCATCACCAGAACCTATAAGCTCACAGTAGACACAAACACACACCGTAGGACTGAATGATCAACGGTCCAAACAAGGAAAAGAGTAAATACCTCACTAACACAAACACGCACTGCAGGACACCAGCAGTGCCAGTCCACGCAGATGGCCCCGTATCTGTAAGCGCATCTTGAACCAAAAAACCGACTGACCCAGCCAACGAGACAAAAGACACCACATATGAAATAAAGAGCCAGAGTTTCACCCTGCAATTCAATGTGTTCCATTGTCATATAGTAAAAGAGGGGTCAATATTAAATCAGACAGGAACTCATAAAAATTCATGAGAACATCCTTCCTTATAACAGTGGTTCACAAATCTGTTAATCTGTTAAGTTGATGTGTGCACAGAAGTGAAATTTTTAACCACATTTTTTTCTCCAAAATAGCAGGTAGAGACACAAGTTGGGCATTTGATAATTTCCGAAGTGATTTATGCAAACAAGTAATGCTGACAATTAAGTGTCTTTACTTCCTGTGGTTTCAGTTTATTTGGCACAAAGGTTAGAAGCCTCAGATAGATGGCTGAATATGGCATGTTTAGTTGGTACCTAACCTTGCCACAGCTAACCTTAGGCAGAGTATGGCTGCCAAAGAAAGTGTGGCTGCTGAAATCAAAGCCATGATTGTGGCAAAGTTTGGCAACAAAATGTATCTATCTATCTATGACACATAGGCCAAGGGGCTAAGAATCTGTGGCAAGTCTGCAACTGTGACAGTGAACCAAACAGCAGCTAGAAATTATGGCACGCCTAATCTGTGCTGCTCTTGGAATTTAGATGGCGAAATTGGGGTTCTTCCTTTCATTTATATCTTTTTTTTTTGCTTGTCTAGTTTAGTTAGTGTTGCCCTCACCCCATTTCCATGGCAATCCAGCGACATGAAAATGTGTGAGTCAGTAGGTTTAAAACATGGCTCAAATGCTTCTAAGTGTGAAAGTGAATCCCATTCGACACAATGCAATTTCTCCCAAACTATTCTGTTA
The DNA here is from genome assembly GCA_038087645.1 of Saccharum hybrid cultivar R570. Lineage (NCBI taxonomy): Eukaryota > Viridiplantae > Streptophyta > Magnoliopsida > Poales > Poaceae > Saccharum > Saccharum hybrid cultivar. Next base: position 3,542,948 of record JAQSUU010000198.1, read on the forward strand.
CAATTATTTTTAAAAGTTGGAACTTCGACTTCCCAGCCAAATAAAAGTCTAAGATCCTGCTCTCATCAGAAAAACTAAAAGTCCAAAATCACTTGCCCTACCGATCAAGCCACCAAAAACTCTTAATTCCATACGTGATCAGATTCAACACAGCAGATAGATAAATATGCACGGGTACGCAGAAAGTAATATCATCATAACTAGTTTAATCAAGCATGATATTGCAAATCACACTGCTGAACACTAAAGATTCAATTAATTGCATCAGTACTAGAAAGAAATCACCTTAGAACCAGAAACCATAAACCTGGCTAGGGTTCGATAATTTTTTCCTCACCTCCACTCGGAGTCGTCGTACGGTGAGTAGTAGCCATCGCCGATGTCCTCCCTGTTGACGGCGTTGAACATGAGCGCGGCGAACGAGGCGAAGAACCCTAATCAAGACAGAATCCACGAGCGGGGTTAAAATCCTAGCTTACAGGGAACACAGAGCGAAGGAGGCGAGACGAGGGCACGACGCTCGCGGGGAACGGCGCGCGCTTAGCTTTACCTGGGAGGTAGTGGAGGAATGGGACGGCGGCGGCGCTGCAGACGACGGCGTCGACCCAGAACCACCAGCCGGCGCCGAATACGGCGCCGGCGACTCCCGGGCCCACGACAGGCCACGCCGCCAGGAGGTTGTTGCTGTCCATCGGCCGCGCCGCGGTGGCCTTCTCCGACTCCGGCGCCGGGAAGGGGAAAAACAGCTTTGAGAGGCCGACCCGGGAGCTGCTTTGTTCAGTCTAGTCCTTGCAAGTATTCTTATTGCGATTTTGCTATGCTCCTTCACGAGAAACAACGCCCTTTTCTGTATAGGGTGAGAAACCGTAGTCCAACACTCCAACTTCAGACATGAACCTTTGGTCTGTTCGTCAACTTATCATTGGCCTATTAGCTGTGCTACAGTATTTTCTCTCAACACCGTAGAGCACGACGCCGGCACAGAGTTCAAAGCCACGGAGTAACGCGAAGGTCACCGGTGTGAAGCTCGTTGGCGGCACGGATCTTGAGAGGGATAGGCGGATGGAGCACGGCTGTAACGGAAGACACGAGTTCGGAAGCGAGATAACAAGCGCCTAGCGCAGTCGAGCTCCGTGCGCGGAACGGGCAGGCAGCAGGGGCGGCGCGGTTAGGGACAGGGTCCATCCAGCTAGTGGAACGAGCAGGCGAGGGCTCGATGGACGGACTATAAGGAGCGTTTCCGTAGGTGAAACTACCTTTTTTACTGGTTCGAAAGAAGTTCTTCTGCATTCAAAGATAGGAAGAATGGAAAATGCAGCCGGTTAAGTTCTCACATTTCGCAAAGCGTACTCAATCAGACATTTTAGTGTCTTTCTGCTCAAGAATTTTTTTATTTCAGACCTAAACATACATAATAAGGAAACCAAGCTAATAATGATCCAAGAAGAAAGGAGCTTGTACTGCAAATCTAGCCTCAACCCACTACGTCTGACCGGATAAACACAGCCAAGAGTGTAAAGCACAGGGCAGACTGCAAAGCCATGGAGGCACAGGAGTCACAAAAAAAAAAAAACCCATGGAGGCACAGGTCGACATACAACTCTTCACAATTCCCAGAGATTTTGCATGATATGATAAAAAAAGGCACACCAGTACAGCACAATGTCACTACTTGCTAGCCGATTTTGATCGGGAACTTTGATGATCCTTGGCTAGGCCTGCCCTCTGGAGAGCTTCTACAATCTCTGCCACCGCATGATCGCCCCTCTCAAGGACGCCCTCCAGTGCCTTTACCTTCTCCAGCAGCTGTTCCGCGTTCGTGTTCGCGCAACTCACCAGCTTATCTGCAGTCTTCAACGCCGCGCACAGCTAGAGGCAGACATAACCACAGCATTATTAATTACATGGAACAGGTACAAACAACTGTAAAAGGAAAGGAAGGGAAATAGGAAGGCAAGAACCATACCTTCAGCATCAGCGAGGGCCATGAAGGATCCTTCTCTTGTAGAGCCTTCATCAAATTGTTGTAGTGTTCCTGATATCATCATGAACAAACTCAAAATTCAGTAAGGGGCCGTTTGGATCCCTTCATTTTAGAGGAATTGGAATCTACTTATTGGATTATGCTATTTTACTTGAAATTTTGCATTCCATAACTTTCCCAAGCTCACAAATAAGTCTATCTTAAATTCATAGGGTGAGAGATGGAAATGGATTCTACAGATCACCGTGCTATATTTCTACTCTCCAACTTATAGCACACTCTTCAACTCGCTTCCCTACAATAGAAATACAACATATAAAGTATGTCTCTTGTATGGCTAACAATAATATACAAATATATTCCATATACAACCATATTAGCTTAATTAATCTATGATTAAATTATAATTATTATAATGAATTCAATTCCAAGGATCCAAACGGGCCCTAAGATTTTTTTAGTTGAGAATTGAGACATCCGAGTGTGGTGAACCAGACAAGTATGAAAACATTATAATAGCATACTGATGATCTAAACAGCTAATACTAGGGTGGCAGACACGGATGACCAAAACTGCATCAACAAATGTAGCACTCTATTTAGTTTTCCCGTGAATCGCAAATGTAGCTCTTCTGACTAAAACAGCAGCAGCAAAATATCTCTTGTGACTAAAACTGCAGCAATGCAACTATCTTCTCTGCCAGGCACAATTGGCAAAGAAGCCTAGGGCAAGGCATTGAACGTTAATGTAAATTCACAACAATCAGGTCAATAGAATTGCATCTACATAAATCAAGCTGAGCTGTTGTAAAGCCGCAGTCTTCATTTCTCCCCGTGAAATCAAGTAAGGTTGTGTTTGGTTTGGGGACGACGAGACGGTTCCATCTCACTTTTTTCTGGAACGGGGTGATCACACCGCTGATTTTGGTTTGAAAGGAATTGAAGGATCATCCCAGTGTACCGTTCGGTTGGTGGTATAGAGATGTATAGGATGAACTGTGTTCTTTTGGGCATTTCATCGAGCATGTTGCAAGCACCGTCCGTCACCAGCTGTGCTCACCTTCCGTCTTGCATGCAAGGCAAGGCAACCCGCGCTCACGTACAGCATGCAAGCAATCAAGGAAGCCGTGCTTTGATGCCAGATTGCCAGCAGCACCCAGCACGCCCGCCCTTGCCGCAGCGGCTGCTCGCCCACCATGGCAGCATATGGCAACAGCTAAGTGCGTAGTATAACGAAAAAAAAAACACATGGATACGATGCTCAACTCCAAATTGGGTAGTCAATTCTACGATCCCAGAAGTATAAGAGTAACCCACGATGGAAGAGTCAATGGATGGAACCCCGATCCAGACAACATGGGTAGAGGGGAAACGAGCCCTAACCTCGAAGAGCCGGCTGAGATCGGACGGATCAGCCTTCCCCGCTTGCTGCGCCGCCGATGGAGATGAGGGGGCGGACGCATCTCCGACGCCGACGAGGGGGTCGTCACCGCCGTCGACGGCGAGGTCGCTGAGTAGATCCCCGATGGTGAGCAGTGGACCTCCGACTCCTCGCATCTCTTTTTCTCCGTCCGTATAGGAGACGAGAGGGACATGGGCCTCACTGCGTTTTGTATCAGTGGTTGGTTATGGCCTTAAATGAACCCTGATAGAGCCCAACACAGATGGGCCCTGTCCCAGCTTTCTCCCTATTTTCGCCATGTGCGATTATAATCAAGCCTATTTTAGTTCTAAAAATTTTTGCCTCCACCCATCACATCGAATGTTTAAACACATGTATGAAGTACTAAATGTAGACGAAAAAAACTAATTGCACAGTTCTTGGGGAAATCGCGAGATGAATCTTTTAAGCCTAATTAGCCCATGAAAAGCCTTAAGTGCTACAGTAACCAACATGTGCTAATGACGGATTAATTAGTATCATTAGATTCGTCTCGCAATTTTCTGACGGGTTCTGTAATTTTTATTAGTATCCGAAAACCCCTCCTGACATCCTTCTGGCACATCAAATGTGACTCCCAAAAATTTTCTTTTCACGAACTAAACACAGCCTCAGTGATTTTTAGGTCATGTAGCTTCGCGCAACCACGAGGGATAGACTATAAGTTTTTTTTTTTGAAAAATTATCAAACATTTTAAAAGAAAATTTATGTAACTAAAAATCCTAAAATCCATTCTGATCCTAGGAAAATCTTCGAAAAGCTCAGAAAATTATCATCAACGTAGTAAATTTTTCCTAAAATCATGTTCTATCTTTATGGTTCAAAAATCCTGTTTTTATAAATATAAGGATGAAAAAATCAGACTCTAGTAAAAGTTGAAGGTTCTCAAAAGGACTTTTTTCTCGTAAAAAAACACAGTAACCCGAACGGGATTTGCACTTCTATTTCTGAGTAATTTATATTTTTTAAAGGAAAAACAATGGTGGATCAACTGATTTTTATATCACAGCTACTGGAGCTCGCACAGAGACAGGCAGTAAACAAATTTGCGTCCTGCACGACGCGTCATTGTTCCGTTCCAGGTCTGCACTACGGTGTAGTGTAGAAATAAGGACGCATGTTTGGTTCAGATATTATACATCTCGTATTACAGATAATGGTACATTGATCCAGACTCATGATATACTGCTGGTGGTAGCTCACACATCCGAAATGTGGGGACAGGCATCGAAACTCCAATTTCCAAATAATCATGTGCTGCTGCTGTGCATGTCATCTCCAATTCGGCAATTCTACATGCCTAGGCTATCTACACCCTCGAGGAAACTGATGTCCACCACTGGAGTGGAATCACTCCTGCAGCTCTTGCCTGCGAGGGAAATGGAAATGTCAGCTCGATTCGAATTGTTACCACAGTTGCAAAAGCGCAGCGATGTGTTCATGTGTGGTGTGGCTGCTTTCAATTTTCAAAGAGACAAAAGTTTTCGTCCCCAGGAGTTCTCTCTTTTTTCCCCTTGTTCTGAAGGTGAAATACACACTGAGAGTAAATTACTCATGCCAAAGTTTTGGTCGTGTTCGTTTGTCTTATAAGCCGTACTTTTTTCATCCAATTTTCTCTCACAACAAAATCATGTTCTATCTTTGTGTTTAAAAACAATGTGGCTCTTGGCGTCCTAGGAAAAGACATTAGACATGATAGGTAGCCTGATGATTTGATGAACAACTCAAAAAACAGGTTACCCTCAAAGAAAAAAATGCTGTCTCTTGGAGAGTTGGGGTCCTAGAAACAATCTATTCCAATGTTACCTAAGAACATCTGGCAAGGAGATCATTCTAACTTCTAAGCCATGTGGCTCCAAAGGTAGCCCTGCTGCTTGTTGCTCACTTGCTATGCAGATCTCGCATAACAAAAAAACAAAAAAGTAGTTTTTTTTAAAAAGGCGAATGCAGAGTAGAACTGAGTTAGCATCACTAAAAGATTTGATGATACCTTTGTCAAATCGAAACAGAACAGAAAGTGGTGACTCACTCAGGTTCTTGCTCGGCCGAGGTATACTTCCGGATGGCGGCGAGGATCCTCTGCTTGTCCCTCGTCGCGAACGACTCCACCAGCACGCCGTCCTTGTAGAAGTGGAAGAGCGGCACAATCTTGATGCGCAGCCGGTCCGCCACCTCCGACTGCTCGTCGTACTCGTCGATCACCTGCATCATCCGCGCAGCATTACCCCCAAATCAAATCAACCACGCGTGTTGCATCGCATCGCGATGCTGTACAGCAATAGCTTGCTGCCTTGCTGCGCAGGCGGCGTCTGCGTCTGTGTGTATACGGACGGACGTTGTGCTTGAGGAAGACGACGGGGGCGCCGTCGTCGCCGGAGCCCTTGCAGAGGCGAACGAAGCCCTTCTCGACGTACTTGCAGCTGCCGCAGGAGGGCCGGTAGAAGTCCACCACCACCAGCGCGCCCGTGGCCTTGGACCGCTCCAGGTGGCGCTGGAACTCCTCCTCCGTCTTGAACTCCGTCACGCAGTCCACCGGGCAGAACTCCTCCTCCTCCTCCTCGACAGGGGGCAGGCCCGGGAGGGACCCGTTCGTGCTCCCGGCCGCCGCTTCTTCTTCCTCGCTGCTGCTCTCAGTCGCGGAGGCGGCCAAGCGGCGGCGGAGGCAGCTGAGGGTGATCCTTGGAAAGGGAAGTGGAGTGGCGGTGGTGGGACAGGAGCGGGAGGCGGCGCTGGAGGGGAGGACGAAGAGGGAGCGGAGGGGGAGGACGGAGGAGGCGATCATGGCTGCATTCTAGTGGTCCGTCGAGGGGTCTGTGGATATTGCTGCTTTTGGATTTATTTTTTTAATCTCTCTTTAACAAAAAGTTTTTTTTTATTGTGAGTTCAATCAAAAGGAGAAAAAGGACATGTTATGTGGCTGGATTTCTTTACAGGAAATTGACAGGCCCTTTTTTGTAAAAAGGGAATTTGACGAACCTTTGACAACGAAGCATGGCACGACTATTGGATGTTTGGATTTGCGACGAATAGGCAGATCACTCTAAAATGGGATTTCAAAAACATACAAAAATGTTTTTTTATTGTGAATTGAAAAGGAGCAAAAGGACGTGCCATGTGGCAAGATTTCTATATACGCCCTTTTTCGCACAAGGGAATTTGACAGACCTTTTGACATTGAAGCATGGCACGACTGTTGTGAACTTCTGATTTGTGATGATAAATTGATAATTATGTGTTATTCTTCTCAAATCTTATACTACCTCCATTCCAAATTATACTCTAACGGTACGTGGCGTGGCAATCACAGAAACAAAGAGGTGTAGATCAACCATAATCCTCTAAACCCAACCATCATCGGAAGCATCATGGTGGTCGCCGACAATGCTTTCGTCCTTTTGTGTTGGCCATGGACTTGGCTGGGAGTTTTTTCATAGCATCGCCTAGTTGGTGGAGGGAGAAGGCGTAGTGACACGTTGTTTCATCGAACGGCGGTTTGATAGTGCCAAGGTCGGGATCGCTTACCGGATTGCGGATTTTGAAGAAGGCGGTACGCAGGACTTTAACAGTTTCATCCCTTGCGCGCTTCGACGAAGTACCTCCGGCGGAGCTCATGGAGTAGGGTGAAGGGCTGAAGGTGCAGGTGTGCTATGCTTGCCATATACTTTACTGGTGGAGAAATGTTGAAAACATGTTGTAATGGATGGTAGCGTGTTGGCCACTGTGGTTAGGTCGTACATACTTTTTTTTTGCTTAAATAATTGTAAAGACAAATTACAAGAAAAAAAGGATAATGTGATGGCATGGTGCAATTTATTACAAAACGGAGTTCAGTTTTAGACCAAAATACATCGACATCAAATGATCCAGCACGCGCGCGGAGACGTGTGTAAGAGATAAAAATAGGTCTGGCTAGACCTGATGGAGGGTTACTTGCCAACCCCGGTCACAAATTTCGAACTTGTAGACGTACACACGGCCGACCTGGAGATGATTCGCCCGGGCGAAATCAATCCATCCTCCGTTTATCCTGACGACTTGGTCTCCCCACTTCTGGATTATACCCTCAAAGATCAGCCGGCTTCCGTCCAAGACCAAACCAATCTTAGCAGGCCCGGCTGGGAGTCTTGTAGATACCTCCTTTGTGAATGACTTGGTAATCCAATGCAAAGAATATTACATTAGATTTCGATTTCCGGAGATAAAGTGTGTGAATAAACTTGTGTAATTGCATAAAGGAGACGTTGTGTTTACCACGGAACCATTGTTTTCGACGTCACTTTGTTTCATGCGTGCGGCGTAGAGTATGAATGGTTGCTTGGACCCAACCCATAACGAGTATAATGCGCCGACAAGAGCGTGGTTGCATCTAAGCCCTTTTGATGTGAAGAACTTGACGTCTTCCCATCTCACAACTGGAGCTGAATTAGGAACGAAGATAGGGAACGAACAGCAAAACGTTTAGCGTATATATATGCTTCTTTGTAAGTAATTGTGGACAAATAAACTCAGTAGAAACTTACATCTCTGTTCTGGTTGTCGGTAAACTGGTTTCTTCTGCAGACCACCTCTGGTCATGACTGTTAGCGAGAAGGCCAGCGAGCCCGTGCGGGTGAACACACCAATGTCACCCTGTGAGACACCCTCCCGGTCCATCAGATCAGACCATCCATTCCTGAGCACCAGACCGTCCAGGTAGCTCTCCATCCAGACCTTATAAACTGAGCCGCTTGGGGCAGAGATGCTGAACCAGTGCTTCGAAAGATGCTCGGGCTCTATGGTGTAGCCCCTTGGCAGGAACTGCATGCGTCCAACTGCAAAATGACCACAGAAAAATCAATAATGGTTACGTATTACTTATTGGATAATTTTAGTGGCTAATGAGTTTGAGTTTCAGTTGACTCACCATCATTTCAGCAGCGTTTCCAACGAACATCTTGAGGAAACTGGATCCCACTCCCACCACGATATGAGTTGCCTGGGAAGATTGTGGTATCATGGAGCAAACGGCAACTGTAGTGGATAATTAAGAGAGTTGCTTCATTAATTAGCAGCATAAATAAAATGAGCATAAATAAAATTAGCAGCATAAATAAAAGATGTTGTGCATGCAAATGTGGCTTGCCTGCCTAGTTGAGGAAGATGCAGAGTAGCCGGGGATCGGAACTGCTGCTGCAGCGAGGGGGAGCTGGAACGAGCTGCCGTGCCGGCCATCTCTTGGTTGCCGGTGACTGGAAAGTTGTGAGTGCGTGAGCAGTGGCGAGTTGTGGGAAGAGCTCTGCTCTACTTGCTTCAAGGTGGCTATGGTTTCTTGCTTCAGTTTCAGAATGGCTGAGGCTACTCTTCTTGCTTCAGTGGACTGGACGACGTATATGTGGGCGGGTGAGTGGGAGCCGGGGTGTCATCATGTGCTGTGTGGCCGATACCACGCAGCACCAAAAAAAACTGCTGCCCGAGTTTCTAGCACGGCAGTTTTGGTGGCTGAAACAATGCCCTGACAAGTTGGAAAGCAGAAAAGGGAGGGAGATGTAACGTAGTAGGAGTATGGTGTTTTGCGCCGTCGGCCATCTCTTCGAAGCGGGTGAGCGGTGAGCTGTGATTCTGTGAAGAAGAAAGTGGTAACTCTACTTACTTGAAGGTGGCTGTGTCTACACTTCTGGCTTGGTCTAATGCAGACGATGGCGACAGGATGTGTGGGGAGAGAGAGAGAGAGGAGGAGGGTGCCATCATGTTCGCTTGCTTCCTGCCTTCTTCCTGGCCTGGTTTAGATCCTAATTTTTTTTGTTTTGCCTCCATCCATCACATCGAATGTTTGACACATGTATGGAGTACTAAACGTAGATAAAAAAACTAATTGCATAGTTCTCGGGAAATCGCAAGACGAATCTTTTAAGTCTAATTAGTCCATGAAAAACCTTAAGTGCTACAGTAACCAACATGTGCTAATAACAAATTAATTAGTATCATTAGATTCGTCTTGCAGCTTCCTAACGAGTTCTGTAATATGTTTTTGTTTAGTATCAAAAACCTCTTCCGATATCCTTCCGACACATCTGATGTGACACTCAAAAAAAAATTTTTCGTGAACTAAACGCAGCCCTAACCTGGCAGAATTGGTGGCAGAAACAAGCAGGAACTGACATGTTGAAAAGCAAAAAAGTAAGGGGGTGTTTGGTGGGAGGAGTTAAAGTTTAACGAACACTGTAGCACTTTCGTCTTATTTGATAAAAAGTTTCCAATCTTAGACTAATTAGACTTAATAGATTCGTCTCGTAAATTACTCCTAATCTGTACCGACATGCATACAATTAGTTTATATTTAGTTCTTTATACATTTAAGGGAATATTAATGTGATGAGAATTAAACTTTAACTCATAGAAACCAGGCCCTAAGAGAGAGGCAGGTTTTTATAGTTGCTAGGCTGCAGTCTGCAGACCCGTGGGCGTGGACCGGATTCTTTTGCGGGTCGGTCCTGTGGGTGCATAGCATAGACGATGGCCGAGAGGAGTGGGGAAACTGAGTAATGGTACCGCGCCTTCTGAAACCATTACTGCACGTTCCAGTCTATCATAGAAAACGATGGCAGAAAGAAGAGCCTGGCAGGTTGAAAAGGAAGGCCCGGTTGGTTTCGCTTAAATTTAACTTATACTAATTTATTGAGAGAGAGAAATATTATTTATTTACTGAAAAATAGGTGAAGACGACAAAACAATTTTCTAGCCCGGGTCCAAGGGGTGTGAGGGATCCGGGCCAACAGAATCTCTTGTGTGAGTAAGGGCGTGTTTAGTTCAGGGGCTATAAAGTTTTTCAGATACTATAGCACATGATAAACTATAGTAATTAGTGTCTAATTATGAATTAATTAGGCTTAAAAGATTCGTCTCGTAAAATACATACAAACTATATAATTAGTTATTTTTTATCTATATTTAATGTTCTATGTATGTCTCTAAACATTCTATGAGATGGAGTGTAAAGTTTTTGGGTGGGAACTAAACACTCCCTAAATGGAACAATATAGGGTAAATTTATATAATAAAGCAGTAACATTTATGATACCAACTAAGTATCATAATCTTTAATTGTATTTTCATAGTATACCTATTTGATGTCATAAATCTTTGTATTTTTTCTATAATTTTGGTCAAATTTGAGATGATTTAACTCATCAAGAAAATTGAAATAACTTATAATTTTGAATGGAGGGAGTAATTCATTTGTTATATGTTACTCCCTCTGTCCCTAAATATGTGTCGTTTTTGCAAGAAACAACTTTAATTAAATATATATTAAAAAATATTAATATTTATGGTAAATAATTAGTATCATTGAAATGATCTTTGAATCTAGTATTTTAATAAATTTATTTGGAGATACAAATGTTACACGTATTTTTCTATAAATTGAATCAAACTTGCGGCACGCACACCAAGAACGACGGTTATTTAGAGACGGAGGGAGTAGCTTCCTATTAACACATCTACGGGTGACCCGAAACCCACTGGTGCGGCTGTGGATGTGACATTGCACCCACGAGTCTCATTGAGGGCGCGCGTAGCCCAATATCATGGGTGTTATCGAGGGCAGGTTTTTAATCCACCCGCCCCGAACCCGACCTTTTGCCATCCCTCCAATTTCAATACGTATTGAGTTTCATTACGATACATGGACATATTTACTAGTCCTATTTTACTCTTTCTAAATGATGCATTATGATAGATAGAAAAATTCTGTAACTTTAGTTTTCATTTTGGCCATTATTCTTCACACAAGGAACAGATACATCTTGGCATCATTCCGCATATGGAGTATTTTTCGACTGAACTTCGGACAACATATTACAGCGTACTTTTGGCTGGGGAATCTACCGTGCAGAAAGAAATTTCATACTCAGCACTATAAGATATTATTACGAAAAATAAAATAAAATATACAAAAAGGGTCAGTGACACCTCCAGCGAGTCAGTCTACCATCAGCCGGTCTGTTCGCTTGGCTGATCTGGCTGGCTGAAAATACTGCTGACTGATTTTTTTAAGAAAAAAACACTGCTGGCTGGCTGGCTAATTTGGCTGATAATCTCAAGCGAACAGGCTGGCACACCAAGGGTGTGTTTAGTTCCTAAAATATTTCACCTCAAAACATAACATCGAATCTTACGTCATATGCCTAGAGCATTAAATGTAGACGAAACAAAAAACTAATTGCACAGTTCACCGTGAAATCGCGAGACGAATCTTTTGAGCCTAATTAGTCCATAATTAAACAGTAATTGCCAAATAAAACAAAAAACTACAGTACCCAAAAACCAAAATATTTTGGAAACTAAACACACCCCAACTGATTTTCATCAAAGTAATGGCAAAACACAGAGGAGGAAACATATCTGTCTTGTTAGCAAGATTTTGTACATTGTACATGATAACTAATGTCTTGCTGATGAATCACAGCTGCTTCAAAGAATATTTTTAGATGATAATTACATTGGTGTCAGCGAAGGCTGGACCTCAACAGGGACTGATAGTACTAAGGTCTCTAGCCATAAATTAAGGCCGGCTTGAACGGGAAAAAAATGTTGTAAGCGCCTAGTCCTAATTCAGAAACAGTGCCATAGCTATTTGTCAGAACTCTATACGAAGAGTGATTCTCGTTGCAGCAGTTGACCTTAGAATAGACAAACCATATCATTTTGGCATCGTTAATCTTTCAACCTGTATGTACCATCAAGGTCAAAGGGCTGAGTAAAGCTGCCTATGTTCCTGGGCAAGAACCTTTCTGAGGACAAGGCATGCTCCTCACTTGGGATGAGAGCTACAAGCAGCAGCCACCTCCACAATGGCAATTCAATACTTCAATCTAGTTCTAGATCAGAACTCCCAGACGTTACATGTGATCAAGGAAGTGCCACAACAGAAGAAATGCTGCAAAATGGTGGTGCTGGGGTGTTGTTGGTCAGTAGTTACCTGATCACTCTACACAAGTCAACTATTCACTTGACCCACTGTTTCTTGATGAATCTGCAGAATATTAATGGCCGTAGATAGTATAAGAAAAGGCATATTCATGCTTCATGATAAATAAACAAATATAAATAACAGGTCTCCAAATAAGACCTCGTGAACGACGCTTTCCCTCCATTGCTTCTTTCTTTTCCTGACAGCTCTGACAAAGGAATGGACCATCCCAGCGACGCAAGCTCCCAGGTTGTGATGAATCTTCATGTACAGATATCCCTTGGTTTGGCTTTAACTCTACTTGACAAATGGCACATATGAAGAGTTTGAACATATTTCGAACAGGGTATTCAGAATCCAGCCTGCATTCAACAATGACAAAATTGCAAAATTCATATTTACAATTCCTGGTGCAAAATGTTGAAAATAAAATCAAGTTTCCATCTAATTGTACAAGACTTAATTATCAAGATGAAATTAGGGAACCAACCGTCTAGAAAGAAGCGCACACCCATCCTCAAATATTTCCTCCACGTTATCTGGCTCCGTATATTCTCTATCTGTATGGGAATGGGATGATGAATCCGATGATTTTTTCTTGCCGAACATATTTTTGAAGACACCAATCCCTGGTTGCTTTTTAGGATGTGGCATGCAAGGGTTGTTTTTTTCTACTATTATATCAACAACAATACAGGTGGTATCATCCCTCAGTCCTTTTGATTGCACAGCAGTCTGCAAAAGGTTTCAGATATGTAAATAAGAGTATCATTCAAGATTTATGGCTGCACATAGAAAGGAAGTTACTTTAACGATTTGCTCAGCTGCAGGCACTGGAGGAAGTTCACGTGAACAGTTAAAAGCTACTTCTGGAGACAAGGCATCCCAAACACCATCACTTGCAATAATAAGTCGGCCTCCCGCAGTAGATAGCTACACATATTAGGAGGCAGATTACGGTTTGAATGCTGAAAATATTGACATAATGCTGAATAGCTACACATATTAAGAGAGAGATTAAGGTTTGAATGCCAATGCTATTGACATAATGCTGAATAATAACTCAACAAAATCACCTAGCTAATTGTGATTCTCTCAAAAAGGACAAGTAGAAAAGTAGGCAGTTTATGCACGTGGCTTAGCATAACTACAAGGCACATAACCCAACATTGGTGGTAGAATGATATATTCTTCACACTGCACATGGAAATAGTACTAGAGAAAATTGCGGTCATGTGAGAAGAGGTAGTTACCCTAAGAAAATATAAGTTTTAAGTTTTAACAAATGCAAAATGTTACACTAACTGTAACTTTATTAGTAATATAGGATTTACAGTGGAAAGGGTAAGCCATAAGATTTCAAAGCAAACTAAGTACAGTCCTGCAAAGCTGATGTGAAGAATTAAACAGTGTACTTTCAAAAAAAAAAGAATTAAACAGTGCATACCTTTACTTGCTTCACAAGAGGAACTGGAACAATAAATTCGCCAACATCTTGATCTCCAATTGACCTTGATAGGCACAAACCTCCAGGCCAACACCTAAGGGGGCCAATCTGGAGGTAAGAAAATTAAATATAGATCAAGCAGGTGGAAAGAAAAAAAATACAAAGAGCACTTAACCAAAAATCCAAAATCATAGCCTGCTCATGGTGTTAACCCTCCTATCCTACCACCTGAAAGGGGCCACTCTACCACCTTTCCTTCTTCCCATTCCCACTCTATACCCTTGCACCACCACCCCTTCCCTCCACCCACATGGCACATGCACTCGCCTCCCTGCCACTCCTACAATTAATTATGGATTCTGAAAGCAATCAAGACTGCGTGGAATATTGGATTAGATTGATTGAGAGACCTATGTACATATATATAGGGGAGAGGAGATCTCGTGGTTTATAGAAACAGGACCAAACGAGATCTCATATCTCTCTAACCATCTATAGGGCCGGTCGGCTATACCAGGCTCAGGCCTATACAATATACATACGCAAGTCATACATGTAAATTCTAACAGATGCAACGCTCCTTATGGACATATAGTATGTCTGGCAAATATATAAAATGGTGAGCACTGTAAAATATAATAATCAAGGTTTTCAAATTGACTATTGGTAGAACACTTTAGATCAGGTTCTAAAGTTATTTCTTGATTTAACATAAATGAAGGGCTGAATTCAAAGATCTGATATGTGAAAAACAAAAGGCAAGCATAATTGCATAAAACATGTGTATGCAACTAGAAGCCACCTAAACTAGTTGTCGATGTAATATTAGAACTGCATGAAGCACAGCCAACTATTACAAGACATGATTAGAACTTGCATGTCATATTGGATATTCATGCAATGAATTTAAGCAATATGACCAACACGATCAATCCTCAGCATTAGCTAACAAGAAAAATATGAGTGAAGTTCAAACCTCAGCACCGCCAACAACATTTAGCCTTCCAACATCACCTCCACATTCTGTTACACGATCAACCCTGCACATCAAAATTAAGTTAAAAGGACGAAAGAGGTTGCCATGAGAAAGGGGAAGGGATGTGCATCAGGAGAAAACAATCTTACTCCTCTTTACTTGCATCAAATCGATGATCGGAGGATAAATGATAAATTGAACCTTCAGCTTGTAATACACAACGGGAATCGCCAACTGATGCAACAGTGATGACCAATCCATCTATTATGACAAATGTCACAGTTGTCCCTGAAGAACGTGCTGTAACAGACAACCAATAGACATAGTAATGAGTAAAGATGGTTCCAGTCATAGGAATCCATGGTAAAACATATGGCAGTATAATCTAGTAGTAGGAAATCTACTTCCTTTTGATGTTAGTAAGATTAAGAGATGTGTTATCTCGAATATGTTGTGTATGTATGACAATGGCGATAGGCACAATAACATCTGAAATTATGGTATGACATCTCAATCTTCTTTATCTTGTCCACAAGGAAATTATGGCGATAGACAAGGAAAAGAACCTGGACGGCTAGACAAGTTCATCGATACAACACATAAAGATTAGTCCATGCTACGTCACTTTTTGGATCACACACCTTTACTCTGGAAATCTTTATCGGTTTTGACGAATGCAGCAACCAGCGCTCTTGGGAGTGCAGCAAGCCAGTCTTCCCTGTTGAGATCAGCAGGGACCGCGCTCAAGACGTTGTTCAAGAGATTCTCCTTGGTGTAAATCGCCGCTCCATTCCCATTATGCCCATCAAACAGCTGCAACAAAGCGATAGCGCTTAAAAAATTAGGCTTGTTTGGTGATCCAAGCTCAAGCACGCATTTTCCCTATGTAAACACTTTTAACCACCTAGTAACGGCATTTATGTATAAATCAATGGGAGTAGACCGTAAAGGGTTGGCATGGATGTTCCATGCCAAGGACAAGTGAAATACGCCCCCAAAATGGCAAAATCAGAGCTCATGTTTCGCACCAGCCGAATCCTAATTCCGACACCCACCTACCCCAAACACGAAATTAACCCTGAAACCTATAATATTTGGCGCACCAAGCCGATCGCGCATCGCCACCCCACCTAGATGGCAGCGATCCACGTGACGACAGATCGGGGACGGCGATCGCGACGGGAGGGGAGAGATGGAGAGTAGAGGGGGGTGCGCGTGCGCTTACGCCGAAGGCGGAGAAGGAGGAGGACGGGACGCCGGGGACGCGCTCGCATTCGGGCTTGAGGAAGGTGAAGTCCTCGCCTTTCTTGGCCTGGCTGAAGAGGCCCGAGTGCAGCTCCGGGCGCTCCGACGCGGTGCGCTCGCTGGCGACCTCCCGCCTGAGCAGCACGGCCAGCGGCACCGCGGCGCCTGCCCCCTGGCTGCTGCCGCCGCCGCTGCTCCCGCCGCCGCCCGTGGACCCCGAGCGCGAAGACATCTCCCCGCCGGACAGGCCGCCGCCGCTGCAACGCCGAATCCGGTGTGCAGGCGAGCGAGCGAGGCGGGCGGTCCCCGTGCCTCTCACACCCCTTTTGGTGCGGTGCCTTTTTTGGGGAGGCGAGGAGAGGGAGGGAGGGAGGGTGGTGGTGGAGGTGGTGTTGCGAGGAAGAGGAGGAAGAGGAAGAGAGGAGAGGAGAGGGTGGTCGGATGGGTCACATGGGAGGGGAAGAGAGAATTTGGAGGAGTACGGGACGCGGAAATCCAGCCCGCCACGCGCATTGCACAATTTCGGCAAAGGTAGGCAGCCCGACTGGCCGAGCCGAGGAGGAAGAGGAGGAGGGCCCGCCCTCCGGTTTTTCTTTGAACGGCTCCGGGTACAAAGTACAAAGCCGACTACCATGATCCATGCATATGCACGCGTCAGGATTGGTTTCACTGCGTAAATTCAAATCCCTCTGGCCATGAACGATGACACGCGTTACCGACGAGACATGCATGTGTGTACGGTGTACCTACTCCAGTACGAGAAGTTCTATCGGTGATCAGTTGAAAATTTGCATAAATATACTCAACTCACGGCAACCATCCGCAACGCTCTTCAATCTACCTTTTTGACATGCTGGGTGCGGACAAAATTAATCGAGAACCGAACCCATAACAGAAACATAAACCGCAAGAATCATAATTGAAATATTCGGTCCCTAATTTAGCTCTTACTTTCAACTAAACGAATTTCACTCGGTTAATTCGATACTCGTCCCAGTTAAACAAAAAAAACGAGATTTTCAAATAAGCCCATAAAAACATGCAGTCCAACTAGCTCATTACCTAAACACTAGTAGTACCTAAACACCCCACTCCACATCCTCAACCAATCCCACCTCCTCCCAGTCGTCGTCTCTTTTGTCTTCACTGCTCATTTAACCAAGTTCCCCACGGCTCCTTCCTCAGTATGGTAGTGCCTACGCGGGTATGCCCACACAACTCCTTGCCCAATCCCCATGATAGCGGCGAAGCACCAGCGATGCGCGTGGCGAGGCATGCAAGAGCGCGAGGGCATGGAGGCAAGGCGGGAGGCGGCCCGGCAGCACGGAGACAAGGTGAGTCATGGCAAGACGATGCAGAAGTGGTCAACAACGTCCCCCCTCACCACCAGCGATGACATGACCCTTCTAGCGGGCACGCGTGGAGGTGACGGCAGCGCACCCCTCCAGCAACCAGCGGCGGCCGCTTTTTATCTTTTTTCTTATTTCCTTTCCTTTTCTTGGATTGGTAAACCTATACAAGAACTCGGTTAGTTCGGTTATGACCGGAACTGAAAAAAAATAAAAGTGAATTTTGTTGATTCCTATTTTTTAAAAAGAACCAATCGTTCCCTAATTTTTAAGGAACCGATTTTTCTAGAAATCGAAGAACTGAATCGATTGGTTTCTGTTAACTGAATGCCCACCCTTGCCGCCACCGGTATCACGTACAGTCGAGAGGAAAGGTGATGAATAGGTTGGCAGTGACGTTTAGCCTAAAGAGCAACTCATCCATGGCACAAATTCCGCCCATTTTCATCTATAGGCATAATAACCTCCTTGTAGGGTCGAGATGGCCAACAAGAGAGAGGTGAACGGTTATTTCTAAAAAAAATCGCGAAGGCTAGCCAAATTTAATGCGGAAGTAAGCTAACAGTCTAGTCTTCACTACACCCTTCTATCTAAATTTGTTAGCACCCTAATAAAAAGATTGAACTAGTAAGCAAGTGGCCTACTAAAAGTGCATCTAGCCCTTTAGTGAGTTTTGGTGGATTGACTGACAAGACAATTAAAGGTCTAACAAGTTTATTAAGTATTAAACAGAAAATTCAGTATATATTGCATACACTTGACGATTGTATAATGAGAAGTGTATCAAAGGTTCAACAAGAATGCAAATTTGATGGTATTCCACATAGTGTTGAAATGAAGGTCAAATTGTGTATTGTTATATTGAAAGATTATGAAAAACAATCTAGTTTAAATAAAAAGATAACAATGCAAATGGAGTTGATGAAATGGCTACTATGTTGTGGGATATCTCATGTGAAAGCAAGCATATTTGGTAAGTGGCAAATGACACATGAGTCGATGATTTTGGATTGGTTTGAATAACGGCTTGCTTTGCATTAACAAGAACAAATTGATAGTTGACTTATATTGATCAAGTTGCGAGCATGAAGAAGGAAATTATCATGAGTAATGGTATTATAAAGTAATAACAATCCAAGGTGCAAAAGTATGAAGAGACATAGTCTTATGCATATCTGTGGTCTCATTGTTTTGGATTGAGCTTACATCATGAAGTTAGACATTGAGATGAATATAAAAGGTATCAAGCCAAAAATGAAGAGGATATAAGGTATTGTGAATTGGCTTGACCATATTGATGTTGATTCATATATACCAATCAACGTGGATTAAAAGAATATATTCAAGTAAGAATCATAATATTGAAGAAATGGTTTCATGGATGTTTAATGTTAGTTCAAGATATGATATAACTTGAGGATGGCTTGATGAGGTGAAGATAGCAAGGAAAGAGTTTCGAGGAACTAAGCGAAGGTGAAGGGCACGCGATAGCTTAGAGACCGAGGTACCATGGCTAAGGAGAAAAAGAAAGTACTTGCATTGAGTCGAGGTTCAATCGAGCTATGAGAAATCATATTGTCTTGATGATCAAATCATTAATGAAAGTGACTTGAAGCCATGAGATTGGAACATTACTGGCTTAGATATGACCATGTTAACCACTTCTAAACCAAAGGTGCAACCATTCTATATGAGACTTATCATTGATACATTTGATGAATTGGTGCTGCACCATAAAGTGTGTATATTTTCATTTTTAGAATTACTTACATGGATTAAGGGAATGTTTGATTGAATATATGAAAAGCGTGAAAGGTTAATGAAGTTGATTTGGGACCAAATCCAAGTATTCCTAACGTCCTCCACCAGGCCACCATGTCACTTTTGGCCCAAGGAAAGAAAGAGTCCAAATCCAACATGTTTTGGAAGTTGAATTCGGATTGCATAACAGTCCCAAGTTGCAGTGGTCACCACAACTTCATACGGACTCCGACTGGGACGTTCTAGCACTTTTTGGAAAGCTTATCAAGTCTACTCTCCAATGGATCTAGATTCATGGCTATATTATCATATGTGTCTGTAGTCATCATTTTAATGCCAAAACCTTTTCTGTCAACGGTGCTGTATCACCCTGTTTTGGCCCAATGGTCCATGTATCAAGTTGAGTCCATATTAGGGACGCGTCCTAGGGTTGGAGAATGACCTCATCACCCCTTTGGTCATCTTCTCATCTACTTATATGCCTCTAGAGCCCTACGAACAGATGGAGTTTTGTTTTAATGTAAGTTTAGCTGCTGCTACTTCCTTGTAGACGGTGTGTCGGCTAGACCAACCGTTCTACTCAATTTGGAACCCCCATCTTATTGTGATTCAGATCTGAACCTTCATATCTTATTTGACAATTGAGTTCTTGTCTACTTGTTCTTGCTTGTTCTGTGATTGCTTGCAGGAATAACCCTGGTGGTTTAGTTGGTCGTGATCCACAAGATCGTGAGCAACCGCTAGAATTAGTGTATCAATCGCTAAGGCGCAGCGTCCTTGGATGGTTGTAGTCAGGTCATGAATGTCTCTCCAGTGAAACTGAAGTTATCCCTCTCTCTACCAAAAGATCGGAACATCCATACCCTTATCACCATGAAAGGAACTCAAATGTGTTGAAATGGTTCAAGTCACGTGCTCAAAGGTGGTTTGCTCAAAGAGATGAGATAAAAGATGAACCCCTTATGAAGTGATATTGAGAAGAAATGGCATATGAAGACATTGAAGACTCAAGTGGTTAAAGTGGTTATATTATGTTGATCTTGAATATAGGTATGTCGTACTATCAAGAGAGATGCAATATAAATCATAGACAAATCTCAAGTGCTCAAACTAACCAAACCACGAGTACTAGCATGAGAGAAACACTGGGCACAACAACTTCACTTGTTGATCTTAGGGCTTTGTCAGTGTTTAGAAATCGCCGACTAGTAAATTTTGTGGATTGCGCGTCTAGGCTCGGATGGTGTGCAAAGAAGACATGAGGATGTATATTGGTTCGGGCGGAATGTCCCTACGTCTAGTGGTGATCTGTTCGTGTTACTGCACTTGAGTTTGTAGTAGGGGTTATAAATGGTCGAGAGAGGGATCGACTCCCAAGTCTCTGTGGGTTGAGTGTGTCTGTGCGTTTGTGGGCTTGAAAAGGGTCATAATGTGCTTGTGGGCTTTTTCCCCTCCCCCTCCTCGAGACTAGCTTCCCCTTTGAAAGCCCTAGTTTGGTTTTGGATAATTGATGAAACCCTAGTACTAATCACATGTGTCTATGTGTGCGTAGCAAAGGTGATTAGTACACTCCAAGTGTAGGTGGCCAAGTGCTCTCGATGGTGATCATGAAGTGGAGCCTAACTTGGAGATGAAAATGAGGTGATCAAGCAACCCTATGGAGCTCAAGGCAAAGGTACAAGCTAGGGGTTTGCTTTTGGTGATCAAGATACCATAGAGGGTGTGATCACATTTAGGATCGGTAGCCATACTATAAAGAGGGAAATTTCATGGTTAAAACAGTTATCAAGTGCCACTAGGCGAATTCATATGAGCATATGTATTAGGGCCTAGTGTGAGCTAACATCGACCCTTGTAAAATGCTTTGAAAAATGCTAACACACGTGCACACAAGTTCTACACTTTGTGGTTAGCAATTGGGAAGAAAGGGCGAAGTGATCACGGACTTAGAAAAAAAGGTGGCGTCGGTGCCTGACCGGACGCTGGACCTGACTCCAGCGCCACGTCCAGTCAGCACAGTGTAGAGAAGGCATGGTGACGGCACTGTTGGAACTAGACGCAGGACAGTGTTGCGACCGGACGCGCAGGGGCCGCGTCCGGTCAATGCTGACGTATGTTGACGTCACTGTGGCCCGTGCGCGCATGAATAGTAAGAATACCGGACGCTGGCCGGCGTTAGGTCACGTTCGACCAGACGCTGGCCGGCGTCAGGTCACGTTCGACCGGACACTGCGGGTCTCCGAGTTTGGTCGCGCTCTACAGTGCGTCCGGTCAATCTTTAATAGCGCTGACTTAGTGTTTTGACCATTGGAATCGAACGAACATAATTCAAACTGGGACACGTGGACGGCCTGGAGCGACCGAATGCTGACCGACCGGACGTTGGGGTGCATCCAGTCAGTGCGTCCGGTCACCCCGCGAGTAGAGCAACTGCTATTTTCTATTGGGGGCTCTATAAATAGAAAGGTACCAGCTAAGGGGAGCAACGTTTGGACATTTTAACATCCTCTTGAGCTAAGCATACTCCCACCCACTCATCTCCCTTGCTTGGTTGCTAATCCAAAGTGAGATTGAGTGATTCAAGTGCATTGTGTTTGTGAGTTTACATCTTAGTGGCACTTGGGTGATCTTTGGCTACGGGATTCTTATTTCTCTTGGTGGTTGTCATCACCTAGATGTCTTGGAGGTAGCGGAGGAGTTGTGGCAAGAGTGGTGCTTGTTCTTGGCCACCTCCCGGTGATTTGTGAGGGGTGTTGTGCCTTCCCCGGTGTAAGGTCCAAATGGCTAGAGGGGGGTGAATAACCTATTTAAAAATCTACAAGCTTCACTAAACAACCACGTTAGTATAAAAGATAGCTAAGCTAATACTAGCACTAGCTCAACTACACTATGCAAGCCACCTATACAATTCTAGTGAAGCAAGGCTATGATCTCTAATACACACCAACAAGACTAAGTCACTAAGCTACTTACTCCTATGTGATAAAAGCTACACTAAGCAAACTACACTAGGACTAGTACACGAAAGTAAAGAGCAAGTGACAAGATTCTTATACCAACGATGTAGAGAAGTAATGCACTCAAAGAATCAATCACAAGAGAAATCCTCGGCAAAGAGATGACACAAGATTTTTACCGAGGTTCACTTGCTTCCCGGCAAGCTACTCCTCGTTGTGGCGATGCACCCACTTGTCGGTTCGCGAGCTAATCAACTATCAAGAGTCGAGCCCTCGGAGGACGCCGCACAACCGCACACAAGATGGGGATCCTCCAAGCCACGAGCTTCACTAGAGTATCCAATTTGCGAACTCCCACGGGGAAGGATCAAGAACCCCTTACAACACTTGGTGAGGGCTCCAACAATCTCCAATTGCGAGCTCAATCACCTCCGCTGCTCCAAGCCGTCTACCATGTCGGGAAACATGGAAGAGTAACAAGAAATCCGCAGCAACTCGAAGATCAAGTGCCTCTAGAATGCAACTCTCAAGCAATGCACTTGAATCTCACTCAATCTCACTCAAGATGTGCAACAAAGCAAAGAGATGAGTGGAGGGGTTGTTCTCTAGCTCAAAGGATGTTTCTAGGTCTCAAAATGTGCAAGAGTTGCCCTCAAACCCCGGACACCCTCTATTTATAACGAAGGGGTACGCAGCTAGCCGTTACGGATGACGCAGCGAAAATCGCGCTGACCGGACGCGCCGGTCAGGGTGACCGGACGCGTCCGGTCACTAGCAGACAACCGTGAACAGTGCGCGTCAGAACTAGCCGTTGCCCTGACCGGACGCGTCCCAGCGTCTGATCGGATGCGACAGTGCCAGCGTCCGGTCGCGTTCCAGTAAGCGCCCGACGAGACCGGACGCGTCCAATCACACGTGACCGGACGCGCCGCGCATCTGATCAGCACTCCGCTCCTCTGGACGCCTGACCGGACGCTCCGGTTCCGTGAGGGACCGGACACGCCGGTCGAGCGCTCTACTTCAGCGCACAGGAGAACTGACCGGACGTGTTGGTCAGGCCAGACCAGCGTCCGGTCACAAACCCTAGCGCCCACGCCGCGTTGAACTAACCGGACGCGTCCGGTCAAACCGAGACCGCGTCCGGTGCAGCGTCCGATCGCCGTTTTCCAGTGAAAACCATTTCGGACTTTCTCCACCATTTCTCGCCTCCGGCGCAAATAGAAAATAGGCATTTCATTTCCTCGAAAACGCCTGAATCCCGCGCTCGCACGCTCGGCGGGAGGGAGAGCGAACCCCAAACCCCTTACTACCGCTCAAACACCACCGCCTTCGCAAATGTGCTAACACCACCAAGTGTATACCACAATGTGCATGTGTGTTAGCATTTCACAAACATTTTTCAAGGCGTTATGTTAGCTCTCAACTAGATCCTAGTGCATATGCTCAAGACATTGATCTAGTGGCACTTGATTCCCGAGCTAACCATGATTGCCTCTCTTGATAGTCGGCTATGTATCCTAAATCCGGTCAATCACTTCTCTACTCATCTTAGACCGGCAAAAGGAAAACCCTATGGTTATACCTTTGCCTTGCGCTCCTAGATCCTTCTCTTCCACTTGATCATCATGTCCATCATTTTATGTGCATTCCATCATGATCAACATTTCATGTCCATGCACCATCTCTTTGTGATCTTGTGGCCACCACTCCTTGCCACGTACACCTTCATCACATGTGTTGCTTATGCCTAACTCAAAACATTTAACACGTGGCATTAGCAACTTGGTGTCATTAATTACCAAAACCAAACTTGGGCTTTCAATCTCCCCCTTTTTGGTAATTGATGACAACCATCATAAAGATATGAAATGAAATCAATTTTTAATTTCGATAGTATTAGCTCCCCCTACATATGTGCTTCCATGAGTTTGGTTCAATTGTGCACATATGTAAGGATTCGAATTTTGGGAGAGTTACTACTATCAAATTGATGCTAAGGTATATAGAATGGACCTTTGAAGCGTGATACCAATCGGAGTTGCCTTTATATACCATCCTTAGCATCAATGTGGCTAGACACCACTTGTAATTCATCACTTGTAAAGATCACAAACACTAAAATACCTCGTGAGATCAACATTATAAGCATAGGTGTCTAGATACCACTTGTAAAGCTACTCTTAACAAATCATCATTCAAGTTCTATTTATAGCAATCACCATACAAACATGAATATGAATTTAAGCTTTACAATGCAACAATTCATCATGTTAATGCACATACAAATGCAATAAATAATTCATGAGCTTGCTCCCCCTACTTGTGTGCTCAATTTTAATTGATCCCTTTTCAAAGTCATTCTCTCCCCCTTTGCAAGTTAACTTTTTATCTTTGTGACTTTTCTATCTTTGACTTTTTATCTTTGTGACTTTTCTCTCCCCCTTTGTCAACAATCACCAAAAAGGTGCCAATTTTAGTGAGAGATAAGTCAATCAATATGAGGGAGTCCAAATTATGGTTCAATCTAGACCACTTGCCTGGAATATGTAATTCGGTTTGAACCAAGGACAAGCTTCTTCACACCTCATGAAGTATAAGGGTTATCTTGACCATGTTGAATTACACATCATGAGCTTGTTTTCTAGATTCAACACTAGGTTTGCAAGCCCACAAACATGTCATATGCTACCACTAGATCAATCAAACATAGAAGCAATAGTGGTACCATATATACATCAAAACATTTGATTTTCATGAATGAGCCTATTTGTCATGCAAATATGTCTATATGTTCTAAACATGTCCTTAGCAAAGTATGGATGATATGACAAACAACTTTACCTTGCTATGTCGGAGGAGAGGCATGTCATATAAGAATGTGGGGGGTGCACTCATTTCAAGTTGGAGAAGTCAAGTATGTTCAATTCATTCTTCAACTTGTAAAACCTTTTCTCATCAAGTGGCTTTGTGAATATGTCGGCTAATTGATCTTTGGTGCCAATGCTCTCAATGCTAATATCATCCTTTTGTTGATGGTCTCTTATGAAGTGATGCCTTATATCAATGTGCTTTGTTCTTGAATGTTGAACCGGATTTTGAGTCATCTTGATAGCACTTTCATTGTCACAAAACAATGGCACATTCTTGAATTTGATTCCAAAGTCATTCAAAGTGGCCTTCATCCAAAGCAATTGTGCACAACAACTACCGACACTAATGTATTCGGCCTCGGCGGTAGATAGAGCAACACTATTTTGTTTCTTTGATGACCATGAAACAAGAGACCTTCCAAGCAATTGACAAGTGCCACTTGTGCTCATTCTATCAATCTTGCATCCACCATAGTCGGAGTCCGAATATCCAATCAACTCAAAATTAGACCCCTTTGGAAACCATAATCCAACATCATGAGTGCCCTTAAGATATCTCAATATCCTCTTGGTTGCTTTCAAGTGACTTTCTCTAGGTGAAGCTTGATATCTTGCACACTTGCACACACTAAACATCACATCCGGCCTAGAAGCGGTGACATAGAGCAAACTTCCAATCATAGACCGGTATTGCTTTTGATCCACCATGTTGCCACTAGCATCAACACCCAATTGATCATTAGTGCCCATTGGTGTACTCATTGGCTTAGCATCTTACAATCCAAACTTCTTGATCATGTCCTTGATGTACTTCCCTTGACTTACAAAAGTGCCATTCTTCATTTGCTTGATTTGAAGTCCAAGAAAGTAACTAAGCTCTCCAATCATAGACATCTCAAACTCTTTTGCCATCATATTTCCAAACTCTTCACAAAAGTCTTGGTTAGTTGATCCAAAGATAATGTCATCCACATAGATTTGCAACACAAACAAGTCATTTCTAATATTCTTGGTGAAGAGAGTGGTGTCAACCTTTCCCATCTTGAACCCTTTAGAGAGAAGAAAGTCCCTCAATCTCTCATACCATGCTCTAGGTGCTTGCTTCAAACCATACAATGCCTTCTTGAGCTTGTAAACATGGTTGGGCTTCTTGTCATCTTCAAAACCGGGAGGTTGCTCAACATAAACTTCTTCATTGATGTAACCATTGAGAAATGCACTTTTGACATCCATTTGATAGAGCTTGATGTTGTGTGCACAAGCATATGCTAATAAGATTCTAATAGCCTCCAATCTTGCAACCGGTGCATATGTCTCTCCAAAATCAAGACCCTCAACTTGAGTGTATCCTTGCGCTACTAATCTTGCTTTGTTCCTTATAACCATGCCATCTTGATCTTGCTTGTTTCTAAAGACCCACTTAGTACCAATCACATTATATTTCTTCGGCCTTTCAACAAGTTCCCAAACTTGATTTCTAGTGAAGTTGTTTAGTTCTTCATGCATGGCATTTACCCAATCGGAATCCTTCAATGCATCTTCTATCTTCTTTGGTTCTTCAAGTGACACAAATGAGTAGTGCTCACAAAAGGATGCTAGCCTTGATCTAGTTTGAACACCACTTTGAATTCCACCAATGATTTGGTCTAATGGATGATCTCTTGCAATACTAGTAGGTTGGAGTATTGGGAGTTGATTGCTTCCACTTGTTTGACCTTGATCTTGAGCTTCATCATGAGTACCACTAGAGCTTGCTTGATTTGTATCAATTTGCACACTTTGGTTGATCACATGAATATCATCATCATCAACTTGCCTTGGCCTAACATCACCAATGTCCATGTTCTTCATTGCATTTGACAATTGATCTTCTCTCACATCATCAAGGTTTTGAGCTTCATTTTGAGACCCTTGGGTTTCATCAAACTCAACATCATGAACTTCTTCCAAGGTGTCATTTGTGAGATTCCAAACTCTATATGCTTTGCTTGTGGTAGAATAACCAAGTAAGAACCCTTCATCACATTTCTTTTCAAACTTGCTCAATCTAGTGCCTTTCTTGAGAATATAGCATTTGCAACCAAACACTCTAAAGTATGCAATGTTAGGCTTTCTTCCATTCAATAGCTCATATGGTGTCTTCCCAAGCTTCCCATGGCAATAGAGACGGTTGCTACAATAGCAAGCCGTGTTGATAGCTTCACTCCAAAATGAATGACTCACATTGTATTCACTAAGCATTGATCTAGCCATATCGATCAAAGTTCTATTCTTTCTTTCAACTACACCATTGGATTGAGGAGTGTAAGTTGGAGAGAATTGATGTCCAATACCAAGATCATCACATAATTCCTCAATTCTTGTGTTCTTGAACTCACTACCATTGTCACTTCTAATCTTCTTGATGGTGATTTCAAACTCATTTTGCACTCTTTTGACAAAAGATTTGAATAGATCATGTACATCACTCTTGTCATAAAGAAAGAACACCCAAGTGTATCTAGTGTAGTCATCAACAATCACAGAACCATACTTGTTCCCACCAATACTAGTGTATGTTGTTGGCCCAAACAAGTCCATGTGCAATAGCTCAAATGGCTTTGATGTGCTCATTTCACTCTTACTAGGATGTGCATTTCCAACTTGTTTTCCGGCTTGACAAGCACTACAAGGTTTATCCTTCTCAAATGTGACATCCTTCAAGCCTCTAACTAAGTCATGCCTCAAAAGTTTGTTCAATTGTTTCATTCCAACATGACCAAGCCTTCTATGCCACAACCATCCCATACTAGATTTGCTAAGCAAGCATGATGTCAATTGTGTCTCACTATCATTGAAGTCAACCAAGTATAAACTACCATGTCTAAATCCTTTGAATATCAAATTTGATCCATCAACACTTATGACTTCAACGTCATCACTACCAAATATGCACTTGAAGCCAAGATCACAAAGTTGTGCCACCGATAAAAGATTGAAATCCATGCTCTCAACTAGCAACACATTAGATATGCTCATGTCATTTGAGATAGCAATTTTACCAAGCCCCTTGACTTTGCCTTTCTTGTTGTTGCCGAAAGTGATAGCATCAAAACCACCATTTTGACTTGTATCAATAGATTTGAACATACAAGAATCCCCGGTCATATGTTGAGTGCACCCACTATCAAGCACCCAATGCCTTCCTCCGGCTTTGTAATTGACCTACAAGACAAGATCAATTCCTTTTAGGTACCCAAACTTGTTTGGGTCCTCCAAGGTTAGTGACCAAGCTCTTTGGTACCCAAATGACTTTCTTCTTTGAGCCCATCCATGGTGCACCAATGAACTTAGCATGAACACCATTTGTACCCTTGGTAAATATATAGAAAGAATCAAACTTAATTGAGGATACATTAGCATTGGATTTCTTGTTCATGCAATGTTGCTCTATGTGACCAACTTGCTTGCAACTTTTGCAATAGCTACCATTGTTCTTCACAAAACGAGTCTTGTGAGGAGCAAAAGCGGCCTTGCCTTTCTTGGGGTTATAGCCTAATCCCTCTTTGTAGAGAGAAGCTCTTTGGCTACCCAAGCACATAAGCAAGCGGTCCTCACCACCATAAGCCTTAGCTAAGGTGTGATTGAGCTCTTTTACTTCCTTCTTGAGATTTTCATTCTCAACTATAAGTGTGGAGTCACAAGTGAAACCATCACTACTAGATGAGGATGATGTAGATGCGCTACATGAAGGGTTAGTGGTAGCAACAACAATAGGCTTATGACAAGATTCATCAATTATATCACATGATATGCCTATGTTGCAAGTTTTAGCTTTCTCAACATTAGTTGGCATGTTTTCACATTTTTTAACTAGAGAGGAATGAGCTTCTTCAAGCTTAGTGTGAGACTTTTGAAGCTCCTTATGGTCTACCTTTAGACTCTCATAAGATGCCCTAAGCTCATCAAGTTCTTGCATAAGGTTTTTCTTTTCCTTAAGCAAGCCCTTGCACTCCTTTCTAGATTCTTTGAAATGTTGAGTGCAATCTTCTAGCATGGTGATTAGTTCATCTTTAGTGAATTATTCTTCATCACTATCACTATCACTAGCATTATCATGATCACTCTCATCATTGGATGATACCTTAGAGGCCTTAGCCATGAAGCACGATGGAGTGTCGAAGAGGGAGACCTTCTCTTGGATGGCAATGCTAGCATGTCCCTTCTTCTTGCTCTTGTTGTCATCCTCATCATCACTTGAGGAATCATCACTATCCCAAGTAGCAACATGAGAATCATTCTTATTCTTATGAGAACTCTCCTTTTCTTGCTTCTTCTTTTGCTTCTTCCTCTCCTTCTTGATAGCATCTTCATCATCACTATCATAAGGACACTTTGCAATGAGATGGTCCTTGCTATGGCATCTAAAACATCTCATGGTATGCTCATTCTTCTTGGATGCGTTCTTCCTCCTTCTTGCATGAAAGCCCTTCTTCTTCATGAACTTTCCAAATTGCTTGACAAAGAGAGCCATCTTCTCATCAATGTCATCACTATCACAAGAGCTTGAGTCTTCTTCACTTGATGATTCAATCTTAGATTTGCCCTTGGATGTGGTGGCTTTGAATGCCACACTCCTCTTCTTCTCATCATCCTTCTTCTCATTTTCCTTCTTCTTCTTCTTGACCAACTCATTCTTCTCATCATCTTCTCTATATGAATCATCGGTCATTACTTCTTGAAATATTTGTTGAGGAGTTGAATCCTTCAATGTAGTCCTCACTAGCACGGTGATCAATGTATCAAACCTCTTGGGCAAGCTTCTCAAGAACTTCATAGAGAATTGGTTGTCCTTGACTTCCTCACCAAGTGCTTTGAGCTCATTGACAATGACTTGCAATCTATGAAACATCTCTGGTACACTCTCATCATCTTGCATCTTAAAGCTTGAAAATTTTTCTTGCAAGATATATGCTTTAGCGGTCTTTGTGCCTTCGGTGCCCTCAAATGTTTCTTCTAGCTTGGCCCAAGCATCATGAGCAATTTCAATGTTCTTCACTTGCTCAAATGTCTTGTCATCTAATGCCTCATGAAGAGCACTAATGGCAATGTCATTGCATTGGAGCTTCTTCTCTTCCACCGGTGTAGGTGTTTCCGGATTAGCAACCTCAAATTTTATTTCGGTGACCTTCCACACTTCTCTATTGATTGACTTGAGGTGTGCGGTCATCTTAACCTTCCAATATGCATAATTTGTGCCATCAAAGTGAGGTGCCTTCTTGGTGTTGTTGATGTGCAAGCTTAATTGAGCCATTTCTTTTTCACCGTAGGTTGTTAAGCCTCAAATAAACGGTGCCTCGGCTCCGATACCACTTGTAAGGTCCAAATGGCTAGAGGGGGGGGTGAATAGCCTATTTAAAAATCTACAAGCTTCACTAAACAACCACGTTAGTATAAAAGATGGCTAAGCTAATACTAGCACTAGCTCAACTACACTATGCAAGCCACCTATACAATTCTAGTGAAGCAAGGCTATGATCTCTAATACACACCAACAAGACTAAGTCACTAAGCTACTTACTCCTATGTGATAAAAGCTACACTAAGCAAACTACACTAGGACTAGTACATGAAAGTAAAGAGCAAGTGACAAGATTCTTATACCAACGATGTAGAGAAGTAATGCACTCGAAGAATCAATCACAAGAGAAATCCTCGGCAAAGAGATGACACAAGATTTTTACCGAGGTTCACTTGCTTCCCGGCAAGCTACTCCTCGTTGTGGCGATGCACCCACTTATCGGTTCGCGAGCTAATCAACTATCAAGAGTCGAGCCCTCGGAGGGCGCCGCACAACCGCACACAAGATGGGGATCCTCCAAGCCACGAGCTTCACTAGAGTATCCAATTTGCGAACTCCCGCGGGGAAGGATCAAGAACCCCTTACAACACTTGGTGAGGGCTCCAACAATCTCCAATTGCGAGCTCAATCACCTCCGCTGCTCCAAGCCGTCTACCATGTCGGGAAACACGGAAGAGTAACAAAAAATCCGCAGCAACTCGAAGATCAAGTGCCTCTAGAATGCAACTCTCAAGCAATGCACTTGAATCTCACTCATTCTCACTCAAGATGTGCAACAAAGCAAAGAGATGAGTGGAGGGGTTGTTCTCTAGCTCAAAGGATGTTTCTAGGTCTCAAAATGTGCAAGAGTTGCCCTCAAACCCCGGACACCCTCTATTTATAACGAAGGGGTACGCAGCTAGCCGTTACGGATGACGCAGCAAAAATCGCGCTGACCGGACGCTCCGGTCAGGGTGATCGGACGCGTCCGGTCACTAGCAGACAACCGTGAACAGTGCACGTCAGAACTAGCCGTTGCCCTGACCGGACGCGTCCCAGCGTCTGACCGGACGCGACAGTGCCAGCGTCCGGTCGCGTTCCAGTAAGCGCCTGACGAGACCGGACGCGTCCGATCACACGTGACCAGACGCGTCGCGCGTCTGATCAGCACTCCGCTCCTCTGGACGCCTGACCGGACGCTCCGGTTCCGTGAGGGACCGGACACGCCGGTCAAGCACTCTACTTCAGCGCACAGGAGAACTGACCGGACGCGCTGGTCAGGCCAGACCAGCGTCCGGTCACAAACCCTAGCGCCCACGCCGCGTTGAACTGACCGGACACGTCCGGTCAAACCGAGACCGCGTCCGGTGCAGCGTCCGATCGCCGTTTTCCAGTGAAAACCATTTCGGACTTTTTTCACCTTTTCTCGCCTCCGGCGCAAATAGAAAATAGGCATTTCATTTCCTCGAAAACGCCTGAATCCCGCGCTCGCACGCTCGGCGGGAGGGAGAGCGAACCCCAAACCCCTTACTACCGCTCAAACACCACCGCCTTCGCAAATGTGCTAACACCACCAAGTGTATACCACAATGTGCATGTGTGTTAGCATTTCACAAACATTTTCCAAGGCGTTATGTTAGCTCTCAACTAGATCCTAATGCATATGCTCAAGACATTGATCTAGTGGCACTTGATTCCTGAGCTAACCGTGATTGCCCCTCTTGATAGTCGGCTATGTATCCTAAATCCGGTCAATCACTTCTCTACTCATCTTAGACCGGCAAAAGGAAAACCCTATGGTTATACCTTTGCCTTGCGCTCCTAGATCCTTCTCTTCCACTTGATCATCATGTCCATCATTTTATGTGCATTCCATCATGATCAACATTTCATGTCCATGCACCATCTCTTTGTGATCTTGTGGCCACCACTCCTTGCCACGTACACCTTCATCACATGTGTTGCTTATGCCTAACTCAAAACACTTAACACGTGGCATTAGCAACTTGGTGTCATTAATTACCAAAACCAAACTTGGGCTTTCACCCGGTGAAGCGTCAAAGGCAACTCTAGTAAATTGCTCGTGTCATTGAGTTACCTCACTTGTGGGTAGGTTCTTGTGGTGTCCACAGGTTGGATGAGGTTCGTGCAACACCTCTTAGCCACCGAACCACCAAGTGTTGGTCGACACAACGGGGACGTAGTGTGCCGGCAAGCACATGAACCTCGGGAGAAAAATTGTGTATCTCCATTGTGATTGATTTCTTTGATTTCTCCCAGTGATAGGTCTTCATATTATTGTGATTGGTCCATTCCTTGATGCGGCGGTATAAAGATCACATACCTCTCTTTTACATTCCGCAAACTAGTTGTAACAAGCTCTTTAGTGTAATTAGTTTTGAGAGCTTGTATTATCTTTGCTAGTATAGCTTGTCACCTAGTTGAGCTCTTTAGTGTAGCTAGCTTTTGAAAGCTCGTAGTGACTTAGCCATTGATTGTTATAGTGATCATAGTTACTAGAATTGTTGGATAGGTGGCTTACAACCCTTGTAGAGCTAGAGCAAAATTGCATTTCACCATTTGTTATACTAACCTTTTGCTCTAGTGAGGTTGTAGAATTTTTAGGCTATTCACCCCTTCTCTAGCCATATTAGGACCTTTCACCCTTTTATTGTCTTAAGGGGAAGGACAGATTACAGCCGAGACAGTAGAGTAGAAAAAAGGGGGAAAAGAGAAAAAAAAGGAGGATATGGTGGAAAAGAAACAGGAGCCCCAGGGTCATCGTCCTCCTTCCCCTCCTTGCTACGGTCCCCATCGACCCTGTGGATCATGGTGACGGGGATGGGCATCATGCGTTGTCCTGTTTGCTACTGGTTCCACACACAGACATTGTGTGTCAACCGTGGCGTCCCACTCCTTCTGGCAGACAGAGTGGTCAACAATCAGGGTCAATAGTTGACCCTGACGGACATCATACAGGAGTTGGCGGCATAGTGATGCCCTGCGCAACGTCATGTGGCATTGTAGGGTGATTTGATTTCTCGGGGATGGCCAGTCCGTCACTGTTTTCGACCCATCCTTGGTCGTGCGCCCCCATCCGCGGTGGTTGGGATCGACGTGGGCCCCTAGGCAGGGCTTCCGCTGCGCCCGAGTCCAAGTCTTAGCAGTCGAGCGAGGTGGAAGCTTTCCCACAGGGGTCGAGCGAAGCAAGACTCCCTAGCGGTCGGATGGGACGGGGTCCCACACCGATGGATCGACTAAGTCCATAATTACATTCCTGATTTATCAGAAGGCTAGTTTTTAGCATTGTCTTCGAGTATCATGATTATTGATACCTGATAGGCTTGTTCTTGGTTGGGTTGGAAAGCCCTCGAAACAAGCTTTTTCTGAAAGTCTAAGATCACTGAAAATGAGTTTGGAGTAAAAAGTTATGGCGTTTTTCGTGAGGTGAGCTGTGTTGTTTTTGTAGGATGCGTAAGTGCCGTGAAAAATGTAGAAGTGCCATGGAATGGAGGCGGAAGTGCCAAACCCTACAGGTCATAACAACTAGTTTTTTGAGTTCAAATGGCTAGTTTTTGTGGGGTCAGTATGTATACCCATCCCATGGCCCATGGTGATGTTGTTGACCTGGAGATCATTCTAAACACATTCTAGGCCTTGTTAGAGCTCTCCCCAACCCTTTCTTTGTGAGAGTGAGTGATTAGTCTGTGATTAAGTGTTGGGGTGAGAGATTAAGAATATCATTCTAAACACATGCAAAGCGGGATGCTAAAGTGAATTTTACAACAGTATACGAGCTATTAGACCAAAGCTTGGACCCATATATAAACCAAGGTCATAGGCTCATAGCATTTAGACAAAGGTTGGACCCATATATAACCCAAGGTCATAGCATTAACCAACCAATAAAGAAAAAATATCTGAGTAACTATCTATGGAAAAATAAGCACGACGAATAAAGCCCTTGACCTTAGAGCGAGATATAAATTCAAAACAGGTGATAAGAGTGTAAACTTGGTTGTGTGGAATGATACACCAGCGCCATTTCGTGGGATGAGCCGATAGACACCCCAGTTCTTTTCGAGTCAAAAAATCATGTCAATATCCATCCAATGGCTGCATTAGGCCAGACACTATTTTGATTATAATAGAGTGTTTAGCTAATAAGGCAAGCCATTAAATTTTTTATTAGATGGTGAAACTTTTTTAGCCTAATATGGATGTTGTCGTTGTCCATTAATCTTTGCTGCCTTCAAGAGAGGAAATATATTTAGACCAAGAAATTCATTTGAGATTTATGTTTCGCTGTATAGACCTTGTCCATTAAGCGTTATGGACCAAGCTACAAATATTCAGGTCTATTCACAGCCTCCACCAGGCCAGGTATCATCTCGTTTTGGGTCGGGTAGCGCATATTGCAAGTGAGTAGGCCGTGCTAGGCTGGTAGTCACTAAACACAATAAAGAGCGTTTTAGGGGCTGTTTAGTTGGGTCCTTTGAAAGGTCCTTGTTTGGTTTTGATAATTGAGTGACAACTTAGGTGGACTAATTGTGTTTTTGTGAGATACATAGGTGATTAGTCCACAGGTACATGTGTGTGAGCAACATATGCCATGGAGGTGGAAATGGCTTAAAGATGTTGTAAAGCTTGCACATGTGATGATGGAGGAGCTTATTGCACATGAGACATGACATTGAGTCATGCGATCAAGGTGGAGAAGATCAAGATGAGGCTTGGCTTGACGGACCGGTTGCAAATGTGAAGGGCAAGTCAGAGGCTTTGAAGTGAGGGACCGCGTGTGATGGTGAAGCTTGAGCAAGACTTGGCGCTTATGGACCGACGCAACGGTGAAGAGCAAGTAAGGTCAAGATCGATGAACCAATACGGTCACGTGATGATATGAAGTGGATCATATCATTTGGTGATTGGTTGGTGCATGTGTTGCATTAACATCGAAGGAGATGGAATGAAATGCGCAAGGCAAAGGTATAACCTAGGACATTTCATTTCACCAATCAAAGGTTGTGTAAAGAATTGCATGACCGGTTTCAGGATAGATGGCCATATCATCAAGAGGGGCAAACTTGTTTGCATATCGGTCATCTAGTGCCACTCGAGTGGTCTAACTTTGCATACATGCTAGGATCAAGTGGCGTGGCAAGTTGAGTGGCTAACACCCTTGAAAATGTTTGTGAAAATATGCTAACACATGTGCACAAGATATTACACTTGGTGGTTAGCACATTTGATCAAGGGTGGCAGAAGTCCAAATTGATTTTCTTTGAAATCTATTGACCGGACGCTGTGGTCGAATCGACCAGACGTTGTGGGCGCGTCCGGTCAGTTCCACACAGTGCAGAGAAGGCGCGGTGATGGCACTGTTGTGACCAGACGTAGGACAATGTTGCGTCCAGACGCGCAGGGGCCGCATTCGGTCAATGCTGACATACGGTGACATATTGGCGCGAGGAGCAGTAGTGGCACGTGGCAGCCAAAAAGTGATCGGACACTGGGTGAGCATCAGGTCACGCTCGACCTGACGCGTCCATTCATCGGTTGGCCCTCTCGGGACCTCTCTGGAGTCGACCTGACTCCGCGCACCGTGGCGCGTCTGCGCATCCGGTCATCGGCTCAGTGGGGCACGATGGCGCGCGAGCGAATGTGGGTAGCAACGTCAGGTCGAGTGAGCTGCTGTGTCCAGTCATAGTGATCATTGGGGTGCGTTGTTACCATTGAAGATTGGGCGGCTTCGGTTGAACGAGCGTGACACGTGGATGGCAACGCGCGACCAGACGCTGGTCGGGTACGTCCGGTCATCCCAAAAGTTGCCCAGTGAAGGGGCAACGGCTCTATTTGACCTTAGGACTATAAATAGAAGTGGTGGCCGGCCTTGGCTGTGGTTCAGCACCCTTGGGACTTAGTGTCCATGCTTGGGGAGTGCTAGGAGAGCCTCTAACTCACTTGAGCTTGCAAGAGTGCGAATCAATTGTGAGTGAGTTATTCTAGTATGATTGCATCGTGAGGTTTGCATCGAGTGGCACTAGGTTGTCGTGTTGCAAGCCGGTGGGCTTGTTACTCTTGGAGGTTGCCACCTCCTAGATGGCTTGGTGGTGGTCTCCGTTGAAGCCCGCAAGGAGATTGTGCGGTGCTCCGGAGAAGAGCTTTTGTGAGGGGCATTGTGCTCGCCTCGCGAGAGCCACGAAGAGCAACTCTAGTAAAGCGAGACGCGAAGGGTGACAAGTGGTCTGGCTGGGTCAAGTGCTAGAGCTTGTGGTAAGCACTCCACGTGGGAGAGTGTGACTTGCGGGTCACCACTAACAAGAGGACTAGCAGCAACCTTGGAGCTTTTCTCAACGGGGACTAGCGTGTTGGCAAACATGTGAACCTCGGTGAAGGGTCGAGATGGTGGACTAGAGGGGGATGAATAGTCCTTTCTAAAACTTAATCGCTATGGCTAACCGAAACAAATGCGGAATTAAACTTATCGGTCTTGCCAAGACTACACCCCTCTATCTATAACTTTAGGACCTTACAAAGATCCTAATCAAGCAAATAAGGTGCCGAACTATCAAGAGCCCACCTAAACAATTCTAGCTTGCAAGGTCACACAAACCTATGCAACTAGTACTTCAAGCACTAGGGAGCTCCTACACAATTCTAGTAAGCAAAAGTACAAAGCTCCTAGACTCACTAGCAATGCTCAATAACAAGGCAACCAATGCCAAATTAGATAGCACAAATTACTTAGCTACACAAACTAAGCAATGTGACTAACAAGGTTACACAAACCAAATTATCCATGCAAAGGGAAAACTTCTAGCTACACAAGTAAGAAGATAACTAGCAAGCTATACAAGCAAACTAGTCACAAGAGAAACTACACAAGCACAAGTATATATGAAAGTAAATACAAGCTTGTGTTGCACGAAGGCAAACCACTGAGAAGAGTAGACTATGTTGACACAGTGATTTTCTCCCGAGGTTCACTTGGTTGCCACCAAGCTACATCCCCGTTGTATCGACCAATACTTCGTAGTTCGACGGCTAATCGGTATCCACAACCGAGCTCTCCCAAAGAGCGCCGCAAGAACCCACCATCAAGTGTGGTAGCTCAATGACACGCTCTACTAGAGTTGCTCTTCACGATCCCCACAGGGTGAGCACAATCCCCCTCACAAAGCTTCTCCAGAGCCTCGCACAATCTTCTTGCAAGCTTCGATGGAGCCTCAAGCCACCAATCCGTCTAGGAGGTGGCAGCCTCCAAGAGTAACAAGTACCACCGGCTTGTAACTCGAACACCTAGTGCCACTCGATGCAATCCTCATGATGGAATGCACTAGAATCACACTCACTCGCAATCGATTCACACTCTTGCAAGCACAAGTGAGTTAGAGGCTCTCCTAGCACTCCCAAAGCATAGACACTAAGTCCCATGGGTGCCAAGCACCAACCAAGGCTGGCCAACACAAGTATTTATATACCTATAAACGAATATAGCCGTTGCCCCTTCACTAGGCGTTTTTCGAGACGACCAGACGCGTCGGTCGATGTGACCGGACGCGTTGCACTGTGTCCGGTCACCCGTGACCGTCCTCATGTCCTCCACGTTCAACGTCGAATGCCAGATCTCAACGGTCGACTCAACGCCCCAACGGTCATCAAGTGACCAAACGCGCTGCAGAACTGACCGGACGCGTTACACTTGGCGTCTGATTTGAGTCCAGTAAGGGTCCACTCACGACTGGACGCGTCCAATTAACCCCTCGCGTTCTGCTCTCCCTCTAGGCGCCTGACCAGACGCACCGGTCCCACGAGCGACCAGACGCACCGGTGCAAAACCCTAGCCCACGCACCTCTACAACAGCTGCCACTAACCGGACGCGTCCAGTCATACCGAGACCACGTTCGGGTCAGTGTCCGGTCACCCTAGTGACCTCCGTTCGCCTCCGTTTCTATCCATGAAGACTTAGAGAAAATCTCCGCTTCCGGCATAGTGGAAAATATGCATTTCCCCAAATCCATGTCAACCGTTCAAACTTCACCTCATTTGGAAATATGCCAACACCAACAAGTGATCACCACCTTGTGCACGTGTGTTAGCATTTTCACAATCATTTTCTTCAAAGGAGTTAGGCACTCAACTTGCCACGCCACTCGATTCTAGCAACGATGCAAAGTTAGATCACTCGAGTGGCACTAGATGACCGATATGCAAATAAGTTTGCCCCTCTTGATAGTACGGCCATCTATCCTAAACCCGGTCATGCACTTCTCTACACAACCTTTGACTCGTGAAATGGAAATGCTCTAGGTTATACCTTTGCCTTGCGCATTCCACTCCATCTCCTCCGATGTTGATGCAACACATGCACCAACCAAATCACAAATGATATAATCCACTTCATATCATTATGTGACCTTGTTGGTCCATCGATCTTGACCTCACTTGCTCTTCACCATTGTGTCGGTCCATCGGCGCCAAGTCTTGCTCAAGCTTCACCGCCTCGCGGTCCATCGCTCCAAAGCCTCTAACTTGCCCTTCACACTTGCAATTGGTCCATCAAGCCAAGCCTTATCTTGATCTTCGCCACCTTGGTCACATGACTCCATGTCATGTCTCATATGCAATGAGCTCCTTAATGACACCGTCACTTGTGGACTAATTCCCCGTGTATCTCACATAAACACAATTCGTCCACCTAAGGTTGTTACTCAATTACCAAAACCAAACAAGGACCTTTCACTCGGGATAAAAATCATCGTGTCAACCTTTCTCATCCTGTTGGTTTGCATTCCCCAACACAAGCTTGTATTTACTTTCTTATATATTTTGCTTGTGTAGTTGCTCTTGTAATTAGTTAGCTTGTGTAGCTTGCTAATTACCTTCTTGCTTGTGTAGCATAGAAGTAGCTCCCGTTGCATGACTAATTTAGTTTGTGTAACCTTGTTAGTCACATTACTTAGTTTGTGTAGCTAAGTAATTTGTGCTCTATAATTGGGCATTGGTTGCCTTGTTATTGAGCATGGCTAGTGAGCTTAGGGGCTTTGTGCTTTTGCTTACTAGTTGTGTAGGAGCTCCCCCGGTTGGTAAAGTACTAGTGTATAGGTTTGTGTGACCTTGCTCTAGAATTATTTAGGTGAGCTCTTACTAGTCTTGGCACCTTAGTTGCTTAATTAGGATCTTTGTAAGGTGCTAGAGAACTTAGATAGAGGGGTGTAGTCTTGGCCTAACCGATAGTTTAATTCCGCACTTATTTCGGTTAGCCGACGCGATTAAGTTTTACAAAGGACTATTCACTCCCCTCTAGTCCGCCATCTCGACCCTTCATCCTTAAATAAATCTGCCTAGCCAGGCACGAATTCAGACATTTGAGGCCTGTTTGCATGTTGCCTCAGGCAGCTCCGGCGCCAGGCAGCTTCTCGCTTGCCTAGCAGGCACGTCCAGGCGAGGGCGGCATCCATACATGTCCTAAATTTGGTCGCCTAGTAAGGCTAAGATTGTTGTCTGGCTGATGAGCTGCATGGTAACCCACGATCCAAATAGACTCTTACAACCTTGACCCTAGCTTCATTTGTACCGAGCCCATCACCGATGAGCTGCATGCTAACCCACGACCCAAATAGACTCTTAGAGTGTCCGCACCGGGGCACTCTAAAACTTTCTGGAGGAGATTTTTACCGTAAAAGAAGCTGCAGTGGGGTACGGTAAAGCTTATACTATCCTTCCGGACGGCCCGGCACGCGCTAAATCTAGTGTGTCCCTGTTCCTACACTAAACGCAAGCGAAGTCGCGAGGACGACGGGAGAGAGGTGGCATGCAACGCGGGCCCCACTTGTTTTACGATGAAAAAATGTTATAACTCACAAACCAAAAACCAAATTAAATTCCGATTGCACCGTTAAATTAGTTTCTATAAATTCTTCAAAACTAGATCTCACATGGATATATTTAGATAAAGTGATAAGTGGGCCCTACAGTGGATAGAGGATCATATAGAGGATGGATGAGTGCGGAAGAATTAGATATAGAGGAGAGAATCTCGGTGACTAGGATGTATAGAGGATGAATTTAGAGTACCACGAGTGCGGATAGCCTTACAACCTTGACCCTTGCTTCATCTGTACCGAGCCCATCACTACAATCTGTTGTTTGCCTTGGCAGTTGATACCACCAAATGAACTTGTCTTAGTGCTAAAAAAACAAATGAACTTGTCTTGGAAAATAAAAGCATCTTCAAGAGTCTATTTTAGACTCGCTTTCTAAATTATCGGCTGAAGAGCTACTAGTATAAAAATAGTTTCTGTATCTTTTCATCTTCTAACAGTTTCTTTATATCTTGTGCGCATTTTCTTTATATCTTTTCATAAGAATCAGACAGGAATTTCACGAGAAACAGTTTAATCTTATAGAGAAAACATACGAACAAAGAAAAAAATTCCGAGTTTCAAATAGACAAAATTTGGAAGGAAAGAAGTAGAAAGCATATGAAAAGGACCTTAGAGTTGATGAGGTGTCCACGTGTTGCAATAACAAAGCGAATGGCATATTCAAGGACGGGGGATTTTTTTTCCGGCAGAAAATACTAGTAGTAGTATCACAGCAGGTCTTCTAGAAGATAGTGAACGAATTCCTCTTCTGCAATCTGGAAGAGAAAAGTTTGAAGGACGTGCAGAGACTTTGTGCGGCCTCGGCGTAATCAATACAGGATTTCAGATCTGAGGGGGTGTTTAGTTCTCACATAAAAAATTTTTAGCCTATCACATCAAATATTTAGATACATACATAAAATAATAAATATAGACGAAAAAAATTAATTGCATAGTTTGGTTAGAAGTCACGAGACGAATCTTTTAAGCCTAATTAGTCTGTGATTAGCTTTAAGTGCTACAGTAATGCACATGTGCTAATGATGGCTTAATTAAACTTAATAAATTTGTCTCGCGGTTTCTAGACGAGTTATGTAATTAGTTTTTTATTAGTATCCGAAAACTTCTTTCAACATTTCATAAGACACGATGTGACATAAAGGGCCTGTTCAGCAGACTGTTTTTTTTTTTTTGCTTATAAGCCGGCTATGACTGATTTACTGTGAGAGAAAAACACTGTTCCACGGCTGATAAACCGTGCTGATAAGCTCAATCGAACAGCAGAAAAACTTTTCACCGACCATCTAGACACTTCGTGACGGATCACCGGCCGCCGCACATCTTTCGGATTCGGCTCAGCGAATCGACAAGCTAGCCGTGCATGTTGCTGTATTCACATAGGTCAGCAGTCAGCATCGCCGGCGACGCGTAGACCGAGCCCATCACCACGTCGCGCGTGGCCGAACTTGTCGGTGACTGCTGCTCCGCTGCACCCGTTCCTTCCAGGAAAACGGGATAAAACCTCAGA
Organism: Saccharum hybrid cultivar R570; assembly: GCA_038087645.1. Taxonomy (NCBI): domain Eukaryota; kingdom Viridiplantae; phylum Streptophyta; class Magnoliopsida; order Poales; family Poaceae; genus Saccharum; species Saccharum hybrid cultivar. Next base: position 3,584,644 of record JAQSUU010000198.1, read on the forward strand.
GAGTCCGCACGTCCGCTACCAACCAACCCACCTCGCCGGGCACGCAAAGCGCTAGTCCAACAGCCCGCAGTTCTCAGTTCTCAGTTTCTCACTCCACACCTCCACCTCTCACGAGCGCGCGCGCGTCCGCCATGGCGTCGTCCAAGCCTTCGTTATCGCTCCCCTTCCCCGTCCCCGCCCCCGACCCGTCCGACGAGGTCGTGCGCGAGTTCGGCCCGTTGCTCCGGGTCTACAAGAGCGGCCGCATCGAGCGGCCCCTGGTGGCCCCGCCCGTGGAGCCCGGCCACGACGCCGCCACGGGGGTCCAGTCCAAGGACGTCCACCTCGGCTCCTACTCGGTCCGGCTCTACCTGCCCCCCGTGGCCACCGCCGACGGCGCCAAGGCCAAGCTGCCCGTCGTCGTGTACGTCCACGGCGGCGGCTTCGTGGCCGAGTCCGCCGCGTCGCCCGGCTACCACCTCTTCCTCAACAGGCTGGCCGCCGCCTGCCCCGCGCTCGTCGTGTCCGTCGACTACCGCCTGGCGCCCGAGCACCCGCTCCCCGCGGGGTACGACGACTGCCTCGCCGCGCTCAAGTGGGTGCTTTCCGCCGCCGACCCCTGGGTCGCCGCCCACGGGGACCTCGCCCGCGTCTTCGTCGCCGGGGACAGCGCCGGCGGCAACGTCTGCCACCACCTCGCCATCCACCCCGACGTCGTCGGCGTCCAGGTCCAGCAGGAGGCCCGCCATCCGCCGCCGCCGCTCAAGGGCGCCGTGCTCATCCACCCCTGGTTCTGGGGCTCCGAGGCCGTGGGCGAGGAGCCCGCGGACCCCGCCGCGCGCGCCATGGGCGCCGGGCTCTGGTTCTTCGCGTGCCCCGAGACCAGCGGCATGGACGACCCGCGGATGAACCCCATGGCGCCCGCCGCGCCGGGGCTCCACACGCTGGCGTGCGAGCGCGTCATGGTGTGCGCCGCGGAGGGCGACTTCCTCAGGTGGCGCGGCCGCGCGTACGCCGAGGCGGTGGCCGCGGCCAGGGGCGCCGGCCTCGGGGACGCCGCTGCCTCCGCCGGCGTCGAGCTGCTGGAGACCATGGGAGAGGGCCACGTCTTCTACCTCTTCAAACCCGACTGCGACAAGGCCAAGGAGATGATGGACAAGGTGGTCGCCTTCATCAATGCCTCGTGAGCCGTCAGCCGTGACGCGTGCCGGCGTCCCTTGGAATCATCGTGGGCGTGGCTTGCTGTACGCCACCGTGACTGACATGTGGAAAATAAAATAATGGATTTTAGCTGCCCACGCATCGACTTGTCTACTTCTCGCCAATTTCATTCACGTGAGTACTTCAGTTATTCGGGATTATTTGTTGAAAACGAGGCCATGCAAAATTCGACGTTAGTAAGTTCGTTTAAAGCATATACTCCCTCTATCCCAAATTATAAGACGTTTGACTTTTTTGACACCAAGTTTGACCACTCGTCTTATTCAAAAAAATTGTGCAAAATATCAATTTTTTATCGTAGCTTGGTATATTAATAAAAGTTCTTCAAGAATGACTTAAATTTGACTATATTTGTACAATTTTTTTGAATAAGACGAGTGGTCAAATTTGGGGTAAAAAAAGTCAAACGTCTTATAATTTGGGATGGAGGGAGTACTTCATAGATTTGAAGTTTCCATTGTAATGACCCTGTTTTAAATTATATATGTTAAGTATGTGAGAGTGAGCATCTCAAAAAAAAATTGATTGATTGAACTTGGTTTGAATAGTTTTGAAATTAATTTTTCTCAAACGTGCTTTGTGAAGGAACTTTGATTGTTACCATAGCTCTAGTACTGGAGTTTGTATGACAAAATATTAAACATGAATTTGATTGTTTTTCCTAGATTCTGAAAATTGTTTTGAGGCTAAACTGCTTTGCTAAAAATTCATAACATTCTAGGAAGAGTTTTACTTTCATAACTACAAAATATATAATGTGAGATACAAATAATTAAAATGGACTGCTCTTTATTTATAGCATCTACAAAAAAATAATTTACATAATTTTTAGAATTATTTTTTAGAGATTTCTAATAAGTTTCGCGTTTTAGATCATTACTTATTAAGGAGGGGGAAAAAAGGAACTCAAAGGCGCTCTCGACCGAGACCGGACAATCGAGGATCAAGGCTGATGGATCTGTTTTCCACAGAGCATCGTGTCGTTCGTTCCTCGTGCTCCCCGAATCCAAATTAGCAGTCCTTCGCGGGACCCTTTGTTTTTTTTTTGAAAAAGATACGTTCATATTTATAAAAGATAAGATGGAGTAGCTTAGCCGCGTACAAAAGAGATGATAGAAAAACAAGAAATCCTCCAAACACTCGACGACAACAATGTCGAGACCAGAGAAAAGCTTGGTTGGCGGCTAGGCTAGGTTGCTGAAAATCTGCGACACGCTAGCGCAAAGGCCTTGCTATCATGAGCAGAGGTTTCAGTGGGCTTCTATCTCCTTTGCGAAAAATATCTCCGACGACTGAAGATAGTGTAGAAGCCTGACGCCGGAGCAAAGAAAAGGTTAACGGTGACCCGTGGAAAATGGCCGAGCTCTTTGACAAGTAGGAGACATGGAAACAAATAGGCCCAACCACCGACTTCAACAAGTCATGGACAGAATGAACTACCATCACCATAAATCCAGTTATAAAGGGAGCAGTAAACCCTAGAACAAGAAAACGAATCATCTAAGCAAGTTTTAAGCATATTTGAGCAACAACGACATACTAAAAATGGTAGATCTGCAGCATCATAGTATAACAAACTGGCAATGCTATGGTACAAATTTTACTTTCTAGGAGGTAATACCTCAAACGAATCTCAGCCATTGATTTTCTAGATTTTTTTTAATTAATAAATTAATTAATCTAAGAAAAGAAAAAAAGAAACACTGTTACATCACCTCATCACGGGAGACAATCAAGAGCCTTCCTTTTCTTGGGCATCGTTCCCTTTGCCTTTTGCATGAAAAATACATTAAATATTCAGTTATAAAATATGATACATGTATGAAAGAAATCAATAACCAACATACATATTAATTGATCCGTGAACTTTAGTGATCTTACAAAATACAAACTCAATTAAAACTATATTACATAATCAAGTAGCTTTCTAATAAACTATATAGTTGTTACGTATATTGAGCATGTAAAGTGACTATGTAAAGTTTCGTATGCACATAAAATTTCTTGTACTTTGGACATGTACGTTGGGCACTTGTGCACATAAATTTTACGTATGTTGGGTTTAGATACTCACACGTTTATTGCCTCATTGGACACGTATGCAAGATTGTGCATGAAGAGGAGACCGAGATATTTGTCAAATCACGCATGCCTCAATCAAACATTAGACAAGATATTTTTATCTCTAAAATATTCCTTATTTAGTTTTTTATAAAATGAAAAATTCAATAAATATATTACATCCTAAGGTAATAAATGATCGTAACCATATGATCAAAACGAATGAACGACATAGGGAACAAAAACAATATGAGATTTAAGCGAAATAGGGGACAATAACCACGAATCTGTAATCACAGGACCCTAACAAAGTACCACGCCAGTGCAGCGTATTATGGGCACATCCATAAAAGGGGTAAAGTTACCTTGCTTCAAACGAAGGGGAGGAAGGGGAAGAAGCAAATAACAGGACGATGTTGGTGACGGGGAAGCGGATCTGGCATGGTGGAGAACCGAGCACGCCACCCCACCAGCAGAATGGAGAATGGGAAGAAGAACCACTTGTCAGTGTTTGATGACCGGCAACTCGTCACGGGGTTACCCGGGACGATGTTCGAAGGGCTTCAGCATACGCAGAACTTGACAGTAAACGCAAAGAGACGAACGGTTTATACTGGTTCGGGCCCTCATAATCGAGTAACAGCCTTTACGTCTAGTCGACGTGTAGCCTTTTGCATTGGATTGATTGGTATGATTGTTAGGGTTACAAGGGGTGCACCAAACCTCTCTTTATATAGAGGAGAGGGTAAGAGTGCGCAACTAGTCCTAGTCGGTTACAATAGAAGAATTCTAGTCCTATTACATAATCTAGCTTTCTTAGTACGCCGACTAGGTTGACCTTGATAGCCTGAAGATCACGCCACCTTGTCTCGCGTCCTTCAGCAGACCGTGGGTCAGCCCAGGGCCCAACCGAGTAGTAACCCCTATGGGGGAAGCCCTAGGACCCTGGTTCGTCAAGCCCCCGAGTGTGTCATGGTTGAACTTGAAAGCCTTCTTGTTCCTCCAGGCCTTGTCGAGTAGAAACAAGCATTATCCCAGTGATTTCATGAGTGAAGCCATGAGGTGCTCTTCAGATGTTCAAGTGGTGTGCATTTTTCGAGAAAGTGCACTCACTGAGTGTAGCCCCCGAGCCTTTTGCTGTTTGAAAAACAAAGAGTTAGAGGGTCCAAAAGAAAAAAAAACATTTGTAGAGGATATGTACCCTGCACCCCCCAAGCCTGCATTCGAGTACTAGTACTCAGAATAAGGATCTTATAAGAGAATATACTCGAGGATGCAAGTGTAAGCAATAATTACAGTAACGGAACCGCCTAAATTATAAAAACAAAAGTACAAAAACAATTGCCAGAGCAATTAAATTCCCGTACTTAAGCTCTTATAACTCCGGTAGTCCAACGAAATTATGAGGGATTTCAAACCAACCAACATACCAGCCAAGATCGTAGTGGTTCAACATAGCAAGTCACATGTTACATCCATTTCACAAGGAATTCAACATACATCGGAGTTCAATTGAGTTATTACAACCCGAGTTGAAAAGTAGCGGAAGCAAAGTAGTTTGAAACTAATATCATCTTAATTCAAATAAATGCCAGTACCAAGGTCAATTTCTAACAAAAGCATGAGATAAGATAGCTCAGAAGGATCATGCCCACGATCACACTCCGCCACTATAGCAGGAGCCATCCAATTCTTGTAGTAGCCATGATATATCACAACCTGCAATAAGTGGGAATAAAACCTGAGTACGAGAAGGTACTCAGTTAGACTTACCCGTCATAAACCAGAAATAATATGACAACAAAGAGTATGCAAGGCTTTCTTTCAGTGGGCTAGCTTGACTCGTTTGCGAAAAGTATAAGTTATCATGAACGAATCAATTTAAGTCCTTTTGCATCATCTTTATTATAACATGTTCAATCTAGGTAAGCACCTATGCTAAAGCAATCACTTGATTAACCATTAACATCAAAGGTTACCATCTTAGGTTTAGCATTTCCAACATCATCCACATAACCATCCATGTTCCATCATCATTACTACGATGCCGTAACTTGAGTCAAGTGCTCACTATCCAGGAGCGATGGCGATTCGAATCGATTCCTAACCAGCTGGTGATTTATTCCTCACACAAACCACACTCACCGATCAAGTGAGCTATAGATCACCGAACCAACTATTCAGGTAAAGTCTCGAGTTTGCCAGGAACCACCGTACCCAGGGGCCGCCCGATTGCCAGGACACACCTTGGACTCACCATCGCGCCCCTGTGTCCTACCACTCCTGCGCCAATACAGTGTGTTGCGGGCAATCTACTCGGCCCGAATAATTTCCCGGCTTCACGGTCGAAAGGTACTTTATTTGGCCAGCTAAATTTGAGGCATGCGTTCAACATGACAAGAGGGACGAGCAACGGTCGGTCCTTAACCGACACAGGCAGAAACTACAAGCACCCCAGAACCCTGTCTGGTTGCCCAATACTTATTCCTCCCGGTCTCCAATTATCCATCAACACTTGGTTATTTCCAGGATATCATCCATTCCATAGCTAAAAAATTCCAGTAACCACTTATAGTTGCCGGTGACAGGAAATCACTGACCGCTACCGGTCTAAGCAGGGCTAAGCAGTTATTCGACCCTAAACCTAGCAGGGTATCAGGATATCATGAGGTAGACAAGGATAATAATAAATGCATCAACGGTTTCACTCAACTCCTATAACTTAATGCAACAATATATATAACATATAAACATAATTGCTTTTATAAAGTAGGAGACTTATGATGCTCCAGGGCTTGCCTGGGATCGAACACTTAGGTTAGTGTTTGATAGATGACACTTGCTTGGCGAGCATCTCCCATCCCACACTTGCTTAATCCTTTCATCTTCGGGATAGGTCCACCAAACACCGTCTTCGGGTTTGGCTCCAACATCTCGTCCTTCACGTGGTGCATCTAGCGAACCTAAATGAGATGCAAGATGCATGTGTATGAATATAATGAATGGTAACACAAGATGCATCACATAATCATTCAAGTAAACACACGATTAAGACATAGACACCAAAAGCTATTTAACTAACATCACACAACCAATTAAAGAGGGCAAGCACGTCAAGCATAACACAAGTTTAACAATATCACAAGTATCTTAACTTGACCATCATCAAGGGCATAAGCCATACTTAGCAACACATGGAGTAAACAACCACAACTAGCATCTGTCCATTTCTGGACTGCAAACAACAACTGCATGTTTGGATCATAACTGGAGTTATAAAAATCCAATAGCCATGGAACAAGACATTATAGAAAGCTTATGAAATTATCCACAATTCATATTTAATCATCTTAGCATGATTCTCAAGTTAACCAAGTTAAACATGCATATTTACAGAATATGTTCCAGAGATTCCAGAGAGTAACTATTTATAGAACCCAACTTGGAGCAGTCATAACTCACAAACTACAAGGCCAAATGCCACCAAAATTTAACACAAGCTAGATTAATGAGTTATCTCCAACTTTGTTATAAGCATATTTCTCAACAAACATAATTTTCATGGTGCAATTACCAAAGTCCCAGAAACAGTCCAGGAAAGCATCAATTGCAAGAATAAATATTAACTTATATTCCAAACATACATTTGGCCACAACCAATATAACCATCATAAAGTACATGTTAAATGATCACCAAAAAGCATAGTGCTCATCACTAAATAAATTCTTTTAATGCATTTCTTAATTTATTTAGATGCCTAGGTGATTTAATGAACATATACCAAAAGTGCATCATGAATTCTACAAAAATTATAGTAGCTAGAATATCATCGCAGTAGTCTACTATACAAATTTCAAGCCATTTGGACATGTACATCAACCTCTATGAAAAAGATAAATTTCTATTGCAAGAAATCATGTGAGAGCAATATACACTAATAACTCACTCATATAGCAACCAAAATTCATGAAATTTTTACCATACATCAAACATCACATGAGTAGCATGCCACAAAAATTTTACTTCATTTGGAGCCCTACATCTTCAGTTATGAAAAATAACAAATTCAACTAGCATTAAAACCTAACTGCATAAATCTATTTTTACAGAGAAAACTTTAAACTAAAACATACCATATTATAGATCTACTTCATAGACAATTTCACAAGGATTCCAAAAAGTACTCATTTGCTATTTTACGAATCTCCTATGATTTACTATTGATTTTCAAAGATCAGCATATTTCGTGCAAAGAGGTCCTCAATGGCACTATTCACTTGAGTCTATGGCTTCACAGAAAGGTCCCTCCCTTTTGCCGAATTCCTGCGCGACGTCCTTCCCTTGCTTCCAAAATAGAGGAGCCGCACGGCATGGAGGAGCCGGCCAGTTGGGGGCTCGCTGGCGGCGAGGAAGGGGCTGGCGAGGACCACGGCGTCGAGGCGCACCCGTGGGTGCTTCCTACGCAGATTAGGGCGGCCCGCAGCGGCCTGGCCACAACGGCCGACGGCCGGACGGCCAGCGCTACGGCGGCGGCGCGCTACAGACAACAGCGCAACAGTGAGGGAGGCGCGGGACGAGGAAGATCAGGGCGCAACCAGCTAGGGCGGAGGGGCACTAGAGCGGCGAGACCATGCGGAGGCAGGGAGCTTGAGTTGTCAGCTATGGCGATGGCGAGCGGCGGCGTAGCAGTAGGGTGAGGGAGAGCGCAAAAGGAGCAAGAGTTAGTGAGTGGGGAAGGCAGAGGGCGCTCGGGCGTCCGTTCTTGGAGGAGACAGGGCGCGACCACGCGGCAGCGACGGTGGGGGCGCGGCCGGCGCATGGAAAACGCGTGGTCATGACGTCGAACACCTGGTGGGCAGCAAACGGGGCAAGCTGGGACACGTTCCTGGGCCAGCTCCGGGTCGAATTTGGACAAGGGCCCAAAACTAAGATCGAAGCCCACACGATGCTCTACGTTTCTCATTAAGGAGCCAAGGTCATTAGAGCAACAGATTAGCGGTCAACTAGTTGCCAAGCCAGGCCCCAGACTTTGTAATGGCTCTGGTTTCCGACGATTTGTCTGGAACCAGTGTTTAATGAAAACTTCTGGTTTCTATGTCAAAAAAACTGCAGTGGCAACACCTTGATGGCAGTCACAGAAACTCACTTTCGATAGTCAAAACTTCATCAAAATGAACTCAACTTTTTGTATGCTCTTCATCAACATGTAAACTCCAACTTTTATATTTGGACCAATTCATGTTGTTTAACGAAAATTCGAGAACATGGAATGCCAATGCAAATCTAAAAATGCCTCCAAACAACTGAAACTCACATCTTCGCCCTCTTGTACCTCTCCAATGGTTCAATGAATCACTCAACCAATTGAACCCTGTTGTAGAACTACATGAGTAGTAAAACTTTGATTAAAGGAGGTTGGCAAAATTCGAAATGGTTTGCATACTAAAAATCCCCAAAGATGGCTTCATGAAAACTAAAAACCAAAAACTGCAGTTCCCACACTTAGCCAAATTTTGGAGCTTCAAAACAGCACTGAGTTCAATCTTTGAGCCTCGGTTTGACTGGCCTCCAAGCTGATCTAGCTCTTGATCCAAAAATAAACTTTGTTCTACCCAACATGGACTACAACTTTCATTTAAGGTCCAACACCAAAACTGGTATAGAACCTATAGTTATACTTTATCCAATGTAGCATCACGATAGAGCTTAAATTATCCTTATTGAGGCATAGGAGCATTTTCTTGACATTTGCTCAACACGAACCTTTCACGACTTTTGTTGTAGAGTCCATATAGAGTCTTTTGGGCAAGGTTGCAAGGTTTGCTTGATGACCTATATTTCCATTCACTTAATAGTGCAATTCAAGCACTTAATAAAACCATTCAAACAAGGATATAACTTATCATTTCATATGACATTTTGACTCCAAACTTCATGAAACTTTTCTAGTGACCAATATAGATGAGTATTGATGTGAGACATATGAAGATATTCCAATAACACCACCCAAGCATATATCTTGAAAAGGGCCTACATGTAAAGCAAGGGTACAATATCCAAGTTTAGGTTAGGCTCATCTCCATAGGTTTGACCTGGTCATCGTCATCACCACTTAATCTGTCGTGTTTGAGCTCAAACCCACTGCTTAACGGGTGACAAACACTTGGGGTGTTACAATTGCCGTCTTGTCTGCTTGCGTAAAAGCAGGTAAGACTTATCAAAGTCACATGCAACGTTGTTACTGCCAGTCCAAAAGATGCTCATAATATTCGGTCGAATATGCCAACTGAGATTCTGTCCAGTGTACTACTGCCTCACATGTGCTAAAAGAAGGCTATGCTGCATACTGAAAAGAAGTAGTGGGGCGCACTGTACCCTTGTAGTGTGGCATGTGAACTTGTATTGGGGTCAGAAACTTGTCTGCTCTCTCCCCCATGAACATAGTCAATGTAATCCACTTCGGAGCCTATAAAAACTCTCCTAGCAAGTACTTGAACCTCATTGGAAGAGGAAGCAAAGTAGCTCTGAGTTTGTAGCTTGCAGATATGGTGGTTAGTGAAGTAGACCAGCCCCCGGGAGTACTCGACTGGTACAACCAAGTGTTGCAGCAACTAGAAGAAGTCTTGTGATAAGGTTTAGAGGTAGGCTAAACCTGCAATTATGCGCAGTAGAGTTGCCTAGAGCTGCAACTAGAAGAATTCTTGTGACGGCTGATAGAGTGGCACACCCAGCAGTCCCATGTCAGTTCTTTGAGTGTGCCTGTCGATGTATGTCCATGAAGGGTCGTACTTTGACCCGAATGTGTACAGATGGCACTGACTGGGTGGCAAGATGTGCGAAGAGCTCATCCTGCATACTAGCCAATAGGCTGCCTCCTGCAGCAGCTATGCTCCCAAGGGTAGTCGACCAATAAATGTTCATAGTCGGACAGTCTACCCAAGGTTCTAGGCTAGGTCACACTGCACTTCTGTTATCTACCCGGACACACTACTCTTCCCCTCTTGGATCTAGGTGCATCGGGTGTCGAGATGTCGGTTGATGTGGTAGTTTTATGCTTGATTGAGGGGACGTCAAGTTCCTGAACAAACACACCAGCTGATACCTATGCTCTGTTGTATCCCAATTAGCCAAAACATCAACTGCGACATGGAGATTTCTTACGACGTGATGGATTTCTAAGCCCTAAAAGTGCCTTTCAAGTTTGCGGACTTCAGCACAATAGGCATCCATGGTTTCCTTGCTGCAGTCCTAATCTTTATTTACTTGATTAATGACCACTGAAGAGTCACCATAGATGAGTAGTCGCTTGATACCGAGTGAGACTGCCACTCGGAGGCTGTGTAAAAGGGCCTCGTACTCAGCTTCATTGTTGGTAGCAGGCCAGAGTATCTGTAAGACATACTTAAGCTGCTTGCCATCAGGAGAGATAAAAAGAACACCAGCACCTGTGTGGCAGAACCTCCTAATTACTATGGCCCACATGTACTTGTTATTGTCTTAAAGACTTCTAACCACTGTACATGTGTACCACAGATCTTAAGAAGCCTGTCGGGTGTCCTCGGGAAACCCGAATCATCCACAATCTTCCGAACAGGATCACATTACAGAGGCATCACAATATTACAACAGTTTATATAATAAATTACATCAGAGTACAAAAGCGGAAGTCTTACATAACATAAGTTTACAAACTTGATGTTCCAAACTTACAAACTTAAGTTTAGTGTTACAACCATAGTAGTGGAGTAGCATTATTAACATTATTACAGCACCAAAACGCGATGCTCTGCCCAAGAGCCAAACATCTCTACTCGCCATCGCTTGCCGCAAAGACAGTCATGCAACAGGGTCCAAAACACACCTGCTCATGAGACACACCTGCAACAGGGGTTTAACAAACCCTGAGTACGAAAGTACTCAACAAGACTTAACCGACAAAACTAGTGGAACGACTCAGGAATGCAGGCTCAGGGGAAACAAGGTGAGGTTCCAGCAGGAAGTCAAGTTCTTTTGCATAAAAGCTACTAATGGTGAATCCTTAAGATCATGATTTTATTTCAGTATTCTTTATTGACAGAATGTAAGTGATCCTAATCTAGATCATATACATCATTCAATATCTTTCTAATTCTCCGACCAAAGTTCCATTTCTTAACTACGATGTTGAACAGAGAATCGAGTCTCCTTAACCGAGGAGCAGTGACGATTCAAATCGATTAAACCTAGCTGGGGATTCCTAATCACACGACATATGCAGGACTCTAACCGACATATATCAACCTTCACTCGGATAATCCAAAATATGACCGGGTCTAGCGCCACCCGAGAGTATAGTACACCTCTAATCCAGCTCTTGGCTACGAGGGTACACACTACTCTCGTCATCTCTCCACTCCCAGTGCGCGGTTGGCCGTTCACATGTTGGCGTTACCGAGGTCTTAGGCTTACCGGAGCATGTGATCCGTTACAAAGTCTCGACGCACACAATTCAAACAACGGTACGGTTCTTAACTGACTCAGTCGGAGACACTACATGGGGACTCCTTTCCCGATGCAAGTCCACCGACCAGTCCCAAATTATCAGCATTAATATTCATCAAGTGATTGTCCAACAACCCTTCAAACTTTGTTTAAAAGTTTTAAAGTTTTCTCATTAAGCAATGCTAAGCATACTAAGCATTTTTAAATAAAAACAGTAACAAGGATGGTATTGGAAGATCAAGGATGATAATCCAGTAATTAGGTTGTCACTCAACTCCGAGCACTTAATGCAATAGAGCGGTAATATAAGTGAAGTAAAAATTTTTAAATTGCAAGGGAAGGTTAGATGTAATCGGGGCTTGCCTTGGTCGACGGGAAACTCAGGCTCGGGTTCAGTATCGCAGATGTCAAACCCTACTTCCACGGACGTCGGTTCTTCTGTGGGGACGGGTTCGGCTTCGGTACCTTCCTCTTTTACGGGAACTATACGTAACGATAATGCATGCTTTAGGATGATGAGATAATAAACATGATGCTCGATGGATGCTTAATAGAGTTAACAACTTGAGTACAACTTTCCTTCACGGTACAGTTGAACAACAAAAGCTTCTAACCTAACCCTAATCTAGGGTCCGATTACGCTAATCAATTATTAAAGGATTTCGTTAAATGCATGAAATAACACTAATCAAGTATTAACAACATGATTAAGAAAGCTTAAGCAACCAATTAAGAATGCTAAAGATCATTAAGGGTTAATGATCTAAAGGCAACACTCAATCATAAAGTCAAGCAACCCTAACCATCATTTCCTAATTAATCAATTAATTACTTAATAAAGCATAATTTAAGAATAAAAATTAACTTAATCTAATTAAGCTAAAATTTTTAATTTAGAAAGCTTATATCATAATTAGATGATAAAACAATTTTCATGATTTTTGGATAAATAAATAAACCTAGAAAAATTAAGCAAGGGCCACTTAAGAATTAAATGGACTAATTAATTAACCTACAAAAAGTAATTAAAATTGATATTTATTATTTTTCTTAAATAGTACACAGTGTATAAAGGTTACTCAAAATTTTTCACAAATTTTGGAATTATAAACAATTTATAACAAAATAAACAAAACTGAAAATCATTTTACATTTTTGAAAAAGGAAAAATGAAATTCCTTGCGGGCTGCTTCCTCTCTCCCTCTCTCTCTCTCGGCCCGGCCTGCTTCGCACGCGCGCGGCCCGCGTTCTCTCCCCGTGCGCTCGCTTGCTCGGCCCAGCTGCGCGGCCCGTCAGCTCGGCCCGGCCGCGCTCACGCTCCCGCTCCTCCCTCTCTCTCTGACACGTCGGCCCCGCTCCCACTCCCTCTCTTCCTTCTCTCCCGTGCGCGCGGACGCGCTGCCGCGGTGACCGTCGACGGTGAGCTCACCGATGACGAGCCTCCGGAGCATCGGGATCGCTTCAACCACCCCAACAGCATCACCCGAACCCCGCGGACCCATCTAAGGCACGAATTGACACTTCTACAACACGGAGGAGGCTTGACTGCGGCCATGGCGGCCATGGTGGCGACCCGACCGGCAACCCGACGCACAAAACGCGCCTACGGTACGGTAGCGATTAAAACAAGAGGAGCATCATGTTCAGGGGCTCACAGAGGTTGCGTTGGGCGATTTGGTGACGACGGAGAGGCGCTGGAACGGCCGGTTCACGGTGAGGCGGTCACGGTGGCGTCGCTGCCGGTCGTGAGGAAGAAAGCGGCTTGCGGGCGATTGCAGAGAAGGTGAGGCGCGATCAAGGGCTCCAGGAGCTACGCGCACACGCTGCGGAGCTGGAGGCGAGAGCTATTGGATGGTGGAGCAGCAGCGGCAGCGAATTTGGACGGCGGATGGCGGTGGCCGGTTGCGGCGAGAAGCGGAGGAGGAAGAGAAACTAGAGTTCGTCGGTGATGGCGGTACTTATAGACATGGCCGGACGACGCTGTGGCGACACGCGGGGCGAGCTGACCGTGACGAGGAGGTCGCTAGACGTCGCGGGCGCGCCTAGAAGCGAAGCGAAGATCGCCGGCGTCGTCGGGAGGTGGCGAGCGGTGGTTGGCGACGATTTCAAACAAATTACAGAATTGCCACTGGAGGAAAATTTCAAATTACTTTCAAATCTTCACTAGAAGTTGAAAATCTGTAAATACAAAAGGTGTTCCATTTTCAAAGATCTACAACTTTCTCAATATGAACATTTTCCAATTCAGCTTAGTTTTTGAAATTTGAAATTGAATTCAAAAGGGGACATTTTCTAGAATTCTGAAAAACCAAAATTACTTTGAATTTTGTATTGAAACTTCAAAAACTCAAAATACCAAAGTTGTACATCTAGGGCAGACCTACAACTTTGCTATTCAAAATATTTTCAAATTATGCCTCCATTTTGAAATTGGATAGGGGAAATGAAAAGGGGACAATTTTGAGATTTGAATCTTTTCAAAATTACTTCAAATTTTACACTGAAACTTTGAAAACTCAAAACATCAAACTTGTAGCCCTTGAAAATATCTACAAACTTGGTTTTACACTTTTTTTCAAATTTTGCTTAGATTTTGATCTATTCCAAAAGGGGTAAAACTAGGGTTTTGTTTTTCAGGATTGTCGGAAGGATTTTGAATTGAAACTTGATTCTTTATTAATTTGGGGTTGCTTAGGGATCACACCCTCACCCTAGGGCATCATTGAGTCAAGCCTCACATGGTTGACCAAATGGCTCCCTAGGTTGACCAGTTTGACTTAAGAAATTCTTTTAATAATTCCTCAAATTTGAATTCGAATTCGAATCAGAAAACTTGTAACAATTTTGGATTCCAAACCCTAACTCAAACTTGAAGCTTTATTTTATAAGTTGGACTTGAGATTATACCCTACAATTGGCACTAGTGTATAACACCGTCATACACCTCAATTTACGTAGGGCATAAACTAAGTATTTGCGGTGATAGTCGAAATTAGGGTTTTCGGATTTCGAGCCACACAACGACAAACACATCCAACCTAAGAATTTAAACTCATTTTAGTTGATGCACAACATTGTTAACCTAATCATGGATGATTTGTAGTGCAAATGATGACATGGCAGGTTTTTAGTTACTATAACACCAGGGGTGTTACAACCTGCACCCCCAAGCTTGAGAGAACCGTCAAAGTACATCTTCCAATGATCTCGGATGATTGTCAGAGTAGGCTGCTGGATTTTTGTCCATTTGGCTATAAAATCAGCCAAGACTTGGGACTTGATTGCTTTGCGGGAGGCAAAATCGATGTTGAGCGCTCCAAGTTCAACTAACCACTTGGTTATGTGCCCTGTTGCATCACGATTGCGAAGGACATCGCCGAGTGGGAAGTCGGATACAACTGTAACCTTGTGCTCATCAAGTAGTGGCGAAGCTTGCGAGAAGTAATCAAGAGGGCATATAGGAGCTTTTGCACATGTGGGTACCTAGCCTTGGAGTCTGATAGCACTTTGCTAATATAATAGATATGTTGTTGTACCTTATATGCATGTCCTTCTTTAGTCCGGTCCACAACAATTGTTGTGCTGACTACCGTAGTAGTAGCTGCAATGTAGAGTAAGAGTGGTTCTCATTTTTCGTGTGGAGAGAGCATCAGAGAGGTGGAAAGGTATTCTTTGAGCTTCTGAAAGGAATCATCTGCTTCCTCTGTCCACTCAAATTTTCTAGATTTCTTCAACAACTTGAAGAAGGGCAAACCCTTTTCCCTGAGTCGCGAGATAAAACGATCGAGGGCAGCCATGCACCCTATTAGCTTCTAGACGTCTTTGACACAGTGAGGACGAGTCATCTGAGTGATTGCTTGAATTTGCTTTGTGCTGGCTTCAATACCCCGATGGCTCACAAGAAAACCTAGAAGTTGTCCTGATGGGACTCCAAACACACACTTGGTTGGGTTGAGCTTCCAGTTGTACTCATGGAGATTGTCAAAGGTTTCCTTTAAATCAGCGATCAGAGTAGAGGGATCCTTGGTCTTGGCGACTACATCATCTACGTAGGCTTCTACATTACGACTGATCTATTTGCTTAGGCATGCCTGGATAGCCCGTTGGTAGGTTGCACTAGCAATTTTTTTTAATCCAAAGGACATAGTCATGTAGCAGTAGGCACCAAATGGAGTGATGAAGGATGTCTTGCTTTGATTTTCTTTCCTGAGGGCAATCTGATGGTAGCCTGAGTAACAATCAAGAAAGGATAAAAGGGCCGACCCGACCATATAATCTACAATTTGATCAATGCGAGGTAGTCCGAAGGGATCCTTTGGGCAATGTTTGTTGAGATCTATGTAGTCAACACACATGTGCCACTCGGTCAAATTCTTCTTCTGGATGAGTACCGGGTTGGCTAGCTAGTTAGGGTGCAAGATTTCTCTGATGAACCCTGCCGCCAACAGCTTGGTGATTTCCTTTTTGATTGCTGCCTTCTTGTTCGGTAAAAACCATCGTAAGTGTTGCTTGATTGGTTTTGAGCCGGGATTCAATTCCAGTCTATGCCTAGCCAACTCACTAGGGAGACCTGACATGTCGGCTAGCTTCCAAGCGGAGATATTTTTGTTGTCCCTAAGAAAGTTGGTGAGCACGAGTTCCTATTCCTTTAGAAGGTGGGCACTGGTAAGTGCCGTCTTACTAGGATCACCAGTACCTAGGTCGATCTTCATGATGTCCAAGTCGGAAGGTGGCGTAATGATACCTGCCTTCTTAGTTGGTATCTCCATGTCTTCGGGCTTAGTCTACTGTGCCAGGTTGGCAATCTTTTGTGCTTCAAAGGCTTGCTGCACCTTAGTTGCGATCTGGACAACTTCTGTGTCGTATTTGTAAGAGCACTAAGTCACCTCGGAAGGAGAGTACGCCATTGGAACTTGGCTTCTTGTGCAAGAGGTACGGGTAGTGTGGAATAGCCATAAATTTGGCTAGAGCAGGTCGTCTGAAGATGGCATGGTAAGATGATTCAAATTAGCCACCTCTAACTTGATGAACTCTGTTCAAAAATTGTTTGGGGTGCCAAAAGTAACCAGGAGAGTGATTTGTTCGAGTGGCATAGCAGCTTTGCCAGGTACTATCCCATAGAAGGGAACGTCAATCGGGGTAAGTAGGCTGGTAAAGTCCAGGCCTATCTTCTTCAACGTATCTGCAAATATGATGTTCAACCCTACGCCGCCATCAATCAGGACCTTGGGGACCGATATGCCAACTATTGTCAGACCTAGGACGAGTGGGTAGTGGCCAACATTGGATATGCTAGTCCATTGGTCTTTTCTGAAAAACTAGAACGGGTACTCGAACCAGTTGAGGTACTTGGACATTGATGGTTCTCCTGCCATGATATCCCGGAGGCCAGCTTTCCAGTGTGCTTGTTAGATGAGGATGGTACTCCTACAAATATTAGTGCAATGGTGCCCTTAGGCTACTGGAAGCCTGGATCAAGGTTGTCGTCTCCATCCTTGTTGTTATCAGCCTTACCCTTACCCTTATTGCTCTTGGCGTAAAACCCCAACTCCTGGAGTTGTCTGCACTCAGCCGCAGTGTGCTTGGCGTTCTTGTGGAAAGGACAGGGTAGGTTCTTGAGGTCTTCAAACTTCTTGTTATTCTTGTTGGACTTCTTGGACCTATCCATGGAGGCAAGGGTGTTGTCGGGTCCTCGTTTTTTATTGGATTGCCCACCCTAATTGCCTCTGGGGTCATAGTTTCTTTGTCCTGCTGACCGCGTGGGAATCGCTCGCGAGTGCGCTCTTCAGATGAAATCATCTTCTGTACTGTATGCTTGAAATCCTCCGTGGTCTTTGGGTTATCATCACAAAATTTTTCAAACTGCCACTTGTACTTGATCCTGTTGGAGAAGTGTTCAATCACCTCTTTGTCTGTGATATCATAGACTTGTGCTCATAACTCTGCGAAGCGATGGTAATATTCCTAGAAGGTCTCATCTGGCTTCTGTTTGCATGTTCTGAGCTCTATCCGAGTGCTTGGGTGGGTGAGGACGCCACAAAAATTTTCACCAAACTTGCACTCAAGTTGCTCCCAAGTATCAATAGAGTTAGGGCGCAGCTTGTCGAACTAGGCGAGTGGCACGGTTTTATGTGCCATGGGAAAGTATAAAGCTTTGATATCATCATCGCCACTAGCCAACTCGACAGACTAAGAATAGATGTGTAACCATTGGTTGGGCTTTGTTTTCCCATCATACTTAGAGTGGTTGGACGACTTGAATTTGTAAGGTAGTTGGACATTGAGAAGTCTGTCAGAGAAATATGGGAATCTATCACGTGAAATACCGGCTTCCCTATACTCGAACTCTCCTCAACTGTAACAGAACCGACCAATTATATAAAATTAAGTAAGAAAATCACCCGCCAAAGCAGATAATTTAGCAAACTTAAGCCCGTATAACCCGGTAGTCCGTGAAACCATAAAGGATTTTAAACCAACCAACATACAAACCAAGATCATACAAGTTTGGCAGCCACAATCACATATTACATAAAGTTTGCAACGACAGTTGAATACATCGGAGTTTAGAACATAAAGTTATTACAACCTAAGTTCATAATAAAACAGCGGAAGCAAATAGTTTGAAAGCCACACACACTTTTAGTTTAGATACAGTGCCAGGAGGTAGTCATTTCCAACAAAAGCATCAAATAAGAAATACGGAGCGACCATTGCCTTGGTCCTAGTTGTCACCCATTGCCGGGTACAGGCAGTTGATGCAATATTCGTAATACATCTGACCATCTGCAACAATAATGGGAAGAACGCCCTAAGTACGAGAAATGTAACACCCCGGTGTTACTCGAGCATTATCATTGCAAATCATACGCATGACATGTCATTGCATGCATGATCATCTGTGGAAATTAGAGTGCACTTTTAGTTAAAACATGTGTGCGGAAAAATTATTGCATATAATGCCTATACTTGATTCATCCTCCTAAAATTGGTTTGACTCATGAAACATGGGTAGTTATAAATTTTAAATCACTTAGAAATAATTAGTGCAGTTTTTGGAGCAATTTGATAACTAAAGTTTTGTAAAAATTTTGCTTTTAAAAATATTATTAGAAATTGGTCAAAAACCCTTTCTAATTAGCTTTTATTCTCTAATTCAAAATTTGTGGGGATTTTGGAGTTGGCCCTTTTATCAAAGTTGTAGAGAATTAAATTCTAAACCACTTTCATTTTTGGGCCATTTTCAAAAAAGGTCATCTTCTTGCTCAAATTCAAATTTGAAAACTGAGAATTGAAATTAATTGAAAAATTCCTTGAAAAATTAAATGAAAAACCGGATTTCTCTTTAGCGGGCCGCAAGCCGGCCCAGCCCGTCATCGCGCCTGCGCTCCCACGCGCGTCCGCGGTCCAGTGGACCGGGCGCACGCCGCTCGCCCGCCTGCGCCCCGCGCGGCATGCCCAACCCGCGCGCGCTCCGCCGCGTGGACGCGCCGCACCGGTGGCCGTGGCCGGTGGCTGACCGCCCGGTCGAGCCCCCGCACCGGGACGGAATCCCGTCCAAGTACGCTCCCGACCGCGCCTTAACCCCCGCGCCCACTCCTTCCTCCCCCACGCGCTCACCATTTCTGAACGCAGCTCCCGCTCCTCTGTCGCCGCCACCGCCATCGCCGACATTGCCGTTCTGGCCACGCTAGCTCACTGCAAGCCGCTCCATCTCGCCCAGAGCTTCTCCTCCCTCGGGCGAATCCTGCACACACCGGAATCGGCCGTGGTAAGCCTTCTCTCCGCGTGAATTGCTCGTCGGAGCTCCGACCGAGCTCATCGGACTTGCCCGCTCCGTGGAACACCTCTCTCCGCTCCACCTTACTCCATTCCAGCGTGCACATCTTGCTCGCCTTGGCTCACCGGTGCTCGAGCACCTTTTCTTGTCCCGTTCCTTGGCCGGAGTTGGCCGGCCGGCGGTCCACCGCGCCACCGTTCCGCCATGAATGGCGGTGACCGGTCCCCCGAGCTCCGCTGGCCACCCCGTGTGCACCACTGTAAGGTCCAAATAGGCTAGAGGGGGGGTGAATAGCCTATTTAAAACTTCTACAAAAATTACTTAACCACAAGTTAGTACAAAAGGTGGCGGAGCAAAATGCACTAGCTCTAACTAATTAAGCAAGCCACCTACACAAGTCTAGTACAAGGCTATCCACTAAACACAACAACAAGCTAGATACAAGATGTAAAACGAGAGAAGAGCTTCGAGTGATTATACCGCCGTGTAGAGATGAGAAGTACCAATCAATCAATCACACAAGTGATTATACCAGCCGCGTCCGATCGTGCTTCGCTACGCTCGGCTTCTCTGGACACTTGACCGGACGCTCCGGTCCCGTGGGGCACCGGACGCGCCGGTCACGCGTTTAACGTTTTCGCCCGGTTGAACTGACCGGACGCGCTGGTCAGGCCAGACCCGCGTCCGGTCACAAACCCTAGCAGCACCCGTGCCGCGATGAACTGACCGGACGCGCCCCGCGTCCGGTGCAGCGTCCGGTGCAGCGTCCGGTGCACGCAGTGACCTCCGTTCGCCTCCGTTTCTTTTCCGACTTTCGGCGCAATAGAAAATAGGCATTTCACTTCTCCAAAAAGCGCCGAATCCCGCCTCGCAAGCTCGGCGGGAGGGAGAGAGGAACCCAAACTCCTCTCAACCACTTAAACTCCACCGCCTTCGCAAATGTGCTAACACCACCAAGTGTACACCACCATGTGCATGTGTGTTAGCATTTCACAAACATTTCCCAAGGCGTTATGTTAGCTCTCAACTAGATCCTAATGCATATGCTCAAGACATTGATCTAGTGGCACTTGATTCCTGAGCTAACCGTGATTGCCCCTCTTGATAGTCGGCTATGTATCCTAAACCCGGTCAATCACTTCTCTACTCATCTTAGACCGGCAAAAGGAAAACCCTACGGTTATACCTTTGCCTTGCGCTCATAGATCCTTCTCCTCCACTTGATCATCATGTCCATCATATTATGTGCATCTCCACCATGATCATCATTTCATGTCCATGCACCATCTCTTTGTGATCTTGTGGCCACCACTCCTTGCCACGTACACCTTCATCACATGTGTTGCTTATGCCTAACTCAAAACACTTAACACATGGCATTAGCAACTTGGTGTCATTAATTACCAAAACCAAACTTGGGCTTTCAATCTCCCCCTTTTTGGTAATTGATGACAACCATCACAAAGATATGAAATGAAATCAATTTTCAATTTCGATAGTATTAGCTCCCCCTACATATGTATGGATTTGAGTTTTGGGAGAGTTACTACTATCAAATTGATGCTAAGGTATATAGAATGGACCTTTGAAGCGTGATACCAATCGGAGTTGCCTTTATATACCATCCTTAGCATCGATGTAGCTAGACACCACTTGTAATACCTCACTTGTAAAGATCACAAACACTAAAGTATCCCGTGAGATCAACATTATAAGCAAAGGTGTCTAGATACCACTAGTAAAGCTACTCTCAACAAAACATCATTCAAGTTCTATTTCTAGCAAACACCATACAAACATGAATATGAATTTAAGCTTTGCAATGCAACAATTCATCATGTTAATGCACATACAAATGCAACAAACAATTCATGAGCTTGCTCCCCCTACTTGTGTGCTCAATTTTAATTGATCCCTTTCCAAAGTTTTATACTTTCTCTCCCCCTTTGTAACTTTCTCTCCCCCTTGTTTAACTTTTTATCTTTGTGACTTTTTTCTCCTTATCTTTCTCCCCCTTTGTGACTTTTCTATCTTTGTGACTTTTCTCTCCCCCTTTGTCAACAATCACCAAAAAGGTGCCAATTTTAGTGGGAGATAAGTCAATCAATATGAGGGAGTCCAAATAATGGTTCAATCTAGATCACTTGCCTAGAATATGTAATTCGGTTTGATCCAAGGACAAGCTTCTTCACACCTCATAAAGTATAAGGGTTATCTTGACCATGTTGAATTACACATCATAAGCTCATTTTCTAGATTCAACACTAGGTTTGCAAGCCCACAAACATGTCATATGCTACCACTAGATTAATCAAAACATAGAAGCAATAGTGGTACCATATATACATTAAACTCATTTGATTTTCATGAATGAGCCTATTTGTCATGCAAATATGTCTATATGTTCTAAACATGTCCTTAGCAAAGTATGAATGATATGTCAAACAACTTTACCTTGCTATGTCGGAGGAGAGGCATGTCATATAAGAATGTGGGGGTGCACTCATTTCAAGTTGGAGAAGTCAAGTATGTTCAATTCATTCTTCAACTTGTAAAATCTCTTCTCATCAAGTGGCTTTGTAAAGATATCGGCTAGTTGATCTTCGGTGCCAATGCTCTCAATGCTAATATCACCCTTTTGTTGATGGTCTCTTATGAAGTGATGCCTTATATCAATGTGCTTGGTTCTTGAATGTTGAACCGGATTTTGAGTCATCTTGATAGCACTTTCATTGTCACAAAACAATGGCACATTCTTGAACTTGATTCCAAAATCATTCAAAGTGGCCTTCATCCAAAGCAATTGTGCACAACAACTACCGGCACTAATGTATTCGGCCTCGGCGGTAGATAGTGCAACACTATTTTGTTTCTTTGATGACCAAGAAACAAGAGACCTTCCAAGCAATTGACAAGTGCCACTTGTGCTCATTCTATCAATCTTGCATCCACCATAGTCGGAGTCCGAATATCCAATCAACTCAAAATTTGACCCCTTTGGAAACCATAATCCAACATCATGAGTGCCCTTAAGATATCTCAATATCCTCTTGGTTGCTTTCAAGTGACTTTCTCTAGGTGAAGCTTGATATCTTGCACACTTGCACACACTAAACATTACATCCGACCTAGAAGCGGTGACGTAGAGCAAACTTCCAATCATAGACCGATATTGCTTTTGATCTACCATGTTGCCACTTGCATCAATACCCAATTGATCATTTGTTCCCATTGGTGTACTCATTGGCTTAGCATCTTGCAATCCAAACTTCTTGTTTCATGTCCTTGATGTACTTCCCTTGACTCACAAAAGTGCCATTCTTCATTTGCTTGATTTGAAGTCCAAGAAAGTAACTAAGCTCTCCAATCATAGACATCTCAAACTCATTAGCCATCATATTTCCAAACTCTTCACAAAAGTCTTGATTGGTTGATCCAAAAATGATATCATCCACATAGATTTGCAACACAAACAAGTCATTTCCAATTTTCTTGGTGAAGTGAGTGGTGTCAACCTTTCCCATCTTGAACCCTTTAGAGAGAAGAAAGTCCCTCAATCTCTCATACCATGCTCTAGGTGCTTGCTTCAAACCATACAATGCCTTCTTGAGCTTGTAGACATAGTTGGGCTTTTTGTCATCTTCAAAACCGGGAGGTTGCTCAACATAAACTTCTTCATTGATGTAGCCATTGAGAAATGCACTCTTGACATCCATTTGATAGAGCTTGATGTTGTGTGCACAAGCATATGCTAATAAGATTCTAATTGCCTCCAATCTTGCAACCGGTGCATATGTTTCTCCAAAGTCAAGACCTTCAACTTGTGTGTAACCTTGTGCTACTAATCTTGCTTTGTTCCTCACAACCATGCCATCTTGATCTTGCTTGTTTCTAAAGACCCACTTAGTACCAATCACATTGTAATTCTTTGGCCTTTCAACAAGTTCCCAAACTTGATTTCTAGTGAAGTTGTTTAGCTCTTCATGCATGGCATTTACCCAATCGGAATCTTTCAAAGCATCTTCTATTTTCTTAGGTTCTTCAAATGACACAAATGAGTAGTGCTCACAAAAGGATGCTAGCCTTGATCTAGTTTGAACACCACTTTGAATTCCACCAATGATTTGGTCCAATGGATGATCTCTTGCAATACTAGTAGGTTGGAGTATTGGGAGTTGATTGCTTCCACTTGTTTGACCTTGATCTTGCACTTCATCATGAGAACCACTAGAGCTTGCTTGATTTGTATCAAATTGCACACTTTGGTTGATCATATGAATATCATCATCATCAACTTGCCTCGGTCTTATGTCACCAATGTCCATGTTCTTCATTGCTTTTGACAATTGATCTCCTCTCACATCATCAAGGTTTTGAGCTTCATTTTGAGACCCTTGTGTTTCATCAAACTCAACATCATGAACTTCTTCCAAGGTGCCATTTGTGAGATTCCAGACTCTATATGCTTTGCTTGTGGTAGAATAACCAAGTAAGAACCCTTCATCACATTTTTTTTCAAACTTGCTCAATCTAGTGCCTTTCTTGAGAATATAGCATTTGCAACCAAACACTCTAAAGTATGCAATGTTGGGCTTTCTTCCATTCAATAGCTCATATGGTGTCTTCCCAAGCTTCCCATGGCAATAGAGACGGTTGCTACAATAGCAAGCCGTGTTGATAGCTTCACTCCAAAATGAATGACTCACATTGTATTCACTAAGCATTGATCTAGCCATGTCAATCAAAGTTCTATTCTTTCTTTCAACTACACCATTAGATTGAGGAGTGTATGTTGGAGAGAATTGATGTCCAATACCGAGATCATCACATAATTCCTCAATTCTTGTGTTCTTGAACTCACTACCATTGTCACTTCTAATCTTCTTGATGGTAGTCTCAAACTCATTTTGTACTCTCTTGACAAAAGACTTGAATAGATCATAAACATCACTCTTCTCATAGAGAAAGAACACCCAAGTGTATCTAGTGTAGTCATCAACAATCACAAAACCATACTTGTTACCACCAATACTAGTGTATGTTGTTGGCCCAAACAAGTCCATGTGCAATAGCTCAAATGCCTTTGATGTGCTCATTTCACTCTTCCTAGGATGTGCATTTCCAACTTGTTTACCGGCTTGACAAGCACTACAAGGTTTATCCTTCTCAAAGGTCACATCCTTCAAGCCTCTAACTAAGTCATGCCTCAAAAGTTTGTTCAATTGTTTCATTCCAACATGACCAAGCCTTCTATGCCACAACCATCCCATACTAGATTTGCTAAGCAAGCATGATGTCAATTGTGTCTCACTATCATTGAAGTCAACCAAGTATAAACTACCATGTCTAAATCCTTTGAATATCAAATTTGATCCATCAACACTAATGACTTCAACATCATCACTACCAAATATGCACTTGAAGCCAAGATCACAAAGTTGTGCCACCGACAAAAGATTGAAGTCCAAGCTCTCAACTAGCAATACATTAGATATGCTCATATCATTTGAGATAGCAATTTTACCAAGCCCCTTGACTTTGCCTTTCTTGTTGTTGCCGAAAGTGATAGCATCAAAACCACTATTTTGACTTGTATCAATTGATTTGAACATACAAGAATCCCCGGTCATATGTTGAGTGCACCCACTATCAAGCACCCAATGCCTTCCTCCGGCTTTGTAATTGACCTACAAGATAAGATCAATTCTTTTTAGGTACCCAAACTTGTTTGGGTCCTCCAAGGTTAGTGACCAAGCTCTTTGGTACCCAAATGGCTTTCTTCTTTGAGCCCATCCATGGTGCACCAATGAACTTAGCATGAACACCATTTGTACCCTTGGTAAGTATATAGAAAGAATCAAACTTAATTGAGGATACATTAGCATTGGATTTCTTGTTCATGCAATGTTGCTCTATGTGACCAACTTGCTTGCAACTTTTGCAATAGCTACCATTGTTCTTCACAAAACGAGTCTTGTGAGGAGCAAAAGCGGCCTTGCCTTTCTTGGGGTTATAGCCCAATCCCTCTTTGTAGAGAGAAGCTCTTTGGCTACCCAAGCACATAAGCAAGCGGTCCTCACCACCATAAGCCTTAGCTAAGGTGTGATTGAGCTCTTTTACCTCCTTCTTGAGATTTTCATTCTCAACTATAAGTGTGGAGTCACAAGTGAAACCATCACTACTAGATGAGGATGATGTGGATGCGCTACATGAAGGGTTAGTGGTAGCAACAACAATAGGCTTATGACAAGATTCATCAATTATATCACAAGATATGTCTATGTTGCAAGTTTTAGCTTTCTCAACATTAGTTGGCATGTTTTCACATTTTTCAACTAGAGAGGAATGAGCTTCTTCAAGCTTAGTGTGAGACTTTTGTAGCTTCTTATGGTCTACCTTTAGACTCTCATAAGATGCTCTAAGCTCATCAAGTTCTTGCATAAGGTTTTTCTTTTCCTTAAGCAAGCTCTTGCACTCCTTTCTAGATTCTTTATAATGTTGAGTGCAATCTTCTAGCATAGTGATTAGTTCATCTTTAGTGAATTCTTCTTCATCACTATCACTATCACTAGCATTATCATGATCACTCTCATCATCGGATGATACCTTAGCGGCCTTAGCCATGAAGCACGATGGAGTGTCGAAGAGGGAGACCTTCTCTTGGATAGCAATGCTAGCATGTCCCTTCTTCTTGCTCTTGTTGTCATTCTCATCATCACTTGAGGAATCATCACTATCCCATGTAGCAACATGAGAATCATTCTTCTTTTTATGAGAGCTCTCCTTCTTTTCTTGCTTTTTCTTTTGCTTCTTCCTCTCCTTCTTGATAGCATCTTCATCATCACTATCATAAGGACACTTTGCAATGAGATGATCTTTGCTATGGCATCTAAAGCATCTCATGGTATGCTCATTCTTCTTAGATGAGTTCTTTCTCCTCCTTGCACGATAGCCCTTCTTCTTCATGAATTTGCCAAATTGCTTGACAAAGAGAGCCATCTTCTCATCAATGTCGTCACTATCACAAGAGCTTGAGTCTTCTTCACTTGATGATTCAATCTTGGATTTGCCCTTGGATGTGGTGGCTTTGAATGCCACACTCTTCTTCTTTTCATCATCTTTCTTCTCATTCTCCTTCTTCTTCTTCTTGACCAACTCATCCTTCTCATCATCTTCTCTATATGAATCATCGGTCATCACTTCTTGAAATATTTGTTGAGGAGTTGAATCCTTCAATGTAGTCCTCACTAGCACGGTGATCAATGTATCAAATCTCTTGGGCAAGCTTCTCAAGAACTTCATAGAGAATTGGTTGTCCTTGACCTCCTCACCAAGTGCCTTGAGCTCATTTACAATGACTTGCAATCTATGAAACATCTCCGGTACACTCTCATCATCTTGCATCTTGAAGCTTGAAAATTTTTCTTGCAAGATATATGCTTTAGCGGTCTTTGTGCCTTCGGTGCCCTCAAATGTTTCTTCTAGCTTGGCCCAAGCATCATGTGCAACTTCTATGTTCTTCACTTGCTCAAAGGTCTTGTCATCTAGTGCCTCATGAAGAGCACTAATGGCAATGTCATTGCATTGGAGCTTCTTCTCTTCCACCGGTGTAGGTGCTTCCGGATTAGCAACCTCAAATTTTGTCTCGGTGACCTTCCACACTTCTCTATTGATTGATTTTAGGTGTGCGGTCATCTTAACCTTCCAATATGCATAATTTGTGCCATCAAAGTGAGGTGCCTTCTTGGTGTTGTTGATGTGCAAACTTAATTGAGCCATTTCTTCTTCACCGTAGGTTGTTAAGCCTCAAATAAACGGTGCCTCGGCTCCGATACCACTTGTAAGGTCCAAATAGGCTAGAGGGGGGGGTGAATAGCCTATTTAAAACTTCTACAAAAATTACTTAACCACAAGTTAGTACAAAAGGTGGCGGAGCAAAATGCACTAGCTCTAACTAATTAAGCAAGCCACCTACACAAGTCTAGTACAAGGCTATCCACTAAACACAACAACAACAAGCTAGATACAAGATGTAAAACGAGAGAAGAGCTTCGAGTGATTATACCGCCGTGTAGAGATGAGAAGTACCAATCAATCAATCACACAAGAGAAATCCTCGGGAAGAGAATGACACAAGAATTTATCCCGAGGTTCACTTGCTTCCCGGCAAGCTACTCCTCGTTGTGGCGATGCACCCACTTGTCGGTTCGCGAGCTAATCAACTATCAAGAGTTGAGCCCTCGGCGGGCGCCGCACAACCGCACACAAGATGGGGATCCTCCAAGCCACGAGCTCCACTAGAGTATCCAATTCGCGAACTCCCGCGGGGAAGGATCAAGAACCCCTTACAACACTTGGTGAAGGCTCCAACAATCTCCAATTGCGAGCTCAATCACCTCCGCTGCTCCAAGCCGTCTACCGTGTCGGGAAACACGGAAGAGTAACAAGAAATCCGCAGCAACTCGAAGATCAAGTGCCTCTAGAATGCAACTCTCAAGCAATGCACTTGAATCTCACTCAATCTCACTCAAGATGTGCAATCAATCAAAGAGATGAGTGGAGGGGTTGTTCTCTAGCTCAAAGGATGTCTCTAGGTCTCAAAAAGTGCAAGAGTTGCCCTCAAAACCCGTCCACCATCTATTTATAACGAAGGGGTACGCAGCTAGCCGTTACCGGCGACGCAGTTGAAATCGTGCTAACCGGACGCTCCGGTCAGGGTGACCGGACGCGTCCGGTCACTACACGACAGACGTGAACAGTGCGCGTCAGAACTAGCCGTTGCCCTGACCGGACGCGCTCCTTCGATCGACCGGACGCGACAGTGCCAGCGTCCGGTCGCGTTCCAGTAAGCGCCCGACGCGACCGGACGCGTCCGGTCGTACGTGACCGGACGCGTCCGGTCGTACGTGACCGGACGCGCCAGCCGCGTCCGATCGTGCTTCGCTACGCTCGGCTTCTCTGGACACTTGACCGGACGCTCCGGTCCCGTGGGGCACCGGACGCGCCGGTCACGCGTTTAACGTTTTCGCCCGGTTGAACTGACCGGACGCGCTGGTCAGGCCAGACCCGCGTCCGATCACAAACCCTAGCAGCACCCGTGCCGCGATGAACTGACCGGACGCGCCCCGCGTCCGGTGCAGCGTCCGGTGCACGCAGTGACCTCCGTTCGCCTCCGTTTCTTTTCCGACTTTCGGCGCAATAGAAAATAGGCATTTCACTTCTTCAAAAAGCGTCGAATCCCGCCTCGCAAGCTCGGCGGGAGGGAGAGAGGAACCCAAACTCCTCTCAACCACTTAAACTCCACCGCCTTCGCAAATGTGCTAACACCACCAAGTGTACACCACCATGTGCATGTGTGTTAGCATTTCACAAACATTTCCCAAGGCGTTATGTTAGCTCTCAACTAGATCCTAATGCATATGCTCAAGACATTGATCTAGTGGCACTTGATTCCCGAGCTAACCGTGATTGCCCCTCTTGATAGTCGGCTATGTATCCTAAACCCGGTCAATCACTTCTCTACTCATCTTAGACCGGCAAAAGGAAAACCCTACGGTTATACCTTTGCCTTGCGCTC
This sequence comes from Saccharum hybrid cultivar R570, assembly GCA_038087645.1. Lineage (NCBI taxonomy): Eukaryota > Viridiplantae > Streptophyta > Magnoliopsida > Poales > Poaceae > Saccharum > Saccharum hybrid cultivar. The sequence goes on from JAQSUU010000198.1 coordinate 3,613,744, forward strand.
ATAGATCCTTCTCCTCCACTTGATCATCATGTCCATCATATTATGTGCATCTCCACCATGATCATCATTTCATGTCCATGCACCATCTCTTTGTGATCTTGTGGCCACCACTCCTTGCCACGTACACCTTCATCACATGTGTTGCTTATGCCTAACTCAAAACACTTAACACATGGCATTAGCAACTTGGTGTCATTAATTACCAAAACCAAACTTGGGCTTTCAACCACTGGGTTCGCAACCGTGCGGTGGTTCGCGTGATGCCTCTGGCTTGGCCGGAGACCTCGCCGCCGGCGAGCTGTGGACGCCGGAGTTCCCTCCCTTTTCTCTGTGACTGACGTGTGGGGTCACGGGCCCACCTGTCGGTCTCGTGGGTTGTCTCTGTGTTCAGTTTCTGGGTGCACGTAGCATTAGCCAGCCGGATTTCAAAAAAGGATTTAAATAATTGTTTTTCAGAAAATGTAAAAGGGTTTCAAAAATCCATAACTTGCTCATTTTAGCTCCAAAAATTGTGAAATAAATTTCTATAGATTTCTTAGAATCAGATCTACAATATAAAAATATTACATGTGAATATTGCATTACTTTTCTGTAGGATTTTATTTAATCCTTGAAATTGATGCTTTCTTGATAAATATGTAATAAATCATAGAAAACTCATAAAAATGTGGTTTCAAGTTTGTTAATCTTTTTGTGCAAGGTACTTGCTAGGAAAATTATGTATCATGCCTGTTCTGTAGAAAATTTTTTATGTGTAGTTCAAATGCTTTTTATTGCTAATAATTGTTATTTTTGTTAATTAAATAAATGTGAATAAAACATGCAAGTAATAATTTTTCTACAGTGATTGTTTACTGTGTAGAATCTAGGAAAAATGAGAAATCTGTTGTTTGATACTTTTTATAGTATAAAATATTTTTATGCTCATTTTTAAACCCTAGATTGTTATTTTTGTGTAGATAGCTCTAGTGCTCAAATTGCAATGGAATATTTGTGACATGCTAATGTACATGGTAGTAATCCACTGTAATTTTATCATATTTTTCCAAGTTACCAAAATAAGTGTTGCTGTTCAAACATAGTGTCAACTAGATTTAAATTAACATTTTAATGCAAAGATTTAATTGATAAACTTGCTTTGGTGTATCTTTGAAGCCTCTTAGGGTGCTAGGGTGACTTTGCATGGTAGAGACTGTTGGTGGTAGTTTATGAGTACATGTTCTTGGATGATGTAGACTACCTTATAGAAGAGTTGTAATTCCACTCAATCCAAATAAAGTAAACATGTGCATCTACATTTCATGCATTGTCATCATCTCATGTCATCTCTGCACGCACCTAGACATGAGCACTTATGCATCTGCATCATACAGGATCGTAGGAAGCGACCCCGGTAGCAGTTCCCGAGGATCCAGAAGAGCAGGCCGAGGTGCAGGAGCAGGAGGTTCCCGAAGCCGAAGAGGAGGTCGGTGAAGATCTTCCAGAGTGCCCCGACCACCGTCCGAGCTCTTTTGAGAGAGGCAAGCCCCGGAGCATTTCTCCCTCGGTTTGCAAATATTTTATTAAATGCTTTACTTAATTGATGCATTACGTTTAGGAGTTGTTTGCAACCGTTGCTGCATTATACCTTGTTTACCCTTGCTCTACCATATCCTTGTTACCTTGGTATTCGCAGTCAAGAAATGCTTAGTTTGCTTAGACCGGTAGAAGTCGGGTGACTGCCTGTCACCTACGAGCCATAGGTGGTTACCTGGATCTGTTTGAAAAAGTATGTCTTATGGGAATAACTAAGTGTCGAAATGAATCTGAGACCGGATGGAAACTTGCAGGGTTTCGGACTGTAATGTTTTCCATCTGTGTCGATTAAGGACCGACAGTTGTTGGGCCTCGAGTCATGTTGAACGCATGCCTCACATTTAGCTGGCCGAATAATGTACCTTTCGACCGCGAAGCTGGGAGATTATTCGGGCCGAGTGGATTGCCCACAACGCACTGTACCGGAGCAGTAGTGGCAGGATACGGGGGCACGATGATAAGGCCAAAGAGCAGTCGGACGGCCCCCGGTACATGTGGTTCCTGGCAAACTCGCGACTTTACCTGAATAGTTGACTCGGTGACCAATACCTCACTTTAGCGGGTGAGTGAGGTTTGTGTGAGGAATAAATTACCAGCTGGTTAATAATCGATTCGAATCGCCATCGTTCACTGGATAGTGAACACTTGACTGGAGTTACTTCATCGTAGTAATATTAATGGAACACTTGGACAGTTATGAGAAATATGACATTATGGAAGATGTTAATGATCATTGGTTATCATTCCTTGTTTAATTATATGTTTACTTTAGTACAGGTGCAAATATAGTCGGCAGGTTAATAATAATTAACTTGGTATAATAGCTTCTAGAAAAAGGTTCTTTAAAAGATAAAAATGCCTTTCGCAAATGAGTCAGCTACCCCACTATCAAGCCTTGCATGATTCCTTGGTGTCACTTTATTTTCGGTTATGTCGGGTAAGTCTAGCTGAGTACCTTCTCGTACTCAGGGCTTTGTTCCCACTTGTTGCAGATGGGCAGATGTATTACGGCTACTGTATCAACTGCCTTTACCCTGCGATGGGCGAAGCTTAGGACCATGGGCAGTGGTCATTCACTACTTCTCGTCTGATGCTTTTGCTGGAGATGATCATGAGCTGGCACTTTATTTCAAACACTGTGTGCGTGTGTGGTTTGAACAAAATGCTTCCGCTACTTTTATTTGAACCTGGTTTGTAATAACTATGTTTAAACTCTGATATATTCTGTGATGCAAACTTTTATGTAACTTATGATGGTGACCGCTAAACTTAGTACGATCTTGGCTGTTATGTGAACTGGTTTGAAATCCGTCGTGATTTCGCGGACTACCGGGTTATACGGGCTTAAGTTTGCTAAATCGTCCGCGTTTGGGATGATTTTCTTACTTAATTTCGTATAATTGGGCGGTTCTATTACAAGAAAGTACTCAGCTAGACTTACCCGTCTTAAATCAAAATAAAGTGACACCAAGAAGTATGCAAGGCTTTCTTTTAGTGGACAAGCTGACTCATTTGCGAAAAGCATAAGCTATCATGAATAAACCATTTTAAGTAATTTGCATCATGTTTATTATAACCTATCCATCTAGGTAAGCACCTATGCTATAACAATCACTTGATTAACCAATAACATCCGGTTACCATTTTAGGTTTAGCATTTCCAACATCATCCATATAACCATCAGTGTTCCATCATCATTACTATGATGCCATAACTCGAGTCAAGTGCTCACTATCCAGGAGCGATGGCGATTCGAATCGATTTCTAACCAACTGGTGATTTATTCCTCACACAAACCACACTCACCCGCTAAAGTGAGATACAGATCACCAATGACACTATCCTAGTAAACGTCGTGGGACAAACTAGAGCCGCTGTACCCAGGGACCGTCAGACACACAGGACGCACCTTGGGCTCACTCTTCGTGTCCCCGTCATACCCCCTACAGCACCAATACGCGCACCCATGTAGATCCCGGCCCGAATAATGCCACTAGCTTCGCGGTCAAAAGGTACTTTATTTGGCCAGCTAAATATGAGGTATGCGTTCAACATGACAAGAGGGACGAGCAACGATCGGTCCTTAACCGATACAGACGGAAAACTAATAGCACCTCAGAACCTTGTCTGGTTGCCTCCAAATTTTCCTTCCGGTCTCCAATTATCCATCAACACATGGTTATTTCCAGGATATCATCCATTCCATAGCTAAAACATTCCAGTAACCACCTATAATTGCAGGTGACCGAAAATCACCGATCGCTATCGGTCTAAGCAGGGCTAAGCAGTATTCGATCCTAAACTTAAGTAGGTAATAATGTAGGCAAGGATAGTAATAAATGCATCAATGGTTTCACCCAACTTCTATAATTTAATGCAACAATACATAAGACTCATATATATAAAGAATTGCTTTCATAAAGCAGGAGACTTAAAATGCTCCGGGGCTTGCCTCGTTCGAAGGAACTGGGTTAGTGGTCCACACACTCAGATAGATCCTCTTCTTGCTCGTCTACCTTTGGCACCTCCTTCTGTGTCTGGATTTCTTGTGGATCGGACCTGGTCTGTTTCTCTTGCACTGCTACTAGCGCTTTCTCCTGCGATCCTGTATGATGCGATTGTATAAGTAAATATGCAAACGGTGCATCGGATGCGATGGACTGCGATGATCATGATGATATGATGTGCATATGAACACATTAAGACTTTATTGGATAGCCTAAAGGTAAAACCTTTCTATAAGGTAGTCAACATCATCCAAGATTAGTCACTACGAATATATGTCATCTACTGCATTCTCTTCTACTACTAATTCCGGTTACTTTTATGCTAACTAACATATAGCCCTAACATAGGTGCTACTACACTTAATCAAAACACCCACACCAACTCGTCAAGTAATATCAGCAAGTGATTTGATGCTTCAAAGATACACCAAAGCTTTATTATTAAACCAATTATACATAAAGAATATTACTTTATATTCACTTTAAACAAGGGTTACAACAGAAACCAATATTTCTAGTGCATAGAAAAATATATGAAAATTACAGTAGCATAGTCCCACTCTAAATAGCCTACCCTAAAATTTTCATGGCATTTGGATAGGTAAAACAACCTACACAAAAATGACAAGCTATGACATAAATAAGAGCATAAAAATACTTTGTATTATTAAAAGTATCAAAAAACAGATTTAGTATTTTTTCTATGTTCTACACAGTAAACAATCACTGTACAAAAAATATCACATGCATGTTTTATACAAAGCTAGCTCTCTAGCAAAAATAACAAAAATCAGCCATAATTAGCACTTGAACTACACATCAATATTTTTATACAAAACATGCATGACATATATTTTTCATGTAAAGTACATCACAAAAGAAGATTAACAAAACTGGAATCATATTTTTCTGAGCAACGTGTGATTTACTATGCATTTTCTAAGAAAACAACAATTATAAGAATTAAATAAAGCTCCATATAAAAGTATCATAAAATTGGCATGCAATATTTTTAAATTGTAGATCTAGTCATGAGGCTCACCACAAAATTTGTTTCATCCTTTTTGGAGCAATATTTTTCAAGTTATGAATTTTCAAAGCATTTACACATTTTCTAAAAATTCATTTTTCAAATCTCTTTAAAAACCAGCCGCTGAAATCGCTGGGTACACCCGGTGCAGTGCACCGACACTCGTCTACTGCGACTGACAGTGGGACCCGAGGTCCCACATGTCACACACATGCACATAGGGGAGGTCACCGGCGGCGGGATCTCGTCGCCGGCAAGGTCTCCGGTGGCACGATGGCCACCACCACACTCAACTCGGTGACTCGCACCCACCGGGCTACAAGAAGGAGGCACGGGAGCATGAGAGCACGCTCGCCGGCGTGCATGGCTGCACGATGGCCGGCCGGAGCAAGCCGCGGTGGCGGCCAAAGAGGTGTGCGCGAGCTCCGCGAGATGAAGGCGAGCACAAAGCGCTGCCCAGAGGGAAGAGAGGAAGGGCGGAGAGGCGCCAGCCACGGTGAGTCGAGCAGGGCGGCCATGGCACCGCCGCGGAGGGGAAACACCGCGTGGCCCTTACCACGGCATGAATAGAGCCAATAGCGGGCGCACGGGGTGGCGGAGGTTGAGGCGGAGCTGCAGGCATACGCAATCGAGGAATGGTGGTGCAGTGGCGGAGCTTGACGCCGACGGGTGGAGCGACGGCGTGCAGTGGTGTGCGCTCCCGCTCTGCTTGTTGCTGTTGCTGCTGTGAGTGGGCGCGTGAGCGAGGAGGGGAGCGGGAGACGGAATGGATGGAGAGGGAGATGGGGCGCGACCTGGCGGGGTGAAGGCAGGCCGGCGGTACCGCGCGGCGAGCTCACCGATGCATGGCCACCATGCGGCGTGCGCGGCCTGGCGTGGTCGGGACGCCGGGCGCGGGCGCGGGAGCGCGCGTGGGCCTAGGCCAGCGAAGCGGCGCTAGGCCAGAAGGGAGGGACGCGGGCGCGAGCGCGCGTGCGGGAGGCGGGAGCAGGCCGGGCCGGCTTCGCGGAGCGGGCCGAAAGGGATGCGCGGCCTAGTAACGCGAAAACAACCTTTTCTTTTTATTTTTCAAATCCAAATTTAACTAAACCGTCCGAAATTCAAAATTTAAACTAGAAAATGGCATTTTCAAAACTTGACCCCAAAACAAAAGTTGTTTAGAATTTTAAACTCTATAACTTTGCTTAAAGGTGCATTTTAAAATTCCAACTTGATTTTGAATTAGAGATTCAAAGCTCATTTTAAATCAAAATTCTATTTTTCTACATTATTTTTAAAAGCAAAATTTGAGGAAATTTTTAATACAAAACTTGCTCCAAATTTCATGCTAAATATTTCTAAATTATTTGCATTATCAAACAAACATGTATCAGTGGCATAACAAGCATAACCATGGCATAGTTATAATTAAACAAGCAATTGCAACATTCATGTTTCAAAGTTATGTTTTACATGTTTCAGACCGACATTTCCTTTATATTTCATGTGATTATAAATGCACGATGATGCTCATGCTCATGCTTTGCAGTGCCTAATGCATGCTTAACATCCTAGGTGTTACATCTGTCCTCCCTATTATTGTAGCGATACCCTTGATGATGATAGGTGGACTGTGTGGCACCCTGATTCCTGTTCTGGTTACCCTGAGGCCCTAGACACGAATGAGCTGGTACTATGTGTGGATTGCCCAGTCGAGAATTGGTAGGAGCATGAGGATCTCTAGCTGCTTGCATCTGTAAGGTTGTGGATCCCAAGATGACTTTGAGACGCTGTTGATCATCGGTTGGGTTTTCTATGGCAGCCAGCTCGTTGGCCAAGGCTTAGACATTGGCGTAGGGTGTAGTGAAAACCCTATGTCCAGCTACTTCCATGAACTCGGCGTCGAGGTTGCGTGAAGCAAATGCCTTGAAGGCGTCACGCTCTCGATGTTGTCGTTCTCTTTCTTCTTCTTCTTGGCATTGGTTGTACTCGACTTCTACGGCCAAGCATTGCCGCTCAACATCTCGGCAAGCTACCTGGTACCGTTCTCACTCTTCCCTGCGGTGTTGGGCACGGTTATGACGCGCCTGTCATGCTTTGTTCTTCCTTTCCCTGGCTGCCTTCTGTTCATCAGTCTCTCCGACGGGTGTCAGGGAGATGTTGGACAACGTTTCTTCTCTATCCTGGATATGTGATGCTTGAGGCATAGGGATCTTAGGTGGGTGACTATCCATAAAGACTTCCCTAGAATGTCTTGGAGCCGAGTGATTTCTAGATTCTGTAGTCATCGCGCTATCCAAAACCTCCGTAGAACCGTGGTCGTCGTTGGCTGGAAGAGTGATGTCTTCTTGGTATGGTAGGAGCTCTACCATGCCAACTAAGTGGGGTGGATCTGTAGAAGAGGTGCCGAGTCGAGCACCCGGCCAATGAACGATGCCTCCCTCAAGTGTGATGGACAAAAACAGGCCCTTTTAGGCACCTGTCAATGGGATTTCTTGCTCTGACTGCATGAGGTAGCTGATTGTATCTTGATAGATTGAAGCTATATTTTTTAGTCCGAGTGGAAAATGGCTTGATTCTTTAGCTTGGACTTCAGATGGGATCTCCAGCTCGGATAGCTTGCTCGTGTCCGAGTGGAAGTCTTGGTTCTTGCTGGCCTCCTCCCCTGTTCGAGTTGGATCAGAAATCGCAGGGTGAGAAAACTTCTCGGCGAGTTGATCCAGCGTGGTCGTAGAGACGGCTGGGGGAGCCTGAGGCGCCAGGATCTCTATGAGGCGACTTTGGAGCTTGTCGTTGTCATCCGCCTTGCAAATCCAAGAGTTGAAGATGAAGGTGGTTCCTGCCAAGAAAATCATGTTGTCGAGCTCTCGATTGCGAAGTCGCCGAAATCCCCTACCTGGCGTGCCAGTTGTCGGTGTTTGATGACAGGTAACTCGTCACGGGGTTACTTGGGACGATGTTCGAAGGGCTTCGGTGTACGCAGAACTCGACAGTAAACGCAAAGAGACGAACGGTTTATACTGGTTCGGGCCCTCATAATCGAGTAACAGCCTTTACGTCTAGTCGACGTGGAGCCTTTTGCGTTGGATTGATTGGTATGATTGTTAGGGTTACAAGGGTGCACCGTACCTCTCTTTATATAGAGGAGAGGGTAAGAGTGCGCAACTAGTCCTAGTCGGTTATAATAGAAGAGTCTTAGTCATATTACAGAATCTAGCTTTCTTAGTATGCCGACTAGGTTGATCTTGATAGCCTGAAGACCACGTCACCGTATCTCACGTCCTTCAGCAGATCGTGGGTCAGCTCAGGGCCCATCCGAGTAGTAACCCCTATGGGGAACCCTAGGACCCTGGTCCGTCACCACTGTCTCTGTGCTACCGTTGGAGACAGAGAAGGCAAGGATGCTCCACGAAGCGGCAGAGGGGCCCCAAACCACCGATGTGATGCTGTGCTCCATCAACACTAGCACCAGTCACCAGCCGCCGAGTGGGAGAAGGGATAGAGGAGACGGAGGACTAAGCGAGGAGGGAGAGTGAAGTAGAGGCGACAACGCCCGCATAAAATGGAGGCGAAAGCATGGGCGGAAGTTTCAGGATGGCGCATGAGCCCGCCAGGGCCACCGCACACGGTCAAAAATGGCCTAGAAGAGCATGTCCGCAGTTGTGCCCCCGGGGCCTGGCGCAGGGGTGCTTTAAAGCCTGTGTTGGCCAGGCCCAACTGCTCTCTAGGGAAACAAACACGGCAACCCGCATCCGGCGGACGCGGCCTAGACGCTGAGCCAGGGAAACAAACCGGCCCTAGTTTTCTCTGGCACGAGCACAATAGCATCACTGACACTGTATATTACTGTAGCAAAAGCTTTTTTCTCTCTCCTGTTCAAAATACGCTACAAAGATGGAGAAGTCGGTAAGCCAAAATTTAGGGGCTTCACTGGCCTCTGCTATAGTACTAGCACAGTTCCGAAGGCGGAGCCAGCATAGGACCCTTTGGTTGAGCTTCAACGACTTCAACTTCACGTAATCATTTGGTAAAGTTAATGTGGCGTCATTGTTTAGCACTGCAGGGGGTGTTCAGACTCAGGGACTAAAGTTTAGGAGGTGTCACATCGGATATCATATCGGGTGTCACATCAGGTGTTCGGATACTAATAATAAAACTAATTACAGAAGTTGTGACTAATTCGCGAGATGAATCTATTAAGCCTAATTAATCTATCATTAGCACATGCTTACTGTAGCACCACATTGTCAAATCATGAACTAATTAGGCTTAATAGATTCGTCTCGCAAATTAGTCTCAATCTATACAATTATTTTTGTAATTAGTCTATATTTAATACTCTAAATTACTGTCCAATATCCGATGTGATAAGAAATAAACTTTAGGACAATCCCCTCCCCCATAGACTCATCTTCTCTTTCCATCCCAAAATGAACTAGTAACCAGAAGAAGCCCAGTTTGGGGGGCTTCAATGCATTCTATTACAATCACATTATAGTGCAAAAAGCAAAGACCGTACAAGCTGCCAAGAGGCCGTGTCACAGCGTCCTTTTAGCCGTGCAGGACATTTGACTTTTCGGGAAACTTTCTGGTAACATGCACCCACGGAAATAACACTTTTAGTGGCACTAAGTTAAGTAAACAGCCCGTATAAATGTGAAATATTTGTATTGCAGTCTTACGATTGATGTAATTGAAGATTAATCTCTATTGACGGTTCATAGACATGAGTCAATACTTTGATTTGTAGTGGCGCTTGCTCGTCCGGTGAAAAAATCATGGCATTAATAAAAATCATTTATGCTTTTTTTTTTCCTCTTTGAATTTGAATTGAGGTGCAGCATGCGCTCTGACCAACTGCGGTGTCTAGCTAGAACGGTTCTCGATCACGACCAACTCCAACAATGTGGAAAACCAATCAACTGAAATATGCCAACTTTTATTGGGCGACTAAAATTTTACTTGGCATCGATCATCAACTATTGCTTCATGGTTCCTATAAAAAAGGAAACACACTATTGCTTCATGGTTCCGTTCAAGTGTAACTACTGATCTTTGAGCTCTTGAGCAGCTGATGAGTTGTTTGGGCGGCAGAGCGCTCTCACCATGCTCAGCATGTTCTCGCGTGACGAACCGGCGGGGCCGGCTGCAGCCTCCGCCTCCTCCTTCCACTTGGCCGCGCTCTTCCGCATCTCCTCACTCGCCATCACCTTCCTGACGTGCATGGCGACCTGCTCCCTCTCCACCTCCGCGTCCAGCCGGACGCCGACACCCCACACCTCGCAGGCGTACTTGCAGTTGGTGTACTGGTCCGAGAAGCCCGGCCAGCACACCATGGGCACGCCGGCGGCCACGCTCTCGCACGTCGAGTTCCAGCCGCTGTGGGTCAGGAAGCAGCCCACGGCCGGGTGCCGCAGCACCTGCTCCTGGGGACACCACGCGGTCACGTGGCACCGCCCCTCCGTCTCGGCCTTGAAGGCCGGGGGCATCGCGTCCAGGCCGCCGCCGCCGCGGACGAAGTTGTCCCTCATGGACCACAGGAACCGGTGGCCGCTCGCCGCGAGGCCCCACGCGAACTCGTGCAGCTGCTCCGGCGTCACCACCGTGTGGCTGCCGAAGTTGACGTACACGACGGAGCCCCGTTCCTGCGTGTCCAGCCAGGCCAGGCACTCGGCGTCCTGCTTCCACAGGCTGAGGCCGGTCGTCGACTCGGTGTCGGCGGCGGCGCCGTTTTGGTCGTTCTGCTGGCGAAGGAGCAAGCCCAGGGGCCCGATGGTGTACATGCGCGGATACTCGGCGCGTAGCGCGGCGAGGACGTCGGCCTCGAGGCCGTCGAAGGTGTTGAGGATGAGGGCGCCGGCCTTGGTGCAGCTGTTGGCCTCCGACTCGTTGAAGCGGAGACCGAAGTCGTCCGGGTCGGTGGTGCGGAGGAAGCTGGAGAAGTCGCCGAGGCGGATCGGCGGCATGCCGGGGATCCAGTCGATGACCGTCGTCTCGAGGTAGCCGTTCGTCAATAAACTCTCATCTGCAGGCCAGCCGCGTGCAGTCAAGAAACGTTGGTGTCCCGGCGAAAGTGAGCAAGTGCAAGTGTGTGCAAGATTTGGGCGGTGCTCTGCTGTGCTTACCCTTGAGTGGCACGTACCCTCTCTCCTGGAGCTCGCGGAGCCTCATGTGTGTCATCAGCGAGGCCGCGCTGCCCGTCCAGAACGACATGGTGGGGATCCCGAGCTCCCGCGCCACGCCCAGCGCGAAGCTCATCAGCATCGTGGGCAGCACGCAGGTGACCGGCGGCACGCCCGGCGTGCCGTTGAGCCGCGCGATGAGGTCCCTGAACGGCGCCGCGCAGCGCGTGCTCGTGGACACGGCCAGGCTGCGCCCGTAGTCCTGCCTGCCCCGTTCGGCCTCGGACAGGCCGTCTGGGATGGCCTCGAAGCGGAAGCCCTCCCCGCCGCGCACAGCTCCGGCGCCCTCGGTGGCCTGCACGCGCCGGTGGTTGTGCTCGGTGTTGACGAAGGTGACGTACACGCCGTGGCGGTGCAGCAGCTTGGCGATCTGCAACGCTGGGTTGATGTTGCCGGCGCCTGGGTACGGCACAACCACAACGTGTGGCCTCGCCATTTTTTACCGCAAAATTAAGATCTTGCACGCTTGATGACCAAGGAGCTTACGCTCGGGCCTCGTTTAGTTTCCCTCAAAATTTCAAGTTTTTTCTCTCTCCATCACATCAATTTTTAGCCGTTTGCATGGAGTATTAAATGTAGGTAAAAAAAATAACTAATTACATAGTTTAGTTGGAAATCACGAGATGAATCTTTTGAGCCTAGTTGGTCTATGATTGGATAATATTTACCAAATAAGACGAAAATGATACTATTTATCGGGTTGAAATTTTCTTCGATCTAAACAAGGCCTCGATCGGGTCTTATCTCTGCAGTGCATCAGAGCTGGCCCGCCACGACGCCGAATAAGCCAGTCACGGGCAGACGGGAGCGCTTACGCCGCCGAGATTCCATTTTCCACAGATGCTCTCATTTGTCGCCAGGCCACCCTCTCTGTTTGTTGTCTTTGGGCCAGCCAGATATCGACGTCAAGACGTCAGTGAGAGCAACCCAAACGCGCAGTGGCTTTGGTGTATGGCTTGTTAGACTAAAACAAAGCTTGGTGTTTTGAAAAGGCTGCTCGTTCTTATCTCCATCTACAGTGCAGAGAGGAGGATAAGGGTGACCCCGAGGCGGAAGTCGTTTCCGGCGGTGATTCCGCCGATCCTTTTCCTCTCCGATGGCTAGACCGGCATCGCAGAGGGAGATGGACCTTGGAATCACCGTGCGGATGTATATAGGTTAGGTATGACTCTATTTAGGCATAGGTTTTGCTCGTCGTCGGTGTTTGACGGCGGAGCTAGGGTTTGCTCGCCGTCAATCGACGGTGTAGCTAGCTTATCCGGGAGTGGCGGCCGTGGGGAGCTACTTCGCTGGCGAATAAAGTATTTCTCTGGGAGCGGCGGCAGTTGCTGGATCTTCTCCGGCGAGGTTGTCGTGAGGTATGTGAGCCTCTCTTTTGCCCTCAAGGATGCTATGGTGGCTGTGGGTTCTGCGGTGAGATGATGAGTGGATCGAACTCCACCTCTCTTCGGCGTCGATCGCCAGCGAGTTCCGGTCCAAGATCAAAGGAGCTCGGGGTGTGTCCCCGGCCGATGGATTTGCAGCGACGACTTCATCTATTGCGGCTCAAATCAAAGCCTTTGTGCGAAGGGGTTTCTTCTGATCCAGGGTGGCCATGGCGTCTTCGTCGATGGCGGCGGTCGGCGATGGAGATCTCTGGCGCTTTCGGGATGCACAAGGTCTAGGGTCCTGGTTGTAATTTTTGTTTTCTTTAGGGGCCTCTGTGCGAGTTGGTCGGGATAGCTGCCCATGTTGTATCCTTTTCATACGTACCTGTATTTGTACGCGCCTGTGTACATTTTCCTTATCTAGAAATACAGATACGTATTATCATAAAAAAACAAAGCTTGGTTAAAACTTAAAAATGTGGGCGTCATTATGTGACTGTAGTACCTTCAAAAGCTAACAGTCTCGGGAAAGAGAAGGTGAGGTCACAAAAATTTTAAGAGTCTAAGAGAAAAGGTGGAGGGGAGCTGTAAGGACAACAAGAATATATTTGTTTTGGCTGGATAATAGCTAAAAGTTTTTCATTTTTATGTGGACCAACTACTTTTGAGTGAAACCATTATTACTGTATGTCCTCATTAGCCATGCCTTGAACCATGACAAGTGGAACACCAGGACATCCTTTTTTACACAATATATACAACATAGTATGCACATCCTACTAGCATGGACACATGCAAAATGGGTAAAATTCAGGTATGATCCTTAAACTTAGTTGGGTGTGTCATCTTAGTGTCTCAACTTCGAAAATGTATACTTTTGATCTATAAACTTGTCTAACAGAGAACCTGTTGGTGATCATATGGACCCAGGGTACCTCACCGCCTGTATATCAACCTATTGCCATTGGGATGGACCGAAGATGACGAGGATGAGGCCCAACCAAACAAGGGTACATCATCTAATGGGGTACACAAAAAACCTAACGTGAATAGCCTGGACACCAGATTCTATGGGATATGATAAGAGTTCTATTATACTTTCCTTAGTAACTGAGCAGGGGCTCCCTACCCCGTCTTATATAGTGCAGGAGGTAGGGTTACCAGGATCCCGATCGATTTACAAAGAAATCTAAGCAGAATAACTACCATATCTTGTAGAGGTCGACGTCCAATCTTTATACAATAGATTTCTTGTCCACCATGTCTTATGATGTATCCCGGTTCGACTTGGCCTTATCTTCGCCAACTTCGGGCCACCCTAGTGGTAATGGGCTGATATTTGGGCGATGAGGTACCCCAAGTCCATATCACCAACAGTTGGCGACATGGACTTCCTTTTGTGGAGAGTGGGGCTAGACGGGATGATGCAAGAGCTTGATCATGTGGTTTGTCCGAAGGGTAAGAAGAGGAAACTAGGCTAGCAATTAAGTTGAGCTGAACATGGGATAGAGATTATCTCTGCCAAAGAAACCTTCGGGGTTAGGAGCATCCAAACAGCAAGCCAGTCGACTAGACTCTAAGGTGGAGTTTCTCCCAAGACACCAATGCTTAAAATTAGGACAAGTTTAGGACCGACAAAGAATTATAAAAAAGTTTTAACAATGGTGGGTTTTAGACCTCGGGGCTTTAGTCATTACATATACCTTTCTTGCTATGTTGGGATCAATATCGTGAATTAGAATAGTACTTTCCTGTGCTACTATCAATAGCAGAGGCCTTTTGGTTATGCTCGAGTTAGCACCACCATGATAGATGGTTTCCATTACCTAAAGCCAGGTACAATGCCGATATCACTGCCAAAATTAGGCCTTCCATGTTTTTGCCTCTTGGAATTGAGTTTTTTTAAACAAATCGAAGAGTTATCGATGATATTGATAAAGAAAAATGCCTAGATTGAGCAAAACAACATCCTCGAGAACGGGTTTACAAAAGAATGCAACAACCACAAAGATTATGACAATTCTTGGATTAGAGTTGGCATCATTATAATTGATGTCTTCCATTGTTGTTATTTGGAACCGTTGGTAACCTTAAAGATCGTATTTCCAATGTTGCTACCTACACAATGGACCGATGTCCTCATATGTGATGCTCATTTCTACTCCTCTTTGTTAACTTTGTTTTTCTATTGCCTCAAATGAACCACTGTTTCATATTTTAAGTGATAATTTTATTTCCAAATAATGCTAGTAGATATTGTCCACGATACATTTAAATAAGAGTTCTACCTCTACATGCACTTATTCTTTTGATGTACTATAATTTTCAACATTTTAAATTGGATCTATGCTACCATTTTTTACTAATTAAAATGGTACTAACTTCTATCATTTGTTTGCATTTCCTTTTGTTGCTAACTATATTTATTATGGACCGTTTGTTTAGGTATTTTGTTTCTTAATCACATGAAAAACAAAATAATAATGTCCTTAATTGTATCCCCAATTTTAGTGACTAGTTAATTTTTTCATGGTTTCTTGCTTTAGATATTTTATACTTTCAATTCTAAATTGAATTTTAAATACCTTTTGGCATCATTTTAAAATGTAGGTATTATAAATTGTATTTGACATTAACACTTAGGGAAAGTACTACTAATTTTTCTATGCTAACTTTTAAGTTTAGTTTTTTTTTATTTTGCAACAAACCACATATATCTATCACTAATGGATATGCCAAAATTTCGAATTTTCCAGTGATGCAAAATTTCCATGTTTCCAACTTGCGGTCGGTCTCCAGTCTCCACTACATATTTCTCACCTATTGTCACCCCAATTATTTCCACAGGACCAAACAGTTGGAATCTGCTACTGAAATCAATGAATTTGTAGCATCCCACATCTTTTTTGGAAAGCGGCTTGGATAAATACGGATTCCAAATCTATAGGCAGTCACTTCAAGTCGAGTTACCGGAGCCACGTTTCGCCCGGAAATAGCAAAACATCAGCCGCACATTTCCAACGAAAGAACCCACAAAAGTAGCAGCAGCGCACCACCCCATTCGGCAATTTCCCTAAAATCCCCTAGCCCGCGTACCCCACTGGGGGGGGGGGGGGGGGGGCACGCGTCAGTGTCTTCTACGCCCGCCCATCGGACGGCCGCGCCACCGCGAAATCCTAGATCGCACGGCCGAGATCCGTCGGCAACGGCCTATAAATGGGCAGCCTCATCCCGCGGCCACGAGCTCTCTCCTCTCTTTCCGCCTCCACCCCTCACCAACCCCCGGCGGCGGCGGCGATGCAGATGGCAGCGGCAGTGGCCCCCACCGACGCCCCGGCCTCGGCGGCTGCGGCGGCGCCGCACCCCCACCCCCACGCGCACGCTGCCGCGGCGGCGGCTGCAGCTGCGGCCGCCTCGCCGCACCCGCACGGGCCACCACACCCGCACCACCATATGCCGCAACCGCGGTGGGTGGTCATCCCGTACCCTCCGCCGCACCACCCCATGGTGGCCGCGCCGCCGCCACCTCCTCCGCAGTTCGTCAAGCATTTCGCGCCGCCGGCCTCGGTAACGCCGCCGCCGCCGCCCGCTGGATCCGGCGGGAACGGGGGCGAGGACAACCGGACCATCTGGGTTGGCGACCTGCAGTACTGGATGGACGAGAACTACCTCCACAGCTGCTTCGGCCCCAGCGGCGAGGTTCGTTCTCTCTCTCTCTCTCTCTCTCTCCCGGAACCTGCTCCTCCGATCCGGCCTTATCCGAACCGGATCTCTCGAATCCAGCTAGGTTTATCCCATGGCTGAGCGTTGATTCGTCTATACTGTGCTGTAACGGGCTTAGCGGCGTAGTTTTGCGGCAAATCCTGGTTTGGTAACGAAAAAGCAATGCGCTTTGTAGTCTGCTAGCCTCGGTAGTTGCTAAGGCGCCAACTTTCAGGTCATTTCAATTCCTGCAGTTTGGGCGACCCCAAAGTAGTTACGTAAATTTATCACACTGCCAAATCTTGATTTGCACAATCGTGTAGCATCTGACATAGTCATTTCTCTTCCTACAAATTTGTTACATGATTGGAAATGTGGACTGAGTTTGTGACATTCTGTTGAATTGTGTTGGTAAGGTACGTAGCAACGTAGTCACGTTCTCAGTTATGGCTACTGTATTTTTTTTAAAAAAACTGGAAGTATTCTCCATTATGGAATTACTGAAGCCAAATCATTGGCTACCAGGGTCTGAATACAAGGAGGGATGTGATCCCTGACCGACATCACGTCTGAACTTAAACCCCTAGGGCAGCTAAGCTATGTGCTACCAAATTACATGAACGAGGATTGTGAGCAACATTTCTAGTTAAGGTTACTGTATTTGACTTAAATGGATTATCACTTTAAGCTATTGGTCATGAATGTCAAGACTTGCTCTACCATTAACAATCTTTTATTCCATGCATTACTGATTGTCAATTCGCTAGTCATCTGATGTTGTGTTGTTATAAGGTATAGTAACGTCATCAATTTTTCAGTTAAGACTACTATATTTGGCTTAAGTGGTTTATCCTTTTCTTGATAACCTGGCAGTACTTGCTGCGTCAAGCAAGATTTTGTTGTCCTTTCTTTGAGAGATTTGCTCCGTCATTACGTTACTGTTTTCTCCATGCGTTACTAATCGATGTCGGTGTTTCTTTGAGAGACTTGCTCTACCATTAACTATCTTTTATTCCGTGCATTACTGATTGCCAATTCCCTAGTCAGCTGCTGTTGTGTTGTTATAAGGTAGTAACGTCATCAATTTTTCAGTTAAGACTACTATATTTGTATTAAATAGTTTATCCTTTTCTTGATAACGTGGTAGTACTTGCTGCATCAAGTAAGATTTTGTTGTCTTTCATTGAGAGATTTGCTCCGTCATTACGTTACCGTTTTCTCCATGCGTTATTAATGCCGTTTCGCTATTCATCTGCTTTTGTAGGTGGTGAATATTAAAGTCATTCGCAATAGACACTCGGGAGTTTCTGAGGGTTATGGTTTTGTAGAGTTTTATTCTCATGTGTCAGCAGAGAAGGCACTACATAATTTTTCTGGTCATGTAATGCCTAATACTGACCGGGCTTTTAAGTTAAACTGGGCATCATATAGTATGGGAGAAAAACGCACGGAACTTTCATCTGATCACTCGATATTTGTTGGCGATTTGGCTGTTGATGTTACTGATGAGATGTTGCTGGAGCTTTTTTCTAACAAATACCGATCAGTGAAAGGAGCTAAAGTTATTATTGATGCAAACACAGGCCGTTCTAGAGGCTACGGCTTTGTTAGGTTTGCAGATGATAATGACAAAACTCATGCTATGACTGAAATGAATGGTGTATACTGTTCCACAAGACCAATTCGTGTAGGACCAGCGACTCCTAGAAGATCTCAAGGTATTTCCAGAATTTGATATTGTTTTGTATTTAGCCCGTGACTCCAGTTATTACACATCTATAATGTTTTCCACATTCCATGATCTCGACTTTATGTTAGTCAGTGCTATTTGTTCAGAATTTTATTGTTACCATATGAATTTTCCCTGTAATAAATATGCTATGAGTTCCACACATATAACTGGGAGTTGTAACAATCAATTTTGCTGCATATCTATTCCTTATTGCTTGATGCTATGGTTTTTTAAGGTGGTTGTGTTATATTTCAATATTTTGAGTACATGTTAATACATGCATCATGCATACATGTTCAAATAAGTAATATTTGGGGCCTGGTTTTCCTAGCATCTATTCCAGCATATTGGGGCTCTGTGGGTAGGTGTGCAGTTTTTTTTATCAATAATTTCCCCATTTGACATGCCTTTTGATTATAATTGCTTATTTTTAGGTGATTCTGGCTCTTCTCCACCAAGGCAATCTGATGTTGACTCTACTAACAGGACGGTATGGTTCTTCAGTGGTTTTGGTTACCTTAAAGCACATCTGTTTATTGATAACAGTTATACTAGCCTTGCTCTATTTTACTTGCTGTTGGGCTTGGAATGTTCTCCCACATGCCTTTCGTCATTAGTTTTTTTAGGTAAAATATGTTTGCAGAAAGTCAAAAAGTATATAGTGATGTAAAAATGCTTTTGGAAGCTAAATATGTTTGCAGAAAGTCAAAAAGTATATAGTGATCTCAAAATGCTTTTGGAAGCTAATGAACTATTATCATTATCTTGTAACATATCCAAATACTATCGATGTGTATTTGTAGTCAATATTTTATATGGTTGTCCGCATGCATTCTAGGATGATGCACTGAAATGCTATATTAATACTGGTTATAATGCTGTAGGTATATGTTGGTGGGCTTGATCCCAATGTTAGTGAAGACGAACTGAGGAAAGCATTTGCAAAATATGGTGATCTTGCCTCTGTCAAAATTCCGTTTGGGAAGCAATGTGGGTTTGTTCAATTTGTAAACAGGTATATCTGAGATAATGGATCTGAATCCTTGCATTTTACACCATAGTATCATAATAAACATCCAATTGTGAACTGTTTGTAAGTTTCTACTTTGCTGTAAAATTTTAGATTACGTAAAACTTTCTTGTCTTGTATTGTAGAGCTGATGCTGAAGAAGCACTGCAAGGGCTGAATGGATCAACTATTGGGAAGCAGGCAGTTCGACTTTCCTGGGGCCGCAGCCCTGCAAGTAAACAGGTTGAACAGATTTAGTTCCAATTTTGCTTTATTTGTCATGATAATACAACAACAACAACAACAACAACAACATAGCCTTTTGTCCCAAGCAAGTTGGGGTAGGCTAGATATGAAACCCAAAAGAGACGAGAAACAGGGAAACACATAAAGGGACATAAAGGGCACAAGACAAAAAGAGGTCACAGTTCAGGCACGTTGATTGCCAATCTCCAAGCGCTCCTGTCCATAGCTAAATCCTTGGAGATATTCCACTCTTTAAGATCTCTCTTAACGGACTCGTCCCAAGTTAGTTTAGGTCGACCTCTACCGCTCTTTACATTATCGGCCCGCTTTAGAACTCCACTACGCATCGGCGCCTCAGGAGGTCTCCGTTGGACATGTCCAAACCATCTCAACCGATGTTGAATCAATTTCTCCTCAATTGGTGCCACCCCAACCCTATCCCGAATATCGTCGTTCCGGACTCTATCCCTCCTTGTGTGCCCACAACACCAACGCAACATACGCATCTCTGCTACACTCAATTGCTGGACATGTCGTCTTTTTGTAGGCCAACATTCAGCACCGTATAACATCACCGGACAAATCGCCGTCCTATAGAACTTATCTTTCAGCTTCTGAGGCACCCTTTTGTCACAGAGGATGCCAGAAGCTTGACGCCATTTCAACCAGCCAGCTGAAATTCTATGCCTAACATCTCCATCAATGTCTCCATCCTTTTGTAGCATCGATCCTAAATACCGAAAAGTATCCTTCTTGGTCACCACTTGCCCATCGAGGCTAACGTCTCCCTCCTCATGCCTAGTCGCGCTGAAATCACACCTCATGTACTCGGTCTTAGTTCTACTAAGTCTGAACCCTTTCGACTCGTGTGCCTCCATAATTCTAACCATTGTTTTCAAGTCGTCCGATTAATCGCGATTAATCGTCCTGGTCGATCTCAGGTGACCGATCAGGGGTACTGTCGACCTGTACAAGTTGTCCGATTAATCGCGATTAATCGTGATTAATCGTCCTGGTCGGTCCCAGGTCGACCAGGTCCGACCAGACGATTTGAAAACATTGATTCTAACTTCCTATTAACCCCTGCCCTACTGTCGTCAACTAGCACCACATCATCAGCAAAGAGCATACACCAAGGGATATCACCTTGTATGTCCCTTGTGACCTCATCCATCACCAAAGCAAATAAATAAGGGCTCAAAGCTGACCCCTGATGCAGTCCTATTTTAATTGGAAAGTCACTGGTGTCGCCATCACATGTTCGGACAAACGTCACCACATCCCTGTACATATCCTTGATGAGGGTAACGTACTTAGTTGGGACTTTGTGCTTTTCCAAGGCTCACCACATGACATTTCTCGGTACTTTGTCATATGCCTTCTCGAGGTCAATAAAGACCATGTGCAAGTCCTTCTTCTGCTCCCTATATCTCTCCATCAATTGTCGTAATAAGAAAATCGCCTCCATGGTCGACCTACCAGGCATGAACCCAAACTGATTTTGGGTCACATGTCACTCTCCTTAGGCGATGCTCGATAACCCTCTCCCAGAGCTTTATCGTATGGCTCATCAACTTAATCCCACGATAGTTAGTACAACTTTGAACATCTCCCTTGTTTTTGAAGATAGGTACTAATATACTTCTCCATTCTTCAGGCATCTTGTTAGACCGAAAAATAAGGTTAAAAAGCTTAGTTAACCATACTATCGCTCTGGCGCCTAGGTATCTCCACACCTCAATGGGGATACCATCAGGGCCCATCGCTTTACCTCCCTTCATCCTCTTCAAAGCCTCTCCGATCTCTGCCTCCTGAATTCTCCTCACAAAGCGTCTGTTGGTATCGTCAAATGAGTCGTCCAACTCAAGGGTAGGACCCTCATTCTCCCCATTAAACAGCTTGTCGAAGTACTCTCTCCATCTGTCCTTGATCTCCTCATCCTTCACCAGAAGTCGATCTGTCCCATCCTTGATGCATTTTATTTGGTTGATGTCCCCTGTCTTCCTCTCGCGGATTCTAGCCATCCTATAAATGTCCTTCTCCCTTTCCTTCATGCCTAGCCGCTGATAAAGGTCATCATACGCCTGACCTTTTGCTACACCCACAGCTCGCTTTGCAACCCTCTTCGCTATTTTATAGCCCTCGATGTTGGCTGCACTCTTGTCATGGTGGAGACGCTTGAAACACTCCTTCTCCCTAATAGCCCTTTGCACCTCGTCATTCCACCACCATGTGTCTTTCGCTTCCCGTTTGCCTCCCCTACTCACGCCAAACACTTCCGAAGCCACCTTTCGGACACATGTTGCCATCTTTAGCCACATGTCGTCGGCATCTTCTCCTTCTTCCCAAGGCCCCTCGTCTAGCATCCTCTCCTTAAACGTTTGCGCTGCTTCCCCTCTAAGCTTCCACCACTTCGTTCTCGCAATCTTGGCCCGTTTGTCCCGGTGGACACGTACATTTGTCATGATAATAGTATAATTCAAATTTGTCATACTCCTGCTAGATGCGGCGTGTTATAACTCCTTAGAGCCCAATTAACTTCATTATTTTCAAGAAAGGGAATGGGAGAACCTCAGATGGAGAAATATTGGGAAGGAACAATGCTTCTAACATGAATATGTCCTATGCGATAATCAGATTATCCTTGATGGTATGGTATCTAGCTGGAAGGACTTGTTCGTCCATATTTATCAGTGGCATGGTTTCTAAGGCTTCAACAAAGCATGGTTGTGAGAGGTAAGGGGTCCAGTTGCCTAGGCAAAAGGAGGGGAGGGGAAGAGTAGGAAGCGCAACTCTCCCTCTGCCGCTGATTTGGATGGTGTTGGTTGTGGTGGTGTTTGGTATGGACTGGGATAGGGAGGGGGGATGTTTCGGGGACAGGGAGACACTTGTTGGGGCGAGCCCTATCATGTTCCTTTGCTATGCCGTATCATTACTGGTGCATGGTAGTGGGGGCTTGGTTGGTGATGGGGCTTGCGATGTGAGGGGAGGTAGTGGTGCTTTAGGTCTTTTGGCTTGTAATGTGCTTCTATTCACTAGTGGTTGAACCTTGAGTAGAAGGGGCTTTCATTCACTAGTGGCCGATCACTTTATTCAGTTTGGCCCATATATGCTCGTATTTTCTGTTTTCCTGCCTAATGTGGTTATTTTGTGGACTTCATGGGTCCGCCGGATGGCCCAGGCACCGGTATGACAAAGTGGCTAAGGAGTAGTCTGCTCACAACTCACCTAGGCAGGCTTCGCCTGCTTGCCCTGCACACAAACAGAAGCCATGCAAATTTCTTCGATGCTTCCTTTCTCTGGTGTGACTCCAAGTCGATCGGGCAGGGGGTGGGGTGCCGTTTGCGGGGTGAGATGAGCTTCGGCGGGGATGGGTCGACTGCGGAGTAGGGGTTGGGGCACTGGTTGTGGGCAAGGCGAGCTCCAGCGCGCACTGGCTGCAGGGTTGAGGGTTCGTTGGGAGGTGGAACAGAGAAGAAAGGGATTGGAAACGGAAAAAGAGAAAAGAGACTGACAAGTGGGCCCCACATGTAAGGTGCTTCATCCAACTTTCTAGTGTCCCTCAACAAACACAGAGGAGGGATGCTCCCATCCTTCAAAACTGGGATGGGACTGTCCCATCCCACCATGTCTCCAAACCAAACACAACCTTAGCTAGTTTGTTATCAGGATTTGTTAGTCGGATTTGGTTTGTTAAGCGCCTAAATATAAGTGTAACCATCAAAGAAATAAACTCCCCCATTCATTGGCGTGAGTTGTCTTAGACCGTAGCATGGATTCCTTCCTCGTTCGATGAGAACTGTCCACAGTCGCATCTACCTCTCTACCCACTTTGTTCTCTTTCCGACGCACATCTACTACTCCACTCCCTACCATTCTGTTTGTCGTGCATGCCATAACAAGCTGGCATCATAGATCGACAAATGGGCTTCGACTATGTTGGGACCAACATCGCGAAGCTAAACTATATTATCGGCCAGCTCGTGATGACGAAGTCTGTGTTGACTCCCACGACAAACGCCTGTCATAGACAGAGAAATTCTGCTTGGGCGAGGGTGAAGAGACTGTTACAGACGGTTTGCTGCCACTCGAACCTCACAAGCGTGGCGGCAGCAATGACAGCCTCAACCGCCCCACCCCCCTCCCCCTCCTGATGTTAATACTTTTTCTTATAGGAGTGGTCGAAGTTGAAATTGTTTGACTCCTCGGGAATTGAGAATTGCATTCTTTTTGGGATGGAGGGAGTATATTGTTCCTACTCATTTTTCACTGAGATTTCTGTTGCCCTTTTGTCACGTCTATATATTTATGTATTATTGCATGTAATCCTCTCTATTGAATTATATCTCGAAGTGTTATTCCTTTATATGTATTGAACTACATTATGGTATAATTGCTATTGCCACTTACTTTCCATATTGAGCAATTTCATCTTTACTTTTTTTTTCTTAACCTGTATTGGTGGTTTTGGAGAGTTTGTCCACCCTGATGGCAGGCTCAAGTCTTTTCAGACATAAATAGACTAAACAGTTTTTCTGCCTTTATCTAAAGCCTTCAGCTGGTCAGCCTTCCTCACAGAATGAAGTTGACATGGCTAGAATGACCTTTGTTCCTTTGCATATTCAAGCCTCAATTTTTGCTGTTTTCATTGTTGCACTGTAGTACAAGGCTTATTTCAGTCTGTATTTCATTTTGATGGCGTAGTCTAAGGCTGCATAAAACTGTCTTTATCTAAAGCCTTCAGCTGGTCAGTTGGCCTCACAGAATGAAGTTGACATGGCTAGAATGACCTTTGTTCCTGTGCATATTCAAGCCTCAACTTTTACTGTTTTCATTGTTGCACTGTAGTACAAGGCCTCTTTCAATCTGATATTTCATTTAGATGGCGTAGTCTAAGGCTGCATATTTGGACTATGGACTGGCTGTTCACTCAGCAGTGGCTTATAGATTGCTCCTACATTGTCGACTTTGACTAAAACTTTGCGAACATCTCATCTGGTAACTGCAAATGGTTAGATTTTTCATGAATCTGTAACTATTTGCATATATTAGGAAACTATTATAGCTCAAAGTTTGGAGTCAGCAGTGTCAATTGTCGTGAAGAAAGGTGTATCTCAGCTTTCTCAGGATATTGAGGGCCTGACCATGTGCGCTTAACATCTTAAGTACGCCTAGGGGCTTGAGGCTGTCCAACATGTTGGATAGTTATGCTGAAGCCTCATAAACCAGTGTCTGCATGAAGATAAACCCTCCAAGCCTCTCTTTGGAAGATAAATTCTCCAAGCCCCTCTTTGGAGGAGAGTTGTCTTCAGAAACTATCTTACTAGTTACTAGAAAATCTGGCTGAGGAGCTTCATCTTAGGTCTGCTTAAGAACCCCAAGAAGCATCAGCTAAACACGCTTATATAGCTGATAGCAGCATAGGTGTTTTGCTAGATGTAGGTTATCTGTTTTACCTTTGGAAGAAACAGTGGCAGCCCTTTGGAGTGTAGGTCTTTCGTACTCCTCATACCATGTGTTTTCATCATAACCATGTTTGTGCGTCTAGCCCTGTTCGCTTGTCTTGTAAGCCGTACTTTTTCAGCCAACGAATAGTGTTTTTCTCTCACAACAAATCAACGAACAGTACTTTCAGCCAAGCGAACAGGGATCTTGCCACTTAAGTTTTTTTTTTTCTCTCATGCATGGAATTTTTTAGTTTGCTTTTGCTGTAATGTGTATGAGACTTAACTAATATTATTCGTTTTGCTCACTTGGAAAATTTTGTGTTTTCCAGTCTAGGGGTGATTCTGGCCACCGGCGCAACGGCAATGGCAATGGCATGTACTACGGGACACCATTCTACGGTGGATATGGCTACGCCTCACCGGTTCCCCACCCAAACATGTATGCCGCGGCCTACGGAGCTTACCCATACTATGGCAACCAGCAGCTAGTGAGCTGATGCGGTCATGCTCTCTGCTCAGTTTCCTCCCTCGGAGGAAACAAGGTTTTGGTCCAGTAAGCATAGTAGCTATGATGAGATATTTATAGGTGGCCATAAAAATGGGCGAGAGAGACGAGGCAGGTATATGATGATAATGCTACCTGCAGATTTGTGCTGCTAGTAGAACCTAAAAGAGCTTGTAGTAGACAATAAAACCTATTTTTGTCGTACAAATTTTGACTTGCTAATAAAACTAAAGCTGTCGGTTGTTGTGACTGTCTGTTTGGTTGGTGTGCTGTGTTTTAGGTTGCATTTTGCGGTGGTTGTTCTAACTGCATGCTCGGTTCGTCAGTTGCTGCACTTCGCATCAGTTGCTAGCTTGGAGTTGGATGATTTTTGCATGCAATCTGTTGGTAACTATTCTGGCATTCTGCAGCTAGCTAGCTGCCGTCCCTGTCAGGCTCTCACTGTGAGTACGAAGTTTGGGGCCTAGCTATCTGTCAAGACTGGCTTGAGCCTTGAGACTTAAGAGGTGCTGACTGCTGAACGAAAACGAAGGCACGCAGCTAAACAGATTAGGGAGTCTTTGATCACCTAAACTAAACTTTAGTTCTGGTTTTGATGCCAAATAGAAAGATTAAGGATTAAATATGAACTAACCATAGACTAAGGGTGTGTTTAGTTGGTGAAAATTTTTGACTTTGGCTATTGTAGCACTTTCGTTTGTATTTGTCAATTTGTGTCCAATTATGGACTAATTAGACTCAAAAGATTTGTCTCGTGGTTTTCTATCGAATTGTGTAATTAGTTTTTTTCATCTACATTTAATGTTCTATACATGTGTCTAAATATTTGATGTGACGGGAATCTTGAAAATTTTTGGGAACTAAACATGGTCTAATAAGAATTAATAGAGGCTAATTGGTGTCTAGAATTTGTTATAATTTTTTTTATCAGTCCATGTTTGCCTATATTTCATGATGGACTAAGGCCGTGTTTGGCTCTGGCTCTGTGCTGCGGCACTGTTTGTCCCTGTTCTTCCCTGTAGCAAGGCTGGCGCTTTCTCCCAAAAAAGCAAAGCCCAAGTAGGACGAGCTTGCGATTGGGTGTTTCGACGGCTCCGCTACAATGCTGCTACAGTGCTAGGAGCCGGGGTTGCCGGAGCTTCACCAAAAAGCCCTAAACTTTAATTCGGTGATCCAAACGTTCTCTTAGACTGGCTATATGGTTTTTCATGTAGGAAGCCAAACTTGTTGTTTAGGCCTAAATAGTCCATTAAACGCCTGTTTATTTTGATTAGTTATTAGTCGGGCAACCATGCTGCTTAGGCCTAAATAGTCCATTAAACGACAATGTCCCGCTTGTCTTATAATCCATACTTTTCAGCTTGTTTTTTCAGCCGGAATAGTGTTTTTTTTTTCTCATAACAAATCAGCGAACAATTTTTTTCAGCTATGACTTTTCAGCGAAGCGAACGGACGTAATCAGAACTCTAAGAAACAACCTAAGCGGAACACAGGTAAATATAATTAGATTAGCCTCTCAAAAAAATTTAGATTAGATGTGCTAAATGGATGTTATACAACATTGGTATCTAACTGATAATATCCGAGGCAAGAGTGGGAATTAGTTTTCTTTCTTAAATTTAGTTGCTAGAATGCCGTCGTTTAATTTCGTTTAAACGTTCTACATGGTAGATAAAAAGGTGACTCACTGTTTACTGTTTGGTATTCGGAGATGTCGACGTCTGAAGCTGCCCTGCACCCTGCTGAACCGTTGTTCAGAGTTCAGGCTTTCAAGGCAGCTTGGAGGCTTGGACACTTCACACAAGATGACGAGAAGGACACGGTCGCCTGCCACCGAAAGACACCGGCTGGGCGTGAGTTCGATCCCCGGATGGACACTCGCGTGCCTCACGGGTTTTTTTTCCATGGCTGTGTTCACTTCCGAAATATTTAGGGGAAATATTTCTGTAGCACTTTCGTTGTTATTTGGCAAAATTTATCCAACCATGAATTAATTAGGCTCAAAAGATTCATCTCGAACTTTACAGACAAACTGTACAATTAGTTTTTTTACCTATATTTAATGCTCCATGCATACGTCCAAAGATTCGATGTGACGGGTGACAGAGGAAATATTTTGGAAAGTGAACACAGCCCATATAATAAATTTGCAGGTGCTGAGTATCTGTAACTTCACGATATGTCATAATGGTCATAGTGACATCCTCGTCACGTGGACTTTGGATATCTCTCAGCCACGTGCAGCCTCTTCGCGTAGGTGTAAGTCTAGCTTGCGCATTAGGGTGTATATGTGAGTCGGTATACGTGTGATGGTGTGAGTTGGTGTGTGAGTTCAAATA
Source organism: Saccharum hybrid cultivar R570 (assembly GCA_038087645.1). Classification (NCBI taxonomy): domain Eukaryota; kingdom Viridiplantae; phylum Streptophyta; class Magnoliopsida; order Poales; family Poaceae; genus Saccharum; species Saccharum hybrid cultivar. The sequence goes on from JAQSUU010000198.1 coordinate 3,641,365, forward strand.
CTCGAAGAGTTGAGAAAAAAAAGACACCGGCTGAGGCGTTTTCACTAGTCGATTTTGGACCTGGGCGCGTCGGCTGCTTGCCCTGCACGCAAACAGAAGCCATGCAAATTTCTTCGATGCTTCCTCCTCTCTGGTGCCACTGCAAGTCTGCAACTCCAAGTCGATCCACTCCAAACACCGTGTAGTGTAACAGTTATATATCACAGATCGAACAATAAATAAAGAAAAATAAAAACGATTAAGAAAAGCAAGGGCAAGGGCACGAAAGCGCAAATGCTAAGTTAATTATGACGTTGTATCGAGGTGTTTGGGACTGCTCTGCTTCTATTTATGTAGCTCCGCTCCAGCTCTGCATTGCCAAACAACTTTAGCTCCACAAACTCTGCTTTAAGAAAAAGGTGGAGTTGGAGGCAAACTACACGTTTTTTCTAGAGCACCTCAAGAGTTACTCTAGTTTTTAGAGTTTTATACTCCCACGTAGAGTTGAGAAGTAATTACCCACCTTATCACTCATCCTATACTCTTATAAAGCAAAACCTCACAAACTTATTTCTCTAACATCTCCTTAACCCACATCATCCAACCCTTTCGAGCCACGCATGCTTCTCCTGCACTACTGTGTTCGCGTGGCAGTTTCCAGTTACCGAGTGGAAGCAGTTTCCAGTTAATGCATCTCTTCACTTCCCTGCCTCCCTAGCGCCTGTTAGGCCCTCCACAACGTATAGCTTAAGTGGCGCTAAAAGAAGAGAGAGAAAATTTTAGAGCCACTCTCCCCATTGCAGCGAGCAAAGCCAACTCACAGCGATGCGATGAAAACTGGGAGCGCGGAAAGTACTTGCTCCGGTGCCTGAAACATAAAAATCTATTTCTCTTCGCATGAACAGTGAGAAATAAATGTTGCTGTGACTGCGGATGGAGGATAAAGATGCATTACTTTATTAATGTGGGTCCAATGCAGCTGCGGTGTCATCTTTTCACAAACTGCAGCTCTCTTAGACCCGATGCCCACTTTTATTGTGGGACCCGCTTTTTTCCCTGGCATTACTCTCCCACTGTGGAGGGCCTTATAGCCTCCCTCTGCCTAAGTCTTTTCGTTTCATCTTTTGTCATTATTCATAGTACTTCTTTTGCGATCCTATCTTGTACTTAAAGGGCTCTAATCCCTTTATTTTTATCCTGTAGCATAGGATCAAGGCAAAGCATAGTCAGTACCATATTACCGGAGTAGAAGCTTCATGTGTTCTAGCTAAATCCTGATGATGGCGCGGAGTGAAGGCACCTGGCAGCAAGCTGCAGGTGTCCACCTCCGCTGGCCCATGCGGCTCCATCCTTCCTTTGGCAGCGGCGAGCTGTGGGATCACTCGCATTCACCCATGCTGCCCCCACGCGGCTCCAGCTTCTTTAGAGCAAGTATAATAGCAGGCTATAAGTAGGCCGAATGTTGACATGGAGGAGAGAAGAGAGGAGAAACGGGCTGTAAGCTTATAGCCGACTTAAACATAGGAACCGAGAAACTCTGCGAGAGAGATAGGTGGGCCATGTCTTAATGCTAAAGAGCTAACTACTATATGGGTGGGATCAGAGGCGGAGCCACCTATATGGCGAGGTTGGGCGGCCGCCCTACCTCCCCTCTGGCGAGCACCACAGGTAGGACCCCCATCTCTGGTGGTGGCGAAGGTTCGAGGCTCCGAGAATAAGCAGCGGCGGCCACCGGACTCGTGTACGACGAGCGAAGCAGAGCTGCAGAGGGCGTCCGCGCCGCGCTACTAGGCCGGCTGGACAACAAGGCCCAAAGTGAAAGGTCCTAATTGGCTAGAGGGGGGGTGAATAACCTAATTTAAAAACTACAAAACACTAGGCAAACTTGTTAGACAACTAATTGGCTATGAAACTTTTTCACTAGCTCTAACAAGTGTTGCAAGCCACCTATCCCACCAATTTTAGTTGTTATAATCTCTAAGTCAATCAATGGCTAAGTCACTACGAGCTCTCAAAAGCTAGGTACACTAAAGAGCTCAACTAGGTGAGAAGCAACACTATCAAAGATAAGACAAGCTCTCAAAACTAATTACACTAAAGAGCTTATTACAACTAGTTTGCGGGAATGTAAATAAAAGGAATGTGATCTTTATATCACCGTGTCGAGGAATGAACCATTCACAAAAAGATGAATACCAACTACCAGGAGAAATCCAATGAATTAATCACAATGGAGACACGATTTTTCTCCCGAGGTTCACATACTTGCCGGCACGCTAGTCCTCGTTGTGTCGACCAACACCTCGTGGTTCGACGGCTAATTGGCAATCCAAAGCCAAGCTCTCTCAAAGAGCACCGCAAGAACCTACCGCAAGTGTGGTAGCTCAATGACACGAGCAATCCACTATAGTTGCCTTTGGTGCTCTGCCGGGGAAAGCACAAGAAACCCTCACAAATCACCGGAGCTGGTCATGAACAATCACCAACACGAGTCGAACCTCCACCGCTGCTCCGAGCCGTCTAGGTGGCGGCAACCACCAAGAGTAACAAAAACTCCGCAGCCACAACTGTCACAGAACCTCCTAATTATGATGGCCCACAAGTACCCGTCATTGCCATAATGACCTCTGACAGCCATACTTATGTTCACCATAACTTAAAAGGCCTGCTTTCCTCCGAACAGGATCCAATCACAGGAGTATTACAATATTACAACAGTTTATTCAAAATATTCAACAGAGTAAAGTAGCGGAAGTCTTACAATAACTTAGGGTTACAAACCAGTTTTCAAACTTCAAACCTTATGTAACATTATTACAAACCAGTAGTAGAGAAGTATCGATAGTAACTTTATTACACCACACAAGCGAGATGCCTTGCCCAAAGGCCACACAGTCTACTCGTCGTCACTGTCTTCAACCACGACGGTCATGCAACAAGGCTCGAAGTAGACTTGTTCATGAACCGCACCTGCAACAAGGGGTTCAACAAACCCTGAGTACGAGAGTACTCAACAAGACTTACCCGACTAAGACAAAGACTCCAAGGGCATGCTAGCTTTAGGGAATCAAGGTACGGGAAATCCAGAATCAAATTTTCTTTTGCAGAAAAGCTTACTAAAGTAAGTCCTTATCTTCAACATTTTACTTTTACCATTGATGGTTCATTAACCAATTCTAGGTGATCCTAATCTAATTCTAAGTAATTATCATCAAATCCTTTCTCATTCTTTCTTTCATTCCAGTTCTTAACTACGATGTAAGTCAGGTGATCAAGTCTCCATAACCGAGGAGCAACGACGATTCGAACCAATTATACCCAGCTGGGGATCTCTAACATCACGACATATGTAGAACCGAATCTTGCATATATCAACCCTCATTTAGATCTCCCAAAACCAGAACGTGTCCATCGCCACCCGAGAGTACAGTACTCCTCGAACCCGGCCCGATTCTAGCCCCGAGGGTACACGCTACTCCCGCCATCTCTCCACTCCCAGTGCGAGGTTAGACGTTCTCGTAATGGAATCACCAACATTTTGGGCTTACCTAAGGCATGAGGCTAGTTGCAAAGTCTTGAACACAACAGGCTTACAACGAACGGACCTTAACCGACAAGGCGGAAACACTACATTGAGACTCCTTTCCCAATGCATGTTAGCAGTGGCCAAATCACCCGCCCGATCTTTCAAGTTTATTCTTATATTTCAATATTCATTCAGTATGGCGTCATGGCTATGTAAACATTTCATTTAAAAGCTTAACTTCTAAGCATAGCGAAGCATACTACGCATTTTCTGTAAAACAGGTATCAAGGTTAATATCGCAATAATCAAGGATGACAATACAGCAATTAGGTTATCACTCAACTCCTAATTACTTAATGCAATAAACCATAATAGAAATAATAAAATATTTGTAAAACTCAAGGTAGGGTTTAAATGCACCGGGGCTTGCCTTGCTCTGACACGACGACCGACTCAGACTCGAGGACTCCAACGTCTGGTCCGGAACCCACCGACGATCGCTCTTCTCCGGAAACTTGCTCGACAACTTCGGCTTCTTCGAAAGCGGAAACTACACGAATACATAACATGCTTTAACATGATGCTCGATGATAAACATGATGCTTGATGATAACATGCCACGAGTTACAACTTGAGTACAACTTCCCTTCACGGTATAGTCGCAAACAGAAAACCTACTAACTAGAAGCGACAAGTCTAGCGATACCAGCTTTTAACCCTAAGCAAGATACTAACGAGCTCAAACATAGAATTAAGGTGCCAAAGATCACCAAAGGGTAGTGACCTAAGGACATCACTCAATCAAAAGGGCACACAACACTTAAAGTTCTCAAATTAACATTTATTTACTATTTAAATAATTAGGGCATAATTAGAAGTTGATCAAACTTTATCTAAACAAGCTCAAACTTTTTCTATGGATTAAGAATGATTTATAACAGTGTCATAATAAATTTCATAATTTTTGGATTAATAAATTAATTATTAAAATTCCTGGAAGTTGCATTTAATCTTTAATGGAACTAATTAATTCTACTGCACAAAGTATTCAAATTCATGATTTAACATTTTTCCTAGATAGTTTATACATTGAGAAGCTCACACAAAAATTTTCATGAATTTTGGAACTCTACACAAATTTTAGTGAAATAAACAAATAATAGCACTATTCATTTATTTGAAAAAGAAAAAGAAAAAGAAAAACCGACCGGGCCGACTTCTTCCTTCCCTCCGGTCCGGCCCACAGAACGGCCCAGGCACCCGCGCGCTCGCCCGGGCTCTCGCTGGCCCAACAGCGCGGCCCAGCAGGCGGCCCGCTCCGCGCCCGCGCGCGCGGCTGCCTCTCCCTCTCTCTCACTGACAGCGTGGCCCCCGCATGTCATCTTCCTCCTCCCGCCCTCTCACTCGCTCCCGCGTGCTCGCTCGCTCTCCCGCGGTGGCCGGCCGGTGACCGGAGATTCGGTCGACAATTAAACCCTACCATCACCATCTACATCTCCCCGCGATTCCGTTTTGCTAAGTAGCACCATGGTTCGAGCCCTAGCGACCCGCGAGTGACGGCGATGGCGGCACGGTGGACACAGGAGCAGCACGCCGACGCACACAAAATGGTAGAGGCTAAATTAAGGGGACGGGGAGCATCAGTGGCTCACCGCGGTTGCAGTGGAGCTCTCGATGGCGACGGGGAGCAGCTGGAGTGGCCTGGCCACGGGAAGGCGAGGATGGCGGGCGGTCGCCGGAGGTGGGCACGGGAGCAGGCGGTGCGGAGGTTTGGGTGCGAAAACGGTGAACTCCGGTGGTCCACGAGGTGCGCGAGGCCGAGGCAGAGCTAATGGTGCGGTTGGCGTGGCCGGAGATGGCCCGACGGCGGCAGCGGCGAGCGGCGGAGCTACGGTGGCGGCGGTGGCGAAATCGGAAAACGTCACTGTGAACTCATGTATTTATAGAAGGCGGTCGCGACTACAGAGCTGAACTGCTCGCGTCGTCGCGCTGGCGTTCCCGACCGCGCGCGAAGGCCGTGGAAGGCCACGGCGGCGATCGGCCGGCACCCATACCGACCGGTGGCCGACGTCCATTGGCCCGACACTGTAGCTCCCCCCTAAACTCTGAATTTCAAACTGATTTTTCAAATTACTTTCAAATTCATGTAACAACTTGAAAAACTTCCAATCTATGAAATCTTCAGAATTTCAAGCTCTACAAGTTTAGTATTGAACACTTTTTCAAATTCTAACTGGATTTTGAAATTTGAGTTTAAATTCAAAAGGGGACACATTTTTGGGGATTTGGTAATTTAGAAATTACTTTTGATTTCATATTGAAACTTCAAAATCTCCAAACACCAAAGTTGCACATCTCAACAAGACCTACAACTTTCCTGTTCAAAACATTTTCAAATTCTGCCTCCATTTTGAAATCTTAGTTTGAGGACCAAAATGAATTAAATCTGAAATTTGTTTATTTTCAAAATTGCTCCACATTTTACACTAAAACTTTGAAAACTCAAAACACCAAAGTTGTAGCCATTGAAAAGTTCTACAAACTTGGTTTTGAACTTTTTCCCAAATTTTGCTTAGATTTTGAATTATTTCAAAAGGGGTAAAACAGGGTTTTGAAATTTAGGGTTTTCGGAGGAATTTTCAATTGGAATTTGTTGCTACTTTGATTTGTGATTACTTAGTGATCAAAACCTCACCCAAGAGCATCATTTGGACCAACATTACATGGTTGACCAAATGTCACTCTTGGTTGACCAATTTAGCTTCTAAAATTCTTTTACATTTTCCCCAAATTTGAATTTAAATTCGAATCGGAAAAACTCGTGACAAGTTTTTGGACTCCAATTCAAACTCAAACTTGGAGCTTCATTTTATGGGTTGTACTTGAGCTCATACCCTATACTTGACACTAGTGTGCAACACGGTCACACACCTCAAATTACGCAGGGCATGGACTAAGTATTTGCAGTGGCATTCGAAATTAGGGTTTTTGGGTTCGGAGCACACCACGGAGAAACACATCCAATCTAGATAAGTAAACTTGTTTTAGTTGATGCATAACAAGGTTAACCTAACATGGATGCTTTGCAGTGCATTATGATGACATGGCAGATTAATTAGCACTATAACACCCGGGGTGTTACAACAACGATCCCCAAGTACCACTAGATGCAATCACTTAAGCAAATGCACTAGGAATCACTCTCAATCTCACAAAAATGATGAATTAAGGATGGAAATGGGTGAGAGGTGTTTGCTTAGGCTCACAAGGATGTCAAGTATGTCAAAATGCCAAGAGATGGAGCCTAAGGCCGGCCAACCACTATTTATAGCCCCCAAATGAAATAGAGCCGTTAGGCACAAGATGGGGCTTCCTACGCGTCGACCGTACTCGCTGGTCGGGATGACCGGACGCGTCCAGTGCATTGTTCCAATAGCCTACGAAGCTTGTTGCAATAGCATCCGATCAAAGTTGCAGTAGCGTCCGATCATTGTTGCAACAGCGTCTGGTCATAGATAATTTGAATTCGACCATTGGCTCCCAACGGTCCTCTCGTTGTCGTAGCGTCCGGTCGTTGTTGAAGTAGCGTCCGGTCATTGTTGTAGTAGCGTCCGGTCGTTTGTTGCAGCAGCGTCCGGTGCGATCCAGAGAGGTTCCAAAGAGCGATTTTGGCGACCGAACACATCCGATCACTACTGACTGGACTCACCCAGCGTCAGGTCACATGTTTCACTAGCGTCCGGTCAAGGTTTCAATAGCATCAGACACACAGTTGCACTAGCGTCCGATCCATGTTGCAGCGTCCGGTCTCCCATCCCATCGCCACATCACTCTCGCTCGTCGCTCGGTTCGACTTCGACTTCGACAGTGGCTCCGCAGTCCGCCTCCGCGCTAGCACGCTCCACACCTCCGGCCGCCTCTCCGCCCCACGTGCCACGCTGAGCCACGCGCTGCACCAGGAAATCGACCAGAGCCCGGAGGACGCGGCCCTCCCGCAGTGCCGCTGCATCCAAGCCGTCGAGCAGTCGTCGGCTGGACTGGCCCTCTGACTGCCGGTGCTGATGGATGGGGGAGGAGGACATGAAGCCGTCGGGAGAAGAGATGAAGCTGATGCCGATGATGGGTCTAACAGAGGCATGAGTAGGCAGAGGCCGGCAGCTCCAACTCCAACTCCATTGAGCCAAAAGCGATATAAAAAACTAGGTATTCACATTAATCCATTGCAAATTGGTGGCTTGATTAGTTGCTCATCCGGAATATTGAAAGTAATTAAATTAAATGGTTATGCAGATTTAAAAAGCTTCTATACCACTACCAGTACAAATTCTGCAAGTGGAAGTAACTCGGCCCCAAGCACTCGTGAAAAGCGGTAATGTTGCTGAATCCAATGGTCTAGCTGAATCTATGGAACAACAAGAGCTAGGAGATTCAGAGCCACATCCAGATCTAGTAGAAATAGTACAAGGTGTTGAAGTCGAAGGTATTAAGGTTTCCAACCCAGATGTTCATATTGTTTCTGATCTGGGCCTTCGTGTAGCAATTGATCAATTCCATCCGGACATTAGAGATGATGTTAGGAGAGCTTATTTGGTGAAGGGCCCAACCAAACCTTTTGGCCATAATTTTCCTAAAAAGGAAAATGATAAGAGGGTGTTTCTAGAGAATTGGTTAACAAAGCATGATTGGTTGGAATATAATGTGGCTAAGGATGCAACATTTTGCTTCTATTGCTTTCTATTCAAGCAAAAGCCCTTAGAAACACATTTGGTCATGATGCATCAGCAAAGAAGGGTATAGAAACTGGAAAAATGCATATAATGGATTTCCTCTTCATGTTGGTGGCCCGACAAGCTGCCACAAATAGAGCAAGGACAACTTATGCAGATTTTAGGAATCGAAGAGAAAGCGTCTCACATAAGATTGAGGCTTATAGCATTGATGCAGAAAAGAAATATGAAACACGTGTGACGACTTCTTTAGATGTTGCAAGCTTTCTCATCGCACAAGCTCATCCATTTCGAGGCCACGATGAATCTCCCTCTTCCTTGAATAGAGGGAATTTCTTAGAGATGATTGAGTGGCACAAAAAAGGAACGAGAGGTACGGCTCGCATTTGAGGAGTTGTGCTTGTTGAATGCCCAAATGCTTTCTCATCAAATTCAGAAGGACCTTTGTGCAAGCTTTGCAAGGGAGATAAAGGAAGCCATAAAAAAGGAGATTGGTGATAAACTTTTTTCAGTTCTAATTGATGAATCTCATGATGTCTCAATAGCCGAGCAAATGGATGTGATTGTTAGGTTGGTTAATATTTAATTGCTGATATCTAATTGATGATAATTATATGACAGTCATTTAACTATATTTATTGGTTTGCAGGTTTGTCAAAGATAAAGGAATGGTAGTGGAAAGATTTTTGGGTCTTAAACATGTGGAGGACACAACATCTATATCATTGAAGAAGGCACTACTTGATGTTCTTGATGAATATGGTTTATCTATTGCTAGACTTCGAGGGCAAGGGTATGATGGGGCTTCTAATATGAGAGGTGAATTCAACGGTTTGCAAAAACAAATTCGTGATGAAAACTCACATGCTTTCTAGGTGCATAGCTTTGGTCATCAATTGCAGCTAGTAATTGTTGCTGTTACAACTTGTTGTTCATCATTTGTTGATTTCTTCACCTATGTGAGTTTGATTGTGACTAGTGCTAGTTCGTCTTGTCGAAGGAAAGATACTTTGATTGCTGAGCATCGTAATACAATTTTAGAGAAATTGGATAGTTGGGAGATTTTTTCTGGGAAAGGAAAATATCAACGAACTAGCTTAGTTAGACCTGGTGATACAAGATGGGGTTCTCATTTCACCACATTACTTCGTATTGAGAACATGTGGGATTCTATGACGAGGGTATTGGCTATGGTTCATGGGGATGAACGCAATTCTGGTAGAGCAGCCAGTTTACTGAAGAAAATGGAGAGCTTTACCTTTGTTTTGAATATGAAGTTGATGTTGAAAGTGCTTCGTATTACTAGTGACTTATCTCTCTTACTGCAAAAGAAGGATCAAAATATAATTTTGGCACTTAGTAGGTTGGGCGGCGTTATTTGAAGAAGTGAAAGCCTTTTGTGTTGCAAAAAAAGATAAAGTTGCCAGATTTCAGTGAGCGTAGACCAAGATGGGGTCGATCAAGGCTTGATGATGACTTAATAACTAAAGAACATCAATATCGTGTTGACACTTTCTTGGCTGCACTTGAGCTATTCTCACAGAGATGGATCATCGCTTCAATGAGGTATCATCAGAGTTACTTGTTTGCTTCTCTTGTCTTGATCCAAGAGATTCATTCTCTATGTTTGATTTGGAGAAGATTACTCGTCTAACGGAGATCTATGATCAAGATTTTTCAATTGTTGATTGTTCTAATTAAGGGATGACCTTGAGACATTCATTTTACATGTGAGAAGAGTTGATGATTACAAAGCTTATCATGATTTTGCAAGTTTGGCCATAAAGTTAGTTGAAAATAAGGCACACCTTGTTTTTCCATTAGTCTATCGCATCATTGAGCTAGCATTTATTCTTCCAGTGGCAACGACATCAATTGAAAGAGCTTTCTCAGCTATGAATATAATCAAGACTGATTTGCGAAATAGAATGAATGATGAATGGCTTAAGGACTTGACTTTCTGCTATATTGAGAAGGAGCTTTTTAAAGAACTTGATCCTAAGAAAATTAAGAGGACATTTCAGTCCATGAAAGATCCGAAGATGAGTTTACCTCCAAAGTGGCTTCGATGTTCTAAGAGTTTTAGGATTGGTATGTTTTCTTACCTATTGCCTCATTTATCACTTACTCATTAGTCATTACTAATTTTATTTTATTTGCATGTTGCTTATGCTTTTTTTTTATCTTTTGATGTATGGACATGGTTAATTATCTTGACTATGGAACCAAAATTCTACTTATGTCTTTTTCATGTGAAAGGTAACCATGTTCCAACTTCTTCTGTACCATTTCTTTCTTGAATTACATATTAGAATATAATTGGTACATGATAAAACGACATATATACGGTATACATTCATAGTTAGACTGATATATCGTTGAAGTTCTGTATATGTGTATAGTGGTCCGTCCTACCTCATTTCTTTGGCTGGCATCGCCACTGGTCGAGCTGCAGGAGCGCTCGAGTCAACTCCTGCCGGCCCCACATGCATGGCTTTGTCTCCTCCGGCAACGGCGAGCTGCTGTAGTGTTCGACGGTTCGAGTACTCCACCCTCACCAGGCCCACGCGGCTTCGTTTCCTCCGGTAGTGGCGAGCTGTGGGAGCGCTGGAGTAGTGGAGTCCACGCCTACCCGCCCCTGTTCGCTTCGCTGAAAAGCAATGGTTGAAAGTACTGTTCGCTGATTTGTTGTGAGAAGAAAATACTATTTTTTTCGCTGAAAAAGTACGGCTGATAAGTACGGCGGACAGGGTAAGTGAGCTGCGGGAGCTTTTGAGGGCATAAATGCTAGCTTGCTACAGCACCACCTCGACCTTGTCGAAGGAGGCACCGGCAGCGGGATGAGGATCGTGCTTCTGTTGTTCTGTGTGCGACTGGAAGCTGTGAGGAGAGAGAGAAGGAATACAGCTGCACCAGAAAAAGGAACGGTTAAGCTCATGGCTGCCTGCCTGCCTCAGACTCTTCTATATATTGTTCTTTATTTTTTAAATGATATTGATTTTTAAAGATAAGATCATAATTATTTCTCCAATCATCTTTACACAGGTACTATTGTTTTCTATATATTTTTTGTATGGTCATTCAACACCCATTTATATAAAATTCATGTATTTTTCCTATATTTTCTACATGCATTTGTGTCATATTTCTATATTTTCCATGTTCGTTTTTTCATTCCTATGTTTCAAAAAGGACCTTAGCTATAAGTTCTTTCTATTCTATGTAAAGTTCTTTCTATAACATTTATGTTCCCATGATAACGCACGGGATATTCACGGAGCTAATCACAATCACGAACTCCCCTCCGCAATACGTGTGATGGCTGCGACCCTTCTCGCAACTCCGCTTCCTCTCCGGTGCGTGCTCCAGCAAAGGGAAAAAGGTGAGTTCGTTGGCCGGCTGGGCTGCTTGGCCTTTGGGCCTTGAGTGGCCTAGTACGGTCAACATTTATAACTCTTTTTTAATTATTCAATTCTTTATTTCCAAAAAAGGAAAAACCCCCTTAAATGAGCAATAGTAAATACTAATGCATGTGCTGAATACTATTGAATAAACAAAAGTAAATCAGAGGCATAATAGGTCATTAGCAGGGAAACAACCGATTTCTAGAGATAGAGTTGGACTGTGTACCAAACAGTATCATCTGCTTCACGAACTCCATAGTGGTGCTGCTCCATGATAAAGTTGATGAAGCGGAACTGCAAAAACTGGAGCGAAGCAGTCCCAAACACTAAAAACAACTGAATCATTTCACTGGTTGGACCTGAAAACCACGAGCTGGTAGTTCTTTTCTTGTTTTCGTTAGCTAAAAGATCATATCAGTCAAACCGATCGATTTTGTGTTGAACCAACGAATTCACTGTGTGGTGACCAGTGACCAACTTGATGTTTGCGGATTGCAGGGCCGGAGCTAGGGATTTACACATAATAGGGCCAACCTACTAAGTGCCAAAAAAGGTGACATGAATGGGGTACTACAGCCTCGGGCACTGTGCTTAAGAAGAAGATTTTCTCACGCAAGTCGAGAAAACCTTAGAACTCCTGCCCCGTCCATACACAATGGCATGACAGCCCCACGTGAGACTAAGTTGGACCTTACTCCTGTGCTTTGGCATGAGACATGCGAGATGATTTTTTTACGACACACAAACATGCGCATGTGGAGGTGAAGAGTCGAGCTCCTGACCTAGAGCTTCCCACAACCGGGAGCTACCAACCGAGCTATCAGCTCGTCTGCCCTACCTAGTGTCAATAATCCTGGCTAGGAACAGACTTTGGTGTTTGCTTTAAAAAAAACTAGGGATGAATCTTAATATCTTCATCTTGAACAAATGCTAAATACTTAAATTGAAAAAAAGATATTATCCATGCAATCAACTAAAAAAGTTCATCACATCTATTATTTACTCATTTAGACTTAAATTTGCAACGTGATCGGTTGGCTTATCTATTGCCCACTTAGGGAGAGACTAGAGTACTTGGCATGTAGCTACTCCCTTCGTCTCAAAATAAGTGACGTCTTTAACTTTTACACTTCTTTTTTTGACCGTTCGTCTTTTTCAATTTTTTTTTGTGTAAATAAGAAAATCAATAAGTCAGTATTAAAATATCTCTAATGATAAAATAAGTCATAACAAAATAAATAATATTTATATAAAATTTTTTAAATAAGGTGAACGGTCAAGCAAGAAGTCTTGAAGTCAAAAACATCACTTATTTTAGGACGGAAGGAGTATATTCGAATGGTACCTCCTCGGCTGGCTATAGGGCAACTGTTGCAGTGCCGCCTTGCAGCTCGCTGGCGCTGTCGTCCTGTCGGAAGCGTGCACGTGAGCGCGTCCATTAGCGAGGTAGGGCGACGAGCCCATGAATGCGCATCATGACCAGGATTCCAAATATTGAAGCGAAAATTAAACAAACGCCACGACAACACAAGATGAGAACAAGACCTGATCATGAAGATGAAAAGGGCTACAACATGCCTCTTCTTTGTATTCGTTGGCTACCTGTTAGGTCAATTGGGCCTTGAGCTTGTGAGTTAGGGGCTTGTATATCGACCATGATCCAATTCGAGTGTCCGTCCGGACGGGGCTTTATATCGACAAAAAAACAAAATCCCCCACTCCCTCGTGCTTATCCGTCCGCTCCACATCCACTGCTTCGTGCTTATCCGCCCGGCCCAGAAGCGGCGTGGCCGCTCGTTGTCCGTGGCCCTTCCCTCACCGCGCGCTCGTCGACTGTCGCGCCGTGCCCCATCGCATCGCGCCGCATCACCGGTTGTGCCGTGTGCCCGTCAAAGACTATAACATCCCGGATGTTAAAAACAATTAAAAATCTAATCATGTGCATAATTAGAGCATAAGCATCAGTTATCATATCAAACAAGAATTTCATGTCACATTATTATGTGTCAATGTTGCACATGTTTCATGCATAGCATGGTAAGTTTCTAATGTTGTTTATGTTTCAAATAAAGTACTTGAAATGTTTCACATGTTTCAATAGTAATCTGATAGGTTGTTTTTACTAGCATGCTTAATATGTTAATAATGCCATGTTGCTTGTCGCATGAAATAATGCTTTATTAGTGTTAAACGATTAATCATGTTTTAGTTAAAAAGAATAATCAATTGAATTCAAAACCCTAAATTCCAAAACCTTGATTTTACCCCTTTTGAATAATTCAAAATCTAAGCAAAATTTGGGAAAAAGTTTAAAACCAAGTTTGTAGAACTTTTCAAGGGCTACAACTTTGGTGTTTTGAGTTTTTGAAGTTTCAATACAAAATCCAAAGTAATTTCTAAATTACCAAATTTTCAAAAAGTGTCCCCTTTTGTTTTTAAACTCAAATTTCAAAATTCAGTTTGAATTTGAAAAAGTGTTCAATACAAAACTTGTAGAGCTTGAAATTCTGAAGATTTCATATCTTGGGAATTTTTCAAGTTGTTACACGAATTTGGGAGTAATTTGAGAAAATAGTTTGAATTTGAAAAGTTTGGGGGGGGGGGCACTAGAGTGACCGACGAATCACCGCCTGGCACCGCGCGCCGTGGGCGCCGGCGAGCCACTGGTCTGCTTCCACAGCCTTCTCGCGCACCCCAGCTGGCCAGCTCGAGTTCGCGCGCCTTCCCGTGACCGCGTTGTACTCCCCGGCCATCTACTTAAGCTCCAGCTCGGCGTCATTGTTGTTTTTTTATTTTCGCCGCCGCCGCCAAGCTTCATCCCGCCGGCAAAAATTTACCGCCGATGAGCCATCTCCACCCACACCATCTAGCCACCAGCTTCGCCACGCTCCCGCGCACACGTTGAGCTAGCCCGCAACAGCTCTCGCCACTGCAATCAGCGTGCCGAGGCCTTCTTCTCCAACTCCGACCGGAGCACCGCCGCGCACCACCTCCACGCCGCTAGCCCTTTTCGGTGAGCCGTTTTTGGTAGCGTCTTCACCGTTAGAATTGCCTTGTCACGGTGATCATGATCGGCTCATCCGTATTGTTTTTGTTGGTTCGAACACGCTGGAGCGTCTTCTCGCCGCCGGTTCAAGCCGCCGTAGGCACTCCGTCGTGGAACGTTGCCCTCTGCTTCATCTCCGGCCGTGTTAACGTGCGCACCAGTTTCGGGGTGAGATCCTAGTGCCGCCCGTGCTTTTTAATTAGACGCTACCGTGCTCTAGTTGCTAGTCCGCGTGTCGCCGGTGAGCTCCGCCCACAGCGTCGCTGCACACGTGTGTGTGCTCACTCGGAGCCACCTTAGACTCGTTGAGTTGGTGTATCATGGGCGCTTGAGTGTTGTGATCGTGTTAGGGAAGACGTTGCCGCCGAGGAAGCCTCCGGTAAGGCTCGCCGTCGCACCCGAGCTCCGTCGTGCCGCCATGGCCGCCGGCATGGGGTCTGTAGAGCTCTAAGCATAATGTAAGCTAGCTAGATGGATGCGTTGAGTCGAGTAGAGTGTATAGGAGCAAGCCGCGTCGTCCGGGACCTTGCCGCCGGCGAGCTACGCGCCAGTCAACGCCGCCGGCGTCGGGTCAGCGTGGGCTGACAGCCGGCCCCGCCTGTCAGTGTGCGTGAGAGAGAGGGATGCACGCGAGCGCACGTGGCCGGGCCGTTTGCTGGGCCGGCTCAGTCTGCTGGGCCGCGCGTAACTGGGCCGAGCCGGAGGAGAAGAAAGAGTCAGCCCGGGCTGCGGTTTTGTTTTTCTTTTTCAAAAATATGAATAGTGTTAGTATTTGTTTATTTCATTAGAATTTTTATAGAGCTCCAAAATTAATGAAAATTTTTGTGTAAGCTTTTCAAGGTATAAAATAATTAGGAAAAATATTAAATGCTAAATTTGATTACTTTTTGCAAGTTATTTAATTAGTTCAATTAAATATTAAATGCAACTTCCATGAATTTTAGTAATTAAAATATTAATCCAAAAATCATTAAATTTATTTTGACACTGTTTTAGGACATGATTAATCTATATAAAAAGTTTAAGCTCATTTAAATGAAGTATGATTTATTATTAATTATGCCCTAATTAATTAAATGTTTAAATAAATGTTATTTGATAATTTTAAGTGTTGTGTGCCTTTTTGATTGAGTGATGACCTTGGGTCATTAACATGTAAAAACCCTTGGCACTTTAATTAATTATTTGAGTTCATGGTTAACTTGTTAATTAAAGAATTATTGATATGTGATTAATGTAATTAGCATATGTCATTAGTAGTTAATAACTTACTTATGTTAATACTTAGTGGTCTTGTGGTAGAATTACTTGTTATTAGATGCAACCTCTTGGGTAAAAAGTAAAGTTAAGTAGTTTTCTTATCAACATCTTAATATGATTAATGTTGTTTAATAATTCTGATGGATTGCAACTGTACCGCGAAGGAAAGTTGTACTCAAGTAGATAACTAATGTTTATCCTTTCTAAATGTTCCTTTTATGCTATGCTTTGTTCATTATCATGCATCATGGCATGCATTCCATCATGTTAAGCATCACATCATTTATATACGTGTAGTGCCTACGAGAGTGAGAAGATTCGTGGTGAACAAGTGATGACGAGGTTGGTGTTGATCAATCTTCGGAAAGGTGTCAAACTTGACTTCTACGAGAACTAACCACCGCTGCAACGCAGGCAAGCCCCGAACATACAACCACTCTTCTGTTTTATAAATGCTTTATTACACCTTAAGTCTAGTGTAATGTGCATTATGTTAGTAGGAGTTGGTTGAAACCGTTACTGCATGATTTCCTTGATCTACATTGATATCCAGATGATATCCCACAAGTATATGTAGGTCGATCTCTTATGCTTAGTAATGCTTAGACTTCGATAGAAGTCGAATAATATTTTCTTTGATCGCAAGAACAGGTTTATTCCTTACTTCTCCTGACCTAACGAAAGGTCATGAGAACATGTGGAAATGAATATGAAAATGAACTTGAGACCGGACGGGGCATGGGAATCGTCTTTGGTGGTTGGTCCCGTCTGTGTCGGTTAAGGACCATACGTTGTTGGCCCTCGAGTCAAGGAGTTTTTAATAGTACTAGCCACGTACCCATGTCGGGTAAGCCTTACTTCGGCTATTCTATTACGAGAACGTCTAACCTCGCACTGGAAGTGGAGAGATGACGAGAGTAGCGTGTACCCTCGGGGCTAGAATCGGGCCGGATTCGAGGAGTACTGTGCTCTTGGGTGGCGATGGACACGTTCTGGTTTTGGGCGACCCAAGTAAGAGTTGATATATGCAAGATTTGATTCTACATATGTCTTGTGGTTAGGAAGCCCCAGCTGGGTAGATCAAGCGGTTCGAATCATCGTTACTTCACGAGAAAGGAGTCTTGACCTTTCACCAACATTGTAGCAACAACTGGAACATGGTTACTGTTGGACTTGAGATGGAAAAGAAGTGAATAACAAGTGTGATGCTTATATTTATGATTGAGATAGATACAGGTGCAAAAGTTAGCTATAATTAGGCTATATTAAAACTGGAGCTAAAACTTAATTAAAAGTTTGAAAGCAAGGATGCACTGGTAGTAAGCTTTTCTGCAAAACTTCTCTTTTCTAGCTTCACTACTTCCCTTAAGCCAGCATATCCTTGGAGTCCTTTCTTTTCGTCGGGTAAGTCTTGCAGAGTACAATTGAGTACTCAGGGTTTGTTAACCCCTGTTGCAGGTGCTGACTGGTGCTGCTAAATAGGTCATGTCGGTGTGCTTGACATGACTGGTTGTTCTCCCCTAACTTAGGCACTCTACCTAAGTTGTCTTCTGTAGTTCTACTCAACTTCCACAATACAAGTTAAGTTTGTAAAAAGTTAACTTAATCATGATTTATAAATTCAATATTATTATTATTATTTCGCACTCTGATGTAAAGTTTTGTAACAAATGTTGTAATATTGTAGTTACTCCTTTGTTGATCCTGGTATGAGTTATCAAATGTAGTTGAATCGGGGTCCTGTGAGGGCACCCGACAGATCTTCTTAGGTTATCTGGTGTACATGCATAGCCATCAGAGGTCTTAGGGACAATGACAGGTGCATGTGGGCCATATAATTTAGGAGGTTCTGTGACAAAGACACCTGTGCCTCTCGCTCCCTCGCTGTCCATCCGTCCGTTCATCTCCCATCGCTATCGCGTACGCCGTTGACCCTGCCATGGGCGCTAAGGCACATGTGCCGTGACACCTCAGGTCTTCCTTGACCGAGCCAAGGGCACCCACGAGCGCGGGGGTGCTGGTGGTGCTCAAGCGCCGCGGCTCACCGCCGGCTGAAATCGACCGGTCTAGGCTTCCCCTCCCCTATGTTGCAAATGTATATTTCAGGTGTTTAAGTCGTTTCAAAGGTATGTTGCAGTTGTTTCTTATGGATGTTGTAAAAGTAGATCGGGGGATATTGCACATGTTGCATATGTTGCAAGTGTTTCAGAAGCATATTGCAAGCATTTGTTCAAAATGTTTTATCTGTTTCGAGACGTATGTTGCAATCGTTTTTATCTAGATGTTGCATATATATGTTTTCACACATATGTTGCCGCGCGTAACTGGGCCGAGCCGGAGGAGAAGAAAGAGTCAGCCCGGGCTGCGGTTTTGTTTTTCTTTTTCAAAAATATGAATAGTGTTAGTATTTGTTTATTTCATTAGAATTTTTATAGAGCTCCAAAATTAATGAAAATTTTTGTGTAAACTTTTCAAGGTATAAAATAATTAGGAAAAATATTAAATGCTAAATTTGATTACTTTTTGCAAGTTATTTAATTAGTTCAATTAAATATTAAATGCAACTTCTATGAATTTTAGTAATTAAAATATTAATCCAAAAATCATTAAATTTATTTTGACACTGTTTTAGGACATGATTAATCTATATAAAAAGTTTAAGCTCATTTAAATGAAGTATGATTTATTATTAATTATGCCCTAATTAATTAAATGTTTAAATAAATGTTATTTGATAATTTTAAGTGTTGTGTGCCTTTTTGATTGAGTGATGACCTTGGGTCATTAACATGTAAAAACCCTTGGCACTTTAATTAATTATTTGAGTTCATGGTTAACTTGTTAATTAAAGAATTATTGATATGTGATTAATGTAATTAGCATATGTCATTAGTAGTTAATAACTTACTTATGTTAATACTTAGTGGTCTTGTGGTAGAATTACTTGTTATTAGATGCAACCTCTTGGGTAAAAAGTAAAGTTAAGTAGTTTTCTTAACAACATCTTAATATGATTAATGTTGTTTAATAATTCTGATGGATTGCAACTGTACCGCGAAGGAAAGTTGTACTCAAGTAGATAACTAATGTTTATCCTTTCTAAATGTTCCTTTTATGCTATGCTTTGTTCATTATCATGCATCATGGCATGCATTCCATCATGTTAAGCATCACATCATTTATATACGTGTAGTGCCTACGAGAGTGAGAAGATTCGTGGTAAACAAGTGATGACGAGGTTGGTGTTGATCAATCTTCGGAAAGGTGTCAAACTTGACTTCTACGAGAACTAACCACCGCTGCAACGCAGGCAAGCCCCGAACATACAACCACTCTTCTGTTTTATAAATGCTTTATTACACCTTAAGTCTAGTGTAATGTGCATTATGTTAGTAGGAGTTGGTTGAAACCGTTACTGCATGATTTCCTTGATCTACATTGATATCCAGATGATATCCCACAAGTATATGTAGGTCGATCTCTTATGCTTAGTAATGCTTAGACTTCGATAGAAGTCGAATAATATTTTCTTTGATCGCAAGAACAGGTTTATTCCTTACTTCTCCTGACCTAATGACAGGTCATGAGAGCATGTGGAAATGAATATGAAAATGAACTTGAGACCGGACGGGGCATGGGAATCGTCTTTGGTGGTTGGTCCCGTCTGTGTCGGTTAAGGACCGTACGTTGTTGGCCCTCGAGTCAAGGAGTTTTTAATAGTACTAGCCACGTACCCATGTCAGGTAAGCCTTACTTCGGCTATTCTATTACGAGAACGTCTAACCTCGCACGGGAAGTGGAGAGATGACGAGAGTAGCGTGTACCCTCGGGGCTAGAATCGGGCCGGATTCGAGGAGTACTGTGCTCTTGGGTGGCGATGGACACGTTCTGGTTTTGGGCGACCCAAGTAAGAGTTGATATATGCAAGATTTGATTATACATATGTCTTGTGGTTAGGAAGCCCCAGCTGGGTAGATCAAGCGGTTCGAATCGTCGTTACTCCACGAGAAAGGAGTCTTGACCTTTCACCAACATTGTAGCAACAACTGGAACATGGTTACTGTTGGACTTGAGATGGAAAAGAAGTGAATAACAAGTGTGATGCTTATATTTATGATTGAGATAGATACAGGTGCAAAAGTTAGCTATAATTAGGCTATATTAAAACTGGAGCTAAAACTTAATTAAAAGTTTGAAAGCAAGGATGCACTGGTAGTAAGCTTTTCTGCAAAACTTCTCTTTTCTAGCTTCACTACTTCCCTTAAGCCAGCATATCCTTGGAGTCCTTTCTTTTCGTCGGGTAAGTCTTGCAGAGTACAATTGAGTACTCAGGGTTTGTTAACCCCTGTTGCAGGTGCTGACTGGTGCTGCTAATTAGGTCATGTCGGTGTGCTTGACATGACTGGTTGTTCTCCCCTAACTTAGGTGCTCTACCTAAGTTGTCTTCTGTAGTTCTACTCGACTTCCACAATACAAGTTAAGTTTGTAAAAAGTTAACTTAATCATGATTTATAAATTCAATATTATTATTATTATTTCGCACTCTGATGTAAAGTTTTGTAACAAATGTTGTAATGTTGTAGTTACTCCTTTGTTGATCCTGGTATGAGTTATCAAATGTAGTTGAATCGGGGTCCTGTGAGGGCACCCGACAGATCTTCTTAGGTTATCTGGTGTACATGCATAGCCATCAGAGGTCTTAGGGACAATGACAGGTGCATGTGGGCCATATAATTTAGGAGGTTCTGTGACAAAGACACCTGTGCCTCTCGCTCCCTCGCTGTCCATCCGTCCGTTCATCTCCCATCGCTATCGCGTACGCCATTGACCCTGCCATGGGCGCTAAGGCACATGTGCCGTGACACCTCAGGTCTTCCTTGACCGAGCCAAGGGCACCCACGAGCGCGGGGGTGCTGGTGGTGCTCAAGCGCCGCGGCTCACCGCCGGCTGAAATCGACCGGTCTAGGCTTCCCCTCCCCTATGTTGCAAATGTATGTTTCAGGTGTTTAAGTCGTTTCAAAGGTATGTTGCAGTTGTTTCTTATGGATGTTGTAAAAGTAGATCGGGGGATATTGCACATGTTGCATATGTTGCAAGTGTTTCAGAAGTATGTTGCAAGCATTTGTTCAAAATGTTTTATCTGTTTCGAGACGTATGTTGCAATCGTTTTTATCTAGATGTTGCATATGTATGTTTTCACACATATGTTGCAACAATATGTTCCAAATTTTTTAGCTGTTTCAGTCTTATGTTACAGTAAGTGTTTTTTTTTCATGTTGCAAGTATTTTATCTAGATGTTGCATATGTTTCACACACATGTTGCAAGCATATGTTCCAAATATTTTATTTGTTTCAAATGTATGTTGTATTCGAGTGTTTCATGTTGCAAGTGCAGACCGCCGGCGTTGGTGCCCATGAGGGCGGGCATGGCCATGCCGCGACCGCCGATGCGTGGAGGACGCCGCCGGCGGTGTGGGGAGGACGCACAGGACGCGCAGTGCTATTGTGGAAAAGGCGGAGGCGAGTCTTTCGGGCGGCCTGGAAGAGATGGGGCGCCGCGCCGGTGTGGAAGAGGCAAGGGTGAGTCATTCGAGCAGCGTGGGCAGCGGATCTGATGCGGGCAGTTCGGATGCGAGCGTGAGAAATGGAGCTGGCGCGGGTGGCGTGTGAATCCGAGTAGACGGGGCGGAGCAGCCGCGGGTGTTCGCACAGACGCAGGCGTCCGGACGTCCGGGTGCTAGTGTAGCCGCTTGTATATATATAAAAGAACCTTGTGATTAAAAGGGGGGATTTTTTTTTTGCGTGACCCAGTTGTTACAGACGTGCAACCAAACTCTGGACAATAGGCTATTACTGTGCTATATTGTCCTATCTGTTATGTTATATGTGATAACTGATATTACATATATGGTAGAAGATTTGCATATTTTCATACAAGATCATGAGAAATAAGTATTACTTCATCCATCCCAAAATATAAATGTTTTTTTTATTTTATCTTAAGTCAAGCTATACTAAATTGGACTGATTTTATTGAAAACAACAATATTTTATTATATTAATCTAGCATCACCATAGTTTACATCTTTGGTACTATTGTGAATATTAATACTATTTTTTATAAATTTAGTGAAAAATAAAATCTTATATTTAGGCCGAGAGAGTATACTGATAAATGAGAAACAACTAAATGACGTCTTCATCTCTCACATTGATAAATGAAGAGCCACTAAACGGCATCTCCATTTCTTTTTTTTCCAAGATGCACACGTATTTTAAAATTCAAGCATAGTGTTTTTTTTTCAATTTACAATGAGACCGATAAGACAAAAGTGATATTGTTGGTTTCATATTTGGGCCTTGTTTAGTTGGTGAAAAGTTAGAATTTTTTAACTGTAGCACTTTCATTTGTATTTGACAATTAGTGTCAATTATAGACTAACTAGGCTCAAAAGATTCGTCTCGTGATTTATAACTAAACTGTGTAATTAGTTATTTTTTATCTATATTTAATACTTTATGCATGCGTGCAAAAGTTGATGTGATAAAGAGAGTGAAAAAATTTCAACTTTAGCCTTGAT
The DNA here is from genome assembly GCA_038087645.1 of Saccharum hybrid cultivar R570. NCBI lineage: Eukaryota > Viridiplantae > Streptophyta > Magnoliopsida > Poales > Poaceae > Saccharum > Saccharum hybrid cultivar. The sequence continues at coordinate 3,663,889 of JAQSUU010000198.1, forward strand.
CTAAACAAGGCCTTGAAAACACTCTCGTATGGTCATGAACTCGTATTTTTAATATGTTGGTATGAACAGTATAGTCTAGAAATTTAGGCTAAAATATACTCCCTCTATAAAAAAAATAATTCTCGCTTCTAAAAAGTCAATAACTTTTAACTTTAATCAAATATATTTAACAAAATATTAATATTAATGGTACATAATTAGTATCATTAGATAGATCGTTGAATATACTTTCATAATAAATTTGTTTAAAGATATAAATATTGCACGTATTTTCAAAAAAACTAGTTAAAGTTAAGAAAGTTTAACCGGCACGATTCCCATAGTGACCCTATTTTTGGGACGGAGTAGTATAACTTTGGAGACCAATCGAAGAACACCTTCTGTTTTGAAATGAAGGGATACATTTAACAGTCGGTTCTCGACTCCCTTGCACTGTTTATCTTGATCACCCAGAACAAGACGAACGAGGCACAAAAGTGTCTTGACTTGACTTGAGCAACCAATAGAACACGGACAAGTGTCGGAACACCACTCGTTTGAATCTTCCCCACTTTTGCCCTTTTTTTTTAAGTTCTCGCGACCGCAGTGGAAAAATGCGCGAGTATTCCTATTCCTCTTCCTCCTCCCCGCGCCCTCGGCTGCGAATAAATAAACGAGCTCAGCCGCGTCTCAAGTGTCCGGACTTCGCAACATCACGCGTCATTCGAGGTCGTCGTCGTCGTCGTGTTCCTCCTCTGCTAGTGCTAGTGCTCTCCCTCCGGCCGCGTTTCGTCCGATTTGCGCCTGTCAAGCTCCCGGTCCCGGCAATGTCGTTCTCTCGGCCTCGTCGGGGAAGGGATGACGAGGAGCAGGATGCTGTTCGTGTTGGTGATGAGGGGTCAACGCCAGCGAAGCGACCGCGGCCGCAGTGCTGCTCTTGCTCCTGCTGCAGCCACCACCAGTAAGTTCAATTTCTTATTTCTTACTCCCTCCGTCCCAAATTATAAGGTTTGACCAAATTTATATGATTAGATAATAACATTTATGATTCCAACTAAGTATCATTAGATTATTTATCAATTATATTTTTATAGTGTATGAATCTTTATAATTATCTATATAATGTTGGTGAGATGTCTTGACTCTCCAAGATTCTTGGAATGCCTTATAATTTGGGATGTAGGGAGTACAAGTCAGCTGGCAGCTGTCTCATTCATTCATTCATTCATGCGTCCAGTACTCGCTAGCCAGCAAGCTCGAGTGATTCGCTTCCATTTACGTGCTCTCGTGAATGCTTGAGTAAGATAAGCGCTGCGTAGAAGTGGAAACAACTGAGATCTTTGGAATGCGGATTTTTTTTTTCAGATTTCTGTGTTTTTCCTGTAAAAATAAATTGATTCAGGTAAAATTCCTGTATAATTCGTACGAATTGTTGCGTTCCAAAGGCCCTGAAACTGGGAGATACAATCGGACACGGTAAGGGTTTTGTGACTGGCTCAGCAAAATGTTCTTGTAATAGGGCATGCGACACGCCGACACCTTCAGATTTAGTACTACCATGTTTCTTGGACAACTCTAATCCGATTCGATTGCCCAGCTTGATGTCCCTAGGGTTTTGTCTTGAGATTTATTTAGTATGGATACTTTTTTGAGAAAAAATATATGTATGTGCTTGACAGGGAGACAAAGGAATTCTATGAGGCCCAGATTGAGATCCTCAAGAAGGAAATGCAATGTATGTCAAACGGGTTTATTGAGGAGCGCAAAAGCTTTCAGAGAGAGATGCAAAAATTTTACCAGGATTCCCAACTGCACCTCAAGGAACAGATCAGTGAACAAAATCGGTGGATGGAACAGCTGTTCCGGGAACAGTTCAACACCTTGATTTCGGTAACCATTTAGTTTAGCCTCCTTTCACGGTTCTAGTACTAGGCTCGGTTGCAGATGAGATGCTTTAAGTTTCACTTGATTTCATTATTACTGAGTACTGACTGAAACTTTAGGTCGGCCCCCTTGTGTTCTTGGTATTTATAGTCAACGCAGCCACGCAGGGCATAGAACCGTAACAAAATGCTTTATTTGAGTGCAATCAACACCAACAGGCAACAGCCAGGGGTTTCCATGAATTGAAGCACACTTTTAACTTCTTAATAGTATTCTTATGCTAGGAATTATGTGTCAAACTATGTAACATAATAGGCAATAGCACTCTCTAATGTGTAAGAAAGGTTAGCTGAAAGGACCGGATGGTCCAAGAGAAGGGTTGAATTGGGCTCTAAAAAATTTAGAGCAACAAACCTTAGGCTATGCAGAAATGACACACCCTTTGCACGATTACGACTTAGGATTAAAAAGATCGTACTAAATCAAATCCTCAGGGCATTCAAGCGAAACATTGTCCTTAGTCATGATCACATTAAGCTAAGGTCCTTAGTTGCGGAATTTAAAGACTATGCCTATGCACACTCTAGCATGGAGAAATAATCCTATTTGCTACTCAAAGAACTTCCAACCAAACAAGAGTAAAATACAAAAATAAAAAAGAATGGAAATGCAATAATGAAAAAAAAGACAAGAGACCATCGGATATTTTCCCATGGTTTTAGGTAGTTGCCACTACCCCTAATCCATGTAGCACCGAAGAGTCACCAAGACTCTATTACGCTCCCTTATCTCCAAGATTGGAATACCCCTTCACTCCCGATTGGTGGATTTCAAACCGAAAACATCTCTATGAGCATTCCCACAAAGTAACTCCATGGGGAAGGTCACCTAGTCCTCCGCTGCGCTGTCTAGGTGCTGGCAAACACTATGAGTAACAAGCCTTAAAACTTCACTTGATGAAAACCAAGCCAAGAACGCCGGATGCACACTAAGTACACCTAATTCCGCGTTAGTGATTATAAAATGAAACTTAATATATTTACATTATGGACAGGAGCATATAGTTCTGATGTGATTTTTTGATGGATTGAAGCACATCTTTAACATCTAACATTCATATACTAGGAAACCTGGATCAAACTAAGTAAATCGATTGTGCCAATAAAAGATTATCACAATCTCTGAGCTAACGATATATTTATTTCAACTTATCAATGTTAAGTTGTTTCTGTGACAGGAGACAAGTGCACTTGGAGAACATGTTCGCAAACACAGTGATCTTAGGTAGGAATTATTTTCTTTTTGAAAATACTTGTATCTTGTCTGACTAAGTTTGACAATCTTTTTGTGTATTCTAATTGGGTAAAAATTTAGAAGTGATGCAGCAACATATTCCATTGGTTAATTGATTAGAATATATTTTCAGGGTTTTATCCCCTCTGAGCGAAATAAGAACACATCGGTTGAAATTTGAGAATAAGTGCTGCAATGACAAGTACTCGAGACACGACATAATGGCAGATGATGGAAGTCTTATTAAGGTAGCCATATATGATCAAGAAAATAGGGTCATCACAAATGGACCCTTATCCTCAATTCAAGTTAAGATTGTTGTCCTGGATGGTGAATTTAACAAGGAAAATAAAGAGCAATGGAGTGAAAACTCCTTCAAAACAAGCATAGTACACTGCCGGCCAGGAAAACAACCTTTGTTTGCCAATGAACTGTATCTAAGGCTTCAAAATGGTGTGGCCTCCCTCTGCGGCGTCAAATTCCAAGACAATTCAAGTTTTGTTCCAAGCAAGAAGTTCAAGTTGGGAGCCATGGCAGATGATGATAATATATCAGAAAAAATTCTGGAAGGAATATCTGAATCTTTTTCTGTGAAGGATGGTCGTGGTTACCGTAAGTTTTTATATTGCTCCATTTACTCGTACATGTTTCTCTTCATGTCAACATTTCTTGTCTTGTTTGTATCTACTTCAGCAGATAAATGAATCTAGCGAAAGGCTGTTGTTATGGTAGCTAACTGTGGGGAAATGAATGCAAAGATGGTGGTAATGTAATTATTTTGTTATGTTACGCTGACTCAAGTTACACTGAGAGCAAAGCGAAAACATAATCCCCTCATTACTCAATGGCTAGAAGCATATGTGTAATCTTGTTTATTTTCTTTGTTTCTTGAACTGGTGTTGGATGTTTTATCCTTTGTTTTAATAAATCTCCAGTAGGGAGCAACCACTCCTGTTCCTTCAAAAAAAATATATATAGCTTGTTATGTTTGCTATACCTCTTTGACATGATCATTCTACACAAGCATATTTATTTTTATGAAGGATGGTAACTTTTAATTTAGCTACTTAAAGATCTACTCATGGCATCATTGTCTGTATAGTAGTAAGGCCTTAAAACTCTAGAATTAGTATCAAGCCTGTACTTCCTTTCAAAACTTTTATGTCCTACCCTTTTATTTTTTGCCAAATATTAATGCTCTGCTTCTACAGAGAAAAAGAAGGATCTGTTTCCATCTCTAAGTGACCCGATATACAAGCTGAAGGGAATTGCAGAAAATGGTGACAGGCACAAGCTGCTAGAGAAGATGAAAATAAATCTGGTTAAAGACTTTTTGTGGTTCTACAATAAGGATACAAAGAATCTGCGTGACGTATGAGAAAAAGTTCTATTATCAACTCATTCACTTATGTTCTCCAGTAACGTATTATGATCTCAATAGGTATCTGACAGAACCTGTTTCATATGATACAGGCTTGTCGAAATATCCTAGACCATGCTTGGAACATCATTGTTGGACATGCTCTTAGTTGTAAACCAGGACCTGAGCGTTATTCATACCGCATTCCTGGAATGGACACTACAATTTTCTTCAGCTCACTATACAAAATTATCGGTGCAGAATTCAATGGTAAATATGCTTCTTATGAAGAACTTAACATTACTCAGAAGGTATGTGCTGCCTTTCAAATAAAACTGATCCAGTTTCATTTAAGTTGGTATTTGTTTATTTTGTGTTCCTTTTTTCAGGCCGGTCTATGCAATTTAAAGTAATTTAGATTGCTGTATTTAATATCTTATTTATGCCATCGGATCTGTATTTCCATATATAAAATCGATGCATTTAACTGAAAGCATTAGGAATTTCTAGACTCAACTTATAGTTTGTGTACACGTTCAGCTCCTACCTCAAGTATGCCTTATTTTTTCTATTAATTCTATTGAATCCCATTGCCATTTTGCATAATCTCACCTAAGCAAAGTTGCTCCAAAATTCATACATGTTTCTATTTAGAAGCACATCTATATCTGCACATGCATGATCCCTGCATGTATGCATCTAGTCTAGTCTTGTACCTTAAGAAATCAATACAATTTCTCTGTACATTCAGGGTATAGTGCAAGGTTCCAAGGCGAAAGCATATGACAATCTGAAACATGAGGTGATCACTGGAGAAAGCCCTCGCCCCCGTCAACGTTGGGTGAAAGTTGTGACTATGGTCACCACTCTTCACTTCTGGAGCAAGAAGCCCGAGCCGCCATCTCTACAGGGCACATTAGACGACTTTGAGATAACAGATGATATTTGGGCAGAGTTGACAGCGAATACCCCTTTTCTGAGTCCGTTGTTGGTGCCAGAGACAAGTTTCGAGATGACAGAGTAGCATGTAACATGTTCGAGGCTAGGCTGCTTATATTTGATGGAAGAAGTTTTCATGGTTTCTCTATGAAAACCTCCGTAGGCTGCTCCAGCTGCCTATGCCTAAATCCGCTGAATGGATAATACTCGAGTGGTGACAATATGCTTTAGATGAATACTCGCTGTCTGTCGTTAATGTTGCTTGGATAATATATGAACATGATGACGTTACTGGCTGTTCTCTATATTCTGTTAGCTGTAAACATAATGCTGTGGGATTACTTGACAGACAAAGATATTTTTGTACTGAGGCTCTTGCGCAACAGGTGATTTCGCTTCAGTTTGGAGATATTGCTGGCTTCGTTTTGTTGAATGTGCTAATAATAGTTCAGTTGAGCTTACTGCCTCTTCTGGTGTAATTTGCATGTCTGTTAAGTTGACAGTTCTTGTCCCATGGGGGCATTGGGCATAGTAGACACTGTTTTAAATTCCTACAGCTTTGTAAGGGAAACAGAGGCCTTGGCTTGTTGCTTCCCCTGCTGCTGTTATCCAGTTTGATGTTTGATCTGCACAGTGCTTGGTCTGAGGGCAGCTTGGCCTTGGGGCCATTTTTTTTAAAAAAAAATTGATACGTTTGGTTTGAAGGGACGGTTCATCTCTGGTGACGATCTTGTCAAGGAGTTGCGATTCTTACAGGTAGTAGTCAATTCTTGCAGAGGCAGGAGCTAGCATGGATGCAAAACAGACACCGGCGGGCAATGCATGAATTGTTGGCTTGCGCCCCTGGCCGTGTGAGTGTGACTTGTGAGTGAGAGCAGCAGGAATGAGAGCTTGACAAGGATGAGAGCGAGGCTGCAGGGAGCACGCTACGGATGTGTCGCGGTGGATGCCCGTAGATAAGTGCAAGCGCAACGCAAGCCCAGGAGCCAGCCGAGCCGACGGATCTATGGTATGGGCCGCGGACAGGGACGCCGTACTGACCGCACACCACCACTCTTCCCTACCTTCCTTCTTGTCTGGTTAGGCCCTGTTTAGTTTCCTAAAAATTTTGCAAAATTTTTTAGATTCTCCGTCACATCGAATCTTTAGACACATGCATGAAGCATTAAATATAGATAAAAAATAAAACTAATTACACAGTTTAGACGAAATGGACGAGACGAATCTTTTAAGCCTAATTAGACTATGATTGGACACTAATTATCAAATAACAACGAAACTTGCTACAGTGCCATTTTGTAAAAATTTTTGATCTAAACCGGCCCCTAGTAGCTATTTCGTGCATACTATTACCATGTGAACACTCACTACTGTCGTGCTCGTCCATGTCGAGACGAGAGGCAGGCGCCCACCGTCCTCTGAAACAGAAACATTCAGGACTCAAACAGGTTTGATTTGCATGGTTGAGGCCCTGTTTCGACCTCCGGTATTTTAACCCTGTTCTGTTCATATTTCATACACCCTATTTGCTTATGCTGAAATTTGACTTATGCTGATGCTTATACTGATTTGTTGTGAGAAGAAAACAATATTCGTTGGCTGAGAAGTTCAAGCAAACACGGTAATAATCAAAACAGATGGCAACATGGCAAATGCAGGAGCGCACACACTGGAAAGTGGAAAGAGACGAGACGAAGGGGTTGTTTAGTTGGTGAAAAAGTTTGGGTTCGGTTACTGTAGCACTTTTCGTTTTATTTGACAAAATTTATTCAATTATGGACTAACTAGGCTCAAAAGATTCGTTTCGACATTTACAGACAAACTGTGCAATTAGTTATTTTTTTACCTATATTTAATGTTTCATGCATACGTTTAAAGATTCGATGTGACGGGTACTACGCAAACTTTTTTGGGTTGGGGGAGGAACTAAACAGGCTCGAAGACGATCTTCTTCTCCTAGGACAGTCTGCAGCCTGCACACACGCAGACGCGCAATCTCGGCCACTATGCTTTGTGGTTTGGTTCCAATCTCGAAAAAACTCCATGAATATACAAGGACATGCATGAAAATGGGTGCGGCTACAAGTTACTAGGCCGCCGCCAGCCGTCTACTCTGCTCGCTACGAACGAAGCTCTCCCTCCGGGGCTCCGGCTCTGCTCACGAGATGGAGTTTCTCCACCTCCGCGGCTTCCTCGGCGCCTCTCCGGGCGCTCCGGGCACGTGCCCGTCCTGCCCCGCCCCGTCGCCGCCGCTCATCTTGGCCAGCCTGCCCAGCTTCTTCCACCCGCTGCTCCACGCCGAGGGCCCCTGGCTCTGGTTCTTTCCACCAACACCGCCGCCAACGCCCCCACCGGCGGCCTTGGGTCCTGCCGCGGGCGACGGCGCGCCGCCGCGCTCCACCACATTCTGCAGCGCGTCCATCTCGTGCTGCAGCTCCAGGTACTTGGCCTTCATGCTCTCCAGCTCGAACTTGAGCGTGTTGATGTCCTTCTTCGCCGCCGCCCACCCTTCCTGGAACGACTGCGGCGTGCCGTCCAGCAGCTGCCGCCGCGTCGGCGGCGTAGCGATGACGTCCGCCGCCGCCTTGTTGGCCAGCAGCGCGGAGGCGGCGCTGGAGGACGAGCTGGCCAGCGCGTTGCTGATCTTCACCTGCTCCGAGAAGAGCACCTGCACCACCACCCGCAGCGGCAGCCGCTCGTTCTGCGCCGCGTGCATGCACGCGTCCAGCGACAGCTTCTGGCAGTCCATCACCCGGCACAGCCGCTTCCGCTCGTGCTCCGTCAGCATCGGGTGCGCCTGATTGATCGATCGAAGATGCATGGAAGAATCAAACCAACAGAAGTACACCAACAAGCTGATGATCGATCGATCAGCTACCTACTCCCTCCGTCCCAGAAAAAGTATCGTTTTAGTTTTTCAGACCCTCCGTCCCAGAAAAAGTATCGTTTTAGTTTTTCAGACATCGTGTTTGACCATTCGACTTATTTAAATTTTTTTAATAAATAATATTTATTTTGTTATAACTTATTTTATCATTAGAGATACTTCAATAATGATTTACACTACATACCTTGAGGTACGAGTCGACGGCGCGGTAGAGGCCGTCGTCGCAGGTGCGCGCCGACTCCGGGAGCGACTCGGCCAGCACCTGGAACTTGGTCAGGGACAGGTTACGGTCACGGGACACCTCGGAGAGGTAGCTGTCGAGCAGCCGGGCGACGCGCGCCTTGGCGTTCAGCCCCCCCGACGCCGACGCCGCCGACGCCGCGGTGGCGGCCGTCCTGGCGCCGTAGTACTCGGGCAGCACCGACGGCTGGTGGTCCCCGGCGCGTCCGGGGCTGGACGACGCCATCAGCAGCTCCGTCTGCTCCTGCACCAGAAAGTGCTCCACGAGGCGCTGCACGAGGTCGACGTCGTAGGCGGTGTCAGCGCGGCCGTAGGACGGGATGAGCAGGTCGGCCAGCACGGCCTGCTCCAGCTGCATGCCCACGCGCTTCTCCAGCTCCGTCACCAGCGCGGGCGCCGCCTTGAGCATGATGGCCAGGCGGAGCAGGCGGAGGAGGAAGCCGCACGACACGCTGTCGCGCTGCGGCGGGATGATGCTGATCAGGCTCTCCACCACCATGCGCTGCTCCCGCGCCGGGGCGCTCCCCGCGGTGTCGTCCCTGCCGCCGCCGCCGCCGCCGCCGCTGCCGCTGGCGATGATCATGTGGAGCCCGCCGCCCGGGGACGCCTGCGCCTGAGCCCAGGGCTCGTCCAGCGCGCCGCCGTGCGGGCCGTCCTTGGTGAGGCCCGGGAGCCATTTCGACGCGTAGTGGGTGATGGACGCGCCGATGAGATCAAACCGCATGCCTACCCTCAAAGAGAAAAAGGTTTCAATTTTTTTTTTCAGTTTTCACACACACAGATCATATAATGTTCTGAAACATGAATAATTCCTATTCATCTCCAAAATCAGATTCATACAACCGATCTCCCAACTCTCAAGTCTCAACTGATGCAAATTATGTTTAGGGTTTGTTGGTTTAGTTGGTGATGAGCACGTAACTGGCATCAACATCACTGTGTTTTTACCACATAATCTCTGCATTCATCTTGATTGGCAAGGCAAATGAAAGGATCTCCGAGCGTCCCATTCCCACGTCTCCTGACTCCTGGCGATGTGGCCGGCATGTCAAAGCCAAGAGAATGGAAAGGACGATGTGACGACTTGTCAATTGTCACTCAAAATGAGCGATGTGTGTGTGGCTCCGACATTCCAACATCACACGAGACCGCCAATGAAAACAACAGTTGGCGTAATTTGCACTGGTTTTCAAAGTTGGAGAGAGGGTTACTGGGATAGTTTTGTCTCGTTTTTGTGGAGAAAATGGATCAAAATTCTACCTTCCTTTGGTTTTACAGGATTCAATTGCTACTGTTAAATGTAACTTTTATTGTCATGCAATTTTAAAAGCAGAGGATATGTGACTAGTGATTTGGTAAAAGGCGGGAACGTAACGGCTGGGTCACTACTGGGAGTAAAGTTTGATTTGTCCCTATCCCCCTGGGCCCAGCTTCACTGTCGGCAACTAATGTGATTGTGGCAGTGTTTTGGCACAGCTTGAACAACGTACACTGTGCTTCACTGTTCATGACACTTCCATCATATAATATATTTTGTTTCTCTCACATGCACACAGATAAAAATGTTGTTTTCTCGACAGGAGGAACATTGAACGGTGATAATAATCCGGGCGGGCATGTGTAGCTGGATCAGAACGTGCATGTATCGATCTAAGTAAGCACTGCTAGGGCTAGCTACTAAATCAGAGATAATCAACTAGGAGCAGTAGCTTAAACAGGAGTAGCAAATTAATAAAACGTACAGATACAGTGTGATGATTAAGCTTACACAGGGATCATTGGTACCTTTGACCTTGATGGCGGTGACGACGCGCACGAAGTGGTCGATCCGGAGCACGGACACGTCCTCGAACCACCAGTCCGGCGGCGGCACGGCGGCCTGCCTGCCGGGGCTCGACTCCTTGGAGTCCCCGCCGCCGCCGCCGCCGAGGTTCCACCGCGGGCTCGCCACGCCACCGCCTGCCCTGGGCGGCCTCCCAGCACCACCACCGGTGGCACCAGTGTATGCCCATCGCACGCCGCGCGGGTTGGCGCAGGCCTTCCAGGCGATGGACTCGCTGCAGCGGCGCACGATCTGCAGGTTCTCGGCCCAGGGCGAGAGCCCCTCGCAGGTCTTGAGTACCACGATGGAGTCCCGCCACGACGACAGCACCACGTAGCTGAGGAACGCCTCCGTCTTGAAGATGAGGTTGCCTTCCTCCAGGTCCTCCGTCATCTCCAGGTACTCGGCGGCGCAGCGCAGGCCCGAGATGTTGCCCGCCGTCAGGTCCACCGCCATGCCGTAGCAGAACCGCGCCGCCAGCTCGAACGAGTCCGCGCCGCCCGGGATGTCGTCCAGATCCACCACCACGGCCGCCGCCGCCGCCGTGTCGCTCGCCGGGTCCGACGACGACGACGCCGCCGTCTCGTAGATCGCGCGGCTCATCCGCCCGCTCCGGGAGATCATCGGGTACTGCGTGGAGTTTGGGGTTTAGCTGAATTAGTGTCACATGGCAAGCGTGTCCATGCATGGAATTAGCTTCATCAATCCATGGCCCATTTCGTGCCAGAAATCTAGTGTATCGTTGTTGCTACCCGTCCGAGCACAAATTAGGAAATAACAAAGCCTGTGTTTTTAGACAAAAGTAGAAACGCCACTCCCTCAACTTTGAACGCTAAATTATTAAAGCATCATAACTAGTACCTACCTTGTGAAGATGGAAGCTGACATCTCCAACTTTGACAAGCAAATCGCTGGGAATATCACTGTTAACATACCTGCTCAGATCGTTCAGACACAGTTAAAATCATCAGTTACTATCTTGGACAAGAAGAGCAAGTGATAATCAAACCAGGATTATATATGGATGAACGAAGATGTGTATACCAGGACTGGTCTCTGCGAACGAAGCCGTCGTTCTTGAGCGCCTCGTGCCGTCCCGAGGAGCCGCCGACGGGGACGAGCCCGCGCTCGCCGGCATGGCTTTCGCTCTCCGACTCCCACATCGTCTTCTTCTTTCGATCTGCGGTCGATCTCCCCTCGCCTTGATTGAACGACGACAGAGCTTATATATATAGCTCTCGGGTGCTATGTATGTATGATATTCATGAAAAAAAAAGATGGACACACGAGCAAGTTTATTAGTACCACGTAGCTAGTGCAATTTAAGAATCTAGATGGTTGCTTGATAAGGAAACTGCGCGTACGTAGTGCGTATGTACAACCTTGTGCACGGGGAGGGGAGATGATGAAGGAGTAGCAGGTACTGCAGCAGTCCTGCTCTTGTTGTCCTTGCAGCTGTGTGTGCGTACGTAGTACGTACTGATTGACGACTGACAGTACCAGCAGCAGCTGCAGCTCGCTATAGCAGCGAAGAAGAAGAAGAAAGAAGAGCGACGACGAGCGGGTTGGCTTAGCTTCCGGGCTTCTATTGGCTAGCTAGGTAGGGGCCGGCCAGATGGATAGGCCGGCGAGGAGAGGGGGGATGATAGATGGTGTATCGGTTGGTGCTGGTGCTGCTGGCTGGATCGACGCGCGAGCGAGGCCGGCCGGTCATAGACCTATAGGTTATGGGGCGCGGGGTTGTCGAGGAGCTAGCGATCGAGACCACATGGGGTGTTTGTTCTCGGCGTTGGACCTAGCGAGCGAGATAGTACTCGGATATGGGCACCACGCTCTCACCAGCAGCTGCATCCTCTGCCTACTTCTCTCGTCGTCGTCGTTACCTGCAGATAAATAGGTAGCCAGCAGATCAGGCCTCGGATCAGCCAGCTAAGCCTCTTCCTTCCTTCTATACCTCCGGTATATGCGCTCCATCGCTAATCCGTCTCGCCTCCCAAGCAAGGATTATACTTCTTGGCTTCGCAAACAGGATTATATATCAATTGCATTGCTTTGCTTTGCTTTGCTTTGCTTTGTGGGATCATATATATCCTTGTCTCCTTCGCATTGTAATGTATCAGAGCTCGGTACTGCTGCCTGCGATTGAGTGCTAACTACACGTACACGTGTTCAATCGAGTTGCCGCCGGAATAAACAAGTAGGAGTAAGATACTTAGACCCCGTTTAGTTCCATTTGTCATGGTAAAAGATTAGTCCCTAAACTTTTGCTGCTAAATTTTAGTCTTGCTTGAGGTGTTTAGATCCATGACCAAAGTTTAGTCCTCCCTAAAAAAAATACTGATTTGCCCCTCCGTCCCCTTCCTCCCTACCTTCCCAGCTGCACGCTCGGCGGCGATGACAGCAAGCACCGAAGGGTGAGGCCGGCCCACGTCACGGTGGATGGCGGCGGGGAGTTGAAGCGGCAGACGTCGGCGGTGCTCGAGGGGGAGGCGCTTGCCGCAACCTCGAGATCCAGATGCTCCACACCGAGATCCAGAGGAGGTAGAGGAGGGCGCGGAGGAGGAGAGGAAGCCGTCGACATCCAGGGGAGGAGGAGGGTGAGGGGGAGGAGATGACGCCGTCGCCAGTGGAGAAGGCCGCATGGTCGCGAGTGGGTGGGTGGGGGTATGAGGTGTCCTTCACGCACCCCAAGGCATTTTAGCCCAGTTTTGCACCTCTTAAGGTGCAAATGGACTAAACTTTAGCCTTCCTCTTTTGCTCACTTTTAGGCCAGGTGTTTAGATCTATTTGCCCAAAACATGGGCTAAAAGTGCTGGGCAAAAGTTTTGTCAAAGGAAATAAACAGGGCCTTAGTGGTGGGTTTTATTTCCCAGTTTCTAAGACTGTCACCTCAGCTTTGCAGACTTGGATTGAGAAATGAAACTTCTCTTTCAGTGGGGATTTCATTTCACTGTTTCTAAGATAAGGTGCAACAGTTAATATATGTATGGTATTATGATCCTACGTGCCATATAAATTATGTAGCCATTTAAAAATATATATAAACTAAACATAGTCACTTTAGTACCTACAGTATATCTACCTACAAATAATCATGTAAAATAAAATATCAATTAATTCAATATTCATGATTAGTACGTGGAGTCCAACAAACGTACGCGACGCAAGGGAGAAATTTCCAGCATGCAAGCCGAGCAAGCATGTAAGCGTGCACCGTCCCGTCCCATCTGATACTACTGTGCCTTGAAATATCATGATGTAGAATCAGCTACGTACATGACACGTGAATTAATGCCTTGTTCAGTTTCAGGGGTGTAAAGTTTTAGGGTGTCATATCGAATGTTTCATAGGATGTCGGAAGGGGTGTTTGGATACTAATAAAAAAAATTAATTACAGAACTCGCCTGTAAACTGTGAGACAAATTTATTAAGACTAATTAATCCATCATTAGCGTATATTTACTGTTGCACAACATTGTCTAATCATGGACTAATTAGGCTCAAAAAATTCGTCTCGCAAAATACACGCAATTTATGTAATTAGTTATTTTTTAATCTACATTTAATACTCCATACATGTATTCAAACATCCGATGTGATAGGGTGTAAAGTTTTGGGGAGGAACTAAACAAGGCCTTAGAGTGGCGCTAGAAAGAAGACGCGCGGCGCAGGGGATCCATGCGAGCGCCAGAGATTCAAACTCATCGCCCTCAACAGGGTTTCATCCGGGTTCATCGCCCTAGATAATCGTGAGGACCGGCTTTCATCCTGATGAAACTCTCTTTCTCTCTCTTCGTAAATACCTCGCCACGTAAGCAAATTTGCTGATGTGTCATGTCATTTATTGAGAATGAAACCCCTTTCAAACCCCCATTGAGACTGGCCTTAACCCCCGTTTGGTGGATGGCTTCTCCTTACAAACGGATCGGATTTGGTTTCTAGGGAGTATTCTACACTAATAACAAAGGAGCTATTTTTCTCTCTTTTTCATAAGTAGATTAGGAGGCGGAGCCGAAAGAAACCTGCCAAACAGGGTCTTATTCAGATCTTGTCAATATAAGAAAAAGAAAAAAAATGTACAACTCCCTCATTTTTGAGCTATTTTTCTCTCTCATTACTTTGGGTGCGCCCCCCCTCCTCCAGTGTTTCTGAGGTGTTTACTTTCTTTTTTTTCCTTGAGTGAATGCCATAGCTTATACTCCTATACAAGTTACTCCTTCCATCCAAAAAAAATAAATGTTCATCGCGCATTTTGAGAAGTAAACTAGTCCCAAGTTTGACAAGTTTTTGTAGAAAATAGTATCAACATCTATATATATCTAAATAGCTAGGTTTACTATGAAAATATATGGAGTGATTAAAATCTAATGATGCTTATTTGGTATCATAAATATTACTACTTTATATATATATATATATATATATATATATATATATATATATATATATATATATATATATATATATATATATATATATATATATATTTTGGTCACCATTTGACATTGTTTGACTCTGCAAAATACATGATGTGCATTTTTTTAGGATAGAGAGAGTCCTCGTCATTATCCTTGCCACAACTATTAGTCTGTCCCTCTTGAAAGGATACCCTCCATTGTCTTTGCCTCATAGTTCATTCTGTCTATAGTGTATTAGTACACACCATATGTAGCACTTATATACATATACATGAAACTTTAGACCTGATGTTAAACACAGTCTAACTCCCTTCTTTGTTCTTGAACCCGTTCTATCTTGTTTTTCCTTTCCCTCTTCTCCCCTCTTACTCTCCCTTCACTCTCTTTGTTCATTCCTCTTATTCTCACACCTCCCCCTCTCTTCATTAAATGAAGCTCCAACGCCCCTAACCTCACAAACAACATCCACACTGGAGCTGCTCTTGATTACTAAAACTTACATATGAACCACACTAGAAAAAAGAAAATGAAGACTCTTAGGCAGGGCGACCTGCTTTCACCATACTTGTTTTCTACTGTGTGCTGAAGGTTTCACAGTTCTGCTAAAACATGCGGAAGAATAGGGTTGAATCCAAGGTATGAAGGTTTGTCAGTGTGCACCGAGTGTATCCCATCTACTCTTTGCTGACGACTCTGATATTATGTCGGGCAAAGGGAAGGGATGCACTGGAGCTATAGAGAATTATGCAAATATACAAGGAGTGCTTGGGACAAGTGATCAATATGGAGAAATCAGCTGTCATGTTTGGTCCTAATACAACTCAATCTAAGAGGGAGGAGATCATGAGTATTTTGCACATTCCGAAGGTCGAATGAGACATTAAATGAGAGGTATTTTAGGCTTCTTGTCTTTGTAGGAAAATCAAGAACAAATGTGAGCTATTTGAAGGAGAGAATTTGGTAGCACATTCAAGGATGGATGGAGAAAATGGTGTTATGAGAGTTGCCAGGCTATACCAACATTTTCCATGGGCTGTTTTGATATCACAAAGGAGGTATGTGATCAGATCAGTAAGATGATAGCAAGGCACTGGTGGAGCTGCCAAGAGAAAGAGAATAAAATGCATTGGATTAGTTGGAAAATACCGACTCAGTCTAAGGGGAAAGGGGGTTTAGGCTTTTGCTATATCCATAGCTATGCTAACAAAGCAGGGTTGGATATTGTTAGAAAATCCAAGATCATTGTGTGCACAGATTCTAAAGGCCAAGTATTATCCAAATGGTTAGACGGGCTTGAGCGCCCCACCTCTCTCTTTCTCTCTCTTTTTGTTAAATGAAGCTCCAATGGTTAGAGGGGCTTGAGCCCCCATCCCCTCCCCCCGACACTAGTACAACAGAGCTCACTACTGGTGGCTCCAAAGCTATTTCTACAGGCGTCTGTCAGTACCACTAGTGGCAAAGGCCAGTGAAAATCGTGAACTTGACAGGCGTCTTCTAGAGAACCGCTATTACAAATGATTTACACTGGTTGTTTTCTTAAGAAAACCGCCATTACAAATGATTTTCAAAAATTGCAAGTTGGACTCAAAAAATAGCAAAAAAATCCGGGGAGGCCCCCACCAGTCAGCCACCTGCCTGCACCGTCGAATTCACAAGTCACGGCATTTTTCGCGCACTTCACGGCCAGCAGGATTCGAACCTGTGACCTCCCCCTCGCACAATACTCCTCTAACCACTACACCTCACACTCACTTGTGTCTATAAAGGATTTTCTTTCTCCTCATATTATCCTCAACCGAGTTTAAATTGATTGTTTGAAACCCTAAATGAATTCAAATCAAAAAGTTGACAACTACAAAGTTGCATAGCTTTTCGAGATCTACAGCTTTCATTTTGGTTGTTTCTCCATCCGAGGTCATTTGAAAAATTCAAATTTCAAATGAGAAATTTAAACGTAGTTTTCCTTCACAAGATGACTTTAAATGAAAAAGTTGTCAGCTATAAAGTTGCATAACTTTTTAAGTTCTACAAGTTTCATTTTGGTTGTTTCTCCATCCGATGTCGTTTAAAAAATTCAAATTTTAAATTTGAGAAATTTAAACGTAGTTTTCCGTGATAAAATGATTTCAAATGAAAATGTTGTCAACTAAAAAGTTCTAGAAATCATCGAGATCTATAACTTTCATTTTGGTCATCTTTTCATGTGACTTGGTTTAAACAATTCAAATTTTGAATTTCAAATGTGAACTTCAAATAAGATTTTGAAATAGCACATGATTTCGGCTGCAAAAGTCATCAACAACAAAGTTGTAGAACTCATCAAGGTCTACAACTTTTATTTTGGTTATTTCTTCATCCGACAAAGTAATAGTCTACATTATTCACAAATTCATAAATGTCCCATATAGTTTATGGAACTATATAAGAGATATGTCATTTGTGAACAATGTTTACTACCACTTTATCGAATGAAGGAATAATCAAAATAAAAGTCGTAGATCTTGATGAGTTCTATAACTTTTATGTTCATGACTTCTTCAGCTGAAATCATTTGATGTTTCAAAATGCTGTTTGAAGTTGTCATTTTTGAAACTCAAATTTCAAAATGTTCACAAGACAAGATGACCAAATATTAGATGTAAGAACACAATAAATTGATAGAGCATGATTTTACAAAATTTTAGGAAAAAAGTCAAGTAATTTGAAGATAGTATGAGGGAGAAAGATTAATTAAAGTTTTAGTCAGAAATTAAAAAGAAAGATCAGAGTTCTTTAACCATTTAAAAATTGAATTTCAAATAGCATTTTAAAACATCAAATGATTTCAAATGGAAATGTTGTAAACAACAAAGTTCTATAACTTTTCGAGATCTACAACTTTTATTTTGGTCATTTCTCCATCTGAGGTCGTTTAAAAAATTTAAATTTTAGTACTTAATTTTTAATATTCGGTGTCTATTTGAGTGACGCTAGGTTATGAAAACTGCCATTATAAATACATTTTTACTGGCTGTTTTCTTGAGGCTACCCCAGTAGAAATCATATAGTTTTACTGGCGGTAAACTTAAGAAAACAACCAGTAAAAATGAATTTACACTAGCGGTTCATAATCTGGACCCACAGTTTTATTTTTAGTGGCGCCTGCTCTTTCCGAACCGCCAGTGAAAAAAAGGGTGACACCAAGAGAAAGCACCTGTGTACTAGTGCGACCCCCACACACAACATCCACACTGGAGCTGCCCTTGCTTACTAATACTTACATGTGAGGCACACTAGAAAAAAATAATAAATTCTAGAAATTCCAATCATTGTCTCAAATAATTTTGACAATAATATCTGTTAATTAACCTGCCTTCTATACTGCCACCGATTATAAAATACATGATGCTATGAATGTGCTTATCTTTTGCTCTCTCATGTATTCATACAACATAATACTTGTATAGATACTTTATAATCTTTAAGGAGTATCCTCTGATTATTTACTTCATATGTTTTACATCCTTCTTCATAGCTTTTCCCGTTGCATCACACGATCATGTGTGTTTGACATGTGTTTAGTTCAAAGTTCACTTGAGCTATGTAATAATGACACGAAAATCATAATGCTTATCATGGTTCCTCCATACATGTTTACGTAATCTGCATGGTGAACACATCATTATTCATGTATACCTTGAGGGTTTCTTTTGTATTAACAATGATAAGTGGGTGAAATCATATAAGAGTACCTTGGGATATTTTTATAATGATAGAGACACGTGCAATATAGATGTAAAATTAGGGGCTTAGCTTTAGGTTATTTAATAATGGCAAGTTCTATAATTTACGATTACACATTACAACTCAAACACTCACAACGCATGCAAACTCACCTCTATGAACGCACGCACGTAAACCCTACCCCTATAAAGTATTTTCGTAGGCTAGGCTGGCAAATCTTTGAGATTGACGAAGTCACCGTAGGTACCTCGCTTTAGACAGGAACATCGCCTATCACTGAAAGCACAACGCCGTTAAATCCTGAAATATTCACTCCCATGGGGAGTCAAAACCATGACCTGAGATGCCACTGAGGCTCTTGTAACCACTAGTCTATATGTTCTTCCGCGCAAGTTCTGTAATTTGGGTGTAGATTTAGAGGGTTATTATAGATTTTCCATAATCGCACAAGTGGATAATTTAGATGAAGTTTAGAGGGTTACTTTAGGTTACTTTTCATAACGGTAAATGTTGGTAATTTGTGTACATATTTAGAGGTTAATTTAGGTTATGGTGGATGTTGGTATTTTTTTTAAAAATAGAATAGATTCCATGACAATTATTGTCAACAGAAAATTTCTACGACCAAGCTAACGATGGTGCGAAGTAATAATGCATTCGAAATTCTCCCCCTCCCATCCATACCACAGCCCTTTCAAATTTGTTCCATCTATACTAAAGGAAATTACATATTAATCCCTGTTATTATTCCCCTGATTAGGTAAATCTCAGAATATACTAATATTGCACCTTGAATCTCACTCTACTTTGTTTACATATAGGTTGGCATGAAAAGTTTACTGAAACCAACATGTATATTAATTATTTCTTTATCTAAAAAAATGTATATTAATTATTTATGGAGGTGTACGGTTGTACCTATGAATTATATTGCTGCCCTTTTCATTCCTCTTGATTGCCTTGAATCTCTGAAAATAAACGTTTTTATAGCGTGTGTGTACGGCTGTAGGCCGTGAGGCGAGCAGAGGGCACACGGTCGCCCACACCGTCAACGAGTAGGAGCAACGTATAGCGCGCGGCATCGCCATTCCTCCCCCGGCGCAGGCGCCCATGACCGCGCCACATGACTACAGCGACGTGGTTCCGCGCAACCCCACCCCACCGTCGGCGAAACCGATGGATCGACCTCAAATATCTGGCGAAATACGACTGATGGCAACGGGCAGAGAGCGCTGTAGCACGTAGCTACCATGGCCTAAGCCCCTGACCGTCACCCGATGAAGATAGAGAAGCAGCAGTCCAGGCCATGCATGGCGTGTACTCCTACGCACGGAGAGAGCTGGGCAGTGACAGTGAATGGGCCGGCATCGCGGTCTGGAGTGAAGTCTGCCCCATGGAAGTTCCTGTGTCTCGGCAATGATTAGCTCTGAAACAGTACTTTTGTCTCCCTGAAGCTCTGTGGTCCTTGCAACTTAATCACTACTCGATGCTAGTGATCTGCAATGGTTGGGAAAGACGAGAGCAACTGAAAGACGAGCAACTGACAAAGGGAGAGCAAGAAAGACAGGATCCAAAGGGAGGTGAAAAATGATTTAGTACATGTTTGGAACATGGGTTTTTTTTCCCAACTATTCTTATGTTTTTCATGTGAACTGAATCAATTTCTGTGAAGTTCCTGCATGATTCTAGTGAAGTTTCTGCATCAGAAACAAGCCCTTAGGCCTTTAGGGTTTTTATTAGAAAGTTGGTGTAAGAGGATTGTTTTGTAATCGGGATGGTTGTTGGGATGTGCTGGGCTTGGACTCTATTTGATCTCCTCGATAGATTGACACTTGGGCTGCATAGGTTTTTCACTATTTTTTCTTTTTATTAGTTTTTTTAAGAATCTTTTCTTTTTATTAGTTGGCCTGTCAAGTTAGCACGTGGGCTAATTGTGGCCCATGTTAGACCCAAGTTTTGCACTGGGTTGATAATTATGGCCCACATCCACCTAAGAGCAACTCCAGCAATAGCCCCAAAAATAAGGCCGCTACTTTTTATTTGGGTGCTCCTTCATTTTTTGTTGGCCCAGTTTTTTTTGTTCACTCCGGCAACACCCAAATATATATGGCCAACCGGGCCGCACGGCATGGGCACGGCACTAGCACGATTTGAGACTGCACGACAGGGCACGACACTATAAGGCATGGCGGCGCCGCCGTGCCGTGCCGCACCGTGCCACAATGCTCAGGTCGCGGCCCAGGCACGGCCCTAAGGCCCTTGAACTGTGCCGTGCCGTGCCGTGCCGCTGGGCACGGCAGCCCACAGTGCCCGTGCCGGCCCTGCCCCCGATGCGCGAGGACGTTCGAGGCTTGCCGTCGCCGCCTCGCATCGCCTCCGAGGCTCGCCGTCGCCTCACGTCCGTGCCGCCTCCGAGACTCGCCATCGCCGCGCACCAGCGCCGCCGCCGTGGCGCATCAGGCAGGGCCGCGCCGCCTCTGCCTACGCACGAAGAAGGCCGCGCGAGTGCTCTGCGAGGTGGGCAAGGCTGGAGGTGGCCAGCCGAGGCTGCGTGCTCGCGTGATAGCTGAGGGAGGCAGGCAGACGCCGGACATCAGAGAGAGGAGCACGGGGATTCGCGCGCGCGAGAGAGAGAGGCGTGGTCATGGACTGAGAGGCGGCCGAGAGAGGGATCGGGATGGGAGAGCTAGGGTTTTGTTCTGGTTATATACTCCTTTACACACATCTAACGGTTACAATGTATCCAAGTTCATCCGATGGTGGAGATTTACCAGGTCACATCGTGCCGACCCAATTTCCATGTCGTGCCCGTGCCGGCACTGCGGGCTGAAGACGTGGTCCATGCACGGCACTACACCCGTGCTCGTGCCGGCACTGGCACTATGGGTCTCGTGCCGTGCCGTGCTTTTTCGTGTCGTGCCCGGGCCGGCCCAGCGGGCTTGGCCCATTTGGCCATCTATACACCCAAATTTGCCCCCGCACTCTTTGGATAGACACCGTCAAACGGGACCGCAAGTCATTCTCTCTACCCTTCCTCATCTCCATCCGACAGAATAGCACCGCAGCCACATGCGAGAGCAGCCACGCCGGAACCACGTCGGAGCCTCGCGCCGGGACGAGCATCGGGCCACGCCGGGAGGAGCGGGGAGGAGGCGAGCTAGCCCACACCAGGAAGGGAGCCCGTGCCGTTGGGATGGGCATCGGGCCGCGCCTGGGAGGAGCTGAGCGCTCGCGCGCACTGGGAAAGGAAGGGGACAAGCAACTCCTATTGCAGCTAGGGAAGGGAAGGGAGCCGCGTGAGCCTCTGGTGGCCGCCGGCGAGGCAGCGGCCCGCGCGGCAAGGAAGAGCGCCGTCGCGGCGGAGCAGCTCGCGGGGTGTCCCACGCGCCCGCGTGGTGGAGCGGCTCGCGCGGCGAGGCAGAGCGCCGCTGAGGTGGAGCAGCTCGCCTGGAGGGGCGGAGCGCCGGTGCGGCGGAGCAGCAGCCCGACGTGCCCACGCGGCCGAGCTCGCGCTAGGCCGGGGAGGGGCTTCCGCAAGGGATGAGCTCGTGCTGGGCAGGGGATGTGCCGGAGAGGGGCTTCCGCCGGGCATGGAGTCGTGCCGGGGTGGGAGTTGCGCCGCCGGTACTTGCACAGTGGAGGCGATGCGGGTGGTTTTGCACGGGGAGGGAGCAAACCAACGGACTGGGGCCGGGCTGTTGCCCAACCAGAACGGGGTCTGGTGGGAGGATTTTTTTTGCCTCAACAAATTTGGAGTCCGTGAGCAGTGGCCCTACTGGAGTTGGATTTTTAACATGAGCCTCTATATTTAGCTATTGGGGTTTAAGTAGGAACCTGCTGGAGTTGCTCTAACATACTGAGTGGTTTTGATCGAGTTGGATCAAGGTAGACAATCCATGATCAAGAGTCTAGCTAGGTTTTCCTCAAAAAAAAAAGAGTCTAGCTAGGTAGAGTTATGCACCTAATACGAAACATTGTACAGAGTATAGGCTCATATACATACAGTCATGGACACACATATCTATGAAAATACATGCACATGTAGCATATTCTATGAGCACCACTGAATAGTTGGGCTACAAAATCTCGATATTGGCAAAGTCATGACAGGAGGATGCTCTAGTGTTTAGTTTGTCTCGAAACTCTAGCATGTGGATCTATGAGGCAAATTACCTATCGGGTAAAATTTCATATCCATTTTTAATGAAGCGTTTGGATACAAAAATGGAGAAACACATGAATTTGAGAGAGATAAACACATTATTTGGTTTAGCATAAAGATCGAGCTGCATGCAGGTGTACTAAAGCTGCAGATAGACAATATAAGGAGGAATCTGTAATGGCATGATCATGTTGCATGCTAGCTGCCTTGTATTTTTCTCTGTATGCAATGCACACAGGTAGTTATTTACTAGTAATCAAATGGCAGGGGAATAATAATAATAATAGTAATGAATCATGAGGGCGTGGGCATGGCGGCCGCCTCCTTGCTCAATTGCTCTTGGCCTTGGTCTCCTGCTGGCCCAGGAACGGCGCGTCGGCGTTGGCGTCACTGCAGTAGAGGCAGGGGTGCTGCTGGAATCCCTGCTCGCCGAGCACCTTCCTGGCGCAGCGCACCACCTCCCGGTTGCTCAACGGCGCCGGGTGCGCCGCCAGCACGGCGTGCAGTGCGGCGGTGAACGCCCCGCACGCCGCCTTGCCGCCGTCCGCCTCCACGTCCGCCGACAGCTCGTCCTTCTGGCACCCGCTCAGCAGGATCCCGGCGTCGTCGGTGCGAGCGGCGCCGCTGCTGTTGCCGTAGTGGTGGAAGTGGACCTTGGCGCTGGCGTCGGCGCCGAATAGCGCCACGAGGTGGTCGGCGACGTGGTGCGACGCGCCCAGGCCTGACACGCCCGACAGGTGGCCGAGCACCGCGGCGTACGGGAGGAACCGGACGGCGTGGGCGTGGAGGTCGGAGTCAGCGGCGGCGGCGCCGGGGCCGATCTGCTCCTTCTCCTGGTCGATGAGGCCGCCGCTGTGGCACGAGTCGGACACCATGGTGAAGGTGGCGCCCCGCGGCACGCGGTCCACCAGCTCCCGGAAGTCCACGTCTGCCGTGCGGCACCGACGTCGCGCGCGCGAGCGTGCATGCATGCATGTCAGTCAGATCAGATGTCAGAAACGACGACGCGCCAGCCAAGCGTGCGTATTGCTTGGACGCAGCGTAGAGCCGTAGACACAGACACAGACCTGTGATGAGGTTGAAGTCGCAGGGCACGATGGCCTCGCCGTCGCGGCCGCCATGGCCGCTGACGGGCGGGACGAGCGTGCCGTGCCCGCTGAAGTGGAAGAAGAGCACGTCCCCGGGCGCCGCGCGCGCCACCATGTCGGCCAGCGCTCGCCTGACGCCGGCGCCGGTCGGGAGCACGCCGCCAGCGCCGGGCTCGTCGGTGAGCACGGTGACATCGACCGGCGCGAAGCCGAAGCGGTCGAGGAGGACGGCGCGCGTGGCGTAGACGTCGTTGATGCAGCCCCGCAGCTCGTTCTCCGTGCCGGCGTAGTTGCACCCCACCAGGGTGGCCAGCATCTTCTTCTTCCCCGTCTCCATTGCTGTGTCTTCTACTTCTTCTAGCTCTAGCTGTACCGTACCTCTGGTGTGGGCTTCAGTGAGACAGAGACTGAGAGACATAGATCTCTGCGGGCCTCCATTATAAATAGGCTTGGTGATCACCAGTGTTCAGGTGTGCTAATTGAGTACGCGCCTTGTCTTGTCTTGGTTCATCGGTTGCTTGCCTTGTGGATGCAAGCTAGGTAAGGACACATTTGCCTTTTGACTTTGTAGTAAAGCAAGCAGCTGGAGTGGAGGTGGCTGGCTGCCATGCCAATGCCATATCCCAATCGAGAGCTGCTGCATGCGTGATCGGCTTGCATTGCACGCACTTGCAGACTAACAGTCAGATCAGATTCGATCAGATGGATGAACCATCACGCACAAATTCATCCCAACGAGGCAAAGACGTAGAGATGTAAAAGCATAAGCACGGACGGTTAGGCGAGAAAGATTTCATAAAGAGGACGACTCGTCGTACCGAGAATGTACAGGATAACAGGGAGAGTGGAAGATAACGAACATCGACCGTCCATTCATCCCAGCTGATCAGGGGCTGAGGCGTACGTGAATGATGCAATTAGGTCGGCAACAATCGTCGTCCTTTGAAGCCGGGGAGCTTGCGCGCCAGAAATGATTGTGTCCCAAAGATCACTGCCATATATTGCTTTTTGAACTTTCATGGCTACAGTGTGAAACTCCTTTTTGTAGATAATAAGCATGATTTTTCTTCCTGTCATGTAATTAGTGTAAGACTAAAGGTAGTAAGTCCTTGCCTTGAGTTTGCTTCTACGCCAGGCTAATCCATCTTTGTTCCTTGTAACGACGACTAATAAGGTGTTTTGGGAGGCCTGCCATGTTCCCACCGGCATTGACTTCTGCACTGTAGCATGCATAAAAGTGGCAGGTGCAGCCTAAAAAGGGAGAAAAATAGTTTCTGCCACTATACATGAATAATACTGCCGTAAATATATGTGAAGCTAAAGCCAGTTGTAGGCATGCCAAAAGCGACCTAATTTAATTTAAACAATGAATTCGAGACGCCCATTTCTCACGTAGCCAGCCTGCTAGTTGCTAGGCAGAATTACTAAGGCCCTCCTTCGAAACGTAGGATTCTCGAAACATAGGAATATGAAAAATACAGGATTAGAGTTGCACGAAATTTGCAATCCTATAGATATCTATAAGGGCTCCTTTGGTTCACGGGTGAGGCAAAGGAATTTTACAGGATTGAATTTCCTATGGAATGTTTCCTATCTTGGCCTTTGGTTCATAGGAAAACCCAAAGAAACATTCCATAGGATTAGAATCCTATAGCCCAAATCCACAGGAAATAAAACATGAGGTCCGACTTCATGGAAATTTTCCTGGCGCGAAAGAAGCCCGCGCGGGCTGCGTCGGTCACGTTTCACGCCGCCGCCGGAGAAGGCACCGGCCGGAACCCTAGCTCGCCGGAGTTGGAGGAGGAGGACGAGAGAGGAGAGGGGAGGAAGAGGAGGCCTACCTGTGGCGGATCCGTGGCTGCCGGATCCGGCGGATCCGCCATGGCCGGCGCGGCGCGGGCGCGGTGGAGGTGGTGGGGCGCGGGGGAGGCGGTGGGGCGTGGGGGAGGGAGAGGAGGGCGTCGGTCGCCGTCCGCCGTCCGCCCGCGTGCGGTGTGCAGGCGTGACTGAGGACTACGTGGGCCTGGCGGTAAAAAGCAGCCTCTGGCGTCTCTTCTCTCTTCTGATGAGGACTACGTGGGCTGTTTTGGGCCACATGTGCAGCCACCAGGTGACGTCGGTCAGCTTTCAATGCTCTGTTTGATTTTGAAAGCACGAGCTGGTTCCTTTGTTTCTCCTGAGCTCAAACCAAAGGCCATCTGATTCACTTTCCTTTGGTTTCAGGTCCAGTAGGATTAGAATAGGATGCCATCCGATTTCCTAAGTTTTTCCTATTACTGTACTATTCCTATCCTACCATCCAAAGGGGCCCTAATGCAGGAAAATTCTAATGTAGCATTTGAGATGAAACACAGGGAAAATATAGGAATGAGAAGAGAGACGTAGACACAAATAAAAGTTCCCATGAGGTCCTACCTCATGCGCTTTCCTCCAAAATTCCTATATTTTCATACAACCTACGGCAATCTTTTCAATCCTTTGTTTCAAAGAGATGTTATTCCTCCAGAATTCCCATGGATTCATCCATTCCATAGGAATTTTGTAGGATTATTGGATGGCCAATCCTTTGTTCCAAAGGGACATGTAGAAACATTCCTATAGGTTTATAATCCTACAAAATTCCTTTTATGATCCTATGTTCCAAAGAGGCCAACTTCAGTTATCTAAAGTTTAGTTTTAAGCCATCTAAACGAGTGGGCTTAACTTTAATTCATCTAGTCAAACTAGTTGTCAGTCTCTGTCTATGATATATCCAAACAACACATAACTAAACTTTAGTTGCCTAAACTTTATCTAAAATTTAGTTAGATTAACAATTAGTCTAGGTGATTTAAATAGGCTCTAAGAAGAAGTTTTGTTTAAAATGAATGTAGTCAATCAGGAGCTGGGCATTTTGTGTTTGCCTCTTTCTTTGTTGGGCTGTTGGGCCTTTTGTGTTATTTTCTTTTCTTTGTTTGTTTATTTAGTGGATCAACCTGCTACACCTGCTGTCAGCTGGACCACATGCTTGTCTCAGGGGGTGTTTAGTTTCTCCCCAAAAATTTTTCATCCCATCACATCGGATGTTTGGACACATGCATGGAGTATTAAATATAGACGAAAAAATAACTAATTACACAGATTGCGATAAATTTACGAGACGAATTGTTTGCTAATTAATCCATGATTTGACAATGTTGTGCTACAGTAAACATATGCTAATGACGGATTAATTAGGCTTAATAAATTCATCTCGCGGTTTCCAGACGAGTTATGTAATTAATTTTTTTATTAGTATCCGAACACCCCTTCCGACATCTCTCGAAACATCTGATGTGACACCCCAAAAACTTTCAACCCCGGAACTAAACACCCGATCATTTTTCTCCCCCGCTGCAGCCAGGCCGAGTGGCTGACCGAGTCAGCATGCGGTGCGTTTTCTAGAGTGATGTCATACTCAGGCCTTGTTTAGTTCTAGAGGTGTCATATTGGATGTTTCATGGGACGTCGGAAAAGGTGTTCGGATACTAATAAAGAAACTAATTATTGAACTCGTCTGTAAACTGTGAGACGAATTTATTAAGACTAATTAATCCGTTATTAGCACATGTTTACCGTAGCACAACATTTTCTAATCACAGACTAATTAGGCTTAAAAAATTCGTCTCGTAAAATACACGTAATCTGTGCAATTAGTTATTTTTAGTCTATATTTAATATTTCATGCATGTATCAAACATCTGATGTGATAAGGTGTAAAGTTTTGAAGAGAAACTAAACAAGGCCCATTGATTTTTTTCCCTGAGTGCAGTCGTTGTGGCATCTCTGGAGCGGCACGTAAACACACCACAAAGATGCGAAAAAAAATGTTTGACCCAAGCGTTCCCTGATGAACCAGTACACTGACTGACTTTTAGCCTTGGCGTCTCTTATCTATACTATATCTATAAAGTTGGTGGTACTTCCCCCACTCACATTTTACTGTTCATTACTGTTCTAAGAACAGTACCGGTTCTTATGAACAGTACCAACCCGTTAAGCACAGTACCGGATTTTATGAACAGTACCCGCCCGTTATGCACAGTAACGGGTTCCCATAAATAGCCTCTGCCGGGCATCATGAATAGTGCTGTCCCCGTTATGTACAGTACCGGGTCCGTATAAACCGTACTGCCCCGTGCCTTGCACGGGGGGCCCTGCTAGTTTACTAGTATCTTTGAGTTGTCGATGCGTGGTAATGCAGCTTTTCTTCTCAATTTGCTGACATGTTTTAGTCTGTCTTTATATTCTATTTTTTGTTTTATAAAAGATAGACACTTACCGTTGGTGTTCGGTCCCGAGGGGGTCCTAAACCGACGAGTAAATGCTGCGTGTCCCTTTTCTGGATGGTGATGTAAGGAGAACACACAGAGGTTTATCCTGGTTCGGGCAAAAGAAGGCCCTACGTCCAGCGAGGGGGGAGAGAGTTTTGTATTTCCTTGCACCGAGGTGCTTGTGTAGGGGTTACAAGCTTGCGAGAGAGGGCGACGAGCCCAAGTCTCAAAGAGGAAAAAAGAGTACAAGGATGATTGCTTGAGATGTTGATCTCTATCTTGTGTCCGGCTTGTTGTCCGTCCCCCTTTTGTAGTCCCCCGGCCTGCCCTTTTATAGGGTGAGAGGAGGCCAGGACGACAGGGAGCCTTGAGATGATGTTTTGTCGATCCCTGTTGGGGTGATTGTGGCGACGTACCCTGGGAATGACCGGCCATCCCTGGACACTATGGTGACGTGGCGGATGAGTCGATGAAATGACCCAGAGCATGGTGCCATGCCGTCCTTCTTTTCCTGTTGAACCGTGCGGGGCGTCGAGGTTGGGTCGAGGCCGGGTCGAGCCCGGACGGATAAGGCCGAATCCCAGGGATTGCGGAATACGGGCTTTGTCGTATCCTCCCTCGAGGGTAACTGGCGACGTACAGTGCACGGTAAGGTGTGTATAGTGACGGTTTTCACCCCCCATCACGGGATGGGCGGTAAAACAGTGAGGACTGACACTGCCATTGTTCCCACGTCGATCCTGGTTGCAGCCATGTCGGTAGGTGGTAGCAGGTAATCGCATTAAATGCTATGGCTTTTGTCCTGGGGTAGGTAAAGAGAAGGGATCGAGTACCCCGACCCGGGGTCACGCGAGTCAGAGTTTTCCCGGTGGGTGGACGAGCCTCGTGCGAGTCAGAGTGCGGTCGAGGTACCTCGTTGTACGGGACGGGGCGCGGTCGAGGCGCCCCCGTCGAGGGTGCCTCGTATGAGTCGGAGCCGGAGCGCGGTCGAGGCGCTCCGTCGAGCTGCCCTCGTACGAGACGGACCTGGTGTGCGGCCGCGTTTGGCTGTGGCTTAGTCGTTTCATTTTTTATTATCGTTGGATGTGGGTAACCCTATACCGTTGGTACCGACAGTAGCCCCCGAGCCTTTTGGTGAGTGTGCGATCACTCTCCTAGAGGCTTTTTTGCTGATGAACTGGAGTCGTAGCGTCGTTGATTTTTCCGGTGGGGGCGCGCGAGCGCACCCGCCGGGTGTAGCCCCCGAGGCCTCGGTGGAGTGTTAAGACTCCTCCGAGGTCTTTTACGTGTTCTATTGGGGAACAGTTTGATGCGGTCGAGCCCCCGAGCCTCGTGCGCACGAGATCGATCAGAGTCCCGGTCGTCTTCCGTTATGCGGCCCTCACGCTCCTCCTTCAGAGAGGAGGAGGAGGGGTGGGGAACGCCGTACTACCCCAGTTTGGGCGAGTCCCGGCGATCTCCGGCGAGCTGCTAGCGGGGGAATTCGAGTGAGAGCTCGTGCTCCGGTCGTTAGGAGTCGGCTAGTGGCCCGGAGGCGCCCTCAAAAAATGCCAAGAAGTGGTCGTGTGGATGTCGGTTCCCTGCGACGGGACCCGAGGGCTCGGCGCCTCCCTCGAGGGGATTCCTACGTCGACCCCCTTCTTTGGCCTCGAATACGTCTTGAGGAGCCTCGAGATCGTGGCTCGAGCCCTAGCCATGTACGGGCGCACCCCTAGTCGTCCCTAACTCCGTTGCTCGAGGGCAGCTGTCGAACCCGGGTCGAGGGCCAGCCTCCGTTCCCTCGAGGCTTATGGCGGGCACGGAGCCCGTTTACCAGGCATCTAGGAATATCCGTCCGCGGATCTTGCCCCGCCCGTTAGCCAGGCGCACCTTTTTAGGGCGAGATCGGCGCGGTAGTGGGCGACGTGGCGTTCGGTTACGGTGTGGGGGACGGCCACGTGCCCGGCTCCTGCGAGAATTGGGGGAAACGGTTAGGTGAGCGCATTTAATGCGGGAAACTGTTCCTACCTTTTTGCGCGGCCGTTGGGCTTCCGCCAGGGTTTATAAAATCAAAGCCTAGGGGTCCGCGTTCCCCACCGGTCCCTTGCGTTCTTGCAATCCCTGCCTCAGACAGCCCTTGCCTCTTTGCGCTCTCCGCCCACATCGCTGCCGCCACCGCATCCTCTTCGTCCGTCCGACCCTGCGAAGCGCCAATGGCAGGAAAGAGCCAGATCCTTCCCGCCGACGACTGAGCCGCCTCCTCGGTGACGGAGAGGAGGTTGGAGGAGTTGGTTGAAGACGGATTGCTGCGGCCGAGGATGAATCGGTCGCAGCCGGAGTGGATCGCGCCGCCTCCTGCCCACCGGGAGCCGGCGCCCCCTGAGGGGTACGTGGTGAGCTTCATTTGCTTCCACGAGCGAGGATTCGGCGTGCCGGCGACGGTCTTCATGCGCGCGCTCCTCCACTACTACCGGGTGGAGCTACATCACCTCGCCCCCAACGCTATTGCGCAGGCCGCCATCTTTGCGGCGGTCTGCGAGGGCTACCTGGGGGTGGAGCCGCAGTGGAATCTGTGGCTCCACCTCTTCAAGGCCGAGCTCTTCGCCAAGAAGGCAGGGGAGAAGGGGGTCCGGTGCACAGCTCGAGTAGGGAGCTGCGTTCTTCAGGTGAGGTAGAGCCGGGCGGATCTGTATATCCCGGCTCACCTCATCTCCTCGAATAGTGGTTGGCACGAGGGCTGGTTCTACCTCCGCAACGATGAGAACCAGTTGTCGAGGTACACCGGCCGAGTGCTGACCGCTCGAGAGGACAACTGGACCTACGGAGTCCCCGACGCCGAGAAGCCGCGCTTGGATCCGCTGCTGGCGGCGCTGCAGCAGCTCCGTCTTCGGGGCTTGATGGCGGCGGCGGTGGCCACGGCGTTCCACCGGCGCAGAGTGATGCCGCTGTGCCGGCGTCGTCTCCGCCTCGACCAGATGACTCCGGAGGCATCCCTGGAGGGGACCCGGATGTCCCACGAGTCCCTCGTCCTCGAGGAGGTCCTCCGGCGGGCGCGCCGGATGGTCAGGAACTTCAAGGTGGAGGAGGTCGACCGGGTGCCCATGCGACCTACCCAGGGGTTCGAGCCCGTGGTAAGTGTTTTTGGGTCAGTACGTTCGCTTATCTTGTTTATTTTTGGATTCCGCTAATTTGGTCGAGGCCAACGCGCAGGATTTGTCGGCATTGCGGGAGACGCGGCCACCAGTCCTAGAGGACCGGACCGCCCGGGAGGCTCGACGCTAGCACGCGTCCAAGAAGAAACAAGTCAAGGAGACGGCCAAGAAGCGGGCGATCCGCAAGGCCAAGGAGGCGGAGGCGTTGAAGAAGCTTCGGCGCCAGCAGACCATCGACGGGGTCCCTCTGGCAGAGTCTCCCTCCGAGACGATCTCGGGGGAGGACGACGATGACAGCGACGGCGAAGACGACGACGCTCTATCGCGGTATGAGGCCGCGACCGGCCTGGGGGACCTCCCCGACATTCGCCCCCTGTTGGAGCCCATCAGGGGTTCGTCCTCCTCGGTCGTCGTAGTCGAGGAGACCGAGGAGGAGGAGGAGAAGGAGAAGAAGAAGAAGGAGAAGGCGGAGAAGGAGGCGGGCCCCTCGACGGGAGGGGCCGCCTTACCCCGGACCCAGCAGGGGGGGTCGAGCGAGCCGTTTGTGCCAATTCAGGCCCCGCCAGCTCGGGCGGAGGCTGGAGGAGCGGCTCCGGCGTCGTCATCGGCGGCGCCACCGGTGGGCGTGAAGACCCGAGGCCAGCTGGCCTCAGAGGCGCAGAGGACGCAGGGCGGCGCCCCGGCCAGGGCCCCAAGGAGTGCCCGGCCTGCAGGTGGGGCTGCCGCACGGCCACCACCGGCCGCGCCGGGAGGTTCGGACCGTCCGGGGTCGAGGCCCCTGGTGCCGATTTCCGGGTAAGTGTTTGTGCTTGATTCTTCTGCCTTTCTCTGGGTTCATTTACTGACGTTCCTTCTCACATTGTAGGTTAAAGCGGAAGGCGGAGGTGATGGGGCCTACCCCTGTGAAGTCGCTCCGGGCGAGCGTCGCCGTCATTAACCGGACAGCGGCGCAGGACGCCGGCTGGGTCCAGCGGGCCGAGGCCGCGACGGAGCGCCTGCGGCAGCAGCAGGGGGCGGCCCAGGGGGCAGCAGGTGCCCCGGCGGTTGCTGGTTCTGACCCTACCGCTCAGGGGTCTGGATCGGCGGAGGTGGTGGCGCCCAGCACGGGCGAGGCGGAGCCCAGGTCATCGTCGACGGCCGAGGCTACCGTTGAGGCCATAACGGCCGAAGCATCCGTCCGCGACGCGGAGCGGGCGGATGCAGACGTGACTATGGAGGAGGTCCCGTCGGCGGTGGGACAGGAGGCGGCACAGGCGAGGGAGCCGCGGCCGCAGCAAGACCCGCCGGCGGAGCCAGCGGCTACGGTGGAGGGTGGGGCCGTCGAGCCCCCGCCCGAGGCCCCAGGAGAAGAGGCGCCGGCGGTCGAGGCGCTGGCTCCTGAAGTGCTGGCGGTCGAGGGGCCGGCCCTCACGGAAGAGCGGGTGCCCGTGACGGTGGACCTCACCCTCGACGACTCCCCCCTGGACAAAGGGAAACAGGTGGTCGGAGTTGAGGGGGGTGAGGCCGCGGACCAAGCTGGTGCCCCGACGGCGGTCGGAGAGGCGGGGACCGCAGGCGAGGCCGGTCCTTCCGTGGGGCCGGGAGATGCCCCGGCCGGGTCGTCATCGTCGTGGCCGG
Source organism: Saccharum hybrid cultivar R570 (assembly GCA_038087645.1). Classification (NCBI taxonomy): domain Eukaryota; kingdom Viridiplantae; phylum Streptophyta; class Magnoliopsida; order Poales; family Poaceae; genus Saccharum; species Saccharum hybrid cultivar. The sequence goes on from JAQSUU010000198.1 coordinate 3,696,724, forward strand.
ACATCGCCGCGCTGGCTATAGCACGGGCGGAGGCGGAGATCCCGCGGTGGGGGGGTCCGTCCCTCCAGTTTAGGAACGCCGCGAACCCCGACGCCGAGCCCATTTTTACCCTGAACGACAGGGACGAGGTGCACCACTGGGAGTACCTCGAGGGTCTCCGCCGACACCTCGATCGGGTGCTTCATGTGGCAACGGAGACCGTGTCACGAGGTATGCGGGATGCCACCGAGGTATGTTTGACTTATCAGCTTTTTTCACCGTTCTCTTGGTGTCTTTTTCCCTCGGCTCTTTAATCTTTTTGGTTTTTTCGAATTGTGATCAGGAGCTCAAGGAGTACTCCCGCCGCAAGTCACTCTTCATCCGGGATGAGAGTGGCGTGTGGGCTGCGCTGTCCCAGCAACGGGTTCTGGTCGAGGAGGCCCAGAAACGGCTTTCTGATCGGAACGCCGAGATGGCTGAGCTGCGCGTCGCCTACGCGGCGGTGAAGGAGGAGGCGATGCAGGCCTGGGCGACCGAGGCCGTGATGCGCACAAACGCGGCCAAGGCTCGGGAGGAGGCTGCCCAGGCCCGCAGGGATCTCGAGCCCCTGTCGGCACGAGTGAAGGAGCTCGAGGAGGATGTTTCCCAGGTCAGCCGTCAGTGCGACGCCCTCAACGTCCAGATCGGGCAGGTCACAGCTCGTTTCAGCGCGCTGAAGGACGAGATCACGGCACTGAACGGAGCCGTCCAGGAGAAGGACGTGGCACTCCAGACCGCCCGCCAGGAGATCGAGGCGCTGAGGGCGACCATTAGTGACAAGGACGGCGCCCTTCGAGAGCTCGAGAGGACGTGCGGGGGGCTCCGCAACGAGGTCGTGGGCTTGCAGACCCATACCGAGGGTAAGTATGATTGTTACGGCCACGGCGTCGAGGCCCCGTGTTAGGTATTAATTTATTTTATCGTGTTTCAGAGTTGGAGAGGGAGAATCGGGTGGCCCAGGCGTCTGCCAATTCCTTCCAGAGCCTCCTCGAAGCCGAGACCTGGAGGACCCAGTTGCTCCAGGGCGTGATCACCACCGTGTGTGACGGCCTGGGGGTCGAGCCCGACGCCGACATCGGGGAAGATGTTCTGGGGAACTCCTTCATCCGTCGAATGGCGGCGCTGGGCCGCCTCGCCCGGGAGAAGATACGGGACAGCCTCCATCACGGTGTAAAAAGGGCGCTGGCCGTCGTCCGGTCTGGGTTTGTGTTCGACATGGAGCTCGTTGCTGACGGCTTCATCACAGACCCAGATCGGACGGACGAGGAGAACGAGAATGCCTGCCTGGAGCTGATTGGAGCCGCAGAAGAGCCTGGGAGCCGTCTGGCCTCGCTTTTTGAAGCCGAGGTGGTTCCGCCTGCTGACGACGAGGGCCTGTGAGCCAAATCTGGGCGCAAAGGCCCATGTAATAAGTTAGTATTTTGGATTTTGGTCGTGGTGGCCTCGGAGGCCCTAAAAACTTGAAACATAAACCGGTTCGAGGTTATTTTAGTTTTATTCGAGCTTTTCTTCCCTTTATCGCTTGGGTCGTGTTCTCGCATGATTTACCTAGCACGCGGTTGCGTCCTTTGGCATAAGGGAGCGAGTGGAGGTACCGTAGCCTCGGAGGCGTAAGTGATCTCATGGCTCAACTGCCCTCGAGCTTCAGGGTGATGTTGCGGCCTTGTACATCGTGTAAGAACCTGATCTGAGCGACAAGGGTGTGTTCTTTTTCAAAGTTAGGAACCGTTATTTAGATCTCCCTAGCGTGAAGTCGCACCTCTAGAAGGTGTGAGAGGTGAGTGGAGGTACTGTAGCCTCGGAGGCGTAGGTGATACTCCTGGCTCGAGAGCCCTTTCGAACCTTAGGGTGCTCTTGCGGCGCCGTCGATCTAAGAAGCGGTTCTTAAATTTGAAAAAGAGTGCAAGTTTTTTCGGGGACTGGGGGGTTCCCCCCTTGTAGCCCCCGAGGGAGGGTCGATTCTGGGAGTGCAGAGTCGATCCTTCCTCATTGTGAAACGAAAGTTTGAACATCGCTGTATTCTTTATTGATGAAAAAGAAATTACAGAGCCTCGAGGCTTTCTAAGGAAAAAAGCGACATAGCTGTTCAATGTTCCAAGCGTTGGTGAAGATTTCGCCCTTCTCGTTGGATAGCTTGTAGGTGCCCGGTTTTAGCACTTCTGCGATGATGTACGGTCCTTCCCATGGTGGCGTGAGCTTATGCCGTCCCTTGGTGTTCTGGTTCCGCCGTAGCACCAAGTCGCCGACGTTGAGGTCACGCTTGCGGATGTGTCTGTCGTGGTAGCGTCGGAGACCCTGCTGGTACCTGGCAGAATGCAATAGAGCTACATCTCGGGCTTCCTCGAGCTGGTCGAGGGCGTCCTGTCTTGTGGCGTCGTTATTTCTTTCGTTGTAGGCCTTCAACCTTGGGATCCGTATTCTATATCAGTTGGGAGCATTGCCTCAGACCCATAGACTAAGAAGAACGGAGTGAACCCCGTGGCTCGACTCGGTGTTGTTCTTAGGCTCCACAGGACCGAGGGCAGCTCGGCAGCCCATCTTTTGCCATGTTTGTTTAGCTTGTCAAAGATTCTGGGTTTCAGGCCTTGTAGGACCATGCCATTGGCACGTTCCACCTGGCCATTTGTTTTTGGATGGGCCACGGCTGACCAGAGCACACGAATGTGGTGGTTGTCGCAGAAATCCAAGAACTTTTTACCAGTAAACTGGGTGCCATTATCCGTGATGATACAGTTGGGAACCCCGAAGCGATGGATGATGTCGGTGAAGAAGAGCACAGCTTGTTCGGACCTAATACTGGTGATGGGGCGGGCCTCGATCCACTTGGAGAATTTATCGATGGCAACGAGCAAGTGGGTGAAGCCACCAGTTGTCCTTTTCAAAGGTCCGACAAGGTCGAGCCCCCAAACGGCAAACGGCCATGTGATGGGAATAGTTTGCAGGGCATGTGCCGGAAGATGGGTCTGTCTCGCATAGTACTGACAACCCTTGCAGGAGCGTACTAGCTTGACAGCGTCGGAGACCGCGGTCGGCCAATAGAACCCTTGTCTAAAGGCATTTCTGACGAGGGTTCGAGGCGCTGCGTGGTGACCGCAAGCCCCTGAGTGCAGATCGATGATCAGGTCTCTGCCTTGCTCATTTGTGATGCAGCGTTGGAGGATGCCAGTAGGGCTGCGGCGGTATAGCTCCCTACTATCGCCAATGATCACAAAGGTTTTGGCCCGGCGAGCGATCCGTCGAGCCTCGGTCTTATTCGAGGGGAGGTCCCCTTGGATAAGGTAGTCGAGGTACGGAGCGCGCCAGTCGAGCTCGGGGTCAGATGGTGGGGTCGAGCCTTCCACCTGCATGGCTTCAGCCCCGGTCGAGGGGGCTTCCGCCTCCGGTGGGGGGTCGGGTGACGTCCCGTCGACCCCTCCATCCGACCCAAGGTCGACGGATGGCCGCTGGAGATCCTTTGCGAAAACGTCTGGTGGAACCGTAGTTCGACTGGACGCGATTTTCGCGAGTTCGTCGGCGGCCTCATTATACCTGCGTGCGATGTGGTTGAGCTCGAGGCCGCGAAACTTGTCCTCGAGGCGCCGCACTTCTTGGCAGTAGGCTTCCATCTTGGGGTCGCGGTAACTCGAGCTCTTCATGACCTGATCGATCACGAGCTGGGAGTCGCCTCGAACGTCAAGGTGTCGGACCCCGAGCTCGATGGCAATTCTCAACCCCGTGATGAGCGCCTCGTATTCGGCGACGTTGTTTGATGTAGAAAAATGAAGCCGGATGACGTAGCGCATGTGAACCCCGAGGGGTGAGACGAAGAGCAAACCCGCGCCTACTTCTGTTTTCATCAATGATCCATCGAAGTACATGGTCCACAGCTCCGCCTGGAGCTGTGCAGGAGGGAGTTGGGTGTCGGTCCACTCAGCCAGGAAGTCTGCTAATACCTGTGACTTGATAGCTTTGCGCGGCGCATAGGATAAGGCCTCGCCCATGAGCTCGACTGCCCACTTGGCAATCCTGCCTGAGGCTTCCCGGTTCTGGGCTATCTCTCCTAAGGGGAAAGAAGAAACCATAGTAACCGGGTGACCCTCGAAGTAGTGTCGAAGCTTGCGCCGTGTCAAGACGATGGCATATAGCAGTTTCTAGATTTGTGGGTACCGTACCTTGGTTTCCGAGAGCACCTCGCTGATGAAATAGACCGGTCTCTGGACGAGCAAGGTATGTGCCTCCTCGGCCCGTTCGACAACCAGGACCGCACTGACCACTTGCGATGTCGCGGCGACATAAAGTAGGAGCGGTTCCCCTTGGGTCGGAGAGACAAGGATTGGTGAGTTAGAGAGTGTGGCCTCGAGTTTCGCAAGAGCTTCCTCAGCCTCGAGGGTCTAGGAAAAATGCTCTGATTTCTTCAAGAGGCGGTACAGAGGGAGCGCTTTTTCACCGAGGCGCGAAATGAAACGGCTGAGCGCCGCCAAGCAGCCTATGACCCTCTGTATGCCCTTTAGATCTCGGATGGGGCCCATCTTGGTTATCGCAGAGATTTTTTCGGGGTTGGCCTCGATGCCGCGCTTAGACACGATGAACCCTAAGAGCATACCTCGAGGAACGCCAAAGGTGCATTTCTCAGGGTTGAGCTTGATGTTTTTTGCCCGGAGGCACTTGAACGCAACGTCGAGGTCGTTTACCAGATTGTCGGCTTGTCTGGTCTTGACAATGATGTCATCGACGTAAGCCTCGACGGTCGACCCGATGTGTTCCCCGAAAACGTGCTGCATGCATCGTTGATACGTCGCCCTGCGTTCCGGAGACCGAAGGGCATCGTAACGTAGCAATACATGCCGAATGGGGTAATGAATGAGGTCGCGAGTTGGTCGGACTCTTTCATTTTGATCTGGTGGTAGCCGGAGTACGCATCTAAGAACGAGAGAGTTTCACATCCCGTGGTGGAATCAACGATTTGATCAATGCGTGGCAAAGGAAAGGGAACTTTTGGACATGCTTTATTTAAACTAGTATAATCTACACACATCCTCCACTTCCCACTCTTTTTCTTAACTAATACAGGATTAGCTAGCCACTCAGGATGATGAACCTCCTTGATGAATCCGGCCTCCAGCAGCTTGTGAATCTCCTCACCGATGACCCTGCGCTTCTCCTCGTCGAAGCGGTGCAGGCGTTGCTTCACCGGTTTGGATCCGGCCCGGATTTCCAAGGCGTGCTCGGCGACTTCCCTGGGTATGCTCGGCATATTCGAGGGACTCCACGCAAAGATGTCGACGTTTGCGCGGAGAAAGTCGACGAGCACTGCTTCCTATTTAGGATCGAGGGTGGCGCTGATGCTCAGCACCTTTCCCTTGGGATCAGCAGGGTCGAGGGGCACGAGCTTGACGTCTTCCGCGGGCTCGAAGCTGCCGGCGTGGCGCTTTGGGTCGGGGATCTCGTTGGCGAGACCGTCGAGGTCTGCAGCCAAGGTCACCGATTCCAGAACAGCCTCGCCGTGCTCGACACACTCGACGTCGCACTCGTAGGCATGTTCATATGAGGGCCCTACAGTGATGACACCGTTCGGGCCTGGCATCTTGAGCTTGAGGTAGGTGTAGTTTGGGACTGCCATGAACTTGGCGTAGCATGGGCGCCAAAGGATAGCGTGGTATGTTCCACGGAATCTGACTACTTCGAAAGTGAGCGTTTCCTTTCTGAAGTTGGCCGGTGTGCCAAAGCAAACAGGCAGATCGACCCGTCCGAGGGGTTCTGCCTGTTTCCCTGGCACGACTCCGTGGAAGCCCCCGACGCTAGGTTGGAGGCGCGCTCTCTTGACCCCCAGAAGGTCGAGGGTCTGGGCGTAGATGATGTTGAGGCTGCTTCCGCCGTCCATGAGCACCTTGGTGAGGCGTGTGTTGGCGATGACGGGATCAACAACGAGGGGATATACTCCAGGATTGGGGACGTAGTCAGGATGATCATCACGGTCGAAAGTGATGGCTATCTGAGACCAGTCAAGGAAGCGGGGGACCACCGTCTGTACAGAGAAAACCTCACGCCGCTCACGCTTGCGCTGGCGCGCTGAGAGGCGGGTCGAGGGTCCTCCGTAGATCATGAAGCAGTCATGGATCTTGGGGAATCCCCCATCCTTGTCGTCACCCTTGGGGTCTTTCTTCTTGTCGTCCTTCTTGACGCCGACGCCCTCAAAGTACCTACGGAGCATGTGACAATCTTTGAGATTATGGTTAGTGGGTCCCTTGTGGTAGGGACATGGCTCTTTGAGCATTTTATCGAAGATGCCCCCGCCGGGGGGGGCTCGAGGTTTCTTGCGTTCGGCAGCAGCGATAAGCTCGTCGGCCGGGGCCTCGAGCTTGCCTTGCTGGCTCTTCTTCTTCCGGTTGTTCCTCTTAGAGCCCCGGGTGGAGCTCGCGGGATCGTCGACCTTTTGTTTCCTTTTGTCCTGGTCACCACCAAAGATGGCACCAACTGCCTCCTCGCCGGCGGCAAAGTTGGTGACGATGTCCATCAATCCGTTGGCAGTGAGTGGGGTATTACGGCCCAACTCTCGGACCAACTCCTTGCAGGTGGTTCCGGAGAGGAAGGCCATAATCACGTCAGAGTCGGTGACGTTGGGGAGCTCGGTGCGCTGCCTAGAGAAGCACCGGATGTAATCCCAGAGGGATTCACCTGGTTTCTGCTTGCAACTCCAGAGGTCCCACGAGTTGCCGGGGCGCATGTAGGTCCCCTTGAAATTTCCCTCGAACACCCTCACGAGATCGTCCCAGTCGTGGATCTGCCGAGGTGGTAGATCCTCGAGCCAGGCTCGGGCGGTGTCGGAGAGGAACAGGGGGGAGTTGTCGAATGATGACCCGGTCGTCGGTGGCCCCCCCAGCTGACATGCCAAGCGGAAATCGGCGAGCCAAAGTTCGGGTTTGGTCTCGCCATTGTACTTGGTGAGAGTCGTGGGAGGGCGAAACCGAGCTGGGAGCACCGTCTCACGGATAGCCTTACTGAAGACCCGAGGGCCCGGGGGCTCTGGTGAAGGACTACGATCTTCCGAGCTGTCGTAGCGTCCGCCTCTGTGCACGTGGTAGCCCCGATCCACGCCGTCACCGTGCTTGCGCGTGCGGCGCTCGACGATGTTGCCACGGGTGTCTCGAGGTTCGCGGTCATTAGTGGTGGGCTCAGGGGCAGGACCTACCCGGTTTTGCCGGGCAGGCTCGGGATGGACTGAGGCCTCTCTCTCCTGTCGGGAGGGCTCGACGAGCCGCTCCGAGGCAGGCTCGCGTCGCCTCGAGGCAGAGCTCTCGGCCTGCTGCATGGCAGCGGTCTCGAGGAGTTCTCGGATCTCATCTCGAGCCCGACGGGCGTCGGGGTTTGATGGCTCGGGCATGTTGCGGAGGAGCATGGCGGCGGCGACGACGTTCTGGCTGGCTCGAGCGAAAACCGAGGGGTTGACCACCCGGTCCTCGTCGATGCGACGGTTGACGTCGCGAGCTCTCTCACGAGCTCTCCCGCCATGTGCGCGTTCCGCGCGCTCACGTTCGAGGGTTTGTTGGAGTAGATGCATGTTCTCTCGCTCCTCGTCGAGCCTGTCCTGCAACTCGCGAATCTGCTCGAGCTGCATTCCTTGATCCGCAAGGAACTGTGCCTCGTCATGCCCAGCAGGGAGTTCGACGTGAGGTGGCGTGTGCCTTCCTTCGGCCGGCTCTTCGTCCTCCGACTCCGACGTGCTTTCAACATCGATGTTGAAGCATTCACGGGTTGGATCGTAGGTGTCATCAGCCGAGTCGGAGTCAGGAGCGCCAAAGTAGTAGTATGACGGGGGAATGTGAGGCCGTTGCAAATTGCCTCCGTGATCACGACGCCGGGAAGCGGTCTCACGGGGCCCTGTTTCCAGAGTCTCCGTAGAGTCCAGATAATCAGAGGCTGGCGTGGATGCAACGAGGTCCAGAGTGGAGCGTAGATGGTGCCCGGGGAGTTCCTCGTAGGCACTCATGCTAGTGCTTACGGAGGAAGCATAGGTCCGGGCAGCCGAGTCTAGCCCAAACGGGAATGGAGATGGAGATGTCGCTGTCCACGCCGGAATGGATGCTCCGGGCAGTGGTGGCGTCTCACCGGACGGGGGAGCGGCGGGATTCTCCGTCGGCATCTTACCCTCAGCCAAGCTCATCCTACCCAGACTTTCAACGAGGAAATCTGGGCCGGCGTCCGGCTGAGGGGTGCCGGACCGGGGAATCCCATCACCCTCCGCGAGGCGAAGACGGTGGTTGCGCCGGGCTCGTCGTCGTCGGGCGACTCGCGCCTGCCTAGAGCGATGATACCGGCGGATTGCTCCCCCAGGCTGGGAGAGCTCGTAATCCTCGTCGGTTGGGTGCCTGGGCGGGAGGAGGACCATATCGTAGCCATAGCCGAGCGACATGAACTCCAAACTCCCGAACCAGATCACCGTGGCCAACGGGATAGGGCGTTCGGGGTCAGCCATCCAGGAAAAAAGGTGGGAAAGCGACGTTGGCACGCAGCGGCCCCCTACCTGGCGCGCCAACTGTCGGTGTTCGGTCCCGAGAGGGTCCTAAACCGACGAGTAAATGCTGCGTGTCCCTTTCCTGGATGGTGATGCAAGGAGAACACATGGGGGTTTATCCTGGTTCGGGCAAAAGAAGGCCCTACGTCCAGCGAGGGGGAGAGAGTTTTGTATTTCCTTGCACCGAGGTGCTTGTGTAGGGGTTACAAGCTTGCGAGAGAGGGCGACGAGCCCAAGTCTCAAAGTGGAAAAAAGAGTACAAGGATGATTGCTTGAGATGTTGATCTCTATCTTGTGTCCGGCTTGTTGTCCGTCCCCCTTTTGTAGTCCCCCGGCCTGCCCTTTTATAGGGCGAGAGGAGGCCAGGACGACAGGGAGCCTTGAGATGATGTTTTGTCGATCCCTGTTGGGGTGACTGTGGCGACGTGCCCTGGGAATGACCGGCCATCCCTGGACACTATGGCGACGTGGCGGATGAGTCGATGAAATGACCCAGAGCATGGTGCCATGCCGTCCTTCTTTTCCTGTTGAACCGTGCGGGGCGTCGAGGCCGGGTCGAGGCCGGGTCGAGCCCGGACGGATAAGGCCGAATCCCAGGGATTGCGGAATACGGGCTTTGTCGTATCCTCCCTCGAGGGTAACTGGCGACGTACAGTGCACGGTAAGGTGTGTATAGTGACGGTTTTCACCCCCCATCACGGGATGGGCGGTAAAACGGTGAGGACTGACACTGGCATTGTTCCCACGTCGATCCTGGTTGCAGCCATGTCGGTAGGTGGTAGCAGGTAATCGCATTAAATGCTATGGCTTTTGTCCTGGGGTAGATAAAGAGAAGGGATCGAGTACCCCGACCCGGGGTCACGCGAGTCGGAGTTTTCCCGGTGGGCGGACGAGCCTCGTGCGAGTCGGAGTGCGGTCGAGGTACCTCGTTGTACGGGACGGGGCGCGGTCGAGGCGCCCCCGTCGAGGGTGCCTCGTACGAGTCGGAGCCGGAGCGCGGTCAAGGCGCTCCGTCGAGCTGCCCTCGTACGAGGCGGACCTGGTGTGCGGCCGCGTTTGGCTGTGGCTTAGTCGTTTTATTTTTTATTATCGTTGGATGTGGGTACCCCTATACCGTTGGTACCGACACTTACCACATACATGTACATACTATTAACATCTATGAACGGTCTTGAAAAATAAAACTAACACGCACATTATAAGATCTTCATCAAGAAGTTATCACAGGTGCCTTCCTGTGAACAAGTATATGTTGCCTATTATTGAAATGCGAACACATGTGTTAGGCATGCATAGATAGACAAAAACATTAATCAATTGTACAATGCCCATTTCGCAATGCAAGTATGCTATAACGAGCATGTTCGCTTCGCTGAAAAGTTATGGCTGAAAGTTGTTCGCTGATTTGTTGTGAGAGAAAAACATTGTTCCGGTTGAAAGAACAAACTGAAAAGTACGGATTAGAAAACGAATAGGGCCAATATCAATTATATTTAGAGCTTTTTACTAGAACTAATTGTTTATTGTAACAACCCCAAAATGATCTAAGTGAGCCCAAATCGTGGAATGGGCCGATACTGCTGTAGCGGGGGCAGTGGGCCGTTCACGGTAGCCGCAGACTGTACATCTGGACCCTAGGCACCGTAGCAGGGGGCACTGTTCATCAGACACTGTAGCGCCGAATTGGGTCAGACCGAATTTGGATTACTGTAGCATCACGAATTGTGCAACCGGCGGTTTAGTACCTACCGTCAATCCCGAGAGAGCTCCACCATCTTAAATATCAGGGTCAGGGACGCGTAGTAACCTTCGATTAACCGTTTTGAGCGAAGCGAGGATGAAAGCTCAAACGGGTTGCTACGCAGGTGGGATCACTCCTCGGTAGAGTGGGCCTGGGCCATATATGCCGGGACTGGATGTTACAATAGCCACTAAAAATTAATAGCCCTAGGTGATCCAAACACAAAGGGCGGCTAACATGCATGTGGGCTAAAATTAGTTAAGCCCTTGACTAGTTGTTAGCTATTAGCTGACATAACCAGTTAATTAAGAAAATCTAATAGTTTATTGCTAGGAATATATAATGTATGCTTCCATTAATCATGAATCCAAATAAGTACTTGCTAATAGTTAAGTGGTTACTTCTTAGCTAGTTGATCAAAAACAGGTGCTTGGAGCAACTCCAAGAGCCTCTTTATATTCTTCTTAATTGATAGAAATAGAGATTTTAGTAAAAAAACAATACAACAACTTCTTTAATTAGATATCTAAATACAGTTATTCTCTGTTCTAGATTTCTCGTTAGCCAAAGATGAAGAGCGAAGATGGCTCTCTAAAATGCGCATAAGATATATAGAAAAACTGTTGGAGGGTGGAAAGATATCAAAAGCATTTTTTATTTAAATGGCACTCTAAATGAAGATTTATAAAGAGCCTATTTGGATCTCCTCCTCTAAACTTTAGAGCTCTAAACTTTAAAGGTAAAGTCTCCAAACAGGTGGTCTAAAATTAGACCTTAGAGCATCTCCAAGAGCTTCTAAAAATTTCTTCCTAGTGAGAGGAATAAATAAGATCATCTCCAACAATTTCCAATAATTCACTCCTAAAATATAGAAGACGATTTTACATCAAAAATCCTATACTATATCTAAATGAATTGGGCCATTTTTACTATGGTTGGGGAGGCGTAAGGAAACGTTAGATGTATTTATGATTGGTGAGCCCAAATAAGAGAAGGCGTTGAGAGGCATCAATGAGGGAGGCGTTAGATGTGTCTATGGTCGGTGGGCCTATATGCGCCGTAAGAACAACTCCAACAGCTCTCCATCCCTACTCCCCATCCTTATTTTTTTGCAAAGTGACAAAAAACTGGCTCCAACAGTTTCCCATCTTTACTCCCCATCCCTGGCAGCTCGGCAAAAATCGCCCCCACCGCGCATATATGCGCGCTAGGCTTCACTCCCCATCCCATCGCGATTCCGTGGGGACCGCCTCGGGTTGAGCACCAGCAGCACGCGCCGCAGGAGCCCCTCGCCCCTCACGCCGGAGTACCCCGCCCCTCGCCAGAGCCCGCCCCTCCCCGCCTGCCAGTGCGCCGCAGGAGCCCCCGCGCCGCCGTAGCACCCCGGCCATCCGCCGCGGTTGCTCGAGGGGACATAGAAGCAGCGCGGGCGGAGGGGAGGCGCAGAAGCAGCGCGGCGGACGGGTAGAGGCCGAAGTGCGGGAGCGCGGCCGCGGAGGTGGAGGAGAGCGGCAACAGCGCCATGGGTGGCGGCATTGGAGGGACAGAGCCGAGCTGCAGGGAGACGAGAGGAGAGCGGGAACCACAGCGTCGTCTACCTCAGGGCGGCCCCTCGCTCGAGGGAGGAGATGGTGGCGGCCATGGCGAGCGAAGCCAGTCGGCGGAGGTGCCGAGAGGAAGGTTGTGTCCGCCGTGGCGTGCGCCCGACTTCACACCGTGCTCGCGAACGCCAGCGGCTTCACGCGGAAACACTGCGTCCCGCGGCAAAAAAAAATAGATCGTGGGCCCAATTTGATTTTGCCAAGTGAATTATACCAAACTATTGGAGATTAGCCTTTTTTTCTTTGCCATACCGTTTGGGGAGTTGCCAAACCTCAAGATTTAGGAAGTAAAATATCCCAAACTGTCGGAGTTGCTCTAACGCCTCCCAACGCCTCAGGATTAGGACTTCAAATAAAAGGTGGCAATTCATTTTTCGTAGTTAATTTTTTTAATCAAGGGTAAAACGGTAAATCCATAATTGTAAAAATAATGTTTTGAGTAGTATAGTTGGGATGTATGATTTAAGGACTATAGTTAAATGAATATTTGCTTTTAAAAAAAAGATGAATATTTTCGTTTTGTTAGGGTTCATTCGCCGCCGTCTCTCCGTCTCTGTGCCGCCATCGTCCGCCGCCGTTGATCCGTCCACGGGAGGACCTCGACGTGCTGCGCCGCTCCTGCATCGTCTCCTTCGAGATCCGGGCCCGACCCCTTCTCACGAGCCCTCAGCTCCCCATCCGAGCATGTGGAGGCCGCGGCGGTGACTGTGCTCCCGGTCGCGGCGGCGGCGGCGGTCCCCGCTGCCCGGGGGGGTGCGGGTGGCGAGGTGCGCGCGTCCACGGACGCGGCGGTCCATGGTGGCGAAGCTGGAGGGCGGGCTCGGCAAGCCGGTGCCCACCACCAACTGCCGCGCCTGCTAGGAGTACGAGCGCCGCGAGGGCTGCTTGCGTGTGGCGGGCGACGAGGAGGAGGACGGCGTCGACGACCTGGAGGGCGAGTTCGGCCTGCAGGACGGCGGCACGGGGCACGACGACGACCCGCAGTACGTCGCCGAGTCCATGCTCAGGGTGCAGATGAACTACGGCCTCGGCGGGGACGCGCATCCCGGCTTCAGCCCCGTCCCCAATGTGCCGCTCCTCACCAACGGCCAGATGGTACACACCTGCTGCTCTCCTCTTCCTCTGCAGCAACTTTCCATCCACCTTGCTTCCTCTTCATCAAACATGCGCTGCTTTTCTGTTTTCTTGACAATTTTCAGTTACACTATGTATTTCCCTTTTGATTTGCTGGTTGGGCCTAACCAAGGCAAATAGTCATTGTAAGCAAGGCAATGTCTGTTGTTGTTCCTGGTCCTATCTAATTCTAAATTATGGCTAGCATCAGGGCAGCAGTAACCTGATGCTTGTGTGTACTTCTAATTTTCAGAGCTTCCACAAGGTGGATGGCAAGTTGCTGCATATATTCTGTACTAATTTTCAGATGACACAAGTCAGATGACTCAAGAAGCAAAGGATGGTCGAGACAAAGCATTGGCTTTGATGGACAAGAAGCTGTTTGGGAACCCGCAAGAAGCATAAGGTGAGACAAAGCATTCATTGGTCATGAGTCATCTTTAGTTAATCTTTGTTATCTGTAGTTAATCTTAGTTATGGTCCTTATCTGAAAATTGTTAATCGTTGGTCATGTGTCAACCTGAGACTATTGTATGTGCATCTACTATTATCTGCTATTTTAGTGATGGTTGCTGCTGCTCTGTAGCTCATATGCTTAGCTCTGTTGCTCATATTTCGAATCTGAGACTATTTGTTTTTCCCCTGTCAATATTAGAACATGCTTAGCTCTGTAGCTCATATGGTTAACTGCTATTTCAGTGATGGATGCTGCTGCTGGACTGCTGCCTATAAAGCCAGTAAATTGCTAGAGGAGTGCCCAAGTCAAGTCAGGATGCGAAGTTGGAGAAAATCACCATTGTCATGATTAAGTAGTGAACTGAGAGAGAGGCTATCTGATTTTTTTTTCTGAAATGAAAATCTATCTGAATGCTATCTGCATTGGCCTGAATGTTATCTGATTGAAAATCTATCAGAATGTTTTCTGCATTTGCCTGAATGTGCTCCTATCCCTGAATGTTATCTATCTGAATGTTTTCTGAAATGAAAAGGCATGTGACACCAGTACGAAAGTAACACAATAGTCTGAATTCCTCCAGTGTGAATTTGTACACGACACCAAGTGCAGCCATGTTCAATTTAGTTACAATTCTAAATGGCTACATAGCTCATATGACACATTTGTCAAGGGCGTTGAGCCCTAGGGTTGGAGGACTGCGGCTACGAAGGTCGTAGCCTCTGTCCGTGGTGGTCGATCGGGTTATACCCCCAGATCGCCGTTCTTCGTCGACGGGTTTTGCCCCCTGTCGCCGGCTTGAGAGGAAGAGGGAGATTAGATGGGATAATTCTTTCTTAACTTCTCAATGTGCGATTACAGAGATATATGGCCTCCGGCCCAACCAAACCTCCTAAACTTTAGGACTAAGAAAGGAAAGCAACTAATCAAATCTTCTACTCTTTCTAATCCTAGCCACTTGGCCCGATCCCCTGCTGACTCAGGCCATCCGCGCGCTCTGCGGCGCGGCGCACGTCGCGCGCCCTGCGACGCCGGGAGTACGCGCGCCCGTACATTACAACATTTGATCATGACACATGCGGAAATTAAAATGCTACAGATTGCCTAGGAAACTGTGCAATAAAACTGTCAGTCTTAAAATGCTGGGAAATGAAACTCCAATTGAGACTAGCCTTACCTAAATCCTATTATCTCCGTGCTGTGTGTTATTGAGATTGTTCATGATGCTTGTCGTTTGGCTTTATTGTAATGTTGGGTAACTGGGTTCTCGAGATATGGATGCTCTGGACTGAAAGAAATGGTGGCAATGCAGGGGAACAGTGAAGGCACATTTCTGAATCCCGAGAGTTCTTTCAGAAAGCACAACTACATCATGTAGGCCTCTCAGGAGTCAGGACAGAGATGGCAAAGAGTAACACAGAAGGTTCCTTCCATGAGCAGCAATGTAATAAAGGAGGGTGGGTATCTCTCGCTGGTAAATTGTGATCACCTTACTTTGGTGAAGCTGTGGCATCAGGAGCTGGCTATATTCAGCTTCAGCATGCTAGTTGCCACGCTACTCAAAATATAACAAAGCAGTGCACAGATGCACTGTTGGCTGATTTATGTGAGCAGCAATGTAATAAAGGAAGGTGGGTATCTCTCGCTGGTAAATTGTGATCACCTTACTTTGGTGAAGCTGTGGCATCAGGAGCTGGCTATATTCAGCTTCAGCATGCTAGTTGCCACGCTACTCAAAATATAACAAAGCAGTGCACAGATGCACTGCTGGCTGATTTATGTGGGCTGAAAATAAGCTGCTGAAAGTACTGTTGGCTGGTTTATGTGAGAGGAAAAACACTGCTGGCTGACTGAAAATAAGCGGCTAAAAGCTCAAGCGAACAGGCCAGACTTTTCTGACAGTAGCCAGATTTATGGTGAGAGTTAACTTGCTTGTTAGACTTTTCTGACAGTGGCCAGACCATGAGTTGTCGGCAACTATTCCCTCTTTGGTAGGCTTTCATTGGCTTGCTTAAAGCTAACTGATAGTAGGTGAGGCTAAGCTTATCAGTTGCCTCCGCAGGTTTGACTTAATTGCAAAGCAGCATTGTATAGTCGATTAATTAACTTTGTTTGCAACATATTTCTTCTCTCATCTGTGTGTTGGAGTGCTTGCAACATATATGTTGGGGTGCTGTGTAAATTCATACAGTGATTGGATAGTGAACAGCAGCAGCAACCGAGATGGAGCAGCAGCAGCACAACAGCATTAGTGACCCATACATGTGCACAGAAACACAGCAACAGCAGCATCACCACCATACAAACGACTCATCAAGAAGAGTTCAATAAATTGATTTAATTTTAAACTAGGCATGGCTTCTAAGGCTTCTAAATCTTGGCAATGTTGGCATCGACCTCCTTTTTGAGGTCCGCGATCTGCCTAGACATGGCGACCACCTTCTTTTGGAGGTCCTCGATCTGCCTAGCCATGGCTTTGCCATTCTCTTGGAGCTCCTGGATCACCAGTTCCTGAATGAGTGGGCACGATGGTAACTGTGGAAGATAAGGTTCATTAATTAGATAAAGTTCATGAATGAGTAACACTAGATTTTCAATCCTGTTAATTTAATTTTCAAGGCTCTATGTTTATAGCAACATTAATATAATGAATGTCAAGGTTTAGGCTCAAATGTATTTTTTATGCCATTATGGTAACTAAAAGTGTAGTACGTAGGACACTCTTACTACAGATCAGCAATATAGACAAACATGCCATGCTTGATAGAAACAAATTCACAAGAGATCAGCGAATCAGGTGATCTAAAATAGTAATTTCTCAAAGATTTCATTTATCCAGCCAATTACTAAACCAATAAGGCATTGTTCGTTTCATCCCTAAACCATGGGGATTGAAGAGGATTGAAGAGGTTTTTGACTTGGGGGGGGGGGGGGGGGGGGGGGGGGGGATCTAATCCCCCTCAATCCCTCCTGATCCACATGGATTTGGAGTAAAACGAATAGGCCCTAAGGAATAACCATGGATTTGGAGTAAAACGAATAGGCCCTAAGGAATAACCGTGCAAGAAGATACCTTGTAGATTGACTCGGCGTCGGTGCTCATATCTGAGGACATACATCCATTTACGTAGGTGCACCACTCTGGGTTCAAGCAGTTGTAGCACATCTTGACGGAGTCACTCCCCGGGGACAGACACGGAGCATGTCCATTCCTACAGTTGCGGCACGAATAGTGCTTCTTGACACTGCGTCGGAGCTCGAATCCGAGTCGCACACGCAGCAGGGCAAACCTCTGGTCTTGCAGTCATTGCAAATCTTGACGGATTCGCTCCACAGGGTGTAGGGCTTCTTGACGCTGCCTTTGGTGTTCTTAAAGTGATCATTATTCATCGTCTTCAAGGAAGAGGCCACATCCTTCGTCTTCTTCGTGGCCGAGGAGGATGCCTCCTTTTTTCTCGGCCCAGTAGGACGGCTTCGCGGCGGCTTTTTCGTGTCTTGGTCATCTTGGACGGCAGCGGAGGAGGACGAGGAGGGGAGATGAATGTGGAGGCGGAGGAGGTTTCTACGATCTTAATTGCGATACTCGATCCTATAATTATGGAGGCACAAATGGTTGGCCGGGAGTTTCCAAATGAAGAGCACCCACCGCCAAGCCGAGCGGCCCATGTAAGCCCGCGAGACAGGAGGCCCAGCGTGGGCACGAGCGGGTCGTGGCCCTCCTGCATCTTGCTCAACTGGTCCGGTATGGTGCTAGTTCGCTATGTTGCGTGCTTGGTGATAGTAGCAGCCGACGCCCGCCTTGAAAGTTGGCTGCTGTGGCCGGCGGCAGCTGCTGCTGCTGCTGCTGCTGCGCGGGTGCGTGGGCGTGCCGGGAGGTGGGCCGGCGGGGTGGTGATTTGGCTTTGCGAAATGACCATAATATCCTTGGACGAATCAAATCAACAAAAGTAGCTATTTTGGGTAGGCATCAGGAAGCGTCATAAAGCGTTTCCAACCATTGTAAAAGGGCTCAATCTAAATTATCCTAATCACTGTTATATATATGGCCTTGTTCGGCAGGCTGTTTTTTTGGCTTATAAGCCGGCTGTGGCTGATTTGCTGTGAGAGAAAAACACTGTTCCACGGCTGATAAGCCGTGCTGATAAGCTCAGCCGAATAGGGGGTATATTCTTTTTGGCTTGTACATTTGCATCAGGAACCCCTTTTCTACTCTTTGTTTTTTCCCCGTCCTTCCACATTTAGATTGGCCGAAGGATACGAGCGTTTGGGAGAAGATAGGTGCGACCCAGAGTGCGCGCATCTTTAGGTGCAAGGGGGTTTTTTTCTCAAGTGCCAAAAGATTGGGAGGTGAGTTTGAGAGTTGTTGGAGATGGATTTTTTCCATTCTTTCCAAAATCATAGATTAGGAAAGATTATTGGGTACTCTTGGAGATGATCAAACTTTAACCCACCTCAAATTAGAACTTTAAATCTCAAAACTAAGCTGAACTACTCTAAAGGTTTTAGAGCTCTACAGTTTTGAGAAGGGGATCCAAACATGCTCGAAGTGAGTTTAAGAGACTGTCTTGAAGATGCTCTTATTATACCTTTATCAGAATACCAATGTTATATGGCTACAATCGTGCAATTGTTTCAAAATTAAAATTAAGGATTGATATATGTTGGAAGCTGTGGTCCAAACCGTTTTGGCATTACTGTGTGGAAAAGAAAATTCAGGCAAGGAGATATATACCTACGTGGCCCTTCTGGTCTAGCCCTCAGTCCACGCACGGCACGGCACGGCACGGTAGCCATAAGCCCATCACACGCTCTTGCTTTCATTAGCAGCGACAGAGCCACTACACACATTTTACACATAATCGACACATCCCGACGTTAAAGTCTCGGACCGGCGCTCGTTTTATCTCCGTTCCTCTCGTGTCATGAAAGCTACCTCTCCTAGACTCCTATCCTCTCCTCTCACTCGTCGTCCGCGAGGACCGACGACCCAATGCAAGTCTTAAAGTCTATCATCACGGCCATCTCCGTCCACTTTTACTTTCACTCCCATCCGTCGTATATATATCAGTGCGTCTAGCTCGACCCTTTTCCCCTCTTCCTTGCTCCCATGGCGTCTCCCGGCTCCGACGATGGTGTCGTCTCCGCCGCTGCCGTCGTCTGCTGCATGTGCGGCGACCATGGCCTGCCGCACGAGCTGTTCCGGTGCAACCTCTGCCGCCTTCGTACACAGCACAGGTACGACCATCAATCAATACTCCGATCGATGATGAGAAGCCGCGCGCTCTCGGCAAGATTTATTATTGTTGGATTTTTGGAGGCGAGCCTTCCGCTGACAAAGGAACGCATCCGTCAGATACTGCAGCGATCTGTACCCGAGGGTGGCGGGGCCGTACCGGAGCTGCAACTGGTGCCTCAGGCAGGGCGGCGCCGCCGGAGGGGGCGACTCACCGTCACCGGTCAAGGCGGCGGCGGCGGCAGCAGGGACCAGACGGAGGATCAACGATTCTCGTGGCGACGACCGCGATAATGATGAGAGCGCCTGCGGCTACGGATGCTCCAGGTCAGCGTTCTCGGCTGACCCCGGGAAGCCGATCAAGAAGCCTAAGAAGGGCCGTGATCGTGAAAGAGCGGTGCAGCGGCCGGAGCCGGTGGTGACGACGACGACGGTGTCTAAGAAAAGACGAAGGGAGGTGCAGCCTGGCAAGCCGCGGTTCAAGGTGAAGGTGCGGCGGTACAAGCTCCTCACGGAGGTGATCTGCTAGTCTGTAGGAGTGGATACATGGCTATGCTGCCTATGCAATGAAAGCCAGCGACGAAGGAGAATAAGCCGTCGTCTGTGTTTAGTTAACTCGGTTACGTACCCACAATGAATGGTGTTGATGCATAGACTGGGCAATGGTAATTTTTGTGTTCTAACTAGCATTAAGGCCGGGTCAAAAAAAAAAAGTGGACCCTTGCTATTGCTGTACCCACAATGGCTATAGTAGAAGCTAGCACTGAGTGGGCCCACTTTCTAATGAAAAAAAAACCACCAGCCATGTGTAGGGTGTTACACTCTACGCCCCAAAATATCTCACGCCTGGTTTAGATGCACCCTAAAAGTTAGATTTTTTTCACTCTCTCTCCATCACATCAATTTTTAGCCGCTTGCATGGAGTATTAAATGTAGGTAAAAAAATAACTAATTACATAGTTTAGTTGGAAATCACGAGATGAATCTTTTGAGCCTAGTTGGTCCACGATTGGACAATATTTGCTAAATAAGACGAAAGTGGTACTATTCATCGGGTTCACTTTTTTTGCAAAGTGAACAAGGCCTCAATGTCGTTTTAGGTTTCTCTTAAGACAATATATTTGTGCAAAACCAATGTTTATGATATCATAAGTATTATTAGAAAATATATGTTTTATATATTATATCTATTTGGTCTCGTAATGTTGTATACGGTTGATCAAATTTAAAATGGATTTATATAGGACAAACCTAGAACAACAGTTATTTTAGAACTAAGGGAGTTATGAGTGAGAAGGACGAGAGGAGGTGGAGACATTTTTTTTTCTCTCATGGTCACGCCTTAAGTTCGTGGCTCAGCTTAGAGGCTTTTTATTCATGGTGTATCTCCAATTCTCCATAATGGTTATTGCTCATGTATTTATTGCTTAAGGCCATCTTTCCTCAACATTGTGGATTCCCAACTAATCTCAACCATAAAGAGCCAGAGCCCAAGTACAAGCATACACAATAGTTTCAAATATAAGATTTTCTTTTAGATTAAAGTCCAATATGAATCCCTAAACTTGTGCTATTGTGTCATCCTAATCTCTAAACTTTCAAAACGCTTATCTAGGTACTAAACAATGTTTGGGTCTCATTGCAGTTCTATCCAAACGATACTCAAACTTGTTTAGTTTGTGTCATTCGGAGCCTAAACTATCAACCAACACATCTAGCCTGTCGCCATTGCTACTGTCAGCCTCTGCACTCAAGTTGACAGGGCAGCGTCAGCGTGCGTCCTTGCCCTCGGATGCGGTGCACGTCCCTCTTTGGTACGACAATCTGCTTCGGCGCTGTCAAAACTGAGCAGTGTATTTTCATCGAGTCAAACTTAATCTCCCGTCCGAGCCAAGCTCCACCATCTTCGTCTCGATCCTGGTCCCAAACGAACAGACAGACCGGTGACTCTCCTGGGCCAAACGTTCATAAATAAAGACGAGTAATACTAATGCATTAATACCTCATTAATACCTAATAATGTGTGCTGTGTGTAGATTGATGTTTTGGACTTGAAAGATGCACATGAGGTACGACCGTACGAGTGCAAGGATTGAAGAATGGAGCAGTCTCTCACCACCCGGCGGACGATATCGAGCTGTGCAAGTGCAAGGATGGCCTTCGGCATTTTCGATGGTGTTGTTGATGTTCTCGTTCGACATTGTGATGACATGCACATGCACCCTCACCTGCGATACGGCCGAATCAGACACAAGACATCTCACTGTCCTCGCCGGAGGCTGCCTGAACCTAGGCGAGCTAGGCGAACGGAGGCCTCGATAGATCTCATGAGATGTGGCGGTCGACGAAACCGGGGGCAGTGACCATGTTCTCCGATCCTCGTACCGCTGCAAGCCTGCAAGGCATCTCGCAGAGCGATCGCCGCGACAGTGCCTCGATCCCCTTGGGTATCCCCGGCCCAGCGTGCTCCATCGTTGTGTCCACCTCTTCGACGAGTTGGCGGACGGGGTGCTCGTCCTCCTGAGACTTTTTTTGCGAGGAGGGCGGCCATGGAGGCGCTTCTAGATTACCCGAGGTGGTGACGTGGTGTACTGGCGTAGCCACGGAAGGAGACAACGGAAGCGTGAGCGCTGCTGTGAGATTCGTGCAAGTCATGGCCGTTTGTAGACTGGATCGCAGGATCTTATTTTTTTGAGTTTTTGATTGTGGGCTCCGTCCGAGCTAGGAAAAGAAAAAGCGTCTTGGACGAGGTCATGTTCGAAAAAAATAAAGATAAGATCAGGGTGGCTAGGACGAGGCCTATAGAAAATGGCTTCCTTGTGCTAATACGTGCTGAATCTATACTTGCCTAATAATAGAGAGGCAAAATTTCTAATCATTTTTTTTATCAATCTATTTTTTTCGTCCACTGCCTCTAACTACCAGACAATGGAGAATTTCTTTCGTCCAAACTTATCTATATAATAACCCGTGCTCATACGAATTAGAATAGATCTATATGATTCCAAATAAGCTAAATATAGTAATCGTAATCTAAATACTCGGTTGCACTGATTTCAGCCGTATTATTTTCCTTTCGTATGGTGATAAAACAGAGACTAAAACCAACGTTACTCTCTCCGACATGGCCACCACCACCGCACTTTGCCTTTACAATAGAAAATTCAACAAGCAAGTAACGGAAGCTCAATGGATATGCTGGGAAAGAAAAACCAAGCAAACCTATATCTATTATTTACCGAATGTCTTCCGTTACATTCTTTCTCCATTTGTATTTACTGTTTTTTCTTATTTTCACCATAAATATAAAAAAACTAATAATAAATAAATATTATTATACTTGAGCACTAGGCCTCTTTCTTATAATAAAATAGATATTTTCACCACTAAATTATTAATGTGGTAAATCACTGATGTAGTTTTAAATTCAAACAAATTTATCTTATTACAACATGATATAGCCAATGGTCCAATTAATCGGACCGTAGAATGAAATCTTGATAGTTGTCCTGTTTATAGTTTAGATAAATGTGACTCTAAACTCTATGCAAGTACCATTGAAAGACACGAGGGGGCTACCATGTGGAAAATTAGGATTGTTCTTCTATTGTAATTATCAGCAGATAGGTCAGTCCTTGACATGTCAGCAACTAACTCCTTATTGACTATAGATAATAAAAAAATAGAATTACAAAGTTTTATGGGTCAATAAAGAAAGTCATTGGAACTCGATATTGAACCGTACAATGAATGGATAGTATGAAATTAAAATTACGATATATTTACAAGTAAATATGTTTGTGCTTTGCAATAGAAGAAAAAATCTATCAAGATTGTAATTTAAATTTGATACATACTTATTAAGACATTGTCATATTATTGCCAACATTAGCTTACATAAATAGGTAAGTGTTATCTTGGCCCTCATTTTTCATGAATGGTGATAGTTTTTTTTATATGAACCGGGTGGCCGGACGCACCAATCCCCCTGCTCGCTCTCCCCCGCTCTGCCCGCCCGCTGTCCGGGCCGCCCCCAAGACGGGACGCCGCGCCCGCACGCAAGCTCGCTGTCGCTCCCCCTCCCCCCCCGGCGCATGCCTGTGCTCCCGTCCTCCCTCCGTCCCTCACCCCTTCCACGACCTCCATGCGACCCCGCGCTCCCAGCGACCCGGGTCCCGCTCCCCCCACCGGAGACGAGGACGACGGCGGCGACTCCGACGAGGTAGGTTGGTCCTTCTCTGGATTTGAGCTATTCTCCTCCTCCTCCTCCTCCTCCTCCTCCTCTGGAACTGAGCCCTCGTCCTCTGGATCTGAGGGACGCGGCGGTGGCTAGGGTTCCGGGGAGCTCTGGGGTCCTATTCCCTCCTCCCTCTGGCGAGCTCGAAGGTGATGGGCCAGCCTGTACCTCGAACCCATCCCCTTGCTGTTTGTACACCCTTTGCTGTTTCTTCGTGTTGCAATGTGTTTTTTTGGATGTTGCATGTGGCAGAATCGCCTAATCTAATGCCCTCCTAAGAGTACTTGTCTTCCATTAGACACTAAGTACTCAAGGGAGAACACTAAACTAAGTAATTCCGTCGAGCACACCGCAAGGGAGAACTCGAAGATCCACATTTTTACATCAGGATCACAAATGAGAGAATAAAGCTTACAATATCCTTACCATTTCTTACATCACTTTTAATACAACATCAGAGCAATTCATTATGTAGTTATAACAGCGGAATATAAAACATTATCAAAGTTCAGCGGAAATGAAACCATTTAATGAAAAGTTAAACATTAACATGAGGTAAACATTTAACATGATGCTATTGTATAAGCAGGGAGTGATAACAAGTCAATAGTATTTTCCTTGTAAACTTTTGGTGAGAGTTTTAATAAATAAACTCTACTCCGCATCGCAAAGGAAATCCTCGCTGAGCCCACCAGGAGGTTTCCACACACAAGTGTCAGCTTATCAGCACCTGCCACCTGCAACAGGGTAGAACAAGCCCTGAGTACTCAATTGTACTCCGCAAGACTTACCCGTCAGGAGGAAAGAAAAAGACTCCAAGGATCATGCAAGGCTTTCTGGCTTGTGGGTTTCTTGTTTGTAAGAAGCGGCACTAAAAGTGTGTCCTTAATTTCTTACTTTTAATAGCCGTATTTTATTTCATATCCAACCTTCTAAGTAAGCACCTAGTCTATAATCAAGCAGGGTTGAGTAAACAGAAACCATTTCTTTCCCTTTCAACTGCCAGTTCTTACTACGATGCCAGAGCGTAGTCAAGCCGTACCGTCACGCAGAAACGGCGATTCGCGAATCAATATGCCCAGCTGGGTGCCCCGAAAACACATGCCTCGCTTGTACCCCGGGCACAAGCAAGACCAACCCGTTCCACTCCTGTCAAGGGGTCCAGGTCCCCGTCCAAGCTCGGACTCTAAGCCCCCAACACTGCAGGCCCGGCCTCAGTATGGTGCTTAGACCTCCTCAACCCCATATATATAACCACCCTAAAAAGCCGGTCCGGAAAGAGCCGGAACCCATGACAAGAGAGAAACAAGTCTTCCTAGCCCCCATCCGCTAGTATATGCTCAGGACAATAAATCTGTGACTTGACCAGAGTCCATGCAACGAACGGTCCTTAATTGACACAGGCGGAACAAATGCAACCAGAGCCCTGCTCTGTTGCCCAACCAGGTCCAAGTCCATCCAACCCGTTCCGCCCGGTCTCCAATTATCCATATACATCTATATTCCATGTGATAGTAACATGATATTAGTAACAACAATATATTTCCTATCTCTCGCGAGTGACAGACAATCACTCGACTTCTACCGGAGTCCTATAGCAAAGCGATCTACACGATTCTGACATGCTAGTAAGACTCATGGGATCAGGATATTTATATGCAAGTGGGTTTCATTCAACTCCCTTAAACTTAATGCACAAGCATAATTTAAAGTGCAGAATAATAGGGGTTATGTACCGGGGCTTGCCTGGGTAAAATATAATCAAAAGTTAGCACTTCAACATGACACGATCATCAGGGCGCCATCTTTTCCGCTACTCCATGTGGCTTCCCGATCCATCATCGTCCCTATAAAGATGTATGCAGATGCAACGTAGAGACGTGAATAAACAAAGGAAAATCGCAACGCTTAAGGTACGATTTCGTTTTCTAAGCTAACGGCTAATTCTAATGGCTAACGCACTAGCCTGGTAACCCCGTCGACGAGTATAGCGTCATTTCCTGACACGCGTTTTAGTTACTCGGACCCAAAACGTTGCTTTATCCATTTTATCGATTAATATATATTCAAACTAGGCTCATTAGCTATCCTAGCAAACTAAGTATTTTGGAGTTATAAAAATTACAGAGAGCAGATAATGACATTAGGAGTTTACTGTAAAATTTTTAGAGCCAACACTTGTATCATTTTCTTACAAAAATTCTCACAAGTTTATTCTTAGCAATATTAAGCATTTTAGAATAATTAGTGAACTCCTAAAAATATGATACAACTATGTGGACAAAAGCATACTAACAGTTAGAGCCTGATTTTAGGAACCTAACAAAATTGGTTTCGTAATTTTTGGACACCTACACAATTCTATACCGAATTTACAAATTGTATCCTAGAACTAAATTAGAAAAATGCATTTAGAAAACGAACAGGCCGCCAGCAACCTAATCGGCCCAGCGGCCGCTACGGCCCACGCGGGAGCAGCCGCGCGCGCAGCAGCGTCGGCCCAGCACGACCCACGACGGGGAGCCCGCACCCGCACAAAACTAACTTCACCAAGGCCGGTCCCCGACGCCACCGCGCCCGATGGCGCAACTCCGGCCGGCACCTCGCACCTCCGCCGGCCAACGGGGCGAAAAACCCGCCCAACAAATGAGCCGATGGGCACCACGGAGTCAAGACAAAACCCTAGATGGTGATCCGGGAGCGCATCGTGGATCCTATAACCCTGCTCTCCGAAGGCGGCCAACCAACACGGCGGCGGGCACGTTCCGGCGATGGTACGGCTAGGCGGACGAGGAGAAAAGGCGGGGAAGCATCAGTGGCTCACCTAGATCCTCGCTGCGGTGAAGACTGATGTGAAGAAATGCCGGAGTGGCCCGCCCACGTGCGGTCGCACCGCACGGCGGCGCTCCGAGCCCGGCACCCCCGCGTCAGCGCGTCTCCGGCCGAGCCTCCGGTGAGTCTGACGCCAGCAGGAGAACGAGGAGGTCCAGGCGATTCAGCAGAGGCCACTAATCAAAATGCTACTGAGGCATAGCCGCTTACCCCGCCTTGCTCTGTTTCCGCCGGCGAGTTGCTCGACTGCACGGAAAACCCCAAATTGGCCACCGCCAGAGGACCATAGCGCTCGACGTGGGTTGGAAAGCTAGGGGGGCCTCCAAGGCGAGCCTCAGGTGCGAGGAGTTTTTGGGTTGGGATGATCTCGACTAGGCAAAAAGAAACGGGGGAAGGGAGGGGCGGCAGTCAGAGCAAGGCATGAACGTGGGGAAGACACACTCGTGAGCTCGGCGGGTTAAGGCGGAGCGGTCCGAAGGAACGCGGACACGAGCACGCGGTGCAGTAGACGCGACGGGGAGGGTTAGGCGCGACGCACCCGGCACGAAAGGCAGGACCCCGCAGACGCCGGTGTCGGCTTGCGGCCGGCAGGGCAGGGCGGTGCCCCAACACCACTGTGAGCGGGTCAACGACCTAGGCGCGGCAGCAGCGGAAACCAACGAAGCAGAGTGGCGTCCCCAGCTACTGTGATAGGGTCAATGGGGCAGTGGCGGAGCAGCACGACGTGCCGGGCGGCAGCTGCGACGTCGGCACGTCCGGCCCGGTCGGGTCGCATCGGCGCAGGCGGGGTGACTGGGCGCCCCTGGCGCACCCAGGCGCGGCGAGGACAGGGCGGCCCGAGGTGAGGTGGCCCACCGCGGTGCGTAATGGGACAACCAAGGACCGAGGCACAGGGAGGCAGTAGTGCAGGCTACGGCAGGGCGCACGCACGGCGGCAGAGCGCTCGCAGCAGCCACGACGCGACCGGCTGCGTGGTGATCGTGGCCACGAGGCCAAAAGGCCAAAACCGTGCCCTGCACGTATTTTAAAGCGTGCTCGACGCCTACTCTGACTCGGTTAAGGTTCAAAATAAGGACACCAGCCCCTAGCCAACTTCACCAGCTACCCAGCGGAGTAATCGTCATGGCTAAGAGGGGCCAGAGAGGGAGATACAGGATTGCCAAAGAACATTCGTCGCTGGAATGCCAGTTCACGAGTGAGGCATCAACGCGAGCTCGCAGCGCGGTTCAACCAAGAAAGAGTAATTTTTGCGAGAGCCATTCGATCTCCAACCCCACCACGACCTACACATAGCTCAAGAGTCGGGTGAGGAGCAACCCGCTCCGCGAAAACACGTGGTTACCGCTTAGGCACTTTCGATAAAACATAACTGTCAAATTAACCTTGTCATCCTCCCTTTTCGCCCCGGACGAGATCCCGATTTATGGAGGTTAGATTTTGAATTCGATTACCGAGCTTGCAAAACACTAATAAACGATATTTATTTCCAAACAAGAAAGTTGCACTCCCATCTACCCAACTCGCACATAAAACTTTACTTAAGCGCAAAGCTCCAGTTACGATTTATTTCGTTATTATATAAAAAATTGTTTTTCAAGCCAAATAATTAAACCTATTGTCCTATTTTACTAATTAAGGTCTCATGAGCATTTTTTTTAAGTAAACCAATTAACCGACATTAACCGCTTATCATTTACGTGAGGTAAAAGATTTTAAAAGAAGCCCGAGAATTTGTTTACTTATTTTCTTAAGATCCTAATCGAGGTGCTAAGCGAGCGGGTAACACCCGGGGTGTTACAACCAACCCCCCCTAAAAAGAATCTCGTCCCGAGATTCGGAGCAAGAATCAGAAAGGGGAGACGCGATTTCATTTCTAAATCTGAAATTACATAGGAGATTACATGACTTCGAAAACTAAAACACTCAGGGATCTAGAGGCATCGCGGCTAAGAACATTGATACAACTCACAACCTCTCTAGAAAACGACGAAGGCGGGGACAGTGGAAGAGCAGAAGGAAAACGATGATCCGGAACATGGCGTAAGCCCAGCAGAGCCAGAAACAAGAGACTGAGAACTCGAACATCGCGAACCCTAAAACCTAACTAACCCGAGTTGACTTGTACTCCTTCGATGGAAACCAGATCCCTTCTTCTTGAGTTACGCCATCACTCTTGACTGGCGACCCTCGCTCTGCGAACAACGGTTGGATCTCGTAGTCCTGCCTCCAACCACTTCCTTCCCAACTACTCCCGAGCTCCCTCCACCTGAGCACGGACGGAGAAGATCGATTTGTGGGACTCTATTTCCGGTCTGGGGTGGGATGGAGGAGAGGCAAGCAAGGTGGCATTTATAGCCTGGTGGACGGAGGTGGTGGCGTAGCGCACCAGAAATGGAGGTGGCGTGGAGGGGGATCACCAGTGGGACACGAGGTGGGAAACAACATCGCCATGGTGCGCTCTCAGGCCAGATTGAGTGGGGAAAAAGGAGAAGGACGGGACAGGGTTCGCTCGGCAAGGAGGCGTGCGAACGACGTGCCTACAAGAAACGAGAGAGGGGGTCCGGTACGGGGATGAGAGCAAAAATCAAGAGCCGACAGAGGTGCCGTGAAAAGTGGGGCATACTGTGCAAGGGGCGAGGCGAGTGCGGCGCCATGCCGCGGCCACGCGAGCACGTCACCCGTGGGCCCCGCCACCGATGGCTTTCGCAGGACACGTAGTGACAGCGACCTGGCAGGTGTAGAGCGGTCACCGGACACAGGGGCAACGTCCCATCGGTGTTCCAATTACTCCAGATCACTGGTGGCTATGCTTTCTTTGTCGCTCTTCTCCCTCTTTTCCTGTTGAATCCAACTTACACAAGCCTTCATACACACTGAGATCAGGACTTATGGGCTTCTTCCAAAACCCCGCTATCTCAGTCGCAAATGAGAGCACTACTCCATCAACCCATCGTGGATTTCCCGTTAGAACACCAGGATATTTTTACCACGGAGAACATATGTAGCAAGGGTGGTACTGCGGTGCAACTTGATAAAAGTGCTTGGTCAACAACCTCGATACCAACGCGCGCCGAGCGGCACAACCATGCGGTCGCGATCCACAGGTGGCCCTCGGTTCCGTCACGGCACCATAAGCTATAACCAGGCAACTATTACCAACTTACTCGCAGTAAAAGCAGTGGGGTCGTAAACCACCGAAGTAGAAAAGAATTGTAAAGAAATTAAAGCAACAAGGGTTCCTTTTCAAATCAAGGAACAAGGAGCTTAAATCCCAAGGCGGATTTAAATCAAGGGGATTCAAGTGTTCTACCGGGACATCCACAATTGGTTGATACAGGGTCCTCTGTCATTCAATCACGGCTGACCCGCTGAATCTGAATAACTGTTCCTCTTGAAACCTGCTTGCTGTTGTCTCAAGAACTCTAATCACGTCTAACACGGCTGAAAGGCAACTCGACGTAATCAACACAACGGATAAGCAAAAACTCATTTCCAACAGTCGGACATGGTGCAACATACAGGCACGCACTCTCTCATACTCGACACATCACTAGCATTCTACGACCAGGGACCTCGACGACTACGGACAAAGGACAAGGGAAAGGTTACAACACTGGAGGACACTGATGAAAAACACTACCAACTACGGTTACATCTCCCCTAGGACGACTAATCCACTTCATCGGGGCGAACGACTTCATTCCTGGGCTCTTGGGGCTCTTCTGCTGCACTGAGTTGCGGATCCGCTTCTTCTCTTGGCAGAGGCTGGGTGGGAGGAAGGCAAGGCTCTATCTCTGAGACTTCCGTGGGTGGAGGTGCTGGCGGTACAGCAACACCAGTCCTCCTTCTCTCCAGCGGATGGACGGGGATCCCCTCTAGGATTAAGGGTTCCTGCCTTTCCGTGGCGAGTGTCCTACGCTTGGCCCTTGTGGCAAGATAGGCGTCCTCCAGCTCCTGGGCATGACGGTCTTGATCCACCTGGACGGCTTCCGCCATGGCCGCCTCTCGACTCTCTGCGGCTGCTAGATTGGCATGGGCTTCAGCAAGCTGCACTTCGAGCATCCTGGAGAAGATCTCGGCTTCCTCAGCTCGGCGGAGACACTCCCTTAGCTCCGAGGCCTGCCGATCGTACTGCTCATCCAGGGCCAGCAAGTACGAGGTCAGGTGCACCAAGGTCAGATTGTCTTCTTGCGCGTCTGGACCTTGCAAAGCCTCCATGCCGGCCTTCCATACCCGCCGATTCTTGTCCCAAGGGGGAAAGAACCGCATGGGGGTACGAGCAATGGGCCCTTCATAGATCTGGCAGAGATGCCGCAGAGCTTTACGGGCCGCAACTTGGTAGGTATCATCGAAGCGAAACCCGGTTGCGGTCACATTCCAGGCTTCAGTGACGTCAGGAAACTCCTCACTCTTGCCAATGTAGACAGTGACTTTGCATCGCTCAGTGCCACGCTTCATGTACTCACGACCCTCATACTCGGGACGCTCCCGAACACCGAGTCTTTGCAGGGTGGCATACAGGATTTTGGGAAAACCCTCGGTGTTTAGGCAGTAGCTGCTAACCCAGACTCCTGCCATCCTTGGTGGGTGGTGAGTGGTGGTTACAAGGAAGGCTTGAGTGAGAACTTGCTCAAGGGAAAAGGGCTAAGTGAGTTAGGATGCATCGAATGGTGAGACCCAGTGACAGGGCTTGGCTCCCTTTTAAAAGGCAGAGCGGCCAGAGGTCCTGTCACAGTCCACCCTCGAGCCATGCACAGGGCTAGTAAAAGCGAACAGCAAGATCTTCACACGCGCACGACGAGCGGTGACCGGGGTCATAAAGGGTTAGTACGACTGTAAGGCAGAGGTTCGACAAGAGCGCAGAAGGGGGGGTACGATAACGTATGGGCTGGACAGGCGTGAACCAAAAGGCGTGCGCGACGCACGAGACTACAGTACCATCATGGCTACACGAACAAAGACTGGTCGACCTCAACAACTAGTGCACAACAGCGTATGCATGAATGCACGTCCTATCCGTCCTCACACTTTTACCGACATATAGGGCAACCGTTCTCAGAGTTTTGGCACATCGTGCTCTCCCTGGAGCTATTCTATGCTAGCGAACTAGTCTCGGGGTTAGGGTACCTGCAGAAAACTAGATTAGGCCTAACTAGGTCAGCAGAGTGCCATCTATCCTGGATACATAACCATAGTAATAGGGCTACTTATATAACTTCGCATGCAATCGTCCTAACTTTTCGAAAAGAATTTGTTGTCAAATTTTAATTTAGAAAAGGTTTTGAAGCTTTATTGTCTCAACCTGGCTCTGATACCACCTGTGGCAGAATCGCCTAATCTAATGCCCTCCTAAGAGTACTTGTCTTCCATTAGACACTAAGTACTCAAGGGAGAACACTAAACTAAGTAATTCCGTCGAGCACACCGCAAGGGAGAACTCGAAGATCCACATTTTTACATCAGGATCACAAATGAGAGAATAAAGCTTACAACATCCTTACCATTTCTTACATCACTTTTAATACAACATCAGAGCAATTCATTATGTAGTTATAACAGCGGAATATAAAACATTATCAAAGTTCAGCGGAAATAAAACCATTTAATGAAAAGTTAAACATTAACATGAGGTAAACATTTAACATGATGCTATTGTATAAGCAGGGAGTGATAACAAGTCAATAGTATTTTCCTTGTAAACTTTTGGTGAGAGTTTTAATAAATAAACTCTACTCCGCATCGCAAAGGAAATCCTCGCTGAGCCCACCAGGAGGTTTCCACACACAAGTGTCAGCTTATCAGCACCTGCCACCTGCAACAGGGTAGAACAGACCCTGAGTACTCAATTGTACTCCGCAAGACTTACCCGTCAGGAGGAAAGAAAATGACTCCAAGGATCATGCAAGGCTTTCTGGCTTGTGGGTTTCTTGTTTGCAAGAAGCGGCACTAAAAGTGTGTCCTTAATTTCTTACTTTTAATAGCCGTATTTTATTTCATATCCAACCTTCTAAGTAAGCACCTAGTCTATAATCAAGCAGGGTTGAGCAAACAGAAACCATTTCTTTCCCTTTCAACTGCCAGTTCTTACTACGATGCCAGAGCGTAGTCAAGCCGTACCGTCACGCAGAAACGGCGATTCGCGAATCAATATGCCCAGCTGGGTGCCCCGAAAACACACGCCTCGCTTGTACCCCGGGCACAAGCAAGACCAACCCGTTCCACTCCTGTCAAGGGGTCCAGGTCCCCGTCCAAGCTCGGACTCTAAGCCCCCAACACTGCAGGCCCGGCCTCAGTATGGTGCTTAGACCTCCTCAACCCCATATATATAACCACCCTAAAAAGCCGGTCCGGAAAGAGCCAGAACCCATGACAAGAGAGAAACAAGTCTTCCTAGCCCCCATCCGCTAGTATATGCTCAGGACAATAAATCTGTGACTTGACCAGGGTCCATGCAACGAACGGTCCTTAATTGACACAGGCGGAACAAATGCAACCAGAGCCCTGCTCTGTTGCCCAACCAGGTCCAAGTCCATCCAACCCGTTCCGCCCGGTCTCCAATTATCCATATACATCTATATTCCATGTGATAGTAACATGATATTAGTAACAACAATATATTTCCTATCTCTCGCGAGTGACAGACAATCACTCGACTTCTACCGGAGTCCTGTAGCAAAGCGATCTACACGATCCTGACATGCTAGTAAGACTCATGGGATCAGGATATTTATATGCAAGTGGGTTTCATTCAACTCCCTTAAACTTAATGCACAAGCATAATTTAAAGTGCAGAATAATAGGGGTTATGTACCGGGGCTTGCCTGGGTAAAATATAATAAAAACTTAGCACTTCAACATGACACGATCATCAGGGCGCCATCTTTTCCGCTACTCCATGTGGCTTCCCGATCCATCATCGTCCCTATAAAGATGTATGCAGATGCAACGTAGAGACGTGAATAAACAAAGGAAAATCGCAACGCTTAAGGTACGATTTCGTTTTCTAAGCTAACGGCTAATTCTAATGGCTAACGCACTAGCCTGGTAACCCCGTCGACGAGTATAGCGTCATTTCCTGACACGCGTTTTAGTTACTCGGACCCAAAACGTTGCTTTATCCATTTTATCGATTAATATATATTCAAACTAGGCTCATTAGCTATCCTAGCAAACTAAGTATTTTGGAGTTATAAAAATTACAGAGAGCAGATAATGACATTAGGAGTTTACTATAAAATTTTTAGAGCCAACACTTGTATCATTTTCTTACAAAAATTCTCACAAGTTTATTCTTAGCAATATTAAGCATTTTAGAATAATTAGTGAACTCCTAAAAATATGATACAACTATGTGGACAAAAGCATACTAACAGTTAGAGCCTAATTTTAGGAACCTAACAAAATTGGTTTCGTCATTTTTGGACACCTACACAATTCTATACCGAATTTACAAATTGTATCCTAGAACTAAATTAGAAAAATGCATTTAGAAAACGAACAGGCCGCCAGCAACCTAATCGGCCCAGCGGCCGCTACGGCCCACGCGGGAGCAGCCGCGCGCGCAGCAGCGTCGGCCCAGCACGACCCACGACGGGGAGCCCGCACCCGCACAAAACTAACTTCACCAAGGCCGGTCCCCGACGCCACCGCGCCCGATGGCGCAACTCCGGCCGGCACCTCGCACCTCCGCCGGCCAACGGGGCGAAAAACCCGCCCAACAAATGAGCCGATGGGCACCACGGAGTCAAGACAAAACCCTAGATGGTGATCCGGGAGCGCATCGTGGATCCTATCGCCCTGCTCTCCGAAGGCGGCCAACCAACACGGCGGCGGGCACGTTCCGGCGATGGTACGGCTAGGCGGACGAGGAGAAAAGGCGGGGAAGCATCAGTGGCTCACCTAGATCCTCGCTGCGGTGAAGACTGATGTGAAGAAATGCCGGAGTGGCCCGCCCACGTGCGGTCGCACCGCACGGCGGCGCTCCGAGCCCGGCACCCCCGCGTCAGCGCGTCTCCGGCCGAGCCTCCGGTGAGTCTGACGCCAGCAGGAGAACGAGGAGGTCCAGGCGATTCAGCAGAGGCCACTAATCGAAATGCTACTGAGGCATAGCCGCTTACCCCGCCTTGCTCTGTTTCCGCCGGTGAGTTGGTCGACTGCACGGAAAACCCCAAATTGGCCACCGCCAGAGGACCATAGCGCTCGACGTGGGTTGGAAAGCTAGGGGGGCCTCCAAGGCGAGCCTCAGGTGCGAGGAGTTTTTGGGTTGGGATGATCTCGACTAGGCAAAAAGAAACGGGGGAAGGGAGGGGCGGCAGTTAGAGCAAGGCATGAACGTGGGGAAGACACACTCGTGAGCTCGGCGGGTTAAGGCGGAGCGGTCCGAAGGAACGCGGACACGAGCACGCGGTGCAGTAGACGCGACGGGGAGGGTTAGGCGCGACGCACCCGGCACGAAAGGCAGGACCCCGCAGACGCCGGTGTCGGCTTGCGGCCGGCAGGGCAGGGCGGTGCCCCAACACCACTGTGAGCGGGTCAACGACCCAGGCGCGGCAGCAGCGGAAACCAACGAAGCAGAGTGGCGTCCCCAGCTACTGTGATAGGGTCAATGGGGCAGTGGCGGAGCAGCACGACGTGCCGGGCAGCAGCTGCGACGTCGGCACGTCCGGCCCGGTCGGGTCGCATCGGCGCAGGCGGGGTGACTGGGCGCCCCTGGCGCACCCAGGCGCGGCGAGGACAGGGCGGCCCGAGGTGAGGTGGCCCACCGCGGTGCGTAACGGGACAACCAAGGACCGAGGCACAGGGAGGCAGTAGTGCAGGCTGCGGCAGGGCGCACGCACGGCGGCAGAGCGCTCGCAGCAGCCACGACGCGACCGACTGCGTGGTGATCGCGGCCACGAGGCCAAAAGGCCAAAACCGTGCGCTGCACGTATTTTAAAGCGTGCTCGACGCCTACTCTGACTCGGTTAAGGTTCAAAATAAGGACACCAGCCCCTAGCCAACTTCACCAGCTACCCAGCGGAGTAATCGTCATGGCTAAGAGGGGCCAGAGAGGGAGATACAGGAATGCCAAAGAACGTTCGTCGCTGGAATGCCAGTTCACGAGTGAGGCATCAACGCGAGCTCGCAGCGCGGTTCAACCAAGAAAGAGTAATTTTTGCGAGAGCCATTCGATCTCCAACCCCACCACGACCTACACATAGCTCAAGAGCCGGGTGAGGAGCAACCCGCTCCGCGAAAACACGTGGTTACCGCTTAGGCACTTTCGATAAAACATAACTGTCAAATTAACCTTGTCATCCTCCCTTTTCGCCCCGGACGAGATCCCGATTTATGGGGGTTAGATTTTGAATTCGATTACCGAGCTTGCAAAACACTAATAAACGATATTTATTTCCAAACAAGAAAGTTGCACTCCCATCTACCCAACTCGCACATAAAACTTTACTT
Organism: Saccharum hybrid cultivar R570; assembly: GCA_038087645.1. Lineage (NCBI taxonomy): Eukaryota > Viridiplantae > Streptophyta > Magnoliopsida > Poales > Poaceae > Saccharum > Saccharum hybrid cultivar. Next base: position 3,731,891 of record JAQSUU010000198.1, read on the forward strand.
AAGCGCAAAGCTCCAGTTACGATTTATTTCGTTATTATGTAAAAAATTGTTTTTCAAGCCAAATAATTAAACCTATTGTCCTATTTTACTAATTAAGGTCTCATGAGCATTTTTTTTAAGTAAACCAATTAACCGACATTAACCGCTTATCAATTACGTGAGGTAAAAGATTTTAAAAGAAGCCCGAGAATTTGTTTACTTATTTTCTTAAGATCCTAATCGAGGTGCTAAGCGAGCGGGTAACACCCGGGGTGTTACATTGCAACAGATGATTTTCAAATATTGCAGTGAGATTTTTGGGTTGTTGCAATAAATGATTTTCGAATGTTTTCATTTTCCATGTTTTATGGTTGATTTTGGGTTGTTGCAGTACTACTGTTTGAGATGTTGCAATACATAATTTTCGATGTTGTAGTACATATTTTTTTGATGTTGCAGTATATGTTTTTCGATGTTGCACTACATAGTTTTTTTCCATATGTTTGCGATGTTGCACTTGAAGTGTTTCGTGCTCTTTGGGACAGGGGGCGGTGGGGGAACAGGGTGCATTGGGGAATGGGATAGGGGCACGGTGGGGAACAGAGGACAGGGGCGCGGTGGAAGCAATTCCATTCCATTTTGTTTCGATCTGATTCTGTGGGTGGGTGGTGGGCGGTTTGGGAAGGGGAGCGGCGTCCAGACGTAGCGTTCATGCCGGACGATCGGGCGCTAGGACGCCCGTAGTTTTTTCTCTCCCGTTGCAACACATGGACATATTTGCTAGTAGAACATATACTCGAGCAAAAATAAAAAGGCGAATGGTGATTTGGGTTAGTTGGGCCTAGGAAAAAAAGAGGAAATTATTTCCTTGGCCCTCAAAAAGTGTTGCTTATTTTTTTTTGCCCTTTCTTCCTCGATCTTGCTTATTTGGCCCAAAAGCGAATTTTCTTTAGTTTCTTGGCCCTTCCGTTAGTTGATGGGCTAACGGTGTTAAGTTGTACGCGAAATGACTCTTTTACCCATGGCACCGAAGGCTATAGTTCACATGTCTTTCAGACTGCCTCTATCAATAATTTCCCAAAATAAGGTACAATATTATTGCAAGCATGGAATCATTATTTTTTTATTTTTTCAATAATTATTTTTTTAAGCTAGGAGTAAAAGAGTCATTTCACGTACAACTTAACATCGTTAGCCCGTCAAACTAATGGAAGGGCTAAGAAACCAAAGGAAATTCGTTTTAGGGCTAAATAAGTAAGTCGGAGAAAAAAAAGGCCAAGAAACTAAGCGGCACTTTTTATAGGGCCATTGAAAGGTCCTAATATAGCTAGAGAGGGGGTGAATAGCCTATTAAAAATCCTACAAACTTACTAGAGCAAAATGTTAGTATAACAAATGGGGAAATGCAATTTTGCTCTAACTTTACAAGGGTTGCAAGCCACCTATCCAACAATTCTAGTAACTATGATCACTATAACAATCAATGGCTAAGTCACTATGAGCTCTTACAAGCTAGCTACACTAAAGAGCTCAACTAGGTGACAAACTACACTAGCAAAGATAATACAAGCTCTCAAAACTAACTACACTAAATAGCTTGGTACAACTAGTTTGCATAATGTAAAAGAGAGGTATATGATCTTTATACCGTCGCGTCGAGGAATGAACCAATCACAATAATATGAAGACCAATCACCGGAAGAAATCCAAGGAATCAATCACAATGGAGACACACGATTTTTCTCCCGATGTTCACGTGCTTACTGGCACGCTACGTTCCCGTTGTGTCGACTACCACTTCGTGGTTCGGCGGCTAATTGGCAATCCAAAGCCAAGCTCCCCAAGAGCACCACAACACCCTACCGCAAGTGAGGTAACTCAATGACACGAGCAATTTACTAGAGTTGCCTTTGGCGCTCCGCCGGGGAAGACACAACACCTCTCACTAATCACTGGGAGATGGCCAAGAACAAGCACCACTCTTGCCACAACTCCTTCGCTGCCTCCAAACCGTCTAGGTGGCGGCAACCACCAAGAGAAACGAGAATCCTGCAGCCAAAGATCACCTAAGTGCCAACTAGATGCAAACTCACAAGCAAATGCACTTGAGATCACTCAATCTTACTTTGATTTGTCAATCAAGCAAGGGAGATGAGTGAGAGGGAATATGCTCAGCTCAAGAGGATGTTAGGATGTCAAAATGTCCAAGAGAGTTGCCCTTGAGCCGTCCAACAAGTATTTATAAGCCCCCTCAAAAGATAGAGCCGTTACAAACATGAAGGGGTACTCAGTGTATCGACCGGACGCGCAGGTCGATATGACCGGACGCGTTGCCCTACATTCGGTCAACCTGTGCCATCCACGTGTCGCCCGCGTTCGACATTGAACGTCCGATCTCAACGGTCACCTGCCATGCGCCAAGGGACAAGAGCGACCGGACGCGCAGGTGCTACGTACCTGACACACGGCCAGCATCCGATCGCTCACGCACACGCACTCGCGAAGCTTGACCAGACACGCCGCTCGCTCGACGCACCGGACGCTACAGGAACTACGTCCGGTTGTTTCCCGTAAGGGTCCAGAGAGCAAAATTAGCGACTGGACGCGTCAGGTGGAGGGCGATCGGACGCACCTTAGCGTCCAGTCAACACTTCAAGTTTCACTACTCTCGCGCGTTGCTGACGTCACTCAGACCGGACGCTGACGCACTGCGTCCGGTCGCTCGCACCTAACGCGCAGGTGCGCGTGCTACAACTTCGCCCGTGGCTTAAACTGACCGGACGCGACCCTAGCGTCCGATCGATTCAACCACCGCGTCTGGTCAACAGAAAATGGGCATTTCACTTCCACGAATTCGCCGAATCCTACCGAGAGAGGGTCCCAACCCCATATCTACCGCTCAAACTCTACCTCTTTCGCAAATGTGCTAACACCACCAAGTGTACATCACCATGTGCATGTATGTTACCATTTTCTGCAATCATTTTGAAGGAGTTAGGTTAGCTCTCCACTAGATCTAAATGCATATGCAAATGAATCCTCATCTAGTGGCACTTAAGTGATCAATAGCTCCGAAAATTTCTCTCTTTATAGTACGGCTACCGATGCTAAATGTGATCACACCCTCTATGGTGTCTTGATCACCAAAAGCAAAACCCCTAGCAATATACCTTTGCCTTGAGCTTCATAGGGTTGCTTGATTACCTCATCTTCATCTCCAAGTTAGGCTCCACTTCATGATCACCATCAAGAGCACTTGGCCAGCTACACTTGGAGTGTACTAATCACCTTTGCTACGCACACTTAGGCACATGTGATTAGTACTAGGGTTTCATCAATTATCCAAAACCAAACTAGGGCTTTCAGCCATGGAAATATTTTTCTCAAAAATAAGAGGAGATGATTTGGCTCATGCAGCACTAGATTAGGATGTCTCGCTACGGGACAATAGAACAACAGGGTACAAGGGCAGATTTTTTAGTTAAATTTCATAGAAATCCTTATAATAATGTCTTTGATCTAAAGTACATAGTGTTATATGCCTCAAGCATATAGAGTTTTCATAGTTTTTCACTCTATACCGTGTTATACGAGAGTTAGAGCAGCATATGTAAATACAGTATATGGAGTATGCTCCTAAGAAGAATATAGATCACTAGTTCACTACTACATAGAGTTCAATGGAGGCGAGCAAAACAGATTAATGGAGGCAGGCATTGTAACCGCCTCCAATCAAAGGCCTCCGTTAATGGAGAACAACAGAGGAGGTTGCTTTGCCCGCCTCGAATAATAGATTAACCGAGGTGGGTGCCTTAGAACGTCTGCCTTGGTTAATCGATTAAAAAAACAAAAAAAACCCACGAGCCCGCCAGCTAGCCTATTCCCGAGCCCGCCGACGAGCTCGTTCCCAGCCCACGAGATGGATCCGCTGGGATGAGATGGTGCCCCACGGCGCCGGCCCGCCCGCGCGTCGCCGTAGTGGGGAAGGGGCGCGGATCTGCAGCCATCCGGGTCGAGAAGGGCAGCAGATCCGCTGGGTGAAGGTGGCGCCCTGCGTCGCCGACCCGCCCACGTGTCGCCATGATGGGGAAGGGGCGTGGATCTGCAACCTTCGGGGTCAAGAAGGGGACCCGCCCACGTGTCGCCAGGAGAAGGTGATGCCCCACGCCTGCTGGCCCGCCTATCGGGGAGGAGCTGCCTTCCTGCGCTGCCAACCACTAGATCTGCCTCCCTTCGCTGCCACCGGCCGGATCTGGCCTCCCTTTGCCGCCATCGACCGGATCTGGCCTCTTTGCGCCGCCATCGGCCAAATCCGACCTCCTTACGCCGCCACCGGCCAGATACGGCCTCCCTGCGCCGCCATCGGCCGCTAAGGAGAGATGGGTGCCGTCGGGCTGTGAGGGAGAGGGAGAGGGTGCTCGGGAGGCAAAGGGGTTTAGGAGGGAGAGGTGTGCCGCCGTGCTCGGGAGGGAGAGGGGCGCCGTCGGGCTCTGTGGGGGAGGGCACGGGAGGGAGAGGGGTTCGGGAGGGAGAGAAATGAATTGATGAGAAGCGGGAAACCCTAACTCTAGCTTATATATGAGCCCGGTAGATATGGGCTTTGTGAGCTGGGTCAGTATTAACGGAGGCGGGCCTTATAGTTGCCCGCCTTCGAAAACAGATTTACGAAGGCGGTTTTCTTAACACGACCGCCTCCAGAAATAGAGGATTTTTGGAGGCAGTTGTCTTAAGGCGACTGCCTACGTAAATCAATTTTAAGAGGCGGTTGTTTTTTGACCGCCTCCATAAATCGATTTTACGGGGCGTGCAAACATAGCCGCCTCGGTAAATGAAATTGACCGCCGCCACTAATAGCCCGCATTTTAGGAGGCAGGTGGATTTTGTGCCCGTCTCCGTTAATGTTTGGGCACGGCCTTCTAAAATCATTTGTGTAGTAGCGGATACGAAGCATTTTTATGGTGTATCACTCTCTTCCTTGTCTGTATGAGTTAGATCAATGTGTCTAGAAGCGGTGCAAAATCCAATTACAAGACGAATTGAGATGTCATTGGATAAATTATCAAGCCTTACATGGACATATGAGTCAGAGCTACACATCTGACAAGCATGATAAGTAATTTGATTTTAAGATAAATTCGAGCACATAACATGACTATTAAGTAAGTCTCCGCAATTTATCAAGGCGATTAATAAGTTGTACGTCCTGTTACAACGCACGGGCATTTTTTGCTAGTTAAAGTTAAACGCGCGCACAATTATTATCACTACAAATTAAAACCATAGGATGGTACAAGCTATTGAAACATGTAGGAACACATGGTTATTATTATCTGTCATCCTATCTCACAGCATTGATCATATCCGTGAATCGTGTGCTTACTATGATTACTGTGGGTGCAGCGATGGCGACGAGCTGTTGGCGGCGCCGCACATGGGCAAATTGCTGGACTCACACTCGTTGGCGTCGCTGGTCGCCACCACTACTCCAGACAGAAGTCCGAAGAGGAAGAGGAGCGTCACGCCAGCAGTGAAGCGCTCCATCTCTATATCGCTGGTCGGCGTTGCGTCTCGCTGGTCGGCGCTGTTGTTGGGTGTGTGCAGCAAGAAGAAGAGAAGATAGGGACAGGAGGGTGATGTAGTGGAGTGCCTAGGGGGAGGCATGGCAGGCGGGTCTGTTCCAAGGGTAAGTGGGCCATATGAGTAGGCTGGGATATTGGTGCATATGAATGGGTTGGGATATTTGTGTATTGTACCTTATTTGTAAAATAAAATGCACCTCATTTTGTACCGAGTAGCATTTTTATGGTATTTAAATGGGCTAAATGACCGTTTAGGTGAACAATACCTACAATTAGATATTTAGAACCTAACAACATATCATACTAAGGAAATTAGCGATAGTGCAAAGCAATGGAGCGGACTATCATTAGTATCATGCGAATAGCGACACTGATCAGTGATCACCAATGACAGATTACACAGGACGGTGGAAGACGAGCAGTTGTTAGACAAGTAATTCAATACCTCAACGGAGGGCAGAATAGAAGCGAGAGAGAGGAACACAAGCAACTGACAGAATAGAACGGGATCGTTAAACACCGTCTAAACGGTAAACAAACAACTTTTTTGTGTTTATTAGGATGACATTGGTTGCATATGTATATAATCATGGCCCCTCAGGCGGCTTGGATAGTACGCTAGTCTTACTAAAAAGGGAAAGGTACAAGAGCTATATCAAATCTGGAAACCCAAGCAAGCTCACTACTCAACCCTATCTCCCACACTAAGCTATTCTATACTACTAAAGATAAAGTGGAGCTATTCTACTCTTCTCTTGAAGCTTGAGCCATGAATGGAGAGGGGGTGTGAGCCTCTATTTATAGATAGATAGAGGTGGACCCATGGATCCATGTGCTTCACACCATAGCCCTTGAATCAAACCGTCATTAAATCAAGGGTTGAGATGCTCCACATTTATATGCTTTCTTACTTGGGTGCATGCACAAAGGCGGTGGAGGTCACCAGGGGGTCGGCCGACCCCCTCTCTGCCCTATGGCCCCATCTCCTCTGGTGGGTTGGGTCCCTAGTTGATGTAGAGTGAGTATGCGTCTTCCTTTTATCCTTGGCATGTCGGTTTGAGCAGACGTGGGTCATCCAATTCAAGTGAGTTGATCTTCCACCCTTCAGAAGAAACACACTTTGCATCCAAGGGCAGAGAATCACTTTGGAGTGTGTCACATGAATCATGGAGGCTTTGAGAGGCTGGTGGGCCCATAGGGGTGGTCGGCCTACCCCCCCCCCCCATCATGGCCCCACCAGCTCATCTTCTCCATTTTATAATGTCTTGTAGAGAAATGCTCCATGTACATGTGAAACTTGTTATTTGATAAAATGTGCTCATGGTATGATTATCTTCCTTTTATTTAGAGGCTGTTGAAGGTGTTTGGGTGAAATGATGACATTTTCACCATCAACACTCATGGCCAATAGGCTTGGAGTGGGCCTAGGCAACGGCTCGGCGGTGCCCTTTTTTTGCTCCCCCCAATCTACAGAGATGGGCATGGACTGCGCCTTTGTTTTTTATTAACAAAGACCTCGAGATAGGGACGGATGGCCATCTTGCATCTGTAAATCCATTTTACTCATATTTGTTATTTCATTTTGTAGTAGTTGGGGTTTCCTAGAGACGGCCACCAGGGTTGGTGGGTTCTGCCCCTCCACGGTGCCATGCCAACCGCCCTACACATTGGAGCCCTACAAGGATATGTGACACCACAGTAGAATCCTACGAGGGGAGAGAGAGAGAGGAGAGAGAAGAGGGAAAAGGAGGAAGCAAGATCTCATAGCTAGAGCTAGTAATTTTGGGCGGTTCGCAGTGGCAGTGTTGGAGCCTGAGGCAATCCCCAAAAAATTAGATGTTATCATTGGCAACAGATATTTCCAACTGACCTTTGAAGTTGAACCATTTTCACCAAATATTGGGTTGTGGAACAGAACGTGCACTCAAGGCAAGGGGATCAAAGATCATGGTCTTGGGACTGCTAAAGATACTGAGATGAAGGAGGCAGACAATACCGCATTCTCCTTCCCATCAGATGCAAATATGGAAAACAAAGATGCTAGTCATGATGGTGGAAATGGAACTCAGGAGGCACAATTGATGGATGAATTTTCAAACGATGATTTGCTAGATGAGGAAAACAAGCTTACTGATGCAGCCTACACCTTTTTAGGGGTCCAGAAAGGGAACGCAGTGGACGTGAGAAACGCGGCAGCACTTGCAGCCTCGGCTCCGGCACGTTTATCGGCTAGGCCGAGTGGAGTCAACGCTGCTGCTCTGCCACAGAAAAATTCACAGCCATCTCGTGCGGATAAAGCAAAGGTTTTGGCAAGTGAAATCATGCTGGACACTGAACAGGGCACCAAGGTACTTCATACACAGGTTGCAGCGACAAGTTCAAAGAAGTCCAAGTTGGGAATGTCAACTATGTCGGCCACTAGGAATGTAGCTCTGGAGACTACTACTCTTAGCCAGTCGTCAGCAATGATGGATGTGGAGCAGGTGCAGGTCTCACTTAGTCATCTCGATGAGCTAACAGAAGGTGATGAACACCATGTTGATTCTGTTGCATTGCTGAAGGCAGGAGTAGTGGCAGATGGTGAGACAAAAACTGACCTGGGAAGTGTGATGAAGATGGCAATTTTGTCTGATGGTGAGCTCACTCCAGTGCGGCGTAGTAAGCGGAATGTGATGATAGCGGATGTGGACTCGTTCGAGAGGGCAGAGAGACGAGTTGCTGTAAAGAACCTCGAGGAACCTCAAGGTAATATAGATGTTCATTCCTTCTGTTCATTTTCTAAAGTTCATATTGAGGAGAACCTAGGAGGAGTGGGCATTAGCTTGGGGAGCAGTAATAAGTTAATTCATGGGTCTATTTCTTCAATCAAAAATATTGAAGAACAAAGATTGAAAGTTCCTAAGCATGTTAATAAACTTGAGAGTGATTGTGATCATGACGAGGATGAGATCGATCCTGATACTTCCACTATTAGTCGGCTCTGTGGCGACTTAACAGAGGAAGTGATGGACGATAGTGTTGCGGACCCTGATGGTGTATTAGTTAATGTGCCCATCAGGGTGGCAAAGAATAAAAAGAAATTTAAATTTCTCAATAAGGTTACAGCCAAAAAGAAAAATACAAAATTGTTCTCATGAAAGGCATTTTCTGGAATTGCAGAGGGCTGCGTGACTTAGCTAAACACACATTTTTACATGATGTGGCTGTAGATAATAGACTTGATTTTGTAGCTTTATCAGAAACCAACAAAAATAGTTTCTCGACTCAGTCTCTAGAAAATTTTTGTGGGGGAGCTAATTTTGTTTGGCATTGGCGATGCCCTCGGGGAATGTCCGCGGGAATGCTAATGGGGATAAATCAAGAATCTTTTGTTGTAGAAAATATTGAGGATGGTGATTTTCATATCAAGTTTATCCTAAGAAATAAGGCGGATGGATTTTGGTGGGCACTTTTGTCTGTCTATGGTGCGGCACAAGATGAACTTAAACAACAATTTCTATCTGAGTTAGTACGAGCTTGTTCTAATTGTGGAAATCTACCCTTCTTAGTAGGGGGGATTTCAACATTATTAGGAATCCTTCAGAAACGAATAATTCGAGATACAATGATAGATGACCACTTTTGTTTAATGCCATTATTGAAACCCTAAATTTAAGAGAATTGGATATGACCGGAAGGAAATACACTTGGGCTAACTATGCAGACGTTCCAACATTTGAAAAGTTGGATCGTAGTTTGGTTACAACAGAGTGGGAGCAAAAATTTCCACTTGCTTCTGTTCAGGCCTTGACAAGAGAGATCTCGGATCACACACCTCTATTACTAGATACTGGCGCACCGTCTCACCGAGGTAATGCTAGGAATTTTAAATTCGAGCTAGCATGGCTAACAAGAGATGATTTTTTTGATCAAGTCAAAGGGGTTTGGGAAGCTGAGAATAGAGGTCGGTCACCAATGGAACAGTGGCAAAATAAAATTAGAAGGCTGCGACGTTTTCTTAGAGGTTGGGCTAGGAATTTGGTATCCCAAAATAGAAGAGATAAATCCAATTTGTTATCTAAGATAGATGCTTTAGATAGAAAGGCAGAGACGGTTTTGTTGTCATCCCAAGAAGTGGAGCTTAGAAATCATCTCAAATGGCAATTAACTAAGTTGCTAAGAGAGGAGGAAATTTACTGGTTCCAACGATCTAAAGCAACAAAGTTATTACAAGGGGATGATAACACTAAATACTTCCATATGATGGCAAATGGAAGACATAGGAAATCAAAAATTATACAATTAGAACAGGAAGAGGGAATTATTGTTGGTGATGACAACTTGAAGAATTATATTACTGATTACTATAAAGGATTGTTTGGACCTCATACTCAAAATTATTTCTCAATGGACGAGACTATGAGGTATGATATACCTCAGGTATCGGAGGAGGAGAATGAGATATTGGCGGCTCCATTTAGCGAAGAGGAGGTTAAAATGGCTGTCTTTGACATGGAACATAATAAGGCTCCTGGTCCGGATGGCTGTCTTTGACATGGAACATAATAAGGCTCCTGGTCCGGATGGTTTCCCTTCTGAATTTTACCAATTTTTTTGGGAGATTGTTAAGCCGGATTTGATGAAGCTTTTTTATGAATTCCATGCGGGGAGACTACCGATTCATAGCCTCAATTTTGGAGTGATCACTTTACTACCAAAGGTTGATGATGCGACACGGATACAACAGTACAGACCTATATGCTTATTAAATGTGAGCTTCAAGATTTTTACGAAGGTATTAAATAATAGAATATTGAAGGTGGCAGACAAATTGATAGGACCTTCACAGACAGCATTCATTCCGGGTCGCTATATCATGGAGGGAGTTGTTGTTTTACGTGAAACAATTCATGAACTGCATAGGAAAAAGCAGGATGGAGTGTTACTAAAGCTAGACTTTGAGAAAGCTTACGATAAATTAAAGTGGCCTTTTGTGCAACAGGTTCTCAGGATGAAAGGATTCTCACCAATTTGGTGTGAATGGATATCAAAAGTCATGACTAGAGGGAATGTTGCAGTTAAGGTCAATGATAATATAGGACATTTCTTTCAGACCAGGAAAGGAGTACGACAGGGGGATCTGTTATCCCCGATCCTATTTAATATAGTGGTTGATATGTTGTCTATCCTTATTTCACGGGCTAAAGAGTTGGGACAAATCTATGGGGTTGTTTCACATTTGGTAGATGAGGGACTCTCGACCCTTCAATATGCAGATGATACTATAATTTTTATGGATAATGATCTCGAGAGAGCCAAAAACATGAAGCTTTTACTTTGTGCTTTTGAACAGTTATCAGGACTCAAGATCAAATTCCATAAAAGTGAGATGTTTTTTTACGGAGCAGCCAGGGATAGACAATCTGAGTATGCACAAATTTTTAGGTGTGATTTAGGGTCATACCCCTTTCGTTACCTAGGAATTCCTATGCATCATAAAATACTTTTGAATAAAGATTGGAAGCATGTCGAAGAAAGATTTCAAAAAAGGTTAAATTGTTGGAGAAGTAAGTTGTTGTCGGTGGGAGGAAGACTGGTCTTAATTAATTCTGTTTTGAGCAGTCTCCCCTGTTCATGTTCTCCTTTTTTGAAGTACCTAGAGGGGTTCTGAAAAAGCTTGATTACTTTAGATCAAGGTTTTTTTGGCAAAGCGATGACCATAAGAAAAAATATAGATTAACTAGATGGGAGGTAATTTGTACTCCGAAAGACCAAGGAGGGTTGGGTGTCCTAAATCTAGATGTCCACAACAAATGTCTTCTGAGTAAATGGCTTTTCAAGTTGATTAATAGAGATGGAGTTTGGCAACAGATTCTTAGGAATAAATATCTAAGGGACAAAACATTGACACAGGTTCAACACTTGCTTGGAGATTCTCAGTTTTGGACTGGCCTCATGAAGGTCAAGGAGGAGTTTCTCTCGCTTGGCAAGTTTGATCTAGGTGACGGGTCTCAAGTACGATTTTGGGAGGACTCGTGGATAGCATCGCGTTCGCTAAAATCTATCTTTCCTGCACTATATAATATTGTTAGGAAAAAAAGTGCGTCGGTAAAAACAGTGTTATCTACGACACCTTTAAATGTAGCCTTCAGGAGATCCCTGGTTGGGGCTAATTTACAAGTATGGCATCATGTGGTTACAATGGTTGTCAATGTGCAATTAACAAACCACAGGGATGGCTTTGTGTGGGGGTTACACCAAAATGGATTATTTTCAGTTAAATCCATGTACAGAGCCTTACTGATAGCGCAAGCTATACCCTACAATACCCTTATTTGGAAATTGAACTTGCCTCTCAAAATAAAAAAATTTTGTAGTACTTGTATAAGGGAGTAATCTTAACAAAAGACAATTTAGTAAGGCGACAATGGCAAGGAGATAGAAAGTGTTGTTTTTGTTCTTCAAACGAGTCCATACAACATCTATTCTTTGACTGCCATTTTGCTAAATTTGTGTGGCGTACTGTTCATGTTTCCTTTAATTTATTACCTCCAGCTAGCGCCCACAATATGTTTACAGGCTGGTTAGAGGGAATAAATATGAAACTGAAGTCTAAAATCCTAGTAGGGGCAAGTGCAATTTGTTGAGCAATTTAGTTAACTCGGAATGATATAATTTTTGACAAGGCCGTAGCACCATCTTACTTGCAGGTCATCTTCAGGGGACTTACTGGATCAGGTCATGGTCCCTACTACTGAAGGAGGAGGATCGTCAATTCATGAAGATGGGATGCAGTACATTTGAGACAACCGCGATAGATGTGTTTGCTAGACACGGTTGGAGATTTAGTAATAGAATTGCTTTTTAATTGTCGAACTTGGGAACTTTTCCTTTCGTCTCTCTGGTCGTGCTCTTTGTGTTAGTGTTTCTGGGGACCTCAGTGTTGGTGTCTGTAATAAGGAACAGCCATATGCATTGGTCGATGCAGAGGCTGAAGTATTTTTAATATATTTCCTTTTCTTAAAAAAAAAGCATGTTGGAGGTCACCTCCACAGACCCTGGTCACGACAAATACATTTTGATGTGGCGGAACTCCTCCTCTGTGATGTGTCTGGTGCCTCATGGTGCTACGACGATGGCGACGACTGCGACACAGGCACGAGGCTACCTCACGTGCCTTGTGTCAATCGTGAGCGTAAGGCAGGCAGGGTCGTTGACACTATAACATGGGTCAAACCCAGATCAGGAGAGAAGATTGAGGAGGAGGCGTGATCAGGAGAGACAAGATTGAGGAAGAGGCGCGAGGGGAGAGAAGAGGTGAGGGTTAGAGTTTTGACTCGGCATTTTTATATGCGGAACGGTATTGGACTGAGCTGAATTTCAAAGGCAGCTGTACGTGTGTGCCTACACATTTGCCGAGTGTAGGCAGATGCTCTAAAAATGCTAAGAATATTTATAGAGGGGAGGTGTGCCTATATAAAAATAATAAATTGGATTGTTTCTGAAAATCCTTTTTTAAGTATGTAATATGTAGCGTGTCATCATCACCACTAACGAAATCGTATAATAAATATGTTAGAGCATTTTCAAGAGATTAGCCAAAAAGACTAGCCAAATTTACTGATTTAGCTACTCTCTAAAATAGATTTGACAAAAAAGTTATTAGAGTACTCCACTAGACCCTGTAAAACCAAGAGGCTGATGGCTAGTAACGTAGGCTATCCAAAAGTAGAGGACAAATGAGGTGGGATGAACGGCTACTAAATTTGGAGAGTCATTTATAAAGTCTGTTGGAGACGTTTTTTCCTTATTAATAGCCAAATTTACTTTTAAAAAACGATTTAGCTAATCTCTTGGAGATGCTAGCCGGGGCTGTGAGTAAGTAACATGCAAATAAACACAGTGGCAGAAGGCCAGAAGCTAATCGATCGACTTGGAACTTAGTAGTACCCATTAAACATTGCACTGAATTTTGCATAAAAAATTATCTATCGTCGGTTCGCTCGAATGCCCACGAGTTCTCCCTGCGCACCTCCTCTTCCTCTTCCTTGGTGTAGTCGTTGACGATGCCGAACGTCTTGCGGATCTCGTCGATTGTCCTTCCCTTCAACTTATCCGCCACCGCCTTGCACGACAGGTCGAACAGCTTCTTGATGTTGAGGTATTCGGCCGCATGTACTAGGTCGATGAGGGTGTCGTTGTCGACGTCGACGAAGTCGTCGTCGAAGCGGGCGAGCGGGTGCTCGTCGCCGGGGGCGCAGAAGTTGTAGTCGTCAGGCTGGATGTCAGCGCAGTGCTTATTGACGTAGTCGAGAACGCGGGAGAGCGTGGCTGCGGTGACGTTCGGGATCGGGAGCGTCGTGGTGTCGGCGCCGGCGGCGGACGACGACGCCTCGGCGATCATGCCCTTGATCGTCACCGAGGCGGCGGCGATGACCTGCTCCGACACCTCGAAGGCCTCGCCGTCCGAGCTGCGGAGGCAGACCGTCTTCTTCTCCGACGCCATTTATATTGATCAATGCGATGCTGGGGACTATAGGTTTAGCCGGCGTTTCTCTCTCTCTCAAATTCTCAATGTTAGATGGGATGATGAATTGACACGCGATGCGTGGCTACGCCGCTCCGCTAGGGTTTGCTCGCGATTTATACACGGAAGGGAGAAGAAGCGGTGACGACGGGAAGTACGCGACGCGAGGCGGAAAACTAGTCGGGTACGATTTGCATCTGGCGGCCACGCCCGCCGCGCCAGGAATCGGATCGTCTGCAGTCATCCTCGTCGACTGTACTCTGCAGTCAGCTGATCTGAGCCATTGAATAGAATCTGACGGTACACAGTTTCCACGAGACTCCTAGGTGCTGCATGCCTTCACGTGCTGGGCCTCGGCACAACAAGGATGCTGCCGGCGGCTGCTGTATCTTTTTTTGGCGCGAGGGTGAGACAGCCATCCGCGGTCCGCCATGGCCGAGCACAAGAAATTCGCCCGCTTTCACCCTTCGGCTTTCGTCCGAGCCCCGTCGAGCCAGCGAACAGCATCGCCATCATCTCCTCTTCTCCCTAGGCTCGCTTGACGAGTGAACTCGAGCCGCTTTGCCTCTCAAGTCTTTCTTCCCCTTTCTCTGCTTCACCACCGGTGGTAGCACCGCGCCGGCACGATTCCTCGTCCCTGCTACGTCTCCTGCCGATTCCTTGCATCGAGAGTCTCACCACCACCCCAGCTACATGTCTGGATCACCAATAACACAAAACCTCACCCGAATCCTGGCAATATCGTGAACGCACAGCGGCCATGCTCTGGACTGCTGCCATGAACGAGCTCTCGAGGACAGCTCGACTCAGAGCATACCCGTCGGAGCCGAGGGGAGCAACGTGAAGAGTAATCCTGCACGCAGCTCGTGTCTCCCTTCTCTGGCCTGGCTCGTCGATGCCGATTGCCAAAGCCGCTCTGTCGCGCACTGGTCAGCACTCAGCAACTGTCCATGTCCGTCGCTGGGCCGCGGTTGCGTGCACGGGCGGCGAGTGGGGCAGTGACAGCCAACGTAGCTGCATGCGCATGGAAGCCGGCGTGGTGAGGAATGGTGCCGACGAGACCGGCCACAGGCGGCAGCTTCCGTGGCGACGAGGCTCGTGCGCGGAGGTAGGGAGAGGAGCACCGGCGAGGTGGGGAAGCTGCCGACGCGCCATACCAACACATCGGGGAGGGGACGGCGAGCAGGGCTCCGGCGAGGTCGCAAAAATTTCGACCACCATGGCTGGCGGGGAAGGGAGCACCGAGCCGGTGCTTATACAACGGCGGCGGAGGTGCGAGTCACCAGGGAGAGGAGTTGTGCAGCTGGGCTCAACTGGGCCGGTTGTAGGCCTGTTAGATTAGTTAGCTTGTAGAGATCACGCTGGATCTAAAATGGAAAAAGTCTACTTTTCCTCCCCCAATTATCACGAAAGTCCGCTTTTCCTCCCTCAATTCCAAAATCGGGCAAACCACCTCCCTCAACTTTTCAAACCGTGCATTTTACCTCCCTGGAGTGGTTTCGAAGGCGGTTTTGCTACAGTAAACAGCGGTTTTGCTACAGTGAGGTGGTTTTGTCTTTTTCTTTTTTATTTATTTCGGCTGAATCTTTGAAAAATCATAGTAAATCACAGAAAAATCATAAAATGGAAAATCTAATTTTGTTGGACTCCACATGAGTAGATCTACACAGTGAATATATAATACGGTATGTTTTAGTACAAAGTTTTTGCTACCAAGGTTTTGTCTTTTTCTTTTTTATTTATTTGAATGAATCTTTGAAAAATCATAGTAAATCACAGAAAAATCATAAAATAGAAAGTCCAATTTTGTTGGACTCCACATGAGTAGATCTACACGGTGAACATATAATATGGTATGCTTTAGTCCAACAAAATAATTATAGAAGTTGCAGCTATGAATTATTTCAATTAATTACAGAAAAGCATAGATCTAAAGATACAACAAAAATTTTATACTAAAGCATACCATATTATATATTCACTGTGTAGATATGCTTATGTGGAGTCTAACAAAATTGGATTTTTCATTTTATGATTTTTCAAAGATTTAGCCGAAATAAATAAAAAAGAAAAAGGCAAAACCTTCATAGCAAAAACTTTGTACTAAAACATACCATATTATATGTTCACTGTGTAGATCTACTCATGTGGAGTGCAAAAAAATTGGATTTTTCATTTTATGATTTTTTTGTGATTTACTATGATTTTTCAAAGATTCAGCCGAAATAAAAAAAAAAGAAAAAGACAAAACCGCCTCACTGTAGCAAAACCACCGGTTACTGTAGCAAAACCGCTTTCAAAACCGCCTCAGGGAGGTAAAATGCACGGTTTGAAAAGTTGAGGGAGGTGGTTTGCCCGGTTTTAGAGTTGAGGGAGGAAAAGCGAACTTTCGTGAAAGTTGGGGGAGGAAAATTAGACTTTTTCCATCTAAAATCAATGACTTGGATCATCGAATGCAGAGAGCCGTCATTCTACCCAGCTGCAGAGGATCTCATTCCCCGCGCCATGGGCTAAACCCGTGGACCTGATGGACGGAATATTAAATTGTGTTGCGTAAACCACGGCCCAATGGGCTCACTACGATGGTCCATTATATACTGGGTACATCGGTAGTGCTCCCTTCGATTATAAGAGATTTTGGTTTTTATTTACATAGTTTTTACTAGCGACTTGCTAGCGCCCGGACATCCCATCCGGGCGCCAGCGTCTGGACGCTGCCCGCACAAGGAGCGAACGAGCACCTAGCGCGTCGGGCTCATGAGTAAGCGCACCAGTAGTGGGCCCACGCCATCCCCAGACGTCAACCGTGCCACCCCGGACGTCATCCGCACCGCCGGCCACTTTTCACGTACATCTTATGTGCAACATCCGATCTGCTTTTGAAACATCTACATATAACAGTTGCAGCATATAAAAGAAGACAGATGAAACACTTGAAACAAGCGTCCGAAACACTTGCGAAAACGTCTGACAAACATTTGAAAACCATTGCAATCGTATGCAACATCCACATGAAACACTTGCAAATAAACGTATGAAACACCTGAAAACACTTGAAACAAATGCTTGCAACATGCATGTATATGCAACATCCAGATAAAACACTTGCAACATTCATCCGGAACAGATCAAACATTTGGAACATACACTTGAAACATACGTTAGAGCATCCCGATCTACTTTTAGAATATCCGTACGAAACACTTGAAACATACGTCTGAAACAAATGAAACACTTCAGGTATAGACTTGCAACGTGTCTGAAAATGCCTGAAAACACTTGAAAAAACATAGCATTGTCGGCTTACCTGGTGGCGCGGTGGCGCATGCCTACCCTTCCTACCGAGACGCGAGGTGGATGGGGGCACAGGCACAGGCCTCCCCTACCTCCCCTTCTGCGATGAGCGAGGTAGATAGGGGTGTGGCGCTGGATGGTGGTGTGGCGCGGGGGCACGGAGCGGCGAGGGAAGGGTCGGGTGCCTCGCGGGAAAGAGCAATGCTGGAAGGGCCGGCCACACGGGAGAGACACCGGAGGAGGCTCTTCATGCTAGGGAGGGGGCGGGGAAGAAGAAAGAGTGCCCTGCTGCGGGACTTGAGGCGGCGGGGTCAGCCGGAGGAGCGGTGCAGTTAGGGGCTTGGAGCAGCCAAGGAGGACACCACGGCCCAAGTGGGAAATTTTTTCTTTTTTTAGAGGTTGGTCTGCTGCGCATGAGGGAGGCAGGACTAGGAGCCGCGTCAGACGGGACGAACGCCCGTGGCCGAGCGTTTCCGTTTTTACTATGCATTTATAGGATTAGATATACTCGCTCCATCTATAAAAAGTGTCATTCTTGCTTTCTAAGAAGTGAAACATTTTTTTTGCGAATTACACGAGTCATACGCTCAACACTCACGCACACTCACCCCTATGAACACACGTATGCAAACCCTACCCCTATGAGCACCTCCGAAAGATTGTCGGCACATCTCGAGATTGACGAAGTCACCACAAACGTCTCGTTGTCAACGGAAACGTTGCCTACCACTAAAAGCACAATGCCATTAAATCCTGAAATAAATCCAGGAAAATGTGAGCACTCATACTAAGTCGAGGACTTGGATCCGGATAGGTAGATTCCACCACAAGTAACCTAACCAACTTAGCTAGAACTTTGACCAATATATAAGAAAATATTAGTATTTATGGTATATAATTAGTATCATTATATAGATCGTTCAATATATTTTCGTAATGAACTTATTTGGAGATACAAATATTGTTAATATTTTCTACACATCTAGTCAAACTTAAGAATGTTTGACCAGCACGATTTTCAAATCAACTTGTCTAATCATATATTAAAAATTATATTAAAAAAACTAGAACGCCTTATGAAACGGAGGGAGTACATGCGTTCTGCAGGTTACGCTGATCTTAATCTTTATGATTTACCTATTTCTCCCCCATTTCCTTTCCTATTGCACATTTGCACATGTGTTATCTGTCATCTCTCGCCTGTGTCCTCTCATTCTCTGCTCTCTTTCATTTGGATCCCTACGACTAGACCTATTTCTACAATGAATTGGTATAGTTAGATGTTATTACAGCACTCCTGCTTCAACCTTCTACATAGACTGTTCCTCTACTAAGAATGGCAATGGGGTGGTTTCAGGTCTAGCGGGTTCGGGTTCGAGGAGGGGATCTCTCAACCACGGTTTTCGGGTTCGGGTCCCTGAAACCTATCGGGTTTAGTTTTCCACCTGTGGATACCCAATGGATACCCGAAATAAATCATTTTGAATTAAAACTCAGGTTTTATAACATACTAATATAACTTGTTTACTTAGACTATTAAATTTATTCTAAGTCGACTCATGAAATTATTTACTATTTGTTGTCTCTTATTTATACATGTGTTGACACCGAAATTTCTGTCCACAACATGTGAATATATATGTATATATCATCCATATGTTTATAGAAAGTCCTTATTCCTCTTACTACGTTGCCATACAAAGCGAGTTTCGGGTATCTAATCGGGTTCTGGACATCCACGGGTTTGGTTATGGGGATGAGTTATCACCAGAATCAGTGTTTGCCTGTTTGGTGAGGTTTAGGGTTTTGAATTTGAGTTTTCAGGTTTGGATGCACAGAGACTCCACCCGATCCGAATCCGCCCCAGTTGCCTTCCCTGTCCTCTCCACTAGCTGACACACCCTCACTACCATACGAACTATTTTTAGTAGCGGTTGATCATCGATCTTTAACTGCAAATGCCTCACTGTTGCCAGTCAATGGTCTCTGAAACTATTCTATTTCGAGAAATAGATTCATAACCGTCCTTAGAAATCGTTTTTTTTTACAATTGGTCAATTGCATGTGAAAATGATTAGGAAACAAAAAAAAAAGGTAGAGCCCTCGCAGCGCCGCATCAGCTAAGCTCAACCTCACGGTGCCCACACCTCTACCGCCCGCCCTCAGCCCTCACTACTAGGGGTCATCGCGCACATCAGCGCCCATGGCGAAGAGCCAATTTCACTCCCGCACAGGAGCCACGGTGGGGGTAAGAGAGAGGGTGGTGGTGGAAACAAAAGTAAAGTGATGGACCCATAGTCGTTGGGCCATGGTCACTTGAACTTATCAGCAATGATATAGTGTTTTTCTCTCATAACAACTCAGTGAACAGTACTTTTTAGCCTGGTGCGCTCACTATTTTAGACCGCCTCAAGAAAATAGACTTATTTTTCAGAGATGTCTAGTAGGGATGAAAACGGATGGACAAAATTCCGTATCCACCGTTTCCGTTTTCTATATTATGATATCGCTTCTGAATTTAGCCAAACATAAAAATTTGTCATTTTCAATTGATTTCACAACCATATTTTGTACTCTTTAATTACTAAAATGTAGAAAAATCTCGTACCGATTGTTTCCATTTCTATTTCCAGCCCTAATGGCTAGAATTTTCGCCCACTTCTAAAAGAGCAAAATTCACCACCGGTCCCTGAAAACTTAGCCGGGGGTGTCATCCAGGTCCCTGAACTTCTAAAGTGATATTTGTGGGTCCATAAACTTGGCCGATGGTATCATTCAGATCCCTAAACTTTCAAAGTGATCATCGCAGATCCCTAAATTTGGCTGGTGGTGTCATCCCGGTCCTTAAACTTTCAAGGTGATCACTTCAGGTCACTAAACTTGATAAGTGGTATCATCCATATCGAAATGCGGTCTAACCTGCTTTATAAGTTGGCGTGGCACACTGATTGTCCAACATGTGTCAATTAATTAATCAATCATGAAAATATAAATTATATAAAATAATTTACATCAGCAAAAAATAAATTAAAGTATTAAAATAATTTACAACAACAAATATATTAGGTTTAAACTAAAATAGAAAAATACCTATATTAATGTAATATTTATGTATCACTAATAGTATTAAAATAATATTTTAATTCCTATAGTATTAAATGTTTTCTCTATTAAAAGTTATTTATAATTTTAGTATTATTTTAAAAGTTTTAATAGTAGTATTATAGAAGTAACTTTTCTCTATTATTAATACTATAATATTGTACTACTTTTAATAGTAGTATTATAGTATTAGAACTTTTAATAATAGTATTATAGTATTAAAAGTTTTAATAATATTGTTATAGTATTAATAACATAGAAAAATTACTTCTATAATACTACTATTAAAACTTTGAAAATAATATTAAAATTTGAAGTAACTTTTAATATAGAAAACTTTTAATACTATAGATAACTTTTAATATTATTATATTTAGACAGGGATGACACCGCTTGACAAGTTTAGAGACCTGTGGTGATCACCTTGAAAGTTCAGAGACCTAGATGACACTGTCTGTCAAGTTTATTGACCCACAGATATCACTTTGGAAGTTCAGAGACCTGGATGGCACCGCCGGCCAAGTTCAGGGACCGGCGATAAATTTTGCTCCTTCTAAAAATACGGTTAATAAGTTGGGGTATTATTCTCTCTATTTTCATAGGTTACTATACTTACAACTGTATCTGAAAAAAAAAGAACGAAAACACATCTGAAAATCGGTTTTTAGTAATGCCTCCTAGCCTTGCCTCCTACGTATCAAGTATCTCCGCACCTAAGGTAAACCTTCTTCTAAGAATAGAATAAAGAGCCTCCAACCTATATCTCTATCTATATCTTTTAGTAATGCCTCTAGCCTTGTCTCCAAGGAACCTTAAGTATCTTTGTACCTAAGCTAAACCTTTTTCTAAGCCTAGAAGAAATTAAGAGCCTCGAACTTATATCTCTATCTCTGTCTCTATCTTTTATATCTATATCTATATCTATATCAAGTTCAAAAAAACATATCTATATCTATATCTCTTAGAAATATCATTAGTGTTCTATCTCGACATACAAGTCATCCATAACATCGCTTATTAACTATCCATATCATCTCCACTAAATACCCCACGTCACCATCACTAACTTTCAACCTCTTAATGCAAGTATCCATATTACCTACACTAAGTGCAATTACTATTTTAATATATAAGCTATTTTATATATGTAAGAAATATACAAAGCATTGATATGTTGCTATTTGTTTTGTTGTTCCATCATTTTACAGTTCGATCTAATCCTAATAGTTTATCTTCATTGCCTTGCTCAATTTTAGTAAGAAGCGATGCAAGAACATATAGGTGTAACCCATACATCTAACCATTTTATTTATAAAAAAGTCTTCCAAGAATGCATAGAGTTATCCTTCTAGTTCTTCTAAACCCTAACCTGCATGTTCAAGGAACTTCCTTTTTCCTGGCGACGAAGAACATAATAGATCAAGGTCTTTGGATTAGGGAGGAGAGTAGGCGGTTCGGTGGGGAGAAGATAAATCTGAACACTTTATTACATTGTGAAACATAGTATATACATTGGCACATATATATGTACGCACATTCAATCCTAAGAACATACTCACACAACTTATTATCTCTATATGAGCATCTTTAAGAAACTACATTGAAGGAATTTAAGATTAACAATACTATTGTAGGCATGTTGCTCTGTCGACGATAATGTTGTACTGCATGGATGGAGTTGCTCCTAGAATAAGTACAGAAAACTTAACGATAATGATTGTCACGGAACCGTCCAAATTATAAGAGCACAAGTCCAAAAACAATCGCCGAAACGATCAAATTCTCAAACTTGAGCCCATATAACTCCGGTAGTCCACGAAATCACGAGGGATTTCAAACCAAACCGAGAGCAACCAAGATCGTAGTGATTCAACATAACACAACACTTGTTACAACAGTTCAAAAGTAATCTCATACATTGGAGTACAAATAATTTATTACAAAACCAAAGTAAAGATTAGCGGAAGCAACATAATTTATGAAACCATTTGAAGTCAAATACTGCCAGTACATAGTCACATTCTGCAAAAACATACCAGAAGAGATACTACAGAGACCATGCCCATATGGTCTAGTCTTCACGCCCACATGGCGAAGACAATACTTGCAGCAACAAGTACGAATCTGCTACCTGCAACAGGTGGGAATAAATCCTGAGTACGAGAAGGTACTCAGCTAGACTTACCCGTCAAAAACCAGAAATAAAGTGACACCAAGGATTATGCAAGGCTGATATAAGTGGGGCTAGCTTGACTCATTTGCAGAAAAGCTTAATACAGATAAGTAACCATTATATGCTTAAGTATCAAGTTGATCATCATTAACGTGATAACTAGATTAGCACCTGTACTAAAGCACTCACTTTATTAGGATCAAACAATATTAACCATAGCAGGTATAATAAGGCCATCATCATCATTATCATCAATTCCGAACCATCATTAATAATTAGTGATTTTACGCTGGAGATAACCAGTCAAGTTTCTCACTATCCGGGAGAGACGGCGACTCGAATCGATTCCAACTCAGCTGAGGGGGGTATTCCTGACACTCACCCGGCAAACCCCGCTAAAGGCAGCCGTAGATAACCTTTGGTACAACTCAGGGTGGGCCCGAACAGCGCCGCGTTCTCGGGGATACCAGTGGCCAGGATGCTCAGGACTTTTAACTCACCTGCCCTTGGACCCTCTGGCTCCCTTCCGAGGCGACTTTCACTTTTTGACTTCGCAGCCTGAGTTGAGCTACTAGGCTTCGCGGTCGGCAACCTCAGGCCGGCCAACTAAATGTCAGGCATGCGTTCAAAATGACATAGAAGGCTCCAGGTCTCGGTCCTTAATCGACACAGACGGGGATAGACCCACACCCAAGACCTCCATGCCTTGCTGCTTCACTATCGTCATCCCGCCCGGTCTCATTTTATTTCATTAACACATGGTTCTTTTCCACGATAGCAAATATAGCCAACCGTGACCTGATAAGTCCCTATATCTCGCAGGTGACAGGAAATCTCTCGACTTCTACCGGTCTAATTTAGCCGGGCTAAGCATAGATACGATCCTGTCTACTTAGGATTCAAGGTTTGAATTGCTGGACAAGGAGTGTTATCAATGCAGCAAGGGTTTTCAATCAATTCCTATAACGTAATGCAACAATACATATAACATGTATAGATAGATAATTGCTTTGAAAGTAGGAGGCTTATAATGCTCCGGAGCTTGTCTTAACCGAAAGAAGATAGATCAAGGGTCGGCTTCAAGAATGATTCCCACGTCTTCTCCGGCTTCGTCGGACTGGACCTCTGGCTCCCGAACGGACTCCAACTTCGGGGTTCACGCCTTGCAGAGCTTTAAGGTCGTCACGATTCTCGGCACACCTATTGCATGTATATGCACCCAATGAATTTCATGTATGCATCAAAGATGACATGATGATTTATGAACATGTAGGAATGATATGAAGATGGATGTAATGACATGGCAACATCATAAGCACAAAACCAAGTTATGTGGTGCTCTATTCAAATCACTTCAAGCTTAGGTGCAAATTTCCTCTCTGGTATTAACATGTTTGAACATCTCTAAGAAACCACTAAGTGCCACAAGGTTACGACTAAACACGTACATAACAAGATTCCAGAAATTTAGTATTCACAACATATTATCAACAGTAGCTAAGAAAACTCACAACTGGAGTTCTACCAATCCAAATGACTTGCAAGAGGACATTCTGGAAAGCTTATGAAATTGTCTAAATTTCATTTATAAACATCTAAGCATGATTTCATCATTTACCAAATTAAAATAGCACATATACAGAATCTGTTCTAAAAGACAGAGAGCACTTCCAAAACTGAACCCAGCTTGGAACAGCTGCCAATTCTAAACTATAAGTCCAAATGCTACCAAAATTTACCAGCAACTAGTTCATGAAATCCTCAATAACTTTGCTATAGATCACCAAGCATGAAAGCATCATTATCATAGGTTAATTCTCTTAACTTGCAAATCTGTCCAGAAATGGCAGATTCGCTAAATTAAATAATTAGTGACGATTCAAAAGCATAATTGGACCAAACCAAGCTTACCAACTTGTTGTGCATACCAAAGGAACATCAGAAAGTATAGTGCCAACTTCTAAATAAATTATTTAATATTCTTTTATAATTTATTTAGTTAATTAGGTGATTCAAGCAACATATAGTAAAACTATATATAAAAATCTACAAAAATTACAGTTGCCACCTCATGCTTCACATAGGCTACCATAAAAATTTCCAATCAATTGGATGAGCAGAGCTTGATATATCAAAAATAACAGATGACATGTCTATTTCTAGCATAAATAGGAAACCCTATTGAAAAGTATCAAACAATAGATTTCATATTTTTCCTAGCATCTTTCTAACCTCAGAACAACACTCACCAAGTTTCACCCTTACTGGATCTATATAAAAATTATGAATATTCACACAAGATCCATCCAAGCAATCAAGATAATTACATAACTCCACCAAACCGCATCCAAATTGCATGAAAATTTGACCATAAGCTCTTCATGATATGAGAAGTTTACTATAAAAATTTCATGTCACTTGGAGCTCCACAGGAAAAGATATCATTTTCTCCTTTTTCCATATGAATAAAAGAGATAAATAATAAATATTTATTTCATCATAAAACATGGCACACATTATATTTTTATAATAAACTAGACCTCACATAGAGCACAACACATTTTGAACCATATCATTTGGAGCTACCAATCAAGAGATATGAATTTTTGAATCTAGCATCAAATCTGTGGAAAAAAAATAAAAACAAAAACCACTTCCTAAACCTAACTGGGCCGGCCCGGAGGAGACGCTCGGCCCACAACCCGCTCCCGCCCACAGGCGCTGACGACAGGGGCCTGCGTGTCAGCGACACCGAGGCAGGGGAGGAGCATACTGACGGCGAAACTCGGCGCCGGTGAGATAGCCGGCGCTAGCGGCTACTCCTTCGTGCCCACCCCACCAAGGCGACTTGAACGAGGTAGGTGGCGGCGGCTAGGATTCTCTGGAGAGACCTCGCCGCCGGCAATGGCTGTGCGGCGGCGGTTCATGGCGGCGTACCGGTGACACCGGCCCTGGTCCGGCCAGGTAGTGGCGGCTACAGCACCAGGGGGGCATGGCGAAACCTACGAGACCGATCTACTTGATGGCGGAGTACCGGTGATGCCTGGCCACGTGCGAGGTGCTACGACGGGGAGAGCGCGGCGGTGCTAGCCGTCGTGTTCCGCTCTGACGAGGCTGCGATGCACGGCGACGTCATTCCCATGGCGAGGCTATACCTAGGGCTAGTGCCAACAAGAAAAGGGAGGAGGGAAGAGGAAGAGAGGGGCCTAGCATTGAGCTCGTCGTGATGGCGGCCATGGCGGCCGGCGCTCCCGACGGGTTTGGAATGGTCGATTGCCCATACCTTGGCTCGATTGCTGTGGTTAGGTGGTGCACTACAAGGAGAAAAACACAACGGTGATGTGGGGGAAGGTGGCGAGGCAATGACGCGGAGGTGAGCGTGCATGAGCTCACCGGAGCTCGCGGTGGCAATGGCGTGCCGCTGCTGCCGCGCTTGCGAGCGAAGGAGAGGCAGGTCGAGTCAAATGGGAAAGATGGCAGAGAGCAACGGCGTGTCCTCCCCTTCAGCTTGCCAGCACGCTCGGTGGTGGGGGCAGGCGCGGCGCATGGTGCCCACGCGGTGGCTCGGCCCTGCCCCGGTCGGCCATCGTGGCGAGGTCAGGTTGGCCATCAGAGCTCCCCTAGCCGACTGACAGCCCGACTTTGCCCCCTAATAACTCCTAAACCAGCTCGATTTAGCGATAGGTTATATTAGCAAACTTGTAGAGCTACGTGAGATCTCCAATTTTGTCAATATGGACTTGAGCTAGTTTGTGGCGGAATCGCCCAGTTTAGCACGCTTTCAGGGCGCTTGCCTTCCACTAGGCACTAAGAGCCCTGAAAGTGAACTACACCAGATGATTCCGTCGAGCACACCCGACGGGAGAACTCGAATGCTCCACATTTTTCACCCGGGATCCAATAATGAGTATAAACTTACAATACTTAGTCGATTTCATACAATACAGAGTCTCAGAAATAGTTATTACAATACCAGAGGTTCAGAGTGCAACAATTAACAGCGGAAATAAAATAACATCTAGCGGAAGCGATGAGAATCCGTCTGTGCCCACCAGAAGAATCCTCCACACAAGACAAACCTGCTCAAAGTGCACCTGCAACAGGGGTAAAAATAAACCCTGAGTACACAATGTACTCGCAAGACTTACCCGACTGGAAATTTTATTTCCCGACTCTCAAGGATCATGATAGGCTTTATGGCTTGTGGGTTTCTTGTATGCGGAAAGCAGCACTAAGAGTGTGTCCTTAATTTCTTAACTTTTAGAAGCCGTATTTTATTCATTAACCAATATTCTATGTAAACACCTATGCTATAATCAAGCAAGGGTTGAGCAAAACAGAATTATTTCTCCCTCTTTCAATTTCCAGTTCTTACTACGATGCCAGAGCGTAGTCAAGCCGTACCGTCACGCAGAAACGGCGATTCGCGAATCAATGTGCCCAGCTGGGTACCCCGAAAAACACACGCCCCACTTGTACCCCAGGCACAAGCAAGACCAACCCGTTCCCCTCCTGTCACAGGTTTCCAGGTCCCTGTCCAAACTTGGACTCCTAGCTCCCGCATTCGAGGCCCGGCCTCAATACGGTGCTAAGACCTCCACCTATCCCCGCCTCCAATCAGTCGGTCCGGAAAGAGCCGGAGCCCATGACAAGAGAGTAACAAGTCTTCCTAGCCCCCATCCGCTAGTATATGCTCGGGATAAGGAGATCTGTGACTTGACCAGGGTCCATGCAACGAACGGTCCTTAATTGACACGGGCAGGGAAACAGTGCAACCCAATTACGCCCCGTGGCCGCGGGACACAACTGGCTACACCCACCAATAACCAAACCACCTCCCTGCCCGGTCGCCATTTCCCTTCCACCATTTTTCCCAATGTAATAATCATTAGAGTAACTCCCTATTGTGAGCAACGACAGGTTACTCACCCTACCGATGATCCTATGCGAAGCAACTATACGATCCTGTACTAGTAAGACTCATTGGGTATAAATATATATGCATGTGGGTATCATAGAAATTCCTGTAACTTAAATGCACAACATTTAAATATATATATCAGATTTGCAAAAATAAGGGTTATGCACCGGGGCTTGCCTTGGGCAGGTGCACAGTCAGAGGTGTCAGCAGCGGGCGGCTCCTGGAACTCCTCAGGTACGAAGATTTCCTCCTCGTACTCCCCGATGACCTCCTCGTAGTCCGGCTCCTCCACTGCCACGTACTCGCCTCCCTCGTGATCTACATGCATGCAATGATAGGACCACACTTAAAAGGTGACAACGGTAACTCTAATAGCTAATATGCTAAGCTATCACTCTCGCTACTAACAAGGTTGACTTGATGCAAAACGGCTCCAGCAACTAACAGGCACACCACTTTCCGATTACCGATTTACTACAGGCACTACTAGGGAAAATTAGCTACCCTAACAACAAGCTATTTGATGGCTATAAAAATTACAGTAAGCATCTAACAATATTAAGCATCTACTGTAAAAATTTTTAGAGCTAGGGCTATCCTCGATTTGCCACGAAAATTCCTACAAAAAATTGGTTGCAGTAAAAGAAACGTCGCTTTAACATTAATTTAAACGACCGAGCAATACTACAGTACTGCACAAAAGAAAATTACTATCTAACAGAGCATGAATTTAGAAAGCCAACAAAAGTGGTTTCACGATTTTTGGACATTTACACAGGTCACTAAAATTTCTCAAAGTTTGCTTTGAAAACTAAATTAGAAATGCTTTAGAAAACGAAAAGGGCCGTCGGAACCAAATCAGCCCAGCGGCAGCTACGTGGCCCAGCAGCCCAACATGGCCCGCGCGGGGGGGGGGTGCAGCTGTATGCGAAGCAGGCCGGCCCAGCAAGCGGCCCAAACGGGGAGCCCGTGC
Organism: Saccharum hybrid cultivar R570; assembly: GCA_038087645.1. NCBI lineage: Eukaryota > Viridiplantae > Streptophyta > Magnoliopsida > Poales > Poaceae > Saccharum > Saccharum hybrid cultivar. The sequence goes on from JAQSUU010000198.1 coordinate 3,760,418, forward strand.
CCACGCCTGTTTTTATGCAAAGGAGCCCCTAGACTAGCAGTTAAATACGCAGCGCCGCGAGCACTATTCCCACAGAGTAGCGATTCGCGATAAGGACCCTGAAGTTCCTCGTCTTCACAACAGGGTGGTCCCTGCCGCCACCACGCGCGACGGCGCGACTCCGGCCGACACTCGGCTGCTACGCCGGACGCCTGGGACCCGCGCTGGCCCAGCTACGGGGCCGACCACCGCCTACGAGCCCGGCGGTGGTGGTTGGAAGCAGTGGAGCACGGGAAGGCACCCTAGGGTTAGCTACAGCGGCAGGCGGCGCTTCTCGATGATGGCGCGGCCGTTCTATCAAGCAAGGAGGGCGGAGGGAGAAATGGAGTGGTGCGTGAGCACCAGCGTCATACCAGGAGTACAGCCGTGGTGATGGTTGGGGTGGAGGGTCGCCGAGGTGGCCTGGCCACGTGCGCGCGGGCGGGGCAGTGGTGCTCCGGGCGGACACCGGCGCGTCAGCTCCTCACCGGCCGCATCCCGGGCGAAACTAAGGCGAGCACCGCGTAGGGGGATCCGAAGTGAGTTCACGGTTACCAGCAATTGAAAAATGGTTAACGCTACGGCCTTACCCCCAAGCTTGCCCTGTTCCGGCGGCGAGCAGACCGGCGGCAGGGAAAAACGGAATTGGCCGGCAACACCGCTCGCCAGAGACCTGGAGCGAGTCAGTAGCTAGCTAGGTTCCTATGCTATGCGCTGGCGCGAGCAATTTGGGCTAAGCAGCCCCGAACCGGCAGCTGGAGGCGGCGGCCGCGGTGGTCTAGTGCATGCGAGGCTGTGGAGGGGGGGAAAGGAAAAAGGATGCGCCCGAGCGAGTTAAGGTTGGCAGCTCCGGACGGTGGACCATGCGGCACGCAGTGCTGAAGGCGCGAAGGGAAGAGCTGGCGCGACGCACACAACACGGTGGGCCGACCGAGCGGGAGTACCAGCACCGACCGAAGACAGAGCAGGGCAGGGGGAAAGAAACGGGAGAGGTCCGGCTGGCAGCTGGCTCCCACGCGATCATAGCCCGACCGGGGCGCGTACGCGCGCGAGCGTGCGGTAGCGTGGCGTGTGCGGCAGCGGCAGCGGCGTGCTGCGCCAAGGTACCGATGCGACACGAGAAGACGGCGCCGCAGTGGCCGGTGGCCGTCCAGCACGGCGGGACACAGCGGCACCGAGCGGGACCGGCAAAGAATGGAGTCGAGCGGCAGGGGAGGGGGGGAGAACAACGGCAGCCCACCAGCCCACGTGCTCGGCCGGGAGGTCAACCGCAACAGTGCGACGCCGAGGGGGAAAAGGGGCGTTCACCGTGACGCCACGGGCAGAGCCGGCCAACCACGTAGAGCAACGACCCCGAGCGGTGACCGCGCTCAGGAACCAACAAACCCGACGCCGCACGCAAGCACGCTATTTAAAGCTCCGAAAAACTCCAAGTCGGTGACAACCTACCCTGAACCAACCTCACCCCACTCAAGACGGCTTAGGAGGCTACCCACCCGAGCCAACCCACCGCAGCAACACCTAACCTGATTTCGCAAACAACCGAGCTCAACACGACAATGTCAGGCTGTTAAAACGACTTGGAAACCTAAGTCCAAATTACGTTGCGAGTTCACTTTTCGGGTCACCGGTAAAACTAGCTAGGAATGGAATTACCTGACAACACAAGTTGCGCTAACTCCTACACACTATACTCTTCATAAATCGCTTAGGGTTCACATATAAGTCTGGTAGCAGTTCGTTAATAAAAATTTAGTTTCCAACCTAAGTCGCCAACTTCCGATTGAAATGTCAAAATTCGAATAACCGTTTTATTTATTATTTTTAACCTACCGAAAGGGTCCTACGCACTTCAACATAAACCAACACACACACAAGAAAAAGATGTGCATGCTCAGCTTAGAGGCATTGTGACACGCGGTAACACCGGGGGTGTTACAGCTCTACCCCCTAAAAGAAAATCTCGACCCGAGATTTCCCGTGCCTAGTGTGGAGAAAAGAGGGTAGGGAAAACTTTCACTGAACAGTTTACCTTTAGGGGCTAGATAAGAGATGGGGATAGTGCTTCAAGATATAACTCTCTAGTTCCCAAGTTGCTTCCTCTTCCGAATGACGTTGCCACTGGACCTTGAAAAATTTCACCACGCTGTTCCTGGTTACTCTTTCTTTTTCGTCCAAGATTTTTACCGGATGTTCCTCATAAGAAAGGTCCGGTTGAAGGGAAAGTCCTTCAATTTCTACTGCCTCAGTGGGAACCCGCAAACACTTTTTCAACTGAGACACATGAAAAACATCATGGACAGCTGACAAAATATCCGGTTGCTGAATGCGGTAGGCCACGGGACCACGCCAGGCCAAAACCTTGTAGGGCCCAACATAGCATGGGGCTAGCTTCCCACGGACACCAAAACGATGCACACCTTTCATGGGAGACACCTTGAGATACACATAATCCCCAACTTCAAATTCCAAGGGCCTCCTTCTTTTGTCTGCATAGGTTTTCTGTCGGTTCTGTGCTGCCTTTAAATGCCTCCGGATCACTCCGACCTTCTCTCTTGCTTCAAACACGAAGTCAGGCCCAAAATAACCACGGTCTCCCACCTCAACCCAGTTGAGTGGGGTTCTGCATTTCTTGCCATACAAAGCCTCAAAAGGTGCCATCTGGATGCTTTCTTGATAGCTGTTATTATAAGAAAACTCGGCCAACTTCAAACATTCGTCCCACTTTCCAGGAAAAGAGATGACACAAGCTCTTAACATATCTTCAAGCACTTGATTCACCCTCTCTATCTGACCATCGGTCTGGGGATGATAGGCTGAACTTCTGAGCAGGCGCGTACCAAGGCATTCTTGGAGTTGTATCCAAAAACGCGACATGAAAACTGCTCCACGGTCAGAAACAATGGTAAGCGGAACTCCATGAAGGGTCACAATGCGATCAAAATACAGCTTGGCATACTGCAAGGCTGTATACCTCATACCCACTGGAAGAAAATGAGCAGTCTTAGTGAGGCGATCTACAATGACCCAAATAGAATCATGGCCCTTGGCGGTGCGAGGTAATCCTGTAATAAAATCTATGGAAATATCCTCCCACTTCCAGACCGGAATGGGCAAAGGCTGTAGAAAACCCGGCCTCCGCAGATGGTCTGCCTTAACTCTTCCACAAATATCACACTCAGCAATATACTTGGTGATATCCTGCTTCATGTATGACCACCAATACAGCTGACGCAGATCATGGTACATTTTGTTACTCCCCGGGTGAATCGACAACTTGGATTGGTGGGCTTCCTCCAGAATCTTCCTTCTCAGCTCCTCATTACCGGGAACCACTAACCGGTTCTTGTACTTCACCACACCTTGCTCATCAATGCTAAAGTGCGGACCACGCCCTTCAGACATCAATTTCTTAATGTGGGGAATCTCCAAGTCATCATACCTTTGCTCCGCGATGATTTGCTCAAGTAAATCTGAGACTAAAGCAATCTGTGCTAACACTGCAGAGTGAGAGAGAGGCACGGACTCTTCCTCAGGCATGTGTGACTTGCGGCTCAAAGCATCAGCCACCACATTAGCTTTTCCCGGATGATAATGGACCTCCAAGTTGTAATCTTTAATTAACTCAAGCCATCTCCTCTGCCTCAGATTTAACTCAGGTTGAGTAAAAATATATCTAAGGCTCTTATGGTCCGTAAAAATATGCACTTTATTCCCCAACAAATAGTGTCTCCAAATTTTTAGAGCGTGCACCACTGCAGCTAGCTCTAAATCATGGGTTGGGTAATTTACTTCGTGCTTTTTCAGCTGGCGCGAAGCATATGCTATCACACGCCCCTCCTGCATAAGCACGCACCCAAGCCCAGTCCTGGAGGCATCACAATAAACATCAAAAGGCTTCTCAATATCCGGTTGAGCCAGAACAGGAGCTGAGGTAAGGAACTTCTTCAAGGCCTGAAAAGCTTCTTCACAAGCCGAACTCCATACAAACTTGGCATCCTTCTGAAGTAACTTGGTCATAGGTTGGGCTATTTTAGAGAAATCTGGAATGAAACGCCGATAGTATCCGGCAAGACCCAAAAACTGTCGGATCTGATGCACGGAGGCAGGAGACCTCCAATCCAACACATCCTGAACCTTGCTAGGATCTACAGACACACCCTCAGAGGTCAGAACATGTCCCAAGAACTGAACTTGATCCAACCAAAACTCACACTTGCTGAACTTAGCGTACAGCTTGTGCTCTCGCAACCGGGTCAGGACGGTGCGGAGATGCCGTGCGTGCTCTCCTTCATTCTTGGAATAAATCAAGATGTCGTCGATGAACACTACTATAAACTTATCCAACTCCGGCATAAAGACTGAATTCATGAGATACATGAAAAATGCAGGGGCATTTGTGAGACCGAAAGACATGACTAGGTACTCATACAACCCATACCTAGTAGAAAAAGCTGTCTTTGGTATATCTTGTGGCCGGATCTTTATCTGATGATATCCCGACCGAAGATCTATTTTTGAGAACACCTTTGCCCCAGCCAACTGATCAAACAAAGCATCAATACGAGGCAAAGGGTACTTGTTCTTAATGGTCACCGCATTGAGGGGGCAGTAATCCACACACATGCGAAGAGTGCCATCCTTCTTCTTCACAAAAATGGCAGGACAACCCCAAGGTGAAGAACTGGGATGGATGAACCCTTTATTCCGCAATTCTTCTAACTGCTTCTTCATTTCAGCTAACTCCTTTGGTGCCATACGGTAGGGACGTCGGGAAATAGGAGCAGTGCCAGGCTCTAACTCAATGGTGAACTCCACATCTCTATCCGGTGGAAACCCCGGCAAATCATCAGGAAAAACATCTGGGAACTCACAGACCACTGGAATAGAGGTGAGATCAGAAGAGACTTCCACATTTGCAGCAACTGGCGAAGTGAGTTCCGAGGGAATGAGAAGAGACATCCTATCCTCAGACCCAGGAAGTCGCAACTCAACAACCCTCCGCTTAAGGTCCAACACTACCCCGTAAACCTTCAGCCAGTTCATGCCCAGTATTGCATCAATGCCGTGACCGGGTAGCAACATGAACTGAAGGCGATAACTGTGGGTGGCTAGCACTAAGCTGACAGTATCCGTCTGGGTGTTGATAAACATGTTCGCACCCGGAGTGCTGATTCTATAGGCCTTGGGGATGGCCATAATAGGTAGATTATGCCTCTCCGCATACCCCATGCTCATAAATGAATGCGATGCTCCAGAATCAAATAACACAAGTGCTAGGTAAGAGTTGATGGTGAACATACCAGCCATCACAGGTTGATCCTGTAATATTTCCTCAGCCTCCGTATAGTTCAACTGTCCTGAACGGCTCACTGGGGCTTTCTTCTTGATAACCGTCCTCTTGATCAGCCGAGAGTTGGCAGACGGCTGAGCAGACTGAACAGGCCGGTTCTCGGGACACTCCCGAGCAAAGTGGCCCTCCTTGCCACACTTGAAACAGCCAGTAGACTTGACCATCTGTCCCTGACGAGGTGGAAACTGCTGTCCCTGTGGCTATTGCACCTGCTGGGAAGGTGCACGGTACTGAGTCGTCGGAGCCTGTCGAGTCTGCTGAGGCTGTCGATACGGCTGTCCACCAGGGGAATGGTAGGACATCCTCTTAACAACCTGCATCTTCTGCGCCTGTTGGTGACTAGAAGACCCAGACATCCCCCGCTTGCGCTTCCACTCGGCCTGAGTGTCATGCTGCAGACCCTCCATAGCGATGGCTGCATTCATCAGGGTGCCAAAAGTCTGGTAGTTCCCGGTGTACAGTTCTTTCTACAGAACACAAGAGAGGCCACGGTAAAAGCGGTCCCTCTTCTTCTCATCTGTGTCCACATGAGTGCCAGCATACTGTGCCAAGTGGTTGAACTTGTTGACATAATCCATCACGGACAAGCTTCCCTGCTTCAGGTCCAAGAACTCCGAGAGCTTCCTATTCAGAACGTCCACCGGAATGAAGTACTCTCGGAAAGCGGCAGTGAACTCCTGCCAGGTCACCCGGTGGTCCGCCTGCTGCATGGCGTTAAAGGTATCCCACCAAGCACTGGCAGACCCCAGCAGCTGCTGTGCGGCGAAGCGCACCTTCTGCTCATCGGTCACCGTGAGCAGCAGAAACTTTTGCTCCAGCACCCGAAGCCAATGCTCCGCGTCCAGAGGCTTTGCAGTCGGCGCGAACGTGGGCGGGTTAGTCTTCAAGAAGTCCTGATACGAACAGGGCCTCTCAAGACCACGGGCACCGCCCCCGTCCCCACCGTTGCCATCGGGACCCCCACGAGCGAGGCCACCGACAGCCTGTGCCATCAGCTCCAAGGCACGGGCCGTCTCACGGCGAGAAGCTAACAACTCCGCCATCATCTCCGCTTGAGTCATCAGAGGCGGCGGTGGCGGTGGGAGAGGAGCCAAGCGTGGGGCGTCGTGACTCTCCCCGATATTCTCGCGACCATTCTCTGGGTCGCGGCCCTCCGGGTCACGGCCCGCTCCAGCGCTGGTACTCCCGTGAACAGACCCAGCTGCTCCGCGACCGGACCTCAGGTTCATCAATAACAGATAAGAACCAACCATTAGGGCACTTCTCCCGATTTAGAGAACGAGACTGAGACGATGATACGGCCTTAGAAAGGATTAAAGCAATTTATTTTAATTCTTATTCTACCCTGTTACTATCTGTGATTATTGTGAAGGGGTTTTTAAATTAACCAGGTTTTTAACTTTGGGATGCATGCATCGCCCTACATGCTCACTCAAGCCGGAAATATAGCGGCCTTTCGCTAAACTTTGGCACATCGTACACTCACTTCCGAAACTAGCGTTTCCTTACGCAACGTAAGTTAGTGTACCTGCAGAAGATAGTTAGGAAAAACAGTGCCACTATCCTAGTAAACCATATTGCTAGGGCTTAATACTTAACTACGTCGAATTTACCGCATCCTAATTTTTATAAACCTTTTGTTGGTCAAATTTTTAAGCCTTTTGAAATAGGTGATTTAGCTTGTAAGCTCATTATTGGCTCTGGTACCACCTGTGGCGGAATCGCCTAGTTTAGCACGCTTTCAGGGCGCTTGCCTTCCACTAGGCACTAAGAGCCCTGAAAGTGAACTACACCAAATGATTCCGTCGAGCACACCTGACGGGAGAACTCGAATGCTCCACATTTTTCACCCGGGATCCAATAATGAGTACAAACTTACAATACTTAGTCGATTTCATACAATACAGAGTCTCAGAAATAGTTATTACAATACCAGAGGTTCAGAGTGCAACAATTAACAGTGGAAATAAAATAACATCTAGCGGAAGCGATGAGAATCCATCTGTGCCCACCAGAAGAATCCTCCACACAAGACAAACCTGCTCAAAGTGCACCTGCAACAGGGGTAAAAATAAACCCTGAGTACATAATGTACTCGCAAGACTTACCCGACTGGAAATTTTATTTCCCGACTCTCAAGGATCATGATAGGCTTTATGGCTTGTGGGTTTCTTGTATGCGGAAAGCAGCACTAAGAGTGTGTCCTTAATTTCTTAACTTTTAGAAGCCGTATTTTATTCATTAACCAATATTCTATGTAAACACCTATGCTATAATCAAGCAAGGGTTGAGCAAAACAGAATTATTTCTCCCTCTTTCAATTTCCAGTTCTTACTACGATGCCAGAGCGTAGTCAAGCCGTACTGTCACGCAGAAACGGCGATTCGCGAATCAATGTGCCCAGCTGGGTACCCCGAAAAACACACGCCCCACTTGTACCCCAGGCACAAGCAAGACCAACCCGTTCCCCTCCTGTCACAGGTTTCCAGGTCTCCGTCCAAACTTGGACTCCTAGCTCCCGCATTCGAGGCCTGGCCTCAATACGGTGCTAAGACCTCCACCTATCCCCGCCTCCAATCAGTCGGTCCGGAAAGAGCCGGAGCCCATGACAAGAGAGTAACAAGTCTTCCTAGCCTCCATCCGCTAGTATGTGCTCGGGATAAGGAGATCTGTGACTTGACCAGGGTCCATGCAACGAACGGTCCTTAATTGACACGGACAGGGAAACAGTGCAACCCAATTGCGCCCCGTGGCCGCGGGACACAACTGGCTACACCCACCAATAACCAAACCACCTCCCTGCCCGGTCGCCATTTCCCTTCCACCATTTTTCCCAATGTAATAATCATTAGAGTAACTCCCTATTGTGAGCAACGACAGGTTACTCACCCTACCGATGATCCTATGCGAAGCAACTATACGATCCTGTACTAGTAAGACTCATTGGGTATAAATATATATGCATGTGGGTATCATAGAAATTCCTGTAACTTAAATGCACAACATTTAAATATATATATCAGATTTGCAAAAATAAGGGTTATGCACCGGGGCTATGCCTTGGGCAGGTGCACAGTCAAAGGTGTCAGCAGCGGGCGGCTCCTGGAACTCCTCAGGTACGAAGATTTCCTCCTCGTACTCCCCGATGACCTCCTCGTAGTCCGGCTCCTCCACTGCCACGTACTCGCCTCCCTCGTGATCTACATGCATGCAATGATAGGACCACACTTAAAAGGTGACAACGGTAACTCTAATAGCTAATATGCTAAGCTATCACTCTCGCTACTAACAAGGTTGACTTGATGCAAAACGACTCCAGCAACTAACAGGCACACCACTTTCCGATTACCGATTTACTACAGGCACTACTAGGGAAAATTAGCTACCCTAACAACAAGCTATTTGATGGCTATAAAAATTACAGTAAGCATCTAACAATATTAAGTATCTACTGTAAAAAATTTTAGAGCTAGGGCTATCCTCGATTTGCCACGAAAATTCCTACAAAAAATTGGTTGCAGTAAAAGAAACGTCGCTTTAACATTAATTTAAACGACCGAGCAATACTACAGTACTGCACAAAAGAAAATTACTATCTGACAGAGAATGAATTTAGAAAGCCAACAAAAGTGGTTTCACGATTTTTGGACATTTACACATGTCACTAAAATTCCTCAAAGTTTGCTTTGAAAACTAAATTAGAAATGCTTTAGAAAACGAAAAGGGCCGTCGGAACCAAATCAGCCCAGCGGCAGCTACGTGGCCCAGCAGCCCAACATGGCCCGCGCGGGGGGGGTGCAGCTGTATGCGAAGCAGGCCGGCCCAGCAAGCGGCCCAAACGAGGAGCCCGTGCCCACGCCTATTTTTATGCAAAGGAGCCCCTAGACTAGCAGTTAAATACGCAGCGCCGCGAGCACTATTCCCGCAGAGTAGCGATTCACGATAAGGACCCTGAAGTTCCTCGTCTTCACAACAGGGTGGTCCCTGCCGCCACCATGCGCGACGGCGCGACTCCGACCGACACTCGACTGCTACGCCGGACTCCTGGGACCCGCGCTGGCCCAGCTACGGGGCCGACCACCGCCTACGAGCCCGGCGGTGGTGGTTGGAAGCAGTGGAGCACGGGAAGGCACCCTAGGGTTAGCTACAGCGGCAGGCGGCGGTTCTCGATGATGGCGCGGCCGTTCTATCAAGCAAGGAGGGCGGAGGGAGAAATGGAGTGGTGCGTGAGCACCAGCGTCATACCAGGAGTACAGCCGTGGTGACGGTTGGGGTGGAGGGTCGCCGAGGTGGCCTGGTCACGTGCGCGCGGGCGGGGCAGTGGTGCTCCGGGCGGACACCGGCGCGTCAGCTCCTCACCGGCCGCATCCCGGGCGAAACTAAGGCGAGCACCGCATAGGGGGATCCGAAGTGAGTTCACGGTTACCAGCAATTGAAAAATGGTTAACGCTACGGCCTTACCCCCAAGCTTGCCCTGTTCCGGCGGCGAGCAGACCGGCGGTAGGGAAAAACGGAATTGGCCGGCAACACCGCTCGCCAGAGACCTGGAGCGAGTCAGTAGCTAGCTAGGTTCCTATGCTATGCGCTGGCGCGAGCAATTTGGGCTAAGCAGCCCCGAACCGGCAATTGGAGGCGGCGGCCGCGGTGGTCTAGTGCATGCGAGGCTGTGGAGGGGGGGAAAGGAAAAAGGATGCGCCCGAGCGAGTTAAGGTTGGCAGCTCCGGACGGTGGACCATGCGGCACGCAGTGCTGAAGGCGCGAAGGGAAGAGCTGGCGCGACGCACACAACACGGTGGGCCGACCGAGCGGGAGTACCAGCGCCGACCGAAGACAGAGCAGGGCAGGGGATAGAAACGGGAGAGGTCCGGCTGGCAGCTGGCTCCCACGCGATCATAGCCCGACCGGGGCGCGTACGCGCGCGAGCGTGCGGTAGCCTGGCGTGTGCGGCAGCGGCAGCGGCGTGCTGCGCCAAGGTACCGATGCGACGCGAGAAGACGGCGCCGCAGTGGCCGGTGGCCGTCCAGCACGGCGGGACACAGCGGCACCGAGCGGGACCGGCAAAGAATGGAGTCGAGCGGCAGGGGAGGGGGGAGAACAACGGCAGCCCACCAGCCCACGTGCTCGGCCGGGAGGTCAACCACAACAGTGCGACGCCGAGGGGGAAAAGGGGCGTTCACCGCGACGCCACGGGCAGAGCCGGCCAACCGCGTAGAGCAACGACCCCGAGCGGTGACCGCGCTCAGGAACCAACAAACCCGACGCCGCACGCAAGCACGCTATTTAAAGCTCCGAAAAACTCCAAGTCGGTGACAACCTACCCTGAACCAACCTCACCCCACTCAAGACGGCTTAGGAGGCTACCCACCCGAGCCAACCCACCGCAGCAACACCTAACCCAATTTCGCAAACAACCGAGCTCAACACGACAATGTCAGGCTGTTAAAACGACTTGGAAACCTAAGTCCAAATTATGTTGCGAGTTCACTTTTCGGGTCACCGGTAAAACTAGCTAGGAATGGAATTACCTGACAACACAAGTTGCGCTAACTCCTACACACTATGCTCTTCATAAATCGCTTAGGGTTCACATATAAGTCTGGTAGCAGTTCGTTAATAAAAATTTAGTTTCCAACCTAAGTCGCCAACTTCCGATTGAAACGTCAAAATTCGAATAACCGTTTTATTTATTATTTTTAACTTATCGAAAGGGTCCTACGCACTTCAACATAAACCAACACACACACAAGAAAAAGATGCGCATGCTCAGCTTGGAGGCATTGTGACACGCGGTAACACCGGGGGTGTTACATAGTTCGGCCTAGATTAGTAACTACAGAGCCCTAAAGTGGAGCACCTTGAAACTGTTACAGCATTAGGACTTAGGAAAATTTTCTAAGTGTTATAACAGCACTTCAAACTGACTTGTGGGCCCTATTTGAGCATGTTCTAGCCATTTTCATGAGATGGTCATATTGAGACTTTTGTTTCTTGATAAATTGGCTACAACTTTGGTAAAGGGTGCACATCCATGCAAGGTCTCTAGGTTGGACTTTCTAATCAGTCAAACAGAGGCACTCTATAGGTCACCCCAAGTCAAACCTCCCCTTAGAGGGCAAATTAGTCATTTTGGTCCACATGAACAGGGTTCCATCAATCACCCTAAGTGTAGTTAAGGTGTATTAGACCCTAATTGACCACTCTACACAAGGGCTACACCAACTTCTAAGTATCACATGTAATGAAACAACAAAACACTCAAATTGCTCAAATGTTGCAAGCCCATGTTTCACATGTTTCATGACCTTATTACAAGACTTAAGCTTGTCATGTTACACTAACATTATTGATATGTTGTAAGGTATGGAAAACACATGTTGCACTAACCATTTTTCATAAACACAAATTATGAAACAAGCATAATTGAGTATGTTGCATACTTATGTTTCAATGACAATGCACATGAAATGATGGTGCACATGCTCATGTCATGCTCATATGATGCACAGATGCAAGGCAAACACCTGGGGTGTTACAATGATAGGTTATGAGCGTCCGTCCATCTGAACGCCCTGCACTCGCACTCCGCTCGTTGCTTCAGAGCACGCCCGCACTCCGCCTCCGTGTCTCCTCAAAAAAAATACACAGCTGCTCGTCTTCTCCAGCACCGCTGCACAGGGCCGCTCGTCGCGGCCTTCTCCAGCGCGGCGGCGCTAGCTACACCCATGCCCCATCCCTGGCTGCTCTGCGGTCCGTGCCACCATCTCGCGCCGTGCCCCCATCCACCTCGCCCATTGCGGAAGGAGAGGTAAGGGATGCGGCTGTGCCTAGCGAGGCCTGCGCTTGGGGAGTCCTAGGGAGGCCTGCGCCTATGCCTGTGCCCCCATCTCGATCGTCGACAGGAAGGGGAGGCTTGCACCTGTGCCTGGGTGTACGCTGGGCCGTTGACATCCCCCTGACTAGCGCATGTTGCAAGCATATGTTTTAAATGTTTCATATGTTTAAAAAGTATGTTGCAAGTGTTTCGTATAAATGTTGCATAAGCAAATCAGGATGTTGCGAATATTGCAATGGCTATACATGTATGTTGCAAGCGTCTGTTTGAAATGTTTCATCTATCTTTTTAGACGTATGTTTCAAGCGTGTTTATTTGCATATTGCATATGTTTCGCACATATGTTGCAAGTATTTTATCTAGACGTTGTATATGTTTTGCAATAGCTTTTCAAGTGTTTTTGAAGTGTTTCAGACACATGTTTCAAGTGTTTCATCTGTCTTCAGAAATATGTTGCAAATGTTTTATCTGGATATTTTAAAAGTAGATCAGGTGTTACACATGTTGCAAAGGCGTTGATGACTGGCGGACAGTGGCCTTGCGTAGGGATTTGGCTCCTACCTCGTGCGGCATGCCTTGCTCTCTCTCCTCTCCTCTCCCTCCCCTTCCTTCCCTCCCCTCTATCTCACCGCGGCAGTTCGAGCTCAGCTGGGAAACCCTACCCAACGAGCACGCGGACGTCCACGGAGGCGCTGGCCCCGGGTGTGCCGATGGTAGCGCGATGCTCGTGTGGTGGCCCCGGAGTAAGCTGAGGTCCGCGCACTTTATTACATTGTGAAACATAGTATATACATTGGCACATATATATGTACGCACATTCAATCCTAAGAACATACTCACACAACTTATTATCTCTATATGAGCATCTTTAAGAAACTACATTGAAGGAATTTAAGATTAACAATTCTATTGTAGGCATGTTGCTCTGTCGACGATAATGTTGTACTGCATGGATGGAGTTGCTCTTAGAATAAGTACAGAAAACTTAACGATAATGATAGGTTACGAGCGTCCGTCCATCCGAACGCCCCGCACTCACACTCCGCTCGTTGCTTTAGAGCACGCCCGCACTCCGCCTCCGTGTCTCCACAAAAAAAGACACAGCTGTTCGTCTTCTCCAGCACCGCTGCACAGGGCCGCTCGCCGCGGCCTTCTCCAACGCGGCGGCGCTAGCTACACCCGTGCCCCATCCCTGGCTGCTCTGCGGTCCGTGCCACCATCTCGCGCCGCGCCCCCATCCACCTCGCCCATTGCGGAAGGAGAGGTAAGGGATGCGGCTGTGCCTAGCGAGGCCTGCGCTTGGGGAGTCCTAAGGAGGCCTGCGCCTACGCCTGTGCCCCCATCTCGATCGTTGACAGGAAGGGGAGGCCTGCACCTGTGCCTGGGTGTACGCTGGGCCGTTGACATCCCCTGACTAGCGCATGTTGCAAGCATATGTTTTAAATGTTTCATATGTTTTAAAAGTATGTTGCAAGTGTTTCGTATGAATGTTGCATAAGCAAATCGGGATGCTGCGAATGTTGCAATGGCTATACACGTATGTTGCAAGCGTCTGTTTGAAATGTTTCATCTATCGTTTTAGACGTATGTTTCAAGCGTGTTTATTTGCATATTGCATATGTTTCGCACATATGTTGCAAGTGTTTTATCTAGACGTTGTATATGTTTTGCAATAGCTTTTTAAGTGTTTTTGAAGTGTTTCAGACACATGTTTCAAGTGTTTCATCTATCTTCAGAAATATGTTGCAAATGTTTCATCTGGATATTTTAAAAGTAGATCGGGTGTTACACATGTTGCAAAGGCGTTGATGGCTGGTGGACAGTGGCCTTGCGTAGGGATTCGGCTCCTACCTCGCGCGGCGTGCCTTGCTCTCTCTCCTCTCCTCTCCCTCCCCTTCCTTCCCTTCCCTCTGTCTCACCGCGGCAGTTCGAGCTCGGCTAGGAAACCCTACCCAACGAGCACGCAGACGCCCACGGAGGCGCTGCCCCGGGTGGGCCGATGGTAGCGCGATGCCCGTGTGGTTTGGCCCCGGAGTAAGCTGAGGTCCGCGCCGTCCGCTCGCTATGCGGGAAACAAGCAGCCGTGGGCGTACGGATGTCCGGGCGCCAGTAACGCCCAAAACTTAACCGCACATGAGGAATCTAACGAACTGAAGTGAGGTACACATCGATAAATTTGTAGTTTTCTTTCTTTTTTTTTACCCCAACTATGCATACATGATATGTTAACACTGTATTCCACAGCACCATGTTGTTTCAAGTTTTCCGCACGATGTTTCCTAGAGTCTGAAACAGGCAGTGAAGAGCAAGACCACTGGATCAGTTGCTTCCGATGAAATTACGCTAGTACCCTCTGACTCTTGACTTGTTGACTCCGTGGTCTTGCTTGGCGCCAAGTCCACGGTAGTCACTAGCCGACGCACCTACGACTTTCTTTAGCAGCCACTCCACACGTACTCCACACACTCAAAAGTCCCCAACCCGTGCATGCGCGCGTGGACTCATCTATCGCTCGTTTTCCTCCGTCCCTCACATCACGAAAGTTGCAGCCCTGTCGTCCGTGCCGTGATGACTGATCCATCTCAGAGATACGACGGCCGCTTACGTACGCTTATATATATCAATCTATCAAGGCCAGAATGAATCCTCCCAAATCGATCTCGAGCTAGCCCATGCTCTCCCAGCTCTAACGATGACGGTTGACGGCGCCTCCGCTGCAGCCGCCGTCTGCTGCATGTGCGGCGACCAAGGGCTGCCGGGAGAGCTCTTCCAGTGCGCCATCTGCCTCCAGCGGCTGCAGCACAGGTACGATTTGCCACTCTTTAGTTTAACTGTCCGCCGGCCTATTCGTAAATCTTGCGCTGACTGCATACTTACGATCATGCAGATACTGTAGCAACCAGTACCCAAGGATGGCGGCGTACTCGATCTGCAACTGGTGCCTGAGAGATAAGGAAGTCGGCGGAGGTTCGCCGTCGCCGCCGCCGGCGGCTAAGGCGCTGACGGCGAGGGCAAAACAGAGGGCGTCGTCATCAAGGCTGAACGGTTCTCGTGGCTACCATGACGACAAGGATCGACCCTGTGGTGGTGGTTCTGGTGGATGCTCGGGGTCAGCGTTCCCGGCGGAGCCCCAGAAGCCGGTCAAGAAGATCAAGAAGAGCCACGAGAGGGCGGCACGGCGGCCGGCGGCAGCACCGGCAGCAGCGAAGGGGGTGGAGGTGCAGACCGGCGGCGCTAGGACGAAGTCGCGGTTTAGGGCGAAGGCGCGAGTGCCGCGGTATAAGCTCCTCACAGAGGTGATCAGATGCAAATAAACAAGGCGAATAAAAACATCGATGAATATCGCTTGCAAGCCAGCATACTTGTACCTTACTAGCATTAGCTTGTGTAGAGGCAGGCACGCGTGGTGTTGAGTGTTGACAGCCGTACTGCGGCTCAATTTACCGAGTACGTTTCTTCATGTGGCCAAGAACTACTATTACACCACTCCTCGCCCACCTGTAATAACTTCTTTCAAATAACTTCGAAAAGGACAAAGAGCACATGCAGTTCCTTATAGAGAAAAGAGTTATTAATCTAATTTACGAAGGAACTTAGGTCCAAAAATCTTACAAATCATGGTTAAGTGAAGAAAACCTCAACATCAGCACCCTAGGCAAGTTCACGCAGATGGAGCATATAGGTACTACCAACGCCATGGAGAAGAGCTCATTAGGTGCCAATGACCCCGTTCGGTTGGGCTGATAAACCGGCTGAAAAATACTGTTGGCTGATTTGTTATGAGAGAAAAATACTGTTCCGGCTAAAAAAATAAGCTGAAAAAGACGGATTATAAGCCGGGTGAACAGGCTCATCGTAGCCAAGCTCGCCATGAAAACAAAGCAACAAATCCAACTTCCTATGATAGAACCTAACCCTAACCCCTCCCCCAGAATCACTACACCCACACATTGATACCACGAACTCCAAGAAAGAGCTCATTGGTTACCAAGCTATGGAACTCCAAGAAAGACTTCCATCCCGATACACCCAACCTTAGCATGTCAGTCGTCCACCTACAAAGACCTCATCAAAATTTCCTGAACCTAATGCCAAATGATGCCCCTTTGGAGAGGTGCGGCCAAAACACTGCGGCGAACCAGAGTATGGAAGGAGGAAGAGGTATTAGGCCTATACTTGGCCATGCAGCCCGAGGCCCGGTGGCCCGACCCGCGGCCCGGTGTTTTGGCCCGGCCCGAGCACGGCACGGCGTGGTGGCCACCGGGCCGGGCCGGCCCGAGGGACCAGGCCGTGCCTGGGCCGCCACCCAGGCACGTGGCAGTTTGGCACGGCACGGGCACGGCCCGGTCCAAGAGGCGGCCCGTTAAATTGATAACCATGTGAATATTTGGCACAACCCACTGCAATCCGTACATATATATAATATCTTCATCACTCCAAACCCTAACTTTCTCCCACTCCCACTCTCCCAGACGGTGCTGCTCTTCCCTTCCCTTCCCCATCACTCCAAACCCTAACTTCCTCCCAGTCCGCTGCTCTCGGGCCGCTCGCGGCACGCAGGGCACGCCGTGCTCTCGGGCCGGCCCGACGGCCCACGGGCCGTGCCTTGGGCCGGAGGCCAGGCACGAGCACGCCATAGGCACGGCCCGTCAGGCACGGCGGCCCGTGGCGGCACGACGCGGGCCAGCACGGCACGGCACGCCGTCGGGCCGGGCCGGCACGGCACAGCCCGTTGGACATCTATAATTAGGCCTAAGTGGGCTAGAGTGGACTGGGCTAGGAAGAGCTGAGTATGTTTTGTGCACATTAGGCAATTCCATATGGTCAACAGAAGGAAATTAAATAGAAACAAATAATCAATCACGTCATCAAGGGAAGCAAGGGAAATTGATGGTAGAAATATAACAATTAGCAATCAAAGTGGACAAACAGTACTCAGTGCAAACAATTATATTGTAATACGTACTGATTTCCTCACCAAATTAAAATGGTACTTTATGAGCGTCAAAAAATCTTACACACACCTACCATTAGAAGGCTCCAATGAGATCCCACCTTGATCGGAAGGAGATTAAAGGGGAGATTGCCCTAAAAATAAACTCAGCTCTTTTATAGTGCATAACTGTATATTCAGATGGGGAGGCTGCGTCGCTCACACCACATCTGTGCCAATACGCGTCCACCGTCTAGCGGTGCAAACTTTTTTGGCCTCCCCACTTCGTTTCTGGCATCTCGCCAACAATCAGAGATGGGTGATTTTTCTTCTGTGATCTGCTTACTCTGCTTAATAAAATACGTGCAAAGCGCATTCTTAGAAGAAACAAAACTGTATATATAGATACTCCATTCTGGAATAGAATATATTATAGTGGCTTCTGAAGAAAATCCTGTTTAAATTCATATGAATAGAGGACAAGGGGGATTTATCCTTCTCACTTGTACTGCCAAGAAAAGTTTTACTGCTATATATATACGGCAAAATGGAATAGCACATGTGTCAAATCGGATAATTTCTCCGTTAGAAAAAAACGGATATGTCCTTGTTCTGATATCTTTTTCTCACAATGTCACAAAGATGGAATGGAAAAAGTTTTACTGCAATATACGGTAAAATGGAATAGCACATGTGTCAAATCGGATAATTTCTCCGTTAGGAAAAACGGATATGTCCTTGTTCTGATATCATTTTGTCACAATGTCACAAAGATGGAATGAAAATAGAATGAACAAAATTCTGCAACACTGCATTATCAACCTACATTGGCTCAAGTACTCTGCCAAATCAGTGGGATATAGAACACTGTAGAAGTATCTTTCACAGGTTCGCTCACATGTTTATCCTCGTTCCCACATGTTGTTCTCACAATCTCACAAAAATGGGGTAAAAAAAATGATCAAAATCCGCAACACTGCATCCTCAAGCTACACTCTGACGCTTCAATAATCCTAGAAGAAGCATCTCTACTGAAGACAGACTGATGGAATCATCAGAAGTTTGGAACCGAATTGAGAGAACAGGCTACTTATTCGGTGCTTAACCAAGGTTTCTCTCCCTGCCTTTCGCCGATCAGACGCTCCTCTTCTCTTCTCCCACTGCTCCTCTGGACGAGTTCTCGCGGCGGCGGAGAGAGGGCGCCCCAGCAGTGGCGTCTGCCTTGCCGGACTTGTCGTCGCCATCGCCCTTCCACCCGGCGCCCGGCGCAAAGAGCGACAGCAGCCTCGCCATGGCGCTCCTGACGCTCCCGCCCACCACACTGCTGGCGTCGTGGGCGCTGCCCTCCATGACGCGCACGGATGCCACCGCGCTCGTCACGTGCCTCAGCCTGTGCGACATGAGGAGCTCGAGGCGCACGTGCTCGGGCAGCCGCAGCGCGAACCGCTCCATCCCGCCGTCGCTGGCGCCGCTGTGACCCGTCGAGTTGGACCGCGGCAGCGCCTGCCGCCCCGCCGCGCGCCGGTTCCTCGCGAGGCGCTGGATCGTAGTCCAATCCTCTTCTTCCCCTTCCGCGCTTGCGCTTGCGCCGGCGTCGCCGATTAGCACGATAGCCGCGTGAACGGGTGAGGAGTCCGGCGTTAGCAGCGGCGGCGGCGGCGGTGGCGCCGTCTGGAGCTGCGCCGCCGGAGCTGGCGGCGCGTCGAGGACGCTGGCGCGGCAAAGCGGGCAGGTGGCGTGCCTCTCGAGCCAGAGGCCGATGCACTCCGGGTGGAACGCGTGCGGGCACGTCGGGAGGAGGCGGAGGGCGTCGTCGTCGTCGAACTCGAGAAGGCAGACGGAGCACTCGAGCGCGTCCTCGCGCCCGTCCACGATCCGGTGCTGCCTCACCTCCCGGAAGAACGCCAGCGGCAGCGCAGCGATCGCGGCGGCGTCGAGCCCTCCCTTGCGGCTGCCCCCGCCGCCGTGGGGCCACTCCGGTGCCGACGCCGCGTCGGGAGCCTGGGGATCGTCGTCGGGGGCCCGGAACAAGCGGAGGCAGGCGAAGGCGAGGAGCACGACGAAGACGGGGAAGAATACGGCCATGAAGACAGAGATGCTCAACACGTCGGCGACCGTCGAGTTGTCGCGCGGCTCCGGGGACTGCGCCACAGCGACGTGTGCCGCAGAGGCCGCTGCCAACACGGCGGCGGCGTACATGGCGGCGTCTCCAGAAGGCCGGGGCTAGGGTTTGGGCGGAGACGGCAGGTGCGGCGGCGGGTTTGATTAGCGGCCCGGGGAGGGTTTAAATGCCGAGAGCCCCAGATGACAGACTAATTGCGTGACAAATAATCCAGTATTTTTTTTACTTTTTTTGCGAATTAATCCAGCAGAGTTAACTGGCGTCGGCTCTACGCAACGAAGGCAGTTCAGATATTTCTGCCGTGCGCGGTGCGCCGTGCCGCGTTAACCAACAATAGTTGGCAAATTTCGCATTTTGAATGAAAAAAAAACAAATATTACTCCTTTCCTTTAAGCACAAAACAACTGTATTACAGTTTACACTAGACCAACATTTAACCTTTAAATGTTAATACGCCCTCGATTCCCAACTATAAGTCATTTTGTCTTTTGTACGTATACTAGTATATTGCATGTGCTAACGCTACGGTGACATCTAGAAAAAATTAATGATAAAACTAAAAAAATAGCCTTTCGAGGCTCTTTTGGTTTACTACTACTGGTAAAACATTTGTACCTTTTAGAGTTGAGGACTGACTACTAAAGCCCTCAAGGTCATAATCTTCTGAGTAAAACCATAAAGTTTCAGCACCAATTGTCCCATATAAGATGTAAAGATCTTACAACATTAAAGAATCTCCAATAGAAACATTGACAATCACATATTTATGAAAACAAAAGAAATACAATATATATTTAAAAAAATATTTGAGTATATATAGAGACCAAACTGCTATAAAGGAAACAGTTCTCACCTTTTGGTTTGGTTGTGCATAACACATTCAGCAGCTCATGACTGCCACTTACACAATCACGTCATGTGTTTCTGCACAATAGTCAAAGAAATTCATTGTATTAAACAACTTCTCCGCGAGCAATTTCTCAGCAACTTGTCCCCCAACAATTTCTCAATAATCACTAATTGTCCAACAAACATAGATATGATGAGTTTTGTACAGGGTACAGAGCACAGTTGTAAACATACCTTGAGGCAGCATGAGCAGTGTCAAATGAACCAATATTGACTATGTTACTCAATCAGCTAGACCATACATGATTCGAGCTGAGGAACAGAATTGCAAAGTTAATCACTAAATATTTTTTTTTGAGAACAAGTGAATCACTAAATATGGATTGCAAAGTGAATCACTGAATATTAAGTGTAGGATTTGTTTAAGATTTTTACACCCTACCTTGTAAATGCATTCCTGGATGCTGACCCCAGTACTAACTTGTCGACCTTGTTGCTCACAACAAAATCAACAGTCACTTTCGACGCATCTGTTCCATCCAGGACAATTTCCCAGAATTGCAACTATAGATATTAAAGTAAGACAAAAAGGTTATATATTATGGTACCAAATCGTTATATATTTATGTAGAAGAAATCAAAGAAAAGGGCACTTATAATGCCATACATAGAGCAACGATCCTTGTGAATATCATTTAAACAAGTGGTTATTAATCAACATATGTGCATTGCCGTTTTTTTCCTAAAACTGAATCACATGCAGTGATGCAGAAAAAAACATCTGAACATTGTGTTCCATTAGGAAAAAAAAGGAAAGGCGGTGACAGTACATACCCCTCTCCTCCTACAGAAACACTGGAAGGGGATCATCAGATCTTTAGCCTGAAGATCCATCGGAGCATGAAAATCGGCCAGAATGTCATCCTGTATGTGTGATATGGCGAACTGCTTACCACCTGCAAACATGGCAATCAGAAATTCAGACATTCGGACACGTTGACTGTGACTGCTGATGAATCGAATCATGATTGCATTTTTGAACAATTGATTGATCGTTCGAGAAAATTAGGGATCAACCCCCCTAAAAAAATCAAATCATGTTTGTGTAGCATCGCACAGTGTTGGGAATTTCACTAATTAATCAAGAACAAGATCTTTCCCCTTCCTGCTTGGCGCTGGTGGCTCGGCGATGGTGGGGCGGCCGCTCGGCGACCATGGCGGCGACTGTGAGTGCGAACGCGACAGGGATGCTGCACCGACTGTGAGTACAAAGTTTTTGCTGTAGTTTTATATTTATATTTTTCTGTAATTAAATGGAATAATTCATAGCTGTAGTTTCTATAGTCCAATTATAGTGAAATTTTGATGGTGGACTAATTATTATATACTTAAACTGTATTAAAAATTTCATGCTCATTGGATCATGTATATCTTAGTTATAGATTTTATTTATGTTTATGCTTGTTAAATATAAATAAATCTATAACTAAGCTATACATGATCCAATGAGTATGAAATTTTTACTACAGTTTAATCATATAGTAATTAGCTTATCATAAAAATTCATCCCAATTGGACCATAGAAACTGCAGCTATGAATTATTCTAATTAATTACAGAAAAACATAGATCTAAAGTCACAGCAAAAACTTTGTAATAAAACATATCATATTATATGCTCACTGTGTAGATCTACCATGTGGAGTCCAACAAAATTAGATTTTTCATTTTATGATTTTTCTGTGATTTACTATGATTTTTTAAAGATTCAGTCAAAATAAATAAAAAAGAAAAGGACAAAACCGCCTTCAAAACTGCTTATAACATAGCCTGGAGGTAAAATGGACGGTTTTAAAAGTTGAAGGAGAGGTTTTACCCGATTTTGATGTTCAGAGAGGAAAAACAAACTTACGCGAAAGTTGAGTGAGGCAATGTGGATTTTTTTAAGTTAAGTTGTATCTCAAATTTGCACAACCGCGCGGCCCGCCCCTGTCCAAAGTCATTTTCTTCTGAACGGACTAATCAGCCCAACAGCTAGCGTTTTTTTATTCGATTCCCCATTTCAGGCCTAGATGCTTCCGTGACCGTGACACGGTTAAACGAATGAAAAAACACATAAAGAAGGTTTGGGTAGTGTCCAGTGTCGTATCGAATTTTTGGTTCCCACAAAAAAGTGTCCAGTGTCGTACCGAAATTTCTCTTCTGTGCTCGCGAATCACTGAATCAGCTCGCGAGCGACATGCCCCAATTTTACTCTATATTTTTGCTCCTTTTCTCCTTCTTTTATTCCTTGTTCTCTTCACACCTATCCCATTTCTTACTTTTGGCTGTCCCCTTCCTTCTTTTTATCTTTTCACTAGTAGATAAAAAGCATCCTGCCGTATTAATTTTGTGTACTAGGATGTTCTAGTAGACATTTTTAGAATTTTTTTTTACAAAACTTGTTTTCCCACTTATCCTGTCTATTATTTTTTGCACATCCTTCCTTGTTATTTTTTTTCTCTTTATACACATCCTGCCATCTTTCTACATATTCTCAAAAATAGTTTTCTAAATATTTATGACCACAAGATATATTCAAATAAGCCTTCACAAAAATTGTTTTGTAAATTTTACTCCCTACATCCCAAAATAAGTGTACATTTGCTTCGCGAGAGGTCAAACATTTTTATGTTTGACTAAGTATATATAAAAAATTAATCACATTTATGATGTGTAAAAAGTATCACTAGATTCACATTGGAACTTACTTATTATAATAAATTTATTTGGAGATACAAACATTGATATTATTTTCTACATATTTGGTCAAAGTTAATAGTTAAAAGAGTTTGACTTCTCGAGAAATGATATATACACTAATTTTAGGACGGATGGAGTACTTATGAGGAAGTTTTCTAGTGATACTTCTCAAAAAGTTTTGAACAATCGTTTGAACATGTTTTTCAAAGAACCTTTGTTCGAAGAAATACGCATGGAAAGTCATACCAAGGAAATCGAGATATTCTCTTCAAAAGATCTCATAGTCGTAGAATTTTTTTTTCAAAACAAACAGGGGAGAGCTTCCCCACCAAATTATATTTCAACGAAAGCAACACTCTATTTAGCCGGAGTGGGCAGTAGCATTACAAGTTAGGAGATAAGCCCGCCAGTCATTCAAACTGTTTACAAGTGCGCCTTTTAGGTGTTTGCGCCAAACTACAAAATCGTCACAAACACAAGAAATCACAGCCCGGCTGCTGGAGGTTTCATTCTTGAAGATTTCGCCATTTCTAGCATCCCATAAGCGCCAAAGAATAGTCAGCAAGACGAAGGACCAGATCTTCGCGTCAAGGCCGGGAGGGACGTTGGAGTTCCAAATGTCCACATCAGAGAGGGAGGAAGTATTACTTGGTCCAATTTTCCCCCAGAGTTCTGAACTTGCTGGGCAGGAGAAGAAGACATGATGTCGATCCTCGACATAAGCTGCACATCGCTGGCATTGGTCATCATCCACGACATGTTTTGCATGAAGGTATGTTTTGCATGAAGGTTGACTCTTGTGCTCAATCTATCTTTGAAGTACAACCAGATGAACACTTTAACTTTGTTCGGCACACAAACCCCCCAAATGTGTTGCCCATGAACATCTAGAGTGTCTTGAGCGCAGTCCAGCGCTGCATATGCGTCTCGGTTTGTATAGGGCTTTCCAGTGAGCTTCATCAGTCTGATATCGGCGCCATCCTGTAAGCTGAAGTCCTGTAAACGAGAAAGGAGATTGTCTAGCTGTGCACAAGCAGCGTTAGTGAGCCAGGGCCTTAAGCACAAATCAAACCCCCCATTTTGGAAGACGTATTGCACCGATACGTTGGGCCTAGTGGTATGGGAGAAGAGGGAAGAGAGATGAACAGAGAGGACCATCAGGGAGCCAATGATCGAAACAAAAAAAAGTGGAGGCACCGTTGACAACTTTAACTAAGGTGATAGATCGAAACATAGTCGTAGAAGTTATCACTAAAAGGTTCTACTAAAAATTGTTCATGGAATTCCTCTTGGAAATTTACCTGGAGAAATTGTCCGTAAAAATATTTGAATAACTTTTAGCATTCCGTATATAAAAAAATGCTGAAAAGACAAAACAGCTTGACCTCCGTGCTTGGTTTTTTTTTTAAAAAAAATAGAAATATGAATAGATGGAGTTTCAGTCACAGGAAGAACATTTGGAATTTTCTTATACAGCAGTCCAGGCATTCCTCTGAATCTTGCAAAGAACAAGCTGAATACTACCATAATACAAGTCTCAAAAACGAGGTGTGTACAAGTGATTCTCCAGCGAGACTTTCATTTTACTGTCCCTGACTGAAAATCTGAAATGCAGGTGTGACTGTAGAGCAAACCTCTGCGCTGAACTTGCAAACTGTACAGAGTATCAGCAGAAACAAGCGTGATCAGTGACAGGCAAAAATCCATCCTTGCGCAGCAGATAGAGACCCCCTTCCATCAGAGCGGAAGAAGCGAGCTCCGCGCGCGGCAATGCCGCGGGAGGAGCGTCCACCGGCTGCTGGCGGACAATGACCTCTTCATGGCGGGGCGATTCAGCCGGTGACCAGGTTCTGGTGACACCTCGCAGCAAACAGCACCGCCCGTCCCCTGCTTCTCTCCATCGGCATGCTCGTCTGCAGGAGCCTCATCGGCTGACGCCGTCGGCGGCCACGGTGAGTCCATGGATGCCACCCGCCGAAAGTTCCGTGCCCGTGCTCCGGGGTGCCGAATCAGCTGACGTCGTCGTTCCAGCGAGCTGCAGTGGTCGGGCTGATCAATTTGGACACGCAGCTCTCGCTGCTCGTTGGTCTGCTGACCGGGCCGCTCCTGTTCCATGGTTCGGGTATTGCTCGCGGATTGTTCGGCCGCGGCGTCGTCGGCAGCATCGGCGCCCGGGGGTTGCTCGGCATCGGCGGCCGCGGCGGCAGGGTCCATCACCACGTCGGCGCGGCAGAGCGGGCAGGTGACGTGGGCGCGGAGCCAGGTGTCGATGCACTGAACGTGGAACGCGTGGGCGCACTTGGGGAGCAGCCGGAGGAGCTCGCCGTCCTGGAACTCGCCCAGGCAGACGGTGCAGTCGGAGGCGCCGAGCACGCCGCCGGCGCCGGCGCGGTACCGCGTGAGCGCGATGGACTCGATCGCCGCGTCGTCGAGCCCGACGGTCCGGATGTGCCACACGTGGTGCACGACTTCTTCCCCGGGGCCGTCGTCGGGGAAGGTTGCGGGCGCCGCCGGGGTCAGGGCGGCTTCAAGAAGCGCCTCTCGCCGCAGCCGCCTGCGCCGCACGAAGATAAATATGGAGAGGGAGAGGGCGAGGAAGGCAAGCACCGGGACGGCGATGATGAGGGCGGTGACGAAGGTGCTGCGGCCGTGTGAGGCGGGGGAAGGAGGAGGAGGGTTAGGCGGCGGTGAAGCTGGAACCTCATCAGGCGGGCACACGAGAGGGCCGCCGTCGCAGTACGAAGAGTTCTTCTTGTCGGATTCGGATGGTAGCGGACCCATCGATGCAAGCCGGTCAGGTCAGGCCGGAGACGGTGGCCGGTGCGCGGCCCGCTGCTCGTGGGCGACGGATGGAGTGTGAGAACGAGGAGGAGACGGGAAACGGCAAGTCGGGAACGCCGCGGAGGGAGAAGGGCGCGTGCAGTAACTTCCTGGCTCCTTCGCACGCCGCATTAAACTTTGCCCGACGCGGTGAGCGTGGGAAAAACTTTGCCCGCGGGAGCGCGACGCGAGCGCGCGATGGCGTCACGATCATGACGACGACGCGTGACTTTTGTGTCCGCAGACTGCAGTCTGACTGAGTACTGGCTGACAGAGGCCGAGGCGGGTTGGCTCGTTGCTACGTTGGCTGGCGTAGACACGCACGCAGCCACGCAGGCTATGCCGGGGGTTGTTGGGAGTCGGCGCAGTCGGCTCACACAGCCTCACACCGGCCCAGCATGACGTCGATCTGACTAGGTCGGCCACCGGATCAGTCGAAATTGCCAACGAGTTCCGACCTGCGGCTGACAAATTTACGTGAGATGAAGAGCTTGCGCGGATCATTCTCAGCTTCAGTGAACGAACTCGCTAGATCGCCTCGCAAACCAACGGGCAAAATTAGGGCATGATTGGTTGGTTACCAAAATTTGCTATGCCCAAGATTTGGCAAGTTATGATTTTAGCTATTGTGTGTTGTGTAGCACCCCAAAAGAAGATATCCTTTAGCCCCCGGGTCGCTCCCCCATAGGGCGACTCGGGCGGCGCCCACCTCCGAGCCCTCCCCCACTCCATCATCCCTGGCTGCCGCCGGAGCTCGACACCGGCAGTCCGACAAAGAGCAAGGACGGCAGCGGCCGGGTCTTCTCCTACTCCTCCCTCTTTCCTCCCTCCCAGAGGTGCTCCCGAGGTTGGACTCTTGAGGATGGCAACCAGCGGTGGAACCCGCCCCCTGCTCCCAGATCCGGCGCTCCCCCGACCGGATCTGGTCTGCCGACGTGCAGATCCGCGGCGCGGTGTTGGCTCGGGAGCCGCGACAGCCCTGCCTCCCCCCGGCCAGATCTACAGGGGGAGCCGTGCAGCCGGCTGCCACCTCGCGGCAGCGCGGATGGCTGCTTGGCAAGCAATGCGGCAGGGTGGTGCTATGGGCGCTCGAGGACGCGACTATGGCTTCGGCTGGTGCTTGTGCTAGCGCATGGGCGGTGGCTCTGGTGTCGGCGACGGCAGCCGGCAACAGGTTGGCTTCACCGGTGGGGCGGCGGCTGACACAACAAGGGCACGAGGGCCTTGGCCACTGCCGCGCACGGGATTGAGGGCCATGGCGAAAGCTATATATCCTGTGGACCGATGGTGGCGACGCCTTCGGGTGCCGTATTCTTCCTTGGAAGCGCCCATCGATAGGTCGTTCTCCCTTTTGTGTGGCATGCTCTTCCTGGGTGTAAAACCTTGACCTTCTGGTCAGGCGACGGTGGCACCGGTGGTGTCACATTCCTCTTGGAGGCATCGTTTTGGAAGATTGTGCCTGTCAGTCTATGACGGCTGCCTCCATCGTGGTAAGAATGGTGGAGGCCTAGCTAAGGATTCAAGTTTCCGGTGTCCACGGCGGCGGAAGGTGGTCGGGAGGAGGATTTGGCGCGGCAATTCGAGGGTTTCGCATCTGTTTGGCAGTTGAGTTGCGACCACAAAGTTGCCAAGGATGTCGGCGTGGAAGGCATCTACGGAGTTGGCGAGGAGGCCGACGTGGGAGGTGATGGCCAGCAGACCGCGTTGCCGAGATAACCTGCGTGGAGGCTTCTGACCGGCAGCAGAAGTGCGTGTGTGGCACTTGTACCTTGATGAGAAAGCTAGGTTACTGGAGGCTGCAGTGTGCGCACGTGGATCTCGCGAGCGGGGTCGGCTTGGTGTTCGCCTGAGGCAGCTCCTCCAGCGTCGGTTTGGCAGTTTGCAGGGGCTGCGGCGGGTAGCTCTGCTTTGAAGTGGCTATTTCGGTGTAGGACAACGTCTTGAGAGACGACGCAAGTGGAGTTGATTGTGGAGAGGCTACACGGCTTGCAGCGGATTACGGTGGCTAGCCCTGCTTAGCAGCGAGCTACTCAGTGTGGGACATCGTCGGCAATGATGGCGCAAGCAGTGACGAGGATGATTTCATCTTGATAGCTCTGTCTTTCGGGGGATGGCGGTGCAGTGCAGTGACCAGTCCGTGGTGGTTGGGTGGCGGGGAAGCGTGTGTCTTTGTTGAGTTGTAGCTCGGGTCCCAATCTGACCGGCCAGAGTTGTTATTTTTTTTCTTCTTTGAGTTGGAGTTTTTCGGTGCGTGTTGATATCCCAATCCAACCGACAGAAGTTATTTCTTTTTACTTTTGTCTAGTCTACGCTTCATCTGCTTTTTGATATAATCGGCAGCTCTCCTGCCTGATTTGTTTAAAAAAAAGATTTTGACTATTGTTTGGTTTCCTGCCAAAACTTACTTTCTCACATTTGTCTTGCCAAATCTATGGCAAGATTTTTCACCTAACTTTGACTTGTCAAATCTTTGACATAATAAATTTTAGTCACAAACCAATTAGGCCCTCCCAGCACAGGTGGCTTCAACAATTCGATTCGAACTTGTCTTCACGAAGGCAGAGGCTGTACAGACTTTCCACCCAAAAATGTTTCTCCAGACTACTTTGGTAGGATACTACGGGTTGGAGTAGGTCCACATGTATTCACAGTGACAATCCCAACATCTCAAAACTTTTTTTTAAAAAAAAAAGCTATACCAAAAGCCAAACTGACATTTCAACTCAAACATGGCCAACTAACATCTCGACTAAACCACTCATTCTGTGGTTTTTAGCGGGGAAAGGGCAGCGAAAAGCCACTCCAAATCTAGAGTTATTACTATGGATTCAATATGGTCATTACACTATGAACTTATGGTCCAGTATATTTCTTATTTGCGTTGGGATTTTTTTTTTACATGGAATACCCTACTGCAAAATCTTGGCTCCGCCACTGCACCATTGGATCACAACTCCATCGGGACAACCACACCACCAAGGCGACAAAGCTCAACGCCATTTATTATTGGCCACCTTGAAACCTACAGTTACAATTGAAGAACAAATCGATCTACTGAAACATCGCCTTCTTCGCCAAAGAATCTACGGAAATATGTGGGGGGAGATAATTTCACGTGTTCCCCAAAAGAAGAAATCGTATCACTCTGTGCTATCAAGCTGGAATTGGGATGGAAGCGCGCTTTGTTGGGCCTAATGCTTCTCTTCTGTGCTCTGGCTGCTGCTTGGTTGGTTAGCCTGCGCATTAGCCAATCCATATACATGTCCCATCTTTGTTCTTTTAGTCTCCAGGTACCTGCGGTTCTCACTGGTAATTGGTGTAATCAAGGGCACCCTGCCCGCAATGCTCAATCCATAACCCTTCAGACCACTATATTTTGCAGGATTATTAGTCATCAGCTTCATTGAACGGACTCCTAGATCCCGTAATATCTGCAAAGTAGTGAAATGTCAGTGACCTAGTCATTAAATGATAGGGTTACCTCATTCGATGTACATTACAGTTTCAGGAAGTGAAACAGGCATGAAATTCTTCAATGCCTTCAAGTAAATTCAAGTTGGAGCTCTAGAAAAGTATATGATACAACTTTCCTATACGAGCAGACTTCAGAAAAAAGGAAGTGTTATGGAGAAAGGTTCCACGATAACATGACAGATAATTCGGTCTTTACCTGTGCGCCAATCCCATATTCCCGTGAGTCCACAGGAAGGCCAAGTTCCTCATTAGCTTCCACAGTATCACGCCCATCATCCTGTAAGTTATAGGCACGAAGCTTGTGGCCCAGACCAATACCCCTTCCTTCATGTCCACGGAGATAAACTAATACACCCCTTCCAGCCTTCTCAATCATCTCCATTGCCATTGCAAGCTGATCACCACAATCACATCTTGCAGATCCAAAAATGTCGCCTGTGAGGCACTCAGAGTGCACCCTCACCAAAATGTCTTGGCCATCACCAATATCACCCTGACGATCATTGGGTATGAGATTGATAGTTAGATCAGGTGTTGTAATACCTCACTAAACTAAATTCTACAGAGGCAAAATAGTACTGCAGTAACTTACTTTCACCATGGCAATGTGCTCAATGCCGTCAATAACAGATCTGTAGCAATAGGCACGGACATTTCCCCATTTCAAAGGCAAGCGTGCAACAGAAGCACGTTCAATCAGCCTGTCTCTTTTCCTCCTATACCTGCAACAGATAAAATTATGTTAGCATACCAGTCAATACCTCAAGGATCACCAGCAACAGAACATAAGAACACCGAAGAGGCATGCACATAGCCAGCCATAGGAACTATTATGATTCTCGCAACCATACTTGTTAAAAAAATTCTTGCAGCCATATGAAGTACCTAATTTTGAATCATATGTTACAACTAGGGTAGAGAAAAACTTGTAGGCCTCTGCCTGAAAACACTTTCAGATCCTTTTTTTCCTTTTTATTTTTTTGCCAGCAAACACTGTTTCAGTGTAATTATGAAATAATCGAAGAGAAAAGTGCTAAATGGTAATTGAAAGTGGTACTGACACCTTGACGTATGCTAGCTAGATGCTGACTACTGTCTTAGTAGCAACATGTCAAGCATCAGAAGCTGAAGTTTCTGTAATTCAAACTCACCTAATCAAGTCAGCAATAGATATAATCTTCAAATTCTCCCTTTCAGCAAAGACACGCAACTTTGGTAGGCGAGCCATGGAACCATCTGCATCATCCACAATCTCACAAAGGACAGCAACAGGAGGCAATCCAGCCAGCATGGCAAGGTCAACAGATGCCTCTGTGTGTCCAGCTCGTTTCAGAACACCCCCTTCTCTGTATTTCAAAGGGAAAATATGACCAGGGCGGTTGAAGTCCTCAGGCTTAGAGTCAGGAGATGCAAGGGTCATGACTGTTTTTGCCCTGTCCTTGGCAGATACCCCAGTAGTTGTGCCCTCTTTTGCATCCTGAGAAGCAAAAAAATACAGATATAGCTCAGTAGCAGACAAAAAACCATCGGAGAAGTTTCATAGGGACCAGATCATAAATTAAGGTAAGTTGGATAAATATTACCCTAAATCATTGAAATAGACATCTATAAGTATAGTTAACTTAATAAGCCTAAACATAAAAAGAACAGAAACTTAGCTCACTTTAAAATTCAATTCAATAGAATGTAAGTGTTGCTAAGTCACTATCTGAACAGAACAGTAACGTAAGAGCAAAGTAATCACTTGACAGAACAGTAAACAGCACATTGTCCAAAAAGTACAGTATAGAATTATCTCAAAATCATTGCTACATGAGGAAGGCGGCAGGAACAGTAAATAAAGAAATTTTTTCGGCTTTTACGAAAAACAGGTTTGAAGACAACAAAATCACATATCAAAACTTAATTCAAATGGATAACAACCAGCTGTTCTAGAAATCTAAGTATGAGTAAAAATCACTCAATCAATGCATCAAGTATTTCAGCATGTCATAAACAGCAACATCTCCTGCGTATGAGCTATTTATTTGATAAGGAAACCAATCGTGAAGACAACAATGCTACATGTACATGCTTCTGACAAGGAAAAACAAAAGATTACCATATCAACAGCAATAGTTAATACAATAGTGGTGGCGGGAGAATAATGATGACAATATCATACCACTGTAACAGTGAAAGCAGTGCATAGTTTCTCCTCGTTTTCTTTTGTGGTAACCATCAAAGGAAGGTTCAGTCTTTCCAGATCATCTTCTTTCATGCTGACACAAACAATTCCTGTCCCATGCCTTACTATAAAAGCCATAGCCTCTGGGGTAACCAAGGAGGCAGCCATTATCAGATCTCCTTCATTTTCCCTTGATTCGTCATCAACAACAATCACAAGCTTCAAGTACAAACCAATGTTAGCACAGCATTAGATGAGATGGAAGTACAAGATATCATAAGAAAAATTTGAGATATACTAACTTTTCCTTGTCGTATGTCCTCAATGGCATCTGCAATCGATGCGAAGCCCTCTGTCGGGCTATCCAAATCAAGTTCAGTATCTGTGTCATCGTCTGCGAACTTCTCCACAACACGTGCCAAATTAGAAGATAGGATTTCCGGCGTCATCATGGAATCCATTGGGAGTACAGGGTCAGCGACCGGATGGTCCTGGCCACGGACGGATGTGCTTTTTGGCAATAGCATGTCGCCATTCCCAGAGACACCGCCAGCTGGATAACTACCATCACTTTTGAAGGATGATGCTACTCTCAAGCTCACTGATTTCAATTTGGTGCTGTTTGAATTTGGAGGGAAGAAACTGCAGACGGGTCCCTTTGTCTCCTTGGATACATTGCACCCTTTCAAGAACTGCACCCTGCATTGTCACAAACAGGCAATCAGAAACCAAAAATCGTTCTCAGACACCAAAATGAGCGTGGCTTTATGAATGAACAATAGAATTCTTGTGACAATTTTTCTCTAGTTCAGTTCCAACTGCCAAGGATACTCTTTCACATCACTGTCATGTAAAAAAAACTGCAACTATGTTCCCCTGCGTTTCATCAATTATTCAGTTTACTGACTAGTCCACACAGGTTGAGACAGATTATATCACGCATACAAAAACGTGGCCTTCCGTGCCGATTTTTGTGCTCCAAAGCAGACCAAATCGAAGACGACCAACAAACCGAGCCACAAAGGAATGCCAGCAGGAGCAATCGAAGACGATCAACAAACCGAGCCACAAAGATGTCAGTAGGAGCAACCCCCTCCCTCCTGTTTCCTAAAGAACAAACCGGGCCGGCGCAAACATGCGAACAAGCAAGAGCACGGGTGGGGACTGGTGAGGGAGCGGCGTAGGCAAGAGCAGCTTCTTACGGTTGGCGGGTGAGGGCAGCGACGGAGGAAGACGGAGGCGCAATAGAAGCCATGCTGGCCTTGACCGCTGCGCCGGACGAGGAGGAACAATACAACCTGCAATCACATCAGAGCGCGCGCTGGATTAAGCAAACAAGCTCGAATTTCAATAAAATCGAGGAGCAGTGGTAAATTAAAAAAAAAACCGGGAGCCCCGTCGGAAACCACGAGATCTGGCACAGGCCGAACCGAGGCAGCCGAGCTGGCGATTCCTCGCGCCTAAAAGCTTAAGAGATAACGGGAAGGAGCGGGCGGGGGCGGGAATGTCTTACCGTGGGCGCTGCTCCGGCGAAGCCTCCGGCGACGTCGGCGATTGTCCTAGGAGGACAAGTGCTGTTTGGGTTTTGGTTTTGGGGGTGATTAGGAGGAGAATGGGGTTGGTGCGGTGCGGGCGCGGGTGGGAGAGGCGTCGAGACGGAGCGGGTGAATTTATAACGTGCGTGCGGCCATGGACGCGGCAGGTTCCTCTGCACGGGCTTCGGGTGCACTGGCACAAACCGGGTCTGGATTCGCTAGGCCCTGTTTACTTCCCATGCAAATCCAAAATATTTCCTCTTTCATCTATCACATCGAATTTTTAAACGCATGCATGGAGCATTAAATGTAGGTAAAAAATAATTAATTGCATAGTTTGTCTGTAAATGTCGAGACAAATCTTTTGAGTTTAGTTAGTCCATAGTTGGACAAATTTTACCAAATAACAACGAAAAGTGCTACAGTAACTTTTCACCCAATTTTTCCCAACTAAGGCCATGTTTAGATTGCAAAAAAATTCAACCCGGTGAATAGTACCACTTTCGTTTTATTTGGCAAATATTGTCAAATCGTGGAGCAACTAGGCTCAAAAGATTCATCTCGTGATTTCCAACTAAACTGTGTAATTAGTTATTTTTTTACCTACATTTAATACTCCATACAAGCGGCTAAAAATTGATGTGATGAAAAGAGAGTGAAAAAACTTGTAATTTTGAGGGAAACTAAACGAGGCCTAAACACACCCTAGTAAAGAACGAGCAGGTACCAGCACTTGTCAGGATGTGCGGCTTATCGGATCCGGGCTGGAGCATGAACGCCATCGGGAATCCGAAAATAAGGTGGGGGCCAAGCGCTTCGCGATCGCGATTTCGCGCGGGCGCTTCCGAGCAGGCAAAGAGCTGGCAGCCATGGGGCCCCCTTGCAGCACGAGCAGTCGAGCACGGGAATGGTGAGGAGCAACGGCCGACTGGAGCCACCGGGTCTGGATGAGATTCCCCAAGTGGCGCAGTTCGACGGCGGGGCCCACAGCACCTTCGGAGGTGGTCTGGTCAGCTTGGTCAAGCAGCCTCGCTGTCGCCCAGGTCCTCGCCCCGCAAGAGGAGGAAGAAAAGCCGCCCCCCTTGTCTTCTCTCCTCTCCGCAGGACGTGCGTGCGGTTGCAATCGGGTGACGTCGACGCTGACGCATGCTGTATATGGGCGTGCTGGTGATCACATGAAAACATCATGTTGCGTGATAACATGGAAAAAAAATGAACACTTTCTTAAAAGAGTTTTACCCTCAGCTTTTAAGAAAGCAAAAAAAAATGAATGAATATTTATCAGTATTGTGCAACTCTTTGCTTTGCTTTGTAACTTCAACTGTTGATTTTAATAGTATACACCAATAAGGACCGGTTCTCCGATCCCTCCCGTTTCTTAAAAAAACACGTCTCTTATGTCTCTTATTAATTCATCTTATTAGTTGTTAATAATGTTATTTAAAACACATCATTATCATTTAGGCTATGTTTAGTTCCCCATGAATGCAAAATGCAAAATGCCAACTACTTTAGAATGATGAAATGCAAAATGCTAAAATTTTTATGGATATGTTTAGTTTCATCCAAAATGCCAAATTTTTCATGGGGTGGGTGAGGGCTAGTTGGTTTTTGGCTTTTTTGGCCTCTTGAGGTCAAAATCCAAAATGGAGAATAGATACATTTTTGATAAAAATTTTGCATGGTGTTTAGTTCCATTCTGTAAAATGATGGGCCAAAATCTAATTTTTTTTGGTGAAATGGGGAACTAAACACACCCTTAATACGAGCTAATTTTACACATATATTAATGGGTAAGTATTTGCATGGGAGAGGCTGCAGTGTTTAACAACTTTAGCTTTGCCCTTCGTGTTAGGCTGGCCCTCAGGGCACTCCCAACCCATGATTTTTGTGGATAGTTTCTAAGAACAAGGAAGAGCAATTAATTAATATACCTTAGAAACTATCTTTCTCAACCCTTAATTTCTATAGCAGTTTCTATATAGATGAGAACTTAAATGCACCATAAAAAGAGATGGATCAGAATCAACAAAATAGCCTTCACGTGTACATCCAGTCCATCTCACGTACACTGAACATGACCTTTCAAAAACAACATATAGAATAACGCTAGTAGCAGAACATAGGATGCTAGTAGCTTTTTCGATATTGGCCCTGTTTTGTAGCACTACTTTAGCAGTACTTTTCAACGAATAAACAATGTTTCTTTCACAACAAATCAGTATAAACCAAATTTCATATAGAAGTACATGCAAACATTATACAGAAGAACGCATATTCTTCTGGGAATCTTGGTATCTCTGGCTAGCTCCGTTTGAGCAGCACTAGCATATAGGAAAGAAACGTCATGCAGCGGTGGGAGGTGACGAGTTAAGCAGATCCTGGTGGCAGGCGGGGAAGGAAGCCATGGAAATGATTTGGGACGGCCCAACGCGTAATCTATCGTTTCCTTTGGTTCTGGACCACGAGTAAACTAACTCAGTCGCCACATTAGCAAAATTGCTTAGGGCAGTCCCAATGGGAGGTTTCTAGTTGCATCTTCCAAGAGAGAAACAGAGCAATTAATATCTACTAGAAACTATCTCTCCCAACCCATGGTTTCTATGGCAGTATTAATATAAATGATAAATTAAATGCAACACAAAATGAGAGTGGATCAACTGTGGCAATCATCCATGTAGCCTCCAGATCAACACAAACTTTCATTCATGACAGCAAACAAAGGCTATTTCTGCAGTCCAGCAAACTTATATTAACGCCCAACATGTAGACATGTTCCAGAACCATATATCACTAATAGCAATCCAGGAATAAAGATAATAGGTAGCAGATATAGTTGATTACAAAAGAACTAAAGTTCATGATACGCATATAGCAAAACAATAATAAGGTGGCATCATCCAGAAGGCACATTTGCAATAGGTTATGCAGCACTCCAGAAGCAAACGAGCATGAACTCCAGAAGCCTGGTCACACAGCACTTCAGAAGCAAACAAACATGAACTCCAGAAGCTTGGTCACGTAGCACTCCAGAAGCAAACAAACATGAACTCCAGAAGCTTGGTCACGTAGCACTCCAGAAGCAAAAATAACACGAACTCCAGAAGCCATCAGGTCGCACATCAATCCAGAAACCATAATCTGCAGGACAAAACAGTAAACAAATGAATTTAAAAAAAAAATCATTATTCAGTAATATCTGCACACAAAGATGAACTAGCATGAGCTACTTGGATGACCTAGCAATATTTGCACACTAAACCCATGAATCATTAGTTTATCATGAAAATATATGTACCTAATTATTTTGCCTTTGCATTGAATTCCCAAACTTTTGCCAAATATGTTCAATCAAATCTGATTGAAGTTGTTTGTATGTTGGGCGATCATGTAAGGCGGCATTCCTATTAAGCACGTCTTCCATCTCTGGGTTTTCTCCATGAGTGATTGTAGCTTCTTCAACAATATATGTGCTGCCTTCCTCATTCAAATTAAATGGAACCTGCTCTATATCCTTCTCATCTTCAATAATCATGTTGTGGAGAATTATACAAACAAGCATGATATTCTGAAGATCCCCTTGCTCATAGAGACGCGCTGGTCAACGCAAAATACAAAAGCGAGACTGCAAAATGCCAAAAGCGCATTCAACATCCTTCCTTGCCCCTTCTTGCTTCTCTGCAAAAAGCTTATTCAACAAGCATGGTGGTTGATGAGACATTAGGCAAAGAGAACTACAGATGTAGGGTAGTAGGAAGAGGGCAGAGGAAAGAGGGCAGAGGGCAGAGGGCGTGCAGTCCATATATATATATATACACACCAGAGGGCGTGGGCTGTGTTCTAGTTTCAGTTTCACACCAATAACTGCTTTCACACAAATAAGTTGGAGTGTTCACATGCAGATTTCAAGAGACATGCAGTTTTCACACCAATTACTGCTTTCACACAAATAAATACTGCAGTTGCCAGGAGACACGCAGTTTTCAGTTTCTAGTTCACATGATCTAGGCAAATAAA
Organism: Saccharum hybrid cultivar R570; assembly: GCA_038087645.1. Classification (NCBI taxonomy): domain Eukaryota; kingdom Viridiplantae; phylum Streptophyta; class Magnoliopsida; order Poales; family Poaceae; genus Saccharum; species Saccharum hybrid cultivar. The sequence continues at coordinate 3,797,279 of JAQSUU010000198.1, forward strand.
GTTGGAGTGTATTGCCAACTAAATGGAAACTTTCTGGAGTACTGTTTAAGTATTGCCAACTGCAGAGTTCACATGCAGTTTTCAGTTACAGAGTTTTCTGGTTCTTGTATTGCCAACTAAATGGAAACTTTCTGGAGTACTGTTTAAGTTCAGCAAATTGGTAAACCCTCCTTGTGGGTATATCCTAAAAAAATTAAAAAGAGATAACTCTATAATTAATTATAGCATGAAACAAGGTACTGATTTAACTTGAATACTTAATTACAACATGAAACAAGCTACTGATTCCTTATACTTCTATGTAAATGGGATACATTTGAAATGAGCTAAGTGTGGGAATCATGGACACTTGCAGAATCTAAAAAAAAACAAGGTCGACATTAGGCAAAATGATTCTATCATTCAGTTGGCAACCTCTGCCCTATTGCTTGCAGGAAAGGATGCCTCAATTTTTCTATGGACATTCTACTACTTCAACCAGCCAATGTCAATTTCATACTGAACAAACAGCAGCATATATATGTTATACCTTGCTACCCATTGAGGGACAGTACTGCTAGGCATTCGATATACTGTATTGCTAGGCATTGAGAGAATATTGCAGCATATATACTGTACTGCTAGGCATTGAGAGAAATATTGCAGCATATATATATATACTGCTAGGCATTGTCAGAAACAGTCAGAAATAGGCATTCGATATACTGTACTGCTAGGCATTCAGAGAATATTGCAGCATATATATGTTATACCTTGCTACCCATCACCGATCCCAGCCTGGAACACTAGAACAACCATCACTGGAACACTACAACTGATAGGTAAACATACCCTTCACTTGGAGCCCATCGGAGACAAACTTCTCCACCACGCAGGTAAACCAGTGGCTTGAAGACTTGGAAGCGGTGGTGGAGATGCTGCAGCAGCCAGGGAGGCAGGATTGCCGGCGGCCGTAGTGGATCCATCAGCAGGGGCAGTGGGAGCACGGGCGACGGGAGCACCAGGGACCGAATCAGATCGGGCAGCGTGGGCGGCCGGAGCACCCCTGCCTCGCCTGGAACTTGAGGACGGTGGCCGAAGTGGATTCATGTCCAAGAGATTAGGGATGGATTGGGGGCGGAGGATGCTAGGGTTTGCAATTGGGGCCTTGGGGACGAGCTATTTGGGGCCAGCGGTGCCGGGTGAAGTCCCAGGCGAGCGAGCGCGGGAGAATGGCGAGGCGGCGGCGGGAGCTGCGCGGGAAATCCAGCTCGCGATGGAAATTGGAGACGCAAAGGTAGAGTTGCGCGGGAGAGGGCAGCTCGAGCGCACACGGAAGCGGGCGGGGCAGGCGCGAGAACTTGGCGCCAGGGCGCGCGAGAGGAACCGCGGGAAGCGGAGGTGGGCGGGAAGAAGGGAAGCGAGCGCGTGGAACAGGCCGTGCGGTAGCGGCGGCGTAGTCGATCCGCCATTACTCCCCGAGAAACGACTCGTTTCTACCCAACGCGGAATTGGCCGCGTCTACGGGCCTCGAACCCAGGGTCGACGTCGTTCCTTGAGGTAGAAATCGTTTCCTTCTTTTCTCCTCTCTATCTTCATTAATACATATGCCACATCAGCAAAACGCTGAGCTGTCAAGCTAATTAATAGAGATAGAAACTACTCATTAATTGCCATTGGGACTGCCCTTAGGTGACATACTATTTAATGCCATGAAAACTACTCCTAGCTTTAGGTTGGGAGTGCCCTCACTAGCATTGTTGGAGTTTGTGCCCTAACTGAGGCCCTGTTTAGTAGGGCTTCTCCAACGGCTTCAGGAGCCGTTTGGAGCCGTTTTCTGCCAAACGGGGTAAAATAAAACAGTTTCACCGATGGAGCCCCTAAAAATGTGCTCTCACAGAGCTTTGGGGTGGGAAGGAGCCAAAAATAGTAGCTTCTCCCAGCTTCACCTCATCATGCATGGTGTTTTGTGAGACCATGTTTCAAGGGAACTATGCATGTGGAGCTCTTTTGCCAAACAATTTACTAAAAACGGCTCTGCTCCACAAATGGAGCTGTTCATGGAGCTGAAGCAAAAAAAAACGGCTTCACTGGTGAAGTGGAGCCGTACCAAACGGGACCTGATTATAGAGATAACCCGTTTGTTTTTCTTCTCCTCTCGTCTCTCAACTCAGGGCAAATCTGAATGAAAACTTTTATATAACTTGCTTACATTATTGTTCTTACTCTTAATTTTCTGGGGGGACGATGCACGACACGTCAGACAGCGGTAGACAGTGAAATCTTTCGGGGCATGCACGACTAGCCGAGATCCAGTAATTGTGCCCATGAGAAGCGCGAGACAGCGAGATGTGTTCTGGGAAACAGGCAAATAGTGTGTGCCCACACACACACACGCACAAAAAAGGACAGCTTCTGTTTTACTAGCGGTGCCGTGACGTGACCACGTAAAATCGGAGCGCACACACACCGATACACGTGAGACGTGACAGCTGCTGAGCTGCAGCACGCGCGACCATGAGGACGGACACCCATGGCGATGCAATGCAAGTGACCAAGACCGTGCAATGGGATGAGTCAATCATGCACGGACCACGGAATCGTATTGCGGATAAGTACGTGCTACCATGCGCGCAGTGGCGGATGCAGAATGAAAATCAAGAGGGGACTAAAATCATAGAGATGTTGATTTGCACGAAGATTTAACGGTGATTTAAGGTTTTTGCTACAGTGTTTTTAATGCTAAATCCAGTCATTAGGGGGGGCTGGAGCCCACCCAGCCCCCCTTAAGATCCGCCGCTGCATGCGCGGATGATGATGTGGGGCATATATGATATCACTGGCGAGCGATGGCATTGGATGATGCTTAATGCGGACAGCTGTGTGTAGTTTTCGGGAGTACTCCCCCGTCCCTAAACATACGTTGTTGTTGATTCGTAGATAATATGTGTAACATTTATATTTTTAAATAAATTTATTAAAAAAATTATATTTAAATATTTTTTTAATAATATTAATTATATATTATAAATATTAATATTTTTTAATATATATTTAGTTAAAGTTGTTTTTTGGAAAGTGAAAACGATAGATATTTAGAGATAGAGGGAAGAGGGAGTATACCTTAAGTAAGGCCACTCATTCAGCAAGAATAAAGAAAAAAGAGAAAGATGCTAGTGATAAAATAGGCAAACTCGATACGATTCGCACAGAGAAACCAAACTCCAGTCCACTACGGCACACCACTACGAGAGAAATTTTATTTCTTCTTCCCCTACCTACCAAATTATCGCATCGCATTCGTTCTCTCTCAAAAGAAGATGCTCATGGTGCCGCCGAGTCGCCGCCGACTATGCATGCTCTCTCCTCGTCAGTTTGATGACTTTGACTAAGCTGTAGTTGTGCTTGTGCCTTGTGCCGTTGTGCGCTCGCCGCCGCCGGCGCTTGGAGGCGCACGGAGAAAACGTTCTTCCAGGGAATGATGGCAGCCCGAGCGCCATGCTAGCAGGCTAGTACTCCGCACGACCGCACCAGTTTCCTCGAAGACGCACCAGGGTTAGACTGACTGACTTGACTTCGATGCCGGCGTCCCACTCCCACGCGCCCTGCGACCGGGACCGGTACCTGGTCCGACCGGGCCCTGCTCGCCCAATTTTTTTAAAACTGCTAAACAAAAAATCTTTTTAAAATTGTAATTCACGCTTTTCAATATTATAAAATTAATTAAATATATACAAAAATACTAATAGTGATTAATCATAAAATATATTTATAGAAACTTATTTAGAGATACAAATGCTGATACTATGTTTATAAATTTAGAGAAATTAAAGATAAAAGCATAAATCTTGAGCATCTATGACAAGGATCTTAAAAAAAGTCCCCACTCTACTTTTTAGTGCCAGAGCAAAAAAAAAAGACAATCTATTAGAGCTCCAATTTGAGTCTCTTTTTTTATGTAGCCCCCCAAAATCTCCCCCTTCCCCCATCTCCCAAGATGCGTGGTGGTGGGCTCCCTAATTTTTTTTAAAAAAATTATCCGCACCAACTTCCTCCCACGTGTCTTCTTTCATCTCTGACTCTCTTCCGCGCCACCACCCTATTCCCTTGTGCTACATCATTAGTGGGGCCAAGCCTGCCCCTCATAACCCCTCTGGTCGAAGTCCTCTCCCGCCGCATTGCCACCAAGGCCACGGCCACCCCTCCTGTGTGGTCCTTCCCTCCCATTGTGCCGCCATCGAGGCCAAGCCCGCCCCTCCCGTCGCGGCCCTCCTCACTGCCGATCCCCTCGTCTCTTTTCCTAGCGGCAGGGACGGGAGCTACGGAATAAGAGAGGAAAAAATAAAAAGAATAAGAATGACAACAAGTAGGTCCTAAAAAAAGGCCCTGCCTAGTTTAAGGGTTCATCCAGTAAACAAGGCTCTTAAAAGTAGAAGAAGTCTTTGAATCCTAAATAGAGGTCTCTTTTAGTGGTCATAGTTAGATTTGCTTAGTTCTCTATCGTACTTGATCTGTAGTATTTTAGACTTTGGAGCGGAGGACGGAGACATTATACAAGAGAAATACGAAGCTTTTTTTAGGGGAAAAACGCGAAGCCTAGTTAGTACGTTAAGGCTGGTCCACCGGCCCAATCCTTGTCCAGCCCAGCCCATCGATCCACACCCTCCGCGAAAACAGCTCATCACGACGTAGGGTAGCGACGAAAACGATCGGAAACGATTGACACGAGACCAAATCACTTTCATTTTCACATTTTTTTAAAACAAAATCGATACGATATTGTCGGAAATGAATACGATACCGATATTATGATAATTTCGAAAACGATAATAGTTGATCGGAAAATACATCGATAATGATCAGAATCCATGAGAACGATATCCTTAAAAACGATAAACACAACAAACTGTAGCACATGAGAAGAGACATAAAACTCGACCCATCTCACATGACAATAGTTATAAATAAAGCCACAACCGACAAGACTATAAGCTAAAACCACAATTCACACCATCTTAGGTCTCAAATAAGCTAAACCTCAGAGTTCGGGTGCAGTATATGATTGACTCATTGCCTTTTTATTCATATATGGATGAAATATTTGTCGTATAGTTTCTCAAAAAATACTTACTTTATGTGCTTGTGTGTACAGATGGGATGCTTAAATGTGGGCCAATTGGACTTAAAGTATATGCATTATATAGTATATAAATAAATTAGGATTCAAGGCCTTTGAATTGGTAACTACTGACGGTAAATTACCGGCTAAATACGGTAATCTTCGAAAATGGTCGGAAGATGACAAAATTGTTTTCGCTTTCGTTTTCAATTATTTTTATCGTTTTCGTTTTTATTTTTTTATTATCATTACCATTTCTGTTTAGGTTTGAACACCGAAAAAAACACGAAAACGATTTCCGAAAATCGGAGGTTATTCATCACTAGCGCAGGGCACAGCCGCCTCGATCCGCGCACCGCGCCTGCGCGCCCCGCGCCGTCCGATCCGATCCACCTGCCCCTGGCCGAAGCACACACGCCTAGGGATGAAAACGATCGGAAACGATCGATAGGAGGCCAAATCACTTTCGTTTTCACATCTTTTTCTCGAAAACGAAATCGATATGATATTATCGGAAACGAATACGGCGCCGATATTCCGGTAATTTCGAAAACGATAGTAGTCAATCGGAAAATACATCGATAACGATCGGAATCCATGAGAACGGTATCTAAAAAACGATAAACACGCCAAACTGTAGAACATGAGAAGATCTATATAACTCGACCTATCTCACATGACAATAGTAAATAAAACCACAATTGACAAGATCACAAGCTGAAACCACACAATTCACACAATCTTAGGTCTTAAATAGTGGCAAACCACGCAACAGTATGGCAATTCTTGACAAAGATACAAATAAATGATCATGTTCTAAGTTGACTCGACATAAATAGTGATCAAAACATGAATTATTAGAGTTCCTTTTTCAGTGAAGGCTGTAGCCTGTAGGTTTCTTAAAGATGAACGTCAGACATGTCATCGTCGTCCCTGGCCACATCTTCCCATCCATATTCTGAGTATTCATCCTACATAGTTTGTGATGGATACATACATATGTTAGTTCTCATACAAGGCAACTGTAGATGAGTTAGTAACAAGCATCATATTAATGTACGGAGATATGTAAGACTCGTAGCAATAGATGTATTAGCGCAATAGTGCTAATAAGAAATAAAAATTTGAAAAACACATAGCTAATAAGAAGCAAACACAATATATGTATGTGTGGCAGGTAGCAGCCAACACATCATATACAAGGTAAAGGCTAGAAAAAAGAACCTCGAGTGTTGATTGCCTTCTTGTTATACACATGAAATACTTCCGTTAGATAGTTTCTTTCCAAAAATTATTTGTCTTATGTCCAGATGTGATCCTTTCCAAAAAAAAATTGCCTTGTGTGCTTGCAGCTTGCGTGTACAAATATGATCCTTTCTAAAAAAAATTGTCTTGTGTGTTTGCGTGTGTAATGCATTGTATATCTATAAATAAATAAGGATTCATTAATTAAAGGTCTTTGAATCGGTAATTACCGACGGTAAATTACCGGTTAAATACGAGAATCTTCGAAAACGATCGGAAGAGGGCAAAATCATTTTTGCTTTTGTTTTCGATTATTTTTACTGTTATCATTTTCGTTTTTTCGGTTACCGCTATCATTTTCGTTTAGGCATAAAAATCAGAAAAAACTCGAAAACGATTTCGAAAAATCGGAGATTATCCTTTTCGTTTTCATCCCTACACACGCCTCTCGCGCCAGCCCCTCCCTCCAACCGTAGCGCGGCCGTCGTCTCCCACTCGTCGCTATAAATGACTCCGCGGTCAGCGTCTCTGTCCGTCTGTTTTTGCGAAAAAAAAAGGTGAGGAATCCTCTTGTTTCCTGGCGGTCGTCGTGTCGCTCCAGATTTGGGGAAGGAAATCCGGCTAACCGCGAGTCGAGTCGAATCGAGAGGTGAGTTGACGTCCGCGCCTTCCCTTGTCTGGAACTGTAGTTTCGGGTGACGTTAGTTAGCCGCGCGCGCGCGCTTGTTGGAGGTTAGGGTTTCGTTCGAATCGCCTGATGCGACCGATGATGATTCACGGGGGCATCCTCCACCCTATTCTTATCTGTTTGGTCGTGCCTTTGCGTATACTAGCTAATTTTTGCGATTTGCCGTCATATTATGCTTTCTGACGTGTTGTCGGCACTTTAATACGATGTTTCATATATGAAATCGAGGATTAGATTCGAATGTGCATTTTTCGAGAGCGGCCGTTTTCCCGGATGATTAGGTTGGATATTCTGTAGTTCCTTGCATCTGGGCTGAATCATTCTGTGGATGCTAGATTTGCGTCTGTTTGTTGAAATTGCTGTCTTATGTTTAACTCTGATTGGTTGGTAGATTTTGCCACTTTTGGCTTGCAACATTGTGCTTCTATTGTTGCTTAGGTTGGGCTTTCTGAATGGGCTAGTGGCTTGCAACATTGTGCTTCTATTGTTCAAATTGATGTCTACTTTTAGTTCTTCATATAGATTTCTAGAACCAGGGTTGTTAGGGGGCCCACAGTAATAATGTTGTTTGAATGCTGCTGTGGGAAAAATCTAGGAGAGGGCAGTCCTCCCTCCGCCCCTGGCCAATTAATATTCTTATCAGTGATTATAAATGAAGCTGAATGGATGGTGTTCTACAACAACAACAACAACAACATAGCCTTTTATCCCAAGCAAGTTGGGGTAGGCTAGAGATGAAACCCAAAAGAGACGAGAAACAGGGAGACACAAAAAGGACATAAAGGGAGACAAAAGAGGTCACGGTTCCGGCACGTTGATTGCCAATCTCCAAGCGCTCCTATCCATAGCTAAATCCTTAGAGATATTCCACTCCTTAAGATCTCTCTTAACGGACTCGTCCCAAGTTAGTTTAGGTCGACCTCTACCGCTCTTTACATTATCGGCCCGCTTTAGAACTCCACTACGCACCGGCGCCTCAGGAGGCCTCCGTTGGACATGTCCAAACCATCTCAACCGATGTTGAATCAGTTTCTCCTCAATTGGTGCCACCCCAACCCTATCCCGAATATCGTCGTTCCGGACTCTATCCCTTCTTGTGTGCCCACAACACCAACGCAACATACGCATCTCTGCTACACTCAATTGCTGGACATGTCGCCTTTTTGTAGGCCAACACTCAGCACCGTATAACATAGCCAGACGAATCGCCGTCCTATAGAACTTACCTTTCAGCTTCTGAGGCACATTTGAATGCATGGTGTTCTACTTGTGCTTTTATGCTTGTTTTGAAAGCAATCACAGGAGCTCTGCCTTTCAATTAAGTAGACAGGGCACCCTATATTTTCATCGTGCAAAATTGTGGATGGTATATTCATTTGAAGGATTCTGCTATTTTCGTAGTCAGGATAGCTGAATAGGAATAGACTATTGATCCTCACTTGCAAGTTAGCTTGTTCTGAAACGTCAGATTTGCACAGGTCATTACTGGGTGAAAACGTTGTATGTTTTTGTCTGGAAACTACATTTGCAATGTTGCTAAATGATGAAACTGGGATTCTTGTCTTGGTACATTTGTGGTATGGAAAATGCAATTACATTTGCAATGTTGCTAAATGATGAAACTGGGATTCTTGTCTTGGTACATTTGTGGTATGGAAAATGCAATTTCAACTCAAGTATTTGACTGAAAGTTCTGATTAACTTGCTTTGTGTCCTATGTTTGTTATTCAAGCTGCTAATGTACTTACAATCTGGTGTAAGATGTTTAGGTTTTTTTATGTATTTGATTTGATAACCATGCATTGGTTGCCTCATTGGTTGAAGCACAAAACATTTTACCTGTAGTTTCTTTTCTTGGAAAATACCTATGCGCACATGCACCTGCTTTTTGGAAAATATTTTACTGATGTTGCTTAAGATAGTTCATGTGACACTGCCATTTTTTATTTATGCATTGAATAGTTACAAAGTTTAAAATCAATACTGTGCATGCAAGTACATATACATAACTGAATAAGATATGCATTTAATTCATGATTGTGTGTGCAAAAGCGTGAACAAACCAAACAAGATCTGTTTATGAACTAGTTTTGTTGCCAGCTAACCCTGATGCAGGGTAAGGTTGTGAGGAGAAATAGTATTAGTGTTGATAGTAGAATTCATTAGATATGGTGGACTTCCCTTTTTATTTGAAACCTGCAACCATGCCTAATTGTTTAGCTTTATTTACAAAACTCATCCTATCTGTAGTATTTGTATACAGCAAACAGTTGGGTAAACTAGTAGCTTACTTATGCTTATGCAAAGATGCAACCTGTTAATGGAGATGGAAAGCTTCCCTTCCATTGGATTTTATGAATCACCTTTTCTTTTCTTATTATTGTGGAGTAACTGGAATTATTTTCTGCACGTCGCCTTTTATTTTCATGTTATTGTGGAGTACCTGTCATTTCTTCTACTCCCTCCGTTTCAAATTATAAGTCGTATATGTAAATGCACAGCAAAAGCTACGTATCTAGAAAAGCCAAAACGGAACGGAGGGAGTATTTATCACTTTTTCTTTTTCTTTGACTTAGTCTTAGGTGATGTACTGTAATTGTCAAATAAAAAAAGGAACAATTTTGTCTTAATATTTCCTTTAGGTAACATATACTGGGTGTGAACTAACCTGAGACTTGTGTACTGTGTGCTTGAATATCTTTTGGGGAGATTTGTAGACTTTGAGCATGATCTGTAGCCACAGCTTCATTGTATATGTTCATTTCAGTTTGCAGTTAATTTATAATTCAGTCTTTTGTGTAGGACTAGATGGCGCGTACCAAGCAGACTGCTCGCAAGTCCACTGGAGGAAAGGCTCCTAGGAAGCAACTCGCTACAAAGGTTCGTTAGGTGTTCCTTTTAGTGTATGTTTCTGTGGTGTGCCTACAGAATCATGCTTTACAGGACCGATGATTGATGAACATTGTGGTTTTGCTTTGACAGGCAGCCCGTAAGTCTGCACCCACAACTGGAGGAGTGAAGAAGCCTCACCGATACCGCCCAGGGACTGTTGCTCTTCGGTAGGTGCACACAACTATCTTCAGTTGATACTATAAATCTTTTGGCTGAAGATATTCTGCGAACACTTGTCCCATAACTTCTTCCTTTCTAGTGAGATCCGCAAGTATCAGAAGAGCACTGAGTTGCTGATTAGGAAGCTGCCATTCCAGAGGCTTGTCAGGGAGATTGCTCAGGATTTCAAGGTGAAAGCACTAAAATCTTACATGCTGACATTTATGCTATATGTGGGATATCCATGGAAGGTCTGTAGAATTTGTTTGAGAGCGTGTTCTTATTTCTCTTTCCTAAACTGCCGTGCAGACGGATCTGCGCTTCCAGAGCCACGCAGTGCTTGCTCTGCAGGAGGCAGCTGAGGCCTACCTGGTTGGTCTCTTCGAAGACACTAATCTGTGCGCCATCCATGCTAAGCGCGTGACCATCATGCCCAAGGACATTCAGCTGGCAAGGAGGATCCGTGGTGAGAGGGCGTAAGTCTGTCGATGGGAGGAAGAAACTCTGCGTGCGTTCTGTGTTCGTCTCACCCTGGTTTTGTGAAAAGATAATCTAGTATAAACTGTACTGGTCAGTCTGACTGTAGCCGTAGTGGCGGATGCGCATGCTTGTCAGTTCGCGTGTCTGGAGTCTGCACGGAGTCTTTTATTCATTCCACTTTGGATTGTAGTCGGATGTCGTGATTTGTCACCGGTTGCTGAACGTGTATCCAGGCCGCTGGCCGCCTTTGGTTCTCTGAACCTCTGAATATTCATCCTATTCGTCTGTTTGTCAGTTTTGCGCGGTTTCTTCGACTTCTCTGGTGGCCGGCCGTTCCGGTCTCCATTTCGATTCTTTTTTTTTTTGAAAGGGGCACTGCGAGTTAAATGGGCTGAATTGTTTGGAAGTGAAGATCGGGTGGCTGTGCATTGCAAGATCAGCAGAGCCGATGAGCTCCATGGGAGGGGAGCCCAGTCCAACAAATGTGCACTTGGGACTCGTGATCGCCTTGCCTGATCGGTAGGTCGGCCCTCACACAGACGCCCCCACCCTGGCTTATGCTGATGTTTGCTGATTTGCTGTGAGAAAAAAAATAGCTGATGAGCCATGCTGTGAACAGTACTCTTTAGTATCAGCGTAAACCAAATTTCAGCGAAACGAGCTGCTCTGCCTTGATGTCGCACCGACAGTTTGTTCTGGTTCTATTTCCGCCCTCACTGGTTTGGGCATCGCTGTTGCCATTGCTTTCTGAAAAAAGAAGCGTTCGTTGGATTGCTCGTACAGCCGTACGTACTAAGCAGAATGCTTGTCATTATGATTCCTTCGTTGCATTGCCAGTGCGGCAGTGCCTGTGTCTACCTGAAAGCGGCCAGCCATCCATATTCAGCAGCACGGAACGGAAGGAGTCCGGGCGCCCCTGTCTCTGAACATCTATGCTGGGTACGAGCCCACACGCCCCCAGCCGTCGGCCCTTGCGTTGCCTTGCGTTCAATTGCCTAGCCTCTTGATCACCCCCGCACGACTGGACAGGCCGATGCACGTTATCTGTGGTGAAAGAAACCGTCAAATGGACGTACGCCGACCACTTGCCACCGGATCCGACGACGGCGTCTGTGCGAGCAACAAGTTTATCGTGTCTAGTCTAGCAGGTGAAGGGTGATGCGAGCGAGCACGTCCAGTGGTCCGCGGCCATCCATCCAGTGGGATGACGCGAACGCAACTGCCGCCGCTCGACGTCGCTTTTCGCTGACGCCGCCGCGCCTGCTCGGCGCTCTCTTTGATGGCCCTTCTTCACTCGTCAGACACATGGAACCAGCAAACCTGTACAACCGCTCTCCATGCTCTAGCTTCACACTAGATACCTAGTAGTAGTAGACGACTACACGGATTTGGTGTTGATTGGCTAAAAAATAAAAAAAACTGGCATGCGAGCTAATTAAGGCGACAGTTTCCTGAGTTTTCAGCGCGTAACAAGCCGACAGGCAGGTTTGAGAGCCAAGGATTGATGCTAGCTAGCTGTGGTGACCTAATCGCCCCTTTTCTTGGCGATATATATACTAAAACAAAGCGAACCGTGACAAAAAACTATCCACATTTTCCCTCTTGTTATTTCAGCATCCGGCGCTGTCACGCCAGTACCGAGCCGACACATCGGTGGCCGGGGGCGACGTCCGCGTCCAAATAATGTATCTACTGACCGCGTAGCCGCCGCTGCACCGCCTTCACCTAAAACAAACAAACGGCCTGATCAAGAAAGGCGATGCGGAGTTATTGGCGGCTCGCTTGTAGACGGCATCGCGTTAAGGCTCGGAGATATTTGGCGTCGAGCGACCTGTCCAGATTAAGGGTGTGTTTTGGCAGGCCTAAGGAGCTCGTCCGGCTCCTCTGTTTTTCGATGAAAAGCGGAGCCAAAGCCGGAGAGTATCTCTAACAAACAGACCCTAATTATCATCCTGTTTATTGCCGCAGCACCATGGTAAACGGATTGACGCAGCAAGGAGCAGCAAAGTGCACATCACATGCCCTGAGTGATCAGAAGGTAGCGGAAACATCTACGGGGGTACTATCGATGGATACTAGCAGCCGCCCGTCGCCATTGGATCACGCGAGCATAAGTCAGTAGATAATAATAATAAAATAATAATACAAAAGCAACCCGACGGTGGGCCTGGGATCACACGCAGGTACGTACGTACGCAACGCGACGTGTTGGAGAGGTGAAGCCTGCGTCTCTTTCTCAATCTCACCTGCTCCAAATCCCCCTGCCGAGCTGCACTGCACAGCTCAATTCTTGTATGATTTGATTGATTTCCCGGTTGTAATCTTTTCTGTTTATATAAATCTCACCTCACTCTCATGCCATTGTCAGTTGCCACCCACCCCTATAAAATCTGCTCCGTGTCTGTCATCGCGCTTTGTGTGCGAGTACTCCTGCTAGAGAACGGACACCGCCGCACCGGGTTGCGAGGGACCGACCAGGCGATCGATGCAGCCGTCGTCTTCCAGGGCGAGGTGAGACCATGCATCCCACGGAGACAACACAGAGCATTCCGATGAGCGATGATCCCACTCTGAACTGAATTCTTGACGATCGGCCTGTTCATGGTCCGGGTTTGCGGTTTTGGCCGGGTTTGTAACCCAAGCCGCATCCTCATTTACTCGTCTGGGTTGGTTTCGGGTTGGTCTCTCGGTTTCCACGGGTCGGTGCTCTGTTTCTCTGATTACATGCACAATAGAAAAAGAAGTGTTGTTCTAGAGCTCGCTTGCATCTATGGATATACGATGCGGTACCTGGCTTCTCGTCTCGGCCGATGGCTTCTCTTGGCGCCGGCATAGAAGAACGAGCGGTCGGGCGTTTGGCTGCGCTGCTGCGCTCGGGCCGGCGGCGACGAGCAGGAAGTGCGCTCCTTCCGGCGATGCCCCCTGCAGGCCTGCACTGCGGGTTGGCCACACCAACGTTGGGCCCCCAAGTGAAAATGATCAACCAGCACGACGGCACGGCAGCGGCGGCCGCCCGCCCGCCCACCAGATGCGGATCGAGGGGCTAATTGGTTTGGGGAAGAGAGTGAAGGAAAGGAGAAGATGCTGGAGGGCACGGACGCCCAGCCAAGCATGGCAAGGCAAGAGATGATGCCCTGGCCGCCAGCGTTGCTTCCATCTCGCGTGACATGTTTCGTCTTCACCACCGCCGGCAGCCAACCTCGCCGAGGAGTACTTTGATTTTTTATTTTGCTTTTTTAGTTGTTCCTTTCTGTCAGCAGGTTTTTCGGGTAAACCCGCATACCACTCCAACCCGCGTAATATGGTATGACGGTTTTCTCTGGGTACGGTGCGGGCTGGTCTCCGGTTTTTACAAACCAATGAACAGGGCTACTTGACGAGTTCGTTCTCGCGCGCCGTGCAGATCCAGGTCCTGGGGTTCCGGGCCGTGGACTCCGCCTCTGTCTCCCTCTCCCAGGCAGATGGAGCCTCGGCACGAGCGCAGCAGGTCCACCACCTCCACGTACGCGCCACTCCTCGTCTCCCAGTCCCAGGTGAGGCGCCTACCTCTCTCTGTCTATGTTACTATTAGACGCGAACGGAATGCATGGTAGCAGCAGCTGTAGTAAACGTGTCAACGTGACGGGCTCATCGCATCGCAGCAGCAAGTTCAGGCCGGCGGCGACGCCAGCGGCGGCGCGACGGAGCAGGAGGTGGTGGCGCTGGCGCAGCCGGAGGAGGGCGTCGTGCCGACGACGACGACCACGGAGATGGAGGAGTCGCCGCGGGTGAGCGACGGCGGCGCCGCGAATAAGGAGCGTGTGATGCGGCTCCTGGAGCGGGAGGCGGCGTCGGCCAAGCAGCGGGAGATGAAGATGCTGGAGTCGCTGGTCCAGCAGACCAAGGAGCTGGAGCAGGCCAAGATCGCGCTCGAGGAGGCCAGACTCGAGGTCGCCGCGCTGCGTCAGCAGCAGCAGCAGGGCGAGGGCGCCACCGCCACCGCCACCGGCGCGCAGGTGCAGACACAGCCGCAGCAGTGGAGCGTCATGGACCTCATGTTCGGCGGCGTGGACGAGGAGATCAACGGGCTCCGGGCCAGGCTCCGCGCGTCGGCGCAGGCCGAGGAGCGGAGCCGGAAGGCGGCGGACGAGCTCACCGCGGCGCTGTCCGCGGTCACCATGGAGGCGAAGCAGGTCAAGTCCTGGCTCTGCGACGCGCGGGACGAGCTGGAGGCGGCCCACGCCGAGCGCGACCGGCTCCGGGGCCTGCTCCAGGGCGCCGAGGCCGAGCTGTGGTGCGCCACGGAGCGCGTCGACGCGCTCAACGCCGACTGGAAGGACGCCGCGGCCGGGTGGCGCGCCAGGGAGAAGGCGCTGCTGGCGCGCGCGCGCAAAGCCGAGGAGGAGGCCGCCGTCGCCCGGGCGGAGAGCGCCGAGATCGACGCGGCGCGACGGGCGCTGGGAGACGATAACGCTGCGCTGCGCCGCGCGCTGGAGCAGGCGGTCGAGGAGGCCAACGCGGCCGCCGAGGCGCTCGAGGCCGCGGGAGCCGATAACGCCGGTCTGCAGGAGGCCGTCGCGGAGAAAGAGCGCGCCCTGGAGGCCCTGCGGCGGGACAACGAGAACCTCAGGGCCAGCGAGGCCGCCGCCAGGGAGCGCGCCGAGGAGCTCCAGGGCCAGCTCGCGGCGACGAAAGAGCGGGAGATCCCGCTGGTGGAGAAGTGGAGGCGCGAAGACGCGCAGGGCAAGCTGAGCGCGGCGTTCCTGGACTCCGGAAGGCTGGTCCCGGGCGGCCGGAAGGACCGGATGTTCGCGTCGCTGAGCAACCTCGCGGAGCTCAAGTCGGCGGCCGCGGCCGCGGCGGCCATGGACGACTACGGCTACGAGTTCGACCACCTGGACGTGGCGGGCCAGTACGGCGACGCCGCCACGGAGCACGCCGGCATGAGGCACAAGATCAAGCAGAGGCGGTCGATCCTGCGCAAGTTCGGGGATCTCTTCAGGAGGAGGAGCCTCTACAAGCCCAACCTCGCGCCGGTGCTGCATAACCACTACTAGAAGTCGTCTACGTAGAACCTAGCTAGACAGGCCATGGCCATAGATGCTCGATCGCGAGGTCGACGATGCTTGCTTGCTTGCAGAATAAGAGAGAAATTAAAAGTAGGCATATGTTACAGCAGTGCAGATTGATGTAGCAGGAGTTGGAAGACGATTACGTTGTTCATATGCTCCGGACGGATGGATCAGTATTTCGGTGATGATTTTAGTTATGCGTGTCGATTACTCGAGCTTGTTTCTTCTTTTTCGGTTAAAAGAAGGGTCATCCGTGCATGCACTTGAGTAGTGCCACGCGCTGGAACAGCGGTTGATCAGCAGTTACGGATACGATCTGGGCGACCAGAATTACTGTACGGATCACTACCCACAATGATCAGCAGTTAGAGGTCGGGTTAGCTGTCAGATCTGGTGTTGTTTCTAGCTGTAAGCAGTTACTACAAACCGGCCTTGCAGATCGCCAAACCGGCTTGTGGTTATCATGATTTCAGCTGCCGTTGGCTGCTGTGATAACAGTTGGGCTTGTGTACCTTTTGTTGCTCCGAGAGAACGCCTTACATTGATGGGCTGACACTTCAATCCATTTATGCTGATGGGCTTCTGCTCTATGTAGGCTGTTTAACTTGGTATGGCAGGTGGCGACCATTGTGTTGGCCTCCGTTTTATTGCAAGTGTATACATTTTTTTTTACAGGATCATGCTGAGGCACGTTTTTCCTTAAGCAGAAGATTGCAAGTGTATACATATGGTCTACAGGTATTTTGGTACCCTGGAGTAGATACATTTGAACAAAGCACCTCCTAGATTTCATGCTTTTGAAATCCAGCGCTTCTTGAGTCCATGCGACCATGCCGTGTGTGTGACATTGAGGATCCACCGCTGGGCATAATGGGACGAACAGCGCCAGAGTTGGGAGAGCTTGAAATTAGAGCGGTGGGAATCAGCATAGCTGCAGGCCTGCAGCAGAAAAATCAGAGAGAGCGAGAGAGAGGAGCATCTGAAATGAAATTTAGAAACTGGAAAGGGAAAAGCTAAACAACAGTCGGAACACAAGACCATCAGCACTAACAACGAATTCGATGCTTGTGCGCTGCTACCAGAGGAGCAAGCACCTCGTTAGCTAGCTTCTCCAGATTTACCCAAGAGGAGCCACCTGGCCATGCCGCGAGAGCGGCCTTCTCCTTCCACTCCGCCGCCGACCTCCTGAGCTCCTCCCCTCGCTCCCCTCCCATCACCTGGCGTATCGCCGTCGCCACCTCCTCCCGACTGGGGTCCTCGCCGAGCTCCACGCCGACGCGCCACTCCGTGCACGCGAGCCTGCTGTTAGGCTGCTGGTCGCCCACGAACGGCCAGCACAGCATGGGCACCCCGGCGCAGACGCTCTCCAGCATCGAGTTCCACCCGCAGTGCGTCAGGAACGCGCCGACCGCATCGTGCCGGAGCACCGCCTCCTGCGGGCACCAGCTCGTCACGCAGCCTCTCCCCTCCGTCTCCGCCAAGAACTCCGGCGGCAGGACGGCGGCGGCGGTGGCGGCATTGGCGGCTCCGCCGTTGACCAGCTGCTGCTGGTCGCTCCTGATCACCCACAGGAACTCGTAGTCGTAGCCGCTGTTGGCCAACCCCCACGCGAGCTCTACCAACTGTTGGTGGGTCAGCTTCACCTTCACCAGGCTCCCGAAGCTCGCGAACACCACGGAGTTGGGCCGCTTGCCGTCAAGCCAGTCCAGGCAAGCGCGGTTCTCCTTGGAAAGGCTGCTGGTGCCGGAGGCCGCCGACGCGTCGGTGGCCGGATCGCCGGCGCCGGCGCCGGCGCCGGAGAGGAGCAGCGGTAGCGGCCCGATGGCGTAGACAGGCGGCAGGATGGCCGACAACGCGCTCATGACGTGTCTCTCCATCTCCTCCAAGGTGTGGAATATGACGGCGGATGGGACGGTGCAGTGGCACTCCATTGTGCGCAGGGTGACGGCGAGCCCCGCGTCGTCCGGGTCCGTGGTGCGGATGAAGCTCGGGAAGTCTCTCAGGCGCATGGACGCCGGCAACCCCGGCACCCAGTCGATGACCGTGCTGTCCAGGTATCCATTCCTCTGCTGCTCAGCATCTGCGTGCGTGCGTACAGCAAAGCAACTGCTAGTTTTGTCCAAGAAACGAAGCAAGTAGCACTAGCCAGGTTATTCCATTACCTTTGAGAGGAACAAGGGCCCTTGGCAACGAGCTGCTGGCACTGCTGGAAAGCCATGAACGAGCTGGCGCTCGTGCTCCAGAAGTTGACGCAGGGCAGGCCGATGTCCTCGGCCGCACGCAGGATGTGGTCGACGTCAGAGATGAGGCAGCAGCAGCTCGCCGCAGGGCTGGGGAGGAGCTGAGACAGCACGAGCTTCTTGAAGTGCGGGACCGCCGTCGAGAGGGAGAAGTGCAGGGCGGGCATGTCCTGCGCCGCGTCCTCGTCTGACGCGGGCAGGCCGTCAGGGACGGCGGCGAAGCGGAACCCGGGGGATCCCGCCAGCGCGTCCGGCCCGCGCGCGCGGAGGAGGCGCCGGCGGTTGTGCTCGGTGTGGACGAAGGTGACGTCGGAGCCGTGGCACTGGTGGAGGAGCGTGGCGAGCTGGAATGCCGGGGTGACGTGGCCCTGCGCCGGGAACGGGAAGAACACAAGGTGAGGCTTCGCCGGCGTCGCCATGCGCGCTCGCGCGCTCCGACGTATACCAATGCTCTGCTCGCGCGCGCCTGGAGCAAAATCGCACCGGAGTTGGAATGGAGCAATACGATAGTCGACCCACTCTGGCCAGAAATTGAATATAGGAGGGGAGGGGCATGGAACTGTAGTGCACAGGAACGGTGTCCATTTGTTGGCCGCATTGTTGTCTCGTTGAGCTGTCGGCCCTGTAGTCCCAGAAAATTTTGCAAAATTTTTCAAATTCCCCGTCACATCGAATCTTTAGATACATGCATTGAAACATTAAATATAGATAAAAAATAAAACTAACTACACAGTTTAGACGAAATGGACGAGACGAATCTTTTAAGCCTAATTAGACCATGATTGGACAATATTTGCCAAATAACAACGAAAAGAGCTACAGTGCCGTTTTTAAAAAAAATTTAATCTAAACCGGCCCAAAATAGAAGATGAACAGTCACGGTCTCACAGACCATACGGCCGGCCGTCGAGTGAGCGACCGCTTCCTATTCAGTGTCGTGAAAGCCAGTGGAGCCATCGAATAGGCTCAAACGCACATGGCTTTTGAACTGAATTAGGAGAGGCTAATCGACTCGGACGGAGTACATACCGTATAGTATGAAGGCCAGTCTTAATAATAATTTCATGTCTCAATTTCCAACACACTCATATTTTGAAAACAGTGTAGCAGAGTTTCATCCATATGAAACTCTTTTTTATTTCTATAAAACTTTTATCATCTCTCTTCGTTAACACAGTGCTATATCAACGTATTTAATGTCCATAAAACTCCATAAAATTTCTGTTGAGATTGGTCTAACTACGGAGTGCCAGGCTAAACAACTGAATTAGCAGAAATACTCCCTCTATCTTGGGAGAATCAATCCGGAAGCAAACATTTGTTGACAAATAGTCGATTCCTGAAAGATGACGGTTCAGCGGTCCATTTAATACCCCTCACGTTCCCATCCTATTTACTGCCGCATCCCCTTCCGTTGCCTAATTTTGCGGCAGCCTGGCTGCTCGGGGACGCATATAACCATACACCGATTAGTGTGCAACTAACTCAAATTAATCAAGGTTAATATGGTCATTTGTCATCTATACATCTATTTATTCAGGGAGAATCTATTATTTAGGGAGAGAGAGTATGAACCAGAGGGATGTGAACGGAGAGAAAATATGTATTCCCTTAGTCCAGCAAAGAACGTAACTCTAGCACACTGTCAAGCAGTCTGTTCGCTTGGCTGAAAAGGCTGAAAGTACTGTTCGTTGATTTGTGATGAGAGAAAAACACTGTTCGTTGGCTGAAAAAGTACAGCTTATAAGATAAGCGAATAGGGCCAAGGTTTAGTATTCTAAGTTCGATCAATTATAGATAAAAAATATCAATATTTATGATATCAAATAAATATCAGTTGATTAACTACGAAATGTATTTTTATAATAAATTATTTTGGAGCCGTAAATATAAATAGTATTAACTAAAAATTTGATCAAATGTGAACCACTTATGTTGGCACACAAACCATAGTTGCACTCTTTTCTGGATAGAGGGAGTACAAGAGGGATCTGCGGCTGGAACCGAATGACGAAGGGGGTGTTTGATCCGGTAACTAAAGTTTAAAAGGTGTCATATGGAGGTGTCGTATGAAATGTTCAGATACTAATAAAAATAAATAAATTACAGAATCCGTCAGTAATCCATGAGACAAATTTATTAAGCCTAATTAATCTATCATTAGCACATGTTACTGTAATACCACATTGTCAAATCATGGACTAATTAGGCTTAAAAATTCGTCTCGCAAAACAGTCTCAATCTAGACGTTTAGTTTCGCAAATGGTTTATATTTAATACTCCATATATGTGTCAAATATACAATGAGACAGTGACTAAAGTTTAGGAGGTGGAATCAAACACCACCGAAATGTCATTGCTTGTCTTAGGGGGTGTTTAGTTCCCACATAAAAACTTTATACCCCATCCCATCGAATATTTAGAGACATATATGGAGCATTAAATATAGATAAAAATAACTAATTACACAGTTTGCATGTATTTTGTGAGACAAATTTTTTAAGTCTAATTAGTTTATGATTGGACACTAATTGCTATAATAACATATATGGTACAGTCCCAAATACAGCCCAGAACTAAACAGGCCATTAAATGTCATTGCTTGTCTTTAATCAGTGGACATCATGTCCCCGCCAGTAGCTGATCAGCGATTCCTGTCTGATCGTTGGACGTCATGTCACTGCCAGCGATTCCTGTCTAACCGGTTGAAATTTGTGTCACAGTTCCGTCCTTTCGACAGGAGACCGATACATGTTCCGTTTGGCTGATTTACTGTGGTTGAAAGTACTGTTCGCTGGTTTGTTATGAGAGAAAAATACTGCTAAATGGCTGCTGATTTCGCTGATAAGTTCAAACGAACAAGGTGCAAAACTTTCAATAATGTTGCCTACCCTCCGCTCCAATTTGCATTCGCGCTTATTTGATGGATCATAAGAAATGAATCTGATTCTAGTGATTCAATTCTAATTCTAATTCCAAGTAGAATGGTAACGAATACGATTTCATTCTAATTTTCTTGTTTGGGTGCACCTACAATCTTTTTCTACTGTAGTAATCAGATTACAGATGACGTTCACCCTTGTTGCTTCGCTTCACCGGTAGTATATCGGAGTGAGGCTAGCTGCTTGGGCTACCTACGTGAGACGCCGCCGCCGGCGGCTCCCGTAAGGTCTTATCCATTTGGCTACACTCATCTATCTCAATCTATATATATTTAAGTGAAAAACAACTAATTTAACTAATTTCTATCATAATTCACTTCAGCGTGCATGCATTGAGATGAATATGTGCAGCCAAACGTGTCCTAAGTTGCTGCTGCACGGGCGCCCGAGCCGTTTGTGGATAACCACTTATGCAGACAATAACTTTCACAAAAAAAAAACTTATGCAGGCAATAACTTTCACAAAAACTTATGCAGACAATCAATCATAGACTTATAACAATACATAGATGCTAAACAGACGAACCAAACACCAGCTAATTGCATACACTTGTCTTGTATAAGCTATTATTGTTGGAAATAGGAGAGTTTCTTGATTAGGCTAACCCTAGAAGGGTAGCTATATAGTGTAGCATACATGGGCCTCATGGGCCTCGCCACATGGGCCAACACACATACTCCAACACTCCCCCGCAGTCTGAACTACCGACGCAGCGGATTCAGACTGTACACCAGGAAAAGAAAATACACATGAGCCCCCCACAGACTCAACTAGCCACGAGTGATGTTGAGACTGGAGCGAAAGGCGGCGAAGGTCGTCGATGGGAGGCCCTTGGTGAAGATGTCGGCGAACTGGGACGTCGTAGGTACATGTAGGACGCGCACCTCGCCGATGGCCACCCGGTCACAGACGAAGTGAAGATTAATCTCCACATGCTTGGTCCGCTGGTGCTGTACGGGGTTGGTGGAGAGGTAGACTGCACTGACGTTGTCGCAGTAGACAAGCGTGCTCCGGAGAAGAGGGTTATGGAGCTCGGCCAGGAGCTGTTGGAGCCAAGAAGCCTCGGCCACGCCGTTGGCCACGGCGAGGTACTCCGCCTCGGCACTGGAGCGGGAGGCCACCGGCTGCCGCTTGGACGACCAGGACACCAGGTTGCCGCCCAAGAAGACAGCGTAGCCGGAGGTGGAACGCTGAGTGTCCGGACAGCCGGCCCAGTCAGCGTCAGTGTAGACAACCATCTCAGTGGAGGAGGACTGCCGGTGAAGGAGGAGGCCGTAGTCCACAGTACCCCGTAGGTAGAGGAGGAGCCGCTTAAGGGCAACGAGGTGGGGCTCCCGCGGATCATGCATATGGAGGCACAGCTGCTGAACCGCATACGTGATGTCTGGGCGAGTAAAGGTGAGGTACTGGAGAGCCCCAGCCAGACTCCGGTACGCGGTGGGATCAGACACCGGGTGCCCCTCAGCCTCAGACAACTTGCCCTGGGTGTCAACAGGAGTGGAGCAGGGGTTGCAGTCTGTCATCCCGGCGCGCTCAAGGATGTCAAGAGTGTACTGCCGCTGGTGAAGGAGAAGTCCAACAGGGTGAGGCGCAACAGTGACCCCAAGGAAGTGATGTAGCACACCCAAATCCTTCATCGCAAACTCCTGCTGGAGAGAGGTGATAATCCGGCGAAGGAGTAACTCACTGGAGGCGGTGAGGACAATATCATCAACATAGAGCAGTAGATACGCAGTCTCAGCTCCATGGTGGAAGATGAATAGCGACGTGTCAGACTTGGCCTCCACAAATCCCAGTGAGCGCAGAAAGGCAGCAAAGCGATGGTTCCATGCCCTGGAAGCCTGCTTGAGGCCGTAGAGAGATCTGTTGAGCCTGCAGACCATGTCAGGACGCGAAGAGTCAACAAATCCGGCCGGCTGACTGCAGTAAACTGTCTCAGTGAGTAGACCATGCAGGAAGGCATTCTTGACATCCAGCTGATGCACGGGCCAGGAGCGAGTGAGGGCAAGTGAGAGCACCGTGCGCACTGTAGCCGGCTTCACCACTAGACTGAATGTCTCATCATAATCAACACCAGGCCGCTGAGTGAAGCCCCTGAGAACCCAACGAGCCTTGTACCGCTCGAGAGTGCCGTCAGCCTGGCGCTTGTGAGTCCAGATCCACTTGCCGGTGATGACATTGGAGCCAGGTGGACGGGGCACCAGATCCCAGGTCCGGTTGGCGAGGAGAGCCGCGTACTCCTCTTCCATCGCATGGCGCCAGTGAGGGTCCAACAGGGCCTCGCGGACGGAAGAGGGTACTGGAGAGACTGGCGAATCCGCGGGCATCGCCACGAGAGCCGGGGGCGGCAGGGTCCCGGCCGCGTGTCGTGTCACCATAGGGTGAACATGACGCGGGTGGCGGTGAAGAAGCGGCGGGTGATACACCGGGGGCGCCACACGAGCAGTGTGGGGCGGCGGAGACGGCCCTGGTGTACCCGGCGGAGAGGACAGCTCCGACGGAGACACCGGCGACGGAGGGACCACCGGCGGCGGCGGCGAAGAGGCCGCAGCAGGTCGCGCCCGACGCTGGTACACGCGAATCGGTCGGGCAAAGCGCGCAGGCGGAGTCGGTGAGGGCGGCCGGGGACTCTCGGTGCTCGAGCGAGGAGCAGGGTCGGGGGGAGCACCGGTCGACGGCGAGCTGGGGCACGGGGCCGTAGGACCTGCAGGAAACAACGGCAAAGGTGGCTCGACCACCGCATCAGTGGGAAAAGAGGAGGTGAGGTCAAGGGGGGAAGGGGAAGGGGTGGCGGTGGTGGAAAAGGGGAAGACAGACTCGTCGTACACCACATGGCATGAGATGAGGACCCGACGAGAGGTGAGGTCGTAGCAGCGGTACCCCTTGTGGTCCGGGGAGTATCCGAGGAAGACACAGAGAGTGGATCGGGGAGCCAGCTTGTGGGGAGCAGTGGCTGTGGTGTTAGGGTAACACGCACACCCGAAGACTCGAAGGTAGTCATACCTCGGAGGGGTACTGAAAAGAGCGTGGTGTGGCATCGGAGCCGGGCAAGCAGCGGAAGGAAGGCGATTGAGAAGATATGTGGAGGTGTGCAGGCTCTCGGCCTAGAAGTGGGCGGGGAGAGAGGCCTGAAGAAGAAGGGTACGCACGATGTCATTGGTAGTGCGAATCATGCGCTCCGCCTTGCCGTTCTGAGAGGAGGTATACGGACAAGACATGCGCAACTGGACACCGCGAGAGAGAAAGAAAGCCCGGGAGGTGGAGTTATCGAACTCACGGCCATTGTCACACTGGACGGCCTTGATGGTGAGGCCGAACTGAGTGGAAACCCAGGCGAAAAAATGATGAAGCGCAGGGAATGTCTCAGACTTGGCACGTAAGGGAAACGTCCACGAATAGTGAGAAAAATCATCAACCACCACGAGATAGTACTTATAGCCAGAAATGCTAAGTACAGGAGACGTCCATAGGTCGCAACGTACAAGATCAAAAATGCGAGCCGCATGTGAAGAAGAACTAGAAAAAGGAAGATGAACATGACGGCCCATTTGGCACGCATGACACAACTGCTCATCATGAGCTCGAGTACAACGAATGTCAGAGCTATGACTAAGCTGCATCAGGGCATCACGTCCAGGGTGGCCGAGGCGCCGGTGCCAAGTAGTAGAAGAGGTGGTGGCGAAGGCAGCTGACAAAAGCGAAGATGGCGAGGCAGACGCCGGGAAGCGGAGAGTGTAAAGGGTGTCACAGAACCTCCTAATTATGATGGCCCACAAGTACACGTCATTGCCATAATGACCTCTGACAGTCGTACTTATGTTCACCATAACTTAAAAGGCCTGCTTTCCTCCGAACAGGATCCAATCACAGGAGTATTGCAATATTACAACAGTTCATTCAAAATATTCAACAGAGTAAAGTAGCAGAAGTCTTACAATAATATAGGTTTACAAACCAGTTTTCAAATTTCAAACCTTAAGTAACATTATTACAAACCATTAGTAGAGAAATATCTTAGTAACTTTATTACAACACACAAGCGAGATGCCTTGCCCAAAGGCCACACAGTCTACTCATCGTCGCTTTCTTCAACCACGACGGTCATGCAACAAGGCTCGAGGCAGACTTGTTCATGAACCGCACCTGCAACAAGGGGTTTAACAAACCCTGAGTACAAGAGTACTCAACAAGACTTACCCGACTAAGACAAAGACTCCAAGGGCATGCTAGCTTTAGGGAATCAAGGTACGGATAATCTAGAATCAAGATTTTCTTTTGCAGAAAAGCTTACTAAGGTAAGTCCTTATCTTCAACATTTTACTTTTACCATTGATGGTTCATTAACCAAATCTAGGTGATCCTAATCTAGATCAAAGTAATTATCATCAAATCCTTTCTCATTCTTTCTTTCATTCCAGTTCTTAACTACGATGCAAGTCAGGTGATCAAGTCTCCATAACCGAGGAGCAACGACGATTCGAACCGATTATACCCAGCTGGGGATCTCTAACTTCACGACATATGTAGAACCGAATCTTGCATATATCAACCCTCATTTAGATCTCCCAAAACCAGAACGTGTCCATCGCCACCCGAGAGTACAGTACTCCTCGAACCCGGCCCGATTCTAGCCCCGAGGGTACACGCTACTCCCGCCATCTCTCCACTCCCAGTGCGAGGTTAGACGTTCTCGTAATGGAATCACTAACATTTTGGGCTTACCCAAGGCATGAGGCTAGTTGCAAAGTCTCGAACACAACAGGCTTACCACGAATGGACCTTAACTGACAAGGCGGAAACACTACATTGAGACTCCTTTCCCAATGCATGTTAGCAGTGGCCAAACCACCCGCCCGATCTTTCAAGTTCATTCTCATATTTCAACATTCATTAAGTATGCCGTCATAGCTATGTAAACATTGCATTTAAAAGCTTAACTTCTAAGCATAGCGAAGCATACTACGCATTTTCCGTAAAACAGGTATCAAGGTTAATATCGCAATAATCAAGGATGATAATGCAGCAATTAGGTTATCACTCAACTCCTAATTACTTAATGCAATAAACCATAATATAAATAATAAAACATTTATAAAATTCAAGGTAGGGTTTAAATGCACCGGGGCTTGCCTTGCTCGGACACGACGACTGACTCAGACTCGAGAACTCCACCGTCTGGTCCGGAACCCACCGACGATCGCTCTTCTCCGAAAACTTGCTCGACGACTTCGGCTTCCTCGAAAGCGGAGACTACACGAATACATAACATGCTTTAACATGATGCTCGATGATAAACATGATGCTTGATGATAACATGCTACGAGTTACGACTTGAGTACAACTTCCCTTCACGGTACAATCGCAAACAGAAAACCTACTAACTAGTAGCAACGATTTCCAGCGATACCAGCTTTTAACCTAACAAGTTACTAACGAGCTCAAACATGAAATTAAGGTGCCAAAGATCACCAAAGGGTAGTGACCTAAGGACATCAGTCAATCAAAAGGGCACACAACACTTAAAGTTCTCAAATTAACATTTATTTTCTATTTAAATAATTAGGGCATAATTATAAGTTAATCAAACTTTATCTAAACAAGTTCAAACTTTTTCTATGGGTTAAGAATGATTTATAACAGTGTCATAATAAATTTCATAATTTTTGGATAAATAAATTAATTATTAAAATTCCTGGAAGTTGCATTTAATCTTTATTGGAACCAATTAATTCTACTGCACAAAGTATTCAAATTCATGATTTAATATTTTTCCTAGATAGTTTACACATTGAGAAGCTTACACAAAAATTTTCATGAATTTTGGAACTCTACACAATTTTTAATGAAATAAACAAATGATAGCACTATTTATTTATTTGAAAAAGGAAAACAAAAACAAACTCGGGCCGATTTCTTTTTCCCGCGGTCCGGCCCAACCAGACGGCCCACGTACGCGCGCCCGCACCCGCACCCGCACTCGGCCCAGCCGCGCGGCCCAGCAGCGGCCTGCTCCGCCCGCGCGCGCCTGCTCTCCCTCTCTCTCTCGCTGACACCGCGTCCCCACATGTCATCTTCCTCCTCCCGCTCGATCGCTCGCTCCCGCGTGCCCGCGCTCTCTCCCGCGGTGGCCGGCCGGTGACCGGTGCCTCGGTCGACCAACCGAGGGATCCTACAGCCTCTACGCGACCCAGCGAACCCGTTTTACTAACTTGTAGCTCGTCTCGAGCTCCGGTGCTACCTCACCGACGACGGTGGCGGTCCGACAACCACGGTGACCAGCGACTCGACAACACAACGGTGTAACGATCAAGGCGAAAGGTCAGGGAGCATCAGGGGCATACCACGATCACGAAGGAGTGATCGGTTGAAGCTGAGAGGCTCTGGAGGCGGCTGGCCACGGTGGCGGGGCTCGACGGGAACGGCGGCGACCCGAGGTGGAAGACGACGGCTCCCCGGTGATCCAGGCGGAATTGGGCCAACCCAACTGGTTCATGAGGTGCACAAGGATGAGGCGGTGCTGTTGGTGTGACTGGCGTGGCCGGAGATGGCCTGGTGGTGGCAGCGGCGAGCGGCGGAGCTGCGGTGGCGGCGGTGGCAAAAACGGGGAAGAAAAGAAAAGCACGGCGACCTCGCGTATATATAGGGAACGGTGGCGGTGACTGCACTGGAAGACGCACGACGTCACGCTGGCGATCGAGGACACGCCTGGAAGCCGGCCGAAGCCGTCCGGCGTCTCGCCGGCGCCCATACCGCGCGGTGGTCGGAGGTGATTGGCTCGACACTGTGGCTCCCCCCCAAACTCTGAAATTTCAAACTGATTTTTTAAATTACTTTCAAATTCATGTAACAACTTGAAAAACTTCCAATGTATGAAATCTTCAGAATTTCAAGCTCTACAAGTTTTGTATTGAACACTTTTTCAAATTCTCACTGGATTTTGAAATTTGAGTTTAAATTCAAAAGGGACACATTTTTCAGATTTGGTAATTTAGAAATTACTTTTGATTTTATATTGTAACTTCAAAATCTCCAAACATCAAAGTTGTATATCTTGACCAGACCTACAACTTTGCTGTTCAAAACTTTTTCAAATTATGCCTCCATTTTGAAATCTTAGTTTGGGGACAAAAATGAATTAAAACTGAAATTTGTTTATTTTCAAAATTACTCCACATTTTACACTAAAACTTTGAAAACTCAAAACACCAAAGTTGTAGCCCTTGAAAAGTTCTACAAACTTGGTTTTGAACTTTTTCCCAAATTTTGCTTAGATTTTGAATTATTTCAAAAGGGGTAAAACTGGGTTTTGAAATTTAGGGTTTTCAGAGGAATTTTAAATTGGAATTTGTTGCTACTTTGATTTGTGATTACTTAGTGATCAAAACCTCACCCAAGGGAATCATTTGGACCAACATGACATGGTTGACCAAATGCCACTCTTGGTTGACCAATTTAGCTTTTGAAATTTTTTTTTTCATTTCTCCCTAAATTTGAATTTGAATTCGAATTGGAAAACTCGTGACAAGTTTTGGGACTCCAATTCAAACTCAAATTTAGAGCTTCATTTTAGAGGTTGTACTTGAGCTCATACCCTATACTTGACACTAGTGTGCAACACAGTCGCGCACCACAAATTACGCAGGGCATGGACTAAGTATTTGCGGTGGCATTCGAAATTAGGGTTTTCGGGTTCGGAGCACACCACTGATAAACACATTCAACCTAGACAAGTAAACTTGTTTTAGTTGATGCATAACAAAGTTAACCTAACAGGGATGCTTTGTAGTGCATTATGATGACATGGCAGATTAATTAGCACTATAACACCCGGGGTGTTACAAAGGGGGCCCGTGCTATCACATCGGAGCAGAGGACGCCGGGTAGCCAAATCCTTCACAGTAAGACCACAAGAGTCAAACTCCACAGAACATGAATTGTCAGCTGTAAAACGACGAATAGAAAGAAGGTTGTGAACCATAGAGGGAGCAACAAGAACATCGGGAAGACGAAAGGACCCATGAGCACCGGCGGTACCCACAGAGGTAACAGGAAGACAATAACCATTTGCGACCATAATGGACGAGGGTTGAGAAGAAGAAGGAGAATGGACGGAAGAAAGTATACCAGAGTTGGGGGTGGTGTGGTAGGTGGCACCCGAGTCGGCAATCCACTCAGATCCGACCGGGGGTGTCAAACCCAAGGTGCTGAACGACTGTGCCAAGGCTGTCTGGTCCCAGCCGGCAGACCCGGGAACAGCAGCCCACGACGGAGGAGCGGAGCCGGAGGTGGGAGGAGCAGTAAACATGGCCACCGGTGGGTGCGTCTCACCCCCGGGAGCGTGGTAGGGCCACATGGAAATGCGCCCTGACCACGGGTTGTGGAACGAGGGCCACGGTGCCCCCCCGGTGGAGCAGGTGGAGCAACAGGAGGAGTGGCCCCACCACGGCCTCCCCCACGACCCCCACCGCCCCCACCACGTCGACGACGACCACCACGGCCCCCCACCTCCGCTGGGCCCGGAGGGAGGAGGACCAAGAAGAGACGACGGTGGTGGAGCAGACGGGCGAGGCATGGCAGGCTGACGCGGCGAGGAAGCAGCCAGAGCGGTCGAGGAGGACGAGGACCCCGGAGTGGTGGCAGACCCCGGTTGGAGGCCCTGAGTGAGCTCCTCCATGACGAGGTCGTCGCGGACCTGTAGGAAGGTGGGGAAGGGCCGCTGACGGGTGATCCACGTCCGGAGGTGGGCGTAGCGGTCGCTGAGCCCGCGGAGGACGTTGAGGACGAGGATGCGATCCTCCACGGGCCAGCCCAGGTCGCCGAGAGAGTCCGCCATGGTCTTCATCTTCCGGCAGAACTCGCCAACGGCGAGATCCCCCTGGACGAAGGTCCGAAAGCTCGCGTCGAGGCGGAGAGCACGGGCCTCAGCATTGCCCATAAACTGACCCTCGAGTGCCAGCCACGCCTGGCGAGCCGAAGTGGAGGTGCGAACGAGGTCGTAGAGGTTGACAGAGATCGTGCCGAGGATCCAGGAAAGCACGATGTTGTCCAGACGCAGCCACGACGGAGTCTGGATCAGGGGC
This sequence comes from Saccharum hybrid cultivar R570, assembly GCA_038087645.1. Classification (NCBI taxonomy): domain Eukaryota; kingdom Viridiplantae; phylum Streptophyta; class Magnoliopsida; order Poales; family Poaceae; genus Saccharum; species Saccharum hybrid cultivar. The sequence continues at coordinate 3,827,155 of JAQSUU010000198.1, forward strand.
GTAGGCTCGTCGAGGACGTGGTCGTCGAGGGCGTAGCGGCGAAGAGTGAGGACCACCAGATCCCTCCACCGAGCGTACGAGGGCGACTCGGGGTCGAGAACGACCGGGACGAGAAGCCGGATGTTCTGGACACCGCCGGCCTGGTAGTGGAGCTGCGAGACGAGGGGGTCGGCCGGGTCGTGACGGAGAGCCGTGGTGGTGGAGGCGAGGTGTCCCGTCGAGCCGGAAGAGGTGCCCCCCCATCCTGGGCGAGGAGGTGCTCCACCTCGGCGATCTGGCGGGCCAGAGTGTCGGCGGCGTCCCGCTCCCGGTGCCACAGAAGGGCAGCCGCACGGACCCGCTCCTGACCGGCGGCGGCCGCGGCACGTGCGGAAGCGAGGGCGGCGGCGAGGGTGGAGATGGGCTGGAGTGGGTTGTAGGCCGTTCCATCGCCCCGGGGAGCAGCAGACCGGCTGCAGCAGCAGCAACGGTGGCGTCTCCAGGAAGAGCAGCGGTAGCATCGCCAGGAAGAGCCGTGTCGACGGCATCAGTGGCATCAGCCGGGTGGATCGGGTGGGCTGCTGCTGCTGGAGCACCATCGGCTGCGAGGGCGAGGGCGGGGGTCTGCCCTCCAGGTGCGCCCCAGCCCCCAGCAGAGAGCAGATGAGCTGCAGACCGCATCCAGTGGAGAGGGGCGCCGGTGCCAGGCTGCTCTGCGGTCCAGGGGAGGGAGGTGCGGGTGCCAGAAGGCTCGGCGGCTCCAGCAGTGGGGGAAATCTGCTCGCCCCCCTGGCCGGCGGCGCCAGGAAGGGCGGCCCCCTGGCCAGCGGTGCCAGGAAGGGCTGCGGCTCCAGTAGGGAACCCGCCGGCGGCAGCAGCAGGAAGGGAGATGGTGGGGCGCGGCAGAGGAGGAGAGGCCGCGATCTGGGCCCAGGTGGTGGGGTGGGAGAGGGGGGGAAGTGAAGGAAGAAGGAGGGAGGAGGGGGTTCAGCCATGGCCGGCTGGGAAGAGGTGGCAGGCGGCGGCGCCCCTGCTGCTGGGGTCAGCCGGCGGCTGGGGAGAGGAAGGAGGAAAGAGAAGGCTCTAGTACCATGTTGAAAATAGGAGAGTTTCTTGATTAGGCTAACCCTAGAAGGGTAGCTATATAGTGTAGCATACATGGGCCTCATGGGCCTAGCCACATGGGCCAACACACATACTCCAACAATTATGTATAGCTTTATGCAAGCAACCAATCAAACCTATTTTCATGGCCTTGTTTAAATGTTGTAATACGAAGAAACTGCAGTTTTTAAAACCTAGACATGCAAAACCATGGTTTAGGAAAAAAGAGTAATGGAGTTCATAGAACTCAAGAGAAGACTACAATTTTAGCAGTTCTATGAATTTGAAAACCATAGTTTGTTGCATCCAAACACATCATGACACTCTAAAACCAAATTATTTCACAAAACCATAGTATTTTTCTTAAACTCCCAAAATACTTTGCATCCGACAGGGTCACAGGGCCTTAGCAACGCAGAGGAAACTGGTGCCTCCGTTTTCCTGCAAGTTGTCCTCCGTAGCCGGTAAACTCCACGACCACACAACAAAGGAGAACGCTTACATATGATAACTCATTTCTCCGCTGTATTACCATTAACGGGTAACAGATAGATCACAAATTCACAGGATGGCATGAAAACGACCGAGAATGGCAAGGGAGAGGCCCATTGAACAGCAACTGAACAACACACGCACCATACCATACAAGTTACTGGTTAGAACGAACCCACAAACACAATGGTAAAGAGAAACCCTACAAATTATGACTCCCGAACACCTCTTTTCTTTACTATCACCTTTCTTCAGTCTTCATTGATCCTCCTGGTCACTTGATGTAAGCTGATGTATCTTGCCACACCATCTACAGGAGAATGGGTTTCATAGTCAGAATGATTGTATTTATTTAAAAAAATTATCCACAAAATGAATTTAGTACATTCATATGCAAACAAGCACAAAGGATTTTAATTCATATTCTTATCCATTTTATATCGAACACACAATATCCTGAGACATATATGAATCCTTTACATTTCCATGAGGGAAAACAATCCTCATTTGGGCCTTTGTTGTAGTTACGCCTTTCTTCATTTGTGCTTTGGCACTTTTTTCTCCTCTATTAATATATTTGCCTGGCAGAAGTCCTGCCAGCTATTTTTGAGAAAAAAGAGGGAAAACAAAGATTTACATGAATAACTTTCCTTACAAGCAAATTACTCTCGCGTGCATTGTAAGGGAGTAAAACTATAAGCATGTAATCCATTGTCGAGACACAATGGAGGATACAGGGTGAAAACATTGACACTAACATGCATTATGATGAAAACACATCTAGAGGAAAGGAACAAATTATACAATGACAAAACTCTAGCTTCCTTATGAGAGAAACTGACAAAATACTAGCATAGGTGCACCGGGTGGTAACATTCATTGCAGGAGAGCAAAAACAAGCCAATAGATGTTCAATATTTGGTATTGCTGAACAAGGAAACCAAGTTTGTCCAAAAAAAAAAACCGCACAACTGAGGTTAATCAAAAAAGATCTCCAACAATGTACAACAACAACAACAACAACAACAACATAGCCTTTTGTCCCAAGCAAGTTAGGGTAGGCTAGAGATAAACCCAAAAGAGACGAGAAACAGGGAGACACAAAAAAGGACATAAAGAGAGACAAAAGAGGTCACGGTTCCGGCACGTTGATTGCCAAGTAAGTGGGAGAACGAAAACCAAACCAGCAGATGTTCAATACTTAGCATTGCTAGGTGAGAAAACTACCATGTCCAAAAAGGGGAAACTAGGTGACAAGTGAAATTAAATGAAAGGAGATCCCAAGTAAGTCAGTAGAAAGATTCCACGATAAAACCTATTAAATATGACTTCATGAAACTCATAAATGCACCCCATTGACCTCAAGCTACATGTTATTCACAGTTTCACACCGGTCAGAGTTCTTGGCAAAAGTTAAACAACATGAAGTTTCATCTCTAAATAAACGCCCTAAACTGATTAGTCATTTACATTCCATGGAAACAGGGATAACAAAATAATCACCTAACCATAAACAGATCAAATGTGATCCCAGGACTTGTCAAAAAAAAAGGGGAAGAAGATGATGAAGGGACTGAAACAACGATCTAACTCATACTTCATTTAAAGGGGCAAAAAAAAATCATTGTGGTATAAGAAAAAGGGACCCATAATCATAAAGACCATACTGATATAACCTAATATGTGAGCCTCTTCAGAAGCACCACATACATAATGATTCTGTCGACATGAGAAAGTTGGATATTGCATGAAGCTGAGAATGCAAGGTCTACAATAAGCTATGCTAACAAGCATTATGATGATAACGCATCTAGAGGAAAAGAACAAAGATGGTACTCACAAAAACACTAGCTTCCTTGTGAAGAAAGCAACAAAATGTACATAGATGCTCCTGGTGGTAACATTGCGGAAAAGCGAAAACAAGCCAACGGATGTTCAATACTTGGCATTGCTGGGTGAGAAAACCACCTTTACACAAAAAGGGAAAAACTAGACAGCAACTGAAGTAAACCCAAAGAAGATCTCCAATCGTCAGCAGAGAGATCCATGATAAAACCTACTAAATATTACTTTATGAAACTCACTTATAAGTGCAGCCACCATGGAATTCAAGCTACACGTTGTTTGTGCTAGTCAGAGTTCTTGGCAAAAGTTTAACAAAAAAGTTTCATCTCTGACAATAGTCCTAGACTCATTAATCGTTTACATTCTTTCACAATAGGGACAAAATTATAATATTTATCACCTGAACCATGAACAAAGCATATGTGGTCCAAAAGAAGACGATGAAGAAGGGACTGAAACAACCATCTTATTCATATCGCATTAGAAGGGACAAAAGATGTCCATTACCGGTCAAAAAGGAATTCACAGTTGTAAAATACCATGTTAAGGTGCCACTTGCCTAGCCTAACCTAATACAAGAGCCTCTTCAAAATGCTACACACATAATCATCCTGTCCACAAAGTTATGAATCAGGGCATAAAATAAACGCCAGAGTTAAAAATAGGTGAAAAGGAACCAGAGGAATGCACCAACTAAAGAAGGACAATTTTCCCTCATAGTTAAATTGCCCAGTTTGATTCTTTACCTAGTGTTGTGAAATATATAAGGCTCACATATTCATCCTAACTAAGAACTAACTTGAGGATTTCCATAAAAGAGTGTAAGATGCCCAAGCTTCCTGAATCTTACACTTTTTGTATGAGATTGACTTACTAGACAATCAAGTTGACAAATTCATAACATCACAACTAGGTTGGTTGGCTTGCCTAATAGCGCTGCCTGGGCCCAGTTGAAACCTAGGTCATAGGATCATAGCATAATTCTATTATATGCATCATATATACGAATTTCAATAAGATCTATGATTTAATCATTATCGGGACAAATCAAACTCAAAGCTGGATGCCTTTTGTGAGAAATTCTATGCCCAAAATATTCCAGTTTGCAATTGCCAGTAGCCACAAACAAATGAAGGCATACAGGGTGAAAACATTGATACTTACATGCATTATGATGACAACACATCTAGAGGAAAGTAACAAATTATATAATGACAAAACTCTAGCTTCCTTGTGAGAGAAACCGACAAAATACTAGCATAGGTACTCCGGGTGGTAACATTCATTACAGAAGAGCAAAAACAACCCAATAGATGTTCAATATTTGGTACTACCTCCATCCCAAAGTATGATAAAATACTAGAATAGGTGCTCCGCGTGGTAACATTCATTGCAGAAGAGCAAAAACAAGCCAATAGATGTTCAATATTTGGTACTACCTCCGTCCCAAAATAAATCAATTCCTAGAATCACCCTAAGTCAAACTATCTTAAGTTTGACCAACTTCATAGAAAAGGGTATGACACCAAATAAGTATATTATGAAAATATATTTCATGATGTATCTAGGATACTCATTTGGTGTCATAAATATTTGTGCTCTTTTCTAAAAAGTTAGTCAAAGTTAAAATAGTTTTGACTTAGATAACTCTAGAAGTTGATTTAATTTGGGACGGAGCGAGTATTGCTGAGTGAGAAAACTTTGTCCAAAAAAAAACAGAAAACCCTTGAGACAACCGAAGTGAATTCAGAAAAGATCTCGAACAATGCAGAAGATGAAAACCAAACTAGTAGATGTTCAATACTTAGCAAGAAACTACCTTGTCCAAAACAGGAAAAACTAGGCGGCAACTGAAATTAAATGAAAGGAGATTCCGAGTAAGTCAGCAGAAAGCTACTAAATATGACTTCGTGAAACTCATAAATGCACCCCATTGAACTCAAGCTACATCTTATTCACACCAGTCAGACTTCTTGGCAAAAGTTCAATATCATGAAGTTTGATCTATAAATAAACGCCATAAACTCATTAGTCATTTACATTCTGTCGAAACAGGGATAACAGAATTATCACCTAAACCATAAACAAATCAAATGTGGTCTCAGGGCTTGTCCAAAAAATGGGAAAGAATATGATGAGGGACTGAAATAACGATCTAACTCATACTCCATTTAAAAGGGACAAAAAAAAGTTCATTGTGGTATAAGAAAAAGGGACCCATAATCGTAAAAGACCATACTGCCCTAACCTAATACATGAGCCGCTTCAGAAGCACTACATTCATAATGATTCTGTCCACATGAGAAAGTTGGATATTGTATGAATCAGGGTATACAATAACAGCAGAGTAAAAATCTGGTGAAAAGTAAAACTGTGATCACGTAATGCACAATGTTCACCTAAACGGTAAACGCTAAACGGTCGGTGTGGGTCTGTGTAGCGTGTAAACTGTGTACACGGCGTGTACACGGTATTACACGGATTACACGTTTTTGTACTATATTGATAAAATTAATTATTATAACATGTATATATGTCTAAATTTGGCTAAAAATAATTATAACGACAAGATGCAAATAAGTAATTTTAACTGAGAATGACTATTGAAACGTTTTGCATGTGCTTTGCATGAATTAAAATTGAATCCTTAAACAAGGCCTACAAAAGACATGCTCTATCTCCTAAACAGCATGCTACTCACCCGTTTAGGACGTTTTTTTCCCGTGCCGTGTAGCCCATTTCGGCCGTGTACACACCGTGTAGCCCGTGTAATCCCGTGTAGCATGTAATGTACCGTTTAGGGGCTAAACTGCACGGTAACACACCGTGTACCGTTTACACGGCGTGTACACGGCCGTGTAGCCCGTGTAGGCGAACAGTGGTAATGCATCATTGAGCCACAATGACAAATGCAAGGTGCAGATAAGTTATGCTAACAAGCATTACGATGATAACACATCTAGAGGAAATGAACAAAGATGATAACGACAAAAACGCTAGCTTCCTTGTGAAGAAAGTGACGGGTGCACATATGCTCCTGGTGGTAACGTTATGGAAGAGCAAAAACAAGCCAACAGATGTTCGATACTTGGCATTGATGGGTGAGAAAACCACCTTTGCCCAAAAGGGAAAAACTAGATGGCAACTGAAGTCAACCCAAAGAAGATCTCCAGTCAAAGATTCATGATAAAACCTACTAAATATTACTCCCTCCGTTCCAAATTATAAGTCGCTTTGACTTTTTTGGTTCATCTTATGTCTAGATGCATAGCAAAAAGGATGCACCAAAAAAGTCAAAGCGACTTATAATTTGGAACGGAGGGAGTACTTTATGAAACTTACTTATAAGTGCACCCTTCATTGAATTCAAGCTACATGTTATTCGTGCTGGTTTTAGGCAAAAGTTTAACAAGAAGCTTCATCTCTTGATGATAGCCCTAGACTCAATAGTCGTTTACATTCTATCACAATAGGGAAAGCAAATTATACTATTTATCACCTGAACCATGAACAAAGCATATGAGGTCCAAGAACTAGTCCAAAAAAGGATGATGAAGGGGCTGAAATAACCATCTTAGTCATATCACATTTAACGGGCCAAAAGATGTCCAATACAGTGAAAAGGGAATTTATAGTTGTAAAAATACCATGTTAAGGTGCCACTTGCCTGGCCTAACCTAATACAAGAGCCTCTTCAGAAATGCTACATACATAATCATCCTGTCCACAAAGTTATGAATCAGGGTACACAACAAAGGCCAGAGTTAAAAACAGGTGGAAAGGAACTAGAGGAGTGCACCAACTAAAGAAAGACAATTTTCCCTCATAGTTAATTGCCCAGTTTGATTCCTTACCTAGTGTTGTGAAATATGAGGCTCGCATATTCATCCTAACTAAGAAACTAACTTACGAGAATTTCCATAAAAGAGTGTAAGATACCCAAACTCACCTGAATCTTACACATTAAAGGATGACTTAATAGACTATCAAGTTGACAAATTCATAACATCACAATCCACAACTAGGTTGGTTGGCTTGCCGAATGGCGTTGCATGGCCCAGTTGCAATCTAGCAGAGAGAATCTATAGCCATAGGATCATAGCATAATATATTTATATGCGTCATATCTCGGAATTTTGATATGCAATCTATGATTCAATCATTATCAGGATCAATCAAACTCAAAGCGGGATGCCTTTATTTTTAATTTTTGCAAGAAATACTATGACCAAAATATTCCTAGTTTGCAATTGCTAGTAGTCACACATATCCTATGTTATCATCGTTTCATAGCTTGTTGCACCAAATTTTCACATACAAAAATTCAAAGCGACAACAACAGCGGGAAGGCTACCTTACCCAATTAGCCCTCGCAACATTGCTATTGTCCGGCTGCCGCTGGTCCAGGCCAATTGGAGCCACCAGCACCACCTCCAAGCTCCTCCATCCACTCCTTGAAGAATTCTGGATCATAACCACCCTCCTCATCCTCCTCCCGGTCAGGATTGCCTTCTTCAAACCCTACTTCCTCCATAGCATCAATGGTGGACTCTGTAGGTCCTGTCACCACATCCTTGTTTGGCCTAGTGATTGCTGGCGTGTGGCCTTCAAAGAGCGCGAGATGACCGAAGAGCTTGTCCTTGCGGGAGAAGGTGGTGCCGCAGGAGCAGCGCCACTGTGCCTCCTCCCCACAGTGGCGGAGGTGGCTGCGAAGGTCGGCCAGGACAGCGAAGCGCTTCTTTCCGCCACAGCGCTCGCAGGCGTAGAGCTTGGGGCAGTGGCTACGGCGGAAGTGGTTCCGCGCGCACACCGCGGACTTGAGCGGGCGGAAGCGGCGGTGCGCGCGGTTCCTGTTGCAGCCCGCGAAGGGGCAGGAGAAGCGCACGTTGCTGCCAGCGGGCGGCTTGGGCGGCTGGCCCTGGCCGTGGCCAGGGCGGGAGAGCGCGTCCAGGGTCTTGAAGCGGTCGCCGTGGGCGCGCATGTGCATCCTGAGGTTGGCGTCGCGGCGGAAGCCCTTGCCGCAGATCTCGCAGAAGTGGACGTGCTCCGCTAGCAGCTCGGCGGCGTCGAGCTCCACGATCTCGTAGCCGCCGCCGTCGCCCCTGGCGGCCTCCAGGGGTTGTTGCTCTTGGGCGGAGGCGGCGGCCACAGCGGGGATCTCTCGGACGGGAGCGGGAGCGGGAGCGGGAGAAGGAGCGGCGGAGGGAGGTGGTGGAGCGGGGAAGGGGACGGAGCAAGCGAGGAGCTCGGCGGCGTTGAGGACTACGAGCTGGGCGGCGGAGGAGATCTCGGAGGAGACGGATTGGATGTCGGCGTAGGAGAGGGGCCGGGCCTCGCCCGACATGGAGGCGGAGATACGGCCCCGGACGGCGGCCATGCGGTCCCCGAGGGCAGCCAGACGGAGGAGGGCGGCCCGGGGGTCCCTGTCCGTTGCTCCTCCCCCTCCTCCGCCGACGCCGCCCATGATGGCGTCAGCGAGTTCGCCGCCCGGCATGGTCAGCAAAGGCGGGGCCGTGGCAGCAGCCCTTGACGCGATGGTGCTGCTGCTGCGTCTGCCGGCGACCTGATTCCTCCTGGTGGAGTCCATCGCCAATTCGCCAGCCAGCGAGTGGTATCCAAGTTGGGATTGGCACGACACGACGCGCTTTGCTGCTGCTGACTGTGACTGCTGAGGCGGTTGCGGTGGGCACTCGGGACACGTTCGGTTTCCATTTTTTAAAGGTGCCGCGTCACAAATATGAACAAAAAGGATGCACTTTGGTTTGGCAAATTTGACTTTGGAGCCCATTCAGTCTATTTTTTTATTAATAGGACTATATGTTTATATATTTTATGCGCGAAATGGTCGGCATATTTTTGTTGGAGGAGAGTATGTGGGTTGCCCCAAAAGGGTAGTTTACAACATGCAGTGTAGTTTACAAATTACAACATGTAATACCGTGTCCGTGTGTTTTTTATGATTTAATACCTTATTATCAATATTGGAATTTCAAGCTCTCCGAGGTTACATATCATCATATGTACTACCGCGTTTTGGCCATGTTTGGCATTAATCGAGTTTTTCATTGAACCAAGTTTTTTTAAGCTTGTTGGAAAAAGTGAAGAAATGAAAAATGGGCTGAGAAAATGCCAAGCAGTTGGTGCGTGCGGAAGCGGGGCAGTCGTAATCGAAGTCAACTTGCGGCATTCTCGGTACCACACCGACCCACACACCTTATCTATCACTGACACACTAGACCAACAAACGTTTAGGCCCGCATCTCAGTGGTAGAATTTTTGCGTGTCGGCAGTGCGTGCGTCTATTGGAAGGTTTTCCAGCTGGGCCGCGTGCCGTGAGCGGTCGAGTCAGGTGGAGTGGACAAACCACCGGATAGTCCGAGAGCGAGAGAGAGAAGAAAAGGTGCTGCTGGATTGGTTTGGAGCTGGGCCTGCACCACCTCCTCTAACATCTCTTGGGCTTGTTTGTTTCGTCCTATTAAACTTTAACAGGTGTTAATTATAAGGTTGGTAATATGATGCTCGAATATTAATAATAAATTAATTAGGTTTAATAGATTCGTCTTGTAAATTAATTTCAATCTATGTAATTAGTTTCGTAATTAATCTATGTTTAATGCTTCATACATGTGTCTAAACATTTGATGTGATAGGTATTAAAAAAAAAACAGGGACCAAACACCCCCTATCCGTCCACAACAACAATGCAGAAATCGCTAGCTACGTGACCAACAGAAACAATAAAAAAAAAGAATGTGAGAGTGCAGAGCCGTGAATACTGTGAGAGAGATTTCGTGGAGAAACGTGCGAGACTAGCTAGGACTCAAGACTACCCGCACTCATAGACCTCTATATTCATCCTCTATACGTCCTAGTCAGCAAGATTCTCTCCTCTATACTCAATTCTCCCGCACCCATCCATACTCTATCCCATCCTCTATATCAACTACCGCTCTATGGGTCCCACGCGTCGGGATTTTTTATCCATTCCTCCGAGCCGTCTCCATTTTCTTCCTCCGAGCTCACAGGATACATCGCAGCAGCGGGGCAGCGCCGCCGCCCACCGCGCCCTCCTCCGCTCCCTCCTACCCCTCCCGGCGCTCAGCCCCGGCAAGGACGCCACGCTCTTGGTCCGGGCCCGCGGTCCGCGCTCCACGCGGCACGGGCAAGGACGCGGCAGCGCTCCGCCGGCGCGACTGCGCGGGCGCGCCTCCGCCGTGCGCGACCCCGCCGTGCCGCTGGCACCCGCCGCCTTCCAGCGCCCCTTTGTCCTCCTCCCCGCCCCAGGCCGTGGAGGTGTTCGCCACCGAGAGCCCGCCAGGAGAAGGCCGCTGGCCGCTCCGAGCCGCCTGCCGCCGACCCTTGACTCTAGGTAAGTTTATTGCTGAGATGCACCTTCTCTTTACCAACGAAGCCAAAATACAATCAACAGTAACGATTATGCTTGGATCTCCACCCCACCGAAAATGAATGTCCATGATGATCTGTCCTGGCTAGAGGATTTGGATACGAATACGTTCATAAACAGAACAAAACTAAATTTGAACTCCTCCAATTATGTACTGCATCACAAAGTACAGTGCTACACAACATTGTGCTTATCTGTGTTTGAGGAAAACAAAAACATTCTGAATTGTTACAAGGCAATTCTCTGATCATAGTTTTATCTCAGTAAGTTATAGTTATTTAGTAACTTGATTACACTTACATAAGTTCGAGAAACAATAAAGGATTTTGCATATGTAAAGATCTTGTAACAATTGAATGGCATTTTGAATTGTTTACCTAATCTAAGATAAGATGAGAATGCTGTGAATTGCTTCATATGTTCAGATTAGATAGAGAACAACCTTTTTATATTTCGTGGCTCATTTCCAAGGAAAAATGTGCTAAATTTCAGTGAGCTAGACCTCGTCTGTCAGCCACGCCATGGATGCCTACTCGACCTCCTTTATGACACAATGGATGATGGAGGAGGAAGACGCTGAAGGTGCGACTGGCTCTGGTGGTTCTGGCAGTGGCTCTTCATCGTCCAGTGGTATGATCAAGCTGGCATTGTATATTCCTTCAACAATTCCAAAAGTTCTTCAGGGTGCAGATTTTTTTTTACATTCGCTGTTGCCTTCTTGTACAGGTTCTGAGTCGAGGAGCTCAGGGGACAGTGCCTCAGGAGCTGGCAATGCTCATTCTTTGGCTTAGGGGAGGTTGTTAACATTAGGATTTGAACATTTGGATGATCTGAGTTCATGTTCTTTGGTGATTTGCGTAGAGCTAGAGGTAATTGTAAGTATGTAGCTGTTTCTGGGACGTTGGCTTGGATTACACAGTTAGTAGTAGTAGATAACAAACTGGCTTTGTGGGTGTCTGATAGCACCATGTGTATGTAAGCTGGAGGTGGAAGGTACTGGGGTGTTAAAAGTAGTTGATCGACCTTCTGGTATGAAGGGGGCCAGGGCTACTGTCTGTGTTCTTTTGTAGTACAGTTCTGTTGCAGATCTGATATGTAATTGATGCCTTGTGCATGACATTAAAGTATGGATTTATAAGTGACAATGCAACAGGAACTATCAGTTCGGTGATGACTTTTGATGTAAGAGTTTGTTCTGGTGGTGTTGCTTGATATATGAAAATTATCATCTTCTCATAGTCCTGTGCTTTATTATGTAACACCACAAGACCATGGGTTGATGTGTGTTTATTTGGCAATTTGGAATTATAGAGGTTCTTGTTCGAGATTCAGGTCACTGGGTTTTTTTTTTCGAGATGTGTATCAATGGAAATTGCCAGTAAAGGTGCAGGTGGAAATTTCTGGTAAATTATCTGACTATCTGTGCAACATGAGAGTTCATTGTTGCACTGATAGATGGAGGTACCTTCCATCTCTTATCTGACTATCTCAGCATTACAAGCAACTGATCAGGCTATCTGTGCAACAGGAACTATCAGTGCATTACATCTGTGCAACAGGAACTATCTCTTAAATTCTGGTAAATTATCTGACTATCTGTGCAACAGGAACTATGCTCACAAAGTTGCATTACATCATGAATGAATACAGGACTAAAAACCACTAGATAATAGGGCAAATTCTATTCCAAAATTTTATCATCACAAGAAACCTTATCAGGCTGGATTCATGGATCCAACCAAAACCTTAGCACCAGGCTGACCTTGCCTTGAATCTTTGATCCAAGATTCAGAATGAAAAGATACATAACACAAGCTGAAACAAGCGTTCCACACAGGTCTCAAGCCTTATATAAGTGCATACATGCATGATATATAAATGAGGAGCACACAGACATGGTCTCAAGCCGACTAAACAAGCCGAATGCACAAACAGACATGTCTCAATTTGATACAATACATATGTTCTGAAATGACACATAAGTTACACATAAGTTCACAAATGACAACTAAATTACAGTCCTCACATTCCCAGAGCTTCTGGAAACCAAATGACAGGCTAAGGGAATGTTCTCAAGCCAAATGACAACTAAGGGAATGTTCTCAAGCCAAATGACAACTAAGGGAATGTTCTCAAGCCAAATGACAGACAAATGAATTACAGTCCGAGTACACAAGACCGAATGTTCTCCAATCCATGTTCTTTAGGGCCCTTCGCTCCTTGGGCGCCTTGCCGCTTGCCTCTCCAATATTTCTTGCTGACAAATCTGGTAGTAAGTACGCAATGCCGGTGCGCATGCATCTAGATCAATGCCGAGGATCCTTTCATCTTCTTTCTTCTCCTCTTTGAGCTTCTCTTCCTCATGCCTGCGCTTTTCAAGCTCGTGCTGCTCACGCATGAACTGAAGCTTGGACTGCTCAATGTGTATCAATGCTTCATTGTTTCTTCGCATTTCCTCGAAGCGCCTCTCATCGATAGAGGCAAGCTGCTGGAAACGTTCACTTCGACGCACAGATTCCTCTTGCATGATAGTATTTCTTTGCAATGACAGATCTTGCATTCTCGCTGCGTACTCTGCAGAAGATGATGAACCGGCATCGGAATTTGCTTTCTTCTTCGCTGCTTTGGCTGAATCCCTGCCCATAGGCCTCCTTGCTTGACCTCCGGATCGATGCGGGCTACACTGTCCCCCTTCAAGGTCCACGGTTTCAGTTGCTGCGGTAGTGTCTTCCCCAAATCCTTCACCTCTGGCAGCTGTTCCAATAGCTCTGGGACTGGGATCCTGCCATTTGGGCGCATCCTTCATAAGCTCCCAACAATGCAGGTAAGCAAACTTGCGTTGCAGGACAGCATCCTTCATAAGCTCTCCTCGAATTGAACCGTTTCATGATCCTCTCCCACATGCGATCTCTTTTTTGTCCATTACTTATAATTGGGTCACAGCTTATTTCAAGCCACGACTTCACCAGGTTTTTATCTTCATCTGGATTGAAGTTACCCAACTTAGGCCTACTGACTGATTTCTTGTTCCTTGATTTTGCTGTGGGAGGTGGCACTTCCTCCAAATCCGCCTCAGAGTTGTGAACATTTGGTTCTGGTATTTCAGCCTGTTGAAAACCTTCTGGAACATAGCCACTTGGATTCATCATTGGAACATTGGGTGGACGGGGTTGGAATCCTTGGGGGAACCAGCCTGTAGGAGGTTGGTACTGAAACATGTACGGGTTCCAACCAGGCTGGTATGCATTCATGTTGCCACCAGGAAATTGCCCCTGTGATCCTTCACCAACATTGGACTGGCTAGGGTCCATCCTGAAAAAAGATGCAAAAAAGGTAATTAGTTATAGCATACTCATGTGACACAAGTATGTAGGCTGTAACTATTACTTGGAGACAGATACAATTTGGAATATTCAGTAAAGATAAATGCTATCACAGCTGAACTTTCGAGCATTGCCCCTGTATGTAATACACTGCAAATCTTGAAACTACTTTTAGTTTTCACAAAAATAGAACCAGGAAGTTATAGTATTGCAAACATTGTTTATAATTTAATCAAGTACCATCAGCTGTGACATAGTGCCATTTGTTCCTTTTGCTGCACACATTTGCACAGCCATCAGGAAAAAAGACATGGTAAATTTTGGGTTCATTTTCAGCCAGTCCTCTCATTATCTATGTAAACTTTAGACAGAGCAAGATCCATCGATCGATCAGTCAAGATACAACGACATCGACCCCTCAAGCTTTTGAATGAACAAGAACCAATGGTCAACCAACCAAAGACCATATGTATTGTTGTTATTATGAGATCAAAAAAACCGACTCCATTGCAAGTGAAATCCTGCTGTAATGTAAAATACATACATCAGGATCACGGCATCGTCCACCTCCACCCGGTGCAACGATGTTTGATCCATCCTATATACAGGTTTTTGATTCAACCAACGCTAACATCAGTCGATCCATCATCACAGCTCATAACAACAGGGTACTTAGTTAACAACAACGGGTGGACGCTTGGTGGTTGCTTAATCCTGCTAATTGACACGCTATTGGCAAAAACACAAGAAGATGATGAACAACAGCAGAACTGCAGAAGCTATCATCATCCATCCTTCCTTCTAAAGTTTACAACAACAACACAAGTTACAAAAGCAGATAAGAGGTGGGTTCCAAGCAATAGTACTATTTAAGCTTCACATGAAACTGGACTCACTGAATTCTTTAGGACCTCATGTTTGACATTTCAACATGCAAATGTAATACAATATATCCCTCTATTGAGTAGTTAGCTATTAAGAAAAGCAAAAAAGTATACCTGAGCACTTATTAGAGTTATATCTCTTGCTACCTTATTTAATTTGGAGTACTTTTTAATTTGTTTGTCTCATAAATCACCGTGTTGACCATTGGCATCATTAATCTGGTTATGCTGCTATAAATGTCCACAGTATACCCTCCATCGTTTGCTTCTTCAGTTCAAAGTTTAACTTCTAAAAACACACTTACCATATTGCCAAATTTGGTCACAACATATGTGTGTACACCAATTGACTATCCAATTCTGATTTCAATTGCAATGCCTACCAGTAAGTAACAATCCATAAAATCTAATTTATTTTTCCTTTCCCCATATTGTTCATAGGTCTGCTCCATATATAATCATATGACGTCCTAGCTAACCCGTGCAAATATTGTTGAAACACTAGCTTTGTGCTTTTGCTTACTAGTTGTGTAGGAGCTTCCTCGGTTGATAAAGTACTAGTGCATAGGTTTATGTGACCTTGATCTAGAATTGATTAGGTGAGCTCTTGCTAAGCTTATCACCTTAGTTGCTTAATTAGGATCTTTGTAAGGTGCTAGAGAATATAGATAGAGGGGTGTAGTCTTGGCTAGACCGATAATTTTAATTCCGCACTTGTTTCGGTTAGCCTACGCGATTAAGTTTAGAAAGGACTATTCACCCCCCCTCTAGTCCGCCATCTCGACCCTTCAGGAGTCCAGTCGCCACCGCATGCTCCTCGCAGTGCCAAGGGAGCCCACTATCGTAGCCCCTCGCTCCTTCTCGCAGGGCATTGCGCGTGGAAGTCTGGACGCCGTGCGCGCGTGCCATGGCCACCGCCGCACGCTCCTCGTTCCGCGCAGACCCTCGCGTGGGAGTTCGACAGCCGTGTGCACGTGCTTTGGCTGCCGCCGCGCCGTGGAGGCCTTCTGTGTCTGCCATGACGCTGGTGAGGACGGGATCGGGTGAGGCTCGATGAGGATGAAGCTGAGCACGACGTCGCGGTGGTGCGGTCGTAGCTCCAGGAGGCGAGGCACGTCCGTAGGGTCATGACTCAATGAAGAGGAAGGTGCGGTGGTGTTGAGCGCTTGACGGGGGTGGTCTGGTGGCGTTAGGGATGGCAAGGCCACGATGAGGCTCGGCATCGGTAACTCGGCACGGCGTCAGGGTGGAGCAGGCTGTGTCCACGCTCAGCGTGCGACGGCTAGCAAGCTTCCAAGCGCAGCGTGCGGCGGCTAGTAGGGCGTGGTGCGGCTCTTGTGCGGCCATCTAGTAGGGCACGGCATGGCTCTCTGCCGGCCGCGAGCTCCATCTTCGGATCTGGGGAGCTCACTGGGGCTAGGGGTGATGAAAGTCCTATGTTTGGTGTTGATAATTAGTGACAATGTCTAAGTACTAATCCTATGCCTAAGTTGTATGTAGCATATGAGGATTAGTACATTCCAAGGTTGGTGGCAAGATGGACATGGTGATCATGATGGCCACACTTGGATTTGGATGCAACCCTACGTGATCAAGGCAAAGGTATATGCTTAAGGGTTGTGTTTTAGTAACCAAGACACCTAGTGGGTGTGGTTACATTATAGGATAGTTAGCTGTACTATGAAGAAGGGAATGACGCGGCTATTTAACTCCTAAGTGCCTCTAGGTGTGCATTTCATAATCATATGCATTTGGATAAAACTAATAACGCCTCAAAAAATGATTGTGAAAATGCTAATACACTCGCACATGATGTGATCACCTGGTGGAGTTAGCACATTTGCAATGGCGTTGGAGTTTGAGCGGTAGAGAGGGTTTGGGGTCCTCTCTCCCTCCCGCCGAGCTTGCGAGGCGGGATTCAGGCGTTTTCGAGGAGTTGAAACGACTATTTTCCACTACGCCGAAAGTCGGAAATCAAACGGAAGCGAACGAAGGTCTCTGTTTGACCGGACGCGTCCGGTCAGCGTTCAGCGTCTGCGCGAGTTTTAGTTTGTTGATCGGACGCGCGGTGCGTCCAGTCATGATCGACCGGACACGTCCGATCATTGAGGGAGCTTACTGGACTCCAACTGGACACGGGCACTGTGGCGTCCGGTCAGTTCTCCAGCGCGTCCGGTCGCTGTTTCGTTGTGCGCTGCTCAGGCTTGACCAGCGCGTCCGGTCAATTACGGGACCAGCGTGTCCGGTCGAGCCCAGCACGTCCGGTCGTTGCGTAGAGCGCGTCTGGTCGGTGCTTCGTGTGTAGCCGTTGTGTGATCGGCGTGTCCGATCAGTTAGACCAGCGCGTCCGGTCAGCGCGACTTTGTCTGTTTCAAGTGCGTAACGGCTATATTCGAAGGGGTACGTCTATAAATACTCGTTGGCCGGCTCAAGGCTCCCTCTCTTGAACTTTTTGACATACTTGTGAGCACTTTGAGCTAAGCAACTCCCCTCCCACTCATCTCTCTTGTTTCTTTGCCTATTCGAAGTGAGATTGAGTGATCCAAGTGCATTTGCATTGTGAGATTGCATCTAGTTGGCACTTGGTGGTTGATTTGCTGCGGGATTCTTATTTCTCTTGGTGGTTGCCGCCACCTAGACGGCTTGGAGCAGCTTAGAGGCGTTGGCAAGAGTTGGTGATTGTTCTTGGCCACCTCCGGTGATTGCGAAGGGTTTGTGCCTACCTCGGCGAAGCGCCAAAGGCAACGTTAGTAAATTGCTCGTGTCATTGCAACCTTTTGCCATTTGATAGGTTCTTGTGGCGCCTTTTGAGAGGCTCGGTGTGAGACCGATTAGCCACTGAACCACGTGGTGAAGAGGGACACAACGGGGACTAGCGTGCCGGCAAGCACGTGAACCTCGGGATAAATCTTCGTGTCATCACTTTCATATTGTGATTGATTGATCCCGGTGTTCGGTTGTCTTGGTATTCATTGTTGATCATATTGGTTGGCTCAATACTTCGCCCCTCGGTGAAACTCTCCTAACTCAACTCCGCATTACTTTCTTAGTTATCTTTGCTAGCTAGTTAGCTTTCCTAGAGTAGCTCTTTTGTGTAGCTTGCTAGTTGTAGTTGTAGTTACCTTCTCGGTTTGACTTGTGCTGTTGAGTGTCATTATACTAGAATTGTGAATTGGATAGGTGGCTTGCAAACACCCCGTAGGCTAAGCAATACTCGCATCTCGCTATTTGTTGTATTGATAAACTTGTTTAGCTTGTCTTTGTAGAAAAATTAAAAAGGCTATTCACCCACTCTAGCCATCAAGACCTTTCAGGCGAGCCTGGCCGGGGTGGCCGCCGTCGCCACGGCCACGCCGCCAGCGTCGTCTGCGGGGGGTGTCCACACATACACATTCCACATCCTCACCGCGGTGCTCTGCTTCCTTCTCGTGTCGTGGGGCTCGCCTTCGTCGCGCGTTGCTCGCAGTTGGCATCGGCCGCGAGGCGCGGCAGCGGCGGGTACACATCAGGGACGCCGACGACGCCGAGGTAGAATAGGCCCCACGCGGCGGATCTGGTGCTGCGGTGCGGTACACCGAGTGCAGCTACGGCGACGGGCTCGGGTGCGCGTAGAACACACTGCTCGACACCGAGCGCCACGACGGCCCGGCGGCGGGGCCTTGGTCGGAGGAGGCGCTCTTGGACGACTGGCTCCGGCTGACGCACCCACTGCTGCTGTCGCTAGAGCTCACGCTGCGGCTGCCCGACCGCGACACAAGGCCCACGGTGGAAGCCACTGACTCTGCCGCTGCTGTGTCTGCCATGGTCAGGATTCTTTTCGTGGTCCAAGGAGAAAGAATGGGGAGGAGAAATGGTCAGGTTTTCGGTGCAGGCCTCAGCGGGACCAACGGAGTACCCCGTCACCATGGTCAGTGCTTGCCGGCCACGTGAGAGAAGATGGAGAAGAGACACAGGGGCATTTTAGACGTTTTCTCTGACCGGGCCCACACGTCAGGGCCGTCAAAACGGTGAAAACTAGACGAGAGATGGACGGAATGGCTTGAGAGACAAAAAAAAGTAAAGTGTCATAGCACCCAGGTACGTTTGAACTTTTTAGTGGCCTGTAGGCCTAGAGCATCTTTCATAATGGCACACAGGTAAAAAGGCTCAATTTGTTCGATGAAATGACAAGTTTTTTTCCTTTTTCCTTTAAAATTTTGCTTGCTGATTTGTGTAAAGTACAGACCCCATCTCTACGGTAGAGAGACGTATGTCGTCACTAACACGTGGATCCGCGCACCACTCGCCGCACTTAGGCATAGCTCGACCAGCGGGCGGCGGCCACTGCCACGCGCGAGCTGCTACTCGACAGCTTGCATGTCATCTCCATGGTACGCGCTCTAGGTATCCTTTATTCTTTCTATTTATATTCTTACCTAACACCTTGTTCACTTGTGCTTATCAGCGCTCCAACAGCTCCCCTATCCCCAATCCAACCACCATATAGGGGGACTTGGCTCAAAAAATTTGCTCCAACAGCTCCCCTTTCCTATCCCCATTAATTGGTGATCACCAATAACCACCCCAACTCCCCCTAAACAAAGGGGGAGATGCAACTGTCCCCAATCCCAACTACCTAGATCTCTCGTTCATGGGACGACGGCGAGCTATGGGAGAGGAGCCATGGGGACGACGGCGAGCTATGGGAGAGGATCCATGGGGACAGCGGCGAGCTATGGAAAAGGAGCCATGGGGACGACGGCGGCCATGGTTACGGCGGTCACGGGTGCTAGCAGCGAGGAGGCGGACCTGCGTGCGCGGATCTGGCCGCAGGTGGAGGAGAGAAGCGGCCACGCCATGGTCGGGATCTGGTTGCCTCGTCGCCTTCGCCATGGCCCCTGCCTTGATCCGCACTGGGAGGAGAAGAAGCAACGGCAACGGGGAGAGAAGAAGCAACATCGACGGGAAAGAATGAAGCGGCGGCGGGGGAAGAGGGACGCCCGTGTGGGAGGAAAAGGGAGAAAAAAGAAAATATAAATTTCTCACAGGCAAGTAGGATCCATTTATATTAGGGATAAGATATTGGTGATCTGTTGGAGGGATCTCTCCCAATAGTCTAAAAAGCATTATTGGTGATCACCAATACCATTCTATTGGGGATGAAATATTGGTGAGCTATTGGAGATGCTCTTAACAACCAGTCATTCAGTACTGTTTTTCTCTCACAATAAATCAGTATCAGCCATAATCAGCCAGCCAGAAACCATCCAGCGAACAGGGTGAATGTAGCTCATCCTGCTAATACTTACTTACATGGTTGACATTGGGAGACCATTTAGATACAAAGTTTCATTTAAGTTGTTTTCCTAAGTTTTAGCAATACTCCAAACTCTGTTTGGGCTTCAAAGGTGCTGCATTTACTGCTACTAATTCATTATCCGTATTAGAAACCACATGAATATTCTGGCTGCTTAATTGCTGGTATGGAAGCTCTAAGCTATTCATATGTTAGTATTCGATTCATAGGCCTGGAGCCCTGAACAAAGAAAAAAAAAGACAGATTTGAAAGAGTTGTTATGTAGCCAACGCATCGTGTTTGTTCTTATAACAATATTTGCAGCCCCCTTTTTGTATCTCCACGCACTGCCCATGGTGTTGTCCATGCAGTGCACATAGATTGAAAATTCTACTTATATATAGTAAGTGGGTACATAGCAGTGACCTCACATATTAGATCATGCCATTATATTATAATACTTAGAGAAATCAAATTTAAACTGTAATTTAATTTGAATGTAATACTTACATAGATCAATTTTTTTGGTAGAAATTCTTATTGCTTTATTGTGTAGTACTCCCTCCGTTTCTAATTATAAGTCGCTTAACTTTTTTTAATTCATCCATTTTTGCTATGTATCTAGACATAATATTAATCTAGATTCATAGTAAAATGGATGTAATAAAAAAATCAAAAAGACTTATAATTTGGAACGGACGGAGTAGTCAGGAGGCAAAGAACATCTTTATATATTTAATGTCATTTTATACTAGAATTTCCAAGATGGAAGTGGCGAATACAGCAATGAAACAACAAAGCCGAGGACAGGGCTATCTATATACTAGCCCCCAGTCAAGCAAGCAAACTACTACTTGTCCTCTTCATGACCTATGCCCATTTACAGAATAAAGGATACATTATCAATGGCCCCACTCCAAGGATGGCGCAGCCGCGCCTGTGTTTCATAGTTTCAACGATCTCAGCTAATCTACGGAATGCAAGGTCCCGTGCATCGGTGCATGCTGATTAGGAGGCACGAACGTCTTCAAAGTGTTTTTAGCGTAACCGGCACCATAGAATGCCAATTTCCATTGCATCCTGTAGAAAGAGAAAGCAGGTAAGGGCCCTCTGGTAGTGCTGGGCAATAATGCCTTGTTTAGTGTGGCAGAATCGTCTAATCTAATGCCCTCCCAAGAGTACTTGTCTTCCATTAGACACTAAGTACCCAAGGGAGAACACTAAACTAAGTGACTCCGTCGAGCACACCGCAAGGGAGAACTCGAAGATCCACATTTTTACATCAGGATCACAAATGAGAGGGTAAAGCTTACAACATCCTTACCATTTCTTACATCACTTTTAATACAACATCAGAGCAATTCATTATGTAGTTATAACAGCGGAATATAAAACATTATCAGAGTTCAGCGGAAATGAAACCATTTAATGACCAGTTAAACATTAACAAGAGGTAAACATTTAACATGATGATATTGTATAAGCAGGGAGTGATAACAAGTCAATGGTATTTTCTTTGTAAACTTTTAGTGAGAGTTTTGATAAATAAACTCTACTCCGCATCGCAAAGGAAATCCTCGCTGAGCCCACCAGGAGGTTTCCACACACAAGTGTCAGCTTATCAGCACCTGCCACCTGCAACAGGGTAGAACAAACCCTGAGTACTCAATTGTACTCCGCAAGACTTACCCGCCAGGAGGAAAGAGAAAGACTCCAAAGATTATGCAAGGCCTTTGGCTTGTGGGTTTATTGCGTTTGCCAGAAGCAGCGCTAAGAGTGTGTCCTAAATTTCTTACTTTTAATAGCCGTATTTTATTTCTTATCCAACCTTCTATGTAAGCACCTAGTCTATAACCAAACAGGGTTGAGCAAATAGAAACCAATTCTTTCTCTTTCAACTGCAGTTCTTACTACGATGCCAGAGCATAGTCAAGCCGTACCGTCACGCAGAAACGGCGATTCGCGAATCAATATGCCCAGCTGGGTGCCCCGAAAACACACGCCTCGCTTGTACCCCGGGCACAAGCAAGACCAACCCATTCCACTCCTGTCAAGAGGTCCAGGTCCCCGTCCAAGCTCGGACTCTAAGCCCCCAACACTGCAGGCCCGGCCTCAGTATGGTGCTTAGACCTCCTCAACCCAAAATATATATATAACCACCCTAAAAAGCTAGTCCGAAAAGAGCCGGGACCCACGACAGGAGAGAAACAAGCCTTCCTAGCCCCCATCCGCTAGTATATGCTCAGGACAATAAATCTGTGACTTGACCAGGGTCCAATGCAACGAACGGTCCTTAATTGACACAGGCGGAACAAATGCAACCAGAGCCCCGCTCTGTTGCCCAACCAGGTCCAAGTCCATCCACCCCGTTCCGCCCGGTCTCCAATTATCCATATACCTTTATATTTCATGTGATAGCAACATGATAAAAGTAACAATATTATAATTCCTATTTCTCGCGAGTGACAGGAAATCACTCGACTTCTACCGGAGTCCTGTAGCATAGCAATCTACACGATCCTGACATACTAGTAAGACTCATGGGATCAAGATATTTATATGCAAGTGGGTTTCATTCAACTCTTTTAAACTTAATGCACAAGCATAAAATAAAGTGCAGAATAATAGGAGTTATGCACCGGGGCTTGCCTGGATAGAATATAACCAAAAGTTAGCACTTCAACATGACCCGATCATCAGGACGCCATCTTTTCCGTTACTCCATGTGACTCCCCGATCCATCATCGTCCCTATAAAGATGTATGCAGATGCAACGTAGAGACGTGAATAAACAAAGGAAATCGCAACGCTTAAAGTACGATTTCGCTCTCTAAGCTAACGGCGAACTCTAATGGCTAATGCACTAGCCTGGTAACCCCGTCGACGAGTATAGTGTCATTTCCTGACACGCGTTTTAGCTACTCGGACCCAAAACGTTGCTTTATCCATTTTATCGATTTAATAGATATTTAAACTAGGCTCAATAGCTATCCTAGCAAACTAAGTATTTTGGAGCTATAAAAATTACAGAGAGTAGACAATGGCATTAGGAGCTTACTGTAAAATTTTTGGAGTCAACACTTTTATCATTTGCTTACAAAAAAATCCTCACAAGTTTATTCTTAGCAATATTAAACATTCTAGAATAATTAGCGAACTCCTAAAAATATTATACAACTATGTGGATAAAAGCACACTAACAGATAGATCCTGATTTAAGGAAGCTAACAAAATTGATTTTGTAATTTTTGGACACCTACACAATTCTATTTTTAATTTACAAATTTACCCTAGAAACTAATTGAGAAACACTTTTAGAAAAAGAAAAGGCCGGGGCCAACGAAGCGGCCCAGCAGCCTAAACGGCCCGCGCGGAACGATCGCACCCACCAGGCCGGCCTAACAGCTGCCCAGGGAGTCGGCCCAAGGCGGGGAACCCGTGCCCGCTCGCGCTTTTGCAAAGGAACCCCTAAACTAGTAGGTTACTACACAACGCCCGAAAGCACTAATACAAAGGAGCAGCGTTTCACGATAAACACCCTGAAATTCCTCATCTTCACAAAGACCCGGTCCCCGACACCTCCGCCCACGGCGGCGCGGCTCCGGCCGGCGGTACACGGCCACGCCGCCACCCGGGGGCCGAATCGGTGCACCGGGCTGGCCGACGAGCATCTAGGAACTCCAGCGGAACCCTAGGCGGTGATTGGAGACTACACGGTGGCTCCTATCGCTCTGCTCACGCGGACGGCTCACCGCCACGAATGGCGCATCCGTTCTGGCGCGCTAGTGCGCCTATCGCCTAACCGGAAGGGCGACAGAGTAATAGAGGCTTACCACGCATGCGGCCGAGGGGGTGGTTGAGCCGGAGGCGGCTCAGACGAGCCTGGCCACACGCGCGGTGAAGGGGGGGCGGCGCACCAAGCATGGCACGGCCGCGTCCGCTGATCACAGTTGAGGATCCCGGCCAACCTGAGGCGAGCACCAACCGGAGGAAAACAAGGCGAGCCAAACCAGCCGGTTAATCGAACTAAAACGAAAGGGCTTACCCCTATCTGTTGACGGTTCTTAAGTATCAATTATAACCATCAAATAAATAAAGAAAAGGACCTATATGCAAGCAACACCTAGAATTAGGGTTTGATCTAACAGAATTCCACGAGTTTTGCTGTTTATCTATTTTTGCAGGGGGTTATCAGGAAATACGGAAGAAAGGCCCACATGTCGGATTAATGACGGGATATTAACCGAACACGTAATTATCTTACATCTAGAAGATTCCAGAAGCCACGGGAACGAACGGGAGCCGTAACGGGGCCGGACACAGGGCGCCCGCCCTATGCCCTAGGGCGCCCGCCCTGCCCCCGGGACCAATCAGGTCGAGTCTCGCGGATTATGCTCCACCGCCTTTGAGGATCAAGGAAAACCGTAGGATGAAGGTCGGTTTGATCCGATGGTCCAGATTCATCCAAAAGGGCTATATAAGCAAGGCCCTTGACCCCTGGTGGAGAAGACCCCAATTCATTATTCAGTTGCATATCTCTAGTTGGGGTTTAGAGAGAGAGGTTCCCTCTAGGGTTCCCACCTCTTAGGGCTTAGCATCCAATGTGAAAGTAGAATTAGTTCTACTAGATTGAGAGAGATAGAGTGGAGGTGTAGATCAGAGGAAGCCGGCCTGTCGGTGTCTACTCCGAGGTTGTACCTGCGGGAGCAAGTTCTTCTAACCCGAGGCTTGTTCTCAGGATTCTTCAGTATTTCGACTTCTAAATTCTAGTAAGTTCTTTGTTCTTTGGTTTATGAGTTTACTTTGATCTCTTCGCGTAGAGTTTAGAGTAATCATCTCTAGCGTAAACGTGGTGTTTAAGCTAGGATACTCATAGATATCCCCTCGTCTAGCCGGACCGTGGTAGTAGCGAGGAACGTGACAATTCCGAGTTACCTTTGTATTCCATATCCCGTTAGCAGGATCGATAGGGTTTATAGGTGCGGGTTGAACATCCTTTGTGGTGTCTAGATTCCGTAAACCTCCCCAATAGAACAGTAGATCATCCTTACCAAGGTTAGAAGAAGAGTGCGGTTGTAGTCTTCTCTATACATCACTCACATCGAATCATAGTGGTTGTAGCCTAAAGGTTAGTAGTAATAGATTTGGTTAGTCAGATGCACTCTTTCTCCTAAAGGTAAAAATATAAATACGATACCCAGGATAACATCTCGGGTGAAGTGCTCACCGATATCCGTGCGCTTGCGGATCCTATTTCCTAATTGCGTTACCAAATATCAACAAGCATTTCTGGCGCCGTTGCCGGGGAGAAAGACGGTTTGCTGAGATAACCTTGAGTCTTACTACTAGCTTGTATTCATACTTTTTATTTTCTTATCTTTTTCATTCTTTCTTTTTCTTTTTACCAAAAATGGAAAACCAAGGTTCTATATCTATCTTTGATGCCGCAACACCTTCAGCAACTGACCTTTTACCATGGGAGTCATCACAGCCTATCCAAACATCCCAGTATAAGTTAAGTTCAAGGTTGATTGCGATGATTCAAAATTTATCTTTTTCGGGAAAGGAAGACGAAAACCCTTACCTTCATATTAGAGATTTTGAGCAGACATGCGATTGTCTTCGCATTGATGGCATCTCTGATAAGACTTTACGTTGGAAGCTTTTTCCTTTTTCTTTAAGAGGAGAAGCTAGACGATGGTATAGTCAGAACGTAAGTCAACAGCAAGGTGAATGGGGAGTTTTAAGAGCCAACTTTTGTCTAGATTTTTATTCCCTTGACCGTACTGGTGACCTTAGACTCGAAGTCCTATCTTTTAAACAAAAAGATAATGAAACTTTGGGGAAATCCTGGAAACGTTTTTCTGATCTTTTAGAATCTGGTCCAAAACTTTTGCTTGAAGACACTGTTCTTTTATTTCACTTTTTTCGAGGTCTTCAGAAAGATAATAAACAAATGCTGCATACTATGGCTAGAGGTTCTTTCTTTCGTATCCCTACTGATGAAGCTAAGGGGATCTTGAATAGAATCCTAGAAGCTGAGATGGATAATGCCCTCCATGATAAAACCTACGAAGCCGAAGTAGACACTCTGCCAAATTTTTCATCTACTTTAGCTATTCCAGGTTCTGAGCCACAAAAGGAAGAAATTCTACCATCTGATTTCATGCTAGACATAGAATCCGATCTCTTTGCCGATTTTGGAAACATTTCAAACTACCATTCTATAGACCGACCCCAAAACGGCCAATTTAGCATTTGTTTACCAAGTGAACGTCAATTGAGAGAGCTTATCTCGGTTATGAGTAGCGAATGGTTAGAGGAGTCAGAGCTTTCCTCTGAAGTAATCCGAGTGGACACACCCTCTATAACTATACGATGTGCTTATAATTCTGATCAATTTAACGCTCTCTATAATCCTGTTGTGGGGATCAATATTATGTCCGAAGCTTTTGCACTTAATTTATTTGAAAAACTTGTTTTAACCCCCACAACAAAGGTCATAAAGGAATCTTCGGGACGATTAGTCCCCAGTCTTGGAATTATTAATGTCCTACCCTTTATGGTAGAAGGCTCTATGGTTCATTTGAACTTTTATATCTTTGATATATGGGGTTTTGACCTACTGATTGGACAACCTTTTAGAAGACTCCTTTATGAAGGTCAAACTGGAAAGCTCCACATTTCCTTGGGAAAGGATTTTAAACTTCCAATTACAATAACTCACTCCTTGAATAATAAGACCGAGCCATATCTTTTGCCTGATTCTATGGAGGAGGTAAAGGCTGCATCTCTAGAACTTTTAGATGATCCAGACTTAGAAGAGGAAGCCCCCTTCTTCACTGAAGAAGAGGCCGAACCTTCTGAACCTGAACCCTTAGATGAGTTTGCAGAATCACCTAGACCCCCCATAGAACTCAAAACTTTACCACCCGGTCTTACCTATGCTTTCCTAAACAATAATCCAGAGTTTCCTGTGATCGTTAGTAATAAACTCACTCAGGAGCAAACTCTGCGATTAATGACCATTCTTGAAAAACATCACTCTGTTTTTGGCTACTCACTTCAAGATCTCACAGGAATTAGTCCTATGATTTGTACCCATCGTATTCCGACAGATCCTTCTGTTTCACCCTCTCGAGAGCCTCAACGTAGACTTAACAACGCGATGAGAGAGGTAGTTAAAAAAGAAGTTATAAAGTTGCTGCATGCAGGGATTATATATCCTGTGCCACATAGTGAGTGGGTAAGCCCTGTTCAAGTTGTGCCTAAAAAGGGAGGCATGACTGTTGTTACTAATGATAAGAATGAGCTAATTCCGCAACGCACCGTCACTGGGTGGCGGATGTGCATAGACTATAGAAAACTTAATAAAGCCACGAAAAAGGATCATTTTCCTTTGCCTTTTATAGATGAGATGCTTGAGCGGTTAGCAAAACACTCGTTTTTCTGTTTTCTAGATGGATATTCAGGGTATCACCAGATCCCTATCCATCCTGATGATCAAAGCAAAACCACTTTTACATGCCCATATGGAACGTATGCTTATCGTAGAATGTCTTTTGGGTTATGTAATGCACCAGCTTCTTTTCAAAGATGTATGATGTCTATATTTTCTGATATGATTGAAGAGATTATGGAAGTTTTCATGGATGATTTCTCAGTTTATGGAAAAACTTTTGATAGTTGTCTTGAGAACTTAGATAAGGTTTTGCAAATATGTGAAGAAAAGCACTTAATCCTTAATTGGGAAAAATGTCATTTTATGGTTAGAGAAGGAATAGTGCTAGGACACCTAGTGTCTGAAAGAGGTATTGAGGTAGATAGAGCTAAAATTGAAGTAATTGAACAACTACCTCCACCTGTAAATATAAAAGGAATTCGAAGTTTTCTTGGCCATGCTGGTTTTTATCGCAGATTTATAAAAGACTTTTCATTTATTGCGAAACCACTTACTCTTTTGCTAGCCAAGGATGCTCCTTTCGAATTTGATGATGCATGTCTAAATTCTTTCAATTTATTAAAGCAAGCACTCATCTCTGCACCAATCATTCGACCCCCTGATTGGTCGTTGCCATTTGAAATTATGTGTGATGCTAGTGATTATGCTGTGGGGGCAGTTTTGGGACAAACTAAAGATAAAAAGCATCATGCAATTGCTTATGCAAGTAAAACTTTGACAGGAGCTCAACTTAATTATGCAACCACTGAAAAAGAGCTTCTGGCTGTTGTTTTTGCCATTGATAAATTTAGATCTTATTTAGTTGGAGCTAAGATAATTGTTTACACTGATCATGCTGCACTAAAATATTTGCTCACTAAGAAAGATGCTAAACCTCGTTTAATCAGATGGATTTTATTACTCCAAGAATTTGACTTAGAAATAAAAGATAAAAAGGGAGTAGAAAATTCTGTTGCTGATCACTTGTCTAGAATGTACTTTAAGAATTCATAGGAACCCCCCATTAATGACTCACTCCGGGACGACATGCTTTACGGGATTAACAGATCTGACCCCTGGTATGCAGATATTGTTAATTTTATGGTTTCAGGTTATGTACCACCCGGAGCAAACAAGAAGAAGCTTATTCAGAAAAGTCGTTCACATATATGGGATGAGCCATATCTCTTCCGAGTATGCGCTGATGGCCTACTTAGAAGATGTGTGACCACTGAGGAAGGATTGAAGATCATCGATAGATGTCACTCATCACCATACGGAGGACACTATGGAGCATTCCGTACACATTCAAAGATCTGGCAATGTGGATTCTACTGGCCTACGATGTACGATGACACGAAGCAATATATCAGAAGATGTGGGCCATGTCAAAGGCACGGAAACATAAATACAAGGGATGCCATGCCACTCACCAACAACCTTCAGATTGAACTCTTTGATGTCTGGGGAATAGACTACATGGGTCCATTTCCCCCATCAAAGAAGTGTGAGTTCATCTTGGTGGCGGTTGATTACGTCTCCAAGTGGGTAGAGGCACTACCTTGCAAGCATGCCGACAATATCAGTTCGAAGAGGATATTTGAGGAAATCATATTTCCAAGATTTGGAGTCCCCAGGATAGTGATAAGTGATGGAGGATCACACTTCATTGACAAGCGCTTCGAGCACTATCTATCAAGACATGGAATCCGTCACAACGTCGCTACTCCCTATCATCCTCAGACAAGTGGCCAAGCAGAGACTTCTAACAAGCAAATCAAGAACATTCTTCAGAAGACGGTGAACGAGATGGGAACGGCATGGAAGGACAAGTTACCCGATGCACTCTGGGCTTACCGGACAGCATACAAGACCCCAATTGGAATGTCTCCATACCAATTGGTATACGGAAAGATCTGTCACCTACCTGTTGAACTTGAGTTCAAGGCACACTGGGCCATAAAAAGATGGAATATGGACCTAGATATCGTCGGAAAACATAGAAGAATGCAATTATCGGAGTTAGAAGAATGGCGGGAGAAAGCATATCACAATTCAAAGATCTATAAAGAAAGAGTCAAGAGATGGCATGACAAGAGGATCAAGAAGAAGGAGTTCTCACCCGGAGATAAGGTATTACTTTTTAATTCCAGGGTGAAGCTTTTTGGGCATGGAAAGCTCCGGAGCAAATGGGAAGGACCATTCAAGGTAATTCATTCATCATCCCACGGAGCTATCACACTTCAAAATGACGAAGGTACGTTATTCAAGGTAAATGGTCAACGTCTTAAATTATTTTTAGAGCCCAATAAAGAATTAGAAGAAATAGACGTGATCAATTTTTACCTTCCAATTAAAAATTAAAGCCCGATGCTTTTGTCTTAGGAGGCGTGAGCGTCGCTGAGCTATCTAGATTAGATCTTGGGGCTATATATGTCTTAGTTATTATTAGATTCGATTAGGTTCGCTTATAATCAGTTTAGATCTATTATATTCGGTTATTATTATTATTCGGTTGTAATAAATGCCTCAAGATTAATAAAGATTATTATTAGTATGTCTTGTGTGTCTCTACTTTACTTTTGTGCAAGAAAGCAGAAAACAAGTATGGGGGAGATTCCCTGACATGTCACACACACTTCGATCGCACCACTCCATGAACCAGGTACACACTCTGCACACTTTTATTACACACTTACACACTCACCTTAGTTTGTGCAGAATTTTATCTCTCTAAACATGATAAATTAAAAGGATAAAAATGCTTATAATCATGATCAATCTCACTCTGTGATATTTCCTGGAAATCTGTAATTATTAAAATTATTTCAAAACCCTGTGTTGCTAAAAGTCATTGTGGAATAAGAGATGGTAAGGGTATGAGTACCTTATTCTTAGTATCTTTATTGCTTGGAGAATTTGTTTTAAAATCTCAAAATTATAGCTACCATCCTCAAGTTTTATATGCCTGCTAAACATGAAAATATTAATTAAAGCTATCTGCTTTGGATTGAGTTTGTTCAAAACAAGTTAGACCCTTATTGAGAGATTTATCATACTCCTAAGATCAAGACATTTTTATTCAGAAAGATTCACTCTTCCGAAGTATTATTGCGTTAGAGGCATGGGCTATGCAAAATTATGAATATATCGAGGAAATAAAAAGGAGCAAGTGCTCGATAACCTCGTGGAAAAAATGGACAAGTGTCCGGCAGTAGAATTAGGGGTACCTCGGTATCCGCCCAAAATGAAAAAAAATGAGATATGATAAAAATATGATGGAAAGAAAATGATAGCCCATGGTCCCTCTAATAAGCAATATGCCAGTAAGAGTGACAAGTTTTTAATTTTCAAAATCTTTAATCTAAGAGTATGGCATTCTTCTCCTCGGATCCGGTTTTGACCATACAATAAATGCAAGGTATGTATGCTTAAAGAATTATTTTTGCAAAATCAAAACAGCCTCAGAGAGAAATATAAAAGATAATGAGTGACTCTGAGAGCACCTATGAGGATAAAGGTATGCTAAGTTTTTCTTTTCAAAAATATGTAAAAACTCCAAGTGATAGGGATTAAGAAGAAGAAAGGCTCTTTACTCTGACCATATATTTCCCTGACTATAAGTGCACAGTGGATTTTTACAACACCCTGCAGGTATGAAAGAATGTTTCAACCCTAGATGTTTTATTAACCAACCTTTTCTCGAGGACGAGTAAAAGCCTAAGTTTGGGGGTGTTTGTTGACGGTTCTTAAGTATCAATTATAACCATCAAATAAATAAAGAAAAGGACCTATATGCAAGCAACACCTAGAATTAGGGTTTGATCTAACAGAATTCCACGAGTTTTGCTATTTATCTATTTCTGCAGGGGGTTATCAGGAAATACGGAAGAAAGGCCCACATGTCGGATTAATGACGGGATATTAACCGAACACGTAATTATCTTACATCTAGAAGATTCCAGAAGCCACGGGAACGAACGGGAGCCGTAACGGGGCCGGACACAGGGCGCCCGCCCTATGCCCTAGGGCGCCCGCCCTGCCCCCGGGACCAATCAGGTCGAGTCTCGCGGATTATGCTCCACCGCCTTTGAGGATCAAGGAAAACCGTAGGATGAAGGTCGGTTTGATCCGATGGTCCAGATTCATCCAAAAGGGCTATATAAGCAAGGCCCCTGACCCCTGGTGGAGAAGACCCCAATTCATTATTCAGTTGCATATCTCTAGTTGGGGTTTAGAGAGAGAGGTTCCCTCTAGGGTTCCCACCTCTTAGGGCTTAGCATCCAATGTGAAAGTAGAATTAGTTCTACTAGATTGAGAGAGATAGAGTGGAGGTGTAGATCGGAGGAAGCCGGCCTGTCGGTGTCTACTCCGAGGTTGTACCTGCGGGAGCAAGTTCTTCTAACCCGAGGCTTGTTCTCAGGATTCTTCAGTATTTCGACTTCTAAATTCTAGTAAGTTCTTTGTTCTTTGGTTTATGAGTTTACTTTGATCTCTTCGCGTAGAGTTTAGAGTAATCATCTCTAGCGTAAACGTGGTGTTTAAGCTAGGATACTCATAGATATCCCCTCGTCTAGCCGGACCGTGGTAGTAGCGAGGAACGTGACAATTCCGAGTTACCTTTGTATTCCATATCCCGTTAGCAGGATCGATAGGGTTTATAGGTGCGGGTTGAACATCCTTTGTGGTGTCTAGATTCCGTAAACCTCCCCAATAGAACAGTAGATCATCCTTACCAAGGTTAGAAGAAGAGTGCGGTTGTAGTCTTCTCTATACATCACTCACATCGAATCATAGTGGTTGTAGCCTAAAGGTTAGTAGTAATAGATTTGGTTAGTCAGATGCACTCTTTCTCCTAAAGGTAAAAATATAAATACGATACCCAGGATAACATCTCGGGTGAAGTGCTCACCGATATCCGTGCGCTTGCGGATCCTATTTCCTAATTGCGTTACCAAATATCAACACTATCCCACTCTGCTCTAGCGGACGGACGACCGGCGCCGACGGTATACCGAAAAATTGACCACCGCAGAACCACGTCGGGATTCGCTGCGAAAGGGCACCTGGCTCGCTACCTCTACAGCTCTCAGAGGCGAGAAACAAAAAATTGCTACGCGGGCGAGCTGTCGGTGAGAGGGGAGATGCCCAGCGGCTCAGCGCACAGCGCGGACGAAGGGAGGTTATATGAGCGAGCCGCACAGATAAAACAGAGTGGTTCAATCAATCAGGCAACTTGAGTGCGCTTGCGGATGAGACACAGGGAAGGGCTTGGCGTGCTGCACGTGCTCTCGAGTCGAAGTGGTCAACTTCGAGCAGCGCCACTGCTGGCGGCAAGCGGAGCAACCGGTGCAGGGCGGCACGCAAGGACCTGCGAGGCGCGGTCGCGTCGGTGCCGGCTATCCGGAATCACCGAGGCAGAGGGAGATCCCATCCCTACTGTGGCCGGGGTCCTCAGCCTTACCACGACAAGAAACAGGCACGCAGGGGAGTTCCACACCGCAGCCAAAACGAGCGACGAGAAGCGCGCCACGACGGCTCGGTGAGGCTTGTCCAGCAAGGAGCAAGACGAGGCGAGAGACGCGCCCCGGCATCGGCTTGGCATGCGGCAACGGCCCACGCGCTGGCCCACATGGAGAGGCCGCGACCGGCCAAGAACCGCGCCCAAACACCGGCCACGCACGCATGGTGACCACACCTACGGGGCCAAGCGACCAAAAGGTGACAAGCACGCTTTTTTTAAAGCATGCCCAAGGCCTAATCTATCCCGGCCAGGACTAAACCAGCTCAACAGGGCTCAAGAGGGCACATAAACGGCTGCCAAAAGAAGCAACAACCTCAGACAAAGACGAACTAGAGAGGGAGTTATGCAAACGCCAAGTTGAGCCTGTCTTGCTGACCACCAGTTCGCGATTAGAGCACCGAACATGGGTTTCTTTATTGCGTTCTGACAAAGTTTGAGCAATTTTTAAGAGAGAAATTCGACACCCAACTCCACTATGATCCACACCCTGCTCCAGCACACTCGATGATGCAACCAACAGTACCGAAACCTAGCTATTGCCTTTAAGTAAATTTTTCAGAATTTCAATGCCGACATGACACTGCCTAATGTCGTTTAAACTTAAGAGAATTCGCGGTTTTAGATAGAACTAGCTTTCCCAAGCACTTTCACCTTAATTCTTAAGAGGGCTAAACCTCGCCGATTTCTACTAACCAACATAGCATGACATGACCCACGCTTCGTACTAACTTATAGGAACAAAATATGTAGATCTCATTTTATCATTCTTCATACTATAATTTGCCCCAAAAAGGATACCTTTTAATCATGAGCCATATCACACGTGTTATAGAATTTGTTTCCACGCTACACGATTAAAACGACGTATTCTATTTTTCCTATTAGGATTTCTTTTTAACATGTTTACGTACCAAATCACTTACTTAGATTTTTATTTGATTCCTATCAACCACAGAGTGAGTCGCATAAAATTTGTTTCCTCATTTCATGTGAGTTTAAAATTTTAAAATCTGAGGAACTTGTTTAGGTAACTCCCTCCGGCCTCAACCACGCGGGCTAAGCACGCTCGTAACACCAGGGGTGTTACAACCAACCCCCCTTAAAAAGAATCTCGTCCCGAGATTCAGGGCAAGAATCAGAAAAGGGGAAACACGATTTCACTTCTTAGAGCAGAGATTACAACAGGAGATTACCCGGCTTTGAAGACTACAACACTCGGGGATCTATAGGCATCACGGCTAAAAGCAAACTGATACAACTCACAGCCTCTCTAGAAAACGACGAAGGCGGGGATAGTGAAAGAGAAGAAGGAAAACGATTATCCAGAACATGGCGTATGCCCAGCAGAGCCAGAAACAAGAGACTGAGAACTCGAACATCGCGAACACTAAAACCTAACTAACTCGAGTTAAACTTGAACTCCTTCAAAGGAAACCAGCCCCCTCTTCTCGAGTCACACCATCACTCATGACTGGCGACCATAGATCTGCGAGCACCGGCTGGATCTCGTAGTCCTGCCTCCAACCACTTCCCTCCCAGCTACTCCCGAGCTCCTTCTACCTGAGCATGGACGGAGAAGATCGATTTGTGGGACTCTATTCCCGGTCTGGGGGTGGAATGGAGGAGAGGCAAACGAGGTGGCATTTATAGACTGGTGGACGGAGGTGGTGGCGCAGCGCACCGGAAGTGAAGGCGACGTGGAGGGAAACGCTGGGGGGGTCACGAGGTGGGGGAGGAAACATCGGTCATGATGCGCTCCCTGTGCTAGTTCGAATGGGGGAAAAGGAAAAAGGAGGGGATGGGATTCGTGCGACAAGGAGACGTGCGAGCGACGCGCCGGCGAGACAAGAAATAAGAGAGGGGGGGTCTGGTACCGGAACGAGGCGAGAATCGAGAGCCGACAAGCGTGCCGGGGAAAAAAGGGCGTACAGTGCAAGGGGGTGAGGTGAGTGCGGCGCCATGCCGCGGCCACACGAGCACGTCACCCGTGGGTCCCGCCACCGACGGCCTCCGCAGGACACACAGTGACAACGACCCGACAAGTGTAGAGCGGTCACCGGGCATAGGGCAACGTCCCATCGGTGTTCCAATTACTCCAGACCACTGATGGCTGTTCTTTCTTTGTCGCTCTTCTCCCTCTTCCTTTCCCTTCTGAAACCAGGTTGCACTAGCCTTTCATATAAACTGTGATCAGGACTTACGTGCTCCTTCCAAAAACCTCGTTATCTCAGTCGCAATTATGAGAGCACTACTCCATCAACCCATCGTGGATTTCCCGTTAGAACACCAGGATATTTTTACCAAGGAGAAAATCGGTAGCAAGAGTGGTGCTACGGTGTAACTTGGTAAAAGTGCTTGGTCAACAACCTCGATACCAGCGCGCGCCGAGCGGCACAACCGTGCGGTCGCGATCCACAGGTGGCCCTCGGTTCCGTCGCGGCACCATAAGCTATCAACCAGGCAACTATTACCAACTTACTCATAGTAAAAACAGTGGGGTCATAGACCACAGAATTAGAAAAGGGTTGCAAAGAAATTAAAGCAACAAGGGTTCCTTTTCAAATCAAGGAACAAGGAGCTTAAATCCCAAGGCGGATTTAAATCAAGGGGATTCGAGTGTTCTACTGGGACATCCACAATTGGTTGATACAGAGTCCTCTGTCATGCAATCGCAACTGATCCGTTGCATCTGAAAATTGTTCCTTTTAGAACCTGCCTGCGATCGTCTCAAGACCAAAACACACTCCAAGGCCCACGGAAAGATTGGCGTGACAACCACAACCGGCAAAAGCAACACTCATTCCAAGCTCGTACATGGGTGCAACAAACAGGCACTCACTCTCCCATACTCGACACACCACTTGCATCCAACGACCAGATGACCTCAACGACTACGAACGAAGGACAAGGGAAAGGTGACAACACTGGAGGACACTGATGAAAAACACTACCATCTACGGTTACATCTCCCTAGGACGACTAATCCACTTCGTCGGGGCGAACGACTTCATTCCTGGGCTCTTGGGGCTCTTCTGCTGCACTGAGTTGCGGATCCGCTTCTTCTCTTGGTAGAGGCTGGGTGGGAGGAAGGCAAGGCTCTATCTCTGAGACTTCCGTGGGTGGAGGTGCTGGCGGTACAACAACACCAGTCCTCCTTCTCTCCAGCGGATGGACAGGGATCCCCTCAAGGATTAAGGGTTCCTGCCTTTCTGTGGCGAGTATCCTACGCTTGGCCCTTGTGGCAAGATAGGCGTCCTCCAGCTCCTGGGCATGACGGTCTTGATCCACCTGGACGGCTTCCGCCATGGCCGCCTCTCGACTCTCTGCGACTGCTAGATTGGCATGGGCTTCAGCAAGCTGCACTTCGAGCATCCTGGAGAAGATCTCGGCTTCCTCAGCTCGGCGGAGACACTCCCTTAGCTCCGAGGCCTGCCGATCGTACTGCTCATCCAGGGCCAGCAAGTACGAGGTCAGGTGCACCAAGGTCGGGTTGTCTTCTTGCACGTCTGGACCTTGCAAAGCCTCCATGCGGGCCTTCCATACCTGCCGATTCTTGTCCCAAGGGGGAAAGAACCGCATGGGGGTACGAGCAATGGGCCCTTCAAAAATCTGGCAGAGATGCCGCAGAGCTTTGCGGGCCGCAACTTGGTAGGTATCACTGAAGCGAAACCCGGTTGCGGTCACATTCCAGGCTTCAGTGACGTCGGGAAACTCCTCACTCTTGCCAATGTAGACGGTGACTTTGCATCTCTCAGTGCCACGCTTCATGTACTCACGGCCCTCATACTCGGGACGCTCCCCAACACCGAGTCTTTGCAGGGGTAGCATACAAGATTTTGGGAAAACCCTCGGTGTTTAGGCAGTAGCTGCTAACCCAGACTCCTGCCATCCTTGGTGGGTGGTGAGGGTGGTTACAAGGAAGGCTTGAGTGAGAACTTGCTCAAGGGAAAAGGGCTAAGTGAGCTAGGACGCATCGAATGGTGATACCCAGTGACAGGGCTTGGCTCCCCTTTTAAAAGGCAGAGCGGCCAGTGGTCCTGTCACAGTCCACCCTCGAGCCATGCACGGGGCTAGTAAAAGCGAACAGAGAGATCTTCACACGCGCACGACGAGCGGTGACCGAGGTCATAAAGGGTTAGTACGACTGTAAGGCAGAGATTCGACAAGAGCGCAGCAGGGGTACGACAATGTATGGGTCAGACAAGCGTGAACCAACAGGCGTGCACGACGCACGAGACTACAGCACCATCGTGGCTATACTGACAAAGACTGGTCGACCTCGACAACTATTGCACAACAGCGGTATGCATGAATGCACGTCCTATCCGTCCTCACCTTGTTATCGGCATATAGGGCAACCGTTCTCAGAGTTTTGGCACATCGTGCTCTCCCTAAAGCTAGTCGATGCTAGCGAACTAGTCTCGGGGTTAGCGTACCTGCAGAAAACTTGATTAGGCCTAACTAAGTCAGCAGAGTGCCATCTATCCTGGCTACATAACCATAGCAATATGGCTACTTATATAACTTCGCATGCAAACATCCCTACTTTTGAAAAGAATTTGTGGTCAAATTTTAATTTAGAAAGGGTCTTGAAGCCTTATTGTCTCATTTATGCTCTGATACCACCTGTGGCAGAATCGCCTAATCTAATGCCCTCCCAAGAGTACTTGTCTTCCATTAGACACTAAGTACCCAAGGGAGAACACTAAACTAAGTGACTCCGTCGAGCACACCGCAAGGGAGAACTCGAAGATCCACATTTTTACATCAGGATCACAAATGAGAGGGTAAAGCTTACAACATCCTTACCATTTCTTACATCACTTTTAATACAACATCAGAGCAATTCATTATGTAGTTATAACAGCGGAATATAAAATATTATCAGAGTTTAGCGGAAATGAAACCATTTAATGACCAGTTAAACATTAACAAGAGGTAAACATTTAACATGATGATATTGTATAGGCAGGGAGTGATAACAAGTCAATGGTATTTTCTTTGTAAACTTTTAGTGAGAGTTTTGATAAATAAACTCTACTCCGCATCGCAAAGGAAATCCTCGCTGAGCCCACCAGGAGGTTTCCACACACAAGTGTCAGCTTATCAGCACCTGCCACCTGCAACAGGGTAGAACAAACCCTGAGTACTCAATTGTACTCCGCAAGACTTACCCGCCAGGAGGAAAGAGAAAGACTCCAAAGATTATGCAAGGCCTTTGGCTTGTGGGTTTATTGCGTTTGCCAGAAGCAGCGCTAAGAGTGTGTCCTAAATTTCTTACTTTTAATAGCCGTATTTTATTTCTTATCCAACCTTCTATGTAAGCACCTAGTCTATAACCAAACAGGGTTGAGCAAACAGAAACCAATTCTTTCTCTTTCAACTGCAGTTCTTACTACGATGCCAGAGCGTAGTCAAGTCGTACCGTCACGCAGAAACGACGATTTGCGAATCAATATGCCCAGCTGGGTGCCCTGAAAACACACGCCTCGCTTGTACCCCGGGCACAAGCAAGACCAACCCGTTCCACTCCTGTCAAGAGGTCCAGGTCCCCGTCCAAGCTCGGACTCTAAGCCCCCAACACTGCAGGCCCGGCCTCAGTATGGTGCTTAGACCTCCTCAACCCAAAATATATATATAACCACCCTAAAAAGCCGGTCCAGAAAGAGCCGGAACCCACGACAGGAGAGAAACAAGCCTTCCTAGCCCCCATCCGCTAGTATATGCTCAGGACAATAAATCTGTGACTTGACCAGGGTCCAATGCAACGAACGGTCCTTAATTGACACAGGCAGAACAAATGCAACCAGAGCCCCGCTCTGTTGCCCAACCAGGTCCAAGTCCATCCACCCCGTTCCGCCCGGTCTCCAATTATCCATATACCTTTATATTTCATGTGATAGCAACATGATAAAAGTAACAATATTATAATTCCTATTTCTCGCGAGTGATAGGAAATCACTCGACTTCTACCGGAGTCCTGTAGCATAGCAATCTACACGATCCTGACATACTAGTAAGACTCATGGGATCAGGATATTTATATGCAAGTGGGTTTCATTCAACTCTTTTAAACTTAATGCACAAGCATAAAATAAAGTGCAGAATAATAAGAGTTATGCACCGGGGCTTGCCTGGATAGAATATAACCAAAAGTTAGCACTTCAACATGACCCGATCATCAGGACACCATCTTTTCCGCTACTCCATGTGACTCCCCGATCCATCATCGTCCCTATAAAGATGTATGCAGATGCAACGTAGAGACGTGAATAAACAAAGGAAATCGCAACGCTTAAAGTACGATTTCGCTCTCTAAGCTAACGGCTAACTCTAATGGCTAACGCACTAGCCTGGTAACCCCGTCGACGAGTATAGTGTCATTTCCTGACACGCGTTTTAGCTACTCGGACCCAAAACGTTGCTTTATCCATTTTATCGATTTAATAGATATTTAAACTAGGCTCAATAGCTATCCTAGCAAACTAAGTATTTTGGAGCTATAAAAATTACAGAGAGCAGACAATGGCATTAGGAGCTTACTGTAAAATTTTTGGAGTCAACACTTTTATCATTTGCTTACAAAAAAATCCTCACAAGTTTATTCTTAGCAATATTAAACATTCTAGAATAATTAGCGAACTCCTAAAAATATTATACAACTATGTGGATAAAAGCACACTAACAGATAGATCCTGATTTAAGGAAGCTAACAAAATTGATTTTGTAATTTTTGGACACCTACACAATTCTATTTTTAATTTACAAATTTACCCTAGAAACTAATTGAGAAACACTTTTAGAAAAAGAAAAGGCCGGGGCCAACGAAGCGGCCCAGCAGCCTAAACGGCCCGCGCGGAACGATCGCACCCACCAGGCCGGCCTAACAGCTGCCCAGGGAGTCGGCCCAAGGCGGGGAACCCGTGCCCGCTCGCGCTTTTGCAAAGGAACCCCTAAACTAGTAGGTTACTACACAACGCCCGAAAGCACTAATACAAAGGAGCAGCGTTTCACGATAAACACCCTGAAATTCCTCATCTTCACAAAGACCCGGTCCCCGACACCTCCGCCCACGGCGGCGCGGCTCCGGCCGGCGGTACACGGCCACGCCGCCACCCGGGGGCCGAATCGGTGCACCGGGCTGGCCGACGAGCATCTAGGAACTCCAGCAGAACCCTAGGCGATGATTGGAGACTACACGGTGGCTCCTATCGCTCTGCTCACGTGGACGGCTCACTGCCACGAATGGCGCATCCGTTCTGGCGCGCTAGTGCGTCTATCGCCTAACCGGAAGGGCGGCAGAGTAATAGAGGCTTACCACGCATGCGGCCGAGGGGGTGGTTGAGCCGGAGGCGGCTCAGACGAGCCTGGCCACGCGCGCGGTGAAGGGGGGGGCGGCGCACCAAGCATGGCACGGCCGCGTCCGCTGATCACAGTTGAGGATCCCGGCCAACCTGAGGCGAGCACCAACCGGAGGAAAACAAGGCGAGCCAAACCAGCCGGTTAATCGAACTAAAACGAAAGGGCTTACCCCTATCCCACTCTGCTCTGGCGGACGGACGACCGGCGCCGACGGTATACCGAAAAATTGACCACCGCAGAACCACGTCGGGATTCGCTGCGAAAGGGCACCTGGCTCGCTACCTCTACAGCTCTCGGAGGCGAGAAACAAAAAATTGCTACGCGGGCGAGCTGTCGGTGAGAGGGGAGATGCCCAGCGGCTCAGCGCACAGCGCGGACGTAGGGAGGTTATATGAGCGAGCCGCACAGATAAAACAGAGTGGTTCAATCAATCAGGCAACTTGAGTGCGCTTGCGGATGAGACACAGGGAAGGGCTTGGCGTGCTGCACGTGCTCTCGAGTCGAAGTGGTCAACTCCGAGCAGCGCCACTGCTGGCGGCAAGCGGAGCAATCGGTGCAGGGCGGCACGCAAGGACCTGCGAGGCGCGGTCGCGTCGGTGCCGGCTATCCAGAATCACCGAGGCAGAGGGAGATCCCATCCCTACTGTGGCCGGGGTCCTCAGCCTTGCCACGACAAGAAACAGGCACGCAGGGGAGTTCCACACCGCAGCCAAAACGAGCGACGAGAAGCGCGCCACGACGGCTCGGTGAGGCTTGTCCAGCAAGGAGCAAGACGAGGCGAGAGACGCGCCCCGACATCGGCTTGGCATGCGGCAACGGCCCACGCGCTGGCCCACAGGGAGAGGCCGCGACCGGCCAAGAACCGCGCCCAAACACCGGCCACGCACGCATGGTGACCACACCTACGGGGCCAAGCGACCAAAAGGTGACAAGCACGCTTTTTTTAAAGCATGCCCAAGGCCTAATCTATCCCGGCCAGGACTAAACCAGCTCAACAGGGCTCAAGAGGGCACATAAACGGCTGCCAAAAGAAGCAACAACCTCAGACAAAGACGAACTAGAGAGGGAGTTATGCAAACGCCAAGTTGAGCCTGTCTTGCTGACCACCAGTTCGCGATTAGAGCACCGAACATGGGTTTCTTTATTGCGTTCTGACAAAGTTTGAGCAATTTTTAAGAGAGAAATTCGACACCCAACTCCACTATGATCCACACCCTGCTCCAGCACACTCGATGATGCAACCAACAGTACCAAAACCTAGCTATTGCCTTTAAGTAAATTTTTCAGAATTTCAATGCCGACATGACACTGCCTAATGTCGTTTAAACTTAAGAGAATTCGCGGTTTTAGATAGAACTAGCTTTCCCGAGCACTTTCACCTTAATTCTTAAGAGGGCTAAACCTCGCCGATTTCTACTAACCAACATAGCATGACATGACCCACGCTTCGTACTAACTTATAGGAACAAAATATGTAGATCTCATTTTATCATTCTTCATACTATAATTTGCCCCAAAAAGGATACCTTTTAATCATGAGCCATATCACACGTGTTATAGAATTTGTTTCCGCGCTACACGATTAAAACGACGTATTCTATTTTTCCTATTAGGATTTCTTTTTAACATGTTTACGTACCAAATCACTTACTTAGATTTTTATTTGATTCCTATCAACCACAGAGTGAGTCGCATAAAATTTGTTTCCTCATTTCATGTGAGTTTAATATTTTAAAATCCGAGGAACTTGTTTAGATAACTCCCTCCGGCCTCAACCACGCGGGCTAAGCACGCTCGTAACACCAGGGGTGTTACATTTAGTTCCACCAAATTCACCCTAAATTCCACTATGCAAAAAGAAGATTCCTCATCGTATTAAAATGTCGGTATATGCATAGAGTACTAAATGTAGATGAAATCAAAAACTAATTACACAGTTTTGTTGTACTTTACGAGATGAACATTTTGATCCTAATTAATCAATGTTTGAATAATTATTACCAAATAAAAACAAAATATGAACAGTGATTCGGCACAGTGTATCAGTCACCGATTCGGTGAACTAAACCAGGGCTAAGCTTTGTCGGTGTGATTTGTTCGGTTCTTTCGGTGTAATAAAAAAAAACTTCATTGTTAGTAGAAAACTGAGAGCCGATCGGTGCTTACAAATTTCCAGAACCGACACGTTCGGTTCTTCGGCACGGTGTTTGATGTGCAACGAACACAACCGATCAGTACTGTAGCACAATGATACAGGATCTTCACATCGTTGGTGCTAGAGCGGTAGAGCCTGCGTGCAGCCAAGTACCTGCAACCTCGCACTACTCAAAGCTTGATGTCATCGTGCCCTCGGAGCCAAATGTGTCGTGCCCTCGGAGCCAGAGGCACCGCATCGCCGCGCCATTTCACCCGCCGCCGCTGCAACTGACGTGGTCACACTAGGGCTAGGGGTCCTGCAGTGGCGGAGCTTGGTATAAAATGAAGGGGGGGGCGATTATTTAGTTGTGCTACAGTAGTATGTCGGTTAGCTACCAAAAGCATCAATCATAAAGTTAGGACTGTAAAAGCGGAGCTGTGAAAGCCTGAGTTACTGACGAAAAAACTCGTTCTAACAGCTACGGCTCCTAGCGAGTACACGTGTATTACAAAAGCTACATGTAAGCTTGCTTCGTGACATGTATATGAATAAAATAAGCAGCGAGTGCAGCCACAGCCACAAGCCAGCAAGCATGTGACCTCTCATGCACTGCTGATGACTGATGACATCCGACTCTGCATTGGTGGTCTTCGGCTGAGAGCAAACATGCATGCACAAACTACAAAAAGCAAGCTGATGTACTGGTGATGGCAGAGAGCAGGGGGCAACCGCCCAGGTTCGCCTCCACGTAGCTCCGCCCGTGGGGTCCTGGACGGTAGACGAGAGTCGTGACGAGTCAGGGAGTGTGATGCTGCTACGGGGTTGTTGGGGTCGGGGAATGGGGATAAGTTTTTCTATCTTTTTTTTAATCTCAAACTTTATTAACTAGTCTGAAAATAAAATGAACACGCGTCCTCCAGCGGACGCTGCCCTATGAGCATCCCATTAAATATCCGACCTTTATGGATAAACTCAACTGAAGTGAAGCTTTGTACTCGTGCGGTGGTGTGCCTTTGCCCCTCTGTAATTTTAATTTTAGTTCGGTAGTACGGAAACTCGGTTCGGTGTGCCATGAAAACCGATATCGAAGCCGATCGTAGAAGGTGGCAGAAATGCAAAACGACATCGAACCGAAAACAAAAAAACAACACTCGATTTGGTTCGACCATCAATTTTCGATGCAATGTGCTCAGCCCAAGGCCCTAGAGGCTAAAGGCAACGCCCTGATCGTTTGGCTGAAAAATCATGTCTAAAAGTATCGTTCGCTGATTTGTTGTAAGAGAAAAATACTATTTATTGGTTAAAAAATATGGCTTATAAAACAAGCGAACAAAGCTAAAGTACAACTTATAAGACAAGCGAATAGGACCTGCGAATCTCCATTTATTACAACCAGGAGTTACCAAATTATTATCTAAGAGACTAAGAGTAGTTTATACCTTTTTTTTTTTGAATTGCACAACGTACACACAGATGTCCATAAACACACGATCAATCCTATGAACGTGGACACGTACGCCGGCTGTATGAGTACCTCTAAAGAATGAGCCGGTATTGACACTAAAAAAATGTACCAACATGGGATATGGG
This sequence comes from Saccharum hybrid cultivar R570, assembly GCA_038087645.1. Lineage (NCBI taxonomy): Eukaryota > Viridiplantae > Streptophyta > Magnoliopsida > Poales > Poaceae > Saccharum > Saccharum hybrid cultivar. The sequence goes on from JAQSUU010000198.1 coordinate 3,871,516, forward strand.
CATCACCAAGGAGTTCCTAGCACCAAGGAAGTGTTGGAAATTATTTGGGGGCGACAAGCAACGAAAGAAACGAGCAAAAGAGAAGGAGAACGGCTCCAGGCTCGACAAAGTCGGCTCGGCCGGCTTGCTGAGCCGGCTTAGCCGGTTCTTCGCCTTAGAGTCGGCTTAGTCGACTGCCTCCTGTGCCGGTCGGGCTGCGGTGCCCGGCTTACTCGAGTCCTTAGTCGAGCTAACTTTCCTGTTGTGTCCGAATCGGTTTGGTTTCGAAATCGGTTTTTACTCTATTTTTTGCGTGGAAACTTGGAGAACCCATTTACCCTTTCCTCTCTCTATCTTGTTGTTCGTCACGTCTCTCGATGAGATTTGGCAGCGTTCTAGGTGGACTTGCCGACCTTAGGACACCCTTCACGTGCTTCACCCCGACGAGTCTTGTTGGAAGGTGTTCGGAAGTTTACTAGACGAAGAACGGGCTCTACATCGACCTAATCGGTCTTTAGATCGATTTCGCCGATTCGCTGCGTTCCAGGTCATGTGTGGACCGCGGGTGTGCTGGCCCTTGTTGGTATGTGACTTGGATCCTACTCGGCATCAACTGCAGGCAAATCTTTAAGCCAACAAAGGTATCATCAACGTCTCGCTGTCAACTGATATGTCACCGGCCACTGAAACAATAATGTCGTGAAATTATGGAATGAAATCTAGATTATTATATATAACCTATAATTTAGATTATTATAATCTATAATCCATATTGCAGTAATTAAAAATCTATCCAAACGTGTTTTAATTAAATATTTTCTTCTCATTACAGAATAGAATACTTAAATAAAATACTAGAGAGGGATAGGTCCATTTCAGTACAATACATGTAATTAGTTGACTCTTCGGAGAGGAACATTTCTCTTTAGTTCTTTATTTAGGGCGGATAGAGTACATCGCACCATCATCAAGAGACGGGGAGATCGTCGGAAATAGTAGAAAGGAAGCATGAATTAAAATGGGCCTCTGTTCTTCGCACGTCCTCTCCAAAGGCACCTAAACGGGCCCTGGTATTTACATGCGGGCCTTACCCCTAATTAAAGGTCTTGCACGGTCATAAATCCCAGTTCTGTGCCCTAGCGAACATCTAGTTTGTGTCGCTTTGCCGCCAGGGGAGGGTTTTTACTTGCGTAGTTGCGTTATTGTAGTCTGTTAGATTGTTGTGATTTGAGTAGCCGGTGTTTGGTAACGTAATTGGAATGTGTTCATGATCTCGTATGGATCGTGTGGGGCCGCGATCAGTTACCCCATAATATAATTATTAGATATATGGGTGCTTGGGAAGGCTGATAGCTGGCTCTGGCTACCACCTCAGCGTAAGTGCGTAACGTGATGGTTTCGTCGTCTCCAGCGAGCAAAAACCAATCCAGCAGTATGTGCAAGCAAGGGGCCGTAGGTAATACTACGACCAACCACTCGCACAGGTAGGAATGCAGGCAGGGCATCTCATTTTGTTGTGTTTTGAGTGGACGACCCAAGAGCATGAGCTAACGCTAACGAAAAGCAATACCTTAGGCTCTGTTTATCCGATTTATAATCCATACTTTTTAACTTTTTTTTTTCAATTGGAACAGTAATTTTCTCTCACGATAAATTAGTCAACAGTGTTTTTCAACCGGCTTATCAGCACAGCCTAACAGACCCTAGTAGCCGTACAGTCACAGGTCACGGTGGGGAAAAAGACGCAGCTGGCGGCGCCCACCCAGGCGCAACGGCGAAAGGCCTCGTCAGGGAGGGTCAGGAGGGGCGTGGAACCTGCGGTCCATCTCGATCCCATTCACCATCATCTCCCTCACCCCTCGGTCCCGGGGCAACTTGCACTTGTGTGTGCGGCGCACCACACGGGCGTGGGTGCGGTATGGGCGCTGGCCGGGGCGGGGCACCTGACAACGCCAGTGAGTCGGTGACGGCAACGCCATGGCCACTCCTTCCATGCAACGTGGTGATAGGGTCAGGTCGACAGCGGGCACCGGGCACGCCCCGCCCGTCAACAGGGAGTGCCGTGCAGGCGTGCAGGCGTGCGCCTCCGCCTGGCCTCGAGCAGCTTTCGCCATCAGTTTCCCCGCCATCGTCACGTGGGCTGGCTTTTGTCTTTTAGGGTGTATTTAGTTCGCGAAAATTTTTGGCTTTAGTTACTGTAGTGCTTTCGTTTGTATTTATCAATTAGTGTCCAATTATAAACTAATTAGACTCAAAAGATTCGTCTCGTGGTTTTCTACCAAACTGTGTAATTAGTTTTTTTCATCTATATTTAATATTTTATGTATGTGTCTAAACATTCGATGTGACGAAAATCTTGAAAATTTTTGGGAACTAAAATATGACGTTACCCGCCATTCGTCACGTTGGTTAGGCTGTCTAGTCTAGCCTGCGGTTAACCCGGGAACAACTTTTCAATTCAAGGAACCTGAGAAGCTTTAATTGCGAATCCCGAGAGCCTTTTAGGGCCTTCGCGAGCTGGTGTGACACAGTATTAACAAAAGAGACACGGAGTACTCGCTCGGTTCTTAGCGTTCTAACAATCTCAAAGAGACACGGAGTACTCGCTCGGTTCTTAGCATTCTAACAATCTCGAGGAGTTAAAGCATTTTAAATTTAATTAAAATTATAGAAAAATTTATAGCATCAAATAGGTATACTATGAAAATATAATTAATAAAGAATCTAATAATACTTAATTGGTGTCATAAATATTATTATATTATTATATAAATTTGGTTAAATTTGAGATCTTTAGACTCTTCAAAATTGTTGGAATGCCTTATAATTTAAGATGGAGAGAGTATATGATAAACAATTTTGTAGGAGTACACGAATGAAACTTATCCACACTGCTTTTAACACACGAGAATCTTGAAACAGTGACACAAAGACTGACCTAATTTAATTGATATAAAGTAGCAGTACGTACTCCCTCCTTCCGTTCTAATTCTTTTTTTTTTTTACATTTTTAGGTTTTAGACAAGTTAAATTTTTCTAAGTTTGATCAAGTTTATAGAAAAATACCAATATTTATGTCTTCAATTAGATTTATCATGGAAATGTATTCTATAATTAATCTAACGATACTTATTCAGTATCATAAATGTTAACATTTTTTATAGGTCAAACTATAAATTGTTTGATTCTTGGGGAAGTGAGAATTACGGCCTTGTTCGGCAGGCTGTTTTTTGGCTTATAAGCCGGCTGTGGCTGATTTGCTGTGAGAGAAAAACACTGTTCCACGGCTGATAAGCCGTGTTGATAAGCTCAGTCGAACAGGGGTACTTTTTTTAAACTGAGAAAGTACTATTAGGGAAACCACAATGTATTTGGATCAAGTGGTCTAAAGAGGTGAGCCCAGTGACAAGTATTGAGGCCTGGTTTAGTTGGCCAAAAAGACCCAAAAAAATTTTGCGCAGTATCTGTCACATCGAATCTTTGGACGTATACATAGAGCATTAAATGTAGGTAAAAAAATAACTAATTGCACAGTTTATCTGTAAATATCGAGACGAATCTTTTGAGCCTAGTTAGTCTATGGTTGGACAAATTTTACCAAATAACAACGAAAAGTGCTACAGGATTTTTTTTCAAAAAATTTTGGGATCTAAACAAGGCCTATATATATATATATATATATATATATATATATATATATATATATATATATATATATATATATATATATATATATATATATATGGACTACTTTGCCATAATGTAGAGACCAGGAACATGGGGTCCACTGATAAATAAAAAGCTAAGGCTATCCGCACTCATGATCCTCTATTTTCATCCTCTATACATCCTGATCATCAAGATTCTCTCCTCTATACTCATTTCTCCCGCACTCATCCATCCTCTATATCATCCTCTATCCACTGTGGGGCCTACTTGTGAAAGCCCAAGTTTGGTTTTGGTAATTAATGACACCAAGTTGCTAATGCCATGTGTTAAGTGTTTTGAGTTAGGCATAAGCAACACATGTGATGAAGGTGTACGTGGCAAGGAGTGGTGGCCACAAGATCACAAAGAAATGGGGTATGGACATGAAATGACGATCATGGTGGAGATGCACATAATATGATGGACATGATGATCAAGTGGAAGAAAAGGATCTAAGAGCGCAAAGCAAAGGTATAACCATAGGTTTTCCTTTTGCCGGTCTAAGATGAGTAGAGAAGTGATTGACCGGGTTTAGGATACATAGCCGACTATCAAGAGGGGCAATCACGGTTAGCTCGGGAATCAAGTGCCACTAGATCAATGTCTTGAGCATATGCATTAGGATCTAGTAGAGAGCTAACATAACGCCTTGAAAATATTTGTGAAATGCTAACACGCATGCACATGATGGTGTACACTTGGTGGTGTTGGCACATTTGCGAAGGCGGTGGTGTTTGAGCGGTAGTAAGGGGTTTGGGGTTCGCTCTCCCTCCCGTCGAGCTTGCGAGCGCGGGATTCAGGCGTTTTCGAGGAAATGAAATGCCTATTTTCTATTGCGCCGGAGGCGAGAAAAGCTGGCGAAAGTCCGAAATGGTTTTCACTGAAAAACAGTGACCGGACGTTGTGGTTGAAGTGACCGGACGCGGCTGGCGCGTCTGGTCAGTTCAACTCGGTGCTGCTTGCTAGGGTTTCTGACCGGACGCTGGTCTGGCCTGACCAGCGCGTCCGGTCAGTTCACCTGGGCGTAGAAGAAGAGCGCGCAACCGGCGCGTCCGGTCCCTCACGGAACCGGAGCGTCCGGTCAGGCGTCCAGAGAAGCAGAGCGCAGTGGTGTGCTGATCGGACGCGCGGTGCGTCCGGTCACGTGTGATCGGACGCGTCCGGTCTCGACGGGAGCTTACTGGAACGCGATCGGACGCTGGCACTGTCGCGTCTGGTCAAACGGTTGAGCGCGTCCGGTCACGGCAACGGTAACTTCTGACGCGCACTGTTCACGCTTGTCCTGTAGTGACCGGACGCGTCCGGTCACCCTGACCGGAGCGTTCGGTCAGCGCGATTTGAACTGTGTCGTCCGTTAACGGCTAGTTGCGTACCCCTTCGCTATAAATAGAAGTTGGCCGGGGTTTGAGGGCAACTCTTGCACATTTTGAGACCTAGAGACATCCTTTGAGCTAGAGAACAACCCCTCTACTCATCTCTTTATATAGTTGCACATCTTGAGGGAGATTGAGTGAGATTCAAGTGCATTGCTTGAGAGTTGCATTCTAGAGGCACTTGATCTTCGAGTAGCTGTGGATTTCTTGTTACTCTTCCGTGTTTCCCGACACGGTAGACGGCTTGGAGCAGCGGAGGTGATTGAGCTCGCAATTGGAGATTGTTGGAGCCCTCACCAAGTGTTGTAAGGGGTTCTTGATCCTTCCCCGCGGGAGTTCGCAAATTGGATACTCTAGTGGAGCTCGTGGCTTGGAGGATCCCCATCTTGTGTGCGGTTGTGCGGCGCCCGCCGAGGGCTCGACTCTTAATAGTCGATTAGCTCGCGAACCGATAAGTGGGTGCATCGCCACAACGAGGAGTAGCTTGCCGGGAAGCAAGTGAACCTCGGTAAAAAATCTTGTGTCATCTCTTTGCCGAGGATTTCTCTTGTGGTTGATCATTGTGATTGATTCTTCGAGTGCATTACTTCTCTACATCGTTGGTATAAGAATCAAGTCACTTCCTCTTTACTTTCTTGTACTAATCCTAGTGTAGGTTGCTTAGTGTAGCTTTTATCACATAGAAGTAAGTAGCTTAGTGACTTAGTCTTGTTGGTGTGTATTAGATATCATAGCCTTGCTTCTCTAGAACTGCATAGGTGGCTTGCATAGTGTAGTTGAGCTAGTGCTAGAATTAGCTTAGCCATCTTTTATACTAACGTGTTTGTCTAGTGAAGCTTGTAGAATTTTAAATAGGCTATTCACCCCCCTCTAGCCATTTGGACCTTACAACTTGTCACTTTATCTAAATATATCCATGTGAGATCTAGTTTTGAAGAATTTATTGAAACGAATTCAATAGTGCAATCAGAATTTAATTTAGATTTTTGGTTTGTGAGTTATCACATTTTTTTGTTAAGAGAAAAAAGTGGGGGCCCGCACTGCATGCTCTCTCTCTCTCCTCTCTCTCCCTCCCACGCGCAGGCTCTGTCCTCTCTCAGGTGAGCAGCATGATTTACCGGAGCTCGCTACCCACGCTATGTATAGCGGAGGGTGGTCTTTTTTTTAGCGTACGATTCACAGGAGGCAGGTGCGGCGTTTTAATTACGGTATCCGGTATACCGGATGGGGTACCGGACCCCAATGCAACCAGTCTAAGAAGCCAACCATGCAAGAAGGAGAGGTAAGAAAGAGGAAGAGGGAAGAGAGAGAATATTGTGTCCTTATTTTTTACGATAGTTTATATGCTTATGATGCCTTTTACTATGGACTACTATAGACCACTTTCACAATGTTTCAGCTAAATGGTAGAAAATATTTTAATCCTACATAAGGAGAATGAAAACGGGTGAAAAAACCCTCTCGTTTCCATATTTTTTTGGTGGAAACGAAATCGGGATATGTCGGTGTACAAAAACAAACTAATATGACTGTAAGTTCAACAGAAACGGTCGGAAGCCATGATACTACATGTTTTTATATTCACAAATCACAATCACACACAAAAACTCGAAAGTTCATAGGTAAAGCCTTTTGCAATGAAAAATAGGTAAAGCATGATTTCAGATATTCAGACGCATATGGCAAATGACAAACTGAAGTTCATTCACCATGTCTAGAAGACGAGAAGTGAGAGACCACTAGGGTTTACTTAGGTTAGGGAAACTTTGATGGGCTGTAGTGGGCCTGGCCTACCTTACAAATCTGGAACAAATACGAGTCTATTCCTACTAAATGCGAAATTTCCACAAATATGGCTAGAAGTGCTAAAAAACAAATATGGCTAGAAAAACACTCATCCTAGTTTCCGTTTCAATTTCACGAACTTTCGTCCCATTTCTGTACGAAATTATGAAAATAACCCCGTCCCCAATCCATCCTAGCGGTTCAGAGTGGGAGAGTTTTCGTTGGCCGTCTGGAAGATTCAGAGTTGATAACCACAGGAAGCTACGATTGCAATTATTTCGGGAAAAATAGGATTGCGGTCTTTATGGACGGAGGGAGTACGTACTGCAGGTTGAGTAGTTGCTTCGAATGGTCGGTCAAGTGCATGCTCGCAGGTCATTGCAAATTTTTTTTGAGGGAAAATAGCTATTTCCATTACTTAGACAATGCTGAATCTTCAGCAATTACAAACTGAATACATAAAGGAATAGAACTCAGAATCAGTTCTGCATCCAAGGAACAATGACTACCGAGAGTAGCTAGCTCGTGCGCCGCCCTGTTGCCCGTCCATGACCTGCGTTGAATTTGCCATGAAATGAAGTTCAAAGACAGGAGACTTTGCAATTTGGAATGAATGAATATATATAAATCGATTCGTCAGGATAAGGCAAGCCACGAAAGTAGAGGCCAGCGTCCAGTCACGATTACCTTTTGGCCTTTTGGTTTTGGGTACCCGTCTCGTTCATCGAATTAGTCTTACCTCAAAGCCAAGGAAAACTGGTCAGGTTCAACGGAGGAACTCCATCAGCTTCAGGCCTTTCAGGGTTAGTGAGTGGGGGCTAAGCTAGCTTTGCGAGGTCGAGCCGGATGCATATGCAGCGGAGGGAATGTCCCTGCTATATATGCTTGTAGATAGATTGAATAATTAATATGGCACGTCAAATGGATAAACCTGCAATGAACATTTGAACAGATAAATCCACTGACAGAATCGAAGCACCCAATGCTTACTATATATATATATATATATATATATATATATATATATATATATATATATATATATATATATATATATATATATATATATATACACACACACACACAACACACACACACACACACAATCCTGAGCTTCTTCTTGCATATATTGGCAGCATCCGCCATCCGCGACGTGGACCATGCATAATCCAGCATGCTGCTGCTACCAGCCTACCACGAAGAAGAAAGGGAGAACACAGGAGCAGGCGGCCGGGGCCACCATTTCACAAAATGATGAGAACACGGCGAGTGCTGAGTGCACCTACGTACATTGCACGTCTGAGCTGTCACAAAAGCCACATATGCCACTTCGATATGCCCATCCTGGGAGAACTTTTGATGTGTGCTCACTCTGTTTCGTGACAACCAAGCCCATGCGGTGATAGAGAGACACAACAATTTGACACGCCTGAAACTCGAATAAGAACGCAAGGTTTAGTAGTGGCGGGCCTAATAATTGAAAGTCAAGGGTCGGTATTCAATTGAATATCCATTGTTTTTGTCAAACAAATTCCAAGTTATACATATGGTCCAATCTCTAAATCCAGAAATACTGCTCAATTATATATATGTGTTATTATATCTTCTTCTTCTATTTATAATACATATACAATTAGTATAATCAATTTTATATAAAAAAGATTAGATTCTAATTAAAGGCAACAATTTTGTTATCCTTTGAAATTATGAATACAACATCTAAATCCTAGGCCCGCCCCTAAGGTTTAGCAGTGTGCTGGTTATTATTACAGACTATATATACTACCCAGCTTTCAAATATATACTAGTTTCGACTCTGCCGTTATATGTCAGTAAAGTTTTATTAGGTACATATGCTAGAATTCAGTCGTCTGAGGTCTCAGGCGATGGGTTTTGGGGTCCGCCTGCTAACTTATTTTGCTGTTGAGATGACGTATGTAAGCACCAAGATAAGCATGACCGGTGCCCAGCAGCGTCGCCTGACCATTAGCAAAAAAAAAAAAAAAAACAGGCACCTGTATAATAGCAATATCCTTTATTAGGTTTTCTTGAACAAATTCTTTTCACAGAAATTGTATGCAAAGTTACAAGTGATGTAGTATTTAGAAGCAGAGAGTTAGTTAGAAACTACTACCTTTATATCCTAAAAAATAATGAAATTCTATGTCTAGTCAAAATCAAACAATTTTAAGTTTAACTAAATTTGTCAAAAATATTATCAACACGTACGACACCAAATAAACATATTATAAAATTATTATTTCATGAAGGATCTGATGACACTTATTTAGCATGATAAATAAAGTATTTTTTTTATATGAATTTGATCAAACTTCAGATTTGCATTCTTTAGAGGATGGAGTTAGTAACAAAATTTTAAGAAGCTAATGCCATGCACACCTAGCTTCGCGCCCGTGACAATGACATGATCGTGTGTTCATCATTATCCGAATCTAGCCAGCCGGCTTTGCTGCAATAATGGACAGAAAGTCATGGGGGAGAGGAACTAGGTAACAAAAAATGAGAATGGACGTGCGTGTGCATCACCGGGGAAACGAGTGGTCGAGCTGCAAACAACGCCGCCATGTGGTCCTAAATTCTCACCACACGCTGCTACGCTCAGTAGCGCACAGCTGATGAAGGGGTCGGCGTCGAGGTCGGGGTTAGGAGAAACTGATTGAGACGCTGGAGTAGTGACCGGGAAGAAAGCTTAGCTGAGGCCGGGGCAAACCCACATGCACTTCTTGGACCCATTCTCTGATCTCGTACACGTGGCTCTATTATTTGTTTCCATGCGGTCAGTGACAGTGAATAAATGAAGGAAGCATTTCACACCACGTATGGTCAGTGAACTGAACAAAATCGATTTATTCACCACAAAATCGATCCACACTGAACTGAACACCAACTTGCTTGTTCATCTCAGTCCACAAAAATGGTTCACACGAACAGTGTCAATCTTGTTCATCTCAAACAATAATTGAACGAACTGAGGGTTCAATAGCAAAACGACAGAACTAAACTGATGTGAAACAGAGGTTCAGTTCCTCGTGAAGACACTTTTAGTCTCGAGATTTTAAGAAAAATCAGTATTTGGATAGACAGTTTTAGGAAATACATACAGCATGTTCACATTCAAACTAGCATCATGTTCACAATTTAACATCAGGGCAACAACATATATGCTTTTAGACCAAATTGCCACTAAGTCATAAAAAATAATGATAAATGGAACAGTAGCACCACAGCTGGAAAATCCTGTTCACATTAATAAAACCATAGCAAAGTGCACATGCACCTAAAATTTATTATTTTCATAAGATTTTTTCTAATTTGAGTTTGTATCTTAATTTTTATACATCAATACATATATGGGTACACTAAGGAAATGACTTTAGTTCAACTGGTTAGGTGAGAGATGTAGCCATGCAGGTTCAAGTCCTCTCTTGGATTGAATTTGGGAAAAACCACTTAATTCCTCCTAGGTTGGATTTTGTTTTTTTATGGATGCACTATGGATATAGCAAGTTTTAATTTTTTTTGAAAGACCATACTATGATTTTTTAGATAGTTTCCATGAGTACACCTAAGATGTGGTTTACACCACATATTTTTCTGGGAAGATAGAGGGTGGGGCGCTTTTTGGAAAAGTAACATCACGGAGATGGTTCCCAAACTCACGTTGTATAGTATGCTCTAATGCTCCCTCTATTTTTGTTTTTTTTTAACTTTTACGTTGGTCAAGATGTGAAGTAAATGAAAGCCGTAGTGATTTATGGTGTCTTCTAGTGGGCACTTACTATCCCACACGTAACTTAATCTTTCTCTAGGTAATTTCTCCAAAAGTCCAACAACTGACACATCACTTTTTTGAGACATAGAAGCTCTTTCTCTAGTAAAATTTCTCCAAAAGTCCACAACTGACACATCACTTTTTTAGACATAGAAGCTATACTTGACATAGACGAACAACAGTAGCTCATGAATTAGACTGGATAGAGACCGAATCAAATGCATCCTAAATATTTTTCTTTTAGGCCAACTGTCAGTCGGTATAGAAATCTATATTGACCGTTGGCTTGTCAATAGGTTTTTTTTAGCAACACTGGCTTGTCAGTAGTTAAAAGTCGATATATCGATCGTCTAAAAAAATGGCCCGAACTCAGCCCACCTTGGCCGCACTACTTTCACCGTCTTGCATGCAAATTTTAGCCGACCCACCACTATGTCAAACCCTAGACTCATTTTGCTCAAGTCCCAAATCAGCCACCGCAGCACCCTGCTCTCTCATGCGCTGCCGTGCGCGAAGCACCACCGCACTCCCAAAAATCAGTGGTGCTCTCCACCTCTCCTCCTATGCCCGCGCTCCCTCGCGCTCTCCTCTCCTCTACGTGCGGCCGCAAATTCGGCCAGGCTCTCGATTTCAACCCCATGCCCCTCACTATCCTCGAATCAGCAATCAAATTTCATGCCCCCTCCCCCTCAATCCTTGCTGCTCTCATTCACCTCCACCTCTCAAACCTCGCGGCCCCGTTCACCCCCACTCAAGCAGCCGCACCCCTAGCTCTAGTGCTTATTGTACCTTTTATTCATTTTTTTGTATTCTTATTAAACATATAGAGTAGGTCCTATGTTGTACTCTTGGTTACTACAATGGCAGTTTGTTGAAATTTCTCTATTAAAGAATTATGTGTATAGGAGTCTACATTTTCAATAAAAATATAATGCTTAAAATTAAACCATAAATCTAGGTATCTAATGAATGTTTAGTAAAAAAATATCTGAAATGGCAACTTAATTAATTTTTAATGAGTATTAATATTTATTTAAAATAAATTGTTAATATCATTGTATGTACTTCGTGATTCGTTAAGGAAGTATTTTCATAATTGCTAAACCATGGAAATATACGATTATAGCTCATGCATGCTTGTATACTTGGTTACATGGTGGCACAGAGCATTATGTTTAGTTTGAATTAGTATAGTAATAGTGGCAGAAATGGACATTTTAAAAGTATGTTTGGAGCACATTATGACATTTTTTCATAATAGTATATGTAGGTGATTTAGATGTATATTTAAGGGGTTATTTCTAGATTAGTTTATTTTTAATAATGAAAGACATGGGTATTTAGATGTAGATGTAAATGTTACTTTATATCATGTTTCACATTAAGTGGTAATTTAGATGTAAATTTAGGAGTTATTTTAGATTATCTTTCATAATAGCAAAGGTGAATAACTTAGATATAGGTTTAGGGTGGATTATTTTTCATCATGGAAAAGGTGGATAATTATAAAAAAGAAACACAATCCATTCCAAGGCTGTTATTTCAATGATAACTAGAATGTATCTAAATGATGGCTGTGATGTTCCTTTTTTACGATAATTTCTAGGATTAATATCATCTAGCATTCTAGCTAGTAGAAAATTTCCCCGTAACATGGAGGATTAGGCTTCAAAAGGTGCCGCCAATCAGGAGTAGTAAGATTCCGGACATGAGATAGACCATATATAGCTAGGTAAGACACGTAACCTATCTTTTTTGTTGCAACGTTCTAAGAGTCCACAGCTAGCTACAGTATCCCGGACAGCAGCTGCAGGTCTCTCGATCGACCTGGATGGACCGTCGCGAGAAATGGATCGCTGGAATCGTCTTGTTCCTGTTCTTGTTCCGTAACGGATTAATTAATCAGTAATCAGCCATCCCGATGGCGACAGAATGAAAGAGATCGGCAGTGTCAATCGCGGGCCAATAGTTTTTTCTTTTCCTTTTTCCAACGACAGGACAGCTGCGACCAATACCCAGGAACATGTGGTAAACTTTTCCTAGTACTGTGCTAGCAAACGTGATGGGGAGCTCTCGTTGTTATAAATATTTTGCTTGCTCGTGTTAGCGAAGCCAGAAATTTTTAGAAATCCGAATGATTCTTATTGTACATAAATATTTATCTAAAAATATTATATTTACCTGTAATAAAGAAAATTTTTCTTCACACTCTGTCGGCAAGCCTGGGCGATCGCCCGGGGTCACCAGGAGGTGGCTCCCTCACATGATGTTGTTCAAGATGAGAGAGAGCAATTTGTGACACACGAAAAACCCCTCGTGGCAGAACAATAATAGTTAGACTCACGGAAAATTTCTATCCAAAAAGTCATACCCTCTCCTCCTTCCAAAAGAATCCATATCTCACGTCTTGAAAATCATTTCTTTTTTAAAAAATGAACTAGATTTATATACAAAAAATATAGTATCAACATTTATATCTGTAAATAAATTTATTATAAAATTATATTTCACGACTAATAATCTAATGAACTTATTACATATCATAATATTAGTAATTTATTTTATGTATATTTAGTTAAACTTAAAGAATTTGACTCTTTAAAAGTCGTTTTTCTATGGAGGGAGTACATGGGACTGTCAACTGTTTGCTGGTGGAAAACCCCTGAGACCTAGGGTGTGTTCAGTTGGTGAAAAGTGGGTGAAAAGTTACTGTAGCACCTTTCGTTGTTATTTGACAAAATTTGTCCAACCATGGACTAACTAGGTTTAAAAGATTCGTCTCGACATTTACAGACAAACTATACAATTAGTTATCTTTTTTTACCTATATTTAATGCTCTATGCATGCGTTCAAAGATTCGATGTGATGAGTGGAAGATGAAATATTTTGGGTTTGCATGGGAAGTGAACAGACCTCTGGTAGGCCAGGCAGAGCAAGTCTTGCACAATTGAACGTCCTATATAGCTGATTAAATTTTAGGAGCTGGAACCAAACTCGTCCATAGTAGGGTTCGGTCCAGCCGTCCAGCAAGGCGGCCAAGATCTGGTGAAGCAATGAACTGATGCATCGGATTTGACACGTAAATCTTATCCATTTATTTGCCCCTTGGATGATGGGATCACGTTGCCAGCACAGAATGCCCCCCAAAAGGCCAAAGATAGTATACAATTCCAATTAACCTGACCAACTTGTCGGTAAAAGCAAACATCCCGAATCGTACTTACTACTAGCGGTTGACCGGGCAGACCGGCTGCTTGGAGTAGTGAGTGAGTGACGCCGCCGAGCGATAGTGGTGATCGATCCAACCGGCCGTTCTTTCTGCAGCAGCAATCGGTGCGGTAGCGTACCACACGGTCGCCCTCGTTCCCGGCAGCTAGCAGTAGCAGGGATGGGCACGCAAGTCTCTCGTTTCATTTCACCGGTCGATTTGGCAGGTGAAGAAGCAAGAATCTAGAGGCAAGGGCACAATTTCGTGTAGTACTAATGTGCTATGCACGCAAGCAGGCACATGGGCAAAGGCACCACCAATGCCGGCTTAACATTACTAGTGGTTGTAATACAAGTAAAGTGATCCATATACACCTTGTTCGGCGGGCTATTTCTGCGGCTTATAATTCGGCTGTGACTGTTTTGTTGTGGGAGAAAAACATTGTACCACGGCTAATAAGTCGGGTTGATAAGAGCAGCCGAACAGGATAATAGCTTAGATAATGTTGAGATTACTATTCACATAATGTAAACTTTCACTGCTTATAGTTTGCAAAAAAAACATTTTTCTTTCATTATGCCTTACCTTTATTTCCTCTCCCTATTCTTTTTTAGAATAAACCACCTTCTATCTCCTTAAGCATACGTAGATTCAACGAACCATTATAACAGATGTAGATCACCTATTTTTATTATCCGATCATCCACTTGGGCTATGAGCAGAAAAGTGGCGTTGGGAAGGCCTACCAGTAGTTTACTGATTCTCTGACATTTAGTTCTACTAGCATCTAGACTCTAGAGATGTACGTACGTCCTACTCCTACGGATCTACGCCCCATGCTTGGTTAAGGTTTTTGAAGATGTAGTACTGTGCTACACAAAACACACAGCTAGACAGATACTTAGCTTCTGAATATTTTAAGTGCTTCACTGTTCTGCCACATGTGCTGGCCATGGCAACCGATCAACTCAGCAAGCTCAACGGCATCGTGTGGATCGTTGTTGTTAGATGTAAATGTGTGGTTCAGCTTGCTCAGTGGACCGAATACCTTAGTCCCATCAATGTATATGTATATATGTCAGCGTAGATTAGGCTCTGTTTGAATCCGGATCTATTAGCTGCTAATAGTTAGCTAGCTAATAGTTCATAGCTAATATAGCTAGGTAACTATTATCTGGTTTGATTCAACTAGTAAGATAGTTGTTAGCTAGATATTCAGCTAACAATCAGCTAGACTATTAATTTGGACCCATTTAAGTCTAAAAAGCTAATTATTAGCGACTAAACCATGTTTGAATCCATAGAACTAACAACTAGTTGACTAATTTTTAGTCCCTAAGTATCCAAACAGGCAGACTAATTCTTAGTCCACTAGTCATGAACTAGTTGTTAGTTCACGAGTTCACTCACAGGAGCTACCAGGACTAGTTGTTAGTCCTAGTTCATCAAAACAGCCCCTAACTGTTACTCCATTCCAAATTATAAGATGTTTTTATTTTTCTAGATACATTGCTTTCACCATGTAATTAGACATAATATATGTCTAAGTGCATAGCGAAAGTTACGTATCTAGAAAAGCTAAAATGTTTTATAATTTGGAATGGAGGGAGTGGCTATAGATGCAAACATAACCTTGGTAATGAGAACAAAAATAAAGATTATATATATTAGCATGGCATGCAATCATAATTGAGGCACCACTAGCTAGCTAGCTAGCTATAGGTGCTCTAAATAATATAGAATCATAACAACCACAAGAATAAACAAAAGACAACAACTAAAAGCCATATTGGGATTCCAATCGTGGCGGTGACGTACTAGACATAATGGACTCTGTGGGTCATTAAATTAGACTTTGGTGTTTTGATGAACAACATGACCATTAGGCTAACAACGTTTGCTATTATATAAGGATTAGTTCAATAGGATGCAAAGTGAACTTGGACCGAGGCAAAGTTGTGATCCGGATTATCAACACCTCAAGCAAGACACTATAAGCTTTGTTGAAGACCTACAAGACATACTAAGAAGTCCAAGACACAAAGAAGCAGAAGCCCAAACTAAAGTATGAAGAGGGAGACACAAGAAAGGAGTTTGGGTTGTTACTAAAGTCCTCACCGTTGAATAGGCCATAGGTGTCTGTTGGACCGCCAGGAAGTGAGGATGACATGTGGGTTCCTAACTGTAGGTGGATGTCGGTGGCTCAAAGTAGCCATTAGGGCTATTCATGGTTGAACTGCCAATACTCGTGGTTGGACCGCCAGGAAGAAGTGTCTGACATGTGGGGTCAGTTGGTTGCCAGTGACTATTGGCACAAATTAGCTGTTAGGCCAACCTCACAGTTGGACCACCAGGTCCTGTTGGGTGCGGGCAGAATAGGAAAAAAGCTAGTTTTGTGTTGAGGCCTATATATACCACTCCAAATCGGCCATTCGGGTGATGTACGAGTTGGGAAATGTATCTAGGGAGTTGAGGCTCCACTCTAGTGCTTTTGCAACCCATAGTGCTTATGGAATCACTTGGTGATTAGTGTAGGTGCTTTGCAAGGTGTTTAGGCTAGTTAGACCACCGCTAAATACGCTTGCTCTAGGTTTAGGCCTAGTGTTTAGTGTGGTTTGCATACATCTTACCACTTGGTACATGCGCGCACCATTGTTGTACTCTAAGGGGCTTATAGTCTTGCTAGATCACACCAATGCAACCACATTTGTAGTGTGATCGCCACCGGTGTACCGGAACGAGGCCTACAGTGTTTTGACTAGAAGCTTGATAGTGAAGACGGTAGGAAGCGGTCTAGGAGAGGCCGTCTCGGAGACCCACTTGCACGTGGGGAAGGCCCGGGAGCTATCCATGGAGTTACTCGACTAGAATCTTGGCCCTTGCAAGGCATCTATTGAATATCAAAACAAGGGGTTGCCTAAACCCTAAGATTAACGCTATGACAGTAGATTGACCCCTGATTTGGGGGCTACACCCATTGTGTGTGCTCGTGCGTGCACTCTAGTCCATTACGAGAAGCCTGATGGGCCTTAGACGGACTGTTCCTCAGAGAGGCCTCGACGTCCAAGAAATAGGCCAGATGGGAAAATTTGTGCCCAAGCCACCCACGCTCGGGGCTTGGTTCCTGACCTTGGAAGTCAACAGCCAACCAAGGGTGGCCGCGAGTGCCTTCGTGTGGCTTGACTAAACTTCCCGCCCTGACTGATGTGAGGAATAACCTAACATGCGAACAAAGTCGCAGAGCGCTAGGTCTTGCCGGGGCATTGTTCCCTCACCCTTGTGAGGTCGTGTTGGTCACTTCTGGCCCAAGGTCACGCTCAGGGTGTGATGCATTGTGAAAAGTATGAACGTGTGGCCATAGCTTGAGGGCTCCTAGGCGCGCAAGTTAGTCTCCCTCTGCATGCGGCCATGCCCTTAGCGTGCGATGGACGCCACGAGGAAGACGAATCTCAGCACGGCACAACGGCAAGTTTGATTTATGATAGTTTGTTCCAAGCACCCGTAGAGGATGTCAGGGGCGGTTTAGCGCTGCCGGCCACGACATTAACGCGGGGCGGCACCCGACACCTCCACCAACCGAAGACTACTACACAAAATCCTAGACCCCCTCCCCCGAGAACCATGATTCTTGTAGTGCCCTATGTTATATAAGGCTGGGCATGGTTTCCTATAGAAGGGATCGGATCCAAACCGAGCAATCAAACCCTAAATCATTAGCATAGCGCTCTTGTACCATCTCTCTCTCTTAAGAACTCGATTGAGCATTCTAACATGAAAACACCACTCTTAGACGTAGGGTTTAGAGGCCCGAACCAGAATAAACCCCCTTATGTCTTGAGTGCTTAAGCCACTAAAATCACATGCATCGACCCACATTCGGATCACTAATCACTGCCGTGGAATTGAACCCACGACAACATCCTTTGCGAGGGGTCCAACGAGGACTAGGGGAGCATGAGCTTCTTGATACGTCAATAAAAACACCAAAGTCATTGGTGAGAGTTTGCATCTCTATCTCAATTAAGCTTCCGCATTTAATTTGTGTACCTAGGTTGTGTGATTAAATTTTTAGTTTAGCTTGCTAGGTTAGTTGATAGGATTGGAATATAGATTGCATAACTCTTTTATGGTATAGATAGCAAAACCTTAGTTGTACATCTATATAGATTACTTTATTACACATGTTTTGATAAGTGGAAATTAGAGGCCATAATTTAGAGTAGATTTTTTAAAAGCCTAATTTACCCCTCCCCCTCTTAGGTATCCTAGTCCCTTTACCTGGTAAAAGGAGTTGCTATGGATCAAAAGTTTACAAATTTTGGAATAAGTTGTTAAATTTCTTAATGTGGAATAGGTGTTTGTATTTTTGACTAGTTATTTTCTTGGTAATGGGAGACACCCATCAACAATGATATGCCTATAGATTCTAAACTTGGACTATTCAGAATTGCTTTGGTCAAATTTTGGGCTTCCAATCAGTGTTATGTTACCTAGTTCTATTTGTGTCCAGGGGATGATGACAAAATGAGACAATCCTTTCCCTTTTTATCATAGAGGAGCCGTATGAACTATGAAGCTAAAGTTTCATTTATAGTTATGGAATAGGGGTGGGACATGATCTATTATTACTTTTTTCTAACCAAATTTAAATATTTGTGTAAACTATAGGATTTTAGTTGTAGCTATGGTTATGTTGATAATACAACATCCATATATCTATAGGGCTTATACGACAAATAAAAATTAATGTGTTTGGTGAGCTTTCATTGCAAATGATCTCAAACTCATGTCATATCTCAAATTCAAGAAGGAACAAGCAAAATGAAAAGACAAAAGGGACAAGGTTACAATGGCTATTGTTTGGTCTCAATGTCAGCTTGCTTGCATAAACATGAAGAGATTAGTATTAAACTAGGCCATGTTTTGGTGGTGCTTCAAGCGGCTCTGACTCCTCCACCTTACAGTTTATGCCACTGCTCTCCGAAGCGAACGAACTAGGAAAAAATGGAACCAGTTGTTTTTGGTTTCACCAACTAGAACTCCTCGTGACAGTGTAGTAAGGAGCTGAAGCCATTTGAAGCCCCAGTAACAAGGCCTCATAGCGCACTTTAGTTGTCATAAATTAAACTTATCTAACTTTAATCAAATGTACAGATCAAATTAGCTTTATTAGATTCTCCATGAAATATTTCTTACCCGTGCATTTATTTAAATTATAGAGGTCTGTTTGAGTATTAATATATATTTTTCTAAAAGCTTGATTGAACTCAAAAAACTTAACTTAGGATAGAGGTCATGCCTCACTTTGCGCTAGTAAACCTCACTACCTGCAAAAGTTCAAACCAGAATGAGTACTTAATGGTTACACAACGATAATACAATATGTTTGTAGGTCTGTTTGGTTCAACTGTAGACAAAGTTGCCTAGATGGTCGTGCTCTCCCATGCGTTTGATTTTAAGCACTTAGGGTGAGGATGGAGGTCTAGAGCTTTTTCCTGTCTGGGAGGCCACTGAGGGCACCTCCAATGCGCAAAGTAGCACGGTTTCTTTCTCTATTAA
The DNA here is from genome assembly GCA_038087645.1 of Saccharum hybrid cultivar R570. Taxonomy (NCBI): domain Eukaryota; kingdom Viridiplantae; phylum Streptophyta; class Magnoliopsida; order Poales; family Poaceae; genus Saccharum; species Saccharum hybrid cultivar. The sequence continues at coordinate 3,890,922 of JAQSUU010000198.1, forward strand.
TTATCTTGCTAAGTAGGCATTTTACTGATGTGACAAGTAATTTATTGAGAAGAGAGAGTAAAAGTTGAAGAAACAATTTCTATACAAGAAACTTTGTCGATGGTAGAAGAAACTACAGACGCTGTATTGGGACTGGCTGCTTGTTTCTTCCTGTAGTTGAATGGGGAGAGTGGATTGGGTGAGACTGAGAGTAAGAAAGGGCCCCCATAAAGTTTTCCAAATGGGCCAGGCACGATGGGCCGGCCCAGGCACGAGCCGAGAAAGCACGGCCCAAGCATGGCCCGGCCTAGCAGCCTGCGTGCCCATGCCTGGCACGGCCCGCCCTTGTGCTCGTGCCTGGGCTGCCAATTCGGCCCATGGGCCAGCACGAGCACGGCACAGCAAATCGGCCTGGCCCGCCTTAGGCACGGCATCGGCGCCTGTCGGCCGTCGGATCCCCCTCCCCAGATGATTGTAGCCGTTGGATCTGACCGTTGGAAACGCGGATTATATAAGCCACGGCCGGCCTCGCTGCCCCTCCCAACCCGAACCCTAATTCATTTCCTCCCCTCCCTCGCCACTGCGAGCGACTCGCCGACTCGCCTCTCCTCTCCTCTCCGTCAGCCGTGGCGAAGGGCGACCAGTAGGGGCGAGGGCGACGGCGACTCACCGTCGTCCCCACCCCTTCGTCTCGGCCTCCGGCAGCGGCAGCTACGAAGCCGAAGCTCCGACGAAGCAGGTAAGCTCCCCACCTCTTCTTCTCGTCCTCTGTCCGCATCTGTTCTTCTCTAACCCTAACTCTGTTCTTTAGATCTGCTAATCCGCTGCTGCTCCTTCTCCGTCGCCGCCGACTACGAGGTAAGAAACCCTAACCCTAGCTCCGATCTGACTTCCTCTTCTTCTTTGCTTCCGATCTGACATGTTCTTCTTCCTCTAATCTTCTTCTTTTGGGTTTTGGCAGCTGGCCAGCAGGGAGCTTGAAGCTTGAAGCTTTGAAGCATTAGTCTTCATCTTTATGACTTTAGTCTTTACATTTAGCTTGAACTTGGTCTGTAATATGAGAACTTGGACATTGATATAAGAACATTGAACTTTTATGGAGCTTGGCTGTACTCTTTTTCTGCCTAGGGTTTCTCACAAGGGTGAGTTTTACCTAGGTAGGTTTTTAATGAGGCAGCCATTGCACTAAGCTTCCAATATAATCATTTTGTTAACTATTGTGTCTTTATGTTGATTCTGTGATTCTGTTAATGCTTGAATGTTTCATTTTCTTAACTTGTGATTCTGTGAACTTGAGTTGCTGTTGTGTCTGTGCTGTAGTGCCTGGGCCGGCATGGGCACTGTAGTGCCACCGTGCCTGGTGGCACAGCACGGCACGGTTAAGCCCTGATAGGGCCGTGCCTGGGCCAAGAGTTGGGCACGGCGGCACTATCAGGCATGCACGGCGGGTTGCCGTGCCGACCGTGACCATGCCTCGCCGTGCCGTGCTGCGCCGTGCCCGTGCCCGTGCCGTGCCGGGTGGCCCGTTTGGAAAACTTTAGGCCCCAAAAAAAAATCCGTATTGTGAGATGTGGTTTTTATAGGTAGTTTCCCAGGCTATGAAAACTATCACATAGTTTCTGCAATGAGACTATCCTAACACCCCGTACAACAACCTATGTTAGAGGTAGAGGATTATATTAAATACATATACATGACTATGGGTAATAGAAGGGGAAATAAAGATAAACAAAATAGAGAAGTGCCATACAGTACTCAATGGCCATGAATAAACAAAAATCATATTTTCCCCATTATACTTCCCCGTCACAAAATAAATAACTTTGTGAAAAATTTCGGATAGATTAAGGACGCTGGCAAAAAGATAGATTAAGGATTTGGCAATTATCGTTTGCATGCACCCATGATTAGCTTCAGTATTAGAAGACGATGTCCCAATGTTTTTATAGAATATTATTTGTAGAAAATTTTAAACCCTAGAAAGTTATTTATTTTCGTAATAAAAAGTTAATGTTATAACCTCACGGACGCAGCAAAAAAAAAGTTCCGGGCGCTAATGCAGAACCCACCTGCCAGTGACTAAGTATGAGTTCCACGGGAATCTAGTAACCAAAGTTCTTTTCCCACGCAAAATGGGGAAAACAAAAGCAAAACAAAAATGGAGACGGAATATTGTAGAGGCCAAGCGCAGGCGAGCACGAGGAGATAAATGGCCCAGAGGAAAAGGCGAGAGCAAATCCAAACCAAGCAATCCCAATATCCGCAGGCCTCCCTCTCCACTGGACCACACCCTCGCCTCTCCCACAACCCAGACTCGCAAAGCCCCTCTGCCCATCTCTGCAACATCATCGATTCTCCAGGCGAAAAAATTACTCTGGACTTTTTTTTTCAATCAGATCAGAGGAGTAGGGTAGATTGGATTGGTCAGATTATCTGCAGTCTCTCTGAAGAGAAGAGGCCAATCCAGCCCAGCCTTTCCACAGTTCCTGGAGAAATCATCACTCAGTGCGTGAAGCAGCTTTGATTCGCCTGCGCGACTCAGAAGAGAGCCAGGAGCTTGTTCTTGGCTGCTTGACCGATTCTTGAGCTGCTGCGGATCTCGCCGGAGGGCTAAGAGCTTGTTCTTGTGTCGGGGAATTCTTGGTCAGCCGTGCCGGATAAGGGTGAGGGTGCCATGTCAGCATCGCAGTCCTCGATGAGCGGCGCCGGGGAGCCGGGGATGCGGACGGTGGTCTGGTTCAGGCGAGACCTGCGTGTGGAGGACAACCCGGCGCTGGCGGCAGCCGCTCGGACGGCCGGGGAGGTCGTGCCGGCGTACGTGTGGGCGCCCGAGGAGGACGGGCCGTACTACCCCGGCAGGGTGTCCCGGTGGTGGCTCAGCCAAAGCCTCAAGCACCTGGACGCCTCGCTCCGCCGGCTCGGCGCCGGCCGCCTCGTCACCCGCCGCTCCAACGACGCTGTCGTCGCGCTGCTCGACCTCGTCCGCAGCACCGGCGCCACCCACCTCTTTTTCAACCACCTCTACGGTTCGATCCCTCTCACTCTGGATGTTGTTAGGCCTTGCTACATGTTGCAGCTGTTCTTGGCTTCTTGCCACAGAGTATATGCAAATCTTCAGCTTGACTTCGTGTCAAAAATCGATTTTTATCCTGGTTTTCTAGCCTTGCTCTGTCTGGTTGAAGGGGATCCAGTCCTTTATGATCCAAATAGTAAAGCAGAGGATATATGTTTTCTTTTTAGAGAGAGAAGGATCTTTTCATGAACAGTTTTGCTTGTATATATCTGCCATTAATGGATGTTTCATACCTTAATACCCTTACTCCACACGTAAACCAACTCCAAGTTTAGCAATTAGCATCCCGCCTTACTAGCTTTGGTCGCCGTCGCCTCTTTAATTCCAGAAAGTCCTTGCACCCAGCCACTGGTACTCACCAAACAACCTGCATCTTTCTTCTTCGGTTGAGTTTTCTCCCAAGAACCATCATAAAAAAAAACTTTTAGCACCTTATCAACTGGGCCGGCTGACACGAACGGTCTTCCGTTGCTCACCGATCGCTGTCTCGTGCCCGCTGTGCAGACCCGCTGTCGCTGGTCCGGGACCACCGCGTGAAGGAGCAGCTGACGGCCGAGGGCATCACTGTGCAGTCCTTCAACGCGGATCTGCTGTACGAGCCGTGGGAGGTCCTCGACGACGACGGCTGCCCCTTCACCATGTTCGCGCCATTCTGGAACAGGTGCCTGTGCATGCCGGACCCCGCCGCACCACTGCTGCCACCCAAGAGGATCAATTCAGGTATCCAAACGCATAACCTACAGAGTTCTGATGCTCATACAGTAGGGGACCCAGTCCTTGAAGATCAATCACTGACGTGAAAAATGCTTCGTTTGTTGAGCTCCACAGGTGACTTGTCGAGGTGTTCGTGGGACGAGCTGATCTTTGAAGACGAGTCCGAGAGGGGCAGCAACGCGCTGCTTGCGCGGGCGTGGTCACCAGGGTGGCAGAATGCTGACAAGGCACTGACGGCCTTCCTCAACGGTCCGCTGATGGACTACTCCGTGAACCGCAAGAAGGCCGACAGTGCCAGCACGTCCCTGTTGTCTCCGTACCTGCACTTCGGCGAGCTCAGCGTCCGCAAGGTCTTCCACCAGGTCCGGATGAAGCAGCTGATGTGGAGCAACGACGGCAACCACGCTGGCGAGGAGAGCTGCGCCCTATTCCTCCGCTCCATCGGCCTGCGGGAGTACTCGAGGTACCTCACCTTCAACCACCCCTGCAGCCACGAGAAGCCCCTTCTGTCGCACCTCAGGTTCTTCCCCTGGGTCGTCAACGAGGTGTACTTCAAGGTTTGGAGACAAGGGAGGACTGGCTACCCTCTTGTCGACGCTGGCATGAGGGAGCTCTGGGCCACCGGGTGGGTCCATGACCGGATACGTGTCGTCGTCTCTAGCTTCTTTGTCAAGGTACTCCAGCTGCCATGGCGCTGGGGGATGAAGTACTTCTGGGACACCTTGCTGGATGCTGACCTTGAGAGTGACGCACTAGGCTGGCAGTACATTTCTGGGTCTCTCCCTGATGGCCGTGAGCTTGACCGCATTGACAACCCTCAGGTACTTTAGGCCTTTCCTCTATTCAATCTTTTCATGGGTAATAAAGCAGCACCTTGATGAATTATATCAACTGAATTTGCAATGTGTTCAGTTTGAAGGGTACAAGTTTGATCCACACGGGGAGTACGTACGGCGATGGCTACCGGAGTTGGCGAGGCTGCCAACGGAATGGATACATCACCCCTGGGATGCACCTGAGTCTGTGCTTCAGGCTGCAGGAGTTGAGCTAGGCTCCAACTACCCACGCCCCATTGTTGAGTTAGATGCTGCCAACTCCAGGTTGCAGGATGCCCTGTCAGAGATGTGGGAGCTTGAGGCAGCCTCTCGTGCTGCGATGGAGAATGGAATGGAAGAAGGCCTCGGCGATTCCACAGATGAGCCGCCGATCGACTTCCCTCAAGAATTACGGATGGAAGTGGACAGACAACCGGTTCAACCTGCTATCCACACACCGGCAGTGGCTGGTCGGAGACGAGAAGATCAGATGGTGCCTAGCATGACTTCCTCATTCATTAGAGCTGAAACCGAACTCACTGCAGATTTTGGCAACACAAGTGAGGACAGTAGGCCAGAAGTGCCGTCAAACATTCATTTGCAGGCTCGGGCGGAGAGGGAAGAAACAGTTGACGGTGGCACTGGCAATACTGTCAGGATGAATGGCAGCCATCAGCAGCAGAATCTGCAGAACAACATGCACCGTGTGCTAGGTATTGCTCCATCAGTTTCAGAGGCATCGAGCAGCTGGACGGGCAGGGAAGGTGGAGTGGTACCGGTCTGGTCACCTCCGGCAGCTTCGGTACATTCTGATCCTTATGCTGCCGATGAGGCTGACATTTCCAGTAGGAGTTATTTGGACAGGCATCCACAATCACATACGATGATGAACTGGAGTCAACTCTCTCGGTCATTGTGAGTTCAGTTGCACGGTAACTTATTTTTGCAGAAAAAATGCATTGTCATAAATTGAAATTTTGCAGCTTATAGCAAAAAGTAGACAGTGTCTAAAGTCATTGTTAATGTGGCAGTTAAAATTAACTGACAACTTGAATTTGATGTGTAGTAGCTGAGTAGAACATTCCAAATGCCATACTACTGATCCTTTTTTTATGAATCTCTTAATGCAGGACAGCAGGGTGGGAAGTGGATAATTAGTGCTGTGTGTCCGGATTTAATTGGTTAGGAGTTCAGCAGAGAGAATTATTTTTATACATACGTAAATTATCACATTTTGATCGTCTATAGCCTTGGTGTGCATGCTAGTCATCAATCATGCAGCTTCCTGGATGCAATAATGGTTATGTGAAGCTAGTTGTATAGAACCTTGTGGTTTAGGTTGCTAGGTGTCCACGAGATATGTATTATTCGTCAGATAAGAGTTTTCTAGCATCAGGTTCATTTTGTATCTGGTTATTGTCTTATTGCAGTTTTTGGTGATGGGATAGTCAACATAGAGGTGTGTTCACAGTTTGGTAGACATAGAACCTACCTGCTATCTGTGAGGACTCAAAGGGAACATCTTGGCAGTGAGATTGTGTGTCACTCTTGCCTGCTGCTACTTTGCCTCAATAAAGAAGTTACCTGAAAATTTTTCACAATGCACCGTGGTGAATTAATCAGGTGATATGAAAGACAATGGAAGTTTAGGATGACAAGCAATGAGATTTACTAGAGGTAACATAAATGATTTACAAGGATTGCACATCTTTTGATAAGTAGAAAAACTACCAGATATACTACCGGAGACAACATAGATAATTAAGCAATCGCATGGCAACCCCTCCACTCTACCATATGCTGGGGCAACGAGCACATCATGCACATGATGCTTTGCCCTGGCCGAGTGGGAACCGTAGCAATCACAATTGACAAGCAAAACCATCTGAATTAGACGAGTCATTGCAGGATAAAACTGACAACATAGTGCAGATTCTCAATGAGAAGGATTGAGCACACGATAATTGATTTTTAGTTTCTGCCATCATAAAAATATATATTCAAAAGTCACAAGTCACATAGTCTAAATAACAATCCATGGAAGATACAATAGGTTCATCATGCTGTGCAAATATAGACAGCTGCACATGTAAATACTTCGTTAATATGAAACCTCCTTCAAGAAGTTACATGCAAGCATGTCAACTGCCTGCTGAAACTGATTCCAGGCTACTGTCCTACTAATTTAATTCTATATATAGATCAGTAGATAATTGAAACATAGCTTCAGGAACAGGCAACTCTTCAAGAGTCACATCTGGCCCACTTGACGGTGCAAATTCCAGCCTTGTGGACAAGATGAGGTTAGCATTACATCCTGCTGATGATATTTCCCATCTCTGACAATCATGCACATCAGTCTTTCTTCTTCCTATCAACATATGGATACTTCTGGTAGATGAATATGCTTGTTGCGACAAGTGGTAATGCCATCAGGCAATAGAGTGATGGTGGCTTCCCATCAAACACAAACTGTAGCAGTGCAGTTACAAGGAGAGCTGAGACTATAACAAAACCCTGAAAAAAAAAGTCCAGTTCCCAGATGTCAATGAAAGGCATGGCTGTTTTTCATTTAATGTCAATTTAGGCACTTGCCTTTCTAACGCCACCTGCATAAGTTGTGACAAGACCAACAAGAATTCCACCCACGGCATTCATCAATACCGGCACCTGAGGTAAAGAATGGTGATTAGAGACCCACACATCAATGAAGATCTATTACAGCTTTTGCTTCCATCTGTGTTGGATGTTACAGTTGTGCTTTTCAGTCAATGCAGGACATATCAGTGCCTTCAAAAGATTGGCATTAAAAATTGAAGCATAAAGGGAGGCAATACCTATTTCAATAATTTGGTCCTTGAGAAAAAGTTAACTTGACAGTGAAGAATATCCTAGTTAGATCCTAGAAGATCAATATTTACCTACTTGGCTATTTGAGACCAGTCAAGCAACAGATGCAAACATCAATATGGAAAAGCCTAATTATCAAGGCAAATGGCAAGGGTACAATGCCAGGATATTATCCTGTCTTAACCATGACACAACAACAACAACAACATAGCCTTTTGTCCCAAGCAAGTTAGGGTAGGCTAGAGATGAAACCCAAAAGAGACGAGAAACAGGGAGACACATAAAGGGACATAAAGGGCACAAGACAAAAAGAGGTCACGGTTCAGACACGTTGATTGTCAATCTCCAAGCGCTCCTGTCCATAGCTAAATCCTTGAAGATATTCCACTCCTTAAGATCTCTATTAACGGACTCGTCCCAAGTTAGTTTAGGTTGACCTCTACCTCTCTTTACATTATCGGCCCGCTTTAGAACTCCACTATGCACCGGCGCCTCAGGAGGCCTCCGTTGGACATGTCCAAACCATCTCAACCGATGTTGAATCAATTTCTCCTCAATTGGTGCCACCCCAACCCTATCCCGAATATCGTCGTTCCGGACTCTATCCCTCCTTGTGTGCCTACAACACCAACGCAACATACGCATCCCTGTCTTAACCATGAACCATCCATAAAAAAATTGGAACGCCTAGATTAGCTGCTAGCCTGCTAGACTGATGTGCTACCTTAACAACTCATTAATGTTCTAGGTTCTACATTAACCCAAAAAAAATGAAAATTGAAAATTTATCTTATAGAGTTAATTACACAAAGCAGAAGATTGGAAGTGCGTACTGGAAATATTGTAACCAAGGTGTCCGGTGTTTTTCTCCATTTCAGTAGTAGCATGTTGTCGCAAGGTCGAACCACAGCAAGCATTGTTGTTCGTGGTAGCGTTAGAATGCGCGTCTCTGATAGCTCAGGTGGATTAAAAAACACAAGAATCACAGAGGGTACGCAATGGTTTATCTTGGTTTGGGCAATCGGTGCCTTACGTCCAGCAGCTGATGATCTTTATCCTCAAGAGCACCCAAAATATGGGGGGTTACAACAGAGTGTAAGGAAGAAAGAGAGAGATTTGGTAGGAGATCGCTCGGTGCTGATACTAGGGATGCCTCGCCGCCGGTGGAGCCTCCCCCCTCGTTGAAGAGGAGGAAGACGACGGGTGCGGTAGAGGAGCTCTCGGTGCCCCTCTCTGGGTTGCTCTGCTCTCGGTGCAGAGCTCGAGTGGAACGGTGAGGACTCGAATGATCTGTCTCGGATCGTCCTTCCCCCTCTTAGGATCCAACCTCCCCCTTATATCACAAGGTAGGTTGGGTACATGGCGGTTTGGGGGAGTTGAGCCTATGGTCTACATGCACCGAAGTCCAGGAGGGTCTTGCAGTGGCGCCGTGTGGACCGTGGCTCGTGGACCGAAGAAGCTCTAGGCGTTGTCCGGCTGCTCTGTTCTGACACGTTGAGTGTCAGGCTGTGTTGGCTTGGACCGGCCTCCGCCAGGTGCACCTTTTGGAGGCTTCTTGGTGGCGAAGGAGGCCGGCTCGAGGGGCTGACGTGCGGGCTCGGAAGCCCCCGAGCCCCTGGAGCTAGCGAAGGAGTTTGTCTTCTTGTGTCACGCCCCGTGCGTGACCCTCTCGGAGGAACGGTTGACAGAGCCACGCTCGCGGGGCAGCACTGGGGAGCCCCCCGACATGGGCGGATCTAGGGGTATTCCCCAGTATTCCTGGGAATACCCAACTATTTTGGTACACTTTTATATAAATATATGTATATACTTATATATATAAATATATAATGCTATAATCTATAGTATTTTCGCACATTTCAGCTCAAATAGGTAAAAAAACTGGCCTTTCAATTAGAAGTCTAGATTCTAGAAAGCAAATATTGATCCAAAGTTGCTGATTTGTAGTGCTATGACTATATTTTAAGTCTAGGGATTCGATTATTTTTTATGACGTAGAAGTGGGAATACCCAAGTTTCAAATCCTGGCTCCGCCACTGCCCCCCGAGCCTCGGTGGCTCGGGGCGCACCTTCTCGTGCCCGTGCCTTGGCTGGCGTGGAAGGACGGGAGGGAGCCAAGGATCGGGCCCGGGCTTCCGTCGATCGAGAGCTCGAGGCTCGGGCGAGCCCCCGAGCCCTGAGTAGAGGCGGCGGGCGTGCTCAGGCTCGGCTTAGTTCCTTGGCCTGAGGGTACGCGCGAGCGTACCGATGGGTATAGCCCCCGAGCCCCCGGGCGATCCTGGAGGGGTCGGTCGGGAACCTTTGATCCCAAGGCTTAACATACCCCTATGTTAGGATCTCGTCACATGTCAGTGCAAATGTAGTTTGTTACAAAGAACACTCGTCTTTTAGGTTACATTCCCACCTGTTATGTACACACATATATGAAAATACGACCGGCCAAAGGAACTACCCTACAATAACAGAAAGGTAATAAGACCATTTGCCCCCGAGAGGATCCATTGATGGACCTCAGTCCCTACCGTTTGCAGCAAACACTCCATGGAAGGTGACTAGTGCTGAAGGCAGTCATTCCTGTGGTTACAAATCGTCCATGCACCCAGGATGACCAACGAGTTGAAGCTCATGTGTTTCTCCTTGCATACAAGGAGCTCTGACAAACGCCACAACTCTACAAAGTTGTCCATCGGCGCAGCTCGCTGGTCTGGGAGGCTGAAGCAGCTAAAGATGCAATGCCAGGCCTCAAGGGCGAACACACAGGTCATAAGTGCTAGACGTCCTCATCAACCTGGTCACACATTGTGCAGCTCGATGAATGCCACTGGTCTGCCTGTCTGCAGTCAAGCACCGGTCTAAGATGGCTAGCAAGAGGAAGAGCTTGCAGTGTGTAGATGCCCAAGATTTCCACAGCCTTTTGGCAGGTTCAAAGAATGAGCCATGGAAGAATGCCCAATATGTAGAGCTCGCAGAATACTCACCAGAGAGGCTGTGGCGCCAATAGTGAAAAACGAGAGGTCTGGCTGGAGGACCACCTCCACCAGGTCCCAGACATGTAGGTACTCTGCCAGGACAGAGGTTGAGTGCCCCTCTTATGTCCCTCACCCATCTGCGGTCAGGGATATGTTTAGAAACCACAGCGAACAGGTGCAGCGCCAAATCAGTTAAGCGGTGGCTGCGCAACCATCTCTCTCTGAAACAGTGCGCTTAAGCCCTTCCTGAATCCTGATGGTTGCGATGACTGAGATATCGAACAGCGCCAGGGCATGCTATGTATTGATGCAGAGAAAGCCATCCATGGCTAGTCCGGCTCTGTTTTTCTTTTCAACCACAGCCACCTCATCCATAAGGCCCATCCTAGCATGGCAAGGTTGTGGATACCGAGCCCTCCAAGCTCTGGCGGTCAGCAAACCCGAACCCAAGCAACCAAGGAGGGCCCTCCCTTTGGGAATTCTGGCAGATTTTGTCAATTGCCTTGAGAGCCCATGGTTGGGCAGTCCATCGCTATTAGCTGGTAGATGGGGATTGATGTTAGCATAACCTTGACCAGAACCACCCGGCAGCTCTTGTTATCAGGGAGCCCTTCCATCCTGGCAGCCGGTCTGTTATCTTGTCGATGAGAGGTTGAAGATCTGCTTTGTTCATCTGGTGAATGGACAAAAATGGCAAGCCAAGGTAGGCGGATTGGAATTCCTTGACCTCGCAGTGAAGAACACGGTGGATAGGAGAGACCAAGCTTTTCTGTAAGTTGGCACGCACACCCAAGGCATTCCGGGAGAGGTCTAGGATGCCCTTGATCATCACCACACAACTGGTCACAGGAATGGCACGACGTAATCCATGTAGAGAAACACACGAGGTATCGTTGTGGCATCAAGGGCTGTAACAGTCATTGCTGCTGGCCTTGTTGATGATGGGATGTCCTCTACCTTATCATCCACTCTCCCCCTGCCATAGGCCTCATCTGTGCATGATCTCCTCGCCCGGCTCCCCATTCGCATAACCCGGGTTATTACAGAGAAGGGAAGCGTACAAAGCAGGTCGCACCATCCATGGGCAAAACTGTCACCGCAGTACATCCAAAAGGAATGGCCATGACACTGTCAGAAGCCTTGGAGATGTCCAGCTTCATCATGATTCTGGGCTCCTTCCGCTAGTGTAAGTGCTTGGCTGTCTGTTGAAGCAGCATAAAGTTGGATTGGGCGACACCATCTCTTGCAGTCTCAGTGCCAGGTGATACGCCATCAGCTTAGCTACGAGTGTGGCGAAGCTATGTATAAGGCTTATTGGGTGGTGTCTTTGACAGCAATGGCATCCACCTTCTTTGGGACTGACCAAGCGCCTCCTAGGAGGTCAGACTTGATTACTCCCCAGCAACGCTTGTAGAACCTGCCTGTTTTTGGGCCTGGCAACTTATCGGAAGGGAACTCCTTGACTGTTTGCCACACCTCCGTGAAAGGCACATCGAGAGCAAGTATGTCATGCTCCGGTAATCCTAGTGCTTCTAGGTTGATGGAGTGATCCCACTGCTGATCAGTGCCCATGGTCCCCTCAAAGTAGACATAAACCACCTGGTGTTTTCCTCCTCGTTGGTCACCATCCGCCCGTCGGTTTTGGCAATAAAGTTCTTCCTCTTGTGATACCGAGAATGCAATGGAAGAAGGCCATGTACGCATCCCCTTCCCACAGGTTCGAGATGTGTGTGACTGCAGCCATGTTATGGCACATCCCCCAGCGAGTGCTGCTTGAGTTTTCGCCTCAGCCACTGCTCATCCAGGGATAAAGCCCTTGTGTCCTGGGCAATCGCTAGGCGGTGCAGGATTTCTCTCACCATGCCAGCTGCAACTTGGGGCGTGCTTGGTTCCCAGGCGAGTTCTATCGCCTCACCAGCGTTAGCCACGAGGAGCTTACCGGGCCAGGCGAGCCAATTTGGCTCGCTTGAGCTAGCAAGGGTTACAGCTTCCAAACCTCTCTCACACAAGCTCCGAGAAAAGTTAGCTTGACATCCAAACGCATGGCTCGGTCGGTATCCTAGCTAGGCAAGGCAGCACAGTACTGGGCCAAGAAACCAAGCATGCCCTTGATATTGCCCACTCGGCATTGACTCCAGCTCTGCAGCGCTCGCTCAGGCGCTTGAATTTGATGGATGCTCAACCAGGCACAAACTATATGCTGGCTGTTCCCAAGAAGTCTTGACGGCGTCAATGAACTCATCAAGGTCAGTCCAGAAACTCTCCAAGTGGAACCAGCATTTCATAGATGGGTTGTCGTGCAAGCCAAGGAGTAGTAGGCAGTGATCCGACAGCATTGTTGCCGTACTTTGTAAGAGACAGTTGGGGAAGATCACCTCCCAATCTGCCATGAAAAAATGCTCTGTCAAGGTGAACCAATGTCGGGGATGCACACTTGTTGGACCAGGTATATCTTCTCCCAATGAGAGGAACCACCTAAACCTGCCCATTGGACCAGGTATATACAGCATGCATGCTAAGGCTGTGCAGAATCCAAATGATCTAACTGCTTCACATAACTGCATCCAATGTGTACAGTTTAGCTATCCCAGTTTGTTTATTTTCTGAAACTAGATTTATACAACTACAGTTAAGCATCAAATCTTTATGGTTTTTAATGCACAATTGCACATAACAGACAACTTGAGCCATGTCCAGAGTTAAACCAACAGTGAGAGGGGTAAAAGACATAATGGAATAACAAAGAGTACTCACCACAGTCCAGAAAGTCCATTCATGGAAAAATCCATATTTCCTGATGGCGTCTCCATCTGGTGACCGATAGGTACTTGCTAACAAGCACATACTTCCAATAAATGACATCTCTATAGTCATCATGTAAGAGGCATGTTTTTTAACCTGAAGTATTAGTGAATATGTTAGCATTGACCATAAACTGCATCCTGGAAAGTAACAAGGTACGAAAGTCCAACCTGAGATGCCCACTGACACAATGAAGAAGCCAACCCAGACAGCATAGAAGCGACTGTAACTGGAATGATCCCATATAGCAAGATATAGTCAGAGCCACCACCCTTGGAACCTTTGCTACTACTCTCCCCCACACTTAAAAGAACGGCAGCACCAATTAAGAGGGCCAATGCTAAAATTTGCCTGGAAGATTGCTTTTGCCTGCACGATGTTGCAATCAAACTAATGAGTGCTGGACTTACTATTACCAGACCTTTGTCTGCGATGTTGCAAAAGGAAATCAAAGTACTGAGAGCTGGTAGTTGTTTAATCAGAGAGTTAATGACGTGATATGGTGTATGGAGAAGTTTTAAAGGAACATAAAAGAGTCCCAACTTTCATGTGGTAAGTGATCTGTAGTAGACTTGCCTAGCTCTGATTACTAACACGATCTACCCAAGAATTAGGTCCAAACCAAATCATTAGAAAACAGACTAAATAGACATAAAATTGACCACTTCCCTAATAGGCTAATTCTATATCATTCAGGCTTGAGGATGAAACTCCATGCTGGGATTTTGTTTTTCATAACACATTAACCACTACTAGTTCTGCAAAATCCTTGAGGTCCCCCCCCCCCCCCCCCCCCCCCACAGACACACACAATTTTTTATGGAAACTATGCTTATCTCTCTTGAGCTAAAAAAGGCACGGACAAGTAGACTCATTGAATTATTAGCTTTGTGGCTGATTTTAAATATGTAGAGTTTTCATGTGGACTCCCACATACTGAACAAAATGTTGCAGGTAAACTTTAAAGCACCAGACAAGTTTTAAGAAGTGCTGCTTTTCCATTAGGTGATTATCTTCTGGTCTCAGGCACGACACGGAAAGGATGAAATGGCTCCATAAGTATTCAATACTAAGGAAGTTCGAACTATAATACTTGCATACATATTCTGGTAGTTATTTCTTCAGATGATCTTCAACCTGAGTATTTTTAAGAAATTGAAATGCAAATAGGGACATACCCCAAAATAAGAAATGTGAAAAATGCTGTCCACAAAAGCTTAGTCTGGTTAAGGATTGAAAAGGTCAAGGAATCCAGATTCTTGTATGATACTTGCAGCAGACTATTCTGAAGGGCATAGATGGCAGCAGGCAGTCCAGACGCAGTCAGTGATCCAGTGAGAGTCCAGTTACTGAACTGTTTTTTCAGACTACCCTCTGCAATCAATAAAATGATTGCACAAATAACCTATACAGATGAAAAGGAAATCAGAAGCACCCAGGTGCAAAACATGTCACATTGATCATAATAAAAACTAGTACCAGACCTTTGCTGCTTCCGTTGCAAGAACTAGTGAGGTCACTATAGTATCTTGGCTGCAGTTGTAGAAACAAACAAAGGGTTCATTACATTCAAAATGGTACTTGGTTCCCTTTCATAATAAATAGCTGTGCAAAGAATGCAATTTCACAAAAAACAGAAAACCTTGCATCTCAAAACCATGAATGTGCATTGCTGAAAATTTTGGTATGAACTCATGCACTTTTCATGGGTTGGTTAAGGTATTACCAAAGAAAGGGAGCTATGTCCATCTGATTCATCTACCATGGTCCATCCAGTTCATCTATACCATTGTCACATAGAGGAACCTATCTGCTTGATCTTAAACAAGAAAATTTATTACCCTATCCAATTTATCAAGCAAATATCAAGTCTCAACTGACTAGAACAGTATAGTATCCTAACTAGAATAAACATCGATCAAATCTTTGTCCTTTTTTTTTTTTTTGCAGAACGAGGCAGGAGCTCTGCCTAATCAATTAAAAGGGAGCAAAGAAAAGGTATACACCACTGTTGAAAACCTGATAAACATTCAGGCGAGAGGTGCGGATAAACATCCAGGACCTGATGCTGAGAAAAGGAAGAAAAACGGAAATGTACAAATAGGGATTCTTAAGGTGCTACAAAAAGGGCGCTTCTACGTTGGTTAATGTCCTCCACAGTGCAGAATGCCACTTCATCCGCATTGAGTGATGAATGTTCAAAGATGCGTCTGTTTCTCTTTCCAAATATTCCACATGATGTAGTTTATGACCCCATTGAGCTCATGACGTGAAGGTTTTGGCGTGGCTTTGGAGGTTTCATGCTACCAACTGCCTGACACGACGGTTTGTGAAGTCATCTGACGCGACGTTCTGTGGAAGGTCCATGTAAGAATGGAGAGTACTCACACCCAAACAAGCTTTGAGAAGGGGCAGTTAAGGCAAAGGTGCAATGCCTTTTCTGGATCGGTGTGGCATACAGAACATGTGGGCTGGTGTGGCCAGCCCCTATTTGCAAGGTTGTCTGCTGTGAGAATTTTATTTTGGACTAGCGTCCAAGCAAAGAATTTGTACTTGTTTTTGGTCTTGGCCTTCCACACAAGGTTGGGATCAAACGGCAAGAAAGAACCCTTGAATTGTGAAAGGTAGGCTGATTTTGAGGTGTAGGAGCCATCTCTTGTCCATCTCCAGCCGATGGTCTCGAGGTTGTTTGGCAGGAGCTCGACCTGCTGGACTTGTGACCAAAGATCAACAAATTCGGTGACATGGACCGCCGTAGAAATTTTGCGGTGGAGAATGCGAATCCATCTCCCACCTGAGAGTCCAATGGCAACAGAGTTGTTCTTGTGCCTAATCAGCTTGAACAAGGACAGTATTTGGGTGCACTTCGGTTGAGCCACTTGTCTTGCCAAAACGGGCGTTGTTGTCGTCTCCAATTGAAATGATGGCAGGCTTCAAAAAGCTGAAGGTCAGTGTCATCGCAAGGAAGTTCAGAGCCTGCCCATGGTTTGGACTCTTCAGTCCAGTCTAACCAAAGCCACTGTAGGCGAAGTGCGCGGCTGAATTTTCAAGGTCCAAGATGCTAAGTCCGCCCAAATTGAGGGGTGCATGCAGCGTTTCCAAGCTACACGACATTGGCCACCACTTGCATTGTCACACCATCCAAAGGAAGGAACCGCAGATCCTACCAAGCTGCTTTTTGGTCCATTTGGAGAGGAGAAAAACCATGAGCGTGTATCTTGGAATTGATGAGAGAACCGAGTTGATCAAAGTCAGCCGGCCTTTCCAGCTAGGTAGTCTTGCCCTGGTTTTGTCAATGATAGGCTGAAGATGTGCTTTGGTGAGTTTCTTAGGCCGAGATAAGAGCAAGGGAAAGACGAGCTGCCCTGGAAAGCGTAAAATGGAGCTTTTTTGTAGCATTGTAACCAGTCCAGAAGCCTGTCCAAAAGTGCCGAGGATGTGGCGGATGGTGTCCAATTCAGGCAGGCTGGGTTGATGAAAATAGCTGCATCGTCTGCGCATAGGGAAATGCAAAGATGGAGCTCTTGTGAGCCAATGGGAGCGGGCATAACTTGTTCTGAAGCTAGCTCAATCATGTGGTGAAGCAGATCAACCGCTAGGATAAAGAGCATCGGTGAGAGGGGGCTACCTTGTCAAATTCCCATGCCATGTGTAAAGGGTTCGCTGGGGATGCCGTTTGAGGAGATCCCCGGAGGTTGCTGTTCTGAAAAAGATAGAGATCCACTGTCGCCATTTTAGGACAAACCCGAGCCTTTGGAGAAGTTCAAGGAGATAACCCTAGTTAACTGAGTCAAAGGCCTTAGCGATGTCTAGCTTTAGGAAGAGGGCAGGTGTTTTACGCGTGTATAGGCAACGGATTGTGTTCTGGACAAATAGAAAATTGTCTTGGATGCAATGCTTTTTTATGAAGGCACTTTGGCAGTTTGACACAATGCCACGGAGGTGCGGTACCAATCTGTTTGCAAGAAGTTTGAAGAAGATTTTTGCAATGCTGCGCATAAGACTAATGGGCGGTAATCTCCCACATGTAGGGCGTCATTTTCTTCAGTAGGAGAACGATGTGTGCTGTATTAACCATCCTGAAGCTCCCAGGTCTCAGATTATGGAGGCAGCCAAAAGCTTCCGTGTCAGAAATGCTCCTGCATAGGTTCCCACGCCTCCACAATGTGGATGTCTACAAGGGGGCAACTACAATTCGCTGTTCCGCGACTCCAAAATTGTACATGCCTTACTGAAAGGAAATCAAATGGTCCGGAAAAAAAAAGGAATCCGAGTACGAGCGTTCTAGGGTAGAAAAGCCGTCTACAGCTGCAAAATCAACTAGGGAAGGCGCTCTGGCTGGCCCGTGCGAGGGATGGGTTTATCGCCTTACCGGACAAAACGCTTGGAGACGAGGGGCTGGGCGCCGTACTGCAGGGTGAGGAGCGCCAGGTAGAGCGCCACCTTGCGCCGGCTCGGCGTCGCCGCGGCCGCCGGAGTGGACGAGGAGCCCATCCGGCCTCCGGCGCGCTCGCTCGGTTCCCGATCCAAGCAATCAAAATGCGCCCGGCGCCCGCTGTCCCTGTTTCGGGAACTTTTCCTTTCCTTGACCGAGCAGGCGAGCACGCTTTATTACTCGCCAAAAAAATCCCGTGTTTCTGGTGTTGATTTGATTTGATTTTATGCTGAAACAGGGAGGGGACAGGGAACCAGGACAGAGACTGGACGAGCACGCCGCCGGCAAGTCGCTCCCACGTTTGCGCGGCTGGGGGCAATGGGCTCGGTTGGATCGAACGAGTTGGCTCTCGCGCAACACCACAAGGGTTTGTCTGTAGGAAATTTGGAAAGGATTTCTAAACTGTTTTGAACACAGATATAAATACTCAAATACTAGTACTCTCGTCGTCCTTTTAAACCAATAAACTTAATAAGTACTCCATGTCCATGCACATAGACCTTGTTCGTTTCACTGGTTCAGCGGAATCAGCAGCCATCCAGCAGTGTTTTTCTCTCACAATAAACCAACGAATAGTACTTTCAGCCACAATAATCCAGCGAAACGAACAGGGTAATAGTCACCGGAACGATTTACAGCCTAGAGTTTTATTCGACGATCGTCTATTCCAATACGCTCAAACTTCGTATCAACGCATCTAACTCGTATGAGCACATGCCATAAGTCCAGCTCATATAAGACAGGGAGCAGTATGAAAGCATCATGACAAATAATGCAAACAGATGGAAGAATCTTTTCATTGTTTAATATTAGATATAGATATAGATAGATAAAATATACCAAAAGATTAACTTGTCTCTCACTAAATAGTGAGTTTGGTTGTCAAATTGCTTAATCTCCTAACAACACATAGGTTAAAAAGGCACGTGTGCATGATTGATTTCGGGTACAATATATAATATAAGTCATTTTGTGCAAGATGGTATTTAAAAGGCACACATGGATATGGTTTAAAAAGCAAGCACGAATAAATAGGGTTAAGTAATCCGGATTATATCTTATAATTTGGGATGGATTTTAAACATTCAATACTTGTATCTTAGAATGGAGGGAGTATAATATTCATGACTCGTTAGGTCCACAAAGCAATAGGATAGTAACAGAAAGAGTTGGTCCCTGGCACCATAGATGCTGAAGATAGTTCATGGCCACGGTCTCGCAATTAGCACGTGTTAGGGTAAATCCAACCCTTAGGTAGATAAGTTTGACCAACCGACTATTGTTTAGTTTCATGCCAAACATTTGGTAGGATAGACTTAGTCAAGGATCCTCACTTTCATTGCCTCATTGGCCTGGTTTCCTACTAAATACTTCCATAACTACTTGCACACCAGAGAAGGCTAGAGGGTGTTCCTCTCTCCGTCAGTGTTGTTGGTGCAAGAAAGACATAGCGGTTGTGTCTAAACCTTAAGGGTAGCTCCGAGTATATAAGAGGAAAGAGTTGGCTAGCTCGGTAGGTGTAGATGATGATGTAAATGCCAATTGTTAAAGTAATTGAATTGTGGTGATAGGTTGTTGGAGATTGACAACAACTCTTGTTTTCTTTGCAGACAGAGGGTAGAGCCACATCTATGGGCCCTCACCCACGGTGTCTGTCGATGCGACATGGATGAGGGCTTGGTGAGCATTGTTGCAAAAGGCCGAGACTGTTAGGATGAGATTGGGAAGGGCGCCACGATGCATGAGAGAGGGGAGTAGGGAAGATGTTGTCTTTTGGGAGAGGAAGAGATCCACAAAGTGGCTGGACGGGTCCTAGGTCCTCCATTGATCCTACTATCTCCTCTGTGTTGCCTCGTTCATGGTGCCAAATTTAGTACTAAAGCTCAGATGGTGAATGGGGTTTGACGGCGACGAACAACGTTAGGTAGTGGGAAGCGTAGGGTTGCAGTTTGATGTAAAACGCATGTCAAAGAAGAGAAACCGACGTACGGTGCTGGGACTCGATTGTGGCGGTGATGATTAGCTCAAGGTGGGTGGGTGAACAGGCAGCCTTTTGATATGGGTTTTGCTATGGTACCTCCAAATGACCGTGAGTCGTTCATTTATTCTGATCGGATGGTTACAATCACCTTAGATGAAATATATATTTATTTAATTTCTTATTTGGTAAAATATGATACATAGGGAAGTTTAGATATGAAAAATCTTTTTTTTCTAGATTTTATTGCTACATGCGTGATCCACTGATATAGTAAATCCTTTTGACTTTGTAACCTTGGACCTGATATATTTTGACTATCATGTAATTTTGTATGTGACCTGACACTTGATCTTAGTGTGATATGATTTGCATGTGTACATGATTAGTGTATGTACTCCCTCCGTCCCAGAAAAAGTGTCGTTTTAGGTTTTTCAGACATCGTGTTTGACCGTTTGTCTTATTCAAAAATTTTGTGCAAATTATAAAATAAATAAATCATTATTGAAGTATCTCTAATGATAAAATAAGTCATAACAAAATAAATAATATTTATTAAATTTTTTTGAATAAGACGAACGGTCAAACACGATGTCTGAAAAACCTAAAATGACACTTTTTCTGGGACGGATGGAGTACGTCATTAGCGTGCATGTACATAGTTAGCGAGTCAGGTGAGCGGGTAATTGATGTGAGTGGATAGCTTATGCATGTAACATATTATTGTTTTCAAGCATATAATGTATTATTGTTTATAATTTTTGGTGGCGTGTTATCGTGTGATACGTTCTATGATATGGTCAATCATCTATACTTAATAATAAAGAGGCAAAATTTCAAATTATTTTTTTTCGTCCATCCATTTTTTTCCGTCCACCTCCCCCAACTACTGGTAGTTGAGAGTTTCTTCCGTCTGGACTTATATATAATCCATGCTCATACGAATTAGAATAGTTCCTGTCTAGCGCGATACGGAGTCTGATTCCAAAACGTATTAAGTTGTATATGATTTATGTTTAACCAAAGAGTCCATACTCATGCGAAAAAAAGTCCATACCCAATACGATTACTATATGTATATATAGTAAATTCGTTTTTTTTTCTTTTTTGGTCTGGATATTTTTTTCGTGTGCCTCCCTACGCTACAGGCCTATTCGTCTCCTATCCGTCAAGAACTCGGCCAGATATAGAAACCAATATGGAATTCATCCTCGCCATGACTCATCCTCCTATAAACAGCTGATTTTGCACCCAAATCATCTCGATCCCCATCGAATCAATAAGGCCGAGTTGAGGCCAAGGGAGGAAGGTCAAGGCAGGTGCGCGGGACAACGACGGCGAGGGGCCATTGAGTCGCGAGTGCGGGCCGCGATGGCGAGGTGCTGTGGAGTCACGAGCGGGGGCGTGGGGCAGCGACGGCGAGGCGGCGTCGAGTCGTGAGCTCGGGCCATGACGACGAGTCGCCATGAAGTCATAAGCAGGGGCGCGGGGCAGCGACGGTGAGGTGGCGTCGAGTCGCGAGCACAGGCCGCGACGGCGAGGCACCGTGGAGTCACAAATGCGGGGCACGACAGTGAGGCGGCGTCGACAGACGCAGGCCCTCCGTGGCTCCTCCTTGAGAGCAGAACTGCCTCGGCCGAGAAGCTGGCGCCGCCCGGTGGCCGTCGTTCATGGCTTCGCCGACCCTTCATTATCCGGTTAGCCAATCAAAATCTGATTTGGTTCCGACGAGCAGAGCCGACGTCATCACTCAAATCGTGGAGGCCACCGTCTCTCGAATCGCAAAGGCAGAAAGAGCGTCGGAGCACAGGTAGTCCGAAGCTGTGGAGAAAGCGGTCCGAGCGCTGTCTGCGTTGGAGCGCAGACGGCTGGCGTTGTCGAGAGCGCACATGAGAGGAGGCGAGATGAAGGGCACACCATAGAGAAGATTATTTGCTTCGATTTGGAGCTTTCCCCAAAATTTTCGTACACCGCTGCACATGGTCTCAGTGTCGGCTGCTCGGCCAAGCTGTCTATGGTAGTGATGAGACGGAGGCAGGCGCTCCTATGCCACTCCCGCACGCGGGCAAACACCTTGCCGCATGTGCCGATCGCCGACCGCGCCACGGTGCCATGGCGCCGTGCTCTCTTTTTGCTCTGCCAAAGAACATGCTCGGCTTGATTCGTTGTTAGCTTGATGACATCACTATGCTATTATCAATACGTGATATACGACGTTTTTCTTAAAAAATAAATCCAGATATATCATCTGAATACTCATCACCAGATCTGAGGTCGAAATTTAATCATCCTAATAGATCTTCATCATTGACTTGGTCCGGTGGACTGCACACTGCAAGTCCATGGCTCATGAACCGAGCCCGTAGCATGTGCACACGTACTTTGCAATCTAACACATACACTTCTACCAAACAATAAAACTACTATTGACTGAATCACAGACAACTCATCTGCTACCGGTGAAATCTAACCATTAATAACGTATGGATCCCTATATCAGCGGTGGAAGGTGAGATATGGAGGAAGGTGATGTGATCATCTGAGTTGAATAAGTCCATTGACCTAGAGATATTATTTTTTCTCTCGTTACAACGCACGAATATCTTTGCTAGTTATTTCTAGTGTGTGAACCACAACCAGTAGCAATTACATAATATCAATTTTTGGAAATCTCCACGGAAAAGGAAGGAAGGCCACGAGGCTTCTGTCTCCGTGACGAGGACATCGTGATTAGGCGGATGCGGCAAGATTTTTTTTGTTTTCCCATGTTAATTAAGTAATTAATTAATTCAAAAATTCCAAAATTTCAAGGGCTCAGATTTATCTGAGGTATTACCTCCTAGGAAGTAAAAGATGTACCTTAGCATTGACAATTAGCAGACTAATTTTTCCCATAAAACTAAGGCACAATGTGAGGAAATGCAGTCCTATCGGCAAGCTAAAATCATGAAAACAAAATAAAACGATATACTGACCTGCCGACTAATCCTTTACAAGGAACTGCATCTAACAACAAACTAAACTTTTATGTTTTTCCCCACGTTCTTCCACCAAAAAAAAACTTTCTTGTTGAAAATGTAAATCTACCCTATCCAACCGGAAGTATACGGAAACTCCGAAAGCAAATTGCATGTACATCAAACCACCCAGGATCTCATGTCCACGGACCACGGTCACACTCCATCGGAAGAAACGGTCTTCTCATCTCCATTCCCACCAATGCGCTCGTAGAACAGGATGTAGCCATGATCCGTGTTGCCCGAATATTCACGAGAAGAGCCATAGAACGTCTGTAGGGTGGACTCCGGGATCATCTCGACATTGTCATCATCGAAGGACAGCCAATGGTCATGGCTCTTGATCTTGGCTACGTAGTGCCCCTGGTTGGGGCCGCTACCCAGGTGGACCACCACGGCAAAGAGGGAGTACTCACAGTCAGCAACGGCATCACTGGAGCTGCTGCTGAGCTTAAGCTCCAAGGGGTACACCACTCGGTACGACAGCTTCTTGTTCCGGTTAAGCTGCTCGATGAACTTGAAGCGCTTTAGGTGGATCACCAATGTTTGTGGCACCTTTTTTATCTTCATTCTCTTCTCTGCTTCTTGCAAACTGCATGATGAGAAACCAACATTTCGAGTTCAGTACATGGCACAGGGAAATCAAGCTAAGTAGTTCCTACCCATATGGTGATTCTCAATGCATATTTCCACCTCATTTATAAGTGCAAGGTTAGCATCCCAGTTGAAACTGGACATTCAGATTTCCTAATGAAAAATGGATGCACAAACTTAGAATCACTTGTATTCCAATGTGACCATTACATATATTCTGTTGTGATCTTGACAGAACAAATTTCTCAATATTGTAGAAAAAGTGCAGGGAAAAAATGTAGAATAGCAGAAATTGCCAGATTACACCTGTAATGCTTCCCTTCTAAGGAAGAGAGTAGGTGCTTGGATGTTAGATTTGTTATATAATTATCTGGATTTAAGTACTCGATGAACTAATGAACAGAACAAGGATTGAAAATATTGACATGCCAATGAACCAGGGATTACATATCATCACAAGTTCACAACAAAGAAACAAAACCATTAGGAGACCAAAATGGCATCTAGCTTTGTTACCTGCAGCACTTGTCACAGAAGAACTTGTCATCCGCATTTAAAGTCTCCGTAGAAAAGAAATTCTTCAGGCAGCTTGTGAGTGAACTATTCTGTTCAATGTCAACGCTCAAGTCAAAAAATGTCTCATCCTTTGCGGTGATTGTCTCACACATTAGGCATCTGGTTTCATTGGTCAAAGTACCCTGCAAAGGTAAAGGGTAACTGTGCATGAAATCCTTATAACAAAAAGCGAGTGTATGTGTGAAACTTGGCATCTTTTACAGTAAAGAAGAATGGCACCAGATTCAACTCAAACCTGGCTAAGCAGTTTAAAGCCACCTTTTTCTCATTGAGTTAGGTTCAATTCCTCCTTGTAAGAGTTACCTGAAAATTCTTATGTACCCATGTAACCAGTGGTTCTTTTCTAACTCCATCAACAGCTGACCCATTTGAGACCTTTTCAGGAGATGTGGTCCCAGGAGAATCCTTTGCAGAACTAGACTCTTTTTCCAGAATATCAACAATTTCATTCAGTAAGAAATTCAAAAACTCATGGGCATCCTACAGAGTAGAACAGAAAAGCTATGTTACTTCTGGAAGGTTTACTCTTTTATCTCATCAAAAGATATGAAAAAGGACAAGAGAATGTTTAGCCCTACAGTGAATTGGATCAAAGGAGAACTTTCTGTTAAGAACCATGTACCATGCAACAAAAGTAAAGCAGGTCACAATAATAGCTAGGGCCTGAGCTTGCATTACTGAATCATACTCCCTCCATTCCCAATTATGGTCGTTTTGGCTTTTTCTAGATACATAGTTTTTTTTAATATGTACTATATATTTAGGAGTATATAGCAAAAACTATGTACCTAGAACTAAGGAAAGCCAAAACAACCTATAATTGGGACAGAGTAAGTACTAAATAAAACCTTAAGGCAGGAATAAGCTAATCAGCTTGAGCTTATGATGTGCTAATGTGATTGACCTATGCAGGCCACTGTTAAACATTTGGAAGTTACCTGATGCATGTAGCCGCGAAAATATTCATTTAGTTTCCTAACCATTTGAATGAAACGTTTTGGAGCGATAACACCAGTCTTTTTCTTTGATGCACTTATCTGCAAAAATCATCAACCATTATTACTAGACAAAAGAATTGCAGAAACTTTCATGTTACATAGACAAAATCATGCAGTACCAATCTGTACAATCATGCTCATGGATTGCTTTAGTTTCAATTCACAACATTACAATGTGCAAATGTCCAGGTGTTCTTTCTTTCTTCTAAGAACACACACGAGAGCTACGTGTCATTTGGTTGCAAAATATTCAATTGTTCTAAACTAATCAGTTATTATATAACTAATATACAAATGCAGCTTCAAGTGAGCTATTAAATAAGTTGAGTGAAGCAATACAGAATTGTCAACAAGCAATGCACAAAGTCAAGATCATGCAAACAAGTAGTGTATACTAATCAATTTGTACACTCTAAACTGTATGCAAGAAGTATCAATCATTTCTTGGAAATAGCAAGAAATCACAAATGGTTTATCACTTATGGCTTGCAAAATATTACACCACTTTACAATGCAAGAACAACAGCAATGTACTGCAAAGAACATTTTCTAGGTCCAAAGGAGAAAGAAGATTATCCAGAACCATTCTGTATACAAATTCATTTCATAAAGCAACATTGCAACAGTACAACAAAGTAGTATATCAACTAAATGGGAGATTATATTTCCTCACCTGTGAAAAAAGATCTGCTAGGCAGGTCAACAAATTTTCTTCAGCATCTTCGAGATTTCTGTTTTTGCTATAGTATTCCAGCAACTGCTCCCGGAATGGAGCACAATAATACAGTGCCTGAAAAAGGTATAACTTTTTAATCCCCATCAGTTATGCACCCCAAAATGTAGCAAAAAGTCAGAATGAGTGTGTGCTACCTAGAAATTAAAACAAAATGGCAAAACAATTGTATGAATACTAATTCTTTGAAAAAAAAATAGATAAATTTTCTTTCGGTACAACTTTCTTAGTTTCATGAGCTAATCCTGCTCAGAAAAATACTGAAGGCGATATCACGGTCTGCATGCGGCCAAATAGCCTGTTAGGGAATGATTTCCATTAGATTGGGCTAACCCTAGAAGGGTAGCTATATAGGTTCCATACATGGGCCACATGGGCCTTAGCCTCATGGGCCTAAACACATACTCCAACACCCTCCCGCAGTTTGAACTATCGGCGCAGCGGAGTTCGAGGCTGAACAAGAAAGATGTTCCGAGTGTACTGCCGCTGGTGAAGGAGTATCCCGGCAGGACGGTGCTCAACGGTGACCCCGAGGAAGTGGTGGAGCTCACCCAGATCCTTCATCGCGAACTCCTGCTGGAGAGCGGCGATGATCCTGCAGAGAAGGGGCTCGCTGGAGGCCGTGAGGACAATGTCATCAACATAGAGTAACAAGTATGCAGTGTCAGCCCCATGGTGGTAGCTGAACAGGGACGTATCAGACTTGGCCTCCATGAACCCTAGGGTCAGCAAGAAAGCAGCAAACCGGTGGTTCCACGCCCGAGGTGCCTGCTTGAGGCCGTAGAGGGACCTGTTGAGCCGGCAGACCATGTCAGGACGGGTGGAATCGACGAACCCCGCCGGCTGACTGCAGTACACCGTCTCGGTAAGAAGGCCGTGGAGGAAGACGTTCTTGACGTCCAGCTGGTGGATGGGCCAAGACCGAGCCAGCGCCAGCGAGAGCACGGTACGGACGGTGGCCGGCTTGACCACCGGGCTGAAGGTCTCATCGTAGTCGACGCCCGGTCGCTGAGTGAAACCCCGGAGGACCCATCGAGCCTTGTAGAGCTCGAGAGAGCCATCGGCCCGGCGCTTGTGGGTCCAGATCCACTTGCCGGTGACGACGTTGGAGCCTGGCGGCCGGGGCACCAACTCCCACGTCTGGTTGGCGAGTAGCGCGGCGTACTCCTCTTCCATCGCACGACGCCAGTGAGGGTCCAACAGGGCGTCGCGGACGAAAGAGGGTACCGGGGAGACCACCGCTTCGCCGGTCGAAGCCTCGAGGGCACGAGGTGGCAGTGTGCCAGCCGCGTGCCGTGTCACCATCGGGTGAACGTGCCGCGGGTGTCGGTGAAGCAGCGGCGGGTGGTAGACCGGCGGGCACCACGAGCCGGCGGGGACTGCGGCGGT
Organism: Saccharum hybrid cultivar R570; assembly: GCA_038087645.1. NCBI lineage: Eukaryota > Viridiplantae > Streptophyta > Magnoliopsida > Poales > Poaceae > Saccharum > Saccharum hybrid cultivar. Next base: position 3,917,844 of record JAQSUU010000198.1, read on the forward strand.
GGTGTTGGTGTCCCCGGCGGAGACGGGACCGCGAGCGGCGGCGGCCGCGGCCTGCGCTGGTACACCCGTACCGGCGCGGCGAACCTCGACGGAGGTGCCAGGGCAGGTGCCGGGACGGGATCCGGCGTCGGCGACCGGCACGACCCCCCCGGGGCAGAAGCGGGGGACGAAGGCCCCGGGTCTGCACCAATCGGAGAGGACGGGGCCGCGCCAGAGGACGACGGGCCCGGACCCGCTGGGGATCCGGGACAGGTGGCCGGCCCGGCGCGCGGCGAAGCGGTACCTGCAGGAGACCACGAAAAAGGTGGCTGGACCACCGGGTCAGTGGGAAACAGAGAGGGAGGGTCAGGGACCGGAGGGGTGGTAGTGCTGGAAAAGGGAAAGACGGACTCATCGAACACCACATGGCGAGAGATGAGAACCCGTCGGGAGGTAAGATCAAAGCACCGGTACCCCTTGTGATCCGGGGAGTACCCGAGGAAGACAGAGCGTGGAGCGAGGGTCCAGCTTGTGAGAAGAAGTGGCAGCGGTGTTGGGGTAACACGCACACCCAAACACGCGGAGGTGATCGTAACGAGGCGGGGTACCGAAGAGGGCGTGGTGAGGTGTGGGAGCGGGACAGGCAGCGGAAGGAAGGCGGTTAAGAAGGTAGGTGGAGGTGTGCAGGCCCTCAGCCCAGAAGCGAGCTGGAAGAGAGGCCTGAAACAGAAGGGTACGCACGGTGTCGTTGGTGGTGCGAATCATCCGCTCAGCCTTGCCATTCTGCGAAGAGGTGTATGGACAAGACATGCGCAACTGAACACCGTGAGAGAGGAAGAAAGCTCGGGAGGTGGAGTTATCAAACTCGCGACCATTGTCACACTAGACGGCCTTGATGGTGAGGCCGAACTGTGTGGACACCCAAGTAAAGAAGTGAAGGAGCGTGGTAAACGTATCTGACTTCGCACGGAGAGGAAATGTCCACGAATAATGCGAAAAATCATCAACAACCACAAGATAGTACTTATAACCAGAAATACTCAGCACAGGAGATGTCCATAGGTCGCAATGTACAAGATCAAAAATGCGGGCCGCATGGGAAGAAGAACTAGAAAAAGGAAGACGAACATGTCGGCCCAATTGGCACGCATGACACAGTTGCTCATCATGAGCTCGAGTACATGGAAGACCAGAGCTACGACTGAGCTGTATCAGGGCATCACGTCCAGGATGGCCGAGGCGCCGGTGCTAGGTAGTACAGGAAGTAGAAGCGGCGAAGGCAGCTGACAAAACGGACGGCGAAGAAGACGAAGGAGCTGCCGGGAAGCGAAGGGTGTAAAGGGGCCCGATGCTGTCACATCGGAGCAGAGGACGCCGGGAAGCCAAATCCTTTACAGTAAGACCAGAAGAGTCAAATTCCACAGAACAAGAATTGTCAGCTGTAAAACGACGAATAGAAAGAAGGTTATGAACCATAGAAGGAGCAACAAGAACATCAGGAAGACGAAAGGAGCCATGAGCACCGGCGGTATCCACAGAAGTGACTGGAAGACAAGAACCATTTGCGACCATAATGGACGAAGGAAGAGAGGAAGGAGAGTGGAGCGACGAAAGTATACCGGGGTCAGGAGTGGTGTGGTAGGTGGCTCCCGAATCAGCGATCCACTTGGGTCCGACCGGAGGTGTCAGACCCATGGTGCTGAACGAGCGAGCCAAGGCCGCCTGGTCCCATCCGGCGACCCCCGGGAGAGTCCCAGAGGGTGGAGCCCACACCGTAGTAGGGAAGGTGCCGGGTGGAGGACCAGCAGGAGGAGCTCCGGTGAGCATGGCCACCGGTGGACGCGAGTCGGCCCCGGGGGCGTGGTAGGGCCACATGGAGATGCGCCCGGACCACGGGTTCTGGAAGGAAGGCCATGGTGCCCCCCCTTGCGGCCCACCAGGTGCCGGAGCCTGGGTATGTCCACCCCGGCCGCCCCCGCGACCCCCTCCGCGGCGACGACGACCACCACGACCCCCCCCACCTCCGCTCGGCCCGGAGGGAGGAGGACCCAGGAGAGACGGTGGCGGTGGAGCGGTCGACCGCGGTGGAGCAGATGGACGCGGCGAAGTAGCAGCCAGGGCCGTCGAGGACGAAGACCCCGTGGAAGTGGTGGATCCCGGCTAGAGGCCCTGCGTGAGCTCCTCCATGACGAGATCGTCACGGACCTCCAGGAAGGTGGGGAAGGGCCTCTGGCGGGTGATCCACGTCCGGAGGTGGGCGTAGCGGTCGCTAAGCCCCCGGAGGACGTTGAGGACCAAGATGCGATCCTCCACAGGCCCACCCGAGGTCCCCCAGGGAGTCCGCCATGCCCTTCATCCGACGGCAAAACTCGCCAACGGAGAGGTCACCCTGGACGAAGGTCCAGAAGCTCGCGTCGAGGCGCAGAGCCCGGGCCTCGGCGTTGCCCAGGAACTGGCCCTCAAGGGCGAGCCATGCCCGGCGCACGTCAGGAGAGGTGCGGACGAGGTCGTGGAGGTCCAGAGAGATCGTCCCCAGGATCCAGGAGAGGACGATGCTGTCCAGACGAAGCCACGACGGAGTCTGGACGGCAACCGAAGCGTCAACGAAGACGTGGTCGTCGAGGGCGTAGCGGCGAAGAGTGAGAACCACCAGATCCCGCCAGCGGGCGTAGGAGGGAGACTCCGGCTCGAGGACGACCGGCACGAGGAGGCGAATGTTCTGGACCCCCCCGACCTGGTAGTGGAGCTGGGCCACGAGCGGGTCGGCCGGGTCATGCCAGAGGACGGCAGTGTGCAACACGCGGCGTCCCGGCGAGGCGGAGGAGGTGGCTCCGGCGTCCGGGCCCGTTGGAGAGGCGAGGAGCTGCTCGGCCTCGGCGATCTGACGGGCCAGGGCGTCAGCCGCGTCGCGCTCGCGCTCCCAGGCGAGGGCGGCCGCGCGCACACGGGCCTGGCCCTCCGCGGCGGCGGCCCGAGCAGCGACGAGGGCTGCGGCGAGGGTGGAGTTCGGTCCAGGCAGGCCAAGAGGGAGACCCCCAGGAAGGGCCGACTAGAGACCTCCAACGGCAGCCGCATGCAGCAGAGGTTGGGCTCTTTCAGGAAGGACCGACTGATGATCTCCGTCAGGCAGTAGGGCCGGCTTATGACCTCCTTCAGGCAGGGGCTGCTGCTGTAACAGCGGCTGGAGTCCAGCAGCAGCCGCACCCGCCGCTACCCCCTCCGTGGTTGCCCCCCCCCTTCGGGACTGGAGAGGGTGGCCAGGGCCTGAGCAGCGCCAGCAGTGGCCTGGGTGTGGGGCGCAGGAAGCGGCGCGGGAAGCGGCACAGGACGAGACAGGGTCCCTGGCGGCGCGGTTCCGAGGGGCACGGCCCTAGGCGCGGCCCCGAGCGGCGCGGTCCCGAGGGGCGCGGACCACGGCGCGGCCCCGAGCGGCGCAGCTCCGAGGGGCGCAGCCCCGAGCGCGGCATCGAGTGGTTCGGGCCCGAGCTGGCGGAAGCCTGGAGCGGCGGGTGAGGCGCCAGGAGCAGTAGCGGCGACCTGGGCCCAGGAGAGAGGGGAGTGGGGAGGGAAAGAGGAGAAGGAGTGAGGGGAAGGTGGACGCCCGGCCATGGCGCCGGCGGCAGAGGAGAAGCCACCGGCGGCGGCTGGGAGGAGGGGAGGGAAGAGAGAGAAAAGGTTAGGCTGCTGATACCATGTTAGGGAATGATTTCCATTAGATTGGGCTAACCCTAGAAGGGTAGCTATATAGGTTCCATACATGGGCCACATGGGCCTTAGCCTCATGGGCCTAAACACATACTCCAACATAGCCAATACATGAACAGTCAACCATCGCTTTGCTGCATCATAATAATTTGCTTCTTCAAACTGTATTCATTTTTCCCTCGGTTGAAACATCAGACAGCACCAATTGTACTCCTGAATATGTTTAATTTCCACTATATTTGGGAATAGCACTAATCCACAAAAGTAACATCTAACAGGCATGCGATCTGACAAATAAAAAGCTGCATGTGCCATTTCAAAACATGAGGAAGAAGACTTGAGGTGTTAATTCATTGATCAATATGTCAGCAACATGTATGATCATGTGGAGGACCACAAAAATGAATTGCAGCATTCTTCGACTTTGATTTTTTGGAAGGTAGGTCAAAACAATAATCACTTGCAACTTTAAAGGAATACCTATTAGTCACATCTAAAACTTCCGAAGCATAACTAAGTTTGGCACCTATGATACCAAAATGCACTGGATTTGCTGTCTATATTTGCATCAAATTGCAGTAGCTCTTAATGCATACGGCCTACCCATGGTTCATCCATAAAGTAACTAAGCAGGGCCCAGTTGCAGTATATGCATTAGTCAATAGTAAGCATCCCATTGTTCCACTAAAAAAATAAACATTACTAGTTTCCTAAATGAAGCATCCCAAACTTCTATAACAGTTAAGTTTGGCATATCCTCCCATTTTAACACCTCATCAGTTCCAGATTCCATGGTTCCATGATACCATGGGATGAGAGCAATATTGTGAAAGAAACGATGCATTCGTGAACGAATGAGGATCCTAAACTGTTGTTGTCTATTGAGGTAAGGGCCATGAAACTGATGAGGATGACAATGACCAAATGTAACGCCAAAAATATAGCTGTTGTGAAACGCCCCTGCACACATATTCGTGAGCATCATATAAGAAACCGCCAATGAGATTAAGCGCAGAATTCTGAATACGACAACACATGTCAATCACACCATAATCCTGTTATCCACAATCTTATTATGAGATAAACACAAACATATTGATTAGCGTCGCCTCTGTTGGTCTGCCCCTATGCACCTAAACGAATTCAATTGCACTTACGGGTCCCCTACATGCCACACGGCACCAAACTTTGGACAAACAGAATGGTACACCTACCTCATCATCAAAAGCTTAAAAGAGGCCAGCACCCAAACGGTTCCTAAAACAACTACCTAACCAAAGTTTCACCGAAATTCCAACCATAACAACAACGAAAACTAAACGGATTGCGACGGAGCACGCAGTGAACAAGTCAACAAACCGACTAGCGCCTTCCCTCCCCTCGTATGTGGGGGATCAGTAGTCACCTCACCTGGAGGACGCTGTTGCAGTAGCAGGTGTTGCCGAAGTTCTCGAGCCCGAAGTAGCGCTCGCCCTCGGGGAACTGGTCGCCGAAGGCCCTTTCGAGCTTGGAGAGTCCGGAACCCATGACCGCCCACCGGTCCCACCACCCGGAGGCGGCGCTGGCGAGGGACCGGAGCCCCGACCCGGGCGCGGAGCGGTGCCTCTCCGCGGCCGCCGCCGGCGGGGAGGCCGTTGGCGATCGCGCCAGCTTCGCCATGCTAGGGTTCCGCTTGCTTGGGCACGGGCGTGGAGATGGCGGTGGAGGAGTAGCGCGGGAGGCGGACTAGGCGAAAGCCCGACGGGGCGAAAGAGATCGAGATGGGGGGTGGGAAGGAGCGAAGGACCGAAGGAGGAGGGAGCTTGACTGCTTGAGGATGTCCCCTGATGAACAAGGTTTTTTTTTTTTTTTGACAAGACCCTTATGAACAAGGTTGCTTCTGCGTGTGTATCACTACCATAGCTCATTTAAGGCTTGTTTGACTTGCAGATTGTATACCTCCTCTCTGTTATCTCAAGGAATAAAATTCACCGTCGATCTTAAACTTGTCGGCAGCACCATCCCATTCTCTAGACTTTCAGAGTGATATACGTGGCTCCAAACTTAGCTAATGATGTTATCGCAGTCCTTGAACTTTCAAAGTAATCGTTGTCGGTTTCTAAACTTAGCCACTTGTGTCATTCTGAACTGTAAAGTTGGTTTGAGTCTCATCTGGGTCTAAACCGGACCTATCACACTCTATACGTTAACGTGGCATGCTCTCTGTGAGTTAGGAGTGGACCCGACATGTCGAATATATCAATATTTCAATTTTTTTTTGGAGGAGTTAAATTCACGTCCATCCCCAAACTTGGCTAACGATATCATCATGGTCCACAAATAGGTCCCACATATCAAAGATGAGGAATAGAGAGGAGAGGTGGACCTTACATGTTGGGTCCACGTCTAACGCACAGTTAGTGTGCTACGTCACCGTATAGAGTGGATTAGACGCCGTTTGGATTTAGATGAGATTCAAAACCAAATTTAGAGTTCAAAATGACACTACTGGCAAAGTTTAGAGACCGGTGGTGATCACCTTGAAAGTTTTATGAAATGGGATGATGTCATTGGCCACTTTGAAAGTTCGGGAACCGGGATGACACCGTTGGCCAATAATGACCGGCGGTGAATTTTACTCTGTCTTAAACTATCTCATGCTTTTCAGAATGAAGGTATCCAGGATGAAGGTTGGTATCTTTATATTATTATTAAGCTAAACTGAGACAGTTTACATGACGCAACTGAAAACTAGAGTTAAATTGTCAACTAGTTGAGCCTCTGTGGAATAGGTTTATATGTTATTTTTAAAATGATGTAGCAAAATCAATATAAATAAAGAGAAAACATTGAAAACTGAAATTATGTAGTCGATTGAAATGCAGAAAAGGATAAAGCTCTATTATAAGTATATATATTTTTGAGATGATAGCTCTATTATATGGTTCTGCATAGACATGTCCAAGCACCAGCTCAGGCAAAAACAACTTTTGCTGTCCTGAACCCAGCCAAATCTGATATTAAGCCACTTTTTTTTTTGTTGACACGTTAGGTCAAGTCGGAGTTAGCCGGGGTTTTTTTAGACGTATGTATTTGAAATCAAGTCGGAGTTAGCCTGGTTTTTTTTAGACGTATGTAATTGAAACCAACTGAACATGTTAAGTTATTTTTTTTATTCATTTAATATTTTGGTGATGAGATGTTGAAAATTCTGAGTCTCGACTGAAGTTCTGCTGCTCGGTGAAAGAGAAGAGAGTTATTAGTTCCTTGGAAGAAATGAGTCTGTAGGTGTCAGATTTCAAAATTACAGAAGACAGCAGCAGTATGACCTGTTTAACAAACACAAGCTTATTTACCTGCTCCTCTTGAAGACTGAATTACTCTGCTTCAGTTCACTAGCAGATACTTTCTCCATTCCAAAACATCAGGTGCTTTAGTTTTGCGCTAAGTTAAACCTTTCTAATTTTGAGTAAATTTATAGAAAATGCAACAACATCTATAACATCAAACTTGTTCCCTTAAATCCACTATAAAATATGCCTTGATTAATAGCAAATCATTTGGTATTATAGATGTAACTATAAACCGTGTCAAATTACAAATGGCACTTGGAATGAATAAACAATACCAGTCAAAATTCAGATCTTGAGAAGGTGGAAAACTTCAAAGCTGAAAAGGGGGAAGGTCTGCAGTTGACTTTTAGCAGCCATCTGGACTAGCTAGCCGCTGCTGCGTACTTAGAATGTAGTCTTGTTCTCTAAATTTTCTTTCAAATGATGTCAGGAATTAAATCTCGAACGAGAAATGGGCAAAGAAGATACTGTACTTGATATGTTACTAATTAATGATTTAGTATATGCTTACTTTTGGGCAAGACTAGTAGGTAGTGATTCCTTACACTTCGCCGAGATGATGGACGCATGTAAAATCGTTACACAACAAAGATCCAACAATATTTATAGGAGAAAGCTTATATATATTAGCTCTGTCAACAAAAGAACTCCGATTCCTAATCTCTGACAAAAGGCATTAATAAATCCGCATAAAGCAAAATATCTTAGTTTTGTGAACTGTGACAGGCATGAGTAAGTGTGTTGATGGGGACATTACTTATTGGTGGACATTATTTTGCGATGAGTTGACTATCCATAGAAATATCTTATGTCCAACTACATTCGACTTCTACAGATGATGATGGCAGCACATGATATCGGTTATCAAATCGAACAAGCCAGCGAAGTTTGAAGTCAAGTCCCCTGTCATCATCTGAAGCTAGTCGTCAGTCATGTGCAGAGTTTACCAAGTCCCTCTTATTGAGAGAAGAATGCATGATACTCTACTGAAGCTAGAACAAGGGACTCGCATATTGTAGTGCTCATAGGCACTAGAAAATCACTCGTTTCATTGGATATGTTAGAATGTCCGTCAAGTATTCTTGCCATAATTTTAGGGAAAACGTCGTCGGTAGTCCACATCAAAGAGTACACACTCCACTTATGATTATTCAATGAATGCGCAAACTCTTCTAAATGGAGTATGAAGAGATAACAATATGGATGAGAGTAAAACCGTACGACTTGACCGATGTTAAGAAGATGACCTTTGGTACAGGTACCCGTGGTACTTCTCGGTACTCCCTTTTGAATTTTGCAGACCGTTGATTTGTGTTAGGATTTTCAAATAGAAACAAAGATAAGTTTATACATAACCAAAAGGGTAGAGCAGTCATTACCTCTTCCTCTTGTCCGTTCCGTTCGCCGCGGCCGCACGCGCGCGCTCAACTCACCACCCCGCATCCTGATTGAGATGTACAGATTGAATGAGAGTGTATCCGTGGAATTCATGGATGGATCGATCGAATGGTAGCTTTTAAATCTAAATCTAAATCTATATCTACATAATTTATATTTTTCAATCCTCACTAGAATTCTATTTCACCATGCAAGCTGTCCACTGGCACATGATTATAACAACTCACTAGCATATACAATTATATCTTCATTCAAGCAGGTTACGTCATCCACTAGCATGTATATTTAATTGTTCACGTCATCATGGTACACCATCCACTAAAATATATCATGATATTTATTTGTTAATGTAAGTAAACATAAGCGTAGAGTTTTATTTAAAATAATCCGTGATTCCCGCAGCAATGTACAGGGTATACTTCTAGTACAATATATGAGAGAGTTTAAGATGGACACACGTTAAATTAAACACATACTAACTCCGTTTCAAAATAAGTGTCGTTCTCGTTTTCCGAGCAACACTTTTAATTTTGACCAAATATATAGAAAAAATGTTAATATTAACATAATTAGTATCGTTAGATAGATCGTTAAATTTATTTTCATTTAAACTTATATAGAAATGCAAATATTGCTAATATTTTCTTTAAATTTAGTCAAATCTATGAAAGTCTGACTGGTATGAATACCATAGCTATACTTATTTTGGGACAGACGGAGTATATATAAAGGCGCGCAGGGCAAATTGAAAAAAAAATATAAATTGAGAAAGAAAAAACATATAAGGTATTTGTAATTGAAGTCCCAGTAAGATTCCTGTGACTCTCTTGCTTTCAGTACTGGACTACCAGTACTGAGTACCGACTGTGGGCGGCGCAGTAAGCTGCTGCACCAATCAATTGGAATAGAAAATGGCGAAAAAGGGGATTGGTGAGCATATATAAGCTTTTTGAAACAAAAAAAGTTTCACTATAAGTAACATCAGTGTTCACCATCGTCCGACATCCACTGAGCTCAGCTCGCTATTTATCTGTCCTCGCGCGCGCCGGGCCCGGGGGAGCACAGCAGCCAGGCTTGCTTGCTTGCTCCTAGTCGATCAAAATTCGAGCTGACCGACTGACGACCGATCGACCGATCGACCAGGTTGCGAGAGCTAGGACGACAAGGGATTAAGGGAAGATGCACGGCGGGGGAGTAGTCACGTTGAGCAGCGCAGGCGGCGCCGCCGACGCCGGCGCTGGCTACAGCAGCGAGATCACCTTCACGGTGGTGATGAGCTGCCTCGTGGCGGCCTCCGGCGGGCTCATCTTCGGCTACGACATCAGCATCACAGGTCAGTGCTAGTTGCTGCCGTTTGGTTTGGTACTTTGGTCTGCTGGATCTACATACACGAGGTGTGATTAAGGTTGGCTGTGATGGATCTTATTGTGCTCCGGTGACAGAACCTCTCTCTCTACTTCTCTAGCTCTTTCCTCGTTCATTCATGCGCTGCATCTCCTGTATATTATTCCTTGTTTTGCGGCAGAGTTTGGCCCATAGTTCATCAAGTGGCCGGTTTCACATGTCGATTATTCAAGTTGGTCTCCCAGAGCCTGATGACCAGACGCCTGCGAGGCGTTAAAGCTAAAGAATTCGATTTCGAAGCTAGCGGCAAATCGCGGAGCTTTATTTATCTGCGCCCAGCTTTCTTGTCGTCCGGCTATTGTTGATATTCGCCGAGAGCGATAGGTGCAATGGATCGACAGGATCTACTACGGTACTACCTGTGATCGAGGGCTCGGGGCAAACGGCCAGCTTTGTCCCCAGCTTCGTCCTGCTAGTTGCCGAGAGATCCAAGTGAACGGGCCAGGGAGGTTCTTCCACCTGAGTCCTGACTATCTGAGGACATTTTTTTTTGGAACTAGGGCGCAGTGTCCCTATTTCCATGCACCGCACGAAAATACAGTGGACGTCGGGTTTTAAACCCGGGTGGTGAGCGCAGGGCTCCTGCTACTCTACCAAATGAGCTACTCGCTCATTCCCGACTACCTGAGGACATGCTCGTGTGTGCTCAAGGCATCACGATGGACGACGGCACGGGCTACCGAGGCACGCCTGCCTTTGTTGTCGCCTGTTTCCCATAGACGGAGGGCAACCAGGCCCTGTCATTCTCCTTTGATTAAACGATCCAGTTATTACATTATTAATAATGGTCTTGTTCAGATGCTGATGCTAATTTGTTGTGAGAGAAAAATACTGCTGAATAGCTGACTGATTCTGCTTGATAAGCTCAAGCGAACAGGGCCAATATATCTCACATCAGCGAGGCTTTACTTTTAGAGCTCAGCTCGCAGCCAGGACAGCTCCATTTTTTGCACTGACAAGTGACACGTACGTACCTACGTACGTCGTCGTTGCGTTTCTCCTTGGGCAACTCTCTTGAGCGTCTAGTCCTATGTAGGATCAGTACTGTTTTGCTGTCCTGCTCTGCTAGCTGTTAAGGTGTAGTAGGCCTACTACGTTATTTTGCCACAAAGTCAGAGGGTGTGAACCAATGCTATGCAAGGAGAGACTCGCATCGCATGTGCATGTGCTGTGGTTAGGCATCAAGACGATGTACACCGAGGCGGCTGCTTCGCTTCCTTTAATTTGTTGCCTTGCCCACGTGGACGTGTGGTGGATGACTAGCTCCCAACATTCACATCCAACCCAGAGGTGTGTCATCTGCCATTGCAAGTGTTGTGTTGCAATAATAGGTGTTTGAGTGGCAGCTCCACACACACGTACCCTATAAAATCCAAAGCCACAGATCAGACAGCATGGGTGCCGTGTGCCTGTGTATGTAGAACGAAAAATAACGCACAAACACGCTAAGATATGAGACAAGGGGCCCACGAGGGATATTATATATGCAACTGTCAAGGGTCACCATCTCCAGCCTAAGCAATGGTGTCGTTCTTCTTTCACGAGTCACGGTCGTGCACTCCGGTCATCGTCTCAAGTTGCTGGAAAAAGATTCCGACGAGCGCAGCACGCACGCGCGCATATGCATGCTCCAAAGTTCATTCTTCATTTCTTCATTCAATCGTTTGCCCATTCTGTTTTCTTATGTTAGGAAAAGAAAAGGACGCGCGATGACGGTATCAACATAATATGCTCCGATACTTTTGCGTGAGTGCACGCAATGATGGCTAATTGGCTATGGCTATGGCTATAGAGGCACGCTTTTAGGTTGGTCCCATGGTCTGGGATGCACTAAATTCATAGGATTGTTAGTGCACCTTTTCTATATATATGTTGACACATCAGGGCCTTATATCATAATAATAAAAACGCTAAATCTAATAAAAATAGATGAGATTATTGGTTGCTTAATTTGGAGTCTCCTTCGACTTGGACATTGGATCATCGGATCTAACTCCTCTTAACCAGAGATCCAAGTTAGGGGCAGTTTGGATCACAAGCTAAAAAAATTGTCCATCTTGTAAAAATGGGTTAAATATGAGCTATCTCTAACCACCCTTATTAGCCCACAATTGGCCTGTGTTTAGCCCTTCTAATAATTGGTATTCAAAAATAGGAGCTAATTATTAGCCCCTTGGATCTTGTTGGATGGAATGAAACCAGGGGTGGGGTCGGAATCATTATGAAGAGGGTGAAAAACACTTATCAAAGAGAATATAATTTAGCGATTCAAGTTGACATAAGTTCTTGGATACACCCTTATAGTGTCATCATAGCTTTTTTCAAAAGGTCTGGTTCTACATATTACTAATTGTTCCACTATTGCTACTATTGGTACTTTAGCTCCACTAAGCACTGTTGTTTGGCTTATTGCGAATTTTAGCTCCACTACTCCTAACTGAGACATAAATGATATGATAAAATAATAAATAATCGTCAAATTTTGAATTTGTTGATCATATTCGTGAGTATATTGATTGATTGAATGAATGGTTGTGGAGTATTTATTATCTAGAGGTCTCGATATGTGTTTGTGTATTTGTGTTCATAAAAATTTCGTACTACTATGTTTGTGTACATAACTAGTTGAGAATTCTCATTCTCACGTTTCTAGTAAAATCACTAAAATAAAAAGATGCTATTATATCCTGCTATAGAGTTTTTTTAGCTTCTTCACCGTTGCTGAATAGTTTAGCTCCCTATTTGAAACCTTATTGAACATGCATAAGAATTTTTTTCTTCACTTCTAAGAGATGATACCTTAATTTGGCACTACGTACATGATCGGTGAAATGTAATCAGTACGATCGCAGACCACGTTATGAACTGTTTTGCATACCACTTGATGATCAAGTGATTCAGCATGCTTAATTGAGAACGGGATGGTGAGATTTTCAGGTGGGTTGACGCAGATGGAGTCGTTCCTGAAGGCTTTCTTCCCCGACATCTTGGAGAAGATGAACAACGCGACGCAGGACGAGTACTGCATCTTCGACAGCCAGCTGCTCACCACATTTGTCTCGTCTCTGTACCTCGCCGGCATGTTCGCGTGCCTGGTCGCCGGCCACATCACCAAGAAGATTGGGCGGCGGAACTCGATGCTCATCGGGGCCTCGCTCTTCTTCGTCGGCTCCGTGCTCAACTGCACCGCCGTGAACGTGGCTATGCTCGTCATCGGGCGCGTCCTCCTGGGCTTCGCCGTGGGGTTCACGAACCAGTCCGCGCCGGTGTACCTGGCGGAGATCGCGCCGGCGAGGTGGCGCGGGGCGTTCACCAGCATCTTCCACTTGTTCCTGAACGTGGGCATGTTCGTGGCCGACCTGGTGAACTACCGTGCCAACACCATCGCCGTGTGGGGCTGGCGGCTGTCCCTGGGCGTGGGCATCGTCCCGGCCACCGTCATCCTGGTGGGCGCGACGTTCATCCCGGACTCGCCCAACAGCCTGGTGCTGCGCGGGAAGCCCGACGCCGCCCGCGCGTCGCTGCAGCGCATCCGCGGGAGGTCCGCCGACGTGGACGTGGAGCTGAAGGACATCATGCAGGCGGCGGAGGAGGACCGGCGGTACGAGTCCGGCGCGTTCCGGCGCATCGTCCGGCGCGAGTACCGGCCGTACCTGGTGATGGCCATCGCCATCCCGGTGTTCTTCGAGCTGACGGGCATGATCGTGGTGACGCTCTTCACGCCGCTGCTCTTCTACACCACCGGGTTCACGAGCCAGAAGGCGATCCTGGGGTCCATCATCACCGACGTGGTGAGCCTGGCGTCCATCGCCGTCGCCGCGGTGGCCGTGGACCGGGTCGGGCGGCGGTCGCTGTTCATGGTGGGCGGGGCCATCCTGCTGGCGTGCCTGGTGGCCATGGCGTGGATCTTCGGCGCCCAGCTGGGCACCGAAGGCGAGAAGGCGATGCGGCCGCCGTACGCCGTGGCGGTGGTGGCGCTGGTGTGCCTGTTCACGGCCGGCTTCGGCGTGTCGTGGGGCCCGCTCAAGTGGATCATCCCCAGCGAGATCTACCCGCTGGAGGTGAGGTCGGCGGGGCAGGGGATGAGCGAGGCCATCTCGCTGGCGCTCACCTTCGTGCAGACGCAGTCCTTCCTCAACATGCTCTGCAGCTTCAAGTACGGCGCCTTCGCCTACAACGCGGGCTGGGTGGTGGTCATGACCACCTTCATCTTCTTCTTCCTGCCGGAGACCAAGGGCGTGCCCATCGAGTCACTCCGCGAGGTGTGGGCGCGCCACTGGTACTGGAAGCGCTTCGTCAAGCCGCTGCCGCCGCCGCCGCCGTCGGCGCCCAAAGTGGTGGATGGGCCGGTTTGAAGTTTGAACAGAGCGCGTTAACGTTGTTGGTTGTACTGGACTGGACTGGGTGGGCCGGTCCGTGCCTGATTCAATCGGGGGAAAAAAAAACTCTGCAGCTACTACTCCTATGACAGGTTTAGCATTCTTTTTACACTTCACGTATTAGATCGTCAACATTACCAGTGACCATGCTGATCGGCGGCATGTTTTTCTTGGCCGGCGCCATCCTCGACACCTCCGCCGTCCACATCAGGATGCTCATCATCGGCCGTATCCTGCTTGGCTTCGCCGTGGGCTTCACCAGCCTGGTAATCACTGTCACTGCTCAGCCAATGCGCACGCTTTGGTCGCCGTAACTCGCAAGTCTAAGATGGGTACGTACCCGACGGGTAGTACCCAACCTACCCGCATCCGTAAAATTTTACCCGTCGGGTTATCCGTACCCGCATGCGGGTAAAAAAATAGTTCCATACCCGTACCCGTCGGGTAATTCTCACCCGACGGGTAACCCGTACCCGATAGCATACCCGAAAATTACCTAAAAATATCAAATAGTCATATGAAAAATAAATCATTCTAAGCTTCCAACAAGTTACAAACATGCTAACAAACATTATTAGCATCATTACAACAAAGACAATCTATTAGAAATATAGTGGATGTCTCAATGAGTCAAATTTATGACTTATATGCGTTAAAATAACTGAGGTTGGTTAGTTATTTTTGCGGGTATGTCTTACCCGCGGGTATGCGCGTATGGGTAGTATACACCTGCACCCGTACCCGCCATACCCGATGGGTATAGGATTTTGCCCAATAACGTACCCACGGATAGAAAATTCATCCCATACCCGCCTCTTATCGGGTAATACCCGTCGGGTACTCGGGTACCTGTTGCCATCTCTACTCGCAAGGATATATATAGAACGTGCATTGTGACAGTGGTGTGTTGGTTGCAGTCTGCACCTGTGTACCTGGCGGAGATCGCACCGGCACGGTGGAGAGGTGCATTCACGACTAGAGATGGCAACGGGTACCCGAAACCCGAGTATCCGACGGGTATTACCCGATAAAGAGGCGGGAATGAGATGAATTTTCTACCTGTGGGTACGTTATTGGGCAAAATACTATACCCATCGGGTATGGCAGGTACGGGTGCGGGTGTATACTACCCATACCCGTATACCCGCGGGTAAGACATACCCACAAAAATAACTAGCCAACCTCAGTTATTTTAGCGCATATAAGTCATGAATTTGGTCCATTGAGACATCCACTATATTTTTAGTAGATTGTCTTTGTTGTAATGATGCTAATAATGTTTGTTAGCATGTTTGTAACTTGTTGGAAGCTTAGAATGATTTATTTTTGCATGTGACTATTCGATATTTTTAGGTAATTTTTGGGTATGCTATCGGGTATGGGTTCCCCATCGGGTGAGAATTACCCGGCGGGTACGGGTATGGAACTATTTTTTTTATCCGCATGCGGGTACGGGTAACCCGACGGGTAAAATTTTGCGGGTGCGGGTACGGGTACGGGTGGGCACTACCCGTCGGGTACGTACCCGTTGCCATCTTTATTCACGACCTGCTTCCACTTCTTCAACGTGGGCATGTTCATGGCGGACATGGTGAACTACGGAACCAACACTCCATCCCGAGGTGGCGCTGGCGCCTCTCGCTCGGCGTCGGCCTCGTCCCGTCCCGGCCGCCGTCGTCATCGTGAGCGCAACGCTCATCCCCCGACACGCCCAACAGCCTGGTGCGGTGTGGGAGGCTCGACGAGGCCCGCGCCTCGCTGCGGCGCATCCGCGAGGACGGGGCAGGCGACACCGACGCGGAGCTCAAGGACATCCGCGCCGTGGAGCAAGACCGCAGGCACGAGTCCAGCGCACACGGTGCGCATGTATTCATCTCAACACACGTGTTGAAGTGAATTACAGTGAAATTAAACTAAATTTAATTCTATTCCACTCCAACATACGTAGATTGAGATGGATACACATATCCAAACAAGGCCTCAAGGAAGTCATTAGTTGACTGTGTACTAGGTGAACGGGAGAGTGGGTGGACGCGGGTGTGAGCATAGCAAAATGAACGAAACACTGTTGCCTCGTGTACTCTAATGTCTGGCCGAATCAATTCAACTGTTCACTCACTGTTCTTCTGCAGAACTCTAGCCGAGGACATCTTGCGGCCTCCCCAACACCAGTGTGGGAAAGGCGAAGCATTGCAGGCGACATAGAGCTAGGGTTGGTTCTTCTGGCACCCATGGATGCAGATTTGTGTGCAAGGTTAGTCATCATTCTAACATGTTGTGCAGATCTCGTGCTATTCCATAGAGAAAATTTCCTATTTGGCCCTGGTTGAAAACTTGCTTCCTTCCTTGACCTTAAAAAAAATTTCTTAGCTATCTGACCCCAACTCAATTTTCAATTACCTATTTAGCCTTGCCGTGGCTAAGTTGTCAGGTTTTTAGTGAAAGGGCGAAAATGTCCTCTTGACATATTTAAGAGGGCCGAACAGAGCAGATGTGTCACCCCCTCTGCAGTCCTTTTTGTTTTTTAGCCCTTTTTTCGAAAGATTCTCTCAAATATGCTCTTGGCGAAAAGATTTCAGAAAATGGACCCAGAGCTTGACGCCGTCCACGCTAGCGCCAAGGTAACACAGCTTGGCGTCGTTGGCGTTGACGCCAAGCCCCCATGCCACTTGGCCGACGACGCCGAGCTAGCGGTGACGTGGCAGCACCTTGGCGCCGTCACCATTGGCGCCAAGCTTGGCGCCGTCGTCATTGGCGCCAAGCCTGCCTGGCGCCATGGATCTTGGCGTCGAGTTGTTGGAATTTCTTAAGTCTGGAATTTTACCATGACGACGGCGTCAAGGTGCTGCCACGTCACCGCCAGCTCAGCGTCGTCGGCCAAGTGGCATGGGGGCATGGCGCCAACGCCAACGGCGCCAAGTTTTGTTACCTTGCCGTCAGCGTGGATGGCGCCAAACCCTAGGTCTATTTTCTGAAATTTTTCCGTTAAAGGCATATTTGAGAGAATCTTTCAAAAAAAAATAAAGGGCTAAGAAAAAAGACGGCCCCCCGTCTGTCCCTTCTCCATCTCCCTCAGCAGCTAGCGGAGGATAGGGGCCGGCGGCGGTCTTAGCGCCTGGATCCGACCACTGGCTTGCGTTCCAAGGGTGGGGATGGCGGGAGGCAGGTGATGCAGGCTAGAGCGGCAGGACGGCGGCAGGCACAGGTGGGAGTCGGCGGGCAAAGCTGCGTGGTCGGGAGTCGTCGCGCGGAGCTGCGACAGCCCGAGTGCCTAGACGCCAAACCCACTATGGGCGCTGGCTGCCTGGGCGCCGGTCTAATAGGGCATCCTGCCGGGCCCTTCATGCTGGCAAAGGAGGAGGCACGGGCGAGTCCGGCAGGAGCTCCTTGCTGTCACACTAGCAAGGACCACCTGCTCATGAGCTCATCTACCATTACATGGAGAATGGTACCCTGGAGGCTGGAGCACCGGCTAACTAGCGGCAGCAGGGCAAGCGACGCGCGATCGTGGCTGGCGTGGGGGTCAGCATCGCGCGCGGCGCGTGAGCTAGTGCAACTGCAATTGCACGCCTCGTCGGCCATGCGTCCTACACCGTGACGCCCTTTTTGCTTTCTCCTTTATTTTTAATGGATGGATGTTATGCACATTGTCTGATCAGATTAGTCTTAGTACCGTGTTCCAGGCGTTTGATGCAATGTCTCAGAAGAATAAACGATTCATAAAAATCCTCTTTTGCTAGAGCTGTTTTCTATTTCTTAATAAGGAACAAAACTAATGGGAACAGTTAGAGGAGAGTTTGTTTTTTTTGAACACAATCATGTTTGATTGAAAATTGGTTTAAAAATACTCAAAAAACATGCTGCATTGCTATCTCGGAGTGCACTCAATGCTCAAACATGTCAGGGGTAACATAGACATTTCGTGTGCTACTTAACACCATTACCGCCAAGAACTAACGGCAAGACCATATAAGAAACCGTAAACTGAAATGAGGTCAAATAAGTAAGAAATTTGTTTTGAGGGCCAAGTAAGGAAACCAGTTTTCAACTAGGGCCAAATAAGAAATTTTCTCTATTCCATAATCTTGTGTGCGTTAAACGATTGTAACTTCTGGTGAGGGGGGAAATTGCTACGGCGTTGCAGTCTCTGATGTGGAGGTTCAAGATTTTACAGCGAGAAGTGTGAGGTTGTTTGCGGACTAGAGAGTAAGGATGAAAACGGAACAGAAATATTCTGAATTGACCGTTTTCGTTTTCTATATTATGAACTGTTTTTTAACATAAAAAATTGTCAGTTTCAATTGGTTTCACAACCATTTTTAACCATTTTTTTTACTCTTTAATTGCTAAATGTAGAAATATCCCGAACCGACCGTTTTTGTTTTTCTATATCGTAAATCCGTTTTCGACCGTTTCCGACCGTTTTCATCCTTACTAGAGAGTATCTTTTCTAAAGAATTAGCGGGGCCCTACGGTTGGAACTTGGAAGTAGGCCAAAACAAGGTCTTAAAACAGAAGGTTCGCTTCCGACTCTAGTATTATCTACTAACGCCGTTTTGTTATAATAGGCTGCAGTCGTAGCAGGATGGTTTGACATAGGAAACCCATGCATCAGGAATCAATTCGTGGGTTCTCACCTTAAATACGACATATATAATTGCAGCATGGTGAGCTAGATTTGTAAATGCATTTGTTTGTTCCTTGTTCACAAGAAAGCTTATCCCTGTAAGCAATTGATGCAGCTGTTCTTCCCAGTGATTTTGAAGCAAAGATGGGTGTGTTTTTCTTGGAACCTGAAAGACAACACTATCCGAGTGTTCGATCCAGCATGTATGGGCATATCTGTTTCGCAAAGAAGCAGCGTATACACACATGTTGCAGACATGTTGAAGGGCGCCATTTCATCTGCGATTCGGGTCCTGATTCCTGGGTGGGGATCATGATTGGTTTGCTGCATCAGTTGCCCCATTTAATTGGCGCTATGGAGGTTTGCACTGGTTAGTAACAATCCCTGTCCACATGCATCCAAATACTGAAACTATTATCCATTTCTTTGCATATCTAGTGCTTTTGTTCAGTCAGGTTAGCTAAAGATATTTGCAGTTAGGAGACACAAGAACGCATTGGTGTATTAGTGCAGGGCTGATTATCGTTTTTTTTTTTGTGCTGCTTGAATGGTACTGGTGTCCTCTGTGCATACTTCTGCAGGTGCTTCAATGGGGAACGACTAATTCCAGAAATAGAAAAGGTAATTTATGCTGCTGTGATGAAGTCTCTTTGCTTTCAGTAAATTCATGCTGGGTACTGTGTTCAATGTGAAAATAGTACCTTCTACTACTTCTATGCTATACCTCCCGTCGCTAAAAAAATGTGCAACGCCAGGGGGACATTGGATGCATTTCATCATTGATGTTTGCTGAGATGTGTGGACTACATAGCAGTATCGGGAGAATAGAGACCAACTGATAGGTGGGCACGTAACTGTAACATCTCAAAAATTCATATTTAAAAAAATCACTCACGTTAAAAATTATTTTCAAATGCATTTCAAAAACTTTAAGTCATTTGAGCTCTATATCCTTCTAAATCTTATCCATCTTATATCCATCCCAACTACCTATCTTCAATTTATCATGCACCGTGACATCGGCATCACCCACCCGTTCCTCATCTCTCCCACTCCGCTCTCTCTCGCTCGCACGTTTCGTCCGATGCCCCGACAGTGGCGCGTGCGCCGACCCCACCACCATCACCGCAGCACGCACCCGCGCTCGGACCCTCCTCGCCGACTGCGGCAGCTCGCGCGCCGCCACGACAGCGGGTCCCACCTCCCACCTTTCTCTCTATCTTTCTTCTCCATGCATGGCCACAGCACATTCGTATATACGCGGCAAATGAAGCAAGACAAAGCACCCACCGAGGCAATATTCACTTTTACCATTTACCACGCAAACAAGCAAGGCACACAGGCAACATGCATACACCACCAGCATGCAAAAGCACAAGCAAACAAGTGTCAGTAGTGCACCCACACATGCACACATATAGATAGCTCATGCATGTATGCAAATTAGGCACCGACCACCATGCAAGGTTAGGCACTGTCCATTTGCATGCTAAGCAGCTACTCACTACGCGCCGCACCGCCCAAGCATCCGACCACAGTGATGCTATTGGAGGCAAGCAAGCAAGCCAGTGGCACATCCCTGCTTCCTGGCCTATAAAAAGGCACGCCTGGTTGCTCTCCCACAGCAGCACACGTAGCTCACCACTCACTTGTCTGCTCTCGCTTCACTTGCCTCGCGTATACCGTATACGGCCGTACGCACGAGCCGGGCTCGACTGTCGTCGCACGACGAGGTGAGCAGTCCATGAGCATCCCCTTGCTCTTCCCACTCTTCCTATGGTTTTCTCTTTACTTCCCTCCTTACCCTTACCTGTGCCGAGCCGATCTCGAGCTCAACCATGCCGTCGTCCATGCAAGAAGCAAGAAGAAGACCATTGCTAGCTTTTCTCTCTCTTCCCATGCATGTGTGTATGACGCGTGGGTCCTAAGCTACAACTCTATCCAAATAGCACACGCATAATATACACCATGCACTACCAGCCAAGCCAAATGCCCACGTGAGCACCCATTCCTTAATCGTGCATTATTCTTTTTCGCGTGATTAAAATTCGGCCATCTTGCAGAGCCACATGTCAACTCCGATTCCAAATATTATTCTTTCTAAATTCATCTTAAATCATGATCTATCTCTCATATAAATTTCATGATTTTTAGAGCTCATTTGAATTTATGTGATTGTTTATCTGTGCTTGTTTGCCTGCTGCGCTCGTTAGCTGACGAAGTGAACGAGCCGGAGAACGAGGACGTCGGAGGCAAGTATCGCGAGTTCGACGCCGAGGAACCGGACTGCCAGCAGGAGTTTCTCGAGGACACCGACGGAGGCAAGTCCAGCCTAATCCCCTTTGATGCATGTTGATCCTATTTTTAAACACAACCCGTAGAAGCCGTTTAAAATATTACATGTACGATATACGTACGAAGTATTTTCGCTGCTTAGTTAAGACCCGTTTGAATAGCCTTCCTTGAATTGATATTACCTGATAATTGTCTTGGTCAAACTTAGGAGCAAATAATATGCTATGGTAAAATATAATTATTTAGTATGCTTAGGATTTGATAATTATCATGGATACTCATTACTATGTTTTCTCAAATACAATGATTTTGAAAGAAAAACTGTGTGAGTTGTGGAAATAAATTGTGGGTATTATGAAAGGGTTAATGAACAAGTTATAGATGGTGATTACCCTAGAGATGGGGTGGATCGGTGTTCCTTTTGTGGGATGTCGTGGTGTTGGGGCTTGTACCTTTTATGGTTAAGCATGGAGATATCCGCCTTGTCTCGATTAAGGACTGAGTTGATGATTCATCTTGCCTAACTCATTTTCGTACAACCACTCGCCTTGCATGGGAAAGGCTTAGTTTAAATCCCTCTAATTGGTATGGCAATCACCTGGAGGCAGGTGTGCAACGGGACACTAAGAAATGTATATGGAAATTGATGGATATTGTATGAAATGTAAAGAGCTCTGTAAATTAGTGTATTATGAGATGTGGCCTTAGTGTTCCCGTGGTGAGCGCCATTACTTAACTATGGAGGGTAATGGCTTTTGATGGATCTGTGCTTGCACGACGGTGTTAAGCTACGGTATCCTACTTGTGGAGAAAGTGTATAACCTCTGCAGAGTGTAAAATTTATCCGGATAGACGTGTCCGCGGTATCGGACGAGTTATGGTTTGGTTTCAATAACTAGATGGGTTGGGATGAGTGAAAACATGAGAGTGAGTGTGATTTTGGAAATAAATGGTTGTCTGCCATATGTTGCAGGAACAGAGGGTTCAGCAACACCTAAAATTGTGATCAACCCCTTTTTCAGAAATACTATTATATATGAAAAATATATGTCCTTTGCAAAGGTATTTATAAAATGAAACCCTGCATGTGTAAAAAGATAGCTTTATGCAAATAAACCAAGCCTTATCCTTGAATTATCCATATGTATATAGTGATATCCCATTCCGTAGGGTAAGGTTGGATTTGCTGAGTACTTTGTACTCACCCTTGCTTTGTTGAACAGAGGAAGATCCGGACTTCAATCCTGACGTGGCGTACGAATAAGGTCATATATGCACCCAACTAAGCCTGTGGCATTGGAATCTGTCAGATGATATGTATTAGCGAGACCTCTTTCTGGGTCTGTTGAACCTGTATTGTGTTGTGGTTACTTTTAATCGTGGCATGTCTTCATTGTCCACGCTTGTCGAGACTACTGCAATGAGACCTATCTGATGTAATAAATGTGTTACTAGCCTCCTGGGACTAGTATTGTATCACATTTGAGTTCCTGGTTAACCAGGGGCGCTTCAGGTGGTATTAGAGCCGTAGTTGGCTGTAGGACGCGACCTTAGAATTTCTGGACCAGTATTTTATATACAAAAGTATTTTCTAAAAAGTTCTTACCCTCTCCCCTCAATTTGGAAAAAAATTACTCTTATCTATTTCTCTCAGATGGCAGAAGGAGTTTAGACCGGTAGCTACTGTCTAAGTGTTGAAGGCTTTCCTAAGCTATTGCATGCTACCATGCAAAGGCTTGGAATCAAGGATCGCCCGGAATATGAAGGCAGAGAATACATAGAGCATGAAACCGAACGGTGTGAAGTCACCGTATATGTCGGGAAAAGTGAAGACTTCCCTGACATAGCTGAAGCATGGAGTATAACTGCGACCGGATTTTGGTTTGCAGATACATATCAAGCTGCCGCCCGCAAAGCCTTGAGGTACCTGTGCCAAACCTACGAGAAGCCCATTGCCCGTACACCCATGAGATTCTTACCACCCCGAGAAAGAGACCAACCAGTTTGGAGGACCCGCATGGACATCTTGCAGGGATGTTATTCCCTTGAGAATGACCCAACTGTGGTATTCATGACCACATACCTGCTTGCTTTGGATGAGCAATATGATAAAAAGGCCTCAGAGTTGAAGAAGTGCATCCACCATGCGGAAGAAGCCGAGATCTTGGTTAGAAAGCTCCATGTGCAGCTTGCAAAAGCTCAGGCCCAAGCAGCTGCAGCCGAGAGTCGTGAAACTGCCATTTCTGAAGCCATGAAGGAAGCTGAGGATCGTCATGCCCATGAGTTGAAGGATGCCTACCTTGTCACCAGGGCCAAGAGAAGAATGCTAGCTCTAAAAGACCAAGAGCCCATAATCTTGGAAGGGATCCCAATCATGCCCCTAAAGACAGGAAAAAGACTGGCAATTGAAGGACCATCTGCTCCCCCACCCACAGCAACCTCTCATGAAGCTTCGGAGTTGGAGCCTAAGGAAGAGGAAATCCCCCTCCTCAGCCAGCCACCACCAAAAGATGACGGCGACCCGCCTCTTATTCCAAGGGAAGAACCATAGATGACGAAAGAATGATCCTTCTCAAACACCAAGGGAATGAAGCCATTCAGTTCGAGAAATTTGAAGATTAGTTGTACCCAGTTCCTCCTTTTGTCTTGGGGAAGTGAAGTTTACTTCACTTTTGTTTACCCCAAAGGAGATGAATCGTATTGTAGCACGTATATTTTTTTTAATATGTTGTAAACCACCCTCCTATTCAAAATATATATATTTGTGCTTGTTGGTTGTGCTAATTGAGTGCTCTACGTGTGTTCCCTTACGGGATAGCAAGTCTTAAAAACTTGCACTTTTTTTTAAAAAATATAACGCCTTAATAAACAAAACATCACTCAATAGATCTAACACTTATCTAATGCTTTCCTCCTCATCTCAACCAACAGATGCCTCCCAAGCCAGCTACTCGCTCCCAACCAAGTGGCCGTGCAGCTAGCAGGCAAAGTCAAAATCCAGTTGATAGTCAAGCCAATGCAAATGATGATGGTGTCCGTGAAGATGAAGTGAGTCAGACTGGGAACCATAATGGAGAAGATGAGTTGCCCCCTCCTCCAGCAATTGACTTAGCACAAGTCATGGCAACTCAAACCCGCCTTTTGGAGACCTTAGCCCAAGGCATGAACCGCCCTAGGAATAACCGTGGAGCTGGAGTCCAGGATAAAATGACTGAGTTCATGAGGCTTAAGCCACCCACCTTTGCTGGATCTGACAACCCCATGGAAGCAGATGATTGGCTTAAGGTCATTGAAAGGAAGTTGGACACAATCCACTGCAATGGAAGGGTTAGAGTTCTGTTAGCAACTCACCAGCTGACAGGAATCGCCCTTTCATGGTGAGAAGCCTATAGTGGAGCTGTAGACAATGCCAACACTATCACATGGCAAGAATTTGTGGAAGAATTCCATCGGTACCACATTCCAGATGGGATCATGAAGTTGAAGGCTGATGAATTTCGCAACTTGAAGCAAGGAAGCAAAACTATGAGTGAATACATCTTCCAGTTCACTGAGTTATCTTGCTATGGCCCAGAATTGGTCAACACTGATGCCAAGAAGCAGACAAAGTTCATAGAAGGACTGACTTGTGAGTTGAGGACTCTTATGACCCCACAGATCTATCCAGACTTTAACACCTTGATGAACAGAACCATTCTGACTGATGTGGCCAAAAATGAAGAAAGGAAGGAGAACAAGCGCAAGTTCTTAGAGCGCAAAGTTCAAGAAGGAGTTAGATCCCAGAGGCAGAAAACATTTAGCCAACCAAGCCAGCGAACTCAAGCCCCAATGCAGTTTCGCTCTCCTGCCAGTGCCTCTAACCAGATGCAGCCATCATATCAGCCCAAGACAACTTATCAAAATCAGACTTATGGCAAGACTCAAACAAACAGCATCGGTCAAGTCACCAATAATGGCAAAGCTTGCTTTCATTGCCATGAGACTAGACACTACATCGCCAACTGTCCTTATAAGAACAATCCAGCAGTGTCCACCCAGTCCCACACTGTTAATGGACCAAGACCTGCAGTGTCTGGAGCCAACCGTGGTTTTCCTCGCAACAACACCAACACCACCAACAACAGCCAGATGGTGAAGCAACCTCAGCAATCCTATGGCCGAGCTCGTGTCAACCACATTCATGCTCAGGATGCTCAGACTGCTTCAGGAGTGGTACTTGGTGAGTTCTTAGTCAACTCAGTACTTGCAACAGTATTGTTTGATTCTGGAGCATCACATTCATTCATATCATCAAGTTTTGCTGAGAAGCATAAAATACCCACAGTACTACTAAAGTTACCCCTAGTAACCCAAACACCTGGGTCTGACATCAAATGTCATCTAGGTTGTTTAAATGTAAGGATCATCTTAAGTGGGGTAGTTTTTCTAGCAGACTTAGTAGTGCTCAAGTCTAAAGGAATAGATGTTATCCTTGGAATGGATTGGTTAATACGACACAATGGAGTTATTAGTTGTGCCACTAAGGAAGTATCGTTAGTTAACCAAGAAGGGATTAAGGTGAAATGCCAAACCCAAGGATCTAAAGTCAACCCAATGGTCTTCAACTTGGATGCAAGGACCATAGAAGAAGTGCCAGTAGTGCAACAATATCCTGATGTATTCCCTGAGGAACTACCTGGAATGCCACCAGATAGGGATATAGAGTTCATCATTGATCTTATCCCTGGGACTGCTCCTATAGCCAAGAGACCTTACAGAATGGCCCCTGCAGAGTTAGCGGAACTAAAGGAGCAATTGAGAGAACTGCAACAGAAAGGTTATATCAGGCCTAGTTCTTCACCATGGGGAGCCCCAGTCCTATTTGTAAAGAAGAAAGATGGAAGCATAAGAATGTGTGTGGTTTATAGATCCCTAAATGAAGTCACCATCAAAAATAAATATCCCCTACTAAGGATAGATGACCTCTTTGATCAGCTTAAAGGAGCCAAGTATTTCTCCAAGATTGATTTGAGATCAGGTTACCACCAACTCAAGATCAAGAACAGCGATGTCCCTAAAACTGCCTTTGTAACAAGATATGGACAATATGAGTTTACAGTGATGTCCTTTGGATTAACCAATTCCCCTGCTTATTTCATGAACCTCATGAACAAGGTATTCATAGAGGAGCTAGATAAGTTTGTTGTAGTCTTCATTAACGACATACTTATCTACTCTAAGAGTGCTGAAGAACATGGGCAACACTTGAGAGTAGTGCTAGAAAAGCTAAGAAGACATAAGTTGTATGCCAAATTCAGCAAGTGTGAATTTTGGCTTGAGAAAGTTGCATTTCTAGGTCATATCCTAACAGCTGAAGGAGTTGCAGTAGACCCTGAGAAAGTGGAAACTGTCTCTCACTGGCAACAACCCACAAATGTTAGTGAAGTCAGAAGTTTTCTTGGATTAGCTGGATATTACCGAAGGTTCATAGAAGGATTTTCCAAGATAGCCAGACCCATGACAGAGCTTCTTAGAAAAGATAAGAAATTTACTTGGACAGAGTCATGTGAGAAGAGTTTCCAAGAATTAAAGAAGAGATTGACAATAGCACCAGTGTTAACTTTACCAGACATTCACCAAGATTTCATCATATATTGTGATGCCTCAAGACAAGGTTTAGGATGTGTTCTCATGCAAGGAGGAAAGGTTGTAGCTTATGCATCCCAGCAACTTAGACCTCATGAGCAAAATTACCCTACCCATGATTTAGAGTTAGCAGCTGTAGTGCATGCTCTCAAGATTTGGAGACACTATTTCATTAGAAACAAGTGTGAAATCTACACGGATCACAAGAGTTTGAAGTATATCTTCACTCAGTCAGACTTGAACCTAAGGCAAAGAAGATAGTTGGAGTTAATCAAGGACTACAACCTCGAGATTCATTACCACCCAGGGAAGGCCAATGTGGTAGCAGATGCCCTAAGTAGAAGATCATATGGTCAACAGTTAGTGTCCAAAAACACTCATCTATAAGAAGAGATAGCACAATTGAACATGCACATAGTATGCCAACCTCAAAATGGCAGTCTGAAGGTGCAACCAACTCTAGAGGAAGAAATTAAGAAGGCACAACATAGGGATAAAGATCTGATGAAGATTCGTGAGCAAACTGGAGAAAAGAAAGCCCCATACTTCACAGTAGATGACAAAGGAACCTTGTGGTATAAGGATAGGATTTGTGTGCCCAAGGTAGGAAAGTTTCAAGAATTAATCCTTGATGAAGCTCATAACTCAGCATACTCTATCCACCCTGGCGCCACCAAGATGTATATGGACCTAAAAGAAAGATATTGGTGGAGTGGTATGAAAGCAGATGTGGCACGATTTGTTGCACAATGTGATGTGTGCCAAAGGGTTAAAGCAGAGCATCAGAAGCCAGCAGGTTTGCTGCAGCCATTGCCTATTCTAGTTTGGAAGTGGGATGAGATAGGCATGGATTTTGTGAATGGATTACCCAAAACTCAGAAAGGGAATGATTCAATATGGGTAATAGTAGACCGTCTTACCAAGGTTGCTCACTTTATACCTGTGTGCACCAAGTATAGTAGAGACAAGCTAGCACAGTTATATGTGGATAATATAGTAAAACTACATGGTGTGCCAAGTAAGATTGTATCTGACCGAGGTACTCAATTCACCTCTAAGTTTTGGAAGAGACTACATGAAGCCATGGGCACCAAGCTAGATTTTAGCTCAGCCTATCACCCCTAGACAGATGGTTAGACTGAAAGAGTAAATCAGATCATGGAAGATATGCTAAGAGCATGTGTGCTTACCTATGGTAAAGATTGGGAGAAGAGCCTATCTTATGCAGAGTTTTCATAAAATAATAGCTATCAAGCCAGCTTAGGTATGTCACCTTTTGAAGCCCTATATGGAAGAAAATGTAGGACCCCATTGATGTGGTCAGAAGTCTGAGAACGGACCTTGCTTAAGCCTTCCCTTATAAAAGAAGCAGAAGACCGTGTGGCAGAGATCAGAGAAAAATTGAAAGAAGCACAATCACGTCAGAAGAGCTATTCTGATAAAAGAAGAAGGGAGCTAAGCTTTGTAGTTGGAGATTTTGTATACATCAAAGTTTCCCCAATTCGAGGAACTCGAAGGTTCCAAGTTAGGGGCAAGCTAGCACCCCGGTATATTGGACCGTATCAAGTGTTACAAAGAATTGGAGCTGTAGCTTACTGCATTCGGCTACCTGAAGAGATGTCGGATATACACAATGTGTTCTATGTTTCCCAATTGAAGAAATGCCTTAGAGTGCCAGAGGAACAAATATCACCAGATACTATTGATTTACAAGATGATCTAAGGTATCAAGAAGTGCCAATAAAAATACTAGACACAGTCACCAAGCAGACAAGAACGACAACAGTCCGAATTTGTCGTGTTCAATGGAGTAGGCATACTGAAGCAGAAGCAACCTGAGAAAGAGAAGATGCCTTGAGAAACGAGTTTCCCCATCTGTTTAGGAACCAGGCGAATCTCAAGGACGAGATTCATTTTAAGTGGGGTAGGTTTGTAACATCCCAAAAATTCACATTCAAAAAAATCACTCACGTTAAAAACTATTTTCAAATGCATTTCAAAAACTATAAGTCATTTGAGCTCTATATCCTTCTAAATCTTATCCATCTTATATCCATCCCAACTACCTATCTTCAATTTATCATGCACCGTGACATCGGCATCACCCACCCGTTCCTCATCTCTCTCACTCCCCTCTCTCTCGCTCGCTCGCTTCGTCCGATGCTCCGACAGTGACGCGTGCGCCGACCCCACCACCATCGCCGCAGCACGCACCCGCGCTCGGACACCCCTCGCCGACTGCGGCAGCTCGTACGCCGCCACGACAGCGGGTCCCACCTCCCACCTTTTCCTCTATCTTTCTTCTCCATGCATGGCCACAACATATTCGTATATACGCGGCAAATGAAGCAAGACAAAGCACCCACCGAGGCAATATTCACTTTTACCATTTACCACGCAAACAAGCAAGGCACACAGGCAACATGCATACACCACCAGCATGCAAAAGCATAAGCAAACAAGTGTCAGCAGTGCACCCACACATGCACACATACAGATAGCTCATGCATGCATGCAAATTAGGCACCGACCACCATACAAGGTTAGGCACCGTCCATTTGCATGCCAAGCACCTACTCGCTACGCACCGCACCGCCCAAGCATCCGACCACAGCGATGCCATTGGAAGCAAGCAAGCAAGCCAGTGGCACATCCCTGCTTCCTGGCCTATAAAAAGGCACGCCTGGTTGCTCTCCCACAGCAGCACACGTAGCTCACCACTTACTTGTCTGCTCTCGCTTCACTTGCCTCGCGTATACCGTATACGGCCGTACGCACGAGCCGGGCTCGACTGTCGTCGCACGACGAGGTGAGCAGCCCATGAGCATCCCCTTGCTCTTCCCTCTCTTCCTATGGTCTTCTCTTTACTTCCCTCCTTGTCCTTGCCTGTGCCGAGCCGCTCCCGAGCTCAACCATGGCGTCGTCCATGCAAGAAGCAAGAAGAAGACCATTGCTAGCTTTTCTCTCTCTTCCCATGCATGTGTGTATGACGCGTGGGTCTTAAGTTACAACTCTATCTAAATAGCACACACATAGTATACACCATGCACTACCAGCCAAGCCAAATGCCCACGTGAGCACCCATTCCTTAATCGTGCATTATTCTTTTCCGCGTGATTAAAATTCGGTCATCTTGCAGAACCACATGCCAACTCCGATTTCAAATATTATTCTTTCTAAATTCATCTTAAATCATGATCTATCGCTCATATAAATTTTATGATTTTTAGAGCTCATTTGAATTTATGTGATTATTTATCTGTGCTTGTTTGCCTGCTGCGCTCGTTAGCTGACGAAGTGAACGAGCCGGAGAACGAGGACGTCGGAGGCGAGTATCGCGAGTTTGACGCCGAGGAACCGGACTGCCAGCAGGAGTTTCTCGAGGACGCCGACAGAGGCAAGTCCAGCCTATTCCCCTTTGATGCATGCTGATCCTATTTTTAAACACAACCCGTAGAAGCCGTTTTAAATATTGCATGTACGATATACGTACAAAGTATTTTCGCTGCTTAGTTAAGACCCGTTTGAATAGCCATTCTTGAATTGATATTACCTGATAATTGTCTTGGTCAAACTTAGAAGCAAATAATATGCTATGGTAAAATATAATTATTTAGTATGCTTAGGATTTGATATTTATCATGGATACTCATTACTATGTTTTCTCAAATACAATGATTTTGAAAGAAAAACTGTGTGAGTTGTGGAAATGAATTGTGGGTATTATGAAAGGGTTAATGAACAAGTTATAGATGGTGATTACCCTAGAGATGGGGCGGATCGGTGTTCCTTTTATGGGATGCCGTGGTGTTGGGGCTTGTACCTTTTGTGGTTAAGCATGGAGATATCCGCCTTATCTCGATTGAGGACTGAGTTGATGATTCATCTTGCCTAACTCATTTTCGTACAACCACTCGTCTTGCATGGGAAAGGCTTAGTCTAAATCCCTCTAGTTGGTATGGCAATCACCTGGAGGCAGGTGTGCAACGGGACACTAAGAAATATATGTGAAAATTGATGGATATTGTATGAAATGTAAAGAGCTCTGTAAATTAGTGTATTATGAGATGTGGCCTTAGTGTTCCCGTGGTGAGCGTCATTACTTAACTATGGAGGATAATAGCTTTGATGGATCTGTGCTTGCACGACGGTGTTAAGCTACGGTATCCTACTTGTGGGGAAAGTGTACAACCTCTGTAGAGTGTAAAATTTATCCGGATAGACGTGTCTGCGGTATCGAAGGAGTTATGGTTTGGTTTCAACAACTAGATGGGTTGGGATGAGTGAAAACATGAGAGTGAGTGTGATTTTGAAAATAAATGGTTGTCTGCCATATGTTGCAGGAACAGAGGGTTCAGCAACACCTAAAATTGTGATCAACCCCTTTTTCAGAAATACTATTATATATGAAAAATATACGTCCTTTGCAAATGTATTTATAAAATGAAACCCTGCATGTGTAAAAAGATAGCTTTATGCAAATAAACCAAGCCTTATCCTTGAATTATCCATATGCATATAGTGATATCCCATTCCGTAGGGTAAGGTTGGATTTGCTGAGTACTTTGTACTCACCCTTGCTTTGTTGAACAGAGGAAGATCCGGACTTCAATCCTGACGTGGCGTACGAATAAGGTCGTGTCTGCACCCAACTAAGCCTGTGGCATTGGGATCTGTCAGATGATATGTATTAGCGAGACTTCTTTCTAAGTCTGTTGGACCTGTATTGTGTTGTGGTTACTTTTAATCGTGGCATGTCTTCATTGTCCACGCTTGTCGAGACTACTACAATGAAACCTATCTGATGTAATAAATGTGTTACTTGCCACTTGGGACTAGTATTATATCACATTTGAGTTCCTAGTTAACCAGGGGCGCTTCAGTAACAGAAATGCAAATATCACCACCAAGGAACATTTATAGTCGCCGTGACTTCTGCATTGT
Organism: Saccharum hybrid cultivar R570; assembly: GCA_038087645.1. Taxonomy (NCBI): domain Eukaryota; kingdom Viridiplantae; phylum Streptophyta; class Magnoliopsida; order Poales; family Poaceae; genus Saccharum; species Saccharum hybrid cultivar. The sequence goes on from JAQSUU010000198.1 coordinate 3,949,532, forward strand.
TGCAAATTGGGAGAACAGTCCTTGGACCATTTTTTTTCGGACTAAACTTGTACATAGGTGAGTTTGCCTTCTGTATTGTCAAGGTCTCAGTATGTGCGTCTCTTCTTTAGGACATTAAGACTAAGTAGTAAGTACTGTGGTTATTGGATTTCACTAGCAGGTGGACAGAGCTGCTGTGGAAGGAACATGGAGGCCAGGGCTTGATGGATTCAACTCATGAAGGCTGGTGAAGGCAATAGTGCATTGAGGGCCTGGGTGTATGGGTTGCCTAATTTTGAAGAAATGCGAATTGGCAGCCACACTGCCACAGAACTAGAACAGGAATCTAGAGGAAGCAAGATTCCTTATGTTTTAAAGACTGATGATAGTATCGTAATTGGTGATGTAAGAACTTAATGTATCACTATTGAGTACTGTAAGACCTGTATCAAGCACATCACTAGATGTCTCGTTTCGAGCACAAACTCGTCTAATGTTTAAGTGCATGTGGTACGCAAGATTGGATGTTGTGAAATACAGCCTGGTCTGATATACTCGCCATATATGTCTGAAAATACAAGTAAACATTACAGTGTTCCAATGGAATGCCCTTTAGATTCCTGATGCATGTGTTGCCTTAACAAGTTCATATTGTTAATACTACAAATATGTCGTGTTTGAAATTAAAGCCAAGACGACATTACAATTTGAATGAAGAGGCATAATTGGTTGAATGATATTAGATGAGATGCAGTGCACAGAATAAGTTGCCAGACATTAATCGTACTAAACCAGAATAGGCTTGATAGTTAGTTCAGTCGGGTCATGAGTTTAACATTGTGTCTGGAACCCAGTTGCACATGTAGTGCCATTACATCAGAAAACAGGTGGGCAATGCCTGAAGTTTATCATGTCCTTGTTTGGGGCACCACCAATGCTTCATGCTGAGCTGGTGAACCCATTGTCGCAAAAGAATAGGAAGGTGTGGGAAGAAACTGATAGAGACATGATAAGCAGTCAAGGCGTACTGGACTCTAACGTGCCACTACATCAGCAATCAAATGGGTCTAGACTCAAAAAAAAAAAAAGGCAATCAAATGGGTCTTGTTACCCCTTGGGTTCTCTTCATCTATGCTCTGCCGATGCTTTCTCTTCTGCTCTTCCTTCCATGATCTAAGACTAGAATTAGCATGTCTTCCCTTTTTTGTCGGTCTGTCTGGACAACGAAAGAGGAGCACTCAATATATGACTTGGAGCACTGGTAGTAGTGACTGACTGTAAACCGCTGATATGGATATCATGTGCATGTGCGTGAGCAGCCGGGGATTATACACCGTGACTCCGTGAGGGTGTACTCCCACTGAATGCATCGGCTGCCATGGCTTGTATAAATGCTTCGCTAAGCACTTTTGTTCCGGACACGACCTCAAGCACTCGGGTTAGTAGAATCCTTTTCTTTAAACGGTCAGTGGACCCAACAAGTATATCAAAAGTGCTCTTAGCATCATTGGTGTCAACAGGTTCAGAGTTCTTCATCCACCACGGCATAATACTGTTCTTGGGGTATCTCCTTGACATCCAGGTGTACCAATACCTGCAGATTAGAAAACCAATAATAATGTGAAACCCATGCTATAAGACTAAAAAGGTTGGCAAATTTGTACCTTCAGAGAATCGTGAGATAATTGTGTACTACCACTGTCACAAAAATAATGCAATTCTAGATATAATTAAAATCAAATTATTAGAAACTTAATAAAGTTTATCGAAAATATTATCAACATGTATGACTCTAAATAAGTACTCTATGAAAACATATTTTATGATAAATCGAATAATACTATTTTAAACTTAGCCAAATTTACAAAAAAAATCCAAATAGATATACTTTGAAATATATGTTATGATATATTTGTTTAATATAATAAATATTAGTATCTTTTTATATGAATTTAGTTAAAATTCATATTGTTTTCTAGCACAATTGTATCCAGATTTCTGAGACCGAGAGAGTACTTGATTAGTACCAATTATTATTAGTAGGCAGTAGCTGCACGAATTAGTAGGCAGTAGCTGCACGAATCGGCCCTGCATAAAGGTGTAGGCCTACGGTTGTTCCATTGCCAGATTGGTCAGTCATGTATCTGAAATTTGGGCTTACTGATAATCCTGTAGTGACCATGCTATCCATAACAGTTTGAATGAGCGCCACAATTAGTAGAACAGCAACTAGCATAGGAAGTGCCGCAACCAAGCTCTACAGTTGCGATCTGCGAAGCCATCAGAAATGGCACCAAAACTGTACAAACCAGGCCAAGATAAAGAAGTGGAAAGAGAAATATTTACATCCACCATACTAACCCACTCAAGTAACCAGAGTTAACACACACTCATCTAGCTACGCATTTTCCTCAGCTGAATACGAATCATGACCAGATCCACATTGCATAGTATGCAATAGTGGCGTTCTTCAGCCTGCATAGCATCAGCAGGAAGTACTGCATCTGGGCGAAGCAGACGCCCAGATTCACAGCCATGGCCAGAACCTGTCCAGCCGAGTGAACCTTCCTACCAGGGAAGGTCCAGAAGAAAGAACCCCATGACCAGCTGAGGCCGCAGGAGACAACACAAGTCAGGATGAACATCGCTGTCGTGGAACCCGTCGGCATGCGCGTTCCACCACCAACTCCGATCTGAACTTCTAGGATCAATGGAATTGCAACCTTGCAGACAAAATTGAACCATAAATACTTGTTTGCTTGAGCTTATTCAGAACTACTTTCCAGCCATGGAATAGTATTTTCCTCTCACAACATTTCAACATAAGCATCAGCATAAGCCAAATTTCAGCATAAGCGAACAAGGTAATGTCAGTTGTTTATTCCAAGAAAACATTTGATATTCTAAAATTTTTAGTTTCATTAGTTCTTCTTTCAGTTACCTGGCAAATTAACATCACGATGGCACTGATGGCGAACGTCACCTCCCGGCCAAACTGTTTCACTGAAAGCGCAGATCCAAGAACTCCGCAGGAGTTCACCAAAACTAGCACAATGTTACCAATCACCGCAGGGCTGCTCCTGGAACTTATGGCTCGGGACAGCATTGGCAAGAACAGAACGGTAACATTCACTCTGGTTAGCCGCAGGAAGAGTTGCAAGGCCGCCAGGACTATCATGCATGCCAAGTATTGCTCATTGCTCGCCATGATCTTCCAAATTGCACTTGTGTCATGACCACCCCGTGTCCACTGCCTGCTGAAGCTGAGCTTCTTTTGTGGGATATCAACAACCTTCAAACAAGCAGGGTGACAGATGCACTGAAGTGCTAGGCCGACATAATCTCGCTTGCGCCCAAGCAAACTTGATAAGAAGGTCTGATCATTGCCCAATTCACTATTATCCATGACCAAAACTGATTCTCCACGGAGGTTAGCACTATGACCAAGGACGAATTGCCGACCACAAAAATGTTTCGGGATCATAGTGCAGCCACAGAGCTTGGTCATTAGAACACCTATGCTGACAAAGAATGGCAAGGAGCCACACCAAGACAGTGAACTCATAGCACGGGAAATCAACGTGCGCTGCCAAATTGTCCAGTTAGAGAGATGTGTTAATATCACGAATAAATTGAAATAAAGCAGTATACAAAGACTGTTCTCTTGAGTGCTTTCAGCAACTGACCTGTACAAGAGAAGTTCTGTTTAGTAACCACCTACGAATAAGAGCTCCGTAGCTGGTGACAATACTCTGAATAGCAGTACCAGTACTGAAAAATGTACGATCGATCAACAGAACAGGAAGGTGCGCCATTTTGCGGGTGAGATGGCAGCCAACGGCAGAGTTGTTTAACGATATACCAAGCATAACCACATATTTCCTGTACAGAGAATTCAGCTCCAGCTTTGCCGTGGCAACGCTAGGGAAGAACGTCATCACAGATGACTGCATTTTGAAAACACACCTGCATGCCAAAGCAAATTATCAGGCTATGTGCGATAACAAAAGAAAAAAAAGTGTGCACATGATGAAGATTAGCAAATGTAGAGCTTAAAATGTGTTTTCAACTTGACCTGATAACATTGCTAATCTTATAATTCGGTCTAGAGACTGACTACCCGCTAACCAGCACAAACTACTCAGTATTCAGTTGCTCCGTGTGGGTTCCTTTTAGTTGTAGGCACTGATTATTGGACATTAATCATAAGCATCTTGGACTAGCAGTGAGTTTGGAGAATTGGTAAGCAAAAAGTAATAAAGGCGGTGTTGGTGTTAGATTAGATCTAACGTGGCGTGGGCTGGATATGAACATACAGATCTAAGTGGTATCACTTGATCTCAGCAGACAACTTGGATCCAGCATAGCAAAAAATTTGGAACTTGAAGAGGACATTGCATGGTACTCCTACTCCTAAAAATGAATATCACTTGTATGCTGGATCCAAGTACAAGACATTTGCTTCGAACACACTCCACTGAATATTCTCCGCACGTGGAAGATTCCTCCATCCAAGGAAGAACAAGACAAGACGGTTAGGCTTGGTATATCGTGGGCACTAGTCACTGAACGTGGGCCCTACCCACGGTTAGGCTCACGTGACGCTCTACCAGAAGCTAGTAGAGGTCCGGCCAGCGTGCGTGTCTCCTTTTCCAGCTGCACTGCAGAGGGCAGACGCCGAGCAACACGAGCCACAAGTTGGAGATTCCGAGCAGCGTGCTGGCGTTTTCCTATGCTGTGACGATTTCTTTTTTATTTTCAGAAAAGAAAAAAAGGGAGCCCGGCTCCGGCTCCCATGGAGTTGGATCATAAGCTTGGCGCTTATGAAAGCGACAGACGGATGCGGTCGCGTGTGTATACGAGTATACTACTGTACATGTACTACATCTCAAGGCACACTGTTCCATAGGACTCGTTTATCGTCTAAGCTGCCGACTCATATGCGTTTATCAAGCTCTAGGAGAAAACGATGCGTCTAAAGGTCAATTCATGGCATCTCAGGGCCAGAGCGTGAAATGAGGAAGCCAATTCATGGCATCATCCATGGAGACAGAACCCCGTTTTCCCCTTCTAGACCGTTCATTGATGCGAATGCGACGCGCTGCGAGTGCGAGCTACACGGCTTTTCCAACTCGCTTTCGATCGAATGGCGTGACATCACTGGCCTAACCCTTTTTTGTCGTTGCAAGAGAAAGAAAGATAAGGAGGGATTGGAGAAGGAAGGAAGGAGGGATTTCTGACCTGCTGCTGCTTGGTGGATGGAGAGTGTTCCGGAGAATACCGCAACAGTACCCCCTTTGCTTCCTCTTCCTCCCCCTTTGCTGCGTCCGGCGTTTATGCTCCGCGGGCCCCGCGGACTGCCGGAGCCGGACGGCGGTCACCCCTCACGCCGGCGGCGAGCTCTTGGAGGAAGTGTCGCCGCGCCAGAGAGCTTGCCCGCGGAACGGGAGAGCGTATCCCGGCGAGCAGTGTGTGCCTGTCAGCAACAGCTGTGATCCTTGTCAGGACGTATCGTGGAAAGATAAGAGAACAAGAAGATACGAAGGTTAAAGGGCCGAGGAGACGTACGACGGAAACGAGGCGTCGGCACTTTCTTCTCGCCTGCAGCCTGCCGTGCGCTTCTCTCGAGCTGGAATATTGGCCGGTGGCGATCACAAGAAGTGTCGAGAACAAGAGAGGAGAAAGCGAGAGGAGAGGAAGTGGGGGCGAGACTGCGAGAGGGACCGCCAACCTGTCCGCCGGCTTCCGGTTTTGTGGAGTATTTCTCTTTCTAGGTGGTGTGATGTCCTCGGGTGCTCTGGCGCTGGCTGGTAACGTGATGTGGGCGGGGGGTGGGTGGGTAGAGCAGAGTAGTAGTAGCAGAGCAGGAGGATGTGAACAAGCGGGTTTCGATGGGCGTGCCGAGGTAAAGCTGGCTGGCGTGGCCGCTGGGGGACATTTAACTATTTACCACTCTTATCCATGATCAATTAATCCCTCTCACATCCACTTCTCTCACGTGGGTGGTAAATCTGTTGCCACTCTCCCCTAAAAATGGCAATGGGTTAAATATTCCGGCCGCTGGGGGCCGCGGCGCCGGTGCTGTGTCTCCTGCTGCGGCGCGCGCCTACGTGTGGGCTTGCATGTGAGGCAGCAGCGTGCGCGACCGCGCAGGCATTTTTTTTTGGTAGCGCACGTAAGTCTGGACACAAAACCCGAACCCCGAACCCGAAATACCCGCACCCGAACCTGAAAAACCTGAACCCGCAGTATCCGAAGTCTAATTCGGGTAGTGAATGCTATTACCCGAATTTATTTCGGGTAAATCGGGTAGTATACCCCAGTACCCGATCTACCCGAATTTTCATTTTTTTTTCAAATATGCTGCTGTGCCCACTGCCCAGATTTGAAGCATCATTTTTTATTGCACAGTATGGACGATGGATGGTCTATGGAGGACTGGAGCTTGATGCTTTGACTCCTGCCACTGGAGTACTGGACTGTCTGGAGCTGGAGTATGGAGAACTGGCGTCAACCATCATTCTATTCTGTCTTAGTGTCTTCGTCTAAACTCTAAATTAGTGCTTTTGTTGAATGTCGAGTATCAGTACCTTAAGTCTTGAACGTTTGAACCTGTTGGCTGTCGTGGTTTACAATACTTGCTTGCATGTTGCATTCGCACAAGAGACAAGACTATTTAGTATTATTGTGTTGCAGTTTGGCACCTGTGGTTGAAAAATTTTATAAAAATCTGTCCAGTTCTAGTTCTTCGTAAAAATATGTGTTCTTTGAGTGTTCACTGTCATTTTATATATTTCGGGTAAATCGGGTAATACCCGAACCCGAACCCGAAATTGCGGGTACCCGAAATTGTGGATAGTGTTTTCTTTGTCTCTAATCGGATAACAATTCTCAATATCTGAATTTTTCAAAACCCAAATTACTCGATCTGAACTTTTCAGGTAACCCGAACGCCCAGGCTGAAGCGCACGGGCGCACGGGCGCGAGGCGCTTTGGCCTTTGGGGGTGGTGGTCGCCTTGCCGGCGGCCTCGTGCACGGTGAGGTGGCACGGGTAGATCGGATCCCGACTCCTACCGCCGTCGCCGCCTGTCTGTTAAGCCGGGCCGTCGTGGAGATCCTCCGATCAGATCAGGTGAGGAGGGAGATATGTGCCCCACCAGACCGGGATCGTGTCATCTACCCGGTGGGCTGAAAATCGGGCTAATTTTGCTTCCGAGGCCCAACAAGTCTGAGTAGCCCAATAAGTTAGAATTATGCCACTTGTAGGGACATGGCGCGTATTAGGCCCAATGACCTTCCACACAGTTCGGCACCATCACTTCCTTTAAGAAACGCAACAGTGGGTTAATCTGTTTCTCAAGAGAGTGAGAGAGAGTGGGTTTTTTTTAGAATTACACACATCCTAGACACCTACAACACACGCGCACACTCATCCCTATGAACACATGTACGCAAATCCTATCCCTATGAGCACCTCCGAAGGACTGAGCGAGCAAATCTTGAGATTCACGAAGTCACCACAGGCACCTCGCTCTCGCTGTCGACGGGGACGTCGGCTACCGCTGAAAGCATAGCGCCGTTAAATCTTGGAATAAATCCAGGAAAATGCGAGCGCTCGTGCCAAGTTAAGTACTTGAACTCGGGTGGGCAGGTTCCACCACAGGAAACCCAACCAAATGATCTGTGATCAGTCCGCTAGAGAGAGTGGGTTAATCTGATACTATTAAGAATAAACAATAAGAAAAAGTAAAGTCAATAACACAAACCGAAACAAAATGGAAACAAGACAAAGAAAAAGATAAACAAAGAACAATAACTACAAAAAGAGCAAGTTAAGGATCATTTCTTGCAAGAATGTAGCTACCCACTAGCTATTTTAAAAATATTAGAATGATACTCCACGGGTTGTTGCAGTGAACTTGGATGATTTGGAATAAAACTAGACTACATACTTACACCAAATATAAACTATCAAAAATAAATATTAATGGATGGTGCGGCATACTGATATGGATAACTAAATGTATGTTAGTGATGATGTAGCTTGCTAATGTAGATAGAATCAACCGCACACCAACACATACACTCATGAGTACACCTAAACAGATAAGACTATTGGAAACATTCATGTAAAAAAGATCTGAGGATGGCTGGGAAAGTCATAGTGTCATACCCACTCCCAACACCAATGGTTAATCATGACATTGTTACTCAACCTCTTGATTTCTTCCTCGAAATGTCTAAAAATTGCTCTCTAAAAAAAGGTATCTTGGTTTCTTAAAGGAGATGTGGGACCACATGAGTCTCTTAGCGTGTTTGGTTTGAAGATGAGGTGAGATAAGATAGTTCCAACCCTTATTTTTAAGATGAGACCGTCTCAACAAGTGTTTGATTGAATGAGATGAAACCATCCATGTTTTCTATGTTCGTCTCGTCGAGGTGATTGAGTAAAAACAGGATCAAGGATAATTTACCAACATTATCTAGAGTTATGTGGTCCCCAATTGTCACAAATGGGCTCCCACGGGCAGCCTCACATGCACCTTTCTTCTTCCCCCTCTTTCCTTTCTTATACGCTGCCCACCTGTCTTCTTCCCGTCCAGCAATGTCCGCTACTTTTACTGCTCATCGGAGCCTCCCTCAAACCGTGCCACTCATTGGATTCTGGCTTGCCACTTGATTCTGGGCAAGGGTTCGAAATATTGGGATTTTGGGTCCCCTACTAGTGACCTCCGATAAATGTACATACTAGTAATTTTGCTTTCCATTTAGATCTGATTTGTCCATATTTTCAAATCTATACCTAATAATAAAGAGGCAAAATTTCAGGTCATTTTTTTCACCCATCCATTTTTTTGTTCCATCTACCTCTAACTACCAGGGACAATGGAGAGTTTCTTCCATCCAGACTTATATATATAACCTGTGCCTATATGAGTTATAATAGCTCGCGTTTAGCAACAATCGATATGGAGTCCTACTCTAAGACGTATCCAATCATGCTCTCTGTATCACATATGTAACATGGATTCATGAACGCGTTCATACGAGTTACAACAACTCAACATCTAGCCATGATGTGGAGTCCAATCCTCATATGAATTGAGTTCTGTTGCAACATGCTAGCAATGAACCCACGTCTTCAACAATAGAAGGGAAACGACGTACCACCACGCCACATACTATATGTGATGTACAATGATTTTTTTCTATTTAACCTTAGTTAACACCTCAAAGCTCACAGTACATATAAGAACCTTCCAAAATCAGTCTTCCACGACGGGCGGCTGGTCCAGAAGCCGTCCCTAGCGCTTGCGCTGCTCACAGTGCTCTAGATCCCAAACGGGTTCTTGCTCGTGTGCCTGCACATAGCGGCGGGCACGCTCCTGCCGATGCACATGCATGGTGTACCACGTGTTCCGCGCCCTCGGCTTCCGTGTCTCCATCAACGGGTCCCTCCACCGCCGGCCAGCCGAGAGACGGCCCATACCGGTGTGCTGTTCATCTGCTCTGACTGCACTCTCTCTGACCCCATCTTTCCTCTCGCCCGCCCTGGGGTGCCCCATCTTCCTCTCGGTATTATCATGCGACTTCGATGCCACATGTCATGCAAGTCAGATCAAAGAACCCACTGATCAATCAACACTCACCGATATATACTACTCCTATACGTATATGTTATGATATTGATTTCTCAACAGGTTTCATGGTTGTCAGAAATTCTGTCACCTATCCGTAAAGTGCACTGCCGTTTTTTTTGGTTCTGCCTACACAGTTCTGAATTTTGTCCCGCCACACGTGCTCGGTTGCTTTCGATCGAGTCGTCTGCTCTGGTGAGTTGTTTCCAAGTACCAAATTTGTTTTTTTATCGTTGTGCTCAGATGTTCAGATTTTCGATTTGCTTTTGTTTTGTTTCGGATGTACGTTTCAGATTTTTTTTGTTGGCTCAGATTTCCGATTTGCTTTTTTTAGGAACCTGTATACGATGAATTAAACAATTTGACCGTTAAAAATTGTCTAATAAACAGTCTAAACAAAATCGACTTAAATGTGATTAAGTAAAATAAATGACCATTTAATTCATAATTTAGTCAATATAAGAGGATTACAACTATCTCAACCAACACCAAACTAATTACCATCATAATTATATTAAGTGTTGTGTGATTTAGATTTCTTAAAAAAAGATTATTGGGTACAACACTTATTCTTTTACATGTGTAAATTTGTACACTGTTTAGCATATTTTTCTTTTACATATAGGAATGGCTCTACTTTCATAAGTATTGGTGGATAGACCAATCCTTAACATGTTGGCAAGTAATTCCTTGCCGAATTTTATAAGAGATTAGAATTATATATTTTTTATGGGTGTTCAGATAAAAAGTCACATAGCTCAATATTTAATTCAACTGTAGTAACACATGAATAGTATGAGTTATGATATTTTTAAATATTTATTTATGCGGTTGGCAACTGGTGAAAAAAACCATTATGGCTGTACTTTAACTTGATACAAGCTTAATAGGACATCTATTCATGTCATAATTTCTCATTAACATTTGATATTGTTTTCTCCCGTTGCAACGCACGTGCATATTTGCTAGTTTTAATAAAAAAATCATATCATAAAGTTTCACAAATTCTGGCCATTTTAGTGTTTTTTTGCTATTTTCATTCCTACTAGTCGCCTTTTGTATTTTGTTGTTACCGGTAGACCAAACCCTGTATGACGTGGGAAGAGGTGGTGGCGGAGCACGAGAGGGGCACACGCGAGTAAGCGATGACACCGTGCTCGCCAATCGCCACCATGCCTACGAGGAGGGTGGGTCACCATCACACGGCCATGTACCACTGCATGCTTGATGCCTCCATGTGGCCTACAACATCATCTTCCTTGGCAATTTCATAGAGCCCGTTGGACATGTTCCATGTGAGTCTATTTTTTCTTAGACTCCGTTGATTGCGAGTTCTCATGTAGAGGCGTTGTGTTGAGGCATCAATGATGTATCATATGTTTCTTCCTAATTCGCTAGAGCTTGCATCCACGGTGGAGTATCATGGCAAGGCGCCGGCCATTGGAGGCTGCGAGGCCAATGGTGTGTAGGTAGACGATCAGACCAGATCGACACCCGAAGAGCAGTGTCATCAGAGAGAACGTTCTACCTTTTTCAATCTATTTTTAGAGGCGGGCATTGGTAAGATACGCGTCTCTAGAAAAATAATTTCATGGGCAGTGGTGCCTTGTTGCCTATGGTAACAAATGGTATCAATTGAGATGTTACACTAGAAAGTCGGGTAACACTGCCACCTCTGTGTAAAACCCGTTATTCTGTTTTGCCGATTCTTGAAAGCTTTGCTGTAGTATAGTGTATATGTATAGCAGTAATGGTATGCACCAATCAAAGTTGAATCAATATAATAAGAACTCCGAACAACTGATCCTCGTTACACGCATGATCAGGCTTACTTTGGACATTGACAACACAGTCAACAAAGGACACACGACGAAAGCAATCAAACACAAACTAGCATCGACACAGAGCCTCCCTGATCAATGACCACAACCACCTTGGTTCAACTCACAACCGCCACAACATTAATACGTTATTCCACGCGTTCCAACAAAACTCAACATAAAAAATTTATCTCCTAAGCAACATTTTCAATACGCAACAAAACAGTGTGCACAACACTCACTATGTAGCTCTTAATGGTCTATATATCCTTCTCAAGGTGCAAAGTTTGTGATAAATATTCCTGGCGAACATGTTTTCCCGGAGTTCGTCACTGTGCACGGTGATAGCATCTAACAACCTATTGTGCATTTGTATCTGCAAAGGATAATTTATCACGAAATCATTAATTCTTGCTTTGATCACTTTTTATTACTGACTTGAAGCAACTCGAGTAATTAAAAATGACAAAAGATGACCTTTGTAGTTAGATGTAGACCTATCAAATGAGAACAGGGTTTCCCTGTTCGGGGGGTATACATCACTAGTCTGGAAAAAAGGAGATAGTAATAGTAGCCACCCCCTCCCCCTCCGCCGCCGCACCACCCCCCCCCCCCCCCCCCCCCCCCCCAAACACACACACTTAACCATTGCCATGAGGCTTCTCTAGTTAGGACTTTTCTTTGGTAGAGGGAAGTAAGGATCGGATCAATATTCAAAAATATTAAAAAAAACAATACAGTACTAGGTTTAGGATCAGTCAAATTTTCCTTCCTTTGGTCAAGTTTAGAGAAAATAGTATCAAAATTTATGCCTCACTATAGATAGAAGTACATTCCGTAATCAAACTTAATTGGTACCATTAATATTATTATTTTTCTTATAGATTTGGTCAAACTGAAAATTGGTTGACTACTCGGAATCGAGAGTTAAGTATTACTGTGAACTTGGTTCTAAGATTTGTAGAGGAACGGCAATATATATAATTCAAAATGCACATGATCTCTTGCTTCTGATTTAAAGCTAAAACTAAAAGCTTGCTAGTGAGTAGTGATCGATACTCGTACTAGTATATATGCATTGGTTGGAGGAATCCTGACCTCTGTGCGTTCCATAGCAGTCTGCAAGACAAAGTTTGCAAAGCGGTCGCTGATGAGCTGCTGGAAGGTGCAGCCCGCCCAGTGGTGGCGGTGGCATCCAAGCAGCTCCCCGACGATCTCGTCGGCCTGCTCCGGCGAGAAGAGCTCCAGGCACCGCTGCACCACGTGGCTGCTGGCCATCTGCGTCGACAGGCTCACGTACCGGCCCCTGAACGCGGCGTGCAGGGCGGCCCTCGCCTGGGGCACGCACCTGAGCACGTGCTGCACCACGTAGTTCCTGCCACACCGGCCGGCGATCGAAGAAAACACAATTAAACGGCGGCCGGAGCGATCATCATCAGATCGACGGGCCTAATGTATACGTAGCACGTACGTACCCATAGGCATGCTCCGCGAGCGCAAACCCGTCCCAGCACACTGCGTGCACGAGCGAGCTCCACATCTGCGCGTCGACGCCGGCCATGTCGATGCACTTGTTCATCACGTGGCAGCCGTGCCGGTCACGGCACACGCGGTGGAGAGACATTGCCATGGCGACAGTGATGAACTGCGTGCATGCAGTGCAGAGTACATACATATCAGAGCACCCAATGGATCATCAGAGTCGACATGCAAGGAGCTACTACGTGCATGCATGTACTACCTGGTTATGGGCGGCAGAGAAGGTGTCGAGGCATCTCATGATGAGGCGGCTGCCGTCCATGTCTTCCATGAGGGAGAGCACGCCCCTCTCGCCGACGCGGGCGAGGGTCCTGGTGAAAAACTCTGCGTGGCCGGGATTCCCAGCTATTCTGCCGATCAGCGTCTGAAGGGTGTTGGACCTGTGAATTGATCGAACAGAATACATAAAAACGCAAAGAAAATAGAAACAACAGATCGATCCAGCAGCATGAGGTAATTTTGAGATGATACTCCCCTCAAACAGTGATTTTGACATCTCACCCTTGATGGTTTCTAGCAACGGCGACGATCTGAGCCGGGGACGCGGCGTCGAGGATCTCGAGCACGCGCGCCATATGCTCGTCAGCCAAGTACTGCACCAGTGCCTCGACGAGCGCGTGGCCGTCGGGGTGGACCATGAGCCTGACGACATCGCCGGCGACCTCGTGGAGCACCTGCTGCGCCGCGGCGGCCCCGCCCTCGGCCACCATCCGGACCAGGAACCGGCACCCGGGGGTGTTCCTGGCGACGCTACTCATGGTGCCCCTCACGTCCTCCAGCCTCCTCCCCACGGACTGGTCATGGTCGGCGTTGTTCAAGACGCCGCCACGCCGAGGATTCTGCCCGTCGTCAGTGCCGACCAGATCTTGATGCGGCTCTTGCAGGTTATTCACAAACTCCGACAGCCGGCGGCGGCCGCCGCGAGCGAGAGCGAGGAGGCTGTCGCCGCGGTCGCGGATGCTGAGAGATCGTAGCGAGTTGCCGATGAAGGTGTCGATTTGCTCCATGGACCACGGGAGCGGCGAGCCTGGCCGCCCGCTGTTGTCTGTTGGGCGCATCGGCGCATGATGGGGCGCGTAGTGCATACCAATGCCATCACCTATGTGCGGCGAGGGGAAGGTTGCGCCGCCGCCGCCGCCGTTGGCGTTGGCACTATGATAGAGCTCACAGTGATGCTGGGTGCTGCTGCCGATGCCGGTGAACAGCTGGTTACCGGCGGTGCGTACATGACGCTGAGGGCCAGGGATACCGGCGGCGCCGCTGAAAGGTAAAGGGAAGAAGGATGCTGTACTACCCCCGCCGTGGCCGGTTATTGGCCCGTAGTACCCCGGATCTACGTACTGGTAAGTGGGCGCTATCATCGTCAAAGGCAAAGGCAAGGATGATGCGCTGACGCCGTTATCGTCCAAGTTCGTTGGTAAGTGGGCGCTGTAGCCACCATCATCATGCCTATCAACGGCGGCGCGGCTACCGCCGTGGCTGATGAAGTCCCCATGGCTTCCCTCCTTATGGCCACTGGTGCTGCCGATCTCGTAGTCGACGACGACGGATTTCCCTTTGGCAGATCGGTTCCCATCTGCCATGTTGGAGATCGACAGAGAGGGGAAGCCCGGCGCTTCTTCCATGCATATCGAGCGTATTTATGCTGTATCGGCGTGGTGGTAGTCGTAGAGTGCATGGACTTCGTTTATAACACAAGGAAATTCACCTTGATGCCTTCCGTTCTTGGTCCGTCCGTCCGTCATCTGCCCCTACGATCCCCACGACCATCCACGAGCGGGTTTTTTCCCCATGCGCTGGGCTCCTCCAGGCCTCCGGCCTCCCAGAGGATCCTCCAGTTTTTCCCCCTCTCTAGGCCTGAGAACTCCCCGCGCAGCTGCTGTCGCCCCGAGTCCCCCCACGGCCCCACCTGCTCTGCTCTTGGCCAACGCCCACGCTCGCATTGTCCCCTGATCGGAGATGGCCGCTACTCCTCCTCCATCGCCGTAGACCTCCGTAACGCCGCTGGTTTTTGCTGCGGCCTACGGGAGATGCACTAGCTACAAGCGGCGCTCATGTGTTCGCTGATGGTTTCTGACGGGTTGATTCTAGCCGATACTGATTTGTTACGAGAGAAAAACACTACTAAATAGCTGGCTGATAAGCACAGGCGAACAGGCTGGCTCGAGGGCGTGCGGGAGTACAGGACGGATCCCGGAGCAGCGGCTGAACGACAACCCACCAATGGGGGCGTTCCTGCCGGGCAGCCCGGTTATAGTTTTCCAAATGGGCCAGGCCCGATGGGCTAACACGGACACGGCTCGAAAAAGCACGACACTAGCCCGGCCCGTTTGCCACCGTGCCCGTGCTTGGGCCGCGCATTCGGCCCATGGGCCAGCACGGGCACGGCACGGATAACAGGCCGGCACGATGGCGGCCCGGCTATTCTTAGCCTTTGGATCAGCTTCGATTATTTTTAACCGTCGAATGCATCTGGAGATAGAAAACCTAGGTATAAAAGACCTCCAACCTTATACTCACTCATTTTCTTCCCTCTCAGCCGCAATTTCTCTCGATGGCTCCTTCTCTTCGACAAAAGACCGGTGGTCTCCCAGGCCACTCCCTCCCTCGCTCTTCTTCTCCTCCACGCATGGCTAGTTGGCTACGATGGCGGCGTTCGCGGTTGGCACGATTACTGTGGCTACGACGGCGGCGTTCGCGGCTGGCACAGCTGTGGCGGCCCGGTGGCGTTCGCGGTTGGCACTGCTGCGGCGGCGTCCGAGGCACGGCTGCGACGACGGCAGCGACGCTCTCACGGCGGCGCGACGAGATCCTCGGCTCCTTCCTTACAGCCACGGGCCGGCACGGCCATGGCGGGCTGCCGTGCCTATAAGCACGGCATGGCACGGCTAAGGAGCCTTAGGGACGTGCCTGGGCCAAGAGCTGGGCACGGTGACCCGAGATGGCACGGCACGGCGGGCCGCCGTGCCGCATAGTGCCGTGCCTTGCCGTGCCGTGCCTCACCGTGCTCGTGCCCGTGCCGTGTTGGGCGGCCCGGTTGGAAAACTATAAGCCCGGTTCTGGTTCGTGGCTTTCCACGCTGCACCGAGGGTACGTTGTGCCTGGGCAAGGAGATGAACGACGTCAGGTCATCAGCATTCAGCAAGACGGCATTGGGATCTGCCTGTGCCCTGCTGTTTCTTTCGGTCAATCTTTTTCAATTGATCAGCTTTCAATTGCTTGTGTACACCTGCTGTTTATTTCAGGAAGCACCAAGAAGCACGGTAATTATTCTCGCACGCTGCAGACACCAAACTGCAGTCCTCTCAGGCATTACCGGGCCCTCTCAGTCTGTCACTCCCTTATGTGTTGTTATCATTTTTTTATAAGAGAGCTTCTTGATACATTGTGTATTTGTGTATTATTGTATAATTTTTCCATTATAAAACAACCTGCATATATTGCAATACAAATAGTTTGAAGTGGGTGAAGATGATATAATCGTCACTCTCGTATCCCTTAGGGCTTGTTCGGTTGTTGTGAAACGAACCTAGGAACCGTTCCTGTTGATGATGCTTATTCAAATTAATAAAAGCAATCCAGCGGGAATCTATCCAGAAGGTCATTCCGTAGCAACTGAACGTGCCCTTAGTATGGTTTGTGAACTCTTTGAATTGTAATTTATGCAAGTTTCAGACTTGACTTGATCGTTGAATTTCTGGCAACAAAGTTTACATATATTTACATAATTTGATTGTGAAATTTTCTATATGCATACTCATTAAAAAAATCATGTGTCTGCTACCGTGTGATTGCAACGTGCAATGTCATCTTCCTCTCTCAGGCAGGAGCATCCATGGTACACGGCCCTCATTTGCCTCCTACTGTCAACCTCCAACACCTCCTCTTCAAAGCAGCCATGGCAAAAAAAAATTAAAGGGGCTCTGTGGGATCAACGACGGTAGGGGGGGGGGGGGGGGGGGGGGGGGGGGGGGGGGGGAGATCTTCAGCCCCTCTCCCCCTGCCCCACCTCTAGATCCGTCCCTAGTCTTAACCGCACAAGGAGGGAGCACCACACAGGAGGGAGCATTCAGTAGGAGCTAACGTCGTCCAGCTAGCCGCTGCCGCCTTGGTCGCTCAGGAGCTAGCGTGTCCTCATCAATGCTACGTTGTTCTATTATAGGTGTGTGGGGAGCTCCTCCAAATATAAGAGCATCTCCAAGAGTTTTGTTGTAAAAAAATAACTCCCTGTTTTGATTTTTTTAACAAAATGGAAAAAATCTTTTCCAACAGTTTGATAAAAGAGCTACTTAAATTTAAAATAAAAAGTTACCTAATATCATCTTTTCCAATTCATAAATTTCCACAATTGAGAGGAACGCCAAATCCGCTTCCCACCTGGCGTTTTTCTCCGGTGATCGGAGTAAATTGCATGGATGAGTAAATTAAGAAAATAAAGGGTTCCAAATGAAAAAATTTAACAGATAAAGAAACAACTTCGGGGTTTCCAATGCAAAATCATTTATAGAAAGCTAATGTACGAAACTAATGGAGAGGAAATAAATTGAGATTGCTACTTATTTTCTTAACTCACTAAACTTATTGATTTAGCAAGTTAATTATAGGAAACACTTGGAGTTGCTCTAATTGCAAGAGAGAGGACAGGGCTCTCTAGTCTCTACATGGCTCTTTGTCATAAAATTTAGAAAACAAACCAAAACAATGCTCCAATAGACTCTATAAGTCACTCTTCATCTTTTCCGCTCTTCGAAAGCACCCTTCTTGCTCTCCACTTCTGGAGAGACTACATGGCTCTCTAAATGCAATATATGGTAGTTTTCTCATAAAATTTTCACACAAGAAAATTATGATGAGCTACTAGAGTATATAGAATAAAAATTGCAGAGCCTGTTGAAGACACGTGGAGATATACAAAGAGAATGTTCATTGAGTGGCTCTCTAAATAGAGATATATAGAGATCGAAATTTATAGAGTCTCTAGCTTATCATAAATTTTCTTGTGTGAAGAAAATCATGAGAAAATTACCATATATTGCATTTGGAGAGATATGTAACCTCTCCAAAAGTGGAGAGCGAAATAGTGGTTTTAAAAAGCAAAAAAGATGAAGAATGACTGTGAGAGTCTATTGATATATGTTTTTTTGGTTTATTTTCTAAAGTTTGTGATTAAAACGCTATGTAGAGAGCCTTTAAAGATGTTATAAAGAGATTCTTAGAGTTGCTTTTAGCCAATTTCAGCCAGAGAGTTTCACTAGCTGTAGTCTGTACTCTGGACACCAAACCCATTTCGTGCCTAACATAGTAACACAGTAACGTTAGCCTTGACTGCGGATCTGACCCGATACAAATAAGGTTTCATCTGTTTCTCTCTCTTTTTAAGATTCAGGATGATTACTGGCTTATATATTACTATAAGATAAGAGAAGTGTTACATACGCAAGACACGCCTGCAAGTACCAGAACCAGCAGACTACTGGATCTGGTTGAGACTAAGGGCTTGTTCAGTTTGTCTAAGATCCATTCCCTGAAACTATTCTCAGCTGGAATGATTGAGTTCATCAGCTGGATTGGTTCCGGCCTCCGTTCCTGAATAACCGAATGCCCCCCAAAGTGGATTACTCGTTTGTGTACTACGTTGCAGCAACTACGAAACAAAATATTGTGCCTCAGCTGATTTCCCCAAAGTAAGCCTCGTCGATGGTTTCAGAGAGAGAAAATATCAACCGTTTTTATCACAGAAACATTGTTTCTACTAACAACCAACTCGAGGTTTGTCCCTGGAGACTAGCTCAGATACAAAAGACGGTGGTTGGCTCATGAACACATGCATGAGAGCCAGAGATAATAACACACGCACCATAAGCAGCCATACAATCACCTTGTTACAGATCCTAGAGCAAACAGAGATTCTACAACTGTTAAAGTGAAAATACATCAGTTCTCGAACCTGTATAAACAAAGCACCAAATGGGCTTGTATCCAACTCCGTCAATTTAAGCGCGCAGCCCAACACAGATGCATCAGTTTTCAAAATCACATTGGTCATGCCCAATTGTGCAGCACGCTGCAAGGCATATAAAGCAGCTAGCGCCTCTGCTTGTAGGGGACAACTAACATGGGAAATATTTCCGACACCTCCTTCAAGAAGTTATCCCATACTATTTCGAATAATAAAGCCCCAGCCTCCTTTTTTCAAATTAGCATGAAAAGATGCACCGATATTAATTTTGTATATGTCATGTGGGGGTGGTCTCCAGCATTCCTCCTTATTTAGCTTATTGCTCTCCTTCTCATCCTTCCTTAGGGACAGGAATTTCACAGGAATCAGTTCATTTTCACAGAAAAAACACAGAAACAGAAAAAAAAAAAACTCCCATGTTCCAAACAGGCCTTAGTTTTTCAAACTCCATTTGGGACTCTGGGACGGCCGGACCGGGGGAGGCAGCATGTCGGGTCCAATCGTCCAACCATAGTCCATCTCGTTACACGATACAAAAACTTCTGTGGCCGCGCCGACTCAGTAGCATAGCACATGTGATGAGAATTGAGAAAGAGGACAGTACTGGCATGGATGGTGGAATTGGAACTGGAACTCTCGACGAGTCTCCATGTGAGTAGCGTGGAAGTCTTGGGTCCATGGCCTCACCTGAGCAGCGCGATTCGGTCGACGCACAGATATTTGTACATGGCCCATCTGCTTGCGATCAGATACTAGAAAAATAGGCGCGGCCTTGCCACGCCATTAGTTTGATTGTGCCTGTGTCGGTGTTACGGACATATAAAAGATGAACCGTATCGTAGTCTTTGCAACTATATTTTGGTATTCCTAAGTATGATCTTTGCTCATATGGTTCAATCTGGTATTGAATTTGTTCAGGAGAGAAATATATCATACCATGAGGTAAAGATAAGTGCGCATGTTTTTGACCTTGTAAGCATCTTGGTTTTACAGCTTCTTGTTAGAACCTGGTTGTTCTTCATTTCATCTAACGTCTGCTCTCTCTCTTATATTTTCGCACGTATCTTGTTTTTGTCCACAGAATATTTTTATTTGGCACAATAGTCGTTTTAGTCTCTGAACCATTGCTCGAGGTTCAGTTTCACCCCTGAACTTTCAAAACGGCCATTTTAGGCCTCAAACTATACTTTTAGGCTCAGTTTCATCCTAGAACTTTAAAGATGATCGTTTCAGTCCTCAAAATTCACATATTGGACTCAATTTCATCCTAGAACTATGAAGATGATCGTTTCAATCCTTAAACTTTGCATATTAGGCTCAATTTAATCCATAAACTATCATATGTATATATATCCTACTAAATCATTTTTGTGGGAGCAGTTATAGTTGCTTCGAACGCAATTTATTCCTTAAGAAACGTGATATATTGAAACAATAACATATTTATAATTTTTTATTAGGTACTTCTAGAGTTAGGCTCAACTAATAACCATTTGTGTATAAAATAATAATTTTTATCCATGGGCTAAAAATAAGTCATATTTAAGAATATTTAGATCTATATTTATATTCATATTAGAATATGAATATAAATATTGAAAGTGTGCTATCCGATTCGGTAGTTGGGGCGATGCCAGAGACAATAGTACCTAACAATGACTATCCATCTCAAATCGCACGTGGTGCTGGACAAAGGACAAAGTTGAATCAAAATGCATTTTGCTAATTCATTGATGAAATTGTGTCTAAAATATTAAGTTTTCTTGTCGATAGACAAAATTGGGTTGAAAATAAAAGTTTAAAGACCAAAATACACTTTTGATACTTTATAGATGAAACTAAGCCCAAAATACAAAGTTTGGGGACTAAAACGATCATTTTTATAGTTCTGGGATGAAATTGAGTTTAAAAGTAGGTTTGAGGACTAAAATGGCCGTTTTGAAAGTTAAGGGATGAAACTGAGCCTCAAAAAATAGTTCAAGGACTAAAACGGCTATTCTGCCGATCAGATTGATTTGTTCTTTTCCCATTTCTATAATGAACAGTATGTGGCATAGTTATTGCATAAGAGAAAATCAAGAGTTAGTAAATGTGAATGAAATAGAAATATAATATTATAACTACAATAAGGATATTAATAATATAAAACAATATAGGGTTCATTGTGCACATCTTAATGAAATTATATAAATTATTAGGATATTAATAGTATAAAATAATATAGATATCATGCAAGTTGCATACCTAGAAAAGAGAAAAACACCGTCGTTGGCCGAAAAAAAACACACATCCATCCACCCTGCCGTCTCCTTGTTCCTTCGACCTGCCTCCCTCTGCTTTCCGTGTCGGCTGTCTTCCTGAGCAGACGCACGCGTCCCGGCAGCTCGCACGTGGCTGCGCGCTCCGGCAGGCCCCATGGCGGCGGAGGCTGCGGGGCCCCGGCAGCCCGCGACCCGGTGGCTGTGCGCCTTGGCGACCCGCGCAGCGGCGACGGACAGCCATCGCGCCTGTGCAGTTGCATCCGCCCATCCTTGTGCAAGGGGCTCACGGGCGCAGGCAAAGCAGGAAGCTATCTTTTTTCGATATCTTCTCTCCCTTCCCTCTACTCGTGAGGCCTGTGACCGACGACGGGCAGTCCAGCTTTATTTTCCTTCCCTTTTTTTTTCTTTTTCTTGACTCCACGCCGCGACGGCCGGTGGCCCCGCGACCTCGCGCTTCGACGACGCTGCTCCGCTCCAAAGTCGCAATCCCCTCGCTCCGTGCCTTTTTTTTTTGTTTGTTTGATCGTACAGTGAAGACGTCCGATGCGTCCGGACATCTCCTCCCCACTCACTCGTCTCCCCACTCGCTCGTCTCCTCCCCCATCTTATCCACTCCTCTTCTTTTCTTGGTTGCTCCGCTCCGCCCACGCGCTCGTCCAGCGCCGCGCCAGCGCGCTCCTCCCCGCGCGCGCCTTTGTGCTGCGCCGGCGGCGAGCCCGTCCTCCTCCCTCCCCTCTCCCCTTCCTTCCTTCCTCCCCTCCCTGCTCCCCCGCGCCTTCCCCCCCGCTGCGACATGCTCGGCCTCCTCGCCACCGGAGTGGGGGCGGCGGCGGGGGCATCTGGTGAGCCCGCCGACTCCGCTCCCTCCTTGGTGCTCTTGTCCTCACGCGCCGCAACTCCATGGGCTCCGACGAGGTAGGTGGGGGAAGGATCTAGATATGAGGCGCCTCTTCCCCCCGCCTCCCCCTTCTGGATCTCGATCTGGTCCCTTCTCTTCCTCCCCTTCCTCCTCCTCTTTCTCCTCCTCCTCGCCCCCTCTGGATCTATGGTTTTGATGGCGGCTACGGTTTTGTGGCGAGGCAGATCTAAGCTACATGCAACGGATGATGTGAAGCACGTTTCTCTGATGTTGCAGTAGCTTCTTCTCCTTTGTTGCAGCAGCTTTTTCTCCTGGTGACGAGTCAGATCTAAGCTACATGGCAACAGATGATGTGAAACATGATTATCTGATGTTGCAGTAGCTTCTTCTCCTTTGTTACATTAGCTTCTTCTTTTTGTTGCAGCAGTTTTTTTTCTCCTTGTTGCAGTAGCTTCTTCTCCTTTTGTTGCAATAGCTTCTTTCTCCTTGTTGCAGTAGTTTCTTCTCCTTTGTTGCAGTAGCTTCTTATCCTTGTTGCAGCAACTTTTTCTCCTTTGTTGCAATAGCTTTCTTTTCCCCTGCTAGTTGTCTTCTCCTTGTTGCAGTAGCTTTTTTCCTTTGTTACATTAGTTGGTTTTCAATGTTTTAACAGTTTTTTGTTTGTTTCACCAGTTTCTGTTTGTGTTTTATTAGGTGTCTTTCCAATGTTTCAATAGCTTTTTTCGTTTTGTTTCAACAGTTTTTTTTCGTTTGTTTCATCAGGCGCCCTTCGATGTTGCAATAGTTTTTTTCTCCCTTGTTTGCAGTTCGGGGGGTTGGACTATGGTGGTGAGCTGGTGGCGGGGGACGGATGTGCTAGGGTCGGCAAGGTTGGGGGCGAGACAGATCCGTGCGCGGGGGAGGTGGGGGCGCTTTTCTTCTCCGTGCGGGGGGGGGGGGGGGCGGGGGGGGGGGGGGCGGACGGGGCGGTCTTCTCCGTGCGGGGCGAGGCGGGGGTCGCGATTTATTTTTTCTCCGCGGGGGGCGGGGCAGGGGCGTGCGGGGCGGGACAGGCGGTGGCGCTCGCGGGGTGGGGCAGCGTCCGGACGCACCCCTGGAGCCGGGCGTCCGGGCGCTAGCAGCCCCGTTGTTTGATTGATTTTTTTTTGTTGGTGCCTCACATAATTTATGTTGGTTATGTTTCTCGATTTCTATTCTATTTCTATTTGGATTCAACTCCGATCGAACTCAGTTTGATCCGAGCACTTGTTTTGATGTCGATCTTGTGCAGAGTGGCCTCAATTTACTGTTTTACTACACCCAATCTCACATTACCGATTTGGAAACTCCTTTCACCCGTGTCGATCTCCAACTATCTGATGACGCTTAGGAACCTACAAGTGAAATTATCTGTGTCGGTCTCCAACTCTAACGTGTAGGAACGTAGAAGTGAAAAAATGAATCATGTGCGCATACGGGAGGCCGGGCGGTGTGTCTGGGATAGTTGCGTCAATAAATAGGTCAGACTAAAAAATAGGTTGAAATTTTGTCTATTTATTAATAGGTATAGATAGATTATTAAACATAATTAAGTTAAGAGATTTGGCTTATGGGAAAGTAAAACATCAAACATATAATTAAGCACATGTAACATCTTACCGCTCCCCAACCACGTGACTTGCACACAAACTAAGCTAGGCTAATCATCGAGCAGGTAAGGTTTCTTAGGCTGTGTTTGGAGAGGCTCCGACCGGCGTCGGCTCCTTCACTATAGCTGCACTGCGACGGAGCCGGCCGGAGCACCCAAAACTTAGCTCCCTAGGCTCGTCTCTAGTGGCAGCCGGGGCCAGAGCCTGCAAAGTGCAGCGCACAGTGACACACAGGGCCACACAGTGCAAGCACAGGTGGAGCCGGAGCTGCCGAGAGCGCCACCAAAAGCAGCCTTAATGTCGAATACATATATGGATTCTCACCTTAGTTTTGTAGCTACCTCTACTTTTCAGCAGTGGGTGACATCTATCAACACAACAAGCCCCATGTTTTGTATTCCCTCCGTTCCAAATTATATTTCGTTTGACATTTTTTATCCCAAGTTTGACCACTCGTGTTATTCAAAAAATATTTGCAAACATAGTCAAACTTAAAGTCATTCTTGAAGAACTTTTGTTAATAAAGCAAGCCACGACAAAAGAAGTGATATTTTGCACAAATTTTTGAATAAGATGAGTGGTCAAACTTGGGGTCAAAAAAGTCAAACAAACTATAATTTAGAACGGATTTATTAACTTAATTAATGTAACATCCCAAAATTTTTCATTATTTTTAAAAGAGCTAAATATGATTTACTTATGTATTTTTGAGTGTGCATTCAAATATAGGAGATAATAAATTTTTGTGAAATTAAAATTTATCATAAGGTTAGTTACATGATGATGTACCCATGCCGATGCATTTTATTTATTGTGATGACTGCTTTTTATTCCAATGCTAAAAGGTTTAAAATTATTTGAAATTGGATTTGAAAAATCAATTTAGGAAATAAAAAGGAAATTCTATTCACTCTCCCTCTCTTCCTCCATTTCGGCCCGTTGGCCGCTTTTCTTTGGCCCGCCCGCATTTTTCCTCTCTCCCTCTTTTTTCTCCCTTGTTGGGCCGGCCCGTCAGCGCTGGATAACCGCCGCTGCCACTCTCTCCCGTTCTCCCGCTGCGGCTGACCGCCTGGGCCCGCTTGTCGGCACCTCCTCCAACCTTCCGCTGGACTCGGACGCGCGCGGCCGGGGCGAAACCGCCGCTGCCCACGTTCGCTCCTCCCATCGTGGGAGCGTCTCCTCGCGCCTGGGCGCCTGGCCCTTTTAAAATGGAAGCCGCACCCGACGCCGCTCCCTCTGCTGCCTTCTTTGCTCCAATCCCGCTCGCGAGCGTCACAACCGCAGCACCGCAAAATCACCGGAGTCGCCGTCCGTCGCCTCCGCGTCACCATCGTCTTCGAGCCGCCCCCATCTCAGTTTTACTGCTCGGTGAGCTTCCCCATGGTCTCCTCTTCCTCCCCATGCTGTCGCTTTCTGGTTTGGTGGCTTCTAGGGCCATTTTCCCCATCGCCGGCGAGCTTCTCGCCACCGGCCATGGCAGCCACCACATCGGTCGCCTTCCCCGGCCGCACATGTGACATGGTCGAGTTCGCCATCCCCTCCGCATCCTCCCCGTAGCTTCCAATTGGAGAATGGAGCTCCGTAGCGCTCGATTGCATCACTCCGGCGAGCTCCTCGTCGTCGGTCATGGCGCGCATACCGCGCGGGCCACCTCGTGGCCGCGGTTTGTCCCGGGGCGAGTTCGCTTTCTTCCTCGCATCGTCCCGGTGGAGTCGGTGATCAAAACCATGGCCCGTAGGGCCCTAACCAGTCACGCCGGTGATCTTTCCACCGCCATTCATGGCGGCGCCACCGCGTTCACCCCCAACTCCGGCGGCCCCGTTCCCCTTCTCCCTCCCAGATCTAACCGTAGCCATTCATCTTCAATCCTGTGGCTCAGGATCACCCATACCCCTTCGATGGTATTTTTGTTAAAGAAACCCCCAGTTTTCTGTTATTTGAACCCGGCGTCCTTGGCGTATTCCCGAAATGCGCATTCTCATTTTGAAGACGTAGTTTCTTCGGTTTAAATGAAAAATACGTTTTCAGATTAATTATAGATTTGCCACTGCAATAAAACGCTTATAAAATCGTCGTTTTAGCTCCGATTTGACCCGTTCAACTTGCGTTAGTTCCGTAATTTCATGATCTATGCAATAGTGCTATTCTTAGACCTGTTAGGAGCTTTTGAATTTCTCGATTAAGTCTAGTTTAATAGCTAGCTTTTGGAACCATAAATAGCCTGTAACTTGTGCGTTGTAACTCCGTTTTTCGTGCAATTCGCGTTGTTGTGATCGTAGCGAGACGTAGATGATTTTGGTAAATATTTTATATAGTTTTATTTATTGTTGGTGTACTGTGCTAATCGTAGTCATGTTTTGCTTGTATGTCTGTTCTGGAATGCGTGTTGTACTTCGTGTCGTTCGAGTTCAGATGGTGAGGAGTACTTCGGGAATCCGGATACGTACGAGGAGCAGCAAGACCAGCAGCAGTTCGTGAACCAAGGCAAGTATAGCATGGGCCTACCTTGTTGTCCTATTCATTATATAATATACTCATTATGCATGTGTCTAATATTGCTCGACTATAAGGACTTCCTAGCTAATTGATGACCTGTACCTTGATTCCTATGGGGTTATTTGCATATGGGTAGAATGCTAGTGCTCTAACTAAACATGATCTACACTATGACTAATGGAACCAATGGATAAACATGATGGTAACAGTGGAACTATAGGGTGAAGGTGCAAATGATGTTGATCATGTTGCCCTAAACCCTCCGTAAGGACTTATCTGTAGGGCAAAAGGTAGGACATACAGTGCAACCGTGAGAGTTATATGGCTCTGACTTTAGCTCAGTAATAGGATCTTTTCTAGCTTGTTAGAGGTTACCCGAAAGGGCGCAAGAGGGGCTTGCCACGTTGGGTATAGAACTGCCTCTGTTCTGATGTGTATAGCCTGCGGGAATTGTACCATCGAAAGGGGTTCTCTATATCTGCCTGCCGAGGAAACCTTGCGGCCCTAACTTGTTAGAAGGGGCCTATGGAAGGCTTCATAGTGTACCCTGCCTACTCACCTTGGGAGTGTTAGGGGGTCAACGGGCCCCGGGCATATGGGCAACACGACTCACGGGTAAAGATGCACAACCTCTGTAGAGTGTTAAAACTGTTATAACAGCCGTGCTCACGGTCACGAGCGGCCAGGAAAACTCACAGAATAGATGGTTATTGACATGTGGATGACTTATGACGATGATGATGAGATTATACTGATGATCAATTACTCTCCTTAACTCTAGTAGGTGATCATGTGGGTTAAACGGGAGCTTAAGCATAACTTAATAATAATTAATAATAAAATATTGATCTATTAAAAGTGCTAACTGCAGTCAATCGTGTCTATCCTTTTTGAGCCTCATGAATCCTCATACTATACTTGCGGAGTATGAGTGTACTCATACTTGTTATTATTTCATTTTTGGATAAAAATCCCGGATGGATAATAGATGACAGTTTCTACGAGGATTTCCCTGAAGATTTCTAGGTTTGGGTCAACCAGTCGACCTTCCCTGTGGAGCAGCTACTCCGTTTGAGAGTGTTATTTACTTTTCCGCTTGTTATGTTAAGAACTACGTGATGTAATATCGTGATGTATGTACACAGTGATGGTACTTCTGTTAATTTGTCGATTTATGTGTGCGACTATTCCTGGGGCGTATATAAGATGTATGCACTCTATATTGTCCTTTAATTGGAGTGTGACAATTAATCAATCTCAAACCGTGCTGGCCAATAGTTCTTTTTAGGTACATAGTGGTATGGTGTTCATTTTTTAAGTGAAGGACAATGCCAGAACCGCATATTAGAGACTCTGGTAAGCAGTTATCAGAGACTATAAAAACATGTCACTTATATTACGTCTCTGATGTGAACACATCAGTAACGTGTAAAAACACATCATTGGTGTCAAGACATCAATGACGCACATTAGACAGACACGTCTAATGACCCTTCATTAGGGACTCTTATAGAAAAATGTGTCTTTTTTATAACACTTCATCAGAGACTCTTATAACCAAAACACATCTCTAACACTGTATGGGAGGCCTCCATGTTCACAAAGCATTGGCTCCCATTTTGTAAGACATACAAAGTTGAGCCATGGTCACACCAACTACTTCTCATAGTCAGATAAGCCCCATGATCAGCACACCTTAAAAGAATGGCCATTCACATATTTTTCAAACACCATTGGACCCACCGCTTAAGTAGCCATTCCAAATAAGCATGCCTGTGTTAGGGCTCAAACGAGAGATAACAATATAGAATGCAATTGGTTTATTCATAGTGTACTTAGATTTTTCCCATGACAACAAATATTCCATTGGATAGGGCCTATATGAGGAAATGGCTAAGCGAATTGATTCAGCTGTTATGTTAGGCAAAATTTCGGAAGAAACCAAAGCAAGACCATAAAGGATTTTTTTGAATGGGATTCAGAAATTACTTCATAAAAAACACCAGCCAATTCTTCAGGTAGCTTTCCTTACCTCCAAGTGGAGAATGATTTACTAATTGTGGAATGATTAACTCTATAATATTAGTGAATCCCAATGCTAAAATTTGTTATTTGCTAGGTTCTAATAGATGGGAAAGACATCAATGCTAATGACAAGGAAGCTAATGTACTTCCAACACTAGTATAAATGGCACTAGAGAATAGGTTATAATAGAGATGCACTTTATTCACATCCCTTGTCTTCGTAGACTCGTCTAGAAAGAGTCTCGATGTCTTTTCATTGATGATGTGTTTTGTTTACGGCCATAGGCGACACCTAATTAGAGATTTGTTTAGTTTACCCGTGTCTATAATCTTATTGTAACATCTCAGTCCATTGGTAGACTATAGTAGTTAGCCCATGTGCCCCATGTGTGGTTGTAGTTGTTAGATTTGGTATCACCTTGGAACTTTAGAAGGGTGAAGGCTAACTTATGATCCTTATTGCTCCAAACGTAACACCTTCAGGTTAACACTTTTACGTAAAGCGAGGACAACTGTACAAGAGAGCCGGTGTGCATATGCGGGCCTGTTCCATATGAGCAATTGGCATAAGCAGAGTTTGGATACGGGTTGTTATAAACGATATTCAGAGCATTAATTTCGCACCCTTCTCATGGCCTTACCAGTGATGTATAAGATCTAACGCAAGCTAAGCCTAATACATAGGCCTTGTTTGGTAGAGAGCGGTAAAAAGAAATGATTTTCCAAGAAGCTACATAAATGAAGCAAAACATCGGCCCTGCTTGGTAGAGAGTGGTAAAAATTTATAAATGAAGCAAAAACACGGTCAAAACAGTCTTGTCTAACCCAGCTTCTACGTTTTAGTATAAATGGGTACCGTGGGAAGAAGCATGGCTTAAAAACACAGACTCTGTTCATCCGGCTTATAATCCGTACTTTTCAGCTTGTTTTTCAGCTAGAACAGTGTTTTTCTCTCACAATAATTCAGCCAATAATATTTTTCAGCCGGTTTATCAGCTGAGCCGATCGGGGCCATATTGGTTAACTTTTATCCTTATGCTCCATGCGGACCGGGCCTGCCTGTCGACGCCAGAACCAAATGAAAATCGCGTACTGCACTCTGCCCATGCATGAAACAGCTGCAGGGCGGTGTGGCCGCAAGCTAATCTCACGTTTTTTGTTTTCTTGGCCGCAAGTCCTGCAGTAACCCGGAATTCCGACAGGAACCTTGGGCGCACATTTGCGAGCCAACCCGAGACCATGTGTGCGACCGCCTTCTATACTTCTCCCTTCGTTCTAAATTATAAGACATTCCAAGAATCTTGAAGAGTCAAATCATCTTAAGTTTGATCAAAATTATAGAGAAAATTATAAAAATTTATAACATCAAATAGATATACTATGAAAATATAATTAATGAAGAATCTAATAATACTTAATTAATGTCATAAATATTATTATCTTATTATATAAATTTAGTTAAATTTGAGATTTTTTTGACTCTAATTTAGGACTGAGAAAGTATGCTAGAGCTGCTCCTGCTACTACAAAATGGAGCCATAGGCTTCCATGCGCGCGATCCATTTCCGAGACAACGGCCACGTCCTTTGGCCACCGTCACGGGGTCGTTGCGGCGGAGCCACGTCACGAGTCACGACATCAACCCCATGCATGCGTCCTCTGACTCTGACTCCTGGATCTTTGGCTCTCTGCTTCTCAGTTCTCAACTTGTGGTCGCCTGTATATACTGCGGTCCGCGATGTCGTCCTGCAGGAGCAAAATACCGGATCAGACAGCTGCAGCCGGCTCACGCTAACAACAGCCAGTACGCTATCTGTGGAGGTCCGATAAAACGATGTGGGGCCTGACTGTTGCTGTTGTTCGTGCGAGATGACAGGGAGACAGAGTGCATGCGACGTGGATCCGCTGCCGCTACTATTTTCAACTAACTAAAAAATATTATAACTCACAAACAAAAAAACCAAATTAAATTCCAATTGCACAATTAAATTCGTTTCAATAAATCCTTCAAAACAAGATCTCACATGGATATACTGAGATAAAATTTATAGAGGATGACAAGTGGGGCTATTGTTGGTAATTGGTATAGAGTATGAGATATAGAGGATGGATGGGTGCGGGAAAAAGTGATATAGAAGAATGACTAGGACGGAATATTGCTTTTAGAGGATGAATATAGAGGATGAAGAGTGCGATCAGTCTAAGCGGGTGTTTGGAATCACCTCCTAAACTTTAAACTTTAGTCGTTATCCCATCGAATATTTGATACATGTATGGAGTATTAAATATAGACTAATTACGAAACTGAATGCACAGATTAAGACCGTTCTGCGAGACGAATTTTTTTAACATAATTAGTCTATGATTTGTCAATGTGGTGCTACAGTAAACATACACTAATAATGAATTAATTAGGCTTAATAAATTCGTCTCGTGAACGGCTAACATATTCTATAATTTATTTTTTTATTAATATTCAAACACCACGATACGCTCACGAGACACCTCTAAACACACTGACCTAATCCTCCCCACGCCCGTGAAACCATTTGCATGTCGTCCTATCTACTAGCTTGGTACCCTCTTCATTCTAAATTATAAGACGTTTGACTTTTTTTTTTTGACTTCAAGTTTGACTACTCGTGAGTGGTCAAATTTAAAGTAAAAAAGTCAAATGTTTTATAATATGGGGCGGAGGGAGTATATATGAAAAATCACGGCATCCACGGCCTGAGGCATCCTTTCTCTGAGTCGGCAATGGAGCACGACATCGCGCACGGTGGCGGCGCTGTCCCCGCGGGCGAAGAACCATTCGAGGTGTCTCATCAAGGGCTGGAGCAGCAGGAGTTCAGCGACTCTGAGTCGGGCTCCGAGTCCATCGAGATCTCCGACCTGAAGCGCCGCATGTGGAAGGACCAGATGCTGCTCAGCAAGCTGGAGGGGCGCGCCGGCGGGGCGGCCCCGTCCAGGCCGCTTGCGCCACCGACGGCGGGCGCGGACGGGGAGGAGGAGGAGAACCCCGAGGTGCGGTGCCGGCGCAAAGCGATGCTCCGCGCGCAGGACGGCGTGCTCCGCCACATGCTCAAGATGATGGAGGCCTGCAACGCGCGCGGGTTCGTTTACGGCGTCATCGACGAGGCCGGCGAGCCCATGTCCGGCTCCTCCGACAGCCTCCGCGGGTGGTGGAAGGGCAACGTCAGCTTCGACCGGTCCGGGCCCATGGCGCTCACGGCGGCCCCGACCGCCGGCGAGAGCCCGCTCGGGGCCGCGTCCTGCCTCCACCGCCTCCAGGACATCCAGGACAGCACGCTGGGGTCCGTGCTCTCGGCGCTCATCCAGCACTGCGTGCCGCCGCAGCGGAGCTTCCCGCTGGAGCGCGGGCTGGCGCCGCCGTGGTGGCCCACGGGGGAGGAGGCCTGGTGGGGCGCCCAGGGCGAGGTCCAGGCGCACCAGGGCGTGCCGCCGTACCGGAAGCCGCACGACCTCAAGAAGGCGTGGAAGATCTCGCTGCTGAGCGCGGTGATCAAGCACATGAGCCCGCGCTTCGACCAGATGCGCAAGCTCGTGTGGCAGTCCAAGCGCCTGCAGCAGAAGATGAGCACCAAGGAGACGCAGACGTGGTCCAAGATCCTGCGCCAGGAGGAGACGCTCAGCCGCCGCCACAAGAGCTCGCTCAAGATCACGCCCCTCGACGGCGACGGCGGCGGCGACGAGGAGGCAGAGGAGGACCGAGACGGCCTGGAGGACGTAGTCCGCGGTGTGCACGACAAGCGCAAGCGCGAGCTGATCAGTACAGGAGATAACAGCGGGCGGAGCAGCGGCGGCGGCGAAGGCGGGGAGCTAGTGGTGGCCGGCCTCGTGGCGGATGAGAAGAACCCTATCCCCATCGATGAGCTCCTGAAGCGTTACTACAGCTGCGGCGTGCCTGATCATGATCAGCACGAGAGCTTCGTCGTCGCGCCGGAGGACGAAGCAGAAGCAGGCGTCATGACGATGCCCCTCGGAGAGCTGGACCTGTGCGGCGTCGTCGACGAGGTGCCGCCGGACGTGCTGTTCGATCTCATCGCGAGCTGCTCGGGAGCGGACGACGACGCGTTCCGCCTGATGCAGGACTGAGAAGTGACTCAGCGTGTTGGTCCACGCCCACGCGTCGCCGCGCGATACGCCTGCTTGGGCGGGAGGAATGACGTGGCGCGTGGCTGATGGATGCATGTTAGCTAGTCAAAGTGCGTCTAGGTACTATGCTTGTTTGCGTTCCATTTCTTCTGAGCTTATCGCGATGGGTGGTGGGAGCTGTGAGCATGTGACTGTGACTCTATGAGTCGTCTGTGACGTCAGCTCAGTAGATTTAGACCAATACCAAAACCTAGAGTGGTCACGGATGTTTATAGGGTAGCCATTCTAAATTTTGTTGAGGTTATGAGCATTGTTCGCCTAAATGGTCGTCGTTTAGTCTGTTTATACACCGTTTAAACGCTACACAGTGAATAGTGATACACCATTTCCTTTTAGTTGACCATTTAGCCTATTTAAACGGTCGTTTTACCCGTTTAATTGGCTGTTTAGGCCGAATAATGGCTAAACGGTACGTGGTATGTCATTGTTTTTTTTCCCCTTTTTAGGGAATTATAGTTATGTGGGATCTTGTTTTGTACATAATAACACAAGGAATATTATGGCGAAAACAGAATATGTTATTGAGTAGATATTCGCATTTCAAGCTAGCTTGGTTATCTGAATATTATGAACTGCATGCATTCAATGATCGCTTGACATCTCGGGCTTTCAAAGTGGCGGGCACTTGACATACGGTTCAAAAGACCGGACCCTATTTACATACGCTTGTTTAAGAATCGATTTTAATCTAGCCAGGATTTTCTGACAAGTCACGACTTAAAGAATTTGCAGTTTGAAGAATCTGGACGTTTGACAATCCTGATTTTTTCCCTCATAGATTCTATGTCCTGAGTGTAAAATGACTTGTATGCCTTTGATATTAAAATAGCTTATTTGTTGACCGAGTACAAGCTGAAAGCAATGATGATACTAGTTTCTTTAATAGGAAGATCGTTACATTAATAACTAATCCATAGGAAAATGAAATGAATAAAAGATGAACCACTCTCATTCTCTAAAATACAATGAAATCTAGATGGATATATATACAATCAATCACCAAAATCATAAAACAACATTAGTCTCATACATGAAGTAGGCAAATAAAATAGCATTGTTTCTCCAACGCACGAATAATAATTGGGAAGGTTCAAGGAAGATGTCTGCTCCTGAAGTTTGGGCGTCGATAAGAGAGCTGGTGACAAGGGAGAGGGCAAGAGGTGAGCACTTTGGGCATCGATGAGGGAGCTGGTGGAAGGGAGAGACGAGTGCTCAACACTGGCAGAGTGGCAGGGCGACCATGGGAGTTGGGTGTCGGTGCACCCTCGAGAGCGGGCAGCGCAGGGGAGTTGCTTGGCCTGGCGTAGACCCAGCGGGCGGCAATGCAGGGGCGAATCGGGGAACGAGCGGCGACTAACCCTAGCTCTGGGGGGGTGTGTGTCGGGAGAAGGGGTATCGGGGGAAAGAAGCCTCGCGATGGAGGAAATGAGGGTGCGGACTCGTGGTACAGGATTATGGACTCCTATTGCAAATGGACATTTTTTCATCGTAGCGGTTAAGAGAATCAAAAAAATAATCAAGGCATTTAGGTGGGATTCTCGCCTATTGATTCCATTTAAAATATGGTTTTAAACATATCCAAGTAGGGCCTAGGAACTTAAAAGGCAACAACCTAGCACCAAGATACATCTTCAATTGACGTCGCCCGAGCCACACTGTCTGAAGCAAGTTACAACGCCTCGCATTTACGAGACTTCAACCGCTGATCTACTGACAACTGACTTCTTGAGGTGTGACTCCGTACAAGCAAGCAACTCCGTGAGGCGTGACTCCGAACAAGTCTGAAGCAAGCACCGTGGTTTCTCATCCCGCTTATTGTAATTTTAAATTTTTAAGGGCTTGTTTTGATGGCCATGTATAATTGTCAAAGAATAGACTGCACAACCGTACACAACCACGAGTTGATCTATATTGTGATTATGTGAATTGCCAATAGGTCGTTCTCCATTGTCCTAAAACTAATGCTTGGTATAGTACTTCGGTCTGATTAGTCACCACAAGCTGCAATCGCGAGTGACTATTATACCAGAACTTCTGAGATTTAGTTTGTCTATAGACTTCGGAAACTCCGGATCCGTGCTGAAAACGATGAGAAGGATAGCTGCTTGATGGATCGCATGGTAGCCTGAAATTGCTCTATTTTCTAATGTGCTGTTTTTATAAGGGAGAAAAAAGTGTTTTTATAAAGGAATAAAAAAATGTGTTTTTGGATTACGAAGATCTATTCTGATGGCCGACAGTTGGAGTCTCTTCTTGGGCCAAAACACTCAGATCGGTCAGTCTTCAGTCTTCACGCTGTAGTACATGATCCTGCGAAGGCTAGTGTCTCCCATCCTCGACGGCGCCACCACCAGCTCACGCGTCCATGCCACCGCAGCGGCGCACGCGGCCGCCACCAAAGCCGGCCACGCGGCGGACGTCATCCTCTCCAACCACCTGATCGTCTCGTACGCGAGGTCCGGCCTCCTCGAGGCCGCGCGGAGGGTGTTCGGTGAAATGCTGCGCCGGAACGTCGTCTCCTGGTCAGCGCTCATCTCCGGGTGCGCTCAGGCAGGGAAGCCGGATCTGGCGCTGGAGCTCTTCGCGCGGATGGGAGACGTGCGGCCGAACGAGCACGTCTACGCCAGCGTGGCGCGCTCCTGGGCCGCCCTGCAGGCGCTCGCGGCGGGCGCGCAGGTGCACGCGCACGCCGTCAAGAGCGGGTTCCTGTGCGCGTCCTTCGTGGCCAACTCGATCGTGTCGATGTACATGAAGTTCGGCTGCTACGAGGCAGGGTACGACGTCTTCAGGTCGCTCTCGGAGCCCAACCTCGTATCGCACAACGCCCTGATCTCCGGTCTGGCGGCGAGCTCCCGACCGGAGATGGGTCTGGATGTGTTCAGCCGTTCAGGCTTATGAAGCTGCGCGGGCTGCGTCCTGATAGGTTCTCGTACGCTGCCGCTCTTGTGATCTGCAGCAAATTGGAGGATTCTAGTATTGGAGCAGCCTTGCATTGTGACACTGTCAAGACTGGGCTGGACGTGACCGCTTTTGTGGGCAATGTCATCTTGGGCATGTACTCGAAACATGGTACCATCGCTGAGGCAGAGCAGGTGTTCTTGTCTGTGGGAGTGAAGGATGCTGTCACTTGGAACACCTACATTGCTGCAAACTCCCAGCGTGGTGGCCACATGGAAGCTCTCAAGCTTTTCAAGGACATGGTGGATGGGAACGTTTGTCCGGACAACTTCACGTTCGCCAGCGTGCTAGCTGCTTGTGGGGAGCTCTCTCTGTTCCGGCATGGCCGTCAAGTTCATGGCCACCTCATCAGAAGCAGGGATGATGTTGATGTCGCTGTGCGCAATGCGATCATGAGCATGTACGCAAGGTGTGGTCAGATGGTGTTTGCTGCTCGCGTGTTTGATCGCTCGCCGGATCACAACTTGCTTTCTTGGAACACACTGATCTCTGGGTTCAACAAACAAGGCCATGCCGAGGAAGCCATGGACGCCTTTGAGCGGATGAAGGAAACTGGGATGGCTCCGGACTCAATCACATTCACTGGCCTTCTAGCTGCCAGCAACCATGCCGGACTGGTCAACCAAGGCATGGAGTATTTCAGCTCCATGGTCCGAACATACGGCGTCTCACAGAGAGCCGAGCACTTCTCTTGCGTCATCGATCTTCTGGGCAGAGCTGGGAGGTTGAAGGACGCTGAGGGACATGTCCAGGCATCGGCGTTCCGGGACGATCCCGTAGTCCTGGGCAGCCTGCTCTCCGCCTGCAGGGTCCATGGGGACACGGACGTCGGCGGGAGGGTCGCCGAGAGATTGCTGGCGCTTGGTCCGGCGACGAGCTCGCCGTACGTGCTGCTGTCGCACCTGTACGCGTCGGGCGGGAGGTGGGATGGCGTCGCCGAGACTTGGCGGATGCTCAAGGACGGCACGGCGAAGAAGAAAGACGCCGGATGTAGCGTGGTTGGTTTGAGATAAGTGATGATGGTGCCCTGTTGGACAATTGGAGAAGCTGAGCACTGAAGCGTTTCAGCATTCTGCTGATTGCTGAAGAGATATCTCCTGTTGCTGATGCCGGCAGCTGGCAGAGATGTGAGCGGCGCCATGGACGAGCGGTTGCGCGAAGCTGACGGCCTGTGGCGAGACAATCGTGTTGGCGCTGGCCGACGCCCCGGTGTCTTCGGCTCTGGAGGTTCTGGTGCAGTCAGATAGAGGCTTTTGAGTTGTGAACCGTTTTAGCCCCCTGGCCCTAATTGCTACCCACTCCTCCAAGCCGGCGGACCGAACGCAATCAGGACGGTCTAGGTGCTAAAAAAAAAGGACACTCTGGAACACGTCAATTTGAAATTGTACGGGAATTCACATTCGTGTGAGGAGTCCCTGCTCCCCCCCTAATCGTATTAGGCCAGTGTCAACGGAGACCAATGCAAAGTTTTGTTCTAGAGTTTTATAGACATTTAATTCTAAGACTTATAGAGAGTTGATAATCGTGTCAAGAGAGTTTTATTCTCTCTTTTTATTAAAATATTGCCATGTCATCAAAAATGCATATGTGGCAGGGTATTAAATGCAAATGAAACTCGTATGAAACTTCCACTGAGACTGGCTTTAACCGACTTGCTAGCAACCGGACATCAGGTCCACGGTGTTTGCGCAAGGAGCAAGCAAGCGCCTAGCGCAGCGAGCTCATGAGCGAGCGCATCAGCAGTGAGTCCGCACTGCCAGCCGCTTTCCACGCACATTCCATGCGCAACATCCGATTTGTTTTTGAAACATTCAGATGCAATAGTTGCAACATACAAAAGTAGACAGATGAAACACTCGAAACACGTGTCTGAAATACTTGCAAAAACGCTTGAAAAATATTTAAAAACCATTGCAAACATATGCAACATCCAAATGAACTCCAAGTGCCTACCTTTCCCCAGCAAGTCGTTCGACCTCATCCACTACACACGGTGCCGCGTCCCATGGCACACCGACGGTGCTGGCACACTCCATGACCTTGCCGTGGTGTATCTCCTCGCTCACGTGGATCCAAAGATCGGCAACCGGCGGCGCTAGGAGCGGTTGCACCCTGCAGCGTCGTACTTGAGGTTGAGGATGCGCATCGCAGCATTCTGGAGCTGGTGGGCAGTGCTGCTGTTTTTTTTAATCTCAGAGAGCTTTATAGACCACCAGCTCCAGGCAAATCACCGGAGACTAAATCGGTTACAAAGCTTGGTGCCTGGCACCCGAACACATCCCCTTCATCGGGAGGGACTGCTACACCATGGTTGGCCAAACAATCGGCCACCCTGTTACTGGTTCTGGGGCAAAAAGAAATTGAACATGACACGAAGTTGTTTAACATAATTACCCGGATTTGTCTAAATAGAGCACCTTCTAGGCTGTTATCTAAGCACTCTGATGTTAGCGCCTTGCCCAGAATTGAAGCATCTGTTTCCAGTTGCACCCTAGTCATTCCAATCTGTGCTGCTCTGCTTAGACCCTGGAAGGCAGCCACAGCTTCAGCATGCAGGGCACTTGCAACTCTTTTGATGGAACCTGCCCCACTATCTAGCACAGAACCAGTGCTGTCCCTTGCCACATAACCCCAACCTCCCTTCTTTGTCAAGGCCGAGAATGCCGCATCAACATTCAGCTTATAATGTTCTTTCTATGGGGGGCTTCCATTTTGGTTGCTCAGCTTGGCTTCTGGTCTTGTTTGGGCCATTTAGTTTTGCAAACTCATTTAAATGATACTGGACTGCATTACACACCTCCCCAGCGGCCTGCACTCTTTCTCCCGCATTTGCTTTGTTCCTCGCCATCCACCATCTCCACAGCCAAACAACAATTTTCAGTTGCATATCTGATTGCAGCACCCATATCTTCATTGCTACTTCCATCCCTGACCCACAGTTTGCTAAGGTGCAGCGCAGGTCCTCCATATTCATCGCTCGCCAACACTCCTGAGCCCCTTTACACTTGAAAAAGAGGTGGCCGCAGTCTTCATCAAGTCAGTTACACATGGGGCATAATGTTTCAGATTTGATCTTTCTTCTTTTCAGATTTCTCTGAAGTGGCAGACTGTTATGGACGAATCGCCAGAAAAACATTTAGACTTTGCTAGGCACTTTCAGCTACCATATTTTGTGTCATGGGAAAGGAGAGGCCGCTAAACCCCCTTCTGTTGATGTCCTAGCCTCCTGGCCTGCCTCATTGTCACGGTTCTGCGCAGCCGACTTGTACGCCGATTTGACAGAGAAAAGACCCTTTGAATCAAAGTGCCATGCTGGCCTATCCGGCAGGCCTTCTCCAATTGGGATTGTCAGGATAACCTCAGCTTCCTCCCCCCAGAAAGTATCTCGTACCAGTTGCTCATCCTAATCTCTAGTGTTTGGGTCAATGAGTTTTTCCACTCTTGTTAGCAGTGAGGCCCCTCTTGGGGAGGCCGGCCGTCGAGTCACTCCCCAAGGAATCCATGGATCAGCCTAGATATTTATTTGTCTTCCATCACCCACCCGCCAAATTAAACCTTTCTTCAATAGATCCACCCCTGTAAAATACTCCTCCAGGAATATGAGATGCCCCCTTTGGCTTGACACTCTAGGATGCCACTGTGAGGAAAATATTTGGCCTTCAATACCCTGGCACACAGACTATTAGGATTGGTCAGCAGCCTCCACACTTGTCGAGCCAGCATGGATATGTTGAACAGATGTAAGTCTCTGAACCCCAAGCCTTCCTTCTTCTTTGACATGGTCAGTTTCTCCTAGCTGAGCCAATGAACTTTATTTGTTTTATCCTACTGACTCCACCAGTACCGGTTCGCCATCGTACTAATTTGATCACATAGGGTCTTGGTTATGTCAAAACAGGACATAGCATAAGTAGGGATGGCCTGGGCCACGACCTTGACTAGAATTTATTTGCCCACCTTCGACAACATCTTTTCCAGCCATCCTTGAACTTGGCACCAAATCTTCTGCTTGATATATGCAAAGGTCTTTTTCTTCGATATCCCAATGGAGACATGCAACCCGAGGTACCTTTCCCCCCATTTCTCCTGTGAGATGGACAGGGTTGCTTTCATGTGGACCCGTACTGTTCTTTTTGTGTTTGAACTGAAGAGTATGGATGATTTGTCTTTGTTGATCATTTGTCCCGATGCCCTCTCATAGACTGCCAGTATCCTCTTCAGCTCAGCCGCTCTCTCATTTCGCGCTATCATCAAGATCAGTGAGTCATCCGCAAAGAAGAGATGGTTAACACTTGGAGCTGCAGGACAAACCTTGATGCCCACAATTTTCTGTTCAGACTCCGCCCTTTCCAGCATGGCGGACAGCCCATCAGCACATATAATGAAAAGATAGGGGGACAGAGGCCCCCCCTGCCAAAGACCCCGCTGTGGAATAATCGGCTCCGTGTATTCCCCATTGATTTTGATGCGGTAGTTTACCGACGAGACACACCTCATCACCAAGTTAGCCCACTGTTGTCAGAACCCAGCTTAAGCATCATACTGTGCAAAAAACCCCACTCCACCCGGTCATAGGCCTTGCTCATGTCTAATTTTATTGCAGCCACCCTGTTCTCCCCACTCCTCTTGTTCTTCAGATAGTGTGTTAGCTCATATGCCAATAAAACATTGTTCTCCCCCTCCGCCAAAGCAAAAGCCATTGGCAAAATCTGGTTCTTTGAGTCTACAGCAGCAGCCATCATCAATGTGCCCCTGTACTTGCCGGTGAGGAACGTACCATCAACAAGAACAACTGGCCAGCAATACTGAAATGCATGCTTGCACTGATCGAAATACCAGAACACACGGTACAGAATATGCCTCAACGGGTTCTGAAATACAACCCTCCTGTGTATATGAACGATCTCATGCCAGGGTTGAAGTGTTCCATTGCACACAAAATGCGTGTAACCCTGTTATAGGCTTCCTCCCAGCTACCCCAGCGAATTGCCAGGGCAATTTGCTTTGCCCGCCAAGCCTTTTCATACGTGACCTCATACCCAACAAAAGTGACTATGGTCTCCTGCAAGAAAGACATCAATACATCGTTGTTCTTATCTACAAGACCCAATATACGACGGGCAATGTACCGAACCGTCAACTAGGGATGGTACCATTTCCCCTCATTAGTCTGGCATCTGTGCGGCTGCTCCACTGAAGTTACCTTCCACTTCCCATCACTCCGCCTCTTCCATGCATTCAACTTCCATGAGCACGGGAATCCTGCCTTGCATACTATGTGGAATTTTACCTCCTTGTCGAAATGTCGAACCGTGTAAGGCCTATGATGATACACAACATAGTCCTGAAGGAACAACTTCATCTCAGACATCGTATTGAAAATCATTCCCTTCCTGAGTATTACATTTTTATGGTTGTACAATGATTCGTTACACATCTGCAAACCTGTGTCATAAACTGCCATATGCGACATGCTGACATCCTTATAATTTGGCACACCGGTAAAGGACAAGCCAGCCTCCCTCAGCTGTGTAAGCTTTGCCGATGTATAAGAGGGTGGTGCAACGTAATGTTGTGCCTCCCTAACCCTGCCCCATCCTTCATATTCCACTCCATCACCTGGATACCCTGTGGCTAATGTGCCCTGAGTCTGCATGGCATGAAGTACCTCAAGCGGTACTCCTCAGGGCATGCCACGAACCGGTGTACACATGGCAGGTGCACCTCCAGAGGGCATGGCACGAATCGGTGCTCGCATGACATGTGGACCTCCTTCCTCATTTTTTGAATCGTCAGAATCAGTGCTAACATCATCACCAATTATTTCCTCCTCTGCCGCCTTCTCCTCCTCCCATTCAAACTCGTCTACATCAAAATCATTGCTTATATGACCAACTGGAGGAGAATGAACCCGCTCCTGCGTCCAATTACCATCCAAGTCCATACTCTCCATAGTTTGTTGCACCTGCACACCACAATCTCCTTGAGTACCACTGTCGAAGGACGACTCCTCATTCTCAACATTCTCCAGCACCAACTCAGCCATGCCGACATTCGAACATTGGATGACCTTATTGTATCGGGACCACTCAGCTTGGTTGCACAAGTCCATCATCACATAGTGTGCCCTATTCTTTCCAACATCAAACCTACCCTTTTAGTGTAAAAGCCTCGCCAAATTTCAAACTCAAACGGTCACATAAATCACTGAAACTAGGAGTGCCATCAAACCATTCCAATTCTTCATACATATCCTCAAACTAGCAATCCTCTCTCCTAATACTTCCTCCGTAAACAACTCTTACACCGTAATCCATCTACAAAACGATTTGACATCCGATTATCAACTAACCAATATGGTAGTATTAATTACTACATAACTAACTAACTAAGTACAGTTATACTATAGAAATACAACATTAATACTACTTAACTAACTAACTAACTTTAGTACTAATTAACTATAGTAATACTACTTAACTACCTAACTTACTAACTAACTTTACTTACTAACTAAATTATTAACTAATAACTAATATTAACTAACTAACTACAAATAATCATTAACTAACTAACTACCTAACAATTTAAGTAACAAAAATTAAAAAAATTACCGTGAAGGGAAGGGCGCCGTGTAGATGGCCTCCAAGTCGCGGAAGGGCGCGGGCCGCGTGGCCTCCAAGGCCGCCGAGGGAGGGGGCGCTGCCTCTCTGCAGATGGCGGCCGCGGCCGCCCCGGTCTCACACGACCGTCGGCTCGCTCGGGGGAGGAGGCAGGGCGAGGGGCAAGGGACGGTGGGGGCGGGGATGGGGCGGGG
The DNA here is from genome assembly GCA_038087645.1 of Saccharum hybrid cultivar R570. Lineage (NCBI taxonomy): Eukaryota > Viridiplantae > Streptophyta > Magnoliopsida > Poales > Poaceae > Saccharum > Saccharum hybrid cultivar. The sequence goes on from JAQSUU010000198.1 coordinate 3,991,688, forward strand.
CGGGGATGCGGCGGGCGGTGGCGCGGCGGGGGCGGCGCGGCGCGGCGCGGAATGGAAGCAAAGACAGAAACAAGAAGGATCCGGCCGTTTAAGTGGCCATGGCTGTACCCCGCCATGACGGAGGGCGGGGTAGGGTAAGCCGCCATGATGCGTGGCGGGGTACGTCTTTCCACGTTCCCGAGCCACGTCAGCAGACACCCCGGGCTGCAGGCCACGTGGCAGCTAGACCCCGCCGCCATGCATGGCGGGGTACAGTTCATTTGTCCCGCTGTGCACGGGGCCAAACGGACTAGTTTTGAAAATATTTTTAAATACAAGTCAGATCCAAAAAAAATATGTTTCAAATTTAGGCTAAAAATAAAAAAATTCTCTCACTTCTCCCTCTTTCTCGACGATTAGGTTGGGTGTAGGCTCCTCCCGGCCATCTCCCTCAGATCGGATCGGATCCGCGCCGTAATCATCCGTCTCCATGGATGATTTCGTCCCCTGCTTGGTTCCTCCTTCCCTACCAACGGAGGAGAGCAGCGGCCTAAGCTCAAGCTCGGTCCTCCTGGATAACACAGCCTACATCTCCGCCGACGCCGTCTCCAACGAGTCAACGACACCACCGCCGTCGGGAAATTGAGCAACGGCAAACCCATCCAGGTCTCCTTCTGCCTCGCCCGCCCTCCGCTCCTCTCCTATCTGTGCGTTCACTTCCCGGGCCCCGCCGCCGTCCCCGCCACCTCCTTCGTTCCCCACGGCACCCCTGCTGTCCTGTGCACCACGGAGGCCCCCAAAGTCATCAGCACGCATGCTGATCTAGCTCTCCTCCGCGTCGCCCATCCGGGCGCTCAGGATCTCCGGAATTATCAATCCCAAGACTACTTCGTCTACACTGCTCGCTCGCTCCCGGGCGCCTCCAGGCTCAGCCGCCTCCCGCATCCGAAGCACGCTACCTTCAAAGACAACGAGGTCGCCATCTTCCGCTGCTCCGGCACCTCCCGCTACGTCATTGCCGCCCTCAGGAACACCGTCGATCCTTATAAGTTCAAGCTCCAGCTCTATGACTCGAGCACCTGCAGGTGGACCTCCACGCTGCTGCCCGTCGACGCTCCAGAAAGGGACAGGGTGCTCCCAATCCCTGACACGGCCACCGAGCTGCTCTTCCACGATACCACCAAGGTCATCACGCTCGGAGGTCCAAGGGCTACCATCGGTTGGGTCGATCTCTGGAGAGGTATCCTGTTCTGTGACGTGCTCGATGAGAAACCTGTGCTCCGTGATGTGCCGCTGCCCAAACCGATGAGGATCAACAAAAGGAACTTCTGCAGAGGATGCCCGCACCCTTACAGGGACATCGCCGTCATCAAACTCTCAGAGCAGGACATCAAAATCAAGTATGTTGAGATGGGGATTCGTCCTGGGGAGGATTTACCACCATCTCGACAGTCAGTGGACAATAACTCTGACTACTCTGACGATGACGACGACAAAGAAGAATACGACTTTGATGTCTCCCCGTACTGGAATGCCGCCATCTGGAAAATGACAGTTCCAATTGCTTCAGGGAAGGATTGGCACAGGGACAAGGATTGCAAGGTTGATGTCACCGATATCATTGTTGACAACCCAAGGCATTCTGAGCTGCTGCTGCCATTGCCTCGGCTAAGCACTGACCCAGAAAATGCAACGATGAGCTTGAGGAGGCTGCTTACAGCTCACCCCACTTTGGGACTGGGCGAGGATGGTGATGTGGTCATTTATTTATTGTCCAAGGTGGATTACATGGACAGTAAGGGATGGGTCATCTCTGTTGGGCCGAGGGACAAGAAGCTGCGAGGCATAGCTCACCTCGACAGCAGGAAAAATGAATGTTTTAGGCGTTACTACCGTGACACTGAGATCTCGAAATATCTGACCAAGGCTACAGGTAACTAATCATGCTTTCTTTCTTGTACCCTATTTCCTGTATGCCTTGCATGTAACCACTCTTATTAATAATTTGTAACTTGTCATGTTGTTGGCTCCTGTGTGGTTTAGTACGTTCATGAGAAATAAACTAACTTTGCACGAATTACCGATCACAAGACATGCAATTAGTACAAGTTACAATTGTGAATTTACTGCTTTTATCAAACACTTTAAGGCTGTAGGGGAGGAATTGACTTGGCCTAGAATGTCAATGCTATTGATGGATGTGCAAGTAGTTGATAGCTAGAATCAGAGGGAAGCAGCTAATTGCAATTCCTGTTTGGAGGTACAAACTGTTGAAAATTGTATATTTTGAAGAGCTTAGGCGGTCTACAATGTAGAAAGTATTTTTCATAATTTGCAAATATATTGTAATGATTATGTATCTCTTTACACAAAAAAAAAACATGAAAATATTTTTTTAAAATGGTTAAAACTGCAAATATTGATCAGAATAGCTCATAAATGTTGCTCGCTAGCGTCCATTATAGAGTCAATACTTGATGGTCAATATTCCAAGTCTCTTACAAGTACTGACAACAGATCACAACAGCTAATTAGGATAAAAAGGTTATTAAGAGCATAAAACATATCCTGGCAACCATTCTTCTCATTGTAACATTAATAACCATTCTTTCCTCAAGTCCATAGGGAGTTCCATAAGTGATTGGAATAAGCCTTCATTAAGGATAAGCTTCCCATAAGACCGCAAAAGGTCACATACTAGGATAAGCTTCCCATAAGACCGCAAAAGGTCACATCTAGCCAAATCGGGGATTTGTTCAAGGGTGCAGCAAGGATTTCAGCAGGAGTAACCTGTGGCATTGGTAATGGTTCTCCATTCTCCAAGCATGCAAAGAATTCATAACGCTTGTCAAAAGCCAGTCTGGGAAAGTATCTTTCTACACTCATAATGCTTGTCAAAAGTTTTGCACCTAATATGTTTTCTTTTGTGATGTCCACATTACACTTGTCACATACATTCTTGATATCAGCATTGTACACATGTGGTTTCCATCCATTTTGAGAATGTTCACCATTTTTGTGATTCTCAACAAGGACAGCTAACAATGCAGTGTCCATGTCATATGTCCATATTAGGTAAATCCCTCTTTACTTTTAGTGCAGCCATGTGCTTTAAGTAAAAGATCACAAAAGAGATACAAAAGTTAGAGTTAGGTAATATCATGTATTAATTTTCTTTGGAGGATGCATTTACAAAGTATCACAAAAGGCACCATCAATAGTTATCACAAAAGAATGTCGTGGCATCTATATATGCTAACCCACAACCTATTCCATCTCTAGTTCACCATGCCTCACAAGGTACTCAACAAACATGTCATAAGCTTGTTGCTCCCTAAAGATGTCCCATTTGGTAGTGATTGAACACTTCTAACTAAGGTATCATCATCTACAGGTTCATTTGACATAGATGCTAGTTCATCATCCACTTCTGGCTACAATAAAACATCCATCTAATGTTATTTATCCCTTGCAAAGTTGTGTACACTAACACACACCATGCATCAATAATTTGGATCTAGTTTGTAGTTAGGAATTGCAATTATATTTAGTTTATTCTTCACCATATGCATATTTGTTATCTGATTCTTATGTCAAAGGAATTTTTAGTATGTAGGATATCCTATTTTTTAATCCATAAATTAAAAGTTATTTCCACAACATTTTTAACATGAGAATGATGCAAGTTATCCAACTCTTTTAGAGTTTTTGTGTGTCGTTGACTTGAAATCTATTTTTTTAAGTGGTACCTAATAGATCTAAATGTAGCTACAAATCTAGGTCCATGTTGTTGTAACCAGCATCAACTAAATAATAATTTTCTACTATGAAAAAATTGAATTAAATAACTACAAAAAAAATGCGAAGTCAAAGAGCCGTACTTCAGGTAGATTAATAATACAAAAAAAGGGAAAGTCAAATAACCGTACTTTAGGTACAACTAAGGCATCTTGGTGACTGATTTTATCACGCAGCGTGTTAGTGGTGATGTGATGTTTTCTGTTTCTAAACAGTTCTGGGTTAGCCAGATAAACCATTTCCATTTGTAATCATCCGGAGGTTGAATAGAATGATCAGGAAACTTAATAAACTCTATATTTCAAGAGAGAATAGTTGTTAACACATCAGAAACCTACTGATAGTCTCTAAAGAGTGCTTATAATTATCACGCAACAACCTCATTATTAAATCATGCCCAACTACCAGCAAGAATGTACCAACCTTTTCCATAGTAACATAAATACTGTCACAAAGACCACACTTCTCATGCAATATGATGCAAAGTCATGGAAGTTTCTTTTAGTTAAATGCAATATTTCCTCAGCAAATACTTTTTAAGAGTATGTTTGCACTCATCATTATTAAAGAAGCCTAAATCTCTCGGCCCTCGCTGCGAACTAAGATATGCTAGCTCAAGAACAACTAACTTAGGGACTGCTTGGTTGCCGGCCACGCCCGGCCACCAGAGTGTGGTGCCCGCCACAGTTCCGTGGCGAAGTATTTGGCCGCCTCAACCGTGGCGAGAAATGAACGGGAGAAACCTGTGGCTGCCACCATTTAAATGCAAACCAAACACTGGCCTGTTGTCCGTGGCTGCCGCATGTTTGGCGTGGCCGACGTCGGCGGGCAACCAAACAGGCTCTTAAAGTATAGTTCTATGAATATAATCCTCCTCTTTTTTCTTTTGTTTTCTTTAGTAATGAAGGAAACCTACTCAAGATTTGACATGGTGCAGCTACAATGCACACAACCATATACTCATGATTTGTAAAGAGCATAACATTAAATAACAAATCATTCTGAAACGACAACCAAATACCTTCAATCGGACTAAAGAACAACCAACACATCTCAGAAATATCCTAAAAAATGTAGAGAACACATCACAGAAGTATCCTGAAAAATGTATAGAAAAGGGGATTAGGCAAGCGGGCAAGAAAAAACGACTAGGGTGGGTGTTAGGCAAGCGAGCAGGAAAAAACAACTAGGGTGGGGGCTTCACATGAGGAGGGGGAGTATGCGAGAATAGGTAGAACTTAGAAGATGGACCTGCGAGGAACAGGAAGAGAAGGGAGAGCATGAGGACGGCGGGAGAGCGCATCCGTAGCATCGTCAACCTTCTGTGCTCGCTGCCATCCTATTCAGTCGCTGGCTGTATTTGTTTTTTCGAGTGGGCGGACAAAGGGGTAAGCATGGTGGGAGGGGTCGGGGAATGGAAAGGGGGTGATTTTAGCTTAATACAGAGCGGGATAGATCGGAATTGTGAGCGGGCTCTTTTTTCCAGGCGCGAAATGTCTGTGATATTAGGCGTCATTTCCTCCAACCAATTTGAAGACCATCCAAACAACAGAATTAGGTGGTAGTGAATTCCAAATCCAAATCCTGGGGTTAGTGAATGCCAAATCAGGTCTCAATACATACATCCAAACAGGTTTTAAGGATTGTGGTTGTACAGTACTGATATCCTCTCCTCCATTCCACATATAGAGACCTTGAAGTACTACTACTAACATTAAATGGATGCTGATATTCTGTCGATGGATTTTTTTTTCTGGCCTCAATGTAGTGGTCTTTAGTTTATTAGAATCAGGAGGATAATCATAAAGGCTAGAACTGATCGTGTACAGGTTAGTAGCTTGATTCCAATAAGTGGTATCCAGCCTTTTCCAATGCCAGGCAAAAGCAGCAAACCTAGGATATTAAGGTCAAGAAATTCCTTTGTGTTTTACTATAGTTATTATAATAGGTGCAGGCCAAAGTAGCTAGTTTGCATGGTAGTTTATACCCTGGGCTGGCAAGTCCATGCCACAGAAGCCGGTTTTTAGGATCATGCGTTCATGCCTCCTATACATTAACAAATGCATCTGGAAGGTGTACGATATGTTTTTAATCAAAAACATTTGGAGAATTGTAGTATATGGTTTTTCTTGGTAACAAAAAAGATATATAGCTGGCTCCACTGAAATAGACCAGGGAACATCACATTTAGCAGGGACTCAAGCGTCCTATGTATTTCCTGCCCGAGTCTTGATTTATGTCAAATAGTTAAAAAGAGAAACTCACATGAGTCTGATTGCGCTTGCCAGGTTTCTCCTTCATCAATATATGCTAGGCAGATATGCTAGCAGTCCTTTTTGTCAGGGAAGAAGTAATCCTTTTGTGTTTTGTGTAATGCAGGTGAGGTAGGAACCCTTGAAAGAACTAGCTTTGGTAGTAGAAAGCAGAGATGGAGCACGTTGCAAGGTGTCTCATGAATTATGATAAATCTGCTGCACAGACGCAAGATCTGGTTGCTGAGAAATTCGAGTGCAGAGTTCCGCGACCCATACATGTCTTGTTATAGGTCACTTTTCAATCGCGTCTCAGGGCCTGTTTAGTTCTCAGAATTTTGTAAAATTTTTTAAGATTTTCCGTCACATCGAATCTTTGGACGCATATATGAAGCATTAAATATAGATAAAAAAATAAAACTAATTACATAATTTAGATGAAATTCACGAGACGAATCTTTTGAGCCTAATTAGACCATGATTAGACATTAATTGTCAAATACTCCCTTCGTCCTTCATTCACAGGCGTAATAGCATTTTTCATCAAGACCAAGGAGAACTTAATTGTTGCAACCTCCGCAAACACTAGAAATCCCTTACCATCACTCCCTGCATGACTGCATGCAAGAGCATTCGCGAGTACACAAGATAGAGTTGCAGGCTTTCAGCGGCGGTAGGAATAAAATGGCTTCTAGTGGCGGTAGGAATAAAATAGGGAGGAAAGTTGGGAAGGGAAGAGCAAGTTGCATGCATGCCGGTGGTACTCTGGAAGCGAGGCGTCGTAGTTACTCCGCTACGTGAATGCAGAACGTGCGCGCAAGCTCCTGATGCAGAAACGGCTTAGACGCCTGTGATTTCACAAACCTTTTCCCAAGTCAATACGTCTGTGAACGAAGGACGCAGGGAGTAACAACGAAAGTACTACAGTACCATTTTCTAAAAAAAATCGCGAACTAAACAAGGCCTCAATAATTAAATATAGTAACATTATGCAAGAGCCTTGTTACCTTTACATACAAGTTAATATTCCGAAATTTGGCATACTTGCAACTGTGTCGCCAGCAAATTGCTATGGTTATGGCAATATGGCATACGTTTCATTGTACTAGCTATTATTTATGTTATTATGCCATTACTGGTCTGCCTGTTGTAATTGGAGTATAATATGCCCTGTTTGAAAAGAGCGGGTGTCAGCGCCCCGCTCCCGCCACACACACCGCCCACCCCCACACAAAAGACTCAATGAGGAACATGGTTTACTATAGCCCTGTTCGGCAGGCTGTTTTTTGGCTTATAAGCCGGCTGTGGCTGATTTGCTGTGAGAGAAAAACACTGTTCCACGGCTGATAAGCCGTGCTGATAAGCTCAGCCGAACAGGGGGTATATACGTTCATGTGTTTTAAGTACGGTCTGAACTCTGAACCAATCCCACAAGTTTTTAAAGTTTACTAATGGAGAAGCAAGTGCGATACGCAAAAAAAAAATCTGACTGATCGGCTGGTGGAGTTTGGGCTGAATTCGGTTGAGGCTACTCCAGGCGTTCGGCTGGTATAGAAGCACGCTGACGGCCCTCTCCCTCTCTCCCATGCGCTCACCCTCCTAGGGTTTCTCCTCTCCGTGTGCCCCCCTGCTCGTCATCTGCCGTCGTCCGTCTGCTTCCACCACCGCCCACACCTCCCCCTCCCGAACCGGCCAGCCTCTAGCCCTCTCCCCTTACCACCCGCTGCCCTACGCGGGTTGTCTCGTCGACCCGTCGCCAGTCCCCGCCGTCACCCCCTCGTCGAGTTCAGGCGCCGCAGGATTCCCGTGCAAACTCCATGCTGTCGTCGCCTATCCTGTCTGGCTGTCTCTCCCCCTTCAGATCTGGCTGTTGCTGACCTCGTTCAAGCTGCCTACGTTTGAAGAGATCCCCGCACGTCCCGGATCCGACCGATTCCACATCCTCTTCGGTTCTTATAGTCGTCCTCTCCTGTTTCAACCCGTCAGTGGCCGTCGGGGTCACCTCTAACTCCGGATCCGGTACGTCTCCGTTCTTTGCGCAGGTTTTCGTTAGTTATTACAAATCCGGATATTCTAGGTTTAGAGTTCATTTCAGTCGTACTCAAACATTGCAGCTCCATTTCTGTGGTCCTCTCAACCTGTTGGTGTGCGATACTAAAACCTGCGTTTATCTCTCTACCGTAGGAACCTCATTTCCATCTGCTCGTGTTCAACCTTTCCAACATTGGCACTTTCGTCCTCATCATCCTACTCGCCTCCGGAAGGTTAGCACTACAACCTATGGCCAAGACCAGCGAAGCGTCCATTCAAGGTAAGTTCAACTTCGTTTACATTGCACTACGATTTCTTAGTGCTTTTTGCCTGGTTCATAGATATGTCATGTACTGATTATACAAAAGCATTCTACACATTGCCCGCTTCCAACAGATGAGCCGCCCACGTGCCAATTGGGACGCTACCAGTCCTAGGATGTTGCTGGACCTCTATGTTGCTGAGAAGGAGAAATGCAACTTCTCAAATCAGGGGTTAACTAGGGATGGTTGGAGGAACGTTTACCGCAGTTTGAAGAACGCAAATCTGTCCTTCACGGACAAGCAGGTCCACAACAAATTGTCTGCTTTAAAAGACAAGTTCAAGGACTGGAAAGACCTTCAAAGCAGCACTGGACTCGGGCGTGACCCTACCCTGGGCACTGTTTGTGGCTGAGAATGGTGGCCGACCCAGGACGACACCCAGGCAGCCACCCAGGACAAGGTACTTGCTGTAATGATACCAATGCCTTTTCAATTTATCCCAACTAAAACTACATTTGCCCCCTGTCGGGGTCATAACCCCGAGGTGTCTCAAGGTGCCGATTAGTTAGCAGGCCGCGCGGCTCACAACGTACCACTTAGCGAAGGCCCAAATAACCGAGGTCCAGCTAAGACGAGCGCACCAAGCCGGGCGACAAGGCCGGGGTCAGCCATGACCCTTAAGCTGCACGGCGTTCGAAAGACGCCCGACCTCTCCCCTGTCACGACCCCTGGGTAGGACGGGGAGAGATCGGGCATGGCTTGATATACCTGCTCTGACAAGAGCGAGCACGCCGCACTGACCTTACAAGGATCGAGGGGACAATAGTCACCTCGATCTGGATAGACACCACCCATGTGCCACGTCGCACCGACGAGACAGCACCGCATAGTAGTGGCAACGGGTACGACCCCACCGTCCAAGTACAGACCGACAAGACGTATGTACAATCCCATCCGCTATGGGATGGGATCCACAACACGGGGCTCAACACATAGGCCACCTAGGCTGACTCGTGGAGAGCCCCGACCCCAACGATAGGGGTTGAGGCCTACAGCCCCACGAAGCGACCAGGTGAACAACGACCCAGGGCAGCTACCTATTACGGGTACGACGCCCCGGGAAACTTAGAGATGACGACAAAGACCATGACAGACACTGCGTTGCACAAGACAACTGACGAACCAACATCATGGCTACAGCGCTGCCACGACCGGCACAGTAGCACTACGTCACACCCCATCGCGGCGTGGCCACAAGACCATGACGAAAGCCACGCCCAGACATATCCTAGAAGACAGCGTAGCTTGCAAGCCAAGTTAGTTAGGACCTTCCTCAAGCTCACGACTCTTCGGTCGGGAGAACCTTCTCTTTGTAACTGGCCCCGAACTCTATATAAGGGCAACCAGGGCACCTGTCTCGAGGACATCTTCACATTCTTCGTCCCCTACCATTCCATTCATTCACCATAGTAGTATAGGGCTCCTTAAGCTTCCCTTCGGGTTGCCCCTCGCCTAGCATAGGTTTCACTACCTCATTCACCATCCTTGTACCCTTCATTGTAAGAACTTCAAAGCATTCAAGCGAGAACACACGCACTCTATCATCTTTGAAGCTGAGCGTTGCCTCATGATCATCGGGGGATCCCAAGCGTATGAATCCAGCTGGCAGTGCCACATCATCGAGCAGGAGGTGAATGCTGTCCACACCCTCGCTGCCCCAGACGTGGCTCCGGTGGTCCCAGACAGCCATCACCTTCGACCAAGAAAACCATCCTGACCGTGTCCCCCATTCGGAGCGCTACCTGCTCGTAGTCAGCCCGATCGTGGGCACCACATGCCTCTTCATGGTGCTGATGGATGGGGGCAGCGGCCTCAACATACTCTACTCCAGCACCCTCGACTGGATGGACATCCCTCGGAGCAGTCTGCGCCCCAGCAAGGCGCCGTTCTATAGGATCATTTTGGGGAAGGAAGCCGTCCCCCTTGGGCGCATTCGCTCAACGTCACCTTCGGCCAGCCGGACAACTTATGCAAGGAGCCACTGACCTTCGAGGTCGTCGACTTCCCCGACGTCTACCATGCCCTCCGCGAGGCGAACAAGACTTCTGACGGCAGCGGTGGCTTGACTGGCCCCTCCATCTAGGCGCTCAGCCACCCAGAAGGGGCTGACCTGATTAAGGTGAGTTCCGACCTTTCCCCATGAAGGAAGGCCATAGACGAGCCATCTGCCCAGAAGTGACGCCTCCCGAGCCAAGAGCCGCCTACCGACCTCCTTCGCCAGCCTACCTCTCCAACAACAAAAACTAAGATAAGTCCTGTTCTCCCGACTGTTGGTATTTTTAAACACACAGATAAATCCGTAAGCGCACAGATACCACTGTAGCTTTCACCCAGGAGTATTTCAGAGTATCGTATTTATCCACAGGGAAACAATGGTTAAAGAAATTGATAATTTACCATCATGTATCTTCTACTAGTATACCAACTAGACTAAAATGGGAGTAAGTACTGATAATGATAAGAGTTAAGAATAATGACACACACATAGGAGAACTCCATGAATAAATGAGTAGTTTTGCTAAGTTGAGAGGACAATGTGAGAGTTTAAAATTCCTAAATACTTCTCCATTACTTTGGTTCTATTCTAGGCCTTGTTTAGTTCCAGAAAATTTTGCAAATTTTTTTCAAGATTCTCCATCACATCGAATCTTTGACACATGCATGAAGCATTAAATATAGATAAAAATAAAACTAATTATACAGTTTAGCCGTAATTCACGAGACGAATCTTTTAAGCCTAATTAATTTATGATTGGACACTAATTGTCAAATAACAATAAAAATACTACAGTAGCATTTTGTAAAAAATTTCGCTATCTGAACGCAGCCCTAGTTTACCAGAAAGTATAACTCTGGTAGATTGCGACTTTTGTGAGCTCCCTCACGCTGACGGAGCGGAAGCCAAGTCCAGACGCCAAAACTGGGCCGCCGATAGCGCCACAGCGGGCCAGGCCACCGACCCGGCACCGTCAGGTCCAGGAAGTCCACATGGTTCCACTCCGTGTAGCGGTGTATACGAGTACGGGAAGGCGCTGTTCGCACGCGAAGTCCCCCGCCTCTGGCTTTGATCCCTCCTCCTCTTCAGGATTCCACCAACCCGTGTCCGTCCACCCACCACCGGTCACCACCACCCCGCCGGCCCGCCCCTCTCCGTGCCGTCCTCAGCATTCGCCCTCTCTCTCTCTTCCCTTGCGTGCCTGCCTCTACTACCTGCTGACACGGCGACGCAGGTCGTCCTCGCTCGACGCCACGGGCTACGCCTACGGCCTACCCGGGATCATCTGCTGCTGTCTGCTCGCCCTCTCCTCTGCTCCTCCAGCCCCATCGGAGATCCGTCCTGGCGTTTCCTCCCGGTAAGCCCGACCACGGTCAACCTCCAATTTCTCGTCTGATTCATGGAGAACCATTCTGGGCCCCGCGCAGATCATCTTTAATTTCTAATTTCTTCTGGGATTGATGAATTAGCCGCCTTGTTTAGGTTTGGCAGAACACGTAACTTGCGCTGTCAAATTCGAGCCTTTTGCTATTATTAGATGGGTCATGAATTTTAGGACTGGGGGTGGATTTTTTTTTTCTTTGGGGGAGATGGGGATTTTGAAGTTAAATTCATGGTTCTGCTTGAGATTTTTTTGAGTTAGAGTCCCTTCATAGGGGTAGAAATAGTCGATAAAATGAAATATATGTGCTATTGATAGTTTCTTCTTATTTCAATGTTGCCAAAGCCAACACTCCATATGATTACAATCTCATTCTTGTTTATTGTTGTGGGGATTTTGCACTCATTGTCTCAGTAACGACCTATGGACTTGGAGCCTAGGGCCACATGCCCATGATTCGATGGCAAATCTCTGAACACACATTGTGTGGCAGTGATGTTGGCTTTCTCAAGAACTTGGGTTTGCAGAATGTGTTCATTTTTCAAGTATTTGCTCGCTTTGTTAGAAATCCTTTTTATGATGCTTTAAAATGTTTGAGGCATATTAATCACATTTTTAGACTTGAACTTTGCTACTATATTTATGTCAGACTTATATTGAAGCTCATAGAGCTCCTATTTTCAAACCCTGTTTCAGCACCTATTGATGGAGTAGAGATGTAAGACTGCTTCAACTATTTGGTTTGAAGAAAACAAGTTCAGATGGGCTCCATTCTAAGTGCGGCAAGTACTACGGCTAAGTCTATGGATCAGCATGAGACATCTGGGACGTATCCTAATAAGAGGGTGAAGGTATCTACTTATGAGTATGGGTCAAACCCAAGGATAATTCCAACTCTTCCTGATGAGCTCTCACTCCAGATTCTGGCAAGGTTACCGCGGATCCATTACCTTAACTTGAAGATTGTTTGCCGAGCTTGGAAGGCAGCAATCATCGGTTCCGAACTTTCCCAGCTGAGGAGAGAGCTTGGCGTAAGTGAAGAATGGTTGTATGTACTGACCAAAGTTGAGGCAAACAAGCTCCACTGGTATGGCCTCGATCCAGTGTTTCAGAAATGGCAGAGGTTGCCACCGATGCCTTCTTTTGTCAATGAGGAGGAATCCAATAGGACGGCATCTTCTGGGTTCCGGACGTGGAATGTTGTGGGATCAAGCATTAGGATTGCTGATTTTGTGAGGGGCTTGTTTTGGCGCAGGAACACTTTGGACCAGATGCCTTTTTGTGGTTGCTCAGTGGGTGTTGCTGATGGTTACTTGTATGTTATTGGGGGGTTTTCCAAAGCTGTTGCCTTGAACTGCGTTTGGAGATACGACCCTTTTCTCAATTTGTGGCAGGAAGTGAGCCCAATGATCACTGGGCGGGCTTTCTGCAAGGCAACATTTTTGAATGGCAAGTTATATGTAGTTGGTGGAGTCAGTAGGGGCCGAAATGGTCTGCTTCCTCTGCGTTCAGCTGAGGCGTTTGATCCCAAAACTGGACTGTGGAGTGAGCTACCAGAAATGCCTTTCGCAAAAGCACAGGTACTCCCCACAGCTTTCTTGGTCGATGTGCTGAAGCCTATCGCCACAGGAATGGCACCCTACAAGGGAAAGCTGTATGTTCCTCAGAGCTTGTACTCATGGCCATTCTTTTTTGACATCGGAGGTGAGATCTATGACCCAGATCTGAATGCTTGGTCAACGATGCCGGATGGTCTCGGCGACGGGTGGCCAGCAAGACAGGCAGGCACAAAATTGGGTATTGTGATTGATGACAAACTTTACACCCTGGAGCCTTCCAGCTCTTTGGACAGTGGTCAGATAAAAAGATACAACTCCGAAGAGGACACATGGGTAACTATCTTGCCACAAGTTCCGGTTAATGATTTCACTGATGCAGAGGCCCCGTATCTACTCGCTGGTCTCCGTGGAAGGCTCCATGTTATAACAAAGGCAGCGAACAACACTCTTCAAGTTATGAAGGCTGTAGTGCAGAATAACTCAGATAACGCGGTATCTGGAGAAAATGTGGTATGGACCACAGTGGCTTCTAGGAACTTTGGGACGGCTGAGCTTGTCAGCTGCCAGGTTCTTGATGTTTAAAATGTGGGTCACAAGTTATTGTAGAGCATATAGTGTATCATAGACCATCGTTTTAACCAACAAAATATATAGTTTTTGTTTTTCTTTTGTCTGTGTGTGTGGAACAAGCGTTTAATTTGATGTGGAGAGAGATCAATTACAGGTATGTGTAACTGTATAAGTTAACTCAGTTGCTGGGACACAGTGTGTATAGACATACGATCGACATGTTAATGTACAGTGATCAATTTTAGTTTCCTTTTAACATGTTTCTGATCCTGAATTTATGGGAGATCCTTCAATCCATTCCAAGGCGGTTGATGATCCTTCATTCCATTCCAAGCCGTGTCTTATATGGTTGATGATACTAAGTTTCTTCCTTTTCTCAGTGGGCACTTGCAAGGCTGCAACTATCTTGTACTCCCAGTGACATTCTCAGTGCGCAGGAGTCCTTTGGGTTCGAGAAAAAAAAAGATGATGACTTTAGTATCCGTTTCTGCGCCTTATATTTTGTATTACATATCCTATCCAAGCATCCATGCCAACATGTGGCAGAATCACCCTGTGACTTCCGGTTCCAGCTTACAACTATCACCATGGTCTGTTGATGCCGACCCCTAATGTCCGGCAAGCATGAGAGCATGATGTGCAGATCCGGATCTGCCAGCAAGCGTGGCGAGTGCCAATTAATTCTTTCATTCTCTGAACAAGCAAGGCGCGTCAGCTGTCTCAACCTGCGTGCCAAATGCAACGGACGGACGGCACTTGTCGTTTGTTCACTCTGGTTGGTGCAATGCGAGTCCAAGCGCACGCAGCATCAGCAGAAATGCGGGGCGAACTGCGCTCGGTTGCCGGCGTTATGGGACGAACACCACGTCTCGATGGCGTCCACAAGTTTTGTTACTCTTCAAACGCCGCCTGTCGAATGTCATGTGTGACGATTGGAGCGATGCCGGCACAAAATTGGAAGCTTTTGCAGAGGTCAAACTTAGAGTTTCCAGAAGCCGCCATGTCCTGTTGATCTCACGCCAGCCTAAACTATTGGAATCATGTAGGAATTTTACAGGAATCAATTTAATTTGAGAGAAAAAAATACAGGCTTCATGCTCCTGTTGGCCGGCACAAAATTGGAAGCTTTTGCAGAGGTCAAACTGCGAGTTTCCAGAAGCCGCCGTGTCCTGTTGATCTCACGCCAGACTAAACTAAATATAGTACAGCCATCTGTTTGCAATAGCTTCTCCAAATGGATAGGTCGACGACTAGACGACGTTGCATCTCTGTATTTCTCCTTGAGTAGATTAGGTGTTTAGTATAAAAAAGAATAGGGATAACAATGAGTGTAAAGAGTATGTTTGCTGGATCGTCTGCAGTGGTCAATAGTAGTAATAAATAACAGAGAGATCGGGCGATTGTCATTCAACGTAACCACGTTGAGTAACCACACGTACAACCATGTGTTTGGCTCATGGTTTCTGCGGCTGATAAGCCGGCTGATGTTGTTTTGTTGTGAGAGAAAAATACAATACCATGACTGATAAATTCAAGGGAACAGGTAATCAAGCGAGTTACACGCTCTTTCATCAGCAAAGAGTGTAAGAAGAACGAAGAACAAGTTACACAGTCCTGGCAGAACAGCTGCAGTCTGCAGAGCAAGCTATACACTTCCATTTCGTCTTACTAGTGCTACTGTACTTGCGTACATATGCTTGCGAGCTCCTCGTCTTCAACAATTCGTGTTTCATCTCGTCACGGCGGCGATCGATCGGCAATGGAGATGGAGCGCACACTGCTGAATATATATGACTCGAGTCTATCGAGAAGAAGCTCCAGTGGTCTCACTAGATGCAGCCGCATTTGGGGTGTACCTTCTTCACCAGCCCAGACAACCCTTCTTCTCCATCGGAGCTGCACCACCCTTTCTACTCTCTTCTCGACGGCCTCCATGCGCTGGATCTTTTCCTTGTTTTTTTTTCTTCTCCCGTGCTCAGATATGCTTGCATGCGCGCTTCTCGTGAGGAGAGAACTGTGTAATATTCGTAGCATAGTCTTGGTTTGGTTTGAATTTGAACTCCAAAAAAGGTCTTTTCAAAAATGAAAAAAAAAGAATAAAACTCTCTTCCTCCCTCTCTCAGGCCCAATCTGGCCAGCCAATCTCCTCCCACCCGCGCCCTCACTCCCTCCTTAACTGGGCCGCGGCCCATCTCAGTGGTGGAAAACAGCCCACCGCGCCTCTCTCTCTTGCAGTCGCTGACGGGGGTGGGGGGTGGGGGGGGGGGGTAGGGTCCAGCTTGTCATCCCCTTCATCCATCTTCCCCAATCTCCTCCACCTTTCCATCCATGGCAGACCCGGCACTGAGCTGTAGAACCGGCCAGGTGCGCCCTCTCCTCCCCCGTCCAGTCGAGGCCGGCATCACCGCCTCCATTCCCTCCCCTCCACTTCCTTTTTCCTCTTCGGTCAGTGGCGAGAATCGCGCCCACCATTGCTGGCATGGACACCGAGCTTCAATACGCAGCATTCCTCGCCTCTCTCTATATAAGCATAGCCTGAGCTTCTTCTCTCCTTTGTGCCACCAGACCACCTGCTCTCGCCCCGTTTCCCCCACTGCAGCACCACCATCCGCCGCTGCCGAGGCCATTGCCAGAGCTCGGCTGCCACCATCGATCTCCCGGGTCAGATCGCCTCCGGCTCAGTTTCGCCCTCTCTTGGGTGCACGCTCATTCCTTGTACCTGGTTGCAGCCTTGCAGGAATTCATGTCTGCTTCAGGGTTTCCTGAGCTCGCCGGAGCTCTCAGCCGCCACCGTCCACACCTCAATGACGACCGCCTTCCTGGTGTCGTTCACCCCGCCGATAACACAACCAATGGTTTCTGTGAGCCCCTCCCAATTTTGCGCTACATCCCGTCGGCTGTAGTGCCCCCTAGCTCGGGTGTGGGCGTGCCGGTGAAGTTCCCGCCATCCCGGACATGGTCCCACTGTCCCGTTCTCCTGTCGACCAAAAGTGGAGCCGCATCTCATCCGTCATTTCCCAGATCAACAGCATAGATTAGAAATCGGATACCTCTTCTGTTCTTTGTATGGGCAACACATAATTGATAAGACGACACTATAGATAAGGAAGAGGTGCATAGCTATTTTCATGGCCAATATCGTTGGGACACGATGAATTGCACGAAAGCAGGCCTGTACCTACGATTTGAAAGACCATGAACGAAACGCATGATGTGGACCCAAAATTTATATAAGAAAATAATATAACAAAAGCATACTTTTACTTAATTATAAAGCTTCAAATATACGTTGTTCTTACAGTACTTAGAACATATCAAAATACAAAAAGTACTTAGGCAACCAACTGACCTTATATTATACTGAAAAGCTTCACTCTCTTAGTAGTCTTTGAAATGATGAAGTCTTCAATTATATTTTCATGACCAGAATCAAACCTCCTATTTCTAGAAGATATGATGCAAGTCTCGGAATCTCCTATGAAATTCCCTGATTATAATGCAAATTTTTAGACTAATTTGCTTTCCAAGATACAAACGTAAACAATATAATTGGGGATGAAAGCCATACCGAGCTACCGACGTGCTGCAGCTCTAGTAGCGGCTGGTTTGTGGCACACCAGCATAGGAAAATGAAACGTCGTTGGCCAATCTATACGTATGGGGAAGCCAAGGAGTCACCAAGCAGGCTGGTGGGTGGATGGCTTTGGGCCTTACGTTGGGCCAATGCTCCAATTAACAAATTATTGATTGCAAGTCTGGCCGCTAATTGCTACTTAGTACGGGTAAAAGAAGTCGTTTTAGACAACGACACGGTCTCCAAAGCATAACTTTGACTTCATTTTTCTATAAAAATATTTATTCAAAAGTGATATATGTATACTTTTATGAAAGTATATTTCAAGACAAATCTATTCATATTGTTTTCATATTTCCAAACTCAACAATTTAAAAGTTATTCATGATTTATATTCCCAATGTTTGACCTAAATCTTGTCCTAAACGACTTCTTTTACCAACATGGAGAAAGTACTTAATACTTAGTGTAATGTGTAAATTTGGAGGCTCTATAATTTTGGAGGCCCTGAACAGTCAGATAGTTTGCACCTACTAATGTACAGGCCTACACGAAAGTCGTGTTATCTTCATTAATACTTCCGAGCTAGTGTGATACAGTTGACATGTGTTGTCTTCGTTGTCAATCTTAGCTTCACAGACGTTTCTGCTTTTGTCCTTGGGTCAAATGAATCAAATATGATCAACATTAATAGGGGCCATATTAATATTTTCTTGTCAACTGAAAGCTAGAATTAAATATGTATTTAAGAAATTGTTTGTGTAAGGGAGGCATATGCCCCTCTTTGGCCCTAAGGCCAGTCTCAGTGGGAGTTTCACTAGAGTTTTATTTGCATTTAATAGCCTGCCACATATGTATTTTTGATGATATGTCAATGTTTTAATGAAGAGAGAGAAAAATTGGGTTTCATAGAGATGAAACTCTCTTGGCACAGTTACCAACTCTCTATGAGTCATAGAATTAAATGTCTATGAAACTATGGAATGAAACTTTCCATTGAGAGTGGGTGTTTCATCTGAGTTTCATTTCATTTTATATGACATGACAGTTTTGGAAACAATAAAATGAAACTTTCCACTGAGACTGGCCTAAGGAAGCTCCGTCCCTATCCTTCGGTGCTTTGTTCCCTTGTCACGTCCGCAGGCGAGGTTGAGGAGTCCGGGAGGTGGATGAGCGACCCTCTCCTGACTCCTCTGCTCGTCGGGTGGTGAGACTCGATTATGTTCTTGGTGTCTTAGCCCGCCTTCCCCCTTTTTATTGTTTCTCTCTTTTTGCGTGTAAGATTTTTTGCCCCATGCATGAGGCACCTATTCATTTGTTATTTAGCATGTAATAAAGGAATGGTGTGTGTTTTCAGTCGTTGCATCGGAAATTGACGCAATAATCATCTACCACTTAAGATGGGATCCAGTTAAGTGTGCCTTTTGGTCATTTGTTTGGCGGTGGCGTCAGTCAGCCGCCGTGTCTAAAGCCTACATATCCCTTCAACTGCATCCCCTGGCTCACTGTCGCAAGAGCTGTGGTGATGTCGACAGCCCCTATCCCTTTGGATTGGTCCGGTTTGCTTCGGGTTCGAGCTCACCTGTCAAGACAAAAATCATCCGGCTTCCACCACTAGCAGGCTCTCTCTGGAAAATAATACTAGTACCTAAGTCACTGATATCAACGTCCCGGTAACTTTGTTCAAGCTCCCCCATGGTTTTCAACATAACAAACCGTCCAGGTGTGTATACCTATAACGTGTCCTAGGAGACCACTGTCAAGGATGTTATTGTTGATGAGATCATTCATCGTGGACAACAATATTCATTGGATTGAATCTCATTTGCTTATAATTACTCACCTTTGTTAGTTATTATAAAAAAATAGTCTTCTAGATTTACAGAGTAAATTATCTACCTTTGAAAATAGCCTGAAACCCTAAATCTACACTTGAATTGCCTCTAGATGCTATTAAAAAGTAATTGAAATACCATGATACATGCTTCTAAATTTATCACTTTGAGGATATTATTAATATACAAAAAAAACTTTCTCTAAGTACACCGGAATTACTGATTCACACCATCATGTAGCTAGACCACATTCCACATATACATACACATAATGAGCAATGAGCATTATGGAATTTTCATGGTTTAACAATTATGAGATGCGCATAGATGTTTACCACTCCACAAGTTTAACCATGGGTCGCAAGTGTAAGTACGGCACGGCAGAATTCAGGCAGAAAATCTTACGCGCCTTTTCTTTTTTGTCATTTCACAAAAATTCCATTTAAAATAACAAATGAAATTAACAACATGATGAACGTGAGGCCAGTTAGACTCCCGATCGTCATAAATTACACGGTCGTAGACAAAGCCAAACAAACATCATTTCGTCGATCCGCCGCGCTGTCTCAAAATCACTGATTGCGGGGCGATCATAGAGCTGATGAACATTCAAGAAGAGGCTCCATGGCCGGTCTCTATGGCCGCCGGCGGAGCGGCGGCTTTGGGATGCACCTGCTTCTTCTTTATGAGCCCGAACAGTCCTCCTCCTCCTCCTCCCCTGCTGCTGCTGCTGTTGCCGCCGCTCGCGGCCTTCTTCTCCGCGGAGCCCTGCTTGCTCTTCTTCTCCTCGGCGGCCTCCAAGCGCCGGAGCTTCTCCTTGTACGCGTTCTTGAGCACGTACGCCTCCACGAAGTCTCCTCCCATCATGGACGCCATCGCAAGTGAACCGACCAGCTCCTCTCCTAATGAAACTTTTCCTCTACAACTCAGCTGGGGGATTCTTCTTCTCGATCCTCTTCTCAAGTAGGCTGACCGAAGTAGTAGCTCGCCTGCGCGCTTCCCGTGAGTTTTAATTTGCGGGAAGGAGTTGAGGCGCGTGCAGAAGCGAGAGGAAAGTATAGGAAACTGACAAGGGAATGAAGAATATTGGTTGCTTCGGCCGCGCGGAAGCAAGAAGGCTTTAGACACGGGCACACTGAAAACGAGTCGCACGGATTTCCGCGACCGCGACGCGACGAGGGGCCGGGGCTCCGGGCAAAGGGCATGTCACGCGTGACGCACCGGGCGAGGCCGCGCTCGCGCCGAAGCCTCCCGTGCAACAAGCAACGCCACTGTCTGTAAAAAATGGCCACCGGCTAACCTATTCACGCGTGCAGATTAGGTTAGGTACTAATGATGACTAGGATTAGGACTTTATTCGCAGCCATCGAATTGATCCCACGACTTACGACTATGCTGACGCCACCAACTCATCAGTCGAGAGACGTACTTCTGCACAAAACCACAGGCAACAACACACTGCGCTTCTCCTTCCCGTAACTTTGCAAGACTTCTCTCGTTCCATCTTTATCCATGCTTGAAACATGCATGTAGGCATGCCAAGAATCATCAATTTGATTTTTGCTTTCGGCTGAGATTACCTATAACACTATATATTCCAAATGTCAGCGCGTACTGACGTGCAATCGTCTATGAAGTCAATGAAGTTGCTATCCGAGACGTATGTGTCCAGAACAACCGATTGTGTGCGTTATGGGGGCGTACACATCTATTCGTCGCTACCGCAGCTTATATTTCCTTATTAGAACGTGTGGAGAATGTTTTTTTTGTTAAGAAAACTAATTTATATTTTTCGAGAGAATGTTCAGACTTTGGAGCACGTGCACGTTCTAAGGAGAATATGAGAACATATAGTTCAATTACAGCGACCCAAAAGGGATGGCTTTGGTTTGCTGAGAGGGAAAGATTTTTTTTTTCAAGCTCCGCTTGGCCGGCACGGATCGAAATGGGAGCTTTCACTTTCAAGCTCCGCTTGGCCGGCACGGATCGAGATGGAAGCTTGCAGAGGTCAAAATGGGAGAGTTCTGGAACCGCATTCCCATGTTGGTCCCAAGCCGGCCTGAACATAGTTTAGCGATATGATTATCCTTGTTTGCCGGCTGCTCTCCTCACTCCTCAATAATCATCAGTAGACTGAAGACAGACCAAGCCATTTCAGTGCGCTAGGAGCCATCAAAAGCTGGATCACCCAGAATTTAGGTCGGCATAACTTGGACGTTAATATGAAAAAATCGTATTACACCTAGGGAAACAATATTCTATCTGAAGTTAACTAATTATATTATGGCTTTTGGCCCTTGGCCAATGCCGTTTTGCCATTTCACGTAATATAACTTACACTGAGTAACCAATGAAATGAAACAACATGATCGACATCAAGCGAGAAACACGTTGGATCGTCAACAAACAAAGAACGAAGACTACAAAATCCTAGAAAGCACGCACTACCTGCGTAATTGCAAGCAGGCCTCGTGCTTCGTCTACGAGACTACGACGACCCATCGTCGTCCGGCAATGGCGGCAGCAAATTTGTTGGACAGACACAGAGCTGAATCAAGAAGAGGCGGCTTCTGTGCTGCTGGTCTCCATGGGCGACGCGGCCGCCTTCGGGTGCACCTTCTTCTTCAGGAGCCCAAACAGGCCTCCTCCTCCCCTGCTGCTGCCGCCGCTCGAGGCCTTCTTCTCCGCGAGGCCCTTCTTGCTCTTCTTCTCCTCGGCCGCCTCCATGCGCCGGAGCTTCTCCTTGTAGGCGTTCTTGAGCACGTACGCCTCCACGAAGTCTCCTCCCATCATGGACGCCATCGCGCGCGATCTCTTAGCGAGCTACCTTCCTCCTCGGATCCCCTGCTCTACTCAAATAAAGCTGCCTGAACCCTGAAGTAGTTCAGCTGCTTGCGTTGATTGCTCTCCGTGACTTGCGAGCTGGCTTGAGCTGCGCCCCGCTGCTTTTATAGCCGCTAGGCTAGGGCGGTGACCGGTGACCGAAGCAGGGGCCGTAGAGCCGTAAACTTGGCACGCAAGCTGAAAGCAAGGAAACTGCCAGAGCCCGGAGAATCTCGGTCCCCGCATGCTGAAAACGAGCTGCGCTGCCAAAACCCCCGCAACCGAATTTCCGCGATGTCACGCGTGACGCACCGGCCGGTACCGGGCCCAAAAGTCTCCCCGTGCAATGCCCAATGCCACAGGTCGTCGGCCCCGCTCCCATCCATCACCGCCCGCGGGGCGAGACCGCGACGCGCGATGTAGAGGACTGGAGGCGGCAGCAGGAAAAGCGGGATGGCGGTAGGATCTTGCGTGCACCGCGAGTGGATCCCGTGCGCGGGCGCCAGTCGCGCGATCGCGACGGGGAGACGGGGCCTACCGCCTACGGGGGCGCTGGGCGGGTTAGTTTGTTTTCACGGTTCACGGCGGCTGGGATTTTGTTATGGACCTCCTCAACCAAATCACAATTACAGCAGTCTTGATAGTTTGGGGATACAATCTAAGAAGAATAGAAGGAAACTAGATAGGGATAGCAGGGATCAGAGGTAGGAAAGCAAGAACAGCTACATGGACAGGTTCGGAACAGAGGACTCGAGGAGGAAGACGACTTTGTCGATGTTTGTTCGATGCCTGATGGCCACTCTGGTCTTTTATTACTCTGCTTCTGTCCCGGCTAAGGCTGATAGAAAGCCCATCACACGGCGCAGCTTGGAAGCCCATCCAGCGGTCCACGGGTCCAGAACATGACATTCCCCTCTGCTAGAAATGCGGCTTGTCCAAGCCGCTGTTAGGCCGTCTCCATGAGAGGCTCCATTCTACTGTTTTCAAGACGATAGAACATTGGTAATCGTGAATGAAACAGACTCTCTCGGTAAAGAGTTTTATTTCATAGATTTAAAGGTTACCTGCAGTAATTATTATATTGCGCTATGATGATCAAATATGCCAAGACAAAGTTGTAGACCAACCATACACGTTTGGTTTATTGGATTAGCACTTGGCAGCAACAAACTGTTAAACTGAAATGCTCTGATGGAGCAGCAGTAAGCTGAAACTCTAAATGAAAGAGTCAGTCACTGAACTAACTGAAGAAGAACCAACATCTATTGACCAATAATAGGCTATTGAGTAGCTTTGCAGTCACAAGCTCACAACTTCACAAATACAAGCAGTCACAGCTTCACAGATGAAAAATTTGGCATCTTAATCCTTTCATCAAGAAACCATGGGGATGATATACCTAACAGAGGAGAAGGAGCGAAACTAGATGCCTAAGCAGTAGTTCAGGGAACTGAGGCTTGAGCTACTGTAGTAAGGCAAAGGAATAGGGGGAGAACATCTTGCTCCCCTATAGACACGGAACGAGTGCCCTGCTAAGGAGAAGAAACACCAGGGCCCTAAGAGGAGCCATGAAAGGAGTGCCTACCACGACGCCCCTACCGATCAAGCTGCTTCTTGCGACAATTCTTCTCCTCATGAGCATAGAGCCTGCAATAGCCACTCTAGACACCGGAAGGTGCCCCCGCCACCACTGGAGAGGACTGAGATGGAGGCGAGGAGACCTGGGGAGGTGTGGTTGTTAGGACAAAGGGTTGCTGTGGAACACGACTAACATCCCTAGCTCGAAGATGTGTATCCTTGGCTCATAGCTCAGGCATCACCTCTGAGAGCGATGCGTGCGAACGACGAGTTAGCAAATGCGCCTAAACAATCTCAAACTCAGGGCAAAGCCAAGAGAGAAACTTGTGAAGGCGAAGTGTCTCTCTCTAAGTACCACCACCGCTGAACTCAGCACCCAACCCATCCAAGCACTGCCTAGGAGCTGTCATCTCATGGTGGAAGTCCTCAATTGTAGAGTCAAGCTAATGAAGCTGACCCTCCTCAACAAAACCAAGGTACGTCGGTTCATTATGGATCTCGCAACTGCAATGAAGATGGTCGCACATAAGGTGTGAGGTGGCAAGGTCTCTAAGGGGCAGTGAGAGATCGACCTCCATGCTTGCAAGTAAGATGACCTTAGCACATTTTTCTTCGTGCGGCCAAGTCTCATAGACACCAAGATTAGACTAGTAGCTTTCCGTCTCAACCTCAAGTGCCTCAAGTAATGCACTCTTGGCATCATCAGCAGCATCCGGTGGGTATGTGGGAGGCATTGGGAGAACAGAACGTGAAGTACAAATCCGGTCCCCCATGAGGTAGCCCCATAGCTATTGGCCATCCATGTGGATCTCCATATGAAACAGAAACTCTCCCCAATTTGTGCCATTGAAAATGATGGGGCACCACGAGATAAGAATAGCACCGAGGCACCCAGAGAACACCATGGAAGGAGACAACTAGGTTTTTTTCTTTCCTTTTTCTTTCTTTTTGTCTTTTTTGAAATAAAAGATAGAGAGGGGAAACCAGAAACCAATAACTCAAGTGCACGAGAGCATAAGGGCGGCGGGTCGTGCAAGTGGTAGAGACCGCGGTGGGCGGGCGGGTGTCCACGACTAGGCGGGCAGATGGTCGGGGGCGGCGTGGGCGTCCAGCGCATGCTGGTGGGAGGCACGCGAGCGCGGGCCATGTGGATGGGCAGGTCAAGGCGGCGCGGGCAGCTCGGGGTGTCGCGTGCTCAAGTCCGCGGTTCTCCAGCGTGTGCTTGAGTAGGGGCCGCGCGGATGTGCGGCTCGATGAGGCTAACGGAGTTGATAGGACGCCGACGGCTTAGTAGAAGAAGGTGAGAACCGAAACCCTAGCTTGATATCATGTTAGAGTGGCTAACCATTCTATTCCAAGATCCATAAGGGCAAAAATACAAGCGGCAGTACTAGCGCCCGGACGCCTGCGTCCATCCGGACACTCGCGGTTGCTCCGCCATGTCGGCTCAGATTCGCATGCTGCCCGTGTTAGCTCTGTTTCCTGTGCTCGCATCCGAACTACCCGCTTTAGATCCACTGCCTATGCTGCTTGGAGACTTGCCCCCGCCTCTTCCACACCGGCGCGGTGCCCGTCTCTTCGAGGCCGCCCAGAAGACTTGCCCCCCGCCTCTTCCACAACAACACAGTGCGGCCTGTACCTCCTCCCCACACCGTCGGCGATGGCATGCGCTTCCTCCACGCATCGGTGGCTGCGGCTTGGCCTTGCCTCCCTCATGGACACCAACGCCGGCGGTCTGCACTTGCAACATGAAACACTCGAATGCAATATACATTTGAAACAGATGAAACATTTGAGACATACGCTTGCAACATTTTGTGTGAAACATATGCAACATCCAAATAAAACAACTGCAACATGAAAAAACATTTACTGCAAAATAAGACTGAAATAGCTGAAACATTTGGAACATACTGTTGCAACATATGTGTGAAAATATATGCAACATCCAGATAAAAAATAATTGCAACATACGTTTGGAAACAAGATGAAACATTTTAAACAAACGCTTGCAACATGCTTCTAAAACACTTGCAACATATGCAACATGTGCACCATCCTCGATCTACTTTTACAACATCTATAAGAAACAACTAGAACGTACCTTTGAAACGACTGAAACACCTGAAACATACATTTACAACATAGGGGGAGAAGCCTAGGCCGGTCGATTCTAGCTGTCGGAGTCGGAGCCGGCGGCGAGCGGTGGCGCACGAGCACCAGCGCCACCACGGCCACTAGTACCAGGCTTGGCTCGGCGACAACGGTGGGGGATGAGGGCGAGGAGCACCATGGGCGCCGGGGTGGGGGTGCTCGGTCGCCGAGGTGAGAGAGGGCACCGCTGGGGGTGGGGAGAGCTGCCCACTGCCCTGCAATACCGCCGCGCCACCTCTATGGATCTCGCCAGAGCCGAGTGGATCTCGCTCCTGCTCCATGGATCTCGCCGGGGTGGGGAGAGGGCCGCAGGATCTGTGGGCGTTGGGGGCTCCCGAAGGGAAGGACACCGGACGTTGGTGCGCTGCGGCAGGGGATGAGGAGCGCGGAAGGGGCAAGGGCGGGATTGGAGGGAGGTGTGTCGGAGTTGATTTTATTTTTTTAGGTGAGTGGCGCATGCGACAGTGAGTGAAGCAAGGCGTCTGGCCTTTCAGACGTCTTAATGGTAGTATTAGCCACATACAAGTGCGTACATATGCAAAGAACCCATCCAAATAGAGGAAAAATACATATATACATCTACACATCTAACATGGAGCATGTTTTTCTTGTTAATAAAAATATATAATTTGTATTTTTTTTCGAGAGAATGTTCAGAGCACGTTCTACGGAGAGTGAGAATATATAGTTCAATTACAGCGACAAAAAAAAGCGCGAGAGACGGCTTTGGTTTACTGAAAGGGGAAGATTTTTTTTCAAGCTGCGCTTGGCCGGCACGAATCGAAATGGAAGTATGGAACTATGGAAGCTTGCAGAGGTCAAGCCATATCATTATCCTTGTTTGCTGGCGCCTGCTCTAGTCAGTGATGATCAGTAGACTGAAGACAGACCGAGCCATTTCAGTGTGCTCGGAGCCATCGAAAGCTGAATCACCCAGAATTTAAGTCTGCATAACTTGGACGTTAGTATGAAAAATATTTAATCATCGCATTACACCCCAGCTGAAGTTAATTATATTATGGTTTGGGCGCTTGGCCAATCCCGTTTTGCCATTTCACGTAATACAATTTACACTGAGTAACCAATGAACCATCATGATCGACACCAAGCGAGTAGTAACACGCCGGATCGTCAACAAAGAAAGAAAGAAAGAATGAAGACTACACAATCCTCTACTCCGAGCAGGCCTCATGCGCTGTCCACGACGACCGATCGTCCGGCAATGGTGACAGCAAATTTGTCGGACAGACACAGAGCTGAATCAAGAAGAGGATTCTTCTTCAGCGCTGGTCGTCTCCACGGGCGACGCGGCCGCTTTCGGGTGCACCTTCTTCTTCAGGAGCCCAAACAGGCCTCCTCCTCCCCTGCCGCCGCCGCTCACGGCCTTCTTCTCCGCGGAACCCTGCCTGCTCTTCTTCTCCTCGGCGGCCTCCATGCGCCGGAGCTTCTCCTTGTAGGCGTTCTTGAGCACGTACGCCTCCACGAAGTCTCCTCCCATCATGGACGCCATCGCGATCTCTTAGCAAGTTGTCTTTCTCCTTGTAAGCTGCCTGAAAGTAGCTCTGCTCTGCTGCGCGCTCGCTCTCCGTGACTTGCGAGCTGCCTTTATAGCCGCTACGCTAGCTAGGGCGGTGGGCGGAGCAGGGGGGCGTAGTAGAGCCGTAGACTTGGCACGCAAGCTGAACGCTAGGAAACTACCAGAGCGACGGAGAATCTTGGTTACTTGGGCCGCGCGGAAGCTATCGTCCGCACGCTGAAAACCAGCTGCGAGCCAAACCCCACCCAACCGAATTTCCGCGATGTCACCGGGCCCAAAAGTCTCCCGTGCGTGCAACACCACGGCCGTCGGTCCCGCTCCAGTCCATCACCGCCCGCGGGGGCGAGACGGCGACGTGATGCGGAGGGCCGGAGGCGGCAACAGGCAGGAGCAGGACGGGAGCGGGATGGCGGTAGGATCTTGCCTTGCGCGTGCCGCCAGTGGATCGATCCCGTCCCGTGCGCGGGCGCCAGTCGCGCGATCGCGACGTGGGGGACGGGGCAGCTGGGCGGGTTACTTTAGTTTGTTTTCACGGTTGACTCGGCTGGGGTCTCGTTCCGGCTACTTCGGGGTCTCACGGTCACGGACTCACGGGTAGTCCAGCCAGCATGTGACTACGTGAGTTTCGGGGGAAATCGTGCAGTGCCGGCCGGTGTTGCTTTCTGTAAAGCGCGGCATTCGGTCTTTGGTCTAAAAAAAAAGTGCCGGCCGGTGAGAGAGTCCGTCCCGGCGGCGGTCGAAGAATAAGGGTTCAGTCAGTGGAGGAACGAAGAAAGAAACGTTGTGGAAGCTGCTCTCGGGCACCGTTGTTCAGCTCTGCTAGACTGCTGCCGCGTGCTGCCCGTGGTGGACTTGTTCGTTATTGAACGCACTGCCGCCTGCCGGCCCATATGCGTCAAATGTGCACGTGACCTTTTTGGTTCACGAGTGCAAAGTACCTTTTGGGTTATAATATGAAGTTATTCCAAGCCAAATTATTCTAAGGTCCTGTTTGGATTCACCGACTAAACATTAGCCGGCTAAAGTGGTGAATCCAAATAGTCCATAGCTAAACCTAGCTAAACTTTAGCTGGAGAATAAATTATACACAGTCTCTTTACCTATTTCAACCCAGCTAAAACCAGCTAAAAGGGCTCAATGACCAAACTACCCTAGCTAAAGTTTAGCTAGAGGATACAAACACCCCTAGCTAAAGTTTAGCTAGAGGATCCAAACACCCAGTTAAGGTTTAGGTAGCTAAACAATGGAATTAATGAGGGGTAGCATGGTCAAGGTTTTCAATTAGCTAGAGGATCCAAAACACCCCCAACTAAATTTTAGTTGAGGTGATCCAAACAGGGCCTAAGTCTAACTATTAGATACACCATTCTACTTATTTGATATCATAAATGTTGTTATTCTTCACTAAAAAGGTGATTAAACTCAAGATAATTTTACTTAGAGTGATTCTATTAGTTGATTTGTTTTGGGATGGAGGGAATAGTTGATTTTGGTCTACATGATTGTACATGATCGCTAAGATCCCAAGAGAATTAGGCGCTAATATCCAAGGGGAATTAGGGATACTTCACACTGCCTTGCACTCTGCAAAATCAATGCCCAGGGAGGGACCATCCAAACAAATGCAATGTCGATCCCCTATGTTGTTTTGTCTCGTGCAGCAGTACCACAACTATAGATGGCAAGATGGTCGGTTCGACACAGTATGAGAAGCAAGTTGTGCCCGCCCATGGACTCACTCTAAGGCCTAGGCAGGGGACCGCGATGATTTAATCGTGTCATGCCGACCCGATGATCCCATTGGACCCGTGCCAGCATGGCGAGCACTGCCGCCTCATCAAGATTATTGGAAGTGGAATAGCTAGGCCGTCGAAAGCAGAGGAGACATGATGAATCTGGAGGCAATCGACATCAAGGATCTATACATAGTCAGCATCGATGAGCCCTCATCATATTGCATTGTAGGAGTGCCAATGGAGGGGGCAAGGAGCCATGGAGGAGAGAGAAGGGACAAGAGCAGTGATGCTTAGAATGGGTGTGCAGAGGAGATGGGGACTAGCAAGGGAACGGAAAGTGAGTGGTGTAGTTGTGAAGGGAGAAGGAAGGTTGGCGAGAATCCGGAGTGACTAGAAGTAGAGGTTTGAGCGGGGGTGGATCTCGGGTTGGCTAGTGTTCACCGCTGGCCAGCAAACTTTTTATTTGGAGGGGGTTGCAGGCCTAGAGATGGTAACAGGTATATACACGTCAGGTAGTTCCATCCCATACCCGTATCCGCCTCACAAAATTATACCCACTAAAATACATGTTTCCACACACATGGTAAAAGAATTTATCCATACTCGTACACACATGGTTATACATACTCAACCTGCTACAAACAGAAATTTTAAATATATTATATTATTAAAAATACTATATCCTAAATTATTTGTGAATAGATATCAACAATTATAACATAGTAACAAAAATTGCACTAACTAATAGTATAATAGTCATAGATATATTGGATATATATGTGTGTATTTTGTAGTAACAATGAAGACATGTATTGCTAAAATGGGTAAAATTGCCTGTGGGTACACAAGTATGGGTAGAATGTTCCCATACATGTACGACCGTACCTGTTTACCCGATGGGTAGATATTTTTATTCAATGGCATACTCACGAATAAAGATATCTTCTAATACCCGCCTTGTTATCAGGTAAAACTCGATAGACAGTCAGTTTTCGAATACCCATCGCCGTCCCTGTACGGGCCTACTGGACCGCCTCATAAATGGGTCATTCTTTGTGTTGCCTAGAGTGGCCCAACAATGTCCCAAACATGGCACACCTCACGAGCTAGACCGGCACAAGCATGTTTTAGAGGTGTGCCTGTGTCTTGGTTGGGCCACAATATTAGGCCATTTACCAGCCTAGGCCTCATGCCTTTTGGCTATCCATACTCAATCCACTATTTCTCAAAAAAAAAATCCATACTCAATCCACTACCTTCATTATACTCCCCTGTCCCTAAAAGAATCAATTTCTGAAGAAAAAATTGTCCACAAATAAGTCGATTCCCGGAGGATAATGGTCCACTAGCCCATTTAATACTCCACGTATTCCCATCCTATTTAATGCTACATCACCTCTTGTTGGCTAATTTTGCTACAGCTGGCTGGATGAGTAGTAAATAATGTGACCAGCGCGTAACCCAAACACCAAACACCGATTAGTGTGCGATTTAATGGTGGAATTCAAATTAATCAAGGGTAATATGGTCATTTGACAGCTATACTAATCTATCTGAAACTTACTAGGAATCTACTCCCTTCATACCTGTAAAGCAAGTCGTTCTGGGCAAGGGAGGCGTTTTCACAAAGGACGTCATTCTACACCGGCTGGGGCGAGCTTGGACGCGTTTGCCCTTGGCGCATGCGTTTCGGCTGCCGTTCCACTCGCCACCGCATTAATCGCGCCTCTTCGTTTCACTCGCCACCCATTCGGTGATCGAGTACTTCATGCAGCGTCGCTTCATTATAGGGCCGCACGCTCGCCTACACGCTCGCCGCACTGCTAGCGAATAGGGCCGCACGCTCGCTCACGTACACGCTCACCGCACGCTCGCCGCACTGCTCAGTCGCCTGCACGCTTGCCGCACTGCCTCGCCGCACGCTCGCCGCCATGGACTTGGTGATGGAGGTGGCCCCGGTCTCGTCGGATGAGATGGAAACGACGGAGTCAGAGATGCTGGTGGCTCCTTCCTTCATCTCATCGGAGATGCTGGTGGCGCCTTCCTTCATCTCGTCGAAGATTTGCTCATGTTAAGTTTGCTACACACATCTTCTATGGTCATTCTTTGCTTGAGAGGAATGTTGTGCAATTGTTCCAAATCAACAGGGACTGCCTTACGGCCACATCTACCCTTCTTTCGACTAGCAACCACAACCAGAATATTATGAGCAAGTTGTGTTTTACCTCACTTCCATAAGCGCTGAACTGACCGAATGTGTACTCCAAATTGATTAGCAACAATTCTGGTATCTTTCTTGCCTAGTGTCCCATTCTTGCTTCTAACCAACAATACTTGATACACTTGTCTTGTGATTTCTTCTGTCATGTCTTTCTTTCGATAGTTTACTTCAACGGGAGTCTCAACAGCATTTTCTAGTAAAAGAAAAAAAATAAGCACATTCAAAATAATAGTCACGGCTTACCTAAAAAATCTAATTGTATCAAAAAATTACCAGCGAGGTTTTGTACAAAATCAAAATCAACTGTACCAAATTCATCTAGTGGCAAGTTCAAATCAAATCCTGTTGAAAAAGGAAACAACAAACTGAGAAACGAAACTAATTTGTCGTTGTTGCTGTGAATATCAAAAAAAGGAAACAACAAACTGAGTAACAACAGACACATTACCATTGTTGTTGTGATCCTCCAATATTGGCTCGTTGAGATCGAAGGGAAGATTGCTGTTGCCATCTTCTTCTATTTGAACGTTCAGATCAAAGCCACCAAATATTGGATCAGCCATTGCAGTAGATGGAAAGAGAAGAGGTGGAAAGAGAAAGGATGGAGTACGGTAGATGGAAACCCAGCGCTTAAATAGGCACGGTAGATGGAAAGACACCCACACGACGGAGACAAAAACGCGCCATGCAGCCTCAGCGCGCGCCAGAATCGAACGCGGGAGGGAAAAAAAAAAACACGCCATGCAAAGAGCCTGCACAGCGCCAGGCCAAAAAAAAATAAAAAAAAACGAGCGCATGCAACGAGCCTGCACAGCGCCATGCAGCCCAGGGTTAAAAAAACCGGTCGGTTTACCACGGTAACCGCCCTAACCGGACCGGTCCGGTTAGGTATTCCCCAAATTCAAATTTAAAATTTGAAAAAAAAAAATGCTAAAAAAATTCCTAAAAATAGTTCATGATTTATAGAAGCCAATGGTGTAAAATTTTTTCAAATTTGAGTTCGTTTAGTATTTATTTATACGAATAGAAGTTTGAAAAAAAAAGAAAAAAACCGGTCCCGGCCCGTTAAGGCCCATTAGGCCGCCACGGGCACAAAACGAGCCGGGAGCTCGCGGGGGGGGGGGGGGGGGGGGGGGGTCAACGCGCCGAGGCTCCTTTCCTCTCCCGTCCGCCCCCCGTCCGACCCTCACCCGCGCCGACCGGCCGCCGCCGCCGGCTTACCGCCCCCACGCCTCGGTTTACCGACCGGTCAGCGCGGCTTACCGAGCCCGCGACGCTCGGTCGGTTACCGCTACCGGAGGCCGGCGGTTACCGGAAACCGGTCGGTAAAAAAAACCCTGATGCAGCCTCCACGCGCGAGGCCAAAAAAAACGGCGAAAAGAAAGCGCCCATACGCATGCAACGAGTCTCCACAGTGCCCAGTGCCATGCAAAATCCCCGAGCCGTTCAAAAAATAGTGCGCCTGAGGGGGTTCGAGCAATGGACCTCCAGCCTCGGGCCGCGGAGAGCTTTCCACTCTAGCTACGGCAGATTGCTGTATAGGTGACACCCGCAGTCCTATTTAATAAGTGCAAACAAGAAAAAAATACCTCTTAATTAATCATTCCTTGATATGCTAAATCATGTCCTAAACGACTTGCTTTACAGGTACGGAGGGAGTATAAGCAATGAAATTATTTGCCCAGACGATCATGGGTGATTGGTTGTGAGTCGAGATGGCCTCACCAATTAGTAGGTACGTAAGTTCACCGATAAACTAGGCGACGTCCATTGTCATCGAACAAGTCAATAAACAGTTCAAAGAATAATTTCTGACTATGAAGCTTTTAATCTACAAGTGAAATAGCAGATGATATATTTAACTTTCGACCAGAGAGAGAGATAGCCGTAGAAATTCGTTGCATAGAAGTCATAAATGGAACAACACGCATTCATCGTGGAAAGCTAAGACCTTCAGAATTCAGATCAGTTAATTCTGGAAATTCAGTCAAAATTCCATGGATTTACTGTGGTTCAGAGGAATTCTGGAAAGCTAAGACCTTCAGAATCCAGAATTCCATGGATTCCAAATTTGCAACTCCATGGATTCCAAATTTGCAATTCAGTCAAAATTCCATGGATTTACTGTGGCTCAGAGGACCGGGGAGGTTTTCCTCAGGTAGACGATCTTTAGCCCGTGGATGCACCAAACCGCTGGCCAGCACACAGGTTTAGGGTCAAGGTCAGTCAACGATAGCATATTGGAAAACGAAACCCGGCCTGCGGGAATTTCAGGCAAGTTGCTATATTTAGATAGCTACCAAACTATAGAAAGAAGGACGCTCAGTGACCAGATTGCCATTCATGAAATCAGCAATGGCCGCTGCAACCATCAGGGTCACGCTCACGCCAGTGTTGTTGGCCATCTCGCTGACAGCCCTTGCAGCAGCAGGATCCTCCTCTGCTTCTCCAAGTCCTGATCCGAGTCTGACTCCATCACCATCCACCAACGGCAGCACCACCGACCTCGACGCACTGCTGGCTTTCAGAGCCCAGCTCTCGGATCCTCTCGGCATCCTCGCCAGCAGCTGGACAAGCAACGTCTCCTTCTGTCGCTGGGCCGGCGTCTCATGCAGCCCCCGCCGGCAGCGTGTCATGGCTGTGGTTCATCAACCTTGGAAACAACAGCCTGTCAGGTCCCATACCACATGGTGTGGCCTCCCTTCCCAAGCTTGAGTACTTGAACCTGCGTGGCAATCACCTCTCTGGCACGATACCCTCAGCCACCTATAATATGTCGAGGCTGCAAGGCTTGGTACTCTCACATAACAATCTAACAGGGAAAATTCCGCGCAATGCAACCTTCAACCTTCCCATGCTGCGCACGTTTTCCCTGGGTTGGAATAACTTTGCAGGCCCGATTCCAGCGGGGCTTGCAGCATGCCAATACCTAGAAACTCTCTCCATCCCCTCGAATTATTTTGTAGATGCTGTGCCAACATGGTTGGCTCAGCTGCCATTTCTCATTAAACTTTACATGGGTGGAAATTACCTTGTTGGATCTATCCCGGCTGTTCTTGGCAATCTCACAAGCCTGACTTCACTAGGTTTCTCTTACTGCAACCTGACTGGTGAAATCCCTATGGAAATAGGCTTTATGCAAAATCTCTCATATCTACATCTCACGCAAAATCAGCTAACAGGTGTAATTCCAAGTTCTCTTGGAAATTTATCCGAACTGTCATTCCTAGATTTGCAAATGAACCAATTGTCTGGCTCAGTACCAGCAACATTAGGCAATATCCCAGCTCTGAACTGGCTTGCTCTATCAGTGAATAACTTAGATGGAAACCTTGACTTCTTGTCCTCCCTTTGGAATTGTCAACAACTTTCAATCATTGCCTTAGATTCTAATTCTTTCACCGGGGTTCTCCCTGACCAAGTTGGGAACCTGTCTGCACAATTACTTATATTTTCTGCAAGTGAAAATAAGCTAACAGGTGGGCTGCCATCATCATTTTCAAATGTAACCAGTCTTGAACAGCTACAACTTCCTAGCAACCTGCTCACAGGGGCAATCCCAGAATCTCTCACCATGATGCAAAGTCTCACAAGGTTAGATGTGTCTACCAATGACATTTCAGGCCCCATCCCGACACAAATTGGTATGCTCAGGAGCTTACAGTTATTGCGTCTCCAAGGAAACAAATTACTTGGCTCTATACCAGATAGCATTGGCAATCTGAGTGAACTAGAAAGCATAAACTTGTCCCATAATCAATTGGACTCAATGATACCCGGAAGCTTATTCCGGCTTGGCAAACTTATCCAGCTAAATCTTTCTCATAACTCCTTTGCTGGTGTAGTACCCAATGATCTTAGTGGGCTAAAGCAAGTTGATACAATTGACTTGTCTTCTAACTTTTTTCTTGGAAATATCCCAGAATCATTTGGTCAAATTAGGATGCTCACCTACCTAAATCTATCACACAACTCATTTGGCGACTCAATACCTTACTCATTTCAAGAGCTTACTAGCTTAGCAACATTGGACCTCTCCTCCAACAACCTCTCTGGTACCATTCCCGAATTCCTTGCAAACTTCACATACTTAACAACCTTGAATCTCTCCTTCAATAGGCTAGAAGGCAAGATACCAGATGGAGGAGTCTTCTCAAACATCACATTGCAGTCTTTGATCGGAAATTCTGCATTATGTGGTGCTCCACGTCTAGGATTTTTGCCATGTCTTCAGAAGTCTCACTCAAATAGTAGACACTTCCTAAAATTTCTCCTTGCAGCCATCGCCGTTGCATCTGGCTCTACTCTTATTTGCATTTTCCTAATGATCAGAAGAAAATGTAAAAACAAGACAAAGGCTTCAAGTCACACTCCAGGTGACATCAATGTCATGAATCACACTATAGTCACCTACCATGAGCTCGTTCGTGCCACTGATAATTTTAGTAACGACAATCTATTGGGTAGTGGGAGCTTTGGAAAAGTTTTCAAGGGCCAACTGAGCACCGGCTCGGTGGTTGCGATAAAAGTTCTTGACATGAACCTGGAAGTGGCAATAAGAAGCTTCGACGCTGAATGCCGTGTACTTCGCATGACTCGGCACCGGAACTTGATAAAGGTACTGAACACCTGCTCCAACATGGAGTTCAGAGCTTTGGTGCTCCAGTACATGCCCAATGGCAGTTTAGACATGCTCCTGCACTCTGAATGGAGAGGTCATTTAGGGTTCCTCAAGAGGCTGGATATCATGCTAGATGTGTCGACGGCAATGGAGTATCTGCACCATGAGCATTACGATGTTATCCTGCACTGTGACTTGAAGCCAAGCAATGTGCTATTTGATGAGGAAATGATGGCGCATGTAGCAGACTTCGGCATCGCAAAGTTGCTACTGGGCGATGACAATTCAAAGATCACGGCAAGCATGCCTGGAACACTTGGGTATATGGCACCAGGTACTGAATGATATAACCTTTATACTATTGTTATATTAGTTTTGGTAAACCCATTGACTGGAAAAATCATTGATTAATTATGGTTGATCAATGTGCTTAAAAGTTTGTTTCTGAATTTCATGATCAGAGTACGGATCACATGGAAAGGCATCGCGCAAGAGCGACGTGTTTAGCTTCGGAATCATGCTCCTTGAAGTATTCACTGGGAAGCGACCCACAGATCCTATGTTTGCGGGAGATTTGAGCATCAGGCAGTGGGTCCATCAAGCATTTCCAGCGAAGCTTGTTCATGTTCTGGACGACAAGTTACTGCTAGATGTGTCTTCTATCTGTGGCCTGAATCAACTTCTTTTGCAAATATTTGAGGTGGGTTTGCTTTGCTCAAGTGACTCACCTGACCGGAGGATTTCAATGATGGACGTGGTGGTGACACTGAAGAAGATAAAAAAAGATTGTGAAAAATCGACAGTAGCGGCAGCGCAGCAATGTGGTACCCAATGATCGATTAGCTTTTGTGGGTAGTTTTTTTTTTGGCTGTTCGCTTCTTTTTTTTAACATAAATGGCAGGAGTTCCTCTTAATTAAGAAGAAAATAGTTTAAGATACAAAACCAGCTAGCACACAATCCCCCTACTGCCATGTAAGGATACGCCGGCATACACCTGCGGCGGGCAATACACAAGATAGCTATGAGAACTAAGTGGTACACCGATACGCCCGCTTATATTGCTCTATGCATTTTGATAGTCTGCTACCCTCTTAATGAAAAACGGGCTCATTTGAGCGCGGTCGTGAAAAAAAATATTGCTCTATGCATTCCTTTGTTCTCTCTGCCACCTGCTGGGCTGTTAGGCTCGTGTTTTCGAAAATTCTCCGGATGCGCTCTTTCCATAGATTCCACATAATTGAGATGGTCATTCCATTGAAATCTTGCCGCTGATTTTTTTTGAACGTGTTTCTCCGCTAGCTCCCACCAATCTCTGATATTGTCGAAATTTGAGGGGTGGGCCTGTTGGGGAAGCACAATATGCTCCCAGATAGCAACTTGGTTCCAGGCTGCTTGGGCATAGGGGCAGAGTAGGCGGAGATGCTGCCCAGATTCCATCGGCCCATTGCATAAGGTGCAAGAGCTCTGGTGAGGCCAACCCCGAAGCGCTAGGTTATCTGCCGTGAGAATTTTGTTTTGGATGAGAATCCAGGCGAATAGTTTGCATTTATTTTCTGTGTGTGCACACCAAATGAGATTGGTTTTGTGACATCTATAGGACCCTAAAAACTAAGCCTGGTATGCCGACCGGGCGAACTATTTGCCATCAACCGTGCACTCCTCGGTCTCCAGGTGGAGGTGTATTCCCTGTAATCTGATCTAAAGTGAGACAAACTCCTCCACCTGAGTTGCAGTCATGATTTTGTTTTGTAAAGTTTTGATCCATGTGTTGTTCCATAGATCTTGTGCCAGTCTTGTTTTTTCTTTTCACCGGATCATATAAATGTGGTGCCAAATTTTTTGGTGCTTCTCCATCAAGCCAACTATGGTGCCAGAACTTCGCCTTCTTTCCGTTCCCAATGGGTATGACCGTGGTGACATTGAAAAGTAATCAATCTGCAGGCCGCGAGGGCCAAATAAAATTCAGGTGGGGAATACTCCCCCGTGACAATAAAAAAAAAGTAATCAATCTGTCGCGTTGCACGGAACTTCCATGCCGACCCATGGCTTGTCCTCTTCACTCCATTCTTGCCATAACCAGCGCAGTCAGAGGCCCTATCAAATTTGTCGAGGTCCAATACGCCGAGGCCGACCAAGTCTTTTGGCATGCTAACGGTTGGCCAGTTTACCAAACTGTGCCCGCCGTTCGCATGGTCTTCCCCTTTCCAAATGAAGGAGCGGCGTAATTTGTCAATTTGCTTCCACGCCCAGGCTGCTAGTGGAAAAAATAGTAAGGTGGTGGGTTTGCATGGAGGACAGCACTGATGTAACAAGAGCTAGCCGTCCAGCACGATTCAAAAGTCGTTCTTGTTAGGATGAAATGAGCTCTGTATTCAGTAGAAGGGGCTGAAAGCCCAATATGTGTACATGTAAAATATGCAGAAGAGCCCTTATACATATGGGAATATACAAACACACACACACATATCTCTAACGGTCCTTTCCAGCTCGGTAGGCGCTGCCCAATTTTCTCGATCCGTGGCTGCACATGAATTCTTTGTAGGGAGCGTGTGTACAACTGGAGGCCTAGGTAGCAGCAAGGGAAGGCCTAGAAAGAGAGAGAGAACAATTATATCAGTGCTGCTTACATATACAAGCCAGCAAAGGTACAAATTACATGTATAGAGGTTTCTCATAGTTGATAGGGCTTTCTTGTTGTTTTGAGTTCCAGAACCCATTAGTGTTCCCCTCAAGCCAGACTTTTGATGCGTAACGATATAATCTTTCCGTAATCATTCTTATTGCACCCTTCTGTGCTGTTGTAAATATACTTTGAGTGGCTCTTCTCTAGGAGCTTGATAATATGCTCCTCCAGATCCTCATCTTTGTTGCACCTTCGAATGGTATTGCTTTTGCCATTTGAGATAATGACGACTTCCTCTTTGTACGTTGCAAGCAGATTGGCCACAACAACGTTCATCCTGTACTTGTTCAGAGCCATTTCTGCTTTCTGAACTAGAATATCTGAATCCGTCTCCAGCTGCATGCCATTTATTTAAAAGAAGTTGGATAAAGGTTTTAATATTGACTAAAAACCTAACAGTGCATTCGGCGTGAGATATTTTCTCTCCCATGCCGTGGTATCACCATTCTACAGACAAACTCACCTTGAAGGATATGCAGAAGGCCAAGGGGGCCCATTGGTTTCGCAGAACGGAAAGCATTTTTGGAACCTGACTGAGCTTCATATCCAGTGGGCCTCCGGCTGACTGAATCTTATGTTTTGCCTGCACAAGAATCTCCCTAAGAATCAGGAACTTCGCAGTAAAGCATGATAAGACAATGTTGGATGAAGTTTTTAACCCAATCAGACAACACATGTCCTACTACTGTAACTCATACCATGCTATCCCATGGAACATAGAAGTCAGACACAGCTGCAGCGAGATAGAACATCCCGTGGAGACCCACAGAGCTCATAGATGTAGCCACCATCTTCAGTAACTGTAATCAAGTGTCGTGTGACTGTTCAAATTACCTTACTCCCATTGACTCAAAGAAATAAAGCAAACATGCAAGACCTGAAGATATTCAAATATCGTGGTGAATGGCAGTTTCAGCAGAGAGCCTCCTTCAATAGCCTGCAAGAAGTTCACCTGAGTCAAGGGCATCTGCACGTCTGTATGCCAGTCAATACCCGGTTCAAATGTTATACCTTGCGATAATCCCCAATTGCTTTCTTTACAACCGTTGCTTGGGACTCAACCACTGATTAAATAAACATAACAGATTTTAACACAGTAAGGAAGGTAATTTTATTCTTTTCTTTTCATCTGTGCTAGAAGTTGTAAATTACCAACCTTGAACCTTCAAATCTGTTGTGACATCAAAGAACTGGAGAAACGAATCATCAGGGAGGAACCTAGAGAAAGGTTGGCAACTCCCTCTGCATTCATGCACAACATAATGTATTTTAGGCCAAGAATAATCTTTTTTGCAGTATGTGTATACTGAACAGTCAAGAAAACTGGGAGAGGAAAAGTATTTGTTGGATTGTTTTGGAAGGGAGCAGCTGCTATAGCTTTGCGGATTACCGCCGATGGACGAAAATGACCGCATAGCCAGCCTTTAAGAAATACCTGTATCACCAGAAATAAAAACGGAAACGAGTACTTGAGAATACTTCCAGTGCATTTATGAGTCAGCTATCAAGTCTAACAAGGTATCACATGGCAATATAACTTTATGTAAAGCATGATCTCTCAAGATTTGAAGAAAAAACATATGATATGTTCACTGAAAACACACAAAAACCAACCAATAGTGAACAACTGATGAAGAGGTGAGGCGAGGGCAAAAGGAAATTTACTCGGTGGACGCGGCGCCGCGGTGGCCGGAGCTGAAGTTGTCGATGTAGCGCACGCATCGCTGCTCCAGCGGCACCGTCGTCCCGCCCGACGTGACGCAAACGATCCGCCGCCGCCCGCCGCCCTCTGCGCGCACGGTGCAAGCAAAACAGGCCGCACGGGTTAGCTCTTAGCTACCGCGCGTGTTCCGCGGCGGGCTGTTGTCCAGGGCAGCGCGCGGCTACCTACCTGATGAGGCGTGCGAATTGCGCGCGACGAACTCCTGCAGGTTGGCGGCGACAGCACTGGCGTCGCGCAGCGGCGGCGAGGTGGCGAAGAAGGATTCCGGATCTCCCGCCGCGATCATTGTGGATTGTGGTGGGGGTTCACTCTCGCGGGGTTTGGACCGCGGGCGGTTCGATGATGGAAGAACGACGAGAGGGGCAGGAGAGTATTTAAAGGAGCGAAGACTACCTATAGTTGGTGGTTTGCTGTCAATCCGTCCACTGGGGAGTTCGTGCGGTGCATTAAGGTCTGTTTAGCATTGTTTTTTTTTTATTAAAAAAAAGGTCTGTTTAGCATTGGGCCTAGATCAATCACAGTTTTTCACATGACAAAACCTGGTACAGTACGGTGTTGGCCTGGTAGACGTTTGGTTTGTTTCTCTTTGGATAGAAAGCTACGAACGCTATTTGTTTTGAACTTTTGATGGCAAACATATGAAATCTCCTCCTGAGATTGTGTGAATTATGTGCTCTTTTATTTCATACGGAGTATTATATATTGTGCAGGGCTGCAAAGACAGGAACCTCACACCTTTGGTGGAGCATGGAGTGGAGATTCTGAGACGAACCGCACCGGCACCTATAAACGCAGCCGCTACCTTCCATGTCGATGTATACCGGATCAAATTTGCTGCACTGGAAACGGTAAAACATACGCCACACATACTACGTCCGCCAAATCTAGCGTGACCGGCCGCTGCTGCTGTCTGCTCGCGTGACAGAGACCAGGAGAGCGCTTGTGAGAGAGCAGGAGAGAGAGGAGTATCCAGCACGGGCCCCACTTGATAAACGATGAAAAAAATAATATAACTTACAAACTAAAAAACCAAATTAAATTCTAATTGCACCATTAAATTCGTTTCAATAGATACTTCAAAACAAGATGTCACATGGATATATTTAGATAAAGTGACAAGTGGGCCCCACAGTGGATAGAGGATGATATAGATGATGGATGGATGCAGAAAAACTGTATATTTTGTGGTGACTAGAATGAAATATTCCTTTTAGAGGATGAATATAGAGGTCCATGAGTGCGGATAGTCTGAAGGCAACCTCGCTTCATTTCCATCAGTAAACCCGGAGGGATGAGGGGAGAGCCAAGGTTGAGAACGGCGGCAACTGATGGTGGTCGGTTTTCGTTTTTGGCGTTGCTAGCTTCAGGACTTTCGCTCGTTCTATGGCATTTGAGATTTGACTTTACATAGTTACGAGTACAACTTTTTGTAGTCTTATCCAGGGTGTTGCGCTCGTTGGTCTTCAGCGGTATGGCTGATCCTTGTGTCCGTGTGATCAGAAATATTAGCCTCTCTTTGTTGCTCTCTTGCGTAGACTTGAATTGTCTGTAATTTTCGTTGTTTTTGGTAATGAAACTCAGGTTTTTAATTTCGTGGTGCAGAAACTGTGATCCACCTATCCTCTCTATTCCTCGTCTCTGACACACATGACCTATTTGTTAGTGGTGCAGAAGCTGTGATCTATACTCTGACACACAGCCCTTTTTTTTTGAACTCGGTGTTATATGCCCTTGATCAACTCTCTTGTGTGTTCGTCAAAAAAAAACTTATATACCCTTGATATTTGACTAGTCTATGGGATCAACTTGTGATCTAATTTGTGTAACTGGACGACCTGCTCTATTTCTGTATAATCTTCAAACGGTTTCGATCAAACCTTTGTGTAAGTGTTCCTTACATATTCCCCATGAGGTGACTTGATTCTGACCCAGCTCGCATGATTTTGACTCATCGTAGCGACGGAGCTCGGATGGTAATAATACCAGTTAGCCATGAATCACACCAAATCAGCAAAATGAAATAATTCTAGCTAGCTAGATATAGGTCTGATGAGGTCCGGTATGTATCATTATTGATGATGGCATGGTGCTATTTCTTCATTGGTAGGGGCTGTACTGTATATATGGTCATCTGACGAATTTGATAATATGAAGATTCTGTTGAATATTATATGGGTTTAGGCCCATATTTTATTTAATAAATTAATTAATTCTAGGCCCATATTAAATGTTGTGATACACTATAGTTTTAGTCCCGTATGGGATTTTGACTGATTGTTAACTCAATTTAAATAGGTTACACATGTGTCCACGTATAGAGAAGTTGAAAGAGGATAAAAGTGTGCCATACGTGCGCGTGCCGCTGCTGCCGAGCCGTGGCGTGGCGTAGCGCTCGGGTTTGTGCAGACGATCAGGTTTTTGGAGAGCGTCTTCGCGACTGCTCCGCCGTCCTCTTCTTCCTTGGAACGTCTTCATCTCTTTCATGGTGGTGCTTCTTCTTCCTTTGATCGGCTTCATCTACTTCTCGGTAGATGTTCGAGGGATGGCACTGCACATGGATGTTTGATCGGCTTCATCTACTTCTCGGTGGATGTTCGAGGGATGGCATCTACTTCTCGGTGGATGTTCGAGGGATGGCACTGCGCACATCTTCCTGTATCCCTGACTTCGAGCAACTCACCATGAGTGGGAATGGAGCCACTCATGCTTTGAGCATGAGTCCCTCCGCTGGGTATATCTCTATTCTCGAATTGGTTAAATTCAATCTCATTTCCGCTATGATCAGTATGTTATTCATGAACATATTTGTTGTTAATCTGAGTAGCAGAGTAGTAGTAAAATTACACAGTGCACATATTTGTCATCACTATTTTGCTATTAATTTTCTAGATTAATTTGAACATGAAAATACCTAAATTCCTAACAGATTCACCAGCAAAGTCTCCGGTGAGAATTAAATCTGCAAGTTAGCAAGTGCGAGGTGTCTGCAATTTTCATCAAAAAAAAGTGAAGTAAAAATCAGCAGATGAACCCATCACCCATGTGAGAAAAGCAGAGCCGTTTATGAGGGTGATGGGATGTGTCGTGCTTGGCCTGTTGCCATTACGTACGTAGTACTATGGTGCCTGCCTTGAGTGCCCCTCACCTCGAACCCAACCACTATTAACTCAGTATTAACTGATGCCAGGCTGCCTGCGTGATCCATGTCGTCGTCGTCTTC
This sequence comes from Saccharum hybrid cultivar R570, assembly GCA_038087645.1. Taxonomy (NCBI): domain Eukaryota; kingdom Viridiplantae; phylum Streptophyta; class Magnoliopsida; order Poales; family Poaceae; genus Saccharum; species Saccharum hybrid cultivar. Next base: position 4,035,283 of record JAQSUU010000198.1, read on the forward strand.
GTCTTCTTCGATAGATTTAGCTGCTGGTACCACCGAACCATGCATGCATGCACGCGCACCCGACGGGCCGTGCCATTTGCTGGCTCCGGGAGCTTTTCCTTAGGCAGGGGCAGGGGCAGGGGCAGGGGCCGGACCTATTTAAGCGACGCCCTTTTGTTACATTACATCAAGATTTCAAGAGCCTGCATTTCTGGTTGAGCAAAAGTAATACTCCAGTTCCCTTCCAAGTAAGACGAACAACCAATAAATAACACATGCACCCATCATTCCTGGCTTATAGCACATTAATTAGTGCGACGCGGTGGTACACACGTACGTGGCCTTGGGCCTTGGCAGGTCCACACGGGCGATCGAGCTGGGTGTGTCATTACAGGAATAGCTGGGAATCGTCGTCATCCAGACGATGAATCGTGCATCAACGTATACGTCCTGCGGTGGGTTATCTGGAGTGTCCAATAATTATCCGTTCTGGGCTTGTGTGGCCTGTCTAGCTCGTGCGCGCATCGCGCGGCCGCCCCCCTTATCAATGTTCCTTTGCGTGCACCGTGCAGTGTCCCGCTTGGATGCAATGCAAGCCCCAGGACCGCTTTGACCGAACGAACCATGCGATACAACAGACGTCCAGCATATCCACTCAAAAAAAAAAAGACGTCCAACAGCACCATCCTAGCTTTTTATGCCATACAATATGAAATATTTCAAATTGCAATGCATTTACCAGGGACTAAACATTGACATTCGAGTATCTAAAATCCAACAACCAAGCCCAGATCTTACCCGTCATGTGCACTATGGGGCAGCGCCACACTACCTTGGACATGCAAAGGAGTGGGGTGGACTGCAGAAGGTGCAGGCGGGCGGGGGCCGGCCACGGTGGTTGCATGGTGGCGGTGGATTTAATTCTCCGCTGGCGCATGGCGCGCCCACCGGCCACCGGTCAGTCACGATGCGTCGATGCAGCACCGGCAGTTGAACGCAATTGCAGAGAGGAGGGCGGCAAGGGCCGACCGGCTCCAGCGCTCCGTGGCTTGAGCGTGGTAGGCCAGTTGCGGTCTCATGTGGTCGTGCCTCTGCAGACTCTAGGACGGAGGCACGGAGTTGCGTGTGTGGGATTCACAGACGGCGAGCATGAGGTGGTTAGAGAGAAATGTGGAAGGTGATAGACTTTGGTTTAGCAGAAGTGGCTGCATATGTTCGAATTGAAAAGGAATAAATTCAGCTTGGAGGCTGCACTGCCCATGCATACTGGACCAGTCTGGTTGTGCACCCTGTCCTGAAATTAGGTTTGTTTAACAACATTTGTATACTTAGTGTATCACTCTAGAGGGGTTATTTACTCTGTTTTGGGATTTTTCAAGCAATTGGGAATCCCCTTGTAACGACTTCTGCATTTTAAGTTGTAAATTCTTAGAAACGCCTATTCACCACCTCTAGGTGACATCCTCGATCCTTTCATATTCAATGATAACATTGACCAACCCTACACAACTTTCTTTATTGTGTCACCACTATGGTACAACACACTAACACTTGGCTCATTTCCCTTGTACTCTCAAAACACAACCTCACCTACTTAAGGCAGAGTAGTCGTACCCATCCCAATGACCTGTGATAGGATTTGGATGTACATCCTCATCATCAGATCCATTAGACTCATCTTCTGCCATGGCCACATGAGGTTCTTCACCATCCAATTCCATCTACTAGATTGACTAATTAAGGGATGTGTTTGAAGGATTGGAAAAGGCGACCAGATGGGGGGTGAATAGGAGCCTCAAATTTCTTTCGAAACTTTGGTCCTCGGCTCAAATCACGACCCTAAGAAGCATGCCACACCAAAGAAGTGAGATACACGAGCTAACTCGTAGCAAGATACCCCAAAAGAAGTCTCGAGCGCACTTGAAAGCAACCGCGAAGCAAAGGAAGCAAACCCCCAAAGTGATAAGCAAGAAAGACCTTCTCTGCGCAATACCGGACTGTCCGGACCCTGGTGGCGGACTATCCGCAGTACAGTCCACGGACTTTCTGGGTCAGCTGGCTGGACTGTCTGGCGGCACACGCCTGACGACTATAGTCAATGGCGGACTGTCCGGCTCACAAGGGGTGGACTGTCCGCAGTTCAAAAGTCAGAAAATGAACTGCGAAGAAGTGGTTCTGGACTTGACTCTGAGGTGAGCGGCGGACTATCTGGTAGGAGTTGGCGGACTGTCCGCAGTTCAAGTTCTAGAAAACAGACAGAACTGCACAAGTTCTGGACTCACTTCGACGAGCAACGACGGACTGTCCTCAGGCTGGGACCGGATTGTCCACAGGCAAACTCTCAGAAAACACATCGAAAAGAACAGGTTCTGCACTCTACTCGCAGATGAACAGTGGACTGTCCGGCTTGCAGTGGCGGACTGTCCGCAAGTCAATTGACAGAAAACAAGTGTCGAAGCAGCTACTCTGAACTCGCGAAAACCCGACGCGCGGACTGTCCGCGGGCTGAGCGGCGGACTGTCCGCGAACCGCGCAGAAACAAGAACAGAGCGCCCCGAAAATCGCCTCCTCACTTCGATCCACAAATTTATGACCAAATCTTCACCAACTAGCACGAAACTTGGTGAGCAAGATCACAAGGCAGTAGGGGAGCTACCTTTAAGAGGTCATCGTCCAATTTGAAGCCAATCAACAGGAAATTGAAGGGGCACGAAAAACACCGGTTCTTGCAACCTAGACCAAGAAATCACCCGATCTACTAACTCGTGAGAAATTGGTTGATTTCCTTAAAGGTTCAACTCACATCATAGCACAAATCAAGGAAACAAAAATGAACTAAAATGGTCTAGAAATGAAGAATCGAGGCAAGAACTAGGAGAGAGAAAACGAAGAACGCGAAGAACACATCATGAACACACAAATCGATTTCTCCACCAAAATCCGGAGGACATAAGGAGGATTCGGGATCTCCTTTCCTTTGAATTCTTGGTTCTTACACTGATTCATGGATTAGTGGACCTCACTCTCACACAAGCACCTAGAGGAAGAAACCCTAAAGGAGAAAAATGAAAATGGAGGAGGTGAGGGAGATGGGGACTCCCTCATCCTATTTAATAGGGCTATTACACAATCCCTGATTTGCCCCTAGATACAAATGAGCCAAACCATTTAGCCCACAAGCGTAAAGGTCCAGCCCGGTCTTCATCTTGATCTAATGGCCACCACGCCTCCTCACCGGTAGCTTCACCTCGATGCGAACTCCCTGATGACGCCACGTGCCGTCCGTTCCTCCTCGGAACCTCCACCTGGGTTTTGAGGTCCAAATCCGTAAACCCGCCACCGATGGTTTTGGGGTCTAAACCATCAAACTGCTCGCGAGTAGCGTACTCCATACGCGTCCCCCGCCTCGACGCGTGTCACCGCCGTCCTCGACCGGCCGACACGCCAAGTCCTCCTGAGCCTCACTCGACCTGCACGTCCGCCGTCTTAATCGGTCAATACCGTCACTCCCATGTCTTCTCGCACTTGTCGATGTGCCAAGTGTCAGCCACCGCGGCTAGTCACCCAGCCTCTTGGTCCCTCGGTCAAAGCCTCACGTTTGTCCTTCACCGCTCCCGGTCCGTTGGCACGGCACGTCCGCCAAGCTCCACATCTTCACAACACAAGCCAAGAGACATGTCGCACACATAGCTTTCGCCATGGTAGGGTTAGTCACCACTCAACCTACTTCGTGGATCACATTGACAATCACTCATCACAAAACAAACACACAAGGGTACTTATCAACCTTGTGTTCGCAGTGTTCTACCTCATCAACCTCTCCGATGGGTTCATGGGCCACAGACGGTACATGTTTCTCCTCCTCATCCTCCACGACCATTTGTACCCACACTTTCCGTGTACATTTCAATAGTATCTCCAACCTTCATGAACACATGTGCAAACAACATTAGTGGAAAACCACGCTCGGCTGAAAATGCATACATACTGCCTCCGGCCATAGGTGTTTGGTATCAATAGGACTGCAAAAAAAATAGTACCTCTATGTGTATGTTGGTTAGTCACAATCATGATTCTCATCTCGTGCCAGTCTGGATCTAGCTTAAACCCCCTGAACAACACAGTTGTGAAATTGATGCAAAGTTTCTATTTCTTATACAGGAATCTTTCCCCTCATCATCGACTTAAATCTTGACAAATCTATCCCTAGAGGACCATAGGCATGACTGTCCACAGTGCACGAAATAGACTCTTTATTGGTCCCCTACGTAGATGTATCTCTATCTCTACACCATAGGTGTAGAATATTATTCTACACCACAAGCCAAAACTGACCTAAAAAAATACTGAGTACTACTGAACCGTGTTCAGTATCAGTCAGTACTATGCACAGTACCACGAAATACTGAATAATACTGAAACGCGACTACTGAACATTACTGAATTTTGTTCAGTATAACAGCTCGGTGTAGAATAGTATTCTACACCTAGGGTGTAGAATAGCACGTGCTCCTAGAAAGATTAAACTGGACCCGTCCACTGCCGCCCATGGTGAAGCCGGACGCTACGTCTCACCCTATGATTTTTTCGGCGCCGACATGTGGGCCCCCGTCTGCCTGGCATCTCACCCCGCTCGGCCACCACGTGTCCACGCCATCCCGCGTTCATGCAGTCATGCCCCCACCCTGACCCTCCCCGTCTCCCATAGACGTCGCCCCACCTTCTGGCTCCCGATGCCGGCGTTAGGCCACCTCCTCTGTGCAGCCTCCCCGGAGTAGGAAGGGCTCCTGTTGTCCGTGTCGCGCCTCTTCCTTCCTCTCGTTCGACAGAACGCGTGAGGGAGACCGGCCACGCCTCTTCTTCCCGCACCGCCCGCCGCCAAAGCTCCGGCGACCTTCTCCGGCGATCCAGTGATGGCCGGATCGCGGAGATCCAGACCCCCTCTACTTCCCACACCCCCTTCTTCTTCTTCTTCTTCTTCCACAGCGTTGGGAAAACGGTCCCTAGGGTTGGGCTGACGCGGCCTGACGGCGGCGCACGGCTAGGGCGATGTTGGGCCTGCTCTTCGCCACCATGGTGGTGGGAGCTACCTCAAGGGCGTCGGAATGTTGAAGGACCTAGGCAAGCTCCTGGCGGAGCTAGGGTGGCCGCGACCTGTTGCGTCGCGTCTGCGTTGTCACCGCGCTTGCTAGTGTGCCCTTCACCAACGACACCTGCTGCATCGTGCTCACCGAGTTCGTGCTGGAACTCACCGCCGAGCGCAACCTCCCCGCCAAGCCCTTCCTACTCGTGCTCGCCACCAGCGCCAACACTGTCGACAAGCTGCTTACGGATGGGCAAGTTCAAGCATCCAAGTTCCTGATGCTTTCTGGAAAAACTAAATCTCTGTCTATGTACCTGTATCTTGTTATTATCTTTTCTCCTGTGCGTTGCGATGAATGCAGGGCGGTGACTAGAGCAGTGGCTCGATTAGGTGATTGCTACTGCTCTTGCGACTTGCGAGTTGATCTATTCTTGGAGGCTTATTTTAGTTTGCTCTTGGATTAGTTTGTGATTGTGCTGATGGGAGTGATGAACTGATGATTAGTTGTGGATTAAAAACTTTTGATTAATAGAATTATAGAAGTTTATTTAAAGTATTGGAGTTACGACAAAACTTCAATCTTTCAGCTAAGAAAATTTCAATGTTTAAACAATTAAGGACCAAGTGTATACGATGAAGCATTTTCCCTTTTGGTTTGAGAATTATAATGATGAAACTGGAATCATATATAAGATGAGGGTTACCACAGTAATCTCTTAAGCTGTAACAAATTTTGGTTTGAGAAATAGAATTATGAAACTGGAATCATATATTTTGTTGTACACTCACTTTAGTTTCCTTCCCTTTTTCCCAGGGTTAAATCATCTTTGCCTTTTTATTTTGGAAGCAGCTGGTTCATGATCTGAATATTTGTTTTGAGAAGCATAGTTGGCTGAAACCACCATTCTCTTTCATTTATGCCAATTTGAATCACACGAAACCTCTTCAGCCACCATGGAACTGAGCTATTGGCCTATTGCTTTGCTTTGTCTAAATAATCGACCCATCTGTAAGTAAGACATCGCTGCTGCTTCTGTGTTTCTTATTAATTAGCTAAACAGGCAAGTGTTTCTTTACAAAAAAAACTATGGTGTAAAATTATTGCTTACAAGATGTTCAATGAAATATCTATGAGCTCAAATCATGTCAGATGTTGGTTAGAAACCCGACAGCATTAATATCTGTTAGAATAAAGATCAGGTTATTGTAAATCAATCACCATTGTTTATTCAAATTCTTCATGCTCTCACGGTGACTTTTAATTATTGGAAATGGTTTTGTAGGTATGTAATGCATAAGGCTTTCCTATCTTTGCTATTTTCCAGTAGTTTGTTTTTTTAATTCACATGTTTTATATTGCAACTCACCTACCCATGTGGTTAGTTCTTTGGATAATTTTTTGAGTGTAGGTGGTTCATTTGCAACATAAGAGATAATAAATTTATTCAATGTAAGACAAATGTCCAGCACTTCCATGACACATGATGGACCATTCTTCTTTTATACAAAGAGCCCGTACCAAAATTCCCAACTCTGATACAGTTCATGTTACTAAGACCAGTTTTAAAGGGTAACAACAAAACTTTGGCAGAAAATGGAGAAGATGGGATTGCTATGTTGATTTTGTATGCCAACTAAAAAGTTTATGTTTTCTACAGATTTTGCACATGTAGCTAGCCACAGGAATCAAGATTTATTTTATCCAAAGGAGATGAGGTAACTGATGCAATGTTTTTGTGCTGTCAGGAGTGATTGCATTTCTTACTTACATGAATAACATGATGAGTAATGAAATTCCAATTTTATCATGATGAAGCTATTACTTCAGACTTATACATTCTCTCTAATAGTTGGAACCACTGTTCTTCTTGCTTGCCCTGCATATCTTGAGACTGATGCTTTCCTCAATATCAGTCAGACTTGCTTAGGCTTCTAATTTCCTAATGTTAAATTTACCTAACATATGTGGCAGTTACTCTTCAGATCAAGCAAAAATGTTCAGTTGTGACTTTTCTAATTATTCTCTTATTACTCCATTTTCCCTGCTGCTCCCTCTCTCGTAGAATCTTACACTTACACCACATCCAATTATTACTAATGTCAAAGCTGCAAAAGCAACACAAATACTTTTTATGTTGCAATGTCAATCTTGTAAATTTCATACATGGTTGTTTAAAATTGGTACAAATGTTCTCGAGTTAGCTCATGGCTTCCATTTTTCTTTTTGTGCAGAGCTTTGGAAAGGAGGAGAAGAAACAACTTACCCAAGATAGTGGGAAATTGCAGCTTGTGGCATGATTTATGAAATTATAAATTAGCTGAGCCAGAACAAAACAAAAAACTAGAAATTGGATTCTATATTATCATCATCATCTCTCTTTACTAGATCATGTTTGATCCTACAAGTCTTGATTTGACAATAATTATGTAACCCCTTGTCTTTGGGTTGTTGAATTCTGCACTCCTGAGATGGGGAGGCTCTAATATTGGTCTGTTGATTTTGACCAGTATTTGCTTACCATACTCTTGTTGCGTTGAAAATATTAAAGCTCCCATAGCAACGCACGGGCTAGTAAACTATGAAATCATATCTCATACTAGTTAAGCCATAACAATTTACATAGATGTATAAACTATGAAATCATATCTCATACTAGTTATAAATGATGACCAAAATATTATATTAAAAAAATTAATCAACATACTACTATACTAGGAGAAAAAGTAATGTAACCTAAGGCCTAGGTCTAGAACAAATGTAAAGACAACATAATCTAACTCAAATACATATGCCCACTAGTTAAACTAAATCTGATTACTACTAATTCTAAAGGTAATTACCGTCTAGATCTACAAAGTACAGATATGAAATGTGAAATAAAAGTTTCCATATTATATCTCAAATGAAACAAGATTTTGGCAGAGCTTCGCTACTCCAACTCTCTCCTCCTCCCTCGTATTCTCTAGTCCTCTACTCCTCCCCCTCTTTTCTTTTGTTCTTTTTAAATCAAAGTGGATTTCGGTCGAATTTTGTCCTTCTTTAGTGGGGAGGAAGGAATGTTGGTACACATGGCACAAAGGGCTTGCCGTTGTTTGAATTGGCTACAAGACACTACAACGCGACAGTGGTATCTTAGTGTTAGGTCTAGTGATGACTTTTTTGTGGCCCCATAGTACGATCGTATGAAAATAGTGGAAGGACGCGGGGTGCTACATCAACAACTTACCATAGTCTCACTTATTGGTCATTTATGCAAATCCACTATATCGAACTGGCGATATACTTAAACCGCCTTTTAAAATGGCGGATCCCTTGATACCACCGATTCGTTTGGTAACCTTCACCTACCTGAAGTGGTGGCATATACCTAGATTTTAAAAATATGTGTAGCAAATATTTGTCTTTGGAAAACAAAAAATGAAAATAAATAGGAAGCGGCTAACGTACGCACATGCATGCTATAAGCTTATGGCACGCACACTCCATTTTTGGAAAGAATTTTGAAGCCGTTAATAACAATTACTTTTTTTGGTAAATTTTCTTTTGCATTCTTTTTTTGTCCGCATGTCCCATTCCACTCCCCAAGCTGGCTCGCTGCCCACACCCAAAATATTACAAATTTTTTTTTGTGCATTTCAATTCCAGCAAAACAACACAAAAGACGGTAAAAAACAGAATTACACAAATCTCTCCCTATTTTTCTTTTCCTTTGCAACATGCACAAAACACAGTTTGGTTATTTGCAACACTTGATATTAGATCTGCTACTAGAAGCAGAACTGGCAAAACTAAGAAAAGCAATTCAGGTCTTTTGCATAAGCAAATTCAATTATTTTACTTAAGCAAATCAATTTACAAAAAAATAGTAAAATATAGTTCTTGTTGCTTGTTGCATAAGCAGACCTTCCAACATGTTTCTATTGCTTACTGTATAGCTATGCATCTTAAGTTGTTCTTGTATTAGCTGCTGCACACGGTTACTCCTATTTTGATATCAAAACATGTTCATTTGGTGCTTGATTGTCTCACACCTACAATAAAAAATAGAAGTTACCAAGATAAGCACGTAGATAATAGTGATCAAAGTCTAGACCCTGCGAACTATGGCTGTGCCTAAACCTATATGGGTACAATTTAACATTTCAATGTAAGTCGCCATACAAAATCGAGCAGTAGTACCAGGTAACATGAACAAAAAAGTAACTCACTAGCAAAAAGCAATTTTATATATTTAGTTAGGCAAGTTATTAGTAATCTAGTAGCAATTTAATATCATTAGTTAAGCAATTTAATATATCCCCAGCACGTCTCATTGCTGAAGTAAATATGAAGTAAATTTGTTGACATAGTAGTTGTATAAAGTTTGTAAAAACATTATGCAAACAAATAAAATCAGAACAAATATATAAATTAAAACTAGTAGGAGATAGAAATTCAACATACTGAACTTCAATAATATCCATATACTAATCCCTAGCAGAAGAAGATTTCGCTTCACTCAACTATTGAAATGGTGAGGGAAAAAAAGTCTTAGAACCATTTTCTTATTGCTGCATCAGTGAACATCAAACCAAATAAATATAAGGTGCAGTCTTTCTTACGTGTAAAGTACAACGCCAAAGCAGCCTCAACGGAGATATGCATCGAATCCAAGCATGTTTGCCTATTTGACAGAACAGATCAGCATCTGAAAAAGAAAAAGTTTAAGCAAGTCACATAATATGAATTTGTTGTTAGATCATATATGTGATAAAGGTATCAATCTGCTACCATTTAGGATCTACATATGTACCACTACTACCTTAAAAATACACCAACAGCCTCCAAGTATGAGAAATATGAAAATCAACATAAAACACGTTGCCCGAAAAAACACCAAGTTCTAGTGATTAGATCAGATCTGAATACACACAAATAGCCAACTACGGAGTAGCTTAAATTAGGTGACTTGCTTAAACTTTCTGTTTATGGAAAAATTGCCTAATGATTTTAATTATTTTGCCTTGATCTTGCCACAATATTGCCTGGTCAGAGTACATTTAGTTACTTATTCCCAATGAAGTTCAGTAACTAATCAATGCACATATAAATTTTAGTTGCTCTAAAATGCTAATTATTGACACTCACACACACTAGCATCAGTTCAAGGAAAAACAACAGTGGAATGACTAGCCTACATGAAAGGTAAAGAAGACAAGACAGGCATTTACAAGATAACTGGTTCATATTACAGCCATGCTAAGTGCTGACCATATGCTAAGTCCACGTCCTAAAATCCTGTTTTCACGATTTTCCCTGTCATCATCGAGACACAGTTTCAACATTCGACAAAACTGTTCGACTATTTGCATCACCTGATATCAGATTTGCTACTACAAGCAGATTTGACAAAACTAAAGAAAATAATTTATACTACACATTATTCATAATATCTGATTGCATCGGACATCTATTCCTGCTTGTTATGTACCTCCTCAGTATGGAAGGGAAAACACAATAACATCAAGAAAATAATTTATGCTCTCTAGCTCTGGTCACAAATTGCTTAACTTACCTCTAGTTTCATCATGAACTTTATAGCATCGACCAACTTCTGTAAACCAAACTGATCAACTGGAATAGGCGGAGGCCCTAGCCCTCTTGCATGCACCCGGTCGCCCCAGAAAGGTTGGTCACCAAAGAAAGGTACAATAGTCGTAGGACACTGCAAATCATATGCTAACGTGAACAGCTAAATTAAGTACAACTATACAAGAAACCTCTGAGAATACTGGTGTGCAGCAACAGCAAGAAAGGTATTTTAGACATGTTTAATTCCATCAAAATGCAAATGTGAAAGGCAAGTAAGCAAATAGTAGTTTAATTCTTTGGTTGCAATGGTGGGCATTGCATAGTACAAGCATAGCATCGGCTGTATATGAGGGTGCTTCACCTAATTTTCAGCGCCGTCATGCAGTACAGTGGAGATGAGCCACGTAGCTATTTTTAGCAGTAATAGCTATGGACATGATTCTTGTTTTCGTTGCTCGTCGTAGCCTAGCTATTTTTGGTAGGTCTTCATGCAATTAACATCACCCTATTGGGCTTGTGGTTTGTATGAGTTGACTCATTTTCTTCTTCTTAATATAATGATGAGCAACTCTCTAGTGCGTTCAAGGGGAAAAAACTATTTACATTGAAATAAGGCATGGAGAGAGCACTTACCGCTGTCTTAAGACCTGCGGATGTTGTTCCAGCACCACCATGATGCACCTACGGAGGCAGGGAAATGAAAGAATAAAGCATAAAACCTTAACTCCAGTCTTACATAGCATAAATTCACCCACAAAGTATTTAATGTAAACTTGTAGTCACTATAATTAGTTTTTTTTTGTAAAGATCAGATAACATGTTAAAAGAGAGATCTTCCAAAAAGTTTATACTTACCACTGCTTTGCATTGCAGAAAAAGCCAGTCATGAGGGCAGTTGTCTAGTAGATATACAAAATCTTTTGGTTCTGTCACTGCCAAAAATTTCTGGAGTCGTCAGAATAGAATCAGAACATATGCCCAGGAAACAAAAAGCAGAACACACTCAGGAGAGGAACTTACAGGTTCCAAGGCCACCCCAGCCTTTGTTAATGATACCTCTCTGTCCAGTAATTTATAGTGCTTTGACAATAATTTCAGTCATCTTTTGTGGGTCTTGAACTAGCTAGTAGATCAGAAGAAAAAACAAGTCAGAATCCCAAAAAGTTGTTCAGGAGAAAATTGTGATGGTTTTGCCTTCATAGCACTCTACAATCTCAGAAGATATTGACAGATGGCACATAACCCTATCACTATTTTCAATCATCCAAGTGTATAGTTAGCACATTTCTTAGGCAATTTAAGTGTCATTCATTAGGCAGCTGTAACAGAACCGACCAATTATATGAAATTAAGTAAGAAAATCACACGCCAAAGCAGACGATTTAGCCAACTTAAGCCCGTATAACCCGGTAGTCCATGAAATCACGAAGGATTTCAAACCAACTCACATACCAGCCAAGATCGTAATAAGTTTAGCGGTCACCATCACATATTACATAAAGGTTCGCATCACAGATACATCGGAGTTTAAACATAATTATTACAAACCGAGTTCAAATAAAAGTAGCGGAAGACATTTGTTCAAACCACACACACTCACACGGAGTTCAAGTACGGTGCCAGCCGATGATCATCTCCAACAAAAGCATTAGACGAGGCTTAAGGAATGACCATGCCCATGGTCCTAAGCTCCACTCATCGCAGGATAAAGGCAGTTGATACAGTAGCCATAATACATCTGCCCATCTGCAACAAGTGGAAACAAAACCCTGAGTATGAGAAGGTACTCAGCTAGACTTACCCGACATAACCGAAAATAAAGTGACACCAAAGATTATGAAGGGCTTTATAGTAGGGTAGCTGACTCATTTGTAAAAATGTATTTTTTAGCATTACAAGAACCTTTCCAAAAGCATTATTGTCAAGTTAATTATTATTAACCTGTCGACTATATTTGCACCTATACTAGAGCAAGCACGTGATTAAGCAAATAATGATAACCAATGATCATTTACAACTTCCATAATGTCATATTCATTATAACTGTCCAAGTGTTCCATCAACATTACTACGATGAAGTAACTCAAGTCAAGTGTTCACTATTCAGTGAACGATGGCGATTCGAATCGATTATTAATCAGCTGGTAATTTATTCCTTACACAAACCTCACTCACCCGCTAAAGTAAGGTATTAGTCACCGTGTCAAATATCTAGAAAAAATCTTGAGTTTGCCAGGAACCACATGTACCCAGGGACCGCCCGATTGCCTTTCGGTCTTATCATCGCGCCCCCGTGTCCTACCACACATGCTCCGGTACAGTGCGCTGCGGGCAATCCACTCAGCCCGAATAATCTCCCAGCTTCACGGTCGAAAGGTACGTTATTCGGCCAACTAAATGTAAGGCATGCGTTTAACATGACCCGAGGCCCAACAACGGTCGGTCCTTAATCGACACTGATGGAAAGCACTACAGTCCAAGACCCTGTAAGTCTATGTCCGGTCTCAACTCTCAATTAATACTTAGTTATACCATGACTACATAGTTATACGAGCAGATCCAGGTAACCACCTATAGCTCGCAGGTGACAGAAAATCACCCGACTTCTACCGGTCTAAGCCAGCTAAGCATTGACTTGACTGCGGATACCAGGGTAACAAGGATATAGTATAACAAAGGTAAACAAGGTATAATGCAGCAACGGTTGCAAACAACTCCTATACGTAATACATTAATTAAAGTAAAGCATTAATTAATAATTGCAAACCGGGGGAGAAAAATGCTCCGGGGCTTGCCTCTCTCAAAGGAGCTCGGGCGGTGATCGGGGCACTCCGGAAGATCTTCAACGTCCTCCTCGTCTGCTTTGGTCACCTCTTGAGGCTGCACCTCGGGCTCCTCCTCTAGCTCCTCGGGTACTATGACCGGGCTCTCGGTTTCTGATCCTGTATGATGCAGGTACATAAGTGCTTATGCAAAATGTGCATCGGATGAAATGAGCACAAGGAATATGCTTGCATAGAAGGTAGAGGAGTACGAATTGCTTTAATGGGTAGAGTATAATACATATTGCATACAAGGTAGTCAACATTATCCAAGAACATGTACTAAAGCAAATGTCATCTACTACATTCTCTTCTACTACTAACATGCTAATTTAACACATCTCACTGAATGCTTCAAAGATACACCAAAGCTTAACTAGGTTCTTAATCATGTATAGAGCATTATACAATTACATCCTAATTAATACTAGGTTTGAATAGCAACATCTATTTTTACAACAAAGAAAAATCTTAGAAAATTACAGTGGCTTACTACCATCTAATTTAGCATGTCACAAAAATTTTGTTGCATTTGGACTACTAGAACTGCCTACAAAAAAAACCGTAGGACAGAAATGCCCCGAAAAATAGTTTGTACTATGAAAAGTGTCAAACAACAGATTGTACTTTTCAACAATCTATACAGTAAATAATCACTGTACAAAATTATCATACCCATTTTTTATTCATATTTTTCCCTCTATAAAAAATAACAAATCTAGGCAATAAATAGCACTTGAACTAGACATCAATAATTTCACACAGAACATGCATAACATATATTTTTCCCAAAAACTTCATCACAAAAGAAAACTAATGCAGGTGGAACCATATTTTTCTGAGCTTTCTGTAATTTATTATGCATTTATCAAGAAAATAGCAATTTCAATGATTAAATAAAACCCTATAGAAAAGTATTTCAAACTTGACATGCAATATTTTTACATCATAGAGGATCACTACAAAATTTATTTCACCATTTTTGGAGCCAAAATGTGTACACAAACATTTTTTTCAACTATTTCTTTCCTCAAATAATAAAAGAAAAGAGAAAACAAATCTCTTATAGTCACTGGGCCGGCCCGTGAGAACGTCCGGCCCACGGCCGCTTTTGGCCTGAGCAGCGCGCGGGGAAGGGGCGAGCCGGCCCGGCTCAGGGCTTCGGCCCACGGGCGTGGCCGGTCCAGCAACGCCCGGGAGCGACCAAGGCCACGCCACGCCGGCGCCTTTGGCCGCGGCAGCGCGGCGGCCGCCAACGGCCAGCGGCCGTCTCCGGTCGTGAACGGACGAGACGCGGTGCGCACGAGGACCGCGATGAAAAGGCGAACGCGGTGGTGTATTTCGAAGGAAGAGAGGAGGAGCGAGAGTGCCGGTGGTCGGAGCGCGAGCTCGACGGCTCCGGCCACAGCGGCGCGGCGGAAACCGCTCGATTGAGCCATACCTACCCGAGCAAGGCGTAGCTGATGTTTGTTCGGAGGAGAGGGGAAGGTGGCGGAGCACTGTGCGTGGGCAATCGGACGGAGGTGGCTCGCCGGCATCGGAACGCGGCGGTGGAGGCGATGGCGAGCTGCGGCGAGCGGTGGCGATCAATTCTCCCGCTCGGGTTCTCCAAATGGAAGGAGGGAGCGAGCGAGTTGGGGAATGAGATGGAGGCAGGGCGTGGGCGCGGTGATTTGAGGTCGAGCGCGCGGGGGCCGCAGGGCGCCACACGGCCGACGGCGTCGGCATGCAGCCGCCACGCGGCGAGCGCGGTCTGCCGCGGTCGGCCAATGAGCGCGCGCGAGCGGGAGGGAGAGAACGGAGGCCGCGCTGGGCCGGGCCGAGGTCGCACGCGGGCGAGCGTGCGGTGCGGTGCACGCGCATGGGAGGAGCTGGGCCGCTTTGGCCAGCAGGCCGAAAAGCGAGGCGGCGGCCCGCTTGGGTGAGAAAAGCGATTTTCAATTCTATTTTCAATAAATTTTCAAATAATGGTTTTCACATCCCATTTTGAGCAAGAAAATGACATTTTCTGAAAATGGCCCAAAAATGAAAGTTTCTTAGAATTTAATTCTCTACAACTTTTATTAAGGGGCCAACTCCAAATTCCCAACAGATTTTGAATTAGAAAGTAAAAGCTAAATAAGGAGGATTTTTGACTAATTTCAATAATATTTTCAAAAGAAAATTTTGTCAAAAGTTCGAATATAAACTTTGCTCCAAAAATTGTGCTAAAGCATCCTAGCTGATTTACACTTATAGCCCCACATGTTGTATTAGTCTAACAAGTATAATTAAGGCAAAACAATTTTAAATAAGTGTATGCAACATTCATGTTTCACGAGCATGTTTCATACGTTTCAAAGCATCGTTTCAGTTATTATTTAACATGATTAGGCATGTATGATTATGATGCTTGATCATGCA
The DNA here is from genome assembly GCA_038087645.1 of Saccharum hybrid cultivar R570. Lineage (NCBI taxonomy): Eukaryota > Viridiplantae > Streptophyta > Magnoliopsida > Poales > Poaceae > Saccharum > Saccharum hybrid cultivar. The sequence continues at coordinate 4,051,142 of JAQSUU010000198.1, forward strand.
TAATATGCATGATTTGTAGTGCCTAAATGCTTGCGTAACACCGGGGTGTTATAGCAACAATGTCTATTTAAATAGACAATTATGTATTCTGAAAAAGCAAGTATAGAACTACTAGACTAACATTAAAGTTCAGTGTACATTCTACAGCCCACAGGAACACATTTTGATGGTATAGGCTATATTTATGTTAAAAAATACAGCAACATAACCCAAAGAATCTTACCTTGAAAAGTGGGGACCTGAAGCAACTTTGACAACAAGCTCCGAGACCGTGCATATATCTCAACCCAGGTACCATGCTCAAATGGCTCATTAGTTTTGGCATTCTTTTCACATTGGGACGAAATACAAAAAGGGTATTGGCCCTTTCTAAAACAAGTCAGCTTATCCCTGTGGCCAGAGAAAATTCTCAACATTTCAGTCAGAAGTTCAGAACTTGCACCTATATTTCCATATCTAGAGTAGCCTGCAAATACTCATTCGATCTAAAAGTTCTACCTTCTATGTTAAAACTGTGCATCCTGTTGTGTATTCAAATTTATGTTATTTAATCAGAAAATACCTGTTTACTTAATCTAGTGATGTTTCCGGCTGATCTCGAATATGACGAAAGCAATAAAGCCCAGCAAGTTCATCAGTATCCTGATTGACAAGAACAAATGTTTACGGATCGTCATAGTATAAGTTACATACATTGCATGTTTCTAAGATAGTGGACGTGGAAGATGTATTTGTAGGTGTATGGCAATTAAAACAATTAGATTAGATAGTTTGATTCATTGGAAAACCCCAATTGTTGATGTGTCAACGGTACATTGTATCAGATTTAAACGAGTTGGGTAACTTACTAGCAAATTTTGCAAGTCATCAATGACATCGAGGGCACCAGCACAATCTGCTGCTGCAACAAGCTGCAAATGTAGAACAAGATTAACAAATGAAAGCAGAGGAAAGGAACTATAAAAACTAAAAAAAACAAAATAGGTTTGTCACATTACAAGTACAAGATTTAGTATGAAAACAACTTTCCTTGTTGCAGCCCAAGTCCAAAACAGTTTTAGGCAGCCAACGCCAGGATTGCTAATCCAAGAATATCTCTATTAGATCTCAAATTCATATAGCGGTTATTTACTGGCATGGATGATAATGATGATGTTCAGTTTTGCTAGCAGGATATAATATCGTTGTTTGCACTGGGGCCAAGGATGCATTTGTCCATCACTATATTACAGTGTTCCAAGGTCGCAATACAATGCAAGCAGCATTGATGTTTAGGCCCCTTTGTATTGAGAATTCGAGCAGTCATGGGCTTATGAGGCACATGCACAAGATCAACTCCTCAAACAGAGCCATTATAGGCATTCAATAAGCATTAACAGCTGATGCCCACAGATAAGCAAAAGAGTGGAAATGTTCTTTCCATTTCAGTTGGGAGGTGTGGCAATGGTCCATCAACAAAAAAAATATATTTCATCTCTAGGTTTTTCTCATATAACAAGTTCCAAAATATACCACAGTGTAGTTCATGTCAGGCTACATTTGACATTTTCACATTTGTAATAGCCCATAGCCCATGAGAATATATATGGCGTAGTGATCAACAAGTATTCCAGACAACTACATTAGACTGATCAATAAGCAAGATGCAAGGAAAGACAAAAGTTGTCTGGTAAATGCACTCACCTACTTGAGCGCAGTAAGCGCCTGGCTGACATAGAGGATGACAGTGAGCTTCTGCTGCAGCGCCACCAGGTTGCCTCAGGTAGCATTGAGCTCTTGCACCTGCCTTGCTGACCCGACAAGGTCCCCCGTGAGAACCCGGACCACCTCCCTGAGCTCGCGGATCCTCCCTACAGCCGTGATGATCTCCCCATCAAGCCCGCGCAGCCGGCCTTGCGCCTCGTAGAAGGACTCAGACCGGAGTGCTATCTCCCGCACAAGGTGGGCCTCAACGATGTCGAGGTGTTGTCCGAGGCGCTCCTGCAGCGCGTCGTCGTCGAGCAGGCAGGCAGCCTGGAAGGTGGGCCTGTCTTTGAGCGCGAAGTCCTCCTTGAAGAAGAGCGCGGGCACCTCGCGGAGGCAGGCGGCGAGGCTAGAGGAGGCCACGAGGGTGCCCTCGGCGTCAAAGGCAGCGGCGAGCTCGGCGCTGGTGTGGGGGCAGATGTTGGCAAAGCGCGCGAAGGGGTCGGAGACGGTGGCAAGGTAGGGTGCGAAGTCGGCGCAGGTGACCTCGTAGGGGTGCGACGGTGGTGGTGGAGCCGCATCAGGTAGCATGATGGTGGGGAGTGGCCAGGGCAGCCAGGAGTAGGAGGAGGCGGCGGCGGAGTGGAGCGGGTTGTTGAGGAGCACGGTGATGGACTGTGGGACGCCGCCGGGGGGCGATGGTGGAGGTGGGCGAGTCGGTGGAGGAGGAGACGGAGGCGACGGAGGTGGTGCGGAGCGGCGGGTGCGACGCCATCGCAGCGGTCGGCGGCCGCAGTGTGGTCAGCGGAGGTGAGGAGGCATGGGGAGATCGGGATCTGGAGACGTGGCAGCGAAGCCAAGCTTGGGTGGGAGGGGTGTCACCGTGTCAGATCTGGCACCTGGACAAAGGGGAGAAGAGAGGGAGCACCACCTTCTAGGAGCGCGCGTCGAGGGTGAGCGGGGCTACCGGCGGTGGGTGGCGGTAGGATCCACCCTGGAGCGTGGCGACGAGGGTGAGCGGGGAGGGTGGAGAAATGAATGGGGAACGGACGGGGATGAGAGGATAAGGCTGAGAGGTCGCGTGGGAGTAGTGTGCAGTGTTGCGATGGAAAGGTGAGTGTTTCGGTGTGACAGCGGAAGGAGCGTGCGTGCGGCTGCGCTAAAGGACGCACGTCCGTAAAGAAGTCTTTACCAAATAAATAAATAAATAAAATATCTGCGCGATCAGATTATGGGGCTCTTCCTCGGTGAAGACTGAAGATCATTTTTTGTATTATAAAAAAGAGTGAGGTTGTATTAATATTATACTTATTAAAAAGAGCAAATTATAAATTGAAAACAAAAAACAATTCCGGATTAGGATCGGGGTATTGAACCCGACGTGAATCGAACACGCAACCTTCTGATCTGGAGTCAGACGCGCTACCATTGCGCCACGGATCCGGTTGTACCATGTTTTCTAGATAAACTTTAAATTAGAATGTTTCCATTTCACTAGTCGCACACACGCACCTGCAGGTTGCTGAAGGATTGTTTGTTTACCACCAGTTGGCACGTACAGACAGAGGGTCCCCATCACAGCGATGGATCACGGAATCCCAGCCAAATCACACTGAACCAACGGGCAACGGCACAAAACATCAGACGAAGCAAAAGGCAGACTTCTTTTATCACAGACGGCGAAAAGAGATGAACTAGAGCCACAAACCTTCCCACGTATTCCCCCCGCCACGCGGGCCCCCTCGCCTCATCCCCAACCCAATCACGGAACGCCAGGTCAGATAGCCTCATCCTCCGTGCCTGCCACGTGGCTCTCCCACCACCACCTCTCTCGTCTCTCCCCATTCCCGCTTGCCCGGGGCGCCTCGCCTCGCCGCCTAGCACCACCACTCCTTCCTCCATTCGTCCAAGCCACCACCCCACACCTCGGCGCGTCCCGCCAAAACCCCCGATATCCAAACCCTAGCTAGCCGCCTAGCTCCGCCCCTCCCGCGCGCCATGTCCGTCGCGTCCGCGGCGGCGGCGGCGGCAGCCTCCCTCGTCGCCCCATCCTCTCTCTCCGTCCCAGACCACCTCCGCCTCCGCCGCTTCCGCCTCCGCCCCCGGCCCCCGCCTCCTCCACTCCCGTGTTTCCGCCGGCGGTCACGCGGGGCCTGCCTCGTACGCGCCGTCCTCGAGGACCGCGCGCCCCCGCCGGCCAAGGAGGACGCCAAGCGCTACGGGCTCAACGGGAACGGGAGCGGGCTCGGGTACGACGATGCCGCCGTCCAAGCGTACCTCGGAAGCAACGGCAACGGAAACGGCGACGGGAGCGCCAGCGGTGACGGCGCGGCGGTGACGCAGAAGCCCGCGGCGCCCGCGAGCAGCGTGGCCGTGGTCCCGGTCCCGGTCCCACCGGCGGAGGATGAGAGGAGGAGGAAGGAGAGGGTGGAGGAGATCGGCAGGGAGGATGCCTGGTTCAAGCAGAGCAGCGGAGAGGTGAATTTCTGTTTGCTTAACGGCTTATCATTTGCAGAGCTGCGTGTGTTCTCCAGTGACAGTTCTAAGTGGGTGATCATGTGGGATAGGATAAGGGGCTGCTTTGACAAAAGTTAGTGAGGCAGCTTGACTAGGGTGACATCGATGTATGTTTGGAACAAGTGCATTCGTGATACTCTAATTGGAATGAAGTTCAGATTTAGGTAAGAGTATAGTATCAGCATCACATACCTTCAGAAACTACTACGTAAGTAGCAGCATCCACAAGCACTCTGGAACGAAAAATTGAGGGGACGGTGTTGAAAATGCAACAGGCTGGCTGGCTGGTTAGTTACTTAGATTACTGTGTCAGGTTGAGTAGATGATACACGGACCCAGCTTACCCTTGGCCTCTGATATATATTGCTGTCCAATTATCTGATGAAAATAGCTGGAGTTTTGTGGCATGCACTGTGCTTCTTTTTCATTTCCCCTTTGAGTTGAATAACTAAACCTTGCAGGTTTCTGTTGCTCCTGGTGGTCGCTGGAATCGGTTTAAAACCTATTCAACAGTTCAAAGAACACTGGAAATATGGGGGTTCGTTTTTACATTTATATTCAAGGCTTGGCTCAACAACCAAAAGTTCACCTACAGAGGTTAGTGACTTCAACTGAACACTAAAAAAAAAAATACACTAATATAGAAGTTTGTTTTTGTATCTGCGGAAATTAACAATAAGTTCTTCCCATTTAGTGATGTATTTGGCTCACAGGTATCTTTCGTACAAGTTACGAACATTTGCGAATACAATTGAATAAAATCCTTCATCCTATACAACAGCATGTGTGGCATGCTAGCCAACACACTGGATTCATAGTTTTACAAAATGGTGTTCATAATGCTTTCAGTTTTTAGATGTTTCTGATATTGAAGAATTACCTACATGTTTCTTCAAAATTGTGTACCTTCAATAAAGCTCTAAGTCAACTTCTGCAGGCGGGATGACTGAGGAGAAGAAGATAATGAGGAGGAAAGTTCTTGCCAAGTGGCTAAAGGAGAGTCTTTTGAGATTAGGCCCCACATTCATCAAAATAGGGCAACAATTCTCCACCAGAGTGGATATTCTCCCACAGGAATATGTGGATCAACTATCGGAGTTACAGGTTTGTGTGTTGAAACTTATTCTGATTGCAGACATGCTTTGGTGCTTTTCCAAAATTTAGTAAACTGCTTTTCTCTCTTTAATATAAAGATCCGCGCCTCTCCTGCGTGTTCGAGAAAAAATAGAGTAAACTGCAAAGACTCTAAAATTGATGGGTTGGCTCATTAGAGGAATTGCTCTCCTGTTATTAAACAATTTGACCACCCTCTATTATGCATAAGCTGAAATATGCATTAAATTCAGTTCAGTTTACTAGATCAGCCTAGTGGATGGCAAAATCTGCAAGTCTCAGATTGTGCCCTGTACATTGGTGTAGCAAATTAGCATTTATCAGTGGCTCAGTGCCCCATGTGAAGAAAATAGCTGTCTTGTGTAGTTATTAGAAGTTATCTTGTTTTTCTCTCTGTATTTTTGTTAATGCACATTCCTATGCTTATACCCCTGTTATGATTGAACCATGGAATTATTACCTATTTTTGCAGGATCAAGTTCCTCCATTTCCTTCCGAGACAGCTGTAAAAATTGTCGAAGAAGAGCTGGGGGCATCTGTAAATGAGATATTTGATCGATTTGATTTTGAACCAATAGCTGCTGCTAGCCTCGGTAATTTTTTTTTATTTTAATAAGCAACTTGACACTATAATAATCTATCCCTTTTTGCCAGGCCAGGTTCATCGGGCACGTCTGAATGGCCAAGAGGTTGTGATCAAAGTGCAACGGCCTGGTCTGAAGGAGCTGTTCGATATTGATCTGAAGAATTTAAGGGTAAGTTATTTATGTTACTAATCCTGTAGCATACCCTGTTTTCATTTTTTAGATAATGAAATAAAACATCCTGGCCTCTGCATCTAAAGATGCACACATAGGTGCTATTGTTGTTTACTAGTACCAAAAAAAAGTATGTTATGTGTTGCCTATTTACCTACTTAAATGTGTTTCCATTTTTTACCATTTGCTGACAAATAACTGAATTGGATAGGTAATAGCTGAATACCTTCAGAAAGTGGATCCAAAGTCAGATGGCGCCAAGAGAGACTGGGTTGCTATTTACGATGAGTGTGCATCTGTTTTATATCAGGTAATTAGTTGTATGATCATGTGCTACTGTCTTAGACTTGTTTGACTACGTCTATTGCTGATCATGTAATCAGTTCATGTTTTTTATCAGGAAATAGACTATACGAAGGAAGCATTTAACGCTGAAAAATTTGCTGAGAACTTCAAAAAATTGGAATATGTGAAGGTTCCTGAAATTTACTGGGAGTACACTACACCTCAGGTTTCTTCTACACACAGAAAATGCAAAATAGATCCAACAAGGAACTTGGTGGAATAAAGATTTTAAGTTTTTTTTTATTTTCATTGCAGGTTTTAACAATGGAATATGTCCCAGGAATTAAAATTAACAGAATAAAGCAGTTAGATAAGCTAGGAGTCGATAGAAAAAGGTAAGTACTGTATAACCGTCAGCCATGAACTAAATTTTCTGTGCCAACTGACTTTGTTGCTTCCGGTCATGAACTAAATTTTCTGTGCCAACTGACTTTGTTGCTTCCGGTCAATGTGAATCACTTTCAGATTAGGCCGTTATGCTGTTGAGTCCTACCTTGAGCAGATCTTGTCCCATGGATTTTTCCATGCTGACCCGGTCAGTCACCCTGTATATTCACCACAAACACTGTTTTAGTCATTATGGTTATTTCTCATCTTCGCATAATCCTTCACTTCATTTCTATCCATGCATTGGTCTGTTTTCAAATGAAGTAGAAATATAATATTTCGTTAAGAAAAGCTGTATCATTGAATTTATGAGGTCCCTTTGCCATCCTCCTAACCTTGGCAGTTATGGCTCACTCTATTTGCAATATGCTTCAGCCATAGACAAAATCCAATGTGCTATTACTTCGTCCTATCACAAACATATGTTCATCTAGACTTGTCCTAAGTCAAACTTTTTTAGCTTTGACCATCAATATATAAAGTTTTATATAGACTGAAAACATAAGATTAACGTTACTAGATCTTTTATGGAGAATACTTCCACAATATACAATTCTTTCAATGAAGATGATATATTTCATAGAAATTGCTAGTCAAAGTATCAGAGTGGAGACCGTGTCAATGCCATAATGGACATGTATTTGTGAGCGGAGGAAGTATGTCTTATAAAGTTATAATACAAATTTGAAGAGACTGAATCATCCCTATTGTCTTCTTGCTCCTTTTTAGTACGTATCTGTAATAAAGTAGTTGCTATACTCTGTGTTAAAAGCTAATGGTGATTTCTTTACAGCATCCAGGAAACATTGCTGTTGATGATGTCAATGGAGGGAGACTTATCTTCTATGACTTTGGGATGATGGGAAGGTAACAATTGCCCCCCCCCCCCCCCCCCCCCCCCCCCCCCCCCACACACACACACACACACACATAAGTTTCATTTCATGAGAAATTTTGCATCTCAGTATGGATAATAATCTTCATTCTTCCAACTTCCAGTATCAGTCAAAATATTCGGGGAGGATTGCTTGAAGTATTCTATGGAGTTTATGAAAAGGATCCTGACAAAGTTAGTTCTCTGGGAATAATAACCAGCAGATGATAATTTTTACCCTGTGATGTTCTGGGAAGTGTTGAATCCTGTATTCCTGCAGGTGCTTAAAGCAATGGTTCAAATGGGTGTCCTTGTTCCTACCGGAGATATGACTGCTGTCAGAAGAACAGCTCAATTTTTCCTTAATAGGTAGTTACTTTTCCTTGAGAAGTTATTTTTTTCCTCAAATGTGCTTGGGAGTTGTGTGTTTTTTCATTAAAGAAAAAAGAGTAACCAAATACAACACCGCCCTTGAGAAGATGTTACCTTGTAGTTATAGCAAATGGAGTTTGTTGAACTGGAATAGCATGATGTTTTTTTTAACAAGATGAGCATGATGTTTGACTTTGTTCTTTCTTGCATCTATTATTTATAGCTTTGAAGAGCGTCTAGCAGCACAAAGGAAGGAGAGAGAGATGGCAACAGCAGAACTGGGATTTAAGAAGCAATTAACTAAGGAGGAGAAGTTTGAAAAGAGGAAGCAGAGACTTGCTGCAATCGGTAATGTTGTGACCTACCAACAGACTTGATAGATGGAAATATGTCAGGGTTTATTCTACAAATTTTATTATATTGACTTGAATTAAATTTTGCAGGAGAGGATCTTTTGGCGATTGCTGCTGATCAACCATTTCGCTTCCCTGCCACATTTACATTTGTGGTCAGAGCATTCTCAGGTTTCAATGTCTAATAATTTACATGTTTACAAGGAAATTGTTATTATGCTGTCATTCTACTCAGGCTTTCTCCATTTTATGCAGTTCTAGATGGTATTGGGAAAGGCCTTGATCCTAGGTTTGATATTACAGAGATTGCTAAGCCGTGAGTACTTGCTGCGTTACTAGCATCTCAATACTTTTTCAAAAACATGCAAAGGTTGCACATCTTTATATTTTCAGCTTGACCTTTTCTGGTGCTGACTTGACATGTCTGTTAAATTTGCTAGATATGCCAAGGAATTGCTAAGATTTAATGAAGCTGGCGTTGAAGTAATTGTGAAGGCAAGTTTCAACATTTGGTCAAAGCTGTTAACCTATCTCTATGATAGCATATCTCCTAAGCATTTTCATACTGAGTGTTATAAGTGCTTTTGATTGCAACATTATGTCAGGATGCCAAGAAGAGATGGGAAAGGCAGTCCCGTGCCTTTTACAATTTGTTCCGCCAACCCGACAGAATTGAAAAGCTCGCACAAATTATTGAACGTTTGGTATGCGCATCATTTGCCAACATTATTTTGTTGTGTATTGTTGTTATTTGCACATATCCTCTTGACAAAAGTTTGTACGATTGAACTCAATGAACTGCTTTTTTACAGGAGCAAGGTGAACTCAAGCTTCGTGTCAGAACATTGGAATCGGAAAGAGCATTTCAAAGAGTTGCCGCTGTACAGAAAACAATTGGATATGTGAGTTCAGAATTATTAATATATTGTTTAACTTTTTTCTATTTTACTTCATGCTGAACCATGAAAAGACAAGGGCAAACTTGTCTGCTGGATGACACTGTCACTGAGTGCATGCAAATTCAGTTAGCCTGCACTGGAATTGTTAAAACAAAATTGACAGAGGGCGCCTGCAAATTCGATGCGAGAAATCTGATCAAGTCATCAAGAGAAACAGCCCTTATATCATGAGATTGTTTTCTTTCTTTGATACTGCACCTTTTTTTTCCTGAAGTTCCATATCATCATAATGTATCTTAAATCTTGCTCTTTGTCATCCAGGGAGTTGCTGCAGGTAGTTTGGTGAACCTTGCAACAATGTTGTACTTCAATTCAATCCGGGTTAGTTTGTAAACAAACTGGAGTATATCATCCATCAATTTCTAGCACCTATTTGTTCTCACCTGATCTTCAAATCTTCAATAACCGTTGCAGGGACCAGCAACCATTGCATACTCCCTCTGCGCATTCTTCGGGCTGCAAGTTCTGATCGGGCTTGTCAAGGTTAAGAAGTTGGATCGGCAGGAGAGACTTATAACCGGCACTGCCTGAGCTATGAGTTCTTGATCAATCGGTGGAACTGAACCGTCACTTTTCAGCGCTGTACGTTGTCGTCACGTCACCTTTTTTGCCGCCTTTTTTTTTGACCATTTTACCCCCAGCACTATTTAGCATAGGCACGGCCTCCCGTTGTATGATAGCTGTATGTAGATGCGATAATAACAGATAAAGATGTACATAGTGTATAATAGAAATTCTACATGTATTGTTGGCTTCCATGGTGTAGCAGATACGTACAGGATTTTCTTTCAAATGATGATTCAGGGTTAAATGATTGATTTGGTGATTTTAGTTTTGTCTTGAGTAGATGCTGTGCCGTAAGTTAATGCTGGATGTGGCACGATAGATGACGCGCTGTTAACGGTAGAACCGGGCGTCCGAGGCGGACGCTCCATCACTGGACCACGACGCTAGCCCAACAACTCACGCTTCTTCATTTCTTAAAAAAATTTTGTTCATCCATTTATTTTTATCCACTCGTTCCTCTTCCTGTCACTCTCATCCACTCGCTTGCCGTCTCTAAGCGCATAGCCACTGGCCCTCCGAGGCGCAGCATGTGGCCGCCTTCGAGGCGCACCACTCAAGTGCCGGCCTTGCCAGGCACGGTGCGCGGCCACCTCCGAGTCGCGGCGCTCGACTGCTGTCGATGCGGGATCCACGGGGTACCCCGTAAGGAAGGGCAAAGATCTAGTTTGATTAGAATTTCTCCCATGTAATCCTAGTAACGTTACTATCATATAATCCTACTAGGACTCTACATTGTAAACCGACTAGGACTCTTGTCTCCTAAACTATATAAGGAGGACAAGGCTCCCTATATCGGTAGAGAAAAATAGACCTCAGATAATAGGAACAGACCTCACGGTCTAGACGCACTACAGCCATCTCTACCGATATAAAGAGAGGCTGTGGGCACCCCTGTAACGAGAGACAAGATAACACAATCAATCCAACGCAAGGGCAAACGCCGCCTGGACGTAAGGTTATTACTCGATCACGATCGAGGGCCCAAACTAGTATTAACCGGCTGTCTCTGCGTTCACCGTCGAGTTCTAGCACGCGACGAAGCTCGAACAACTGTCTCGGGTACCCTCGTGGCAGGCTATCGGTGGTCAAACACCGACAGCTGCCGGCCCTACCAGGCGCGGCGCACTGTTGCCCTCTTCAAGTCGCGCGGCCGCGGACTCCCCGCTGCTCATGCGGCCGGTGCCTCCCTTCCGCGATGTGTAGCCCTTGCCGTTGGCCCGCCGCCTACCAGCGCCACCGGGCCACTGCCTTCGGTGAACACCACACACCGACGAGCCTCCATTCTGTCGAGCAGCAAGGAAAAGTTACGTGGAAAGTGTATGTTGCAAGAGTATGTTTCAATTATTCAAAGGTATGTTGCAGGTGTTTCATATGGATGTTGCAAAAATAGATTGTGATGTTACACATGTTGCAATCGTTGTACACGTATGTTGCAAGCGTCCGTTCCAAATGTTTTATCTGCTTTTTCATATGTATGTTGCAAGTGTGCTTATTCAGATGTTGCATATGTTTCAAACATATGTTGCACGAGTATGTTCAAATTGTTTCAGATGTTTCAGTCTTATGTTGCAATGAGTGTTTTCATGTTGCAAGTTGCAAGTGTTTTATCTAGATGTTGCTTATGTTTCACACACATGTTGCAAGTGTATGTTCTAAATGTTTCATCTGCTTCATATGCATGTTGTATTCATGTTACAAGTGTTTCGTGTTTCAAAGGTATGTTCAGAGAGTCATAGGGGCACGGCCTGGCGTCGGGGGAAGGGGCGCGACGAGCCGGGGGTCGGCGGATGGGGCATGCGGCGCACCTGGAGTCTTGCGGACGGGGCGTGCTTGTCATCATCCTAGCTCCCGGGTCCTGCCCGCACGATGAGAGAGGAGGGATCAGGGGGAAGGAGCAGCGGGCGCGGGGCGGGGTGAGACGGACAGGGGTGGGGTATGCATGTGTAGTGGGACGAGACAGACGAGGAAGGACTGCAGCGATACGGAGGGAGTGCGGCATATTTCTGCTGGGCCGTTCGGTATCGTCCATATGAACGTCCGAGCTCAAGCAATTCCCGAGAAAAACGTACCTACGTGCATTTGTATCTGTCCATATCCAACCATTTGCACCCTAGGTAAGAGGAAATTGTAGCTGCAGCAATGTCTACCGATCAGACCCTACGAGGATTTGTCTGTCATCAATAGTGAGCCGCCTGTTCCGTTGGGTATTAAGGATGAAAACGAATAGAAACGGACAAAAAAAACAGCTTAACTGTTTTCATTTTCATATTTGATTTGATCATCAGAAACGGGACTAGGACCGTGGGTCCGTGGTAGCTAGGAATAGAAACGAAAACAGGATATGCGAGAATACAGAAACAAATGAGAACTTTAGCTAAGGTCATGACATGGCTTAGTTTGCCTATTCGGCTATTTGATTTGACATGGTAGAGCATCTCCTAGAGTACTCTAAATCTCCTCTTAATCCTTGTTTATTTAGTAAGATTGTAAAAAACTTGTCTCCAACAACTCATAATCCATTCTCCTAATCTTTTAGCACTCGGAAAAAACTCCCTCAATCCACGTAAAGTTACGCGCCATGGTCATCGCGCGTATCGTCTCCTCCCGTGCGGTGTCTTGATTTTTTTTCCGCGGTTCGTCTTCTTTGCGCCATCGCACGCCATCCCTGCCTGCCGCCCGGCCGCTGGCATTGTCGTCGCTCACTCGCCAGATGATCTCCAACGCCTGTGCCCGCCGGGATTGCCGTGCCCGCTCGCGGTGCCGTGCCCATCGGGATTGTCGTCGCTCATGGTTCCATGCTCGGTCACGGCGTTGTGCTCGCTCGCGGTGCCGGGATTCCCGTCGGTCACGATGACCTCCAATGATAGTTTATGTGTATTGAGGCTCCGGTTGCTCTACTGCTTGCATGGTAGTATGGAACTGTACTACCGTTTGCTGCTGGCACAAGGTGAAGCTGCTACTGGCCCCGTGGTGAACCTGCTTACCTGATAGAGTGATACTCCCTCCGTCCCAGAAAGGAGGACGTTCTGGCATTCGAAAATTGTCTCAGAAAGGTTGACGTTTTAGACTTGTACGCTGAGTCTCAGCCTATGATGTAGTAGGCCAGCAGCCCATCCATCTCTCCCTGTCGGCCACTATGTGGAATAAAAAAATGAAAAAGACACGGTGAGAGTCTTGGTGAGATGACAGGCTGGGTCTGGAACGGGAACAAGGGAGGAGCAGGAGAGTGTCACGCGGTGGCCAAAGCCCAGTACAAGATAGGGTATCAGGGTCTTTTTCTTTTGTCCTTGGTCTACACGTCCAGGTCCCAAACGTCCTCTATTCTGGGACGGAGGGAGTAGCCCGCATGCTACTGTGCTGATGGCCGGGAAGCTGGCCATCGCCGCCTGGGACCTGCAAGGGATCGGCACGAGCACGAAGGAGGCGGGGGCAGGCGGCGCCTAAGGGTTTCGCACGACCGGTCTTGCGATGTCACGTGAAAAAAAAAAGATTGGGACCAAATTTTTATTTTTTGGAAGTGAAATATTAGGTACTATTAAAGATGACTTTCTTTTTTTCTCCCAAAAATTTTTTAGGAGTTAAAAAACATGGTGCTTTTGGAAAAGAAATTTAGAATACTCTTCAAGATGCTCTTAGGAGCCTTGCTGAAGTGCCTCACGGGCATATAGGAGGACTTTCTAAATTATTTAACTAAATATAAATATTTGTCGTGAAGACACAATGTTCAAAGGTTGCCATAATGATAACTTTTAAAGTTTTATGCCATATTTTGTAAACATAGATCTATCTTCGCCAAAAATAGAATCCCGAAAAAACAGACAGGAAACACCTCTTTCGCTTTCCATCCTGGACTGCTGTAAATGGTGCTAGTCTGACACATAAGCCAAACACCTAGTACATATATTAGGCTCATATTTAGTTGTGTATCTGTTGACATCGTTTTTTGGCACGTGTTAAGATGGTCAGAGTGGGCTAATCAGCAGGAGAAAAGTTATTGTGTATGTTGATAGCTGATAAAAGACAGCTTGTGAAGAAGGCTGCCGATGAATGGTAGCGGTGTATGGAGAAGTTAGGTTGGATTGAGGTGTTGCCGATAAGGTTAAGGATATTATTGCCGATGCCGATGAAAAAAGGCTTGAAGGCTGCTGCCGATGAAACAGGGAGTGTGCCGATAGAAAGGAGGTCGATGGGAATTCCATCGTAATTTAGGCGGACAAGGGAATAGATAGGAATTAATTTCCTTTTCTATGTTTATTAGAGTCTGAATTGTATAGAAGTTATGTGTTTCCTTATATTTGGATTTAGTGTCCTAGTCGTATTTGGTTACGTTTCTGTAGATCAGGATATAAATATAGAGTGAAGGGCAATGTAATGAGAATCAATCAATTAATATCAAAAATCAGCTTTTACTCTTATTTACATCTGTTTACTTTTCGGCGACTTCGTCAATTTGCATATTTTTCCTTTTTTCACGAGTTCTCATCGATTCGGCGAGTTGCATCGCTTCAGTGCGATCTTCGACGATCCTCGAGTTCCGCGTGAGTATCTCTTGGCCGTGACTTCCGGACGTATCGCTGTTGTCAGGACCAAAGTGCTCGTATCTTCATCCTTGTCGATTAACAGGTCAAATCGACTAGCACGCTTTGGATATCGATTTCGGGTATTAGCCCTTTGTGTTTGCAGATCCACTTTTGCATCAACACATCTTTTGGCACGCTCGGTGGGACAGATCTGATCAATATGTTCAATCCTGAGATCGATGCGGGGAACATCATCGTGGTATCAGAAGAAGATCTTAAGGAAGAACAGAAGCAGGCTATGAAAAAGGCTATAGAAGAATACAGACAGCTTTGCTTGAAGTCATTCAGCTTGAACAAGAGTGGACAAGTCATCCAGAAGCAAGATTTGTCGTTGCCTCGGCAAGTTACCTTTGATTCTAATCCGGGTAAACTTCAAGAGATGGTTAATTCTGCAGTAAATCATGCTTTAATTAATCACTCCAATGTGCTGTCCAATACTGTTCATAATGTTGTGGTTCGAACTTTCAAAGAAGGGCAAGCATCACCGCATTACGTTGGGCCTGCCTATCATCAACCAGAGCCAACATCTGTTATTACTCCATCGGCTCCCTCAACCGTTGTGGGTACAGAAGTTTCTTCTCCTCCAATATCAGCAGGCTTATCTAACATACAATCTACACCGATGCGATCAGATTCAGTATTATCAGGATGAGTTCAGCTTAATACAGATCTATCGGCATCGGCTTTATCAGGTCCTGTGTCACAGAATAACCAGATTCCTGCTAATTGGTAGGGATACGGTATGCCTCCAGAGCCATCTGCTTTTAACCCTGGGTTACCTCAAGTGTTTGATACAACAGGAAAAGCTCCTATACCATCGGCTGTTTCGCCGATAGCTCAAGTGCCTCAATATACTACAGCAACTACTGTGCAACCAACTCCAGGAAGTTTCCAGATGCCTTTGGTTCAAACATCTAATTCAAGTCTATCGGCAAGCTTACTACCGATGCAGCAGAAGGCTCCTGCTATGAGTCAACCTGGAGTCAAGTTCATGCCTCAAGCTGGTTGTAATTATCCAGCAATGCCAGCAAATTACCAGCCATCGGCAAATTTTGTACCGATGAACGCTAATAATAGTTGGTCAGGGCAGTTTCCTACTCAACATACAGTTCAGCCAAATCAGTAAGTTGCAGGGATTCATCAAGGTCATATGCAAGCTGGTTTTCAGAATCAAGCATCGGCAGCTCAGCCGATGAATCCTTTCCAGCAGGTTAATGGACCACAAGTAATGGCAAATATGCCGATTGCTGGAGATCGTGGGCCACAAAGATACGCAGAGGGATATCAATAAGTACCTCCTATAAAAATTCTGCCATATCGTCAACAAGAGGTTGATGCCTTTTGGACCGATAAGATAGCAGAAATTATAAAGGATCGGTTTGGGATAAAACCCAAGGTCAACACTTATTCTTATCGGACTCCATACCCTCCAGCATATGATTTAATTCCTCTCCCAAATCGGTACAAGGTACCAGATTTCACTAAGTTCTCTGGGCAAGACGATACATCAACCATGGAACATGTTAATCGCTTCATTATTCAATGTGGAGAGGCAGCTAGCAGAGATGAATTAAGAGTCCGCTTGTTTTTATCATCTTTGTCTGGATCAGCATTCACATGGTTTATTTCATTACCGCCAAATTCTATTATTACTTGGGCTGATCTGGAAAAGCAATTTCATAAATATTTCTTTGTTGGAATTCATGAAAAGAAGCTTACCGATTTGGTAAAATTGAGACCGCGTAATGATGAATCGGTAGAAGGCTTTGTGCAAAGGCTACGAGATGTGAAAAATAAGTGCTATAGTCTGGTACTGGATGATCGGCAACTTGCTGATTTGGCTTTCCAAGGATTATTGCCACACCTTAAGGACAGATATGCTTCTCAAGAGTTCGAAAGCCTAAGTCATCTCGTGCAAAGGATTTCTGATCAAGATACTAGGGTTTTTGAACCCAAAAGGAATTGGAACAAGAAGGTTTCATTTGTCGGAGAGGTAGAAGATTCTGATTCAGATGAAGAGCCAGTTATCGGTTTAGCTGAATGGGTTAAAAATAAAAAGCCGATATCTTGTCCCTTTGGTCAAAAAGAGCCAGAGAAGTTTACTTTTGACATCACCAAAGCCGACAAGATATTTGAATCTGGGAGAATTAAGTTTGGTAATTCCAAGATCCAGAAGCCGATGAAAATTGATCAACATCCTTTTCCAGCAAATATGTTGGATGCTGAAGGAAAGACTAAGGTGTTGACATCAGAAGCTGCTGAGAAAAACGCATCAGTGGATCCCCAACATCGGATAACTACCGATGATGCAAAAAGTAAGGGGCTACTGGGAGAAAGTAGTAATTCCGGAAAGCCTCCTCGATCTGGTATTGTGATTACCCATAGAAGGCAACAAGAGGGCTGGCGTCAGCGAAGGGACCGATATCGACAACAGCAAGAAGAGAGACGTCGAGAAGAGTGGAATCGGCATAAGGATCATTGGAGGTGTCCGTTTTTTATTCATTATTGGGAAGAAGGTATTAAATTACCTACTATTGAAAATTGCCCAGAGTTCAATGGTTATTATGGAGTTAATCGTTCAGAAATGAGGTTTCAACCTGGCAATCAGGGTTTGTCTATCAATGAGCCGATCAGGGGTAAAGCATCAGTACATACTCGGCTGGGGGGCAGGCTTAGTGTACATGAGAGGCTTGGTAAACGCGCTGCATATTTTCCAAGGAACCAAGAGGAGCTTGAAGAGATGGCAAACGCAAGAGTTCCCGATGAAGAAATATTTTACAGGGATCCTAATATACGTCGTGTAGAGTCAACTAGGACCTATTATCAGCCAGTTTGGAAAACTAAACTCCCTCAATGGTGCCCAGAAGGTTTGACAAAAACACAGAAAAGGAGGATGCAGCGAGAGCGTCAAGAGGACTTATACCGAGAAGAGAATTCCTCCAATGAGAGATCTGGCAATCAGCAGTGGCAAATAAAGCACAAAAATAAAGGCCCATCGGCAGATGTCAATATGGTATTTATGTTGCCGATGAAATTTTTGGCACTTTCTGATAATGAAGAAGAAGTTGTTTTCTCTAACCAAATAGCTCAATTGACGCTAGATCCAATGATGGCTGTTTTTGAGAAATCTACCGATGATGAGAGACAACATCTCAAGGCTTTGTTTATAAAAGGCAGAGTTGATGGGCAGCCTGTATCTAAGATACTTATTGATGGAGGAGCTGCGATTAATATTATGCCTTATGTGATGTATCGGAAACTTGGTAAGGGAGATCAAGACTTAACCAAAGCCGATATGATGCTAAAGAATTTTGAAGGCAATGTGTCACCGGCTAAAGGGACAGTGTGCGTTGAGTTGACCATCGGCAGCAAAACCTTACTGACGACTTTCTTTGTTATTAATGGCAAGGGTGCATATAATCTGCTTCTAGGAAGGGATTGGATTCATGCTAATTGTTGTGTTCCTTCTACAATGCATCAGTGCCTCGTACAATGGATTGGGGATAAAATTGAAGTTGTTCCTGGTGATTCTTCTTACGTCATCGCATCGGCAGAATCAGATACTTATGAACGAACCAAGTGCATATCAGAAGAAGCTTGGGAAAAAGAGTTCCTCAAGGTTGTCGATTATGAAATTCCACCGATCCAAGCAGTCGGTTCCGAAGAAGAATTTTAATGGATAGGTTTGCCGATGATGGAAAATTAGGTCAAGGGTTTACATCGGCTGATAATTTAGTAGAAGTAGATATTGGTGATGGTGATAGGCTAAGGTCTACTTTTATTAGTGCTAAGTTAAATTCCAAGTGTAAACAGCAATTAGTTAATTTGTTAAAAGAGTATAAAGATTGTTTTGCTTGGGATTATACTGAAATGCCTGGATTAGACCGATCGATAGTTGAACATCGGTTGCCTATTAAGTCTGGATTTCAGCCACATCAGCAGCCAGCGCGCCGATGCAATCCTAGTATACTTCCTGATATTAAGGCTGAAATAACTAAATTAATTGAGGCAAAGTTTATTCGGCAGTGTCGATATGCGGAGTGGATTTCTAATGTGGTTCCTGTTTATAAGAAAAATTGGAAACTTCGTGTTTGTATTTATTTCAGGAATCTCAATAAAGCCACACCGATGGATGGTTATCCAATGCCGATTGCTGATTTGTTGATTGATGCCGCAGCAGGACATCAAATTATCAGCTTCATGGATGGTAATGCAGGTTATAATCAAATATTCATGGCTGAAGAATATATTCCCAAGACTGCTTTTAGGTGTCCAGGTCATGTGAGATTATTTGAATGGATAGTTATGACGTTTGGTTTGAAAAATGCCGGTGCTACTTATCAAAGAGCTATGAACTTTATTTTTCATGAATACATCGGCACATTAGTAGAGATCTACATCGATGACATAGTGATTAAGTCTAGAGATATCACAAAGCATCTAGCCGATCTACGAAAGATACTGGAGTGCACAAGAAAGCATGGACTAAAGATGAATCCTAATAAATGTGCATTTGGTGTATCGACAGGACAATTCTTGGGTTTTATGGTGCATCAGCGGGGCATTGAAATTAGTAGGAAGTCTATTGAGGCAATCAACAAGGTGGTTGCTCCTACCAATAAAACTGAATTACAATCTTTGATTGGTAAGATTAATTTCATCAGGAGATTCATATCTAATCTGTCGGGTAAGATCAAGGCTTTTAGTCCATTACTGAAATTGAAAGCCGATCAGGAATTTAGATGGGGAGATGAGCAGCAGTTAGCCCTAGATGAAATTAAGAGATACTTAACAAATCCTCCAGTGCTAGTTCCACCTCAACACGAGAAACCTTTCAGATTGTATTTGTCAACTGATGATACTGTTATCGGTTCAGCTCTTATTCAAGAATTTGAGGGGAAAGAACGTGTTATTTATTATTTGAGCAGACGGTTAGTGGATGCTAAAACCAGGTATTCAGCTATCGAGAAATTATGTCTATGTCTATACTTTTCTTGTATTAAGTTGAGGCATTATTTGCTATCAGCTGAGTGTACTGTCATATGCAAAGACGACGTGGTCAAATATATGTTGTCGATGCCGATATTAAGTGGTAGAATTGGCAAGTGGATTTTAGCGTTATCAGAATTTGATCTATGTTATGAATCGGCTAAGGCAGTTAAGGGGCAGGTTATGGCTGATTTTGTCACTCAGCATTACAATACAGTGGACTCTCTGGAGATTGCTCCTTGGACACTTTTCTTCGATGGGTCTACATGTGGTGAAGGAGCAGGTATCGGCATTGTGTTAATTTCCCCTCAGGGGAGGAAGTATGAGTTTTTATTGCCGATTGTTGCTACATCAACAAACAATCGGGCTGAATACCAAGCTTTGATAAAAGGGTTAGAATTGCTTAAGGAGATACGTTCCGATGCTGTTGAAATCTTTGGTGATTCTATGCTAGTTATAAATCAGTTGGCTGGAATTTATGAACGCCGAAGTGAAGTTTTAATTTCATATTATGAGAAATGTCTGCAATTGTTGAAAGGGTTTAGGAATTTTCATCTGGAACATGTTTCTCGATTGCATAATGAAGAAGCTAATCGATTAGCTCAGCATGCCTCAGGATATCAGCCTATTCAAGAAGTATTAACATCGGCAGTCGATACCGATGACTGGAGAAAGAAAATTGTTGATTATTTAAAGGATCCATCTAAAAAGGTTGAAAGACGTATAAGATTCCAAGCTACCAAGTATGTGCTCCTTGATGATGAATTATATTACCGCACCATAGATGGAGTTTTACTCAGATGTGTTAGCAGTGATGAATCAAAAAGCTTGATGGGTGAGATTCATGAAGGAGTGTGTGAGGCTCATCAGTAGGCTTTCAAGATGAAATGGATGATCAGAAGAAATGGATATTATTGGCCGACTATTCTCGAAGATTGTTTTAAATATTTTAAAGGATGTCAGAAATGTCAAAAATTTGGTAATATTCAAAGAGCACCCGCATCGGCTATGAACCACATAATTAAGCCTTGGCCGTTCCGGGGTTGGGCTATTGATCTCATCGGTCAGATTTATCCGTCATCGAGTAAGGGGCATAAATTTATTCTGGTTGCTACCGATTATTTCACAAAATGGGTTGAAGCAATTCCTTTGAAAAAGGTGACATCGGCTAATATGATTGATTTTGTGAAAGAGCATATTGTTTACCGATTTGGTATTCCTTAAACCATCACTACCGATCAGGGTACCATGTTTACATCGGGAGAATTTGATGAGTTTGCTGTGAGTATGGGGATTAAAGTTTTAAATTCTTCTCCATATTATGCCCAAGCTAATGGTCAGGCTGAGGCTTCTAACAAAGGAATTATCAAGCTCATTAAGCGCAAAATTAAAGAAAATCCTAAGAGGTGGCATACGGTATTAAATGAAGCCTTGTGGTCATATCGGATGTCATGTCATGGTGCAACCAAAGTAACACCTTATCAGTTGGTATATGGACACGACGCAGTGTGCCTTGGGAGATTAAAACTGGCTCTAGGCGAATACATTCTCAAGATCAATTGACAGCCGATGACTATGATACCCTTATGAAAGATGAGTTGGAAGATGTGGCAGGTCATCGGTTAAAGGCCTTAGTTAGCATCGAAGAGAATAAGAAAAGAGTAGCCAGATGGTACGATAAGAAGGTGAAGATAAAGGAGTTTGTCGATGGGGATTTGATTTGGAAGTTGATTTTACCAATTGGGACTAAAAGTTCAAGGTTTGGAAAATGGTCGCCAAATTGGAAGGGTCCATATCGGATAAATCAATCTGTTCCTGGTAATGCATATATTCTTTAAATGAAAAATATTTAAAGAAATATTATCCTAGTATCTGGATAGATGCATAAAAGTATAATTGCCGATAACAATCCTATCGGCTAGAGTTAAACAAAGTATCAATGTGTCATAGATTGCCGATGCACTAAATGAGAATTACAGATTTAACAAAGATTAGATAGCCGATATTGCACGCAGACGAATCTCATCGGCTTCCTTCAATTCTTTAGCATCTTCATCGGCAACCCCTCCACAGGCTTGAGTTTCTTCTTCAAGGCCAAGGCCTTGCGAGCTTGGACATCCCTTTCTTGCTGAAGGGCTTTGATGACGTCAGGGAGCTGATCTTCTTCTTGCCTGGCGTGAGTTAGGGCTGTTTCAACTTCTTCCAGTTCAGCTAAAAGAGCTGCTCTCTTTGCCGATAGATCCAGAATCTTCTGCTTAAGATCGGCACCTAAGGTCTGCAAGTTGCTGATGCTTTTGTGCTTCTCATCTGCAGTTTGTTTTAGCTGTAGCATCTCTTTCTTGAGTTGGGCTTGAGCTGCTCTATCGGCGATACGGTGAGCAGCCCGTTGATATTGTAGTTGTCGGCTCTCTAGATGGACTGCTGGGAAGAGAGTTTCTTCAACATCGGCAGGAACTTGGCCACGGATTGTCTTAAAGATGGTTTTTGCAGGATCTGAATCGTTTACCAACTGAGCAGTATCTTGTTGTAACATATCTAGAAGGGCTTCCAGCTTGGCATAAATTTCTGCCGATATCGTCCCTAGTGCTAGGGAAGAACTTGCTTCTTCTCCATCATCATCGGAGATGTCGATAGCGAAAGAAAACAAGCTATTGAGAGAATCTTGTTCCTGTGAAGAGGAAAGGAAGTCAGAGATCCTACTTAAGGATAGATATAGATATTATAAATCGACTAGGTCAATCGGTTTACCTACTTCAAGGCGATTTCTTGGGCCTGGCTGGAAGAAGCAGCTTGAAGGGGGCCATGTGAAGGATCGGCAGAGCTGGCCGATGGGATGTCTTCTATGATTTCATCAATAGTTGGCCCTTGGGGTATGATGGCCGATGATACATTTTGTGCAGAAGAGTCAATTTGTTCAACTACATCGGTTGGTTGACTAACAGGTGTTGGGATAGATATGGAGACTGGCATAGATTTCTGTTATTTTTGCTGAACCTTGGCATCAGTTAAAGCTTTACGCTTTACTTGGGTCTCAGCGACAGTTGGCTGGGGGACATCGGCACTTGTTGATTGTGGAGCTTGAGCGCCTGGTATGCTTGCTGATGTGCCCATTTGCTGCTGCAAAACAAGTGTAAGATTGGATGTTTAACAAATAAAATGTAAAGTTAAAAGAATACCTCTGAAGGCTGACTAGAGGTAGTGGTGTCTGGTGTTGGAGGAGTTGTCGATGATGATCCCGCAGCGGCTCTTACACCCTGATGGTTACATGATTAATATAGTTTGTATCGGCATGAGTAAAAATAAACGAGGTTATTACCTTGAAAGCCTTGATCAGGCTTGAAGCGGCAGCCAACGGAATAGCCCTAGCTGTTGCTAGCTTTGATCTAGAGGTGATGGTCTTGGCACGGGTCCTCTAGAAAGTCAAAGCAGCTAGGGTGGGGGCGTTATAGCCGATCGCTGAAATTAGGGAAATAGGTTGGAGGTTGAAAGGTTTCCCACTCTTGCTTATGGATGGAACTGGGTCATCGGCCTGTCACAAGAAAGATTAGCTGCCGATGTATGAAAAAGGAGAAACAAAAGGAAGTTAAAAGAAACTTACTGCATCATCGGGAATGGCGTAGTAGGGATCGATCATGTGCCGATATGTATGGGCGGATGTTGTGAATAATTGTTCCTTCCATTCTCGCCACCATTGTTTATATGATTCGGTAATAAAAGACGCTGGTGACCAGATGGAAAGATCAACGTCTAAGATATCGGCATCGGGGACGAGTCTCACTACCCTGCTCCATTCTGTTTCGCTGGTGATTGTTTCTCTGGGCTTGATCACATCGGCAAAGCACAGCTTGATTGGCAGTTGCCCAAAAGCCAGTTGGTGGGATACTGCCGATGGATTGTAGAACTCATAGGTGGTATTGGAATTTTTCCCACTACCAAATGTGTTCACCGGGATTGCCCTGGGAGTGATGATGGCCATCATAAGCTCATTGTCTTGGTTCAGCTCGTCATCGGCAAAGTTGAAGAGAAGGGGGAACTTGTTCTCTTCATCGATATAGGGTACCCAAGCCCTATGATCACGAGGGAGACCGTTGTAGAAGTTCTGAAAAAATCTGCCGATTTGATCTTCATTGGCCTCTGTTCCAGGGAGGACAATTATGGCTTCACCGAAGTTGAGAGGGGGGCGTGTTGCCGATTCCTCATCCCCAAGAACGTAATCTTCGGCGATTTCTCGTGGGAATTCTTGGGCGAAGAAATCCCACTGCAGACGTTTGTGCATATGGGCATTTAGCCACATATTGATAAACCACCATTGGCCTCCCAAATTGCCGATGAGTTCACTAAGCAAAAGCTTCTGGGATACTTGGTGGAGGAGGTGATAGGTGGAGCTCAGAAGGTATCGACCGAGCAGGAACCTTACACCGTTGGCCAAGAGTTCGGTTGCAGGAAGAAAGGCGTTGGTTGGTCCAACCGATCGGCCGCAGAAGATAAAATTTCTCCAACCACATATTCAAGAATGTGGCGTGTTCCCTCTGCTTAACAGTGCCAGTCCTTCGGTATTCCTGGATGTATCCTGTCCAGCCGCCGATGTTGCGTGTGTTCACTCTATGTTCGGCTCTCCTACCATAGATGGAAGCCTCATCGACAGTCGAGATGTCCAAGCTAGTGAGCATGTATACATCGGCAAGAGTAGGGGTGGCTGGACCATGGCCAAATATGAAGGTGTTTGTTGTATCTGACCAGAAGTAAGCAGCAGCAATCATCATGGATTCATTCTTCTGCATATCGGCAATAGACAGCCTAATGCATTGGTCTATTTTCCGCTCTGCCCAGTACACCTGCATCGACCTGTTAACCCTTAAATACCAATCTTTCCACCCTTTGGTGGGTTTAGGCTAGGATCGGAATGTGTCCTTCCATAAATTCAAAGAAAAATTTTGGGCTTTGAAGGAAATTCTGTTAGCTTCTGCGTTGATCAAATCAGTTGGATCTGGGTCGCCCATTGGACCTAGGCATTGGAAGTGTGGTTGGTCGGTTGGAATAACCAGTTTGTTGCGTAGTTCCTAAGTTCGGAGGATCAAAAGAATGAGAAAAGAGGGAGAAATTACTAACTATATGAACTCGCAAAGACCAAAAGAATCAAGGTAAAAGTAACGGAAGTAGAACGAACCGCAGGGACGTTGAAGTTGATCGCCATTGCTCTGAGGAAGATGAAGGCACGGGCTGGAAACTTGAAGGTGATGCTGGAAGGGGCTCTTGTTGGTCGAGGTCGCGCGGTTGTTCGTCGAGGTCGCCGTCGGAGAGAGAGAATGCCAAAGGTTGGAGTCTGAGGGTAGAAGATGAGCGTTCCGGAGAAATCTATTTATAGGCCGCTTGGAGTAGGGGTATTCTGGACTTATCTCTATGCCGCGCGCGTGTAGGTCGAGGTGGTTCAGATAGATATGGCAACTGTTCGCACGACAATCAAGGGATTGTACAGGGGATTTGATGGCAAGTGATCATGACTTGGAAAAGATCTCAGTACAAAATCTTTTGATTCTAAAATGGTGGCGTTAATTATGTTAAGATCTTACCGATGGATTGTTATTTCGGTATCTTAACCATAATTAGGGCAAGAGTAGTTGGAGATTGTGCGATGTTTGCTGATATGTATGAATCAGAACTAGATTTGATTAGATTCAGTAACGGATTATGTCATGCTTGGAGAATAGGTTGAGAAAAATAGGTAAAGGCAAGCATTGTCTGGAGTAAATTTCGGAGCATCAATGTTTTATACTCCGAAATTGGGGGGCATGTGTTGACACCGTTTTTTTGGCACGTGTCAAGATGGTCAGAGTGGGCTAATCAGCAGGAGAAAAGTTACTGTGTATGTTGATAGCTGATAAAAGACAGCTTGTGAAGAAGGCTGCCGATGAATGGTGGCGGTGTATGGAGAAGTTAGGTTGGATTGAGGTGTTGCCGATAAGGTTAAGGATATTATTGCCGATACCGATGAAAGAATGCTTGAAGGCTGCTGCCGATGAAACAGGGAGTGTGCCGATGGAAAGGAGGTCGATGGGAATTCCATCATAATTTAGGCGGATAAGGGAATAGATAGGAATTAATTTCCTTTTTTATGTTTATTAGAGTCTGATTTGTATAGGAGTCGTGTGTTTTCTTAGATTTAGATTTAGTGTCCTAGTCGTAGAGTCTGATTTGTATAGGAGTCGTGTGTTTTCTTAGATTTGGATTTAGTGTCCTAGTCGTATTTGGTTACGTTTCTGTAGATTAGGGTATAAATATAGAGTGAAGGGCAATGTAATGAGAATCAATCAATATCAAAAACCAGCTTTTACTCCTATTTACATCTGTTTACTTTTCGGCGACTTCGTCAATTTGCATATTTTTCCTTTTTTTCACGAGTTCTCATCGATTCGGCGAGTTGCAACGCTTCAGTGCGATCTTCGACGATGCTCGAGTTCCGCATGAGTACCTCTTGGCCGTGACTTCCGGGCGTATCACTGTTGTCAGAACCAAAATGCTCGTATCTTCATCCTTATCGATTAACAGGTCAAATCAACTGGCACGTTTTGGATATCGATTTCGGGTATTAGCCCTTTGTGTTTGCAGATCCACTTTTGCATCAACAGTATCATCGATTCAACTATTATTATTATTTTTTAAAAAATTACACAATATAACGCAAACGCCCACCACGCACATACTATTGCAATTTTACACAAAGAAAACTTAAATAAATTTTTCAAGATGCAAAAAGGCATACTAAGCTATGGCAAAACGTAAGTGTTCTGCATAGCACGTAGTATAATTGGACGATCGCTGCTACATTCCCCGGACCACTACAACAATGCTTTAGAAATTCACCCTCAGATATACGAATTTTCACCTTAACACAACTGCAGCCTACTCCCCCCCCCCCCCCCCCCCCCCCCCCCCCCTTCTGAGGCTAGCGAGAAATAAAAAAAATCATCCCTCCAAATTGTCGCTAGCAATTCCAAAAGCTACCTTTCATATACACAAACAGCAATTAGACTGAATCTTGGCAATTCAGTGTTGAATTCTTTCATCGGAGTCGTGGAGTGGCTACCTAGGGCCGGACAGCTCCACGGCACGAAGGTTGTACGTGGAATCGACGATCCAGTCATTGCGGAGTGGTGCGGACTCAGCCTCCTGCCTCACCACCTCCACTTTCTGCCACTCGTCCCAACGCTCTGCCAGGCCGTCACCTTCGAGCATCCTCACCACCTCCGACATCTTTGGCCGGTCCAACGGGGAGCCCTGCGTGCAGAGGAGTGCTACCTGGATCAGGTTCTCCACCTCGATCTCCTCGTAGGCGTTCTGCAGATCTGGGTCCACCAGCATCTCCACCTTCTTCTCCTTCAGCAGTCCTTTCACCTGCAAGATGCCAATTGTGAATTATTCATTATGCCAGCTTGTTTTTTTGTCATGAACAATCCATTCGTTCCATTGTTCTGATAGTTGAACAAGTTTTTATAATGCAGCAGGCATATGGCAGGGCGACTGATTGTGCATTAGCATATTGTATGTAGGCATGATGGATGTCCCCTGGAGGGTGAACTGCCCAGCTTGTCACTTGCCAGTGCACGCTCTCTAATTAAGAAAATGGATTAAGGGCACTTCATGATTACAGAGTTAGCTTTGACACCAATCTTTAAGAAACTAATAAAATATAGCCCATAGACAGCAAAACAGTATGAAAGAAAAAGGAGGACGACCGTCAGCACCGCCTATCGCCCCGCCGTGGAGCTCCAGTGAGACCCTACCATGCCCGCGGCGGTCTCCTACTTCCCCTCCCCCGCCGTCGCCATGGCCATGGTCGCCCCCACCCCAATCCCGCTTGGCCGCCTCCTCCTCCGCCCGCTCCGGCGGCGTCACCCCCGCCTCCGCCTCGCCACTGTCTCTCCAGTCCCCACCGCTGGGCCCGCCTGCCTCCCCCGACACCTTTCTAAGCCCGTCGGAGATGGAGAAGAAGAGAGGGAGAGTGTGGGCACGGGTCGAGCGCGACCCGTCGTTGGATAGAGTTTGCAAAAGAAAAATGTATAATCTGTAGTGCAGTAATACTGTATGACACACTGACTATTGAGAAGAAAAGTTACGTACCCAGTCAAGAAGCATAACATCGTCATCATTTGCAAGACGAGCAAGATCAAATGCCCTCTGGCCAGTAATAAGCTCCAGAAGCATGATCCCATAGCCAAAAACATCAGTTTTTTCAGAGGACTTGCCAGTGGATAGGTACTCGGGAGCAATGTGTCCAATTGTTCCACGAACAGCAGTTGTGACATGGGTATCCTTGTAGTCCATAAGCTTGGCAAGCCCGAAATCACCCACAACTGCCTCAAAGTCCTCATCCAAAAGAATATTTGCAGCTTTGACATCCCGATGGATGATTTTGGGATCGCAGTGATCATGCAAGTAAGAAAGTCCTCTTGCAGATCCAAGCGCAATCCGTCTTCTTGTTTCCCATTGAAGAGGTGGCTCAGATGGCTGGCGCTCTATGGAATCAGAAAGACTAATGAGAACAGGAAGCTAATATTCTGCTTGTTTAGTTGGGGCTATGGAATCAGTATTTAGAATAAAGAACAAAGTACCTCGTAAACGTGATGCCACACTCCCATGAGCCATGTATGGGTAGACTAGCAACCGTTCAGTAGGTGTCATGCAGAAACCACGAAGTCTGAGAAGGTTCCTGTGCACTGCCATGCTAATCATCTCAACCTCTGTTTGGAACTGAAGCTCACCACCAGGTGTCCGCTCCTCTTTTAGCCTTTTCACTGCTACCAAAGAGCCATCAGCAAGCCTTCCCTTGTACACTTTTCCAAAACCACCTCTTCCTAAAATGTTCTTGTTACTGAAATTATCAGTTGCAACTTGAAGCTCCCGCAATGAAAACTTTTTGAGCTGACCAAGATGGACTTCTGGATCCTCTTCGGCTGAAGCAAGCAAAACGGGCCAGCAGATGAACAAACAGGCAATGTGGGTTAACAAAAAAGTACAAGCAAAACGGGCCAGCAGATGAACAAACAGGCAATGTGGGTTAATAAAAAAGTACACCATATGATACAGACCAGGAACATCGAAGAAATGCTCTTCAGGTTTACGACGGCGCCACATTGCAAATGCAATTGCAGGAACAGCAAACACCAATGCTGCACCAGCAGCAACACCTCCAGCGATTGCTCCAGTGCTAGAGGCACCTAATAGTAGACATAAATCCAGGAATTACATGTCGTCCAGAATGCTAAAGTTTCAGTGTACTAATGAGAATACAAGTAGATTAAAAAACCTACCAGTTGATTGGGTTGGGGGAGATGGAGGATTGAATGGAGGAGGCGGGGAAAAGGGAGGAGCCCCAGGGCAGGGCTTCATAGTACCAGGGCCACAAAGGAATGGATTGTTGGCAAAACTGTAACAAACAGGTAATATTTATCATGCATGCTGAAGATACAGTTTAGGCTAAGGATCAGTGAATCGTCCAGATAAAGACCTAATAGGGGTGAAGAGTGAAAAGGAGCCTGTTGATGGGACTTGTCCTGAGAGGTTGTTGTTTGAGAGATCCCTGCATTTTCATGATATTTATATTATATATTCATTCAATACATAACAAACATCAAGAGAAGTGTGCATGCTACTTACAGTACTTGGAGAGTGGAGATATTGGTCAAGGATACAGGAATTTGACCAACCAAGCTGTTGTTGTTAAGACGTCTATCCTTGCACATAGGCACAGAACAAATAAATTTGTGACTTTACCAAAATATAAGAGCACAGAAGACACTAATAAAAATAAAAATGTTAATGATTTTTTTCCAAAGACAGCATGAGTAGTGCTGATAAAATACAATTCAATGATACAACTGCCATAAATATAGAATAAGCATGGAAAGAGTAGGAGAAAGGAGGAGAAGCAAACACATAAGTCCATCTATCAAATAGGAAAACAACAAAGTTAATCAAATACCAACATGTCACAGAAATTAGCAAATGCAGCATCACAAGTTCCTCTTGTTTTTCAGGTTACAAAATGCAGAGGCCATTCTTGACAAAGAGATCAAAAGTCTATATAAAACAACCAGAATTTTTTTTAAAAAAAATAAAACTGAAAAGTGTCTAAACATTAAACCGCAGCAAGTAAAACAACATAAGAGGGTGCTAGTAATTGGTAAACAAAATGAGTCTTACAGGAAACGCAGCTTCAATAGATTCCCCAGGCTGTCAGGGATAATGCTAGAGAAGTTGTTCATATACAGATCCAAACTGACCAGGTTAGTCAAGTTCCCCAGTTCAGGGGGTATCGTCCCACTTATGTTGTTGCTGTAAAGCTCCCTATTACAAAAAAAAGGTAATATAAATAAATTCTCAAATGTAAAAGGACACAATTACAAAATGAAGATATGTATACAGCAATTAACAAGCAGAGTTACGCATAAAATGTAAAGGATAAAACTTTTTTAAAGATCTACTAATTTCTAAATGGATAATTTGTTTTTGAAACAGCGTACCTCTAATTCACATTTAAAACAAGAGAAGTACTCCAGTAATCCTCAAAAACCCTCCCCAATTCCTCCTCCCCCCCCCCCCCCCCCCCCCCCCCCAAAATAATGTTGGCAGTTTTCTTTGGCGAGTGCAGAGGTATGCAGGTGGCTAGTGCACAACATCCTAATGTCACTGACTCACTGACACAGATTGCAATAAGCTAATAGTCTTGGAAGCACAACCTCAAATGAGCACCGAGTGGCCAAGTAAAAGGAAGTCTAAGAATGAAATCCATATAGGCAAAAGGTGAACAGAAGTATGCATTTTGTCCGCCATAGAGCGTCATCTGCTGGTGGTGTCCGACAAACTGTCCTCCCAGGCCAACAAATTTTCAGTGCTCCAGTCCCAAATTGAATCACCATGGTTATCAGCCATGTCTGATCCACAGATCAAGCCATCGTGCCCCGCAACTAAGAGAACGTGAAGAATTGGATTGCGAGGGGCCAGGCCAGGCTCAGGAGGTAATTCAAAATAAACCAATCAATTAAGGGTGCTTTAGGGTCAGTTATAATTTTTGAGAAGGGATTACTGGAGCACTTTTCTTAAAATAATTATTCTGACAGCACATACAAGAGATAGAAAATCCCCATCTTGAAACTGTTGGCGAAACCAACACATGCAGAACTTACAAATATTGGAGATTTTTCAGCTGACCAAGTTGTGGCACTAGGACACCAGATAATTGTGCATTTCCAAGGTCACTGTGAAAGGGAGGAATTTAGACCAGAGGTGAACATCACTAACACTTCGAAATGAATATATGAGAGCTTTTTCATCAACTTACACTCTGATAACACTGTTATCGTTGTTACACGTAACATGGAACCATGTACATGGATTAACAAGAGTGGGATCCCAACTCTGCAAGACATTGTTAGTATCTTTCAAGCTCTGCCGCAGGCTGTACAGAGCATCACCTGTGGACGAAAGGTAGCATTATCAGCAGCAAGTATATTCCCAGTTAAGATGAAAAAAACATATAAGAAATTTTATCCGTGATGAGCTTGTATGCAAAATATTTTTTAAAAAAAATAGGCCGCCTAGGAAAAAACAATGTGATTGAAATTTCCAAAACAGGTAAGGTAAGAAACCATGTAAGTCAGGAAGTTCCAAAGCACAGAGATTAGTAGTTATTACAGTTGGCCCCATCCATTGTTAGTACTACAGTGTTTGATGTTCTTCTATTCATGGTAGACCATGGGGACACATACTATAGAACTGTACTGTTCAATTGCCATCTGTGAAGAGAGAGAGAGAGAGAGAGAGAGAGATGGCCAATAAGCAATAACATCCCAACCGCAGTACTAG
Organism: Saccharum hybrid cultivar R570; assembly: GCA_038087645.1. Lineage (NCBI taxonomy): Eukaryota > Viridiplantae > Streptophyta > Magnoliopsida > Poales > Poaceae > Saccharum > Saccharum hybrid cultivar. The sequence continues at coordinate 4,082,501 of JAQSUU010000198.1, forward strand.
CAAAAAGTTATTTATCACCGGCTGAAAGAACCGGTCAAACAATCTCACTTCAAAGTCAACATTAGCAATCCGAATGAACTCCTTAATTCTGGAGGACGATATTAGCAGAATTCCTCTTTTTATAGTACAAACGAACTAGGCTAAGCTTGGTGGTCTCTCGCTGCATCGCTATTGGAAGTAGACTTAACGATGGGTTGAACGCCCAAACGAGAAAAGTACATGGCACAACGAAAGAACTACAGCGAACAAAAAGTCTACGTTCTCCTCGAAATCAACTGAACGCGGCTTGTTCATTCCTCTGATCCATCGAGGCAGAGCTATAACGAAACGTACGCTCTATGCATAAACAGCAAATATCCGCCAAATACATCACCACGACCGGAAGCAGGAGTAGAGAGCAGGCAATACCTACGAGCATCAATCAAACCAGTAAAAGAATCAAGCTCATATGCTCCATCCCAGCTGTACAGATTTCGAACCTGGGACGAATCCAAACCGGGGCAGCGCACGGCTTACTAGTATTTGTGAGATCAGGCAGGACTCACCCTCGGTGTTGGCGACGACCCGTCCCGGCCCGAGCAGCACCGCGACCGCAAGGACCACCGCCCACCACCTCCCCGCCGCCGCTGCCGCCGCCGCCATTCCAACTCGTGCGCCAAGCGGGCCCCACCACCTCACCGAAGCATGGGCGCGTGGGTCCCCCCACCGGTGCGAGCTACACGGCGCTGCCCGATCTGCCGCGCCGCCGCCGGCCTCTCTCTGACTCTCTCCCTCTCCCTCCTGAGCTCACGGCGTGCTCCTCCTCCCTCTCTCTCTCGAATGGAAGGGAGATTTATTTTTCTTTTCGGGGACGAATTCTCTCTGTAGCTGGAAACGAAGTGCGGCTGTGTGTGCGCGTGTGTATGTGCCGACCTAAATTGCTGTTCTACTCCGCGGTGGGACCACCGCCTACGCTCTCGGAGCAAGGGGACGACCCACCGCGGCGACGTCCACAGCACGTCACCGACGTGCGGGACCAGGAAACCCTCGGGGCCCGCGTGGAAGCGAGAGGGCTGCGCGGCGGGAAGGCGCGGGCGGCGTGCTTTCCGGGGAGTGGTGGGGTGGGTGACTTGATGGAGCTAGTCTGCTAGTGGGAGGAGCGACGAGGGGGGAAGGGAGCAGGGGAGGTGCGGGCCCCGGGCATCTGCTGACATGGCGGCCTGCGGGCGCCGGGGATCTCGTGGACACGGTCCTCGGTACGCCCGGTCTCGTCATTCGCCGAGTGATGGTGTCGCTTCGTACAGCTCCCACTGCAGCTGGCCAACTGCCACGCACGCGCGCGCATCGATTCGGAAAATCATCACGTTTGCTTTGTTGTAAAACATACGGACTTAATGCTAGAAGGAAAGGAGAAGGAGAAATCCTAATTCTAGTCCGTTTGTATGTGGGCTCTTACCAAAACTCTTAGCTCTTGGCAGGACTATATATACGTGGGAGCTCTATGTTGTAATTACCAATATTCAGAGGAATAAAGAATAGTCTCCCTACATCTTGTGTCTATGTGTTTTACTTTCATCTACTTCGTTGTTCATGAGAGACAGAGAGGGAAAGGTCCTAAACGCTGACAACATGTTTTATAACACGTTATCAGCACGACGCTCTACGTCGACATCTTTGTTAAAGCCGCCGCCGATCTTCGACGCCGACGTTGCTGCCGCAACTACTTCGACGACGTCGACATCCTGACGTTGTTAGCGGAACGGATCTACTACCTCTACCTGCTATCGATCAGGCAGATCTACGACAATGTCAAACGCCCTACGCGGTATGTATCTACTAACCACTGCCCTACGCGGCAAGTGATGTAGATCAATTGGCATCAATAATGAAAGGTACAAGTTATATATATCTTGTATAGTAGATTAATTCGTGTTCAGTGCACGGGTAAAAACTTTTTCCAACAAATCTGCTACAAAACAAGCCGACATGACGGATTGGATCGGATGATAAACTGTGAAATAATTACATTACCTGAACATGCATAGAAGCAGTAGCACGCAGCACATGCCACCGTCTGCGACTAGCACGACGCCGAACGCAAGCAGAACTATGACCAGCAGTCACTAATTATTGTTACATTAATATGCAAGAAGAAAATAAAACAGCATGCATGCATGTATACGTACATGAATTTTGTGCATGCAAGCACATCTACGAGTATGGGCGGTGACTCATCAGTATGCATATACATACATGAATTTTGTGCATGCAAGCACATCTACGAGTATTGACCTGGCAACCTGAACGTGCACTGCACAAGTCCATCACCGTTCACCCGTGTCAGTACGATTGCATCTGTAGTGGGTTTTGCACGTAGTCAGTACCATTGGACCCGGCTGCCCTGCATTGGCGCCGACTTGTCCTCGAGTTTTCATTATGCTACATGTGTAAACACACAAAAGGCATGTGACATCCATATTGAGCTCGGACAGAATCCGAGTTAGGCAGTCCTACCGTTCAAACCGAAGATTGGATTTGAACCCAATGTTGTATGCTATATCCATAACCATCATGAATTATTCGGCCTGCACGCCTATATAACAGCACTGATAGTATTAATGCCTTTTTGTTGATACATCCACAAATAGTACCACGCAGGTGCCATTGCATGGATTTTGATCGGCGCCGCTGCCAGAGTAGGCCGTAGCTGCACTTGCAGTTGCATGTGTGCAAGTTTGCGCTTGAACGCGGCATACCAGCATGGCTACTCCCAGTCACTGTGGTTTCTCCAACTATTGTTGCTAGCACACCTGTGTGAGCTCGCAGCCGCACAGCAAATTATATTCATATCACATAGCTCCTCTTATCTGATTTTTTTAATGGAGGATCAACATTTAATTTTGCAATTGTATTCCTCTGCGAACTTGTAGTTTCAAGCAGATTTGTGTGTTCAACATTAACAGAATTTTTATACATTTCTATTTATTTTATGTCTATGTATATATGACATGTGTTGATATTTTTTATGCTCTTTCGAATGCATTTATTTATCACACACTATGAATATATCATGTAATTGCAAAAATAAATTTTTGAATAATCATATTAGAAACATGGTATAAGGTATATGGACTCTCTAAATCCTGCAGACCTTAGACTTATCACCTTTGAGAGGTTTATATTTGTTTTTCCTAGCATATTGAATTTTTGAGATGAATGAATAGTCGGTATTAATTCTGAAAATTTGCATATACTATTATCTTAAAAAATGCTAGGATGCTTCTAATATTTTGTATAACCATCCACTTTCTTTTTGCACCATGCTATTTCTTTACACGCAGTAAACTCATACGCACATGATGATTATGTAATAATAATATATGCATACCTTCATGAAGAAGGAATATCCTGGACTTGTCCTGAATGACAGAATTATATAGCATGGTCATTTATTAAATCCTAGTAGGATATTCTATTACCACTGAAGTGGTGGATAGTTTCTTATATTACTCTCAAAGAATGAGTATGTGACTAAGCTAAATCCTGAAGGTCTTATGAGACTCGCTGAATGAGAAATTCTAGAAGATATCCTACATTATGATTGCATAAAGCAAATTGAATTTTCAAGCTATATGACCATACGGGATATAGTGCTGCTCTATGAAAAAATACAATAAACTTGAAGCTTTGTGATTAAAAGTCATAGAAGACAGGATGGTAAATAAGACTTTGCCTAATTTTAGAAGAAATATTTCTTGAAATAGAAAGACCGAGAGCATTGAAGTACTAGAAGTATTCAAATTTATCATCCATAATTACTCAATATCAAGTAGAATTGAGTTGAAATTTTTGGACAGCATTATGAATCAGGATATATGACTTGCATATGTTGTACTCCTAACTATGAAGTAGAGCATGCATGAAGCTGCTAAATGTCAAGCATAGAAGCTAAGACATGTAAGAACGGATAAGAATTTTTAAGGTTTCTCCAGAAGAAGAACTTGAATCATGTGCTTACATATTTGTTTTATCTTTGAAATTACTATCCGAGAATATTAGTAGTAGTGGTGGTGCATTAAGTTTTAATTCTTGTTGAATTAAGTGGTTCTCGTATACTCATAGAAGAGTTAATGGTTAATCTATTGGCTTGAAGACTAATATGAAGTATTTAATATTCTTAGTTGCAATTTTTACTTGCAATAATATATGTTAACCTTGCATGGAATGAATTGTGTTTTACATATAAACAATTGTCTATTGCCTATCTAAATAAATTTTGCATTAATTTATCCACAAAGAAGCCTCAGTTAACTATGAAGGTTATCGTTCTTTGTGCACCACAACCATGTAGGTAGAAGCAAGTATTTAATACTTTAGCCCAGAAACTAGAAGTTTATGTCCTACCCTGAATATGTTGTTGTACACTAAATAGTATACTGGATATGTGAATTTCATGTCAGAACCATTGAATACTAGAAGTATGATTGAATTCTATTGAACATTTGAAATGATTTTTCATAGATGCAAGAAGCATATTACTACTTGAAGTAATTATAGCATGAAAAGGGGGAGGAATTTTGATGAAAAGGCATTTGGAGAATATTTGCATTAATGACAATTAGAAAATCCTAGAAGAAATTCTATGTGAATTTGAATGTTGCATATTTTATACATTTGAAGTGTATGGTCCATTTTTAATGTATGAGTACTTGGATCAATTTTTTGAGGCTATAAACAATAAAGAAGCTAGATAATGAAATGGTTTTCTAAACCATGATATGTGCAAATTAGGGGGAGAACATCCCTGAGTTTGAAGGAATACTGGATATTCTTAAGTGCACTTTATATATTTTAGCTCACTGCATATAATGTATAATAACCCTCATATTTAAATATATGCTTGAATATTTCTCATAAATTTTTATCATAGCATATATGAATGGGCCTCCACTTGTAGTTGGAGATACATGAATTTGGTTATTTTAAGCCCATGATAGGGGATATTTTTTGAAGTATGCTATTAAAGATCTAATATTGGCATTAGGGGGAGAGAAAGCCTATGTTGAATGCCAAGTATTATTTCTATGGAAGGAAAATGATTTTAAGAGAAAATATTCCTTGAAGCTTGAAACAAGAATAGTATCACACACTAAATCAAACAATAGTTTGACTAATGCTCTTGTGAAGCATGAAGCAGAGCATATGCCAGGTATTTTTGAAAATGAGAGGAGTAACTTGAAGTTATAAACCAGAAGTTGTGTTTACTAGTAGTAAACTAAATATTGTATACTATTAAGCTAAAATCTACGGGGACGCCTGCGGATTCTAGTTTAGTGTATACTTGTGAAATAAAATAAGAACAAACTCCTCCATTCTCATGAAGAGAACACCTCATGAAGAAGGTCAAGCACCTCATGAAGAGAATCATCACGAAGATGAAATCCAACACACTAAGCGCGCGCATCATAGTGTTGGGTATGCAGAACAATAAATCATCTCTTGTCTAGGAAATAACAAAGAGACAGAATGATCTCATATTTTGAGAATATTGGGAGAAAATAATAGTTGTCGACAATACTACCTCTATAATTGTAAATGTTTCTCTTATGAGAACCCGGATCCGGAAAACAAAGTCCATGGCAAAGTCGCCTGTAGCGATTATATCGGATCAATGAAGAAAACAATTGAGGTCGAATCTCCTACTAAGAAGAAATAAATGTTCTGTTATACCTCTGGCAAATGAATTGAATGAATATGGAATATGCAGTTAATAAGTGGATTATGAAAATCCATATAATTCTTGAAGAATATAAATCATAACAATTGAAAATTAAATCTCATATAAGTATTAAGAAGTCTAAGGTAGAATATGTTCATGAATGAATATTTATGTCTCAAGAAGAGCATGTCCTAGAAGGAAGAGTCATCAAATGACTTTGTAGTGAATAACACTATCTCATTGTGTACATCACATAACAATCTCTCATGAAGTAGAGAATATATCTTATAGAAGAGAAATATTATTCACCAAAAATGAGAAAGTCCTTGAAGGAGTCAATCCATGAAGGATTTACCAGTCGATTCTTGAATAAACACCATTAATCCCTGAAGTGAATAGAAACCTGAGAGAAAGAAAATGAGGAATCATATAAACACTCAGAAAGTGTATATTGTAAAGCTAGCAATGAAGTGTTGATATCCTCTAAATACCATGAAGTATAAGAGTAGTGGTGATTTTGGCAATTGAATTATCCCCCTAAATGTCATATGTGAGACTGGATTTTTATTATTTAGTGGTATAATCAAAATCTTGAAGATTTATAGAACATATAATTTGAAAATCTACTAAGGAAGAATAATAAGTTTGGTGTACTATCTAGAAGATATTGAATATTGCAAGTTATTTACCCCCATAATCCTCTGATATGATTTATTACACTAAAGGATAAATTTTTGTCTTGCACAACTAATAAGTGATCATTTATGCATGAAGTATATCGCTCTTATTTTCTCATATTATAATTCATAGAAGAATTTCGAGCCAATATTTTGAAGGATATAGTATTATGGTACTGCATACCATTATTAAGCATACATTTATGAAATGTGTGGCTTGAACAATGTAGTTCAAAAGATGGCTTTATGAGGGGGAGCATATTTTATTGCATCTACCTTGAAGGTAAACCACCAGAATTACAAACATCAAGTAGATCATATTTGCTAAAACACTGAAGTTTATGCATATATCATGAAGATCAATATCTATTCATGAAGAATAGAATATCCTGAAGAATACATAACCAAGAATGTTAGATATTGTACTCTTTTTTCCTATGTGAGTTTTTACTTGAAGGTTTCTCACACAAGGTTTTTAATGAGACAACATGTGCAATGCAATTAACGAATGCGATGTACTCTTTTCTCCTAGAACCGTTTTTCCCACTGGGTTTTCGGATGGAGTTTTTAACGAGGCATGTGCATATCGTGGTAATCGCCCAAGGGGGAGTGTTGTAAAACATACGGACTTAATCCTAGAAGGAAAGGAGACGGAGAAATCCTAATTCTAGTCCGTTTGTATGTGGGCTCTTACCAAAACTCTTAGCCCTTGGCAGGACTATATATACGTGGGAGTTCTATGTTGTAATTACCAATATTCAGAGGAATAAAGAATAGTCTCCCTACATCTTGTGTCTATGTGTTTTACTTTCATCTACTTCGTTGTTCATGAGAGACAGAGAGGGAAAGGTCCTAAACGCTGACAACATATTTTATAACATGCTTGATCCGTCCGTGGACCGGACACACCAGCTCGTGATTGGATTTCTACGGGAGAGAAAAAAAATGGAAAGGTCCCCGTTTTTTCTATATTATAATCGAGGCTGCGTTTAGTTGGCGAAATTTTTGGCGAAATGTAACTGTAGCAGTTTCGTTGTTATTTGGTAATTAATGTTCAATCATGATCTAATTAAGCTTAAAAGATTTGTCTCGTCCATTTCGTCTAAACTGTGTAATTAGTTTTATTTTTTATCTATATTTAATGCTTCATGCATGCGTCTAAAGATTTGATGTGACGGGGAATCTAAAAATTTTGGCAAAATTTTTGGCATCTAAACGGTACCTGAAAATCATTGGGCTAACCTAATGCTTCGTTACACCACGACATGTTAAGTGAGAAATTAGCTTAGGGGTTGTTTAGTTGGTGAAAAAGTTTGGGTTCAGCTACTGTAGCACTTTTCGTTTTATTTGGCAATTTGTGTCCAATCATGGACTAATTAGACTCAAAAGATTTGTCTCGTGATTTACAACTAAACTGTGTAATTAGTTTTTTTCTTTCATCTACATTTAGTACTCCATGCATGTGCCGCAAGATTTGATGTGACAGGTACTGTAGCACTTTTTTGTTTCACTTTTTTGAACTAAACATGCTCTTAAGCCAAAGGACGAAACCGGAGATCCGAGCTGTACCGTACACCAGCAGCAGCAGTGCTGTGCTGCTACAGTGCAGCAGGTTTGGCGGCAAAGGTTAGTTAAGGTCCGGATCCCGAGAGCTGTGAAAAGGGGGAGAATGGATCACTGCGCGGTGGGCCCGCCTCCGCACAAGGCCAGCTGGAGAACAGTCAAAAGTCCTCTCCCGTCCCGTGACAGGGAGATAAACCCCGTCCCGTCCGTGGGCCGGGTCTACACCCCCGCGCCCGCAGAAAAGCCAGCGCCGGCCTGGACCCACCTGTCCGGCTGTCGTTCCCAGAACGCCAGGCCGCCAGCCAATGGGTTGATTTTTTAGAGGAGGTAAAAAAAGGGTGTCCGTGCCGTGTTTGGAGTACAATTCAAACGTGCGGTGCGTTGCGCCGTCTCGTGTAGTTAGGGATGAAAACGGATCTGATAGTGACGGATATTATCGATATCATATTTGTTTTTATATTTCTGTCTGGATTTGGATTTGAATACAGATAATATCAACCATGTCGGATACGATACGATTAAATATCGACATCATAAATATACGATTTGAGTATTTGAATACGGATACGGTATCGGATGTTGAATATCCGGACTCAGATACGGACAGATCTGAACCCCTTTAAACAAATTCGATCTCGAATATGATCAGAAAATATTCGTACCGTTTTCGCCCTGCGTGTAGTAGTCGTGTGCGCGCCTCTTCTTCTACCGTGGTGGGCAGTCGTGTGCGCGCCTCTTCTTCTACCGTGGTGGGCCATGATGAATACCGGAACCGGTCAAAATGTCTGACCGCCCGGCGCCCGCGGCTGGTCTACGCACTCTGGTCTAGCTCCAAGCGGCTCTAACGACGACGCCGACCAGCGGGTACGCATGAATGAATTATTAACACCGCGATTATGACAAATGTGTTCGGTATAAACTCTTTGAAGCGTACGTGTTCGGTGAATTCTGGCGAGAAAATAATGCCCGATATCTAGGCATCACATCCTACCGCTGTCATCTTTGGATTGTAGTACTAACTCCGTCAAAAAAACACGCAACTATGAGTTGCGTGTCAGAAAAAGCAGTTCATGTTGACTAAAGTTCTAGTAAATAATATTTATATTTATGGCTCTAAATCAATTTATTATGAAAGTACATTTCGTAATTAACCTAATGATATTTATTTGATATCATAAATATTGATAATTTTTTATTTATAATTGGTTAAACTTAAGATGCTAAAACGTGATACTGTGCTAGAATTACATGTTTTGTTGGACAGAGGGAGTATAAGATAGGACAGCTGAAGATTTTTTTTTTTTAAAAAAAGGTTTTGTCTATGGGGATGGAAAGTTCTTTGCCCATATATGGAAGACTGAAAAGTCAGTCAACGCTCATGGCCTCGCCGAGAGGACAGCCGTGTCGCAAAGTCCTCCGAGCAGCTGCAGTCCAATGGCACGGTCATGGTGACTGTGATGTGATATGATGCGCGGTAGCACAAAGGGAGTGTGGTGTCTCCATCACTCGTGCTCGTCCCGTATAGACCAAACATCCTGAACGAATTTTCCGTTTCCAAAACGTCGGACGCTAACACTAGCAGTATTCTCTTGACACTGATGAACTCGCAAAGAGAGAAGCACGACCTCGTCCCCACTTTTTTCCCGTTTAGATCCAGCACAAACCACCCGTAGTTCCAAAATTAAGCACGCGAAGAAGTAATTTCTGATCTCAGCAGAACGTCCCGAACCTGCAATTCTTTTTTTTAAAAAAAAAAGAGGAACCCGCAATGTTGAACACATTCCCATTGGACATGGAACAGTAAAAGCAACTCCAACAGGTTAGCTAAATGCATCCATGAGGGCTATTTATTATAGCTATTGTGGCGCAGAAAGGCAGTCCAACAATCTTTCCATCTCGTTTTTTTTTACAGGCTGGGTATCCCGCGCCGCCCATTTTTACCGAGCGAAACCCGCTTGCTATCCGCGGCACCAATTGACTCCTGCGCGCGGGCTTCGTCTCTCCCACTCTCGATTTCCTTCTCCGCGCGCCAGGCTCTCCCGTCGGCATCGCTTTTGCAGCGAGCGGCAAGGGGCAGGGGCCAACCGTTACCAAGTGGCTGAGCGGCCAAGGGCCAGGCATTGGTTGGCCTCCCGTACATACCCGCCTTCGCTATGAGCCGGTCGGCGATGCCATGTATGATTGCAGGCGGGGCGGGTTGTTAATGTAACCCGCCCGCTCGCCCCACAAAATTTATCTTCGTGGCTATTATGGCTCAGCTGTGATTTCTTTGTGGCCCAATGTCTTTCATTCCGCCGAGCTCGTTGGACAAGAGAGAAAGCTATTAAGAACCGCAGGAACCCGCATCTCCCTAAGGACCCGAACCCTACTGCTAGTGCGGTCACGATAGTCTGGCATCGGACGTCACCCTCCTCGGCCCGCTCTACGGCTGTTCCTCCACGACGGCGACGAACACTAGCGGCCCATAGCTAGAGGCCGTCGTCGTAGCAACTGCCACGCGCGCCTCATGCTCGAGGTCCCCGATGACGACACCGGCGACGAGCTGCCCCTGCGGCCGATGAGCCGCTTCTGCAAGGCCTGCATCGCGTACGTATCGTATATATGCGCCTGCACGTACGTATTTTCAGTGCAGAGATCAATTTATCATTTGAGAGCTATAGCTAGCAAACTAACTGCATATGCATGGATCGATGGGCAGGTGCTTTTTTCGTGGTGGCAACGGTTCCGCGTTGGAGGGCGCCTTCATTCGTGTCGACGGGCCTCGCCGCGCTCCAGCACGGCACCGACAAGGTCAACTGGTTCGTCACCATGCCGGTCATGCTGCGCGTTATTATGATCTTGTTCTTGTACCTCACAGCTTTCTTTCACTTGTTGGCCACCAGAGATTTCAAGGGATGCTGTGTGTGGGCGGGTCCTGCGGGTTTTGCAGCTAAGCATGTTATGTCCGGGGAAGGCTTGTCCGCAAAGTAGATAGCTTGGTGGCTGGCCGCAAACCCGCCAATAAACTTTGTGGCAAGCGATGCGGGTTAGCGGTCGGCCGCGAACCAACCCGCCTGCAAGCTTAATGCCATGGAATGGACGGTCCATGTCTTGTCGTGCGATGTTGTGAGCCTCACGGCCTCACCTGGCGGCAGTGGCGAACACGAATATTGGGAGGACCAAGCTATCGAACCTTGAGACCTTCAACGTCTTTGATTATGTGGCCGATTTACATAAAGAAAAGAAAAATGTTTAGCTAGATTATTGTAGCACTCTTCTTCTGGGGGAGTTTCCTATTTTACATGATGGCTAAATCCAGAGATTTAGCATTTATTTTTACCTAATCTCCCGGAGTTACTCTAACATCTTCATGTTCACAACTCACAAGTGCCACGCAGCAGTCCTCCACCAACACAACCTACTCAGCGAAATTCCATCCATGGTTGTTGTCCGGATTTCTCGGCCTCCCTCTTTGTGTATTGCAATACCAAACAGCGCATTTGGTTCTAGAAAAAAGAGGACACGATGGGAATGGGATCGTCCTAAGTTTTTAGTTGAGAGGATAGATTCATATTCTATCCTATTTTTTTGGTTTGGTTTAGGGGATTGAAAAGAATTGAATGACTTTATTTTTGGGACTGCTAACACTAGTCATCCATGGGGCCTACTAGCCATCCTCCGATCTTTGTCTCTAATAGCATTATCTTCCCTCTTGTAGTTCGCCGCCACGCAGCCTTCCCTTGTGCCACCCACCGCAAACCAACACCTAGAGATGTCAACAGAGACCCAACCCAAGGGAACGAGGATGGGTGCATTCTCTCCCTCTCCCCACCCCAGTACGGCAGTACCCCACCCCACCCCACCCACACCCACACACACACAAAGGAGATTTACTCCTCCGTCGGGTTTGGCGGGGCTAAGAATTGGGAAGCATTGTGCTGTTCCTCGTGGGGATCCTCGACCAGCTACTACAAGATTAATTATGTATCACACTAGGATTTATCATGGGCCTTAGAATTTATTAGATTGAAGTTGGACCAAGCCCAATTAAATCTAACAAAAATAAATAGTATATTATTATTGGCATGAGCACTCCGCAATTAATTATACATCACATTACGAACATGTTTGCTAGTTGAGACTGAAAGCGAGTTCAATAGGTCGCTCTGAAGATAACCAACACATAAGAATATATTCTTTTTTTTGTCAATAATAACAACATTCCTACTTAGCAAAATAATAGTCCAACATACAGCACTAGCTCCCCCTCCAAATCTAGAAGGGTGTTCCTTGGTCTATCCCTTGTAACAGCTCCCAAATAAACGAGCTATTGTTTTGTGGTAGTTTTGAAACAAAATCCACTTGAATAATTCTCCAAATAAAACATGAAATATGAAAAAAAAGAGAGATGTTGATGGTTTCATTATTGCTACAAAAGTAGCAATCAACACTCACTTTCGTTCAAATCTCACTTAACTGAATTCTTTTTTTTTTCAAGATTACACCTTCAATTTTTGTTGAAGCAGAGTACAAACACACATGCGCGTATATTTATCCTACCCCTAATGCAAGTACCTGCATCAAGTCGAAGACTTAAACTCGGATGGGGTCATAAAAAAACCTCACCAGCTGAGCTACATTCAATCCGTAAAATTATACTTTAACTAAGAATAGAATACAAAGAATGTTAATCTTGAGAGATGCTTTTAACTTCCACTAATGTTTATTCGTAGCTATTCATATAATAACCTAATTAGGTGCTTGGAGTAGAGATAGAGCGTGGGGATATACTATTTTTTGTATGAAGGTGGGTGCCGACGTGCCGTAGGTGTGGATTAGATGCTTCTCCAGCCTAGCTATAGGAGCAAATTTTATATCCAGGTATATTCGGTTTTCCACGTGCACGCTCCCGGTTCTCTCCAGCCTAGCTCTGAGGCTCAAGGCCTCACACCAGTCCACTACGCTTCATTCATCATCCTCGGGCGTACTGGTGCCCGTAAAATTGATCGTGAGCGCTGGATGCGCGTGCACGAGACTACGAGAGTTTTCCCGTATGGCCGTATGCCGTAATGACGACGACTCGACGTACGCCGACCGTCTCATTCTCAAGTCAACGGTGAAGTCGTGCGTGGTACCGAGCACGACGCAGCGGTGGCCGAACGTCTCCACCTGCTGCCTGCTGTGCTGGGCGGCACGACCGGCACCAACGCGGACCGCCGTGTTCGTCACATAGACTAGTGCGGCGCAGGTGGCGGGAGGCAATCCAGCGCGTAGAGGCGCACGGAATCTGACCTGACCTCGCAGCGAACCCGTCTTTTTTTTTCTGTTTTTTTAGTCTTTTTTCGAAAGATTTTCTCAAATATACTCCTGGTGGAAAGATTTCAGAAAATAGATTCAGGACCTGGCATCATCCACGCTGGCGCCAAGGTAACACAGCTTGGTGCTATTGGCGTTGGCGCTAAGCCCCCATGCCACTTGGCCAATGACGATGGCGCCAAGCCTGGCACCAATGGTGACGGCACCAAGGTGCTGTCACGTCAGCGACAGCTCGGCGTCGTCAGCCAAATGGCATGGGGGCTTGGCGCCAACGCTAACGGCGCCAAACTATGTTACCTTGGCGCCAGCGTGGACGGCGCCAAGGCATTGGCCCATTTTCTGAACTTTCCGTAGGGACATTTTTGAGAAAATCTTTTTTAAAAAAAGGGCTAAAAAAAAAGACGGGCAGCGAACGGGGTCCGACAGTCCGGCTGCACGCGTGCGAGGTGGCGTGCCCTCGGCTAAACTGGGACTGGCGAGCCGTCCGGTCCATGCGGAGGAGACGCTCGGTTACTCGGAAGGAATGGGCTCCATGGTCCATGGATCGATTGTTGGGGTTAGTTGGGCCAATTTTGGCCCTTCTGACTGTGAGTTAGGTGGTCGGAGGCCCAGCAATCAGACTGTGGGCCCCAGAATAATGAAGGTTGTATCCATCTACGAACCCACCGCCCAAGTCTCCATTGGCTTGCCATTTCAATCTTGCTTTGTTGCTCCACCATTTTTTTTTCTGAAAGCATCACATGAACCAATTCAGTACATGGATTGAAAGTATCACGCAAACTGTGATATATTAACCTCTTTAAGCCACAGTTGAGCCCCGCGCAGCCAGCCGGCCACGTCGCCCGAATTTTTTTTGATTGGTCCAGCTCGGCGACACGTCGCCTCCTCCACCTCCTATTGGTCCATGTCAGCCCCTCCGGCCTTCGGTAAAAAAAGCTCATCTTCAGCCTCGTCTCCTCTCCCGAAACCTCTCGATCCCGGCCCTCACTCCTTCAGTCCTTCCTCATCCTCTCCCTCATTTCTCCCGACGCAGACACGACCGACGGCGACGGCGACCGTCGCGTGGCGGCACGCGGCTGCGGCGGCCCCCTTCCTCCTCCTCCTCCATGCCCCTGCCCTCTCGCGCCGGGCAGGACGCCGGCGAACTCCGCCGGGTGCTGCGCCGGTGCGGACGCTGGCCGTCCCGAGGGCCCCAAAGGCCTCCATCCCCGGCCACGACGCAGCCGACCTGGCCCTGCCGGTGTTCGCCGTCGTGGCCCCATCCCGTGGGAACCCTAGGTGCGTGCCTCTTCCCCTCTCTCTCTGCCTCTCCCTCTACCAGAGTGCGTGGAGGTTACTCGCGGTCCCCTCCCTCTCCTGACATGGGCAGGGCGACGGCGGCGATGGCCGGCCCTCGGCACGGCGGCGGCCGCCTTCCTCCTCCCCCACTGCGACTCCCGCTGGGTGGCCGCCCCCAGCCGCAGGCGCGGGCCCTGCGTCGGCCCTGGCGGTCGTCGTCCTTGGCCACGGCGCGGTGGCCACGACCGCCGCCCCCCGCCACGGCGCCAGGCGTCGCCAGCGGGTGCCCCTCCCTCCCCACCGACGCGACCTAATCCCGGTTACTCTGCTGTTCCTCGCGTCCTCCCCTCCTCGGTTTGGTCCCTTTCACCCTCTCTATCTCTCTTCTTACCTCGGGATCTCCCTCTCCCAGTGCTTGCGGAGGCTCGCTCCCCTTCCCTGTGCACATCGATCTATGTGCAGATGAATTGTTCGTCTGCGCTCGAGGAAACCCTAGCTGACTGTCCTTATCTTTTTGGCACGGTTTCTGAGGTGTGGCCTGCTCGGTTCGACTGGATCTTGAGAGCAGCCAGTTGCTACACCATACATCTGAGCACGTAACCATGTCAATGATTTTTGTTTGATTTCTTACCGAGCATCCCTGATGATTTCTAGTCTACTAATTGGATCTTGGTCACGTGCAATGATGAGTGCACTTTTGTCTTGTTGTTACATTCTAATTTGAGGGAATGGCCCGCTGCTGTGATGATTACATATAATCATACATATTTCTTTTACTGTTTGATGCAATGATCATGGCCTGTCTTTGCATGGTGTTTATCTCTTCCTTTTTTAGACATAACTGATGCAATGCTTATGAGCTATGATTGTTCTTCCTTTTACATCTATGTGCTATGTTCGTGGCTGAGGCAATATCATGAGCAATGTTTATTCTATTCTTGGCATTTCTTCTTATTAAGGCCGCGGACCTCGGCCGGCTCATGGCCTATCCACACTAGCAAAAAAAATTTCCAGCCGTGTGATCCCGGTTTCGCCGTCCACAATTCCTTTCCGCCCTTCTCTACTCCTTCCACGCGCTAGCCTTCCAGTGGTCATTTTGCTGTTCTTTCCATCTCTTTGTACCTATTCTATTTTGTGTAATTGGAGACACCAGTGAGAGGCAGTATTTATTGCCTACTCGCTTATTCAGTCAGATGACTATGCGGTTGGAGTTAGCTCTTAGTTAAGAAATATTATGATGTTGTTGCCTGTGATGATTTCCTCCATTCTCTACTTTGATCATCGGCTTTGGTTTTGCACTTAGACCTGCTCATGATCATTGTCTGTGATGTGAATAATCACATAATTATGCAGTCTGAGGTTATGTTTACTACCTGTGAAGTGATAAATATATTCTTGTTCATTCTAGGCTTATGATCATTGTCTCTGATCGTTGCTTCTGATGTCAAATTATGTGCTATTGGTTCTGAGCACAGGCCCTATTCCCAAAGATTACATTGTCAACCGCTTTGCTTCTCTGTGATCGCTTTTGGTTCTCCTTTTTCTTTGAATTTTGAGTACAATTATGTGCGCTGCTGTTCTTCCAACTCAGCCGCAATACATGCAGGACTCTGAGAAGAAATACAGCAAAGGTCATTATTTTCTTGCTTTGGAAGTTCATCTGTTTTTAGATGCATGAGTAGTAGTTTGGTTTCAGTCAATGTTCAGACTATTCCTTGTCTCCTATTAGTTATTTCTGAGAAGACTAAAACAGATAAGTAACAGCCACTATGGTCCTACGCTATTATTTTTCGTCAGCTGAACTTCGTTCCCTCCTGTATTTATTGCTTACTCATAGCTTCTTTGTTAACAGACACTATGCTCCTATGATATTATTTTCCCTCAACTGAACTTCATTTCCTGGTGGATCCATTGCTCGCTCATAGCCTATGCCCCTCTGCCTATGAAATATCACTGTGAATCATTGCAATTTATCTCATTGGTTATGATCTGATGTTCTATGCATTGGTTGCTGCTCTAGCCACATTTCACTCTGATAAACGGCGGGGCCTTCCCGAATGGGCAGCCCGGCCACGTCACTCGAAATTCTCTCGTCCGTTGAACTGGAGGTATGAATTTCTACCTAACTCACGACGCGCGCAATGGCGCAAACAACGTACTATTTATGTAACTTTTAGGTACTTTTGAGCCCATAAATTAAAAATATATCTTCTACTATCACACAAAACTACATGTACTTATGAACGTGCTCTATGGGAAAAATGTGTATCTTAGCTGTATAAACCTAAAGGTACTCGCTGATATCTGTCTAAACTCTGTAATCTGGATGCTTGTGTTTCCATTATGCTATAGTGGAGATGGGGAAGGTTCCTCGGCTGGAATTTTTTTTGTGTAGTCTCACAGTCTCACATGTGGTCTCATCATTTCCAGTTTTCCACATCTAGATTGCATGAATGAAAAGCCAATGTTACTGCTGATTTATTAATTGTAATCCAAAATACTCTGCTCATATGCTTGAACTGTTGACCTTTTCAGATGCTTCAACTGTTGACCTTTTCTGTGATAGAACTCTTTCTTATGTTGACCATTATGGTACCACTTTGATTTTGAACTCTTTATCATATAGAGGTGGTCGACCATGCTTGTGGAATGGGAACACTGCAAATGGGCGAATATGTATCAAATGTTTCTAATGGGATTGACACCTTCAGCGCTCGGCAGCCACTGGGTGTTTGTGCTGGGATATGCCCATTTAATTTTCCTGCTATGATTCCCCTATGGGTATGCCTAGCCTGACCTTTTCTTTCCTGTCAAATTCTTTGTAATAGAAGGCTGGCACCATTGATCATTTAACCATGTGAAAGTTATACGCTTGCATTCTTACTTCAATATATGGGACATGACCTGTGCTGTTTTCATGAACATACTATTCCACACTGTCATTATTTATTCTGCTATTCTCCATTGAAATAGTTCAACTCAAGAGTGAAAGCATTTAGGCCCCGAGAGTTGGTTTCGGCAATTGATGACAACGCTTTATTACCATGACTAACGTGTGTTTTGCAGAAACTTTGGTAAGTTAGGTCATGGAGTTGATAACTGCTTTGGGCACCATGGTATTTGAAAGGATCAAGATGTCCAAGAGGGGGGGTGAATTGGGCTTTTCTAAAAATTAATTGCAAGAATTAAATCCTACAAGCCGGAATTCACTCCTAGTGCCTACTTGTGTTCCTAGAGATTCTACCGGTAAAAGTTTTGCACCCTAGTTTCCAATCCTAGTCTAGCATGGCAATTCTAGAAAAGTAAATCAAGCAATGAATGTAAATACGAGAATGTAAATGCTTGAAAGTAAGGGCAAGGAACACGGCGATGTTTTTCCGAGGTATCGGAGAGTCGCCACTCCCCACTAGTCCTCGTTGGAGCACCCGCCCAAGGGTGTAGCTCCCCCTTGATCCGCGCAAGGATCAAGTGCTCTCCACAGGCTGATTCTTTGACACTCCGTCGCGGTGAATCGCCCAAAACCACTCACAAGATGAGTTGGGTCATCCACAAGCTCCGCCGGATGATCACCAAACTCCCAATCACCACCAAGCCGTCTAGGTGATGGCGATCACCAAGAGTAACAAGCTAGAACTCTCACTTGACCACAACGAGCCTAATGAGAAGGTGGATGCACACTTGCTACTCTCTAATCGCCAGTGAGAAACTCTCAAGCTTTGATTCTCAAAACACAATCCTCACTAGAGCTCTTGCACTCCCTTGCACTCCAAAAGTGTTTCTCAGCTGATCAAATGAGCAAGAGACCTCTAAAAGAGGTGGTGGGGATGTATTTATACACCCCACAGTCGAAACGAACCGTTACCTGCCAACTCAGCAAAATACGGGGTGACCGGACGCGTCGGTCGAAGTAACGGTCGAAATTCGAAAATCTCGGCTGAGTGACCGGACGCGCCGGTCAGGGGTGACCGGACGCGTCCGATCGTGCAGGGAGCTTACTGTAACGAGACCGGATGCGCGACTGCGTCCGATCGGTGATGACCGGACGCGTCCGGTCGTCGCAGGACCTTACTGGAACGTGACCGGACGCGCCGGTCACACCCAAGTCGCGTCCGATCGGATGTTTTCCCTTAAGTGACACGTGTCAGCCCTGACCACCGCGTCCGGTCCTCGCAAGGACCACGTCTGGTCGTCAGCGCCGAAACGCAGTCGCGGTTTTGAACTGACCAGACGCGTCCGGTCAAGCCGAGAACCGCGTCCGGTCAAGGGAAAAACCCTCTAAACTCTCCGAAACGCGACGCAACTTGAACCAAGTTGCTTCCAACTGAACTTTGAGCTATTCTAGAGCTACCTAGTGCTAAGTTTAACAAGTGTGCACCACACCTAAACATAAGACTCACCTAGGTCAAGCTACTCGCTCATGCTCCCCTTTATAGTACGACCAAAAGAGAAAACGAAGATCCTAACGACTATTCCGAATGTAACTCAACACCTCGACATCCGGAACTAACCGTCCTTAATCTTGACGTCACTCCTTTGAAAACCGAAACGATTTCCATCAAGGGGCATGAATACTATGGTGCCCAAAGTAGTTATCACCTCCATGACCTAACTT
This sequence comes from Saccharum hybrid cultivar R570, assembly GCA_038087645.1. Lineage (NCBI taxonomy): Eukaryota > Viridiplantae > Streptophyta > Magnoliopsida > Poales > Poaceae > Saccharum > Saccharum hybrid cultivar. Next base: position 4,101,624 of record JAQSUU010000198.1, read on the forward strand.
ACCAAAGTTTCTGCAAAACACACGTTAGTCATGGTAATAAAGCATTGTCATCAATTGCCAAAACCAACTCTCGGGGCCTAGATGCTTTCAATCTCCCCATTTTTGGTGATTGATGACAACACTAAGATTCAAAAGATAGGAGTTGAGGTTTTCGAGCATGCTTGGTTCACATAAGCAAAAAGCAATAAGCACAAGGGGTTAGGAATTGCTTATGTGCCCCAAGCCAAAAGTGTGTACTCATAAGATAAGACATAAAGCGTTAGTACACAAAAAGATATAGCTCAAAAGAAATCAAAGTAAGGCACGGAAGCACAACCTTAGAGCTATAACCAAACAAGTGACATGATTTAAAACTGAGACTAAATAAACCATAGAGACTCAAAGTATCTCACATGACCACATGTCACACGAATGCAATACTGAAAAGTAAACATGATGCATGAATGTAGCACACAAATAAAAGCGAAAACCCTCTATCAAAACTCCCCCTGAAACTACTCTCTCTCCCCCTTTGGCATCAAACGCCAAAAACTAGTCTAGGGATCTGACGGGGGAACAGACGGAGTCGTGTCGGGTGCCGAGGTGCGCGGAGTAATCACGAAGTGCAGAGTGTCTTCCTCGGACTCGGAGCTATCTGGCTGACCCTCTGAAGAAGTACGTGGCTGTGAAGCGGTCTGGGTCTGAACAATAGGAACAGGTGCTGATGTAGTAGCGACAAGTGGAGCAGTCTCTGTGACCTGAGCCTGTAGTGTGCCAATAGCTGGGGGATCGGTCGAGGCAACTGACGAAGGAACTGTCTCTGTAGTGCCCGTCCCTGTCACAGGAGGAACAGCTGCCTCTGAAGCTGACAACCCTGAAGAAGTAGCAAAGGTAGTGTGCAAGGGCGTTGGCTGACCAGTCAACTCGCTGTATGTGGCACTGAAATCAACGAATGGTGTGCCTGTCAGTAGGTGAGGGCGAGGCTGATCTGAAGGAGTAAACCCCGTCTGAATAGGCATGTAGCTCAGGGACTGGAACGACTGGGGAACCTGCTGCTGTGGAGAGGTGAACTGAAAGCTCGGCTGTCCCTGACTCGACGGACCACTGGACTGTAAAGCTGGAGTCAGGACAGAAGCAGGTGGAGGAACCCCAACTGTGACTAGGTGGCGCAGAAGATCCAAGTACTGCTGCTGGCTAGCTGCACTCTGTCGCTGCATCTCATACTGCTGACGCTGCATCTCGACTTGCTGGCACTGTATCTCAAGCTGTTGTCTCTGGAACTCGTCCTGTCGAGCCTGTATCTGTGCAAACACTGCAGCTGTGTCCTGAGCCTGCCTCTGTATCTGAAGCTCCTGTCGCTCCTGTGCCTGGGTCAGCCTCTCAAGAATAGCCACCATGGCTGGATCTGAGCGGGAGGCTGAACCAGAGCCACTGGCCTCGTGGTCATGAGGCCGAGGAGACCGATACCTGGGGATGGGCTGATAATCCTCGTCAGTGCTGTCAGAGGCCTCATCCTCAGCTAGATTAGCAGGCTGAGCATCAAGATCTACAAGCTCTGCCTCAGCAAGCCCCTCAACGGTGGCGTCCTGCTCAGCTGCTGTCTCTGGTACCTCAGGTCTCTCGCGCTGTCCTGGCACTGGGGCATGCTCTCTCGTAACTGAAGCCCATAGCTGACGGATATCATACTCAGGAAAAGCGGTGGTAGTGTCAGATATCTCAGCTCTAATCTCTGCAGGAAGCTCAAGTGCAGATCTGATGATGAAGCAAATCCAGTGAGCATAGGGCAGCTGACGATGTCCCTTGAATCCCTCTGCCAGGGTGTCCTCCATCTCACTAAGCATAAGATCCCAAATGTCAAAAGGTGTCTGTGAGAGGAGGTGGTGAACAACCCATAGCTGCATCCTGGTCAATCCCTCTCTGTAGCCAAGCCTGGGAAGAAGAGTGCGTCTGACAATAGCATCCAGGACTCGGGCTAGCGGTGTCAAACTGGCAGGAGTGCGACGAGACCCTTCGCCAAAAGGCTCACGGAAGCAGGGTCGAATCAGATCTGTAGGTGGCACTGTCCCGCCGTGAGGGCGTCTGGGTGGAGGAGTCTGACCAAAGCAGAGCTGATGAATCTTCGTGTCTGAAGCTGAGAGTCTGAGAATCTCCCGCACTCTAGTGTTGTACAGTCTGCGGTCGCGGCCTCGGAATGCAAAGTGTATGAACTCATGGGCCGGATCAATCCATAATGAAGCATAGAACTCTCTAACCCATGTGCCGCAGTATGCACCTGTCCGTCCAAGAAAGTCTGACAAGCCCGGTAGAAAGGACAGGTGCGGACGAAGCTGCTCACCCACAACCTCAACAAGTGACTCGATGCGACAGACCCTCTGTGGTCGAAAGACAATGCCACTGTCAATATAAGCTCTGTAAAAATCCTCCTGTAGAGGAGTATAGAAACCCTCTGAAGCTCTGGAGTCCCTCTGAGGTGGGAACCACCGACTGACCTCAACGAACCTCAAGCCTTGCACCTGACGTGCTGTAGCACCCCTCAAGTCAAAGTGCTCGACTGGGGGTGAACCTCTAGCCCTGGGAGGTGGACGTGCTCCACGACGCTGGCCCTCTAGCCTAGGAGTCACCTGAGCTCGTGTGCGTGTGGAGCGGTGACGCGGTGGAGTCTGAGCTGGCTGCTCCTCTGTCCCCTCTAGAGCCTCTGCAGGTGGATCAACTGACATAGCATCTGCATCCTCTGTGCCCTCTGTGCCCTCAGTGGCCTCAGTAGCCTCTGTACCAAGCTGTCGACCTTCAAGATGAAAGCGACGCTCGCCAATACGAATACCACTGCTCCTGCCTCCCCTCTCTGCCTGCTCTGCTGCATCTGCAACTGCCTGAGCTATCTCTGCATCTGTAAGTGTCTTCTTCTTCTTTCTGGCCATAACCTTGATGCGCTTGCCACGCGCAACCTCAGACAGACGAGGAGGACTGTCGTCCCCGTCACTAGGAGCACCACCGGCGTTCTTGCAGCGAACCATGCTGTCAAGCTGTCAGAAAACCTCTGAAAGATGGTGTGCTGACACTCGAGAGGCTTGGCCTCAAACCGTATCTGCAGGCTTGGCCTCGGATTCAGCAACTGAACTGAGATCACCTCGACACACCGACAAACTCGCTGAAAAGACGGAATAGATGGATCTACTATAAGAAACATATATAAACTACTAGGTGCGAAACCCTAGAGATAGCAAGCATATTAGGTAAGACATGAATCGAAACGCAAAAGCTACCTCGGATCGACGAGTAGACGGTGAAAAGGTAAGACGACCTAGTTTGCGAGACTTCCCGAATTTGCCGGACGAGCTCTGATTTGCCGAAACTCGAGATAATTAGGATAACAATAATGAAATTTTGGCAAACCCTAACAAGAGTATCAAGGAGATGCGTAACAACCTCGCAATGAAGATGTCGCGCGACGAAGAAAAATCGACGACGAACGAAGGAGACGTCGCGGCGCGAACCCTAGGGTTAGGGTTAGGGCAACGCGCGAAGGCCATGAACGACGATCGCGAGGATTGCAAGGATTGCGAGGATTGTGGCGCAGGTGATTGTGGCCGACTGGAGGGCGGAGGTGGCCAGCTCACCGGAGGCTGCAGCACACGACGGCGGAGGTGCAGGCGCGGCGCGGCTAGGGCAAAGCGGCGTGGCAGAGGATGGCGCGGCGGGTCGGGTGGCGCAGTGCGGTGGAGAAGAGGCGCGGCTCACCGGAGAGGGCAGGGGGCGGCGGAGGCGCGAGCTCCGGCGATATGGCGGCGAAACAACGGCGGCGGCTAGGGCACGGGTGGCGCAAGATTGAAGAAGAACGAACCGGCACCGAAGAAATTTATGAGGGGTTAGATCCGCTCGGGAACCGATGTCCGGACGCGGTGGTCGATATGACCGGACGTGGTGGTGCAGCGTCCGGTCACACTCCAATAAGCACGTGGAGCGACCGGACGCGTCCGGTTAGGACTGACCGGACGCGAACAGAGTCCGGTCAAGGGTTACCCGGGAAAGTCATCGCGAATGACCGGACGCGGTGGTGGTTACCGGGACCGGACGCGGTGGTCAACAGCAGCGCGTCCGGTGCAGCGTCTGGTCACTAGATCAGGAGTTGATCTTCTGGATGACCGGACGCGCTGGTGGTCGCCGGGACCGGACGCGGTGGTGAAGCATCACTGCGTCCAGTGCAGCGTCCGGTCCAGCGTCCGGTCACAGTTTTTCGCCCTTCTTCATTCCGAACTCCGACGCGACTTCTCCCAATCAAGTTCCAATTCAAGGAGACACAAATAAACACCAATTGGAACCTGATATGAGTGACCTCACTCAAACCCTCAAGATTTTCAAAATAGATTGCCTTAGGCTAGTATTATTTTTAAGAAAATAGGCAACAAACACCCGAGGAGCAACGTATGGCCATGCAATAGAGTTTTTGAACCCTTAGGAGTGTCAAAATGCTCTCTCTACCCATGGACGAACACAGAGGTTGCTCAAAACTAAACCGAAGAGAAACGACAAAGAAACAACCATGCATATGCAATGCAATACAAGAAAGTAAAGCTAGGTTGCTTGTCAAGTTTGATCCACGGTTAGGCTTCTTCACTCCTCCAACGAAGGGTTATCGTAACCGTGTTAGCCAAGCCCTAGATGCATTGCAGGTAATTAAACATGGCATATTATACAATGCAATGCAAGGGACAACACAAGCTCATTTTTTAAAGTTGCTAGAATCAAGCACATTGAGTTCACTTCTTAACTTACAAAAGGTGGCCTCATCCAAAGGTTTAGTGAAGATATCCGCTAATTGATTTTCACTCCTTACACCTTCTAGTGATATATCATTTTTAGCAACGTGATCTCTTAGAAAGTGGTGGCGGATATCAATGTGCTTGGTGCGAGAGTGTTGTACCAGATTATTGGCAATTTTAACGGCACTTTCATTATCACATAAAAGTGGCACCTTTTCAAGAACAATTCCATAGTCTAGGAGGGTTTGTTTCATATATAAGATTTGTGCACAACAAGCCCCCGCGGCAATGTATTCCGCCTCGGCGGTGGACAAAGCCACACTATTTTGCTTTTTAGATGACCAAGATACTAAAGACCTCCCAAGCAAATGGCACCCTCCGGATGTGCTTTTTCTATCAATTTTGCAACCGGCGTAATCCGAATCGGAATAGCCAACTAGTTGGAATCTAGCTCCTTTGCGATACCAAAGGCCAATGCTTGGGGTGTGCTTAAGATATCTCAAGATTCTTTTTACGGCACTTAAGTGAGGTTCTTTAGGGCACGCTTGAAAGCGAGCACACATGCACACACTAAACATGATATCGGGCCTAGATGCGGTAAGGTACAACAAACTACCAATCATAGAACGGTAGAGAGTTTGATCAACCGGTTTACCTCCCTCATCTAGGTCGAGATGTCCATTAGATGGTATTTGGGTCTTGATTGGTTTGCATTCTTCCATCTTGAACCTTTTGAGAAGATCCTTGGTATACTTTTCTTGAGAGATGAAAATCCCTTCTCTCATTTGCTTGACTTGAAAACCAAGGAAGAATGTGAGCTCACCAATCATAGACATCTCGAACTCCTTCGACATCAATTCACCAAATTCCTTGCAATATTCTTCATTTGTTGATCTGAAGATGATATCATCAACATACACTTGACAAATGAAGATCTCCCCATTAAGCTTCTTGGTGAATAGTGTGGTGTCGACCTTCCCAATGGTGAAGCCCTTCTCAATGAGGAAGTCCCGGAGGCGCTCATATCATGCTCTAGGGGCTTGCTTGAGCCCATATAGCGCCTTGGACAACCTATAAACATGATTAGGATATCTAGGGTCTTCAAACCCGGGAGGTTGATTAACATAGACTAGTTCATTTATGAAGCCATTTAAGAATGCACTTTTTACATCCATTTGATATAGTTTCATATCATGATGTGATGCATATGCAAGGAGGATACGAATGGCTTCAAGTCTTGCAACGGGTGCAAAGGTCTCTCCAAAATCAAGACCTTCAACTTGAGAGAACCCCTTTGCAACTAGTCTTGTCTTGTTCCTCACTACTATGCCTTGGTCATCTTGCTTGTTGCGGAATACCCACTTGGTTCCAATGACTCTTGCACCTTTAGGATGCTCTTCAAGTGTCCATACTTGATTGCGGGTGAAGTTGTTCAATTCTTCATGCATAGCATTCACCCAATCTGGATCTTAAAGAGCTTCTTCTACATTCTTAGGTTCAACACAAGAGACAAAAGAGTGATGTTCAACAAAAGAAGCAATGACTCGATCTCAAAAGCTTGCTAAAAATGATATATCACTAGAAGGTGTAAGAAGTGAAAATCAATTAGCGGATATCTTCACTAAACCCTTAGATGAGGCTACCTTTTGTAGGTTGAGAAGTGAACTTAATGTGCTTGACTCTAGTAACTTTAAAAAATGAGCTTGTGTTGTCCCGTGCATTGCATTGTATTATATGTCACGTTTAAATTTCTCACAACGCATCTAGGTCTTGTCTAACACGGTTATGATAACCCTCCTTTGGAGGAGTGAAGAAGCCTAACCGTGGATCAAACTTGACAAGCAACCTAGCTTTACTTACTTGTATTGCATTGCATATGCATGGTTGTTGCTTTGTCGTTTCTCTTCGGTTTGGTTTTGAGCAACCTCTGTGTTCATCCATGAATAGAGAGAGCATTTGACGCTCCTAAGGGTTCACAAACTCTATTGCATGGCCATATGTTGCTCCTCGAGTGTTTATTGCTTATTTTCCTAAAAATAATACTAGCCTAAGGCAAACTATTTGAAAAACTTGAGGGTTTGAGTGAGGTCACTCATATCAGGTTCCAATTGGTGTTTATTTGAGTCTCTTTGAATTGGAACTTGATTGGGAGAAGTCGCGTCGAAGTTCGGGTTGAAGAAAGGCAAAAAACAGTGACCAGACGCTGCACCGGACGCAGTGATGCTTCACCACCGCGTCCGGTCCCGGCGACCACCAGCGCGTCCGGTCATCCCGAAGATTTCTTCCTGACCTTGTGACCGGCCGCTGCACCGGACGCGTCGTTGTTGACCACCGCGTCCGGTCATTCGCGATGACTTTCCCGGAAGACCCTCGACCGGACTCTGTCCGCGTCCGGTCAGTCCTAACCGGACGCGTCCGGTCGCTCCAGGAGCTTACTGGAGTGTGACCGGACGCTACACCACCGCATCCGGTCATTCGACCACCGCGTCTGGTCAGTGCGTGCCGAGCGGATCTAATCCCCCATATAACACTTCGTCTTCATCTGTGTTTCACTTCAATCCGCCCGCGCCGTGCCCATACTCGCCGGAATCGAGCCCTAACTCGCGCCACCGCCGCTCTCCGCCGCGCCGTGCTCCTCCTCCTCCTCCGGCGAGCGGTGCCGCCGCCCCTGCCCGCGCTGCGCTGCCCGAGCCCGCGCCTTTTGCGCCTCTTCGCTTCCCGCCGCCGCTATGCCGCGCCACCGCCGCAGTGCTGCGCCACCACTGCCGTACCGCGCCACCGCCACTGCCCGCTGTCTGCTGCTTCACCTCCGGCCGTTGACTGCCTCGCGCACGCCTCCGATCAGCCTTCATCACAAGTGTTGCCCTAACCCTAACCCTAGGGTTCGCGCAACGTGGTTTCGGCCGTTCATCGTTGAGGTTTCTTCGCGCGACGTCTTCTTCGCGAGGTTGTTTCGCGTTACCTTGATCTCCTTGTTAGGGTTTGCCGTAATTTCGTCCTTGAAATTCTAATTATCTCATATTTCGGCAAATCAGAGCTCGTCCGGCGTATTCGGGAAGTCTCGCGAACTAGGTCATTCCTCCTTTTCACTGTCTACTCGTCGATCCGAGGTAGCTATCGCGTTTCGATTCTTATCTTACCTTATATGCTTGCTATCTCTAGGTTTTCATACCTATTAGTTTATATATGTTTCTTATAGTAGATCCATCTATTCCGTCTTTTCAGCGAGTTTGTCGGTGTGTCGGGGTGATCGCAGTTCAGTTGCTGAATCCGAGGCCAAGCCTGCGGATACGGATTGAGGCCAAGCCTCTTGAGTGTCAGTACACCATCTTTCAGAGGATTCCCGACAGCTTGACAGCATGGTTCGTTGCAAGAACACCGGTGGTGCTCCTAGTGACGGGGACGACAGTCCTCCTCGTCTGTCTGAGGTTGCGCGTGGCAAGCGCATCAAGGTTATGGCCAGAAAGAAGAAGAAGACTCTTACAGATGCAGAGATAGCTCAGGTAGTTGCAGATACAGCAGAGCAGGCAGAGAGGGGAGGCAGGAGCAGTGGTATTCGTATTGGCGAGCGTCGCTTTCATCTTGAAGGTCGACAGCTTGGTACAGAGGCTACAGAGGCCACTGAGGGCACAGAGGGCACAGCGGATGCAGATGCTATGTCAGTTGATCCACCTGTAGAGGCCCCAGAGGGGACAGAGGAGCAGCCAGCTCAGACTCCACCGCGTCACCGCTCCACACGCACACGAGCTCAGGTGACTCCTAGGCCAGAGGGCCAGCGTCGTGGAGGATGTCCACCTCCCAGGGCTAGAGGTTCACCCCCGGTCGAGCACTTTGACTTGAGGGGTGCTACAGCACGTCAGGTGCAAGGTTTGAGGTTTGTTGAGGTCAGTCGGTGGTTCCCACCTCAGAGGGACTCCAGAGCTTCAGAGGGTTTCTATACTCCTCTACAGGAGGATTTTTACAGAGCTTATGTTGACAGTGGCATTGCTTTTCGACCACAGAGGGTCTGTCGCATTGAGTCACTCGTTGAGGTTGTGGGTGAGTAGCTTCGTCCGCACCTGTCCTTTCTACCGGGCTTGTCAGATTTTCTTAGATGGACAGGTGCATACTGCGGCACTTGGGTTAGGGAGTTCTATGCTTCATTGTGGATTGATCCAGCCCATGAGTTCATACACTTTGCTTTCCGTGGCCGCGACCGCTGACTGTACAGCACCAGAGTGCGGGAGATTCTCAGACTCCCAGCTTCAGACACGAGAATTCATCAGCTCTGTTTTGATCAGACTCCTCCACCCAGACGCCCTCACGGTGGGACAGTGCCACCTACAGATCTGATTCGACCCTGCTTCCGTGAGCCTTTTGGCGAAGGGTCTCATCGCACTCCTGCCAGTTTGACACCGCTAGCCCGAGTCCTGGATGCTATTGTCAGACGCACTCTTCTTCCCAAGCTTGGCTACAGAGAGGGATTGACCAGGATGCAGCTATGGGTTGTTCACCACCTCCTCTCACAGACACCTTTTGACATTTGGGATCTTATGCTTAGTGAGATGGAGGACACCCTGGCAGAGGGCTTCAAGGGACATCGTCAGCTGCCCTATGCACACTGGATTTGCTTCATCATCAGGTCTGCACTTGAGCTTCCTGTAGAGATTAGAGCTGAGATATCTGATACTACCATCGCTTTTCCTGAGTATGATATCCGTCAGCTATGGGCTTCAGTTATGAGAGAGCAGGCCCCAGTGCTAGGACAGCGCGAGAGACCTGAGGTACCAGAGACAGCAGCTGAGCAGGACGCCACCGTTGAGGGGCTTGCTGAGGCAGAGCTTGCAGATCTTGATGCTCAGCCTGCTGATCTAGCTGAGGATGAGGCCTCTGACAGCACTGACGAGGATTATCAGCCCATCCCCAGGTATCGGTCTCCTCGGCCTCATGACCACGAGGCCGGTGGCTCTAGTTCAGCCTCCCGCTCAGATCCAGCCATGGTGGCTATTCTTGAGAGGCTGACCCAGGCACAGGAGCGACAGGAGCTTCAGATACAGAGGCAGGCTCAGGACACAGTTGCCGCGTTTGCACAGATACAGGCTCGACAGGATGAGTTCCAGAGACAGCAGCTAGAGATACAGCGTCAGCAAGTCGAGATGCAGCGTCAGCAATATGAGATGCAGCGACAGAGTGCAGCTAGCCAGCAGCAGTACTTGGATCTTCTGTGCCACCTAGTCACAGTTGGGGTTCCTCCACCTGCTTCTGTCCTGACTCCAGCTTTACAGTCCAGTGGTCCGTCGAGTCAGGGACAGCCGAGCTTTCAGTTCACCTCTCCACAGCAGCAGGTCCCCCAGTCGTTCTAGTCCCCGAGCTACACGCCTATTCAGACGGGGTTTACTCCTTCAGACCAGCCTCGCCCTCACCTACTGACGGGCACACCATTCGTTGATTTTAGTGCCACATACAGCGAGTTGACTGGTCAGCCGACGCCCTCGCACACTACTTTTGCTACTTCTTCAGGGTTGTCAGCTCTAGAGCCAATTGTTCCTCCTGTGACAGGGACGGGCACTACAGAGACAGTTCCTTCGTCAGTTGCCTCGACCGATCCCCCAGCTATTGGCTCACTACAGGCTCAGGTCACAGAGACTGCTCCACTTGTTGCTACTACGTCAGTACCTGTTCCTGTTGCTCAGACCCAGACCGCTTCACAGTCGCGTGCTTCTTCAGAGGGTCAGCCAGATAGCTCCGAGTCTGAGGAAGACACTCTGCACTTCGTGATTACTCCGCGCACCTCGGCACCCGACACGACTCCGTCTGTTCCCTCGTCAGATCCGTAGACTAGTTTTTTGGCGTTTGATGCCAAAGGGGGAGAGAGAGTAGATTCAGGGGGAGTTTTGATAGAGGGTTTTCGCTTTTATTTGTGTGCTACATTCATGCATCATGTTTACTTTTCAGTATTGCATTCTTGTGACATGTGGTCGTGTAAGATACTTTGAGTCTATATGGTTTATCTAGTCATTGTTTTAAATCATGTCACTTGTTTGGTTATAGCTCTAAGGTTGTGCTTCCGTGCCTTATTCCGATTTCGTGTGAGCTATGTCTTTTTGTGTACTAACGCTTTATGTCTTATCTTATGAGTACACACCATTGGCTTGGGGCACATAAGCAATTTCTAACCCCGTGTGCTTATTGCTTTTTGCTTATGTGAACCAAGCATGCTCGAAAACCTCAACTCCTATCTTTTGAATCTTAGTGTTGTCATCAATCACCAAAAAGGGGGAGATTGAAAGCATCTAGGCCCCGAGAGTTGGTTTCGGCAATTGATGACAACGCTTTATTACCATGACTAATGTGTGTTTTGCAGAAACTTTGGTAAGTTAGGTCATGGAGTTGATAACTGCTTTGGGCACCATGGTATTCATGCCCCTTGATGGAAATCATTTCGGTTTTCAAAGGAGTGACGTCAAAATTAAGGACGGTTAGTTTCGGATGTCAAGGTGTTGAGTTTCATTCGGAATAGTCGTTAGGATCTTCGTTTTCTCTTTTGGCCGTACTATAAAGGGGAGTATGAGCGGGTAGCTTGACCTAAGTGAGTCTTATGTTTAGGTGTGGTGCACACTTGTTAAACTTAGCACTAGGCAGCTCTAGAATAGCTCAAAGTTCAGTTGGAAGCAACTTGGTTCAAGTTGCGTCGCGTTTCGGAGAGTTTAGAGGGTTTTTCCCTTGACGGGACGCGGTTCTCGGCTTGACCGGACGCGTCCGGTCAGTTCAAAACCGCGACTGCGTTTCGGCGCTGACGACCGGACGCGGCCCTTGCGAGGACCGAACGCGGTGGTAAGGGCCGACACTTGTCTCTTGAGGGAAAACTTTCGATCGGACGCGACCTAGGTGTGATCGGCGCGTCCGGTCACGTTCCAGTAAGGTCCTGCGTCGACCGGACGCATCCGGTCATCACCGATCGGACGCGGTCGCGCGTCCGGTCTCATTACAGTAAGCTCCCTGCACAATCGGACACGTCCGGTCACCCCTGACCGGCGCGTCCGGTCACTCAGCCGAGATTTCTGAATTTCGACCGTTACGGCGACCGGCGCGTCCGGTCACCCCGTTTTTGCTGAGTTGGCAGGTAACGGTTCGTTTCGAATGTGGGGTGTATAAATACATCCCCACCACCTCTTTTAGAGGTCTCTTGCTTATTTGTTCAGCTGAGAAACACCTTTGGAGTGCAAGGGAGTGCAAGAGCTCTAGTGAAGAGTGTGTTTTGAGAATCAAAGCTTGAGAGTTCTTCACTAGCGATTAGAGAGTAGCAAGTGTGCATCCACCTTCTCATTAGGCTCGTTGTGGTCAAGTGAGAGTTCTAGCTTGTTACTCTTGGTGATCGCCATCACCTAGACGGTTTGGTGGTGATTGGGAGTTTGGTGATCATCCGGCGGAGCTTGTGGTTGACCCAACTCATCTTGTGAGCGGTTTTGGGCGATTCACCGCGACGGAGTGTCGAAGAATCAGCCCGTAGAGAGCACTTGATCCTTGCGCGGATCAAGGGGGAGCTACACCCTTGCGCGGGTGCTCCAACGAGGACTAGTGGGGAGTGGCGACTCTCCGATACCTCGGAAAAACATCGCCGTGTTCCTTGCCCTTACTTTCAAGCATTTACATTCTCGTATTTATATTCATTGCTTGATTTACTTTCCTAGAATTGCCATGCTAGACTAGGATTGGAAACTAGGGTGCAAAACTTTTACCGGTAGAATCTCTAGGAACACAAGTAGGCACTAGGGGTGAATTCCGGCTTGTAGGATTTAATTCTTGCAATTAATTTTTAGAAAAGCCCAATTCACCCTCCTCTTGGGCATCTTGATCCTTTCAAAGAGAATAGACTTCGTCACTTTGCATATTTCTTCTCTCCAATGGCTGCAGATGTTTCCCATAGCAGTTACATGTGGCAATACTTTTGTCCTTAAGCCATCGGAAAAGGACCCAGGTGGCTGTTTACTTTATGATCATTCATCAATTACTCCCTCCATTCTAAATTATAAGACATTCTGGCTTTTCTATATACGTAACTTTTGCTATGCACTTACATATACACTATGTCTAGATACATTGTAAAAATAACGTATTTGAAAAAGCCAAAACGTCTTATAATTTGGAATGGAGGGAGTACTTAATAAAATATGAACAAGTATTGTCTTATGCTCAACCAACTGATTCCATATATAATATATGCTCCGTACATGCCAACCTGGTAGATTTAATTCTTGGAATGATGACTTTGACCTCAACATTTGTCTGCTATTTATTGAGAAACGTTCTAAAACTATGCATTCTGGGAAAACCATGTGGAGGCCAAAACTACTAAAGATTTTAGATTGGTTACTACATCGTCAAACTACAGTAACATATTGTTTTGTTTTGTGATCCAAACATGCATCACTCTTCATATTTTTGTCTGACAAACATCTCAAAAAATATAATATGGCTGTTGGTGGTTTTTCGGACAATGCATTTCTTTCTAACCACTAGGTCACCAGTACACACTGTCGGCAAGATCACAGGACCAGACTCAGTGGATATCCAGCTGAGTACACGCATCACCTTCTATTTGTTGTTTCTCCTCAGAATATGCTGCTTGGCTGCGATGCATGCTTCCCTACTTACCTTCTTTTTGACCATCGTTCCCATATGATAGTCATTGCATAAATAAGATTATCCATTCACATTTTAAATATAAAGTACCTGATAAGTTTCCACTTTAGGATTACGGTTCTTGATCCAATGTGTGTTGCTTACCTTTCGTTTTTTTTTCAGTGTGCTTCCTATATCATATCTCTGTGCTTTTCAAATTTAAGCTCCACATACTTTCCTGGTCTTGCATTGTTGTAGTGTCTGATTATTGGTATTTGTTTACCCTGTCATTCTTCAGTGTGTGCGCTTCGCAGGAAATTAAAAGTCTTCTTCTTCCTGGCCTGCAGCTACAGCCTACACGACGGTTCAGTTCAGTCTCTCATTTGCTAAGTAAGTCATGTGTTTCAAGATGTGCTCGCTCTGGTCGGCTGCTATTCAGGTAACTTTGTTTTCTTTTGCTCTTAGTTCCCAGAGCTTAGTCATGCATTGTTTCAGTGGTATTATGCCTATCTCTACAGATGAGTTACACATTACATGAGAAAGCTAGATTTTGGTTCAAGCAAAGAAAACTTTTATTTAATATACCTGAATTTCTGTTCTGCACAACAAATCTTTTATTCAAATGCATTGTTTCAGAGTGATTATGGCCGTCTCTGTAGATGAGTTCTACAGTACATACGAAATCTAGACTCTGGTTCGGGGAAAGCAGCCTTTATCTAATATGACTGAATATTCGTCCTGTGGAAGAAATCTTTAATCAATATGGAAGTCTGTTTCGGTTTATCAGTTTCTAGGTCTATTTCATTTAACAAGTTAGATATAGGTTATCACTATTATGTTTTCTATAATGTGCTATGTACAATGTAAGTTCTAATATATTGGCCTTGTTCGGCTGGCTGGCTGCCAGCCAGCCAGCAGTGCTTTTCTCTCACATCATTTCAGCACCAGTCATCAGCCACCAGCCAACCAGCAGTATTTTTCTCTCACAACAAATCAGCATCAGCCACCAGCCACCAGCCAGCCGAACGAGGCCATTGTCTTCAACTCCAGACTAATCCGGGAATGCAATGCCTGTATTACTGTAAAAATTTCTGTTCATTTGTTCTCTATAAGTTGTCACCCTACCATTTCGTTGACGTCAGGCCCTGTACTGCCTCCAGTTCGGCGCGCAGGGCGCGCCGCCTCTACTAGTTAATTAACAAAAAAGAGTGCACGACGTTCTTGCTGCTTTATGTGAGTGTGTGGGCTGCAGTGCCCTTGCGGCCTCCTTTTGGGGTGATTGGCTCCTAAACAACTATTGTCTTTTAAAACTCTCTCTCTCTCTTAATCATAAAAAACTCCTGCCATTTACTCATAAAAAAACTACACGCATGCATGGAGTTTGTTTAACCGGCTAGTCGTGTGGCCATGTAATGTACCTACACTTATTCAGAGAATACTAGAGAAAACCAAATGATACTGTTCTTCATAGAAGATTCATCTCTAAGGCGTATGCACATATACATATGAGAAAATGGGTTCCTTGGCCCTAAAAAAAGGTTGAGCTTAGTTTTTTGGTCCTATTTTTGTTGAACTTAGTTATTTTGGCCCTGAATCGAATTTCGATTTGGTATTTGACCCTTCCGTTAGTTTCACAGGATGACGGTATTAAAAGCAAGCTGAAATGACTTTTTTCACAAACTATAGTGCTTTATGTGGTTGAGTCTCTAAGTACATTGCCTCTTCATCTACATCTACATGTTCATTTTGTGGTGCAGGTTTCTAAGGCAATCATCCTCATGAAGCTCTATGTTGTTTTCGGGTTGGCTATCAGCATTAAAATCCCACTTTGTGACTGGCTCATATGGATTGCGCTAACGCTACGGTAAAATAGAAAACAGGTTAAAATTTGTATAACCAAATATTTGAATAAAACGAATAATCAGATTCGTTATGTTAATGCAACCCTGCAGTATCATCATTATGTTACTGACAGGTCCAAATGCGCTGGCCGAACGTCTCTGCCTGCTGCCTGCTGTGCTGGGAGGCAACGAGCTGCCGTGGTTGCAGTCCAGCGCGTAGAGGCACACGAAATCTGCCGTGGTTGCAGCCAGCCTCACATGCACGTCAAAGCAGCGAAGATGCTGCATCCGAGGAAACAAAAAAAAAATTCCGTTCCTCCAGAGCCTGGCTCGCTGTGGCCTCGAGCGGGCGTTCGCATCACCTCCGGTAGCCTCTCTCTCCCGGTTGGAAAAGGTGATGCGAACGAGGACCACTGCCGGTGTGAGCTTGGAGGTACCGGCCGCCACCGCGGGCGAGGCACTCCCCGGCCGCCCGGCCGCCGCGGACGCAGCCACGCAGGCTGCGGGCGCAGGCGGCGTCGCCATGCAGGCCACCGTGAGCGGGTGAAGGAGGCTGCGTGCGGCGGAGCTCGAGGATGCGTCGGCGTCGTTGGTGGAGGCGGAGGCGCCGAAGGGACGGCTACATGGGAGTGCTGCGGAGCACGCAGATCCGGGAGGCCGAGGTGGAGGAGATGCGCCGTAGTGCTGCTCCATGGCGCCTGGCGTGGATGCCGCGGCACGCAGCGTGGGCAGGTGATGACCGCGGCCCGCACCAGCACCTTCTCCGGCCGCCTGCCCTCCGGCGCGCCCTTCCCGGTCCCGGTCCCGGTCGCCACGAGCCTCGGCAGGTCCTCGTTGATGGCCGCAGCCACCTTGAGCCCCCTCCGCTGTTGCTGCTGTGGTGTGCGGTGGAGGAACGCTCACACCCGTAAGGTGCTCGATGAAATGCCAACGAGGTGAGGAACAAGAAGGTGGGGGTGGTAAGGCTACCAGATTGTCTGATGCAGTGTAGTCATAAACATCTGTAGAGGCAAACAAACGTGATCTCGGTTCAGCTTGCCTCGTTTCATACATGGAAAACAAACACGAGCGGTTGCACCTGGTTAGCCTATCCCATTCTAGCCTAGTTCTGACTAGCCATGCGAACCACCCTCGACCCTCGTCCGAGCAAACAAACAGGCCATTGGTTACTCGGAAGGAATGGGCTCCATGGATCGATGGTTGGGGTTAGTTGGGCCTATTTGGGCCCTATGTCTGTGAGTTGGGGTGGTGGAGGCCCAGCATCAACTGTGGGCCAGAATAATGAGTACACGTATGGAGTTCCTTTGTTTAACCGGCTCACTTGCTCTAGTCCTGCTCTAGAAATGACATGCTCGGGTAGTCGTGTGGCCATGTACCTCTCCACTTATTCTTCTTCTTCTATATATTTATATATAATTAAAAAGAACCAAATGTTATCGTCTCCGCAAAACTAATCGGTCTGCCTCCTACTAATCGTGTTTCCTCAGGAAAAAAAAATTCGGAATGCTCCCTCCTCCCTATCACCTTGACGCGCACGCGCTCGCGCGGCCTCCGAATTTTTTTGTTTTCAAAAAACTGGACCGAACCTGCCTCCGACACGTCTCCTCCACTCTCCCTCCCCATAATCCCATGCCTTCCACCTCGCCGCCAACGCCCGCCGCTCCATCCTGTACAGACAGGCCTTGGCGCTGGGGCTAGGAAACCGCACAGACATACGCGCACATAGTGCTTGGATCCAGTCGGTCGCTCCGAGGCGGTGCTCTCCAATCGAAGGTGAAGGCGGTGCACGGTGGACGGGGAGCGACGGGGAGCGCGACTAGCGGCCAGGTGTGCGTGCCGAGACTGTGGGCGGTGCGGCCAACGACCGTATATGCGCACACGACACACGGTGGAAGGGCTCCAGTGACCGTATACACCGCAGCCTGCATGAGCTGGGCTCCTTCGCGACGATGAACTGGGTGGCGGCTGGTCGGAAGAGAGGTGAGCGTTTTGTAACATCCAGTCCCGGCATACACAGTCCAGGGCCACTCTACCGAGAAGTGGTCCCACCTGCGCAGCAACCCGCTTGAGCTTTCGTCCTCGCTTCGCTCAAAACAGTTAACCGAAGGTTACTACGCGTCCCTGACTCTGGTATTTAAGTCTGCTGAACTCACTCAGGATTCGTGATACGGTACTAAACCACCGGCGCACAGTGTTTTCACGATGCTACAGTACCCGATGAACAGTACTCCGAATCCGTCCCGGCCCAATTCTATGAACAGTAACGGTCTACTTCAGTACTCTACCTACAATATTGAACCCGCTACAGCCCCCCGGAGTCCGGATGTATGGTAACTCCCGTCTATAGTACCGGCCCACTGCCCAGCTACGGTACCACCGGCCCATTTCGTGAATTTGGCCCACTAGGTCTATTTTGAGGCGGTTACACATTTGTTCCGTATCTCTCTTCTCCTATGGTTGCTGTTTGCTTTTGATCAAATTTGAAGGTATCTACTACTGGATTGATGATTATCGAACTCAGATCTGCTAATTGATCAAGTTTTTTTTTTTGAATAGGATACGTAGAAACATCTATGTTTTTCTATTCTTCTTGCTTCTGTAAATAGATACATAATAGATCAACAAGAAAGAAGTTTACATATGCAACATATCGATCTCGTAATCCCATGTACAGTCCTTCTTGACTATGACTATTGTTGTCTCACACAACAGATCAACAACGGTAGCAATTTAGCTGAAGGATAGTGTTTCAGACTAGAAACCGTGCTTCTTGAATGTAGTTTCAGAAATGTAGCCATCATGTAAAATCCAGTTGGCCGGAGACGGCTTCTTGTACTATAAACCTCTTTCTTCTAATATAATGATACGCACACTCATGCGCATTTAAGAAAAAAATGGTAGCAATTTCCAGCACCTGATTTAACATCCTGCAAAACCAGATAATGCCTAATATAAGCATGGTTATTGCTATTGAATTTGTGAGTGGCAGATCTTTTACCTGATACGTGCCATCTTTCAACGCGTCCATAGCTGCTCCTTCTGTTCTTTGGAACCCAGTCGCAAACGTGCAGTAGTAAACTTCATTTGCTTCATGCATGATATGACACCTGTGCTTTTGCTGATAATGAGGCAATGGATTGTAACATGGAGTAGTAATGGTATTTATTTCTTTCTTTATCTTTTCAAGCGAATGTTTCCTAACTAGATGGCTGCTTTAGTATTGTTACAGACTAAATTAAATTTTCCTAATGGCAAATCATCTGTTAGTCTTGGCTACTCAAGGCACAAGTTTTACCTATGCCATCGGCACTGACCTCTAAGCTGAACTTGATTGTTTGTTCTTCCAACATGCAACACTGAAGTACAAATCGGCACGCAGAAGCGCTGAATTGTGTAGCTTCAAGGTTTATCTCTGTCAATTCATCTTGTCAGTTACATATTTTTGTGGTTGGCTTTTGGGTGCAGAGAAGGAGCAAGATCAACAAGAGATTAAGGTGTTATAGAGCCTGATGCCGAACACCATATACATCGAATAGCTTGTGTACAAGGCAATTTATAAGGGTTTATGTGCTGGTATCTCTCTCACATAATTCTCTTATTTGTTTCCTTTGTTTTTAAATCTCTTCTATATCTTCTCTAAACTTTCACTTCCGGTCTTGTAGGAAAGAAGTTAGGATAAAATATCTTTGATAAGATTGATACAACTTAATGCTCCCCTGAAGGATAGTGTTCCGTACATATAATGCTTCAATCACATTGGATGGAATTGTAAGTTGAAAAGAATCTTGTCTTACTAGCTTTTAGTTCTCCATTCTTTCAAGCTTTTTATTTTTGCACAGATGCTTAGAGCAATCAATGTAAATGCATTGTTTTCTTCTGGTATTTTAGTGCTTATAAATGTTATTTGTACCTACAGCTCAACTTAATTCAAAAAAGTAGTTGGTCAATGTTACACAGTTGGTCATATCTTCAATTCTTTCTACACCTCTGATTATTAACTTCCTGATAACAACATGTAAGCATTTTGCTTCGTTCATCATGTGACTATCATTCTGTTAAAATGGTCTAAGTGTATATGTACTTGTCATGGATTTTTAAACCCGTAGCAACGCACGGGCATTGACCTAGTCAAAGAATACAAGAGAAAACCAAATGATACTGTTCTTCTTAGGAGATTCATCTCTAAGGCGTGTATGCACATATACATATATGCATGCTTTGATCTATTCATAAGCCGCCTGTCACCATCTCGTGAATTATTCGTCTGAAATAACTGGTAGTCTGGTAGCATGACAATTTTAAAATCTCATCAGCAGCTAATGGCTCCACAAACCTTAAAATGCTCGCTGCGTTTTCTGACTTTATGCGGAGTATAAATATTTGTCAAGTTGCGTGTACACTTTAAGGGAAGCTGGGATTCTAGTCGACCGCCCGGGAGCAGGAATCTTTTAATTGTCCATACAAAACTCAATTTGACCCAGTGATTGCTGCCATTGGCTGCTCATTTCAATTTTTATTCAGGGCGCGCACCGGCGATCTTGGACGTTTCGCAGCAAACGCCGGCCAATGATCGTGGGGTTTATTTGGATGTCCCCTTGATTCAGAAGCCGAATTATTAGCTGGAAACAAACTTCGGATCCTAACGTAGCTATGATGCATGATCTGGTGAAGATATTAAATTTAAACGTTCTTAGCTTATTAATTTGCTGCTGGGGCTATATATTAGAACACTATTGCACTGTGAAGAATTTATGGCTACGCAAGGCCTAATAAAGACTTTTAGATTATCATTTGACAATGAGAACGATTCGATTTTGATCCTGAGGTAGCCATCAGTTGTATAGAATTTGAATTTGAGCTCATACGGAGTACTACTCTACTTCTGGTCTGGATTACCGTGCGCGCTAGATTCAGTGATGATCTGAGCATTTCAACCTGCTGGCTCCGTCTGCCTGTTTTTGGAGCTAGCTAGCTTCAACTTCAATCATACCTAATTTTTTAATGTATGCTTGCGGCGGTGCAACTTGACTTAATTACCATTAAGTCAAATCATGGTTTACATACACGAGTTATATATGGTGTGCCGTGTGCGTGTGCAAGTTCTCGGTCGATGAACCAAATTAACATCACTATAATCAGCTCCACGTAAGGTATCTATAGGAAAAAGTCTACTTGATCCCCCAACTATTGGGGGTGTCTACTTTACCCCCAAACTATGAAACGGTCTAATTTACCCTCTGAACTTTGCAAAACCGGCCAAATCACCCCTCGAGCGGTTTTGGGCGGTGGTTTTGCTACAGTAACAGCGGTTTTGCTACAGTAACAGCTGTTTTGTCTTTTTCTTTTTTATTTATTTCGTCTGAATCTTTGAAAAAACATAGTAAATCACAGAAAAATCATAAAATAGAAAATTCAATTTTGTTGGACTCCACATGAGTAGATCTACACGGTGAACTTATAATATAGCATGCTTTAGTACAAAGTTTTTATTATAAATTTTGATCTATTTTTTTTCTGTAATTAATTTGAATAATTCATACAACAAAAACTTTTTTTCTGTAATTAATTTGAATAATTCACAGAAAATTCATACTGTTACTGTAGCAAAACCACCGCCCAAAACCGCTCGAGGGGGTGATTTGACCGGTTTTGCAAAGTTCAGGGGGTAAATTAGACCGTTTCATAGTTTGGGGGGTAAAGTAGACCACCCCCAATACTTGGGGGGTCAATTAGACTTTTTCCGGTATCTATAATAGGAAATTATGCTTTGAACATTCAGACAAATCTTTTTGGCCTCATGGGTCGTCAGGACACCCATCTATCATGGCTATTATATTTGCCAAGTATACACCGGTTCCATACGTTATTTGTAAATGACAGACATCATTCAGCCAACAAGTACAACCCAGTAGAAGTTTAGCTAGCTATAGCCCTAAGGGCGTCCCCAATGTGATCCAAATCGCCAGCATACTTGGATTTCTATTGGCCAGAAGGGTGATCAAGTACCGCTCTAGCGATGACGGTAGTTAGTCTCGCGCATCTTTCAATAAAATCTCTCTCATAGGTTGTATTACTCTGCGCTCTGACCTTCCTTTTTTAATGTTTTGGTTGGAGCTCAAATCGCTAATGATTTAATCTTTCCTGGTGGGGACGCCCTAAGACTACCCGCAGTGGGTACTCTAAAACGATACTCTAAAGCTTTAGAGTATGAATATAGAGTAAAAACTGCTGCACTGGGTACTCTAAAACGATACTCTATCCTTTCTCTTACTCTATATTTAGAGTAGTACAGTGCTTACTCTATACTCTATAGTGGCGGCCCCACTAGCTAAACAAAGGAAAAAATACTATAACTCACAAACCAAAAATCTAAATTAAATTTCGATTGCACCATTAAATTCGTCTCAATAAATCCTTCAAAACTAGATCACACATGGATATATTTAGATAAAGTGACAAGTGAGTCCCACAGTGGATAGAGTGGATAGAGGATGATATAGAGGATTGATGGGTGCGGAAGAATTGAGTATAGAGGAGAGAATCTTGCTGATTAGGATGTATAGAGGATGAATATAGAGGTTCATGAGTGCGGGTAGTCTAACAACATATGTAACGCTATGCTTTCGTGCCTCAGAATTATTTTTGAGACAATATACCGAGTATCAGCTAACTGACAAACAGATGCTAGCGTGCTGCTACAGTACATATGGATCCGAGCCGCGTCATGGACTTGCATGCTAGTATACATCATCGTGTGTGTGTGTATCAAGCTACGACGATGCTGCTGCATATGCACTTAATTAATCGGTTAGTTAGTTCTTAGTTGCACTCTCATGGTCATGGAGCTAGCTAGCTAGCACACGCAGCAGTGTGCTTTTGGACAGTGCTGTATGCCATTGGGATGGTGGATTCTTCCAGATTCAAAAGGACATGATTGCCTCTCACGAACGCCTTAAACAATCCTTGGAGCAATAAGATACAGCACCTACTTGCGAGCCGGTGACGCAAGGCGCAGCCATTGGACAAGTACTACAAAGGTTTTCCTGAATATATAAGCTGCTGCATGCCCAATTATCAACAACGGACGCCGCAACCACTTGGCGCCTTTTTTTTTATAACCTTGGAACTTTTTTTTCTCGAGTAAGGCTGTGTTTAGATGGTGGTGTAAAATTTTTTAGAAGTATAGTAACTTTTTCGTTTTTATTTGGTAATTAGTGTCTAATCATGGGTTAATTAGGTTCAAAAGATTCGTCTCGTGATTTACAATCAAACTGTGTAATTAGTTATTTTTTTACCTATATTTAATACTCCATGTATGCGTTCAAAAATTCGATGTGACGAAAAATCTGGTAATATTTTTGGAACTTTGAAGCATCTAAACAAAGCCTAATAGAAGAATCTGTCAAAGCTTTCGACCGATTCCCGCACACTGACTTCGCTGCGAATTTGGCCCAGAGAGATTCCATCTGTTGGTGGGACTCACTTTCAGCGACAGGGCGGCCGGGTACGGTCTGCGTTGCAGTGGCGAGCGTACGAGCATAAGTAGGCATGTTATGTTACCTTGCGGGAAACCATTGGAATCGAGGGTTCTGCAGGCAGGCAGACGACACTTAAAAAACTGCGAATGAGGGAGAGTGACGACGTCAGTTGGCGATTAGCTAGGCCTGATAATTAATGGTCGCCGGTATAAATTTTTAACAATTGCAGCCCACGTAGCCGAGGGAGCACATACAGTTAACGTTGAAGAAAACCGGGAAATCGACCAAGCTCCAGCTAGGTCGCGCACGTAATGAGCCGCGGCTGAGTGATTTTAGTTGTCCATTAATAAAATTTTAAAACGCATTTCGGAGCAGCGGTAACCTAACAGCGTGCATCACCGTACGTCAAACTACGTAGTGCAGACAGCGGATAGGTAGGCCGGCGCCGCGTACGCCGAAATTCTGCCTTTTCTCAAGCGCAAAAGGGTGGAGCTAGCTACTACTGTACCTCTTGCTGCGTTAAAGAAGCGGTCTGGATTTAGTTTAGTTTGTTTTTGTTTACGAGTGGCTTATCATGGCGCCTACTATACGAGGTAGGGTGATGGATAGATAGATTTCCTGCTGCTCGATCGCTCCTAGTCGATTATACCACCCACCAGATGTTATAGTGACATGCAATTATAGGGGCTCTAGAATATTGTCCATGCGGTTGGTTTTAATTTTGAGCTTTATTCGCAAGTTGAAGGTGCCTAATTTCTTGCGTGGCTATAATCATCACTGGGGCTAAGATAACCTTTAATGTTTCGAAAAGAGTATGTAGTAGTGACGAAAGTTGTGTATTACTTCTTTTTGAAAGAAGACGCTTTTATCAATTGTTGGAGCGGCCCATCACAAGATATACTCCCTCCGTCTCTTTTTATTTGTCGTTCACACTTTCCAAGAAGTCAACTGTACTCAGTTTCGATCAAATGTATACAGTAAAAAATATTAATATTTATAGTACAAAATCTGTATCAGATATATTGTTGAATCTACTAGTTTCATAATAATAAACTTATTTGAAGAGACAAATATTGTTAATATTTTCTATAAACCTAGTCAAACTTAAAAAAGTTTGACCAGCTTCCTATAGCGACAGATAAAAAGGGACACAAGAAGTATATGTCACTAGCGAGCTAAGCATGTTGCTGCTAGTTTTTTTCCCCATTATTTGCAAAAGCCACCACCGGCATGCACTTCTTCAATTGCGACCATTAGATAACCTTTCGTGTTGTGGAAGGAGGATTTGTGGTGAAGGCACAATTTTGTTTAGGGCCATTGTTTATATTAGTAGTTGTTTGAAGTCCGCATCAAGCTACTCCTTGATCGGTCTTTTCACATGCATTTGGCATAGTCGATCCACAAGAAGACAAGAACCGAGGAGGCGCCATGCAACCATGCCTCACTACTTTCTAGTTGTCATAAGTAAAGATTGAAATTTGTGGGGTCTTATAAGTGAAAAACTAGAACTTACATATAGTTGCAAATCAGTTTTTTCAAAAAAAAAAGCATATTAAATAATGTAAAACTATGTGTTGCAGTCTGTAACTAAAATCCAAATTCTATATTATTGTGGTTTAAATTGTTCCAAAGTAATGCCAATCTAAAAATCATATACTTTATTTGTTGCCTACTATATATAGCCATATATATATGTACACTAGAACAACCGAGAAAAGGAATTGTTCACACTGCAATATTACACTCCAACCAGTGGCAAAGGACGGATTGAAAAGTAGGGTATGGCATAGCTGGCAAACGAAACGATGAGCTGCACTCCATGATACATAGGCTAATTGAACTGAAATACTATAGTAGCCTTGTTCGCTTGTCTTATAAGCCGTTCTTTTTCTACCAACGAACAATGTTTTTCTCTTACAACAAATCAGCGAACAGTACTTTCAGTCATGGTTTTTCAGCCAAGCAAACAGGGCATAGCATCCGGCGTAGTCAGGTGTGATGGTGCAATGCTGAAGCTTCACCCCTAACTGGCTGGCTGACTCCAACATATACAGTCCCAGTAGCAAACTAATAAGCTAAGAACATTGGATTTATATATCATAGCCAGATCATGCATATGACAGTACCTCAGGATCAAAATTCGAGACTTTTGAGGGTTCTAGCTGAAAACTAGAACTCATGGGTCTGTAAATTGTTTCTTTCTGTGTTGCAACATAGTATTTGTTCTGGTGTGTAAGCACTCAATGCAATTAAGCCACAAACAGTGATTTGTTGAGCTAGCTAGGCGGAAACAGTGATTAAAGAATGATCGGCGTCTCTGACGACATATATGGAGGTCCAGTCAGGATTCACCGTACATGGGATCGACCATCGGTACCAGAAATTAATGGCACGCTCATCACCATGTGGTGTACAGTAAGGGACAATATACAGGATCCTATCATGTCGCTGGGGTGATGACACATCATGATATATAAGTAAGCTGTCAACAGGGAAGAAATTAAAACCATGGTGACTCAGCTACGTACAACTTGGATTTGAGTGATACACGGCGACTCTTACAAAAAAACTATATATATCGTCTAGCTAGAATCAGCATGCACTCGGATGCAAATTAATCAATTTAGTTAACTAACGAACGAGAAACCGAACTACATACCTAATAATAAGATTTATTGTCCTAACTCCTAACATAGAAGCAGCAAGCACTAAGGCATTACTATAAGGTGAAAAGCTAAATCTAACCCCTGTGTTTCTTTCTTTCTTTCTTTCTTTCACCCTGCATTGTTCATGTCCGGCAAGTGCCAGTTGTCCTCTCTACCTCCTTGTGGGCAAGGCAAGCAGCATTGACAAATTTTTTTTTGACAACAACAGCATTGACAATTTGAATTTGGATTGAACCCATATGTAGACTTGGACTCTGTAGATTACAATGTAATAGGAAGAGCGAGGGGCGCATAAAAGTGTGGAGAGGTTTTGGTTTGGCAAGGGTGGAGAAACATAGGGTGTGCTTGGTTTTTGGTTGCCGCTCGCCTCGCCGCATAGGCCTTGAGGAAACAGGCAAGCTATCAAACACACAACTCAGCTTCACATTGTCGCTGGGCAAGGCAATATAATTTTTGGTTTTTGCTTACCAATTTTGAACCAAGTGGTACACGCTAGTGACATGCATGCAAGGTGCTTTGTGTGAGTTAATTCACCAAAAATATATCTTATAATTTAGGATAAATTTTAAATGCTTCAATACCTCATTTTTCAGGACAAATGGAGTATACTTAGATGGCGTTTTGGACTATAAATTTAACCGAATTGGTTACTCTCTAGTTTGTGCTATCCAAAACGTCGTGTAACTAAGATGGGAGGGAGTATTAATTAGCTTATGTGGGGGGAGGGGGGGGGGGGGTGCGGTTTAGTTCTAGTATTTACCTTACGTGAAGTAGATGTGGAGAAGATTGTGGGATTCATACTGTATAATCTAAGTGCCTAGACTCTTGCAATCCTGCCTAAAATGAGATTAATTGAATCACATCCTCATTACTTTATTTGGAGATTTTTTTATATCCAAAATTAGAACCAAACATGTCCTCTATATATACACTCCACCTACCCGATCCGAAGTTGGAGTTCCATAAGCAAAAGCCTGTTGAGAACATGTCCGTAGTCTACTTTTCGATCCAATCATCTTGATGCACTAGTCAACTGTTCCAATCGAGTCGCTAATTCCAAGGACGTACGCAACTTGCAATAGCCACATCTATCACGTCGGCTAGCTGCTTGCCTCTGATATATATACTATAGTATGTGAACACGCTGCAAGGACGGACGACGGATAGCTCATGACCCTGACCCTGATATAGTACACGTGAAAAAATTCTCGTACGCACGTACGTAGTACGTGATACGTCTAGTGTAGTACTAGT
Source organism: Saccharum hybrid cultivar R570 (assembly GCA_038087645.1). Taxonomy (NCBI): domain Eukaryota; kingdom Viridiplantae; phylum Streptophyta; class Magnoliopsida; order Poales; family Poaceae; genus Saccharum; species Saccharum hybrid cultivar. Next base: position 4,128,203 of record JAQSUU010000198.1, read on the forward strand.
ATATACTAGATACTACTAGATAGCTATACCTTTGGTTAACTTTTTTCCAATCTATATAAACGAACAACCACGTCCGTTGCCACCACCCATGCCAACCTCTCAGTAGTAATTACGTGTTGACCCGAACCACTAACTCCACCCCGATTTGACGGAACAGATCGAGAGTAACGACGACACCAAAGCTAGCGGCAGCCTTAACAACGTACTCCCTCTGTCCCTGAAGGCTTCAATTTCTAGAGTTGTCTTAAGTCAAACTTTTTAAACTTTGATCGGATTTTTATGAAAAAATGCTAAGATTTATGGTACCAAACTAGTATCATTTGATTTATCGTAGAATATATTTTCATAAAACGCTTATTTTATGTTATAAATGTTGTTTATCTTTTCTATAAAGTTAGTCAAACTTAAAAAAGTTTGACCGGCACGGATTCTAGGAATTGAAGCTTTCAGAGACAGAGGGAGTACCAGCAGTGAAAACACCGATCGATCTCCTCCTCCTCCTCCTCCTCGTTGCTAGTTTGGTGCTGGTGACGAGGGAAAAAAAATGTCACGCACGCTAAACAGATGGAGGCAATATCTCATGTCCATTTATTTACTGGCGGAGTGGCCACTGGCAGCAGCAAGCTTTGCAGCGAGTGCGAAACCTCTCGTAAACCCGCGGACAGCGAGCGGCGCGTCCGCTTCCTCCTCCACGATTCCCACCCGCCGACGACGACGCCCACCACTGACGTCACCACCACCCACCAACCCGACCTCCCCGGGGACCGAGACCGGCCGGCCCGGCTCACCACGCATGCAGCGGAAGCGGAGCAGACACCGGCCCCATCCGTCTCCGTCCGCCACCGCAGTCCGCAGGCACAGCCGCACACGCCCGGGGACCGGACGCGGACGGGACGCCGGACGCGGGAGCGAGTGGCGGCGCTCCCCGTGGCGGGCGGCGAGAGGCCCTTCCTTCCTTGTCGCCTATCGCTGGGCCCGGGGGCTGGTGGAGCGGCTCACGCAGTCACGCGCCACGAGAGAAAAGCCGGGCCCACACGCATTGGGTTTACGTACCAGGAATCTCACCGCGGAGATTCATTTGTTGCTGTCACTGACACGCGGGGCGGGATTCCGCGGGCCGCCGTCACTGTCGGTGGCCGGTGGGGGCGCATGGGGGCCTCGGGCGCGTGAACGGCAACACGATTGCATACGAGATTAATCGTTCATTGCGCTAGCATTTATTTTAGTCCTTGAAATTTATTTAACCTAAGATTGGGCTAGGACTAGTTAAATCCAAAAAAAATATAGATAGCTCATTATTAATGGCATGAGCATCATGCAAAAAAATTGTACATCTCGTTACAACGCACGAACATGTTTCCTGGTTATATACTCCTTCCGTTTGTATTTACATGTCGTGTTAGCTTTGTCCTAAATCAAACATTTACAGCAGTCCTCACCCCATCGCTTTCAACGAAAAGACAGGGTCAGGCTCATGCATGAGCTGTGCAGGAAAAGTCCTATGCAGCAACAAGATTGCGCGATTGGTAAGACATTACGTGCGCGACCTGCGTTTCTTGGGGCCTCTCATTTTGGATCCTTGAACCGCCAGGATTGAACGCTTGAATTGGTTTGGTTTGATTTGGTTGGTAGCTTAGCTAGATTCCTGTGGGAGTGGGCCGTGCTTAGCGCTGTTGCTTTGCGTCCACTTGCAGTGATGCTTACGGGGAGTATGGTCTCAACAAAAAAAGGAACTGTGTTGTGGAGCATATATAGGCATCATTCCGTCAGACCACTCTCTCCTGCCTGCCTGCCTGCCCTCCATAAACAAAAAATCTCCCTCCCTCCTCTCCTTTTCTCTCTCTGCCTCTCTTTGCGCGCCTGTGATTGTGATTCTCTCCGCTGGCGCTGGGATGCAAGGTGATTCTCTTCCTCTGTTTTCTTCTCCGCCTCTGTTTCCTTCCTTGCCAAGATTCCTTCCGCTCCGCGTTGTACGCTTGCTTTCTGCCATGGCCCCATGGCCGTAATTCTTCTCCTCTCGTTTCTCTGCGCAGCTACGTACAACCTAGGCTAGGCGTGCATGTACACGGTAGCTTTTGCCGACCGCTGATTCGAGGGTTTTGCGGTTTCTGCCATGGATGCCCAATTGGTGTTCGGTTCATTCAGATCTGTCCTGTCTTTTGTCTGTGTGTCGTCCTGGCCCGGCCGTCTCATGTTGCGTGGTCACCGGAGTTGCTGCGTGAGTTCGGTGGCTCTGAGGCCCCATGCTGCTGGAGCTCTGGACTCCTCTCCAGGTGTTGGTCTCCTCTCCAGTGCTGTTCGTCTCTCTCTCTCTCTACGTCTCCGATGAAGGTGTGCGAGGCAACGATCTGAGAGTTAGTTACTGTACCGAGGTTTACGCTAACTATTTTTTTTCCCTGTTTTGGTTTCTTTCTGAAACCGTTCCTAAATCAATACTGGAGCACCTCTTTTTTCAAAATTGAAGAGAAGAATCTTTATCCTTTCTCCATTTCTGGCAAGCGGCAGCATCTTCATCACTAAACTAGTAAACTTTGTTCATGGCGTGTGTCGGTAGGTAGCCCAATTCGGTGTGTTCCAATTTTGCTCTGCTCCTATTTTCGAGGTTGATTTATTTTTCACACTTCCAAGGTTTTTTGGGGAACAAGTGTTACGTAGAATACTATTATAGTTCAGATTTTTCCTTTTGAGAACTTCAAATTTGACATGAACTTTTTGTTGTTGCAATTAGCATAATTTTGCATGATCTCTACGAACTTCCCATGTCTGAATTCATCTTTTTTTGGGGGGACGCCAACAAATTTTCGCTGAAAAGAACCGATTCTCATGGCCCTGATATTCTTTTTCCGCGGCTATTGGAATCGCTGTATCATCGAGTCAACTGAATCGCTCTTCCTATTGTCTCTAAGCACCTCTGACAGTTTGCCATCCGGCTTTCTTATTCTTAATTTTTTTGCAAAATAAGAAAAAAAAACATCTCTAATAGTTTGGCCTCCCTCCCCCATCTTTCCTAACCTCGCAAAAATCTATCCCGAGCACGTATATATGCGAGCGGCCTAGGAGCGCGCATCCGGAGTTTCCCGGCCCGTCTAGTAAAAAAGAAGAAAGACAGGGTTCCAGGTAAGAAAAGCGCGAGAGAAAGATCTGGTGGAAGGGCTTAAACGCGTACAGAAACAAATTTAGGGTTCCTGATATAAAATATGAGATCGGGTCGTAGGAAAAAGTGCTAAGAAAAAAAAACTTTTGTGATAGAAATATAAGAAATTCTTGAAGATGACTTTTTTCCTCTCTCTTCGTACTAATTTAGGAGTTGACAAACACCATATTTTGAGAAACAAAATATAAAGAACTCTCGGAGATGCTCTTAGAAAATTTGCTCAAGGGTGTGAGCTCTGACCCAGCTGGCCAGCTGTTCGTAACGTATAGGATTTTTTCTTGTACGGTTTTAGGCATACAGTACGTACGATCTGAGCAGACCTGAATTATGTACTTCTGCAAGAAGGTTTGTACGGGCTGGTATCATCACTGACGGGGTGTGTACTGACGGGGTGTGTTTAGATGATGGTGTAAAATTTTTTGGAAGCACAATAATTCTTTCGTTTTTATTTAGCAATAAGTGTCCAATCATGAGTTAATTAGGTTCGAAAGATTCGTCTCGTGATTTACAACCAAACTGTGTAATTAGTTATTTTTTTACCTATATTTAATGCTTCATGCATGCGTCTAAAGATTCGATGTGACGGAGAATCTTGTAAATTTTTTGGAATTTTGAAGCATCTAAACAGGGCCAATCATGCATTAAATTATGTGATATCCATCTCGTTTTCTCAAAATTGTTTGCATAACGCCACAACCTATCTAGGGATTGATAGCTAGGAAAGTCAACTTGTTCAGCCGAGATGTCAACGTATCTTCTTTTGGAGAACAGAAGATTTTAAGTTTTTAACATGCCTACCTATTGCACAAACTCTTGTTCTCAAGTAATCATGGTGGTCCTCTATCATTTTTGTCCCAGGCTCATGTTTGTACTTGGCATCTTTTTCTTCTTCTTCATTCATTCATCAAAACTAACTCTAACATCCAAGGTTAAGTAAACTATTGGAAAAATAAGTCATATATTTTTTTTCTCGCGAACATGCATAAGCTTGTATTTCATTAAAAGTCATATATCAAACGCAAGTAGAATAGTTAGGCCACTTGTTGTTTTACTTTGTTTTTTTACCTTCAATTATTAGTGTACCATGGTCTTTGTGGTCTGCCAACAAAATATAGATCTATTTTTGATAAAAAAAAATCCTGGTAAACGTTCTTCCTAATTTTGATTGGTTGTTGTATGTTTACTGGCGCCACTATAATGAATCATTTTCTCAAGTGCGGTAAATAGAGATTTTCCTTACGTAGTTCTATGGTTAAGTTCAATTGCATGACTTGGTGGATGGTGTCAACTATGAACCCTAAATAATAATAATAAACCATTCTTACTTATTGAGCACCATATTTGGAGTACAAGAATTTCGCGGGATAGTAATTATATACTGTTGTGAAATTTTTGCATGCCGAATGGGACCTAAGTTTTTTCTAGAACAGAATCTCAACGGTGTTTCTACTCCTTTTTGCAGTGTTGTAGAGTCTGAAGAATTCGCTGGCAGAGCACCTTGGCTTCCTCTGCTTCTTATTGACGATCAACTGTCAGTGAACATAACTATACAGTTTAGTCTATCAGAGAGGTCAAGTACCTCCTGGATCACAATTTTTATACTGGAGCAAGACAGTAATGGACCGGGCAGACACATCTGGCTTTGTTAGCGGTGGATCAGATGGTACTTCACTGCTGCTGATATTCTTTCACTTCGTCTACTCGACTGTGCACATATAAGAGATCAGTAAAGTAAACCACTGATCTCACTGTGCAGAAATACACTCTCCTCATTGTTGTTCGTCCACCAGCTTCACTGTATTTTTCAAGTACTCAGCCTAGATGAACATCGGTTTCGCGGGTGTCCTGCACCGCGGAAACCAGGCTCTCATGGATGATTCCGCAGTGTCAATTGGTTTCTCATTGACGAGCTACACAACAGGTAGCCATGGTCAGAGTCAGATAACATTTGGCACAGACCAGCTGGATTCAGCAGTGAACAATAGCAGCAGCCATAGCCACAGAGGTTTTCAGAGGTCGGTTCATCCACCTGCTCAAGATGATGGATGCAGGCTAGTCCTCGGGCTGGGTCCGACGCCGGACCCGGACGTTATCTCTTCTGATCAGCAGCAGCCTGCCGGAGCAGACAAGTCGAGATCACCTGTAACTTTGTTTGGCCAGAGCTTCTCCTTCGCTGATCCAGGGGCGCTGAGCCTTGGGATTCATCAGGGGCGTAATGCTGGAGCAACTAAACACTTGGGCGTGCCAGCCGGAACAATCATCTCCTTTTCCACCGTTGATGAGGGCTCCACGTCCGCCAGGAGAAGCTCCGGCGGCTACATGCCGTCTCTGCTCTTCGCGCCTCGGCCAACCTATTCAACAGCCGAAGAGGAGCAGGGTTTGCTAGATGATGCAGACGACAGTAATGATGGTACCGATCCCCGCGGTTTTCGGCTCAGCCCTGAACCTTCGGCATCCATGACGGAGGCTTCATTTGGTGGCCGGAGCTCTGATGTCGTGACCGTGGTAAGCAATCCTGGACAGCAGGCTCAACGCCGGCATCCCAAGAAGTGCAGGTTCAAAGGGTGCTCCAAGGGCGCGCGAGGCGCGTCGGGCCTGTGCATCGCTCACGGCGGCGGGCAGAGGTGCCAGAAGCCCGGCTGTCACAAGGGCGCCGAGAGCCGCACGGCCTACTGCAAGGCCCACGGCGGGGGACGCCGGTGCCTGCAGCTCGGCTGCACCAAGAGCGCGGAAGGGAAGACGGATCACTGCATCGCCCATGGTGGCGGCCGACGGTGTGGCTACCCGGACTGCCCTAAAGCCGCGCGGGGCAAGTCCGGGCGGTGCATCAAGCACGGCGGCGGGAAGAGGTGCTCGGTCGAGGGCTGCATCAGGAGCGCCGAGGGAAGGGTTGGGCTGTGCATCTCTCATGGCGGCGGGCGGCGGTGCCAGTTCCCGGACTGCCCCAAAGGAGCGCAGGGCAGCACCCTGTACTGCAAGTCGCACGGCGGCGGGAAGCGGTGCGTCTTCGAGGGGTGCGGCAAGGGCGCCGAAGGCAGCACGCCGCTGTGCAAGGCGCACGGCGGCGGGAAGCGGTGCATGTACGAGGGCGGCGGCGTGTGCCCCAAGAGCGTCCACGGCGGCACGGACTTCTGCGTGGCGCACGGCGGCGGGAAGCGGTGCGCGGTGACCGGGTGCAGCAAGAGCGCGCGGGGGCGCACGGACCGCTGCGTGAAGCACGGCGGCGGCAAGCGGTGCAGGGTGGACGGGTGCGGCAAGAGCGCGCAAGGGAGCACCGAGTACTGCAAGGCCCACGGCGGTGGGAAGCGGTGCAACTTCGGCGGCGGCTGCGAGAAGTTCGCGCGCGGCCGGAGCGGGCTCTGCGCGGCGCACGGCACGCTGGTGGCCTCGCAGCAGCGCCGCGGCGGCGGCGGCGGCGGCGGCATGATCGGGCCGGGCCTCTTCCACGGCATCGTTCGGTCCGCCAGCGCGGCGAACATGAACAGCGATTACTCGTCGTCGGGCGTGAGCACGGTGTCGGACTGCGACGGCTCGCCTGTGGCGGCGACGAGGAGACAAGAGCTGATCCCTCCCCGGGTGCTGGTCCCCCACTCTATGAAATCCTTGACGGCGGCAGCAGTGCAGCCATCGGAGAGGAGCAGAGAGGGAGGGGTGGTCGCCGTCCCCGAGGGGAGGGTGCACGGAGGTGGCCTCCTGTCGTTGCTTGGCGGGAGCTTCAGGAACGTCGACGTCGACAAGCCCTAACAGGCAGCGCTTGAGGCTCGATTTCTACTTCTACTGTTCTACAGCTCTTTTTCTTAAAAAAAAAGAGAGAGAAAAATTGCCCTTTTTCTGTCATAGCTGTCAGATTATTGTCTGTGTATAAAAACATTTTCTTGTCTGCAGATCGAACTTGTATGGTGAAATTTAGGTTAATTTGTTTCCCTTGTGTCATCAACATCAAGGGTGAAGACATGAATTTGTCGGGGCTTGTATATGGTTGAATTATTCGTAGCTGGTCGGGAAACTTTTGGGATGCGAAAGCTTTACTGCTGTAGTTGTTGTGAATAAGATCAATGTGTAACAGTCAAACTTATTGCTACACTGTGCTGAATTATCAGATGATGATTCTCAGTAATACGTTTCGCTGCAGATGGTTATGTGTTTACTGATTTATGGTATTTGATGAGAGCTACGAGTACAATGCTGCCCTAGTGATTATTTTGAGTTTGATATCTGCCCTTACTAGAATTTGGATTGTTCTTTGCAACGTCTTTGTGAATTTTGCTTGAATTCCAGTGCTACCAGAATCATGGCATCTCTAGTAGTGGCATCTTAACTAGCTCATAGAGATCCGTCTCAACATTTTGCTTACCAAAAAAAAGAAGAAGAGAGAGGAAAACTATAGAAAAAAGAGAGAAAAAACTATCTCTTCATTTCATACTAGGCTCAAATGAATTACAAGGCCGTACTAGGTGCGCCTGAAGAAGACTAGGGTGGCGGCTGCGGCCAAAGCTAGCCGCAGTGGCAATGACGGTGGTAGAAGCACTTCTGCAAGTATTTTTGTTGTCTCTCTTAATGGCTTTTTACAGACAAGTGTTTTTAGATACAAACCCACAACCTCTAACACACAACACCAGTCTACCATTGCACTAAACAGTCATTTGTGAGTACACATAGGACATTATTTTTTTTATAAAAGACTGTAATTTTGTATCCAATATTTTAGCCCCTAAGTAATTTCAAATGAAAAAAATTTCAACTACAAAGTTTTATATCTTGTCAAGCTCTATAATTCTAAATTATGATATAGTGTGTGTCTCCATCTGTGATAGTTTGAAATTTTCAAAAAAAAATGAATATCAAAATCTAAGAATTTTGAAACGAACATTTGTGACTCTAGATGTTTTCAAATAAAAAAACCTGTCAAATGCAAAGTTGCGGACTGCATTGACAGCTACAAGTTTGGTATAGGTCATGTTAACATCTGATTTCATTTAAAATTTCTAGATTTTAAAATTTTAAATATTAGAACATAAAAACGAATATTTAGAAATCTAGATGACTAGAAACAAAAAACTTGTGAACTGCCAAGTTATAGGACGTATTGAGAAATATAACTTTTGTATAGATCATATCAACATCAGAGGTTGTTTGAAAATTCTAAATTATAAATTTCAAATTTTGATAACTTAAATGATATTTTGTTGCTCTAAACAGTTTCAAATAAAAAATTTATCTACTACAAAGTTGTAGATCGCATTAAGCTCTATAATGTTGGTACAAAGTTTGTCTCCATCTAAATTCAGTTCATATGAAAATGTTATAATTTTTTTTTGAGACAACTATTTTTGGATGTGGGCCCTTAGAATGACCGCCTATGCTAACTGATTCCTAGAAGCGGATCCTTAGAATACATGTCTCTATTAATAGACATTTTTAGACACGGACATCTTACGAAATCCGCCTCTATTAATTGACTAATGAGATCAGTGTGTAACAAGCAAACTTTACTTATTGCTACACTAACACTGTGCTGAATTATCAGATGATGATACTCAAGAACACGTTTTGCTCCTGATGTGTTTATGCACGTATGGTATATATTATCACATCAGGGGACTCCTGGGCCCACTGGCTTGGCATGACAGAGGTACATTATTCTTGGGATTAAGCTCATGTAGCGCTGCTTCTTTTTGGCTGTCCATATAACAAAAAGTGGCCGTCTGACACTTCGGCCCCTTGTTTTTCCGCACAAGCGGGGATTGCATATAATGATGCTCCGCAAACCTTCACGGAACAGGAAAAGCACGGCTGCACTGCACTGCACGCGCGGCGCAAGTATCCAGAGCTGATCCGGTGAACCACCGGAGCCTTGGTGCCATCCAGTACCAGTAGACAGTAGTGGCAAGTAGCACTGGCAGAGCCGCTGCCCGTCCATCCAGGAGCAGAGTGGATAGGCGCTGGACCGGGAGCTAGCATGCATCATCAGACGGCGAAAACGCGCAACACGATGCAGATCGCTGGACCGCAGTAGCTAGTGGGGGGTCACAACCCAAGGAGTGGCTGGGGGACGATCACCTTAAATTTCTTAGACATCTCTACACGGGCTCGTCCCGGCCTTCTCTCAGTCAGAGACCGTTCGATCGGCTGGACCAGCTGCTCTTCCAGTTCCAGCGAAATGACAAGAGCTCTTCCTCTGCACCGGCTGTCTGCTCTTCTCGCCCTGTGCCTTGCCGTGGCGGTTTGCTTCTCCGGCGTCGAAAATGCTGCAGCGGCGGCGGCGGCGGCGGCCGGGAGCAGGAAGATGGTCGGTGTTCACGAGCTCAGGATTGGGGATTTCTCCATCAAGGTCACCAACTGGGGGGCGACTCTCATGTCCGTGATCCTCCCCGACTCCAAAGGTAAACTAACACTCCTCTTCCATGCTTCGTACGAGTACAGCTTTTTGTGCAACGACAGAAGAAAATCGAATAATCGAATAATCAACTTTGAGCATAAGGACTTTGTTTTTTCGTGTCGCAGGGAACTTGGGCGACGTTGTGCTCGGCTACGACACCGTCGCTGAATATGTCGTAAGATCGATCGATCGATCAATCGTCCCCGCGCAGCACAGCATTCTGTTTGAAACCTGCTCTACTTTCTTCTCGTGACAAGCTAGGTTACATGGATGGATGTACTACTACTGTCTTGTGTGAAACTGAAACAGTGAATAATGTGCAGAACGGCAGCGCCTACTTCGGGGGTCTGATCGGCCGCGTGGCCAACAGGATCGCCGGCGCTCGGTTCGTGCTGGACGGCAAGGCCTACCGGCTCTACCGCAACGACGGAAACAACTCGCTCCACGGTGAGCTGCAGCTAGCTGTGTGATGTGTGATGTGATTGTTCCTTGGTTTTCTGTTTCTGACTGAAGAAGACTGATGGCTCGTTTCTCTTGGTTTATCATCGGAATTGGATATCGGATCAGGTGGCCACCGGGGGTTCAGCAAGGTGATATGGACGGTGAAGGAGCACGTCGGCGGCGGTGACTCCCCGTACATCACGCTCTACTACCATAGCTTCGACGAGGAGCAAGGTATGTAACGTGTGTTGGCTCTTCATTATTTCCAACAGCGTGCATAACTACATATTGGGCAGTCGAGGCAGCAGGGGGCACAGCCAGAAATGTTAAGAGGAGGGGGTGCTTGGTTAGTTGGTTTGTGTATTTCAACTGGGTAGGTCCTCAGATGATGATTAGTTATCTCCCTGAGTATTTTTGGCCGTAATGTCATATGTAAACATTTGCTTCATTCTCTCTAATTAAGGGCTTGTTTGGATAAATCCCTTCGCTCCTAACATGGGTTGGAGAGAACTAAGAGGAACTGATCAGATAAAAACTAGTTTTTATTTTCCTCTGCGATCAATATGTATGTATTGGGAGGGGATGAGTTTATCTAAAAAAAGGCTATAGGTTATTATTAGATGAATAATGTGGATGAAAGCTACCGGACCTAGCTAATAGACAATATATATAGCCCCAAACTCTTGAGTGTGGATTATACGGCTGAAATGTCAAGTGACATGTAGATAGATGCCCTCCTTTTGAACCAACGGCTACACTGGTGCTACTATGAAACACGCCATGAGTGCGTGCCGGAGAGAATATTTCAGTGCAGCACCAGCGATCATATGGACACGTGGACTGTGGCCCAGTGTCATCATCTCGGAGAAGGTCTCTTTTCCTGAACATGCACACGCACTTGCACTTTCCGACCCTTTTGCACTTACAGAATACGCTCTCGATCGGGCGCACTACTGTGGACTGTGCACTAGTGTGGACTGCTAGAGTGTAACAACCATGTGCTTGCATTTTTTTAGATGAACTTACGCGTCTGCTTTGCGATTGTTTGTTAATTATATAAACCAACTATTAAGCAGGTTTTCCCGGCGCCCTGGACGTGTACGTGACGTACCAGCTGTCGTCCCCGTACGTTCTGAGCGTGCGCATGAACGCCACGGCGCAGAGCAAGGCCACCCCGGTGAACCTCGCGCACCACGCCTACTGGAACCTGGGCGGCCACGGCAGCGGGCCCGTCCTCGGCGAGACGGTGCAGCTCTTCGCGTCGCGGTACACGCCGGTGGACGCCGCCACGCTCATCCCGACGGGCGCGCTGGCGCCCGTGGCCGGCACGCCCTACGACTTCCGCGCGCCGGCAACCGTGGGCGCGCGCCTGGCGGACCTCCTGCGCCGTGGCGTCGCGGGCTACGACACCAACTACGCCGTGGACGACGACGATGGCGCCGTGTCGCCGTCGCCGTCGCTGCGGCCGGTGGCGCGTGTCTGGGACGGCGCGACGGGGCGGGCCATGGAGCTGTGGGCGGACCAGCCCGGGGTGCAGTTCTACACCAGCAACGGGCTCGCTGGCGTCAGGGGCAAGGGCGGCAGCGTGTACGGGCGGTACGGCGCGCTGTGCCTCGAGACGCAGGGGTTTCCCGACGCCGTGAACCACCCGAGCTTCCCGTCGCAGATCGTGAGGCCGGACCAGGTGTACAAGCATGACATGGTCTTTAAGTTCTCCTTCGCCTAGCTTCTAGCTACAACATTGGTGGTTCGTGCCGTCACCGTGGTGTGTCATGATTAGACTCCAACTACTCTCGAAGGACATCCCCAGATAATAATGTGCTGCGAAGTATGATGGTTTTATGTATGCCCGGCTTGTACTGGGCAATTCAGGGCCCGTTTGATACAAGATTAATTGCTAGCGGGCTAAAAATCAGCTAAAATTAGCACGAGTATATGCAAACAAGAGGGCTAATAGATAAACTAATTTTTAACAACTACTCCGTCATTATTAGCTAATGAGCTAGTTAACAAATTTTTAGTTCCAAACAGTAACTAGCCATGTGTATCAAATAAGCCCTTAGACTTTAAAATTACTAAATGACGATAGACTCAACGTAGCTCATTGATGAGATTCCTTGTAATCTAACATGTTTACTTGGGTTCAAATTGCCTATTTTTTCTTTATTTAGAATTTATTTTAGAAAAAAACAAAGCTATTCATTAGGTGCTGCCCATCAACAACAAGGCAAAAATTGTCTACACTACCTCTATCAATCTCAAGATCTACTAGCTCAATCTCTTAGAGTGCTTATAACGAAAAGGTGTATATTTGTGTGTTCATAGTGTGTGTGCACGTATAGGGACGCCAGCATGAATATACCAAGGAAAATAAAATGCATTATGGTAATCTTTGTTGTTGAAAGGATCAAGATGCTCAAGAGGGGGTGAATTGGGTTTTTCTAAAAATTAATTGCAAGAATTAAATCCTACAAGCCAAAGTTTACTCCTAGTGCCTACTTGTGTTCCTTGTGATTCTACCGGTAAAAAGTTTTGCACCCTAAGTTCCAATCCTAGTTTAGCATAGCAATTCTAGAAAAGTAAACCAAGCAATGAATGTAATACGAGAAAGTAAATGCTTGAAAGTAAGGGCAAGGAACACGGCGATGTTTTCCCAAGGTATCGGAGAGTCGCCACTCCCCACTAGTCGTCGTTGGAGCACCCGCGCAAGGGTATAGCTCCCCCTTGATCCGCGCAAGGATCAAGTGCTCTCTACGGGCTGATTCTTCGACACTCCGTCGCGGTGAATCGCCCAAAACCGCTCACAAGATGAGTTGGGTCATCCACAAGCTCCGCCGGATGATCACCTGAAAGGTCTTGATGGCTAGAGGGGGGGTGAATAGCCTTTTAAAATTTCTACAAAGACAAGCTAAACAAGTTTATCAATACAACAAATAGCAAGATGCGAGTTTTGCTTAGCCTACGGGGTGTTTGCAAGCCACCTATCCAATTCACAATTCTAGTATATTTGCACTCAACTGCACAAGTCAAACCGAGAAGGTAACTACAACTACAACTAGCAAGCTACACAAAAGAGCTACTCTAGCCAAGCAAACTAGCTAGCAAAGATAACTATGAAAGTAATGCGTAGTTGAGTTAGGAGAGTTTCACCGAGGGGCGAAGTATTGAGCCAACCAATATGATCAACAATGAATACCAAGATAACCGAACACCGGGATCAAACAATCACAATTATGAAAGTGATGACACGAAGATTTATCCCGAGGTTCACGTGCTTGCCGGCACGCTAGTCCCCGTTGTGTCCCTTTTCACCACGTGGTTCGGTGGCTAATCGGTCTCACACCGAGCCTCTCAAAAGGCGCCACAAGAACCTACCAAATGACAAAAGGTTGCAAATGACACGAGCAATTTACTAATGTTGCCTTTGGCGCTTCGCCGAGGTAGGCACAAACCCCTCACAATCACCGGAGGTGGCCAAGAACAATCACCAACTCTTGCCAACGCCTCCAAGCTGCTCCAAGCCGTCTAGGTGGCGGCAACCACCAAGAGAAACAAGAATCCCACAGCAAATCAACCACCAAGTGCCAACTAGATGCTATCTCACAATGCAAATGCACTTGGATCACTCAATCTCACTTCGAATATGCAAAGAAGCAAGAGAGATGAGTGGGAGGGGAGTTGCTTAGCTCAAAGTGCTCACAAGTATGTCAAATGTCCAAGAGTGAGAGCCTTGAGCCGGCCAACAAGTATTTATAGACGTACCCCTTCGAATATAGCCGTTAGGAACGAGATTCAGCAGCAGTCGCGCTGACCGGACGCGCTGGTCCAACTGACCGGACGCTCCGGTCGCGTAACGGCTAGTTTTCGAAACGCCGACCGGACGCGCCCGTCGCAACGACCGGACGCGCTGGTCACGACCGGACGCGCCGGTCCCGTGACTGACCGGACGCGCCGGTCAACACTGAGTCGCGCAAAACGAAACATCGACCGGACGCGCTGGTGAACTGACCGGACGCCACAGTGCCCGCGTCCGGTTGGAGTCCAGTAAGCTCCCTGGACGACCGGACGCGTCCGGTCGCCTGTGACCGGACGCGCCACCGCGTCCGATCAAACAACCGAATCACGCGCAGACACTGGACACTGACCGGACGCGTCCGGTCACACAGTGACCGCGTCCGGTCCAGCGTCCGGTCACCTCTGTGACCTCCGTTCGCTTCCGTTTGATTTCCGTTTGATTTTCGACTTCCGGCGTAGTAGAAAATAGTCGTTTCATTTCCCCGAAATCGCCTGAATCCCGCGCTCGCACGCTCGGCGGGAGGGAGAGAGGACCCCAAACCCTCTCTACCGCTTAAACTCCAACGCCATCGCAAATGTGCTAACACCACCAAGTGATCATGTCATGTGCGAGTGTGTTAGCATTTTCACAATCATTTTTCGAGGCGTTATTAGTTCTATCCAAATGTATATGATCATGAAATGCACAACTAGAGGCACTTAGGAGTTCAATAGCCGCGTCATTCCCCTCTTTATAGTACGGCTATCTATCCTATAATGTAACCACACCCACTAGGTGTCTTGGTTACTAAAACACAACCCTTAAGCATATACCTTTGCCTTGATCACGTAGGGTTGCGTCCGAATCCAAGTGTGGCCATCATGATCACCATGTCCATCTTGCCACAAACCTTGGAATGTACTAATCCTCATGTGCTACAAACAACTTAAGCATAGGATTAGTACTTAGGCATTGTCACTAATTACCAACACCAAACATAGAGCTTTCATCACCAAACTCCCAATCACCACCAAGCTGTCTAGGTGATGGCGATCACCAAGAGTAACAAGCTAGAACTCTCACTTGACCACAACGAGCCTAATGAGAAGATAGATGCACACTTGCTACTCCCTAGTCACTAGTGAGGGACTCTCAAGCTTTGATTCTCAAATCACTACCCTCACTAGAGCTCTTGAACTCCCTTGCACTCCAAAGGTATTTCTCAGCTGAACAAATGAGCAAGAGACCTCTAAAAGAGGTGGAGGGGATGTATTTATACACCCCACAGTCAAATCCAAGCATTACCTGCCAACTCAGCAAAATACGAGATGACCGGACGCGCCGGTCGACGTGACCGGACGCGCCGGTCGATCGTAACGGTCGAAAACCTGAAATACTGGCTGAGTGACCGGACGCACCGATCAAGGGTGACCGGACGCGTCCGGTCGTGCAGGGAGCTTACTGTACTCTGACCTGACGCGCGACCGCGTCCGATCAGTGATGACCGGACGCGTCCGATCGTCAGAGTACCTTACTGGAACGTGACCGGACGCGCCGATCACTTCCCAGTCGCATCCGATTAGTTATTTTCCCTTCTGTGACACGTGTCAGCCTGAACACCGCGTCCGGTCCTCGCAAGGACCGCGTCCGGTCAATAGCGCTGAAACATGGTAACAGTTTAGTACTGACCGGACGCGTCCGATCAAGCCAGAGACCGCGTCCGGTCAAGGGAAAACGTCTCTAACGACTCCGAAACGCGATGCAACATGAACCAAGTTGCTTCCAACTGAACTTTGAGCTATTCTAGAGCTACCTAGTGCTAAGTTTGATAAGTGTGCACCACACCTAAACAAAAGACTCACCTAGGTCAAGCTACTCGCTCATGCCCCCCTTTATAGTACGGCCAAAGGAAAAAGCGAAGATCCTAACGACTATTCCGAATGTAACTCAACACCTTGACATCCGGAACTAACCGTCCTTAATCTTGACGTCAATCCTTTGAAAACCGAAACGATTTCCATCAAGGGGCATGAATACCATAGTGTCCAAAGCAGTTATCATCCCATGACCTAACTTACCAAAGTTTCTGCAAAACACACGTTAGTCATGGTAATAAAGTGTTGTCATCAATTGCCGAAACCAACTCTCGGGGCCTAGATGATTTCAGTTGTGTCATTTAGTGTTTCCATATATTTGTGGTTAGGAAAGTTCATTCTCCGTCAATTAGGACTAGTAAAATAATGAAATCTACTTAGTGAAGGGGAATCATGGTCCTTGCAAGGGCCCAAAGGTGTGATCCAAGAGAGGAAGGAGTGAATTGAGTCACTAATTTTTTTTTAGGATAAAAACTTGATTCTACACAAGATAAACAAAACAACTTTCTAGTAATATGTGCACCTATGTGTTTATCTAGTGCCTCTACTTATTATTTACCAAGGAGTTTTTGCAATTTATAACTAATTCTATCAAGTAGCCTAAGATAACCTAGGAGAGGTAAAGGCACACAAAAGTAGAAGTGTAAATGGTGTAAGTAAAACAAAAAAGCGAGAAAGGGCAAAGTCCCTAGGCGCAGCTATGTATCCTATGGAGTCAATTGCTATACAACACCACTGAGGTATGCCTTTAGTCACGATGTTAGACTATAATGCTGGGCTCACTATAAAGGCCCCCACCAACCAAGACAGCAATGGCAAACCACTAAGGCTCATCGCTTGCTACCTGACTCTCTCTCTTTCTCTCTAGAAAATTTCTCTACCAAGGAGGGGTTCTCCTCATCCCCAAATACTAAGTCACTGTCACTCCCACCAAGCTTGGAGGGTCATCGACGTTGCCAAGGAACCACCAAGGCTCCAAGGCTCCGGCACACCAAGATTGCAAGTGCACTCAGGCCAACTCTCTTGCTCTCACAAGCTAAGGTCTAATCACCCGCTAAGATATCTACTAAACACAATTACAATTTACAAGCCTTGGATATGAAAACTATTCACTAAGCTTTAATTTCATATGGTGAATAGGGTATTCTGCATTTTTACTAGCTTCTTATATAGCTTCAAAGTAGTATAACACATCCCAGATAACCAGTGGTAAGGGTTATATATAGCTCATCCACTGAAATTGTTTTATTTAGGAAATTTGTTTTCATGCTTAAAATATTTTATTTATTTGAAGCAACATTTTCTCGTGAAGCAGATGTGTATCTTTTAAAAGTTACGTGTTATGAAACAAATCACATATATTTCTAGAACATTTTATTAAGCTGGAACAATAATTTTTGAAGCCAGACCATTTATTTAAGGAACTTCTATATATATACGCTCGATTGTTCCCAAAAAGTTCCTTTGAAGTTCTTTCACACTGAACATGCTGATGGTTAAATTTCAGTACTAGTACATCCATGGATGGAACCGTCCCGTGACACTCCGAGCAAGAAAGGCAGTATATACCACAGTAATGATACTGGTGCATTTGATAGGAATACGGATTCAGATAAAAATGTTTCAGATATAGATTCTTTTAAGAAACATTTCAGGAAATGAATCAGAATCACTTTGTAAAATCGTTTGATTGGTACACTAGATTCTCATAACACGTAGAGAAAGTAAGAGAACCGAAAGAGAATCGGTGCAAAACCACCCTCCAACCGATTCTGGAACCTATTTGTTTCCCGATGCCGTATCGTGCGTTCGAGTTTGAGCGAACGCGGCTCGGAGACTGCGTTTTAGAAATCGTGAGGTCTAGTTCATTTCTTCGGACTCCACGCCGCGGGCAACTGCGAGCCGCGCGTCCGTGGCGGGGCGTTCGGTGGGTTTATTCTACTTATGTCGCTCCTCTCGGTCGCGAACGCGCGTACGCGCGGAAACAAACAGGTCCTAAGCACAGTTACGTGAGAAAACGTTTCTCGGCTGAAACGTTTGGCTTGTAACCCGTTTGGTGCCGTTCCAGGTCATTCTCGAAAGAAATCGGAAACGATTCAAACTAGCCATACGGCCCCACAAAACCGAATAGGAATATAGGGCAAGAATGGGTAAGCCTCGCAAGTTGCAAACACGAGAACGGCACAGCTTACTAGTACTAGTAGACATACAGTGACACAGATGCAGCACCCGTGGTCCGAGCCTAGGACACTAGCTAGGTACTGTACAATACTAGTTTCCAGCGCCGATCTTGCGAGACGCACCACCAGGCCGAGGAGCCCTGGCGTCGTTGCTGGCGAAGGCCACAGCGGGCGACGGGGACGGGGTGACCGCGTCCACGGCCATCCCGGGGCTGGCAACGCAGCACCGAATGCCGTCGCAGCAGTCAAAGCGGCAGCACGGGGTCGGCAGGACCTGGCCCTCGGCCGCGCCGAGCACCAGGAGCGCCATCGCGACGGCGGCGACGATCTTGCAGCACATGGCGCGTGGGATCGTCCGGTGGCTGCCTTCCTTTAGTTGGTTGCGGTTTTGCGAGACGGGACCCGTCAACCGGCTGGGTTTCTACTCCCTCCATCCCAAATTATAAGACGTTTGACTTTTTTGACCTCAAGTTTGACCACTCGTCTTATTCAAAAAATTTATGCAAACATAGTCAAATTTAAGTCATTCTTGAAGAACTTTTATTAATAAACCAAGCCACAACAAAAGAAGTGATATTTTACACAAATTTTTGAATAAGACGAGTGGTCAAACTTGGTGTCAAAAAAGTCAAACGTCTTATAATTTGGGATGGATTGAGTAGATGAGTGTGGTGTGTTCCGTTCTTGCCTTCTTGGGCACTCCTATTTGTAGGCTGCGAGGGGTTGAGGATGTGCACTGCAGGCCAAATGACTGGCTGTGGCGAGGAGGGTAATGCAGAAACACCTCGTGGCCTCGTGATCCAGGCCAGCAATGAACAGCTGCCGTATCTCTCTTGGCAGATAAAATCTGAAATTAAATGTTGTCATATATATCATCTCCCTTGCTGGCTCGTAATATCTGAAATTAACAGCTGCCATATTGATAGCTAAATCTTATACTATACTCCCTCAGCCCTATAATATATTCTGCTATATTGATAGCTAAATCTTATACTATACTCCCTCAGCCCTATAATATATTGTATTCTAGCATTCAAAATTTGTCCTCAAATATAATGTATTCTAAGGATAAAAATCAATTTTGTATTAAATACTTTCTATTTATTATCCAATCACCATTAATCATGTCGATAATATCGTCTGATTAGAAAATAAAATAAGGATACATACGTTTTTTATGTCCTCTTGAAAATACTATATTATAAGACAGAGGGAGGACTAACAAAACACACCACACCAAGTTTACTCGTGACCTCGTGATCGAGGCCGGCAATGAACAACTGCCGTATCTCTCGGGGAAGGTAAAATTAAATGTTGTCAAGTATATCATCTCTCTTGCTGGCTCGTAATATCTGAAATTAACAGCTGCCATATTGATAGCTATAACTTATACTATACTCCCTCCGTCTTGTAATATATTGCATTCTAGCATTTAAAATTTATACTAAAATATAATGCATTCTAAAAGACAAAAATTAGTTTTGTATTAAATACTTTCTATTTATCATCCAATCACCATCAATCATGTTGATGATAGTATCTGATTAGGAAATAAAATGAGAATAAATACGTCTTTTATGTTCTCTCTTAATTTGTCTTAAAATTTGTAGAATACACTGTATTATAGAACAGAGGGGTACTAACAAAACACACCACACCAAGTTTACTCGTGGCCTCATGATCCAGGCCAGCAATGAATATCTATCGTATCTCTCTTGGCAGGTAAAATCTGAAATTAAATGTTGTCATATATATCTCTCTGGCTCATGATATTTGAAATTAACGACTGCCATATTGATACCTGAAACTTACTATACTAACAAAACACACAGTTCATGTTGTAGCCACATAGGGCGTGTTTGGTTTCCTAGTTATTCCCCTATCCAGGCTCAATTAAGCCAACTTAAGTTTGTTTGGTTGGCTGAAGAGGCCTCTTAGCCAGGCCCCAGAAGGCCACTGATAGGCACTTAGCCTGGCTAGTGGAAACGAAGCGAGCGAGCGTTCCCGCTAAGCTAGGCTCCGTCTAGCTTTTGGGGAGACATGAATTTGTTGCGGCATGTATATGGTTGAAATATTCATAGCAGATCCGAAAGCTTTTGGGATGCAAAAGCTTTACTGCTGTAGTTGTTGTGAATAAGATCAATGTGTAACAATCAAACTTATTGCTACATTGTGCTGAATTATCGGATGATGATTCTTAGTAACCGTTTCGCTACAAATGGTTATGTGTTTATTGATTTATGGTATCTGATGAGAGCTACGAGTACAATGATGCCCTACTACTGATTATTTTGTGTTTGATAACTGATATATGCTCTTACTAGAATTTAGATTGTTTTTTGCAACGTCTTTGTGGATTTTGCTTGGAACTCCCATGCTAGGAGGCTCGCGAATGACGGCGGACTCAACGTAGCTCGTTGATTAGATTCCTTGTAATCTCACTTGTTTACTCGGATTCAAAGTGCCTATTTTTTCTTTATTTGGAATTTATTTTAGAAAAAATAGAGCTATTTGTTCATTGTTAGGTGTTGTCCATCAACAACAAGGCACGGATATACACAACCTCTATTAATCTCAAAATCTACTAGCTCAATCTCTTAGGGTGCTTATAACAAAAAGGTGTATATCTATGTGTTCATATAAGTAGTGTGTGTATGTATATAGGAGCGTCTGCATGTAAATACTAAGGAAAATAAATTGCATTGTGATAGTCTTTTTGTTGTGTTATTTAGTGTTTCTATTTGTGGGTGAGGAAAGTTCATTCTCCGTCAATTAGGACTAGTAAATAATGAAATTAGTGAAGGGAAATCAACATCCTTGCAAGGGTCCAAAGGTGTGATCCAAGAGAGGAAGGAGTGAATTGAGTCACTAATTTTTTTTGTAACCTAAGGATAAAAACTTGATTCTACACTAGATAAACAAAACAACAATCTAGTAATATGTGCACCTTTGTGTTTATCTAGTGCCTCCACTTGTTATATACCAAACAAGAATTTTGCAATCTATAACTAATTATATCAAGTAGCCTAAGATAACCTAGGAGAGGTAAAGGAACACTCAAGCAGAAGTGTAAATGTTGTAAGTAAAACAAAAAAAGCAAGAAAGGCAAGCTTCTAAGACGCGGCTATGTATCCCGTGGTGTCAATTGCCAAAATGTAACACGTATTTATAGTTCCACTGGAGTATGCCTTGGGTCATGGTGTTAGGCTATGGTGTTGGGCTCACTGTAAAGGCCCTTGCCAACCAAGACAACAATGGCAAGCCACTAAGGCTCACTGCTTGATACCCAACTCTCTCTCGTCTACTACAAAATTTCTCTACCAAGCAGGGGTTCTCATCCCCAAATACTAAGTCACTGTTACTCCAAACCAAGCTTGGAGGGTCATCGACGTTGCAAGGAGCCACCAAGGCTCCAAGGCTCCGCCACACCAAGATTGCAAGTCTAGTCAGGCCAACTATATATCTTGCTCTCACAAGCTAACGCCTAATCAGCCACTAAGATGTCTACTAAATACAATTACAAGCCTCGGATATGATCGCTATTCACTAAGCTCTCATGAGGTGAACAGAGTGTTCTGCGCTTTTTTGCTAGCTTCCTAAAGCTTCATAGTACTCATTACTAAAAAAAACTTCAAGTACTCTATCACACCCTAAATAACCAGTGGTAAGGGTTAGATATAGCTCATATTTAGGAAATTTGAGCAGGTGTATCTTTTAGAAGTTACGTGTTATGAAACAAATCACATATATTTCTAGAACCCTTTATTTAAGCTGGAACAATAATTTTTTAAGACAGAACATTTATTTAAGGAACTTCTATACCTCGATTGTTTCCAAAAAGTTCCTTTGAAGTTCTTCCACACTGAACATGCAGATGGTTAAATTTCAGTACTACCTACATCTGTGGATGGAACCCTCGTACGTAACACTCCAAGCAAGATAGACAGTAGCTTACGTAGTAGACACATACTAGTAACAAAGCAAACACCGAATAGGACAAGAATGGGTAAGCCTTGCAAGTTGTAGACACCAGACGAGAACGGCATAGCTTACGTAGTAGACATAGACACACAGTGACACAGATGCAGCACCCGACGTCCGAGGTCCGAGCGACGGAGCCTAGGACGTATACACTAGCTAGGTACAGTACTAGTTCCCAGCGCCGACCTTGCGAGACGCACCACCTGGCCGAGGCTTGGCGTTGCTGGCGGCCAAGGCCACAGCGGGCGGCGCTGTGACCGCGAGCACGGCCATCCAGGGGCCGGCACTGCAGCACTCGGGCTTGCCGTCGCAGCAGTCAATGCGTCAGCCGGGGGTCGGCACTCGGCAGGATCTGGGCCTCCGCCGCGCCGAGCACCAGCAGCGCCAGCGCGAGGGCGGCGACGATCTTGCAGCCCATCGGCGTGCGATCGTCCGGCGGCTGGCTGGGTTCCCGACGCCAAGCCCTCTTGCCTAGCAGCTACTAGTAGTTGGTTGCAGTTTTGCGCGACGGGAACCCGTGAACCGGCTGCTTTTCTGTAGATGCGTGTGTGGTGTGTTCCGTTCTTGGGTGCTTAGTGTCAACTTGGCAAGCTAGGCTCCTACGATTCTTTCTGGGAAACGTGACAAACAAGGGGGCATAGCCGTCTCTCTGGGTAACACGCATGGGCTTGCCCTGCTCTTTGCAGCAAGGAGACCTGCATCTGGCTCTGGTGCACTGCAATCTTACATCACGGGCATGGAGAGATGCAGATGGCTACAACGACAAGCTTACCGTTCACGAACACGGGAGGTGTGCAGATGGGGTAGCTGCCGTCTGGGTCTTGCTGATTCCTGAAACATGCGTCTGATTCTGATGGTTCAGGCTGCCAACAGTGGCAATGCTAAAACTTTTGACCAGCAAGTCTTTAGCCAGAGTTTCAGGATACCACAGGTACCAGAAAGACCAATTGATTACTTGTTCGCAACAGAGTTTACTTACTGTCGCTGAAGGGAAAGATGATGTGCCAACAAACAAACAATAACAAAAAACATTCAGGGCCCTGTTTACTTCCCATGCAAACCCAAAATATTTCCTCTTTCATCCATCACATCGAATCTTTGAACGCATGCATGGAGCATTAAATGTAGGTAAAAAAATAACTAATTGCATAGTTTGTCTGTAAAGTTCGAGACGAATCTTTTGAGTCTAATTAATCCATGATCGGACAAATTTTACCAAATAACAACGAAAATGCTACAGTAACTTTTCACCCAATTTTTCTCAGCTAAACACACCCCAGATCTCACTCGTGTCACGTCAAACGAAAATGTTTCCTTGACTGCAATTTTTTTTCGTTTCCATTGATAATAAGACTTATAACCATTCCATTACACCAGAGAGAACCTGAGACGAGATTTCCAGTTGTGCAAAACATTTGGAAAAACCTATCTCGCCCTCTCCTGCTGTAAAACACTAGCAGAGTCCAATGGATCGGAAAATAAAGCTAACACAGAATTATAATAAGATCGATAGATTAAACGCCGAAATTAAACCTAAGGCATGTATGAACAGACTCCACAACACACTACGGGTTGGTTTATCTAACAAATAGAAACAAACCCTGTGCTTTCCTCCTAGTGTTTTTAATCGATCGGGTGCGGCAGACACCAAGAAGCAGACTCTGAATTTCCGATCCATTCTCGGCTGGGCAGCCGCTGCTGCGACACGCCTGGAGATCAGTGCCCGCCGCCTGCCATGACGGTGGCGCTGGACACGCCTCTCGTCTTTGGGAGGAGGACGAGCGCCAGGACCGCGCAGATGAGGGCGAAGACGCCGCCGATGCCCAAGGCCGGGGTGTTTCCTTTGTTGAAGGCGCCGTCGATGGGGCCTGCGCTGAGCGCGATCACCAGCTGTGGAAGGACGATGGCGATGTTGAGGACGCCAATGGTGAGACCTTGGCCACCGCCCTCCTCAGCGGCAACCTCAGACACCACGGCCCAAGGTACACTGAACAGCACCTGCATTCGTGCATGCAACAATTCGACAATTAAGCAATAATGCAACCTGAAGATAGCTGAAGAAACAGCTAGCTAGCAATAATCCAATGCAAGACAAAGCGCGCGTCTTACGGCCTGAGGGATGCCGATGAGTGCGAAGATGGCGAGTGCGCCGCTCTTGAACCTGTGGTCGGGGCCGGCGGAGAGGGAGGCGGCGAGCGAGGGCTTGTAGCCCTTCATGGAGACGATACCGAGCACGACCATGGCCGTCATGAGGACGAACACCATGAGGTTGCTGATGGACCAGACGACCCGGGACGT
Organism: Saccharum hybrid cultivar R570; assembly: GCA_038087645.1. Lineage (NCBI taxonomy): Eukaryota > Viridiplantae > Streptophyta > Magnoliopsida > Poales > Poaceae > Saccharum > Saccharum hybrid cultivar. The sequence continues at coordinate 4,152,285 of JAQSUU010000198.1, forward strand.
GAGCTTCCGGCACAGCTTGGGGATGAGGAACGAGGTGACGCCCAGCGCAATGGAGCAGAAGAGGAGGCCCACGGCGCCCTCGCGGACGCCCGCGTCGTACAGGTCCGCCTTGCCGCCCGCGCCCTGCGGCTCGCCGTGGAAGATCTCCCGCCCCATCCAGTCCGTGTTGTACTGGATGAACGGGAACCACGACAGCTGCGATCGACAAAGACAGCCAGTCAGATCGAGTCAGTGATGTGCGAGTGGTGTGCGGCGCGGCGCGCGTACGTACCCAGGTGACGGCCGTGACGGCGAGCACGCTGAACATGGCAGGGGGCAGGTTCTTGAGGCTCTTGAAGAGATCGACGAACGCGGAGCACGCGCCGCCGGAGGCGTCGTCGACGTTGGCCTTGTCGAGTAGCTCCTCGCCGGCGAGCCACAAGGTGACCGACATGGTGAGTATAATGAGGATCTGACCAACAAACCAAAGGAAAGCGATGTATCGATCAAAATCTCAGTGCAACGAGAGATGTACGAGAGACGAATGAAGCAACAACATTAATGGCGCTTGGTCGTAACTCACCACCGCAGTCAAGAAGGCGCCCTTGAGGTTCGCGCAGGCATCGCAGCACGCCGCGGTTTTGAGCCAAGGGAGCCACCTGAAATGGATATGGATCAACCAGCGCAGCGTCAACAACACATCAGTCGACCATCTCAACACGAATAAATATATGCTTCAGGAAAAACAAGATGGCGGGGCTACGTACTCGTGCCATTTCGCGTTGGCGCCGGCCAAGTATCCGAGCACGCTGCCGAGAGCCATCCACAGGGAGAAGATGGCCTGGCCAACGTTGGGGCCGTGCTGTCCAGCTGCAGCAGTAAATGAACAAACAAACATTAGCATCGCTAATCCTGCGCTGCGTCTGCGTGCTTGTGTGTGATCGAGTTCAAATACAGAAACCGCCAGCGAAACACATGCTCACCGGCTAGGTCGGCCATCATCGCGCGAGCCGGTCCCTGGACGGTGTTGTTGGCGAAGTCGAGGAACCAGAAGCCGACAATGTAGACGGCGGCGGCGTACCAGCGGGAGCCGGTGAACGTGCTGCAGTGCTCCTTGGTGTCACCCATGCGCCGCCCGATGTCCGCCGAGAACCCGATAACCATCACCTTGCATTGCCGGAGCACCAGCATCCATCATTATCAGTAAAGAAACAAACACGAGGGAAACTCTACTGCCAGTATGCAGCAGTAGAAGTACAGGTGTACAAGAAAGCAAAGGAACCATATCGCAGCGGAAAAGTGTGGTGTCATGACGTGTGCTCTGCTTACAGAGAGGCAGATGATGATGCATCCAGCGAGGATGAAGGGCCTCCTCCGGCCCATCTTCGACGTGCACCGGTCGCTGTAGTAGCCCACGATGGGTTGCACCTGCAATCAATTCCAGTAATGGCCACATTAATCCACGGCCAGCCTCGGAAAAGGAGGAAGATGACTGGATGGACGTATGAAAACGGATCTAGCTTGGTAATTATCTTATTATCTTATCTCCTGAAAATAAATCTTGGTAATTATCTTATCTCTTGAAAATAAATCTCGGTAATTAAAACCTCTCAATGCTAGAACATAAAGATGGAAATAAACCGTAGGTGAGCAGTTTCATAACAGATTTATTTTCATTTCACAAAATTTAACGTTCTTTATCTTTATCCAAATACTCCAGTATTGAGATAGGATCAGAATCGGAATCAGAATCATATATATACAAGAACAAGAGAATGCACGAACCACAAATCCGGCGATAGGCCCGCAGATCCATGTCAGAGACACGTAGCTGTGGGAGATCCCAAGAGTCTGGGCGGGCATATACCAAACATCGATCAGACGACCATGGAAAATTATCAGAGAAAAACAACTATGTATGAACAAACAACAAAGAACAAAAGACGACATGAACATGAACTGTAGGAGTACCTGAGAGTAGGGCGAGAGGAGGGAGAGCTGCAGCGCCCAGCCGTACTGGATGCCGCCGGAGACCATGCAGGCCAAGAAGAGCCGGACGATGCCTATCGGCGGCTTCCGGCTCGCATTGCTGCCATTGCCGTCGCCTTTCTTCTCGCCGCCGCTGACGACGCCGCGCTCCAGGTTCATGGTGGCCCACTCGAGCCGCTGCTTGTTGGCGTCCTCCTTGCCGTCACCGTCCATGGCTGCTGTGCGGCGGCGGCGCGAGGTGCGAGGAGCAGGAAACGAAACAAGCGCGCGGATTGGTCGCAGGAAAAAATGGGGGAGCGAGGACGATAGGGACAGGCAAATGATCACAGACGGGATAGCGAAAGCAAGCGCCGGGCGGAGGGGGGGTTTTAAAGGCCGGGGGAGCGGATGGCCCGGCGCGTGTGGTTTATGGCGGGTGGCCCACCGGCAGCGAGACAGCGGGCCGAAGGTTTTATCCGTTTGTTTGGGAAGGTTATCCCGTCCTTATAATCTGTTTCTTGGTAAGGGGTTTTGCCATGCTGGAAAGGATTAATGGCGGTTCATCAGGATATATACAGTTGTACAAAAAAAGGATAGGGCCGACATCAATGGATTGGATTGGATTGGATTGCAATATATGAGAATTCTTCTCCTTATTAGAAATTTAATTGTTCTTCATGCGGAATTTAACAGATTGGAAATATGTAGGATTTACTGTTTGTTAAATTTAACGAATGTGTTATTATCTATATAAATCTTGTCATTTGATTCTATCTTATCCAAAAATTACTTTAATAGAATAGAATCTCAACGTATCCAGAGCTGGCTGCCAGGAAACTAATGGATACTGATCGAATTACCGATTCGATACCTGTACATTTGGATTTATCTTATCCAAAGCTTACTTGTTTAATGAATGAAAACAATGTACTCCCTCAATTTTAAAATAAAATAATATATACACCACACTTTTCAAAGAGACAGCCTTTTATAAGTTTTACTAGAGTTATAGAAATAGTATCAAGATTTGTGTCTCCAAATATATTTGTTATTATAAAATATATTCTGCAGTGTATTATGAAAATGTTAGTATTTCTATATATGTTGTTAATTTTTTTAAAAAAAATGACTCCTTACAAAAACGAATATGCATTTGTTTTTGTACTATATGTATATACAACGGCTATATGGGTTGGCAAAGCTGGAAACGAATGGAAGAATGATGCAACCAGCTGACCTGTAATGTCGTTCTTATCCTCGAATTTATTTTCACACGAATGGAACTGTTGAACGTTGTACAGCAGGCTGGTGACATACTGATGAAATCAGTTTGTTAAGTGTTTTACTAGCTAATAATTGAATGGCTAGCTTCCAATATAGTCTCACTAGTCAAACGCGAGTCGTGAGACCTGACCTGCTTACCACCCGTGATTTTGGATCCTAGCATCCGAATTAAAGTGAAATATTCAAAAGAACGTCACTACTAGAACACAAACCATTTTGGACCCTACTGCTGCTAGTTAACTTTATTTAAATAAACAAAAGAATGAAGCGTGACGGCGCCGTAGCTAGTCTATCTTTCCGGCATGGTTCCAAAGAGCAAGGAACAGCAAAAGAATTAGCCGCCGCCTCCAATATATAGCGTTTGCTTGGATGGTCCACAAGGAAAGGAATTAACAAACAAATTCTGAACAAATGCTGCCCATGATCTCGATGGATACATTGCTAATCAGAGAATGTTCAGTGGGGGATGGTCTGTTGACCCTATGGACAACCTTTTGGGTTGTTCCCTCTCGTCGTTTCGCTGAGCGTTATTACAAGCAACAATGTTTGTGTATGTAACAACTCTTTTATTTAATACTGTATATTCATTATGTGGTAGGTACAACGGATATGAAGATGCCAACTTTCGATCTGTTAATGGACATAAGCGTTTCTTTCCATATGTCATTATTAGGAAAAGAAAATAAAGGAACTTACTGTACCCCTGTGTAGTGTATGTACTTGTTGAAGAACACCAGGAGATGGGACACGGGCTTTACAACACACACATGTTCCTACGTGAACGTGATATGTTAACCTTAACCACCCCATAGGGCCTGTTTAGTTGGCCAAAGAGGCCAAAAAAGTTTGCGCAGTACTCGTTACATCGAATCTTTGGACGCATGCATGGAGTATTAAATGTAGGTAAAAAATAACTAATTGCATAGTTTGTCTGTAAATGTCGAAACGAATCTTTTGAGCCTAATTAGTCCATAATTGAATAAATTTTATCAAATAACAACGAAAAGTGCTACAGGAATTTACCCAAAAATTTTCACCAAATGCGAATCGGCGTGCAGTCGTTGGACCAAAAACCATCGGCTTCAGATGGCAGCTTGGTTAGGCGAAGATTGATTTTTTTTTTGAATAGGAGAAGATTGATTAATTAAGGGGAGAACAAATTGAAGATGATGATTTGCAGTGGGCCCACGCCCATATTCTTCATTCTCCCCTGCAAGTCTGCAACTGCAATCACAAATCACGAACTCGTGCAGTCGTGCTCACCAGTGGTACTTTTGCGACCACTCGCTTCTCATTGAAAGCGCGCACTTTAGGTGCAGCTTATATATCTTGCCGCGCCGGCGCCGGCGCCGTGATGTTTTGACATCATAATCTCTCAAGTCTGGTGGACAGAGCTTGGAGTGGTGCCATGGTGGGATTGCATTACTTTTAACCGTACAGTGTAGGGTACTGCATTGCTGATATTGATCCTAAGAAAAAACCGTGGGTACAGCTAATTCGTGAACAGCCAACCATCGCACTGTAAAAATAGGATAGGTTCGATCTATGGTCATTGAGGGCCTCCTAAAAGGATATACTAAATTCATCTAGTTGTTCTAAAGAATCAAAACGGTCGGTTATTAATGGAATTCCTTGTCGGCTTTCCGTGAAATACTCGTTTGGTCGAGGACTTCCAAACACATCATAAGCTAAACCCGTACTGACAAATAACCAACCCGCAATGAATATGGAAGGTATAGTAATGCTATGAATAAACCAGTATCGAATACTGGTAATAATATCAGCAAAAGAACGTTTTCCCGTGCTTCCAGACATGCTGTGCTCCCAAAATTTTTATTCAAAAAAGGAATTGATTCCGTAAAAGATGGGATCCACCAGTAAATAGAAAATTATTAATATTTCATTCTTGTGAGATTGTCAATTTTGTACCAAAGGTGTATTTTGAGTATACCGAATTAGTATAGCTATCCTTCCTATGGCACAACAATTCAGTTTTGCTCCGTCCCGAAACAGAATTCCTTGTTTCTCTTTTTTTTTCCTTGTCTATAGAAAAATTACATGTTATTCAAGGCATCAATAGAACCCCACAATTTTTGGGTAAAGGCCTTTGCTCCCCCCCCCCCCCCCCCCCCCCCAAAATATTTTTGCCGTTGCAAGATTGCCAACGCAGCAACATACTCCCTCCGTTCCTAAGGCCAGTTCCAGTGAAAGTTTCATGTAAGTTTCATTTGCATTAAATAGGTTGCCATATAGGCAATATTAATGACATGACAGTGTATTTAAGAAGAGAGAGAAAAAATATGTTTCATCTATATAAAACTCTCTTAACACGATTACCAACTCTCTAGGAGTCTTGAAATTAAATGTCTATGAAATAAAACTTTTTTATTAGAAGTGGGTGTTTCATTCAAGTTTTAATTCATTTTAAATAATATGACAGTCTTGAAACAACCTAATGAAATTCCCCACCGACACCGGTCCAAAGAGTGTCGTTTTGGCCCTGGAACCCTGTCCAAAGAAAATGTCGTCCTACCGAACGGGCCCACCTACAGTACAGCATGTTGCAGCCTTATCTGTTCGCATATGCTCCCTCCATCCTCATCCGCTAGCTCCCTCCGACCCTGTTCTGTCCCCACATCTGCATCCTCCGCCAGAGCACGTATGGGTCTCGGCCACGGCGGTGCCATGCGGGTGGATATCGAGCCAACCGTATTTTTTTCTAAGCTTTTTTTAAGATTGGTATAATCTTATTCATTATTATTTCTTGCATTGTTTAAGACCTAACTTCATGACGAGCTTAAGGAGCCGAGCCTAACGAGCCGAGCCGAAGTCGAAAATCGTTCCAAATCAAGTCATTTTCATTTTAAAAGAAAAATGAGTCTAATCGGAGCACTTTTGTACCGAACCAGCCCAACGAGTTTTTTTGTCCACGACCGTGCCTCCACTCCACCTCCAACTCCCGGACGACGGATCTCCTCGCCAAGTCGCCATCAAGCGGCCGCAAGGCAGACACGGCTCCAGCGACCGGTGTCATAGGCACAGGTGCCCACGGGTGAGGCCGCGCGGCTCCGGCGAGGTCGAGCTCGGCCACCGGCGATGTCGAGCGTGGCCCCTGGCAGGCGAAGCCGCCGCGGCGAGCACTCTTCCTCCTCGCCCACATCCCATGCCCCGCCTACAGCCTCTGCCAAGGCACTGCACGCCACCGTCGACGAGGAAGAGCAGTCGGTGCCTAGTCGGAGAGGGCCGCTTCCACGGAAGCAGAGGCGGATCAGGCCAGGCGCGGAGGTGGAGACGACCGTCGTCGAGCGGATTTGGAGTTCTGGACGGAGTTCTGTGCTTCCGAGCGACCGGCATCTGATACCTTGCTATCCGCACTCTTCATACTTTAAATCCATCCTCTAAAAGGAATATTCTATCATGGTCATCGAGATTCTCTTCTCTATATCACTTTCTCCCGCACTCATCCATCTTCTATATCTCTACTCTATATGAAGTGGGACCCATGCGTCATTCTCTCCACTTTTTTCCCCTTCTCTCTCTGTCGGTCGGTCACATGAGCACAAGCAGAGGTCGAGCGCAGGCCCGTAGCGTAGGCTCGCTGTCACACCACATTTAGCGGTCAAGGAGGCCATCCGCTATTTTACCGTGCCATTTGTAGCATCCGCTGCAGCCCGCTGGTCCGGTAAAAGCTCCTGGAGGATGACTTTACTGGACCCGGTGCAGCCGGTCTTACAGGGGCGTTTTAGTCCTTTCGCTCTGGCATTGGTACGTGTGGAGGAGCCTTAAGGGGGCGTTTGGTTTGGCTGCATCTGCTGACTGCTGTCGGCCAGGCTCTCTGCATGCGAGAACCGTCGTCGAGCCTTAAGGGGGCGTTTGGTTAACGTTTCTGTACATGCAAGATTCCCTCGTAGCCAGGCTCCAAAGAAACGTACAAATTGAGCGTATCTGATCGGCCAGGCCGGTGCGATGCAGGCTGGGCGCGCAAGCTGCATGAGATGAGAGAGCAGCGGTGCAAGGCCAGCTCCTGCGTCCAGGCAACCAATCAGGGCGTGTTTGCTACGCTGCTCCCAGGAGCCAGGCCCGCCGCCCAGGCCGTGGCCAGCCACAGCCAGGTCCATGTGGTGCAAGGGCTCGTGTTTGGGAGGAGCACCAAACCAGCCAGGCCCAAAGAAGAACGTGTTTGATTCCACCCCTATAGCCCGGCCAAGGTCATTTTACAGCTGAAATCGCCTGAAGCGACCGCCGGAAGCCAGGCCCTCAAAAAACGGTGGGGGTGGCCGTTTTCCGGGAGCCAGGCCAAGAGGTCCTTTTTGCTCCTGGGGAGCCTGGCTCCCACCCGGCCCATGGCCTCCGAACATGGAGCGCTGCAGCTCGGGGCGCGAGCCACCCTCCCGGCCACCCTCCAAACACGCCCTCAGCTTCTCTGTTCAGCCATGCTGCACTCACCCAGGCAACCAAACACCGAGCAATTCCATGGCAGCAGCCTGGCCATGGAGGTTCTGTCTCGGCCTGTGCGATGCAGGTTGGTACATGCAGGCAACCAAACACGCCCCTAAGGGGGTGTTTAGTTCCTATGGTAAAAAATTTTGGAGTGTCACATCGGATGTTTCATGGGATGTCAGAAAGGGTGTTCGATACTAATAAAAAAATTAATTACATAACTCGCTTAGAAACCGCGAGACGAATTTATTAAGCTTAATTAATCCGTTATTAGCATATGTTTACTGTAGCACAATATTGTCAAATCCTGAATTAATTAGGCTTAAAAAATTCATATAGCAAATTTATCGCAATCTGATTAGTTATTTTTTATCTACATTTTATATTTTATGTATGTGTCTAAATATCTAATGTGACGGGGTGAAAAATTTTTAGAGAGAAACTAAACACCCCTAAAACGACTCTTTTCGGGACGGAGGAGTACGCAGTAAACGGTAGTGCAACAGCCATGGACAAGGAAACTTCAATTTGATTTGACAATGGGCAGCTAGATTTCTCTGTAGCGCTTGTCCGCAGGCCGCAGCAAACGGTGGGTGAGAACGAGCACAGAAGCAATGCGACGCGCATTCACAGCGCAGCTGTCACATGTTTCCCCCTCTATACTTGTGGTGGTCTGGTGCAAGTGGAACACACAGAAACTAGTACGTACTTAGTAGGCGGTTCACAGTGGCAGTCGAAAACGGGGAGGGCGAACTATCCGAATTATTGTTCAATGATCACGACACGACACGCCGCGGAAACGGGTCGTGCGTCCCCTCACCCCTGCCCCGCTGGATACGCACGCACGCACCGCCGCCACCGCGGGGCCGTGAAACACAGGTCCTTTTTCTCCGCCGCCATCTGCCGCTGCGGCCTGAGCACAGGGCCGCCATCTGCCGCGGCGGCCTGAGATACCGCGCTTCCTCCGCCGCCCACTCTGGCACCGCAACCGCGCCCGCCACCAGCTTATACTACATAGTACATTGCTCACGACATAAGTCCCATATGCAAACACTAAGGAACAAGGAGGGGCTAACAAAGTTGTTGAACAGTGACAACACGCCAATCCGATCTGCAGAAGCCAAAGGCAACCGACCGACACAGAAACCAAATCATCGGACAAAGAAAGACTGCAGCACAAACCGGATCATCACAAGCATAAGCATGTCAAATTGCGTTGATAGATATACCGAGATTATGATATAGCAGCAGTCTCCTTTCAAGTTGTTGACTTCAGAAGGCATTAAACAGTTCCCTACGGTGAGTTCCTGCTAAGTCAAACAACCAAAAAAAAATCCCCCAGAAGGGGTCCCCATAATTCCTTCCACCCAGCCACACCATCCACCAAACAGCTAGTGAGATTCGGACAACATTCTGATCCAAGCGTCACTGGGCTCAGTTCTCCTCGCCGCCGTCGTCATCATCTTCATCATCGTCCAACTGCAAACCACAAGATGCCATCATACGAGGGAAAACTTGATCAACAAAACAGATACATATATCTAGAAGCCATAGTTGTTATTGTTGCTCTATGCTCAAAAATACATTGTAGCAAGACAATGTTGTTAGCCAAGTTTGTCAGGGAATCACTGCTTTTTGTTTGAACTCGAAAGAAAACATAATGCAAACAGGATAATAAGCTTACATCATCATCATCTTCATCTCCTTCGAATTCATCTTCAACCTCCTGGAAAGAGAGAAGGTAAGGACCAGATAAAAAGATTTAAGATAAATGTAGGCAGCAATACTGACATTGTTGAAGTATTTCAAAGGATTAGGCCACAAGTCTTCCTTGATGATCTCCGCCACCTGCACAATTTCAAATCTCAGAAAACTCTCTCAAGGAATAAAAAAAAAGCATGCAACTTCTGGCCTTCCAAAACGAACATATGGAGCAGATTGCCAGTTGATCAGATAAACTAAATAAGTACAAAAATTCAAGCACAAGAATTTGTTTGGTATTCTCAGTTTTTTACAAAAAAAAAGTCTGAAAATTTTAATTCAATACCAATCAACAAATACTGGGCAAGTTAGTTGAGTAGTGCAGTTTGGGACAATGTGAATAACGCTGTCAAGAAAGAGTGACATGAGTTTTTACCTCATCTTGCACACCATCAGCAAGACTCTTGAGCTCTGTATCACCAAACCAGGTGAAAAAAACTGCAAGGAAAAACAAAATAAGATGTTACCTTTCTGATTTCCAGTGTAAAACTGTAACTGATGAAGGCATAAATGACAGCACACTGATGATAGGCAAGACAGCTTTTGCACTAATCAACAAAAGTCTTCAGAATAATCCAATAAGAATATAGTTTAAAGAAAGTTGCTAACTACAGTATCTTGCTAAGAACAGGTTTGCAAGTAACATATAGAAGCTATTAAGTAGGGTATTCTACTCACAAACAAGACTGTTAGCATGTGCAAGTCAAAAAAAGACAAGAGCTTGCAAGCATACGTGTCCAGAGACAAAAGATTGCGAGCATGCGACAAGGTTCACACTGAGAGATGCACACTTTCTATGAATTTATGCCATTTTGGTATGGTTTCCAAGAGAATATCGACTTCGGTTTCTTAAGCGCTAGAAGACAATGGCATATCTGTTGGCCACAAGGGAACATGTATCCAGATTGGCTAAGGGATTAACTAGACGACAAGCGGTAGCATGCACAGGATTTCATGAGCCTGAAATGACTTTAAAATCTATATATTAAAAGAAAACTGTAGAGGAGAAATCTAGCTTGAGAAAGGTAACCAAGAGATGATTCAAGGAATTATATGGCGTGTGATTTCGTGATTTTGGTCTCAAAAATGTAATTTAACCAAAATATCACAGTACACATGTATTATACATTCTATATTAAATACTTCATGCTAAACCAAAAAAAAAGGTGCATATTTGTACACCCTTGACCCAAGGTAGGACCGCCCCTGGTGACAAAGCACACCAAATTTGGCACGCCTCATCTTACCTCCTTAAGAACCTTGAACTGACTGCTAAATTCACAATGGTTAGCAACTACAAGAGCACAATAGAATGGAAGTACTTTTTGATGCCAGACCTACTTGTATAGTTGTATACTTCCAGAATAAGTCAATGTATGTCCATACTAAGTTCATTAAAATTGAATGCACCGTTGTCCAAAAGGTCATACATTTGCATGCAGCAGGATTATTTGAAAGTCAGTGACCTCAGACCATGGGACATTAATCAATGCAAGCCATATGTATTATAGTAACAAAAGCAAGAGAAACAAACTTCTTAATCAATCCACTGGTTGTTCATTGGTCACAACAACAATATTGTGCAATACCTCAGTATGTAGTAAGAAATCTACACAAATGACTCAAGAATTCAAGTATACATAACAAAATGTGTGATTAGATATCCTGCTGAGAAATAACACTTCAAATGCGGGTCAATAATTATAAACCATAAATATGACAACTTAATGCATAAGGTCACAATAAATAAAATCTTGGCACTATATCAACCATGGCATATACATTCAAAAAGTATAGCATCACAGAAGACTATAAACAAAATGACAGCATAGACAACTTGACAATCTAACGAAAAAATAAACATGGTATTAATAACCAACCTTTCCTCTACTAATGGGCGCTTGCTCCCCTTCTTGTTAATACCATTTCCATTTGCAGGTCCCTTCACATACATTATTGAAAAAGCATTAGACTTTCTACATCTAAAACAAGCACTAGGTGTAGTTTTGGAACATGACAGTACCATTCCTTCCTTCCACTTAATTTGAGAAGCTTTTATTGTGGTTGTTCCATCATCAGCAAAGGAATATGTCTTTGTAAGCTTTGTGTCTTCAAAGTACGGGTTCTCAGAGAAGTTCTGCCAGATTTTTAAAATTAAACAAGTAAATACAAGTGAACCAATGTGGAAACTATAATTGACTGTAAGAAATGATACTTACAAGATGAATGGAGTATCCTGCCTTAACATCAGAATCATCCACATCAATGGAGTCCAAGTACTTGAATATCTGCAATGAGAGATCATAAGATAACTCTATGTTACATAGATACATGAAGAATAACCACAAAACTGGTATTAAATTCAAAAAAGTTTATTATGCTTTCCAATTCAATATTCATAATTTCAAGGGATTGGGAAGTAAATTGTTTGAGGTATAGAATACCTTCTGATCCTCTTCAGTCAGAAGCTCACTTAGTAGAGGATGGCTCAAAAACTGTAGGGTAACAGCACATAACACAATAGATTAGAATCACATGCATCCATAAACACTTCCAATAAAAAGAAACATTTGTATAGCACAGAGTAGCCTACGAACCGCTGTGAGCCAAAAGTCCGGGATGGTCTTGATAATGTCACCCCTCTTGAGATAGACAGGTCTGCGAATCTCACTGTATTTCTGCTCCACCTCCATAACCTTGTCACTTGCTTCCTCATTTACCTGTCAGCAATGAACAAGTGTTATTGTTTGATTCACAAAACTTCCATAGTTTAGTACAGGCTCGGAACCAATGATCACTTTGACTTGTCTCAAAAGGTCATCTTTTTTAAACAAATTGCCTCATATGTATGCCATGGCTGAATGACATGGAGTATCAGGGCGTGTTATCAACAAATGAACAAATGAGATAAGGTAGCAAGAGTTTTTGAACACATGATCTGTGTTGCTTAATTTTGGTTATAAATGCAGCATAAAAAGTTCCACGGGAACACCCTGCCTGGAGCATCAAAAGTTACACAGAATCCACGTCAAAATCACCTAAATGCTGTGACTAAACTAGATATGTTCTGTAACGCTATAAAAAAAATTCTGCACTATAACAAAAGTTACTAACTTCAGCCACCAGAAGCACCTTAGGTATCAACCAGGACACAAGCCTCCTACTCTCTAGCTACAGACTGCCACTAGAATTCCATCCTCCAACCTCCAGGGGCACAATTGGTATACAATTGGTACAGTGCCCGAACAAAACTAGCAACAACCGAACCGATACTGCTCAGTGCCGGAAAATTCCCGCATACCACAACCGCAGCGGTTTTTCCCAAGTTCCACACAACCTTACGCTCCTACCCAGACCCCACTACTAAATCCGACAGTGCCGACCACCCACAACCCACCACACCGCACGAAGGATAGGAGGAAGAGGCGTGCGACTGACCTTCTCGAGCTCGTCCTGGATCTCCTGGAGCTTCTCGATGGAGAGGACGAGGGCGCCGTCGATCTGCTCGTTCTCCTCGCCGCCGTCGGCCTCGGTCTTGGCTTTCTTCCCCTTGTCCGCCGGTGCCGTCATCGCAGAGCCGCTGGCCTGGCTCGCCTCCTCGCGCTAGGGTTTTAGCCTCTCGCTGTGTCGCCTGCCTGGTGCCTGCCTGCGCGAGCCGGGAGAGGGAGGGAGGGAGGGAGGGAGGAAAGGGAGGCGGAGCTGGGGAGAAGGCCGCGAGGCCCGCGGCAGCTCTATTATAGAGGGCGGTGCGGTGCTGAGATTCGCGCTCGTGTAGTGTTGGGTCGGCTTCGGGTGGGCCGGGCCGTCGGATCCGTGCGGAACTGTCCACTCCCAGCGGGGGTTTTCTAAAACCCTAACCCTAAGGATCCGGTGCGGCGCGGCTGCTTGTTTTGTGCGTTCGAGTTCGGCCACATGAGTGACGGTGTAGCCGTGTGTAGAGTTGGAACGAGCCAATTGGACACCCGATTTAGTTTTTATTTTACTGATTTATATTACCGTGTTTAAAACTTTTTTAATAATATATATATATATATCCAATATAAATTCTGTTAGATGTGCTACTGCTAAGTGCTAACCAATGAACTCGGCACGTGTTCGTAAAAAAAAAAAGACGGCACGTTTCCTTTTGGGACACCTACCGTCAGCACAGTCTTATCCTTCCCCCTTTCCTCTCTTTCTTCCCTCCATTCCCTATTCCCATTCTTCAATAACATGGTTATTTGGTTCAAATCCATCTAGGCCCTAGCGGTGCCTAGGATCCCAAGAATGTGTCTATATGTATAGCTGCTTTCTTCTTCTGAATTATAAGTTATTTTAATATTTTTAGGTTTTTATTTTTTATTATTATATATCTAGACATTGTGCATATCTAGATGTATATAAAATTATATATTTAAAAATCAAGAGAAATCACAATTTGGAGCAGTGATATTCATATCTATATCTTTATCTTTACCTAAATATTAAGGTCTTGTTTGTTTAAGTTTTTTTTGTCATATTTAGACTACTAACTTTTGGATTTTATAAAAGGCAAACAACTCTTATAAGCCAAAATCCTAAAAACTCACTATGGGCTTGTTTAGTTGGCGAAAAAGTTTGGGTTCGGCTACTGTAGCACTTTTCGTTTTATTTGGCAATTTGTGTCCAATCATGGACTAATTAGGCTCAAAAGATTTGTCTCGTGATTTACAACTAAACTGTGTAATTAGTTTTTTCTTTCGTCTACATTTAGTACTCCATGCATGTGCCGCAAGATTTGATGTGACAGGTACTGTAGCACTTTTTGGGTGCACTTTTTGTGAACTAAACAGGCTCTAAGGCTTTTGACTCCCGAGGTCTTTTTGGCTTTTCAAAAGGTCTAAAAGCTCCTGAAAAACTAGACAAACAGGCCCTAAAGAGAGAAGTGTTCGTCTTTTTTATTTCTCGCAATGCTCTCACACCTCTGCATGTTCTATAAATGACCTAGATTCACAGTCCGTGCTTATACGAGTTAAAACAACGTACATCCAACAATGGTATGACATCCAATTCCAAGACATGTTGTGACGGTACGGCGTTTAATTACACAACGTATTGAAACATGCGACGATCGTTGAATAAATCTTTGAACCGCAAATCGTCCAAGTGACCGCACAACAAGTTATACGTCCCATTACAACGTACGGACACATCTACTAGTCTATAATATCTACTCCATCCATTCAAAATGTAAGTCGCTCTGGCTCTTCTAGATACATAGCTTTTGCTACATATCTAGACATGGCTTTTGCTACGTAGAAAATTGCTATGTACCTAGCAAATCCAAACGACTTACAATTGGGAATAGAGGGAGTATATCTATATCTATATTGTAATTGTATTAGCATCTATACTTAATATTAAAGAGTCATGTGATTCTTTTGTCCGTCTTTGTTTTACTTCCCAAAATGCCCTCACGCCCTCCATACCCCATATTTGATTCGAACTCATGAATCATGCTCATACGAGTTAGAACAATTCATATCCGGCTATGATACGAATTCCATGACGATTTGTTTTCATTGCAACACACGAGCATATTTGCTAGTTACGTAGCAAGCCAAAATATGTACCCTAAACAATTATTATTAGTTACCTAACAAGCCAAAACATGTATCCTACAACGTAAATTACATTGGTGGTCCCTAAATTATCATTGTGTTCTTATTCAGGTCCTTGAATTACTAATTTGCATGTTAGGCTTACTGAACTTCTAACGAATCACGTAATCCCCTAAGTTCACAAACTAATAAGGTTATCAAATGAATCGTAATCACAATTGAAATGGTTGAGAAAGATATATGAGTTAGTATATGTTCTAAAGTTGCAAAAATAGCATAACGATAAGGTCCCATTACAAAATTGGAAATTTCAAATTGAATCCATTTTCTAATTATTGTATTCTTTTTCGAGAATGCAGCCACTCAGATTCGAATCGAGATGCTTGAGCACTGCTTCCTAAGAGCAGCGTGTCTACCAATTTCACCCAGTTCAAATCCACCATGAGGCAACACTTTATTCGACATGGCAACACAGGTGACACATGATTTATGCAAAGAAGTCATGGGATCCTTCTAGTCCTTGTATTCTCGCCCTTCTCCTTCCTCCATTTCCCGTTGTATCCACAAGCACCACCGTGGGCCTATCATCCTCATCCGCATCGCCACACCACTTTGCTGACATCTAATATTGTCAAGTAAAACAATATTTTACTTAGGATTTTGATCCTAACAACTTTGCTAATAGTGCAGCGCTTCCTACATCCAAATGAACCTCGCTGTGCTTCCCCATTGCCACCAGAAGGCACCCCTTTCACCTTGACCATCGGTTTCAACCAAGGTTGTTATTAGGATTAGGATAGTGGAAAGTATCTTTTTGCCTGACATTACCGGACTCTACAAATATTTATATTTATATTTATATTATATTTATATATAGATTGTAATACCATATAAAGATTCAATCTATGTTGCTTGCGGTTGCAGTGGTTCTTTTGGTCATGGCTGCTCTTTGGATCTTTGAACGGGACTGCCTTGCATTGGACCCACTAAATCCACAGCAAAAGGAAGTAGGCTGGAACAAGCCAAGAATGATTTAAAGAAGAGAAGAGCATAAAGCAACAACCTCGGCACAAGAAACTACATACTACTTGTATAAAGCACCACAAGATGTGTTGTCTTTGCGTAGTTTTTGCATGGAGAAGCGTGCTGATGATTTCCCTCTCTTGAAACAGAAGCTTTCGCTGCATACACGTTACACGAAGTTGGTACCTGCTGGCGGACCATAATAAAGCGCTGGGCTCTGTTGAGAGCAACAACAATCCAGAATCTCAATACCAACAGAGTTTGGTTTTGAGGGTTTCCTCTCCAATCCCAACATAATATAAAATGATTGGGCCTTCAGTTTGCAGAGTGCCCTCATTGGAGCACATAATTGTGTTTTGTTGTATGCTACAATGGCAATTGAAATAATTTTTTTTGAAAACATAATGGCAATTGAAATATTGGATTATGTTGCAGTTCGTCATGACGGTATAAAGAGATATCTCGGTATCAATCGTTTTGAGCTTTATGCTTTTGGAGTTTGGACCAAAATCTTACCAAGCGCCCCTATATCTGCAAACACAAGCAACAGAACGCATAGTTCCTGAATCTCCACTCTGCAGTTTTCGTCAAGTTCAGATAGAGACACCTTCGCATGGACACACTACTGCTTTCTAAAATCTTTGCCAATATCAATAGTTCAAGAGATGGGTGAGAATGGATGCTCATTGGCATCGATGGGCCATTGTCGTCGCGCTTGTTCTTCTGGCCTCCACAACAGAAGTGGCCCTTGCCATTTGAAGCATGGGAGCCCTGGCGCCAAGGAGTAGTCCAGACGCCTTGCCATTTGCGAGATCTGATTCGCCGAAGAAGAAGCGCACAGCGGCGGCCACGCCCGGGGTTGGCTCAGCCCCATCGACCGTGTTCGATCCCGACCGGATGAGCAAGTGCCGGGTTAGAAGAGGATCTGACCCGATTCACAACAAATGCTAAGCTCGAGTGTCCAAGAAACAGGAGAGAAGGTCTGGTTTCTTTCAGTAGTTTCTCTCTTTTTTCTCTAGGTTGACTTGTTTAGTGAGATGGGTGAGAAACAAGAGAGAAGGTCAGCTATAGAGATAAATTGCGCAGAGATGCTTTGTTAGGGGAGAGAGTCCATGGTTGTGGCAGTCTGAGCAAGATGTAATGTAATACATATAAGTTGAATAAAAAGAAGTGTTTTTATCTGTCTGAAATGAATGAAGTTGATCTCTAGTCTAAGACTAGAAGCAGCAGTGGATCCTTGTCAAAGGGATTTTTTTTTTGTGTATGCGACACATTATCATTTGTTATTATGTTATAACATCTCATGGTCATCTTTGATTCGTAGTTGACACCGGAAGATGTTGAACTATTGATGTTGGTCAGCGCATTGAGTAGTCGTTAGGTGGTTAGTTACACCGGAGCAATATGTTCCACAGTTAGGCTCATGCTAATGCAACTCCTCGTTTTTTTATAACAATGCAACTCTTGTTGATGTGCTCTTGCAGCAGAACACTCGTTGCCCATGATAGTGACATATCAGATCTGAAACATCAACATTGCCATTGCCTGATATCAGTAGAAACTCACTGCTTATTTGAAAATCAACATTGCATTTTCTTGAATCATCACAAACTCAACAACTTAGATCGATCGCTCAGCCCTAATGGAAAAAGGTTGTGGTTAGCCGTCAGCCTATAAATCACGAAAGGAACAAATGAAAGAAAGCTGTCTAGTCGAAGTACGAATGCGACTCGCCGAAGCGATTGAACCATACTAAGATTCAATTATCAATCTACGCATGATATTCTGATATGAAACAGTAAAACCAAAAAAGGGTAGAAGGCCAAAAAAAATTAATGTCAAGAACTGGACATGCATGATATTCTGATATGAAACAATAACCAACCAGCCTTTGCCCTCAGCCGGCACACAAAAAAAAGAAAAAAAAAACGACAAAAAAAGTAGAAGCCAAAAAAACAATATCAAGAAGCGGACACAAAAAAGGACAAAAAATAGTAGAAGCCAAAAAGAAAAATAAAACAGTATAGAAGCCAAAAAAAATAATGCCAAGGACAAAAAAAAAAGGAAAAAAGGAAAATGAAATGTCAAGAATGGGATAAGAACCCATGCCCTTTCGGACCAGTACCTGAAACTGGCGCCTTAGACCAACTCAGCCATCTTGACATTGGGTAAATAATTTTTATGTAGTTCATTTATTCACTCTTATCATGCTAACACATCAACAATAATCTTCCAAAACGTTGGTTTGCTCCGAATCCTAGCGGTTTTTTTTTTTGCCTCCAGCCACTTCCAAAGTTATTAATCCCTCTTGTTAAAAATACATATTTTACAATCTTCAAAACATTCCTTAATTGCATCGTAAACTAATTTCCACTGTATGGAGTAAAGTGATCAATTTACTTCATTAATTCTCATGCTTAATCTCACCTCAACAAAAAAGAACAAGGGTTGTGGAAGCCCGGGGGGGGGTTATTTAAGATTTTAACAGGGAGTAAAATAGCTTCTTTTGTGGTGTGACATTTGGAAATCTTTTGATAGTACTATAACCTTTGGCATTGATGTCACTTGTAATCAGAATTTGATGAACAAATGGGATGATACTCTTAAATGAGATATGATAGCTTCCTTATGGTCTAACATTCTTGCCAATACATTATCTTCATTCTGTTCTGGATTGTAATCCCTAATGAAAAAATAGCTCCATGAGCAAAAGCCCCTGCCATGATGAACCATGCAATGTATTGGTGATGAGCATATAAAGCAGCTTGAGTAGTAAGTCTTGTGCTATGAATGCATAAGCAGGTAAAGAGTACATATGTTGAGCTACTAAGGAAGTAATAACCCCTAAGGAAGCTAGAGCAAGGCCTAATTAAAAATAAATCGAATTATAGATTGTATCAAGTTGTACCCTCATCCAACATCCATATTTTTCGTTGGATGAGCTGTAACTTATATTATTTTTTCTTCGTTTTAAATAGAAATTCCTTTGCCCAGCTATTGTTTCTTTTTATATCTTACAAGTACTTAGGATGTGTTTGGTCTTCCGACCAGACAGCAATTTCACGATGTCGAATTTGCGAGACAAGCTATCTGCCAAGCCGTCAACCAAATAGACCCTTAAGGCATGATTGGTTTGGGACCAAGCTCCCACTGGCCTGGCCGAAAGTTTTGGTTTAGACGGAAGCACATGCATTCTTTGGCGTTTGGTCATTTGGATGTGTAAGAAATATAGGAGATGGACACGCTTAGCAGCTTTTGCTACCGCAGAATCTCTATGGTCTATGCACAAACGGAGAAACTTATCCGGAGAGCCAGATTTGGACGCCTCTTTTGCATCCCGCTGGCCAAGCACCCAAGCCCAAATGCCCGTCCGGACAAATGGCTCGGAGGTCGCATCCGTGTCCAGCCTAGCTACAGTAAAAGCATGTATCCAATCACGCACGCCCTAAGACACTAGCCTCGTAGAAGAGCTTGTGGAGAGAAAAAAGAAGAGGAGGAGGCATGTAATCCATTTCGCCAATAGATGAGGCTAGTTTGGGGAATATTCACTAAAGACACTGAACAAATTTATGCGACAAAAACCGAGAGAATGATGACACGATGCAGGTGCGAGTGAGCACATTTCATTTCAATCTAGTCAATATTTGATACGGTTGCACTCCATTCAGGAGAAATGGTACGCTGAAGAAAACTTAGAGGGATGTTTTTTTAGCCATAGGATCTTTGTTTCGAGATTTGTTCACTAAATACGCATAAAGAAGGGAGGCCGAGGAAGGGGAGGGGATGCGCGTGCGACGAGCACCGCAACCCACCGCTGCCAAGGAAAGTTTCTTCCATTATCCTCTTTTTATATCTCAAACCACACTTACGCACTTTGTATTCTGTATATGACCTTAACTCATTACCCGTTATCATATACGAGTTAGTAAACAACTCGCATCTAACAATGATCAATACGGAGCCTGATTCCGAGACGTATTGAGTCCTATTCTTATCTCTTTCCAAAGGAATTCAAAAAACAAAATAAGAAAAAGAAAAAATACTGGAATTCTGGATTTTTCAAATTTCTCTCATTAAAATATTCCAAAATTCAGAATGGGTTTAGTTACTGAAATTCAAAAAGTGAATCAAAGAATTTTAGTATCTAGTTATTAGTTAAAAAATATTTATTAAAATACAAAAAAAGATTGAATAATTTTACGCCGTTCATATCTTGTATGTGACCATGACTCATTACTTGTGCTCATACGAGTTAGACAACTTGTGTATATCAATGATATAAAGTTCGATTATTATGCGTACTAGCAAATATGGCCATACGTTGCAACGGGAGAAAAAAAAAGCTATCAAATTTCATGGATAACAGAACTGGAATCATTCATATCTATTTATATTTTACAATGCCTTTGCTTTGCTACAGGGTGGTTTATTATTTTTTATATATTTTCTAAGTTGGTCATTAATGTAAAATTTCATTTTTGCATTGTCATTATTTATGATTTTATATTTTTATTTTGTCTTTTCTTTTGTAAGTTTTATCATTAATGTAGAACGTTCATATTGGCACTGCCATTATGTATTTCTTTTAACTTTTCATTTTTTTCTTGATTTTCTGAATCCCTTTTTGTTTTATTAGTATTTTTATGTCTATTCTGACCAATGTGCCTTTTTTATTGTACAATAGGATTGATTTTTTTAAGATTACAGGCTTTTTAATATCTCTTAATTAATATCCAATAGATTTTTTAGGCCCATACGAAGGCCCATTCGCAAAAAAAAAAATCTGCTTTGGTGTCTCTTACGGTCGAGTGGCTCCAGCGTGACCCGCGCCCGCTGCCCCGCTCCATTGGCCACTGCACTCAACAGTGGCCCGCTTGCCTCGCCGCCACTCCACGCAGGCACACGTGAAGGCGCAGTCGCCTAGCGCAGGCCACCGTGACGGTTGTCAGCCGCCCTATGACTCTCTGATTTCTCAAGCTGTTTTTCGATCAAGAACTGTCTCTAACAAGGATTCTAAAGACAGGCCATCCCTAGAGAAATTGATTTATGGTGGCGGGTGGTGTTATCTGCTGAACGACCGAACTGGCAACCAGAGGGTGGTAATGGGAGCATTACAGTTTTCTCGTCGAGCAGACAAAAAGTTATGTGTGCTAAATTACAATTATCCACACATTGTATCTCTCCTCTAGTCAATCAATAGTTAGCTAGCTGATACACTATTACTTAATAGTGACACAATCAAATGGAATGATACACTGCTGAAAAACTTAAGCTTTGCTGAACTGCAGTAGCAAGCGGATAAATAGAACAGCTGCAGGGACCGTACATGCTGAAAATATTAGTCACCTGAAGAAACACTGTCAAACCAACTGAGATGGAAAACTGCAACACCAGAAGCTACTGGTGCACACCTGAAAACCGAACAAGCAACTCCTTAGGAAAATCGAAGATGCAGAGCAGTAGCTACAGAACAACTGTTCTAGAACTTATGGCGAAACTGAAAACAGCAGCCACTGTACTGCCATCATAGATCGACAAGCAAGCTACTGCTGGGACTACTGTGTTGTTCCTACATAAGACAAGCATAGACAAAGAAGCAGACATGAATACAAGCCGCCAAAAATGATTTCTATAAGAAAAATGGGCTGCATATTGGTCAAGTGGCCTAGCAGAAGCAAGCTATGATTAAATTGAAAAGACGCTGCTAAGCCTCACAAAAATCAGTGTGTTGCTCCTTCGCTTAACCTGATCGATGCAGTTCTGGTGCTTCTATTCATGATACATTATCGTTTCAGAAGCAACACAGAAACAGATGCTAACCAATCTGCACCAAAACAAAATCCCAGAAACTAGAATTTGGACCTGATCGATGCAGTTCTGGTGCTTCTGTTCATGAAACATTGTCGTTTCAGAAACAACCATTGTCGTTTCAGAAACAACACAGGAAACAGAAGCTAACAATTCTACACCAAAACAAAATCCCATAAACTGGAATTTGGATCACAGCCTCACACCATCACGATAAACCAAACCCAACGATCCATCCAAAATATTGAAACTTTCTCACAAATTTCAGAATCCATCAAAAATAGTGAAAAAATACAGTTTTACATTAAAGTAGCATCCCATATCTATATTTATTGTTAAAAAAATAAATAGTGCAAAAATAGTTAGCATGAAGTTCAAGAACTTCACAAATTGTTAGTTAATTTCCTGACGTAAATAATCCAAGTACTACTGCAACAAAAACATCTTGGTATAGTGTCGGCGGTGCCTAGTCAATTGTGCAGATATAATTAAAGACTCGTGACTCATCTCTCACTCTGTTGAAAATTATGGTTCACCGTCACGTAACATCTCTCTTCAGTGCTTTGTGCAAATTTGGTGAGCTAGGTGAATCAAGGTCCATAATGACTGTATACTCTTCTGTAGATCCAGTTTTCAGTAGTGCATTGTTACAGTCTCCAAGGAAACTTTTCAGTAGCAGCTAGTCATTCTGCTTGCCAACCCTTGTACTAAATTGCATGGTGGTTATTAAGAAATATATAGATACTCCTTTCAGAACCAGAATCCTTTAGATATTGAAGAAATATAACCACTTTGTTGATGGTGTAGAGCCCTTCAAATGAGTCTCACATGTATGGGAAAGACAGAGGATGAACTAAAGCACAGCCATAGGGTAACAATTGATTTTAGACTGATTCGATAATCAACAGTTTCAAGTGCTCTAATAATTGCACACAAATAAATCGTCTACATTATAAAAAATATACGAGGAAGCTATTTGACTATCTCTAAATCTGAGTATTTTTTAACTGTAGGTAAATTGTCTTCATATATAATTCTTCATTATGTCAAAAATTGATTTCTGAGTTCATAGTCATCCCGTTTGTAATAAAATAATTAACATATAAGCATCATGTAAGTGAAAAAACTATTATTATATATAAAACTAATATAAATATTTATGGTTTTTACTTTTATTGGTGGCAATTGTAGTTCTTCATCTTTCCATGCAAACATGATCTCTTTAAAAGTCGGACATCTAAGTTTTCAACATTGTCTGATTTAATATTGAAAGAATATATATTCTGCAAAAACAACAAAAGCTAAAATTAGTACAATGTAGAACCAAGACTTGTAAATTAACAATCCATCATGAAAGGATCAAGATGCCCAAGAGGGGGGGGGTGAATTGGGCTTTTCTAAAAATTAATTGCAAGAATTAAATCCTACAAGCCGGAATTCACCCCTAGTGCCTACTTGTGTTCCTAGTGAGTCTACCGACAAAAGTTTTGCACCCTAGTTTCCAATCCTAGTCTAGCATGGCAATTCTAGGAAAGTAAATCAAGCAATGAAAGTAAATACGAGAATATAAATGCTTGAATGTAAAGGGCAAGGAACACGGCGATGTTTTTCCGAGGTATCGGAGAGTCGCCACTCCCCACTAGTCCTCGTTGGAGCACCCGCGCAAGGGTGTCGCTCCCCCTTGATCCGCGCAAGGATCAAGTGCTCTCTACGGGTTGATTCTTCGACACTCCGTCGCGGTGAATCACCCACAACCGCTCACAACATGAGTTGGGTCATCCACAAGCTCCGTCGGATGATCACCAAACTCCCAATCACCACCAAGCCGTCTAGGTGATGGCGATCACCAAGAGTAACAAGATAGAACTCTCACTTGACCACAACGAGCCCAAATGAGGAGATGGATGCACACTTGCTACTCTCTAATCACTAGTGAGGAAATCTCAAACTTTGATTCTCAAATCTCTATCCTCACTAGAGCTCTTGCACTCCCTTGCACTCTAAAGGGTTTTCTCAGATGTTTGAATGAGCAAGAGACCTCTAAAAGAGGTGGAGGGGATGTATTTATACACCCCTCAAAGAAAACGAACCGTTATGTTCTGACACGGGCTGACCGGACGCGCCGGTCGAACTGACCGGACGCGCCGGTCGCCCGTAACGGTCAAAACGCGAAGTTGAACTGAACGACCGGACGCGCCGGTCAGGGGTGACCGGACGCGTCCGATCGTGCAAGGGACCTTACTGTAAGAGCACCGGACGCGAGGCCGCGTCCGACGGTTGATGACCGGATGCGTCCGGTCCTCTCTGGACCTTACTGGACTGTGACCGGACGCGCCGATCACAGCCAGGTCGCGTCCGACGGGTGTTCCCTCAAAGTGACACGTGTCAGCCACTGACCACCGCGTCCGGTCCTCGCGAGGACCGCGTCCGGTGGTCAGGGCCGAAACCCTAGCGCGGTTACGTACTGACCGGACGCGTCCGGTGCTGCCGAAGACCGCGTCCGGTCAGTGGGAAACAGCCCGAAACTTTCCGAAACGCGTCGCAACTTCAACCAAGTTGCTTCCAACTGAACTTTGAGCTATTCTAGGGTTGCCTAGCACCAAGTTTAACAAGTGTGCACCACACCTAAACATAGGACTCGCCTAGGTCAAGCTACCCGTTCATGCCCCCCTTTATAGTACGGCCAAAAGAGAAAAACGAAGATCCTAACGACTATTCCGAATGTGTCTCAACACCTTGACATCCGGAACTAACCGTCCTTAATCTTGACGTCACTCTTTTGAAAACCGAAACGATTTCCATCAAGGGACACGAATACCACGGTGCCCAAAGCAGTTATAACCTCCATGACCTAACTTACCAACGTTTCTGCAAAACACACGTTAGTCATGGTAATAAAGCGTTGTCATCAATTGCCAAAACCAAACCTTGGGGCCTAGATGCTTTCAATCTCCCCCTTTTTGGTGATTGATGACAACACTAAGGTTCAAAAGATTAGAGTTGAGGTTTTCGAGCATGCTTGGTTCACATAAGCAAAAAGCAATAAGCACAAAGGGTTAGGAATTGCTTATGTGCCCCAAGCCAAAAGAGTGTACTTCATAAGATAAGACAAAAAGCGTTAGTACATATAAAGATATAGCTCATAAGAAATCAGAGTAAGGCACGGAAGCACAACCTTAGAGCTATAACTAAAGCGGTGACATATTATTAAAACTGTGACGAGATAACACATTAAGACTCAAAGTTTACGACTCGACGACAATGTCACACGAATGCAATGCTGAAAAGTAAACATGATATGCATGAATGTAGCACACAAAGAACGAAAACCCTCTAACAAAACTCCCCCTGAAACTACTCTCTCTCCCCCTTTGGCATCAAGCGCCAAAAACTAATCTAAGGATCTGACGGGGGGACAGACGGAGTCGTGTCGGGTGCCGAGGTGCGCGGAGTAATCACGAAGTGAAGCGAATCGCCCTCGGAGTCTGAGCTATCTGGCTGACCCTCTGAAGAAGCACGTGGCTGCGAAGGGGTCTGGGTCGGAGCAGGAGCAGGTACTGACTGTGTAGCAACAAGTGGATCTGTCTGAGTAACCTGAGCCTGAAGTGCGCCAGTAGCTGGGAGATCTGTCGAGGCAACTGAAGAAGGGATGGTCTCTGTAGTCCCGGTCCCTGTCACTGGAGGAACGGCTGCCTCGGGAGCTGACAACCCTGACGAAGTGTGAAACGTAGTAGTGTGCGAGGGTGTCGGCTGACCAGTCAACTCGCTGTAGGAAGCACTGAAATCACCAATAGGTGTGCCTGTCAGGAGATGCGGGCGAGGCTGGTCTGACGGTGTAAACCCCGTATGTATAGGAGTGAAGCTCGGGGACTGAAAAGACTGGGGAACCTGCTGCTGTGGAGATGTAAACTGGAAGCTCGGCTGTCCCTGACTCGACGGACCACTGGAATGCAAAGCCTGAGTCATGACAGAAGCAGACGGAGGAACCCCGACTGTGATAAGGTAGCGCAGGAGATCCATGTACTGATGCTGACTCTGTCGCTGCATCTCAACCTGTTGCCTCTGGATCTCAAGCTGCTGTCTCTGAAACTCGTCCTGACGAGCCTGAATCTGTGCAAGTGCTGCAGCTGTGTCCTGTGCCTGTCGCTGTATCTGCTGCTGCTGCTGCTCCTGAGCCTGGGTCAACCTCTCAAGAATAGCCACCATGGCTGGGTCTGAGCGAGAGGCTGAGCCAGATCCACCGGCCTCGTGGTCGTGAGACCGAGGAGACCGGTACCTGGGGATGGGCTGGTAGTCCTCATCTGTGCTGTCTGAAGTCACATCCTTAGGTATGTCAGCAGTCTGAGCCTCAAGGTCCGCGAGCTCTGCCTCAGCAAGCTCGTCAACTCTGGCGTCCTGCTCAGCTGCTGTCTCAGAAACGTCTGGGCGCTCACGCTGTCCTGGCGCTTGGGCCTGATCTCTAGTAACAGAGGCCCAAAGCTGACGAATATCATAATCAGGGAAAGCTGTAGTAGTGTTGGCTATCTCGGCCCTGATCTCTGGTGGCATCTGGATAGAAGATCTGATGATAAAGCAAATCCAGTGTGTATAGGGCAGCTGACGATTACCCTTGAAGCCCTCAGCAATGGTGTCCTCCATCTCACTAAGGATAAGATCCCAGATATCAAACTGTCTCTGTGAGAGCAGGTGGTGAACAATCCAAAGCTGCATCCGTGTCAGTCCCTCTCTGTAGCCAAGTCTAGGAAGGAGAGTACGTCTGAGAATAGCATCTAAGACCCTGGCAAGTGGCGTCAGGCTAGCAGGCGTACGACGTGACCCTTCGCCAAAAGGCTCGCGAAAACAGGGTCGAACCAGGTCGGTAGGTGGCACTGAACCGCCGTGAGGGCGTCTGGGAGGAGGAGTCTATCCATAGCACAACTGATGGATCCTCGTGTCAGAAGCTGGTAGTCTGAGGATCTCTCGGGCTCTGGAGCTGTAGAGTCTGTGATCGCGGCCTCTGAAAGCAAAGTGAATAAACTCATAGGCAGGATCAATCCACAGTGAAGCATAGAACTCTCTGACCCATGTGCCGCAGTAAGCACCTGTCCGTCCAAGAAGATCTGATAAGCCAGGCATATAGGACAGGTGCGGACGTAGCTGCTCTCCCACAACATCAACCAATGCCTCAAGTCGACATACCCTCTGAGGTCTGAAGGCAATGCCACTGTCAACTAAGGCCCTGTAGAAATCCTCCTGAAGTGGGATATAAAAACCCTCTGAAGCTCTGGAATCTCTGACAGGTGGAAACCATCGGCTGACCTCCACAAACCTCAACCCCTTCACCTGACGTGCTGAAGCACCCCTCAGGTCAAAGTGCTCGACCGGGGGTGACCTGAAGCTCTGGGAGGAGGTCGTGCTCCACGACGCTGGCCCTCTGGCCTAGGTGTCGCCTGAGTACGCGCACGTGTGGAGCGGCGACGTGGTGGAGACTGAGCTGCCTGCTCCTCTGTATCCTCAGTAGCCTGTGGAGCCTCGGTAGCCTGTGTAGCCTCTGTAGCCTCTGTCGGCTCTGTGGGTGGATCTACTGACATCTGCTCGGAAGGTCCAGTAGCCTCGGTACCCTCAGTGGCCTCAGTGCCGAGCTGTCGACCTTCAAGATAAAAGCGACGCTCGCATATGTGTATGCCACTACGTCTGCCACCTCTCTCTGCCTGCTCTGCAGCGTCTGCCACGGCCTGAGCAACCTCTGCCTCTGAAAGCGTCCTCCTCTTCTTCCTGGCTGCCATCTTGATGCGCTTACCACGCGCAATCTCATCACGGCGGGGAGGACTGTTGTCCCCGTCACCAGGAGCACCACCGGCGTTCTTGCAACGCACCATGCTGATCAACTGACTGAGAACCTCTGTGAGATGATGAACTGACACTCGAGAGGCTTGGCCTCAATCCGTATCCGCAGGCTTGGCCTCGGATTTAGCGAACTGATCTGACCCTGACACACCGACTGACTCTCTGCACGTATGGAATAGAAAGATATACTATAAGCACGTATATATCTAAAGATACGAAACCCTAGATAGCAAGCATGTGAGATACGAAGAGAAAACGTGACGCGAAGCTACCTCGGATCGACGAGACGACGGTGAGTAGAAGCGGTGACCTAGGTCGCGAGGATCCCCGAGATCAACGATCGAGCTCTGAAAACGACCGAGCGAGGTAAACAATGGATAAACACGGTCAAGGTTAGCCCTAACAACGGAATTGACAAGACTTGAACGAAAACGGACGAGTCGTCACCTGAAGAACTAGGGTTTCGAGCAAACCCTAGGTTAGGGTTAGGGCAAACCCTAGATTGCTCGAGTGAAGGTGGATGAAGATGTGCACGGGTGGCTGGGCACTGGAGGAGGGGCTGTAGCTGCGGCTGGTGCGGCCCTCGGCGGTGGACGGCTCGCCGGCGGCGAGGTGGAGCGCGCGAGCGCGGCGGCGGTGGCGCGGGCAACACGGGCACGGCCCGGGCGAGGTGGCGTGCGGGGTCGTGCGCGGGCGCGAGCAAGAGGGCGAGCGAGCGAGGAAGGCGCGGTGCAACTGCGGTGAGGGCTCGCCGGCGGCAAGCACGACGGCGAGGAAGCGGCGATTCGGCGAGAAAAACGAGCGGCGGCGGCGGATTCGATTGGATGAGGAAAAACCGATTGAAAACGAAAGGTTTTATGAGGGGCTCAGATCCGCTCGACACGTGATGACCGGACGCGGTGGTGCAGCGTCCGGTCACACTCCAGTAAGCTCCTGGAGTGACCGGACGCGTCCGGTGCGGACTGACCGGACGCGGTCAGAGTCCGGTCGCTGAGAGCTCGGGAATTCATCGCGGATGACCGGACGCGGTGGTGGTAGCCGGGACCGGACGCGGTGGTCAACACAGGCGCGTCCGGTGCAGCGTCCGGTCACTAGGTCTGGAGATGGTCTTCTGGATGACCGGACGCGCTGGTGGACGCCGGGACCGGACGCGGTGGTGAAGCATCACTGCGTCCGGTGCAGCGTCCGGTCCAGCGTCCGGTCGCTGTTCTTCGCCGTTTTTCGTTCCAAACTCCGACGCGACTTCTCCCAATCAAGTTCCAATTCAAAGAGACACAAATAAACACCAATTGGAACCTGATATGAGTGACCTCACTCAAACCCTCAAATTTTTCAAAATATTTTGCCTTAGGCTAGTATTATTTTTAGGAAAATAGGCAATAAACACCCGAGGAGCAACGTATGGCCATGCAATAGAGTTTTTTTAGACCTTTAGGAGCGTCAAAAAGCTCTCTCTATCCATGGACGAACACAGAGGTTGCTCAAAGCTAAACCGAAAAGAAACGATAAACAAACAACCATGCATATGCAATGCAATACAAGAAAGTAAAGCTAGGTTGCTTGTCAAGTTTGATCCACGGTTAGGCTTCTTCACTCCTCCAAAGGAGGGTTATCGTAACCGTGTTAGCCAAGCCCTAAATGCATTGCGATAAAATAAACGTGACATATAATACAATGCAATGCAAGTGACAACACACGCTCATCTTTTAAAGTTACTTGAATCAAGCACATTAAGTTCACTTCTTAGCCTACAAAAGGTAGCCTCATCCAAAGGTTTAGTGAAGATATCCGCTAATTGATTTTCACTTCGTACACCTTCTAGTGATATGTCATTTTTAGCAACGTGATCTCTTAGAAAGTGATGGCGGATATCAATGTGCTTGGTGCGAGAGTGTTGTACTGGATTGTTAGCAATTTTAACGGCACTTTCATTGTCACATAAAAGTGGCACCTTTTCAAGAACAATTCCATAGTCTAGGAGGGTTTGTTTCATATATAAGATTTATGCACAACAAGCCCCCGCGGCAATGTATTCCGCCTCGGCGGTGGACAAAGCCACACTATTTTGCTTTTTAGATGACCAAGATACTAAGGATCTCCCAAGCAAATGGCACCCTCCGGATGTGCTCTTTCTATCAATTTTGCAACCGGCATAATCCGAATCGGAATAGCCAACTAGTTGGAATCTAGCTCCTTTGGGATACCAAAGACCAATGCTTGGGGTGTGCTTAAGATATCTTAGGATTCTTTTTACGGCACTTAAGTGAGGTTCTTTAGGGCACGCTTGGAAGCGAGCACACATGCACACACTAAACATGATATCGGGCCTAGATGCGGTAAGGTACAACAAGCTACCAATCATAGAACGGTAGAGAGTTTGATCAACCGGTTTACCTCCCTCATCTAGGTCGAGATGTCCATTTGATGGTATTGGGGTCTTGATTGGTTTGCATTCTTCCATCTTGAATCTTTTAAGAAGATCCTTGGTATACTTTTCTTGAGAGATGAAAATCCCTTCTCTCATTTGCTTGACTTGAAAACCAAGGAAGAATGTGAGCTCACCAATCATTGACATCTCGAACTCCTTCGACATCAATTCACCAAATTCCTTGCAATAATCTTCATTTGTTGACCCGAAGATGATATCATCAACATACACTTGACAAATGAAGATCTCCCCATTAAGCTTCTTGGTGAATAGTGTGGTGTCGACCTTCCCAATGGTGAAGCCCTTCTTAATGAGGAAGTCTCGGAGGCGCTCATACCACGCTCTAGGGGCTTGCTTGAGCCCATATAGCGCCTTGGACAACCTATAAACATGATTAGGATATCTAGGGTCTTCAAACCCGGGAGGTTGATTGACATAGACTAGTTCATTTATAAAGCCATTTAAGAATGCACTTTTCACATCCATTTGATATAGTTTCATATCATGATGTAATGCATATGCAAGGAGGATACGAATGGCTTCAAGTCTTGCAACGGGTGCAAAGGTCTCTCCAAAATCAAGGCCTTCAACTTGAGAGAACCCCTTTGCAACTAGTCTTGCCTTGTTCCTCACTACTATGCCTTGGTCATCTTGCTTGTTTCGGAACACCCACTTGGTTCCAATGACTCTTGCACCTTTAGGATGCTCTTCAAGTGTCCATACTTGATTGCGGGTGAAGTTGTTCAATTCTTCATGCATGGCATTCACCCAATCCGGATCTTGAAGAGCTTCTTCTACATTCTTAGGTTCAACACAAGAGACAAAAGAGTGATGTTAAACAAAAGAAGCAATCTTTTGAGATCGAGTCATCACTCCCTTGGTAGGACTCCCTATGATGAGTTCTTGTGGATGTGCTTGAAGTAGAGGTGAATTTCTTCTATCAACCACTTGAGGAGGTGGAGGGGGAGCATCAACATCTTGAGCTTGTGCCTCGGCTTGTTCATGAGAGATATAGGTGTCTTCATTTTCTACTCTCTCATTCTTGTCATCATCTTGAGGCACACGTGATGAAGATGGTGGATCAATGATTTGCACATTGTCTTCATCATCTTTTGGCTTGATGTCTCCCACGGGCATGTTCTTCATGGCCTCCCTCAAGGGTTCATCACCTACATCATCACAATTCTCAATTGCTCCTTGGGAGCCGTTAGATTCATCAAATTCCACATCATATGTTTCTTCAACCAAACCGGTGGTATGGTTAAATACTCTATTTGCTTTGGACTTTGATGAGTAACCAACAAGAAAACCAATATCACAACGTCTTTGAAACTTCCCTAGGTGTTGACGCTTCTTGTAGATGTAGCACTTGCAACCAAACACCCGGAAGAATGAGACGTCCGGCTTCTTCCCATTAAGCAACTCATAGGGGGTCTTGCCAAGAAACTTTTGGAGGAAGAGGCGATTTGAAGCATAACATGCGGTGTTGATTGCCTCGGCCCAAAACTTTTCCAGAGTGTTGTACTCATCTAGCATTGTTCTTGCAAGGGTGATCAAAGTCCGGTTCTTTCTCTCAACTACACCATTTTGTTAAGGAGTGTAGGTTGAAGAGACCTCATGCTTGATTCCAATTTCATCACAATAAGCTTCGATGTTGGTGTTGTCAAACTCTTTGCCATTATCACTTCTAATTTTCTTTATCTTGACTTCAAATTCATTTTGAGCTCTCTTTGCAAACTTCTTGAAACAACTTGCCACTTCGGATTTGTCATGAAGGAAGAAAGTCCATGTATACCTTGAGTAGTCATCCACTATCACAAGACAATAGAGATTACCACCCAAGCTCTTGTAAGTTGTAGGCCCAAACAAATCTATGTGTAGAAGTTCTAGCACTCTTGAGGTTGGCATGAAAGCTTTGGTTGGATGAGTGTTTGCAACTTGTTTGCCCGCTTGACATGCACTACAAGGTTTGTTCTTTTCAAACTTCACATCCTTCAATCCTCTCACTAGTTCTTTCTTCAATAGCTTGTTGAGAGTGCTCATTCCAACATGTGCAAGCCTCCTATGCCAAAGCCAACCAAGTGAGGTCTTGGTGAACAAACATGTCATCAAATTTGCATCTTCGGAGGTGAAGTCAACAAGATAAAGGTTGTTGTATCTAAAGCCTTTGAATATCACTTGCTTGTCATCTATCTTTGAAACTTCCACTTCATTTGGTGTGAACAAGCATTGGAAGCCAAGGTCACAAAGTTGCCCGACGGATAATAGGTTGAAACTCAATGAAGCAACATAGAGCACATTTGAGAGTGAGTGATCATTTGATATTGCAATCTTGCCTATACCCTTGACTTTGCTCTTTGAATTATCCCCAAATGTGATCTTCTCTTGACATATCCCATTCTCTTCAATGGAGGTGAACATACGAGGATCACCGGTTATATGTTGAGTGCAACCACTATCAATAACCCAATGAGATCCACCGGTCTTGTAGTTCACCTACACACAAGAGATCAAGCTTTTTGTTTAGGGACCCAAACTTGAGAGGGGCCCTTGACTTTCTCAACTAGTGACTTGGCAACCCATATTTTCTTTGGCCTATTCTTGTTTGGGGGACCCAAGAACATGACTTTCATCTTTCCATTTGAATCTTTTCTTAGCATGTAATGAGCATTGAAGGCAAAGGGTCTAGCATGCTTGGGCAAGGGTTGTGGTGGTGGAGTTTTGCATTCATGAGCAAAGTAACCTTCTTGACCACACTCAACACATATCTTTGGCTTGGGCTTTGATTTGCTTTGTTGTTGAGCTTTTGCCTTCTTCTCTTGATTTGCCAAGTACCCAATACCACTTCTATCCATCTTCATTACGGTGTTCATGAGGAGCTCACTTTGCAAATATTAGCCTCTTGTGAACTTGCTTAGACCGGTCTTGAGATGCTCTTTTTCTTGCTTGAGCTTCTTGTTCTCTTCAATGAGTGACTCATTTATTGTTTGCTTCTCAAGAGCCATCAAACCTTTAAGCTTCTTGTTCTCATTTGCAAGCTTCTCATTCTCACACTTGATCTTGGCATAATCATCATAGTTGTTTGACTCAACCACACTCTTGCCTTTGCTACTAGAACCTTGCTCAATGCTTTCAATAATCAAATCATCACATGATGTAGCTATATCACACTTAACAACATTGTTAGTAGCATCATGTGTCTCAAGAGCAAGTTCATTAGCAACCACAAGACTATCATAGTCAATTTTTAATGTGATATATTTGTCTTTCAAAGAGTTATGTCTAGTGATGAGCTCATCATGCTTCTTCTCAAGTTTATCATGTTGATCTTTAAGCTCTTTGTTTGAGGTTTTGAGCTCCTTGAGAGTGGAAGACATAACTTCATTTTGATCTCTAAGCTCACCACTAGTCTTTTGAGCATTTTCAAGCTTTGATGAGAGTGATTCATTTTCATTTTGAAGCTCATCATTTTCATTTCTTGTCCTTCTTATGATTTTAGTGTATTTGTTTAGCAATTTTACAAGTTCATCATAAGAAGGTGCGTCATATTCATCATCACTATCACTATCATCATCATCATCACTATCATGGTTTTGTACCTTTCGTTCACCCTTGGCCATAAGGCATAGGTGAGTAGTGGATGATGATGGTGAAGAAGGCGGTGAAGGTGGTGGTGAAGATGTCGGTGAAGATGATGGCCCCATCACAAAAGCGGCAACCTTCTCTTTCTCATCATTGCTCTCATCTTCGGAGGAATCACAAGATGATTCAATGTCGGTGAGCCAATCACCAACAATGTAAGCCTTTTCTCCCTTCTTCTTCTTGTAGAACTCCTTCTTCTTGCCATCCTTCTTCTTGTATGGCTTGTTCTTCTTCTTCTCATCTTCTTCATCACTTGAATCATTTTTCTTGCCCTTGTTCTTGTACTTGAACTTGTCTTTTGGTGGTCTAGGGCATTGATGAGCTAGGTGGCCAAGTTCACCACAATTGTAGCAATCCATCTCCGAGATGGGCTTTCTCTTGCTACTTGTGAAAATTTTCTTTTTCTTGCCATCGAACTTGATGCCACTCTTGTTTAGCTTCTTTAGCATCTTGGTGGTCTTTCTCACCATAAGTGCAAGTGATTCATCATCGACATCACTTTCACTTGAGCTTTCTTACACGATCATGGCTTGGCCCTTCTTCTTCTTCTTGTCATAGCTAGCTTTGAAGGCCAAGTCTTTCTTCTTGGAAGATGATGAGCCCTCTTCCGGAGTGATGTGCATGTACATCTCATGAGCATTGATCTTTTCCAATACTTGTGTCGGTGTTGCGGTGGAGAGATCACTTTGATGAAGCACGGTGACAATGTGACCATACTTCTCAACGGGAAGAACACTCAAGATTCTCCTTGCAACATCCGATTGGCTCATTTGAGTGAGCCCAAGAGCATTGAGGTCCTCTACAAGAACATTCAAGCGAGTGTACATGTCATTAGCACTTTCTTTGGGAAGCATCTCAAAAGAATTAATTTTCTTTAAAGCAATATGATAGTGTTCCTCACGCTCACTCTTAGTTTCCTCATGGAGAGCACAAAGATTTTCCCACAAATCATGAGCGTTCTTTGCATTACGCACACGATTGAAGATATCCTTGCCTAAGCCCCGGTAGAGTGCATTTTTTACCTTTGCATTCCACCGGTCGTACTTCTCCTCGTCACCAATGGGGTTTGCGGGATCCTTGATAGCGGGAAGCCCTTGGGTTGCGGCTCTAAGGCACCCGACATCTATGGCTTCGAGATACGCCTCCATGCGGATTTTCCAATATGGAAAATCATCCCCCTCAAAGGTGGGAGGTGGTCCTTCCCCGTTAGACATCTTGCTCTAGGTGGTAAAGCCTAAATTAGGAGCAACACGGCTCCGATACCAATTGAAAGGATCAAGATGCCCAAGAGGGGGGGGGGGGTGAATTGGGCTTTTCTAAAAATTAATTGCAAGAATTAAATCCTACAAGCCGGAATTCACCCCTAGTGCCTACTTGTGTTCCTAGTGAGTCTACCGACAAAAGTTTTGCACCCTAGTTTCCAATCCTAGTCTAGCATGGCAATTCTAGGAAAGTAAATCAAGCAATGAAAGTAAATACGAGAATGTAAATGCTTGAATGTAAAGGGCAAGGAACACGGCGATGTTTTTCCGAGGTATCGGAGAGTCGCCACTCCCCACTAGTCCTCGTTGGAGCACCCGCGCAAGGGTGTCGCTCCCCCTTGATCCGCGCAAGGATCAAGTGCTCTCTACGGGTTGATTCTTCGACACTCCGTCACGGTGAATCACCCACAACCGCTCACAACATGAGTTGGGTCATCCACAAGCTCCGCCGGATGATCACCAAACTCCCAATCACCACCAAGCCATCTAGGTGATGGCGATCACCAAGAGTAACAAGATAGAACTCTCACTTGACCACAACGAGCCTAAATGAGGAGATGGATGCACACTTGCTACTCTCTAATCACTAGTGAGGAAATCTCAAACTTTGATTCTCAAATCTCTATCCTCACTAGAGCTCTTGCACTCCCTTGCACTCTAAAGGGTTTTCTCAGATGTTTGAATGAGCAAGAGACCTCTAAAAGAGGTGGAGGGGATGTATTTATACACCCCTCAAAGAAAACGAACCGTCATGTTCTGACACGGGCTGACCGGACGCGCCGGTCGAACTGACCGGACGCGCCGGTCGCCCGTAACGGTCAAAACGCGAAGTTGAACTGAACGACCGGACGCGCCGGTCAGGGGTGACCGGACGCGTCCGATCGTGCAAGGGACCTTACTGTAAGAGCACCGGACGCGAGGCCGCGTCCGACGGTTGATGACCGGACGCGTCCGGTCCTCTCTGGACCTTACTGGACTGTGACCGGACGCGCCGATCACAGCCAGGTCGCGTCCGACGGGTGTTCCCTCAAAGTGACACGTGTCAGCCACTGACCACCGCGTCCGGTCCTCGCGAGGACCGCGTCCGGTGATCAGGGCCGAAACCCTAGCGCGGTTACGTACTGACCGGACGCGTCTGGTGCTGCCGAAGACCGCGTCCGGTCAGTGGGAAACAGCCCGAAACTTTCCGAAACGCGTCGCAACTTCAACCAAGTTGCTTCCAACTGAACTTTGAGCTATTCTAGGGTTGCCTAGCACCAAGTTTAACAAGTGTGCACCACACCTAAACATAGGACTCGCCTAGGTCAAGCTACCCGTTCATGCCCCCCTTTATAGTACGGCCAAAAGAGAAAAACGAAGATCCTAACGACTATTCCGAATGTGTCTCAACACCTTGACATCCGGAACTAACCGTCCTTAATCTTGACGTCACTCTTTTGAAAACCGAAACGATTTCCATCAAGGGACACGAATACCACGGTGCCCAAAGCAGTTATAACCTCCATGACCTAACTTACCAACGTTTCTGCAAAACACACGTTAGTCATGGTAATAAAGCGTTGTCATCAATTGCCGAAACCAAACCTTGGGGCCTAGATGCTTTCACATCATATTAGTCCATATAATAATAGATCTATATTCTTAGAATAAAACATCTCTCTGGTAGGTGTACGCGTAGTTCCAGTTGGACGGCCAACATGCTCATCCATTCGTATGCAATGCAAGCCATCGCACGGAGCAGCACCACACCAACTTGCTGCGATAGCTAAAGCAAAATCGTTGTAGGACACACATGACCCGGGACTCGTATGCTAACAGACTGACATGACATGCATGGTGGGGCAGTATGTATATTCAAAATTCAGAGCAACGCGTAGTACCTGCTGCGGTGTCTGGCCTTCGGCGTCGGCGTGGAGCAGTGTCATCGTGGCCCTCAGCGGCCTTATTCAACTCGGCGAGATCAGAACTTGTGTACTTGTTCTGCTCGGCGAGATCAGAAACTTCTTCTGCACATCGAGATCCCAATGATCCAACCAAAAGCAGTAATATATAAGTATAGCAAAAAAAAGCAGAAGAAATTCGAGTCGAACTGGAGTTCATATCCAACGTACCTGAGAATCGATTTTTGTGATAGGAGCATAGGAGCTGGAGTCTTATTCCAATCCAATCCCGATTCCGACTCGCTCAGCCAAAACCACGATTTGTGTCGGGCTGTCCAATCATGATTCCGACACGCTCAGCCAAAACCACGGGCATCCATGTCGGAGTCGGACGCGGCACGTTGCATCGAACCCCTGCCACCGCCGGCCGCCGCCACAAGACCGGCGGCTAGCGACCACCCCGGCCGCACAGCCGCCAAGGCGGTGAAGGAAGGGGGCGGACAGAGGAGAAGAAAGGGCCCTGCCGCTGTCCTACGCACCTGCACGAGCACCGGCCCCCGCGTAGCCTGCCCAAGGCCAAAGCAACACCCCCGACTCGCAAGGAAGGACAGGACGAGGTAGGGGAATGACGGAATGACATCCATGGGTAAAGATGGCAACGGGTATAAAATACCCGCATGCCCGCGGGTAATAGACCCGATGGGCAAGGATACGGGTGCGTGAGTCTGCCCGCGGGCACAAATGCGGGTATATCTCCAAACCCGATGGATATTAGTTGACGGGCAAGAAAATATTCTACTCGTGCCCGCATATCCGCCACACCCGCTCCACAACCGTATCCAGCTTTTTTAAATAAAAACAAAGGAGAGCACCGGCTGCCACTCAGCCTTATCCCAATCCTATCCACACAACCACACGCACGCAAGGCTCTCCCAATCCTATCCACACGCGCGCGCAAGGAGACAGGGAGCCACACACACACACACGCAGGGAGCCAGGGAGCGAGTGCCAGCACGCGGACGCGGACGGGGACTTGGTGGTCGGCGACGAGCAGTGCAACTGTGCGGGCGACGAGCAGCGCGGCTGCGCGGGTGACAAGCAACCGCGTCCCTTCGCGGACCAAGCTCAAGCTCGCACGACCTACTACTTCGCCTTCTTCACTCAGGCTGCGACGACCGCGGGGAAGGAGACCAAGCATCCGAGCCAGGCGCTGCCCGGGGAGGTGATGGTGGCAGCGCAGCTCGCGCGGATGGGAGCTACCCCCGCCTAGCAGCCGTCGTCGCCCATCCCGTCTCACCGACGCGCCGTCTTCCTCCAGATCTGGCAGGCACACGGGCTTGCCCGTGGGCAGGCTATGCCCGCGGATAGTGGATGCGGGCATAGGAGGACACCCGTGGCTGGTGGTGGGTGTGGGCACGGGCACAAAAATTTCCTCGTGGGCGTGGACATGGGACACTGCCATCTTTATTCATGGGAGTGGATCAGACTGTTGGGGCAAATTGGCTGGACGAAAAAAATAACCTAGAATTTTATCTTTTTATTTTTAGGGATAAATTGAGTTCCGTTGCAATGATTCATGACTTGTCCTTATATGATTTAAAACAACTTGTGTTTAACGATGATATAAATTTCGATTACAGTACATATTGAGTTCCGTTACAGTGTACGACATATTTGCTAGTATATTAAAAAAACAAAAGTTAAATAATAAAAATTGAGAAACCATCGAGTCGACCGTCTCTTGCAGGCCGCCATCACTGATCTAAATAGTATGGGCCGTGGCACTGCATCTTGATGGGCCTCATGGACGTGGGCTTACTGATTCTCTCCTCTCCTTTCCCTCTCCTTCACTTTTTGATAGTGCAGTCAGCAAAGAGGAGAAAAGAAGTCAAAGGCAGGCGTATCGTGCATTCCTGCAGCGGCCAGGCCCACTTAGGCTATCCGCACTCATGGACCTCTATATTTATCATATATATGTCTTAGTCAGCAAGATTCTCTTCTCTATACTCAGTTCTCCCGCACCCATCCATCCTCTATCCACTCTATCCACTGTAAGACCCACTTGTCACTTTATCTAAATATATCCATGTGTGATCTAGTTTTGAAGGATTTATTGAGACGAATTTAATGGTACAATCCAAATTTAATTTGGATTTTTTGGTTTGTGAGTTATAGCATTTTTTCCTTTGTTTAGCTAGTGGGGCCCGCCACTGCACACTATAAAGTAAGCACTGTATTACTCTAAATATAGAGTGAGAGAAAGGATAAAGTATCGTTTTAGAGTATCCAGTGCAGCAGTTTTTACTCTATATTCATACTCTAAAGCTTTAGAGTATCCGTTTAGAGTACCCACTGCG
Organism: Saccharum hybrid cultivar R570; assembly: GCA_038087645.1. Lineage (NCBI taxonomy): Eukaryota > Viridiplantae > Streptophyta > Magnoliopsida > Poales > Poaceae > Saccharum > Saccharum hybrid cultivar. The sequence continues at coordinate 4,191,522 of JAQSUU010000198.1, forward strand.
GGTAGTCTTACACCGCTACAGCTGGCTTTCCCTAGAGCCTGTGTGTCGTTACGGTTTGCGTGCAGATAAGTTTTACTTAATTTATAGAAAATACGTGCAACATTTGTCTCCAAATAAATTTAATAAAAAACTAGTTCAAATATCTATCAATGATACTAATTATGTACCATAAATATTAATATTTTATATATATTTAGTTTAGGAAGAGAAAACAACATATATTTAGAGACGGAGAGAGTATCTCGATCGATTAGGTGAAGGACATGTCTCGCAAGTCGGAAAGCCTGCCCTCCAAAATAAAATTTTAAAAGCAACTTGATCGAAAAGCTATCCATTACATTATTAAAAAAATAAAAATATATTAAATAATACAATGGAGCACTATCAACATGCTAAAAGGCCGATCAACTGTTTCAAGACACAACAAACATAAGCAATTACAAGCACAACAATATACCTTGGATTAGGTTATTTAGAACCTTAACATACGCCGCACAGCATAACTTGCTACCCCTGCTACAGTCACACGCTATAATTACACTTGTCGGCCATCATCCTACATTGCATCACTTGGATGACAAAATCCAACATATCGGTATGCCATTGTCACTACTTGCTTGTGTCATCATCATTGACGATGCCCCATGTCGATCTAGCCACTACCATGCAGGGCTAGTTGCTGCAAGCCATGTATACATCGTGACTTCAAGCCTGGCCGCTTGCGCACTTATTGCCATTATTGTCCCACACCAAACTAGCTCCTGATAAGGCCTAGTTTAGTTTTCAACTTTTCTCCTAAATTCTACTATGCAAAAAGAAGATTCCCCGTTACATCGAAATATCGATGCATGGAGTATTAAATATAGATAAAATTAAAAACTAATTACACAGTTTTGTTGTACTTTGCGAGACGAACATTTTGAGCCTAATTAATCAAAGTTTGGACAATTTTTACTAAACTAGTAAAGGTGCACGTGCGACACGCACGTGCTTATATTTGTGATACTTGACATTTTAATATTATTTGTAAAAAATATTATAGGATAAAAAAGTAGCCATGATTTTGTCTCTTCCCCGTCTAAACGGTGGGGCCATGTAAAGTGTCTATGTCGATCTATACATGGGCCGAGAAGAACAAAAAGCTGAGCAAATTTACTACCGGCATCGTTTAATACGTACTTGCCACGATGCGTATGCAGTAGCACGCAGGGTGCTCCAGCGCCTCCATGCTGGTGGTGTACCTGTACCTGCCAGGGAAGCTGTGTACGTCGTTGAGACCGGAGACGTGGTCGTGCACTGCGCCGAGGGTCCCGGTCAGGCCTTTGTCGAGGCGGAGGTGACAACCTATATATTCACCTTCTGCTGGGACCCTATAGAGAATTTAAAGTACCACGTTGAGAATCGGATACGATGAAGTTTTCTATAAGAAAATGTGGCGACGGAATGCAACGCACCTCCTTGTCTGGGCGGCGTCTTGCCGTCCGCCTTCCTGACCGGAGGAGTCTTCTTGCCGTCACTGCTGTCCGGGAGACCGACGTTCCTTGAGTGTGGGTTGGGTAATTTTTTTGGTGAGAAAAAAAATAGCAATCCGAGGAACCACACGTATAAACACGCGTAAAGAATTAAAAGTTTTCCGGCCGGGTCCGTTTGTCAGGTTAGGACGAGGGATTAGATGCGTTGGATCTATGATCTAAGGTTTAAAACATAGGGTGTGTAGGAATTTTCAGGTAACCTGTATTTTTCAATTTCTTCGCTCTTTTATAGTATAGATAGATAGATAGATTCCTGTGCACTGTGCACGAAAATACTGCGGTCACCGGGGTTCGAACCCGGGGTGGCCGGCACGGCCTTTGGCCTCATGCTCTAGCCACCGCAGCTGCGGCTCGCTGCTAAAATGTACTTAATATGAAGTGTTTGCCAATTTAATCATGCATGATGGAGGATGTAGGAGACTAAATTGGTTAGGGTTTGTTTGGATGCACGTGTTCAATCCATGTGAGTGGGAAGGGGCCAATTTCCCTTATGATGAGCCCTCACCATGTTCTTGCAGACGAATGATGTAATTTTCTTGACAGTTTTTCTATGCCGCAAAGGAAAATGCCTAATTTCTTGGTGGTTGGCACGTAAGAAATTTTTTGTTATTAAGTACTTATAAATGTAAATGTCATGCTAGCTTCTTTACACTTAAACACATATATAAGACATATAAAATTTTAAGTTTTTTATGTCCTTGCAACTCTAATCACGAGATAAACAATTTGCTGGACCGCGGACGTGATAAAGTTCAAACTTCATTTATCATCAGTTCAAACACAGTCCAATCCACATCGACGATGAGAATATACCATGATCTTTTCAATGCAAAACTTTATCTTATTTAATCCATTCGAAGAACAATCTGCAACGATAAAGTCACCAAAGTGCCCTACGGAGAATCCTAAGTACAGCTTTACTACTACGATGATGCAGCCAAAATTAGGTCTTTGGATGGACTAAACTAAATTTTAGTCCATGTTTTAGATGCTAAATAGAAGATCTCAACGTGAACTAATCATGGTCTAAAAAAGACTAATACAAGCTAACTGATGAGTAGAACTCATTAGAAAAAAGAAATTTTTATTTAGTCTACGTTTAGTCTATTCTATATACCTAATAATAAAGAGGCAAAATTTCAGGCTCTTTTTTTTCGTCCATCCATTTGTTTGGTACATCTCCTTTTAACTATCGGACGATGAAGAGTTTTTCTATCTGGACTCATATATATAACTCGTGCTTATACAGAAATCCTAATCTAAATAGGAATCCTTGGATCCATCCTAATCTAAATAAGAATCCTTGGATCCTACACAGAATATATTTATACTTTCCAGTTATAATCCTAATCCTAATTCAAATAGAAAATAATTAGGCAAAATCTTATTTTACTTAACATATAGCAAAGCGAGAGACCTCGTCCTCCTCCAGGTCCATTAGCTTAGAATCAATGCAAAACAATCCAAATCCCATCACACCTAAAAGGAAACGCGCCTAGCCTTTTATTTTGCTGATTCTGTGTTGCTTTTCGTTTTTTCCCGTTAGCTACTCGATTCAGTTGTGTACGTGACTTTTCTTCTCCCATGCTTTTTTTAATGAAATACATTATGGATCTTTAAACTATTTATTATCCTTATGACCTTATCTAATGTAACAAAATAATTCGGTGATAATTAAACTCTTAAATAATTTATCAACCAATATACTAAAATAGTTCCGTGACTTTTTCTTCTTCTTTTTTGTCTCCCATTTTATCTTATAAATAGAAAAAATAAATAGTTCATGATTGAAATATAAAATAATTTATCATCCAGTTTAATCTAATATCTATATATACCTTTGGTTCATGATTTTTTTCCTCTTTTTTGTCTCCTATTTTTCTTATAAGTAACAAATAAGAATAAATAAATATAGTATCGTGGATCTTTTAACTCTTTTCTCCAATAAAGAAGCCTTGAGTGAAACCTTAAGCTGTTTGTCATCTAATGTAATCTATATCTATATACCTATACGTACCTAATATTAAAGGCAAAGATTTTTTTTTTCCGTCGCTTCTAGAAAGTTAGTTCCGAGGCTTGAGTCATCGTCCACATGTGAATGAATTAAACATAATCTAAGTCCGATATGACAACTCTATCTAGCTTTTACGCCTTATGTGTTCCATATTGACCTCATTTATGATCCGTACTCATACGAGTTAGAACAACTTACGTACAACAATAGTATGAATTGCGATTCTAAGAAATATCGGGTTCCGTTGCAATATATGAGCACGTTTGCTAGCACCTGTGTGCTAGGCATGCTGGCCGTGCATATGCACGTTCGACGAGTTAGAATAATGTTAGTTACTCATAGAAAAAAAGAATAATGACATGTTCGGCTTATCTAAGGCAAACCATTTGAGGAGCTGTTGCCAAGTTGAGATAAAAAAATACCATAGGTATAGTGCTTTTCAACAATTGTAGCCATGTGAAGAAGCCATGATGCGCTAGGATTAAACGTCCCGAGCTCACTGTAGCCGTCATGAGCGTTGCTGCAACCATACGTATCTTCTTCAACTAAAACAACGATCAAATTATAGGCTCGTCCGGACTAGGTATGCCTTTTTTTCACATGTCCCTGTTTGAACTGGTTTCATCCGTTCTTTTTCCAAGCTTCATAAGCATCCACTTCAATGTTCAGTTTTCAACTTCCTGTTCTAATTTAGTCATTCTCCATAAATATCAATAATTTAATAATAAATATAATAATATTATATGCATAAGCCCTTGACCTTTTTTTAAGAAATATTTTTTCATCACAAAACTATTGGTACGGTTCTAATTAGAAATAAAATGTATCTTCTTGTTACAACCTTGCTTAGCCGATATGGTTCAATTAATTAAACTGTGGACTGAAATCTAAAGTTAGTTGTTCAGTTTAGTCTAAAAAATATCTTTACAAATACAATTCTAGACAAAATTTTATACAAAGAGTAAAATATAAAAAGATACGTATTATTTTGGTTTTTATTTTTCTTAAGTGTTTGGTACTTTTTTCTCCCGTTGCAACGTACGGGCATATTTCCTAGTATCTAACAATAAACTAAACTTTAGTCCAGTAATCCGAACAGGCAACTAATCAATGAGGGTAATGCGCCGTCGTAAACATGAAGACCGCCAGACCGGTGTTCGTTTTAACATAATAATAAGACAACTAAATGCACCAAAATTAAACATGCATGGTGCCAGCACCTACTGAATCTACTACGTACAGATCAGCTATAGACAGACGTCGTCGTCATCAGGTCAGGTCAGGTCAGGTCAGGTCAGGGGTCAGGAACACACACAGGAACAGCCGGCCATGATCGCGCGCGCGGATGCAGGCGGCGGCCTTGCCGAGACCGGTCGACTCGACGGCGCCATCGTCTCACTGGCCCGGCGGCAGCGACGCCACGAACCGGCCGAGGTCTCTGCGCACCAGCGCATTCGCCGTCCTTGGCCACGGCGTCCACCAGCTTCCACGGCACCAGGCACCTGCCCTCGGCGACGGAATGCAATGCACCTCTTTGTCTGGGCGGCGTCTTGCCGTCCGCCTTCCTGACCGGAGGAGTCTTCTTGCCGTCACTGCTGTTCGGAAGACCGACGTTCCTAGGGTGTGGGTTGGGTAATTTTTTTGGTGGGAAAAAAATAGTAATCCGAGGAACCACACGTATAAACACGCGTAAAGAATTAAAAGTTTTCCGGCCGGGTCCGTTTGTCAGGTTAGGACGAGGGATTAGATGCGTTGGATCTATGATCTAAGGTTTAAAACATAGGGTGGGTAGGAATTTTCAGGTAACCTGTATTTTTCAATTCCTTCGCTCTTTTATAGTATAGATAGATACAAACGAAAATACTACAGTGTACTACAGTGCTACAGCAGTGTTTTTCTCCCAACTTAGACACCCCCAAGTTGGGAACTAAACACGGCCTAAGCATAACTAGCCGGCATGCCCCTCTGCAAGTCGCTAAGTTGATACGTGAGCAACTGTCTTCTGACTGTTACCATAATGTCCACATCCTCTACGATTCGTTTGTATACATTGCATCATTCAACAACATTGGCACCTCATCGAAAAGAAACATTGGCACCCGATTTGTACCGGAACGACCAACCACAATAGGAGTATGAGACGAACTGCCGCCACACATGCAGGCAACCACTTCTACGTGCCATCATCTCTCGTGGCGGCCTTCATATACCAACTTTGTGGGCAGCGTCACCCAATAACTACCATACAGTTGACTGTAATAAGCTTTTTGACACCACGCAGTGGTTACTACCACATCTTTTAGAGCAACAGATGCCGTCACATAGCTTTTTAAGGGCAGTCCCAATGGCCAGTTTCTTGGAGTAGAGTCCAAGAGAGAAAAAGAGTAATTAATATCAATAGAAACTATCTTCCCCAACCCATGATTTCTATATTAATAACCATACAAAGAATAACTTAAATGCAGCACAAAAAGGAGATAGATCAGCTGTGGCAAATTTTTCTATAGAACACACGCTGCCACATCTCTTCTCTGCAGCCCACGACATGTTCCAGAAGACAAGAACACAAGCCGGCAACAACCAATACACTTCCCAGATCCATATATTTCCAGAACCGTGAATATCAGCCCCTATCAAAAAATTCACATTGGAACCATATATTCCTAGAACCATATATTTCCAGAACCAATACACTTTTGCCAGAACCATATATTTCCCAGAATTATATAGCAACCCATAACTATGTTTCCAGAACCATATTAATTAATAATAGCAATCCAGAAATAAAGATAAATAGGTATCACATATAGTTCATAAAGATAAATAGGCATCATCCATCATCTCAAGTAGGTTCATATAGTTGGGCAACAAAATAACTAAAGTTCATGATATATTATAGTATAAAATAATAAGGTGGCATCATCAGATTGCATGGCATCATCTCAATTGCACAACATCATCTCAGGTAGGTTCAGAAGTCCTCCAAAAGCCATCAGATTGCAAAAGTCCCCCAGAAGCCCTCGTCATGAGGTTGGTGAGACATTAGGAGCAGGCAGAGAGGAGAACTACATATAGGAGAGTACTGGTCAATGACTTACAATTTACAATTTACAAGCAGTACGAAAAGACCCAAGAAAAAAGAAATGATAGACCATGCTGTAATAGACCATGCCTTAAAAATAGACCATGTTGTAATATATGCTACACATTACAATTTACTAGCAGTACGAAAAGATATGTTCAGTGCAAATAATGTGCTACAGCCATGTAGAAGTATCAAACAAATGACAGCTCTTTTCTGAACCATACCGTTTATTTTTCAGAAAACAACATGCTAGTGCAAATAATATAGATTATTTTCAGAAGATGTACTGAATAAAATTGATAACTTTTTACTAAACCATACTAAAATTTGCAACTCTTTGCCTGAAGGACTATTTGCTAAACCATACTAAGGACTGCAGGAGTGCAGGCTTCCCAGCAGGCATGTCAGTGTTGTCATCAAGTACTTCGACGGGAATCTTTGACATTATTCAGAAAACAACATACTAGATGCACCATACCCTTCAGTTGGAGAGGCCATAGGAGATGGGCTTGTCCACCACGCAGGAAATCCGGCAAGCTGAACACTTGCGGGTGCTGGAGATGACGCTGCAGCCAGGGCAGAGTGAGCACCGGCGACCGAAGGAGATCCAGCAGCAAAGGCGGGAGGAGCACCAGCGACCGTACCGGATCTAGCAACAAGGGCAACAGGAGCACCAGTGCCTCGCCTGGATCTTGAGCTCTGATTTCTCGTCAGGTGATTCATTTTCTCAGCTTGGGATGAATTGGGGCAGAGGAGGCTAGGTCTTTTCACCTCTACTGATTCCAGAGAACAAGTTCTTGGATTGGGGCACGGGGGAAGGCAGTGCGGGAGATAGAGGGCGAGCTCGCGCCGTCGCACGGGAGATAGAGGGCGAGCGCGGGAGATTGGGGGCGAGCGTGCGCGGAGAAAGTGCGGAGGCGGGAGCGGGCGCGCTGTGCGGCGGCGGCGGCGGAGGCATGGCGCAACGGATCTCCAAGAAACGAGTAGCGTCTCCCCAACGGGGTTTGGGCGGTTTCTTCCTGTCTCGGCACCGGCGTCGACTTCGTTTCGTAGAGTAGAAATCGTTTCTTTGTTTCGTGCCCTCTCTCCTCGTTAATTCTTTTGCCACGTCAATAAAAAGCTGAGCTATTGAAGTAATTAATAGACATAGAAATTACCATAAATATACCATTGGACTGCCCTAACAGCCATTCATTCACAGATCACCAGCGTTGGACGGGGTTGCATTTGCTGTGGGCAGTTAGCAAATACTACTACCCGTCAGGGATCTATTAATGGATTCTGGATAATGTCCAAGCGGGAATCAGAAATGCCCGTTTTCCACAGGTACGTCAAAGATTTACACACGTTCGCACTGTCTGTCACGTGGGACCAGCAACGGCGGGAGCCACATGTCAGGAACGTAATTCGCACGCAATCCGGTGCGTCTGAGCTCAGGCTACGTTTAGATTGCAAATATTTTGAACCTGATAAATAGTATCACTTTCGTTTTATTTGACAAATATTATTCAATCATGGACCAACTAGGTTTAAAAGATTCATCTCGTGATTTTCAACTAAACTATGTAATTAGTTATTTTTTTACCTATATTTACTACTTCATGCATGAGTCTAAAGATTAATGTGATATATGGGTCTAAAGATTAATTTGATGAAAAGAGAGTGAAAAAATTCAAACTTTTGAGATGCATCTCAACGAGGCCTCGGTCACAAGAGAAAACGATATGGCCACCGGCGAACTGACGGCTCCGTCACGCGGCGAACGATAAAGACGCCGCGAGGCCACCGCGCGAGAGGAACGCGAAGGAAGTGGGGAAAATAGGCCTTTTTTTTCCCTTCTTCTCGTGACTCGTGAGAGATATTTCGGAAGAGGAAGTGCGTGCCTTCCTCGCAGCTCATTCGCCAAGGTACAAGCCCCTGCCTTTCCTCCCATTTCGTCCCTGTTCGTCGGTAATCGTTTCCGAACCTTGCGTTTCGTGGGATTTATCGAGGCGAGGGCTTCGATTCGACCCAGGAATCGCCCAAATCCGCTCGTCTTCGACTTCGGTTCATCCCCCGAAACGAAATTTCTAGGGTTTTAGTGTCAATTTTGTCCCCCTTCGTTCCATTTGATTGGAGGTGGATTGGGCCCCGTTCTGATGATTCCCTGGGTGCGTTGGATGGCAGGGCACGAGATCCTCTAGAGGTTTGTGCTGCTTGGCGTGAAATTTTGGGGGCGATTAGCTTTGCTCGCATGGGGGATCATGTCGCCGTGGATGTTGGGGAGCTAGTAGCGTCCCGAGTCGGTGAGGCAGCGGGGTTGGTGTCCAGCGGCAAGGAGGAAACAGAGGCGCTGATTGGGATGGTGGAGTGCCGCATTTGCCAGGAGGAGGACCTCGCAAAGAACCTCGAGAGCCCCTGCGCTTGCAGCGGCAGCCTCAAGGTGCGTGCTGCCTTATTTCTCTTCATTCAAACCAGAAACTCTGGGTCCATCCCATGTTGCTTATGCTGTTTGCCTCTGGTTCATTCTATTGTCAATTCATATATGATAAATGATAAATTCTTAAATCTAAGTATCTAAAATGCAAGCAAAATATCACATTGAGACTTAAACCTGAATCTTTGTTAGGACATTAACATACCTGTTGGATCCCATGCTGGTTGCTAACTAATGTGCTCTGTATAAGTTGTTACTCGAGATGTCCTGGCTTTTCAGATACATCTCCATATGAGGTTCCTCTTCACTTTTTTTGTGATACAAAAACCTGTTTGGTGCTGTGGTTCATGATATTTTCATGAAAAAGTAGTTGCACAAAGTGATGCTATTGTGAGTGGATATCCTTTTTCCCTTGATATTTTCATGAAAAAGTAGTTGCATGCTTGGTTTAACCGTCGATGTTGCTTAAAGAGTAGGACATCCTTTTCCCTTGTTGTTAGCTACTTTGCAAGCTTAACAAACAAGTCACAGGGGCTTGGTATCTTGTGTGGGTTGCCTTCAACTGAAGACTTCAGTCATTGTTATTGTTTAAAAGTAGTCTAACTGCTTGCCTAAGTTTGTCTTTAACCATCCTATATGTGCAAGCCATTGTGTAAACCCATTTGCTAATTTTGTTTATACGGCATATGTTTGTACAGTATGCTCACAGGGAATGTGTGCAGCGTTGGTGCAATGAGAAAGGAGATATAACCTGTGAAATCTGCCATGAGGTAAACAATTGTTTCCTTCAGTTACTACTCTAAATGTAGCAAAATGGAAACTAATGCATGTATGGTTTTGTTATTTCTTGTATAAATAAGACATAAATGATTGATTTTGCCCCTTTCTTTTCTTTGAAAGTTTTTCATTAGGCTAAATAAGTATCTTGCTTTTTGTATTTTAAACAACGTTTTGGGTGCACCTGGTCTTAATGCATGGTATTATTATGTTTCCAGCTATTGTTTAAACATAGTAATTAATTTGTCAAGATGTACTAGGGCCTGCCGTAAGCAAAAGGGTTGTTCACGTCCAAGGATCCTTTCACGAGCAAAAGAGGGTCATAAGCTTGCATCATAAGAAAAGCTATTTTTTTAGCTGAAAAGATTTTGTATCATAAATTTCATAATAATTTTCATGAATTTGAATCCTCACCGATTACCTTCTCTGCACTATGTTCGCCTTTGCAGAGATGTTTATGCTTCCTTGCTAATTTGACTGCAAACTATGTTGCTGTAAATAGATTATGAATTTTATTCTCTGTTTATCAGTCGTACAAACCTGGTTACACTGCCCCAACCCAGGTGCATCATGATGAAACTACCATAGAGATAAGGTGTGTTATCTCTACTCATCAAGCTAGCCTTTTTTCCTTCTATCCTGGTGTTTATGCGAATGGTATTTCTGTGTGATTATCAAAAAACTTTGTCTTTGTACTCATTTTTGCATTTTTTTAATTATCTCTAGTGGTGGAGATTGGACTATCTCTGGCAACCGTTTGGATTTACATGATCCTAGAATATTGGCAATGGCTGCTGCTCAACACCGTTTACTTGAAGATGAGTATGATGAATATACTGCAACAAACAACAATGCTGCTGCATTCTGCCGCTCTATATTTCTGATTGTGAGTTTTTGTGCTTTCTATTATAGAAATATATGTATTATTTTACCTCTATTATGTCAAGACAATAAATCTGTAGAAAGGTCAAACGTCTCTTCTATTCAATGGACCTTGTGCGGTTGTGCCTGACACCTTACCTTTTCTCCTCAAACAACAACTAAAGCTCTTGCTGCTTATTTAATTCTAAAAGTTGCATCTTAGAATCTTAGATATTTTGGTTTCTTTATATTATTATTGCTCAAATATATTTTTCTTTCTTTTTTAGTGTTCCCAGCTTTACTATGTAACATTAAGTGATATTGAAGTGTCGCTATCTCTGTTCAGTTGATGGCCCTTCTGCTCCTGAGGCATACACTCACCATTACTAACAGTGATGATGAAGATGATGCATCTGCTATTTTCTCGGTTAGTGATTAATACGCTGTATATCTCCTATGGATTTTTTTTTGTCGATGTAGAGTTAACTGACTCTGTTGATCTTTGACAGCTATTTCTTTTGAGAGCAGCTGGATTTTTGCTGCCATGCTATATTATGGCTTGGGCTATTAGTATCATGCAGCGTCAAAGACAAAGACAGGTTGGTGGCTTGGTGCTAATGGAAATGTTTTTTTCTTTCATGTGTTTACTGTCTTGACTCTTGAGGAAAAAGAATTCCACAACTCTATTCATACCTAGCATGGCATTGAATAATACTCCCTCCATCCACAAAAGAATGCAACTATGGGATTTGTGCAAGTCAAACTAACTTAACTTTGACTAAGTTTATAGTGAATAGTATTAACATTTATGTCTCTAACTAGGTTTACTATGAAAATATATTTCATAGTTAATTCGATGATACTTGTCTTTTGTCATAAATTAATATTTTTTCTATATAACTTTGGTCAAACTTTAATTCTTTTGACTCCTTTTGTCGTCGGAGGGAGTATATCAACAGTTAAGCAACCTAAGATTTTCCCCTTGGTAGCATACATATCCCTGTTTGAACTTAGGGGTTGGGATCTTGGGATGACCGTATTTGTCCTTTCTGATCAAACATGAGATTTCTAGGTCAGAAAAGTTTGATCATTCATTGTCTGGTTCAAATTTCAGTAGTTTTGTACCCCATTAAGTGCGTGGGTTGGGCTATGTGGAGTCTTTATGCCAAATTGCCATACCAATTAAGAACACATGGTTCATGTTGTTCATTTTGATACGTCAGGAAGAAGCAATGCTATTGCCAACGGAAGTGGCGATCATTCTGCACCGGAACGGAAGAACAATGCAATTTGCGGTGGCACCACCAGAATCTCCTACGTCACCTCAGCCCGAGCCAAACCAATAGAATACATCAGTGACAGGCTCACGAGTGCATAACAGATGCTTCTCAGCATCTGGGCTTAAAGGTGGAAACTCGAGGACATTGTGCAAAGCCTGTTGCCTCGGCCACCTCGAATGGTCATGTTGCAGCAAAAATGATGTGCCTTTCTTCGAATTGAGTTAACTTTCCAGCTGAGATTCAATGCTTGTTTGATGGGCTCTCAGCATCTTCTGTACATAAAGAGATTTCAATAATAAGTGAATGTAAGTTAAATCAACACAAAATTTGATTTTGTACTGTGGCATGTACTCTCTCCGTCTAGGAAAACATGCAATTATAGCACAGGGTCATGTTTTAGTATCTTAAGTTTGACCAATTATAGATAAAAAAGTATCAATATTTATGATATCAAATAAATATTATTAGATTATGAAATGTATTTTCATAATAAATTGACTTGGAGCCATAAATATGAACACTATTCATTAGAAACTTGGTCGTGAACTATTTTTTCTGGCACGAAACTCATAGTTGCATGTTTTTATGGACAGAGGAGTATTGACTTTACGAGTTGACAATTGACACACATGCAGCCGATCACATACTGCTGAACAGATTTGTTAAGGGCAGTGTAAAGCAAAAAAAAAAAAAAAAAGCTGCTCAATTCGTTTGTAAGTAACTGTAAATCCGGAGTGACTACCGACTGCAGAGCTATGGAAAACATATATGATCTTGTGTTGCAAACTTGCAATGAAGCGTTCGACCCCACCCAAACCATTCTCATATATCTGAGAAGACCTTATTGCACACGGATGCAGAGGACACAGAGAGATGTTAGTAAGCTAGTCTTGCGCATGTGGGTTAGACGACTATCTTGCCACAACTTCTGCAGTGCAAGAAGGGACGGTTGCAGAAATAGAAAACAACTGGTCATTTTTTTTTGAGAGGGCAACTGGTCATGGTTGAGATAAAGCGTCAGCCACCTGATTATTAGTTCCCTTCTCATAGACAATCTTCTACTGCATACCTAGAAGTTTAATAACAACCTTTTGTTTTCCAAGGTGCATGAAGTCTGCTAGATGCATCGAACTCTTTTGATCAGTAAAATTTCAAGAACACAACCAACTGTAAGCAGCATCAACATTGATCCACCACAATGAGGGTCATAAACTTCTTTTCATAGGTGGGAATACCTTGGTTTTCGGGTCCAAGAAATATACTTATGAAAGCAAATGTGTGTCCCTCCACAATAAGGACAGCTCCCACACTATTCTAGCAAATATCCGTTTTCAATGTAGAATTGCTTGGTAAAATTTGGAAATGCCAATACAATAGCAGTACTGAGAGAATTGTTTGCGAATAATGGCAAAATGTTTGACAAATTTACTATTAAATCCCGCCAAACCAAGGAAACTTCTTAGCTCGTTCACATTAGTACGAATGGGCTAGGACAACACAACTTCCACCTTAGAAGGATCAATGGCAACACCTTGATCACTTATCGCATGGCCCAAGTAGGCAATATGATTTTGTGCAAACGTACACTTGGACAACTTGACATACCATTGCTCCTTGGCTAGTAAGGACAGCACTTGCTGCAAATGTTTTTTGTGTTTAGCATCTAAAAAATCTTAAATTAAGATGCCTAAAGGGACTGTGACACCTACACCACAGGGAAGGGGGGGGGGGGGTGTTGTGAATTAGGCAACTTAAAATCTACTTCTAAAGCTAAGGCGTAGAAGTTATGCAAGAAACTAATCTATTTAGAAGTGCACCTAAGATTTTGCTAGGTGTGTTGCTACCTCTACTGCAAAAGAGTAATGCAACATAGATTCCAATCTTATCACTAGCCTAGCAAGCTAAGCTAGGAAAGTAAGTGTACAATGTAGGTAAGCAATAAGTAAAGTGGGAGGCAATCGGGTGAACCAATTATAATATGATGATTTTGTTCTTGATGTAAACTATATCAGCAAAAACCAGATTGTGAGGAAAAAAACAATAGGAAACAAAAACTCTACTTCGCGGCCATTGCGCGACAACACGATCCTCCGCTCACGCACCCGCTCCCACCTGCGCCGGCAAGCTCCTCCCTCCCTCCTCTCCGGTGGCGGCGGTGCAAGCGAGGTAGGCCTCCTCCTCCTCCACGCGACGACGCCCACGCTGCCCGGGTCTTCTTCCCCAACTCCGGTCGGCGGCTAGGGTTCCGGCGGCCGCACCCCACCCTTCTTCCCCAAATCCGGCGAGCTCTAGAAGGGGTCGGCTGGGTAAGAGGGGGTGTAGGCTGGCCAGATAGTGGGGAAGGAGGCCGGGCGGCTTAGGGGCCCTGGTGGCGGCGAAGGCAGCCGGGCTAGGGAGGGGCGGGGGCGCCTTGGCCGAAGTTCGGAGCTCGGCGTCGCCGATGAGCATGGAATGGCAGAGCTCTTGAGAGAGGGGTGGGGGGAGAGGGCGGCCGCATTGGGCGCGTCCGCGACGGGGCGGTGGCTGGCGGCGGGGGCAGGGAGAAGGAGGAGGGTGGGGCGGAGTAGAGCGGTGGGCGACGGGTTGAGGGTGGCTGCCCTCTGGCCGGGGCGGCGGGGGAGGTGGCGGGGGTGACGCGAGAACGAAGACTAGGTGAGGAGGAAGGAGCATGGGCTGCAGCCGGGTCGCGCTCTTCCCGAGTGCACGACCGGTCGTGGCATAACCTTCCCCAATAGGAAAAAGACGGAAGGGAAAAGAAAATCCGAGACTTAACACGGAACTAGAAAGAAAAGAAAATAGGAGACTAAACACGGAACGGCTGCCGACGCACGCATGGGCGATGTGGCCGTGAGCAACAAATAGCGGCGTGGCAAGGGGTGGAGCGGCCACGGGCTTCAGTACAGGGTCATGTCCAAATCTTTAGTGATGCTCCACATCCTGCGCTGCGCTGCCTCGACACACCATCCGTCAGCCCGGGTCATGAGGAGTAGAAGCTGCAGCAGGATCCGACCATGGGCCAAACGCGGAAGCCGCATGCAGCGTCGTGCTTCGGATCAGCAGACTCAACTGGTTAAAAAGTGTCAGCGACCACGTCGAGTCGAGCACTATAGATGGCCAACGGGCTGGCCCGGCCCGACACGGCACGGGCCCGTGCCAGGCACGGCCCGTCGGGCCGCCGGGCCGTGTCGAGGTCGTGCTTCGTGCCTGGCCGCCGGCCCAGGCACGGCCCCTCGGGCTGGGCTGGCCTGATAAGCACGGCGTCTCCAGCAGGCCGGGCCAGCCCGAGGCCCGCATCACGCGCTGCCGCCGCGTCGCGGAGGAGTCGAGGCGTGGGGAGCGCCGCCGCCGCGTTGCAAGGGAGTGGGAGGGAGCTGCCGAGGCCTTGTCGTGGCCAAACGCTGCCGCTTCCATGCACCGCCGCCCGCGCAAGGAGCGCCGCCACCTTCCACGGGGCAGGGAGCGCGAAGAAGGGAGAGAGGAGCGGAGCCGCGGAGCCCTCGGCCTTGGAGGAGCGGAGGCGGAGACGCGGAGCAAAGCAAGGAGCCGCCCGCGTGAAGGAGCTTGTGGATTCGGGGGCGGAGCAGAGCAAGTGCGGCCTGCGGCGCGGGCGGTGGGCGCGCGTCGCGAGTGCGGCGTGGGGAGGGAAGCCTAGGAGAGTGCGGCGTGTGGGGTGGGGACTGGGGAGGGAAGGGAATGAAGTTTAGGGTCAGGGGGGATGGAGGCGCAGGGGGCATTTACCAGGCTGCCCAAGTCATTGGACCGCATCGGGCCTACTGGTATATGTCGGGCTGTGCCGTGCCAGCCCGCGTGCCTAGGTGAGGCCCAGGCACGGCCCTGTGCATCAGGCCGTGTCGGCCTGGGCCCGCATAATACCGGGCCATGCCGTGCTTGGGCCGGACCAAAAAACCGTGCTTCGGGCCGTGCCGTCGGGCTGCGGACTGCGCGGACGTATATATCGAGCACCGCTGACACCAGACGCATTGACGGGTGGAGGTGCGCGCGCACGAGTGCACGGCAAGCAGCTGGCCGCAGATTAAGCATAGCAGCTGTGTTCGGATTGGAAAAGGGCGATTCGACTCAAAGTTATCTTTTTTTTTTGGGTGGGGGTGGGGGGGGGGGGGGGGGGGTGGGGGGGAGGTTTAGGATTGAGATCTTGGGTAATGGTAGATTCGGACTGTGCGTGGCTTTAATGGAGAGACGGATGCGGAGGGGGGGTTTTTTCTTTTGAAACGGAAGGACTCGAGAGGGACTATACGACCTGTATCTTTGGACGTGCCCACATGAGTGGTGTTTGGATTCACCTTTTAAATTTTAGTCGTTTTTCCATAACGTTTGGACACATGCATAGAATATTAAATATAGATTAATTACAAAACTAAATACGCAGATTGAGACTGTTTTGTGAAACGAATTTTTTAAGCCTAATTAGTCTATGATTTAACAATGTAGTGCTACAGTAACCATGTGTTAATGATGGATTAATTAGGCTTAATAAATTTGTCTCGCGGATTGCTGATGGATTCTGTAATTTATTTTTTTATTAGTATCCGAACACCCTATGCGACACCCCATGTGATACCTCGTGAACTTTAGTCACTGGATCCAGAACGAAAATAAGGGTATTTTGGGAATAAAAAAACAGGTCGGATATATAGGTAGAGTCGTAGAGGTAGAGATTTGATTGATATACATGCGTGATCTAGCGGACATAGTAAATCTTTTTTTATTTTACAACTTTAGACTTTTTGATTACCATATAATTTTGCATGTAATTTGATACACTTGAATTTGTATGCGATTGATTTGCATGTGTTATATAGCTTGTGATTAGGTGTTGCCGTATGTGATTATTAATCATGTGTGATAGGGCCGCAATATTTTCATATTCCTAGCTTAATTAATGAATCAATTAATTTAAAAATCCAAAAAAAATTAAGGGCTCAGATTTGTTGAGATATTACCTTCTAGTCTAGTAATTAAAGGGGTACCGTAGCATTGTTTAAAAAATTAGAGAAGTACACGTGCCCAGGAGCTTAGTGAAGACAACGATGCTTATAGGATTCTCCGTTACTCGAACATATACTCTCTCCGTACTAAAAAAAAAATAAAGTTGTTTTGGACAACTTTGAGTACTTATTTTTATAAAAATATTTATCAAAAAGTGATACATGTATATTTTTATGAAAGTAATTTTCAAGACAAAACTATACATATGTTTTTCATATTTTCAAACTCAACAACTTAAAAGTTATTCATAATTCATATTTCTAATGTTTGACTCAAGTCTTATCCAAAGCGACTTCATTATTTTAGTATGGAGGGAGTATATGTTTGCACTAAAGAAAAAGATGGTCAATTTACATAAATATCTTTTTTTTTTTTCTGAGAGAAGTTCACATAAAGACCTTGATTAATAATGTTGTATTAATAATTAGAGAGGGTTATATTTGGCATAATTCCCCCATCTGACCAGAGCGAGGGGTCGGGTCAATTTCGTGTCGTTCTTTCTTGTTTCTGACTGCCAGCGCGCCCGGCTGGCTGGCCCATTATTTGTTCCCTTCGCGGCTCTCTTGTATTTCTCGCCCGTTACTCCTCGTCCAGCCAGACGCCAGAGCCATCCATATGCCATATACTCCTCGTCTCCTCCCTTGTACTCTCCTCCTCCTGCTCCTATCTCTATCTGTGTCCAGACCTGAAGATCGAAGCCCGAGAGGACCGAGGTAAGCTACTCATTCTCTCTGCCATGGCAGTAGCAAGTTCATTTGTGTCATTGTGTGCGTCTCTCTCTCTCTCTCTCTCTCTCTCTATATATATATATATATCTCTCCGCAGCAAGTTCGTTCGCCTCGATCAATCCATGCCCAAAGTATTTCTGGCTTCTTTCTTCTTGATTTTAGGGCCTGTTTGGTTCTTAGCCAGAACCGGCCACACCGAGTACGCAGCACGCCTAGCATGCGGCGAGCAAAAAATGCGCCAGACTTTTGGCGAGAACAGCGGAGAAAAAAAACACTACACATCGGTCTTTACGAGTGCGGCACGCCGCAGGTCGCCGTAAGTTCGGTCATCAATCTAACGGAAGCGAATGCTAGGTGCGGCGAGCTATGGCAAGCTCTGGCTAAGAACCAACAGGGCCCTTGGTGACAGCCTTTACCAAGCTCTTCAATTATGTTTTCTAGAGTGGATCAACTGATGAAGCTAAGCTCTGGTGACGACCTTTGGCAAGGTCTTAAATTTATCCACTTTGATTTCCTTTTTTTCCTTTCACGAACCATTTTCAGTTTAACGGGATTTCTTTTCCTACAAACTAGTCTTGTTCTAAGAGCACAGCACACAGACAAATAGCAGTAGGAGTTACTGTACTTGGGGAAATCATCGTGCACAAATTCCCTGGGCCGGGGTTAGAAGGTCAGAGTTGCCACCCACGCGTTTGAGGACTGCAAAAAGGCAATGGCAGGACTTGACCGGCACGGGGGCGCCCGCCTGGTTCGGCACGGCGCACACTTGGCCTCTCCGCCTGTTGCTACAAGCTGCCGCCGCAAATGAGCATTGGGCACATGCCAATGGTTTTGATTTTTGACACGGTCATGGTCATGCACAGAGGGGAGGGCCGGCAACTTCCTTTCACTTTCAGCCAATATAACTGTAACTGTCCCCAGACCATGTGCTCAGAATTTTGAGCTGAATGATGATAAAAAAAATGATTCATTGAATTTGTACTTTCTGTTCGACCTTAGTGTTCTCTGCGAAGTCATCGCCTCATAATATATTAGCAGAATTTCATTGAATAACGTCTATTGCACTGGCAGGTGCATCCGGCCAGGGCCTTGACCAGGGGCGAGGAGGAGAAAAGACCAGAAGAGGGCTGCTGAATTTCCATCCAGGCCGGCGCCGGGTATGTGCTGACACTGTGACAACTGCGGCACCAGAGAAGAAACGATCGAAACATGTGGATGACAAAGAAGCTTGCCATCACGGTTCTGATCATGCTTACTTCTCTGCTGACTGCACGGTATTTGATAGAGCACGCTGCCAATTCAGGGATATCTCGGTATCAGATCCTCCATCTGGTTCAGCTCGAATGGTTCAAGAGCCCAGCAGCGGATGCACAAGAAACCACCACTCCGGAAGTAGCAGTACAAACAACAGCAGATGCTCCTCCAGCTTCAAACAGCTCGGATTCCAGAAACAACTCCCCTGAAGTGTTTCAGTGGCTAGACACATGGAACCAGATGAAGCAGTTAGCCAACATTACCAACGGCCTTCCTCATGCGAGCGAGGCGATCAGCGATGGCAGAGCCGCATGGGAAAACTTGACAGCATCAGTTCAGGATGCAAGCTCTCAGAAGAGAGAGAAAGAGAGACTCTGCCCTTACTCGATTCGCAGAATGGATGCTTCCAAGTCAGAGAATGGCGTCTTTACCATTGATGTACCCTGTGGGCTGATCGTAGGTTCTTCAATAACTCTTATAGGAACTCCTGGAGTACTCTCTGGTAACTTTTGGA
This sequence comes from Saccharum hybrid cultivar R570, assembly GCA_038087645.1. Taxonomy (NCBI): domain Eukaryota; kingdom Viridiplantae; phylum Streptophyta; class Magnoliopsida; order Poales; family Poaceae; genus Saccharum; species Saccharum hybrid cultivar. The sequence continues at coordinate 4,210,990 of JAQSUU010000198.1, forward strand.
TTGATCTTGTTGGGACGGCACTTCCAGGGGAATCTGAAAAGCCTATTGCACTGCATTACAATGTCCGTATAAATGGTGACATGGCTACTAAAGATCCAGTCATAGTGCAGAATACCTTCACCGCAAACAATGGCTGGGGGGTTGAGGATCGCTGTCCCAGCACTAACTATAGCAATTCAACTGAAGGTACTTCAATGTTACTTCTCTCTTGCAAATAAGTTACTACTGTGCCTTGCACACTATACTTATCTGACGCCTTCTACAGTGGACGATCTAGAGAGATGTAATGCCATGGTGGGCACAGAAGAAAAGGACATAGATAACTCAAAACATCATGCAGCTGCCAAGAAACATGGAGAGCCAAGCAAGTACTTTCCATTTAAACAGGGATACCTTGCTATTGCAACATTGCGTGTAGGATCGGAGGGTATCCATATGACAGTTGATGGGAAACACATCACTTCATTTGCATATAGAGCGGTAACCTTCTTCCACATCACCAAATGGATCATTAAATATATCTGATATGAGACCAATCCTAACGAACCGGTGCTTCTGTTATTAGGGTTTGGAACCATGGTATGTAACTGAAGTAGGAATTTCTGGTGATTTCAAACTTGTAAGTGCGATTGTAAGCGGCTTGCCCACATCAGAAGACTTGGAGAACTCTAATATTGAATCGCTGAAGTCACCACCTATTCCAGACGACAAAGATGTCGACCTTCTGATTGGCATCTTTTCAACAGCAAACAACTTCAAGCGTAGGATGGCAATTCGAAGGACATGGATGCAATATGACACTGTGCGCCAAGGAGCAGTAGCAGTCCGATTTTTTGTTGGCCTGGTAAAACACTAAGAGGATTAAGTAATATGGTATATACTCCCTCCATCCCAAATTACAAGGCATTCCAAGAATCTTGGAGAGTCAATGGATCTCAAGTTTGACTAAATTTATATGATAAGATAATAATATTTATGACACCAATTAAGTATCATTAGATTTTTCATTAATTATATTTTCATAGTATACCTATTTGATGTTATAAATTTTTGTAATTTTTTCTATAATTTTGGTTAAACTTAAAATGCTTTGACTTTCCAAGATTCTTGGAATGCCTTATAATTTGGAATGGAGGGAGTAGTAAATTAACAAGAGTTGTCTTTCAGACTAATTTTTTTTTCGTTTTGTTTTATAAAGCATACGAACCTCATGGTAAATGAGGAACTCTGGAATGAGGCACACACGTATGGTGACATCCAGGTGTTGCCTTTTGTTGATTACTACAGCCTGATAACATGGAAGACACTCGCAATATGCATTTATGGGGTAAAACACTACCATCATTAAGCTATACTTCTCCAGTCTCCACTTCTTATGTTTCTCTGTGCTTAACTGCGAGTTGTTTGACCAGACCAGTGCACTATCAGCCAAGTATCTGATGAAAACAGATGATGATGCTTTTGTCCGTGTAGATGAGATCCAATCCACAGTAAAACAGCTTAATGTCAGCCATGGGCTACTTTATGGTCGCATAAATTCTGATTCCGGTCCCCACAGAAATCGTGAAAGCAAATGGTACATAAGCGAAGAGGTAAGTTCTTCACATAAAAGGGTTTACTACAATCAAAATCTAAAACTTCAGACTCCTGCCATAAATGGTAAAAGAAAAAAAAACAATTATTGCAATGCTTTTCTATCTGAATTTCAGAAGAATCTAGTAGCCAAAGGACATCTATGCAGGTTAATTTACAACATATTGCTATCATAACAGAAACTCAAGGTCAAGGAGTCACATACACGTTATTTATAATATCATCATCAATAAATGTAAATGCCAACATTTCTGATATGTTCTCCAGGAATGGCCTGAAGAGAAATACCCACCATGGGCTCATGGACCAGGATATGTAGTTTCACAAGACATTGCAAGGGCAATCAACAATTGGTACAAAGCAAGTCGTTTAAAGGTATGTATATTCAAGTGGAAACATAATCTGTGACTTGTACATACAAAATGGAAAATCACCTTCTAAGATCCCTCAAGCTACAGAACAAGGTATCTGAAGGCATGCTTGTTCGCACAGAAAAGATGAACTGCTCTATGCCCTAGCAAACAAAAGCTATACCTCATGTGAAAGACCCAAGCTATAAGCCCGTAAACAAGTAACTCAAAGTAATCCTGTCCAGAAAGAAAATATAAGCTATGATATCCATGCAAATTGCAAAGCCATAGACAAGCCTAGTAATGTGCACAAACTGTCCACATTTTCACTTTTCTGTTTCCCTAAATGTTCTGAATGAATATCACAGCATGTGTCCTGCGTCCAACTTGTAGTCTTGCAAACTCATATAAGGTGACTTCAGTTCTATTAATAGTTAGCTTGTCATCTGATGTGTTTTACTCCTGCTTCCAGAAGATGGTAATCAGATTAGAAGAGCTAAATTAAATGCCATTTGCACCCAAATGGTTTTATTTTGCAGATGTTCAAACTAGAGGATGTAGCAATGGGCATATGGGTAAATGATATGAAGAAAGATGGATTACCAGTCAAATATGAAACAGACAAGAGAATTAACATTGACGGCTGCAATGATGGGTACGTTGTTGCTCACTACCAAGAACCAAGACATCTGCTATGCATGTGGGAGAAGCTCCTAACGACACAACAAGCAGAATGCTGCAGTACCAAGTAATGGAGAAGGAACTTCAATGCTTAGATCTTGGCCCGGTTTTTGTATCAGGCCACTCGCTAACTTTGCGATAACAACAAAGAAGCCTTTAACATCATTTTTTTTTCTGGTGCGCAGCACTAATGTAACTAAACTCAATGAATTACACAGATATAGCTAGTTCACCTCATCCCAGCTTATCTATATTTCCAGAGAATGTTTTTTAGGAGGTACTAAAAGTCAGGAGAAATTTAATATTTTGTTGCCTCTAACATTATGGGGATATAAGCACTACAGGTGTATAAACTACTTGCAGTCTGCGGGCACATTTTAGCAAACTACAATGATAATCTTTAGCATAGAAGTCATCTGAGGCTAAACATGAACCATGACAACTGAGAACCTTTGGTCCTTAGCCACAAGCTATAATCAAGTATTCCAGATTTAAAATTTGCCAACTGCATGATGCCAAAATAAAACCATGCTGCAATTGCAGTACAAGATATGGTGAAAAAAATTGTCATAATAAAAAGTAGCGTGCACTGTTTTTGCATTGATCCTTACTAGAGACAGCTTTGCAGTGTTCTTGCTTTTCTCCTCTTGTGCACTCCACCCTTAATCTTTGGGGCTTGGAAATAGGACTGGTAACTTAAGCTTCTTTTGTTCTACCTAAATAGAAAGGCAGAGATCCTGCTATTTTTCTTCCAAAAAGAAGCAGGAAAAAACAAGTTGTTTGTATTCATTCTTAAATTCATGCCCATAAGGAAAATTTCAAAGAAAGAAAAGAAGAAGCAAAATGCTATTGCTAAACTCCTCTGGCTGATTACCACGCATCATTGTCCTTTGTTCTCCAACAACTAAGCCTCAGGCCCATTCTTACTCCACGATGTAGGAAACATAACTTGGAGTTCGATGGGACCTTTAGCTGTACATCAACTTTAACCTACCATTGCTGCTTATATGATAAGTGAGTATGAGTATCCATTCAGAGATTCAATCAGGCTTCTCCAGGTGAACTCCATGTATCTCAGCACTACAAGGCTGAGCTTTGAAATGGCATGTGTTGCCGGTTCCATTTGGTGACGTGATAGGATAATCTTGCTTGACTGAACCCATACTCAAAGGACTGCCATTTCATAATCAATGCAGTAAAAAAGCATAGGATGCATCTGAATGCCAGCTCACAGCCTTGCCACATTGACAAGCCGCTCCGTGAAATCATCATCGTTGGTTGTTAGCATGTCCTTGAGTGGCATCTCGATGCCCCTTTCCCTCAATGCCTCGTGCCTCGGTTTGATCCTCCCCTCCAAACTGAATGCAAAGTAGTGCGGGAACTCGGATAGCTCAGCGGCAGGGTCCCTCCGCATGCGCTTGGCGAGGAACTGGAGCTTAGGCCTGAGGTTGGTCTCGATCCCGTAGGAGAGGATGGCGGGCGCGCGCCTGAGAACCGCGCAGACGGCAGAGTCGGGGAGCCCCGTGGCGTCACGGAGGAATAGGAGCTTGGGGAGGAGGGTGCGCTCAACGGAGAACGCCAGGAGCAGCGCGGCGGCGAGAGGGAGCGGCTCCCGGCGGAGCATTACGCGGCGGCGGAGGAAGAGCAGCGCGGGGCGGAGCGTGTCGGGAACGGATGCGGCCAGGAGGCGTGGGGACCGGACCACCGCGGAGCGGAGGAGCGGCGGCGGGAGCGGCGCGTCGGCGGAGAGGAAGCGGAGGGGCTCCTCGGGCGGGGAGGTGAGGAGGGAGGGGAAGGCGGAGAAGACGCGCGCGGCGTCGCTGGCTGTGAGGCCGTGGGAGGTGAGGAGGCGGAGGGAGTCGCGGAGGAGCGGCAGCGGCGCCGAGCGGAGCACAGGGTTTATGGCGAGGAGCGGGAACGGGTCGAGGTGGAGCTCAGAAGAGAGGAAATGGATCTTACGGCGAAACTCCACGCCGGCGCTACCGGCGCCGGTGGCGATGGGTGGAAGGGAGGCGATAGGTGGGAGGCGTGCGCGGCCGAGCATAGCCATGGCGGATTTGGCTTGGGGCTTTCCGGCTTCGTGGGGAGGGAGGCCGACGGCAGCGGTGTGTGACCGTTATCCATTGTGTCTGCCGCGTTGTTCCGCTGCGATGAACGGTTACTGGTTGCGTGCTATAGAGAATTTTAGTTTTTTACCTTTTTTCTTTGCTAGGAGGTGGTTTTTTTTTTGCCCATCAAAGCATCGTTCTAATTTGATTTTGACCATTGAACTCGAAAATCAGAAATCATTAGTCATGTACTATTAAAACCGTTCATATGTGACTATTGAGTTACTTCAAATGGTGATTTTGCTAATATCAATGACAAATGGCACCTGGGCCATTCGTCATAACTCTCTCTCCTCCCCCACACCATCTCTTCACACGAGCGTTGTGGCTGCCCTCTTCCTAGCAATGCATTCTCCTCCTCCCTGGCTGACGGAGCCACCTTCCAACAACCTTGGACAACCGTCCGTTCGGGCTTATCGGTGAGGTGGAAAGAAATTTTTTTCTTCGTATTAAAAAGAAACATTGTAAATATTTTGTATAAATAATGAGTATCCCCTAGCCTCCTAAAAGTTTATTATGGCTCCACCACTATCCTCCCTCCTCTTGGGTAGCACAATTGTCTCCTCTTCATTTCTGATACCGCCTCATCCTCATCTGTGCTGCAGGCTGCAGCTACGCCCACCTCCTCCTCACCCATGCGACCATATACCTCCTCCTACTCCTCTCCCTCCAACCCTAGATGTGACGAACTCACGTGCCTCACCGGGGATTTCCCCCGAGGGAACTGGGCGGGTGTGTTAGTAGTGTATGTGCGTGTGTGCTCGGTAGATGTGTCTTGAGATTTCTCTCGGACGGTCTCATCTGTACTTGTGCGTGTGGGCAGTATATGTGTCCAATACGAGTCTTGCATGATATGACAATGCTCCTGACGGTGTTAAAAAAACTCCTCTCCCACCTTCTTGAGTGTCGCCACTACACCATAGAGAAGAGATGCGATGTCCCTTTCCACACCAAGCTCGCTACCTCTGATGCCTCATTCTCCTCCTTTCTCCTCTTCAGTAACTGAGCCTCTCTTCCTCTCTCTCTTCCCCCCTCTCGCTCTCTAGCTTGTGGCCTCGTGCGCCCCTCCTCCACACCACGTCGCCTCCTTATGCCACCACAACCTCTTTCCTCATCTCCTTCGGCACCCGGTCCCTCTCCTCACCTCTAACACGCACCACCACCTTCTTTAATCTGTTATTATATATTTTCTATTTAAGTTTATTGTTTATTTCACTCATAGCATTTGTTATTTCTCTTTTTTCTTATTTTTTATTTTGCTCTAATTAGTCATTTTATTTTTAATTTTCATGTTTTTCTTTTTTATTTCCTATATTCCATGGTATGCGTGTGACGTTCGTGGAGTATAAATATGACGTTCTATGATATATTTTAGAATGTTCATATAATACAAATGGGATATTCTATGATTACTTTTAAGTACTTATGTAGTACTTATGAGATGTTATTGTGGCATATTTTAGTTTGTTCAAATAGTATTTATGTGATGTTTTATTTTTATTTTCTTCTATTATTTGGGTTTTTTTCCTTTTTATTAGTTTTCTCCTTATGTTTTGCTCAAGATTTTATTAATTTATTTTCTATTTAAACATATAATTAATTTATATCTACATATTCATTGCCTTTTTACTTTCTTATTTCCCTTTTTTTCTTCTTTACTTTACTCTAACTAATTATTTGATTTCTTTGTCGGGGTTATAATCTCGGGGTGTCTCAAGGCACCGATTAGTTAGTGGGCCACGTGACCCATAATATATCAGCTAGCAAAGGCCCGAACGATCGAGGCCCAGCTAATTTAAGAGAACCAGGCCAAGCGCTAAGGCGGAGGCTAGCCATGACCCCTTCAACAGACTTAGCCGCACGATGCACGAGAGACGCACGACCTCTCCACCGCCCTAATCTCGGAGAAGAACGGGGAGAGGTCGAGCACAGCCAGGCACGCCCGTTCTGACAAGGTTAGGCATGCCACTCTAACCCCGCAAGGACCGAGGGGATAGCGGTCACCTCAGTCCGGTCAGACGCCGTCCCTATGCCACGCAACACATATAAGATAACATTGCCCAAAGCGGTGACAACCGGTACGATAACCACCGGTCAGATACGGAATGATAAGACGCATGTACGACTCCACCCACTACGGGATGTGATCCATGACGAAGGCCTTGACTTAAAGGCCATCTAGATCGACGAGAGCCACGACCCCAACGATCAGGATCGTGGCCCTCAGCTCCTCCAGCCAACAGGGCGACCGATGACCTAGGGACGCTACCAACTCCCGTAAGACACCCTAGGAAATCAAGAGACTGTGACGAAGACCACGACAGAGATCACGTCGCACAAGATGGCTGGCGAACCACCATCGTGCCTATAGTGCCGCCATGGCCGACATAGTGGCACCACATCACACCATGTCGCAACGTGGCCACAAGACCATGATGACAACCACGCCCCGACGTGCTCCACAAGACGGCGTAGCTTGCAAGCCAAGTTAGCTAGGACCTCCTTCAGACTCATGACCCGTCGATCGGGCGAACCTTCTTTCTTGTATATGTCTGGCCCCGAACTCTATATAAGGGCAGCCAGGGCACCCCTCTGGGGGATCCAACTCTCATTCACTCATTCTTACACCGTAGAAGGGCTCCTAAAGCTTCCCTTCGGACAGCCCATCTCCTAGCTCCATGTCACACCCCGATTTTAAGGACAAAATCGAATGCACATCATATGTATGCCAGGATCAATTTATTCATACATATGACGACTTCATTATAGTATCATAGCAATGTTCTTTAACGATAACATCATTACAAAATGACCCGTAGGTCTAAAAGAAAATTACATAAACTTATTTAACTCTAGTGGAAAATGGATGCCATCTTCACTGGAAGTCGACTGGGGGTAGCACCAACCTAGAACACGTCATCGAGGTCGAAGGCACCGTCTTCAACATACTCCTCGTCGTCACCAGCGTCTGGGTGGGGTAGCAGGGGGGACAAAGAGGAAGGGTGAGTACATCGAAATGTACTTCGCAAGTGTAGGAAAATTATGACATGGGGGCCAACTAAAGGAAAGTCTTACAAGGTTTGACACACGCGCTTAAGCGACACATCCTAGTTTTTCCTTAAATCCTTAGCACCTAGTTACTAGGTGAGTTCTGCCTTCTCCTCAAGAACCATTTGAACTAACACTCGGATCCCATCTAAGCCAACCAACCATTCCTTTACCAAGGGAACCACTCATCTGAACCAGATTCATCTAATCACGAAGAAGTCCAGGTCGCTCTTGACCGTGAGCACGACTGATATATCAGTTTTACACTCTGCAGAGGTTGCACACTTTCATCATGAGTCATGTTTTTCCCATCACACTTCACACTACCTAGGTGCTTACCGGGGTCACACTACAAGGCCTTTACAAAGCTGTGGTTCCCACCCCTATTCATTCACTAAGGATTCATCGATTTTGGCCCCCTCTTGTGCCACATAACTCTCCACAATGCGTAGAAATGGGCAGCTAATTACTTAGCCAGGGCCAGAGCCATATAGCCCTCGTGGATGCGCTGTTAAGCCGAGTTACATGCTTCGAGAACCGGTCCTTAGAATCTAGGCAGGGACAAGCACAAACCATTCCACCAATTTCAACATCCACCAGAAAACATTTACCAAATTCTGACAACATACCACCACCATTTCCAATCATCCTGTCGGATTCCCTATTCACCATATTGCTAAAAACATTACCATCCCAAGGTTGCATACATCATTAGTCAATATTAAATTAACCTTCCCAGCCCAAGACTGCAAGCTAAGCATGAACAACTACCCATCCAAACCAGGTTTCAAGGATGATTTAACAAGTTCTAGTAAACCCTAACATGGGATTCAAATTTAGACTCTGCATGCAGCTAATGGTCTAACTACTCTAACTCAAAATAAAACATTGCCTTCGAACTGGATTTGTTCTGGGGTATGAAACTGCTGGTCCTGGAGGTTCTCGTAATTAGCACCTTCTGCTGACAAACAACAAACATGGCCCACAAAACATAATAAGAACAGTACACCATACAGTGGAAAAACATGCTATAAAGTTTACTAACGTGTAGTACTCGTCGATATGAATTCGTGAGCGAAAGAACCACCTAAAACGGAGCTACGGTTTGCAAGATATAGGCTTTTGAAGTTAGTGGCAAATATGTAAATAAAGAGAACTCGTTTTTGGATTTTAAATAAATTAAACTGAAAAAGAAAATGGAACTGGACTGTGTACATTATTTCTCAAAAGGACAGGGGCTGAAACGGAAGAATAACATGACTCATGAAACAATGGTTTAATTTAACAGAAGTAAATGGGATTGTAGGAGGTGTTTGAACGTAGGGACTAAAGTTTAAGAAGTGTCACATCGGATGTCACGGGGGTGTCGTATGAGATGTTCGGATACTAATAAAAAATAAATTACAGATTCCGTCAGTAATCCGCAAAATGAATTTATTAAGCCTAATTAATCCGTTATTAGCGTATGTTTACGATAGCACCACATTATCAAATCATAGACTAAGAGCCTGTTTAGTTGCCAAAAAGGCCTAAAAAAGTTTGCACAGTAACTGTCACATCGAATCTTTGACTTATGCATGAAGTATTAAATGTAGGTAAAAAAATAGCTAATTGCACAGTTTGTCTGTAAATGTCGAGAAGAATCTTTTGAGCCTAGTAAGTCTATGATTGGATAAATTTTGCCAAATAACAACGAAAAGTGCTATAGAAACTTAAACCAAACTTTTTCACCATCTAAACATGCCCTAATTAGGCTTAAAAATTTCGTCTCTCAAATTAGTTGCAATCTATGCAATTAGTTATTTTTTAGTCTATATTTAATACTTCATGTATCAAAAATTCGATGCGATAGGGACTAAATTTTAGCCGGGGAAACTAAACACCCCCTAAGTTTGTGTGCACTATTCTGTGAACTTGGTCCATGAACCGTGGACTGGGGAGGGGCTGTGAGAGCGATCCACCATGGACCATGTCCATGAAGGTGTATTTGGAGTGTATTTCTGTATTTGTTTTCCTAAAGGAAAACGGCCATAAATAGAGCACGACGTTGGAGATGATGTCAGCAAGCTGAGAAAGCACGCACGGCTGGGGCCGCTTCTCTGTTCTGTGGTCGCCGAGCAGAGGTGCACGGCGGCAACATGGCCAACTCCGGAGAGACCTCGCCGGCGCGAACGCAAACTCGAGCAGGGGGCATGGAAGACAGCGAGATATGGAGCGAAAAGGGGAGGAGCTCACTGCGGTCTCGGTGATGGGAATCTCGTCGACGGTCGCGGTACAGAGGAGACGTGCTCCGCGGGGAGGCGGACGAGGAGCTCCGGAGAGCACGGGTCCTGCACGAACAGCCACGGATTCCTGTCAAAGATGATCGTGGTGTGAGCGAGACTCTCCTGCGAGTTCAACGGAAGAAAAATCGAAGCAGGAGAGGGCTCGACCGAGGAAATTGACGATGGCGGATGGAGCTCGGCAATGGCTTCGGCGTCGGCGGCTGTTGGCGCTACAGCAAGGAAAAGAGAACGAGAGCAGGCGAAATGGTGGAGGAAAAGAGAGGCGGTGCTCGAGCCGGGTTTATATAAAGAGAGGGACGATGAATTTGGACGGAATTGGAGTTCGGTTCTGTGCCATCAATGGCGGCCGGTGCCTTGATGGGAGAAGAAAGGGGAAACGGAGGGAGAGTGAAGAGAGGGAGTTATGGAGCGCGTTGATGGGGTCGGTTAACATCGGGAGTAAAGGAGGAGGGCTCTAGAGCTCGGTTCCTCCGTTGATGGTGAACAGAGAGAGGGGGAGGGCGCTGGCTGGAGGTGGGAGACGGCTGACGCGTGGGTCCGGCCTGACAGTGACAGAGAGAGAGGAGGCAAAGGGAGTTGTGGGCTGCCCAGACATGGCCCAGGAAGAGGGATGAGGATTTTCAGCATTTTCCAATTTGTAAAAGACTATTTAGAGTTTGAATTCAAACATTTTTTAAACCAAACAAATTCTAACATTGTTTTTGAATCCTTGAGTTTGAAAGTTCAGATATAAATTCTTTTGAATAGATTTTTCAAACTTGGTTTCAAAAGAAATTCAAATATTTTATTTTATAAATAGAGCAAAACCGATTCGCATCTGTACCGAATTTTGATAATTCACTTTTCACACAATAAAATTTATGCAAAGGCATGAATGCAACACACATATCAAATTAACTTAGAAAAACTTGTGAAAAACATATTTTGAGCTGTTTAAGTTGTCCGCAACCTAATTAAATCTTGTAAGTTTTATTAAAAAATATTAAATCATTTATTTTATTTAGTGCTCTCTATTCACAACCCAAAACGAAAATTTTGGGGTGTGACACTTTAGGTCTCCTACCTCTTCCACCATTCTTGCACCCCTATTGTAAGAACTTCAGAGTATTCAAGCGATGAACACGCACTCGATCATCTCTGAGAGTGGACGTAGGGCTCCGACCTGAACCAGTATAAATCCTCATATCTTTTGGATGCTACCATCATATTTCTAGAGCAGCGCGGCAATCGTATAAATTTACTAGTCCGGTTTACAAAACATCAACAGTTGGTGCGCCAGGTAGGGGGACAGTCGCACACTCTCGATTGTTGAGAAGGAAGCGATTGCTCCCCGCACCGTCGGTGGACTCCCGTGGAATGGCCCACGGCGGCCACATCCACCACGAAAACTACGAGTTCACTGGTGTCAAAGGGCTAGCGCCCGCATCCGCCTACAGCCGCGGCCTAAACCTCCACCATGGAGATTTGAGTCCCGTGGCCCGCAGCGGACACATTCTCGGAACTGCCCCTAGCGGCAGCTTCCCAGAGTTCACCTACATAGGGGGCTCTAGTGCCCTCACTCATCACCAACCATGGCCAGGTCTTTCGTCCAGGAAGCCAGAGGACCATGGCTCGTGACAAACTCACAAAAGGAATGACCTCAATCGGCCACATCCTTTTGGGAAACCACGAAGTTATCCGCACTAATGGGTCAGCACCCATCACCAGCTTCTACCCAACCCAGGCCAACCGTGTGGGAAGCCTGGGTTTGGCGGTAGAGCCACGCTCCGAGCAGCACCTCCGCAACAAGTAGAGCGCAGCACGTTAGGGCACGCGCGAATGACAAAACCACCCACTACCACGCAGCGTCGTCGTTATTGATCAGGTGGCTACCCAGTGCCACGCCTCGCAAGGCCAAGCCTGGAGCCAGGACTAGGACCTGCACGGCGGACGAGCCGCCGGTCACATTTCAGCGAACTATCAGCCTTCATTCGGAGGCACATGCGTTCGAGGAAGCAGGCTCCATGAGGGCACCACGTGCCACGTCGAGCGGACCAAACCGCATGGCCCTCAGAACCCCCTTCCATGGTGATAGGTCACGCTAGCTCTTCGACGAGAGTGGCAACCACACCTAGGAGTGAAGGCATGATGACCGTGACGTCAACACTCCATGAAGGCTCAAGCGTTAGGACGTATGAGCCCTCTCGACCAGGAATCGTGACGGACCGAACACGAAGAAACCATCCTGGGGGCTCGCGAGCCCGCCGAGGACGTCGATCCACACTAGATGTGACCCCTTTGAGCGGCAAAGAAGTGTCATCACCAGCCCAAAGCCCAGGAGCCACTACAACCCTGCCACAAGCGTGCGCTCGGGAGTTTGCCTTAGCACGAGCAGCAACAACAGGGTGAGCGTCCGCTCTTGAACAAGCATCGGTGATATCTGTCACATCCCAGATGTTAAGCAATAATAAAAATGTGATAATGATGCATCATCAAGCATAAGTATCAAGTGTTATGCCATAAATGCATTCATATTGCAATAATAGATATCCTATGTTGCATTTATAGCATTGTTGTGTTGCATATATCATGTCTATGTTGCATAAGTAATGTTGCCATATGACATGTTTCATATGTTTCTTTGTCATGTTCACATATTGCAAATCTGGTATTTTAGTTAATTCCATGAAATGATGGCATGTTGATACATTAGGTTCCTTATGAATTTATATTTGAGAATTGGTTTACGCAATTAAAGTTTTGTTTAAATAAAAGTAGTAGTGTTAAATGTGCTTTATAATATGGGATCAAGGCTTGATAAAATTTGTAAGTCAAACATGTTTAAAATGGAGTTTCAACTTTGAGTTTAATTTTGGAATCCAAAACTTGTCGCAGGTTTTTCGAGTCGAATTTGAATTCAAATTTGGGGAATTATTAAAAGATTTTTAAAAGTCAACTTGGTCAACTAAGAGTGGCATTTGATCAAACATGTGATGCTTGACTCAATGATGCCCTTGGGTGATGGTGTGATGACTAAATAAACACCAATTAATAGAGTATCAAGTTTCAATTTAAAATCTTTCTGAAAACCCTGAAAAGCAAAACCCTAGTTTTACCCCTTTTTGAATAGATCAAAATCTAAGCAAAATTTGGGAAAAAGTGTAAAACCAAGTTTGTAGATATTTTTAAGGGCTACAAGTTTGATGTTTTGAGTTTTCAAAGTTTCAGTGTAAAAATTGAAGTAATTTTGAAAAGATTCAAATATCAAATTTGACCCCTTTTCATCTCCCCTATCCAATTTCAAAATGGAGGCATAATTTGAAAATGTTTTGAATAGAAAAGTTGTAGGTCTTACTTAGTTGTACAACTTTGGTATTTTAAGTTTTTGAAGTTTCAATACAAAATTCAAATTAATTTTGAATTTACAGATTTCTAGAAAATGTCCCCTTTTCAATTCAAATCCAAATTTCAAAAATTATTCAAAATCTGAGTTTGGTTCAAAAACCAAAGTTGTAGAGCTTAAAATTTTGAACAACTTCTATTTTGGAAAATTTTCGAGTTTCTGCTCAGAAATTGGAGAAAAGGGAGAAACAACGGTCTGAAACAGAGCTATGTAACACTGCAACATTACCCTATGTTGCAAAATGGAAGTCTGTTGTCTGATCTTCTGAAACTCGATTTCAGTTCAATGTACCCTCCTTTCCTGCCTTCTTTCTCTCAATTCATGAAGTTCTGGAGCTTGAGCTTGTAAGTAAAGTTGGAGACAGCATATAGATGGACAACTTCTACATTGGAATATTTTCCTGTTGTTATGAAGATTTGGGAGAAAAAGGTACGGGAAGATTGAGTTTCAGCACTGCTACAGTAACGTCGGGGAGCTGTGTGTCTGTCTGCTCGCCGCCGATGGTCGTCGTGGCCGTTTTCGCTTCTCCGAGCGCGCCGACACGCATCTGCTCACGTGTCACGGTCAAACTGGTGGTGGCAAGGCACGAGAAGCTGCCGAGCCATCTTAACTCCGCACCGGTCGCCATTTTTTTTCCTTCTTCTTCTTCCACTGCTCGCCGCCGGTCGCCTCTGTTCGCCGGCCAAAAATTCACCACTGCCACCGCAGCTCAGCCCAATTCCCTGCGTCCTCAGCTCCGCATCGTCTTTGCGCATTGCCTGAGCTTGCTCGTGTCGCCTTTACCCGTCGGACTTGGCTGTGCCACCGTTTCCCACCGCTGCAGCTCGCCATCGCCGCCGCGTTCGCCCTCACCGTGGCCAGCTGCCTCCAGCGCACCTCTCGTTCTCCCGTTTGATACTTTAGCTTCCTTGTGTCGCCGTGATACTCATATGCCTCTCCGTTTTATCGGCTGAAACTTGTGAATTTCATAACTAATTGTTGGTGCATGATAAAATCATGAAATTTTTGGTGCAGTCTCTTCATGATGTGATCTATTTGGGAAAAATATGAAACCATAAAAATTAATAGTTTTTAGATGCTTAAAAATTAGCTCTTTTAATTAATAAATGCTTATTCCATGAATTTTGTAGGCTAAAATAAATATCCAATGGTCATGAGACTTTTTGTGTAACTGTTTTATGCTAAGATCAACCTTCACAAAAAGTTTGGGATTAATTTGGCAATGTTTAATTTAACCACCTTTTCTATGCTTAATTAATTAATTAATCAAATAAGGTAATTAGGCTAAATCTCTAAATGACTCGGTGATCTTTAGGGTTGGTTGTGGACCTCAGAACATGGTCACCTCTTCTATTCCTTGGCACTTGTTTACTCATTGGTTATGCTCATAACCAACGTATGAAAATAGAAATTAAATATGCCTTTTAGTTTGATTATGCTTTTCAGTGGTTGATACATGTATGAAGTCTTGATTGTTTTTTATGCAACATCTTGGGTAAAATAATTAGTAGTTATGTTCATTAAGTGAACCTTTGTCTTGTAGTTTAAGCTTGTAATGCTTTGTCATATAGTAAAATAAGTTATGTAATGTTTGGTTGACTAACTTAACCTCTAGTGCTTAAGTCAAGTTAATGTGATCCCATCTTTGCCTTGCCTAACTCTTGTAATGTATGCTATGCCTTGCTCCTTATCAAGTACGTGATAGACTTGTTAAAATAATAACTAAAAATGCTTTAAGATAATTGCTCGCAATTGTAACATGAAGGAAAGTTGTACTCAAGTAGATAACTAATGTTTATCCTTTCTAAATGTCTCTTGTATGCTATGTTTTGCTCATCATCATGCATCATGGCATGCATTCCATCATATTAAGCCTCGCATCATTTGTATACGTGTAGTGCATACGAGAGTGTTTTGGATCATGTCGATCAAGTCTCGGAGTAGGTCCATCCACCAAAGGTGTTGGTGTCTATTGGAACTCTCTGAGGGAAAACTAACTTCTCTACAACGAAGGCAAGCCCCGGACATACAACCACTCTTCTTTTTTATAAATGCTTTATTACACCTTAAGTCTAGTGCAATGTGCATTAAGTTAGTAGGAGTTGGTCGATACCGTTGCTGCATGATCACCTTGATCTACACTTATATCTAGATGATATCCCACTAGTATGTGTAGGTCGATCTCTTATGCTTAGTAATGCTTAGACTTCGGTAGAAGTCGAATGATGATTTCATCGTTCGCGAGAAACATGTTTACCTTTGCTTCTCCTGATCTAATGACGGGTCATGAGAGCATATGAATATGAATATGGTAATATTAAGCTGAGACCGGTCGGTGGACTTGCGTCGGGAAAGAAGTCCCAATGTAGTGTCTCCGACTATGTCGGTTAAGGACCGTACCGTTGATTGAATTGCGTGCGTCGAGACTTTGCAACTGGCCACATGCTCCGGTAAGCCTAAGACCCCGGTAATGGCAACATGTGAACGGCCAACCGCGCACTGGGAGTGGAAAGATGGCGAGAGTAGTGTGTACCCTCGTAGCCAATGGCTGGATTGGAGGTGTACTATACTCTCGGGTGGCGCTGGACCCGGTCACGTTTTGGAGGATCCAAGTGAAGGTTGATATATGTCGGTTAGGATCCTACATATGTCGTGTGGTTAGGAATCCCCAGCTGGGTATAATCGGTTCGAATCGTCGTTGCTCCTCGGTTATGGAGACTCGATTCTCTGTTCATCATCATAGTTAACAATGGTACATGGTGATTATGGAAATGAGGCAAAGAGATAAATATGAGATGTGATGCTTGATACAAGTGATTGAGATAGAATAGGTGCAAATCTATCTATAATAAGCTTCACTAAAATTGATGCTAAAACTTGACTAAAACATTGAAAGTAAGGATCCACTTATAGTAAAGCTTTTCTGCAAAACTCCTCTTTTCTAGCTCTACTACTTCCCTTAAAGCCAGCATATCCTTGGAGTCTTTTCTTTTCGTCGGGTAAGTCTTGCGGAGTACAATTGAGTACTCAGGGTTTGTTAACCCATGTTGCAGGTGCTGACTGGTGCTGCTAGTCAGGTCATGTCGGTGGGTTCGATATGTGTCGGTGTTCGGTCCCATGGGGGTTCTAGACCGATGAGTGAGTGCTGCGTGTCCCTACCCTGGATGGTGATGCAAGGAGAACACACGGGGGTTTATCCTGGTTCGGGCAAAGAATGCCCTACGTCCAGCGGGGGGGGGGGAGAGGTTTGTATTTCCTTGCACCGAGGTGCTTGTGTAGGGGTTACAAGCTTGCGAGAGAGGGCGGCGAGCCCAAGTCTCAAAGAGAGAAAAAAGGAGTACAAAGATGATTGCTTGAGATGTTGATCTCTGTGTTGGGGGTCTTGGATTGCTAGTACTTGGCTTTGAACTTCGGTCAAGCCTGTTGTCCGTTGTCCCCTTGTCCGTTGTAGAGCCCTGGCCTACCCTTTTATAGGGCAAGAGGAGGCCAGGATACCGGGGGACCTTGAGGTGAAGTTTTGTCGATCCCTGTAGAGGTGGCTGTAGCGACGTGCCCCAGGGATGGCCGGCCATCCCTGGACATCGTGGTGACGTTGGGGATGAGATGGCGAAATGACCCGGAGCACCGTGCCATGCCTGCCTTTCTTCCCTTGTCGAACTGCGCTGGGCGTCGAGGCTGGGTCGAGGCCGGGTCGATGCCGGATGGATAAGGCCGAATCCCTGAGATTGCGGAATACGGGCCTTGTTGTATCCTCCCTCGAGGGTGTCTGGCGACAAACAGTGCACGGTAAGGTGTGTATAGTGACAGGTTTCACCTCCCATCACGGGATGGGCGGTAAAACAGTGAGGACTGACACCGGCGTTGCTCCCATGCCGATCCTGGTTGTGGCCATGTCGGTAGGTGGTAGCAGGTAAGCGCATTAAATGCTCTGACTTTTGTCTTGGGGTAGGTGAAGTGAGAGGGTCGAGCGCTCCGACCCAGGGTCACGCGAGTCGGAGTTTTTCCGGTAGGCAAACGAGCCTCGCGTGAGTCGGAGCGTGGTTGAGGTGCCTTGTCGTGCGGGACGGGGCGCGGTCGAGGCGTTTCCATCGAGGGTGCCTCGTACGAGTCGGAGCTGGAGTGCGGTCGAGGCACTCCGTCGAGCCGGCCTCGTACGAGACGGACCCGGCATGCGGTCGAGGCGGGCTCCCTTTTGCCGTGGCTTAGTCGTTTTGTTTTTTTGTTATCGTTGAATGTGGGTACCTCCATACTGTTGGTACCGACAGTAGCCCCCGAGCCTTTGGGTGAGTGTGTGATCACTCTCCCAGAGGCTTGTTAGTTGACGAACTGGAGTCATAGCGTCGCAGTTTTTTCCGGTGGGGGCGCGCGAGCGCACCCGCCGGGTGTAGCCCCCGAGGCCTCGGTGGAGTGTAGAGACTCCTCCGAGGTCTTTTGTGCGTTCTATTGGGGAATGGTTTCCAGTGGTGGCGTGATCCGTGCTTTTTTGTTTTTGAGTTTGGCTCGTTGCGGTTGAGCCCCCAAGCCTCGTATGCACGAGGTCGATCAGAGTCCCGGCCGTCTTTTGTCGTTCGACCCTCACGCTCCTCCTTTAGGAATTGAAGGAGGAAGAGGGGTGGGGAACGCCGTACTACCCCTGTTTGGGCGAGTTCCGACGATCTCCGGCAAGCTACTAGCGGGGGAATTCGAGTGTGAGCCCGTGCTCTAGTCGTTAGGAGTCAGCTAGTGGCCCGGAGGTGCTCTCAAGAATGCCAAGAAGTGGTTGAGTGGATCTCGATTCCCTGCGACAGGATCTGAGGGCTCGGTGCCTCCCTCGAGGGGATTCCTACGTCGACCTCCTCCTACAGCCTCGAATACGTCTTGGGGTGCCTCGAGAGCGTGGCTTGAGCCCTGGCCATGTACGGGCACATCCCTGGTCGTCCCTAACTCTGTCGCTCGAGGGCAGCTGTCGAACCCTGGTCGAGGGCCAGCTTCCGCTCCCTCGAGACTCATACCGGGCTCGGAGCCCGTTTCCCAGGTATCTAGGAATATCCGTCCGCAGATCCCTCCCCTGCCCGTTAGCCGGGCACGTCTTTTTAGGAGGGGAGGCGAGATCGGTGCGGTGGTGGGCGACGTGGTGTACGGGTACGTCGTGGGGGACGGCCACACGCCCTGCTCCTGCGAGTTTTGGGGAAACGGTTAGGTAAGAGCATTAAATGCGAGAAACTGCTCCTACCTTTTCGCGTGGCCGTTGGGCTTCCGTCAGGGCTATAAAAACAAAGCCTAGGGGTCTGCCTCCCCTACTGGCCCTTTGCGTTCTTGCCCTCCTTGCCTTAGAGAGCTCTCCGTGCCCCTTGCGGCCTTCGCCTTCATCCAGCGCCGCCGCCGTCGCACCCCCTCCGTCCACACAGCTTTTCCCGGCGCCAATGGCAGGCAAGAGTCAGATCCTCCCCGCCGATGACTGGGCTGCTTCCTCGGCGATGGAGAGGAGGCTAGAGGAGCTAGTCGAGGATGGATTGCTGCGGCCGAGGACGAGCCGGTCGTGGCCGAAGTGGATTGCGCCATCGCCCGACCACCGGGGGCCGGCACCCCCCGAGGGATACGTGGTTTGCTTCATCTGCTTCCACGAGCAGGGGTTCGGTGTGCCGGCGACCACCTTCATGCACGCGCTCCTCCACTAGTACCGGGTGGAACTGCACCATCTCGCCCCCAACGCCGTCGCACAGGCCGCCATCTTCGCGATGGTCTGTGAGGGCTACCTGGGGATGGAGCCGCAGTGGAATCTGTGGCTCCATCTTTTCAAGGCGGAGCTCTTTGCTAAGAAGGCGGGGGAGAAGGGGCTACGGTGTGCAGTTCGAGCGGGGAGCTGCGTCCTGCAGGTGAGGTCTGGTCGGGCAGATCAGTATATCCCAGCCCACCTCATCTTCTCGAACAGCGGCTGGCACGACGGCTGGTTCTACCTCCGCAACGACGAGAGTCAGTTGCCGAGGTATACCGGCCGGGTGCTGGTCGCCCGAGAGGAGAACTGGACCTACGGAGTCGCGGAGGCTGAGAAGCCGCGTCTGGACCTGCTGCTGGCGGCGCTGCAGCAGCTTCGTCTGCGAGGCTTGACGGCGGCGGCGGTGGCCACGGCGTTTCACCGGCGCAGGGTGATGCCGTTGTGCTAGCGCCGCCTTCGTCTCGACTAGATGACACCGAAGGCGCCACTAGAGGGGAGCCGGATGTCGCACGAGTCCCTCACCCTCGAGGAGGTCCTCCGGCGGGCGTGCCGGATGGTGGGGAACTTCAAGACGGATGAGGTCGACAAGGTGCCCATGCGACCTACCCAGGGGTTCGAGCCTCTGGTAAGTGTTGTTGTTAGCATGTTTGTTCATTTCGTCTATTTTTGGGTTCCTCTGATTTAGTCGAGGCCGATGCGCAGGATTTGTCTGCGGTGTGGGAGACGCGGCCGCCAGTCCTAGAGGACCAGCCCGCCCGGGAGGCTCGACGCCAGCAGGTGTCCCAGAAACAGCAGACAAAGGAGATGGCCAAGAAGCAGCAGATCCACAAGGCCAAGGAGAAGGAGGCGCTGAAGAAGCTTCGGCGCCAGCAGGCCCTCGACGGGCTCCCCCTCGCGGAGTCTCGCTCCGAGACGGTCTCGGGGGAGGATGATGATGGCAGCGACGGGGACGACGACGATGCCCTGTCACGGTACGACACCGCGACCGGCCTGGCGGACCTCCCCGACGTTCGTCCGCTTTTAGAGCCCATTGGGGGGTCATCCTCCCGGGCGTTGGTGTCGGTCGAGGTGGTGGAGGAGGAGATGGAGGAAGAGGCGGGCAAGGAGGCGGGCCCCTCGACGGGAGGGGTCGCCCCATCCCGGACCCCACAGGAGGGGTCGACGGGGCCGCCTCCACCAGTCCAGGCCCCGCAGGCTCAGCCGGCGGCTGGAGCGGCAGTGCCGGCGTCGTCATCGGTGGCACCACCGGCGGGCATTAGGACCCGAGGCCAGCTGGCCTCGGAGGCGCAGAGGACCCGAGGCGGCCCTCCAGCCAGGGCCCCAAGGAGCACCCGGCTCGCCGGGGGGCCGGCCGCGAGACCGTCACAGGTAGTGCCAGGGGGTTCGGATCGGTTGGGGTCGAGGCCCTTGGTGCCCCTTTCTAGGTAAGGATCCGTGCTCCGCTTTGTTGCTTTTCATTGGCACCGTTTCTAATGCTTCTTTTTACTTCATAGCCTCAAGCACAAGGCGGAGCCGATGGGGTCGACCCTCGCAAAATCGCTCCGGGCGAGCGCCGTCGTCATTAATCGGACGGCGGCGCAGGACGTCGCCTGGATCGAGAGGCTTCAGGCCGCAAAGGAGCACCTGAAGCAGCAGGAGGCGATGGCCCAGGCGGAGGCGGGCGTCTCAGCGGTCGCCGGTTCTGACCCCGCCGCACAGGGGTCGGGACCGTCAGAAGTGGCGGCGCCCAGCACGGGCGGGGCGGAGCCGGGGTCGTCGTCGACCGCCGAGGCTGCCGTCGAGGCCGCAACGGCCGAGGCATCCGTCCGCGACGCGGAGCGGGCGGATGCAGATGTGGTTATGGAGGAGGTCCTGCCGGCGGCGGGACAGGAGGCGGCGCAGTCGGGAGAGCCGCAGCCGCAGCAAGACCCGCCGGCGGAGCCGGCGGCTACGGTGGAGGGTGGGGTCGTCGAGCCCCCGCCCGTGGTTCCAGAGGAGGAGGCGCCGGCGGTCGAGGGGCCGGCCCTGGTGGAAGGGTCGACCCCAGCCATGGTCGACCTCACCCTCGATGACTCCCCCCTTGACATGGGGAAGCAGGTGGTGCGCGTCGAGGAGGTCGAGGCCGTGGACCAGGCCGGACCCTCTACGGCGGTTGACGGGGCTGGAGCTGCGGGTCAAGCCGGTCCCTCCGCAGGACCGGAGAGCGCCCCGGCCAGACCACCATCGGGGTGGTCGGACATCGCCGCGCTGGCCCTGGCGCGGACGGAGGAGGAGATACCGCGCTGGGTGGGGACCGTCCCTTGAGTTCAGGGACGCTTCCAACCCCGACGCGGACCCCGTCTTCGCCTTGAACGATGCGGACGAGGTGCATCACTGGGAATACCTCGAGGGTCTCCATCGACATCTCGAGCGATCGCTTCGTGTGGTGACGGAGGCCTTGTCCCGAGGCATGCGGGACGCCACAGAGGTAAGTTTGGTTTGGCGGTTCTTTTGCTATGCCTTTGCTGTCCTTTTGCTCCCGATTCTTTTGGTTCTAAACTCTTTGGTTTTTCGAACCATGGTTAGGAGCTCAAGGAACGCTCCCGCCAGAAGTCGCTCTTCATCCGAAATGAGAGCGGCGTGTGGGCGGCGCTTGCCCGGCAACGGGCTCTGGGCCAACAAGCGGCTATCTGATCAGAGCGCCCAGACGGCCGAGCTGCTCGTCGCCTACGCGGCGGTCAAGGAGGAGGCGGTGCAGGCCTGGGCGGCCGAGGCCGTGGCACGTGTAGACGGGACAAGGGCCCGGGAGGAGGCAGCCAAGGCCCACGAGGAGCTCGAGCCCCTGTCAGCACGGGTGAAAGAGCTCGAGGAGGACGTCGCCCTTGTCGGCCGGCAACGTGACACCCTCAACGTCCAGATCGGGCAGGTCACCGCTCGCTTCGGGGCCCTGAAGGACGAGGTCGCGGCGCTGAGTGGAGCCCCTCAGGAGAAGGACGCGGCTCTCTCGAGCGCCCACCAGGAGATCGAGACGTTGAGGGCAGCCGTTCGTGACAGGGACGGCGCTCTCCAAGGGCTCGATAGGACATGCGGGGGGCTCCGCGACAAGATCGTGGGCTTGCAGACCCATACCGAGGGTAAGTACTGGTGTTACGGCCTTGACGTCGAGGCCGCGTGTTGGTGCTAATTTAGTTAATCGTGTTGCAGAGTTGGAGAGGGAGCAGCGGGTGGCCCAGGCGGTGGCCAACTCCTTCCAGAGCCTCTTCGAGGCCGAGGCCCAGCGGACCCAGGTGCTCCAGGGTGCGATCGCCTCCGTGTGTGACGGCCTGGGGGTCGAGCCTGACGCCGACACTGGGGAGGACGCCTCGGGGAACTCCTTCATCCGCCGGATGGCAGCGCTGGGCCGCCTTGTCCGGTAAAGGATACGGGACAGCCTCCACCACAGCGTGAAGAGAGCGCTGGCCGTCGTCCGATCTGGGTTCGTGTATGACATGGAGCTTGTTGCTGATGGCTTCATCACTGACCCGGACCGGACGGACGAGGAGAACGAAGACGCCTGCTTGGACCTGATTGGAGCCGCCGAGGGGCCAGGAAGCCGCTTGGCTGAGCTTTTTGAAGCCGAGGTGGTCCCGCCCGCCGACGACGAGGGCCTGTGAGCCAAATCTGGGCACAGAGGCCCATGTAATAAGTTAGTGGTTTGAATTTTGGTCGTAGTGGCCTCGGAGGCCTTAAAAACTCAGAACGTAAACCTGCGCTGGTTATTTAAGTTTTGTTCGAGTTTTTCTTCCCTTCATCGCTTGAACCATGTTCCTGTATGATTTGCTTAGCACGCCATCGCACCTTTGAGCGTAAGGGAGTGAGTGGAGGTACTGTAGCCTCGGAGACGTAAGTGATCCCGTGGCTCGACTGCCTTCGAACTCTAGGGTGCTCTCGCGGCCTCGCAGATCGTGTCAGATCCTGATTTAAGCGACCGGGGATGTATTCTTTTTCAAAGTTATAAACCGTCATTAGGTCTACTTAGCATGCAGTCGTGCCCCTAGACGTGAGGGGTGAGTGGAGGTACCGTAGCCTCGGAGGCGTAAGTGATCTCACGGCTCAACGACCCTCTGAGCCTTAGGGTGCTCCCGCAGCGCTGTCGACCTAAGTGACAGTTTTTTCTTTTTGAAAAAGAGTACAAATTTTTTTGGGGACCAGGGGTTCCCCCCTTGTAGCCCCCGAGGGAGGGTCGATTCTGGGAGAACAGAGTCGATCCTTCCTCATTGTTTGTAAAACGAAAACTTTGAATATTGCTATATTCTTTATTGACGAGATTGAAAAGGAAATACAGAGCCTCGAGGCTTTTTAAGGGAAAAAGCGACGTAGCTGTTCAATGTTCCAAGCGTTGGTGAGGATTTCGCCCTTCTCGTTGGATAGCTTGTAGGTGCCCGGCTTTAGCACTTCTGCGACGATGTACGGTCCTTCCCACGGTGGCATGAGCTTGTGCCGTCCCTTGGTGTTCTGGCTTCGACGTAGCACTAGGTCACCAATGTTGAGGTCGCGCCTGCGGACGTGTCTGTCATGGTAGCGTCGGAGACCTTGCTGGTACCTGGCAGAATGTAACAGAGCCACATCTCGGGCTTCCTCGAGCTGGTCGAGGGCGTCCTCTCTTGCGGCGTCGTTATTTCTCTCGTTGTAGGCTTTTAGTCTTGGGGACCCGTATTCTATGTCAGTTGGGAGCATGGCCTCAGATCCGTAGACTAAGAAGAACGGAGTGAACCCCGTGGCTCGACTCGGCATTGTTCTTAGGCTCCATAGGACCGAGGGGAGCTTGGCAGCCCATTTCTTCCCATGTTTGTTTAGCTTGTCAAAGATTCTGGGTTTCAGGCCTTGCCGGACCATGCCGTTGGCACGTTCCACTTGGCCGTTCATTTTTGGATGAGCAACGGCTGACCAGAGCACACGGATGTGGTGGTTGTCGCAGAAATCTAGAAACTTTTTACCAGTAAACTGGGTGCCATTGTTCGTGATGATACAGTTGGGAACCCCAAAGCGGTGGATGATGTCGGTAAAAAAGAGCACAGCTTGCTCGGACCTGATGCTGGTGATAGGGCAGACCTCGATCCACTTGGAGAACTTGTCGATGGCAACGAGCAAGTGGGTGAAGCCGCCAGTTGTCCTTTTCAAGGATCCGACAAGGTCAAGCCCCCAAACGGCGAATGGCCATGTGATGGGAATGGTTTGCAGGGCATGTGCTGGAAGATGGGTCTGTCTCGCATAGTACTGGCAACCTTTGCAGGAGCGTACTAGCTTGACCGCGTCGGAGACCGCGGTCGGCCAATAGAAACCTTGCCGGAAAGCATTTTCGACAAGGGTTCGAGGCACTGCGTGGTGACCGCAAGCCCCCGAGTGTAGATCGTCTAGCAGGTCTCTGCCTTCCTCATTTGTGATGCAACGTTGGAGGACGCCAGTAGGGCTGCGGCGGTACAGCTCCCTACTGTCGCCGAAGATCACAAAGGTTTTGGCCCGGCGAGCGATCCGTCGAGCCTCGGTCCTGTCCGAGGGGAGGTCCCCTCGGATGAGATGGTCGAGGTACGGAACGCGCCAGTCAGGCTCGAGGTCAGATGGTGGGGTTGAGCCTTCCACCTGCATGGCTTCAGCCCCGGTCGAGGGGGCTTCTACCTCAGGTGGGGGTCGAGTGACGTCCTGTCGACCCCTCCGTCCGGCCCAAGGTCGACGGATGGTTGGTGGAGATCTTTTGCGAAAACGTCTGGTGGAACCGTAGTTCGACTGGACGTGATTTTCGCCAGTTCATCGGCGGCCTCATTATACCTGCGTGCGATGTGGTTGAGCTCGAGGCCGTGAAACTTGTCCTCGAGGCGCCGCACCTCTTGGCAGTAGGCTTCCATCTTGGGGTCGCGGCAGCTCGAGCTCTTCATAACCTGATCGATCACGAGCTGGGAGTCACCTCGAACATCAAGGTGCCGGACCCCGAGTTTGATGGCAATTCTCAGACCCGTGACGAGTGCCTCGTATTCGGCGACGTTGTTTGACGTAGGAAAATGAAGCCGGATGACGTAGCGCATGTGAACTCCGAGGGGGGAGATGAAGAGCAAACCCGCGCCTGCTCCTATTTTCATCAATGACCCGTCGAAGTACATGGTCCACAGCTCAGCCTGGAGCTGTACCGGGGGGAGTTGAGTATCGGTCCACTCCGCCAGGAAATCTGCTAACACCTGCGATTTGATAGCTTTGCGCGGCGCATAAGAGAGGGACTCGCCCATGAGCTCGATTGCCCACTTGGCAATCCTACCCGAGGCTTCCCGATTCTGGGCTATCTCTCCTAGAGGGAAAGAAGAAACCACAGTCACCGGGTGGCCCTCGAAGTAGTGACGAAGTTTGCGCCGTGTCAAGACGACGGCATATAGCAGCTTCTGGATCTGTGGGTAACGTACCTTAGTTTCCGAGAGCACCTCGCTAATGAAATAGACCAGCCTCTGGACGAGCAAGGTATGCGCTTCCTCGGCCCTCTCGACAACCAAGACCGCGCTGACTACTTGTGTTGTCGTGGCGACATAAAGTAGGAGCGGTTCTCCTGGGGTTGGAGGGACGAGAATGGGTGAATTAGAGAGTGTAGCTTTGAGCTTTGTAAGAGCTTCCTCAGCCTCGAGGGTCTAGGAAAAGTGCTCCGATTTCTTCAGGAGGCGGTACAGAGGGAGCGCTTTTTAGCCGAGGCGCGAAATGAAACGGCTGAGCACCGCCAAGCAGCCCGTGATCCTTTGTACGCCCTTCAGATCTCGGATGGGGCCCATCTTGGTTATCGCAGCGATTTTTTCTGGGTTGGCCTCGATGCCACGCTTTGATACGATGAACCCCAAAAGCATACCTCGAGGAACGCCGAAGACGCATTTCTCAGGATTGATCTTGATGTTTTTTGCCCGGAGGCATTTGAACGCAACGTCGAGGTCACTTATCAAGTTATCGGCCTTTTTAGTTTTGACAACGATATCATCGACGTAGGCCTCGACGGTTGGTCCGATGTGTTCCCCAAAAACGTGTTGCATGCATCGCTGGTACGTAGCCCCCACGTTCCGGAGACCGAAGGGCATAGTAACATAGCAATACATGCCGAATGGGGTAATGAATGAAGTCGTGAGCTGGTCGGACTCTTTCATTTTGATCTGGTGGTAACCGGAGTATGCATCTAAGAATGAGAGAGTTTCACATCCCGCAGTGGAATCAACGATTTGATCAATGCGTGGTAAAGGAAAGGGAACTTTTGGACATGCTTTATTTAAACTAGTATAGTCTACACACATCCTCCATTTCCCACTCTTTTTCTTAACTAATACAGGATTAGCTAATCACTCGGGATGGTGAACTTCCTTGATGAACCCGGCCTCTAGCAGTTTGTGTATCTCCTCACCGATGACCTTGCGCTTCTCCTCATCGAAGCGGCGCAAGCGTTGTTTCACCAGTTTGGAGCCGGCCCGGATCTCCAAGGCGTGCTCGGCGACTTCCCTGGGTATGCCCGGCATATCCGAGGGACTCCACGCAAAGATGTCGATGTTTGCGCAGAGAAAGTCAATGAGCACTGCTTCCTATTTGGGATCGAGGGTGGCGCTGACGCTCAGCACCTTTCCGTTGGGATCAGCAGGGTCGAGGGGCACGAGCTTGACATCCTCCGCGGGCTCGAAGCTGCCGGCATGGCGCTTGGGGTTAGGAATCTCGTTGGCCAGACCGTCAAGGTCCGCCGTGAAGGTGGCCGACTCCAAAACAGCCTCGTCGTGCTCGACGTACTCGACGTCGCACTCGTAGGCGTGTTCGTACGAGGGCCCTACAGTGATGACACCGTTTGGGCCTGACATCTTGAGCTTGAGGTAGGTGTAGTTCGGGATCGCCATGAATCTGGCATAGCACGGGCGCCCAAGGATAGCGTGGTATGTTCCACGAAACCCGACCACTTCGAAAGTGAGAGTCTCCTTTCTAAAGTTGGAAGGTGTGCCAAAGCAGACAGGCAGATCGACCCGCCCGACAGGTTCCGCCCGTTTCCCTGGCACGACTCTGTGGAAGCCCCCGACGCTAGGTTGGAGGCGCGTTCTCTCGACCCCCAGGAGGTCGAGGTTCTGGGCATAGATGATGTTGAGGCTGCTTCCACCGTCCATGAGTACCTTGGTGAGGTGCGTGTTGTCAATGATGGGATCAACAACAAGCGGGTAGACTCCTGGATTGGGGACGTAGTCAGGATGGTCATCACGGTCGAAAGTGATGGCCACTTCAGACCAGCTAAGGAAGTGGGGGACCGCCGGCTGTACGGAGAAAACCTCACGCCGCTCTCGTTTGCGCTGGCGCATTGAGAGGCGGTTCGAGGGTCCTCCGTAGATCATGAAGCAGTCATGGATCTCGGGGAATCCCCCATCCTTGTCGTCGCCCTTGGGATCTTCCTTCTTGTCGTCCTTCTTGACGCCTACGCCCTCAAAGTACCTATGGAGCATGTGACAGTCCTCGAGGTTATGGTTAGTGGGTCCCTTGTGGTAGGGACACGGCTCTTTGAGCATTTTGTCGAAGATGCCCCCGCCGGGGGGGCCTCGAGGTTTCTTGCGCTCGACAGCAGCGACAAGCTCGTCGGCCGGGGCCTCGAGCTTGCCCTGCTGGTTCTTCTTCTTCTTCCGGTTGTTCCTCTTGGAGCCCCGGCTGGAGCCCGCGGGATCGTCGACCTTCTACTTCCCTTTGTCCTGGTCACCGCCAAAGATAGCGCCAACTGCCTCCTCGCCGGCGGCAAAGTTGGTGATGATGTCCATCAGCCCATTGGCAGTGAGTGGAGTGTTACGGCCCAACTCTCGGACTAACTTTTTGCAGGTGGTTCCGGAGAGAAAGGCCATGATCACGTCGGAGTCGGTGATGTTGGGGAGCTCGGTGCGTTGCCTGGAGAAGCACCGGATATAATCCCGGAGGGATTCACCTGGCTTTTGCTTGCAACTCCGGAGGTCCCATGAGTTGCCGGGGCGCACGTAGGTCCCCTTGAAGTTTCCCTCGAACACCCTCACGAGATCGTCCCAGTCGTGGATCTACCGAGGCGGGAGATCCTCGAGCCAGGCTCGAGCGGTGTTGGAGAGGAACAGGGGGAGTTGTCGAATGATGACCCGGTCGTCGGTGGCCCCACCCAGCTGACACGTCAAGCGGAAATCAGCGAGCCAAAGTTCGGGTTTGGTTTCGCCGTTGTACTTGGTGAGAGTCGTGGGAGGGCGGAAACGAGCCGGGAGTATCGTCTCGCGGATAGCCTTACTGAAAACCCGAGGTCCCGGAGGCTCGGGCGAAGGGCTACGATCTTCTGAGCTGTCGTAGCGCCCGCCCCTGTGCACGTGGTAGCCTCGAGCCACACCGTCACCGTGTTTGCACGTACGGCGCTTGACGATGTTGCCACGGGTGTCTCGAGGTTCATCGTCGATGGGCTCAGGGGCAGGCGCCGCCTGGTTTCGTCGGGCAGGTTCGGGATGAACCGAGGCCTCTCTCTCCTGTTGGGAGGGCTCGGCGAGCCGCTCCGAGGCAGAGCTCTCGGCCTGCTGCATAGCAGCGGTCTCGAGGAGTTCTCGAATTTCATCTCGAGCTCGACGGGCGTCGGGGTTTGATAGCTCAGGCATGTTGCGGAGGAGCATGGTGGCGGCGACGACGTTCTGGCTAGCTCGAGCGAAAATCGGGGGGTCGACCACCTGGTCCTCGTCGATGCGACGATTGACGTCACGAGCTCTCTCGTGAGCTCTCCCGCCAAGTGCGTGTGCCGCACGCTCACGCTCGAGGGTTTGTTGGAGTAGGTGCAGGTTTTCTCGTTCCTCGTCGAGCCTGTCCTGCAACTCGCGGATTTGCTCGAGCTGCATTCCTTGATCCGCAAGGAATTGAGCCTCGTCCCGCTCGGCAGGGAGCTCGACATGAGGTGGCGTGTGCCTTCCTTCAACTGGCTCCTCGTCCTCCGATTCCGATGTGCTCTCAACGTCGACGTTGAAGCACTCGCGGGTCGGGTCGTAGGTGTCGTCAGCCGAGTCGGAGTCAGGGGCGCCGAAGTAGTAGTATGACGGAGGAATGTGGGGCCATTGCAAATCATCTCTGGGGTTGCAACGTTGAGAAGCAGTCACACGGGGCTTTGTTTCCGGGGTCTCCGTAGAGTCTAGATAATTAGAAGCCGGCGTGGATGCAACGAGGTCCAGAGTGGAGCGTAGATGGTGCCCGGGGAGTTCCTCGTAAGCGCTCATGCTAGTGCTAACAGAGGAAGCGTACGCCCGGGCAACCGGATCTAGCCCAAACGGGAATGGTGATGGAGATGTCGCTGCCCATGCCGAAGTAGTCGATCCGGGCAGTGGTGGTGTCTCACCGGACGGGGGAGCGGCGGAATTCTCCGTCGGCATCTTACCCTCAGCCAAGCTCATCCTACCTAGACCCTCAACGAGGAAATCTGGGTTGGCGTCTGGCTGAGAGGCGCCGGATTAGGGGATCCCACCACCCTCCGTGAGGTGAAGACGGCGGTTGCGCCGGGCTCGTCGTCGTCTGGCGGCTCGCGCCTGTCGAGAGCGATGATACCGACGCAATGCTCCCCCAGGCTGGGAGAGCTCGTAATCCTCGTCGGTCGGGTGTCTGGGCGGGAGGAGGACCATGTCGTAGCCGTGGCCAAACGACATGAACTCCAAACTCCCAAACTAGATCACCGTGGCCAACGGGATAGGGCGTTCGGGGTCAGCCATCCAGGAAAAATGGCGGGAAAATGATGTTGGCACGCAGCGGTCCCCTACCTGGCGCGCCAACTGTCGGTGTTCGGTCCCGTGGGGGTCCTAGACCGACGAGTGAGTGCTGCGTGTCCCTACCCTGGATGGTGATGCAAGGAGAACACACGGGGGTTTATCCTGGTTCGGGCAAAGAATGCCCTACGTCCAGCGGGGGGGGAGAGGTTTGTATTTCCTTGCATCGAGGTGCTTGTGTAGGGGTTACAGGCTTGCGAGAGAGGGCGGCGAGCCCAAGTCTCAAAGAGATTAAAAAGGAGTACAAAGATGATTGCTTGAGATGTTGATCTCTGTGTTGGGGGTCTTGGATTGCTGGTACTTGGCTTCGAACTTCGGTCAAGCCTGTTGTCCGTTGTCCCCTTGTCCATTGTAGAGCCCTGGCCTGCCCTTTTATAGGGCAAGAGGAGGCCAGGATACCGGGGGACCTTGAGGTGAAGTTTTGTTGATCCCTGTAGAGGTGGCTGTAGCGACGTGCCCCAGGGATGGCCAGCCATCCCTGGACATCGTGGTGACGTTGGGGATGAGATGGCGAAATGACCCGGAGCACCGTGCCATGCCTGCCTTTCTTCCCTTATCGAATTGCGCTGGGCGTCGAGGCTGGGTCGAGGCCGGGTTGATGCCGGACGGATAAGGCCGAATCCCCGAGATTGCGGAATACGGGCCTTGTCGTATGCTCCCTCGAGGGTGTCTGGCGATAAACAGTGCACGGTAAGGTGTGTATAGTGACAGGTTTCACCTCCCATCACGGGATGGGCGGTAAAACAGTGAGGACTGACACCGGCATTGCTCCCACGCCGATCCTGGTTGCGGCCATGTCGGTAGGTGGTAGCAGGTAAGCGCATTAAATGCTCTGACTTTTGTCTTGGGGTAGGTGAAGTGAGGGGGTCGAGCGCTCCGACCCGGGGTCACGCGAGTCGGAGTTTTTCCGATAGGCAAACGAGCCTCGCGCGAGTCGGAGCACGGTCGAGGTGCCTTGTCGTGCGGGACGGGGCGCGGTCCATGCGTTTCCATCGAGGGCGCCTCGTACGAGTCGGAGCCGGAGCGCGGTCGAGGCACTCCGTCGAGCCGACCTCGTACGAGACGGACCCGGCATGCGGTCGAGGCGGGCTGCCTTTTGCCGTGGGTTAGTCGTTTTGTTTTTTGTTATCATTGGATGTGGGTACCCCCATACTGTTGGTACCGACAATATGATCTGGTTGTCTTCTCCTAACTTAGGTGCTCTACCTAAGTTGCCTTCTGTAGTTCTACTCGACTTCCGCCATTTAAGTTAAGTTTGTAAAAAGTTAACTTAATCATGATTTGTAAATTTATTGTTGTTCTTCCGCACTCTGATGTAAAGTTTTGTAACACATGCTGTAATGTTGTAGTTACTCCTTTGTTGATCCTGTGTGAGTTATAAAATGTGGATGATTCGGGTTTCCCGAGGACTCCCAACAGACTTCTTAAGTACTGTGGTACACATGTATGGTGGTTAGAGGTCTTTTAAGACGATAACAAGTACATGTGGGCCATATTATTTAGGAGGTTCTGCCACAATATCCATCCTGTCCCTCTCTTCATTATTTGATTGCATTCACATACGTGCATAGATGGAATAACAAACCCGACTAACTAAAATGAAGTGTAGAGTAAACTTAGGGACATAAAACCCATGTGTTTCGTCTCGAAGGAATTTCACCTTCAGGGCGTCCCGACCCGCTTCTCACGGGCAGCCAAATATCATAGCCCACGGGGGGAGCTCACGTGAGGCCTCCCACCAACACACACTCTCGTCGCCTATGCCATGCAACACTATAGAGACACGGCTCGACATGCAACCCTTAACCAGCATCCGCACACTGAGAGTAATCGTCTGTAAGTAGAAAGCATAGATCTACTTACGCCGAGCTAAGACAAAAGTAATGTAAAAACGACAAGGGCGAGGCGACAGCATGAGCGAACAAGGAGTAAAACTATCAATAAATCACATGCATAGATACTTTAAGCGTTACAACTTTGCCCACCGGCAAAGCACACGGGTCGGCAAACCGAGAACATCCGTCACCACTTAGGAAACTTAGCTACATCCACGAAGACTACCCCTCATCTTCACGATCACCGCAGCGCTTCCGCAGCAGTGGACGAATCACCCATTAAAGCCAACCCCCCACCGGGCTCTGGGGGCCGTGCCCTAGTGGCGATCTTCACCCGAGGGACCTTCCTTGGGATGAGCCCCTTCCGCCTCAG
Organism: Saccharum hybrid cultivar R570; assembly: GCA_038087645.1. Lineage (NCBI taxonomy): Eukaryota > Viridiplantae > Streptophyta > Magnoliopsida > Poales > Poaceae > Saccharum > Saccharum hybrid cultivar. The sequence continues at coordinate 4,243,058 of JAQSUU010000198.1, forward strand.
ATGAGACATCGTGAGCTGCTCCTCTAGCACTGCAATCCAGAGAGTCTAGTCAAAACCTAAGAACAAAAACCTAGCGAATAGGAATTAGTGACAGTAAGAACTCACCGTACGCTCGCACCCACGCCTCAGCGACCTCTTCCTCCGCCACCTAGAGGGCCACCTGAAGATAGTCCACACAGGCCTTCAGCTGGGTCACCTCGCGGACAGAATTTGAGTGCAATTGGTGAGTCTTGTCCCTTTCGAGCACGAAGCTCCATATCCCTTGCCGCCCGATGGTAAGGGATAGGGGACGGGGGCTCGCTGGCTTTGGAGTAGGAATGGGCCGAGGATGAGTGGTGCCGAAAGGACCCTGGTCTCTAATGCCATTACTGGAGAAATGATCCTAAACACACCTACAATTAACAACGAACACATTTGAATCCGAAGAGCAACGCGAAATCACCTACCCTTGTTCTCGTAAGGAAGACAGAAGAAGTGATGGCGGTCTATCGAACTCGGGTGACTCCTCGCGAAGGCGCTTCCCATGATCCATGATTAGAAGGAACAACTACAAGTGCGCGAGTAGGAAGAAAACAAAGGCAATGTGGAGGACGGGTGAAAGTGCATCTAGCCCTTTAGTGGGTTTTGGATGATTGAATGACAACGTGATTAAAGGTCTAACCCGTTTGCTAAGTATGAACAGAAAATAGGTTATCTCCCAAGTACTTAATGAAAGCCAAAAATAATGTATTGTTGGAAACTATCTAGTTCAAACACAAGACAACAATGCAAATGTAATTCATGCAAGGCTTACTCAATTGTGGGATTTCTATGGCTTATGTGAAAGCAACCACATTGTATAACTTATTAATGAGACATAAGGGATTGTATATGGAATGGTCTCACATTCTAAAGCTTGCAACATTGAAAGACATTATACAGACGATCTAAATGAATGATTCAACACTAAGTTTGACTTGATGGCTTGAGTTGGTGAAAATAGCAAGGAAAGGCTTCGAGGTACTAAGCAAGGGTGAAGGGCAAGCAATGGCTTGACGACCGAGGAACCTAGCTACGGTGAAGAAGGAAGTACTTGCATTTAGTTGAGGTACTAATCAAACCATGGTGGTCATGGTGAAGTGGGGGATCAAATCCTAGATGACTTGATATATTTGAAGCCAACTCTCATTTGTTGAATAAAACCAAGTCACATGCTCAAGATGGCTATGCTTAAGAAGAAAATCAAATTAACATAATTGTCACCCTTACTTGTCGAAGATTTAAAGCTATGGCATTTCGATTCAAAGGAATTCAACTCAAGCACTTCAAACTCCGTTTTCATTTGATCTTGAGTTAATAGGTATGCTGTACTATTAAGAGGGATGCATCATGTTGCTAGATGATTATTCATAAGTGCTCAAGCAAACCCATGTGAGTTTTGAGTGAGAGAGAGAGAGCCAAGTGCTAACTCGCTGTGCTACAGGTCCAAATACCGGGCGTGTCCGGTATTGGCTTGGCCACAACGTCTTCTCTAGTTTTCTTAGGTTGATTCATCAGGAGTTTCGACATGAGTTGGGTGTTCCAGGGGTCGGGAGTTGCAGCAATCATCGGGAGTTTTGACGCCTCACTACACCACTGACTTAGTGACTATTGGTGCTGTGGAGGCAATACCGATCCGGTATTCCTCAACGGCTAGTTTTTCAAAGGGGATATAAATACCCCTTAGCCTCTACCTTTGGAGGCTACTGATTCTGCTGATTTCCAGACATGTTTTTGAGCCTTGAGGACACTCTCCAACCCTCTCTTAGTGAGTGATTGATTTAAACTTGCAAATCCATCTTGTGGGTTGAGTGAGATTCAAATTGAAAGCAAGCCACCCTTTAGCACTTGTGAATATTTATCGATCTCATGATTTGTGTTTGTTACTCTTGGACTCTTCGGTCCTAGATGGCTAGGTGTCACCGAAGAGCACCCAAGAGATTGTGGTGTGCCTCAAATAGGTTTTAACGGTTCGATTCCACTGCCGCAAGGGAAGAGATCATCTAGTGGAATGACGAAAAGGAGTTGAAAAAGACTCCAGCTAGAGTGGCCTTCGTGGTCCTCTAGAGCTGACCTTTGTTGGGTCACTCGTAGCCCCCTCAACGGAGAGCAGGTCTCGACGGAGGCTAAAGTTTGGTAAAACAATTCTTGTGTCTCGATCTCTCTTTTCACTTGGCATTTATGATCTACTTGTGTTGCTTGAGCTTGTTGACAGGTCACGAGTAGGTGCCAACAACGTGGTTTGAAAAGAGAAGTCGATTGGAGCTAATTGAGGGCTAATCCAGCCAGCCCGTGAATACCAGACGTGTTCGGTATTTGTACCCTGCGCTGATTTCATTCACTTGTTGCACTAACTTGTTTGTTGTAGGGTCACGGCTCCAAGATTTATTCTGTATACCTTGTATTCTCTATTGGCTAACTCTTGAGGGGTTTATTTCTCTGATTTGGAGTTTCTAAGTATTTGGAAACTCCAACACTAATTGTTTTTGTATTTTAAAGGGTTGAATTTTAGAAATGCCTGTTCACCCCCATCTAGGGGGCATCCTTGGTCCTTTCAACGGGAGAGCGATACCCCCGGCTGCGCATCACCCTAGCAGATTTATAGCCGCAAAGATAACCTTGGCAAGCAAACTAGGCCCACAACCATTACTAACCACTTTGATAATCCCACAGGCCAGGGGCAGCGATGGGGCGAAAGACGAAGTGGCGATCTTCAATGGACAAACACCTCCGGAGAGTGCTCATCTCATTTGGACTAGACTCATTTATTTGTATGGAAAATCAAAATGTGATGATGCATATGAGCTCAAGTCAATGGAAAGTATGTCCATTGTGTCCTCATGCAGTGAAAAGGCCCCACAAGACCTCAAGCACACTGAGCCGGAGCAAGAAGTGCAACCAACAGATGCTGTGCTTTCTGGCTATGTATACCGGACGTGTCCGATATTACTAAGATAGCAAGGCAGACAACAAAATCTTACGATGATGATCAAGCTCAGTGGAGGCCAAGTGATAAATCATGTTCAGTATCTCAAGACACTCATCATTTGTGCCTCATGGCCAAGAAAATCAAGAAGAAAGCCTCCAAGAATGATCAAGTGAAGGAGAAAGCATAAGTAGACGATCAAGGTTAAAGTGAAGTTGAAGACAACTACAATCTTGACCATCTCACTCACAAGGACAAGCTCATCATCATGAAGATAGTTGAAAAGAATAATGAGCTAGAAGAAGAGAATGAGAAGCAAGAGCAATCACTTTAAAAGCAAGAAATTTTTCTCATCTCCAAGTTGGAGGAACTGAAGGCTTTAAATGATAGGTATGAAAAATTGTCAATTGAGCATGCTTTGGTTACTAACTCCTGTTCTAGTGTGTCACAACTAGAAAAGGACAACATTGAGCTCAAGGCAAGATTAGATGAACTTTCAAGAAAATACAATGTTCTCCAAGCCAACCATATTCTCAAGTGCTCACATGAAAAGTTAGTGGAATCACATTTTATGCTTCAGGTAGCTCATGAGGTTGTGATCACATCGGTAAAATCATCTCAACCTCTCACACACACTCTCACTTGTACACCATCTCAATTAAATGATTCTTGTACTAATGAGTGTGCTTCTCAAGCAAGCCAATCTTCGATTGAGCAAAATCTCTTAGAAAACCATGAGCTCAAAGAAGAAGTAGAAATGCTAAGAAAGGATGTGATTTGGTTGAAGGGAAAGGAGGAAGCACAACCTTCTCAAGATAACCGTGAGAATATGGTGAAGAAGCTTGAGAAGGGTTCAAACCTTGCTCCCTCCAAGACCCAACAAAAGAATCACAACTCAAGCAATGTCAAAGCAACCAAGAGCAAGAAACATGGAAAAGATTATGCTATGGTTGTGGATTGTATGGACATGAGTGGGCTATGTGTCCACACAAGAGTTGGGCTGACAAGGTTGAAGCTGCTGAACAAAAAGCTTCTACCAAGGTGGCCAAGCAAGTGAAGAGTAATGAGCCAAGTGCTTGTCTCATTTGCAAGAAGTTGGGCCATCCTACCAAGAATTTCCCCTTATACAAAGAGGCAAGAAAGAGGGCCCAAGTTACAACAAGGAGATGCTATGGATGCAATGAGACGGGACACATGATTGATAGATGTCCCAACAAACAAAATAAGCATAGAGCAAATCAAAGTCTTATATGCTATGCTTGTAGAAGAAAAGGGCATCTACACTATGATTGCCCAAATGGTAACACTCCTAAGCCGAACACATTTGGTTATGATAATATGCTTAGGAGAACCACAAATGGAGTTAGCACTAGCAAGGTGATGTGTTCACCACAAACTAGTGCTAAAGTCATTTGGGTGCCTAAGCACTTGTTGACTAACTCAAAAGGACCCAACAAGAGTTAGGTACCAAAGTGTGCTTAGGATGTTGATGTAGGTACTTGGTGGTGAGATGAGGCCTTCGGGGTGATTGAGCAATCTAATTAGAAATATTCACTTAACGTATCAACCAATGCTTATCACAATCTCTTATATGGTTGACCCGAAGAATAATAATTGATCATATTCTCTATTTCATTCTCATCGTTGGTAACGAGTACCTAAACCCTATAGGATAGCCACTTTGCTTTCAACTTGCTCAATAGCTCACAAATAGGCATATTTGTGAAATATTGAAAGTGGCTAATTAGATTCATTTGAAAATATTAGTGCTTGCCATATGGTGCTATTAATGGCTCTTGTAGAGCAATTTATTTGTTGAGATGCAGGTATAAACAAGAAGTACTAGAACCTAACGAAGAATCACAAACCAACAAGTTCACTGTTTATGTCCTGAGTATACCGGACGTGTCTAGTATTTCAGGGGGCAAAACAACAAGTTTGATTGCTGCTGAGTTTTGATCATTGTGACTTCATATATCCCTAGATTACTCAGAAGCTGGTGATTCAATATTTCTAAGTAGATAGTGAGCATCTCTTGAACTCACTCTAAATATAGCATCTCACTATGTGTTGGTCAAAATAGAAAATTGACTCTCTCATATTCATAATTGAGTAAAGTGCTTGTGGCAAGTTATTCAAATTACTTGTGGCATTTATTGAGGGGGAGCTCATATTTATATTTTGTACCCTTGTGGACTAACAATCTCTTCTAGTGATCTTGTAGTCCTAGGTGTGAAGAGTGGACCTTGTGATGGCATAATTAGTTGAGAAGTGATATAAGCATAATGACTATCGTCATGCCATGTATTGTCTTAGTGGAAATCTTATGGGCTCAAGACAAAGGTATGTATTTACATTTATGCATTGTAAGTGCATCTAAGGCCCTTTATATGCTAGAATGTGCACTTGTGTGACATAGGATAGATGCTTTTCAAAATCCCTAACTAGCATGTATAGATGGTGTGGATTTGAAAACTATTTGATTCATGGTCTTTGTAACCTAGCCTTGTCATGTGGTGATTATAGCTCTCCTTGATTGATTGATCCACTAGTCACACATGACATGGTTCTCTTAAGTCCACAATCTACTATGTCTCACTAAATCTCTCAAGTAATCAAAATCATTTATATGCCAATTATTTGGAAAAGAGAGGATCTATTCTTGGCTCTTGGATAAGAAAATCAGTTACACCTTACTTGGATCAAGGACAGACATGGTTTTGGATTAAGAAATGATAGAGAAGGGGTTAGGAATCAAGAAAACGAGATTTGGAACAAGTTGGGCGGACCCCGCAATTACCGGACGTGTCCGGTATCCGCGGGAGCATTAGGTCAAGTACCCCTTTTCGCCCAAGTCCGAGGGCCCATTTACTCATTCCTTCTTCCTCACTCTGTATCTGCCAGAGCCGCCTTCGCTCACTCCCATGCACCATGCTTGCCGTGACCTCGCTTTCTAGTGCTGCCGGCTGCCCTACATTGCCTCCGCGCCGATTACCGCTCCCTCCGCTCTGCCGCACGCCCTTGCTAGCCTCCGTAGCAGTAGCGCAAGCACCCAGTCGTAGCCGCTCTTGCCGACCTCGCTGGTACCAGTGTAAGGAAGAAGGGGGAGAGGAAAGGAAGAAGATGAGAAGAGAAGGATTGGAGGTTCCCTGCATCAAGAATCAAGAGACTCCGCGTTGGATTTGAAATCGATCTCAAGGCTCCCATCCTAGGTATTTCAAATCCCAAAACTCATCTGATCCATTGGATATCAATTCATTTGTTGATTCCTCTAGAAAAATTGCTACAATGGTGTTGTAGAAGATGTCCTAAAAATTTGAGATGGATTGGTTTTGATTTGAACAAAGACTAAGTTTTTGGGGGCTTTGCGCAAATACCGCACGTGTCCGGTAAGCATATCGGACACGTTCGGCATGTGGCAGACCAGTGCAGGTGTTCTGCACTTTTTGCTTAGTTTTGATCAAAAGTGATTCTTTAGAGTATTAGTTACTTGTTTGTATTGTTTTGTGAACCTATGACCATGATTGGTTCAGGTGTTTACAAAATTTGGATAAGCAACTTGTTCTCTAAATTACCAGTTAAGATTCTTGTGGACATAATTCTAAGACCAATCTGTGTATGCCCATTTGGATACAGGGCAGCAAGGCATGGGGAGACATAAGGATGGTAGGCTCGAGCCTCGATCCAAGGCTCAGCATGACAGACCAACTTTTGAGAAGTACAAAGAGGCAAGGCAAGATAGGCATCCTAGGTTTATTCAGGAGGAGAGCAGTAGGAGACCCACTAGAGCTACTAGAGGTGCTCCACAGTATAGAGAGGGTGGTGATAATGATAGCAGTCCCTCTTCTAATGATGATGAAACTGAGGATTACAGAGTTGAGCACAGGAAGAGAAAGAGCACTGACAGAGAATCAGATGTTGATTGTCCAGATGATGAGGAGATTGAGGAGGAGGCACCTCCAGTTTACCACCCACCTCAGGGAGTTCAGCTAGCACAGAGCATTCACTATGGTATGCTTGAGGTGCATAGAACCAAGGTGCCCAACTATGTTACTAGAGTAAACTACAAGGCTAAGGGTATGACTGAGAGAGCCAGAGAGCAGAGGAGGATTGATCCTAGGATTCAACCAGAGAGCTATCCTTATGATCATAGGTTTCGCAGTATGTTTTAGCTTGATTATTATACTAGTGTGATCCTCTCGAGAAACCCAGTAGTAGCAAAATCTCAGTGGATTGACTGGAAGCATATTAGACAGTTGAAGAAGCCCTCTCTCGATGAAGCAATTGCTATTTGTGAGAGCAAAGGGATATATGGGCTCATGGAGTTTCAGCAGGATTGGAACTCTGAAGTAATAGCTCAGTTCTATGCTACCATGTTTGTTGAGGATGAGCCTAAGCATATGCATTGGATGCTAGAGGGTCATTGGTACAGTGTTGACTATGCAGTCTTTGCAGGGTACTTGGGTATTCTAGAGGATGAGCTTCAGAGAGACAGGATTCACATTGAGTAGGTACTACCTCTTGAGAGGATGGCTTACATGTACAAAGGTGGCTCAGTTGGAAAGGTGGATGGCCTTCATCCCTCCTACCGGTACTTGTACAGGATGTTTAGGAAGAGCATCGATTCCAAGGGTGGAGATAAAGGCACTATTGCAGATTACTCCAAGAACCTTCTCCATAGGATGGCACCAAATGCACAGCCTTTCAGTATCTTTGATTTCATCTGGTGTGAGATTCGAAGTGTTGGAGAGAGGCCTGTCAAGGGCTGTGGCTTTGCTCCATACATTATGCATATGATTGAGCAGGTGACAGGGCATACATTTGAGTATGACAAGCAACACAAGGTGTTGAAGATAGTGGCTGATTTGCTAGAGGTCGGAGTACCCCCTCCTAGTCTAGGAGGAGCTGGAGTAGCAGCAGCTAAGAAAGATGCACCTGAGGGTGGTGCAACAGCAGGAGAAGCCTCACCTCCACCATGTGCTCCTCCATGTTCTTCTTCATGCCATCGCAGCTGTCCTTCACCTATTCGCAAGATGTTCAGTGCTATCTTTGGGATGTGTAGGGACATCTAGACCAGGCAGCAGAGAGAGGGAGGCTAGGAGGAAGGATACTCGCACACTTAAGATGATTTTCTAGAATCTTGAGCTTAATCCTCCAAGGTCTCTGCTTTCAGATGAGGATCTGAGTGACCCAGGGACTGAGGAGCAGAGGCAGGTCTGGTACGATAGAGGGTTTGCTCAGTTTCTTCAGAGACAGGTGTCGGGTACCAGCAAAATAGGGTACCCCATTTTTACTGAAAAACTACCCACCAAGACAAATATTATGGCCCATGGCCCATCACAGCCGGTCCAGGCCTTACTCCACTCAAAACCAAAGCCAAAGGTTACCCTGTTGAACCAGTCATCAAGAGTTAGGGGTCAGTCACTAGCTACCTCCGTTGGATCCCTATCAAATGGGAATCGGGCCCCCGCTCGAACTGAGAAACCCATTAGCAACTCAAACGGGCACCATGTTTCGACCCTAGGCGAGAGGGATGACGTGCCGCTGTCCAACCCCTCCTTCTTTGCGGAGAAGAAGCGCGAGGAGAATGCATTGGGCCTCCTGACCGGATCGACGCACGGGTGAGGATTTTTGGAGGCCCAGATTCATACGCATAACTACTTTCTCATTTCAAAGGCCCATCGAGGCCCATATACAGGTAAGACGTCTACCCAGGCCATCGCCCAGAGATCGGAAGCGCCCGAGGACAAAAAAGTTCCGCCGGTGGCTGTCCCTTTCATGCGTCGTCATTAAGGGACACCGACCCTATCTTGGGACACGACAGTGGCAGTAGTCACATCGACCCTAATATGCTATGCGCACACAGGAGCAGTTCCTTCCTCGCAGGGAACCCCGCCAAACTTGCCGTCGGCGATGCTTCGGTGACGTTTTATACTAACCACATGCTAACCCAAAAATATAAACAAAAGCGATAAAACTAAACACCGATTAATTCATCACAAAAGGTCCATTACAAAATAAAAGGCGTTGATGCGCCACAAGCAAAGCAAAACATAGAAAAAACCCTAATGAGAAGGAAGCCTCGCCAGCACCTGCGCAGCAGGGACATGGGCGGCCACCACCTCGCTCACCGGGCCGTAGCACGCTACTAGGTCCTCGTGGTAGCACAGCTCCTTCCCCGCAGGGAAGCCACTGACTCCGGTGGGGTCCGCCTCCACCGACACCTCCGCCATGGAGAAGCATGCTACGCCACACCCTACCATGTCCACCTCAACAGGACGGGGAGCAACGGTCGTCCGGGCCCCCACCTTTTCACTGGCGCAGCTTCAGGGCCACGAAATCTTCTTCATCATGACACCGTGTCAGGGTATGGCCTCACCGCGTCAACTGTGATACATCTACAGCCACGGCATGCCACCACCACGACGACGACTGTGTGAATGCACAAACTAAGAGGAAAGCTAGTAATAGGGAGCACCTTAGGGCCTTTTCTTTCTATTTTTTGTACATCCAGATACTATAACCCGACCCCTTCCTTTGTATACTATAAAAGGGGAGGGAGGAACCCTCAAAAAAATGAAGGTTAGACAACGCCCAGCAGCAGCAATGTACTAAACACACTCAAACACTCGAACACACCCACACACAGAGACCTGGGAGCTATCTCTCTCTCGACCAGCTTGTGTCCCCCTACTATAAGCACTTCGATGCAAAGCAACACGAGTAGTAGCGAGCACTGGATGTAGGGACATTCAGCCTGAACCAATATAAACCTTGTGTGCCCCTTGCACACCATCGGAGGCTCCAACGCGTAGCATCATTCACTTGTCCCGTCTCTATACACCCCCTGTTGTCGAACACCGACAACAAGAGCAGCAGTAGGATCCGCAGGCTCAACAGTAGCAGTAGCAGGCATCAGAGCACCCTGGCACCTTGCCACTATAGGCTCGTGTGCCTACTCACGCACAGCCACATCCTAGTGCAGCAGACGAGTTTGTCTTAGACTAGTGGGGTGACCTCACTGGTGGATACGACTACCATGGGTTTGTTGGATACAATCCTTCTGGAGTGGGTGGTTCTCGTCCACCTGGTACTCCACGCTCAGAGGATGAGGATGATGATGGACAGGATGATGATGATGATGATGAGTGATCATAGGTGTTAGATAAAGTTTGCAGCCCCTTTGTACTTGGATTGTCTTTGTCAGACCTTTTGTGGTGATAGATGACAAAGGGGGAGAGATAGTGATTAAAGCTTCAGATGTGTTCCATGTGTTTCATGTGTTATCTTTATTCCTAGAGATATGTACTGCAGAGCTGTAGTTTTCTTTGTCTTGTGAGCTTTATTGATGTATCATTTTGAGTTAAGACAGATTATATGTGCTTTATCGTTGTATCATGTATGAGATGAGATTTGTACTTCATGGATATATCTTTTGAGACTCATTTGACATGATCCTTATTTTGTAATATAATCTATCTTAGTGGTTTGTGGACTTGAGAAAATTTGTGATGAGTGCTATGTGTGTGATATACATGTGTTGTATTTATTTTCATAAAGACCCTATATGTTTAGAATGGATTTGAATGGTATGATGCCTCTTTTACCCTCATTCTTTGTGTGATATATCTTGTCGTATGCATCATGGATTTATTTTGTCACACCCCACAGACGCAATGATTTAGAGGGAGTCTCCTATGTGTTTTAATATGTGCAATTGATATTTGAGGTCATTTTGTGAATTCCATTCATAAGCACATATTAAGGGGGAGCCTCTCATAAATCATTGAACCCAAAAGCTTTAATATTTAATATCTTTTTGTAAGCTTTAATCAAGTTGTCATCAATCACCAAAAAGGGGGAGATTGAAAGTGCATTGTTGATATTTCTTAGCGTCACCTTAAAACTAAGTTGTCATCCCTAGCAATGATGCCAGGAATACGTTGTTGGTAATTATTGAGAACACTTGTAAATTTATATATATATTAAGTAATCCGCAAGCGCACAGATAATATACCATTATAGCATTTCACCCGGGGAGTATACAAGGTATTATTATTTATATTTTATCCACAGGGAGGAGTGATGGGGTTGGCACAGAGATATTGACAAATATGTATACTTATGATGTAATCACTCTCATGCTATAACAGGGGTAAGTCAAATGATAAATGAATGATAAGTGTAAGGCATTAATAGTATTCCAGAGATAGAAATAAATACTCATAAATATAGTATGGCTAGGCAGGAGATTAGTTAAGAGCAAAAGATTCCTAAGTCATTCCTTATTTACTAAGTCTATTGTACACCCAAGTATAGATGCTCTTATCTATAGCATAATTAACTTTGAATCTATGCATAAGGAACATTACTAAAGAAGATCAAGAACAGAGCTTGACTCCCTTCGCAACCGGGTTATACTTGCTCTACAAATGGGGAGTGGACTACAAAGGACTCAACGGGAGTGTCACATCTGTATTCTACCACATGACCCAGAGTGTAGAATGCATCCGAAGGTAAATAATATTTAAGCACCATGCTTACATAATGTCGACCACTTAACTCACTCGAGTATTGAGCTAAGCGCTTTGCAAACATATGTATATATTCATCATCAATCGTAACTATATCAAACATATAACTAGAGCAAACTAAGAACATAATAAATAGTAATATAATATTAAAGTAGCACAAAGTCATAAAATAAGAGGGATACAATGGATATACCGGCCTCTAGACGGTGAATCCAAAATCCTGAGCAATAGCCCAAACTCTACTTGAACCTTGCTAGCTAACCTATACTAGAACTTAAAGAATTGGAGCTCTATTCTCTTCTCTCTGGAAACCCTAATTTCTAATCTAATCTTGACTTTTGGTGATTGTAGAGGGAGGTGGCAGGGGCTGGTATATATAGGTCAAAGCATCAATTCTGGACCTTCCGATCAAACCGACTCTAATAAATGACGTAGATGCAATCCTTAAGATGGTGGAGAACCGATGTAGCAAGGCGAAGGCTGACAGGTGGGGCTAGGGGCCGGTCGGCCTACAGGTGGGGCCGACCGACTTCACCTAGCGTGCCTCGGTCTCCACTTTGGTGTGTTGCCTTCCCGAGTCTTCTGAAACCTTCTGGGGTAGTTTTTGCTGCGGATAAACATGATTTAATTTGATGATTTGATGCACCTTGACAGTTTTCTAGATAAACCCTGCTAAAAATATAGATTCACCAGAACTCATGAAAATTATCAGTTTAAACCCCTAAGTCTATGTTGGGGATCATTTTCATGCATGATTTCAAGTTTTATTCACGGTTTATGATAGATGGTAACTACCGTCAACAAACTTCCCTAAGTTTAACCTTTGCTCATCCCTGAGCAATGCCAAACTTAGCAATGGATCAAGAGTTTTAAGATTTGTGAGAACATTAAAGCAATTCCTTAAAAGTACACATGCATGCAAACAAGAATTCTTCATCGGATTAGAACAAACTGTTCTAACTTTTAAACTTACCCATATTATCTTCAACCATAGGGCTTGTAGCCTTCACATGGGTCTTGAGCAATTGAAAGACATAATGATCAAGTCAAGCACTAAGTGTCAAGTTCTTTGCTTAACCATTATTCTGGATTTTTTTAATAAGTTTTCAAAATAAAACTCAGAAATTCCATTGTATGACACTCTCTAGTCTCTCAATATATGTGGTATTTGTGGATTCTCACTAAGGCAAAAATAATGTTATGCCTTTCTCTTCTTACAACTAAGGCTTATGTGGAGCTCATAGGAATGGTAATAACATGAAAGTGCATACTTCCAATACATATTGTAAAGTCAAACAACGGATACAAAGAGAGTTGAGTCATATAATCAAATCAAGATGTACATGTGTGTGGAATATATATGGTAGCTAACCTAATTCTACTATGCTCCTTGAAAACTTATCTCTCTTTTAAAACTTAGAAACATTTGCAAGAAAACATGGACAATCTTATTCATCTCTTTCTCTTTTTTTTTTCAGGTGGGCATCTATGTACCCATTGTTTTGATAATTCAAACACTTGCCCATTTTTTCAATACTTTTTTCTCTTTTTTTAATAACTCTTTCATAGCTCATGCCTATTATCTGCAACAAAACTCTTGAGAGATAGCAACAAGAACATGGAGCATTTATTTGGTGGAAAACTTATCAAGAATATTTTTGGTATTTACTCCTAGTGCAGGAGTAAAATATTTTTTGGGTGGATCTAGATGAAAAGCATGTTTTTGCGCCTACTCCCAGTGTAGGAGTAGTGCATATATGGGTGGTGTGTATGTGATCTTAATTTTAAGAGTATGTCAAACCTCTCATAAGGATCAACAAAGCTTGACTAAACTCAATACGAAACAAACATCATATGTGAGTGGAAATTTTTCCTAGCCTAAATATCATGTTTGGCACTGGTAGGAATTCAAACTTTGTCATATAGGAACTCATCATATTGTATTTTCATGTTTTTTAAAAAGAAATCTCTAGAATTTTAGTATCACTTAGAACAGGATAAATAGTAGCTCAGACCTTCTCATATCGTATCCGTCAATTACCTAGACTTTGATCAGGCATTGCTACCCACGAGTTTCAAGTTCAGCGCAAATTCTCATGTCAAAACAGTCATACCTAAAACTCAGAAAAATTCAAGGTTGAAAACTAGGTACTTAAAAGGAATTATAACAAAGCAACTGTTCATCATTTCCATTGTGAATCATTATCTTCAAGTTCTCTTTATTTGTTGACTCTTAAAAACAGAAATCAAAGCAAACTTTATACACTCTTTTTATTTGGTTTTCTTCATTCATATTATTTTAGATCACACCTACTAATATATAAAGAGCTAAAACAAATTTTTATTTTGTTTTTGGGTTATGCATTTTTTTAATAATAATAAAATATGCTTGAAAATAAATAAATAAATACTAGAAAAGAAAAGAAAACTTACCTGAGGTAAATAGGGGTTCTCCCCCAAGTTGGGTGTTGCTGTGGCCAATCAGAATGGTGGGTCAATGTTGTGACCCTAGAACAGGTAGTGCCAATTCTCGTGCTCCTGCTCCTGGTGCTGCTGGATGCTAGTGATGCGCTCTCCCATTTCTGCTTGCCACTAGGAGTGCTGGTGTAGCTAGTTTCGAATGTCTTGCTGCGTCTCTTCAATAGTCATCAGCTTGGTGTCGAGGTGGGGGCACTCCATCTGCTGCTCAAGATAGCCCATGGGCTGGTCATGGTAGTAACCATGGGCAAAGAAGGACATACGTCTTCTCTGATGGTCACTTGAGACTTCTTCATATTGTTGTTGCTGATAATAGTTGAAGTTGCCATCCTGCCATTGCGCACTTGAGCCTTAATGCTAGGAGCTCTCAGTGTGCTGAGGAGCGGGCTGCTCCCAACCAGCATGCTCGAGCTAGTGTATACGGGAAGATCCCAACTGGTCCTAGCCTGCATAGCTGGTGAAGGCTGGTCCCTCCAGAATCGGATCATCGCCACGGTATTTGGGCTGTAGGTTACACATGAGTCCCATAGAAGCACTCCAGTGAGGCGCTACCTCCTTCACCTGTAAATCAAAGACAAAAGACTGCACCGCATACATACCAAGGTTTTGGTCTGGTAAGGGGATTTTGTTTGTATATTCCATATACAACATGAAAGTTTTCCATCCTTTTTCTTCTTCAGCATGTGAGCTTGGACAAAATATTCATAATCAATAAACCAATGGGGAATGTCATCGATGTAAGAAACAGAAGCATTATTCAAAAGACCCAAATTTTTGGCTTTGGGGGTGACCAAAGAAGTACACCCAACATCTCCCTTAAGTTCAGGAATTTCTTTTCTTTGTTTCATCATAAATTTGACAAGTGAAACCTTCCTTCTCTTAACCATGGCATAGAGCAACTTAAGTTCATCATTCCTTATAGTGTAAAAATCATTTCTAGGAAATAAAGTAAATCCTATCCATTTATGCATAAAACGCAGAGTAGGGTAATGAGTTTCATTTGTACGAGGATGATAGCAAGTAAGTTCTTTAGATATTTCTCTCCAAAATTTTGTCCTATCAAAGTCTTGTAGAGCGGTGTCTACATCAATTAAGAACTGAGCATGGAATCCTAGAAGCTCACTAAAATTCTTCCAAGGAACAGAAAAGTCTTTCCCAAAAAGTCTAAATGAAAATTCAGATTCGATGGGTTGCAGGGTGCATAAAAATTCTACGGTCAAAAGCTTAGACCCTAGTTCATTAATTTCCCAAACATCCTCCCATCCTACATCCTTAAAAATGGTGTTAAATTTAGTGTTCATACTTGTTGCTTGCAGTAGGGCTGGATCATAGGCGGGAGTAAGGATGAACCTCCGAGTCTTCAACTGCTTATAGATGTCCTCTGTCTTGTCCTAGAATTTCAGGTGCTTCTCCTCTAGGAGAATGTTCATCTCAGCGGATGATGACCCGGACGGCACTCCGACAGTGGGAGATAGTGTCAATCTGCATGTCGGCGCTTCCTCTAGAAGAAGAGCTTCTCGTCAAACGGAACGATGCCGCACGCTTGAGCTTGCCTACTAATTTGTTCATCTTCCTGCAAAATAAACACAAGACAACACACCTCGTGGAACGAGTTAAGAAAATAAAAAGTCAGCGGTTAGCCGTCAAGAAGTTAATCGTCCGAGGGTTAGTCGTCCGAGATTGCCTAATGATTTTTTCTAATCAAGATTTTGGCAAGACTTCTACCCTAATTCTTTTAATTTTCCCTCTTGATTTTGACAGCACTACCACTCTTAAATTCTTTCACTCTCTCAACCGTCACTCAAATTTTAACAGCACTTTCACTATTAATCTCTCTCACCCTTGCCTACTTCCAAAATCACTTCTATTAAGTGAAATTTCAAACTACGAAATTGAGAAGTGGAATTTCAAACTTGGGAGCTAGTTTTGCAGTGGAGATTGATGAGTGAAGCAACCAGGAGGGTGGCTATTTATAGCTGAGAGAGCAGTAGGCCGGCCGACCAAGTGGTGGGGCCAGCTGGCCCCATATCATGGCCAAATGGCGTCCCCATTTTCCTAATGCTCTCTTGCTTCGTGGTTAAGCAAAATATCTGCTCATTTGGTGCTTCTCTCAGTGCAGTATGACCATAATGGCTGGTGGAGAGATGATGGAGGTGATAGTGGTGGTTGAGTGGAGATGGAGGTAGAAATGTAGTTGATGGGTGGTGGTTGAGTGGGTGCCATATGTCTCTCGTATTTCTACCGTATACACATGTATATGCAAAGCTAATATACTTTATGATAATATAAAATATAACAAGATGAATGAATGGTATTTTTAAATTTTACGCCTCCATGGTAAATATTTCTTACAGTTTTTTATTCTTCGTAAAAATTATTCCCATGGGGCTTGAATTTTATAATGCCATGATGAGAATTTTTCTTTTTCTTTTTCCAATACATATATTGAACAATAAATATGCTAAAGTGGAATAATTAATGCAGTGTGAAGTAAGCATGGATAACTACCGATTTACCTTTCGGCGAGGGTTCGGGATTTTAAGTCCACCGAATCGGACTTGACTGGAGAAGTCCTTTATTCTTCGGGTGCATCCGTCGGTCTTGGAGATGGAGACCCTGATGGTTGTTCTTGCCACTCCAAATTAGAGCATTGTTCCGGTCTTGGCTTGAAGGCGAATCGCTCTTCCTTGCCATTGATATGGAATTTAATTTCTCTGGCTCCAACATCAATGTGTGCATTTGTAGTACTTAGGAAGGGTCTCCGAAGAATGAGGGGTGTCTTCATGTCCTCTTGCATATCAAGTACTACAAAATCCACTGTAACAAAGAAGTTTTTTATTTTTACTAGAATATTCTTGGCGATTCCTGTAGGATAGCGAACCGATTGGTCGGCTAGTTATAGGTATATCGATGTTGGCATGAGCGCAGAATAGTTGAGCTTGTCGAAAACCTTCTTGGGCATGACACTGACACTTGATCCATGATCGCATAGAGCATTTTCAAAGTTTTGGTTTCCGATCAAACAGTTGATAGTGGGACATCCTGGATCCTTCTTCTTGACAGGTGATGTGTTTAGGATGGCCGCACTACACTCCTCCATTAACTTGATTACCTCAGTGGTGGGCAATGGTCTCTTGTTGTTGAGGACGTCTCGGAGATACTTTGCATTGGTGGGGTACCTGTATAGCATCTAGCAGAGGAATATTGATGTATAACTTTTGAATTACCTCTACGAACTTACCAAACTGCTCATCCACTTTGGCCTTTTGATTTCTGCGTGGAAATAGTAGGAAGGTGGTGTCATGAAAATCTTGCATCATCTCTTGTGCTTGTGGCTCAAGTTCTTCAAATTCATCGTCCTTCTTCTCCTCTTGTGCTGCATCCGGTGTCTTACCTGTCCTCGTCGGATATGCGGATCACGAGTAGACTTGCCACCTCTTGTGGTTATGGCATTGACCTTTTCAAGGTTAGTGGCAACGGGCAGAGCAGCGGCCAACTGAGCTAATTGAGATTCTATCTTTTTGTTATAGCTAAGTTGGTCTTTTATAGCGGAAGAAAAACTATCTATTTTAGTGTTTATATTTTCTACGACCTTATCATTAAAAGCAAGTTTTTTAGAAATATTCTCATCAATCCTAGCTTGTTCTAAGATCAGATCTCTCAAGGATGGTTGTTTAGAATTAGAAGAGTAATTACCTGGGTACTTACCTTGGGAATTTGACCATTGTTGTTGATTCCATCCTTGTCTCTGTTGTTGTGGAGCAGAATTGTTGACGACAATGTTCGCATCTTCTTGATATTAAGGGAAATCAACCCCCAAATATTCTCCACATACATTTTGGGAATTAAAAACATCTTGAATGGCTTGACCATCTTTCTTGTAATTGGCTCGATGTTCAAGCCCATTTAACAGTACGTCCATCTTGGTTGACAGTGCACACACCTCTTCTAGTACTTCTTTGCTCTTATTGCATGATTAGATATTACATTGAGACCAGCCTTGATTAGTGGCTATCTTTTCCATAAGAGTTTCAGCTTTTCCAAGGGTGAGTGACATAAATGATCCTCTAGCAGTAGCATCCAGTTGTTCATGAGCTTTCTGAGTTAATCCATAGTAAAAGCTTTGCATGAGCAACCGATCTCCCATACCATGGTGAGGACAATCTGAAATGTATTCTTAAAAATATTCCCATGCTTCTGGAATGGTCTCTCATTTCTGCTGTTGGAAATTGGAAATTCTTCCTCTTAAGGCATTGGTCTTGCCTATAGGGAAAAACTTTGCTAAAAAGGACTTCAAACATCTTGCCCATGTGTTGATGTTATCTTTGTTGGTGTAGAACCACTGCTTCGCCCTTTCCTCTAGTGAAAATGAAAATAGATGGAGTAGTATGATGTCTTGAGGAATGTCCTTAATGGTGATTGTGTTGCTTATCTCCAGAAAATTTTGAAGATGAGCACTAGCATCTTCATGTGCCTTTCCACTCAATGGAGTAGCTTGCACCATGTTGATGAGGCTTGGCTTGAGCTCGAACTCAAGGTTGTTGGTTTTGAGTATTGGTCTAGTGCGGACATTCTCAGTACTTGGAGCACACATAGAGTCTTTTCAGCCATAGCTTCAAAAACTGGTGTTGAGCTTCCTCTTGATTAGTTTGATTATGATTGATAGAATTTGTTGATGAATCACAACCAATCCTGCAATACCCTATATAAGATATGAACAAAGACAAACAATGGTAAGCCTACTAAAGCAAAGGTGTTATGATTTCATCAGTAAGTATTTATTTGATCAATTCTCTTTAGCCATGTGTCCTTCCCTGGCAACGGCGCCAGAAATGCTTGTTGACATCTCTTAGCATCACCTTAATACTAAGTTGTCATCCCTAGCAATGATGCCAGAAATGCGTTGTTGGTAATTATTGAGAACACTTGTAAATTAATATATATATAGCATTTTACCTAGGAGTATAGCAGGTATCATTATTTATATTTTATCCATAGGGAGGAGCGATGTGGTTGGCACAGAGATATTGACAAATATGTATACTTATGATGTAATCACTCTCATGCTATAACAGGGGTAAGTCAAATGATAAATGAATGATAAGTGTAAGACATTGATAGTATTCCAGAGATAAAAATAGATACTCATAAATATAGCATGGCTAGGCAGGAGATTAGTTAAGAGTAAAAGATTCCTAAGTCATTCCTTATTTACTAAGTCTATTGTACATCCAAGTATATACACTCTCATCTATAGCATAATTAACTTTGGATCTATGCATAAAGAACATTACAAAGGAAGATCAAAAACAAAGCTTGACTCCCTTTGGAACCGGGTTCTACTTGCTCTACAAACAGGGAGTGGACTACAAAGGACTCAATGGGAGTGTCACATCCACGATCTACCATATGCCCCTAAGTGTAGAATGCATCCACAGGTTAACAGTATTTAAGCACCATGCTTACATAATGTCGACCACTTAACTCACTCGAGTATTGAGCTAAGCGCTTTGTGAACATATGCATATATTCATCATCAATCATAACTATATCAAGCATATAACTAGAACAAACTAGGAACATAATAAATGACAACATAATATTGACGTAGCACAAAGTCATAAAATAAGAGGGATACAATAGATATACCGGCCTCCAGATGACGAATCTAAAATCCTGAGCAATAGCCCAAACTCTACTTAAACCTTGCTAACTAACCTGTACTAGAACTTAAAGAATTGGAGCCTATTCTCTTCTATCTAGAAACGCTAATTTCTGATCTGATCTTGACTTATGGTGATTGTAGAGGGAGTGTAGCAGAACCTCCTAAATTATATTGCCCACATGCACCTGTCATTGTCCCTAAGACCTCTGACGGCTATGCATGTACACCAGATAACCTAAGAAGATATGTCGAGTGCCCTCGTAGGACCCCGATTCAACTACGTTTGACAACTCATACCAGGATCAACCAAGGAGTAACTACAACATTACAACATTTGACACAAAATTTTTACATCAGAGTGCGGAAGAATAACAACAATGAATTTATAAATCATGATTAAGTTAACTTTTTACAAACTTAACTTGTATTGCGGAAGTCGAGTAGAACTACAGGAGGCAACTTAGGTAAAGCACCTAAGTCAGGAGAGGACAACCAGATCATATCGAGCCCACCGACATGAGCTCGGTTAACAGCACCGGTCAACACCTGCAACGGGGGTTAACAAACCCTGAGTACTCAATTGTACTCCGCAAGACTTACCCGACGAAAAGAAAAGACTTCAAGGATATGCTGGCTTAAGGGAAGTAATGAAGCTAGAAAAGAGAAGTTTTGCAGAAAAGCTTAATACTAGTAGATCCTTGCTATCAAACTTTTAATTAAGTTTTGGCTCCAGTTTTAGTATAGCCTAATTATAGCTAACTTTTGCACCTGTATCTATCTCAATCATAGATATAAGCATCACACTTGTATTCACTTCTTTTCTATCTCAAGTCCAACAGTGACCATGTTCTAGTTGTTGCTACGATGTTGGTGCAAGGTCAAGACTCCTTTCTCGTGGAGTAACGATGATTCTAACAGCTTGATTTACCCAGCTGGGGCTTCCTAACCACACGACATATGTAGAACCAAATCTTGCATATATCAACTCTTACTTGGGTTGCCCAAAACTAGAACATATCCATCACCACCCGAGAGCAGAGTACTCCTCGAACCCGGCCCAATTCTAGCCCCGACGGTACACACTACTCTCGTCATCTCTCCACTCCCAGTGCGAGGTTAGACGTTCTTGTGATGGAATAGCCGAAGTAAGGCTTACCCAACATGGGTACATGGCTAGTACTATTAAAAACTCCTTGACTCGAGGGCCAACAACGTACGGTCCTTAACCGACACAGACGGGACCAACCACCAAAGACGATTCCCATGCCCCGTCCGGTCTCAAGTTCAGTCTCATATTCATTTCCACATGCTCTCATGACCTGTCATTAGGTCAGGAGAAGCAAGGAATAAACCTGTTCTTGTGATCAACGAAAACATTATTCGACTTCTACCGAAGTCTAAGCATTACTAAGCATAAGAGATTGACCTACATATACTTGTGGGATATCATCTGGATATAAATGTAGATCAAGGTAATCATGCAGCAACGGTTTCAACCAACTCCTATTAACTTAATGCACAATACACTAGACTCTAAGTGTAATAAAGCATTTATAAAATAGAAGAGTGGTTATATGTCCGGGGCTTGCCTGCGTTGCAGTGTGGTTAGTTCTCATAGAAGTCAAGTTTGACACCAACACCATGGGTGGACGACACCTTTCCGAAGATTGATCAACACCAACCTCGTCAACACTTGTTCAACACGAACCTTTTCATTCTCATAATCACTACACGTAATACATGGTGCATGCTTAGCATGATGAAATGTATGCCACGATGCGTGATGCATGATGATGAACAAGGCATATCATACAAGAGACATTTAGAAAGGATAAACATTAATTATCTACTTGAGTACAACTTTCCTTCGCGGTACAGTTGCAAGCTAACAAGGTTAATTTAAAGGTTAACTAACCGTAACTTTATTTTTACCCAAGAGGTTGCATCTAATAACAAGTAATTCTACCATAGGACCACTAATTACTTACACAAGAAATCATTAACCAATAATGATCTATGTTAAACACACTAATTATCATTAACAAATCCTAGTTAACAAGTTAATCATGAGCTCAAGCAACTCAATAAGATGCCATGGATCATCACATCTTAATGACCTAAGGTCAACAATCAATCCAAAAGTCACTCAAAACTCTAAATGATTAAACACTAATCATTTGATTAATTAATTAATTAATAAAGCATAAATTAAGCATAAAATCAGAGTTATCCAATTAATCTCAAAATTTTATTTTAGGAATCTTACATCATAACTAAGTGGCAAAACAATTTTCACAATTTTTGGATAACTATATAAGCCTAGAGAAATTAGAGAAAAGTCATTTATTAATTAATGGAGCTAATTAAGTGACCTTCAAAAAGTATTCAAATTAGACATTTCATATTTTTTCATGAAAGAGCACATTATGAACAAGCTACACAAAAAAATTCATTATTTTATCACACACCTAGAATTATGTACAAAATTAACAAAAAACAATTCAATAGTTCATTTTAGAAATGAAAAACATTTTTCAACCCCCGCTTCTCTTTCCTCTGGCCCACTGTGGCCCGACTCGACCCAGCCAGCGCGCGCGGCCCACCCACGCCCAACTCTCTCCCTTTCCTTTTTTCCCAGCCCAGCTCCCATCGTCCTCTCCCGCCCGGCCCAACCGATCCTCCTGGCCCGGCAGCCGAGCCGAAACAGCTTGCCTGCCAGCCATGGTGCTGCAGTGGCCCGCCGGCCACGCCTCGCCGGCGGTGAGGCTCCGGCAAGACTGACCCGACCACAACAACCAACATGACCTCGCGAACTCACTCAGGCACTCAACACGACAGCAAACGCACTGGAAAACCTCCCCCGCTGGCCATGGCGGCACGGTGGCGGTGGCGCACGGTGCTCCGTTGAACGAGGCCGGTAGAGGCGAAAATGAAAGCAAAGCGAGCACCAGTGGCTCACCATGAACACAGTGGTGTGCACGATGAAGGCGGAGATGGAGTGGACGACACTGCCCATGACGCGGTCGAGCACAGCGGCGATGGTGGCCGCCGGGAGGGATAAGGTGGCTTCCGGCTGACCTCAGTGGATGGACACGGCGCAAATGGGCTAGGTGGGGCACAGGAGCGAGGAGAACACATTAGCACATGTAGCCTGGCCGAAGACGGCTTGCTAGCAGCGGCGGCGAGTGGCGAAGCGATGGCGGCGGCGGTGGCAAAACAAGGGAGAAGAGAGCTCCACGACGAGCTCGAGCTTTATAGGGTAAATTGCCACGGTGACAACGCTGCAAGGCACACGATGTCGTGCTGGCGGTCTTGGGCGTGCGGGAAGGGCCTGGACGGCCGCGGCGGCGCTCCGGCACCCATACCGGTCGGTGGCCGGTTGCCATTGGTCAAGGCACTGTAGCACTAATACCACCCCACTTTTGAAATTTCAAAATTACTTCTGATTTTACATTGAAACACAAAAATTTTCAAAAACAAAAGTTGCTCAAAATTTTGAACTCTACAACTTTGCTTTTGTGACCAAACTCAGATTTTGAATAATTTTCGAAATTTGGATTTGAATTCAAAAGGGGACAAAAGTAGGGTTTCTATAAATTCAAAATTACTTCAAATTTTTGAATACAACCTGAAAATCTGTAAAAATAGAAAATGTATATCTTTGGGAGATCTAAAGTTTCATAATTGGTCCATCACCCAATTATGCGTACTTTTTGAAATTGAGTTGAAATTCAAATTTAGGGTTTGAATCTTTTAAATTTTATTCAAAATTTTACATTGGAACTTTAAAAACTCAAAACACCAAAGTTGCACATCTAGGTAATACCTACAACTTTGCTATCTAAACCATTTTCAAATTATGCCTCCATTTTGAAATTGGAATTGGGAAATGAAAAGGGGTCAAATTTGAGATTTGCTTCTTTTCAAAATTACTCCAAATTTTACACTAAAACTTAAAACACCAAACTTGTAGCCCTTAAAAAGATCTACAAACTTGGTTTTAAATTTTTTCCCAAATTTGCTTAGATTTTGAATTATTTCAAAAGGGGTAAAATTAGGGTTTTCTGGAAATCAGGATTTTGAATTCAATTGATTATTCTTTTTAACTAAAACATGATTAATTATTTATCCCTAATAAAACATTATTTCATGTGATAAGCAACATGGCATTATTAACATATTAATCATACTAGTAAAAACAATATATCAGATTACTATTGAAACATGTGAAACATGTATATGAAACATGAAACATTCTAAAGCTATACTTGAAACATTTCCTTACAATATAAACCTTACATGGGAAACATTGCTTATACAACACATGTAACACACGCAACATATGCAACATGACTAGAGTAACATGTGCAACATGAATGCAATCCTTAACACCTGGGATGTTACTGGGAGGGGGGCAGGGGCCGGTATATATAGGCCGGAGCATCAACTCTGGACCTTCGGATCAAACCGACTTTAATAAACGACGTAGATGCAATCCTTAAGACGGTGGAGAACTGACGTAGTGAGGCAGAGGCTGACAGGTGGGGCAAGGTTCCGGTCGGCCTGCTGGTGGGGACGCTTGACCCCACCTAGCAGCACCTCAGTCTTCGCTTCGGTGTGGTGCCTTCTCGAGTCTTCTGGAACCTTCTGGGGTAGTTTTTGCTGTGGATAAATGTGATTTAATTTGACGATTTGATCCCCATTGACAGTTTTCTAGATAAACCCTGCTGAAAATACAGATTCACCAAACTCATGAAAATTTAGTTTAAACCCCTAAGTCTATGATGGTGATCATTTTCATGTATGATTTCAAGTTTTATTAACGGTTTATGATAGATGGTAACTACCATCAACATGCATCTAGCCCTTTAGTGGGTTTTGGATGATTGAATGATAATGTGATTAAAGGTCTAACCCATTTGCTAAGTATGGACAGGAAATAGGTTATCTCACAGGTACTTAATGAAAGAAAAAAATGATGTATTGTTGGAAACAATCTAGTTCAAACACAAGACAACAATGCAAATATAATTCATGCAATGCTTACTCAATTGTGGGATTTCTATGGCTTATGTGAAAGCAAGCACGTTGAAGAACTTATTAATGAGACATAAGGGATTGCATATGGAATGGTCTCACATTCTAAACCTTGCTACATTGAAAGACATTTATACAAACGATCTAAATGAATGATTCAACACTAAGTGTGACTTGATGGCTTGAGTTGGTGAAGATATCAAGGAAAGGCTTCGAGGTACTAGCAAGGGTGAAGGGTGTTGGTGGTCACTAACGACAACATTTGACCGCCAATTAATATCCAAAATAGGAGGAATAAACATACTTTTGACACATATGTATGTACTATTGACCTAGTTTCACTTGTATTGGAGAAAACATGTTTTGCAGGTCACACATTCGAATAAAAGTGGAAAATAAACAAAACTAAGCGAAAAGCGCCATCCAGAAAAGCGTAATGCAGAAATGCTCAAAGGGAATGAATAGAGGAGCCTACCTACACAACTTACCTGGGTAGAATACCACCGTGGACGGGGTCCAGGCCTATCCAGGAACTGACCAGGCGAAGGTGGTCACGAGGAGGGCCCACCAGGGTACGGGCGCACCCTGGGTGCGGTCGTACCCCACTGCCTCCTCTCGACCCCACTCTTCTACGGCGGTTCTCGGTGGTTACCAAAAATACATGCGCCAAACCGACCAAGAATTAGTATAAATAGAGGGCTAGTTCTCACCTCACAACACACACATCATTTGGGGCCATCACCTCACCTCTCTCTACTTATACTCTCTTAGCTTCAGTAGTAGTATTTGGAGCTAGCAAGAGCTACTTGGAGAGCTTGTCTCCTTGGAAGAGAAGAGAGAAGAACTTGGTATGAATACAAAGAGAATTTCTTCCATAGTCATGCTCTCATATCATTTATATAGTTGTGCTATAGAACTAGAGTATAGTTATCTTGTTATTATCATGATATATGAACTAGCATATAGTTTGTGTCATCATCTTACATGTTCAACTTCATGCTTAATCATTCATATGATTTGTATGAGTAGAAGTAGAGCTAGGGTTGGGCTGATGGTTCATTGTTCCTTCGGGTTTGCCTATATTCTTACTTATCGATCCGTAGGGTCAGAGTCCCAAGGGAATATGGGTAGTTTTATGGGTAGTTTTCTTGTACACGAGCATGGTGCTCAGGTACACGGGAACCTTCAGATATGACGGTGCCCTATGGTTGAGGGGTAGGTGACAGGTGGTGACAGCCCAATCTGTCCCTTATAATCCCCACGTTCGGGTATTGTGTAGGAGTTCGTAAAGTCTCTATGGCTTGCTAGCAGACCAGTGCCCGGGGATCTCCCCATCCATCTCACACTTAGTTCTAACTCTAATCATATAACTTGTATGATCACTAACTGTTCTTTGCACGGCTATATTAGAACATGCCGGCTCCACGTAGGAACATTCTTTTATTCTTTGTTTTCCTTTTATCCTTGAGGTTGGCCCAGATGTGTGTCCACTATCCTTGATATACCATTTTTACCTCTGTCGTGTACTATGGTCCACTATGAAAGTATGTAATCATGTTTATATCCATGCTATTGGTATATTTTAACACACATAAATAAATCCGCAAGCGCACGGATACCACTATAGCTTTCACCCGGAAGTATTCCAAGTATCATATCCATAGGAAAACATGTGAGACTAACTACGGTCTAACTTAACTAATGGTAGCAACAAGGTTAGGATGAATAGGAGCATAGAGAGGAAAACTAGGTTCTCTAACTCTGACTTGGGTAAGCTGTCTTTTGTTATTCAACTGGGGACATTACTAGGTAAAGACACCAGCAGAAGATGCTTTCCTTCACAACCATGTCCTACGTGCCCTTACAAACGGGAGGTGGACTACAGAGGATTCAATGAGCCTATAAGAGTCACCCTCATGAGCTACCACCGATTCGAAATGTAGGATGCATCCACGATTAACCTAAGTCCAAGCACCCCTAGGAAGAGAACAAAGCACTCAAAATAGTCACGAACCTGATGAGCAATATAAACACAATGCTTACTTGAATCAGAAGTTGATTACCAGAGGAATCTCAGAAGCAAGCTCAGGTAGAACTTGAATTCGCCAAGGTACAAGCCATAGAGAGAGCACCGACAGGCCGGCTCCTCCTCCAAACTCTTCCCTCACTATTATGTACAAGACTAGATCCTACGGAGGACTAATCTTCTCTTGATAGCTGGCTCCGCTCCTGATGAGGAGAATATGAATTAGGATTTCAGGATCTGATGAGGGAGGAGGGTAGGGGCTGGTATATATAGGACGAAGTGTCAATCCTAGACCCTCAGATCAAACCGACTTGAAAGAATGGCATAGATGCAATCTAGGAGACGGTGGGGAACCGACATACGAAGTGGAGGCTGATTAGTGGGACCCACAGGCCAACCGGCTTGCATGTGGGGCTGGCCGGCCCCACATGGTAGTCCCTCGGGGTCTGCTTCAGTGGAGAGGCTCCTAGAGTCTTCTAGATCCTTCCCATGTTGGTTTCACTGCGAATAAACGTGATTTACTTTGACGAATAGGTCCCCCTTGGTAGTTTTCTGGATAAACCCTGCTGAAAACGTAGATTCACCAAAACTTATAGAATTTGTCAATTTAAACCCCTATACCTATGTTTGGTGATAGAATTAAGTATATATGCAGGTTATGTTGATGGTTTATAATTGAAGTTAATGACCATCAACAAGCTCCCCCAAGCTTAACCTTTGCCAGCCCTTGAGCAAAGCTTAAACTCAGCAATGGATGAGACCAGGGGCAGTGACGGGGCAGAAGACGGAGCGACAACCTCCCACGCGATAACCATGGCCAGGTAGGCCCTGCGTATTTTTTTTTGTGTCATTTCGGTTTACACGCCTCCATTCAGAAGATGCCTCACTACTCGTGAGTGGGCGCCATTAATGTACCACAATCAAGGAGGCCACACGCCCCTGAATCTGCGTGTAAGAGTGACCCACCACAGATACGACCCTGAGTCGTACTTAGGAAATTTGTTCTTGATCTAGTCCTTAGATGGGCTCGAGGACACATAGGGATAGGGGCAAGATGAGATGGGCCCCTATTGCTCTTATCGATGGTGCGGAGCCACACAACCATCTCACCCTGTGTTCCGAGTCGTCTGCTTCGAAGTCACCCGGGTTAACCCCCTCTGGGGGAGGCTTCTTGCCCTCTAACCACTGCAGAGGCGGCGGGGGCCAACGGGCTTGATGGCTAATGATTTATGGGATATCTCTCAATGAGGCATAGCCGAACTCCACGTCAATTAGGGAGGATATCGGGTCCCACTCGAATTACCCATCAACCCCAATGAGGTGCACCGCTCTGACCACGTGATTACGGTGGACAAGGCTCTCCCCACGTGGGGCGAAAACAAAAACCTACCTACAACAAGGTAGTACGACCCTTTAGGATTGGAAAGGACAATAGAGGAAGCTAGAGCCGTGCCCGAGTAATCCTGATAGCCAGGACCAGGCCATAGCCGGGTCCTCCTTATGTCTCGAAACCATGACTTGCGGCTAGCCTCGCACACCCATGAGGATCAGCGTCTCGCTCAGGAGGGATCGGCGCCACGGGCAGCTAAAAGTTGCATGACAATGCCTTCCTCATGAAGTAACACTGGAGCTCGCAGACACTCGGGAAGAGAGGTCTAAGGTCGCTAGACGACCTCGCCGCCCCACGCAGCGAGAGGCCGATGACTCACCCAAAGCCTGCACCCTTGAGCTCGCAGACACTCGGGAGGAGAGGTCCAAGGTCACTAGACGACCTTGCCGCCCCGCGCGGAGAGAGACCGATGACTCACCTAAAGCCCGCACCCTCGAGATCGTAGACACTCAGGAGGAGAGGTCCAAGGTCGTTCAATGCCCTCACTACCCTACGCGGTGAGAGGCCAATGGCTCACTCGAAGCCTGCATCCTCAAGTTCACCAACACTTGGGAGGAGAGGTCCAAGGTCGCTAGATGACCTCGTTGCCCCACACGGTGAGAGGCCGATGACTCACCCAAAGCCTGCATCCTTGAGCCCGCAGACACTCGGGAGCCGGGAGGAGAGGTCCAAGGTCGTTCGATGATCTCGCCGCCCTACGCAGTGAGAGGCCAATGACTCACTCGAAGCCTGCATCCTCAAATTCACCAGCACTTGGGAGGAGAGGTCCAAGGTCACTGGGTGACCTCGCCGTCCCGCGCGGTGAGAGGCCAATGACTCGCCCAAAGCTTGCACCCTCGAGCTCGCAGACACTCGGGAGGAGAGGTCTAAGATCGTTCGATGACCTCGCCACCCTGCACGGTGAGAGGCCAATGACTCACTCGAAGCCTACATCCTCAAGTTCACCAGCACTTGGGAGGAGAGATCCAAGGTCACCAGATGACCTCACCGCCCCTACGCGGTGAGATGCCGATGACTCACCCAAAGCCTGCACCCTCGAGCTCGCAGACACTCAGGAGGAGAGGTCCAAGGTCGCTAGATGACCTTGCCACCCCGTGCGGCGAGAGGTCGATGACTCACCCAAATCCTGCACCCTTGAGCTCACAGACACTTGGGAGGAGAGGTCCAGAGTCGTTCGACGACCTCACCGTCCTACGCGGTGAGAGGCCAATGACTCACTCGAAGCTTGCATCCTTGAGTTCACCAGCACTTGGGATGAGAGGTCCAAGGTCGCCAGAGGACCTCGCCGCCCATGCGGTGAGAGGCCGATGACTCACCCAAAGCCTGCCCCCTCGAGCTCGCAAACACTTGGGAGGAGAGGTCCAAGGTCGCTCGACGACTTCGCCTCCCTGCGCGGTGAGAGGCCAATGACTCACTCGAAGCCTGCATCCTCGAGCTCACCAGCACTTGGGAGGAGAGGTCCAAGGTCATTAGATGACCTCATTGTAAGGTCCAAATTGGCTAGAGGGGGTGAATAGCCTAAATTAAAACTCTACAAATTACTAGAGCAAAGATTAGTAACACAAATGGTGATAAATGGGTTTGCTCTAGCTCTAAATGTTAAGCAAGCCACCTAGTTGCAATTCTAGTTATCTAATATCTCTATGGAACACACAAGCTAGGTTGCTATAGCTACTACTACTACCTAGAGTGCTAGCAACAAGAACAAGCACAACTAAACAAGCTATAACACAAGGTAAAGTTGTGGTAAGTAAATGATGGGAAGATGATTTTATACCGACGTGTAGAGGCAAGTGAACCAATGAAGAATACCAAAGTGAAGCCAATCACCGGGAGACAATCAATCACAAAATCAAGAGAGACACCAAGATTTTCTCCCGAGGTTCGCGTGCTTGCCGGCACGCTAGTCCCCGTTGTGTCGACCAACACTACGTGGTTTCGGCGGCTAATTGGGAATCCATACCCAAGCTCTCCAAGAGCACCGCAAGAACCTACTGCTAGTGAGGTAACTAATGACACGTGCAATATATTAGAGCTACCTTATGGCTCTTCATCGGGGAAGGTGCAAAGCCCCTCACTAGTCACCGGAGCCGGCCACGAACAACCTCCAACTCATGCCAGACCTCCTCTGCTGCTTCAAGCCATCTAGGTGGCGGCAACCACCAAGAGAAACAAGAATCCCACAGCAAAAGAATATTCAAGTGCCAACTAGATGCAAACTCACAAGCAAATGCACTTGAGATCACTCAATCTCACTTTGATTAGGCAATCAAGCAAGGGAGATGAGTGGGAGGGGATGTGCTCAGCTCAGGAGAATGTTAGAGAATCAAAATGTCCAAGAGTGACCTCCCCAAACTAGCCAAACACATATTTATAAGTAGTCCCACACGAAGTAGCCGTTAGGCACTTGACCCAGCTGCTGTCGTGCTAACCGGACGCGCCAATTGATCTGACCGGACGCGGACACAGCGTCCGGTCAAGTCTCGCACCACCGCCCAATGCTCGCCACGTGTTTCATTTCAAATTTTGTTTGTTCGATCTCCAATGGTCATGAAATGAAGTCACACGCACAAACAAGTGACTAGACGTGCCGATCAGAACTGATCGGATGCACCCTAGCGTCCGATCGTCAGATGCTCGCGCTGCTGAGAGGCCTGACCGGACGCGCTACTTGTATTGACCAGACGCCATAGTGCCAGCGTCCGGTCGATTCCAGTAAGCGCCCACTTGCGACCTAACGCATCCGGTCGATCGTGACCTGATATGCCACCGTGTCCAATCGACCTCGCGTGCGTCGCAGCTTCTCTAGGGCTTGATCGGACGCGTCGGTCCCGCGAGTGACCGGATGCGCCGGTGCACGCGCTCGCTGCACGCGGGGTGAACTGATTGGACGTGACCCTAACGTTTGGTCGGCTCGACCACCGCGTCTGGTCGCTTAGAAAATAGCGTTTCCACTTCCCGAAAAGCGCCGAGAGAGAGGGTCCCAAACCCATCTCTACCGCTTAAACTCCACCTTCTTCGCTAATGTGCTAACACAACCAAGTGTACATCACCATGTGCAAGTGTGTTAACATTTTTTGCAATCATTTTGAAGGAGTTAGGTTAGCTCTCCACTAGATTTAAATGCATATGCAAATGAATTCTCATCTAGTGGCACTTAAGTGATCAATAGCCCCGGAAATTCTCCTCTTTATAGTACGATTATCGATCCTAAATGTGATCACACCCTCTATGGTGTTTTGATCACCAAAAGCAAATCCTATCTATACCTTTGCCTTGAGCTCCATAGGATTTTGCCTCTTCTCCTCTCCACATAAGCCCTTGATCACATTTTGGTCATCACTATCATCACCATGATCATATAGGCTTCACCACTTGGCATGGGACTTTATCATTTCATGTCTACACACTTGACATAATGATTAGTCCCTAGGTTTCATCAATTATCCAAAACCAAACTAGGGCTTTCACTCATCGGCCCGTGCGGCGAGAGATCAGTGACTCACCCAAGGTCCGCATCCCCAAACTCATAAACCTAATCCTGGTCAAACCGCTCGGGGATCAATGAGATCTCACTCGGATAACATAACCACAAAGCACATGCAGCCAAACAACATACAACAAACATAAGATCAAGGGACCCAAGCGGAAAGGCCCAAGGTTGCCCAGCAACTATGCTACCCGGCGTAGCGAAAGGTCGATGACCCACTCGGAGAACCTTGGTTCAACACCAAGGGGCCCAAATCCAGCCAGATAGCCCGGGGGCTCACCATGGCCTCGCAAGCCACAATAACTCTGGAAGGAGTATTCCTTGAGCTTTTATTCATGTTTCATGATTATAAAGTGATATGCAGTCGATTTGCACACTAGGTATGCAAAACTGATACCACCACACCCTAGTGGTGGTATCATTGAAAGAACCCTCGGGGGCAACACTGCAGGGGGAGGCGAGACAAAGAAAAAATGAACTCGCAAGCCCTCTCGCAATGTCGCAGCCCCTAGGGAATAGAGCATGGGAGGAAGACAACGGCAAGCTGCCTAGCTCCAACAAGCACCTCGACAATCACCCCGGTGCCAAGATGGAGCAAAAGGGCGGGCAAAGTATAGCCATGTCACAAAGGCTACACTACCCACTACAGGCAGCCATGCCACCAGCTCCTTCCCCGCTCGCAAGTCTTCTTCTAGCACCGGTTGACAAAGGGGCGCCATCAGCCTCCGGGCACCACCAGCGACCCCAGTGGGACATGAAACAAGAACCACACGATTCTCTTCAGGCCTTTATCCTCACAACTCCTAGCCGCTCAGAGAAGCAAAAAGACAGTTCATAGTTATGGTCATGGGTGCCTCAAAATGGGAAAAATGCCTCCATTTATAGGCCAGGGACGGACTAAGCAGCCTGAAACCCCCACGCCGTGTGGCCAACCACGGAGGTCACAGCTAAAGTCAGATGCCTGAGTGAGGTCGAGAAAATCATGATCCTCCCAAAGACAGGGCTGGTACAGCGTCGATGAGACCACTCGGCCCCGCTTGGGTCACGAACCTCGAAACACGGCACACTGACACGGCAGGGCTCAGCAGTCGCGTACCATGTTGTTAGGACATCCTGACAAGGCTGAACAAAATGGCCACCTACCACATTAAACACACCAGCCCATGAGGGGTCGAGCAACGAAGCTCCAACAGGCCACGACTACGAACCCACGCACAAACACACACGCATCTTCAGGGGCTACTATCAAGGTTAAAACCCCGGGGTGTCTCAAGGCACCGATTAGTTAGTAGGCCACGCGGCCCACAATATATCAACTAGCAAAGGCCCGAACGATCGAGGCCTAGCTGATCTAAGAGAACTAGGCCAAGCGCTAAGGCGGAGGCTGGCCATGACCCCTTAAGCAGACTTAGCTGCACGACGCACGACCTCTCCACCGCCTGACCTCGAAGAAGAGCGGGGAGAGGTAGAGCATAGCCAGGCATGCCTGTTCTGACAAGGTTAGGCACTCCACTCTGACCTCACAAGGACCGAGGGGACAGCAGTCACCTCGGTCTGGTTAGACGTCGTCCTTGCGCTACGCAGCACAGACAAGACAACACCGCCCAAGGCGGTGATGACTGGTACGATAACCACTGGCCAGATATAGCCTGATAAGATGCATGTACGACTCCACCCACTATGGGATGGGATCCACGATGAAGGCCTTGACTTAGAGGCCATCCAAATTGGTGAGGGCCATGACCCCAATGATCGGGATCGTGGCCCTCAGCTCCTCCAGCTAATAGGGGGACCGACGACCTGGGGACAGCTACCAACTCCTGTAAGACACTCCAGGAAACTAGGAGATGATGATGAAGACCACACGAAGATCATGTTGCACAATACAGCTGGTGAACCACCATTGCAACAGAACTGACCAAATTATAAGAACGTAAGTACAAAAACAATCACCGCAGTGATCAAATTCTTGTACTTAAGCTCCCATAATCCCGGTAGTCCAGAAATCTCGAGGGATTTCAAACAACTTTTGACATACAAACCAAGATCATAGTGATTCAACACAACGCATCATCTGTTACAACATTTCACAAGTAGCATACGGATTACATCCATCATAGTCTAAAATAAAAATATTACAAGCTGAGTTTGTTTCGTGGAAGCAAATTAGTTCGATACATAACTTCATAAGTTTAAATACATTGCCAGATAGTAGTCATGTCCCACACAAGCATCTCAGGTAAGATAACTAGTAGGGATCGCGCCCAACGATCTAGTCCTCATCTTCGGCTAGGAGGAGACAGTACTTGTAGCACCCAAAATAGAACAGGTCATCTGCAACAGGTGAGAAATAAACCCTGAGTACGAGAAGGTACTCAGCTAGACTTACCCGTCAAAAACAAGAAATAATGGACACCAAGGATCATGCAAGGCTTATAAGGTGGGCTAGCTTGACACAATTGCATAAAAGAGGTTAGGAGCATAAGTAACCAATTAAACTTAACATCAAGTTCATCATCATTTCCTGTCAACTATATTAGCACCTGTACTAGAGCACTCACTTATTATGAGCAAACAATATTAACCATAGCAGGTATAATAAGGCCATCAACATCATATCATCATTCCTAAACCATAATTATTATTTAGTGCATCTACTTTGGAGATAAGCCCGTCAAGTTCTCACTAATCGGTAAGAGACGGCGACTCGAATCAAATTACAACTCAGCTGAGGGGGTATTCCTAACTCTCACCCTGGCATACTTTGCAAGAGTAGCTGTGGGTTCGGTCAGCGCCAGCACTCTCAGGGATTACCCTTCTGCTAGGACGATCAAGACTTTTAAATCACCAGCCCTTGGACTCACGTCTACGGCTCCCTTCTGAGGCGAACTTTATACTTACCGGAGCCCGGCCTGAGTTGAGCTACTCGGCTTCGTGGTCGGTCTCCAGACCTGGCCAACTAAGAGAGAGGCATGCGTTCAACATGAACAGGAAAGGCTCCAAGAATCGGTCCTTATTCGACACAGACGGAGTCACTGCACACCGGCAAGCCTCCGCCCAGTCTTTATTCAAATTAAACCAGGTTCTTTTCCACGATAGCAAATATAGCCAACCATGCCATATGTATAGCCCTATAGCTCGTAGGTGATAGGAAATCACCTGACTTCTACCGCTTAAAGCAGGGCTAAGCAATCTACTCGATCTTGAGCTACATAGGATTCAGGTAGTAATATCTGGACAAGGATTGGATATCAATGCAACAAGTGTTTTCATCCAACACCTATCACTTAATGCAATAATATATATAACATAATACTTAATTGCATTTCAGAAATTAGGAGGCTTATAATGCTCCGGGGCTTGCCTTTAACAAAGTTGCACGGCTTGTGATTCGGGCACTCAACCACCACGTCTCCTGTCTTCTCGACTGCGAGCTGCACGTCCTGAGCTTCGGGTTCGGGCTGCTGCACTTTGGGAGCTTCCTGGCTCATCCCGTCAAACTCCAGCAACGTCACGCCCTCCGATACTCCTATTGCATGCATATGCAGAAGATGAATACAAGGAATGCATAAGAGTGACACAAGGCTTATGATGGATGAATGACAACAATTAACAAAATATCACAAGACATTCGTTGACTGAGTAGATGCAACACTCTATTCAAATCACTTTAGAACATGTCTCAATTCTTTCTTCTAAAGAGCAAGATTACTCACCTAACTTGCACAACTTAAGATAAAGGTGTTCATCTTCAGTTAAAGGCCTAACACTTGCACCTAAACTCCCTTAATCAATTTAAGCATCTAGTAGTACCACCAACATTACTTAAGAATAACAGAGGCACACTTAACAGAAAGCTTCAAGTTAAACATAGAAAAGAGCAGTTCAATCAATCAATTAGAACAAGAGTTCTACAAATCCAATTGACTTGCAAGAGGACATTCTGAAAAGCTTATAAAATTATCTACAAAATATTTATAAACCTCAAAGCATGATTCCAAATTTTACTAAGTCAAAATCAAGCAAAGACAGAATCTGCTCTGTGCAAACAGAGCAACCAAAACTGAGAATCAACTTTGAACAGCTATAACTCCTAAACCATATGACCAAATGCCACTAAAATTTAACAGCAACTAGATCATGAAATTCACAACAACTTTGCTGCAGACCACAAGGCATGAAAACATCATTTATATAGAGTAACTAACAACATCCCAAAATCTGTCCAGAATTGGCAGATTCACTAAATTAATTATTTAGTGATGTAACAAAAGCATATTTGAGCTAAACCAAGTTTACCAACTTATTACTCATATCAAAAGAACATCAAAAAGTGTGGTTCCAACATCAAAATCATTTCTTTAATGTCCTTTATTAATTTATTTAGATAATTAGGTGAATAAAGGAACCCATATCAAAACTCTACAATTAATTCTATAAAATTACAGTGGCTACCGCATCTTACAATAACGAAATCTGTACCATGGGATCGGCCTTACTCGCCTGCCACGTGTCCCCGCAGCTCCCACCGGCCGTGACGGCTCCAGCAGAGCAGACGCTCGTGGCAACCGGCCCCTGCCCCTCCCTTCATCGTCCTCTCCCACGCGACGCGCAGCGCGCGGACGCGGCTGCCATGGCCGCCACCGAGCAGTACGGCTGCAGACCGTCGGTGCTCGTGGCCGCGTGCCCAGCAGGCCGCGGCTTAGCGAGAGGACCATGCATAGTCGAGACCGCCTACGCACCTCCGCCGAGGCCACCCCCGCCGGTCCCGGCGCTGCCTCTGCACCGCTCGCGTCCCCGCTGCAGCCTCTCCCTCTCTCTCCCTCTCTCCCGACGTGGTGGCGCTGTGGGAGGCCCCGAGCGAGGCCACCTCCGCACGCTTCGCGTGGCCGGGCCGGCGGCGCCCAGGTGGCGCGACGCAGCTCCCTTCCCCGAGGCCGCCACGCCGCCGCTGGTAGCCGTGAGGCCGTGATCCGCCCCCTGGCACCGGCCGCCGTCTCCTCTGCCGCGCCCGCGCCCGCGCCTCGGCAGCGCCGACGCACCTGGTGATCCCGTGCGCATCCCCTTTTCACACTCTCTTCCCCTGCACACAAGCCCACAATGCAGGTATGGATTGATATGAACATCGGTTCTCTTCTTGGAGATCTAATGTTCTCTGATCGACCTCTGCACAATTCCTTTGTCCTGTGTTCAGATGACCATGCCATCTTATATTTCCTGGTAGCTGTGAACGACTCTACAAGAGTTGCATACCATGTGCTCGATGGAATGCCGATGTGAGATATGGTTAGTAGCTTTCATTTTGCTGATCTGGTCTGCTAACCTGTATTACATCTGCAAAAGTGCCTCTACCTGGAGGCCACTCCAAGGTCTATATTTATAAACCTAAACTCTGACTACTCCAGGATTTAGTTTCAAGAAGATCATCTTCTACCTGTGCCTATGCTGGAGGATTGGTTTCAGGTACTATTAGCAGGTTCCGTAGGATGAGCTATGCACATTACTGGAATTGAGGTAAATACTTGTTTTCCACCTTATTACATTCACCTCAGATCGCTTCTTTTTAAGCATGATTCTTATATACAGTTCCTAATCTGATTATTAGTTTCAACATATCTAATATATTCACTTCAACTTGATTCTTTTAACTCAGACAAAACAGCTCTTGCCTAATACTCTTCAATGATGTATGCATATTCATATACTTCGGTTTCTGTTTCCTCATTGCTCGAAAAATATTGGCATGTGCTCCTACAACACCCAAAATGCTCGGTGCAACACAACAATGCATGTGCTTTCAGATTGCTTTTGTCCATATATCTAATATTTTGAGTCAATGTAGAACCCTGTCAAATATCATGAATTTGACTGCAGTACTGCCTTTGTGCAATGGCAATCACCACAAAGATATGGTAATGTTTTCTTTGTCAATAATTTCCATTGCAGGAGGCTGTCATATGCATACCATGTATGTGCACTAATTGGTCCCAGATATCGACATTAGGCTAAGATGTACGTGTGGCACAAAGAGACTCTATGCTCATAACTACTGTAGCCTTTCCTTTTACTAAATTATATGTTTCGCATTTGTTTTAACATCCTTTATTAGATTGTCATTACTAAGGCACACATCTTATCATTGTTACCCCATCTGATGTACGTGCTAATAGCATTGGTCAACTACCTAATGAAGATGTTGTTTCCCATATTACCATGATACCATGCTGCAGATCTTCCATGGAGCTGACAATGATGTTCTTTGGCTTCCAACAGATTTTCATATCATCTTTGTAACTGCTGCCAGCGGTAAGCCATTTATTTTTCATGCCAAAGTACTACTATCCAGATGATCTGGTTTGTGATATGAACTCGAGCTTCTGCTCCTTTAGCAATGCTTTTTTTTAATAAAAAAAACAAATGCGTATTTAGCTTTTGGAATTATCTAAATCTTCTATGTTATGAACTTATGATGAAACAATAGCTACAATTTCATCAACCGAGTATCGGTTCCACAACCAGTAACAGCTCAATGGAAAAAACATAAATGTTTCCATGTCCTCGATGCCTCCACCGTGACTTTCTCGCTCCACTCAGTCCCTATCTCCACACCACCACCATCCTCGATATACCGTAGGCTGATCCTCCGTGGAGGGCGCGGCAAAGCCGCGCCAGTTTTTCTAGTACATCCAGAAGACTACCATAAAATTTTCATAACAATTGGGCAAGTATATTTTCCTATACCAAAAATAACAGACAGAAAGACTGATTTTGGCATAAATGAGAAACCCTATTGAAAAGTATCAAACAACATATTTCATATTTTTTTGGGTTCTTACTAACATAAGAATAACACTCACCAAATTTCACCTTTACTGGATTTACAGATAATTCATGAAAATTCATACAAGATCTACCCAAACAAACAAGATAAATATATAACTCCACCATACAGTATCCAAAATTAGTGAAATTTAAACTACAAGCTACCCAAGGCATAAACAACACTCCATAAAATTTTTAAGTCATTTGGAGCTATACAATAGTAGATACAATTTCCTCCTATTTTCTAATGAATAAAAGAGATAATTTATATCTTCCATTTCCATAACCGAACATAGTATATTTTATATTTTTGATAAAAACCAGGCTTCACTAGGAACACCACAAAATTAGAATCACATCATTTGGATCTATAAATCTTGAGATACAAAATTTTGAATCTAGCATTCAAATCTGTGAAGTAATAAAAGAAAAACAAAAACAAAAGCCTAAACCGGCTACTGGACCGGCCCGGTTAACACGCGCGGCCCGCAGCTGCTCCTGCCCGCGCTTGCTGACAGCGGGGGCCCGCGCGTTAGCGGCACCGAGATAGGGGAGGAGGCGGCTGACGGTGAAGCTCACCGACGACTAGCTGGCCGGCGAAACCGAGGGCACCAGCGCGACCAGCACCTCAAGCCGCACCGGTTGACCTAGTTAAATGAAGGGCGGAGCTACCGGGGATAGCTCACCGTCGCGCATGGCGGCTCGGCGGGGCACGTGGCGGCGCACCTCGCTGGCGATGGCTGCTGGACCCAACCTAGACCCTCAGTGAGCATCCCCACACTACCCCGGTCCCAGCGCACCTACTAGCAAGAGAAGAGGATGGCCAGAGAGCTCTGACCACGGTGAGCGGTCGTGCGGACGAACTCCGGCGAGGTACTGCGGCGGCAGAAATGGGCAATGCGGCCCTACCTGTGCTCGGCTTGCTGCTTGGAGAGGACGAGGGGGTAGAGGGGCTCAAGGCGAAGCGGTTGACGCAATTTGGCGGGTGGGGGTGCGATGGTGAGCGCGCGTGAGCTCGTCGGAGCGGGCAGCGAAAATGGTGGCTCGGTTCTCCGCTTCGGGCGAGAGCGAGAAGGAAGGAGGGAATGGAGGCAGCAGCAACGCACCGTGGCGCCTTGAGGCCACTCACGACCTGACCGGTCGGCCCGCGGCCGGCGTGCGGATGCCACGGCGTGTCCACGCGGTGGCAACGGCCTATGGCCGATCGGCCACCGAGCTCAGCTCGTCCACAATTCAGAGATTGACAAAGCCGACTGACAGCCGATTTTGATCACCCCATATCTCCTAAACTATCTCGATTTAGGTCATGACGTTATTGACAAAATTGGAGAACCATATGAGCACTACAAAGTTATCAATTCGAGTTTGAGCTGGTTTGTCCTGGTGTGAGAGATACAGTGCTCCCAAGTGGGGCACATGAAAACTGTGAACTGCATTTTAGACTTAGAAAATTTTCTGAGTGTTGGACAGCACTTCAACTGACTTGTGGGCCCTGTTTGAGCATATTCCAGCCATTTTTATGAGATGAACCTAAAACAACTTTCGTTCCTTAATAAATTTGCTACAACTTTGTTTAAGGGTGCACATCCATGCAAGATCTCTAGGCTGGACTTTTTAAACAGTCAAACAAAAACACTCTGTAGGTCATCATATGGTCCCTAGAGGGCAAATTAGTCAATTTGGTTAACATGAACAGTGCTCCACTAATTATCCTAAGTGTAGTTAAGGTGTATTAGGACATAATTAACCACTCTACCCATTTGTTACACCAACTTCTAAGTATCACATATGTTGAAACAAGCAAAACAATTAAGTTACTTCATTTGTTTCAAAACTATGTTTCACATATTTCATGACTTTGTTGCAAAGCTTAAGCTTGTCATGTTACCCCAGCAGGTTAGACATGTTTCAAGGTATGGAAAATACATGTTGCATCTACATGTTGCACAAACTACATTTCAAAATCAAGAAACTATGAAACAACACACATTGACATGTTGCATATTCATGTTTCAAACAAAAGAAATGCATAAATAAGACGAATGATGCTCATGCTTATGAAATGCAAGTGTAAATGTGGAAGCCAAACACCTGGGGTGTTACAACCATCGTGCCTACAGTGCCGCCACAGCCGGCACAGTGGCACCACATCACACCATGCTCGATGTGGCCACAAGACCATGACGACAACCACGCCCAGACGTGCTCCATAAGACGGTGTAGCTTGCAAGACAAGTTAGCTAGGACCTCCCTCAGGTTCACGACCCGTCGGTCGGGAGAACATTTTTCCTTGCATACGCCCTGGCCCCGAACTCTATATAAGGGATGTCAGGGCACCCCTCTGGGGGATCCAACTCTCATTCACTTATTCTTACGCATAGCAAGGGCTCCTGGAGCTTCCCTTCGGGCAGCCCGTCTCCTAGCTCCAGGTCTCCTACCTCTTCCACCATTCTTGCACCCCCCCATTGTAAGAACTTCAGAGCATTCAAGCGAGTAACACACACTCGATCATCTCTGAGACTGGACGTAGGGCTCTGACCTGAACCAGTATAAATCATCGTGTCTTTTGGATACTACCATCGTCTTCCTAGAGCAGCGCGGCAATCGTATAAATTTACTTGTCCGGTTTACAAAACACCGACAAATTTATTTTCATATTTTGCTTTTTTACTTTCCTGTATTCCATGATATGTGGTATGCACGTGATGTTCAGTAGTATGCATGTGGTGTTCTGTGATGTATTTTAAGATGTTTACATATGCCAGCAAACATTGACGTTTTTCCAAAAGTCTTCGTAGACATATTTGCAATGAGAAACCTAATTCATTAAAATTCTGTCCAGTAAAACAGAAAAA
Organism: Saccharum hybrid cultivar R570; assembly: GCA_038087645.1. Lineage (NCBI taxonomy): Eukaryota > Viridiplantae > Streptophyta > Magnoliopsida > Poales > Poaceae > Saccharum > Saccharum hybrid cultivar. Next base: position 4,284,299 of record JAQSUU010000198.1, read on the forward strand.
TTATAAATTTCTAAAATTATAGATAGGAATATCACGAGTAAAGCCGTTGCGACCCCTATAAAAGTAGTAGTCCCCCAACCCGAACCAACTTTACAATCATCTTTGAGTATTTACAGATTATATAGTACAGTTTTAGGTATGTGATGTTATTTTAACTTTCTCTCTTTTATGTGGTTTTCCTTTATGCTTTGTTCTATCTTTTATTTTCCTATTTATTTAATGATCTAAATCTATATATTTTACAAATTTTGTTGCTCTTTTTTATTTTCACGTGTATTATAATACCACACTTAACCTATAATTTACTCTCTTAGATGTGGAATATGTTTTTCTTGTTTTCTAAACCTAAAGCATCGCCTTTGCTAAAAAAAAGTTATATCTTCACGAGATAAATGTCCATTAATAAAATTTTATCTAAATATATTTATGTGCGGTTTTATTTTAAATGATTTATAGCAAAAAAAATATGTTGGTGTCATTAGAATTTATTAATTTGAATACTCGTAGTTATGACTTTTTTTTAGTTTGTAAAAAACTATGACGTCGCTGCATGCAAATTCTCACATGCAAATCAAGGGGATGAAAAAATTGCTGGCACTTTGCTCGAGGCACAACTCCCCGAGTTTAGGGGCTGTATTGTCTACGGAGATTCATAGCGTGAAGAAGGCATGCAGAATTATCCAATCCTAGTACGTCATCATCCCATCCGTCGTGAGGTCGTTCCGTGTAGCACTTCACCGGCCTACGAATGCGGACGAGGTGGTTCCGCGAGAAACTGCCTGACGAGTCCATGCTGGAGTGCTGGACCTCCACGGCTCCATGCCGCATGAGTTGGATGCCTGAACCAAACACGCCGTTACGTTAGACCAAATTGTGCTGAGAATTCCTGCAGGCTGATGTTTCCGGCAAAGACATCTCGGCCGAGGTACCTAGTTCTGTCCGGTTCAGAAGAACGCAGATATGGCATGCCCGAGATCAACTCAGCCGTGACGTGATTGATTTGCCAAGGTTCAAGGAGGAAAACAACTTCGATTGGGTTGGGGGTGCTGGACCAACATGGGACGTGATGAGAAAAAAAAACAAGGCAAGGTTCAAATACATGTCAACATGTGCATGCATGCAAGGGACAGCTTGCGTGAGCAGGTTGATTCGGAATCTGACCTAGTACTGTATTACTGTACAATGCATGCATGCCGTGATTGAACGTGCATGCATGTAAGGTACACAGCTTTGTTTGGTTCCGGAAAGCATATACGTAATTGAGTATTTACACGAGATTTTTGCTTGTGCATGTGCGTATTCCCGGCACGGACTTACTCCCGCTAGAATCGGACAGTGACAGGACGCTGTTTGGATTAGAGGACCATCTCGCTCGGACTGTGAGCCATCCGGTGGTTTACGAGGACAGTCCTAATGGTAATGGTAGAAACTATATAGTTTTTATACATATTAATTTTTATAGACACTGCATATATGAATAGTTTCTACGAAATAATTTTTATTCAATCACATATATTCTCTTTCTATTCTCTATCAATCACATTTCTTCACGTCTTGGTTCTCGTGTAGATATGGTTTCTGATCCGGTTTCTATGATTTTTGTTCTCTCTTCAATAACTACCTTGTCACATCGACAAAACGTTTAAACAGTACCATTAATATTTATAGAAACTATGGTGATTTGTGCAGTAGACTGGCACGAGAGAACCGATCGGTCATGCATTTATACTAGCGTATAGAATTACCTAGTGACAGATCGGATCATTCAAGTCCATTACCCAAGTCAAACACGACAGCGGAGCACTTGGTACGTACAACACGTAAGAGCGGCCAGGCCGACCTAGGAGCCTACGACAGACTATCGTCGCCGCGCGCTCGTCCTGACGGGTCGCTTCCAGACACACGTGGGGTGTCGGGTTCCAATATTGCAGGCTGCTCACAAAAAAAATGCGAAGAAGGCTAATCGGCTATTGATTGTCTTGTTCAGTTGGCAGTGGTGTTGGTTGCCTTGTGACTTGTGAGGCTTCGCCTTCTATGTCAGCATTTTTGCATAAGAATAAAAATAAAAATTAGCGGTAACATCAAGAACTAGCGTAAATCCTGTAGTCTACTGCATGGATGAGTTTGGTGGACAAGTTCGGTCCCCTACAGCCTTTGGTGCCTGTGTCCCGTGCTGTGCTAGTTTTTTTTTTCTTTTTTTTTCCGTTGATAGCTCAATCAGTTGTGACTTTGATCATACAGAGGCCAATTATTGACAGAAAACAAATTTTTTATGAAACAAAATTTTCTCTATTAATGCAGGAGTCATGTAGGCTATTGACTATACTCTATAGATCGACGTGGCAATTAGCAATACAACCGATAAAGAAAAATTACCCAGTGGATGACAAGCCTCCTCATGTACTCAATCTCATGCAGCGTTGCAGTCAGAATGGTCTCATAATGCTTTCTACAGAAAGATGAATGCTCATTCCAGGATCTATTCATCATTATGTTTAATCTGCAACAAACAGAGGACTGTATGTACTCCATTCACAAAGCACAACTACACCGTACAAAAAGAGTTACAGAGCAAATATTTTTTTATGAAACTGGAGGGGCCGGAGCCCCTACAAGGATTTTATTTTATTAAACAAAAGGAAAAGAGCAATAGCAATCCAGAACAAAACTCAAGAAATAATGAAGAGGATAACAAGGAAGAAAATTACAAGTAGGAAAATTATAGAGCAAATACTTCACTGGTACCCTTTTTCAGATGATGCTTCTCATTCAAATGTTGTAAGCCAAACCTACGATAATATCTGTAGTCAAACTATTCTTAGTCAACACTAATTGAAAACAAATATGATTATTGTAGTAACAAATTAAGCTGCAACAACAGTTAGGAATGCCACTCCTAAAAGGGGCAGATAGATTCCAATCTACTAATATGTACAATCTCCTTTGAAGACATGGTTAAGAATGGGAAGTGGCTAGATCTTAAACAAATGGGTCTGTAAAGCAGTGCATTTTGGTGTTTATTGCTGAATATATATTCTAGCATGCTTATGATCACTTAACTCTTTACCAATATGTGCTTCTAATTTGGTTCATGGTGGCACCACAATAGTAATAACAGTACATAAGAAAACAGTTCATGAACTTTGTCCTAATACGTGCTAATATCTATAATTGGAATTGATTTGTTTACCCTGTGAGTGATTTGTAGCTACATGTATTAACCAGATATTTTCTTGCCTCTTTTAGATCTATGATGAACATCATAAACATATATCTTGGCTGATTAAGCCCGGGTTAATCCCTAAAATTCTAAAAACATGTTATTGGCCTGAATAAAAAGCCAAATGACAGAGTTTGTATGCATCCCAACAACTTGGTTCGACATCATTAGATGTTTGTGAATTGAGATTAGATGCACTTGTTAGTGCATAGCAGTAGAAATAGATTAGATCAGATCGAGGCACGCAACCGTCGTAGCCACCCACTACGCCGCCCTGTAGGCCCACCCGCCGCGCCGCCGACCAATGCTAGCCTGCAGCCGCTGCTCCTGCAGCAAACAGCCGCCGCCGAGAAACGGTGCAAGAAACGATCTTTCTAAAAAGAGAAAAAAAGCAGAGCAAGAAATAATTGGGGTTCAGTTCAGTGCATTAGGTTATCAGCAACATTGCGATATTCAGACAAAGTTTTGCGTAGGATTGGAGCTTTTCTTTTAGGGCAACACAGAGAAAGGAAGTAGAAAGTAGAAACTGGACAGTTTCAGATCCTTCGACAAAAGAAACACGAGAAAATAGCCACAAAGGAGTTCTCGGATTTTCAGAAAGCTATGCTACCTATATCAATTCACATGTGCACCTATATGAATTCACATGTGCGGTCGTGTAGAGAAGAGAGTAGTACACACGGAAGACCAGGAACTACCTATCAGATTAAAGCTGACCGGATGCTTTCTGTGAAGAACGCGGTGCGGCCTTGGTATCTCTGTCGTCCAAAACTCCAAATCACTGTCATCACGCAACGTAACCAACAATCAAGGCGGCCGGCCTTGGCGTAGGCGTCCACGAGCGCCGTGGAGATGGACATGGACGACACGGCAGAGGAGCCGACGGCGAACGCGTGCAGCACGGGCGGAACCAAAGATACGATGAATTCGAAACATTAGCAGATCCAACCATATGGAAAGGAATCGACGTCGACTAACCTTACTGCAGAAGTCGACGACGTGCACCACAGACCTGAAGGACGCGATCGCGCATTCTGCCAACGCTCTTAGGCCTTTGCCTTCGCCCAGAAAAGCCGCAGGCAGCGTCACCGTTGTTCAAGAACACAGACTCCGCTTGCTTCTTCGACCTCGCCGGCCACCAGCGAAGTCGCCGGTGACGTGCGCGGCGGCGTCCTCCTCGAGCGAGCACTTGAAACGGCCGTGGTACACCTACTTGCCCGCGAAGAGTTGTGCGCGCACGCGAGCCAGCGGCGCCGGCGAGCACTTCTTGGTCCTCCTCAAGCGAGCACTTCTCGTTGGCCTCCACTGGGACCTGTCCCGCGGCCGCGACGTCTCACTGTCCAGGGTTTCTCCTCCTCTAGGCGCAGGCGACGGCGACGGCTCGGCAGCATGCTGCGCATTGTGGGAGACCGTCCTCGGCGTGGCGTTCCTCTCCGCGGCCTCTGCTGCCTCCGAGGCCGACGAGTGCCACGGCTCCTTCGCGCTCCACGATGGCTACACCCGCCTCATCCCCGATCGCCAGCACATCGACAAGGCCTTCGTGCGGGGAACTTCCGCAAGGCCGCGGCGGTTATGGGTCTCGCGGCAGCGCGCGACGTCCAGGCCAGCCACGGGCAGCGCCACCAGCGAACACGGAGGCGGAGCGACGCAATGGTTCGCAATGGAGAAAACAAAGGGAGGCGCGGGTACGCGGGCGGGTAAGCAGCGAGCGCGTAAAAAAAATTACTGAGCGGGGGGAGATCGACAACAGCAAAGCGTGTTTCGTCACATAAGTATCGTCCTTTTCGTTTTTGGGTCCACCTGTTAGATCTATATCAAGCGTTGGATGCAAAATCAAAGCACATCTAATGGAGAAGATCTTAGGTGGGTAGGAAGTTTTTAGGTAACAGATATTTTCTAATTCATTCGTTCCTTTATAGTATAGATTATGATCAGTAAATTTTGTGTTTTTTTTTTGTTGACAACATCAATAAAATTTGGTTGACAGGTACCGATGACAAGATATCAATTGTTCCAACTTACGGCGCGCGAGATTTTCCTGCTCAATTAATTGTGCTTGTGCCTCAACTATGGCTCTCGCGAGAAGACTGCCAATGGACCAAAATAAGACAAAAGTTAACGGCTGAATCGCAGGTCCTCTGGCAGAGGTGTGGCATGCCATTTCAAGAATCAAGACTTGCAGCTAGAGATGTAAGCGGGCTAGTTATTAATCCTATAAAAATACAATTATACGTGGATTTGAGGACTTGCCCGCTTACGTCCCTATTTGCATCTATACAGATTTGGTTTTTGGTCCATTTGACAGCAAGCACTTGCTCATCTGAGACGTACGTAGGCATAAATGTTTGTACGTTGAATACTGTTATTTTTATGTTCGTTCAAAAAATTATTCCGGACAAGCAGCTTGGTCATTTATGAGGAATATATAGAAGTATATTTTTTAGGGAAAAGCAACAACAATGCCGAATGATTACCTTATCTCAAACTGATCAAAAAAATCACTTCTCATAATATAATCCCTCAACACGCAGCACCTTATACACTGTATCAAACAGTACTATGTACTGTTCGTTTCGTCGCCATTGTTCACCTTTTTTTTTCCCCTGTTTGCCTCTATTTCCTTTCCATGTTCACTGTTCCCAGGGACTGCTCATGCTAGTATGTTTCATCTATCTGTTTTTATTGTTATCCACGTAACATGTAGTTTTGTTATTATTTGGTTAGTTATAGAAAAATTATGAATTATTTTTTATGAGTTATGCTTTTAATTGTACTATATGATTTTCTAGAATTATTTGCTGAAATTTTTGACACTTGAAATATAGCAACTCAAGAAAAATACAACCTTTCTAAACAGGCCCGTCTCAGAGGGGGGGCACGCAGTGCGACGCCCATGGGCCCATTGCTGGTGGGGGCCCAGGAGTATATGTGTGTCATAGTATATGTATATGTATATGTATATGTATATGTATATGTATATGTATATGTATTGGCCCAAAGGTCCAAGTATAGTTCACTCTGCACGGGCGACTAGTCCGTGGCTCCGTGCCGCCGTAGGTGGCTGTCTGCAGCAGCCCTTCCTCGCGACTTCCTGACTAGCGTGATCTACTGACTGTGGCCGTTCGTTGCGTAATCTTCGCAGCTGCAGTGATTTTAGTTACAGCCTTATAGGGCTAGGCCTGCACCTGCTGACTGCAGTAGTGCAGTTTTTGCTTGAGCTAACATTTTGTCTTTCGTCTTTCCAATCCAGTCCATATGACCATATAGGCAACCAGGCATCATGCGAGAAGTTGATCTATTAATCAATTCATCGAGTGGCGAGTGGCTGCAAGTAATTTCTTTCTAAATTGAAATCATTTCATATTACATGAAATTTTTATACAGTCGCTATTTTTTATGATCTAATTATATATTAGTTAATTAATAACTCTTATTAGTAGTACAATATATACAATATATAATCGTCATATAAGAAAGTTATTATTAGGTCTTTTTGTCTTACTCGCCCAAGGGCCCTTCAAATTACTGGGACGGCCCTGTTTCTAAACTGCACCAACCGATGACATCAGCTTATTTGTTTCTTTTAGTAGTTGCCAATGCAAGTGACACGATACTCAACGGGAGCCACGTCTGTATCCCTCTTCTGCTGGTCATGTTTCGGTTTGAATACTATTAAATCAGCCGAAACCAGCCGGCTTTTTCACCCGCCGAACCAGCCCGTTATTATATATATATATATATCAGCGCCTACAATCCAGAAGAAGATCGCATCACTCCACAGAGAATTCCTGAACATAGCACGCAGCATTACTCTCTCCTTTCCGGTCGACGAGAGATGGCAGCCGGCGAAAACAAGCCGCACGCGGTGTGCGTCCCGCTCCCGGCGCAGGGCCACGTGACGCCGATGATGAAGCTGGCCAAGGTCCTCTACTGCAAGGGCTTCTACGTCACCTTCGTCAACACCGAGTACAACCACCGCCGCCTCATCCGGTCCCGGGGCCCCCAGGCCGTCGCGGGCCTCCCGGGCTTCCGCTTCGCCACCATCCCCGACGGCCTGCCGCACTCGGACGCCGACGCCACGCAGGACCCGGCCGCGCTCTGCGACTCCACCATGAAGACCTGCCTCCCGCACCTCAAGGACCTGCTCGACCGCCTCAACAACAACGGCGATGGCGGGGTGCCGCCGGTGACGTGCGTCGTGGCCGACAACGTCATGAGCTTCGGCGTCGACGCCGCCAAGGAGATCGGCGTGCCGTGCCTGCTCTTCTGGACGGCCAGCGCCTGCGGCTACATGGGCTACCGCCACTTCCAGTTCCTCATGGACGAAGGCCTCGCGCCTCTCAAAGACGAAGCGCAGCTGACGAACGGGTACCTGGACACGCCGGTGGGGTGGGCGCGCGGGATGAGCAAGCACATGCGGCTCAGGGACTTCCCGAGCTTCATCTACACGATGCAGCGGGGAGACATCCTGCTCGACTTCGTGATGCACGAGGTGTCACGCACGAACGCCGCGGCCGCCGTCATCCTCAACACCTTCGACGAGCTCGAGCCAGAGGCGCTGGACGCCATGCGCGCCATCCTGCGGCCGCCCGTCTACACCATCGGCCCGCTCAGTCTCCTCCTCGAGCGGCTGGCCGCCGCCGTCCCTGACACTGGCGTCGTCGACGCCGCCGCAGCGCTCGGCACAGTCCGCGCCAGCCTCTGGAAGGAAGACCACACCTGCCTGCGGTGGCTGGACGGCAGGGCGGCCCGGTCCGTGGTGTACGTGAACTACGGGTGTGTCACCACCATGTCGAACCAGGACCTGGTGGAGTTCGCGTGGGGGCTGGCGAGCAGCGGCTACGACTTCCTGTGGATCATCCGGCCCGACCTGGTGAAGGGCGAGACGGCCGTGCTGCCACCCGAGTTCGTGGAGTCCACCAAGGGCAGGTGCCTCCTGGCGAGCTGGTGCGAGCAGGAGGCGGTGCTGCGGCACCAGGCGGTGGGGGTGTTCCTGACGCACAGCGGGTGGAACTCCATGACGGAGAGCCTCAGCGCGGGCGTGCCGATGCTGTGCTGGCCCTTCTTCGCGGAGCAGCAGACCAACCGCCGGTACGCGTGCACCGAGTGGGGCGTGGGGATGGAGGTCGACGGCGACGTGCGGCGGGAGGCTCTGGAGGCAACGATACGAGAGGCGATGGCCGGCGACAAGGGGAGGGAGATGAAGCGGAGGGCGGACGAGTGGAAGGAGGCCGCCATTCGAGCGACGCAGCCTGGCGGCAGGGCGTCGACCAACCTGGACGACCTAATCAAGAATCACGTCCTGCTACCCAAGTGCTGACGGCTCTCTCCTGAGTTCTGAAAAAGAAAATAATTTTAGTTTTCAATATTTAGCCAAACTATGTAAAGTTTGACTAAATTCATAAGAGTATCTATATTTATAATAACACAATATTTAATATGGAAAAATAAAAATATACCTATTTGGTTTCAATAAAAATGATATTTTTATATAAACTTTGTCAACACAAATGCTAGTTTCATGTAAAGCCAAAGTCGCTCTAAGCTCTATTGAACAAGCCGATAAGTGTTGGCGTACTATACATAACAAAGGGTACAAGAAAGTAAAGGGCTGTTCTGCTTGATTCATGCAGTGGCTTTGCCTCGTCTTGCTGGATCGGCGTGAGCCGCGAAGAGCTCGCTCGCTCGCTCTGCTGGATCGACAATTATCTTATGATCCGCATAACTGTGTTCTATCGTTGGATTAAAGGACACTACAATTGGATGGTGGCTAGACACTTGCTAAACGCAATCAAACAAAAGTTGTGAGGTTCTAGTCAAAAAGTGTGTGCCATTATAGTCGCCCAAGACAAATTGTCGCCTGCTTCTCATCGGTCTTCACCTGCTCAATTTATGCAGTAAACTACAATCAAGTCGAGAAAAGCTAGGGTATGGAAAAAAATTAGGTGAGGCCCGTCCTCACCTGAATGTCGTGCGGACATGCTGCTGATTCACAACGCGTGGACTGCGGCAGCATCCCAGACGCACGTACCTGGGAGATCCGAAGATTTTTCGCATGGGCAGGCCATGGTGTCAGTGTCACATCCCCACGGTGTCCACGTGAGGTTGGTCCGCACCTAATTTTTTTCCTAGGGTATACTGCACAAACAAGAAACAATTCGGTCCCTTCCATTGTCCCAGGTGGCCTGTGGCCAGAAGGCAAGCAAACATGAGCGCTGCCGCTGCTACTCTGCCGACCGGCCAGGAGCCGCACGCGGTGTGCGTGCCGTTCCCGGCGCAGGGCCACATCACGCCGATGCTGAAGCTGGCCAAGATCCTCCACGCAAGGGGCTTCCGCGTCACCTTCGTCAACACCGAGTACAACCACCGCCGCCTCGTCCGCTCCCGCGGCGCCGCCGCCGTCGCGGGCCTCACGGGGTTCCGCTTCGCCACCATCCCGGACGGCCTGCCGGAGTCCGACGCCGACGCCACGCAGGACCCGGCGACCATCAGCTACGCCACCAAGCACAACTGCCCGCCTCACCTGCGAAGCCTGCTCGCCGGGCTGGACGGCGTGACGTGCGTCGTGGCGGACAACCTGATGAGCTTCAGCGTGGACGCCGCCAGGGAGGTGGGCGTGCCGTGCGCGCTCTTCTGGACGGCCAGCGCCTGCGGCTACATGGGCTATCGCAACTTCCGCCTCCTCATCGACAGGGGCATCATCCCCTTCAAAGGTATGCTCTGCAGCCTCTGGTCCTCTGCATCCCTATCCAATCTGTCGAAAGCCATGTGATTTGTTTTGTGGCGCAGACGAAGAGCAGCTGACGAACGGGTTCATGGACATGCCGGTGGACTGGGCGCCCGGCATGAGCAAGCACATGCGGCTCAAGGACTTCCCGACCTTCCTCCGCACCACGGACCCCAACGACGTGCTGATGACCTTCCAGCTACAAGAGGTGGAACGCTCGGAGTACGCGTCCGCCGTCGTCGTCAACACCTTCGACGAGCTGGAGCAGCCGGCGCTCGCCGCCATGCGCGCCATCATCCCGGCCGTATACACCATCGGCCCGCTCGCTTCCGTCACGGAGCAGGTCGTCGTCCGCTGCGGCCCCCTCGACGCGGTGAGCTGCAGCCTGTGGCGGGAGGACCAGTCCTTCCTCGCGTGGCTGGACGCCAGGAAGCCCCGGCCGCGGTCGGTGGTGTACGTGAACTTCGGGAGCGTGACGGTCATGAGCGGGCAGGAGCTGGCGGAGTTCGCGTGGGGGCTGGCGAGCAGCGGCCACGACTTCCTGTGGATCGTCAGGCCGGACGTCGTGAAGGGCGACACCGCCTCGGCCGCGGCGCTGCCGCCGGGGTTCCTGGAGGCGACCGAGGGCAGGGGCCTCCTGGCGAGCTGGTGCGACCAGGAGGCCGTGCTGCGGCACGAGGCGGTGGGCCTGTTCCTGACGCACAGCGAGTGGAACTCGACGCTGGAGAGCCTCGGCGCCGGGGTGCCGATGCTGTGCTGGCCATTCTTCGCGGAGCAGCAGACCAACTGCCGGTACAAGTGCGTCGAGTGGGGCGTGGCGATGGAGGTCGGCGACGACGTGCGGCGGGAGGCCGTGGAGGCGAGGATACGGGAGGCGATGGGTGGGGACAAGGGGAAGGAGATGGCGCGCAGGGCGGCGGAGTGGAAAGAGGCCGCCGCGGGGTCGGCGGCGAGGTCGCTCGCGAACCTCGACAGGTTGATCAACGATGTGCTGCTCTCTCCGGCACGATTGGACGGTTCACTCAAAATGGCTTGAATGATGGATGGCCCTGATCAAAGTTTGGCGATGCGGCGCGATGGATGAAGATGACGAGGTCATCTACCGACTCTCGAAAGTCTGAAATGGTTGTGTTTTTCTGCCCACTCTGTGACTTTTGTCCCCGTGTGATAGTGTGATGTATGCGTTCGGAAAGATAGCGTGTTCCCCTTTCGTCGCCACGTTAGCTAGGCCTGGTTGCGTTCTCAAAAAAAAAAAAATTTATCACCACCCATCAAATTGAATGTTTGATTTTGATGCATGGAGTACTAAACGTAGAAAAAAAACTAATTGCACAGTTCTCGGAAAAATCGCGAGACGAATCTTTTAAGCCTAATTAGTCTATGAAAAGCCTTAAGTGCTGCAGTAACCAACATGTGCTAATAACAAATTAATTAATATCATTAGATTCGTCTCGTAGTTTTTTGACGGGTTCTGTAATTTGTTTTTTTATTAGTATCCAAAAACCTCTCTCAATGTCCTCCGACACATCCGATGTGACACTCAAAAATTTTCAATTCGCGAGCTAAACGCACCCTTAGACCATTTCAAAAAGCTCCTTAAAACAAGAGTTTAATTTGTTTTTTTTTCACTTTTCCTCCCTCGCAGGCGCCTGAACGTTCACGCGACGGTGACACACAGTGAGTCTGTGACGGCTGGCAGTCACTGTATTGCACATGAGGGAATCCTACTAGTTAGGAGTATGACTGTCGCATGAAAAACTACCAGCATATTTCTATTTTTTATATGATACAGGAGGGATTGAAACCCCCACTGAACTTTTATTAAATAAAAGGTGCAAAAATACAAAGATACAAACAGGGTCAAGTCAAGAAACCAAGAAGGCCAAGAAAAAGATCAGGAGGATTACACATAATTGTCTAGTCATAAGGTAATGAGTAGATGAAACTTTGCTTTTGCTCTTAGAATAGCTAGAGCATATTCCTTAGTGAGGACTTGTTTGCATCTTTGGACTGAATGAGGGATATTGCTGAAGATAATGTCTATTGCGCATAGTCAAAATTGCCCAGCTCATTGTGATAATGTTTTCCATAAAGAATGGTAGATTAAGTTGAGATTTAAGGCTGTCCAAAATGAAACCTGTGTCACTATTATCTGGCACTATCAAATGCAATGTGGACCGGCAAGCCTTAGAGAAAGGGCAACCAAAGATTGAGTCTAATTTTTATTAAAAAGGGCCTCAAACATTTTAAAAGAAACAAGAGACTTTCTTATGCAATTATAATTTTTTTAATAAAGTTTAGTTGATCTCTTTGAACTACCAATGTAGTTCCATTATCTCTCTCGCAGCTGATATGGTGCCACATCAGCCAAAACTACTTTTGAAACCACATGAAAGAAAATTTGAATGGCTTAAAAAACTAGAGAATATCAGTAAATTGGTTACTAGGCTTCGACAATAATTGGACGAGATCAAGCGAACTTTTCCTTTTAGCTTAGAACAACATGATTGGGCTGAGAGAATCGTGGCCTAGGATGGCCTGTTTGGTCGTTTGAGTCTGTTGTCTATAGAGCGACGACTTATTCATCTATATTTTACTTTAAATTTGTTGTAGTGGATTCAATGCGCGCCATGTGATCTTAGCATTTCTTCATCAATGAAATCTTGCATCCTACATAAAGATTTATCCGCAAAAAACCTTAGATAATTCCTTTGTCTCAGCATGAAATATTTTAGAACATTGTTCATATAGCTAATGGGGTTATCTTCGTCTAGATCCATATCCATATGTTAGGCAATTGGGAGGAAAATGGATGGAGGAGAAAACCTATTTTTCTAGGGATCTCATATCTTATTTGCGCAATTTGATATTCGCGCAACAACCATGTTTTTAAGAAAAAAAATAATATTCTTCACTTTTGCATGCTAGAACTTTGTATTGATGAACCATGATGAGGTCATCTACCGACTCTCGAGAGTCTGAAATGGTTGTTCTACCCCCCCCCCCCCCTTGGTGACTTTTTGTGACCGTGTGATGTATGCGTTTGGAAAGATAGTGTTCCCCCTTCGTCGTCTTGCACAGTAGTTAGACAATTTCCAATAGCTCATTAAAGCAAGAGTTTTATTTGTTTGTAAAAAAACAGGTCTCAAACATTATTTTGAAAAACAAGAGACTTTAAAAAATGCAATACTCTTAATAAGTCTAATGGATCTCTTTGAACTATCAATGTAGTTTGATTTGTCTCTCCTACAACTGATATGGGTGCCACGTCAGCCAAAGCTACTTTTAAAACCACACAGAAGCAAACTTGAATAGTTTCAAAAACTGGAAAAGATGAGTAATTCGATTACATGACTTCAACAATAATTTGATGAGATCAAGCGAACCTTCTCCTTTTATAACGCCCCAGGCCCGACACACAGCCCAGGCCCACTCTGCTGAGGGGTGAGCCCCACCTACATAGCAACCCGCTTGTGCTTTCATCTTCGTTTCATGCAAAACGGTTAACCGAAGGTTATTATGCGTCCTTGGCTCTGGCTTTTAAGCTGGTTTGGTCGTCCTTGAATTTACAGCGCCGTACTGCTACAGTAGCCTGAATGTGGCCTGGCCCGATTCACCACTACAGTACTTGCAGCTGCAGTCTCGTCCTACAGCCCATCCTCGCAGCTACAGTAGCTCGTCCCAACCGGAATTTGGCCCATTTAGCCCACGAGCGGGATGTTACACCTTTCAGCTTAGAACAACCCTTATTGGGTTGAGAGAATTGTGGCCTAGGGTGGCCCATTTGGTTGTTTGAGTTCGTTTTGTCTATTGAACAACGAATTTGTCTACATTTTAGTTTACATTACATTTTTTTTGTAGTGGATTCAATATGTGCCATGTGATCTTAGCATTTCTTACATCAGTGAAATATTGCATCATACATAAAGATTGGTAAGTGAAAATCTGATGTGGTTATATTTGTCAAGATCCATATCTCGTATGCTTGGGAATTGGCTAAGAGGCGAAGGGATGGAGGAGAGAGCCTATTTTTCTAGGGATCTCAGGCCTTATTTGCGCAATTTGATGTTTGCACAACAATGAAGTTTTTAAGGAAAAAACAATATTCTTCACGTTTGCAGACTACCTTCAGGGAACATATTAGCTGTGTTTTAATTTAAAGCATTACCACAGCGTGAGGACGTTAAGAAGATGGTCCGAAAGGCATCCGAAGTTTTAGAGGTTGACGATTTGGATATCTTCGTGAAGTATGAATGGAAAAGTAATAGTAGACAATTCCTGTACGTGGTTGCTAAGGCTGAGATTTTCCTCATAATTTTCTATTTAATATGTGCTCTCTCTCTTTATTTGATAGTCATCAGTTAAGCTGAACGTTGTAAGAATTAGCTGTACGTGGTTGCTAAGCCTGAGATTTTCCTTTTCTAAAGAGAAGACAATTCCTGCATAGTTGCATATGAACAATTAATCTGATCGCCTGCACTTAGTACTGCAATACAATTCCATACAGCAAGTAACAATGCATCGGAGAGCATAGTTGCAGCTACAGCTGAAGTACCTTCGCCGATCAGACCAAATGTTAACATTCTTAGCCGAACAGGATGATGTTTTGTCTAAAAATAGTGTTGAAAACATTCTTAACCAAATTGTACAATACTATCTGCGCCCACAAAAAATACAATTCTCGCTTTTCGATGAGTCAAAGAAAACTTAACTAAAATTATATAAAAAAGTACTAATATTCATAATACGAAACAAATACTACTAGATTAATTATAAAATATGCTTTTGTAGTAAACTTTATTGGAGATAAAATAAAAATGTTAATACTATTCATTAAAAATTTGGTCAAACTTAAACAAGTTTGACAGGCACAACTCACGTAGTTGTTTTCTTTTATGGATAGACGGAGTACATATTATCATAGAACTACTTATAAAATATATGTACATCAAGCGAGGAACTCTGCCACGTCATCCAGCGACTTCAACGTCTTCTCGTAGAAGAGGTAGGACTCGTAGACCTTGGGAGTCCGCACGAAGCGATCGAACTGCACAACACACACGCAAAATGCATGATGCGAAATTATTTGAGAAAATTTAGAATCCGCATTTAGTTTTCAGCATTTAGCACTTAGCGGAGCTGTACAGCTGAGACCTCAGAGGCACAGCACAGGCTGTAATGTACGATTGTACCCACATAGACATACCTCCGTCATGTTGTCGACGAGCTCGTTCGCGACGCGGACGTAGTCAGCGCGTCGGCCGACGGGGACGCCGGCCATGGCGGTGGTGAGGTCGAGGCCGAGGTACTTGGACTTGAGGCGCACGTAGAAGAGCACGTACTTCCACGACATGGTCTCCAGCATGGGCCGCAGCGTGCGCATCCCCTCCGCGGTCTGCCGGATGCGCGCGGCCGCCTCCTCGGCGGTCAGCTCCGGCTCGAAGTACCGCTCCCGCACGTACGACCTGGTGCCCCACCGCGGCACGGTCCCGCCGGGCGTCGTCGTCGGCACCGCGGCCGCCTCCGCGGCCATCGCGGGCGGGGGCGGCGCGGGCCGGCGCGCCGACAGCGCGGCCGTGGCCGCCAGCGCCGTGGACGCGGCCACCGCCAGCCGACGCGTGGTGGACTGCGGCGGCGGCGCCGGCTGCCTGTCCGTGCCTGCGGTGGCGTCGGGCGGCGGGGGCCGCCGGCGGCGTTGTGAGGGGGAGGATGAGCAGAGGATAAGGTGCCTGGCGAGCGTGGCCATGGCGAAGCAAGCGCGAGCGAAGCTGGGTGGAGTGTGGTGCAAGTGACAGTGTGAGTGGAGCACTGGGGCTGGCTGTAGGAGTGGAGTGTCTAGGACAGGAGCCGCCGGTAGGTGATCGTTTTTCTGAGGTTGGAGGGAAGCCCGGCGCGTTGCAGATATTATCCGCATTGGAGCCCTTTCGGCCGTGAATGCGCGCGCTTTTCGTCTTTTGGTTCTGAGGTTCAGAAATGGATAAGGTGATCCAGCTATTATGTGTTGTTTGGTTGGCGTATTTGTAACGTGATTCGATTACATGCGTAACAGATGACGTTAAATCATTTTTGTTTATTTATTTAAGTCCAGCCGTAATCAGATCACGCTGGGAACTGATACCGGCTATTCAAACTTGTTACCGCTAGCACTTGACTCGAGTGTGAATGTGAATCATTACCAGCCGTGCGATCGTTGTCTTCTTCGTTGTTCCCAGCGTTCAGGTCTGCAGTTCCGCATTCAGAGCAGAGCCTCCATGCTCACTGCTCAGGCAACTGAGAAATCAAAAACCTTGCTGCTGAGCTTAAGCGCAACGTGAAGCGCCAGATTGACAGGCTCCATGCTCGTATTGACATTTATGAGTAATTTTGTTAAACTCTAGCTGCTGCACACAGCTGAGCTTCGCATGGTTAATTGCTGGCTTGCAGAAAATCGGTTGCTGCGATGGTTGCGACCGAAACAGGAGGTAGCGACGGGTGAGGATACTCTCTCCGATGGTTCCGGAGCAGATAACACCGAAGGTTCGGACAGAAAATGAAAGCTTATCTGTTTGCTTCTTAAGCTTGTCCATCGGCTCCATTGTCCAGAAAATTCTGCTTGGGCTACTTGGGAAAGACAAAAGAATCAATTTGGCAACCATAGTAGGTGATCTACAATGCTTTCACTGAATCACTGGGAACTGTTGAGATCAATCTTACCACTTTATCAGGCCCTCACTACTGTATCCATTGGTAATGGTACCTCAACGTCATTCGGGAAGCTAGATTCCTCAGGTATATACATATATATATATATATATATATATATATATATGCCCTGTTCAGTCGGCTTATAATTCGTATTTTTCAGCTTGTTTTTTCAGTCGGAACAATGTTTTTCTCTCATACAAATCAGTCAGAACAGTGTTTTAGCTCCCGTTCGGCTGTGCTGATAAGCCGGCTGAAAAACACTGTTGGCTAATTTATTGTGAGAGAAAAACACTGTTCTGCATGAAAAAATAAGTTGAAAAATACGGATTATAAGCCGAATGAACGGGACCTAATCTGCTCAAGGCCAGGGGGAAGGCTACTGATCCTTCTTCAGAGTTCATTTGGAAAAACGCTGCCCTCCTCGAGTACCAATTTTTCATGTGGCTGCTGGCTAAAGGTAGAATTCATTTTTTCTCGAACGGCTAAAGGTAGAATTCAGTGTCGGGCTAATCTATTCAAAGAGAAAATCGTGGGCAGTCCGAGATGTGAAATCTGTGGAGCAAATGAGGAGACCTCGCCATATCATCTTTGAATGTACCCATGCCCTGGCATTCTGGAAAAGCTTGGTCTTCAGCTAACTGATGGAACGTCCGCGAGAGACATTCATCGAATGCTGCCTATCCAACAGGTTCCCAAAATGCAGTACGCCATGTTCTTCAGCTTATGTTACTGGAATCTTTGGAAGAGAAGAAATGGAGTCATCTTCCGTGGAGAAAACTTCTCTGCGGCACACTCTGGGTGCCTGTTCCTCGGAGGCCAAACTTTAGCGCTCAAGACTACCGAAAAAGCAAAAACATCTAGCTGATTCTTGGTGCAAATTTCTTGATGATTTAATACCATATGAGATGTAGGTCCTCCTTGTATTGTAAATCTCAAAGCCTGCACTTTGTAACTATCGTTTGATGACTGGCTACAAGCCATAATACAAATTCAGGCGGGGAACTCGTCCCCGCTTCCCCAGTTGAAAATTCAAAAAAAGAAAAAGAAAATGAAAGCTCAGGCTCACATCGTTTCAGAGAAGAAATATAGATGGGCTCTACTTGGAAGAAAAATCAAACAGTGGCAACTAGTATGCTATGGATGCAACTGCTACTTGCTCACTTAGAAGAGTGTATGCCATTGCCGAAAAACTGCCTGCAGGTTGCTGGAGGCACTCGCTTGTATTGTATAGAAGACCATGTTGGCAAAGTGAAACATCTGCCATTTAAAAATGATATTGTCCACGATGAAAACATTTTCTCGCATTACTTGAAAGTCAAAGTTTTGATCCTAAACTGGTTTTGTCACGTTTTGCTCAATAGATATATATAGAAGACTACTTCGAAATCCTAAGTTAAGACGATTCGCTGAGTGTTTCACATAGCTTATTTGCGGTTAATTTCTGAACTGAGAGGATCCGGACACTTGCAACACAAGCTGAGGTCTGAGGATGTATTAGATCTGTGTCCGGCGGAAACTCGACGGCCAACGAAGTTGAACTCAACTGGAATTAATTTAATTATTATTAGGCCATGGCTTTTTAACAGGGATATTAGGCCATGGGTGGACTGGCTTAATTCTCCTCAACTGGGCGTAGGCTGCCGCGGCCAATATTGTCCGAATGGACCGAGAGCTAAGCGAAGGCTACAAGTCGGCCGAATGCGACGACACATGCTCCGAGTGGGCCGACATTAAGGTATCCTGACGATTGCTCGTCAAGTCTTCGCTAGGAATCACTCTCGCTAAATCAGGAACTTCGAACTCGATGATCCATGAGATTAGCTTGGCTGAGATCAACCTATGCCGGTGATTAGCCTCTGGAAGTGTGAAGCGGAAGAAAATAAGTCCAAGATCAGGATCAGCCGTCAGCACTTCGCTGTGATTAGTCTTCGGTGACATGAACGTGAAGAATACCCGTCCGAGTGGAAGAACCGGAAGAAAATCAATTATCCTTGTTTGGCGCTCGTGTGTACCAGACTGGTGAAAAAAGACGGAGGCGGACAGGCCAGAATTTTTTTTCAATTTAATTATTTTTCCATTAAAATTCACATTTATATCTCTAAGCATCGTAAATCTGTTTTTAGACCCTGAGTTTGGCTTCATGGGCTACGGCACCAAGGTAACACGCCTTGGCGCCAACCTTGATCTCCAACCTCGGCGCCATGACTTGTTACCTCGGCGCCATAAACGTAGGCCACGACACCGAGCTCCTTCCGCAGTGTGCGCCCGGAGTGATGCTAAAATTTTCTCTTTCCACTTGAGGCACTACTGCGCACACTGCGAGCCGGTGCCAACACCGATGCCTGAGATGAAAGATTCCGGAGCGATGAATGTTGAAGCACCGGTGCCCATTCATTAAACAAGTGCTCTGTTCGCTCGTCTTATAAGCTGTATTTTTTTAACAAACGAACAATATTTTTCTCTCATAATAAATCAGTCAACAGTACTTTCAGCCATGACTTATCAACCACGCGAGCAGGCCCTTTGTTTCCTATTGAGCCATGCACATGTGTGAGAGTGTAACGCCCCGCATTTTCACTACCAAGATAAAAATGCCGGCTTAAGGATTATTACCCGATAAAGCGATGCCTTCTCGAATAATGAACCTAAAATCGAAGTGTTGCAACAGAATAATAGTTAGGACCTTACAAAATTCGTTACATTTAATGGACAAAAATTACTGAACATTACCTGATACAAAAACAATAGCGACACCTTCACATTATACTCAGAATTTTACTCAGCAAGCATATAATAAGCCAAATGAAATGCATGCCTAGCCATTTGTCATATCCATTCTCAATCATAGATCATTTATCAAAAGGTTGTATATTTTAGAAAATCAGTTAACAAATCTATTATCACCCATAAGCGAGACAGAGCCTCCTATAGACTCCCGTAGCCTCCATACCAAGAGACATGACGTGAATTCACGGTTTAACCCTGCGCAGGTTTGTATCACTTTACCCATGATTACTTTGACCAATTTTCCATCGAACTTCCTTTAGCGCGACTCATGGTCAAGATACCAGACTTTCTCCACTTCCGTATATTATATACATCCACATCTATCCACGTGCGCTAATATATGCGCCTAGGTGTACTTCATCGACACCTGAATGGGGATTTCATCACCCCAAACCTCTCTTCACAAACCATAGGGAGTATATGACAACTTTCATGGGTACCAGACTCTGCTCGTCCCAAACGAGTTCATGGCAGACACGGTTTCATACGGCACACGTAATGAGTGAGAGGGGTGAGTCCTTATATATTCACAGTCGAATATAGAGAGAGCTCGGCCCA
This sequence comes from Saccharum hybrid cultivar R570, assembly GCA_038087645.1. Taxonomy (NCBI): domain Eukaryota; kingdom Viridiplantae; phylum Streptophyta; class Magnoliopsida; order Poales; family Poaceae; genus Saccharum; species Saccharum hybrid cultivar. The sequence continues at coordinate 4,304,275 of JAQSUU010000198.1, forward strand.
CCCTAGTTCATCGTCACATTCCATGAACTCTCTACGCCGAATAATCAATTATCATCAATTAACCATTATCCATCATTATCATTGTTCATTCAATTTAATTTAGAAAATAGATTTTTGATGCAAACATTTTGAAAATAGGTTTGTTTTATAAAAATTTATATATATCATCGTCTACATGAGTTGCCTGAGTCTTAAAATGTGACATCAGATCCTTCCATTTTCTCCATACATCCTTCCATTAGTTTAGCTTGCTTCCTGTAATAAATATAATATTTATAATATTGGTATTTTAGCAAAATAGATTGCGTACCAGTGTATATATACACATAAGTCTTGTGCCTCAAGGTATTTTTATTAGTTATTAATCTTAGTTAAGGTGTGACTTATTATTGCTCATGCGTGTGTCATTAGCCACTAACTAGCTATAGTATCTTTACGTGTGATGAACCAGAACGGCAGCACCTAATAATAAATAAACAGCCTGTTCTATAGTCTATAAATCTATTGGTAGTACTAGTGAGGAGTTATGAAGCATAGATGATATTAATTTTATTTTTGTTTTTTTTAAAGCTAGGACAAGGCTCACATGGCTCCTACTCTACTAGCTACGTATTTATTTTCAAAACCATATCATGCTCTTCTAGAAGTTAGATTAGGTATATCCTTGTTTTTCGAAATTAACAACAATAACCCAATCAAAGTAACCAGCTTAGATAAAAAAATTATTCAAAAATAAACAACGAGCAGTTCTAGATTAGCAAATATGAGGTTTTATGTTAATTCCAGTGCTAATATTGCTGCAACAGCAAAACAGTTAAAAGGCGTATGGACACCTAAACAAAGATATATAACTATAGAAGAGTTTTTTTGTTCTAAAATATAATTAACATGAAAAAGAAACATAATATTCTAGTGTTATAAATTGCAGTTGTTTTAAGACAAGGAGGGATAGTATTTACTCTTGCTACACATATGGATAGTTCCTCATCGTCCTTTAGGCAAGCCTATCTATTTAACTATGAGTTTATAGTCAGTTATCTTTACTGTACAAAGTCAGCGGCTATTTCTAAACTAAAGAAACTCGCTTATGCTACCTAGTCACTAACTAGGGGTGTATGGTTTGATCGACCATTGCTCTGATACCATTTGTAACTCTCTAGGCCCGGCACACGGCCCAGGCTTACTCTGCCGAGAGGTGGGCCCCCCACGTAGCAACCCGCTTGCGCTTTTGTCCTCGCTTCCCACAAAACGGTTAACCGAAAGTTATAACACATGCTTGGCCTGGCTATTTAAGCTGGTCCGACGAACCCAGAATTCACGGTAGGGTACCAAACCTCTGGTTACACAGTGTTTTCCGCAGCTATCGCAACTCGTTGCTACAGTACCCCCGAATTCAACCTAGCCTAATTCAGCGCTACAGCTACAGTAGACCAGCCCAACCGTGATTTGGCCCATGAGCTGGGTCTCACAGAGAGACCGTAGATGAGCCTCTGCTCCTCTAACCCTTTCTGCAGAAATTAGGCTCCAGGAATCAAAATTCACACTGCAGCATCCTTGAGTGATGCCAGTTTTTTTTTGCAGGTGGGGCCTAGATTTTTGTGGTCATCACTTCCACACTATGGAAGGCCTCAGGGTCCAAAGATGAATTTACGACTCCCAGAGGTATAAATGTGAATTTTTACCAAAAAGGGTTAAATTGAAAAAAAAAATCAGTGGTGTGCCCTGATGGCTAAGGAAATAATGATTGAACATAGTTTAAATTAAGGTGACATCTTAGTGCGCTCTCCATTTAGTGCTGCTTCAATTCCCGACCGAAATTATTCGACTTATCAGTTCGTCCAAATAAATATTGCAGACCGACAGGCTAAACATTATTATTGTACATATACAAAATGTCTTGTCCCTTAGAGGACAATACTTATACACTACTATCTTTTCTTCCAAGAGAAATCCATTTCTTCCGCGTTATGTTCTTTTGCGGCAACGCATTTTGTTCCACGTCAAGATGACATCGACGCCTTCAGGCTGGACTCGTGCTTTGAACAGGCCGTGCCTTCGAGGATTTGAACCAGAAACTTAAACACTTCTCTAATCACTATATTGCACATTAGCATTTGTACGCTACTTTTTTTATCAACATTTTATAATGTTGTATGGGATATTTTAACTTTTAAATAATTTTAGATGAAAAAACAAGTACAAGTTTTAAATCATGCAGAACTTTACAATTTTGATAAAAGATGTGTCTCCATGCGAGATTGTTTTAAAAATTTTAAAAATCTAAATCTCAAGTATGTGAATTTAAAATTTATTTAAGACTCTAAACAACTTCAAATCAAAAACTTATTAACAACAAACTTATAGATTGAGTGGCCACTACAACTTTGGTGTTAACCATTTGAACATTCAAAGTGGCTTGACAATTTTAAACTTTAAAACTCGAAATCTAAGAAGTTAAAACACATATTGGAATTCTAAACAATTTTAAATCTCGAAATCTAAGAACTTAAAACACATATTGGAATTCTAAACAATTTTCAATATAAAACGTTTCAACTACAAAGTTGTAGGTTGTATTGAGAACTATAACTTTAATAAATACCACAAAATATGAGATTATTTGAAAATTTTAAATTATAAATTTCAAATTCTGAGTATTTAAAATAATATTTTAGGACTCAAAACAATTTTCAAATAAAAAACTTCTCAACTACAGAGTTGTAGATCGCGTCGAGGGTTACAATTTTAATAAAAAGTTCGTCTTCATCTGACTTCATTTATAGAAAAGCTATAAATTATTTTTGGATACAACAATTTTTAGAGGTGGACATCTTAAGATGACAGGTTCTGTTAATCAATTTCTAGAGGTAGACCCTTAGAATACACGTCTATGTTAATAGAGATTTGTAGAGGCAGGTATCTTAAGAACGCCTCTACTAATCACTTAAAAAGCTCACCTCCATTAATTGATTTTCACAGGGAGCAGTAGCGGTAGTCGGCGCCAGACATAGAAGATTGGGAGACAGAGAATGAGAGGGAGAATGGAACGAGAAGAGAGAGGATGGATCGGGAGTAGTGTAAGGAGGGATTGAGAGAGATGTGAGGGCAGCGGTGGACATTAGGATTTGTAAATGGGCCTACCACCATCAAGGTAGATTTTTTTAGAGGCGGGCCTCCTAGCGGACCACCTCTGAAAATGGTTATATTTTTAGAGATGCCCCTATTACGATGCTTACCTCTTGAAATCTATTTTCAGAGATAAACATATTGTTTGAGCATCTTCTAAATTCGTTATATCCTAAAATTATTTATGGAGGTGGCCCAATAAAAGTATGGCCTCTTAAATAAAAGTTCTTATCTCCTAAAATCATTTTTGTGATAATGAGTAATAATAGACACTAGTTTTGATTTCCTCCTCCTCTCATTTATGTTCTCTTTTTTCCTTTTCCCCTTATTTTGTGACCACCCGATGAGCTGAAAACTATATAAGTGTTGGGCTATCCCTTCACATGGAGGATGCATTTGAACCCAGAAAAACAACTCACAAGCCCAGTGCTTGTGCACCATTGATTTGGTGTCTAAATCAATTGAGATTGCTTCTTAGGAAGAATAAAAGCAAAAATCCTAGCCTCCTTTTGCTCTGCTGCTGCTATTGAGAGGGAGGGAGGTGAGAGCAGAACATACACACCACAATGTAAGAAGAGAGGAAGAAGAAGGATATAGGAAATTAAGTCCAGATTTGGTGGCTCTGAACCTATCATCTTCAAGTCGGTGATTGGAGGCTTAAACGTGGTTGATTGGCACCAAACTTAATGAGCTCGTTCCTCACTTAGAGTACGTTGATATGTTAAGTTGCTTTGAGGATTGGTTAAGTAGAGCACTAGATTTGAGCGGGATTTTGTCAGTTCGGGTCATTGCAGTTTCAGAATAGAGCGATTTTAGTAGATGATTGATTTGGATGCCGAAACGATGTCCGATTGAGCTAAAATTTAGCCAGTGGTTACAGGACCCGTGAATCTACATACCTGTCAAAATTTGTGCACAATGGAGCTATAGATGTGAGATATGAACTGATTACCAAAGGGTACAAAATCTGTGATTTCTCTATTATCTGGTTGCTGCTATTTCTCTTGTTAGAAGGTTGTGGTCGTAGTTGATGCTAAGTTTATACTCCCTACGTCCCATAATAAGTGCACTTCTAGAGTTTAAATTTTTTTCCCAAAATATGAGCACATCTACATATGAGACAAACCAACTCTAGTTGTCTTTTTCTACTTTTTCTCTTCCCAAAGCGCAATGATTACATCTTTATAGGGGTATATATGTAATTTCTCACTAGCATTAGATATCTTCACCACAATTCTAGAAGTGCACTTATTTTGGGACGGAGGGAGTAACTTGATGAATGTGTTGCTGCTGATGTAGTCCTTTAGATGCTCTAGGGAAAACTCCTTGTACCCATTGTTGATTATAGTGGAAGCTTAGAGTGGACCGGTTGGTCCTTGATTTTTACTCCTCATCTTGAGGAGGTTTTCCACGTAAATGATGTGTCTATTGTGGTTATGATTGTTAATTCCACTGCTTATCTGATGATAGATATTCTTCTCGTGATTCATCATAAGATTGGGAATTAAGGGCCTATTTGGTAACATTTTGCAAGAGGAGTCGTTTTTCAGTAAAAAACAGAGGAGCCAGAGCCGTTTTGAAGGCACAAAACGGCTCTGGCTCCTCTGGAGAAGCCACACCTTCTGATTGTGCATTATTTTCGTCATTTTATCCCAACAATAAGAACATGGCTTTCTAGGGTCGTAAATGGAAAGGCCAAAACTTTTCCTTTTCCTAAAGAAGTACGAATGTCTAGTCGTTCAGATCGTTGGAATCTGAGGACAGTACTTTACACTATCTTTTCTTCCACGTGAAATGCAATTTTTTCCACGTTTTGTCCTTCTACGGCGATGCATTTTTTTTGAAAGGGGAGAGCTTAATTATATTAAACAATGTTATTAGAAGCTAAAGCGGCCAACACGCAGGTCAGGATGCCACTAGCAATAAAAACATCAGAAAGCTCTCTCCTACCAACCTGACACAACTCATGAGCTGCCTCGTTCGCACTCCGGTCGCATTTGGATACTCTGAAGTCCTGGAAAAGTTAAAGGACTCTCTTGCTTCTTCGATGATGTGGCAGCTTTCAAAACGATTTCTGCACGCGTCCTTCAAAAAGCATACCGTCGCAAAGCAGTCTAATTCCAGCCAGAGGCGCCCATTTCAGGAGGCGAGGGTATGTTTTAGACCCACCCAAGCAGCAAGGCATTCTACTTCTTCAGCCGACCTGCATCGCTTGTCACTACCATCCAGAGAACAACACCTCGCCAACATGGTTTCTTACAATAAAACCAAGCCCGACGTGACCTGAGTGGGGATCAAAACCTGCATCCACATTTAGTTTTATCCGGGTACGGCGATGCATTTTGTCCCACTTCCACGCGTGAAGACGACACATCGACGGATGGGCTCGTAATGCCAGTAGTTAGCCTCGTGCTTTGAACAGGTCGAACACGTGGTCTGATTATATTATCATTCCGTGCTGTCGTGCGTCCTATTAAAAAGGCAGAGACATCAGTCCACTGCAAGTGCAAGTGCCAACAGCAGTAGCTAGCACAGTTCATCGACCTAGAGGCCGGGAAAGCAATCTCCCGAAGCTATCAAACCATGGCGCCTCGCGGCCGGCTCCTCGACCTGGAGAGGTACGACGTGCTCTTCTTCTACGGCGACGATGGCGCCTTCCACCAGAGCGACCGCGTCAGCGTGGCCACCTACGGGATCGTCTTCTGGCCCGTGTTCCTCGTCGCCGCCCTGCTCCTCCACCTGATCCCCCCGTTCCCGCACGCCGCTGCCGTCTGCGGGGCGCTCTACGTCGCCTACTGCTTCCTCCTCGACCGCGCAGCGCAGGCGAGCTCGTGGCCTTCCGCTGCCGCTGCGCCATGCCCTGCTGGCAGAACCGTCTCGCCCGACTACCCGGGGCAAGGTGGAAGCCATGCAAGTAGCTGACGGCTTGAGACTTCCCTGACGCACGCGCAGTGTCCGAATATGTAATATATATATTCACGTCGAAATAGGGTCACAGTTTACAAATTGGTCTGATCTGTCTGGACATATGTAATCTCGCGCGCAACTCTTTACCTGCAGTATGAATGGATTGCACGATTTTCTTTCAGTGTGTTCCTAATTCCACTGTCCACTAGTAAAGGGCCATTCGGTCTTGGGTAATGCTGAGAAGCGTCCGTCCACGCCCCGTCCCGAGAATGCGCACACTCTACTACTTCGCATGCCGCCGCTACTACCTCCATCCGCGCTTTGCGTGATTGCGTCGTCGCTGCCGCCCTGCCCCACGCCCACTACACTCTACGAGCCATCGCTGTCATCCCCACCCGTCCTTTACGTTGCCACCGTGACCACACCCACCCTCTATGCCACAGCTGCCACACCCACCCACCCTTTGCACCACTGCCGCCCATGCCGCCCCCATCCTACCCTCTGTGTGCCGCTGTCCAGCTCCGCGCCACCGGCGAGATCTACACCGGTGACCTTTACGCGCCGATGAGCCTCCATTCGCCGAAGCAGCAAGGAGATCGTTGAAAGCGCATGTTGCAAACGTATGTTTCAAGTGCTTCAGGTGTTTCGGAGATATGTTACAAAAGTTTTATATCGATGTTACAAAAGCAGATCGAGATGTTGCACATGTTGGCTATACACGTATAATTCAAGTGTATGTTCGAAATATTTTATATGTTTCAGACATATGTTGCAAGTGTTTCATTTGGATGTTGCAAAAGTATATCTAGACGTTGCATATACATGCATGTTGCAAGCGTATGTTTCAAGTGTTTCATATATATGTTGTATGTGTTTTATTTAGATGTTGCATATATTTGCAATGGCTACACACGTGTTTTTAAGTTTTTTCTGGTGTTTATAAGTGTTTCAGATGTATGTTGCAAGTGTTTCAGCTGTTTCGTCGTTGTATATTTCAAACGTTTAATCTGGATGTTGCAAAAATAGATATAGTATTGCATATATTGCAATATATAGGACCAACCTGTTGCAGACGTCTGCTATAGCTGTTGGGACGCCGCCGAGTGGGCACAGATAGTTCCGCGTGTATGCGTGTGGGAAGCAGAGAGGGCACGCGCGATCCTCGCGTGCGGTTAGGCTACGTGGGCAACATTCACGTAGGCCTCCGCATAGGTGCGGCTACGGTACCGTCCGATCGGTTGACATTATATTTATCGTGGTAACAAATGTTCTTCCCAGCGTTCAACCGCGCCCGCGCTTGATGGTGGCCAAATCGTGAAGCTTTATCAGAAAATGCCTCGGTTCATTTTTGTGCGTGCCGACTGCCGAGCGACGATACAGCGGGCCTTTGCCGTCTTGGAAGCTGCACTTCACTTTCTTCTATCTGGTGCGTCAAGCGATGCTGTTACGCAACAGTGAGCTTAATCATTCAAGCAATTATTCGGCAATCAATAATTAATATTCTATTATATTGCTCTCCCCCGTGATTTGCTTGAACTGGAAAGTAAGGATTACTTTAATCTTTTTGGCTTTTGGCCCTTTTTTTTTGCGAGGTTGCACTTGCACCTTATCAATAATGTTTTGGTCATAGTTACAACTTACTACAATTAGAACAGTGTTACACCCTCCATCCTAAATTATAAGTTATTTTCAAACTTCTGAAGATTCAAAGCATCTCAAATTTTACTAAATTTATATAATAGAATAATAATATTTATGATACCAAATAACTACCATTATATTCTTCATTAACTATATTTTTATAACATATTTATTTGATGTTATAAATTTTTGTAATTCTTTCTATAATTTTTATCAAACTTGAGATGCTTTGATTCCCTGAGAAAGTTGGAATAATTTATAATTTGTAATGAAAGGAGTAGTACCTATTTTCTCACCATGTTATTTGTCGTAGACCGAGCATCGCAGTGGTCAAACGGCATGAAACCAGTGAGCAGTTATTTGATTAGGTTGCTTAGGTTTTATCTTTTTTTGTGAACATGCTTAAGTTTTATCCTGTGTTCTTTGAGTTTGCTTCCATACTATTCTGATATATTTCTGGCCCGTGTTCGTCGTCGCCGCCCTGCTCCTCCACCTGATCACGCCGTTCCCGCACGCCGCTGCCATCTGCGGGGCGCTCTACGTTGCCTACTGCTTCCTCCTCGACCGCGCAGCGCAGGCGAGCACCTCCAGCTCCTCGCGGCCTTCCGCTGCCGCTTGCCGCTTGCCACCGGCAGAGCCCTCTCGCCTCACTACGATCGTGCAGAATTGAAGTCGCAGTGGTTAGGATGCGCGCTGGTACCGTGTTTCTCGTTGAAGGAGAAGAACGAAAGATCTTGGGTGTTGTTGCACAGGTTATTTGTTGGATGTTGCAATGCTTAATTGAATCGTAGCTGATCACTGCAGGAAGATGGCTATGGAATAGAGTAGCTTAAACACATTTCGTATATTACAGAAAAAAGGGTTCTGGTCTGAGGTCTTCCTCCATTTGGTAACGTACTAGTAACATCAATGCAACTACACAAGTACTCCAAGCTGGCTTGAGACTGTTCCCGTGACGCACTTGTAATAATTTCTGGACTCTGGATATGCATCTAATATATTCACTTCGAAATAGGGCCACTGTTGACAAATCAGTCTAGTATATGTAATATGTAATATGTAATCTGGCAACTCTTTTCCTGGAATATGAACGCATTGCACGGTTTTCTTTCGGTCTTTTGCCTATTGTTCAGCAAATTACAGTGTCCACTACATAAAGGACCATTTTTTAAAAATGAAAAATAAATAAACGGTAGTGCTAGCGTCCGGATGTCCGGACAAACGCTCGCGTTCGGACGCCCGCGCTTGCACCCCACGCGGGGCCCGCGTTGCCCAGACGTCGCCCACGTCGTCTGGCCCTACGCAGGAACCGCTCACGCCCCCTCCGCTTCCCCGCCTAGACATCTGCGACCGCTTGGTGGCGCCCCAGCAGCTGTAGCAGGCAACTGCGGCAAGTGGGGTTCCATTGCAATATAAGCAACATCCGATCTAGTTTTTGTAACATTCAAATGCAACACTTGCAACAAAACATTCGAAATAGCCGAAACACTTGCAACGTACGCCTGATACACTTGCAAAAACACCTAAAAACACTAAAAAAACCATTGCAAATATAAGCAACATCTAGATAAACATTTGCAACATATGTATGAAACAAATGTAACATCCAGATAAACACACTTGCAACATACGTCTGAAAAACAGATGAAACATTTGGAACAGACACTTGCAACATACGTGTATAGCCATCGGAACATGTGCAACATCCCAATCTACTTATACAACATGCCTCTGAAACATCTAAAACACTTGAATCATACGCTGCTGCAACATGCTCCTGCCATGGTGTTTTCGGCCGACCATGGGAGACAATGTCCCTGACGGTGACGCGGGGTGCACGTCGTGGCCGCAATGGGTGAGCGCAGAGTGGGGGCGCGGCGATGAATGGCCGCGATGGGCGAGCGCGGAGTGGGGTGGTGCGATGCAGGATGGGAGTGGCGCGGGCGGACGGCCGCACGACACAGTGAAGCACGCGAGGAGCGAGCGTGGAGTGGAGAGATATTTTTTAGAGAGATAGGAAAGATGTAGAGGACCGGTAGCGCGTAGGCCTGGGAAGACAGCATCCGAACGGACGGATGCCCAACCGAACGGACGGATGCCCAAACCCAGCATTACCGATAAATAAAGGACCATTGGATCTCAATATACTAAGGAAAACGCTTCACATAGACAACGGTGTGCTGCTACAGCTGCATTTGCGACCCTTGGTGCCTCCCATGGTCCCATATGAACCTCTCCATTGCACTACTTGTATCTAAGGTATAATAATGGTATGGTAGGCAGTAATCCGGCATGTACAGAATGTTTACAATAGAGTATTCAGTTACATTTACAGGGTGTTTGAGACTGCTCCATAAACTTTGCTGTACAAACTCTACCATGAAGTAGCTTCACAAAAACTAGAGTTTATGAAGCACCTCTTTAGGTGCTCTTACAACTCCACCCTTTTTTCTCGAACGAAGTGCATGAAGCTGGAATCGTTTAGCTAAAAAATATAAAGCGGAGCTGAAAACCGTGGAGCAGAACAATTCCAAACACCCCTTAGGCCACTTGCTCCCGCAGCAACTACTCAATTCATCTACGCTGGGCCGACGAAGCGGCTATTGGGCTGGTGAGTCCTCTTGGGCTTCGGGGCAGGTACTTCCTCCGTCCAGCCCGTTGCCTTAATTGGAAAGTAGGTAATCTCAATTCCAAATTTAATTGTATAATAACTCTAGACAGGGTTACCATGTCAGGTGGGATACAAGTTATGGCCTCCTTTGGAATGGAGAAAAAACATAGGACTCAAATTCCTATGGATTAGTTTCATGTAGTCGCCTTTGGATGGCAGGAAGTGCTCACAGGAAATTTAAAGAAAACTTTTCTTTCCCTTAAGTTTCATAGGAAGACTACAGGAGAAAAAGAATCCACTTGGACTTCATGAAAAAAATCCTATGCACAAGGAACGAGGCACACAATTAGGCCTCCTTTGGAAAGCAGGAAAAACCATAGGAATAGAAAAAATTTAGGATTTAACATGGCATACATGTGCAATCCTATGGGAATTGAAAATCTAGGAAAGAAGAAGAGATGCCCTTTGACAAGCTATAGAAAAAATGTAGGAATGTGAGTTGGACACACAAGATGCTTGTTGTCAAGATGAAAATTTGAGCCCTCCGTAGACTACAATATTCTGATAATTTGGTAAGAATTTGTTTCATTACTCAAAGACGAGTGGGTCCATCGACAAGAAGCAAAGATTAGTACACTAGTTGCTAGAGAAGGCTTTCTCATTCTCTGTGCATAGGATTTTTAGCAAGAGGTCTGATAATTAATCGGGGCTGCTAGCATTTAATCAATGCAGTAGAATGGAATAAATAGGTTGATTAAGAAAAGCAATATATTTTTCTCCTAAAATTCCTTTAACATTCTGTCAGGCCTAGCCAGCAGTGAAAAGTTCTAATCGCTACAAGGTGCGTGAGCCGACAACTCGATCATTGTCGACTACTGCTCACTATCGGATCTAATTCTGGTAGTGATGACCGGTTTAGAACTGGCACGATGTCTGATTTAGACCTGGTAGTGATCTTTGGACTATGGACCTGTGCAATCTTTCTTCACTTTCCTCGCTAATTTTTCCACCACATCAGATATTTGCTTACGCGTTTTCAAAAGTTAGAAAAAAAACCTACCACAGTTGACCGAACAGGAATATACCCCCTGTCACAAAAAGAAAGACGCTATGAGATACGTGTTGGTCAAACTTTCTTAAATTTGACTAGCTTTATAGAAAATATTGGCAGCATTTGTATTACTAAATAAAAGTATTGTGAAAATATATTTCGAGATTTATCTAATGATACCAATTATATATTATAAATATTAATATTCTTTTATATATAATTATCAAAGTTAAAAAAGTTTTACTTCTCAGGAAATAAGAACGATATTCTTTGGGAGACGGAGGGAGTAGTTTCTATGTATACTGTCTACATAAATTAATAGACGTAGAAATTATCTATGGTTTTTAGTATTGTTAGTGCCCTAACAGAGCTATGTAAAATAGGACACATAATTATATAAGAGCAAAATGCACCAGAGGTCCATTACCTTTTCTTCCTATGTCACTTAGGTCCAACACCTTTTAAAGTGCAGGTTTGGATCCTTAAACTTATTATAATGTGCACCGGAGGTCCGTACCCTTTTGTTTATGTTTTCTTTTTACAGAAACCTCCATCTATTTCTTTTTCTTTCACATGCATATCCCTCCCGCCGTCCAGCTCTCCTCCGTGCGTGCTCATTGGCTCACCGGCCATGCCTAGCTTGCTGCCAGCTCGCCTCCACGCCCACATGCGTCGTGCTGTTGGCATGTCATGTGAGCGAGCAGGCGGCCTCCTGTCGTCGTCAGGGTTCCCCAAGACTCGCCGCTGGTGGTGTCCGCGAACTCGACTCTACCCTTGTCGCCACCGCCGTATGGATCGTCCAAGCGCACCAAGGCGCTGCTCGACGGCGTCTCCAGCGAGGTGTGCGCGGGCGAGTCTTTCGTGGTCATGGGCATGAGCGGGTCCAGCAAGTCGACGATGGACGCCCTTGCAAGGTAGATCACGCGAGACAGCCCTCCACGGCGGCGGGTTCACGCTGAATGGGGAGCCGCTGCATGGCCTACGACTGTGCGTACGTGATGCAGGACGACCTGCTGTAGCCGATGCTGACCATGTGTGAGGCGCTGCCGTTCGTCACCGAGTTTTGCCTCCCTTGCGCGCTGTCTCACGAACGGAAGCGCGCGCTCATCGACCAGCTCGGCCTCGACTCCAAGCTCGACTAGGCCAGCACGTTCATGGTGGTGCAGGTGCTCCGCCGCATCGCGGAGAGCGGCAACGGCGTCGTGACGTCGTCATGACCATCCACCAGCCCACCACCCGCATACTTGGCATCCTCGACAGTCTCATCCACCTCTCGCGTGGACTAGGGCCGAGCCGGTAAAATTTGGGGGCCTGTACCAAACTATAAAATGAGGCCTTATCTCTTGATAATAGTAATTATCAATTCTATATATACTTAAAAAAACCTTGTTAATCCGTGACGGATTTCCGGTGACGGATTTACAGATCGTCACTGACATACGCAATTCGTGACAATAATTTTTTTTCCTCGATATTCTTGGCCCAACGCGGAGGATGGTAGAGGGCGCAGGGAGAGCGTGGAGCATAGTCACATAAAACGGGTTCACCACCTTCGACCCTCGACCCGAGTTCGTCGACCCCGACCCAGGCTCACAGGTTCATTTTCGACCCTAAGTGTAAAAATCTCTCGTAGGTAGCGTACCACGTACCGCGACCCCGTACCTCGACCCCATCGACCCAGAAACTTTGTGACTATGGCGTGGAGGATGCGGGCGAGTGCGAGCTCGACTCTGCGGCGGCGCGGCCGCCACCTCCTGCTCGGCCTCGCCTCGCCCTTGCTGCCCTGCTCGCGCTGGCCTCCGCCTTCGAGCCCGGCCACAAGGCGCGTGCTCTTGATCCGCTGCAAATGTTTGTAAGTTTGTTCAAATGCCTAGCTATGATATGCAGTTAAAAAAATTATTACGTGTCTAGGAGAGCAGGATCTGGTGGGGGTGACGTCTAGGAGCTTCGATCCAGCCGTCGGCGAGGGCAGTGTTCAGGAGCTTCGACCCGGCCACAGCGGTGTCCAGGAGACTCGATCTGGCAGTGGCAGCGGCCAAGAGCGCAGGATCCGGCCCCAACTCCAACGCCTCGATCTAGCCACAGCAACGTCCAGAAACACATTTATATGTTGCATCTTGCTGAGCCCTTTGAGAGGCCCATCCATGACTTCCAGATTTGGAGTTAGGACACGGTTTGTCCTGCTCCTCTCGTCCGTTCTTTTTTCAGAATGATTCAGAAACAAGGCAGTTAAGTGTTGGCCATTGGGATCCTTACTTACTTCATACATCACATAGCTCCTTTTGTCTAACTTGATACAATATCTGTGCAGCACAATTCATACATAGTTCTGAGCCTGTTAACTTCCCTCTTGCTCTATATTAGGATGCATCATGGTCTGACAAGTTCTACATGTATTATCACTTACCTGTGCAAACTTTCCACTTGTCAGATTTTTTTAAAAAAAACAACATTGTGTCCAATTGTATGTTGCTTAGTAAGAATCCTGAAGACTTGCAGCATTACAGTTTTGTCTTTGTGCTAATTGTATAGTGACCATACTGCATGCACATTATTTTTGATAATACAAAAAACACTGGTCTGATCACATACACGAATCTCTGTCGCCGTTCCTCATGAATGCCTGAACTAACCTGTTATTACATACCTCTGTTCTGAATTGCTTATACCCACTGATGGTGGATATCTTTTCACAGAAGAACCTTGATTGTTGGTGGCAGCCTTGATTTTTTGCCTGAACTGTAACTGTAACCTATCATTATAGCCTTGAATTTTTTTTCACAGCAACCTTGATTGTTGGTTTGAAATCCAACAACATAAAGGTTCTTTTGTCTGAACTGTAACTGCAACAATTAACAATGGTCCTGGGCATTTGGTCCGTATCGCAATACTGTAACTATAGATAATTTTTTTTTTGGCTTGCATTAAGCATAAAAGCAAAAGAATGATCATTATATTAAGAAGAGAACTGCACTTTTATATTTTCTCCCTAAAGTACTGGTGTATAGCCTACCATGTGTAACCTGTGCATTTTTATAGGTAGTTGTTTTGGTGACCTTTCATAAAGGAACTGACGTATGGTGAATTTGGCAACAGATTATTTATTTCTGATCCAGTTTCTTCTATAAAGGTGTCAATGCTCTTCCTGCCAAGTGACCTGTTTCTTTGTTGGGATTAGCCATAAATTCAGTTCCTGCCATTTGATTGACCCTTTATACTGATTTTTGGCATGCATCTGTTGTTCCTAAATATGTTGTGTTATTACCCACATTGTTTGGAGTCTGACCACATATATGCCAATCAGCATGTTTATCTCCTTCATGTAAATTCATGTGGTGATAGGAATATTTTGGTGGTTCCTAAATAGCATCGATTTAGTCACAGCATCCATCTCCCTTGAATTTTTTGTCTCCAAATGGGGCGACTCAACTTGGTGGTGATAGGAATATTTTGGTTGTTTAATTTGCATTAACCCAAATATCGCTCTAGCGTTAGCACGGGCAATATACTAGTGTATATATGTTATTCTTAATCTGAATGCAACATGTTCAACATGTGATATACAACCATACGCCAATATCTAATTCTGTATTCTTAATTATTTGCAGATTGTGCAGTCACAAGAAAGATTGAAAAATCAAGAAATATCGGGAAAGAAGCAGTCACAAGAGATTGAAGAACTCATCAGCGGGGTACAATGCCCTCCATATATTGATTAACCTTAGTTCTGTTGTATTTAGTCAGCCTTAGTGTATATCAATCTTATTCATGCTTCCTTGCTGATTCAAGATGAAATGGATTTTTTTGGGTTTTTTTGTGATTATGTGACTGAATGAATTTGGACATGTGATTTTTTAACAGTGGCCGACTGCCGATCTGGATGTGGTTAGTGATGTATGTTAATTGGGATGACAGTAAGCTAGAAATGGGCCAAATTTAATGGTGATTGAAAGCTATAAATGGTCTAAATTTAATGGGCTATAACTAATGTTGGATCGGATAGGTGGGCCAGAAAAAACATTTGGCCCAACTTACTAATGTCAGCCCACAATATAAACAAATGGGCTGAGATGGTGATGTAAGCATCCACATCATCATCCAGGTAAGCATCAATGTCAGCATCTATGATGATATGGCAATTCATCTGTGACGGATATTTTTTGTCACAAAAAATGGGTTTCGGTTGGGCTAACTGGGCTTTGGGCTCTATGTTGACGGTCTAAGATCGTCACAGATTCTGTCAATCTGTGATGGTTTTTAGAAAACCGTCACGAAGGTTAATCCATGACGCTCAATCCATGACGATATCTGAAACCATCACAGATGTTGTATTGTGACGGTTTTTTGGTGATCTGTGACGGAAATTTTTCATCACGGATTAACAGGATTCTTGTAGTGACATATATTGTACATGTATTAATCTCTTGGAACACTATACATATCATATACTATATATATGAAGGATAATTGTATTTGATATAATGATTGTTCGAAAAAACATTAGTAGTTCATATAATGTTATGAAGGATAGTAGAATTCAAAATTGAAGGAAAAGATTAGAGTCCAGAAAAGAATACAATTCTAGCACAGTAAATAGTTAAAATATCTAAAGTTTGACTAACTATATATAAAAATACATTGATATTTATAGTATCAAATAAATATTATTAGATTTTTCATGAGATATATTTTCATAATATGCTTGTTTGATATCATGAGCATTAATATTTTATCTATATATTTGGTCAAACATTAGTCACTTTAATAAGAATGCAACTAGAATTTCATTCTTTTTGGAAAGTAGTCACCGGCTCTCGGGTAAAGGTACTGCTTTGTATTCCTGAATACATCAGTTAACGGCGCCATGGGCTTACGTAGCTGGTACTAGTCACAGTAGCACTAGTTTGCCTGCGCATGATAACAAACTACAGTAGTGATGTCCAGTAGCTGGGCCCTAAAAATCATGGGCCCTGTTCCCTCGCACCACTGGTACACCCCTCGGCTCGGGCCTAGCATGGACGCACCGTGCACACCGGAACTCTCACCGGATTAAATCCCTTCTTCGCCGAGTTTGGCTCGCCCGTCTCGGACAACGAGAACTCAAACGAGTTCGTGCTTGACACCATCCACGAGTACGAGCGCTAGCCCGACGGCGCCGCCCAGCTCACCGACTTCAACGTCAAGTGGCAACACAGAAGCTCATCGTCCGTGGACAAGCAAGACAAGGACAGCTCGTCATTGGGTCATCGGTGCCGTGTGTTCATCAAATGCTCCTTCACCAACACGGGACGCATGCCGGAAGCGATGCGCCAAGGCAGTGGGCACCATCATGGTGACGGGCTTCATTCTGGCCACCATCTTCTAGCGCCTCGACGACACCCCCCAAGGGCGTGTAGGAGCGGCTGTGGGCTTCTTCGCCATGGCCATGTCCACCATGTTCTACCGCGTGTGCGCCGACGCGCTGCCAGTACCGGTTTTCGTGCAGGGGCGCCACATCTACCTGCGCGAGACCGCGAACAACTCCTACCGCCACATCTCATACGTGCTGCCGGTACTTCGAGCAGCAGGCGGCGCCGGGGGCGGTGACGGTGAGCCCGCACGTGGTGCGCGCAGGCGCCCTTCAGCTCGATGCACCGCGACGTTTGCTTGCTGGAGCACAGCCAGAAACCAACCACATCCTGCTCCCCTTCCACAAGTCCTCTTTCAGTGCGCAGAGCACGCCGAACAATGCCATCCGCTCCATGAACCAGAGTGTGCTGCAGTACGTGCCCTGTTCTTATGCCATCCTCGTAGACCAAGGCCTCGCGTCTAGGTAGGCATGTGCCACTGCCGCCAACAGCCTGCTCCAGCGAGCTAGGGCATGGCCGGTGAGCCAATGAGCGCATGCGGAGGAGAGCGGGACAACGGGAGAGATATGCATGTGAAAGAAAAAGAAATAGAGGGAGATTTCTGTAAAAAGAAAACATAAATAAGGGGGTATGGATCTCCTGTGCACGTCATAATAAGTTTAAGGACCAAAACTTGCATTTTAAAAGCAGAGGCGGCACCAACGATTTTGATTAAGGGGGGCCGGACAAATGTGATCGTATTTTTTAGTGTGATAATATATATAATTATATGTTTCAACAAATTTTCAAAAAAATCTACCCAATTTCTAACCAAAATCATCATATTTTAATAAAAAATAGGTGAAATTAATATTTTTTTGTGCTATAAATATAAATATTTATATAGGTATTTAAATGAGTTTACTGTGCTTAGGGGGGGCCACGGCCCCTGCTAGCCCCCCTGGTTCCGCCTCTGTTTGAAAGGTGTTGGACCTAAGTGACACAGGAAGAAAAAGTAATAGACCTGTGGTGCATTTTGCTCATTATATAATATACAAGCAAAATTAGACAATCAAAATAGTTTTAAGTTTTAAACTAAAATAATCACTGAGTCCTAGGCGGCATCTGCTCCCTACCTCATCTCCGTATGTAGCATTTCTTTTTGAGTTTTATTTAGCGACAGCTTTTCAATTTTTAGTAGGGTCTGTACATAGCTTTTTTTTGTTTTTTTTTTGTTTCGAGGGAAGTCTATGTGTCTGCAGCAGCCAGCGGAGGAGCTCGGGCAGCGGCCCAGGGTGGCCGGGCCTTGGCTCCGCCCATGTATATCGCAGTGGTTATAAGAGTTTTAGTAGCACATCAGATTTTGGGTTTATCTGTGGGAGTCAATATTTTAGAATTTAGCGACGTTGGACTTTTGGTGGTAGATGATGTTTTCGTCGACAGTGAGACGTCTACGGTGACTTTAATCAACTCAGTCTTCAAAGATACTCATAGAAAAATGATACCATGTAATTAAAAAAAAAGTGCGACGGCAGTCGCAGGCGTGCCTGTGCGCGCATTTCGCGTCACCCAAACAGTGCCAGCCTCTAAACAGTCGCTGCACAAATTCTACCTGTTTAATTTCACGGCAAACTGCTGCCGTTGCTACCGTGTCTGCCTTCTTCGTTGACAGAATCCCTGTTTAAGTTGGAATAATAAGCACAGCGGTGCTTACGGCTTAACTTGTGATCGTCGATGGAACATGTACGTTTTCCCAGAAGAACACCGGCCGCAGGGTCGTCAAATAAAAGGTGCTTGACCACATGAAAACAAAAAATAAACATACGGCAATGCTTGGCTATGTCCCTCTGGTTCCTGATTCCTCAAAAAAAAAAATGCAAACTTGCATCTGGCACTGTAGACATGCGAGACAAGTCAACTGTTTAGCCTTTTATTTTCTTCCTCGTAAAAACAGGCCCCCAAAGTTGACCGAACAATATCAGCTGGTCTTGCATCGCTCTAGGACGTGTGACTAAATAAAATAGCGTTTCCTTTTCTTCCTCGCCAAGTCGCGCTAGCACCCCACAAAGTTTTTTTTTTACAACAAACAAACTTATAGTATTTAACAGCATCTAGCTGAGAGTATGGATACAGAGTTCATCGTTACAGATTGCAATGCCTGCAAAGCTGGGCATTGATGAGGATGAGCTAAGTTGGTACATGAAACTAACATTGTAGAAGCAGACGCTTGAAAGTCTAGAAAGGCCTGCTTTGCGAGCATATCAGCGGGCTGATTTTGATTCCGATGCACCTTGAAGATTCTTGTGCTTCTATGCTGTGTGCAGTTTATAAACTGTTAAGATGTTTGATTCTCCACTGAGGCGGGTTTGCATGATCATCGGAGTTGAAGAATCGAACTAGTTCTTCATTGTCCGATAGGAAATTTGTGTCATGGAGTCCCAACTGAGCAGTAATAGCCGCAGCCAGAGCAATCGCTGCCGCCTCTGCCATAAGGACGGATTCCGAGTCCTGCAACGCAGCCTTGATGTAGATGTTTATCGGTGGGTGTACCTGTCGTTGACGCCGGATGTGGCCTGAATCACACATCAGCAAGGGTATTGAACGTTCGGGTCGTCACGGACCGAAGAACGTAGCGATGATATCACTCTTACGTGGTGAAACACGGAGAGGTTTACAAGCAAACCATCAAAGGATAACCAACATGCTTGCGTGACAAAAAACCGGCTAGTTTTCAGGCAAACTAGAAACCGCCGAAGCTCTTGCCCGGGAGGGACCCGTCAGAGCAAGGACGTCGCCGGGTTGCCCTAGGTTGGCCGGCGAGCCTAGGATGCCATCCTTGGTCGTGGATCAAGGGATGAATAGCATGGAGGTTGAAGGAGAAGAGAAAAGGGGTAAAAGGAATATATTGATTTGTTTGTTTGACGATTGGATTGATGATATCTCAATCGGCCATGATCCTCTCATATATATAGAAGGGGGTGGTCTTATCCCAGTAGAAAACCTCTCCAAGGCCTATTTTTCAAGTTTCCTATGTCCAAAAACCGATTTAGAAACAAATCAGTTCGAAATCTAAAAGTCAGATTTGGAATAAACACCTACTGCTACTACCGGTCAGGCTCCACCGGTAGTACCGGTCCCTACCGGTAGTACCGGTAGTTCATTTTCACGTAAAACTGTATCTTTCTCCGTCAGCCACCGGTAGTACCGGTCTCGGACCGGTAGTACCGGTAGTTTATATCTGCGCTAAATCTGCTCGGACCGATAGTATCGGTGATCTCGGACCGGTAGTATCGGTAGTTCATACATTTTCTTGGAGGCATAACTCTCTCATATGGACTTCAAATTGGAACGTTCCATATATGTTTTTTTTACCATCTCGACGAGAGGAACGCAATGATGAAGTCCGTTATATATTTTGACAACTTCACAAAATAGACATTTTTTGTTGTCAACACCTGTGTATTTATAATGAGGGCTCCCAGCCCTGCATGTTTTTGCTGCAAGGATGTTGCGTCTGGAGGGTGTGGACGCATCCGTGTAGCACCTTGTCCTGGCAGCAGTTCCGGTAGGCGGACCAAATCGGCGTTGTCTTGTTCCTTGGCTTGGCTGTTGTTTACTTCACCTTCAAATTCTAAATATTTACACTCTCTCCATCACATCAATCTTTAGATGTATATATGGAGCACTTAATGTAGGTAAAAGAAATAACTAATTATACAGTTTGGTTGTAAATTACGAGACGAATCTTTTAAGCCTAATTAGTTCATGATTGGACATTAATTGCTAAATACAAACAAAAGTGCTACAATAGCATAGCTCTAAATTTTTTTACATCTAAACACCCCTTGGATCGGCTGAAGTTGACATGTTCTCTGTTGTTGATGAAGACGTTCTGCTCCTGTGCATCTGAGCCGGAGTTGAGACATTTCCTGCAGTAGAAATATTGATGCCTTGTGTTATTTATGTTTCCTGATGCACGTCATACTGTTGGTGGTCTTGTTCAGGTTGTACTGCAGTAACTCCATTATCCTGTTGGTGGACGGTGATGTGAGCCGCCACAGCGTGATGCACCTGCCAAGGGTTCTAATTTTTCATTTGCGCCTTCCACAAATACCACGAGGTGTATAGAATTTTGAGGAAAACAATATTAGTAGAGACGTTGGAGATGATAGATTGCAGAGTTAATTGGACTCCATCGTCCTCCTGAGGTATGTTATCAGTACAAATAGGTGGGTTGAAAGAAAACCAGACCGCACGATCGCGCTTGGCATGTCGGCTGTAGCATTAGCACTGGCACCGCATCCTCTCGGACCCAGCGTCCGATCACTGCGGCTGCCCAGCCCGCAGCAAGGGTTGAGTACCGGACGCGTTCGGTCACACCGAGACAGCGTCCGGTCACTCATTGTGACCTCTCTTCTCTTTTCAAATTCGCCTTCTTTGTAAATGTGCTAACACCACCAAGTGTACACCATCATGTGCAAGTGTGTTAGCATTTTCATAAATATTTTTCAAAGGATTAGTCACTTAATTCACCATGCCACTCGATCCTAGCAACGATGCAATAGATCACTCGAGTGACACTAGATGACCAATATATAAACAAGTTTGTACCTCTTGATAGTACAGTCATCTATCCTAAACCTAGTCATGTACTTCTCTACATAACCTTTGACCGGTGAAATGAAATGCCCTATAAATATACCATTGCCTTGCGTATTCCATTTCATTTCCTCCATCATCGATGCAACACATGCACCAACCATATCACAAATGATACGATCCACTTCATATCATCACGTGACCATATTGGTTCATCGATCTTGACATTACTTGCTCTTCACCATTGCTTCGGTCCATTGGCGCCAAGTCATCACTCAACTTGTCCTTCACACTTGCAACCGATCCATCAAGCCCAGTCTTGTCTTGATCTTCTCCACATTGGTCACATGACTCAATGTCATGTCTCATATGCAATGAGCTCCTTCATCATATGTGTGAACCTTGCAACAAATCTAAGTCATTTTCACTATCATGGCTTGAGTTGCTCACACAAGTGTACCTGTAGACTAATCATCTGTATATCTCACATTTAAACACATTAATCCACATACGTTCTCACTCAATTACCGAAAGCAAACCTTTCAACCTTCCTCGGTTGCGACGCCGCTAGCTTCGCCGCTCCTCCGCCCTCCGCCGACTCTAGCTGCCGCACGTTGTGGCCACATCGGCCCACGCTAGCGCGGTGGTGGCGCAGCCCCGCAGCGCTATTGAAGTTGCGCGGACCCTGGGCTGTGACGTCGCCTGCTTCGCAACTCCTCCGTCGTACGCCGGCGGCGGCCCCGCCTACGTACTCTCGCTGTGGCGCAGCCCGACCGGAACGACCCGCACCAACGCCGGTGGCGCTGCCTAACAGCACCATCGACGTTGCACAGCCCCGGGGCAGCGCAGTCACGTGTGCACTGGCGCTTTGCCCTTGTGTCTCCGTCCTTCTCCCTTCCACACCAACTGCACCTCGCCACCAGATCCCATTACGTAGCACCTGGCCCATGCCTGCGGCCGTCTTCTGCAACGGTTGTGCAGCGCCGCCGTCCCCTTGGAAGCCGCACCATTCCCTTCAACCCTCGCCAACAGGTATTACCTCTTTTTCCCTCAATTTGTTTTCTTATTAATCTTTTCGTTTGCTCAGATTTTAAGAGAAATTACATGGAACTTTCTAGATATTCATTCTGTGATTGCCTCCTCTGACCAACACGTTACGTTCCTCTGCCTGCCTGCTATTGTGCTATGCTACTTAATTGTTTATGGTATTTACAGCACATTAATTCTCACATATTACATAACATTACATAATGTACATAATGTGCTATGCCTTAATCCTACCATACATTGTACATAATGTGCTACTCTATTACCAAAAACATACATCTTTGCTCATACTATGAAAGTACTGCTAGCTGGTTTTCTATGAGTAGGCATAGTCTACTCATACTATGAATTTTTTGCAGGAATAATATTAGATCGTTTCCCATCTTTGCTCATGCACTCCAAAGTGTTCAGCTACGCCGCCTAAATCCTTGAACATACTTTACGCAAATTTGCTAAGAAAGGATGCTGCGTCAGCCATCGGACTGTTTCTCAGCCAATGGGCAAACATCACGACCACAAATCCCTCATCATGAGGCACTGAGGCCGGTCCATGATTCTTCCTGCCAATGTACCGAACTCCGCTAATGCCACCTCTCCTCATGGTATTCCTGTCCCTTTTTCCAAATATGCATTTTTTCCTACACTGCCTTCCATAGTTCGTCTGCACACTGAGGGTCGTTCCTAGTATAAATATTCATGTGCTCTCAAGCAAACGAAGACTTTTGATAATGGTAAAATTAGAGCCCCTTTGCTTAGCTGTGTGACAACAAAACTTGAGAGTGATCTCTATCTTTTGCTCTTGTAATTTCCTTTGCGGGATTTACAGAAGCGATGGCTTTATACGCTCCAATTAGTGCTCCTACTCCATTCTAGGGTCTCCTTGATTGATTGTAGGTTATGTTGATTGGTTCTTTGAGAGTGTGGTTGGACAAATTCTCGATTTAGATTGCCGGTTAAAGACGGTGGTTGGCTTCGAGTTTTATTTATCAGGTTGCACTAGTTATCAATGCTTGTAGCAAATTATCCGGATGTTCTTCAGCTTATCAATATCAAAATCCTACGTTGTCAAGATCGGGACCAAAAATCTCATCAACATCGGTGCTTACTGCTTAACTCGTCATCGTCCATGGAATATGTACGTTTTCCCCAAAAGAACACTAACAGCAGGGGGCGTCAGATAAAAGGCGCTTAACCTCATTATGAAAACAAAAATCATGACAATGCTTGACTAAGTTGAAACTTGCATCTAGCCATGCGAGACAAAGTCAAATGTTTGGCCTTTTAATACCCTGTTCGCTTGAACTTATCTGCCAGAATCAGCCAGCCGTTCAACAGTGTTTCTCTCTCATAACAAATCAGCATCAGCATCAGCTATTCAGACTGAGCAATTTATCGTTTTGCATAGCTCTAGAACGTTCAAGACTAAGTAGTGTTAAACATATGTTAGTCGAAATCGACCCATAATTTATGAAGACCTCCATCACAATTGGTCGGACGATTGGTCGCACTTCTTTTTGAAAGGGGATATATGCTTTCATTAGATAAGGACAACAACAGTACACGGGAGAACTCAACACTGCAACACCCTTAGGGCCCATCTGGATCCTCCGGGATTACTAGTACAAGAGATAAAAAAAGGCTCCGTTCGGCTGTGCTGATAAACCGGCTGAAAAATACTGTTGGCTGATTTGTTGTGAGAGAAAAATATTGTTCCGGCTGAAAAAATAAGTTGAAAAATATGGATTATAAGCCGGATGAACAGAGCCAAAGATCTCGATCGATGCCAGACGAGGAGGATTCTAGAACGGTTAACAGTTATCTCGACATCAAATTCTTAAAATCTTGCTAACCCGTGAGAACGTGATATTCCGGGATACTTCCCTCCCTGATGTACCAAAGGACAAAACTACCCGTGCCTTATCTTCACCAGAAATGACAAATGTTGAGGGGCATTTTGGGAAATAAGCTTTCACAGTATAGAATCTAGCAGCAGAATCCAGGAATCCAGACAGGGTGGGATTTTTATTATCCAAAATCCAGATTATGGAAATCTAGATTCTAAAAACCCCAGACGATGCCTTAACAAAAAGGAAAATTACAAATATGCCCAGCAGTGTCATCTTCCACACCGCCGGCAACGCATCACAGATGAGCTCGCCATCGGCTTCTCCCAAGCAACATCAAAAAGGAAGGGGACTGCCACCATGAGCTCCCCCGAGTTCGCATCAACACAGATCGCCTCAACGGGCTACATAAACCGCAATAAAAGCCTATCCCGAGAGATAGGGCAAAATCACCGATGAAAGACCCTCGGCTTGCAGATCCATTGCCACTGTCAGAGAGAAACAGACAAGGAGCACTCGCGCTCCGATGTTGCGTCGCAGACGGAAAGGAATGAGTACGAACTCCCCATCCCCTTCGTCGATTCCACGCCCGACAGTACCAACCAATCACCGTGCGAGAAACCAGAGCTTATTTGCATCTCCGCCGCCGCAAATCCATCCACACTCACCAACATCACCACCGGCGAGCAGTAACAAAATCCCACAAAAGGCGGAGACCGCATCACCCACCAATTCGTAGATAGTTGGAGATAAACTGACCTCAAGCAGGCATCACCAGAGACCTCGTCGCCGTTGTCGCCGGAGCTGCCATGGAGGAGACAAAGCCAGAGCATTAAGCCAGGCAAAACCTAGCACTATACTGCCTATAACTAGTATACTATACACACCCGGCTATCGATCCACACGATTCCCAACCCCAGAACGCTGCAAAGGATGCCCAGAGGGAACGAACCGGCTACATCGACGCCGGCAAGCATGTATTGCCCTTTTCCGCCTGGTCTCAACTGTAGCAAGGAGAAAGTTGGAAAGAAGCCTCCCGACCAAAGTATGCATACTTGAAACAAGCTGATTGGTCGCACTTCTTGTGAACATGGGGGCCCTTGCATCGCTCTAGACCGCTTAGTTCACTTCCTTACTCTAACTAATCTGCTTTGGGCACGAATTGGCCGTAACCAGGGGCGGGCCTAGTAGTATTCAAGGGTATTCAGGCCGTGTTTAGATGCTTGATTTGGGTCTCCCCGAATTACTGTGTAGCACTGTAGCAATTTTGTTTTTATTTGGTAATAATTGTCCAAACATTGATTAATTAGGTTCAAAACGTTCGTCGCACAAAGTACAACCAAACTGCGCAATTAGTTTCTGATTTCATCTACATTTAGTACTCCATATATGTGCCGGTATTTTGATGTGATGGAGAATCTTCTTTTTGCATAGTAGAATTTGGGGTGAATTTAGAAAACTAAACAAGGCCTCAATTGAATACCCAAAATTTTTGACAAAAAATTCCATATATAAAGTGTATACATGCATATAATGGCCTCGAGGTGTCAACTGACGCTGTCCCACACAAATGGATCCCTGGAGGTGCATGCAGACATGCAGTATTGCAGTTCGTGCCGCCCCAACCCACCGGCCACCACTCACGTTGCCCGAAAAAATCACTGGAGGGTGCCACTAGCTAGGACGTTCAGTCCAAACCGCTGGAGCTTGGAACATTATTTACTACTAGTTAAGTATCCGTGCGTTGCTACGGGTATGCAACGTATACGGAAAACCGATGTACGGGCTGGATGTTGCGTGACAGAGAGGGTATGGATGTCGGATTCATAATTTTGCATATTGGTGTAAGAAGAGAAACCATAGTATTTTTTCCTTTAAACAGCCACCAACGTGACTCACTCGTTAACATACAACCAATAAAATAAAATATATATAGAATCCTATGTCATTACAAATAATTAACATTAAACACATAATTCAAACTAATTTTTTAATAAAGAAACGATGTTTTTGACTCCACCTAGACGAGGAAAAAGTAAGCGACAATTCATTCTTTTTTCTTTATGAGACTAACATAACTATTGCACTACAGTTGCTAAATAGGCCCACCGCCTTTCTAAAAATCTACCGATGAATGTCGTATCCACCCTTGTGAGAAATGTCTGTCGGATGCCTGCAGTTGTTCATATGAAATGTTGTAGTAAACATTAAGTATAAAAAAGCATAGATTAGAAAGTGTACTTCCATCTATCTGTAAATCTCGTATCTCATATACTCACTCTGAAGTTCATTCGTTGCATGGTGAGGTGGATCGAATGCTACAGTGGTACAATCAGATGTTTCTAAACACCCTGGGATAATATTTTTAATCAAAATAAGGTCACTACGTAGATCATGTGTACGTCTTAGTTGAGATTGAATGGAAACAATTACTTACAGTGTTTGTGGTTCACTCTGAGTATAGTTGCAAGAACAACAGTATTGTGAAGGGCAGAAATTTGCAACTTTACTTTATACGCAGCCAAGACTTTGCACGACATGACGACAACTATCAGATCATGTCTATAAATTACATATATTTATGTGTTAGATAGAATATATGAGGCATATAGTAGATACACACATTTCAGAAAGAAATAGTTACAATATATAGATCTCACCTCGCATCCATGAGGACAACCTCTCTATACAGCCCTGAACGTGGTCTCTCAATTTTGTCCTAGTACACAACAATTCCTGCAATATCTGTACAAATACTATATGTATTAGTATCATGTGTATTATTAAAGGTAAAGTAAGAGAGTTTAGAATTTAAAAATACCTATATATGTATTGCTGGGGCAATGCATCACTTCACGGATGGACATTAAATGGTTCGAGCAGACAAGAAATTGGATGGGCATGTTCCAAGGCTTCACTGCGCTCAAATGGTCCAGTCGACACTCGTAATTGCTTTGAATGTTCCGAAACTCAGTGTGAGGCTTAAACTGGAACCTGATATTAGAAATGGTGTAATCACGCCCTTGTTATAATAGCCTGTTGAACCTCTCGGTCTCGGGTCCATTCACGACCGCCACTAATTTGCAACCCTGCAATTAATTAATATTACCATTTGCGTTAGTTTGTGAATGAAATTATTTTACATCTGTTATTATTTAGTCTCACCATCGTATCCATGAGAACGAAGCGCTGAGAGTCGCGATAGATTGGGAACTTTGCTTCTATTCGAACGGTAATACTCCAGGAGTAACCGATGTCATCAAGTTGGATCTCTTGGAATCTCTTAAAGCTGTAAGAAATAATAAAGAACAATTGTCAATGATAATTTGTTAATAAACCTTGAGTTGCAATAAGGTCACAAAGATATTTTTGCATGATATATATAGCGGCTTCCATTCGAAACATATTTACCAAAAATAATATTACGATCTGCAATTTTATAGAAAATGACATTATAAATTACCTGGATATCTCAGAGCTCTGAACGAACTGAGCACGTACTCTCTTGAAACTTTGACTTGTTGGCATGTTTGGTCTACAAATTTATTAGAGAAAGGTCAGCGGTTAGCTAATCAGGTGTAGCTCCAGTATTGAAATAAAGCTAAAAAATAATGTCAGCGAAAGATAATCTAAAAGAAGCTATTGTGGTGAAACTGTCGATCCTTGAAATAAATACCGTGTAAAATTATGGTCAACATGATTTACCATTTTGGGTATAAACACCATTTTCTCTCAGTCGGGGTATTCCCAGAAGTATCAAATGGCTCCAGTCTAATCAGTAAATTAATTCCCAGAAGTACCGAACATATGTATCATAATATAGAAAACCAGTCAGCGTAGGCTCAAAGTGAAATTCAGTCATCGATCAGCTGCTGGAACATGAAGTGCTGAAGAAAGTACACAAAGATATATAAGGTAGACAGCGTCGAGGCGGCACGTTCGGGTTGACAGCGTCGAGGCGGCGGTGGGTGTGGTGCGTCCGGCGTCGAACGGCGGCAGAAGCGGGAGCGTCCGGCGGCGGCATCGAGCTCGTACGGCCTGTCCGGCGGCAGCGCGTCCAGGTTGAAGCAGCGGCGTCGAGCTCGTACGTGCCCTTCCACGGCGGCGGGTACGGTGCGTCAGGCATCGGGTGGGTCGCGGCGGCGTCAAGGTGGCGGCCAGGTGCGCCGGGTCGGTGGATTGGAAGGTCAGAGGGAGCTCGAGGCTCGGGCTTGGCAGCGATTGTAGGCAGGCGGTGTGGGCGGGAGTCATAACGTAAGAAGGATCTCAATTTTTTTCCCTTTTCTTCTCTGAAACTAAATTAACTACAGCCTACATCCCAACTAAAACCTACCGCCCAGACACACAGGAGTAAATTGGTGTGTAGCATTGGAAACAAATCAACAGCTAGCTTCGATCCGTTTCATGGTCAGCACTGAACACACAACTGAGCGGGTCGGCAGCCGCGCCATTTGCAACCTTAAAGATGATGATTAGGATGAAGTGGGACAGGACATACTGTGGTTTAGGCCGGCCCGACGTCTGTTGATGATTGATGGCGGCGGCGTCCTTCGACCCGACCTTGAAGCACTGACGTAGACGTAGTAGTCCCCTCGGTCCTTCTGCTCGGAAGGCGCAACGACCTCGCGTGGGCGAGGGCCTCGATCCTATTATTTAGTGGCTCCCTTTTAGCGCTAACTGATCTTGATGGGATTGATTTTTGCACTGGCGAGTCGGCTGTGCAGCAGCCCAACAGGAGCAGATCACTGGCCAGGGACACGAACCATCAGCGGATTGGGCAGGAGCTTCGACGTCAAAAACACCCAGTGAGCCTGCGCGGGAGGCCGGCCCAGAATTGCCTGGCCAGGGACACGAGCCATCAGCGGACTGGATGAACGAACGAGTATGTATATGGGCTGCCCAGAGAGCCTACTGGGCTGGCCGCTACTTGATTGTTTGCCATTGTTGAATGAACGCACGAGTAAGGACCTTCCTATCCGTTCGCCATGGCCGGGTATGCAACGTATAGGGAAACCGATGTACGAGCTGGATGTTGCGTGACAGAGAGGGTATGGATGTCGGATAAAAGTAACCAACGTGACTTACTCGTTAACATACAACCAATAAAATAAAATATATATAGAATCCTATGTCATTACAAATAATTAACATTAAACACATAATTTAAACTAATTTTTTTAAATAAAGAAACGATGTTTTTGACTCCACCTAGACGAGAAAAAAGTAAGCGACAATTCATTATTTTTTCTCTGTGAGACTAACATAGCGCCGAAGATAATCTCGTACACCATCAGGTATGTTGGCTGCATTTTGGTTCCCCATGTATGTGAGTAGGTGTAGCAAGATGTGCTTCCTCACTTCATAGTCCTCCTGCCAGATTTTTTACACATATACAGTTATATATAATGTATGTAGGTGAAGAAAAGGAAAAATTATATACAAAGGATAATACTCACATTATTGCAAATGGATGTTTCTATCCTTGTGCCATTCCACGCAAGCATGGAAAGTAGAACATTATAACCAGTTAAGTCACTGAGGAAGCGTTAGGTTGTTAGTTTTGTATGTATAGTAGAATATAGAATATAAAAGGAGTTTCCATTACAAAAGTACTTACAGCTTTAACTCAAATTGGCCGACTTTTGCAACTCTATGGTCAAATGAGATTAAATCATCTCTCCACCAAGGGCATGATAATTCCATGACTCTATTTAGGACGGTGGAAACCCGTTGAATCTTTGATATATATTTCTTTAGTGGTTGAATCTTGTAGTCATCCTTTTTAGGAGTTTGGTCTACTATGTAAAGAGTTCTATTAGAAATGTCTAGAACAAACAAATTGATAATGCCTTCAGTTGTTGATGTTCGAAGTGGCATAAGAATCTGGAATTGAAAAGTTACACCTTAGTAATATGGTATTTAAGAATCTTGAATTGAAAAGGGGCAACTTAGTATTATGGTATTTAAGAATATGGAATTGAAAAGGGGCATCTTAGTAATATGGTATTTAGACAAAAGATGTAAGGAACTGAAAAAAGAGAAACAACGTTACCCATTTGTAGTCTTTGACATTGTATTTTCTCCAAGGCCATTCAAGAGCAAATTTCGCTAGCTGGTTATAATCAACTTTTGTTCGATACTTGTCACCCTTGTATAGTTGACACGCAAGCTATGGTAATATAATGGATGGAAGCCTTAGACATGTGTGTGAGTGAAAAAAGATTGATTATATATCATGACATTATAGAAGGTAAAACCTACCGAAAACTTTAAATCCATGTAGTGCTTTGACACAACGTCCTTGTTTGTTCCCTTCAACTTTTTGAGTTCTTCAAAAGCAAACTTCCGTGCTACCAGGTTAAAGTAGTCATCACTAATTCCCTGGTCTTTCTTTAACATGTTTTGGATTTTCTTGAGGCTCAATACAATCGGATATGGCTTCACACTTACAACCCATTCCTTCCTGTAAAATATGAAATTCCGTGCATATGTAACAACATGTGGTATATGATTGAATATTTATCGTCAAGAAAAGTCTTACTCTAAAGCCATATCATGTTCAACCGACATGATATAATTGCTAACGTGGTCTCTTAACTCTTGTTCGCCCATTGGCAAGTCACGAATTGTAAGAGCGTGTGTCTTAGTCTTTTGCAACAGGCCATCTAACTTCTTTGCAAAAGCCCTACAAAAACTTATGCATATTATTAAGGGAAAATGCCAATTTCTAACAGTAGGCACATTAAATAGAGCTGACTTACTCTAAAGTAGCAGTATCACTAATGGAGTTTATATAATTCGAAACCCTGGATAATATTAAATCTTCCTCGTAGGCATATGACTTCTCATCCCTGTTTCTTTTAAGTGGCCTATCTAAAATTTGAATTACATCTGTACTTTCTCCTTCCTTATCAACAGTGTCGGAAGTCAGCCACCATTCTCTCGTATTTAATTGGCAGTTCAACAAAATGGCAAGTAGCTTGAATCTAAAGTTTTTCATATCATTCTACGCAACATCAAGCATGAATATTATTTATTGATGACATGTCAGCATAAACAAATATAATGTTCAACAAATAAACACTATTTAATTCTACATACCTGAGTTACACGGTCTGATAAACCTTTTCCTTTTCCTCTAAAATATTCCATGTAGTTAATCATGAATAAGCCACACGATGACCTACCAAATTTGAAACATGTAAATATGACACGTAAAAGTATGTCTATAATATTTTAGTTTAATTTAATATATTTGTATTTTTATGGTATGAATGATGGAGTATTATACCCATCCGTCTATGCGGCACTTGTGAATTCTTCTTTCAATTCCCATTTGTCAAGTTGAAAGTCCGGCCATTTTGTTTCTATGACTTTCTGTTTTGTTACAATACATATGTGTCTCTGTAGGCCAATTATCTAATAAAACCACATAGTCAGTAATAAAAAATAGCGCAAGAATGTAAATAAAATTAATATTTTACTAACCGTCCACGCAAGTTCGAAACGGTCATTCTCCGGTATACCTAATGAATCGAGCACACGTATCTCTCGGTTTGTAGCATCGACCACTGCAAGGTACCAGTGAGAGTCTTTGACGTTGATTGGAAGGAATACCTAGTTCAAAGTTGATATATATATTAAAATAGAACACACATTGTAAGATGAGAAGGACATTGATGGGGTAAGAGATGGACAATTTTACCATGTCATAGTCCAAATAGTTGCACACCCTTTTTGCTATACAATCTACCTTAGGATTGAGATACTCCTCACTCATCTTGCCATCACGCTGTAGAATACTGCTATTGAATGTATTCTCTAGGAATACCGTTCCGCCAGCTCTGTTTTCGAGATGTTTTTCAGCCCTCATAAGCTCGATGTATGCACTTAAGACCTAGATATATATTGCAAGCAGTAAATTAGTATGAGCAAATCATTTTGAAACATTGAACCGTGCATAGATATACTTACATCTCCCTCTAAAAAACTAGTATGATGTAGAAGACATCCCAAAATTTTTCTCTCCATGGTTACTCCCTTGATGTCCACCAATATTTTTTTCTGGCTGCAACAAAATGCTGTCAATAGTGCTGTTATCTTCGGCGGTGCAAACATAATCTGCATAAAACACAAACACACAATAAAGAATTAGAGGGCCTCATTAGCGAAAAGGAAAATGGAAAGGGTCAATGAAAGTAAGCACCTTGAGGTAAAATTTTGTCGGTGCCTGCTTTCTTTGGTTTATTATATTGCAACACCATCCTGGATAGTGGGGACACCTCCATTTCTTGCTTATTACATGGATTTGTCGCTGACGCCATCTATAAAACATAATAAATTGTATGACAGGGAGCTTGAGAATGAAACATTAAAATTTTACTTGCCGGAATCGGACCGACCGGGTTGTGAAGCCGTAAGTCAAGGGGTGGACCGTGGACGTGCAGTCGCAGCCCCAGCTGAGCTCACAGTAATCTCCACGACCGGGCGGCCGCCCAGTTTGCAGAAATTAATGGGGGAGACACTGAGACAGGTTGCAGAGGTTGAGATGCATGATCGATGGTTGGGGTGCGTTTCGATCCTTTGTTTCTTCTATTCTACAACGATGCAATCTTTGGTTGCCGGGATGCATGCAAGACGCGCCTTGTGTTCTGCTTTCATTAATTTCTCTCATTGGTAATAAGGTGTAATCTTGCACATTGCTTTGGTCGTAACGTAAGAAGGATCTCAATTTTTCCCCTTTTCTTCTCTGAAACTAAATTAACTACAGCCTACATCCCAACTGAAAGCTACCGCCCGGACACACATGAGTAAATTGGTGTGTAGCATTGGAAACAAATCAACAGCTAGCTTCGATCCGTTTCATGGTCAGCACTGAACACACAACCGAGCGGGTCGGCAGCCGCGCCGTTTGCAACCTTAAAGATGATGATTAGGATGAAGTGGGACAGGACATATTGTGGTTTAGGCCGGTCGGACGTCTGTTGATGATTGATGGCGGCGGCGCCCTTCGACCCGACCTCGAAGCACTGACGTAGACGTAGTAGTCCCCTCGGTCCTTCTGCTCGGAAGGCGCAACGACCTCGCGTGGGCGAGGGCCTCGATCCTATTATTTAGCGGATTGGCGAGGCCGGCGCTAGGAGAGTTCCCTTTTATCGCTAACTGATCTTGACAGGATTGATTTTTGTGCTGGCAAGTCGGCTGCGCAGCAGCCCAACAGGAGCAAATCGATGGCCAGGGACACGAGCCATCAGCGGATTGGGCAGGAGCTTCGACGTCAAAAACACCCAGCGAGCCTGCGCGGGAGGCCAGCCCAGAATTGCCTGGCCAGGGACACGAGCCATCAGCGGACTGGATGAACGCACGAGTATGTATATGGGCTGCCTAGAGAGCCTACTGGGCTATACTTTACTTGATTGTTTGCTATTGTTGAATGAACGCACGAGTACTTCCTATCCGTCTGCCATGGTCGGGTCTCAGCGAGACGTGGACCAAGCCAAGCCGCAACTGCTCGGCGGTCCTCTCCTTCCTCCGCCGTCATTGTTGGCATGCACCGCAACTCAGCCCTCTCCGCTCCCTCCTCTGTCCTTAAAAGAGAGGCATTGGACTCGCACTCACGCCACGACCATGCAACATCTCCCCGCTCTCTCTCCCACCCTACGGCGCCACTGTCCGCCTCCTCCGGCCCTCTCCATGCCGAGCCGACGACGAGAACACCGCCGTTAGTTCCGCGGTGAGCTCGTACCCTTTGTGCGGTCTGTTCGCTTCTCACAATCTCACCCGAGGCCGCCATACTGAGTTTTTATAGCATTACGCGTTATGACTATATATGCTGCATCTTTCGTATCATTGGAAGAAGCCTTGAGCTCTCCAAACAACTCTCAAGTTGACTTGATAGCAGTTGTGGCTCATGTCGGGTTCTGGGACTGCCAAACCTTGTTTCCTAACTCATTTAGGGAGCTTGCACTCAAGGACAATAGGTATATATATATATGCTTATACTTAAGAAAAAATATCTTTTTAACGTCCATGTGTTTCGTCTAATCATTGTAATAACTATAACTATTGTCTTATGCAGCCGGATTGGATTTCTCCGTGTGTTCACATACGATGCTGAAGAAAACTACGACTTGTTTTTTTCAGTCAGTACCGAAAACTATTTTCTCATTGCCACTAATGTGGTTGTGGACTCATATGCACGTAAGTTGATTTGGGCATAATTAAATTTTGGTATTACCATCAACACAATTAATAAGCGTCGATTCACATCACAGTTTGTCTTACAACGACCGCACAGAGTTCCATGACTTTTGTGGGCCCAAGGGATTATTGCCCTATTTTTGCATCTCTAAGAGGTAACTTTCTCGATCCTAAGTATAAAATTAAACATCATCCTTGAAAATAATTTTATAATTATAAACATCATGTTAGAGACATCTAACATTTATCTTGCAGATGTCAGGGACGAAATACAAAATGTGGCTTGTTACAATGATCAAATTAAAGATGCACTCACTGCTCGAGCTAATGAGGTCAAGAGGCTTGAATGCGAAGAATATGTAGCAATGGCAAACAACTAAGGTGTCATTAGTTATGTTAATGGTTGTAACATTGAAGAAGTAGATGAAGAAGTATTTGTGATTAAACATTAGTCTGTTGCTGTACTTAGATTTTTTAGATTAACATGTTTGATAAATGAATGTACCAAAGAGTGCTATGCTCATATGGAATAATAAGTTCTTTTTCAATTAAATACATAAATAAATATGGGCACCCATGGTGTATCAATTACTTTTTTTACACTTTGCAATACATCTGTTGTATCGATTAAGCTTTTCTTTTTATTCCTTTTTCTTCTGCAAATTCATCTGAAAATCAAAATCAATTGCTTTTTGAACCAATTAAAATTTGAAATTCTCTTTAAAATATTTAAAAAACTTTGAAATTGTTTCTATTTACACATGCAAGCTCTGGGTAGCAGGCGGCTGTTGGTGGAGTGTGGAAGCCGATTTGCATTTTGGTATAAGCAAAGAAACATAAAGAATTTGCTTAGTTTTGTGTACTCGTGCAATATATATATATATATATATATATATATATATATATATATATATATATATATATATATATATATATATATATATATATGGAAATTTCTTTCTACCCGTACAAGTAACTACTCGCTCCCTTTGTTATACGCACGGGAGCCGCGGCCATAGCTAACGGGTGGCGTCGGGGGGTGCGGCCCATTAGCGAGCAAATGGGTTTGAAGCACAAGTATGCAGAGCGTTTGCATGTATACAGGAACTACGCGAACTGGCCAGAGCGCTTGCATGTGTACAGGATCTATGCGAATATTATTTAATAATGATCGGAGGAGCTTCTGGTCGGATAGATATTACGGAGAAAGCAGAACAATTCTTTAAAGATGTTCTTTTATGTGAATAAAGTATGAACGCATACTATAATAAGAAAATTGAGTATGTACTCATACTTTTATTATAATATGCGTCAGATCAAACAAGTATGTACTCATAATTATATAAACGTACTTTCTGATAATGTGTATGTACTCATACTCCTTTGATGTGTACATACTCATACTTCATTTGATAATGTGTATGTACTCATACTCCTTCGGTATACTGCCAGAGAATATGCATAGGATCTCATATAATTACGAAGTACCTATAGGTACTCTGTATATCTATATATATGAACATACATGGTAAAATCATTTACACGCATGTATGAATGCATCTTATCAGTGTACGGCATTATTCCTAATTAAACATATGTGTAGCCTGTAATAGTTATAAACACACTTTTTAAAGTATGTACACGTATGTACTCAGATCCGTTCTGAACACATTTGTAAAGTATGTACACGTACCTACTCAGATCCGATCTGCTATTTTTATTGGTTATACCCACATAGCCGACAATCACGCAAATAGTCGAGAAGCCAGCTGCGCAACAGTCGTCCTCCTTAATGGATTTTTGTTATACCCGATAAGATTTGAGAAAGGAGAGACTAATATAACGTTGAAGATAATCTCGTACACTTTCAGGTATGTTGGCTGTGTTTTAGTTCCCTGTGTATGTGAGTAGGTGTAGCAAGATGAGCTTCCTCACTTTATATTTTCATTTGAAAATAAAAAATGATTGCTTTTTGAACCAATTAAATTTTGAAATTTTCTTTAAAATATTTATAAAAATTTGAAATTATTTCTAAATACACATGCAAGCTCAGGGTAGCGGACGGCGCTTGCTGGAATGTGGACGTCGATTTGCATCTTGGTATAAGCAAAGAAGAACGGAGAATTTGCTTGGTTTTGCGTACTCATGTAATATATTTTTATTTTGACGGCAACCAATGTCATTCGCTCATTCAGTAACAATTTTTTTACTTAAAAAGATAAATATTAAAATGAGAGAAAAAGATATTAGAAATACTATAATCAACAAGTTTCGATTATATATAATTTGTACATCCCATCAATAACATGTCAACAAGTCTTAACCACTTGGCTCTCATTTCTTTCCGACTTCCTCTATTACCTGAAATATAGATGGATCCGACAAATGTCAAATAAAGGACACAAATGTAAGAATATAACAGTTGTACAAAACATAAGACAATACCTTTTCATGGAGTGAAAACCTCTTTGTAGATAATATTTTTCGTATATGTACCATTTACTTTTGTCTTCTTTTTCTTGTCATTATTGTCCCCGGGTCGAACAATAAGGATCCTGATGTTCGATCTAGCAGTAGCTCTAGATAGCGCAACATACAACTGACCATGAGAGAACACCGATTCAGGCAAATACACACCAACATTGGGGATAATCTGCCCCTGTGCCTTGTTAATCGTCATGGCAAAACTGAGTCTAATAGGAAACTGCTTTCTCTTGAACTGGAACGGGAACATCTCGTCATCCGAGGGGCATAACGGAATCCGTGGTAGGAAGATTCGCTTTCCGGCATGGTCTCCGACCATAATTTCTGCATCGACAGTATTTCTTTGAAACCCTCGAACCACCAGCCTGGTTCCATTACAAAGTCCACTTGCAGGGTCGATGTTCCTTAGCAATATGACCGGACACCCAATCTTGAGTTTTAACACATGTGGAGGGAGACCGTTGGAGGTCAAAGTGTTGAGGAACTCAGATGGATAGTAGTTGTGTGGATCATCCACCGCAGTATCAAAGCTATGGTACACCATCTCATCCCCTTGGAAACGGCTTATCATCCTCATGTTAATCATATCAACCCAGTCGTTCCGCTGAGATAATATTGCTCGTGACATGATGTAGCTCTTGTTTGACATATTGGCATTGAGGGCAGGGAATATGCAGTCAATCAACATATCAAGATCATTGTCTTCCCCGGTCTGTGGTATGCATATATCATCAGGAAGACGGATTTCACCATCATCATTAACCTCCTCAGAGCCTCCCCCTATGCGTAGCAAGTATTCTGCAAACGGAGCTAAAACAACAAAGTTATGAATTTCCAAAGATTTCCTATAGAAAAATAAATACTTTAATTAAAACTCGAAAATAAATTAATCCAAACCTACTGTACAATTGCATCATTAGATAGAGCTCGCAAATATGAATCTAACGCAATTTGAATGGATCAAATCGGAGTTAAAACGAAGATTCTACGACTAAAACAAACTGAGTGGCAAAACTGTAAATATGAGAAAGCGTATTTTTTTTTCCTAAACGAATTACGTTTTTATTTAATCAAAACGTATTTTCCCGGTTTACGCTTTGGACCACGGGTTAGATAACACAAAAATCCAGGGTCTCTTTTACAAAAGTTCACGCGAACCGGTATCATTAAATATGATCCGTCCGTTTTAGATCGGACGGTCCAGATTGATCGGGGGAGGGGACGGGCGGCGCTCCCACCGGAGAAGACGACCGTGCGGTGGCGCCATGGCCGGGACATCGCCGGAGTTGCGAAGATGATCATCCCGAGCGTCATTCACCAAACCGAAAGCACCAAAAGAAAGAGCGCATCAATGCGACCTTACCCCGCGCGAAAACGAGACCGGAGAGCAACCGGAGGGCGGCGGCTAGCTCGGCAAGACGGCGGTGGAGGCGGAGCTTCGACGGTGGCCTTCCCGGGGCGTCGAGGCTAGGGTTTTAGGGCTTAATGAGGAGCGGGGAGGCACGGGGTTCCGTTTTTATAGCCCGGAGGCGCCGCTAACTAAGGAAGGAGAGGGATTCGAGATCGATTCGGTCGATCGAATCGGATGAAAGAGGGAAGGCGGTGTCGGCCGGAGGAAGAAGAAAGGAAGGTGGAAGACAGCCGCTGACAGGCGGGTCCCACATGTCGGCGACTTCAAACCGAAAACGGGCGGACGGTGGTCAAGCGGGCCGCGCGCGTGATGACGACGGGCCGTAGTGGCTGGGCTTGGCCCACGCGGGCGAAGGGAGGAGAGGGAGGATGGGCCGCCGCTGGCAGGCCGAGCTCAGGGCTGAGGGAGGAAGGCGGCCCGGTAAGAAAGTAAATTCCTTTTCTTTTTCTTTTTCTAATTTTTCAAAGCTAATTTTCAAAAGATTTTCAAATCAAATTTGAATTTGATTTAAACCACTCAATACAAAACTCCAAATGCAGCAGCATGAATGCTCAATCATGTTTCTACCCTTATATTTGATTTTAAATTTATAAAAATTATTCTTATTCTAAATTTGCATGCTTCACAAAAATAAATAAAAATCACATTTTTCCTATTTTTCTTCTCTTCAAAATTTAGGGTGTTACAATTCTACCCCCTTAAAATGAATCTCGCCCCGAGATTCGACCGGTGCTTACTCAAACAGTTGCGGATAGGTTTTTCTCAGGTCCTCTTCTCGTTCCCAAGTAGCCTCTTCTGCGATATACCGATTCCACTGTACTTTACACATTTTGATTGTTCTACTTCTTGTGACTCTGTCCGCAGTCTCCAAAATTTTAACCGGAAACTCCTCATATGTAAGATCCTCCTTAACAGTGAGTTCCTCTATCGGAATCTGTTCTTCTGGTACTCGTAAACATTTCTTCAATTGAGACACATGGAACACATCATGTACACCTGCCAGACTCTCGGGTAATTCCAATTGATATGCCACTTCACCACGTCTCTCTATAATCTTGAAAGGTCCAATATATCTTGGTGCCAATTTACCCTTCATGTTAAATCTCTTCACACTTCTCATGGGTGACACTTTCAAATAGACATAATCCCCTACCTCAAAAGTCAACTCCCTTCTGCGAGTATCAGTATAACTTTTCTGTCTGGACTGTGCTATTTTTAGATTATCTCTAATCATTCTCACTTTCTTTTCAGCATCCTTTAATACATCAGGCCCAAACACTTGACTCTCCCCTGTCTGATTCCAGAACAACGGGGTCCTACACTTTTGTCCATACAGAGCCTCAAACGGTGCCATTTGAAGACTGTTCTGATAACTATTGTTATAAGAGAACTCTACGTATGGCAAACTCTTATCCCAGCTAGTACCATATTGTAAAGCACAAGCTCTCAACATATCTTCCAATATCTGATTAATTCTCTCTGTTTGACCATCTGTCTGGGGATGATAAGCTGTACTAAAATTTAGTTTGGTCCCCAATGATTCATGTATATTTTGCCAATAATGAGATGTAAACTGAGTACCTCGATCAGACACAATCTTCTTAGGAACTCCATGTAGACTCACTATTCTTTCCATATACAACTCTGCCAACTTCGCACTGCTATATGTAGTCTTCACAGGCAGAAAATGAGCAACCTTAGTCAGACGATCCACTATCACCCAAATTGAATCATATCCTCTTTGAGTCCGTGGTAACCCAACTATAAAGTCCATACCAACCTCTTCCCATTTCCACTCGGGTATTTGCATAGGTTGTAACAATCCTGCAGGACTCTGATGTTCCGCTTTCACCCTTTGACAAGTGTCACACAAAGCAACATACTCAGCTACGTCTCTCTTTAAACCATACCACCAATATTTCTCTTTCAGATCTAAGTACATCTTAGTACTCCCCGGATGTATGGAATAAGCTGACTCATGAGCTTCACGCAGAATTGCCATTCGGATATCCTTATCTTCGGGCACACACAGCCTTTTCCCAAACCATAGCGTACCATTTTCATCCTTACGGAATCCTAGAGATTTACCTTTCGCCATGTTTTCAGCTATCTCTCTCAACTTTTCATCCTTCTGCTGACCTTTACGGATTTCTTGCTCCAGAGTAGGCTCTAATACTAGTTCCACTGCATTTGTAGTAAATCCGAAGTTCAGATGTTTGCACTCAGCACACAATTCTTTTGGTATAGGCATTACTTGTATTTCATTTGCATAACTTTTCCTACTAAGGGCATCAGCAACAACGTTGGCCTTTCCGGGATGATAATGCACCTCTAGATCATAGTCTTTTATCAACTCCAACCATCTACGCTGCCTCAAGTTCAAATCCGTTTGAGTGAAGATATACCTTAGACTCTTGTGATCAGTGTATATATCACTCTTGTGTCCAATCAAATAATGTCTCCATATCTTTAATGCATGAACTACTGCAGCTAATTCCAAATCATGAGTAGGGTAATTTAACTCATGCTTCCTTAACTGTCTCGATGCATATGCCACAACTCTACCTTCTTGCATCAGAACACATTCCAAACCCAATCGA
This sequence comes from Saccharum hybrid cultivar R570, assembly GCA_038087645.1. NCBI lineage: Eukaryota > Viridiplantae > Streptophyta > Magnoliopsida > Poales > Poaceae > Saccharum > Saccharum hybrid cultivar. The sequence goes on from JAQSUU010000198.1 coordinate 4,345,123, forward strand.
GATGCATCACAATAGATAGAGAAAGGTTTATTCAGATCTGGCAAAACTAAGACGGTGTAGTAGTCAATCTTTTCTTTAATTCCTCAAAATTAGCCTGACACTTCTCGGACCACACAAACTTGGCATTCTTCTCCAACAATGCAGTCATTGGTTTTGCAAGTTTTGAAAATCCCTCTATAAATCTCCTATAATAACCAGCCAATCCCAAAAAACTACGGATCTCACTTGCATTGATAGGTGGTTTCCAGTTCAATACATCTTTCACCTTGCCAGGATCTACTGATATTCCTCCATTTGAAACAATATGACCCAGAAAAGAAACTTCCTTCAGCCAAAACTCGCATTTACTCCTTTTTGCATATAGTTGGTGTTCTCTGAGCTTCTGCAAGACCAACCTCAAATGTTCAGCATGTTCTTCCTCCGTCTTGGAAAACACTAGTATATCATCAATGAATACCACTACAAACTTGTCCAGATATTCCATGAACACCTTATTCATTAAATACATGAAGTATGCAGGAGCATTAGTCAAACCAAAGGACATCACTGTATACTCATATAACCCATAACGTGTGGTAAATGCTGTCTTGGGTATATCCCTGGCACGAATCTTCAATTGATGATATCCAGAGCGAAGATCAATCTTGGAGAATACACAAGCTCCTCTCAACTGATCAAATAGGTCATCAATTCTAGGCAATGGGTACTTGTTCTTAATAGTCACCTCATTAAGAGACCGATAATCTACACACATCCTCTGAGTTCCATCTTTCTTATCCACAAAAATCACTGGTGCTCCCCATGGTGAAGAACTAGGACGAATAAAACCCTTATCCTACAACTCCTTAATTTGTTTCTTAAGTTCTTCTAATTCATTTACTCCCATTCTATATGGACGCTTAGCTATAGGTGCAGTTCCAGGTAATAATTCAATAATAAATTCAATGTCACGGTCTGGTGGCATACCTGGCAATTCCTCCAGAAACACATCTGGGAACTCCTCCACAACTGGATCTTCCTGGTTGGCACCATCATTGAGCTAGTTCACTGTAGCGGTCTCTTGTTTTTGCACTTTTACTTCAACCCTGATTCTATCACCCTTTGGTGTTGTCAACACAACTGATTTATCCTTACACTGAATCTCTGCGTGTTGTTGCATCATCCAATCCATTCCCAATATAAGATCAATCCCAGCTGTTCTCAAAACTATAGGGCTAACTGTAAACTCTACCCCCCTTAAGTTGAGACTAATTGGAAGACAGCGATAAGATGCTGGCATGCTTCCACCAGGTGAGTTTACTAAGATAGGGTTCTTCATGGCACACAAATGGATTCTATGTATTCTAACAAATGATTGTGATATGAAAGAATGTGATGCTCCAGAATCAAAAAGAACAGTGGCGGGAGTAGAGTGGACATCGAACGTACCAAGCATAACTTCTGGCTCCTCCACTGCAGTTTCCTGGGACAAGTGATTCACCCTTCCCGAGTTAAGTGCAGGCTTCTGGTGGCTGCTCTGTCTCTGGGGAGTCTGCTAGTTAGGCTTCTCTGGGCAATTGTAAAACAAGTGACCTTCTTTTCCACAACGGAAACACCTGTTGGGAGTATTGGGAGCACTAGTCTTTGCAGGAGTGTTGTTGGAAGGACCCTGACGCTGCGCTTGATTCCCATTCTGTTGTGGTGGACGTTGGTTGCTACTCTGTGGCTGGAATGGGGGACGTTGCGGGAACTGTCCACGGAATGGGACCTGACCACGATTCCACTGTCCAGAAGGAGGCCTCTGCTGAGTATTCTATTGAAAGCCAGTGCGTGGACGGGTGTTGCTATTGGAGGCCTGTCCCTGTAACCTCTTCCTCTTTGCATCCATTTCTTTGCGCTTGTTATCTACCACGATAGCGTGGTTCACAAGCGTCTGAAAGTTAGGATAGGTATTGGACATCAACTGCAACTGTAGTCCATCATACAATCCCTTCAAGAAGCGGCGCTGCTTATCATTGTCATTGGCCACCTCATGTGGAGCATATCGTGACAATTGAGCAAACTTGTCACGGTACTCAGCTACAGTCATTGACCCTTGGGTCAGGTTCCTGAATTCCTCCGCCTTCAATTCTATCATTCCTTCAGGTATATGGTAAGCCCTGAAGTTCTCTCTAAACTCCTGCCAGGTAACTGTAGGAGCATTGGCAGGACGACCATACTCATATGACTCCCACCAATCCTGAGCTTCTCCCTGAAGTTGCCCAGAAGCAAACAACACCTTCTGTCGGTCATCACATTGTGCAATGGTGAGTTGTTTCTCCACAGCACGAAGCCAATCATCGACCTCCAAAGGATCAGCAGCATGTGTGAACACTGGGGGACGACCCTTCAAAAATTCACCACGCTTATCACGTGGTTGAACCCCAGCAACTGGCTGATTCTGCTGATTCTGCACTAGTTGTTGCATCAACTGCGTCTGTACTGCCAGCAGCTGCTCGATAGTTGGTGGCGGTGGTGGTGGTGGTGGATTTGGGGGAATGTTTCCACGACCTCTGCCTCTTCCTCTTCCGGCCATCTGCCACCCATAAACATGTAAACTTTAAGAAATCCAGGTTATCAACCACTTATAAGATTAAGAATGAGATCTGAAAGTTTTCTGGACGAGTAGCAATATTGACAGTTCAGTATTTCAATCATATCTCGGACTACAGAAGTCCAAAAGAGGCGTGCTTTATATGGTTGGAAAGCTTATGAAATTATCCACAATTTCTATTCAGACCTCAAGACCAGATTCTGTCGTTAAGTCTATGAAAAATAAGGCGTAACAGAAACTGTTCCAGATTCCAGACTGTGCAGAAACTTTAACTTGTGAAAATTATATCTCTCGAACCAGATTAGATAAAAAGGTGATTCCAGTGGCATTTGAAAGATGCTTGAGTCTAGTTTCTCTCATAAAAATTTCATAAATGTTGCACGAACCGTTTTTAAACTATAGCAGAAACATTAGAGACTGCTCCAGAAAACAGTAAGGACAGAAACGAGATAATATCAAACCCAACTATTATTCCTTGACTATTAAACTTATTATTCTTAAGAATGGAACTTGTAGACATGCCTACAAGTCCAGACACTCAAACAAAGATCCAACTCACACATAAGCATAATAATAAAGCAACTAGCACACCAAGGTTCAAACCACACGACAGACTCGACTGACTCAACTGACGTTACTAAGAACGTTCTTATTACATAAAGGACTCCTACTTCCTAAGGAATTGGCTCATGCTCTAATGTCTCGTAGATCTTGGGCATGCCTTGGTTTGCTCGGAGCTCATCAATGGTTGCTTGGCACCTCTTGATAGTCTTCCCTTGTGCCCTCACCATCTCTTCTAGTTGCAGCTTCCTGTCCATCATATCATAGACAAAGTTCACCATCACCCGAGGTAGTGGCTCTAGCTGCACTGGATCTGTCATAGCCCATCCAAGCTCGGGGTGTGCACGAGGAAGGAAGCGATGAATGTCATGCTTCATAAGGTTAAAGCGAAGATAGCGAAGACCCATACATGCTTCAAAAGCAGCATCTTCAATGCTATCCTCTATAGTAGCTCGATGTCCCACATGAGAGAACATCCTGTCCAGCTGATATGCCCCCTTGTCTTGCTTGTGTGCAAAGATGCTTGCCCTTGCCTTCCAGTACGTGTCCTCCAGTGGATGAGTGTACTCCCAGCAGACGTACTCCACGGCTGGATGCCAATCAGCGAAGTAAGCAGTGAGCATCCCCACTAGGCGAATATGAGAGACAGCAACCCCTCCATTCCTGTGGTAGATCCTCACAGTCCACCCCATTGGAGGAGGTGGCATATCTTCAGGAGCTTCATGTGGTGGAGACGGGGGTTGTACTCCTCCATTAGCTTCCTCCTCACCATCTTCAATCTCGACGATTTCTGGACCTTCTTCAGGCTCAGTCTCTTCCTGGGGAGGTGCTGGTGCTTGGACTGGTGCTACAGGGGTCTGCTCCTGTTCCTGAGGTTCTGGCTCTTGTGGCTCTTCAGTTGCATGCAGGGCACGAGGTGGGTAGTATCCTCCAGAGCTGATGCGGGCAGTCTTACGGTCACGGGCCATCTACAGAATTTTTAGATGAAGTTAGAATAGAGGCAAAATTTCATAATAGAATGAGACATAAGAAGCATAAAAATTTATCAAATAACAAGAGCAAGATAGTGAGCATAAAAATAGTGTAAAGATGATACTAAATCGACCATTTCTAGCTAGGCTTGCGTCCTACAGTCAACAAGAGCTCTGATACCAATTTGTCACACCCATTTATCGACCAAATGGAATGCTTACCCTTATGTGCGCCTAGAGATCAATCACACATAAGTTCACAAATTATAACAGAAGTATCATGGCAAATGTTATTACATCACGATATTTAAACACTTAGTCTTAACACAAATGTAGCGGAAGTATAAATAAAAATCTCTCGTGGTAGCTCTAGTCACAGGTACATTGACTGGTTGACAGCAAGACTAGTAATCCTCAGGGAAGTAGGCATAGTAGTCACCATTACCTCCATCTGTTACCCATCCGGGATTTTTATCCAAATAAGAAAAATAAACAAGCGTAAGTACATCTCGTACTCAACAAGTGTAACATGGGGTTCATGAGGCTCAAAAAGGCATAATCATTGGTTTATCAGCATATAGCTTTTAGTTAACATGATTTTAGCATATCAACAGCATCAAAAGGTCTCAATGTAAACAATAAACATATGATCCATGTGAAATGATTAATGAATAGCAAAAACATAACATAAACAATTATTCAACTATTCCATAAGGGTCCAAGGCCACTCGTGACCGTGAGCACGGCTGTTATAACAGTTCTACACTCTGCAGAGGTTGTACACTTTCACTGTGAGTCGTGTTACCCAAATGCCCGGGTTAATTACTCCCAAAACACTACCAAGGTGAGCAGGCAGGGTAAACACTATGAAGTCTTTCGAAGGTTCGTCTAACAAGTTAGGGCCATTAGATTCACTCAGCAAACAGATGTAGAGCCCCCCTTCCAAATGGCACAATAACCCGTAGCCTATACACATAAGGACAGAGGCCGCACTATACCCGATTCGTCAAGCCATTCTTACGCCAAAAAGGTTACCTCTAACAAGCTAGAAAAGATCCTTCTATATGACTAAAGCCAGAGCCATATAGCCCCCACAGTTATACTGTAAATCCCGGATTGTCGCTTATAGATGAGTCCTTATGGAGAGCAATTAGAGCATCAAAAGTAACCCACATGCTCTAATCCCCTTTAAACAATAATCAAAATCATATTTTAATGTTTGTTGCATATTCCTCTAATCAATTTACATGATCATAATCCATGTTTAAGCACTAGCCATACTAATCAATGCATCACAATGGGTACCAAGGTATAGGATCAATCACTAAGTCATCCTTAACAAGGAATAAATGCATAATGATATTAATTGCATAAGGTGAATAGGACAACAAGGATAATCCCATGCTATACTTGCCTTGCTCAAACTGGTCCTGAAGATCTTGCTCGTAGTAAGGCTCTTGATCTCCAACGAATTGCTCACCGTCTATACTCGATCAACCATTATCAACAACACACATCCAGAGGCAATCATGCATAGACAAACAAGGCTATAATTAGAACAATACACCAACAGTAAGAAAAGAAGATAAAAAGTCTTTAAAACGAATCTACAACTCGCTAGGATCACACAGACGCGAAGATCACGAAAAACGGAGCTAAAACAACAAAGTTATGAATTTCCAAAGATTTCCTATAGAAAAATAAATACTTTAATTAAAACTCGAAAATAAATTAATCCAAACCTACTGTACAGTTGCATCATTAGATAGAGCTCGCAAATATGAATCTAACGCAATTTGAATGGATCAAATCGGAGTTAAAACGAAGATTCTACGACTAAAACAAACTGAGTGGCAAAACTGTAAATATGAGAAAGCGTATTTTTCTTTTTCCGAAACGAATTACGTTTTTATTTAATCAAAATGTATTTTCCCGGTTTACGCTTTGGACCGCGGGTTAGATAACACAAAAATCCAGGGTCTCTTTTACAAAAGTTCACGCGAACCGGTATCATTAAATATGATCCGTCCGTTTTAGATCGGACGGTCCAGATTGATCAGGGGAGGGGACGGGCGGCGCTCCCACCGGAGAAGACGACCGTGCGGTGGCGCCATGGCCGGGACATCACCGGAGTTGCGAAGATGATCATCCCGAGCGTCATTCACCAAACCGAAAGCACCAAAAGAAAGAGCGCATCAATGCGACCTTACCCCGCGCGAAAACGAGACCGGAGAGCAACCGGAGGGCGGCGACTAGCTCGGCAAGGCGGCGGTGGAGGCGGAGCTTCGATGGTGGCCTTCCCGGGGCGTCGAGGCTAGGGTTTTAGGGCTTAATGAGGAGCGGGGAGGCACGGGGTTCCGTTTTTATAGCCCGGAGGCGCCACTAACTAAGGAAGGAGAGGGATTCGAGATCGATTCGGTCGATCGAATCGGATGAAAGAGGGAAGGCGGTGTCAGCCGGAGGAAGAAGAAAGGAAGGTGGAAGACAGCCGCTGACAGGCGGGTCCCACATGTCGGCGACTTCAAACCGAAAACGGGCGGACGGTGGTCAAGCGGGCCGCGCGCGTGATGACGACGGGCCGTAGTGGCTGGGCTTGGCCCACGCGGGCGAAGGGAGGAGAGGGAGGATGGGCCGCCGCTGGCAGGCCGAGCTCAGGGCTGAGGGAGGAAGGCGGCCCGGTAAGAAAGTAAATTCCTTTTCTTTTTCTTTTTCTAATTTTTCAAAGCTAATTTTCAAAAGATTTTCAAATCAAATTTGAATTTGATTTAAACCACTCAATACAAAACTCCAAATGCAGCAGCATGAATGCTCAATCATGTTTCTACCCTTATATTTGATTTTAAATTTATAAAAATTATTCTTATTCTAAATTTGCATGCTTCACAAAAATAAATAAAAATCACATTTTTCCTATTTTTCTTCTCTTCAAAATTTAGGGTGTTACACTCTTGTTTGACATATTGGCATTGAGGGCAGGGAATATGCAGTCAATCAACATATCAAGATCATTGTCTTCCCCGGTCTGTGGTATGCATATATCATCAGGAAGACGGATTTCACCATCATCATTAACCTCCTCAGAGCCTCCCCCTATGCGTAGCAAGTATTCTGCAAACCACGAATCGTTCTTTGCCCTCATGTTGCGCACCAGTTTTAGATGTCGCATGAAATCCCAAAGGTATGACATCCGTAGTGAGGCACCAACTATTTGAGCCCTTGACCCTCTTCGAACAACTGGGAGAACCTGCCTAAAATCTCCACCAAACACCACAGTCTTCCCCCCAAACGGCAAGTTAGGACAGTCCATGATATCACGGAGGTTGTTGTCCAGCGCCTCAACACCTTGCCTCTTCATCATCGTCACCTCATCCCAAATAATAAGGGATGCGGTCCGAAGTAGCTTGGCGGTACCACTCTGTTTTGTGAATGTACAAAAGGCCCCATCGTCGAGGGTGAGGGGAATCTTAAAGTGCGAGTGGGCGGTTCTGCCACCAGGCATTATTGAGGCAGCAACACCAGATGTTGCTGTTGCCACGGCAATCTTGTTCTGACTACGTATAGTAGCGAGCAGGGCCCTGTATAGATAAGTCTTTCCAGTGCCGCCAGGTCCATCTACAAAGAACAAAGCCCCATGATCGCTACCAACAGCAGACATAATCTCATTGTAGGCAGTCTGCTGCTCCTTGTTAAGGGTCTTTGATAGTGCCATGTCATCAACGCTTGCCTCAACGCTAGCCTCCTCGAAAATCTCCCTAGGAATATCGCCAGATGGATTATATGTGTCATCGATATCAGGAAGTGGGTACATCTTTATGTCCTTCTGCATTGATTCTAACAACTTCCGAATATCTATGAGGACCATCTGCTCCACTGCGAAGCTAGACTTGTTATTACACCTGTAGTCATCTGACATTACCTCCTTGTGCTTTTCCCAAAGATCCAACACATCACTCGGCTCGCAAAATACCAAGATTGTTGCAAAGAGCCTTCGCAGTGCATGTGGCATCATCCATTGAGTAGCTTCAGCAAGGCTCTCGTGCAGTGTGTTGTCCGCTTCAATGAGGCCCCTTCTTTCTGTAGCTTCACGAAAAGTCGGTAGGAGCTCACCAAAAACTGTCCTTAGATCAATGAACGAGGTTGCACTAGCCACGTGGTTTAGAAGCACCCTAAGATAGTAACGCTCCCCTTCTGCCGGATTGGCACATACAACTCTTTCGATCTGTCTTAAACAATTCTTTTGTGCCCTCCTAATCCATTCTTTTCTCTGTGAGTCCCACTTATAGTACTCAGGAAAGTCCCGATACAATATACCGCGGGCATGTTGAGATGTGGTGTTCTTCTCGAAGTAGGCTGTAAGCATCGAGCTTTCAACACCTGGACGATTAAGCACTTGTCGAACACCTTCGCGCTGGTGAAATGACACCATGTGCATGTCAGGAAGATGCAGCTGCAAGGACAACACCAAAGGGGACCTATCACTTATATCAAAACCATATATCCTCCACAAGGCTTCTGGTGGAGTTACCCATCTAGCATCCCTGTACTGTTTGATCTCATCGATGTTTCCTTCATTTTCCTCCTTGTCGGCCTCTCTCACAGCCACAGACGCGCGGTCATGACCCTTGTAGATATACTTAAATAAATACTTGACAGCCTTTATGCTCCCACACGCCTCAACATTGATGTGACAATTGAACAGACGTAGGAGGTATGGGTTGTAAGGCACAACCCATCTGTTGTCAAGGTCATGCCCACGAACTTTTTATTTTCTACCATCGTCACGCCGTCTGTAAACTGGGTATGAATCCTTGCCCTGTAATGTGGCATCATAGAAAGGGCATGGGTAACGGTTCTTGCATGATTCACGGCCCTTTGTGCACGGGCAATTCCGATTAAGTACTCCACAAGGGCCATGCATCATATGCTTTGTAACCATTTTATACAAGTCCAGATACTTCTTCTTGTTTGGGAGCTCGGCTGAGATGAGAAGGTCATACTGCTCTGGGCACGTGATCTTGTAGCGTCCCTCCATGATTAGCAAAAAATGTGCGTGCGGTAGACCCCTCTTTTGGAACTCCACAACATACACGTGTGCACAAACCTTTCCAAGGATATCCTTTTTTAACAACAAGTGCTTAAGCTCTTCCAATTTTGCTCTAAAGACCCGATCAATAAGGTCTGGACGATCCTATGGTGTTTGTCCAGGGTACAACTCACGTGTGATCTCATCCCACTTTGGATTACATGTCATAGTCAGGAAGATGTCTGGTTTTCCAAACCTTTGCACCAGTGCCATGGCATCCATGTACCTACGCCTCATGTGTCACACCCGGTTTTCTAAAGAACAAAACCAGGCTAATCATATGTGTGCCCAGGAAGTCCACACATATGTCAGAATGAAAAAGTACCAGAAACAATGTTATTATATACCGTATACATAGCTATATTAACACTTACATCAGAGTATCGTGGAACGGTAACTAAACTTTAGGCTCCATTCTTCTCAGGGACGGCTGACTGGGGGTAACATATGCCTAGCACCTCTACTAGTCTTCTGTAAACTCCACTACACCTTTGTCCTTCTTCCGAGTAGCATCTTACTACACACTGGAGTGTGGGGGAAATAGCAAGAGTGAGTCCATGTCAAACTCAACAAGTATAACACAGGGTTCATGAGGCTCAAAAAGGCTAGACACCGTTTGACTGCATTTAGCTTTTATTCATCATGTAATTTAGCAATTGAGTAGCATCATGGTATTCCAATTCTCATTAATGAACCAATGATCAATTGTAATAAGGATAATGAATAGCATTAACATGAGCATAATAATAACAACATTAATTAAACATGATATAACAATGGTGATCAACTATTCTGTAAGAATCCCTAAGGCCGCTCGTATCCGTGAGCACGACTGTATACCGGTTTTTTTAACTCTGCGCAGAGGTGTACACTTTCACTGTGAGTCATGATTTCCAAATGCATGGGTTTACAAGGCCCAAAACATCAGAAACCATATAAAGCCATTCAAAAGTTCGTCTAACAAGTTAGGGCCATTAGATTTACTCGGCAGGCAGATGTAGAACCCCCCTTCCCAGTGGCACAACAACCGCAGCCTATACACACTAAGGATAGGGGCTCGCCCTACACCCAACGTGGCAAGCCTTTCTTACGCCATTTAAGGTAACCACTAACAAGCTAGAAAAGGTCTCTTGAACAACTAGAGCCAGAGCCATATAGCCCTCACAGCTGTACTGTATATCCCGGTTATCACTTACAGATAAGTTCTTATGGAGAGAAACCAGAGCAACAATATAACCCCTTGCTCTAGCCCCCTTTTCAATAATAATAAAATCATCTTAATGGTTGGTTGCATAATTCATTAATCCAATTACAAGATCATCGTTCATAATTAAGCGCTAGCAATAGCTAACCAAATGCACAACCCATAGGTGATAAGGAAACAAGATATCAATAGCTAAGTTATAATCTCTATGGTTGTCAAGGAAGACACATGCATATGTATGATAATTTCAATGAATAGGACAACAAGGATAGTCTCATGTTATACTTGCCTTTTTCCTAAGGTTAGACTGCTCAGAATCTTCAGCTGCTATCTTTCAGTTTCCAACTTTTGCTTCGACTGTCGGTCCTCAGCTCCTAGTCTTCAGCGCTGACGAACCACGCTTCCTCTACTCACAACAACCAAGCACAACAAACAGACAACAAACACATCTAAGAACAAACATCATACAAAGAAGGCACTTTAAAAGAAAGCGCACTAAACGTCACGACTTGTTGCTACGGTTACGAGAACGCAAGAACGACTAAAGACGGAGCTATCGTTACCGAGGACACGTCTATCAAGATTGACAACATAACTAAAGAAGACAAACTATACACTTGATCTATTTTTATTTAATGAAATAAGGTGATGGACATTTTAGAAAACTATCCTAAGCCAAATTAACCAATTTACATTGAATTATAAAGATGAAGTTTACATTATTCATATTTTATTTATAAATGCCTCAATATTATTTAAAGTCACTTAACTATTCTGAAAAATAAATAATCTTGTGAGAACACCTATTTCAGTTATATATTCGAGTTTAAAATAAACAAATTATATTTATAGAAAACATAGTTAAATTGGTATTAATAAAATTAACATTTATTTGTAAAAGAACCATTCACCTAACCTGTATTGTTTTTAATTAAAACTAGTTGCATAAACATTAATAATAGTTGACGTTTATTTTATAGAATGTGTAAACATGTTATGTGGTAAACATCGTTACGAACACTTAGACAACGTTGGATCTACTGCAGAAGAATGGATTGGAATAATGCTAAAACGACAGGATGACAGATGTTCGAAGCAAGTAACTAAGAAACATAGGCAATAAAGTGGTCTGGATAAAGCATGGATGGTTCGATGTTAAAAAAATTAGATTTTCTTTGAATAAGAAAAACTGGGCATATATATATATTATATTGGAGGGATTATACTAGGCATATAAGGCACTGATTCTGATGGCTCATATGCACGGAGGCATCCATATGGCACTTGATTGCTTGTGTGCTATACGTATACTTATACATGACAGGTTTTGGTAACAAGGCAACTGAGCGTGCTCAAACCGATTGAAGCAGATGGCGATGGACAATGGCAAGGTTCAATATACTCGACCAGCAGAATAATGCAACGATCATTAGCATGCAACACAGGACCTACGGCGATATGATCAGGTTTGGATGCAGGCTTGCAAAGCAGCAGGCCTGGCTACGTTGCAGGGACATCTGGGTTTTAGATAACCAGAAGGCAGCAGCTGCTCATGTTGAACGCCGGTCGGCACGGCAACAAGCAGCACAACAGCGGCGGTAATGTGCAGGACACAACGATATCAGCGACGATGTAGTGGCGCTTCAGCGAGGGTAGCTTGGAATTGTGAAAATAAAATGAAAAGAGAAAGAGAGGCAACGTTGAGATACTCACCATATGTAGAGGGCCATAATTCCAGAGTCGAGCAGGCAGCCAGGCAGCAAGACACAGAGCCAGTTCGGCTGTGGAGCTAGCCAGAGCCGAGGCCGAAGGCTGCTGCAGTCCACACGGCAAGAGCAGCCCACACCAGGTTTTCGTGAGGACACAGACGACACGGATGAGGTGATGCGCGACTTCGACGAGGCGGATGGTGGCTCCTTGGTGCGGCGGAGTCTGACAGCGTGTCCTCACGAACCGCAGCAAGGCTCTAGATAGCATGTCGGCAGCTACAGCGGACGACAACAGAGGCGGCGATGAGCTCTTCTTCTCAGACGGCTTTGGTCAGGCATGATGGTTTGGATCGCGTGAACGGCCGGTGATGCAAGACGAGGCGGCGGCGGCATAGGGCTGCGTGGAATTTGATGAAATAGATTAAGGGCTGCAAGGGTCTGGAAAAGGATGTGATGGGAGGCCTTGCTATTTATAAACTAACACGACACGGTGGATGTAGAGTCCCCAGCGTTTACGCATAAAGCACATGGCCTGGTTGCTTCCTTCTTTGGATTATGTGTCATCACGTCATGGCGTAGACCCAAAGAAAGAAATAAAAGAATAGATAGGGCAAGTATGAATCACAGAGAAAACTGCATGGGCCTTCATCCATTAGTCAAAGAACCAAAAAGGTTTAGTTAAAGTCGGATTAGAGTTATCATTGATTATTCCCGGAATTAATTAATTTTGTAAACAAAAATAATTCTAGAAAAGTCTAGAATTACTATCTGAGCCACGAAAAATACTCGGCGGCATTGGCAACTAGCTAGGGCAAAACCAATGTAGCAGATATATACATCAGAAAAAGACGATGGCTTTGCCCTTTATACGCGTGGATTCACGGCGTTCTGGAATACGATTCACAATTTCATATATGGGAAGGAAATTGAGGGCTGACAGCACGGTATTACACTTGCATGCACGTATACATATATATATATATATATATATATATATATATATATATATATATATATATATATATATATATATATATATATATATATATAGATACGGCGAGAGATAGAGGGAGCTACGAGCGACGGCTCGCGATAAGAGTTGTACTTCTGAAATCAGGGCGTCAAGGGCTACGCCGGCATATATATAGTTGTAGGGTTTGAAAACTTTTCAAATTTTCTTAATTTTGGGATTATTTTAATTGCGCGAATAAAATAATTCTAGGAAATCTAAAATTAGCTTTTTGACCGCGAAAAATAGCCCGGAGCTCAGAAAAATTACGGAAAAAATCCTGGAGACTCTTGGAAAGATAAGTAACTCAACTAAATGAGTTTGGACTCATGAAAAGATTGATGAAGAGATCAAGGAAAAAGATTAAGCTCACGGAAATTGAAAATTTTAAATCCAGAAAATACCAAAAAGTTTTTCGATGAAAAGTAAACGTCGTCCTATGATATTTTGAAAATAATAGCACTCACCAACACCAAAGACAAACATCACACAAACACCACATTATCAAATTAATATGAAAAAGTTTAAAACCATAATTTTCTATATTTAAATTAGCAACAACTTAACTTATCTAATAAATTTATTCAAATATTGAAATCATTTATTTTATTTAGTATTTTTCATGCACAACCCAAAATAGGAAATTTTGGGTGTGACATCATGTCCCTTGGGCCTCCGATAAATGATGAAGGCATCACCGTCCGCTTCCCAACAACTTCTGATCTACCCTCACCAGCATGCAGACTATCAACCAATCCTTGGTAAAGGTCGGCCTTAATCTCCGTTTGATGATTACGTATGTAATTCAATCGAGAACTCTCAATTTTTATGTACGTGTCCACCGCAAACTGTTGGAAAAGACGCTTGCCATATAGTATGGGATTAAAGATTCCTGGCCGTATCTGGAACTTGTAGCAGTAGTAGTCACGCACAGAAACACATAAATTTCCCGGAGAGTCTACAGAAAAACTATGATATTAGAGGTGTTCCTGGGATAATGGTTTGATATACATGAAAAGTATAAGAAGATAAACAAACCTGTTTCTTCTTCTTCTTCAGTACCACTACGAGCCTTACGCAGGGCACGAGCCATGTTGACATCCTTCATAGTAACACCTTTCTTTGGGATATCCATATGCCATCCAAGCTCACCGCTAGGGAAGAAGAGTGGGTACGAAAGAGCATCATAGCATCCATGGTATGATCAGATGCCATGCCTGCTCCTATCTTTCCCATGCAGGACAACACTATTCTGAAACTGACCAAGGAGTTCACTACCCTCGATCCACACAGCAGCCACCTCTGAAGCCATCGGCATGTTGTATGTCCTTTGGTCCAATCGCTGATCAAGGTTAAGTGTGAGACGATAGTCCTCGAGTTGTTCAGCCTGCCTCATACTCCTCAAATGTTGTGAGTACGGGTTGTCACGAAGGATGGCCACCAGTCTATCTATAACTTCTTTATCTTTTTGGTATTGCTCTTCACGACACCTTCGGTACCGTTGCTCAAGGCTCGGATCGTCATCGTAGAAATAAAGCTCAAGATGTCTGGGCTCCTTACCATCTTCTCTCCCAAATGACCTTATGTTGTGATAGATCATGCCATGTGCACGGAAGGTATATATGCCGCTGTTTCTGATGTTAGTAGTAGCACTGTCGAGGCGATAGTACAGGGAAGTGAAAGAGAAGTGGCCAGTGAAAAATCTGATATTGTTACGGAAGTGCCTCGCGTCCGCGTCGGAGCTCGTCCAAAGCCTCATGAGTTGGTCTGGTATGACTGGCGCATTCAGCTCGACCTCCCCGTTGCGACAACAGAACCCAGGAGGTTCTTTGTGAAACCTCTTCGCACCGCAGTGACGGCAATTTGGGACAGGTTTTAGCATGTGTGTCTCTCTAGGCATGTTACTATACACCTTTTCGTACGGGTCAGGTACTTCAGGGTCAGAAGCTGTGTCTTCCTCAGTAGTATCACTTTCGACATCGTTATCTGATTCCTCTATTGAAATGACATTTGAACATAAAAATGAAGGTTAGATAAAGGAGTGGTTGTTTAGAAAGGTATTCGATATTTGGTACAAATACCTTGCCCAGCAAACAGGTATCCCTCATCCTCTTCCTCGTCATCTTCAAATATTTCGCCCTCATCATCATCTGTGATCGTCACAGTGCCATGACATATTACAACTTTGGTAACAATAAAGGAAAGCAAATATTATTCACGATGTTAAAAGTAGTGTAAATTACCAGTATCATCAAATAATGGTTGTTCAGGTGTAGCTGATGCATTTTGATTGCTTGGTCCAGCGCTTTCTGTCAATCACATAATGGACATGGTTGAGATAGGAATAAAGTTGTTTCATGTCAAGGAACGGGGTTAGGGAGGCCTCTTTATTTACCGTTGTTGGTCACGGTTGATTTAGGTAAGGGCGTACTTTCATCCCCGTGGCCTTCACCATCGTTATTAGATACTCCCGTGTTCCGACCGATGCGACGCTCAAACACAGTGTTACGGCGGGTTAACAATGCATGTCTTTGCTCGGATGGAACATTTTGTCTATGTGTCATATGACCAGGCAATATATCACCGCATCCATCATCATCATCTTCATTTGTCTCCTCTGTAGCTTGTGGGAAGAGAATATGTGTTGCACTAGATTTTGGGATAGCCCAATCACTGGGGCTTACTGTGGGACCATGAGGCCCAGATGAGTTTGCAGTGGGCCACTCCATCGTTGGATTAAAGTGTGGATTCTCCATTGCGATGAACTCACTGTTTAAGGTGTGTCTCTACACCTCTCTGGAGCGGTTTGTAGTAACTTTCATTGCCTCCTTACGAGACGAAGTTTTATTGTAAAGCCTCTGTCGCTTTTTCCTTTGTTCCCGTTGCTCAGGTGTCATGTTTGCATATGTCATCCTAGACCATGCACGTTGAGCCATGACTTGCTTTTCTGTTAACTCTCTCTTACGTGAAGCACCGATGCATTGTGACTGCATTTCTTGATTAACTATGCTACGAGCAGTAATTGCATCATCACCTACATAGTTGTGTTTAAGTTAAAATAGTAGCAATACAAAAAGAACACATCAGATATCCTTCAACGATTGTCTCGTTGTATATAAAGCTACTAATAGATTCACCAACACAAAAAATGTAGGCATTCATACAGTTTATTTACCTGATAATCAATTGGATATAAGTATATCATCAATATTGTTTACATGGAGTGAATCGTTCCTATGCAACCAATCATCTGTTTCATTAGGTTCCACATTTTCCTTGTTTGATGCATGTTGAACATCTACCAATTGTGACCACACATATAAGTAACATTAATAGTAATATATATACATATATATATATTATTAATCACCAACGTTTGTACTATACAACCATTGGGAGTTTCAATACGTAGTTGTAGCTCCTTTTTTCTTTTATATGCTTCTCATCATTTTTTATTTTTTTTCGTCCCTTTTCTCTTGAGACATTGTGTGTCATCGAGCCATATCTCTTTCTCTCTTGCGTTGTTGAGCATTGCTTCCTGCAGTGTTACATCCATATACTATTGATTGTCATTTATATAATATAAACAATTGAATTGAATATAGTAATTGCTTGTTTATTTTGGTTACCTCCATCAGTAGTGTTAGTCTTGTCACCCAATGGTGGAGAGGCACTATTTTCCATTGAATGTAACCACTCGTCTAAAATGGTAACCATTAGTTAAGGAATATGAAAGATAGCAATGTATATATATACCTGATGAAGTCTTAAACCAAAGTAACTACAAGGAAAGTAAATTAATACCTGGGAAATAGGTAGCTTATATTAACAACTGCTCTCCTCCGTATTTGTCCAATAAAAAACTGTCCAATAAATTTGCATTGCAACCAACAAAGGAAACTGGAGATACAAACACTGGTGTAGGATATTTATGTGTTGAGATTTTAGTATCGTTGGTTCAAGTTAAAAGGTTACTGAATGAATTGGAAAATATAAATTACAGTAGTGGTAGCTGCAAATCCTAAATGGTCACTCCATGGACTGGGAAATAGGTTTTTCCCTAATATGAGGCAATCTAAGATGCACTTCCATAAACATACATGGTCAGACGATACTAAAATCTCAATTTTTGTTTACATGAACCTTATAGTTAGCTGGTACATGAACCTTATAGTCGTCCTGCATTTTACAGTTGTCAAGGACAATTTCGAGTGCACATGTATAATGCTATCAACGTTTTGCAATCTGGGTCCACGTGAATATGTTTGAACTTCTCCTTTGGCTTCTGCTTTTGGCAATAACGAACTGGACATCAGACCTTGATCTCTGCTCCCTCTGATTTCAAATGCAAGTTGTTGTAGAATCTCTGTTGGTCAGATATTCAATTTAACCATCAATATGTTAATGATTGTGTAGATTGAGAACATAGAATTAGTAGTCCTAAATTCTTCACTGAAAATACCTTTACATTGAGGGAGGGTTGTGTGGTTGGATGGTCTCGGAATGCAGGTTAGAGTGCTGCTCCATGACCATGAGTTTGTCAGTTTGGTTCCAGCAGGTAGCAACTTTTAAGCCCTCTCAAAAGGCCAGGGCTTTATCCTCACCTTTTTAAAAAAAAAAATACAGCATATATTTTTCTATTTGAAATTACATATGTTCTTAGAAATCACAAGTCAAAATGTCACGTTTAGGATTGTGTCAATGTCCTAGATGACCTATGTTTGTAATTAAAGCAAGTGTTTGTTAAGATTGCTTTAGTAATCAAAGTAGTATGTGAAGTGAAGATAAATGCTGAACTGTTTGCATCAGTTAGGCTTATCGACTGTCCAAACTTTATAATCTGGAATAAGCTATGCGCCTATGCCTTGTTTGTTTTAGATTTTTGTCCAGAGAATCTGTATCTAGCAAAAAAGAAGCATGTAAGACATGCAAACATAATGCTTTCTTGTTTCATTGTTGATTGTACTTTGAATATGGCACCTCCATTTTCCTTCTGGACATGATTTGGAATATCATTAGGAAAGCTTGTGGGCTAAGAAATTAGGTACTTTGATATCCCCGTATTCTGTTTCTGATTTACTGCCTTCGGAAAAAAATTATAGAAGCCATTGGTAAATTGAGGAAGTACTTGTTTGCTGGTTCTGTCTGCCATAACATGTCCAACGCTGCTTTAAGATGCAGCTTCCTGTTCGCGCACCCTTGATACTGGAAGCTCATTACTGGGACAGGAATCCATCGTGACTTTTTGATACTCTTCTTTGATTGATTGCAGGGCACAAACATAGTTGATGAATCACATGATCAGGACACAACTGACTTGCACAAATGTGTATCATTTATCACAAGCGATCTCCCTGTCCCAGAGAAGTCTAATGTAGTCCATTTAAATTGATTAGAAAAACATCCATTATAACTATGCAATGTCAGCTTAACAGATTTTACTGTGATTTCTCTAACTGCAGCTGTGTATTCTTGTTCTTGGGGCACTCGGTGGAAGGTTCGATCATGAGATGGGGAATATCAATGTATTATACCGTTTTCAAACATCAAGATCATCCTCCTGTCAGATGACTGTTCAATCTTTCTGCTCCCCAAGACACACTCTCACGAGATCCATATCGAGAAATCGGTTGAAGGTCCTCACTGTGGTTTGATTCCCATGAGCGGACCGTCAAATATCACCACAACGACTGGTCTCCGGTGGAATTTAGGTAAAAGCATTACACCTTATAAATCTCCTTTCTTGTATAGTTGTATATGGCAATGTCTAAAATCGTTATACTGCACTTCCTCTTCAGATAATACGAGCATGCAGTCCATAATTACTGGAGGCATGTCTGTATTCATCAATCATTTTTTGGCTACTGTAGTCAACCCTAACTTGGTTTGTGCTGTACCAGGCCTTTTGGTTGCGGTGTTATTGTTGCAGATTATGATAGAACCCTCAGGAGTTTCCTATGTAAGTTACTGTATTTCATAGTTGTAATGATGGGAGTGCATAGGCTCTTTGTGTTAGTTTTTAGTCTTCTGAGGTTGCGCGCTCATTTTCAGTATGGGTAGCATTATTTTTAAGTAGCATTATGCTTTAGGAGTCTTGTGAATTTGAAATACATAATGTTTATTGACTTTACAAACTTGAACAGAAATACTTCGGTGCTGCATTGGCCTACAGATGAAAGAATAAGGTCTTGGTTGCCTGGAAACAAAATTTTTATTGTATGCCTCCCACCACTGCATACAGATCAACATGGTGTCCTTAATCCTAGCTTTCATGATTGCGATTTTCAGTTGACTGATATTAGTTCGGTGTTGGCTACTAATTCACAGGCAAGTAGTAGTGTGTCAATCAGAACAAGGCCCAAATTGAGGTGAAATCGAGTTGTCTGCATCCCCAAAAATTTCAACTCTTAATATTAACGTCAGAGTTTAGTGCCTACTACTACACAATTGAGGATGCATTCACAATGGAGACTGGAAAGGAGACAAATCACATTGTGGTACCACAGATCTTACTGCCTACTGCTACTACACAAATGAGAAAGGGAATTCTGCTACTACACAAACCAGAGTAGCAATAGGACTTACTGCTGTTGTGACGGGCTAGGACCGGTGCCGTGTCAGCGTCGCAGCCGATCTTCACCGTCCGCGGTAGGGGCGTGGTCGCGACGGGGACGAGGAACCCGGGTGCCATGTCGGGGCGGGTGCCGGTGGCCGACGTCTTCACCGTCCGCGGCAGGGGCGCGGTTGCGGCTGGGAGGAGGAACCCGGGTGCCATGTCGGGGCGGGTGCCTGCGGCCGACGTCTTCACCGTCCGCGGCAGGGGCGCGGGTCGCGGCGGGGAGGAGGCGGCGGCCAGGTGCCGGGTCGGCAGAGGCGACTGGGGCGGCGAGGAGGAGTCCGAGTGCCGGGGTTGTCAGCGTCGCGGCCGACATCGTCGGCGTTGGGGGCCGCTTAGCAGTGGGCAGGAGGACTGGAGGAGGCCAGGTGCCGGGGAAGGGGGGGCACCTGGGGCAGCGGGGAGGACGAGGCAGGGTGCCGCGGTCAGCGTCGCGGGGCGGAGCTCGTCAAGCCGAGATTCGTGGCTTCGTGCGTCGGTTGCTGGAAGGGGCAGTTGGGGCAGTGGGGAGGAGGAGGCAGGGTGCCGCGGTCGTCGGTTGCTGGAAGAGGAGACCAAGGAATTGACCGGGGCGGAGCGATAGTTGTTATAACTAAGACGATAACATTTGTGATTTTTTAGTTGTAGAGATGTGGTGTTATATATGGCAAATATTAGGCATTAGGAGTTTATGTTGTTAAACAAAATTAACTCCCTTTGACATTTTGAATACCCAAGATAAAAATCCTGGGCCCGCCACTGGCTGTAACACTAGAATATATCAAATCGTTGCTGCGACTTAATAAACTGCGTCTTTGCTCTTAATAAAATGTGTACTTTGGAACAGTCGTAAACAGAAGACTTCATAAACCGCGGCGAGAAACTAAGGGCTTATCCAACCGCCATCAGCAAGACATCAATCATCAATAGTCTATGACCATTGTGGGAGCCTGAAAGCACACATCACAACATAACAATCGTTGTTCAAAAGCTGCGAGACTCTTTGGGAGCGTGAATTCAAAATCTAGAAATTCTTCTGAATTTCTGCCCATATATTCAAAAAGCTCTTCTTCAACAAGTACTCGGCCATAAATAAGAGGAATACCAAAAATGTGTGTCGTTGTTAATGGTTCGAACTTGCTATTCACTTGCTTAAATGTGAGTCACCTTTCTTGGCTATATATGCTATGCGATTCTTGCAAAAGGATAAATTGAAGAAAACTCTACTACCCTTTTTTCTATTGTGAAACAAGGTAGAGACACATATGCTCACTCACCGTACGAATGTACACACGCATCACCTGTCCCTATGAACACCTACTAGGCACTTCATCAGTAGGTTTTAAGATTAAGAAAGTTACAACACGCTCCTCATATCAGTGGGCCTATGTCATCTACCATGGAAAGTAGTATTACTAAAATACACAGGATCTCAAACTTAGGTTTTAATCTTCGGTGAGTAGATGCTAGAGGGAATTACCAGATGCGCTAATAATCATTTAAGCTTTTCTTAGTTATCTAGAGATGTTTCTCTATAAATTTTGTTTTGTGGATGATGTCATTAGATTTGAGTTCCCTCCCATGAGTCATGAAAACATTATAAAAAAAATCCTCCTATATCAGAATTAGTTCCCTCTAAGTTTCAAACTAAATCTTAGTACCAACAGGGTTTGAGCAAAAAAAATTGATAGGGGAGCAAAACATTTTAATTTATTTTTGACGTGCTTTCACTAAGGTGTGTACCATACAGAGGCATGTTTAACGGCCTCTCTATGGAGTCGACCTATTCCTTAGATAGGACCCACAAATGATTTGGCATCACCTGTTTTATTGGATCCAATGTTTAGAATCAGTGGTTGAATCGAAAGATAAGACCTACGAGTACAGTGGGAAAAAATTCAAATGGTACAAGCTAGTTCTATTGTGAATTGTTGTTGGGTGATCTTTATGTCAGTTTTGTTCCTTCTTTTATTCAGTAGGATCTGGTTGTTTGGCCACGATTTGTATCTTCATGGACTCTACCTCTTGCAATGACATGAGAATACATAGTAATACAATGAGCCGATCATCCTGCTCCACAACAACTCCAAGAGTCCAAGCAGTTCCTTGGCCATTCGCACACCACGGTGCAGTCTCCAATAACCTCCCACTCCATGGGCAGTTCGTCGTCTAGCCCCCCACACCCGCTCCATTGTCAGTTCATCCCACTCCCGCTCCATGGCCAAATCATCCCACTCCCGTTCCCACTCTCCCACCCATTCTGGCTACATGCACGACGGTCGCCCCTGTCGCTCCCCTTCTGGCTCCACGGACCAAAAAAAGGACAATCAAGGTCGTTGGTGACGTCGAGTACGTAGTCCAGACTACGGTCACGTCCTCAAGCATGATGGTGAAGCGCTTTCTGCAAGAAGTTTGCCGCGAGGAGCCTAAGCCCCTCCTCGTCGGTTTAGACACCGAGTGGTATCAGGTGGCAGGCCAGAATAAGACAGCCCTCATGCAGTTATGCGTTGGCAAGCAGTGCCTTCTCTTCTAGATATGCCGTGCCAACACATTCCCGACGACCTCAAGTGCACTTTGTGCACGAGGACCACGTCTTCGTCGGTGTCGCAATCGCCAACAACTTCGATTGGTTGTGGGAGGACCACCAAATCAAGCTTTTGAAGGCGGTAGAGCTTCAGGCCATGGTGTCGTTCATGGTAAAACAAGGCAAGTGGCACAAGGTGCCAAACCTTGCGACCCTCGCGCAAGAGGTGATGGGCATGGCTGTCGAAAACAAACATAACAATGTACGTACAAGAAACTAGAATAGGCAGTACCTGACGGAGGACCAAATCAAGTACGCTTGCATCAACGCCTTCATGGCGTACAAGATCGGGGACCTGCTACAAAGTAAGTATGATTGTGATCTCCACATCTCCCCGTCTCTTGTTCCTGATAGCTCTATGGACAATGACGAAGACAAGGGAGGTCGACGGAAACCACCGCACTTTGTCGAGAACCAGACAACAAGGAAGATCGCCATCTGCCCAGGCTGCATAGATAAGAAGCACGTGACCCGGACCTAGGATCAAGCCCTCACTCATGTTGTGGATCAAATTTTCAAATCCAACAGTAGTGAGGAGAAGAAAAGATGCCATAAGTGGTTTCTACGCACCCATGGCTTCCAAGCTAAGAGTGATGACATCGGATCTGAGCCTAGAGAAAGTTGATCATTCATCTGTTAAGTTAATCTTGCTGTCAGTACCAATAAAATAGGGTACCCACGTTGACCAATAATAAAGATCAAAACAACCTAGCCACGACAAAACACCGCCCACTTCAAAATGCACGACAGGTCCGCCCCGTACAAGACCGGCTCGACGGGATGCCTCGACCGCATCCCATCTCCGACTCGTACGAGGCCCCCTCGACGGGAAACCTCGACCGCGTCCCGCACGACAAGGCACCTCGACCGAACTCCGACTCGCGTGAGCCCGGGTCGAGGCGCTCGACCCCCTCTCTTTACCTACCCCAGGACAAAAGCCTCAGCATTTAATGCAATTACCTACTACCACCTACCGGCATGGTTGCGCGCGCGGTCGACGTGGGAACAATACCAGTGTCAGTCCTCACTGTTTTACCGCCCATCCCGTGATGGGAGGTGAAAAACGTCACTGCACCCACCTTACCGCACACTGTACGTCACTAGTTACCCTCGAGGGAAGATACGACAAAGTCTGTACGCCACGATTCCAGGGATTCGGACTTATCCGATCGGCCTCGACCCGGCCTCGACGCCTAACACAGCACAACAGGGAAGGAAGGACGGCATGGCGCGGCGCTCCGGGTCATTTCAGCGTCTCGTCCTCTGTAACGCCACGGAGTCCAGGGATGGCCTCCCATTTCTAGGGCACGTCGCTACAGTCACCTCGACAGTGATCGACAAAACATCATCTCAAGGCATCCGTTGCCCCGGCCTCCTCGTCCTATAAAAGGGTAGGCCAGGGCTCTGGAGAAGACGACGGACAACAAACCAAGCACCAGATAGCGATCAACATCTCAAGCAATCATCTTGTATTCCTTTCTCCTCTTTGAGACCTGGGCTCACCACCCTCTCTCGCAAACTTGTAACCCCTACGCAAGCACCTCAGTGCAAGGAAATACAAATCTCCCCCCCTACTGGACGTAGGGCCTTCTCTTGCCCGAACCAGGATAAACCCTCGTGTGTTCTCCTTGCATCACCATCTGGGAAAGGGACACGCAGCATTTACTCGTTGGTCTAGGACCCCCTCGGGTCCGAACACCGACAGTTGGAGCGCCAGGTAGGGGATCGCTGCGTGCCGACGTCGCTTTCCCGCCTTTTTTTTGGATGGCTGACCCCGACCGTCCTATCCCGCTGGCCATGGTGATCTGGTTCGGGAGTTTGGAGTTCATGTCGCTTGGCTACGGCTACGACATGGTCCTACTCCCACCTAGGCACCCAACCGACGAGGATTACGAGCTCTCCCAGCCTGGGGGAGCGATCCGCCGGTATCATCGCTCCAGGCAGGCGCGAGCCGCCCGACGACGACGAGCCCGACGCAACCACCGTCTTCATCTCGCGGAGGGTGACGGGATTCCCCGGTCCGGCACCCCCCAGCCGGACGCCAACCCAGACTTCCTCATTGAGGATCTGGGGAGGATAAGCTTGGCCGAGGGTAACATGCTGACGGAAAATCCCGCCGCTCCCCCGTCCGGTGAGACACCGCTACCCGGAGCACCCGTTCCGGCGTGGACAGCCACATCTCCTTCGCCGTTCCCGTTTGGGCTAGACTCGGCTAACCAGGTGTACGCTTCTTCCGTGAGCACTCGCATGAGTACTTATGAGGAACTCCCCGGGCACCATCTACGCTCCGCTCTGGATCTTGTTGCGTCCACACCGGCATCTGATTATCTGGACTCTACTGAGGCACCAGAAACAGAACCCCATGTGACCGCTTCCCCACGCTGCAACCCCAGCGGTGAACCGCAACGGCCATACATTCCCCCGTCATACTATTATTTCGGCGCCCCTGACTCTGACTCGGCTGATGACACCTATGATCCGACCCGCGAGTGCTTCAACGTCGATGTTGAAAACGCGTCGGATTCGCAGGAAGAAGAGCCGGTCGGAGGAAGGCACACGCCTCCTCACGTCGAGCTCCCTGCCGAGCGGGACGAGGCTCAACTCCTTGCGGATCAAGGGGTGCAGCTCGAGCAAATCCGCGAGTTGCAGGGAAGGCTCGACGAGGAACGGGAAAACCTGCGTCTGCTCCAACAAACTCTCGAGCGTGAGCGTGCGGAACGCGCACTTGGCGGGAGAGCTCGCGGAAGAGCTCGCGACGTCAACCGTCGCATCGACGAGGACCGGGTAACCGACCCCCCGGTCTTCGCTTGAGCTAGCCAGAACGTCGTCGCCGCCGCCATGCTCCTGCGCAATATGCCCGAGCCATCAAACCCCGATGCTCGCCGGGCTCGAGATGAGATCCGAGAACTCCTCGAGACCGCTGCCCTGCAGCAGGCCGAGAGCTCTGCCTCGAGGCGACGCGAGCCCGCCTCGGAGCGGCTCGCAGAGCCCTCCTGACAGGAGAGAGAGGCCTCGGTTCATCCCGAACCTCCCCGACGGATTCGAATGGCACCCGCCCCCGAGCACATGACTCACGACCAAGGGCCTCGAGACACCTGTGGCAACATCGTCGAGCGCCGCACGCGCAAGCACGGTGACGGTGTGGCTCGAGGTTACCACGTGCATAGGGGCGGGCGCTACGACAGCTCGGAGGACCGCAGTCCTTCACCTGAGCCTCCGGGCCCTCGGGTCTTCAGCAAGGCAATCCGCGAAACGATACTGCCGGCGCGGTTCCGCCCTCCCACGACTCTCGCCAAGTACAATGGCGAGACCAAACCCGAACTTTGGCTCGCCGACTTCCGCTTGGCATGTCAGCTGGGCGGGGCCACCGACGATCGAGTCATCATCCGACAGCTCCCCCTGTTCCTCTCCGACACCGCTCGAGCCTGGCTCGAGGATCTCCCGCCCCAGCAGATCCACGACTGGGGTGATCTTGTGAGGGTGTTCGAAGGAAACTTCAAGGGAACTTACATGCGCCCCGACAACTCGTGGGACCTCCGGAGTTGTAAGCAGAAGCCAGGTGAATCCCTCCGGGATTACATCCGGCGCTTCTCCAGGCAACGCACCGAACTCCCCAACGTCACCGACTCCGACAACATTATGGCTTTTCTCTCTGGTACCACTTGCAAAGAGCTGGTCCGAGAGTTGGGCCGCCACACCCCACTCACTGCCAACGGATTGATGGACATCGTCACCAACTTTGCCGCCGGCGAGGAGGCGGTTGGTGCCATCTTTGCGGTGAGCAGGACAAAGGGAAGCAGAAGGCTGATGATCCCGCGAGCTCCACCCGGGGCTCCAAGAGGAACAACCGTAAAAAGAAGAAAGGTCAGCAGGGCAAGCCCGAAGCTCCGGCCGATGAGCTCGTCGCCGCTACCGAACGCAAGAAGCCTCGAGGCCCTCCCGGTGGGGGCATTTTCGACAAAATGCTCAAAGTGCCGTGCCCCTACCACAAGGGACCCACTAACCATAACCTCGAGGATTGTCACATGCTCCGCAGGTACTTCGAGGGTGCAGGCGGCAAAAACACCGACAAGAAGGAGGACCCCAAGGGTGACGACAAGGATGAGGGATTCCCCGAGATCCACGACTGCTTCATGATCTACGGAGGACCCTCGACCCGCCTCTCGGCTCGCCAACGCAAGCGAGAGCGACGAGAGGTTTTCTCCGTACAAACGGCGGTCCCACGTTTCCTTGACTGGTCTGCGGTGGCCATCACTTTCGATCGTGATGATCATCCTGACTACGTCCCCAATCCGGGGGTCTACCCTCTTGTTGTTGATCCCATCATCGCCAACACACGCCTCACCAAAGTACTCATGGACGGCGGAAGCAGCCTCAACATCATCTACTCCCAGACCCTCGACCTCCTGGGGTCGAGAGAGCGCGCCTCCAACCTAGCGTCGGGGGCTTCCACGGAGTTGTGCCAGGGAAGCGGGCGGAACCCCTCGGACGGGTCGATCTGCCCGTTTGTTTTGGCACACCGGCCAACTTCAGAAAGGAGACCCTCACCTTCGAGGTGGTCGGATTCCGTGGGACATACCACGCCATCCTCGGGCGCCCGTGCTACGCCAAGTTCATGGCCGTGCCAAACTACACCTACCTCAAGCTCAAGATGCCAGGTCCAAACGGTGTCATCACCGTGGGGCCCTCATACGAGCACGCCTACGAATGCGACTTCGAGTGCGTCGAGCACGGCGAGGCCGTTTTGGAGTCGGTGGCTTTGGCCGCGGACCTCGACGGTCTCGCGAACGAGGTTCCCGACCCGAAGCGCCACGCCGGCAGCTTCGAGCCCGCGGAAGACGTCAAGCTCGTACCCCTCGACCCCGCTGATCCCAACGGGAAGGCGCTGAACATCAGCGCCACCCTCGATCCGAAATAGGAAGCCATGCTCGTCGACTTTCTCCGCGCAAACATCGACATCTTTGCGTGGAGTCCCTCGGATATGCCGGGCATACCCAGGGAAGTCGCCGAGCACGCCTTGGAGATCCGGGCCGGATCCAAACCGGTGAAGCAACGCCTGCGCCGCTTCGACGAGGAGAAGCGCAGGGTCATCGGCGAGGAGATCCACAAGCTGTTGGAGGCCGGATTCATCAAGGAGGTTCATCACCCTGAGTGGCTAGCTAATCCTGTGTTAGTTAAGAAAAAGAGTGGGAAATGGAGGATGTGTGTAGACTATACTAGTTTGAATAAAGCATGTCCAAAAGTTCCCTTCCCTTTGCCACGCATTGATCAAATCGTTGATTCCACTGCGGGATGTGAAACTCTCTCGTTCTTGGATGCCTACTCCGGTTACCATCAGATCAAAATGAAGGAGTCCGACCAGCTCGCGACTTCATTCATCACACCATTCGGCATGTATTGCTATGTTACGATGCCCTTCGGTCTCCGGAACGCATGGGCCACGTACCAACGGTGCATGCAGCACGTCTTTGGGGAACACATAGGGTCGACAGTCGAGGCTTATGTCGACAACATCGTTGTCAAGACAAAACAAGCCGACGGTCTGGTCAAAGACCTCGACGTAGCGTTTAAATGCCTCCGGGCAAAAAACATCAAACTTAACCCTGAGAAATGCGTCTTTGGTGTCCCTCGAGGCATGCTTTTAGGATTCATCGTATCCAAACGCGGCATCGAGGCCAACCCCGAGAAAATCTCTGCCATAACAAAGATGGGCCCCATCCGAGATCTAAAGGGTGTACAGAGGGTCACTGGTTGCCTTGCAGCACTCAGCCGCTTCATTTCACGCCTCGGAGAAAAGGCGCTCCCCCTGTACCGTCTCCTAAAGAAATCACAGCATTTTTCATGGACCCTCGAGGCTGAGGAAGCTCTCACAAAACTCAAGGCCACGCTCTCTAACTCACCCATCCTCGTCCCTCCGACCCCGGGGGAACCACTCCTACTGTACGTCGCTGCGACGTCACAAGTAGTCAGTTCGGTCCTGGTGGTCGAACGGGCCGAAGAGGCGCATACCTTGCTTGTCCAGAGGCCAGTCTATTTCATCAGCGAGGTGCTCTCAGAAACTAAGGTTCGATACCCACAAATTCAGAAACTGCTATACGCCATCGTCCTGATGCGGCGCAAGCTCCGACACTACTTCGAGGGCCACCCGGTTACTGTGGTTTCTTCTTTCCCCCTGGGAGAGATAGCCCGGAACCGGGAAGCCTCGGGTAGGATTGCCAAATGGGCGGTTGAACTCATGGGCGAGACCCTGTACTACGCACCACGAAAGGCTATCAAGTCACAGGTGTTAGCCGATTTTTTAGCTGAATGGACCGACACCCAACTCCCTCCCGCACAGCTCCAGGCCGAGCTCTGGACCATGTACTTCGATGGGTCATTGATGAAAACAGGAGCAGGCGCGGGCTTGCTCTTCATCTTGCCCCTCGGGGTTCACATGCGCTATGTCATCCGGCTTCATTTTCCTGCGTCAAACAACGTCGCTGAGTATGAGGCACTCGTCACGGGGCTGAGAATTGCCATCGAGCTCGGGGTCCGACACCTTGATGTTTGAGGTGACTCCCAGCTCGTGATCGACCAGGTCATGAAGAGCTCGAGTTGCCGTGACCCCAAGATGGAAGCCTACTGCCAGGAAGTACGGCGCCTCGAGGATAGGTTTCACGGCCTCGAGCTCAACCACATCTCGCGCAGATATAATGAGGTTGCCGACGAACTGGCGAAAATCGCGTCGAGTCGAACTACGGTTCCACCAGACGTCTTCACGAGAGATCTCCAGCAGCCATCCGTCGACCTTAGGCCAGACGGAGGGGTCGATGGGACGTCGGTCGACCCCCCTTCTGAGGCAGAAGCCCCCTCGACCGGGGCTGAAGCCCTGCAGGTAGAAGGATCGACCCCGCCATCTGACCTCGAGCTTGACTGGCGCACTCCGTACCTCGACTACCTTATCCAAGGGGACCTCCCCTCGAATAAGACCGAGGCTCAATGGATCGCTCGCCGGGCCAAAACTTTTGTGATCATTGGCGACAGTAGGGAGCTGTACCGCCGTAGCCCTACTGGCGTCCTTCAACGCTGCATCACAAACGGGGAAGGCAGAGGCCTGCTCAGCGATTTGCACTCGGGGGCTTGCGGTCATCACGCAGCACCTCAAACCCTCGTCGGAAACGCTTTTCGACAGGGATTCTACTGGCCGACCGCAGTCTCTGACGCCATCAAGCTAGTACGCTCCTGCAAGGGTTGTCAGTACTACGCGAGACAAACACATCTTCCGGCACACGCCCTGCAAACCATCCCCATCACATGGCCGTTTGCCGTTTGGGGGCTCGACCTTGTCGGACCGCTGAAAAGAACGACTGGCGGCTTCACCCACTTGCTTGTCGCAATTGACAAGTTCTCCAAGTGGATCGAGGCCCGCCCGATCACCAGCATCAGGTCTAAGCAAGCTGTGCTATTCTTCACCGACATCATTCATCGCTTTGGGGTCCCCAACTGCATCATCACGGACAACGGCACCCAGTTCACTGGTAAAAAGTTTCTGGATTTCTGCGACCACCATCACATTCGCGTGCTCTGGTCGGCCGTGGCTCATCCAAAAACAAATGGCCAAGTGGAACGTGCCAATGGCATGCTCCTACAAGGCCTGAAACCCAGAATTTTTGACAAGCTAAACAAGCATGGCAAAAGATGGGCCGCCGAGCTGCCCTCGGTCCTATGGAGCCTAAGAACAACGCCGAGCCGAGCCACGGGGTTCACTCCGTTCTTCTTAGTCTATGGTTCTGAGGCAGTGCTCCCAACCGATATCGAATACGGGTCCCCAAGATTGAAGGCTTACAACGAAAGAAACAATGACGCCGCAAGAGAGGACGCCCTCGACCAACTCGAGGAGGCCCGAGATGTGGCTTTGTTGTATTCTGCCAGGTACCAGCAGGGTCTCCGACGCTACCACGACAGACACGTCCGCAAGCGTGACCTCAACGTCGGCGATCTGGTGCTACGACGGAACCAGAACACCAAGGGACGCCACAAGCTCACGCCGCCATGGGAAGGACCGTACATCATCGCAGAAGTACTAAAGCCGGGCACCTATAAGCTATCCAACGAGAAGGGCGAAATCTTCACCAACGCTTGGAACATTGAACAGCTACGTCGCTTTTTTCCTTAGAAAGCCTCGAGGCTCTGTAATTTCTTTTTCATCAATAAAGAATACAGCAATGTTAAAACTTTTGTCTCACAGTGAGGAAGGATCGACTCTGCACTACCAGAATCGACCCTCCCTCGGGGGCTACACAGGGGGGAACCCCTCAGTCCCCGAAAAAACTTACACTCTTTTTTAAATTTTAAGAACCGCTTCTTAGATCAACGGCGCTGTAAGACCACTCTAAGGATCGAAAGGACCCTCGAGCCAGGAGTATCACCTATGCCTCCGGGGCTATGGTGCCTCCACTCAGTCCTTACGCCTTCTAGAGGTGCAACTTCACGCTAGGGAGACCTAAATGACGGTTCCTAACTTTGAAAGAGATTACACTCCCCGCCGCTTAGATCAGGTTCTCACACAATCCGCGAAGCCGCAAGAGCACCCTGAAGCTCGAGGGCAGTCGAGCCACGAGATCACTTACGCCTCCGAGGCTACGGTACCTCCACTCGCTCCCCTACGCCAAAGGGCGCGACTGCGTGTCAAGTAAATCGTACGAGAACACAATCCAAGCAATAAGGGAAGAAAAGCTCGAATGGAACTAAATTAACCACGAACTAATTTATGTTCCGAGTTTTCTAGGGCCTCCAAGGCCGCCACGACCAAAAGTTCAAAGTGACTAACTTATTACATGGGCCTCTGCGCCCAGATTTGGCTCACAGGCCTTCATCGTCAGCTGGCGGAACCACCTCAGGCTCAAAGAGCGAGGCCAGACGACTCCCAGGCCCCTCCGCGGCTTCAATCAACTCCAGGCAGGCGTTTTCATTATCCTCATCCGTCCGCTCCGGGTCTGTGATGAAGCCGTCGGTAACAAGCTCCATGTCAAACACAAACCCCGAGCGGACGACGGCCAGCGCCCTCTTCACGCCATGATGGAGGCTGTCCCGAATCTTCTCCCAGGCAAGGTGGCCTAGCGCCGCCACCCGACGGATGAAGGAGTTCCCTAGAGCATCTTCTCCGGTGTCGGCATCGGGCTCGACCCCCAGACCATCGCATACCGTGGTGATCGCGCCCTCGAGCAGCTGGGTCCTCCGGGTCTTGGCTTCGAGGAGGCTCTGCAGGGAGTTGGCGGTCGAGTGGGCCTCCCGGTTCTCACTCTCCAGCTCTGGAATACGACAAAACAAAATTAGTACCTAATACGAGGTCTCGACGGCACAATTACAACAGTCATACTTACCCTCGATACGGGTCTTCAAGCCTACAACCTCGTCGCGGAGCCCCCCGCACGTCTGCTCGAGCCCCAGGAGGGCGCTGTCCTTGTCACGGACGGTCGCCTTCAACGCCTCAATCTCCTGACGGGCAGTCTGGAGCGCTGCATCCCTCTCTTGGACGGCCCCGTTCAGCACCATGACCTTGTCCTTTAGTGCGCTGAACCGGGCCGTCACCTGCCCGATTTGGACATTGAGGAGGTCGCGTTGACGGCCAACCTAGGAGACGTCCTCCTCGAGCTCCTTGACCCGCGCCGCCAGGGGCTCGAGGTCCCTGCGAGCCTGGGCTGCCTCTTCCCGGGCCTTGTCCACCTTGGTGCGCATTGTGGCTTCAGCCGCCCAAGCCTGGATCGCCTCCTCCTTCACCGTCGAGTAGGCGGTGCGCAGCTCCGCCATCTCAGCGGTCCGATCGGCGAGCCTCTTCTGGGTCTCCTCGACCAGGGCCCGTTGCCAGGACAGCGACGCCCCACACGCCACTCTCACCTCGGATGAAGAGTGACTTGCGGCGGGAGCACTCCTTCAGTTCCTAATTCAAAAGAATACCAAAAAAGATAATGAAACCAAGGAAAAAAGACACTGAGAGCCATGAAAAAAGCTAACAGATTAATCGTACCTCGGTGGCATCCCGTATACCCCGCGAGACGGCGTCGGACGCCACGCAGAGTAGCCGGTCGAGATGCTGGCGGACGCCCTCGAGATACTGCCAGCGGTGCACCTCATCCCTGTCATTTAGAGTGAGGATAGGCTCGGCATCGGGGTTCGCGGCGTCCCTGAACTGAAGGGACGGGCCCCCCCACCTCGGGATCTCCTCCTCAGCCCGCGCCTCATGGGGACCCGGTCGACCTCCTCCGCCTTGAACGTCCCGACCATCCGACGGGCTCGACGAAGTCCCTCCTCGAGGGTGAGGGCCTCGTGAGACATCCGGCTCTCCTCCAGAGGCGCCTCCGGAGTCATCTGGTCAAGGCGTAGGCGACGCCGGCACAGCGGCATCACTCTGCGGCGATGGAACGCCGTTGCCACCGCCGCCGCCGTCAAGCCTCGAAGGCGAAGCTGCTGCAGCGCCGCCAGCAGCGGGTCCAGGCGCGGCTTCTCGACCTCCGGCACCCCGTATCCCCAGCGGTCCTCCCGCGCGATCAGCACACGGCCGGTGTACCGCGGCAGCTGGTTGTCGTCGTTGCAGAGATAGAACCAGCCCTCGTGCCACCCGCTATTGGAGGAGATGAGTCGAGCCGGGATGTACTGATCCGCCCGGCTCGACCTCAACTGGAGAACGCAGCTCCCCGCCCGCGCCGCGTAGAGAACTCCCTTCTCCCCCGCTCTCTTGGCGAAGAGCTCGCCCTTGAAGAGGTGAAGCCACAGGTTCCACTGCGGCTCCACCCCGAGGTACCCCTCACAGACCGCCGCGAAGATGGCGGCCTGTGCGACGGCGTTGGGGGCAAGGTGATGAAGCTCCACCCGGTAGTAGTGGAGAAGCGCGCGCATGAAGACCGACGAGGGAACGCCGAACCCCCGCTCGTGGAAGCACACGAAGCTCACCACATATCCTTCCGGGGGCGCCGGCTCCCGGTGGGCCGGCGGTGGCGCTATCCACTCCGGCTGCGACCGGCTCGTCCTTGGCCGCAGCAGCCCGTCTTCGACCAGCTCCTCCAGCCTCCTCTCCGTCACCGAGGAAGTGGCCCAATCTTCGGCGGGGAGGATTTGGCTCTTTCCGGCCATTGGCGCTGTCGGGAGGGGGATGAGCGAAGGGGGAGGCGGCGGCGGCAGCAGCGGTGTGGGCGGAAGGCGCAAGAAGGCTAGGGTTTCTTGAGGCTAAGGATGGCAAGAGCGCAAAGAACCGGAGGGGAACACAGACCCCTGGGTCTCGCCTTTATAGGCTGGGAAGAAGTCTAACGGCCGCGCGAAAAGGTAGGAACAGTTTCCCGCAATAAATGCGCTCACCTAACCGTCCCCCATGTCTTACAGGAGCAAGGCACGTGGTCGTCCCCCACGCCATAACCGAACGCCACGTCGCCCACTACCGCGCCGGTCTCGCCCTAAAAAGGCGTGCCTGGCTAACGGGCGGGGCGAGATCCACGGACGGATATTCCCAGATACCTATAACGGGCTCCGAGCCCACTATAAGTCTCGAGGGAACGGAAGCTGGCCCTCGACCTGGGTTCGACAGCTGCCCTCGAGCAACAGAGCAAGGGACGACCAGGGGTACGCCCGTACATGGCCAGGGCTCGAGCCACGCTCTCGAGGCACCCCAAGACGTATTCGAGGCCAAAGGACGAGGTCGAAGCAGGAATCCCCTCAGGGGAGGCATCGAGCCCTCGGATCCTGTCGAAGGGAACCGACATCCGCACGACCACTCCTTGGCATCTTTGAAGAGCGCCTCCGGGCCACGAGCCGACTCCTAACGACTGGAGCACGGGCTCTCACTCGAATATCCCCGCTAGCAGCTCACCAGAGATCGCCGGACTTGCCCAAACAGGGTAGTACGACGTTCCCCACCCCTCTTCCTCCTCTCTGTAGGAGGAGCGTGAGGGCCGCACAACAAAAGACGGCAGGGACTCCGATCGACCTCGTGTGCGCGAGGCTCGGGGGCTCGACCGCATCAAGGACTCCCTGATAAAACGTGCAAAAGACCTCAGAGGAGTCTTCTCAATACTCCACCGAGGCCTCGGGGGCTACACCCGGTGGGTGCGCTCGCGCGCCCCCACCAGAGAAGTCCCAAGAACGCTCGAAAGCCCCCGCCGGAAAAATCAACGGCGCTACGACTCCAGTTCATCGGCAAAAAGCCTCTAGGAGAGTGATCATACACTCACCCAAAGGCTCGGGGGCTACTGCCGGTACCAATAAAATAGGGTACCCACGTTGACCAATAATAAAGATCAAAACAACCTAGCCACGACAAAACACCGCCCACTTCAAAATGCACGACAGGTCCGCCCCGTACGAGACCGGCTCGACGGGATGCCTCGACCGCATCCCATCTCCGACTCGTACGAGGCCCCCTCGACGGGAGACCTCGACCGCGTCCCGCACGACAAGGCACCTCGACCGAACTCCGACTCGCGTGAGCCCGGGTCGAGGCGCTCGACCCCCTCTCTTTACCTACCCCAGGACAAAAGCCTCAGCATTTAATGCAATTACCTACTACCACCTACCGGCATGGTTGCGCGCGCGGTCGACGTGGGAACAATACCAGTGTTAGTCCTCACTGTTTTACCGCCCATCCCGTGATGGGAGGTGAAAAACGTCACTGCACCCACCTTACCGCACACTGTACGTCACTAGTTACCCTCGAGGGAAGATACGACAAAGTCCGTACGCCACGATTCCAGGGATTCGGACTTATCCGATCGGCCTCGACCCGGCCTCGACGCCTAACACAGCACAACAGGGAAGGAAGGACGGCATGGCGCGGCGCTCCGGGTCATTTCAGCGTCTCATCCTCTGTAACGCCACGGAGTCCAGGGATGGCCTCCCATTTCTAGGGCACGTCGCTACAGTCACCTCGACAGTGATCGACAAAACATCATCTCAAGGCATCCGTTGCCCCGGCCTCCTCTCGTCCTATAAAAGGGTAGGCCAGGGCTCTGGAGAAGATGACGGACAACAAACCAAGCACCAGATAGCGATCAACATCTCAAGCAATCATCTTGTATTCCTTTCTCCTCTTTGAGACCTGGGCTCACCACCCTCTCTCGCAAGCTTGTAACCCCTACGCAAGCACCTCGGTGCAAGGAAATACAAATCTCCCCCCCCCTGCTGGACGTAGGGCCTTCTCTTGCCCGAACCAGGATAAACCCTCGTGTGTTCTCCTTGCATCACCATCCGGGAAAGGGACACACAGCATTTACTCGTTGGTCTAGGACCCCATCGGGTCCGAACACCGACACTTGCTCTTTATGTCACTTTCCTAACTTCATGCTACTTTCCTATATTTCAATCCCATGTGACTTTTTAAAGCCTGTGCTACTACTTTCATTATGGGGCAACTCTTGGCAGCGACGACCAAACCCTTACCTTGTACCGTGAAAAGTAATATTTTAGAACCCGATGCTATTTTCCTCTATTTCAATCCCATGTGACTTTTCAAAGCCTCGCCACCACAATGTTCATTACATACGGTGGAACTTGGCTCCTTAATACATCTGAGCCACTACACAATCAGTCTAACAGTCGGCCACCTTATTATGAAACAATAGAAAAGAAAAACGATACTACATTAGAATCCCTTGCTACAGTGCAGGACTCTTGGTTTGCTTTATTTATAGCCACCTTATTATAGTTTCTATCACATAACCACTTAACCCCATGCTATCCTATCACACGAATCATATCGAAGCTAGGCTCTAGCCTCTCTCTAGGCAGTATTATTCATGGACACCAATAAACTTCAAAGACTTGCAGAGCTCTACTGAGCATTCAAGATACCAGCTTACTAGCAATTGAGCAAATGATAGGGATCTCACAAGCATAAAATGCAATCAATAGAAGATGTTATAGCCATAGCATTCAAGTTATGTTATGAGCACAAATTTGAGAGTATATACATCAGTTTACAGGGGCCCATATGTGCCCCCCCACCCCCACAACTGAAATAATAATCATAAATTTAAGAGCATACATCGATTCATAGGGGCGCATAAGTGCCCTGATGTGCATAGAATCCAAATTCAGAAAGCCATCCAACTATAGGGGGAAAGGATATATACACCATGTTCTGCAGCATTACTTCAACAGTAATTTTCAGCGAATGAATAATATTTTTTTCTCATAACAAATAGCATAAGCTAAATTTCAGCGAAACGAACGGGTGAGAGAGAGTTTACACTAGTCCAGAAATGCAGGTAAAAATGAGTTCAGACAAAGTTCACATCCGCGTGTTAAAACAACGAGTTCAGACTACTCCTTCCCTGAGCCCCTGGCACAGTTCAGACTTGTTCACTAATCACGGCCGTGTTTAGTTACACCAAATCGGCAGGGCAAATTCTGCACAGTAAAAGATTCCACACTATAGCATTTCGTTTGTATTTGTGAATATTTGTTCAAACATTGAATAATTAGGCTCAAAAGATTTGTCTCGCAAAGTACAACTAAACTGTGCAATTAGTTTTTGATTTCATCTACATCTATTACTTCATACATGTGTCGGTATTTTGATATGATGGGGAATCTTCTTTTTACATAGTAGAATTTTTAGAGAAAATTTGGCATCTAAACTAGACCTACTGCGAAAAATGTCAAGAAAAATGTCAGACTAGTTCATCTAGAAGCAAACTACTCCTGCAGATGATTTGATAAATGAATCGTCATCCGTCAAGGATTGTACCATACTATTAGTATACTACGTAGTACCATCGACGGGGTCAACATTTGGTAGCGAGGACAGCCCAAAAACGCCCAAACCCTCAAAATCAAACGTCAATATAATCAGGCCTGGGCCTGGCTGGTGTCCCTCCAGCCCGCTGAAGAAGAAGAAGAACTCACGCAACAAAGCGACCTGAAACTGCGAGCAAGCAACCAAGGGGGGAGAGCCATGGCGAAGCCTCGCGGCGGCGGCGGCGGCGGCCTCCTGGACTTAGAGGGGCACTACGCCTTCTACGGCGCCTACCACAGCAACCCCGTCAACGTGGGCATCCACGAGCTCTTCGTCTGGCCCATCTTCCTCACGGCGCTCATGCTCCTCCACCTCACCGCCCCCTCCGCGCACGCCGCCGGCATCGGCGCCGCGGTCTACGCGGCCTACTACTTACTCCTCGACCGCCGCGCGGGCGCGCTCGCCGCCCTCCTCTGCTACCTCTGCTGGGCCGCCAGCGGCGCCCTCGCTGCCCGCCTCGGTTTCTCCGTTGGATGGAAGGTAAGGGGGGGAAAACGACGCCCTTTCCCATCGATCCTTGACTTATAGCTCGTCCTA
This sequence comes from Saccharum hybrid cultivar R570, assembly GCA_038087645.1. Classification (NCBI taxonomy): domain Eukaryota; kingdom Viridiplantae; phylum Streptophyta; class Magnoliopsida; order Poales; family Poaceae; genus Saccharum; species Saccharum hybrid cultivar. The sequence continues at coordinate 4,382,709 of JAQSUU010000198.1, forward strand.
TATCATGTCTTCTGTGCTTGGATTTCTATAATCAGCTACAATTAGTAGGGTGCCTTGATTTTGGTATCCACGGGGCAAAATTGGGTTTCTATAATCAGCTACAGTTAGTAGGGTGCCTTGATTTTGGTATCCACGGGGGAAAATTGGGTTTCAGCTACAGTTGTGACTAAAGTCGAGTACCGGTGCCTTGATTTTGGTATCCAGGGGGAAATTGTTAGTCCATCTGATTAAGCGAAGATCAAAATTCGTCTGATTAATCGAAGATAGCAAAATTTCAGATGAGCTTCATCCTTAGTATATTCAGTGATATGAGTAGGTGGTTATGTACTTGTACTTCAGCCGGCTGATAAGCCGGTTTGGGAATACACTCTGAGACTTTTATTGGTGCAATAGAGATATTCGGATGATGCTGGTTACTGCAGTTCGCTTGTTGACGAATTTTAGTCTATACTGTTCAATTTTTATTGAGGGATTCTCATGTGAAGTTTTTGTCCAGTTTTCCCCATTAGTTCCTTTGAGGTGGTTGATACTGAGAAACTGAAAGAGCTTGATCTATCAGAGTTTCTCGATGAGTTTTTTTTAATGTGCAGTTGTGATCTAGCTCTGCTGTATGTATTTTCTTAGTTCATTTAGTGCTAGATATAGCCTATTGGTAATTTCATTTTCAAAAACTGCCCTCTTTTGTTGACCAAGTTACCCAATATGCTAATGGAGCATCTATGTTTTAGTTTTGTTTGTGACTGAAGTAATGGTCAAATGAATGGCAGGCAGATGACATGTATGGCAATATGATGGTCAATATTGATCTGCTCTGCTTTGCTGTTTGATAGTAGTCTACGAGCATAATTGAATATACTCATAAATAAGTTGATCGAGTTGTGTGCAGCTCTTTTCTTTAATAGAGAAGAATTAAGGGTGCGAGGATTAATTGCTGGCTGCTAACTAGATTTGATAGCATCCTAACTGATGAGCTCTAGAAACCTGCTTTCCCATTTGTCAAAAGGGTTGTGGCCGCCTCCCAATGCTAACTTCAAGTTACTGGCATAGCATGGGTTCTTTTGCTGATGTGCACAGGTCTGGACAGATAATGTGTATTTGTTGTGAAATAGAACAAAATTTACATACTGGATAATTTATTTTTAGTTTACTGTTGTCCTTCAAAAAATTCAACCCAAGAGATGAAACTATCGGTTACTTGGCTCTTCAACTGACATACCTTCAACAGACAAAGGGCTTAATTTTTCATACTCTGTACTGTAGCAAAGAAATATTTGGTTCTGAGAGGGGACCATCTATAGATTGCCATACAGTACAAAATTGGCAGACTTATAAATATCTGCTTTTTTTATATGGCGATCCTTCTATTAAGCATTTAAGCTTGTTGTAACCACAAAAAGGCACATTGCACTTCACTTCTTCCGCTCTAATTCTGCACCACTTGCGATCACTAATGATGCTACAATCAAACTAATTGCCTGTGTTTAGTAGCTTACCTGTATCAATAAGAAGGCATTTAGCATATCTGTGCTAAACGGTGTTTGAATTAACTAATTCTTGAGTCTGCTTCCTACAAGTTGATAGCTCCTTTAAACTAATAAGTCGATATAACTTAAATATTTCAGAAGCTAGACTGTCCAGGTGACTTACTTATACACTGGCCCTCTTTCGTAACAACACAATTTATAAATCTGGCAGCATTGTACCTTTGCTTTGTTCTTAAATGCCTAGAGCAAAAAGATGAAATAATTATAGAAACTCTTGTTGCCTGTATTTCATATTTTCAGTGTGAACTGATGTAGTTGCAAGGCGCTTCTTTGGTCTTTGGCTCAATCATTAACTCTTATATACATTTTTTTATTAAAGGTTGTATTGGTGGCTCAGTTGGTCTGTTGGACTATGCAATTCATTGGTCATGGAGTTTTCGAGGTAAGTTTGTCATTCTATTTGGCTTTGGCGCTAGTTATTGTGTAGTCACACCCATAGATTACTTGTAAATCTTATTGTCCTTGCAGAAGCGAGCGCCTGCTCTCCTTGACAATCTTGTCCAGGCTTTCCTGATGGCACCATTCTTTGTGCTGCTAGAGGTAAACTTTTGCATTGCCATGGTTTGTTGGCAACATTGCTGCTTCGCTGGATGGATAACATGACCACTCATGATAATCTTGTTTGTTTCAGATTCTTCACACATTTGGCGGGTATGAACCGTATCCTGGCTTCCATGACAAGGTGAGCAAGTTGATTGAGGAAGCCCGGAAGGAATGGGAGGACAAGAAATCAAAGAAGTCCTCATGAGATATGTGTGAATTAACGGCTCTGAACTGTTGAGGTCTGCCTGCTCGAGATGAACCTGCTGGATTGGATGAATCTGTTGCAAGGATGGTTACTGAATACTGATACTGTTTATGTTGTATAAGATGATGTGTACTATGTGTGTCTTGTTTCTTGAGATATTTACCTGGCTGTATAGCCTTCAAAAACATACGTTTTTTTTTCTATGGTCACTTTTTTTAAAACTTGCCTATATGGCTCGAAAACGAAAATATTTTTTTTCTACGGCCTTCCGTCCGATTCAGCCTTTTGATGGTGTTAAGTGCGAGATAAGATGACTATTTTACCCCTGGCGGTAAAAAGGCTGTACATGATTTTAGCTAGAGCTAGTTTTGGTTTGGCACGCAAATGAAGTACACGGGGCACAAAACTCAACCGCACGAGCCAATCTCCCATGTTCGTGCAACAACGAGTACACGACGAACGAGAAGTCCTACTCCAGCTCGTACCTCGTAGCAGGTGGCCGCATGTCCATTAAAGCCTAGGCTAGGCACACCGATCGGCCATCATGCACGCGCGTACAGTAAAGAGGTGGCCGAGATGGAGATGACGAGTGGCGCTGGAGGCGTGCGAAAGCAGCTGGACGATCCGGCGGCGGCGGAGCCGTGGCCGCCGGTGAGGGACGAGAAGAAGATGTGGCGCCGGGTTTTGCTCGTCGGCAGCCTGGTGACGCTGCCGCTCCTCGCCTTCTTCGTCCTCGGCCGAGAGAGCGCATCATCGTCCTCGGCCTGGCTGCAGATGGCTATTGCCAAGCTCACCGCCATGAACGATGGAACAGCAGGTACGGTCCTGTTGCGTGTATGCTAGTACACGCGTGCTTAGGGCAGTCCCAACGGTAATAAATGACCGTTTCTATCTGCATTTAACAGGGCAAAGAAAATGACGTGGCAGTGGAATAAATGAAGAAAGAGATAGTAAATGAAGAAATCGTTTCTCAACGAGGGAACGACGTCGACACGAGGAACGAGGCTCTACAAAACAATGAAAACGCCACCGGAGAGAAACTACTTGTTTCTATCGGCATTGATTCGGATCAGGTATGCCGCCACAGCGTTTGTTAAAATGTGACAACATCTGTTATACAGAAATATTGCTACAGTTGATCCATCTCTTTTGTATGCTGCATTTAATCCATCCTTTGTATTAATATTGTTATAGAAACTATCGGTTGGGAATGATGGTTTCTACAAATATTAATTCTCTCTTGGATATTGTGTACAGTTTCTATTGTTGGGACTGCCCTTAGGACAGTCCCAATGGGATATTTATTATAGTTTCTATCTATCTTAATTAGGTTGACAGCTAAGCAAATTGCTAAGCTAGCACTAGAGTTAATAAGGAGAGAGATTGCGAAACAAAGAAATCGTTTCTTCCTCCCGACTCGACGTCCTCGCATGGTTCAAGGCGTGAAGAAACCGGCAAAACAGCGTTGGGAGGACTCTGGTCGTTTCTATCCTCCTTCTTCCAGATCATGTGCGCGCGATGCCTAGCCGGTGCCGCGGAGGAGCTGATCGGCCGCACCAGAACGCCGGCGACGCTGCGGCCGCGCGCTCAAGCCAGCCGCGTCGCGGGAGCCCATCCCCTCGGACGCCACCGCCGTATGCTTGCAGGGCCATGCCCCTGCGTTATCTCGCTGAGCCTAGAGAACTCTGACGCAAAGCTCATCCTTGCTGTGCCGCCCATGGACGCGACAAACGTGGAGATTGCTGGGTTCGGCTTCGGCGCTGGCAGACTTCGCAGCATCGTCGCCCACGGCCACCGCCTGCTGAGCTTGGGCATGGCCGCCCGGCGCATGGATGCCTGCTTGCCGGCCGCATGCTTGCTGCCCACGCCCCGTGGACAACAAAGACAAGCAAGCGCAGGCATAGCAGCCCGATTCGATACGATCTTGGATCTTCTCACCCCATTGCTTGCTTCAGCCATTCCTTTAGTTCTAGATGCAAACAAAGAGAAGAGAAATCCAGTTCCAAGCAACGAAAGCGAGGAGCAGAGGACTGGACAGAAAAACAAAATGCACAGAAGATCCAGAGATAGGAGAGAAGCACACGGTAAATGATTGGCTAGATTTTTGTCTACATACTAAATAGAAAAGTTGCATTGAAAAGAATGATTTCTTGCTACGATATCCTAGACTGTAGAAACTACTTATGATTTCTCTATTGGGACTGCCCTTATATACAAAACTGAGCTCAGCCACCTCCAGGGTTCACGAACGCTCCTCGTGTGCACGGTCGTGACGAACACCTGACTCGCTCGCCTTTTTTTTTTTGTGCCCAACCGCGCTCAGGGCTGATGCGGGAGAAACAGAGGAAGGGGAAGTAAGCAGGAGGGGCATTTTAGTTATTTCGCGTATCTAACAGCGGTCAAACTGATGGCACACACTAACAGACTTGACTTGATGGAAGGTCGTAGAAAGAAAAAAAATTATTTTTAGACCTCACAGGTAAGTTCAAAATAAAAAGGCCATGAAAGAAAGACGCATTCGTTTTTAGAGGCCATACAAGTAAATACCTCTCGTTTGTTTAATAAATTGAGTTGCGAGGATTTTTTTTATATATATTGTTGTTGTTGAGGTATGTTACTAGTGGACCCAATTCGTATCAAACATGCACAAGGAAGCGTGTACTCTGGCCCATGTGTTAGCCCATCTCACTCCGCAATTCACTCTGGCCCATGCTGCTAAGTAGGAAAAAGACCACCCTCAAATCATCTTCAACAAGAAAACCTGACGTCCGCCGCCTCCACATTTAGCACCAGTTTAGGCCTACCTAGCAATAGCCGTGTCTACATGGACAAGTGGACAACCCGCTGACTCGGCCATCTGGACTGAAAAGGGACTTGGACGGCCATGTGGATTAAAAAGGGTCTTGGGCCCAAACTAACTGAGCCAGCGTGTCCCTCTCTCTCTCTCGTCCTCAAAGATGGAAGGGAGAACGGGCTCGTAGCCCAGTTGGTAGCGTGTTCCGGTGGGAGCGCTACCCGCCCGAGTTCAATCCCAGGATCAGACCGGGTGTCTCATCGAGATTCATTTCCAAATAATGAACAGTGTCTACTTGATTGTTTATGGGTCTCTGCCACTCACGCGTGGTGCCACGAGGGGAACGTAATGAGCCCGTCGCCTAATGAGTCGGAGGATTCCGGTAATATTAAGAAGAACGTGGTCTTAGATCTGTGTGCAGTTGTAGGTCTATTTGTACACATATGATATGTGTGGTGGTGTGCATGTGTATGAACAGCTGTATCCAGATGGAAGACTTTAAAAAAAATGGAAGGGGAAAAAAGAAACAACAGCCTTGCTAGTTGGAGGGTCTAACAATCGAGTGAAACTCGATGTTCCGATGTTGTATTAATTAAATTTATCCTAGTTTCGTCTGCCCACCGTACGTACTCGGTACCAGGCCCCACCTCCACGTATAGAGAACCCGAGCTGCGGTGGTGCCAGCTGCCCAGCCCAGCCAGCCATGGCCAGCCACGGTGGTGCGCGAGGGACACAGGGGGGCCCGCGCGAGCACGGGGTGGTGATGGCTGAACAAACTGAAGCTACTGACCGAGGGTGAAGAAGACACGCATGAGCCATGATGGGAAGCTGTCGTCGATCGGCTGCTGGCCGGCCTGGCGGACCTGAGCAGCAGGCCTTTCAAGGCCGCTTGGGTTACAAGTGCGATTCACTACACTTGAGTGATCCAAGTGACTGTGATGATCTGTTGGTCTATGATTGATCTTGTTCTTTATTTCTTGGTGTGGGAGGATGAGCTGAACTGGGACGGACGACGAACTACCAGCTTGCATTGTCCGGCCAACGGCGGCGACCTACCTACGGCTTTGACAACTACCTAGGTCCTCAACTACATCTGTGTGTGTGTGGCTGTGTGTGAGTTGTGTAAAGCCTCTGTCAAATCGGATGTTTGACACATGCATAGAGTATTAAATATAGACTAAAAAATAACTAATTGTACATATTGCGACTACTTTGTGAGATGAATTTTTTAAGCCTAATTAATCCATGATTTGACAATATAGTGCTACAGTAAAGCTGCAGTAAACATGTGCTAATGCCGGATTAATTAGGTTTAATAAATTCGTCTCGTGGATTTTTAGGACTTGTGTAATTTGTTTTATTATTATTATCCGAACACTCCCATGTGACATGGGATGTGACGCCACTTAAACCTTAGCAATGATTTAAATACCACCAAGATTCGTCACAGGCTGACATCTGATGCGACGTGCGTGTCTACTGCTGGTTTACCAAGCCGCGCCGTTCATGAGATCAAATCGATGCAGTGTGTGAGACCGATCATCGTCCATGCAAAGTAGGAGTAGGCCAGCCCAGCAAACCCAGTCCATCCCACACGACACAGAGGCTTCTTGACTCTTCGCCGCGCAGATGCTGCAGCTACTCTAGCTCCATGAAGCCATACACATATATGAAATAATTTGTGCCATTATGAATATGGTAGTCCCAAAACTTCATGCACTTATGAAATGAACCGTGCCACAGTAATTTATGACACATGCAGCCTACCAGCTTTGAGTTGCTACAGCTTTGACATGGGCATGCAAAGTGAAGCAAAGATTGGTAAATGATTCCAACATGAACATGCAAAAAAAACAACAACAATGAATTCGATCGGCGGCTGATCTTGCAATGCTTAGACTCAGGGTGCCACAGCACATTGTTAATTAACAACTTTGCACACCATATGCAAAAAAAAAAAGATGATAAAGTAACACCGTACCCTAGTTCTACTGATGCTCCAATGAATAAGAAAGGCAACGGGGTACGTTATAGAAACCAAAGATGTCAGCCAAAAAGATACAGGTAACCCAAACACCCAGATTTAGTCGACATATAATCCAATAAAGTCAACAAATAATGGAGAAAATTAGTTTCTCGGCCCTAGAAGAAGTCATGCTTAGTTTATTGTCCCTTTTTCTTTTGAACTTGCTTATTTGGCCTTGAAACGAGTTTCTTTCAGTTTCTTGGCCCCTCCGTTAGGTTGATAAGCTAACGGTGTTAAAAAGTGACACGAAATTACTCTTTTACCTCTGATACCGAATGCAACCGAGTCTATACTAAAGTCATACAAACCTTTCAAGCAGCCTACTATCAATAATTTTCCAAAATAAAGTACAATATATTTTTCAAGCATGGAATCATTATTTTGTAGCATTGAAAAATATATTTTGGGAAAATATTTTGAAAATATTTTTTTAGTGTTGGGAAAATATTTTTCAAAGCTAAAAAATAATGATTTCATGCTCGAAAAAATATTATACCTTATTTTAGGAAATTATTGATAGTAGGCCGCCTGAAAGGCTTGTATGGCCTACTGTAGGCTGTTGTACTATTGCATTCGTCGCCAAGGGTAAGAGAGTAATTTTGTGTTGCTTTTAACACCATTAGCTTGCCAAACTAACAGAAGGGCCAAGAAACTAAACGAAACTCATTTTGGGGCCAAATAGCCAAGTTCAAGAGAAAAAGGGTCAAGAAACTAAGCACAACTTTTTTTAGGGCCAAGAAACTAATTTTCTCATAATAATGCTGCCAAACAAGTAAAAGCACATGTTCCTCAGCAAATCATAATAACTTAGATCCTTAGCTAAAGCTTAGACGATGGAACATCATTATTAGACCCAACTACGAGGCCAAACCCTTCGCCCACCACCTTCATCCCCTCGAGCCGGCTGGGGCACCTTCATCCCCTCGAGCCGGCTGGGGCCTAATGCATGATGGCGTCCTAGTCCTCCTGCATCATGGACTGGCGGAACATGACTCTCCGCGAGATAGGGGCGGATCTACAGTAGGTGCATGGGGGTACACCTGTCCCCCCAAAATTTCTGGAAAAACACCAAGTATATATATCCTTTAATACCTTATACATGTATAATACATTGTTAAATACAATTGCTAGCCTGCTCAGCACATACAACAGCTCCAACACTCTACCTTCGTTGCTTTTTTGGCCCAACAACAACCCAATTCCAAACTACACAACATGTATATATGTACAAGCATTGCTGAACAGCTAGACGAAACGACGCGACTTGCCGACTTCCTTCCTCAACCCCGCCGGCAGCTGCAAAGACGGAAATCCTCGTCGCGACGTCACTGAGACGTTGATGGTTGGGCGGCCGAGGCGCTACTGCTTCCCTGACAATCCATCCGGCAGTCCGGCCGCTTCCCCTGATGCAAATGGTAAAATTCAGTCTTGTTCCATTCCAACCAATCCTTAGACATTAGTTCAGTAAGCAATAGTTCTAGTTTGCAGAATTCCTCTTCTAATTTGACCACTTATTTTCTTAGAAAATATGTGTCCCTAGAGTACCCAGTATGTATTTAATTTTATTATTACAGAACATCAAGCAGTATGAAGAGGAATAACAACTATTTTAATTTGACCAATTATTTTTTTAGAAAAATATTCGTTCCATCTATATATAGTCGCAACTATTTATCAACATTTAGTGATTTAATTATGTTATGTCCATGTTGATGAACTATATTTTTTTTGAGAGTCAACGGGGAATTCCCCACCTGATATGTTGTATTTCGCCTCAAAAACGGCCCGTCAGATAGTACGGATTACTTATTACATGTTTCAGTTCTCTATATCATTGATGTAGAGAGTTGATGAACTATATCATTTTCGTTCGTACCCCCATAATTGAAATCCTAGATCCGCCACTACCGCGAGATGAAGTCGTCATCGACCTCGACACGGCCCTTCCTCTCGTACTCGGCGCGCGCCTAGGCCTGGAACTTCCTGAAGTCGGTGTTGATGTGCTCGTTCTACTAGAATCCTAACAATAGCCGACGGTTTTTAAACCGTTGGCATCTGTTTGTACACTCGGAAAACTAAAGTTGCCGAGGGTATACCATTGGCCATTTGTAGTCGGCCATTTGACCAATAGCCGAGCAGATGTCGGGCACTTATTTGCCAACGATGAAAGCCCGACGACGGTCCACTATCGGCTAATTGATATCTACGCTAACAAGACATACGCACAGCCATTTCATTTCCCGATTGTTTTCATACTCTTAGCCATTTGTTTTAACTTTTCCCAAAAATAATTATAATAGTTTTATTTATTATACCTATTTTTGTTTGTTTGTATCTGTGCAAGTTTCGGGTATAATTGTAGTGTACGTAGATGCCTTTCACGGCCGTATGGATTGCATTCTGACACATTTCATCAAGATAGAGAAATATTAATATATAAACACATAGCTCTGGAATATGCTTCTCTGCTGCACTGAAACTTTGATAATATGTAGTACACGTTTTCTCATGTTCTGAGAAATGGATCAGCAAATAGTTCGGTACATACACATGTTCTCACGTGCTATACAAAATCAACAGAAAAAAACAGCAAGTCCATCTTTTCGGGTGCTCCTTTGACGAATTGTGTAAGGCTTCGTACCTTAGTGACATGATCATTTGGGACAAGACTGATCTGGATTGCAAAAAATTAAAATTAAGTTCCAAATCAACAGACTGATAGAGCCGAAGCGGTGGCTCGGTTGGTCAGCACGCACAAGGCCAAAGGCTGTGCGGCTCGGCAACCCTGGGTTCGAAGCCCAGTGCCTACTGTATTTCCGCTCAGTGAGTGAGAACGGGGACACTGTGCCCCGGTTCTAAAAAAAATCAACAGACATGTTAGCGAGAAGTAATGGGAACAGAACTATGGAAGATTAAAGGAAGAGAACATTGAATTTGATAATACCTTTCCGGAAGGTAGAAGAGATGGATCAACCAAATCTCATGTCATGTTATCAAAAGAAGAGATTCTGAAAAGATACTAAACAGAAATATGATGAGTTTGGATTAGAACAAAATAATATGCTTATTGAAGCTGTCCCTTCTGTCCATGCCGCATGGCCTATAGAGCTTCAAACAGGAAAAAGAAAGTGATGCATGCCCATCAGGAGGGACAGAGATCAGAGATGGCTTTCACGGCCTGATTGGTCATTATGTACTCGCTCGTAACCACCAGTCCACGATCTTATCCTTTGAACGTGTGCAATAAATTTAGCCGATGGTACGTGTTAGTCAAAACCATCGGGCATTACATGAACGGTCGGCAATTCTATTGAATAGCCGAAGGGAGTTGATTGCACCGTCGGAAACTATAAAACCAAATAATATTGTTTCCGATGGGTCGTCGGTGAGTTCTATAAACGCTCGGGTAAAGTTAGGATTCTACGGAGGACTCGGCGAGATGATCTCCGTGCTCCTGGTCCTGGGAGAAGCACTTGAGCGGGTCGTTGGTCATCTCCATGTAGTACTCGTAGAACCAAACTGACTGGTAGCCCACGCCTGAGCTCTCTCTTTGTTTGGATTCTAAATTGGGCTGGGCCGCAACAAGGCCTTGTAGCCCACACCGGCGGACTCTCGGATAAGGAAGAGGCTTTTCCTGTATACCATTAAAAAAGATGGTCTATTCCTCTATACCACTAAAAAGTTCGATCGTCTCTGTATGCCATGACACTTATCTCTTTTGCCCAACACGTCATTCCGTCCGCTGCTCCTAACAGTGGGTAACAGTGAGGAGAAAAGACCGAAGTGCCCTCAAGGCAGAGAGGCTGTATAAAATAAGGCTTTTCCTTGTGTGTCATTAAGAAAGATGGTCTCTTCCTTCGTGCCACTAAAAAGTTGGAGCGGACTTGTGTGCCATGACACTTTTTTTTTTGTCTTCCAAGCCATTCCATCCATTTTCTGTTTGTTTTTTACTATTTGCCAGCCTTAACATGTGGGCCTGACTAGAAAAAATGTGTAAAATGCCCCCTATCTCCCAATCGCTCCCCACGCATGTCCAAAATACCGGCGAGCATGGGCCATGGGGCGCCGCGGCGGGGCGGCTCCCGCACGCGATTGCCGCGATGGCGAGCGTCAGGCCGAGGTGGGGTCCGTCACGAGCCGGAACACGTCGTCCCCCAGCCCCACCACGGGCCACGGCCTCCTTCCAGCAGACCTCGGCCACCAGGGCGTCCCCGCGCACGTGGTCCTGCACGACGCAGGCCCACTGCCCGTAGGAGCCCTCCACGGCTCCACCACGTACGATGCCTCGTGACCTGACAAAGAGGAGGCTAGCAGGGGCGTCACATAGGCCAGCGCCTTCTCCTTCGACGAAGCTCTTCTATGGCGGCGCACAGAGAGGAGCGGCCTGCTGTTGCTGGGTTCCTCGGAGGCGGCGTCGCCATCGTAGATGACGTCGTAGGAGTCGACGCGGAAGGCGAGGTCGCCCCTGGCATCAAAGACGGTGAAGCCGTCGTAGTTGAAGAGCAGCGACTTGCGCCACACTGTCAGCACCGTGGGTGGCTCTGCCTCCTTGTCGGGCGTGACCGTGATAGGCCCGGCGTGCTCTGGGTCGGCGGCGTTGGGGTGCACCTTCATCTTGGGCATTTTTATGTCTTTCTCGCTCGCTCGCTCTAACTTGTGCTAGCCTGGTAGGGCACAGTTCCGTGCAGAGTGGAGACGAAGGCCTGTGCGTGCGTGCTTGTTGTTTGTTGGGGACGACACACGTGTCTGCGCTGTGGGGCAGGACGCACACGGCGGCGTGCTCCGGACAGCACGCAACAGGGAGAGAAGAGAACAGAGCTTGCGTGCGAACTGCCGTCCTCCGAACTACGCCCACGTCGGACCGAGCTCTGCGCCGTCAGAGCTACCGGAGAACTCCGCTGCCTGCGCCTCTGCACCACCTCCGGTTCTGGGTCTGATGATCCACTGCACGGGCGCGAGACCGCAGCGACCTCGGCGCAGCGGTCGGCGGCGCGCGTGGCCACGCGGGATGCCGACAAGACCTCGACGACGAGGGGCCGGCGGAGGGCGTGCCAGTGGTCGCCGTCGGACGCCCACACCTGTACCCGTACCCGAGCCGGTCGCCGGCCAGCACCTGTGGGTGGCCCGCCAGCGCAGCGTCGTGCGACAGGAGCGGCGCCAGCTGGCCACCAACGACGTGCGCGGCCAGCGAGCGGTGCAGCGGCTTGCCGAGCAGGTGGAGGTGGCGAGCAGCAGGCGACGGTGGACTCGGCGCGCTATTGCGGTGTCCCTGGTCGCGCCTCGTCTAGACGGCCGCGGCGAGGAGCAGGGAGACGGCGTGGGCAAGGAAAGAAGCAGGGGAGGGTCACTGCTCGATGACATGCTCGTCGCCGCCGCGTCCATGGCTGGCAGTTTCGAGGCTGCCGCTGCCGCTGCCGCCGCATATTCGAACCAATGCACGAACCAATGCAATACGTGCTTGTACTGTATTTGTGATTACAGCGGTGAGAGAATAACAAGGTTTTCAAATTTCTGCTACTCAAAACTTAAAAACATTGCAAATAATCTAAATATTAATTAAATTAGTGCGGTAAAAAATGGTCAATAACAATTAGTTTATGACAACCCGTCACTTTGGCGCCAAAAAAACTGGTCCATATCAGTAATCTTGGCGCCCAAACGCTCAGTCCAGGGAGTGACACATAGGCAAACGGCTATTTTATACAGCTCTCTGCCTTGAGGGTACTTCGGTTTTTTCTCCTCGCTGTTACTCACCGTTAGAAGCAGAAACGGACGGAATGACGTGTTGGGCAAAAGAGATAAGTATCATGGTATACAGGACGATCGAACTTTTTAGTGGTATAGAGGAATATACCATCTTTAATGGTGGTATACAAGGAAAAGCCTCGCGATACAGGCCGTCCCGTCCACTCGGACTCCGAATCGGCAACCGTTAGAACTTAGACGGGAGCGGAGGGGGCGACCTAGGGAGGGTTCGCCGATTGGGGGCAAATTTGGGATCCGGGCATCCGGCGACGCCTCCACGGAGGGGAAGCCAGGGAGGGCGGACGGGAGGAGCGACCCGGCGTCTGGCAAAAAGGAGGCTGGGAGGAGATCCGGCGGTTGGCTGGCTCGCCGGCGCGGCTTGCGGCGGCCACCTGGCGTACCGCCGCACTGGAGCTGAGGAGCGGCGGCGAAGCAGCCAACCCCAGCAGCAAGCCGGCAGGCAAGCAGCGAGGTAGGTCACTAATCTCACTTCTTTGTAACTTGTTTTGGTATCTTGCAGCAGCCTTGCGCACTGGTAGCCATGGTAGGAAACTAGGAACGTAGGATTGTACTAGCACATTGGTAGCACATTGCACATTCCTGTGAGAAGCTAGGAACGCACATTGGTAGTTATGTGGTAGGAATGCAAATTTGTAAAATTCGCAAGCAATTAGTAATTTGTAAAGATGCTTTCTTCAGTGTGAATGAAGATAATATAATGGAGATTTTTGTGGCTGTTAGGAAGCATAAGCCCAACATTGAGAATAGTATTGTTGTCTTATTTGAACTATCCTAAGTTTATGAGCTTTATTCGAGGCAAATTTTATATTTAATTGTAGATTTGAGATGTTTGTAAGACAAGCTTGTGTACTTGTATTCGAAGTTACCAAATTACATTTGAGATATAAAAAAAATTGAATTATCGGACCACCCTAGCTTCAAATCCCATATAAGCGCCACTGACCTGATGCCTCCATTCCTTACATGGTTTGCTCGAGAGCCATGTGACCCACCACCAAAGAATGTCCTGGCAAGGTGCTTCTCGCTGACCATCGAAACACAGAGCTTCATGTCTACCCACCACTAAAGATTGTACTTGTTTTGGTGGCTTGCAGTCTTGCACACTGGTAGCCATCATAGGAAGCTAGGAACGTAGGATTGTAGTGGCACATTGGTAGCGCATTGCGCATTGTTGTGAGAAACTAGGAATGCACATCAGTAGCCGGCGGTAGGAGTGTAAATTTTTAAATTCGCAAGTAACTAGAAATTTGCAATGACGTTTTCTTCATTGTGAATGAAGATGGTATAATGGAGACTTTTAAGGCTGTTAGAAAGATAAGCCCAGCATCAAAAGAAATAGAATAGTTGTCTTATTTGAACTATATTGTAAGTGTGAGATTTTCTGGAGGCAAATTTTATACCTAATTGTGGATTTGAAGATGTTTGTAACACAAGCTTTTGTCCTTGTATTGTAAGTTGACAATTTACATTTGAGATATTAAAAAAATCCACTTATTGAACCACCCTAGCTTCAAATCCTATATAAACTCCACTGACCTGATGCCTCCATTCCTTCCATGGTTTGCTCCAGAGCCATGTGACTCCCTACCAAAGAATATCCTGGCAAGGTGCTTCTCGCTGACCATCGAAACACACAGCTTCATGTCTGCCCAGTCCAAGCTGGTTGTGCTTGGTGCACTGATCTTCTTCCTTCTTGTCTCGTATGGCTCATGCACTAGGATCGTCAACTTTAATGCCTCCCACGTCACTGCAGACCCCTACTGGGTGGCTGCCAGGGCCACTTGGTATGGTGCGCCAACCGGCGCTGGCCCGTACGACAACGGTATGTACATGAATGTTGGTGCATGGTGCCAGATCGTAGATGGCGTGCATTGTTGGACAATCTGTAAGCTTTGTGCATGCAGGTGGCGCTTGTGGGTTCAAGAATGTGAACCTGCCTCCTTTCTCGGCCATGACATCGTGCGGCAACCAGCCCCTGTTCAAGGATGGCAAGGGCTGTGGCTCGTGCTACCAGGTACATTACTTGGTCAGAGATACTATTTCTAGGATATCAAGAAGTTCGTTTGTGCTGTTGGCTGTCCTCGTGAAAATGGAAACAGAGACAGAAAACTAGATGACTAACTCCTTTCATTTGTTGCTGACCTTTTTCAGATACGATGCGTCAACCACCCCGCGTGCTCTGGCAACCCGGAGACGGTGATGATCACCGACATGAACTACTACCCAGTCGCCAAGTACCACTTTGACCTCAGTGGCACGGCGTTTGGTGCCATGGCACAGCCCGGCCGCAACAACGAGCTCCGCCACGCCGGCATCATCGACATCCAGTTCAGGAGGTCCGTAACATGCACTGCTCGTTTCATAGAACCAGATGGCAAGCAATCTGAAGGCCCTGCACCAACAGAATCATACTTCCACTTCACAATTTAGCGTTTTTGTATGCCTATGGACAAGCCTAGTCCAAATGAAGCATAACATGGCATGTTCCTGTAGGGTGCCCTGCATCTACCCCGGGCAGACGGTGACCTTCCACATCGAGCATGGCTCAAACCCCAACTACTTAGCAGTGCTTGTCGAGTTCGAAGACGGCGATGGCGATGTGGTCCAGGTGGACATCATGGAGGCCAATTCCGGGTGGTGGACGCCGATGCGGGAGTCGTGGGGATCCATCTGGAGGATGGACTCCAAGCGCCGGCTGCAGGGGCCCTTCTCGCTGCGCATCACCAACGAGTCCGGCGAGACGCTGGTGGCTTACCAGGTCATCCCGGCGAACTGGGCGCCCAACACCTACTACCGCTCCAACATGCAGTATGAGGCTTTTGGCTCTGCTGCTGGACAGGCTATTGGCTCTGCTGTTGGACTGGTCATTAGCTCTGCTGCTGGACTGCACACGGAAATTACCGGCATCATTGGCTTGATCTGTTTGGTATTGTATCATTTGCATGGGATTGAGGTGCCTTAGTTTTAATTAGCACTTGGAGGTGACATGTCGGGTGTCCTACGCTGTAGGTGGTGTTGTGTGTCTTCAGAGATTTGACGACTGGGATGTTTGCCGGAGGCGTCGTCGGTCTAGAGTTTCATCTTTTCAAAAAACTTTTGAACCCAAATAATTTTCCTATGAATTTCGCTGATTCCGCTGCGGTTATTATCTTGCCACCTGTGTCTGGAAACTATAGACAAAACTCGTCAGGGTTGGGCCGAACCCATATCCATCTCGCTTGTCCCGTCCAAGCCGTCTGGACTGGGCCATCATCAGGCAGCCCTTCTTGCTTGCCGCGCGCCGCAGCACTTGTTGGAAACATGGACCTGAAAACACCTTCTCCAGCCCACGGTGCACCGGCGGAAGGAAATGTGGCGCAGTATTGTTGGGCTAGGACAGGCCTATGGGATTGTCCTCGGTTGGGCTGCGACATGGGCCTGCCTGTCGCGCGACGTTGGGCTGGTAGGTCGACGGCAAACTTGACAACACCGAATTTTTTTTAATCCGGCCACTAAATGTAGCCCGACCATCTGCATTAAAAAGGCCCAAACTAGATCTGCAGCACTACTTTCAGCGAAGAAACAATATTTTTCTCTCACAACATTCCAACATCAGTATTAGTATAAGCTAAATTTTAGTGAAACGAACAGGGCTAAGCCAGCGCCGCCAACGCGTTTTGGTCAGGATCAGGGCATCTCTAGCATTAGCTTCCTTGAACATCATATTGTGAGAGAGATGCATTGTGAAATATTAAAATTATTTATTGGCTCTACACTAGTCTTTTATTTTTTACACTATTTAACAATTTAAAAAATGATTCATCTAGCTCTAAGTTAGACTATTGAAGATGATCTCAAAACACCCACAAACTAAAATACAGTCCATATGCAGTGGCGGAGGGAGGGGAGGCCCCCTCCCCTAACGTTGTACTGGTCCCTCTATTCTATATATATAGGGCATGTTTAGTTTCCAAAATTTTACAAAATTTTTCAAGATTTCCCGTCACATCGAATCTTTGGACGCATGCATGAAGCATTAAATATAGATAAAAAATAAAACTAATTACACAGTTTAGACGAAATTCACGAGACAAATCTTTTAAGCCTAATTAGACCATGATTGGACACTAATTGTCAAATAACAACGAAAGTGCTACAGTACTATTTTTCAAAAAAATCACGAACTAAACAAGACCATAGTTGATTTATGTATTTACTATTCCCTCTGTCCTAAAATAGAAGTCATTCTCGCTTCCCAAGAAGTTAGCTTTTTAAAACTTTGACCAATTATATATAAAAGAATATTAATATTTATAATACATAATTAGTATCATTAGATAGATCGTTGAATATACTTTCATAATAAACTTATTTGGAGATATAAATATTGCACGCATTTTCTACAAACCTAGTCAATTTGAGAAAGTTTGAACCTATACGCATCCCATAACGTCATCTATTCTAGGACGGAAGTAGTAGTTGTTTAAACCTTCCTAATCTATATCTATGGATCTTATATTTTCAAACTTCACTAGCAATTTATCTTGCCATGCAAAGTGTCCACATCAGCATTCACTAAGACAACCCACTAGCACATGCAACAATCTCGCCATGCAAAATGTCCACATCAGCATCCACTAACACATCCAACTAAAATATGTCATTATGTCTTCATTCAAACTATTCATATTAGCAAACCACATCATTTACTTACATATATATTTAGTTGTCCATGTCAGGATGCTAAAAATCATCCACTAACCTATAATATTATGATATTTATTTATTTATATTAGTAAATATAAAAACTATAATTTCACCCGTCATTCCCGCAGCAGCGCGCGGAGCTGTTCTTCTGGTTCATCCAAAACGCTAAGCATATTTGAAGCCCATTAAGAAAAGCCAATTTATATTAGGCCTATCTGGTGGCTCCACTTTACCTCACGATGTGCTGAATATGAAGCGTGTCGCTCGGTCTTCATATCGCTCAAACAGCAGGCCGTATCGTCTCTTCGTCTTCTCTTTCGCTTGATGGCTTGACAGCTTCACCTTCTCGGCATTCTTGCGGACGGCTGAGCTCGACTAAACACGGTGCCGTGGGAGTGGAATTAGGACGTGATCACGCAAGACGCCGTGCTGCGCTGCAGCCGCCGGCCAAATTGACATCGCCGATGTGCCTGCCTTCTAATGATTAATTCGCTTATCTTCAATTTATGAGAAGGTAATCCTGATCATCTAGTGGTGTTCTCTTATCTAATCAACTATCACTATCTAAATTACCTTTTCCAATTTCAGACAATAGATATGTAAATTTTCTTTTGGTTGAGATTTATGAAAGATATATACTATCATATGTGACTAAAACTATGGTTTATTGATTCTACTTCACTTGTCCATTGCCCTCCTATATTTAGTTGTGGCTCCGCCCGTCCATATGCAATTAATGTGTCTATGTGGATTGCCTATATATAACATTAAATGCAAAAGTTGGACATAGCTCTATAAACCGCCCATAAGCCAATACAATAGCATTTGTACTGTTTACAAACAATATATAAAATGAACCAAGCAGGATTTTAGCGTGGTTTTGGTAGTGTTGCACTCTTACCCTCCCGTTGCTCTGCAACGGGGCAGGCTACAGCCCACCTGCCAATACTGCGGCTAACTGTGTGACTATTGAAGAATGAGTTGATGACCAAGGATACCCGCAACACTAAGAGTTAGTTATTAGCTCTAAGTCAACTTCTCTAATAGTATTAGCTTTTAGCAATGGCTTACAGTATGATTAGGTCTACATGTTCTTGGAATATGTGTATGAACTTATCTCTTTATCAAAAGCTAGTTTTTCTCCCTCTTCTATTAAAATATGAAGAAAATATTTAGAGCTAACTTATGAGTCACCCATGCATTGTGGATGCCCCTAAAGCAGCTCCATTGCGCTCAACAATCGAACCATGCGGGGATAAAATCGAACCATACACACTATAGCGGTCGAACGCTTGGTGTCAGAATAGGAATCGACCTTCAAACTCGGTTCGACTCTTGACAATAAAAAAAAGCTAAGTGTGCCAGGTTGGTGTCATTGTGAGAAGAAGAAGAATGGAAAAAGCAGGTAAGACTGCACTGGACTGGGTCCCACTAACCGAATGAGCAATCAAATCAAATTTATGTTCGGCTGGCATGGATTGGACGGTTCGCTCTAACATTGGAGTTGCCCTTATAGGCAGTACCTTGGTTAAGAGAGTGAAATTGATCGTAGTCATAGTGAAAGTTTGACTAGTTATTAGAAAGCCTAGTCTTTATTGAGTTGAATGCATCTAGTGGTTCAGGCCCTGTTCTGCTGGTCAAGTTTTGGCTTGTTTCAGCTTGTTTCAGCTTATTCTCTCTCACAGAACACTATTGAATCAGCCGAAACCAGTCGGCTTTTCCACCAGCCGAACCAGCCCTCAGCCTAAAAGTTTAAACTGGTAGAAAAATATGAGAATGGGTAATTCACTTTATAACACTTCTCGCACGTGCAAGCTCTCTCGATTTTAGAAATAGGAGCCAGTTGCAATTATTTAATTAATTGCATCTGCCAAGATTAACTCAAAACCTCTTGTTCTGATGTTACATTGAGTTGCATATGCACCAACTAGTTCAACCAAAATGTTAAGCTGATAGAGAAAGGTGGATGATGTCATTTATATTTTAACAAGTTTGGCATTGAGATATCTAAAGAAATACCAGGGCAGTCCAGTCCGGTAGTCAACAAAAAAAAAGACCATATACTCTAGCATTGCTGATTTGCTGAATAACCTCATTGTTTCGGTCTATGGCTCTAGGCGGTCCCTGACTGTTAATACTATATTTTTCGAATAGCTGGTACATGAATCTGAAGTGCACGATAACAGATATCTCCTACTTTGTGCTCGATACTTCTGACGAAGCTTCATTTGTTGTGAATTTCTGTTGATTCGGGTGTTGTCTGATGATGATAAACGGCGACAGCATTTATTCATCCTGATGACTAAGGCTGGATAACGAGCCAGCTCGGCTCGGCTCGTTATGGCTCGTTAGGATAACGAGCTAGCTCGGCTCGGCTCGTTATCTTAACGAGCCAGAAAGCCAGCTCGGCTCGGCTTGTTAAAAGCTCGAGCTGGCTCGTTAGGCTCGCAAGCCAGTTATAAAAAATATATAAAATTTAATATTTGCATTTATCAAAAGCTTGAAAATAGTAATAATATAAAAATAATATATCCAATAGCCTTAAATTGAATAAAATATTCGTATGAGCTCACATATCAACCATTTGCAGAGTGCAAGATATAAAGTAATACAAACATAATATAAGTTATGATGACTTTTTTCCTAAAACTATGGCTCGTTTGGCTCGCGAGCCGCTCGCGAGCCAGCTCAAGTTGGCTCGTTATAGCTAACAAGCTAAAATCTTGGCTCGGCTCGGCTCGGCTCGTTACCGTAACGAGCCGAGTCGAGCCGAGCCGAGCTAGCCACGAGCCGAGCGAGCTAACGAGCTTCGAGTTTTTCGTCCAGCCTTACTGATGACGATGATGAGAAGTGATCAACTTCATCAGGTGACTGGCTGGACGTGCTAGAAGCAAGAGATTAATGAGTGACAGCCTGACAGGGAAAGAGGCAGCACTTTTGTGTCATGATATTTTGGCCCCATTCGGCTGTGCTGATAAGCCGACTGAAAACACTGTTGGCTGATTTGTTGTGAGAGAAAAATACTGTTTCGACTGAAAAAACAAGCTGAAAAGTACGGATTATAATCTGGATGAACAGGGCTCGTGGGTAGTGCACACCGAAATCATTTGGCTGATTCATTTTCACTTTATCAGTCATATTGTGATGAGAGAATGCGTCTCAATACTGGGTCAATCTCAACTTGTAAAAAGGCAGGGCTTTTCTTATTGAGGAACCACGCAATAGATTAGGTTGATCGGACAAACATGCTGGATTCAAGGCGCCAACTGATGCAGAAAATGCAGCAAAGTGTGCGTCCCGTACTGTGTGAAAGTATGATTTGATAAAAGGTTGGTTATTTGACCAGTGACCATCATTGTTTGGAGTTACTTGACCGAGAATAGCAGCTTATTTTGCTACATGCATTGCAGATACAATACTGCTTTAACTGATGTAAGCTCTGCTTTCTGACGCTCTACACTGCACTTTGCTGCGATCACCCTGTTCGCTTGTCTTATAAGTTATACTTTTTCAGCTAATAAATAGTATTTTATCTTATAATAAATCAACGAACGGTACTTTCAGCCAAGCGAATAGGACAGCCTCGTGCGCAGAAAAAATGCATATAGTAAACTCAACAGTGCCACGGTGTCTGCACTGCATTCCATGATGATGAGCGCTGCGGATCTGAAGTGGTTGGGAGATCTTTTTTCTTCCAGCGAGCCCTACACTAAGCTGTACTGACGATTCAGTCTTACATATGTGTTCATTGTCCAGTGGTTCAGCTGCGTTTTTCTAATGTTGGGCTGACATAATCGGTGACAGGAAGAAGGGCAAGTGCTTGTGCGAGCTGATCGTGGCGCGTACTCGTTCAACTCGGGCTCCGTAACCGTAATCAGTGACGAACAACTTGGAGTTGTTTATTTGTGTTTGACTAACTGTTTACTTCAGAACAACTCCCTCAATTCCTAAATATTTGTCTTTCTCGCTTCCTGAAAAATAACTTTGATTAATTTTATATAAAAATATTAATGCATAGTTGATATCATTAGATAGATCTTTGAATCTAGTTTTTTAATAAATTTATTTGGAGATACAAATGTTGCACGTATTTTCTACAAATATAGTCAAAGTTGTGACATGGAACCCAAAACGACAAATAGTAAGGAACGGAGGGAGTATCTTCTGTTTTCCTGATATCTGACGGTGTCGTCTGAAGAAGTCAAATCACCTTTGCAACCACTTAAAGCAAAGATCGAATAAGCACATACTACTGGGGCCTCTTTGGGAGGGCTCCCGCCGGCTCCGTATTCCCTGCAAAAAATACTAGTGCCACTGTTCATGAAGCTAATTTTTCTCTATCCTCTCTCCTCTCTCTCACAGAGTTGCTGGGAGTTCACCTGCTCCCAACAGCTCTGTGAGAGAGGAGAGAGAAAATTAGCTCTGTAAACAGTGTCGCTACAGTTTTTTTTTTGCATAGAATCTAGAGCCGGCGGGAGTCCTCCCAAAGAGGCCCTAGCTAGGAAACTAGAGGGGGCCGCGCGTTGCCGCGGGCCTACCCGGAGGAAAGGAAAACTTTAAAAAATTACGGTTAAAAATTTTGAAAGCAAGGGCCTGGTGCACCTGGAGCAAAAAGAGGAAAAAATTGTGCGTGGAAAAATTTGGAAAGGAAAGAAAGCAAAAAAAAAAGGGGAAAGGGGGGAAAGAAAAAAAAAACTGTAGGACTGTTCACCGGGCACTGTTCTTAAGGGGCTCAGAAACTATAATATCTAATATGATATGATGATGCCTGCGGTGCCTGAAGATTCAGGTCAATGGTCTGCGGTGGCTGCTTGCCTGCAGCTCCCTACATGCAGATTTAGCTACTTGAGGTCCAATGTTTGCTATCTGATGCAATGTATTCAGCTCATTTCTTTACTAGATTCTTATACAGATACAGAAATAATAACACGTGTAGTCAAGGACTCAAGGCAGCTGCTAGCATGGAACGGGTTCAGTGGAGCTATAGCTTACTGTAGCAACATTGTTCGGCACTGTAACATTTTGTTTTTATTTGGTAATAATTGTCCAAACATTGATTAATTAGGCTCAAAATGTTCGTCTCGCAAAGTACAACAAAATTGTGTAATTAGTTTTTGATTTCATCTACATTTAGTACTCCGTACATGTGCCGATATTTTAATGTGACAGGGAATCTTCTTTTTGCATAGTGGAATTTGGGAGAGAAGTTAGGAACTAAACAAGGCCATATTGGACTTTGAAGCTGCAGTTCCTTGCAGTTTCAGACCACTGTTGTATGAATACGATAACCATGGTCAAGGCATTCATTCATTCATCTATAATAAAAGCCGTGGACATATATACCTCCTTGTGCCGCGCACGTACGGCTGAACTGTGTAGTCTGTAGTCTGTCGTCAGACATGCGTGCGCCACGCGGAGTGCTTTGACCACGGACAAGCATGATCTGTCGGAACGAGGGGCGCAGAGAAGAGATTGCCGGCCATGCCGAGGAAGCAGAATAAAAGGTGGCAGGCCAAGACGCTGCCGCGTGCGCCGAACGGATAGCATTCTTAACTCGCAAGCATGCGCCAAGGGTCAGAGATTTCGCCTTGGACCGGCCGAACTCGCCCGCCCGTTCGCCGGATTATATTCGTTAGTTGTCGACGGCTCGCCGCCGCTGTCCTTCTCCTTTGCCGCGCGATCGAGCTGATCGATGCAGTGTCGGAGAGACGTGAGGGCACAAGCAACGAGCAGAAAAGGTGATCGATCGAGCCTTTGCCCTTTGAAAAGGCCTGGCTACTACTCTATACTTAGCTGTCGGCCAGCCAGCACCAGCAGCGTGATCGGCTGATCGCGTGGTGGTGCGCTCGAGAAGGAACACGGTCGGAGCTCAGCTGGCCTAACCGGCGTCGCGCCATGTGTGCCACCGGTGATGATTGGTGGCGAACTGCCGCGCGTGCCCGGGTCGCTCTCCTCTCCGTCTCCCGTTTGACCTGGACCGGTGGCGGCGCGCGGTGGCTTTGCTTTGTTTGCTTGCTACAGCGCGCATGACCGAGTACGCGATGCGATGCGTACGTGCGGGCAATGATGAAACCGGGGCAACGTGTGATGCGCAGCGGCCAAACCGTGGCTCGATCGGGACGATGAGACACGATGATGCTGCGGTGGTACAGCTGTGACTGTATAGTTATGCACATGTGCGCTCAATCCAGAAGGATAGTCCTTCTGGATTGAGCGCACCGGAGATATGATGCATCATTAGTTCATCATAAGTAGTACATACTCGAGGTAGGTTTAGGACTTGTTTAATTCTCTTTTCTAAACTTTAGAGCTCTAAATTTTATATCTAAAGCTTCAAATAGATGGTATAAAATTAGCTCTAAACTTTAACTCATCTTACCATAGAGCTTTAGACCTCAAAACTGAGCTAAACTGCTCTACAGTTTTTAGAGCTCCGAAGGTCAGAGGAGGGGTCTACTCGCGACGTCGTCCTTGCAGTGGTTAGTGACCAGCCGGAGAAAGCAACACGCAATAACTAGAGGAGATAATCTTTTTTTTATTGCAGTAACAAACTAACTGGGGACGCAATCGAGCGGCCGGTCTCGATCGACGCTGTACTAGTGCTAGCTGCTCATCATCTACCCCGCGCGCGCGTCGCTAGCTCTCGTACGTACGTGAACGTGACAACACTGCAGGCATGCGGGCGACCCCTCGCCACGACGCTAGTAAAGAGAATTGAAGCCAGAGAGCAACGGGCAACGGGCGACCCCTCGCCACGGGCAACGGGCGTGCATGGGCGTTCTCCGGCCCCGTGCTCCTAGCGATCCCGATCCCCCAAACTCGATCGATCCTGGCCGGCCCGCCTCAAGGCCGAGCCGACGCGCGGGCTGGCGCCACGCATACGGCGCGTACGCGTGTGCGGCGGCCGTCAGGGCACGTACGCGCGGTCCCGGCACGTGAAGCCTCGGAAGTCGGAACGTCGCCGCCTGCCTGCCTGCCTCCCGTCCCCCGGTCGCCCTCGCGCCGTCGCGCGCGCGGCCACGGAACGCAGACGTGCACCGGGACGGCGCCCGCCCGCGCGGCCCTGCCTACTCTAACGAAACGAGCGGCCTGCCACCGTCCACGATGCGCGCGCGCGTGGATGCAATGCATGATGCAATGCATGATGCCACCGGCAGGCATATCCATCCGCGTCCGTTCCCACGGCCCCACCCACCGGCCGGAAACCGGCATGGCAACACGGAGGCCCAACCAAAGGAGACGAGAGAGTAGAGACGACCACGTACTTTTTTTTTTTTTTTGAACATGAGACGACCACGTACTGCCACACATACAGCAGCAGTAGGCGTGTGCCGTATACGCATGGCCTGCTGGCGTTCTGGTCTGCGGGCGGGCGGGCGGGCGTATGCGAACAGCGTGTAAGCAGCAGTAGGGAGTAGGGACAGTACATGGCGACGTATCGATACACCTGTCGTCATGTGATGTCCTCTGCGCTTGTGTACTACTCCTACATTAATTTTGCAACAATATTGCTGAATAATGGTGGTGCGTGTGGTATGGATATGCGTCGAAGGGGGCCGCCTTTTTTTTTTGCGCGTAGTTGTTGACAGTTTGTTTTTACCAAAGAGTCGTCATTTTCTATCGGAAAAACCGGAAGGTTTTGTCACTTACGACCGGGTGTATTTCACATGCTTGAAGGCTCCGCTCAGCCGAAATGAAAAAAAAATCTTCTTTCTCGATAGTGATCGGTCATGTTTTTTTTTTCTAAAACCCTGATTTCGTTTTGCTTCCCCTTGTCGATCGAATCCACTCTTTTCCCTACCCTGCCCTCTCGTTTCGTTTCGTTCTTCCTCTGTACCCTCGCTTGAATGAAGAGACAACTGTTCGGGCCAGACTTTCCCAAATACCCACCACCGGTCCATAACTTTTTCGGGTCTTGATTTTTCACAATCGTAGTGGTCGACGGGGAAGAAAGAAATGAATGAACATGTCCTTTTCAAAAAATGAGGAATCATACATCTCCCGAGATGAAAAGATAAAGGCGAGTCGAATGTGCAACCGTGTGCACCTAACGACGAGCGTGATCCATAAGAGCTGGATAGACCTCGCTTATGAGAACGATACACAAGACATGCCAACGAAGATTTTAGAAATCCGCACGTGCAAGAGGTATCCATCAAGACATCAAGACAGACCATGTAATGTACTGCTTTAACATCGGTCTAACCGCTCTTGAACTTGGCAACTCATTGAAGCAACAAATGATGGAAATCAATTTCGTTAAGTTAACCACTCATAAAAATGATTTACATGACTTAGTCAATCACCTCTGATTTTTTAAAAAGATTTTAATTAAAAATAAGAAAATATTTTATTATACCTAAGGGTTGCCGTGATTATTATAGCAATCACAAGTATTTTCTTTGAAGTATTTCGAACAAGTGCTTCCGCGGGGATTCAAACCTAGGATCTCTACCTCATGCACAAGCTCTCTTTGTGATTAAGTGTCGGTGTTTTTTAAACCGCACTAGTAAATTTTTACGATTGCCGTGCTGCTCTAGAAAGACGATGATAGCATCCAAAAGACACGAGGATTTATACTGGTTCAGGCCGGAGCCCTACGTCCAGTCTCAGAGATGATCGAGTGCATGTTCCTTTCTTGAATGCTCTGAAGTTCTTACAATGAGGGGGTGCAAGAATGGTGGAAGAGGTAGGAGAGCTAGAGCCAAGAGGCGGGCTTCCCGAAGGAAAGCTTCAGGAGCTCTTCTATAGTGTAAGAATGAGTGAATGAGAGACCGATCCCTCAGAGGGGTGCCCTGGCTGGAGTCCGGGGCCAGGGCGTATACAAAGAAAAAGGTTCTCCTGACCAAAGGGTCGTGAGCCTGAGAGAGAACATAGCTAACTTGGCTTGCAAGCTACGCCATCTTGTGGTGCACGTCTAGGTGTGGTTGTCGTCATAGTCTTGTGGCCATGTTGTGGCATGGTGTGACGTGGTGCTACTGCGCCGGTCGTTGTGGCACTATAGGCACGGTGATGGCTCGTTAGCTGTCCTGTGCGACGTGGTCCTCGCCGTGGTCTTCGTCATCGCCTCCTGATTTCCTGGGGCGTCATACAGGAGTAGGTAGCTGCCCCTATGTTGTTGGCTTGATGAGCTGAGGGCCACGATCCTGATCATTGGGGTCATGGCTCCCGCCAGTCTAGATGTCCTCTAAGTCAAGGCCTTTGTCATGGTAACCATTCCCGGGGTGCGTAGGATTGTATATGCGTCTCGTCGAGCCGTATTTGGCCGGTGGTCTTCGTACCGATCGTCACCGCCTTTGGTGGTGTTGTCTTCTCGTGGCGCAGGGGTGGCATCTGATCGGACCGAGGTGACCGCTGTCCCCTCGGTCCTTGCGGAGTTAGAGTGGCGTGCCTACTCCTGTCAGAGCGAGCATGTTTGGCTGGGCTTGACCTCTCGCCGTTCCTCCTAGGGGTTAGGACGGTGAAGTCATGAGTCTTTGTGTGCATCATGTGGCTAAGGCAAAAGGGAGAGGTCGTGGCCGACCCTAGCCTTGATGTCCGGTCTGATTCACTTGGCTCAGCTGGGCCTTGGCCATTTGGGCCTTCGCTAGCTGATGTATCATGGGCCGCTTGACCTGCTAACTAATCGATGCCTTGAGACACCCGGGGATCATAACCCCGATAGTAACCCCCGGGCGTTTTTACGATCACGAAGGGATCGTGAAAGCACTGAGATGCGTGTTCATCGAGTGCGGGTTCGTAGTCGTGGCTTGTTCAAGCTTCGTTGCTCGACCCCTTGCAGGCTGGTGCGTTCAATGCGGTAGGTGGCTATAACGTTTTGCCCTGTTAGGACACCCTGACAACGTGGTACGTGACTTGCCGAGCCCTGCCGTGTCAGTGTGTCGTGTTTCAAGGTTCGTGTCCCAGACGGGGCCGAGTGGTCTCATCGACGCTGTGCCGGCCCTGTCTTTGCGAGGGTCTCGATTTCCCTGACCTCACGCGGGCATTTGACACTGACTGTGACCCCCATGATTTGCCACGTTGCGCGGGGGTTCCAGCCTTCTCAATCCATCCCTAGCCTATAAATGAAGACCTTTCTACCATTTGAGGCACCCATGGCCATAACTATGAACTATTCTTTCACCTCTCTGAGCGGCTAGGTGCTGAGAGAGCGAGGAAATGAGAGAGGAAAACTCGAGAGAAACCACGTGGTTCCCATTATGCGCCCCGCTAGGGGTCGCTGGTAGTGCTCAAAAGCTGGTGATGCCCCTTCAACTACTGGTGCTAGAAGGGGTCTTGCGAGCGGGAGAGGACTGAGGCAGTGTTCAGGTCAACCGCAAGCCCTCATGGTTCTAGTGCTTCCTCGAACCCGTAGGTTTCATGTCACTGAAACATGAGCATCATGGGCAGATGGGCTACAACCAACTGCTCCCAGAGCCTGCAGGCAGCTCCTAGGAGCTGTCTGCGGTTCGGGGAGGCGTTGTCGTCCCTTGGTGTCCCCATCATGCTTTCCGAAGCATGATGGTGGTGGCCTACGGGCTTGATCCCACCACGTCCGTTGTTCCCCGTGCCTTTCTGCCCAGAGGCTGTGGTGCTACGAGAAGGGACGCGAGATGATCGCTCATCTCCTCCCTTCAGCACTTGCAGCAGCCGCCTCTGGGGACCCTGACGCCTCCACCTAGGTGGCAACGTCGTGGTTCAGTACTTTCTCAAGTGGTTCGACCACTCTTGTACCTTCGGGGATTTAAGTGAAAAGAACGCTCTTTTCTGTATGTTTGGGTTTCCTTTGTGCCTGTCGTGAGCCCCCGAGCCACGGGTCGATGTCACAGCTCTGGCTTGATGCAAGAAGAAGTTTTCTCGACCTCTTTTTGCACGTTCACGAGGTTTTCTGTGATCGTGCTTTGGCTCATAGGTCTTGGACCTTTTTATTCTTTCCATGTGACCGAGCTGTGATCATGTTTTGGGTTCCGTCACTTCGTATGGAAGACACTACTGCGTTGCTTGGGTCATCTGCTTCATCGATCTCTTCTGAAGAGGTCATGAACCTCTGATGGTTTGTGAGCCTTCGAAGCTAGCCTTAGGTCTTTAGACCTAAAGGTGTCGGAAGGAGTTTTGGTTGTGGCTTGGCCTCGACCCTTTTGCGGGGTCACGGGGACCCACCTCCTATTTTTTCCTGGCATCCCTGCCAACCTCGAGAGGTCATGATGGCCTATTATAGGTGGGTTTGGTTTCATCCCACGCACAGAGAGGTAGTCCACCGTAACCACGCGGTTGGAGCGGTGCGCCTCGTCAAGGTCGATGGGTAATCAGAGCGGTACCCGATATCCTCCCTAATCGACATGGAGTTTGGCTATTCCTCATTGAGAGACGTCCCATTAATCATCGGCCATCAAGCCCGTCGGTCCCCGATCGTCTCCGCAGCGATCAGAGGGCAAGATGCCTCCCTCCAGAGGGGTCAACCCAGGCGACTTCAAAGCAGACGACTCGGACACAAAGAGAGATGGTCGTGTAGCTCCGCACAACCGATTGGAGCCACAGGGGCCCATTGTGGCAGAACCACCCGAATTAACACACTTTCGAAGGCACTTGTCTTCCACTAGACTCTAAGTACCCTGAAAGTGAGCTAAAATCAGATAGTTCCATTGAGCACACCCCATGGGAGAACTCGAAACAATCTACATTTACATCCAGGATCCAATAATGAGTATGAGCTTACAATACTTAGTCCATTTCATATTACATGGAGTCTCAGAAAGTATTATTACAATACCAGAGTTAAGAGTGCGATAATTAAACAGCAGAATAAAATAAGCATCTAGTGGTGCGGTACAAGGATCCGTCTGTGCCCACCAGAAGAATCCTCCACACAAAGACTAGCCTCTCAAGGTGCGCCTGCAATAAGGGTAAAATAAACCCTGAGTACACAATGTACTCGCAAGACTTACCTGACTAGGGAATATAGTTCCTGACTCTCAAGGAATATGATAGGATTTATGGCTTGTAGGTTCTTGGTTTGCGGAAAGCAATACTAAGAGTGTCCTTATTTTCTTGGATTATTAGCAGTCAGGTTTAGTTCATTATCCAACATTCTATGTAAGCACCTGTTCTATTTTCAAACAAGGGTTGAGTAATCAGTACCGTTTTCTCATTGTTCTTATGCCAGTTCTTACTATGGTGCTAGACCATAGTCAAGTCGTATCATCAAGTAGAAATGGCGATTCGTGAATCAATGTGCCCAACTGGGTACCCCGAAAAACACACGCCTCGCTTGTACCCAGGCACAAACAAGACCAACCCGTTCCACTCCTATCGAGGGGTCCAGGTCCCCGTCCAAATTTGGACTCCAAGCCCCCACGATTGAGACATGTCCGTTGCATTGGACACTAGTTAAGTCATAGACTTATTATCCCAAGCACATACTTGCTTATGAGAGTGGGAAGGCTTGTTACTCTTTTATCGTGGGTTCCGGCTCTTTTCGGACCGACTGATTGGAGGCGGGGATTGGTGGAGATCTAAGCACCGCACTGAGATCGGGTCTCAATTGTGGGGGCATGGAGTCCAAGTTTGGATGGGGATTGGAGCCCTTGATAGGAGTGGAACGGGTTGGTCTTGTTTGTGCCTGGGGTACAAACGAGGCGTGTGTTTTTCGGAGTACCCAGCTGGGCACATTGATTCACGAATCGTCGTTTCTACGTGACGATACGACTTGACTATGGTCTGGCACCATAGTAAGAACTGGCATAAGAACAATGGGAAAATGGTACTGATGACTCAACCCTTGTTTGAAAATAGAATAGGTGCTTACATAGAATATTGGATAATGAACTAAACATGACTGCTAATAATCCAAGAAAATAAGGACACTCTTAGTATTGCTTTCCGCAAACCAAGAACCTACAAGCCATAAATCCTATCATATTCCTTGAGAGTCAGGAACTATATTCCCTAGTCAGGTAAGTCTTGCGAGTACATTGTGTACTTAGGGTTTATTTTACCCTTATTGTAGGTGCACCTTGAGAGGCTAGTCTTTGTGTGGAGGATTCTTCTGGTGGGCACAGACGGATCCTTGTACTGCACCACTAGATGCTTATTTTATTCTGCTGTTTAATTATCGCACTCTTAACTCTGGTATTGTAATAATACTTTCTGAGACTCCATGTAATATGAAATGGACTAAGTATTGTAAGCTCGTACTCATTATTGGATCCTGGATGTAAACGTGGATTGTTTCGAGTTCTTCCTTGGGGTGTGCTCGAGGGAACTATCTAGTTTAGCTCACTTTGAGTGTATTTAGAGTCTAGTGGAAGACAAGTGCCTCTGAAAGTGTGTTAATTTGGGTGGTTCTGCCACAGGTGGTACCAGAGCTAATAATGAGTTTATGAGCTTAGTCACCCTTTCAAAAACCTAAATATTTGACCAATAAAAGATTTGCGAAAAATAGGATGCGGTAAAATTTACATAAATAAGTATAAGCCCTAACAATATGGTCTATCTAGGATAGTGGCACTGGTTTACCTAATCATTTCCTGTAGGTACACTAACTTACCCTGCGTAAGGAAGCGCTAGTGTTCAGAAATTAGTGTTCGATGTGCCAAAAATTTCATACGATTTGCCGCTATATTCCGGCTTGAGTGAACGCATAGGACGATGCATGCATCATGAAAAGAAAATCTATTTAAGCTAACACCCCCTTCACATATAATTTTTGGATAGTTAATATGATAGAATAATAAATAAAAAGAATTGCTTCAATTGTTAAAAGTCTTTTGTTCTCTAAGTCTCTTATTCCTAATCTGGAGGGTGTCCCTAATGGTTGGTTCCTATCTGTTACAAATGAACTGAGGTCCGGTCGCGGGGGCATTGGGTCCGACCATGGGAGCACCAGTGCCGGAGCGGGCCGTGACCCTGAGGACCATGTTGATAATGGTCATGACAATGCCAATGGGGAGAGCCATGGGGCCCCACTCTTAGGTCCCCCTCCGCCACTACCACCTCTGATGACTCTGGCGAAGATGATGGCGGAGATGTTGGCTGCACGTCGTGAGACAGCCCGTGCCTTGGAGATGATTGCACAGGCTATCGTCGCTTGCGTCAACTCCATGGCGTTGTACGCCTCGGTGTAGAGGAGGTTGAGGCCGCTTCCACCATCCATGAGGACGCGAAACAGATGAGTCTTACCAATGGTCGGATCTACGACGAGGGGGAAGCGCCCTGGTTGTGGAATGTGGTCAGGGTGATCCTTTCTATCGAAAGTGATCGCAGTTTCCGACCATTTCAGAAAAGTCGGGACGACTTCGCCTAGGGCGGCCACATTGACCTCCCTAGCCATGAGCTTCTGCTGGCTTTTGGACTCGTACGCCATTGGTTCAGCGAAGATCATGAGGCACCATTTTGGGTCAGGATATGCATCCCCTTTCTCCTCATTGCTAGCGGGCTCGGACGACGCGTCTATGCCGGTTGCCTTGTAGTCACCATTGAAGTAGCGCTTGATGAGGTCACACTCCTCAAGGGTGTGCTTGACTAGATAGCCATGGTTGTGGCACTACATCTTGACTATCTTGTCAAAACTGACATGGTTGAGCTTGCGAGTCTTTTGCTTATGGACCCTGTCGACCGCTGCAACGAACTCGCTGTCGCAGCGCCTCCAGCTGTCCTTCTTGCCCTTTACCTATCGATTGTGGTCTTTAGCCTCATTCGCTGGTTGGGCTTGAGCCTTTCCCTTGTATTTGCAGAAGATTGCATGGACAACCTTCTTGCCAGAGGCGTGGTTTGTCGCAAGGTCAAGCAACTCCCGCATCATCTGCAGTTTGTAGTGTCTGAGTTCGTGGACGAGTGCTTCGTTGGTCATGCCAGAGATGAACGCTCCAATCATGTTCATGTCCACGATATCAGGAAGCTCGTTGCATTGCTTGGAGAAGCGGTGGATGTACTCGCATAGAGTTTCTCCGCTTTTTGTTTTCAGGCTTTGAGATCCTAGGAATTTCCAGGGCACACGTATATGCCCTAGAAGTTCCCTACGAAGATGCGCTTGAAGTCTGCCCACGAGTGGATGTTGTCTGTGGGGAGATGCTCGAGCCATGCTCAGGCACTTTTTGCAAGGTAGAGTGGTAAGTATTGGATGATGAAGAGATCATCGTCCGCCCCGCCTGCTTGACAAGTGAGGCTCAACTCTTCCAACCACACGGTGGGGTTGGTGTCCCTGAGGTATTTGACGATGTTCGATAGCACGCAGAAACGCGCTGAGAATGGTGTCTGCTGGATCCTTTTTGCGAATGCCTATGGGCCACAAGCGTTCGGGCTCGGGTTGTGTCGAGCGTCCTAAACCCTGGGATATTGGTCATGATTGTCCGGGTCATTGTCACCATAGTGTAGTTGATCTTTGCTGGCCCAGTCTGGCCCAAGGCGCTTAGCACCTTGAGTTAGACGTGCATTGAAGTTTTCGATGTAGCAGCTGCGCGCTGGGGAGGGTTCCCTCCTATGCGCCGCACCACCGTCACCTAGCCGGAGGATGCTTGGCGCATAGTGCCCCTCGGGGGCGCCACGCGCCGAGGAGATGTGTACGTGGCTGGCCTTGGGATGCCGCCTCTCCACGGAGCTTTGAGCCTACTGCACCGCCGTGGTTTCCAGCATGTCTCGCAGTTCCTGATGGATGCGCTTTTTGTCATCGATCGAGGGTTCGGGGGCCATTCGCACGATCATGGCGGCCGCCGTGACGTTCTGGCTAGATTTGATCATACACGTGACGTGACCGCGCCCGCGCGCCCTCAACGTCGAGGTGTTGCGGGCTTGGGCATCCATCATCACAGCGCTCGTTGGCCTGATCAGCTTCACGGGCCCTGGCTCATTCTAAGTGCTCCTGGTCATACTCGGCCTGTTCTCTGGGGGTGCGTGGAATCGGATAGACGTCGTCCTCTACGTCCTCCACCAGCACTGGCCCATCCTCTGAGAGGTGCAACATGTTGCATTCTCTTATCGGATGGCAGCTCCCCTCGAAATTGGACTCAAAGTCCGTGTTCTCAGGGGTTGCCAGTGGGAGGTCGTACATGGATTCCGGACCCTGCTCCATCATCCCCACAAACCCAGAAGATTCTAGCGTCGTCAAACGACCATTGTGAAAGGTCCTTGTTTGATTTTGGTAATTGAGTGACAACCTTAGGTGGACTAATTGTGTTTATGTGAGATACACATGTGATTAGTCCACAGGTACATGTGTGTGAGCAACATATGCCATGAAGGTGGAAATCGCTTGGAGATGTTGCAAAGCTTGCACATGTGATGATGGAGGAGCTCATTGCATATGAAACATGACATGGAGTCATGTGATCAAGGTGGAGAAGATCAAGACATGACTTGGCTCGACGGACCAGTTGCAAGTGTGAAGGGCAAGTCGGAGGCTTTGAAGCGAGGGACCGCGTGTGATGGTGAAGCTTGGGCAAGACTTGGCGCCAATGGACTGAGGCAACGGTGAAGAGCAAGTGACGTCAAGATCGATGAACCAATACGGTCACGTGATGATATGAAGTGGATCATTCATTTGGTGATTGGTTGGTGCATGTGTTACATCAACGTCGGAGGAGTTGGAATAGAACGCGCAAGGCAAAGGTATAATCCTAGGGCATTTCATTTCACCGGTCAAAGGTTGTGTAGAGAAGTGCATGACCGGGTTTAGGATAGATGGACGTACTATCAAGAGGGGCAAACTTGTTTGCATATCGGTCATCTAGTGCCACTTGAGTGATCTAACTTTGCATACGTGCTAGGATCGAGTGGCGTGGCAAGTTGAGTGGCCAATTCCTTCCAAGAAAATGATTGTGAAAATGCTAACACACGTACACAAGGTGGTGAACACTTGTTGGTGTTGGCACATTTGTGAAGGCGATGGAGTTTGAGCGGTAGAGATGGGTTTGGGACCCTCTCTCCCTCCCGCTGAGCTTGTGAGGCAGGATTCAGGCGTTTTGTGAAGATGAAATGCTTATTTTCTATTGCGCCGAAGGATGGAACCGAAGGCGAAGTCACAGAGGTGATCGTCGCTGTTTTCCGAGCGACAGACGCTAGGTGTGGTGTGCCGCGTCTGGTGCTTTGCCCTAGGTGGCGCGCGGTGTTCTCTATGCGATGAACGCTGGTCTCGGGAGCGAAAGACGCTGACGTCAGTGTATGGTGGCTTACCCTTGTTCGTGCGCTGCTGAAGGAGGCGACGGACGCGGTGGTGCTGGTGGCTTACCCTCATTCGCGCGTTGCTGAAGGAGGCGATGGACGCGGTGGTGCTCAAGCGACGGACGCGTCTGATGCGGCTCCACGCGGTTTGGGAGCTTACTGGACTGCGTCCGTTGAGCGACGGACGCGCGGCCTCCGTAGCGATGGACGCGTCTGTTGGATGGAATCGACCGTTGGAAATTTGACTGCGCGAAACACGTGGCATGCATCCGAGCGACGGACGCTGGATGCCGACAGACGCGTCTATTGCCCCCGAAAAACGTCCAGTGAAAGGGCAACAGCTATATTCATTTGTGGGGCTATAAATAGAAGGTGTGGTCGGCCATGGCTTGGTGCTGAGCACACTTTAGCCTTAGTGGCTTATGTTGTGGTGCTTGGGAGCACTCTAACTCACTCATGCTTGATAGTGTTCATCGAATCGAGTGAGAGAGCGATTCTAGTGTGATTGCATCGTGAGATTGCATCGTGTGGCACTAGGTGTTCGTGTTGCAAGCCGGTGGTGCTTGTTACTCTTGGAGGTTGCCACCTCCTAGACGGCTTGGTGGCTTGTGGCTCTGTCGAAGCTCGCAAGAAGATTGTGCGAGGCTCCAGAGAAACTTTGTGAGGGGGATTATGCTCACCTCGCGGGGATCGCGAAGAGCAACTCTAGTAGAGCGTGTCATTGAGCTACCACACTTGATGGTGGGTTCTTGCGGCGCTCTTTGGGAGAGCTCGGTTGTGGATACCGATTAGCCACCGAACCATGAAGTATTGGCTGACACGACGGAGACATAGCTTAGTGGCAACCAAGTGAACCTCAGGAGAAAATCACCGTGTCAACATTGTCTACTCTTCTCGGTGGTTTGCCTTCGTGCAACACAAGCTTGTATTTACTTTCATATATACTTGTGCTTGTGTAGTTGCTCTTGTGACTAGTTTGCTTGTGTAGCTTGCTAGTTATTTCTTGTTTGTGTAGCTAGAAGTATCCCCTTTGCGTCACTAATTTGGTTTGTGTAACCTTGTTAGTCACATTGCTTAGTTTGTGTAGCTAAGTAATTTACGCTCTCTAATTTGGCATTGGTTGCCTTGTTATTAAGCATTGTTAGTGAGCCTAGAAGCTTTGTGCTTTTGCTTACTAGAATTGTGTAGGAGCTCTCCGGTGCTTGAAGTACTAGTTGTATAGGTTTGTGTGACCTTGCAAGCTAGAATTGTTTAGGTGAGCTCTTGCTAGAAAGGCACCTTATTTGCTTGGTTAGGATCTTTTGCAAGGTGTTAGAAGTTATAGATAGAAGGGTGTAGTCTTGGCTAGACCGATAGAATTAATTCTGCACTTGTTTCAGTTAGCCAACGCAATTAAGTCTTAGAAAGGACTATTCACCCCCCTCTAATCCACCATCTCGACCCTTCACATTGCGCGTGGCTAACTCCCGCTCGAAGAGTGCAATCGCGTCCCTCATTTTGGAGGGCAGTGCAGTGTTGGAGTTCCAAAATTCGGCCTCTGGCGGCAGGGGGCCGTTTCTAGAGAGTTGGGTGAAATCATTCGCCAACACATAGAAAACACATTGGCTTAGCTCTGGCTCAGGATTTTGGCCCGAGATATGCGTCGATTCTGCATGCTAGCGCATTAGAGTCGACGATCGCGGGACCGGCTCAGACCAGTCCGTGATCAGGCGTCAAGATGTGCGGCGGAGCCGCATTCTCTTTGCTGAGCCGCAGTTGACCCAGGCGGTCAGCTACGAAGTCCAGGTCCTCGAAGCGTAGAGCTTGGCCGGGGAGAAGACCGTTAACGGGAGCTGACCCGTCGATGTCGGAGAACTCAAGGCTTCCAAAGCGGATGCGGCCACCGAGGGCCACGCCAAGAGCCACTCCGACGTAGGTGCAGGGAGACATCACTTCCTTCTCAACAATGAGAGTGTGCGACTGTCCCCTACCTAGCGTGCCAACTGTCGGTGTTTTGTAAACTGGACTAGTAAATTTATACGATTGTCGCGCTGCTTTAGAAAGACGATAGTAGCATCCAAAAGACACGAAGATTTATACTGGCTCAGGCCGGAGCCCTATGTCCAGTCTCAGAGATGATCGAGTACGTGTTCCTCGCTTGAATACTCTGAAGTTCTTACGATGTGAGGTGCAAGAATGATGGAAGAGGTAGGAGAGATAGAGCTAGGAGACGGGCTACCCGAAGGGAAGCTTTAAGAGCCCATCTACGGTGTAAGAATGAGAGAAAGAGGGACCGATCCCCAGAGAGGTGCTCTGGCTGCCCTTATATAGAGTCCGGGGCTAAGGCGTATACAAAGAAGAAAGTTCTTCCAACCGAGATTAGATTAGCATAAAAATTAGATAATAATGATAGAATATATATATATATATATATATATATATATATATATATATATATATATATATATATATATATATATATATATATTTCCTCTTCCCTGGGAGCAGTTACTCCCTCATCTAAACCACGTACATTAGGTGCCGCACTCCCGTAGTGGGTCAACTGGAATCCGCTAAGTCACGTATACGGTCGACGACGGCATCTTATACACCGGTATTTCACCCACCGATGAAATTGTTTTTTAATCATTATCCGTCCAAGAGATGGGATAGGTCCGTTCAAACAGATGTTTATCCCGCGATATTTTCTCTGTTTCACCAAACGATAAACCTCCGTTCTCATCTAATTCACCGGTGCAGATCCGAAGGCTCGGAGTAACGAAGACGGAGGGCGGGCGGGCGGTGGCCTGCCGCCCCTGTGCGGAGCCGCGGATGGAGGCCGGCACGGTCGCGCCATGCCTACAGGAGCTGATGATGGTGGCCGGCGGCCTTCCCGGTGGCGGGCTGGGAGCGGCGGCGGCCAGCGAGGCAACGTCTCCAAGCCTCCGTGCGAAGGAGTCGGAATCGGAGGACGGCCGGCGCGGTGGCCTGCGCCTGCGCGATGCCGCGGATGATGGCCGACGCAGGTCCGCCCCTATCAACAGGTATATCAGCATACTAGTTTCTTGTTTGTTTTCCTGATGAGTTTTTTTTTTTGTTTTTTTTTTTTGTCAATCTCCTTGTCACGCATGTGCTATCGCGAATCAGTCTGGTTATGATCCCAATCCAGATATTTTCAACCGAGTAGCGCGTGCGATCATCCTCGCCGGGGTGGAGAACTGCCCTGCTCATCTCCAACCCGTCACGCCGTTCATCCGGCAAGTCGTCATTAAAATATAGGTATATGGTGGGATTTGCTGCTCAGCAGGTAAACGCGGTGACTAGTAGGTAGTAATGTCCTTTGCCTCTGAATCTTTTCAAACCACTCCTATGATATTATATGCGCACGCCAGCTCTGATCCTTTACCACAGTATATCCAAATACTCCATCTGAAGCTGCCCACTTGTACCCAGCAGTTCAACAGCAGAGCGAGACAGGAGCAATGGCGTCTGCAATTCCATGGTTTTGTTCTCCGGATGAGAGTATCATTTGATACTTTTTAGACTAGAGTATCCTTGGATACTTCTTCAGTATTAGATATAGCATCACTTCATGATTTTTTTGATGTCGTGGTACAGTTGATACTTTCTCAAATTTGAGTATCACCTGATACTTTCTTTTCTTTTCATGTTAGTGTATCAGTAGATACTTTTTTTTTATTTCAGATTGGATCAGTATCATTTCATAATTCATTCTCACCGAAGTATGCACATATACTTTATTCCCAAAAAAACAGTATGAATACATACTCTCGTTGTTTTGTATACCTCCATACGTATGTATGCACATATACTCCCGTTGTGTGGTTTAAGTATGTATTCATACTAGCTAAATCTGGGCGTACATATGCATACTAAAAAAGTATGCATACATACTCCTTTTTTAAAAGTATGAATAAATACTCCTCTCAAGAAAAAAAAAAGTATGCGTACATACTCCTCTTCAAAAAGTATGAATATATACTCGTATATGAAAAAAAGTTCTTCTCCACATGCATATTCACAACAAAGCTGATACACATGGACTCTCCCAACCAACGTCAAAATAAATCATAGAATTAAATAGCGTGAGAATTGAGATCCATTTTTCACGGAAGCAAGCGTACGTATATGTACCTATACATCTATGGGTCACGTTCTCAACCCGTTAGCTTCTCCGAACTGCTGGCCGGACTCTCCACGGTGTGCCTGCTGCATGTGGCAGTATAAAAAATACACCCTATAATATATACTCTCTTCGTCCATTAAAAGTGACGTTTTTAATTTTAAGTACCGTGTTTGACCATTTGTTTTATTTAATTTCTTTTTGAAAATTATAAAATAAATAAATCATTATTAAAGTATCTTTAATGATAAAATAAGTCATAACATAATAAATAATATTTATATAAAATTTTTGAATAAGACGAACGGTCAAACAAAATCGTACGAAGTCCAAAACGTCATTTTTAATGGGACGGATGGAGTATATATATATATATAGGTTTGGCCGGCGTAGAGTTGTCCATCACTCTACAAAATGAGTACGTACGCTCGATAGAAATGCAGCCACTGCAGGAAATAAAAACAACATCATTTCAGGTAAAGTCTAGCCATCTAATCGATGAGATTGGTCCACTTAAACTGAAATCAATGGGCCTACACGACCCGACTGGAAAGGTCTCGCCTCGCGCGCGGTCCTCCCACGGATTTCGACAGAGATGTGGATGATTACATGCACGTTTTCAATTTTCTTCTCATGACAGGACTGCACGCGTGCACATCTTGGTCTACTAGACTCTTAAGCTCCTCTGTGTAGTGGTTTTTTTTATATATATGATACATGTATGTGAGTAGTCCTTGCAACAGTGTAGTAACAAATACTACCTCCGTCCCAAAAAGAATGTAACCCTCGCTTCCTGAGGAGTCAAAGATTCTTGACTAAATACAAATAAAAACATATTGATGCTTATGATGTGTAATAAGTATAATTGGATTAGTTATGAAATATAGTTTCATAATAAACTTAATTAGAGATTAAAATGTAGATAATATTATCTATAAACTTAGTTAAATTTAAAGATTCTTTGACTCCTCAGGAACCAAAATTTTACATGTTTTTTTTGGGACGGAAGGAGTACATACTGGCCGGTTTGCATCTACCAGAAATGGCCAGAATTTCAGATCGCAGTAGTACCAGAAAGTAGGGCATGCAAGGTAGATCGCTCTGCAGGGGGGGGCTCTGATAATTGGACGAGGAACATGTGCATTGCGGTGTGTAGAGGTCAGGCCCACTTGTATTTATTTGGCTGATGAGGTGAGGTGTGTGTATGTAGCTGTACGCGTCTGAGGAGCTGGACTGCGAGCTTGTTTAGTTCACAAAAAGTGAACCTAAAAAGTGCTACAGTATCTGTTACATTAAATCTTGCGGCACATGCATGGAGTACTAAATGTAGACGAAAGAAAAAACTAATTACATAGTTTAGTTGTAAATCACGAGACAAATCTTTTGAGCCTAATTAGT
The DNA here is from genome assembly GCA_038087645.1 of Saccharum hybrid cultivar R570. Classification (NCBI taxonomy): domain Eukaryota; kingdom Viridiplantae; phylum Streptophyta; class Magnoliopsida; order Poales; family Poaceae; genus Saccharum; species Saccharum hybrid cultivar. The sequence goes on from JAQSUU010000198.1 coordinate 4,422,927, forward strand.
CTATGATCGGACATAAATTACCAAATAAAACGAAAAATGCTACTGTAGCCGAACCTAAATTTTTTCACCAGCTAAACAAGCCCGCACATATCTTTTGCTGTATGGGCACTTGACCGGATAGGCCAAACAGGATATGGCACCAACCGTCGAGTCAACCCATTCCTGACACAGCGAGCGAGGGAGGGTGTTAAGTTACTGTTTGGAATCAAGCTCCAAAGGCAGCTAGTGCTGTATTTGGCCCAATATTCTCATTTGCCCATAATGTGATGTCTTTATTGGATAATGGGCACGTATATATATACCAAAGGTATTTGATTTGGGAGCAAGGAATTCTCGCACGGAAAATACTGTTCATCGACTCCGTGACTGTTGACTCCTGTACGCAGCAGCCACGCATTGATCTTGTTGTAGAACCTGGGATGCAAAAGTTCAAGTTTAGCAATACTTATACTCCCTCCGTCCCTAAATAATTGTTGATTCTGGTTTTCTGCCATAAGTTTGACTGAATTTATAGAAAATACATGTAAAATTATATCTCCAAATAAATTTATTATGAAAATAGATTCAACAATCTATCTAATGACATTAATTTTGTACCATAAATATTAATATTTATTTATATATATTTAGTCAAAATTGTTTCTCGAAAAACGAAAATGACAGTTATTTAGGGACGGTGTGGGTACCTCCACTTGTACCGTCACAGTGACTATTCATTAACTGGGACTCCCCTTGCTCACCCCCATTTCGAAATATAGGGCTTGTTCTTTTTTTAACAAAGGATTTCTATAGGAAAGTGAAAAAAATCAAGAAAGGAAATAGAATAGAGCGTTTGAAAAACAAAGGAAGTGAGTTATCCCTTTCCTATGGAATACTGTAGCTGCAAACTCCTAGCTCCGGTTTTCTCTTCCGTTGCGCATGCCCGAGGCAACAGCTCTCTTCTGTGTGCGGCTATGCCTATGCATGTGTAGCTCCGCAGCTGGATGGAAAAGCATGCATGACAGAAGTTAATGGAATATTGGTCCCACATTCGGAGACGCAATGCAAACAAAAAATCATCTTTCATCATGTTATTAATGTTGTCACTAAAATCTAATGTGTATTTTTATTGTCACTTCAATTCATTCCTTTGTTTATGGATTCCTACGATCCAAACAGCTTAAGCTTTCCGTTCCTGTATTTTGTAATCCTATAGTTTCACTTTTTACTCTACCATATTCCCACGTTTTCTCCGTTCCTCTATTTTGGATTCATGTGTTCCAAACAGGCTTACTGTGCATTAGGATCAAGTCAAACATTACAATTTTTTTTGTGGGGGTAAACATTACAAAATTTGACTATTAGTCAAAATATATGTATGTTTGGTGCGTAAAAGATGCATCAATACACTACACACAACTCTAGAGTCCAGTAGACCAGATCCTAATACACCTTATAGAAAGAATTGGAAGAGAAATTGATGTTCAAAGTATATACGGATGAAAGGCTTCCTCCTGATCCTATAATAATACACCTTATAGAGAATTGGAGGGAATAAGTAACTTCGCCGCCATCAAAGAAAAAATTGATGTAACTAGTATGCTTTTCAAAAAATGAAAAGAGTAATATCTCAAATTTTTTCGAAAAAATTATTACATTGCTATTTTCAAATTTAGTTTAGAAAGAATAGCTAAACACCCAATAGAAAAAAATGTTAATGTTCCAATAAAAGTTGCATTGGATGGTCTGTTTCAATAAATTAAATATGAACAAAAATAACAAGTGGTCCCTCAAACTGAAGGATCATGGGCTAGTTAAAATTAACCACTCCCTGCTGGGCGTCAAAGTCAAAAGGTTACTACTCGCTCGTATCGTAATAATTTAGTAGTAGGAGACCCATGCCCCGGACAGCCGGCCGGCTGCTGTGCCGCGCGCGCACCAGCACCCACTGCAGCACCGCGTGTTGTTCCTTCGTCGCCACGTCTCTTTCCCTCTAAAACTGCAGCACCCAGCCGTCTCCTTTGGCAGTATATAAAGTCCATCGTCTCCCTCCCAACTCTAATCTCCTCTTAACAACTCCTCTCTCCCCCGGGAAAATCCATCCGTCGATAAACCCAAAAAGGTTAGCAGCCTCCTTTTTTTCCATCTCCCAGATCCGCACTATCTCTGATGCTATCTGTGATCTCCAGCTGTTTCTTTATTATGTGTTCGATCTCCATGTATTAGCTGCATCGATCGATTCGTCGTTGTTGATTGTTTAATTTGGTTCATGAGCTGGCTAGCTAGGTCCACAATTGATTTTGCCTGATTTTCTTGCAGTACCAATGATATTGTCAAGTCATTGTTTAATTATGCTAGCTGACGAGTGAAGAGTACTGTTTAATTCTGTGTGTTTTTGCGTCTCAGTCTCAGGTTTAGTTGCAAGCAGTGATCAAAAGCAGGCTGAGACGACGGCGATCCTTAGCTCAGTAGCCAGGCAGGAGATGGAGCACGACGTGCGCCATCACCAGCAGCAGCAGGTGGCCATGGAGCTGCCGCCGGGGTTCCGATTCCACCCCACCGACGAGGAGCTCATCACGCACTACCTCGCCAGGAAGGCCGCCGACCCCCGCTTCGCCCCGCGCGCCGTCGGCGTGGCTGACCTCAACAAGTGCGAGCCATGGGACCTGCCATGTAAGATCTAGTGGCAAATGATGAGCGCTATCAAATTTAAAGGTTCGTCCTTTTCATTAATGACTGACGGTCGTCACACGTGCGTGCGCGCCATGTATGGTGTGGTGTGCAGATCGGGCGACGATGGGGGAGAAGGAGTGGTACTTCTTCTGCGTCAAGGACCGCAAGTACCCGACGGGGCTGAGGACGAACCGGGCCACCGAGTCCGGCTACTGGAAGGCGACGGGCAAGGACAGGGAGATCTTCAGGGGCAAGGCCCTCGTCGGCTTGAAGAAGACGCTCGTCTTCTACACGGGAAGGGCCCCCAGGGGCGGCAAGACCGGCTGGGTCATGCACGAGTACCGCCTCCACGGCAAGCACGCCGCCGCTGCCGCCAGCAGCAGCAGCCTCATCCCGTCAGCGTCGGTCAGAGCTGGAGCGTCAAAGGTGCTAGCTTTTGTTGCTTGTGCATGCATGTCACCGATCGATCCATCCATCCATCGGTTGGTCGAGCGAGCGAGTGGCGTGTGGATCCGTCTAACCTCGTTCATCTGTATGTGTCTTGGCTGCATGCTCGCAGGACGACTGGGTGCTGTGCAGGGTGTTCAAGAAGAGCATCGAACCGCCGTCAGTGGCCGGCAGCAAGAGGTCATCATCGGTCGCGTGCGTGGGGATGGAGGACGTCGTGGGGCCGTCCATGTCCATGGTGGACGACTTCGCCGCGTGCGCGCTGCCCCCGCTGATGGACGTGTCCGGCGGCAGCGGCGCCAACATGTCACTTTCAGTGGCGGCGGCGGCGTCGGCGTCCATCGAGCCGACGCCACCGGCACCACACGTGACCTGCTTCTCCAACGCGCTGGAGGACCACTTCCTGACCCCACCACCCTGCCTCCTCCCCTCTGCCGCCGCCGCCGCCGCCGCCGCCACGGATGACGTCGCCCAGGCGGCCTCCGCCTCGCCGTTCCTGGCGAGCATGGTGCAGTACGACGGCGACGCGGGCGTGGGCGGCATGGTGCACGAGCTCCTGCAGGAGGCCGGCGGGTGGTACAGCAAGCTGGGAGAGAGGGAGCGGCTGAGCGGCGGCGCGTCGCAGGACACCGGCGTCACCTCGGAGGTGAACCCCGCCGAGATCTCCTCGACGCGGCACCACATGGATCACGAGGCCTCCTTTTGGGGCTTCTGAACTCCCCCATCTTTTTCGCGATCGTTAAAAAATTGAATTAGAATTAGTCACCGGATTGGAAACGGAGATTGTATTGTGCTTTTGAATATTGTTATGTGCAAAATGGGGCAAAAAAAGGGGGTTGTGAACAACATATATGCTTGTGTAGGACTAAACTGATCTGGTTTTAGAGTAACACAGCGTGTAATTGTTATGTGAAAAGATCTATTTGAAACGCGGGAATCCTTAGGTAATCATATACTAAAACTATTGTTTGTGTATAAAAGCTAGAGATGGCTATTTGGAGCGAGGATATTATGCCGTGATCCTGCAACATGCTAAAACTGTAATTGTGTCACGACCTTGTGACACGTAGAAAAGTGTATTTAGGACGGCAATGGAACGAGGAAATTCTGCCGTGATCCCGCGACATACTAAAATTTGAATTGCTATGACTTATGATAGCTATGCTTTGAAAGGTCTATTTGGATCCAGGAAATTCTGCCGTGATCCCGCGACATACTAAAATTAGAATTGCTATGACTTATGATAGCTATGCTTTAAAAGGTCTATTTGGATCCAGGAAATTCTGCCGTGATCTCGCAACATAGTAATATAACAGTTGCAGATATATCGCAAGGGGGGAAAAGTCCACTTAGAATGCGTAAATTCTGCAGCGATCCCGCAACATGATGTTCTCATCTAGAGTAACGTGGATTATTATATGGCAATATGTAGCAATCACACGGAAACAAAAAAAACAAGAAGAAGCATATTTGTCTAGCAAAATATTTGCCTTTTAGAAAAATCAAATAACTGAACCTTTTAGCAAAATATTCCCTCACTTTGCGTTGCGAAATAGTAGTGTGCTTCTCCCTTTGAAAGAGAAACAGACGGTAGTAGTGATATCATCTTAAACCTAAAAGCTTGACTTATAGTAGCGCTAGGCTAATCTAGCATTAAACCCCTAGCTAGTACTGTATGGTTTGGTGGAGCCTGAGCTATCAGTCGATCTATCCCCTTTGCTCTCTACCCCTTTGTCCCATGCCCTAGTGCACCTCATCTAGCTAGCATCTGCAAGTGCAACCAGACGCGTGGCCGGTTCCGCTGCCTCCGGAGCCAGAGGCTTTCCGATCCTCTAACGCATGGTCTGACCGACTTAGTATTGGCAGAGCAGGAGAAAAAGAAAAAAAAAAGAAAAACAGAAACAAAACCAACCAGAACATGCCGTAGCTACTAGCGCTAGCGGTAGGGTAGGAGCCCTGTCGCCGAACCCAGAACCCCTCGTCACCGGCTCACCGCGGAAGCGTCCCGCACGCCGCCGCCACCCCTGTCCACTTGGCCCCCATGCCAGCGCGGGGCCGGGGAGCTGTGAGGCCCGCGGGGATCCGATCCCCACCCATGTCACCCCGTTTTGTCCGTGCCCCTGCATCGGCATCGGTGGCGGCGCCACGCCATCACCCGCGCCCACCCACGGAAAAAAAAAGAGAGCTCACGTTGTTTTCAGGTCCATCCACCGGCCACAGGGCTCCTCCGCTCCGGCCTCCGGCTGATCATGAGCCGCAGCAAATCAGCGAGGGAGCGAGGAGGGGGACTTGGTTGGTTCACCTGCTTAAAAATAAAATAAAACAAAATAAAAAGCGTGTGCTGCCACGGGCGAGTCACGCGAGGACAGGTGCGCTAGCTTCTAGATAGAGTAGATGATAGATCCTCTCTCTGGTTGTTTAATCGGGCCCCGTCGCGGGCGTATCAGGGGTGGAGGAGCGGAATATCTTAGCATTATCTCCTCGCCTTTGTTTAATCTGTCTCGTATCTTTGGACATCTCTGTTCTTCCTTCCTCCGGCGGACTCCACTACAAGTCTACTTATTCCGAATTCCAATCCCACCTGTCGACTTGGTTGGAGTTTCAGATAAAGACGCATGCATGCATGCGCAACGGATTCAGCAATCAACAGCTTCAGTATCTTTTGCAGTGAAGTGCGTGTGTCCAGTGATTTGTACTACTACGGCCATTGAGGTTGTACTACTGCCTTCGTTCGATTGGATCACATGAATGACTCTTCAACTCGTGATTGATGCCTTGACGGCAAAGGTTGAGAGGCTTGGGAGTTGGAGCTGACGTGGTCCTGTCGCCCCTTGACTAGCTAGCTTGGGAATATGCCCGGCATGATTCCGTGTTGGAAGACCTAGCTAATGAGTGATTAAAAACCTAATCCTACTGTACTTCGTCCAACTGATGAGCACATGCAGAGAACCACTCTGATTGCACTCATCAATCATCAGGTGTAAAACTGCCACAACATAACGAATCGCAGGATAAGCCGGTGCACATTGCCTGCCTTCTTATTCCAGGAACTAACAGAATAAAAACCCTCAAGTTGGGCAGATCCATCCAATCCAGCTCTTGTGTGCGAGATGCTACCATCAACGCCCATCGCCCTCAGGCAACATGCACCTGGAAGGAAACACATCTGCAGGCCGAAGGGGCGCGGAAGCAAAACTGGGGGCGGGCGGGGAATAACAATCGCTCTATGTAGGAGGCCTTGACAGATATGGAAGACGGTCACCTTTGCCATTGGCTTATTGCTACCTGCTCATGCAACGAACCGGGTCAAGATTTTCCGATCCGTCGCGGAAGGCACGCATGCGGCATGCATATCCCCATCGGCAGGAGACGCCTTTCAGATCTAACAAACACTGCATGAGACAAAAGAAGATATTCGCACACCAAGATATTATATACTACCGTAAATTGTTGGAGTGGAAAAGGACGTGAGAATTGGAAGTGGTGTGGCATGGATGGGACATGATTCACATGCCTGAAGCATGTATGTGATCCAGTTTCATCAGAAAAGCATGCATTTGATCCGTGACCTTGTTGGTGTATATTAGTAGTACATACGTGCAGAACAGTGAACATCTGAAGGTGGATCAAATCAAACTAGAAAAAAATGCCACACGGATTCGATCGTTCTAATCTGCCAACCTAGCTAAGTAAGCCAATATAAAATCCAAAAATGGAATTTTTTATACAAAAAAAAGAAAGAAACGGCCACACGAGACGCAAGGTAGGAAAGAGAAGGCCCATAAGGCCCGCCAACTTGCGCGTAAGCCCATGGCCGAGCATCAAAGAAAACAAAAAACAAATCCGGATTAGGATCGGGGTATTGAACCCGACGTGAATCGAACACGCAACCTTCTGATCTGGAGTCAGACGCGCTACCATTGCGCCACGGATCCGGCTGTGACTTTCTATCTGGAAAAAGCTATAAATAGGAACGAACCCTACAAGTTATTAGCTCAACCAGACCACGTTCCTTCTCTGTTTTATGAGATGATGAGCTATATTATAAACTTCCATCACCATTTCGGAAGCTGTTCGGATCATGACCGGTACATACTGGCTGGACTCCAAGCAATGGAACGCCAGGGGCATCAACAACGCGACCAACCAAACAAGTGAACAGCCAACACCGCCATAGTGTTGGGTCTCTTAGCTAACAGTACTAAGCCACAAGTCCCAATCTGCTTCCATGTTGGTGAAGTACGTAGACGTAGTGTGTACCTAGTACCCCTTCTATTTCCAAATTATAAGTCGTTATAATTTTTTAATAGTCAAATCATCTTAAGTTTGACTAAAATTATAGAGATAACTACAACAAAGGTTTATGATATCAAATAGGTATACTATCAAATTATAATTAATGAAGAATCTAATAATGCGTATTTGGTAGCATAAATGTTATTATTTAATTATGTAAATTCGGTCAAACTTTAGATACTTCGACTGTCCAAAATGTTGGGTGACTTGCAATTTGGGACGGGGGGAGTACTACGCACGTACTTGGCGCCGTTTTAGTGCTGGGTCTTAGCTAATGGTACCACTAATAAACCCGCGAGTCCCAATCTGCTTCCACGTTGATGTTTCGTGAAGTACGTAGCGGCGTGGTACCTTGTACCACGTACCTACGTTGGTGACGGTTTGTTCCGCGGGCTTATGGCGACGCGCGATCAACAAAAGCTAGCAAATGCAGCATGCTCATGAATGCCCCCGATCCGATCCGTCGAAACGACATGTACAAGACACTCCGCATCGACGGCTATAATTACGGGTGTCCCGGCCGGCGATCGGAGCCGTAGTCGTATTGTCATGGCGTAATCACGCGGTACCATCCGATCTAATTAGCCCGCCGGCTAACACGACCCGTCCATCCAATCGCATGCCCGCACCACGGTAGCTCAGCTAACCCCTACTACTCCGTAGCTAGTAGCCGCGGTACGGCGGTAGTGGTAGAGCCGCGCGACGCGCTCGCGCGCGGTGCCTTCATTGCCACTGCGGTGCCTGTTCGTTTGGCTAAAAATAAGTGGCTGAAAATACTGTTAGCTGGTTTGTTGTAAGAGAAAAACACTATTGGCTGACTGAAAATAAATGGGTGAAAGCTCGAGCGAACAACCTGTACGCGAGCAGAAAAAACCAGCGCGGGCCGGTGGGCGCCGAGCGAGCCATCCGCGCCGCCGAGGCCGCGAGCATGAGGCGTCCGCAACGGCGGGCGACGTCGCCGGCCCAGGTCCACGTGGAAGACGGAGAGAGGAGGGAGGTAAGCAGCCGGCGACGAACAAATCGCCTGGCGATTTCAGGCGTCCCCAGTAGTACCTGTGTGGAGAACAGGTGGGACCAGCTGAAAAAAGAAGAATAAAATATTTTGCTTTGCTTTCTCTCAGTCCAGCTCACTAGCTATTTCATCTGTCTCACTACAGATGGCCTGAGGATCGCACGCGTGCCGCGGTCCTGCGGATACGGACGGGGTGAATCGGGCACTGCGTGAACATTAATTGTACCGTCATTTAAGCGTTTTTGCTAACGTGGCAAGATAGTTATTGAAGAAAGAGAGAGAAAAAATCATATAAATCAGATCTAAATTAAAAACCATATGTACACGAGAACCAAGACATGAAGGAATGTGATTGGTAGAGAATAAAGAAAAATATATATGATTGAATATAAATTATTCGGTAGAAAACTATCTATCAGAACCATAGCCAATAGAAATTAACAGTTATAGAAATGGTACTGCATAATCAGCGATCCAAGGCGGGCGGACATGTCCTCGCGTCCCCTATTGAAGGAACCACGTGTCCTTGTCGCCCGGTGGTTGCGCCGTCTATTCGGCCCCGTTCCTCCGACGCATACGAACGCGGGCGCGAGCCATCGCAGCTAGCAGTCGAACGCATACATGCGGCCTGAAAACTCTGCATTCTGAAATTGGGTGGAGCGAACGACCGGGGGTCTTGCTTTTATTGGGCCCTTGACTGTCCAGGATTCAGAAACGATGAATGGTGATACGTGGCGTTGCTGAAATTGGCAGACTCCTCAGTTCAAAATCCCGCTGAACATCTCTCGCATGCGCCAAATGCACCAAGGGTAGAAATTGATACTATTATAGTAGTTTCATCTTGTTATTTGTATCTGTTATTACCATGAATCTGCTGTTGGAAACTGAAACCCTGCGGCAAGGAAAGACGAGGGCTTGTTTCATCCGCAAGAACGATTGTCTAGAAATTCACCTTACGCAGTTCACCGTGTACTACCATATTAACACCTGGAGCGTGAACGGTTGAGTGGTCAAACCGTACCCCAGCAAAAAATGTGGAAGTAATTTCACTGAACAGTGAACACGGAGGCAAGATGAAAGAACACTGCAGAAAACCGTGCAAAGCATGTTCAACTGTTCTCAACGCTGACTGGAGGGCGATAACAGAAAAGGGGCTCACTGATCCAAAAAGCAAGCGCTGGACCGCTGCTGGTTGCCCCCTGTAATAAATAGGATCATGCAGGCTCATTTCTTACCAGAGCAGCACGGCTGTGCAGTGTGCATGTGCTGTGCTCATTTCTTACCAGAGAAAAAAAAAAGCTCTGCTTCTCTCGCTTCTCCCATGTATATATGGTACTCCTTCCATTTTAAATTATAAGTTGTTTTAACTTTTGTTTGATATATCTATTTTACTACACATCTAAATAAATAATATGTTTAGATACATAGTAAAATATATGAAAAAAATTAAAACGACTTATAATTTAGAACGGAGTGCTTTACAGGCCATAAATGCACGCGTGTCGGTCCACGCTGCTGCTACTACGAGCACATGCATTGACCGTGTCAGTGGGTCACCAGTCACCACCCTGTTGAATTCCTTCTTCCTTAGAAGTGTAAAATTTTTGGAAGTATAGTAACTCTTTTGTTTTTATTTGGTAATTAGTGTCCAATCATGACCTAATTAGGTTTGAAAGATTCGTCTCGTGATTTACAACTAAACTGTGTAATTAGTTATTTTTTTACCTATATTTAATACTTCATGCATGCGTCCAAAGATTCGATGTGACAAAGAATCTTATAAAATTTTTGGAACTTTGAAGCATCTAAACAGGGCCAGAGTCTTTCCTTCACCACCTCTGTGTCTGCAGTTTTACTACGGAGCCCCCAAGAACAACAGCAGCTGCGCTCAGGTTAAACTCTGCGACCTGCTGTGGCGGATCTCATCAATGCATACCAAAAGTGATATCCGTACCTGACTGTTAGGTTGATCATTCTCGCCTCTTGGTGCGTGAAACAGGAAAGGTACTGCGTGATCATGCTACTCGGCAGTAACTTAATTTGTCCATTACTACTAGTTTTGACCTGGACCTGTACTACTATTCTACCCTGGGGGTGATTTTTCTTGCTTCTCGGAAACATGCCACCCGAGTGATCTCTTCTCGTGTCTTCTCTTGTCTCTCGCTGACATTTCACACGACTGTGGAGCAGCGCGCAGGATGCACAGAGCGCCTACGAGCATCCGAGGAGCGCCCGCCTCCTGATCGGGTGGCAGGTCATGTCCTTCTCTCACCCCCAGACGGCGTGATGCTGACCGGGGCGGTCGGCTTCGTCGCCATCATCGGCTCATCGCCCATCGGTGCCAATTCATGATCAGGCTGACAGGAATCTTCATTTCTGCGTTCATGGTTCATGAAGAACCAAAGTTTTAGATGTCCGCTGACCGCTGAGTAGAATTCTGAAGGGATTGAAAAAAAACAACAACCAGCATGTCTTCCACGCTGACTGTCAAAATGAAGTTGAGACATTCCTTGGCTAGGATGCACATGGGGTCTGTGGACAGATCTGGTTACACTTCACAGGGTGGTCCCGTGGCAATTTGCCATGGAAACCGCACAATTAATGGCCTAACTGATCCACTGTTCCTACCCTGACTCAAGTGTAATTGTAACTGGACATAATTTTCACAGAGGCCTCCCTCTGCATGGCTCTGCTTAGAGTAAAACGAGTTAGGGCGTGTTTAGATTGCAAATTTTTTTTGGAAAATTCATGTAGCACTTTCGTTGTTATTTGGCAAAATTTGTCCAACCATAGACTAACTAGGCTCAAAAAATTCGTCTCGATATTTATAGACAAACTGTATAATTAGTTATTTTTTTACCTACATTTAATACTCCATACATGCGTCCAAAGATTCGATGTGACAGCTACTGTAGTATTTTTTGGGAAAGTTTTTGGAACCTAAACAAGGCCTTGCTGAAAATGCTTTCAGAATTCAGAGAGGGCAACGCGGCAACTGACATCCCTCAGTGCACCGCCCTTATCTTTTCAAAAACTGAGAAGCAGAAGTAAAAACGAGTTGCTGAAAATGCCAAGAGTCAATTGCGCAGCGACACGGCGCGCGTCCTTTTCACCTGCAAGCGGCAATCGGCTTCACCATAACTCCCGCCCAGAACAGGGCGGGCATACCATGCGTCGCAGTGTAGGGCCGCGCCCCGGGCCGGCAAGTGCGCTCCGCCAGAAACAGCGCCTGCCAGTGCCAGTGCTCTGAGCAGAGCTCGCGCCAGATGCAGTCAAACATGCATCCAGATGCGTACTGCCAGGAAAAATTAAAACGTTTGCTTGCGGGGTATGGTAAGAACTGAGATCCGAGGCCAGAGACACACCGGCCGTAGCGCACAGCACGGCGGCCTACGGCCAGGAGGAGACGGCCGGGGAATGTGGCACGGCCGAGCCATGACCATGACTCCATGAGTTTAAGCGCATGAATACGCAGCTCGGCCGTCCCTTTCGATCGGTTCGACGACGACGCCCCTGCGGCCCTGCCGGGTAGCCGCCGCCGCGCCGCGCGAGGGAGGCGGCGGCGTGCGCTCCCGTAGCCCGCGTCGAACCAAGCCGGCCGCGCACCAACCGCTGTCGCCATCGTCCGGCCGTCCGGGGACGTACACGTACGGTCTTGTTTAGATTCCCTAATTTGGTCATCAAATTCACTATGCAGAATTCCTATTCCCCATCACATTAAAATGCCGGCACATATATAGAGTACTAAATATAGATGAAATAAAAAACTAATTATACAGTTTTGTTGTACTTTACGAGACGAACATTTTAAACATAATTAATCAATGTTTGGACAATTATTACTAAATAATAACAAAATTGCTACAGTGTAACATGACACTTACTGTGCAAAGTTTGGATCCCAATTTTGAAATCTAAACCAGACTTGGTTCGTTTGCTGGAGCCCGGCCCGGTCGGCCGCCTTCCGCGCCTAACGGTGGCGCACGTGCGGCGCGCATGCCGAGGGACGGGAACGGCGAGGTCAGGCGCGCCTGACGGATGGGCCACCGCCCCCTCGGCGTGGCCGCACGGAAAGCCAGGAAGATTCATCCTCCACCCCGGCGCTGGTGCACTGTCGCACTGGGCAGTCAGGCAGGCAGTCAGTACTGGGTACTCGGCAGCACGTACACGTACGCCAGTCGCCCAGGGCACCACCGCGTCCCCCCCCCCCCCCCCCCCCCCCCCCCCCCCCCGCTCTATTTATGCCGCTAGCTAGCGACACCGACAGGGGTTCACTTGCCCACTAGTCACTTCATTCCCTGTCACTAGAGCAGCTCTGGCCGAGCTGCGCCGTGCTTAGGCTTTCACCAGTCGTCATTCTCCTGTGTGCGATCGCTCCTGTGATCTCGTCTGGCCGGGATGGGGCGGTCGCCGTGCTGCGAGAAGGAAGCCGGGCTGAAGAAGGGCCCGTGGATGCCGGAGGAGGACCAGAAGCTGCTCGCCTTCATCGAGCAGCACGGCCACGGCTGCTGGCGCTCGCTGCCGGCCAAGGCCGGTGAGGACGACGGAGCTAGCTCGATCTCACGACGTTCTTCGTTTCCATTTCATTCATTCGTTATGCGATCGAGCATGCGGTGTGCTCATGCTCATGAATGGTGTGTGTGGCGTCTGCCGTCTGCAGGGCTGCGGCGGTGCGGCAAGAGCTGCCGGCTCCGGTGGACCAACTACCTGCGCCCGGACATCAAGCGGGGCAAGTTCACGATCCAGGAGGAGCAGACCATCATCCAGCTCCACGCTCTCCTCGGCAACAGGTGATCATCATCATGATGCACTTGATCCATTCGCTTGCGACGACGGCACACAGAAGCTATCCGTCCTGCACCTCTTTTCCTGTAGTAAGAACGTGATGTAGCAAAAATAGTACTCGCACGACCCAGTTTATTTTCCTTTGGTTACTCACGTTTGTCATTAATGTTGGCGAGCCCGCTTGCATCGCTGTGCCTCGCCATCCATGTCAGGGAGGGCGTTGGACCATCGTCACCGCCCGCTTGTCGTGTCGCCCTGGTCCTGCCATGCATGTTGACCTTGCCAATGCCACGCCCCAGCATTCCCGCCATCCCGGCCTGTCTGTCCGTCCTTGCTCGTCTACTCCACCACGAGCTCCTTCAATGCCCCTTCATTCGCACCACACGCGCCTCTAATCATTTACGCCAAGCCATTTTCACTGTTCGAGTTACTAGTAACATTGCTTGGGCCTCGTTTAGATACCCAAATCGGGTGTTCCCGATTTACTATGCTATACTGTAGTATTTTTGTTTTTATTTGATAATAATTGTCTAAACATTGATTAATTAGGTTCAAAATGTTCGTATCGTAAAGTACAACAAAACTGTGCAATTAGTTTTTGATTTCATCTACATTTAATACTCCATGCATGTGCCAATATTTTGATGTGATGGAGAATCTCCTTTTTGCATAGTAAAATTTAGGGTGAATTTAGAACTAAACAAGCCCTTGCTTCATCAGATGAGAATGAGATCCAGATGAAAAAAAAATGACTGACAGTGACATGCCCTCGTGCAATCTGCAGGTGGTCGTCGATCGCGACGCACCTGCCCAAGCGCACGGACAACGAGATCAAGAACTACTGGAACACGCACCTCAAGAAGCGGCTCGCCAAGATGGGCATCGACCCCGTGACGCACAAGCCCCGCGCCGACGCGGGGGCCTCCTCGGGCGCCGGCGCCGGCAACAACGCCGGCGCGCGCTACAGGGCCGCCGCGCACCTCAGCCACACGGCGCAGTGGGAGAGCGCGCGCCTCGAGGCCGAGGCTCGCCTGGCACGCGAGGCCAAGCTGCGCGCCCTTGCCTCGCCACCACTGCCACCCGCGAACGCGCCCGCGCCAGGGCCAGGGCCGGCGTTTATTAGCGGGCTCGAGTCGCCGACGTCGACTCTGAGCTTCTCCGAGAGCGCGCTGCAGTTCGCCAACGCGCCGCACGACACCCACGGCACGCCGCGCCACGCCCTGACGCCGCCGCGCTCTTACGGGGAGGCGTTCGGGGAGCAGCAGCAGCGCTTCGGCGACGCCGCCGCGCCGGGCTTCGTCCTTGCCGGCGTCCTTCTCGACTGCTCTGTCGCCGCCGCGGAGCAGCAGAGGTTCGCGGCCTCGTCGACGGACGCCAGCGCCGGCGTCAGTGAGCAGCAGGAGGAAGAGGACAAGGGCTACTGGAGCAGCATACTGAATATGGTCAACTCCTCCATGTCGTCGTCGTCGTCGTCCTCGTTGACCTCCGACGCTGTCACGGACCCCGCCATGTACTTGCCGGCGGCCGCCGCCGCGGCGGAGTTCTGAGTGGCTGTCACGCAATAATGAACTTGTGCTAATGTTACTTTGTGTGTTGGTTGCTACTTGCTAGGTGTTTTGATTCTAGTTTACGTGCTAATGGGTGTCCACGTGTTTTGCTTTTCATTATGTGCAATAAGCATGTACGTACTGATTTTGTTTCCGCGGGTGTCTCCGATGTAGTAGTACAAATAACAGTGTCAATGTTCAGGTTTCATGCGTATGCCTTTGAAATTTGGTGCTCCTAAGCGTAAAGGAAAATTGGAACTGACTATTCGGCAATTGCAAATCCAATTCCATGGGCATGCCTTTGCTCAACCCTTACCGAGGCTGTTCAACCCTGCAATTCAGTAGGCTCCATAATGTCACCTGGTGACGAGTGCCAACTAGACGCCCGTGAGCGCCTCCCGCCTCCGTGCATTTAGGTGATGTTTGGTTCAATCAAAAGAATGGTCGATAATTGAATCATTTGCCAGTGGTATCTATTAGGATTTATTGGAAAACACTATTTGTTTGGTTGTTGTGTGTATGCTAGGCTAACAGATAACGTCAGGAGGTGAGTTCGTGAGTGGTAAAGACTTTGCACATGGGTGTATCAGTTCCCTCGACTATCGATTACGTCAAAGCCAAACCAAACATGAAGTAAATGGTATGTTACCATTGTGAACTATTACAACACACACACACAAACTGAACCAAACAACTTAGTTGCTATGGCCGACTACGGCCTTACAACCGGTAGGAAACCCTTTTCAAGAGTCAAGACCAATTTTTGTTGCATGAGTAGGAATGTCAACGAAAAATTTCCGGTTGGGAAATGCCTCTCCATCTCGTCCCGTCCCCAAGAACACTTGTGAGTTGTGAGGCTTGTTTTTGTTGCATCCCCGTTTTCGTGCAGGGAATCGATTCGTGATGAGGTCCCTAGCATCATAGTGTTTCATCTATCCAACCTCTCGTTAATTGCTGCGACATCCTGTCCATGCTCTTTACGCGCTTTAGTCCAAAAATAATAGGTCATGCAAAAAAATGTGCCTTTATTTCCCACACAATATGTTTTTTTTTTCTTTCACAAGTTAACATTAAAGGTGCTTCCTCCTTGGTACCAAAAAAGCGCTTATCCACGACGATGGTTTTGCAGCAAAGGCTAAGCTCGTTAAGGGCTTCACCAACGCGGAGGGAGAAAAGTGTTGGCTTTAGAAAAAATATCACCCTCCACGAAGGTATAGGCAAGTTGAGGCCACACCTTTCCCATCACAGGCACATACTCCAACCTTGTCACAACCAGCAAAAGCTAACACTGCTTTTCTTTTGCTCTCTCTTGTAGAGACTTCTCTCTCCTGTGGCAAAAGCGGCCTCTGCAAGTCACCCTGACACCTACAAGGCACCTAATTGTTGCACACGCCGGCAACCGAGCCTAGCTGGCCTGACAAAGCTAGCAAGGAAGTCAGTGCGTTGGGCATGGCCTAACAAGATAGGTGACGAACGTAGAAAATTTGCGGCATGTGCTGACATGTGCACCACCATTGGATACACATTGGAACGCATGTATAGCATGAGAGAGAAAATCTCTCTCCACACACATGTGCATGCACATGAGATACATGCCCTTAAAGACAAAAATAACTATCAGAAAATTTCACTCCACAAGCATGTGCATCCAACGGTGCACACATGGGGCACCTGTCCTTAAGAATAAAAATAACTATCTCCTTATAAGGAAACATCGATTTTATATTTGATGATGGCAGGCCCTGTATCAGTAGCCGAGCAAAACATTTCTCCTTTTTTCCTATGCACAAATCCTTCATGCCAAAGGGATGAACAGTGTTATTTCAGTTTTGGAATCCTTCATTTTTTTCTCTCGGAAATTCTTTCAATGCAAAGTGTTGAAGGCTTGATTTCTTTCGCATAGAATGCAGCACCAGCTCCAAAACCTGGAGTTGAAGGTGCACAAGCTATAGCACTGTGGGCGAGCGATGGCCGAGCAGCTTTCTGGTGATGCGGCTTCTTTGGAGCCCAAGATACTCTACATGATGATCAGAACAAGCGCTATTTCAAAGAGTTCACATGGGGGCACATGCCCTTAAGGGCAAAAATAACTTTCCCGTGAGGAACGCAGAAAATGATCACTTGTTTCTATTGGCATGTCCCCAGTTCTCCCACCATTCTGTGACTACGATGGTTGGCATGTACATGTAGGCGAAGATGACACGTGAGTAGGCTTGCCACACCCTCCCGAGCAAGATCCATCCGGTTCCCTTGATTGTGCAGCCAACGAATGAGAAGTCGGTGTTGTTTTCGAGGAAATGCCGGTCTTGAGCCATGATTGCGCCATTGATCGAGTGCTGCCCTTGGGGCATTTCTTCCGCCATGATGTTACGTGCAATTCTGAAAAAGAAAAAAGAAACAAGAAACAAGAAGGTAACCAGCTCATAAAGTCTTAATGCTTTGCTCGGCTACTTAGACCACAAGGCATAATTATCTCACACAGGGATCTGCCATCACCAAATATGAAATCAATGCTTCCTTATAAGGGGAAAGTTATTCTTGCCCTTAAGAGCATGTGCCCCCATATGCATGCACTGTTAGATGCACATGGCGATGTGTGTGGACAGAGATTTTCTCTCTCCTACTGCACACGCATCACAATGTGCATCTATGGTGATGCACGTGAGAGCACATGCCTTTGAGGGCAAATTTTCTGAGTTCCTCAACTCATGTCTCTTTTCCAACTTATGTCAGGGCAGTTTCAATGGTTCAAACTACGGGTTTTATAATAGCCACGTCAACAAGAAATCATTTATAGAAACTACCCCACACAATGTAGTGTTTTGGTGCAATAAATCTTGCTTCTTTTTCTCTTTCTCTCTCCCAACTCATCCTCTTCTTCCGAAGCACAAGCACAGCGGCGCAGTTTCCATAGCCAGTGTGGCTTGGGCGTATCACGGCGTGGCCTGGGTGGATGGCTGCGCAGTGAGCACGCCTACGCGGCCTGCATGTCCTGGGCAGACGGTGGCTGGTGAACTGCGAGCACAACGCGGCAGGGGCCACGGAGGAGTCAGTGGCGAGCAGTCCCATCGCGGCCCCTACTAGGTTGAAACCGATCATTTCCTCCCAATGCGGAATTCATGATTTTTCCGTGCATAGGTTGAAGCAAGGACTTGGTTTCTCTTCTAAGAAACGGTTTCATCAGTTTTTCTTCTCTTTCTTCGTTAATTAGACTGTCACATCAACTTTTTGCTTAGCTGGTAGGATAATTAATAGGGATAGAAACTACCATTAATATCCTGTTAGAACTGTCCTATCAGTGCTAACGATTCATACATGTACTTTTAGCATTGTTTTCTATGGTGAGTTCGAGTGCCTTATGCCCGGAAGTTGAACAAGTCGCATGCTGAGCCATTTCTGACAACCGCGTACATGAATGGATCTAAGTGGCTGAAAGGTCCTAAATGGCTAGAGGGGGTGAATAGCCTATAAAAAATCTCTACAAATTTACTAGAGCACAATGTTAGTAACCTAAATGGTGAAATGCAATTTTGCTCTAGCTCTACAAGGGTTGCAAGCCACTTATACCAACAATTCTAGTTGCTATGATCTCTAGGTTCACACAAAGGCTATGTCACTGCTCTCTAAGTTAGTAAGCTTTCAAAGACTAACTAAAGAGTCTCACTAACAAAACTAACAAGCTCTCAAAAACTAACTACACTAAAGAGCTTGACTAGGCAAGAAGGTAAACAAAGTAAATGCGAGAGAGTGAGTAGAGTGACTATACCGTCGTGGCAAGAGAGATGAACCAATCATAATATGAATACCAAGTCAATCACTGGGAGAAATTTATTGCACATGAGACAATCAATTTTTCTCCCGAGGTTCACATGCTTGCCGTCACACTAGTCCCCGTTGTGTCGACCAGCACTTGGTGGTTCGGCGGCTAATAGGTATCACACACCTAGCCAACACTTGGTGTCGTAAGAACCTACCCACAAGTGAGGTAACTCAATGACACGATCAATCCACTAGAGTTACCTTTCGGCTCTCCGCCGGAGAAGGTGCAAGACCCCTCACAAATCACCGGAAAATGGCCATGAACAATCACCAACTTGTGCCAATGCTCATCCGCTGCTCCAAGCTGTCTAGGTAGCAAGAAATCCGCAGCCATAATGATCCCCAAGTGCCATTAGATGCAATCACTCAAGCAAATGCACTAGGAATCGCTCCCAATCTCACTATGATGACGAATCAATATAGAGATGAGTGGGAAGTGCTTGCTTAGGCTCACAAGGATGTCAAGTATGTCAAAATGTCAAGAGAGTAAGCCCCAAGCCGACCAAGAACCTTAAATAGGAGCCCTAAGGAAATAAAGCCGTTGCTCAGTCGGGGGCCGACCGAACTCACCGGTGCATCCAGTCCTCTCTGCACACATACACCGCGATTGCATCAGCGTACGTCAGCCATGACCTAACACACTAGCGTCGCGTCCGGTTGTGCAACCCCGCCAGCGTCCGATCGTGACCCCGTGCTGCTTCTTCACTACTACGCTTGACCGGACTCCACGCCAGCGTCCGGTCTAGCGTACGATCAAGGCTATGCCCTCTCGGCCAAGTGCTAAGCCACCTAGGGTATATTGACCAGACGCGTCCGGTCAAGCCGAGACCAGCGTCTGGTCAGGTGCAGTGACCGTTTCTCTATTTCTATCTCAAACTCTTCACCTTTGCTTCCAAGTTGCTAACCACAAAGTGTAGAACTTGTGTGCCCATGTGTTACCATTTTTTAAAGCATTTTTCAAGGGTTAATTGTTAGCACACTAAGTCCCTAATGCATATGCAAGAATCATGTCACCTAGTGGCACTCGATAACCGCTTATCCAAAGATTTCCCCTATTTATAGTACGGCTATCGATCCTAAACACACTCAACCCTCTATGATGTCTTGAGTGCCAAAACAAAAACCTATTTGATATATTTGACTTGATCAACACTTGTTTTTGTTTTTCTCTTTCTTCTTTTCCAAGTTGGAGCACTTTATCTTCAAGTTTGGCCACCACCATCACCATGACCATCATCTAGCTTCACCACTTGGTGTGTACAACCCTATTTCATTCACAACACTTAGGGACAAGGGTTAGTACATAGGTTTCATCAATTATCTAAAATCAAACTAGGGCTTTCAGTGGCTCAAGCCATTCAATGACACCCTAATTGAATAAAATCTGAAGAATATCTGAATAAAGTTCAAAGTTCAAGCAGTCGAAAGAATGTCTGAATTCTTGCCTTGTCCATCTTCTTTGTCCTTTGTTTTCCTCATTTTATTATCGACCAAATAGTGGATGATCAGTCGATTCGTGTTTACTCTTCTTCGTTCTGGGTTCGGCTGATAAGACAGTTGATGTTGTTTTATTATGAGAGAAAAATATTGTAACATGGCTGATAAGCCAGGATGATAAGTTCAAGCGAACAAGGCATAGTTGGGAGTTTTGGTTGAGGTTTTGTTATGGAGTTATTTATTGTGCTCTAAGGTGTGTACCCTAAAGAATGAAAAATAATTCTTAGTACTTCGGTGTAAAAGAATGGATGCGAGAAAATGTTTGATGCTAGTGGGGCTCAATTGAAAGGAAAGATCATGGTGAGGAACAAGGTAAGAGCATCTCCAATAGTTTCCAAAACACACTCCCAAACTAGATTTTTTTAGCAAGATTAAAAAATTGCTCTCCAATAACTCCCTATCTCAACTCTCAATGTTTCTGCACTTGAAAAAATCAATCTAAGTGTGCGAAAATATACACGCGTGTATTGACATGCCAAGCTAGAGTTGGAAGTATATGGGATGAATAAAGAGTAAGATAGGGTTCCTAATGCAAATGTATAAGAGAGAGAAAGTATAAAAGTTGTTGGTGTGTTTTAGAAATAGTCCAAGATTTCTGATGCAAAATTGTCTTATATATTTTAGAAGCGAGGTTTTAGAACTATTGGAGGAAGCTAACAAATATGTTCTTAACTTTTTTAGCCACTTCTAAAACTCATTGATTTACCAACTATTTTTTTTGGAACCACTAACTGGAGATGCTCTAAGGGTGACTTGGTAGGGTAGGTGACAACCTCTCCCTTCAAGTTTAAGAAGAAAGTGAGGAGGACAAAGAAAGAGAGAAACGATAATGCTCAGGACTGGGTATCCGGACGGACGGACATTGCTTTTCTGGACCTGCGTGCTACCGGCCCAACATGCCTGCTTGCTCTCTAGGTCTTCCAATCTCTCTCAAAAATATCTTCCACTTCCGTGCTCGCCCATCGCGTGTTGCTATGCTTGAGCTTGCTTCTACCGTATTCCCCGCCGCGCAAGCCGTCCCGTGCCACGCGGCTCCTCCATCCAACGCTGTGCCCCCATCCTGCACCGCGCACCCTCCGTCGTCGCACCGCGCTCTGTGGCAGAACCTCCTAATTACTATGGCCCATCTGTACTTGTTATTGTCTTAAAGACTTCTAACCACTGTACAAGTGTACCACAGATCTTAAGAAGCCTGTCGGGTGTCCTCGGGAAACCCGAATCATCCATAATTTTCCGAGCAGGATCACATTATAGAGGCATCACAGTATTACAACAGTTTATATAATAAATTACATCAGAGTACAAAAGCGGAACTCTTACATAACATAAGTTTACAAACTTGATGTTCCAAACTTACAAAACTTAAGTTTAGTGTTACAACCATAGTAGTGGAGTAGCATTATTAACATTATTACAGCACCAAAATGCGATCCTCTGCCCAAGAGCCAAACATCTCTACTCGTCATCGCTCGCCGCAAAGACGGTCATGCAACAGGGTCCAAAACACACCTGCTCATGAGACGCACCTGCAACAGGGGTTTAACAAACCCTGAGTACGAAAGTAGTCAACAAGACTTAACCGACAAAACCAGTTGAACGACTCAGGAATGCAGGCTCAGGGGAATCAAGGTGAGGTTCCAGCAGGAAGTCAAGTTCTTTTGCATAAAAGCTACTAATGGTGAATCCTTAAGATCATGATTTTATTTCAGTATTATTTATTGACAGAATGTAAGTGATCCTAATCTAGATCATATAACCCATTCAATATCTTTCTGATTCTCCGACCAAAGTTCCATTTTTTAACTACGATGTTGAACAGAGAATTGAGTCTCCTTAACCGAGGAGCGGCGATGATTCGAATCGATTAAACCCAACTGGGGATTCCTAATCACACGACATATGTAGGACTCTAATCGACATATATCAACCTTCACTCGGATACTCCAAAATATGACCGGATCCAGCGCCATCCGAGAGTATAGTACACCTCCAATCCAGCCCTTGGCTACGAGGGTATACACTACTCTCGCCATCTCTCCACTCCCAGTGCGCGGTTGGCCATTCACATGTTGGCATTACCGAGGTCTTAGGCTTACCGGAGCATGTGATCAGTTACAAAGTCTCGACGCACACAATTCAAACAACGGTACGGTCCTTAACTGACTCAGTCGGAGACACTACATGGGGACTCCTTTCCCGATGCAAGTCCACCGAGGATGGTATTGGAATATCAAGGATGATAATGCAATAATTAGGTTATCAAGGATGGTATTGGAATATCAAGGATGATAATGCAGTAATTAGGTTATCACTCAACTCCTAGCACTTAATGCAATAGAGCGGTAATATAAGTGAAGTAAAACTTTTCAAATTGCAAGGTAAGGTTAGATGTAACCGGGGCTTGCCTTGGTCTGCGGGAAACTCAGGCTCGGGATCAGTACCGCAGATGTCAAACCCTACTTCCACGGACGTCGGTTCTTCTTCGGGGACGGGTTCGGCTTCGGTACCTTCCTCTTTTACGGGAACTATACGTGACGATAATGCATGCTTTAGGATGATGAGATAATAAACATGATGCTCGATGGATGCTTAATAGAGTTAACAACTTGAGTATAGCTTTCCTTCATGGTACAATTGAATGACAAAAGCTTCTAGCCTAACCCTATTCTAGGGTCCGATTACGCTAATCAATTATTAAAGGATTTCGTTAAACGCATGAAATAACACTAATTGATTATTAACAACATGATTAAGAAAGCTTAAGCAACCAATTAGGAATGCTAAAGGTCATTAAGGGTTAATGACCTAAAGTCAACCCTTAATCATAAAGTCAAGCAACACTAATCATTATGCCCAAATTAATTAATTAACTAATTAATTAACAAAGCATAATTTAAGAATAAAAATTAACTTAATCTAATTAAGCTAAAATTTTTAATTTAGGAAGCTTATAACCTAATTAAGTGATAAAACAATTTTCATGATTTTTGGATAAATAAATAAACCTAGAAAAATTATGTAAGGGCCACTTAAGAATTAAATGGACTAATGAATTAACCTACAAAAAGTAATTAAAATTGATATTTATTATTTTTCTTAAATAGTACACAGTATATAAAGGTTACTCAAAATTTTTCATAAATTTTGGAATTATAAATAATCTATAACAAAATAAATAAAACTGATAATCATTTTACATTTTTGAAAAAGGAAAAACAAAATTTTCCATCGCGGGCTGCTTCCTCTCCTTCCCTCTCTCGGCCCGGCCTGCAACGCACGCGCGTCGGCCCCGCATGTCATCCCCCACCTCCCGCGCTCCTCGCCCGTCGCTGCGGCACGGTGGCCGGCCGGCGACCGCGACCTCGGAGCACTACTCCTTCTCCACTAACACGACCTACACCATCCTACGGACCCCTTCCACTACTCAACGGCTCAGCTTACGCATCGACGACCCCTTACCGACGGTTATGGCGGATCACCGCCGACGGTGAGCCACGAAAACGTGCCCCCGGTGAACTAGAGACCAAACTGAAGCGGGAAAAACGTCGAGTGGCTCACAGTGATCACGTAGACGCTTTTGGTGAAGACATAGGTGCTCGGGAGCGACCGGTCCACGGCGAGGTGACCACGGCGGCCATCTACTCGGCAGCGAGGAAGACAGCAGCGGTGCGAGCACCCTGGGCGGTAGCAGTGGACGCGAGCGAGCGGGAAGGTGCGTTGGAGCAAGGCGGTTACAGTGGAGCAGTTGGCGTGACCAGAGGGGACTTGACGAGGGCTACGGCGAGCGGCGGAGCAATGGTGGCGGCGGAAACCGAGGAAGAGAAAATCAAGCCGCCGCCGGTGTCCGGTATATATAGGGCGAAGAAGATGGACTCCAGGCGACGTGTGACCAGTCAAGAAGGTGCTGAAGCAAGAGCTGGCGGTCAAAAATGTGCCTGGAAGGCGTTCGAAGCTCGCCGGCGTCGGCGGGAGGTGGCGTGCGGTGGTTGGCGACGATTTCAAATAAATTACAGAATTGCCACTAGAGGAAAATTTCAAATTACTTTCAAATCTTCAATAGAAGTTGAAAATCTGTAAATACAAAAGTTGTTCCATTTTCAAAGGTCTACAACTTTCTCAATATGAACATTTTCCAATTCGGCTTAGTTTTTGAAATTTGAATTCAAAAGGGGACATTTTCTGGAATTCTGAAAAACCAAAATTACTTTGAATTTTGTATTGAAACTTCAAAAACTCAAAATACCAAAGTTGTACATCTTGGATAGACCTACAACTTTGCTATTCAAAATATTTTCAAATACTGCCTCCATTTTGAAATTGGATAGGGGAAATGAAAAGGGGACAATTTTGAGATTTGAGTCTTTTCAAAATTACTTCAAATTTTACACTGAAACTTTAAAAACTCAAAACATCAAACTTGTAGCCCTTGAAAAGATCTACAAACTTAGTTTTACACTTTTTCCCAAATTTTGCTTAGATTTTTATCTATTCCAAATGGGGTAAAACTAGGGTTTTGTTTTTCAGGATTTTTGGAAAGATTTTGAATTGAAACTTGATTCTCTAATAATTTGTGGTTGCTTAGGGATCACACCCTCACCCTAGGGCATCATTGAGTCAAGCCTCACATGGTTGACCAAATGGCTCCCTAGGTTGACCAGTTTGACTTAAGAAATTCTTTTAATAATTCCTCAAATTTGAATTTGAATTCGAATCGGAAAACTCATAACAAGTTTTTGGATTCCAAACCCTAGCTCAAACTTGAAGTTTTATTTTTATAAGTTAGACTTGAGCTTATACCCTACACTTGGCACTAGTGTATAACACCGTCATACACCTCAAATTACGCAGGGCATAAACTAAGTATTTGCGGTGATAGTCGAAATTAGGGTTTTCGGATTTCGAGTCACACAACAAGAAACACATCCAACCTAAGAATTTAAACTCATTTTAGTTGATGCACAATATTGTTAACCTAATCATGGATGATTTGCAGTGCAAATGATGACATGTCAGGTTTTTAGTTACTATAACACCAGGGGTGTTACAGCCCTTCCCCCTTAAAGAAATCTCGTCCCGAGATTTAAAGCCTTGGGTTAGGTAATGAAAAAGGAAACGTGTCAAACAAACACATTCAAGACTTGTTCATTAAACAGGTAGGTATTTTACATTACAAATTTTAAAAAGAACGAGTTACAATCTAGAGAGGAAATTGTAACTTAGATAGAAGCAAAGAAGTCGGGAAAGTTCTCCAGCAAATAATCTTCAGATTCCCATGTTGCTTCTTCTTCTGAATGTTGATTCCATTGAATCTTATACCACTTGATTGTTCTACTCCGTGTAACACGATCTTTCCGATCCAAAACTCTGACAGGATGCTCTGAATATGTTAGATCTGGCTCAAGCTCGACTCCCTCGAAATCAATCACTTGATCAGGTACTTGTAGACACTTCTTTAGTTGTGACACATGGAACACATTGTGCACTGCGGAGAGTTGTTCAGGTAACCTTAAACGGTAAGCCACTTTACCAAATCGTTCTAAAATTTGAAACGGTCCAATGTACCTAGGTGCTAATTTGCCTTTAACCCCAAATCGGTTAACTCCTTTCATGGGTGATACCTTCAAGTATACATAATCTCCTTTGTCAAACACCAGTGCTCGTCGTCTCTTATCTGCATAACTCTTTTGACGAGACTGTGCTACCTTTATATTATTTTGTATACGTCTGACTTTCTCTTCAGTTTCTTTTACTAAATCAACCCCGAAAAACCATCTTTCTCCTGATTCTGACCAATTCAGTGGAGTTCTGCATCGGCGTCCATATAGTGCTTCAAACGGTGCCATTTTGATACTTTCTTGATAACTGTTATTGTAAGAGAATTCTACTAAAGGTAAACAGTCATCCCAAGAATCTGAGTAATTGAGCACACAAGACCTCAACATATCTTCTAGAATCTGATTGACTCTTTAAGTCTGACCATCTGTTTGAGGATGATAAGCGATACTATGCAGAAGTTTAGTACCCAGTGACTCATGTAAGTGCCTCCAGAAATTGTTAACAAACTGTGTACCTCTATCAGATACAATTGTCTTGGGTATTCCATGCAGACTGACAATTCTTTCAAAATATATCTTAGCATATCGGATAGTTGAATATATAGTTTGGACTGGAATGAAATGTGCAGACTTAGTAAGGCGGTCCACAATAATCCAGATAGAATCAAACCCTTTTGAAGTTCTGGGCAAACCCACAATGAAATCCATACTGATATCTTCCCATTTCCAGGCTGGAATGGGTAAAGGCTGCAATGCTCTGGCTGACTTCAGATGTACAGCTTTCACTCTCTGACAAGTGTCACACCTGGCTATATATCTGGCAATCTCAATCTTCATCTTGGTCCACCAGAATCTTTGTTTCAGATCATGATACATCTTATTACTTCCAGGATGGATAGAGAATTTGGTCAAATGTGCTTCATCTAGAATTAACTGACGTAACTCCGGAATCTTAGGTACAACCAAACGATCTTTGAACCAGAGGACATCTGCTTCATCAATTCTAAAACATAAACCTTTTCCCTTTCTAACTTTTTCCTTTATGTGGACTATACCCTTATTTTCCTTCTGAGCAGAAATAATCTTATCTCTTATAGTTGTTTCCACTGTGATGTTGGCAACACTACCCTACTGAACTATTTCAATACCCAACTTTTCTATCTCATGGCACAAAGAAAGATCCAACGGTTTCACTGTCAAACAGTTGCAATGAGTCTTTCGACTGAGGGCATCGGCAACCACATTTGCCTTACCCGGATGATAATGTACTTCTAAGTCATAATCCTTTATCAATTCTAACCATCTTCGTTGACGCATATTCAAATCAGACTGAGTGAAAATGTATTTCAAACTCTTGTGATCCGTATAGATGTGACATATATTCCCCAACAAATAATGCCGCCATATCTTTAAGGCATGAACAACGGCCGCTAACTCTAAATCATGGGTTGGATAGTGCTCTTCATGTTGTTTGAGTTGGCGAGAAGCATAAGCAATCACTCGAGCTTCTTGCATTAACACACATCCAATACCAGTACCACAAGCATCACAGTAGATGTCAAACGGCTTCTCAATATTTGGTTGAGCTAACACTGGAGCAGTGGTTAACAACCTTTTCAAAGTCTGGAAAGCCTTCTCACATTCTGATGACCAAACAAATTTAACCTGGATCTTCAACAACTCAGTGATAGGTTTTGATATCTTCGAGAAATCAGGAATGAATTGACGGCAATAACCCACCATTCCTAGAAAACTGCGAACTTGATGGACAGTACTTGGGGGCTTCCAATCTAATATATCCCTTACTTTGCCAGGGTCAACAGCAACACCTTCTGCCGACAAAAGCATGTCCAAGAAATGGCACCTCATTAAGCCAAAACTCACATTTGCTGAACTTAGCATACAACTGATGTTCTCTCAAGCGACTTAGAACGATGCGTAAATTTTCCGCATGTTCTTTCTTGTTTTTGGAGTAAACTAAGATATCATCAATGAAGACAACGACAAACTTGTCGAGTTCGGGCATGAAAACAGAATTCATGAGATACATGAAATGAGCGGGTGCATTGGTAAGACCAAAGGACATGACTAGATATTCATAAAGACCATATCTAGCAGTGAAAGCAGTCTTTGGAATGTCCTCAGGGCGAATTTTTATTTGGTGGTAGCCAGATCGGAGATCGATCTTAGAAAATACTTTGGCTCCAGCAAGTTGATCAAAGACTAGATCAATACGAGGAAAGGGATACTTATTCTTGATAGTCACTTCATTCAACGGGCGATAATCAACACACAACCTCAAGGTTTTGTCCTTTTTTTTCACAAATATGGCTGGACATCCCCATGGTGAAGGACTAGGTTGAATAAAACCTTTGTCACGTAATTCTTGTAACTGTATCTTGAGTTTGCTAATTCTTTCGGTGGCATTCTGTATGCTCTTCTAGATATTGGGGCAGTGCCAGGTTTCAACTCAATTACAAATTTCACATCTCTGTCAGGAGGTAGATCATCTGGGAAAGCATCTGGGAACTCGCAAACTACAGGTATATCACTGATTTCTTTCACAGAAGTTGCACAAACTCTTTCGACTGCTCTTTTTGGTGTTTGAAGTTGGATAAGAAGTTGAGAACTACTATCAGGTAAGTTCAGTCTTATTGTTCTATTCAAAGTATCTATTACAGCTCCACGCTGATACATCCAGTTCATACCTAGGATCACATCTATATCCTGATCCTTCAAAATTATCATGGACGTGGGAAAAGTATGCCCACCCAATTCTATAGGTACCTGATGTACCATTTCTTTAGTACACAGACGACCCCCGGGCGACTGTATAAAGAAGTTCTCTTTCGTTTCCCCAATTAGAATTGCATGTTTCATAACAAATGTACGATTGATGAATGTATGTGATGCGCCTGAATCAAAAAGCATAACTGCAGGGTGATTTGCGATAGAAAACATACCCATCATGACGGGCTCTCCTTCTGGTATTGCCCCGGCCTGCGTGTAAAAGACTCGTCCAGTTTTCTTCTCGGCCTTGCCCTTCTGAGCATTCTGGTTATTGCCCCTCTGCTGATTCTGGTTCTGTTGTTGGGGCACAACAGCTTTCTAATAATTCTGATTATACTGCCTCGGGTACGGACATTCCCTCGAGAAATGCCCTGTCTTTCTGTAGTTATAACAGGGATAATTATTGATGTTGTTGCCCTTCTGAAGTGGGGGACGAATGCCAGGAGCATTCGGCTGACGTGGATAGGATAGAGCTGTAACAGGACGGACAAATGCCTGTTGCCGGGCTTGGAATTGTGGTGGACGAAAAGGAGGACGGAAATGATTTTGAGGATGATATACTATCTTCTGGCGCTTTTGATTGCCACCAGATGGTCCATACGACACCTTCTTCTTCTTAGCCTCTTTATGCTTCCAGTATTCTTCTTCTGACGAAAGAGCAATATCAACAGCCTCATGATAAGTCACATTGAGGCAGCCAGTCATCATAGTGCGAATCTTCGAGTTCAGACCCCTCATAAAACAAGCTTGCTTCTTTCGATCAGAGTTGATTTGGTCAGCAGCATACTGTGATAGATGATTGAACCTGCCCACATATTGCATTACTGTCTGGTCTCCCTGCTTCAGTGCAAGAAATTCCTTCAACTTTCTGATCATAATTCCTTCTGGAATAAAGTGAGCTCGGAAAGCCGCACGGAATTCCGCCCAGGTCACCCGGTGACCAGCTGGCTGTGCAGCAAGGTGATTTCCCCACCATGCTCCGGCAGCACCCCGAAGCTGTTGGGCCGCAAACACCGGCTTCTGGTAGTCACTACACTCTATGAGTTCAAACTTTTGCTCCATAGTGCGGAGCCAGTCATCTGCTTCTAACGGTTCATCGGCTCTGGTAAACACTGGGGGCCGGGTATCAGTGAAATCCACATAAGTGGTCTCATTCCGGTGGTTATTCCGACCCTGATTGCCTGGTGGTGCATTGTGATTATTCTGAACCACTTCCCTTAGTAACCTAGCATTTTCTGCGGTAGCATTGACAAGGGCGAACATAACCTCTGCCATATTTAGTGGAATGGGTGGTGGATTAGGGACACCATTCCCACCCTATGAAGTTCCTGTACCATCATCATTATGAGCCATCTGTTGATAACAAACCAAACTTTATTCACAAACTTTTATTGAACTTTTACAAAAGCGATTACAAACACACCACGCAGATGCATTTATTTATTACACAGGTCCGCACACATGCCGGACTTCCCGGTTAACTAAGGCTGACAACAAACATAAACTTCTAGCTACACACTGCACTTGACCAACTCAGTTCTCACGGTCAGTGTCCACTCCTGAAACGTGACCTCCTTCATCGTCACTCTCGTCCACAGGCTCCATCTCCTCCGAATCTTCTTCTTCCTCTGACTGCTCTGCAGATTCCCCACCATCAGCGAGGATAACACCAGGGTCTAGCTCAGCTGCACCAGGTGGAGGATGCAGTTGATAGAACAACTGATGTACTTCCTCGTGGAGAACCTGGTTATCTCCCTCCAGATCGTTAACATAGAACTGTAACTCCTCAGCACGTTCCCTGGCAACATCCTCTCGGTGCCATGCCTCATTCCTTTCTGTCACTAAGCGACCCATCATCCGCTCACAGCTCAGATGAGCCCCAGTGAGCCTTCGTAACTGATTCTGTAACTCTCCGACTTGGATAGCGTCCGTAGCTCTATCACGTGTAGCCTGGGCTAACTCAGCGGAAAGCCTCTCTATCTCCGTCTGAGGGACAGTCCTGCTGCCGCTAGCACTTTCGTCCCTGGGAGCAAGCTGGCGACGAGGAACTCCCTTTGGTCCGATGGACTTGCGGGGCGTCAACTTGGTACGGGCCATCCTGTAGCGGGAAAAGGTAGAATTTGGTAAGGATAGCTGGGGAGGATCTGAAGGTTAGCATGAATAGGATTGATACTACTTAACCCAAACCTCATTAACGGGGAAGGTAATTAACAGATTCATTAAGCATGATGCATGATTTAACGTACAAACTAACATTAAATATTTTTGTAATTAAATACACAAGGGTAACAAAACATAAACTTTATTTATAGGGCAATTTTAATATGCTATTCCACCAAAAGTTTTTAAACATGACTAAAGATCTACCAGAGGAATAGAGATAGATAATAAGCAATTTAGACCAAAATAGTCAGTTACATTTATTTGACCCAATTGTTTTGAAGTTTTGATATGTAATACTACAATAGCTCTGTCAATGATCGCTCCGATACCAGCTGTGGCAGAACCTCCTAATTACTATGGCCCACCTGTACTTGTTATTGTCTTAAAAACTTCTAACCACTGTACAAGTGTACCACAGATCTTAAGAAGCCTGTCGGGTGTCCTCGGGAAACCCGAATCATCCACAATTTTCCGAGCAGGATCACATTACACAGGCATCACAGTATTACAACAGTTTATATAATAAATTACATCAGAGTACAAAAGCGGAAGTCTTACATAACATAAGTTTACAAACTTGATGTTCCAAACTTACAAAACTTAAGTTTAGTGTTACAACCATAGTAGTGGAGTAGCATTATTAACATTATTACAGCACCAAAACGCGATGCTCTGCCCAAGAGCCAAACATCTCTACTCGTCGTCGCTCGCCGCAAAGACGGTCATGCAACAGGGTCCAAAACACACCTGCTCATGAGACGCACCTGCAATAGGGGTTTAACAAATCCTGAGTACGAAAGTACTCAACAAGACTTAACCGACAAAACCAGTTGAACGACTCAGGAATGCAGGCTCAGGGGAATCAAGGTGAGGTTCCAGCAGGAAGTCAAGTTCTTTTGCATAAAAGCTACTAATGGTGAATCCTTAAGATCATGATTTTATTTCAGTATTATTTATTGACAGAATGTAAGTGATCCTAATCTAGATCATATAACCCATTCAATATCTTTCTGATTCTCCGACCAAAGTTCCATTTCTTAACTACGATGTTGAATAGAGAATCGAGTCTCCTTAACCGAGGAGCAGCGACGATTCGAATCGATTAAACCCAGCTGGTGTTGATATTTGGTAACGCAATTAGGAAATAGGATCCGCAAGCGCACGGATATCGGTGAGCACTTCACCCGAGATGTTATCCTGGGTATCGTATTTATATTTTTACCTTTAGGAGAAAGAGTGCATCTGACTAACCAAATCTATTACTACTAACCTTTAGGCTACAACCACTATGATTCGATGTGAGTGATGTATAGAGAAGACTACAACCGCACTCTTCTTCTAACCTTGGTAAGGATGATCTACTGTTCTATTGGAGAGGTTTACGGAATCTAGACACCACAAAGGATGTTCAACCCGCACCTATAAACCCTATCGATCCTGCTAACGGGATATGGAATACAAAGGTAACTCGGAATTGTCACGTTCCTCGCTACTACCACGGTCCGGCTAGACGAGGGGATATCTATGAGTATCCTAGCTTAAACACCACGTTTACGCTAGAGATGATTACTCTAAACTCTACGCGAAGAGATCAAAGTAAACTCATAAACCAAAGAACAATAAAACAAAGAACTTACTAGAATTTAGAATTCGAAATACTGAAGAATCCTGAGAACAAGCCTCGGGTTAGGAGAACTTGATCCCGCAGGTACAACCTCGGAGTAGACACCGACAGGCCGGCTTCCTCCGATCTACACCTCCACTCTATCTCTCTTAATCTAGTAGAACTAATTCTACTTTCACATTGGATGCTAAGCCCTAAGAGGTGGGAACCCTAGAGGGAACCTCTCTCTCTAAACCCTAACTAGAGATATGCAACTGAATAATGAATTGGGGTCTTCTCCACCAGGGGTCAGGGGCCTTGCTTATATAGCCCTTTTGGATGA
Organism: Saccharum hybrid cultivar R570; assembly: GCA_038087645.1. Taxonomy (NCBI): domain Eukaryota; kingdom Viridiplantae; phylum Streptophyta; class Magnoliopsida; order Poales; family Poaceae; genus Saccharum; species Saccharum hybrid cultivar. The sequence goes on from JAQSUU010000198.1 coordinate 4,455,436, forward strand.
ATCTGGACCGTCGGATCAAACCGACCTTCATCCTACGGTTTTCCTTGATCCTCAAAGGCGGTGGAGCATAATCCGCGAGACTCGACCTGATTGGTCCCGGGGGCAGGGCGGGCGCCCTAGGGCACAGGGCGGGCGCCCTGTGTCCTGGCCCGTTACGGCTCCCGTTCGTTCCCGTGGCTTCTGGAATCTTCTAGATGTAAGATAATTACGTGTTCGGTTAATATCCCGTCATTAATCCGACATGTGGGCCTTTCTTCCGTATTTCCTGATAACCCCCTGCAGAAATAGATAAACAGCAAAACTCGTGGAATTCTGTTAGATCAAACCCTAATTCTAGGTGTTGCTTGCATATAGGTCCTTTTCTTTATTTATTTGATGGTTATAATTGATACTTAAGAACCGTCAACAAACACCCCCATACTTAGGCCTTTACTCGTCCTCGAGAAAAGGTTGGTTAATAAAACATCTGGGGTTGAAACATTCTTTCATACTTGCAGGGTGTTGTAAAAATCCACTGTGCACTTATAGTCAGGGAAATATATGGTCAGAGTAAAGAGCCTTTCTTCTTCTTAATCCCTATCACTTGGAGTTTTTACATATTTTTGAAAAGAAAAACTTAGCATACCTTTATCCTCATAGGTGCTCTCAGAGTCACTCATTATCTTTTATATTTCTCTCTGAGGCTGTTTTGATTTTGCAAAAATAATTCTTTAAGCATACATACCTTGCATTTATTGTATGGTCAAAACCGGATCCGAGGAGAAGAATGCCATACTCTTAGATCAAAGATTTTGAAAATTAAAAACTTGTCACTCTTACTGGCAAATTGCTTATTAGAGGGACCATGGGCTATCATTTTCTTTCCATCATATTTTTATCATATCTCATCATTTTTTTGGGTGGATACCGAGGTACCCCTAATTCTACTGCCGGACACTTGTCCATTTTTTTTCCACGAGGTTATCGAGCACTTGCTCCTTTTTATTTCCTCGATATATTCATAATTTTGCATAGCCCATGCCTCTAACGCAATAATACTTCGGAAGAGTGAATCTTTCTGAATAAAAATGTCTTGATCTTAGGAGTATGATAAATCTCTCAACAAGGGTCTAACTTATTTTGAACAAACTCAATACAAAGCAGATAGCTTTAATTAATATTTTCATGTTTAGCAGGCATATAAAACTTGAGGATGGTAGCTATAATTTTGAGATTTTTAAAACAAATTCTCCAAGCAATAAAGATACTAAGAATAAGGTACTCATACCCTTACCATCTCTTATTCCACAATGACTTTTAGCAACACAGGGTTTTGAAATAATTTTAATAATTGCAGGTTTCCAGGAAATATCACAGAGTGAGATTGATCATGATTATAAGCATTTTTATCCTTTTAATTTATCATATTTAGAGAGATAAAATTCTGCACAAACTAAGGTGAGTGTGTAAGTGTGTAATAAAAGTGTGCAGAGTGTGTACCTGGTTCATGGAGTGGTGCGATCGAAGTGTGTGTGACATGTCAGGGAATCTCCCCCATACTTGTTTTCTGCTTTCTTGCACAAAAGTAAAGTAGAGACACACAAGACATACTAATAATAATCTTTATTAATCTTGAGGCATTTATTACAACCGAATAATAATAATAATAACCGAATATAATAGATCTAAACTGATTATAAGCGAACCTAATCGAATCTAATAATAACTAAGACATATATAGCCCCAAGATCTAATCTAGATAGCTCAGCGACGCTCACGCCTCCTAAGACTATGCTCTAACTCATCGATCCTCTTGTTGGCGTCGGCAAGGTCATCCCGTAGCTTTAGGATCGTAGTGTTATGGTTGAAGGTCCTCCGATCCATAGAGATATTGGAGTTCTGAATTTCTATAATGCTGTTCTTGATCACCCGTAGCTCTTCATCCACATCTGCAATGGTCCTGCGGCGCTTGGGAGGTGTCTCGAAAGCATTAAGAGCATGCTTGGGTGCTTCCTTCGGAGGAACGAAGCGGACCTTAGCTGCCCTAACACCCTCGAAGTAAGGTCTCTCCTTCGTGGTATAGCGGACACTAGAGATCTCGCCGCTCCGGTTGGTCTTCACTCCGATGATCCGCTCATTGGGTTTTGGCGGCAGGATCTTTGTTCCGGCTGGTACCTTGATGATCTCCTTCCCCTTCGACGATGATGGCGAGCCTTCGAGCAATAGGGGCTGCGTAGGTGCGGTAAGAACTGGGCGAGCAAAGTAGGATTGGGCAGAGCTGCGTTGACGTGGTGGCATGGCTTCTAGCTGTCGCTCTGTGTTGGCCGGGACGAGAGCGTAGGCGTCGGGATCCTCCTTGGGCTTTTTGTTGAGGTCGTAGGGGACGACTTCCCAATCGACGTGGAACTTCTCGGCCATTGGAGCAGCTAGGAACTAAGCAAAATCTAATTTGAGGAAGGAGAGAAGGCTTGAATGAATTGGTGCTAAAAGCTGACGTTGGGGGTCTGTTTATATAGGGGGTAAAAACTGCTCTCGTGCATGGTCGGGACTCTTCCCGCCGTCATGTTTGCGAAACAAACCGAGGACGGAATTTTCCAGATAGCAACGGGCGAGGTTATCGCGTGGGAGAAGTCTGGGGCCGAGGGGAGACAGGGGCAGGGCGCCCGCCTTCATCCTCAGGGCGCCCGCCCTGTGTCCGGCTCCTCTACAAGCCTGCTTTCTCGAGCGTGTTTCTCACCGTGTTTTTATCCCGAAAAATATATACTTGGCCCAAAAACGTCAAATTAAAAGCGTCGGGCTTTAATTTTTAATTGGAAGGTAAAAATTGATCACGTCTATTTCTTCTAATTCTTTATTGGGCTCTAAAAATAATTTAAGACGTTGACCATTTACCTTGAATAACGTACCTTCGTCATTTTGAAGTGTGACAGCTCCGTGGGATGATGAATGAATTACCTTGAATGGTCCTTCCCATTTGCTCCGGAGCTTTCCATGCCCGAAAAGCTTCACCCTGGAATTAAAAAGTAATACCTTATCTCCGGGTGAGAACTCCTTCTTCTTGATCCTCTTGTCATGCCATCTCTTGACTCTTTCTTTGTAGATCTTTGAATTGTGATATGCTTTCTCCCGCCATTCTTCTAACTCCGATAATTGCATTCTTCTATGTTTTCCGGCGATATCTAGGTCCATATTCCATCTTTTTATGGCCCAGTGTGCCTTGAACTCAAGTTCAACAGGTAGGTGACAGATCTTTCCGTATACCAATTGGTATGGAGACATTCCAATTGGGGTCTTGTATGCTGTCCGGTAAGCCCAGAGTGCATCGGGTAACTTGTCCTTCCATGCCGTTCCCATCTCGTTCACCATCTTCTGAAGAATGTTCTTGATTTGCTTGTTAGAAGTCTCTGCTTGGCCACTTGTCTGAGGATGATAGGGAGTAGCGACGTTGTGACGGATTCCATGTCTTGATAGATAGTGCTCGAAACGCTTGTCAATGAAGTGTGATCCTCCATCACTTATCACTATCCTGGGGACTCCAAATCTTGGAAATATGATTTCCTCAAACATCCTCTTCGAACTGATATTGTCGGCATGCTTGCAAGGTAGTGCCTCTACCCACTTGGAGACGTAATCAACCGCCACCAAGATGAATTCACACTTCTTAGATGGGGGAAATGGACCCATGTAGTCTATTCCCCAGACATCAAAGAGTTCAATCTGAAGGTTGTTGGTGAGTGGCATGGCATCCCTTGTATTTATGTTTCCGTGCCTTTGACATGGCCCACATCTTCTGATATATTGCTTCGTGTCATCGTACATCGTAGGCCAGTAGAATCCACATTGCCAGATCTTTGAATGTGTACGGAATGCTCCATAGTGTCCTCCGTATGGTGATGAGTGGCATCTGTCGATGATCTTCCACCCTTCCTCAGTGGTCACACACCTTATGAGTAAGCCATCAGCGCATACTCGGAAGAGATATGGCTCATCCCATATATGTGAACGACTTTCCTGAATAAGCTTCTTGTTTGCTCCGGGTGGTACATAACCTGAAACCATAAAATTAACAATATCTGCATACCAGGGGTCAGATCTGTTAATCCCGTAAAGCATGTCGTCCCGGAGTGAGTTATTAATGGGGGGTTCCTGTGAATTCTTAAAGTACATTCTAGACAAGTGATCAGCAACAGAATTTTCTACTCCCTTTTTATCTTTTATTTCTAAGTCAAATTCTTGGAGTAATAAAATCCATCTGATTAAGCGAGGTTTAGCATCTTTCTTAGTGAGCAAATATTTTAGTGCAGCATGATCAGTGTAAACAATTATCTTAGCTCCAACTAAATAAGATCTAAATTTATCAATGGCAAAAACAACAGCCAGAAGCTCTTTTTCAGTGGTTGCATAATTAAGTTGAGCTCCTGTCAAAGTTTTACTTGCATAAGCAATTGCATGATGCTTTTTATCTTTAGTTTGTCCCAAAACTGCCCCCACAGCATAATCACTAGCATCACACATAATTTCAAAAGGCAACGACCAATCAGGGGGTTGAATGATTGGTGCAGAGATGAGTGCTTGCTTTAATAAATTGAAAGAATTTAGACATGCATCATCAAATTCGAAAGGAGCATCCTTGGCTAGCAAAAGAGTAAGTGGTCTCGCAATAAATGAAAAGTCTTTTATAAATCTGCGATAAAAACCAGCATGGCCAAGAAAACTTCGAATTCCTTTTATATTCACAGGTGGAGGTAGTTGTTCAATTACTTCAATTTTAGCTCTATCTACCTCAATACCTCTTTCAGACACTAGGTGTCCTAGCACTATTCCTTCTCTAACCATAAAATGACATTTTTCCCAATTAAGGATTAAGTGCTTTTCTTCACATCTTTGCAAAACCTTATCTAAGTTTTCAAGACAATTATCAAAAGTTTTTCCATAAACAGAAAAATCATCCATGAAAACTTCCATAATCTCTTCAATCATATCAGAAAATATAGACATCATACATCTTTGAAAAGAAGCTGGTGCATTACATAACCCAAAAGACATTCTACGATAAGCATACGTTCCATATGGGCATGTAAAAGTGGTTTTGCTTTGATCATCAGGATGGATAGGGATCTGGTGATACCCTGAATATCCATCTAGAAAACAGAAAAACGAGTGTTTTGCTAACCGCTCAAGCATCTCATCTATAAAAGGCAAAGGAAAATGATCCTTTTTCGTGGCTTTATTAAGTTTTCTATAGTCTATGCACATCCGCCACCCAGTGACGGTGCGTTGCGGAATTAGCTCATTCTTATCATTAGTAACAACAGTCATGCCTCCCTTTTTAGGCACAACTTGAACAGGGCTTACCCACTCACTATGCGGCACAGGATATATAATCCCTGCATGCAGCAACTTTATAACTTCTTTTTTAACTACCTCTCTCATCGCGTTGTTAAGTCTACGTTGAGGCTCTCGAGAGGGTGTAACAGAAGGATCTGTCGGAATACGATGGGTACAAATCATAGGACTGATTCCTGTGAGATCTTGAAGTGAGTAGCCGAAAACAGAGTGGTGTTTTTCAAGAATGGTCATTAATCGCAGAGTTTGCTCCTGAGTGAGTTTATTACTAACGATCACAGGAAACTCTGGATTATTGTTTAGGAAAGCATAGGTAAGACCGGGTGGTAAAGTTTTGAGTTCTATGGGGGGTCTAGGTGTTTCTGCAAACTCATCTAAGGGTTCAGGTTCAGAAGGTTCGGCCTCTTCTTCAGTGAAGAAGGGGGCTTCCTCTTCTAAGTCTGGATCATCTAAAAGTTCTAGAGATGCAGCCTTTACCTCCTCCATAGGATCAGGCAAAAGATATGGCTCGGTCTTATTATTCAAGGAGTGAGTTATTGTAATTGGAAGTTTAAAATCCTTTCCCAAGGAAATGTGGAGCTTTCCAGTTTGACCTTCATAAAGGAGTCTTCTAAAAGGTTGTCCAATCAGTAGGTCGAAACCCCATATATCAAAGATATAAAAGTTCAAATGAACCATGGAGCCTTCTACCATAAAGGGTAGGACATTAATAATTCCAAGACTGGGGACTAATCGTCCCGAAGATTCCTTTATGACCTTTGTTGTGGGGGTTAAAACAAGTTTCCCAAATAATTTAAGTGCAAAAGCTTCAGACATGATATTGATCCCCACAACAGGATTATAGAGAGCGTTAAATTGATCAGAATTATAAGCACAGCGTATAGTTATAGAGGGTGTGTCCACTCGGATTACTTCAGAGGAAAGCTCTGACTCCTCTAACCATTCGCTACTCATAACCGAGATAAGCTCTCTCAATTGACGTTCACTTGGTAAACAAATGCTAAATTGGCCGTTTTGGGGTCGGTCTATAGAATGGTAGTTTGAAATGTTTCCAAAATCGGCAAAGAGATCGGATTCTATGTCTAGCATGAAATCAGATGGTAGAATTTCTTCCTTTTGTGGCTCAGAACCTGGGATAGCTAAAGTAGATGAAAAATTTGGCAGAGTGTCTACTTCGGCTTCGTAGGTTTCATCATGGAGGGTATTATCCATCTCAGCTTCTAGGATTCTATTCAAGATCCCCTTAGCTTCATCAGTAGGGATACGAAAGAAAGAACCTCTAGCCATAGTATGCAGCATTTGTTTATTATCTTTCTGAAGACCTCGAAAAAAGTGAAATAAAAGAACAGTGTCTTCAAGCAAAAGTTTTGGACCAGATTCTAAAAGATCAGAAAAACGTTTCCAGGATTTCCCCAAAGTTTCATTATCTTTTTGTTTAAAAGATAGGACTTCGAGTCTAAGGTCACCAGTACGGTCGAGGGAATAAAAATCTAAACAAAAGTTGGCTCTTAAAACTCCCCATTCACCTTGCTGTTGACTTACCTTCTGACTATACCATCATCTAGCTTCTCCTCTTAAAGAAAAAGGAAAAAGCTTCCAACGTAAAGTCTTATCAGAGATGCCATCAATGCGAAGACAATCGCATGTCTGCTCAAAATCTCTAATATGAAGGTAAGGGTTTTCGTCTTCCTTTCCCAAAAAAGATAAATTTTGAATCATCGCAATCAACCTTGAACTTAACTTATACTGGGATGTTTGGATAGGCTGTGATGACTCCCATGGTAAAAGGTCAGTTTCCGAAGGTGTTGCAAATTGATAGATTGATTTAGAATCTTGGTTTTCCATTTTTTGGTAAAAAGAAAAAGAAAGAATGAAAAAGATAAGAAAATAAAAAGTATGAATACAAGCTAGTAGTAAGACTCAAGGTTATCTCAGCAAACCGTCTTTCTCCCCGGCAACGGCGCCAGAAATGCTTGTTGATATTTGGTAACGCAATTAGGAAATAGGATCCGCAAGCGCACGGATATCGGTGAGCACTTCACCCGAGATGTTATCCTGGGTATCGTATTTATATTTTTACCTTTAGGAGAAAGAGTGCATCTGACTAACCAAATCTATTACTACTAACCTTTAGGCTACAACCACTATGATTCGATGTGAGTGATGTATAGAGAAGACTACAACCGCACTCTTCTTCTAACCTTGGTAAGGATGATCTACTGTTCTATTGGGGAGGTTTACGGAATCTAGACACCACAAAGGATGTTCAACCCGCACCTATAAACCCTATTGATCCTGCTAACGGGATATGAAATACAAAGGTAACTCGGAATTGTCATGTTCCTCGCTACTACCACGGTCCGGCTAGACGAGGGGATATCTATGAGTATCCTAGCTTAAACACCACGTTTACGCTAGAGATGATTACTCTAAACTCTACGCGAAGAGATCAAAGTAAACTCATAAACCAAAGAACAATAAAACAAAGAACTTACTAGAATTTAGAAGTCGAAATACTGAAGAATCCTGAGAACAAGCCTCGGGTTAGGAGAACTTGATCCCGCAGGTACAACCTCGGAGTAGACACCGACAGGCCGGCTTCCTCCGATCTACACCTCCACTCTATCTCTCTCAATCTAGTAGAACTAATTCTACTTTCACATTGGATGCTAAGCCCTAAGAGGTGGGAACCCTAGAGGGAACCTCTCTCTCTAAACCCTAACTAGAGATATGCAACTGAATAATGAATTGGGGTCTTCTCCACCAGGGGTCAGGGGCCTTGCTTATATAGCCCTTTTGGATGAATCTGGGTCGTCGGATCAAACCGACCTTCATCCTATGGTTTTCCTTGATCCTCAAAGGCGGTGGAGCATAATCCGCGAGACTCGACCTGATTGGTCCCGGGGGCAGGGCGGGCGCCCTAGGGCACAGGGCGGGCGCCCTGTGTCCTGGCCCGTTACGGCTCCCGTTCGTTCCCGTGGCTTCTGGAATCTTCTAGATGTAAGATAATTACGTGTTCGGTTAATATCCCGTCATTAATCCGACATGTGGGCCTTTCTTCCATATTTCCTGATAACCCCCTGCAGAAATAGATAAACAGCAAAACTCGTGGAATTCTGTTAGATCAAACCCTAATTCTAGGTGTTGCTTGCATATAGGTCCTTTTCTTTATTTATTTGATGGTTATAATTGATACTTAAGAACCGTCAACAGCTGGGGATTCCTAATCACACGACCTATGTAGGACTCTAACCGACATATATCAACCTTCACTCGGATACTCCAAAATATGACCGGGTCCAGCGCCACCCGAGAGTATAGTACACCTCCAATCCAGCCCTTGGCTACGAGGGTACACACTACTCTCGCCATCTCTCCACTCCCAGTGCGCGGTTGGCCGTTCACATGTTGGCGTTACCGAGGTCTTAGGCTTACCGGAGCATGTGATCAGTTACAAAGTCTCGACGCACACAATTCAAACAACGGTACGGTCCTTATCTGACTCAGTCGGAGACACTACATGGGGACTCCTTTCCCGATGCAAGTCCACCGACCGGTCCTAAATTATCAGCATTAATATTCATCAAGTGATTGTCCAACAACCCTTCAAACTTTGTTTAAAAGTTTTAAAGTTTTCTCATTAAGCAATGCTAAGCGTACTAAGCATTTTTAAATAAAAACAGTAACAAGGATGGTATTGGAATATCAAGGATGATAATGCAGTAATTAGGTTATCACTCAACTCCTAGCACTTAATGCAATAGAGCGGTAATATAAGTGAAGTAAAACTTTTCAAATTGCAAGGTAAGGTTAGATGTAACCGGGGCTTGCCTTGGTCTGCGGGAAACTCAGGCTCGGGATCAGTACCGCAGATGTCAAACCCTACTTCCACGGACGTCGGTTCTTCTTCGGGGACGGGTTCGGCTTCGGTACCTTCCTCTTTTACGGAAACTATACGTGACGATAATGCATGCTTTAGGATGATGAGATAATAAACATGATGCTCGATGGATGCTTAACAGAGTTAACAACTTGAGTATAGATTTCCTTCACGGTACAGTTGAATGACAAAAGCTTCTAGCCTAACCCTATTCTAGGGTCCGATTACGCTAATCAATTATTAAAGGATTTCATTAAACGCATGAAATAACACTAATTGTTATTAACAACATGATTAAGAAAGCTTAAGCAACCAATTAGGAATGCTAAAGGTCATTAAGGGTTAATGACCTAAAGTCAACACTTAATCATAAAGTCAAGCAACACTAATCATTATGCCCTAATTAATTAATTAACTAATTAATTAACAAAGCATAATTTAAGAATAAAAATTAACTTAATCTAATTAAGCTAAAATTTTTAATTTAGGAAGCTTATAACCTAATTAAGTGATAAAACAATTTTCATGATTTTTGGATAAATAAATAAACCTAGAAAAATTATGTAAGGGCCACTTAAGAATTAAATGGACTAATTAATTAACCTACAAAAAGTAATTAAAATTGATATTTATTATTTTTCTTAAATAGTACACAGTATATAAAGGTTACTCAAAATTTTTCATAAATTTTGGAATTATAAATAATCTATAACAAAATAAATAAAACTGAAAATCATTTTACATTTTTGAAAAAGGAAAAACAAAATTTTCCATCGCGGGCTGCTTCCTCTCCTTCCCTCTCTCGGCCCAGCCTGCAATGCACGCGCGCGGCCCGTCAGCGCGGCCCGCGTTCTCCCCCGCGCGCTCGCCTGCTCGGCCCAGCCTCGCGGCCCGTCAGCGCGGCCCGCCCGCGCACGCGCCCCGCTCCTCTCTCTCTCGCTGACGCGTCGGCCCCGCATGTCATCCCCCACCTCCCGCGCTCCTCGCCCGTCGCTGCGGCACGGTGGCCGGCCGGCGACCACGACCTCGGAGCACTACTCCTTCTCCACTAACACGACCTACACCATCCTACGGACCCCTTCCACTACTCAACGGCTCAGCTTACGCACCGACGACCCCTTACCGACGGTTATGGCAGATCACCGCCGACGGTGAGCCGCGAAAACGCGCCCCCGGTGAACTAGAGACCAAACTGAAGCGGGAAAAACGTCGAGTGGCTCACAGTGATCACGTAGACGCTTTTGGTGAAGACGTAGGTGCTCGGGAGCGACCGGTCCACGGCGAGGTGACCACGGCGGCCCTCTGCTCGGCAGCGAGGAAGACAGCGGCGGTGCGGGCACCCTGGGCTGTAGCAGTGGACGCGAGCGAGCGGGAAGGTGCGCTGGAGCAAGGCGGTTGTAGTGGAGCAGTTGGCGTGACCAGAGGGGACTTGACGAGGGCTACAGCGAGCGACGGAGCAATGGTGGCGGCGGAAATCGAGGAAGAGAAAATCAAGCCGTCGACGGTGTCCGGTATATATAGGGCGAAGAAGATGGACTCCAGGCGACGTGTGGCCAGTCAAGAAGGCGCTGAAGCAAGAGCTGGCGATCGAAAATGTGCCTGGAAGGCGTTCGAAGCTCGCCGGCGTCGGCGGGAGGTGGCGTGCGGTGGTTGGCGACAATTTCAAATAAATTATAGAATTGCCACTGGAGGAAAATTCCAAATTACTTTCAAATCTTCAATAGAAGTTGAAAATCTGTAAATACAAAAGTTGTTCCATTTTCAAAGGTCTACAACTTTCTCAATATGAACATTTTCCAATTCGGCTTAGTTTTTAAAATTTGAATTTGAATTCAAAAGGGGACATTTTCTGGAATTCTGAAAAACCAAAATTACTTTGAATTTTGTATTGAAACTTCAAAAACTCAAAATACCAAAGTTGTACATCTTGGACAGACCTACAACTTTGCTATTCAAAATATTTTCAAATACTACCTCCATTTTGAAATTGGATGGGGGAAATGAAAAGGGGACAATTTTGAGATTTGAGTCTTTTCAAAATTACTTCAAATTTTACACTGAAACTTTGAAAACTCAAAACATCAAACTTGTAGCCCTTGAAAAGATCTTCAAACTTAGTTTTACACTTTTTCCCAAATTTTGCTTAGATTTTTATCTATTTCAAATGGGGTAAAACTAGGGTTTTGTTTTTTCAGGATTTTTGGAAAGATTTTGAATTGAAACTTGATTCTCTAATAATTTGTGGTTGCTTAGGGATCACACCCTCACCCTAGGGCATCATTGAGTCAAGCCTCACATGGTTGATCAAATGGCTCCCTAGGTTGACCAGTTTGACTTAAGAAATTCTTTTAATAATTCCTCAAATTTGAATTTGAATTCTAATCAGAAAACTCATAACAAGTTTTTGGATTCCAAACCCTAACTCAAACTTGAAGTTTTATTTTTTATAAGTTAGACTTGAGCTTATACCCTACACTTGGCACTAGTGTATAACACCGTCATACACCTCAAATTACGCAGGGCATAAACTAAGTATTTGCGGTGATAGTCGAAATTAGGGTTTTCGGATTTCGAGTCACACAACAAGAAACACATCCAACCTAAGAATTTAAACTCATTTTAGTTGATGCACAATATTGTTAACCTAATCATGGATGATTTGCAGTGCAAATGATGACATGGCAGGTTTTTAGTTACTATAACACCAGGGGTGTTACACGCTCCTTCCCCGCCGCACCCACTCCAGCTCGCTCTGTGCTGCGCCCCCGCTGCCGCACGCCTTGCCCCGTCCCCCGCCCGCACCGAGGTGCCGCTAGGGTGCTACCAACGTCGCCGTTCACCACCAGAAGGTCGTGGCCGCTGTTGACGCCGTGGCCCCCGTGACGCGCGATCTCAGCATGGAGATGTTGTGATGAAAGCGCGTGTTGTAAGAGTGTATTTGAAGTGTTTTAGACGTTTCAGAGGCATGTTGCAATTGTTTCGTATGAATGTTGCAAAAGTAAATCTGAGATATTGCAAGTATTTCAAAGGCATGTTGCGAGTGTTTCAAAGGTTTGTTCAAAATATTTGATCTATTCCAAACGTATGTTGCAAGCGTTCTGATGTGGATGTTGCATATATTTTGCACATATGTTGCAACTATATGTTTCAAATGTTTCAATGGTTTCGGTCTTATGTTGCAGTAAGCGTTTTCATGTTGCAAGTTGCAGGTGTTTTTTTTTCTGGATGTTGCATATGTTTCACACATATGTTGCAATTGTATGTTCTAAATGTTTCATACATAAATTGCATTCAAGTGTTTCATGTTGTTCGGAGAGTTAGGGGGCGCGGACAGTGATGGTGGCACAGCATGGGCGCCGGAGAATGGACGCGACGAGCTAGGGCTAGTGGACAGGGCACGCTTGGGGCCAACGGTAAGGGTGCGATGGGGATAGGGTCCACGTGCGGGTGGGCCAAACAGCCTCGAATCGAGGCAGACAGGACAGACAGTGCGTGCGAGACGAGTCGGCCAGACGCTTCGGACGCTGCAAGGGGTGGTGTGTGCATGCCAGGTGGGAAATAAAATCAGTGGACAGAGCAGGCTGCGCGAGCACTCGGACATGCGCATACGTCCGGACGTTTGGGTGCTAGTACTACCGAAAGAGAAATCACTTGTCGTTGAAGGTTTCTATCGATAGGGACGCAAGTCTCGCTATTTTGAGCCATTTGGTCGATCCAAAACATAAAATAAAATAGAATAACATGGTACCTAATTAATTAGGGAAAATGAACTAATCAATGCTGAAAACATTGTTATCTACCAGCTTACATTCCTACTGTATGTCAACATCCTAAAAGACCACGAAGATATGTGGCGACGCTAGGTCGCAGATTACTTAGGCATTGTACGTTCGTCTAACAAGGAGGTGCGTGCGGCGACAAGAATGAGCCTACGTTAATTATTAACGTGATGGCGTTTATTGTTTACTACTAGCAGCATGGGTGTTCAAATGCAGGTAGGTATCACTGTCTCTGAAATCTGAATTAATCAATGTGGTTTGTTATGTGGGTGGTAGTCACTGCCTCACTGGCGGCCTGGTGGGGGACTGACTGACTGACTGACTGCCAGTGATGGCGACCCACTTCGGGTCTAGCAGGCCACCAGCTATTCTTATGTCTGGGCCCAACAACGAGCGGGCGGGACGGCAGGGCCCGAGGCTTCTTCTTCTCGTTTTTAGACAAGCACATGCCTTCTTACCTCGCCGTTTACACGAAGCCCAACAAGCATGAACCCGAGCTGTCAGCCCAAGTTACCGAGCCATGTCGGCAATGTCGCCCATAGCTTGGCTGTTGGCTCTGGGCTCTGAAAGGTAGTCCCCCGCCTCGTTGCCGTGTTTTTCTATTGTGTGCTGCCGTGAAGTGGAGGCACGGTCGCACGGAGTCAGGCAACTAAGCGCCTTGGAACGCAGGAACGAAAAACAGAGGAATATGAAAAAACATAGGAACATGATATGAAGGTAGATGTAAAATAGAGGATTGAAAAAACACAGGAATTGATAAGAGGTAGCGTTTGGAACACAGGAATCCAAAACATAGGAATCGTATTAGCATAGAAATGATAAAAGGAAAATAGCACTTCCATTAACTAACAAAAAATGATCACATGCGATATCTGAGATCTAGAACTCTCTTGTATTGTCTACACCGCTTTCTTATCCTTTCATTTAGTTCTTATCCAGTTATCCTCATCTCATTGCTCTCTCTGTCTCTTGCCTCTCGCTCATTTCTTGTCGGATCAGTACGAGAAAGGATTGAGGCAGTGCAATGAGCGGAGTGCGATGGTGGCTGCGTGCTTGCGAGCAGCCGTCAAGCTCGGGCTCAGCCGGTTCAGCGACCTCCGTTGACCGTCAAATGGAGGACAACCAGATGGGGACGGGCTACTCAGGGCGACGTACGCCGGTGATGATGGGACCAAAGCTTGGATTCTCTGGTTCTATCTCCTCCCTAATCGGATTTTAATCGCCCAATAGTTTCTGTGTCTGCCTCTTTGCCTCGGGCTTCCACCAATCCTTTAGCTCGGACTGCATTTTCTATTTCCTGCGTTTTGTGGAGCCGAAGGATCCTTTCTAGTGGAAAGGGCAGGAGCGTTCCTTTGTTCCAAACGGTGACTGACGTAAGCAAACCATAGGAATCGGTTTCCTTTGAAATTCCTATGAAAATACTACGTTCCAAACAGGGCCTAACACCAGAGGGGGGAGGTGTTAACTTCAATAAACTTTAAATGAAAACACCCGCGCCGCACGACTCCCCAGCTGCGCACTCCCTACTCCCGGCCGTTTGCTTGGTTGGTGAGCATCAAGCAGATAACGATTGACGACGCCGCCGAGACCGAGCTGTTTCGCCGAATCAAACGAGATTCTGAGCCTGATGATGCACATGCCTGGATGCCTGATCTGCACAGATTAGGCAGGACCAACCAGAAATAGCTAGGCCGCTACTCTATTTGGAATTGGAAGGTGCAAGGCAGGACTCAGAGGAAAGAGGCAATTGCTTCGCCCTATTTTTCTCAAATCAGCGCAAGCGGGGAAAGACGCAATGTCGGACTAGGCTACCTTCTACTGGACCTTTAATAGCTCTTTATGTTCTATAAACCTAGAAAAGAAAGAATCCAGTACTGTCCTTCCCAGGAGCTTGTCTTTCACTTGCGTGCCTTTTCACTAGTATTCTTCCCCAATAGCTTTAAAAGGAGGGGATCAGTCGTTTACTTGACTTCTGTTCTGAAACGTTGATAGCGAGAGAAAGATACTCTTTTCTTTTCATAAGCAAGACTCACTAGTAGTTCCAAAGAGAGGAGCATCCGGCATAGGAAGCAATCCTTGGTAAGTACTCTGGTGTTGGCAATGAAGAGTTGTAGCCTTGTAGCACCCTTGGATGCACTCCATGCTCTTTCTTAATATTGCTCATAAATGGGCATGGCCAAACTATGCGGACAGTGCTAGCTCAGGTTACTAGACATCAGCACAAGTATCTGAGGTCTCAAGTCCCAGACATGCAGCAACCTCCTCAAGGTGCAGATACAGATCTGGGATTGGGGTTGAACTTAGGTGTATTGTATTTGGTAAAGAAGAGCCCCAGCATCGAAGGACAGTGTGAAAATCAGTATCTAAACAAACTATAAGGTTGTTGTAAGCAGGTGGTCACTTGAGAGGATGCAACTTGGCAACTTGCAAGGCCGGCTGCACCCTGGGAATGGGTGGGGACGACGAGGAGCTCGTGATCGTGATAGGGATACCACGGGCCGGGGACTCCTATGCACGTGGGCAGCAGTCTTGTTGACGGTGTCGGTTGAAAGAAACATTTCAGTTTTGCCACTTCCATTTTTGCTAATAAAAAAGGGATACTTACCATTTTTGTCACCCTCTCCCATTCACAAGATAATATAATATTTTTTTCAATAGTTTTACCGGATTCAAGATGGCATCGTAGCTTAAAGAAACAAGAAATTGAAAAGGCTAATTTCAAATCTAAAAGACCAGGGTTGCTATAAAAAAAACTTATTGAAGGTGGACAGAATCGAATAACGGAGGCGGACATTGCAACCGTCTCCAATCAAATGCCATGTTAATATGGATTAACGGAGACGATTGCTTTGTCCGGCTCGGTTAATCTATTAACAGAAGAAGCGGGTGTCTTAAGGTGCTCACCGCCGTTAATCCGCATTAACCGAGGCTGACGTCTTAACATGCCCGCCTCGGTCAATGTTCTCTAGAAAACCCAAAAAACCAAAAAACTTGTGACTTTGGAGAGTCAAACCTACGATTTGGCGCTCAACACTACCGCGTCTCTACCACTGAACCGCACACTCATTCATATCTATCTATATATAATATGTTATTATTTTATATGAATATTTCATAATCTTATATTGGATATTTTGGCTAATAAATGAAGTCAAATGAAAAAACTTTTAGCTACAAAGTTTTACATGTTGTAACTTTGGTGTAGGATGTATCTCCATCAGAGATAGTTTAAAAAATTCAGAAAATTGAGTCACAAAACATGTGAATTTCAAACACATATTTAAGACTCTAGATGATTTTAAATCAAAAACTTGTCAATATCAAATATGTAGATCAGGTCGATCAATAGAACTTTGTTATTAACTATGTGAACATTTGAGATCGTTTAGGAATTCTAAATTTTAGATTTCAATATCTATAACCTTCGAACACATATTTGGGACTCTAAACATCTTTAGATTAAAAATATTTCGACTACAAAGTTGTAGATTCTATTGGTAACTATAACTTTTGTATAGACCATGTCAACATCCGAAATCGTTTGATAATTTAAATTCCAATTTTCAAAATCTATGTACTTACAACAATATTTAGGAACCCTAAACAGTTTTAATTCAAAAATGTTTCAACTATAAAGTTGTAGATCTCGTCGAGAGATACAACTTTGATATAAAGTTTGTCTTTATCCGAGTTCATATAAAAAAGTTATGAATTATTTTTTGTTGTAATCATTAACTAAGGCGTACATCTTAAGACGCACACCTCCATAAATCGATTTGTGGAGCGTCCGCCTCCAAAAATAATCGATTAACGGAGGCGGACGTCTTAAGTTGCCCGCCTCGGTTAATGGATTAACAGAGGTGGTTGCCTTATGGTGACCACCTCTGGCAACCGTATCCGTTAATCTAGCATTAACAGAGGTGGATCCCTAATGCTGCCCGCCTCCGTTAATCCTTAACTGAGGCGGGCGTTCGGCCGGTGGCTCTGCCACCGATTAATGGAGGCGGCCGCCAGCCCACCCACCTCGAAAAATAAAATGGCACCGCCTCACAAAATCTTTTCTGTACTAGTGGGTCATCTATCACAGCAGATCAAAGTCATCAAAATTAGTACAAATAAAACCATGAATTTGTGTGTCAACTTGAGCAAACATATCGACTCTTCACATGATGCACACATATTGTGTGTGAACACTCAGCGAAGAAATTGACTATTGACTGTTGTGTGAAAACACCAATATGGAAGTCAAGAATATAAGTGATAGTTGACTATTGCATGAGGTGTGAAAACATCGAGGTAGAAGTCAATAATAGGTGGTTTGTCCCTTGATCAGGCCCAGACCGACCTAAGGAATTGTTAGGAACTTGACCTGACAGAACACAGTCTCCCGAATGACCTAACAATTTGTCTTTATTTCGCCAAACGAATCATCTTTGTCTTGGCGAATGAATCAAGCTTCGCCGAACAAATCAACCTTGGATGTGAATCAAGTTTCGGCGAATGAATCAACCTTCGCCAAATGAATCAACCTTCGGCGAATGAATCAACCTACCAGGTCCCAACATACGTATTGGATTCATTCATCCGTTGACAACAAGACGTTCATGATGATTTCGTCAATCTGCTAGAGGTCTGTCGGCTTAGTTTTTCAAAGGTGCACATAGGGATCGGATGTGTGTGTGCGTTCATAGGGGTGAGTGTGTATGCATGCATGTATGTGAGCATCCATGTCTATACTGTGTGATTAAAAAAAGACATCTCATTCCATTGATATCCTTATATTTTAAAATAAATGTGGTGATGATGTAGCCCAACTAACAACATTAGAATTAAGGAATAATTAATTGTGGTCATTACCTTTTCTCAAGGGCGCATGTGTATGTCAGCTGTATGCTTCCTTCTCAATTCCTTAGGTCAACACTATATCAGTGATTGGAGGGTACAGTGACCTCCTCCTCAAGAAATCAAGGCCAACACTATATCAGTGATTGGAGGGAGTATATATGTTATTATATGATGATAGATTGATTGAGTTGGTTGTTAAACTCAACGTGGCACATCGATCTTGGCTGAGATGTGATATTGGAACATTATGGTGGCGAAGGTATGTACAATATAGTTAGGGGTGCAAATACACCCCCCCTAAAAATAAAAAAACAGCAAATTTAACTAAATTCTACCTTATATGCATCCCCTATGATATAGAAGTAAGCCCCCCCTCATGTTGCTCTAGCTTCGAACATTATATTATTGGAACTGCTTTCATTTTTGTAGCTGAAGTATAAAGTAAGATCTTCTTGCAACAAACAGCAGTTCCTACCCGCATCACATGCGCTTGATGATCAAAAGTGCTTGACACGATTTGTATATATGGCTTAATTAGCAGGGAATTAAAACACTAGTTAGGAGAAACTCCCGTTCTAGAAAGATAATTTATAGTCTATATACGTGGCGTGCTGTGGCCCAGTGCTACAGGAGTTCCTCTCTGTTCTTTTTCCATTTCCAGATTGAATGATCGTAAAAGAGATATCACACGCATCATCAGATATATAGGCCCGGTTTAGCTTGCAAAAAATTTTGCAAAATTTTTCAGATTCCCCGTCACATCGAATCTTTAGACACATACATGAAGCATTAAATATACATAAAAAATAAAACTAATTACACAGTTTAGACGAAATTCACGAGACAAATCTTTTAAGCCTAGTTAGTCCATGATTGGATAATATTTGTCAAATAACAATGAAATTGTTACAGTAGCATTTTCCAAAAATTTTCGGGAACTAAACAGGCCCATACACACCTAACTGCCGAAACATCTAACGTGATCAACATGTACTAACTATTGACACCGACAGACACATGAATATTTTAGTAGTTTTACAACATTATCATCTGATGAGCGCTACACAAATTATTTTATTTTGTACGTCTTCATATATATTCTAATAATGGTCTCCAGACTGTTGGTCTCTTCCTGCTTCGCAAAAGGTTAATGAACAATTCGAGTGGCGTGCAGTTTCGTATGTGCATCAGTAGTGCATGTACACAAGCAGTAACACGGCCTCGTTCGGCTGTACTGATAAACCGGCTGAAAAACACTGTTAGCTGATTTATTGTGAGAAAAAAATACTGTTTCAGTTGAAAAAACAAACTGAAAAGTACGGATTATAAGTCGGATGGACAGAGCCGAAAACTTGAAAGAGGAAACTCCTTCATTTGGTAGTACTCCGATTGCATTGGGTGGAGCAAATCTCGAGAATCTTGCCCTTTTCGTATTGCTGGTGACTGACACTTGTGATCAGAGTGCCATTAGATTATGGGACCGAAGTCCTGTTGGTCGCCTATTTTTAGGAGGTGCTGAGTCATATCCTCCTTTGCTCATTGGATGGGGACATCGTCATATGCTAGCTCACATGGGCTCCACCAGTTACCAAGAACTTTGTTTTGCTCAAGTTCACATACATGGTATGCGCAAAAGGCATGGACAGAGTGTATCATGCTACGACCTGGGGCCGGGAGAAAAGGAGCCTTGCAGATGCAGCTCTCCTGATTCTGTCCAAGATCCTCTATGCCGAGTAGAGTACGGATGCAGCGGTGTACACATTGTTCAGCCACCACAAGAATTAAAAAAATTTACATTTGTCTCATGGACTCCATTCTCTTTTTTGAGAATAGTTGTTCTATATATATATACCATACCTATGAATGGTATGTGAGTATTTGGCACAAAAATGCTACTTCCCATTAACTTCAAGGCTGTTTGGATTGGAACCTGGCCTGGGGGCCGGGCTACCGCCTAGGCACGTCGATCCAACCCCAGGCGTGGGAAATCGACAACCGGGAGATGTTGCCTGGCCTAGACGTATTCCTCAGGTCTCGATCCAATCTAAGCCCTATAAAGACTAAATTATAGAGCATTGGGTTATTTCTCGAATACAAATATACAATAAAGTTCTGGTCCAATGGTCCCATGCACCCTTTTTCTAAATCGTTATCATTTAGAGTTGAGGTTGACTGAATCAATCCCATTATACTCTCCTAGGCTTCAGGTTTATCCTGCAACCTGCAACCTGCAACCAAATTTTCAAAAACTTGGCCTCGTTAGCGTCGCAACAAAATTTTACTTTCACTATGACCTGATAAGAACGTTTTATGCCGAGAAACAAAGAAGATAATAATATCTATGTATAGTGTTGAGGTGATTACAAACATAACATACACTATTTGCTAGGCTAGCTATAATTGAGAAGTTATCATGGTCTAATAAACAATAAAACTAAGCATCTACAATCACATTCACACTATTTTGTATGTGAAGACGTTATCACATTCTCGAACTTGGTAGGTACTCTTAGTGGTGGAGAGGCTAAGCAAAGATGTAGCTAGAGGGGGCAACAAAGGATAAAAAAGGGCTGAAATTATGTTCGCCGAAGAAACTCTCTGTAGTTGAGAGGAAGGGGGGTGGTTCTTTTAGATACAACCTCCTCCCCTGCTTGCTCCTTTATTATAACAAAGAAATTGGTTAGAAATATTTTCTTCACAAAATGCCCCACCCCTTTGGGAAGCATTTCAATATTCTCTAAAATATTCATGAAATATTTTAGGTATATCCATCCAATATAATGATGTTTGTTGTTCTTCGATGTACTAGTCATGTGTACTCATGTCACCACCCACACTATTGGACGGCTAACTTCTAATTTCTATATGACTTTCTTGACGTGTGATAAAAGAGGTGACATTATTGGTGAACAAACAGGCTATACTCAAACCTCCAACGGTCCTAGTTGGCTTTATAAGATTTACTATATTTTATGCAATGATTGCTTACATTATTTGAATACATAATCAAAGCATGGTCTGGTGATGCATGCATAGTCATCGTTGCTATTAGCCTATTAGCTTTCAAAGAGGTTGTATGGTAGTGTGTTCAAGGCATGTTTGGCTATTGCTCTAAACTTAGTGTTCATGGGCAATATGAAATATAAGGAATAAGATCTTAAGAGACACAAAAAGATAAAATAAAAGCCAGAGTAAATGCTCCACTAGATCCAGAACTTTTTCTTTAAAACTAGCATTGCTAGATATTGCAAAAGAAGTAGCATGGTTAACCTATATAAGCAACAATGTGTTACATTGCTACTTTAACATTTATTTAGAAGGAAAAACTAGTCGACATTGGAGCACACTGAAAGGACCTAATTGGTCTAGAGGGGGGGGTGAATAGGCCTTTTTGCAAAATCTGAAACTCACAAACTCGAAATTGCGGAAGTTAAATACCTGACCGGAAGTTCCGGTGGTTTGGATCGGAAGTTCCGGTTAGGGGGACCAGAACTTCTGGTGCAGACCTTCAGAACTTTTGGTGCCCTAAATGAGCTACGAAATCAAAGTGAATCGAGTTGAGATTTCAGATCTAAGTGATACCACACCCTCCTAGAGGTTGTTGATGAATATGTTGAGCTCCTCAAGGCTTGGCACCACACCAAATCGTAGATCGGGACCTCCCACCTAAGAGCTTGGGGTAGAGAGGAAGAACAACAAGAACACAAGAACAAAGGGTAGTCGAAGCTACCGCCACAACAAGACAAGTTATTTTTACCGAGGTTCGGCAATCCCCACTAAGGAGTTCCTACTTCCTCGTTGTTGAGGTGACCACGAAGGTTCGACCACTAAGGTCTCCTCCCTCAAGCAACCACAAAGGCTAGCTTGAGATTTCCACTAAGAATTAAGGGGTTATTACAAACACTTCGGGGTGCCCTCACAAATGAATCAACACGGGCAACCATGAAGAACGCCTAGCCGGCTAGGGTTCCAAGAATCCAAGAGAAACAAACACAAATCAAGACGGCAAAACGAGGAACCCAAGTGCTCAAGTCGAAGATCGATGCTCCCACTTCTCAAATCTCACGTCCCTAGCTCAAACAATCGAAGATTGAAGCTTGGAGGCAAAGGGGGAGAGAGAGTGGGTGAGTCACAGCTTGTGAAAGGTTGGGAGAGCTGAAATGAGTGTGTAAAGTTCGGGCAACAGTTAGAAATGAAGTGAGTGGCTTATATACTCGAGCTCGGATGAGCCACCGGAAGTTCTGGTGGAAGCCACCGGAACTTCCGGTCAAACCAGATCAGACCGTTGGGCTTGTCAGTCAACACTTCCGGTCCGTACCGGAACTTCCGGTCGGAGCCCGGAACAGTTTTCTCGAACGCGAGCGCACGCGCAAAACAGCACTAACCGGAACTTCCGGTGAGTACCGGAACTTCCGGACGGAGACCGGAATAGTTTTCTCGAACGCGGGCGCACGCGAGCGCCAGCTAGCAGAACTTCCGGTGAGGCACACCGGAACTTCCGGTGCACGTCTTTCCAGCCTAAAGATACTTGACAAGAGCACTATTTATCCCCATTTTGCCAACTAAAATTTGTATCCCTCTTGATAGTGCGGCGTTGCCTACGACTCAAATCAAAATAAACAGTGTTGAAGACCTTGAGTCGAAGCGCCTTTTGTCCATAAAAAATTAGGGTGCTATAATTCACCAAATGTTCTTTTTCAATTCCATCAATGGACTAACACCTGTAGATTACACTTGATAAATATGTTAGTCCCTAATTTGATTGTCATTAATTATCCAAAACCCACATCGGGGGCGAATGCTCTCACAAACTCCCCCTTTTTGGTAATTGATGACAACCAATTTAGGCTTACAATAGATCAAAAGAATTGAAGCTTTTGAATTCCAAAATTCAAGTTGAGCTCCCCCTTAATGTATGCATAGGATTTGAAATTTCAAATCTTGATTTAAGTCAAGATTGCATACATTAAGAATAAGCTCCCCCTAAATTTTGCAATCCATGGGGTGCCTAAGTGTGTGTGGAACAATAAAACGGTGATGCATATGACAAGATATATCACAAGAATAAATCAAAAGAACTTGAATGGTTATGCAAGAAAGAAAAGGACTTAAACTCAACATAACCATTCTCAAATAAACAATCACCATAAGCATCAACACAAAAGGCTAAACAAGCGAGATAGACATTAAGCATGAATGTTTTAGCCTACACTCAACCATCACACACACATAGTTCAAGTTTACCAGATGGTTCACCACACGAGATAAGATTATTACAAAACGAAACGAAGAAGTTTTAAACTACCCCTATTACATCAAGATAAAAGCCTAACACTCCCCCTTTGGCATCAAATGCCAAAAAGGGTAGGCTTCGAGAAGCTCCAAGGGGCAGCGGCAGTGAGAGATCTACTCGTCATCATCAGTATCATAGTCCACTAGATAGCTCTTGCCGTGAGGCGTAGCAGAGGTGGACTGTCCAAACTGAGGGTCAACAGCAGGTGCACGAGAGGTAGAAAGCCAAGTGATATCATCTGCACCACTGAAGATGTCATGATAAGCAAAGCCTCCCTCGGTGCCAGCAGGAATACCACCACCATAGGTGGGATCAAAGGCACTGGCCTGCTAAAAGCCCTGCTGCTGCTCTGCATCATCAAACGGCTATCCAGAGAGGTTGTCAAACTCCACATAAGGATCAACAAAGGGGCGAAGAGGAGAAGCTGGAGGAAGACCGGCCTTCTCCTCCAGACGCCGCATGCGCTTGTCCTGCTTGGCCTGACAGTAGCAGAAGTAAGACATGAACCTCTGAAGCGCATGGCGAGTAGCATCCATGGGACCATGACCACGACCACGACCACGCCCACGACCATGCACACGCCCACGCTCTCCAGAGACTCTAGCTGAAGGATCCATAGGAGGAACGACATCCTCCTCCACTGCTGCAGGGGCATCCTCATCATCCTGTGCTGCACCACTGTCACTGGCTTCAGTTGTCTTCCCATTCCCTTTGCTAGATTGAGCCTGCAGTCGCCTGACATTCCAATCCGGATGCTTCATGTCACAAGGAAAGTCAAACCCGGTGACTTGCTCAATGATGTACATGAGGTAAGGAGTATAAGGGAAAGACTGAGTGGAGGTCAAAGACACCTCGTCAATGTGACGTCACAGAAGATCAGTCACACTGAACCTCTTGTCAAGTCCGAAGCATACTAAGATCCTAGGAGCATGATTCTGAATGGAAGTGGCGTCGTCAATCTTAGGATCAATAGTAGCCCGGAGCAAATTGTTGAGCACATAAAAATAGGGCTTCAGTCCAACTGTCTTCCCATTAGCCAGCTGCGGATCATCATACAAACCAGCTTCAATAAAATCTGCCCTGCCAACACCATTGGGATAGTGATCATATAAGCTGAGAGCCTCACGGTCAACATGATCAAACCCAAGAAGCCTGGAGAACTGACGGTAGTCACAGCGGTAGTGAAGGCCATGAGTCATCCAATGAAGTACCTTGTGCTGTGAATCAATGTGGAGGGTCACCCAAAATTGACAGATGATTTCAGAGTTCCAGCTATGCTTGAAGGTCATGAGGGGCAAGATGCGCCACTCTTCAAGCTTGGCAATCAAAGCATCAACCTCTGGATGATGGTGTCCCTGAAGAGAGCTCAGAGTTGGTGCTTTATGCTGGATGATGGGTGTAGTCAAACCATGAATCCCATCCTTCATGCAGACAGACTCATAATAGTCTTTATGGAATTGTGACAAAAAACGATCATCCACAGCTTCAAATTTGGACCACATAAAAGGATTCTCCTCTCGCATGCGCCTAATGTCAGAGGATTGTACCTTGTAGTTGATGGACCTCCTTGGAATACAATGAGCAGGCTCACGAGGTCGATGGATGCGAGGAGCGTGATCAGGAAACCGCTGGAGAACGCGGTTCATAGTGGCAACCCCAATACGGATCGGAGAGTGGCGAACAACTCCCGGATCAATAGCACGGCCCTCCACATCAATCACACTAGGAGCCACTGCATCATAAACCCGATCACGATGTAAGGGCGGAGGACATGGGATGGTAGAGTGATCGGGGCAGAACCGCGGACCTTCTTCACTGTCGGGCTGCTGCTGAGACGACTGAGCAGCGCTTGGACGACGAGCATGACTGCCACGAGGACGATCCTCCTCGCCATCCCCCAAACTTTGAGGACGGGGACGCGCGGCACGGTTAGGGTTGGTACGAACCATACTGCGATACAAACAATGGGAGGAAAGGCTCAGACAAGACATGTGGTGAATGCGGTGGATGGATGGACAAGCGGAGCCACGGTCACGTGCTGCCCACTACCCATCGGAAGTTCCGGTGGCAGTGCGCGGCACGTGGTCGCGTCCCGACAAATCCATCCATGGAATTTGCGAAAAATGCACTCAAACCACATGTATAGACAACAAAGAGTAGGCACGTGCGAGGAATTGACCCAAAACAAAGTACATTGGGAGATCGGGCGCGAAATCCCGGTACCTCGTTCCTTGAAGAGAAGGGGTTGAATCCGGAAGTTCCGAGCCCTCCCGGTAGCCACCAACACCACCAAGGCGATCTCCTAGCCAAGGGCTTGCTCCCCCTCAAAGGGATTTGAAAAGTAATGGAGGAGGAGGGAGATCGGTGGTGGGGAAGATGGGGGCGCGCCATCAGTAGAGGAGAGATCGGGGAGAGAGAAGATAAAACCAGATTTTTAACCCCGCGGCCCGCATTTATACTGCAGTCAAAACCGACGGACCGGAAGTTCCGGTGGGAGCCACCGGAAGTTCCGGTAGGCCAGTACAGATTTATTTTACGCAGAGAGTTGACTGACCGAAAGTTCCAGAAGACAACCGGAAGTTCTGGTAGAGGCCCAAAACCAGCAGGAAGTGAACCAAGGAGTGGTGTACCATATGACATACTCAAACCAACTCAAATATGTCTAGATTTCATGAAATCAACACATAACTATGGACACATTAGAGCTGAGAAAATAGGTTTTGAAAGTTTCACACAACTTTTCACAAGAGTTTTTGTCCAATTCTAAGGCATACAAGTGTGCACATGATGTCAAGCCACGTTACGAGAATCAACGATATTGAGCTCACGCCTCAAAGCACAAAATCTTGACTCATCTAGAGGCTTTGTGAAGATATCGGCTAACTGAAATTCGGTTCTCATATGTTGCACAACGATATCTCCTTTGGCTTGGTGGTCTCGCAAGAAGTGATGTCGAATGTCTATGTGCTTTGTTCTTGAGTGGTTTACAGGATTGTCAGCTAGCTTGATTGCTCCCTCATTGTCACATAAGAGAGGAATCTTACTTTGCTCACAACCAAAGTCTCTCAAGGTTTGCTTCATCCAAAGTAGTTGGGCACAGCAAGCGCCGGCCGCCACATACTCGGCCTCAACGGTGGATAAGGCAATAGAGTTTTGCTTCTTAGAACTCCATGACACCAAAGACCTACCAAGAAATTGGCATGTCCCGGATGTACTCTTTCGCTCTATCCTGCAACCGACATAATTCGAGTCAGAATAGCCAAGTAGAGTGAAAGTGGAGCCCTTAGGATATCACAAGCCAAGACTAGGAGTGAGCACAAGATACCGAAAAATTCTCTTAACGGCCATGAGATGACATTCTTTCGGATTGGCTTGAAATCTTGCACACATGCACACACTAAGCATAATTCAGGCCTAGATGCACAAAGGTAAAGCAAGGATCCAATCATGGAGCGATATACCTTTTGATCTACGGCCTTGCCGTCTCCATCAAGGTCGAGATGTCCGGTTGTAGGCATTGGGGTCTTAATGGGCTTGGCCTTGTCCATGTCAAACTTCTTTAGCATGTCGATGGTGTACTTGGTTTGACTTATGAACGTGCCATCCTTGAGTTGCTTGATTTGAAATCCAAGAAAGTATGTCAACTCCCCCATCATGGACATCTCAAACCTTTTTGTCATGATCCTACTAAATTGCTCACAAAAATCGGCATTAGTACTACCAAATATAATGTCATCGACATATATTTGGCATATAAAGATATAATTATTGACTTTGCGAGTAAATAAAGTAGGATCGGCCTTCCCAATCTCAAACCCTTGTTTGAGTAGGAAATCCTTGAGACAATCATACCAAGCTCTAGGGGCTTGTTTAAGCCCATAGAGCGCTTTGTCAAGCTTGTAGACGTGGTCGGGATGATGTGGATCTTCAAAGCCCGGTGGTTGCTCCACATACACGGTTTCGGAGAGGGGGCCGTTGAGGAATGCACTTTTCACATCCATTTAAAACAACTTGAAATCATGGTGAGCAGCAAAGGCAAGTAATATGCGAATAGATTCAAGCCTAGCTACAGGTGCATAGGTCTCCCCAAAATCCAAACCTTCGATTTGAGTGAAACCTTTGGCTACCAACCGTGCCTTGTTCCTTGTGACCACGCCATACTCATCTTCTTTGTTGCGGAAGACCCACTTGGTACCTATTACATTTTGATTGGGTCTTTTCACCAAGGACCAGACTTCATTCCTGGTGAAGTTGTTCAACTCCTCTTGCATGGCCATCACCCAATCCGGGTCTTTCAAAGCATCCTCCACCTTTTCTGGCAATTTGGAAGAGACAAAAGAGTAATACTCACAAAAAGTTACTAAACGAGAGCGTGTTGTTACCCCTCGTTGTATGTCTCCCAATATGCTATCAACGGGATGGTCCCGTTGAATGGATTGATGAACTCTTGGGTGAGGAATGGTTGTTCTTGTTTGGATTGGACCATCATCTTCATCTTCATTATCTTCATTGTCTTGATCACCATCTTGGTTGTCTCTTTGAGTTTGTGGTGGATCTTGCCTAGCTTGTTCTCTTGAGTCATGACCCCTTCTTGAGGTAGAAGCATCACCATGGGCATTGGTTGACCCATGATGCATGTTCAGATCATGAGGAATTTGCACATGCATATCATCTTCATCTTCAACGGGTCTCACTTCACCGGTAGCAATCTTCTTGATCACTTGATGAGATGGTTCTTCTTTACCTAAAATTTCAGCATTAACTTGCTCCTTTTGAGAGCCGTCGCTTTCATCAAAAGTCACGTCTACCGCTATTTCAATTTGGCCGGTGGTCTCATTGAAAACACGATAGCCATGTTCGTTAGTAGCATAACCAAGTAAGAACCCTTCATCAACCTTCGGTGCAAACTTAGAGCTTTTGGATTTCTTATTAAGTATGAAACACTTGCATCCAAAAACTCTAAAGTAATCCACCTTAGGCTTTTTACCGGTTAGAAGCTCGTAGGCGGTTTTGTTCCTTATCTTGTGGAGGTACAAGCGGTTGATGGCATGACATGCCGTGTTAACCGCTTCCGCCCAATAATCTTTCTCTGAAATCTTGTACTCATCCAACATTGCTCTTGCGGCTTCAATGAGCGTTCGGTTCTTCCTCTCTACAACACCATTTTGTTGTGGAGTGTATGGAACCGAAAACTCATGCTTGGTGCCTTCTTCATCAAGGAATGCTTCGATGTTAGTGTTCCTAAACTTCGTCCCATTGTCACTTCTCACTTTCTTGATCTTCACTTCAAACTCATTTTGAGCTCTCCTTGCAAATTTCTTGAAGATCCCTTGGGTTTCGCTTTTATCTTTCAAAAAGAACACCCAAGTGAAGCGAGAAAATCATCAACAATTACAAAACCATATTTGTTACCTCCAATGCTTATATAAGCATTGGGTCCGAATAGATCCATATGAAGTAAGTCAAGTGGCCTTGTTGTAGTGACGATGTTCTTGGCGAGATGTTTGGCTCCAACTTGCTTACCCGCTTGACATGCACTGCAAACTCTATCTTTCTCAAAAGAAACATTTGTTAGTCTAAGGATGTGTTCGCCTCTTTGAAGATCGGCCAAGTTCCTCATGCCAACATGCGCTAGTCGGCGATGCCACAACCAGCCCATGCTAGATTTTGCACTAAACAAGTCTCGGACCCCGCTCTACTAGATGAGAAATCAACTAGGTAGAGCTTGCCCTTCAATTGACCCGTAAAGGCAATAGAGGAATCCGATCTTCTAGAAACTTCCACACCCTTATCCGTAAAGAGACAATTGTAGCCCTTCTCACAAAGTTATGAGACAGATAACAAATTGTATCCCAACGAATCCATAAGTAATACATTGGAAATAGAATTATCATTTGAGATAGCGATTTTACCCAAACCGAGAATGTCCCCCTTACTATTGTCACCAAAGACAATCCTTTCACTTGTGATTTGATTTGGTTGAAAGGAGGTGAACATGTTCTTCTCTCCGGTCATATGATTGGTGCATCCACTATCAAGCACCCAACTTGGCCCTCCGGAGGAATATTCCTACAAAACAAGATTAAGCTTTTGGTTTAGGTCCCGAGATGGAACCTAGGGGGTTAGCCACATAAGACTTGGGCACCCAAACACTCCTCAAGATTTGTCTCTTCTTGAGGGCGCCCACATACTTTACAACAATCTTGCCATCCTTGTCCCAACAACACATATAATCACAAATGTGATTGCGTGAAATAGGTACTTGTTGCTTGGACACCTCCACTTGCTTCTTCTTGTTGTTCTTGTTGTTGACAAGTGGAGTTGTAGGTGTGACTACATTGTTCACCTTGTTGATGAGGTCAACAAGCGGCACACTCTTGTTGAACTTCACACAAGCCACCCATTAATCATTTTTCTTCCATTTTCTTTGCCATCATACCTATTGTAACCAATGCCATCCTTAATCATGGGGTGCCTTGATGCCTTGAACACATTTGCCGGTTGCTTATCCTTGCACTTGCAACCATTCTTGACAATTGTGTTCAACCTTTGAATCTCCTTATCCTTCTTGGCTAGCTCATCAATGTTAGTAGCATAAGCATGTATATCAATATTAGAGCATCTTTCACAATTTTTATTGGTTATAGCTTTGGCATCCTTGGAAACAGTAGAAGTGCTAGTCCAAAGTTTATCATAGTTTAGTTCAAGCTCATGATATTTATTTGTCAAGCTTGTAAGGCTTTCTTGAGCCGAACTATGATCATTCTTTAGACTTGCCAAAGAGTCATTGAGTGAAGAATGTTCCTTAGCCAAGCGCTCATTAGCATCCTTGGCTAAAGACAATTCTACACTCAACTTCTCAACCTTCTCCTTCTCCTTGGAGAGACATGCCTCAAGTCCTTGGGTTTTCTCCCTTTCCTCTAGGAGCAATTCCCCTTGTGACTCAATGCATGACTCAAGCTTATCTGTGGCATATATTAGCTTCAAGATTTTAGTTGCAGCAGCGTTACCATATCTTTTGATGAGATTATAAGCATAGTTTTCATCATTTTCATCATCACTATCACATTCACTAGTGGTATGTGTAGGAGGATCAAGTTGTACCTTATATCCTAATGCCATGAGGCAAGAAGGAGCATCACCATCATCGTCGGAGAGGTTGGCGAAGAGTCTAGGTGAAGAAGAGATGTTGGTGAAGAGAGATGTTGATGAAGCATCGTCGATGGGGACCTTTGTTGAGGAAGACATTTCTTGTATAGCATTGCGGCCACACTTTTCTTCTCATTTTCATTGTCATCATCACTATCACTATCCGATTACCATTCTTGACCTAGATATGCTTCACCTCTCTTCTTGTCCTTGTACTTCTTGTCACTTTGCTTGCTATATCTTGACTTCTTCCCTTTGTTAGGACAATCGGCAGCAAGATGGCCGGTGTCACCACACTCATAGCAAAATCTCTTCTTGTATGGCTTGTTTCCTCCATATCTCATCATCTTCTCTTTCTTCATTCTCAAATACTTTGTGTAATTTTTCACTAGCAAGGCTTGCTCTTCGTCAATGTCATTATCATCATTGTTATGCCTATGCTCACAACACCCTTTGTGGCAATGACTTGACTCATTTCCATGTGATGCCGTGAGGGCAATACTTTTCTTTAGCACACTTGCTTCCTTGGCTTCATCATCAAGTACCTCATGATGCATTAACTTGGCTAACATCTCTTGTGGTGTCATTGTAGTGTAGTTGTCTCTCTCCATTATGACGGATGCAAGCATGTTGTTCTTTTGTCTATACACTCTACATATCTTCCTTGCGGCGGAGTTGTCATCCCATCTTGTGTCTCCAACTGCTCTAATTTTGTTGATTAAGGTCATGAACCTATCAAACATTGCTTGAGTAGTTTCTCCTTCAATCATGGTAAAGTTCTCAATCTTTCCTTGCAAGAGCTCAATGTTTCCAATTCTCACACTCTTATCTCCTTCAAATGATACTTTCAAGGTGTCCCAAATTTGCTTTGCATTGACCATTCCATTAACCTTGTTGTTATCTTCCGGAGTGAGGCATTGCAAAATCAAGGTAGCCACCGTTGCATTAAGGTGAAAGTCTCTTTCATCTTCGGGTGACCAATCATTAGGATCTTGAGGTGGATTGACACCAATGTCCACTAACTCCCAACATCTTGCGGCTATGAGATGCAATTTCATCCTATGAGCCCAATCGGTGTACCTTGTACCATCAAAAGGAGGTGGCTTTCCGGGATTGATCATGGGCAAGGTAGGATTGTTGTTCTTGCTTGACCCACCATAATCAAAACTTGTTCTATTGTAGCCCTTCGGTGTCTTGTTTGCATCACCACCATCACTTTATGATTCTTGATTCTTCTTATCTAGAAGTTGTTGCATCTTGTCTAGTTGCTCTTGCATCTTGTTCATTTGCTCTTGTTGTTGCAGCTGCAGTGATGCAGTGATTTGAGCTACGATTTGATCAACAATTTGCTTTTGTGCTTCGGGATCCATCTTGGCCAATGTTACTCCTCACGCGATGAAGCGTTTATCCGAGGGACCAAGGCTCCGATACCAATTGAAAGGACCTAATTGGCATAGAGGGGGGTGAATAGGCCTTTTTGCAAAATCTGAAACTCACAAACTCGAAATTGCGGAAATTAAATACCTGACCGAAAGTTCCGGTGGTCTGGATTGGAAGTTCCGGTCAGGGGGACCAGAACTTCCGGTGCAGACCTTCAGAACTTCTGGTGCCCTAAATGAGCTACAAAATCAAAGTAAATCGAGTTGAGATTTCAGATCTAAGTGATACCACACCCTCCTAGAGGTTGTTGATGAATATGTTGAGCTCCTCAAGGCTTGGCACCACACCAAATCATAGATCGGGACCTCCCACCTAAGAGCTTGGGGTAGAGAGGAAGAACAACAAGAACACAAGAACAAAGGGTAGTCGAAGCTACCGCCACATCAAGACAAGTTATTTTTACCGAGGTTCGGCAATCCCCACTAAGGAGTTCCTACTTCCTCGTTGTTGAGGTGACCACGAAGGTCCGACCACTAAGGTCTCCTCCCTCAAGCAACCACAAAGGCTAGCTTGAGATTTTCACTAAGAATTAAGGGGTTATTACAAACACTTCGGGGTGCCCTCACAAATGAATCAACACGGGCAACCACGAAGAGCGCCTAGCCGGCTAGGGTTCCAAGAACCCAAGAGAAACAAACACAAATCAAGCCGGCAAAACGGGGAACCCAAGTGCTCAAGTCGAAGATCGATGCTCCCGCTTCTCAAATCTCATGTCCCTAGCTCAAACAATCGAAGATTGAAGCTTGGAGGCAAAGGGTGAGAGAGAGTGGGTGAGTCACAGCTTGTGGAAGGTTGGGAGAGCTGAAATGAGTGTGCAAAGTTCGGGCAACGGTTAGAAATGAAGTGAGTGGCTTATATACTCGAGCTCGGACGAGCCACCGGAAGTTCTGGTGGAAGCCACCGGAACTTCCGGTCAAACCAGATCAGACCGTTGGGCTTGTCAGTCAACACTTCCGGTCCGTACCGGAACTTCCGGTCGGAGCCCAGAACAGTTTTCTCGAACACGAGCGCACGCGCAAAACAACACAGACCGGAACTTCCGGTACCTGACCGGAACTTCCGGTGAGTACCGGAACTTCCGGACGGAGACCGGAACAGTTTTCTCAAACGTGGGCGCACGCGAGCGCCAGCTACCAGAACTTCCGGTGAGGCACACTGGAACTTCCGGTGCACGTCTTTCCAGCCTAAAGATACTTGACAAGAGCACTATTTATCCCCATTTGCCAACTAAAATTTGTATCCCTCTTGATAGTGCGGCGTTGCCTACGACTCAAATCAAAATAAACGGTGTTGAAGACCTTGAGTCGAAGCGCCTTTTGTCCATCAAAAATTAGGGTGCTATAATTCACCAAATATTCTTTTTCAATTCTATCAATGGACTAACACCTGTAGATTACACTTGATAAATATGTTAGTCCCTAATTTAATTGTCATTAATTATCCAAAACCCACATCGGGGGCGAATGCACTTACACACACTGGGCCAAAGTTAGTTTATTTCTTTAGAATGCTCTTAGTATATTTTATTTCAAAAATCTACTCTATCTGATCACAAATAAATGACATTTTAGAGTTGTCTAAAGTTAACATTTCAACATTTAATTCTTCCCCTCTTAATGAAATCTACACTGTTGAGAAAAAATTGAAACTTTAGTATCGTAACATATTTGTAAAATATGACAAATGTGTAAATTCATAACATTAATTTTCATCAAGACAAATCAATTGCTACCGCTTCCAAACATTTAAATTCAGCAAGTAAAAAGTAATCCATATTCAAAGCATAGATAGAATGATTGATTTTAGACAAACCAAACATCACTAGCTTGTTTTCACTAGGATGCAAGTATACTTATTATCAGGTAGAAACTCAATACTGCCTCTATATAGCTCTTGTATTGTTTTTCCAATGTATTTTTTTGAATTTCAAAACCCCAACAGTGATTGTAATCTACAATTAATGCAAATTCCAAAAAATTGGAGTCCTAACATTTTAATGGGTGAGAGGAAGCATGTGTTTTTTGTGGAACCTCAACTGGTAGCTTTTGGCAGTTTTTCGACAACATATCTCTCTTTCTCTTGGCATACCAATCATGGTTAGGTGTCGGATTCTTGAATATAAAACCTTGCTGACTACTCTGTTTGTAAAAAAGAAGAAGTAGTTTTTGTTTTTTGAGGAGTCAAATAATTTTAAGTTTGACTAAGGACCCATTTGATTAGGAGAACCATTTCAGTTTCCCATGTGAATAGGAAGACTCGACTCCAAAAAGCTGTTCCTGCTTTTGATTCAGAACTGAAACAATTCAACGTTTCTATGTTTACACGCGAAACAACTAGACGGTGGTTTCACACCGGTTCTCCTATCACTCCCTACTTCTATTTAATATATTTTAGTTAATTATCTTCTAATGCAACAAGTTAAAATGGGTTGTAGTTAAGTTATTCTTTGTCCACAAAAAAATCAGAAGTTTTTTGAAGCATATTTTTATTTCTTTGTGTTTTTAAGAAAAAAATATTGTTATGAACCTGAATTCAGTCTACTTGCCACACGGTTTCATAAAATTTTGATTGATCCTCCAAAACGTTTATTAAATCTGGATGTAAAACGTTTATACGAGAATCCGGATCCCCCAAATGCACCCTAAACCTATATTTTGATACTGAATAAATATCATTAGATTAATTACAAAATTTATCTCTATAGTATATTTGTTTGGACTTATAAATGCTATGGTATTGTTTATAAACCTAGTTAAATTAAAAAATGTTTGATCCAATTCAAACTTAGAATTGCAAATTTTTTGGGCTAGAGGTGCTTTTACAAATGCCATGTTTAGTTTCTAAAAATTTTCAAGATTCTCCGTCACATCGAATGTTTAGACATATTTATGGAACACTAAATGTAGACAAAAAAAATTAATTACACAGTTTGATAGAAAACTACGAGACGAATCTTTTAAGTCTAATTAGTCTATAATTAAACATTAATTAACAAATACAAACGAAAGTGCTACATAATCACAGCCAAAAATTTTCAGGAACTCAACGTACCGAAAGATGGTGTACGTGATCTGCTTGTTTGCATGCATTGAGGAAAGCCTGGAGGATACTCCATTTTCCATTGGAAAGTACAATGGGCTCACGTGCGGCGCACCTGCAGGACAGTATGGCCGTCACATCACTCGATCCTTGGTCCCATTGGTCGATGTACGGCCGTCCTCGGCTTGTGAGCTTTCGGTTTCTTCGAGTTATTCTGTTCACCGCCCCAAAAGCAGA
Organism: Saccharum hybrid cultivar R570; assembly: GCA_038087645.1. NCBI lineage: Eukaryota > Viridiplantae > Streptophyta > Magnoliopsida > Poales > Poaceae > Saccharum > Saccharum hybrid cultivar. Next base: position 4,490,423 of record JAQSUU010000198.1, read on the forward strand.
TCAGGTGTGTTTGATAGTGGACATTTTTAGATGGGAGACGACGGTTCATAATGAGTAGCGTTTGATTCGTGGATAATTTCGGAGGGATATTCACCCTAGGTTAGTGCATGTTTTGTGTACCAATAAGGGTAGTGGCAGTGCTAGTTAACGTATTTTATTGTTAATTAGTGATTATCATGACAAAATTAGTGCATATTTAATTAATAGATATAATTAGTGAACTATTCATTTCCCTCCAAAGCCTCGGATCTTGCGACATATCTAATATTTTGGGGTTTGGTTGTTAGATTCGGTATAAGAACTGCACTTCGGCTCCATTTGAGGGAATCCATGGCAAAGAAGACGACGAAAAAAATCCGAATAGAATATTATGTTTTTTATTTTATATTTTTTATGTGTAATTCGAAGGTGTACTGTGCCAAGATTTAATATAGGTTCCCCTTTCCTTCGAAGAAAATATTATAGAAAAAGCAGTATGCCATAGCCCACGCCCCCTCTTTGAAGAATTAGCTAGAGCATATTGATTGTGGTTTAGAAAAAATAGCTGATCAAATAAACAAGTTGGGAGCATTTTTAACAGTACCATAGATGAGGACAATTTCATAAGCCAATTTTAACAATCTCTTGCTGACCCAAATTAAACAAAGCTATAGCGCCAACGGAAGCTAGTCTGGATGGTCTAGCGCTCCTGCAGCACCCTGCTGGCTGGGGATTGAACCCCCTCGGGGGCGATTTATGTTGGCCAGAGGAAAAAAACCCTCGCTTGCCCTGCGTTTTCCAAAGCACAGGTTGTGGAGCGGCTCACTCACAGGGTTATGGGCCCCTATGTACGGGCAGGGTATGTGGTTCAGGGGTTTTTCTCGACCTGCGTAGAAGTCTCTTCTTAAAACGTAAAGCTCCGGGGCTGTCTAGCCATACGAAGGTTGAGGTTTTTTTTTAAAAAAAACAAAGCTATAGCACAAACATAATGCCGAACAACAGTAACACTTTATTCACAGTTTGGCATGGTTAAAGTAGGCCTTTGGCTGCTAGCTACCTAACTCGAATGGTTTCATGAGCACTAACGGGAATCGCGTGATGATGTAACTATATTTTACTGGACTACCTGCTCGCAATATATATATATATATATATATATATATATATATATATATATATATATATATATATATATATATATATATATATATATATCACTGGACTACCAAAGTAATAGCACGACTTTTCTTAATATAGACAGCAACCTGTCACCAATATAATATAGGCTACAGAAAACAATGCCGAAATGGAGCGAGTCCGACAGGGTCTGTTTGGATATTCATGTTTTGATAATAATTAGAAGGCCTAAATATTAACTAATCATAGTCTAACAAAAGCTAATAAAGACTAATTGATGAATAGAACTCATTAAAAAAGAAATTTTAATTAGTCTATGTTTAGCCTATTATCCACGATAGACTAAATTTTAGTCAGGTGATCCAAACAAGCCCATAATTGTCTTTATGCGTACTAGATAGAAGAAGAAATAGGCATGCTTATATATATATATATATATATATATATATATATATATATAGGCATGCTACTATGTGACTATTAAATGGTGCAGGATAAATGGATATATGTTTACATGTCATTACTAAAAATAAATAAATCAAATGTCATAGCCTGGAATGTGTGATTCCTACCGGAACTTCCTAAAGAAAAGGTCAAACGCATACATCCGACAAGACATTTTTACGAAATTTTGTGAAATTTTAAATGGATCCTAATTGTAGCGTGCTGTAGTGATACCAAGCAGTAGACACCCATGAAACCAGAGGAGATCAAATCTTGCCAAACATTGTAGCGTGCTGAAGCCGAGTATCGAGTCGTGGCCAATGGCGTCGCCGAAACCTGCTGGTTGCGCCAACTTCCAAGCGAGTTCCACTGCCCTGTCCGCCTTGCCTCCATTGTTTATTGTGATAAAGTGTCATCTATCTCTCCACCAATCACGTTCATCATCAGCAAACCAAGTATGTGAAGATTGACTTATACTTCGTCCGTGAACACACGTCGCCTTTGGAGAAGTTCGCGTCCTTCATGTTCCTACATCTTCACAGTACGCTGATATTTTCATCAAAACTTTGCCGATGTCTGTCTTTATAGAGTTTAGGTCCAGTCTAAATATTCATTGTGCTCCTGGTTCCGACTTACAAGGGCATGTTAGAGTGTAAGCCCATGGGCCATGGGCCTGCCGACCCAGGCCCCCTGTCATGCCTATGTGTACTCAATAGTTGTCACTAATCAATGTTAATCGAGCATTTATCAAAACCCTGACACTCTCATTTAGTTACTTCTTTCTCCACAAGAGGGCCATGATTGGCTGATTGCTCATCTATTGGAAAAAGCAGTGGAAATTGTAGACAATAATCCGCACCCAACTTGCAGCGGCTACTAATGCGAATTATTAGATCAAAATATATATTCCCTTCTTCCAAAGAGCTGAGCCACATTAGGGGCGTGGGCCTATGCCATATGAGGATAGGAATGGAGTTGCTTAGAAAGTTGAGCAACACAGGGTTTATCCACACAAAAAAATCAACAAATACACTAACATGGTTGCCATGTGAGCTGTGATTGTTGGATTTCGTAGTGGTGCGGCATCCGACATATTGTGAGTGGGTTACTTATCCTGTAAGAATATCCTTCTGTTCCTACATCTTTAATTAGAAAGTTGTACTCAAAAGTAGCCACTAGCCATGTATACTTCAATATACCTCAAAACCAAATCAATCATAACATAGAAGGTGCAATGAAGGTTCTAACGTTCCGAGTTCTCCTGAAGTTATTAGGGTTGAGGAAAAAGTGCCATCAAATTACTACTCGCTCAAATGAGTGATCTTTTGGGATTATATGGGATATATACATAATCTAACTTTCTAAAAGGTTATTTAATAAATGTTTAAAATGGCAGGTGTAAATTTCTACCAAAGGAACTTAAATAGATTTGTCTAGTCCATAATATTGCTGACAAAGTATGAAAAGTCTATATGTTCTGTTAAGGGAAAAGAGATGAATAGTGGAGAGACCGATCATGGACAAACGAGGTAAGCGCATGCCTAAACTAATAGATCTATTGCACATTCATCACTTTGCCTTTGAATTTAACTACTAGTACGTAAGAAACTGTTGAAAGATCAGGCTCTGAGAATATAATTGTCACAAGAAAGAAGAAGAAAGACACACAAATAATAAGTTTCTCAAATTCGCCTGCAGAAATGTTGGCCATCATTCGTTGAGCATCGGTTCTCAAGCCTTTTGACGAGTGTTTGCCTGTGCGGTCATCTATACGAAGTGTCACATAGGTTTGGATTAGCAAACGTGTTCGTGCGTTACAACGGGATTCTATACGTATTGAAATAAGATATCATATCATTATTAGACGAGAGTGAGTTATAGCACGGGTCATGAGTTCAGGTCAAAAATTAAATTAACTTAGTGGTAAAAATTTTTATTTCTTAAGGAGTCAAATATTAAAATGGCTATGATCTCTTATTTATTGTTTGTTTTTACTCTTGTTATGTTTATTAGAACACCAAAAAACAGGTGGAGAAAACCATGAAAAATAATAAAACAAAATCAGAAAGTCGAGCTAGTGTAAAAAACAATCACGAGAAAAAAAATCTGAACATACTCGAAGCCAAGTAGAAAACAGTCATGATAAAAATTAAAATATACTCTAGAAAATAACCACGGAAAAAAAATTCAGAACATATTCGCAGCCAAGTGAAAAGCGTCCAAATCAAAACTCGGGGCAAATAAAAACGCGCAAACTAGAAAAAGGTGAAAAAAGAACAGAAAAGAAACGAAACAAAGAAATTCTACCCGTCTTTCCTCTTTATTAGATTTCTATTCTTATATTTTTGCATTTGGATTAAGATTCTTATTCCGGTTACTCGGAATTGGAGATATCTAATTGGATTAAGATTCGTAGATGTCCATATAATTATATTTTTCCTATTTGAATTAAGACTCTTATTTACCTGAAATAAATCGAAAAGATCTATTTGGATTAAGATTCCTAATTATATAAAGAGAAGGGCTATAGGCGATTTTCTACATTCGCCAAGTTAGTTACTGGATGGTCGAACAAAAAAAATAGGTGGAGAGAAATTTTACCTCTTTAATATTAGGTATAGATTTGAGTTTTGAAGCTATTCAAAACGTCCGTATAATTAATTTAGATGAAAATCAGTTTCTGAATATATAAGTACTTGTAACGTGATGATATACCTAGCTATAATCTAATATATAATTCTTCTCTCGTCTTAAAAAAGAGAATATAATTGTCTTCGTTACGAAAGATTAACTGGTTAGTAGGATCCATATATATATTGGGATCTGGTCAAAGATAAGATGACAATTATCTTGGGCGACACACGTATATCTTTGTTTTTTTATTCCTCGACTCTTCAAGTACAAGACGTAGTATCTGAACTCATGCACCAACTCACACCACCATACAGACTCACACATATAACCCCTAGTGCGCAAGCTAGACCTACACCTATATACGAAGAGGTTGCACGTGGCTGAGAGGTATCCGAAGTCATCTAGGTTTTACATGTGACGGGCACGTCACCCTGACCATTGTGGCACATCCACATGTGAGGTTGTCCTAAAAATATTGAGGAAAAACCCCGGTGGGAAACGTGAGACGAGCAGGGCTCGAACTCACGATCGGCCTTTCCACCACTGCAAGCCAATGCCGACCGAGCTACTGCTCGTTCCCGACACATGTATATATGTTTCTGTAGCTATGGAGCATATACTCCTTGATCCCAAATATACGTAAGTCGTTCATTGGGACATTGATACATTCTACAATATATATGGTACTTTAGTTTGACCACCAATATATATGAAAATATATCATTTCAAACAGATGGAGTTGCATATTAGAGTAACTTCAGCAGGGCCTGAAAGCCCAAGTTTGGTTTTGGTAATTAATGACACCAAGTTGCTAATGCCATGGGTTAAGTGTTTTAAGTTAGGCATAAGCAACACATGTGATGAAGGTGTACGTGGCAAGGAGTGGTGGCCACAAGATCACAAAGAAATGGTGCATGGACATGAAATGATGATTATGGTGGAGATGCACATAATATGATGGACATGATGATCAAGTGGAGGAGAAGGATCTATGAGCGCAAGGCAAAGGTATAACCATAGGGTTTTCCTTTTGCCGGTCTAAGATGAGTAGAGAAGTGATTGACCGGGTTTAGGATACATAGCCGACTATCAAGAGGGGCAATCACAGTTAGCTCGGAAATCAAGTGCCACTAGATCAATGTCTTGAGCATTTGCATTAGGATCTAGTTGAGAGCTAACATAACGCCTTGAAAAATGTTTATGAAATGCTAACACACATACACATGGTGGTGTACACTTGGTGGTGTTAGCACTTTTGTAAAGGCGGTGGAGTTTAAGCGGTAGAGAGGGGTTTGGGTTCCTCTCTCCCTCCCGCCGAGCTTGCGAGGCGGGATTCGGCGCTTTTTGGAGAAGTGAAACGCCTATTTTCTACTGCGCCGAAAGTCAGAAAAGAAACGGAGGCGAACGGAGGTCACTGCGTTGACCGGACGCTGCACCGGACGCGGTCCCGGGTTGACCGGACGCGTCCGGTCAGTTCATCGCGGCGCGGGTGCTAGGGTTTGTGACCGGACGCGGGTCTGGCCTGACCAGCGCGTCCGGTCAGTTCAACTGGGCTTAAAAGTTAGGCGCGCGACCGGCGCGTCCGGTCCCTCACGGGACCGGAGCGTCCGGTCAAGTGTCCAGAGAGGTAGAGCACAGCGGAGTGTCGATCGGACGCGGTGGCGCGTCCGGTCACGTTCGACTGGACGCGTCCGGTCGTTAATGGACCCTTACTGGAACGCGATCGGACACGGCTGGCGCGTCCGGTCACGTGCGACCGGACGCGTCCGGTCGCAGCGGGAGCTTACTGGAACGCGACCGGACGCTGGCACTGTCACGTCCGGTCATTCACAGGAGCGCGTCCGGTCAGGGCAACGACTAGTTCTGACGCGCACTGTTTCCGTTTGTCGCGTAGTGACCGGACGCGTCCGGTCACCCTGACCGGAGCGTCCGGTCAGCGCGATTTTCGCTGCGTCGTCCGTAACGGCTAGCTGCGTACCCCTTCGTTATAAATAGAGGATGTCCGGGGTTTGAGGGGTACTCTTGCACTTTTTGAGATATAGAGACATCCTTTGAGCTAGAGAACAACCTCTCCACTCATCTCTTTGCTTGGTTGCACATCTTGAGTGAGATTGAGTGAGATTCAAGTGCATTGCTTGAGAGTTGCATTCTAGAGGCACTTGATCTTCGAGTTGCTGCGGATTTCTCGTTACTCTTCCGTGTTTCCCGACACGGTAGACGGCTTGGAGCAGCGGAGGTGATTGAGCTCGCAATTGGAGATTGTTGGAGCCTTCACCAAGTGTTGTAAGGGGTTCTTAATCCTTCCCCGCGGGAGTTCGCAAATTGGATACTCTAGTGGAGCTCGTGGCTTGGAGGATCCCCATCTTGTGTGCGGTTGTGCGGCGCCCGCCGAGGGCTCGACTCTTGATAGTCGATTAGCTCGCGAACCGACAAGTGGGTGTATCGCCACAACGGGGAGTAGCTTGCCGGGAAGCAAGTGAACCTCGGGATAAAATTCTTGTGTCATTCTCTTCCGAGGATTTCTCTTGTGTGATTGATTGATTGGTACTTCTCATCTCTACACGGTGGTATAATCACTCGAAGCTCCTCTCTCGTATTACATCTTGTTTCTAGCTCGTTGTTGTTGTGTTTAGTGAATAGCCTTGTACTAGACTTGTGTAGGTGGCTTGCTTAATTAGTTAGAGCTAGTGCATTTTGCTCCGCCACCTTTTGTACTAACTTGTGGTTAAGTAATTGTTGTAGAAGTTTTAATTAGGCTATTCACCCCCCCTCTAGCCTATTTAGACCTTACAAGTGGTATCGGAGCCGAGGCACCGTTTATTTGAGGCTTAACAACCTACGGTGAAGAAGAAATGGCTCAATTAAGCTTGCACATCAACAACACCAAGAAGGCACCTCATTTTGATGGCACAAATTATGCTTATTGGAAGGTTAAGATGACCGCTCACCTCAAGTCAATCAATAGAGAAGTGTGGAAGGTCACCGAAACAAAATTTGAGGTTGCTAATCCGGAAGCACCTACACCGGTGGAAGAGAAGAAGCTCCAATGCAATGCCATTGCCATTAGTGCTCTTCATGAGGCATTAGATGACAAGACATTTGAGCAAGTGAAGAACATAGAGGTTGCACATGACGCTTGGGCTAAGCTAGAAGAAACATTTGAGGGCACCGAAGGCACAAAAACCGCTAAAGCATATATCTTGCAAGAAAAGTTTTCTAGCTTCAAGATGCAAGAAGATGAAAGTGTACCGGAAATGTTTCATAGATTGCAAGTCATTGTCAATGAGCTCAAGGCACTTGGTGAGGAGGTCAAGGACAACCAATTCTCTATGAAGTTCTTGAGAAGCTTGCCCAAGAGATTTGATACATTGATCACCGTGCTAGTAAGGACTACATTGAAGGATTCAACTCCTCAACAAGTATTCCAAGAAGTGATGACCGATGATTCATATAGAGAAGATGATGAGAAAGAGGAGTTGGTCAAAAAGAAGAAGAAGGAAAGTGAGAAGAAGGATGATGAGAAGAAGAAGAGTGTGGCATTCAAAGCCACCACATCCAAGGGCAAATCCAAGATTGAATCATCAAGTGAAGAAGACTCAAGCTCTTGTGATAGTGATGACATTGATGAGAAGATGGCTCTCTTTATCAAGCAATTTGGCAAGTTCATGAAGAAAAAAGGCTTTCGTGCAAGAAGAAGGAAGAACTTATCCAAGAAGAATGAGCATACCATGAGATGCTTTAGATGCCATAGCAAGGATCATCTCATTGCAAAGTGTCCTTATGATAGTGATGATGAAGATGCTATCAAGAAGGAGAGGAAGAAGCAAAAGAAGAAGCAAGAAAAGAAGGAGAGCTCTCATAAGAAAAAGAATGATTCTCATGTTGCTACATGGGATAGTGATGATTCCTCAAGTGATGAAGAGGATGACAACAAGAGCAAGAAGAAGGGGCATGCTAGCATTGCTATTCAAGAGAAGAGCTCCATATTTGACACTCCATCATGCTTCATGGCTAAGGCCGCTAAGGTATCATCCGACGATGAGAGTGATCATGATAATGTTAGTGATAGTGATAGTGATGAAGAAGAATTCACTAAAGATGAATTAATCACTATGCTAGAAGATTGCACTCAACATTTTAAAGAATCTAGAAAGGAGTGCAAGGGCTTGCTTAAGGAAAAGAAAAACCTTATGCAAGAACTTGATGAGCTTAGGGCATCTTATGAGAGTCTAAAGGTAGACCATAAGAAGCTTCAAAAGTCTCACACTAAGCTTGAAGAAGCCCATTCCTCTCTAGTTGAAAAATGTGAAAACATGCCAACTAATGTTGAGAAAGCTAAAACTTGCAACATAGGCATATCTTGTGATATAATTGATGAATCTTGTCATAAGCCTATTGTTGTTGCTACCACTAACCCTTCATGTAGCGCATCTACATCATCCTCATCTAGTAGTGATGGTTTTACTTGTGACTCCACACTTATAGTTGAGAATGAAAATCTCAAGAAGGAGGTAAAAGAGCTCAATCACACTTTAGCTAAGGCTTATGGTGGTGAGGACCGCTTGCTTATGTGCTTGGGTAGCCAAAGAGCTTCTCTCTACAAAGAGGGATTGGGCTATAACCCCAAGAAAGGCAAGGCCACTTTTGCTCCTCACAAGACTCGTTTTGTGAAGAACAATGGTAGCTATTGCAAAAGTTGCAAGCAAGTTGGTCACATAGAGCAACATTGCATGAACAAGAAATCCAATGCTAATGTATCCTCAATTAAGTTTGATTCTTTCTATATACTTACCAAGGGTACAAATGGTGTTCATGCTAAGTTCATTGGTACACCATGGATGGGCTCAAAGAAGAAAGCCATTTGGGTACCAAAGAGCTTAGTCACTAACCTTGGAGGACCCAAACAAGTTTGGGTACCTAAAAAGAATTGATCTTATCTTGTAGGTCAATTACAAAGCCGGAGGAAGGCATTGGGTGCTTGATAGTGGGTGCACTCAACATATGACCGGGGATTCTTGTATGTTCAAATCTATTGATACAAGTCAAAATGGTGGTTTTGATGCTATCACTTTCGGTAACAACAAGAAAGGCAAGGTCAAGGGGCTTGGTAAAATTGCTATCTCAAATGACATGAGCATATCTAATGTATTGCTAGTTGAGAGCTTGGACTTCAATCTTTTGTCGGTGGCACAACTTTGTGATCTTGGCTTCAAGTGCATATTTGGTAGTGATGATGTTGAAGTCATAAGTGTTGATGGATCAAATTTGATATTCAAAGGATTTAGACATGGTAGTTTATACTTGGTTGACTTCAATGATAGTGAGACACAATTGACATCATGCTTGCTTAGCAAATCTAGTATGGGATGGTTGTGGCATAGAAGGCTTGGTCATGTTGGAATGAAACAATTGAACAAACTTTTGAGGCATGACTTAGTTAAAGGCTTGAAAGATGTGACATTTGAAAAGGATAAACCATGTAGTGCTTGTCAAGCCGGCAAACAAGTTGGAAATACACATCCTAGTAAGAGTGAAATGAGCACATCAAAGGCATTTGAGCTATTGCACATGGACTTGTTTGGGCCAACAACATACACTAGCATTGGTGGAAACAAGTATGGTTTTGTGATTGTTGATGACTACACTAGATACACTTGGGTGTTCTTTCTCTATGACAAGAGTGATGTTTATGATCTATTCAAGTCTTTTGTCAAAAGAGTGCAAAATGAGTTTGAAATCACCATCAAGAAGATTAGAAGTGACAATGGTAGTGAGTTCAAGAACACAAGAATTGAAGATTTATGTGATGATCTTGGTATTGGACATCAATTCTCTCCAACATACACTCCTCAATCCAATGGTGTAGTTGAAAGAAAGAATAGAACTTTGATTGACATGGCTAGATCAATGCTTAGTGAATACAATGTTAGTCATTCATTTTGGAGTGAAGCCATCAACACGGCTTGCTATTGTAGCAACCGTCTCTATTGCCATGGAAAGCTTGGGAAGACACCATATGAGCTATTGAATGGAAGAAAGCCCAACATTGCATACTTTAGAGTGTTTGGTTGCAAATGCTATATTCTCAAGAAAGGCACTAGATTGAGCAAGTTTGAAAAGAAATGTGATGAAGGGTTCTTACTTGGTTATTCTACCACAAGCAAAGCATATAGAGTTTGGAATCTCACAAATGGCATCTTGGAAGAAGTTCATGATGTTGAGTTTGATGAAACCCAAGGGTCTCAAAATGAAGCTCAAAACCTTGATGATGTGAGAGGAGATCAATTGTCAAATGCAATGAAGAATATGGACATTGGTGACATAAGGCCGAGGCAAGTTGATGATGATGATGATACTCATGTGATCAACCAAAATGTTCAAATTGATACAAATCAAGCAAGCTCTAGTGGTTCTCATGATGAAGTGCAAGATCAAGGTCAAGCAAGTGGAAGCAATAATCTCCCAATACTCCAACCTACTAGCATTGCAAGAGATCATCCATTGGATCAAATCATTGGTGGAATTCAAAGTGGTGTTCAAACTAGATCAAGATTGGCATCCTTTTGTGAGCATTACTCATTTGTGTCACTTGAAGAACCTAAGAAAATAGAAGATGCCTTGAAGGATTCCGATTGGGTAAATGCCATGCATGAAGAGCTAAACAACTTCACTAGAAATCAAGTTTGGGAACTTGTTGAAAGACCGAAGAACTACAATGTGATTGGTACTAAGTGGGTCTTTAGAAACAAGCAAGATCAAGATGGTGTAGTTGTGAGAAACAAAGCAAGATTGGTAGCACAAGGTTACACACAAGTTGAAGGTCTTGACTTTGGAGAAACATATGCACCGGTTGCAAGATTGGAGGCTATTAGAATCTTATTGGCATATGCTTGTGCACACAACATCAAGCTCTATCAAATGGATGTCAAGAGTGCATTTCTCAATGGTTACATCAATGAAGAAGTTTATGTTGAGCAACCTCCCGGTTTTGAAGATGATAAGAAGCCCGACCATGTTTACAAGCTCAAAAAGGCATTGTATGGTTTGAAGCAAGCACCTAGAGCATGGTATGAGAGATTGAGGGACTTTCTTCTCTCTAAAGGGTTCAAGATGGGAAAGGTTGACACCACTCTCTTCACCAAGAAAATTGGAAATGACTTGTTTGTGTTGCAAATCTATGTGGATGACATTATCTTTGGATCAACTAACCAAGACTTTTGTGAAGAGTTTGGAAATATGATGGCAAAAGAGTTTGAGATGTCTATGATTGGAGAGCTTAGTTACTTTCTTGGACTTTAAATCAAGCAAATGAAGAATGACACTTTTGTAAGTCAAGGGAAGTACATCAAGGACATGATCAAGAAGTTTGGATTGCAAGATGCTAAGCCGATGAGCACACCAATGGGCACTAATGATCAAATGGGTATTGATGCTAGTGGCAACATGGTAGATCAAAAGCAATACCGGTCTATGATTGGAAGTTTGCTCTATGTCACCGCTTCTAGGCCGGATGTGATGTTTAGTGTGTGCAAGTGTGCAAGATATCAAGCTTCACCTAGAGAAAGTCACTTGAAAGCAACCAAGAGGATATTGAGATATCTTAAGGGCACTCATGATGTTGGATTATGGTTTCCAAAGGGGTCTAATTTTGAGTTGATTGGATATTCGGACTCCGACTATGGTGGATGCAAGATTGATAGAATGAGCACAAGTGGCACTTGTCAATTGCTTGGAAGGTCTCTTGTTTCATGGTCATCAAAGAAACAAAATAGTGTTGCACTATCTACCGCCGAGGCCGAATACATTAGTGCCAGTAGTTGTTGTGCACAATTACTTTGGATGAAGGCAACTTTGAGTGACTTTGGAATCAAATTCGAGAATGTGCCTTTGTTTTGTGATAATGAGAGTGCTATCAAGATGACACAAAATCCGGTTCAACACTCAAGAACAAAGCACATTGACATAAGGCATCACTTCATAAGAGACCATCAACAAAAGGGTGATATTAGCATTGAGAGTATTGGCACCGAAGATCAACTAGCCGACATATTCACTAAGCCACTTGATGAGAAGAGATTTTACAAGTTGAAGAATGAATTGAACATACTTGACTTCTCCAACTTGAAATGAGTGCACCCTCACATTCTTATATGACATGCCTCTCCTCCGACATAGCAAGGTAAAGTTGTTTGGCATATCATTCATACTTTGCTAAGGACATGTTTAGAACATATAGACATATTTGCATGACAAATAGGCTCATTCATGAAAATTAAATGAGTTTAATGTATATATGGTACCACTATTGCTTCTATGTTTTGATTGATCTAGTGGTAGCATATGACATGTTTGTGGGCTTGCAAACCTAGTGTTGAATCTAGAAAATGAGCTCATGATGTGTAATTCAACATGGTCAAGATAACCCTTATACATTATGAGGTGTGAAGAAGCTTGTCCTTGGATCAAACCGAATTACATATTCTAGGCAAGTGATCTAGATTGAACCATAATTTGGACTCCCTCATATTGATTGACTTAACTCTCACTATAAATTGGCACCTTTTTGGTGATTGTTGACAAAGGGGGAGAGAAAAGTCACAAAGATATAGTAAGGGGAGAGAAAAGTCACAAAGAGATAAAAAAGTTAAGTTGCAAAGGGGGAGAGAATGACTTTGGAAAGGGATCAATTAAAAATTTGAGTACACAAGTAGGGGGAGCAAGCTCATGAATTATTTGTTGCATTTGTATGTGCATTAACATGAAGTATTGTTGCATTGCAAAGCTTAAATTCATATTCATGTTTGTATGGTGATTGCTAGAAATAGAACTTGAATGATGTTTTGTTAAGAGTAGCTTTACAAGTAGTATCTAGACACCCTTTGCTTATAATGTTGATCTCACGGGGTACTTTAGTGTTTGTGATCTTTACAAGTGATGTATTACAAGTGGTGTCTAGCTACATCGATGCTAAGGATGGTATATAAAGGCAACTCCGATTGGTATCACGCTTCAAAGGTCCATTCTATATACCTTAGCATCAATTAGATAGTAGTAACTCTCCCAAAATTCAAATCCATACATATGTGCACAATTGAACCAAACTCATAGAAGCACATATGTAGGGGGAGCTAATACTATCGAAATTGAAAATTGATTTCATTTCATATCTTTGTGATGGTTGTCATCAATTACCAAAAAGGGGGAGTTTGAAAGCCCAAGTTTGGTTTTGGTAATTAATGACACCAAGTTGCTAATGCCATGGGTTAAGTGTTTTAAGTTAGGCATAAGCAACACATGTGATGAAGGTGTACGTGGCAAGGAGTGGTGGCCACAAGATCACAAAGAAATGGTGCATGGACATGAAATGATGATCATGGTGGAGATGCACATAATATGATGGACATGATGATCAAGTGGAGGAGAAGGATCTATGAGCGCAAGGCAAAGGTATAACCATAGGGTTTTCCTTTTGCCGGTCTAAGATGAGTAGAGAAGTGATTGACCGGGTTTAGGATACATAGCCGACTATCAAGAGGGGCAATCACAGTTAGCTCGGAAATCAAGTGCCACTAGATCAATGTCTTGAGCATTTGCATTAGGATCTAGTTGAGAGCTAACATAACGCCTTGAAAAATGTTTATGAAATGCTAACACACATACACATGGTGGTGTACACTTGGTAGTGTTAGCACTTTTGTAAAGGCGGTGGAGTTTAAGCGGTAGAGAGGGGTTTGGGTTCCTCTCTCCCTCCTGCCGAGCTTGCGAGGCGGGATTCGGCGCTTTTTGGAGAAGTGAAACGCCTATTTTCTACTGCGCCAAAAGTCAGAAAAGAAACGGAGGCGAACGGAGGTCACTGCGTTGACCGGACGCTGCACCGGACGCGGTCCCGGGTTGACCGGACGCGTCCGGTCAGTTCATCGCGGCGCGGGTGCTAGGGTTTGTGACCGGACGCGGGTCTGGCCTGACCAGCGCGTCCGGTCAGTTCAACTGGGCGTAAAAGTTAGGCGCGCGACCGGCGCGTCCGGTCCCTCACGGGACCGGAGCGTCCGGTCAAGTGTCCAGAGAGGCAGAGCGCAGCGGAGTGTCGATCGGACGCGGTGGCGTGTCCGGTCACGTTCGACCGGACGCGTCCGGTCGTTAATGGACCCTTACTGGAACGCGATCGGACGCGGCTGGCGCGTCCGGTCACGTGCGACCGGACGCGTCCGGTCGCAGCGGGAGCTTACTGGAACGCGACCGGACGCTGGCACTGTCGCGTCCGGTCATTCACAGGAGCGCGTCCGGTCAGGGCAACGGCTAGTTCTGACGCACACTGTTTCCGTTTGTCGCGTAGTGACCGGACGCGTCCGGTCACCCTGACCGGAGCGTCCGGTCAGCGCGATTTTCGCTGCGTCGTCCGTAACGGCTAGCTGCGTACCCCTTCGTTATAAATAGAGGATGTCCGGGGTTTGAGGGGTACTCTTGCACTTTTTGAGATATAGAGACATCCTTTGAGCTAGAGAACAACCTCTCCACTCATCTCTTTGCTTGGTTGCACATCTTGAGTGAGATTGAGTGAGATTCAAGTGCATTGCTTGAGAGTTGCATTCTAGAGGCACTTGATCTTCGAGTTGCTGCGGATTTCTCGTTACTCTTCCGTGTTTCCCGACACGGTAGATGGCTTGGAGCAGCGGAGGTGATTGAGCTCGCAATTGGAGATTGTTGGAGCCTTCACCAAGTGTTGTAAGGGGTTCTTGATCCTTCCCCGCGGGAGTTCGCAAATTGGATACTCTAGTGGAGCTCGTGGCTTGGAGGATCCCCATCTTGTGTGCGGTTGTGCGGCGCCCGCCGAGAGCTCGACTCTTGATAGTCGATTAGCTCGCGAACCGACAAGTGGGTGTATCGCCACAACGGGGAGTAGCTTGCCGGGAAGCAAGTGAACCTCGGGATAAAATTCTTGTGTCATTCTCTTCCGAGGATTTCTCTTGTGTGATTGATTGATTGGTACTTCTCATCTCTACACGGCGGTATAATCACTCGAAGCTCCTCTCTCGTATTACATCTTGTTTCTAGCTCGTTGTTGTTGTGTTTAGTGAATAGCCTTGTACTAGACTTGTGTAGGTGGCTTGCTTAATTAGTTAGAGCTAGTGCATTTTGCTCCGCCACCTTTTGTACTAACTTGTGGTTAAGTAATTGTTGTAGAAGTTTTAATTAGGCTATTCACCCCCCCTCTAGCCTATTTGGACCTTACAGGGCCTCTACTTGAGCCTCCATAGTTAAATATGTGTGCCTAGTCCAAAAATCCAACTCCAGCAGGGCCTACTAGGGACGCCAAATTTGTGTGGGCACCCAAATCCCCACCTAGGACCCATTCCTATTGGCTCATCTCCACGCCCCCATCCCACGGTTGGGCAGTTGCTCCCGGCATGTTCGCACGGAAGCCCAGCCGTGCAGCGCTTGCTTGCATCTGGCAACTCCGGCGGTGAGCTCCAGCGCCGGTGACGCGGCTCCCTCTCTCCTCCCCTGTGCTACAGCAAGGTTGGCGGCAACATAGCTTCCCTTATCCTCCCTGTGTGGCAGTGAGCTCTGGCGGCGCGGCTAGCCTTTCTTCTACCTAGCGCGACAGCGAGCTTCGTCAGGTGGCGCCGTGGCTCACTCTCCCCTCCCCAGTGCGACAGCGAGCAACGGCGTGGCTCCCTCTCTCCTCCACCGCGCGGCCAGATCTACGGCGCAACTCCCTCTCATGGCCGCTATGGTCCAGCTCGCAGCCCCCTTCGTCCCGCGTGGCTTCTTCCCCAACGCCGTCGCTTGGGCGCGCGTGCTACTCCGCCGCCGCCGTCATGTCGGCTTGGGCGTGTGAAAGCTCCAGTTTGGTTTTGGTGAATTGATGACACCCTAAGTGCTAACCCATTGCTCTAAGTGAATATGAGATAGAGTAGCACATTCCAAGTGGTGGAGCAAATGGTGAAGATCATCATGGTGGTGATGGTCATGCTGATGATCAAGTGCTCGGGCTTGGGAAAAAGAAATAAAAAACAAAAAGGCTCAAGGCAAAGGTATAATTGATAGGAGTTTTTTGTTTTGGCACTCAAGACACTAAGTGGGTGTGAGTGTGTTCAGGATAGATAGCCGTACTATTAAGAGGGGTGAAACGCGTCGTGAAATGTGGTTATCAAAGTGCCACTAGATATTCTAACTTATTGCATACGCATTTAGATTCTAGTGAGTGCTAACACCCTTTAAAATGTTTGTGAAAATATGCTAACACATGTGCACAAAGTGATACACCAGGTGGTTAGCACATTTGAGCAAGGGTGAAGTGTTTGCGCCCGAGAAGAAGTTGTCACACCCATTTAAAGACCAAATGGAATGCATACTCTTATGTGTGCCCAGAGATCAATCACACATAAGTTAACAAATTATAACGGAAGTATCATCATAAATGTTATTACATCATGATATTTAACACATAGTCTTTACACAAATATAGCGGAAGTAAAAATAATAATCTCTCGTGGTAGCTCCAATCACAGGCACATTGACTGGTTGACTGTAAGTCTAGTAATCTTCAGGGAAGTAGGAGTAGTAGTCACTATTAGCACCATCTGTTACCCATCCGGGATTTTTATCCAAGTAAGAAAAATAAACAAGCGTAAGTACATCTCGTACTCAACAAGTGTAACATGGGGTTCATGAGGCTCAAAGGCATAACATTGGTTTATCAGCATGTAGCTTTTAGTTAGCATAATTTTAGTATATCAATAGCATCAAGATGTCTCAATATAAACAATGAACATATGATCCATGTGTAATGATTGATGAATAGCAAAAACATAACCATTAATAATTATCAACTATTCCATAAGGGTCCAAGGCCACTCGTGACCGTGAGCACGGCTGTTATAACAGTTTTACACTCTACAGAGGTTGTACACTTTCACTGTGAGTCGTGTTGCCCATATGCCCGGGTTAATTACTCCCAAAACACTACCAAGATGAGCAGGCAGGGAAACACTATGAAGTCTTTCGAAGGTTCGTCTAACAAGTTAGGGCCATTAGATTTACTCGGCAAATAGATGTAGAGCCCCCCTTCCAAATGGCACAATAACCCGCAGCCTATACACATAAGGACAGAGGCCGCACTATACCCGATTCGTCAAGCCATTCTTACGCCAAAAAGGTTATCACTAACAAGCTAGGAAAGGTCCTTCTATATAACTAAAGCCAGAGCCATATAGCCCCCACAGTTGTACTGTAAATCCCGGATGTTCGCTTATAGATGAGTCCTTATGGAGAGTAATTAGATCATCAAAAGTAACCCCATGCTCTAATCCCCTTTAAACATTAATCAAAATCATCTTTTAATGTTTGTTGCATATTTCATTAATCAATTTACATGATCATAGTCCATGTTTAAGCACTAGCCATACTACTCAATGCAATATACTAGGTATCAAGGTATAAGATCAACACTAAGTCATCCTTAATAAGGGAATAGATGCATGATGATATTATTTGCATATTGTGAATAGGACAACAAGGATAATCCCATGCTATACTTGCCTTGCTCAAACTGGTCCCGAAGATCTTGCTCGTAGAAATACTCTAGATCCCCAACGAATTGCTCACCGTCTATACTCGATCAACAACAGCAACAACATACATCCAGAGGCAATCATGCATAAACAAACAAGATTATAATTAGAACAGTACACCAACAGTAAGGAAATAATATAAAAAGTCTTTAAAACGAATCTACAACTCGCTAGGATCACACAGACGCGAAGATCACGAAAAACGGAGCTAAAACGACGAAGTTATGAATTTACGAAGATTTCCTATAGAAAAATAAATACTTTAATATAATCTCGAAAATAAATTATCTCAAACCTACTGTACAGTACTACCAACATGTAGAGCTCGCAAATATGAATCTAACGCAATTTGAACGGGTCAAATCGGAGTTAAAACGGAGATTCTACGACTAAAACAAGTTTAGTGTCAAAACTGTAAATATCAGAAAACGTATTTTTGAATTACCGAGACGAAATACGCTTTCAAAAGAATAAAACAGACGCGGGTTTTTACATTTTGGACTGCGGGTTACAATACGTAAAACCGCAGGGACTCTTTAGCAAAAAGTACAGGCCAAGCGGTATCTTCTATTTTCGGTCGTTGGATTCAATTTGAACGGCCTAGATCTAATCGGGGGAGGGAGAGAGAGAACGACCGGCGGCGCTCCGGCCGGACTTCACCACGACGGCGACTCCCGCGGCGGCGCCATGGCCAGAAAAGCCATCTCGCGCTACGGTGCACCAAACTGCGAAGCAAATACACCCGCGGTTAGCTAACTCCAAGGCGAACTTACCCACGGCAAAATTGAGGCCAAGAACGAGGCAAGGAAGGCGCGCGGCTTGATATGGCGGGCGGTGGAGCTCGTGCTCGCGGTGACCTAGCTCTCGGGCACCACGGCAGCTACAAAAAGGCGAGATGGATTGCGGAGGGGTGCACGGCTCCGTTTTTATAGCCCGGGAGCACTGCTAAAGAAGGAAAGGGATGGATTGAGAAGATCGACTCGGATCGGGAAAAGAAGGAAAGAAAATCCGGCGGTGTGGGGAGGAAGAAGGCGCCTGACATGCGGGGTCCACGCTGTCAGCGACGGGGAAGCGGGGAAAGGTGCTTGTGCGGTGAAACTGGGCCGTCGGTCGCTGGCTGGGCTCGGCCCAAGCGGGAAGCGGGGCGTGGGAGGGAGAGAAAGGGAGATGGGCCGCGTGCGCTGAAGGAAGGAGGGCCACCGCTGGCAGGCCGAGGCCGACGCGGGGTAAGCAGGCCGAAAACCGAGAACAGAAGAAAAACCCTTTTCTTTTTCTTTTCCAATTTTTCAAAACCATTTTCCAAAAGATTTTTAAATCCATTTTGAATTTGATTCAAACCACTCAATACAAAATTTCAAATGCAGCAGCATGAATGCTCAATCATGTTTCTACCCTTATATTTGATTTTAAATTTATAAAAATTATTATTATTCTAAATTTGCATGCTCACAAAAATATATAAAAACCATATTTCTCCTATTTTTATTCCTTTCAAAATTTTAGGGTGTTATAGAAGTGAATCAGGGACGTCGGACCCTACTTGTCAAAGCATCAGACCCTGCTAATGTGGTGGCCTATGCATGTTTGTGGGAGAGCGTCGGACCTACCTAGTTCCGATGGCCAGGGCTTGGACTCGATCCAATGGCTCTAGAACCTCTCGGTGTAGTTTTGATAGGCATCGGACCCTGTTGAAAGGAGGCATTGGACAGGTCGTGCGCACTATTCCTCAAGTGCAGTGTTTGGTGAGGCGCACACAGGCATGATGCGTGGCAGCGTCGGACCCTCCCTAAGTCCGACGGGAGGCGTCGGACCGACGTCCGTGGTTTCTACCCTCTCTGTTGCTTATTGGACTGCGTCGGACCCTCCCTATGTGGAGTCTGACTGTGAGTCTGAAGCTGAGTCCGACGGTGACGTTTTTCAGCATGTCAGTGACCATTTGTGTGGCAACGGTCAAAACCGTTTGAACGAGACACATGGCAACTCATGAGTGGCTGTGACATGCGTCAGACTCAGGCATTGGACGGTTCGACACCCTATGCTAGTGAGTCCGACGGTCACTTATGTGACCCAACAGCTCTATTTCATGGGAGGCTCCTATTTAAGCCCCATGGCCGGCTCTTGCTCACTCTCTTAGCCATTTTCATTGACATAGCAACCGGGTGAGTTAAGCCAAAGGCCTTCCAATCATCTCCATCATTGATTCATCATCTTTGTGAGATTAGGAGTGAATCTAAGTGTATTGCTTGAGTGATTGCATTTAGAGGCACTTGGTGATTGTGTTTCGCTACGGGAGTCGTTCGTTTCTCTTGGTGATTGCCGCCACCTAGACGGCCTGGTGCAGCAAGGATCATCGAGTGGAGGAAGGTGATTATCTCTGGCTCTGATCGTGGTGATTGTGAGGGGTTCTTGACCTTTCTCCGGTGGAGAGCCAAAAGGTACTCTAGTGGATTGCTCGTGGCTTATGGATCCTCATCTTGTGTTAGTTGTGCAGCACCCGATTACAGGTTAAGCGTGTGATGCCTATTAGCGCGTGAACCACCAAGTGAGTGCGTCGACACAACGGGGACTAGCTTGCTGACAAGCAAATGAACCTCAGTGAAAAATCATTATGTCATCTTGTCTCCAAGGATTTCATTGGCATTCATTGTGTCGAGGTTATAACCCCGGGGTGTCTCAAGGCATCGATTAGCTAATAGGCTGAGCGGCCCACAATACATCAACTAGCAAGAGCCCAAACGATTGAGTCCTAGGTGATCTAAGAGAACCAGGCCAAGTGCTAAGGTGGTGAAAGCCCTAGTTTGGTTTTGGATAATTGATAAAACATAGGGTCTAATCATTGTGCTAAGTGTGTAGACATGAAATGATAAGTCCTATGCTAAGTGGTGGAGCTAGATGATGGTCATGGCGATGGAGGTGACCAAAAGATGATCAAGTGCTTCACATTTGGAAAAGAAAAAAGAGAAAAACAAAAATGGACTCAAGGCAAAAGTATATGTGATAGGGCCATTTTTGTTTTGCACTCAAGACACCATACAGGGTGTGAATGACTTAGGATCGATAGCTATACTATAAAGAGGAGAATTCTTTGGCTAAACAGTTTATCAAGTGCCACTAGTTGACATGATTCTTGCATATGCATTTAGGAACCTAGTGAGCTAACAAGTGACCCCTATAAAATGATTTGAAAAATGCTAACACACGTGCACACAAGTTCTATATTTTATGGTTAGCAATTAGGATGCAAGGGCGAAGCGATCGTGGACTTAGAAAAAGAAAAAGAGGCAAGGGTACCTGACTGAACTCTGGCTCAGGGGTGACCGGACTCACCGCTGGCGCGTCCGATCAGTGGGCGCAGAGAGGGGCAGCTTCGGCTCCGTGACCAGATGCTGCTGGCGTTGCATGACCTGACGTGCTGGCAGTGTGTCCGGTCACAGTGACGTTGACAATGCAGTGGCTTGGCTTGCGGCGTAGAGAGGATTGGACTTTGGGCGTGTCAGGTCGTGTCAGACTGAACGCGTCAGGTCATTGAAAACTCGTTCGTGAAGTTTACTGGAAGTGACCGGACCCCACGTGGTGGAGCGTCCAGTCTTACTAACCACAAGTATGGTCACTGACTGGATGGCTCGGGCGCGTACAACAGCGGACCCAGTGGCAATGCGTCCGGTCACGTTCTTGACTGAGCGTTGAACGTTTTGACCGTTAGGATCCAACGCATGTGGTTCAAAGCCATGCCATGTATATGCCTTCTGACAATCAGACGCTGGTGACCAGATGCTGGAGTGCATCTGGTTAGCCGAGTCTGGTCACCCTCAATGGCTCTTTGATCTTTGGGGGTCTATAAATAGAAAGTTACCGGCTTCGGGTTCACTCTCTGGCACTTTGACATACTTGACATCCTTGTAAACCTAAGTAAGCACCTCCCACTCATCTCCATCCTTGATTCATCATCAAAGTGAGATTGAGAGTGATTCCAAGTGCATTTGCTTGAGAGATTGCATCTAGTGGCACTTGGGGATAGTTGTGGTTGCGGAGTTCTTGTTACTCTTGGTGGTTACCACCACCTAGACGGCTTGTAGTAGCGAAGGAGTTGTGGCAAGAGTTGGTGATTGTTCTTGGCCACCTCCCAGTGATTGTGAGGATTTATGTGTGTTCCCCGATGGAGCGCCAAAGGCAACTCTAGTGGATTGCGCGTGTCATTAAACTACCTCACTTGTGGGTCGGTTCTTGTGGTGTCCAACGTGTGGACGAGCTTCGTACAATACCTCTTAGCCACTGAACCACCAAGTGGTGGTCGACACAATGGGGACTAGTGTGCCACCAAGCACGTGAACCTCGGGAGAAAAATCTTGTGTTCATCTTATGTATGATTGGATTTCTCCCGATGATTGGTCTTCATATCTTGTGATTGGTTCATCCTCAACGCGATGGTATAATCATATTGTCCTCTCATTTACATTCTTGCAAAGTAGTTGCCAAGCTCTTTAGTGTAATGAGTCTTGAGAGCTTGTAAGGACTTGTTAGTGTGGCTCATTTAGCTAGCTCATTGTGAGCACATTAACTTAGATAGTAGCAACATAGTAATTGTGTGCCTAGAGATCATAGTGACTAGAATTGCTTGAATAGGTGTCTTGCAACCCTTGTAGAGCTAGAGCAAATTGCATTTTGCCATTTGTTATACTAATCTATTTGCTCTAGTGAGTTTGTATAATTTTAAATAGGCTATTCACCCCCCTCTAGCCATATTAGGACCTTTCAGGTGGGGTCAACCATGACCCCTTCATCAGACTTAGCCATACGACACACAGAAGACTCACGACCTCTCCACCATCTTGACCCTTGGGAAAAACAGGGAGAGGTCGAATCCAGCTAAGCGTGCCTGCTCTAACAAGAATAAGCACGCCACACTGACCTCGCAAGGACCGAGGGGACAATAGTCACCTTGGTCTGATCAGACACCACCCCTGTGCTACGCAGCTTAGACAAGACAACACCGCCCAAGGAGGTGACGGCTGGTACAATGCCTACCGGCCAGATATGGCCTGATAAGATGCATGTACGATTCAACCCACTATG
Source organism: Saccharum hybrid cultivar R570 (assembly GCA_038087645.1). Taxonomy (NCBI): domain Eukaryota; kingdom Viridiplantae; phylum Streptophyta; class Magnoliopsida; order Poales; family Poaceae; genus Saccharum; species Saccharum hybrid cultivar. The sequence continues at coordinate 4,513,264 of JAQSUU010000198.1, forward strand.
AGATGGGATCCACGACAAAGGCCTTGACTTAGAGGCCATCCAACCCGGTGGGAGCCATGACCCCAACGATCGGGATTGTGGCCCTCAGCTCCTCAAACTAACAAGGCGACCCATGACCCTGTGCGGCTACCAACTCCTTTACGCGCACTAGGAAACCAAGAAGCGATAATGAAGACCACGGCGAGGACCGCGTCGTATAGGACAGCTAGCGAACCACCACCATGCCTACAGTGCCACCATAGCTGGCACAGTAGCACCACATCACACCATACAGCGACGTGGCCACAAGACCATGACGACAACCACACCCAGATGTGCTCCACAAGACATTTTAGCTTAGAAGCCAAGTTAGTTAGGACCTCCCTCAGGCTCACGACCCTTCGGTCAGGAGAACCTTCTTCTTTATGTACGCCCTAGCCTTGAATTCTATATAAGGGTAGCCAGGGCACCTATCTTAGGGATCCGAAACCATTCGATCCTAACTTTCATCCACTCATTCTTACACTGTAGAAGGGCTCCTGAAGCTTCCCTTCGGGCAGCCTGTCTCCTAGCTCTAGATCCCCTACCTCTACCACCAATCTTGCACCCCCCATTGTAAGAACATCAGAGCATTCAAGTGAGGAACACGCACTCTATCATCTCTGAGACTAGACGTAGCGCTTCGGCCTGAACCAGTATAAATCCTCATGTCTTTTGAATGCTACCATCGTCTTTCTAGAGCAGCCGACAATCGTATACGTTTACTAGTCTAGTTTACAAAACACCGACACATTGTGATTGATTGATTGTCTCTTGCCACAGTGGTATAACTCACTACCTCTCTTGTATATTTATGTTTCTAATGTAGCTAAGCTCTTTAGTGTAATTAGTTTTGAGAGCTAGCTAGTGTCTTGTCTAGTTGTTAGTGAAGCCCTTTTAGTTAGTCTTTGAGAGCTCACTAACTTAGTGGTAGTGACTTAGCCTCTTGTGTGGTACAGAGATCATAGATATCTAGAATTGTGCATAGGAGGCTTGCATTTTGAGTAGGCTAGCACAACACTCTCTTTGCTTTATAATTGTCTAACCACTTGGCTTAAGTGTTGTTGTAGAAATTTTTATGGGCTATTCACCTCCTCTAGTCATTAGGATCTTTCTAGTGGTATTGAAGCTGTGATCACCGTGATTTGAGGCTTAACAACCTTTGGTGTCAAAATGGCTCAAATCAACAACAATAAGAAGCCACCCTAATTTGATGGCTTAAATTATCATATTGAAAGGCAAAGATGACCACATATATCAAGTCAATCAATTGAAAGGTGTGGAAGGTGGTGGAGACCAAATTTGAGATAAACGATCCGGAGAATCCCACCGTGGCCGAAGAGGTGTTGCTCCAAAACAATGGCACTGCTCTTAGTGCCATTCATGATGCATTGGATGAGAGAACATTTGAGCAAATCAAGAACACTGAGATAGCTCATGATGCTCGGAAGAAGTTGGAAGAATCATTTGAGGGTACTCAAGCCGTGAAGGGCGCCAAGGCTTATATTCTCAAGGAGAAGTTTGCTAGCTTCAAGGTGAAGGAAGATAAGAGTGTGCCAGAGATGTTTCATAGACTTCAAGTGCTTGTCAATGATCTCAAAGCACTTGAGAAGAGGTGAAAGATAAGGACTTCTCCCACAAGTTCTTGAGATGCTTACCATCAAGATTTGGCACATTGGTCACTATTCTAGTCAGGAGTGGTTTGAACACCATGACACCAAACCAAGTGTTGGGAGATGTGATGACCGATGACACATATAGAGATGATGCTAAAAAGGAAGAAAAGAAGGAGAAGAAAGATGATAAGAAGGATGAGAAGAAGAGTGTGGTATTCAAATCCACATCATCAGGGCAAGGCCAAGCAAGATACATCAAGTGAAGATGATGATTCAAGCTTTGATGAAATGGATGATAAGAAGATGACTCTCTTTGTGAAGAGGTTTGGCAAATTCATGGTGAAGAAGGGCTATTGTGCAAGAAGGAAGAAGTCATCATCCAAAAGCAATGATGAGGCAAGAAGGTGCTTAAAGTGTGATAGCAAGGATTATCTTGTTGCTCAATGCCCCTACAATAGTGAGAATGAAGATGATGACAAGAAGGGCAAGAAGACGAACAAGAAGGAGAAGAAGGAGAAGAAAGACAAGATGACCTTTAAGAAGAAGAAGAAGAAGGGTGGTTCTTATGTGGTCACTTAGGATAGTGATGCCTCCTCAAGTGATGATGACAAGACCACCAAGAAGAAGGCTCTTGCAAGCATTGCCATAAATGAGAAGCCTTCTCTCTTCAACACTCCATCGACTTGCTTCATGGCTAAGACCACTAAGGTACAAACTTGTGATAATGGATGTGATGAGGAACATAATAATGAAAGTAAAAGTGATGAATGATGAACCAACTAAAAATGAACTAATTGACATGTTAGAAGATGCTAAAGAACATTTTGACATTAAGAGAAGGGAATGCAAAGACTCGTGTAAGGAACTAAAAGCCCTTAAGCAAGCCTTTGATGAGCTTAATGCATCTCATAAAAGGCTAGAGGAAGCCTATGAGAAGCTTGGCAAGGCTCACAAGAAGCTTAAAAAGCTCATTCCTCTTTACTTAATGAGTAAAATGAGAACGAGCATGTTGTAACATATGACAAAGGCTTAATTTGTGACATAATTGATGAATTTGTATAAGCCTATTGTTGTTGCTTTCACTAACCCTTCATGTAGCTCACCATCCACTTTCACTTCATTTATGAGTGATGGTTTCACTTGTGATGCCTTACTTATGGTTGAAAATGAGACCTTAAAGAAGGAGGTTAATGAGCTCACTCTTGCCTTAGGCAATGCCTATGGTGGAGAGGCCCGCTTGCTAAAGTGTTTGGGTAGCCAAAGATTTTCTTTAAACAAAGAGAAATTAGGCTATACCCCCAAGAAAGGCAAGTTAGCCTTTGCAACTCCAAAGCTAACTTTGTGAGAGACAATGGTCGGTTTTACAATAGATGCAAGCAAGTTAGGTATGTAGATCAATATTGCAAGAACAACAAGACCAAGCAACTAAATGTATCCTCCATTAGATTTGATTCTTGTTACATGCTTACCAAGGGTGTGAATGGAGTAAAGGCTAAGTTTATTGGTACACCAGTTGTGGGCTCAAAGAAGAAAGCTATTTGGGTGTCAAAAAGCTTAGTTACTAACCTTCAAGGATCAAGCAAGTTTGGGTACCTAAAAGAAATTGATCTTCTTTTGTAGGTCAATTATAAAGCCAGAGGAAGGCATTGTGTTCTTGATAGTGGATGCACTCAACACATGACCAGTGATGCAAGAATGTTCAACTCAATCAATACCAATGATAGCAATGGTTATGATAGTATAACATTGGGTGACAATGGCAAAGGCAAGGTCAAAGGGCTTGGTAAGATTGCAATATCCAATGACTTGAGCATATCCAATGTGTTGCTAGTTGAAAGCTTGAACTTTAATTTTCTATCCGTGGATCAATTATGTGATCTTGGGTTCAAATGCATATTTGGGGTGGATGATGTAGAGATCATAAGTGTAGATGGCTCTATTTGATCTTTAAAGGCTTTAGATACGAGAATCTATACTTGGTTGATTTCAATGCTAGTGAAGCTTAATTGTTAACATGCTTGTTCCTAAGTCTAGTATGGGTTGGTTATGACATAGAAGGCTTGGTCATGTTGGAATGAAACAATTGAATATATTGGTTAAGCATGATCTAGTTAGAGGCTTGAAAGATGTGGTATTTAAGAACGATAAACTTTATGGCTCTTGTCAAGCCAATAAACAAGTTGGAAACATCCATCCTAAGAAGAGCATAATGAGTACTAGTAAGGCATTTGAGTTGTTGCACATGAATTTGTTTGGACCAACATAATACACTAGCATTGGTGGTAATAAATATGGCTTTGTGATAGTGGATGACTACACTAGATACACTTGGGCATTCTTTCTAGGGGACAAGAGTGATGTGTTTGCAACTTTCAAATATTTTGTCAAGGGCATTCACAATGAGTTTGAAACAACCATCTAGAGAGTAGAAGTGACAATGGTAGTGAGTTCAAGAACACTAGAATTGATGAGTTGTGTGATGAATTTAGAATTATACATCAATTCTCGGTCAAGTACACTCCACAATCAAATGGTCTTGTTGAAAGAAAGAATAGAACACTTATTGACATGGCAAGGTCTATGCTTAGTGAGTATAATGTGGATCAATCCTTTTGGCCCGAAGCAATCAACATGGCTTGCTATTGTAGCAACCGACTCTATTGTCACCCTTTGAAAGAAAAGACACCTTATGAGCTCTTAAATGGTAGAAAGCCCAACATTACGTATTTTCAGGTCTTTCTTGCAAATGCTACATATTGAGAAAAGGCACTAGATTGAGCAAGTTTGACAAAAAAAAATGTGATAAAGGATTCTTGCTTGGATACTCAACCGCGAGCAAAGCTTACAGAGTTTGGAATTTGGGAAGTGGCACTCTTGAAAAGTTCATGATGTTGAATTAATGAAACCAAGGGTTCTCAAGATGAGAATGAGAATATTGATGATGTTAGAGGCATTGAACTTTTAAATGTCATGAAGAACATGGATGTTGGTAAATTGAGACCTAGACAAGTAATAGATGAAGAAGATGATCAAGTGCAAGTGCTCTCTAACTCAAATGTGCAAGTTGACACTAATCAAGCAGGTTAAAGTGGCTCTCATGACAATGTAGAAGATCAAGTGGCTAGTACATCATCTCAACCGAATGATGAAGCAAGTGCAAGCAATGTTTCAATACTCCAACCAAGTAATATTGCAAGAGATCATCCATTGGACACTATAATTAGAGATATTTCTAGAGGTGTGTAAACAAGATCAAGATTGGCTTTATTTTGTGAGCACTCCTCATTTGTGTCATCTATTGAACCAAAGAAGATAGAAGAAGTATTGATAGATGTTGATTGGGTGAATACTATACATGAAGAATTGAATAACTTCACAAGAAATCAAGAATGGGAATTAGTTGAGAGGCCAAAGGGACACAATATAATTGAAACCAAATAGGTCTTTAGAAACAAGCAAGATCAAGACGGGATAGTAGTAAGGAACAAAGCAAGATTGGTAGCATAAGGTTACACTCAAGTTGAAGGTCTTGACTTTCGAGAAACATATGCCCCGGTTGCAAGATTGAAAGCAATTAGGATCTTGTTAGCCTATGCTTGTGCCCACAACATCAAGATCTATCAAATGGATGTCAGAGTGCATTTCTCAATGGCTACATCAATGAAGAAGTTTATGTTGAGCAACCTCCCAGTTTTGAAGATAACGAGAAGCCCAACCATGTGTACAAGTTGAAAAAGGCATTGTCACGTTTGAAGCAAGCACCTAGAGCATGACATGAGAGGTTGAGGGACTTCATACTCTCTAAAGGGTTCATTATGGGCAAGGTTGACACCACTCTTTTCACCAAGAAGATTGGCAAGGATTTATTTGTGTTGCAAATATATGTAGATGACATTATCTTTGGATCAACCAATTAAGACTTTTGTGAAGAGTTTGACAAGATGATGGCTAATGAGTTTGAGATGTCCATGATTGGAGAGCTGAGTTACTTCCTTGGTCTTCAAATCAAACAATTGAAGAATGGTACATTTGTGAGTCAAAGCAAGTACATTAAAGACATGCTCAAGAAGTTTGGCATGAACGAAGCAAAGGCTATTAGTACACCAATGGGAACAAATGGCAATTTGGATAGTGATGCAAGTGGTAACAAGGTGGATCAAAAGTTGTATCACTCTATGATTGGAAGCCTACTCTATGTAACCGCATCAAGGCCAGATACCATGTTTAGTGTATGCATGTGTCCAAGATTCCAAGCTTCACCAAGTCATTTGAAGGCAACAAAATGAATATTGAGGTATTTGAAGCATACACAAAATATTGGTTTATGGTATCCCAAAGGAGCAAAGTTTGAGTTAGTTGGCTACTCTGACTCGGATTATGAGGGATGCAAAGTTGAGAGAAAGAGCACATCGGGCACATGTCAACTATTGGGAAGGCCACTTGTATCTTGGTCATCAAAGAAGTAAAATAGTGTGGCACTTTAAACCGCCGAAGCCGAATACATATCCGTCGGTAGTTGTTGTACACAAATTCTTTGGATGAAGGCCACCTTGAATGATTTTGGAATCAAGTTCAAACAAGTGTCATTGCTATGTGACAATGAAAGTGCTATCAAGCTCACCAACAACCCGGTTCAACATGCAAGAACAAAGCACATTGATGTCCGTCATCATTTCATTAGAGATCATCAACAAAAAGAGGACATTTCAATTGAGAGTGTGGGCACCTGAAAGGTCCTAGATGGCTAGAGGGGGGTGAATAGCCTATAAAAAATCTACAAATATCACTAAGCAAACTTGTTAGAAAAATAAACGGCGTAAAGCGAGTTTTGCTTAGCCAAAGGTTATGATGCAAGCCTCCTATCCACAAGTCTAGTAGATTATGATCTCTAGTTCACACAAGAGCTATGTCACTAATTTTACACTAGAGAACAAGCTAACAACACTACTAGCAACGCTACCACTAAAGCTACACAAGATAAACTAGTAAAGATAAGAGCAAGAGAGAGGATTGCGATTCTTATACCGACGGTGGAGTGAAGATGTTGCCAATCACCAAGATGATATACAAACAATCAATATTGACAACAACACAAAATGAAGACCAATCACCGGGAGACAAGAGACACAATATTTTTGTTCACCCGGTGTTCACTTGTGCACCGACAAGCTACGTCACCGGTTGTGTCGACCAACACTTAGATGGTTCCCCGGTGTGACCCTCAAGTCACTTGCCCCTCAAGGCACGCCCCGCAAGGCACCGCAAGACGCCACTCTCAAGTGAGGTAACTCAATGACAAGCGGATTCCACTAGAGTTGCTTTTGGCGTCCCGCCGAGGAAAGCACAAGAACCTCTCACAATCAACCGGAGGTGGCCAAGAACAATCACCTTCTCTTGCCAACGCCTCCAACAATCTCCAAGCCGGCTAGGAGCGGTACTCTCCAAGAGTAACAAGAAATCCACCGGCTAAACCACCCACAAGTGCCACTAGATGCCCTCAAGCTATGCAATGCACTTTGGGATCACTCAATCTCACTTTTGATTTGCAATCAAGCAAGAGAGATGAGTGGGAGGAGAAGCTTTAGCTCAAAGGATGCACAAGAGTGTTAGAAATGCTAAGAGACCTCCCCAAGGGCCGGCCAACGAGTATTTATAAGCACCCCAAACAAATAGAGCCGTTGCCACTCCACTGACCGTTTTTTCGGGACGACCGGACGCGCCGGTCGAAACTGACCGGACGCGCTCAACCGCGTCCGGTCGCCCTGCGACGTCCACGTGTCCACCGAATTCAAACGCGACCGTTAGATCCTCCAACGGTCACTGCGCGCTAACGGTCAAACGCGATGACCGGACGCGCCGCTCAACCGACCGGACGCACCGGTCGCACAGTACCGCGCGCCCGCGAAGCAGCGACCGGACGCGCTCCAGAGAATGACCGGACGCGACAGTGCCAGCGTCCGGTCGGAGTCCAGTAAGCTCCCTTCGCGACCGGACGCGTCCGATCGCGTGTGACCGGACGCGCACCGCGTCCGATCGACCTTGCGAACTGCAGTTCCCTCAGGGCGCCTGACCGGACGCGCCGGTCCCGCGAGTGACCGGACGCGCCGGTTGCAAACCCTAGCTCGCGCGCCTGACTGCTGCGCTGTACTGACCGGACGCGTCCGGTCACACCGTGACCGCGTCCGGTGCAGCGTCCGGTCACCTCTGTGACCTCCGTTCGCCTCCGTTTCTTTTCTGACTTCCGGCGTAGTGGAAAATAGGCATTTCATTTTCACGAAATCGCCTGAATCCCGCGCTCGCACGCTCGGTGGGAGGGAGAGAGGAACCCAAACCCCTCTCTACCCGCAAACCACAGCGCGACCAACGCCACCTTTGCAAATGTGCCAACACCATCAAGTGTACAACTCCATGTGCTTGTGTGTTAGCTTTTTCTCAATCATTTTCAAAGGTTTTCCAGTTAGCTCACTAGGCCCTACATGCAATGCATTTCATGAATTCACCTAGTGGCACCCGTGCGTCGAATAACCGATAAGACTTCCCCTCTTAATAGTTCGGCTATCGATCCTAAACCACTCACACCCTCTATGGTGTCTTGAGTGTAAAACAAAATGGCCCTATGGTTATACCTTTGCCTTGAGCCCATTTTGTTTCTCCAAATGATATGATCCACTTCATATCATCACATGACCATCTCGATCCATTAACCTTGACTTCACTTGCTCTTCACCGTTGCATCGGTCCGTCGGCGCCAAGTCTTGCTCAAGCTTCACCATCGCATGGTCCTTCGCTTCGAAGCCTCGACTTGCCCTTCACCTTCACAACCGGTCCATCAAGCCAAGCCTCATCTTGGTCTTCACCATCTTGGTCACATGAGTCAATGTCATGTCTCATATTCAATGACCACCTTTATCTAAATCATCCACTTAGATACAAAGGTTAGTCTTAGGTTTCATCAATTAGCCAAAACCAAACTAGGGACTTTCAATCTTCCCCTTTTTGGTAATTGATGACAACCCTCACAAAGATGATTTTGATAATAAAAGTTTTGAACTTGTCATACTTGTCCAATCATTTTGCTCATAAGTAAAGTTTGGACAATTATCACAAGCTCGGTTTTGGTAGCATTAGCTCCCCCTACATATGTGCATAGAGTTTAGATTGAAAGCTTTGCACATATGCATGGATAGAAGTGTTGGGAGAGTAATTCTACCAAAATGATGCTAAGGTGTAAGAAATGGACCTTTGAAGCGTGATACCAATCGGAGTTGCCTTTTACACCATCCTTAGCATCATGAAGTAACTAGACATCCAACAGAATTCAAGAACCTCGTGAGATCAACATTATATGTAAAGATTCTTGGACCACTTGTAAAAACTCTAGGCATGTCTAGATACCACATGTAAACTATTCCTATGCATGCTAGTAGATCATTTCATCATCCAAGTTCTATACTAGCATTGCACCACACAAGCATGTATATTGAATTTAAATGCATGTGCAATGAGTAAGTCATATGAGAATGCACAAACAAATGCAACAACTTTGTTTATGAGCTTACTCCCCCTACTTGTGTGCATCAAAAAATTTTATTTACCCCTTTATCATGTTGAATCATTTTTTTCTCTCCCCCTTTGTCAACAACTTACCCAAAAATGGGATCAAATTGTGGAGAGAAGAAAAAAATGTTTGATGGAGTAGGTTAAAATTTATCAAATTTGGTTCAACCTAGAACACTTGCCAAAGATATTTAATTCGATTTGAACCAAAGACAAGCTTCTTCACACCTCATAATAAGGGTTATCTTGCCTATGTTGAATTAAACACTTATAGCAAACCTTCTAGATTCAACACTAAGTGTGCAAGCTCACAAACATGTCATATGCCACCACTAGATCAAAACAAACATAGAGGCAATAGTGGTAACATATATCCATCAAATTCATTTGATTTATCATGAATGCTCATGCATACCACTTAATATGTCTACATGCTCTAGCAAGTCCTTAGCATAGGATGAATGACATGTCAATCAACTTTACCTTGCAATGTCGAAGGAGAGGCATGTCAATAAGTGGGTGGAGTGCATTCAACTCATGTTTGAGAAATCAAGAATGTTCAATTCATTCCTTAGCTTGCAAAACCTCTTTTCATCAAGTGGCTTAGTGAGAATATCGGCAAGTTGATCATCGGTGCCAACACTTTCAATGGCAATATCTCCCTTTTGTTGATGATCTCTAATGAAATGATGCCTTATGTCAATATGCTTTGTTCTTCTATGTTGAACCGGGTTTTGTGTCATCTTGATTGCACTTTCATTATCATATAGCAATGGCACATTCTTGAAGTTGAGGCCATAATCCTTCAAAGTTGATTTCATCCATAGTAATTGTGCACAACAACTCCCCGCACTCACATATTCGGCTTCGGCGGTAGAGATTGCCACACTATTTTGTTTCTTTGAGGACCATGACACAAGTGATCTTCCAAGTAATTGACATGTGCCACTTGTGCTCTTTCTATTGATCTTGCAACCCCCATAGTCGGAGTCCGAATATCCAATCAATTCAAACTTTGACCCCTTGGGATACCATAGTCCAACATCTCTTGTTTGCTTCAAGTACCTCAATATTCTTTTTGCGGCCATGAGATGACTTTCTCTAGGTGAGGCTTGATATCTAGCACACATGCAAACACTAAACATGACATCCGGCCTTGATGCGGTGACATAGAGTAGACTTCCAATCAAAGACCGATATTTCTTTTGATTCACCATTTTGCCATCAAGATCACTATCCAAATTGCCATTTGTACCTATTGGAGTTGAAATTGGCTTTGCATCTTGTATTCCAAACTTCTTCAACATGTCCCTTATGTATTTCCCTTGACTCACAAATGTCCCATTCTTCAATTGCTTGACTTGGAGACCAAGGAAGTAGCTAAGTTCACCAATCATAGACATTTCAAACTCTTTGGCCATCATAGCACCAAATTCTTCACAATAAGCTTGATCGGTTGATCCAAAGATGATGTCATCAACATATATTTGCACTATGAATAGATCATTCCCAATCTTCTTGGTGAATAGAGTTGTATCAACCTTGCCCATCTTGAATCCCTTAGAGAGAAGGAAATCCCTTAGCCTCTCATACCATGCTCTAGGTGCTTGCTTTAAGCCATAGAAAGCCTTCTTCAACTTGTACACATGGTTGGGTTTCTTGTCATCTTCAAATCCGGGAGGTTGCTCAACAAAGACTAACTCATTGATGATCCCATTGAGAAATGCACTTTTGACATCCATTTGATATAGTTTGATGTTGTGTGCACAAGCATAAGCCAATAGAATCCTTATTGCCTCCAATCTTGCCACGGGAGCATATGTCTCATCATAGTCAAGACCTTCAACTTGAGTGTAACCTTGAGCAACTAGTCTTGCTTTGTTTCTCACTACAATGCCATCTTGATCTTGCTTGTTTTTGAACACCCACTTGGTTCCAATCACATTGTAGTCATTTGACCTTTCTACCAACTCCCAAACATCATTTCTTGTAAAATTGTTAAGCTCTTCTTGCATAGCCATGATCCAATCGGCATCCCTCAAAGCTTCTTCTATCTTCTTTGGTTCTATGGTTGACACAAATGATGCATGCTCACAAAACATAGCCAATCTTGATCTTGTTTGCACACCACTTCTAATATCACCAATAACACTATCAATGGGGTGATCTCTTGCAACATGTTGTGGTTGGAGTACTTGCACTTGATTGCTTGAGCTTGGTTGAACACTTGATGTATCTCGATGAGAAGAACTAGCACCATGATCTTGCACTTGAGAGTCATTAACTAGCTTGAATGGTGAATTGAGCACTTGATCTTTATCATCATCTTGAATATCAATTACTTGCTTTGCTCTAATGTCTCCAATGTCCATGTTCTTCATTGCTTCCATTAATAGAGTTCCACCAATATCATCTAGATTTTCTTCTTCATCTTGTGACCCATTGGTTTCATCAAATTGCACATCATGGACTTCTTCTAGAATGCCACTTGAGTTGTTCCAAACTCTATAAGCTTTGCTTGTAGTTGAATAACCAAGTAGGAACCCCTCATCACATCTCTTGTCAAACTTCCCCAATCTAGTGCCTTTCTTCAAGATATAGCATTTGCAACCAAAAACCCTAAAATAAGAAATATTGGGCTTTCTTCCATGAAGTAGCTCATATGGGGTCTTCTCTAGCAATGGATGACAATATAGTCTATTGATGTAGTAGCAAGCGGTATTGATTGCTTCATCCCAAAATGATTGACTCACATTGTACTCATGAAGCATTGATCTAGCCATATCAAGCAATGTTCTATTCTTCCTCTCAACTAGGCCATTTGATTGTGGAGTGTACTTGGCCGAGAATTGATGTCCAATACCATAATGATCACAAAGTTCTTCAATTCTTGTATTCTTAAACTCACTTCCATTATCACTTCTCACTTTCTTGATTCTAATCTCAAATTCATTGTGAACTCTAGTGAGAAATGTCTTGAAGGTGTCAAACACTTCACTTTTATCACTAAGAAAGAATACCCATGTGAATCTTGTGAAGTCATCCACTATGACAAAGCCATACTTGTTGCCGCCTATGCTTGTATATGTTGTTGGTCCAAATAGATCCATGTGCATCAACTCAAATGCTTTGCATGTGCTCATTGTACTCTTCTTTGGATGTGAGCTTCCAACTTGCTTCCCAGCTTGACATGCACTACAAAGCTTATTCTTCTCAAATTCAACATCTTTCAAACCATTGACAAGATTGTGAGTTGTAAGCTTCTTCAATTGTTTCATGCCAACATGACCAAGCCTTCTATGCCAAAGCCAACCCATGCTTGATTTGGAGACTAAGCAAGTTGTCAAAGAAGTTTCTCTAGCATTGAAGTCAACTAGGTAGAGATTCTCATATCTAAAGCCCTTGAATGCCACATTTGAACCATCCACACTAATAACTTCCACATCATCAACCCCAAAGATGCATTTGTAGCCTAGATCATATATTTGTGCCACGGATAGAAGATTGAAATCCAAGCTTTCAACTAGCAACACATTGGAGATACTCATGTCATTTGATATTGCAATCTTGCCCAAGCCAATAACCTTGCCTTTCTTGTTATTGCCAAATGTGATAGAATCAACACCACTATCATTGTCATTGATTGAGTCAAACATTCTTGATGTACCGGTCATGTGTTGAGTGCACCCACTATCAATAATCCAATGCCTTCCTCCGGCTTTGTAATTAACCTACAAGCAAATCAATGAAGTTTAGGTACCCATTTTTGCTTGGGTCCTTGTAGATTAGTAACTAAGCTCTTTGGTACCCAAATAGCCTTCTTCTTTGGGCCCACAATTGGTGTACCAATAAACTTAGCTTGCACACCCTTCACACTCTTGGTAAGCACATAGCAAGAATCAAAAGGTATAGCATTGACAAGGTTCTTGCTTTGGTTCTTTTTATTGCAATTATGCTCTAGGTGCCCAACTTGCTTGCATCTATTGCAAAACCGACCATTGCCCTTCACAAAGCTAGGCTTTGGAGTTGCAAAGGCCGACTTGCCTTTCTTGGGAGTGTAGCCCAATCCCTCTTTGTTAAGAGAGAACCTTTGGCTACCCAAGCACTTAAGCAAGCGGGCCTCACCACCATAGGCCTTTCCTAGGGTGTGAGTGAGCTCATCCACCTCTCTCTTGAGAGTCTCATTCTCAACCATTAGTGAGGCATCACAAGTGAAACCATCACTAGTAGTGGAGGTAGAGTTGGTGGTGGTGGATGAAGAGCTACAAGAAGGGTTAGCATTTGACATGATGATAGGTTCATTAAATGATTCATCAATTATATCACATGTAACACCTATATCACATGATACAACAACCTCCTTCTTTGCGTGTTGCTCAAGTAGCAATGAGTGAGCTTTTTCAAGCTTGGAATGAGCCTTATCAAGGTCCTCATGGTCTTCCACTAGACTCTCATGAGTGGTCTTAATCTCACTAAGGACTTTCTCAAGTATTGCTACTTTCATTGAAAGCTTCTTACACTCTTTGTCCTTGGCAATAGCTATGTCTCTAGTTTGTTGCATCAAGTCATATAGTTGTTCTTTAGTTGGTTCATCATCATCATTTTCATTATTATTATCATTATCACTATCATGAGCATATTCCATTTCACTTTCATCATCACTCTCATCATATAATACCTTAGCTTCTTTAGCCATGAAGCATGAAGAGGATGAATCAAATAGTGATGGCTTCTTGTTGATAGCAATGGAAGCAAAAGCCTTATTGGATGATTCTTCTTCTTCTTCATTGTCATCACTCTCCCAAGTGATCACATAGGCACCATTTTTGCCTTTCTTGAATGTCATCTTGGCTTCTCTCTTCTTCTTCTCAAACTTGTCCTTTTTGTTTTTCTTCTTATCATAAGGACATTCCGCTTGAAGGTGCTCGGTGCTATCACAATTGAAGCACTTCCTTTGTTGCTCATTTCTTTTGAAGTTGTCATTTCTCTTCTTAAAGCCTCTTCTCTTGATGAACATATGACCCATCTTCTTGACTACAAGAGCAAGTGCGTCATCATCAATTTCAAATTCCCCATCTTCATTGTCCTCTTCTTCTTCTTCAATGATGGTAGCTTTGCTCTTGGAGGAGGTGGCCTTGAATGCCACGGTCTTCTTCTTCTTCTCATCTTCCACCTTCTCCTTGTCATCAACATCTTGATCATATTTGTCATAAGTCAATACTTCACCAAGCAAATCATTAGGCTTTATTGCTTCAAGCCCATCTCTTTGCAACATCATGATCAACATCTTGAATCTTCTAGGTAAGCTCAATAAGAACTTGTGACAAAAATCTTGATCTTGAGTCTTGTGCCCTAAGCTCTTGAGATCATTGACTATCACTTGCAATCTATGAAACATTTCAATGATTGTTTCATCATCCTTTTTCTTAAAGTTCTCAAACTCACTCTTGAGCCCATATAGCTTGGCACTCTTCACAACCTTAGTGCCTTCATATGTCTCACTCAACCTTGTCCATACTTCACTAGCCAATTCCAAATCTTTGATGCCCTCAAAAACTTTTGTGTCAATACCATTGTAAAGTGTATTGAGAGCCATTCTATTGCATGTTCTATTTGCTCTATCTTCATCGGTGAGATGATCGGGATCAATGATAGCAAAATCATTCTCGGTGACTTGCAATACTCTCTCATGAATAGAACCAAGGTACATTGTCATCTTTCTCTTCCAATGAGCAAAAGAACTAACACCATCAAAGAACGGTGGCTTGCCCCCAACATGATTGAACACAATTTGAGCCATTTTTCACACCGAAGGATGTTAAGCCTTGACGGTGACCACGGCTCTGATACCACTTCAAAGGTCCTAGATGGCTAGAGGGGGGTGAATAGCCTATAAAAAATCTACAAATATCACTAAGCAAACTTGTTAGAAAAATAAACGGCGTAAAGCGAGTTTTGCTTAGCCAAAGGTTGTGATGCAAGCCTCCTATCCACAAGTCTAGTAAATTATGATCTCTAGTTCACACAAGAGCTATGTCACTAATTTTACACTAGAGAACAAGCTAACAACACTACTAGCAACGCTACCACTAAAGCTACACAAGATAAACTAGTAAAGATAAGAGCAAGAGAGAGGATTGCGATTCTTATACCGACGGTGGAGTGAAGATGTTGCCAATCACCAAGATGATATACAAACAATCAATATTGACAACAACACAAAATGAAGACCAATCACCGGGAGACAAGAGACACAATATTTTTGTTCACCCGGTGTTCACTTGTGCACCGACAAGCTACGTCACCGGTTGTGTCGACCAACACTTAGATGGTTCCCCGGTGTGACCCTCAAGTCACTTGCCCCTCAAGGCACGCCCCGCAAGGCACCGCAAGACGCCACTCTCAAGTTAGGTAACTCAATGACACGCAGATTCCACTAGAGTTGCTTTTGGCGTCCCACCGAGGAAAGCACAAGAACCTCTCACAATCAACCGGAGGTGGCCAAGAACAATCACCTTCTCTTGCCAACGCCTCCAACAATCTCCAAGCCGGCTAGGAGCGGTACTCTCCAAGAGTAACAAGAAATCCACCGGCTAAACCACCCACAAGTGCCACTAGATGCCCTCAAGCTATGCAATGCACTTTGGGATCACTCAATCTCACTTTTGATTTGCAATCAAGCAAGAGAGATGAGTGGGAGGAGAAGCTTTAGCTCAAAGGATGCACAAGAGTGTTAGAAATGCTAAGAGACCTCCCCAAGGGCCGGCCAACGAGTATTTATAAGCACCCCAAACAAATAGAGCCGTTGCCACTCCACTGACCGTTTTTTCGGGACGACCGGACGCGCCGGTCGAAACTGACCGGACGCGCTCAACCGCGTCCGGTCGCCCTGCGACGTCCACGTGTCCACCGAATTCAAACGCGACCGTTAGATCCTCCAACGGTCACTGCGCGCTAACGGTCAAACGCGATGACCGGACGCGCCGCTCAACCGACCGGACGCACCGGTCGCACAGTACCGCGCGCCCGCGAAGCAGCGACCGGACGCGCTCCAGAGAATGACCGGACGCGACAGTGCCAGCGTCCGGTCGGAGTCCAGTAAGCTCCCTTCGCGACCGGACGCGTCCGATCGCGTGTGACCGGACGCGCACCGCGTCCGATCGACCTTGCGAACTGCAGTTCCCTCAGGGCGCCTGACCGGACGCGCCGGTCCCGCGAGTGACCGGACGCGCCGGTTGCAAACCCTAGCTCGCGCGCCTGACTGCTGCGCTGTACTGACCAGACGCGTCCGGTCACACCGTGACCGCGTCCGGTGCAGCGTCCGGTCACCTCTGTGACCTCCGTTCGCCTCCGTTTCTTTTCCGACTTCCGGCGTAGTGGAAAATAGGCATTTCATTTTCCCGAAATCGCCTGAATCCCGCGCTCGCACGCTCGGTGGGAGGGAGAGAGGAACCCAAACCCCTCTCTACCCGCAAACCACAGCGCGACCAACGCCACCTTTGCAAATGTGCCAACACCATCAAGTGTACAACTCCATGTGCTTGTGTGTTAGCTTTTTCTCAATCATTTTCAAAGGTTTTCCAGTTAGCTCACTAGGCCCTACATGCAATGCATTTCATGAATTCACCTAGTGGCACCCGTGCGTCGAATAACCGATAAGACTTCCCCTCTTAATAGTTCGGCTATCGATCCTAAACCACTCACACCCTCTATGGTGTCTTGAGTGTAAAACAAAATGGCCCTATGGTTATACCTTTGCCTTGAGCCCATTTTGTTTCTCCAAATGATATGATCCACTTCATATCATCACATGACCATCTCGATCCATTGACCTTGACTTCACTTGCTCTTCACCGTTGCATCGGTCCGTCGGCGCCAAGTCTTGCTCAAGCTTCACCATCGCATGGTCCTTCGCTTCGAAGCCTCGACTTGCCCTTCACCTTCACAACCGGTCCATCAAGCCAAGCCTCATCTTGGTCTTCACCATCTTGGTCACATGAGTCAATGTCATGTCTCATATTCAACGGCCACCTTTATCTAAATCATCCACTTAGATACAAAGGTTAGTCCTAGGTTTCATCAATTAGCCAAAACCAAACTAGGGACTTTCAGCACCGAAGATCAACTTGCCGACATATTGACCAAGCCACTTGATGAGAACACATTTTGCAAGCTAAGGAATGAGTTGAACATATTGGATTTCTCAAATATGTGTTGATGCACCCCCCCACTCATATGACATGCCTCTCCTTCAAGCAATCCAAGGTAAAAGTTGATTGGCATGGCATACATATTCTTTGCTAAGGACTTGTTTAGTGCATCTAGTCATTCCTCACATATTATAGGCTCATTCATGAAAATCAAATGAATTTGATGCTTGTATGGTACCACTATTGCTTCTATGCTTGACTTGATCTATAGTAGCATATGACATATTTGTGGGCTTGTAAACCAAGTGTTTGATCTAGAAAATGAGCTATAAGTGTTTAACTCAATATGGTCAAGATAACCCTAGAAACGAGGTGTGAAGAAGCTTGTCCTTGGATCAAACCGAGTTAAATTTCTTTGGCAAGTGTTCTAGATTGAATCAAATTTGGAAAAATAATCCTCACCCCATTGATTGACATTGATAATCTTAACCGATCTAAAATTAAATCTTTGTGGTCATTGATGACAAAAGGGGAGAAGTAATGGACAAAGACAGTGAAAAGATGACAAAGAGGGAGAACTTTGACATAGGTTGGGCAATTGCCCCCGGCACGCTCGTGTGGAAGCTCGGCTGTGCAGCACCAGCTCACATCTGGCAACTTTGGCGGCGAGCCCCAGCGCCAGCGACGCGGCTCCCTCTCTGCTCCCCCGCGCTGCAGCAAGGCTGGCGAAAACATGCTCCCCTTATCCTCCCTGCGTGGCAGTGAGCTTCGGCGGTGCGGCTGCCCTCCCTGGGGCGGCAGTGAGCTTCGGCAGGCGGTGTCGTGGCTCACTCTTCCCTTCCCAGTGCGATAGCGAGCTCCGACAAGCAACAGCATGGCTCCCTCTCTCCTCCTCCACGCAGCCAAATCTACGGCGTAGCTCCCTCTCATGGCCGCTATGGCCCAGCTCGTGGCCCCCTTCGTCCCGCGTGGCTTCTTCTCCAACACCGTCGCTTGGGTGCACGTGTTGCTCCGCCGCCGCCGCCGCGTTGGCGTGGGCACGTGAAAGCTCTAGTTTGGTTTTGGTGAATTGATGAAACCCTAAGTGCTAACCCATTGCTCTAAGTGAATATGAGATAGGGTAGCACATTCCAAGTGGTGGAGCAAATGGTGAAGATCATGATGGTGGTGATGGTCATGGTGATGATCAAGTGCTCGGGCTTGGAAAAGAAGAAAGAAAAACAAAAAGGCTCAAGGCAAAGGTATAATTGATAGGAGCTTTTTGTTTTGGCACTCAAGACACCAAGTGGGCGTGATTGTGTTTTGGATAGATAGCCGTACTATTAAGAGGGGTGAAACTCGTCGTGAAATGCAGTTATCAAAGTACCACTAGATGTTCTAACTCATTGCATATGCATTTAGATTCTAGTGAGTGCTAACACCCTTGAAAATGTTTTATGAAAATATGCTAACATGCGTGCACAAGGTGGTTAGTACCTTTGAGCAAGGGTGAAGTGTTTGCGCTCGAGAAGAAGTGAATTAGGGGCGTCGGACCCTGCTTCTCAGAGCATCTGACCGGCTGTTCCCTGGGTCCAATGGCTAACCCTAGCTGAGGTGCTGATGTGGCAGCCTATGAGCATTCGTGGGAGAGCGTCGGACCTGCCTAGGTCTGACGGCTAGGGCTCTGACTCGACCCGATGGCTCTGGAACCTCTCGGTGTAGTTTTGACAGGCGCCGGACCCTCTATGTCGGGCCCTGTTGAAAGGAGGCGTCGGACAGGTCGTGCGCACTATTCCTCAAGCACGGTGTTTGGCGAGGTGCACACAGGCATGACGCGTGGTAGCGTCGGACTCTCCCTGAGTCCGACGGGAGGCATCGGACCGGCGTCTGAGGGTTTTTGCCCTCTCTGTTGCTTACTGGACTGCATCGAACCCTCCCTTTGTGGAGTCCAAAGCTGAGTTTGATGATGATGTTTTCAGCGTGTCAGTGAATGTTTGCACGACAACGGTCAAAACCGTTTGAATGAGACACATGGCAACTCGTGAGTGGCTGTGACAGGTGTCAGATTTAGGAGTTGGATGGTACGACGCCCCGTGCCAATGAGTCCGACAGTCACTTATGTGACCCAACAGCTCTATTTCGTGGGGGGCTCCTATTTAAGCCCTATGGCCGGCTTTTACTCACTCTCTTGGCCATTTTCATTGACATAGCAACCTAGAGAGCTAAACCCCTCCCAGTCATCTCCATCATTGATTCATCATCTTTGTGAGATTGGGAGTGAATCCAAGTGCATTGTTTGAGTGATTGCATCTAGAGGCATTTGATGATTGTGTTTCCCCGTGTCCTCCGGATCTCTCCTCCCACGGTGCCAGCAGAATGCGAAGAGAAGGAAGAGAGGGATGGATAGTCACTGACATGCAGGTCCCATGTGCCAGTGGCTGTAGGATGGAATTTAGGGGCTTTCTTTTGAGTGCTACTGCTGGAATTGAAGCATAAATTTGGGCCAACAAAAATGGGGTGAGCACCCAAATCAAAAATGGAAGCCCTGATTTGGGGGCTATTGCTGGAGTTGCTCTTATAAAGTAAAGGGGTGTTTGGCAGGGCTCCTCATTTGTGGCTCCTCCAAAACGGCTTCGGCTCCTCAGTTTTTTACTGAAAAACGGCTCCTCATATAAATGTAAATCAAGAAAAATCAACTTACGTAGTCAGTTTGTATGATTTTTTATAGATGAGGATGATAATAAGATTTAAAAGGTCTAACCAACAGCAATTCTAATAAGTAAACTTATATTTTAGATCAGATGTATATATATTAGGCCTGTATGTATGCCAACACAACAGCTGCGGCAAATATGTGGCACACATGATCTGTCTGCCAAGCTTTTGGCAGCTGGTGGCGCAAAAATTGAACTGTGATGTCATAAGAGTTGTGTCATGGTTCGAAAAACCTATAATAGGGAACCAAACGTGTCCTTAGTTCGGTGCACCAAAGAATTAATTGGACTAAAAGATTGACCAATATCACTTAGTAGTATTAAGTATATGTGACCGCGTCAAGATAATTAAAGTTAAGCGCCATGCATCAATAATTTTCTCAACCGCTAATCTTGCTTTGAATGGCTGACCTGTCTAGCGTCAGAGGTGGATGGGTTTATATATATAGTATGTGTGTGTGAACACAATGTATATATGCACAGAAAATGACCAGTATATACAAAGTCAACATGTGTGCGTTACTATAGAGCACTGATCTGTTTAAACCTACTAAAACTGCATTTTTTTATAATGGATTTCAGTAATCCGGCCTGTAAAACCTAAAACTGCATAGACAGCATGGTTTGACTTCCTACATGCATGCATGTAAAACCGGCCAGGCATGTAGCTAGGTTTTTTGCGAGTTGTGAGCGATATTGTTGGGAGTCTTCGCCAGCGCCTCCACGCGTCGGCTAACCGTCCGGCAGGCGGCGGGGACACCACGAGCACCTCTCACCCATCTCTAGGGCACAACAACAATAATATTATCTTCGCCATCGACCGCAATTGTTTAACTGTACTTTTAATGAACTTTGCTAAGCACGCTAAATAAAACTAATTGCTTGAGATCTTCTGTACGCAGCATATCATGTGGCACGGTTTGCGGTTTGTCTCTTGTGTGTTCTTGGTACATAGATAATACATATAACATGCATGGCACACAAAACCACAGAATATTTTGTAGCTAGATTTGTAGCTAGATTATTGCATTTGGCTATTGAGATTACTAGTTAGTGCAAAAAGTAAAGCAACCGTCTCCTGACCCCAAATGAACAATATATTATATATAGTTGTTTACTATACTTCATTAATTAATTTCCGAGGACTTGGCGACTTGCTTATAGTTGATGGAACTAACCAGGCCCTGACGGAGACATGCACACACAATAGAAAAAAGCGCACCCTCTGTGTTCAGAATGGTCACCTTTCGTGGTTGCGACAATTTTCTCGGCTATCATTAGCACAGGCATTTAGGGGGTAATTAGCACCACCACCAGCCAATAATATAAAGAAAGAAGCCCTGAGAAGAGATGAGCGAGGTAGGCCGGGGAACCAATTGGGTGTCGTGCGCGTCTGGCCTCCCTCCTCTTGGCTTTCCTTTCCTTGCTAAATACAGTAAAGCAAGTAGCAGATAGGGGAAAGTCTGCTCGCAAGTTGCATCCCCTGCGCCAAGAAAAGCCATCCCTCTTCCCACAAACGCACACACAAACACAAGAAGCATCATTCACTTCCCCTCTCCTCCTCCCTTTGGGAAACCTGCTGCTTTTGAGCTTTCTTCTTCGAGAGCTCCCACCAGATCTCCTCCTCCCCCTTATTACCTTCTTTGGCTTGGCGTTGATCCTGCCGTCGTTCTTGCTCTTGGAGGGCCACAATCATATCTCCATAGATTTCCAGCCAGCGAGCTGATCGAGAAGGTCGAGAGAAGGAGATGGGGAGGGGAAAGATTGTGATCCGCAGGATCGACAACTCCACGAGCCGGCAGGTGACCTTCTCCAAGCGCCGGAACGGGATCTTCAAGAAGGCCAAGGAGCTCGCCATCCTCTGCGATGCGGAGGTCGGCCTCATGATCTTCTCCAGCACCGGCCGCCTCTATGAGTACTCTAGCACCAGGTCTCTCTTCTATTCATCCTTGCTTTAATTTAATACTTTATTAACGTCAATTATTTCCATGTTCCTTGTAGCAATATAATAATATAATTGGTCTTGCTTTATTTGGGTTCTCGATTGCATTTTATGACTTGGAACTAGCAACTTCCTCTGTCTAAATAAATAACAATCATACATGGACTGATGATGGACATATACACCATACTTGTTGAATATTGACTACATAGCACACAGCAATACTCCTAATTACTCGTACATATCAAGCTTTTTCTTTGCCCGTGCAAGCAAGGTCTGTGTGTAGTATAACAATACATCTTTGGTACTGTTTAGCATATGTGTTTTCCCCCTCTTCTTTCCTTGTTTGGTCTATTTGAACTATTTCTCTCACCGTGCTTTGTGCAAAACTAAATTTAATTAATTTTGTCATATTGTTTCATGTGATCAACACAACGCATGTCATTGCGCAGTAGGAAACACATAGGCTTTTGTGATAGTATATGTATTATATGCATGTGTGGGGATTTCTTACAGACTAGTTAGTACCATTGGAAAGTTTTTATCCCAGAGATAGAGAGAGATTAGATCTATCTTATGTGATTAAGAATTTAGCTTTTATATAGCTAAACTTAAATATTTTGAACTGAATCGCATATTAATAGTTTTTTTTGATAAATTGCCATTTGTGCTGTGTGCAGCATGAAATCAGTTATAGATCGGTACGGCAAGGCCAAGGAAGAGCAGCAAGTCGTAGCAAATCCCAACTCGGAGCTTAAGGTTTGCTCTAGATAAATTCTTCTTTCTATTCTGAAGTGTTATTTTTGCTTGTCTAACTAAAAGATTGCTATATGTTTGCTTTCATCTTGATATATACTTATTCTTTAATTTTAGGGTTTTAAGGATGAGAGGAAATTACACAACTAATAATTAGCTGATTTAACTGTTTAGGGAATAATTTTCATTACTTGGCTAACCCTAGAAGGGTAGCTATATAGTTTCCATACATGGGCCACATGGGCCTTAGCCTCATGGGCCTAACATATACTCCAACACCCCCCCGCAGTCTGAACTACCGACGCAGCGGAGTTCAAGGCTGAACAAGAAAGAACTCACACAACCCCCCACAGACGCAACTAGCCACCGGTGATGTTGAGGCTGGAGCGAAACTCGGCGAAGGTCGAGGACGGGAGGCCTTTGGTGAAGATGTCCGCGAACTGGGAGGTCATCGGAACATGAAGGACCCGCACCTCACCCATGGCCACCCGATCACGGACAAAATGGAGGTCGATCTCCACATGCTTCGTCCGCTGATGCTGGATGGGGTTGGTGGAGAGGTAGACCGCACTGACGTTGTCGCAGTAGATCAGTGTGCTCCGGGAGGGAGGAGTGTGCAACTCCGCAAGCAGCTGCCGGAGCCAGGCGGCCTCCGCCACGCCATTGGCAACGGCGCGGTACTCCGCCTCGGCGCTGGACCGGGAGACCACCGGCTGGCGCTTGGACGACCAAGACACCAGGTTGCCGCCCAGGAAGACGGCGTAGCCGGAGGTGGAGCGACGAGTATCCGGGCACCCGGCCCAGTCAGCGTCGGTGTAGACGACGAGGTCGGTGGAGGAGTCCCGGTGGAGGAGGAGGCCGTAGTCGAGCGTGCCCCGGAGGTAGCGGAGGAGGCGCTTGAGAGCCGTGAGGTGAGGCTCCCGGGGGTCATGCATATGGAGGCAGACCTGCTGAACTGCATAGGTGATGTCCGGCCTGGTGAAGGTGAGGTACTGAAGGGCCCCGGCGAGACTCCTGTACGCAGTGGGATCGGGCACCGGTGGTCCCTCAGCCTCAGACAGCTTGCCCTGAGTGTCGACCGGAGTGGAGCAGGGGTTGCAGTCAGTCATCCCAGCCCGCTCCAGGATGTCCCGAGTGTACTGTCGCTGGTGAAGTAGGAGCCCGGTAGGACGGTGCTCAACAGTGACACCGAGGAAGTGGTGGAGCTCACCCAGGTCCTTCATCGCGAACTCCTGCTGGAGAGCGGCGATGATCCGGCGGAGAAGTGGCTCACTGGAGGCGGTGAGGACAATGTCATCAACATAGAGCAGCAAGTATGCAGTGTCAGCCCCATGGTGGTAGACGAACAGGGACGTATCAGACTTGGCCTCCACGAACCCCAGGGTCAGCAAGAAAGCGGCGAACCGGTGGTTCCACGCCCGAGGTGCCTGCTTGAGGCCGTAGAGGGACCTGTTGAGCCGACAGACCATGTCAGGACGGGTGGTGTCGACGAACCCCGCCGGCTGACTGCAGTACACCGTCTCGGTGAGAAGGCCGTGGAGGAAGGCGTTCTTGACGTCCAGCTGGTGGACGGGCCAAGACCGAGCAAGCGCCAGCGATAGCACGGTACGGACGGTGGCCGGCTTGACCACCGGGCTGAAGGTCTCATCGTAGTCGACGCCAGGGCGCTGAGTGAAACCCCGGAGGACCCACCGAGCCTTGTAGCGCTCGAGAGAGCCGTCGGCCCGGCGCTTGTGGGTCCAAATCCACTTGCCGGTGACGACATTGGCGCCCGGCGGCCGGGGCACCAACTCCCATGTCTGGTTGGTGAGTAGCGCGGCGTACTCCTCTTCCATCGCGCGGCGCCAGTGAGGGTCCAACAGGGCGTCGCGGACGGAGGAGGGTACCGGAGAGACCACCGCGTCGCCGGTCGAAGCCTCGAGGGCACGAGGCGGCAGTGTGCCAGCCGCGTGTCTGGTCACCATCGGGTGGACATGCCGCGGGTGTCGGTGAAGCAGCGGCGGGTGGTAGACTGGCGGGGCACCACGGGCCGGCGGGGACAGTGGCGGTGGTGTCGGTGTCCCCGGTGGAGAAGGGACCACGAGCGGCGGTGGCCACGGCCTGCGCTGGTATACCCGTACCGGCGCGGCGAACCTCGACGGAGGCGCCGGGGCAGGCACCGGGACAGGATCCGGCGTCGGCAACCGGCACGACCCCCCCGGGGCAGAAGCGGGGGACGAAGGCCCCGGGTCTGCACCAACTGGAGAAGACGGGGCCGCGCCGGAGGACGAGGGGCCCGGACTCGCAGGGGAGCCGGGACCGGTGGCCGGCTCAGAGCGCGGCGAAGCGGTACCTGCAGGAGACCACGAAAAAGGTGGCTGAACCACCGGGTCAGTGGGAAACAGAGAGGGTGGGTCAGTGACCGGAGGTGTAGTGGTGCTGGAAAAGGGAAAGACGGACTCATCGAACACCACATGGCGCGAGATGAGAACACGTCGAGAGGTAAGGTCAAAACATCGGTACCCCTTGTGATCTGGGGAGTACCCGAGGAAGACACAGAGCGTGGAGCGAGGGTCCAGCTTGTGAGAAGATGTGGCAGCAGTGTTGGGGTAACAAGCACACCCAAACACGCGGAGGTGATCGTACCGAGGCGTGGTACCGAAGAGGGCGTGGTGAGGTGTGGGAGCGGGACAGGCAGCGGAAGGAAGGCGGTTAAGAAGGTAGGTGGAGGTGTGCAGGCCCTCAGCCCAGAAGCGAGCAGGAAGAGAGGCCTGAAACAGAAGAGTGCGCACGGTGTCGTTGGTGGTGCGAATCATCCGCTCTGCCTTGCCATTCTGCGAAGAGGTGTATGGGCAAGACATGCGCAACTGAACACTGTGAGAGAGGAAGAAAGCTCGGGAGGTGGAGTTATCAAACTCACGACCATTGTCACACTAGACGGCCTTGATGGTGAGACCGAACTGAGTAGACACCCAAGTAAAGAAGTGAAGGAGCGTGA
The DNA here is from genome assembly GCA_038087645.1 of Saccharum hybrid cultivar R570. Classification (NCBI taxonomy): domain Eukaryota; kingdom Viridiplantae; phylum Streptophyta; class Magnoliopsida; order Poales; family Poaceae; genus Saccharum; species Saccharum hybrid cultivar. Next base: position 4,538,973 of record JAQSUU010000198.1, read on the forward strand.
TAAACGTATCAGACTTCGCACGTAGGGAAAAAGTCCATGAATAATGCGAAAAATCATCAACAACCACAAGATAGTACTTATAACCAGAAATACTGATAACAGGAGATATCCATAGGTCGCAATGTACAAGATCAAAAATGCGGGCCGCATGAGAAGAAGAACTAGAAAAAGGAAGACGAACATGTCGGCCCAATTGGCACGCATGACACAGTTGCTCATCATGAGCTCGAGTACATGGAAGACCAGAGCTACGACTGAGCTGTATCAGGGCATCACGTCCAGGATGGCCGAGACGCCGGTGCCAGGTAGTAGAGGAAGTAGAAGCGACGAAGGCAGCTGACAAAACGGGCGACGAAGAAGATGAAGGAGCCGCCGGGAAGCGAAGAGTGTAAAGGGGCCCGGTGCTGTCACATCGGAGCAGAGGACGCCGGGAAGCCAAATCCTTTACAGTAAGACCAGAAGAGTCAAATTCCACAGAACAAGAATTGTCAGCTGTAAAACGTCTAATAGAAAGAAGATTATGAACCATAGAAGGAGCAACGAGAACATCAGAAAGACGAAAGGAGCCATGAGCACCGGCGGTACCCACAGACGAGACAGGAATACAAGAACCATTAGCGACCATAATGGACGAACGAAGAGAGGAAGAGGGAGAGTGAACCGATGAAAGTATACCGGGGTCAGGAGTAGTGTGGTAGGTGGCCCCCGAATCAGCGATCCATTCCGGTCCGACCGGAGGTGTCAGGCCCATGGTGCTGAACGAGCGAGCCAGGGCCGCCTGATCCCAGCCGGCGACCTCCGGTGGAGTCCCGGAGGGTGGAACCCACGGCGTAGCAGGGAAGGCGCCAGGTGAAGGAACGGCAGGAGGAGCTCCGGTGAGCATGGCCATCGGTGGGCGAGTGTCGGCGCCGGGGGTGTGGTAGGGCCACATGGAGATGCGACCGGACCACGGGTTCTGGAACGAAGGCCATGGTGCCCCCCCGTGTGTCCCAGCCGGTGCCGGAGCCTGGGGTTGACCACCCCGGCCACCCCCGCGGCCCCCCCCACAGCGACGACGAGAGCCACGACCCCCCCACCTCCGCTCGGCCCGGAGGGAGGAGGGCCCAGGAGAGACGACGGTGGCGGAGCCGACGACCGCGGTGGAGCGGGAGGACGCGGCGAAGTAGCAGCCAGGGCCGTCGAGGAGGACGAGGAAGTGGTCGAGCCCGGCTGGAGGTCCTGCGTTAGCTCCTCCATGACGAGATCGTCACGGACCTCCAGGAAGGTGGGGAAGGGCCTCTGACGGGTGATCCACGTCCTAAGGTGGGCGTAGCGGTCGCTGAGCCCCCGGAGGACGTTGAGGACCAAGATGCGATCCTCGACGGGCCACCCGAGATCCCCCAGGGAGTCAGCCATGCCCTTCATCCGACGGCAGAACTCGCCGACGGAGAGGTCACCCTGGACGAAGGTGCGGAAGCTCGCGTCGAGACGCAGCGCCCGGGCCTCAGCGTTGCCCAGGAACTGGCCCTCGAGGGCAAGCCAAGCCCGGCGCGCGTCCGGAGAGGTGCGGACGAGGTCGTGGAGGTCCAGAGAGATCGTCCCCAAGATCCAGGAGAGAACGATGCTGTCGAGACGAAGCCACGACGGCGTCTGGACGGCGACCAAGGTGTCGACGAGGACGTGGTCGTCGAGGGCGTAGCGGCGAAGAGTGAGGAGGACCAGGTCCCGCCAGCAGGCGTACGAGGGCGACTCCGGCTCGAGGATGACCGGAACGAGCAGGCGAATGTTCTGGACGCCCCCCCCCCCCCCCCCCCCGCCTGGTAGTGCAGTTGAGCCACGAGCGGGTCGGCCGGGTCGTGCCAGAGGACGGCGGTGTGAGACACGCGGTGACCCGACGAGGCAGAGGAGTGGGCCCCAACGTCCTGGCCCACGGGGGTGGTGAGGAACCGCTCTGCCTCGGCGATCTGGCGAGCCAGGGCATCGGCCGCTTCGCGCTCGTGCTCCCACACGAGGGCGGCCGCCCGCACCCGTGCCTGCCCCTCCGCGGCAGAGGCACGTGCGGCGGCGAGGGCAGCGGCGAGAGACGAGGCGTCACGGCCGGCGTAGATCTGGGAAAGAAGTGGTGGCGGGGCCGGGAAGGCCTGGGCACCGGCAGGAGAGAGGTTGCCGGCGTCCAGCCCGGCGCCGGGAAGGTGGACGGCGTCGGCGGGGCGCTCTGTCATGGCAGCAGCAGCCCCACCCTCCTCCGCGCCTCCTGTAGCCGCGGTGGCTCCCTCTGCGTCGGGACTGGAGACCGCAGCAAGGATAGGGGCGGCGCTGGTGATGGGGTTTGGATCAGAGGAGAGGGCCACGGCCCCCAGGGCACCAGCCATGCGAAGATCGGCAGCGGTGGCCCCCAGGGCGGCAGGGGTGGAAAGGGCGGACAGAAAATGGAGGTGGGGGACGGCAGAGTTGCCAGGGTGGGAGGGGCGGCTGGATCCAGCAGCAGAGGGAGGGAAAGGGGCGGCAGGGGAGCCAGGAAGGCCCCCCAGCCGCGGCGCCCCTGGAGGAGGAAGGGGGCGACTGGGCTGGCCGGCGGCGGCTGAATCAGCCAGGGGCGGCCCGCCGGCGGGAGGAGCGGTCCCAGAGAGGATCTGCGCCCAGGAAGGTGGAGCCAGGGGTGGGAAAAAGGAGTAGAGGGAGGGAGGGGGTGGAGGGCGGCCATCCATGGCGGGAGAAGCCGGCGGCGGCGCCCAGTTGGCCGGCGGCGGCCCAGCCAGGAAGGGGCGGCGGGCAGGGGAGAGAAGAAACAGAGGACCTAACCTAAGCTGTAGATACCATGTTTAGGGAATAATTTTCATTACTTGGCTAACCCTAGAAGGGTAGCTATATAGTTTCCATACATGGGCCACATGGGCCTTAGCCTCATGGGCCTAACATATACTCCAACATTAACTAGCTAGATTGAGGAAAAGTCAAAGATTGTAGATCTGGGTTGTTGATTCTATATGTACAGATGAATGATCAGGTTGTATTATTCACTATATATCACCACCGTAAGCTAGAAAAGTTAACTACTGTAGTACCGTGGCTAGGTTTTGTCTTGGACTCTTGGTCACATCAGCAAGCATTCTACCTTTTTTTATGTTATCATGCGTGAGCTGCTTGATCTTTTCCAATTAATAAAAAATATTTTCAGTTTCAGGATAACATCAGTTTGCTTTGTTTAGTTGGTCCACTATAAAACAGTTTATTTGATCAATCACGCTTTCATATATTATATATATAGTCCCTAAACAGCACTAGTATATAAAGATTGGAATGTTAATTCACACCAATCCCAAACACACTTGGTTAGATAGGGAATCACATTTTTATTGGTTGGTTTCGGATTGTATATTTAACAATGAAATTTTAAGGAATCAAGCAACTAACTATATATCATTACAAAGTACAAACTAATGAAACAAAGACTAATCAACCATGCATGAGATGTCCATCCTCAGCGATCTGAGCTATCTCACTTCTTACTTCAACTCTTTATTGCTATTATCTTATGCTTCCAAAAGTGGCGCTTATAGATGCAATTTAGTATTTCATTTCTTCTTTACAACAACAACACCTTTTAGTCGCAAGCAAGTTTGGGTAGGTTAGAGTTGAAACCGAACATGAGCCACCAAAAAAAAGAAAACAAAGATAAAAAGGAAATAAATATATATAAGACATTAATAATAGTTATATCATAATATTATGGGATCTAAAGCTTGTTCATACCAGCTTCTCACGAGTTATATTGGTTAGAGTAGTGTGCTCGGGGGTCTCCCCTTGCTGGTCCGCGTTCTTCAAATCCTAGTATAGCTTCTTACCGCAATGCCCATATAGGGTGCCCTATGGTAGAGTTTTTTAAAAGCCCGTTCATGGTTCAAACCCACGAATATCTACTTTACATACACTTCCTATCCGAGGACAATTCTATAGGTATATTCCATACTCTAAAGTCCCTTCTTATTGCCACCACTCATGTCAAGTTTGATCAACCTTGCCCTACATTGTTGTTGCACCTTATAGTTCCCTAGTGCCTCTAGTGGTCTCCATTGAACATGTCCAAACCATCTCAATCAATGTATGACAAGCTTTTCTTTAATGAGCTACCCCTATCCTTACACTTATATCATCCTTTAGGACTCGATGTGTTCTTGTATGATTTTAAATCCAATGCAACATATGTATTCATGCACGTGACACTTAAATGTTGAACATGTGCCATATTAGTAGGCCAACATTCTACACAATACAACATCACAAGTCCGATTGCCATTCTATAGAATCTACCTTTAGCAACTGTGGCACCTTCTTGTCATGAAGAATGCCATATACTTGGTGCCATTTCATCCACTCCACTTTAACTATATTGCTGATCCTAGATATTAAAAGGTCTTCTTCTTGTTGGGCACTAGCTGATCTTCTAAAGTAACATCTTCCCTCGTGCGTATATATAGTAGCGTCCAAGTCACACCTCATATACTCAATTTCAGTTTCATTAAGTCTAGAATCTTTCAGTTATAGGTTTCATCACCACAAATCTAGTTTGCTATTTACTCCCAACCATTTTTCATCAATGGCTTGCATTACATCCATAAGAAAAAAGAATATACCAAAGGATATCTCCTTGTATGTACTGTGATCTCATCCATCACCAAAGCAAGTAGACAAGTTTTCAAAGATGTTCCCTGATGTAGTCATATTTTAATTGAGAACCGACCTATGTCATCGATTGTTCGAATACTAGTCATAACATTATTGTACATGTATTTGATGAGGGAGACATAATTTGTTGAGAATTTATGTTTGTATAAAACCCACCACATGGCATTGCTTAGCTGTTTTTCATAGGCCTTCTCCAAGTCAATGAAAAAACAATGCTCCATAACTCGATCCCATAGCTTCATAGTATGTCTCATAACTTAATTCCTTGATAATTAGCACAACTTTGACTATGAATCTAGCTAAACATCATTGGTGTTAATTTCATGACATGACATAGATTTTCTTCAGTTCCAACAATATTTTACTAAAGGATTACAAAATTTGTCAGGATCAACAGACCTTGACAAACACCCCTAAATTTACCTGTCATGTACGGGCGCACGTATACGTGACGGCGCCGGGTCAGAGACATCCGGCGCGCTGCCGAACGCGCCCAGAGCGCGCAGCGCGACCAGGAGGTCGTGTCTAGTGGCTAAGATTAGGCAATAGTTGGTTAGCGTCCCTAAGATTAAGGAGTGATTAGTTGCTATCTTTATTCATCAAGGACTATATATCCTTTGTAATCGGCACTTGATTGGTTAAGCAACAATTGATATTCCCTAAACCCTATCTCTCTCTCTCAACAAGCCTGCGGCAGAGGGGCAAACCTCATTGGAGACGACGGACCGTGGCTACGAACTCCGTAGCCAGGGGCCAGCTACCCTAGGGCTTGACGCCCTTGACAACCTGGTATCACGGTCTAGTCGATCCTCAGCTTCATCAGCCGTCGCGCCATCATCTCAAACACCAGCCGCCGCCAACCCTAACCCACCACCAGCCGTCACCGCAAGCACACCCTCCTCACCATCGTCGTCGGCTGCTTCCTGCGCTGGCACCATGGAGGATGACCTCAAAGCCTCCCTCGAAGCGCTCACCAAGAACGTCGCCCTAATGCAGAAGTCCATCGAGGCGAGCGCCAAGGCCATCACCGATCTCTCCCTCGCTGGCTCGACCGCGTCCAGCGGCCGCCAAGGATCCGGGGGCGAACGTCACCAGGACAGGCCTCCCAAGCACTGGTGGCCCGAGTTCCCACGCTACGACGGCAAGAGTGACCCACTGGTTTTCCTTAACCAGTGCGAGTCATTCTTCAGGCAGCAGCGGATCATGGCCAAGGAACGCACCTGGATGGCATCCTACAACCTCCAGGAGGGGGCGCAACTATGGTACATGCAAGTTCAAGAAGACGAGGGCACACCGCCGTGGCTGCGGTTCAAGGAGCTCCTCAATCTTCACTTCGGGCCGCCGCTACGCTCGGCCCCCCTCTTCGAGCTCACGTCCTGCCGGCGTACGGGTACGGTCGAGGAGTACCAAGACCGTTTCCAAGCCCTCCTTCCCCGCGCCGGCCACCTCGACGAAGCGCAGCGCGTGCAGCTGTTCACCGGGGGCCTTCTTCCCCCGCTCAGCCTCCACGTCCAGAACCAAAATCCGCAATCGCTCGCGTCGGCCATGAGCCTCGCGCGCCAGATGGAGCTTGTAGAGCAGTACTATGCCTCCGCGCCTAAGGCACCTGCCTGTGATGTGCTGCCGATGCCCGCACCGCATCCTGCCCCTCAGCCCATGGCAAAGATGGTGCCGCCCACCACCACGGTCGAGGGCCGCCCGGTCAAGCGCCTGAACCAAGCTAAACAAGATGAATGGCGCCGCCTCGGGCTGTGCTTCAACTGTGATGAGAAGTATAGTCGGGGGCACAACAAGGTATGCAAGTGGTTGTTCTTTGTGGACAGCGTGGCGGAAGACAACGAGGACGACATCAAGGACACGGTAGACACGGAGACGCCGATGTTCTCCCTCCACTCCGTGGCGGGTGTCCCCGTGGGCAACCCGATCCTGCTCCGGGTGTCCCTGGGCACAGCAACCCTCGTCGCCTTGGTCGATACGGGCTCCACGCACAACTTCATCGGGGAGGTTGCCGCACATCGAACGGGGCTTTCCATCCAGCCGCGCCCGCGCCTCACCACGACGTTCGCCAACGGGGAAAAGGTGGCTTGCCCTGGCGTCCTCCGACAGGCGCCCATCTCCATCGAGGGCATGGCGTTCGACGTCGGCCTATACGTCATGCCTCTTGCGGGCTACGACATGGTGCTCGGCACCCAGTGGATGGCCGCCCTAGGACGCATCACGTGGGACGTCGCCACCCACACCCTGTCGTTCTAGCGTGACGGGCAGGACGTCTACTGGTCTGGCGTGGCACACCCTAGCGCGCCAACAGCTCACACCGTGACCTCCGATGGCTCCCTCTTGGACGGCCTGCTGTCCTCCTTCGCCGACATCTTCACTGAGCCCCAAGGTCTGCCGCCTCCACGTAGCCGCGACCACCATATTATGCTACACCCTGGCTCGTCGCTGGTCGCCGTGCGTCCCTACCGCTACCCGACCTCCCACAAAGGCGAACTCGAGCGGTAGTGCACCGCCATGCTATAGCAGGGCCTCATCCACCGGAGCTCGTCGTCCTTCTCCTCACCAGTGCTCCTCGTCAAGAAGGCCGATGGGTCCTGGCGGTTCCGTGTCGACTACCGCGCGTTGAACGCCATCACGGTCAAGGACATGTTCCCTATTTCGGTTGTCGACGAGCTACTCGATGAGCTTCACGGCGCCAAGTTCTTCTCCAAGCTCGATCTTCGCTCGGGATATCACCAGGTTCGCATGGCGCTCGAGGACATCGCCAAGACGGCCTTCCGCACTCACGACGGCCTGTACGAATTCATGGTGATGTCGTTCGGTCTGTGCAACGCGCCGGCCACGTTCCAAGCCTTGATGAACGATGTCCTCCGCGCCTTCCTCCGCCGGTTTGTACTCATGTTCTTTGACGACATCTTGATCTACAGTGAGTCTTGGGCAGATCACCTACGCCACCTCCGCGTCGTCCTCTCCGTGCTCCGCCAACACCGTCTCGTCGTCAAGCGTTCCAAGTGCGCGTTCGGCGTCACATCGATCGCGTACTTGGGGCACATCATCTCGGCCGCAGGGATGGCCATGGACCCTACCAAGGTCCAAGCGATCCATGACTGGCCACAGCCTCGCTCGGCGCGGGCGGTGCGTGGGTTCCTAAGCCTGGCGGGCTACTACCACAAGTTCGTCCACGGCTACAGTGAGATCGTCGCCCCCCTCACGTCGCTGCTCAAGAAGGAGGGCTTCGCTTGGTCCGATGAGGCCACCGTGGCGTTCTCGGCACTCAAGGCCGTGGTCACGTTGGCCCGGTCCTGGCGCTTCAGGACTTCAACCGCCCCTTCATCGTCGAGTGTGATGTGTCAACCTACGGCTTTGGCGCAGTGCTGATCCAAGACAAGCACCCAATCGCGTACTTCAGCCGCCCGGTCGCTCCTCGTCATCGCTCCCTCGCTGCCTACGAGCGGGAGCTAATTGGGCTGGTGCACGCCATTCGCCACTGGCGTCCATATCTTTGGGGCCGCCGCTTCACGGTGAAGATAGATCACTATAGCCTGAAGTATTTGCTCAACCAGCGGCTTGCCACGATCCCACAACATCACTGGGTCGCGAAGCTTCTGGGCTTCGATTTAATCGTGGAATACAAGATGGGCGCCCAGAACACCGTCGCGGACGTGCTCTCGCGCCGGGACACCGATCGCGACGCCGAGGACGGCGCGGTGCTCGCGCTCTCCGTCCCCCGCTTCGTCTTCCTCGACTGTCTTCGGCAGGCGCAGGACACTAACCCCGCCCTCGCTGCTCTTCGGGACGAGGTTACCGCGGGTACGCGGGTGGCGCCATGGGCCGTTCGGGACGGCCTCCTCAAATACGGCTGGCGCATCTACATCGGCTCATCCTCACCACTCTTACAGGAGCTGCTGGCTGCCGTGCACGATGACGGCCACGAGGGCATTCAGCGCACCCTCCATCGCCTTCGCCGTGACTTCCATTCCCGGGCATGCGGACCATCGTCCAGGACTTTGTCCGCGCTTGCGCCACCTACCAGTGGAACAAGGCGAAGCACCTTCATCCAGCAGGGCTCCTACTTCCCTTGCCGGTGCCCACGGCGGTGTGGACCGACATCGGCCTCGATTTCGTGGAGGCGCTCCCCAAAGTCTGCAGCAAATCGGTCATCCTTACAGTGGTGGACCGCTTCAGCAAATATTGTCACTTCATCCCGCTCGCTCACCCGTATTCTGCAGAATCCGTGGCCCAAGCATTCTTCGCCGAGATCGTGCGCCAGCATGGGATGCCGCAGTCTATGGTGTCGGACCGCGACCACGTGTTCACCTCCACATTTTGGAAGGAGTTGATGCGACTCATGGGGACGAAGCTACACATGACGATGGCATTCCACCCCCAATCCGACGGCATTCCACCCCCAATCCGACGACCAGATGGAGGCGGCTAATTGGGTTTTCACCATGTACTTGCGCTGTTTCATAGGGGACCGGCCTCGGCAGTGGCTTCGGTGGCTTCCCTGGGCGGAGTTCATCTACAACACGGCCTACCAGTCGTCACTGCGCGACACTCCATTCCGCATCGTCTACGGCCACGAACCCCCCCACCATCCGGTCCTACGAGCCCAGTGAGACTCGTGTCGCGGCGGTCGCCAAGTCTATGGCGGAGTGCGAGGAGTTCCTGCAGGATGTGCGCTACTGCCTTGAGCAAGCGCAGACGGTCCAGAAACGCCACTACGACAGGCTCAACCGCGCGGTCTCCTACAAGCTGGGCGATTGGGTGCTGCTCCGACTCCGACACCGCCCGATCGCATTGCTGGACGCAGTGGCCACCAGCAAGCTGAAACCCCGCTACTTCGGCCCATATCGGGTCTCGGAGGTCATCAATGACGTCACGGTTCGGCTGGAGCTTCCCCCACGCGCCCGCCTCCACGATGTGTTCCACGTCAGCCTCCAACCCGCCATCTGCACCGCCCCCACTTCCGGTCGTCCACAACGGAGCTACGGTGCCGGAGCCTGAATGCGTCGTCAAGGCCCGCCTGGCGCGCGACGTTCGCCAGGTCCTGGTGCGCTGGAAGGATGAGCCTGCTGCTTCTGCAACTTGGGAAGGTCTGGACTCCTTCACCGCGCGTTTTCCAGCATTCCAGCTCGAGGACGAGCTGACTCTCGAGGGGGGAGAGATGTCATGTACGGGCGCACGTATACGCGACGGCGCCGGGCCAGAGACATCCGGCGTGCTGCCGAACGCGCCGAACGCGCCACCAGGAGGCCGTGTCTAGTGGCTAAGATTAGGCAATAGTTGGTTAGCATCCCTAAGATTAAGGAGTGATTAGTTGCTATCTTTATTCATCAAGGACTATATATCCTTTGTAATCGGCACTTGATTGGTTAAGCAAGAATTGATATTCCCTAAACCCTATCTCTCTATCTCAACAAGCTTGCGGCGAAGGGGCAAACCTCATCGGAGACGATGGACCGTGGCTATGAACTCCGTAGCCGGGGGCCAGCTACCCTAGGGCTTGACGCCCTTGACATTACCCTTGCCCTTGAGGCATCTTCGTACCTCAATTGGGATACCAGTAGGGCTTGTCACCTTGCCCCGTTTGCCTAAGATTCTTGAATCTTATGCACCAAGAATCTATAGTGTGTCATCAAAGGAACCATCCAATTAAATAGTTATGTTCTCATTCTCACCAATGAATAATTTGTCTAAACACTATTGCCATTTATGTTTGATCTCATCCTCTTTCACCAACAATCAATCCATTATCATTAATGCATTTAACTTGATTGAGGTCTCTCGTCTTCCTTTCATGAACCCTGGCCATCGTATATGTCCTTCTATCCTTTGTTTGTACTTAGGTGTTGGTAAATATCCTCATAGGCACAACCCTCTCACGACATGTTTTGCTGTCTTCTTTGCCACCTTAAACCTCTCTACGTTGTCCACACTCCTGTCATGGTACAAGTACCTACAATCTTTCTTCTTCTTAATAGCCTTCTAGACGTCCTCATTCCTATACCAAGTATCTTTAGGTTTGCGTCCTCTTGTTTTAGTCACTCCAAACACCTTTGAAGCTACCTTTCAAATATATGTTGCCATCTTCATCCGCATGTTGTTTGCATCTTCTCCATCATTCCAAAAGTCTTCTTTGATAACCTTTTTTCTTAAAGACCTCTTAAGGCCTCCTCCCCTTTGAGTTTCCACTACTTCGACCTTGAAACTATGGCTTTGTTGGTCCCTACTCCTTACTAAAAGCAGAAGTCATTCACTGCTGAAAAACAACATAATCTCTAGGTTCTATGTTTTAGGGCTAGACGCTATTGCTAGCTATGTAAAACATAGCTGTTTTCCATATACTTGAAATGTAGTTCATGGCTATAGTTGTAATACATATTCTCCATTCATATATAGTCCTTTCTTTGTTTGAAAGTGTCCTTTTTCACACGTAAATTTCACTGAGGTCCGAACAATTAGCATATTTCATCATATACTTGCATCTAGTTATTATTAATGGAATATTAAAAAGCAATGTGTGGAAATCCCGGTCATTCTCTATGATATTAAGATATCAAGGAGAAGTTGTCTTCCAAAAAATGAAAAAATCAAATCAAAGAAAGACAAGTAAATGAAAAAGTAGTCAAATAGAGTTGGACTCTGCTGACAAGATGTGAAAATCTAAGATGGGCTGTCGTCAAATTTCCACTGTCCAATCTGTCAAAAGAAATCTGGGCTGTATATCTTGGGCCGAGCTTACTAGTGGACGAGGGTATGCATCTCTGCTGAGTCACAATTTATTAGGGAATAAATATACGTTTATCTTAGGGCATTTACACTTGCATAGTTGCATGGCTGCCAAGACTGTTCTTTGGAAACAGTTTTGGAATATATTCACTTTACTAGCACCAGGAACACTGTCCATCTCCCAGCCATACAAATCAACATACCGCTGGATGTGATTTTTGGGTTCTAATATGCTTTATAAGTTCATACCTGTCTTTACACGAGGATTGTCGCATTCTATCCCATTCGGTGATGTTTTCAAGTTAGCTAAGTCAGCTTCAAAATCTTGCTGATTCGAATGTTAAACAATGTGGACTCGAAACAAATGTTTCGAATTGTCTTAAAATGTTTTACAATAATCATTAACAACAAAACATCAATGCATTCTTATTTACATGTTGGTGAACTAGGAATCCTTCACACACCCGTTAGCCTTTTTCACAAAAGTTAATTAGGAGATCCAACAGAGAACACTGTCGTACGAACTTATTCTACTGCTGTATTATGTCAATTGGAACTCATCTTGCATCACGAAAACCAGATGTCAGCACATGCCTTATCCAATAATGTTATTTAAATTGGAATTCTTTTTGCCACTTCAGTTGTGTCACACATGACACTAGATTGTCAAAATTCTAGTGCTGTTGCAGAACATCCCATAAACTCCGAAGTACCATGCCACAGGCTGGATAGTTTACACGCCAGAAACTGCCCTCAAATATGCCTTCTAGTCTTCTACGACCTTGCAAAACAAAGAACGTAGAATGAAACTATGCATGCCAATCCAGCCTGCTAATTGTGCTCTAAAATGCACATAACAGTGAAATTAAGTTGGAATAGTGTGCAAGCTAACATCAAAGCTTGCCGTAGAATAGATACTGAACACTCTGAACACGTAACGGCAGAAGAACTAGCACTGACTGAAAGGCAATCAGCACCCCTCAAATCATAAAATCAGGAGATCATTTACTTATACTGACATGTTCTTATAAGAATTTCCACTCACCTTATTATGACTTCATGGAGTCTGCTTGCAACATCGTAGCACAACAGTACCCGCTGCAATACCTTAACATACTGCTTGTTGATCCAAAAGTAAGCAAAGTCACATTAAAATAGCCTCCACATTTGGACAAGTCGAAGTGCAATTTCTAGTTCTAGTAACAAACATCATTCCCGATTAGTTTCGTACTCCTTCCATTCCAAAATTATAAGACGTTTTGGCTTTTCTAGACATAGCTTTTGCTATACACTTAGATATATGCTATGTCTAGATACATAGTAAAATCAATGTGTCTACAAAACCCAATACGTCTTATAATTTGGAATGGAGGGAGTACCTAAGAGCTGCTGTGTGTGTATCATGCTGCAAGATTCCAATTAAACGTCACGTCTGTTATCAACATATATCAGTTCAAATTTGTGTCAATGTGTTCACTGATAACATAACCTGTGCTTTTGTTCATAGTTTTGGCAAAGGGAGGCAGCAAGCTTGAGACAACAACTGCACAACTTGCAAGAAAATTATCGGTATGGTTCGAAAACCCTGCAAAAGTTTCAAGCAAGTTATTCATTAGAAACTTGACTATTCAGAGACAGAAGTACAATGCACAAGCATGCAACATTCAAATGCAGCTACAGCTATTGCACATTCATAGATAACAGAAACAATTAGCAGGAGCTAAATTATCATGTAAGTAGACATCAAAATACTTCATACGAGATAAGTTGAGCACGTGGCTATCACAGCTAAACTACTTCCCCTGCTTCATTTTAAAGGTGCATTAGGATTTGAATAAGTCTTTAGAATTGTACTTTGACCATGAATTTCTCTTACAATGTTGTTCTAAAAGCTGTGAGATATGAATATTGATATAATTTTCATACACTAGGCCTGCATATAATTTGATTAACTGTTAATCAAATTTTGTAAAATGACCTTTTTCCGTACAAAAGAAACAGAGGGCATATCAAAACATATTCTGATGATGCTCCAAATATTTATAGAGAAAACACAAATGTCAAGCCACATATATCAGCAATTGACAAATATCATGGCTAGACTCTGTGTATAATTATATAAAACACAACATTAATTGGTACTGCATATTAATTGGTTACAGGCAGTTGATGGGAGAGGATCTTTCTGGGCTGAATGTTAAAGAACTGCAGCCCCTAGAGAATCAGTTGGAAACAAGCCTGCGTGGTGTCCGTGCAAAGAAGGTTTGATTCTTAATCAAATTTTTATAATCAATTGTTCAACAAATTACTAAAGATCGTTACTACTGTTGATGTTCTTAACAGGACCATCTCTTGATAGATGAGATTCACGAATTGAATCGAAAGGTCTGAAGTATGATGAATTTATAGTTCTATGTTAAGTGTTTTATTTGATTTAGTAACACTGACTAACCACTCTGTTGGTCGCAGGCAAGTTCATTTCACCAAGAAAACAGAGACTTGTACAATAAGATCAACCTGATTCGCCAAGAAAATGCTGAGTTACATAAAAAGGTAGCTGATGAATTGAACAAAAATATCACTAAGTAACCGCCTAACCACACATGTGACATGATATTAATTGTTCTCAGATCTATGAGACTGAAGGATCAAGTGGAGTTAATCGGGAGTCACCGACTCCATTCAACTTTCCAGTAGTAGAAACCAGAGATGTTCCTGTGGAACTTGGACTCAGCACACTGCCACAACAGAATAACATTGAGCCATCGACTGCTCCTAAGCTAGGGTATAACATTTATTCTCTATTCTCTCTATATATATTTCAATTGGTTAACTAGTGTTGGCTACAATGCTATAATGAGTTGCTAAACACATGCAGATTGCAATTAAATCCATGAAGAAGAGTAAAACTGACGTCTTATGATGCTGAAGGAAACTATTTATTGTAAAGAGATGATACTCAGAGCAAGACATATTTGTGAGAGGGAGATTTGAGATACGAACTTGTAAATGTAATGCAAATAATTTCCAGACTGGAATTGAGCCGTGGAATTCAGAGGATGATTGCTTGCTAGTTGCATTTGATGTTTGATGAGACTTTTCTCATATTAAAAGTTTAAAACTTTAAAAGGGTGCAAATGTTGCTACTACACTTGCCAGGCTTGTATAAATATCTGGCCATGTGTACTAGTATTAGGAAAAAAAGAAAAGAAGACCGACAGCCATGTGGAACATCTTCACGTGTTTCTAAAAGGAAATGGTTCGATAGGGGACAATGATGCTATCTACGAAGTAGAAACAGAGTCTAGCCTCCACTCAATTGAGTTTTATATTGCTATCAAGTGTTATCAAGGGTTTTAGTAGGATACAGATATAATATGAGACAGTTAGAGATATTGGTCATTTGTTGGGCCATATGGAAAAGCCAAAACAGAGCCTGATTCCATAGGAAAATAATAAAACACCCATGCAAAATACTCTGAAGCCTGTGCTTATTTGAAGTATTGGGCAGGTTTATACAAATCAGGGCTAAAGGAAGCTACCGTCGAAGGGATGGGCATCATTCCACGTTTGCACAGGCAGCCATCAGGATCATGACATTTCAGGTGCCTGACATCGAATCTAATCTCCTGGAGTGCTGCTAGGAAGCAAGCTATTGTGTCCAGGTCCAGCGCAGAAGCAGAATACAAAGCTCTGGCCAATGCCATTGCCAAGATCATGTGGGTACAGAAATTGTTGACTGAGTTGGGCATACAACATCCACAGATGGCTCATCTATGGAGTTATAACCTGGGGGCTAAGTATTTGTTGTCAAATCCTATCTTCCATGCTCGGACTAAACATAATGAGATAGACTTTCATTTCGTTCATGAAAGGGCAGCACAGAAGTTGTCGGATAGTCTTGATTAGTTCAGAGGATCAGATAGCGAATGCATTCACCAAAGAAGTGTCTACTCGGCAGTTGGAAACTTCAGGCACAATCTCAACTGAGTCCCGGTGTTGTGATTGTTGGAGGGGTGCTGGAGTTGCTAGGGCTGCATGTGTGTTTGTTGTAAACTGAACCAGCCTATACTTTTGCATGAAGATGCTAGGTGCGGCAGTTGTAATCTAGATTGAGTTCGTTAGAGCTGGTGCACTTCATGGGTAAGCCATAGAGATGGATTGTAACTTGTAAGCCACAACAGGGGCTCTTCCTATCTTATATAAGACGCAGCCATCTGTATGGGCTGTCTGTAGGCTACGTGGGGCAGGTCTGGCTCCAGTTGCCTGAGGCAGGCCAAATTAGTGGTTTGATCTGTCACCAGGTTGTTTGTCCGGGATCTTTTCTTATTTTCATCTTCCTGGTTCTGTTACTGTCATGGATTATTCCGTTGATTAATGGAAAATGGGGTAACTCCGGGTCAAACAAATGCAGTTAAGTGGTACATTTACTTTCTACCAGGAAATTATTGATTCACAACAGTGATAAATCAGCATAAAGCCATGGTATATGACGATGGAACACATTCATATTTTAAGAAGCCCATTATCACAAGGTACAAGTCCATCATGTTCTTTACTCGAGGCCCACTGTCCCAGTAAGGAAACAAAAAAAATAACTAAGAAGCATCATCAGACAGATAATATTAGATTTGTTACCGACTTACCATGTGAAGAATCATCATAAACCACAAGGGCCATTGACAGCTAGGGTCACTATACTGGGAAGGATGAAAGCAGAAGCCCATATTCTAAGTGGCACAGGTGTTGCTTGTTATATATGATTCAAATATTAAAGAAGTTATAAACTACCCTGTTTGAAGTTTAAGTCTCCAAAACCTTGGCAGGCAACAAAATGTGGGCTATATTCCTCCTGTGGAAAGAATTTAAAGCGTGACTGGGAGTTCAGGGCCAAAGAATACTGAAACCAAGCGCCTACGACTTATTTAGAGGCAAAAGGGCCCATCCAACAAAACCAAGCACCTAAGGCTCCATGCCCCCTAAACTAATATCTGCTTTGGCTCTGGATTGAAGGTTCATCTGTGGACCAAAGTGACCAGTATGGTCAAGGTTGTTAGTATTGCAATATGGATCGTCCTACAATCCTACCCGGCTCGAATGATAGTATTGGACTGTGGATCGTTTTTGGGTAGGATAGACGTGGGATCAAGATACGGATCATAGAATCCTTAAAATCATGACACAAATGTTGAAATCATGCAACTCTGCTAAAGCAGCAGCTCATGGGCCTCCATGGCCAGGCAGCAGCGTGGCTGGTGGAGGCACTGTCCGAGCAAGCCACCTTGGTCACCCTGCATGCCCAACTCACCACAGCCGCTTGGCCTGTTCATGGTCTGGGTAGGTTGGTTACCAGTTTTTTAGTTTACTGGGTTGGGTTGGGTCGGTTTGGTCTGGTTTCATGGATTTTAGATGGTTTGGCGTTCAAAAGGAAAGGAAGTCACCGTCCCACCGCACAGCAACGGTGTGGTCGACCACAGCTGAGTTCCGCGCGACTCAGTCATAGAGAGACATCAGGCGCCTGCGAGGAGGGCAAGGAGGGCACTGATAGGTGTGTGCCCATCCACAGCTCGCCGCAGGACCGGCCACTGTCATTCGCTTCGGCGGCGAGGCACTTGTTGAGAGTCATAGGAGCACAGGGCGGGAGCATCAGTGTCGTCGGGGACGAGGAGGCTCAAGCCCATCCCGTCGACACCGTCGCGGCGTTCCAGGCCCAGCCGCTCCATCAAGGGCGCGGGAGCAGCAGAGGCCATGGAGGACACTATTGCCATGCCCATCCTCACCCAGCTAGCCTTGCCATGCCCATCCTCGTCCAGCTCGCAAACAAGGCCACTATCTCTTTCTTGCTTTCTCTTGCCTCCGCCTCCCATTTGCTTTCTTGCTTCTCTTTCCTCTACCTCCCAACCTGCAATGCCTTCTCCAACGTTTGACGAACTCAATTCATGCAAGGATTTGATGGCTTGAAACTCGATTCAGGCAGCAACAAACTCCATTCGTGCAATTGTGATTGGATTCACGTGGTGGCATGCTTGATTGGGGCGGGACAAAATCGATCTCATGGGAAAAAAAAAATAAAACTCAATGCTTGCAGTGGCGGGCCTAATTCAAGCAAAAGAAGCTCGATTTGGTGTGGAAGGACTCGAATTGGGCAGCAGCATGCTCAATTCAGTAGCAACGGCATGCTCAATTCAGTAATCTACAAGCTTGATATGAGTGCATACATTGAGGTCGCTACCACGTAAATCTCCACCACCACGGACCACGGTTTCATCAGGGTTGGTTCCAGTCCCGGTCTGGTTTGCAGTTTTATCAACCAATGAACAGGGCTAGCAGCCGCAACAAGCATCAATCAAGCAGCTAGCCACCGGTGGCTGTGCCGACCCAACGACAGACGGCTCAGCCCTCTCTAGCAGCTCACCGTAGTTGTGCGCCCCAGCGCATGTGACAGCAAGCACTCGGCAGTTGCCGCCTACAGCCGCTACACATTTTTATGCCGGCTAACAACGATGAGTCAAGGAATGGATAAGAACTATGGTGTTTGCTGAACATATCTAGCCCAAGTTCATGAACTTGGGCTAGATATGTATAGCAAAACACCATCGTTCTAAGGAAAGTCACAATATTGAATCAAACTTAATTTTGCAATTCAGTCATTTTCTGATACGTAATGTGAGTAATTACGAAATAATTACTTACAATTTTCTTGCAAGATATGCAGTTGCTGCCTCTAGCTTGTCACCACCCCTTGCATCAATCTGCCATAAAAACAAAATGCTGAGCTCAAAGCACCAGTTTGAAACCGGATCTGAAGTAATTTGCTGCAGCTAAATAAACAGCACGATAAAAAGAACAAAATTCACACATGATTCCATAGCATATAATGCTGGTCACCGGATGTCAACAACATACATACTCCTAGAAAATTAACCACCCACCACCTAAACATCTCTACATGCTGCAAGTAAAACAGAAAGATGTTTTTCGTTCACGTTATTGTGCCTCACATAAATGCACAGTATTATGTTTCCAACCAAACTAAGAGATCCCTACAAACAAAACCAGTCACCCGTCTCCTAGCATTCTCTACTCCTGCTAAATATAATATCTCTTGATCTCAACTATAAGGCTTTAACAGATGCCACAGGCAACCAGAAAATAAAAGGGAGATTCGATACAAAGCAATTCAAGAAAAGACTGATTCCAATAATTTGTTAGGATTTCAATGGCATTAACCACCTGAATTCTTACTACTGTCTAAAGCTTCTCCCATAAAATTCCACATGAAACTATTAACTCAGCTAACATGATTTTTTTTTGACAAGAACTCAGCTAACATGAATTAGAAGGTCAACACATCTGATAACATCAAGGCTACCCTTCCCCATAATTTATGTTTTCCTGTTCTCAAAATTACAAGGGATTTGACCCATACATTATATCTCTCAGGGACTCTAATTCCATTTTGCATGTTTTTTCATTCACGGGCAGAATTACCAGAATATGTGAGCTATGGTATTTTCGGTTCCAAATTCCAGTAACAATGACTTGAATTCATTTGTAGCACTACAACTTCATAAATTCCCATCTAGCCAACTGGTATATTCAGTAGCATTCATTCTGCAAGCGTTTAGATCAATCCCCCAACTGCGTGTTTAATGTTGCTCTTTTTCTGGGGACTACTTGTAAGTCTTTAATGATGTGAGAATAAAACAACACGGACTGGATTTCAATCCCTCGACCTTCTAGGCACCAATTCTGTGGTCTAATTTTGCTCCATTTTTATGTTGGACCCACTTTTAAATCTAAAAATGTGGGGGGAAAGAGCATGGAAAATCAATCTCCTGAGCTTCTAGTTTATGTCCATAAATGGTTTCTTTCTACCACGCTAGACTAATTAGGTTGGTTTTATGACTGAGAAATTATATTTAACCACTCAAAATTTAATAAAACAAATTTTCTGACAACTAGCATTCCAAGTGACACCGAATCAAATAGTTAATGACTTGGGAAAGGCCACGGCAGCAATAACCCTTAAAAAAGATAATCCTAAAGGTGGATGTGCGATGAAATAGTGCTATCTTAGAACTGCCACAGGCTTATCAAAAGGGTGATCTTATAGACAACTGTTAGATATATGGAAAATTGAAACCAACATGTGAAACATACAGTAACGCATGCAAGCAGAGAAATAGAAAACTATCCTCTCATATACTCCCCCCTTCAATGTTGCTATCACTATCAAATTACATGATATTCTGACATAATATAACATCATTTACATTGATTCTTTGATATATAAAGGGTGGTCAACTGTGCAACCAGTTTCAAAATGGTCATATCAGTCAAAACCACCATACAAACTATCTAGAAACACATATGGCAGCATGGCAAGAGGAGAAATAGAAAACAATTCCAGGTGCACCCTCAAACTTGTGTGGTAATCTGATTTTCAATCTTGAACTATGAAACCGGGTGACAAACACCCTCCAACTGTCGAAACCGGACAGATTTGGTCAATGTGGTTTTCTATTTTCTAATAATAATGAAAATCTGGTCTGGTCTCTAGAAATTCATAATTAATTTATTTTAAATCATAAAAATATGAAACTAGTTCTAGTTTTCTTCTAAAAATGTTGTCTATCTGTTGGTGATATATTTAGAGTTATTCGGATCTTACTTGTTCTAAAAAATACTGAGTGCAACTACAAGCAATAAAGCTATAGAAATAGAAATAAACCTATTCTAAATACCAATATATGGATTATACAAACAAGTAAATCAACCAATTGGTACTAGTTTCATGTTTTTCTGATTGATAAAACAAATTATTTATGAATTGTTAGACAGTACATCAGATTTTCATTATTTTTACAAAATACAAAACCAACTTTGAAACCAACACGAGGACCAAATTTGTCCAGTTTCATGGTTTAAGGTTGAAAATCAGACTACCATGCAAGTTTGAGGGTGAAAAATGGACTTTACCCTCAATATTATGTTTATCATTCAAATCAAATGTGCCATGTTTTGAGAGAACATCAGTGATTTAACATGCCTGCCCCCACCCCCCTCTCCATGGTTCCAAGACATAAATCGTATACATTCGGAACATAAAAAAAGTGCTTGAATCATGCACTGTATAGCACGTTTGTTTCCTTTCAAAGTTACATGCTGAATCTCTTGCCATAGCACTATATAGAATCAAATTCTCATGTGCCCAGATTTATGATAATATAATTGTAGGAAATATTCAAATAAATGAAATGTACTAGCGCTTATTCTTGATACTAATCCTACATAAATAGTTACCCCGTACCAAAAAAATTCTGTGTGGTCTACATCAAGTTGGCTGTCTTACCTATTGTTGTATATATAATACACAGATAGTCATCAAGTACAGTTAATTCTTTAACAAATTCTATCAGAACTGCTGTTGGTTGAAACGTGAATATACCATCTTTGTTATTACAAACAGCAATGAAGGTATACCCAGCAAGCATAATATAGTTGGACCCCAAAAAAATGTGCATCACGAATACATACAATATCATACTACACAACAACTTATTTTGCTTCCAAATTCCGTGGAGGCTCGCCTGCAACTGCAAACACTACAAGGAATACCACATCCACGGTGGCCAATGCTGACAATATAAACTCTCCGGCAATTTAACACATATATAAGAATAATAGTGCTAGGCGGCCGCGTGTGACATATGCCCTAAAAGAGGGTTTGCATCAATCATCAACGAAAAAAAAATATGAGAACATTTCTAGACCCACCACATGTATGTTAGCCATGTATCTAAAATCTAAAGGGCAAAAAACCTTGGTTTCCCGCACGGTCCTAAATCCGTGAAAGCACATACCATAAATCTGGTGCTGTGAAACTGAAATCCCGGTTTAAACATCAACAAGGCAATGCAAGCGATAACGGCACCAAACATGCATAGCCCACCAACCGAAGAAAATAGCTGGCGGAAAGGGAAGGAGGGTAAGATAAGATGTGAGAGCGCTCACCTGAGACGACGATGGCGCGCCGCTGCCGATGAATTGTTATGATGGGGGCTAGATACAATCACACCAGAGAAGGGAAGTGCGAGGAGAGGGCCGTGCCGAGCCGGGATGCGGGTGAGCTAGAGAAGTTGAGGCAGGGTGCGGCGATTAGCGGGGATAGCTAGATCGCGCGGATCTGGCTGGATATATAGACGCCGCGGCGCTTGGCCGCCGGGCGAGCGGGAGCTTGGACGCTTGGCAGGAGGCACTAGCTACTAGGCAGAGCCATGCGAGGCCAACAGGTGGCCGTCGAAGCGAAGGAAAGGCAACGGGACACACGTCGCCCGCGGGGGCTCACCCGGGCGGAGGGAGAGGAAGCGAAATCTGAGCTGGATTCCAAATCTCCCGGCTGGATGTGGGTGCGCCCGGGAGGGTGCCGGGCCTTCCCTTTGTAGCCTGAGCGAGCGGAAAGGCGTCGGCGAAGCCAAAATATCTAGGGCTTTCCGGGAGTAAAAAACGCGGCGGAGGAGTGTTCCAGCTTGGGCCACGTCGCCCCTCCGGCACCCCCACCCGACTGCCGGGCGGGCCAGCAGCAGCAGCAGCAGCACGCATCCGATCCGATCCGCCCCCGGCCGACCAGCTTGCCGAAGCCGGATTTTTAATTCCGTGGAGCTCCTGTACGTGTGGCGGCTGTGCGTGGTGTTTCCCGGTCCGGGCTGGTAATGGCGACGGGGACGGGCCAACGGGTTCACGGGTCAGGGTTGGCAGGCCCGCGCGGTCAGCGTTGGGCTTCCAGTTGCAGTAATCAAATTGCACCCGCCGGTACCGCGAGGTAGGCCATCTGAAACTTCTCGTCTTTCTTCTCGATGGGCACAGCACAGCAGAGCTGACAGCAGAGATTACAAAGCATATTGCTGCTTCGAGATGGAGACATTCACAACGATTTTGCTGCTACTACCAGTAAAGCATGTGTACTGTGTACAGTTATGCTTTTCTGGACCAATGGATCGGCCCCGAGCAATGGCAGCCTGACTTGTAATAAAGGGGTGGGGGGCAAATTGTCCATAGATTATATGATAATAACAACTAGCTTTATTATTAGTAGATTCTAATCACAGTTTTGTGGTTAGCTTGTACTACTCGCTGGGGATAGATGGACATAAAGCCATACATGTGCAATTTGTAGGGAAGCAATCTTACAATATATAGCTTTTTAGATGGATTGTTTAGACAAACTTGCAAATATATACGTAAACCTTCATTAATCTTTGTTAGCCAAGATGGGTCCAGACTCCAGAGCCTATTATGGCCTCCATTAGGCTGCGCCAGTGGCTCTGAGGGCCGGCATTGAAAGCTTTCTACGAGGCTTGTTGGGAGATAATCAGGATTTATGGAGTTGGTGAATGACTTCTCGGGGTTCAGTTGTATTTAGGGAGACTGAATTATGGGGCTATCACGGTGATTCCCAAGATGAAGGATGCTTTCAATATGAAACAATCCAGACCAATATGTCTTAAATTTGAGCTTCAAGATATTTACACTTACTGATGAAGTGGCTGATAAGTTGATTGATAGAGGGCAAACTGTTTTTTTATCAAAGGGAGATACATCTTAGATGGGGTGGTTATTCTGCATGGGACTTTGCTTGAGATGAGAATAAAGAAATAAAGAGGGTGATTTTCATAATAGACTTTGAGAAAGCATATGATAGTGTAAAAATGGCGTTTTGTGCAAGAAGTTTTAAACAGGAAAAAGCTTTGATGAACAGTTAATTAGGAAAATCATGAGTGCTATGAGAGGAGGAAGGGTATGCATAAACATCAATGGGATAATGGACCATATTTTAAAACTTATATAGGGGCTTGACACAAGGGGATCCACTTTCGCTTCTTTTGTTTAATTTAGTTGGGGATGCCGTAGCACATATGTTGAATACAGCTAAACAAAAGGGTAATGTCAGAGGGCTTGTACCACATCTAGTAGAAGGGGGATTAACCGAGCTCCAATATGCCAATGACACAATCCTTTTCTTGGAGTATGATGACACAACAATTAGAAATCTGAAATTTCTGTTGTATTGCTTTGAGTGGATGACTGGTTTACTGTTGTTCGTTTGGTTAAGTCCTGGTGCTTCCCTTGCAAGCTGTGTTTTTTTTTTGTAAACTTCAACATTGTGCTTTCTATAAAAGCTAGGTTTTCCCTCTGTCAAAAAAATAATTTTATGATATAGGGGCCAAACATTAATGGAGGTGGACACACCTAGTGACAACCTCCGTAAATGGTCAAGGGAACTCCAGAAAAATAGTCACCTCTAAAAATTATTTATGGAGGTGGACGTACTAAGACGACTGCCTTAGTAAATCATCAATTAACCCGTAAATCGATTTTTAGAGATGTGCACCTTAAGATGTCCGTCTCCGTAAATCGCTATTAACAGAGACAGTCATTCTAAACGTCCGTCTCCGTAAATCGATTTATGAATACGGACGTCTTAAGACGCTCGTCTCTATAAATAGTTGCACCAAAAAAATAATTCATAATTTTTTCATATAAACTCGGATGAAGACAAATTTTATATCAAAATCGTAGCTCTCGACGTGATTCTACAACTTTGTGTTTTAAAAGTTTTTTATTTGAAACTGTTTAGAGTTCCAAAAAAATGTTCTAAGTTCACATATTTTGAAATTTCAAGCTTCAAATTTAAATCAATTTCGGAGGTTGACATGATCTATACCAAAGTTGTATGTATCAATAAAATCTACAACTTTGTAGTTGAATTTTTTATTTGAAGTCGTTTAGAGTCCAAATATGTGTCCTAAGTTAATTTTGAAATTCAAAATTTAAAATTTCTAAACGACCTTGAATGTTCACATGGTTTATATCAAAGTTATAGTGGCTGACCTGACCTACATGTTTGCTATTGATAAGTTTTTTATTTTTTGAGTCTTCACATATTTTGAGATTCAAAATTTTGAATTTTTCAAAGAATCTCGAATGGAAAGACATCCTATGCCGAAGTTGTAGTGCTTGACAAGGTTTCTAACTTTGCAGTAAACATTTTTATTTGAGTTCATCTAGTAGTCAAAATATTCAATATAAGATTACAAAATGTTGATATAAAAAAATAACGCGCTAGTGCTAAACAACATGCCATGAGTTCGATTCACTAGAAATCGCAAAAATTTTGTGTTCTTCTGGACACCATTAACGAAAGCGGGCGTGTTAAGGTTTCTGCCTCTGTAAATGGGATTAACGGGCGCCCGCCTTCAAAAGGCGCCTCGAAAAGTCTGATTAATAGAGGTGTTTTGCCGAAGGTGGACGTCGCGCCCGTCAAAGCGACCATCTCCAAAAATGATTTCCGTAGTAGTGGGAGAGTAATGATTTTCCAACTTAAAAGAAGTGACCACCAATCGACCAAGGTTTCAATCATTTGCAATTACCTAGTGTGGTTCTTGTTGTGTAAAGCACCTACCCAAGTCCTAATACAATTTGTTGGAAAAAAAATTGGTGAGACGGGATGAGAGTTTAGAGTTGGTGGTTTAAAATACACTCCTTCCGTTCTAAATTATAAAAAGTTTTAATGCATATATTTGGTTATCAACTTAATACTATATATAGATACTTAATAAAACAATGTATCTAGAAAAATCGGAATGACTAGCGTCCGGACGTCCAGATGGACGCCCATGCCTGTAAGTCGTTTCCCGCGCCGTTTCACGCGCCCACGCGGGTTCCGCGTCGGCCCGAGCGTCACCAGCATCGAGAAAGAGGGAGAGGGGCGGTGGATGCCCAGCCGGCGTCGAGGAAGAGACACCAATGCAAGGCAGCAAAAAAGCAAGGAGGGAGATGCAACATCCAATCTACTTTTGAAACATCCAGATGCAGCACTTGCAACATACGTCTGAAGGTAGATGAAATACTTGAAACATGCATATGAAACACTTGCTGCAATACCAGATCTACTTTTGAAACATCTAGATAAAACACTTGCAAGAAATATATGTAAAATAGCTAAAACCCTTGGAACATACGTCTGAAACACTTGCAAAAACTCATACCTAAAACACTTGGAACATACGTCTGAAACACTTGCAAAAACTGTGCAATATCCATATGAAACACTTGCAAACATACGTCTAGAAAAACAGATGAAACATTCGGATCATACACTTGAAACATATGTGTATAGCCATTGCAACATATGCAACGTCTCGATCTACTTTTGCAACATTAAAATGAAACACTTGCAACATCTAGATAAAACATCTGAAATGCTTAAAACATACGCTTGTAACATGGGCTTTCAACGCAATGTCATCGTGTTGCTTGGACGAATGGAGGCTTGTGGTTGTGGAGCTCATCGTGCGGCAGTGGCGCAGGCAACTCGCTGACGGGACGGCTTCACACGAAGCTCATCGGCTCGGTGGAGGTTGCCGCGGCTCGCCAGATCGGTGGTGGCGGCCGCGGCGAGCGGGCAACACCGTGGAGGGCGGTCGCAGTGAGCACAGCCGCGTGCGAGAAGGCAGCGTGGTGGGGACGGCCACGCGCGACCGGGCAGCGCGGTGGAAGCGGATAAGAGCGAGAGAGGGCACGGTGGAGAATTTTATTTTTTTGGCAAGGTGCGGACGAGAGGGAGCCAAGACGCGATAGCGAGTGGGAGAGACGCGTCCGTCCTCACGGACGCCCGTGTGAAATCATTATCGTAGAAAAATTAGAGTGACTTATGATTTGGAATGGAGAGAGTAACTCCGACCAATTGCTTATATGGTAATTATCGGGTGTATAGTCAAGACATGTTTGGTTCTCGGTGCAATACTTACCTCGCCTAGCTTATATGGTAATTATTATACTAGTAAATATGCCCGTGCGTTACAACGGGATCGTATAACGTTATATATAGTTATGAAATATACTCTAATTTATTTAGAGTTGGAGAAAAGGTCATATTCACATGAAACTGGTGGTAGCAAACTAATCGTATCAGTTTGAAACTCAAGAGATTTTAGCTCATGAGGAGGACTAACAAACGAAAATTTGAGGAAAAAATTGGCCTTTTGATATTAGCTATATGAATAGATGTAAAGTGATAAAATATATTGTTTGTTTAAAAAAATAAAAATATATTTAAAAGACATTAAAATCAAGAAACATAAACTATATGAGCACGGAGTTTATTTTAATATAGCTTCGCAGCATAGCATACGTGTTGCGTATTTCATCTTCTAGCTGTTTAGAGAAAGATATAAATAAATATTCTCTGAGAATTGAGATGACTTTACCACTAGAACATTACTCCAGCCAGAGCACTGGAGCCCCGTTCTGCGTGCCCGGACGGCAAAACAGCCAACGCCACACCCTGTTTCCCAAAAATTGGCGACACGTGTCACGCGGCCAGCGGGCACACCCCCTTGCTACCACACACGAGACATGACCATAGGATCCGGAGCTGCACCGCCAATCTCGCTGCTCGTTGAATACTGTGCCTCTCGTTCCGTGTGGACACGCGCGTGACCTCCGCCACGCCTCGTGTCCCGCGCGAAGAGTGAAAATCTGCGTGCCTATTGCTCCCTCTCTTTCCTTTGTGTTTTCTCGGCGTCCATTACAGCTGGGCCCCGCTGCTCCTTGTGGCCACACACCATCGGATCCTTGATCCATCATATGGATCGCTGACCTGGACACGGTTGCATCCTTTTCCCATATTTGTCGTTGACCCACGGGCCCTGGACGTCAGCAGGCGTGGAAGACCGCACTGCCCGATTTGAAATCCTACGCCTCTCTCCCTTCCGTATTTTTGCACGCCACGTATTCGCAACTTCTTCCACCGCCACCAAGAGTCTTGGTGAAGCCCTGTCGGGTTCTTCTCACCGTCGGTGACCGCCGCTGCCGGAAGGAGCTGGTAGCTGCGGGGTTGCCGATGTCATCTTCACCCTCAGGCTGTACCCATAGATGTCTGTGTCGACGCCATCGACAACCATCACTGTGGTTGCCTTACCGTTTCCACCCTCTTCACCGAACCCGGAGCCATGCCGCTGCTCGGTCCTGTCTATCGGTGGGCGAGGTCCCTGCTCCTCTCCCCCATCGGTGTGAGGACCAGGCCTAGCCTGGCCTTGTTGCTTGTTGCTTGTTATTTGATGTAGAGCTCTTTTTCGATTCGATTCGGAACTTTGGCCAACTTCTTCTTTCCTTCTCTTTTTTCTTATGGACTTATGGACTTAAGTCTCCACTGCTTATATTCAGTGGGCGTAGGGCATACGGATTCTTTTTTTTTGCAATGGCTATTCTACTTCTCGGAGGAAATTTGGATGATTTAGTGGAGATTGTTACGGATAAATTTTGCCTCTTTATTATTAGGTATAGATTACAATTACAATGAATCAGAGCCCAAATCACATATTGGCCTAGCACAAGTTCACTTGAATAGCACACATGAATCATTAAATCACCAAACAAAGACAGATACGAGAAACTAAACCTAACAAATCCAAAATCCATATAGGGAATATCATATGAACTAATCTTCAAATAAAAAATACCACATAACACTACTCATCGATACATAAGAACAATCAAAGAGAAAGCTAACCTTGTCGATCTTGTGTATGGCAAGATTAGAGGATTTCGTTCTTGCTCAGCTCGAATTCGAGGGTGAGGTCTGCTCGTCGAGGCGCTTCTCTGCTCGGCGAGATCAGGTACGAAGTCAAAGGTGAGGTCTGCTCGTCGAGTCGCTTCTCTGCTCGGCGAGATCAGGTACTTGTTCTTCGAGGATTTCCCAATCGCAGCAGTAATATATAAGCCGTAGCAATCGCGGAAAAGCAAAAAATGCGGAAGCAATTCGTGTCGGACGTGGAGTCGTGACATACTGATATAGAAACTGTAGTCTTCGCGATTTGATTCCGACTCCCGCAGGGGGAGGGCTTGGGGGCCTGCAACGGCCGGGACGGCAATGCAAGCATGGGCCTCCGACGGATTCCGACTACCGCCGCGTCTGACCTAGGGACCTGCGACGGACGTGACAGGCGGGCGGACATAGACCTGCGACTGCCATGATGGACGGCCGGGCTGATCTTGCCACCGTCCATCTCCCTGCGCAGGGGCCTGCGACAGCTGGGACGAGCGCTGGGCGGCCTGGGTTGCCGGCGTAGGCAGCCTGGGCGCTGCCGCCGTCCATCTGCCGGCGAGCGAGGTCCCACCGCGAGGAAGGAAGGTCGAGACGGGGAGAGGAGGCGCATGGGGTTGCAACGGCCGGGATGGGTGGTCGTCTGGGCGGCCTAGGTTGCCGGTGGAGGTAGTCTGGGCGCCGCCGCCGTCCAACGCTAGGCGAGCGAGGTCGCAGCACGAGTAAAGAATACGGGACAGGAGAAGAAGAGGAAGGACGAGACTGAGGCGAGTAGAATAAGGAGTGGGCTAGTTGTTGGGCTACGAAAAGAATGGGCTGGATGAGAGGGCCAAATTGAATGGGCTAGACGAAAAAAAAGAGCCTGAAATTTTGCCTTTATTATTAGGTATAGATATAGATATAGATATAGATATAGATATAGATATAGATATAGATATAGATATAGATATAGATATAGATATAGATATAATATATATATATATATGTTAAAAAAACAACATATAATAGGTTAGATAGATAAGTAGATGGATGGATAGAGATATATCTTTGTGTTTGTTTTCCACATATATACGGATCGGAATCGTTTTGGAATATGGGACGTAAAAAGAAAACAACGACCAGAACCGTTTTGGAATATGAGACGTAAAAAGAAAACAAAGTCCGAACTTGATCCGTCAGAACAGGAGAGACAAAACTGGTAAAAAGAAACATGAATAGGAACTCGGAACTTTCAGACCTGAAATCACAAAAAAAACTAACTAACTCCAACCATCGGAACAACAACGTAAAATTTTTAAAAAAATCAGAATAGAAACTTGGATGTTCGGACCAACAACACGAAATTGGAAAAAAAATCAGAATTAGAACTCGGACTTTGGGACGTAGAGGTGAAATCGGGAAAAAATATGATATAACTTGGATAAAAAAATAAAATAAAAAAATCAGAATAGAAACTCTTTTTTAGTCAATGGCCAAATAGGAGTTGGACGGGGATCGTTCAGATCTAAACAATAAAATTAGAAAAATATTTTTAGTTCAATGGCTGAATAGGAGTTGGACAGGGATCCCGTTCGGACCTAAAAAATAAAAACAAAAAAATAGAATTGAACGGGTGCTGGATGTATGACGGAAAAGATAGCAATAAAATAACATAAAAGAAAATCGAAGAAGGAATTGAAAAGGAATTTGAATTAAGATTCCTATTCAGGTTACTATAATCAGATAGATCTATTTAGATTAGGATTCCAATCTATATGGGTGGTTTGGAATTAAACTCTGTATCGCGCTAGACAAGAGCTATTCAAACTTGTATGAGCACGAGTTATATATATAAGTCTGGACGTAAGAAACTCTCCATTGTTCAGCAGTTAGAGGAAGATAGACCAAAACAAATGGATGGACGAAAAAAAGAACCTAAAATTTTACCTCTTTATTATTAGGTATAGAGTCAGCACATGTTTGGTTTTCGGTGTAATACTTACCAATTGCTTACATGGTAATTATTGGTGCATAGTCACGCAATACATTTGGTTTATTTGGCGTAACACAAGCAAGCTGACTAGCTGAGTCCGCTCGCGAAACTAAACGTTATTGGGCCCTGTTTGGTTCATGGGATCAGAGACTAGACTAGATTCTAGTCCTTTTAGTCTGGGCACTAAAAGAGGGACTAATAGTCTCAAGAGGGACTAATAGTCTCTAGTCCACTAGTTCCTTGAGATGTGCTAAATGAGACCAATGAACCAACTTTACAGCTCATGCCCCTCAATTTGTTGGTCCCCATCCCTCCTTTAGTCTATCTTTTCAGGGGTGTTTTGGTCTTTGTTCAATCCTTTAGTCCCTGGAACCAAATAGACTATTAGTCCCTCTTGTAGTCCATGTTTTAGTCTCTAGTCTGTAGTCCTTGAAACTAAACAGGCCCTAAATCCGTTCCAAATTATAGTTCATTTGATTTTTTTTACCCCAAGTTTAACCATTTGTCTTATTCAAAAAATTATACACAATATCACTTCGTTTGTTGTGGCTTGCTTTATTAACAAAATTTCTTCATAAATGACTTAAATTTGACTATATTTACATAATTTTTTTAAAATAAGATGAGTGGTCAAACTTAGGATAAAAAAAATCAAACAAACTATCCGGCAAGCTGGCTAGCTGTCCCCGCTCGCGAAACTAGACGTTACCTTATTTTTCTTACATGGATTGTGCTCGTTATCTTGTGCATCTTTCTGATGCTTATATATGTTGTAAAACATAAGGACTCTATCCTAGAAGGAAAGGAGAAGGAGGAATCCTAATCCTAGTCTGTTTGTATGTGGGCTCTTACCGAAACTCTTAGGCCTTGACAGAACTATATATACGTGGGAGTTCTATGTTGTAATTACCAATATTCAGAGGAATAAAGAATAGTCTCCCTATATCTTGTGTCTATGTGTTCTACTTTTATCTACTATGTTGATCATGAGAGACGGAGAGGGAAAGGTTCCAACCGCTGGCAACATGTTTTATAACACGTTATCAGCACGACAAGCTCTACGTCGACATCGCCGTTGAAGCCGCCGCCGATCTTCGACGCCGACGCTAGTGCCGGCATCCCTGCTGCGACTACTTCGACGACGTCGATATCCCGACGTTGTTAGCGGAACGGATCTGCTACCTCCACCTACAACTAATCTGTACTGCATCGACATATACCGTCGTCATCAAGCAGACAGATCTACGACAATGCCAAACACCCTACGCGGTATGTATCTACTAACCACTGCCCTACGCGGCATGTGAGGTAGATCAAATTGGCATCCTATATCAGGTATGAAAGAATTGCATCTTGCAGATTGTTTTTGTCCCCATTATTGAACGTGGCTAATATGTACATGAAAGTTCATACGCATCTAATATGTACATAAACATTAGCTGTACTTCAATCACATACGTACATGTTCTGGGGCTTGCATGCCATCCGAACTCGTAGTGCAAACTCGAAATCGTTCCTGCAGGAACTACCAGGAACCACGCCCACACGCTGTTGCACAGCAAAGCTGAGGCTACACGATCTGCAATCGGAGCCGTCTACTCGTATTTTGCATTGATTTTGTCTTTGACCTGTAAGTCATTGGATCCGGCATTAGTTGCAGATTTGGTTCTACGTGCATGCAAACTATCATCGATTAGTATGGCTTCTCCGGTCGGCCGAGATCTTGACCACGAAAGCAAAAATTGAATCGAGTTGAATTCGAATGGATCCGCACCCAATTGTCACCCACGAGTAGAAACAGGCAAGAAGCCAATATCGTGTTTTAACACGACTCCTAGCCCGCACACCGTGTCCTACCGTGGTCTGCGTCGGTGGCCTAGCCATGCGTACCGCGTGTGGCCCGCACGCCACCACGTGACAGCAGCTTGCATGCTGCTGCTCTCTCGCTCGGAGTCTCGGACAACATGGGTACCAAGCTGCCACCGCCGTGTCCTCTGTTGCCTGCATGCCACATGGCTAGTCAGGGCTCATAGACAATCCGGCCTGAATGCCGCTTACTCGTCCATCCGTACATGGTTTGTTCCTCCTAGTATTGAAGGGCTTTGCATTACAGAAAGCAACGACATGAAGTTGTACTAAGTACTAACTAGTAAATTGATCCCGTTGATCATATACAGTTGTTAGATCGGACAAACAGTAGATTGATTTAGGAACCTGTAGTTTCCAGCATGCCAATCTACTATGTATTCTTGTCTTTGTATGGCTTTGGAAATTTTGTAACCTGCAGTTTCAACATGCATGACGAATTGTTAATCTGATGCTAGCATGCAGCTCATCATCGTGACTAATCAGCAAGCTTGCAGGCAGCTACATGTACACAAGTTACTTGAATTTTCTGGAAGAAAATTATTTCGACAATAAATCCTTCTATTTGTATACATTTATAGTATCTTATTTGTATTCGTGTATATGTATCTCGTGTTGATAATTTTTTAATGCTCTTTTGAATGCATTTATTTTATCACACATTATGAATTATATACCATGTAATTGTAAGAATAAAATCTCGAATGATTACATTAGAAACATGGTATAACATATCTGGGCTCTCTAAATCCTGCAGACCTTAGACTTGTCACCTTTGAGAGGCTCATATTTGTTTTTTCTAGCATATTGAATTTTGGATGAACAAATGCTTGGTATTAATTCTGAAAATTTGCATATACCATGATCCTCAAAAATACTATAATGCTTCTAAGAATATTTTGAATAACCGTCCACTACCTTTTTGCACCTTACTACTTGTTTTTGTTTACATGTAGTAAACTTATTATATGCACATGGTCAATATGCACGTCTTAAAGGAAGAAGAAATATCCTGGAGTTACTCTAAATAGTTGAATTATTTGTTATGGTCATTATTAAATCCATGTAGGATATTTTGCTACCATTGAAGTGTAGTGAATTTAGGAGATATATATATATATATATATATATATATATATATATATATATATATATATATATATATATATATATATATATATATATATATCCTGATTACTCTCTAGAACGAGTATATGGTCGAGAGAAATAACAAATGCATTGTGGGACTCACTGCATGAGAAAAATCCCAAATTATGACTATAAAATATCATATTGCATTGAAAGCGGAATTTTCAAGCTTGTATGCCTATGGATTGAGGTATAATGTTGTTCTATAAATAATAGCTTAAAGCTTTGTATTAAATGTCTAGAAGACAAGATGGTAAATAAGATTTTATTAATGAATGTTCTCAAAGAAATATCTCTTGTGTATAGAATATCAAAGAGCAATGCAATACATGAAGTATTTGAATTTATCATCAGAAAATACTCAAATAGAAATTGAGTTGGAATTTTTAGACAGCTTTATAAACCAGGATATTGTTAGCTTGTATATGTTACACTCCTTGAAGGCTCGTGACTGTATATCATAACTTTTAAATAAAGCATGAAGCTACCGCCTGTCATGCATAGAAGTAAAGACATGTAAGAATGGATATTATTTAGAATTAGAATATTTAATGGTTTTTCTTGAAGAACTTGAATCATGTGCTTATACGTTTGTTTTGTCTTTGAAATTACTATCCTGAAGTATTAGTAGTAGCGGTGGTGCATTAAGTTTTAATTCTTGTTGAATTAAGTGGTTCTCATATACTCATAGAAGAGTTAATGGTTAATCTATTGGCTTGAAGACTAATATGAAGTATTTAATATTCTTAGTTGCAATTTTTACTTGCAGTAATATATGTTAACCTTGCATGGAATGAATTGTGTTTTACATATAAACAATTGTCTATTGCCTATCTAAATAAATTTTGCATTAATTTATCCATAAAGAAGCCTCAGTTAACTATGAAGGTTATCGTTCTTTGTGCACCACTACCATGTAGGTAGAAGCAAGTATTTAATACTTCAGCCCAGAAACTAGAAGTTTATGTCCTACCCTGAATATATTGTTGTACACTGAATAGTGCACTTGATATGTGAATTTTATGCCATAACCAATGAATACTAGAAGTATGATTGGATTCTATAGAACATTAGAAATGACTATTCATAGATGATACATGAAGTATATTACTACCTGAAGTAATTATGGCATGAAAAGGAGGAGAAATTTCGGGTAAAAGCATAAGAAAATATGGGTAATATTTATTTAATAGGCATAACCTTTCTAAATCTATCTTTAAGTGAAGTGCATGTATAAGGACTTGGAGTTCTAGTCATGTTCTTTCCAGCAGAATTAACTTTCTCTACATTGCACTAATTGTAAGTAAGCTTGCAGCTTTGCATTTTGTTGTTATCTATTACGTTGGATTGAATACCAACATTCACATTACACTTGAATCTATATCACTATATTGTGCTCTCGACGAGCTGCAAGTATCTCCATTCCTGCATGAATATTAGCATAGAAGAAGCTATATTTGTAGCTAGTAGCTATCTTGCACTCTTCTCATAATTAGATTGGCTAGCTAGTACGCTATGTCTATATAGTTCTATTTTGCTTTCAATGCGTTGCATGCATAAACAATATATTGGTCTATGGTCAAGTAGCCTAAGATCAGGGGGAGTTGCTTAAATTGAAATTGATTAAATGGAGAAGTGACCCACTTGAATGGGCTGAATTATAGTGAAAATTGAGTTAATGGATAAAACACTTAATGATGATTTGGGATTTATGAAGAAAAGGCATTTGGTTAGAAAATTATAGAAGAAATTCCTTGTAAGTTTGAATGTTGCATATCTATACTTTTGAAGTATATGGTCCGTTTTTATGTATGAGTAATTGGATCATTTTTTTTAGCTAAACAATAAAGAAGCTAGATAATGAAATAGTTTTTTTGAATTACGATATGTGCAAATGAGGGGGAGAACACTCCAGAGTTTACAGGAATGACGAACATTCTTTATTGCACTTTATGTATTCTAGCTCACTGCATATAATGTATAATAACCCCTATATTTAAATATGTGCGTGAATATTTTTCATAAAATTTTATCATAGCATACATGAATGAGCCTCCACTTGTAATTAGAGATACATGAATTTGAATTATTTTGAGCCCATCATAGGGGATATCTTTTTGAAGTATGCTATTATAGATCTAATATTGGCATTAGGGGGAGAGAAAGGCTATGTTGAATGCCAAATATTATTTCCATGGAAGGAAAGTGATATGTTGAATGCCAAATATTATTTCCATGAAAGGAAAGTGATCTTAAGAGAAAATATTCCTTTAAGCTTAAAGTAGGAATAGTATCACGCACTAAATCAAACAATAGTTTGACTAATGCTCTTGTGAAGCATGAAGCAGAGCATATGCCAGATATATTTGAAATGAGAGGAGTAACTTGAAGTTATAGAAAAACCAGAAGTTATGTTTACTAGTAGTAAACTAAATGTTGTATATTATCAAGCTAAAATCTATGAGGACGCCTATGGGTTATAGTTTAGTGTACACTTGGTAAATAAAATAAGAACAAACTCGTTCATTCTCATGAAGAGAACACCTCACGAAGAAGGTCAAGCACCTCATAAAGAGGATCATTATGAAGATGAAATCCAACACATAAGCGCGCATCATAGTGTTGGGTACGCAGAACAACAAATCATCTCTTGTTTGGGAAATAACAAAGAGACAGAGAATAATCTCATTATGAGAATATTGGGAGAAAATAATAGTTGTCGACAATACTACCTCTATAATTGCAAATGTTTCTCTTATGAGAACCCGGATCCGGAAAATAAAGTCTATGGCAAAGTCGCCTGTAGCGATTATATCGGGTCAATGAAGGAAGTAATTGAGGTTGAATCTCCTACTAAGAAGAAATAAATGTTCTACTATGTCTCTGGCAAATGAAATGAATAAATATGAAATATGCAGTTAGTAAGTGGATTCTGAAAATCCATATAGTTCTTGAA
Organism: Saccharum hybrid cultivar R570; assembly: GCA_038087645.1. Lineage (NCBI taxonomy): Eukaryota > Viridiplantae > Streptophyta > Magnoliopsida > Poales > Poaceae > Saccharum > Saccharum hybrid cultivar. The sequence goes on from JAQSUU010000198.1 coordinate 4,574,919, forward strand.
GAATAGAAATCACAAAAAAAAAATTAAATCTCGTACTAAGTATTAAGAAGTCTAAGGTAGAATATATATTCCTATGTGAATATCAAAGTCTCAAGAAGAGCATGTCCTAGAAGAAAAAAGTCATCGAATGATTTTATAGTGCATACCACTATCTAATTGTGTATATCACACAAATAATCTCTCATATAGTAGAGAATATATCTCATAGAAGAGAAATGTTATTCACTAAGAATGAGAACATCCATGAAGGATTTAATCCATGAAGGACTTACCAGTCGATTCTTGAAGAAAATGTCATTAATCCCTGAAGTGAATGTAGACCCGAGAGAAAGAAAATGAGGAATTATACAGACACTCAGAAATTGTATATTGTAAAGCTAGCAATGAAGTGTTGATATCCTCTAAATACCATAAAAGGTATGGCAATTGAATTATCCTCTAAATGCCAATACAAGACTGGATTTATTTAGTGGTATAATTAAAATCCTGAAGATTTATAGAGAATATAATTTGGAAATCCACTAAGAAAGAATTATAAGTATTCAAACTCTAGTATAAGTTTGATGCATTATCTTGAAGATATTGAATATTGTAACTTATTTATCCCCATAATCCTCCAAAAGGATTTATTTCCCTGAAGAATAAAATTTATTTGTTTTGCACAACTAATAAGTGGTCATTATACATGAAGCACATTGCTCTTGTTTATACTCATATTATAATTCATTGAAGAATTATGAGCCAATTTTGAAAGATATAGTATTGTGGTACCATACCATTATTATGCACACATTTTATGAAAAGTGTGTTTTGAACAATGAAGTTCAAAGGATGGCTTTATGAGAGGGAGCAATTTGATTGAATATACCTTGAAGGTAATTAAAACCACTAGAATTACAAAGATCAAGTAGATTATTTATGCTAAAACTCTGAAATTTATGCATAGATCATGAATATCAATATCTATTCATCAAGGATAGAATATCATGAAGAATACATGACCAAAAAGGTTAAATGTTATACTCTTTTTTCTTATGTGAGTTTTTACTTGAAGGTTTCTCACAAGGTTTTTAATGAGACAACATGTGCAATGCAATTAACAAATGCGATGTACTCTTTTCTCCAAGAACCGTTTTTCCCACTAGGTTTTCGGATTGAGTTTTTAACGAGGCATATGCATATCGTGGTAATCGCCCAATGGGGAGTGTTGTAAAACATAAAGACTCTATCCTAGATAGAAAGGAAAAGGAGGAATCCTAATCCTAGTCCGTTTGTATGTGGGCTCTTACCGAAACTCTTAGGTCTTGGCAGGACTATATATACGTGGGAGCTCTATGTTATAATTACCAATATTCAGAAGAATAAAGAATAGTCTCCCTATATCTTGTGTCTATGTGTTCTACTTTCATCTATTATGTTGATTATGAGAGACGGTGTCTATGTGTTCTACTTTCATCTATTGATTCTTTCATCTATTATGTTGATTATGAGAGACGGTGTCTATGTGTTCTACTTTCATCTATTGATTATGAGAAATGGAGAGGGCTGTGGGAGCTCTATGTTGTAATTACCAATATTCAAAGGAATAAAGAATAATTTCCCTATATCTTGTGTCTATGTGTTCTACTTTCATCTACTATGTTGATTATGAGAGACGGAGAGGGGAAGGTTCTTTATTTTGGAATTAAAAAGTCTTTCATCTACTATGTTGATTATGAGAGACGGAGAGAGAAAGGTTCTTTATTTTGGAATTAAAAAGTTCAGAAAACAAGCTCAGAGTCGCGCCTTCATCCAGGGTAATCATCAGTAGATTAGTACCGGACCCACCAGCACTAACGCATTTCATCACAGCCTGTCCTGGTTCTTTGCTTAGACTGCTACACAGTGAGGCTTATATGCTCGGATAGACGATCTTGTCCGAGCAGTGTGGGACTACTATTATCGGTGTATCGCTAGTGCCTTGGCTGAGTGATAATACTGTGTCACCAGTCACAGTCACCACTCACCAGCATGCGCTCGCGCAAGAAAAACCTTTTCGCTTTGTTTGGGGCTTTGGGCTGCTTCTGGGAGAGTTACCGACTTGCTGTCATGTCGGCCCAGGAACCGAGTTCCCTTTTCCTTGCAGTTGCAGCAGCTCATCCGGGTCCACAAGCTCCACAATGGAAAGGGAAAAGGGCCAGTAGAAGATTTCGCAACTCACGAATTCTCTTTGCATATTTCTATATTATTAGACTAGAAATATGACGGTTTGTTGCGTGTTCACCGTACTTTTGAATTCATCATGGTATTGAACTCTATATTGTGCCAAGACACATGCTACATTGCTACTCTAACTTTTACAATGAGCTATGAAATTGGACTCAATATCGTGTACTTTCTCATTTTCAAATTGTAAGTTGCCCAGACTTTTTTTAATATATATAGTTTTTATTATGTATCTACATATAAATGTATATCTAGGTATGACTTATAGTTCAGAATGAAGGGGATAGTACTTTATTTGATCACTTATGTAATGAATTACCATGAAATGGTTATACATTTATTGTCTCTATGAAAAAAATACTTAGTTTGTTATAAGATTTCCTCAGAGGCTAAGTAATGCAAGTGTAGGCTTATTTTTTTAAAAAAAAAAGTTTAAACATGGAGTGCTAATATACAGGGTTTAAGTGGGCTTAACCTTGGTGAATTATTTAAACATCATCAGATTCAGAAGCGGATATAGAGTTTAAGTCTAAGAGATGCTCATCTCCATTCTTCTTTCTCTTCTTCCCCGCCTCCCTCTTCTTCTCTCTTACTCTTTTCACTTCCCTCTCTATTCATCCATGGAGCCCAGCAGGGTAGGGGGCTTGAGCACCCTAGCTCCCACACTGGATTCAGGGCCGTCTCTAGGGGGTGGGCAGCCGATGCGACGGCCGGGGGAATGTTGGTTTTTTCTATCTATAGGAGCGAAGAGAAGTTCGATTGCTATTTTGAAACATATATTTCTGAGGACTCCTTTTTGTGTAAAAGAGCTTCGGTGCTTTAAACAATTTGGATTGGAGTATAGTCTGAAATTGAGGATAGGGCCAAAAAAAATCTTTTTTATTTGATTTCCAACTCCTTTTCCATTGTATTGGAGCTTAGGCCGATTTTTTTCTTCTTTTCTTTTCTTTCCTTTCTTATAATGCTCGAGGAGAAATTTGATTCCAACGCTAACACAACTCATTGCCAGTAGCATGCAATGTGCATATGCAGGAGGAGCTAGAAATTGGCAAGTCTAGCAGGACAACATTACTACATATATTATATGCAAGCAATACCGTATTTCATAGTTTTATTTATTTTTTCTTACAAACAAAGTAAATTGGAAAGTCTAGTAGCGGACAACATTACTATAAATAATATATGCAAGCAATACCATATTTTCATAGTTTTATTTACTTATTTATTTTTCCTTACCAACCATAATAAGGTTGTCATATATTTGAAGGTGTTAGCACCGTTAAATGAAGAAAACTTCACGAGCCTACACATCAACATGTATACTGTGGTGGTAATCCCTCGGGAGTTGGAGGCTGAAACCACGATTCGAAGTCCTCCGGTGGCATAGAATTTTTGGTTTTTTCCCGTGGGTGGGCCAGGGACCGGTGGCTGGACTGAGCCACGAGTGGGCGTGGGCCAGGGACCGGTGGCTTGACTGGGCCGTGGGGTGGGCCTGATACAATCGCGGTTTGATTCGCACTGTGCAGTTTGGTTGCGGGAGTGGGCTGCCGAGTGAGTTGGCCTGGAGTGGAAAGCAAGTGGACCAGGACGGTTGGGCCAATTTGAATGGAATAGATGAAAAAAATAGCCTGAATATATATATACCACTTTGGATAAAAAATGTTATATTCAAAGTCTATAAATATTTATTAAATAACTTATAATCCAGAATGGAGAGAGAGAGTAGTATTTTATTTACTAAATTATGCATACCACCGTGGATATCTTCCTTTCTACTCCGGCCGATTAGTTTTTCTAGCAAAGGCCGTATTGTGTACTATTTATTGAATTGAATTAAGTTAGTAAAATTTTTATTTCAAGCTCAGATTTGGCCTTCGGTAGTCCATCCAATCCAAGGATCAGGAGATAGTACTGGACCCACCAGCACTTCCTTTTTCATTCATCACTGCTTGATGTGTTTCGAGTGGCTACACAATAATATCGTCGGATACACCGCGAAGCCGGAGCGGTGTGGTACTAGTCGCAGTATCGCTAGCGACTGTGGCGGAGTGATACTGTGTCAGCACTCACCAGCTTAGCCGCATGGAGCGTTTATGGGCCCATATTTTCATGTAGTGGGCCAAATTGAAGCAACATTCAGTATACAACCCGACACTACATAGAGAGATCATGGATACACGTTTTCATTACAGTTCTAATTCTAGCGTTGTTGGGCGCGGACCGATACATACTAATCTGGTTTCCGCAGCAAATTGAGGCCCGCAAGCGGCAGCATCAGCGGGTCATCCCACGGTGCATCTGCGGCGGCATGGTGGCGGCGGTGCGTCCCTGCCTCTCCATGTTCGCATGCCATCCTGTACACGCAGAGACAACGGCGCGCAGCATCTGTTAGCACGCAGTGCAGTGACGTGCTGTGCTGGACGACCAAATTACTAGCTAGGGAACTGCAATGAAGGAATGGATGCTAGCTTGTTGATGCTTCACTGGTACGTACAGTACGGTACGTACCTATGTTCATGTCGAATCCTCGCTTCTTGAGCTCGCGGTACTCCTGGCAGAGCGCGCAGCACTGGCAGCAGCAGTGGACGCAGCAGTCGGCGCAGGGGCTCTCCTGGAGGCCGTACTGCGCGCGCATCTTGGCGCGGTAGAAGCAGGAGTAGACGCACTGGCAGCCGGTGAGCAGCATGATGAGCGTGTACAGCGCCCCGCTGGTGCCGCACGACGTGGAACCCCGGTCGATGATCTCCGCGATCTGCCCGAACGTGATGCACGGGCACAGGCACGTCACGCAGCCTGCATCATGCATATATATCCATCGTTAATTCCGATTATATACCAACAAGGAGTGATCTATCAACCGCTCCCTGCGTGCGTCGATCGATCCTCTTCTCACTCACAGTTGCTGCAGTCGTCGAAGCAGTTGCAGAGGCCGGTGGACCAGGCGGCGACGGGCGCCGCCTGCGCCTGCACCGCGAACGCCGCGGTCGCGCCGCCCGCCTGGTAGTAGCCGCCCCCGCCGCCGCTGATGGGGATGCCCGCGGCCAGCGGCTGGTGGGCGCCCTCGTCTGCCTTCGGGTACATGGTGGTGGATCGGAGGCGCGCCGCACTGTCCGCCGACGAGCGAGGCCGGAAACGACCGAAACCAGATCAGACCGGGGGCGGAGCGTTGAGCTTGGACTTTGCCTTGTGCGCGTCCGCCGGCCGGTCTACCCTGTCCGGCCGCTGCGCGTATCTATTTATCTCGGCGGGCTGGGGGCGATGGTAACCGCAGTGGCGCAGTGTGCAGTGCGCTGTGCCCAAAGGGTGCCGGTGCCGAACCACTGGGACGGGTCGCTTCCGGCTTCCCTGCCAGCGCGTCGCGACTCGCGAGCGATGAGTTTACCAAGGCGGAGTACACGCAAATGCCCTGGCGGCCGTCGGTGCGGGCGTTCGCCACGAGACGTTTTTTTTTTTGGTGGCTGGCGGGGCGAGTGACCGGGGCACGCACGCGTCTGCGTCAGGGTGTGAATGTACGTGATGGCCCCGGGCCCGGCCGGCGCGAGCGGGTCAACCGTCGAGTCGTCGCCCGGCGCCGCCGGGCACGACGTGGAAACTAAACCCGATTTGACGCGGCCGGCCACACCCGGACCAACGGTTAGGCGGTGCGGTGCTCCACAGCGCCGCTACTCGCGAGACTCATGTGGCCTGCCGCCCCGCCATGCATAGAATGATCACGTTGTTTTCTGCCGTCGTTTCAACGTCAAGTGTGCCTGATCCGGATAATAAGACCCAAAGTCTGCCTAGATATGGCTCCGTTCGGCTATGCTGATAAGCCGACTGAAAAACACTGTTGGCTGATTTATTGTGAGAGGAAATACTATTTCGACTGAAAAAACAAGCTGAAAAAGACGGATTATAAACCGGATGAACAGAATTACGATCGTTCAGTAGCGTTACATGCGTCCGTGGAAAGAAGACTTTTCCACAAAGACTTGACAGGTCCACGGATAGATTGATCCAATGGTGGTACTTGTTGGAATTGCCAGGCGTGTTCAACGAGTTGTTCAACGTGGTTCACCAACCACTAAGTATGATGAATCTACTATACGTATATGCTTACGCTTTTACTCAAATTTGATGGGATGGCCTTCCTTTCCTTTTCAGAAGACATGTTTGTCTATTCCCCCCACCAATGAGAAAAGGCGTCCATCCGCATTATTCTAAACGCCAGTGGGCACACGATAACAATCATGGAAAGTGTACGTGTACCTGCACGGCTGACTGCACTATCATAGCAGAGAGCACCCAGTGAAATATTCACCTGATGAGCTGTTCGGCCGATACTGTTTTATCGTGAGAGAAAAATACTGCAACATGACTGATAAGCTCAAGCAAACATTTAGGATTGTGCTTGAATCCACCGAAATCTAGCTTTTCACAATCTAGCTATCTTGTAATCAAACACCCTTGACTATTGGTCCTTCTTACGATCCATCAACCCCGGATTGTGAATTTCGAGTGAACTTGCACAATTTGGGGGTGGGTCCAGACAGGGCCTTAGAATTGTCCATTCCAAATTTCAAACCGGTAACGCTAACCTGAAGTAAACGTAAGCAAACGTGATAAATCAGTCAGACCACCTAGTATATGAGCATTAAGCAACACTGTTCTGTACAACCGGCCAAGTAGCAACCACGATGCTGTTCCTCTCCAAGTCTCCATAGCTTATCATACTGTAGGTCTAATCTAAGACTACAAAAAGAAAGACAAAAACCTATTACATTGCTGCACTAACCCGCACAAATGTCGAAACCGCACCCACTCTGCATCACAAATCTCGAAATGAATTTAACAGTATCTACCTCACCACAAAAGCCTACACAGACCAAAAAAAAAATGATGGCACAGTACCACAAAAGCATGAGCATTAACACATTGTGGCTTCATTGGGATTTGAAAACATTTTGCTGTTCTGGAAGGCGTCCAAGATTGCTGGGGCGCTTCAGTTCTCTAAACGTCAATGGCTTGGAACATCTTCCTTGATCTATATATTTCAGTGGCAGGGAGATCCAAATCTTCTTCTGGAAATGCCTGCCTACGTATCAATGGATTCACAGAAATAAGCAATACTTGGCATGCAATTCATATTCAAATACTGGACGTATGTGGCAAATGATCAAGCCGCCCATTCAGTATTTGACGAGCTCGCGCACTTCGGTACTGCAGTCGCTGGTGTAGTGCTTCTGACATTTGTTCGAAAAATTCAGGATCCCATCTCTGAATCAAAAGGGGATCCTCAGCATAGCATATGTATATTGATGTAACAGCACTTTCCACAACCACAACAGTTAGTCCAACCTGCAAAATTGACCAGATGTCAATCTTGACAGAACTAGCAGAGATTGTACTGTATGAAGAAAACTTGGACACGGTTTTCCTTTTCTTAGTTACTACAGTCATGCAAATTCATATGGAGATATTGGCACTTACCAGTATCATGCCCATCAGCATGGAGGTTGAACCAACCATAACAGCTTTATCACTTTGTTTGAAATATGTCCAAACGCCCATGCAGGTTCCAGTAATTAATCCACCTAAAATGGTGCTCATCAGAAGGATAGCACCCGAACAGTCATAAGCAACAAGTGATTCGATGCCTGTGGATTGAAACAGCTCCCAAGCGTCCCTAGCTGAGCGATTGAAACTCTGTCCATTAACTGCTATCTGAAAATGAAAAACTATTTTTAAGGCATTGATTGGATAGCATGATATCAGTAATCAATATTCCATAGCATGAAATAGAGATAAATTGTTACAATAATAAGTTCTCACATTTCAATAAAAGCAGTGATTGGGTCAAAAATCACATGCAATTGTTTAAAAATATCCAGGCAAGCAAAGGTACTTTGATTGACAGAAACTAAACCTTATAGCTTAAAACAATAAGAAAAATACTGTCAGTGTGGAGTAACAAATGATAAACAGAAAACAGCAGGAACATGTAGACTTTTAACATAGGCATGGTCTACATCTTGAAAACTACTGAAGAGATAAACATCACTCACCTGTACATATGCATATTTGTTGAAGAAGCGAACAAGCGTCTCCACAATATGAAACAAAAAATCAATACAACATAGCAAACACTCATTGCTGCCAATTTTAGAACGAATTCCACGAATCTGTAAGGGGTGAGGTAAAAAAGAAAAAAAACGATGAGAACTATAAAAGGAAACTAAACGACAGAGTACAAACAGAGGGAGTAAAAATGCAAACCTCCCATCTTAAAGTCCTAATAGCAGCGGTAAAGAGTGATCCATAGCAAATGCTTCCAAATGAAGTTGTCACAGCATACTGAAGAGATTTCAGAAGAGGCTTTGGGGGCATTGTTGCAGCAGCTGGACCACCATGAATGAGAACGAGGAAAACCATCCCTGAGACAATGACATGAACTGTATTGCTAAGGACAGCTCCAGTCCAAAATAAACTGACTGAAAAAATCTGCAAATACAGGAGATATTATTAAAAAAAACATCTGAATAATAAAGGCACTAAATATTTATATAGAAGTATGGTAAAAACTTGCCAGCTCACCAAAAGAAGCCACCATTGCCCACCATTTGGAATGCCAAATGCAACAATACCAGAAACTCCAAAGGACCATAATGCCATCCAACAAAGCATGACTACCACAAATGCATAAGCAATTCGCATCACATCAGGAAGTTCCCGTACCATTCTTACTGCCTTCTGTAGTACTAGCATTGTGAAGGGAAACCTAGCAAAAAGCAACCCAGTAACTTCCAAGCAAAACAAAGAAGTATGCAATGCTCAAACAAAGGTACTGTTTCTAGGTACTTTAGCATGTAACTTGATTTCTAAAGTTCCAGAATAAACAGCTTGAGGCTCCAACATATTATGAATCGACGAGGCACAATTATTGGATTATTGCAGTGTGCCTTTGACAACATTCAGCAAAATATAGAGGCCAGGCAAGTGTGGCTAGCAACCAAGATAAACAGAGTAAACACTGTTCCAAGATATACATACACGGTTTGTCATGAGTACTGGAAGAGAACATGACAGACATGGTGGGTGGGAGGTTTCAGCCATGGTCCTCAACAACCAGGGGCTGTGGCATGGTTCAATCTAATGGTGAAAGAGGAAAGGTGGACAAAATTTCTTGACCCTTTCTTTTCTCTAAAGCAAATACTGACACCTTATATATAGGTGGACATAACAGACACCGCCAAAGGCTACGAAGAAATGATTCAAGATAGAATGGACACGAAATGAAGGAGAATAGGCAGTGGAATTATTCATTTCTTTTTAAAGCAAATCAGGTCATAAGGTTTCAGGACTAGATATTATGGCTCTCCCACCGTTCCATATTACATTATTTTTTTCAAAAGTAGTCTACCAGACAGCACAAGGAATATGCCCCTGCTGATTACATTTTACTGATAGGCCACATGATCAGACTGCTTATGGCATATAATGGTAACTATTGCTGAGTGGCGAAACAGATACGACCTACCAGTAGTCCAGTTTTAGAACATTGTTTGTCAAATTCTACCAGTTACATGTGTATCGCTAACTGTCCAGTCGTCTGCCATTAAAATGCAGTTGATAGTGCCCCGTGAGCACCAGTGAACCAGAATACAAAGAACATAACAATTTTTAGCTTAAAGTGCACTCGTCACTTCTCACTTTCAAATACCTGGTTGATTGATCTCAAATATGTGACCATAATATGTAAAGTGGCATAAATCTATGCTAACATACGTGATCCTTTGCCCCCACACACAAATTAAGCAGATCAAAAAGCCATATCAATCAAGGAAGCACAGAAGATTGGCGTTATGGCACACTTGTGCAGCCATGCAGCATGTGCAGACAACCTCCTAGCAGGATCTTCATGCAGTTATAGGTGAGATTGTGCAGATTCAGTCAACAGGGTAAGGCATTGCGAGTGGATATTCTTCGAATTTGCATGTTATTTGCAGAAACTCGCTCTCCTACTCGGTGTGAGGCATCAGACCCACATTCACTATAGTCCAAATCCAAATTCGTCTGAAATGAGATGGAATAGGCAATTTTTACAGACAAATCCAGAACATAGTGTTGCTGTGAGCTGTACCTATCGAGCACAGACATGACGTAGAGGAAGTGCAGGCCGGCGCCGACGGCCAGGGCGACGCCCCAGAAGAAGTGCTTCCCCCAGAAGCACAGGACGCTGACGACGGCGAGGTAGGCCGTGAGGCAGTGCACGGCGGTCCGCATGACCACCTTGCCGCCGTCCTTCCTCCAGGCCGCCGCCGCGAGCCACGCCCACGCGAGCGCGGCCCCGACGGCGCCCGCGGCGCCGTAGTACTTCCAGTACGTCTCGGTGAGCTCGGAGGCCGGCACGGAGGGGTCCTCGGAGCGGTAGACGGAGGGCGGCGGCGGCGCGGGCGCGGGGTCCGGCGAGCCGGTGGTGCCCCAGGGCTCCGCGGTGAGGTTGGCGTAGCGGCCGATGTTGAAGCGGTCGGCCTGGCGGAAGCGGTTGAGGCCGAAGAGCGCGAGCGCGGCGCCGAAGACGAGCAGGTGGAGGAGGAAGACCACCAGCCAGAACACGTCCCGGCACTGCCGCCTGGGCCACTGCGCCGCGGGGCCCGCCGCCGCCGCCGCCGCCGAGACGGCCCCCGCCGCCGCGGCGGGGCTAGGGTTCCCGCTCCCGTCGCAGGAGGAGGTGGAGGATGAGGACATGGCTGCGATCGGCGATTGGGGAGGGGCCGTGCCGCCGGCAGGTTTGAGGAACGGGGATTAGCAGAGACACGTCCTGGAACAGTTAGTGACGACGCGGAGAGTAGTGGTAACTGGCTAACTGCTCGGCGCTGGTGGTGGTGTTGGTGGTGGTGGGACTAGCGGAGTAACCGTTTCGGTCATCTTGGAGACGATGACCTGCGCGAGCGAACTGCCGGGGAGACTGATGGCGACGTCGCGCGGAATTCCGGGGGGCAAGGGGAAGCCGGAAGCGGACGCGGTTCGGCAAGTCCGCGAGCGAGGTTGCTGTGGTGTAGGGTAGGGGTTTGGACTTTTGGAGCGAGGCGGCTGGCGACGCGACGAATGGGAAGCCAACGGCCAGTAGGCTTCGGGGTGTTCGTGCTGGGGCGGAGCGCGACCGGCGTCCGGCGGTCCGGCTGGGACGGCGGGGGGGGCACTTGGACGCGGGGATAGCGGCTTGGGTAGGACGGAAATGTCGAGCGGCTGCTTCGGCGTTGGCGATTTGCTGCGCTGGATCCAGCGTTCCGCTTCCAACGCCATCGCAAATGTTCCCGGAGTTGAAATGATGACGGGCGTTTCGTGCCGATTCACCTGCACGCTGCACTAAACGGCTGTAGCACACGAGAGGTCCGTGTGAATCTGTGATAATTGCGCTCCAGCTTCGTGACATCTCCTTTCACCCACCTTCAATCAAAGCCCACGCTCCACGTCCTCGAAAATAGATGGTGCTGTCTGTTCCAGATAGGGTTTATTTGAAACGAACGAAGGATTATATATTAGATTATATTCTAAGTACATCATCATGTTACAAGAACTCTGAAATACACTACTATATATCATCTCACAACTAAAAAGAGTGAAAGTAAGAAAATCTCTTCGTGCGTAAAACAATTTCGCCTCACCTTCTACCACCCCGTGCGATCCCCACCCTGTGTGACCGACCCCACCTCCCCACTCGGGCTCCAAATTTAGAAGGGAAAGAAGGCGCGAGTGTTCTCCCCCTCCCCCGCAATCCCTGCAACAAATTTGGCAAGGACCGCGTCGCCCCACCCCGTGCGATCGGCACCGCCCCGCTGCGCCGCCGGCCTGCCACCCCGACGCCTCGCCGTGCGATCTCCCCTCCCCGTGCGACCACAGCGCGACGCCCCGCCGCGCCGCCGCCTTGACGCCACCGGTCGTGCCACCGCCTCGACGCCGTTGAACGCGTCGTCGCCCCGTCCGTGCATCCCTGTGACCGCACCGCCGGAAACACCGCCGCGGCCTCCACGACGCCCGCGCCGTCGTCCTCGCCGTTCGCCCGCGCCGTGCACCCGAGCCGTCTTCCTCGGCTGCCGCGCCGCCGCCTCGACGACATTGAACGCACTGCCGCCGGAAACACCGCCGCCTCCACGACCTGCAGCATCGTCCCGTCCGTGCGTCCGCGCCGTCGTCCCACGCGCCGTCGGAAACACCGCTGCCTCCACGACCGACAGTGCCGAACCCTAGACATCGAAATCTACGGACACCGAACACCAAAGGCAGTGAAGCGACTCGGCATAAGGTTTGAACTCTCCTCGATTCCAGCATGTTTCAGTTTCCTTGCCCTATGCAACTGCTCGAGGGACGCTCTCATGGACTCATCGTGTTTGATGAAATGTCTCTTAAACCGTTGCAACCTTAATCGATAGCAGTGGCCAACATTATTTGATGAATCTTGATTTATATTGTTGGGTGTACTTTGATGGGAAACCATGGAAATAATTTCTTTGCAGTGGACAGTTCTTCTGTTGAGACATTTACAAGACCTTCTCATTGTGATACTATCAGTCAGGTAAACTGTTCTTTCAGTGCAGAAACATTATGTTGATATATAATTGTTTGCAGCTGGATGAGTGCATGTTTAGAACATTATGTTGAAAAAAAGTACTTCCTCCGTTCAGTCAGGTAAACCGTTTGTGGTTGGATGATTGCATGTTTAGAACATTTACATTCCAGTCATAGGAGAGAGAAAAAAAAGTAACTGTATGATGCATTCCCCCTCTTTAAGATGGAATATACAGCATCTTGTATTTTTGTTAAATGTCAAATTTACTTGGGAAATAAATATATATATTCTACCAGTACATTTGGTTTGACTAATTGAACTTGCAAATTTAAGGAAATGGACTATCTGACTATCAGTACCATAGTTAGGAAAATAGAGTAAGTGCCTAGGCATGAACTTTTCTAATGCTTTGATAGTTAGATCATGTAGTAGTCACACATGGCATTTTGATCTCTTTAGTTTCTGCCTGTGGTGCTCAAGAGCTATGTTGTTTTTTTTTTTTGAAAAAAAAATCAGTGACCTTCCCATGAGCACCCTTTAGGCTTTGTAAACATGATATAGCAGTTTTTCCATTGCCATCACTTGACCTCATTATCCCTACTACTGGACGAGCACACAGTACTGAATTTTCTATAGTCAATAATGTTTAATGATCCTAAGTTGATCGCTGCGGTTCCTTTGGCATATTTACTATTTTACGGTCATTAATTGTCTCGGTGAATTTCAACTAAACCACTAAAGATAATCGTAAGATGAGCTGGTTTTAAACTATTTTGCAGTCATTAATTTTATATGGTTTGTACAGAATTTTGCAGTCATTAATTTTATATGGTTTGTTCCCAAAATTGTTAGGAATTTGCCAAATTTGATTTTGCAATTCTATCAACTGAACATGGGATCTAACAACATGTCGCCATGCCTACTACTGCTTTTGCTTTACCTCTAAATCAGAAGTCCTTGCCCTCGTGCGACGCCACGCCGTCGTTCTCGCCATCGTCCTCGCCCTCGTGCGACGCCGCGCCGTCGTTCTCGCCCTCGTTCTTCCTCCACTCCAGCGTCTGCGATGGGATCACGGTGAGGTCGACGTTTCTACTACGGCTCGGGTCGCCGCGCTTCACTGGCCCCGTCATTCGCATGGCGACATCTCTCACATGGATTTTATGATTTGAGTCGGGGTTCTTGAGCCTCTCGACGAGTCAACCGCCGAAAAGTGCGTCGTATGCAGTGAAATGCGGCAGTCAGGTAATCTATCCTTGTTGGATTCCCAATTGCAAACTGAATGCCTTTTATTCAGAATACATGATCCGTTTCACCGTTCTTTTGATTCACAGTATGCAGATATCTGGCTGTTTGATTCCTAATTGTACCTGCTTATGCATCAGGTCTGTATAATCCTTTTCACTAATCACTGTCCTTGTGTGATTACTGTTGGAAATATGCGTTTTTATCTACCAGATGAAAACAATTTCTACACTGTAGCTGTCTGGCAACACAATAACCTGAAATGTGCTCTGAACCAAAAAGCCATATAAATAATCTCTGAACTGAAATGATCTCTGAAATGATTTCATCATTTGGTAAACAAAGCTTCAAATATGTAGGGTACCTCTGATTTAAGTTTCTTTGGTCAGAGTGCTGCATAGCTGTGCACAATCTTATTTAGGCCATGGCAGACTCAAAAATTGAGTTACCACATTTTTGTTCAAGAGATGTTCTCCATTTTCAGTAAACTGGGTGCTCATATGGCGTTGAATACTTGAATCAGCTAATCCCTCCCTGTTGTTTAGTTCAAGTGATGTTCTCCATTTTCAGTAAACTGCACTTTTCTCGTTCCTGTTTATGGACAGTTGAGATTGCTCTGCAAATTAACCTTTCCCAAGAGACACACACATATATATACACACACACACACTGTTCGTTTTCTGTTCATCCTATAATTCAGCATGGTCTCGAACTTTGAAAGTTTGGCCATGCATATCTTTATTCTCCCTCTCCCAAGATTCATCATACTGCTAGATCTGCCTTCTGAAAACCATAAAATCTTTTTTTCAGGGACGTGCCTGAATACTACTAGATCTGCATTCTGAAAAAAAAAATCTTTTTTTCATGAACGCGCCTCAACAACTGAAATTCTTTCACAAGTGCATTCAAGTGTAGTAGCCAAAGATGCAATACTCATCAATAATATAGAACTGTAATAGCCAAAGATGTAGTTTTTTAGGTAAACGTCACAGCATCAGAAAAAGGAATGGATCACCACAGTGTGACCTTAACAATAGGGAATTAAGCCCACAGTTGAATAAAGAATGCAAACTGAGATAATCAAGCTCCCTGGCGTTCATACAGATTGACTTGTATATGAGCAGTGGTACTGTTTCTTTTCCATCCATCTTTCTCAGTCGCTGGCTTGCCATTTTCAGTCGCTGCCTTGCCATTTCTCAGTTGCTGACCTATATATTTTGTACTTGCTGCCATTGCTATTGCTATGGCTTACAGGAAAGAGTACTTGGCTGAGCCCTACAACTAAGCCCAACGAAAATTATACTTCCGATACATTTTTTTTGTCTGCGTCGTTGTTCTATGGTTCCTAATCACTCGTGGTTTTTTAGGGAAACGTCACAGCATCAGAAAAAGCTAAGTTCATGATCTCAGTTCACCCGTGCAGTATTACTTGGCTACATCAAGGTAACATGGGGGCTCAGAATTAGTCTATACAACTGCCCAGCTTCCAATGGCGCAGAAAAAAAAACAGAATGTTTCAAGTAGTAACATATTATCTATATAAATGGTTGGCTGCATCAGAGGGGCTACATTTTGAAACATGGTTCTTTATTCCTTGCATTTTCAGACATGGTTGCTCGATTTGGTGTCCTGGGCAGACCAGGTTCATTCAGTTTGTTTATTGCTCGATTCCTGTAACAGTGGAGTTGGGCATATGAGCCTATCTGTTCTGACATATGAAAGCTAGCTTTGATTTGTCAAACATAGCATGCATGAATTATAGCATCTGGACCCTTGATTTAGTCAATTTGTTGTGTAGTAGTTTACATTACCTTTTGCTTCGCTGCAAATATACTAAAAATATCATGTTCTATGAAATTGTCTATATAAACGGTGTTCAGGTTGGGCAACTCTTTTGGTTGGCCTGTCAACATAACCTTCTAAAAAACACGCACATCCATCCATTGGCAGGTACACATCCTAATTCTGTTCAGTGCTAAACTTTTTGTTGTCTATCAAACAAAACTCTATACTATGAAACTTAATACAGTTTCTTCTTTTATTTTTACTTTTCTTACATAAGTGACAGGTAGTGTTAATGGACACGCCAAGGCCAAACGGTGATAGGGAGGTAACAAGACATTACTAACACATACAATGCATTTTTTCATTCAGTTTATATTGCACAAATAACATCTCACTAATGCCATATTTGTTGCTGTTCCTAGGTATTTCTAAATGGTTTATCAGACTCTACACGGAGATGTTGTATATACACTTGTGTGATGGCATAATGAAAATTAAACATGTGTTATATTATTGTTACAAAAATGTCACTGAGTGTTTTGTTCATAACTATTACACGTGTATGTTCTCAAAACCATGAGTTTTGTCGACTTATTTGTGGATTTATTGGTGTATGAAAGAAATGGATATCGGAGGTTTTTTCTTGCCGATATAAAACATTATCTTAGGCGCATCACGAAAAGATCTATAAAGTAGAGTTTGTGAGCCGACAACGCCCTGCACTGTGTTAAATTCATGAACCTTGCTTTTTGGATTAAATGTCATTTAAACATTGGTTTTTAATTTTTACAGTATTGTTATCTTATCGTGTGATTCACGTGTTTTTAGTATAAAATGTTAGTTATCCTGTAGCAACGCACGGGCACGCTACCTAATAACTAGAAATTAATTTTCATCTATACTGTACTCAAGCTGTGAATAGCTCTAAAACTCAAATCCAAACCGCTATGATGCTCTTTATGGATGACCGCGTAGGCAAACACTCGGCAAAAACCCTGATAACTATGCCTAACGAACAACAACCAATATTCCTACAGGCTGAGTTGAGAAACATATCCTTTCTTGTGTCCTTCTTTCTACCACGACGACTGACTTGAAACTTATTCTCATTATTCCATGGCGGCGACATCGTCTCCATCTTGATGTCGCCATTCGAAAAGAAAAGTTTGTATGTCATCATGCCGATAAAGCCGATGAAGTTGCTGACGCCGTAGTTGTCGCCCTCATCTTCAACAGAGCGGTCATGGAAAAAATGATTTCACACTGCCCCCTCACCGTTGCCGGAGAGGAAGAGAATGAGATAAATCCCTGACACCAAGAAACTTGGCATTGAGAGCCCCTAAGTCTAAGGATTCGATCTACTAGAAAACTTATTAAAAGACGATGAATCCCAGCCCACTCCCTCCTGTCTTCAATGTTCAAGATAGTTGAGTATGTGGAGTGGAACTAATAAAAGTTGTCTTCCTCCTTGAAACTGAATGACAATATTTGAAGTTGAGATATTAACGAGGGAGCCCAGAAATATTTTTAGGCTAAGGGTGTACACATGGGGTTAAAAATTAGTCTAAATTAGCTATAGTTAACTAGCTAGTTGGCTAATAACTAGTTGAAAACCTAGATAAAAAAAAGCCCAAAATAGCTCACATATTAGCCCTCCTGTCTAGACGCACTCAAGCTAATTTAGGCTATCTTTTAGCTGCTAGTGATTAGCCCTTCAAACAGATCCTAAGTTTCGTTTACCCTACTTTCTTTTTAAGTAAACCAATCTCATTGAAAAATTCGATTGAAACTGAAAAACTATGTTGCATAGTTAAGGGGCTTAGATTTATTACGAGCAAAACCAGTTTATCAGGAATTAAATTCTTGACTTGACGTAGGATTTGTATTTTTCTAGATCTATTTTAGAATTTAATGTTATCTTTCAGTGCTATGTACGTACCTCTCAACAATAAAGCATAAAATGATGACTTTGTCAACCTCGCGATCTGCAAGTTCAATCCTCCAAAGAGCTTATATGAGTAATTTGTCTATGCACATTCATCAGTGTGTGTTATTGATGCATATATAACCGCATATGTACGGTGATCCACAGAAGAGAAGTTGTTGGTTTAAAATATAAAAAAGGTTTTTCTATTTTCAGCTGTGCTAGCGCATGGACGCCCGCGCAGCCTACTCCCATCCGCTGATTTTTTTCTCTCCCCACACACACACCCCACCCCATTGTAGGGCCCGTGAGTCTAGATGACTCGCCTACACGCGCAGCCCGTCTTGTCCACCTCGATTCGAGGTCGTTTGCCCTACCCTAAACACGCACCCCGCCCCATCACGCCCTGACCATCGGCCCCAGCGCGCCCCGTCTGCAGGACATGGCTCACCGCGCCTCATTCCCGGGCGCCCGTGTCGTGCCATCATCATTCCCTACGCCACCTGACTTTCCAAATAACATGAAATACTTGAATACAACGTATATATGAAACATTTAAAACATACACTTTGTAACATATGTGTGAAACATGTGCAACATCAACATAAAATACTTGCAACTTGCAACATGAAAAGCACTTACTACAACATAAGACCGAAACACTTAAAATATTTAGAACATATTGTTGCAATATATGTGTGAAACATATGCAATATCCAAATTAGAATGCTTGCAACATACATCTCAAATATATGAAACATTTTGAACAAACCTCTGAAACACTTGCAACATATGCAACATCCCCGATCTACTTGCAACATCTATATAAAACAATTGCAACATACCTCTAAAACGTCCGAAACTTGAAACATATGCTTGCAACATGTGCTATCATCACAACATATCCTTGCTAAGGTCGCGCGTCGTGGAGGCCACGGCGTCAACAACGGCCACAACCTTATAGTGGGGAACGACGATGTCGGCAGTACCCTAGCAACACCTCGGCGCGCATGGGGGACGGGGCACGGTGCGGCGTGGAGCAGCAGGGGTGCGGCACGAGCGAGCTGGAGTGGGCACGGAGAAGGATGGAGCACGGCGCGGCGACCGAGGGAGCACGGTGCGGGATAGAGCGCAACGCTAGTGGGGGAGCCGCGTGGCGCTGAAGATGGCAGCGGCAAGCGTACGACATAACAACACGCGATGGACGAGCACGGGAGTGAGAGATATTTTTAAGAGAGATAAGGAGACACAGAGAGGAAGCGGGCCTGTTGGACCGGTAGCGCACAGACCCAGAAAGCGATGTCTGGATGAACGCACGCCGGCTTCTAAGCATTACCGTTCCGTGGCTTTTCATAGCAATGAGCTAATTAAATGTCATGAAATGACAATCAATTGATGGTTAAAATATTATTTTGCGAATCACGTTTTTGTTTTTTTAGTGTTTTATATTGTATATATATACTCGGTCTCATTGCATTTGTAATTGTTATCCTACCGAATAAATAAAGTCAGTGCTCCCGTTAAAAAAAAAAGTTAGGTAGCCGTCACGTGTCTGGGCCCGCTGGCTGGCTGATCCCTTGGCCCACTCGATGCTAAAGCACGACGCCATTTTTTGGCTTGTTGGCTATAGCGTCATTCGTCAGAATCATTGAACACAGAAGCAGGATGACTGTACTCTCTCCATAAAAAATAAAATACAACTAATTTTAAACTTAAACAAACCCCTCTATTTTATTATAATACTCTTAGTGTTACACTGGGTCTGTTTGACATAGTTTTAACTCTGAGATCTACGTTGGATCTATAGTTTGTAGACTAAATTAAAGTAATTTAAATATTTTTGTTTAATTCAAAATATAAACTAAACAAAAGAAGTCATGTAAATGTACTTAACATGCTTGTAGCTCTAGATCTAGAATTTTTTAGAGCTACAAGTAACCAGCTCTAAGAAGCTAGAACTTTCCCAAACATGCAACCTAGTCGCTTGAGATTATCAGCCAGTCATTCAGCAGTATTTTTCTCTAAAAAAAAACCAGTCAGATCAGTCAGATTTCAGCCCCAGCGAACAGGCTAATGACTTATATAGGCACACGATCATCCTGTAGTGCCATCCCGTCCTTCTAGTTTTCCTCACCCTGCAATCGGCCCTTAGAGCATCTCCAAATCTCCGATACTAAGGGCATCCACAATGTTACAGTAGTGCCAACAAAAAAGAAGGGCTCCATGTCCAAGTTTTGGCATCACTCTTCATAGACCACTGTGTATGCGCATACGAGGCATCACTTCATGGGTCTCATAAGTGAGAGAAAAGGAAAGTAAAAAATAGAAGCAACAGACCATGCGTAGTTGATGTGAGGCGGCCGAGGTAAATGGGTGGCCGATGAAATACTATTTTGTTTTCTAGGCATCGGTTTGCAACCGGCGCATGTTCGTGCTTCGCTCATCATTTTTCTAGCACCAGTGA
Organism: Saccharum hybrid cultivar R570; assembly: GCA_038087645.1. Classification (NCBI taxonomy): domain Eukaryota; kingdom Viridiplantae; phylum Streptophyta; class Magnoliopsida; order Poales; family Poaceae; genus Saccharum; species Saccharum hybrid cultivar. The sequence goes on from JAQSUU010000198.1 coordinate 4,595,088, forward strand.
TAGTTAACTTCTCTTGCTGCAACGTGTAGAGCGGTGCTAGAATTAGCTTTTTCCTCTCTTGGCATCACTTAAGCGACACATTGCAGAAGGTCTAAGGACTTGTTTCGATCCCATGATCTAAAGTTTAACCACTAAAGTTTAGACCACTTTAACTCTTGATAAGGCTCTAAACAAGAGATCAAAGTGCCATCTAAAGTTTACTGAATCTCACGAAAACTTTAGATCAAACAAGTCAGTTAAAGTGATCTAAAGTTTCGTTCTCCAACTTTAGCCAACTGTTTTTTAAGCCAGATAATCTGCCCTAAAAAGTACCTACTTTTTTTTTTCAAAGGGGCGATCCGGCGTTCGAGTGAAGCAAAGAACTTCGCCAAATGCTACATTCACTTGATCCTACACTGAGCTCATCCAGCACACCACACGGTCGAGAGACGCGGACAAATCGCGCCTAAATATAAAGATTTGTGATTTGTCAATCCATTTTTTTTGCGTGATAATGAATAATGACATTACGCTACATTAATTGACACTGTGAACTCAGATTTAAGATGGACGGTTGGAAACAGGTTGATACTTGATGTAACTTCATGCATTGAATTTCCCCTAAAAAAAATTTCATGCATTGAATTTGACTATGTTGCGAAGGAAATGGCTTCCTTCAGCGTTCATGAGAACTGGAGGAATGTTTTTCGTGTTCCGGTGTTCGTCTTGTAATCTTGTTGCTTTGAAATTGTGTTAAAATTTTGGCCGCCCGTTACAATGCACGGGGACACAAATAACGTCAGCGTGGGGGAAAAAAAAAAGGGAAATTAAGCCAAAAAGCTCGAGGCCGGGGAAGAGGAGCCTCTCCGACCACGGACGCCTGACGCCTCTCATCTTCTCCATCCCCGCGCTGCTTCCCCGCCCGCTCCCGGATTGGCGCTGCCGCACTCCCGGATCTTCCACACCCAAATCGACTCCGCCACCGCCCGGATCCACGCGGCGCCGTCACGGCTCGACGTGCTGCGGCCACAGATCGCGCGCCGTCGTCCGGATCCGGATAGGCGCCGTTCGGGAAGGAAGAAGGAGGCTACGGAGAGGGCGCAAGCTAAGCTTCGGCTATCGAGCTCCACGGAGATGGAGAACGCGCGGCCGTCGGATGCCGAGCTCTGGTGAGAGGGTACCGAGAAAAAGCTAGGTATGGCAAACACCACAGATTTTTTATCTAGGTACTTTTCCATGAAGAAGTGGCAAAAAAGCATATAAGCTGCTAAAAAGTTGCTTAGCTCAAGCTTTGCGAAACAGAGACCGATCCTTCCCAGTATAGATAATAAACTGCACTGCTTCACGCAGGCTCATCCGCTTCACTTACCGACGAGCAAGGCTGCCTCGAATCGCCGGCCATGAAGTGCCGCTCCGATTCGTCAGGCGGCGGCGACGACCACCGGGCCCCGGCCCCCGCTGCCACGGGCGTTGGCGGCTCGCCTAAGAAGCAGCGGACGGAGGAGCCGTCCCCAAGCTCCAGCGTGGCGGGCGAGTGCTTGTCTTCGTCCACGCAGGCTCCACCGCCGCTGCCGCTGGCGGTGCAGTTGCCGCAGGACGCAAGGGTGGGCGAGCCGCCGGCGCCTCCGCCGCCGCCAGGTTCCGAATCCGGAGGGGGCGAGCAGGTGAGGGTGCCGGATCTCGGGGAGGACCTGGTGTTCGAGGTGCTGATGCGGGCGGAGGCCCGGACGCTGGCGGCCGCGGCGTGCGTGAGCCGCGGGTGGCGCGTGCTGGCGCGGGACGAGCGGCTGTGGGAGGCGGCGTGCCTGCGGGACTGGGCCTACACTGGATTCTCCGAGCAGATGCTTCGCACCGTCGTGCTTTCGCTTGGCGGCTTCCGGCGCCTACACGAGATGTACATCCGTCCGGTCCAGCAGCGTGCGGCTGGAGCACCACCACCCGGGCAGCAGCAGAGGCGGCAATTGCCGGTGAGGATGGGCCGGGATCAGGTCCAAGTCTCACTGTCTCTGCTCTCAACCTCGTTCTTTCTGAATATGCCTAATGCTCCTCCACCTCCTCCTAAGGACAAGGATAAAGATAGAGATAAGAATGGAGGTGGCCAATGTGGGTGATCACTGATCAAGTTTGTGAAAAAAAAAATTAGGAGCTTACCTCCCATGCAGGCATGCAGCATCACCACAAGCTGCTTATGTAATGTCAGGTGATTAGATTGTGGTTCTTCACTGCATTTGTGGGAGTAAAGAAGGTGATAAAGTCACTTGGATTGGTGGGCAGAGAAGACTATTTAGATTGGTGCGGATGTACTGATAGGGAGGCAAATGAGCTGAGTGAGATTGGATGGAAATATGGAATGGAGTGCAATAGTGTATTGGATGACTACCAAGTCTGTGTGTTGTACCTAAATTACACATGATCGGCTAATGTGTAAAGTTTCCATGACATATATGTGATGTGCCAAGAGAGATGCATCATGCTCTTTGTGCTGTTGTGCCATGTTGTTTTTTAAATCCCCATGTGTCAGCCAAGGGTGAGCCCTTTTTGGGGTTTGAAATCCTTTTCTCATTCCCATGGAAAGGAAAAGGACTTAGCTGTTTTAGCTTATAATATCTTAATCAATGTGAGGAATAGCTGAGATGTTGATTTGTGTAACTAAAATTCAGTTTATTCCTGTGTCTGCATGCTGTTCTTAGGCTTGTTAAGCAAATATGACGCAACGGCTGTATACTGATTGCCAATGTTTATTTGGACGAAATATGATTTTCTCAAACTGAAAATTTAAATTTAATGAGGCCAACATGTATATTTGTGGGTTCATGTAGTTCATTTCAGTTGGATCCATTTGGTAATTTTTTTTTTCTCACATCGTGCCCCCAAATTTTGATCTTCTTTCCAAATCATTTATATTTATTTAGGTAACTCTGTAATTTTTGTAGGATAAAGTTTACAAAATTGCTTCACTGTTTAGGTAAATCTGTTTTCTTTTTCCCTTGAAATTCCAGTTGATCTTTGGTGGACTGGTAGAAACTATACATAGTGATTGTGTCGCTGCCTAGTGAGCTTTCTCGTGAGGAAAAAGTTTCACATGGCTATGCTTGTGGAGCAGGTTGAGACTGAGAGTATCAAGAGATGAGTTCATGGAGAAGGTGACTAAGACAGTTGATTCTGAGAAGCTTAGTGTGGAGCAGCGCAACCTTCTGTCAGTTTCCCACAAGAATGTCTTTGGAGCCCAACATGCCTCTTGGCGCATCATATCGTCCGTTGAGAAGAAGGAAGAAGGCCATGGCAATGAGGACCATGTCACTCTCATCAAGGACAACCGTAGCAAGATTGAAGTTGCATCCACCAAGGTCTGTGATGGAATCCTTAAGCTCCTTGATTCCCACCTTGTTCCCTCATCTACAGCTCCAAAGTCCAAGGTCTTCTACTAAAGATGAAGGGTGACTAGTACAGGTATTATACTATTAATCTATTATGATAATACTATCGGCACTTCAGTTTCCTGTAAATTCTATTTTGCTGCACCATGTATATTTTAGGTTGAATCCAGGTGTATCAGGTACCATGTGGAGTTTAAAACTGGATCTGAGAAGAAGGATGCAGCCGAGAACACCATGGTGGCATACAAAGCTGCTCAGCTAATTTGCTTGTCCTTCATTTCACAGTTCTCATATTAAATTTTGTTGGCTAGGGCATTAGCCTTTTCATATGTCCAATTTATCATTCTCTGTAATGTGTTGCTAATTCTTTTTCTGCTAAATCTTTCATGATATTGCTCTGGCAGAGTTGCCCCCCTTCCCATCCTATTAGGCTTGGGCTGGTGCTCAACTTCTCAAACTCTCCTGACCATGCTTGCAATCTCACCAATCAGGTTTGATTTCTCGATCCATTACATGAACTGTATACTGTGTTTTTTTTCTTTTTTGTGATCCTTATGAAAATATGATCTGAATGCGAGCTATGTGGAAAATGTGAACTGAGTTTATTATGCATTTCACAGTTCCGACAACTGTTATGAAATAACCTGGCTTTAGCTATTACTTGTAACTAGTGCAACATGTTAGAATTTTTCAGCGAAGGAACAGTGTTTTTCTCTCACAACAAATCAGCATAAGTCAAATTTCAGCGAAACGAACAGGACATATAGTCTAGTGTAAGCAACTAAAGCTGAGTTGAATTGAATCTAAAATGCTGATGAAGAATTGAAGATAGTGATAAGGTATCATGATACTAAATAACAATTCTAAGGTTCTTAATAAAGAAAAAATTTAGATTAAGTGACAAGTGATGAGCAAAAATAGCAAGCATAAGCAAATGACAATTTGGCACCTGTTTCTTCTACAGGTCAGGAATCTTTAGGATAGTAACCTTACATTTCTTCTGGCGGAGTCAATTTGCTTGGTTCAGTGTTTGCCATTAAGTGGACTCTCCTTATATTTCTTGCCCTTGATCTATCTCAGGCCTCAGCATATCGAACTCATCCCTTTTCTGGCATAGCAGGGCTGTACTCTTGGTCTCTTGATTCTGCTATGTTTGTGTAAGGCTTTTGATGAGGCCATCTCGGAGCCGGATACCCCGAGTAAGGAATCCTATAAGGCCAGCGCTTTAATCATTCAGCTTGACCCTGTGGACTTCCCACATCTTGGTTTTCCTACGCCATAGATATTTTCACTAACATCCAATTGTTTTGTGGAGTCAATCCCTGAATATTCAGTTTCAAATTGCTTGGCACAGGAGGAAGCCACGGAAGAAATCAGAGTCTGGAGATAGGCAGTAAACAATCTACTGGTGAATCGGACATGTGCTCTGGGTTCTTGTTATTGTGCTTGTGGTAGCTGGAAATTGGAGAGCTCCATTGTGCTGTCTGCTGTGCTAGAATGGCCTACAGGTACAGGTGGCGTCAAGCAACAATTGGTTGAGGGTGCCTTTATTTATTTTTAACATTCGTGTCACTTTGTATTTGTAGATATTTAGTCCTCTCTATATTCGTCTGTTTCCTGTTGTTGATTTTAATGTGTTTCCGTTATATATGTAGATTGAGTCTTCAAGCTATTGCCAGCCCTTGTGTTGCTCGAAGCACGAAGCAATCCAGCTCCTCATCAGCGTGTTATACCTTTAATTAAAAAATAAAGCAAGACAATGATAAATCATTTAAGAGAAGCATTTAAGTTTTACACAAATTGCATTGCAGACTTTACATGGCTGTAACAACTACCCAAGGTTTGCCACGTGCCTGCAGTCTGAGGTCCATCTCAGGCTTGACTAGGTGATAAAGATCATAAAAGCGGAATAAATATTTTTTTATGTAATTGGATTTATAGATTTTTTAATTTGTTTGTTTGCCTAAGTCGCAATCGCAAGCCATGTGCGTCGTTGTAGGTATGGACAAAAATTATCATCACGGTGCAACGCACTGGCATCTAGTGGGTCTAAAACACCTCTTGACGTGACAAAGGAAAAAGATAATAATGAGGGGAAAAAAAGGAAAAGGAAGCCGTATCCAGTGTGTTGGGCTCTACCGCTGTCCCACGGGTGGGCTTCAAGCAAGGAGAAGATGGCAGCTGCGTTGGGCCATAGCCCATTACGACACATACTTGCAGCTTATTCATCCGTTTAGGGGGTGTTTAGTTTCCACCCAAAATTTTTTTACCTTATCACATCGAATGTTTGGACATATGTATGGAGTACTAAATGTAGACGAAAAAAACTAATTGCACAGTTTGGTCGGAAACCACAAGATGAATCTTTTAAGCCTAATTAGTCCATGATTAGCCTTAAGTACACATGTGCTAATGACGGTATAATTAGGCTTAATAAATTCGTCTCGCGGTTTCCAGGCAAGTTATGTAATTAATTTTTTAATTAGTATCCGAAAATTCCTTCCGATATCCCATAAAAGATCCGATGTAACATCTAAAAACTTTTCACCTCCCAACTAAACACCTCCTAGTCCCACCTCGCAGCACAGAGGCGCGGATTTGCTACATAAGGAGACCCAGGGTAGCATGCCAAAGCATACCTTTTTTTTGGCCTTTTGGCTAAGGTCAAGTGTATCTGTTCTTATCAGTTTAATATTTGATATATGGGCCATGTGCTCATTTTGATATTAAATTTATTTTTTTGTGGTAAAGGGTTTACTACAGTGGCTTGTCCGCCCTTGCGCAAAGCCGTTGCACTGCTAGCAGGGCCTGGCGCACCAAAACCAAATCTTAAATCAAATTTGCTTTTAATAACCAAATCTTAAATCAAATTTGCACTAAATAAACTTATTTATAATGGGCCACAGCTTGCAGCCGCGGCTAGGGTTTTGCTGCGGCAGCCGAACAGTTGGACTTTCGTATTTCATTCATATATAACTAAAAAAACTGAATTTGACATATTGAAAAAACCATCCATGCGCATAAACAGTGAGGCTATTCTCAGCAAAACTGTAACGCATGATTGTCAGCTAAATCAACCTAGAACTCTACGTCGTAGGACTAATACGAATATGTTGCTGATGTGGCTCAGCTAGAACCTAGAAGACTTGGTTTGTACTCCCCGTGTTTCAAGTTAGAAGATGTTTTGGATTTTCTAAATATAATTGTTTTTGCTATGCACTTAGATATACACTATGTCTAAATACTCCGTCTGTTTCAAATTATAATTCATTTGACTTTTTTTGACCCCAAATATAACAACTCGTCTTATTCAAAAAATTTATGCAAACATAGGTAAATTTAAGTCATTCTTGAAGAACTTTTGTTAATAAAGCAATTCACAACAAAAGAAGTGATATTTAGCACAAATTTTTGAATAAGACGAGTGGTTAAACTTGGAGTAAAAAAAAATCAAACGAACTATAATTTGGAACGGATTTAGTACATAATTAAAGAAAAGTATCTAGAAAATCTAAGATGTATTATAATTCAGAACGGAGGGAGTACTTAATATTGAGATATAGCAATAACAATTTTTTCGCAAATAATTTGGTCAGCTGATCATCCGAAAGACTGAAACACATTTTTTTTAGAATAATAGGTTTCCCCTGCTTTATTGATATAAAGCAACACAGTTTAACAGTTCAAGTTCAGATATCCGGCGCAGCGCGCACACAAGCCACAAGGCCCAATCGGCAGCTAAAGCCACAGATAAGACTAAGCCCTATTACATGGAACCAAAATCGCAGCGTTTGATGCCTCCAAAGGCTGAGCAGTTGATAGCGAAGCTGAAACACATTGGTCCTGGTTTCAACTAATTTTTCTGATAGACGACAAACCCTTAGCTACACTTTGTGACGCCATCTATCAGTTGGAGGATGCCATTGCATGCTCTATCTGTTATAGTATGAGCCAAATGCATGATGCTTGAACACACCAGGCCTCCTCTTCTCCAGCTCTGTCCGCAATCTCTGTGCTTCCATCTTTATGTTGATAAAATCTCTCTCTATGGCTTGAGACTGCTCAAGAAGCTCGATTTTTGCTCGTTTCTCATGCTCATATGCCATCCTGGAAATGAATTTTAGCCATGTGGAGCATTATTAGTAGTTGACCCACAAATCTTGGTACATTTAGAAAGACAAACAAAGCAGAAATTATTGATAGTTTTAATTCTTAAAAATGTGCAGAACACAATGCAACCTGCTTAAGTAATAGAGAAGATTATTTAAAAAATATATATATGTAACAAAGCATAACATTATGGAGACATTTTCTACATCAATGCACTGTAAATAAAATCACAAAACACAAACCTGGCCTTCAAAATCTCCTCTTGTATTTCATGCAACCCTTCTCTTATAGCAGGTATCTGCTTGTTCTCGGATCGGATCTGCTCCAGCTCCCTGTACAATGACTGGACCTTCACAGATAGCTCTCTGCGCAAAGCTTCCAACTCCATCTTTTCAGAACTTAGGAGCAACACTTCTGCCTTGATAGGTTTAAGAGCACGCATCTGTTCCTCTAATTGCATACCTCCCTGGATAATATCCCTGTATTCCATTTCATTATCAAGACGAAGTCTGGGAATAGTTTGTTTGGTAAGCATATGGATCTCATCTTCAATGACAGCTAATTCTTGCCTAAGGCCCAGAATATCCTCTAGCACAAGAGTATTATCAGCGGCAATTCTACGAATTTCTTCACTACGAACAGCAAGCTCCTCCTGGAAAGGGAGTAGAGGCATGGGTCCAGGAACTCCTCCGGGTAATGAATTTAGAGGGGAATTTCTATGGCCATTATTGCTCCAAGGTTGCCAAGCCATATGGTTTTGTGATGGTGCCTGCAATGGTGTGGTAGAAGAGGACCCACAGCATATGAATGGATAGATATACTTGAATAACATGGAATAAAAAATAAAACAATCTTGAACAGTTGAAATGGCATAAGTATGTGACTGCGGATTTGGATATGCTAAACAGCTTATCATTTTCAAACAAGCATGACTACATTTCAGTACACAAAACTGCATCATAGGCCATGATGGTAAAAACACAACAAAGGTAAAAAGAAGTTCTGGTATTTCATCAACCAATAAATTAACAGATTAGCTCATTTAGCTGTTTGCCACCATAAAAGCCCATCTATTAACTACTTTGAGAAAATCATTACACTTTCTATTATTTAGCTTCTAGTGCCATCTCATTCTATGTATTCGCACCCATTTGTTACAGTGGAATATGGATCAATTAAATTTCTGTATTCTATTTTACTGCATTGTCAAATGAGAAACACTGTTACATAATTAGTGTATAATTACAGTACTGGACTGATGTTCTCATTGTTCTATTATTTTGCTCTGGGTCGCTTTGTGTCCATCCTTGTGTAATCGCATACTGTAACTACTGCCAACGCATTGTTTACGGGCACGGTGGCCAATCGCTTGTTCTCTCTGCTTCCCTCTAAATGAAACATGTGCCCATGCACGTTCGTAAAAAAAGGTGTATAATTATATACTGATTGCAACTCATATGGCTTGGTGGCTGCTAAATAGAAATTCCACAATCATTGAAAGATCGCACAAAAAAAGAAGCCTACTACATCTCACAATCTAAACCACTAAAACCTACTACAGAGTAAAAGTTCCACAACCTTAAAAAGATTGTGCAAAAAAGGTTACAAAATTAGTGTGATTATCTAAATCGCAACTCATGTGGCTTGGTGGCAGGTGGCTACATAGTAGAAATTGCAGAACCCTTAAAAATTTTGCGCAAAAAAGAGAAAGCAACTACACCTCACATCTAAATCAAATCGACAGGTTATCAGATATCAAGTTATCCAAAATAGGTTAGGGAATATCGTTTTCTTGTCCATGAAATGGTTTACTTGATGTTAGAGCCAGCATGAGGACCCAAAAATTTAGCCCTAAATCCACAATAATAGCAACGAAATGAAGAACTAACTAAGGTATCCAGCAACCAGGTCACCATTCGATGCACATGCTACCAAAACAATCAGATAGCACACGACGAAACAAGTCTGGTAGAGGGTATCCGATGATAGTTACTTATTTGTTCATTCCCAGGCGACAAAGGTCCCAAGTTGTTGCTCGTACCTCTATGAAACACACGACCGTGGAGCAATTTTTAACAAAAATCGGTGGTGGTCTGCAGGAGGCAGGAGGAGCTACAGACCTGCTGGATGCTTCTCGTTGTGCTCCGCGACTACTGCTTCCGACCCGCACCACTCTACCCAGCAAGGCGCCCCGCGCCGCGTCGCTGCCGGACTGCTCGCGGAGGCCGCCGCGCCCCGTCCCGGGGTCAAACCGCCACCCAGCTGTCGCCTGTCGATCCGTCACCGAAGCGGCGAAGGCGTCGCCTGCTCCTCTGCTCCCACCATTGTCAGTGTGCTTGTCTTGTGGAGTGAACATAACTCGGGCCGGGCTGGGCCGGAGAGTATCCTATCCCTGATCCCAACTAGGCCACTAGGCCTGGCCTGGCAGCGTATCAGGCCGGACCGAGCTACGGCTTTGTTTGCCACTGCCTTGTGGTATCAGCCAATAAATCCGGTGGTTAACATTTTTTTTTAAAGAAGTTTTGCAAAGACTGCTAAGGGGGGTGTTTAGATGAAAAACTTTTGGAATTTGGCTACTGTAGCACTTTTGTTTGTATTTGACAATTAGTGTCCAATCATAGACTAATTTGGCTCAAAAGATTCGTCTCGTGATTTACAACCAAACTGTGTAATTAGTTATTTTTTATCTATATTTAATGCTCCATGCATGTGTTCAAAGATTCGATGTGATCGGACGAAAAGTAAAAATTTAGAATTTTGAAGGCATCTAAACAAGGCCTAAAATTCAAAGACCGTTTTTTAGCGTGTGGGACTTTTGAAAATATAATTGATGAGTCCAAAACTAGATTCTAGGAAGATACGAAGTAATTAGGAGGAACAGCTCCCTGGCCTCTGTAATATTGCCAACAATCGTCACTACGTAGTGACAACCCTAATGGGATATAAGCCACTAATTTTTCTTTTCATAGAGAGATAGTGCACAATAAGCTCAATGTTTGGCACAAGTAAGGCCCTGTTTGGTAGGGCTCCTCTCCGACTCCAGCTCCTGAGAAGCCTTACTAAGGGTCTGTTTGGCAGAGCTGTGCTCCCTGATTCACTGGTGAAGTGATTGTGTGGCTGAAAGTGATTATCTTTAATTGTTTAGCATAAACTCTCAATATCAGCATGGAGAATCACTTCACAGAATCAGGTGAAGCTACTTTTTTCAGCTCTCAGCCTCTTAGTTCATTTCAGAGAACCACTTCACAGAATCAGTAGAGAATCACTTCACTCTGAAAAAACCGTTTGGCAGCCGGGAAGTGATTCTTTTCGAGAATCCGCTCCATGGAGCGCTCCCAAACGCACCCTAAACAGTTTAGTAGGAGGAGCTGTTTGAAGCTATTTTCAGTGAAAAAAGAAGGAGCCGGAGTCGTTTGGAATCGTGACTTCTTCAAAACGGCTCCAACTTCTCCAGATGAGCCTTTGGGGAGTAGCCCTGCCAAACAGGGCCCTAAGAGCTAAGGTAGGCTCATATTCATTTACTGATAAGCAAACACTTTTACCTAGTCTTGGCCAATTTTCAGTTCAATCCATGTATCAATATCAATTATCATGGTGTCCATTTTCTCTCATAGATTCATCTGGAAGTTAAATTTGCACTTGAAATTTTATATTTTTATTGTTGTACTCTCAGTATGGAGTCATAATGATAAAAGATAACTTAGCAAAAAGAAACTAGACATGAAGTCAATAATTGCAATGAAACGATTAAGCATGCTTTCCTTGATGGTCCCTATGTTAGGTTCATTTGGAGAATAGTTTAGACTGCCACTAGGTTTACATCACCAAGGTCTATGTATCATTTACTAGTTGGCTTAATGGATTAAGAAACAAAGAGAAATATAATCAAATATCTTCAAAAATGTTTGTTATAAAAATATCAGTTACATTAGTTAAGAGAAACTGAACTGAGTACTAGCAAACATTAGGACGGCTTCTGTTTAGTTAAACCCAGAGTTCAGTTTCTATTAACTAATGCATTAAGAAACAAAGGGATTTACGAAACTTTGAATGTTTGCTAGTACTCCCCATCCAAAAAAGAACGTAAAATCTTATTTTCTGAGTAGTCAAACAGCGACTAGGTTATTTATAGAAAATAGTATCAACATTTATATCTTTAAATATATTTTTTAACAAAACATATATATTTCACAATTATCTAGTGATACTTATTACGCGTCCTTAGTTTTAGTAGTTTTCTGTCTATATTTAGTTATTTTGATTTCTTTGATAGCGAGACTTCCATTCTTTTTGGGTTTCATTCAAGAGTGTGTTCTTTCACCGCTCCATTTGATTAACTGTATGTATGTGATCCTAGGAACTTGGCAAAATCACCGTCTTTTTGCCTGAAATAACGTCGTCCCCTGGCCAGCGCGGCAGCAGGCCGGCTTAACAAGTCAAACGGATCCGGTGATCTTCCACCTCCTTGAACCTCGCATCGTCACTCATCACACCCCGATCGACCATTCCGAAGCCTGCGCCAACGACGACGACGACGATGCGTCCACGCGCGCACCTCGCCGCGCTCCTCCTCCTCGCCGTCGTCGTCGACACCGTCTCCTGCCGCCACCATCATGCCCCGGCGGGCGCCCCGCACGGCGTGGCCCCGTCGCAGCACCTGCTGCCGTGCCTGGAGGAGCTGCTGCCGTGCACGGCGTACCTCAAGACCACCAAGCACCCCTCGGCCACGTGCTGCACGGCCATGCACAACGCCGCGGCCGCCGAGATGCCGTGCCTGTGCCGCCTCTTCGCCGACCCGGAGCTGCTCGCCACCTTCAACGTCACCAGGGAGCAGATGTTCAAGCTCCCCGCCCGCTGCGGCCTCCCCGTCGGCTGCCGCACCGGGACCTCCTCCCACGAGCCTGGTTAGTTCTCTTCTCTGGTGGCCGGCGGCCGTTGCGGCGTTTAGCCACCCGATCCCCCTGCTGTGCACCGTGCACCCATCCGATGGCATCTGACACCTGAATGGATGCATGCAGTCGTGGAAGCGCCGCCGCCGCCCGCCCCGGTGCAGCAGCACCACCACCAGCACGGTGCCTCGTCGAGGGGTGACGAGTTCAGGAGCATCTGGAACCTGGTCGCGTCGTTGGTTTTGGGCCAGATGGTCCCCATGGCTGCACTATTTTAATTTAGGCTGTTTTGGATCATCTCGAGGCGCCTACTCCTGAATTTTCTTGCTATCCTACCTGCAGAGGGTGGTGATCCGTGTTGCTCTTCGTTTTAGCTGTCATATCGTAATGTTTTGTCGCCTCACCAGTTAGCTATAATGGACAGCGACGGAATCTATTTCAGATGTACTAGAGATAGATAGGAATTGCACTATGCATGAGTGCTGCTTGTTAATACAGTATTAACTGAACAAAATGGATGATGAAACACTAGCTCATTCTTCTCACTTAGCTCCACGGTGACAATGCAGATCAGATGTAAATATTGGTACTTAATCTATCAATATATTTCTGAACATGTGATACCAACATTATTTATGAATCTAAAAGCCAGTTCATCCATCAGAAAAAGCTATATTAACTGGATGCATATACCAGAACAGCTATATTATAACTGGATGCATCTACCAAAACAGCTATACTAACTGGATGCATCTACCACAGCCGATGATTGAATCTCAAATCTCGAGGTTCACCAGCATAGGTTCCAACTTCAGAGACCATACCGATTCCAAAGCGAACAATGGTTACAAGGCATTACAGGATGCGAAAGAAAATTCCCCTCGCACTGAAGAACCGAGTTAAGTTACAGCTCTGAAAGCTCATGTTAAGGTTTACATGGCAGATTAGTGCACAGTACATGGAAAAAAACAAGCTAGTTACAGCAGATTGGTTCTACATATTTGCATGGAGGGCGATGATCGTTCTACTCTCCTTAACCTTCTGCAGTCAAATGTCGAATAGAGAATGCGCTAGCTAGTAGACTGTTTCATGGCCCCTCATCGTGGATGGCCTAGTGGCTCAACAGCGGTTCTGAAGAGAAGAATATAGACCTTGTCGACAGAGAAGTATAAGAAACCTCCCAAAGAGTGAGTGACATAGGAACCAAAGCTTGTTCCAACAATGCAATGCCAAGCAGGACCATATGCCGTATCAAATTCCTGTGGGCAAATGGAAACAAGACATCCAAATCCTGGGTTAAACAACTAATATGCAGGCAACCAATGTTCTGGAAAGCAATAGCCTCAAGTAATCAGCATATTACTAGAAATGAATACTAGAACCCAGATTATACATTCAGCAGGTTTAGGAGGTTACAGGAAACTAATATTAAGAGTAAAAACTAATGGTTATAAATCATATCATGAAAGAGATGCACAGAGATACAATGATTTTCTACAGTCTCTCAGGTACACCAAATGCTCAATATAAAAGAAAAGCAATGCTTCATAAACGGAGGACATAATATTGCACTAAGCTGTAAGCTTGAAAACCCAAGAGACAACAGTCATTTTAGCAGCAAACCTGTAACAAATCCCTTCATCATAGTGACAAATTAAGGCTATTGGTACAAACAATCTTATGTAGGCTAAAATAAATTATTGTACACACAGATCATAACAATACATATGTTTTGTCAAGAATCTCCTTTTGGATATAAGCATTTTAGAGATCCATTTCAGCTAACACTACCACAGAATAGAAGTCCAGATTGCTCTGAATGATCCTCCGGGGTGCTTGTTACACATGTGGGGGCAAACTAACAGTAGTTGCTACTTGCTAGACAAGACAAAGATGGCATGGCGACAAAACACAATAAATGAAGAGAACAGAAGATTGCATTCATTCAACACATTGGCAGAACTTGACGACATCTAGGTCCACTGCTAACCTATGTTGAATTCAGAAGGTCCACATAAACAGGATATTAATGGCTACACAAGCAGATGATTTGCACTAATGCGCTAGGGTCTGAGGTAACGTTTTCAATATAGGGACCAAATGCCAATATCTGTCATTTAGAAATATCAATATGTCCTACTTTCTGCAAGATGCTCCTTTCAATAACTCTAACAGACACTGCATTGCGATCATGAAACAGTCCTGCTAAAGTTTAAGATGCATACATGACATTTCATGACTGGTCATCTCTAACCCTGGTGCCTTCCTCATCCAGATCGCCTCTGCTGTACTGATGGGCGAATCAATTTGCTAAAGAGCATCCAACAAGTCATATTTACTAGGCAGAATGTAAAGGTAGCTAATGAATTCCTCAAGGCCTGCCTCTTACATTGGCTGTAAGGTTAAAATAACTATCAAAATCGAAGCCATAGCACAATTCTCACACAACTACAGAAGCACCTCGAGGAATTCCATTTCATCTCAGAAGAATTGCAGAGAGGACAAACTGAATGTCAAACTGATTCTCTCTCTCTCTCTCTCTCTCTCTCTCTCTCTCTCTCTCTCTCACCAAACTGGATGTGTCCCTGATTTTAAACCCCTCCCAACAAGATTTGTTATAAATTATGACTAGCCACAGTGGGGACTAGCCAGTTAGCCATAGCCACGTTTCCTACAACCAACCTCATCATTAGTAACACCTACCCAAATCAAACCTAAACCCAACTGCATACCCGCATTTCTCTGTACCAGACCCACAACAAATAACTCGACATTGCGCCACAAAACTATGCCGACATACCTTCCCAGGAGAAATTAACTACCGAGATGTAGGGCGGGAGGTGGCATACCTTCTTGAGCGCGAGGGCGAGGCGCTTGCTGTCGAGGCGCGGCATGGCGGCGATGGCTTCGTAGGCGAGGCGGACCGCGCGGCGCTGCAGCGGCAGGGGCATGTCGGCCGCGCGCACCCGCACCGACACCTTCCTGCTGTCGTCGTCCTTCCCCTTGATCTCTTTCCCCTTCTCGTCCCCCGCTTCTTTGGCCTCCCGCTTCTCCTTCTCCTCGACCACTGGCTCCGCCGCCTTGGCCTCCCCGCGCTTCCCAACCGCGGCCTCCGGCTCCGGATTCGGATTCGGTGGTGGCGCCACCTCGGGCTCGGGCTCCGGCTCCGGCTCCGGCTGAGGAGGGGGAGCCGGGGCGGCGCTGAGCTTAGTGCGGCGGATGAGCGAGCTGAGATAGCGGCTGCGGCGCTCGAGCTCCTCGGACGCCGGATCCATGGCGGCTGCGCGCCTGCGTCTCGGACGGGGACGGCTGCGGGTCGCCTCGCCTTCGCCTCAGCTGCGGCAGCGGGCGAGCATGCCTGGCGGGCCCGGTTGGCTTCCTGCCGTTTTCCGCTTCTGCTGTGGGGCGTGCTTCGCTTCGGCAACGGCAAGGGAGGAGGAGCGTACTCGCGTCGTGGTCAAACCACGCAGGACAGGACCGCACTGTCCGGCTTGTTTTGTTTGGGCTCGGGGGGCGGGGATGGATGGGGCGGTGTGGGTGCGGACCAGGGTTTTTTTTACCGACCGGTTTTCGGTAACCGCCGGCCGCCGGTAGCGGTTTACCGGTCGGTTTGACCGGTAACTGGTCGGTAACCGGGCGAATTCAAATTTGAATTCAAACCTCCTTCGGTTCGGTAACCGGCCGGTTTGGAGCGGTAACCGGCCGGTTTGGCCGGTTTACCGTTCCAAACCGGTTTTTCTTTTTTTTTATGAATAAAAAAGAAATTTTGGTACTTCCTTTGCACAAATTAATGTAAAAAGACCACACAATGTGGTAAAAAATAACATAAGTCACTAAAGCAACAATATATAGTCGCGTACAAATACATATTCACTTAAATATATAGTCACTAAAACAACAATATATAGTAGCATACAAATACAATATATAGTCGTTTACACAAACAAAGATATAGTTTCCGCTCGCATGGTCAACTACGTAGGATGTATGGGAAGACCCCTTGTTGGCACGACATTTCATATTCGACGGTGGACATAAGAGAGATACCTTGCTGTCTAAGCAGGTCAGCCTTGTAATCTTGTCAAGTTTGTCCTGTCCATGCTGCTGTTGTCTCCCATTCTTGACCTAACATATTATAAAAACTGGGGTCTTCCCATTCATAGACCCATCTAGTCTGAGTCTGCATGGTCATGTCAGGAATGGGATAGCTATAAGTAGGCTGTGAGGTATCGCTGTAGGAGGAAGAAGAGTATTGTGGAGTGTCGTAGTCCGTCGGTGCATATGCTCTCCTCTGCGATGTCGGTTGTCCATGGTCACGGTCTTGAGTAGCATGTGTGAATTGGGTCTCGCCTGCAATCAACCATAATTAGTAGGCATAGACAGAAACAATTGTGTGTATGTAGGTGCAATGGATACCTGTGAAATGAAGACCTACATAACTACTACCACCAGCACCAATAGTAGCATCCCCACTCCCACCACCACCACCGTCTGTCCCACCAGCACCGCCACCATCACTCCCACTAGCACCGTCATTGGCACTGTCATCGTCACCACTGTCATCGTCACCACTATCCTGGGACTGGTATTGCTCATCCTCAGTCTCTGTGTCGCTGGTCACAGCTTTTCCTTTTCCTCGGTGACGCTTGCCGTGACCCTTCGGAGGCACCATCTGCATCTTCCTCTTCCCGAGGTGAGTTGCACCCACATTTCTACGGGCCCAATCACTGATGCAATCATGCCCCGTAGCCTGACGTAGATCATCGGGGTCTATTTGGTCACTGCCAACACAAACAAATGAATCACATAATACAGGTGAGACATACACACACATTTGTATATATATAAATATAATGTACCTAACAAGGTGTGATGGCAGAGGGACGTCCATTTCGTCAGAATCCTCATCAAGAACAGGAGGCAGATTAGATCTACCGTACTCCATCCATTCCCTAACCGGATTGCTCCGGTCATAGAATGAGCACATACTCCTCTTTCAGTGAGGTGCAAGCTTTCTTGTAGTTGGCGCCATTGTCGGTGACCACATGTACAATATGCTCGGCACCAATCTCCTCCACCACCTTCCGAATCTCCTGAAAAACGCATAACATATTATATATACACACATATATATATAAATAAAAAGAAACACATGACAACTATGTTTAGAACGTACCCTGTACAAATAGTTAGCATCTTGACTTTTTCCAGATGCATCAATGGATTTGTGAAACCATGTGACCCCATTGCAATAAATCAGAAAGTTTATGACACTCATTTTTGTGGGGCCAGTCCATGAATCACACATCAACGTGACACCAAAGTTGGGCCACTCCTTCTGAAACTTCGCATATCTATCCTTCAAGTCTTTCTCATTCTGTTCTAGGTACTTGCCATCAATATCTCTTCCAGTGGGTGACGCGATGCCTTCACCTGAAACCATAAGCAAACAATGAGAATATGGAAACATACATAAGGCCATAGGTCTCCACGTATAGGTACTTACCCCACTTCTGTGTCTCTCGCACCGCACTGACAAAGTACGGATTATCGGCATTTCTTCCGGGGATTCCTACATAATGGAAAAACTTTCCCCAAGCTTTACCAATAGCTTCCTTTGCATTTTTCCCCTTCTGCGTCCAAGAGCCTGTATCAATCCTTTGTTGCTGCATTCCTCTCCTCCCACCCGCTGCCACATGATAGTCCTCCACCTCCACTGGAGTCTCCCTCCGTGATCCCGCTCTTCTAAACAACCTGTCAATAGGATTCCCACCTTGCGAACCACCACCACCAGCACTACCCCCTCCACGGTGGTAATTACCTCCTCTATGTTGCACCCTCTGCTCGTACTCATATTCTGCTCTTGACTGGTTGAGTGCTTCCCTCATCTGAGCCTCATATTCATCATCACCGAGGGGATGGTTTCCCTCAGCTGCAGCTTTTTCTTCTGCCAACCTTTGTCGAGCCCGGTCAGCAGTCGTCTTCTTAGCTCTGTCAAGATCTCGCCGAAAGTACGCACGCACATCTGGTGGCACACGGGCGCAATGCAAGGTGTCCGCCCCGTACCCGGCCAAATGCTGTTTAAATCTAGTGCAACCACCGCCTGCTCTCGTCACATGACAATATTTGCATCTCCATCCAGGAGCAAGATTTTCACCATGCTCCCATACAACGTCTCTGTTTCTGCCTGACATTGTCTACTCTACCTGCATAAACGGACAACACAAAGTCACACCTAAATAAAATGTATCCTAAATCCTACCACAAATCCTCCATAATATATACCTAAAATATACCTAAAATCTATACCTCACATACACAAAGTTACAATATATACACAAAGTCACACAATATATACCTAAAATCCTAAATCCTACCACAAATCCTACCTCTAATCCTAAATCCTAAAAAAAACATCCTAAAATAAATCCTACCTAAAACCTAACCAACAAACTATCCTAAATCCTAACACAAATTCTACCTAAATCCTAAAACTACTCTAAATAAAAAAACAAAAAAAAACTTACCTGCGCGGTTAGCCGCGGAACCGGTCGGTAAACCGAGCTAACCGAGCGGTTAACCGAGCTAACCGAGCGGTAAACCGACCGAGCGTCGCGGCCTCGGTAAACCGAGGTGGGCGCGCGGTAAGCCGGCGGCGGCGGGCGAACGGCTAGGGTTGCGCTCGGACGCTCGCGGTGGGGGAGAGGAAATGAAGTGTCGGCGCGTTTGACCCCCCCCCCCCCCCCCCCCGCTCACTGCCAGCTGGTTTTGTGCCCGTGACGGCCTAATGGGCCTCACGGGCCTTAACGGGCCGGCACTGTTTTTTTTCTTTTTTTTCAAACTTCTATTCGTATAAATAAATAATAAACGAACTCAAATTTGAAAAAAATTTTACACCATTGGCTTCTATAAATCATGGACTATTTTTAGGAATTTTTTCAGTATTTTTTTTCAAATTTTAAATTTGAATTTGGGGAAACCCTAACCGGACCGGACCGGAACCGGACCAGTCCGATTAGGGCGGTTACCGCGGTAAACCGCGGTAAACCGGCCGGTTTTTTTAACCCTGGTGGGGACTCGGTCGGGGGGCCCTCCCGGCGTCGTCCGATGAGATGGCCATGCTGTCTGCTGTGTGTGTTGAGTGTTCACCGCACCGCACGGCACCGGCACGGCGGCACCGCAGGGCACGGTGCGCCCGTGCATGTTTTGCTCCGTCTGTACTGTGATTCTGCATAAGGCCGTACCCGTACCTAATAAAATTTTCAAGACCGGTGTGAAGCATAAAACGAGGCAGATTCTTCAATCTGTCCATCAAACACCCGGAGAAATAACCAAATTAATGATTTTGGCCCACACAAAAGCAAATCATTTGGTTTGGCCTATGCAAAACTATCTCGCGGGAAAGAGCTCGTAGTCAAGTGATTACATCAGCCTTAGTAACACTTCTGGTGATGGATTTGACTCCTGTGAGAACAAATATCGGAAATGCTCTGATCCGGATGGACGAGGAGCCACGTCAACTTTAATTCTCGTGTACTCTGGTCTAGCTGACACCACCGCCGTTTATTTTTACTCCCACTCCAATAGTATGACATAGGGATGGATGACGTGAGTACGTGACATAAGATCAACGGCTGACTTGAGCGGACCACACAACATACAGTTAGACTGTCCGCGCTCTTCGTCCTCTATTTTCATCCTCTAAAAAGAATATTCTAGCCTGGTCATCAAGATTATCTCCTCTATACTGGTTTCTCCCGCACCCATCCATACTCTATGTCATCCTTTATCCATTGTGTGGGGTCCACTTATAAGTTTTTTTTATTAAAAACCCCACCCTCCCCTTCTCTCTCCCACCCATTCTCTCTCTCCCACCCCAACAGCCATGGGCACGGGCTCCGGCGGTGACTCGGGCGAGCAGGGCGGCCGCGGCGTGGGCGAGCAGCGCCAGTGGTGGCCGTGGCGTGGGCGAGCACTGGAGCCGCGCCATCCTCACGAAACCGCCGCCGCCGCCGTGAGGCGGGCTCGCCGGGCACCGCCGCCATGGTGGTGGTGGTGGTGGTCCTGCAGCGGCGAGCTCCACCCGCGCGAGCTCGGCGCGACGGCGGCCCGCGAGCTCGACGCGACAGGGCGGTTGCGGCGGGCGGGGCCTCCCTGCTCTGGCGAGCTCGGCGCGGCCATGGCGTCGGGCGGGCGCGGCGGGTGCGGGCGGGCGTGCGCGGGCGGGCGCGGCAGCGCGGGCGGGCGCGGCAGCGCGGGCGAGCGGTGGACGAGGAGCGCCGGTGGTGGCCGTCGACGACGACCACGACGTCCTGCTCCACCGCGGGACGACGGACGCGGCCTTCTTCTCTCTCCTCGAGCAGGGCCCGCACCGTCCTTTACCGGGCTCCCGCTACCCCGCTATATTTGCCGGAGAAGCGCCGCATCTGGGACGTAGCGGGACGTTTCCCGTCGCCCGCTGCGGCCGTTTCATCCGGGAAATGGTCCTGTAGGGTGCTTTACAGCACCCCAGTGCGGACAGCCTTAGCACCTGGTGTCAGTGGTGAAGTCACCACCTGGCTGGCCGGCAGGGCTTCTCGGCGAAAAAAATTCTTTATATCAAAGAAAAATACTAGAATGTGCTAGCTAAATTTTTTTAATACGATAATGATACCTACAGGGCGTCCGTTCGTCCGAACGGACCCCGCACACATTGCGTGCCCCCCTGCGCTACATGCCCCCGCCCGCGTCGCGTGTCGCACACCCCTGCCCGCACCTCCCCCCGGAGCTAAAGCTAAGCTACAAAGACTAATAGGCAGCGATGGTAACGGTAGACTAGAAAATGGCATGGATTCACCACCTCCATCGTGTCTCCCATCGCGACCACGCTCCATTCACCTGCCGAGGTCCATGCCGTCGATGAGCTCCACACTGGCGACCTCAGCGCCACTCCGGGGCATCGAGCTTCACGCCGGCGTCGAGCTCCAAATGTTTCATGCGTTTTAGATATATGTTTCATATGTTTCATTTGGATGTTGCATGTGTTTCATTTGGATGTTGCAGAAGTAGATCTGGTGTTGCAGTGGCTATAAATATATGTTGCAAGTGTATGTTTCAAATGTTTCAGCTATTTCAAATGTACGTTGCAAGTGTTTTATCTGAATATTGCATATGTTGCAGTAGCTATACACATATGTTGCAAACGTATATTCCAAATGTTTCACCTGTTCAAAATTATGTTGCAAGTGTTTTATCTGGATGTTGCATATGTTGTAGTGGCTATACACATATATTGCAAATGTATGTTTCAAATATTTCACTTTATTGTAGAGGTATGTTGCAGCAAATATTTCAGCAGCAGAGCGGCACGCAAGCGCGCACAAGCACGCGAGCAACGACACGTGAGCAGCAGGTGTAGGCACGCAGCAGCATACGAAGTACTCCGACGCGAACAGCAGAGAGAGGGAGGGAGTACGTAGCAGGTGCACAACATGCGAAGTAGTATGCAACACGCTAGCCACAAAGTCTTCTCGTCTTATCGGCTCGCGGGGATCCACTGCCACCACCGTCTCCACATCCAGACCTGTGCCTGTGGTGAACGTCAACCACGTGTGCTTCAGTTTGAGCAACCGTCGCAGGTTAGCGGCACTAGCCAGCCGGTGGGCAGAAGATCTCTGCATCGCGTCCCTGAGAGCCACAGCGAATCAACCAATGCCTTCACCACTTCTCTCTTTCCATATTAATCCCACCCCTCCTGTCTTGTCTCTACTTCCTCACTTTCCCTCGCTCGATTCGATCTCTGTGCGCGTAGGCGTCCGGACGGGTGCTAGCATCCGGATGTCCGGACGCTAGCCACGCCGAACAAATATTCTAACAACGTCATGTTTAAAAAGGAGAACTATCTCGTTCGGCCCTTCCAGTATTTCTGGGCTTGTTTGCTTGAGACCATGGCAAAGCTGCCTGGTCTAGGCATCAAATTCAGGCCATCGATTTCGTCTTGCTGCCTGGCCGCAGTTGCCTGGCTCAAGCCACCGTCCAAACACGCCCTCAATGCCTGGTGGGAGGTTGCCACGGAGGAGACGAATCAGACAAACTCTCTCTTACCATTTAGGAAATCACAAATGTTTATCTATAACAAGATAGAGCACGAGTAACCACGATGACTGTTTAAGTCTCGGAAGAAGGGACAGTGCCTGTATAGGATGCTAAGAAAATTATGCCTGCTTTATAAGACCATTTAGGGGCTAGGACGAAAGAAAAGCTCAGTTCATTTCAAGCAAAGGGTTCGTGTCCAGTAGCATCCCACGGGTCTGTTTTTTTATATAAAAAAATAAAAACGACTGAAATTTACGCCAAGGGGTGTTCGAGCCGAGAACTTTTTTCAGGTTCACGTTTGGCTATCCAGGCCCTATACGAGTTGCAGGCCAAGCCAGATATAGAGCATGTTTGGAGGGGCTCCGGCGGCTCTGGCTCCTGTAGCAGTATTGTCGAGGAGCCGCCGGAGCCTCAAATATCTGGCACCTCCGGCTCCTCTTGTTTTCTCGTTGCTTTTTGTTAGAGGCTCCTCCCATCCGGCTTCTTGCTATAGGTAAGAACAGTGATGCACAGTGCTGCTGCGTAGGAAGTCGGAGCTAGCCACTGGAGCTGGCCCATGTTTAGATTGTAAATTTTTCTAACCCGATGAATAGTACAACTTTCGTCTTATTTAACAAATATTGTCCAATCGTGGACCAACTAGGCTCAAAAGATTCATCTCGTGATTTCCAACTAAACTGTGTAATTAGTTATTTTTTTATCTACATTTAATACTCCATGCAAGCGGTTAAAAATTGATGTGATGGAGAGAGAGTGAAAAAACTTGGAACTTTGAGGCAAACTAAACAAGGCGCTGGTGCCAAATAAGTCCGTAAAGTAGACATCCTCATGCTCCTCATTCTCCAATCTTTTCATCGGATATAATTCTCCATGAGACATATATTCTATAGCTACAGTTGATTCCCTAGATAAACTGTAGGCTGTGTTCGACCGGTTGTATTTTTGGCTGATACTAATGCTAATTTATTGTGAGAAAAAAAGCACTATTCCATAGTTGGCTGATTTTGGCTGATAAGCCAACAGAGCCAACCCACGACCTCTTAATTCATTTAAGAGAATAACCTTACGCAATGAGCATCGGATCATATTTAGTAAAAATTAACTGTTGGGAAGCTACTCCTAGATTCAACCTAGAACATGAATATAGAATTACTATTTAGTAAAGAACTGTTGGCAAGCTACTTCTGGATTGGATTCAACCTAGAAGATGCTATTTGCTTCAAAAAGGCAGTATAATTGCTTCAAAAAAAACCTAGAAGATGCTATGGAGTTCTGATAGAGACCGACAGCCACATTTGAATATACAAGATGTGCCGATCAAGAAGATTCAATCACAAATGCCGGGAGTGAGGAAACACAAACACTGCACACTTTATAACCAACAACAATATTCCAGGTTGCAGCCTGCAGGCTAAAATTGCAAGTAAGCTCAACTGCGCAGAGATCTTAAACAAAATTGCACGAGCGCTAATCCAATGCTATGCTATCAGGCTTTATAAACTTTAAAAAATGATCCTATTACCAGGTCAACTATTTGTCTATTTCACTTTGTGTGCTCGCTCATACGGTGCTTTACATTCCTTGACTTTCGTCCGGTTTTTTCATCAGCAACTGTCTGTTTTCAACTGGATTTAGATAAAAGACAGGAAACTTCCAGTTGAAAGAAATAAACTTCACACAAAGTCCATCTTAAAATAAGCAGGGGCTCGGATTCTTTGTTAGATGGGTCAGTGAAGCTATATTTTGCATAAACAAGGCTTACGGAAGACGTAAGTTGGCAACAAGTGATGGTTAGGTTGAGATCCAAAGGAAATATCACAAAGACAGTGCCAAAAAATAACCGAGTTCCTGAGCATAAAGAGAAATATAGGGGGCAAAGCAAAACTGACGCACAAATTTGAATCTAACACAACATTCAAAGAACAGCCATTATAGCAACCATAGGACGATCTAAACTTCCAAGAAAGGCAGATTCTGTCAAGGGAAAAATCTACTCAAAACACATTATTGTTAAATTAAAATCCAATGCAGTGTTATCAAACTTTCACCAAAAAGCATTCATGCTTCAAAATGACACAAAAAGAAAATGGGCGTGCCAAAATTGTATACAAGGAAACAGGTTATGGGACCTTTGCCTAAACAGTTCTACAGTATCTAGTTCCTTCCAGCAAAACTAGCTGCAAAACCAAGAAATCAACAACAAAGCAAATATTAATAGCAAGTAGCTCAATGTCTTAATAAACTAGTCAGATAGCAGCTCCGTTCGCCATTAAAAGGAAATTGAAAAAAAAGAACAGATAGCTCCAAACTATGCTATATGTCTCTGATTCTCAAAAGCAGAGTGTACTGTTTTCAGTAGATCGTGATAGCTGAACACATTACTTATAATATGTGAAACAATACTTATAATATGTGAAACAATACTTATACTTATAATATGTGAAACAATACTTATAATATGTGAAACAAGCAACCAAACTCGAACCAACCAGTACTCAGTTAATCCACAACCACAACCAAGCTGGACTGTTAGACTTAAGATAACCACAACATTAACGAGGCATTGACAACAAGCACATTCAACAAGAGATCATCACAATCACAATAACGATAAGTATTCTGGCAATAAAATGAAGCAATTGTTGAATAGATTCTCCATCTGCCGAACTTTATGAGCAGTGCATATCACATATCACCATCTTTACCCAGCATCGAATCGTACCACAAAACCATAACTAAGTAGATGCATCTGAAATTACTGAAGTACTTCAATAGGCCACTAAGGCACTAACTAATTACGGGGAAAGAGACGATCCATTCACCGGGCGGCGTTAAGCCCGAGCAGCATCTGGCCATTGTCGCCGGCGGGGATGTAGGAGACGTTGGGCGTGCGCGCCAGCACGCCGGCGATCTCCTTGGCCGCCTCGATCCTCCTGAGTTCGATCAGGCCGTTGCCCGCAGTGGTCGTGGCCTCGGAGATAAGGCGCGCGGCCTCGCTCTCCCCCTCGGCGCGGACGATGGCGGCGCGCCTCTCCTGCTCGGCGCGCGCGACGAGGAACCTGGAGCGCTCGGCCTCCTGCTGCGCGACCTGCTTCTTCTCGACGGCCTGCGAGAACTCCGGCCCGTAGGCTAGGTGGGTGATGGCGACGTCGTCGAGGACGATGTTGAACTCGCGGGCGCGCTGGGTGAGCGATTCGCGGACGAGCGCGGAGACGTGGGGACGCTCGGTGAGGAGCTGGTCGGCGTTGAACTGCGCGACGACGGCCTTGAGCACCTCGTTGCCGATGGATGGGAGGACCTTCTCGTCGTACTCGAGGCCGAGGGAGTTGAAGATGTCCGGGAGGTGTTCGACGTCGGGGCGCGACAGGACGCGGAGCGTGAGGTTGACCATCTGGAGGTCCTTGGTGCCGGAGGTGGAGGAGAAGCTGTGAGGGCGAGTGCGGATGTCGAAGATGAAGGGCTTCTGAAGGATGGGGGCCAGGAAATGAGTGCCCTCTGACGTCGTCTGCGGGAGCACGCCGCGGACGCGATCGAAGATGACGGCGCGCTCCCCACCGTCCACCGTGTAGAAGGACGTGGAGGCCGCGGACGCCGCCACGCCCAACCCGACCGCCACCTTCGCCATCCGCGTCAGGAACGACACCGCCGCCTGCCCGCCGCCTGCCATCGCCTCCTCCTTGATCTTACTTGCGGTGCGGGATTGCTCGCTGGTGGTGAAATTCGGTTTGGGGTTTATTCGGCGGCGTGGTGACCTGGGGGTTTTAAAGCCGTGCACGGGACGCCGCATCTCCTCCCCTTTCTTGGCAGGGAAGAAGATGAAGGTTCCAGTCAACCGCGTCAGGTGGACGGCAGCGATGTGGTGCTGAGATTCGTGCGTGGACCTGCTGCGGATTGGGCCTCGTGTTGGTTAGGGGACTGTGGGCCAGCGTATCCGAGGAGGCCCGCGTTCTGATATCTTGGTTTCCATACAAAAGAAAAGGAGTTCTAGATTTGTACTTAAGTAAAAAACTAGCAAATATGCCCGTGCGTTGTAACGGGAGAGATAAAAACACTAATCGTAACAACTCATAATTATATAGATTTATTTTGTCAATATAAAATCATAAATGATCAAAACTGGTTTTATTAACGGCAGAAAGATCCTGAATAAATTTGTCGTTGCATAATTTTGAACAAGCTCTAAAAGGAATTATTCGGAGCCTCTCCGGTATCCTAATATCTATATGAATTGGTCTTCTATCCAGATGTGCATTAGAGAATGGACACTAAGCTAGAAAAAAACTCCAGAACAGAACTAAGAAAAAAAAAACCTCCACACACAGAGAGAGAGGCGACGTTGAAGGAAGTTGCTAGGCCTAAAGAGACCACAACATGTATATACAAAAGAAAAGTTGTTAGGCATATCAGCCCAGAGAGGTCGTGAAGGCCCAATTCATGTCATACACATATAAGCTAGCTAACCCTAACATTATCCTTTCATTGTCTTGTTCTTAGCCTTCCGGTCCGTCCCTCCGCTCCCAAGCCCCACCGCCACACCCAGGTCTCCCAGCATAGCACCGACACTGCAGTAGCCATGCGCCCACGCCCACTTGTCGTAGATGGAAGAGAGGATGGTGCCGGCTAGCTTCTTCGCACGACTGTGACGGCCGGATGCCGAAGCTACCAACGCCTTGCGGGGAGCGAGGGGTCGCTGGACGGCGCGCGCGTCCTGGAGTCCTAGCAGGCTCGCACCGTCTGTGGGGAGCCAGGACTTCGGCTGCTAGATGGAGCGCACGGCCGAGACTCCAATTGATGGGCTGGAGGCTGGAGCTACAGAGGTTGCTGCTGCCTCCAGAGCTACAAAACTGGAGTTCGAGCCTTCGATGTGCTCCCGTGCTGCGGCTTCCTCGATGTTAGCCCGCTCCGGCACCTCTACACGGCCACGCCCCAGCGTCCTCCCGCTCCGACAACTCTGTGCGGCTGCACCCCGATGCCTCGGCATCTGCCCGTTCCGGTAGCTCTGCACCCCGGTGTTCGCGTCGTCGCGCGGCTCATGGCCTCGACGACTCCCGTTGCTGCGCCGCTCCGACAGCTCCCCGCGGCCGCGTCCCGACGCCCCGGCATCTGCCCGCTCCGATAGCTCAGCGCCTTGGCGTCTACGTAGTTGCGCGTCTCATGGCCTCGACAACTCCCGTTGCTGCGCCGCTCCGGCAGCTCCGCGTGGCCGCGTCCCGACGCCGTGGCATCTGCCTGCTCCAGTAGCCCTGCGTCCCATCGTCCGCGTCGTCGCGCGGCTCGGTCTGGTGTGTACTTGTATTCGATTTGGATTGCCCATGTTGTATTATATTGCTACGATTTCGTGATCTACAAGTTCAGTCTTGGTTTGGTCTTTTGCATTGCTTGCAGATTTGAAAAAGCTTCATTATAGATTTGGGGCCCCAGAGGAACTCTGGTTTATTTCGGAGTGGAGATCGTTAGGGAGTGGGGCGGCAGACAGAAAAGGGGCGGAAACAAAAAAATCACAGAAATTTTCACTTTTAAATATTAGGTATAGAATAGGACTAAATTATATATAAATATTAGTAACATTTATATCTTTGTACCATAAAATACATGATTTATCTAACATACTTATTCGGTACTTATTTGTATAGTTATGTTCAAATTTAAAATTCAAAGGCGAATCGTAGCAGCTGATTAGATTTTTATGGTAGAACTTATATGCCTGGGTTCAATTTCTCGGTTTGATATGGGTACTCGTATTTTTATATATTTATTTCAAGATCTAATGGTGCTATTCTTTTTAGTAAAAGACGACGTGTCTCTCAACAACGAGTCACTTGTGGTGACTTTTACCAATTGTGATATATACCGACTTAATTTTCGGAGGTGCCATAGATATAGGATGTGCGCGCGCGTGCTCTCATAGGGATAAGTGTGTGTTGGCAACAAGGTGTTTATGGTGATTTCATCAATCTTAAGATTTGTTGACTCGACCTTTCAGAGATGTTCATAAGGATAGGGTGAGTGTTCATAGAGATGGAGTGTGTGTGCCTCATAGGGATGAATGTGTGTCGACAACGAGGCGTCATCTATGGTAATTTCATCAATCTTAAGATTTGTTGACTCGGTCTTTCGGAGATGTTCATAGGAGTAGGGTGAGTGCTTATAGAGATAGTGTGTGTGTGTGTGTCGACAACGTAACATCTGTGACGTCAATCTTGAGATATGTCAGCTCAATCTTCCAGAAGTGCTCATAGAGGTAGGGTAAGTGTGCATGCATGTATGTTGAAGGGACCGTGACCCTCAAAAGGGTGAATTATTAGACAACTTACAAGAGTCCACACACTCTATAACAACCTAGATTCAAAGTGCCTATTTAGGCATGTCCACACTCCATAACATCCCAGAGTCAAACCGGTTCAAATCTACACTACACGTTCAGTGGACAACACACTCCAACCAACTACGTATGCTTTCGTCCTCATTTCATGTAAAAGGATTAATACGGGGTTGGTAGTACAGACTCCAAAAGGCTTATATGTCGGTTTAACATACTCTCAAATACCAAGGTGGTGCTAAAAATCCACAATCTCACGTCAACAAACACATAAGCATAATTCAAACTAGGTTGGTTATCACACACAACCCCCAACCCCCAACCCCCGAGGGACCAATGTCCTCGTCGGCCTAACAAATCCATAATTGGGCAAACGTGTCCATGTCCACAAAAATTGGCTTGATACCATTTGTAACGCCCTAGAATCCAAACACCTCATATCATTCTGCAGGCAAAGCGAACTACGCACTCGCACCAACCCACTTAAGCTTATGTTCTCACTTCACGTAAAAAGATTAACATAGGGTTAGGAGTATAGACATGGCCGACTCTAAGGGGTGGGCGGGCAGTGCGACCGCCGGGGGCCCATGGAGCTAGGGGGCCCAAGACCATATAGGTAATTAGTACATATAATTTTTTATTCGGCATAATAAGTATTTGAAGGCCCATCACAAACTAGCTCAAGCCATAGGTAACTCTTCCTTCTAGTCTTATTCTACGTAACCTGGATCCATCGAGCGGAGCTCAGGCGACGTTTGGTTTGATCGTTTCCTGCCGCCGCGACCCTGCTCATCAACGCGTTATCATGATGAGGAGACGAGACGCTGATGCACATCCAATTCGCTCCTCACCCGGCAACCGGCAACGGCAAGGACGTTGTAATTTTGATATTAAAAATTAGTTTAACGGGCCCTTATCATCTTACTTGCCCAAGGGCCCTTAGAATTATAGAGCCGGCCCTGAGTATAGACTCTTAAAGCTTTATATGTTGGTCTAGCCCACCCTCAAAATACCAATCATGCTGCTAAGAGCATCTCCAAGAGTTTTCTACTTTTTTCTCCTAAAAACTTGTAGTTTGGCAACTCCAAAAAAGATATTGAGATGAAAAAAAGGAGGTCATCTCCATGAGTTTCTAATAGATGGCATCTAAAAAATCAAATTTGAGGCCCACATCAATTTGTTTCTGGCTTTTTTTGTTTTTTTGTCGTGGGAAACAGATCAGGGCGCCGTACCCTTGAGGCCGCGACCTCCCTGCCGCCGCCGCCAAGTCCCGTGCAACGCGGCGCTCGACTGCACCGCTGGGAGGTCAGGCTCAGGCGTCGGCGACTGCGCGGCCGGTGCAGCAGCTGCTGCTGCTCTGTCCATATAGATGATGCAGAACATATGGTGCCCAGACATGCCATACGCCGTGCTTGGCAACGTCACGAGCCCGTCCGACTGCCAGGCCACGTGCATGGCCGACTGCCTCTGCGCCACCATGCTGCTGAACACCAACGACGGCACGTGCACAAAGCAGCAGCTCCCCTGAGGTCGTACAACTATCGGGAGCTGGAGCAGGCGACGTGCGGCTTCTGCGAGCCGCTGGGCCGTGGTGCGTTCGAAACGGTGTTCCGAGGCACTCTGCTGCAGCACAACGGCGGCGAGAAGGCAATCGCCGTGAAGCGGCTGGAGAAGGTGGTGGAGGAGGGCAAGCGTGAATTCCAGCGAGAGGTATGTGCCATTGGTGGGCGAGCCACTAGAACCTGGTCCGTCTGTTGGGTTTCTGCCACGAGAGTGCTAGTTGGCTGCTGGTGTACGAGTACATGAGCAACGGGTCGCTGGCGGAACTCCTGTTCGACGGTGACCCACCGCCGGCGTGGAGCGAGCAGATGGGCATCGCATTGGACGTCGCACGCGGGCTGCACTACCTCGACGACGAAATCGCAGGAAGAAGGAACGCCGTATCCGCGTGAGCTCGCTTCCGCGTAAAGTTACGTGGAACGGGGGAAGTTTTCCGAAGTGCGTAAATTTTAGGAGGAAGTATTAGGAGTTGTTGGAGAGGAGTTCTTTCTTATCTTTCTAAAAACCAAGGATTAGGAGGGGGTTTAGGGAACTCTTGGAGATGCTCTAAACCCCCAAATGTCTCATCAACAAACGGAATAATTAACCAATTGCCACTATTTAGTGAGAGTGGCAACAGATTTGCTACCCACGTGAGAGAAGTGGATGTGAGAGGGATTAATTGACCATGGCTAAGAGTGACAAATAGACAAACACATGGGCCACTGTAGACCTAATTCAAAGATGTCACTTACTCTAGCTTCCAGCATCTCTGAGTCTAAGGATGGCAACTCCACAAATTCTTGGAGCTGGAGTTGAACTAAACATGCCTTTTTTATCATGCGGAGTACATAATATTTACACATTGTGACCATTGACAAAGGAAAATATCAAGTTTAAAATAGATATCTAACTATCTAAGGGGCTTGACTGGAAATAAATAAAAATAGAGTATGATTTCAGAGTAGAAAAGTTTCACTAGGGAAGTTATTCATCAATGTTTGTTGCATCCATTAAAACACGGCCCCTTTACAATATGTTTTAGTTCCTGTACATGACCATTGAATTTCACATCTTTTGTTCTCTCGGAGATACTCGTTTGCAGTGGTGAGATAGTAGTTGCGGTGTTGTTATTCCCTAACAACTGCTAGGATCTTTGGTGCATGAAAGTTTGACTCTATGGTTATAAGTGGGTACTTGGAACTTAGAAGGCTCATCACGTGGGGTTTATGTGTTGTGTAACAGTAAAGACAACCTACTGGCGACCATGGTGGAGCCTAACAGGGGAATATCAACCTCTCTCTTCGTCCTCTTCTTCTTTCTCCATTTTTCTTTTCTTCGGCTTCATTTATGGTCAAAACTTCGTTGGGGGAGCTTACGGGGCCTGTTTATTCATGCTAGGGCTGGTGGAGTCCCCTACACCCCTTAAATCTGGATATGTGAGCACCAGTATTTCTCATTACATTACATGGAAAAAGAAATATTCTTTTACAAGATATCAGGGCTTAATTACTTGAGCATTCTAGAAGCATTATAAGAATTAGCAGTGAAGATCAAGCTGAGTAGCCATGCCAAATAAAACATGTTACATCAATTATTGGCGGTACTAAATTTCTATTGCACCATCAATTGTCTTCTTGTTCTTTCTTTGTGAAATTGTCTAAACATACTTTTTAGTTTCACACTTCATCAGTTGTAATTTGCCGATTATAATTAATCCTGCAAAGCAGTCCTTTCGTTCTACATGTGGCAGCAAATTACATCCTTTACTGATTCATAGGAAAATCACATTTTATTCTACTTCTATGGGAATGTTTGATCAACTAAAACTTTAAAAAACTGTGGCTAGTTACAAGTTAGCTAATAAAAAAATTCGACTGGTAAAAAGTTAGAAACGGTTTGGATCTCTCACTTTATAGGTATAGTCTTACATGCATGTAGATTGTTTGTTACTAGTGCAAATGTCTCTATTAGGTGCTATTAGTTGGTTGGAGGCAGCTAATAAATTATTGCTAGTTGTGTTGGCTTTTTATTAACTACTCCATGAGCAATAAGCTGAACTTTTTGGAGCTTCTACAACTTCATTAATAATTTTTTTCTTTTTTTAATTGGCCGATATATACTAGCTGTCAATAGTTCTACTCATTTATTCTGGTCGCTCAAGCTTTAAGTGGTACCAATATAACGTTTAGAAGATGGCTCTTCGGTGACTTAAGAGCTGACTGGGACAAAATATGGCTTGATGCTTGTAGCTTTCAGCTTGGGCATGAACCTGATAATGTTGGATGGAAGTTAGGCAAAAGTAACAAGTTTACTGTCAAATCACTTTGTAATGCTTTATCTTGCTCCGAATTTGGTGCTTATCATAAAAGAATTTGGAAAGGTAAGATTCCTGCAAAGATAAAAATTTGGCGCTTATGATTTATTGGTCAGGATTATTTGCAGAATTTGATCATGAGCAGCTGGTGGAGGGAGCAAATACAATGCTGAGAGTGGCTAAGGAAATATTGGCTGACCAAACCGCAAGATAGGTTAACAGGTTGCTGTTGCAAGATGGTGAGTCGTCGGAGCATGAAGAAGAAGACCCTGCTCAAGCTTAGGGAGTCCCTGCTAGGATGAGAATGCGGATTGTGAAGTCTTTTGGTCTCAGACTTTTGGCTAGCTTCTGATAGCCTTTTTGATATGTCGTGATGTAATAGTCTTAGTTCCTTCAGGTTATAGTATACTCCCTCCGTCCCTTTATATCTGTCGTCGTTAGTGTGCGTGCCACAAGGTTGACTCGATTTATAGAAAATACGTGCAACATTTGTATCTTTAAATAAATTTATTAAAAAAACTAGATTTAAAGATCTTTCCAATAATACTAATTATGTACTATAAATATTAATATTTTTAATACATATTTAGTCAAAGTTGTTTTTCAGAAAGCGCAAACGACAGATATTTAGGGACAAATGGAGTACACTCTGTCTGGGGGTGAGCATGTTGCTGCTCCAAATTGTCTATCAGTTACTTCTAGGTGGCTGTCTTTTAGGCCTAGTATCATGTTGGCTTTTAAAGTCATGGATGGTTTCTTTGCCATTGTTAGGTTTTATCTTTCTGATATCTGTCTCTTCTGGTTGAATGGCTGTATTTCTGTTGATCTAATGGAAATAGGAAATGTTCCTCTGTTGGAAAAAAATAGTACTTTCCAAATGTCGAAAATATCGGCCATTATTACTCCCTAAATAAAGTCCTATTTAGTTAGGTATTTTCCAATTGATTTCAACTTTGAAGTTGAAGAAGCCACGCTTAGATGGCTTCTACCACGATTAGGTGGCCTCACCCTTTTAGTGAAAAAACAGCAGCTCTCTTCCCTATGTTGCGTCTCTCACAAAGCTGTTTTATCAATGTTTAATAGAACTTTATCAAAAAAAAATCAAAACACTACTTCAGTCGTACTTTTCAATAAACGAACAACTTTTCAATAAACGAACAATATTTTTTTCTCATAACAAATCAGCATAAGCCAAATTTCAGCGAAACAATCAGGAAAGCTGAAATGCCTTGAGAAGCCTCGCAAAATAGGTCTAGAATTACACAAAATGCATATCGTTTCAGTTACGAGTATCCAAACCAGGCTGCCAAAACCGGCACATTTCCTATGTGCGCCCGATCCACACATGACACACCTCCTCCCCTTTGCGCAATTTCCCCAAAGCACAAGGTTCTCTCCACCATGACTGGAACATTAGGGTAGTTGTGCTTCCACCGCCCGCTTCCGCTTCCGCCTCCAAAAATTGGAAACAGCCCCCCCCCCCCCCCCCCCCCCCCCCCCCCCCCCCCCCCCCCCCCCCCCCCCCCAGGCCTCCACTCCAACGGACGCAAGCAGCCAGTGAAAAGGCGAGGGCGGGCGGGCGCAGCAGCGGCTGCCGCGCCGCGCCCACCTCCCTCTCCGCCTTTCCGTTTTCCCACACCTCTTCTGCAACCGCCACAGCCCCCTTAGCACCAGCAACAACCAACTCCCCTTTCTCCCCTCCTGTCCCCCCCCAATCTCTTTCCCACTCCAAAATGGCGGACTCCCAGGTGAAATTCCTCTCCCTGTACCCCGCCGCCGCCGCCGCCGGACGCTGTTCGAGCTGATCGGGGGTTTTCTCGTGCAGGTGGAGGCGATGAAGAAGGCGTACGCCGGGATCATGCTCAACATGGCGCAGGAGTCGGCGGCGCGGGTGCTGGCGGCGGAGCGGCGAGCGGCGGCGCTCGCGGCCGGGCTCGAGGCTGCCAAGGAGGACGGCGTCGCCGCGCTCGTGCGGCTCAAGGCCATCATGGCAGCCAGGGTATGCCTCTCCCTCCCTCTCTCCGCTCGAGCCGCTCGCTTTGGTTGGGTGCTTCGTGAATCGTTTCGGGGGGTTTTTTTCGGATTT
Organism: Saccharum hybrid cultivar R570; assembly: GCA_038087645.1. Lineage (NCBI taxonomy): Eukaryota > Viridiplantae > Streptophyta > Magnoliopsida > Poales > Poaceae > Saccharum > Saccharum hybrid cultivar. Next base: position 4,629,778 of record JAQSUU010000198.1, read on the forward strand.
TGCTGGTGTGCGTGCGATACGAGCAGTTTGGATTGGAGGATGCGAGGCTTGTGTTTTAGGGGAGGTTTTGGGATTGATTGTATCGGGCGGAGTTCGGAATTCTTGTTTCTGTTCGCCGGATGTTGGTGGTGAAGGCCCATTTCAAATTTGGAATTCGGGTGACTGGGATTTGGAGCTCGTTGGATAGGGATTTCGTCTTCTCGGTTTCGTGGCCCTGGTTTCTGTTTTAGGGATGATGGTGGTGAAGGCCCATTTCAAATTTGGAATTCGGGTGACTGGGATTTGGAGCTCGTAGGATAGGGATTTCGTCTTCTTGGTTTCGTGGTGCTGGTTCCTGGTCTAGGGATGATGGTGGTGAAGGTCCAGTTCAAATTTCGCATTCGGATGACTGGGATGTGGAGCTTGTAGGATAGGGATTTCGTCCTCTCGATTTTGTGTTCCTGTTTTCTGCTATCGGGATGTTGGTGGTCCAGTTCAAATTCGGCGTTCGTAACACCTGGGTTTGGAGCTCGTAGGATGGGGATTTCGTCTTCTGGATTCTGTGCTTCTTGGTTCTGCTATCGGGATGTTGGTGGTGCAGTTCAAATTTCTTATTGTGATGGTTGTGATTTAGAGCTCGTAGTATACGATTGATGGATTTCGTCCTCAGGATTTTGCAATTGTGCATTGTTGTTTTTGCAGTGGTTTTGTTAGAACTTAGATAGCTTTGTATCTGTCCCCTCGGTTGATTCATAGAATTCAGAATAAGTAATACATTCTTTTGTGCGTGGGTGGGAGAATGGTTATTAGACTTGGAATCACAGAATATGTTTGAAAAAAACAAGATATCATGCTTTGGGATTGTTAGTTACTCTTAACGCAGTAGCACTACAGATTTGCCACGACTATGGCTGTGCAGTAGACCAGTATTCAGGGTCTAACATACTAACATGTGTAAAATGCCCAGTTGTATGTGCTTTGTCTTACAGTGTTAGCATCTGTGCTTGAGTGCTTCTAAGTTTGCAGGGGCATGCTGCGCAATCTGTTGATGTTGTTGGAGTCCTCAAGCATCTGAAGGGGTATTCAGATTATTCTTTTATTCTGATAACGCAGAGGAGGGTGCTGCACTGCTGCTGTGGTTGCTGCACTGGCGGACACAGTATGTGGACATGGGTGTACAGATGTACACCCAATAATTTTGAGAAAAAAATTTACAGCTACGATGCATAGCATATACATGTATAATATATATAAGTAGACCAAATTCTGTATATTTGATCCAAGTAAGAGTTAAAAGACTATGTTTTCTTATTCTTCCCGTCCACCATCTAGCTAAGTCGGCCTACTAGCCCAAGAAGGAAAGTCACGGAGGGAACCAGAGCCTGAGACGCCCTCCGCCCGTCCATGGTCGCGTCTAGTGTTCGTCGCCTCCTAGTTCGACTCGAACAAAAAATCCCCTCCTCTCCTACGCTGCGCCGCCGCCTAGGGAAAGAGAGCTACGCCGCCGTCTATGGCACCACCAGGCGCTGGCCGGTTGCCGGTCATCGTTGCGCGGATCTGAGCTCTGAGGGCGACATGCACCTAGAAGAACCTATGGACGGTGCAGATGCGCCTGAACCTGAAGCGGACTTTCTAAGCACAAAGTTTTATCCCAAAGACTTTCTAAGCACTGACTTGAGGCGTCTAACCTATCAGCTTGATAACTTTATTGTTGATATGCGTGGTGATGAAAGATTTAGCAATATGGAAAGTATTGCCAAGCTTTCAGTTTTGCTTGTTGCAACAAATAAGCATGTCTTACACTCGTATGTCTATGAGCTTCTGAAATTAGTCCTATTGCTACCAGTTGCAACTGCAAGTGTGGAGAGAGCATTTTCAGTGATGAACTTCATAAAGAGCAAGCTAAGAAATAGCATGGGGGATCAATACTTGTCTGGTTACGTTCATTGAGAAGCAATTTTTCTCCGTGTTGCCGATGAAGACATCATCTCTCGATTCCAAAAGCCGTCTCGTCGAATAAATTTGTAATGTTCCTTTATTAGTTGAGACTTCACAAATATTGTATGTATTAATTAATTGTACTAATGTACTCTGCTCTAGTACTGTTTGCTTTGAATTAATAGATATTTAGCTTTACACATGTCATAATGGTCTATATGTACATATATGTAGTCCGTACACCCAATTTTCAATTCCTGCGTCCGCCACTGGGTTGCTGGAAGCCTGAAACCATTAAACTGATTGGGACACACTGGTTTTTAATTAGTATAGGCTTTTGATGTGCCCTTGCTACCGTGTTTTCACTGATTTGTTGCATTTGTGTTGACAATACACTTTTTTTTTCTTTCCACCTGTCTGGATGTTTTTCCCTGAAGGGCGGGCCTGGTGCAAGCGGTAGAGTCTTACCGCTTGTGACCAGAAGGTCCCGGGTTCGAGTTGCGGTCTCCTTGCATTGCACAGGCAAGGGTAAGGCTTGCCACTGACACCCTTCCCTAGACGCCGCACAGAGCGGGAGCTCTCTGCACTGGGTACGCCCGTAGGAATGTGCTATTTCTGTGTAATGCTGTATGCCTTATATAGCACATCTAGCCAGTACTGGTGATTTTGGCAATACTGCTGGTAAAAAAATGGGTTTATGCTTGTTTGAGGGTAATGCTGAATCAAATAAAATATAATTGCAACCTTTGGTGTCTCCTTGATAGGAACCCAGAGTTGGGGCATAGGGGCAACTGTCCTGTAGAAAATTGTTGCATGAATATATTTTCTTTTGGGTTGATTTCCATGCCACACTATTGTTTTTGGTTTCTGGCAGATTGTACAGTGCAGTAGTTCCCCCTGGTCTTATTGTTAAATTTACACCAATCGTTATGATCATTTCATAATTCTCTGACCATTTTAGAGTGATTCTTGATATTTTAGCAGACTATTTTTGGAACTTCAGTGTCGACTTTATTCCCATGTAATGCATAGGATTGGAATTGTCAATGTTATGGCCAGGTGCACTACAGAAAGGGTCCACTGCTGTTTTATGCTACCTTCAGAGACTTGGTGCAGTTTTGATTGTGAAGGTTCATGGAAACAATACATTCACATTGTGTAATGGCCAAATTGTCATATGGATTGTTACAATCCAGATAGTGGTGCCTCTCCACATTAGGTTACTGTGGTGAACTAGTTGTCCCAGTCACAGATTCATTGTATGTTATGTTCTGAACTAGAATTATTACCAATTTTGAGATTTGATATATAAGGTCTTTTGCAATGTGAAGTCATTACTCATATCCACCTACTATTTTCTTAGGACTTTGTAGAAATAATATGATGTGTCATTGGTGCCATGTTTTGATTTAGCCTCCTATGGTGCTTACCTATGCTAAATTTGTCAATTTTTTTCCCATGTGCATATGGTAATATTATGATCTGGCTGGTTTTTCTTTGAAATGAGGTGGAAAAGGAATAGCTGGATCTGCTCAAAGCATGGATGATCAATTAAGAAGCGTATTTTTTAATTATATAATATGCTAATGCATATTTGATTGTCAAATAGAGAACAGCTCTGCGACTGTAGCTTTCAACCAGCCTAATCTTCGAATCCATTATCCATGGCTGGTTTAGTGCTATCATCTTGTAGACTTGTACAAGGAGCTACCCAGACAATTTACAAGTCTAGAATGAAGTAGAAAAGGTCGTTTACTACAATTTTTTTTTCAGAATACGAATAGAAGAAGCTAGCGATAGATCACTTGGTAGACTGCGCTAAATAGGCCATCCACCATCCACCCAGGCTCAAACCACTCAACCCGGGCACATCCAAATTTGGGTACCTCCCTGAGATTTCTTAGTTCTTACTAGTGTATACCTTCGGTATCACCCTACCTTAGGAGCAGCGCCAGGGGGACGTGTCTCCAGGTCAGTGCTCTTTTGTTTTTTGGAATACGATAGTAAAAGCCTCTATCTACGAACTCCTCAACACAGCCTATTTTGTCGCATGTATAAGGAAAACTCAACCAACCTAGGAGGGACTAAGTGGCATTGTAAATAAGAAGAAATAAATTCAAGTCAAAGAGGACTCGGACGTGGGTAGTGAGCTTGTACATACACACTCACACCGAGTTAGGGCAGTTCCTGTGTGCATATCATATGATTTTGAAGAAAATAGTGATTATTTTTTGGCTGTGTGTATGTTATCGTGTCATAGTATAATTATTCACTAATATTTTTTTCCTTAAATGTTCGATAAGGATTTATGGGATTTATCCCCTCCTAGTGTGGGGCCTTGAGTAGGATGGCTTCCCTACTCCATTGCCCTAGAGTTGGGTCAGCCAGTTATGCAAGGGCTCCATGTTTGAGTTTTTTGTTTCTTTTTTTATGACACCAACAGATTGTATGGAATGAATTGAGCCAGTGGTCAGTCAATGCGATTCACTTTTTGTTCTGATTTATTTTTCTTTTAAAAAATTGTCCATATGTGTAACAGCAGCTGTCTAGTTATTTGCTTTTGAACTTCATCTATATGTTGTCTTGTTTGTAATGAATGCATTCCTGAAACTTGTTAGCGTGTCTTCTGCAGATAAAAGAGAAAGAACTGGAAGCTTTGGTGCATGTTAAGAAGATCAAGGAACTGGAAGAGCAATTGCATGGTTCACAAAATGCTATGGCCTCGCTTAAGGTTGAGCTGCAGAGGGCAAATACTGAATTAGATCTGACAAGAAAAACTTTAGCTGATGAAAGAATAAATAGCCTTCCCACATCCAATAACGTTTATTCTAATAAAAACACCAGCCCTCGTTCTAAGATGCATCAACAAGGAGTATCGTTGAAGAATAAAAAGGCTGCAGACAACAGTGATGACACTTGCCTTGTTCCGATAACCGAGAAGGAGAATGAAGCAGTGGAAAGCTTGGAGGACATGGATCGTCGCAGCCCTGATCTGCCATCATTAATGGAAAGAAATAAGAAACCAAAGTTCTATCATAATGGGTGTACACAGCGTATTCATGCACTTAAACAGCAGACTCAAAGTACAGATGCATTCCTGAAGCAAAATCAGAAGCAGGCCACTGCATTAAATAGCCGCTCAAAGGCCAGAAAGAACAATGCTGCTAAAAACCCATGCCACACAAGGTCCATCATGGAACAGATACTTCAAACGAAATTTCTGGGCAAGTTCAAGCGCAAGAGAGGCAGAAGAAGCAGGCCTAGTTATAAGCATGATAATTCCAGTGAGCACGGGGAAGCGGAATATAAGTTCTCTGATAGATCTGAATCTGATGGAAATGGCTGTTTGCTGCTACTTCAGGCACTTGAAGAGGATCTTTCACCTCCAAAGATGTCTGCTGAACATGATGGGGAGGCCTTTACTGACCTGAAGGAAGACTTGAAAATGAATAGGAGGGATGCTGAGTTAAGCCGCTGTACTGCTTTCCCAGAACTGATTGATGTACTTGCAGTCAACAGCGTGCAAATGAAAAGAAGAAAAAGAACAAAGACTGTCAGGGTTTTGGAAGATGATTTTTTTGAAACCAAAAGTGTTCCTGAGCCAGCTAACACCCAGCTTAGGACCAGTGAGAAAAGGATGTCTGGTAATCAATTGGTCTCTGAGATGACTGAGAATCGCTCTGATACCCCCACCAGAAACAGCGGCCCTTTCTTGAAATGTGCTACTGGAAACTTGATGCATCAGACTGATGCTGGTAATGGTCAATTTGATCCTGAAATCACCTCTTCAGTGTTCCTTCAGTCGACCAAAAGTGAAACTACAGATTATGGTACGTCCAGAAAGCTTTTTTTGTTCGCATGTTCTATCCTTTCATGTAAAATTGGTCAATTTTTAATGTGGTTTGAATCAAAACATTCTTAACATGATGCAGGTAACTTGGTGGTGGACCAGCAGGAGCTGATAACACCAAACAATAATACTGCAAGCTTGAAAGAAGTTAATGAGGATGGAAGCTGCAGTTTGGCTTCACCTAAGGCTGATGCTTCGACTCTTAGCTCCATAGACACAGAAAATTTGAAGGCGTCTTCTGGACTTCCCGTGCAAGCTTTAGAGAAACATGATATTTCAGTTGGCAGCTCCCTGAACAAAAGAGAACATAAAAAGGCATCTTCTGGAGCTTCCATGCAAGCTGAAGGTGCCAGACATATCAAATACACATTCAATCGCAGAAAGCGCAAGGGTATGTCTATTGACAGCACCCCTCAGCATGCTGTCCCTGAGGAGAGCAGTGACCTGTGTAGTCCAACTAACAAGCAAAAGCTTCATCCAGATCATGTGGAACAGGATCATTTGATAGATTCTCCACAAGGTGACAGTCAACTAGTTCAGGTTGCCAAACAGGTATGCAATTTTGCCATTTCTTTACATTAGTGCTATGTACGCACTTAATATATCAGGCAGTCACATATCAGTATTAACCATTTCTATTGTTTTGCAGCTCATTTTGTTGTCAGAGCATATGTGATTAGAGTTTTGATACATCATACATAAAGCGGAAGAAAGGACTGGTTTGGTGACCTAATATTTAGGAGACTACTGATAAGTGAAATTTTGTAATATTCCAAATCCATTTGATTTCTTCCCTGGATGCGTAGGAGAGTTCTGGTGGCGACAGCAGAGGTATTAATGAAGCAGCTCAACTCGAGGGTTGTTACTGTAGCAGAGTGTATAGATTAAGCAGTAGTTCAACTGTTATTTAGTTGATGATGACATTGAAGTTAGTGTTTTAAGTAGGTGACAAGTTTTTAGCTATCGCTGTGTAGTTGTGTTATTTATCGAGTCATTGGATGTATTTAAATCAAGAGGGAAAGAATTGCTCCCTGCACAGATGTATTTAAATTTTAAATCATTCTCTATCATTTAATCTCCTTTCCCCCTTAAGTTTTTCTTTTTTCGGACTCCATTCTCGCTGTATATCCTTTGTAGTTTGTCTTTGTTGCCAACTTCATTTCATTACTGTTAATGTATTATAGGATTCTATCTGATACTTGTATCCTGCTTGGGTGGCTCTGTACGCTACTCCATGCCCTATATTACTAGAGGCGGTGTGAAACGGAACTACTGGGATAATTCTAACCGCAACAGCTACAGTGGAAAGTATCCATTCGCATGGAGTATCACCTTTGGCAGTTTGGGCCTTGCGGCTTAACAAGAGCAAATTGAGCTCATTGGATCCATTTGTTCAAGTGAATCAAATCTCTTTACATGGAATCTGAGGAGCAGGCCCCATTGCCTGCAAAACATCGGCTGTTGGATTATGATCGGACGGTTCAAACCAGACCGCAAGTCACTTTCATAAGCACTGTTTAAATATTGTTCATCTGGTGTTTTCAGCCGGAAGGAGAATTGCTACGCGTACACGAGAAATGTACCCAGAAGATTAAAGTAAGCCCTTTTCTTTTCCAGAAAATTCCCAAATAAACTAGAACCACTTTAGAGCCTGCCCAAATATTTTCCACCCCTTGTCCAGCATCCAAAAATCCAAAATAATTTCTAAATTCCTCTCATTCGCGTTTTGCCGATAAACTTAGGAAATTTATATCTCATCCATCTTAACTTCGAATCCCGTAATTCTTCCACAAAAATTCTTCTAAAATAAAACCCTATATATTCAACTTCTTTTTCCTAATTTTCAGTGATTGTCACAAATACAAATAGCCTTCCTTTTAAACAATTTCATTTGCAGCCTAATCTGCATATATCAAGAATTTGTCTCTTTTCCAGCGAACTTCAACATCTATTGCTCAACTATGAGAAAATTTTAGATGTATGAGCGGTCATCTCTTCTTCAATTATAATATAGTACGACGTGGATCTACAATTAATATGAATACGATCATCCTCTGTTTTAAAATTTTCACTACAATGATAAAAAAATCAATAACACTGCTGTTGGGTTTTGATGTTATACACATTTAACTGATATATCCTTCATTTTATGTATACTCAAATTATAGATTGCAAAAAAATGTACTGGACACAAATATACATTGTAATGCCAAATAATACTACAAAGTGAACTACGTAGCGACAACCTAGTATAATTTTTTTTGCGACCGTGCAATGCGAATTTGAGGAATTATCATAGACACAAGTTACTTATTTCACCTTCTTCTATCCTTTGTCACACTATACAGTATAAGCTATGCCAATAATCTTCTTCTGCTAATAGAATAAAATATAAAAAATAGGACAACATATTTGCAACAAAACAATATAAAACCATTCATATAGTTTGCATTATATTCAATTGTAACATATGACATATCTGTTTTACTATAACATATAGAATATATAATACCGTAGAATGACAATCTCACGGTAGGCGCGGCAACGCTGCGCCCTGGGTTTCTAGTGTTTCATTCAAGGCAGGCTCCAGTTGCAGATGGATAAGTGTTGAGAAAAAAACGAAAGCCTTTTTTAACACTTCTATTATTATTGTGTTTACTTACAACTTGATCTCAACGGACAGAGATCAAGATCGTCAAGTTCTTCTCAGTTCCATAGGGGCAGATGTACGTGTCCCTGCTCTTCTCAGTTCCATAGAGGCTGCTGTACCTCCTCATCGTACTAGTATTGAGACAAAAGGCTTGAGGGCTGTAATGCGGAGGGGCCCAAAGCCATTACAACGCAGCCATTCCAACAAGAAAATAGACAGTTTTAGCCCCGGTAATTGGACATTGGCATGAAAAAAAAATATATTGTGGGATAAGGTTCTTCAACAGCGTAATCATTCTCTCTGTCATGACTTTTTATAATAGATTTTATTTGAAGACATAAATGCTAATATTATTTACTATAAATTTGATCAAAGTTAAACTAGTTTGGCTAGTACGGATCCTACAATTGTATTCCTCTGTGGACGGATGGAGTACTAGTGTTTCTGAATACCTTCCGCTTCACTTTGAAGCAAAAATCCGTGATCCATGCATTGTACAAACCTTTCCAAAAATTTCCACAAAAGTATGAGGTGGTAACATAGTGTTTTAATATCAAGAAATGAATCTAGGATTGGAAACATTAGAGGCCTAATGTTTTCTCATTTGCAAGAAACTTCATCAGAATATGGCTAATAGAACACCCGATTTCACTGAGCCTCATGGAGGCCAAACTGGGTCACGGCCTCCCTTGCCTCTGCTAATAGTGTCGTATTCTCTCTTTGTTACTCTAGGTAGCTTCTATATTCTATAGAAAAATTCCTGGCATTCGATGTTAAAATAGGTTCAGCTGATGGAAAATGAAGAGAAAATACAATTTGCTACGCTTGATAATTTGGCAGACTTGATAATTGATATATGGCGCAATATGATGCCTTTCACCTATGATCTCATTGAACAATTTGGCCCCCGATTATTTAGTCCCCACGCTCCGCCACTGCCCGATTTAGGTCATGTCAGTGAAAGGATAGCAATATGCTAAGGTTTTTATGAGTTCACTTGTAGCACCCATAAGAGTCCCCGCTAACTAGTACGAGGTTACAAGGGGACTTAAATGCCCCTAAACATACACCGTACCTCACTCAAAAAATTTATAGACACATTTTTTTTCTAGAACTTACAAATTTTTCTCCCAACCATGCCTCCTGGGAACACAGTCCCCTAAGGCCCTAACTTTTTTTGCAGAGAATTTTGCCATTTTTTGCACAAATTGTTAAAATATTTTAAAAAAAAGTTTACCAAAGTTTTTTTTTGAAAAAAACAATCATGTATCTTTATAGTAAAAAAAGTTGGAAATTTTTTAGAGAAACAAAAAAATGGAGAAAGAAAGGATTGAAGGAGGAGGTGATGCCCTTACGCCTACTGCTATCACCTCCAAGTGTGCTCCTTTGCCTTTATTCTTAAGTCCCCACCTCATCCTTTGAATGAAGAGGTGACAGGACGAGGGGAGAAAGGGGATTGAGGAAAAAAAAGATGTAGATCCCCTCTATTTGAGGGACCGAGGGGAGTTTTTGCAAGATTGAGAAAAATGTAGGGAAAATGGATTGAGAAAGGATCTATGGAGCTGATTTTTTTAACTCATTCTTATATACTGTAGTTTTTAAAGAAAGGGGATTGTTTTTTCTCAATCTGATGGAGATGAGCATCTCCAAGAGTTTGCCAAATCAACTTGACATCCATCTATTTTTGGCAAAACAGAAAAAATTGTGCTCCAACAGTTTGGCATCCAACTTGGCAAATTTTAGCAACTTGGCAAATCTCCCCCCTCCACGCGCATATTTGCGCGCCGAGCGCGAGTGCGCATCCGGCTTCGTGTGCGGGGCTCTTCGTTTCTTAACGGGGCTCTTCGTTCGCTTAGCGGGGCTCTTCGTTTCTTAGCGGGGCTCTTCGTTCGCTTAGCGGGCCTCTTCTTATTTTACCAAGTCCAAATGGCAAACTCTTGGAGATAGTCTATTTTTTCACTTGCCATATATTTTAGCAAGTTGCCAAATCATGATATTTGCCAAGTGAATTTTGGCAAACTCTTGGAGATGCTCTAAGGTAGCTAATAAAAAAAGATGTCGGAAATGCTTTGATCCGAGCGTCCGAAGTTTTTCTAGAGTATCGGACAAACACACGGACCTTAATTCTCATGTACTCCCATCCAACTCACACCACCCCGTCCATTCTTATGCACTCAATTCATCACCCTGTGTGGGACCCATATATCATCCTCTCAACTCTCCTTTCCCCTTCATCTTCCGGAGCACGAATGCAAGAGCTTTTTCCTTCATCTTCCAGAGCACGAACACAAATTCTGGGCTGCTGCCCATGGCCATCGCCGTTGCACAGCTTCTCCAAACTTGTCCATCGCAGGGGCCGCCGCCACGGCCTTTTCCACCTCGGTGGCGCCGCACTCGCGTTGCTTTGCACACCCACGCTGCGCCACCATCCAGCGTCATGCTGAAAGGTTGAAAGGTCCTAATGGCTAGAGGGGGGTGAATAGCCTATAAAAAATTCTACAACAACACTAAGCAAAGTGGTTAGATAAATATGAGGTGAAGCGAATGTTGCGCTAGCCTACTAAAAATGCAAGTCACCTACCACAATTCTAGTTGCTATTGTTTCTAAGCTCACAAAGGCTATGTCACTGCACTAAGTTAGTGAACTCTCAAAGACTAACTAAAGAGCCTCACTAACCATTAGACACGACTTTTGCTTGCCCTAAAAAACTAGCTACACTAAAGGACTAAGCTACACTAAGAAATGTAAATACACGGGAAAGATGGAGAGTTATACCACCGTGTAGAGGTATGGGCCAATCACCAATGGAGCCAATCAATCACAAAGAATGAATGCCAATAAAGACCAATCACATCGGAATCAAATGATGACACAATGATTTTTTACCGAGGTTCACTTACTTGCTGGTAAGCTAGTCCTCATTGTGGCGATTCACTCACTTGAAGGTTCACGCGCTAATTGGCATCACATGCCAAACCCTCAATAGGGTGCCGCACAACCAACACAAGATGAGGATCACACAAGCTATGAGCAATCCACTAGAGTACCTTTTGGCTCTCCGTCGGGGAAAGGTCAAGAACCTCTCACAATCATCACGATTAGAGCTGGAGACAAGCACCTTCCTCCGCTAGACGATCCTCGCTGCTCCAAACCGTCTAGGTGGCGGCAACCACCAAGAGTAACAAGCGAATCCCACAGCAAAACACAATCACCAAGTGCCTCTAGATGCAATCACTCAACCAATGCACTTGGATTCTCTCCTAATCTCACAAAGATGATGAATCAATGATGGAGATAAGTGGAAGGACTTTGGCTAAGCTCACAAGGTTGCTATGTTAATGCAAATGGTCAAGAGAGTGAGCTTGAGCCGGCCAAACACCTTTTACTGAGGAGCAAATGAAATAGAGCCGTTACCCCCTCACTACAGCTATTTTCGGGGTGACCGGATGCGCCGGTCAAAGTGACCGGACGCGCGGCACCCCAGCGTTCGGTCATGGATCACCATCCATGTGTCTCCGCGTTTGAGCTCCTTCGTTCGATTCCAATGGTCAAGACTCCCTGCACCAGCGATCAAGTGACGACCGGACGCACCAGCACGTGACCTGACGTTGTGCCCCAGCGTCCGCTCGTGCATTCCACTGCAGCCAGCATGCCGTGACCAGACGCGCCCCTGCCTTCACTTGACACCGAGCGGAACCGCGTCAAATCAACTCTAGTAAGGTTCTCGAGAGACTTTTTGATAACCGGATGTGTCCGATCATATGCTACAGGACGCGTCGATAGCCAATTCAACAGCGTGCTCGCTCAACTACCCTACGTCAGCGTACGTCGTACTGACTGGACTCACCCCTCTGCGCATCAGGTCACAACAATGCCCAACATCCAGTCACTCAGGCAAGACAACGCCCTCACTGAAACATATGACCGGACACGCAGGTCCCTGCAGAGCCAGCGTCCGGTCACTGTTAGACAATGAAAAATAACTCCTTTACTTCACCAACTCCTCTACCCTTGCTCAAATGTGCCAACCACCAAGTGTATCACCTTGTGCACGTGTGTTAGCATATTTTCATAAATATTTTCAAGGGTGTTAGCACTCACTAGAATCTAAATACATATGCAATAAGTTAGAACATCTAGTGGCACTTTGATAACTGCATTTCGATACGAGTTTTACCCCTTAATAGTACGGCTGTCAATCCTAAATGTGATCACACTCGCTAAGTGTCTCGATCACCAAACCAAAAAGCTCCTATCAAGATTTCACCTTTGCCTTGAGCTTTTTGTTTTTCTCTTTCTTCTTTTCGAAGCCGAGCACTTGATCACCATGGTCACCACACCATCATCATGATCTTCACCGTTGCTCCACCACTTGAAATAGTGCTACCTATCTCATGATCACTTTGATAAACTAGGTTAGCACTAAGGGTTTCATCAATTCACCAAAACCAAACTAGAGCTTTCAATCTCTCCCTTTTTGGTAATTGATGACAACCATTTCATAAAGATATGAATTGAAATCATGCCTAAGCATTTTTGCCATGTGTAAAAGGATATGGACAACTTTCATGAACCCGAATTGGTAGCATTGCTCCCCTACATATGTGTTAAGAGTTTGGATTGAAGCTTGCACATATGCTTAGATAGGAAATATAGGATGCAATATGTACCAAATGATGCTAAAGTATAAGAGATAGACCTTTGAAGCGTGATACCAATCGGAGTGCACCAAATATACCATCCTTAGCACTATTAGTAACTAGATATACACAAAAACTAGAAAACCCCGTGAGATCAACATTAGATGCAAGGGTCTAGTTTTCATAAGATAAACACAAGTCTAGTTACCAAACCTATGCATGCTAGTTTTCATTTCGTCATTCAAGCCTACAACTAGCATATACCATACAAGCATGTCAATTGAATTTAAACTTGACAAATGCAAGCAAGCATATGAGAATGCACATTCAAATGCATCAATCAAGTCTATGAGCTTGCTCCCCCTATTTGTGTGCTCAAAATTTTAATTGATCCCCTTCCTTTCATATTTCTCCCCCTTAGTGATTACTTCTCTCCCTATCACTTATATCTTTGTTTCTCTCCCCCTTTATCATCAATGACCACAAATGTTTAATTTTAGATAGGTTAAGATTATCAATGTCAATCAATGGGGTGGGGATCATTTTCCCAAAATTGGTTCAATCTAGATCACTTGCATAAGATATTTAACTCGGTTTGATCCAAGGACAAGCTTCTTCACACCTCAAAATAAGGGTTATCTTGTACCATATTGAATTAAACACCTATAGCTCATTTCTAGATCAAACACTAGGTTTATAAGCCCACAAACATGTCATATGCTACCACTAGATCAAGTCAAGCATAGAAGCAATAGTGGTACCATACAAGCATCAAATTCATTTGATTTTTATGAGTGAGCCTATAAGACATGAAGAATGACTAGATGCACTAAACAAGTCCTTAGCAAAGGATGTATGCATGCCAATCAACTTTTACCTTGGATTGCTCGAAGGAGAGGCATGTCATATAAGTGGTGGGGTGCATCAACACATATTTGAGAAATCCAATATGTTCAACTCATTCCTTCGCTTACAAAACCTTTTCTCATCAAGTGACTTGGTAAATATATCGGCAAGTTGATCTTCGGTGCCCACACTCTCAATGCAAATGTCATATTTTTGTTGATGATCTCTTATGAAATTGTGGACATCAATGTGCTTTGTTCTTACATGTTGAACCGGATTATTGGTGAGCTTGATAGCACTCTTATTGTCACATAGCAATAGCACATTCTTAAACTTGATTCCAAAGTCATTCAAGGTGGCCTTCATCCAAAGAATTTGTGCACAACAACTACCGGTGGCTATGTATTCGGCTTCGACGGTTAATAATGTAACACTATTTTGCTTCTTTGATGACCATGAAACAAGTGATCTTCCCAATAGTTGACATGTGCCCGATGTGCTTCTTCTCTCAACTTTGCATCCCGCATAATCCAAATTAGAATATCCAATTAGCTCAAACTTTGCTCCTTTGGGATACCACAATCCAACATTTTGTGTATGCTTCAAGTACCTCAATATTCTCTTTGTTGCCTTCAAATGACTCTCTTGGTGAGGCTTGAAATCTTGCACACATGCACATACTAAACATGACATCCGGCCTTGATGTGGTCACATAGAGTAGGCTTCCAATCATAGACCGATATAACTTTTGATCCACCATATTGCCACTTGCATCACTATCCAAATTGCCATTTGTTCCCATTGGTGTGCTAATGGCTTTGCTATCATTCATGCCAAACTTTTTGAGCATGTCTTTGATGTACTTGCCTTGACTCACAAATGTACCATTTTTTAATTGTTTGATTTAAACACCAAGGAAGTAACTCAACTCTCCGATCATGGACATCTCAAACTCATTAGCCATCATCTTTCCAAACTCTTCACAATAGTCTTGATTGGTTGATCCAAATATGATATCAGCATAGATTTGCAACAAGTCTTGGCCAATCTTCTTAGTAAAAAGAGTACTGTCAACCTTGCCCATCTTGAACCCTTTAGAGAGTAAGAAATCTCTTAATCTCTCATACCATGCTCTAGGTGCTTGCTTCAAGCCATACAATGCTTTATTCAACTTGTACACATGGTTGGGCTTCTTGTCATCTTTAAAACCGGGAGATTGCTCAACATATATTTATTCATTGATGTAGCCATTGAGAAATGCACTCTTGACATTTATTTGATAAAGCTTGATGTTGTGGGTACAAGCATATGTTAGCAAGATTCTAGTTGCTTCCAATCTAACAACCGGGGCATATGTTTCTCCAAAGTCAAGACCTTTTACTTGAGTGTAACCTTGTGCTACCAATCTTGCTTCGTTCCTTACTACTATTCCATCTTGATCTTGCTTGTTTCTAAAGACTCATTTGGTTCCAATCATATTGTGGTTCTTTGGTCTTTCAACTAACTCCCATACTTAATTTCTTGTGAAATTGTTCAATTCTTCTTTAATCTTCTTTGGTTCAATGAATGATACAAATGAGAAATACTCATAAAATGAAGCCAATCTTGATTGGACACACTGAACCCCAAGTCCAGTCACTACGAACATTGCGTCCGGTCGGTGTTTTTCAATGAAAAACACTTCTCCAACTTTGTCAAATTCTCCACCCTTGTTCAAATGTGCCAACTATCAAGTGTATCACCTTGTGCACGTGTGTTAGCATATTTTCACAAATATTTTCAACAGTGTTAGCACTCACTAGAATCTAAATGCATATGCAATGAGTTAGAACATCTAGTGGCACTTTGATAACCGTATTTCGATACGAGTTTCACCCCTCTTCATAGTACGGCTATCAATCGTAAATGTGCTCACACTCGCTAAGTGTCTCGATCACCAAACCAAAAAGCTCCTATCAAGATTTCACCTTTGCCTTGAGCTTTTTGTTTTTCTCTTTCTTCTTTTCGAAGCCGAGCACTTGATCACCATGGTCACCACACCATCACCATGATCTTCACCGTTGCTCCACCACTTGAAATAGTGCTACCTATCTCATGATCACTTTGATAAACTACGTTAGCATAAGGGTTTCATCAATTCACCAAAATCAAACTAGAGCTTTCAAAGGTTCTAATGGCTAGAGGGGGTGAATCGCCTATAAAAAATTCTACAACACTTAAGCCAAGTGGTTAGACAATTATGAAGCGAAGCGAGTGTTGCGCTAGCCTACTAAAAATGCAAGCCACCTATCCACAATTCTAGTGATTATGATTTCTAATTCACACATTGGCTAAGTCACTACTCTCTAAGTTAGTGAGCTCTCAAAGACTAACTAAAAAGCATCACTAACCAAACTAACAAGATATAAGCTAGCTCTCAAGACTGGTTACACTAAAGAGCTTAGCTACACTAAGAAAGTAAATACAAGAGAGGTAGTGAGGTTTATACCGCCGTGGCAAGAGTATACAATCAATCACAAAGAATCCTAGGACAATGATGACACAATGATTTATCCCCGAGGTTCACTTGCTCGCCGGCAAGCTACATCCTCATTGTAGCGATTCACCCACTTGAAGGTTCACGTGCTAATAATCATCACACGCCTAACCTGCAATCGGGTGCCGCACAACCAACACAAAATGAGCATCCACAAGCTACGAGCAATCCACTAGAGTACCTTTTGGCTCTTCACAGGGAAAAGGTCAAGAGCCCCCTCACAATCACCACAATCGAAGCCAGAGACAATCACCTTCCTCCACTTGATGATCCTCGCTGCACCAAGCCATCTAGGTGGCAACAACCACCAAGAGTAACAAGTAAAATCCACAGCGAAACACAATCACCAAGTGTCTCTAAATGCACTCAAAGCAATGCACTTGGATGCTCTCAAATCTCAACAAATGATGAATCAATCAAGTAGGATGAGTGAGGGAGGAATAGCAAGGCTCACTAGAGTGTATTCTCAATAGAAATGGCCAAGAGAATAAGCCCAAGCTGGCCAAGCCCCTTAAATAAAGCTCCCAACGAAATAGAGTTGTTGGGCTCAAAGAGCAGCCCTCTGCGCACTAAACGGACACGCCAGTCGAGGCGCTCGGACGCACCAGCCTCAACGTCCGATCACTGTGATGCGACCATGTGTCCCTGCATTCGAATGTCAACCACATGATGCCAACGGCTAGCAGCCGCTCCCTCGCGCTTTAAGTGGTGATCGGACGCGGCCCAGGGTCGACCGAACGCACCAGCACCGAGTCCGCTCGCCCTCGCACCCGCGCGCCTGCGCTACAGACCTGATGCGCCATTAGTATGACCGGACGCTCCACAATGTAGAGTCTGATCACTTACAGTAAGCATCCAGAGAGGGATTTTGATGACTGAACGCGTCTGTTCGCGCATGACCGGACGCGCCGGTGCATCCAATCCTCTCTGGCTCAACACTCGTGCCTACGTCAGCATACGTCATCACCGACTGGATGCACATAGACCAGCGTCCGGTCACAGACCGAGGCCACACCGTTCTTTGCGCGCAAAGACCGGACGCAGGGTCAGGGTCTGGTTACTGCCAAGCCAGCGTCCGGTCATCCCTAAACTGCTCCTCTATTTCTCCAACTTCACCACCCTTGCTCAAATGTGGTAACCACCAAGTGTATCGCCTTGTGCACGTGTGTTAACAACTTTTCACAAACATTTTCAAGGGTGTTAGCACTCACTAGAATCTAAATGCATATGCAATGAGTTAGAACATCTATTGACACTTTGATAACTGCATTTCACGACGAGTTTCACCCCTCTTAATAGTACGACTATCTATCTTAAATGTGATCACACTCTCTAAGTGTCTTGATCACTAAAACAAAATGGCCCTATCAAGTATACCTTTGCTTTGAGTTCATTTTATTTTTTTTTTCTTTCTTCTTTTCCAAGCTTTGAGCATTTGATTATCACCATGGCCTCCACCATCATCATGATCATCATCCACTTGCTCCACTACTTGGATTAGTACTAACCTATCTCATGATCACTTAGAGCAAATGTTAGCACTTAGGGTTTCATCAATTTACCAAAACCAAACTAGAGCTTTCACATGCCCCCATCCACCTCGCCCGTCGCGGAAGGGGAGGCAGGGGAGGCCTATGCTCCCATCCACCTCGCGTCGTCAGCAGGAAAGGGAGGCTTGTGCTACTGCAGTTCCCCACACAGGTAGGTCGTGGCCATCGGCGACACTATGTTTCAAGTGTTTCAGGCGTTTTCAGACATGTTGCAAGCCTATGTTTCAAGTGTTTTAGTTATTTTAGATGTTATGTTTTAAATGTTTCATATGGATGTTGCAAAAGTAGATCGGGATGTTGCATATATTGCAATGATTGTACACGTATGTTGCAAGTTTATATTCCCAATGTTTCATTCGTTTTTCAAACATATGTTACAAGTGTGTTTATTTGGATGTTGCATATGTTTCACACATATGTTGCAAGTGTTTTATCTAGATGTTGCGTATGTTTGCAATGGTTTTCAAGTGTTTTTCAGGTGTTTTTGCAAGTGTTTCAGATACATGTTTCGTCTGTCTTCTCTTGTATGTTGTAAGTGTTGCATTTAAATGTTTCAAAAGTAGATCAGGTGTTTCACATGGGATGTGCGTGGGAAGCAGGAGGGGGCGCGAGCGGTCCTCGCGTGCGGTCTGGTGGTGCGAGCGACGTCCGGGGCGACACGGGCCCACTACTAGGGCTCTCTCTCGCTCACTGCACGGGCACCATCCGACACTAGCGTCCTGGATCAGACGTTGGGGCACTAGCAAGTCCGAAAAGATATGACAACTACAATAGTACATGATTCTTGCATAAAGGAATCACCGGATGGCCTAGATCCACGATCAACCAAATATAATCATGGGATGCTTCCATATGTATGTAGTTCCATGACTTGAAGTCTTGAACAGTGTCTCTCTCTTGACCTATATCACGAAGTTTTGATTTTATCTTAATTCCCAAAATATCATGATGCTCCGAAAGACATGAACATGTCGAATAGCATATGATTCTTACAAGATCCTCTGTACATGTAGGATGCACCAAATCAAACCAATGCAAAAGAGGCATGGCTCACTCGAAGATTTTGTTCAACAAAGTTTGACTCACCCTCTCATCACTCCAGAATCTTAACTCTGACTCTGACTCTGACTCTGAGTCAATACTAACAAGTGAATTTTCAAAAAAAAAAAAACTGACAAGTGACAAGGATCGAAGCCATGCATGCCAATTGCCACACACGTATCCTATTCCAAATGGGCCGGGGCACAGCGGGCTTATCGGCATGTGCCGACCTGATCGTGGCGGGATTCCAGATGGGGCAGTGTGTGTCGTCCATGCATTCTGAGAAGTGAGAATGTTCAAGGCACAAATCATCATTAGCGCATTTCCAGCTAGCTTCAAGACAAACAATGGTGCGTATAAGGACACAGAAAGGGTTGCCGACACAGGCAGAGGAGATGTTTGAAGGTACACAGCGTGATCGTGATCGTGTGTGCCCCGCCCCAGTCCTGTCAGCAACAGTTTCAACACACAGTCAGGGTCAATCAGCAACCTTACAGGTGTGCAAGAGCCAACTACCGTTTCTGCTGTGCTGTAGTAATCTTCACCACCGAAAGAGAAAGAATCGAAGATACCACAAACTCTAAGCTTGATTTTCCGTAGATATATTAAATGTCAGTTCTTATCATGAGCTGCTAGGCTGCTGCTAGCTAGGGGCGGAGCTACAGGGTGGTCCCTGTGGGCCGTGGACCACCCTGTAGATTTGGCCCAAAGTCTAATATCTCTCGGTATTTTGGCCCAAAGCCTATTCGCTTTTGCTGCCGATCGAACCTGGCGGAAGGAAGACTCGAAGCGACGTCCGCAACGCAAGACCGCGACGTGCCCCTTGGTTTCTGACTCCAACCGCTCGACTCGACGGACTGCAGCGTTGCAGTTGCAGCAGCAGCGCCGGAGCGGCCGCCGCCCGCCGGCCAGACGTCGGAGTCAGAGCCTAGCAACGCACTTCAGTACCTGATATGTTGATCTTGATATCCTTTCTTTACCAAAGTTCTATCACGTCTCTCTCTGTATCTCAAGTGATTAAGCCCTAAACTGCTAAACAGGAGACAATCAACGATCTAGTGATCTACAGTCCAACTTCAATTCACGGCACATCCCAGTTTGGAGTTCGCCACTGCCACGGTATGCAGAAATAATTTAGTTTCTATTTCATCTCAATTTTAAAATTTTATTGTAGCACTGAAATGATTTAAATATTTAATTGAAACATTGTATCATTGGACATTGGGATTATTTATTTCTCTTGCAGATTTGTTAAAAATGAAGAGCGGTGATATTGCCTCACTTTTTCAGAAATATGAATAAAAGAAAAAAAAGGCTTCTTCTCCATTTCGGTTCCACAAGAACTAATTGAAGAACGGGAAGGTATGTAATATTTCAATTCTATGTTAAGAAAGATATACTCAACTATTTTATGAACTCTGTATGTTCTTTTATGCTTAATTGCATTTTGTAGTTCATAACTTGTGTACTGACGAGTTAATTTTATAATGGTTACAAAAAAAATTTAAACAATGGACCACCATAGTTACAAATCCTGGCTACGCCACTGCTGCTAGCACAAGACGAAGCCTGTGATCGACATCCAAAAACGCAGACAGCATAACGCCCCCACGTGTAGCTCGTTTAATTTTCTTATTTTCTCGACGACGACGTTGCAATCGTGAGCTGCCTGCGTCGTCTTGCACAGACACGTGTCCCTGTTGGATTTAGTCAGCACTCGCCAGCGTGGACGTGACACGTCGGCGCGTGAGTCCGCGTACGAGAGGGATCACTTGTAGCTCTCTCTCTACGCGGCCATTCTCCGGGAAATCACGCGGAGAAGGCGACCGTTTCGCTGCCGAGCCGAGCTTGCGGTTGTGCAAAGGGTGCCCCGGCGCCCGGCCGATTGGCAGATTGGGTGCTATGAGACCTTTCAATTCTATGACTAGGGGCAAGCACATTGGTGTTGTCTCATAAGTGGCCTTATATAGTGTCATATAATTTTAAGACGACTTAATAGATAACATATATGATGTTTGTTTTTTAAGTTGTCTCATAATAACTCATATTTCCTTAATTTATGCATAAATTTAAAATAAACTTGTGAGTTGCATGGCAACAACAACTCATACAATGGTACAATTGTTGTCTCATAGTCCTAAATATTATCTCATGAGGTGGTTGTTTCGCGAAACAATGATATCTTTATCTCTCACCTCTCTCTTTCCTCCACATAAGCAAAAGTCATACGTGGCATTGTATGAGACGGAATATGAAACCGCTGAGTATAGCAATGTACTTGCCCTTACGAAGATAACAAGCATCTTTCAGGTACTGCCGCGTGTGTAGAGCATTTTAGGCCTCGTCTGGTTCCGTGTTGGAGCCGTACCAAACGGACGTACGACGTCCTTAACTGTTCCACGCATCCTTCATCATAGCCACTCATAGGTATTGCCCTCCCTGAACAAACTCCACCTATGGGGCATGTACTCATTTGTATTAAGGACGACTGATAATCTAACTATCATAAGTTTAATCTATATCGCGTATTAAGGACTAAAAGATTTCTCTTCTCAAATATTCGTCCTTCACTCTCTCCTGAGTCCGTCTATTCCTTCACTCCATCGAGCATATATAAGAGTTATGTCTAATTTTACTAAGAGTAGTAGCATGCGATAAATTTGAGGTAAAAGTTATAATTTGTTAATTGTCCAGTCCGTGAGTCAAACTTATAGGAATTAGAATAGCATGCGTCCAGTTACATAACGGAGTCCGATTCTAAAACATATTGGAACGGATAACACAAGCTGGGACGTTCCGTTGCAATTCACGAACATACCCTCTAGGTAAGATTATAGAAAAAGAACAATAATATTTATGACCTCACACAAACATTATTAGACCAACTGTTTTCAACTATATTTTGATGTTGTGTTTTTTTTATACAGTTGATCTTATTATATTACTCTTTCCTATAAATTTTATCAAACCTAAAAGGCCCGGCTTGACATAGGACAACTGAGAGGTCCTATAGATGCTGATTTAAGACGAAAATCGATGGACACGAGTTTCTGTTTTTCGTAAGAATTTCTTAGATTTATCCTTTTTTTTCCTAGCATATGTATCACAGAGTTAAAGTAGAGGCTCTTGAAACTCCAACCACCGTGTGTAGTTTTCACGTAAACATGCATCACGTCCAATGAGAGTTCCATCGCACGAATTTTGCGTGTTGTCGACGATACCTTTGCTCCTTTCTACTCGAGACGACAATTATCCTCGATCACGGAATCACGCGAGTAGCAAAAGGGGAAACGGAGAAGTGCGAACACAAGGCCAGAGATAAAATTAAAGGCGCAATGATTTGCAGCCATGCAATGCCGCAACACGTCGCCATCAAGGAGGCTGAGGCTGCTACTCTACCACGCAAATTTGGGACGGGCTGGGCTGACGGCTCCCGTCGCTGGCCACGTCAGCTCCCAAGTCGGCAAGTCCCACTCCCAGAGTCCCAGGGGCCACGCGCACGCGCGTCCTAGTAGCAGCGCCCCACCCCATTCCCACTCCCCGGGAAAGAAAGAGTTCTTGCTCGCCGGACGGAGCCGTCCACGTCGCGCAGGACGAGCGAGGCCCCACCATCCGGCTCCACCCAACTTGGAAATGACACGTTCTCGCCGACGGGCGGCAGTTTCGGACGCGCCCGGCCGGGCTGGGCGGCTGCGCCGCCGTCCCCGCCTTTCACGAGTGGGGGGGCCAGCCGGCGGCGGCGCGCGTGGCGGGTTGCGTGGCGCCACGCGGACGCGTCGGCGACGGGCGGCCCGCGCGCGCGGTGGCCGCGGCGTGCGCCGTCGCTGTCGCCGTTGCCTTGGCCCACGTGAGCGCTCAGCGCGTCTCGCGAGCAAGCGGGCGGCGCCTCGCGTTTGTCCTCCTAATCATCGGAATCTTGTGCGCCGCAATGCGCGTGTGGGCAAGTGTGATGCCGACGTACGGTGGAGGCGCGCAAGGGGTGAGAATGAGAAGAGAACATGTCTCCTTTCGGAAACAGCAACATCAGAGCTTAGATACATCGTTATGGGGATTCAAGATACCGCAGCTAATCTACGATACAATGCCCTCCACATCCAGCTTATCATCTTGTACTAGCTTTTGTGCCATGTCCTGCGTTGATGGTGAGACATCATTAGCAGAATAGCAGAGGATAAAGATGAAGCGTCATATCGCATCGTTTCGACAGGCTAAATCAGTTAGATAAATCAGGCGTTACAGCTTTGTAGTGACATGCGCGACACATGATCTATACACCACTTCATAAAAGCACTCACTCAGCCAACGTAGATCCAAAGATGCTTTTGTCGAGAGACAGATACTAATCATGTAACATGGGGCTAGATCTAGACGTTACGGGAGGGGATTATGTGGCTGACAAGCATTAAAGCATACGGTGGCTTGGCTAAAACCAGACCACCCACCCCCTTTCCCCAAAGACGATCAAATGCTCACAGAGGATCCGCCACTGCGCCTGCAATCTTTGGTGGGAAATGGAAATTCCCCTTCACCACGTACCGGAGATTTTTGCAGGGCCAGGTCATCCTCGCGCTACTTGTCCGTCCGTTCCCGCTTCCCGGGGGGCCGAAGAAGTGCCGAACGCGCGGGCTGAGGGCAGCAGCACAGTCCCTCCCGTCTCCGCCAGTCGTCATCCTCACTTTGGCCACCTTACCTACACGCTACCCAAATCCAGCAAGTAAATGTGATGCAATTTGCAGTGGGAAAAAAAGTGGTAACAAGAGGAGAATCCCGAGCAGCAGTGGCAGGTGCAGCCACGCCCCTTCGTTCCTTGATGCTGGCATGTCATGTGTGCCCCGCGCGCCCTATAAATCCTCGCCCGGCCTCATCCTCTTCGACAAGCTCACATCACACACGTTCCTCTCCTTCCTCTTCGTCGTCCTCGCTCCCAGTCCCCTTTTGCCTGCAGGCTGCAGCCCTGCACTAGGCACAGCTACCTGCAGCTACAGCAGCACAGCAATGGTAACAGCCGCACCCTCTCGTGGTGGAGAGTCGTCATGATTACGATTAGTTAGTTTCGATCCAAGGACGTTGTTACTGCTCAGCTCTCTGATGAACGTTTGTGTGTAGGTTTCCGCTGGGGGTCATGGTGGTGGGTACGGCGACGACGGCGGCCAGGAGGCGGTGGACTTCCGGGGCAACCCCGTTGACAAGTCGAGGACCGGAGGCTGGGTGGGCGCCGGGCTGATCCTGGGCACGGAGCTGGCGGAGCGCGTGTGCGTGATGGGCATCTCCATGAACCTGGTGACGTACCTGGTGGGCGAGCTGCACCTGTCCAACTCCAAGTCCGCCAACGTGGTGACCAACTTCATGGGCACGCTCAACCTGCTCGCCCTCGTCGGCGGCTTCCTCGCCGACGCCAAGCTCGGCCGCTACCTCACCATCGCCATCTCCGCCACCATCACCGCCACCGTACGTGACATGTACATGTTGGCCTGCAAGTGTCGCATTGCACGACTACTATTCTCCCTTCTAATAACATGTTGATGACACAACTGACAGGGCGTGAGCTTGCTGACGGTGGACACGACGGTGCCGAGCATGCGCCCGCCGGCGTGCGCGAACGCCCGTGGTCCGCGCGCGCACCAC
Organism: Saccharum hybrid cultivar R570; assembly: GCA_038087645.1. NCBI lineage: Eukaryota > Viridiplantae > Streptophyta > Magnoliopsida > Poales > Poaceae > Saccharum > Saccharum hybrid cultivar. The sequence goes on from JAQSUU010000198.1 coordinate 4,654,434, forward strand.
GAGTGCGTCCCCGCGGGCGGCGGGCAGCTGGCGCTGCTGTACGCGGCGCTGTACACGATCGCGGCGGGGGCGGGGGGTCTCAAGGCGAACGTGTCCGGGTTCGGGTCGGACCAGTTCGACGCGCGTGACCCGCGGGAGGAGCGCGCCATGGTGTTCTTCTTCAACCGCTTCTACTTCTGCATCAGCCTGGGGTCGCTGTTCGCGGTCACCGTGCTGGTGTACGTGCAGGACAACGTGGGCCGGGCATGGGGCTACGGCGTCTCCGCCGTCGCCATGCTGCTCGCCGTCGCGGTGTTCGTGGCGGGCACGCCCAGGTACCGGTACCGCCGCCCGCAGGGCAGCCCGCTCACGGTCATCGGGCGGGTGCTCGCCACGGCGTGGAGGAAGCGCCGGTTGACGCTGCCGGCGGACCCCGCCGAGCTCCACGGGTTCGCCGCCGCCAAGGTCGCCCACACGGACAGGCTCAGGTAACGCAGACGCGGTTGCATCCCTTTCGCCTTTAATTTGCTGTCACATTCGTTCGTTCCGCGATGATGTCTCTGTCTTAGCAGCTAGCAGAGCAAGCGAGATAGGAGTATGCATCACACATGTATGTTATTGTTAGGCTCAGCGTCAGCGAACAATCTACTAGCTACTCCTATTAGCTAGCTTAATTAGCTCGAGGCAATCGTATGGTTAGGATGCATTGCCTTTTTGCTTGCTGCATCGCGGGCACACGGATCAGGCAATCGTGCATAGTGCGGGACACGATGACGTCCTACCAGTACGTACGATCGAGCCCGTGGTAGTAACCGCTGGTGCAGAGATTACGTGCATGCGGTTGCTGCGTCCTTGTTTGTTTGCATCATCACGGCGTGTTTCAAGGGTAAGCCCCAGCTGGCCAGCCACATGAAACTTCCATGGTGATGGTTGCACTAGCATGGACCCATGGACCCCCCCAGTCCTGGACGGCTGGACGCGATAGGAATAGGATCTGATGAGGAGGTAGGAAGTGTAGTAGGCATGAGCATGCATGAGGCCAGTCTCAGTGGGGATTTCATGTCACTGTTTTCAACACATTCAGATTTTGGAAATAGTGCAGAAGAGTTTCATCCCCATAAAACTCTCTCTGCTCTCATGAAACTCTTATCATCTCTCTTCATTAATATGGTGCCACATCAGCATAATTAATGCCCACGAAACTCTGATGAAACCCCATTGAGACTGGCCTCAGGAGGCCTGCTGAGGAGGTAGGAAGTGTAGTAGGCATGAGGATACATGACGGAGCGAGTTGGGCAGGTCTATTGTTAGTACCATCACATGCCACTTGTCCGAACCTCGTGTCAGCGTCACGGCTCAATTGTGGACACCAGAGATGGAGAAGCCGAAACGGGTAACCGAGAGGCTACCCTTGAATCCTTGATGCTAGTTGCTAATACAACACGCAAAAGAGGGAATTATTGAACTCAGTGGCAACGGAACTTGAAAAAAAATAGAGCAAAAGTCTCATGCGCGATGGCAAAAGAATCTAGACAGGTAGACGTGCCGCCAGAACCCGTACACTGTTCCGGCCGAAAACTGGTCGATGTGCCGGCCTCTCCCTCTCTGCTGAGTCAGCCAGTGGTGACAGCACGGGCGTGTGATGAGTCGCGCACACACGGACACGGACACGGCGTCCCGGCTGCAATCAATGAGACCGAGCAGTAGTAGTAGTACGTAGCTGAGGCCCTGTATAGTTAAAAAAAAAACTTTTCACCCGTCACACTAAATATTTGACACATACATAAAATATTAAATATAGATTAAAAAACTAATTACACTGTTTATATAGAAACCATGAGACAAATCTTTTAAACTAATTAGTTTATGATTAGTCATAATTGCTACAGTACACATGTGCAGATGACAGATTAATTAAGTTTAATAAATTAATGATAAATTAATTAAGTTTAATAAATTCGTCTCGTAATTTTCAGACGAGTTATATAATTAATTTTTTTTGTTAATATAAAAAACCACTTCTCACGTCCTATAAAATATCCAATATGAACTTTTCACCCGCTAAGCAAGCCTGCGTCCGAGTAGTCGGATCGGTGCACCGGCCAAACATTTTTTTTCGTAGAGTAGTACTAGTAGCTCTCATATACAGTACTCTACTGTAGTAGTGTACGTGTACGTGTGTGTAGTATCACTCGCGCTTCAGTTCACGACAGTGTGTACTCTGTAAAGTACAGTACGTGCTGCTGATCCTGATCGCTGATCGATTTTCCTCTTTTTTGACGTGAATGCATCATGCAGGTGTCTTGACAAGGCGGCGATCGTGGAGGCGGACCTGTCCGCGCCGGCGGGGAAGCAGCAGCAGGCGAGCGCGGCGGCGGCGACGGTGACAGAGGTGGAGGAGGTGAAGATGGTGGTGAAGCTGCTGCCCATCTGGTCCACGTGCATCCTCTTCTGGACGGTCTACTCCCAGATGACCACCTTCTCGGTGGAGCAGGCCACGCGCATGGACCGCCGCCTCCGCCCGGGCTCCGGCGGCTTCGCCGTCCCGGCGGGCTCCCTCTCCGTGATCCTCTTCATCTCCATCCTGCTCTTCACCTCCCTCAACGAACGCCTCCTCGTGCCGCTCGCCGCGCGCCTCACGGGCCGCCCGCAGGGGCTCACCTCGCTGCAGCGCGTCGGGACGGGGCTCGCGCTCTCCATCGCCGCCATGGCCGTCTCGGCGCTCGTCGAGAAGAAGCGTCGTGACGCGTCCAATGGGCCCGGCCACGTCGCCATCAGCGCCTTCTGGCTCGTCCCGCAGTTCTTCCTCGTCGGGGCCGGCGAGGCGTTCGCCTACGTGGGGCAGCTCGAGTTCTTCATCCGCGAGGCGCCCGAGCGGATGAAGTCCATGAGCACCGGCCTGTTTCTCGTCACGCTCTCCACGGGTTTCTTCCTCAGCAGCTTCCTCGTCTTCGCCGTCGACGCCGCCACCAGCGGCGCGTGGATCCGGAACAACCTCGACCGCGGCAGGCTCGACCTCTTCTACTGGATGCTCGCCGTGCTCGGGGTCGCCAACTTCGCCGTCTTCATCGTCTTCGCCAGGCGCCACCAGTACAAGGCCAGCACCCTGCCGGCGGCGGTGGCGCCCGACGGCGCCGGGCAGAAGGAGATGGACGACTTCGTCGCCGTGACGGAGGCCGTCGAAGGAATGGACGTGTAGGGCGGGCACGCATGTCAGACTCACAATTGATCGCTGCGTGCGTGTGTGTACTAGTGCTGCTGTGTAGTGTGCCTTTTAATTTTGCCTTTGGGTAGTGTGTATGTGTATGGCGAATTTTTCTTTCGCTTGCAGTTTTCAGTTTACTGCTGCTTCGGTTTCGGCTGCTCTCCTGTAAATAACATAGGAGGCATACGAATTGAGGCGATGTTTTATCCGGTATAGATCAAAAGGGTATGTATCGGTGGCAGGTGACTGACGTTGTCGGTCATCTTCCTCCTCGCGCCAGCCTTCTTCCTTCTCCTCGTGCCCCCTTCTTCTTCATGCTCCACCCCCGCCTGCCTCGGCAGTGACCACGCCCTCCTCCTCATCCTCGCCCCCGCCGCGGAGCACTAGGGTTTTACTGGAGCTCCACGGCCGCGGAGCACCGGCGAAACCATAGCGCACCCGCGGTTGCCACCTTCTTCCCGTCCCCCGTCTCCTTCATTTACAGTGAGCTCTGGCCATGGACGTGCCCACCCTGCCCAGGCCCAGCCGCCTGTGTTCCACCAGGACCCTAAACCGCCCTCCTGCCATCCCCACCGCGCTAACTGGTCTGCCTCCCCCGAACCCCCTTCTAAGCCCGTCGGAGTTGAGGAAGAAGAGTGGGCCGCCTGCCGGAAACCTACCTGGCTCTCCCCATGCAGCCGGAATATGGCACCTAAACTCTATAGGGTCCCCACATTGGTTGTACAAAAGGTTGAGCTGAAGGACCCCCAACGAGACACATGTGGAGCAACTTGTTGCTACAATGGAGTCACTACTTGTGACACCACAAACTGCTTGAATGGCTCTTCTTGCTTAGGAGGTGTAGGCTCTCTCTTTTTTTAATAGTTGATTCATAGAATCGGCCTTCTCTTTCTTGTATTTGCTCATGAACTTGTCAAAGGCGCATTGACGTCTCACCACCTTCCCTGCACTCTTCACCTCATTACTTGTCCAAGTGTCAATCTCATGTCGGCGTGTCACAAAAGTACTCAAACACATGGACACCGGAGCCACTAAAATTGCAAGAACGGCCTGGCCGGCTCCTCAAATGCTTTGCTGACCCGGCTGTGATCTTGAGTTTATTTTTGCCATCTTCATCTTTCTCAAGCACAACTTTGTGCCCAAAAATCTTCTAAACTTTTTGGTGCTTCTCGAGGCTTGTCGATAATCACGTTCTTGCCAATGGTTGTATCGCCTTGTTCTGGGCACATCAAAACCGTGGGATCTCACTTTTCAAGCATATTGACCAGGAAAGGAACTTTATCAACTTGCATATCAGTAAGACTCAATCGTCCCTCATTGACAACCGATTGGACTTGCCAACGAAAAATATTGCAATCATTAATTGCATGAGAAAAAGAGTTATGCCATTTACAATAAGCCCTTCTTTTCAACTCTTCAAGCGATGGAATAGCATGAAACAATTTAATGTAACCATTTGTAAGCAATTCATCAAAAATGATGTGACATTTTGTGGGATCAAAAGCAATTTTTATGTCCTCTTGCCGATTTTTATGAATCAGTAAGAAAGATGGACAAGTGACTGGTTTGTTTTGCGCGGGCCAAATAAATTCAGCAACAAGGATCTTTCAAACGAGTTTTAGCATTCTATGATATGCATATTAGAATGATGTGACCTATGAGCATCACGAGAATCTTTCAAACGAGTTTCAATGCAACGACCTTTTGCAACAATTGATTAATGGTAAAAAAACTCATAACGAAACCATTCAAAGCCAAATAAATCAAATCTTTTTCTGAAATTGCCAAATGAAAGCATGTGTTATTGATGTATCTAAAGCATTTCACAAAATCGAGGACTGATTCATCGCGCTCTTGTCGAACCGATGTTAGATGTGACAATTTCGTTTCATGAACTCCGTTATAAAAATGCACATGAAACCTTTCTTCCATTTGAGCCCATTAACTAATAGAACAAACGGTTAAAGATGTAAACCAAGAAAAAGTTGTACCGGTAAGAGACAAAGGAAAATGCCAAACATGCATAAAATCCAAGTTACTAGCTTCACCCATTTGAGCAAGAAGCAAACTAATTTGCTCCATGGTAGATTTGTTATCTTCACCACTAAACTTATAAAATTCAGGTACCCTCCAACCATCGGGAGCTTTCAAGAAATCAAAATGCGAAGAGTACGACTTATGATAAGTAGTCCTACTTGACTTAATTTGCACACCCAAGCTATTATCAATAGATTTGGACAATTCATATCTAAACTTATTCATAGCTTCCTTAAAATCGGTAGTAGGAGCCACGTGTGCACTACTAAGCATAGGATTTGACTCAAGTGACTTCGGTGGGTTAGGAAGAACTGCATTATACCTCGCCGAAGCTTGATTTACTATTGGTCCATGATCGGCTTGCGTGTTATGAGCCAAACTTAAAGCAAAAGTGACCACCAACGTAGATGTGTTAGCATCACCTAAATTGGCCTTATCGGTTTCAGTCACCAAAGAGGTCAATTTGGCTTAGTTAGCCGTTGCGTACAAGCTTTGATTATCATAAAAGTTGTAAGGAATGCCATATTGAGGTTGCTTAGAAGCTGATTCGTTAGCATAAGCATCAACATAATCGGTCGTCTTACCCTCTAGCCTATCCCTGCGTGCCATAAACATATTAACAACAGTCATGAGATTATTATCAGTAATCGTCCTTTGATCTTGCAACATCTTAGCATACTCAGCATGAGTATGGTATGGATCTTCTACCCCTTCATTAGTTTTTACCTACGGTGCAGCAGATGTAGAAGCGTCTGGATCACCAAAGATGGGCTCACGGTATTGGGTAGCCTTGCCCCGCTGTTCATTAATGCAGCTTGCAAGGAACGCTTGTAGATCGGCGGAGAACTTGACCTTGATCTTTTTATGAAGATACTCGGGAAGCTCTTGATATTCCCTTTGGCTGAAGGGATCAGTGTGATCACCCTTATTCTTAGGCTTATCATCGTCTGACGTGTTGCTAGTAGATTGGATCTTCTTCTCTTTCTCTAGCGAAGTCGTCAAAAAGTGTGTTAATGCTAATTTGGGCCACACACTAGCAAGGGCTAACACACCCGAGGTGGCACGCGACCTTGATCTAGCAAGAACGCAATGAATCGATGAAACCGTCCAACAAGCTAGTTAGGCCGATTTGAAGCTCATTCTTTGCCTGGTAGACTCTCGAACACCTCCCATGAAGACCCGTTGAGGAGGATCACGTAGAGGTTGTTCTAGGGTCGGCGAGACCATCTAAAACAAGAAATCGAACTTCCAATCATCAAAAAAACACCAATTACCCTTTTGCCGGGCAAAAGGGTAATTGGTGTTTTTTTACGATTAGAAGTTGCATTTCTCAATTCCTCGTGATCCTCTCGTTTATATAGAGGGGTTGGCCTTATCCCAGTAGCAAACAAGTTCAGAACGCAATCTCCAAGGCCCTGTTTGGTTCATTAGTAGTCACCAACCCCGTTTGGTTCAAAAAGATTAAATGGGACTAAATGCCATTAAAGCAGTTAGACAAGGACTAAGATACCCCTTTTTCTTATGGTTCCGACGCAATAAAGAGAGGGCATGGGCTGTCCTTTTGGGCTAGCAGTCCTAAATAGCCACCCCTCTCTATAGGACTAACTCATTTTAGTCCCTCTGTTTGGCAATTTAGGTACTATATAAATGAGACTAAAATGAGGAAACTATTGAGTAGTCCTATCGAACCGAACAGGCTCCAAGTTTTCCACGTCGAACATAGATCCGAAATCGATTTGGAAACAAATCAAATCGAAATAGACAGTGGCCGATGTTTCATGGGGCCTGGCTCTCAGGCTGAGCCGCACTAACAGAGGAACCGCCCTAGCTGGTTTGGGAACCGGCTTAGGCGGTTTCGCAAACCGGCCTGGGCAGAGCGAGTCCAATTTTGTCGTTCTCTTGCTTATGCTTTGATTTTTGTCGCACCAAATATTTTTCCAATATCCTCTTGATGCCAGGTACATACGTGTTCATTCTTATTTTGCAGAGCACTAGCATACGAACAAGTGATCTCCATCTCTTAGCACGTCGATGTCCTCAACTTCGGCGCCGTCGACGGTGAGCACCGTCGTCACCACCTTCCTGAACTTGGCCTCCGCAACACTCCTCAGCTCCCGCATGGAACTAGGAAGGCATAAAAGCTTCCCTGTAGCAATTGCAGACTTGTGATGGATAACCACTCGCCGCTTGGCCTCTCTACGCAGCGACATTCTCAGCTGATCAGCCTCTTCCAGTCCCTCCGGGTCGAACATCTCGCTCCTCCGCCTCGACATTGACGCTGCGGTCGCGGTCTCGGCCTCAATCTGATCTGCGATCTCCCTGAACAATGGCGCTTCTTCCCTTGCAACTTTCCACGCGGGAGATCCAAGGTGCTGGACGAAGTTGCAGAACACCCTGGCGGCGTCGGCGGTGTCAGGCCGGACTACCCGCAGAAGGTGGCCTTGGCTGACGCGCACGGCCTGGGTGAGCCTCCTGCACCGGACAGTGAATGGCTGCGGGATGTTGAGCATCACACCGATCTCGCCGGCGATGCCGCATCGACATGCCCTTGATACGACCGTCTCTGTCCCGTCGGCAGCAGTCGCCAAGACGTCGACGGAGCCGGACACGATGATGTAGCAGTCCGTCGGGGTCTCGTTCTGCTGGACAATGTCGGCCTTGGCCGGGAAGAACTGCGCCGTCGCGTCGGCGACGAGGTCAACGATGAGGCCCTCGGAGACGCCCCGGAACAGGTACGCGTCCTCGACGGTGTCCCGGAACAGGTGCTGCGCGATCTCCGACCGCACGGCCCTAGGCATCTCCGACAAAAGCTGCTGCTGGAGCAGCTGCTCCGTCATGTCGAAGTTGAGCTGCACGCTCTCCGCCATCTGCTCCGTCAGCGCCTCCGGAAGCTGGTTCATGGCCCCGAACATGGAGACGCCGCGCAGCGTGTCCCGCAATGCCAGCGCGGCCGTGGAGCCGCTCACGGCGAGGTTGGTCATGTTGCCGACGATGTACGCGGCGAGGCCCAGGTTGAAGAGCACGTAGAAGACGGCGAACACCATCTCGCCGGGGTTGGCGGGGTGCAGGTCGCCGTAGCCGACCGTGGTGAGGGTGGCGACGGACCAGTACACGGCGCGGGTGTACCCGGCCCAGACGCTGCGGGTCTCGAAGCCGCGGCCGAGCCACGTGCGCTCCTTGGGCCCGCTGTAGTGGGAGGCCATCCACAGGTGGACGCACGCCGCGGCGTGCACCGCCAAGAGCGTCACGCCGACGAGCTTGACGAGCCGCGTCCAGGAGTAGTTGAGCCGGACGTCCTTCTCCAGCTTCGCGAAGAGCTCGCTGACGCGCCGCAGCCGCCACAGACGGAGGAGGCTCAGGAACCGGCACGGCGACGACCACGCGGCGGCAGCGCCCCAGGCGGTGGCCAGGTGGTAGATCACCTGGAACGGGATCGTCGAGGCCACGTCCATGGCCAGTGTCCACGGGCGCAGGTGCCTCACGTCGGCCTTCCTGCGGTCGTCGTAGAAAAGGAGACTGGACGATCCGCGGAGTTTAAGGCATGCGACGAAGATGGAGGCGGCGATGTCGACGGCAAAGAACACGTCGGCCACCAGGTCTGCGACGAGGAGCGGCAAGGTGGCCGCCCTCTCCACGGCCAACTCGAACGGCGACGCCCACGCCGAGTAGAGTACGGGCGCGACGAGAAGCGCCTGCCACCAGCCGTAGCCATCGGCGGCGGGCTCGACGAGCGGCGTCGCCGCTGCCGACGAGCGCATGCACAGCGCCTGCGCGACGACCAAAACCTCAGCCACCGACTGCAGTTTGCGGTGTGCTTATAGGGACGCATCATGCATGGGATCAGTTGTGTACCACCGAATTCGATACCAATACGTAGTTCGTATTGGTCTCGATGCGGACAAATCATTTCTTCTTTGCAGGTTGAACTCTGGCACCGTATTTTTCCACGTCGCCTAGTTCTAATATTCGTTGGATCTCCGGTACTTTTTAAGGACATGTTTGATAGTATAAAAGCAATTCCAAGAGTCTCTATATTCTTTCTTATTAATATAAATAAAGATTTTAGTGAAATAATGCTCTCAAATAGCTTCTTTAATCATATATATTTTAAATATTGACATCTTTGTTTCGGATTTAATTTCTCGCTAGCCAAAAGATGGAGAGCATGATTGACTCTCCAGAATGAGTACATGATATAAATAAACTATTGAAGGGTGAAAAGATATAGATAATACTTTTTTATTTAAATGGCTCTTTAAACGATGATTTAGAGAGTGAGTTTAGGAAGACTTCTTAGAAATGCTCTATGAGACAATTATTAGTCAGCTAAAAATTGACCAAACCCAGTCCAAACAGGGGGCTAAACTCCAAGGACCTCTCTATATCCTGCGTACCTTCTCGATGGAAATAGATATTTTGGTGAGAAATACCCTTCAAAAGCTTTTTAGTTGAGATCTTCACATCTGATCATTCTCTATTCTGAATTTCTCGCTAGCTCAGGATAAAGAGCAAGATTGACTCTCTATAGTATACAAGATATAGAGATTGTTGGAAAGTGAAAAGATATAGAGAACATTTTTTATTCAAATGATCTAAATGATGATTTATAGAGTAAGAACTATTCTTGAATATGCTCGTAGGTGGGATAAAGTCTACAACTAATTGTTAGTCAATTTAACTAATAACCTGAGCTAATTTATCTCCAACTATAAATTAGGCATAGCTGATCAAACGTGCCTAAATCAAGTTGTTCATAGGTACAACGCTAGCGTATGTGACCGTTCGAGAGGGCTCGGCGTTCCCTACCGCCGTCGCGTCCCTTGCAAGGTCCGATTAGCCCGACACCCATCGAGGGCAAGCACCAGATGCGGCTGTTCGGGGCAGGTACATTTCTACGTGTCAGGACAGTGCCACGTAAGATTTTTGCTCACACGGAGGAGAGAAAGAAAGAGGGAAACAACGACCTCGTGACCTAAAACTCCGGACCATAAAACAACTATTGTACCGTTGTATGAGTTACTGTTATCATGCAACTCACAACTTTACTTTTATTCCATGCATAAATTAAGGAATTATGAGTTACTATGAGTCAACTTTTTAAAAATGAAGTACTCTCTTGTCCTAAAATAAATGTATATCTCGCTTGTCGAGGAATCAATCTTTTAAAGTTTAACTAAAAATATAGAAAATAGTACCAATAGTTGTATCTTCGAATAAGTTTATTATAAAGGGTCTGTCTAGTGATCTGTTGACAGATTTCTTTTGTTAAAATCTGTCAACAAATTTTTTTGTGTTTTACCTGTCAGATTCTGGGCCATTTATTTTGTTTGAAGATTCGTGCTATCCTCTGAGCGGACTATAGCTAACAGATTTGTTCTGTCAAAATTTGTCAGATTTTCACCAATAAAAAGATGACATCTCGGCAAAAAAAACTGACTTTATACTGCTAGGTTCAAAAACTTTGAACTATCACATTATAAACTTTTTACTGCTAGATTCAAAAGTTTACGCTCAGGATTTATAAACTTTCAATTGTGACATTGCAAACTTGCTAGGTTTAAAACTTTGAACTATCACATTATAAACTTTGCACTGCTAGATTCAAAACTTTATACTCATAATTTATAAACTTTAAACTTTATACTTCTAGGTACAAACTTTGAACTATGACATTATAAAATTTGTGCCGTTAGGTTTAAAACTTTACGCTCAGGATTCATAAACTTTCAACTATAACATTACAAACTTTATATCGCTAGGTTCAAAACTTTAAACTATAACATTATAAACTTTATACTGTAAGGTTCAAAACTCAAATGCAAAATTCAACAGATATAAAGCCAATAAAACTGTCAACAGATTTATATGTGTATTATCTGTCAAATTTTCTTTCCATAAGTTGTCTTCTTTTTTAATTGGCCAAAAATCTGACTGATTTTGGCAAAAGAAATCTGTCACCAGATTGCTACCCACATCTTCAAACAAAATAACGATACATAATTCGACATACAAAGGACAACAAAATATGTTGACAGAAAAATAACAAAAATCTATTATAAAAGTATGCACCAAGGACAACAAAATATGTTGACAGAAAAATAACAAAAATCTATTATAAAAGTATGCACCATGCTCGATCTAATGATACTAATTATATATCATAAGTATATATTAATATGTTTTTGTATAAGGCCCAGTTTAGTTCCCCAAGAATTTTGCAAAATTTTTCACGTTCCCCGTCACATCGAATCTTTGGACGCATGCATGAAGCATTAAATATAAATAAAAAATAAAACTAATTACACAGTTTAGACGAAATCCACGAGACGAATCTTTTAAGCCTAATTAGACTATGATTGGACACTAATTGCCAAATAACAACGAAAACGCTACCGTGTCCATTTTACCAAATTTTTTGCATCTAAACAGGCCCTAATTTTAGTTAAAAAATTTGACTTCTTCGTAAGCGAAACGTGCATTTATTTTGGAAGGAGCGGCCCAATCGCGGCCCTCAATCCAAACACGACGCTCGCCAGCGGTCAATTTGAACGGGCCGGCGCTGGCTTCGGCCCAAACGTACCCCTAGTTCCTTGAGGCTTTTCCCTGTATACCATTAAGAAAGATGGTCTATTCCTATATACAACTAAAAAGTTCGATCGTCCCTGTATGCCATGACACTTATCTCTTTTGCCCAACACGTCATTCCGTCCGTTTCTGCTCCTAACGGTGGGTAACAGCTAGGAGAAAAGACCGAAGTGCCATCGAGGCAGAGAGGCTATATATGGGGGTACAATACTTTCTTGCTGCACCTGCACCCTCGGCTTTGTCGACACACTGGGTCAGAATTCAGAATAGGTCTCATTGTTGTTGGGTGTTGGGAGTCTGGGGACTTGAGAGTAGTTTTTCCTTCTTTCTTTACTTGTCTTGTTTTCAACTTAACCTTCTTTTCTTCTTCTAATAATAATTCAAGGCAAATGTCTCGCCATCACTTCAAAAAAAGTTGTTTTCATAATATGCAGCTAAAACAATAATAGCTGACTTGATACGATGCCAAATGCCTGACCAGATGTTTCAATATCCATATGCATCCCATTCGACAAATACTGGATATAACAACATAACAGCGACAAGCCAATACCATGGACAGTGTCTACGCACAGATAATTTTTTATCATCACGCTCATACAATGCATGCATTATTTTATATACTTCTCGTTACACAACACAAACCATGCATAGGTTATTTATTGACGTGGCAAACACAGCGATCGATTGAAAGCGTTGCCCTGTTAGTTTGGGAAAGTGATCGGGTAGACCGGCGACTTGTCCGGGTTGAACAAGCCAAAGTGCCTCTCGATCTCGTCCCCGGTCTTCTGGTTCTCGTTGAACATGGCGAACACGTACGTCTCCAGCACCCCGGGCTTCTGGGCGTGCCCTGCCGGGCATGGTCGATCACGCCCTGGTTGTACGTCCGCGCGTTGTCCACGCTCGCCGCGAACCCGCCGGCCGACGGCCACCCGCTCTCCGACACGACGACCTTGACGCCGGGCGCGCCGGCCTTCTCCAGCGCCGCGTAGATGGCGTCCACCATGGCGTCGAGGAGGTTCGTGTACGTCAGTCCGTTGCCGCCGTCCGTCACGGTCGCCGCCCCGGGCCGGAAGCTGGCGAACTCGAGGCTGATGTTCCGCGGGTCGTCCCTGTAGGCGAAGTAAGGATACACGTTGGCCAGCAGCGGCGCGCCGGTGTCGGCCAGGAACCGCGCGACGTCTACCCCTGCGCGAACACGCCGCGGGAGGGAGGGAACGTGTCGGCGAACGCGTCCATCTTCACCGCCGTGGACACCTTGACGCTGCCGTCGAGCCCCGCGGACACCAGCGCGGCGTGCACGTTCCGCATGGCTGGGAGGAGCAGCCCCGCGGCGCCGTCGCCTGGGCCCACCTCGTTGCCGACGGCGATGTACCTGATGAGGACGTCGCGCTGGTACGCCCGCATATTCGAACCAATGCAATACGTTCTTGTATTGTATTCGTGATTACAGCGGTGAGAGAATAATAAGGTTTTCAAATTTCAGCTACTCAAAACTTAAAAACATTGCAAATAATCTAAATATTAATTAAATTAGTGCGGTAAAAAATGGTCAATAACAATTAGTTTGTGCCAACCCGTCACTTTGGCGCCAAAAAACTGGCCCACATCAGCAATCTTGGCGCCCAAATGCTCAGACCCGGAGTGGCACATAGGCAAACGGCTATTTTATACAGCCTCTCTATCTTGAGGGTACTTCGGTCTTTTCTCCTCGCTGTTACCCACCGTTAGGAGCAGAAACGGACGGAATGGCGTGTTGGGCAAAAGAGATAAGTGTCATGACATACAGGGACGATCGAACTTTTTAGTGGTATAGAGGAATAGACCCTCAATGGTATACAGGGAAAAGCCTCTAGTTCCTTCCTGTAATCCGTTCCAGCGCCACTGCGCCACCCGCTCGGCCCCGGTCTCTTCTCGCCGCGCCCTCGCAGTCGCAGGTCTCTTCCCCCTCCTGTTGCCGCCCGGCGCCGCCGTCCATTCCACGCCCCTCCGCTTTCCATGGCCTATGTAGGGTTGGTCTAGAAGGCCTGCCGCTAGCGGTTGGATTTCCGCGGAACATTGCTGAGTCCGCTCCGACGCGCTCCTGGCGCTGCTCTGAGAACTGGATATGTTGGGCCTAGCACCCCTCCGCTCTGCTCCTCTCCCTATCCGCGCCTCCGCCACCCCCAGCGCCCGCGCCTCCGCCACCGCCTGCGGCCGAAATACCTCGGTAAAGCCCTGCGCCTCCTCCTCCTCTCTCTCTCTTTCTCCTCCGTCCCCTCCTTTTTCATCTCACGTGAAACGATGTCTTGTTCTCTCCCTCGGACGGGCAGCAGCAGCTCGCCAATGGCGGCCACCTCTCGCTTGTCGTGCCAGAGGCGGCCGAAGGTGACACGGGGCTGCCGGAGAATATGCACAAGTGGAGGATGGTCATCGCCTACGATGGAACAATGTTCAAAGGTTTGATTTGATTCCTGATATTTTTATAACATCTAAGATTAATACAATGGTTTACCACCAATTTAGTTTTTTTTGTCTAAGTTAAATTTCTCTAGTTTTCGGCCAGGTTTATAGAAAAATACACCAACATTTAGAACATCAAATTATTTTTTATTAAACCCACCATGAAGTGTAATTCGATAGTGTATTTCTTGTACATGTTAATACATTTTTGTATGAACTTGGTCAATGCTAGATTAATTTAGAAGAAAACTAAAATGACGTACAACTTGGAATGGATCCAGTGTTAAATAGGGTCACGGTGATAACCATGAGTAAAGCCACTTATTTTTGTTTTCGCCAGGAGCTTTAGTTCACCAGTGTCTACGTACATGTGCTCTCTGAACCATGCTAGATTTGTTAGCGGCTTAGCGCGCCCCTCTTTGCAAATTGCAACCATGGTGGTAGCTCTAGTGACAGGAACCATGACGGCAGCCCCTCCCTCCCTCACTGACATGTGGGTCCTATGGCTGAGCATTGAGAAGTAAGCTGTAGATAAGCCGTTGTGCCAAACGTAGCTTTTCATCTAGCCAGATTTCTCAACAATTTGCTTATGCGGACAACTGGCAAGATGCTGGCTGAAAAATAAATTTAAGCGGTGCCCAACAGGGCCATAGTCACTCATGACACAGCTCTCCTTAATATATGCGCTTTACTGATTCATGGCACCAACTGCCGCGGCTCTCTGTCACAAAAAAAAAATGCCGCGGCTCTCCTTATATGCGCTTTACTGATTCATGGTGTTGGTGCCTTATCTTAGCATATTAAGGCTTTTGTGATGATGATTTCCGTACATGGTACTACCCGATAACTTGAAGAGTGAAGAGTAGAGAAAGTGTTAGGCTTCAATGCTTCATCTTAACCTTTGTAGATGTGATGTGCTGAATTGTAGATGAAGACATTGTATATCTAAATAATTATTGAGATGGAAACGAGTGAGGTAACGTTTTTTGTGGCATCTATGTGTTTATTTCTTTGTAGGCCCATTTGATTAGTTTTGAGATTCTATAGTTGTGCTATTTTGGATTGTAACAATGCAGAATTCAACAGTAGGTCATCTTTATAATCTCTAATCTTTATAACTGAATTTGCCAAGGTACAATATTGTTTTCTGAATTGTGCATCAAAATTATTTTCTAAAGATTGGGGGTATTAATCGTGGTGGCAAAGACTTCTAGAGGTCTTGCCCCATATAGGAGGCCATCCTTTTAAGGATATATTAGAGTAAAGCAGAGACAAAAATGGGATTCTTGGCGGGGCTCATCACTGCAGAAGGTTTAAATGACTGTTTTGCTGTTTACATTTATCGGGCTGCAGCAGCAGCTTGCTAATAGTCTACTGCAACTTTAGTGCACTAGTTACCACGTTTTAGCTGTTATCACATTCACAAGTAATTTTCAGTACATATTGGGTATGGAGTTTATTCCCTTCACAAATGAGTGGTTTAATCTTATTGCAGGAAGATAAATAAATGTTACAACATACACAAACTGAGTAATTTTCGAATTCCAGTTAAGTAATTAGTCCAGGCCTTGGAAACGTATTTGTAAAAGCTGGGCACCTCTTAGATGCAAATTCTTCATATAGCTAGCAGTTAAGAACCGGTGCTGGACAGCTGACAGGTTAGCCAAAAGGGGTTTGCCCCATCCTGCTTCATGCCCTCTTCGCAACCAGGCAGAAGAAACTATTCAACACACCCTTGTCAGTTATGTGTTTGTGCGATAGGCGTGGACAATGATTCTAATTAGATTGGGACTTCTAGCTATTGCTGAGCCAGGAGTGACCCATTTCTCTAACTAGGTGCAAATAATCAAGGGGTTTGATAAAAAGATGAGAAAGGGGCTGAATTCTTTGATTATCCTGGTTGCTTGGGAAATCTGGAAGCATCGCAATGTATGTGTGTTTGAAGGAACTTCTCCTAATGTCCAAGAGGTTTTACATGCAGTGACAATCGAAGGTTTTTTTATGGTGTATGGCTGGAGCCTCTGCTCTTCAAGAACTGCTCCTTCACTCGCTAATCACATAGCCATGAGCCTCTATGTGTTTCCTTGGCCCTGGTCATGTAGTCCTTGTTCACGGTAATTCTTGTACTGTTGGTGTTTGTGGTGTCCGGGAGCCTCTCTGCCCTGTACTAGGAGTGGACTCTTGTCCCTCTGATGTAATTTTTTTCTTCTTAATGTGACACACAGTTCTCTTGCATCGTTCGAGAAAAAAAATTAGTCCAGGCCTAACAGTTGGATTTTTTTTTTCAAATTGGCCTATTAGTTGGATTTGATTTGGGTTACAACATACACAAACTGAGTAAAATTGAATTCCAGTTAAGTAATTAGTCCAGGCCTCATATTTGGATTTGATTTGGGTTTATCTTCATGTTATCAATATTTTGTGCAAAATTGTTAGTCAGATATCACGATTAGATGTGAATATATGATTAGTTATCATGGTCCAATGACCCTAGAATTTCTATTTAAGTTTTACTCTTTTGAAGTATCTATGTGCATGCATAGGTGCTGCACAAGCATTAATTAAACGGTTGAGAAATAATAGGTAGGACATTATTCTCTTTTTCCTGCTCTGATTGACTTGTTTTTTGCTCGAAAGAAAAATTGCCAATTTGGTATGGATGTCAACTACATGTCAGCTCGATTAGGCTCACCGTGTGAACCTGGTAACTAAATTACTTCTGAATAAATAAATAAGATTATCCGTTATCACTAATCAGAATATTCCGAATTTGAACAATGCTCGGCCAAAAACTGTTAGCTTGATAGCCACCCCTTATACTCAATCTATCAACCACTATCTAGTTAAATTGCTTGACATTTCACATAGGTTTCACGAGAACAGTGTAGTTTTGCAACCTAACATGATTCTCACCATTATATCTCAGGTTGGCAGTATCAACCATCAATTCCAACAATACAATACTTTCTAGAGGACGCACTGATATGCATCACTAAGCTGGATCGGAAGAAACTGTGCTTGGTCGGTGCAGGCAGGACTGATACAGGTGTTCATGCATGGGGTCAGGTTTAATAAACATACTACATAACTGTAAACTGAAGCTTAAATTGATATCTATCATCTGGTTTGCATATGCTGCACTGTTAAATGTCAATGTTATGTTTTATATGAAATGCTGGGGGATCACTTATCATATTTGTTGTTTTCAGGTGGCACATTTTACTACACCCTTCAGTTACCATTGCCTCAATAGTATTCATTCTGCAATGAATGGACTCCTTCCTCCTGAGATTCGAGTCAGGGAAATTAGCGCAGCACGTCCTGAATTCCATGCTCGCACATCCACAAAGAGCAAAGTCTATCGCTACAAGATCTATAATGAAGCAATCATGGATCCCTTTCATAATCGCTATGTTTACCATAGTGCTTATAAACTTAATCCCCATGCCATGCAGGAGGCTGCAAATTATTTTGTCGGAACCCATGACTTCACATCCTTTGCTAATGCTGCACATAATGATCGTGAGCGCAGACCCACAAAGAAGATAACACGTTTTGATGTTACTGAAATGGTAATTGATTTCCGAACCAAAATAATATGTTTTTGGTACTTCTGTTTTTTAGTGTGCTGTTCAGTATTGGTTTTATCTTTTCATATTGGTGGGCTTCCATTTGGTGTTGGTTGACATGTTCTTTTTTGTTTGTATACTCTACAGGGTGCTGTCCTACAGCTTGAGGTTGAAGGCACCGGTTTTCTGTACAGACAAGTGAGGAACATGGTAAGTTCAACGTCATGTGTAAATGCCTATTTCAAAATTAGCTTCTTTCAGGTTTACATATTTATACCTTATTATCATTTTTGCGAGTCCTCCATTGTCCTAAATCATAATGTGTGCTCCAACATTTATTTATCTTAGATGCATGGGGAAAACAATACTGAACCCATTCATAGCAACCTTGTTTATATTTTTATTTTCCCTACACGTAATAGTTGAAATTTGAAATCAATTATGAAATCGCCTTCATACTTCTGCATTAGTGTAGTCATAATGTAAGTGGAAAACTAGTTATATCTCCGTCTACTTCAATGTTGGTCAATAAGCCTTTAGCCTTTTATAGGAATGAAAAATGGCTATCATACATGGTCAACATGTTTTGAAAATTGGCACCCCATTACTTTGAAGCTCTACTAGGAAGCTACAAGGATTCATGTTATGGTGGTGGCTAGGGTTGAGAGGGAGAGATGGGGAGCCAGCCGGGGGCCTTGCCCACGGCCGAACAAGAGAGAAGGTTTCCTTCTAATTCCTGCTTTATTCTAATAATCCTTATTACAGGGAAATAAATAGGCTCTCGTCTTCTAAACTTAGGAAAGAAACGTCTAGAATTAAGGCCTAGATTGACCATGCAACACTCCCAGCCACGTCCC
Organism: Saccharum hybrid cultivar R570; assembly: GCA_038087645.1. Lineage (NCBI taxonomy): Eukaryota > Viridiplantae > Streptophyta > Magnoliopsida > Poales > Poaceae > Saccharum > Saccharum hybrid cultivar. Next base: position 4,673,108 of record JAQSUU010000198.1, read on the forward strand.
TCCATCAGACACGATCACACCTATTTTTAGGCTTGGATCAGCCATGCAGCACCTCAGCCACGCCCTGCAATCAGAAGCTGTCCTTGCGTGGACTGGCCATGCAGCCTTCCTCAGCCGCGCCCTCCTTCAGACACGGTCCCTGTGGCCCATGACATACGCCTCTAACACTTATCGCAAGTCCAGCCAGCCCAGCCCAGCAGGCCTGCTCGGGCGATGACCTTATGACGGCCCTGCTCGACGAGTTCGCCACCATCTTCGCCGAACCGACTGGCGCTCCAGGGACCACTGCATCAACCTGGTTCCGGGGTCAGCGCCGGTGGCTGTGCGCCCCTATCGCTACCTCGCCTCCCACAAAGACGAGCTGGAGCGCCAATGCTCCACCATGTTGTCCCAAGGGCTGATCCGGCGCAGCACTTCGGCATTTTCCTCGCTGGTTCTGCTGGTCAAGAAGGCCGATGACACATGGCGTTTCTGCATCGACTAACGTGCCCTCAATGCCATCATCGTCAAGGACACGTTTCCCATCCAGGTGGTCAACGAACTTCTCAACGAGCTACACGGTGCCCGTTTCTTCACCAAGCTGGACCTCCGCTCCGGCTACCACCAGGTCCGCATGAATACCGCCGATGTGGCCAAGACGGCGTTCCGAATGCGTCTTGGCCACATCGACGGTATTCATGCGGACCTGGTGGTAGCCGGAGCGGAGGTCTAGTTTGGTGAAGAAACGGGCACTGTGCAGCTCGTCGAGAAGTTCGTCGACCACGGGATGGAAACACGTCCTTGACGGAATGACAGTGATGGCATTGAGGGTGCGGTAGCCGATGCAGAAACGCCACGTGCTGTCGGCCTTCTTGACCAGCAGGACTGACAAGGAAAACGCCGAAGTGCTGCGCCGGATCAGCCCTTGGGACAACATGGTGGAGCATTGGTGCTCCATGTCTTTGTGGGAGGCGGGGTAGCGATAGGGGGCGCACAGCCACCGGCGCTGACCCCAGAACCAGGTTGATGCAGTGGTCCCTGGAGTGCCGGTCGGTTCGGCGAAGATGGTGGCGAACTCGTCGAGCAGGGCCGTCATAAGGTCGTCGCCCGAGCAGGCCTGCTGGGCTGGGCTGGTCGGACTCGCGATAACTTGCCAGCAGACCTTGTGATCCCAGCGCCAGAAGGACATGGTGAGGGCGCCAAAATCCCACAAGATCGATGCCAGCCACTGCGTGTCGAGCACGACGTCGTAGCCCGCCAGGGGAAGCGTGAAGAAATCTGCTGTGAAGTCTTCGTCACCGATGGTAAAGGGCGTCCTGTGGTACATGCCCGGGCATGGCACACGCTCGCCGTTGGCCACCGTGACCAGCATCTTGCCCAGGGATGGAGCTGGAGAGTGACGTGGCCTACAGCAGTACAGCTTCCTCGGAGATGAAGTTGTGGGTGAAGCCCAAGTCGAGGAGAGAGGCGCCTCCAGCTGCAATTGCACCTGCATCGTCTCGCTGGTGCGGACCCCCGCGATGGCGTGCAGGGAGATCTGGGGTCGGGTTCCTCAGACTCCGCCTGTTTGATGTTGTCATCGCCGTGCCCGAATTTTTCATTGCAGGTTGAGAGGGAGAGATGGCCAGATGGGGGCTGGCCGGGGGCCTTGCCCACGACCGAGCAAGAGAAATGGCTTTTCTTGCTTGATTCTCAACATCCTTATATTAAGATAAATAAATAGGCTCTCGGCCTCTAAACTTAGGAAAGAAACGCCTAGAATTAAGGCCTAGATTGGCCATGCAACACTCCCAGCCTCGGCCTAAGCTTAGGAAAGAAACGCCTAGAATTAAGGCCTATGCAACACTCCCAGCCGCGTCCCTCCATCACACGCGGTCACACCTATTTTTAGGCCTGGATCAACCACGCAGCACCTCAGCCGTGCCCTTCAATCAGACACGGTCCTTGCGTGGACTGGTCATGCAGCCTTCCTCAGCCGTGCCCTCCTTCAGACGCGGTCCTCACAGCGCATGACACACGCCTCTAAAATTTCAAATATAGCCTGAACTTAGCAAATTCTAGTTACTTCACCAGTGAGTATAATGGGCATCAACAGTACTGGACGACATGGCAGAATAAAAATGTGTGCAATTTTTTTTTAAAAAAAGTTTGAGGGCTTCTACATCTGTTAAATTGTTTATTTGCACCAAATGCAATATTTGGTGCATTCAGCGTTTCTATTCTATTCGAGACAAATCATCTCTACGAGAAGCTCTAAAGCATTTTTTTTTTACTTTGCACACCCATAGAGTATGATGTATTGTATGATGCAGGTTGCTTTGCTGCTTCAAGTCGGAAAGGAAGCACTGCCTCCTGATATCGTTCCAGCGATCATTGCGGTCAGGGACCGCAAAGAACTGGCGAAGGTGGCCTTGTCAGCACCACCACATGGATTGTGTCTCATGTCGGTTAACTATGACGAGGAAATCCTGAAGCCTCCTGAAGGTTCCCCTCCAATTTCCTTTGGCAGAACTCACCATCTTAGTAAATGCAAACTTCCGTTTTATTAGTTTGTTACAGATGAATTATTCCAGAAATGTATCGTTTTTTTAGTTTCCCTTGCCTCCTAGAATTTTCTTGCTTCACAACTGTCAATCGTAGGCCCTTATGGCCTGCTAGTTTTTGCGAACGGACTGAAGTACGTTTTTGTACTCCTTGCATTGTAAATTATGCAACTTTCTTAGAGAGTCAAAGCATTTTAAGTTTGAAAAAATTATAGGAAGAATTATAAAAATTTATGACATCAAATTATAAAGATTTATGACATAATCAAATAAGTATACTAAAAATATAATTAATGAATAATCTAATGATACTTATTTGATATTATTATTATTTTATTATATAAATTTGGTTAAACTTAAGACGTTTTGACTCTCAAGAAAATTGAAATGACTTATAATTTGAGATGAGTGAGTACTATACTACAGCCTGAGTTGAAGTAATTGTTTATTCAGCCGAACATGCTCCCTTTACTGAACTAGTTGCTCTCCCATGCGTTGTCACGGAAACTGGAAATATTGAATGCAATAAGTGATGCATGAAAGAAAACATATAAGTTCGAGTAATGAGTTAGTCTATCATTTACTTACTCCTCATTTGTTTTGTTTTGTTTGTTCTGTTATTTCGTTAAATTTGAAGGATAGACTTACGATGTACCACCTCATATAGGATTGTTTGATTTCTCAAATAAAACAACCCTAACAGTGTTTGAGAATACTAGCAAAATGTTGTACGTAATGGCTAAAATCAGTTATAGTGAAAGGTGTTGTCTCCGTAATGGCTAAAATCAGTTATAGTGAAAGGATTTATCATGTCTCAGTTTTAATGAAGTGACACTAATAGAAACTGAATAGTATGAAATAGGCTCTCCCAACGCGGAAGGCAGTAGGGACTCGAGTGGGTGAGGTCTCGTATGAGTCCACTTGTGATGCCCGAAGAAGCCATGAGCGTGCTGCGTACCCACCGTCCTGCTCCGGCGAGGACGAACAGATGCAATGCTTCGGGTTCAGCCGTTCACGAGATCTGTGACTGACTGACTGTGCGTGCTTGTGCGTCGCCATTGAAATGTGTTGTGAAACAAGTGTCTCTCCAAATAGACAGCTCTTCAGGAATGATCTCATCAAGATTAAAGTAGGCATTACTGTCTTAGACAGTTAACATAACCGGCATGTCCTTTGGCACGTAAAGTTAGAATAGTTTTCTTGTCTTTTTGTGACAAGACACCCTTTCACCGCACCATTTCATCTTGTATATATATTCGGCCCTTAGATCGATGCAAAACAGAAGTTCACCAATTCATTATTCCATACATTTCATACTTTTAAGAAAAAAAGGTTGCTATGTGTTTGAAATTGAATGAAGTGAATCTTCTAGTTCTAGTTTTTCTGCCAACTGTATTAAAAAAGAAAAAAAATCTAGACTAGACAATACAATAAACAACAGAGAAAAAGCTAACGACAACAAAGACCACAACAACTATAACAACAAAGAAAGCAAGCTAGAATGTTCAATACTGCAACAACGACAACATTTTAGTTTTTCTCTGCAAAAGAGGAAATTATATTAAGAAACAGTAGCACAGTACATGCCTTGTCTTGCATGAAACACCCTTGCAAAAATAGCAATTACACGCAACACCCAAAACACCAAAATGTTCTCTTTGTCGTCGCTTGAACTTCGTCCACCGGAAATGTCTGCCAAGATGAAGCCAAGATCCACCTTCTAGCCTCACAAGGGGCGCCAAACCTTGGATTTGTCGCAAGAGCCGGCAACTAGAAATCCACCGGAATGCACCGATGATGCTAAACGAGCATTGGTTGCCGACAAGTGAAGAAAAGGAGAGGAAGAGGGTTCTGCCACCGCTAACCATGAGACTGACGGCCATAAGATTATTTCGTCATTGCCAATACCGTCAACAACACAAACAAGGAATCCACCAAAAGGGATGTCAAAACTGATCACCCCTTCAGAAACATGATGGAAGGAAAGCCTTACTCTTCCTCCAATGATGGAGACGGAGCACCACATGCCGAAGGACGCCCTGCAACAACCATGAAGTCCTCCACGCGACCACTAGCGTTGAAGCGAAGGTAAAAAGCACCCGTGTAGTGTCACCGCCATGGGTAAACTGAACCCTAACCTAGCTCATCGGCCATCGAAATCGAGATCCTCCCCACCATCCAGCATAGAAGAGTACGCCAGAGGCAAGGGGGTGTTGCTGAGATTGACGCTAGAAAGCAACTCGCTCTCGTTTGTCTTGGTCTACTATAGCAAGGGGAATGGGAGAGACTAGCGTTCGGACGTCCAGACACCCATGCGCTACTACCCACCTGTTTTCAATAATTATACCCTCATGGCGCCTGTGGATGCAGCCTTGTGCTTAACTTCGCCTCGTGCTCCATGCCCATGGATGCAGGTTCATGCTCTGCGCCTGTTGCCCGCCCATGGATGCAGGTTCATGCTCTGCGCCTGGTGCCCGTCCATGGATGTGGCTTCGTGCTCCACACCTGTTGCCACGCCTATGGATACAACTCTGTGCTCCGTGTCTACTGTCGCGCATGCGGGGACCGCTACGCCCGAGGGGGCCACCTTTGCCTGCGCCCCTTGCCATGTCTACTCATAGAACACTTGCAACATAAAACATTTGTTATAACATAAGTCCGAAACAGATGAAACATTTACAACATACGCTTATAACATATGTGTATGTGCACTGTAACATATGCAACATCCAGATAAAACACTTGTAACATACGTTTGAAACAGCTGAAACATATGAAACATACACTTGCAACATACGTATATAGCCAGTGCAACATATGCAGCATTCAGATAAAACAATTGCAACATACGTTTGAAACAGCTGAAACATTTGAATCATACACTTGCAACATACGTGTATAGTCATTGCAACATATATAACACCAGATCTATTTTTGCAATATCCAGATGAAAAATATGCAACATATATTTAAAACACATGAAACACATTGTTCCAACATGTGCTCATCTACTTGCTGCCACCCCAGTGGATGCTCGTTGACACGGAGCTTGATGCCGATACGGAGCTCGAGGTCGCCCAGGTCGACAAGCGGATAGATCGCGACTGCGGCGGGAGGCACGAGCGCAGGCGGGGCGCGCGTGGCGCGGCGCGAGGCACGGGCGAGGTTCTGCGGTGTGAGACGCGAGATGCGGGGGCGCGCGGTGTGAGGCATGGGCGAGGGTCCGTGGCGCGAGGCACGGGGGCAGGCGGGTCGGTCCCATCCGGAAAGGACGGATGCCCTGATAGTATCATTTTCAAAAGAGGAAACGAGTCGAGGAAAAGAAGAATTGGCCTACGTCAAGATAAACATCTCTCCGACAACTTTCTAGTTTTAAAACCATTGTATTATTAAAACAAGTTATTTTAGAGCTTAAGAAACCCCATTTGAGATTTTTCTTTCTAAACTATGGTTTTGCAGAGTAGTTTTTAATACTGCAACTTGAAAATAGGCCTATATCTATCCATCTACACCTAAAAAGACTCTAAAGTAATCATCTACCTGGTGATATCAAATCTCGCTCCTTGTCATATATTCATGTCCGATACGAATTATCCTCCACTAGGAGCTCACGCGTCCGCATCCTACCTGGTTTCAATACGAAGACTGGATCTGCGTGTCCATGTCTAATACGAAATCCTCGGAGCTCACGCGTCTGCGTCAGAATGATGAGGTTCAGGCAAAAAATTTATGAAACGCACGGGCACCTATCTAGTCTTATATTAAAATATTGTTTTACATGGACTGCTCCGGCAAATCCAAAGCATTTGAGGAGCCGGCTAGGCCGTTCTTGCAATTCCAGTGGCTCCGGTGTCCATGTTTTGCGTACTTTTGTGACACACCGACATGAGATTGACACTTGGACAAGTAATGAGGTGAAAGAGTGCAGGGAAGGTGGTGAGAGGTCAATGCGCCTTTGACAAGTTCATGAGCAAATACAAGAAAGAGAAGGCCGATTCTATGAATCGACTATTAAAAAAAGAGAGAGCCTACACCTCCTAAGCAAGAAGAGCCATTCAAGCAGTTTGTGGTGTCACAAGTAGTGACTCCATTGTAGCAACAAGTTGCTCCACATGTGTCTCGTTAGGGTCCTTCGGCTCAACCTCTTGTACAACCAATGTGGGGACCCTATAGAGTTTGGGTGCCATATTCTGGCGGCATGGGGAGAGCCAGGTAGGTTTCCGACGGGCGGCCCACTCTTCTTCCTCAACTCCGACGGGCTTAGAAGGGGGTTCAGGGGGAGGCAGATCGGTTAGGCGGTGGAGATGGCAGGAGGACGGTTTAGGGTCCTGGTGGAATAGAGGCGGCTAGGCCTGGGCAGGGCGGGCACGTCCATGGCCAGAGCTCGCTGCAAAAGAAGGAGATGGGGGACTGGAAGAAGGTGGCAACCGTGGGTGCACTATGATTTCGCCGGTGCTCCGCGGCCGTGGAGCTCCAGTAAAACCCTAGTGCTCCGCGGCGGGGGCGAGGACGAGGAGGAGGGCGCGGTCGTTGACGAGGCAGGCGGGGTGGGGCGCGAAGAAGGGGGCACGAGGAGAAGGAAGAAGGCTGGCGCGAGGATGAAGATGACTGACAACATCAGTCACCTGTCGCCGATACATACCCTTAATTTTACAGAATAACCGGATAAAACATTATTTACAGGAGAGCAGGCCGAAACCGAAGCAGCAGCAAACTGAAAACTGCGAGCGAAAGAAAAATTCGCCATACACATACACACTACTCAAAGGCAAAATTAAAAAGTACACGCACGCACGCAGCGATCAATTGTGAGTCTGACATGCGTGCCCGCCCTACACGTCCATTCCTTCGACGGCCTCCGTCACGGCGACGAAGTCGTCCATCGCCTTCTGCCCGGCGCCGTCGGGCGCCGCCGCCGCCGGCAGGGTGCTGGCCTTGTACTGGTGGCGCCTGGCGAAGACGATGAAGACGGCGAAGTTGGCGACCCCGAGCACGCCGAGCATCCAGTAGAAGATGTCGAGCCTGCCGCGGTCGAGGTTGTTCCGGATCCACGCGCCGCTGGTGGCGGCGTCGACGGCGAAGACGAGGAAGCTGCTGAGGAAGAAGCCCGTGGAGAGCGTGACGAGAAACAGGCCGGTGCTCATGGACTTCATCCCCTCGGGCGCCTCGCGGATGAAGAACTCGAGCTGCCCCACGTAGGCGAACGAATCGCCGGCCCCGACGAGGAAGAACTGCGGGACGAGCCAGAAGGCGCTGATGGCGACGTGGCCGGGCCCATTGGACGCGTCGCGGCGCTTCTTCTCGACGAGCGCCGAGACGGCCATGGCGGCGACGGAGAGCGCGAGCCCCGTCCCGACGCGCTGCAGCGAGGTGAGCCCCTGCGGGCGGCCCGTGAGGCGCGCGGCGAGCGGCACGAGGAGGCGTTCGTTGAGGGAGGTGAAGAGCAGGATGGAGATGAAGAGGAACACGGAGAGGGAGCCCGCCGGGACGGCGAAGCCGCCGGAGCCCAGGCGGAGGCGGCGGTCCATGCGCGTGGCCTGCTCCACCGAGAAGGTGGTCATCTGGGAGTAGACCGTCCAGAAGAGGATGCACGTGGACCAGATGGGCAGCAGCTTCACCACCATCTTCACCTCCTCCACCTCCGTCACCGTCGACGCCGTCGCCGCCGCCGCGCTCGCCTGCTGCTGCTTCCCCGCCGGCGCGGACAGGTCCGCCTCCACGATCGCCGCCTTGTCAAGACACCTGCATGATGCATTCACGTCAAAAAAGAGGAAAATCGATCAGCGATCAGGATCAGCAGCACGTACTGTACTTTACAGAGTACACACTGTCGTGAACTGAAGCGCGAGTGATACTACACACACGTACACGTACACGTACACTACTACAGTAGAGTGCTGTATATGAGAGCTACTAGTACTACTCTACGAAAAAAAATGTTTGGCCGGTGCACCGATCCGACTACTCGGACGCAGGCTTGCTTCGGGTGAAAAGGCCGCAGGGTAGTCTAAAACGATACTCTAAAATTTTAAAGTATGAATATAGAGTAAAAACTGCTGTACTGTGTACTCTAAAATGATACTCTATCATTTCTCTCACTCTATATTTAGAGTAGTACAGTGCTTACTCTATACTCTATAGTAGCGGACCTCACTAGCTAAATAAAAGAAAAAATGCTATAACTTACAAACCAAAAATCCAAATTAAATTTCGATTGCACCATTAAATTCGTCTCAATAAATCCTTGAAAATTAGATCACACATGGATATATTTAGATAAAGTGATAAATGGGTCCCACAATGGATAGAGTGGATAGAGGATGATATAGAGGATGGATAGGTGCGGAAGAATTGAGTATAGAGGAGAGAATAGGACGTATAGAGGATGAATATAGAGGTCCATGAGTGCGGGTAGTCTCACATTGGATATTCTATAGGACGTGGGAAGTGGTTTTTTATATTAACAAAAAAAAATTAATTATATAACTCGTCTGAAAAATATGAGACGAATTTATTAAACTTAATTAATTAATCATTAATTTATTAAGCTTAATTAATCTGTCATCTGCACTACTATAGCAATTATGACTAATCATACACTAATTAGTTTAAAAGATTCATCTCACGGTTTCTATGTAAACTGTATAATTAATTTTTTATCTATATTTAATGCTTCACGTATACGTCAAATATTTAATGTAAGGAGGTGAAAAGTTATATTTTAACTATACAGGGCCTCAGCTACGCACTACTGCTACTGCTCGGTCTCATTGATTGCAGCCGGGACGCCGTGTCCGTGTCCGTGTGTGCGTGACTCATCACACGCCCGTGCTGTCACCACTCGCTGATTCGGACTATCCGCAGTGGGTACTCTAAAACGATACTCTAAACCTTTAGAGTATGAATATAGAGTAAAAACTGCTACACTGGGTATTCTAAAATGATACTCTATCTTTTCTCTCACTCTATATTTAGAGTAGTACTGTGTTTACTCTATACTCTATAGTGACGGACCCCACTAGCTAAATAAAGAAAAAAATGCTATAACTCACAAACCAAAAATCCAAATTAAATTTTGATTCCACCATTAAATTCGTCTCGATAAATCCTTCAAAACTAGATTACACATGGATATATTTAGATAAGTGACAAGTGAGTCCCACAGTGGATAGAGTGGATAGAGGATGATATAGAGGATAGATGAGTGCGGAAGAATTGAGTATAGAGGAGAGAATCTTGCTGACTAATACGTATAGAGGATGAATATAGAGGTCCATGAGTTCGGGTAGTCTCACCAGAGAGGGAGAGGCCGGCACATCACCAGTTTTCGGCCAGAACAGTGTACGGGCTCTGGCGGCACGTCTACCTGTCTAGATTCTTTTGCCATCGCGCACGAGACTTTTGCTCTATTTTTTTTTTGAAGTTCCGTTGCCACCGGGGTGTGTTTAGTTTGCGAAATATTTTGGGTTTGGCTACTGTAGCATTTTCGTTTATATTGGTTAATTAGTGTTTAATTATTGATTAATTAAGCTCAAAAGATTTGTGTCGTTGTTCGGACCCGAGGGGGTCCTAGACCAACGAGTAAATGCTGCGTGTCCCTTTCCTGGATGGTGATTCAAGGAGAATACACGAGGATTTATCCTGGTTCGGGCAAGAGAAGGCCCTACGTCCAGCGGGGGAGAGGAGATGTTGTATTTCCTTACACCGAGGTGCTTGCGTAGGGGTTACAAGCTTGCGAGAGAGGGTGGTGAGCCCAGGTCTCAAAGAGGAGAAAAAGAAGGTACAAGATGATTGCTTGAGATATTGATCGCTATCTGATGCTTGGTTTGTTGTCCGTTGTCTTCTCCAGAGCCCTGGTCTACCCTTTTATAGGACGAGAGGAGGCCGGGGCAACGGATGTCTTGAGATGATGTTTTGTCAATCACTGTCGAGGTGACTGTAGCGACGTGCCCTAGAAATGGGAGGCCATCCCTGGACTCCATGGTGTTGCAGAGGACGAGACGCCGAAATGACCCGGAGCGCCGTGCCATGCCGTCCTTCCTTCCCTGTTGCGCTGTGTTAGGCGTCGAGTCTGGGTCGAGGCTGGGTCGAGGCTGGGTCGAGGCTGATCGGATAAGTCCGAATCCCTGGAATCGCGGTATACGGACTTTGCCGTATCCTCCCTCGAGGGTAACTGGTGACGTACAGTGTGCGGTAAGGTGGGTACAGTGACGTTTTTCACCTCCCATCACGGGATGGGCGGTAAAACAGTGGGGACTGACACTGGTATTGTTCCCACGTCGACCACGCGCGCAGCCATGCCGGTAGGTGGTAGTAGGTAATTGCATTAAATGCTAAGGCTTTTGTCCTGGGGTAGGTAAAGAGAGGGGGTCGAGCGCCTCGACCCAGGCTCACGCGAGTCAGAGTTCGGTCGAGGTGCCTTGTCGTGCGGGACGCGGTCGAGGTCTCCCGTCGAGGGGGCCTCGTACGAGTCGGAGATGGGATGCGGTCGAGGCATCCCGTCGAGCCGGTCTCGTACGGGGCGGACCTGTCGTGCATTTTGAAGCGGGCGGTGTTTTGTCGTGGCTAGGTTGTTTTGATCTTTATTATTGTTAAACGTGGGTATCCTATTCTATTGGTACCGACAGTAGCCCCCGAGCCTTTAGGTGAGTGTATGATCACTCTCCTAGAGGCTTTTTGCCGATGAGCTGGAGTGGCGGCGCCGTTGATTTTTCCAGCGGGGGCGTCCGAGCGCTCTCGGGACTTCTCCGGTGGGGGCGCGCGAGCGCACCCGCCGGGTGTAGCCCCCGAGGCCTCGGTGGAGTATTGAGAAAATCTCCTCCGAGGTCTTTTTCGTGGTTTATCAGGGAGTAGTAGATGCGGCCGAGCCCCCGAGCCTCGCGCGCACGAGGTCGATCGGAGTCCCTGCCGTCTTTCGTTGTTCGACCCTCACGCTCTTCCTTCGGGGAGGAGGAGGAGGGGTGGGGAACGTCGTACTACCCTGTTTGGGCGAGTCCGGCGATCTCCGGTGAGCTACTAGCGGGGAGATTCGAGTGAGAGTCCGTGCTCCAGTCGTTAGGAGTCGGCTTGTGGCCCGGAGGCGCTCTTCAAAGATGCCAAGGAGTGGTCGTGCGGATGTCGGTTCCTTGCGACAGGATCCGAGGGCTCGATGCCTCCCCCGAGGGGATTCCTGCTTCGACCTCGTCCTTTGGCCTCGAATACGTCTTGGGGTGCCTCGAGAGCGTGGCTCGAGCCCTGGCCATGTACGGGCGCATCCCTGGTCGTCCCTTGCTCTGTTGCTCGAGGGCAGCTGTCGAACCCAAGTCGAGGGCCAGCTTCCGTTCCCTCGAGACTTAAAGTGGGCTCGGAGCCCATTATAAGTATCTGGGAATATCCGTCCGTGGATCTCGCCCCGCCCGTTAGCCAGGCGCGCCTTTTTAGGGCGAGATCGGCGCGGTAGTGGGCGACGTGGCGTTCGGTTACGGCGTGAGGGACGACCACGTGCCTTGCTCCTGTAAGACGTGGGGGACGGTTAGGTGAGCGCATTTATTGCGGGAAACTGTTCCTACCTTTTCGCGCGGCCGTTGGACTTCTTCCCGGCCTATAAAGGCGAGACCCAGGGGTCTGTGTTCCCCTCCGGTTCTTTGCGCTCTTGCCATCCCTTAGCCTCAGGAAACCCTAGCCTTCTTGCGCCTTCCGCCCACACCGCTGCTGTCGCCGCCGCCGCCTCCCCCTTCGCTCATCCCCCTCCCGACAGCGCCGATGGCCGGAAAGAGCCAAATCCTCCCCGCCGAAGACTGGGCCTCTTCCTCGGTGACGGAGAGGAGGCTGGAGGAGCTGGTCAAAGACGGGCTGCTGCGGCCGAGGACGAACCGGTCGCGGCCGGAGTGGATTGCGCCGCCGCCGGCCCAACGGGAGCCGGCGCCCCCGGAAGGATACGTGGTGAGCTTCGTGTGCTTCCACGAGCGGGGGTTCGGCGTTCCCTCGTCGGTCTTCATGCGCGCGCTTCTCCACTACTACCGGGTGGAGCTTCATCATCTTGCCCCCAACGCCGTCGCACAGGCCGCCATCTTCGCGGCGGTCTGTGAGGGGTACCTCGGGGTGGAGCCGCAGTGGAACCTGTGGCTTCACCTCTTCAAGGGCGAGCTCTTCGCCAAGAGAGCGGGGGAGAAGGGAGTTCTCTACGCGGCGCGGGCGGGGAGCTGCGTTCTCCAGTTGAGGTCGAGCCGGGCGGATCAGTACATCCCGGCTCGACTCATCTCCTCCAATAGCGGGTGGCACGAGGGCTGGTTCTATCTCCGCAACGACGACAACCAGCTGCCGCGGTACACCGGCCGTGTGCTGACCGTCCGGGAGGACCGCTGGGGATACGGGGTGCCGGAGGTTGAGAAGCCGCACCTGGACCCGCTGCTGGCGGCGCTGCAGCAGCTTCGCCTTCGAGGCTTGACGGTGGCGGTGGTGGCAACGGCGTTCCATCGCCGCAGAGTGATGCCGCTGTGCCGGCGTCGCCTACGCCTTGACCAGATGACTCCGGAGGCGCCTCTGGAGGGGAGCCGGATGTCTCACGAGGCCCTCACCCTCGAGGAGGGACTTCGTCGAGCCCGTCGGATGGTTGGGACGTTCAAGGCGGAGGAGGTCGACCGGGTCCCCATGAGGCCCACTGAAGGGGTTTGAGCCCGTGGTAAGTATTTTGAGAGGATACGCTCGTTTTGGTTTGATTCGTTTCTCGGATCCCCTTAACCCGGTTGATGCCGGCGTGCAGGATTTGTCGGCGCTGCGGGAGACGCGGCCGCCAGTGCCGGAGGACCAGCCCGCCCGCGAGGCTCGACGGCTGCACGCCTCGAAGCAGCAACAAGTAATGGAGTCGACCAAGAAACGGACGGCTCGCAAGGCCAAGGAGGCAAAGGCGCGGAAGAAGCTCCGACGCCAACAGGCCCTCGATGGGCTTCCTCTGGAGCCGTCGCCTTCCGAGACCATCTCAGGGGAGGACGACAACAGCAGCGGCGAGGACGATGATGCCCTGTCGCGGTATGAGGCCGCAACCGGGCTGGGGAGCCTCCCCGATATCCGCCCCCTGCTGGAGCCCATCGCAGGGTCGTCCTCCTCGGTCGTTGTGGTCGAGGAGGTCGAGGAGGACGAGGAGGAGAAGAAGAAGAAGAAGGACGAGAAGAAGGAAGCGGGCCCCTCGGCGGGAGGGGCCGTCTTGCCCCAGACCCAGCAAGCGGGGTCGACAGGGGTGCCTGCCCCAGTCCAGGCCCCGCAAGCTCGGGCGGGGGCCGGGACGGTGGCGCCGACATCATCGTCGGCGGCGCCATCGTCGGGGGTGAGAACCCGAGGCCAGCTGGCCTCGGAAGCGCAGAAGACGCGCAGTGGCGCGCCGGCGAGGGCCCCACGGAGCGCCCGGTCTGCGGGTGGGGCCGCCGCGAGGCCGCCGCCCGCCGCCTCGGGCGGCTCGGACCGCGCGGGGTCGAGGCCTTTGGTGCCGATCTCCGGGTGAGTTTTCGGGCTTAGGGGATTTGTCTCTCTCTTTTTTTTCGAATTCGTCAGCTGACCTTATTTTTTACTTTGCAGGCTGAAGTGAAAGGCGGAGCTCATGGGGCCCACCCCCGTGAAGTCCCTTCGGGCCAGTGCCGTCGTACTCAACCGGTCAGCGGAACAGGATGTGGCCTGGGTCCGCGAGGTCGAGGCCGCGAAGGAGCGCCTTCGACAGCAGCAGGCGGTTGCAGGTGCTTCGACGGTCGCCGGCCCCGACCCCGCCGCAGCAAGGTCCGACCCTGCGACGGCAGTGGCGCCTGGTCCGGTCGAGGCGGAGCCTAGGGCGCTGCCCTCGGCCGAGGCCACCGTCGAGGCCGCGACGGGTAAAGCGCCCGTTAGTGGCGCAGAAAGGGCGGGTGCCGATGCGACCGTGGAGGAGGTTGCGTCGGCACCGGAGCAAGAGGTGGCACCGGCGAAGGGGCCGCAGCCACAGCAAGACCTGCCGGCGCGGCCGATAGGCACGGCGGAGGGCGAGGTCGTCGAGCTCCCTGCCGGTGCCCCGGAAGAGGTGGCGCCGGAGGTCGAGGTGCCGGTTGCGGGGGCGCCGTTGGTCGGAGCGCCAGTTCCCGAGCCGCCAACGAGCGAGGTGCCGGCCCCGGAGGCGTCGACGGTGGAGGCGCCAACTCCAGAGGTGCCGGTAGCCGAGGGGCCGGTCACCGCCGAAGGGCGGGTGCCCGTGGTCGTTGCCCTCGACGACGCCCCTCTAGACAAAGGAAAGCAAATAATGGGGGTCGAGGGGGGCGAGGCCACGAGTCAAGCTGACGCCTCGACGTCCGCTGGGGCCGCGGGAGCTGCGGGCGAGGCCAACGAGGCCGGCCCTTCGGCGGGGCCGGGAGACGCCCCGGCCGCATCGTCGTCGTCGTGGCCTGACTTCGCCGCGCTGGCGATAGCGCGGGCTGAGGAGGAGATCCTGAGGTGGGGGGGCCGTCCCTTCAGTTCAGGGACGCCGCGAACCCCGATGCCGAGCCTATCCTCACTCTGAATGACAGGGATGAGGTGCACCGCTGGCAGTATCTCGAGGGCGTCCGCCAGCATCTCGATCGGCTACTCCACGTGGCGTCTGACGCCGTCTCGCGGGGTATACGGGATGCCACCGAGGTACGATTAATCTGTTAGCTTTTTTCGTGGCTCTCAGTGTCTTTTTTCCTTGGTTTCATTATCTTTTTTGGATTCTTTTGAATTAGGAACTGAAGGAGTGCTCCCGCCGCAAGTCACTCTTCATCCGAGGTGAGAGTGGCGTGTGGGCGTCGCTGTCCCGGCAACGGGCCCTGGTCGAGGAGACCCAGAAGAGGCTCGCCGATCGGACCGCTGAGATGGCGGAGCTGCGCACCGCCTACTCGACGGTGAAGGAGGAGGCGATCCAGGCTTGGGCGGCTGAAGCCACAATGCGCACCGAGGTGGACAAGGCCCGGGAAGAGGCTGCCCAGGCTCGCAGGGACCTCGAGCCCCTGGCGGCGCGGGTCAAGGAGCTCGAGGAGGACGTCTCCCAGGTTGGCCGTCAACGTGACCTCCTCAACGTCCAAATCGAGCAGGTGACGGCCCGGTTCAGCGCACTGAAGGACGAGGTCGCGGTGCTGAACGGGGCCGTCCAAGAGAGGGACGCGGCGCTCCAGACCGCCCGTCAGGAGATTGAGGCGTTGAAGGCGACCGTCCTTGACAAGGACAGCGCCCTCCTGGGGCTCGAGCAGACGTGCGAGGGGCTCCGCGACGAGGTTGTGGGTTTGAAGACCCATATCGAGGGTAAGTATGACTATTGTAGTTATGCCGTCGAGGCCTCGTATTAGGTGCTAATTTTGGCTTGTCGTATTCCAGAGCTGGAGAGTGAGAACCGGGAGGCCCACTCGTCCGCCAACTCCCTGCAGAGCCTCCTCGAAGCCGAGACCCGGAGGACCCAGCTGCTCGAGGGCGCGATCACCACGGTATGCGATGGTCTGGGGGTCGAGCCCGACGCCAACACCGGTGAAGACGCTCCAGGGAACTCCTTCATCCGTCGGGTGGCGGCGCTGGGCCACCTTGCCCGGGAGAAGATTCGGGACAGCCTCCATCACGGCGTGAAGAGGGCGCTGGCCGTCGTCCGCTCGGGGTTTGTGTTCGACATGGAGCTCGTTGCCGACGGCTTCATCACAGACCCGGAGCGGACGGATGAAGACAATGAAAACGCCTGCCTG
This sequence comes from Saccharum hybrid cultivar R570, assembly GCA_038087645.1. NCBI lineage: Eukaryota > Viridiplantae > Streptophyta > Magnoliopsida > Poales > Poaceae > Saccharum > Saccharum hybrid cultivar. The sequence continues at coordinate 4,689,312 of JAQSUU010000198.1, forward strand.
GAGCTGATTGAAGCCGCAGAGGGGCCTGGGAGTCGTCTGGCCTCGCTCTTTGAACCTGAGGTAGTTCCGCCTGCTGACGATGAAGGCCTGTGAGCCAAATCTGGGCACGGAGGCCCATGTAATAAGTTAGTTATTTTGATTTTCGGTTGTGGTGGCCTTAGGGGCCTTAAGAACTCAAAACACAAATCGGTTCGTGGTTAATTTAGTTCTATTCGATCTACCCTTATTGCTTGGATTGTGCTCTCGTACAATTTATTTCACACGCAGTCGCGCCCTTTGGCGTAGGGGAGCGAGCGGAGGTACCGTAGCCTCGGAGGCGTAAGTGATCTCGCGGCTTGACTGCCCTCGAGCTTTAGGGTGCTCTTGCGGCCTCGCGGATCGTGTGAGAACCTGATCTAAGCGGCAGGGAGTGTAATCTCTTTCAAAGTTAGGAACCGTCGTTTAGGTCTCCCTAGCGTGAAGTTGCATCTCTAGGAGGCGTAAGGAGTGAGTGGAGGCACCATAGCCCCGAAGGCGTAGGTGATACTCCCGACTCGAGGGTCCTTTCGATCCTTAGAGTGGTCTTACAGCGCCGTTGACCTAAGAAGTGGTTCTTAAATTTCTAAAAAAGAGCGCAAGTTTTTTCGGGGACTGGGGGTTCCCCCCTGTAGCCCCCGAGGGAGGGTCGATTCTGGTAGTGCAGAGTCGATCCTTCCTCATCGTAAAACGAAAGTTTTAACATTGCTGTATTCTTTATTAATGAAAAAAGAAAATACAGAGCCTCGAGGCTTTCTACGGAAAAAAGCGACGTAGCTGTTCAATGTTCCAAGCGTTGGTGAAGATTTCGCCCTTCTCGTTGGATAGCTTGTAGGTGCCCGGCTTCAGTACTTCTGCGATGATGTACGGTCCTTCCCATGGCGGCGTGAGCTTGTGGCGTTCCTTGGTGTTCTGGTTCCGTCGTAGCACCAGATCGCCGACGTTGAGGTCACGCTTGCGGACGTGTCTGTCGTGGTAGCGTCGGAGACCCTGCTGGTACCTGGCAGAATGCAACAAAGCCACATCTTGGGCCTCCTCGAGTTGGTCGAGGGCGTCCTCTCTTGCGGCGTCATTGTTTCTTTCGTTGTAAGCCTTCAATCTTGGGGACCCGTATTCAATATCGGTTGGGAGGACTGCCTTAGAACCGTAGACTAAGAAGAACGGAGTGAACCCCGTGGCTCGGCTCGGCGTTGTTCTTAGGCTCCACAGGACCGAGGGCAGCTCGGCGGCCCATCTTTTGCCATGCTTGTTTAGCTTGTCAAAAATTCTGGGTTTCAGGCCTTGTAGGAGCATGCCATTGGCACGTTCTACTTGGCCATTTGTTTTCGGATGAGCCACGGCCGACCAGAGCACGCGAATGTGATGGTGGTCGCAGAAATCCAGAAACTTTTTACCAGTGAACTGGGTGCCGTTGTCCGTGATGATGCAGTTGGGGACCCCAAAGCGATAAATGATGTCGGTGAAGAATAGCACAGCTTGCTCGGACCTGATGCTGGTGATCGGGCGGGCCTCGATCCACTTGGAGAACTTGTCAATTGCGACAAGCAAGTGGGTGAAGCCGCTAGTCGTTCTTTTCAGCGGTCCGACAAGGTCGAGCCCCCAAACGGCAAACGGCCATGTGATGGGGATGGTTTGCAGGGCGTGTGCCGGAAGATGTGTTTGTCTCGCGTAGTACTGACAACCCTTGCAGGAGCGTACTAGCTTGATGGCATCAGAGACTGCGGTCGGCCAGTAGAATCCCTGTCGAAAAGCGTTTCCGACGAGGGTTCGAGGTGCTGCGTGATGACCGCAAGCCCCCGAGTGCAAATCGCTGAGCAGGCCTCTGCCTTCCTCATTTGTGATGCAGCGCTGAAGGACGCCAGTAGGGCTGCGGCGGTACAGCTCCCTACTGTCGCCAATGATCACAAAAGTTTTGGCTCGGCGAGCGATCCGTCGAGCCTCGGTCTTATCCGAGGGGAGGTCCCCTAGGATAAGGTAGTCGAGGTACGGAGCGCGCCAGTCAAGCTCGAGGTCAGATGGCGGGGTCGATCCTTCTACCTGCAGGGCTTCAGCCCTGGTCGAGGGGGCTTCTGCCTCAGGAGGGGGGTCGACTGACGTCCCGTCGACTCCTCCGTCTGGCCTAAGGTCGACGGATGGTTGCTGGAGGTCCCTCGTGAAGACGTCTAGTGGAACCGTAGTTCGACTCGACGCGATTTTCGCCAATTCGTCGGCGGCCTCATTATATCTGCATGAGATGTAGTTGAGCTCGAGGCCATGAAACCTATCCTCGAGGCGCCGTACTTCTTGGCAGTAGGCTTCCATTTTGGGGTCACGGCAACTCGAGCTCTTCATGACCTGGTCGATCACGAGCTGGGAGTCGCCTCGAACATCAAGGTGTCGGACCCCGAGCTTGATGGCAATTCTTAGCCCCGTGACGAGTGCCTCGTACTCAGCGACGTTGTTTGACGCAGGGAAATGAAGCCGGATGACGTAGCGCATGTGAACCCCGAGGGGCGAGATGAAGAGCAAGCCCGCGCCTGCTCCTGTTTTCATCATCGACCCATCGAAGTACATGGTCTAGAGCTCGGCTTGGAGTTGTGCGGGAGGGAGTTGGGTGTCGGTCCATTCAGCCAAAAAATCGGCTAACACCTGTGACTTGATAGCCTTGCGTGGTGCGTAGGACAGGGTCTCGCCCATGAGTTCAATCACCCATTTAGCAATCCTACCCGAGGCTTCCCGGTTCCGGGCTATCTCTCCCAAGGGGAAAGAAGAAACCACAGTAACCGGGTGGCCTTCGAAGTAGTGTCGGAGCTTGCGTCGTGTCAGGACGACGGCGTATAGCAGTTTCTGAATTTGTGGGTATCGAGCCTTAGTTTCAGAGAGTACCTCGCTGATGAAATAGACCGGCCTCTGGACAAGCAAGGTATGCGCCTCCTCGGCCCATTCGACCACCAGGACCGAACTGACTACCTGTGACGTCGCAGCGACGTACAGTAGGAGTGGTTCCCCCGGGGTCAGAGGGACGAGGATGGACGAGTTAGTGAGCGTGGCTTTAAGTTTTGTGAGAGCTTCCTCAGCCTCGAGGGTCCATGAAAAATGTTGTGATTTCTTTAGGAGACGGTACAGAGGGAGCGCCTTTTCTCCGAGGCGTGAAATGAAGCGGCTGAGTGCTGCAAGGCAACCAGTGACCCTCTGTACACCCTTCAGATCTCGGATGGGGCCCATCTTAGTGATGGCAGAGATTTTTTCGGGGTTGGCCTCGATGCCGCGTTTGGATACGATGAATCCTAAAAGCATGCCTCGAGGAACGCCAAAGACGCATTTCTCGGGGTTAAGTTTGATGTTTTTTGCCCGGAGGCATCTAAACGCTACGTCGAGGTCGCTGACCAGGCCGTCGGCTTGTTTTGTCTTGACAACAATGTCATCAACATAAGCCTCGACCGTCGACCCGATGTGTTCCCTAAAGACGTGCTGCATGCACCGTTGGTACGTGGCCCCTGCGTTCCGGAGACCGAAAGGCATCGTAATATAGCAATACATGCCGAAAGGGGTGATGAATGAAGTCGCGAGCTGGTCGGACTCCTTCATTTTGATCTGATGATAACCGGAGTAGGCATCTAAGAACGAGAGAGTTTCACATCCAGCGGTGGAATCAACGATTTGATCAATGCGTGGCAAAGGGAAGGGAACTTTTGGACATGCCTTATTCAAACTAGTATAGTCTACACACATCCTCCATTTCCCACTCTTTTTCTTAACTAACACAGGATTAGCTAGCCACTCAGGATGATGAACCTCCTTGATGAATCCGGCCTCCAACAGCTTGTGGATCTCCTCGCCGATGACCCTGCGCTTCTCCTCGTCGAAGCGGCGCAGGCGTTGCTTCACCGGTTTGGATCCAGCCCGGATCTCCAAGGCGTGCTCGGCGACTTCCCTGGGTATGCCCGGCATATCCGAGGGACTCCACGCAAAGATGTCGATGTTTGCGCGGAGAAAGTCGACGAGCACGGCTTCCTATTTCGGATCGAGGGTGGCGCTGATGTTCAGCGCCTTCCCGTTGGGATCAGCGGGGTCGAGGGGTACGAGCTTGACGTCTTCCGCGGGCTTGAAGCTGCCGGCGTGGCGCTTCGGGTCGGGAACCTCGTTCGCGAGACCGTCGAGGTCCGCGGCCAAAGCCACCGACTCCAAAACGGCCTCGCCGTGCTCGACGCACTCGACGTCGCATTCGTAGGCGTGCTCGTATGAGGGCCCCACGGTGATGACGCCGTTTGGACCTGGCATCTTGAGCTTGAGGTAGGTGTAGTTTGGCACGGCCATGAACTTGGCGTAGCACGGGCGCCCGAGGATGGCGTGGTATGTCCCACGGAATCCGACCACCTCGAAGGTGAGGGTCTCCTTTCTGAAGTTGGGCGGTGTGCCAAAGCAAACGGGCAGATCGACCCGTCCGAGGGGTTCCGCCCGCTTCCCTGGCACAACTCCGTGGAAGCCCCCGACGCTAGGTTGGAGGCGCGCTCTCTCGACCCCTAGGAGGTCGAGGGTCTGGGAGTAGATGATGTTGAGGCTGCTTCCGCCGTCCATGAGTACTTTGGTGAGGCGTGTGTTGGCGATGATGGGATCAACAACAAGAGGGTAGACCCCTGGATTGGGGACGTAGTCAGGATGATCATCACGGTCGAAAGTGATGGCCACCGCAGACCAGTCAAGGAAACGAGGGACCGCCGTTTGTACGGAGAAAACCTCTCATCGCTCTCGCTTGCGTTGGCGAGCCGAGAGGCGGGTCGAGGGTCCTCTGTAGATCATGAAGCAGTCGTGGATCTCGGGGAATCCCTCATCCTTGTCGTCACCCTTGGGGTCCTCCTTCTTGTTGGTGTTTTTGCCGCCTGCGCCCTCGAAGTATCTACGGAGCATGTGACAATCCTCGAGGTTATGGTTAGTGGGTCCCTTGTGGTAGGGACACGGTTCTTTGAGCATTTTGTCGAAAATGCCCCCACCGGGAGGGCCTCGAGGCTTCTTGCGCTCGGTAGCGGCGACAAGCTCATCGGTCGGAGCTTCGGGCTTGCCCTGCTGGCCTTTTTTCTTCTTACGGTTGTTCTTCTTGGAGCCCCGAGTGGAGCTCGCGGGATCGTCAGCCTTTTGCTTCCCTTTGTCCTGTTCACCGCCGAAGATGGCACCAACCGCCTCCTCGCCGGCGGCAAAGTTGGTGACGATGTCCATCAATCCGTTGGCAGTGAGTGGGGTGTGGCGGCCCAACTCTCGGACCAACTCTTTGCAAGTGGTACCGGAGAGAAAAGCCATAATGACGTCGGAGTCGGTGACGTTGGGGAGTTCGGTGCGTTGCCTGGAGAAGCGCCGGATGTAATCCCGGAGGGATTCACCCGGCTTCTGCTTACAACTCCGGAGGTCCCACGAGTTGCCGGGGCGCATGTAAGTTCCCTTGAAGTTTCCCTCGAACACCCTCACGAGATCACCCCAGTCGTGGATCTGCTGGGGTGGGAGATCCTCGAGCCAGGCTCGAGCGGTGTCGGAGAGGAACAGGGGGAGCTGTCGGATGATGACCCGGTCGTCGGTGGCCCCGCCCAGCTGACATGCCAAGCGGAAGTCGGCGAGCCAAAGTTCGGGTTTGGTCTCGCCGTTGTACTTGGCAAGAGTCGTGGGAGGACGGAACCACGCTGGTAGTATCGTTTCGCGGATAGCCTTGCTGAAGACCCGAGGGCCCGGAGGCTCGGGTGAAGGACTGCGGTCCTCCGAGCTGTCGTAGCGCCCGCCCCTATGCACGTGGTAACCTCGAGCCACACCGTCACCGTGCTTGCGCGTGCGGCGCTCGACGATGTTGCCACGGGTGTCTCGAGGCCCTTGGTCGTGAGTCATGTGCTCGGGGGCGGGAGCCATTCGAATCCGTCGGGGAGGTTCGGGATGAACCGAGGCCTCTCTCTCCTGTCGGGAGGGCTCTGCGAGCCGCTCCGAGGCGGGCTCGCGTCGCCTCGAGGCAGAGCTCTCGGCCTGCTGCAGGGCAGCGGTCTCGAGGAGTTCTCGGATCTCATCTCGAGCCCGGCGAGCATCGGGGTTTGACGGCTCGGGCATATTGCGTAGGAGCATGGCGGCGGTGACGACGTTCTGGCTGGCTCGAGCGAAGACCGGGGGGTCGGTTACCCGGTCCTCGTCGATGCGACGGTTGACGTCGCGAGCTCTTCCGCGAGCTCTCCCGCCAAGTGCGCGTTCCGCACGCTCACGCTCGAGAGTTTGTTGGAGCAGACGCAGGTTTTCTCGTTCCTCGTCGAGCCTTTCCTGTAACTCGCGGATTTGCTCAAGTTGCACCCCTTGATCCGCAAGGAGTTGAGCCTCATCCCGCTCAGCAGGGATCTCGACGTGAGGAGGCGTGTGCCTTCCTCCGACCGGCTCTTCTTCCTGCGAATCCGACGTGCTTTCAACATCGACGTTGAAGCACTCGCGGGTCGGATCGTAGGTGTCATCAGCCGAGTCGGAGTCAGGGGCGCCAAAATAATAGTATGACGGGGGAATGTATGGCCGTTGCAGATCACCACTGGGGTTGCAGCGTGGGGAAGCGGTCACACGGGGTTCTGTTTCTGGTGCCTCAGTAGAGTCCAGATAATCAGAAGTCGGCGTGGACGCAACGAGATCCAGAGCGGAGCGTAGACGGTGCCCGGGGAGTTCCTCATAAGCACTCATGCGAGTGCTCACGGAAGAAGCGTACGCCTGGGCAGCCGAATCTAGCCCAAACGGGAACGACGAAGGAGATGTGGCTGTCCACGCCGGAACGGGTGCTCCGGGTAGCGGTGTCTCACCGGACGGAGGAGCGGCAGGATTCTCCGTCGGCATGTCACCCTCGGCTAAGCTGATCCTCCCCAGACCTTCAATGAGGGAGTCTGGGTTGGCGTCCGGCTGAGGGGTGCCGAACCGGGGGATCCCGTCACCCTCCGCGAGATGAAGACGGCGGTTACGCCGGGCTCGTCGTCGTCGGGCGGCTTGCGCCTGCCTTGAACGACGATACCGGCGGATCGCTCCCCCAGGCTGGGAGAGCTCGTAATCCTCGTCAGTTGGGTGCCTGGGTGGGAGTAGGACCATGTCGTAGCCGTAGCCAAGTGACATGAACTCCAAACTCTCGAACCAGATCACCGTGGCCAACGGGATAGGATGATTGGGGTCAGCCATCCAGGAAAAAGGCGGGAAAGCGACGTTGGCACGCAGCGATCCCCTACCTGGCGCGCCAACTGTCGGTGTTCGGACCCGAGGGGGTCCTAGACCAACGAGTAAATGCTGCGTGTCCCTTTCCTGGATGGTGATGCAAGGAGAACACACGGGGATTTATCCTGGTTCGGGCAAGAGAAGGCCCTACGTCCAGCGGGAGAGAGGAGATGTTGTATTTCCTTGCACCGAGGTGCTTGCGTAGGGGTTACAAGCTTACGAGAGAGGATGGTGAGCCCAGGTCTCAAAGAGGAGAAAAAGAAGGTACAAGATGATTGCTTGAGATGTTGATCGCTATCTGGTGCTTGGTTTGTTGTCCGTTGTCTTCTCAAGAGCCCTGGCCTACCCTTTTATAGGACGAGAGGAGGCCGGGGCAACGGATGTCTTGAGATGATGTTTTGTCAATCACTGTCGAGGTGACTGTAGCGACGTGCCCTAGAAATGGGAGGCCATCCCTGGACTCCATGGTGTTGCAGAGGACGAGACGCCGAAATGACCCGGAGCGCCGTGCCATGCCGTCCTTCCTTCCCTGTTGCGCTGTGTTAGGCGTCGAGTCTGGGTCGAGGCCGGGTCGAGGCTGGGTCGAGGCTGATCGGATAAGTCCGAATCCCTGGAATCGCGGTGTACGGACTTTGTCGTATCCTCCCTCGAGGGTAACTGGTGACGTACAGTGTGCGGTAAGGTGGGTACAGTGACGTTTTTCACCTCCCATCACGGGATGGGCGGTAAAACAGTGGGGACTGACACTGGTATTGTTCCCACGTCGACCACGCGCGCAGCCATGCCGGTAGGTGGTAGTAGGTAATTGCATTAAATGCTAAGGCTTTTGTCCTGGGGTAGGTAAAGAGAGGGGGTCGAGCGCCTCGACCCAGGCTCACGCGAGTCGGAGTTCGGTCGAGGTGCCTTGTCGTGCGGGACGCGGTCGAGGTCTCCCGTCGAGGGGGCCTCGTACGAGTCGGAGATGGGATGCGGTCGAGGCATCCCGTCGAGCCGGTCTCGTACGGGGCGGACCTGTCGTGCATTTTGAAGCGGGCGGTGTTTTGTCGTGGCTAGGTTGTTTTGATCTTTATTATTGTTAAACGTGGGTACCCTATTCTATTGGTACCGACAATTTGTCTCGTGATTTTCTACCAAAGTTTTTTCTTTCATCTATATTTAATGCTTCATGCATATGTCCAAACATTTGATGTGACGGGAAATCTTGAAATATTTTGGGAACTTTTTGGGAACTAAACACAACCATTCCCTCTTTTGCGTGTTGTATTAGCAACTAGCATCAAGGATTCAAGGGTAGCCTCTCGGTTACCCGTTTCGGCTTTTCCATCTCTGGTGTCCACAATTGAGCCGTGACACTGACACGAGGTTCGGACAAGTGGCATGTGATCGTACTAACAATAGACCTGCCCAACTCGCTCCGTCATGCATGCTCATGCCTACTACACTTCCTAACCTCCTCATCAGATCCTATTCCTATCGCGTCCAGCCGTCCAGGACTGGGGGGGGGGGGGGGGGGGGGGGGGGGGGGGGCGTCCATGGCTCCATGCTATTGCAACCATCACCATGGAAGTTTCATGTGGCTGGCCAGCTGGGGCTTACCCTTGAAACACGCCGTGATGATGCAAACAAACAAGGACCAAGCAACCGCATGCACGTAATCTCTGCACCAGCGGTTACTACCACGGGCTCGATCGTACGTACTGGTAGGACGTCATCGTGTCCCGCACTATGCATGATTGCCTGATCCGTGTGCCCGCGATGCAGCAAGCAAAAAAGGCAATGCATCCTAACCATACGATTGCCTCGAGCTGATAATTAAGCTGGCTAATAGGAGTAGTTAGTAGATTGTTCGCTGACGCTGAGCCTAACAATAACATACATGTGTGATGCATCGCTTGCTCTGCTAGCTAGCTGCTAAGACAGAGACATCATCGCGGAACGAACGAATGTGACAGCAAATTAAAGGCGAAAGGGATGCAACCGCGTTTGCGTTACCTGAGCCTGTCCGTGTGGGCGACCTTGGCGACGGCGAACCCGTGGAGCTCGGCGGGGTCCGCCGGCAGCGTCAACCGGCGCTTCCTCCACGCCGTGGCGAGCACCCGCCCGATGACCGTGAGCGGGCTGCCCTGCGGGCGGCGGTACCGGTACCTGGGCGTGCCCGCCATGAACACCGCGACGGCGAGCAGCATGGCGACGGCGGAGACGCCGTAGCCCCAGGCCCGGCCCACGTTGTCCTGCACGTACACCAGCACGGTGACCGCGAACAGCGACCCCAGGCTGATGCACAAGTAGAAGCGGTTGAAGAAGAACACCATGGCGCGCTCCTCCCGCGGGTCCCGCGCGTCGAACTGGTCCGACCCGAACCCGGACACGTTCGCCTTGAGACCGCCGCCGCCCACCGCGATCGTGTACAGCGCCGCGTACAGCAGCGCCAGCTGCCCGCCGCGGGCTGGCACGCACTCGTGGTGCGCGCGCGGGCCACGGGCGTTCGCGCACGCTGGCGGGCGCATGCTCGGCACCGTCGTGTCCACCGTCAGCAGGCTCACGCCCTGTCAGTCGTGCAGTCGTGTTATTGTTAGAATAATAGTCGTGCAGTCGTGCAATGCGACACCTGCAGGCCAACATGTACACGGTACGTACGGTGGCGGCGATGGTGGCGGAGATGGCGATGGTGAGGTAGCGGCCGAGCTTGGCGTCGGCGAGGAAGCCGCCGACGAGGGCGAGCAGGTTGAGCGTGCCCATGAAGTTGGTCACCACGTTGGCGGACTTGGAGTTGGGCAGGTGCAGCTCGCCCACCAGGTACGTCACCAGGTTCATGGAGATGGCCATCACGCACACGCGCTCCGCCAGCTCCGTGCCCAGGATCAGCCCGGCGCCCAGCCACCCTCCGGTCCTCGACTTGTCCACGGGGCTTCCCCGGAAGTCCACCGCCTCCTGGCCGCCGTCGTCGCCGTACCCACCACCATGACCCCCAGCGGAAACCTACACACAAACGTTCATCAGAGAGCTGAGCAGTAACAACGTCCTTGGATCGAAACTAACTAATCGTAATCATGACGACTCTTCACCACGAGAGGGTGCGGCTGTTACCATTGCTGTGCTGCTGTAGCTGCAGCTAGCTGTGCCTAGTGCAGGGCTGCAGGCAAAAGGGGACTAGGGAGCGAGGACGACGAAGAGGAAGGAGAGGAACGCGTGTGCTGTGAGCTTGTCGAAGAGGACGAGGCCGGGCGAGGATTTATAGGGCGCGCGGGGCACACATGACATGATGAACCAGCCAGCATCATGGAACGAACGGACGGAGACGGGAGAGACTGTGCTGCTGCCCTCAGCCCGCGCGTTCGGCACTTCTTCGGCCTCCGGGAAGCGGGGAACGGACGGACAAGTAGCGCGAGGATGACCTGGCGGGTTCCGTGCGGGGTGCATGCTGGCCCTGCCAAAAATCTCCGGTACGAGGTGAAGGGGAATTTCCATTTCCCACCAAAGATTGCAGGCGCAGTGGCGGATCCTCTGTGAGCATTTGATCGTCTTTGGGGGAAGGGGGTGGGTGGCCTGGTTTTAGCCAAGCCACCGTCTGCTTTAATGCTTGTCAGCCACATAATCCCCTCCCGTAACGTCTAGATCTAGCCCCATGTTACATGATTAGTATCTGTATCTCGACAAAAGCATCTTTGGATCTACGTTGGCTGAGTGAGTGCTTTTCTGAAGTGGTGTATAGATCATGTGTCGCGCATGTCACTACAAAGCTGTAACGCCTGATTTATCTAACTGATTTAGCCTGTCGAAACGATGCGATATGACGCTTCATCTTTATCCTCTGCTATTCTGCTAATGATGTCTCACCATCAACGCAGGCACATGGCACAAAAGCTAGTACAAGATGAGACAGACAGCACCGGGGACGGTAAAACATCCGGTAAAGCGACAGCCATGACGATATAGCGTGATTTTAAACTGCAGTAGGATCCGGTACGATGTACGTGATGTGCCCTCGTGCGCTATTTTCAGCGAATGGCGGACGCACGGTACTGGCTATTGGCGGACGCACGGTACTGGCTATCGGCTCCACCACGCGACTGAGTGCAGCGACAGCGCGCGTCTGCGCTTGCATGCGCAAGGAGAATAATTGGTGGGCCCCACGTTTTCAACTATGAAAAAATATTATAACTCCTAAACCAAAAAGCCAAATTAAATTCTGATTGCACTATTAAATTCGTTTCAATAAATACTTCAAAACAAGATGTCATATGAATATATTTAGATAAAGTGATAAGTAGGCCCCACAGTGGATAGAGGATGATATAGAGGATGGATTGATGCGAAAAAACTGTATATATTTTGTGGTGATTAGGATAAAATATTTTTTTAGAGGAGGGATATAGAGCGCGGATAGCCTGATAAGCTGGATGCGAAGGGCATGGAAACTGCCGCCCGTCGGCGAGAACGTGTCATTTCCACGTTGGGTGGAGCCGGATGGTGGGGCCTCGCTCGTCCTGCGTGACGTGGACGGCTCCGTCCGGCGAGCAAGAGCTCTTTCTTTCCCGGGGAGTGGGAATTTGGATGGAAGAGCAGAGCCCGGTGGGGGTGGGGCGCTGTCTACTAGGACGCGCGTGCGCATGGCCCCTGGGAGTGGGACTTGCCGACTTGGGCGCTGACTAGTGTAGTTGCTCATATGTTACGTTATCTACTTCCACTACAGGACCACTAGCCTTTGGGTCATTCTTGCCTTTCTTTTTCCGTCGTGTGTTTTCTTCTGTTGCAGAACCAGAAGTCATTGGGTTATTCTTGGTTTTCTTTTTCTGCCGTGTTGCCTTCTCGAAACCACCAATTGGTCTCTCAGATCCATGAATTTCCTTCTCTTTAACCTTCAAGCCTTTTGGTTTTATAGCTTGGTCTTTTTCTTCTGTAGCTACAAAATAGATATTAATTAGATTTTGGTGTCATATGTATGGTGTTCACGCAATTATTACTCAGGCTATACCGGAGTGCGAACCTTGTGGATGAGATAAGGTACCGACATCTGAATCAGCTCTAATTTTTAGGCTTTTCTCCACATCTTCTGCTAATTTCTCTGCATTATTCACATCTTCTGCTAATTTCTCGAGTAGCTAAATGAATATACATTCTGCATAACTCCTTTCTCCGTTTTGATAGCTTTGTTTTGGGATCTTCATGTGTCTCAGAATTGCTCTTTATATGAACTACTTTTGCATCAACTGTCCATCTATTTAGTACGTATTGTTCAGGAATTTTTTTGATATTGTTGATATCAAGTATCTTCAACGCATGGCAGCATAAGATTCCAACAAATTCGAACTTTTTGCAGCTACACTTCACCTCAACTTTGGATGCAGAAAACTTTACAACATGTTCCTTACCATAAACCTTTATTTTATACTCCTTTTCAGCATTACTGTCACCACAACAGAACAGATCACAATTCAGTGTTTGCATTACTTGTTCTTGGAATACCTTAAATATGGCTGGAGTATAAATTCTTGCTGCATGCCTTAGTATTCTCAAATCAGATTTCAACTTAGGTGTACTTTGTGTTGCCTTGAAATCACATTTTACCTCCTCATTTCTTTTATCTGCCACCAACCTTTCAAAGTGCTCAAAAAAGGTAAGTATGTCATATTTGACACTAATATACCCCTTCAATTCATTGTTCATACTTTCACTTCTTTGAGTGCTAACCATATCAGCAGAAAATGTATTTCTTCCATATGCTAAGGCCCATTTCTCCCTTTTATCAAATAATCTTTGTAGCCATTGATTGTCTTGTAGCTTATACTTGTCTAGCAAATTGTTCCATGCATTTATAAAATCCTCCTCCTCCTCTTGATCATAAATACAATTCTGAAAATCTTTATTGAACTTCTTATAGTCCTCCACAACTCCAGCAAGGTGCTTGCACGCATTCTGGTTCATATGCCAAACACAAATTCTGTGATGAGTCTCTGGCAGTACTATCTTGATTGCTTTTGCCATTGCTGCATCTTCATCGGTTAAAATGGTTTGTGGCTTCTTGCCTGACATAGCAGTTAAAAATGTGTTGCAAAGCCAAACAAAACTCTTAGCAGTTTCATCATACAGAAGTGGAGCACCAAAAATTATTGTTTTCTTATGATTGTTCACTCCAACTAGCAAACCAAATGGACGTCCATCATTTAATTTTCTATATGTTGTGTCAAAGCAAACAACATCACCAAAAACTTCATAGTCTGCGACCATTTTAGAATCTGTCCAAAAAATATTTATTATCAAGTCATCCTCATCAACCTGAATGGAATAGAAAAACTTCCCATCTTCTGATGTTTTCTTCTCTAGATATTCTAGTACTCCTCCCGTGTCCCTATGGTTTGTCTGTAGTGACCTCTTTGAATACAATTTATTCTTCATATCTTCACGAGTAAATCCAAGATTCTCAACTCCACCTGCTTCTTTGGCCATGAGATCAAAGGTAGCCTTATTTGAAATGCCGACTGCTTTAGCATTTTCTACACTCGCAAGCTGTGCTGCTGTTATTTTTCTTTGAGATCTTAAATGATGAACTTGACTGCTAGTAGCAAGAATATGATTATGTTCAGGCTCAAACTCATAGATTCAGTACAATCCATTTGTAAGACTTATCTTCATGCGAGCTTCACACATACATCGTGTCTCTGGTCTACTATAGCTAGAAGAAGAAGATTCTTCTCTTTTATCAGGATGCCAAATACCTAACGATAAATAAATAGTTGATCAAAATGATGTTCTATCCCTAATGATGAAGAAAGTGGCACAAAACAAAAGTGATTTAATACCTGCACGAGAACAACAAAAGGTTCTATTCTTTATGGTGGTGCTGTTTTTCACATTATGTGAACTGCTCCTTCGAATACTAAAACCCTTGTCTCCAGCATAGGCATTGTAAAATTGGTATGCCTCTTCTTCAGTGCAGAATTTCATACCAACCTTAGGTATCCTGTCTTCTGTAGAATTTTCTACCTGTGTAGGTTCGGTCTGGATTTGTAGTGGGTTTCATGCAGAATATGTTAGAAATCATGCAAACTTGCAATGGTGGTAAAATTCCAAATATATTTGCATAGACAAAACAAATATACATTATGAATGGTAATCCAGTATGACTTGCATTTTCTAACTCTATTCTTACTATGACAGATGAGGGGATGTTGATCTAGAGAAGTTCTGTGAGGATGTGACAATAACAGGAGGTCGTATCAAGATTCTGGGTACCTGCGGAGAATCGGCCTCCATGTAGTTAGCCTCGTTAGGCATGGGGGGAATCGACTGAGATGCCCCCGTGTAGATGGTCTCGTTGGCACCGGTCTCGTCAGGCATGGAGAGAATTGGCTGAGATGCAATTTTGTGTAGATAAAGAGAAACGAGAAGAATGCTAATCTAATTACCCTTCCATACCTAGATGCTAATATGATGGAACCAACTATTATAATTGGCGCCAATTTTTCACGGGCTTACGACTTTTGCCTCCTTTATTTAATCAACTGGCGGGAATGTCATGTGGGTCCGATAAGCCCGTGAACGTGGGAGACGGACTAGGTGGACGGACCAGCGGACGGCTCCGTTTTCTCGTACGTGCGGCGCGAACGGAGAAATAAATGAGGGCCCATCTGTGAAGGGGAACAAATAGACGTTGGACACGTGTACGGAGACACAGAAGGGAACACGCAACGGAGACAGGCAAGCTTCAGCCACTCAGCCGTGCCCTTCAATCAGACACGGTCCTTGCGTGGACTGGTCATGCAGCCTTCCTCAGCCGTACCCTCCTTCAGACGCGGTCCTCACAGCGCATGACATACGCCTCTAAAATTTCAAATATAGCCTGAACTTAGCAAATTCTAGTTACTTCACCGGTGAGTATAATGGGCATCAACAGTACTGGACGACATGGCAGAATAAAAATGTGTGCAATTTTTTTTAAAAAAAAGTTTGAGGGCTTCTACATCTGTTAAATTGTTTATTTGCACCAAATGCAATATTTGGTTCATTCAGCGTTTCTATTCGAGACAAATCATCTCTACGGGAAGCTCTAAAGCATTTTTTTTTACTTTGCACACCCATAGAGTATGATGTATTGTATGATGCAGGTTGCTTTGCTGCTTCAAGTCGGAAAGGAAGCACTGCCTCCTGATATCGTTCCAGCGATCATTGCGGTCAGGGACCGCAAAGAACTGGCGAAGGTGGCCTTGTCAGCACCACCACATGGATTGTGTCTCATGTCGGTTAACTATGACGAGGAAATCCTGAAGCCTCCTGAAGGTTCCCCACCAATTTCCTTTGGCAGAACTCACCATCTTAGTAAATGCAAACTTCCGTTTTATTAGTTTGTTCCAGATGAATTGCTCCAGAAACGTATCGTTTTTTAGTTTCCCTTGCCTCCTAGAATTTTCTTGCTTCACAACTGTCAATTGTAGGCCCTTATGGCCTGCTAGTTTTTGCGAACGGACTGAAGTACTTTTTTATACTCCTTGCATTGTAAATTATACAACTTTCATAGAGAGCCAAAGCATTTTAAGTTTGAACAAAATTATAGGAAGAATTATAAAGATTTATGACATCAAATTATAAAGATTTTTGACATAATCAAATAAGTATACTAAAAATATAATTAATGAATAATCTAATGATACTTATTTGGTATTATAAATATTATTATTTTATTATATAAATTTGGTTAAACTTAAGACGCTTTGACTCTAAAGAAAGTTGAAATGACTTATAATTTGAAATGAGTGAGTACTATACTACGGCCTGAGATGAAGTAATTGTTTATTCAGCCGAACGTGCTCCCTTTACTGAACTAGTTGCTCTCCCATGCGTTGTCACGGAAACTGGAAATATTGAACGCAATAAGTGATGCATGAAAGAAAACATATAAGTTCGAGTAATGAGTTAGTCTATCATTTACTTACTCCTCATTTGTTTTGTTTTGTTTTGTTTTGTTTGTTCTGTTATTTCGTTAAATTTGAAGGATAGACTTACGATGTACCACCTCATATAGGATTGTTTGATTTCTCAAATAAAACAACCCTAACAGTGTTTGAGAATACTAGCAAAATGTTGTTCGTAATGGCTAAAATCAGTTATAGTGAAAGGTTTTGTCTCCGTAATGGCTAAAATCAGTTATAGTGAAAGGATTTATCATGTCTCAGTTTTAATGAAGTGACACTAATAGAAACTGAATAGTATGAAATAGGCTCTCCCAACGCGGAAGGCAGTAGGGACTCGAGTGGGTGAGGTCTCGTATGGGTCCACTTGTGATGCCTGAAGAAGGCCCCGTTCGGCTGTGCTGATAAGTCGGCTGAAAAACACCGTTGACTGATTTGTTGTGAGAGGAAAATACTGTTTCGGTTGAAAAAACAAGCTGAAAAATACGGATTATAAGCCGGATGAACGGGGCCGAAGCCATGAGCGTTTGAGCGTGCCGCGTACCCACCGTCCTGCTCCGGCGAGGACGAACAGATGCAATGCTTCGGGTTCAGCCGTTCATGAGATCTGTGACTGACAGTCAGACTGTGCGTGCTTGTGCGTCGCCAATGAAATGTGTTGTGAAACAAGTGTCTCTCCAAATAGACAGCTCTTCAGGAATGATCTCATCAAGATTAAAGTACGCATTACTGTCTTAGATAGTTAACATAACCGGCATGTCCTTTGGCACGTAAAGTTAGAATAGTTGCCTTGTCTTTTTGTGACAATACCTTTTCACCGCACCATTTCATCTCGTATATATATTCGGCCCTTAGATCGATGCAAAACAGAAGTTCACCAATTTATTATTCCATACATTTCATACTTTTAACAAAAAAAAGGTTGCCATGCGTTTGAAATTGAATGAAGTGAATCTTCTAGTTCTAGTTTTTCTGCCGTATTAAAAAAGAAAAAATCTAGACTAGACAATACAATAAACAACAGAGAAAAAGCTAACGACAACAAAGACCACAACAACTATAACAACAAAGAAAGCAAGCTAGAATGTTCAATACTGCAACAACGACAACATTTTAGTTTTTCTCTGCGAAAGAGGAAATTATATTAAGAAACAGTAGCAAAGTACATGCCTTGTCTTGCATGAAACACCCTTACAAAAATAGCAATTACACGCAACACCCAAAACACCAAAATGTTCTCTTTGTCGTCGCTTGAATTTCGTCCACCGGAAATGTCTGCCAAGATGAAGCCAAGATCCGCCTTCTAGCCTCACAAGGGGCGCCAAACCTTGGATTTGTCGCAAGAGCCAGCAACTAGAAATCCACCGGAATGCACCGATGATGCTAAGCGAGCATTGGTTGCCGACAAGTGAAGAAAAGGAGAGGAAGAGGGTTCTGCCATCGCTGACCATGAGACTGACGGCCATAAGATTATTTCGTCATTGCCAATACCGTCAACAACACAAACAAGGAATCCACCAAAAGGGATGTCAAAACTGATCACCCCTTCAGAAACATGATGGAAGGAAAGCCTTACTCTTCCTCCAATGATGGAGATGGAGCACCACGTGCCGAAGGACGCCCCGCAACAACCTATGCTGAAGTCCTCCACGCGACCACTGGCGTTGAAGCGAAGGTAAAAAGCACCCGTGTAGTGTCACCACCATGGGTAAACTGAACCCTAACCTAGCTCATCGGCCATCGAAATCGAGATCCTCCCCACCATCCAGCATAGAAGAGGACGCCAGAGGCAAGGGGGCGTTGCTGAGATTGACGCTAGAAAGCAACTCGCTCTCGTTTGTCTTGGTCTACTATAGCAAGGGGAATGAGAGAGACTAGCGTTCAGACGTCCAGACGGCCACGCGCTGCTGCCCACCTGTTTTCAATAATTATACCCTCATGGCGCCTATGGATGCAGCCTTGTGCTTAACTTCGCCTCGTGCTCCATGCCCATGGATGCAGGTTCATGCTCTGTGCCTGTTGCCCGCCCATGGATGCAGGTTTATGCTCTGCGCCTGCTGCCCGTCCATAGATGTGGCTTCGTGCTCTACGCCTGTTGCCATGCCCATAGATACAACTCTGTGCTTCGTGTCTACTGTCGCGCATGCGGGGACCGCTACGCCCGAGGGGACCACCTTTGCCTGCGCCCCTTGCCGTGTCTGCTCATAGAACACTTGCAACATAAAACATTTGTTGTAACATCAGTCCGAACACAGATGAAACATTTACAACATACGCTTACAACATATGTGTATGTGCACTGCAACATATGCAAGATCCAGATAAAACACTTGTAACATACGTTTGAAACAGCTGAAACATATGAAACATACATTTGCAACATACGTATATAGCCAGTGCAACATATGCAGCATCCAGATAAAACACTTGCAAGATACGTTTGAAACAACTGAAACATTTGAATCATACACTTGCAACATACGTGTATAGTCATTGCAACATATATAACACCAGATCTATTTTTGCAATATCCAGATGAAAAATATGCAACATATATTTAAAACACATGAAATATATTGTTGCAACATGTACTCATCTACTTGCCGCCACCCCAGTGGATGCTCGTTGACACGGAGCTTGATGCCGACACGGAGCTCGAGGTCGCCCAGGTCGACAAGCGGATAGATCGCGGCCGCGGCGGGAGGCGCGTGGCGCGGCGCGAGGCACGGGCGAGGTTTCTGCGGCGTGAGACGCGAGATGCGGGGCGCGCGGTGTGAGGCATGGGCGAGGGTCCGTGGCGCGAGGTGCAGGTCCCGTTCGGAAAGGACGGACGCCCTGATAGTATCATTATCAAAGAGGAAAAGAAGAATTGACCTACGTCAAGATAAACATCTCTCCGACAACTTTCTAGTTTTAAAACCATTGTATTATTAAAACAAGTTATTTTAGAGCTTAAGAAACCCCATTTGAGATTTTTCTTTCTAAACTATGGTTTTGCAATGTAGTTTTTAATACTGCAACTTGAAAATAGGCCTATATCTATCCATCTACACCTAAAAAGACTCTAAAGTAATCATCTACCTGGTGATACCAAATCTCGCTTCTTGTCATGTATTCACGTCCGATACGAATCATCCCTCCACTACGAGCTCACGCGTCCGCATCCTACCTGTTCCAATACGAAGACTGGATCCACGTGTCCATGTCTAATACGAAATCCTCGGGGCTCACGCGTCTGCGTCCGAGTGATGAGGTTCAGTAAAGAAAATGATCCCAGTGCAACGCACGAACACATATAGTCTTATATTAAAATATTGTTTGTTTTACGTGGACTGCTCCGGCAAATCCAAAACATCGTTTCAACTGATTTGGTTGCAATCAAATGAACTTCGATTATCCAAATTAACTCTTTACAACGCATACAGAAACCTGCCACTGCCAACTTGGCCCATTTTTCAAGATAACAAAACACAAGATCTCCTTAGAAAAAAGATATTCATACAATAAAGTTAACTAACTAATCTTTCTTTGTAGAAAGTTAATCACGACTCTGGTTGGTTAGTACTACAGTAGTAAAAATCGGTTAACGAAAACCCTGAAGGCTGAAAGTGTAGTTTGATAAAACTCCGGATCCGTGCACCCACTCCAGGCGTGTCCGGTCCTGTCAATCCGTCAGTCTTTACGACGCATTCGCCTTCGCCTTCGCGCTCGCCCCAGCTCCAGTCCCTTCCCTCCAGAACCGAGATCCACCACCGCCCACCTCCACGGCTCGGCCGGCGCTCCGTCACTCGCGATGGCCGGCCGCCCGCGCCCGCAGACGGAGCTGCACTCGCCGTCCGCCTCCACGCGGCGGCGCGAGCGCTGGCTGGTCGTACTCGGCGTCGCGCTCCACGCCGTGTACATGCTCAGCATCTTCGACATCTACTTCAAGTCCCCCATCGTGCACGGCATGGATCCCGTGCCGCCCCGCCTCTCGGCGGCCCCCGCCAAGCGCCTCGTCCTCCTCGTCGGTGTGTGCCCTTGATCCTCCGATCCCGTCTCATCAAGCTTCGGCTCGTTGTTGGGTGTGTCCGTTGTAATTTGGCTGGGGTTTTTGGTGGGTGCAGCGGACGGGCTTAGGGCGGACAAGTTCTTCGAGCCGGACGAGCGGGGGAGGTACAGAGCGCCGTTCCTGCGCGGCGTGATCGAGGAGAAGGGCCGGTGGGGAGTCAGCCACGCGCGCCCGCCCACCGAGTCCAGGCCCGGTCATGTCTCCCTCATCGCTGGCTTCTACGAGGATCCCAGTGCTGTCACCAAAGGTGCGCTGCCCCGGTGCTAGCTCTAGTGTACCACTGCAGACTGTTCGTGATTCAATTTGATGCAATGTTTCCACAAGGCAGTCAGTTTACTTTAATTTTCAAGTATGCTGCACTTTAATGTGTAATTGCATTGCTTTGCCATTTTTCGTAGTTGTTGCTACTGAGCTAATATTATCGGTACTCGTACCCTCATGGTTGTTAACCAAAAAACATGTACTGAAGTATAGTGCTTAGTGCCAGTATTTTGTAGCTGAGAGAAATGTGTATAACTGACATCCTGCACATGGTTAATTTTGCTAGTTAAATTAAACAAGTCTTATATGCTATGCCCTATAGTGAAATAGTGAGTATTGTATTTGGCAGGATGGAAGGCCAATCCAGTTGAGTTTGATTCTGTATTCAATCAGAGTCGGCACACTATCTCATTTGGAAGTCCAGATATTGTTCCTATATTCTGTAGTAACCTACCTCACAGTACCTGGGGCACTTATCCCCATGAATACGAAGACTTTGCAACAGGTCAGATTTATTGGCAGTACATGTAGCTTCCTGAAGCTTAAGCCATTATTATGATATTTTATTTTTGTAACTGCCTTACCAGTACTGTTGTATTCATGGAATCACATTGTGCTTTTCTCGATGGACTAGATAACTTTGTGATTCTCATACTGCACATCCTTTCTTCCTGAAATATTTATATTAGTCTAAAAGTTCATCTTGCAGAAGGATTATATATATAAATTATCTTTCAAATTATTTTCTTACTCTTGGTCTGAGTTTTTTTTACCACAAATCACAACTACTATAATGAATTTTACGGATGTGCAGGTTAATTCGTAACTAATAAATCTGTTCTAAGGCAAATTGTATAAATAAGTGTGTTGAAAAAGCAGATTCTGTAATGTTGAGTCAATAATGTTTTCTTTTGGAATCATGTTTTTTACTTTGTCAGAGACCTTGATTGCAGATGCATCATTTCTGGATCATTGGTCATTTGACCAGTTTCAAGGTCTTATCAACAGGTCTTTTGACGATGTTAAATTGAGGCAGTTACTCCTACAAGATAAGTTGGTTATATTTCTGCACTTGCTGGGTTGTGATACCAATGGCCATGCACACCGACCCTATTCAAGCATCTATCTGAACAATGTCAAGGTTGTTGATCAAATAGCTGAAAGTATGTACAATCTCATGGAGAACTACTTCAATGACAATCAAACAGCATATGTGTTTACTGCAGATCATGGAATGAGTGACAAAGGTAAGCTATACACCAAATGGTTTCACAAATATATTTTTTTGCTGCTCATGTTTATATATTTTAGAGCTAGGTTCCTTGCCAGGGTTCAGGATGTTGGAGGCAACTGACTGGTTATGTTTTTCTGGGAGAGTGTGGCATCTCTGATGTCACCACCAGGAAATTGTAAACCTGATGAACTTGAAACATTCAAATTTTAATTTGAAAATTGGGAATTAAATTAGATTTGAATACTACCATAGTACCATTACCCATATATATGTCTTCCCACCTTGACAACGACGATCGTCAA
The DNA here is from genome assembly GCA_038087645.1 of Saccharum hybrid cultivar R570. Classification (NCBI taxonomy): domain Eukaryota; kingdom Viridiplantae; phylum Streptophyta; class Magnoliopsida; order Poales; family Poaceae; genus Saccharum; species Saccharum hybrid cultivar. Next base: position 4,711,263 of record JAQSUU010000198.1, read on the forward strand.
TGAGGGAAATGACCAGGTTGCAGTGGGGTACGAGGCCCCGTCGGTCTTCTTAGCCCGGGTGGATGGATGAGCTAGCGCTTTGGTGTTCCATCGTAAATCTTGGTACCATGTAATCGCTATAAGTATACATCTGTACGTCTGTATGTCTGCCTGGCCTGATTGTGTGTTCTCCACCTCTTTGGTAATTCCGGGTATCTTGCCCGTGGGCTGCCAAAGCACAGTGAAACTCTTCCCTCTTAAGGAAACACGTTCATGGGCACGTTCGCGAAAAAAAAATCTCTTCCCACCTTAGCAAAAATACAGAAAGGAAAAGAAGACTATCTATGCATATAGATGTGGAAAGTATCCCCTAATCAGTGGCTGCCCAAAATGAATGGCTTATTGGTTGCAGTAATTCAATGAATTAGTTGCATTACCTACCTACAAGGTTACTCATTTTATGCTCTGTAGCGCCTAGGCAGCCACATTCTTTTGTTGTATTGACAAATCCAATCCGGACATGTAATGCTTTCTATCACACTAAATTTAGTTGCACACTTGCACTTTATGGTTTATGCAATGCTGTCTTGGGTCAATCACAAGGATGAGGGTCATTGACCCATTAGGCTATTACTAATTGCAAAGGCTTCATTTTTATTGGTTAACATGTTATTATATTAGGTCAGTACTCTATATTACTCCTTTATTATGATGCCAAAATGATAAAGCACTGCTACCTACAGGAAGCCATGGAGACGGACACCCTTCAAATACAGATACTCCTCTTGTAGCATGGGGTGCTGGAATAAGAAGCCCAAAGTTCCTGGCTTATACAGAGAAACCTGATGATGGCTTTCGGTTTGTAGATGACCACAAACATGATACACCCACTCCAAAAGACTGGGCCCTTGAAGGCTTTGAGAGAGTAGATGTCAACCAGGCTGACATAGCTCCCCTAATGGTGGCTTGAAAATCTCCTTGTGCAACCATATATTCAGTTCTTCAGTTGCATTTAGTTTTCTTAAGTAAACCCTTTTTCTTTTCTCAATTCTTCACAACTTTTGCAGGCTACACTTGTGGGTTTGCCATGCCCGATGAATTCTGTGGGGAGCTTACCTACTCCTTATTTGAAACTAAGCAAGGTCAGACAATAACTGTACGCTATGCAAAAAATATATTGCGCTTGGCTCAACACTGCTTGTTAAAGTTTGTTCCCTATATTTATACAGGCTGATGAAGTTGAAGCTGTTCTGGCCAATACAAAGCAAATTCTTAACCAGTTTCTCCGAAAGTCACGTATCCTTTCAAAATAATTTTTGCTACATACTTGAACTTTAAAATTTTCCTACTCCATGCTTATAAGCTTGTAGTGTGGTAGTGTGAATGGGTGCTAGAGGCATCATTGTTAATCTATTATTGGAGTCACCCATAGCAGTAGGTTACTCCTTGCTGTTAGCTATGAATCTCATCGTGTCATTCAATTTCCTTTTTTTCCTAATGCAATATTATGACCAAGATTACCAAATTAAACAATAAATCATACTGTTACTCCTAAGCATGTCTTCCCTTATCGATCTCAGAGCTGAAGGAATCCAGTTCACTCTACTTCAAACCTTTTAAGCCACTGGCAAACTTTTCTTTAGTGCTCAGTCAGATTGAGGATCTTATATCTGGAAGGGACTATGAAACTGCCATGGAGCAATCTGAGGAGCTCCGAAGGCTGGCTCTTGCTGGTCTTCATTATTTCCAAACATATGATTGGTTCATGTTAATGACTGCAATTACCCTTGGATATGTTGGATGGATGGTGAACCTCATTATACATGTGTTACAGTCTTATACATCATTTCCTGCAATTCTTCTCAAGAGGGCTCAACTATATCCTAAGAATACCTCCATGAAAGTATGGTAGCTTTCCACTCTTTCCTTATTAAATTTATGTCTATTTTTTTATGTGTTACAAAGTCATATGTGTTGGAGTGTGATTGTCTTAGGCCCATGAGGCTAGGCCCATGTGGCCCATGTATGGTACCTATATAGCTACCCTTCTAGGGTTAGCCCAAAGGAATAGAATCACAATCTTCTACATGGTATCAGCCTAACCCTTCTTCCCTCCCTCCCTCCCTGCCGCCGGCACCAGGCAGGTAGGCCGGCGCCGCCGCCACCCATGGCCGGCTGGCCACCTCCTCCTCCTCCCCCACCTTCCTCTCTCCCATCTCCCTCCTGGGCGCCCTCCACCCAGCCGCCGCCGCCCCCCCTGGGCGGCCTCCCAGCCAACGTCGCCGCCCCCCTGGGCGGCCTCCCAGCGACACCCAGCGCCGGCCTCTGCTCCCTCCTCCCAGCCACCGCCGCCCCCCTCCCAGCCGCACCCTGCAGCGGCCACCGCCGGCGGCGCCCCTCTTCCTCTCCCCTGCGCCTCTGCTCCCTTCTCCGATCCTCTGCTGGATCCTGCTGCCGCCGCTCCTCTGCGGCTGCGGGCCCCTGCTGCAGCCGCTCCTCTGCTGACCCCAGCCACCGGCCACTGGTGCCACTCCCTCCCTCCCAGACGCACCCAGCAACTCTGCCTCTCCCATGGGCGACTTGCTGCACTGGTGGCTGGCGGCCCTACAGCACCTACAGCACCGGTCCCTGCTGTCACCCTCACTGCCTTGGCCGCGGGTGGGGGGCTTACTGCCGGCTCCGAGCGCCGCCTCTACAACCCGTACTACGACCTTCCCACCTCCCCGGAGTTCCTCTTCCAGGAGGAGGCCGTCGTGCAGCGACAGCCGGTGGTTTCCTGGGGCGAGAACCTCCCCTTCCCCCCACCCATGGTGGACCTTCCTGGCTATCCAGTCGCAGCTGCCGGGGGGGGACCCGACCGCGACCGACGGAGGTGGCCTCCTCTGCTGCTGCCTCCGCCCTAGCGGCCCTTCCTCCCACTCGTTTTCCGCAGCTGTTCCTGGCTCTATGAGCGCCGCTGCCCCTGCTGGCCTGGCCGCTACTGGCTGCCACGCGGGCGGGCACAGTACCAGCGCCACCGCCGCTGCCCATCGTGCCATGGCTACCTACCCTCTGCAATCGGCTACCACTCCCCCGCCGCAGCAGCCGGGCATCTTCCCGGCGCCGCCACCACCATGGCCGCGAGCGCCGGGGCCGCTGGTGGGGGGTCCTGATTGGATCGCCGATTCGGGCGCCACTTTTCACACCACGTCCGATGCGAGTCTACTTTCTTCTCTTCGTCCTCCACACTCTTCCTGTCCCTCTTCCATCATGGTCGCCAATGGCACTTGCATTCCTGTCTCCTCCGTGGGCACTGCCAGTTCCCACGGCTCCTTTCATATCTCTGATGTTCTTGTGGCTCCCGGTATGGTTCACAACCTTCTCTCTATTCGCCGGTTCACAACTGACAACTCTTGTTCGGTTGAGTTTGACCCCTCTGGTCTCACCGTGCGGGATTTGGCCTCCCGGTGTCCTTTGCTCCGATGTAACAGCACTGGGCCTCTCTATACCCTTCGGTTTCCGGCGTCTGTTTCACCTCCTTCGCCTTCCTCAGCCGCTTTCGCCGCCACTCCTTCCACCACCATTTGGCACCGTCGCCTCGGCCATCCTGGCCGGGATGCCCTGACACAGCTCAGTCGTAGTTCCGACATTCGGTGCTCTCGGGCTCACGATGATCACTTGTGTCATGCATGCCAGCTCGGCCGTCATGTTCGCCTTCCCTTTCAGTCCTCTTCCTCACATGCCACTCGTGTCTTTGATCTTATTCATTGTGACTTGTGGACTTCTCCTGTTCTCAGCATGTCTGGCTATAATTACTATTTGGTGGTGGTTGATGATTTCTCCCATTATTCCTGGACCTTTCCCCTGCGTGCCAAGTCCGAGGCGTTCCCCACTCTCAGCCACTTCTTCGCTTGGGTATCCACTCAGTTCGGCCTTACCATCAAGGCTGTCCAGTGCGACAATGGCCGTGAGTTCGATAACTCAACCTCACGTGCTTTCTTCCTTTCGCATGGTGTCCAGCTCCGCATGTCTTGCCCGTATACCTCATCTCAGAACGGCAAGGCCGAGCGCATGATCCGCACAACCAATGACATCATGCGCACCCTTCTGCTCCAGGCGTCTCTACCCGCTCGCTTCTGGGCTGAGTGTCTGCACACCTCCACCTATCTCCTTAACCGACTTCCTTCTACTGCCTGCCCAGCTCCTACGCCTCACCACGCTCTATTCGGTACCCCTCCTCGATACGACCACCTTCGAGTCTTCGGGTGTACGTGTTACCCTAACACCGCCTCCACCGCTCCCCATAAGCTGGCTCCCCGATCGACCCTCTGTGTCTTTCTCGGATACTCTCCGGATCACAAGGGTTACCGATGCTTTGACCTTGCCTCTCGCCGTGTCCTCATCTCTCGCCATGTCGTGTTTGATGAGTCGGCATTCCCTTACTCCACCTCTCCACCCACACCTCCCGCTGACCCTGCGGAGGCCTCCTTCTTTCCCATTGACCCGGCGATTCCGCCACCCTTCTCCTTCTACCCTGCAGGTACTACTCCGGCGCAGTCTCCTGGTGGTCCCGCCTCACCCCTGCCGGACTCACACCAGGACCCTCCGGTGCCTGACACGGTCGAGGCAGCCCCGGAGCTTCCGCCCTCGCTCCCTGTGGCTTCGCTGCCTCCCGTTGTGCCTGATGCTGCCGTTCCGATCGCGGAACCGAGCACACCGACCCCACCTCCTCCTGGGCGCTTCGGCCTCGTCTACCAGCGCCGGCGGGAGCTGCGTCCGCCCTCACCCCCTCCCGGACGCTTCGGCATCGTCTACGAGCGTCGGCGTGAGCCGGCTCTGCCGATCTCGTCACCAGCGCCGTCGTCGCCGGTGCATGCTCCGTCGGCATCGCCACGCTCTCGCGCCGACCCGCCGGTGTACCACCCGCCTCTTCTTCACCGGGACCCTCGTCACACTCACCCGATGGTGACGAGGCAGGCGTCTCGCCTGCAGGCCCTCACCGCCGCCGCCTGCGAGACGGGGATCTCTCCGGTACCCTCTTCCGTCCGCGCGGCCTTGGCGGATCCTCACTGGCGCCGCGCGATGGACGAGGAGTACGCGGCCCTCCTCGCCAACCAGACGTGGGACCTCGTGCCTCGTCCGCCGGGCTCCAACATTGTCACCGGCAAGTGGATCTGGACGCACAAGAGGCGGGCTGATGGTTCCCTGGAGCGCTACAAGGCTCGCTGGGTCCTCCGCGGATTCACTCAGCGTCCCGGCATTGACTATGCTGAGACCTTCAGTCCTGTGGTGAAGCCAGCTACAGTCCGCACCGTCCTCTCCCTGGCTCTCGAGCGCTCCTGGCCTGTGCATCAGCTGGATGTCAAGAATGCCTTCCTCCATGGCACTCTGACTGAGACGGTCTACTGCAGTTAGCCGGCAGGTTTTGTGGATGCTTCTCGTCCTGACTTCGTCTGCCGGCTCAACAAATCTCTCTACGGGCTCAAGCAGGCACCCCGGGCTTGGTACTCTCGATTCGCTACCTTCCTGCAGACTCTTGGGTTCACGGAGGCCAAGTCTGACACCTCCCTGTTCATATACCACTATGGGGGTGACACTGCTTACCTGCTCCTCTATGTGGATGACATTGTTCTCACTGCCTCCAGCGAGTCTCTACTCCACCGCATCATTGCCTCACTCCAGCAGGAATTTGCTATGAAGGATCTTGGGGTGCTCCACCACTTCCTCGGCGTCACTGTTGAGCCCCGACCTTCAGGCCTGTTCCTCCACCAGCGGCAGTTCACTTGTGACATTCTGGAGCGAGCACGGATGACCGCCTGCCAGTCCTGCTCTACACCGGTGGACACCCAGGGCAAGCTGTCAGAGGCTGGGGGTCCGATGCTTGGGCCAGCGGACTCCACCGCATACCGGAGTCTTGCTGGCGCGCTTCAGTACCTCACTTTCACAAGGCCGGACATCACTTATGCCGTCCAGCAGCTCTGCCTCTACATGCATGCTCCGCGGGAGCCTCACCTGGCTGCTATGAAGCGACTTCTCCGGTACCTCCGTGGCACACTTGGCTACGGGCTGCTCCTCGGCCGGTCTTCCACGGCCGAGCTGGTTGTCTACACCGACGCTGACTGGGCGGGATGCCCGGACACCCGCAGGTCCACCTCCGGCTACGCGGTCTTCCTCGGCGGCAACCTGGTCTCTTGGTCGTCCAAGCGCTAGCCGGTGGTTTCACGCTCCAGTGCCGAGGCGGAGTACCGTGCCGTGGCCAACGGGGTGGTCGAGGCCGCCTGGCTCCGCCAGCTCCTGGCTGAGCTTCACCGCCCACTCGCCAGGAGCACGCTCGTCTACTGCGACAACGTTAGCGCGGTCTACCTCTCCACCAACCCCGTGCAGCACCAGAGGACCAAGCATGTGGAGATTGATCTACACTTCGTCCGCGACCGGGTGGCCATCGGCGACGTCCGGGTTCTTCACGTCCCGACCACCTCCCAGTTTGCGGACATCTTCACCAAAGGCCTCCCTTCCTCGACCTTCTCCGAGTTTCGCTCTAGCCTCAACGTCTCCAGTGGCTAGTTGTGGCTGCGGGGGGGGGGGGGGGGGGGGGTCCTGTGTGTTGAGCTCTTACTTGTTTTCTTTCTTGTTCAGCCTTGAACTCCGCTGCGCCGGTAGTTCAGACTGCGGGGGGGTGTTGGAGTGTGATTGTCTTAGGCCCATGAGGCTAGGCCCATGTGGCCCATGTATGGTACCTATATAGCTACCCTTCTAGGGTTAGCCCAAAGGAATAGAATCACAATCTTCTACAATATGCTTCTGTTTTCGTTTTACTCAATCTAGATTGCAGCTAATATGTTTTTTTGTTCAAACTTGTTGTGTTTTTCTGTTAGCATTTTTCCCAGAAATTTGTTTTTTTGCCTTTGCAGAACTGACACTGTAGAATTCAAAGGTTTGGTTCTGCATATAGAGCATAGGCATTGGATAGAATTAGGGCTGCATACTATTCATTTTTGTGCAATCAAAGTTGTTCATCAAAATTTGACAACTACTCCATTAATTTATGCTGATCTGCATGGTCACAAAGTTAAGACGATTTGATTTTATCTCCTCTGGTTGCAGGTTTACATTGGTGGATGCTTCTTCATGGGTTTGTCATCCATTATACTACTTCTAGAGAAATCACCACTTCTTTACCATGCTTATGTATTTATGACAATATTCCTTTGGACAAGAATTGTACAAAACTTTGAATTTTTGAAGGCCGTATGGAGAGAACTAGCTAATATGCCCAAGTACATTTTTAATCTCCTGACCGGTTCAGTTGTCGCACTGCTTGTATTGGAGTTTCTGGTATGTACCCATTTGTTGACACATCAATCATTTTAAGATTTCATGAGATTTGATGTGAAATTTGATACTTGTGGGCAGGTTATGAGCTTCTTTGATAGGAAAATTTATACATGGTGCTTCTTGGTCCTCGGGATACTCGGTTCAACTTATGTAGCCTTGTTTATTCAAGCTAGCCCTGCACTTGCGATATACATATGGCTTGCTTGCTGGTTCCTGTCTGTATTCACTTTGATGCCAGCTGAAATTCCAGAAAACAACAACTTGGTGTATGCTTCTTTCGCTGACACGATTCATGTATTTTTTTTCACTTACATTTTATCCTGTGCCAGTAGAGAACAAGCTGTTACATATACATAGTAATACCGTTTAATGCTATTATGTGTCATTCATGATTTCTTAAGAAGCTGCTAGCCATCTAGATGTTATCAAATTATCAAATATTGTTTAATTGGTTGTTCCTTGCAGCTTTTAGTCTGATGAATTCTTTATATGCAGAATTTTTAGTGGAGGGCTCATAATACTTATTGGATTAGCTTCAAGATGGATTAAATCAAATAGTTCCAGCTTTTGGCTACATCTCACTCGAGCAAATAAACGGGATCCTCAATCCTTTAAACTGTATTTTATTCAGGTGCAGAACTCAAATAGTTATATCCTGTGGTTTGCATTTCTTTCTTGGAAGTTCAAGTTTGAGACATTGTTTTCAACTGTTTATCATGTTTTAGGTTATTTTAGTTGCAATATCTTCGATAATGGTGTGGCTATCTACCTCACATCGGTCCCAGAACAGAGAATTGCACTCACTGCACCAGTTGATCAATTGGTCTGTAGCTGGTAAGTCACTCGATTTGTTATTTGTGCTGTTAATTGTCTACAGTGTCATTGGATCCTCTCTGTCAATTTTTTGGTGATATCTGATTTGTTTATACTTCGTTTCTTCTACTATAAAGCGACAACTTACGAGTCTAAATTCTACAGGCCTACACACAGCTAGCCTTTGTATGCAGCATGTCTACGTACGCATGCTTACGTTTGCATCAATCTAAGGGTCTGGCGAAGCTTACTCATCTTATAGTTTAGGTTCTTGATCTGTTTTTAGTTTTAACACTTCTTGTTTTGTCTGGTTCAAAAATACATCTTGTCCAAGTGAGTGTTACAGACCCACTGGGCCAGAAGCTACTCTAGCCCAGACATTTACTTTTCTACTTAGAGGCCTCTGTATCTTGGAGAGAATGTAGGGTCGGCCCAAGGACTGATGGGCTTAGGTAAATATTTAATGCATTCCCCAAGGGGAGATGTTATTTTTTGGAGGGAAACTATGTGTTTTGCGACTTCGTGCTCCATGGTTAGGACCTCTAAGGAGCATCCTTAATTCCTTATGTACATTTGTAGTTGGAGCTCTGGTTCTTTGCCTTTTGTTCTATAAGGAAATATGTTGATAAAGGTTGGTTACAGTACTGAATACTGATAACCAGATTTTCTAAAACCAGCTTGGGTTCCACACAGCCATTTTTCTGAAACCTTCTGAATACTATCAATGGCCTGTAAAGTTGGCTGGCATTATTTGTAATAATTGTACCCTCCACTGAATTATGAAAATGATATAAAATAATAATTTTCCTATCCTACAATTCATAGCCTCTTTTTGGTTACTGTGAGTTGTACTGGCACACATTCAGAGAAATAACTGTGCAGAGAAAAGATGCAAAATGGAAAAATTGGTCCCCGCTTCTGGCCTCTGGGGAATAACTGTAAGCCTGTAACCCCAGGTGGAAACATTCTAAACTTTAACAGGTCTACATCATTTTGGGGCTTCATTCATTGGAAATCTTGTTGAGCCCTTTAAATATGACACATTCTTTTTGAAGCCAAGCCTAATGTTCATCCTGTTTGATTGTTCATCCTGAACTTGTGAGCTTTTTGGTTCTACTGTTTTAATGTGTCATATATTTGGCAGGTGTTGCTATGGTGCTACCTCTTTTCTCACCACCTAGTGTTCTATCCCGTCTTACATCTATATTCTTGGGTTTTGCTCCTCCATTTCTGCTGCTTTCTATTGGGTATGCTGTTACCTTCTGCTGTAGTTTATACATCAATTTCTTTTTGCTATAGAATGAGTTTCAATTAATTTGGGCTAACCCTAGAAGGGTAGCTATATATGTAACCATACATGGGCCACATGGGCCTAGCCTCATGGGCCTAATACACACACATTCCAACACCCCCCGCAGTCTGAACTACCGGCGCAGCGGAGTTCCAGGCTGGACTGTGGCCTAGCCTCATGGGCCTAATACACACACATTCCAACACCCCCCGCAGTCTGAACTACCGGCGCAGCGGAGTTCCAGGCTGGACAAGAAAGAACACACACAACCCCCCACAGGCGCAACTAGCCACTGGTGATGTTGAGGCTGGAGCGAAACTTGGTGAAGGTCGAGGACGAGAGGCCTTTGGTGAAGATGTCCGCGAACTGGGAGGTAGTCGGAACATGAAGGACCCGCACCTCGCCCATGGCCACCCGATCACGGACAAAGTGTAGGTCGATCTCCACATGCTTCGTCCGCTGGTGCTGGATGGGGTTGGTGGAGAGGTAGACCACACTGACATTGTCGCAGTAGATTAGTGTGCTCCGGGAGGGCGGAGTGTGCAGCTCAGCGAGAAGCTGCCGGAGCCAGGAGGCCTCAGCCACGCCGTTAGCGACAGCGCGGTACTCCGCCTCGGCACTGGACCGGGAGACCACAGGCTGGCGCTTAGACGACCAGGACACCAGGTTTCCGCCCAAGAAGACAACGTAGCCAGAGGTGGAGCGTCGAGTGTCCGGACACCCCGCCCAGTCAGCGTCAGTGTAGACGACGAGGTCGGCGGAGGAGGCCCGGTGGAGTAGGAGACCGTAGTCGAGCGTGCCCCGGAGGTAGCGGAGGAGACGCTTGAGAGCCGTGAGGTGAGGCTCCCGGGGGTCATGCATGTGAAGGCAGATCTGCTGAACTGCATAGGTGATGTCCGGCCGGGTGAAAGTGAGGTACTGAAGGGCACCGGCGAGACTCCTGTATGCTGTGGGATCAGACACTGGGGGGCCCTCAGCCTCGGACAGCTTGCCCTGAGTATCAACCGGAGTGGAGCAGGGGTTGCAGTCAGTCATCCCAGCCCGCTCCAGGATATCCCGAGTATACTGCCGCTGGTGAAGAAGTAACCCGGCAGGCCGAGGCTCAACAGTGACCCCGAGGAAATGGTGGAGCACACCCAGATCCTTCATAGCAAACTCTTGCTGAAGAGCGGCAATGATCCGGCGGAGAAGTGGCTCACTGGAGGCTGTGAGGACAATGTCATCAACATAGAGCAGCAAGTACGCAGTGTCAGCTCTATGGTGATAGATGAACAGTGATGTATCAGACTTGGCCTCCACGAACCCCAGTGTCAGCAAGAAAGCAGCAAACCGGTGGTTCCACGCCCCGGGTGCCTGCTTGAGGCCGTAAAGAGACCTGTTGAGCCGACAGACCATGTTAGGACGGGAGGGATCAACGAACCCCGCCGGCTGACTGCAGTACACTGTCTCGGTGAGAAGGCCGTGCAGAAAGGCATTCTTGACGTCCAGCTGATGGACGGGCCATGACCGAGCAAGCGCCAACGAGAGCACAGTACGGACGGTGGCCGGCTTGACCACCGGGCTGAAGGTCTCATCATAGTCGACTCCAGGGCGCTGAGTGAAACCCCGGAGAACCCATCGAGCCTTGTAGCGCTCGAGAGTGCCATCAGCCCGACGCTTGTGGGTCCATATCCACTTGCCGGTGACGACGTTGGAGCCCAGCGGCCGGGGCACCAACTCCCACGTCTGGTTGGCGAGAAGCGCGGCGTACTCCTCTTCCATCGCGCGGCGCCAGTGAGGATCCAACAGGGCGTCGCGGACGGAAGAGTGTACCGGGGAGACCAGCGCGTCGCCGGTCGATGCCTCAAGGGCCCGAGATGGCAGTGTGCCAGCCGCGTGTCGTGTCACCATCGGGTCAACATGCCGCGGGTGTCGGTGAAGAAGCGGCGGGTGGTAGACCGGCGGTGCGCCACGGTTCGGCGGAGACTGTGGCGGTGGTGTCGGTGTCCCCGGCGGAGAAGGGACCGCGAGTGGCGGCGGTCGCGGCCGGCGCTGGTACACCCGTACCGGCGCGGCGAACCGCGACGGAGGTGCCGGGGCAGGTGCCAGGTCAGGACCAGGCGACGGCGACCGGCACGGCCCCCCCGGGGCAGTATCGGGGGACGAGGTCCCCGGGTCTGCGCCAAGCGGAGAGGTCGGGGCCGCGCCAGAGGACGACGGGCCCGGACCCACCAGGGAGCCGGGACCGGTGGCCGGCAAGGAGCACGGCGAAGCGGTACCTGCAGGAGACCACGGAAAAGGTGGCTGGACCACCGTGTCAGCGGGAAAGAGGGAGGGGGGGGTCAGGAACAGGAGTGGTGGTGGTGCTGGAGAAGGGAAAGACGGACTTATCGAACACCACATGGCGAGAGATGAGGACCCGTCGGGAGGTAAGGTCAAAGCACCGGTACCCCTTGTGATCCGGGGAGTACCCGAGGAAGACACACAAAGTGGAGCGGGGGTCCAGCTTGTGGGAGGAAGTGGCAGCGGTGTTGGGGTAACACGCACACCCAAACACGCGTAGGTGATCATACCGAGGAGGGGAACCAAAGAGGGCGTGGTGTGGCGTGGGAGCGGGACAGGCAGCGGAAGGAAGACGGTTGAGGAGGTAGGTGGAAGTGTGCAAGCCCTCAGCCCAGAAGCGAGCAGGAAGAGAGGCCTGAAACAGAAGGGTGCGCACGGTGTCGTTGGTGGTGCGAATCATCCGCTCAGCCTTGCCATTTTGCGAAGAGGTATATGGGCAAGACATGCGCAACTGAACACCGTGAGAGAGAATGCACGGGAGGTGGAGTTATCAAACTCACGACCATTGTCACACTGGACGGCCTTGATGGTGAGGCCGAATTGTGTTGACACCCAAGTGAAGAAGTGAAGGAGCGTGGGAAACGTATCAGACTTCGCACGTAGGGGAAATGTCCACGAATAATGCGAAAAATCATCAACCACCACAAGATAGTACTTATATCCAGAAAGACTGAGAACAAGAGATGTCCATAGGTCGCAATGTACAAGATCAAAAATGCGGGCCGCATGGGAAGTAGAACTATGAAAAGGAAGACGAACATGTCGATCCAATTGGCACGCATGACACAGTTGCTCATCATGAGCCCGAGTACATGGAAGACCGGAGCTACGACTGAGCTGCATCAGGGCATCACGTCCAAGATGGCCGAGGCGCCGGTGCCAAGTAGTAGAGGAAGTAGAAGCGGCGAAAGCAGCTGACAAAACGGACGGCGTAGAAGACGAAGTAGCCGCCGGGAAGCGAAGGGTGTAAAGGGGCCCGGTGCTGTCACATCGGAGCAGAGGACGCCGGTAAGCCAAATCCTTTACAGTAAGACCAGAAGAGTTAAATTCCACAGAACAGAAATTATCAGCTGTAAAACGACGAATAGAAAGAAGGTTGTGAACCATAGAAGGAGCAACAAGAACATCAGGAAGACGGAAGGAGCCATGAGCACCGGCGGTACCCACAGACGTGACTGGAAGACACGAACCATTTGCGACCATAATGGACGAAGGAAGAGAAGAAGAGGGAGAGTGGAGAGACGAAAGTATATCGGGGTCAGGGGTGGTGTGGTAGGTGGCTCCCTAATCAGCGATCCACTCTGGTCCGATTGGAGGTGTCAGGCCCATGGTGCTGAATGAGCGGGCCAAAGCCGCCTGGTCCCAGCCGGCAACCCCAGGTAGGGTGCCGGAGGGTGGAGCCCACGACGTAGTAGGGAAGCCGCCGGAAGGTGGAGCAGATGGTGGAGCACCGGTGAGCATGGCCGCCGGTGGACGCGGGTCGCCCCCGGGAGCGTGGAAGGGCCACATGGAGATGCGCCCGGACCACGGGTTCTGGAAGGAAGGCCATGGTGCCCCCCCTGTGGCCCACCCGGTGCCAGAGCCTGGGTGTGACCGCCCCGGCCACCCCCGCGACCCCCGCCCCGACGACGACGACCGCCACGACCCCCCACCCCCGCTTGGCCCGGAGGGAGGGGGGCCCAGGAGAGACGGCGGCGGTGGAGCGGACGACCGTGGTGGAGCAGACGGACGGGGCGGAGTGGCAGCCAGAGCCGTCGAGGAAGACGAGGACCCCGGAGAAGTGGTGGACCCCGACTGGATGCCCTGCGTGAGCTCCTCCATGACCAGGTCGTCACGGACCTCCAGGAAGGTGGGGAAGGGCCGCTGACGGGTGATCCACGTCCTGAGGTGAGCGTAGCGGTCACTGAGCCCGCGGAGGACGTTGAGGACCAAGATGCGATCCTCCACGGGCCAGCCGAGGTCGCCAAGAGAGTCGGCCATGCCCTTCATCCGACGGCAGAACTCGCCAACGGAGAGGTCACCCTGAACGAAGGTGCGGAAGCTCGCTTCGAGGCGCAGAGCCCGGGCCTCGGCGTTGCCCAGGAACTGTCCCTCAAGGGCAAGCCACGCCCGGCGCGCGTCAGGGGAGGTGCGGACGAGGTCGTGGAGGTCCAGGGAGATCGTCCCCAGGATCCAGGAGAGGATGATGCTGTCGAGACGGAGCCACGCTGGTGTCTGGGTGGTGACCGAGGCGTCAACAAGGACGTGGTCGTCGAGGGCGTAACGGCGGAGAGTGAGAAGCACCAGATCCCGCCAGCGGGCGTAGGAGGGCGACTCCGGCTCGAGGACGACCGGAACGAGGAGGCGAATGTTCTGGACCCCCTGGCCTGGTAGTGCAGCTGCGTCATGAGCGGATCAGCCGGGTCGTGCCAGAGGACGGCGGTGTGGGACACGCGGCGTCCCGGGAGGCGGGAGAGGCGAGGAGCTGCTCCGCCTCGGCGATCTGGCGAGCCAGGGCGTCGGCCGCGTCGCGCTCACGCTCCCACACGAGGGCAGCCGCGCGCACACGAGCCTGCTCCTCCACGGTGGCAGCCCGGGCAGTGACGAGGGCTGCGGCGAGGGCGGAGTCCGGACCCGGGGCGTGCAGGAGAGGGAGACCTCCAAGTGGGGCCGGCTGGAGGCCTACCGCAGCAGCAGTAGCGCCGGCATGCGGTAGAGGGAGATCTCCAGGGGCAGCAGCAGGTGGCGGCTGGAACCCCGGCGGTGGGCCGTCAGGCAGCGTCGCCGGCGGAGGAAGGACGCCCACCGCAGCCGTGATCCCCTCCGCGGCGTCCCCCACCGCGCCAGGGGTGGTGGCCAGGGCGCGGGCGGCCCCGGTGCCCAAGGCGGCGGCCGCAGGAGGGAGGTTGCCGGTCCCGGGCGGAGGAAGGAAGGAGGAGGCTCCTGGGGGTGCAGCGGGCGGGGGAGAGGGCGCACCGGGGAGAGGGAGGTGGCCGGCGGCCAGGGCCGCGCCCGTAGCCGCGGCAGCGCCGCCTGGAGGTGCTGCGCCCCCTGGAGGTGCGCCCGGAGGAGGAGAAGCCAAGACGTGGGCCCAGGAGGTGGTAGAGAGGGGAGGGAAGCAGCTGTAGAGAGATGGAGGAGGGGGAGGAGCGCCGGCCATGGCACCTGGGCCGGCGGCGGCGGCCACCAGAGGGGCGGTGGCGGCAGGGAGAGGTGGGGAGAGGAGAACCTAACCCTAGGCTGCTGATACCATGCTATAGAATGAGTTTCAATTAATTTGGGCTAACCCTAGAAGGGTAGCTATATAGGTAACCATACATGGGCCACATGGGCCTAGCCTCATGGGCCTAATACACACACATTCCTACACTTTTTGCTGTGCCTGAGCTCTTAACATGAAAATGATTGTTCAAATTTTGTTAAATCTTCACAGCTATGAAGCAGTTTTCTATAGCGCTTTTGCAATGGTACTCATTGGATGGATATTTGTGGAATCTGCCAACCTGTATTGCTCAGAAGAAAGTGGTTTGGCACATCGCAGAAGCCTTGTGGATGACTTAGTTTTTGGCTATGAAGAAAGACACCTACGACTATCTGATTTAAGAATCCCACTGTTATTTGTAAGTCTGATAATTTCGGAAGCTCTTGGACATTATTTTTTATATGGCAGAGTAGGCATTAGATTGTATTCACTCTAGATAATCCTCTAGGATTAATTATGCAAAGATGCTAAATCATTTGAAATAGGGATGACCAATGGAAGCTACTCCCTCTATTCTGATTTCTGAAGAAGTTTTGTAGAATATGTGAAGTCGGACTCTGAGAACTTTATGCACAATCGTATTTAGTTTCACAAGGAAATGATATTGGTATATTTATAACAAAAAAAATGCTTCCTGCTTCCATATGGTTATACATTCAATAATTTTGGATTACATGTAACAAGAAACTACAATCAATGCATGTATTGGAGACTCTTCCCGTGCTGACAATTTTTTCTGTTGAGAATGTATTGCTATCTTCATACTTGCATTATATTCCATATTTCCACTATATGCATATATGTATTTTGTTTGTAAATATGCAATCTTTTATTATCAATAGAAACCAAGAGCACTTTTGTTGTAGTTTTAGCAGAAAACATAATAGTGTAACTAATGGTATCTTTCTGTCTTGCAGGTGATCTTATTTAATGTCGCCTTCTTTGGTACTGGTAATTTTGCAAGTATTGCAAGCTTTGAGATCTCGTCCGTGTACAGATTCATTACAGTATTTAGTGTAAGTTTATATGTTACATTTCTCTGAATGACCCTTTTACTTATTATTATTCTAGATACTAATGTTTTTCTCTTTTCTGTTGGCAGCCATTTCTTATGGCAGGACTTCTTATCTTTAAGTTGTTCATTCCGTTCATGCTTGTCATGTAAGTTTTTTTTAACCTTGCTAGCCTTATGCTATGTGATCATGAAGTTAAAGTTAATGAAGATGTGCTAAACTCGATTTCAGTGTACAGTGATTTTTATTTTTTTGCAATTTTATTCTTCAAAATATGATGCTTTAATGAAAGTTCTTGTCACAATTAGGTCATCTTCTGGTATAAGAAGATAAAAATAGGCAACAATCCATTTATAATTCATTTTGATATCTATATAGACTATCTATATACTCTCCGCATAGTTATCTGTTGAACAATTTTAAGATTAATTTGGGAGTTCCTGCTTAGGGTAACAAGCGATAACAAATAAATGTAAAGGAGATGAGGTTTCCCCCCAAACGTTAGGTCTTCGGACATTTTTCTATAACACCCTAGCTTAATTATGTATTCTTTTAATTTGCGATGAACTTGATGCCACCTTTCATTAAGCTGACCTTGGTGACAACTGCAGATGCACGTTTAGTGCGATTACCAAAGTTGTCCGCATCCCACGGCTGGGCTGTTATTTTCTTGTAATACTGCTTTCAGATGTAATGACTATTCATTTCTTTTTCCTGGTATGTACACCCTTTCCCTTCTATAATTCAATAACCTAATTTCATGCATTTTACATTTAAGAAAAAAGACATGCTTCATGGCCTTGACCATATTTAGTTGCTATATAATGTTCTTTCAATTTTGTCCATTACGGTAAATTTTGTTTGGTTTGCCATGTCCTGGACGCCATAGTTTGCTATATGCTAACAGAGCAACGTACCCTCTCTGTTCCAAATTATAAGTCACTTTGACTTTTTTGGTACATCGATTTTGCTGTGTATCTAGACATATGTTATATCTAGATATACAACAAAATAGATGTACTAAAAAAGTCAAAGTGACTTATAATTTAGAACGGAGGGAGTAGCAAACTAGCTGTGGACTCCTGTCCAAAAGCTCAAATGCTCTCTCTGACTGCATCATTGAAAAATTTAAAGCTGTAACTGCACCAAGTTGTTTTGTATTTCATTTTCTGATGTACATTAGCCTTATGTATTCAATGTGGACTTCCTATTTCAACAAAAAATAATGTACTGAATATCCCTGTTCATTTTACCCACAGGTACGTAATACCGGTAGTTGGATGGAGATTGGCAACAGCATTAGCCATTTCGGAATAGTGAGCGCCCAAGTAGTCTTCGTCTTGCTGCTTTTTGCCCTCACAAATATATACACAAGAGATATTTTGGTCTCGTCTCGGCAACTAACCGCGCGGAAAGTTATGTAGATTGCTCAGTTTATTTAGAGATCCAAATACACTCCTCTTTTTCTTTATATTCATTTTCGGGTCGGCTTTCATTTTTGGCCCAAGTTTTGTAGCTTAGCTATTGGCCCAAGTTTTGTAGCTTAGCTTTTGTAGTTTGTAGATGGACCTTCTTGTCAATTTTTTGTGCTAATTTCATTTGCATACTTACAGCCTGAACAGATTTTACATACATCATTATAACTATGTTAGGGTGTGTTTGGTTGGTGAAAAGTGGGTGAAAAGTTACTGTAGCACATTTCGTTTTTATTTGACAAATATTATCCAACCATGAAGTAACTAGGCTCAAAAGATTCGTCTCGCAAAAACCAGATAAACTTAGCAATTAATTATTTTTTTACCTATATTTAATACTCCATATATATGTTCAAATATTTGATGTGATGGGTGGAAGATGAAATATTTTGAGTTTGTATGGAAAGTGAACACACCCTTAGCTTTCTTCTCGGGCTATGACAAATTAAAGTTGTCTTGAACTAGTTCTTTTAGCATTGAGTGATTATTACGCGAGGCAACAAAATCTCAGGGTTGAAATTGATGAAGCAATCACTCGAGCTTAAAATTACACTGCACGCTCAACCAGCATCACAAAGTCTGATACGCAGCTATACATAATTTTTTTTATTATTTTTAACACTTTTTAAAAACTATTTTTATTTTTAGCACCGAATTTTTTTTTATTTTATACCTAACACTTTTGGTCGCTCCCCACGCAAGGGAGCGGCATTTCAACGTTGCCGCTTCCCACGTGGAGGAGCGGCAAGGCTGCTGACGTGGCAGTGGGTGCCACGCGGGCATGGGGCTACCGCTCCCCGTGGAGGAGCGGCAAGGCTGCTGCTCCCCAGACCCTCAGATCAAGGAGTGGCAAGCGCTGAACTTTCCCACTGCTATGACATATATATCTGAAATCCTCCAGTGAAGATATCCATAAACTGACCTGTACTAACACTAATGATGAATATCCGATATTATCCGTATTTGTGAAGAATACAGTACAAGGTGAAATTATACAGCATTTACATGTCCCTATGACTAACGACTAATAATCATATTAGTTTTAATATTACCGAGATGTGCCTACTGAAACTATTTACAGCTAGCGGCTTATGAAATAATTTTAAGATAAATAATGACATATAAGATTGACCTAATTAGCTTTTAATATAATTAATGACATTAAGTTTAATATGGATTATTCTAATTCAAATTATATGACCAATATTATATAGCATAGTTGTCAGAGAGCGGACACTCCACTTTTAGAAGTTGAAACTATTCAAATTTGTTTCTATGGTTAATTAATTTATTTTTTAAAGTATTTAAAGTTATCTCTATGGATAATAATTGAATGGCTTGTGACTATTTAATTTTTAGATATAAATAATGTGATTTATTGATGTATATTCCTGTTGTATTTCTAATGACTAGTGATGTACTCATAGTCAATATGACTATTGATTCATAATTTATAACTTATATAGTTAACAAGAGTAATAATGTACTTTATTATATGAATGGAGTATAGTATACTTATATTTTCGTCTATCGCTATATTTTTTTTTAAAATTACTAAGGATGGATACTTATAGGTAACAAAATTGAACAGATATGTGTCTACGAATTTGAATCCAAACTCGTCGATTCATTTCTAGAGATATTGTGGGATCCTCATCTGATAAGGATACTAGTAACATCTATATCCAATTCCATGTGAAATCTATTCATTTCTCCCTAAAATCACATGGGCTCTTTACCAAGCTTCTCTAGGGTCATATGGATATTTTCATTTGTCTTACGCTGTAAGGGCATATGCAATTATTTTATGCCTGAAACAATTTTTTTTTGCAAATTTTATCCATTTTCACCCCAAACTTAAAGCTTCTAGGGCTAGGCTAGCTTACATATTTGTATCCTGTATGGACATATGTAATGATTTTAGAAAAAAATATCATTACTAGGTAACTCGAAACACGCGCCATAAGGAAGCTAGCAAAATTGGTCTTAGTATTTAAAATTAACAACTTAAGAATTAAATTTTCTTTGTTGATATTTTTAACAAATTTGATGATAAAATTTCAAAGCTAGCAAAATTTATTCGGGATTTTGGACCAATATTTATTTTTCAATGAATTTTGCAAGATGGTGAACTCAAGTGTGCTCATTGTGCCCTGACAAATTCTATCTTCATCCCTATCCCACAATTATTTATGTGCACTTTAACATTGTACTTAAAAAGCATTGTGATCGATGAGGTGGAAACTTTAAAAAACATTGTCTTTGAAGTGGTTTACACATCAATAACAAAAAAAAATTCAAAAACAGAGGGAAAATGGTCAGTAACCGAAGGTAGGAGGTTGGGAACTATTAACTTAAAACACTGAATAAGGCTTTGCTAATGATGTACTTTTAATTTTTTTAACAAATAAAATGTGCCATGGGTTTATCTCAAAAGAATATAAATCTTTGATCGGGTATTCTGTAATTCATCATGCCTATAATTGGATTTGAAACCATATTGCCAACATGAACACAAAGTTTCCTTTTTGCTGAAGTTAAGACGTAGAACAAGATGGTATTGAAGTAGCTAGATGCATGTAATCTAATAACTTGTTGTTGTCAGTCGTGTCCATGCATGCATCGTTCTTTTTGTATTTGTATTACCTGTATGTACTACTGATACGTATGGTACGGTTCAACGCTTGCCGCTCCCTGATATGAGGATTGCCGCTCCTCCACGTGGGGAGCGGCAACGTTGAAATGCCGCTTCCTTGCGTGGGGAGCGGCTAAAAGTATTAGGTATAAAATAAAAAAATTTTGGTGCTAAAAGTAAAAATAGTTTTTAAAAAGTGTTAAAAATAAAAAAAAATCGCTATACAAAGCTGTCACCACGGTGGACATGGGCGATGGTGAGGAGACCTCTTTTTGGTATGACGCCAGGCATAATGATGACGCATTGGCAGATCGGTTTTCAGCCCTGCACAGCCATTGTAAGAAGAACAGTTTGGTGGCGCAGGTCTCTTTGCTTTTGGAGGGCAGGATACCCAGTTCGTGGTGCCACGACACACACCTCAGGCGACTTCGGGAACTGACGGAGCTGGGCAACATCATTCAGTCTACTGCCCTCTCGGTCACCAGGGACCGGCGCGGCGCCGTGGCCCCTTGTGCCTACCGGCAAGGAAAGTTTGAAGGCAAAGTATAGAAGCCACGCCCCTCCCCGGGTTCAGCTCTTTCTTTGGCTGCTGACACATGAAAGGGTGCAATGCAGGGTCAATCTCCATCGAAAGATGATCGTGGATAGTCCGACCTATGAGATCTCTCAAGTCTCAACAACTGAATGAGACAGCAAGCCATATAGTTGCTGGGTGCCTTTCTGCTGAACTTTTCTGGTCTAAACTTGGGATCAGCATGCCAACGGACACTACAACCGTTGCTGGATCTTTAGATACTTGATCTGTCCACCACACGTCTCGGGTAAGCATTTCACAACCTTTTGTTGCCCCTTGCTGTCGGCGACTATGGAAGCGAAGGAACGACGTAATCTTGAGAGATGATGCGGCTAACCTCAGACGCACAATGGTAGTTTGCTACGCTGAAGCAAAGCTCTGGGCACACCGATTGTCGATGCGGGACATGGGCATAGGAGACGCTTGGTGTGCTATGTTTGCTTCAGCATTGTAATTCCGATCCTCCATACATAGCAAATGTAATGTTTATCAGCACTACTGATAGGTTCTCTTGAACCAAGATCAATGAAAGAATGACTGTGGGGATTCACTAGGCCAGCCGAAGCACAGCTGATGGGCCCCGATCGCGATCGCAACGGCTCAGTCCAACATGCATGCGGTCCGCCCGTTCGTTATCATCTCCCACCAGGCCACCACACCCTCGCGTTATCCAGCACCCGCGCCCTCCCCTCCGCCACGTCTCGCCGCCCGGCCACATGGCAGCGGCCCAGTGGCGGCTCACCCCCACACGGGATAAGGCGCCCTCTCCGTTCCGGACCGCAGCTTCATAACCATGCGGTGCAGGCCCGCCGCCAAAAGCTCTCCCACAAAGCGCGAGCAATCCACGTGACCACGTCCACACGCAGCACCACCAGTCCACCACCGTCACCACCAGCAGCCCCAGCAGCGCAAAGGCGATGGCGTCGCTCACCATGATGGCGTCCTTCGCCGCCGTGGCGGTGGCCGCGCCCTCGCGCCGCGGCAGCTTCGCCGTGGTCAGGGCCGCCAAGGTCGACCGCTGCCAGCAGGAGCCCGCAAGGCTGGTGGCGGCCGAGGAGGCCGAGGTCCGGCCCGCCGAGGGACGCCGCGCCGTCATGCTCGCGGCGGCTGCGGCGGCCGTGGCGGCCATCGGCGGCGCCGGCGCCGCCATGGCGGACCCCAAGAAAGGGAGCCCCGAGGCGAAGAAGAAGTACGCGCCCATCTGCGTCACCATGCCTACCGCCAAGGTCTGCCACAACTGAGAGCACGCGAGCGCGCGCGCGTTGCAGTTGCAGCAGGGCCGGGGGTGGTATATAATGTGTATGTGCATGTACGGTGTCGTCTCTCTTGTTGATTCGAGCTTTAGATGCATGCCTGACGTGAGGCCGCTTATTGCTTGCTGACGGTCTCGGAGCTGTAATACCAAGTGCAATGCAAATTGAATTCGGGTGAGACCGTGCTTATTTTATCATAGTTTCGTTCATGCATGCGTATGTGATCACGTACATCAGCTATATATATAATGCGTATGTGCTTATTTTACCAAGATTCAGATTACCAATGAAAATCTCGCAAAGCGTTGCTGACTGCTGAGGGAGACGAGAGCACGAGGTTATGCATCGGTTGGCGGAATGGAAAATTGGAAATGACACTAGTCCGGGCCGAGAGAGTGAGCCACTCCACTCGAGTTCAGCTGTATTGCTCCTATAATTTGGGCCCAGCACCAAATCCATTTTGGGTTTTGGAGGCCGTGCTTTGCCATACAGCTGGTTTATTTTTCGTTATATATACTCGGCCTGGTCCCAAGTAGATGTACTCTTTATCGAGATTAGTTGGCCTCAAGAAGCCCACCCAAATATCTAAACCGACGAACTGCCTAAGTCCACATCAGCCCCACCTTGACTAGTGCATATTTGGCGGATGGTCCACCGTGACTCCCAGAGGATCCACCAAATGTGAGGTGTCACACACACCGCCCTAGCCCTAGTACCCTCACACAACCAACACCAACCCTTTGTTGGTTTGATCTCCACCATACTTGGCCCAACGGCCAGGTGTGGACCCTGATCTCGCGTTCTGATCGGGGACGCCCAGCCCGTGTTTGGCTGGTGGGCCCTCGTCGTACAGTGTGGTGGGGGCTAGGGGCTCAAGATACGAGGTTCACTGTAGCCGCCCCCACCAAGAAACCCTACCGATCAGGGAGGCGCTGCCAGCGACGGGAAGCTCCACCGGCGTCGCCACTGCATCCTCGCTGCACCGACTCCGCTCCTTCACCGACGCTCTACATCATCGACCCGCTAATGGCGAGCTCCTTCACCAAACAGGATTTGGTCGGTAACAACCCTCTCCCTCTCCATCTCCTCTCTCTCCTCCCTCCAGTTTCTCTCCGTAATTCATGTTCTAGGGTGAATCAGTTTTCGTACCAAATAGAAGGATAACGACCCACTGATCTACACTACTGGATGATCCTAAAAGTTCAACACCCTTCCCTTCACCCTCACTCCCTTCCTCTCCCAAAACAACATAATAGAGAAAGACAAGAGAGCAAGAAGAAGAGTAGGAGAAGGAGAGCGCCTTGCCGAAGCATAGCCAGAGGAGCACATTGTCCACCATGTTGTCCTTGCTAACGTTGATCCACAAACCCTCCCCAAGCTCTTCTTCTTCCTCAAATTCATGGCGGTGCTGTAAAGCGGTTCCCTCCTTGAGAAACCCGTACCAAGCTGCTGCACCTAGAGCACCTCCTTGCACCGGGGAGCCATCCCCAACCCTTCTCCTTGACTCCTCTCTACTGAGTCTCCCATGACTGTTGAGCCACTATGGGCATGATTGATAGCTTGGCTGTGTTTAGTTCCATTGAAAAGTACACTATACAAAAAGAAGATTCTTCGTCACATCAAATTTGCGATACATATATGGAGTACTAAATGTGGATAAAATCAAAAACTAATTGTATAGTTTGGTTGTACTTTGCGAGATGAACGTTTTGAGCCTAATTAGTCAACGGTTGGACAATTATTACCAAATACAAACAAAATACTATCATATCGCTACAGTAAATTTTGATACTCTGAATTTAGGAACTAAACATAGCCCTCGGTTGCTTTGGGCCTGGCTGAATTTCCAGAGCCAGGCCAGGCGGAGCCAGGCCTAGTGCATACACGCGCCTGTGTTTGTTTTGCTGAACGCATCGAACTAGGTGCATGACAGATGGTGTTTGGTTTGTATTGAACGCGGCTGCTTCTAGTCACAAACGAGCGCTTGCACAGCGTGCCCTCGTATCAAGCAAACCAGGCCGCCTAGTTTCGTTTCTGCGCATGCAAGATCCGAGAGGCCTTTTGCATCGGTTGGGACAGGTGTGTCGAGATGACGGATCAGAGGAGGTGAATAGTCTTTTTTTTAATAATTGTGTCGACTAATCGAAACAAATATAGAATTAACATTATCGGTCTAGTCAAGACTATACCTATCTATCAAAGTTTTTCACTTTAGAAAAAATCATAATTAGGCAACAAAGGTGTCAGGCTAACTAAAACTTACTTAAACAATTCTAGTAGTAAGGTCACATAGATCTATGCAACTTGTGCTATGGTAAACGGGAGAGCTCCTACACAAACTAGTAAGCAAAAGCACAAAGCTTCTAAGCTCACTAACAATGTTCACTAATAAGGCTACACAATCTAAATTAGAGCTCAAATTACTTAGCTACACAAACTAAGCAATGTAATTAACAAAACTACTTCTATGCTACACAAGCAAAAAGATAACTAGCAAGCTACACACGCTAACTAATTACAATAGTAACTACACAAGCACAATATATATGAAAGTAAATACAAGCTTATGTATGGGGATCATAAACCAACGGAAAGATGATGACACGGTGATTTTTATCCTGAGGTTCATGTGCTTGCCAACACGCTAGTCTCCATTGAGACAAGCTCCAAGGTTGTCGTCGGTCCTCTTGCTAGTGGTGATCCGCAAGTCACACTCTCCCCATGTGGAGTGCTTACCACAAGCTCTAGCACTTTGACTCGGTCGGACCACATGTCGCCGTTCATGTCTCGCTCAAATAAAGTTGCTCTTCGCAGCTCCCACAGGATGAGCACAACACACCCCTCACAATCTTCTCCAGAGCACTACACAAGCTTCCTTAGTGCCTCGACGGAGATCACACAACCAAACCGTCTAGGAGGTGGCAACCTCCAAGAGTAACAAGCACCACCGACTTGCAACTCGAATACCTAGTGCCACTCGATGCAATCACACTAGAATCACTCACTCGCATTCTTGCAAGCACAAGTGAGTTAGAGGGTTCTCAAACCAAGCACACACAAGGGCAACGCATCCCCAAGGTGCTCAACCTCTCAAATGGTCGGCCACCATATCCTTTTATAGCCCCAAGGGCTAAAATAGCCGTTACCCCCTTTTATCCTGATTTCTACGCACTGACTGGACTCCCTGCTGCAGTGACCGAACGCACCATCACGCGGAGTCCAATCATTTCCAATAAGCATCCATAGAGCATTTTTTATCGACTGGACGCGTCTTGTCGAACGTGACCGGACACGTCCAGGGTCCGATCCCCTCTGCTCAGCACCGCAGGCCACCGCGATTGGACGCGGGAACAGTGTTCCCCATGCGTCCGATCGTGCATCGCCACTAGGGTCCAATTGCGAGACCAAGCCGCCCTCTTTTTCGGCTCGTCATGACCGGACGCACCACCGTGGGTCCGGTCGCTTCACTGCGCCAGGTCCGGTCAAGCCACCGAGGCTGACCGAGACCCAGGGTCTGGCATCGGACTCATGTCCTCAGGGTCCGGTCACCTCGACCCAGAGTCCGGTCCCTCAGCATTTTTCAAGCATTTTTTCAAGGGTTAATATGTTAGCACACTATGTCCTAATGCATATACAGTTATGACTTCAACTAGTGGCACTCGATAACCGCTTAGCCAAAGATTTTCCCTCTTTGTAGTACATCTATCGATCCTAAGACTATCCGCACTCATGGACCTCTATATTTATCCTCTAAAAGGAATATTCCATCCTAGTCACCACAAAATATACAGTTTTCCCGCATCCATCCATCCTCTATATCCTCCTCTATCCACTGTGGGGCCCACTTGTTACTTTATCTAAATATATACATGTGACATCTTGTTTTAAAGTATTTATTGAAACGAATTTAATGGTACAATCGGAATTTAATTTGACTTTTTGGTTTGAAAGTTATAATATTTTTTTTGAGTGTTGAAAAGTGAGACCCGCCACTGCACATGCGCTCTGTCACACCACGTGCTGCTGCTCCATCACACATGAGGGTGGATGAGAGTGAGGTGGGGCCGGCGTCTCTGCATAGCGTTCGAACTGCACAGCGCTAAATATGCCGGACGCGCGCTGCTTGCGGACGCTTTAGCGTGCACCGCTGCAGCCATTTTGGAACTCTAAATCCATTTATAGTTCGATTTACAGTCTCCAGTGTGGATAGTCTAAACATACTCACACCCTCTATGGTGTCTTGAGTACAAAAAAACATATTTGATACCTGTGCCTTGATCAACACTTGGTTTTGTTTTTCTCTTTTTTCTTTTCCAAGTTAGAGCACTTGATCATCTCTTTTGGTCACCTTTATCACCATGACCATCATCTAACTCCATCACTTGGTGTGTACAACCCTATCTCAATCACAACACTTAATCACAAGGGTTAATATACTAGGTTTCATCAATTATCCAAAACTGAACTAGGGCTTTCAATAAGCCCGCACTGCTGTTCAGGAAACCAAACATGCAGACGCTGCATCGGACAGGCCTGTTTCGGCTAGACGTAGGCTACCAATCACGCCCTATATTTATCCTTGACAGTTTATTATGGTGACAATGTATAGTGGGCCGACGATGCATCAGCTTGTTCAACTTGAAGAAGCTACTGATGTGCATCGTATGATCCATTGAGCACCTTAGTGGTAGCAGCATATCATCCAGTGTGAAATATTAGGAAATCTTTAGCTGTGGTCATTGGAAAAACAGACAGAACAGTCCGGTGACCTCGGTGAGGCATGGTGCATTGTCTAGAGTTAACTTAATTTCTCAGCAAAATTTTTCCAATAGCTAGGACCTCACCCATGGTGCACATGTGCGTGTGTGTCCTACAGCTCATTTGGATCTCTCTCCGATCACAGACAGTTGCATCCAACAACTCATTTGGAGCTCGATCTGTCCTACCATAGACAGTTGTACACATATTGTAAGGCTTAGAGAAGGGTTTGAGGGTAGTTCAAGACAAGATAGGAGTGCTTAGGAGTGATCTTAGTATGCATAGAGATGCAATTGGCTTGGAGGTTGATCAAGTGAAGATCAATACTTATTACTCTTGGAGTTTGCTAGCTCCTAGATGGCCGAGGACTATGTCACCTTCCCAGAAGAGTTGATTATCATAAGGCTCCTAGCTTTGTGCTTGGCTTAGACCTACCAATCTAGAGTGGGGAATAATTAATGGGTGCTCCTGGTGGATCTTGAGCCTTGGTGACTCAAGGGAGCTCAACCTTTAGTGGGTGCTCCAACCAAGACTAGAGGGTAATAGCAACTACTTGGTATCACGGTAGAAACCCGGTTGTCTCTTATCCACTTTGCTTATCAATTATCATGTTGTGTGCTTGAGATATTGTGTGAAGCTTTTATTAGATTTGATTTTTTTTTCTTTGTATATGATGCACTAACTAGGTTTCACTTGAGCAAATTTGTATGGACTCTATCTTTGCTAGTGTGATCCAACTAAGGACATGACTTAGTGTGATGGCCTTTAGTACTCACCTTAGTTTGCTGTTGTAGTAATTTTAAGACCGGTTCTTTCTTAGTGGTGAAATAGTTTTAATAATAGGTTAAGATTTGTTGTTTAAAATTTTTAGAGCTTCAATGTACCCTCTCTTAAGGCTATTCGATCTTTAGGTCTTCCTATGAGCCATTTCTCAATGGTGTAGCGATGCGAAGTTGTTCAGAAATCTTCCAAGAGCTGCAAATTAATAATCTTCATATATAGGTCCTGAAGATGTGATTAAGCGTAACTTTAATTCCACGTAGCCTGGAATATCAACATATATATAAATACAAGCATGACGACGCTGTCATGCTTGTATTGTTCTGTCACCTTCGATCATCGTGAATAAGCTATCGGACTCCCATGGTTAAGACTAATTATTGTTGCCTGATCACGCGACACGTTGGGCTTCACGATGGAATGGAATACTTTAATCCCGAGTCACCAATAAGTGAGGCGCGCCTAACAACATTGCAGCGGAAGCGAACATTCTTCCAGCTACATACGTACGCCTTCAAAGTCGCGAAGAACAAATGAAATTTAGAATTTAGAATGGTTTGGCAAAGTTAGAAAAGAGAGCATTACTACAAGTTGTCATGGACTTCCAACAACGCCGGACAAAAATGTACCTTCTTGGCTGCTTCCTTTGTGCCGCCGCCGCGCTTTCTTCATCTTCAAGATTAATATACTCTGGCTTGCTCGAGAACAATCTTTCTAGGGCATTCTCGAGTACCATTTAAATCATTAGATGCGTGTGTGTATATGCAACTTTTCAATGCCTTTACGCATGGCTGCTGTCTACATCATTATATATAT
Source organism: Saccharum hybrid cultivar R570 (assembly GCA_038087645.1). Classification (NCBI taxonomy): domain Eukaryota; kingdom Viridiplantae; phylum Streptophyta; class Magnoliopsida; order Poales; family Poaceae; genus Saccharum; species Saccharum hybrid cultivar. Next base: position 4,739,527 of record JAQSUU010000198.1, read on the forward strand.
ATTTTTGAACGAATTAAGACCGTGCCTGTTTTTACTGATATAGAAGAAAAATAAGAGTAAGTAACCCAGGGATGCTATCTTCTGTAGAAAAAAAGGGAAAACCCACAGTAAGTCAGTAACTTGACCTTTGAATCCGCTTGCATCACCTCTCGGTGTTGCCCCCACACCAGACTAACCCCTGTCACCGTCGTAGTCTGCTGCAAGCTGTCAAACCGATATATACTTGAGCAATTGTATCAGAGACTCTCGACAGGCAGAGACGACCAACGACTCGATGCTAATGCTATTGCAAACTCTAACAGGATCGGTCTCAAATTCTAAGTGCGCATTGCATCGACCATTGCCGGCAGGGGCTCGCAAGGACTGATGGACTCATTGACATGCATTGCCGGTAGGCGTGCGCTCGCTGGACCCTAGCCGGCCTGCTGCTGCCGTCTGCAGTCTGCAGAACCTAGGATCAAGATACGCGATCGACAGAGACGCGTACGTACGTAAGGGCTCAGCGATTTGACAAAGATATGGATGCATGTACACCTAGGCGACTAGGCGACTCGGCAGGCCAATCTTTAGACGCTTTACGTGATGCCATATGCAGATCGACTGCGTGCAACAGAGCCACCAGCACGTTCTGGCCATTGACATGCTGGCCTTGCAGTAGCGCCGCTAGCCTTTATTTTGTGGAGAGGAGGATCGGAGGTGCATGCAGTAGCGCCGCTAGCCTTTATTTTGTAGAGAGGAGGATCGGATGTGCATGCAGATCACCGACCATACTTAGGGGTTAAGGATGTGTACATATACAAGCATGCATCTGTTTACTCTTTGAGCTTAACCTCTAGCTGTCTCACTACTGAACTTGATTAACATTCAATTAATCTGATCAGAGAAAAAGTAGCAGAACAAAAAGGGATGATGCGACCAAACTGAAAAACAGATATGTACATGCCTCAGACGATGTATTCTTCGTCAGCAGAGAGAAAGATCGATTAGAAAAGTTGGCCCATTATTGTATTGTTTCTTCAGCAGCATAGAGAAAGATTAGAAAAGCTGGCCCATTATTGTATTGTTAATTAGTTTATGTACATGCTGATTATATATAGCGTTTGGCCTTCTTCCTGGTGGTTTCGTGGCCGAAGCCGAACTAAAGGTAGAGTGTACTGTTCCTTTTGGCCCAACTTCGCCCCAGCACCCCCGAACCTGTACAGATCGATCGCCGCTTGCCAGCTGCTTTTGGGGAAGAATAAAAATAGCGAGACCACTCTACTGTGTACGTACGTACTTCAGTTTCCAACCTTATTAAGCTAGCGCCGCCGGACCTCGATCTATTATTACTAACTGAACTTGTTATAATGTTTTTATTAGTTTATTAGATGGGCGATCACTCCAAAAATATTTAAGTTTGGGACACATATCTGGATTCTAGACATGACATATATCTAGGTGTGTAACAAAATCTATGTATTAAGAATCTTACAACTTGGAATGGAGTGGGAGTTACTTTATTGTAAACTGCAGTTTTTTTTTACAAAGACACTCAAAAGACTACCTCACTTTTAATATATCTCAAGGAAAACGAAGGCTAGCTAGTATAAAAGATGGACAACAAGATACAAAACAACCTATAAAAGGGTAAGATTATATCAAAAATCAAATCAGTCCTCTTCTTCCTTCGATCGTTCACTGTATGCTAGAGCTTGAAGACTAATCAGCTATTGATCGAAACCATGACCAGTTAATTATTATATTGGTCCCCTTTTATATCAGGAGAGGAAAAAAGGAGACAGAGAAATGGAATTTCAGTGGTCCTCTCTCGTATATGTAGCCTCATTCATAGATGAAAGGTAAGTTAGCACATCTGAACTTTCATATTGGAATATATTTTGGGATGTACAGATCAATTCCAACTTGTGTGCCCCCAAACAAAAAGATGGTGGTCACTAAACGATTACAATCCCGCAGTAGATTCGCTATTTTGTTGTTTCCCTTTTTAATTTGCTGCTTGCAAATGTGATGACAGCCACAATAATAAAACTTTAGGATAATCACACACGAATATATATGAGGGCAAGTAGTGTGTGCTAATGATTTGTATGCGCGTGGCCCACCTTGATCTCTTCTACTGTATATATGTCAGTGCCATATACAGGACCACGTACCGCTCGGAGTTGGAATAATGCAATATATGCATCGAATATAGTAATGGATATTGTTATCTTGGGAATATTGTTGTAGCTTTAGGACCGGTCGATGGGTTGCTCTAAGAGACTAATTAGGACACAGAGAGCAGGCAAAGCCAAAGGGAACTGAAACAGCTTGCAGTAACCTTAAACAAGAGCTAGTGTAGCTAGCTGCATGCAAAAAGGTACAGATTCGAAGATTAACCTAATTAAGGCAAAGGCACACCCGGTTTGAGTTTTGACCTGTTGCCTTTCCACAGCAAACTAGCTAGCTGCGGCCGGCAAAGTAGCTTTTTTTTGCAAATGCGCGTTTGCGACCTGCTCTTTACTCAAAAGTGAAAATTTTCAGTTATCTCGTGATAATTGTAAATTGCATATGCAGAGAGGATGCACCAAAAATGAACAAGGATATATACCGTACGTGTATTACGCATGCATGGCAACAAACTAGCTATAAGTCTATAACAAGAAAGCGCATGCACGAGATATTTTCCTGGATATTTTTTCATAACGGCTTTTGGCATATATATAGAAATAAAGCAAAACTAATTATAGCTGTTCTTGTACGTGAGAGAGAGATTGGGAGCGAATTATATATTCCAAGGAGGACCAATGATAGGATCAAGCTGTGCACTGTGCAGCGTGCAGCAGAAGCAGCTTCGTTCTCGATCGTATCGCTTGCATGAGCATGATGCATGCCTTTCCAAGTTTCCCTCCCTCTCTTTTTTCCGATGTCCGTCCCTCTCTCTCTAGCTATAGCGGCTAGCTAGGGTCTGGACTCTGGACAAAAGCAGAGGCCTGGAAACCACGCGCGCGCCCCGGCGGCCTCTAGCTTTACTCTTTTGCGTTGCGTGGCGTTGCGCTCCGGCAGGGGGCCGGGGGCCGGCGGCCGCGTTAAGTTTCTCCTCCATCAATCGTATATCATCGTCTCCGGCTGCTGCTGCAGATGCTATAGATGTACGTGCGTAGGTAGAACACGCGCTTTAGCATCATTTCACATCGCGCGATCTTGGCCGTCCACTCCCCCGCGATCCTCGATCCCGTATCCTCCATCCACCTTTAGTTGATTATTAATTTAGAACCCTAGCCAGCTTGCATCCACCGAGGGTCTGTTTAGTTTCCGAATTTTTTTGAAAAACGCTACTGTAGCAATTTTGTTGTTATTTGACAAATATTATCAATCATGGACTAACTAGGTTTAAAAGATTTGTCTCGTAAATTTCGTCTAAACTGTGTAATTAGTTTTATTTTTTATCTATATTTAATATTTGATGTACGTGTCAAAGATTCGATGTGACGGAAAATCTGAAAAATTTTACAAAATTTTCCAGATTCCGCAACTAAACAGGGCCCAAGGCACACCAAGCCATGGTCCGCAGCCCCACTCCTATAAATCCAGGTGCCCCTCTCTCCCCTCAGCACCATTAAGCCAGCACACTTGATCGATCCATCCAAGCAGTAAACTCTACTCGCTTATAGGCACCACGCTAGCTACAACAGCTCTCATCAGCTAGTAACCTCGATCTCATTGTCGTCACTGAAGAACTTGCTTGTGACCATAGATATATCCTCGCAGTGACATAGCTACAAAACAGGGCTACCAGCTAGCCAGATAAGAAGATCGATCAGAGCTTCCCGCCGCCGCCATGGGAGGCAAGTCGTTCTTCTGCCCCATCTTCAGCTTCCTGCGCAAGTCGAGGCGGTACGACGACGACATGAGCGACTGGGACGGCCGGACCGGCTACGTGCGCAAGGTGCGCTCCAGCGACGAGGACTACGGCGGCTGGTGGGTCGGCGAGCGCGACGTCGACCGCAAGGCCTCCGACTTCATCAACAACTTCCACCAGAAGAAGGTCACCGTCTAGCTGCCGCTTCCCAGCAGGCCAGCATATGGTTGTCGTCGTCGAACAATACTGCCACCACATCAACGACGACGCCACTGCCGGCAGCACCACCGGCCGGTCCACGCTCATGCATGCAGCTACGACGTTTCATTTATTAGGTTCCTTGGTATTATTCTTATACGTTAATGTATGTTGATTATATTAGTTCATCCCGTTTGTGATGTTATTATATGTCGTGCTCATTTAATCAGAGAGAGAGAGAGGATGAATAATTCGATCTGCTGGACAGACCTAGATCGATGTATGTCGTTTAATTTGGTTGTATATGTATGCGCTGTATGTATGTGTATGTGTGTGTGGAGGCATGCATAGATGCATGGAGAGATGTATGTGTCGTTGTCCATCACACATTCACATGTACATCAGTTAACGTTAATTGTCACCAAATAAATAATGTATGTATATGATCTATCTTGTTATCATAGACATGCACCTATACGCCTATACCTACAACAATTTCTTCGTTTTGGACTTGCATATATTTGTAGCACTCCTTCTTCTCCTTGACTAGCATATGTGCTCCGTGTGCACATATGCATTAATAAATTAAACAAGCTTGGACTAATTGATATTTGAGCAAATTAAGAGAAAGGTGACACAGAGAGAGAAATCTAACGCGCACACTATCGCTTCTATTTCATTTTTGTACTTCCTCTTGGAGCTGACATCTTTCTCTTTGCATAATAAAGGAAGGCCTTGCATTGGCTACTGTGTTTTAAATGGCTGAGATGAAACTGTTGGCGAAAAAAAACTCCACAATTCATTTTTCTAAGTATCCTTGAACTAATAATCCACGTGAGTATGGCTGGGATGATACTACATCGTTTGAAATTAATCCAATTCTAAACCATAAAAATTGTATGAACATTTTCTAGGCTGCTTCATTTTTTTAATTGAGATAGAAAAGTTCAAGCATTACTGGTCTGTTTGTCTTTTCACAATTTGTGATGCTTTCTAAAATCATCTTGAATTTGTTAGTTCACACGGACAAGAGGGAGGAGTGTCCCTTTTATGCAGCAACAAAGAAAGACGAACATTCTAGAAACCGACTGGCTGGAGCTGGTCTCGCTCCGGAAGAACAGGGATAAGTACCGCTCGGAGGTTACTGCAATAATCAGGGACATCGAAGAGATGCTCTCCACTATGCCCCCTGCCAAGATCATTCACACTTGAAGATCAATGAACTTCGCAGCGCATCTCTGCGTGCAACACGTGTCGTCTTGTTCACAGTCCTTTGCTTGGTCTCTTTCCCCTAGCTTATTGTTGCAATGTTTGCAGTCTGATTGTATTTGAGTAATGAAGCTATGATTCACAAAAAAAAGATGAACATGAAAAGAGAAGCAAAGGTGACAGTGGTCATCATGGTATCGTCCATTACTAGTAATATATGAAATTGACGAATTAATTATCCATTTCTAATAACAGCAGATACGACTAAAACATAGTGGTCATCATGGCCTCATGAAACCGTCAATTACAATATGGTGCACATTGCACGACTGCTCTGCGACTCCAGACGCCGCATCGCGCCTCTTGTCTGTTTCCCATATAGGAATAACCTTGATTACACCTAGTATTAAATACGGTCGTGAATTTCCTTCATTTAATTGCTAATAAAAATGGGTCAGACTTTTTTAAATCCAACAATAACAGCTACATACGTGATGTTTAAGTGGTTAGTATCATTTTAGCAATAAGCAAAGCAAGAGCAAGTTTGGCCCGAAAACAATGAATGAAACAGGAAAAATCTGAAGCGGTGGCATGTGGCCATGGAGAATTGGAGACCGCAGCGATCATATCAGATGCGATGATGAACTGAAGGGGAAAACAGCTATCGTAGAAAGATCACGTACCATGCTGTTACTGAGTACAATTACAACTAAGTAGCCACATTTCCCTGTCCGTCTGCTTTGCATATGATGTGGTGCATGCCAACTTGCCAAGGCGCGCAAGGCAACAAGTGCCATGTCAAATACGGAGTACCACTAAAGCTCCATACAGAGCGAATAAAGTGGCGTCGTCACGCATCGGCATATATAGGGACGACGACGACATGTTTATTTTCCTCAGAAAGTTGCAGAGCCTGCATGCACAGGCATCTAAACCCGGCCTTAACCCTCAGGGTTAGGGACACCACGCCGCACGGGACGCGGCAAAGAAAAGCGACAGCGACGCGTCGTGCTCTCCATTGGATGCATGTCTTGGTGTCTCTGGTACGGTCGCTCTCAGATCCCGCCGGTGGATGATGACTTTGATGAGTAAGCAGGAGCTCAGCAAAATCCTAGGCGGAAGAGAGAGAAAAGAGGAGTGAGAACGAGCTGGGCGTGTCTCGATCTCACACATTATTAATTTATTATATCAGGAGCAGCAGCTAGCTGCACATAGAGCCCGGAAAGAAGCTAGCGTCAGATCTAGAAAGGAGAAAGCCAATGCAAGAGGCGGCCGCCCCCGGCTTTCGTCGTGGTGACGCCCCCGTCTCGGTTGCTGACACGTGCAGTGCGCATCCAGAGATCAAGAACGCTGCATAGTGAAGGGCATTTGTGGCCTGGGCACCGTGACATGTTACATGTACAGCTTTCAGTGCTCAAGCTCAAAAGCTTTCACTTTTTCCATACGAAATGCAAGGAGGCGTTGCTCAATCAACTTGCAACTCGTGATGTGTCCTCGATCGGGTGCCGCCGTGGGCCTTTGCGCTCTCCTCTGTCCAGGTGAGGTGGACACACAGCTACACTTATCTTATATAGAATAATAACTATATATAAGAAAAAGCGTTAAGTAACAGATTCACTTTTTTTCGAACTTGACTTGGCACATGTTTCATTAAGAGAAAGGAAGAGTTTGTTATAAAGCTACGCGGCACAGAGGCACCCGTACAGCAGACTGCAACATGCTAGGCACAAGCCAGCACTCGATCAGGAAAAGCGTGTCGAAACCATTGCGAACAATAGCATTCAACTCCAGTCTTCGGCAAAGCCACCACTCAATCAGCATCTCAGTGTGTTGGTCACAGAGGGCGCAACAGTCATCATCTTGCAGTCGATGTTGTGGCCGTGGCTCAGCAGTCCTAGCCTCTTGTGCAAGGCGAGCTAGAAAAAGAACTTGACGCGTTGTGGGGCAGTCACGCACCAAATAAATCTCCTTTGCACCTAGGAGCGAAGCAGATCCAGTGAAGAAGACTCCATAAGTATAAGATGCCGAATAGGTACCATCCGATGACCATTTCCATACAAAACAATCTGAGGCCAAGGGCTGCAAGACCACAACGTCCACAAGCTCCCACACCCCTGAACTTTTCACTTTGAACTCTGATTCTGATGATATCGGACTTTTCGGAAAAAGCTATTTCGAAGGGCTATCAGTCCCAACCAAGAACAAGCTCCAAATAAACAAGTGAAAGTGTTATGTTGTGCCATGTGTTTCTCTCATGTTACTATTCAAGGTTCACTTAGTTTGGGTACTTGAGACTTGTCTAACTATTTGTATTGCATTCCACTTGATAGTATGACATAAGCTATACTCAAGATCAAAAGGATATGTCTATTTCAACCACTTGAGTCTTCAATATCTTCATATGTCATTTTAATATTTTCAACATCTTTGTCTCATTCCTTTGAACATGTGACTGGAAACATTTCAACATATGTGAGTTCCATTTATGGCTTCAAGTCACTTCCACTTATTATGAAACAATATAATTTGATCCTTCACACAATATGACTCCTCATAGCTCGATTAGTGCACTGACTCAATGCAAATACTCTCTTCTTTACCTTAGCCATGGTACCTCGGTCGCCAAGCTGTAACTTGCCATTCACCTTTGTACATCGGTTAACGTTAATTATCACCAAATAAATAAAGTATGTATGGTCGATCTTGTTATCATAGACATGCAACTATACGGCGCTATATACACGTACAGCAATTTCTTCGTTTTGAACTTGCATATATTTGCAGCACTCTTTCTTCTCCTTGATTAGCATATGTGCTCCTTGTGCACATGCATTAATAAAACAAGCTTGAACTAATTGATATTTGAGCAAATTAAGAGAAAGGCGAAGACACAGAGATAAATCTATTACTTGCCTATCATTTTTGCACTTCCTCTTTGGAGCTGTCATCTTTCTCTTTGCATAATAAAAAGGAAGGGCTTGCATTACATTGGCTACTGTCTACACTCGATCGTGTGAAAATCTGGCAGGTGACACCCGATTTTATGGCCATTAGATCAACTTTTTAAATGACTGAGATGAAACTGTTGGCGAAAAAGAATTCTCCACAAATTCATTTTTCTAAGTATCCTTGAACTAATAATCCACGTGGGTATGGCTGGGGCGATGCTACATCGTCTGAAATTAATCCAATTCTAAACCATAAAAATTCTATGATCTTTTGTTAGGGTGCTTCAAAATTATTTATTTGAGATAGAACCGTTCAAGCATTACTGGTCCATTTGTCTTTTCACAATTTGCAATGCTCTCTCAAACCAGTGGTAGGCGACGTCTCCGTCGATAGCGAGACGCCAGTGGTGACTTTGTGAATCTCGAGATGTGCCGGCTCAGTCCTTCGGATGTGCTCATAGGGAGAGTTTGCGTACGTGTGTTCATAGGGGTGGTGTGCATGCATGTTGTGGTCGTCAAAAAAAATATCCCTTTCTAATAACAGAAACGATTAAGATGTTGTGGTCATCATGCATGGCCTCATGAAACTGTCAATTAAGCCAATCTCATTGGGAGTTTCATCTCACTATTTACAAAACTCACATGTGTTGGAAACCGTGTAGACAAGTTCCATCCCCATGAAACTCATTTGATCCCATGAAACATTTTTCATCTCTCTTCTCATTTATACTATGCCACATCAGCTTATTTAATGCCTATGAAACTCCATTGAGATTGGCCAAAAGGGTCGCACCTAGGAATAGCCTTTATTACACCTAGTATTAAATATGGTCTTGAATTTCCTTCATTGCTAAATAAAAATGAGTCAGACTGAATTAACTCCAACAATAACAGCTATATACGTGATGTTTAAGTGGTTAGTACTCCCTCTGCCCCTGAAAGCTTTAATTCCTAGAATCCGTGTCGGTCAAACTTTTTTAAGTTTGACTAACTTTATAGAAAAGATAAACAATATTTATGACATAAAATAAGTATTTTATGAAAATATATTCTATGATAAATCAAATAATACTAGTTTGGTACCATAAATTTAAGTATTTTTTCATAGAAATCCGGTCAAAGTTTAAAAAGTTTGACTTAAGACAACTCTAGAAATTGAAGCTTTCAGGGACGGAGGGAGTAGTATCATTTTAGCAATAAGCAAAGCAAGGGCCAGTTTGGCCGGAAAACAATGAAACAGGGAAATCTTTTTTTTTTGAACATGAAACAGGGAAATCTGAAGCGGTGGCATGTGGCCATGGAGAGTTGGAGACCGCAGCGATCAGATGAGATGATGAACTCAAGGGGAAAACAACTATCATAGAAAGATTACTACGTACCATGCTGTTACTGAGTACAATCTCTACTATAATTGACCACTTCAAATTATTTTAGATCCACCCAGTAAAACGTCCCCCGCTGAGAACCTATAACTATTGTGCACTTAGAAAATTGCACACAGAAATTCTACACCATCAAAATCAAGGGCTAATAAAACACCATAACCAAATCCGATGACCACGATTCGATGTGTGATGCAAGGCTTCTCACCCGCTTCTCACCCGCGCCTTCCCACCACGCACGCCGCGGCTCCCCATCCGTAAGCCCCGTGTTCTCGGTTCGATTCCCACATCCCACATTGTTTTTACTTTTTTTTCCGAAAAAAACAAAAGCTTAGAACAAGGCCCATCCCCTCGACCTACGCTACCTCCCACGTTCCAACTCGCTTAGGGTTCCGAGATGGAGGCGGCGGCGGTGCCCAAGACCGGCGACCAGGCACGGATCTCGGCCTTGCGTGTGGATCAGCGCCTCCTGCTCCATCGTCGCCCCCACCGTCCTCGCCCATCCCTCCGTGCGCACGGTCTTGGTTCGATCCGCCCATCCTCTCAATTTCCTTCGTCACTTTTTCCCCGGAAATAAAAGTCGCTCGAACTCCTTCGGCCATCTTCCTGGCCATGACGGCAGCAGGTGAAGCGGACGTCCGGGCGGCAGTTGCGGAGCTTGGCGCACGGGCGGTTAGCGGCACGCCCTGCGCGCGGATGGCGGGGCACGCACGCGCGGAGGGTGGGACATCAGGAGGGGCTTTCACGGAGGTAGGGTTTCGGCGAGGCCAGCCAATGGCCTCTGAAGCGGCGCCACCAAATCCGCCTTCCTCATGTCTGCCAAAGGCCGCCATCCCCAGGTTCGATGTCGTCCACCGCTCCCGGCCCTCCAGCGGCCGCGGCCCCTCTGGTGCGCTAGCCTAGGACGGCCGCTGGCCCTAGCTCCATGGCATCCTTCCGGCAAGGGTGACGTGGGTCTGCTCACTGGCACCTTGATCTCAAATCTCTCCACTGCACCTCCCTCCATTAGTTTTGTTTTAGTCCATTCTGTAATACGGTAGTGTTATTTTAGTGGCTCCACATGCTTGCTCATGTATATATTTATCAGTCCATTTGTATTTTTTATTATTCTTATTTCTTGGTTTGTTAATTCTCAGCAAACAGTTACAAGTTGAAGGCATTGGAAAAACTGCCTAGGATGAATTTGTAGCTGTCATCATGAACTGGAAATTGCAAGTGTTAATGAACTATGCGCAAATATGGATGCAATTACAGGTAATCCATAAGTTGCTAGCTTTGTTTATTTTATTATTATAATATATAAAGATCTGACCTGATTAACATTAAAAAGTTATTAATAAGCATCCATGTGACACTGTGTCACTGTGTGTGGACAATATGTGGCCAATTTATTTGCAAGCAATGTAGGTAGTTTTTCATTCTCTAAGAATTCATACACAGTTAGAAAGAAAAAAAACTGAATGCCGCAGCCTAGAAGTTTTCTATTGATTCGTGTACATTGTTTCATTGAGTGAGCGACCCGGTGATAGTTTTGTTTATGATCAAACATATATGGGCACTCTCATATTTGCTTCCATGCTTTGTTGCAAATACCAAATAATTATGCTTTATGGAAATTCTTAGATGGATTCTATTACCTTTATGAGATATACAGAGGCTTCCTCTATTAAAGCATGGGTTCTGTTGTTCAACACTTGACTCTTATTTTCAGGCTACAGCGAGGAACATTCTCTCAGCTCAATACAAGGAAATGCAGAAGCTCTATGTTTGGAGGATGGATCTATGGATGGCTCACTGCTCATATCTACATAGCGGGGGAGAGAAAAATCTTGAATTGCTAGAAATCTGCATCATTTATTCTGTATTTTTTCTTTCAATTTATCTCACTGGGTTGTGCAGAATTATGGAAAGGAAAAGAAAGGACAACAGGAGGATGGCAGATCAAGGCAACCAGTGACAAAGCACAATTTGTAAGCCAAATTTCTATTCTGTTCCTTCCCATCTTGCAGCAACAAAGGTCAGCATTTATCTGGAATGTTTGAGCATTGCAGGTGGCAAAGTTAATGGGTTTAACGGTGTCCCTACCTAATTGCTGAATTCCATCTATTTATGTTTAATACACTATACGATCGAATTGTCTGATTCATGATTCAGAGTATTTGCTGGGATTATCATGTTCTGCGGGATGTGAACTAATATGCCACTCATATTGGCTAAAAAATTCAAATTCAAACAAGTTGCAGGTAATTTTCAGCAGTTGTGATCCCCTTAATTTTAAGGCGAATTAACTTGTTAATTCCTTTTGAAGTATCTCTGAGTGGGACTGCAATTATTTGGCTATAAATCAATTTTAAATTTATATTTTTATTTACTGTGCACTGAATGATGCTACCTGAATGGCAATTAATGTGGCGACTTACATTTTCACTCTCAAGCATGGCTTTACTTTTTTCAAGCATGACTTAAATTTGTGATTCTCTCGCAGGGTGACTTATGGAAACAGCCATGATTATTCTTGATCTTGTTAATGCATATGAACAGGTGTGTCGATCTAAACAATTCATATTGAGTTGTTACTTCACTGTGCTTAGGAGTTAGTTGGATCTGAATACAGTATTATGTGATCTTAATGGTTTAGCTGGTGGCTATCTGCTTCCAGAATTGGTGCGAGATGGAAGACGAAGGAGCTGGAGAAGGGAGGGATGCAGCTTCATCTAGCTCCATGTTTTTTTCATCACTCAACTTCCAGGTTCTGCTCAACTTTCATTGCTAGGAGCCTCTTGGAGATAAATCTGCTAAAAGGTAAGACGAAGCACTGAAAGATAAATCTGCTAGGAGCCAGAATAAAATTTCCTTTATCTAAAAAAAGTGCCTTTAATGTCTGGATTACAAGTAGTCTCTCTGGTGATCTCAGAGCCCGTGCTTGTTAGCGCCCACAAAATGAGACTGCGGGAGGTGGCCAAGGTGAGAATTCCAGCGTGCAAGAAGTGCCAGTGACCGATGTTAGTCAAGACTTGTAGAAGTCTCTATATTCCAAAACTTGCATCTTTTTTATATATATAATTTTTTTACAGAGGAAAACCCAGCTTTTATATAAGCTTTCAGCTCTAAAATAATAACTAATCAGAAAACTGGTCTCAATTAATTTGGGAAAATGTTTTTGCAGATTTTGACGGTTGATAATGGACGCTATTCTTGAAAGACCAAACTTTGAGTGCTTGTTGTTTGGTGTGTTCCCTGCTCTTAAAAATCCAGAGAAATTTGTTGTTGCTTTTATTTCTTCATCTTGTGGTACAATCAAATAATGATGTTTTCGTATTTCATTTTCAGATCTTGATGACACTTTCTATCCCTTAAGCGCTGGCATCAATCTAGCTTGTCACAAAAACATACAAGGTGGGTAATGATACTAATCTTTCTTTTCACTGCTTCATGCATTTATAGGCTGTTTTCTTGGAGCTCTGTATGAGCATGGTTGCCATTTTGACACCCCAAAACCTTCAGGTATCACATATTTCTAAGATGAATAACAAACATTCTTATTGCAAGGGAGCTGAAGGAATATCACCTCTACTTGCTAGGAGCCCTGATGGCTGGAGGGCGAGCCCTTGGTCTTGATTTCCTCTTTGCTGTGAATCAGGTTATTGCGTCTACAGACTCTCCTCACATGCCAGATAAGAATGGAGGTAGTACATTAGCAGCTTAGGTCTGTTCACACTATTATAGATTTCAAAAACGGCCCAAACAAATTCCAAACGTCAAGCAACAGTAGGTGACCAGTCAACGAACACACACTCATAGACTATCCAGTACAAAGAAATTCACCTGGACAATTGTTTTATTTTTTACAAATTTTGTCTTGTTTTGTATTTCAAGGAGGCAAGGGCGGTGAAGATTGTCTTGGTGAATGAGACATAGGTGCCCTGGACCAGCAATTAAGAAGCAAAGCACGGTGAGTTGGTCTCTTTTCTTTGTTGATTTGAGTGCATATATGAAATTGGTCAGATCAATGGCCTGCTAACGCTACGGGTCAAACTCGCGTACAGCATGCTTAGTAATCAAAAGCCGCTTTCTCCCCTCCTTCAATCTCCGTTTCTGTCTCTACTTTTGTTGGTTATTCTTGACACAACAATTTGCACACCAAATTCAATGGACTGCTGCAAATTTCATATTCGGAATCATTCTATAACATGTTTGGAGTGAAAAAAAATCAGGTTTTCTGATGTGTGATTATAAGCATGCTTAATACCATCGTAAAACTGGAGATCCCATGGCCTACGAGGCAGCCTCCTTTCTTTTCCATTGTTAGTCTATTTCTGCAGGATCACAGCGAAAATTGGTAGGTCTTCCTTGGTAACCATTGTAATCCTGTAAGACTGGACATACATGCGCTGTCTAATGACTATTGGGTTGCTCATGAATTCATGATAAACATTTTCCTTAACTGAATCTGTCATTGTCATGGTTATCATATCTTAGACATAATTACTATACTGTATCTTGGATTCCTGGAGAATAACATGTTGATCCATGTTGCCTTCATTGTGTACAGCTGGTACCATTACCACCATGGCATTTTTACTATTTTTCTTCAGCACTTCTATGTTTTTTGCTCTATATCTTTCGGTTGTTGCATGGCTATATTACTCACGTTTTTCTACTCCCTAGAGACAGCAGATCCATGTCATACATTTCATGGCGCCTTTCGTGTTTGCTTTATCTACATCACTTATTGTTCCATATTGCCTATGTTCGTTCCTCTAACCATTGCATGGTTGCTAATGCAGTCACTCTGTTTTTTTATCAAATTTGTGAACCCCCCCCCCCCCCCCCCCCCCCCCCAAAAAAAAAGCTGCACCAACTGGAGAAGCCCATAAAATTCATAATCCTTACATGCTGGACAATTCATAGATGAGAAGCATTGCTCCATATTATTCTGAACACAGCAATTGATAAATGCCTTTTTTTGGTTATGAAAATGATGGATGCCACTCACACTACACTATTCTGAACACTGCAATTGTCTGTGATTTCTATATTGCCTTCACTGATAGGTTTCGAGTTCGTTGGTGTAATTTTCAAAGGGAATGAAATTGTTTAGTTCTACATTTAAATTATTTCACCGTGTCAATTCACTACAAATAAACTGATTAGTGCACGCGCAACATGCTGCAGTGGTAGAGCACTAGATTTTTTGCAGGACAGCTCCAAGAGCCGGTGCTGATGGGATGGCATGAAGTGGAGTTCAGTGGCAGCATCTAAAAGTCCTGTTTTCTACACCAACTAATAAAATTTTGGTTTGCTTCATCATGTTATTTTGGGGAACAAGGACACAGTGGCGGAGCCAGGATTACAAACTTGGGTATTCCTACTTCTACATCAACAAAAAAAATCAGTTGTTTTTTAATTACAATGGGTGAAAATACTATAAAATATGGCGGAGTCAAGCCAAGAAGCTGTTTTTTAACTGTTTTAGGCTGTAATGAGTGAAAATACTGCAAAATATAGCATTATACATATACATATATAAGTATATACACATATATACATAAAAGTGTATCAAAATAGTTGGGTATTTCTGGGAATACGGGGAATACCCTTTGGATCCGCCCATGCAAGGACATACCCCATTATCTGCAATTATCTTGGGTAGAAAAGCTTTATCTAATTATTTTCAAGGATCAGAAGGAGCTGCTCAATAATTGTTTCCATTCCTTTGGGCAACTGAATATTTAACTGTAGCTTTATCCCAATCCCTTTTGTGTGTATGGGATGTCTGTTATTTGAGATTTTTTTTACCTTTATTGCTCTGGTAATAAATTTGTTTGGGCTCTTCACTACATATATGTTACTGGTTCATAAAATTTTGAACTCTTGTAATCTTTAGTTTTGACTTATTCACTGGAATATAAGCACTTATTCTAAATCTTTGTGATTATGTTTTGTTGATTAAAAATTACTATTTTCACGTTCATCTCAACATCTAAATCTTGATGATGAAGAGTTGTAAAAAATCACATTAATAGATTTTTGCAGTTTATAAAATTTTTTCACAGATACTTGCTTTTTATCCTATATAAGGTGTTACCATATTTTTGCTGGACTTGACTCTTGTTCGTAGATTGATTTTTTATGGCATATCAATTAATTTTTCTCTGATAATTTTATCACTTAATTATTGGATCACCAGAGTATGTGATTGTATAACTTGTTAGTGTTTTAAATGGCATCTTGGAATTTTCTTTTCTATAATTATGGATTGCGAACAAATTCTTGCGTACGCTAGACATATTTTACCTTTTATATGGTTCGGTGCATCCATGGGTGTTGTTGGTAGTTTCATATGTACATACTTGTATGTATAACTGAATAATGTTGTAACATTGCAGGGATGTTGAGAAACTAGAAGCTGTAAGCTGTAGTATGTTCGAGTCTAACAACTTGTGAGTTTTCTTTCTTTCTTTTTCTTTTGTTGACACGTGCAAGTACAACCTGATCGCTCCTTGGTGGCATTGATCGCCCATGAGCTCAGCAGGAAGGCTGGTAGCTGCAAAGCTCAAGAATTGATAAGTTTGGAGTGGAGCGAAATAAGGTTGTGTATGAACGTGTAAATTTGGCCAATATGTCATGTCAAAGACTGAGTTGCTTTGTAATGATATTGTTGAATCTGTGATAATAAAGCTTTCTTTGGCAAAGAGGTGGGTGTCCTGTGATAATTTTGGATCCGGATCTTTTGAAATTAAGTATTGTGCAGGTAAACAATTTTTTTGTGTGATTTGCATTACCAAATGTCACCGTAGCGTTAGCACGAGCATTATACTAGTTACAGTTAAGTAGCCACACTTCCCTGTCCGTCTGCTCTGCATGCATGGTGCATGCCAACTTGACAAGGCAAGGCAACAAGTGCCATGTCAAATACGGAATACCACTAATTAAAGCTCCATATATAGAGCGAATAAAGCGGCGTCGTCACGTACGCATCGGCATATATAGGGACGACGACATGTTTTCCTCCAAAAGTTGCAGCCTGCATGCAGCACATACAGGCATCTAAACCTAAACCCTAACCCTCAGGGTTAGGGACACCACGCCGCACGGGACGCGGCAAAGAAAAGCGACAGCGACGCATCGTGCTCTCCTTGGATGCATGTGTCTTGGTGTCTCTGGTACGGTCGCTCTCCGTCGTCCCGCCGGTGGATGATGCTGGGCGTGTCTTATAAATCACACATTATTATGCTCCCTCCTATGGCTATATCAGGAGGAGCAGCACATAGAGCCCGGAAAGAAGCTAGCGACAGAGAAAGGAGAAAGCCAATGCAAGAGGCGGCCGCCCCCGGCTTTCGTCGTGGTGACGCCCCCGTCTCGGTTGCTGACACGTGCAGTGCGCATCCAGAGATCAAGAACGCTGCATAGTGGAGGGCACTTGTGGACTGGGCTCCGTGACATGTTACATGTTCAGTGCTCAAAGCTCAAAAGCTTTCACTTTTTCCATACGAAATGCAAGGAGGCGTTGCTCAATCAACTTGCAACTCGTGATGTGTCCTCGATCGGGTGCCGCCGTGGGCCTTTGCGCTCTCCTCTGTCCAGGTGAGGTGGACACACAGCTACACTTATCTTATAGAATAATAACTATATATAAGGAAAAGCGTTAAGTAACAGATTCACTTTTTTTTCGAACTTGACTTGGCACATGTTTCATTAAGAGAAAGAAAGAGTTTGTTATAAAGCTACGTGGCACAGAGGCACCTGCACAGCATACCGCAACATACTAGGCACAAGCCACCACCCATCGAGAAAAGCGTGTCGAAACCATTGCGAACAATAGCATTCAACTCCAGTCTTCGGCAAAGCCACCACTCGATCAATATGTCACTAACCTTAGGGACCAAGGGCGCCAGGTTTACCGGTTGAAGGATTATGTGCCAAACGTATCTAGTGAAGATGCATCCAGCGAGTAGATGATCTAACATCTCAGTATGTGTGTTGGTCACAAAGGGCGCAACAGTCATTATCTTGCAGTCGATGTTGTGGCCGTGGCTCAGCAGTCCTAGCCTCTCGTGCAAGGCAAGCCAGAAAAAGACCCACATGTTGTGGGGCAGTCGCGCACCAAATAAAGCTCCTTTGCACCCAGGATCGAAGGAGATCTGGTGAAGAAGGCTCCATAAGTATAAGATGCCGAGTACGTACCATCCGATGACCATTTCCATACGGAACAATCTGAGGCCAAGGGCTGCAAGACCACAACGTCCAGTATAGATGGCCATCGGGCCGTGCCGTGCCATGCCTACGTCGTGCCTCCCCGTGCCGTCGTGCCGGCCGTGCCGTGCCACGTACGTGCTCCGTGCCAGGGGGTCGGCCCAAGGCACGGCCCGTGGGCCGACGTGCCGGCCCGAGGCACGGCCAGGCCTGCGTGCCGACGTGCTGGCCCGAGGCCCGCGTAGAGAGGGAAAGGGCGAGCAGGAGCAGCGCAGCCACGCCCACGGGATGACGGAGGTGGCCGCCGTTGCCGGCGCGCTCGCCCACGACGCCGATCCGCTCGCTCAGCCACAACCGCCGCCGCCAGCGTGCTCGCCCGCTCGCCCGCGACGCTGATCCGCCACTGTTGCTCCGCTCCCGCGGCCGCTGCCGCCGCTCCGCTCACGCCGCTCCCGCCGCAGCCCGCCGCGCATAGGCATAGCACACTCCGCCGGCGAGAGAGAGTGAGAGGTGAGAGTGAGAAGAAGGGGATGTGGCCCATGAGCGGCAGCGCTGCAGCGGCGCTGTTGTGAAGCGCCATGTGCTGATGCGCGCGAGCGCGCGGCCGGCCGCGCGGATGCGGCGCGCGGGTGGGGGTGTGAACGGGTCATGGGGAGGCCGGAGGAAATGTTAGGGTTTGGGGGGTGACTGCGGGGTGTGGGCTGGTTTAGCAGGCCAAATTAGAAAAAAAGGCCTTAGCAGGCCGGTTGGCCGGGCCGCCACTGGGCCATGCTGTGGAGCGGGCCGTGCCCGTGCCGTGCCGCGGGCCAAGGTGGCGGCCCAGGCACGTCCCGCTCCTTCAGGCCGGGCCGGCCCAGGCACGGTGGCCACCGGGCCGTGCCGTGCTTGGGCTGGGCCAAATTGCCATGCCTCGGGCCGTGCTGACGGGCCGTGGGCTACATGGCCAAGTTTAATGTCCACAAGCTCCCACACCCCTGAACTTTTCACTTTGAACTCTAATTTTGATGATATTGGATTTTTCGAAAAAACTATTTCGAAGGGCTATCAGTCCCAACCAAGAACAGGCTCCAAATAAACAAGTGAAAGTGTTACGTTGTGCCATGTGTTTCTCTTATGTTACTATTCAAGGTTCACTTAGTTTGGGTACTTGAGACTTGTTTAACTATTCGTATTGCATTCCACTTGATAGGATGACATAAGTTATAATCAAGATCAAAAGGATATGTCTATTTCAACCACTTGAGTCTTCAATATCTTCATATGCCATTTCAATATTTTCAACATCTTTGTCTCATTCCTTTGAACATGTGACTGGAAACATTTCAACACATGTGAGTTCCATTTATGGCTTCAAGTCACTTCCACTTATTATAAAACAATATAATTTGATCCTTCACACAATATGACTCCTCATAGCTCGATTAGTGCACTGACTCAATGCAAGTACTCTCTTCTTTACCTTCATGGTACCTCGGTCGCCAAGCCGTCACTTGTCATTCACCTTCACTTAGTCCCTGTTGACACTAGATATGGCAAACAGATAAATCCGCAAGCGCACGGATGTCAATGTAACTTTCATCCGGGAGTATTCCAAGGTATCGTATTTCCACGGGGAACGCGAAGTGAACTAGACTAAGAACTAAGTTTATCTAAGGGTAAAAGTAATAGGTAGAGAGGATATTTGTGGTTTCTATGAACTAAGGCAATACTAAAGAATACTATATCACGATTGTTTACCTTGGGGCACAGCCCGCCTAGCAATCTAGGAGAGATAACTAGACAAGGTCTGCCACGAGCCCTACGATTTAATAACTAGACTTATCGTGGTGGAATATAGAGGATGGACAGAGCTGTCATCACAAGCCACCTACCATAATCTATCCGGAGGCCTAGCCGTAAACACAGGCAAGCTATAACCTAAGCACCACGCTTAATCTATAAACTTACTACTCTAATCCTACGTACGGTGGATCAAGATCAGAGCACTCTAACCAAGCGGTGAAACCAGTAAACACAATAATATAAATAATATTTAAGTAATGCAAAAGAATAGAGTTACCACAGAGAAGATGTCAGACTTCACTCGAAGAAGAGCTTCATCCGCCGAAACACAAGTGGAGAGGATGCCGACAACCCCGGCCCTTCTCCAAGCTTCTCCTCACTCTCCCTATCTTCTACTTATAAGTAGTAGAGCTATAGAGCTAGCCTAGCTACTACTCATCACTTGGAGTGATGGAATGAGATAGTGCATTTACAAATGAGGGAGAGGGTTCCTATTTATAGCTTGAGGTGGAGTAGGGGCTACTCCAGCGCCACGTCAGCGATCCGCGTGATCAACCTTCTCCACCCTTGGATGTAACCGACCTTGAACCACCACAAATTGACGCACCACATTGCTCCACATGTGCTAGTGTGCATGCTGTCCAAAGGAGAGGCGGTGGAGTGAAAGTGGGGCGCCAGGCGGCCTAGGTAGGGTGCCACTCGGCCCTTGATTTCACCGACTTTTGATCGTGGGGCCTTGGTTTGCTTCCAAAGGCGGTTGTGAAGGCAACATGTGCGAAGATTTGGTCGGGAACTAGTTCGGAGGTCGGTTGGAGCCTCTAAGTGTATGACGGTGGACCGGTGGATCCGCGTCAACTCCATCTTGGCCATCGGTTGAAACCGACATAAGATCAACGCTTGTGAAGCATTGTGGAAGCCATTTCACGGATCGGTGACATGGAACGGAGAAGTAGGGCACCGGCGGCGCCAAGGTGGGGCCGGCCGGCGTGGCATGTCGGCCCCTAGCCCCCCTGCCACGTCCACTTGCCTCCCTTATGCATGTGTACGAAGTTTGATCGCGTTTGGAGCTTTGCTTCTTTGGTTTGTGGACTTGTCTTGGCTTGGGCCACCTTGTCCGGATTTTATCCGAACCTCCATGTGATCAAATGTGATGAACAAGGCTTCCCATGGGCTCCTGGGTGAGTGTAGAGGCCCTTGACCAAGTTTGGTGGCCATTGGACACAAGTCCAGGCCGCCCCGGCGCCACCCTGGGTCCAAATCTAGCCCGGCTTGTCTAGCGATCTTCCGGAAGCTATAACTTTGTCATCCGGACTCCGAATTGGGTGAACCAAAACTCTATTTCATGTATCTTGACGAGCTCTTTGACATGGTGCAGTCCAAATGGTCATTTGATGAAGTGTGTTTGCACCATTTTTACTATAATTCCCTGCATACAAATAATTCTACAAGTACAAGTGGAATTAGGTGAATTATAAACAAAATCCTACACATGTGATGACTTATATCATGGTTTTGGGTGAAATGTTGATGGTCAAAACGGGTGTTAGTGACCATCAACAGTCCCTCAAACCCATTCCTTGATATCTTAACCCTATCAGGCCATCCTCAAGTCACATCATATCTTAAACCAACATTAAGCATTCATTTGTCACATATCAACATTATCCACATCCAAGTCTTCAAATATTGTCCACCAGAATTACTCCCTCCGTCCTGAAATATAGTGTATTATAACTTTACTAAAATATAATGCATTCTATGTGGTGCCTATGCTTAGATTTGACAAAGTTTTTTAAAAGGAAACCATAATTTGAGGAGAAACTCCATTATTGGTTTAATCCATGGGAATCTACATCATTTGAGTATTCCCTTAAGTTGTCTTAAAATTTTTAGAGTGCATTGTATTATAGGACAGAGGGAGTATATGGCTTGGCTCATCCTTATTTGATTCTCTAGTATTTCATCATATATGAGCTTGCCATCATAAAGAGACCATTCTATTTTGCATATGACCATGTCTCTTTCTACTTTTGCACATTGGCTAGCTGTTTCTTCAAAATAACAGTACTCTTGATAATTTTCTTCCTCATGCTTCCATCTTGATCAATATCAATGCATAGTGATTTTTCAAGTCTTTATACATACAAGCAAACCAATATTGAGACCATCATATATCCAATATATTGTCTCGTTTGTCATTTGACCTTTGCTTATCATTTCTTCACTTATGCATTCTTGACTCATTCTTCAACATTTTGTCAGTACCAATTTACTATCAATATCTTCTTGTTTATGGAAAGCAAGCCACTATTAAAACCAAACGATGTTCATTTCTCTTTCTCATTTTGCCTTGTCAAATATGCTCACTAGCAATGAGTTTGATATGACATGAGTTTGATATGATCACTAGCAATGTAGCATATTCAAAGACTCATGAAACGCACGGTCCTTTAATTGTTTTGTCATTCAACCACCAAAACCCAATAGGGAGCCTAGATGCACTTTAAATTAGTTACGATGTTTTTAAGAAGCTAGTTTTTATTACTTTTGAAAAATGCAAAACCACCTTTGAAAATCAGTTAGATGGTAAAATTTGCTCGTTATTATTATTATATTTCAATGGTTAGAGATTTCTGATTTCGAGTTGCATGGCCAAAACCAAACTCAATAGTCGGATAGTCAAAAATAGACTTCTCCGGTCACCCCCATCATAAATATGTAAACTTGGAACCAGTTTAAATATGCATCAGGTGTGTTGGATAAATGAATTTATCAAATTATCATCAGGCAAATCACTGAATGGTGAAATACTATGCTTCAGGAGGGGCAGTTTCTGCTTAGGATTGTGGTAACTTTCCAAATTTTAAGTGCATGTGTGTTTACACAAGCAAGAAGCAACCACGAGCAGGCAGGCCACGTTACCCATCGGGGCAGCCGGGGCAAGCAAAGCAGCTAACAATAAATGGGTTTCGATATTCCTGTGTACATTAATGGATCGATGGATCGGTACCGCCGCACATGTTGGCTCGACAGTTGCACCACCTCCATCTTTACTGCAAACACTCTGGCTGCACCTGCAAACACTCTGGCTGCACCTGCAAACACTCTGGAATAAGGAACCATGATAGGCGGCCGAGGAACAAGACAAGCTCTAATGAGGGAAATGTTTCACCAGCGGCCAGCGCTACCGTTTACAAGACTCCAAGCAATGCTATCTTGGCATACATAATCAGAATGTACACGGTATGTCGACAGAAAGGCTTTAGTTTACAGCCAGTACTTTTTTCTGGAATGCCACATTGGTGCTACATTTACTGCTGCACTTTGTGTGAACACTCAAAAGAATGTTATATTCGACATCCAGCTTTTTTCTAATGCATTGCAGCGCGGTTTCTAATGCATACTTAGTACAACACAAATGGGCAGTCCAGACAGAAGAAAGCATAGCCTGGCTTTGATGAATCTCGTAATCCGCACGAAATCTTGGAATCCAGCAAAAGAATGTATAAGCTCAGGGTATCGGGGGTGATGTTTCTAGCACCGTTGTAACACACAAGGTAAGATGGTGCCGCCAATCAATCTTCATGGTCGTCTTCTTCAGAATCTGTATGGAAAGCAAGGCAAAAGTAAAATCAAAGAAAGTTTTTCACCTCAACACAAGTTGGAAGAGCATAATTATAACCAAGTTTTACCTACAAGCAAACAAAACTAATTTGCACAGCATTTTACAAAAAAAAATAAAAAAAAATCGTGCTCTCGTGCAGCATACCAGAACTTCAGACAGGACAGGGCTTACCAGATCGAACATCATCTCCAACATTTCTTGTCCTGATTTGTCTCACAAGCATCCGATATATTAAAACCCACCAATATATGTGGAGAACAAGTAGTGAAAATAAAAGGGAATTGAACACATAATAGTATATAGGACCATCAAAACTGTGCTTCTTTTTGTCCAAAGTCAATAAGACCTCATAGCTGAAACAAATGGGTTTAGTCAGATCATGTGAAAAGAATCCAAAAACATTCAGTTAGTTTACTTCTAAAGCGAAACGTTGAAACCAGCACGTTAACAGTCGGTCTATGTATTAATTGAGAAGGTGAAAAACAGGGGGAAAACCACAGCTACAACAGAAAACAACACCAACTCACACGATGAAGGCCACAACCTCACATCGACTCAACAAGCACCACAACAAAGAAACTGTGAACCGGACCAACACTGCAATGGGGCGAATCTGTATGGTACCTTATCAGAATTTAACATGTCTATATATTATTTATTATAATATATTTTGGACACTGAGTTATATGATTAGCAAAGTCCACAAAGGTGTGAAATCTCTAATTCGTGCCAGTAGTGCATACAAAAAATATCCAAAACTTATTTGTGTGGTCAATGGAAGTACAGAGTAAAATTCTCTTTAGAGTATAAGATGCTACTGCAGACTATACGAAGGGTTGTTCTTTAGACTAGAAGGAAGTCACTGTCCAATTTTTCACAATAAACGTTAGTACAAAACAAATAAGATACCAATCTGCTTTCTACTGTATATGCAAACAAACTTTTACAAACTCGGTGATTTTTCTTGGCATAAGAATCTGATAGACTTATTAGTCAGAACAGAACAATTTACCTTGTACTTCTCAGAATCCAGAACGGAAAATATGTGAGGCGGAGAAGAACCCATGAAATAACAAAAAACAGAAACGAAACATTGGCAAGCCAATCACAATGGCTGTACTTGGACATCTTCCCTACTTCCAGGAAAACGTCACTTGCATCATGAATTGCCAATACTATAGAGCCAACTCTAGCAAATCTGGTTGACCAAGGAAAAGAAGATTGAAATTAAAAAATTGTCTATGAATTATGAGAGGAGTTAGAAAAAAAATTTAACAAATCAGCAATGATGACTAAGAAGTCCTCCTATACTGAGAGAATGATGTTGCAAATTCATGAAACAACAAGAGCTAACAGTTACTCAAGATAAGAAACATACCTGAACACGTAAGATAGAACAATCAGAATAGCAGTAGCAACATGATGTGACATTGACACTCCAAAGTCTGAACGCCTTGTTTCCCAAAACATAAGTGCAAATATGGAATATGTGTAGAATCCAGCAGCATACATATATACAGCCTTAAGTTTCAATCTGAGAGTAAGGGCGCAACCATTAGATTTAGACCAGCCTGAGAACCATTAAGAATTTGTATCAAAAAACTACAGTGGAAGGATCAGAATTACTTTATCTTTTGATCAGGCCAGACCTGTTCTCCTGGTCCTACCCAAAAATATCTGGTATTGGTGAACCAAGGCTCGTTATATGTGACTGACAAAGATAAAAGCTCTCCAGACAGGAAATAAACACATTTCCAAGCTGATTCCTTGAATTTTCTTATCTTCTTCCTTGCTTCTTCTGTTTCATTATTAGCTCTCTGATGTCCATTCCCATTTATAAGCCTCCTCGCAACCCACTAAAACAGTTACAGAAAAAAAAGCAGTTAGGTTATCGATTAATGCAAAACTTAGAATAAAAAAACAATGACCTCGTACAAAAGGATCAACCACGACCTAAGGAACATAATATATCAATGATTAAATAAATGAAGATGAAACAAAAAATGTGAAAAAAAGAGAGTAGGTGGACCATTAAAATAAATGCAGAAAAAATGAAAATGTGAAAAAACAGAGTAGGTGGATCAAAAGAGAAATCATTGGAACACCAGAGACATGACTACATAGAAGCATATTGCGAAGCCATGCATCCTTGGAATGTAACCCTTTTCGGAACAACATATTTCAAAGGCATAAGCAAATGCGAACCCAATAATGACAAAAATGTACTGATGAAAATGATCCCAGCAGGGAAATGAAAATGTCTCGAGTTGAAAGATAATACAAAGGATAGAAATGGTTGCGGGCCAAAAGAATTCCATTAGCCAGATTTGTATAAAGTGATTGTGCATTATTTTCCATAATAACACTTGGGTAAAATAAACAATTTCATTTTTCATCTAGTTGAACTTAGCATCTCGACTAGACTTCCAGTTAGCAATATTTATGTCCAAATTCCAAAATGCAACTGCTGACTGGTTACAATTACTTTCCAGATCTGAATGCTCATACATATAGCTAGCACTAGAAATTTTCAGTAACACCTTTTTTTTCTCGAACACACAGAAGAGCTGCGTATCATTGTATTAATAGAAGAATAGAGTCATAAATAGAACCAAATGCTAGATTGTGATTTTCTATTGATTAGGGCTAACCCTAGAAGGGTAGCTATATAGGTTCCATACATGGGCCACATGGGCCTTAGCCTCATGGGCCTAATACACATACTCCAACACCCCCCCCCCCCCCGCAGTCTGAACTACCGGCACAGCGGAGTTCGAGGCTGAACAAGAAAGAACACACACAACCCCCCACAGACGCAACTAGCCACCGGTGATGTTGAGGCTGGAGCGAAACTCGGCGAAGGTCGAGGACGGGAGGCCTTTGGTGAAGATGTCTGCGAACTGGGAGGTAGTCGGAACATGGAGGACCCGCACCTCGCCCATGGCCACCCGATCACGGACAAAGTGGAGGTCGATCTCCACATGCTTCGTCCGCTGGTGCTGGATGAGGTTGGTGGAGAGGTAGACCGCACTGACATTGTCGCAGTAGATCAGTGTGCTCCGGGAGGGCGGAGTGTGCAGCTTAGCTAGAAGCTGCCTGAGCCAGGCGGCCTCCGCCACGCCGTTAGCGACAGCGCGGTACTCCGCCTCGGCACTGGACCGGGAGACCACCGGCTGGCGCTTGGACGACCAGGACACCAGGTTGCCGCCCAGGAAGACGGCGTAGCCGGAGGTGGAGCGGCGAGTGTCTGGGCACCCCGCCCAGTCAGCGTCGGTGTAGACGACGAGGTCGGTGGAGGAGGCCCGGTGGAGGAGAAGGCCGTAGTCAAGCGTGCCCCGGAGGTAGCGGAGGAGGCGCTCGAGAGCCGTGAGGTGAGGCTCCCGGGGATCATGCATATGAAGACAGACCTGCTGAACTGCATAGGTGATGTCCGGCCGGGTGAAGGTGAGGTACTGAAGGGCCCCGGCGAGACTCCTGTATGCAGTGGGGTCAGCCACCGGGGCTCCCTCAACCTCGGACAGCTTGCCCTGAGTATCGACCGGAGTGGAGCAGGGGTTGCAGTCAGTCATCCTAGCCCGCTCCAGGATATCCCGAGTGTACTGCCTCTGGTGAAGAAGTAACCCAGCAGGACGGTGCTCAACCGTGACCCCGAGGAAATGGTGGAGCTCACCCAGATCCTTCATAGCAAACTCCTGCTGGAGAGCGGCAATGATCCGGCGGAGAAGTGGCTCACTGGAGGCAGTGATGACAATGTCATCAACATAGAGCAGCAAGTATGCAGTGTCAGCCCCATGGTGGTAGACAAACAGCGACGTATCAGACTTGGCCTCCACGAACCCCAGGGTCAGCAAGAAAGCAGCAAAGCGTTGGTTCCACGCCCGAGGTGCCTGCTTGAGGCCGTAGAGAGACCTGTTGAGCCGGCAGACCATGTCAGGACGGGTGGAATCGACGAACCCCGCCGGCTGACTGCAGTACACTATCTCGGTGAGAAGGCCGTGGAGGAAGGCATTCTTGACGTCCAGCTGATGGACAGGCCATGACCGAGCAAGTGCTAGCGAGAGTACGGTACGGACGGTGGCCGGCTTGACCACCGGGCTGAAGGTCTCATCATAGTCGACTCCCGGGCGCTGAGTGAAACCCTGAAGGACCCATCGAGCCTTGTAGCGCTCGAGAGAGCCATCGGCCCGGCGCTTGTGGGTCCAGATCCACTTGCCGGTGACGACGTTGGAGCCTGGCGGCCGGGGCACCAACTCCCACGTCTGGTTGGCGAGTAGCGCAGCGTACTCCTCTTCCATCGCACGGCGCCAGTGAGGGTCCAGCAGGGCGTCGCGGACGGAAGAGGGTACCGGGGAGACCACCGCGTCGTCAATCAAAGCCGCGAGGGCACGAGGCGGCAGTGTGCCAGCCGCGTGCCGTGTCACCATCGGGTGAACATGCCACGGGTGTCGGTGAAGAAGCGGCGGGTGGTAGACCGGCGGTGCACCACGAGTCGGCAGGGACTGCGGTGGTGGTGTCGGTGTCCCCGGTGGAGAAGGGACCGCGAGCGGCGGCGGCCGCGGCCTGCGCTGGTACACCCGTACCGGTGCGGCGAACCTCGACGGAGGTGTCGGGGCAGGTGCTGGGGCAGGATCCGGCGTCGGCGACCGGCACGGCCCCCCCGGGGCAGAAGCGGGGGATGAAGGCCCCGGGTCTGCACCAATCGGAGAGGACGGGGCCACGCCAGAGGACGACGGGCCCGAACCCACCGGGGAGCCGGGACAGGTGGCCGGTACGGAGCGCGGCGAAGCGGTACCTGCAGGAGACCACGGAATAGGTGGCTAGACCACCGTGTCAGCGGGAAAAAGAGAGGGAGGGTCAGGAACCGGAGGGGTGGTGGTGCTGGAGAAGGGAAAGACGGACTCATCGAACACCACATGGCGAGAGATGAGGACCCGTCGGGAGGCGAGGTCGAAGCACCGGTACCCCTTGTGATCCGGTGAGTACCCAAGGAAGATACACAGAGTGGAACGGGGGTCAAGCTTATGGGAAGAAGTGGCAGCGGTGTTGGGGTAACACGCACACCCAAACACACGGAGGTGATCGTACCGAGGAGGGGTACCGAAGAGGGCGTGGTGTGGCGTGGGAGCGGGACAAGCAGCGGAAGGAAGACGGTTTAGGAGGTAGGTGGAGGTGTGCAAGCCCTCAGCCCAGAAGCGAGCAGGAAGAGAGGCCCGAAACAGAAGGGTGCGCACGGTGTCGTTGGTGGTGCGAATTATCCGCTCAGCCTTGCCATTCTGTGAAGAGGTGTATGGACAAGACATGCGCAACTGAACACCGTGAGAGAGGAAGAAAGCTCGGGAGGTGGAGTTATCAAACTCGCGATCATTGTCACACTGGACGGCTTTGATGGTGAGGCCGAACTGTGTGGACACCCAAGTAAAGAAGTGAAGGAGCGTGGTAAACGTATCTGACTTCGCACGGAGGGGAAACGTCCACGAATAATGCGAAAAATCATCAACGACCACAAGGTAGTACTTATAACCAGAAAGACTGATAACAGGAGATGTCCATAGGTCGCAATGTACAAGATCAAAAATGCAGGCCGCATGGGAAGTAGAACTATGAAAAGGAAGACGAACATGTCGGCCCAATTGGCACGCATGACACAGTGGCTCATCATGAGTCCGAGTACATGGAAGACCGGAGCTACGACTGAGCTGTATCAGGGCATCACGTCCAGGGTGGCCGAGGCACCGGTGCCAGGTAGTAGAGGAAGTAGAAGCGGCGAAGGCAGTTGACAAAACGGACAGCGAAGAAGATGAGGGAGCCGCCGGGAAGCGAAGGGCGTAAAGGGGCCCGGTGCTGTTACATCGGAGCAGAGGACGCCGGGAAGCCAAATCCTTTACAGTAAGACCAGAGGAGTCAAATTCCACAGAACACGAATTGTCAGCTGTAAAACGACGAATAGAAAGAAGGTTGTGAACCATAAAAGGAGCAACAAGAACATCAGGAAGACGGAAGGAGCCATGAGCACCGGCGGTACCCACAGATGTGACTGGAAGACATGAACCATTTGCGACCATAATGGACGAAGGAAGAGAGGAAGGAGAGTGGAGTGACGAAAGTATACCGGGTCAGGAGTGGTGTGGTAGGTGGCTCCCGAATCAGCGATCCACTCGGGTCCAACCGGAGGTGTCAGACCCATGGTGCTGAACGAGCGAGCCAGGGCCGCCTGGTCCCAGCCGGCGACCCCTGGTGGAGTCCCGGAGGGTGGAGTCCACGGCGTAGCAGGGAAGGCGCCGGGTGGAGGACCAGCAGGAGGAGCTCCGGCGAGCATGGCCACCGGTGGACGCGAGTCGGCCCCAGAGGCGTGGTAGGGCCACATGGAGATGCACCCGGACCACGGGTTCTGGAAGGAAGGCCATGGTGCCCCCCCGGGTGGCCCACCCGGTGCCGTAGCCTGGGTGTGGCCACCCCGGCCACCCCCGCGACCCCTCCGCGGCGACGATGACCGCCACGACCCCCCCACCTCCGCTCGGCCCGGAGGGAGGGGGACCCAGGAGAGACTGTGGCGGTGGAGCGGGCGACCGTGGTGGAGCAGACGGACGCGGCGGAGTAGCAGCCAGAGCCATCGAGGAAGACGAGGACCCCGGAGAGGCGGTGGATCCCGGCTGGAGGCCCTGTGTGAGCTCCTCCATGACGAGATCGTCACGGACCTCCAAGAAGGTGGGGAAGGGCCTCTGACGGGTGATCCACGTCCTGAGGTGGGCGTAGCGGTCGCTGAGCCCCCGGAGGACGTTGAGGACCAAGATGCGATCCTCCACGGGCCACCCGAGGTCCCACAGGGAGTCAACCATGCCCTTCATCCGACGGCAGAACTCGCCGACGGAGAGGTCACCCTGGACGAAGGTGCGGAAGCTCGCGTAGAGACGCAGAGCCCGGGCCTCGGCGTTGCCCAGGAACTAGCCCTCAAGGGCAAGCCACGCCCGGCGCGCGTCAGGGGAGGTGCGGATGAGGTCGTGGAGGTCCAGAGAGATCGTCCCCAGGATCCAGGAGAGGACGATGCTGTCGAGACGGAGCCACGACGACGTCTGGACGGCGATCGAGGCGTCGACGAGGACGTGGTCGTCGAGGGCGTAGCGGCGAAGGGTGAGAAGCACCAGATCTCGCCAGCGGGCGTAGGAGGGCGACTTCGGCTCGAGGACGGCCGGGACAAAGAGGCGAATGTTCTGGACCCCCCGACCTGGTAGTGAAGCTGGGCCACGAGCGGGTCGGCCGGGTCGTGCCAGAGGACGGCGGTGTGAGACACACGGCGACCCGGCGAGGCAGAGGAGGTGGCCCCAGCGACCGGAGAGGCGGGAGAGAGGAGCCGCTCCGCCTCGGCGATCTGGCGAGCCAAGGCGTCGGCCACGTCGCGCTCGTGTTCCCACACGAGGGCGGCCGCGCGCACCCGGGCCTGCCCCTCAGCGGCGGCAGCCCGTGCGGCGACGAGGGCGGCGGTGAGGGCGGAGTCGGGGCGCGCTCCGGGAAAGGCAGCAGCTTCGGGCCGGTCCACCACCACCGGCGGCAGATTGGGATTCCCGGAGGCGGTCCCTGGAAGGCCCCCGACGACCTCCCCGGCATCCAGCGGCGCAGAAGGAGTGGCACCGCCGGCGGCCGCGCCACCGACAGCTGTCAGGGCAGCGGCTGGCCAGGGAGAGTGACCGGCTATGCCCCCCCCCCCCCCCCCCCCCCCCCCCGCAGCCAGGGCAGCAAGGGCGGTGAGGGTAAGCACCTGGCCCATCGGTGCGGCCTGAAGAGAGACCGGCCAAGGGAGAGGTGGAGGGGCGCCGCCGGGGATGGGCAGAGGCACCGCAGGGCGCGGCTGGGAGGAGGAAGGGGCGCCTTCGGTGCCTGCTGGGTCCGCCTGGGCAGCAGGGTGAGAGGCGGCGGCCGTTGGGGAGAGGGCGGCGGCTGCTGGTGAGAGGGCAGCGGCTGCAGTGGCCGCCGGGGAGAGAGGCTGAAGGGCGGCGGCTGCAGGGTCAGCAGGGAGGGTGGCGGCTGGTGTGGGCGGCTGGGAAGCAACCTGGGCCCAGGATGGAGAAGGGAGAGAGGGGAAGACTTGGAAGTAGGAAGGAGAGGGAGAAGGAGGTGGCCGGCCGGCCATGGGGGGCGGCGGCACCTGCTAGGGGCCGGCGGCTGGGAGAGGTGGGAGGGGAAAGGCTGCTGATACCATGCTAGATTGTGATTTTCTATTGATTAGGGCTAACCCTAGAAGGGTAGCTATATAGGTTCCATACATGGGCCACATGGGCCTTAGCCTCATGGGCCTAATACACATACTCCAACACCAAACCCACACACACAAACACCCACTACAAGGAAACTAAATCGCCGGTTAAAAGCAAATGGACAACCCAACCGCTACAGCAGTCCTTTAGACCGCTCCTCCGGCAGTGAGCAGGGAGATCCCCTTGGCTCCTGCCAGGCTCCACCAATGGGTCTCTTCCCTTGCCAAAGCCAGCACCATATTAACATTTGGGGTTGCACCATTGAAAACGCAATCATTTCTATGCCACCAGATACTCCAGGCTCCCAAAATGACTAGAGAGTTCAGACCCTTCCTCAAATCTCCACTAGCAGAATTATCAACTTTTCTCCACCATTCATCGAAGGAGAGCAAGTGATGCAAAACCAAAATGCAACAGAAGGGAGAACCAAAAATCTCTTGAGAATACACAGCCCACAAGAAGATGTTGAATATTTTCCTCCTGTTGATCACATAGTAGGCACTGTTCACTTTTACAGGGAATATATAAAGCTCAGCGAAATTTATGGTCCCAGAAAATCATGAAGGTGAAGCAAACTGTTCTCACACTCCACACCTGGAACTTGTGACATTGTAATCAGCAGGTATTGTAGTATTTCAATGGATTTATACTCCATTTTCCTAGCTCAAAATCCTCAGCCGGCTCATAAAAAAAAAGGCTCTCTCTTACTCCAGGAATTGTTGTCCAACAGAAGACATTCTAATCAGGTCTTCATACTCATGAATCAACCAACTGTACTTAGTTTACCATACTAAAAAGAGCAACTAATCCTAGAAATAGTATGCCAATTGGATTTAAAAAATGCGACCCTCTTTAAGTCTAAAAAAGACCAGTCCGAACAGCTGCCAACACACTGATGTATGAACCAACAATTTCTTCAGGAAACCTGTTCGCGGCTGCAAACCAACCAACCAGTCTACTCCCTCCTTGTCAAGAACCAATGTTAAAAGAGCAAGCATCCCCATTAAGTCCCGTTACCTTCTATGCGGAAGCTGCGTAGCATTAGCATTGGACTGATCCTGGATTCCGGGACCACCATTTACCGTGGAGAAACATTGTGCCCATACGCTAAGCATATTTCAGTGGTCATAGAGTTTGGAACCAAACAGTTTTAGAAGCTATATATAGGCGAGGAGAGGGAAAAATTGCTATGAGAGGAAAAGAAAAAGAAAAAGAAAAAGAAAAAGAAAAGACGTGATTTTAGATCTTGAGGAGAAGCTAATCATTTGAGCTTGATTGCTTGAAAAAGATAAAATCGCTTTCCACGTGTCAAATTAGAGTCAAATTAACCCAAGACACGCAATGATTAGATGATGAGATCACTAAAAATAGCGCCTCCTTGCACACACAAGACAAGCAGTTTAGCCGAGTCAATTGTACAAGCTGTTATTAGAGCAGCTTCAACAGATTGGGTAAATGTATTCGAGAAGCTATTTATAGCTATTGTGCTCTAAAAAAACATTCCAACAGCTTTTCTATATTGTTTTCTATTTTTCCCAGCTGGCTATCCCACCATTCTCGCTGGCCATATTTCCCTAGCGAGTCATGTTTGCTATCTGTGTTTTTCAATTTAGCTAGGCTGTTGTAAAACTCTACATTTTAGATGGGCTTTCTATTTTACATAATGGCTATATCTCATAATTTAGCATCTAATTTTACCAAATCTGTTGGAGTTGCTCTTAGAGCTAGGGAAACCAGCAAAAGTCGAGGCGACTTTCTCGGCAGCAAGCTACGCGCTCGCGTTCAGCGCAGAGTCGAAGAACTTGACCGAAACAACGGAAGAAATAAAAGAGAGAGAGAAAGAAAGACGGCAAGGGCAGGCGCACCTCGAAGACGAAGCGGTCGAGGAGGAAGCGGACGGTAGGGAAGAAGAGAACGAAGGCGGGGAGCGCGAGGAAGTCGCCGTACGCCGGGTAGGCCTCGCGCTCCCAGTCCACGGCCGCCAGGAGCCGCCGCGCCGCCTCCCCGAGCACCATCCCCGCTTCCCCAGCCCAGGCCGGATCGAAGGCAACTTCTGGAGTCCCGTGGTGGCTGCAGCCAGAAAGATCGACGGGATCGGACCCGATTCGGCGGCTCTGTGAAGGAAATCTCTCGGGGAGGGAGGACTCCCGCTGTGTGGCAACGCAGCGCCCTGCTCCCCTCTGTTTCGCGACCTGTGTGAAAGCGATTTTTCACTTTCCCTGTTCGTTTGCCGCAAGGTTTTCCCCCGTGTTTTGGTGCCTTTTGTACTGTCAGATACGGTACGGAAAATTCCAAAATGTTGGGAATTGTAGCGAAGTGACGGACATCAGCATGAGGTAGTGATTAGATGGCGTAAAAGTTGTTGTAAAGTTTGTGTAGTACTTTTTGTTGTTATTTGGTAAAATTTATCCAATCATGATCTAACTAGGCTCAAAAGATTCGTCTCGACATTTACAGATAAACTGTACAATTAGTTATTTTTTTACCTACATTTAATACTCCACGCATGCATCCAAAGATTCGATGTGACGGAGAATCTTGTAAAATTTTTGGAATTTTGAAGAAAAACACTGCCTGAATTGGTGTCATTTGTTCGATCGGGTTTGTTTTTTTTTTCGCCTAAGGCTAGAGTTTAGCCACAGGTTGAATCTTTGATACAAGTATTAAATATAGGCAAATTTTAAAACTAATTACACAGATTGAGACTAATTTGCGAGACGAATCTATTAAGTCTAATTAGTTCATGATTTGACAATACGGTACTATAGTAACTATTGCTAATTAGGCTTAATAGATTCGTCCTGCAAATTAGTCTACTCTTGTGTAATTAGTTTTATAATTACCTCATATTTAGTCCTTCTTGTTAGCATCTGAACGTTAGATGTGACACGAACCAACTTTTAGTCCGTGGATCAAACATCTTCTCTATGGCCATTATCAGTGCAGTGTTTATAAGTAGTTTCCAGTAGTTACATAGATCTTTAGAAATTTTATGTTGACTAGCAAATATGCACGTGAGTTGTTACGGGAGAAGTACACTGTCAACCGTTTATGGTAAACAATTACTTTATTAATTTCTAATTAAAGTTAGCAAGAAGTTAGTTGTAACACCCTCCGTGTTAGCGCGCAAAATAACTCACCAAAGCATGTCATGAGCATCATGTTTATGTGATTTTACATGTGTTGAAGTGTGTAGAACCATTTGAGTAACTTAAAATAATTAATAAAAATGTTAAATGGAAGTCGACGCGATAGCCTTTGTTATATTACCTAAGGTCTAAAACTAATTTTTATTGAACAAAAAATACTATAGGACATATATGTGAACCTTAAATAAAGTTTGTAGTGCGAACTTTATAGGTGATAATGCAACGTTCGTCGTAGCAAGGGGTCATTGCTAGCTGATAGTTCTAGTAGCTCGAAGATTGAACTTGTAACAAAAAATCAGCCCAAGATTTAGAGCGATTTTCAAGTCTGAAAACAGCTTGACGAGACCATGTTCGGGGATTTGTTTTGCTTAAGTTTGTTAGTAGATTGTGTCGTGGCTTAGCCCTGGTAGCTAGCCCTAGGTACCCTCTTAGGTATGGTATAGTTGGTTGAGCTCGAGTCAAGCTTGGTTAGTGGGTACGTGCGCTTTAAAAATCGTGCATGATCTTTGTCTCAGCTGTCGGTCTCTGCGAGCGCGGTCACCCTGTGGGCCACAGATGCCGTGCGCCTAGCCGCGCTGCCGCACTGGGCTGGCTCGGTCCGTCCTGGCCTGGCCGTGGTCGTGCGCAGCCGGCCGCTGCCCCGCGCTGCCCTCCCCACGTTGCGCGCGTCGGGGTCAACTCGACGTCGCGTCCGTGCCCTAGCCTAGTGCCGATGTTGGTCAGTCGACCGCCTGCTCGCGCACTCCACTCCCTCACCGCCGCCCACGTCTTGGTGTGTCCCCTGTGCGCGCGCCGTCTGATCGCGTCGGCCCCAGGCAGCCAACTCGGAAGTAACCCGAGCGCTGACTCCTTCCCCCCTCTGCCACCATGGCCACCGCCTCGCGCTGTTCTGTTGTGGCATGGTGGAGCCACCTCGGCCCAATTCGTCTTGCACGCTGCTTCACAAGCCAGTGCCCCAGCCACCCGTCCCCACCTCGCCTCACATCGCACGCCAGCGAGCTCCAATTTGAAGTTTGCTCGGCACCGGACCATTAAGGCCAAGCTCGGCCGTGACCATGGTTGCCCTCCACCCGTGCAGCTCGAGCCTAACCAAGCACACTGGCGGGTTCGCCTCCACCTACCCTGCACGCTGCGCACCACCCCGAAACTTCTATCGTCTCCTAGCGTCCCCTGACGCGACTGCGCCACCATGGGCGCCGCCGTACCCCCTTAGGCACACGTGGCCGACTCGTTTCTGGCAAGCTCCGGTCGAGCCATTGCTTCGTCCGAGTTCGGGGTAAGTCACTGGAGCTCACCCACCCCCGCTACCACTCTCTTAGCATCCCAGCTCACCGGAACATGGCCATCATCGCCGCAGGTTGCTCGCCGCCGTGGGGAGGCCACCCTACCTCACCTCTGACCTCTGAATCACTGCCTGGTACCGCACGTCAACCTCTAGGTGAGCACCGGCCCCCTAGCTAGGCTTGCGCGGGCCCGAGTTGCCGGCGTAGCGGCTCCGTACCGGCCGTGCGGCACCGGCAGGCGCGGGGAGCCCTGAGGACCTCCCCGTTGCGAAGGAGTAAAAGTGCAAGGGTTTTAGTGCTTAAGTGTTGATTGGTAAAATAGTGGGCTTCGCGTTGTGTAAAACGTCTTAAGACGGAGGACTCATTAGCAATGTTGCCTACGCGCGCGGGCTCCTTCACCTTGGGCCGCTTTAGCACATGGGCCGCGCCTATCGTGGGCCGCCTCGCGTGCATGGTTGCGTGCACGCGCACGCGGCGCGCACTGGGCGTCTCGTTCGGGCCGCGCTGAGGGAAATGAGTTTCCTTTTTTCTAGCGAATTAAGTATTGCTTTTATAATTTAGTTATGAGCTAAACTTTGGTAATTAATATCAAATTGTGTAGTTGTCCAAAAATTATGAAACCACTTTGGTTAAGTTTCTAAATTCATGATCTACCTGACTGTATACTTAGTTTATGTGTTTCTGTGATGATGCAGAGATATATTAAATCATTTAGGAAGGCTTTATATCGCTAGGAGTATATTTGTAGGAATTTTTGTGGCAAATAGGTAGTAGCTTTGGTCGTGAATTTTTTGCAGTAGCCTTGTTGTCTCATCATGTGCTTGCTGTAAAATTTATAGCATTAAAGTAGACTATTTCATATGATAGCGAAATAGCCTTTAAAACAAAAATAAATAAAAAGCATAATATCGGCTTGTAGATAAAGCAACTATAAGAGGAGTTTGATATCTTAATTGATGATGATAGATAGCATGTTACCTTAGTCATTAGAGCTAGTCTTGTAGCTTAGCATGTGTGTTGCATTTTAAGAGTTGTTGTTGCTTTAATACTAAATGTTGCATCATTATCGCATGCACGTAGAGAACGACCTGGTGGAGTTTGGGACCGCTGACGATCAGGAGTACGAGGAGATCGTCGAAGAGTACGAGGAGGAGATCTTCATACCAGAGGAGTTTCAGGAGCTGCCCATGACTGACACCACTGACCTTACACCTGCCTAAGGCAAGCCCCGGTGCATAACCCATATTTTTGATAATCATTATATATATATGTAGTGAATTTACGTTACAGGAATTTTATGATGCCCACATGCATATATATATTTACCTATAAGTCTTACTAGTGCAGGATCGCGTAGTGCTTTGCTTAGGTTTATCGGTAGCGTAAGTAACCTGTCGTTACTCACAACAGGTGATTATTATTATAATAAATCTCAAAATGAAATGGTGAAAAGGAAATGGTGACCAGACAGGGATGTGGTATGGGTATTGGTGGGTGTAACAGGTTGTGTCCCGCGGCCACGGGGCAGAGCTTGTGTGCATTGTTTTCCCTGTCCGTGTCGGTTAAGGACTGTTCATTGCATGGACCCTGGTCAAGTTACAGACTTATTATCTCGAGCACATACTTGCTTATGGGAGCAGGAAGACTGGTTACTCTCTTGTCATAGGCTCTGGCTCTTTCTGGATCGATTGATCGGAGGCGGGGATAGGTGGAGGTCTAAGCACCACTTTGAGGTTGGGCCTCAAGTGTGGGGGCTTTGAGTCCAAGTTTGGACGGGGACCTCGAACCCGTGACAGGAGCACGGATTGGTCTCGCTTATGCCTGGGTGCAACCAAGGCGTGTGTTTTTTGGGTACCCAGCTGGGCACATTGATTCGCGAATCGCCGTTTCTACGTGACAATACGGCTTGACTATGCTCTGACACCGTAGTAAGAACTGTCATATAAAAGATAGAAAAATGACTCTGACTGCTCAACCCTTGCTTGAATTTAGAACAGGTGCTTACTTAGTATGTTGGATAATAAATAAAACACGGCTGCTATTAATCTAAGGAAATAAGGACGCACTCTTAGTATTGCTTTCCGCAAACAAGAAACCCATAAGCCATAAAGCCTATCATATTTCTTGAGAGTCGGAAAATATATTTCCTAGTCGAGTAAGTCTTGCGAGTATATTATGTACTCAGAGTTTATTTTACCTTTGTTGCAGGTGCACCTTGAGAAGCTAGGTCTTATGTGGAGGATTCTTTTGGTGGGCACAGATGGATTCTCGTATCGTATCGCTAGACATTCATTTCATTTTCGTTGTTTATTTTATCGTACTCTGAACTCTGGTATTATATTAAATAATTTCTGAGACTCTATGTTGTATGCAATGGATTAAGTATTGTAAGCTTGTGCTCATTATTGAATCCTAGATATAAAATGTTGATTGTTCGAGCTCTCCCGTTGGGTGTGCTCGATGGAACTGCTCGATTTAGCTCCCTTTCGGGGTACTCAGTGTCTAGTGGAAGACAAGTGCCTCCAAAAGCGTGTTAAATCGGTCGGTTCTGCCACATTAGTTGCTAGATTGATCTGTCTGTCAACGGCTGTGACAAAAGACTTCTTTCGATTTTCTACATGGCAGTCCTCATTAGAGATTGCAGAGATATATTTATCTTGACTAAATTAAATTATAAATTGTTCAAGATTTTAATTTTACAGTTTGATTAGTTGAATGACCATATGTTGATCCAGATTTCAGTAAGAACAATTTTCTTTCAAATAATAACTATATCAACAACTTATCATTGATTATCTTTATTTTTTTAGAAGAAGAGTTAATGGTCCAATGCCTATGTGTCTATTTAATATTGATTTTTTATATTTATATTATAATAGTAAATATGTCCGTGCATTGTAACGGAGAAAAACAACTATCAAATGACTATGGGCAACGGCGACGGAAATGGTATATATCTATTTATGATTTACCTTTTCTATAAAATCTAAAATTTCTTTGTGGAAAAAAATCTAAAATTTATTTTATGATGAATATGATATCCAAAATATAAGTTAATATTGGCAATAATATGACAATGTCCTATTAAGCCCGTGTTGAATTAAAATATAACCTTAATAGATTTGTTCTCTTATCGCAAAGCATAGAAATATGTAGACAATGTACCATAACTTCAATTTCATACTATCTTTTGTTACTGTAGTTAAATATTGAGTTCTGTGACTTTCTTCGAGGACCAATAAAATATGTAATTCTAATGTCTGCTTAAAGTTGGGAAAGAGTTAGCGTTGTATCAAGAATTAGTTTGTCCG
The DNA here is from genome assembly GCA_038087645.1 of Saccharum hybrid cultivar R570. Classification (NCBI taxonomy): domain Eukaryota; kingdom Viridiplantae; phylum Streptophyta; class Magnoliopsida; order Poales; family Poaceae; genus Saccharum; species Saccharum hybrid cultivar. The sequence goes on from JAQSUU010000198.1 coordinate 4,778,700, forward strand.
CTGATGATTATGGTGAAAGACCTCTCTCGACTTTCCACATGTTAGCCTCCGTTGGGAACTGTAAGAGTACATTTATTTGGACTGGATTAGACAATAAACTGCACAAGATCCAATCCATGACTTGATTAGTTAGGCCATCGACTGATCTAGATTTTAACAAAAATAAGATTTGTTTCTAATCTTTGTTTCTTATTAAGTAACGATCAATGATTCTGAGACTTGTAACAGTCGTTTATTATTTATTTATTTTGACTTTTTGAAAAACAAAAAATTCAAAGTGGATGGAAACAACAGGACGGATACAAAGAAGAAAAAAATAGAAAGAATGTTCACAACACACGTTCATTCCTATGAACGCACGAACGCAAATCCTACCTCTACAAGCATCTTCGAAGATTGAGCCGATAAATCTTCGAGAGACACTTTGTTGTTAATGAAAACGTCTCCTACCACTGAAAAATAATGCTATTAAATCCTGTAATATTTGCTCTCTTGGCTACATAGCCTTTGGTATTGAGACCTGCTGCCTATTTTTTTAGCAAAATTGAGACCTGCTGGCTGAGCTGTCCCATATGTGATCGGCCTTGAAAGCCCACACTAGACCGGCCAAGCCCAGCCCGTGCAGAGCCCACACGAGGATGACTTGGCTGGGCCCCTGAACCCTATCCCCTCCCTTCGTAAACCCAACGTCCACTTCCCACTGCCACTCGCTTTCGCCTCTTCCGGTCTTCCCCCTCTTCCCCACCCGGCCACCTCCCACCACACTCGCTGGCATGCTCGCCGTCTCGCCCCCTCCCCGCCTTCCTCTCCTCACCTTCACCCCCCTCCGCGCTTTCCCTCCCCTCCCACCTCGTCGCCGTGGCCTCTCCCGCCGCTGCATCCGCCGCAGTAGCACCCATCTCGTCCTGCTCCGCGCGCGCGCAGGGCGTCATGCTGGTATCGTGATCGACGTCGACGAGATGGCTGAGAACGGGGACCGCGACCTCCCCGTGGACGTATCGTTCACGAGGAGGCTTCCCCCCGCGCTCACTGTCAGTGACGGCCTCGACGCACTGCTGCGGGCCGCCAATGAGGTCAAGGCCACCCCGCCTGGTGGCGCCAGGAGCGGCGTGATCAGGTTCGAGGTACGGTGTGGGTATATGTAGTTACTACGATGCTGTTTTGCTATTCAACCCTCTTTGATTCCATCGCTGCCTGAGAAATCTTACGGCCGCCGCTGATCAATGGTAGAGTTGTGTATGTGAGAATACGGAGTTTTGATCACTTTCGGTTGGTCAATTCGTTCGTACCCAATTGTTACTCCCTCCATTCCATAAGACATTCCAAGAATCTTGAAGAGTCAAAACATCTTGAATTTGACTAAAATTATAGAGAAAATTATAAAAAGTTATAACATCGAATAGGTATACTACGAAAATATAATTAATGAAGAATCTAATGATACTTAATTGGTGTTATAAATATTATTATCTTATCATATACTTCCTCCATCCCAAATTATAAGACGTTTGACTTTTTTGACACCAAGTTTGACCACTCGTCTTATTCAAAAATTTGTGTAAAATATCAATTCTTTTATCGTGGCTTGGTATATTAATAAAAGTTCCTCAAGAATGACTTAAATTTGACTATGTTTGTACAAATTTTTTGAATAAGACGAGTGGTCAAACTTGCGATCAAAAAAGTCAAACGTCTTATAATTTGGGATGGAGGAAGTAAATTTGGTCAAACTTAATCATTTGACTCTCCAAGATTCTTGGAATGCCTTATAATTTGGGATGGAGGGAGTAGAACGCAAAACATCTCCCTCCAATTTGTTAGCTCGGGACTAGATTGTTAGAGTCACCCTGGTAGTGGTAGGCTGGTACTTGATGGATGTTGTTAGTTTTTATGTTAAACTTTTGATATAGTGCAATTCTATCACTCAGTATCTCCTTCGGGTAATGGGTTTATAAATTTATGGCCAATGCAGCGTTTGGATTTACCCTCAAACTTGTGCTCTGTTTCCCCTTAAGGTTCAGCTAGGCTTCCTAGATTCTTTAGAGGGCTATTTACCCAAATCTGTGCAGCCAGAGCACTGTTTGCTTTTGGCATGGACATGTGCAGCATGTGCATTTTTCTAGAATTTCTGTCAAGATTCTGAAGTATATGCATTCAACTATTATAGTGATCTAACTAGTTTTGGCGTGAGTTTGTCTATCTCTTTAAGTCCAAGCGATACTGGAAGTTGATTAACGCAACATACAATGGTGCAGGTACTTGTTCCACCCAGTACAAAGGCACTTAAGTGGTGCTCTCAGTTTAGAGGATCATCATTGTTTCCTCAGTTTTATTTATCAAGGAAGCTGACGTCTGCTCCATCATTTCAACTTGAAATCTGTGGCATTGGCTCCGCAATATGCTTTCATGGTTCCTACCTAGTAAAGAATGAATTTGATTTGGTATCGAGGTGAGGTTTCACCCCCCTCCTTCCTTCCTTCCCTCCCTCCCTCCCTCTATAACAAAATTAACGACTTACTTTTCCTTGCAGATATATTTCTTCTGACTCACACTTGATAAAGGCTTACGGATTTGTAGACATGAATTATGACAAGGAATCGCCATTAGTAGAGGAGAAACTTGGCTCATATTACTTCTTCATCCCTCAAGTAATAACCTTCATTTTCCTATGGCATGCACACGGTCTAGGACTAGAAGTATTTTGATCAGCCTTTGTGCAATATAAACTCAATGCAGAAGTCATTTTACATTCAGATAGAGGACAATTCTACACCTCAAGTTTTATGTACAATCTGTGATATACTTGATCTTTATGGCTATGGATCATATAGTTGCATTGATAGTTTGATACAAAGCTGAAAAACTTAAGGTTCCCTTTGTAGTGTTAGTCTTAATTCGTCAAAGCAATGTTAAGTGCAGGATGATTCTTTGTTGAAGAAACAATATTCTTAGTTCTTACATGCAGTAGTAGTGCAATTGCGCTGATATAAACAGGGCTGAGCTTAACTTATGTAAATAAAAAAATGCTAGAAGTACAACTTTGCTTGATTGACTACCAAGGGATCCTGACTTTGCCCCCGAAGAAAGTTGGTGAATGGAAATGTCTGGGTGAGTATTATGGCCATAACATTGCGCAATTTAAGATTTTTTGTTGTATAATTTTACATCTCAATATCCATTTTGAGTATTACCCATGCAAAAGCAATGCTACAAAAAAGAGTCCAAAGTGGAAATCAACCCTGTTGAGGGATGATGAAAAATGTTGAATGATGTTTTTTCTTCTATGTATTTTCTGCAAACCAGTCATGTTGTAATCTAACCCACAATCCACAGACTCTTGTTTTTCAGTTATTGTTTGCAGGCATCACATAAATATTTGACTTCTAGCATTTCTGATGCTTTAGCACATTTATTTTACAGGTTGAGTTGAGTGAGTTTGATAGTTGTTCCATATTATCATCTACCCTGGTTTGGGACGATTCTATTTCTCACAAGTTCGAGGATGCGGTTTCTTTATTTGAATCTTGTTTTGATCAGGTATGTGGAACTAGATAACAATTTTTCAGTTTTTCAACTTATTGCTAAATAATTTTGATTTGTCTTTTCTTATTTCTCACTTAGTTATTGTATTTTTTGTAACTTCTCCTTTGATGATTTTGTTATTTCGTTTGACCAAATTTACAAAGACTCAGTATAACATGTTATTTGATGGACTTCACTTTTTAATTTTTATGCTACATTATGCTTCTGTATCATCTGATCTAAAGAACTTCATTACTTTGTCAAAACAAATATAGTAGCTTATTATTCAATTTAATATTTATTTTCCCATCTGAAACAGATACAAAATAGCTATGATTCTTCAGCTAGCATTTCTCACAAAGGCTTGGTACCAAGTTACATTTCTGGAGATGCACATTTGTCAGAGACTGGAAATGCTCAGTTGGTAATATTTCTGCCTTGGATTGCATAGTACGGATTGCAAATTTAAATGTTGGAAATTTGGAGGAAAACCCCACATTATAGCTAGGATGATGCAGCTAGTACCCCATCCAGGGTAACCACAATTTTCCTAATACCCTATGGCATTTGGTTGTTAATTCTGATTTGTTGGATCCATCTTACAGGTGTATTTGGATGCAGAAGTGTTAGCCTCAATAGATGCCAAAGCTAGTGTGCAAAAGGTATCCCCTTAACCTTGGTGCTTCCTGGAACATTATACCATGCTTTGTTTGAGATTGAGTTGTTTTCCAAAAAAAAAGACTTCTGCCCTCCTTGAAAAATATCATGCTTCTTACAGAAGATGTTTGGCCTGTATCATGGTAGAAAACACATCTTATAATCTTACCACGTGGAATCAGAGAATGTGTAAAGTTTATTTTTCGTCCCTAAATATTTGTTACAGTTCGAAAGTAAACCTTCCATAAAAACGCCAAATCCATTAAATCTCTGAGTCATTAAATTGGTGGGGGTACTGGGGTGACTAACATGTTGGTGCCACCTGGGGCTAACTTGATACATTTGTCTTGACCTACTCCTAAGGTTCTCAGACCAAAACGCTGGGCACTAAAACTTTGCAGTAGAAATGGGCCCGCAAAATTGGGGGACAAAGAAACATTTTCCTGTTAATTTACCTTCTTTCTGAAAGTGTAATTTATGTCCTTTGTATCATTAAATTATATCCCTGATCACATCTGACACTCTTCTTTTGCAGGAGAACTTTCTGACTTCTGATCAGTCATTTGTTAGATTTTCACCACAGCTATTCCTTTATTCGAACATGGTATGATACCGCCCAAGTATCTTTAGCTGAACGTTAAAAAAGTATCTTTAGCTCATTAGCTGCATATGGCCAACAATTTATTATTCAAGTATATAACCTTGGTATATTAGGATTCACTGCAGTCTACATCACTTGCCAATTCAAAAAGGCAGAGAGAAGGAGAAGGAGAGGGAGAGGGAGACGGAGGGAGGGAGGGAGGGAAGGAAGGAGGGAGAGCTATACCAAAATAGCTAATATTGTTCTGTACCATCTGTAGGAGTTATATTTGCAACGCAACACGATTGAATCTTTCATCAAGAGTTGCTCTAACATAAATTTAGCATGGGCATCCCTTATAGTTGAAGAATGTGTTAGGCTCGGTTTCACGGTAAGCTTAACCAACTTAGTACCTTTAGCATGTCTAGAATTATTCTAATCCATTTTGCTTTAGTACTTTTGTATAGCTCCAGGGTCGAGATCATCCCCGCTTGCACTTTCTGCTACAGGCCATCCTTTGACAAAATGCATATCATGTTATGATGAACGTTCACTTGGATTTCATGCTCTTGGCTATGGGAGAGGTTCTCGAAAGCCAGCAGTAGTAATCACATCATCAGGAACCGCTGTATCAAATCTTCTTCCTTCAGTGAGTGGCAGATTTGTTTCACTAAAAAATGCACCTTTTCCTTATTATAATGCTACGAGCCTTCATAAATACACATAATTTTTCTGTTCCATAACCCAACAAGTTTTGCATATAGTAGTGCTTTTGTATACCTTTAGGGGAAGGCATATGGTAGTAATTCCCGTAAAATAAAAGAAAAATAATTTGGATGTGGTAGTGCATGTAGTTCTATGAATCAAACAAAATATTATCTGGGTTAAATCAAAGTTTCACTGTGTCACTCAAATGTAGGTGGTTGAGGCAAGTCAAGATTTCGTACCAATTATATTACTCACAGCTGACCGTCCTCCTGAGTTGCATGATGCTGGAGCTAACCAAGCCATCAATCAGGTACCTCTGATTGCATATACATTCTAAAATACAAATTCTTGAAAACATTTGTCTTAGTCTGCATGGGTTTCAGCACTCCTAAAATTCTGAATTTCTTATGACACATTAAGATTTGTAGGTTCTGCCATTTTCTCAACAGTATTATTGTGTAAATATGTTTTATATGCCAAGTGAACCCTAAGATCCATTATATCCCCCACATAAGGAAACACCAATAAATAAAGTTGCACTTGTTAGGATTGCAACTTTGGCACTTGACTTTTTCTTATTTTTGTTCTAGGCAAACTCATTTACCAGGTTCTGTCTTCTTCTTTTTCTGTCTCAACAGTTTAATTTCCATTTTCAGGTCAATCACTTTGGTACCTTTGTAAGATATTTTTTTAATCTCCCCCCACCTGGAGACCAAATCCATGCAAGAATGGTTCTCACTACACTTGATTCAGCAGCCTACTATGCAATGCAAGCACCACAAGGCCCAGTGCATATAAACTGTGCTTTTAGAGAACCACTAGATTACACTAATCAACATTGGAATGTTGACTGTTTGCGAGGTTTGGATAAGTGGTTTAAAAATAGCGAACCATATACTAGATACCTAAGAATGAAAACAGTTTCTTCTTTTGGTAATTACTCTTGCTCAGTAATGGAGGTCCTGGAGATCATAGAGAAGGCAGAACAAGGGCTTCTTTTAGTGGGTGCTATTCATACGGATGAAGATATGTGGGCTGTAGCTTTACTAGCTAGGCACCTATCCTGGCCAGTTGCTACAGATATTCTGTCTGGACTGCGATTGCGGAAAGTCGTAAATTCATTGCCAGGGCTTGATAAGAGCATTTTGTTTATAGACCACATTGATCAAATTCTATTGTCTGATTCTGCTAAAAACTGGATAAGCCCGGATGTCATTGTTCAGGTTTACCTTCTCAAACCTCATTGATTCTATATTCTTTCCACTGTTCCCTATATCTTTCTTTTTTTCAGTAATTATGCGGTGTATTTAATATGTCATAAGTTTTTGAAGCTGATGCTGTTTGATTGGCAGATTGGTAGCCGTATTACTAGCAAACGAGTGGGAATGTTTCTAGAGACTTCCTTCCCATCTTCCTACATCTTGATCGATAGACATCCATGTCGTCATGATCCTTCACATGTTGTCACTCACAGAATACAAGCTAATGTAGCAGAATTTGCTGCTAGTTTGTGCCGGTGTACTTTTCAAAGAAAGAGAAGCAGATGGACAGAAATTTTGACCATTCTTAATTCAGTGGTATGAGCTGAAACATGGTAGCTATCTTGTAAAGACATAACATGCTTTATAAACATACAAACATGGCCATATATGGATAATTAATCCGTCTGCACTTAACCATTTGTTATAAGCCTTTAATCCATCAATCTTGCACTAATACAGCTATTTTATAATGGATAAAAAGGTTCACTGCACCTTGAAATTTCAATGTAGCAAACAGTTTTTGTCATGTACCTTTTTTTGCTATCATGGCATAACTGGATATTTTATTTTTGCTAGAGCTCCCTCTCCCTGGGAATAACTGAAAAGGTCTTTTGGCCCTTATGCTATTGAGTTTTGTTCTCACAAACTGTTGCCCACTCCAGGTTTCTCAGGAGATAATGTTTCAGATACATGCAAAGTGCTCACTTACAGAACCATATGTTGCTCATGTAATTGGGGAGTCACTTTATGGTGATGCTGTCATGTTTGTTGGGAACAGCATGGTCATCCGAGACTTAGATATGTTTGGTAACGGTTGGATGGATTACACTACAAATGGAAATAATGTGAGGACACATCATTTTCCAGACTTTGTTGGCACTGCAGTGGCTGGGAACAGAGGAGCAAGTGGCATTGATGGTTTAATCAGCACAGCAATCGGATTTGCTGTTGGATCAAACAAGCATGTAAGTCATTTCTTTAGTTAAAGTCCACGCTCTAGGGAAATTATTCCTCTTAGAGGCAATGAATTTTGTACATTTTCTGATTAAATGATAATATATTCTTGTACATTTTCTATTTATCTTAGACTTAAGCCTGACTTAAAATAATTTTCATACTAGTATAGGCATATTATAGCACTTCATTTAATTTAAGACATGCTTGTTCTTCTTAAAAAAGGGTGGTGTTCTTATCAGTACATTTGTACTTAATCATTCACTTGAGGAATGAGGAATGAATTTTTAGGCTTTTGGCAGAACTTGACTCTGCATGTTTTCAGGTATTCTGTGTGGTTGGTGACATATCTTTTCTTCATGATACAAATGGATTGGCACTTCTCAACCAAAGGTCTGTAGTTTGAACCCTTCTCTGCACCTGTCCATTAACCTGATCATCTCAGACATGACCAATTCCTATTAGATCAACCTAGTGACAGTCAACAAAAATGTTGTTACACTATTTACCCAAGCTACTCCTGTATTGTTATGATGTTGAACAGTATATTCATTATGGATAATGCTATTGATATTATTGAAGGGCATGGAGGAAACCTATGACAATAATTGTTGTCAACAACCATGGTGGTGCAATCTTCAGCTTTCTACCAGTTGCAAAAACTGCTTCACCACAGATTTTGGAGAAATTCTTCTACGCCTCTCATGACATATCAATTTCCAAACTATGTGCTGCACACAGGTAACACCAATTGCTATTCACTTATTCTGCTTACAAGGCCCCATCTGGTTGTAACAAAATTATGCTGGTATTCCTCTGAACCTGTGTATTAGCTTCAACCTTATGCTTGTAAAGTTAACTTTTATCATTGTTTTCCCCTGAAGCCAACATATATAAATAAATTAGTGATTCTAAAGGTGTTGAGATTGTTGCTTATGGTGTCTGCTATGTTCTATTGCCAAGTTTTCTTCTCAGCACTCTCATTACTTGTGTTGCAGGGTAAAACATTTTCTAGTTCAAACAAAAGCGGAGCTTCATGATGCATTGGTGAAATCCAATATGGAACAGGTTGACTGTGTGGTAGAAGTAGACAATAGTATTGATAGCAATGCCAACTTTCATAGGTTCATATCCAAACTAAATTTCATTTATCTTTTTTTACAACTATGTTCTCCATCATGTTTATATATTTGTACAAGTTCTGCAGGATCATGAGCATGTTCTCTAACTATTCTACAAGTCAGTATCTGGCCTATCTTCTAGAAGCTCCATGTCTTAAGAGTGAGGTAGATGCCATACCTGTTGACAGAATTGATTCAGTGGAATGCATGTTGTACAGGTATATGTAATAATCTGTACCAATGAATGTAGTACCCACACCTTCTCTACAATGTACCTTAGAAACTATCATTTGCACAGAATCCAGCTTTCTGCACCACGTACTTCAGGGCTATCTGATGGTAGATTCATTCATGAAGGATTTGTTCTGAAGCTTCATGTGGATGATAACATTGTAGGATTTGGTGAGGTTTGTCTTTACCACTTTTCCATTCTGCTGTTCCACTAGCATTATGATAAACCTATGTTGTTGAGGAAAGTACAGTGTCCTCTCAAAAAAGGGGAAAGTCTAGTGTAATAGTATATATGGCCGATAAGCGATAACACAGTGACTGTACTGGACAAAACAATATTTTGACATTAGGTTACCATTCTCTAATTTAAGTATACTTTACTACTATAAATTGTGGACCTGGTAGTGTTGCTCCTTTCACTTCTTCCTTCCATACAAAAATATCACTTGCTGACATGTTGGCCACACCATCACTAATAAACAGAACAAACCGCTCTTTGGGGAAAAGACCAACTACATATACTGACCAAACTCACCTACCACGATGTAATCATTTGTTGTTGCTATCATGTATTCATGTGCGGTTCCAATGTAGGCCAATGGATGCCATGCAGACTGACTAGATTTAAGTTAACAGAAGGACCTGCAAATAACCCTAAAATATTTTTGGAAAATCATTTATAAAGAAAATGGCTCAAGGTTTACTGGATCCGATCCGATGTGTCCGATTCTCATCCCAACAGTTCACATGTGTTTGCATGGTAGCACATAGCAATTGGTTTGCGCTACTAAATATGCTTTGGAGTAACTATAGCTCTGATTTTGCATGTCCAGAAAATGGTGGTCAAGTTAATTTTGTTAGGTAATACATCTTAGAGCGTGTTCCATATTTCTAGTCCTGATCGACTTCTTGTAACAGGTTGCACCAATCGAAATTCATGAGGAGGATCTGTTGGATGTCGAAGAGCAACTTAGGTTTCTTCTCCACAGGGTGAAAGATTCTGTGCTAGATGTTATTCCCTTACTGAGAGGGTCCTTTTCCAATTGGATATGGACAAGCCTCGGGATTCCTGTAGGTAACTTGTCAAAGTTGTTAATATTAATACTGACTTTGGAAGATTGGGCGCCATGAAAGTCCCATTGAGGATTAAACTTTTCCTCGTTTTGCCTTCATCTCAGCCTTCTTCGATATTCCCAAGTGTTAAATGCGGTTTGGAGATGGCTATTCTTAATTTACTTGCATCACAACAGAAATGTAGTTTGTTCAAAGTTCTCGCTGGTTGTGACCCCTTGGGCCGAGACGAGAATGTTATTGAATATAGTCAGAACAGTTCTGGAAGCATACAAATTTGTGCACTCGTAGATTGCAATGGCTCTCCAATGGAAGTAGCACTTGCTGTTGCCAAACTGGCTGCTGAAGGTTTTACCACATTTAAACTGAAGGTAACTATTTAACTTGTTCCATAATCATAACACATGGAAGTTAATGCTTTTATAGTTTCTTTTGCTAATTCGAGGTATAATATAATATCTTTCCAATTTCTCTTTGGAAGGTTGGCCGCCGTGAAAGCCCCACTGAGGATGCGACTGCTCTTCACAAAATAAGAGAAGTTGTTGGGTACCGGATCAATATCCGTGTTGATGCAAATCAGAAATGGACATATGAACAGGCAGTTGAATTTGGATATAGGGTTAAAAGTCTTCGTTTGGAATACATTGAGGTAATATACCTTATTTTCATAAGCTATGTATTAAAGGCTCGCTCACATACACATCATGCACTCACCCTATGAATGCACATACGCATACACTACCCTTGTGAGCACCTGTGAGAGACCGGTATATTTTTGAGATTGACAAAGTCACCACGGGTGTCTCACTGTCAATGGCCACGACGCTTACCACTAAATTAATAGTGCCATTTATTCGGAAAACAGGAGCACCTGTGCCCAGGTGGTTGGGTGCATAAAATAAGGAACTTGGCTACCGCTCCATCTTGTTCTATAGTACTGTTATTCAGGGCTGGGATTCATTCCATTTTCCATAATGCATATTTCCATCTTGTTCTTTCTTGAGAACCTTCTTTCACTTTTCTTTTTCTACTTTACAGGAACCAGTGAGCTCTGTAAATGATCTCATCAAGTTCTGTGAAAACAGTGTCTTGCCTGTTGCACTTGATGAGACTATTGACAACCTTAAGGGGGATATAATTCCTAAGCTTCATCGATTTGTTCATCCAGGAATAGTTGCTCTTGTGAGTACCGAGAAAAAACTTTGTGTCCTAGTTTTGAAGGTTGTTTATTCTATTTTTATATTTAACCTGGTTTAATTGTCATGCTCAGGTTATAAAACCTAGTGTTGTTGGAGGTTTTGAGAATGCAGCTCATATTGCAAAATGGGCACAGCTACATGATAAGATGGCTGTCATCAGTAGCACGTATGAGAGTTCTATAGGTTTGGCATCCTATATACAGTTAGCACATTATGTTGACCAACAGAGCTCTATAGTCTCCAGAATAAGAAACAAAGATACATGTAGAGCTGCCGCACATGGACTTGGAACGTATCAGTGGTTAAGGGAAGATGTATCAGAACAAAAGTTAAAGATCCATGCATCCCCACTTGGTGACGGAATCCGAGCCTCAGTAGAAGATGCCCATGGTTATCTTCACCATTTAAACATAAACAATGACAAGATAGAAAGGACGTATGGTGAAGAAAAACTTAGGTCATATTCTATCCAAGTTGATGCGGACGATTGTTCTTATCTAGTCAAACTTCGAGAGGCTGGTGATCATACAAATGTAAGAATTCTTCTATTCTTTTGAAAATCAGATGTCGTATTTCCTCACATAGCTGTATAAGAGTTTATTATGTGTATTTGACCAGTGATAGCACATATGTAAAACTTTCTCAATTCTGGGCTTACTGCCCCTTGGTATGTACTCCCTCCGTTTCAAATTATAAGTCGTTTTGGCTTTTCTAAAGACAAAGTTTTTTATATGCACCTAGATATACGCTATGTCTAGACACATAATAAAAACTACGTATCTAAAAAGACCAAAACAATTTACAATTTGGAACGGAGGGACTATATGAGTTATACTCTCTTTCTCTCTCTCTCCAAATTGCTTTTTACCTGCATTTTACTTGATATGCTGCTACTGCAGTAACTAGTGCCATGACCCATGATTTAACCTATGCAGGAAAAGGTTGTTCTTTTACTTCATGGATTTCTTGGTACGAGTGAAGACTGGGTTCCCATGATGAAAGCTCTTGCCCCCAGTGCACGAGTAATTGCAATTGATCTTCCTGGACATGGCGAGTCACAGATACTGCAACGTCACAAAAATTCAGAACAATTCGTTGTAACAGTTCAACTAGTTGCAGATTTATTGTTGAAGTTGATGTGCCACATAACTGATGGTGAGGTGGTGGTGGTTGGCTATTCAATGGGTGCAAGGATTGCACTTCACATGGCACTAAATCAAGATCACAAGGTAACTGTGTTTTTAAATTTCGTGTGAACTTCTTTCTGTTTTGAATGTTCTATAAAGCTTGTTGCGCCAAACAGATTCGTGGTGCTGTTACAATATCGGGAAGTCCTGGATTGAGAGATGAAGCAAGCAGAAGACGTCGTATCGCTATTGATAAATCAAGAGCCCAGTTCCTGATGTCTTGTGGACTTGAATGTTTCCTTCAGACATGGTACTCTGGAACACTGTGGAACAGGTAATAACCTGATTAAGGAACTAGCTTGTTTGATTATTGCCTGTACGAAATGGTAAAATTTATATGCATTGCTAGCACTCAGTTTGACAATTTTTTTTATTTCGTTGTATGGAACTCTTGTGTTGATGGGTGACCAAACCTTCAGTCTACGAGAGCATCCTGAGTTCAACTCTCTAGTGAGGACACGCAGTAAACACAAAAACATCAAAGCTCTAGCTAAGGTTCTTGCAGACTCAAGTGTGGGGAGACAAAAGTAAGACCGCCTTACTGTACTCATAGTAAGATTTTCATTACAGTGTTTTTGTGTCTTCTGTTTTATCAGTACCAACGGTCAATGAGTACTACTGACACGCCAAACTGATAGTGGAGTTGATAAGCAAATGACCAGTTGCACTTTGTTACTTTGTGCTACATTAGATTAGAAATTATTCATGTGATCCTGTCTCATGCAAGTTTCAATGTACCAGGTCCCTGTGGGAAGACCTGAAGCACTTGAAGAGGCCTTTACTCATCGTTGCTGGTGAAAAGGACTCAAAGTTTAAAGACATCTCGCAGAAAATGCGCATGGAGATAATGAACCACGCAGAATGTGGATCTGATGGTCCTAAAGGGAAGGAACTTTGCGAAATGATCATTATCCCAGATAGCGGCCATGCTGTGCATGTTGAGAACCCTCTTCCTTTGGTGAGAGCCGTGAGGAAGTTCTTACTAAAGCTGTATTGAGGAGAACATCTGAGACTCTGAGTGCAACCGGTTAATGGAGCATCAGGTCTTTTGGTACTGTGCTCACATGCAGGTGAAGAAAGGTTTCAAGATCGTGCTGCCCAAAAAGAACTGAAATTTGGTCTACGTCTCATCCAATTCCTATCGTCGTCGTCGTTGCAGTAACTTCTCCCGTTTGACCTTATGGTTAATAGGCAAAAGCACAAACGCGTGGCTGGTAGATCCAACTGGCGATGCTTCTTACGGCATCCGAGGGTTTTTGAACTGGCTTCCTTTCGTGATTGTCAGGGTTCTGAATTTCCTAGTCCTAGAGACTAGGGCCTGTTTAGTTGCATCCCAAAATGCCAAATTTTTCAAGATTCCTCGTCACATCAAATCTTTAGACGCATGCATGAAACATTAAATATAGATAAAAATAAAACTAATTACACAGTTTAGACGAAATGGACGAGACGAATCTTTTAAGCCTAATTAGACTATGATTGGACAATATTTGCCAAATAACAACGAAAACGATACAGTAGCATTTTGCCAAAAAAATTGGCATCCAAACGGTGCCTAGAGATAAATTGTCAGCTTATTCAGACCTGGAGTACTTCGTATGCCGGATTCTTTTCTGGGGTTCTTTGAGGCGTTTGGTCAAATTCTTACTGAGCTGCGGCGATTCAAGAAGACCTTCGTGCCGATCCTTTGTGTAATAAAAGTGGCCTCATTTTTCTTGGTCTTGTTGGGATCCGGGAACCGGCCGACTGTCGATCAACTGCGCTTTCTGTGCGATTCCTGACTGTCAATTTTAAAACCCTCTTTTAGTCTTTAGCAGCTTAGGATCTTGGTCCTTAACGACCCCGATGCGAGACAGCTTTTTATTTTATTAATTAATCGGGCACCTGCAGACGTGCCTGGTGTACGTACGCACAGTCACTCTGCCCGCACCGTCTCGCCCGTGGCATCGGCAGTTTGGCAGGTCGCCCGGCCAAGGCCAACAGGGAGCTCAACTCCCCAAGCCCGGCCACCAGTTTCCAAAAAAAAAAAAAAAGGCCGGCCACCACCCGGCGGAAGGCCGCGCACGCGGGCGCACAGAGTCCACACGTGCCGCGCCAGTGCGTGCACCGTGCGTGGCGTGGTGCCTCACGGTACAAGTGCAGCTAGCTTTAGCAGTAGGACTATGCGGTGCAAAGGAACGCCTCGGACTTGTTAAAGAACGCTTGGACATCGGTACGGGCGGGCACAGATGTTTTATAGGAGTGCTTGTATGCATAATATTAACAAGTGGTGTAAGAGATCTCGCGAGCTTGAGCTTTGACCACCAATCGATCTCGAGCTGACTGCCTGACTATATAACATAACAAAAAGGCATCGTCACTCCCTTCTATAAAGACAGTCCTACATCGCCCGCTCACCTCATTTTCCTTGAGCTTGAGGGTGGCTTCATTGTGGAATTTGGAGTGGTGGTAGTGGTGTCCATACACGGATCGGCATGGGTTGCAGAAGGGCCTCTTCAACTATTCTCATGGTCATCGTGGCCATCTTCTTGCTCGCACTTGACCATTCCGTTGCTCATGCTCGCCAGGGTAAGTTATATCATCTTTGCATTACATTGTTTCGCTATATATATGCATGTTTGAAGTTTGTAGCTGGTGTTTGCTTTTTTTTTTCGACCGCCCCTAAAGTTTGTTGATGTGTTTATTCATCCGATTTCCTGCCGATTTATCATTGCAGTGAGGAGCCCGTCCATGTCGACCGGCGAGCATCCGTCTACAAAGGAAGTACTGCAAGCGACGACGAGGAAGCACGGTGTGGAGCACACCAAGGGCAGCACTGAAACCGTGCACATGAAGACGGGATCAACGGGAGAAGCAGGCGTGGGTGGACGAAGGGCTGAACAGCCAAGCTTCGGCCGCGGAGGAAACAACAGTCCCGCCTCTGCCGAGAAGGTAGTGGTGGTTGCGAGATACGGACCCAGGCCTCACCCTAAAAAACACAACTAAGTTTAGTTAGGTACCCGTTCAAGCGTTGCTGTATGTATTTCTTGTAGCCTAGCTAGTTCCTCTCCTTCACTGTTTTAGGTTCTGTCTCAACTCTCAATAGGTAAGATAGGATAGGAAGGATCAGACTACTCCATAGATCATAATAGTGTGTTATTAATTTCATCATGTATAGAACAGTGCTGATGCATGCTTTCCTTTGAGTCGAGTCAGTCATGGAGCCATCTATCAGGTTAACTCAAGCCCCCATATTTCATCAAACAGCGCACCTTCAATTTTAGCTGTGTTTCGTTTTCCTCTCTTCTTTTCTCCCTAAGTTTTTTTTCCTTTCTTTTTTGGTGGAAAGGGGCGAGAGGCAGAGTGGAATTGCTGAGTTCGGCTGTGGTTGAACCAAGTACAATGGGGTGATTTTCAACTCATGTCTGATCGAGTTGCGTTTAATGAACTAATTAATCTTTCAAATATATATAAGAGTAAATATAAACGTCCAATAACATTCATTGATCCCACGCATCTAGTAGCGCAGCATGTAAAGTTTCCTGCCGCTTCAATCATTGTCGAGCTTAAGCCGTGAGGAATCCCAGATTGTTAAGAGGCAAGTTGAAGTTTCAGGGAGAGAGGAAAAAAGGTAAAAGTAAGGGCGCGTTTGGCAGAGCTTCTTTTGACAATTCTCAAAGCAGTTTCACATATGATGCTACCAAATGTGGCTTCACATATGATGCTACCAAACGGGGCGTGACAAACCGTGGACAAAGCTCCTCAAATCACGCTGAGAGAGGTCTGTGGGAGCTAGAGGAGCTTAAAAATCAAGCTTGGGCCCGATGCTGTTCTCCTCCTTCATGCGCCATCGGCCAGCACAATCAGACCGCACAGGCGTGCAAGCACGCATGTGCGGCGGCAAGGACGGCAGCAGAGGAGCTTCACGTGAGGGAGGGGGTGGCAGAGGAATTGTGGCCGAGGAGGAGTTGCAGCTGAGGATACATCACAACGGTAGGGGAGGGGCAGCGGTTGGAGATGGAGCGGGAGAGGAGGGGTGACTAGCGTGGTGGTGAATGGGATAAGGGAGAGAGAGAAAGAAAGAAATGAAAGATAAGAGAAAAAAGCAAATAAAGGAAGAAAAAAAGAGAAGGGTATTATGGATATTTTATTCTTTTATCTATCATGAGAAGCTATTTTACCAAATATTCTTGCGGAGCCAAACAAAGCTACTCAACCAAATAAGCTAGTGTCAGAGTTGTTTTAGCTAGAGTTGGCACCATACCCACCCTACGGAAAAAATTAAGAATTGGGTAAAAGCGGTCCCAAATAACACCAAAAAAAGTCCAGTAAAATGACACACCACATCCATCTCAAGTAAGGCTGGATAACGAGCCGGCTCGGCTCGGCTCGGCTCGGCTCGGCTCGTTATGGCTCGTCAGGATAACGAGCTAGCTCGGCTCGGCTCGTTATCCTAACGAGCCAGAAAGCCAGCTCGGCTCGGCTCGTTAAAAGCTCGAGCTGGCTCGTTAGGCTCGCGAGCCAGTTATAAAAAATATACAAAATTTAATATTTGCATTTATCAAAAGCTTAAAAATAGTAATAATACAAAAATAATATATCCAATAGCTTTAAATTGAATAAAATATTCGTATAAGCTAACATATCAACCATTTACAGAGTGCAAGACATAAAGTAATACAAACATAATATAATTTATGATGACTTTTTTCCTAAAACTATGGCTCGTTTGGCTCGCGAGCTGCTCATGAGCTAGCTCGAGTTGGCTCGTTATAGCTAACGAGCTAAAATCTTGGCTCGGCTCGACTCGTTATGGTAACGAGCCGAGCTAGCCACGAGCCGAGCGAGCTAACGAGCTTCGAGTTTTTCGTCCAGCCTTAATCTCAAGGTTGAAGTGCCTGACCACCCTAGCATCTTGGGGCTCATTTGGTAGAGATTCTTCAACTCGCAATTCTCTGTAAGAAATGATTCTTCTTTAGAATAAACTCTATGTAAAAAACTGTTCTCTACGTGGAGTAAATCATAAGAAGCTACTTTTTTCTAGCTTTCAACATCCTAATTTATTTTAGATAATAAGTGAATAGAATCGACATATAATCACTTCTTTGTTAAAAAGTATTTGGTAGAGCACTCCTGGATTCAGCCCAGAAGTTGTTTTTGGGTGTTCTACCAAACTGGCTCTTTGTTGCTCATGAGTGGATTGACTAGTGACGACAAATTTGTTGATGTTAGGGTTTTGTACGAAACTGAAAAACAATAGTTTTCAAATTAAACATCCAAATTAAATAATGATTTCGCCGTTGTATTTCTTACAATAAATCCTTCAAAACAATATGATGCTTGGGTATATTTTACATAACATATTGTTGAAGAACATTCTTTCTCATGAAAACGGAACACTTTCTTTTTATTGAGCAGGGATAATATTCTTCAGGGAAAAATGATCTACCTTCACAAGAAAAATGTTCTAGGTTCTCGAGATTAATGTTTTAAATTTAAGAGAATAAAATAGTAGGTTAAGGTGAATGCTATTCCCTAACATTTGTGTTTAGTAGAAATAATAGAACATCTCACAAGTATTGTGGGAACAATTAAAACATATTGTCAAACACCCCATGAATAATATACAAACAACCTGAAACACAACATAGGTCATCTTATGGGTATTGTGTGAACAATCAAAGATACATCATAAAACATCCCATGGATACTACGTGAACAACTCGAAATATACCATGGAAGATCTCATGGGTACTATAGAAACGTTGCAAAATTCACTAGGAACATGAATACACTTTTTGAAAAAAAATCTAAAATACATCTTAAAGCATCTCAAGAAATATATGAAACATCTAATGAATATTATGCAAACAATAAAAAAGACACCATGAAACACTACAAGAACAATAAGAAATAGTACACCATGAAATATCTCATCAATAATATGAGAGTGATACAAAGGCTATGGATCATCGTGGAATAGTGTCCATGGGAATAATAAGGAATACAAATTCAAATCTTGGATAATATAGAAACGATTCAAAACACACAATGGGACATCTGGTTAATACTAGGGGATCAATCGAAAATACATTATTGAATGTCTCATAGATAATAATATGGGAACAATCACAAACACACTATGGGACATCTCATGAATAATATGACAACAACCCAAAATACAAGATATAAAATCTCATGAATAGTATGGGAATAATCCAAAATACAACATGGAATATCTCATGGGTAATGTGGGAACGAAGTAAAATACATCATGGAGCATCTCTTAAATAATGTGTGAATAACAAAATAACATTTTTTAGTAGTTTAAGAGAATAGACACATAACTAAACTAAAAGAAAAAATAAAATAGCATATGTTGTTAAAAAAGAAAATTCACCAACTAAAAAAGCTAAAAAATATAACATGAAATTAAGATAATAATAAAAATGAATACACTAAAATGGAAAATAAACAAAATAGAAAGGAAAACAAATTAAAAATAATACATGGAGGAAAATATAGTGAAACGATAATGCTACAAATAGGACGTCCGACGCCAGCGACTCCCCCTGGATGGACATGTGGTGTGACGTGCACAACTTTGACTCCCTTCGTCTCTTATTCTCATCCAAACACCGCTCGCTCGCTCCGTTCGGCCTTTTCCCACCGCGCCCTGACTCTACGCCGCTCGCTCACTCCTCGCTCTCGCGCCGTCATGTGCCCTACCTGTGCTGCTCGCTCCTCTCCCCCGCCCATCGCGCACCCCACCTGCACCTCGCTCCTCGCTTTGGCCGTGCGCCGCGCTGCCCACTCCCTCTTGTAGCACGCGCCGCTCGCCATGCTGAGCCAAAGCCGGTGCTAGTGGCACTAGCTGGTGGTGGTGCTCGCGCGTGCCGCTGGCGCTAGGTGTTGGTGGTGCTCGTATGCCGCCGGCTCCGACCCCGATGGTTGGAATCGACTGGCCTAGGCTTCCCCTCCCCTATATTGCAGATGTATGTTTCAGGTGTTTCGGTCGTTTCAAAGGTATGGTACAGTTGTTTTTTATGGATGTTGCAAAAGTAGATCGGGGATGTTGCACATGTTGCATATGTTGTGAGTGTTTCAAAGGCATGTTGCAAGCGTTTGTTCAAAATGTTTCATCTGTTCCAGACGTATGATTCAAGCGTTTTGATCCGGATGTTTGCATATGTTTCACACATATGTTGCAACAACATGTTCCATATGTTTCATCTATTTCAGACGTATGTTGCAAGTGTTCTATTCAGATGTTGCATATGTTACAATGACTATGTTGCAAGTGTATATTCCAAATTTCATCTGTTTTAGTTGTATGTTGCAATTATTTCTGAGTGTTGCAAAAGTAAATCTCTCTTCCTCACTAGCTCTCTCTTCCTCGCTCGTGAAACAGGTGAAACAATTGCAACATACGACTGAAACAGATGAAACAATTGCAACATATAACTGAAACAGATGAAACATTTGGAACATACACTTGCAACATACATCTGAAACAGATGAAACATATGCAAACATCCGGATCAGAATGCTTAAAACACACATGTGGAACAGATGGAATATTTTAAACAAACGCTTGCAACATGCCTCTGAAATACTTGCAATATATGCAACATTCCTGATCTACTTTTGCAGCATGCATAAAAAACAATTGCAATATACCTTTGAAATGACTGAAACACCTGAAACATACATTTGTAACATAGGGGAGAGGAAGTCTGGGCCAGTCGATTCCAGCCGTCGGGGCCGAAGCTGATGGCGCACGAGCACCACTAGGACCTAGCACCAGCTGCGTGCGCGAGCACCACTAGCAGCCAGTGCCATCAGCACCGGCCTTGGCTCAGCCTAGCGGACGACACGTGCTACGAGAGGGAGCGGGCGGCTTGGCACACGGCCAAAGCGAGGAGCATGGTGCGGGTGGTGCGCGCGACGGGCGGGGGAGAGGAGCGAGCAGCGAGCAGCGCAGGTGGGCCGCGCGACGGCGCGGGAGCAAGGAGCGCGCGAGCGGTGCAGGGTTAGGGCGCGGTGGGAGAAGGCCAGGCGGAGTGAGCGAGCGGTGTCCCGATGAGAATAAGAGACGGAGAGAGTCAAAGTTGTGCACATCATGCCACGCGTTTATCAGGAGGGAGTCGCTAACGTCGGACGTCTTGTTTGTAGCATTATTGATTTATTTTAGCCTAGGAAGCCCAACGCTACATCTAGACCATCCAGAGTTCCCTTCTTATGCTTGCGGTGTTGAGCTGACTATGCAGAAAAAACAACTTGCATGCGCCGAACATGTAGCAAATCAGTTTACTATAGGCCGCCAAACATATAGCAAAGAAATTCCTATAGCGAACGAGCTTGTTGGTTTGGGCCTCGGAGCGTGAATCCGGTCCGCCTCGATAGACAAATATCTGGGCCTTAGCCAGCACGGGCCACGTACCTCATGATTTGGGGCCTCGCAGTCAGTGTGGTACCCGCCCGCACGTACGGTACGAGGATGTAACGCCTTGTTTAGATGACCGAGTTGGTGAAGAAAAACACTGTGCAGAATCACTGTAGCATTTTGTTTTTATTTGGTAATACTTGTCCAAATATTGATTAATTAGGCTCAAAATGTTCGTCTCGCAAAGTACAATAAAACTGTGCAATTAGTTTTTGATTTCATCTATATTTACTACTCCATGCATGTGCCGACATTTTGATGTGATGAGGAATCTTCTTTTTTATAGTGGAATTTGGGGTGAATTTGGGGAACTAAACGAGGCCTAAAGTGGTTGCCCGCACTGCAGACTGGCGTGCAAAAAGCCTACCGTCCGGTACCGTCACCGTACGGGGTGCAGTGACCGTGCAAGTGCCATGCAAACGGTACAGATGAAGGCTCGCATCGCGTGGTGGCCTTTCTCCGTTTCTCGGTCAGATCACATGCATGGAGTCGTCGTCGTCGCACGGGTGCTCCTGTTCCGTACTCCAAAATCTCTATCTCTTGGGTTCTAGGGCCCCAGAAAATTTTGCAAATTTTTTCAGATTTTCCGTCACATCGAATCTTTGACACATGTATGAAGCATTAAATATAGATAAAAAATAAAACTAATTACACAGTTCTGACGAAATAAACGAGACGAATTTTTTAAGCCTAATTAGACCATAATTGGACACTAATTGCCAAATAACAACAAAAAATATTACAGTACCATTTTGCTAAAAATTTGGCAACTAAACCGGCCCTAGGGTTGGTTCGTGACAAGATCCATTTCTGTCAGACGAAATCCCAAGGATGTATGGTACGGCGTACGTCTCGATGGCGATGGGACAGTGGCAGTGCGTACGGGAGGGTTCGTACACCGGACATACATACACGGGGGGCAGTCTGCCGTGGGCCGGACGGACGGCTGGGATCAACTTGGGGCTGGGGAGGCGATCCATCAACCATCCGCCGGTAGAAAAAAAAATCAAGAGACAGGCTGTGCAAAGCTACGTCGATGGATGGATTATGAATGGCATGCCAGCTCTTTATTTTTTTTTAAAAAAAAAGAACGGCATGCAAGCACCAACTCGACCAGTGGAACGGATTTTCACAGCATTTAATTTAATTTTATCCACCAAAGAATGTACAAAAACTAATAATCACCTCTACCAAGCGTGATCACTACTAGTACTACCTTAATTAATAATGAATGAAAAACGTGGCAAGCATATTCTCGTCGGAGGGGAAAAAAAAGCACCGTCACTACGCTACAGCTATATATACCTTCTCACTCAAGCCACTACGAAATCCGGCCGTCAACCTGCTCCTGAACGAATAAAAGGAGCAGGGCGTATGTGCCTTGCAAACGCGAGAAAGCGCCAACGGGGATGTTTGGACGACTGGTATTTCGTTGGAATGTTCAGCCTCTAGCTTAGCTCTCAAACTTTCCAAGGAAATACCATTGGTCCAAATAGGCCCCAAAGACGATTTCTTTCTGCATGGCACGCACCTGCTAAAGAGCTGGATTTCTTAGGAAAACAAGATGCCAGGGCCGCCATGATCGATCAGAATTTACAGCAGATAATTCCTTTCCTCCAGACACGATGCCGTCTGCTACTGCGCCTCCGTTCTGCCTTTGCCATCCTTACAGGGCTGCTGATACACTCCCTCTGCAACCTGTTCATTGAAAAACCAGTTTGATGAAAATGACCAATATAAATCATACAATCATTATCATACAATAATTCTGTGGTCTATTTCTTGAAACAGCTTAAAAGATAAGAGAAGATCAACTAGTCGTAGGTCCTCAGATGATTGTTTCAGTTTCAGAACCAAATGCAGAAGTAATTACAGTCTTATACAGATGGTTTTGGTATCTGACTGAGGTGGATGAGTATGTAGAGTTGTTTGACTTACACTGGAAATGCAAAGGACCGGGTGCTAGTTGTGCTGCTATCTGACCGGAGAGAGATGTTGCCAGAATACGCTATATGACCTGACATCGACACTGGGCCTGACATTATACTGGGACCACAGAAGTTCGGTTCGTAGGTATTCTCATTGCCGACCCGAGCTGTTGATTTCGAGCTACCAGGCACGATTTGTTCGACCGCGGATCCATCTTGCGCAAGGGTAGAAGTAGAGCTCTTACTGGCTCCATCGTCTGTGCCTATGCTGTGCTCCTCATCTATCTCATCATGTTTTTCTTGATTCTTCCCATATGCATCGCTAGGCTCAGCACTGTTAAGGGTTGAAGATGTAGCAACTGCGGTTTCATCCACTGCACCAGCGATTGCCTTGCTAAAAATACTTTCGCTGTGATCATTGCTCTTTTCAGATGATTGAATGGCTGAACTACTTGTGCTAAGAGTATCCGCCCCTGGTTCAGATGTTTCAGCTTCATCTAATCCTGTGGTGCCACCCGTCACATTGTGAATAGAGCAGGTGGAATCTGTGGAGGCAGCATCTGTGATTCCTGTTATAGAGCACTCAGGTACCGATGTTTCCTCCAGTGACCTATGATCAAGGAAAGGGTTGTACCGATCGATTTTTTGTGGCTCTCGCACATCTAATGCTGTAGCTGTAACATGGTCTCCAGGCGTCGTTGCTGGGCAACCACTGGCATTCTCCTTACTTGATATACCACAACTAACATACTCACTGTTGTTGGCCAAACTAGTCTGAACATTAGGATCGCCATCCTTGGAAGTCTGTAAGAACAAAAAAAGAAAAGTTTTGATGAAGTATACTGCTAAATTTCGAGTCAAAAGGGAAGAACATGTGGATATATCTACAGAACAATGATAGTGGTAATGAGACAAGCAATTTGAACAATTTGTACGCCATATATAATGGTAGACTAGTGGTATACCTGTCCAACTGCTTCTTCATGAAGAGGGCACTTGTGTTTTTCACTGCTCTCGGAGTTTATTATGCCTGAATGTCGGGATTCTTCTGCACTTTCAAGGAGAAGTAACTCTTGCAAACTTATCTTCTTCTCACTAGGATTGCCTGCAATGAAACCAGTATCAATCCGATCTTCAAGATCATACTCTTTGCCAGAAGAGTGCGGTTTCTCGTTGTTACATTGAGGAGCAAAGTCAACAGGTGAAACTACTTCTGGATTTAGTTTGTGTACAGATATTGTAGAATAATCTTTCTTCCCATATCTTATGTCACTATCTGCATCAATCATTTGGCAACTGAAATTTGGGGATGACCTTCTGTCTAGTGGTTTTTCTTCTGATGTCATCCGATGAAGTAGTGCTCCTTCATCAACACAGACATCCTTAACAAAATTACCGCCATAATTATTGGAATCAATATCATCTGCCAATTTTATCTCCACAACATCCTTGTCATAAGAAACATTCTGAAGTACAATATGTCCACTTTTCTGTACCGTATCTTGTGATGAATTTTTGTCTTCTACCATTTTCTGTGTAGAAAACTCAATATCATTTTACCATCAAGTTCTATTATCTAGTTTCACAAAGCATCAAATGGTGTTGTCCTGCACACAAGTTCATGAGAGGTATTGTCAGCATGGAACTCTTGAATCATCTTTGCACAAACACTAAGACTTTCAGAAGGTGAAAAATAGATGTTGTGAACAAATCTTGCATCAGAACTAACATGTTTTTTTCTTTGATTAGACATACAATGACTGCCCAACAATGATAAATTAGTGATTAAGTGTATATTGGCAATCCATACAGAACATAGTATAAATCCGACTAAATTAAGATATTTCGCAGTTTTGCTTCTATTCAATATGGTTGGCACATCCCTTTAATCAAGTGCTGGGTATTAAAATTTCTTCACTCCAACTACATTGGCCTAAATTCATGATGGCCTTGACAGAGACAGTTCCTTCTATGGTTTGGACAAAGAGACCAGTGGCGGTCTTGGTGAAATAAATATCATGGGCCCAAGTCAAGGCACAAAATCTCATATTCAGAATCAACAGCCTTCCCACTTGACATGAACAAGGCGAGCAGCTTTCAGGTTATATAGGTAGCAGAGTCAATTTGGACAGGACAGGCAACACCACAACAGCAACTGAGATCGATAGCAACCTGAATACCTAATGGCACCTTTTGAGACTAGGATGTGCATATGACCTTCAGAGTCCACAACTTGCTGAAGTAATGGAGATTTCATTAGCTTGAGGGTTCAGCAGTCACACATCTAGCATTTCTAATGATCCTGCTGAATATGTAAAAAATGTTAAATTTGAACTTTAATAAAACTAGGTTCTAGGTATTGTATCGCAACATGAGTTCCTTCCTACTGAGAAACCGTTTACTAGTTATACATATTGTTGATCCAGTGGATCTTTCAACTTACCAATTACAGTTGACTGATCTAGACATAGAATAGTTTGCCCAACAAAGCTAACTAGACCAAGGAGTATTCTACACTAACTAAACAGGGCTAACAATAGCAAATCATTCCCAAACTCCATCAAAGCCCCAGACTGGACGAATGTGTTGCGGTTAGTTTCAGTAGCAACTGTTTTTTTGTATGCAGGCAGAAGCATTAGGAATAGGTAAAGGATGCAGCTGTATAGTTTCGAAGCAGCGAAGGGAAGGGAGTGCTAATGTTTTGGTGTTCACCCGTGAAAAGAAGTGTTTACTGGTGATGAAAGAAATGCTGCACTTTCTTGTATCCGCAAGTCCTTAACACAGCTGTAAGTTGTCCTATTAAGACTACGAAACCTCACAATCTTTGCATGATCCGGTAGAAACTGACACAGCAACAGAAAGCAGATACACGCCAAACTAACTACAGAGTTGGCACCAGAACAGGGAGGCACGCACATCCCATATACACTCCACCCAGAGAGACGTACGATACAGGCATACAGGCACATCTAGATTCAGACTCGTACGCCCAAAATATTAAAAAACATTTCTTTCTCCTTCCCTGACTGATGGGTCAACACATTAAACAGCTTTAGTATATAGGATACAGTACAATCCAGACCTAAAACATCGGCGATTTAGTGATCTTGACAACCCAGAACACATCGACAAGAGTACCTCCTCTTGTCGCAGACGTACATGCACTGCATAGGTACGAAAGCTTACGTAGAAGAACTGCAACAAACGCATCAATCACACACAACTGGCCGGGCGCAGGAATGAGCTGCGCGCCAATTCCGATCTCCACCAAGCGCGGCAGGTTGGAGGAACTGGCACAGCCCAAAGAAACTTGAATGCATGCATAAGATGGTGCCTGTCGCCGGCTGGGGCTGGGCAGTGTCTCTGTCTCCTCCCCCCACAGTAGGAACTACAGGCACAGGAAGCTGTGGTCCTCGGAGAAATTTCGCGGCAGAAGCTGATCTTATAGCAAATCACAGGGTTTTCTCATGTGAGGAAAAATGAAACCATGACACTCAGATCGGCAGTGGTTTTTCTGTTCTAATCTTGGAGTTGAGAAAGCATGCCAAAAAAACAAAAAGGAGCAGGTCGTGGTGAGTCGACAAGATTAGACGAGGGCACAGAAAGCACCAAAGCCCTTTCCGAATCATGAACCCCATACAGAGCCTAGCGCGAAACTCTGGCGGAAATCCAGAACGAAAAAAAGAGGGCCAGGGGAGGAACAGAACAGAACAGAGGAGAAGGATCAAGAACTCACCTGCGTCGGGATAAAACCCAACGGAATTCTCTGCTCCTCCGCCGCTTGCGAAGCCGAGAGAGACGCCGCCGCGAGCGGAGATTGGCAGGAGCTCGGCGAGAATGGGATGAGGAGGGGATCAGCCGATCACGGGCCCAACGACCAGGAGAATTCGGAGTTGGGAAAAGAATTCCAAACCCCGGGGGGTGGCCTCTTAAATAAAAGGCGTGAGAGGCAGAGGTGCGCAATAAATTTCGTATGCACCTCACTCTCCCTCTCTCTCTCTATTTGTATTTACAATTAGGCCCCTCGAGGTCCATGAAACGGGGTCCTTAGATTGCTTAAACCACAAGTTGCTAGGACGTTTCACGGTACAGAAGTTTGCTGGATTTCAGGTCTGTTGGCGTTCAGTGTAGAGATTATGCTGAACTTCAGGGGACCTCTTGACATTATGCATTTGCTCAAAACTTGAGTAGTGAAATTCTAACATTTGGGTCTTCTCCATTTTTTTCAACAAATATGTATTCAATTCCAGTGTCCAGAATAAATGCTTTGCAATATATACTTGCTTGAAAAAGAAACAAGTGTATTGTCTCTTAATTTTCATTTATGTTTATGACTTTATATAGTTTTGGTCAAGAGGCTAATTAAAGATGTGTTTGGCAAAACATTTCATATTCTCAGAAGAATCGTTGTCAAACGTCACAAAGAGAAATATTCCAGGGAGACTCACTTGAAACCAATTCCGATTTTTTACTAGTCTAGAGAAACACCAAAGACCCGATTTCTCCTGATTCTAGTTATGGTTTTAAGAATCCAATGAGCTAGTCAAGCCCTTGTTTAGTTCCCAAAATATTTCAGATTCCCGTCACATCAAATCTTTAGAAGCATTAAATATAGATAAAAATAAAACTAATTACACCGTTTAAACGAAATGGACGAGACGAATCTTTTAAGCCTAGTTAGGCCATGATCGGACAATAATTGTTAAATAACAACGAAAGTGCTACAATATCGCTACAGTTGCATTTTCCAAAATATTTCGGGAACTAAACAAGGGCCAAATGGTTCCACGAAGTAATTCTAATTCATCAGAAAACATTTCTAAAGAGAATCTGGATCTAAAATATTTCTACAGGAATCTGGCACCCTGCCAACACAGGCGAAGCCTCGTGCAGGCCATACTAGGCTCCGACCCCCTTGCCATGAAAGATTGCTGAAGGTTTATATACTTATATTTGCAAGTATAAATGCTCGTCAGAGAGTAACATATTGGACAATTTGCCTCCTTGATTGCGAGTCAGGCTTTGCCACTGCCTGCCAAACGTGCCCTAGTTATATAACATTCCAAAGGTAATTCAGATACTATCTTTTTCAAAATAGTCATGCTACAATTATCAGAAATCATGTAGTATTTTTTTTCTAAAATACACTTTCATGATGTCATAGCAATTTTAATAAATATCACAAGTATATGCAATAGGGGGTGTTTCAAAGTTATACTTTGGAGAACATCGCCAAACAAAGTGTAGAAGAAATGGCCGAGAACAAAATATACTTAGGATCAGTTTAGATACAAGGGCTAATGGATCTAGTACATCCAAATAGAAGGGATAATAGGTGGGATGATTTTTTAGCCAAGTCTTCAACTCGTTATTAGCTAGTTGGCTAGTCAACCATAGCTAATTTAAACTAATTTTTAACCTCAACTGATAACTAATTATATGTATCAAACAGATCCATCTACTAGCCAAAGAATACACATGTATATATGTGCACTAATTTGGCAGTATAGCTAGAGGCCAGCACTTCACACCCTGTGGAACTACTCCTATATAGCCAGGGTAGTATTCGAGGGCTCTACATTGGTAAAAGTAGTAAGGCCTTGGCCCTGTTTAGTTCCCAAAAATTTTGCAAAATTTTTCAGATTCCCCGTCACATCAAATCTTTGACACATGTATGAAACATTAAATATAGATAAAAAATAAAACTAATTACACAGTTTAGACAAAATGGACGAGACGAATCTTTTAAGCCTAATTAGACTATGATTGGACACTAATTGCCAAATAACAACGAAACCTGCTACAGTGCCATTTTGCAAAATTTTTTTATCTAAACCGGCCCCTTGTTTAGATGCGAAAAGTTTTTGGTGAAAATATCACATCGGATGTTCCGTACGATGTCAGAAGGGGTTTTCGGATACTAATAGAAAAACTAATTAGATGGCTTGCCTGGAAACCGCGAGACGAATTTATTAAGCATAATTAATCCGTCACTAGCACATTTGCTACTGTAGCACTTTAGTGTTAAATCATGGACTAATTAGGCTTAAAACGTTCGTCTCGCAATTTACACACAAACTGTGTAATTAGGTTTTTATTTCATCTATATTTAATACTTCGTACATGTGCCACAAGATTCGATACGATAGTTTTGAGTGAAAAGTTTTTTTATCTAGACAAGCCTAACTGTACAGAACGTTGAAGGTATGATAAAATGGTCCTTACATTTTCAATCAATGAACCCATTTGAGTAAATGAAAAATGGTAGCACTAGCAGAAGAATCTGTACCAAAAGCTTTAGGCCTCGTTTAGATTGAAAAAAATAAACCTGATGAATAGTACCACTTTCGTTTTATTTGACAAATATTATCTAATCATGGACCAACTAGGCTCAAAAGATTCATCTCATGATTTCCAACTAAACTGTGTAATTAGTTATTTTTTACCTACATTTACTACTTCATACATGGGTCTAAAAATTGATGTGATGGAGAGAGTGAAAAAATTCTAACTTTTGGGGTGCATCTAAACAAGACCTTAGGCCCCGTTTGGTTTGGATGTTAAAGTTTAACAAACACTGTAGCACTTTCGTCTTATTTGACAAAAAGTTTCTAATTTTGGACTAATTAGTCTTAATAGATTTGTCTCATAAATTACTCCTAATCTGTGACAATATACATGCAATTAGTCTACATTTAGTACTCCATACATTTGAGGGAACATTGATGTGATGGGGTTAAATTTTAACTCCTCCGAACTAAACGGGGCCTTAGAGGCAATAACGTCACATGAAGAGGGTGCAGTCGCGAAATAATACAATGGAAGTCAAAGAAAGAAGGCATTAAATATGGGGGGTAATAGCAAAAACCAAACCACTGGAGACGACAGCTCTCCCGCATTTAAGTACTCTAAATTCCAAACCACCTCCACGGACCCAATATTTATTACGCACACAAGAACCAACGAAGCATTTCTGGAAGAAAAAATACTGTAGAAAACAAAGATATTAAGAAGAAAAGGTTTTCTCACAATATTTTTGAGCAAAAGAAGAGATTTTTGAAATGTAAAGTATCGATGAGTTCAAAATTTATCTTTTAACTCCATCCATATATATCTGCTTGCCTCATTCATGCATACTTTTTAGGCTGTGTTTGATACAGCTTCCGAAAACTGCTTCTATTGGCAAAAATAGAATGCTAACGGTGGAACCATAAGCTACTAAAGCAGTTATTTTTGTGTATTATAATTGTTGCAACACTTCAATTAATGTTTAAAATCAAATAATTTAAAAATTATTCAATACACCATTTATATTAATTAAAGATCACAACGAAGATGCATAGATTATAGTCATCAATAGCAAGGAATGAATATTTGCCTGAATCAATAATAGTGGTGCTAAATGTATTCACAACTAACTCAAATAGTCATGAAGGGATTGCGACGCCTAAGGGCCGCTTTGTAGAGCTTCACTTCTTAATTCTTGAGCTTCAATTTTTTATTTTCCGAGAGAGTGATTCTAGTGAGGAGCAAGGTGGAGAACAGGTGAGAATCAATTCTAAAGTGATTCCTGGGGCAAACAAATGCGAAGAGCGGGAAACGATGGAGAGTGGATTTTTTTAGCTCTCAGCTCGTAGTGTAAATGGAGAAATAATTCTCGTCAGCTCTCCACCAAAATCCAGTTGTATTTTTAAGTGTTTGGCAGCGCTCCGTGGAAGCTGAGAGTGAAACTGAGGCTCGGAGCGGTGCCAAATGAGCTTTAAGAGGAGGGTGAATTAGGCAACTTAAAAACTATTTCCAAACTAAGGTCTCTATTTTTCTTCTAGTCAAAACCTATGTAAGAATTAAACTATCTAAATGTGCAACTAAGATTTAGTTAGGTGTGTTGCTATCTCTACCGCAAAAGAGTTATGCAACCTAAGTTCCGAACCTATTAACTAAGCTAGAAAAGTAAAGCACATAACCTAAGTACACAATGTAAATGTAGAAGCTTAATTGAGATAGAGATGCAAACTCCCGTAGACGATTCCGGTATTTTTACCGAGGTATCGAGAAGCGCGTAAGCTTTTCCTAGTCCTCATTGGAGCCCCTCGCAAGGATGACCTCGCAAGGGCCAAGCTCCCAATCGGATAACTCTGTTTATAGCCCTAGGCCTTCTCCACGCGCGAGTGGATCTCTAAGATGGCCTCTCTTAGACCGTTCCTACTGTCTTCACTATTGAGCTTCCGGCCAAAACGCCACGAGCCTCGTTCCCTCCGATACATAGTGATGGCCACACCACAAACGTGTTTGGTATGATCCCGCAAGACTGCATCCCTCCGAGTGCAACAATAGTGCGTGTACCGAATGGTAAGAAGTATGCAAACCTCACTAAACACTAGGCCTAAACCGAAAGCAAGCGCATTTAGCAGTGGTCTAACTAGTTTAAGTACTTCACAAAGCACCTACACTAATCATCACGTGTTTTACTAAGCTCTATTCATGTGGAGAGCACTAGCTCCTTGGCATGTTTTCAACTCCCACACACCACATATAGCCCCCAAGTTGAAACTAGCCGATGAAAGCTGCAACAACTTTGTGCATAGGCATCGGACATGTCGAGTGTGACACATCGGACAGGTTCGGTGCCCTTCCCTCAGCTAGCCGTTGCCGATCGTTAGAATTTTGTGCCCAGTCCTATTTTGGACCGGTGCACACTTGACAAGTCTTCAGGTACCGTGGGATATTACCAAAATTACCTAAACTAATTTTGTGTAATTATAATCGCTATCCAATTTGGGATCGAGTGCCTCGGGTTCGGATAATTTGGGTATAGGTAATTGGTAGCAGGTGTTTTGCCTAGGCCTTGGGTGATGGAGTCAAATATTTTGATGCTTTGGGTTATTCTTTGTTGCCACCGTACCCCTGTTGCTCAATTTTTTTTACTCTTTGATTAATGGTGAAAACGTGAGCAGACCGTATTTATTTGGTCATTTTGGAACGAGACTTGCAGACGCCGCGAAAGGTACGCGGAAATTTTGTTAAAAAAGGATGAGGACGGGGGTAGTTTGTGCAGGTAACAATAACGCGCAAAATCTAAACGACATCTCTCTCATCTTTCCTTTTTCTGATTTGATTTGTTTTTTTCCTTGTTTAGAGCTCACGTTGATAGGAGCGATAATGATCTGGTGAGGGCATCCATTCGTTCAGACGCGCCTCCTGATCCTACGGACCAGCTCGGCGTGCTCCCATTCACGGTCCATCTAAAACTCTTAAGGCTCGCTCGATAGTTACTTTCAGGTCTACTCTGGTTGCAACCATATGAGAACAGAGGGATCCTAGAGCCACGGCCTGAAGGCGCGTTCGATGGCGGCGTTAGCAGCGTCACTCGGGCGTTGAGCAGCAGCCCCACGAAGAAAGCTCGCGGCGCACAGCATGACGACACCCTTCCCTGCCTCGCCCGTGGCGTCTTCTTCTCTAGCTGTGTTGTCTCTCGGTCAGTAGCGCCTACAGTGTCGACATGGCAACGTCTTCTCCTCCCACCATGCTCCTTCCTCCCGCGCCTACGAGGCGGGCCCTGTGAGCGCTCTCCGTCGCCATCTCTGTCCCAGGCTCCACTTCCTCCACGGCGTCGTGGCTCCATCCTCCTTCTCCACCATGACCTAGCGTCGGATCCCGCTATGTAGTGCTCCGTCCGGCCACCCGCCTGCAAGGGTTTGCTGAAAGCGCATGTTGCAAGTGTATGTTTCAACTGTTTTAGATGTTTCGGATGTCTGTTACAAGTGTTCATATGGATATTACAAAAGTAGATCGAGATGTTGCATATGTTGCAATGGCAATACACGTATATTGCAAGCGTTTGTTCCAAATGTTTCATCTGTTTCCTCAGACATATGTTACAAGTGTGTTTATTTAGATGTTGCATATGTTTTATACAAATGTTGCAAGTATGGTATCTGAATGTTGCATATGTTTTTGTAATGACTTTTTAATTGTTTTAGATTTTTTTCAAGTGTTTTAGAGGCATGTTTCAAGTGTTTTATCTATCTTCAGATATATGTTGCAAATGTTTCATTTGGACGTTTTAAAAGTAGATCGGATGTTGCAAATGTTGCAATGGCGACGTGTCACACCCGATTTTAAGGATGAAACCAGATATGCACTATATGTGAAATAAAGAAGTCAAATCTCACATATAGTTACAGATAAGTGTAATACTAAGAGACAAATGCTTAATAAATAACGTACTTAGTATATAAAACATAACCTCAGAGTGCAAACAACGGATAACAACTCCGATCTTCGGGTGTAGACTTTACTCCGCAGGAACAAACTGACTGGTTGATCACAAGCCTGTCTACTCCAATCTCTGGCAATCTGGTACCCATCCGGGATTTTTCCAAAGTATTGAAAATAAACAAGCGTGAGTACATTTCGTACTCCACAAGCATAACATGGGGATTCATGAGGCTCAAAAGGCAGACACGGTTTACTGCATTTAGCATTTTAGTAAGTCAACATTTTATCATTGGTTAACATCAACTTATGCTTAGGCTCCCAAATTAACCCACATGATCATATACTAGAATTAAATAGAGTTATTGATCAACATTATATCATCATCATCGTCATCATCATCATAATACCATCATAGTTCACCATGGACAACAACATCAGAAGTAATCAATTATTCTGTGAGTTTTCCGGGCCGCTCGTGACCGTGAGCACGGCTGTTATAACAGTTTTAACACTCTACAGAGGTTGTGCATCTTTACCCGTGAGTCGTGTTGCCCATATGCCCGGGTTAATTACTCCCATAACACTTCCGAGGTGAGCGGGCAGGGTACACTATGAAGCCTTCCATAGGTCTCGTCTAACAAGTTAGGGCCGCGAGGTTTCCTCGGCAGGCAGATATAGAGAACCCCCCTTTCTGTGGCACAATTCCCGCAGGCTATACACACCAGAACAGAGGCAGTTCTATACCCAAAGTGGCAAGCCCCTCTTGCGCCCTTTCGGGTAACCTCTAACAAGCTAGAAAAGATCCTATTACTGAGCTAAAGTCAGAGCCATATAACTCTCACGGTTGCACTGTATGTCCCAGCTTTTGCCCTACAGATAAGTCCTTACGGAGGGTTTAGGGCAACATGACCGACATCATTTGCACCATCACCCTATTGTTCAATTATTACCATCATGTTTATCCATTTGTTCCATTAACCATAGTATTGATCATGTTTGAATAGAGCACTAGCATTCTATCCATATGCAATAAACCCCATAGGCATCACGGTATAAGTCATCAAAGGCTAGGATGTCCTTATAGTCGAGCAATATTAGACACATGCATAATGAGTAGATTATATAATGAATAGGAATCAAGGTAGGCTCATGCTATACTTGCCTTAGTTAGCACCCTCCTGCTGATCTTGCTGGTCTTCAAAGTACTCCTGGCTCCCAACGTACTCCTCACCGTCTGAACTCGACCAACACGACAACATTCACATTTCAGGAGCATTCATGCATAGCAAATAAACCTATCATTAGAACAGTACACCACCAGTATAAAACAATATAAAAAGTTTATGAAAATATTCTACGTCTCGCTACGATCACATCGACGCGAAGTGCACGAAAAACGGAGCTATAACGCGAAAGTTACGAACTAAACAAGGTTTCTATAATGAGTTAATTAACTTAACCTAATCAAGAATTTTAAATGCTGCAAACCTAATTAACAGTGGTATTAACGCGTAGGTTATGAAATTACGAACCTAACGCAAGTTGAACGGGTCGAATCGGAGCTAAAACGACGATTTTACAAGCGTTTAACTGCAGTGGCAAAACTGTAAATAGATCAAACTATTTTCAGATTTAAAATAAATCGAAAATCAGGAAATTCATTTGAACTGAGGACTGCGGGTTCGATTTACAGATTCTTGGGGGTCTCTTTAGCAAAAAGACCCGCGAAGGGGTATCGGTCATTCTGGGCCGTTGATCAAGCAATGGACGGCCGAGAAAAGATGGGAGGGAGAGAGAAGAGGCTAACGCCGGAGTTGGGGGTGGAGACGGCGGCCCCGCCATTGCCGGCGACCGGAAACTCGCCGGAGTTGTCCAAACGGCCGCTACGGTGCATGGTTTTCAAAACTGAGAGTACCGGAAGGAAGCGGAGAAGAAAGCGCGTCCACTCCGGGGAAAATCGCGACCGGAAAACATGGCCGGTGCGGCGGTGGCCATGAATGACGGCGGGACGCTCACCGGAGCTCACGGGGATAGCCCAAGAGACCACCATTCGAGAAGATAGAGGCATGGGGAGATAGAGGAGAGCGAGGCGAAGCTCACCGAGAAGAAAAACGGAGTCGAGGCGGCTTGAGAACGGTGGCCGACGCAGCGGGGCGGACGGCTCCTCCGGTGAGTCGCAGCTGCGGTTGCGGCCTCTCAAATGGGGGGGAGATTGGTGCGGGAATGGTAGCAGGGGAGGCGGTGAAGGGTCCGGTTCCCTTTTTGAAGGCCGGGCGCGGGGGGAGAGGAGGACGCTCCCACGACGCGAAGTGGGCGCGGGCGTCGGTTGCCGTGATGACCGAGCGACCGTGAGCGGGAGAGGGAGTTGGGGAAGAAGAAGAAGGCGCCGACAGGTGGACCCCGCTGTCAGCGGCACAGAGGAAGGAGGCGCGGCAACGGCAGGCCAGCTGGGCTGGGCCTCGCCAGAGAAGGAGAAAGGGGGAGAGAGAGCGGGCCGTCGGGGAGAGGTGGGCCGACGGGAATGATTGGGCCAACAGGCCGAATAGGAGGGAGAGGAGTGAGAGTGAAAAGAATTCCCTTTTTCATTTTCTAAATTGATTTTCCAAATCCAATTTCAAATAATTTTTAAACCTTTTAGCATTGGAATAAAAAGGCAGTCACCACAATAAACAAAAATGCATCGGCATGAGTGCATCTACATGTAACTAACCTTATGATAAATTTTAATTTCACAAAAATTTATTATCTCCTATATTTGAATGCACACTCAAATACATAAATAAATCAAATTTATCTATTTTTGAAACAGTGTAAAATTTAGGGTGTTACACGACGGTGGCTAGCGTAGAATGGCCTGCCACAGGGCTTCCGCTCCTTCCTCGCGCGGCGCGCCTCGCCCTCTCCTCAACCTCCCCTCCCTTCCCTTCCCTCAAGCAGTTTGAGCGTGATGCCCGCGGATGTGGTGGCCCGATGAGCGCTCGGGAGGTGGTGGCCCCGGTTGGGCTGATGGCGGGCACGATGCTCGAGTGGTGGCCCCGCAGCAAGATGAGGTTCGTGCCGTCCACGCGTACCTCGGGAAACAGAGTAGCCGCGGACGTCCGTCCGGACGTCCGAGCGCTAGTCCTGCCGTATTCGGAGACCAAGTGAGCCGAAATCCCAAGGCAAGCCGAGCGGAGCGATAACGACGATAGTGTTTGGTATTTTTTTAGCCTAGAAAATAATAAATTGATTTATATATATATATATATATATATATATATATATATATATATATATATATATATATATATATATATATATATATATATATATATATATATATATATATACAAAGAAGATAGAGATTCTCTCCTCTATATATGGCTTCTCCCCTCTTTTCTAGTAGTAACACTATGCATGTGTCACCGGTCTGCTTACCCGAGTCGTGCACTTTTGCGGCCTTGTGGTCGTGCTTATATAGTTATATTAACGACTTGGCATTGTTCCTGGATCTGATAGGCTGAGATCTCTCGTTTGGAGAACGTACTATACAATACTACAGTGCGTGCATCGCGGTTTCGGCGTTTGCAGCTGCCGGGAATTGTGGACGTACGCCTATTTATGGAATCGTAGAGCAAAGATGCGGGATAGAATTTGTCCGCTAAAAATGGTGTTGACCGACTTAAATAGAGTGTGTGGTTAGCGGGTTATTAGGTGTACATGTGGTTTGCGATACTGCCAAATCAGACCGGTATAACTTTTTGCTACATATATAGGAGTATGACAATAACTAGTTCTACAAAAAAAGAGTATGACAATATAACTAAGTGTACATATGTGTGTGAAAAAAAATTAAAAAAAAACTTACCTATTCGATTACAATCACCCGACGCGCGTATTAACCTATAGGCCACAAGGGCTAGTGGCGCTTCGACTGAAGTCCTACAACATCGTCAGTTCATCACGTCGATATTGTTATCGTGAGCGGTTAAGTGCTTGCCGCCTAATCCAGCAGCCGGTAGCTTGACACGCACGAACACATAGTGACGTTGCGTCGGACGCCATTGCAACCTTTGATCCAACCTTCTTCGTTGGTAGCCCGCCAATGCAGGCCACACTGGTATCACCGCTCCGAACCCCAAACCCTAACCAGCTCGCTGGAGTTGGGATAAAGGACTAGGAACGCTTATCATGTGAGCCAACAAAAGATCGACGGCTTAAACACCTGAACGTGCATTAGCTGTGTATGATAAAGTGAAACAATATGCATTATTTTTTTATAAAAAAAAGAACATAGAGAGTGGAAACACAATGTGCATGCAAATTCATGTCAACCGCACTTTGACCATCGTTTATTTCGTTCCCACCGAACGGATTAGTGGAGTCATTTATGAGACGTCCCTATAAACCGGTCGACTCTGATTAGTATGCATCATATGGTGACTAGAGAGTATTCCATCATGATTCACGAGTCTCTTTTATCAGCAGTAGGAGTCATGACGACACATAATCTTATAGTGCACGTTAGCGCCAGCCGTCACCTGCTAAGCTGGCGCTCTCGCCGCCGAGCAAGCATCTGGTGGCTCAGAGCCTTTCTCAAATACCTGCTTGCAGGCAAGATGAGGTCTTTGTCATGTAGCATATGGGCTTCGTCACTGGTCTATCAACGCCAAGCGTGTCGGGACAGAAGGCCTACAAGGGGCTCTTCGGCGCTAAGCTAACTGCGTCCAACATCGAACCACTAGACACTCTCTTCGCGGATGGCGAGAAAGGCTCATGCAGGCAGCAGCGGAGATGTAGGGGCACCTCTTAGGTTGCACTGCTGTGCTTATATCGGTTGTATACCATTTGTGTAATATCCAAACTTGAATTCGCTTGCTAGGACGGTCCAGTCTTCGTCTGTCTTCCTGTCGATCTCCTGGGGCGCTCGATAGAAACGCGCCGTTGATATGGTTAAACTCTTCTACCTTAATTAAAATGATGCATAAATCTTTGCGTATTCAATGGAAAAAAAAACGTTAGCGCCAGCCTACAAACTTCAAATTCATGCTGAGCAACGACACTTCAAAGGCTCATAAAGTTCTCAAGAATAGGCTGCTCAACCAATTAATCGATTAACTGGGACCATGCATATATCTTTTCCTCTGTTGTGTTGAGAAGAAAATTAAAACAAAACCATCTTCCTTGTCCTCTGCGACAGAGTCAGAGATCCAGTTGTATATCCAGTTCACTTTAGCTTGCACTGACAGTGATGGAATCAGGGATAAAGTCAACATAACAAGATCAGCTTCTTTAATAAGCTAGAGCTAGGTTACATGATCTGGCCTGTCTTATTATACGAGCAGAATATTAAAACTGACCCAGACAAGGCTTACAATGCCCGGATTCAGCTTACTAGCTAGATTTGCATCATGTGGCTGTAGACTTTAGGTTTCCTGGAAAGAAAATTTCCTATTACTTTCTACTGCCATTTGAGTGATTTTTACCTCTATGTACTGTACCTAACACTGCCAAAAGCTGCTCTAAAAGTGTACAGTATAGGACAAGTGTACAATATATGACAGTGTATTTGAATACATATATATATTAGAATATTAGAATAATTCTTTAAATTTTAGTGACTGATAATTTGATGCACCATCTGAAAGATATGTAAGCTTCGCTCAAACCACCCCTTCACTTTCAATAGGGACACAATAGGGGATCACACTACCAAGAATGTATCATGTGACACATCTATTTGACCAAACTTATAGTATAAGTACATTGCTCATTCTAGTATTTTCCTGCGTACGATCTCAGATTTGAGTGAGCGAAGGCAAGAGGAGCAAGAGTTTTCGCATGAACTGGCGACTGATGTAGCATAAAGCTAGAACACTGCATGCTACCTATAGCCCCATCACATGCATTGTGTTCTGCAACTGCCCACACCCCAATAACTATCAGATGAACAATGAGCAATGTCATACAGCGTGTCATCGACGAAGTTGCTTTTCATCCAGAAGGAATCACAAACAAGAGCAATGCCATAGTTCTTGCATATCTCATTGTAGAAATGTCATCGACCCAACATTCCAAAGATCACTAAAAGTAGAACTGCCCTGAAAGAGGAGGCAGAGGCACACTACAGATTTTTTTTTGTCTCCTGAAATCTGAGAACCTGTACAGCAACTTGAGCATGAAGTTCAATTGAGTTACCCTAGGCCTAGCAACTGAGAAAAAAGAATCCCTTTGTAAACTTTGAGCAACCAAGGGCCAGATATTGAAAAAGGAAGAAAGCAAACCAACCTAACATTATGACAGCCAAGAAAGAAACAAATCAACCTAACATTATGCAAAGTTCCTCTCTAAAAAGGAAAAGAGAAGAATTCCAAAGAGATCCTAGCATGGTGTTTGGCATGCCTGATGATTGCCAAATGCCAAGAGCTTCTCCTGCAATCCTCACTTAAGCAGGGCCCCCTCTGCTGCTCATGGGACATGCAACATTATGCTTAGATTCAATCTTCTAAAAGCACCACACATAGATCTTACAAGATGTTTGGCACTTGTGCTGAGAGCTTTTCCTGCAGCTCCCTGATCTTTGAGCACAGTTCCACCTTCTGTTCCTTGTAGCTCTGAAGCACAAAGTCCTTTCCCTCGATGACTTCCTTCAGTTCAACAACCTCTTTCTTGAGCATCTCCACCCTCTCTACCTCTCCCTTCCTCTTCTCAATGCTAACACAATGCAGGTCAGCATCATCAACACTACTATCAGCATAGCCGTTGGAATGCCCATTTGCGGCATCTGACTGCCAATGTCCAGCTTGCAAAGGTTTCTCATGAGAGAGTGCTTCTGCGACACAATGATCTGCAATAATCTTCCTTAGATGCTGAATCTCTCGTTCAGATTCAAACAGATCACGATTGGCAGCATCCAATTGAGACTGCAGATTGGTGGACTGTGTCACCTGAATGTTAAGAGAGTTCTTAAGATCAGCAATCTGAGTTTGCATCTCCATGATCATCTCATCACGTTTCTTGAGGTGCTGTCTTAGCTTCTGTATGACCTCTCTTTTGCTATAAATGTCAGATCCTGATTCTGAAACACAGGGAGAGCCAGAACTGTTAGAGTACTGAAATGGCCTTCGAGGATCTTCAAGCCGATCAGGTGAGGATATCCACATAACACCGCTGTTCTCTTTGCTTGATTCTGGCGTGGGTATCTTGACAAGTGGAAGTGAGGATTCAACTGATTTGGGTACAGGACTTGCACGTGCTTGCTTGATTTCCACTCCATTTGCAAGCCCTGCACATGGTAACAAGAATTAGTAATAACAAGTTTTGGAAAGAACTTTCATGCCACCAAGAAAGAAACAATAATGAACTAGTGTAAAATCCAACCCAAGAACTAAATTTATTAATTCAGTTCAATCAGCATAGTGAAAGCAACAACCAGAAACAATGAAATTATCAATGTCTCTAAATGCCAAACTCGTATCAAAAGCTGGAAATTTGGTAGAATGACATAATCATTAAGTCAGACTATTACTTTGTGGATATGTACCCCCCTCCCCCCCCCCCCCCCTCTCTCTCTCTCTGGCAAGACGGCAGAAGAGACAGATACACATACACAGCAACTACATATAAAAGAAGAGAGACAGAAATGTGGGCAGAGATGTATTGGCCTGCTTCGGAGATACAGCCCAGCACACTTCATCACCCTTGCACACATCCCCCTGCCTTGCCCTAACCTCCAGTCCACCCCACCGCAACATGCACATGGTACACACACGATTCCATGAGGCCACAGCCTCTAGAACCTGGCAACCTGCTGCCAGCAAGGTAGCAGTGAGCCAGCGATGCACGGGCTTGCATGGCCTCCCACATGCCACAGTGCCGCACAATAGCCCCAGGAGCTAATTGGGGCGCACAGGCCACATAGTCAGCAGTGGCTGGCAATGAATTTGTTCCCTCTCCCATATTCCATTTTGCTTCCTATATCCCTTCTCCCATAGTCAATTTTGCTAGGTCTTATTTGTTTCTCTTTCAGATCTAGTGTTCGTTTGCTTAACTTTTCCAATCCAGAAATGGCAGCAACAAGTAGTGCCATTGCAGCTTCTCAAAGCTCCATCAACATCAGGGCTCCATTGTTAGCTCATGTCATCATTATTATGTTTTTAAAAAATATACTAAAATGTATCTACGTATACATATCCTTGCTACATAGGTTCCCCCCTATTTGCATTAATGAAAGAAACTACAAAACTCCATCAGATAACTTCAAGATTAGAGGACAGCGACAAAGGGCATTTTGTTTACAAGTTAACACAGAGCCAAACATATAACACAGGTCTAAAGACTTGCATTCTAAAATTGTATTCTAGCACTAAATTAATGTGTGCTGAAAATATTCCAAGCCCTTCAGATTAAAAGGTCCACCAATAAGCAGGAAACAACCAATAGTCCATGTTAGCCCACAAACATGCCAGATCTGTATTCTAGCACTAAATTCAGTGCGATATAAACTACAATGTTCACAAATAAGTGAGTAACAGGAAACAGAACAGAGCAAAAGTTACAGATAAAGCACCTGACATACAGTAGTAGCAGCCAGTTTGGTCACTGAACCGGTAGAGATCTGAGTGCAGCTCACATGCTTCAGGCCTTCTTTTAGCTGCAATTTTGCACAGTAAGCAACCAGTGTACAAAGAATATGGAGACAAGATCAAGATTGGAACTGCAGATAGGGGCATGAGATGACATAAGACCTTTGGAAGTATTATTTTGCTGCTTCTCGTCGAACAACTGCTTTAGTTTGCACCCAATCTTGACTGAAAGCGTGCTAAGCAAAACCCCGCCAGCAACAAGAACCCAGTTTGGCCCTTCTCCTTGGACCTGATTACCTCTCCCAGATTTCTGTAAGCTCCTACTCGTCTTAGTCTTCATCA
Source organism: Saccharum hybrid cultivar R570 (assembly GCA_038087645.1). Taxonomy (NCBI): domain Eukaryota; kingdom Viridiplantae; phylum Streptophyta; class Magnoliopsida; order Poales; family Poaceae; genus Saccharum; species Saccharum hybrid cultivar. Next base: position 4,820,669 of record JAQSUU010000198.1, read on the forward strand.
TACCGACAACCAATTTGTTCAGCCGAGTCTACAAAGATGGTACCTTAACCTGCAGAAATGAACCACAACCACCATATTAGTGAAGGGGAAAAACAGTTTCACCTAATAACCATAAGGACCTAATAAGATTCTGAAGTGAAGGAAACTAAATAATATGGCATTAATGAATGCGCAGGAAGAATGCAGACTCATCTCGCTGTGGAAGAAGAACCATGAAAGCTAAAAACACGGCAATCTATCAATTTCTCCAACCGTACGTCTAAGAAATGGGAAAGGTTACAGCAACGTTTCATGAACCTTCAAGACAGCCTCCCCCCCTAGGGTCTGCGGATGTAGGTTTCCCATTAAGGTTAATAGTCATTTTGGATCCCATTCAGGCTCATTACCCAATGTCAACAACCATGACAGCAAGTAAAGTATCCACTCTGATAAAGGAATCAACCTAGGTCTTTTCCTTTTCAAGGGAATCGATCGACTAAAGATGCACCCATAAGCACCGACACTCGTCTCAAAATTTTCTGACCTGTTGAGTCCCTCCTCCCTCCTCTCGGGAGTGCCATGCCAGGCGGCACAGGGTGATGCCGGATTCAGTTGCACCCGGACGCAGACGATTGGAGGCGGTATTCGGCGAGCCCCCGAATTCAGCGGAGGCGGCTGCGACTAGGGCTGCGGCGCCGTCGCCCGTCGTAGAGCGGCAGCGCGGTCGCGGACTGCTGGGTGCTCTGACGGCGCAGGTGGCGGCGAGGAGAGCAGGTGGGAGTGGAAGGAAAGAAGGAGGCGGCGGTGGAGTCGAAGCAGATGCGAGATTTTGTGGAACTTGATGGTTTCCCACTTTGCCCCCCTTCTTCTTTGCCTTTTCTTTTCTTTTTGGATTTTTTTTGTTTCCTTCTTTCCTCCTTTGGCCAATGGGACTACGGAAAAGCACGGTAAACACCGTAGCTGGCGGTTGGACGGTTGGTTCATGCGAATTAGAGGCTGGGATAAGGAGATAAGAGATGAGATAGGTTTTAATCCATGTTTGGTGGGATAGGGAAATGACACTGTCGTCTCCTATTGACCTAATGTTTACAAAATAGTCTAATCGATTCTAGTCACCATGACATCAATAAGCCTAACTAATCCTGACCAATCAGAATTGATCGTGACTAATTATTGTGTATAACCGATCGTCATGGCACAAGTAAATCTGACTAATCACAATTAGTCAAACAACTTAATAACCTTGATAACCTAGACCCCACGGGAGAGGTGGGCTTGAAACTTTGATGAGCTATGACACCAACGATACTTGTAGAACGACAAGGAGTGGAGTCGACGGAGATCTTGTCCTAGGTACGAATGAGAGTATATCATTTCAACTGTTAGTGTTTAAAATACAAAGAATTTCATCTATATTCTATACATGATAGGTGTAGACATTGGTATAAAATCTTATCCACGGGTATAAATACTGGTATAAAATTTTACTTATTATTAGGCAATTCATGGCGGGAGATATTTACTCCACCCATACCTTGGTACGGTGGGATAATTTCATTCTTGTTTTTTTATGGGGTGACTCCAACCGTCCGCCTATGGGTCCCGACCCGCGCCAACGACAACTCTCGCTGCTCACACCATGCCTCAATGCACCTCCCACCCCGCTTACCTCTGCACGATCATGGACGGAAGAGCAACAACGTGCACAAGGGACCGCCACATCCGATCGATTTGTGGGGACAGGGATGTCCCTGAATCTCATTAGTTGACCCTCAACCAAACACAGTCTAAACTTGGATTGACCCATCACATCCCCAATCATCCCTCAAAAACCAAACACATAATTACTAACCCTTTGCCATCCCTAGTGCTTGCTAATTTGTGAGGCCATTGCGGAGCCTCAAGCGAAGAGACCATAGCATGTAATGAGCGCCAGACATGTTAAGCTTGATGTTAGCAATGCTACATGGTTTATTATTACATGCATCTTTGTTAGCAATATTTTTTATTGTGACCGGCATATTTGACAAGTTTAAAGGCTCACTAGAAACAATGCACGGCGTTGCTGCGCGGCCTCATGGGATGGAACCAGTTGTGTAGGAGCATAGATCAATTATTGATTAATTTTTTAGCAGGCAGGGTGTCTAGCATTTTGAGGCAATTTGTTATGTATTTATGTTGCTACGGACCCTCTTTTTTTATACAATGTTTTATAATTTGGAGATTTTGCTACAGTAGGTTTTAGCGATTATTTGTAGGCGTAATAGAATACGCAGTAGGTGTCATGGAGTTTTTTTATAACAAAGAAGAGGCGGAAAATATTTAGATACGTTCTAGATTTGTTTTAGTATATTCATGAATTTTCTGGAATTTCTTTGCAAAGGAAAAGGGTCTACTTTGTGTGTTTGTGAAAATGACCGTAAATTACCGAAAAGAATTTTAATATTTAGGGTTTTTTTTGTGTGGTAGAATTATCGGAGTCGGAGGTAGGATCGATAAGGTATAGACTTTCTAGATTTATCGGCGAAATGCGAACGAGAGGAATCTAATTTTTTTATGACAGTGAAGAGGTAAAAAAATATTTAGGTACGTTCTAGCTTGCTTCTAGTTTATTTATGATTTTTTTTTGAAAATTTGTACAAACGAGAAGGACTTATTTTGATGTTCCAGGTACGTTTCTCGTGTGCGCGTAGCAAAGATGCACGAACAGTGACAAACGGTGATAAACAGTGCATGAACAGTAATGTACAGCACTGACAGGAGCGGTTTTTCACGTGATTCGAGCCGTCTAATCGAGATCCGACGGTCCAGGATTTACAGGTGACGTGGCCCTCTCTGGTGCCTTAGCTTGGCTCAGGATTAGAGTTATAGAGATACAAAAGGTTTAAGAACTGTTGTTCATGTTATACTACATCTTTCGTCCTTTTTAAAGGGGTCTAATTTAGTTTACTCAAATGTGATTCAACTAAAACTCCCAAAATCCCCAATATATGTTCAAAGCAAAGAACCGAGGCCCAACACAACAAATATAGATATAGTTAGCGAAGTTTAATTTGATAAATCAGTGTGCCACAAAATACACGAATAGAAAAACACATAGTATCCCGATATCTTGAGGCAACCAAAATAAAAAAGAACACACATGGAAGCTGCTAGTTGGATGGAGCGCACATGCATGAAAGACAAATGATTTTCTTCAAAAGGATGGGCACCATACTAAAGATTCGTATGCAATAGATTATTCTTGTTTCACTCGTCTCTTTTTTTTTTGTGCACATAGGCGTCTTTTACAGCTGACAGCCGTGTATTAGCAAGCTATTCATTTAGCAGCACTAAATAGATTACACATGTTATGTTAAGTTAAGAGCTTAAACAACCGATATTTGATTGTCTAGTTGGTCAGTTGGTGTTTACTTATGTATTAGGCTATTGGACAAGTGCTAATGTTATATACTATCTCCGTCCTAAAATAACCAACTCCTAGAATCATCCTAAGTCAACCTTTTTAAGTTTGACCAACTTTAGAAAAGGTTAACAACATCTACGACACCAAATAAGTACATAATGAGAAATATATTCCATGATATATTTAGTTATACTAGTGTCATAAGTATCGGTATTCTTTTATATAAATTTGGTCAAACTTGAAATAGTTTCACTTAGAACAATTCTAGAAGTTGATTTAAATTTAGGATTGATGGAGTATATCTTATCTACTATTTATCTCTTATTTGTGTTATGTGAGCAATCATTTACATTTCTGCTAGAATAATGGATGTCATGTCCTATAAATCGCATGCACTTTGCTAAAAGGGTAAATGCCTTAGCGACCGCCATAGCTGTCCTAGCGGCTTGAGCAAGGTACCGCTAATTGCTAAATACCCTTGCCCACATTTTCAACCTTGGATGAATTCTCTTATGTTTCCTTCATTCAAAGTCAACTTATATGCCATGTATGGTACGACTCCAAATGACTTCAACTTCTCGTGACATCCACGAAGGAGTTGGAGCCAGCGAAATAAAAAAAGATATTATAGTTTCTCTAACTTTTAGTCTATATTTTGAAAATAAAAATAAAAATGACTCGTTTGTGTATGAAGTACGTGGACAAGGCAGAGCTGAACCGTATTGGTGCTAAGACAGAGCTTAGCCCGATATGTGTTGGTACTTGGTACAACATGTACTCTATTCATCATGACCGTAATCTTCCGTTCTGTTGTTATGTACACCACTAGTACGAATAAAACTCCCAGGATCATTTCTGTTTTCTCAAAAGAAAAAAAAAACAGCAACAGATGATGGTCAGGGGCCATCACGGCGTGCAATCAAGGCCTCAACTTGCACGTCCTCGTTAACCATAACCACCACGGCCAGTCGGCCTGGCCACACCTCACGGCCGGCCGGGACCACCGGGTCCAGGATGCACTCACTTCACCTGATGCCTTGTCACGCTCCGCACTGCGCAGCAGTGGGAGCCCAGATGAGGACGAGTAGAAGGCGACTGGCCGTGTGGGGGGCCCGCCTCGGCAGCGACCCTTGGCCTCGTTTAGATGCATTTAAAAAGTTGAAATTTTTTCATTTTCTCTCCATCACATCAATCTTTGGACCCATGCATGAAGTAGTAAATGTAGATAAAAAAAATAACTAATTACGCAGTTTAGTTGGAAATCACGAGATGAATCTTTTGAGCCTAGTTGGTCCATGATTAGACAATATTTGTCAAATAAGACGAAAGTGGTACTATTCATCGGTTTGAAATTTTTTCAGCATCTAAAGGAGGCCCTTGGTTAGTTGTTTTTTCTGCTTGGGGCCGTCGTGCCGACGCCGACCGCGACCGAAGGTCCAGCTGCCTCTGCTACAGGAGCACTCTGTCACGTCGTCATCGTCACGTGTGGAGCGGCCAGAGCCCGGAGACGCTACTGCCGGTCTGTTCGGAGTGGAGTGCTCTAGCTTCTTTCTTCTTGGATCCGGCAAAAAAAAAAAGGGTAAGATTAGGTCGGTCTCAGTGGAAATTTTATTAGAGTTTTATTTGTATTTAATAGCCTGCTACATATGCATTTTTGATGACATGTCAACGTTTTAATGAAGAGAAAGAAGAATTATGTTTTATGGGGATGAAACTCTCTTGACACAGTTACCAACTCTCTATGAGTCATAAAATTAAATGTCTATGAAACTATGGAATGAAACTTTTTATTGAGAGTAGATGTTCTATCCAAATTTTATTTTATTCTATATGACATAGCAGTCTTAGAAACAACAAATTGAACTCTTCGTGGAGGCCTTGCGTTGGGTTCTCTCCGCAGATGGACGACTAGGGCCCGTATGTCTAGTCTCGAGAATTTCTCTGTTTATTATGCTAGCCTAGATGTGTGAAAGGACGTACCGCCATACCCGATAGTTCTAGATGTTGCCTAGCTAGAGGGAGATTGAATACGTGTCTTCTCTTCTGAAATCATAAAACTCGTACCAGAAGAATTAGACGTTAGAAGTTCCGACTTAACCCAAAGTGTCGACCAAGACCGGGAGCTTTCAAGTCCACTTGGATTGTCCGACTACAAAAGGCATGCCTGAGCAAATTCCAGCTCAAATGAAATGCTACTGCATGTTTTGGATGAGGTTTGTAAACTTTTCAGTGGAACACTGTGATCAGATGCATGAGCAAGTAGATTAGGCAACTATGATAAAAAAAACTTCATTGAGTTTAAGAACAGTCAAATCAAAGAGGGAGGATATAAGGGTTGTTTTCCTAAATTCAGATTCAGGTAGAATCCTACGAGAGAGACTCGTGAATATATCAGGTCTCTTTCGAACCTAGACCTCACCAAGGAATCATAAAAGGCTTGCCGTAAAAAAAAAAAGGAATCATAAAAGGCCAGTCGGGCTTGCTCTTGATTTCTTCCGTCGTGGAGGTGAAATTCACTAATGGCTACTTCCACTCTTCCAGCATATAGACTTATTATAATAGGAAATCCGGTCATAAATATTAACCAAAAGACAACAAGTGTACACATGATTGCAATATATAAGATCAGCCATTTACTCTTACACCCATTATATACCTTATTAAACCAAATGACCAATTAGTATTTATTCTCTCTCACAAATTATGTACCCAGTTGCACAAATCATCCTATATTGCTCTTAGGATTGAACAAGAAGAAAGGAGTAAGAATGTTTCCCCACAAAACTGTACAAGCCGGAGACGCCCCATTGGCTCTCTTGTTATCCTGATGCTCTACACAAAACTGATAGCCTTTTTTTATATAAAAAAGCACAGCTACAAACTCTTTTTCCTAAACCGTGCAATGCACGTGTCCATCTACTAATCTCTCAGACTGAGTGTATGATGCGCAGATAGCAAGCCCCTCACATTTTTTTTTTCTAAATTGAACCTGCAAAATGGTTCGATTAACACGTGGTACTTAGATAAGGGATGTTCTGAAACCATAAAGATCCTCTACCAATCTTTTTTTTTTTGACAAAATTTCTTAGGAAGTGAAAACCTGATATGCGCTTGTGGCTCCAGCAGAATGCATAAGTCAGAAGTCCCATGTTCAGCTTCTCAGGCCAGTCAGCAGCACCATTCTACAGAACTCCAACGATGCACAGTTCTAGAAAAAATAAACATAATTCCAGGTTGATGATTGTAATTCCATAGACAAATATATTCTTCGCAGTTTAAATTCAAAATAAAGTTAATAGCTAAGTTTATATAACTAACGCTTTGACTAAAAAAAATTGTACCATACGGACAAAAAGAGTACAAGGAGTGGTCTGGAAAGCTCATGAAACATGTGTCAAGAAGTTATGCTGTTTTTTAAAGAAATGTCAGAATTCATGCACCATTACTGGACTATTTCTCCATGGTCCTGGACCTTTACTTTCATATTGCTTAGTCAACATATATTAAAGGTTACTTGAGGTCATATGTGGAACAAAACGAATTTGATATCATATATCTATTCCAAAAGCTTTCAGCAGGGCATTATAAACACACAATGAGATGTCACAACACTACAACATAAAGAGTCAAATAATTACCTTTGAGGGCATGAACACAGTGTGACTGTGCATCCAAAAATCCATGATCTATGCGATTCTGGCATGCATTGCTTGACACAGGCTGTGCTTGAAAAAACAAGCACCTGATGAGCACAGATTGACTGATGGAGAGTTTGCTGTGAGTTCTGAATGTTTTAGTTGACATTGAGAACCTATTCCCTGGTGGACAATTCCTCTGTCAGCATTGCATACGTTTCATCACTTGGTTTGCATTTCATCTGTTCTAATATGGATATCATGTCATGGCACATATCTGGATGACCCTTTCTTATCCAGCCATCAATTATAACTTTCCATACAATTTCATCGGTATTGTACTCTTTCCATCTCAAACCTCTGAATATTTCTTTAGCTCTATCTGCTTGTCCTTCAGCAGTAAGCCCAGAAAGCAGTTGCTGGTAAGATATTAAGTTTGGTAAAAAACCATGTCCAATCATGGAGCAAAGCAATGCCCAAGCATCAGGATACATCCTCAATTTACAAAAGCAATTAATAAGAGCAGTGTATATATCTTCATTCAGAGGTAGATTATCTTCTTTCATACAAGAAACCAAGGAAGTCACCTCATCCAATCTTCTATCTTCAGAAAACCCCTCCAGGATGGCCAAATAAGCTCTTGCACTAGAAGGAACGCTGTTCTTCTTCATTAGCTCAAATAATTCAAAGACATCAGCAAGCTCTATAGTCTTCCACACAGAAGTTGTTTTCAAAGGTACGTGTTCTGCTAGCCTCCTCTGTAAAAGATGTCTAAGCAAGATAAAAAAGGTAAAATGATTTGGCATAGAAGCAACACCCATCATGTGCTTCAAGATTGTAACTGCATGATCTGTCTGCCCGATACTTGTATGGCCATCAATCAAAGTGTTATATGCCATTGCATCTACAATGATCCCACCTTTTTTCATCTCCATCACAACATTTTCTGCTTCATCAAGCCTGCCTTCATTGCAGTATGCACGCACAGAAGTAGTATAAGTGACAACATCAGGACTGCACCCCAGTGACACCATTTGCCCCCAAATTCTTGTGGCTAATCCATAGTTCAACTCCTTGAAAAGTCTGTCAATTACAATTGTATAATTAACCGTCGAAGGCTTGACATCCTTTTGTAGCATCTCATCTATAAAGGATAATCCTGCTTGTGATCCCTTCGTCTTGCATAGATTTTCAATGAATGGACTATATGTATAGGTATCGGGTGCACAACCTGCTGAAACCATCTTTTCCAAAAATGTGCAAGCAACATCGAATTTACCAGCCTTGCATAAACCATTTATCACCGTATTGAATGTCACAGAATTAGGTCTTATGCCTCTATATTCTAGACCATCAAAAAGAGAGCAAGCTTCATCAACTTTCCCAGTCTTACAAAGAGCATCAATCAACACATTGTAAGTGTACTGATCAGCAGCTAAACCATTTCCTTGCATCAAACGGAGTAATCTGAAAGCGCTCTCTATATGCCCATCAATGCATTGGCCTCGAATCAACAAATTGTATGTCACAACATCTGGCTCTATTCCACATTCTCTCATCTGGTCCAACAAAGCCATTGCTTTGTACACTTTCCCAACATTACAGAAACCTTGCACCATTGCATTGTATGTCCAGACATTTGGTTCACACCCTTTCAACTTCATGGATTCAAACACCCTCAATGCATCACTCATCCTTGCCTCCCTGCAGTATGCATTCATGACAGCGGTGCATGTTACAACACAAGGCACCAACCCATTGTCAAACATCTCATTCAGCATTTTCTCAGCCTCTTCAGCCTTCCGCTCCCTACACCATAAATCGACCAGTGCTGCATAGGCACGGGTGGTTGGCCTCCATCCCAATTCCTTCATCTTCTGCAGAATACATAGACCCTCCTCCCCTCTCCGGGCATCACACAGCCCCTTTACCAAGGCCGCATGCATGTACATGTCTGGTTGCTCCATCTCCCTGAACAACTCCAGTGCCTCATCAATCCTTCCTGACTCACAAAATCCTTCGATTAGAGCCGTGTAAGCGACTGCATCTTGTGAGAACCCTCTCAACGGCATTTTGTCGAACAGGTCTTGGGCTACTTCCAGCTGCTGCGTGCGGCAGTAACCCAATATCAGGGAGTTGAACGTGAAGGCGTCGGGGCGCCAACCGGAGCGGACCATGAGGCTGAGGTACCGTTGGGCGTGGCGGAGATCGGCGCGGCGGCAGAGGGCACGGATGAGTGCATTGTAGGTAGCACCCGTAGGTGCAGGCGGGGCGCGGTGGTACATGTGGGCAAATAGCCGGAGCATCAGCGGCGTCAGCGCGTAGCGGGAGAAGTGGGTGAGGAGGGAGCGGAAGGGGCGTTCGAAGAGAGGACGGAGCGTCGGCGGGGAGAGGGCGTGGAGGCGGAGCACGACCGGTAGTGAGATGTCGAGGAGGTGGCGGGACGGCGCGGCGGCGCGGGCGACTGCGGCCGCGAGGCGGAGCGGGAGCGGGACGAGGAGTGTGCGGGGTAGGGACGGCGCGAGGAGGGCAGGGAGTTGCGGGAGCGAGGGGTGGAAGCGCCAGTCCGGGGAGGAGAGCACCGCGGCGAGATGCGCGATGAGCGCGGCGGGGGACGGCGAGGGCGGAGGGGATGCCATGGGGCGGAGGCGTTGCGGGAAATGCCGGAGATGGATGAGCTGGTGGCGGCGGCGGTGACGACCGGGGGTCCCTTTGCACGTCAGGAACTAGAGACGGGACCGCGACACGGCGCCGCCGCCATTGTTGGGATCTCGTGTGCCAACTGCCAAGGGTCTGCGATTACGCCAAAGGGTTGGCCTCTTACGCAAATGAACACATTTGTGAATTCGGGCTTGCAACTCCACCCAAATCACAAGGCCTCGTTTAGATGGGTGAATTGGGGGGAGAAAAACACTGTATCAGAATTCCTGTAGCATTTCGTTTGTATTTGGTAAAAATTATCCAAATTTTGACTAACTAGGCTTAAAATGTTCGTCTCGCAAAGTACAACAAAACTGTGTAATTAGTTTTTGATTTCATCAACATTTAGTACTCCATGCATTTGCCGACATTTTGATGTGATGGGGAATCTTCTTTTTGCATAGTGGAATTTGGAGGGAGAATAGGGGAACTAAACAAGGCCCAACCCTACTTTTGATTTTATGCTCCCCTAATTTTGTTGGCCCAGATTTTTCATTTCTACTCCAGCAGCAACAGCACCCAAATTTGAGCCCTCAAATTCATTCTAGGTGATAGTGATTAGTGACAGACAGGGCCCGCTCATCATCCTCTCTGTCTTCTTCCATCGCGGACGAGATCTGCTGCAATTGGATTGGTGGGGGGCGGACGACCGGAGCTGGGGCCGCTCGAACGCCATGGAGGGGAGGCGAGGCAGGGGCCGCTCCAGCGTCGCAGAGGGAGCCGCGCTCCCAGCACCACGGAGGGAGACGGAGCCAGTGTCGCTCCAGTGCTACGGAGGAAGACGGGGGGCCATGCCCGCGTGACGGAGGCGGATAGCCGTGCCTGAGCGGTGGAGACGTGAGGATAGGCACGTTCGCCGGAGACGGGCAAACAGCCGTGCTCGCGCGGTGGAGGCGGGAGAACGGGCACGCTCACTAGAGGGGAGTGGGGTGTGCCACGAGCAGGGGAAGCAGCGGCCATGGAAGGCGCCACCGGAGTTGCCAGTGTGAGCAGGCGCAGCACGGCCGTGCTTCCGTGCGAGCGCGCGAGGGGGAAACTACCGCAACCGTGGGATAGGGGCTCGAAGCTGAGCCCATAGGAATCGGGTCTGTGGGGAGGATTTGGGTCTCCACCCCAAATTAGGGGCTCGGCGGCCCTGCTGAGCTGCATTTTTTGTTTGGACACCCATATTTAGCTATAGGGACTCAAGTAGGGACCCTGCTGGAGTTGCTCTTAGAGTATCTCCAAGACTTTCCAAAACAATCTCTCAATCCATGATTTTTGGCAAGATTAAAAAAATACATCTCCAACAACTCCCAGTCTCACATCTCAATCTTTTGGCACTTAAAAAAATCGACCCCTTCGTGTGGATAGTTACGCGCGCGTATCCACCGTGCCAATCCAAGGTGGAAGGATATGGAAAAGAATAAGAAGTAAGACAGAGTTCCTAATGTAAATGCATAAGAGAGAAAGAAAGTATAAAAGTGGTTATGTTGATTTAAAAATAGTTCAGGATTTATGATGTAAAATTACCTTCTATCTTTTAGTAGTAATTTTTTAGAAAATGTTTGGCCACTTGAAAACTCAATGGTTTTGAGAAGAACTTTTTGGGTACTCATGGAGATGCTCTTAGGCAAATCGACATATTTTTGAATTCGGGCTCCCTTTAAAGGTGAAGCCTCGCCGCCGAATTCTGAATGCTCGTGGTTGTGGATAAAGACAGCAACGGGCAGTAAAAACCTACATGCCTAGGTGGGCGCCAACTTGCGCTCATGGGCATGGGCACGGCGCGGCTGCGTGTGTATAGTTTTGTATCCAACAGGCAAAGATAGACGGGTAAGAAAATAGTGTAACCATACCTACAAACTCACCGAACCCACACTGTCATATTGTAACATCCCAAAAATTCACATTAAAAAATCACTCGCATTAAAAATTATTTTCAAATGCATTTCAAAAACTATAAGTCATCTGAGCTCTATATTCTTCCAAATATTGTCCATCTTATGTCTATCCCAATTACCTATCTTTAATTTGTATCCTGCTCCGTGGTATCGGCATCACCCGCCCGTCCCCCACCTCTCTCCCTCTCGCTTAGCTCACCCTCGCCCGACAGCATCCGCGCACGGCGCACGCGCCGACCCCACCACCACGCCATGTGGACCCCACCACCTTGCCTCGCCGTTTGCGCCGAGGGACCCACCTCGCACTCCCCTTCCTTCTCCAAAATAACAGCGAGCAGCACCAGCAGTAGCTCAGTACCAACATGCACACAATAGTACTCGAATGCGTGCCGACCAGCACCACGCATGCTAAGCGCCACCGTCCATCTGCTCGCTGCGTCCCACCACACAACCAAGCACGTGTGTAAGGTCCAAATGGCTAGAGGGGGGTGAATAGCCTATTTAAAATTCTACAAGCTTCACTAAACAAACACGTTAGTATAAAAGATGGCTAAACTAATTCTAGCACTAGCTCAACTATACTATGCAAGCCACCTATACAATTCTAGTGAAGCAAGACTATGATCTCTAATACACACCAACAAGGCTAAGTCACTAAGCTACTTACTCCTATGTGAAAAAAGCTACGCTAAGCAAACTACACTAGAAGTAGTACAAGAAAGTAAAGAGTAAGTGACTTGATTCTTATACCAACAATGTAGAGAAGTAATGCAATCGAAGAATCAATTACAATGATCAATCAAAAGAGAAATCCTCGGCAAAGAGATGACACAAGATTTTTACCGAGGTTCGCTTGCTTCCCGGCAAGCTACTCCTCGTTGTGGCGATGCACCCACTTGTCGGTTCACGAGCTAATCGACTATCAAGAGTCGAGCCCTCGGCGGGCGCCGCACAACCGCACACAAGATGGGGATCCTCCAAGCCACGAGCTCCACTAGAGTATCCAATTTGCGAACTCCCGCGGGGAAGGATAAGAACCCCTTACAACACTTGGTGAGGGCTCCAATAATCTCCAATTGCGAGCTCAATTACCTCCGCTGCTCCAAGCCGTCTACCGTGTCGGGAAATACGGAAGAGTAACAAGAAATCCGCAGCAACTCGAAGATCAAGTGCCTCTAGAATGTAACTCTCAAGCAATGCACTTGAATCTCACTCAAGATGTGCAACCAAGCAAGGAGATGAGTGGAGGGGTTGTTCTCTAGCTCAAAGGATGTCTCTAGGTCTCAAAATGTGCAAGCGTTACCCTCAAACCCCGGACATCTTCTATTTATAGCGAAGGGGTACGCAGCTAGCCGTTACCGGACGACGCAGTTCAAACCGTGCTGACCGGACACTCCGGTCAGGGTGACCGGACGCGTCTGGTCATTACAGGACAAGCGAAAACAGTACGCGTCAGAACTAGCCGTTGCCGTGACCGGACGCGCTCAAACGTTTGACCGGATGCGACAGTGCCAGCGTCCGGTCGCGTTCCAGTAAGCTCCCATCGCGACCAGACGCGTCCGATCGCATGTGACCGGACGCGCTTGCCACGTCCGATCGGAGTCCAGTAACGGTCCACTCGTGACCGGACACGCCACCGCGTCCGATCGCATCTTCCCTCCGTGCTGAACTCCTGGGTGCGTGACCGGACGCGCCGGTTCCGCGAGGGATCAGATGCGCCGGTCCGCGACCCTTCTCACACACGCGTCTCTCTGTGGTTTGAACTGACCGGACGCGCCGGCCGCGTCAGGTCAATTCGACCACAGCGTCCGGTCACTGTATTTTCAGTGATAATCAATTCGAACTTTCGCCACCTTTTCTCGCCTCCGGCGCAATAGAAAATAGGTATTTCATTTCATCGAAAACGCCTGAATCCAGCGCTCGCAAGCTCGGCGGGAGGGAGAGCGAACCCCAAACCCCTTACTACTGCTCAAACACCACCGCCTTCGTAAATGTGCCAACACCATCATGTGAAAAACACCATGTGCATGTGTGTTAGCATTTTCACAAACATTTTCAAGGCGTTATGTTAGCTCTCTACTAGATCCTAATGCATATGCTCAAGACATTGATCTAGTGGCACTTGATTCCCGAGCTAACCGTGATTACCCCTCTTGATAGTCGGCTATGTATCCTAAACCCGATCAATCACTTCTCTACTTAACTTAGACCGGCAAAAGAAAAATCCTATGGTTATATCTTTACCTTGCGCTCTTAGATCCTTCTCTTCCACTTGATCATCATGTCCATGCACCATCTCTTTGTGATCTTGTGGCCACCACTCCTTGCCACGTACACCTTCATCACATGTGTTGCTTGTGCCTAACTCAAAACACTTAACACATGGCATTAGCAACTTGGTGTCATTAATTACCAAAATCGAACTTGGGCTTTCAATCTCCCCTTTTTGGTAATTGATGACAACCATCACAAAGATATGAAATAAAATCAATTTTCAATTTCGATAGTATTAGCTCCCCCTACATATGTGCTTCCATGAGTTTGGTTCAATTGTACACATATGTATGGATTTGAATTTTAGGAGAGTTACTACTATCAAATTGATACTAAGGTATATATAATGGACCTTTGAGGCGTGATACCAATCGGAGTTGCCTTTATATACCATCCTTAGCATCAATGTAGCTAGACACCACTTGTAATTCATCACTTGTAAAGATCACAAACACTAAAATACCTCGTGAGATCAACATTATAAGCAAAGGTGTCTAGAAACCACTTGTAAAGCTACTCTCAACAATTCATCATTCAAGTTCTATTTCTAGCAATCACCACACAAGCATGAATATGAATTTAAGCTTTGCAATGCAACAATTCATCATGTTAATGCACATACAAATGCAATAAATCATTCATGAGCTTGCTCCCCCTACTTGTGTGCTCAATTTTAATTTCTCTCCTCTCCCCCTTACTATATCTTTCTCCCCCTTTGCAACTTAACTTTTTTATCTTTGTGACTTTTATATCTTTGTGACTTTTCTCTCCCCCTTTGTCAACAATCACCAAAAAGCTGTCAATTTTAGTGAGAAATAAGTCAATCAATATGAGGGAGTCCAAATTATAGTTCAATCTAGATCACTTGCCTAGAATATGTAATTCAGTTTGATCCAAGGACAAGCTTCTTCACACCTCATAAAGTATAAGGGTTATCTTGACCATGTTGAATTACACATCATGAGATCATTTTCTAGATTCAACACTAGGTTTGCAAGCCCACAAACATGTCATATGCTACCACTAGATCAATCAAATATAGAAGCAATAGTGGTACCATATATACATTAAACTCATTTGATTTTCATGAAAGAGCCTATTTTTCATGCAAATATGTCTATATGTTCTAACCATGTCCTTAGCAAAGTATGAATGATATGCCAAACAACTTTACCTTGCTATGTCGGAGGGGAGGCATGTCATATAAGAATGTGGAGGTGCACTCATTTCAAGTTGGAGAAGTCAAGTATGTTCAATTCATTCTTCAACTTGTAAAATCTTTTCTCATCAAGTGGCTTTGTGAATATGTCGGCTAGTTGATCTTCGGTGCCAATGCTCTCAATGCTAATATCACCCTTTTGTTGATGGTCTCTTATGAAGTGATGCCTTATGTCAATGTGCTTCGTTCTTGAATGTTGAACCGGGTTTTGTGTCATCTTGATAGCACTCTCATTAGCACAAAACAAAGGCACATTCTTGAACTTGATTCCAAAATCAATCAAAGTGGCCTTCATCCAAAGCAATTGTGCACAACAACTACCGGCACTAATATATTCGGCCTCGGCGGTAGATAGTGCAACACTATTTTGTTTCTTTGATGACCATGAAACAAGAGACCTTCCAAGCAATTGACAAGTGCCACTTGTGCTCATTCTATCAATCTTGCATCCACCATAGTCGGAGTCCGAATATCCAATCAACTCAAAATTAGACCCCTTTGAAAACCATAATCCAACATCATGAGTACCCTTAAGATATCTCAATATCCTCTTGGTCGCTTTCAAGTGACTTTCTCTAGGTGAAGCTTGATATCTTCTATTTATAGCGAAGGGGTACGCAGCTAGCCGTTACCGGACGACGCAGTTCAAACCGTGCTGACCGGACGCTCCGGTCAGGGTGACCTGACGCGTCCGGTTATTACAGGACAAGCGAAAACAGTGCGCGTCAGAACTAGCCGTTGCCGTGACCGGACGCGCTCAAACGTTTGACCGGACGCGACAGTGCCAGCGTCCGGTCGCGTTCCAGTAAGCTCCCATCGCGACCAGACGCGTCTGATCGCATGTGACCGGACGCGCCAGCCGCGTCCGATCGGAGTCCAGTAACGGTCCACTCGTGACCGGACAATTATCAGGTAATATCATAGCCTATTATTTGTTTCTAAGTTTGAACAAGACAATTATCAGGTAATATCAATTCAAGGATGGCTATTCAAACGGGTTTTAGCTAAGCAGCGAAAATAATTCGTTTGTATAACGTACATGCAATATTTAAAACGGCTTCTACGGGTCGTATTTAAAAATAGGATCAACATGCATCAAAAGGGAATAGGCTGGACTTGCCTCCGTCGGCTTTCTCGGCAAACTCCTGCTGGCAGTCCGGGTCCTCGGCGTCGAACTCGCGATACTCGCCTCCGACGTCCTCGTTCTCCGGCTCGTTCACTCCGTCAACTAAAAATACGCAACGAGCACAACAGGCAAATAAGCACAGATAAATAATCATATAAATTCAAATGAGCTCTAAAAATCATAAAATTTATATGAGAGATAGATCATGATTTAAGATGAATTTAGAAAGAAGAATCAACGGAATCGGACTTCGAATGAGGGATATATTAATTTTAGAAGGTGGTTGTTAACTGAAATAAACAAGGTCTTTTGGAGAGAGGGCACATGGCGTTCGTGTTCCTCATCTCGTCCACCATGGACAGCTGCTGGACCTTCGCCCGATGACGATTTCGGACACCATTTCAAAATTCAAGAGTATGGAGAGAGAGAGGAGGGCGAGGGGAAGCTCGTAGATGTGCTACCTTGGTGGATTACGACTCGGAAAGGGAGACTGACGGAGCGCGCTCCTCTCTGTTGCAAGAATAGAGGAGGAAGAAGATGAGTGAGGAGTGGGTGGCTGCGGAGCTGAGCAGCTTAGCGTGGTTGGCGAGGTGGAGGAGAGGCACTTGGCACCGCGTTTTATAGGCCGGAGAGGGGTTGCTATGCCAACGTTCGGTAGCTCGCCATTGATGGTGGTGCTATGCTCTGAGTGGCAGCTAGCGAGCATCAACTTGGCTTTGCTGTAGCACAGGGCGATGGGACGACGCATGCGAGCATGGTGTGGCGCGTAGCGGTGGTTGGCATGCAAGCAAGGACGAGTGTGCTCTCTGTTGCTTTGGCTTTGGCGTTTACGGCGCTGCGAGCTGCTAGCATTTGTGCACGTGCTTGACTGTGCGGTGGGACGCAACGAGCAGATGGACGGTGGCGCTTAGCATGGGTGGTGCTAGTCGGCACGCATTCAAGTACTATTGTGTGCATGCTGGTACTGAGCTACTGCTGGTGCTGCTCGCTGTTATTTTGGAGAAGGAAGGGGAGTGCGAGGTGGGTCCCTCGGCGCAAACGGCAAGGCGAGGTGGTGGGGTCCACATGGCGTGGTGGCGGGGTCGGCGCGTGCGCCGTGCGCGGATGCTGTCGGGCGAGGGCGAGCGAAGCGAGAGGGAGAGAGGTGGGGGACGGGCGGGTGATGCCGATGCCACGGAGTAGGATACAAATTGAAGATAGGTAATTGGGATAGACATAAGATGGATAAGATTTGGAAGGATATAGAGCTCATAAGACTTATAGTTTTTGAAATGCATTTGAAAATAATTTTTAATGTGAGTGATTTTTTAATGTATTTTTTTGGGATGTTACACATATGAGGCAATTGCAAAAACAGTTATATATCCTTCATATCCTAGGTTTCATTCATCCCAATCCCACCTCCCAGTTCCCAAACGCGGCTGCCGTCAGCCCGTCATCCACGCGGCCACGCCTCCCCAACTTGCAGTCGCGGCATCACGCCTCTCCCCACTTGCGCTACCGCACGGTTTGTTCCTATGACTTTCTAGTGACGCAGGGAAGCTATTCCAAGTGTTGGATGTGTCATGCTTGTGCTGTGGGGAGCTTGTCCCCATCAATGGTGAAAACCACCAATGGAGGACCATGGAGCTCAAGGGGAAGCTTGCTAGAGATGGGGAAGATGGATTAGGACTTCGGGGGTAGCCTCACCATGCCTTGGGGGGGCCTCCAACTGCAGCAACTCGGCTTGGGGATGCTTGGTGAAGGAGATCAACCTTGGAACTCCTCCATGGCTTGAGGTTGAAGATGAAGCTTGGGGTGGCCTCCTCCTCCATCTCCGGCAAGGTGGTGGCGTGGGGGAGCATGCCGGTGGCGACCTTCAGCAGGGGTGGGTGCCATCTCCCTCCTCTCCTTCTTCCTCCTCCTCTTCTCTTCTCCTCTTCCCCTCCTTTCTCCTCTCCTCTCCCTTCTCTGGTTTCTGAACGTGAGGAATGAGAGTGGAGGTGGAGAGAGGGGCTGGTGGTGTTGTGTTGGTGTTGGTGTGTGGTGTGAGTGACAGGTGGGGCCGGGTTGGTGTGGTGTGGACACATCCCGATTTTTTTGCATGTTACACGTGTCGCCGTGCTCTGTTGGTGTTGGTGTGCGTGTGTGTGTGACACCTCATCTCATGCATGGGATAGGTGTTGGCAGGTTCTGGTGGACGGTCCGCCGGCTCTAGGGGACACTCCGCCGGGCCTCGACGTGCATTGATAGAGTCCAAGTTCTGTCAGTCTGTGCAATTGGCTCAACGGACACTACTCCACCAAATGTGACGGACACTCCGCCAAAAACAATAGTGAGCAGTTTTGATTTAACTTTTGCACAAGTTGATTTCCAATTTGAATTTTTAAAATGCACATGATGCTCAATAATTTTATAATTAATATGCAAGGTTTTTGATAAATGTGAATTTTAGATGCATATTAGGCTCATGATGCATGTGAAAAAAATTGGCACGACTTTTAGGTGGTGACATCTGCGCTCGCCTCGTCATTGGGCGGATCTCGGCCGTCCTGTCTCGTCCTCGTCTTCGGCGGACACTTAGGTGGCGCGGCAGACCTCGCTGGGGGCGCACAACCTCGTTTGGGCGGCCCCTCTACCTCGACGCCGGTCATCAAATTCGCCTCTGCCTGGGGACTAGTCACGTCTGGGACAGAAGCGCAGAGGCGAAGACGAGCTTGGCGGAGCTGCCAAGGATGCTGAGGTGGAGAGGATGAGGTGGAAGGGACCGAGGGAGCGATTAGATCAATAATCGAGGAGGGAGTAGGGCCTAACCATAGCTTGCCGAGCCTAGAACGACTCTTCTTTTGGGACAAATTTCTAATTCCATAACGACTCTTTTTTTTTCAGAACGGAGGAAGTATTAGTTGTAGAACTTCTGAGCTTATGACTTATCAAGAGAATTAATGTGGAGGTCTCGATAGAGGCCTCGTAACATTATAAGATGTTAATTAAGTGGCTTACATAACTCTATTAATCCAGAGCATCTTGAAAGCAAGACTCCCTGATATAAAAGAAACATTGTTGCAAATGTGACTGTAGCTACTCAAATATGCATCTTAATTAAACTAGCTTAGTAATACTGGCGAACGCCTCAACCAGCCGTGGCAAGACATTTAGCAGCGCAAGCCTGAACCCAGCCGAGCAAGGTCGCTCCCTGCTGCCCTCCGTATCCGTAGGATGTCCCTCCTCGTCGAGCGTGCCGACGAGGCAACCAGCATCCCGGTACGCCTCGCACGCTCGGATCACATGCTGGCCACGACGGCGGAAGTGGTGTCTCACAAACTCCTCGAATCCCGCCGGCGGCCGGCGCAGGAGGTGGAGCATGGTCTGGAGGTTGAGCAGGTAGGTGTTCTCGCGGTAGGGGAGCTCATTGCGCAGACCCATCGGCGTGCCGGCCTCAGCCCTATGCGCATGCTCGTTGTAGTAAGGTTGAGCGGTGAGCACAAGGCCCTGGATGGAGACAAGGACCTGGAGGATGGTGGACGCCTCGGGTGACCAGAGCTCGGCTCCCTGGCCTCCAAAGGTGTTGAGCAGGCTAAGGCACACCGTGCCGGAGGGGTAGAGGTTAGGGTTCACGCGAAGGCCGAAGGAGCGGTAGTTCACCAGCGGCGGCTCGGCGGGATACGACGGCGGTAGATGCAGGTCGAAGAAGAAAAGTCCGTCATGGTACGGCGTGCCGCTGGCGCCCACCATCACCACCCGGAGCAGGTCGGTGCGGTCCTCGAAGGCACGCACGTAGATAGTGTCTGCATGTATGTATGTACGAATCAGCCGGCATATATATTTTGTTTATATATAAGAAATAAAATGCGTATATACTCATACTACCTGGCAAGTCTTTGTCCAAAGTCTTCCATTCCTTTTGCACTCTTTTTGTCCACTTCCTTCCGACAGCAGTGGCCTGCAGTAGACGAGTCAAATTGAAAATTAATAAGCGCCAACTGATTACTCTATACTAAGTACAAATTGGTTGGCTATATGGAAGAGACATATTAACACTGATTTGTCCACTACAAAACATAACCTCCTGCGTTCGTGCGTACGTGCATTTCCATATACGGTTCTAATCAATCAAAGTTTTTTTTATCTCTTCCTGCATTTCCAACTAGTAGTTACTCTACCGTACGGTTCTGATTTTTTTTCCGATCTTATACTTACAATAATAAGTAATAAGCATTTTGACTCGTCAAGCATGCAATTCCAAACATGCATCTATATTAATATAATAATGACTAAAAAGAAAACTACGTACCTGCTCTATGCTGTCAAGGAAATGGTGATCCGGTGGGCTCTGCACGACGTCGAAACGCGGAAATTGAAATGGCTGGTCACCGCCAGTTTTCACCACGCTGGTAGTGGTAGAGGAGGTAGAGGTAGAGGTAGACCCATCGGAATCGACCCTTGACATGGGCGTGGTGGCTTCAACGGCGACGTCTTCCATGGCTGCAGCCGGCTCTGGAGAGGCAGATGATTCTTCAGCCACAGCCGCCGCCCGGTACCTCTTTCCTTGGGCAAAGAGGTCACCGGCCAGCCGGATCAAAGCCCGGGTGACGGAGCGAACTCGGTCCATGGCCATCGTCGTCATCGTCATACTCTCACTATCACCATCAGAAGAGTCCTCCTCTTCACTGCCAGCAATTGCTACTACCGGCTGTGCTTGATGAGCCGCCGCCGCCGACGTGGCATCCTCTTGTTCCATATCGTCGTCGTCGTACAACCAATCACCGATTTCCCGTAGCATCTCACTGACCCTTTGCTGTTTGACGAGAGCTATCTCATGAGGCAAAACCTTTGACGTGCTGCCGTCACCCCACTTGACTTGGACGTGTCCATCCTCACAGCAGAGATGAACAATATGTCCGACCCATGAAAGATCATCCTCGGCGATTATCGTTTCTGTTGGATTCGGATGCTGCAGGCGAAGGACGACATCTCCGTAGAAGAAATTGGCATCGAGGTCACAGGCCAGATCATACGCGCTCACCACGGCCGTCTCGCCCTCCATGGCCATGCTGCTGCTGCTGCCGGCCGGACCGGGGCACGTCGCTGCCGGCTTCAACCACGACACATGCACGGTCTTGTCCTCGCAATTGAGGCTTCGTACGATGCCAGAGAGTTGTTCACCGGCGGCGGCCCTGCTGATGACGTGCTGCCCTGGGAAGAAATCGTAGACGTTGCGCGCCCGGAACAAGACCAGCGAACGCGACGGCAAGCCGCACTGCCGCGTGCCGTCCTGCCACAGCACGTCCACCGTCGTGCGGGTGCCAGCGACGGACATGGGCCGCTCCAGCGACGACTCTGCCTGCAGGTGCACCTGCCTGCTAGGGCGATTCGTTCGTCGGTTCCGATGCCTGTGCCTCCTCGTCAGTCGTCCATGGTCGTCATGGTCATCAACACCAATACCAGCAGCATGGCCATGGTCATGGTCATGGCAGATACGACGAGGGGTACGAAAGAAGCAGCGGTCGCCTACATGCCATGCGCTCGCTTCTGCCGTGGGATAAGAGAAGCGTGCCAGTTTCTGAGGGTTGGGCTGCCATGCACTCGGCGCCTTGGTGGTGCCCAGACGATGCTTGGAGGCGACCCAGCGCACGAGCACGCCGGCGACGCCTACTCTGGACACGGTGCCCCTGACGCGACTGGGCTTCCAGTAGCCTCTGATCCATTGGGACTCCTGGAACACTGACGGGGAGCGGCGGACGACGCGCTGCCCCGGGTACAAGACGCTGTTCGTCTGCCGGCCGCTCCACAGGTCGTCGTACTCCGCTTGGGCTCCTACCAGCTTGCGCTCCGCCCCGGTACTGAGCCTGCACAGGGCACCGTCGTCGAACACCACGTCCACATCCAGGGACACCTCGACGACCCTGCCCAGCCACGCCCCAGACACGACGTACTCGCCCAACACGAGCTCCGTGACGCGGCGGAGCTCCTCGGACTCCGGCGACACGATGAGGCCCTGTTCCTGTGCCGCCACTGCCTGCGGTCGTGCTCGTCGTCGTCCGTGTCCGTCGTCCTCGAAGCGAACCAGGTCCAGCGCCGTGGAGGCTCCCGTGACCACCCCGATCTGGCCACCGCGGTCCGACTCCAACGCCACGATGTCGCCTCGGCGGAAGTGGCTCCTATCGAGCACACTCAGGTCGCCGGGGCCGGCGGCGAACAGGGTGCCGTTGGCTCGCCGCACGCCAAGCTTGTTGCCTGCCATGCGCCTCACCACGACGCCGCATTGCTCGTGCTCTTGCCCGTGCCGGCCGCCTTCTCTATTCAACGTCACAAAGTCAAACCATTCTATCACTTTCCGCGCCGGCGCCGCCGCGCCGCCGCCGCCGCTCATGAATTCACCTAAGCGCCTGCCGTGCAGCCTGATTGATGAGCTCCAACTTCAATCAATCAAATCAGACCCAAAAAAGTACCATCTACCAATTATATTTATATTATTTCTGTTGATTCACTTTAATTTATTTGGCGTACGTACGAGCGGCTTGTTACATATCGTCTCCGACCCAAATTTGGAGTCCCTAACATGTACGTGTTCCTACCTCGTAGGAGTATTTAGGCCAAAATCTCTCAATCTCTTCTCTTCTCTATTCTATATACACCTAAAAAACTAAGTCATTATCTACTCGGTGATATAAGTCTTGATTTTTGCTCATGCGTCCGCGTCCGATTAGAATCCTACTCTTTTTGGAGGTCACACATCCCCATCCTACCCGGTTTCGAAACGAAACCGGTTCCACGTGTTTGCGTCCGATGCAAAGTCCTTACAGCTCACACATCTGCATTCAATTAGTGGGGTTTAATTAAAAAAATTGTGACTCTGGTGCAACGCAAGAGTATATATCTATTATATCTAAAAAGAATACCCACCGCCCAATATAAAGATACTCCCTCCATCATAAAATAAACACAAGTTTCGCTTCTCGGCGACTCAATTCTTTTAAAATTTAACCAAATATATACACAAAAATATACTAATAGTATATTTGATGCATAATAAATATCATTATATTAGACACAGAATATATTTTTATAATAAATTTACTTGGAAATATATATGTTGATATTATTTTTCTGTATTGCTAGTCAAACTTTACAAACTTCATAGTCCTCGAAAAGCGAGAGGTGCGTTAGTATTATTTTAGACAAAAATACCATTATACCATTATATATCTATATTTATACCTAATACCTAATAATAATAAAGAGAAAATTTCAGACTCTTTTTTTCGTCCATTCATTTTTTTAGTTTATCTTTCTCTAACTACTGAACAATGGAAAGCTTCTTCTGTTCGGACTTATATATATATATATATATATACAACCTGTGCTCATACGAGTTAGAGCTCTTGACTAGCACGATACAGAGTCCGGTTCCAAAACGTATTGGGTTGTGTATGGTCTATGTTTAACAAAGAGTTCATACTCATATGAAAAAAAATCCATACCCAATACGATTACTATATATATAGTAAATTTGGTTTTTTTCCTTTTCCTATTCCGTCATTTGTTCAGCCTTTTCTTGTTTTTTAAGACTATCTCCGATTATTTACTATATCTTATCCTTTTTCATTTTCATATTTGTTCCACTTCTTTTCCTGATTTCCTCTTTTTGTTTTTTTTCTCTTCTTGCGATTACTATATATAGTAAATTCGGTTTTTTTCTTTTCCTATTCCGTCATATATTCAGCCTTTTGTCGTTTTTTAGACTATCTCCGATCATTTACTGTACCTGATCCTTTTTCATTTTCATATTCATTCCACTTCTTTTCCTGATTTTCTCTTTTTGTTTTTTCTTCTTCTATTCTTTTTTTGTTTTCTGGACTATCAAGTCCGTTCATGCCCTTTCCCTTATTATTTTGCATGTCATCTTTGTTTTCTCATTCTCTCATGATTTTTCTATAAACAAATAATAATAATAAACACAATATTATGGTTCTTTGGATCCTTCATCCTTCCCTAATCCTTAATAATCAAATATTCCTACTATTAAATTATTGATGTAATTTGATTAGGAATAAAAAAATATTTTAATTATAATCTAGATCAGATAATAGTGTAATTAATTAAATCATGAACAGAAAACTTGGGCAGTTTATTCTCCAATCTAACCGGGAAGCGGCAGCGGGGGTTGCGCCTCCAACAGATGTGGCGCCACGGGAGGTGATGGCACTCGGGCGGCGAGGCGGCCACGACAACCTGAGGTGGGGAGGCGAGCAGAGAAGGTGCATGAGGTGGGGAGGAGGTGGCGAACGCCGGCGAGGTAGCTGCCACCGACGGTGGGCTGCCAGCAGGGATTCCTCTTTTCCATTTAACTTTTCTGCTCTCTCATGGATAATTAAGTATGTTTATATATCTCTACTGATTTTGCACGACATAAGAAATTTTCTAATTTGGCTAGTATTATTCTAAATTGCACTTTTATAGACGATCAATGTCCTAATGCAATTATTGCTTCATTACCGATGGATTAAATGCAAAATATACATATTAGTAGGGATTTAAATTTTGATTTCCTCCCGTTGCAACGCACGGGCATGTTTGTTAGTATTCTACAAAACTCCAACTTGCACAGTATTTAAAAAGCCGACAATGGACTCTCCAGACTATCAAAACCGGACATTTCGGTCACAATGGTGGACGGTTGTTTCCTTTAAAAAAACTTTTATATCTAAAAAATCATAAATAATCAATTTTAAATCTGAAAATATAAAACTAGTATCTTTTTCCTAAAAATTGTTATCTACTTATTTATGATCTATATACAGTTATTTTGAACTGGTTTATCCATTTTCTTTCACTCGTAGTCATGCTTATTATTCAATTAATTAAAACAAATAAGATCCACCAGAGGGCATACCATAGTAGTATATTAAATTATACTAGTATACATGCATGTGCGGCGTGCACGTGTATTTGAAACCATTCCATATGCAATGAGTTAGGCCCTGTTTGGTTTGGAGGAGTTAAAGTTTAACTCCCATCACATCGATGTTCCCTCAAATACATGGACTACTAAATGTTGACTAATTGCATGCATGTCGGCACAAATTAGGAGTAATTTACGAGACAAATCTATTAAGCCTAATTAATCCAAGATTGGAAACTTTTTATCAAATAAGACGAAAGTGCTACAGTGTTTGTTAAACTTTAATATCCAAACCAAACGGGGCCTTAATATGGTTAAAATCTCGTTATAAATAATACTTTTTTTTGTCAAGCATGACTATTTTTGTTTTGATGAACAAAAATTCATAAACAATCCATCACTATATTGTTTGAAACTATATATGAATATGAATTATGATAGACTTCTCATTATCTCTTGCATAATTTGTAAAGCACTTAATATATTAGGCCCAAAGTATATATCTTTGTCTTTAATAGCTAATCTTCCGATAGTTCTTCCATGCAGTCTTGATAAGCTTTCTGCTGGATGCAAGTGATGTCTCAAATCAGTGCACATAGCAGGCAACGACCAATTTATGTATTCATCTTTTGCACTTATAGATGTATCATACTTGTCAGCTATCTTGTGAATGTCGAATAAGCCGAGTGTGCAACTTGTTCAATTCCAGATGCGCCGCCTGCTAGCAAAGGTACACTACGCCAGAACACTCAATCACTGACAAAGCATCACTGTCAGGTGTGCTGGAGTCGACAGTGACTACTAATCATTGCTGGGTGGTAAGGCGAGGATCCATGAGATCGGCGGGCAGCCAAACACCAGGCAGTGATAGGGGAATCAATGCCGGGTGAAACTGCCAGCCAGCAGTGATATATCACTACCGGTTCAAGCTACAAGCCAGTATTGATACCTTAGCTATCATTGTCGGCTCATACGTCGAACCGACAGTGATTATCATTGACAGGTTAAGCCTCCACCCGGCAGTGACATTTTTCATATCACTGCCGATTTCTATTGTGGCGCGTCAGTATTCTTTTCGACCATTGGATCCACCTAACTATCGCAACATTAATTCTCCACCAATGATATCACCTACCACTATTGCTTCTAGTTATAAAAGCGGCGTCCTAATGCCTCCATGGCCAAAGATGAGGCCCCTGCCGGCCGATTTAGTATGCAAGATACTTCATCATAATGTTTTTGCCACTTATAGTATCCACATATACAGATTGTTTTGTGGGAGAGAGTTGAAAGCCCTAGTTTGGTTTTGGATAATTGATGCTTTGGCACCTACGCGTCCGGTGCAGTCAGGGTGTGCTAGAATGTGAGCCTAACGGCTCTATTCTTTTGGGACCCCTATAAATATGTGTTGGCCAGCTTCTGGGGAACTCTCTTGGCAATTTGATCATCTTGACATCCTCTTAAGCTGAGCATACTGAAAGCATCTAGGCCCCAAGGTTTGGTTTCG
The DNA here is from genome assembly GCA_038087645.1 of Saccharum hybrid cultivar R570. NCBI lineage: Eukaryota > Viridiplantae > Streptophyta > Magnoliopsida > Poales > Poaceae > Saccharum > Saccharum hybrid cultivar. Next base: position 4,847,282 of record JAQSUU010000198.1, read on the forward strand.
GTAATTAATGACAACACTTTATTACCATGACTAACGTGTGTTTTGCAGAAACTTGGTAAGTTAGGTCATGGAGGTGATAACTGCTTTGAGCACTGTGGTATTCGTGTCCCTTGATGGAAATCGTTTCGGTTTTCAAAAGAGTGACGTCAAGATTAAGGACGGTTAGTTCCGGATGATGAGGTGTTGAGACACATTCGGAATAGTCGTTAGGATCTTCGTTTTTCTCTTTTGGCCGTACTATAAAGGGGGGCATGAATGGGTAGCTTGACCTAGGCGAGTCCTATGTTTAGGTGTGGTGCACACTTGTTAAACTTGGCGCTATGCAACCCTAGATTAGCTCAAAGTTCAGTTGGAAGCAACTTGGTTGAAGTTGCGACGCGTTTCGAGAAGTTTCGGGCTGTTTTCCAGTCACCGGACGCGCTCTTCGGGAGCACCGACGCGTCCGGTGAGTACGCTCTGCGCTAGGGTTTCGGCCTTGACCACTGGACGCGGTCCTCGCGAGGACCGGACGCGGTGGTCAGTGGCTGACACGTGTCATCCAGGGGAAAACGCCCGTCGGACGCGACCTGGACTTGATCGGCGAGTCCGGTGCGAGTCCAGTAAGGTCCAGAGAGGACCGGACGCGTCCGGGTCTTCAGCCATCGGACGCGGCCTCGCGTTCCGGTGCGAGTACAGTAAGCACCCTTGCACGTCGGACGCGTCCGGTCACCCCTGACCAGCGCGTCCGGTGGTTCAGTTCAAAATCGCGTTTTGACCGTTTACGGGCGACCGGCGCGTCCGGTGTGTTGCACCGGCGCGTCCGGTGACCCCGTGTCAGAAAGTAACGGTTCGTTTTCTTTGAGGGGTGTATAAATACAACCCCTCCACCTCTTTTAGAGGTCTCTTGCTCATTCAAACATCTGAGAAAACCCTTTAGAGTGCAAGGGAGTGCAAGAGCTCTAGTGAGGATAGAGATTTGAGAATCAAAGTTTGAGATTCCTCACTAGTGATTAGAGAGTAGCAAGTGTGCATCCATCTCCTCATTTGGGCTCGTTGTGGTCAAGTGAGAGTTCTAGCTTGTTACTCTTGGTGATCGCCATCACCTAGACGGCTTGGTGGTGATTGGGAGTTTGGTGATCATCCGGCGGAGCTTGTGGATGACCCAACTCAAGTTGTGAGCGGTTTTGGGTGATTCGCCGCGACGGAGTGTCGAAAAATCAACCCGTAGAGAGCACTTGATCCTTGCGCGGATCAAGGGGGAGCGACACCCTTGCGCGGGTGCTCCAACGAGGACTAGTGGGGAGTGGCGACTCTCCGATACCTCGGAAAAACATCGCCGTGTTCCTTGCCCCTTTACATTCAAGCAATTACTTTCTCGTATTTACTTTCATTGCTTGTTTTACATTCCTAGAATTGCCATGCTAGACTAGGATTGGAAACTAGGGTGCAAAACTTTTTAACGGTAGACTATCTAGGAACACAAGTAGGCACTAGGGGTGAATTCCGGCTTGTAGGATTTAATTCTTGCAATTAATTTTTAGAAAAGCCCAATTCACCCCCCCTCTTGGGCATCTTGATCCTTTCAATTGGTATCGGAGCCGTGTTGCTCCTAATTTAGGCTTTACCGCCTAGAGCAAGATGTCTAACGGGGAAGGACCACCTCCCACCTTTGAGGGGGATGATTTTCCATATTGGAAAATCCGCATGGAGGCGTACCTCGAAGCCATAGATGCCGGGTGCCTTAGAGCCGCAACCGAAGGGCTTCCCGCTATCAAGGATCCCGCAAACCCCACGGGTGACGAGGAGAAGTACGACCGGTGGAATGCAAAGGCCAAAAATGCACTCTACCGGGGTTAGGCAAAGATATCTTCAATCGTGTGCGTAATGCAAAGAACGCTCATGACTTGTGGCAAAATCTTTGTGCTCTCCATGAGGGAACTAAGAGTGAGCGTGAGGAACGCTATCATATTGCTTTAAAGAAAATTAATTCTTTTGAGATGCTTCCCAAAGAAAGTGCTAATGACATGTACACTCGCTTGAATGTTCTTGTAGAGGACCTCAATGCTCTTGGGCTCACTCAAATGAGTCAATCGGATGTTGCAAGGAGGATCTTGAGTGTGCTTCCCGTTGAGAAGTATGGTCACATTGTCACCGTGCTCCATCAAAGTGATCTCTCCACCGCAACACCGACTCAAGTATTGGGGAAGATCAATGCTCATGAGATGTACATGCACATCACTCCGGAAGAGGGCTCATCATCTTCCAAGAAGAAAGACTTGGCCTTCAAAGCTAGCCATGACAAGAAGAAGAAGAAGGGCCAAGCCATGATCGTGCAAGAAAGCTCAAGTGAAAGTGATATTGATGATGAATCACTTGCACTCATGGTGAGGAAGACCACCAAGATGCTAAAGAAGCTTAACAAGAGTGGCATCAAGTTCGATGGCAAGAAAAAGAAATTCTTCACAAGTAGCAAGAGAAAGCCCATCTCGGAGATGGATTGCTACAATTGTGGTGAACTTGGCCACCTAGCTCATCAATGCCCTAGACCACCAAAAGACAAGTTCAAGAACAAGAACAAGGGCAAGAAAAATGATTCAAGTGATGAAGAAGATGAGAAGAAGAAGAACAAGCCATACAAGAAGAAGGATGGCAAGAAGAAGAAGTTCTACAAGAAGAAGAAGGGTGGAAAGGCTTATATTGTTGGTGATTGGCTCACCGACATTGAATCATCTTGTGGCTCCTCCGAAGATGAGAGCGATGATGAGAAAGAGAAGGTTGCCGCATTTGTGATGGGGCCATCATCTTCACCGACATCTTCACCACCACCTTCACCGCCTTCTTCACCATCATCGTCCACTACTCACCATCATCGTACTCCTGCCAGCCTGACGCCTCTTGCCAGAGTCTTGGATGCCATACTCAGACGCACTCTACTGCCTCGACTTGGCTACAGAGAGGGACTGACGAGGATGCAGCTTTGGGTTGTTCACCACCTCATGACACAGCGACAGTTTGATATCTGGGATCTTATCCTGAGTGAGATGGAGGACACCATTGCTGAGGGCTTCAAGGGTAACCGTCAGCTTCCCTATGCCCACTGGATTTGTTTCATCATCAGATCTGCTATCCAGATGCCACCAGAGATCAGGGCAGAGATTGCTAACACCACTACTGCTTTCCCTGATTATGACATCAGACAGCTTTGGCCCTCAGTTACTAGAGAGCAGGCTCCAGCACCAGGACAGCGTGAGCGCCCAGACGTTCCTGAGACAGCAGCTGAGCAGGACGCTAGAGTTGACGAGCTTGCCGAGGCAGAGCTCGCAGACCTTGAGACTCAGACTGCTGAGGTACCTGAGGATGTCACTTCTGACAGCACAGATGAGGACTACCAGCCCATCCCCAGGTACCGGTCTCCTCGGTCTCACGACCACGAGGCCGGTGGATCTGGCTCAGCCTCCCGCTCAGACCCAGCCATGGTGGCTATCCTTGAGAGGTTGACCCAGGCTCAGGAGCAGCAGCAGCAGCAGATACAGCGCCAGGCACAGGATACAGCTGCAGCACTAGCACAGATTCAGGCTCGCCAGGACGAGTTTCAGAGACAGCAGCTTGAGATCCAGAGGCAACAGGTTGAGATGCAGCGACAGAGTCAGCAGCAGTACATGGATCTTCTGCGGCATCTCATCACAGTTGGGGTTCCTCCGCCTGCATCTATCATGGCTCCGGCTTTGCATTCCAGTGGTCCATCGAGTCAAGGACAGCCGAGCTTTCAGTTTACATCTCCACAGCAGCAGGTTCCCCAGTCTTTTCAGTCCCCGAGCTTCACTCCTATACATACGGGGTTTACACCGTCAGATCAGCCTCGCCCGCATCTCCTGACAGGCACACCCATTGGTGATTTCAGTGCCACCTACAGCGAGTTGACTGGTCAGCCGACACCCTCGCACACGACTACGTTTCACACTTCGTCAGGGTTGTCAGCTTCTGAGGCAGTCGTTCCACCAGTGACAGGGACTGGGACTACAGAGACCCTCCCTTCTTCAGTTGCCTCGACAGATCCCCCAGCTACTGGCGCACTTCAGGCTCAGGTCACTCAGACAGATCCACTAGTTGCTACACAGTCAGTGCCTGTTCCTGCTCAGACCCAGACCGCTTCGCAGCCACGTGCTTCTTCAGAGGGTCAGCCAGATAGCTCAGACTCCGAGGGCGATTCGCTTCACTTCGTGATCACTCCGCGCACCTCGGCACCCGACACGACTCCGTCTGTCCCCCCGTCAGATTAGATTAGTTTTTTGGCGCTTGATGCCAAAGGGGGAGAGAGAGTAGTTTCAGGGGGAGTTTGTTAGTGGGTTTTTGTTTTTCGTGTGCTACTTTCATGCATATCATGTTTACTTTTCAGCACTGCATTCGTGTGACATTGTCGTCGAGTCGTAAACTTTGAGTCTTAATGTGTTATTCGTCTCCGTGATTATTATATGTCACCGTTTTAGCTATAGCTCTAAGGTTGTGCTTCCGTGCATTACTCCGATTACTTATGAGCTATATTTTTATGTGTACTAATGCCTTTTGTCTTATCTTATGAAGTACACTCTTTTAGCTTGGAGCACATAAGCAATTCCTAAACCTTTATGCTTATTGTCTTTTGCTTTTGTGAACCAAGCATGCTTGAAAACCTTCACTCTAATCCATTGAAACTTAGTGTTGTCATCAATCACCAAAAAGGGGGAGATTGAAAGCATCTAGGCCCCAAGGTTTGGTTTCGGTAATTAATGACAACACTTTATTACCATGACTAACGTGTGTTTTGCAGAAACTTGGTAAGTTAGGTCATGGAGGTGATAACTGCTTTGAGCACTGTGGTATTCATGTCCCTTGATGGAAATCGTTTCGGTTTTCAAAAGAGTGACGTCAAGATTAAGGACGGTTAGTTCCGGATGATGAGGTGTTGAGACACATTCGGAATAGTCGTTAGGATCTTCGTTTTTCTCTTTTGGCCGTACTATAAAGGGGGGCATGAATGGGTAGCTTGACCTAGGCGAGTCCTATGTTTAGGTGTGGTGCACACTTGTTAAACTTGGCGCTATGCAACCCTAGATTAGCTCAAAGTTCAGTTGGAAGCAACTTGGTTGAAGTTGCGACGCGTTTCGAGAAGTTTCGGGCTGTTTTCCAGTCACCGGACGCGCTCTTCGGGAGCACCGGACGCGTCCGGTGAGTACGCTCTGCGCTAGGGTTTCGGCCTTGACCACCGGACGCGGTCCTCGCGAGGACCGGACGCGGTGGTCAGTGGCTGACACGTGTCATCCAGGGAAAACGCCCGTCGGACGCGACCTGGACTTGATCGGCGAGTCCGGTGCGAGTCCAGTAAGGTCCAGAGAGGACCGGACGCGTCCGGTCTTCAGCCATCGGACGCGGCCTCGCGTCCGGTGCGAGTACAGTAAGCACCCTTGCACGTCGGACGCGTCCGGTCACCCCTGACCAGCGCGTCCGGTGGTTCAGTTCAAAATCGCGTTTTGACCGTTACGGGCGACCGGCGCGTCCGGTGTGTTGCACCGGCGCGTCCGGTGACCCCGTGTCAGAAAGTAACGGTTCGTTTTCTTTGAGGGGTGTATAAATACAACCCCTCCACCTCTTTTAGAGGTCTCTTGCTCATTCAAACATCTGAGAAAACCCTTTAGAGTGCAAGGGAGTGCAAGAGCTCTAGTGAGGATAGAGATTTGAGAATCAAAGTTTGAGATTCCTCACTAGTGATTAGAGAGTAGCAAGTGTGCATCCATCTCCTCATTTGGGCTCGTTGTGGTCAAGTGAGAGTTCTAGCTTGTTACTCTTGGTGATCGCCATCACCTAGACGGCTTGGTGGTGATTGGGAGTTTGGTGATCATCCGGCGGAGCTTGTGGATGACCCCAACTCAAGTTGTGAGCGGTTTTGGGTGATTCGCCGCGACAGAGTGTCGAAAAATCAACCCGTAGAGAGCACTTGATCCTTGCGCGGATCAAGGGGGAGCGACACCCTTGCGCGGGTGCTCCAACGAGGACTAGTGGGGAGTGGCGACTCTCCGATACCTCGGAAAAACATCGCCGTGTTCCTTGCCCCTTTACATTCAAGCAATTACTTTCTCGTATTTACTTTCATTGCTTGTTTTACATTCCTAGAATTGCCATGCTAGACTAGGATTGGAAACTAGGGTGCAAAACTTTTTAACGGTAGACTATCTAGGAACACAAGTAGGCACTAGGGGTGAATTCCGGCTTGTAGGATTTAATTCTTGCAATTAATTTTTAGAAAAGCCCAATTCACCCCCCTCTTGGGCATCTTGATCCTTTCACATACTTTCTCCCACTCATCTCCCTTGCTTGGTTGCTAATCCAAAGTGAGATTGAGTGATCCAAGTGCATTGTGGTTGTGAGTTTGCATCTTAGTGGCACTTGGGTGATCTTTGGCTGCGGGATTCTTGTTTCTCTTGGTGGTTGCCGCCACCTAGACGGCTTGGAGGGCAGCGGAGGAGTTGTGGCAAGAGTAGTGCTTGTTCTTGGCCACCTCCCAGTGATTTGTGAGGGGTGTTGTGTCTTCCCCGGCAGAGCACCAAAGGAAACTCTAGTAAATTGCTCGTGTCATTGAGTTACCTCACTTGTGGGTAGGTTCTTGCGGTGTCCACCGGTTGGACGAGGTTCGTGCTACACCTCTTAGCCGCCGAACCACCAAGTGTTGGTCGACACAATGGGGACGTAGCGTGCCGGCAAGCACGTGAACCTCTGGAGAAAAATCGTGTGTCTCCATTGTGATTAATTCTTTGAATTTCTCCCGGTGATTAGTCTTCATAATATTGTGATTGGTTCACACCTCGACGCGGCGGTATAAAGATCACATATCTCTCATTTATATTTCCGCAAACTAGTTGTGACAAGCTCTTTAGTGTAACTAGTTTTGAGAGCTTGTCTTTTCTTTGCAAGTGTAGTTTTTCACCTAGTTGAGCTCTTTAGTATAGCTAGCTTTTGAGAGCTCGTAGTGACTTAGCCATTGATTGTTATAGTGATCATAGTGACTAGAATTGTTGGATAAGTGGCTTGCAACCCCTGTAGAGCTAGAGCGAAATTGCATTTCGCCATTTATTATACTAACCTTTTGCTCTAGTGAGTTTGCAGAATTTTTAATAGGCTATTCACCCCTCCTCTAGCCATATTAGGACCTTTCAAGAGTCCTACACATACATATTTATTTCATTATGTGTAGTTACAGTGATGCACATGAAAGGTACTAAAAGAATATTTGTGAAGATGGAGACGACACTAAGTAGGTTGTTGCCCCTGCGCTGAGTCAGCGGGTCGGAGTTGCTCATCACAGCTCCAACAGTTATAGGTCTGCATTGAGATAGCATCGGCCACCTTACACATCACGGGCTCTAAACCCTTTTGCATCCTAGCTGGCTCTCTCCACCCTGTCCAACTTCCTCTTACACCTCTGAGACCCCACTCGGGTGATATAAGAATGTTCGTGAGGTGGTTATATTATTGTAATGTGTTTGTAGACTTTGATTGTAGCAACGCTCTAGTTGGTAAAATGTTGTAATATGTTTTTTTGCCTTCGTACTGTTCCATAATTTTCAAATTGCACAGTAGTGTTTCATAATTTTTAGAATTATTTTGAAACATTCTAGCTACAAATTTGGATGGATACACAATGTGTAATAGGACATTTAGAGCCTTGATACAATGTAGACATAATCCCAAATAGCACTAAACAAACTAAACCTACAATGCCCTTCAACAAAATAAGGATTTCACCTCTAATTCCAACTAAAAGAGGCAAATTCTTCGTCAGGTCTTCATCGATGGACTTCTTCTGATTCACCTCTTCGTGCACATCAGGTGCACTCTCATCAGCCTGCTTATCCGATTTTTTAGCAGCTTAACATATTCTTCCTCGGAGTACCAGCCGACACATCCACTACCATCCCACTAAAAGTTTGAACACCAAATCAAGAACTTTGAATCAAAAGCATCACAAAAAATGGCAACAAATCATAAAAAACACAACCAATAAGACCTAACCATGCAATCCAGACACTTAAAGAAGATGCGGCCATGGTTGGGACCTTCCTTCTTCACTCTGAACTCCAACATCGTGTGTGACTTACACTCGTCGCACGTAACGAGAGGGAGCTCCTGCCTTAGTCGCTGATGAACCCCACGCGAGACCGAGGACCTGGACAGGGACGCCATCTATACGGCAAAGGGCACCTCCCTTTTTGACAAAACTAGTTGTGACAAGGGAGACAAGGACAAGAGATTTGGGATGAATGGTCCATGCACTCATCAAAGCAAGCAAAATAAGGGCTTGGACCATATATCACTGTCGGTTCAAAATATAAACCGGCAATGATAGAGGTGCATCCTTATTGGTTATAAGCTAACCCGACAACGATATAGGTGCATCACTGTGAGCTTCTTAACTAAACCGGAAGTGATATTAGATCAACACTATTTGTTTAGTATGGGAACCATCAATGATGACCTTTCTCTATATATTAGAAATTTATGTTCCCCACCATCCAGTCTGTCTCCCTACCACTAACATTTCATCTCCCTCGCGTTGCCGTCTACATCCACGCCGACTGTAGGAGACCTAAGAGCACTGCCTCCAGCTCTGACATCGTTGTCCTCATATGTTGCATCGTCCCCGTTTGTCGTGCCATCCTCGTCTGCCGATCACCCTCCCCGTCCGCCGCACGCCATGCCCATCCTCGTTCGTCATGCGCCGTCCCCATCTTCCCCATCCCCGTCCTCGTCCCCATCCAACATGCATTGTCCCCATCCCCACGGTCAATATCGTCATCCTCGTTGGCCTCAGTAGCGCCGCCGCCCACATCCTCTCCATCAACTTTCAGTGAGCCGTCCAACTTACATCCTCTCCTTCGATTCACAATGAGAATGTGATTATGCTACAATTATATTCAAATGTGATGTTAAACAGATAATGTGATGTAGAGTTAGAGTGATGAAATGTCTGTTTGAGCATGAGTTAGTCGATCAGTATGCTAGCATATTGCTAGAAACCCTAAACCCCAATAATTTGCTAGTGTATTGTGTTGTTTTCAACCTTCCTATAAACATGATGTAAAGTGTCAAAAATGTGTAAATATCAGCATTGTGATCATGATTACAGTATCTTATTTCAATAAATGAAAAGCTACTTTCTAGTTAGATCAGTTACCATGATGTGCCAATATTTAGAAAGTATCTTGAAGGGAGAACCAAATTGATGTAACCAATTTCTGATTACTATGAGAAACATAACTTGTGTGTTCATGATCAATCATGCAGGGTCCCCCACTTCCTTCTTAGGCACCTGGATTTCTCCCTAGAGACACGCTGTTTGCGCCAAATTTGCAGCCGACATGATTCCCATAGTAAGTATTAATCTTTTCTTATGCTCAATTTAATGTATACTCTGTTTCATCCTAACACACTTTTGTAGTTTAACTTAGATGATTGAAGATAAACTCTGGTTTCTTAGTGTTTCTGGCACTAGCTGTCAGATATTCATGACGGGAGCTGGAGACGGATTTCGTTGTAATGTATCATTCAACATGCCTTTAAAATAGGATGGGCCTCAAGAGATCATAGAAATTAGCATTGGGGAACGGTGGCGCTAAATGAAAGAACTACTAGAGAAATGATGTGAGAATGTGTCTGAGTGAGCTTGGCATCAATGGATACATAATTCTTGACTTGTCAAACTTTCGGTGTGAAGCTTTAGACAAGGGCATTGCAAATGTGGCAACAGTTAGTGAGCTGGCTGCTAGGGACATGTGTATATGTATTGTTTGTCATTTTAACGTTGCTCACATTCTATTTGTTGCATGACACCACTTGCATGATCGTTTTCATGATTTGTCATACACTACGTGTAGCTTCCAAGCCATTCCAACTAAAGTGCTGGAGAAACTCTAGTACCATTGGTACTATGAAGGTTCAAGGACCACGACAGAAGGATTGCGGGGTTATGTGATAGCCTATTTGCATTGCCTCAAGCTTGTTTATCTATGGTAGACCATGTGCTTGTTCCTTTGAGGCAAGAGAGAGTGCAGTAATTCATTCGTTGATCAGCATAAGTGATGTGGTCAGCTACATAATAGGGGATGTTCGCTACATAGACTTCCTAATTTTATGAGGTTGAAGAGACTAAGAGTAGGATTTGATGGAATAATAAGCTGACGACATTACCCTAGATAATTAGTTTAAGGCAACAAATAGAAGGCATGGGCGATATTATGAAGAAGACCACAACAATGAGTCAGTTTTTGCTTTGAAGATGTTTTTTTAGTATGTAAGCTTTACTGAAAAAACAGGGGGCACATCTTGACACCTAAAATTGTCCAAAGTGCATAACGAACTCCGACGTCATGTTTCTGTCATCGAGATGGTTAGAAAGAATATTTACATCATCACATTTGGAGCACAGATGAAGAAAACAACTTTTCAGGGGGAAGACCTAGCCGAAACCGGCCTGGCCGGTTTTGATTTTAGTGATTTTCCAACTTTCTCAGATGCAAGGATGGATTGCAGCATTGCATTCCTGTCATTAAGCTGATCTTAAAACATATATGGATCGCCTCATTTGGAGTCTGGATAACTTAATTACGATTTTCGAATTTTTGCCCAGCCAGTGTGGTTTTTACAGGCCAGATCGAATTAAAATGGGTTTTGACGTGTTTTACAAGGGTTTTTGATACCGTATGGGATAAGACCACCCCCTCCTTAGGGGCACGGCTAGTTGAGGTGCCACCATACAATCGATCAAATTATGATTTACTTTTACATCTCTTTGCCCTAATCTTTTTCAACCTCCATGTCGTTGTTCATCGCTTGATCCACGACCAAGGATGGCGTCCTAGGCTTGCTGGCCGACCTAGCGCAACCCGGCGACGTCTTGCCCCGAAGGGGTCCCTCCCGGACGAGAGCCTCGACAGTTTGTCCAGAAACTAGTTGTTCTTCTTCACGTAAGCGCAATAGCTATCCTTTGCTAGTTCGCTTGTAAACCTTGCCGTTGTTCACCGTGAAAGCATGTTGGTTATTCACTGTGTTCTCTAAGTCCGTGTGGCGATCTAGCTCTACCTAGTGTGTGACCGATTTTTATGTCAACAATGTCCGATGTGTAGGTGCTTCTAAACTTTGAAATACGTGTTTTAGGTATATTGTTGAATGACTAATCTCTATAGATGACCTGAAGGGAGTTGTAAAGAGCAAACTATCTATACTAGTATAGTGTCCGTGCGTTGCCACGGTTTTATTCAAAGGATGCACATATAAAAAGAACCAAAAAAACAATATTTCTTTCATAGTTTAAGTCTCACGTGTATATAACATGTGTATGATTCGGAATACACTCATTTATAACAAGGCATAATAAAGTCACATCTCGCATCTCTACTTCTCTACTACTAATAATGTACGACTTGAGGTTAAGTAGAGCTTCGAGTTCCTCAGGGATAATGATTGTACATTCGTTTACATTGCTCATCGCTAGCAGAGGTGCTCATAATTCACCGTTCTCACACAAGCAGGAGTACTGAAACGTTCAAGATATATGTATATATACTACACACACAGTTGCTAGTAGCTACATATATTTGAAAACACGAGTATTGAATTGAATGGCAGGCAGGCATGAAGACACACACAGCATCAGATTGCAAGCAATTCGCTAAGAGAGAAGCAGAAGAGTAGCGCTACATGTTTCAGTGTTTCAGTGCACATAAAGACATGTATCACCTCATAACTATCTCTATCGTTCTTAAAGTATCTGAGCCAATTACATGTCAGATGGTACTTGCCTGATCCCCCTTGACCAAGTAAGTTGGCAATGCATGCTCCTGTATGTACCATGGGACCTTCCTTTCCAAGTACAAATCCTGCTGAAACTCCAAGTATTGAACCAAATATCTGCAGAACAAAAGAAGAAACTTTTCAGAAATAGATTGCTTAACTCTGAACCGACACTTAGAAAAGCTAGGAGTATCCTCGTGCATCAGTGAATCCAAACTTTGGAAGTATAGGCTCCCAAAGAAAGATAGGCAAATTGCAGACTCTTGGTGTAAACTTTTTAATTCGACAATTTAGCTGCCCAAAATTTTTAGTCATGTAATGTACTTTTATAACTATTGTAAAAATGTACTTTTAGAACTGATGACCACACACTTGTGAATTTACAGCAGGTTATTAAAAAGAAAAGAGAGCAAAATTAAACATAATGAACAAGGCAGTCTGACTGTCCCCTAAACAATAATTTAGCTGTGAATGCATCTTCAAGATTTTGCTAGTAAGCTGGATACAAGTTTTAGGATTTCTACAACAATTATCAATGATAAATCAGTACATGCATGCAAATGTTGGAGAAGATCTTAGTAATTCGATCAATGACAATCAGGATCTCTCAAAAGCTAAGAAAATTGCACTAAGAAAAATATCGTCCTTGTGAAGCCAGTTCCTAAATCAATATCAAGAGAGAATGAGGGAAAAACTGAAACCTGAAACATAAGCCTCTAACCAGTAAATCCTCGATGCCTTTTTTTTGGAATTGTTTACAGCAGATTCCTTAGGGTTAACTACAAAGATAATAGGCAAAAAGATTAGAACTCAGTCATATTATATCATAGTATAGTGCTCGTGCTAACGCCACGGCAACATTTCAGGGATGCACATGAAAACCACACGATGATATTATTTTTAGCTATGGTAACATTCAAACATGCAAATTAAAACAACCAAAAGACAATTTGCCCTTTGCTGCATAAGACTTGCCATTTACAACTTCACTGGTTACCATTTAGCACTCAACATGCACGATGCAAATAAACATATGATTAGAAATTCCTTTTTAGTGAAAATAACATAAACATATGTTTGTTGTACCCAAAACATTCTAACTCTCCATTCTCTTCATGAAACAGTTTTTGGCAGGTAGCACAAGTTATCATTACCCATTTACACACATTATATAAGTACATACATATCATTTTCTGAATTATGATAACATAGGCAACCTATTTGAATGGATCAGTTCCTTGGGCTAAATAGCCATCACCCCTGTCTTCCCAGGTGATTCAGTGATACTCTGTAAAATGCTGATGAATGGATATTAGTTATTAGTACAGCTGAGAATAAGCAACTGGAAAAAATTTCGTGAGATCATTGCTTCTAAGAAACTCGCTCTGTATAGTGCTGTGGTATTGATCAAATCTGCATGCAGCAAAACCCTGCCTGCAGCTAAGCTTTGAACTGGTACTGCTACTTGTTGTAGTCTGGCTAGCAAAGAAACTCTGGGAAACAACTTATTCCAAAAAATAAGACCATGGCTCGCAATCCAAGTATAATTTGTTGTTTGTTGAGGTTCTATCCTTACTTGCATAAGCGTAAGCTTACAGAAAGAAACAAAATGTTGTAATGATGATTGATAAAGAGCACAGAGATAATTCTTTTACAGGGGACTACCTCTGGTTAATAACTATCAGCAGCCTAGAATTCTTCAGGTGTGGAAAATGTATCTTGTCACGGAACAATGGGTTAGTTTCAATCAGCTTCTTAAGCTCAACAAGCATTATCCCATTTTTCCCTAATATCTCTAATCCCTAATATAACAAGGCAAAAGGCAGAAATCACTCGATGAGCAATCCAGGAACAACTAAAAGCCATGATACTAATGACAGCAAATCAATGCACACAAATATTTCAAACTGCACTCCATCCATATGCAATTGCTGAATCTCCCTTCTTCCAATCAGGATCCCTCTTAGATAACAGACAAATTTCCAAAATGGAAATAAAATGTTGACCCTAGGTTTAATCAGAATTGTCAGGTATATATTAATTTCTAGAAACAAAAATTGCTTGTATCCATATATCTAATTGATTGGTTTTTAATGCTTTATAACAATGCAACTGTCTGACACATGATATAGATACAGAAACCGTGCGCTCTTAGACTCTTAGTTGTTCCCCATCTCACTTGCATATACTATAATTGATTGTAATGCACTTATGTACATTAGCATCTCTATAGACCTGATTCATTTCATGAATATGAAAATCTATACTGAACTGAAACAAGATGAACCAAAGAACAAATTTTGCCTTCAAATCATTATCGAGAGCAAATAAATCTGTCAATAATGAACTAAAAACCCAACAGCTAGATTTTTAGATCAATTTAAAATTAGTAATACCTACAATAAACATGTCATACAAGTTGTTATTTCTTACATCTTCGGGGTGGCGAGCTCAAAGCAGAGGGAGTATTATGGGCGGCGAGCTCGTGCTGCTGCTCCCACATGGCCTCCCGCTCATTCTCATCCTTCACGAACCCGCCGGCCAGTAGTTGGCACACCTGGACTGTACAAAGCGGTTCGCAATTAAATTCAATCATAGTTAAATCTCACAGAGGATAGAAAATGGCATGAGAAGTTCAAAGTTTGGGATGTTCCAAGCAAGTATTACTGCACTGGTGTTCGTCGTCTGGCCCTGGTGATGCACGTCGCGGCAGCGTCTCCGGAGGAGTGTCAGCGTGGCGGCTGCACCCTGGATCCGGCTCGGCGTGATGGAGGTAGGCAGAGCGTCTAGCGTGGGGTCGGGCGGCGGAGTGCGTCCGCCCTAGCGGCGTGTGCGCTCCGCTGATGCACGCCCTGGCGACGGCGTCCGCACCGGCGAAGCACGTCCTGGCGGCGACGTCCGCCCTGGCGAGCCCCGGCGGGGTCCGCCCTGGCTCGCCCCGACGGCGGCGGCCGCTCGGCGTGGGCTCGTGGGAGATGAGTGCGGCGTGGGAGAGGAGTCTCGGGGGGAGGAAGCGGTCCGCCTTGGCGGGGAGTCTCGGGGAGAGGAAGCGGGCGTGGGAGCGGCGTCTCGGGAAGAGGAAGTGGGCGCGGGACCGAGCAGGGATGAGATGAGTGATGAGTTTGATCCTAGCGTTTCTGTCCGTTGGATTTGAGTGAGTGAGAGAAAGAAGAGATCAGAGTTAATCTTGTCCTTTCATTTGAAAGATTAGATGATTCTGGGTGTAATTTTTAGGGTGCATTTAGTGAAGGTTATGACTGTAATGGTCTGTTTATGGGTGAGTTTAGCTAAGAGTATGACTGGTGCATTATTTAGTAGTGGATACTATAGCGCGGGTGCCCTTATTAGCTTAGGAGCTGACCTCACCAGCCACCGGGTTGCCCTTCCGGTCCGGTCATCCGGTCAGGCAGCCGGTCATGGGAGGCATGTATTACCGGCGGCGGCGGTAACAAACTCGTGGTAACCGCCACGGCCACCGGCCCACCGCGCCGCCTTTGAGTTGAGCCGTTCGGGACTTCAGGCACCGGGTATATAAGGAGGGCGGGGCGGACGCCGCGCCGATATCTCCCATTCCTTTGTCGCCACAACGCCTCACCAGCGCAGCCTCGCGCCCTCGCAATCTTCTTCCTCCTTTCAATCCCGAATCCCTGCTCGCTCGCCGTCAACAGCGACGGCCATGGCCTCCGCGCACGACCACCCGCACGCGACGGGCGTGGAGCCTGAGCAGCCCGCACGCGACGTCGACATCGCGGGCGGCATCGGTTCAGCGGCGGCGGATGGCGCCGCGGGGAAGGCTTCTTCGTCGGGCGCGGGGCGGCTTCCTCCTGCGGCCGCGGATTTGCACGGCGTCGGCGACCAGGACGACGAGGACGAGGTCGACCACGGGGTCGCGGGCGGCTTCGCTTCTGCGACTTCCGATGGTGACAAGAAGGCTACCGACGCCGAGGCGGAGGCGGAGCATCCTCCCACGGTCGCGATGGGCCTCCAGCAGGTCGAGGCCGCGGTCCACGACATCAAGGACGTGGGGAGTGGCGCGGCGGCGGCTGACGGCGACGATATGAAGGCGCCTGGCGCGGGGCCTCCTCCTCCTCCTCCTGCCGAGGACGACGACGACGACCTCGCTGCCGCGGACGAATGGGATAGTGGGGAGGACGTCTCGGCCGACGAGGATGAGGAGGTGGCCCAGGCAGGGGCGGCTTTCTCCGAGAACGACGACTACGGGTCCGAGGACGAGTCGGCGGAGGATGGCTCCCGATTGGGACGCGGCGGCGGCGACGACGACGAGGGGGAGCATCACCTTCTCGGGCACCTCCGATCGGCTGCGGGGCTCGTTCTTCTACTGGGTTTGGGCGCCGGCGCTGCGGCCGCGCTAGCCTTCGTCGCGTCGTCCCAGCCGCGCTACGACTCCGACTTAGCCGACCACCAGAGCCGCTCCACCGACGCCGTGCTGCAGTGCGGCGGCACCGACGACATGGACCTGGCGGTGCAACGGTTACCAACGGGGCGCCACATCCACCGCGACGGCGAGTCCACGTCCGCCTCATCGTCTTGTGGTGCCAGTGCCACTGCCAGCAGGTAACTCTTCTTGTTCGTTCTTTTCTTGTTCTGACGACCAACTGTGCAGCCAACATCTAACTAATTGATCTCGCCTGTGCTGTGCTTGCCACCGAATTAACTGAAATTCTTGATGTGCGTTCCATTCCTAATAGCATCATGCGCTGTGATTGGTACCTGCACTGCCGCAATCTTTTTGGACCAATCCCTATTCCTATTCCTTGATTGGTGATTGGTGGTGTTTGCAGCAGATAAACTAGTTCTTGAAATGCTAAGAGGTACTACTGTAGTAGTAGAGAATTCAGTACTGTGCTTGTCTATTATAATTAGTACTGCTAGCTTTCTTGAATTCAGTTCTTGAAATGCTGATTTGATTGCTTGAAACATTGACAGGGTCTGAGGAGCCGCTGCCGACCGCTACACCCATTGCCAGCGAGGACCACCCCCAGGTATCGCCGGGCGCCATGGACTGGGCGCACCTCCACCACCGAGGCGGCACCAGTACCGCGACGCCCTTCACCGAGAACAGCGGCCCGTCTTCAGCGCGGGATACTACTGATGCGGCTCTCAGTTTTTTAGCTTACATCTTCGCTTTCGGTGTTGCTATTGGCCCTGATAGCTAGCCGTCCTTCATATGCTCGTCCGTTAGATGCTGACCTTTTTGTTTTCTTGGACTTGAGATTGATTGACTGATCCGGAACGAACTTCTATGCATGTGTTTGATTGCCAAATTTTGGCGCACATTGATACATACATGAAAATATTTGTCACAAATATGCGTACTACCGTGTGATTTACTCATCTGTACTGTTTTACGTGTCGTTATGATATCTGTGCTCAAAATTTTTTTAAACTTTGACTAGATTTATAGAAAAATATTAGCTATATTTGTATCTTTAAATAAGTTTATTATGGAAAATAGATTCAACGATCTATCTAAAATGATACGAATTATGTACCATAAATACTAATATTCTCTTGTAAATATTTGATTTAATCAAAGTTGAATACGTTTGAAAAATGAGAACGCGGCTAAAAGAATGAAAGGGCATGGAGAGAGTACTTGCAAATACCAGGGGCCATAGGTGCACTAATCAAGCCTACGTCGGCTTGAGCCCTTGACCGCGGGAGCGCTACCCAGCACCACCATGACGTGTGTGACGTGATGTGCACTATTCTTTCTTCCCACGCCGTTTCTACATTGTCCCACACGTGGCATCTCTCTCCAACCCAACAAACACCTCGTCCTCGACCCAAACCGCTGGGTATAAAGGCACACGTGACTGGCCCCGAATGTATCTAGACCACACTGTACGCCAAGCCCACCCCAGACGGTTTAGTCCCGTCCTACCACTCGGAGGAAAATATGGGCTTGTTTGGTTGCTTGAACTAGAGGTCAAGCCAAGTCCATGGGCTGCAACAACACCTATTGTGCTCAAAGCACCTATCAGTCAGGCCCTCAAGACATGAAATCTAACTTCATTTTTTAGCCCGATTGGATAGGGCGCTAGAGGTGTGTGTTCCGTCACCTCCTCGGAGCGCCCACGGTCTCACCTCCCGTCCGAGGTCCTTGACCGCACTCTCACCTACCTTCCCCGCGCCTCTGTCCCCTTCCCTTCCTCCACGAGCCTATGCCTCCGCCTCCACCCCGGAGCTCTTCTCTGGCCACACGTCTGCCCACGTGAAAGTCCTATGTTTGGTGTTGGTAATTAGTGACAATACCCAGTACTAACTACATAGCAAAGACATGTGTGTAGCTATGATGTGGTTGGTGCAATGACATGGTGAAGCAAGGATGAAGCAATGGTGATGTGATCAAGTGCTTGCCATGATAGAGTTGGATGAAGGTGCAAAGCCAAATCATGGAGCTCAAGGCAAAGGCATATGATAGGGTTTTTTATTTTACATCCAAGACACCATAGAGTGTGTTGATGGCTTAGGATTGATAGTCGTACTATAAAGAGAGGAATTGCCGGGGCTATTGATCACTTAAGTGCCACTAGATGAAGATTCATTTGCATATGCATTTAGATCTAGTGGAGAGCTAACTTAACGCCTCTAAAATGATGGTGAAAATGCTAATACACATGCACATGGTGATGTACACTTGGTGATGTTAGCACATTTGCGAAGGCGATGGAGCTTGCTCGGCGGGATTCAGTGCTTTTTGTGGAAGTGAAACGCCTATTTTTCACTATGCTGGAGGTGGAGATTTTCTCTAAGTCATCGTGGATAGAAACAGAGGCGAATGGAGGTCACTGGGGTGACCGGACGCTGAACCGGACGCGGTCTTGGCATGACCAGACGCGTCCGGTCAGTGACAGCAGCTGTCTGGCGCGTGGACTAGGGTTTACCATCGGCGCGTCCGGTCAGTCGCGAGACCGGTGCGTCCGGTCAGTCACGGGATCGGTGCGTCCGGTCAGGCGTCAGAGGGACAGCGAATGTGAAGGGTCAATCAGACGCAGTGGTGCGTCCGGTCACGATCGACCGGATGCGTCCGGTCGTGAGTAGTAGCTTACTGGAATCAACCGAACGCTGACACTGTGGCGTCTGGTCAGTTCAAGTAGCGCGTCCTGTCACGTGGTCAGCAACGCGAATCAGTGGCGACCAGATGCCTAGGCGCGTCTGATCAATTTTGATCGGCGCGTCCGGTCACTCTAGTGCGTAAATGAGTACATTTAAGTGACCGTTACGATCGAACGAACAAGATTCAAAGTGAGACACGTGGCGTTCATCGGGGAGGTCGCGATGGAGCGACCGGACGCTGTGGCGCGTCGGGTCAGGCCGGACCAGCACGTCCGGTCACCCTGAGTGTGGCTGTTTTGTGAGCCAACGACTCTATTCTTTTGGGGGCTCCTATAAATACTTGTTGGCCAGCTCCTAGATGTTTCTTTTGGACATTTTGACTCTCTAACATCCTCTTGAGTTGAGCACATCCCCTCCCACTCATCACCCTTGCTTAATTATCTAATCAAAGTGAGATTGAGTGATCTCAAGTGCATTTGCTTGTGAGTTTGCATCTAGTTGGCACTTAGGTGTTCTTTGCTGCAGGATTCTTGTTTCTCTTGGTGGTTGCCGCCACCTAGATGGCTTGGAGCAGCGGAGGAGGTACGGCACGTGTTGGTGATTGTTCGTGGCCGGCTCCGATGAGCTTGTTGTGAGGGGTTGCTGTGGTTCCCCGGTGGAGCGCCGAATTTCAACTCTAGTGGATTGCTTGTGTCGGAACTTCTCACCATTTGATAGGTTCTTGTGGCGTCTTTTGAGAGGCTTGGTGTGTGATACCGATTAGCCACCGAACCACATGATGTAGGGGGATACAACGGGGACTAGCATCCCAGCAAGCACGTGAACCTCGGGATAAACCTTGTGTCTCAATTGTGTTCGGTCAATTGGATTTCATCCTGATGATTGGTTACTTCATTGACTATCTTGGTATTCACTTTGGTTGGCTCAATCATCGCCACTCGGTATAACATTTCAAATCCTCTCTTGCACTTTGGTATCTTCTTGTTTAGATTGTTATTGTTCCTTTTTTGCTAGCTTGTGTAGTTCTAGTTGTAGTAGATTTGTAGTTTTGCTAGCTTGTGGTTTGTCTTGTGGCGGTTGTGTGAATCAAACTAGAATTGTCAATTGGATAGGTGGCTTGCATCACCCCATTAGGCTAGGCAAAACTCGTATCTCGCCATTTGTATTACTAATTAAATTATTTGAGTGATCTTTGTAGAAAGTTTTATTAGGCTATTCACCCCCCTCTAGCCATCAAGACCATTCACCATGCCCCCAAGCTGGCTAAGGTAACAGGGACAATGCCCGGGAAGGCCTTGCCGTCGATCACCGGAGCCACGTGCGACTCCCTCCTCCCTTCCCTGGTCGTAGCAAGAGCTGCAGGGAATGCAACTCCCTCTCCTCTCCTATCCTCTCCAGGTGCAGGCAAGCAGCATGTGCCATGGTCGTGCCAAGTTGGGCTCTGCACAGGCGTGCGACCATCACCGCACCGAGCTAGGCTCCATGCGTGCATGGCGTCGCCGTTGTGCCGAGCTAGGCTCCGCACAGGCATGCCTCCTCCGCCTGACTTCTCATCCCTGTGACTTCTCATCCCCATCTTTATGCTGTTGCTGATGGAGGAAAGGTGTTAGTGGAAATGTCCAATAAGAATGGTGCTGAGGTGCAGCGAAGAATACAGTGGTAATTCTACACATGAGGTGATGCAAGTAACCAGATTTGTCTGTACAGTCTATCAAACACTAGTCATCCTTAGCCTGGCTCGTTTAATGCATGGAAAATAAACATGAGCAGTTGCACCTGGTTAGCCTGTTCCATTCTAGCCTATCTCTAACCATGCATACGAGCCACCATCATCCAAGGAAACAAACAGGCCCTATATGTTTAATAAGGACCTACAGCATAGGGCACAATGAGCCCTCCTCCAGGGGACCGCCGAGCCGCCCATGGGAGACTTGGCCTCAGATTCGCCTTCTTCCTAAAGGGTTAGAGAGAGGATAATCAAAGCCATCATGCCACCTATGTGGAGTGTGCTTCCCATGACTATACAGGGACAGCCATGCCTAAAAATATATACTACACACTAAAAGGCCATATAGAGCAATAGATTGGGATAGGCCATGCCTGCCCTTGTGCTCCACTGGCACCATGATGATAGACCTGCTCGATCTTGGAAGGGCAAAATGAAGGACAACGTCCATCATGGGTTTGCAACCATGGCAGTAATCGGGTTGTTCGACGGGGGTCGATGTGTGTACCTCCAGCGACTTAAGCACTAAAAACACAAGGGGTTTATCCTGTTTTGGGTATCTAAGCCCACGTCTAGAAGTGGTGTTCTTTCATGTTAGGAATGCTCAATCAAGAGTTCCTACAATGGAGGAATCTCGTCTAGCAATGGTGTTCTTTTGTGTTAGGAATGCTCAATCGAGAGTTCCTACAATGGAGGAATCGAGAGAGAGAGAGAGATGTAGTGGAAGTGATGTCCTACGTGTAAGGAAAATGGACCCTATGAACCATTAAGTTTGGATTTTGGTGTTTGATGATCAACATGACCATTTGGACTAAATATTGTTTGCTAGTATATTTGACACAGTTCTACGGGATGCAAAGTGGACATGGAACATGGAGGAGCAATAAAGCAGATGATCAACACCTCAAAGATTAGCTTAGAATCTTTGTTGATGACCTAAAAGTAAAGCCATGAGTCCAAGACATAAGAAGGAGAAGCCCGAAACGATCAACGAAGAAAGCGGCGCAAGGAAGGAGCTCGAGCAGCCACTGCCCTGCCTCATGGTGGGACCGCCCCTACAGGCGGTGGGACCACTAGAGTATCAGATTGATCCGATGGCCTGTGGCGAGGAAGCCTCGGATCAAGCACGTGCGTTGTTCACTAGTGATTAGCGGTGGGACCATGAGGTCCACCGGTTGGACCACCAGGGCTGGGCCAATGATAGGTGGGCCCCTAGTAGCATACGGTGGTTGGTGGCATGGACTAGTTGTTAGGGCATCTCACGGTGCAACCGCCATGAGCACCCGTTGGACCGCTAGGAAATAGTGACTGACGAGCGGGACCCACAGGAGCTAGTGACCATTGGAGGGCCAGTCGACCACTGGCCACCTCTCGGTGGGACCGTCAGGGTTTGGTCGAGGGCAGCAAGGGCCCAGCCATATTGGAGGGTGGGGCTATATATACCCGCCAAACCGGCTCATGTATGGTCCCAAAATTTTGTTTGAAGTTCTTATATTTTCAAATTCAAATTTTTTAAATTACAAATGAACACAAAGGAAGAAATACCAATACCAAAGTTGTATATCTTGAAGATATTGATTATTTTAAAAAAAATACGAACCAATTTCATATTTTTGTAAATTAAAAAGAAATATTTATCAGTTATAGCAATTTGTCTATTATCTTATTACTTTTAGAAAATACATATATAATCAAAACCACCTTTGATAAACCAAAACTAATTAATCTCTGGCTTATTTGACAACCACGACATTCATGCTTTGCTTATTTGAAACTATAAATATTCATGCTTTTCTTGTTTGACACCTTGTATACAGAGAGGGGCATATGAGTCAATTTGATGACTAGTTAACACCGTTAGTGAAAGGAATGGACAGAAGTGCCTCAGAAAGAGACCAATTTTTTCAAATAAGGAAATCCTGTAGCAAACCATAGCAGTTTTGTACTATGAATTAGTGACAAATTAGTTAGGAAAAGGCCAGACAAAAAATAGGCTGAAATCTTATCAATTTAATATTAGGTATAGAAAATATATATAATATATTAATATCATAAAGAGACAATTTTTTTCTCTAGGTTGTGTTTAGTTGGGGAAAAATGGGTAAAAAGTTATTGTAGCACCTTTCGTTGTTATTTGGCAAAATTTATCCAACCATGGACTAACTAGGCTCAAAAGATTCGTCTCGACATTTACAGACAAACTATGCAATTAGTTATTTTTTTACCTACATTTAATACTCTATGCATGCGTTTAAAGATTCGATGTGATGGGTGAAAGAGGAAATATTTTGGATTTGCATGGGAAGTAAACAGGGCCCTACTCATTTTCGGTCCACCTTCCCCTAATTACTTGGCCAATGGAGAGAGTTTCTTTCATCCTACTTTCTTTTTACTTTCTAAATTGTACTCATGTCTTTCTCACGTACGTGACCCAAACTCAGGACTCATACTCATATAACTATATAAGTTTGTATAACTCGTGTCTAGCTATGATAAATACGGAATCCGATTCCAATATTGGATCACGTCTTATGTATTTTGTATGTAACCTAGACTCATGACCTGCGCCCATATGAGTTAGAAGAACTCACAACTAGCGATGATACGGAGTACGATTCCTATAGGTATTGAGTTCTGTTGCAACGTCGGGTACATTTTTTAGCTATATAATAATATCAAAATGCACGTACATGTATGTGAACAGAACTAATTCGCACGTGCATGTAGACACCATATACGGGCGTGCGTTCGAGCACCGGATGGACACGCTCCAGGTGGCGACGTTGGGCACCAGCGGCACTCCATATCACGACGGGCTTAGTTCAGAATATTTTTATAAATTGTTTATACTCCAAAAAATGTTTTGTGTTCTCAAATTTTAAAAGTTTCAAACAACCAAAAGATGTAGACAAAAGTGTATACTATATGTAGTTGACAAGTTTTTAATTTAAAGTTCCATATATATATATATATATATATATATATATATATATATATATATATATATATATATATATATATATATATATATATATATAGGGAGAGTATACTCTATAGCTAGCTACAAAATAAGTTATTTTGTAGCCACCTCTATTTACGATAATTTCATATACTAATTTACGACAATGTCAGTATATATTTACGATAGTTGAATTACTATAACATATGGGAATATTTACCATAATATTATAGTAAATCACATAGTAAGGAGTTACTATAATCTCGTAACTTAGCATAGCAATTATCGTAACTCAAAGTGGCTACAGAATAAGTTATTTCGTAGGCAGCTGTAGGGAGAGTATACTCTATAGCTAGCTACAAAATAAGTTATTTTATAGCCACCTCTATTTACGATAATTTCATATACTAATTTACGACAATGTCAGTATATATTTACGATAGTTGAATTACTATAACACATGGGGATATTTACCATAATGTTTTGTAAATCACATAGTAATGAGTTACTATATATATATATATATATATATATAGACACACTATTCTTAGGCCTGGGCGTTGAGTATTATAAAGCGCTCCGGCGGAGCGCCGCCCCTCCCCGGCGATTGACCATGCAGATTTATACGACAGTAAGTATTGTAGTTCTTTTATTACTGTAGACCCTGCCTTTATTAGTGTGGACCCGTCCGTGTCTCCGTGATGACCGCTCCCAAATCCATAAATAGCCACGGCAGCACCCACCACTCACCACGTCGTCACCTGCCGACATCCCCATCTCCTCTCCCAACGCCGGCGCCCCAACTCTCCAACGCTACTGCGGAGCGTCCGGCCGGCATGAGCAGGCGACGAGCCCGCCGGGAGACGACGCGCGTTGTCCGGTGAGACGATCCTCCCAGCTGCGACGGCGGCGGCGCGGCCATCCCGACGGCGGTCCCGGCGGCCCTTCCCCGTCCCGAAGGCGGTCGCGGCGCCGTCTCCCTCCCAACCGGCGGCGCTCCCTCCCCTCCGCCGCGGCGGCGATGGCCTTCCTCTGTTCCCTTCCTCTGCGCATGGTGGCTTCCCCGTCCTCCCCCCGGCCTGGCGTGGCGACCACATCCGGGTAAGGCCGACGGCAGCGTAGTCCGTGCTCGCGTGACGGCCCTGGTGGCACGGTAAGACCACGCCAGGCGGCCCTCTCCCACCGCCCCACCGACGCCGACGACGCTCCCTCCATCCCATCCCTCGCCGGCGCGCCCCCTCCCACGGCGGATCGACCTCCGGAGGCGGCGTCTCCATTCGGCTCGTCAGCGGTGCACCTCTCTTCGGTTGCGCATCTCGACGGAGGCAGGTGGTGGCTCTCCGGCGCTGGATCTCACGCACGGAGGCAGCTGGCGGCGGCGTTCCCGTCCTCC
This sequence comes from Saccharum hybrid cultivar R570, assembly GCA_038087645.1. NCBI lineage: Eukaryota > Viridiplantae > Streptophyta > Magnoliopsida > Poales > Poaceae > Saccharum > Saccharum hybrid cultivar. Next base: position 4,872,239 of record JAQSUU010000198.1, read on the forward strand.
CTGCACCCACTTCCCGGCTGCGACGTCTCTCCTCACCCGCGGTGTCGACCCTCCAACCACCGACGGCGGCGCGGTCCGGCGCCTTCCCCGACCGGCAGCGAGCTGCTTCCCCTCGTGGTCCGACGGCCGTGCTACTCGCCCTTGCGCAGATGGCCCCCACGGTGTCGGCGGCGTCGACCCGAGCGCACGGCTGCCACATCTCGCACCGGCGAATTGGGAAACTCGCGTCATCGTGGGCTCGCATCCGTGGTCTCCGGCTTTCGTGGATAGCGGCACTGGTGGCTTGGATTAGTTTTTGCATGTTACGGCTGCTAGATTTAATTTTTGATGGATTTTGTTGTACAAAGTACATATGAATTTATTTGATTTAGGCCCCAAAATTCATGTACCTGTTTTCAACAAGTACCTGATTCAAAAAATTTACGGTGGTGGAAGAATTGTTTGTACTGTTTGGATGAACTAACACTACTACATTCCAGGAATGTTCAGAGACTAATTTTATATAAACTTAACTACTAACGAATAATATGTTACATACTGTTACGGCTTAGAAAAAGAATTTACTACTACATACCAAAAATGTTCAGAGACCAATTATATACAAATTTTACTAATGTGTTACAGTTGTGGGAGCTATGCTGGGCTGTTTTCGTAGAAAATTTTTACTACTAATAACAAGTTGTCTAGCTGGAGAGGGCAGCATGCACTGTGTGGAAAAGGCTCACGCTTGGGCAGATTTTTACTGTTGCACCGCCATGCATGATCAACGCAACAGGGGCAGCGCACTGACATCCGCAGAGCCACACTGACACGCACTGACCCCAACTCATATGGTTGCAGAAGCACTCTATTACTTGCGCATTCATTATTATCAAAAGGAAATAAATTGCTACCTTTTTAAGGCTGTGTTTAGATCCAAATTTTAGAGTGCCAAAATACACTGTAGCATTTTATTTGTATTTGGTAATAATTGTCCAACCATTGACTAATTAGGCTCAAAACATTCGTCTCGCAAAGTACAACCAAACTGTACAATTAGTTTTTAATTTTATCCATATTTAGTACTCCATGCATATATCACAAATTTGATATGATGGGGAATCTTTTTTTTGCATAGTACACTTTTCAAGTGATCTAAACACAGCCTAAATTATCGGCATTGACGCTCATTCATCATTAAAAAGAAACAAATTACTACCTTCCTTCCTTGCAAAAAAAGAAATTGCCAAAAAAAAAGGTAGAATTGTTGACTCAAATGATCTTTTATAGTAATAAAAATTACGTCGTCCAAACACCAGGAGTCTCGTAAAATATCACAATCAATTTGCTGCACACGCCGCCTCTGATACTATTGCAACAAATTTTACTGCTCGCGGGTCTGGATGATTTTATCGGTGCAATAGTAATAAAAATTATCCCCATATCATAGCCAACTTTATCACGCATGGATCTATATGAATCTGACTAATTACTACATTGTTTGAATATTTTAAATCACTAACCAGTTTATGAAATCCAATTAGTTACTACTTGAGCATCTCCTAAAAGAATTATTATGATTCTACAATTTTTACTACTTGACCAACACATTCAAAGATGTTCAAAATAAAATTTCAGATGCTATGGTTCACTTTTTTTTGGTTGGAAATCTTAATCTGAATACAATGTAATAAAAAATTTACTATGAACGGTAATTACCGCTTACGGGATAGGACAGAATTATTTCCTGAACAAAATGATACTATTAGTAATAAAAAAGCCCGACCAGTGACCGAACGCTCCGGAGATTAGCACATGGGAATTTACCGCTCACGGGACAAATGGAATTATTTCCTGGACAAAATGATTCTATTGGTAATAAAAAAATAGCTCGACCAGTGACTGGACGCCCCGATGATTAGCACATGGGAAATTATCGTTCATGGGAAATGATGGAATTATTTCCTAGACAAATGATACTAACAGTAATAAAAGATAGCTCGACCGGTGACCGGATGACCTAGAGATTAGCAAATGGCTAATTTACCATTCACAGGAAATGACGGAATTATTTCCTGGACAAAATGATACTAACGGTAATAAAAAATAGCCTCATCGGTGTCTGGATGCCATGGTGATTAGCACACGTGAATTTACTATTCACGGGACAAGACAGAATTATTTCCTGAACAAAATGATACTAATAGTAATAAAAAATAGCCTGTTCAGTGTCTGAACGTCAAAATTTACTGTGTATGAGCCTATCTGGAATTATTTATCAAAGCAAATAATAATACTAGAAATAAAAAGATTCCTCATGGTCAGATTGGACGCCTCAATAAGTATCATAAAAATTATTTATATATGGTAACTAACCGACGTTGTCTTACATGAAAATATCCAATTATCTACGCAAATCTTCTTCATATGGCAACACACGTTTGATTGGCTGTGCATGCACCCAATTCAATGCATTGATTACGGTAATTGTTTTTAAACTACACGGCCACTCATTCAATATTGCCGACCGTGCATGCACTCCTAGTTACTGGAGTAATTGCTTGCCGGAGTTGGAAAGCCTAATCTGAATACAATGTAATAAAAAATTTGCCATGAACGGTAAATTATTGCTCATGGGACAGAACAGAATTATTTTCTGAACAAAACGATACTACTAGTAATAATAAAAAGCCTGACCGGTGACCGGACGCCCCGGAGATTAGCACATGAGAATTTACCGCTCCTAGGACAGATGGAATTATTTCCTGGACAAAATGATTCTATTAGTAATAAAAAAATTACTCATGGGTCTGGACTAAATTATTTATCGAATTAAATGCTAATAGTAGTAATAAAAAAATTATTTGGTTAATAATTGATAATAAAAAATACCTCACACGGAGACTGAATGCCTCGATGACTATCACCGCCAATTTTACTACTCACGGGTCCTTGCTGAATTATCTATAGACTCAAATAACACTATTAGTAATAAAAAAAAGTACCACCAATTTTACTACTCATAGTTCCGGACTGAATTATTTACCGAATCAAATGATAATAGTAGTAATAAAAAGTAATTTTATTACTATTTGTATCATTTTGTTAAGTAAAATAATTCCCTCTTCAGCTGTGAGCATTAAATTTTCGCGTGCTAATCACTGGCATGTCTGGTCACCCCGGCTAGGCTATTTTTTATTACTGTTAGGATCAAATTGTTAACCAAATAATTCCCTTCTAGGATGTGAGCGGTCAAATTTGCCTGTGCTAAGCACCGGCGTGTCTAGTCGCATGTTGGACACTTGCAGCTTGTTCGCTTGACTGAAAATAAGCGGCTGAAAGTACTGTTGGCTGATTTATGTGAGAGAAAAATACTACTGACTGATTAGAAATAAGTGGCTGAAAGCTCAAATGAACGGGCCTTTGATGTCTTAATAAGTAGCATAGGCAGCTTTACTATGCAAAGGCCAGTTAGGAATTATTTAGTTAATAAAATGATATAATAAAAATACTTTGGCCAGCAGCCGAAAACACCGGTGATTAGCACACGTAAATTTACTGCTCACAGGCCCGGTATGAATTATTTACTTAGCTAAATAATAGTATTAGTTATAAAACAATAGTTTGACCTGTGACCGGACACTCTATGATTAGCTAAAAATATTTACCGCTCACAGTCCGAGAAGGAATTATTTATTTAACAAAATAATATATTAGTAATAAAATAAGACCGTGTGACCGAACTGTGACCGGACGTCCCGGAGATTAGCACATGGCGAATTTACCGCTCACGGGAATGGAAGGAATTATTTTATTAGGAAAACGATATTAACGGTAATAAAAAAGGCCCGAGCGGTGACCGGACGCCCCGGGGATTAACACAATCAAATTTACTGCTCAGGGGCATGATGGAATTATTTCTCGTCTAAATGATACTATTAGTAATAAAATAATAGCCCGATCGGTGATCAGATGACCCAGAGATTAGCACGTGGCAAGTTTACCGTTCACAGGAAAGAAAGAAATTATTTTTATCAACAAAATGATACTATTAGTAATTAAAAAGTAGCTCGATCGGTGCCCGGATGCCATAGTGATTAGCACATGATAATTTACCACTCACAGATAAGACATAATTATTTTGTGGACAAAATGATCCTATTAGTAATAAAAAATAGCACGATCGTTGTCTGGATGTCACGGTGATTGGCATAGGCGCAGGATGGAATTATTTTTTTGGAAGCAACTAACAATAATCATAATAAAAAATATCATCCCAAAATATGATGCCTCTGTAAATAGCAGAACTAAATTTATTACATATGGGTGTGTTGAAAATTATTTTATCTGCACAAATGATAATAATAGTAATAAATTATTTATCAAGGGGGATACATCTTGGTGAAATCAATTATTTTATTACTATATGGTTGTTAGTGTTCTCGGTAGAAAAACTATTTCCGTGATTATTTTTATTACTATAGCTAGTGTTCTCAGCAGAAAATTATTCCCGCGCCCATTTTCATTCACTGACGACAATTACTTGGGCCCACTCAATTTAGTGCTATGCTGACTACGTACTTTATGACGGCAATTGAAATTTCAAAATCCTTGCCGCACGCACCTGGCGATTTGCATCCTTCAATGTACTTTATTACTGACATCACCAGGTCATGTATGCAACAAGTACAAAAATAAACGCTACCCTTTTTAATACACCGTGTATACTTGATAGTTTTAGCCTCGCCGGACCTGCTGATTCCGGCGGCCGGTGCTATGAGTAATATTTATAGTGCAGGATGCTAATTAGTAAGGTCCTATATATATATATATATATATATATATATATATATATATATATATATCAAATTCTTATATTTTTGAAAAAAAAATAAAGTTCAAAATTGTCAAACAAACTTGAATATTGGCATTGTTAAACTAAATTATAAGACGCTTTGACTTTTCTAGTTACAGTACATTGCTTTAGTTATATATTTAGATTAATGTGGTGTATAACTAAATACATAGCAAAAGTTATATTCATCTAGAAAAGCTAAGATGTCTTATAATTTAGAATAGATAGAGTACCAAAGTTATCTACAAGTTTATATATAGTTGGAAAAAAAGAACAACAAAGACAAACACGTAGCGATATACACAGTTACTCTCCCTGTTTGCGCGGCCGTAGCGTCCTCGGCGTCCTGTCGGGCCATCGGCAGCTATCGGCAGATAAGTCAGAGTTTGAGTCCAGCGCGGAGTTGGTGGCGGGTGTGCGGCTGTGCGCTGCCCCGTACTCCATGGGCCGGATGGAGGCCACGCTGCCTGCAATGGGCCGGATTGGATGGAGTTTGCTGGAGGATAAGTTCAATTTTGAGTCCACCTCGAAGTCGGTGGTGGAATCGGCCATCAATGCAAGCTCGGACTCTATCTAAACTATCTCCTCAGGCTCTGGAATTATATATAACTTTGGTCTGTCTTATCTTAGCTTGCAAAATTCCGTAACGTCGTCGCAGGCAGGCACGTCTTTCCTTCTGCACAGGTACGTAAACACTACTACAGCACATCTGAACCAGCCCTATTCTTAATTATTTCAGCTTGTTTGTCTAATACTCCATCCGTTGCAAATTAGAAATCATTTTGACTTTTTTGATTCATTCATTTTGCTATATATCAAAACATATTATTATATCAAGATGTATAGCAAAACGCATGGTATCAAAAAAATCAAAGTAACTTATAATTTGAAACGAAGGGAGTAACACGCTCTAATATTTTGCCATGATCTTTTAAAAAAACACATACGTGCTCTTACATGCATGCATGCAGTTTCACTATATGTACCGAGGCCAAGAGTTTGCTATAGCTACATCCACAAGTCACCATATATAGGATCAATTGTATTATCTGACGGTTTGTATATATATTACATTAATCCGTGACTGATCTGAACACTTTTGTAGATATGCATATATATAATATATAAACCTTACCTTGTTTGCGTATGTATAGGTACAGTAACCGTACCGCTAGCATACACAATAACTTGAATAACACAAGTCGTCGATTCACGATGGATGTACGCCATCAGCACAAGCAGAGTAGTACACATGCAGCAGGAGCAGGAGGCAACAAAAGATCCATCACCATTACACCGGTCTACAAGGGTCCACGACGACTGGCATTCAGGATCCGGCGGCGAGGCTTCACCTTCGAAGGGAGCCCGAGCCTACTGATCAGCGACCGCTACGGCGTCTGGTCCGTCACCCACCGCCGCTACATCCGCAAGACGCGCCACCGCCGCTTCCACGACCTGTGCAAGGAGCTCCACCCCATCAGAGACAAGGTACGCAGGGACAAGATGAACCAGTGGCCGCAGTACAAGCAAGACGAGGAGCTGAGGTCCCTCCGCCGGAAGCTGGCCGACCTCTATTGGTCCCTCATGCCGGAGGAGGCGAAGAGGACGACCGTGCTCTTCTACCGTCACCGGCGGCAGCGGCAGCGGCAGGGGCGCCTGATGTGTTTCACTGCCGCCGTGGTGGTGGTGGCTCTGGAAGGCTTCGTGCTGCTCAGTCTGGTGCTCATGGGATGCTTCAGCCTTTGGGTCCGCCTGTTCCTAGGCTTGGGTTACCTTGCTCTGGTGTTCCTGCTAGATAGGGCCGCCGAGGAATACGATCGGTGATCCTGACCCTTTCTAGTCTACAGAATCACATTATATTGTATTATTGTTGGGTGCCATCTGTCGATGTCGCACCTATCTACTGGACTATCAAAATTGAGAACTCTGACAACTTACTATTTATCTTGCCTTAGTGAAATCCTTTGTAAGTATGAGGAATCAGTCTAGAAAAAAGGCAAACTTCTTACAATACCATAGCTGTAAGTTTGCCATCGAATGCATACTTAGCAGCTGTAAAATTTGTTCTTCAGTGTAACCATACATTATTTGTAAACCATGCCTTAAGACATAGGTTTATGCTTCAAAACTGAAATATGCTTTTAGTGAACGACCCATGAGATCATCTAACAGCTCCCTAAACCTACGACACTAAGCGCGCATGGGGAACATCACTTAGCTTTCGACCAATCTGGTTTGAAACAAGTGAACCAGCCAACACCGAAGACAATAATGCATACAGTTTGCCAGAGGAACAATCTGAAGCAGAGGTGCACAAAATCTATTAACTTATCAATAACTTCTATTTTATAGATAGCAAAATCCATGGTATCCATTATTACCATTTACTAATAAATAATAGGGAGCTCAGAGGAAGACAGCCAAAGCTGTAGCAAGCTTCTATGAACGAATTATGGTAGTAAATATGTCCAGTTCCATATCCCACACTATAACAACATATTATACTATTACTACATTCTGCCGATGCACTTAGGGGCTGTTTAGTTCCCAAGAAATTTTGCAAAAATTTTCAGATTCCCCGTCACATCGAATCTTTGGACACATGCATGAAGCATTAAATATAGATAAAAAATAAAACTAATTACACAGTTTAGACGAAATGTACAAGACGAATCTTTTAAGCCTAATTAGACCATAATTGGACACTAATTGCCAAATAACAACGAAAGTGGCTACAGTACCATTTTGCCAAATTTTTAGCAACTAAACGCTACCTTACTCTGCAGCAGGTGAAAATAGCATGGCGCATGGATGGAGTCTTCAGGTATATTATCTACATAGAATACTTGAAACAATTGCATTTCCACCACAACTGCACATACTGAAATTTGCTAAGCTGGTTACTCCGCGGGCTGCAGCCATCACACAGAATGCATGTGTCTTTACCAGACGTCCAGTAAGATCTCCCAATACACAGAACAAACATATCAATAGCTTTCTCACTAACTTTATTTTGCAAAATAACTAAACTAAAAGATTCTCACAACTGCAGTGTTAATGGAAGATTGTTATATGCTTGCTTTTGTATAATATGACAATGCAGGCCGAGCAAACAATTCTGGATCCTAACCACTACTCCCTCCATCCCAAATTATAAGGTATTCCAAGAATCTTGAAGAGTCAAAGGATCTCAAGTTTGACCAAATTTATATGATAAGATAATAATATTTATGACACCAATTAAGTATTATTAGATTCTTCATTAATTATATTTTCATAGTATACCTATTTGATGTTATAAATTTTTGTAATTTTCTCTATAATTTTGGTCAAACTTAAGATGTCTTGACTCTCCAAGATTCTTGAAATGCCTTATAATTTGGAATGGAAGGAATATGTATGTATAAACCAACCCCTATGTAATGCAGTATCAAGACTTAACCATCAAAATGTACATTGCCTACATATAGTCTTCTTAGATATATCTGTTTTATCATCTCTAGAAATAAACTTCGTTTTCACATGCTCCAAACCATACCGCTACACTGGGCGCACGGCAGCAACTAGTTATTACTACTACCGCAATAGGCTAATACCACGGTGACATTCACAGATGGGAGCAGGGGTCTTGCGAGAACCGTGGGTGATCTGACTTGGGGGCATGCCGTCGGTGGCGGTGTGCGGTGGGCATCCCATCAGTTGGCACCACGGCCGCCGCTGAGGATGTAGAGCGCGGCGAGGGCGGCCTTCTGGACCCTCTCCCGCTCGTCGTGCAGCGCCCGGCCTTTCTCCGCCACGGCATCCCTCGCGCGCTCCACCTCCGCGTCGATCTCGGCGTCACACCGCGCGATCTCGCTGCCACAGTCGTCACAAGAGGCACGGCACAACGGCATCAGGGCCAAGCCGGATGACTTTCGCAAGGATTAATCGGGAATCTGAAATGAGGATGCGCAGCACGACAGGTGCTCACCTGCTCATCTTGAGCATGCTCTGGAGACCGCCCTGCACCTGCTGCGACACGTCTGCGCAACGCAAAAACAGTTCACGCATGAGTAACACTGTATCAGGGAATGCACAGGTGCCAACAGTTCTTCTATTGGTTTGCAAAGCAATTCCAGTGTGCACTTGTGAACCATCAGTAGTTTGGGTATATGGAATTCAGTAAGCTATCTACTCTATGGAACAGAGGTGATTTGTGGATGAAATTCGTTTGGCTTTATGTAAAATCTAAGACAGCAATTCAAATACTACGAGTAAACTTATCAACAGGAAGTTGCCTTAAATGTCGCATCAAATTGGAACGGGATGCAGAAGCAAAATGAACACGGTATGGATCAAAAGGGTCACCCTGACTTCGACAGCAGAGTAATAGAGCTCCATTTCCAAAGTCACTCCAGTAGAGAAGCAACAAATCGAGCTAGCAATTTAGAAGCATATTTCTACAGCTGGCTAGCATATTTCTAAGCAGACTAAAGTCTGGTCAAAGGCTTGTGCGAAACCAGGCAACGAAACACCACGGGGGATTCAATCCCGGCACCCCAGCACCAAATATTCCTCCTCAAAGGAAGCACGAATTCGGAAATTCCGCATCAGCAACCACCAATGTAGGCCGAATAATCGCTTCTAACCCAGCATCGCGGGTGCTGTGCAGAAGGGGGGAGGGCGATCGCACTGAGCAAACTGCGGAAGCGAACCGCGAGCGAGGGTCTAGGGTTCTATGCGGATGTGGTCGTACCGAAGAGGAGCGCGGAGAGCTTGGAGTCGCTGCCGTCATCCGCCGCCGCGTCGGTGAAGGCCTCGTCCCCGGTTGACGGCGCCGCCGCGCGCGATCCCGACGGCGAGTGGGCCATGTCTCTCCCGTTCTCCCGCTCGCTCTGCGCGTGCTGTTCTGCACCGGCGAAGGGTCGGGCTGGCCGGCTGGCTGCGGGTTTTGTTCAAGGGGCTGCTATCACCGTTACTGGGCCGGCGGGACGAAACGCCCAAAGGCCACTTTGCCGGCCTAGCCCAGGTTAGGAAGATGCAAAGCCTGTGCGGCCATTCGCTATAAGAAAAAAACGTACGGCAATAAACATTCCAGTGAGTCAGGGCAATAAACCTGACCTTTGAATACTATTCACCAAGAGGTTAGAGGTGTAAATGTATTTCGTTTAATGTTTAAGTGCAAAGAATCTACAAGTTCTAAGACATCAGATCTCTTGCTGATGAATTGATTTTCCCATGCGAAAGATGGAAGGAGCCACATCTTTACTATAAGGGACCAATCAAAATTACGCTCAGTCCACCTAGAAATTATCCCCCACAGAGATGACATTTCCTCCATCCACACCAGATTATGCACCCAGAAAAGCCCTCACATGACAAACCAACGATCCAGATTTAATCTGAGGAGGCTTCACCATGATCCTATGGGCACGGAGGATTTGAGGCTTCAACGCACCCCATCTCGCGTCCTCTCGTCCGCTCGCGCTGCGGGCACCAACCGCGGCATCAGGTGTTTCCTAAAATAGATCAGGTTGCCTTCATCTGCGCATGTGCACTTTGCATGCAAGGTTCAATCATGCATGCAAGATTGGCGTGCCTGCCTTGGAAGAGTATGTTCCGCCTCTAAAATCCCATATGAGGATGGCCGCTCCCTCCTCCATGTCGCCGTGGCTCCCTCAATGCAGTAATCGACCGCAGCCCTCCATCACGACTGCTCTGTCCATCTAGGCATCGATGGCACGGTGGCGACCTCCACCGTGGCACACGCGAAGGTGGCCTCCACGGCGGTACGCAGTGTGCAGCGTAGATCCGGCGACGGTTCAAGCGGATCAACATCGGGCGGAGGCAAATTGGTTGGCACGTGGGCGAGCACCGACGTGGCGACCCACACGAACACGGGCATGCCACTTGCTGGACAGGGGCCAGGGCGAGCGTCGCATGGGACTCGCGCCTCGGCGGGCCTGGGCTGTCACGTGGGTGCTGCGTGCTTGAGTGTCTTCTCCCTCGCCTCTCCCTGCACAGTCGACCCTGTCAAGGATTCTCAATAGGTATGTGCTGATCTAGTGTCACCACCAATGCATGAATCGCTTAGTGTCCATAGCGCAAACCATAGATATGGCGTTCACAAGCGTGAATTGATGTAGGCAAGTTGGCATTTTTCTTGTATATTTGTTTTCTTTAATTGACGTAGCCAGGCAAGTTTCATCTTCTGTATTTGATTTGTTTGAATGATAATAATATCCATTTTGTATTGTCTTGGGAGATCCAACACACAAACAAATCTTTTTGTGCAGATGTGCTTGCAGGAAAAACAAGACAAGAAGCAAATGAATGCGCCTAGCCAGTTCACTGATGAAATCATTGTAATCATCATATAGGTATTAAATATGTATATGTTTTTAATCAATCCAGAATTGAGAAAATTGAAAAATATTTTAGAGAAACATTTTCTATGCCTGCAAGAGATAAATAATGTTAGCAAGTTACATCACGAAACATCATTGACTAGCACATCTTCAGGATGCTTGAATTGTGGAGCGTGCTGGTGGTAGACGACGTGGCCACTGCTGCGTCCAGGTACGTGATCTGTCCCCAACTTGCTCTGTCCCCAACTTGCTCTGTCCCCATATTTGGTTCCTTTTGGATTAACCGTCCCCATATTTGGTTCCTTTTGGATTAACCGTGGATGCGGGTGCTCTCTGCCCACTTGTGTGTGCTTGCCTTTCTGCAGCTTGAGTGGGCGAGGCCATGAGGTTTATTGTGCAAACTAATTTGAATTGAATGATCAGACTATCAAGGAGATTATGATACAAGTTTTTTGTCTTACAAACTTACCTCAGTCATGATTTCAGATTTTTTTTATTGCAATGTGAAAGAAATATGGTACTCTCTTTCTTGAAGTCCATTGCAAAGCGAAAAATCCCCATGGCCTGGTTCACTCTCATGGTTCATTCAGAAGGGGATACAGAGCCTACCTGCTTTGTAGTGGGGTTGGTCCATGAGGTGCATGACTTCACGATGGCTTGCATGGCAGCTTGGATGGACGACATGAAGGCCTGCAACTACTATTGTTGTAATTTATAGCAAAAGTCCCATTCTAAATGTTCCACATTTTCTATAATTACTAGATAGATGCTTGTGCGTTACAACGGGTGAAAATGTACGTAGAGTTAATATATTCATGATAGTATCAAAGAATAGCTCAGCCATGTAAGGGCATGACCATTGGGTGTCTGTAGTTTTTGCAATGATTCATGGTCAAGATAACAGCCATGAAGATTTATCTCAAAAGCAATTGAAGCTACCCCAGTGAAGAACTGTATAGAAGGTTATCTCGAGCAATTCAAGCTACCATAGTGAGGAACTCTATAGAAGGTTTACAACTCAATTTTCTGGTGTTGTTTCTTAACTGGAATTATTATTCTTGTTAGTTTCCATTTCACCCAAGGCTTAAGGAGAAATCCAGGCCATTACTTTGGTACACAAATTTGGGTGGACTTAGATTAGGCATGACGACTGTGGGGGTGGTTGAGGGGATGGATTTAGAAAAGAATTTTTTTTGTGTATTATAGAGAGGTACAGAGTAGAGATGTAATCATTCAAATCCAATATCATTGTAATATAAGCATAAGTTCTATTGGGAGATGATTAGTCTCCGTGTACAAATAATTACTTCTTGTTAATACAAATAATTACTGCCTGTCATTAGTTGATATTGTTCAATCTTGATTCAGATGTTAAGATTGTTATTGCGTTCAAACAATTTCAATTTTACTCCTATGTGGCTCCTGACAAAAGGATCAGAGGCCGACATGTATTTGGAGATGTATCAAATAACATAATCATAGATGAGCAAAGAGAAGAGAGGAACATAAAACAATGAGAATACCATGCAAGAAAGAATACCGTAGCGTTAGCACGGGCACACTACTAGTTATATATAAGGATTTCAACAGACCAGATCCTTCGTGATTCCAGCTCAATAACACAGCACCACTCATCCAAGTCAAACATGTACGGCCAATTAAGCTAAATCTGACTACCTGAGGGCAGCTTCACCCATACAGCTCGCGCCAGGGTTCCTGATCAATTGGTGATTTCTCGATCCCTGTCTTGAGAACAGTTTGTTTGGAAAATTCCAAAGCCATGTGCTTGGCCAAGTGCTCTCCTAAGCATTGCAGTACCTGACAATTGGAAGAAACTGGGTGAGCTAAGACTCAACAAACTTCACATTTTACATGTATATAAATTATAAAACCCTTTTTTTCACAATTATTCAGAACTGAACTGGACGATCATAGCATGCAGGCTTTCAATTCTACCTATGCGTGGTTATGCACACTACTTCATATTAGAATATGATAAATTCAGAAGTCGAAACTTTTAACATAGCAGTACTAAATAGACACTTCAAGAACACCAAGAACCAGACAAGATGACCATAGCAAAAACATGGTGTATTGCTTTTCTTTTCTTTTCTTTTAACAGAAGAGAACTAGAAAACAATGTTATCTGCTGTCAGCATAAATCTTTTAGAGAGTTGAATTGTAGTTGCATCCTTATAGGCTACTATGGTACCAAGGTCACAGGCTAACACATTTTAACATTGCCACCACCTAGCATGCCTATTGTTTTGCTGATATTTCCCATTTGATCAGAACAATTCTAAAAAATTTCAGGACCACAAGTCTGCAGAGCTTTCCACCAAAAGGGGGCCAAATCGAAGCAAAGGAAAGCAGAAATAGACAATCATTATCTATGGCAAGAGCCTTGAGCACTTGAATAAAGGCAAATAATGTTTTCACTTAAATTCAATACAAAAGTCAAAATATACCTCAAGATCAGAAACTGTAGAGCTCTTGCCTTGCTGCTGCCCACCAGAAGTGACAAGAAGAACTGTAGGCATCTTCAACACGCGCACCATTTCCAGCAAACATAATATTGGTTCACTACGTATTTGCAAGGATGTAGGAGGTTTAGTGGTCCCATCAACAAACAAGTGAGTATAGTCAGTTGTTGCCCCTATTTCAGCACCGTGAAGTACAGGCGCCGCTTTTGTTGCATGTTCCATTCCACAACGATAGCTTGATGATCTTGTGATGAATGGGACAATTAGAACTCGCTCAGTGGAGGTAGCTTCAGAAGAAATCAGTTCCAAGACCTCATTTACAACACATGCTGCAAGAGGGGGCTTATAGTCTGGCAGAACAAAAATGGACACCTGGCAATAAACCACATAGCTTAATAAATACAACAATTTCCTTATGGAATGAAGAAGGAAAGACAGTGTATATCCAATATTAGCCATCAGAAACATAACTGATGTTTCATGTCATAGAAAAATATAGCCAATTTTTCACTAGTGATGATCATCAAAGTAGACTAACAGCTTGACAGCCAACTGCCCATGGGTTGTGTAATTTGGAAGTCATGTTAGCTTACTGACAGCTGAACATCAGTTGCAACTTGCAAGAGGACCCCATTGACAAAGAATAGAACACTGTTATGCAATTGGTTTCATCTTGCTTCTGCTAACAGTGTTCATTTCCTTACTCTATCTAATAAAACTCAAGCAAGAAAAAAGAAGTGTGAACCCCAGTAGGAAAGTATCCTTTTTTCCATTGGCATAGCGCATAGGTTCCACAATCAGTACTGTGCAGTATCATTTTAATTCTGTCCAAACATGATAGTTGATTGGGATTTAAGAATGAAATCCATGAAAATATAATGAATCATACTTGCTAAACCATATTTAGCGTTGATGCATCAGATAGACTATTGCAAGTAAAGAGGTAAACAGGACGACAGCAACAAAAACAAGGGTGGTATTCACAGAGCATTCAATGGGATCAAGGCAGTTATCAAAAAAATGGGATCAAGCCAGGATGAAGGCCCACAAAAATAAACACCCACCACCTAGCTTCGGTTTATATTAGTAATATATGATCTAAATCATGACCAGTTGATAATGAGATATGTGAAACAAATCTTCATCTCTTTTCCACCAATGAAGGTTTCTGCCTACACTCAGTACTACCAAACCCCGAGGAGTGGAAAGTTTCTGAACCCAGGAGCTTCCAGGAAATTACATTTTGCAGGGAAGTTCAACAAAACGGCGGCGACAGGGAGACTTTTCATGTCCTGGCAGTGCTCGCAAGTTTCTAACCACAATTACATTTCCATATGAGAAGGGACTTTCAACTTTCAAGGCGAAATAAAAATGTACTAGCAAAATCCTTAAAGGATACTAATCTTCCAGTTTTAAGGAGCAAATCTGTTGTGCCTCATGTTGATTTTGTTACCGAAGCGTGACGATTGGAGTCCCAAATATGAAATTTTCTAGTATACCTTGCAGTCATTAATCAAACCACATAAGCAACAAAATTTCGTTTATTTTGCAAAATTTTAACTGGCAGGACCGCAGGACACGAATCGAATCGAATATTCGACATTCGACACGAAGAAATCCTCGTGGGCCCTTACCTGTGGAGAGCCACTGGAATCGGAAAAGCTCAAGAGGTCGCCGGACGCCTTCTCTCCGTCGAGGCCGTACTTGTCGAGGGGGCGCTCGAAGGGCGAGGACTCCCTGCCAGAGACATCCAGCAGCAAAGCGGCAGTGAGCGGATGCTACGTGCGTTCGAAAGTTATAGGTTAGGGTTTTGGGTGGGAGCGAGAACCTCGTTAGCCCGGGCCGCGGACGGAGCGCGTCGGCGAGGGCCGCGCCGTAGCCCGCGGCGTCACGGACGAGGAAGAGCACCCTGGGTGCCACCCGCATGGCCGCTGGTCGCCGGCGCCGCCGCTGGCTAGTCGGTCGGAGGAAGTGCCGGAGGGGAGAGAGACTGCCGATTTCGATCGAGAGAGAAAAATAGTACTCCCTCCATCCCAAATTATAAGACATTATAAGAATCTTGGAGAGTCAAAGCATCTCAAATTTGACCAAATTTATATGATTAGATAATAATATTTATGATTCCAACTAAGTATCATTAGATTCTTCATCAATTATATTTTCATAGTCCACCTATTAGATGTCATGAATCTTTATAATTATATATATAATGTTGGTCAAACTTGAGATATTTTGACTCTCCAAGATTCTTGGAATGTCTTATAATTTACTTCCTCTATCTCAAATTATAAGACGTTTGACTTTTTTGACACCAAGTTTGACCACTCATCTTATTCAAAAAAAATTATGCAAAATATCAATTTTTTATCGTAGCTTGGTATATTAATAAAAGTTTTTCAAGAATGACTTAAATTTGACTATATTTGTACAAATTTTTTGAATAAGACGAGTGGTCAAACTTGGAGTAAAAAAAGGGATGGAGGGAGTAGAAACCGGCAAGACGCAGCTACGAGGAATCCAATCAAGGCCCTTCGAATAGCGGGCCTTCCCATTTCATGGGCCTCCTCCAGGCCGCCAGCCCGTTTGAATAATGATGGGCCTTATAGTTCGTCAGGCAGGCCCTTCCGGCTCCTTCCCGTCCTTTTCAGCCTTGCGTCGCCAAGTGTTTTTTTTTTTTGCATATAACTAACGTTGTATAATGGCGCCAAGTCCTTCGATGAAGGATGCTGTCAGTCTTGCATCGGAGGTTACGTCAGGGACCGGACATTAACTCGTGCACATTACTAGTACCTGACAGGAGCATAGTATGCAGAATGCATCAGCGACGCTGTTTGTCAACGGGCCGCCAAATTTCTCGGTGGCCCAGCTGACGAGCAGGAAAATTTCGCTTCTTGAAACCGACATGGATCGTGCTGCTACTCCAGTACTGAGTTAGAAGATCTAGAGGCAGTTGATTGAAGTGGCAGCTAAGGGACAAAACCCCGTGACTTGACCTCACCAATGGAGAGCCACGGCCTCACTGAAAAGCACTGAGTTTAAGGCTTTAAAATTCCACGTAGAACACACCTGCTAGATTGGCACATCATCATCAGCGGATTTAAAATATCCAGTTTGCGTGGCTAACTGGTAACTGGGATGGCCTGCTACTGCTGATCATATATTTTTATTTCGCTGTCGAAGAAGCCCGGTTCAGTTGCACTTGGAGCGACATCTAGCATTTTCTTGAAGCCAGAAAGAGAATGGTTGACAAACAGTTACTGGTTAGTTTATTGCAGCGGAGTGAGTGACTGCGCGTGATTATTTGTTAATTCGCTCCACTGATCGGATGGTATAGAGAGTTTATTGCACGGTTACGAAACCTCGTCGATTGCCCATCCTGGTCCATTGAGTAGGTAGGATGGGCTCTATTATTTGCGTCTCTCTCAACTGCTAATTATTCTAATCAACAGTAGAAAAATGTCATTTGATGGGAGTGAAAGGAACCGTTTTTTGATAGCTAGGAATACAGTAGTGAGCGAGTGACGGCTTGTGATTCGTTATACTATTATTACTATACTCAGCGTCTCTAGTTCTGAACAAATTCTTACTCCGATGCATGATTGATGGCGGCAGCAAAGTTCAGAGATGTCAGATGCCTAAGCACCAAAGCTCAAAGGTGCCGTTTTGAAAATAACAGCGATTTTTCTGTGAAATTAAACTAATTCTTATAAAATTCCTACTACATGAATTCTGTAAAATTCCTGTGTTCTATAGGGCCCTCGAAGGTGCCAAAGGGCTTCTGAGATTTTTAAGACAGCTTAAGCAGGGAAGGGGGAAAACACATGTGTCCCTCATTCAAGCACCATCTATAAATCACTTTGATGCAATCAAATCTTGCCTTTTTTAGATAACCGATGCCATAGATGACAATGTTGAATTATGACTATTCAAATGGATTAGGTTAATTCTGAAACCCAAAATTTATTATATCGATACAGAACAAGTGGGTAGTGTCTAGTGTAACCACAAAAGCATCTTTGGTATGTACATCCATCCAACTTGACAGTAAACTCCTAATTGCATACTATTTACAGGTCGACTAATTCCACTTGGATCCATCCTCAGAAACATGTACAAGATTG
The DNA here is from genome assembly GCA_038087645.1 of Saccharum hybrid cultivar R570. NCBI lineage: Eukaryota > Viridiplantae > Streptophyta > Magnoliopsida > Poales > Poaceae > Saccharum > Saccharum hybrid cultivar. The sequence continues at coordinate 4,890,024 of JAQSUU010000198.1, forward strand.
ACAACCTTCCACGCCTAATAATTCAAACCCGAACAAAACCTAATAATACAACAAATCCACACATCATGGAGATGGAGGAGTAACCACACATGGATACGACAATGGTTTCCTGTTCCTGAGGAGGCATCAGCATTCAAGCAGAAGCAGCCAGTTCGGCAGCAAGGCTTTGCAGATTGCAGTTGGAAAGTGTTTAGGTGGAGACTCTAGAGTATGGTGCAGCTGTTGGTGCCGCTGGCATGGCGCGGCACCGCCATAGTCTGCCTCCGCTTTCCGGAGGAAGAGGAGGAGTGTTCCATGGGCTGGTAGTCGTGCCTCTCCACCATCGGCGAGTAATTGGCCGGATGGCTGCGCGCCACGGCCCGTGAGTAGCTGCTGATCGCGGCGCCGCCGGCCCCGTAGCCGTAGCCATAGCCATAGCCGCCCACCGGCGACGGGTAGTAGTGGTAGGAGTAGGGGCTGGTGGGCGCCGCGGCGTAGCTGTGCTGCCACTGCTGGTGGTGATGGTGGTGGTTGTTGTTGTAGGGCGACCGCGCCGCCGCCATCGCCATCATCGCCGCCAGCTCCTGCTTGGTCCCTGGGAGCGGGAGCGCCGCCGCCTCGAACGTGTCGTGCGTCCTCAGCTCCACGATCTCCGCCTCGCCCACCTTCTTCTTGAGCTTCTTCAAGAGCTTGTTCGAGTCCACGCCATCGCCGATCACCAGCAGCAGGCTCTTGTCGCCGCCGGCCAGCGTCACGGACTCCACTCCTGCTCCAACCAAAGAGGAAAAAAATGATCTACTGATATGAATGATAAGAATAAGAACGATGTGATTGCTTCTGAATTCTCATTAGAAACAAGAACAGAGCACGCATCATGCATACCGCTGCCGGCTGCTGCCACCTTCATGGCCTTGGCCTGGCACTTTTCGGATTTCACATGAATCCGGATTATGATCTCCTTCTGGGAAAACAAATGACAGGTGCATGAATATTTCTGAATATGCTCAAGAAAGAAAATCTGAAATACACAGTACAAGACTACGAGAGAAGCACAAAATTAAAGGAAGCTGGGGAGAAGACATTTACCCTCATGGTTCTGCTTTGCTGCTCTGCTTTGTGACTGAGCTCCCAAGGTAGCAAGCTAGGAGCCGCTTTGTGGGGATGCTGGGAGACGAAAGAGAAGCGTGTGCTTTCTCTCAAGTACTGACAGTAGGACGAATGGTAAACATGCAAGTAGCAGCCACTTGTGAGAAGAGCCTTGTTTAGTCGGCACTGCTACTTGGTAGGCAAGCAAGCGTGATCATCGATCGATAAATAAAGGTCTCATTGGCGAGATATTTAGACGATGACTTTGATCCAAGAGACTTTGCCGGTGGTTTTTAACTCTCTCTCCCAAATTGGCGATTTTTATGTTCATATAATTGCAGGCCCAACCAACATCATGTAATTAGCAAGGCCCACACGCTAGGTTCTCTTGATGGAGGCACAAAAAGGCCCACCAAACTCTATTTTAGCCAAACTACAAAGTACAAAGTTCTTCGTACATATAGGCGTGCACAAATGTTGAGATGGTTGTCTGTAAAACGATCCGTGCGATGCGAAAATAACTTCAAAAGACAACTTTTCATTTCACTGGCTTTTAGTAGTACCGTTCAATATTAAATTGATAATGCTTGGCCACGGTCCACCTTGTTACTTTCTCCCACCGCATGCCTCACCCCATGCCACTCGCTAACTTGCTCCTCACTCTCGCGCGTCGCGTGCCCCACCTGTGCCGCTCGCACCTTGCTCCTGCCCATCACGCACCCCTCGCTCCTCGCTCCGGCCGCACGCCGCCTGCCCAACCGAACCAAGGGGCGGTTATGGTGGTGGTTGTGCTCGCGTGCCACCGCTGGTGCTGGTGTTGGTGCTACTCACGCGCCACCGGATCCCACCTCGACGATCGGAATTGACCGGCCTTGACCTTCCTCTCCCCTATGTTGCAAATGTATTCAAGTGTTTCAAATATTTCAGAGATATGTTGTAATTGTTTCGTATGGATGTTGCAAAGTAGATTGAGATGTTGCACATGTTGCAAGTGTTTTAGAGGTATGTTGCAAGAGTTTGTTCAAATTGTTTCATCCGTTTTAGACGTATGTTGCAAGAGTTTTATCAAAATGTTGCATATGTTACAATGACTATGTTAGAAGTGTATGTTTCATCTATTTTAGTCGTATATTGCAATTGTTTTTTCTGAGTGTTGCAATAGTAGATCTCGATGTAGGGTGGTCCAGCGAGGAAGAGAGAGCTAGTGTGGGAGCCATGGTGACGTCGGCTATAAGACAGCGACAACGCTCCATTGAAGGATGTGCAGGAATCAGTGCTGGCGTACGCGGCCTTGGAGTGGGTCCTCATCATCACACTGCTTCTGATCAACGGCCTGCTCGCCTACGCCATCACCCTCGTGTGAGGGCCATCATAGCGTGGTGACACGGGAGCGACAGGTAGGCTCTCGTATTATGCGGTCGCAGTGGATGCGCAGAGGGTGGACAGAGCACGATAGGTGCGTTGAACGGAGCTGCGTCCGGACGCGGGCATGAGGCCGGATGTCCGGGCGCTAGCCTTACCAATATTAAATGCAAGATAAAAACAATGAGCGTTGTTTCACGTGATGAAAAGATCTCATTGACAATTGAGTTTTGCTTATTTGGTTAATTCCTTGTGGAGCGCACCCAAACATGAAGTGCTGGTCTTGTCTTAGCATTAGTGCTCACATTTTTCTAAATTATTTATTCAACAAAAATGGCACTATTTAATTAGTGGTGGGTAATGTGAGCATTACAGTGAAGCACCTATGGCAAATTGGCGACGTCACTACCGGAATCCGCTTCTTTGCCGAGCGTCGGAGGCTTTGCCAAGAGTTTTTTTCGGGCGCTCGGTAAAGAAGGCTTTGCCGAGAGCTAAATAAAAAACACTCGGCAAAGCCTCTGCACTCGGCAAAGAAGACTTTGCCGAGTGTCAAATAAAAAACACTCGGCAAAGAAATTCTTTGCCGAGTGTAAAAAAAACACTCGGTAAATGCTTCTTTGCCGAGTGCCAAAGTAAAACACTCGGCAAAGCAATTTTTCAAACCACGTTTTGGTGCCCTAAACGAATTCAAATAAAAAAGTTTTCAACTACAAAGTTTCATAACTTCTCATGATCTACAAACTTTATATTGGTCATTTCTTCATTCGATAAAGTAATAATTACGTTGTTCACAAAATCTATATCTCTCATGTAGTTTCATGAAACTACAAGAGAGATATATAAGATTTGTGAACAATGTTAGCACCACAATTTCGGATGAAAAAACTTACTACATGAAGTTTGTAGATCCCGAAAGGTTATGAAACATTGTAGTTGACCACTTTTTAATTTGAATTCATCTTGTCATACAAAACTACGTTTGAAATTTAAAATTTTAAAATTTGAATTTTTTCAAAAGACCTCGGATGGAAAAACTTTCTATATGAAAAACGTAGAGCTCGAAAAGTTATGAAACTTTGTAGTTGACAACCTTTTGATTTGAATTCGTTTAGGGTCTCAAACAATCAATTTTCACTTGGTTTAGTATAATATTTGAGTAACCGAAATGGCATATAGACGCATGTGAGTGTGTAGTGCAGGTGGCAGAGGAGGTATTGCGTGAGGGAGAGGTTACGAGTTCGAATCCCGCCGATCGCGTAGCCGTGAATTTTGCGCTGGCCGGTGGGCTCCTCCCTCGATTAAAAAAAAATTCAGGTTTTTTTCGCATTTTTTTATTTCACGCTTTACCGAGCGTTGGGCACTCGGTAAAGGCTTTGCCGAGTGTCTGATAAACGGCTCTCGGCAAAGAAGCCTTTGCCGATCGGATTTTCGCCGAGGGCGTTTTGCCGAGAGCTGCGCTTGGCAAAGGCTTTGTCGAGGGCCTTAGAGGCTTTGTCGAGAGCCTGGGGCCTCGGCAAAGCAGCCGGCTCCAGTAGTGCGTTATATCAAAAGTCAAAACAACATAAAGAGAGCATGCAATTTAGTGACGCGGAAACAAAATGTGTCCCTAATATGAAATAGAGATGTGACTCTAATGTGTTGGTCTAAAAAAATAAATCTTCTGAGAGCATATATCATATACGTGGCTCAATAAAACTCGTCTAGATGTGCAGTTGAGACGCGTCCAGCGGAGTGAATCAAAATCTAGCATAAGATTATGTGCCCTAAGATGTAGCCCCTACGACGAGCACAGTTTGATAGACTAATTCTAATAATTGAAGCGATGAACAGCAAAGTTATACGACGGCCGAGTCAAAAGTTTGAAATCTCATGTTAAGAATAATTAAAACGCTGGTTAATTCATTGGCGGATGCTTTGTCGCCATTGTTGGTGGATGCTTTGCCGCTATTGCCGTTGGCCTCCTCTCTGGCAGATGCTTTACTGCCGAGAGTGACCTGGCCCTTCCCCCGCTACAAATCCTTTACCGTAGTGGATATTTTCACTTTTCTCCGGCGAATGCTTGGCCGCTGGTTGGTTCGTTGGCGGATGCTTTGCCGCCGTTTTGTTCGTTGGCAGATGTTTTGCCGCCGTTGCTGCTGGACAGTCTTATGTGTAGGCGACCATTACTATGTTGTATCCTTTCTTCTTACAGGCTCAGTTCGTAGGTTTTAGGTGTCGTGGGCAGTCGTCCTCTTTTGTATCTTTTTTTTTCTTGTTCTTAGTTTCTACTCTAGGTCACTCACCACTAGCTTAGTGGTTTGTAATCTGTGTTATGAGGGTTTTTGTAGCTGCGTCGTGTAATTCTATCTGCTTAATAAAAAACGGGCTATATTCCCTGATCGCTAAAAAAAGAATAATTAAAACGTTGTTGAGTATATATACTTCATTCAAGCTTCACTACTTGGGAAACTATAGGAGTGCATGCTTACCGTACCGCTTAGTTAATGATGAAGATCTCGTGGATCCCTTTGGACAGAGACCGATAGGAAAAATTGCAAACAGCTACTAGAAGCTATTCATCAATTTGTCAGTTAATCGGCGAGAGCTGTTTCGATAGCGACTCATAAATTTACTTGCAACTGCACAAGCTGCACTGTCAGTATGTGTGTATAGCTGCTTTTTCGTATACATGAAACGACGACGTCAGACATGACGACGAGTCGACGACAATGCTCATGATATTTTGTTCTAAAAAAAACAATGCTCATGATATCGACACATGTATTTGAAACGATAATTCAGGATGGGAAGTGGCCATACGAAGATAGAGATGAGTGGCCACGTCGTCATCGGGCAAACAGGCGATGGAGCAGGCGAGGCCAGCAACAAATGGCGTGCAACGTTTGGGTTATCATTATGAAATCGAAGTACGTAGTACTACTGACAATGATCCGTTCGATCGATCGGGATCTTACGTGGAGAGTGCTAGTTGCAGCGTGGATACAGGGAGACGAAGGGTACCAAGTTCCCAGCGGCCATTCGTGTCGCGTTTTTGGAGCTAGACCAGAGAGAGCTGCACGGGGATTCTACGAATGCCAACTCGGAAATTGCCAATGGCCATGCAATTAGTTTTTTTTTAAAAAAAGTTAATCAGTCGAAAATCTATATGTGCGCATGCAGCTGCACAAGAGAGCAAGTTGTCGATAAGCAACTGTGGCGCCGTTCCTCGGTGCTACTCCTAGTCGGATATGACGAGGATATATTATGTCATTGTCAGCCCACGTCCAAACAACACTAGTGTAGGATTGCATGAAGAGTTTGAATTTGCCTAGATAGAGAAGTGCATGGTCAGGCCACGTACATACGTGCAATGCAATTAATGCAAATCTATCATGCGTCCCAGAGATGCACATATATCCCGCACACACACCATTATTGCTAATGCTATTGCTATCTAACTTGTAAATTCCATTCCGGAACTCATTCCGTTTTGGCTATTGGAATGGAACATTCCGGTACCGGCCCATACCGGCGTACCATTCCGGACTTTATAATAATAATATGTGAATAAACTTATACATAATGTATATATAAATATATTTTGACTTAACTTATGGCGTAATTAACATTTTTACTAAACTAAGATGTCATTCAACAAGTTCATATGACCTTATTTCAAATTTTAAACTCAAAGTTCATACATGGAAAAATATAATACATGCGGTCACAGCCGGTATTGACCGGTATTTGACCGGTATTGACCGGTATTGGCCGATATTGACCGGTATTTGACCGGTATTTGACCCGGTACGGGATTGGGGCTCTTCTATACCGGTTTAGGGACCGGTACGAGACATTCCGGCCATTCCGACCGGTACCGGAATGGAATTCACAACTATGATTGCTATCACTTGAGTATGCCCAGTCTATTAATTTTATGGACAAGCTTAATGGAATTCACAACTATGATTGCTATCACTTGAGTATGCCCAGTCTATTAATTTTATGGACAAGTTTAAGGGCTTGTTTGGCTGCACACAAATCTACCCCAATCCACATGGTTTGAGAGAGATTGAAGTGCAACTTAAACTAAATTCCACCTCAATCTTTCCCAGACTACGTGGATTAGGGTGGATTTGTGTGCAGCCAAACAAAGCCTAAGATTTATTACTACTACTTTAGCTTCTTTGGCTGCCAGTGAGACTATGAGACTGTAGGATGTAACTTTGCATTGAAAGTACGTGTTTCATTCCAAGTTTTATTTCATTCATATGACATGCATATGGTAGTCTTTCAAATAACACCATAAAACTATCTACTGAGACCGGCCTAGGCGTGCAATGTTTGGTTTGACTTTTACAAATTGCCTGAAAATGATCTGCACCTCTCACATAGAGCTGTGTGCAAGTTCTTGGCAATTCGCGGGCCGTGCTGCGGAGTTGGAAACCAAGCGCTTCAGAGTCAGATAGTAGAAAGTTGAAACTGAAACTATATGCACGCGTGCATGCATGCATCCTGTGTCGCTACTCGCTACAGTCCATGGCTTGTCATGGATTTCCATCCCATACAACCGCCTAGCAAGTGTTGCTTGGGCAAGTTGCCGTTTTCATAAGAGTACGCAATAAGAACATGTACATTCTTTGCCTCTTGTTTTAAATGCTAAGAGTTGTTATCTAGCATTGTCTCTCTCTTAAAGAATATATACATCTGTGGTGCCCGAAAAGCAAATGAGTCATGGAAGAGATAGATGAGTTGTTAGGGTCATTCATATATGAGTACTTAAGAGAATATTTTCCATGGTTGTTGAAAGATACATATATGAATGATTTGGAAGATAAATTATTACGCATGCGTGTATACTTGATTTGGAACAATATGTATGTTTATGTTAGTCAGCTTTTATGCGTAATTTAGAAGTGGATAATTTAGAAACATAAAAAGAAATATTTCTATGCATGCATAATTAATTTATGTTATTTAGTTTTTTACAATAGCATATATTGGTAGTTCATATGCAAATTTAAGAAGTTACTTAAGTTATCTATCATAATGGCATAATGGTAACTAGATGAAAATTTAGGAATTACTTCGGATTGTATTTTTAATGGCATAGGTGAATTAGATACGAACTTAGGATATTACTACATGTTGCTTTTATATTAGTAGATGTGAGTATTTATTTAGTAAACATAATAGTACAATGACTACTAGCTATTCTCAACGGTGATTAGAGTTTACCAAATTGTTGGCTAGATATTTCTGATTCTTTGTGAGAATTTGTATTTTTTCCGTAGCATGTCTTGTAAGCATTAAGGGTGGCGACTATGTTGGGTGTACCTCCAGTTGGTAATATTCATATATGTGTTATTATTTTTAGCATTGTTCCTACCTGTGTCTTGGATATATATATTTAGTTAAAATCTAAGTTTAAGTTATGTAAACTGTTATTGCATTCATTTTTGTGATGTTATAAATATATATTTTCGCTTTTACTTTTGATCTTATTACTTGTTCTAATGTTTTATCCACATTTTAGTTGAAATTCTAGTGTTTATTGTATATTTTATTTAAAATTTCATTTTTTATTTTGTTTTAAAAAAGATTCAAGGTCCTAGACATACTCTTAGTTATTAGAATGGAAAATAGTGGGTCATTGTAGCTTGCATCAAAGTACTAAAAATGTTGAATTTGCTATGCCGAAAAACTATATATGTACTCCCTCCTCCCTAAATATCTGTTGTTTTCGCTTCCCGAGAAACAACTCTGACTAAATATATATATTAAAAGTATTAATATTTATGGTACATAATTAGTATCGTTGGAAAGATCTTTGAATCTAGTTTTTTTAATAAATTTATTTGAAGATACAAATATTGCACGCATTTTCTACAAATCAAGTCAAACTTGTGGTACATACACTAACGACGACATATATTTAGGGACGGAGGGAGTAGCAGTACTATTTTATAAAAATATAGAGTACTTAGATTAAATTATTAGCATTCCTTGGACATAATGTTTTAGTCAAAACATATAAACTTATTTAATGTAAATAATACAAAATTGAGTGTCATGGATTATTAATATAATTTACAATGTGTTGTTAGTGTCATTAGTATGTGGTTTATTAAGGGAACAATTTTCATGCTTGATAAACTATTAAAATAAATATGTATCCTAATGTACGTATATTTAATTGGTCTACATTGTGGCACATAGCATTATGTTTATTTTAAACATAACAGTGGCAGAAGTGTGTAGTTTAGAAACATATATACCATACTTTATGGTAATGAGTTATTTTCCATAACACATAATATTATTATTTATATGTGGGCTTGAGGGTTGTTTTAGTTTATCTTTTATAAAGGTATATGTGAATAATTTAGATAGTCTTTCACAATAGAAGGCCTAGGTAATTTAGATGAAAACTTAGGGGTTAGTTTGTATTATAATTTATAATGGCATTATAATTTTGATAGACACTTATATGATTATTTTAATATCTTTCATAAATATGGATGTGGGAGATTTAGAAAGAAAGTTAGGAGTTTTTTTAAATCACCTGTTCATAAAGGTAGAGGTGGGTATTTTTCACCCTGTTCGTTTCGCTGGTTCAGCCAAATCAGCAGCCATCCAGCGGTGTTTTTCTCTCACAACAAACCAGCGAACAGTACTTTCAGCCATAATAAACCAGCGAAACGAACAAGCTGGATAAAAATTAACCGAATCACACGCAAAGATCGCTGCTTTCTGATTGTGGAAAATTTTGAGCAAAATTAGTAGTTTATCGTGCTCCCCAAGAGCGCTCCTGTTTGGATTACATGCTGACCGGCAATTTGGTGCTAGTCTCGTAGATTTGATTTAATTATGTATGGGTTAGGCATATTCAAGTCAATCTATAGAAATGAGTAATATTTTTTTTGAAGAAGAATAAGTAATTATCTTTAGGGATGGAGGAGAAATACTATGTGTTGTATTTATTTATTGACATGGATGAACTTTTTTTTTTCATTAGGCCGCCTTTCGATTCGATTCGGGACTTGCATATAACAGAATTATTCGTCTTTGCGCCGGGTACTATAGTTTTGCTGGCCGCGCCGGCCATGGGTTTGGGTGATTGCGTGAAAAGTGAAGACAATGATAGAGAATCTGAAATGGTCCGCGAGGTTCGCTCCTGGCAGTCCACACGTCGCCGTGTGTTGCGTTGCGCAACAAAGCCGCGCCGACGGACGGTTCCGTTCCAGAGCCGAAAACTGAACAGGAGCGACGCACCGTCCGGGTCCGGTTTGCATTGCTGCTTTACTCCGTGGTTTTGCCAAGGATTCCCCGTCCACACAAGGCACGGCAAGTGTGCTGGCTCGATCGTTTTGCTTCGCTGTTCGGGAAGCTGAAGCAGCTAGCACCGGCCGCCGTGCAGACCGTGCTCGCTGCGGATACGTGGATGCCGTCGCCGTGGCGGACGCACACAGCAGCAGCAGCAGAAGCGCGCGCGTCACAGGAGCATCTCACGGTTACGTTTTTTTAGGAACAATCTCGCGGTTACGTATGTCGTAGTAAGTACGTGGCTGTCTAGCCGGAGCTGATTGGCCGGACGGTGGGGTGCGGGTTTTTTTTATTATTTTTGGACGGTGGTGTGCGTTGAACGACTTGGAGCTTTTGGAGTATTTTCAAAAAAAAAAAATCAGAAGTGTTGGTAAGATTGAAAAAATATTCATCTCCAACAGTTCTCAACTTCACCCAAGGCCTTGTTTAGTTCGGCCGAGTTGGCGCCGGCCAAATCACTGTGTGGCACTGTAGCACACTATAGCATTTTATTTGTATTAAGTAAAAATTGTCCAAACATTGACTAATTAGTTTAAAACGTTCGTCTCATAAAGTACAACAAAACTATGCAATTAGTTTTTAATTTTATCTACATTTAGTACTCCATATATATGCCGGTATTTTGATATGATGAGAATTTTCTTTTTACGTAGCGAAATTTGGAGAACTAAAGTACCGGCTCGCATGCGCGGAAAAATACGCGCATCCAAGCTCGCGCCGGATCCTGTTCGTGAACTTCTTTTATTAGGACTTGTTTAGTTGGTGAAAATATTTAGATTTGGTTACTGTAGCATTTTTATTTTATTTGGCGATTTGTGTCCAATCATAGACTAATTAGGCTTAAAAGATTTGTCTCGTGATTTACAATTAAACTGTGTAATTAGTTTTTTCTTTTGTATACATTTAGTACTCCGTACATGTGCCGTAAGATTTGATGTGACAGGTACTGTAACACTTTTTGGTTCTTTTTAGGAACTAAACATGCTCTCACACGGGAAGGCGGTCGGTTCGAGCCTTTCTGTGATACGGTGCTGGCGGTGTGAATGTTAGATGGGCTTTTTTTTTTTGAAACTAGCCAGGAGCACTAGCCCATCATGTAAGAGAGAGAGGCATCCGCGCCCAACCGCGAGTGGGCTGCCAAGCGCCCGGCCAGACAGCCTACCGAGCCTCAGGCTCGGTCCCAAGTGCGGGAACCAGGTATCGATCCCTGGTTGGCTAGCTCCTAAACTGGAGCCACAGCCACGACGCCACTGCGTCGTCCGCCAAATGTTAGATGGGCTGACCGTGCCCTGTTCTCTCTGTTTCCTGTGCAACGGCGCAATTTGTAGTTTGCCATTGTTTCTCGCGGGAGTACTTCATTCAGTTATTTTTTTAACACTTTTATTCAGTTATATATTCCCACTATATAGCGACTGATGAAAAAGAGAGCAGATCCAAGATAATACTCCGTATAAAGGAGTATCGTGTTATTGAACAGGAACTCAATTTCACACCTCAGATTCAGGACACAGAATCCACACACACACAGTATATATGTGATGAAACGGGCCACAAACTAAAAACAAGCCCCGGTCCACCTGAGGAGACGAATGCATGCACAAGCACAAGCTAGCACTACTAGCAGAGTAGCAGCATATCTGCAGGGAGCAGACGAGACGAGCAGGACATCCTACGCTATGAAACGAAACTGAAGAACTAGTAGCGTATCACTATACTACATGATGGAGCAGCCGTTGGGGTCGGTAGCGGACGGGTAGTACTCGTAGTGCACGGCGGCGGGCGCGGCGTACTGGTACGGCGGCGGGTAGCTGTACTGGAACGACGGCTGGTGCTGCTGCTGGCCGTAGTAGTAGTCGGAATCCGCCGTGGTCGTCAAGTAGGGGTAGCCGCCGTAGTAGCTCCCTCCTCGGCTCCCGTTCCCGTACGCGGCGGCGGCGTCGCGCGAGAGGCTGCCGGTCCGGGACCCGGACCCGGACCCGTATCCGGAGTAGTTGCCGGCGCCGGCGCCGTGCAGGGTGCGCAGCTCGACGACGTCGGCGTGGCCCACCTTGCGGCGCAGGCGGGTGGTGAGGTGGTTGCAGTCGAGGCCGTCTCCGACCACCCGCAGCAGGCTCTTGTCCTTCCCCGACAGCGTCACCGACTCCACCCCCTGCATCGCCGCCGCCACCTTCATCGCCTTGGCGGCGTGGCCCTTCTCCGAGCCGCCCTCCATCCGGATCAACATCTCCGTCTGCACGCACGCGATGCGACAAGAAACGACATCTACCCTTGGTTAAGTTGCAACAGGAATGCCAGGCCTTTCTTGGCCTAATTACCAATGATCATGATGGAACTAACTGTTAGCTTACCCTCATGCTGTACGTAGGAGAATAGTATCGCTGTTGTTGTCGAGTGATGGTCGAATGATTTGTGATTAGCGAGCACGCGATGTTTTCAAGCTGGCTGGTTTGTGGAGAGCAGAGTGGTGCCTGTCTCTCCTATTTATATATGCCTGCCTGCTACGACAAAAAAGGGAGACTGCGTCGCGTGTGCGCATGCCGAAAGCCCGTCAGTTTCAGGGCAATTGCCTAGGCACTCCGTGCCGCCTTCACTGGATTCTTTTTCTTTGCGTCGAAGCAGAGTGGCGCCCACGAACCCAATAGGCCAATACCCAATGGAATGGAAAAAGGAAAAAAAAAAGGAAAAACGTTCAGACCGGTGAGAGGAAACACTCGCATACGAGGAACGAAGCCTTCAAAATTTGGATCGGCCGACACGCGCTTCTGAGAATGTTGTTATACGCGGTAAGCGCGCTTGCATTGTATACGCCTTACGCCACCGTAGGCCGTATGTATGGTTGCACAGTTGCACTGGAACAGGGCAGCTTACAAGTCGCATGAAATTAACCAATTAGGTGCGCTTGGCTTGCAGGTTGCAGCTACCGTTTTGAGTGCTGAGAGCGATGTCGGTCACAGGACAAGATACAGAGAATCGCTTTGCGTGGTGGACGGCTGGGATCGAGCCAGGGTTGGTTCGAGACTTGACAGACCACCTGGTGGCATTAGTCAAGATTGTTGGCAAGACCAGGTGATGGAGATGGACCAGTGGCGGTCGGAAATGGTTGCCAACAAGGTGTCGTCTAGTCAAGCCAGCTTCACCGATCATCACCTGCAAATAAATAATGCATCAATCATAGATTCATAGACAATAGACATGATGTCTGGCCATCCAGTAGGTTCTTTCCTTCTCATTTTCCCGACAACAACATGAAGAGCATTTGTTCCTGATGCGGAGAATGCGAGCTGAAAAATTCTCTTTCTGTTTTGTTTATGTTACCGGGTGACATACGAGATCTTTTTTTGTTTGGCAGATCCTTTTGGAACCGACTTGCTACTAGTTCATTGAAATTACTATCAGACGCATCAGCTTGACTCGGTTGCTTTACCGGTTTGGATTTCGTCCTCGTTACGGCGCAACCTTTTCACCTCTTTTTTGGGTCTTCAATATATTCTCGTGGAATTGCTGGAGTTGAAGGTGTCTGAAATTCGTAACTTTCTCTGTGACAAGTGTGTGTTCGGAGACGATGGAGATTTTTTTTTTTTTGAGCAACGGAGACGACGGAGAGTAAACTTGGCGGCAATACAGACGGGCCGGAATACATGGTGGACTCCAGCCCATTAAGCTGCTGGCCCAAACCAAAAATAGAAGCCTAACAAAGAACTGTGTGGGCAAGAGACCACGGATCAACAAAACCCAAACGCGAGACTTTTTGGTTCGAGTGCTCGCACGCGTGACCTAGGGAGCGGCGGCGGCGGCCACCCGCCCGCCTAGGGGTTCGACTTCGCCGGCGTTTTTCATCGTCGTGAGGAATTTCGGTCGCGACACTACCCGTTCCCCCTTCCTTGTCCTGCTCGGGCTGATCATGGGGCCGACCTTGCTTGGCTGCCCGGTCTTGGCAGGATCCGAGACAGCGGAATAGTGGCTTGTTGTGTTGGCACGTGACGGTAATGGCGCCGTCCAGGGAAGATGCCGACCTGGACTGGACCTTCATGAGTCCAGACGCGATGAGGTCGTACTGTGGGAGGAAGAAGAGATGAAGAAGACAACCACTGATGATAGGGCAGCTTCCCCTTGCCACTCCCATTGAGTTGCTTAAGCTGGAACTGTCGCGGACTTGCACTGTCGTGACAGTGCTGTGCGTCCTCGAAACACAGGCTCACATATATGGGTGGAGGGGTTAAAGAAGACACTAGGCTATGATAATCCTTTTGCAGTTAGTAGTGATGGCCGTAGTGCTGGTTTGGAATTTTTTGGAATATAACAATATTAATGTGTCACTTTTACCGTTTTCATAGTATCACATAGATGCTATTGTTACATAGGGCGGAGCTGACCCTTGGAGACTTACGTGTGTTTATGGGGAGGCGCAAGTGAGTGAGCGTTATAAGACTTGGGACATGCTCAAGTTTATTAGATCATCACCTCCTTTACCGTAGGTTTGTATTAGAGACTTCAATGAAGTTTTACATGGATCAAAACATGTTTACGTCCAAGAGAGAACCGTTTCGCAGATATCAGCATTCCGTGAGATGGTTGATGTTTGCCGCTTGAACGATATCGGCTTCAGTGGGCGGAGCTGGACCTTCGAGAAGAAGGTAAGTGGTGGAGCCTTCTACCGACCGAGTGCGCTTGTATCGTTGGATTGGAGTTCAATTTTCCCTTCAACAGCGGTGAGACACTATGCAGTGGCGACCTCGGATCATGGAAAAGATAGTGCTGACCTGGCGCAGAAAAGAGAATAATAAGAGGAAACAACAACGCTTCATATATGAGGTTGTGTGGGAAGCATATGAGACGTTTTCATCTACTCTAGCCGAGTCATGGCACCGCTTGTACAATCGTACAGCCTCCATGTGCTCAAATTCATGCTCTAGCAATGAGCAGGCTCGTAGACAAGGACGTGCAAGCTGCTCGGCCGTACAGGCACAAGAATTACTGGGCCCTATATTGCAGCCTTTTAAGTTTTCCAAATGGCGATAGCCTAGCCTATGGTTGTGTCCAGTGGCGGAATCAGCCCCCCCCCCCACCCCCCCCCCCCCCCCCCCCCCCCCCCCACCCAAAAAAAAAGTATCATCATATTTGTCGTTGGTTTTGCCGCTGCCTGTGTCCCTGCTAGACTCGAAGATTCAGTACAGGCCCCACCCCCCCCCCCCCCCCCCCCCCACCCCACCCAAAAAAAAAGTATCATCATATTTGTCGTTGGTTTTGCCGCTGCCTGTGTCCCTGCTAGACTCGAAGATTCAGTACAGGCGGGTCTACCAAAAGTTCCCCCTCTCCGGGTGCTTGCGTGGGCGTGGGAGCAAGCATGCTCGACTGGGTTGAGCAGCTCGAACGTGTACTGTATTGAAACTGGCGCGATTAACTGTGTCGTCAAGTACAGCTCGACACCTATGGTGACAAGAAGCTTGTAATTATCTATTCGGCTTTTTTGTGAATTTTTTTTTAAAATTCTAAAACTTATTGCGATAAGCGATTTCTTTTACGTTCCTTTGTGATTTTTCTTAAAAATTCAAAACTTACTGCGATAAGGACGGCGCGTCATATCATATCTAGAAGAAGTCTTCACTGTAGCAATTGTCAGCGTGAACGCCTGGATCCACTCCAATTTGCAGCACTTGTTTACACGCCCTGCCGCGGTTTTGGAGCCTTCCGGCGCTAACCCTCTTTCTAGTCTCGGTCGATTGGGTGACTCGGTGAGCATGAGCACTTGATCAGGGCCATCGGCCTCGTTCGGCTGGCTGGTGCCTGGTGATTGGTGCTAATTTGTTGTGAGAGAAAAATACTGCTGACTGGTTGGTGGTTAGTGGCTGGTGCTGAAATGATGTGAGAGAAAAGGACTGCTGGCACTGTTTCCACGTGCGGACCACACCGACCGATGCGTGGTTCGTCCTTGTGAGGGCGCATTGATGTGTTGCCTTGCATTTCCCTGGGTAAATGCTGTATGGATATGGTAGGCTGCCCAGCCGAATCCAACACTGTAGACGAGCGACGAAATGCAAACTTTCAAAGGTTTGTTGATGCATGACAGCTGTAGGATCAGTTCCTTGTTTACTCTTGTTACTTTCAGATTTATTTACTCGGGAGATCAGGTGCAGATTCTGTTAGGGTTAGGGTTGTGGGTGTAGCATTGTGTTCCGAGATACTGGAGCAACAAGTATCTGGATGGATGGATTGGATCGGATTTACACAGCGTTGGACTGCATGGGTTTGGATATTTTGAACCTGCAAATTGGTTTGGATTGGATAGGCAGGGATGAAAACGGTACGGATATTTTCCGACCGTATTCGAGACCGAATCTGTTTAGAGGGGTTTTAATCCGTCCGTATCCGAGTCCGGATATTTAATATCCGATACCGTATTCGTATCCGAATATTTAAATCACATATTTATGATGTCAATATCCAATCATATTCTATCCGGGATTTTTTATACTATCCGTATTCGAATCCGAATCCGGACATAAATATGAAAACAAATACGATATCAGTGATATCCGTCCGTATCCGATCCGTTTTCATCCCTATGGATAGGTATTCTTTTGTTTCACTGTAACCTTTACTGGATTTCATTTGGATTGGTTTCACTGGACAGGGATCTTAATCCATTTCTAGGTCTAGGCGTGGGATTAAGACTGCTTCTTTTGTTTTATGCAGTATACAGTTAAAGTTAAAAAAATACTCCCATAATTAAAAGTTAAAGAGCTATACAGTAGTATGATCAGGGAGTTTTAGTGTAGTCATTTTCCATGTGGATCAAGAAGTTTTCTTTTGCCGGGGTTTGGACTGGTAAAAAATCGTAGAGTACGTGATGATGTGGCCGCCGAGTCGTCGGGTCGGCCCACGAAGACCACGCAAGCCAGCGCTTGGAGATCACGACATATCGAGTAATATGTATGGTTGGATAGAATTGATCGGTTGTAATAAACTATAAATCTAATATATTAAGCCGATCATCCTCACTGTAACTACCATATCCCCTCAGCCTATACGAAGGAGGGTAGGGAACTTGCGATCGGGATCGAATCCACCTCACTATGTCAATCGTCCTCGTCGTAAACTATAAATACAAGAAGAGCAGCAGCACCAACTGGACTAGGGTTTTACGCGCTACCGGGGGCTGAACCAGTATGAATCCTCTACGCGATCACGTTGCTAGGCATTGCCGGAGCTAAATCATCCGACACTCGCGAAGTCACATGCCCTTTCTTCCCCCTCGAAGCTCACCCCAGCAGCCCTGATGGCCGAGCACCCCGACACCGCGCCCCGATGGCCGAGCACCCCGGCGGCCATGAGCTCCAATGCTGCGCCACGCGCCATAGCAGCTACGCCCCGACGGCCACGGTGCCTGCACCTGGCATGGCAGCTCCCGCACCCTGGCTGCGCCCCGACAGCCACGACGGCGGCTCCTACACCCCGGCGAGGCACAACAGCACCTACGCCTGACATGGCAGCGGCGTCCGCATTGGCGCACGGCACGACAGCGGAGGCTACTTCTTTTAGGGGCACATGCAGTCTTTTGCTTTGTTTTTGGGCCCACATAGGAGAGATGTAGATGGAAAAAAACTACTTTTTTTAGTTTCATCTCAACTCATTCCTTTGCGAGCGGAGGAGAAAAACAGCTGTACCCTATGAGTTGTTTAGAAAAGGGTTGTTCGGCAAAAAATAGCTCACAATAGCTCATAAAACTGCTGGTGAAGGTATGCCAAACAGGTCCTAATTGGCCCTGCAGAACCTTGCAATTATTTGCTCGGGCTTTTTTTTTTCTTTTATACGTTCCTTTGTGATTTTTTTAAAATTCAAAAACTTACTGCAATAAAGACGGTTTCTTTTACATTCCCTTGTGATTTTTTTTAAATTCAAAAACTTACTGCAATAAAGACGGTTTCTTTTACATTCCCTTGTGATTTTTTCAAATTCAAAAACTTACTGGGATAAGTACGGCGCGTCATATCATATCCGGAAGAAATCTACACTGTAGCAACTGTCAGCATGGACGCCAGGAGCCACTCTAGCTTGATGAGGCAGTTCGTTTAGGCTGTCCGCACCGCATACTGGATCTGCCTCCTCCAGGAACATATAGGGGATGAAATTCCTGCACCGCTGTACTCTACGTAGTTCGCTAAAGAAGAGAGTCCGCCAAATGTGGAGGAGGAGCGAGCGTGCACTACCAGTCACGGTCCCACCACGCGCAGGGATAGAGAGCGCATGCGCAGACGACAGAGCCGGGCCCCACTATTTTCATTAGCTAAAAATGTTATAACTCATGAACCAAAAAACCAAATTAAATTCCGATTGCACCATTGAATTCGTTTCAATAAATTCTTTAAAATAAGATCTCACATGGATATATTTAGATAAACTTTGTTTATAAATATGTGGGTCTCACTGTTGATAGTTGATATAGAGTACGAGATATAGAGGATGATGGGTGCGGAAGAAATATGTATAGAGTAAAGAATCTTGATGACTAAGATGGATAGAGGATGAATTTAGAGGACGACGAGTGCGGATAGTCTTACACGCCCTGCCGCAGGTTTGGAGCCTTCCGGCGCTGTCTTTCTAGTCTCGGTCGATTGGCCCCTTGTTTAGATACCCAAATTCACCCCAAAATTCCACTATGCAAAAAGAAGATTCCCCATCACATCAAAATGTCGGCATATGTATGGAGTACTAAATGTAGATGAAATCAAAAACTAATTGCACAGTTTTGTTGTACTTTGCGAGACGAACATTTTGAGCCTAATTAATCAATATTTGGACAATTATTAGCAAATAAAAACAAAAGTGCTACAGTGCTACAGTGGTGTACTGTGCCGATTCGGCCGGTCCCGACTTTGGTAAGTGAACAAGGCCTGGGTGACCGGGTGAGCATGAGCACTTGATCAATGGGTATCGTTTTTTTTTCCCACGTGCGGACCAATTGGGTGACTGGGTGAGCATGAGCACTTCGTCAGTGGGCATCGTTTTTTGTGTCCATGTGCGGACCACAGTGACCGATGCACGCGGCGCGTCCTTGTGAGGGCGCAATGATGCGTTGCCTTGCATTTCCCTGAATCCCTGGCTAAATGCTGCATAGATATGATAGGCTGCCCAGCCGAATTCAACAATGTAGACGAGCGATGGAATGCAAACTTTCAAAGGTTTGTTGATGCATGACAGTTGTAGGATCAGTTCCTTGTTCACTCTTGTTACTTTCGGATTTACTCGGGAGATCAGCTGCAGATTCTGTTAGGGTTACGGTTGTGGGTTTAGGACTGTGTTCCGAGATACTGGAGCAACAAGTATTTGGACGTGTGGATTGGATTGGATTTACACAGTGTTGGACTGCATGGGTTTGGATATTTTGAACCAGTAAATTGGTTTGTATTGGATAGGTGTCTTCCTTGACTGGATTTCATTTGGATTGGTTTCACTGAACATGGATCTTAATCTATTTCTAGGTCTAGGCGTGGGATTAGGACTGCTTCTTTTGTTATATGCAGTATACAATTAAAGTTAAAAAACACCATAATTATAAGTTAAGGAGTTATATAGTAGTAAGGATCAAGAAGTTTTAGTAGTCATTTTTCACGCGGATCAAGAAGTTTTTTTTTGCCAGGGTCTAGACTGGTAAAAAAATCGTAGAGTTTGTGATTGGCCACCGAGTCGTCGGGTCGGCCAATGCCGATGTCAGCAAGGATAATAGTTCCGCCGGTGGCGGGCTGCAAGCCACCTGCATACGGCGACTCCTAGCTAGCTCCCAGCCGCATCTGGCTGCAAGACAGCTTTTTTCTCTCATTTTCTGCGTTTCAGTCGGCGAAAAGGTAATCGCCGCTCAACCATCTCTCTCCTAACGTAGCACCTCATCTGATGAGCTGGAGTTCATCTCGCCGGCTTGTAGTCCATCAGTGTACTTGCCCTAACGTAGCTTCGCCCCTCTCGCTCATCATTTTATATACTCTGCAATAATGACGACAGCTTCAAAATCTACAAGATTGGAAGAAACAACCACCAAACGGCTCACCTGCTAGCAAAGCAAGCTTTCGTAGCAAGTCAATCTCAATCTACCCAAACCATCTTTACTTGTACTAATCAAGTGCATGTAAATCTGTGCTCTGTACGGGTTGCACTGCAAACTGATCCTTTGAACTCTGTATCTCTATTATCAAAGTTGTGTTCCTTGTATATAAAAAAAACCCTCTATATTCGGACCGTCCGAACACACCTCACATACGGGACGTCCGAGCACTCCCTGCTGAAATAAAGTTTTGTTCCTTGTCGAAAAAAACAAAAGACCTCTATGTTCGGACGTCCGAACGCTCACCACACCAAAACACCCACCTGGTCGGCTGAGAACACTCCCTAGCACGTCACTACGTACCTCTGCTGCCTGCTCCGACCCAGAGCTGCTCCTTCTTGGAGACGAGCTCGGGTGCTCACTGGTCAACACGAGATCGATGGACGTTGGCACTGGTGCACTGCAGAGGAGTACCAAACCCGCACTATTGCTGTTCACTCCCAATTGCTGTACATTCCCAGTCGGATGATCTACCAGTCTGTCTGCCACATGCAAATCCCACGTTTGATATGCAGCGTCGCCACCGCCACCAATCGAGATTCAAGAGAGCTCAGCAACGTTACTCAAAAAGATCTACTGTGTCATATTTTAGCACATCAAGTTTGATCAATTATAGATAAAAACAAATAAATATTTATAATATCAAATAAATATCATTAGATTAATTACAAAATATATTATCAAATAAATATAAATACTACTCCATCCATCTCAAATTATAAGGCATTCCAAGAATTTTGGAGAGTCAAAGGATCTCAAGTTTGACCAAATTTATATGATAAGATAATAATATTTTTGACACCAATTAAGTATCATTAGATTCTTCATTAATTATATTTTCATAGTATACCTATTTGATGTTATAAATTTTTGTAATTTTCTTTATAATTTTGGTCAAACTTAAGATACTTTGACTCTCAAGATTCTTAGAATACCTTATAATTTGGAATGAAGGAAGTATTTATTAGAAACTTGATTAAACATGAAACACTTAAAGTGGCATGCATACTATCCTTCTAGGGACAGAGGCAGTCCCTCTGCTTCCACCTTCGAGTTAACGTACTCTCCCTCCAGGGTAGTAAAGGAAGTTGTTTTAGACAGTGAGTATGTACTAATATAATATTAATGTTCAGACCATTCGGTCGTTGCCCACTTGTTGCTTAATTCCACCACCTGGTTACGAATTAAATAAAATGAGTCATCTCCATTAAACCTGGCAACAAATCAGAAATGGACACCAGTCTCGCACCCCTCCGTGCGTGCTGCCGTTGCTGTACGTTTGCACGCATGGGCGCATGGCATGGACTTAAAAGGAAGCTAGGCCGGCATGATGATACACGAGATTCTAGTGATTTGTTTTCTTTATCTGATTACTTCTAAAATAAATTTGATTATTGTATTTGTTCTAATAATCAAAGATTATTATTTGTTTCAGGTTTTACCTCCTAGGGTTAATTGGAGTACCGTAGCAAAGCACATACATTTATTTACGTAAAATTCAAAAAGAAAATAAAAAAACACTATATTAGGACACATACAACAAGGTAATTCCTATACTTTTTTTACTTTATTTCTCTACATATATCCATGCTATTTCTTTACATTTTCTTGCTAAGGCAACCTCCTTGAATTTTTTTATTTTTAACACTTTTTAAAAACTATTTTTAATTTTAGCACCAAAAGTTTTTTTTATATCTAACACTTTTGGCCGCTCCCCACGCGAGGGAGCGGCATTTCAACTTTGCCGCTCCCCACGTGGAGGAGCGGCAATGATGCTGACGTGGCAGTGGCGAAAAGCGGGCACAGGGCTATCACTCCCCCTGGCTCCTCCAGGAGGGAGTGACAGCCCCGTGCCCGCTTTTCGCCACTGCCACGTCAGCAAGCCTGCCGCTCCCCAGATCAAGGAGCGGCAAGCGCAGGGCACCTTTTATTCTCTTCTCCTCTTGAGCTCTGGCCATACGTCGTTTCGGCGCTGCGCCCCCCTCCCCGCCTCCCGGACATCACACAAGTTATTTTCTTGTTTAGTTGTAGTTCAAATATCGGGCGGAGGTTTGTCGAGCAGAGGTAGAGAAAAGAGAGTGAGGAAGGGACCTCCGATTGTGTGGGAGGGTTCTCTGGGTCCTGATTCTTTTGAGGAACCAATGGAACAATTTTTTTGGAGAGCAAGAGTGACTTCACCCGTGAGAGACCTCTTAGATCATACGACAACCGCACGGAAGATTGGCCAAAATACCGCCACGGTGAGGATTGCGTCGTGCAGATGTACAACGACTGTGACGGTGGAGGCCGTCATTTCTTTAGATGCCTGCGAGGATTTGTATTTTCTTTTAACTCTTATTTTTTCAGATTTGCATTTGGTTTGTAGAAGTATTTATTGGTAGATGCGTTTTCAGGATTTAAGCTACCCAGATAACTGTAGGTTCACTCGATGGGTCGATCCTCCTCCTATTTATCCCCATCAACAATACATCACATATCTATAGGGATACATCTTTGATCTAGAGTATGGCCCTGGAAGTGGTAACAGGGACAAGTCGGAGGACGACAGCATCAACGATGCAGAGGAGCCACTATGCAATAATCCATACTGCCAGTGCCCATACCATAAGAAGCACGAGCCTCCTTCTCCGCCGCCACCGCCGCCGTCAATGGGGGGTTACTGTGGGGAAGGCGTAACTCAGTTCAATATGTGGTACCATTATTAGGAATGCTAGGTTTAGTTTGCAACATGCCATTGTTTAGTTCGTTAATATCAGTGTTTGAGTTTGAACTATGTTCATGTTGGAGCAAGTGGTAGTGGAACTGTTGAACCTTGTAATAAGTGTGTGCCATTTGGCTACTGTTTCCCTCGATCGTGCAAGTGTTTTATTTCCAACATGTCACTTTCCAACATGTCCTAGTATTATAAAAAGTACATGTGGTCGAGGTTACCGATGAAAGCACGGTGCAGCAGGAAACACAGCCCCCAGGCAGGGAGCGGCAGAGTTGTTGCTCCCCTAGCCAAGGAGCGGCAGCCATAAAACACTGTTACACATCGTCGAACGCTCTAGTGAGCTTGAAAAGTAGAATGTAAGCTGAGGGAACGTTCCATATCAGTAGTATTGCATCGAAGTTTCGTTTGATGAGGAGAACATAAGGCTCATGGAAACAAAATGCTCATCACATGAAGTTGCACATTACAAGTTCACTGGAACACATAAAACATCACATTACAAGCTCAAATCCATTAGTTCCAAATACATGAAGTTGCAAATTATTTCGACACACTGCTAGGACACATAAGTTCAACACTAAGTAGGTTCTTCGACACATGACTTAGATACATAAATTGTGACATAGAGTGCAACAAAAGGTCTCCAACTTCATCCTGCCATGAAAATAACCAAGTAAACCTGCAGTATATATGACATTGGTAAGTAACACATAGATAATTTTTTATCGTCGAAATGTTATCCTTATATAATTGCTATGCTTACATGCACTCTATATCCCAGGAGTGTAAGGCTCCCTCGGCCGCCTCCGTCTCTTCGGATTGGTAGGCACCACGTTGGGGGTGTAGCCAACGTCCGTGTGGTCCTGATGACGGTGCTGCCATTCTTGGCCCTGCGCATAGCTCGTCCCCTGCACATAGGTCAGTCCCTGCTCAGATAAAAGACAAATCGGTGTTAAATTATGGCATTCTTACATAACATGGGATAGGCAAATAAGAAAATTTGCTTATTTAGTTTTACCTGTTCATCTCCTTGGGTTCTCAACGGGACATCAAAGAGCTGCGACATGCCAATCTCCTGGTGCTGGGAAGGGTCCACCGGGGTGTGCTGGTACGGGCTGGGCTAGTACGGGGCGTGCTGGTACGGGCTGTGCTAGTAGGGGCTTTGCTGGAAAGGTACGTGCTGGAAGTTGCCCTGCTGGAAAGGACCGAGGTGGATAGAGTCCTGCGGATACGGGCCTGGCTGGGAGAAGCCCTGCTGAAAAGGACCCTGCTGGAAGAAGCCCTGCTGGAAAGGACCAAGGTGGGAAGGGCCCTGCTGCGTAGGGTGCATGTGCTGGGGTATGCCGAAGTCCGGTGCCTCATCCTCGTCGGACGACTCTGAGTCATCGTCCTCGTCGTCCTCTACCTCAACTGGGGCCTTATCAGGGCGGTGTGGTGGTGTACGTGTGCCAGAGGTGGACCCTGTCACGGGGTCCGAAGAGCCCGCAGGTGTCCTCCGAGAAGCCGAAGCTGTGCTCTGGGAACGCGTAGGGTTTGCTGGCGGCTCCCACGGAATGTCCATGCAGCTCAATTTCTGGGCTAGCTTCCTCAAACTATTGCTCATTTTCTGCAAACACATATGTAGACTCATATTATTTAGGACAACCTTTTGACTCGTACAACATTATAGGAAATTTTCAACGTATTGCTTACGTGCACAAATGTCTCAAGCGCGTCTCGCCCTTTGTTCCTGCAATCGTGTAGTTGAAATGTTGCTTCGTTGGACATCATTGACAATTGTCTGGCCTACGTATATAAACGAGGTTTCACCTTGATGTCACAATTTACTGAAACTAGAATACAACCCACCCAAAGTGCACGGATCCAGGATCTTACCACGTATCTCTGAATGGGGGCTCTCTGTGGTTGCGTCTCGCGCATAGTCGCCTCTTCGTATTCGTCGGCGACGATGTCGTCCTCGGAGTCGGTGGGAAGTTCTCCCCCCTTTACGTCTGCCTCACCTGCACACGGGTCGACCTGTGAAGCCACCGTAGGTACTCGTTGAAGGCGTGTGGGTCGTGTGGCGGGCCAGCCTGTAGCGGCTGCTTTTCCCTTCTCTCCCAGCTCTCGATGTATTGTGCGTGTATCTCACTCTAGTCCTTCTGAAAAAATGAGAGTTAAAAGAAAATACAAATCTTCGCGGGCATCTGAAGAAACGACGGCCTCCACCGTCACAGTCGTTGTATATCTGCACGACGCAATCCTCACCATGGCAGTATTTTGGCCAATCTTCCATGCGGTTGTCGTATGATCTAAGAGGTCTCTCACGGGTGAAGTCACTCTTGCTCTCCAAAGGAAATTAT
Organism: Saccharum hybrid cultivar R570; assembly: GCA_038087645.1. Classification (NCBI taxonomy): domain Eukaryota; kingdom Viridiplantae; phylum Streptophyta; class Magnoliopsida; order Poales; family Poaceae; genus Saccharum; species Saccharum hybrid cultivar. The sequence goes on from JAQSUU010000198.1 coordinate 4,914,907, forward strand.
TCTATAGGTTCCTGAAAAAAATCAGGACCTAGAGAACCCTCCCACACAATCGGAGATCCCTTCCTCACTCCCTTTCCTCTACCTCTGCTCGACGAACCTCCGCCCGACATTTGAACTACAACTAAACAAGAAAATAACTTGTGTGATGGCCGGGAGGGGGAGGAGGGGGGCCCAGCGCCGAAACAACGAATGGCCAGAGATCAAGAGGAGAAAAGAATAAAAGGCGCCCTGCGCTTGCCGCTCCTTGATCTGGGGAGCGGCAGGCTTAGCAGCAGCCCCGTGCCTGCTTTTCGCCACTGCCACGTCAGCATCATTGCCGCTCCTCCACGTGGGGAGCGGCCAAAAGTGTTAGATATGAAAAAAAAAACTTTCGGTGCTAAAATTAAAAATAGTTTTTAAAAAGTGTTAAAAAAACTCTCCTCCTTAAATGTTTAGCCTTTACTCTTTACTCTCTGTCTCCCTCTATTCCAAATTTTAAGTCGTTTTGCCCTGTTTTCTTGATCAGCCATGGTATAGTATTTTTCTTTCACAACAAATCAGTGAACAGTACTTAGCGAACGAGATATAACTCATATTTAGGTGCATAGCAAGATTTATTGTAACTAAAAACACGAAAACAACTTATAATTTAGAACTAAGGGAGTACTAATCATTTACCTTCAGTTCCTTTCAAAAATTCACATCTCCCCCGAAGCATCTCGACCTCACAAAAACTGTGACTTCACAGTGGCAATTGGCAAGCACCCCACACGTACAGCCGCTGCAACACCACGCTTGTTTTATAGTGAAAACCGAGGATGCTAGCTTTGCATTGCAACGCATTATTGGTCATCAAGATTCGGTGCTCTGTCTGGACTGTCCGTGCCAGCTTCCTCAGTGAGGGTAGTGGGCTGGTGGCCAAGAGCGCGAAATGGTCAGATACTGGTCATAGCACGTCGCTACGTACCTCTGCTGCTTGCTCCGATCCAGAGCTGCTCCATTACGTACGTAGGGCCTTGGCAGACGAACTCGGGTGGTCCACACGTCTGTCTGCCACACGCAAATCCCACGTTTGACATGCATAGTCGCCACCGATCCAGATTCACACTACTACAGAAACAGTCAACAGTGCCGGCCACATCACTACCGAAATTAGGATAACCGGCAGTGATGACCCTTCACTGCCGGTTCTAGGCTCTGACAACCAGAAAATAATTGGGGGGTGCGAGAACCAGCAGTGATGACAACTATCACTGCCGGTTTGTGCCTCCCGCCGGCAGTGATGACAACTCCACTTATCACTGCCGGTTCAAGCCACGAACCGACAGTGATTTGATTCTATCACTGTCGGTTCTAGGATAGAACCGACAGTGATGAGCCTGACAGCACAAAAAGGTTGTAGCCGTCATCTTCTTCCTCCTCCACTCTTTTATCCCGAGAACAGAGGCGCGCGTTTGGGCCACTCCCTCCAATGTTGCGGTCGTCCAAATCCGTGAAGCTACCACTTGGATTTGGAAGAATGGCTTGATCTTTTTGCTTTAAGGTTAGTAACCAGCCTCCATTCCTTCGATTTTGTTGCTTAATTAGCTTTGTTTTGATGGCTATAATGCTTGATTCTCATTCTTATTTCTCCATTCTTCTACAGAGCACTTTTCTAATTCATGGCTATAATGCATTGTTAGTATGTGATGTTATAATTGGTTCTTAGGAGTAGAGTAGATTCTTTTACAATGTTGATGAGCAAATTAACCCATGTGTCACCAAACAATGCATTGTTTGAGCAGTAGTGGCGGATCTAAGGGGGGCTGGGTGGGCTCCAGCCCCCTAATGACTTGATTTACTACTAGAAACACTGTAGCAAAAATCTCAAATCACCATTGTTTTTAGCCCCCCCTTGATTATCATCCTGCATCGGCCACTGGTTTGGAGCTACATTGTTGTTCATGATCATGTCTCCAATTTTAGTATTTATTTAAATTAATATCTCTATTTTTATGTGACATGGAGTAGAATAATTGTTCTACAATATTGTGCAATAATTAATTTTTATGGGGCTGCGATTTTTAATTTATATGGGCATTGTTTGGAGCTACATTGTTATTCATGATCATGTCTCCAAATTTAGTCTTTTTTTTAAATTAGTGTCTCCATTTTTATGTTGCATGGAGTAGAATAATTGTTCTTCAATATTGTGCAATAATTGTTTCTTATTAAAACTTTCCTATGTTTCCTCTGCCCGGCCCATTTTACCTGTGCAGACATGGATCGAGGGTGGATGTACGATCTGTCATGTACAGACCAACGGTACTTGACGGGCATCGACGATTTCATCAAGCTCGCTAGAGCCAATGCTGGAGATTCACAGCCTGTATTCTGTCCATGCAAAGATTGCAAGAATACGAGAAAATGGGGCGACGTGGAGCATATACGATTGCACTTGATTACCAGGGGGTTCATGAGAGACTACACGATTTGGACTTTGCATGGGGAGGTTGGTCAAAATGTTGCACAAGAAAACAATGATGATGTGCCCATGCCTAGCGTATCCCTAGACGCATTTCTGCCTATTGATGATGACCAATGCTACACAGTACCTGTGCCTACCAACGATAATGTGTTTAGGAATACATTAGTTGACGACACAGAGGAAAATGATGGCATTTCACAGTTTCTACATGATGTGCATGGCGGATTCCTTAGTGCTACACAGTTGAAAAAACTGGAGATCATGAGAAAGGATGCAAAAACACCATTGTATCCGACCTGCCCAATAAGCAAACTGGAAGCCAACATCATGCTATTAGAGTTCAAATCAACGAATGGATTGAGTGATAAAGGCTTCGATAGCTTGTTAGGTATACTGCATAAACTGTTCCCGAAGGGTAGCGAGTTACCAGAAAAGACTTACCTGGCCAAACAAATGATTTGCCCAATCGGCCTCGAGGTTGATAAAATACACGCGTGCTCCAACGATTGCATATTGTACCGTGGAGAAAAATACAAAGACTTGGATGCGTGTCCCAAGTGTAAAGCTCCCCGATACAAGCAAGGGCCGTCAAATCAGGGAAGCAAGACCAGAAGAGGACCCATAAAGGTCGTATGGTATTTTCCTATAGCTCCACGAGTGCATAGGTTGTTTGCAAATGCAAAGTCAGCCAAACTGTTGCGTTGGCACGGCGAAGAGCGTAAGAAAGATACAATGTTGAGGCACCCCGCCGACGGGTCGGACTGGAGGACTATCAACACTATGTTCTATAAGAACATCGGTGGAGAGGTAAGGCATCTTTGGATAGATTTGAGCACAGATGTGATGAATCCGTTTGACCAGGTTAGAAGCAATCATAGCACTTGGCCAGTGACACTATGTATATACAACCTTCCACCCTGGCTTTGTATGAAACGGTCATACATCCAGATGCCACTACTAATCCAAGGGCCAAAACAACCTGGTAATGATATCGATGTGCTTCTACAACCAGTGATCGATGAACTACTACAGATGTGGGAGACGGGTGTGAAGGATGTTTAGGATGAGTATAAAAAAGAACATGTCACGATAAAGGTTATACTTATCGCTACAATCACTGACCTGCCAGGGCGAGGTTGCTTGTCTGGAGAGAAGACAAAAGGATACACTGGGTGTGTCGAGTGCTTGGACGAGACTGATGCTATACATCTACCAGAAAACAAGAAGATGGTCTATATGGGACACCGTAGGTTCCTACGAAGGGATCACCCTTACCGCAAGAATAGAAAAGATTTTAATGGGACTACTGAGAAACGTGGACCTCCAAAGTATCGAGATGGGAAACAGATACTTAAACAAGTAAGCAAACTCACAGATGTTGTCCTTGGGAAGGGGGAAGGTGCAGTACCAGCGCCAGCCGGTAGTATCTGGAAGAAAAAATCAATCTTTTGGGAACTACCTTATTGGCCACTTTTGAGTGTACGTCACTGTCTTGATCCAATGCACATAACTAAAAACGTGTGCGGTAACACACTTAACATGTTGATGAACACCGGGGGAACAACAAAGGATTCTCTCGCGACACGCTTGGACATGCAACACCTGGGCCTCAGGAAGGAGTTGCACCCAATAACTCTTGAGGATGGCCACTTGAAACTTCCGGTGGCATCATGGACACTGAAAAAGGAAGAAAAGGCCATGCTTATTTCTTTCTTTAATGATCTCAAAGTGCCAACTGGCTACTGTGCGAACCCGAAGAGGCTAGTTAACATGAGAGAACTTAAGTTTAACTATGGTTGTATGAAGGCCCATGACTGTCATGTCATTATGACTCAGCTGCTCCCAGTTGCCCTACGAGGTATCCTCCCTGACAAGGTCCGTGCCCCAATCATAAAGTTGTGTTCGTTCTTCAACGCGATCTCTGAAAAGGTCATTGAAGGGGCCAAGCTAGACCAGCTGAAACAGGAGATAACCGAGATTCTATGCAGGCTTGAGATGCATTTCCCACCGACTTACTTCGACATATCAGTACATCTACTTGTTCATCTTGTGGACCAAATTAAAGCCCTTGGCCCAATGTACCTACACCAGATGTTTCCTTTCGAGAGGTTGATGAAAGTTTTCAGGCGGTATGTTAGGAATAGATTCAGACCAGAAGGGAGCATGGTAGAAGGATGGACAACGGAGGAGGCCATTGAGTTCTGCACATATTATATGGACATCAATCGGGTCGGAGTTCCAGTATCTCGTCACGATGGAAGACTAGGGGGCAAAGGAACGATAGGTGAGAAAGCTGTCAAAATAGTCGAAGTGGTTTCCTTCAGACAGGCACACTTCGCTGTTCTCCAGCAGGCCGACGGTGTGATGGCATACATTAATGAGCACAAGCAGTTACTGCAAAGTAAGCACATCGGTAGGTCACAGGCTTGGCTTGAGAAAAAACATAAGGAGGAATTCGGTGACTAGTTTCGACGCCGCAGGCTAGGAATGGTGTCGGGATGTCAGCTAGATCTCTTAGCTCCCGGACCTTCGACTACGGTGATGATGTACCAAGGTTATGATATAAATGGTTTTACATTTTACACAAAAAAACAGGATGGAAAGAGCACCAACCAAAATAGTGCTGTTCGTTTCGACGCCCACGATGAATACGGCACGGTGGAGGCAACATACTATGGTTTCATAGATGAGATATGGGAGCTAGACTATGGACGACAGTTGAAGGTCGCTCTTTTCCGTTGCCAGTGGGTCCGGCTAGATGAAATCAACACCGACAATGATGGGTTCACTACCGTTGATCTATCCAAGACCGCATACAGAGATGATCCCTTCGTCCTTGCAAAGGATGTTTTGCAAATCTTCTATGCAAGGGATAACAATACAATGGGAAGACTACAAGTAGTCATGCAAGGCAAAAGGAAGATTGTCGGTGTTGAAGGAGTGACGGACGAAGAAGAGTACAAAGGTTATCAAGAAATGGCTCCTTTTGGGGCAGACATTACCCTACCTATCCTTGAAGAGGGTGACGAACCTGCTTACCTCCGGAGTGATCACGATGATGCCATCATAGTTAGAATATCATAAACTATGTAATCCTTAATGAAATGTTGTAGATCTTCATTAGTTGAACAACCTTGGTATTTGTTGGGCATTCTTAACGTCATTACCAAAAGTAGACTTAGTTTTCTAATTCTGATAACGGCGCCAAAAATGCCGAACCTATCCCTCATGCCACTTAAGCCAAGTTGTCATCCCCAGCATGACATGAGAGACGTGGTATTGAAATATACAGCTGCTCTTCTAAATAAATAATAAATAAGATCTGCAAGCGCACAGATTAATACCGATGTAGCATTTTAACCGGGAAGTATTCCAGGTATCGTTATTTATATTTTTACCACTGGGAAGGGATTACTAACATCAATGTTGATTATGGAATGGAATATAGGAATGAGTATCAATCATTGCATGTATAAGTGAGAGCATTCATCTATCTTTTGCATACAGGGGTAAGTGTCACATAAAATATAGATAAAGTATGAATGGTGACAAAGATAATTAATCTGATCAGCTAGCCACATATAATAATGATAAGCACCTCAACAGATATTCTAGCAAGTCATTAGCATGGTATTAGGATGAACTACAAGGATATTTCCTAAGTTATTCTTAACTATAAAGTCTAGCATATCATAGTTAGTGCAAGTACACTTGGCAATCATTGCGAGAAAGGACTACGCCCATGCATAGTGATATTATCAAGGAAGATGAGAAACATAGCAATCACTCCCCCGTAATAATGTTGCTCTGCCTGCCTTACACACGGGAGGGGGACTATATAAGAACCAACGAAGCTGTCACCATCGCGGACCACCCCACGATCCGGCATATAAGGTGCAATCGCAGATAAATATGGTCTAAGCACCACGCCTACACAATATTTTATCATTTACCCATGGATCCGATGGATAAACGCTATACGATCCTAAACATGTATATAATTCCAATCTAACTAAGCCAAGCGTATAACTACGATAAACTAAGAACAATATAATCGCAAACATAAACAAGTAGAGCATAGTCATAATCAATATATTGAAATAGAACAAAGTTGTATTCATAATATTGAAGAACAAAGATGAACAATGAAGAACAGTAGAGGAATTACCAAGAATCCTCTTGACAGATCCGGAAACCAATCGAAGATTGACTCCTTCTAGTTCTAATCCTATGTAGCTATGCTATACTAGAGATCTAGTTGATGTGGTGGCTCTAGGGCTTGATCAGAGACTCTCCTCCTAAGATTAGGGTTTGAAGAATTGAGAATGAGGGAGTGCCTCCTCCAGGGGCCAGGGGTCCTGCTTATATAGCCCCCTCAAGTGAACGTGGGCCGTCGGATCAAACCGACATTAATCGCACGGTTTTCCTTGATCCCTTAGGTCGGTGGAGCATAATCCGCGAGACGGAGCCTGATTGGCTATCAGGCCAGGGCAGGCGCCCTAGGGAGCAGGGCGGGCGCCCTGCCTCCGGGCCCGTTCGGCCTCCCGTTCGATCTCGTGGCTTCTGGAGTCTTCTAGATGATAGAAAATCGGTGAACACGTTATTATCTCTATGTAAACCCGACGTGTGGGCCTTTCCTCCGTATTTTCTGATAACCCCCTGCAGAAACAGACAAACACCAAAACTCATGGAATTCTGTCAGATAAAACCCTAAGTCTAGGTGTTGGTTGCATTTGGATCCTTTTCTTTATTTATTTGATAACTATATTTGGTACTTAAGGACCGTCAACAGTATTCATCACATTTTAAGTTGAGATCACTTTCGATTTCAAATTTAGGCTCGATTTCAAATTTAGTCAAATGAGAAAATAACCCATATAAAAGTTTAGATCTTGGTGAGTTGAACAACTTTGGTATTCATCACTTTCTGAGCTGAAATCATTTAGGGGCTCAAATTCTGGTTTGAACTTGTGAAACATGACAATGAAACATGTGCAACATCTCAAATTCCCGATGTAAGTTTTGTGAACAATGTGTACTAAGAATTTGTCAAATGTGAACAACTTTGGTATTCATCACTTTTTCATTTGAAATAAATTGGGGTTCTAAAATTTGGTTTGAACTTGTTGTTTTTCAAATTTTTTTAAAAAAGACAACTTGAAACATGATTTTGAAACCCCAAATGGTTTCAACTAGAAAAGTGATGTAAAGAAAGTTGTACAACTCATCAAGGTCTACAACTTTTATATTGGTCATTTCTTCATCCGACAAAGTGGTAATAACATTGTTCATAAATATTACACATCTCTCATAAGATTTCATAAACCATATGAGACACGTGTAGGTTTTGTGAACAATGTATATTAACAATTTCTCAAATGAAGAAATGACCTATACAAAAGTTGTAGATCTTGATAAGTTGAACAACTTTGGTATTCATCAAGTTTTATGTTCAAATCATTTTGGATTTTAAATTTTGGATTGAACGTTCCATTTTTCAAAATTTCAAATTTGAAAGGTTTAATTTTTTTCAAATGAAGAAATGACCTATATCAAAGTTGGAGATCTTCATTAGTTGAACAACTTTGGTACACATTATGTTTCATGTTGAGATCATTTTGGGTTTCAAATTTTGGATCAAACGTCCCGTTTTTGAAAATTTCAAATTTGAAAGGTTCAAATTTAGTCAAATGCTAAGGTGACCTATATCAAAGTTGTAGATCTTCATGAGTTGTATAAATTTGGTATTCCTCACTTTTTCATTTGAAATAATTTAGGGTTCTAAAATTTGGTTTGAACTTGTCGTTTTTAATTTTTTTTAAAATAGTAAAACTAAACTGGTTCTAATAACCAACCGGCAGTGATGTCCCACATCACTGCCGGTTGGTTATTAGAACCGGCAGTGATGTCCCATATCACTGCCGGTTCTAATAACAAACCGGCAGTGATGTCCAACATCACTGCCGGTTCTAATAGCCAACCGGCAGTGATGCTGGGGTTATAAAAGGGGCTGGCGCTCCCGCCAGTCATGACGCTCGACACATAACCAACGCCAGTGCACGCCGCCGCCGCCCGACTCGCCGTTCACGACGCCGCAGCCCGACCGCGCCGTTCACGACGTCGTTCACGACGCCGCAGCCCGACGCCGCCGTCCTCGACGCCGCCAGGAGCTCCTCCACGTCGTTGTCGCGCCACCCCTGTAGTGTCGGTGAGTGCCCATAAGGTGTTCGCTAAAATGCCTAACTGATGACAAGCATTCGATTTGGATCAGATATCTGATTTTGTGACTAGAGAAATAGTAATCATGGATGTATAATAGCATAACATATGGGAAGCTGCTAGATTGACTTACTGAGATTTACCACGGATTCGTCACTAGTGTCCAGTTCAGATGTAGCACTAACTTCATGCTATTTTTAGTGGGCATCATTGCATCTTTCGTGGTCTACTGCACTGGATTTTTTGGGCAGAGACACCTTGCAAGTTTGAGCTCTCTCTTCTTCCTCTTTGGCTGTCCCTGTTCCACCAAGATTTGCAATGCCTCCATCGATGTTCCCCTTGCTTGGTAGACGCTCAAAGTGTTGCGCAAGAGTGCACACAGTGACATGCTATTTTTAGTGGGCAAGAGTGCACACAGTGACACAGATATATATTTGGGCAAACCATCTAAGGCCATTCGATGAGAAGTTAAGGGACGAGATCAAGACAAGCTGCTAGCCACCTAACCATTGTGAGGATGTAGCGAATTCCACGGTAAAAGATTCAAGTAAAATTCACAAATTTTTCTTTTCTTAGAAATGGTGAATTATGATAGGACACTAAACAAAAAATCCCACTCCAACATGCATAGTATCTCTCGTGCACGTGCTGAATGCATCGAGGCCCATATAGTTTAGGTTTTGATGATTGATAGCTAACTTTGTTTTGTAGAGTATATAACAAATGATTATTTAGTCACATTGAGCCAACCTGGCATTGGTAGTCCCTAGTGTTGAATTCAATGAATGACACAAGGATATTCGTGAAAACTAAAGACACGGTGGTGTCTAAGTGTAACTTGGCGTTGAAGGCACTTAGACGTAGTGTTAGGGCTTTCGTTTTTCTTTGGCTGTACTATTATACGGGGTCGAGTCGGTAACTTGATCAAGAGTTGGAGTCAAGAGTGTTTTGACGCATATATGAGATTTACCCTAAGAAAGTTGATCAAGAGTGGCTAGATATGATAGTGAATAAGTGGAGGGTCTCAAAGAAACAGAATTGGATGAGATCAAACTCCAAACAGTGCCAAGAAAGGATAATATGTGTAAAACTGAAAATTTTCAACCTATTATACTGAGATTTCTGATCTTTGTTCCTTTCTTCTCCCTGTAGGCTGCTGCTCATGTGGCATGCAGCCAAGAAAATTAGTGTCCAATCATGTACTGTAGCACTTACGTTTGTTTTTGGCAATTAGTGTCCAATCATGTACTAATTAGGCAACATAGCTTATGGGCAATTCAGCCACCCTCAAGCAAGCTTGTTAGGTTCGTGATGCCTTTGAATGCCCACCTCAATGTTCGTGATGCCTTTGATTGCATGTCCAGAAACATGACTCGTCATCGCCAATTCACCACCCGTCGCCGAGCTACTGATACCCCACAAGCAGAGAGCACTGCGACAGGAGCGCCGCAGGATCCAACTAATGGTGGTGGTAATCAGGACGATTGGAGCCCTAGCCATTATCTGCAGCTAGACCAAGGAGACGAGGTAATAACTTAGGTCATACCTAATAACGCGATAGTAAGAAATCACGCTAGATAAGTTTGATGGGGACTTATTTATGAATTTTGAAGCAGGTTCCGCCGCAAGAGCCAAGTGGTGAGGGTACCAGCAGGACTAAGCGTGGTGCAACAAAGCTTCCTCAAACAAGTAAACATTGGCACATCTCTGAGTTCGACCAAGTAGGGGAGCCGGTGGAGCCTCTTACAGCATTAGGCCCATACAAGAGTGTCATCGGGGCACTTGTAAGAGACTTTATCCCGATCAAATACAGGAAATGGACTGGTCGTGAGGATGACCCATGGAGGGTTCCAGAAAGTGAGAAGGAACTAGTTTGGAACAAGTTGAAAGGGTATTTCACTTTTCCTAATGACTATAACGAGGCGACAGTCAAGAAGAAGGCCAAGGAAATCATAGGTCGCTCGTTCAAGACTTTCAAGGGAACCCTGTACAAGTTAATCAAGGAGGACAGAGAACCGAATTTTGAGGGAGGTCAATACACCAAGCAGAGAGACTTCTGGGAGGAGTTCAAGGCTTACAAGCTATCCGAAGAGGCCAAGGCATCAAGCGAAAGAAATAGAGCAAACTCACTTAAGGCAAAGGATCCTCATCGCCTAGGATTGCGTGGCTATGTACGGAAGATTTCGGAATGGGAAATGGAAGTCCAGAAACTAGAGCAGCGCGGCGTTAGGCCTCAGACAAGCGATTGGCAGCCCAGATCAGTAAACTACCTACTCGCAAGGGGGGCACAATACAATAGTGACGGGAGCCTTAATGCCAGTAGTGAACCCGTCAGCGATCTCCTCCAGAGGATTTCAACCTTAACTGAGGAAGTGAATAGAGGTAACCGCAAGTCCGATAGAGAAAATGACGTGCTCACACAAGCACTTGGAAACAAGTAGCACCCCGGTCGCACTAGAGGAGCCGGGAATGTTCCTTGGGTGAAAGCATTCGAAGGTGAATCTTCATCCTATAGGAGCCGGGCGAGGGCTAGAACGCAAAGAGAAGAAGAGCTCCAAAGGTTTCGAAAGGAAATCGAAGATAGCATGGAAGCACGGATAGCTGCTCAAGTTGATGCACGAGTTATGTCAGCTATGCAATCCATGTGTTCGACACAACCGCAGCCTATCCTGACTTTGAATAGCCCAGTGCCCAAGGGTCGCAGTAGCTGCGGCTCAACCCCTATGCTTGACGAAGAAGAGGTCAATGGACAACATCACTGGACCTATTAATGTCAGGTTGTACATCCGTCAGCAGTGGACAAAAGACAAGGTGGCGGTCGGACAAGCATTTCCAAGAGGAGACGACATCATTCATGGCAAGCCAATGCCACCCGGGTATGCCAGGGTCAGCATTGATAAGATCTTGGATAAGAAGTACAATAAGATACACATTGATTTCTCAGTGGAGGAAGATAGGCCGCGTCTTGTTCACAACTTGGGCACTCATGTGGCTTGGCGCAAACGCTTCATCAAGCTGGATGAGCAGCCATCTTCGGATGACGAGGATGGCAGTGAATCATCAGCATCGCCGCCGCCAAGAGGTTTCTCTCCTCTGTAAGATCCTCATTCTCCCTCTCCTGCCTCGAAAGAGAAGACACCTCCTCCACCGTCAAAGGAGAAAACACCTCCTCTACCTCCTCAACCGCTAAAGGAGAAAACACCTCCTCTACCTCCTCCACCGCCAAAGGAGAAAACACCTCCTCCACCTCCTCCACCTCCTCCACAGCCAAAGGAGAAGACACCTCCTCCTCCTCCGCGAAAATCCAAAGTGCGATCAGGTTCGACCTCGCAACACAAGAGGTCATCAGTTTCGGTTGGTAATGCTCCCCAGACAAGTAAAAAGAAGGTGGATGCTAGCATTACGAGTAAGATGAAGGACCCGATTGTGGAGCCTCCAAGCAAGAAAGCCGCCATTGCCTTCTTTAATCGAATAGCCAGTCTACCTAAGTTGAGACAACAGACCGAATTTGAAAGGCAACACAACAAAGAGAGTAATCAAATCAGAGCTAGAGAAATACACACCAAAGAATTGCTAGAGATACAGAACTTGGCCAACAACATGGGCATATCCATGGAGAGGGCCACAGAGTTGTATTACGGAACGAGAGATTTTGAAAAAGCCACGGTCGCATACAAGTATTCAAGAGGCAAACCTTTGGTCGCCACCGAACAAGAGTATAAAGATTTGCCAACATACATGCGACAGTTGCATGATTATTACTCCCTGGATACTGCCAACGGAGACTGTGTCGGTTTTGAAGTTTGCATCCCTCCCGGAATGGTTTTTAATCATCCTGAAGAAACGGTGCATACTATTTATTATGAACACCTCTTTCAGCTCTTCCAACGACGCTCGCTCGATACGCAGATTTTGATGATATGGTCTATGTAAGTACCCTACCCTCACAACGTTATAATAAACTACGTGATTTGCATTTGAATATATCATATGTTTATTATGCAGGTGTATGGCAAAATGGTGCCTAAAGAAGCAATTGAGCAATATAGACTTCTTGGATCCCATATATGTAAATGAGACAACATGCACCGCCCCTGGTGATGATGACTATGTACCAACAAGTTTGAAGATTGAGTTTGAAAGTATGTTCAGAAACAACAAAACAAACGTACTCCTACCCTACAACTGCGAGTATGTGTTCTCGACCCTTATTTTAGTGTTTCTTTTCTTGATATGTCATTCAATAACATGGACTTTGTGATTGCAGCAACCATTTCATCCTCGTAGATATCTATCTTCAAGATTCACATATCGAGGTGTGGGACTCAAAGAAAAAGCCACTTTCTCTTATCGACCCCCTAGTCAAAGTGCTGAATAAGTAAGTGAACCCAATATCACAACACTTTCTAATCACATAGGATATTGTAATGTCCTCGGTCTTCACACTTCATTTACAATGTAACATAGAATGAAGGTATTACCGAATTGGAAAAATCTCGATAGCAAGATGCAAAAGCAATGGAGGGCCCCATTCAGTGTAAAGTATATGGAGGATCTCAAGACCCTAGATCAACCGATGGGGAACAACGAATGCGGGTTCTATGTGATGTGGGCAATGCTAAAATACTTTGGCGCAAAAACAAATAAGGGAGATGACATGGTACGTAGGCATCCCATTTCTATTGTTTTGTCTTACATTTGTGCATCTCAATATCATCTTGCTTCAATTACAGCGCAAAGCAAACAATCACAACCAGTTGCTAGATTTTGAGATGAGAGGAATTCAAAAGGAGGTAGCAAGGTTTGTGTTGGACGAGATATTGACCAAGACAGGATCATTCTCCATTGCGAGGACTAAGAAGTACAAGGCGCAGTACGGAAGAGACCACATTGATAGGCTATTGTAATGCGACTCTTAATTCGATACTTAAAGTTTTTTTTTGAAACTTTTGTAATATAAATGTTGATGGGTTTGTATTGTCTTCGTTCACATCGATATCAAATTAATCGATAGCAACCACCTCCACCTCCACCTCCCCGATCTCCCACCCCACCACCTCCCCTCGAAATGTAAATAAAACAATTATTAAAATGCAAATTGTGAATAGTATATCACTACCGGTTCAAAGATAACCGGCAGTGATAATATAATCTACACAACCGGTTGGTTAAAACAACCGGCAGTGATGGCTCAAGTATCACTGCCGGTTTTTAACACGAACCGGCAGTGATACATGAGCTATCACTGCCGGTTTGGCATAACCGGCAGTGATGTGATCAGCTCATCACTGCCGAGTTGGTTATGGCGGTTCAAAATCCGCCAGTGAAGGGGGGTTTTGAACCGCCAGTGATGTTCTTGTCTGCTGTAGTGTCAGGCGCTGTTTAGTTCCTTCAAACTTCTAAAACTTTTACAAGATTCTTCGTCACATCGAATCTTTAGACGTATGCATGAAGCATTAAATATAGATAAAAAATAACAAATTACACAGTTTAGTTATAAATCACGAGACGGATCTTTCGAACCTAATTAGCCCATGATTGGATACTAATTGCCAAATATAAACGAAAGTATTACTATGCTTTCAAAAACTTTACAGGTGCAACTAAACACAGCCCTCAGGAGAATAACGTCCACACCTTTCGTTTCGTTGCCTCTGCTTCCAGTTAACGTACGTACTAATAATAATAACGTGCACACCTTTCGTTTCGTTGCCCACTAATTGCTTAATTCCACCACTGCTCTCATTAGATGTTTATTGGGCGTCTTTTCATTTTGTTTACTATCTAGCACAACTCACATAGAAACTATATGTGTAATATATCTATGCAATTCTGATAAATAAATCAATTACTGTTCTAAATGTTTTTTCATCAGTAACACTACATGCATAGTTTTTTTTCCTTTGCACACTGGCACCTCCACGTAACTTCAATAAAAATTTAGTTGAAATCTTTGCTTAATATATGGTGACCGTTGTTGAAGCTTATGTCTGGAAACGCCATGAATCTATATTTGGATTTTCATATTTTGATCTTATTAATTAGTTACTATAAATTTTTATCCTCAAGTCAAATTGAAACTCTTGTGCTTATTGTATGTTCAATAAACAATTTATATTTAATTAACTACCTCTATATTTTCACTAAAAGAGATAAGGACTTTTGATCGTAGGCTTCACTCGGCCTCTTAAGTACTATATGATACAATAAACAGTTATTTAAACCTGCATCAGACCACTCAAAATCACCGGTAGGTCTTCAAGTGAGAGATTTATGATGTGGAAGGGATGTTAACCTTAAGAACATGTCATTGACATTAATGTAATTTTAAATAATTCGTTTGTATCATTCATATATGATGAGTGGATAAGAGAGAACTTTTCGTGAGTTCTGGAACATAATCCCCCTGTTCGGCTGAGCTTATCAGCACGGCTTATCAGCCATGGAACAGTGTTTTTCTCTCACAGCAAATCAGCCACAGCCGGCTTATAAGCCAAAAAAACAGCCTGCCGAACAGGGCCAATATGTATATTTATCACTCATGCATAATTGTGTACTTGATCCGCATGATGCTACAACATGCATATTTACTTTAGGCAATTCTAATATTAATAGAAGTGGGTAATTTAGAAGCCGGAGTTTGAGGCTCGGTAACACATCATACTCTAACAAAACATCAGTTACAGTTTGTAGATGAAAAACCTTCATTAACGCAACACAACAAATGTTCACCTGACCGCTTGAGCTCCAGCTGGGGCGTATGGCTTCACCTTGCACTTTTCTTGTCCTCATAACAAGTGCGTGCACACGATAACCACCCATATAAGCTGAGTCGTTTTCTAACCAATTTCGAAGATGAGATTAATCTTCTATTTCTTCTTGCATTTTTTTATTACGAATTTACTTAATTTAGATGAAATAAAGCCGAGCATAATTAAATCTAACAAATATAGTTAGATCATTATTATTGACACGAGCTGCTGGTTTATATAACCACCTAACAAGCTGCAGATTAGTACTCCCTCCGTCCCAGAAAGAAAGACGTTTTCGCTTCCCGAGAAACAATTACCGGCAATTATATATTAAAATATATAAATATTTATGCTAAGTAATTAATATCATCGGAAAGATCTTTAAATCTAGTTTTTTAATAAATTTATTTAGAGACATAAATGTTGCACGCATTTTATACAAATCGAGTCAAACTTGTGGCACGAAAACCCGGAGTAGTATATGGCAACGCATAGAGTTGATTACTGGTAGAAAAACTAAAATATGGACTACTCGGATCCTATCCGTAGGTACGTATGCATGGTCTGTTGTTGTCCACTAGTCTCTGCGTTGTGGAGGCTGGAGCAGGTGGTGTCCTGCCGCGTCTAGTGGCAGTGGCAGTAGCAGTAGCACGAGTAGTATCCGTAGCCGACAGGGTGGCAGCAGTGGTGGCAGACGAAGGTGACCTGCTGCGGCGGCGGCGGGTTGGATGGTGCCGCGGTGGCCGGCGGTGGTTTCTTGTCGTCCTTCTTGACCACCTCGCCGACCTGCCGCAGCTCCGCGCGTCCCACCTTCTTGCGCAGCGCGCTGACCAGCTTGATGGAGTCGACGCCCTCGCCCACGACGACCACCTTGTCCCTGGATTCGCCCTCGAGCGCCACGGAGTCGACACCGCCCGTGGCCGCCGCCACCGCCATGGCCTTGGACCGGCACTTGTCGCAGCACATGCACACCCAGATCACGATCTTTTGCTGCGCGGATCGAGACGACGACGTTAGCGTTTGAGACGAGAAACGTACAGATCACTACCTGCTGCAAACAATCATCGGTGCGGTGCAGCTATGGTATGCGTACCTTCATTTTTGCTGATCTGAAGGCTGAGGCTCTCTTAGAGCAGTGTGAAGGTAATCGAGGATTTCTTGTGAGACCTGACCTGTACCTACGTTGTTGCACGTAGAAAGAGACGAAGTGCGTGGGAACAGGAGTTTATTGATGTGCTGCGACCTGAGACTGAGAGCAGAGCCCGTGCTGTGGAGTATTATGAGCCTGTTTAGTTCCTCCCCAACCCAAAAAAGTTTGCGCAGTACCCGTCACATCGAATCTTTAGACGCATGCATAGAACATTAAATGTAGGTAAAAAAATAACTAATTGCACAGTTTGTCTGTAAATGTCGAAACGAATCTTTTGAGCCTAGTTAGTCCATAATTAGATAAATTTTGTCAAATAAAACGAAAAGTGCTACAGTAGCCGAACCCAAACTTTTTCACCAACTAAACAACCCCTATATAGAGTACTCCAGGCCTCCAGCTGTGTAATGTAACGCTGGGTGAGTTGATCTTATCTGGGTGCGATGCTGGAGAGGTAAAATGGTGACGGTGGGGCACAGATATCTTTGACGTGACCTGAGTCCGCGGCGAGGCGAGTACGCATGCACGTGGCTCATCATAGAGGAGCTGGTTCCGCTCAGAGAGTGACGTTTCTTCCTCCGATCCGGCGAACGGCGAAACCACATGTTCCTTCTCTTTCCTTTCCTTTCCTTTCCTTCCTTCCTCCGGAACGCGAATGATCATCTGCTAATCCCCAAACTCTGCTGTGTGAGTGCTTAGTTTTTCTCTAATGCTGGCTCTCAGAACTCTCTATTCGCTTATTCTGTTAGTGAGTATATCACGTTGTAACTCTAAACTCTTAGGTCAGCAGCCGGACGATCGACGACCGTGCTGTCGAATGTGTGCGATCCACTGTCAAATGTGTGTGGCCGTACGTTCAGCGGCAGGACGTTCGAATAATCTCCTGCGCCTGCGGGGACGCCATGACGGATGACGCGTTCGATCGGGCTTGAAATGCGGGTACGTTTCTTGTTCAACATCTGGGATGGGATGCCTCTCTGGCATGCGGATACTACCAAAACCAAGGTCGTCCTGTGCGCCTTCCAGAAGATTTTTCTGGGGTTGGTGCCCGCTTGGTGGCCTTAAGTGCTTTTCAATGATTGATGAGGGCGGTTGGTCCACAGATGACCTGAGCTTGACCTCCAAGTCAAGTCAACCATTGGATTGATGGCATTTAATTAGCGCGTGGGCTATTAGGAAATATAAGTGACATGTTCATCTTCCGATTACTCATCCTTATTAAAAACACCTTCGTCTGGCTTTGCTGCGCCAATGTCGAGCTAGCCATGTATACAGAGGGTTAAAATCCGTTGAATTTTCCACGTTTGGATTCGAGATTCGTCGAAAGCAAGGGGGGAGCAAAACCTAAAGATGGAAAATGTGCTATGAAAATTTAAGGTGTTAACTAAAACGGTAATACTTAGTTGAGTGCGTCCAGAAGGACGGGTGGACGGACCGACCCTCGCGCGTTACGTCCAATAAAAAAGGGGCGCATAATAAATTACAGTCAGGCGAGGTCCGCACCTTGGAAGCGCTTGCGGTCACTCATTCGGAGTGCATGCGGCGCGTGGAGGCCAGTGCATGCACATGACCACAGAGAGAGGAGTGGCTGCCTACTGTGTCCGCTGCTGGCTGGACCAGCCGGTGAAAGCCCAAGTTTGGTTTTGGTAATTAATGACACCAAGTTGCTAATGCCATGCGTTAAGTTTTTTAAGTTAGGCATAAGCAACACATGTGATGAAGGTGTACGTGACAAGGAGTGGTGGCCACAAGATCACAAAGAAATGGTGCATGAACGTGAAATGTCGATCATGGTGGAGATGCACATAATATGATGGACATGATGATCAAGTGGAGGAGAAGGATCTAAGAGCGTAAGGCAAAGGTATAACCATAGGGTTTTCCTTTTGCCGGTCTAAGTTGAGTAGAGAAGTGATTGACCGGGTTTAGGATACATAGCCGACTATCAAGAGGGGCAATCACGGTTAGCTCGGGAATCAAGTGCCACTAGATCAATGTCTTGAGGATATGCATTAGGATCTAGTTGAGAGGTAACATAACGCCTTGGAAAATGTTTGTGAAATGCTAACACACATGCACATTGTGGTGTACACTTGGTGGTGTTAGCACATTTGCGAAGGTGGTGGTGTTTGAGCGGTAGTAAGGGGTTTGGGGTTCGCTCTCCCTCCCGCCGAGCTTGCGAGCGCGGGATTCAGGCGTTTTCGAGGAAATGAATGCCTATTTTCTATTGCGCCGGAGGCGAGAAAAGGTGGCGAAAGTCCGAAATGGTTTTCACTGAAAAACAGTGACCGGACGCTGTGGTCGAAGTGACCGGACGCGGCTGGCGCGTCCGGTCAGTTCAACTCGGTGCTGCTTGCCAAGGTTTCTGACCGGACGCTGGTCTGGCCTGACCAGCGCATCCGGTCAGTTCACCTGGGCGTTGAAGAAGAGCGCGCAACCGGCGCGTCCGGTCCCTCACGGAACCGGAGCGTCCGGTCAGGCGTCCAGAGAAGCAGAGTGCAGTGGTGTGCTGATCGGACGCGCGGCGCGTCCGGTTACGTGTGATCGGACGCGTCTGGTCTTGACGGGAGCTTACTGGAACGCGACCGGACGCTGGCACTGTCGCGTCCGGTCAAACGGTTGAGTGCGTCCGGTCACGGCAACGGCTAGTTCTGACGCGCACTATTCACGCTTGTCCTGTAGTGACCGGACGCGTCCGGTCACCCTGACCGGAGCGTCCGATCAACACGTTTTGAACTGCGTCGTCCGGTAACGGCTAGCTGCGTACCCCTTCGCTATAAATAGAGGCTGTCCGGGGTTTGAAGGTAACTCTTGCACATTTTGAGACCTAGAGACATCTTTTGAGCTAGAGAACAACCCCTCCACTCATCTCTTTGCTTGGTTGCACATCTTGAGTGAGATTGAGTGAGATTCAAGTGCATTGCTTGAGAGTTGCATTCTAGAGGCACTTGATCTTCGAGTTGCTGCGGATTTCTTGTTACTCTTCCGTGTTTCCCGACACGGTAGACGGCTTGGAGCAGCGGAGGTGATTGAGCTCGTAATTGGAGATTGTTGGAGCCCTCACCAAGTGTTGTAAGGGGTTCTTGATCCTTCCCCGCGGGAGTTCGCAAATTGGATACTCTAGTGGAGCTCGTGGCTTGGAGGATCCCCATCTTGTGTGCGGTTGTGCGGTGCCCGCCGAGGGCTCGACTCTTGATAGTCGATTAGCTCGCGAACCGACAAGTGGGTGCATCGCCACAACGAGGAGTAGCTTGCCGGGAAGCAAGTGAACCTCGGTAAAAAATCTTGTGTCATCTCTTTGCCGAGGATTTCTCTTGTGATTGATCATTGTGATTGATTCTTCGAGTGCATTACTTCTCTACATCGTTGGTATAAGAATCAAGTCACTTGCTCTTTACTTTCTAGTACTATTCCTAGTGTAGTTTGCTTAGTGTAGCTTTTATCACATAGGAGTAAGTAGCTTAGTGACTTAGTCTTGTTGGTGTGTATTAGAGATCATAGCCTTGCTTCACTAGAATTGTATAGGTGGCTTGCATAGTATAGTTGAGCTAGTGCTAGTTTTAGCTTAGCCATCTTTTATACTAACGTGGTTGTTTAGTGAAGCTTGTAGATTTTTAAATAGGCTATTCGCCCCCCTCTAGCCATTTGGACCTTACAGCCGGCCAGGCCCCTAGCAGGCCGCAGGCCTTCCTGTCGTGCCTACCCTCAGCTGTCGTGCCTAGCCCTGCTGCTACTTGTCGTGCTGCTCTTTTTCTCTTTGTGTGTTGCTTAAGCCCGGGCCAAGCTGCCTCTGCTACATGCTGCCTACCGCGTTGCTACTTTGGACGACCGGCTTAGGCGCTTAGCCAGTTGCACGGTTGGCCAGACCGCTTGCCTGGTTGTGGGAAGGGGTTCAATTCCGCATAGTAGCTGGGTGTTGGCCTAAATTTTTTCATCACTCTATTGCATCTAGCTCCATATGTTTCATGCGTTTTAGATATATGTTTTATCTGGATGTTGCATGTGTTCCATCTGAATGTTGTATACGTTGCAATAGCTATACTCATATATGTTGCAAAAGCGTGATGTTTCAAATGTTTCAGCTGTTTCAGATGTATGTTGCAAGTGTTTTATTCGGATGTTGGGTATGTTACAATGACCATACAATTATGTTGCAAGTGTATGTTTCAAATGTTTTAACTATTTCAAACGTATGTTGCAAGTATTTTATCTAGATGTTATAAATATTGCATTTACACATATGTTGCAAGTGTATGTTTCAAATGTATGTTGCAAGTGTTTTTATCTGGATGTTGCATATGTGCAGTGGCTTTACACATATGTTGCAAGCATATGTTTGTAAATGTTTAATTTGTTTTGGACATATGTTGTAGCAAATGTTTATGTTGCAAGTGTTGCATGACCAAACACGGGAAGTGGGCGTAGACGTAGGTGGTCCCCTCAAGCGTGCGGGAAGAGAAGCTGGCGCAATGGCCCCCACATGCATGCACAGTCGTATATGTACCGCAGCAGCAGGCGGGACCGAGCTTGTAGGCATGGCAGCAGTAGCGCGCGGCGACACACAGCAACAACACGCGGACAGGTGCGGTAGCGGCGTACGGGTGGGCAGGCAGGAGCTGCTTGCATGCGTTGTGGCCCTACCTAGGCAAAGCGCGTGGCAGAGGAGCGTGTGCACGCGTCCCTTTCGTTGGCCACATACATCGTCATCTGCGTTGTTTTCTGTCGCATGCAGAGGGAACGCGTCAGGCGTATGGACGGATGCAGTTGGTGTGGGCATGCGGACGCTAGTCATTCCTTTTTTTTCCTCCCCTTGAAGATTCGCGTGGAATTGCTGGAGTAGAATTTGTCTCGATTTCGTTGCCTTTTCTCCGGGGAAAAGTGTGATCGCAACGTAAACTTGGCGGCAATACAAAAAAAGGACCAGAATACATGATAGAATTGGGCCCATAAGCTGGTGGCTACAAACAAAAGTAAAGCCCATACAGATACAATGACTGTGCGGGAAAGACTACCTATTACCGATCACGGATCAACAAACACGGACGCCCAAAGTCAACTCAATGCTTCCATGGAAGCCGGCTCTCTACATTATGGAGCAGATGCTGTCAGTCCGCGTATGGTACCTGTACGCGTACCCGGCCGCGGGATTCTCGAACACCACGGCCGCCGGCTGCGGGTACTGTTGGTAGTACCACGGGCTCGACGCGACGAACTGGGGCAGCGCGGTGGCGGTGGCAGCCGGAGGATTGTTGCCACCGCCGGCCCCCTCCTTCTTGGCTTCGGCGACCTGCACGATCTCTGCAGGCCCGACCTTCCTGCGCAGCGCATTGGTGAGCTTGACGGAGTCGACGTCGTCGCCCACGACGACGACCTGGTCCCTGCCGTCGCCCGCGAGCGCCACGGAGTCCACCCCGCCCGTGGCCGCCACCACCGCCAGCGCCTTGGACCGGCACCGGTCGCACTCCATCTGCACCCTGATCACGATCTTTTGCTGCGGCAGGGAGGATGCATGTATGCCCAGTTCAGCACTAGTAAAAGAGGAAAGACGATGGCGATGCAGACATTTCAGGAAGAGGAAAGTGGTGAGGCCTTGTCTAGATACCAAATTCACCCCTAAATTCCATTATATAAAAAGAAGATTCTCCATCACATCAAAATGTCGGCACATATATGGAGTATTAAATATAGATGAAATCAAAAACTAATTGCACAGTTTTGTTGTACTTTGCGAGACGAATATTTTAAGCCTAATTAATCAATATTTGGACAATTATTACCAAATAAAAATAAAATTGCTACAGTGTGACAGGACATTTACTATGTAAAGTTTGCTTCCCAAATTTGAGATCTAAACGAGGCCTGATTCGGCATTCACCTTCATCGCTGGTTCTCCTGATCCGATTGCGCTCCAAGCCTCGGAATTGAACGAAGTGCCGCCTACGGTACGGTGATTGACGTGCTGAGCTTGGCAGTGGCTTGCCCAGCGCGGAGCGGAGCTATATATAGCACTGGTGGTGGGTGGTGCCTCCGTGCCTGGGTTCCCTAAAGTGATACTAGTAGCGGCACTTGGACTCCAGTCATGGCATACTCTGGGAGTTGTTAGCCCGCACCACACGTGATTAGTTTTCTTGTTTATGACTTGACCTTGCATTAATTGCCGCCAACGCGCTGCGGCAGTGGAAACCGTGTTTCAGAGCACACGCACACCCATGGTGCGATGGCTGATGATAGTACTAAAGTCAGCGGCCAGGAAGCACGCTGCCTATAACATCCGTTTCTGCATCAACGATGTTAAAAATACTAAAATGGTTGGGGAAAATGCGATTTTATTCGACCAAGAAAAGACATGGAAAACTATGGGTTCGCCTGTGCTTAATTGCTGGCGGCTGGCGCGAGCATGAAAACCGGCGGTGCTAGCTTTGCATTGCATTGGCTATGTTCATCTGGCTTATAATCCGTCTTATTCGACCTGTTTTTTCAGCTGGAACAGTATTTTTCTCTCATAAAAAAATCAGCTTCCAGCCGAACAGGGCCATTGTTCAACAAAGAATTTGTGCTCTGTCTCGACTGTTCCCTGGAGTTGGTGGCCAAGGGCGCAAATGGGTCAGGTACTGATGATAGCACGTCGCTATGTACCTCCTCTATTGCTTGTTCCGATCCGGCCAGCTCCTCTCTCTTGGGAGCAATTGTCCCAACTAATCACGCTCCAGGAGGATATTTGGAGCCTCCCCACTTCCAGAACTGATGCTCCAGTAGGGACTTGGAACTTGGAAGACGGGCTCGGGTGGTGAAGACGACCACACCCACAGTACTGCTGCTCCAGTAGGGACTTGGAACGTGGTTGACGGGTTTATTACCCCGTGTAAATCCCACGTTTCACAAGCACCGTCGCCACCGAGATTCAAGCTAAGAGAGCCCAGCAACGTTACAACTCGGCTTCCAGTTAAGATAGTACGTACTAACGTTCTGGCCACTCGGTTGCTCTTGCTCACTTGTTGCTTAATTCCACCACAGCTCTTGTTCACTTGCTCACTAATTTTATTATTGGGATACAAGGGCCATCCGTGTCAACGCAATGCACCAATAACCACTGGCCTCGTCGAATGTAATCTATGGTGGTCAACGACAGCTTCACCAAAAAAATAAGCAGTGAATCGCCACCAGTTTCATTGAATTGTCCATCCAACCCTGCTTCCACAAGGGCAACAATTTTAAAAGACATAAGCATGAGATGTTCATGTTTAATACATAGAAGTAATAAAAATTACTTATATTAATTTGCATGTTTTTTACTTTCTAACACAAGTTACATATAAATATTATGAAATATCTATACAATTATGATAAATTTGTCAATTATTGTTTTAAATGTTTTTTTCACCCATAAGACCACATCCAAGGTTTTCCCCCCTATGGGATGGCACCTCCACATATCTTCAATAAGCATTTAGTTGAAACCTTATTGCAATTTATGGTGATTTTTGTTGAAGCCTATGTCTCATGACATTATGAATCTACATTTAAATTTTCAAACTTTGATCTGATTAGTTGCTATAAATTTTTATCGCCAAGTTAAACCGAATGCTTATTATATCTTTAATTAACTCCCCTTTTGTATTTTTATTAAAAATAAAAAAAATTTAGAATGTAGTTTTAAGTACTAAAATTGGTGGTGGAGCTTGAAGTAAGATTTAGGATGGTGTAGGAATGCTAACCTCAACAATATGCCATTGATATTAATGTATTTTTTTGTAATAGCATATAGTAGTATAACTTAGATATAGATTTGAGAGGATATTTAAGTTTTTAAATATAAGAGTTTACTTAGATTATATATATAATAACAGTACATGGATAATAATTAGATATGGATTTAAGAGATTATATTTTGGCTGCAACAAGCTCAAGTTTGGTCCCATGTTAGGCATGGAGCCACGTACTCCCTCCGTCCTAAAATAAACAACTTTCTAAGATTTAAAATATGTTTCAAAATAAATAACATTATACACAAACATGGAACGCTGCCTCCTCAATATGGAAGCTAACATGGGTGCATGCAGATGATAACTGTGAAATCCAAGAGATATCCTTCGAGAAAGAAAATAAGTCTTGCCAACGTCGTTAGTCTGTCTAAAAATTTATAGAAACTTATTTATTCTGGGAGTGATAGAGTGACATCGTTCTTTTGATTAAGACCTTGTCTGGCATGGCTCTAAACAGTTTTGTCTCCTTATTGGCTCTAGTTAAGCTACGAGCAAAGAATAAATACCAGCCCATGTTTGATATATGGCTAGACAACTTTATGTAATCTTCTTGATTTTTTTTTTCTTTCTTTGTTTCATGAGCATATAACTTGGACTTGTACTTCTTCACTTTTTTAATAAAATTCAGTAGGGGAAACCCCTCCTGTTCCATAAAAAAACAGTTTTGTCTCCTTGATACAGTGCACATGGAGGAGCCGAAACCGATAAAACAAAAAAATAGTGGCTTCATGAGTTTCTAATTTAATTTTAATTAAGAGGAGAGAGAAGAATCGCTCTTTGCTACGGTGCATGAAGTGGCTAGAGCCAAAGCCGCTCAAAGCTCTACCGAACAGGGTCTAAGCTGGGCTTCACTTGGGACTCAAAGAGAGGAGTGTTTGTCTTAGCTTGCTCCGATTGTTCTCAAGTTCGAATAATTGTTTATTTGTTTAAAATGTGAGAATTTTTTCGAATCTGTATCGAAAATGTGAACTTTTTCTAGTAAAAGTTCCTAGGACTTCGTATTTACACCTTTGCAAATATGCTGTCCACTTTAATCCCGTACATGGAAAGCCAGAAGTTATACAGTGCCGAGCAATGCTTATCTATACCCAATATTACATTATAGGACTTTAAATTTATTTCATTTAGTTGAAAAACAAAGTTGAGCCTAACACAATTAAATGTAATAACCAATAATAGATAGATCATTAACTAGAGCTAGTTCATATAACCGCTAAACTAAAAATATCTACTCCAGACCTTCAAAAAAAAAAAATATCTACTCCGCTGCTATCCGTAGGTACGCATGTCTACTTGTCTCTGCGTTGTGGAGCAGCCGAGCAGGTGGTGTCTCGCTCTGCCATGCTGTGCCTAGTTGCCGTGCCACTGCCACGAGTAGCCGGCAGGGTGGTAGTGGACGATATTGGTGACCGGCTGCGGCGGCGAGACGGAGGGCACGGCGGCCGGCGGGTTGGCCTCGCCGACCTGCAGCAGGTCTGCGGCCCCCACCTTCTTTCGCAGAGCACAGGTGAGCTTCACGGGGTCGATGCCCTCGCCCACGACGACGACCTTGTCCCTGCCTTGGCCGTCGAGCGCCACGGAGTCGACCCCGCCCGTGGCTGCCACCAGCGCCATCGCCTTGGACCGGCACCGGTCGGACTTCATCTGCAGCTGGATCACGATCTTTAGCTGCGGCAGATCGAGACAGAGAGGATGCATGACGAACAAAAATGTATGCCCAAGTCAGTATTGTGAGGAGGGAGGACAATGGCATCCAATGGCATATGCAGGAACATGTAGTGATGATTCTGCGTTCACCTTCATTGCTGATTCTCCCGATCGGCTTTGGAATGGCGGCAAGAGGCACCGGAGAGCTCAGCAATTGCTTGCCCTGCGTGGAGCTATATATAGATAGATAGATATAACACTGCTGCACTGGTGTGTAAAGCCCCAGTGGCAGTGCCGCAGTGGAAACCGTGTTACGGTCCACACCCATAGTCCTGGTGTGCCAGCGGCCAGGAAGCCATGTGCTTGGAGACTTTTCTCCAAGTTGGCTACCAAGCATGAAGCATGTGTGCTACAGCGCCTCTAAGTTGCTGGTAACATACTTACAAAAAAAATGCTGGTAACATACATTTTCTGCATCAACGATTCTAATAAAGCTGTGAAAATACACTTGTATAATTATTCGGCACAGACCGGGGATGCTAGCTTTACATTGCATCAAGATTCGGTGCTCTGTCTCGACTGTCCTGGTAGCTTCCTGAGTGAGGGTTGGTGGCCAAGAGCTAGCGCAAATGGTCAGATACTAGTGATAGCACGTCGCTGCGTACCTCTGCTCCTTGCTGCAAATTCATTTGAGCCAGCTAATTGTTGAATAATTAAACAATTTTATGGTTGATTCTAGAACATAAATCATAACAAACGCAGATACTAGCATGTAAATCTCTAACGTACGAGATGAGCTAGCCACATCAACTTGAACACTTGCAATAGGCACATATTGAAATAACAGATCGGATCACCACGTAGGTACTTCTCGTTTGCTGGTCCAGACGCCGTGGCTTGTGGTGGAAGAGCTGTCGCTGATGGTGGAGGAGCGATGATACTGTTGACGACATTGGCGAAGGCGGATCGAAACGGCCGTGGTTGAGATGATGGTATGCGGCACTTACAAACTTGGATGGAAGAGACAAGTCGTCATGGAGGTCGGGGCCAGTCGCACGAAGGTGCTTCCCAAAACCCTTATTCGTCCTCTCCGATGCAGGATCACACAAGGACGAGTGGTTGCGGAGACATGCTCTTTTGATCGCTTGCGTAGCTTGTGTACCTGCTCAAGATGGAGAGACTATGACGGCAATGTGACAGGAGAAAAGAGGTAAGACCCTAACTCGAATAGAACTATTTCTAGCGATGGTTGGTAGGTTGTTTATCAATTAGGTTTTCAAACTTAAAGGCCAAGTAATCGAAAATTGAAAGCTCTCCCGTGATGCTACGGATCGGATTCCAGCGGACCATGCATCCACGAGGAGGCGCCCCGCACCGGCCCGGTGAGCAAATGCACATGTAGGTTTTCCCTCTCTATGCTAGATTTGGAGAAGTGGATATGACTACCTTTTGTAAGTATGACAACTGTACCTCCACTTCTACTAACAAAGTGGAATTAATGTTTCAAAAGAAAAACAAAGTGGAATTAATGCTTACTCAAAAAAATAGAATTAATGTTTCCCAAACTACCCTTATATGCACATATAAGGGCCTGTTTGGTTTGGGGTGTTAAAGTTTAATAAATACTGTAGCACTTTCGTCTTATTTGACAAAAAGTTTCCAATCTTGGACTAATTAGGCTTAATAGATTCGTCTCGTAAATTACTCCTAATTTGTGCTGACATGAATGCAATTAGTCTACATTTAGTACTCTATGCATTTGCCGCAACATTGATGTGATGGGAGTTAAACTTAACATGTGGAAACCAAACAGGGCCTAAATGACCCTTTGAGATTTATTTGGAGTAATTAAAAAAAATCTCTATGAGGCCAAGGCCATGCATATATTCCAACAATAATCAGGGTTCACAATGATTTTTGGAGCCTTCCAGAGCTGCTTCAGTAGGAACTTGGAAGACGGGCTTGGGTGGTCAACACGAGATGGTCGTTCGCACTGCTGCACTACAGGGTTATTACAGTACCACACCTGGAGTAGTGTCGTACACTCCCGATCAAACGTGGTTGACGGTTCACTGCCACATGCAATTCCCACGTTTGACATGCATCGTCGCCACAAGATCCAACAGGAGCCCAGCAAGGTTACTCTGCTTCGCGTTAACATGCGTACTAATGTTCAGACAATTCGGTTGCTCACTTCTTGATAATTCCACCCAAGCTCTTGTTCACTCGGTTACTAATTTCGTTAGGATATAGGGCCATGCATGTCAACGCAATACACCAATTAACCACTCGTCTTCTTATCAAATGTAATTTGTGATGGGCAATGGGAGCTTCACCAAAAATAATCAAGCAGCGAAAAAAACAAGAAGCTAGCAAGACAAAGCAACTAAATTAATTATATTATAGACAGTTGGTGGTTGGGTTGAGACCTCAAGTCACACCACCTCATCATAACTCTAAACCACTTCGCCACTCTACAACTGAATTCAAGTCACACCACCTCATCATAACTCTACACCACTTCACCACCCTACAACTGAATTCTAAACCACTATTTAATTGAGTAATAGTCCATCAGCCTTGCTTCTACAGGGGCTAGAATTTTAGGAGGCATAAGCATTAGATGTTCATGTTTAATAATTACATGAAACAAAAATTACTTGATCTGCATGATGGGCCAATATGCATATTCACTTTACCTAGTTTTTGTGTATTAATATTAAGAGAAGTGAGTAATTTAAAAGCATATATGCAAATTATGGTTATTTAAACTTTTTTGTAAAAACAAATGTGATAGTTTAGATATAGATGTGAACCGATACTTTAGTTTTTTTAATAATACTTAGACTTATAATTTATATGCATAGAACTCAATACATCTTGGAATTGAAGAGTTCATATTATTGTTAGACACGAGTTGTTCTAACTCATATGATCAAGGGTCATGCTACATCCATGTTACATGCGAAATATGGAGGGTGAGGGGACAGTCTGGGAGGTAAAAAAAGAGATGGGAGAAAATCTTCACTCTTTAATATTAGGTATAGAACTATAGATATAGGACAGATAATAGGTATATGTAAGTGCATCAATACTATGCCAGAAAAGCTTATCAGTGACGTCTCGATTAGTGACTCAAAAATAAAACGCGTCACTAATTACTATATTAGTGACGCGGGTGAACCAGACGCGTCACTGATTAGTTGTTACCCATGCCCCAGGAACGAGACGCGTCACTAATTACAAGATATTAGTGACTCTTCGTAAGAAAACACGTCACTGATAACATCTGTGACGCATATTATCCTGGCGCGTCACTGATATATGGCCGTATTAGTGACTCCTCTCAACAAGACGTGTCACTGATAAGAAAAGTGACGCGTGTTCTTATGACGCGTCACTGATAGAAAGACATATCAGTGACTATTCTCAACAAAACGCGTCACTGGTAAGAAAAGTGATGCGTGTTTTCTAGACGCGTCACTAATAACATGTTCTCGGTGACCCTTTTCAACTAGACGCGTCACTGGTGAAGGATGGGTATATGAGACTCGTTTCCACCAAACGTATCACTTGTTTAAGACCCTGGACCCGAAAAGAATATCAAATCCGGTTAAATGATGAGATAAGTCTGGATTCTGGTCGCACCCGATCCGTCCTCTCCGCCTCCCACCAGACGGCCCCCCGCTCTGGTCCTTCACCTCTCTCGACTCGTCCTTCTCCACGCCGCCATCTCTCTCCTCCTCCGCCGCCATCTCTCTCTTCCTCCTCCGGGGCCGGCTTCCACCCAGTCCTGTCTAGCGCCACCTCCCTCCTCTAGATCTGGCCGGCGCCGCCTCCATCCTGCAGATCTGGCCGGAGCTGCTCCCTCCTCCAGATCTCCCGGTGATGTCAACCTTGATCCTCCGCGTCAACCTCGTGCCCCACGCGCACGTCTCGAGCCCAGTCCCGGTGACCTCGGCATCGAGGAACTCGCGAACAACGTCGCCTACCATGGTCGCCCTCTACCTCGCATTCCCAAGGAGAGGAAGGGAGGGGGCGGGGAGGACGACGCGGCGGGTCCGCCCTAGGGCCTCTCACGGCACGGCTGCCGTCGCCTGAGCACCGTCTCCCGACCACCTGCGTGACCGCGGGTCTCCCGGTCAGCGCCAAGAAGGCAGCGCGAGCGACCACCTCCTTAGGCGGCGCGGATGACACCGGAGCTCCGATCTGGCGTCCACGGCGAGGTAAACTGCCATTTTCTCTGTTACGCTTCAACCTCCTACCATAGATGGGATGCTGCTGTCTCTTAAATTGCTTCTCTTTCATTGTTGAGTACCGTGAGGTCCCCATCTGATGTTTCCGTTGTTGTTGGTGTTCTGTGCCCTTCAAGTGCTTGGTGAAATGCCCAAAAGGGCTTTGCTTCCTAATTTTGCTTGGTTCGGCGCCTTGCACTCATCTAATTATTCCTCTGTGTTGCTTATGTATAGCTAAACGTATGTTATATTTGCAGCTTCGCATGTACATAAACATCCATTAGTTTTGCTTTGTGCTGCAGGAAACACAACCAATCAATAGCTGAATGATGTTGACTCATCTGCTATATTGACTCATGTCCTTCAGCTTCACATTTATGAATGCCAATTTCAGAGACCCTGACCCATTGGTAAGGCAATAGCTACATGTTTCATCTTTACAATTTTATTTCCCTGTAATATTGCCTACTACTATCCTCATTACATTGCATGCTTTTCTGGCTATGGTGTCAGGTTTCCATTATTAATAAAGCATTAATTAAGTTGACATAAGGTAAACTTGAAGCTCCATCTGAAGATACGGTTATTTGGACAGCCATGCATATGTTTACATTTCTTATTGCTATATGACTACACCTTAAAAAATGTAGCAGATATGCCTCATGTGTGGACAGGCAAAGGCCAGCCTACTGATATGATAGGTCCCTACAAACGCAAGAAATGGAGCAACACATGCAGAAAAAATTCGCTTCTTTTTCCCACCTGTGCCATTGCCATTGCCATTGTTTTAGGTTTACCCAATTCTCCAGGTCTACCTCCAGCTATGGAACGCCTACTTTTTCTATGTTTACTTGATCAGCAAAATGTTTTTCCTACGATCAATAAACTGCTTTTTCCCTGATTGGTAAAATCCATCCCTCCACACCTGCCCAAACTATGCATGTCATCATATGACCGAACTCTGCTCTTTGTTTGCAACAGATATGACATATGCAGGGTTGTCCGTTATGACTGAAAATCGCAGGATATGCTTCTCCAAGACAATAAGGTACGTTCCCATATTTTAGCAAAGAAACAAGAGTTCTAGACATTGCATCATTCTTATTTTCCTTGCGTCTTTTTTTTTAAAACTTAGCCATACTTCTTCTGTATCTTCATAACCTGATTATTGCTTATACATATTCATACTGCATCTGATCCTTTTCAGGATAGCAATAGGTATAAATACTATCAAATGCAGCTAACAGCCTAACACCAAGCAATGACCCACTTATACTCCACAGGTACTTACATTCCTAACATTCACGCACATCTAACACTGTCTACATACTTCGAGGGAATTCCCATAGGTCACACCCACGTCACCTAAAATATATCGTGTCTTCAAGCTTATGCAAATGCCCTTCATGGTTATTTAGTATTTACTGTGAACACACCCATGACCGTCGGAACAACAACAATAATGGTAGATATGTCTTTTAAAGTTACAACCATATACTTATTCTCCACTGTTACATGAGCGTGCTACTTGAGCACTTCATGCGACCATTTACACCTTTAATAATCTCTATTCCTTTCATCTTTACTTAATCATTTTGGATGGCTTAATTTCATCATAGGTCAAATAGCTCCCTGCGGCAACAAACTAATCTTATATTTTCTTATACTAATTGTGCTTAAGGTAACAGAGAAACCAATCTGGGTGGCAAATTTATCAGTTTCACAGGTTAAATGCTCTGTTTCTTATATCCCAATGAGCTGTTGCTTCATTTTGAGTAACTCTTACAATGCTCTAATTCTCTCCCGGATGTTTTAGATTGATTGCACATGCAGAGGCATTGGGTATTATATACACCTTTCTATAATGCACTTCACTGTTTTATTGATCCCCTTGCCTCTCAATTTGAGGTCAGATTTAACTGAACAAAAGTGAATCTCACCTGAAAATTTTGTGAAGTCATTTCATTTAGGTTTTCGGCTGCTTTAGTACAATTTTACCTGATTCTTGATTTTGGGCTATCAGCCACCAAAACATTTCTCATTACTGATCTTACCATATTATGTCCCTTTCCTTTTTCTCTTTTGTTGATTTCAAATTGTGGATATCATTCTTCCACAGCCTATATTTCATTTTGCACGCTAACAAATCTTACTTACATCCCCGCGCAAAGTGCGGGGTTACCTGCTAGTAGTATGTATTTGTATGTCATGTTCACTTTAGAATTTTCAGTTTTGAAGAAGTAATGATTTGGTTCATATATCAGACTCTGTACTGAGCTAGTTACTACTACTACTAGAAACTGCATCAATCTTGTTATGTTCTGTCTGATCATAGGGTTTCCTTGCATGTTAATAAAATAACTTGAAAGTTACAGAACAAAACACTAAGGGTTCTTAGAGCAGGAAAAAATGCTTAGATATATTTTATTCGTTGCAATCATATACTGAACCATGACTTTTCTGTTGAAATAGCTTTGTTTTAAAATTCCTGCAAACATGTTAGAAGCAACATTCTATATATATATATATATATATATATATATATATATATATATATATATATATATATATATATATATATATATATATATATATATATATATATATATATATATATATATATATATATATATATATATATATATATACAAAATAAGTTATTTTGTAGCCACCTCTATTTACGATAATTTTATATACTAATTTACGACAATGTCAGTATATATTTACGATAGTTGAATTACTATAACACATAGGAATATTTACCATAATGTTATAGTAAATCACATAGTAAGGAGTTACTATAATCTCGTAAATTAGCATAGCAATTATCGTAACTCAAATTGGCTACAGAATAAATTATTTTATAGCTAGTTGTAGGGTTATATATATATATATATACACATATACATATATATATATATCGGGAGAGTATACTCTATAGCTAGCTACAAAATAAGTTATTTTGTAGCCAGTATATTTACCATAATGTTATACTAATTTTATATATAGCTAGCCACCTCAAAGTGGCTACAGAATAAGTTATTCGGTAGCCAGCTATAGGGTTATATATATATATATATATATATATATATATATATATATATATATATATATATATATATATATATATATATATATAGCAGAAGCGAGCAAGCCCATTGATTCACTTACACAGTAACTAACACAGTAATCATGTCATCCTTGTATAGGAATCAAGTTAGAAGTTAGCGATGGGTGAATATTTGGGATAAAACCTCCTGAGAATAAGGCAGGTAAGTATAAAGCAATCCAATTATATAATTTCAGATGCTGTAATTTCAGACCCTGTTATGCAATTGGTTTGTGCTGTTAAGTCTCTGTTTTCACTTCTTGCAGGTTGGTCCACATAACTTTTGCTGCACTATCTTATTTTCATATTCATTGACAGGAGGGCTGTCCTAGTGATAATAGTAGTGAAGGTGCTATTTTTCATAATCATTGACAGTAGGCTTACATACTAGTGAGTACATTTGCTTGCCTAGAGAAGTTTAGCAACTTAGTGCTACTTCTAGTCTTGTTGAGTACTTTCGTACTCAGGGTTTGTTGAACCCTTGTTGCAGGTGCATCTCATG
Source organism: Saccharum hybrid cultivar R570 (assembly GCA_038087645.1). Lineage (NCBI taxonomy): Eukaryota > Viridiplantae > Streptophyta > Magnoliopsida > Poales > Poaceae > Saccharum > Saccharum hybrid cultivar. The sequence continues at coordinate 4,948,727 of JAQSUU010000198.1, forward strand.
AGCAGGTGTGTTTCGGACCCTGTTGCATGACCGTCTTTGCGGTAAGCGACGACGAGTAAGATGTTTGGCTCTTGGGCAGAGCGTCACGTTTTGGTGATTATAATAATGTTAATAATGCTACTCCACTATTATGGTTGTAATACTAAACTTAAGCTTTGTAAGTTTGAAACAACGGGTTTGTAAACTTATGTTATGTAAGATTTTCGCTTTTGTACTCTGATGTAATTTATTATATAAACTGTTATAATACTGTAATGCCTCTGAAATGTGATCCTGCTCGGAAGATCGTGGATGATTCGGGTTTCCCGAGGACACCCGACAGACTTCTTAAGTTCTATGGTACACATGTATGGTGGTTAGAGGTCTTTAAGACGATAACAAGTACATGTGGGCCATATTATTTAGGAGGTTCTGCCACAGCTGCCCAGATAACTGTGGGTTCACTCGATGGGTCGATCATCCTCCTATCTATCCCCATCAACAATACATCATATATCTATAGGGACGCATCTTTGATCTAGAGTATGACCCTGGAAGTGGTAACAGGGACAAGTCGGAGGACGACAGCATCAACGATGCAGAGGAGCCACTGTGCAATAATCCATACTGCCAGTGCCTATACCATAAGAAGCACGGGCCTCCTTCTCCGCCGCCACCGCCACTGCCGCCATCAATGGGGGGTTACTGTGGGGAAGACGCAACTCAGTTCAATATGTGGTACCATTTTTAGGCATGCTAGTTTAGTTTGTAACATGTCATTATTTAGTTCGTTAATATCAGTGTTTGAGTTTGAACTATGTTCATGTTGGCGCAAGTGGTAGTGTGTAACAGAACCGCCCAATTATACGAGATTAAGTAAGAAAATCATCCAACGGACGGACAATTTACCAAACTTAAGCCCGTATAACCCGGTAGTCCGTGAAATCTCGACGGATTTCAAACCATTTCACATCGCAGCCAAGATCGTAATAAGTTTAGCGATTACCGTCATAAGTTACATAGCAGTTCACGGCACAAAATACATCGGAGTTTAAACATAGTTATTACAAACCAGTTTCGAATAAAGTAGCGGAAGCATTAGTTCAAAGCGCACACACACACACGACTTTCCAAAATAAAGTGCCAGCTCGCGATCATCTCCCACAAAAGCATCAGGCGAGGAGTAGTGAGTGACCATTGCCCATGGTCCTAGGCTTCGCCCATCGCAGGGTAGAGACAGTTGATACAATAACCATAGTACATCTGTCCATCTGCAACAAGTGGGAACAAAGCCCTGAGTACGAGAAGGTACTCAGCTAGACTTACCCGACAGAACCAAAAATAAAACGACACCAAGGATCATGATAGGCTTTTTGGTGGGGTAGCTAACTCATTTGCAAGAAAAGCATTTTTAGCTTATCAATTCTTTTACAAAAGCATGTAATATTTTAATTCTTTATTCCCCTGTCAACTATGTTTGCACTTATGCTAAAGTAACCATGTAATTAAGCAAGCAAGGATTACCATTGATAATTAACAATAATTACCATGTCATTTTCCACATAACTATCCAAGTGTTTCATCAATATTACTACGATGAAGTAACTCAAGTCAAGTGTTCACTATCCAGTGAACGATGGCGATTCGAATCGATTATTGACCAGCTGGTAATTTATTCCTCACACAAACCTCACTCACCCGCTAAAGTGAGGTATTGGTCACCGAGTCAACCATTCAGGTAAAGTCGCGAGCTTGCCAGGAACCACATGTACCCGGGGGCCGCCCGACTGCTCTTTGGCCTTATCATCGCGCCCCCGTTTCCTGCCACTACTGCTCCGGTACAGTGCGTTGCGGGCAATCCACTCGGCCCGAATAATCTCCCGGCTTCGCGGTCGAAAGGTACTTTATTCGGCCAGCTAAATGTGAGGCATGCGTTCAACATGACCCGAGGCCCGACATCGGACGGTCCTTAACCGACACAGACGGAAGACACTACAGTCCAGAACCCTGCAAGCTTCCGCCCGGTCTCAAATTCATTTCCACACTTAGTTATTCCCACATGATATTCTTTCACATAAAACCAGGTAATCCCTTATAGCTCGCGGATGACAGGCAATCACCCGACTTCTACCGGTCTAAGCAAACGAAGCAATTACTGACCGTGGACACCAGGGTGACAAGGATCGGGTAAAACAAGGTGAAACAAGGTATAATGCAGCAACGTTTGCAAACAACTCCTAAACTTAATGCATCAGATTAAGAAAAATTAATAAATAATTATTCGGAAACCGGGGGAGAAATGCTCCGGGGCTTGCCTCGCTCAAAGGAGCTGGGACGATGGTCAGGGCACTCCGGAAGTTCTTCACCGGACTCCTCTTCTGCTTCTGCTGGCTCCGGTTCCGTCACTTCGGGCTGTTCCTCTGCGTCCTCGGGAACTACTGCCGGAACCACTTCCTGCGATCCTGTATGATGCAAAAGTATGAGTGCAACATGCATAGGTGCACTGCAAAGGTGACATGAGATGATGATGATGATGCTGAATGCATGCGATGTAGTGAGCATGTTACGTTATTGGATTACATGGAACTTATGACTCTTCTACAAGGTAGTCTACGTCATCCAAGAACATGTACTCGAAAACTACCACCACTATTCTCTACCATGCAAGAGTACTTGAACAATCAAGATGCTTCAAAGATACACCAAAGTATATTTTACTAACTATCTTTGCATTAAGAAGGAATGGAAACCCTAATTAGCCCTATGGTTGAACAACAACACATATTTTAGTAGCTCAGAAAAATCTTAGAAAGTTACAGTGGATTACTAATATCAAGAATAGCCTGACACAAGATTTTTACTGCTTTTGGATTACTAGAACTAACTATACAAAAATAACAAACTGAGGCCCAAAATGGAGATGTAAAATACTTTACATTATGAAAAGTATCAAACAACAGATTTAGGAATTTTCCTACTATCTACTCCCCAAACAAACACTATAGAAAAATTATCACTTGCATGTTTTATTCAAATTTATTTAAATAACAAAAATAACAAATATTAGTGATAGAAAGCATTTGAACTACAACCATACATTTTTCTACAGAACAACCATAATATAAAATTACCCTAGCAAGTACATGGCACAAAAAGGATTAATAAACTTGGAACCACATTTTTCTGATTTTTCTACATTTTCTTATCAATTTTTCAAGAAAACACCAATTTCAAGGATTAAAAAAAACACTACAGAAAAGTAATGAAATATTGGCATGCAACATTTTTATATTGTAGATCTGATTCAAATGAGTACATAGAAATTTATTTCACCATTTTTGGAGCTAAAATGACCAAGAAAACATTTTCTAAAGCCTTTTTATCAAGAATAATAAAACAGAAAAATGAAAAATGGATTTCTTTACTGGCGCTGGGCCGGCCCGAGAAAAACAGTCGGCCCACGGCGGTTCGCGGCCTGCTCACGCGCGCGAGGAGCGAAGAGCGAGCTGGCCCGGCTCGGGCTTCGGCCCAAGGCCGGCCTGGCCTCGCGCGGTCGGGCGCGGCCGCGGTCACGCCACACCGGCGACCCTGGCCGCGGCAGCGCGGCGACTGCCACCGGCCAGCGGCCGTCTCCGGTCGCGAGCGGACGGAGCAAGGAGCGCACGAGAACCGCGACGAGAGGGCGAACCCATTTTTGGAGCTAGGGAGGCGAGAGGGGTAGCGGGGAGCCGCCTCGGCGGGAGGCCGCGCGCGGTGGCGCCATGGCCGCCGACGGCGAAAACACGGGATCCCCACCTGCTGGGCTCGGAAGGTGGCGACAAGGTGCGCACGGGCTGTCGGAGAAAGGGGCGAAGTCGGGTGCGCGAGAAGGCGAGCAATGGCGGCTCACCGGCGGCCAATTTGGTCGGCGGGTGCGGCGGTGGCGGTGTTCGCGCGGGCGGCGCTCGCGGGGCAGAGAGCGAAGGAGGGCCGGGGCGAGGAAGCTGGGAATGGGAGAGCGGGTGCGGAGCGCGGGCGGCTTAGAAGACCGAGGCGCGCGCTGCGGGGGCCACCGGCGGCCAGATGGCGACGGCGAGCGGCGCATGCCGGCCACGGGGCGCGCGGCGTCTGCGCGGGCGCGCGCGTGTCGCGGCGTGCGCTGGCGAGCGGCCACGACGCGCGGGCGAGCGGGCGAGCGCGCGGGTGGCTGGGCCGGGCTGCCTCGCGAACGGGCCGAGAAATGAGGCTGCGGCCTGCTAAGGCAAATTTCATTTTTTTCCAATTTTCTAAATTCAAATTCAAATGCATTTCAAACTTCAAACTACATTTTGAACAAGAAGAAGACATTTTCTGGAATTGACCCAAAAATAAAAGTTGCTCAGAATTAAATTCTCTACAACTTTGATTAATGGGTCAACTGAAAATTCTTGATAGATTTTGAATGGCAGAATAAAAGCTAAAATAGGGAATATTTTTGAATATTTTTCATAAATATTTTTGAACCAGTTTTGACAAAATTTGGGTCATCTAGTTGCTCCAAAATTTTGAACTAGGGTTCCAAGTGATGTAAAATTTATAGTTGCAAGATTTTTGGTACAATGTGATTATCATATTAATATAATTCATCACAGATATTATTTTCAAGCTTTTATTTTAATCAAATTATAAATTATCACACATGATTATAATGATATGAATGCTGTGCAATATGATTGTTATGCAAAAATGCATTGCGTAACACCGGAGTGTTACAGCCCTCCCCTTATAAAAATCTCGTCCCGAGATTTGGGTTACGAACCATTTATTATAAAAATCTTCGTATGCCTTCTTTAAGTATTCACCCGTTTTCCAAGATGCATCCCCTTCATCATGATGACTCCATTGTATCTTATACGTTTTCACCACACTGTTTCGAGTAGCCCTTTCCTTGGAATCCAATACTCGAACTGGCTGCTCACGATACACCAGATCTGACTTGAGTTTTATGCCTCGAGGTTCAATCCTTTCCTCTGGAACGCGCAAACACTTCTTGACTCTGGTAATTCCAATTTGTAAGCCACAGGACCCTTCCTTTCCAAGATTTTGTAAGGTCCTACAAATCTGGCGGCCAGCTTTCTGCGCACACCAAACCGTTTCTTTTTCATTGGCGTAACTTTTAGATAAACATAGTCACCAACTTCGAACACAAGCGGTCTCCTTCTCTTATCCGCATAACTTTTCTGACGTGACTGAGCCGCTCTCATATTCTGCTGGATGATATGAACTTTCTTTTCGGCTTCCTCCACGAAGTCAATACCATAATACCTTCTTTCTCCTGGCTCAATCTAGTTTAAAGGTGTTCTACACTTCCGGCCATACAGAGCCTCAAAAGGTGCCATCTTGATACTCTCTTGATAGCTGTTATTGTATGCGAACTCTGCTAACGGTAACCATGACTCCCATGAACCTCTGGAAGACAACACACAAGCTCTTAACATATCCTCTAGAACAGCATTAACTCTTTCAGTCTGACCATCTGTTTGAGGATGATAGGCAGTGCTACGAATCAGACTAGTCCCCAAACCTTTGTGCAAATGCTCCCAAAAGTGAGCAGTGAACTGTGACCCTCTGTCAGACACTATAGTCTTTGGTATGCCATGCAATCTCACAATCTCTGCAATATACTTCTCAGCATATTGAGGTGGTCTATATTCCGTTTTGACAGGCAAAAAGTGGGTTGTCTTAGTAAGACGATCCACAATTACCCAAATAGAATCGTGACCTTTTTGAGTAGTGGGTAGACCCGTGATAAAATCCATACTTATATCATCCCACTTCTAACTCGGTACTGACAAAGGTTGTAACATTCCGGCAGGCTTCATGTGAATTGCTTTCACTCTATAACATGTGTCACATCTGGCTACATACGCTGCAATTTCCTTCTTCATCTTGGTCCACCAATAACGAGGTCTTAGTTCTTGATACATTTTACTGCTGCCAGGATGAATAGACAACTTAGAGAGATGAGCTTCATCCATAATTTTATTCTTAAGCTCTCTATCCTTTGGAACAACAAGACGGTTGTCGAACCACAACACATCTTGCTCATCCACCCTGAAGTGTTTCGAGGGTTCTTCTTGAATCTTCTTTTTGATGTGGAATATCCCTTTGTCTGCTTTCTGTCCTTCTATAATCTTACTCTCTAAGGAACAACTGACCTGAATACTATGTAGCACGGCAGGGTGCATTAGATCGAAACCATCTTCCAGTAAGGGTTGCATATTCAGACAATGTGACTTTCTGCTTAAAGCATCAGCTACCACATTGGCTTTCCCAGGGTGATATTGTACATTCAAGTTGTAGTCTTTGATTAGTTCTAACCATCTTCGCTGTCTCATGTTCAATTCTGGTTGGGTGAAAATGTACTTGAGACTCTTATGATCGGTGAAAATGTTGCACACATTACCCAGTAAATAGTGTCTCCAAATCTTTAAGGCATGCACTACAGCGGCAAGCTCAAGATCATGTGTCGGATAATTGATTTCATGTTTTCTCAACTGCCGGAAGGCATAAGCAATGACTCTTCCTTCTTGCATCAGCACACATCCTAATCCTGTCTTTGATGCGTCACAGAACACATCAAAAGGTTTCTCGATGTCGGGCTGTGCAAGAACTGGAGCAGTGGTCAACAGTTTCCGCAAGGTATGGAAAGCTGTCTCACACTCCTCTGTCCACACAAACTTGTGATCTTTCTGTAACAGACTTGTCATTGGCTTGGCAATCTTCGAGAAGTCTGGGATAAAGCGGCGATAGTAACCAGCTAACCCTAGGAAACTCCTGACTTCTGACACTGAGGTTGGAGTCTTCCAATCCATAACCTCTTGCACTTTACTCGGATCTACAGAAACTCCATTCCCAGATAGAATATGACCGAGGAAGGGAACTTTCTTCAACCAAAATTCACATTTGCTGAACTTAGCATATAACTTATGATCTCTCAGCCTGGTCAAGGCAATTCTCAGATGCTCTTCATGATCTTTCTCATTTTCAGAGTATACTAGAATGTCATCAATGAAGACAACTACAAACTTGTCCAACTCTGGCATGAAAACCGTATTCATCAGATACATAAAATATGCAGGAGCATTTGTTAGTCCAAATGACATAACAAGATACTCGTACAACCCGTATCTGGTAGAAAAGGCGGTTTTCGGAACATCTTGTGGTCTAATCTTTATCTGATGATACCCGGACCTTAGGTCTATCTTGGAGAACACTCTAGCCTTAGCTAACTGATCAAACAGAACGTCAATATGAGGCAAGAGATATTTATTCTTGATGGTTACAGCATTAAGAGGTCGATAATCCACACACATTCTGAGAGTACCCTCTTTCTTTTTCTTTACGAACAAGGCAGGACATCCCCATTCAGACTTACTTGGGCGGATAAACCCCTTCTTTAATAATTCTTCCAACTATTTCTTCAACTCAGCTAACTCATCCGGAGGCATCCGATAGGGTCTCCTCGAAATCGGAGCTGTCCCGGGGATCAACTCGATTCCAAACTCAACATCTCTGTCTGGAGGAAGGCCAGGTAACTCGTCTGGAAACACATCCGGGAACTCACACACTACCGGGATCTGGTGGATAGGAGCAACTTCCATGGCACAGGTCACACTCACAAGATCTGTTCTTTTAGGCAATGGTACCTGGAAAGTACCCTCTGCCTGGGGATCTTTAAGGGTAAGCATCCGACTGCTTGTATCTATGACTGCTTCCCAGTCTTTCATCCAGTTCATTCCTATTATTACATCCAAAACTAGTCCAGGCATAACTACCAGGTTCACTCGAAACTTCCGACTACCTAACTCAAGGGTTGCCCCTCTAACCATCTTATTGGTTAACACATCAGCTCCTGCTGAACTTATGCGATAACCATAACCCAATTATGTGCATAGTTGTTCATGCTTCCGTGCAAATGCTTGACTCATAAAAGAATGCGAGGATCCAGAATCAAAAAGAACAACTGCAGGGTGATGGTTCACAAGAAACTTACCAGCAGTTACAGGCTCTCCCTCAGGAACTTCATCAATGGTGGTGTGGTGCACACGAGCATTGTAAGTCTGTTGCTTCTTTTTAGGCGGATAAGGGCAGAACTTTGAAAAGTGGCCTGGCTGACCACAGTTGTAGCAGGGCCCTTTCACTGTACCAGCAGACCCTATAGCTCCCTTGGAGTTGCTCTGTTCTGCAGCTGCGTTGGTCTTTGTTGGCGGCACTGCCATCTTGTACGGTTTCTGTGGTCACTTGTAGTTCTGGGTTTTATGCTGTGGCGGCCTGAACCTTGCACCAGGTGCGGACGGACGATAAGATAAACGATTTGCAGTGACAACTCTGGACTGGGATGGTCCTGACTCAAACACTCTCTTGCGATTCTTGGATGCGGTGTAGGCGTTATTATTCTTTTCTTGCTTCAAACAATCACTGATAAAGTCGTTGAATCTGTTGCGGGTATTGGTACCCACATGCTTCATCATCTTCGAACTTAACCCTCTCTTGAAGCTAGCAATCTTCTTTGCATCTGTGTCAACCATGTCTGGAGCATAGCGGCACAAGTTATTAAAGGCATGCAGATACTGGGTCACCGTCTTGGTACCCTGATTCAAGGCTAAGAACTCTCCAAGCTTCATCTCAACCAACCCTGGAGGAATATAAACTCCCTTAAAAGCTTCAGTGAAATCTCTCCAAGTAATCTGGACATTGGGAGGAAAAGTGGTGCGGTGATGCTTCCACCACATTTCTGCTGGTCCCTGTAACTGATGTGCAGCATATTCTGTTTTCAGAACTTCTGTCAGCCTCAACACACGGAACTTATCTTCCATAGTGTTGATCCATTCTTCGGCATCGAGTGGCTCTGCTGCTTCCTTGAAAATAGGTGGCCTAGTATCCATGAAATCCTTAAAACTGCTGTACTGGTTCACTCCATGGCCACCACCTTGATTATTACCTCTTTGAACATTTTCAGCGATGGTACGCAGAAAATCTTCCATATTCCTCTGTGACTGTTCAGCACTGCGTTGACTTCCAAGAAACTGTGTGAAGAACATCTCTACAGTGAGCGGCGGAGGAGGGGGCAAATGTGGCTCTGGCCGTGGTTCCTGGTGGTTGACGTTGTTTGCACCACTTCCACCAGCTCCTGCACCGTTGCCACCAGTCTCAGCGGCTTCATACGTGGCACGACGAGTGTTGGCCATCTGCATATTTCAGCAACAAGCAACAATTGAGTGAAGTTGTAGAATTGTGTTCGAATGAACAATCATGCCATACTGAATTCATTGGAGAGAACAAGTCATACAAGAAAACAGAGGCGCAATAATTTTATTCCAATTAAACAACAGCACCAATTAAGTTACTTCAAATGCAACATCGCGTTCCATACAACCACGTTGCCAGCATACACACACTGGACTTTTATGCGTTCGGGTATCGCATACACAACCAAACTCCGAAAGATCGTCAGTCTCAAGGTCGAACAGGATACAACATGATACATGGAAACCAAAAGAAGGCCATCGCGTCAAGCCTAGCTACTAACGCAGGACACTATCCTACTCCTCGGGGCTGTCGTCGAGGTCGGAGGCGTCGCCATCGCTACCTTCAGCCGCAGCGTCGTCGTCGATGTCCATCTGAGCGGCGTTCGGAGGAGCATACGGGCCCATCCCGTTGTAGAGGGCGTGGAACTCTTCATGCAAGTTGGCATTGTACTCTTCTAGCTCCTCGACCCTCTGCCTCAGAAGGTCCCTCTCGTTCCAGGCTTCATTCCTTTCTTGTACTAGCTGTTCCATCATGCGGTCTGCATTTCTGTTGGCCTGAGTCAGCCTCTGTACCTGCTGCATGGAACTCTCGCCTCTCTCGAGAGCTCGGTCCCGCTGCAAGCTCATGTCAGCCAACTGCTCCTGCAAGCTAGCTATGGCACGTGCTTGCTTTTTCTTCTGCTTCCTTGCTTCAAGCCGATCATCACCACGTAGGCCAGTCAAGGTCCAATAGGTATTCTCCAGACCTTGGTATGCTCTGATGGCTGCATACATGGCACTCATGGTGTGGTTGTCGCTAGCCCGTCCTTCACTGGGGCCTCTAACCAGGGCACTTCCTTGCGGCTGTACCCAAATGGCGTCGCGAGGATCATCTCTCGGGAAAGTACCGGCCAAAGCTGCTGCCAACTCATTGGAAAATCTGCTCATGATGTCTCGGATGACGTGAAAGGCTGCGCCCTCTGCACCCTCGACTGGAGTGCGTCCTTCAAACTCCAGATGCCAACCATCCCATTCTGGCGCATCACCAAGAGCAGGGACGGTAATCTCCACAACAGCAAGTCCATCTTCAGCTAACTGGCTCTCGCTCCAAGAGTAAACTGGCTCTTGACCCTCCAGGTACCCCACATCATGGAGCACTCTCCAAAGCAAGGTGGGCATGCCAAACTCGCTTAGAAAAGTGTCCGTGTTGCGGTGCTCCCGCGGGGCCAGCTGACGACGGGGTGCTCTTCCGCCAGTGGACTTACGGGCAGTCTGCTTCGTGCGGGCCATCTGTAGCACAAGTTTTAATTACCCGGTGAGAACATATTTTAGTTGAGGTCGCTTTTATCAAAATGGGATAATCCTTTTATAAGGGGAGGAATGCATGACATGAATGGAATGCGCAGACAACATGATGCATGCACGAGTCTTACGTTCTCACAAACTTAGGAAATAAAGACATCTAACGGTGAATTCGGTGGCATACAAACGATCTCTCATATACGTAACTAATTCGGTCTACACGATACGCTGTTATGTACCTGCAGAAAATTCATTTCAGCCCATTCCCCATGAATGCATGAAAGCAGTAAATTTACCTACACGCTTTACACGAATCCCCAGATGCGTGTACAACGGTAGTAACTACCCAAACACATCGTCCTATTGACGGCATCGCCTCAACGGACGGAACACCCACACATGCGATACTTTCATAAAAATATGTGTAGAACATGTAATTATCCAAGTATCATATAAGCACTCTCCCTAAATCGGCGGTGTATCCGATCATGCTCTCACAGCTCACATTTACCGAAGCGTAGAGGTAACTGATCCATACATTACCACTCAATTAAGTGGTACTCATACAATAGCACGCCGTATGAGCAACGAGAAAGAAATATGGTGCAAGAACCCCCAAGTTAGTACTTAAATAGCCACCTAGAGTCCTTAACTGGGCATACAGGATATGACCACTGGCACACTTTTAGTTTAAAAATCACACTTTTTAAACAGAGTTTTGTTTTAAATACACTTATGAACAGTAATTACGCTAAACCTTGCTCCGATGCCAGCTGTAACAGAACCGCCCAATTATACGAGATTAAGTAAGAAAATCATCCAACGGACGGACAATTTACCAAACTTAAGCCCGTATAACCTGTTAGTCCGTGAAATCTCGACGGATTTCAAACCATTTCACATCGCAGCCAAGATCGTAATAAGTTTAGCGATTACCGTCATAAGTTATATAGCAGTTCGCGGCACAAAATACATCGGAGTTTAAACATAGTTATTACAAACCAGTTTCGAATAAAGTAGCGGAAGCATTAGTTCAAAGCGCACACACACACGACTTTCCAAAATAAAGTGCCAGCTCGCGATCATCTCCCACAAAAGCATCAGGCGAGGAGTAGTGAGTGACCATTGCCCATGGTCCTAGGCTTCGCCCATCGCAGGGTAGAGACAGTTGATACAATAACCATAGTACATCTGTCCATCTGCAACAAGTGGGAACAAAGCCCTGAGTACGAGAAGGTACTCAGCTAGACTTACCCGACAGAACCAAAAATAAAACGACACCAAGGATCATAATAGGCTTTTTGGTGGGGTAGCTGACTCATTTGCAAGAAAAGCATTTTTAGCTTATCAATTCTTTTACAAAAGTATGTAATATTTTAATTCTTTATTCCCCTGTCAACTATGTTTGCACTTATGCTAAAGTAACCATGTAATTAAGCAAGCAAGGATTACCATTGATAATTAACAATAATTACCATGTCATTTTCCACATAACTATCCAAGTGTTTCATCAATATTACTACGATGAAGTAACTCAAGTCAAGTGTTCACTATCCAGTGAACGATGGCGATTCGAATCGATTATTGACCAGCTGGTAATTTATTCCTCACACAAACCTCACTCACCCGCTAAAGTGAGGTATTGGTCACCGAGTCAACCATTCAGGTAAAGTCGCGAGCTTGCCAGGAACCACATGTACCCGGGGGCCGCCCGACTGCTCTTTGGCCTTATCATCGCGCCCCCGTTTCCTGCCACTACTGCTCCGGTACAGTGCGTTGCGGGCAATCCACTCGGCCCGAATAATCTCCCGGCTTCGCGGTCGAAAGGTACTTTATTCGGCCAGCTAAATGTGAGGCATGCGTTCAACATGACCCGAGGCCCGACATCGGACGGTCCTTAACCGACACAGACGGAAGACACTACAGTCCAGAACCCTGCAAGCTTCCGCCCGGTCTCAAATTCATTTCCACACTTAGTTATTCCCACATGATATTCTTTCACATAAAACCAGGTAATCCCTTATAGCTCGCGGATGACAGGCAATCACCCGACTTCTACCGGTCTAAGCAAACGAAGCAATTACTGACCGTGGACACCAGGGTGACAAGGATCGGGTAAAACAAGGTGAAACAAGGTATAATGCAGCAACGTTTGCAAACAACTCCTAAACTTAATGCATCAGATTAAGAAAAATTAATAAATAATTATTCGGAAACCGGGGGAGAAATGCTCCGGGGCTTGCCTCGCTCAAAGGAGCTGGGACGATGGTCAGGGCACTCCGGAAGTTCTTCACCGGACTCCTCTTCTGCTTCTGCTGGCTCCGGTTCCGTCACTTCGGGCTGTTCCTCTGCGTCCTCGGGAACTACTGCCGGAACCACTTCCTGCGATCCTGTATGATGCAGAAGTATGAGTGCAACATGCATAGGTGCACTGCAAAGGTGACATGAGATGATGATGATGCTGAATGCATGCGATGTAGTGAGCATGTTACGTTATTGGATTACGTGGAACTTATGACTCTTCTACAAGGTAGTCTACGTCATCCAAGAACATATACTCGAAAACTACCACCACTATTCTCTACCATGCAAGAGTACTTGAACAATCAAGATGCTTCAAAGATACACCAAAGTATATTTTACTAACTATCTTTGCATTAAGAAGGAATGGAAACCCTAATTAGCCCTATGGTTGAACAGCAACACATATTTTAGTAGCTCAGAAAAATCTTAGAAAGTTACAGTGGATTACTAATATCAAGAATAGCCTGACACAAGATTTTTACTGCTTTTGGATTACTAGAACTAACTATACAAAAATAACAAACTGAGGCCCAAAATGGAGATGTAAAATACTTTACATTATGAAAAGTATCAAACAACAGATTTAGGAATTTTCCTACTATCTACTCCCCAAACAAACACTATAGAAAAATTATCACTTGCATGTTTTATTCAAATTTATTTAAATAACAAAAATAACAAATATTAGTGATAGAAAGCATTTGAACTACAACCATACATTTTTCTACAGAACAACCATAATATAAAATTACCCTAGCAAGTACATGGCACAAAAAGGATTAATAAACTTGGAACCACATTTTTCTGATTTTTCTACATTTTCTTATCAATTTTTCAAGAAAACACCAATTTCAAGGATTAAAAAAAACACTACAGAAAAGTAATGAAATATTGGCATGCAACATTTTTATACTGTAGATCTGATTCAAATGAGTACATAGAAATTTATTTTACCATTTTTGGAGCTAAAATGACCAAGAAAACATTTTCTAAACCTTTTTATCAAGAATAATAAAACAGAAAAATGAAAAATGGATTTCTTTACTGGCGCTGGGCCGGCCCGAGAAAAACAGTCGGCCCACGGCGGTTCGCGGCCTGCTCACGCGCGCGGGGAGCGAAGAGCGAGCTGGCCCGGCTCGGGCTTCGGCCCAAGGCCGGCCTGGCCTCGCGCGGTCGGGCGCGACCGCGGTCACGCCACGCCGGCGACCCTGGCCGCGGCAGCGCGGCGACTGCCACCGGCCAGCGGCCGTCTCCGGTCGCGAGCGGACGGAGCAAGGAGCGCACGAGAACCGCGACGAGAGGGCGAACCCGTTTTTGGAGCTAGGGAGGCGAGAGGGGTAGCGGGGAGCCGCCTCGGCGGGAGGCCGCGCGCGGTGGCGCCATGGCCGCCGACGGCGAAAACACGGGATCCCCACCTGCTGGGCTCGGAAGGTGGCGACAAGGTGCGCACGGGCTGTCGGAGAAAGGGGCGAAGTCGGGTGCGCGAGAAGGCGAGCAATGGCGGCTCACCGGCGGCCAATTTGGCCGGCGGGTGCGGCGGTGGCGGTGTTCGCGCGGGCGGCGCTCGCGGGGCAGAGAGCGGAGGAGGGCCGGGGCGAGGAAGCTGGGAATGGGAGAGCGGGTGCGGAGCGCGGGCGGCTTAGAAGACCGAGGCGCGCGCTGCGGGGGCCACCGGCGGCCAGATGGCGACGGCGAGCGACGCATGCCGGCCACGGGGCGCGCGGCGTCTGCGCGGGCGCGCGCGTGTCGCGGCGTGCGCTGGCGAGCGGCCACGACGCGCGGGCGAGCGGGCGAGCGCGCGGGTGGCTGGGCCGGGCTGCCTCGCGAACGGGCCGAGAAATGAGGCTGCGGCCTGCTAAGGCAAATTTCATTTTTTTCCAATTTCCTAAATTCAAATTCAAATGCATTTCAAACTTCAAACTACATTTTGAACAAGAAGAAGACATTTCCTGGAATTGACCCAAAAATAAAAGTTGCTCAGAATTAAATTCTCTACAACTTTGATTAAGGGGTCAACTGAAAATTCTTGATAGATTTTGAATGGCAGAATAAAAGCTAAAATAGGGAATATTTTTGAATATTTTTCATAAATATTTTTGAACCAGTTTTGACAAAATTTGGGTCATCTAGTTGCTCCAAAATTTTGAACTAGGGTTCCAAGTGATGTAAAATTTATAGTTGCAAGATTTTTGGTACAATGTGATTATCATATTAATATAATTCATCACAGATATTATTTTCAAGCTTTTATTTTAATCAAATTATAAAGTATCACACATGATTATAATGATATGAATGCTGTGCAATATGATTGTTATGCAAAAATGCATTGCGTAACACCGGAGTGTTACATAGTGGAACTGTTGAACCTTGTAATAAGTGTGTACCATTTAGCTACTCTTTTCCTCGATCGTGCAAGTGTTTTATTTCCAACATGTCACTTTCCAACATGTCCTAGTATTATAAAAAAAGTACATGTGGTCGAGGTTACCGATGAAAGCACGAAGCAGCAGGAAACACAGCCCCCAGGCAAGGAGCGGCAGAGTTGTTTCTCCCCCAGTCAGGGAGCGGCAGCCATAAAACACTCTTACACGTTGTCGAACGCTTCAGTGAGTTTGAAAAGTATAATCTAAGCTAAGAGAACGTTCCACATCAGTAGTATTGCATCGAAGTCCCGTTTGATGAGGAGAACATAAGACTCATGGAAACAAAATGCTCATCACATGAAGTTGCACATTACAAGTTCACTGGAACACATAAAACATCACATTACAAGCTCAAATCCATTAGTTCCAAATACATGAAGGTGCAAATTATTTCGACATACTGCTAGGACACATAAGTTTAACACTAAGTAGGTTCTTCGACACATGACTTGGATACATAAATGATGACATAGAGTGCAACAAAGGGTCTCCAACTTCATCCTGCCATGAAAATGACCAAGTAAACATGCAGTATATATGACATTGGTAAGTAACACATAGATCATTTTTTTATCGTTGAAATGTTATCCTTATATAATTGCTATACTTACATGCACTCTATGTTCCAGGAGTGTAAGGTTCCCTCGGCCGCCTCCGTCTCTTCGGATTGGTAGGCACCACGTTAGGGGTGTGGCCAACGTCCATGTGGTCCCGATGACGGTGATGCCGTCCTTGGCCCTGCGCATGGCTCGTCCCCTACACATAGGTCGGCCCCTGCTCAGATAAAAGACAAATCAGTGTTAGATTGTGGCATTCTTATATAACATGGGCTAGACAAATAAGAAAATTTGCTTATTTAGTTTTACTTGTTCGTCTCCTTGGGTTCCCAACGAGGCATCAAAGAGCTGCGATATGCCAATCTCCTGGTGCTGAGAAGGGTCCACCGGGGTGTGCTGGTACGGACTGGGCTGGTACGGGGCGTGCTGGTACGGGCTGTGCTGGTACGGGTTTTGCTAGAAAGGTACGTGTTGGAAGTTGTCCTATTGGAAAGGACCGTGGTGGATAGAGCCCTGCGGGTACGGGCCTCGCTGGGAGAAGCCCTACTGGAAAGGACCCTGCTGGAAGAAGCCCTGCTGGAAAAGACCGAGGTGGGAAGGGCCCTGCTGCGTTGGGTGCCTGTGCTGGGGTATGCCGAAGCCCGGTGCCTCGTCCTCGTTGGACGACTCTGAGTCGTCGTCCTCTACCTCAACTGAGACCTTGTCGGGGTGGTGTGGTGGTGTACGTGTGCTGGAGGTGGACCCTGCCACGAGGTCCGAAGAGCCCGCAGGTGCCCTCAGAGAAGCCGAAGCTGTGCTCTAGGAACGCGGAGGGTTTGCTGGTGGCTCCCACGGAGTGTCCATGCAGCTCAACTTCTAGGTTAGCTTCCTCAAACTCTTGCTCATTTTCTACAAACACATATGTGGACTCATGTTATTTAGGACAACCTTTTGACTCGTACAACATTATAGGAAATTTTTAACGTGTTGCTTATGTGCACAAATGTCTCAAGCGCGCCTCGCCCTTTGTTCCTGCAATCGTGTAGTTGAAACGCTGCTTCGTTGGATATCATTGATAATTGTCTGGCTTGCGTACATAAACGAGGTTTCACCTTGATGTCATAATTTACTAAAACTGGAATACAACCCACCCAAAGCGCACGGGCCCAGGATCTTACCCCATGTCTCTGAAGGGGGCTCTCTGTGGCTGCGTTTCGCGCATAGTTGCCTCTTCGTATTCGTCGGCGACGATGTCGTCCTCGGAGTCGGTGGGAAGTTCTCCCCCTTGTACGCCTGCCTCACCTGCACACGGGTCGACCTGTGAAGCCACCGTAGGTACTCGTTGAAGGCGTGTGGGTCGTGTGGCGGGCCATCTTGTAGCGGCTGCTTCACCCTTCTCTCCCACCTCTCGATGTATTGTGCGTGTATCTCACGCCAGTCCTTCTGAAAAAATGAGAGTTAAAAGGAAATACAAATCCTCGCGGGCATCTGAAGAAACGACGGCCTCCACCGTCACAGTCGTTGTACATCTGCACGACGCAATCCTCACCGTGACAGCATTTTGGCCAATCTTCCGTGCGGTTGTCGTATGATTTAAGAGGTCTCTCGTGAGTGAAGTCACTCTTGCTCTCCAAAGAAAATTATTCTATAGGTTTCTCAAAAGAATCAGGATCCAGAGAACCCTTCCACACAATCAGAGGTCCCTTTATCACTCCCTTTCCTCTACCTCTGCTCGACGAACCTCCGCCCGACATTTGAACTACAACTAAACAAGAAAATAACTTGTGTGATGGCCGGGATGAGGAGAGGGGGGGCGTGGCGCCGAAACAACAAATGACCAGAGCTCAAGAGGAGAAGAGAATAAAAGGCGCCCTACGCTTGCCGCTCCTTGATCTGGGGAGCGACAGACTTGCTGACGTGGCAGTGGCGAAAAGCGGGCACGGGGCTGCCGCTCCCCCCTGGAGGAGCGGCTCCTCCAGGGGGGAGCGGCAGCCCCGTGCCCGCTTTTCGCCACTGCCACGTTAGCATCTTTGTCGCTCCTCCATGTGGGGAGCAGCAAAGTTGAAATGCCGCTCCCTCGCGTGGGAAGCAGCCAAAAGTGTTAGATATAAAAAAACTTTCGATGCTAAAATTAAAAATAGTTTTTAAAAGGTGTTAAAAAAATTCTCCTCCTTAAATGTTTAGTCTTTACTCTTTACTCCCTGTCTCCCTCCGTTCCAAATTTTAAGTCATTTTGCCCTGTTCGCTTGATTAGCCATGGTATAGTGTTTTTCTTTCACAACAAATCAGCGAGCAGTACTTAGTGAAACAAGATATAACTCATATTTAGGTGCATATCAAGATTTATTGTAACTAAAAACACGAAAACGACTTATAATTTGGAACTAAGGGAGTACTCATCATTTACCTTCAGTTCCTTTCAAAAATTCACATCTCCCCCGAAGCATCTCGACCTCACAGAAACTGTGACTTCACAATGGCAATTGGCAAGCACCCCACACGTACAGCCGCCGCAAAACCACGCTTTGTTTTATAGTGAAAACCGAGGATGCTAGCTTTGCATTGCAATGCATTATTGGTCATCAAGATTCGGTGCTCTGTCTGGACTGTCCGTGCCAGCTTCCTCAGTGAGGGTGGTGGGCTGGTGGCCAAGAGCGCGAAATGGTCAGATACTGGTCATAGCACGTCGCTACGTACCTCTGCTGCTTGCTCCGATCCAGAGCTGCTCCAGTACGTACGTAGGGCCTTGGCAGACGAACTCGGGTGGTCCACACGTCTGTCTGCCACACGCAAATCCCACGTTTGACATGCATAGTCGCCACCGATCCAGATTCAGGACTCGTTTAGTTCCATCAAACTTCTAAAAGTTTTATAAGATTTTCCGTCATATTGAATATTTAGACACATGCATGAAGTATTAAATATAGGTAAAAAAATAACTAATTACACAATTTAGTTGTAAATCACG
Source organism: Saccharum hybrid cultivar R570 (assembly GCA_038087645.1). Lineage (NCBI taxonomy): Eukaryota > Viridiplantae > Streptophyta > Magnoliopsida > Poales > Poaceae > Saccharum > Saccharum hybrid cultivar. The sequence goes on from JAQSUU010000198.1 coordinate 4,967,490, forward strand.
AGACGAATCTTTCGAACTTAATTAACTCATGATTAGACACTATTTGCCAAATACAAACAAAAGTATTACTGTGCTTTCAAAAACTTTACAGGTGCAACTAACACAGCCTCAAGAGAATAACGTCTGCACCTTTCGTTTCGTTGCCTCTGCTTCCAGTTAACGTACGTACTAATAATAATAACGTCCACACCTTTCGTTTCGTTGCCCACTAATTGCTTAATTCCACCACTGCTCTCATTAGATGTTTATTGGGCGTCTTTTCATTTTGTTTACTATCTAGCACAACTCACATAGAAACTATATGTGTAATATATCTATGCAATTCTGATAAATTAATCAATTACTGTTCTAAATGTTTTTTCATCAGTAAAAGTACATGCATAGGTTTTTTTTCCCTTTGCACACTGGCACCTCCACGTAACTTCAATAAAAATTTAGTTGAAATCTTTGCTTAATATATGGTGACCGTTGTTGAAGCTTATGTCTGGAAACGCCATGAATCTATATTTGGATTTTCATATTTTGATCTTATTAATTAGTTACTATAAATTTTTATCCTCAAGTCAAATTGAAACTCTTGTGCTTATTGTATGTTCAATAAACAATTTATATTTAATTAACTACCTCTATATTTTCACTAAAAGAGATAAGGACTTTTGATCGTAGGCTTCACTCGGCCTCTTAAGTACTATACGATACAATAAACAGTTATTTAAACCTGCATCAGACCACTCAAAATCACCGGTAGGTCTTCAAGTGAGAGATTTATGATGTGGAAGGGATGTTAACCTTAAGAACATGTCATTGACATTAATGTAATTTTAAATAATTCGTTTGTATCATTCATATATGATGAGTGGATAAGAGAGAACTTTTCATGAGTTCTGGAACATAATATATATATTTATCACTCATGCATAATTGTGTACTTGATCCACATGATGCTACAACATGCATATTTACTTTAGGCAATTCTAATATTAATAGAAGTGGGTAATTTAGAAGCCGGAGTTTGAGGCTCGGTAACATATCATACTCTAACAAAACATCAGTTACAGTTGTAGATGAAAAACCTTCATTAACGCAACACCACAAATGTTCACCTGACCGCTTGAGCTCCAGCTGGGGCGTATGGCTTCACCTTGCACTTTTCTTGTCCTCATAACAAGTGCGTGCACACGATAACCACCCATATAAGCTGATCGAGTCGTTTTCTAACCAATTTCGAAGATGAGATTAATCTTCTATTTCTTCTTGCATTTATTATGGGATTTCGAATTTACTTAATTTAGATGAAATAAAGCCGAGCATAATTAAATCTAACAAATATAGTTAGATCATTATTATTGACACGAGCTGCTGGTTTATATAATCACCTAACAAGCTGCAGATTATAAGGCAACGCATAGAGTTGATTACTGGTAGAAAAACTAAAATATGGACTACACGGATCCTATCCGTAGGTACGTAGTATGCATGATCTGTTGTTGTCCACTTGTCTCTGCGTTATGGAGGCTGGAGCAGGTGGTGTCCTGCCGCGTCTAGTGGCAGTGGCAGTAGCAGTAGCACGAGTAGTATCCGTAGCCGACAGGGTGGCAGCAGTGGTGGCAGACGAAGGTGACCTGCTGCGGCGGCGGCGGGTTGGATGGCGCCGCGGTGGCCGGCGGTGGTTTCTTGTCGTCCTTCTTGACCACCTCGCCGACCTGCCGCAGCTCCGCGCGTCCCACCTTCTTGCGCAGCGCGCTGACCAGCTTGATGGAGTCGACGCCCTCGCCCACGACGACCACCTTGTCCCTGGATTCGCCCTCGAGCGCCACGGAGTCGACGCCGCCCATGGCTGCCGCCACCGCCATGGCCTTGGACCGGCACTTGTCGCAGCACATGCACACCCAGATCACGATCTTTTGCTGCGCAGATCGAGACGACGACGTTAGCGTTGGAACCGAGAAACGTACAGATCGGTACCTGCTGCAAACAATCATCGGTGCGGTGCAGCTAGGGTATGCGTACCTTCATTTTTGCTGATCTGAAGGCTGAGGCTCTCTTAGAGCAGTGTGAAGGTAATCGAGGATTTCTTGTGAGACCTGACCTGTACCTACGTTGTTGCACGTAGAAAGAGACGAAGTGCGTGGGAACAGGGAGTTTATTGCTGTGCTGCGACCTGAGACTGAGAGCAGAGCCCGTGCTGTGGAGTATTATATAGAGTACTCCAGCCCTCCAGCTGTGTAATGTAACGCTGGGTGAGTTGATCTTGTCTGGGTGCGATGCTGGAGAGGTAAAATGGTGACGGTGGGGCATAGATATCTTTGACGTGACCTGAGTCTGCGGCGAGGCGAGTACGCATGCACGTGGCTCATCATAGAGGAGCTGGTTCCGCTCAGAGAGTGACGTTTCTTCCTCCGATCCGGCGAACGGCGAAACCACATGTTCCTTCCCTTTCCTTTCCTTTCCTTTCCTTCCTTCCTCCGGAACGCGAATGATCATCTGCTAATCCCCAAACTCTGCTGTGTGAGTGCTTAGTTTTTCTCTAATGCTGGCTCTCAGAACTCTCTATTCGCTTATTCTGTTAGTGAGTATATCACGTTGCAACTCTAAACTCTTAGGTCAGCAGCCGGACGATCGACGACCGTGCTGTCGAATGTGTGCGATCCACTGTCAAATGTGTGTGGCCGTACGTTCAGCGGCAGGACGTTCGAATAATCTCCTGCGCCTGCGGGGACGCCATGACGGATGACGCGTTCGATCGGGCTTGAAATGCGGGTACGTTTCTTGTTCAACAGCTGGGATGGGATGCCTCTCTGGCATGCGGATACTACCAAAACCAAGGTCGTCCTGTGCGCCTTCCCGAAGATTTTTCTGTGGTTGGTGCCCGCTTGGTGGCCTTAAATGCTTTTCAATGATTGATGAGGGCGGTTGGTCAACAGATGACCTGAGCTTGACCTCCAAGTCAAGTCAACCATTGGATTGATGGCATTTAATTAGCGCGTCGCGTGGGCTATTAGGAAATATAAGTGACATGTTCATCTTCCGATTACTCGTCCTTATTAAAAACACCTTCATCTGGCTTTGCTGCGCCAATGTCGAGCTAGCCATGTATACAGAGGGTTAAAATCCGTTGAATTTTCCATGTTTGGATTCGAGATTCGTCGAAAGCAAGGGGGAGCAAAACCCAAGGATGGAAAATGTGCTATGAAAATTTAAGGTGTTAACTAAAACGGTAATGCTTGGTTGAGTGCGTCCAGAAGGACGGGCAGACAGACCGACCCTCGCGCGTTATGCCCAATAAAAAAGAGGCGCATAGTAAATTACAGTCAGGCGAGGTCTGCACCTTGGAAGTGCTTGCGGTTACTCGTTCGGAGTGCATGCAGCGCGTGGAGGCCAGTGCATGCACGTGACCATAGAGAGAGGAGTGGCTGCCTACTGCGTCCGCTGCTGGCTGGACCAGCCGGCCAGACCCTTAGCAGCACGCGCCCAGGGGCGCAGGCCTTCCTACCGTGCCTGCCCTCAGCTGTCGTGCCTAGCCCTGCTGCTACTTTTGTCGTGCTGCTCTTTTCTCTCTGTGTGTTGCCGGAGCCTGGGCCAAGCTGCCTCTGCTACATGCTGCCTGCCGCATTGCTGCTTTGGACGACCGACTTAGGCGCTTAGCCAGTTGCACGGTTGGCTAGACCGCTTTGCCTGGTTGTGGGAAGGGCGTGGGTTCAATTCTGCATAGCAGCTGAGTGCTGGCCTAAATTTTTCCATCACTCTATTGCATCTAGCTCCATATGTTTCATGCGTTTCAGATATATATTTTATCTGGATGTTGCATGTGTACCATCTGAATGTTGTATATGTTGCAATGGCTATACTCATATGTTGCAAAAGCGTGATGTTTCAAATGTTTCGGCTATTTTAGATGTATGTTGCAAGTGTTTTATTCGGATGTTGGATATGTTGCAATGACCATACACTTATGTTACAAGTGTACGTTTCAAATGTTTTAACTATTTCAAATGTATGTTGCAAGTATTTTATCTAGATGTTGCAAATGTTGCACTTACACATATGTTGCAAGTGTATGTTTCAAATGTTTTAGCTGTTTCAAATGTATGTTGTAAGTGTTTTTATCTGGATGTTGCATATGTGTAGTGGCTTTACACGTATGTTGCAAGCGTATGTTTGTAAATGTTTCATTTGTTTTGGACGTATGTTGCAGCAAATGCTTATGTTGCAAGTGTTGCATGATCAGACACGGGAAGTGGGTGTGGACGGAGGTGGTCCCCTCAAGCGTGCGGGAAGAGAAGCTGGCGCGATGGCCCCCACATGCATGCGCAGACGCATGCATACCGCAACAGCAGGCGGGACAGAGCTTGCAGTCGCGGCAACAGCAGCGCGCGGCGACACACAGCAGCAGCACGTGGACAGGTGCGGTAGCAGCGTACGGGTGGATAGGTAGGAGCTGCATGCATGCGCTGTGGGGCCCGTCCAGGCAAAGCGCGTGGCGGAGGAGCGGTGCACGCATCCCTTTAGTTGGCCACGTGCATCCAGGAAATGCGTCATCTGCGTCGTTTCACGCCGCATATAGAGGGAGCGCGTCAGGCGTAGTAGGTGTGGGCATCTGATGGACGATAGTCATTCTTTTTTTTCCCTTGAAGATTCGTGTGGAATTGCTGGAGTTGAATTTGTCTCGATTTCGTTGCCTTTTCTCCGGGGAAAAGTGTGATCGTAACGTAAACTTGGCGGCAATACAAAAAAGGACCAGAATACATGATAGAATTGGGCCCATAAGCTGGTGGCTACAAACAAAAGTAAAGCCCATACAGATACAATGACTGTGCGGGAAAGACTGCCTATTACCGATCACGGATCAACAAACACGGGCGCCCAAAGTCAACTCAATGCTTCCATGGAACCCGGCTCTCTACATTATGGAGCAGATGCTGTCAGTCCGCGTCTGGTACCCGTACGCGCACGCGTACCCGGCCGCGGGATGCTCGTACACCACAGTTGCCGGCCGCGGGTACTGCTGGTAGTACCACGGGCTCGACGCGACGAACTCGGGCAGCGGCGCGGCGGCGGCGGCGGCTGCGGGGGCCGGAGGATTGTTGCCGCCGCCCCCCTCCTTCTTGGCTTCGGCGACCTGCACGATCTCTGCAGGCCCGACCTTCCTGCGCAGCGCGTTGGTGAGCTTGACAGAGTCGACGTCGTCGCCCACGACGACGACCTGGTCCCTGCCGTCGCCCGCGAGCGCCACGGAGTCCACCCCGCCCGTGGCCGCCACCACCGCCAGCGCCTTGGACCGGCACCGGTCGCACTCCATCTGCACCCTGATCACGATCTTTTGCTGCGGCAGGGAGGATGCATGTATACCCAGTTCAGCACTAGTAAAAGAGGAAAGACGATGGCGATGCAGACATTTCAGGAAGAGGAAAGTGGTGATTCGGCATTCACCTTCATCGCTGGTTCTCCTGATCCGATTGCGCTCCAAGCCTCGGAATTGAACGAAGTGCCGCCTACGGTACGGTGATTGGTGTGCGGGGGCAATGCAAGAGACACCGGAGAGCTTGGCAGTGGCTTGCCCTGCGCGGAGCGGAGCTGCGGAGCTATATATAGCACTGGAGGTGGGTGGTGCCTCCGTGCCTGGGTTCCGTAAAGTGATACTAGTAGCGGCACTTGGACTCCAGTCATGGCATAGTCTGGGAGTTGTTAGCCCGCACCACATGTGATTAGTTTTCTTGTTTATGACTTGACCTTGCATTAATTGCCGCCAACGCGCTGCGGCAGTGGAAACCGTGTTTCAGAGCACACGCACACTCATGGTGCGATGGCTGATGATAGTACTAAAGTCAGCGGCCAGGAAGCACGCTGCCTATAACATCCGTTTCTGTATCAACCATGTTAAAAATAATAAAGAGTCTGTTTAGTTGCTAAAAAGGCCCAAAAAAATTTGCACAGTAACTGTCACATCGAATCTTTGGACGCATGCATGGAGCATTAAATGTAGGTAAAAAAATAACTAATTGCATAGTTTGTCTGTAAATGTCGAGACGAATCTTTTGAGCCTAGTTAGTCTATGATTGGATAAATTTTGCCAAATAACAACGAAAAGTGCTACAGAAACTTTACCCAAACTTTTTCGCCATCTAAACGGGCCCAAAATGGTTGGGGAAAATGCGATTTTATTCGACCAAGAAAAGACATGAAAAACTATGGGTTCGCCTATGCTTAATTGCTGATGACTGGCGCGAGCATGAAAACCGGCGGTGCTAGCTTTGCATTGCATTGTTCTTGGCCCTGTTCGTATAAACTTATCAGCCATACCGTTTCAGTGAAATAAAAGTGTTTTTCTTTCGCAACAAATCAGTATCACATCAGTATCAACTGTTTTTCCAGCGAGCCGAACAGGTAAAAAGATTCTGTGCTCTGTCTCGACTGTTCCCTGAGGTTGGTGGCCATGGGCGCAAATGGGTCAGGTAGTGATCAGGCCCGGCCCTGGATGCGGGCAAGCAGGGCGGCCGCCCTGGGCCCCCAAGTTGGCAGGGCCCCCTCCCAGGTATGCAAACACCATTAGTATTTGGCCCAGTATGAACGTTCTGGCCTGCTAACTGAGTAACTGCTGGTGTCCGCAGCTAGCGTCCACGAGAAGCCAGGCCACACGCACACTCGATTCGACTCGGAGTCTCGGAGATCTCGTCTGCGGCGGCGACGCTGAAGCGGACCGGCAGGCGGACGCGACACGCGTGACGGCGGCGGCCAGCGACGCGAGACGCGTGGGCGCAGCTGTTGCTCCTGCAGTCCTGCGCGAGTGCGCGACGGCGCTGCGATCTCCGCGACTCCGGCACTCCGCCGACCTAGACGAGCGACGACGATTCGACGAATCGACGATCGGCGGTGAGCTACACTGACTCACCGAGCGTCCGAGCCAGCAATTTCAGGAGATGAGTTACCTTTTTTAACTAATTGTTTCTCTACATCTTAACAGCATCATGTCATCAAGATCAAGAAAGTATGCTTCCGGCAGTGAGAAAAGGAAAAAAAAAGCAAGAATAGATGAGCTCCTACAATCACAGAGGGGTTCTATGCACAAGTTTTTGAAGAATAATCCGAACACTTCAAGAGATCCAAATGAGTTGGCAATAGTTGTCTGGAAGGAACCAACACAGATTATTCCAGAAGATGAAGGCGAAGGTCCTCCTAATGACAATGTGAGTAATGATGAGCACATATTTAATTCAAATACTGCAGAAAATTGTAATCTTGATGAGGAACCGGTGTGTCACATGGATATTTATGATCCAAGAAATTGGGATAATCTTGATAATAAAGCAAGGGATATATTAGTTGAAAAGGGGCCTATAAGAGAAGATAATATTGTATTCCCCTTCGATGATAATTTAAGGCATTTTGCATATTCTCATTATCATAGAAAAATGAGTAATGGAGAACTACGTGACAGGAAATGGCTAGTTTATTCCAAACACTTGGATAAAGTATTTTGCTTTTGCTGTAAGCTTTTTAATTCTAAAAAGTGCAAGAGTTCATTGGCGAATGATGGGTATAGAGACTGGAAACATATCAATGAGAGGCTGAAGGAACATGAAATTAGTGTTGAGCATATTACCAATATGAACTCATGGAATGAATTGAGAATTAGATTAGGCAAACAAGAGACAATTGATAAAGAGTTACAGCAACAAATCTCCAAGGAAAAAGAGCGCATAAGGCAAGTACTGATGAGAATAGTTGCCATTGTAAAATTCCTTGGTAGACGTAATTTGGCTTTTCGAGGATCTAACGAGCAGCTTTATAATGACCAAAATGGCAATTTCTTAGCTTGTGTTGAGATGGTTGCAGAATTTGATTTGGTAATGCAAGACCATCTTAGACGTATTCAAAATAATGATATTCATTATCATTATCTTAGTCACAAAATTCAAAATGAGTTGATTTCTCTTATGGCTTCTGATATTACAAATTCTATCATCAAGATTGTGAAAGAGGCCAAATATTTCTCAGTTATTCTTGATTGCACCCCAGATGTTAGTCATCAAGAACAAATGACTTTGTTGGTTCGATGTGTTAACATGAGTGAAGGTAAAATTAAAATAGAGGAGTACTTTCTTGGTTTCCTAAAAGTAGATGACACATCTGGTTCTGGGCTCTTCAATGTTTTGGTTGATTCCATTAAGTCCTTGGGTCTTAATATTGATGACATTAGGGGACAAGGTTATGATAATGGTTCTAATATGAAAGGAAAACACAAGGGGGTTCAAAGTCGATTGCGTGATATAAATCCAAGAGCTTTGTATATGCCATGTGCTTACCACAGTCTTAATCTTACTCTTTGTGACATGGCTAAGTCTTGTAGCAAAGCTGACTCCTTTTTTGGAATTGTGCAACGGATATATGTCTTATTTGCTGGTTCTACTAAAAGATGGAATTTTTTGCTTGATCATGTTGATGGTTTAACTGTGAAATCTTTGTGCAACACACGTTGGGAGAGTCGTATTAAAAGTGTTGCAGCAATTAGATATCAAGCTCCACAGCTAAGGGCAGCTTTACTTGCATTGAGTGAAGATAGAGATGTAGAACCAAAGGATAGAAGTGATGCAAAGAATTTATTTGAAGTACTTGGCAGCTTTGAATTTATATTTGGCATGGTTATTTGGCATGATGTTTTATTTGTTGTTAATAAAGTAAGCAAGAAGTTGCAGTCACCATCTATGTGCATTGAGTCTACCATGCAGCAAATACAAGGCATAATGGATTATTTTAAAACCTATAGAATTGATGGGTATGCTTCTAGTAAGGTCAATGCAAAGGAAATTGCATCTGAAATGGGTGTCGAGCCATCGTTCCCAGTAAAACGTCGTGCTCTTAGAAAGAAACATTTTGATGAAAACAATAGTGAGGAAGTACTCTTGGATGGTGAGAAGGAATTTAAAGTTAGTTACTTCGCGGTTATAATTGATATGGCAGTCGGTTCATTGGAGACTAGATTTCAAGAATTAGAATCATTCAGAGAATTATTTGGATTTTTAATGAGTTCAGCAAACTTGAAGGCATTGGATGGTCCTGAGCTAAAAGTGTGTTGCACAACACTGGCAGCAGTTTTCTCTCTAAATGGATCATCTGACATTGATTTGAATGATCTAATTTCTGAGTTAAGTATTCTACAATTCACATTGCCAGATACATCGATGACAGCCATGGAGATTTTTGAGTTTGTTACAAAAGCTGATTGTTATCCTAATGCTTCCATTGCTTATCGGATCTTGTTTACTATGCCTGTGACTGTGGCATCTGCTGAAAGAAGCTTCTCAAAATTAAAATTGTTGAAGAACTATTTGAGATCTACAATGTCTCAAGAGAGGTTAAATGGTTTGGCAACATTATGCATTGAGAAGCGATTGTTGGATGAGATTGATATTGATACTATCATCAATGACTTCGCATCGAGGCATGTTAGAAGAAATTTTTAAGGTAATTTAATATTTATGAATTGTTTCATATGGATATTGCTTTTACATACGCAGTTAAGTGTTTATATATATGTATTTACATTTAGTACTATCAATATCAATATCATGTATGTACAAAGGGCCCCGGATTGTTTGTTTCGCCCCGGGCCTCCAAAAAGTCAGGGCCGGCGCTGGTAGTGATGATTGCACGTCGCTATGTACCTCCTCTATTGCTTGTTCCGATCCGGCCAGCTCCTCTCTCTTGGGAGCAATTGTCCCAAGTAATCACGGTTCAGGAGGATATTTGGAGCCTCCCCACTTCCAGAACTGATGCTTCAGTAGGGACTTGGAACTTGGAAGACGGGCTCGGGTGGTGAAGACGACCACACCCACAGTACTGCTGCTCCAGTAGACCAGTAGGGACTTGGAACGTGGTTGACGGGTTTATTACCCCGTGTAAATCCCACGTTTCACAAGCACCGTCGCCACCGAGATTCAAGCTAAGAGAGCCCAGCAACGTTACAACTCGGCTTCCAGTTAAGATAGTACGTACTAACGTTCTGGCCACTCGGTTGCTCTTGCTCACTTGTTGCTTAATTCCACCACAGCTCTTGTTCACTTGCTCACTAATTTTATTATTGGGATACAAGGGCCATCCGTGTCAACGCAATGCACCAATAACCACTGGCCTCGTCGAATGTAATCTATGGTGGTCAACGACAGCTTCACCAAAAAAATAAGCAGTGAATCGCCACCAGTTTCATTGAATTGTCCATCCAACCCTGCTTCCACAAGGGCAACAATTTTAAAAGACATAAGCATGAGATGTTCATGTTTAATACATAGAAGTAATAAAAATTACTTATATTAATTTGCATGTTTTTTTACTTTCTAACACAAGTTACATATAAATATTATGAAATATCTATACAATTATGATAAATTTGTCAATTATTGTTTTAAATGTTTTTTTCACCCATAAGACCACATCCAAGGTTTTCCCCCCTATGGGATGGCACCTCCACATATCTTCAATAAGCATTTAGTTGAAACCTTATTGCAATTTATGGTGATTTTTGTTGAAGCCTATGTCTCATGACATTATGAATCTACATTTAAATTTTCAAACTTTGATCTGATTAGTTGCTATAAATTTTTATCGCCAAGTTAAACCGAATGCTTATTATATCTTTAATTAACTCCCCTTTTGTATTTTTATTAAAAATAAAAAAATTTTAGAATGTAGTTTTAAGTACTAAAATTGGTGGTGGAGCTTGAAGTAAGATTTAGGATGGTGTAGGAATGCTAACCTCAACAATATGCCATTGATATTAATGTATTTTTTTGTAATAGCATATAGTAGTATAACTTAGATATAGATTTGAGAGGATATTTAAGTTTTTAAATATAAGAGTTTACTTAGATTATATATATAATAACAGTACATGGATAATAATTAGATATGGATTTAAGAGATTATATTTTGGCTGCAACAAGCTCAAGTTTGGTCCCATGTTAGGCATGGAGCCATGTACTCCCTCCGTCCTAAAATAAACAACTTTCTAAGATTTAAAATATGTTTCAAAATAAATAACATTATACACAAACATGGAACGCTGCCTCCTCAATATGGAAGCTAACATGGGTGCATGCAGATGATAACTGTGAAATCCAAGAGATATCCTTCGAGAAAGAAAATAAGTCTTGCCAACGTCGTTAGTCTGTCTAAAAATTTATAGAAACTTATTTATTCTGGGAGTGATAGTGACATCGTTCTTTTGATTAAGACCTTGTCTGGCATGGCTCTAAACAGTTTTGTCTCCTTATTGGCTCTAGTTAAGCTACGAGCAAAGAATAAATACCAGCCGATGTTTGATATATGGCTAGACAACTTTATGTAATCTTCTTGATTTTTTTTGTTTCTTTCTTTGTTTCATGAGCTTATAACTTGGACTTGTACTTCTTCACTTTTTTAATAAAATTCAGTAGGGGAAACCCCTCCTGTTCCATAAAAAAACAGTTTTGTCTCCTTGATACAGTGCACATGGAGGAGCCGAAACCGATAAAACAAAAAAATAGTGGCTTCATGAGTTTCTAATTTAATTTTAATTAAGAGGAGAGAGAAGAATCGCTCTTTGCTACGGTGCATGAAGTGGCTAGAGCCAAAGCCGCTCAAAGCTCTACCGAACAGGGTCTAAGCTGGGCTTCACTTGGGACTCAAAGAGAGGAGTGTTTGTCTTAGCTTGCTCCGATTGTTCTCAAGTTCGAATAATTGTTTATTTGTTTAAAATGCGAGAATTTTTTCGAATCTGTATCGAAAATGTGAACTTTTTCTAGTAAAAGTTCCTAGGACTTCGTATTTACACCTTTGCAAATATGCTGTCCACTTTAATCCCGTACATGGAAAGCCAGAAGTTATACAGTGCCGAGTAATGCTTATCTATACCCAATATTACATTATAGGACTTTAAATTTATTTCATTTAGTTGAAAAACAAAGTTGAGCCTAACACAATTAAATGTAATAACCAATAATAGATAGATCATTAACTAGAGCTAGTTCATATAACCGCTAAACTAAAAATATCTACTCCAGACCTTCAAAAAAAAAAAAATATCTACTCCGCTGCTATCCGTAGGTACGCATGTCTACTTGTCTCTGCGTTGTGGAGCAGCCGAGCAGGTGGTGTCTCGCTCTGCCATGCTGTGCCTAGTTGCCGTGCCACTGCCACGAGTAGCCGGCAGGGTGGTAGTGGACGATATTGGTGACCGGCTGCGGCGGCGAGACGGAGGGCACGGCGGCCGGCGGGTTGGCCTCGCCGACCTGCAGCAGGTCTGCGGCCCCCACCTTCTTTCGCAGAGCACAGGTGAGCTTCACGGGGTCGATGCCCTCGCCCACGACGACGACCTTGTCCCTGCCTTGGCCGTCGAGCGCCACGGAGTCGACCCCGCCCGTGGCTGCCACCAGCGCCATCGCCTTGGACCGGCACCGGTCGGACTTCATCTGCAGCTGGATCACGATCTTTAGCTGCGGCAGATCGAGACAGAGAGGATGCATGACGAACAAAAATGTATGCCCAAATCAGTATTGTGAGGAGGGAGGACAATGGCATCCAATGGCATATGCAGGAACATGTAGTGATGATTCTGCGTTCACCTTCATTGCTGATTCTCCCGATCGGCTTTGGAATGGCGGCAAGAGGCACCGGAGAGCTCAGCAATTGCTTGCCCTGCGTGGAGCTATATATAGATAGATAGATAGATATAACACTGCTGCACTGGTGTGTAAAGCCCCAGTGGCAGTGCCGCAGTGGAAACCGTGTTACGGTCCACACCCATAGTCCTGGTGTGCCAGCGGCCAGGAAGCCATGTGCTTGGAGACTTTTCTCCAAGTTGGCTACCAAGCATGAAGCATGTGTGCTACAGCGCCTCTAAGTTGCTGGTAACATACTTACAAAAAAAAATGCTGGTAACATACATTTTCTGCATCAACGATTCTAATAAAGCTGTGAAAATACACTTGTATAATTATTCGGCACAGACCGGGGATGCTAGCTTTACATTGCATCAAGATTCGGTGCTGTCTCGACTGTCCTGGTAGCTTCCTGAGTGAGGGTTGGTGGCCAAGAGCTAGCGCAAATGGTCAGATACTGGTGATAGCACGTCGCTGCGTACCTCTGCTCCTTGCTGCAAATTCATTTGAGCCAGCTAATTGTTTAATAATTAGACAATTTTATGGTTGATTCTAGAACATAAATCATAACAAACGCAGATACTAGCATGTAAATCTCTAACGTACGAGATGAGCTAGCCACATCAACTTGAACACTTGCAATAGGCACATATTGAAATAACAGATCGGATCACCACGTAGGTACTTCTCGTTTGCTGGTCTAGACGCCGTGGCTTGTGGTGGAAGAGCTGTCGCTGATGGTGGAGGAGCGATGATACTGTTGACGACATTGGCGAAGGCGGATCCAAACAGCCGCGGTAGAGATGATGGTATGCGGCACTTACAAACTTGGATGGAAGAGACAAGTCGTCATGGAGGTCGGGGCCAGTCGCATGAAGGCGCTTCCCAAAACCCTTATTCGTCCTCTCCGATGCAGGATCACACAAGGACGAGTGGTTGCGGAGACATGCTCTTCCGATCGCTTGCGTAGCTTGTGTACCTGCTCAAGATGGAGAGACTATGACGGCAATGTGGCAGGGGAAAAGAGGTAAGACCCTAACTCGAATAGAACTATTTCTAGCGATGGTTGGTAGGTTGTTTATCAATTAGGTTTTCAAACTTAAAGGCCAAGTAATCGAAAACTGAAAGCTCTCCCGTGATGCTACGGATCAGATTCCAGCGGACCATGCATCCACGAGGAGGCGCCCCCGCACCGGCCCAGTGAGCAAATGCACATGTAGGTTTTCCCTCTCTACGCTAGATTTTGAGAAGTGGATATGACTTCCTTTTGTAAGTATGACATCTGTACCTCCACTTCAACTAACAAAGTGGAATTAATGTTTCAAAAGAAAAACAAAGTGGAATTAATGCTTACTAAAAAAAAGTGGAATTAATGTTTCCCAAACTACCCTTATATGCACATATAAATGACCCTTTGAGATTTATTTGGAGTAATTAAAAAAATCTCTATGAGGCCAAGGCCATGCATATATTCCAACACTAATCAGGGTTCACAATGATTTTTGGAGCCTTCCAGAGCTGCTTCAGTAGGAACTTGGAAGACGGGCTTGGGTGGTCAACACGAGATGGTCGTTCGCACTGCTGCACTACAGGGTTATTACAGTACCACACCTGGAGTAGTGTCGTACACTCCCGATCAAACGTGGTTGACGGGTTCACTGCCACATGCAATTCCCACGTTTGACATGCATCGTCGCCACAAGATCCAACAGGAGCCCAGCAAGGTTACTCTGCTTCCCGTTAACATGCGTACTAATGTTCAGACAATTCGGTTGCTCACTTCTTGCTTAATTCCACCCAAGCTCTTGTTCACTTGGTAACTAATTTCGTTAGGATATAGGGCCATGCATGTCAACGCAATACACCAATTAACCACTCGTCTTCTTATCAAATGTAATTTGTGATGGGCAATGGGAGCTTCACCAAAACTAATCAAGCAGCGAAAAAAACAAGAAGCTAGCAAGACAAAGCAACTAAATTAATTATATTATAGACAGTTGGTGGTTGGGTTGAGACCTCAAGTCACACCACCTCATCATAACTCTAAGAGTCTTTTCCATGTATGTCATTACAAAAGTTTGCAGTTCCACACAAGCCACTATAAAGTTGAGCCGGTCATCTGCGCCATCGCTCGAAACTTTTTTACCACTCATGCCATTCCGTCTATAGCGACCACTAACGGTGTCAAACAGAGCTGCGAAAAGACATAAATGCCCTTCTTGTCTTTTCCATGTATGCCATTATAAAAGTTTGCAGTTCCATGTAAGCCATTGAAAAGTTGGAGCGGCCATGGGTGCCATCGCTCTGAACTTTTTTGCCGCTCAAGCCATTCCATCGGTCTTCTGTCACATTTTCACCGTTTAACACCCCTGCCATGTGGACCCGGCCAGCTAAGTAGTCACTTTTGCCCCTCTGTCTCCATTATAGATGCAAACGGCGCGGCGGTGGGCGGCCCGCCTCCCGTCCGCAAGCGCCGCAAGTATGCACGCGGGCATATGCAGCAGCCCACATCCCGCCGCTTGGCTTTGCGGGCTCATGCGGCGGCCCGCACGAGCCGTTAGCTTGCTTGCTGCACATGACGCGTGAACCACAGCCACCGCATCTTATCTCTTATATAAAGAATGAAATTGCACGCGGAGAGAACACATCTTATCTCTTATATAAAGAATGAAATATTACTAATCTGCGTCGCATTAATAATCAAGACAGGAGGCACGAGGAACGACATGCCATTCATCCTTGCCACGGGCGCATGCATGCGGCAAGCAGGAGGCACGAGCACGACATGCCGAGGCTTAAGTGCCGAGACATGCACGAGCACGACATGCCGAGACTACGTACATACATACCTCTTGATTATTAATGCGGCGCAGATTAATAATATTTCATTCTTTATATAAGAGATAAGATGTGTTCTCTCCGCGAGCGGTGGCTGTGGTTCACACGTCACGTGCAGCAAGCAAGCTAACGGCTCGTGCGGGATGTGGGCTGCTGCATATGCCCGCGTGCATACTTGCGGCGCTTGCGGACGGGAGGCGGGCCGCCCACCGCCGCGCCGTTTGCATCTATAATGGAGACAGAGGGGCAAAAGTGACTACTTAGCTGGCCGGGTCCACATGGCAGGGGTGTTAAACGGTGAAAATGTGACAGAAGACCGATGGAATGGCTTGAGCGGCAAAAAAGTTCAGAGCGATGGCACCCATGGCCGCTCCAACTTTTCAATGGCTTACATGGAACTGCAAACTTTTATAATGGCATACATGGAAAAGACAAGAAGGGCATTTATGTCTTTTCGCAGCTCTGTTTGACACCGTTAGTGGTCGCTATAGACGGAATGGCATGAGTGGTAAAAAAGTTTCGAGCGATGGCACAAATGACCGGCTCAACTTTATAGTGGCTTGTGTGGAACTGCAAACTTTTGTAATGGCATACATGGAAAAGACTCTAACTCTAAACCACTTCGCCGCTCTACAACTGAATTCAAGTCACACCACCTCATCATAACTCTAAACCACTTCACCACTCTACAACTGAATTCTAAACCACTATTTAATTGACTAATAGTCCATCAGCCTTGCTTCTACAGGGGCTAGAATTTTAGGAGGCATAAGCATTAGATGTCCATGTTTAATAATTACATGAAACAAAAATTACTTGATCTGCATGATGGGCCAATATGCATATTCACTTTACCTAGTTTTTGTGTATTAATATTAAGAGAAGTGAGTAATTTAAAAGCATATATGCAAATTATGGTTATTTAAACTTTTTTTGTAAAAACAAATGTGATAGTTTAGATATAGATGTGAACCGATACTTTAGTTTTTTTAATAATGCTAGACTTATAATTTATATGCATAGAACTCAATACGTCTTGGAATTGAAGAGTTCATATTATTGTTAGACGCGAGTTGTTCTAACTCATATGATCAAGGGTCATGCTACATCCATGTTACATGCGAAATATGGAGGGTGAGGGGACAGTCTGGGAGGTAAAAAAAGAGATGGAAGAAAATCTTCACTCTTTAATATTAGGTATAGAACTATAGATATAGGACAGATAATAGGTATACGTAAGTGCATCAATCCTATTAGTTGGTTTTTGGTGAATAGATGACGATGGATATAAAGAACTAATGATGTTTCATGAGCATTTCAATTATATTATACTAATGTGAAAAGTGCAAAAGGAAACATGGGACCCCCTCATTTCTTACTCTATAGAAAGATACAACAATACGTTTCAAAGTGAAAGAAGTTCAGTTTATTTCAAATTTATTTGAACTTCACTTGAGTATAGGATGTCGTACCACTAAGAGGGATCGAAGTCTCATTACTTGCAGGTGTCCTTAGTCCTCAATGGATCCCTAACATAAACCTTGGACACCCTAAAATAGCCACCTCTTCCTAACTTTACCAAGGGCTATTTTTCACTGTATGCCCAAATATTCTAGCCCTAGCCTGGAATTTCTACAGAAATCTTCGGCGTTGAAAGGGCGGACGAGAGCCATCTGCCGAACAGCGCATGAGAAACTGAGGCGCGCGCCCGCGTAGGAAGCCGCAGCGTACAGGTACGTTAGAGCATCTCCAAGAGTTTGTCAAATCAACTTTGCATCTATCTATTTTTGGCAAAACAGAAAAAATTGTGCTCCAACAGTTTGGCATCCAACTTGGCAAAATTTTAGCAACTTGGCAAATCTCCCCCTCCACGCGCATATTTGCGCGCTGAGCGTGAGCGCGCATCTGGCTTCGCGTTCGGGGCTCTTCGTTTCTTAGCGGGGCTCTTCGTTTCTTAGCGGGGCTCTTCGTTCGCTTAGCGGGGCTCTTCGTTTCTTAGCGGGGCTCTTCGTTCGCTTAGCGGGCATCTTCTTATTTTACCAAGTCCAAATGGCAAACTCTTAGAGAGAGTCTATCTTTTCACTTGCCATATATTTTAGCAAGTTGCCAAATCACGATATTTGCCAAGTGAATTTTGGTAAAACTCTTGGAGATACTCTTATTAGTCTGGAAGCATGTACATTAGTATATCTCTTCATTTCTTTTTCTTTTTTCTTTTTATTTTCTTTTCTCTTTTCATGCTTCATTTTTTATTTTATTTTATTTTTATGTTTTATGTATTTTTTATTATTCTTTTATTTTTTATATTTTATGTTTCTTTTATTTTTCTACTTCTTTTTCTTTTTTTCATTTTTCTTATTATTTTTATGTTCGTGTGCTGTACATGTGATGTTCTATTTTTATCTTTTCTTTTTTTCTTTGATTTCTTTTTATTTATTTTCTTTTGTTTCTTTTCTAGTTATGTTTTTCTTTGATTCATGTTTTTATTTCTTAATCTTTTTCTTTTTCTTTTTTCTTTTCCTTTCTTTTTATTTTTCTTTTTTCTTTCACGCATCATTCATTTTTTATTTTCTTGTTTCTATTGTATGTGTTTATTTTTATTATTTTTATTTTTTAAATTTTTTACCTTCCTTTTCTTTTCTTTTCATATTATTTTTTATAATGTTCTATTTTGTTTTTTATGTTTATGTAGTGATGTTTTAAATTTTTTTATGTTCACGTGTTATATATGTGATGTTCTGTGATGTTTTTTTATGTTTATGTGGTATACATGTAATATTCAATTCAATCATTCTATGATGTATTTTACGATGTTCGCGTAATATACATGTGATGTTCTATGGTGTTTTTTTATGTTCACACAGTATACATATGATGTGCTATGATGTATTTAGTGATGTTCACGTAATATATATGCGATGTTCTATAATGTATTTAGCGATGTTCTATGGTATATGTTCACTTAGTATACATGTGATGTTCTATGATGTATTTAGTGATGTTCACATAATATATATATATACGATGTTCTATAATGTATTTAGTGATGTTTTATGGTGTATTTAGTGACGTTCACGTATTATATAAGCGATGTTCTATAATATATTTAGTAATATTCTATGGTATATTTAGTGATGTTCACTTAGTATACATGTGATGTTCTATGGTGTATTTAGTGATGTTCACGTAATATATATGTGATGTTCTATAATGTATTTAGTGATGTTCTATGGTGTATTTAGTGATGTTTATTTAGTACACATGTGATGTTCTATAGTATATTTTAGAATGTTTGAAAAGTATCCATGTGATGTTCTTCTAAATTTTCTCTATTACGTGTTTTTATTTTTCCTTATGATTTGCTCTATATTTTATTATTTTTATTTACATTATGTTTATTTATTTATTTTTATGCATATTATAATACCAATTTCATGAATTTAAAACTAGAATACTGTTCTTCTAAATCGAGAATATTTTTCTTACGAAGACGGAACATTATTCTCAAAACCTAGAACATCGTCTCTACTCAATAAAAGAAAATGTTCTATCTTTATTATAAGATAAATGTTTGTTAATAAAATTTTATCTAATATATCCATGTGGGGATCTTGTTTTCAAGGATTTATTGCAAGAAATCTGATAGAGTATGGAATTTAATTGGGATGTTTTGTTTAAGAGTTATGACTTTTTTTAATTCATTAAAAGCCAATGCATGCGATATGGGTGAGTGGGCCCTATGTAATGGGACAGCTTGCGAGAGGCATCCGTCCACGCGCGCACACGTTCCTTGTTGTGCATGTTATGATGGGCTGCGGGGCAGGGTTACGGTGGGCGGGAATACTATCGGTAGGGGGTTATGGTCTGATTGAGTGGACGCTGGCACCGTCCGAATTTCTAGACCTCGTAAATCTCCTAGCTAAGGGCCTAGCAATTTTCGGCCAGCCCTTCCTAGCTTGCTGGCAGAGCATTTACCAGATATGCCAGGCACCAGCTAGAATATCCGGGCTAACCTAGATCTGAGAAAGAAGTGCACTGTATTTATGTTGTAGGCGTCAGATATTCTGGGCCCCCACCGTAGAATATCCGAGGTGGATCTGGGTGATGCGCCAACGGTCAACCGAAGGTGGGGAGTGAATTTATTTTTCACTCTTCCTCCTTCCTCTCTCTCTGTTGGCCACTTTTGAAGTTCCCGACAACTTTGAGACAAAGGTCTTCAACTTTCTCCCTCTCCCACACTCTACTGTCACAAAAACTTAGATCCCCATTTTTGAGAGTGAGATTGGAGTGAGTTCTTCGTGCTTGCAACTATGGAAGTAAGATTCGTCTCTTGAGCACTTGTGGCACCCGCCGGTAATTTGGTTTTTGTTCTATTACTCTAGGTGTTGCCCAATGACACCCTTATCTCTTGCTTATGAGGTTGAAAGCCCTATTTTGGTTTTGGATAATTGATGAAACCTAGAGACTAATTATTGTACCAAGTGTATAGACATGAAATAGTAAGTTCCATGTCAAGTGGTGGAGCTTAGAGAAGGATCATGGTGATGACGGTGTTGACCACAAGATGATCAAGGGCTCAACTTGGAAAAGAAGAAAGAGAAAAATAAAAATGGGCTTAAGACAAAGGTATATGTGATAGGACCATTTTTGTTTTGTACTCAAGACACCATAGAGGGTGTGAGTGACTTAGGATCGATAGCCATAATATGAAGAGGGAAATTTCACGGTTAAAATGTTTATCAAGAGCCACTAAGTGAATTCATATAAGCATATGCATTAGGACCTAGTGTGAGCTAACATAACCCTTGAAAATATTTATGAAAATATGCTAACACACGTGCACAAAATGATACACTTGGTTAGCACATTTGATCAAGGGTTGAGAAGGTGGCAAAGTCACGATAGTGTTCATTCGCTGAAAACACTGACCGGACGCTGGTCACACTGTGACCAAACACTGACGTCAGTGTCCGGTCAGTGTTGACTAGTTACGTGCAGGAGGTGATGGTCGGACTGAACGCTGGACGCGTCAGGTCACGTGTGTCACTATTTCTGCGCGAAAAACCTTTACTGGACTCGACTGGACCCTGGGTTGGCCGTGTCCGGTCATTTCTTTAGGCACGTCTGGTCACGGCTTTGACTGCGCACTGACTAACTTCGCAACCGTTGAAGATTAACGTGCAGTATTTGAATGAGAACACGTAGCGCCCATCTGCAGACTTGGCGCGCAGCGACCGGACGCTGAGGCTGCGTCCGGTCAACCCGACCGGCGCATCCGGTCGCCTCGAGGCAAGCACATTGTTGAGCCTAACAGCTCTATTCTTTGGGGACGCTTATAAATAGTTAGTGACCTGCTCTTGGGGAACTCTCTTAGCATTTTGATCATCTTTACATCCTCTCGAGCTGAGCATACTCCCTTCCACTCATCTCCCTTGCTTGGTTGCTAATCCAAAGTGAGATTGAGTGATTCCAAGTGTATTTTCTTGAGTGATTGCATCTAGTGGCACTTGGAGATCGTTTGAGCCGCGGGATTTTTGTTACTCTTAGTAGTTGCCAGCACCTAGACGGCTTGGAACAGCGAAGGAGTTATGGCGAGAGTTGGTGATCGTTCTTGGTCACCTCTCGGTGATTGTGAGGGGTTATTGTGCCTTCTCTGGCGGAGCTCCAAAGGCAACTCTAGCGGATTACGCATGTCATTAAGCTACCTCACTTGTGGGTAGGTTCTTGCGGTGTCCACGGATTGGACGAGGTTCGTGCTACACCTCTTAGCCGCCGAACCACTAAGTGTTGGTCGACACAATGGGGACATAGCATGCCGGCAAGCACGTGAACCTTGGGAGAAAAATATTTATGTCTTTTGCCATTTGGTATTCTCCCGGTGTATTGATTAGTTATCATCTTGGTTATTGATTCATCCCCTATGCGGCGGTATAACAATTTTAAATTCTCTATTACTTTCTCGCAAACTAGTTGTAGCAAGCACTTTAGTGTAGCTAGCTTTGAGAGCTTGCTTTGTAGCTTAAGTTCTTCTAGTGGAGCTCTTTAGTGTAGCAAATTTAAGAGCTCTTAGTGAGTAGCTACTTAGCTCTTGTACGTGTTTAGTGATTATAGCAACTAGAATTATTTGGATAGATGGCTTGCAACCCTTGTAGAGCTAGAGCAAAATTGCATTACGCCGTTTGTCTTACTAATTAAATTGTTCTAGTGATCTTGTAGATTTTTATTAAGCTATTCACCCCCCCTCTAGTCATATTAGGACCTTTCAGAGGTGCTCCGGGAAGTTTGTATTACCCATTTGTTATAGTAGTATTCCCGGGTTTATGTTTGTGGTCGCTAGGGAAAGAGTGAAGATGAAAGAGACTCTAAAGGCCTTTGTGGTCGCCTCAACAATGGGGATGTAGGCGCACAACTTTGTGGTGTGACCGAACCTCAGATAAATCTTGTGTCCCCATGTGCTTGTGACCTTGTGTTTGCGTATTTTATATTATTAGTGTGGTGGGCCAGATCTATATTGTGTGTAGGTGGTGGAGCAAGCAAAAGCGAGGAATCACTTTGTACTACATCTCTACATGTGTGGTGAAATCAATTTAGCATTTGAGCAATTTAATTTTCATAACCCTAGCTAGTTCATTTTCCTCCAGGGGTCGAAAGTTTGGTCCTCCCTGAATTTTTTGGCAAGTGTGTGTAACACCCAAAAATTTGCATGATTAAAAATAGCTTAAATTGATTTAATATGCAATTGTTTGTGCATTAAAACATAGGGAAATAATATTTTTATTGAGATTAAAATCCAACATAAGGTTAGCAACATGGTTGTGCATTCATGCTGGTGCATCTTTCCTTTTGTATTGATTAGGTTTGATTCAAATTCAAACTGATCTAAAACTGCGTTTGAAAATGACTTAAAAGAAAACGGGAAAGAAAAAGGAAAGAGAAAGAGTCCAGCTGCATCACGTGATCATAGCCTAAACTCCAAGTGCATCACGTAATTTGTCTGGTGGTGCATGTGCATAAAGAAAAGGAAGCCAAGTCCAACTTGATTTCAATTCTAAAGCATATCCTGGCCGATGATCTGCTAGCATGTAAATAAAAAGCCTGGCCATCGTTTCTTTTCTTAAACCCCAAAACTGAGCCAATCAAACATCATCTAAGCCGCCTCTTGGATCTCGCCGAGGTCGGAGAGCTGCTTGCCACCGCTGTGGCCATCGTAGAGAGCCTCTCCGTCGTTGCTGAGCCTCACACCCAGGATTTGCAAGAAGACCCGGAGCCACCATACATGACTTGAAATCTCGCCGAGGTGCCAAGCTCATCCACCGAAGTCGCCGCGGCCATCGGATGCTCCTCCGTCTATCCGAGCAGGACACCGGTTGTCTACCGCTAAGCCTTCTCCGTCCGCACATAGCACCGAGGTGAGATAGTCGTCTCCTCCTTTTTCTTCTGGTGCTCTCGCTTTGCTCAACCATGGTTTGTAAGTCTGTACCCGAGACCACCGGTGAGAAGTTCGCAGCTGGTAATTACCTCCACCGTGTGCCATGCATGCCTTACTAGCTCTTGCTGACATCACATCTAGCTTGCTGACATCAAGACCTGTTTTGTGGTCGTTTTTCTTTACAAAAATAAATCTAGAAATACTATTGAAATACCAAAATACATACGATCTTCCTGGACTACTAGAATTTTTCCTTTGATGATATTATTCACCATGTGCACACGCGACCTTGTCTCAGCTTGCATGTATATAATTAGCAGACTAGTGCCACCTCTATACGTGCATGCATATTTACAAATCCGGCGGCCAGATTAGTCCTTGCCACATTATTTAATCGACTAAATACCTTGCTGATGTGATGCATACAACATCCTTGCATAGTAACTCAACATTTTATTTTGAATATATGAAATTTTCAGAGCAGAGGTTCTTTGGTCTAATTCTGAAGCTCTTCAAATATCGTTTTCAGTGTGCATAATGCTTTACTATAGAATAACAGAATAATAAATATAATTGGTTTATCTTGGTTTTCTAATTTGAAAAACGTATTTCTATTCGGTTAAAACAAAACAAAATATGTTTTCTATGTTTCAGATATTTCAAAATTTGTTTCGTTTATAACTTGCTCATTTTAACTCCGATTGGACCCATTCAAGTTGCGATAGCTTCGTATTCACGAGCCCTACACGTTAGTACCACTGTACAGTAGGTTTGCAACATTTAAATTTTGAGCTTATATTTCATCTATTATTTTTTCTGTAGGAAATCTTAGAAAATGCATATCTTTCACGTTTTAAGTCCGATTTTTGTGATCTTTACGTCTGTGTGATCGTAGCAACATGTAGAATAGTTTTGTAAGCTTTCCTAAATGTTTTGCTACTGTTGGTGTACTGTTTTAATTATATTTCTGTGTTTGCTTCGTGTATGATTGCTCGGATGATTGTGTGTTGATGCTTGATGATCAAGTATAGACGGTGAGCAGTTTCTTGACGATCAGGAGTATTATTTTGAGCCAGACCAACAGTATCAACAGGGAAGCTTTGATCAAGACAAGTATAATATGGGACTATCCTTGTTACCTATGCACTAAAAATATTATCCATATGCATGTGTCTACCTTGGCAACCGTAGAGATTTATCCTAGCGATTGATACCTTGATTCCTTGTCAACCTTGGAAATGCATTTCGGTAGCTACTGCTAGTGCTGAATTATGAACAATGATCTTGTAATTTGATTAATGGATTAAGCAACCAATCTTTAATGATGATTTTATTACTGTTGAAAAGGGGGCTAGAGCAAGGGGTTATATTGTTGCTCTAGTTTCTCTCCATAAGGACTTATCTGTACGTGATCATCCGAGACATACAGTACAGCTGTGAGGGCTATATGACTCTGGCTTTAGTTGTTTAAAGGACATTTTCTAGCCTGTTAGTGGTTACCTTAATTGGCGTAAGAATGGCTTGACACAGGTGTAGGACAGTCTCTAGTCTATGAATATAGCCAAGAAGGAATTGTGCCATTTGAAAAGGGGTTCCTACATCTGCCTGCCGAGTGAATCTAATGGCCCTAACTTGTTAGACGAACCTTTAAGTGGCTTTATATGATTTCCGGTGTTTTGGGGAGTCGCGAACCCATGCATTTGGAAGTCATGACTCACAGTGAAAGTGTACACCTCTGCGCAGAGTTAAAAACTAGTATACTAGCCGTGCTCACGGATACGAGCGGCCTTGGAACATTTACAGATAGATTATCACTATTGTTATATCATGTTTAATTACTGTTGATTATTATTATGCTCATGTTAATGCTATTCATTATCCTTATTACAATTAATCATTAGTTCATTAATGGGAAGTGGATTATCTTGATGCTACTCCATTGCTAAATATATGATGATAAAAAGCTAAACGCAGTCAAACAATGTCTAGCCTTTTGTGCCTCATGAACCCTGTGTTGTACTTGTTGAGTTCGACGTGGACTCACTCTTGCTATTTCCACTACACTCCAGTGTATAGTAAGGTGCTATTCAGAAGAAGGATTAAGAGATAGTGGAGTTTCCAGAAGTCTTTTAGAAGTGTTTGGCATACGGAGCCACCAGTCAGCCGTCCCTGAGAAGAATGAAGCCTGAAGTTTAGTCACCGTTCCGCGATACTCTGATGTAAGTGTTAATGTAGCTATGTATACATTATATAATAACATTGTTTCTGATACTTTTTCATTCTGACATATGTGTGGACTTTCTGGGCACACATATGATTAACCTGGTTTTTTTCTTTAGAAAACTGGGTGTGACAGTGTGGGAATTCCAATTGGGACTGAAAATTCTAATACCCTGATTTAATCCGCTGCAAAAGTTTTTACATTTCATATTACACCTATTCAACCCCCTCTATAGGCATTGTGATCCTTTTAGTATAGATATAGATCAAGATTATTAATCTTCCTATTTCCATTTCCACACTTGCTTGAACCTGAAAAAAATGACAAAAAAATGGAATTGTATATTTGTTACACCCTCTGTCCTAAATCATATATCGTTTTGGCTTTTCCAACTACATGGAAATATAAGTGACATGTTCATCTTCCGATTACTCGTCCTTATTAAAAACATCTTCGTCTGGCTTTGCTGCGCCAATGTCGAGCTAGCCATGTATACAGAGGGTTAAAATCCGTTGAATTTTCCACGTTTGGATTCGAGATTCGTCGAAAGCAAGGGGGGAGCAAAACCTAAAGATGGAAAATGTGCTATGAAAATTTAAGGTGTTATCTAAAACGGTAATGCTTGGTTGAGTGCGTCCAGAAGGACGGGCGGACGGACCGACCCTCGCGCGTTACGCCCAATAAAAAAGGGGCGCGTAGTAAATTACAGTCAAGCGAGGTCCGCACCTTGAAAGCGCTTGCGGTCACTCGTTCGGAGTGCATGCACGTGACCACAGAGAGAGGAGTGGCTGCCTACTGCGTCCGCTGCTGGCTAGACCAGCCGGCCAGGCCCCTAGCAGCACGCGTCCAGGGCCGCAGGCCTTCCTGCCGTGCCTGCCCTCAGCTGTCGTGCCTAGCCCTACTGCTACTTGTTGTGCTGCTCTTTTTTCTCTCTGTGTGTTGCCGGAGCCTAGGCCAAGCTGCCTCTGCTACATGCACATGCTGCCTGCCACGTTGCTGCTTTGGACGACCGGCTTAGGCGCTTAGCCAGTTGCACGGTTGGCCAGACCGCTTGCCTGGTTGTGGGAAGGGTGTGGGTTCAATTCTGCATAGCAGCTGAGTGCTGGCCTAAATTTTTCCGTCACTCTATTGCATCTAGCTCCATATGTTTCATATGTTTCAGATATATGTTTTATCTGGATGTTGCATGTGTACCATCTGAATGTTGTATATGTTGCAATGGCTATACTCATATGTTGCAAAAGCGTGATGTTTCGAATGTTTCAGCTGTTTCAGACGTATGTTGCAAGTGTTTTATTCGGATGTTGGATATGTTATAATGACCATACACTTATGTTACAAGTGTATGTTTAAAATGTTTTAACTATTTCGAACGTATGTTGCAAGTATTTTATCTAGATGTTGCAAATGTTGCACTTACACATATGTTGCAAGTGTATGTTTCAAATATTTTAGCTGTTTCAAATGTATGTTGCAAGTGTTTTTATCTGGATGTTGCATATGTGCAGTGGCTTTACACATATGTTGCAAGCGTATGTTTGTAAATGTTTCATTTGTTTTGGACGTATGTTGCAGCAAATGCTTATGTTGCAAGTGTTGCATGACCAGGCACGAAAAGTGGCGTGGACGGAGGTGGTCCCCTCAAGCGTGCGGGAAGAGAAGCTGGCGCGATGGCCCCCACATGCATGCGCAGTCGTATGTGTACCGCAGCAGCAGGCGGGACCGAGCTTGTAGGCGCGGCAGCAGCAGCGCGTGGCGACACACAGCAACAGCACGCGGACAGGTGCAGTAGCAGCATACGGGCGGGCAGGCAGGAGTTGCATGCATGCGTTGTGGCCCCGCCTAGGCAAAGCGCGTGGCAGAGGAGCGGTGCACGCGTCCCTTTCGTTGGCCGCATGCATCCAGGAAAGTGCGTCATCTGCGTCGTTTCCTGCCGCATGCAGAGGGAGCGCGTCAGGCATATGGACAGATGTAGTTGGTGTGGGCATGCGGACGCTAGTCATTCCTTTTTTTTTCTCCCCTTAAAGATTCACGTGGAATTGCTGGAGTAGAATTTGTCTCGATTTCGTTGCCTTTTCTCCGAGGAAAAGTGTGATCGTAACGTAAACTTGGCCGCAATACAAAAAAGGACCAGAATACATGATAGAATTGGGCCCATAAGCTAGTGGCTACAAACAAAAGTAAAGCCCGTACAGATACAATGACTGTGCTGGAAAGACTACCTATTACCGATCACGGATCAACAAACACGGCCGCCCAAAGTCAACTCAATGCTTCCATGGAACCCGGCTCTCTACATTATGGAGCAGATGCTGTCAGTCCACGTATGGTACCTGTACGCGTACCCGGCCGCGGGATTCTCGAACACCACGGCCGCCGGCTGCGGGTACTGTTGGTAGTACCACGGGCTCGACGCGACGAACTGGGGCAGCGTGGTGGCGGTGGCAGCCGGAGGATTGTTGCCGCCGCCGGCCCCCTCTTTCTTGGCTTCGGCGACCTGCACGATCTCTGCAGGCCTGACCTTCCTGCGCAGCGCATTGGTGAGCTTGACGGAGTCGACGTCGTCGCCCACGACAACGACCTGGTCCCTGCCGTCGCCCGCGAGCGCCACGGAGTCCACCCCACCCGTGGCCGCCACCACCGCCAGCGCCTTGGACCGGCACCGGTCGCACTCCATCTGCACCCTTATCACGATCTTTTGCTGCGGCAGGGAGGATGCATGTATGCCCAGTTCAGCACTAGTAAAAGAGGAAAGACGATGGCGATGCAGACATTTCAGGAAGAGGAAAGTGGTGATTCGGCATTCACCTTCATCGCTGGTTCTCCTGATCCGATTGCGCTCCAAGCCTCGGAATTGAACGAAGTGCCGCCTACGGTACGGGGATTGGTGTGCGGGTGCAATGCAAGAGACCGGAGAGCTTGGCAGTGGCTTGCCCTGCGCGGAGCGGAGGTATATATAGCACTGGTGGTGGGTGGTGCCTCCGTGCCTGGGTTCCGTAAAGTGATACTAGTAGCGGCACTTGAACTCCAGTCATGGCATACTCTGGGAGTTGTTAGCCCGCACCACATGTGATTAGTTTTCTTGTTTATGACTTGACCTTGCATTAATTGACGCCAACGCGCTGCGGCAGTGGAAACCGTGTTTCAGAGCACACGCACACTCATGGTGCGATGGCTGATGATAGTACTAAAGTCAGCGGCCAGGAAGCACGCTGCCTATAACATCCGTTTCTGCATCAACGATGTTAAAAATAATAAAATGGTTGGGGAAAATGCGATTTTATTCGACCAAGAAAAGACATGAAAAACTATGGGTTCGCCTGTGCTTAATTGCTGGCGGCTGGCGCGAGCATGAAAACCGGCGGTGCTAGCTTTGCATTGCATTGTTCAACAAAGATTTTGTGCTCTGTCTCGACTGTTCCCTGGGGTTGGTGGCCAAGGGCGCAAATGGGTCAGGTACTGATGATAGCACGTCGCTATGTACCTCCTCTATTGCTTGTTCCGATCCGGCCAGCTCCTGTCTCTTGGGAGCAATTGTCCCAAGTAATCACGGTCCAGGAGGATATTTGGAGCCTCCCCACTTCCAGAACTGATGCTCCAGTAGGGACTTGGAACTTGGAAGACGGGCTCGGGTGGTGAAGACGACCACACCCACAGTACTGCTGCTCCAGTAGGGACTTGGAACGTGGTTGATGGGTTTATTACCCCGTGTAAATCCCACGTTTCACAAGCACCGTCGCCACCGAGATTCAAGCTAAGAGAGCCCAGCAACGTTACAACTCGGCTTCCAGTTAAGATAGTACGTACTAACGTTCTGGCCACTCGGTTGCTCTTGCTCACTTGTTGCTTAATTCCACCACAGCTCTTGTTCACTTGCGCACTAATTTTATTATTGGGATACAAGGGCCATCCGTGTCAACGCAATGCACCAATAACCACTGGCCTCGTCGAATGTAATCTGTGGTGGTCAACGACAGCTTCACCAAAAAAAATAAGCAGTGAATCGCCACCAGTTTCATTGAATAGTCCATCCAACCCTGCTTCCACAAGGGCAACAATTTTAAAAGACATAAGCATGAGATGTTCATGTTTTAATACTTAGAAGTAATAAAAATTACTTATATTAATTTGCTTGTTGGCACGGTTCTCAGGATATGGGAAAAATAAAATTAAATTAGAACGATCTCCTCGGCAAAAAAACAGCAAAACGAAAATAGAAAAAGGTCCGAAATCAAAGAAATTATTCGTGGCTTAATAATAGTAGAAGTAAGATAATGATACAATTAGACGTAGACTTAGAAGATTATTTTAACTGTAATGATTAATGAGCTACAGCCTACAGTAATATTTGGTCCTTGTTCGGCGTGTAGCCACGTACTAGAGCGGTAGAGGGAATTGGTCCGAACAAAATCCCTCCATCACTTATATTAACTCGAAGATTCATGGGCACCTGGTCCTCCTCGTGTGTCAGCGTCGAGCGCACGTGAAAGGATGGTCCGTGTGACATAAAGTCTCTTTCTCTGAACAGCCAGCTTATTGACTTGTCAACTCCACTGATTGCAAAATGCTGAAATGTATACGTACTACGTGTCGGGATGCGAGTGATGTGCATTTTTTCTATTAAACTGGGCTCCACTTGTTAATTAATACTCGAAAGAAGAACGTTTGACTTCGAACTTGCTCCAATTGTTCTCAGATTTCCAAATTCCAATCAGACAGGGACAATTGAAATTCCGGACCTTTGTCTTAGTCATTTAGAACCCGAGCTTTCTGGATCCATATATATACCTTTCACTTAAATTGTAAGTAGACATCACTGTATACATATAGAGAGAGAGAGCGACTTATGTAAAAATGTAAAAAAAAAAAAGAAAATTTCTTTCTTCCATCTCATTCTCTCTTCTGTCTGTCTACCTCTCACACCTCTTTTTGTTTCTTGGTCATCATTCCCCACTCTCACCCTTTCTATTTTGAGCTTTTCCATTTCTTGGTTCAGTCATTCCCTCACTCTCACTCTCCTCTTTAGTTAATATTAAAGAAGGAAAATTCTTTCTTCTGTCACACTCTCTCCCATGTCCATCTGTTCCAGACTCTTCTTATGTTTCTTGATTCGTCATCTCTCACTCTCACCTTACTCATTTTAAGTTTTTCTTTCCTTGGTTCATCGTCCATCACTCTCATGCCGTTCTTATATATTTTGAGTTTTTTATTCCTTGGCTCATCGTCTCTCAGTTTCACCCTTCTCATTTTGAGTTTGGACACCTTTGTCGATGTCCCTCCACTCATATCATGCCCTAGTCATCTGAGCCCGATCACATCACAGCACGCGTGCAGGCATGTGGCCCGCCTTTCATCTATTTTAACTCACAACAAGTGCACACAACAAGCACTTAATTATATAAATTAAGTCGGTCTCATGTCTGTTTCCCTTACGAGATTAATCATTTATTGCGCTGACATTTATTATGGGTCTCGAAATTTATTTAATTTAAGGTTAGATCAAGCGCAATTAAATCTGACAAAAATAGGTACTAGTTTATTATCATTAGCATGAACACCCTACAATAAATTGTACATTTTATTGTAGTGCACGAGCCTGTTTACTAGTATAATATTCTGCATTGTTTCTCATAAAAATTACTAGAACTTCATATTCCAATAAATACTATCCGTACGGGTACGACCGTACTTACGTATGCATGATCTGTCGTCTACTTGTCTCTACATTATGAAGCAGCTGGTGGTGTCTTGCTGCGGCTGGTAGCCGTACCACGAGTAGCCGGCAGGGTGGTCGTAGACGACGGTGATCGGGTGCGGCGGCGGGTAAGCGGGCACGACGGCGGCCGGCGGCTTCTTGTCGTCCTTCTTGGCCTCGCCGACCTGCAGCAGGTGCGCGGGCCCCACCTTCTTGCGCAGCGCGCTGGTGAGCTTGACGGAGTCGACGCCCTCGCCCACGACGACGACCTTGTCCCTGCCTTCGCCGTCGATCGCCACGGAGTCGACGCCGCCTGTGGCCGCCACCACCGCCATGGCCTTGGACCGGCACTTGTCGCAGCTCATCTGCACCTTGATCACGATCTTTTGCTGCACCAAGGTCCAAGGACATGCACCGACAACATTAATATAATATAATATAATAATTCAGGCTTTCATCTGAAACTTTATTGGAACGAAGCTAGTAATAAAACACTACTACGTGCTGCAGCTGAAAACAATCAAGGAGGCTATGGCATGTGTACCTTCATTTTGCTGAGGCTCTGAGCTGTGTGAAGGTCCTTGAATTGGGGATATATTTCTTGTGAGAGAGCTGTAGGTTGTTGGAGAAAGAGACGAAGTGGGGGGAGCAAGAGAGTTTGCTGTCCTGCTAGCAATTGTTCCGTGCCGTGGAGTATTTATTATATCGATGGATGACTGGGTCTTGCTTCAAAATAAATGTCATTCTCACTTTTCAATAAGTTACATATTTATAACTTTGATCAAATATATAAAAAAATATTAATATTTGTAATATATAATTAGCATCATTAGATGGATCAGTTCAATATATTTCATAATTAGTATCATTAGTTTTTTTCTGGCTTCACTATTTGTAGACATGGCTAAGTCTAAAAGACCTTACTTGTGTCAAAACGTACTTTGGGGAGTCATTATTCGGGCACAATTATACTATAATAGTAAGAAAAGACGGTTTTCAAACCAAAGCCGGTCCTTCTCTACGGAAGAAACCGCGTTCTGGAGAGGTTAAATGGTGGGTCAGCGGCGAGCGGCAAAACACGTTTCCTTCCTCCGGAGTCCGGAATGCGAATGATCATCTGCTAATTAATCCTTAAAGTCCGCTGTCAAATGTTCAGAGGCAGCAAGTTCGGATTTCCGGCGCTGACGCGATCCGGAGACGTTTCTTCTTCAACAGGTATCTCTCTCTCTCCCTCTCTCTGGCTTGCTTGCTCATCACGATCGAAGGTCGTCATGTGCTCCTTCCAGATGAGAATGAGATTTTGCAAGTTTTCTATGGTTGGTGGCCTAGCTTTCTCTAACTATATATGGCGTGTTTGAGACCGCTTATGAAAGAATCGAGTTTAATCTGGTCATGATTTTCTTACAAACCACGGTCTAAAAAATCATCAGCATGAAGAATCAAAGATGTTTGGCAATCTTAATTATCATAGCAATCGGAAGTGTAAAATGACATTTATGCCCTTCTTCAAATCACCAGTCGTGTCCTGTTCATCGCCCATCTCTCACCGCTGCTGCACAAATGTAAGGGAGGCGCCTCCATCCTCGACCCGAGCAGAGGCGGGGAGCAGACGAGGGCTACGCTTCCCTCGAGCTCGCCTCCGACCGAGCGAACTAGGCGAGTCGAGGAAGCGCACAGGAACGTCCATCTTCTCGCCACTGTAAAGATGCAAGGGAGTGCCTCCATCCTCCGACCGAGCGCCTCCGCAACGCAGGGAAGCGGACGGGAGCAGCGTAGGGTAGCTGACGGGCGAGTGCGACGGCGAAGAGGAGCAGTCGGGGGAGCGGAGCCGAGGGCAACCGATGGAAAAATCCTCGTGGTGGACTCCGGACTTTTTTTGAGCGGCAAAACCACGTTGCCTAATGTTGTTCTCAACCAAATTCTTGGACGCTTTGGCTGCCAAACTCAAATACAGTAACGAAGTGAGGAGCGAGGGTGGAATAGTAGAGTGGACTGAGATAAATAGTGAAGTTATGTTGTCTTTATTCATAAAGGCACTATTTATAGTGCATAGATTACAACTTGTTGACCATAAATTCCCAACTAACCCTAGATTCTAGGAATATTTCTTCATACGCAGGGACACTTTGGTCCTTTGTTCATCCGTATACGAGTCAAAATCGGACTTGGCCACCTTGACACCCGTCTTTTCAATACTAGGGCCGACTTCGCTCGAGCATAAGTCCACACCACCTTCGGGCCTCGCAAAGATGACTTCGCGAGTGAATGCTATGCATGGGGACGACGGCAAGGCGGGGGCAATGGTGCGACGTAATAGGAGGAGGAGCATGGAGAAGAGGAGCACTACATAAAGGAGCTTGACGTATGGCAGGGTGGCGCATGGGGCGGGGAGGTGCAAGAATAGCCTCTCCTGTAGTTGCTTCGACTGCACATTGAAATTGAAGGAAGACTATACACTGAAATGGTGCGGGGAAATCAAAAAAAAGGAAAATTTGGCTCGAAAGCGTGGCATTTGGTATGGTTGCTTTGCTTTTTTTTTCACCAAAAACACCTTAGAAGCAACTCCAAACAGAGCAATATGGCAGCGCTCTGCAATGTAAAAGAAATATTATCCTGCTAGCACAAGGAGTCGGTCCTCGAGTACCAAGTCAGCTAAAATCCTTAATGATACATGCACTCGTGAGACTGTCAAACCTACTGAATTAATTGATGGAACAAGAGCAATTCAAACTTGATTTTTGACTCATGGACAGGACATTTGAAAGACAAAATTTCGATTTTAACCAACTGGGATATGAATCGTTCAAGTAGGCATCTTGGGAACAAAAAATCCGTATCAAGGGCATAACTGAAACGTGGTGATTAATGCTTCACCCTTGGAGCTCTTAGAAAACTCCTTATCTTTGAGAAGCAAAACAAAGTACCTTTAGGAGACCTAGTCGGTAACCGGGCAGGATAGGTCAGCAGATCTTTCAAGAACAGAGGAGCCAACATAACGAAGAAAGATAAGCATCTCATATGGATACTTCGCCTAACAACGATTGCACAAACATGTCCTTCACTTTTCATTAATTGAATTAGAGACTTTCACCGCAACATCATTCAAATAAGCGTGAAATCAGCTTCATTTGTCTAGCGGCTGTGTGATTAGGCTCATCTTTTCTTTTAACTAAAACAGGTTGTGTGGTCGTCGTGTAGCTCCCGGCTGAATTTGCGTACACAAACTACACTTACACACCCTTTTTTCCAAAAAAAAAAAACTATACATATGCACAGGCTGAGTCTACATTATGGAGCAGGTGCTGTCCGGCCGCGAGTAGGGGTCGTAGACGACGCCGACCGGTGGCGGCGGCGGCGGGTAGTGGTAGTAGTACTGGCTGTAGTCGGCGACGGGGTCGGGCTTCTTCTCCTCCTTCTTCTTGTCCTCGCCGACCTCGACGAGCTGCGCGCCGCCCATCTTCTTGCGCAGGTCGGTGGTGAGCTTGATGGAGTCGACGCCCTCGCCGACGACGACGACCTGGTCCTTGCCGGCGCCGGCGATGGCCACGGAGTCGACCCCGCCCGCGGCGGCCACCAGCGCCATGGCCTTGGACCGGGACCTGTCGCTCGCCATCGGCACCTTGATCACGATCTTTTGCTGCAGAGTCAGGCACACACACACAGGCAGTGTTAGTACTTCGAGCTGGAACCAACCAGGAGCAGAGCACAGCGCAGCAACGGGGAGGATGAAGCTGAAGCATGCAGGTACCTTGGCCATGGCTGATTTAGTTTATTGGGGGACGCGCTGCTCCAAAATTGAAGGTTCAGATTTCAGAACGCCCGCGCAAGGGTGGAAGAAGCTTGGAGTGATTTGGTGTGGAGATCCGACTATCCGAGGGTTGTGTTGTGTGGAGGCTCGAAGCAGTAGTTTGCTTTGCTGTGGTGAGAGCAGAGCAGCGTCTCCTGAGCTTATATAACCGACCGGATTACAAAAAACAGAGCTGCCCAATGGGAGATGAGCTGGCCGCTGTGGTCACTGAGTGAGGAGACAAGAGAAGACTTGGACTCGGAGAGCGCGTGCAGGTCGCCTCGTCAGTCCCTAGTGGCTCCGCCGATCCAAACGCGACAAGCAAAGGGAAACCGTGTTCAGACTTTGGAGCCGAGCACACTACCGGCACATTTTAGCAGTCAGCTCGGCTGTTGTACGAGTAGGACGACTTGGCGGCCAAGGAAGCGCTCTCCAGCGATCCTTGGTGGCCAAGGTTGTTACGGTCGGACCTGGCTGGCGATTGATCAGGTCAGGGGTCCAGCGCCGAGAACAACGAGGGAAGCCCGAAACAGGGCTGTTATACTCAAGACGACGTCATGGACATGCACTACTACCGTTCCGGGCTTCCGGCCGGAGAACACCGGATGATCCGATCCCATCCCCGGTGATTCTGTAGCAATTGGTCAATGGAAGTACTAGCGTTCCAACATCCGGACGGACGTCAGCGGCTACTGCATGCCCAGGCCAGACGGGAACCGCCCACGCTGCTCCACGCGCTTTCCCTCCGCTTTCCACGCCAACAGCCGCGCAACACTCCATCCCTCTGCTTCCCCTCAGCAACTGCAGCGGGCGACTATGGCAGGTGAGTCATATTGCAATATGTACAACACCCCATCTACTTTTGAAACATTCGGATAAACATTTGTAATATTCGTCTGAAGACAAATGAAACACTTGAAACATACGTCTGGAAACACTTGAAAAAACACCTGAAAAACTTGAAAAAGTCATTGCAAAACATATGCAACATCCAAATAAAACACTTGCAACATATGTGTAAAACGTATGCAACATCCAAATAAAAACCCTTGTAACGTATGTCTGAAAAACAGATGAAACATTTAAAACAGACGTTTGCAACATACTTGTGTAGTCATTGCAACATATGC
The DNA here is from genome assembly GCA_038087645.1 of Saccharum hybrid cultivar R570. Taxonomy (NCBI): domain Eukaryota; kingdom Viridiplantae; phylum Streptophyta; class Magnoliopsida; order Poales; family Poaceae; genus Saccharum; species Saccharum hybrid cultivar. Next base: position 5,003,222 of record JAQSUU010000198.1, read on the forward strand.
AACATTTCGATCTAATTTTACAACATCCGTATGGAACACTTGCAACATTTCTCTGAAAATCTGAAACAATTAAAATATATGTTTGCAACATAGAGGGTAGAGACCAGGGCCGGTCGATTTCGGCCATGGGAGCCGAGGGCGAGTAGCGGCGCGCGAGCACCACCAGCACCGGCCACGCTCATGGGTGCCCCTTTGCTCGGCCGGGGATGACCTGAGGCGCCCCGACACGTGCGCCCAGCCGCCATCGGCAAGGCGAGCAGCGGGGGCCCGCGGCGACGAAGTATCCCGACGGCGCTGGGTTGAGCAAGAGACCAGGAGGCACTGCGCGAACTAAAGGAGGAGACGACGTGGTCGGCTTGTGTGGAGAAAGGAGGCAGCGGTGGAGGCACGGGGTTCTACTATCAATGGATGAGAGAGAAAGAGACCGAGAGCTAGAGAGGGCAAGACGGAGGGAAGATAATTTTTTCTTAAGAGAAATGGACGAGACAGAGTGGGGAGCCGCGTCAAGATGACGTCCGTGTCGAAGTATTTCTTGGCCAATCATCCATGGTGTCCGTGTCCCTTATTGGGTTGGGGCCTGGACGGGTGTGTGGCACAGTTCAGTGCTATGTAGAGTACGTACGAGTACGACTGATCGGCAGACGGACACCGCAGTCCCTATGTATGTCAATGGACTTGTCGGACGTGCGTGGTTGACGGGTTCTTCTGGTACTACCTTAGCTAGCCAGGATTGTTCTTCACGCGCCCGTTTCGCACGCAAAACGCAACGCAACGTGACACCCAGCAATGTAATTAAGCTACGGCTTGCTTAATGATTCCATCCACGTGCGTGATCTGGCCACTCTTTGTGCCGTTGCTAATAGCTAGCTACATGGACTCGCTTCAATCAAGATTAACGAACTCTCTTGCCGCCAGCTGCGAGCTAGTAATTGCTGTCGCATCTAGTGGCATATCGTCGTGGGACCAATAGTGAGCATAGAAGCACGCGATTTTTTCTTCTTGTGTTTCAGTAATTTATTATACATCGACAAATAAACGGGGAGCTATCATGACCACAACAAGTCAACGATTATTGCGACGTGCAGAGATAATAATAGCACCAGTGAGACAGTCCATCCAGTCTGGTAGGAACGTTCTTTCTGCTCTGCGAAAACGGAGTGATGAGTGATTTTTAAGCTGCGATAGATCCTGGGACCCAAACGATTAATGACAACCGGTGTCGGATGCAGGGGCCGGAGCCTGGAGGACGACTTGACCTGGGACGACGACTGACCAGGTGACCGATTCGATTCGGCGCGTACCTGGAAGCAGGTTGTTCCGGGACCGGAGGGACCACACGGCGTCACGGTATCCGGTACACCGTACACGTTAACTGGAGAGCCAAGTTCGCAGGTCCCCGACTGGAGAGCTTTGGGACGGTCCCGCACTGAAAAATCGATTGCCTCAAGGAGGAGGTTGTGAACTGATGAGGCTTTAAAGTAACAAACCTAGACGTATGAAAACTATTTCACCACTAAACAACAAATAGCCCTAAAACTAATTTTATAGACTTTTTTTATTGGATTGAATACTCGTTGTTCACTTATTTGATTATTAGAATGTTGTATGAGTTTGTTATTTTTGCTACTGGACAGGGTCTGATATACAAGATCGTGGCATCAAGACCAAGGTAACAAATAGCGGATAGCGGATTTGTAGCGGATTGCGGATAGCGGGTGCTATAGCAGACGCTAAGTTCTAATGATATTATATAATAATCTCATATAATTTAGGCATATAATATCTTAAAAATGACTTTCTTACATATCAGAAAAAATTAACCAAATACAATAGTGTAAATAGACATTTAATTGTATTCAAAGAGTTGATTCTTGGTCAAATATATTTTAAACTAAAAATGAACTAGTTATGTTCTGAACTTATGCTGCCATAGCAGACTACTACGTCAAATAACAGCCGCCACAGCGGCTTGCTCAAATAACGGGTGCTAAGTTTCAACCTGCTATATCCAAGCCACTACGTCGTAGCGGTAGCAGTAAGGGGCCGCTACCGCTATTTAGTATCTTGATCAAGACTTTTGTATATTTAATTTTGTTTTTGCAAATTTTCATCAAGGACGTGTATACCCAAAACACGTCTCCGATGAGACAAAAAAAACACAAACACTTTGCTTTTTCTTTTTTTTAATAATATATGAAGCCAACCCAACTTTTATGTACAGATATGCCTAACCATGGTCCATGGGTTGCACTGGCGATGTATACATCCATAGGTTGGACCTGTAAGTTCACCTTGGCACAAGTTTTTGCTGCAGATATAAAGATCATAAATCAAAATTTGTTGACCAAAAACAGCATGAGGTCACAAACTTGCTTCATCAGGCCAACACAGTGACACACTGACATTGTCCAGTGGACGCTTGTTTCTTTTAACTCCCAACCGAACGACCCAACTGATCAAGCAGGGTGTCAGAATGTAGGGCAACGCGTCCTGGCGTTTCAATGAACTACGTACTAGTATAGTAAAAGATGCTGCAGGAAAAAAAAAAGATAATATTGTAAATAGCAAGCCAGTGCAGAATGGCACTGATCGATTCATCGATATTACAACAGCTGGAAGTTGGACCAACACCGATTAGAGTTCATGGTCAATGGGCATTGCAGAAATATCACAACTGCAACCGTATGTGCTTGGCAGGCATAAATATCAGAAACCATCAATATTTCTTTCTATACAAATATCAAAATCGTTCTCAGAACAATCCAAGCCCTGCAGTGAAGTTAAACAGACCGACAAAACCCACGCCTTGTATCGAACAAAACTCAACCAACAGGACGGAACTCAGTGTCTCGTCTGTAAGAAATCAGGGGCCAGCTCTCTATTCGCCGGGCTGCAGCCTCGATATGTACTTGCATATATCTTCGCCGCTAGCTCCAGATCGCCCAGCTCAGTGTAAGCAGTCAGCTATGGCACCGTAGGCCTCGGTGCAGCCAGAATCTTCACCCATCTCCTTAGACAGCTCCAGAACCTTGGTGTACTGCCTCATTGCTTCTCGGTACTTTCCGAGGCTTTGCAGCGATGCACCTAATCAGAAGCCAAATAGCGAGGAAATTCCCCAGTGACAGATCGACTTCATGAGAAAAAGCGTACTGACGCTTTGTGTCTGCCTGCGCTGGTGACTGAAGCTTAAAACTAGAGTTGAATTCTTTTCTATGGGGATTGTTGGAGTATGTGTTTAGACCCATGAGGCTAAGGCCCATGTGGCCCATGTATGAAACCTATATAGCTACCCATCTAGGGTTAGCCCTAATCAATAGAGAACACTTTCCAACATGGTATCAAGCCTCTGTTTCTCTTTCCCCACCCTGAGCCGCCGCCGTCCTGCCTCCTCCCGCCGGCGCTGTTCCTGCCACCGGCGCCGGCATGGCTGACCGGCCTTCTTCTTCTCCCTCCCTCTTCTCCCTCTTCCCTTCCCCCTCCACCCTTTCCTGGGCCCAGGTTGCCGCCGCAGCACCTGGGGCACCGCCCGCTCCCGCGCCGCATGGGGCCGCGCCCGTTACTCCGCCGCTCGGGGTCGCGCCCCTGGCTGCCGTCCTCCAGGCCGCGCGCGGGCCCCCCACCTCCCTGCCGCGACCCTACCCCTCCCTGCCCACACGGCAGCAGCTCTCTCTGCCGGGGCGGATGCTGCAGGCACGGGCGGCGGGGAGGAAACTGTTCCAGCGGCCGCCGGTGTTGAGCAGCCCCTTCTCCCGACGGCCCGCTCTCCTCTGGTCCATGCGGGACTCGGCGCTGACACCCTCCAGGCTACCCTCAACACTCTTCTGGAGGCGGCTGCCGGGGCAGGGGGCTCTGATCCCCTTCCTGCTGCCCTGGCCGCCCTCCTGCGTGCCGCCGGGTCCGATGCCGCCGTCCTCCATCGGGCTCCCATGACTTCTGGTGACGGCACGCCTACGCTTCAGGGCCCGCGCTCCGACTCCGCCCTCGCCGCCGCCCTTGTCGCTGCCCGCGCGGCCACCGCGGAGGGGCAGGCTCGTGTGCGGGCGGCCGCCGCCGTCTGGGAGCGTGAGCGCGACGCGGCTGACGCCCTGGCTCGCCAGATCGCCAAGGCCGAGCATCTACTCAACCCTCCCGTGGGCCAGGACGCCGGAGCTACCTCCTCCGCCTCGCCGGGACGCCGCCTGTCCCACACGGCCGTCCTCTGGCACGACCCGGCGGACCCGCTCGTGGCTCAGCTTCACTACTAGGCCGGGGGGGTCCAGAACATCCGCCTCCTCGTCCCGGTCGTCCTCGAGCCGGAGTCGCCCTCCTACGCCCGCTGGCGGGATCTGGTGCTTCTCACTCTTCGCCGCTACGCCCTCGACGACCACGTCCTCGTTGACGCTTCGGTCGCCGTCCAGACCCCGTCGTGGCTTCGTCTGGACAGCATCGTCCTCTCCTGGATCTTGGGGACGATCTCCCTGGACCTCCACAACCTCATCCGCACCTCTCCTGACGCACGCCGGGCTTAGCTCGCCCTTGAGGGCCAATTCCTGGGCAACGCGGAGGCTCGGGCTCTGCGCCTCGACGCGAGTTTCAGGACCTTCGTCCAGGGTGACCTCTCCGTCGGCGAGTTCTGCCGTCGGATGAAGGGCATGGCGGACTCCCTGAGGGACCTTGGGTGGCCCGTGGAGGATCGCATCTTGGTCCTCAACGTCCTCCGGGGGCTCAGCGACCGCTACGCCCACCTCCGGACGTGGATCACCCGCCAGAGGCCCTTCCCCACCTTCCTGGAGGTCCGTGACGATCTCGTCATGGAGGAGCTCACTCAGGGCCTCCAGCCGGGCTCCACCACCTCCGCGGGCTCCTCGTCCCCCTCGACGGCCCTGGCTGCTACTTCGCCGCGCCCGCCTACTCCACCACGGTCCGCCGCTCCACCGCCGCCGTCTCTTCTGGGTCCCCCTCCCTCCGGGCCGAGCGGAGGTGGGGGGCTGTGGCGGTCGCCGTCGACGCGGCGGGGGTCGCGGGGGTGGCCGGGGCGGCCACACCCAGCCTCCGGCTACTGGTGGACCGCAGGGGGGGCACCATGGCCCTCCTTCCAGCACCCGTGGTCAGGGCGCATCTCCATGTGGCCCTACCACGCCATCGGGGCTGACTCGCGCCCACCGGTGGCCATGCTCACCGGCGCTCCTCCTACTGGCCCTACACCCGGCACCTTCCCTGCTACGGCGTGGACTCCACCCTCTGGGACTCTTCCGGGGGTCGCCGGATGGGACCCGACGGCCCTGGCCCGCTCGTTCAGCACCATGGGCCTGACACCTCCGGTCGGACCTGAGTGGATTGCTGATTCGGGAGCCACCTACCACACCACTCCTGACCCCGGTATACTTTCGTCGCTCCACTCTCCTTCTTCCTCCCTTCCTTCGTCCATTATGGTCGCCAATGGTTCTTGTCTTCCTGTCACGTCTGTGGGTACCGTCGGTGCTCATGGCTCCTTTCGTCTTCCTGATGTTCTTGTTGCTCCTTCTATGGTTCATAACCTTCTTTCTATTTGTCGTTTTACAGCTGACAATTCTTGTTCTGTGGAATTTGACTCTTCTGGTCTTACTGCAAAGGATTTGGCTTCCCGGCGTCCTCTGCTCCGATGTGACAGCACCGGGCCCCTTTACACTCTTCGCTTCCCGGCGGCACCTTCATCTTCTTCGCCGTCCTTTTTGTCAGCTGCCTTCGCCGCTTCTACTTCCTCTACTACCTGGCACCGGCGCCTCGGCCATCCTGGACGTGATGCCCTGATACAGCTCAGTCGTAGCTCTGGTCTTCCATGTACTCGAGCTCATGATGAGCAACTGTGTCATGCGTGCCAATTGGGCCGACATGTTCGTCTTCCTTTTTCCAGTTCTTCTTCTCATGCGGCCCGCATTTTTGATCTTGTACATTGCGACCTATGGACATCTCCTGTTATCAGTATTTCTGGTTATAAGTACTATCTTGTGGTTGTTGATGATTTTTCGCATTATTCATGGACTTTTCCTCTACGTGCGAAGTCGGATACGTTTACCACGCTCCTTCACTTCTTTACTTGGGTGTCTACACAGTTCGGTCTCACCATCAAGGCCGTCCAGTGTGACAATGGTCGCGAGTTTGATAACTCCACCTCCCGAGCTTTCTTCCTCTCTCACGGTGTTCAGTTGCGCATGTCTTGCCCATACACCTCTTCGCAGAATGGCAAGGCAGAGCGGATGATTCGCACCACCAACGACACCGTGCGCACTCTTCTGTTTCAGGCCTCTCTTCCTGCTCGCTTCTGGGCTGAGGGCCTGCACACCTCCACCTACCTTCTTAACCGCCTTCCTTCCGCAGCCTGTCCCGCTCCCACACCTCACCACTTCCTCTTCGGTACCCCGCCTCGGTACGATCACCTCCGCGTGTTTGGGTGTGCTTGTTACCCCAACACTGCTGCCACTTCTTCTCACAAGCTGGACCCTCGCTCCACGCTCTGTCTTCCTCGGGTACTCCCCGGATCACAAGGGGTACCGCTGCTTTGACCTTACCTCCCGACGTGTTCTCATCTCGCGCCATGTGGTGTTCGATGAGTCCGTCTTTCCCTTTTCCAGCACCACTACACCTCCGGTCCCTGACCCACCCTCTCTGTTTCCCACTGACCCGGTGGTCCAGCCACCTTTTTCGTGGTCTCCTGCAGGTACCACTTCGCCGCGCTCCGAGCCGGACACCGGTCCCGGATCCCCTGCGAGTCCGGGCCCCTCGTCCTCCGGCGCGGCCCCGTCTTCTCCAGTTGGTGCAGACCCGGGGCCTTCGTCCCCCGCTTCTGCCCCGGGGGGGTCGTGCCGGTTGCCGACGCCGGATCCCGTCCCGGCACCTGCCCCGGCGCCTCCGTCGAGGTTCGCTGCGCCGGTACGGGTATACCAGCGCAGGTCGCGGCCACCGCCGCTCGTGGTCCCTTCTCCACCGGGGACACCGACACCACCGACACTGTCTCCGCCGGCCCGTGGTGCCCCGCCGGTCTACCACCCGCCGCTGCTTCACCGACACCCGCGGCATGTTCACCCGATGGTGACACGACACGCGGCTGACACCCTGCCACCTCGTGTCCTCGAGGCTTCGACCGGCGACGCGGTGGTCTCTCCAGTACCCTCCTCCGTCCGCGACGCCCTGTTGGACCCTCACTGGCGCCGCGCGATGGAAGAGGAGTACGCCGCGCTACTCGCCAACCAGACGTGGGAGTTGGTGCCCCGGCCGCCGGGCGCCAATGTCGTCACCGGCAAGTGGATTTGGACTCACAAGCGCCGAGCGGACGGCTCTCTCGAGCGCTACAAGGCTCGATGGGTCCTCCGGGGCTTCACTCAGCGCCCAGGCGTCGACTACGATGAGACCTTCAGCCCGGTGGTCAAGCCGGCCACCGTCCGTACCGTGCTATCGCTGGCGCTTGCTCGGTCTTGGCCCGTCCACCAGCTGGACGTCAAGAACGCCTTCCTCCACGGCCTTCTTACCGAGACGGTGTACTGCAGTCAGCCGGCGGGGTTCGTCGACACCACCCGTCCTGACATGGTCTGCCGACTCAACAGGTCCCTCTACGGCCTCAAGCAGACACCTCGGGCGTGGAACCACCGGTTCGCGTCAGCCGGCGGGGTTCGTCGACACCACCCGTCCTGACATGGTCTGCCGGCTCAACAGGTCCCTCTACGGCCTCAAGCAGACACCTCGGGCGTGGAACCACCGGTTCGATGCTTTCTTGCTGACCCTGGGGTTCGTGGAGGCCAAGTCTGATACGTCCCTGTTCGTCTACCACCATGGGGCCGACACTGCATACTTGTTGCTCTATGTTGATAACATTGTCCTCACCGCCTCCAGCGAGCCACTTCTCCGCCGGATCATTGCAGCTCTCTAGCAGGAGTTCACAATGAAGGACCTGGGTGAGCTCCACCACTTCCTCGGTGTCACTGTTGAGCACCGTCCTGCTGGGCTCCTTCTTCACCAGCAGCAGTACACTCGGAATATCCTGGAGCGGGCTGGGATGTCTGACTGCAAGCCCTGCTCCACTCCGGTCGACACTCAGGGCAAGCTGTCTGAGGCTGAGGGACCACCGGTGGCCGACCCCACTGCGTACAGGAGTCTTGCCGGGGCCCTTCAGTATCTCACCTTCACCCGGCCGGACATCACCTATGCAGTTCAGCAGGTCTGCCTCCACATGCATGATCCCCGGGAGCCTCACCTCACGGCTCTCAAGCGCCTCCTCCGCTACCTCCGGGGCACACTCGGCTACGGCCTCCTCCTACACCGGGCCTCTTCCACCGACCTCGTCGTCTACACCGACGCTAACTGGGCCGGGTGCCCGGATACTCGCCGCTCCACCTCCGGCTACGCCGTCTTCCTGGACGGCAACCTGGTGTCTTGGTCGTCCAAGCGCCAGCCGGTGGTCTCCCGGTCCAGCGCCGAGGCGGAGTACCGCGCCGTTGCTAACGGCATGACGGAGGCCGCCTGGCTCAGGCAGTTGCTTGCTGAGTTACACACTCCGCCCTCCCGGAGCACACTGATCTACTGCGACAACGTCAGTGCGGTCTACCTCTCCACCAACCCCATCCAACACCCGCGGACGAAGCACGTGGAGATCGACCTCCACTTTGTCCGTGATCGGGTGGCCTTGGGCGAGGTGCGAGTCCTTCATGTTCCGACGACCTCCCAGTTCGCGGACATCTTCACCAAAGGCCTCCCGTTCTCGACCTTTGCCGAGTTTCGCTCCAGCCTCAACATCACCGGTGGCTAGTTGCGTCTGTGGGGGGTTGTGTATGTTCTTTCTTGTTCAGCCTCGAACTCCGCTGCGCCGGTAGTTCAGACTGCGGGGGGGTGTTGGAGTATGTGTTTAGGCCCATGAGGCTAAGGCCCATGTATGGAACCTATATAGCTACCCATCTAGGGTTAGCCCTAATCAATAGAGAACACTTTCCAACAGGGATGATAAAAGAAGATTGACAAAAATCGTCCATGAAAAAAATTAGAGCACCACTATAAACCAATACTACAAGAACAGATTACATAAGTTTGTTCATTCGAGACAACTCAGCCATAGGTTAGAAACATAATGACTGAAGCTTGATAAAGAAGGTTGACAAAACTCGTGCATGAAAATAAAAATTAAAGCACCATTACAAACCAATACAACAAGAACAAATTACATAAGTTTGTTCATTCGAGACAACTCAGCCATAGGTTTGAAACATAATTAAAGTCAGAATTTGCTTCAAGTAATCTCTGGCATGTAAATAAATCTCCAAAGTTACAGACTTAAGTACACATGCAGATAAAAATCTACAGTATGTATCTTTGGTATGTAGCTATCTGAAGACTCAACAATCCATTGCGATTTGCAATGCTTTGCATCTGCTGTGTATTTAATTTTAGAAATTTGAACTACAAAGAAGGTTGACAAAAGATTTTGTTTCTGGAAAAAGCATTAAACACCAGTATAAACTAAAGCAACTTCAACAAACTAGATAGCTTTGTTTGTTGGAGGCAACTAAACAAAAAGTTTGAAATCTCCCAAAAAAGAGTCCAAGAAGTTTGAAAGACATTAAATTCATCGTTAAAAACTAAAGTCACCTTATGCTGAGCAATAGCTTTACAGCTGATATAAACTCTGCAACTAGCTCACATTAAAATTTGTGTCAACTTATTTCAGATATGCAGATCTCCAATGAGAGAGCAAGGATACAGGCAAATAAGTATTCAGTAAGAAGCTAGATAAGATCTTTGATATCCACCTAACTGCAAAATCTACAATCTAATGGGATTTGCAAAAAACTAATTCAAAATTTTACTTCAAGATCTTCACCTGGCAATCATTCTGCCAGAAGGTTTACCAACTAAATCTTTGCTTACAATAAATAAAGGAATTATTCAAAATTCAAAGTGGAACAACAGCCATCTCATGCAGGAGCAACTGAAACACAAGGACAGCAAGAAAATGCAACCTAGGTGAAACAACACCAAACATTTCAGTCACTTTTCAGTTTTTATATACAAATATCCACTACTTAGCTAATTCTTGTTAGTTAGGACAGCAGTGCTAGTTCTCCATCAGTCAACTACATTGTGCCGATTAATATTATGTAGACTGACCATTTCTATGGGAGCTAGGAAAGAATTAGGTGGTTGGCACGTCTCCGCTGATGCCTCAAGTGGTACAGCAAGTAATGTCATGGTTGAGAGTACAGCAGCTTTCAGAAGGTTGGGACATGCCATTTTCTGCAGTGGCAAATATCAAGTGCAGAGATAATGCCGGGTCAACATCCACACTGCAACACAACTGAATGGAGAGCAGAATAGCATATCAAAGCAAAGGCAAGCAAGAATATGCTCCACTAGTGAAATGTAAAGGCCCTAAACCACTCAAAGTTATGTAGATGTACGCAAAATTATGTGGAGTATGCTCAATGTGGCCTAAACCGCCACATTGAACTCTGCAACAAGCCTCTTTCTTCATGATGAGCAGAAATTCTGCTCTCTTCAGATGCAACTATGTAAACCCATATTTCTGCCTGGTTGCGATTCACAAACTAGTTACAGGTGGTAGGCAAAAGGATCACACAAACTGTCGAGGAACAACCAAAATACAAGTGCGTCGAATTGAACACGCTACCTAATCTATGACTCAACGTATACCATAGCCATTGCCATATCAACAGGGTATTCAGTTGCAATGTCAGTGTGTCACCTCAAAGACTCAATGCTCCATGTGGGCTTATGCATTGCCACTGTAACCCCACATCACGTGAAATTTGAAGTAGCTGTTTCACAGTTCGATCAATTCAACTCTCATTGCAGCAATTGAAAGCGTAATCGAACGCACCCGATGATCGATAAGCATTCTCGGGAGAGAGTGCAGCAGCCGCGGCGCCTCCCCATCCATGGCTTCGAGGTGCACGGAACGCGACTCAATCGAAGCAGCAAAGGTAAGACCAGAACCTGGGGTCTCGGGGGGTTTTGCAGCTTACCCGAGAAGAGGCGGGCCCAGCCGGGGAGACAGAAGCCACACCAAAAGCGTGAGAGTGATGGGGAGCCAAGGTTGGCGCTGCGGTGGCCGACTGCCGCCTTCACTGCCGGTTGGCTCGGGCGGCGTCGGCCTCGGTCTCAGCAGGTGGGGGAGGGAGTGGGAGTGTGGGACGCGGTCGTGTCCGCCATGACGGCGGTCATGTGCGGCGTGCTATGTCACCACACGAAGGTTTCGACTGGGCCTGTACACGGTTTTGGTCAACCCATGGAGATAACAGCTCAGGCCTTAGTGTTGGTAATAACTTTTTTTGCAAAGATTTTCTTGTAATAGTCATTTTTGCCATTACCGCTAGTACAGATCAACACCCCCATTTTAAAAAGGAAGTTGAATAAAATACCACAAGACATGGACTCAAGAATTATTATTAGAATCCTGTGCAAATGCCAACTAGCATAGGTTGGGAGCATGGAAATGTCCATATGGACCGCTGGATTGAGCATCTACTGACTACTGCAACGATTAGCAGATGGCCCCTCATACTTGTGTTGGACTCTAGAATTTTGGCCCTTGAAATATTATCAAACTAGGAAACCCCGCGCACGTTGCCGCAGGTGTAGTAAAATTACAGATGAACTTATTTGTCAATTAGGTGACAACGACATGGTTCAACTAATAGCATGCTAATGTCGAAAAGATGAATATATGGATGCATAACCATGCAAGAGTATGACATTCCAATCTTATTATAAACTAAACAATACTTCCATCTCTCTTTTCTGTAAATCCGCAGCAGTACCTTCTAAACAGCAAGTGTTTGAATGACATGGTAAAGTGGAAAGGTACGATCAATATGAAAAACTTTTTTTCGTTTGCTAAGGTGAGCTGCAAGGGATTAGGATTGCAGTATTGGAGAGTATGGTAACCTTTTTTTTTTGGAACCCAACAGCAGCTGTTGAATCAGGATGCTCCGTTCTGGCATAGAAGAAGCAGGTTATGCCAAAAATATTTGAAGTAAAATTAGAAATGAACAGTAGGGAGGAATTGATGACATAATTCAAAAACCAAACATTTGATAGATGTACAGGGATGCAACAGTAAAAAGATGTCCATAACTTAAACATTGTTGGGCAACCATAGTTTGGGATGACCAACTCAAGCTCATTAGAAATAATTTCAACATCAATAGCGTTTGACAGCAGAGATATTCTCAATATCAGTAGGATTGATCAAACTGTTAGATGCCACTATTTAGGAAAGCGGAATAAATCACTTTTATTGCCTAATAGAGGAGATGAGGTATCTACTTGTGTATATTTTAGATGGCAGCTGATATTGCCCAAACAAAAAATATATATCTTGTACAACTGATTGTGGCAGTAGTTTAATTCTTTCTCCTGTAAAGGTCGTATGGCATTTTGAGCAAAGAACAATAAAACATTTCATATGGGAGTTCATATTGCATAAAGGAATAATATCTTATAAATTACAGAACCAAGAATATTGTCCCACTTTCTGCTCATGTAACACTATTGAATCAGTACTTACTATGCTATTTCGAAGTCAATGGCTGAATGTTTGAAAGAAAAATCCGAGGAAAATGAAAAAATTAAATTGTCCTTCGACAGGCTGAGTGTCCCCTTCTCTCATTTGAATAATTGGCAGTCATTTGGATTCTCTAGGACTCTCAGCAGGCAAGTTCGGTTTGAAACAGAATGCAACATGGATTTGTGTATGGAGTTATTTATACTATGATGTGGAAAAAAATTCTCAGCATTCTCTTGTTTGGTAAGTTTAGTTGTAGCAGAGGAATATAAGGAACTAAAGACATTACCATATGGTGGTAGAGCCCATGTTTCTGCTGAAGATCATGTAGTGAGAGCAGCAATCGGTGCACAAAACTTGATTCTGTAGTATGATCAGTATGCATTAGAGATTGAAGGATACACTGAAAGGATGCGCCTCTGATATGGCCTCCAACAGCGTAGACCTTGCACATAGTGCATACAAAGGACGTTTGAATATCAATACTAACAGTAGAAGGTACCATCAAACTCTTTGAACGAAATCTGTACTGCCTAATTACAACTATTGTAAAAAAATTCCAAACTCTGCATCCTTGTAACCTATTTAGGGGAATAGGGTGCATGGCGACATTAAATCCTGTTGTGGCAAAGGAAGGTAGAACTGATCTACTCCGTATGTCAGGGCTTCAAAAATTTCAGAGGGAAAAATAAAGATAAGTAGAAAATTATCTGTATGAGAGAATAGTGTTGCCTTTGGCAGGTCAGAGGCATTCTTTTTTTGTGTGTCCCCTATCTTGAAACTAATTGGTAAACGTAGAGGACTAAGGCTCAACTGACACAAGTGCTGACTACTCACCTGCTGGTTTCACAGTTGATGCCATCTCTATTGAATATGAAGATCTGTTGAGCATGGACAGGTGAGGGCTGAGGTTGTAGTGTGAGGAGGGCAGCAACATAGGGGGAGGAGACAAGACATAGGCACGGACTGGGACTCAGCAGTCCTGCTCATTTACAAGAATATGACAGAATTAACTAACAGGAACATGTATTAGAGGAAATTTTCTTCCTGAAAAGAGACCTATGAAGTGTACTATACCAAGCACATGAGAAGACAAAGATCTGGTGCCAAATTTTGAACTGCATAAAAGGGTAGAAGGAAGATCAGAAAATAAGCCTATTATGTACCTTATTTTCTATGTACCTTATTTTCTGCTAAGTTGCTGTACATTACTGCTAGAAACTCGTTATATAATATATATTGTAACACTAATAGATCTTACAATTTTAAATCGTGCATTATTTCAACCAAGGCCCCAAGAGTCTTTTTCATTAGATAAATTAGAAAAATAATGTCATACTATGTTCTTTCCTTCTTGTGGAAGATGTGGAGCTCTATTCTTTGTGGGACTAACTCTTCGATTTCGTAGTGAAGATGTAACCTGAAATATCAAAGACATATGAATCAAAGTAATGATGAAAACAGGGAAAATATGCAAGGGCTAATTGCACACTGACACACTGAAAGTTTGGTTCTGCAGGTAACGCACAGTAGGCACCCAATCATTGGAAGAAGTAACATATGGAATAAGAAATAAATATAGATAAAATCTTTCTGCTTATGAAGGAAAACCACAAATACAGTCCGATCTAGTTATTACTATCTAATAACATTGCCTTGCTCTCTCGATTGCTCCATGCTCCATCTGTTTACCGAGCCGATTTCTGCCGGTAACAGACTGTACACCTCGACTACCACTGATCTGCCCCACATACATCCTTACACACACAGCAATGCATAACCTAGAAGCCATAATGACATGGAAATGGAATAACCAGTAACCAAACATGTCCAGCAGATCAAATTTGTATCTGTCTGTGTGTGCATCCTATATAAATTTGATCAGCTGGACAAGATATGAAAAACAGGAAGCAAAACACATCACCGGCATTAAAAAATACCAAGATAAATAAACCAAGTTTTGCTGTTCAAGACATCCAAGGACAGAAACCACCCGGTCCAATGTGACGCACACCGGCTTGACAGACCAACAACAACGCACAAATGCCTACCAGGATCCTAAGACTGACGCTACATATATATATATATATATATATATATATATATATATATATATATATATATATATATATATATATATATATATATATATATATATATATATATATATAGGTATCCTTTCATTCATCTGTGGCAAATGAACTTGGCACAGCCACAAAAGAAACCTCCCATAACCAACAAACCAAAACCATCCCACATTAAGAAACCACCGCTTGGTTTATCATCCCCTGGGCCCATTGTGCAGTCTCCCGAACTTCATCATCCAACTCTTGGGCTTGGCACTCCCTCAAGAACTCAACATGGAATAGGTGGGTCTTGAACAGATCCTTTGAGCTCTGGCCAAGCGTGTCTGCAAGATCCCCAAGGACAGCAACAGCAGCCTTTGTCACACTGTCATCCCTGATGGCACAAACAACAGAACAGGGATATATTATAGCTGTAAGAAACAGGTAACAAAAAAAATTGAACAGAAATTACAATGTAGATGAAAGGCACCTGCTCCTATCTTTGAAGACAGCTTCAGTGAACTGTAGTAGATGGGTTGCATATGGGATCATCAGCTGAGCTTTTGGGCCCTTGATGCCCTGGAGTATACCAGAGTATGCCTCAAAAATGCCGCGTCTGAGCTGGTTGCCATAATCAACCATATCATCATCACTCTGATCAAGAGTACCAAGGAGTCCTGCAGCTCCTTGGAGCATCGGCATGGCATATGGTAGGTATTTCTCAAAATTCTCACCAATAGCAAGAGCTATGTCTCCAAAGCATGAGAAAATCGGAGGCTTCACAGACCGATTGAGCATAGAGCTTGATAGGTCCTTAAGAAGAACAGTCATAATGCGATCACAGAAGGGCAAAATTTTATCTTCCAAGGCACGACAAATATCACCAACCACCCCAACAGAGATGGAACACACTTGGTACTCTTCATAATTCTGCAAGCCAGCCTCCAGGTATGTGAAGAAGTTAGGCATGTATTTAACAAAATCTGGACCAGTAGCATACGCAAGAGCACCAATTGCAAGCATTGCTTCTTCATGAACAGAAGAATTGTGGCAGGCAAAGACACGCAGAAACAGCATCATCAACTGATCAGCAGTCTGAGAAATTATGGACTTTGCATCTGTGCT
The DNA here is from genome assembly GCA_038087645.1 of Saccharum hybrid cultivar R570. Classification (NCBI taxonomy): domain Eukaryota; kingdom Viridiplantae; phylum Streptophyta; class Magnoliopsida; order Poales; family Poaceae; genus Saccharum; species Saccharum hybrid cultivar. Next base: position 5,018,939 of record JAQSUU010000198.1, read on the forward strand.
GCTCAGTTTCTGGATGATGACCTGCAGAACACCACATAGCAAAGCCTGCAGATCGCTTTGCTTCTCCTTATCACCAGAAGAAAGTATATGTAGATCAAATGTAAGGTTTAATCTTCTCATGATCTCCTGCAACAATTGGCCTATGATGCCTGAAGTTTCAGGTATGTTGCTGACTCTCACAATCTCATTCAGTGCTTCATAAGCAGAAGCACGAAGCCTGAAATGGGTGGTATCAGCACGGTCCGCGGCAGAAAGAAGAGCAGCAATGATATTAGGTAGATAAGGTGTGAGCACAGAAGACATTGACTCTGCATCTTCATAACCTTGGGCAAGAAAATAAATAGCTCCACAGACTTTCTCAGCCACATTTGGAGCATCTTTACTACTCTCAAGCAACACAGACATGATACGAGGAAGGTTTGAATTATTTATGATTGGGTTTGCACCAGCTGGAGAATGCAAGAGCTCAAATACCCTCCCAAGAGTCCAAGCAGTTGTATCTTTTACCTGGCTATTTGCATCATTCATTGTGTTAAGCAAGATATCAAGACCAGCCTGGACTAGTGGAGCAAGTTTTTCAACAGAGGGGCCTTCAAGGATAGAACCAAATGCAAAAGTAGCTGCCTCGCGACAATGCCAATCAGGCTTTGTGATGTTGGCCTCGACAAATGGCATCACAAGAGGGACAACTGCATCACCAACAGTTCTAGAAATGAGTCCGAGGCACGTCCCACCACTCATAGAAATGTTCCAAACATTATCATCTTGATCTTGATCTTCCTCTTGCTTCAACAAAGTTTCTAGCAGCATCGGTACAAGTGAAGGGAGGGCCTTTTCAATAAAGCGAAAGTGTACAGTAGAGTTGCCATCCTCAGATCCCTCGTATTCATCTTGGAGCGCAATCTCTTCATCACAAATAGCACTCCAGAACTCAACAGCTTGAAGTGCAACTGGTTCCTCATCACCTTTCACTGCATTAGCTGTCAGGTTGAATATGGTTTGCATATAAGGATCTAAGTGTGAATAATATGTGGATGCTATTGCAACAAGGCATTCAAATGCAGCCTGTCTGATCTCCACTTCTTTAGACACAGCAGTCTCACAAACCACCTTCATTATATAATTCCTCTCCATTTCATTTGCAAAGTTACTCTCAGCAAAGTCAAGAGCATTATATAGGGCCTTAACTGCAGCAAGACGAACTTCAGGGCTGAGCTCTGTCTGGTTCATTCCCTGGACAACAGCAGTCAGAACAGCATTCACTTGGTCCTGCTCCAAGTCCTGTGGAGAAATCTCCTCACACACATACCCCAATGCCTCTAGTGTTGCCTGTTTCAAAGGAGCAGATGCACCTGGACAAGTCATGTTGCCCAGTAATTTGGCAACAAGGTCTTGCCATTCTCGACGTGGTATCTCAATTGATGCAACCTTGGCAATGACTTGTGAAGAGGTATGTCTTGCATCATGCACCGAAGATCCTAGTGTCACCAGCAACGACTCCTTGATCTTTAATTTGACAGATGGATCCACGCTTACCCATTGTTGAGTCAGTAGCTCCTTTTTAGCAGAATCCTTTGCGTCCAAAGAATTCTTAAGGATAATACCAGCAAGCCTTCTAGACTCCGGAGGTTTTTCATCGTTCGAGAGCTCTATTGATAAGGAGAGGAGGAAGTTAGGAAGATTCTGCTCCTGGAACTGCGTGAGGTTTCCTTCTGCTACTGTTCGAAGGTTAGCATCTGGAGATTGAGCAGCTAGCAGAACCTGAGTGATATCCATGGCTGTATCCTACATAAAAAATAACAGATTTCCAGTCAGCAAGGAATCACAGAAAATCAACAAGCAACATAATGCATCAACAGTGCAGAACTGCAGATAACTAAAGGTCAGCCAGACAGAGAGAGTTGAGTGTTGCATTCAAAACAACATTGTTCACAGCACAGATATTAGCCAAACAACTCATTCAACAAAGGCACTGTGCAAATTTTTCATCCATATTAAAGCACATATCCATAATATTTGCTTAGCCTCATCAGCAATCCAAGATTATCACTAAACAGCTAAATCAACCAATGTATCAGTGCGACCATTCAAAGCTAAAGAACATGCTCAAAGAAGCCATAAATCATACAATACAACTTGAGCAGAAAATGAATAACGCCATAAGCAATTTTTAACCTAATAACAGAAAAGGACGCCATGCAGCCAGCAACAATATTCATGATACAGCTGGATATTACACAAGAAGAAAACATAAATATTCCTTCTTAATATAATGATACACAGCTCTCTTGCGTGTTCCAGAAAAAAAAAACATAAAGAAATGCGAAAGTGTAAATATTGTACACCCAAATTGCAAATAAATATATTATAGGATGAACAGGTCCCTGCCCTAACATCATCAGCATCCAATGCAGACCAAATTATATCGACCAACAGGTAACAAAGGTATATCGCCCCACAGAGAACAAACACACATATCTACACCACATTGTATGAATACATTGATCCACCAAACTTAGGCACAACATGACCATGAGTGACTAGATGCAGGCAACATATTAAGAAAGGTGATGACCAGAGTTTCAACAAGATTAAAGACCCCCATTAAGCACATACAGCCTGTGTCTCAGTTAAAATCCAAGGAATAAAAAAGGCAAACCTGACATGACCCTAGCTTCCAAGGCTAAGGCATATGGACACCACAGTGCTTCACACGATTTGATTGAAGCCAGGCCAGATGTATGTATTTACTATATGGAAGCTAGGCCCTATCAACGGGTCCGCGAAATCCTATAATTTCTTAACAAATCCTTTACATCTCTAGCTTAATTGTATCATTTTAGTGGAGCTGACCCCAACGTCATTTCCAGCTGGCTTCGCCCTAACATTAGCAACTGAGAACACTGCCAAAAGAGGGCTACGCAACAACAGAAGCACTTGTGCGGAACCGTTTGGAACGGTTACCCAGTGCGAAGGACTAAAGCAACATGACGAGGCCCTAAAACCTTCTCCGCGCCTTCCCGATGCTTGGTGAACATAAATCATCTGCCAAATCGTGATATGAACAACTTCAAAACGCTGAAAACTACAGACAAACCTTATAACTCGCACGGCAGCGAAACAAAGCCTACCGCGTAAATCAACACCTACATGACAGGGGCCAGGGGGATTCTGCTAAACCCCAAACAAAACAAAAAAAAAGAAAAACGGAAAAAATGAACCGCTACTAGAGCACTGCATTACTCACGCAGCAAGCAAGCTTATACCCGACGAACTCTAGGGATTCCAGAGAAACAAACAATCAGATTAGAGCGGCAGCATCGAAACGAACGATCCCGCTGACCGAAAAGAGCGATTTATCCGAGCAAAAAAAGGATTAGGGTTCCTTACCGCGCAGAGGAGAAATCAACCCAAGCCTGGATGGATCCCCGCTGCACGCGAGCCCAAGAGATCCGGACGGCAGCGCGGAAGGGACGCTAGGGCTCGGGGCGGTTGGGGAGAGCGGAGGGTGGTTTAGGAGATGCTTCCCCGCTCGCCTATTCTATTCTATTCAAATGAAACGCAACTCCGGCGGGGAAGTGGGGAGGGAAAGAGAGGGGGGGCGGAGCGGAGGAGGGAAGAAGAGGCGGCTAGGGTTTAGGAGGTGGGGTGGTGGGCTGCGGGCTGGCGGCCTGCTTGCGTGCCATTGCCAGCTCAGCCGCCTTCCTTCTCCATGCTGTCGGGCGGCCAGAGAAGGATGGCCCATTTGCAGCGAGCAGGAGGTGGCCCTAGGGTGCGGATGTAGGAGTGGCGGCAGCGCGGGTTTTTTTTGGTTGAGAACGTGGGAGAGCGCGAGAGATGTACGGTTCTGCTTGCTCAGTCAAAATCAACCCGCGCTATGAAACGGTATTTTTCTCTCACAATAAATCAGTATCAGTAAAAAAAATATAGCTAGCCAAACAGGGCCGTAGGGGTGCTAGGGTTGCTAAACGTTGGGCCGGTGTTTGCTACTGGGCTAGGGTTGTTAAATGTTGGGCCGATGTTTGCTACTGGGCTAGAAGGTGTTAATGGGCCTTTTCTGTATTTCGAGTTTATCAGGTTCTTCGGTTAGCCGAGGGTAAAGACCGAACTAAGTTTGGTTAGTTCAATTATTACTTCAAACCAAAGACCAAATTTATGACCGAAATTTTTTGTCTTTTGTCTCGATTAATGAAGCCCAAGCTAGCATCAACAGCAAATTGAAATGGCCCACTGTACGTCCATTGACTTCTCGGACGTGCTAGTTGACGGGTTCTTCTTCTGGTACCTTAGCTAGTATTATTCTTAACGCGCCCTTCTCGCACAGGCGGGCAGCATTGGTTGAGGTCGCAGCTCCGCTCGCGTCAGGGCTTGGCTCCTCGCACCCTTGGACAACCGATGTCATTGGGGGAGCTATCGCAGCTGCTGTCGTCGGGAGGGCATGTGCATCAGAGCGGTCCCCATCCGAAGGTAGCACCTGGTGGCATGGCCTCGAGGTGGCATTGCGGCGGTGAGACGCCGAGCTCTCCACTTGCGGCCTCCCGATTTTTCTCGTTGGTGTTTAGGTCCGGTGTGTCAAGGATGTTGCCTAGGTGGCATGTAGCAACTGCCATGTTGTACGCTGCACGAGAGAAGCAGGGTGCGCTAGGAGTCCCCACGTCGTTGCTGACTTCACGCTGGACACTGAGCACGCGAATGAGAGCGCTACTCGCTTGTCAGTGCTCCATCTCTTCCCGCTTTAGCTCGAGCTCGATGTGCTCGGCCTCGAGGTCGACTCGCGAGCCTTGAGGTGCTCGCCTTTCTCCTAGAGGTAGGTGGCCTACCAGGTTGGAGTCAGGTCCAAGGGTGTGACTTCAGGCTCATCGGCGAGAGGATGCTCCCTGTGGAGGTAGAAGCACTCGTGTCTTGGATAGAAACTTTCGGCCTCGTCGGAGTCGTACTCCAAGTCAACCATGAGAGTGTCTCAAGGAAGACTCGCAGTGAGGAGACATCAATCCCGGTGGCACCCGAGAGGACGACACCTCATGGCGCCTCCCTGCTTGTGAGTTGTTCCAGCTCGAGCTCAAACATGGTTGTGGCGTTCCAGATCTCATATGGGAGATCTAGAAGGGTGCACCAGAAGGGAGGTAGCCCCTCTCTGGTAACAATCTGATGGTGAACATTGGCCAAAGTGTAAAACATCTGGCGGCGCTCTGCCAATGTGGGGTTCGGACCCAAAACCGAGTTGGGTTGTCAAGAGAATACCTTCAAGTCAGCACGTAGGAGGCTAACTAGAGGGAATGATGCCGGGAACTCGTTGTCCTCCGATGACACCCCGTAGAGGTGGAGCTCGCCGCTACAATCAACACTTGCCTAAGGGTGAAAGCGTTGCCAACGAAGATTGATGATCTCATCGGAGAAGCGCACACCGTCCTCGGGGGGCAATGCCTCCGTATCCTGCAATGAGGATGGTGGCCTGAGCCACCGAAGGGTGACGATCACACATAATGTTGCCCCGTACCTAGTGCTCCAACAGTCGTGGTTTTGATTCCATGATAGTAATCTAGTTGTTCGATATGGGTTCATGCTTGAGTCTCCGGTGGCTTAAGCACTCAAAACACAATGGGTTTATTCTGTTTCAGGCGTCTGAGCCTTATGTTACAGTAGAGGTGTTCTTTCGTGTTAGAATGCTCAATCGAGTTCTTACAACATAAAGAGATAGGTGAAGGGGGCTCTATTTGTTCTGTTTTAGGGATTCGGTTGCTTGGGCGACAAGCCAATCAAAGACTGAATGTCTCAATTCGCTAGGCTATGGTTCAATCAATCCCTTCTACATGAGCTCATGACCTACCTTATATATGCAAGGACGATGTGAGTAAAAGTTATGTGGTTGCCAGGGGTTTTCCTAGGGCTTTGAGTCCTAAGCTTTGACTACCCTAGCGGCACCGGGTGTCATACTTCATCTTTGTGCGGCGGCCGACAACGTCCCAACTGCCCCGTGACATCTTATGTCACTCCTGGGAGCTGACCATCAGATGTTGTCTGCTACCGCTATGCCTTCCCAGGATTCGCCTCCTCTTGGCTTCCTTTATACGCTAGGATCCCACCCACATGTAGAGGGAGACTGCCCTGTGGGCCCATCATCGTCCACATCGCAGACGCGCGGAAGTCCTCGTCGTGACGCATCACGCCCCAGGTGTGACCTTGTGCCGGGAGTGGCTGAGCGGTGAAATAGAGCACCGCTAGGGTTTGACGCCCTACTACTCTGTTCGCCTTTTAGGCTCTAGACGTCTGATGAATTCCGGTATATCCTCGGTGTCGATAAGGTTGGAATGTGGCCCGCCCTATGACAACACCATACTCGGGAGCGTTGGCTTGTCTGCTGGCCTTCCTTCCGAGGTTGAGAACCTCCTAGTCATAGGTCTAATTGAGACCGAGTGTGGGCGACACGAACGGGGGCTTAGTGCCTTGACTCGTTTCCTCGTCGTCGAGGCCTTCTCTGGAAGGGGCCCTCGGAGACCCGCGCAAGCCATCTGTGGATGGCCTGAGGGTGCGCGCGAGCCCACCCGATAGGTGTAGCCCTCCAAGTCCCTAGTTGATTAGGAGAATCAATTAAGAGGTTAATCGGATTGTCATGACATTAATCCGGGGACTTATTCTACCCTATGTTTGATACTCAATAATTTTCGAAGGAGTTCCAAAACACACCCCCAAAGTAGTTGCTTTAATCAAAGGAGGAGTTGAGGCAAACTTGCAGAAACCCGTATTTAAATAATTAGTCACTTGTAACCGTTTTTGAGCTTTCTCCCTTCAGTATGTAACCCCTTGTCTGCTTGCCTTTTCTTTTTAAATGATATAGTTATAGGTAATGACTGCAATGTTAAAAAAAATATGTTGTCCTGCCAGTACAAGGAGTCGGTCTTCCATTACCAAGCTAAGTAGCTAAGAAGTCCTTGCTGGATACTTTCCCTAACAACGATTACACTAACTTCTCCTCCACTTTTCATTAATTAAATTAGAGGTTTTCACGGCATCATCATTTGATGAGGCGTGGCTCGCGTGTATATAACACATATACGCAAGCTTTCATTTGAGCAAAACCTCCAGTATTGTTGAAACTGTAAAGTGAAAACTGTACGATTGACGAGTGCGTAGTATGTATGATACAGCGTACAGGGTCCCAAAGCCGTACATATATTTCTCTCGAAAAGAAAGGGAAGCATTCCGTACACAAACTACACTTTGCACACTCTTTTTTAAAACACACACACACATTATATATATACACATTATATATATATATATATATATAGAAATTATTTTCTACTTAAGTAGTTACTCCTACGTTTATATCCTAGATTTAGAGTATATACACGTGCACACGTTGAGACGGTAGTAGCCCCGTCTACATAATGGAGCAGGTGCCGCCAGGCCGCGAGTACCCGTAGGGGTCGTAGTCGTAGACGACGCCTGCCGGCGGCGGCGGCGGCGGGTAGGGGTAGTAGTACTGGTTGTAGTACGCGTACGCTGCCACAGCGTCGGCGACGGGGTCGGGCTTCTTCTTGTCCTCGCCGACCTCGACGAGCTGCGCGTCGCCCATCTTCTTGCGCAGGTCGGTGGTGAGCTTGACGGAGTCCACGCCCTCGCCGACGACGACGACCTGGTCCTTGCCGCCGTCGATGGCCACGGAGTCGATCCCGCCCACGGCGGCCACCAGCGCCATGGCCTTGGACCGGGACTTGCCGCTCGCCATCGGCACCTTGATCACGATCTTTTGCTGCAGAGTCAGGAGAGACACACACAAGCAGTGTCAGTTTGAGCCGAAATTAAGTAGGCGCAGAACAGACAGAGCGCAAATGAAAGAGTCGAGCTGATGCAGTGCAGGTACCTTGGCCATGGCTGATGATTTAATCCAAGCTTCGGAGTTTCAGAGAACGCACCCCCCGGCCGCAAGGATGGAAGAGGCTTGGTTGGAGTGATTTGGTGTTGAGATCCGACCGACTGTCCGAGGGTTGTGTGGAGGCTCCTCGAAGCAGTTGCTTTGCTGTGGTGGGTACTGAGCAGAGCAGTCTCCCCTGAGCTGCTATATATAGCCGACTGGAGTGGGCAGCGGTAGTGTAGGATGCGATTTTAGTTTCCAACTTCTTTCTCAAATTTTACTATGCAAAAAGAAGATTTTCTGTCACATCGAAATGTCAGCAAATACATAAAGTACTAAATGTAAGTGAAATTAAAAATTAATTACACAGTTTTATTGTACTTTACGAGACGAACATTTTAAACCTAATTAGTCAAAGTTTGGACAATTTTTATCAAATACAAACGAATTGCTACAGTGCACATTTAATATGCACTGTATCAATTCGGGCTTCCCAAATCGGGATCTAAAAAGGGCGAGAATTCAGAGCTCATCAAAAGGGAGATGAGGTACTCCATTGTTTATGACCTGGCCGCTGTCGTCACTGAGAAGACTTGACTCGGAGAACGCGTGCAGGTCGCCTCGTCTTCTTAAGCCTTGCTTAGATGCATCTCAAATTCTAAATTTTTACACTTTCTCTCCATCACATCGAATCTTTAGACATATGCATGAAGCATTAAATATAGATAAAAAAAATAATTAATTGCACAGTTTAGTTGTAAATCACGAGACGAATCTTTTGAGCCTAATTAGTCTATGATTGGACACTAATTGTCAAATACAAATAAAAATGCTACAGTAGCTAATTTTCAAAAAAATTTACATCTAAACACCCCCTTAGTGTTTTTGAGGGAACAACACCCCCTTAGGGCCGGTTTAGTTGCAAAAAAAATTGCAAAATAACATTGTAGCAAATTTCGTTGTTATTTGACAATTAGTGTCCAATCATGGTCTAATTAGGCTTAAAAGATTCGTCTCGTCCATTTCGTCTAAACTGTGTAATTAGTTTTATTTTTTATCTATATTTAATGTTTTATGCATGTGTTTGAACATTCGATGTGACGGGGAATGTTGAAAAATTTTGCAAAATTTTTTGCAACTAAACAGGGCCTTAGTGTTACGGCCGGGCCCCTCCACTCCAAACGCGAAAGACAAAGGCCGGGAAACCGTGTTCAGACTTTGGAGCCCAGCACAGTACCGGCACATTTTAGCAGTCCGCTTGGCTGCTGTACGAGTAGGACGACTCGGCGGCCAAGGAAGCGCTCTCCAGCGATCCTTGGTGGTCAAGGTTGTCACGATATGGTCGGACCTGGCCAAATGAATGGCGATCGATCAGGTCAGCGGTCCAGCGCCGAGAAGAAGGAAGCCCCGATCCCATCCCCGGTGATTCTGTACCGATTGGCTAATCATCCATGGTGTCCGTGTCCCTTGGGTGTGTGGCTCACCTCAGTGCTACGTAGAGTACGTACGATACGAGTACGACTGATCGGCAGACGGACACCACAGGACCGTTCGGCTGGCCCTAAAAGCGGCTAATGCTGATGCTTATTTATTGGGAGAAAAACACCGCTGAATAATTAGTTACTGACCGATAAGTAAGCGAACAGGGTCACAGTCAGTCCCACTATACGTCAATCGACTTGTCGGACGTGCGTGGTCGACTGGTTTTTCTTCTTCTGGTAGTACTACCTTTAGCTAGCTATAGGATTATTCTTGAGCGCCCGTCTCGCATGCAACGTAACACCCAGCAATGTAAGCTACAGCTTGCTTAGGCCTGGTCTAGTTTCAAAAATTTTCTTTTCGTCTCATTACATCGAATTTTTAGGCGTATATGTAGAGTATTAAATATAGATAAAAAATAACTAATTGTACAGTTTAGTTAGAAAATCGCGAGACGAATCTTTTAAGCCTAATTAGTCTATGATTAGACACTAATTACCAAATAAAAACAAAAATACTACAATAGTCAAACCCAAAAAAATTCGTGAACTAGACAAGGCCTTAATTATTCTATCCACGTTCGTGATCGGGCCACTCTGCGTGCCGTTGCTTAGCTAGCTCTATGGATTCGCTTCAAGATTAACGAACTCTATCGCCACCCGCAGCTATATTTGGCTGCACTTAAAATAAACCGCAGCCAACTGCTTAAATAGTAACTTGTGAGAGGAGTCTAGAAGTAGCAGCCGGTTGCTTAAATAGTAATAATAATTTGGCATTGTATAATATATAGTGGTTGTTATCCGGCTTATAATCCGTACTTTTCAGTTTATTTTTTCAGACGGAACAGTATTTTTCTCTCACAGCAAATCAGCCAACAGTGTTTTTCAGTCGACTTATCAGCACAACCGAACGGGGCCACAGGCGTCGCATCAAGTGGCACATTGCCGTGGAACCAATAGTGAACGCACACGATTTTTCTTCTTGTGAGTCTCAGCCCAGTTCACTTCCCAAAATATTTTATCTTCCACCCATCACATCGAATCTTGAGATGCATACATGGAGCATTAAATGTAGATAAAAAATAACTAATTGCATAGTTTGTCTGTAAATGTCGAGGCGGATCTTTTGAGCCTAGTTAGTCTATGGTTAGATAAATTTTGTCAAATAACAACGAAAGTGCTATATAAATTTTTTCTCCAAAAATTTCGGATCTGAACGCGGCCTCAGTAATAATAATTATATCATTATGTATGAAAAAAAGCAAAAGGGGAGCTTGACCTCGAGTCAGCGATAATTGCGATGTGCGGGGATGATAATAATAGCGTGACAGTCCAGCCAGTCCGGTAGTAACGTTCGTTCTACTGTGCGAAAACGAGTCATGGATGAGTCATTTTTAAGCTGCGAGCCTGGGCTGGGACCCAAACGATTAATGACAACCGGTGCAGCGCACATCGGACGCAGGGGCCGGAGCCTGGTCCTGGAGGACGACTTGACCTGGGACGACGACTGACCAAGCGAGCGATTCGATTCACACGGCGCGTACCTGGAAGGCTGGAAAGCAGGTTGTTCCGTTCCGGGACCGGAGGGGAAGGGGACTGTCAGCGTCCTGCCGTGCCGATCGAACAAGAGGAAAAAGGAAGAACTCCACTAGAACACGAAGAACGCACACGCAACCACGAGTTCTTCTCGCTGGAAAAGTAAACTACGTAACGATACAGAGTTCAGTTTCGAGTTGGCCTCCTCGCTGGCTCTCTATGTGCCTATATCTCACTCAGTCTTAGGCTAGGCCGTATAGGCGCTGCAGGTCCACTGGGAACCCGAGATCCTGGTGCTCTTGTTACGAGCCCTGTTACTCCTTCTGGGCTCACTGGAGGCTTCTTCCGGATGGGATGCAGGATGTGGAGCCATGACACTCCCCCCTCCTTAGTACCGGCATGACCCAAGGCCGGAGCAAAGGGAAAGTTTTGTTGCAGTGCTTCTTTGTCCTCCCATGTCGCCAAATCAGCATCCATCCCGGACCATTTGACAAGTACCTGAGCGAATGGCGCTCCTCCCCAGCCCCCCTCCTCGCTTGCTCCTCCACCTCCAACCATGGCTCCTTCGCCCTGCTCTGATCCTCGCCTCCTCCTCCAACTATGGCGGGGCTTTCGGATCTCTCCTTCGAAGATGGGATCAAGTTCTCCTCGCTGGTCTCTGATCGTTTTGGTTGCTCGGTGAGTCCCCCCAACATCCTCTCCAAGTCGGTGTTTTACCTTGTGGTGAGCTTTGGTAGATCGGCAATTAGACTCAATGAAGATTCAGTTGGCCTTATTTTACAATCTTGTCTTGGGGGAACTGCAAAAGATTACAATGTTTTACATCTTTCCGGTTGGATGTTCAGCTTCTCTGTTTCCTGCAAAAATGTTGGCTTTATGGTTTACAAACTTAAAAGTTTCTCTTGCAAATCTTTCACTGCTTTTTTCCACCTCTGGGGTAATGGTGGACCTGATTGGAAGAGGGATTATGCCCTATGGTTAGATGAACAAGCTGCTGAATGGACAACTGTTGGGACTAAGTCTAGATCGAATGCCAAATTGAGCTATGCCGAAGTGGCTCGCTCTAACCCTATCAAAAAACGCTCGGCTATTCACAGGTTGATCTATCCTGATAATCATCTTGATAATTATCGTGACCTTGAAGAGAGATTTCCCTCTAAGTCGATCTCTGTTTCTAAGGCCAATTCTGTCTCCTCCCCTGTTCAAAATTCCAATCCTGGGCGTGTTCTTCGGTGGGTACCAACGGGCAGGATCCTAAAACTGTCGCAGTTATCGAAGGAGTCAATCAAGGAAAATTCAAGTTCAAATGGCCCTCCAGCAACTGCCCGTGATCCAGTTTTTCCGAGGCCCAGAACTGAAGCCTACAATTCCCCGGCCCAATCACTATTTCAACTGCCTGGGCCTTGGCCACTTTTGGAAGGAGTGCACCTAAGGTGCAAATCATGTTACAATTACGGTCACACCTCCCCATTCTGCCTGTCCAAAATGAGAAAGCAACAACGTTTTTGGGTGGTTTCCCGTTTAGAAGCCGAAGGGCCGGTTGCTGGTGGCTTAAATACAGGGGTCACTCTCGAATCCTCCGTCCTCCCTTCTTCCACCGCCATTCCACCACCGCCTCCCCCTCTCTCTCCACTGAGCTCCCACCATTGTCCATGGCCAATTGGCCGGTGGATCCCCTCCCTTTGGTTCCAATAGGATTCACCCTGCTGCTAGTGGAAAATCCTCTCCTCCGCTATGAGGTCTACCTGACCGGCTGCTACTCCCAGGGCAACGAGGACCTGGCGATCGTGAAGCTGCAGCCGGCGATGGACAAGGAGGACTTCGGGGAGATCCAGACTGCACTGCGACACTTCTTCCACGACATTCACAAGGTTCGCACAGAGGAAATCCGCCCCTGCCCTCTAGTAGATGCTTATGTCAGGTTCTATAGTGTCTTGGATAGAGAGCGTTTTCTTGGTCCAGTATTTCGTTTTGGTTAGTACTCCATGACAGTGGTTAAGCATGACGAATCAGACAATGCTCGCTCTTTTGATCTTGATAGAGAGGCCTGGGTCATGTTAGTTGGATTTCCCGAAGATCTGAAAAATTCTGCCAACATTGCTAAAGCTATTGCTAGTTTTGGAATGCTTGTGTACTGGCATGAACCTGACAAGCTTGCTAGGGTGGTCGCTAAAGTTTATCTAAATGGTGATTCAAAAATCTCGGGTTCTGTCAAGGCCAATGCCGAATTACCACCTCATGGAAAGTCTTGGACAATGCCATGTTATGTTCTGAAGCAGAGAGTGGTGCCAAGTAACAACTGGGCCTCTGCATCCCATTCCTCCACAGGCTCCCCACTGGATGGGCCTGTCCTCGCCTAATGGATCTACTGCAACTCCTGATGGATCAGCCATGAATGTGGATGGTGGTGGCCCATCTAAACGCTGGCAGTAGCACTTGGCTCCCCTGGGTGATGACAACTATCAGCCTCAGATCCCTACTGGCCGTTTCGAAGCAAATGTGGTTGACTTGGCAGCCAAAGGTGTGGACAATGAATACATCCTAGAGGTTGCTACTGTGGAAGAGGTTATTGCTCCTGCTATAGTGGATGTCAATGCTGGCACAGGGGCTACTGGAATTACTACCAGTGCCCAATCTACTGCACCAATGGTTCAAGCTCCAAGCCTCATTTAGAAAATTGCTCCAAAGCTCAAATCTGTTATTGTAGGACCTGGCTCTTCCTCTGATCCTTTGATCCTAGTGATTCCTTCACTGATCAAGCAAGTATATTACTCACTTCCTGCTAGTCCTTTCCCTGTTTTTCTGAGGCATCTCAATCTTTTGCATATTGATGAAAATACTATCATATCATCTTACTTTACTGATAAAGCGATCCTTGTCCATCTTGCTTTTATATTATTTTCCCAGCTGGGTGGCAATGCACTTGAAAGGATTGGCCTGCAGTACCTGGATGAGGATGATGAAGGGAGTGAGCATGCTGACATGGAAGCAGCTGACCCAGTGGTAGATGAAGAAATGATGATAGATGAAGAGAACACTGAACTAGTCATGCAGGAAAAAGATGACTCAGACCTGGAGCTGCTTGAGGTGCCCCCACCCATCTTTGGGTCTGTCAAGAAGAAGAAGGTTAAGCTCCTAGAGAAGTTAGATGATGAGTTCTTAAGGCGTAGCAAGAGGGTTTCTGAAAAACTAGGGGGCTTCAAGAGTGCTGATAGTGCTCAGAAGTACAAAGAGAGCAAGTCTGAGGGCAAGTCCACTGCACAAAAGAAGAGCAAGAAGCCCAAACACAATAGGAAGACCAAGAAAACTGCTGAAGAGACTCAGAAAATTGTAGAACTAGTCCCTCTGGCTATGGTGGCACCCCTGGCACCGAGGTCACCCCACATCTCTCCAGGCAGGTCCTACAAGGCATTGGTGAAGGCTTTCTCCAGGTTCAGCCTACGGCTGTCTCTACCGCCCTGATGGAAGCTGATGACATAGATGAATAGTTTGCCTATGCAGTCTGTGGTTGCACCTGTCTTGTCGAAGGTTCCTTTTGTTTTAGTCCAAGTCTGTTGCTCCTCTCACTAGCATGTGTGCTGGTTGAATAAAATGTACTCCCCTATCTGGTGTCTCAGTACCCTTAGGAGCTATAATTGTCTCATTGTGGTCAAAACGCTTAAGTTACTTTATCCAAAGTTCAGTTATATTGGTTATGTTTTGTGTCACACTTGTCCTAGCTTGTTTAAAATTTATCTCTTATCTGATGGCCATGCTCAATCTGTGTTCTTGTTTTATATGTATCATGATAAATGTGGCATGTGGATATTTATTCCCTATGGGTCTAAACCACTTATCTCCTCTTTAACTTGTTTTTTATGGATACAAACTATCCGGTAAATAGCAACAGGTCTAGCAAAATTTTGTTCTAAAATGTCAGAGGCATAAATTCACAAGATAAATGGGATGCCATTAGGGGAAAGATCATTGAAAGTGCCTATCAAGTGTTATGCCTACAAGAAACCAAAAGAGAACATTTTGACAGTTATTACATCAAAAAATTCTGTCTAAAGAGTTTGGATCATTTTGCCTTCTCCCTATCTGTTGGGGCTTCTGGTGGTCTCTTGATGATCTAGAATAGTAGTGCCTTCGATGGAGTCATTATTCAGACCAACTCCTATGCCATTACAGTTAAACTTACTTACAAAAATGGATGACAAGGTCTTCTATATCACCAACATTTATGGACCTGCCAACCCTACACAAAAACAAAGCTTTGTCAATTGGTTGATGAACCTCAACACCATTAACGATGATTGGCTACTGGGAGGTGATTTCAATCTGATTAGAAGCCTAGATAATAGGAACAAACCAGGAGGAGACACCAATGAAATGTTTATGTTCAATGAGCTTATATCTGATCTAGACCTGATAGAGGTACCTTTCAGTGGCAGAAGTTTCAACTGGAGCAACATACAAGAAGACCCTCTACTAGTGAAACGTGACTGGGTCTTCACCTCTGCAAATTGGGCAATGAACTTCCCTGGCACCTATGTTCAGCCTCTTTCCAAGCCTATCTCTGACCACATACCATATGTTGTCCACATCATGAGTAGCATTCCTAAATCGAAATTGTTCAGATTTAAGAACTATTGGGCTAACCATCCAGGCTTTTATGATACTGTCAGTCTCCACTGGAACAATTGTGCTTTCTTTGATAATGCTACAAAAAACTTGGCAAATAAATTCAAGCAAACCAGATATGGCCTCAAAAAATAGAGTAAGAATTTGTCTAACCTCAACAAGCTGATTCACAATTGCAACTGGGTTCTGCTGCTTCTCGATGGTCTGGAAGATCAGAGATGTCTATCAAGACTGGAGGCCTCTTTCAGAAATCTAGTCAAAAATCATCTCGACACACTGATGACATCATAGAAGAATACTAGAGACAGAGACATACAGTGAGATGAGTCAAGCTAGGTGATGAGAATACATATTTCTTTCACACCATGGCTACTTTAGTTCATAAAAGGAATTTCATTATCAGTCTTGTAGATGATGAAGGAAATTTCATCTTAGATCATGAACAAAAAGCTAATCTTCTCTGGACAGCCTACAAGGACGAAATGAGAGTAAGTGATTTCACAGGTATCAGCTACAATCTTAGTGAGCTCATCACTTCACATGATCTGTCACACCTAGACACAAATTACAACAATGAAGAAATTGAATCAATGATAAGAGACCTACCAAACAGTCATGCACCTGGACCTAATGGGTTCAATGGCTTCTTCATTAAAAGATGTTGGAACATTATCAAGGAAGATTTCCTTAGGTTATTCAATGACTTCTGCAACAACAATGTTAACTTGACAAGTATCAATTCTTCAGTTATTGCTCTCATTCCGAAGAAGGATAATCTAGAAAATGTTAATGATTACAGACCCATATCACTGCTGAACTATTCTCTTAAATGCATCACCAAAATTCTATCTATGAGGTTACAAGGTGCAATCCTTGATCTGGTCCATTTCAATCAGTATGGCTTCATCAAAGGGAGAACAATTCAGGACTGCCTTGCATGGTCTTTTCAATTCTTTCATATTTGCCATCAATCAAAAAAGAAGATTGTGATTTTAAAATTAGAATTTGAGAAAGCCTTTGATAAAATTGAACATCCTATCATTCTTGAGGTTATGAAATACAAGGGCTTTTCAACCAAGTGGACAGCTAGATCCAAAACCTACTCACCTCTAGAACATCTTCTATCCTACTCAATGGCAACCCTGGGAAGCCCTTCACTTGCAAAAGAGGAGTTAGACAAGGGGATCTCCTCTCCCCCTTGCTGTTTGTACTGGTTGCTGACCTCTTGCAAGCTGTGATTAACAGAGCTTGGTAGATTGGTGTTATCAGACACCCTCTCAGTGACTCCTTTGGAGGTGACTTTCCAATTATACAGTATACTGATGACACACTGCTCATCCTGCCTGGTGATGCAAGAATTTTGTTCAATCTCAAAGGGTTGTTAAGAACTTTTGCTGATTCAACTGGGCTCCATGTCAACTTCTCCAAGTCCAATCTGGTCCCCATCAACATGAGCATTGACAGAGCCAATCATTTTGCTAGCACCTTTGGTTGCAGACTTGGTGAGATGCCTTCACCTACCTCGGTCTCCCTCTTGGAACTACAAAACCAACCATTAATGAGTTTGCTCCTCTCCTGAACAAAGTGGAAAGAAGGCTTCTGGCATCAGTAAATTTCTAAATTACAGTGGGAGGCTCCTGCTGGTCAATTCTGTGTTTTCAGCCCTGCCTACCTTTTATATGTGTAGCTTGAAATTACCTCCACAGATCACCAAACAAATTGATGTTTACAGAAAACATTGTTTATGAAGCAAGGGTGATATAAACAGAAAGGGCAATTATCTAGCTGCTTGGGAGGTTGCTTGCAACCGAAAAGTCAAGGTGGCCTTGGGATTATTGATATAGAAAGACACAATGATGCTCTTCTTATGAAGTTTCTAGACAAATTCTACAATAGAGCTAATGTCCCTTAGGTGACTCTGACCTGGAGTAAACTTTATTCAAATGAAGACACTCCACCACATGCCAGATCTCCTGTGGGCTCTTTTTGGTGGAAAGATATCATGAAGTTCTTTGAGAAATTCTAAACCTTTACACATTGCAATCCCAACAGAGGTAATTCAGTGCTTTTTTGGACTGATATCTAGATTGATCAACCCTTGAAGGACAAGTTCCCACAACTTTATTCTTTCACTAGGAAACCAAAGTGTTCTATAAGGTTCTTCCTAAATAACCAGCTTGACAGAATCTTCAGTCCCCTACCCCTGCCATTTTTAGCTGCCAACCAACTAGCAGAAGCCCAAAATCTAATTCAGTCAAGCATTTGGGATACTGAAGCCTATGACAGCTGGCTTTATTCTTAGGGTTCTTCAAAATACAGCAACAAAAAGGTATATAACATCTTGATAGGCACTAATCCAGTTTCACCTTTGTTCAAATGGCTATGGGCTTCCAGTAATCTGGGAAATCAGAAATTCTTTTTCTAGTTACTCCTGAGAGATAGATTGAATACAAGAAACAATCTAAGGAGAAAAAATAGAAACCTTGATGACTATAGTTGTGTCTTATGTGACCTCAACTGTGAAGAAACTGTTATGCATCTTTTCTTTGAATGCACTTTCAGCAGTGACTGTTGGGCAACTATTTCCATGGCCTGGAATATGAACCTCAATCCTCTAGATATGATCCTACAAGGAAGAATATACTTTGGTAACAATTTGTTTAGAGAGATTTTGATCACCGGCTGCTGGGCTCTCTGGAAAACCAGAAATGGCATTATTTTTTACAATGGGCATAGAAGCATCAATAGTTGGAAACGCTGCTTCAGAGAGGAACTGGGTTTGGTGTGTATCAAGGCCAAAGCTTCCAAGGGAGCCTTACTCAGTGCTTGGAGAGACAGTAACCTTTGAGCTCTTTTTTCTTTTGGGCCTTGTTGCCTTGTATTTTTTTCCTCTTTCTTATTCAAGCTTTGTGTACTCTATAATTCTTTCATTCAATTGAAATACAAAAAAAAATTTAAGGTCGGGGACTCCCTGGCCGTTTGGGTCAAAAAAACTGCACTGTCACGGCGAGAATGAAGACGATGTTGGAGAATGGCCTCAGGAACTTGCAGTCCATCATCAACATCTAGCAGGGAGCTGGACACCGGGTACTTGCTTGAGGACGCCGACTTGAGGAGGGTTACGTGGAAGATAGGGTGGACCGACGACCTAACGCGACAGTAGAGTCTGGTTGCTCGCTCACGCGCACAGCCACGCACCGTGGTCGATCGCACGCGCCGGTCCCGTGATTGACTGGACGCGGTCCAGAGAGGTTCCCGAGCGTGATATTCGTGACCTGACGCATCCGATTGCACTCGACTTGACGCCCTCAGCGTCCGGTCAGTGCACCAGACCATCTGCTCCTTAGCGTGCACCACTAGAATTGACCGGACATGTCCGTTCACCCGAGGATCGTGCCCGTTCAGTGAAAAAACAGCCATTTCACTTTCTGAAAAGCGCCGAATGTGCCAACACCAACAAGTGTTCACTACCTTGTGCACGTGTGTTAGCATTTGCACAATCATTTTCTCAAAGGAGTTAGCACCACACTAGATCCTAATGCATATGCAATGACTTAGAGCATCTAGTGGCACTTTGACAACCACATTTCATAATAAGTTTCACCCCTCTTAATAGTACGACTATCAATCCTAAATGTGATCACACTCGCTAAGTGTCTTGATCACCAAAACAAAATGACCCTCTGGTTATCACCTTTGCCTTGAATCCATTTTGCTTTTCCTTCATTTCCAAGTCCAAAACACCTTGATCACTTAAGCCATCATGATCATCACATCTTGGTTCACCACGTTGAATTGTGCTACCTATCTCATTCACACTTGATCAAATAGGTTATCACATAGGGTTTCATCAATTCTCCAAAACCAAACTAGGACTTTCAGTGACTCGAGTTCATGATTCCAGTTCTTGTACGCCACCATAGACTGGGATAGCGAGACACAGTATCGCTCCAGAGTCGTGATCCGCTCCGGGGTGTTGATGGAGATGTCACAGTTCCGCAACGCACCGCTCGATCTTGGACGGAAGCGGCCGAGCCCACGCCTCAGCGTCACAAGGTGACGATCCACCTCCGTAATCACTGTCCAGGTGGGAACTCTTCACTTCCTCGAGCTTACTCTCCCACTTGGCCTCCATGGCGTCGAGCCGAGGGAAGACCTCATCGAAGGTTGACTTGATGTTGGGCTCCATGAATCCTCGATGCCGCTATAGCTATGTGAAGTGAGGATGCTCGAGGACGAAATCTAGGTCGCGGCCTCCTGGATCGACGAGGCTATGATACCAGATTTGTCAGCATCCTGCCTATAACACCCCAGGTGTTAGGCTTGCATTTGGCACTTGCATTGCATGAGCCTAAGCATCATTTGTTCATATATGAACATGGAACATATGTGATGCACTAGTGCAACATGTGAAACATGCCTATATGGAATGTGCTTTGAAACATTTGCAACACCTCCTCGAAACATATGCAACATACTTTTGTTAATTGTGCTTCAAGTGTGTATGTTAGGTGTTCATGCTTGGTAATGCAAGTGAGTGATGATGTCACTTCTTTCATGTCTCACATCACTCTCTATCTATAGTAACCCCTAGAAAAGTTTTATGAAGTTTGGAATCAAAAAGTCACATGAAATGATAAGTTCCATTCCTATTGGAATTTGCACCATTAAGTGAATGGAATTATAGACCATCAACCAAACCTTGAAACTTTATCCAAATGACTCTAGATGAACTCTACAACAAAAGTCATGAAGGGTTCATGTTGAGCAAATGTCAAGAAAATGCCCCGATTGGCCTAAAACCCTAGTTTAGGCTTTATTAAGTGGCTGCTTTGACCAAAGTGAAAGTTTGACTTCTATACTAGTTATGAGGTTTGACCTTAAACAAAAGTTGTATTTCATATTATGTGGAACAAACTTTGTTTAATGGTCAAGAGCTAGTTTAGTCTCTAACCTAGTCAAATAGAGCTTCCAAGATTCAATGAAATGCTGTTTGAAGCCACAGATTTTTGGCTAAGTCAAAACAGTGTTTCAGTTGGATACCCTACTTTGGAGCTTTGGATCTCCTTAACTATGCAAAATTAGTAGAAGATCCTTTAATCAAATTTGTAGCTTGAGTTGTATGCAACAAACTTGGTTAAAAGGCCAAAGGCTAAATCTATCTCTAAGCCTACCAAACAGGGATCACCATTTTGAATCTTCTAAATGTTTTCAGACTTAGAAATGATTTAAGGTCGAGATTAGTCAACTTGATTGGCATGTCGCGTTCTCAGGATTTTGTTAAACAACTTGAGTTGAGGCAAATACAAAAGTTGGAGTTAATTCTTTGGAGAAGGACATGTAGAAAGTTGGAATTCGTTTGATCAAGTTTGGTCTCCCAAAACTCCCAAAAGCCGAGCTCTACTTTCATCATCATTAAGTTGTTGACAGTGTCTATTTGGAACTTAATTATCCACTAATCCATGGCTCTAATGACTTTACACCTTAAATAGAATTTGTAGAGCTTTGAATGGGCTTCGACTTTGCTTTCGGGCCCATAGTCCAATTCGGTCAAGAACTAGCCCAGAAATGCATTCCACCTCGACCACTCTGGCGCACACTACGTGTTCAAGGAAATGTCGATGCGGCCGTCGTGCATGGACGCCACGCGCCCTTCCCCTTGCCACACGCCTCATCCTCCCCTCGCCTCGATTTGGAGCGCCCGCACGGCCTCAGACGCTCCTCACTCGTCTCCCCACTTCCTCTGCCTCTCAACCTCACTCTACGGGCTGCTGCTCGCACAGTCACCGTGGCCGCCGCCATTACTAGCCGGGCCCAAGCTCACGACGCCGCTGTTGCGCTCTCCCTTTGTTCCAACCGAGCGTGGCACTGCCTTCTCCAACTCGTGAGGCACTTGGCGCTCCTCTTCCCGTGTTCCCGCCGCTGCCGGAACACCGGCACCACGATGACCACCGTGGTGGCCATGGTCGCCGCTGCTGGTGCACGTGGCCATGATGCCATGGGCCATTGATGGTCGAACTGAAGCCGCCTTTGAGTCCACGGGAGCCTCCTGGTGCTTCCACACCTCTTCATTGTTGGTGCGGACCGCTGGAGCCGCGCCTCCGCCATCTCGGCCGCCCGGCTGCTTCCGTGGCCAGCAGGCTGCAGTTCGTCTCGGGCCAAGCCGAGTGGCCCCATGAGTGCGCGTGGGTTCCTCGGTGCTGCCCCGCCCCTCAGCCGCCGCCGGCGAGTCTTCCTCTGGCCGGAGCAGTAAGCTCCGACGAGCTCCTCTGTTTGATTTCGCGTCAGTTGAATTCAACTAAAGGGAGGGGCCTTTCTGCGGAACATGTGACTCATATGAATAGTACCACGAGGACTGGTTTGTAATTATTTTTGCAGGAACTTTGAAATTGCATAGTAAATCATAGGAAACTCCAAAAATAGCAAATGAGGACTTTTTGGAATCCTCGTGAAATTTTCTATGTATTGGATCTATAATATGTCATATTTTAGTTTAATTTTGTTGCTGTAAAAATGAATTTTTTAGATTAGGTTTTTAATACTAGTGGTATTTGTCTTTTTCATAACTATAGTTGTAGGTTTCCAAATGAAGTGAAATTTTTGTGGAATGCTACTCCTGGGATGTTTGATGTGTGATAAAAATTTTATGAATTTTGGTGGTAGTATGAGTGAGTTATTGATTCATCTTGCTCTCACACGAATTCTTGTAATAGCAATTTATCTTTTTCTTAGAGGTTGATATACATGTTTAAATGGCTTGAAATTTGGACAGTAGACTATTGGGAGCATACGTAGGCCACTTTAATTTTGGTAGAATTTATTATGTACTTTTGATATGTGTTCATAATTCCACCTAATTATCTAGATAAATTAAGAAATGTATTAAAAGAATTTATTTAGTAATGGAAACTATGTTTTCTGGTGTTCATTAGTCATAGGTGACATGTTGGTAAAGTTGGTTTTGTCTAATTATATGTTTGCAACATAAGTTAGTATTTATTTCTTGCAAATGTGGTTTCTAGATAGATCTGGGAACTTAGCAAAGTTCTTCATGATAATGTGCTTTGTTATAAAACTTGTTTATACAAAAGTTGTAGATAATTTATGTATCTAGCTTCTGTTAAAATTTGGTGGTATTTGGCTATGTGGTTTAGGAGTTATAGCTGTTTAAAGTTGGATTACATAATTGCTTGCTCTGTGTCATGTTAAACCTGATTCTATGTTTGTGTAAATTCGACATGTTAAACTTTGGAATCATGCTATGATGATTATAAATAAAATGTAGAGAATTTCATAAGATTTCCATAATATCTTCTTTCAAGTCATTTGGATTTGTAGAACTCCAGATATGATTGATTTACTCAGCTACTACATGTATGTCCAAAATTGTTGAAAATACATGGATGCTTGGTTACTTTGCTTGCTTGTTGCTAAGTGTGATTCATGTCCTTGGTGATGAAGTTAGTACACCTGAGGCTTTGTAAATCTTGAGTTATGTTTGGTATTGCTTCCCTTGCTATCTTAGCATAATAGGTGGTGTGATGTTTATTTGAGCGATGTGAAGTGCTTATGTGTATTTAGCATAACCTTGTACTTGCCTTGATTAGTGTATGATGCATCATCTATTGCATTTCTATATATTCATACACTTGCATCTTGCATCTCATTTAGGTATGCTAGATGCACCACATAAAGGATATGATGTGGAGCTAGCCAGAAGATGGTGTTGGTGGACCTATCTCGGAGATGGAAGGATCGGACAAGTGCTAGAATGAGGGAATGCTCGCCAAGCGAATTTCATCTGACAAACTCTGACTTGAGTCGGATCCCAAGCAAGCCCCGGAGCATTATAAGACTCCCTACTTTTCAATTGCAAATGCTATATATGTGCTATATGTATTGTTGCATTACGTATAGGAGTTGGGTGAAAACCTTGCTGCATCAATATCACTCCTTGTCCAGATATATGAATCCTTGAATTCTACATAGACCAGGATCGAGTAGATGCTTAACCCTATTTTAAGTGGTAGAAGTCAGGTGATTTCCTGTCACCTGCGAGATGTAGGGATATTCATATATGGCACGGTTGGCTATATTTGCTATCGTGGAAAGGAACCATGTGTTAATAAAATAAAATGAGATCGGGCGGGATGATGATAGTGAAGCAACAAGGCATGGAGGTCTTGGGTGTGGATCTATCCCCGTCTGAGTCGTTTAAGGACTGATTCGCTGTACGTCCTTGAGTCATGTTGAACGCAGTCTAACACTTAGTTGGCCGGATGAGCCGTTCCGACCGCGAAGCCGAGTAATACAGTTCAGGACAGAAATCGAAGGGTAGGTCACATCTTGGAGGAAGTAAGGATGTGCTTGGGGATATTGACGTGAGACCAAGGGGGGTTAGAGTCCTTATCACCTGACAGAGTGTTGCCCTTGGGGATGTGGCATCAGTCGAACCCGCGACTTCTGAATTGTACCAAAGGTGGCTTGTGCGACCCTGGCAAGGGCCTGCGCGGTGAGTGTTAGAAATATCTCTCCAGCTGGATAGGAACTCGATTCGAATCGCCGTCGCTCCCGGTTAGTGAGCACTTGACTCGAGCAGCGGCATCGTAGATTCAATTAAATTGAACAGATGGTTAATTGGATGACGATGGAAATATTGCCTCAATTTATACCTGCGATGGTTAATATTGTTTGCTCCTAATAAAGTGAGTGCTCTAGTACAGGTGCCAATGTATATGACAGGTTAATGATTATTAACTTGATGCTTAAGCATTAATGATTGCTTATCTGTATTAAGCTTTTATGCAAAAATATTATCAAGCTAATCCACTTTATATCAGCCTTGCATGATCCTTGGTGTCACTTTATTTCTGGTTTATGACGGGTAAGTCTAGCTGAGTACCTTCTCGTACTCAGGGTTTTATTCTCACTTGTTGCAGGTTGTGATGTATCACGGCGACTGCAAGAGTTGGTTGGGTCCTGCCTTAGTGGTGGAGTGCGATCATGGGCATGATCCTTCTTATTTATCTTGTCTCTAATGCTTTTGTTGAAAGTCGACCTTGATATTGACATGTATTTGAAATAAGATTAATGTTAGTTTTAAATTACTTTGCTTCTGCTACTTTTGAATTTAAGTTGTAATAACTACGTTGAACTCCGATGTATATTGAATTACTTGTGAAATGGTTGTAACATGTGACTTGTTATGTTAAATCACTACGATCTTGGCTTGTATGTTGGTTGGTTTGAAATCCCTCATGATTTCATTGAACTACCGGAGTTACATGGGCTCAAGTGCGAGAATTTGATCACTTCGGTGATTGTTTTTGTACTTGTGCTCTTATAATTTGGACAGTTTCGTGACACTGCCATGGGCGCCGATCGAACAAGAGGAAAAACGAAGAACTCCACTAGAACACGAAGAACGCACACGCAACCACGAGTTCTTCTTGCTGGAAAAGTAAATAACGTAACAATATAGAGTTCAGTTTCGAGTTGGCCTCCTGGCTGGCTCTCTATGTGCCTATATCTCACTCAGTCTTGGGCTAGGCCGCACAGGTGTTGCAGGCCCACTAGGACCTGAGATCCTGGTGCTCTTGTTACGAGCCCTGTTACTCCTTCTGGGCTTGCTGGGGGCTTCTTCTGGATGGTGTGGCAGAACCTCCTAAATAATATGGCCCACATGTACTTGTTATCGTCTTAAAAGACCTCTAACAACCATACATGTGTACCACAAAACTTAAGAAGTCTGTCGGGTGTCCTCGGGAAACCCGAATCATCCATATTTTACAACTCACACAGGATCAACAAAGGAGTAACTACAACATTACAGCATTTGTTACAAAACTTTACATCAGAGTGCGGAAGAATAACAATAAATTTACCAATCATGATTAAGTTAACTTTTTACAAACTTAACTTAAATGGCGGAAGTCGAGTAGAACTACAGAAGATAACTTGGGTAGAGCACCAAAGTTAGGAGAAGATAACCAGATCATATCGAACCCACCGACATGACCTGACTAGCAGCACCAGTCAGCACCTGCAACAGGGGTTAACAAACCCTGAGTACTCAATTGTACTCCGCAAGACTTATCCGACGAAAAGAAAAGACTCCAAGGATATGCTAGCTTTAAGGGAAGTAGTAGAGCTAGAAAAGAGGAGTTTTGCAGAAAAGCTTTACTATGCGTGGATCCTTACTTTCAATGTTTTAGTCAAGTTTTAGCATCAATTTTAGTGAAGCTTATCATAGATAGATTTGCACCTATTCTATCTCAATCAGTTGTATTAAGCATCACATCTCATATTAATCTCTTTGTCTCATTTCCATAATCACCATGTACCATTATTAACTACGATGATGAACAGAGAATCGAGTCTCCATAACCGAGGAGCAACGACGATTCGAACCGATTATACCCAGCTGGGGATCCCTAACCACACGAGATATGTAGGACTCTAACCTACATAAATCAACCTTCACTCGGATTCTCCAAAACATGACCGGGTCCAGCGCCACCCGAGAGTATAGTACACCTCCAATCCAGCCCTTGGCTACGAGGGTACACACTACTCTCGCCATCTCTCCACTCCCAGTGCGCGGTTGGCCGTTCACATGTTGGCATTACCGAGGTCTTAGGCTTACCGGAGCATGTGGCCAGTTGCAAAGTCTCGACGCACACAGTTCAAACAACAGTACGGTCCTTAACTGACTCAGTCGGAGACACTACAGGGGACTCCTTTCCCGATGCAAGTCCACCGACCGGTCTTAGATTAATATTACCATATTCATATTCATATGCTCTCATGACCCGTCATTAGATCAGGAGAAGCAAAGGTAAACCTGTTTCTTGCGAACGATGAAACCACCATTCGACTTCTACCAAAGTCTAAGCATTACTAAACGTAAGAGATCGACCTACACATACTAGTGGGATATCATCTGGATATAAGTGTAGATCAAGGTAATCATGCAGCAACGGTATCGACCAACTCCTACTAACTTAATGCACATTACACTAGACTTAAAGTATAATAAAGCATTTATGAAACAGAAGAATAGTTGTATGTCCGGGGCTTGCCTTCGTTGCAAAGAAGTTAGTTTTCCCTCAGAGAGTTCCAATAGACACCAACACCTTTGGTGGATGGACCTACTCCGAGACTTGATCGACCTGATCCAAAACACTCTCGTATGCACTACACGTATACAAATGATGCGAGGCTTAATATGATGGAATGCATGCCATGATGCATGATGATGAGCAAAACATAGCATACAAGAGACATTTAGAAAAGATAAACATTAGTTATCTACTTGAGTACAACTTTCCTTCGCGGTACAGTTACAAGCCAACAAGGTTAATTTAAAGGTTAACTAACCATAACTTTGTTTTTACCCAAGAGGTTGCATCTAATAACAAGTGATATTTTCATAAAGCCATTAAACATTAACATAAATAAATCATTAACCACTAATGACCTATGTTTATTATTTTAACCACATATCAATAATTCTTTAATTAACAAGTTAATTATGTACTTAATAAAGGGTAAAGCATATCACACATTACATAAGTCCAGCAAGTCATGGATATGATCATATCAACTTTTCATTTTAAGGTAACAATGTATATCAAGCTTAATCTACAAACCATTGGTTAACTTAACATTCATATTGACCACTAAAGCTATATCATGAAGGGCATGTACAAACAAGGTATAAGGAGATGCAAAACTAGATTATATTATCATAAACTAGTTGAACCTTTTTACCCAAGGGTTGCATCCAAAACGACAATCAATGCATTCACTAATGAACTTTAAAAGCATTTCTAAGTTTTATTAACTCAAGTTGATCATGACAAACACACTCAAGTAATTATTTTGCCATGACACAGCAGGGGTGAAAGTGCTTCATGGTCTACAATCAACTCCAAAATTACACCCAAGTCTCATTATGATTTACTCTAATCATTTTAGTATCTATTAACTAATTAACTAAGCATATAATTAAGGATATAATTAAACATCATCCAATAATTCCCAAACTTTTTGTGAAGGTTGATACTAGCATAAAATAGATACACAAAAATTTTCAAGACCATTGGATGTTTATTTTATCCTATAAAAATCATGGAAGGTGCATTTATTAATTAAAAGAGGCAATTTTAAAGCATAGAAAAATTACTGAAAAAGCACAGCTAATATTTTTCCTAGGTAGAGTACACTATGAAGAGGCTACACAACAATTTTCATGATTTTAGCCTGCACCAATAAATAGTTATGAAATTCACAAGTTTCAGCTGAAAATAGAAAAAGAAAAAGAAAAACCCTGTAGCGCACTATTCACCTGAGTCACAGTCTTCGCACTTAGGCCCCTGGAAAAGCTTCTATTCAGCCGCGAAGTCCCTATCGCGATTTGAAGAACAGAGGACGCCGGAGACGGCGATTTCCGGCCACGGTGGTGCCTACCGGCGGCGAGGAAGCGGCGGGGAAGCATCCCGAGGCTCGTGAGTACCCGCCGGTGGTCGTAGCTTGCCCGGAGACGGCCCGTGGAGGGCTGCCCACGTGCGCCGGCGAGCTACAGCGGCGGACATGGCGGCATGGCGTGCTCCGACGCGTGGCTGATAAAACGGAGAGACCGGTGAGCATCACGAGGTCACAAGGAAGCTATAGGAACAAGCAAGAGGGCGAGAGGTGCTCTGTAGAGGTCCGGCCACGGTGGGGGCACTCATGGCGGCCATGGCGGCATGGCGGGTCACCGCTGCGGGAACAGCGTGCGCGGCCAAACCCGGCTGAGAGAGGTGGTGAGAGTGGGTCAAGGAGGTTCGTGAGGAGCAGGCGGAATTGGAGACATAAGCAATTGAGCTGGGAGAATGGTGGCGGTGAATTTCGCCGTCGAGCAGACGGACGACGACGGAGCAGAGAGGGAAAAGGGAAAACGACGGTGGTCGGCGTCTGTGCGGCTTTATAGCCAAGGCGAAGCAACGAGGGAATGACACGCGATGGACGACTGCCCATGCCGAGCAAGAGGTGGCGACCGCGGGCGCGCCTGGAAATGGTTCGAAGATCACCGGCGACGGCGGGAGGTGGCGCCCGGTGGTTGGTTGAATTTTGAATTATTTACAAAACTGCCACTGACTCCATTTTGCAAATTACTTTCAAATTTTATATAAAAGTTGAAAATATGTAAATACAAAAGTTGTTCAATTTTTAAAGTTCTACAACTTTCTCAATATAAACATTTTCCAATTCGTCCTAGATTTTGAAATTTGAATCTAAATTGAAAAGGGGACATTTTCTAGAAATCTGTAAATTCAAAATTACTTTTAATTTTATATTGAAACTTCAAAAACTCAAAATACCAAAGTTGTACATCTAGGTAAGACCTACAACTTTTCTATTCAAAACATTTTCAAATTGTGCCTTCATTTTGAAATTGGATAGGGGATATGAAAAAGGGGTCAAATTTGAGATTTGAATCTTTTCAAAATTACTTCAAATTTTACACTGAAACTTTGAAAACTCAAAACATCAAACTTGTAGCCCTTGAAAAGATCTACAAACTTGGTTTTACACTTTTTCCCAAATTTTGCTTAGATTTTGATTTATTCAAAAAGGGGTAAAACTAGAGTTTTGCTTTTCAGGGTTTTCGGAAAGATTTCAAATTGAAACTTAATACTCTATTAATTGGTGATTATTTAGTGATCAAACCATCATCCAAGGGCATCATTGAGTCAAGCATCACATGTTTGACCAAATGCCACTCTTGGTTGACCAATTTGACCTTTTTAAAAAAATCTTTTAATAATTCCCCAAATTTGAATTCAAATTCGACTCGAAAAACTTGCGACAAGTTTTGGATTTCAAAATCAAACTCAAACTTAAAGCTCCATTTTAAACATGTTTGACTTACAAAATTTTATCAAGCCTTGATCCCATATTAGAAAGCACATTTAACACTACAACTTTTATTTAAACAAAACTTTAATCGTATAAGCCAATTCTCATATATAAATTCATAAAGAACCTAATGTATCAACATACCATCATTTCATGGAATTAACTAAAACACCAGATTTGCAATATGTGAACATGACAAAGAAACATAAGAAACATGTCATATGGCAACATTACCTATGCAACATAGACATGGTATATGCAACATAACAATGCTATAAATACAACATATGATATCTATTATTGCAATATGAATGCATTTATGGCATAATACTTGATACTTATGCTTGATGATGCATCATTATCACATTTTAATTATTTCTTAACATCTGGGATGTGATAGATGGGATGCAGGATGTGGAGCCGTGACAGGGACCACGTGGTGCCAGTGCCATGGTATCCGGTACTACACCACCGTACACGTTAACTGGAGAGGCAAGTTCGTAGGTATGAGGTACCGCACTGGAGGAGCTTTTGCTGTGCCGCAACCGAACGGTGACCGAGCCAGCACTCAGCTGCTGTTATGGGGTCGATAGTGTTATGACTATCGTTGAAACAGCGATCCGCTTTGTGGCCAAATTTCAGGGGATAGCTCATGTTTCCAGACGGTTTGTGTAGCCCCTCTCCTGTATGATTCTCCACAGACCAATTTTTGATAGGCCAGTGCTAGCGCGCGGACTACGTCCAGAGGCTCGGACCTACACTCTATCTCTCCCCGCGCATGCCTACGCGAGGTCCATGCCACCTGACCCGCTCGACTGCACGTGGGGAGTCCCCGCTCGCACCTTCTCCGCTTCTCACGCGCCACACGGCTAGCAGATGACTACAACAGATGCCTCAGCATCCAGAAAAGGGCAAGGGGGAGGTGGATGTCAAGCCAGCGTCGGGAGGAGGAGGAGACACCTAGGAGAAGTTGAGACAGAAGAAAAGCGAAAGACAGAGATGCAACATCCGATCTACTTTTGAAATGTCCGGATGCAATACTTGCAACATACAACTGAAGGCAGATAAAACACTAGCTACAACACTAGATCTACTTTTGAAACATCAAGATGAAACACTTGCAACATACGTACGAAACAACTGAAACACTCGAAACATGTGTATGAAACACTTGCAAAAAGACACCTGAAAACACTTCAATGTGTGAAAACATATGCAACATTTAGATGAAACACTTGCAAACATACGTCTGTAAATGAGATGAACATTTGGAACATACACTTGAAACATCTGCAACATGTACAACATTCCAATATACTTTTACAACATCAAGATGAAACACTTACAACATCAAGATGAAATATCTGAAACACTTGAAACATACTCTTGTAACATGGGCTTTGCTTGGACGAATGGAGGCATGCCGGCGCGGCGGTCGACGTCGGCGCATGGACCTCGCTGTGCGGCAGCGGTACAAGCAACTCGCCAGCGGGCGCGACGTCACACGAATCTCGTCCCCCTCGCTTGCTTGCTGGAGCATCCGTCGTGAAGGCTCACTGGCTAGGTGGAGGTGGTCGCGGCTCACCAGCTCGGTGGAGGCGATCGCGGCGAGCGGGCCGGCCGCACAAGAAGGCAGCGTGGTGGAGGCAGGTGAGGCAGATTGGGGCCGGTGGGGAATGCGACGCGACAACACGGGGAGGCAGCGCAGAGGAGGTCATAGGGGATGGGGCGCGACGCTACGGGGGACTGGCGGTAGCGAGCCGGAGTGGGGTGGACGGATGGGCACGGCGACACAGGGAAGAAATGATGCAGTGAGCATCGGGGCGCGCGGACAGGACGAGCGGATAGGGTCGCTGGGCGAGTGGCGCGTGCTAGAGTGAGCGGTGGGAGGCGTCCGTCCGTCCTGACGTCTTAATTATATTATTATCATTTTTATATGGATGGTTGCCATCAAATAGCTGTAGTGAT
This sequence comes from Saccharum hybrid cultivar R570, assembly GCA_038087645.1. Classification (NCBI taxonomy): domain Eukaryota; kingdom Viridiplantae; phylum Streptophyta; class Magnoliopsida; order Poales; family Poaceae; genus Saccharum; species Saccharum hybrid cultivar. The sequence continues at coordinate 5,050,301 of JAQSUU010000198.1, forward strand.
TAATTTGCTATTTCTTTTATTTAAGATATTTTTTCTTTGAGCCTCCACTATAGGGTTAGAGGCTTAAACTATAATAATAGATGGTAGTGTGCATCACTTTTTCAGAGAACATAATAAAGTTCTTTCTGAAAATAACGGGCAAAACATCATGTAAAAAATCGAATGCCTCAAGAAGGTGGTTGTGAACCGTGGCTTTAAAAATTTAAAGTAACAAACCTTAACGTATGAAAATTATTTCACCACTAAACAAGAACTAACCCTAAAACTAATACAAAAGTACACTGAAGATAGCAACCAACACACTAAGCGATGTCCAGGACGGAGCCTGGACTCAAATATAGGGGGTTTCAGTCCATCAAGCGTTGAAAAACATTAGGAGTTCTAGTAGTATTCAGGTGCTTGAATTTTTAGATAATTTCATACAATAATCTTATACAATCAACTAGTACAATCAAAAGAACAACTCCGGAAGAGACAATGCACAAATATTTTTGTATAGTCACATAATGACATGATTACCAATTGCCCGAGCAACAACAAAAAAAATCAAGAACTTAAAATATAGAAGAAGTGAAAATAAATTAGGATATCAGTGCTAGACATTGATATCATCATAAAAAGTAATGTTGGCCTTGATGTTGGATTATAAAAAAAACTATAAATCATCTTTAATCTCCTCCTTTTTCATCTCAGAAAAGAACTAATTGTCTAAATTGAAGATAGAAAAGTACATTGTACGTAAAACCAACTATTCACATCACATTTATTTTTTCTAGCCATATAAAGTTATACAATTAGGAGATGTAACATGAAAAATACAATTCGGAGATGTATTTTATTTGTAATTAGACTTTTATAATATTAGTTAAGGAGACATTTCTACCTATAATCTCTAGAATTGGTAGAACTAATAAGTACTTGTACATGCTATTCATAACCTTGTGTGTGTGTGTGTGGGGGGGGGGGGGGGCAGGCCCCTACCCACCCCCTTCTCTCTGCCCTAGCCATGTCCCTTGTATATAACAAGAATGAAACCTAGTTAGTACAATACACTAAGACAAACACATGTCTAGCATAAGTTTCAAACAATGTCTGAAGCACGTAACAAGATACGCAACAAAAATAATGCTCATGAAGGGATGACAAGAGACAACTAGATTTTCCCCATGGTAAGCCACATTTTCTTTGTAATTAAACACTGCAGAACAAAGTAAGCCATTTTCTTGTGTTCATCAATCACCAAAATACTTACTATGGGTGTCAATACGTTCACATCCTGTATAATTATAGCCTAAGTTCTCTTCCATAAAATAGATGAAATCGTGATTTTTCTCTGCAATCAAGAAATGTTTCTTTTGCAATTTATACAAGGCAAATTTTGCCACAGGACACCGTTCAAACGTGAAACTAGCCGAAGCACACCATTAAGGTGAAATATGCCTACTGCCATAATAAAATAGTGTATACTTGCTGTAACGCACCTCATCGATTATTTTATTCGTTTTTCATATTTCAAGAGAGAGAAAGTGAGAAAAGTCATTTCTACCATGTCTTCGACCTCCGGCTCTTCGCTCACTATTTCTAGTAACACACCGCCAATTCATCACTGTCCTCCTCCATGCCTAGGTCTGCCTCCTCGTCCGGTGTCAGCATGCCGGCGCGTGGTGATTAACTGCCCGTGCGTGCTAGCCTGCAGAGGGGTCATATAAGAAAAAAAGTTGGTAGGGAGTAAAAAAAAACATCGAGTGGATTACCCTTGTCGGTTCATATGAATGGGGTTCTGCCTGGTAAATTCATGCCAAACCTACCTCTTAGGCATCAACAAACCAAATCCAAATGTCCAACTTTCCACTGCTTGAAGACCTACGATAATCCTTTTTTGTCCGCCTATTTATTTTTCCGTGTCCGTTCAGAGCTTTTTTTTCCTTTTCTATTTTGGCCCCGATGACCCTTTATATTCATTGTTTCGTGACTTGCCCGTGCAGGTTTATTTTCCTCGTTCGTTCTGTTTCCTCTTTTCTGTTCGGTTCTTGTTTCCGGTTCCCGTTCTGTGTTTTTTCTTTTCCTTTTCTTTTTCTTTTCTCATTCTTTTTTATGTTTTTTGAGAAATTATCTTGAGTCAGTTTCTTCCGTGTTTTTTTTTCATGAATTTTTTCTGTTAATTTTCTTTTCCATAATATTATGAGTCTTCGAATCCTTAACTCTTCTCTATCTTTAATAAATAAATACTTCCTCCGTACACGTAAAGAAAGTCGTTTTGGATAGCGATACGGTCTCTAAAACATAACTTTGACTTCTTGTTTCTATAAAAATATTTATCAAAAAGTGATATATGTATACTTTTACGAAAGTATTTTTCAAGACAAATCTATTCATATAATTTTCACATTTTCAAACTCAACAACTTGAGAGTTATTTATGATTTATATTCCCAAGGTTTGACTCAAACCTTGTCCTAAACGACTTCCTTTACGAGTATGGAGGGAGTATTCTCATCACTAGATTCTTGATATAGTTTTGATTAGAAATAGAACTTATTTTTATTACAACTTGGATCAATCAATGGTCTGACTAATGAAGCCGTGAACTAAAATCTTGAGCAGTTTATTGTCTGATCTAATCTATATCTATATTATGCATCTACATACTTGATATTAGAGAGCAAAGGGATTCTTCCAACTGTCTTTTTTTACTTCTCACAATACTCACGTCGACAACTAACTCCTCGTTGACTTTAATCAGAGATTAAAATCTATATTTTTATATGACTCCGTAGAGGTCACCGAACTCGATTTTTAATGATAGCAAAACATGATAGAATGGAAATTAAAGTTATAATATATCCAACACACGATAGAATGAAAATTTGATATATAATATATCTATGCCTAAATATTTATGTGTTTTGCAATTTGAGAAAAAAGTCTATCAAGACTATATTTTAATTAGATACAAACTTTGCAATACATTAGATATATATGCCCATGCGTTGCACTAGGATCACAGTTTTTTGGATTGAATGTCAGTATTCGGATGCAAATGTGTGAGCTTTGAGGACTTCGTATTAGTCATGGACACGTGGATCCGGTCATTGTATTGGAACCGGGGAGGATGCATGCACGCGAGTTTTGAGTGGAGGATGATTCGAGAATCGTACGCGGATACGTGAGCAAGATCAAAATTTGGTGTCACCGGGTAGATGATGACTTTACAATCCTTTTAGGTGTAATATAATATATAATAAGAAAAACATTGTCATATTGTTATCAACATTAACTTATATTATATATGCCATGGTCATAACAAAATAAATTATACCTTTTAAATTTTATAAATGGTTAGACAAATAATATGTACCATTCCTTTCATGAATGTTTGATATTTTCTTTTTCCCGTCGTAACGCACGGGCATGTTTGCTAGTATATACCTAAAATAAAGAGACAAAATTTCTAGCCATTTTTTTTGGTCCATCGTCCCCTAACTAACCCCGTGAATGTGAAAGTTTTTTTATATACATGTTTACAACTCTCTTGATTTATATGACAACGGCTTGGTTCTTAAAATAACTTTAATAGCTAGGAATCCTTTTCCAAATATATTCTCCGATTCTGAGTAAGTTGAACAGGAATCTAATCCTAACCCAGATAGAAGAGAAAAAAAAAAGTAGAAATTAGACAAACTTATCTTATTATTTTTGGTCTTTTTATTTTTGTTTTTGTATCTTTTTCTTTCTTTGTTTTCTCCACGTGAATGTTCCAATCTCTGTTAGGAGCAAGAGAGAGTTGTCCGTCACGCACACGGGTACCATAGGTGAGTCCTCATCCATCTTGCACAATGGTACCATCCATTGTCTATATATGCTATATACTAGCAAAAGTGCCTGTGCGATGCAACAGGGAGAAATTATGTTTTGCTCTTTATATAAAATTTAATAAACATGTCTCTCTCTTTCTTCGTGTTGTCGTGCCAATCTAATTCGAGCACCACACTTTTCTTGTTTTTCTACTTACTTCTTCCATCGCATGCCATCTCCTCAGCAATTCTTGCGGTTATTGCTACCCACATTATTCCAACCCAGGTGAGTCTGGTTGCGCTCTGCCAAGACATCGGAAAAACGCATAATACAACTGGGGCTATAGCCATGGGACATCTGGAGACTCGGGATTGGGCGACAAGGTCTGTACCTCTAGCGCCAGTGGCAAAGACATGCACGGGCCTAGCAGTTCAGCCATTCTGGCCAGATGGCCCTAGCATCGCCACGTCCATACTCGATGGCGACTCAAATTCTCGTTGCATATGTCTGGCGTGCGGACCGTTCTGGCACCTTGGACGACAAGCGGTCCATGCCCAAGCACTTCAATTGGGTTCTGGCACAGAATCTCCAGCAACGACGACATGGTGGTGTGACAAAGAACACTGGTCATCTTGGTGAAGAAAGGTGATGGCCGACATGCGCTGATCAACAAGGGTTTCGGAACGGCAGGAACTCCTCAGATCCCAACCGTCCGAGCAATGCACAGTAGCACTGATGTAAACAACGGAGGTGGAGTCAGAGCTCGCACATGTTGGTGAAGTTGCTATACGGTATCTGGACTCGGCACTCACGACAGCAGCGGAAACCCGTGGAGCATCTCAATTGGTGAGACTTGACTATGGAATGAATCGGCGGCGAGATCCTCTTCCTCCGATTGAACAACATAATGGTGTGCGCTTGGCAATGCGGCAATGACTGTTGTAGCAAACAAATTTATGGGTTGCAAGCATATGCGAGTTCAATTCTAGAAACATAAGCCAATACAGATGAAGAACGAGTTGAGCAGGTACGACATAGGTGCCCCATTTTAGTTTTGATCTGGAGTTTTTTTTATTTTGTTAGTAAGTTTGATTATTTCCTGCCTTCTTATTTTAGTTGATTTCTAACTTCCATATATGCAGCATGCATACGGAGTCCGGCCATGCAAAAGGACGCTGAGGTATTTTAAAATAAAAAATGAGTTCAAATATGAATCTTAACTTAATTTTTAATATTATATATCTTATTACCATGGAGAGATTTTTTAATTTTTTTGTTTTTTATTTTGCCGTGCTTTTTTTTTGTTTCGGACCTGCCACATATTTCTTTTTTGGTTTCGTTTTTCCTCTTCAGAGCACGTAAAAGACAAAAGCAGATCACGTGATTGGAAAATTAAAGGAAAGCGGAGGCTTTGCATGCACATGATTCATTGGAGGAAAGCAAATTGATTAATGTATCTTGGTTGATGACGTGGTGAAGATGCAAGCAAGGGAACATAATAAGAGAAAATATATATGCACATGCGTGCATGTGCAGATTATATTTGGCCGGTCGAGCAAGAAGCAGCCATGCCTTTTGGACTCGTATATTCTGTACTTCTTCATTTACATATATTCCGTACTTCTTCATTTACATGGCCAAATAAAATAGATTTAGAATATTTTAATTTGTAAATAAGAGGAAATTACGTGCCTTCTAGGGAGGTCATGTCGTATCCAGTTAGGATTTTTATATATAAATTTAGGAAGAGTCTTACATTTTACATGTAATCTTAGTTGAGTAGGAGTCTTACTTACATCTTACGCGGAAATTTTGCCTCTTTATTATTAGGTATAGATATGCTATTTCTTCTCCAATATTTTTTTTCTATTCGGATGTCTTCATTTTGCTAATTTCGTTGCTTTTTTTTGCAGTTCCAAACCTGTTCAACTAAATATAAATAAATAAAAAAACTGATAAACAAAAAGAGGCAGATTTGTTGTACACTAAGAAAGACGACGGATGTCTTCTTTTTGCTACTTTCGTTGCTTTTTTTTTTTGCTGTTCCAAACCTGTTCAACTAAATATAAATAAATAAAAAAACTGATAAACAAGAAGAGACATATTTTTTATACACTAAGAAAGACGACGACGAACATTGAGCTGCTGTCAATGAAGCTGCTAGCGCGCAATAGAGAATATTTGTGTGGACCGCAAGAGGCTACAACAAAAGCCTACCACCCCTTCCCCTACCAACTCAAGCCTCCCGAGACCTGGGATTACACACCCGCGGCACCGAACCCAGCAATAGGGCCCTAACATGTTCTTACTTATGGACGGTTAGCTCATTGAGATTTCCCCATGTGGGACTAAAACTGCTGTTCCAACAAGCTTACAATCTTAATTTGTACTACATACTAATCCGGCAGCGTCAAAAGGGTTCAAAAGGCCTCGTATATGGGCAAGCCGCAAGCCGAAGGCCCTGTTCTGCTGGTCATGTTTCGGCTTGTTTCAGCTTGTTTCAGCTTATTCTCTCTCACATAATACTATTCATTCAGCCGAAACCAGCCGGCTTTTCCACCAGCCGAACCAGCCCGAAGGGTCAGCCCGTTGGGAAGGAAGCTGCAGTTCCAGGCACGTGGCAACAGGCCTGCGTACAGCTCAAGTGCTCAACCGCGGACGTTTGTTGTTTCCTCCATGCAGAAACTGTCTAGGAGTTTACAAATTCATAAAAGTGTAAATAGCATATAGTACACGAAGGCCTATTAGCTCAGTTGGTTAGAGCGTCGTGCTAATAACGCGAAGGTCGCAGGTTCGAGACCTGCATGGGCCAAATGTATTTTTTTTGCACAGCTATTGCGCAGGTCGCAGGTTCGAGACCTGCATGGGCCAAATGTTTTTTTTTTGCACAGCTATTGCGCCTCTGCTTGGGCTTGGCCCACAAAACATCGCCGGACCCATCCTTAACGCCACCGCTGTGCTCACCGTCGCGTAAAAAAGCGCTACGTGTTCAGCGACGAGGTGTGCTCACATCGTCGTCGCCGTGGGAGCTGAGAGGCACCGAGAATGCTCCGTAGTTCCCTGAATCACTGCCGTTCTCATCCTTACCTTCCACGTCCTCTTCACTCGTGCTCCTCCGTGGACACTCTTGAGTCTTGCTCATTGCTACTCTCTCCATCCCAAATTATAAGGCATTCTAAGAATTTTGGAGAGTCAAAACATGTCAAGTTTGACTAACATTATATAGATAATTATAAAGATTCATGACATCTAATAGGTATACTATGAAAATATAATTGATTAAGAATCTAATAATACGTAGGTGGAATCATAAATGTTATTATCTTATCATATAAATTTGGTCAAATTTGAGATGCTTTGACTCTCCAAGATTTTTGGAATGCCTTATAATTTGGGATGAAGGGAGTATGCTATAGATGACGATGCTGGATTTTATTTTATTATTGAAGAGACGCACGTAAAAACGGTACTAAACGGTACTAGGATAGAAGTACTAGGCTAGTACAAAGCTAGCCAGCCGCCAGCATCACAATATTACAGAGGTCACAATATTACAGAGGTCCACTACTACACCGTTACATCATCCTCCCCTCGTTCATATCCGCCGCCGCTACGACAGCGTCGGCGATGGCACCGCCACCACCGGCGCCGGCCCCCTTCCCCACGTTGCGCGCCGCGGCAGCCGCCACCATCTGGGCGTCCTCCCTCGTGGCCACCTTGTCGGCGGGCATCGGCGCCCCGGCGGCGCCACACACCACGTCCCTGAGCGTCACCTGCTTATCGCCGTCCTCCGCCGCTCGCTTCGCGTTCGTCTCCCGGGCCTGCTGCGCGCGGGCCGCCACGCCGCCGCGGACGTTGCAGCGCAGCCCCGTCACGCGCATCTCCGCGGCCTGCGCCGCCGCTGCGTCCGCGAGGTCCACCGGCTTGTCGCCGCCGCGTCGATGGCCTCGGCGATGGTCACCGCGTCCGTGGCCCCCGCCACCGTCCGGCCCGGCACCGGCACGGCGAATTGTGCCATCACCTGCATGCAGGATCGCGCGCGCGTACGTTTCGAAGATCCAGACATCAGTACTGTACTATAAGATGGTGCGTGCAGCTTATTGGAACGTACGTACCTGGCCGCCCGCGCTGGCGGTGACCATGCGTCTGCCGGCGGGAAGAGTTGTCTCCTCGACATGCAGGTCGTTGCCCCGCTGCTGGCCTTGTCCAATGATCTTGTCCCGCTCGTGGCTCGCCTCTCGCTTGGCGGCCGTCGGTGGGCACTGTTCGCCTAAACGGCCGTGTTCGCCTAAACGTCGTCTCCCCATCCTCTGATTTCACTACTCACCATAATATAGACAGACAATCTAAGTAACTTTTCAATTTTGCATTTAATTATCCACTTATATTATTATTGTTGATGCGAAGACCGGTCACCACATAAAGGGTTAGCATGCCAGGATCGCTTCGGGGTTGAATTGCGGCGAGACAATGAAAGCCAGCATAGCTGGTTTCTGAAACTGATAGCCGATTTCGGTAGGTCAGCGATGTCAGAAACCTAGAAACGTCTCCCATAACCCGTCGTGGAGATGCATTTAGGTTGGCAAGGCCGTCTAAAACGCCCACGAATCTCACCGAGAGATGCATAGAATAGCAATTATGATAGTTCAATTGCATGCAATTATGGAGGTTCCTTGGACGTTCTACGTAATTTAGATCACCTTCGTAAGAGAAACACATTGGTAAAGTCCATTCTGCAATTTAAAAGCCAGCTTAGGCGTGTTTGGGGCCGCGTTTTGTGTGGTGGCGGCCAAACCAAACGAAAAATCACGCCAAACGTCCTGCGGCGCTAGCGATTATTTTCGCCGCACATGGCATCCACACCGCGAAAATGAATTGGAAGCCGCGTTTCCCGTGCCACGGTGGGACGGCCGCATACCATGCCGCGCAGTCCGCCAGACGCTGTCGCAGACACGCCCTTAGCCACTTTGGAAACCTGCTACGCCGGTTTATTTTTGTTGGATGGAGTTTCCCAATGGTGAGAGGAAGCATCGGCAGAGCAGCGATGAAGAGAACCCAAGGGGTCTTCACCCGTTTGATCGCTGATGTAATGGCAACACAGAATCCGTTATGTCCTGCTGGTTTAGGCAGCCACCAACTGCATGCATCCACATGTTCTCTGATTTAACGGCACCACATGTGCAACTGTCTTGCAGATACTTTGTTAAACTCATAACACGACTGAATTAATCATGAATCTAAAGCATATTCAATTCCTACACTGTAATGGTTATTTGTATTTTCAAATATATATACCCCGAGCATATCAAACCATGCCGCATCTCCCAATCTCCAACTCACGTTCCACCTCCAATTAAACATTAAAAGAGTTCATGCTTCAAACCTGCATTCATTCATGGATATTTCTACAATAGGTCTTACAGTACTCAATAGCCATAGATTAAGTTCTTATATGGCTACATCACTAAGCCACCAGTGTTTAAAACATACGGAACCCTGCAGGTTCTAATTCCAACACTAGTTTTGCGGCTGCCCATTCGCAACTCAACAAAATTAGACAACCCATACATACACCCATTGCCCCAATGGACCATTGTTTTCACTGTCTTTCATACACCCTCCATGGTTGCTTCGATAGCAGCCCTGTCTACCTGCGAGCAGAGTCCAATACAGTAATTAGATTTTCGACCAAACACCAATGCAATTTTAATTCATGTGCCACATATTTACTTCATGTTGTCAATTGAAAACCAAACAATCTGTAACCAGCTTTGTCTCATGATGTGAATATTATGGGGGAAAGCATACTGCACCTTTTTGTTGATGAAACTAGTCAGCGACTCCCAACTCATCTTTATAAGTCTCATAGGAAAAAGGAAATATTCTACAAAGGCTAGGTTTCACACATGGCAACAATGCCACATGCAACGGTGACTCGTGACTCCGCATGTGAACTTGAAACGTGAGTCCACAGATCTCAGCAAACAACGATGCTGAAACGCGTTCAACATGCCCCTGGTCTTTCACAAGGTGTTTGTTTAGCAACTTTTAATATATGTATTACAGTCAAAACCTTAGCTAAAATTAAATTATTGAAAATAAAGATTTTTTTCATTAGTGTCAACTCAGATAACCTTAGGTATGTCTGGCAATAGACGCTCCCCATCAAAGCACCTGCAGAAATATGCACAAAGGACACCTGTGCGATTCCATCTGTGAAAAAATAACCAAATATCAATTTCCCAAACTGTACACACATCGCAATGCGCAATTGCTTGCATGAGACGCAAGTATGCTGGACGTATATGCGGATACTGGTGCAAAGCAGTGTAGCATGTCTTAATGGGTCGACGCTGGTGGACAGGGATCAATACTTACCAGTGCATACCCACGTACCGCCAATGGAATGGCGCCACCGACGCATCACCCCATGGATGATCCCACCCAGGAAACAAGACCTGCATCGCAGACAAAAGATTGCATTGGGTAACATTTCTGCAACACACGTGTATACACTGCGTTTGGAAAACCCAGGAATGTTCATGCATGCTGGGTCGAACACCAGGATACTGTTGTCCTTCAGGTTCCAAGAAAAACACACCCATCTCTGATGCAAAACGACAGGGAAGAACAGCTGCATCAATCGATACCAGGGATGAGCATTTGCGGACCACTCAGCAAGTACATTCAGTTATAATTTATCTTACCATGCTACAGTTATATATATGTCGTATTTAAGGTGCGTTCCCACGAACTGATTCCTAATGCAGGGGTTATCTATGTCAAACCATCCTGCTATGACTGCAGCCTATTTCAAGAAAAAATGTTACTGCCAGATCAGAATCTTAACACAGCTGACATCTATCTCCACATGGCTGTAAAGAAATATAATATGTTCTCTAAGTTTTTCAGCTTAGTATACAGTACCAATATGTCTGACTCAAAAAAGTGCCGCCACCGTAGTCGCCCTTCTGAACGATACAGCTTATCATCACTCTGCATAAAACTCCTGATTATTGCATCGAAAATGTCCATTTCCAGCTCAGAAAGGCCCTTCGCTTGGTCATGTGCAGCATTTGGCATGACCTCGATATATTTGGGGCAGTAGTGAACAATGTGTGGGCTACAGAAATAAGTTCAAAGCATTAGTCTGATCCGCTCAATCACCTAGTTTTTTATGTGGAGGTCACTACAATTTTAATGTCAGCAAAAAGTAAACACCGAAACAAGGAGACAAAGCCTTACATTGTGTTTAGTGGTCGATCGCCAGAAATGGCACATCCATCTACGAGGTCCAATAAGTCACAGGCTGTCCTTTCATTGTAGTCCCAAACACCCCCGAGCTCCCATGGTGACCTTGCACCTTCAACAATCCTAACATCCACACGAGTGTGCTCATTTTGCCAGTCCTCTTCTTCGCTGGGCCTAGTGTTTAGATCTATTCGATTGTGTTCCTTTATTCGGCGGACTAGCGGGTAGAACTGCAACATAGCCTTGATAACTGAATAATCCACGCCTCCCAATTTGCTTCCATCGCTCCTTTGCTCAAGACCATCTGTATGGCTAGTGCTTACTGAACTTGATCTTGCGTATTTCACCTTCTTTGGCTTACTCAATTGGCTGCATAGCATCTCTTCAATGGACTGTCCCTCCATATTCGCACTTCTCGTTGAGTCTGCTCTACTGTCACATATGTTGTATGTCCCTTTCTTGCAAGTGCTTTCGGCATTCTGTTTATTGTTCCAGTTTTCATGCCAAGATTGGTTCAGATGCTCTGTATCTTGCAACCCACTCGCCATACATCCACCAACTACATATTAAATGGAGTCACATAGCAATTTACTGTTAGTGGTGTCTACTTATTTTGTTGACTACATGTGTTTTATAACTCACAGTTATTCATTTAAACATTACCGCAATGCGCTGACTGCACACCAAGTTCGTATCTGAATCCATTGACATATGGCTCCATTATACTGAGCAAGACATTGATACACTCAATCCCATAATGCTTGCTAGTTGTTTGCCTGCGACGGTCGAATTCAGCTGCTGCTAGGAACAGGGGGCCAGCAGCCTAACAGTCCAATGTAGACAGGTTTAATCGGTGGCGGAGCTCGTCAGTTTTCACGCCTAGGGCCAGTGTCAAAACCTATATATCACTGGCATTGGGGCAAAATACCGTCCTCACCGAGTCCAATACCGATAGATAACAAAACTAGTTCATTGTGCAACTCTACAAACTATAAAAAAATTGACAATTTGACATAATGAATTAATCATTTAGGGAATTTCTACTGAATGGGAAAGTGTTCGACACTAAAATAGAACTTAAAAGTTTACCAAGCCTCTAACGGAGTTGCTGGGAGTTGCTGGTGCCTGGTTGCTACGTGCTGCCGTCTCTCTACGCTGCGGCTCTGTCCTTTGGCTGATCTCCCCACACAGACGCTCGGCCAGTGTAGGTGCAGCTGCAGGGCTATGGGGCCTATGACCAGGCGTCCAGTCCCAGGCCAGCAGGCGGCTGGCGGCAGTGGTGCCGAGGAGCCGAGGCTAGGGAGGGCCGGAGGGATGGCGGCGTGACGGCCGACGGCGACAGGCGAGAGGACGGCGCGACGGCGGCCTGCGCCCACGGTAGGGTTAGGATAGAAGCGCCGCCGAGGGAAAGATGGAGTCCGTGACTCCACTGCCGAACGGGAGTCGGGTCTCGGGGGCCGGGACAGGCATGCGACGCCTCTGCTCCTCTTCCCTTTTTTTGTTGGACTGGTTCTCCACAAAATTGGCCCAACTTCTACAGAAAATTGCATATACCATATGGGTGGATTTGAGCCACGCCTAGGGCCGTGACCCTAGTGGCCCTAGGCCTAAATCCGCCCTTGGGTTTAATACATTACTTTTTTGACATGTGCGCAAGGGCAACTGTTTTTTTTTAATTTCAGAACGTTGCCAAAATAACATTGCACACATTGGAAAAGTGATCACATATACCTCAAGGGGTAGCCGCAGAATCCTGACCATCATAACCGATGCTTGCCATAGTGAAATCTGGGCCTCCGTTTCAACATCAGATGGTTCGTTGTTGTTGTTACGTGCCCATGTATAGCATGACCCTTTGCTTCGCCTAACCTGTTTCAATGCACCATGTTTTCAGCTGTTCTGTCAGTAAACAAAAATCTGAATCCGATGAGTACTGTTTTTTTTCACATTCAGTACCAAAAGAACGAATAATTTACATAACCAACATTTCACTGGATCTTACCTTTGACTTTCCGAAACTAGATGGGGAGTTTAAATCTTGACGGAGCAGCATGTCTGCTGCGATCATGCTTCGGATGCGCTCATATGTAAAACAAGAGATCCGTGGTAGGACATTATGGTCCATAATCCATTCTTTGATCTCCAGGTTGTCAAGGTAGAAAACCTGCGTGCGTGTAAGTTAGCGTCAGTCAACATCTGAAAACATTATCATCAATGAAGCATTATGTAACACCAAGGCACGATTGGTTCTATATGGATCAAAGCTATGCAGCCATACTTCTGATAATAAAACAACACATCGCTCACTTTTTTGATGTGTCTAACCTGTAGAAAAAGGTAGCACCCAGTTATGTTTGGTGCACGGCAACCTGACATCATGTCTGCTTTAAACTTGGCAGCTGAGCCAAGTAACCGCTGAAGAACGTAGTCAGCCCAGTCAAACTGATGAATACGGCTGGGCTCAGAGAGTGCACCCCAGTAGTCTACGTGAACATAATCATGTTTGGCCCCTGGCACAAACAGAGTTGACATTACAAAAACAACAAAAGCAACTTTGAATGCATCCTCTTGATCAGCGTTCATGCCATCCGGGTACTTAGTAACTAGTAGCTCTTGAACAGCCTTAATACTACGCTGATCTTTACCATCTGAAGGCCAACACTGCAGCTTCATTCTAAACTTGGCCTCCTTTGCTTAGATTGCGTGCTCCATTGACCTTTTTCCCAGTGCCTGGAATGCCAAATACAATAGCTATGTCTTCACTGTAAAATCTCAGACTGCTACCATCAGTCAATGTTAAGCTTGAATTTGCAACATCAACCATTTCCATAAGCCACGCTGAAAACCGCCTGTTTGCAGACTTAATTGGTGGAAATTTCAGGAGGCCACCGAAACCGATTGACTCAACGAGCTTCCTTTTCCTTTCATCAAATCTTGATATAATGTCGTGTACTGCTTTCACAGAGCACCTAGCCTGAATACCCCCTGACTCCACAGTAATTGTTCCACTACTCATTGTCCTTCCTGATTGATCCGAGAAGCATGAATTTGACCCACACTTTGATCAGCTCCCATTTTTCTCTGTCCCCATCGACGCAATCACGTGCTCGAACTCCATCTGCCCGCCCTTATTCATCTCCCTCATGTGATCCTGCAAATGCGAACTTATGAGTATATCATCAGAAATCACAATCCGTTTCAAGGACATTAGTATCACTAAGGTCCTGTTTGGGAGTACCGTATTCTTTTTCGGGTGTGAAGTGTTTCCGCCTATAATTTGTTGTGCACAAAAATACTACTATTTTCTTTTACACTTGTAAAATGTTGTTTGGGTAAAAAGCTTCTGCCTATAATTTGCATCTACTGCGTGGTGCTTACATCTGTTCTGTGCTTGCATCTCCAAAGCACAGATATAGCATTGTCTAAGCAGGTTGCGTAGCAGTTGCAGTTGCGACATGTCTCACCAATTTACTTGAACATAGATTAAAATACACAATTCCGTAGACATGCCTCAAAAATAACTTGAACATGGATTAAAATACACAATTTCTTAACCATAAGAACACACTTCAGATATAGGAGCATATCTTCAGTAAACAGGCATGTCATTGCTCAGTTCAGAAGCAAGATTATTAGGAATCATAACCTATCCAAGGAAGTACATGGTCGCTTCAGATAAAATGACACCACAGATCAGTTCATAATTGCTGCAAGTCTGAACCACCAAAAGTCAACAATAAACAAAACTTTGCAAAGGATGAGCAATGCATTAATCTGCCCTTACAGAAGAAAAACAACATAGATAGATGTTGATCAGAGAATAGTACTTAAATAGAACTTCTCCAAAGATCACAAGGTCATAATCTTGTAAGGTCTTCACATATCTGCAGCCACTAACCTGCAACACAGAGTTGCAAATTTAAGTGTGAAGCATTGTTAAAAATTGCAAGGAAATGTGAAATTTCAGAGAGATTGCAGTACATGCAAATAAGAATAAATGGATGGAAAATAGAATGGTGTGAATATGAAAATGGACGCAAAGCAATCCATGCCTAAGTTCTGAATTCTGAAGCAGATCAAGCACATATCATTCAGTCATTGCAGCGATAATGCAGCCTGCTGTAAATCTACATTCTCTGTTACAGCACAGAATGGCAATGGTGGAGGTAATTAATTAGGTGCATCAGAAGGCTACGACTACATGGGACCCCAGCAAGGAACGACTGAGCAAAGGGAAAAGGCCAAGAAGTCAAGAATAGGAAGGAAGACAGAAGCAGAAGCCTATACATGGCACACGTATCTACCCTGTAACTATCTCTGTTATTGTCATGCACGCCCAGGCTTCTGATGCGCGGAAGACATTCCAATTCATGGCCAATCGTATTTCTGAACCACGGTAGAAATCGAGAATTCGATGCAATGGCACGAGATCTAAATAACTTGATTTAAGTATTTGAGCTAACCTTTCATACAAATCGGAATCCATCGGAGGCAGCAGGAGTTCGATCCCAAGGTCTAATGGCCGCAATCGCCTTCAGCGATCCTAACGATTCAGGAAGGAGGAAGAACAGCAGTGATTACGGAAGGAGGAAGAATCAGTTCCTATCCGGCGCCACTGACTGCACTGTATACATCCGCGTTGCTGAGTTTTGCGAGTAGTCTTGGTTCGGTCCACAACAGTTCGCATCAACAGTGTCTTTTGCTTCGACCGGACATCAGAGCACCTGGCCGAGGCAAAACCGCGCTCATTTGCTATGCGCACACGGTTGCAGAAACACCACGTACACATCGTCTAATCAACTCCTTGGATAGTTGTGGACATCGATCGCGCGTGCAGTTCTTTGGATAGTTGTTTACATCGATCGCAGCTTATTTTTAGTTCACAAAGGTGGTTAGCTAGCCCCTCTGGATAGTTGTTTGCATCGCGGCAATGCAGCATCACATCGATGGCCCCACGTTCATCTGCGCAGCCACCGCCTCGGCGTCGGCGACCTCGCCCATGCCGCAGCCTTCTCTCCCCGATGAGGCCGCCGTGACCTTCTCGGCGTCCACAAACGTGGCCGCCCTGTCGCCCGGCACCACGGCCGAGGCGTCGCCCGGCACGTCCCTCAGCGTCACCGGCTTCTCCGCCTCCTCGCCGCCGCGCGCTTCCTCCGGTGGTGTCGTGTTCGTCTCCGCGGCCCGCTGCGCTACGGCCGCGACGCTACCGGGGACGACGACTCCGCCGCCCTGCCCCGTCGCGCTCTCCACCGCGGCCTGCACCGCCGCGGCGTCGGCGTGGTCCACTGGCCTGCCTCCGGCCGGGGACAGCGCCACCGCTGGCAGAGCCTGGCCGATGGTGACTGCGCCTGTGGCGGCGTCCTCGTCATCCCGGTTCGCCGTCTTTAACGTCATCTGGACGGCGAGACTGCCTCATGGTGCTGAACTGCTGATGGATCAGCGTCACACGCGAGCTAGCTGCCTGGCTAAGACTAACCGCAGTGGTACTTAAAACGATACTCTAAAACTCTAAGGCATGAATATAGAGTAAAAACTGCTGCACTAGCTACTCTGAAACGATACTCTATCCTTTCTCTCGCTCTATATTTAAAGTGGTACTGTACTTACTCTATACTTAATAGTGGCAGACCCCACTAGCTAAACAAAGAAAAAAATGTTATAACTCACAAACCAAAAATCCAAATTAAATTTCGATTGCACCATTAAATTCGTCTCAATAAATCCTTCAAAACTAGATCACACATGGATATATTTAGATAAAGTGACAGGTGGGTCCCATATTAGATGGAGTGGATAGAGGATGATATAGAGGATGGATGGGTGCGGGAGAATTGAGTATAGAGGAGAGAATCTTGCTGACTATGACGTATAGAGGATGAATATAGAGGTCCATGAGTATGGATAGTCTAAGGAACGGCAACATCACAAGGACTGAGAATACCCTAAAACGATACTCTAAAACTTTAGAGTATGAATATAGAGTAAAAACTACTGCACTGAGTACTCTAAAACGATACTCTATCCTTTCTCTCACTCTATATTTAGAGTAGTACAGTGTTTACTCTATACTCTATAGTGGCGGCCCCACTAGCTAAATAAAGGGAAAAAATGCTATAACTCACAAACCAAAATCCAAATTAAATTTCGATTGCACCATTAAATTCGTCTCAATAAATCCTTCAAAACTAGATCACACATGGATATATTTAGATAAAATGACAAGTGGGTCCTACAGTGGATAGAGTGGATAGAGAATGATATAGAGGATGGATGTGTGTGGAAAAATTGAGTATAGAGGAGAGAATCTTGCTGACTAGGACATATAGAGGATGAATATAGATGTGCATAAGTGCGGGTAGTCTGAAGAATGGTTCGGCTAGCACAACTGCACATGCATATAAACAAAACCATTCCTTGAGTTGCGTTGGCATGGGCCTTGTCTCCTTGATGCCTACAACGGTGCGTCTAGACGGCTACAACTACAACTACAACGGTGGGCGGATCACGCCCAGTTTGCAAGGTGCCATGACAGATTGACAGGCAGGTGTTGTAATCTATTGAGTCGTCTAGGTGCGGATCTAGGGGTGGTACTCTTTGCATCTTGGATGAACCAGTAGAACATCGTAGAACTAACCAAGAGAGAGGGAGACTGTGAGATGAGATGTTACCGAGCACCATGATTGGTGGAGGAGCTCGCCATTGCGGTGAAGCAATGACGTCCATGCGGTGGCGTTGATGTCGAGGTGCCGGTGGTGTAGTCGCCGGTGGGTTCTTCCCGTCGCTGGCAGCTCCCCGCTCGATTGGTCTAGGGTTAGGAGTGGGATGGTTACTGTGGCGTCGAACCTCGCAGTGCGAGCCCCTGCCCCACCTCCTCTTTATTGAGCTGCGCGACGAGGGCCCACCAGCCGAGTCGTTGGGCTGGGCGTCCCCGATCAAGACGTGGTCAAGGGGTCCGTCTCGACCGTTGGGTCAAGACGGATGAGATCAATTCTAACATTCTCCCCTTGATCTCATCTTATACTTTAACTTTAAACTTTGACTTTGATTGCTTTCACTTTTATTTGTTCCATCACAAATTAGTGTATAGAGCATGCTTCATCGTCACGGTCAATTGCCGATAGATTTGACAGCTACAATACACGTCTCTGTTTTGAAACAGATTCTTTAACTTTCAGGCCCTTTATTGTCCGGAAATCATAGGCTATACCATAAACCCATGTCGACGGTGTGTTCTCTTAACACACTGGGTGGTAAGCCTTGGTAAGCGGATCCGCAAGCACTTTCTTGTTACTTGTATGTTCAATACCCTTTTGGTATGATTCCGGACTTTCTCCTTAACAACGTATAACTTTAATGTCAATGTGTTTGGCAGCACACTTGACTCGTTGTTATAGGAGCAAACTACTTAAATGGTCATTGCTGTTGACAACCATTATCAATTCTAGGTACAAGTTCCTTAACCATTTTGCCTGTCTCTCAGCCTCATATCATGCTATACTATAACTTTGCATCACTGATGATACTAAAATTGTTTCTTTGGAGCTTTTCCACAATAAAACTCCAACTGCGAGTGTTAGCTACTATGTGGGTTTCACTAAACATCTCGCCAAAATATAACATTTGTACCCACAACTACTTGAGAGTACTTGTTCTTTCCTTTTTAGCATGAGGCCGACATTTTTAACTCCATTCCAGTGATCTATATCTAGACTGGACTTTTGCCAAAACAACCCGGATACGTAAACTGTGTCAGGGCAAGGTCTTATCTTTGTACTCATTAAGCTTCCAACAGCTGAAGCATATAGGACGTCCATCTATAACAATCTTACATTGCTTTTGGAACATTAAAGTTCTCAAAACTATTACCCTGACCATGAGAACAGGCGTAGGTTTACCCGCATAGGTACTTTATTTCTTTAGAAACTTTTCTTAGCATGCCTATGCGATAGTCATAATACCCCTTTTCTTCTATCTCGGTGAATTTCAATTCATTTAACGAGATACATTTCACCGAGAATTTTCTTATTCAACCTTGAGGACAAGAACTTCTTCTCATGCAGTAGATTGACATCACTTCTAACAATTGGGGTGTCATCCACACAGGATTAGAAAATGAATTTCCCCTTCTATAACTTTGTACAAACGCAATTGTCCTCTTATTCTCTTTAACCCAAAATTTTTAATTGACTCTTTAACTTTAAATGCCACTGTCTAGAGATTTGCTCCAGTCCATAAGAGATTTCTACAGGTGGCATCCCTTACATTCTTTTCTTTTCATGACAAAATCTCTGGGTTGTGCCACGTAATTATTTTCATACAAATCCCTTTGGGAAATATTGTCTTTTCTTTCATCTGATGTAACTCAGATCATGATGTGCCACCAGCACTCATTGTAATCTATTCATTCGCTTCGCGCAAAAACTTTTGATTCAAGTCGCGCTCCACATCTTTACATATTTCCTTTGGAGTCACATTTTGTCTTGTAGACCCATTACAACCTACTGTTTTGGCTCCTTAGGAATTTATTCTAGATCCCAAAATATTATTGGTATTATCGATTTCATTTCATCTTCCTTTGCTTCTTGCCACTAGGACGAGTGAACGCCTCTCATGGCTTCTTCAAAATTAGGTGGAATTACCCTCCATTTGAATTTCACTAATATAGACTTTATAATCATCAGAAATATTTGATTTTTTTATTCTTTGAAACTTTCTAGGGCCTCAGCTACTAGCATTTCTTGATCTTTATTGCCAAAAGACAATTGATTCTACAAGGTCCTGTGTAACTAGATCCTTGTTTACATTATTCATCCTTCTTACGGAGTTAGGTCTCTTTGTACCATGCTCCCCCAGATTGTCCCATCTTCAAACTTTCTTATTTTGGGTTTAATCTGATAAAACTCATATGGCGCGTCTAGCACCGCCTTAATAACTCTGAACACGTCCAGTATAAATACTGGCCAACTATTCTATCTTTCTATTGGAACTGTAAAAGGTCCCTGAATTTAGCTATTTCTTTACTTCAGGGGTATCATTATTATGACCGCCTTACTCCCCTGACGATCACACTCATCTTTTATAGATCACTTTAGTATGCATCGCATTGTCTGAATTATGGGGAAGTGTCTTTCTTAATTGATCTCTCCTTTCTCCCCCTCGAAATGTGGTACGAACTTTTCTACCACAATTTCAAAAACTATTCAGAACTCTTGTGAATGAGGAAACTTTGATTACTTTCTTCATCCACATGATTACATCATGCAAATGAAGTTATTTCCTAATTCGTTGGGAGTACTTTTTTCTCATTTCACTTCAAGAACTCAACAGAGTCTTTTATCATTAATACTTTCGCATGTTACGCATGCATGTCATTCTTATCTTGAGGTTCATCTGTAATTTTCTGTTCTCCTTAAACTTATACTAGGATAGCATAAGAGCTACCCTAAACTTTTCTCCCTGTGCGGGATACACTCAAAGCACATGAGTCATCACAACTTTCTTCCGCCATGCAGGATAAATACTATGTCAAATTTCTCCCGTCATGCAGGATTGATTAACATAAGTACTATGCCAACTTTACTCTGCTATGCGGGTATTTTCTCAAACTTTTTCCCGCCATGCGAGATAATTTTCTTGAAGGGACATAAATATCAATATTGGTTCATATTCAATCATCAAATTTAGAAATAAATCCAAATACTCTTTAACACACATGTTTAATCCGACGTTGGTCAAATTAAACATGCATGTCACTTATTACATTTCAAATCATGATGTGTCCAAAATTATATTACTATTGCAACTCTTATCATGATTATAAAAACTGAAAACTAAAATCTTTTTCATAAAGAGTACATAAAAGGTGTTTCTTAAACTAAACTCTTATTGTTCTATTTCTTTTCTTGGATCAATATCCTAGAATTCTTTTCTTTTGAAGTCATTCTTTAAAGAGAACACAGTCCCTTAAACAATGATCTTCTTTCTGTAAAAAATTGCACTTTTCATCTTCTGAGTCACAAGTACCCAGCTCATTTTCTTTTCACTCTTCAAGAATAAAGGCATGAAGTTCTTTGTCTAAAAAAATTAATCAATAATCAACAATAATGCTCATTAAACTTTTAAAACTTTATGTTCTATTCTATATCACCGTTGGACAGAAATAGAATAAAACAATCTTTTCTACATTAATTCCACATCACCGTTGGGCAGAAATGGAATTAACATATAAAAACGCAATTATCTTATAACCCTCTTCAAAATTTAATTCTCCCGTTGGTTCGAATTTAATTTTGAAGATCATCATCATCATTGCAGCAGAAACATAAAAATACATTACATTCTGCTCACTCTGGAGTATCTTTTGTTTCTTATCCATTCTCTGAAAATTGGTCATTTTGATGCAAAATTTATCAGAGATATAAACTTTAAACATAGAACTCATAGAATTATAATATTGTTATCATCAACGTTGGTCAAAAAATAACAATATCATAATTAACTTTAAACATAAACTCATAACTAAACTTATAATATTGTTATCATCAACGTTGGTCAGAAAATAACAATATTATAATTTATCTTAACTATAAACCAACTATTCCTCCAATTAAAAATTTCCCCGTTGGTTCTAATTTTAACTGGAGGGTAAAATTTTCACCATTTACTGAATAACTATAACTGCTCTTCAAATTAAATTCTCCCATTTGTTCGAATTTAATGAGAAGACAATCATCTTTGCAGCGGAAACATTTAATATTCTTAAAGATCATAATCCTTGATCAGAAGCATTTCTATTTTACTTATCTGTTCTCTAAATAAATTATCACGTTGGATCAAATTTGAGTAGAGATAAAACATTTAAACTTGACTTTGTTCATTCAAAATAGCTTCTGAAAAACAATACGTCGGTACCAACGGTATAGGGGTACCCACATCCAACGATGATAAAAAAAACAAAATGACTAAGCCACACCCAAACACGGCCGCACACCAGGTCCGCCTCGTACGAGGGCAGCTCGACGGAGCGCCTCGACCGCGCTCCGGCTCCGACTCGTACGAGGCACCCTCGACGGGGGCGCCTCGACCGTGCCCCGTCCCGTACAGCGAGGTACCTCGACCGCACTCCGACTCGCACGAGGCTCATCCGCCCATCGGGAAAACTCCGACTCGCGTGACCCCGGGTCGAGATGCTCGATCCCTTCTCTTTACTGTTGACGGTCCTTAAGTATCAATTATAACTATCAAATAAATAGAGAAAAGGATCCAAATGAAACCAACACCTAGACTTAGGGTTTTATCTGACAGAATTCCACGAGTTTTGCTGTTTATCTATTTCTGCAGGGGGTTATCAGGAAATACGGAAGAAAGGCCCACATGTCGGATTAATTACGGGATATTAACCGAACACATAATTATCTTACATCTAGAAGAGTCCAGAAGCCACGAGAACGAACGGGAGGCGTAATGGAGCCGGACACAGGGCGCCCGCCCTGGTCCTTAGGGCGCCCGCCCTGGCCCCGGAGCCAATCAGGCTCCGCCTCGAGGATTATGCTCCACCGACCTAGAGGATCAAGGAAAACCGTCCGTTCAATGTCGGTTTGATCCGACGGCCCAGATTCATCCGAAAGGGCTATATAAGCAAGGCCCCTGCCCCTGGAGGAGAGGCCCTCGTCTCATACTTCAAACTCTAATTCAGGAGGAGAGCCTCTGATCAAGCCCTAGAGCCACCACATCAACTAGATCTCTAGTTAGCATAGCTACATAGGATTAGAACTAGAAGGAGTCAATCTTCGATTGGTTCCCGGATCTGTCAAGAGGATTCTTGGTAATTCCTCTATTGTTCTTCAATTGTTCATCATTGTTCTTCAATATTATGAATATGACTTTGTTCTATTTCAATATATTGGTTATGACTTTGCTCTACTTGATTATATTTGCAATTATATTGTTCTTAGTTTATCATAGTTATATGCTTGGCTTAGTTAGATTGGAATTATATACATGCCTAGGATCGTATAGCGTTTATCCATGTGTACAGTGGGTGAATGATAACTATTGTGTAGACGTGGTGTCTATACCGTATTTATCTGCGATTGCACCCTATATGCCGGATTGTGGGGTAGTTCGCGATAGTGACAGCTTCGTTGATTCTTATATAGTCCCCCTCTCGTGTATAGGGCAGGCAGAGCAACACTATTACAGGGGAGTGATTGCTATGTTCTTCATCTTCCTTGCTAATATTCACTATGCATGGATATAGTCTTTTCTCACCATGATTGTCAAGTATAATTGCACTAACTATGATATACTAGACTTTATAGTTAATAATAACTTAGGGAATATCTTTGTAGTTCATCCTAATTCCATGCTAATGACTTGCTAGAATATCTGTTGAGATGCTTATCATTATTATATGTGGCTAGCTGATCAGATTAATTATCTTTGTCACCATTATCACTTTACCTTTACTTAATGTGACATTTATACCTGTATAAAGAGATTGATAAATACTCTCAGTTATACATGCAATGATGTGTACTCAGTTCCATATTCTCATTCCATTATCAACCATGATACTTAGAAATCCCTTCCCAGTGGTAAAAATATAAATAACGATACCTGGAATACTTCCTGGTTAAAATGCTACATCGGTATTAATCTGTGCGCTTGTAGATCCCTTTTATTATTTATCTTGATGAGTAAATGCATATTTCAATACCGCGTCTCTCATGTCATGCTGGGGATGACAACTTGGCTTAAGTGGCATGAGGGATAGGTTTGGCATTTTTGGCGCCGTTATCAGAATTAGAAAACTAAGTCTACTTTTGGTAGTGACGTTAAGAATGCCCAACAAGCATTTTTGGCGCCGTTGCCGGGGAAGGTTGATTACTAAGTAGGAATGAATACGGAACTTTGAGTCATCATTTGCATCACTAATCTGATCGAGCTTATCAATTCTCTTATACAGTTTTACCCCTATATTTTCCATTTTGATTATTTATTGCATGGTGATGCATGAATAGAAGACATCTTCCAGACAACTTTGTTGATGATCCCGAAGCCTTATTCAGAAGAACAAGAGCCAAGCTCAAGAAGACATCGTCAACACTTCAGCACAAAGCTTCATCCAAATCCGAAGACCGCCGAAGTTTCATCCGGAATTTGTCGACTGAATTCGAAGCCATGGCGAACAAGTCGATCCGCGAGTTCTCAGCTCCCACTACGGACAACATCCGCACTGGACCTGCTGGGGAGATCGACCGCAACTTCGAGCTCAAGCCTGAGCTCATCAACATGGTGCAAGCTAACCAGTTCTGTGGGAAGCCACACGAAGATGCTAGTGCTCATCTTCAACACTTCCTGGAGATCTGCAGCACTTTCACCATGGCTGATGTCCCTAGAGATGCCATACTACTTCGCCTTTTCCCATTCTCACTGTTGGGGAGAGCGAAGCAGTGGTTCTACGCTACAAAGGAGAAGAACACTACGTGGGCACTCTGCTCCATGAACTTTCTGGCCAAATTCTTTCCCATGGGCAAGACCAATGCTCTCCGTGGGAAGATTACAAGTTTTCAGCAACAACATGATGAATCCGTTCCAGAAGCATGGGAGCGTTTCCAAGACTACATCCTAGAATGTCCCCATCATGGAATGGAAAGCTGGCTACTGATGCAGACATTTTATCATGGGCTCATTAACAGTGCCCGTGAAACCATGGATGCTGCAGCTGGAGGAGCATTCCTATCACTCACCATACCTCAAGCCACAGCTCTTGTGGAGAAGATGGCATCCAACCAAGGTTGGAATGAAGAAAGAACTCAGACACGCAAGAGAGGTGGAGGTATGCACCAGCTCAAGGAGGTAGACATGCTGTCTGCCAAGCTAGACCTACTCATGAAGAAGCTCGATGATCGAGCTGGAGAAAAGAAAGAAGTCATGCACGTCTACGACTCCCACATGACTTGTGAGGAGTGTGGAGGTACTGGACACTCGGGCAATCACTGTCCTGAGTTGCTGGAGGACGTGAACTACATCAACAATAACAACAACAACTACTACAACCGTCCTCAGCAGAATCAAGGTTGGAATCAACAGAGGCCTAACTACTCAGGTAATTACCAAGGTAACAATTCTTTCAATAATAATAATAATTATCCACCTTTGAGAGAGTTAGTGTCCAACCAAGGAAAGCTAATGGATAACTGTCTAAGAAATTGGCATCTAATGATAAAATACTAGAAAATATAAATAATAGAATGGATAATTTCTCCACTGCCATCAAGAACCAGATTAGCTTTAATAAAATGATTGAATCTCAGTTGAATCAAATAGCTGCTGCTGTTCCTGCTACTAACCCCGGTATATCATCACAACCGGAAGGACTAGAATCTGCAAATCTTGTAGACATGTTTGATGCAGGAGATTACTGGAGTAACCCTATCGTGGAAGTAAGTACTGACCGTCTGCCGGTCAAGAGAGGCGATCCAGGACGCCCCGTCATCCCGATCTCCATCGGCATGCGAGACTTCCCAGAAGCACTCTGTGACTTTGGCTCCAGCGTCAACATCATGCCCAGGGTACTCTATGAAAAACTCTTTTCACAACTATTATTAGAAACAACCATGTGTTTGCAGCTTGCAGATAGGACACTGAGTTTCCCGAGAGGAATATTGAAGAACATCTGTGTCCGAGTGGGTTCCTCGTACGCTCCAGCAGACTTCGTAGTAATAGAGACCGGTTCTGATGAGAGGGCTCCCGTCATCCTAGGGAGACCATTCCTGAACACCGCGGGAGCTGTCATCTATGCTAGTGCTGCCAAGATAGTTTCTACATCAAGGGGAGGAAGGAAACGTTTTCCTTCAAGAACAAGTCCGCACAAATCCCAGAGCAATCCCAATATGAACCAAGGAAGAGGACCGACAGGAGGAACAAGAGCAAGAAGCAAGTATGGACCGAGACAGCTAAGATGGTCACTGCCGTGCACAAAGGTCAAGATCGCCAACTCAAGTCACCGTTCTTGCCTAAGAAGGACGACCCAGGTATGCCAAGCATTTATTGCTCCATTAATGGGTCCCACTTCTACAAGACACTTTGCGACACTGGGTCGGGCGTCAACATAATGGCCAAGGTCACCTATGAACTTCTGTTCGGAACCATGCCCTTAAACCCAACATATATTCAGCTCCAGATGGCAGATCAGACATTCCGACAGGTCGAAGGTACAGTAACTGACGTCCCTGTCAAGATAGACGATCACTTTGTCCATACAGACTTTCAGGTTATTGACATGGGAGAAGATGAATATGATCCACCCATCATCCTTGGAAGACCATTCCTTAGTACTGTCAAAGCAATCATTTACATTGGAACTGGAGAAGTCCACATGCACTTCCCCTCTGAGAAGGTACGTCTTTACTTTACTGACCCTAACTATGTATTTGAAGAATCCAAGCAGGTCAGGACAAGAAGAAGGCGGTGTAACCACAATCAGAAGCAACAGGTCATCAAGGACGGATGGGCAGATTATGAAGGAGAAGTGGTAAGATCTGAAGACATACCACTCAACCAACACTGTCCTGAGGAGACCAAAGCACCGAGACAGGTATGGAAAGAAAAGACAATTGTACATGAAGAAGAGGCGCTGCCGAAAACACCGACTACGCCATCCACCAAGTCCCAGGACGACTAAACGAATAAGAGTCCCGTTCGGAGGACTTAAAAACACCGAACGCCTTGCCAAGAGGTAACTTGGTAGTTATCCTTTCCTTTTAATTATTTACTTTATCTTAAATAGTTTGCTTAGTTAATCATATTCATACTATCTTAAAAAGAAAATAAAAATGTTAAAAACCCTAAAGCCCCATGTGAGTATGCGAGTGGCATAAAACCCATAAGTACATTCACTGTGGTGGCATAAAAAGTATATATATATATAATAAATACATAAATATTTTCTTCTGCTTTATAAAAGAAAAAAAACAATATAAAAAAATCAAGGAGGCTCAGCATGATAAAGGCTAGATATTTATGCTAACACTTAATCAGTTCCACAAAGCTTTGTTGTCTATTTGAGCTTCACAGAATTCAAGAAGACTAGCAGACAGAGGACATTCTAATCGCTGTCAGGGTGCTGCCGACTTTCAAATACATCTCCGCCATCTGCTAGCTACATCAGAAGAGATTATGTCAAGATCCAGCTTGGGGGAGAGCACCTCCATTATCTTGCTAAGTATTTCTATCTTTATCTTTATATTTATATATACTTCTACCCTATAAAAATAAAAATATACATAACTATGAAAAAAAACCAAATAAAGATTTTGTGCTTATATATATACCTATATCTTTTGCTTAGTGTGTTTTAATAAATAAATAAAGTGGCTATGCTAAACTGAATCTAGATAATAATAAAACTCTAGCATGGATATGATGAATAGTTGCTTTGCCTAACTTTCAAATTTGAAGTCCTCTCTCTAAGTTTAGACATAACTGTTATCATTTAAAGCTTGCTCTAAACCTGAACTTGTGGGAAGAGAACTTGATCTAAAGTCTAAGTTGTTAACGGATATGATATGGGAAGGTTGAGCTGCTGTTTATCTATTCCTAGAGATGCTAGAATTCTGGAGAATTTTATCTTTGAAAATCTTAAAATGCTACATGATGAGTTCCTGTATGATGAGAGTTTAAGTTCCTACCACAGCCATACATACATGCTTGCTAGACTTTAAGCCATACCTTTACTTTTTACTGCTTATGAGCATTGAGTGTAGTCAAGCTGTGTAGACCCTTAGGAGCTTGTCATGCGGTTAAAATCAAGATTCACTTGCACGATCACTCATACATGCTGCTTCTACTCCGGAAGTACGCATCCACATATATCCACTCATTCTCATCTCCAGATCCACATAAAATTATTCTACTCCTAATCCGGGAGAGAATAGCCAAAAATATTTTCCCATTCTTGTTATCCCCTGTGAAATAAATGCTCAAGCTATTTTGGTTACTACCACTTGCTATATTGTTCTAAGGAGATGAGTGCTCTATACGAGGAAATAAAAAGGGGCAAGTGCCCGAAACCTCGAAAAGAAAAAGATACGAGGAAATAAAAAGGAGCAAGTGCTCGGAACCTCGATGAAAAAAAAGAAAAAATGTGAGAAGAGAGGTAAAAATGGACAAGTGTCCGACAGTAGAATTAGGGGTACAAGATACCCACCTGAGAGAAAAAAAAAGAAGAAGAAAGAAAATATAGAGCATCTCATTCTCCTCAAGAGCTTTAGAAAGCAAGAAAGGTACGTATCCCCTCAAAAAGAGCAAAAGTAGAATTAGACTTTCACCAGTGTTATCATCACTATCACCATACTCCATTTATTCGCCACACATGCACATCTTGATTTGACTTATTGGCTTGTTTCTCTGGATCCATGGTTTGACTATGCAATAAATGTCTTGTAAGTATGTATACTTTATCTCCCACCTATGAGCTCCAGATATCAAAAGCCTGTTTAGAATAGGATAAGAGAGAAGGCAATGTCACTCTGCCTTATACCACAAATACTACATACTTTGCTTTGAGAGAAGGCAGACACCATTACTGCCTTGGTAAGGATCCAGAAATACCACAAAAGAGAGACCGGAGAGAGTCATACAAGGAATCTCTGAGTTTTATTTGAAAATCTGTAAAAAAACTCTAAGAGCTATAGCTAATCAAGAATAAGAGACATGGCGCTTGACTAGACTGTTCTATCTTTTAACCGCTCAAGACAAAGGTGACAGTTGCAAGCTCCATGGTGAAAGGTATAATGAGTAAGTTTTAAGTCTTGACAGTTTACTTTAACTCAGAGATGAGACTCTATGTGAAAGCATGTGTACCGTCAAAATTCAAAGGCATTTCAGCAACTACTGAGTCTCTCCTTGCTCAAGGACGAGCAAGAGGTAAGCTTGGGGGAGTTTGTTGACGGTCCTTAAGTATCAATTATAACTATCAAATAAATAGAGAAAAGGATCCAAATGAAACCAACACCTAGACTTAGGGTTTTATCTGACAGAATTCCATGAGTTTTGCTGTTTATCTATTTCTGCAGAGGGTTATCAGGAAATACGGAAGAAAGGCCCACATGTCGGATTAATGACGGGATATTAACCGAACACGTAATTATCTTACATCTAGAAGAGTCCAGAAGCCACGAGAACGAACGGGAGGCGTAACGGAGCCGGACACAGGGCGCCCGCCCTGGTCCTTAGGGCGCCCGCCCTGGCCCCGGAGCCAATCAGGCTCCGCCTCGAGGATTATGCTCCACCGACCTAGAGGATCAAGGAAAACCGTCCGTTCAATGTCGGTTCGATCCGACGGCCCAGATTCATCCGAAAGGGCTATATAAGCAAGGCCCCTGCCCCTGGAGGAGAGGCTCTCGTCTCATACTTCAAACCCTAATTCAGGAGGAGAGCCTCTGATCAAGCCCTAGAGCCACCACATCAACTAGATCTCTAGTTAGCATAGCTACATAGGATTAGAACTAGAAGGAGTCAATCTTCGATTGGTTCCCGGATCTGTCAAGAGGATTCTTGGTAATTCCTCTATTGTTCTTCAATTGTTCATCATTGTTCTTCAATATTATGAATATGACTTTGTTCTATTTCAATATATTGGTTATGACTTTGCTCTACTTGATTATATTTGCAATTATATTGTTCTTAGTTTATCATAGTTATATGCTTGGCTTAGTTAGATTGGAATTATATACATGCCTAGGATCGTATAGCGTTTATCCATGTGTACAGTGGGTGAATGATAACTATTGTGTAGACGTGGTGTCTATATCGTATTTATCTGCGATTGCACCCTATATGCCGGATTGTGGGGTAGTTCGCGATAGTGACAGCTTCGTTGATTCTTATATAGTCCCCCTCTCGTGTATAGGGCAGGCAGAGCAACACTATTACAGGGGAGTGATTGCTATGTTCTTCATCTTCCTTGCTAATATTCACTATGCATGGATATAGTCTTTTCTCACCATGATTGCCAAGTATAATTGCACTAACTATGATATGCTAGACTTTATAGTTAATAATAACTTAGGGAATATCTTTGTAGTTCATCCTAATTCCATGCTAATGACTTGCTAGAATATCTGTTGAGGTGCTTATCATTATTATATGTGGCTAGCTGATCAGATTAATTATCTTTGTCACCATTATCACTTTACCTTTACTTAATGTGACATTTATACCTGTATAAAGAGATTGATAAATACTCTCGGTTATACATGCAATGATGTGTACTCAGTTCCATATTCTCATTCCATTATCAACCATGATACTTAGAAATCCCTTCCCAGTGGTAAAAATATAAATAACGATACCTGGAATACTTCCCGGTTAAAATGCTACATCGGTATTAATCTGTGCGCTTGCAGATCCCTTTTATTATTTATCTTGATGAGTAAATGCATATTTCAATACCGCGTCTCTCATGTCATGCTGGGGATGACAACTTGGCTTAAGTGGCATGAGGGATAGGTTTGGCATTTTTGGCGCCGTTATCAGAATTAGAAAACTAAGTCTACTTTTGGTAGTGACGTTAAGAATGCCCAACATTTACCTACCCCAGGACAAAAGCCATAGCATTTAATACGATTACCTGCTACCACCTACCGGCATGGCTGCAACCAGGATCGACGTGGGAATAATGCCAGTGTCAGTCCTCACTGTTTTACCGCCCATCTCGTGATGGGAGGTGAAAACCGTCACTGTACACACCTTACCGTGCACTGTACATCACCAGTTACCCTCGAGGGAGGATACGACAAAGCCCGTACACCGCAATCCCTGAGATTCGGCCTTATCCGTCCGGTCTCAATCCGGCCTCGACCCAACCTCGACGCCCCGCATAGTTCAACAGGGAAAGAAGTACGGCATGGCACGGCGCTCCAGGTCATTTCGGCGTCTCGTCCTCTACGTCACCGTGGTGTCCAGGGATGGCCTTCCATTCCTAGGGCACGTCGCTACGGTCACCTCAACAGGGATCGACAAAACATCATTTCAAGACTCCCCGTCGTCCTGGCCTCCTCTCGCCCTATAAAAGGGCAGGCCGGGGGACTACAAAGAACAACGGACAACAAGCCGGACACAAGATAGAGATCAACATCTCAAGCAATACTCTTTTTCCCTCTTTGAGACTTGGGCTCGCCGCCCTCTCTCGCAAGCTTGTAACCCCTACACAAGCACCTCGGTGCAAGGAAATACAAACTCTCTCCCCCTCGCTGGACGTAGGGCCTTCTTTTGCTCGAACCAGGATAAACCCCTGTATGTTCTCCTTGCATCACCATCCAGGAAAGGGACATGCAACATTTACTCGTCGGTTTAGGACCCCCTCGGGACTGAACACCGACAGTTGGCGCGCCAGGTAGGGGACCGCTGCGTGCCAACGTCGCTTTCCCGCCTTTTTTCTCGGATGGCTGACCCCGAACGCCCTATCCCGTTGGCCACGGTGATCTGGTTCAGGAGTTTGGAGTTCATGTCGCTCGGCTATGGCTACGATATGGTCCTACTCCCGCCCAGGCACCCAACCGACGAGGATTACGAGCTCTCCCAGCCTGGGGGAGCAATCCGCCGGTATCGTCGCTCTAGGCAGGCGCGAGCCGCCCGACGACGATGAGCCCGGCGCAACCACCGTCTTCGCCTCGCGGAGGGTGATGGGATTCTCCGGTCCGACACCCCTCAGCCGGACGCTGGCCCAGATTTCCTCGTTGAAGGTCTGGGTAGGATGAGCTTGGCTGAAGGTAAGATGCCGACGGAGAATCCCGCCGCTCCCCCGTCCGGTGAGACACCACCACTGCCCGGAGCATCCGTTCCGGCGTGGACAGCGACATCTCCATCCCCGTTTGGGCTAGACTCGGCTGCCCGGACCTATGCTTCCTCCATAAGCACTAGCATGAGTGCCTACGAGGAACTCCCCGGGCACCATCTACGCTCCACTCTGGACCTCGTTGCATCCATGCCAGCCTCTGATTATCTGGACTATACGGAGACTCCAAAAATTGGGCCCCGTGAGACCGCTTCCCGGCGTCGCGATCACGGAGGCGATTTGCAACGGCCTCACATTCCCCCGTCATACTACTACTTTCGCGCTCATGACTCCGACTCGGCTGATGACACCTACGATCCGACCCACGAATGCTTCAACATCGATGTTGAAAGCACGTCGGAATCGGAGGACGAAGAGCCAGTCGAAGGAAGGCACACGCCACCTCATGTCGAGCTTCCTGCTGAGCAAGACGACCCTCAGTTCCTTGTGGATCAAGGAATGCAGCTCGAGCAAATTTGCGAGTTGCAGGACATGCTTGATGAGGAACGAGAAAACCTGCATCTACTCCAACAAACCCTCGAGCGTGAGCGTGCGGAACGCGCACTTGGCGGAAGAGCTCGCGAGAGAGCTCACGACGTCAACCGTCGCATCGACGAGGACCGGGTGGTCGACCCCCCGGTTTTCGCTAGAGCCAGCAGAACGTCGTCGCCGCTGCCATGCTTCTCCGCAACATGCCCGAGCCATCGAACCCCGACGCCCGTCGGGCTCGAGATGAAATCCGAGAACTTCTCGAGACCGCTGCCATGCAGCAGGCCGAGAGCTCTGCCTCGAGGCGACGCGAGCCTGCCTCGGAGTGGATCGTCGAGCCCTCCCGATAGGAGAGAGAAGCCCCGGTTCATCTCGAGCTTGCCCGGCGAAACCGGGTGGCTCCAGCCCCTGAGCCCACCACCAACGACCGCGAACCTCGAGACACCCGTGGCAACATCGTCGAGCGCCGCACGCGCAAGCACGGTGACGGCGTGGCTCGAGGCTACCACGTGCACAGGGGTGGACACTACGACAACTCGAAAGATCGTAGTCCTTCACCCGAGCCTCCGGGCCCTCGGGTCTTCAGTAAAGCTATCTGTGAGACGGTGCTCCTGGCTCGGTTTCGCCCTCCCACGACTCTCACCAAGTACAACGGTGAAACCAAACCCGAACTTTGGCTTGCCAATTTCCGCTTGGCGTGTCAGCTAGGCGGGGCCACTGACGACCGGGTCATCATTCGACAACTCCCCCTGTTCCTCTCCGACACCGCCCGAGCCTGGCTCGAGGATCTACCACCTCGGCAGATCGATGACTGGGACGATCTCGTGAGGGTGTTCGAGGGAAATTTCAAGGGGACCTACATGCGCCCCGGCAACTCGTGGGACCTCCGGAGTTGCAAGCAGAAACCGGGTGAATCCCTCCGGGATTACATCCGGCGCTTCTCCCGGCAGCGTACCGAGCTCCCCAACGTCACCGACTCCGACGTAATTATGGCCTTCCTCTCCGGAACCACCTGCAAGGAGTTGGTCCGAGAGTTGGGCCGTAACACCCCACTCACTGGCAACGGACTGATGGACATCGTTACCAACTTTGCCGCCGGCGAGGAGGCAGTTGGTGCCATCTTTGGTGGTGACCAGGACAAAGGGAAACAAGAGGCCGATGATCCCACGAGCTCCACCCGGGGCTCCAAGAGAAACAACCGGAAGAAGAAGAAGAGCCAGCAAGGCAAGCTCGAGGCCCCGGCCGACGAGCTTTGTCGCTGTTGCCAAACGCAAGAAACCTCGAGGCCCCCCCGGTGGGGGCATCTTCGACAAAATGCTCAAAGAGCCATGTCCCTACCACAAGGGACCCACTAACCATAATCTCGAAGATTGTCACATGCTCCGCAGGTACTTTGAGGGCGTCGGCGTCAAGAAGGACGACAAGAAGGAAGACCCCAAGGGTGACGACAAGGATGGGGGATTCCCCGAGATCCACGACTGCTTCATGATCTACGAAGGACCCTCGACCCGCCTCTCAGCACGCCAGCGCAAGCGAGAGTGGCGTGAGGTTTTCTCTGTACAGATGGTGGTCCCCCGCTTCCTTGACTGGTCTCAGATGGCCATCACTTTCGACCGTGATGATCATCCTGATTACATCCCCAATCCTGGAGTATACCCCCTCGTTGTTGATCCCGTCATCGCCAACACACGCCTCACCAAGGTGCTCATGGACGGCGGAAGCAGCCTCAACATCATCTACGCCCAGACCCTCGACCTTTTGGGGGTCGAGAGAGCGCGCCTCCAACCTAGTGTCGGGGGCTTCCACGGAGTCGTGCCAGGGAAACGGGCAGAACCCCTCGGACGGGTCGATCTGCCTGTTTGTTTTGGCACACCGGCCAACTTCAGAAAGGAAACGCTCACTTTCGAAGTAGTCGGATTCCGTGGAACGTACCACGCTATCCTTGGGCGCCCATGCTACGCCAAGTTCATGGCAGTCCCGAACTACACCTACCTCAAGCTCAAGATGCCAGGCCCGAACGGTGTCATCACTGTGGGGCCCTCATATGAACATGCCTACGAGTGCGACGTCAAGTGTGTCGAGCACGGCGAGGCTGTTCTGGAATCGGTGACCTTGGCTGTAGACCTCGACGGTCTCGCCAACGAGATCCTCGACCCAAAGCGCCATGCTAGCAGCTTCGAGCCCGCGGAAGACGTCAAGCTCGTACCCCTCGACCCTGCTGATCCCAAGGGAAAGGTGCTGAGCATCAGCGCCACCCTCGATCCCAAATAGGAAGCCGTGCTCGTCGACTTTCTCCGCGCAAACGTCGGCATCTTTACGTGGAGTCCCTCAGATATGCCGGGCATACCCAGGGAAGTTGCCGAGCACGCCTTGGAAATCCGGGCTGGATCCAAACCGGTGAAGCAACGCCTGCCCCGCTTCGACGAGGAGAAGCGCAGGGTCATCGGTGAGGAGATTCACAAGCTGCTGGAGGCCGGATTCATCAAGGAGGTTCATCATCCTGAGTGGCTAGCTAATCCTGTATTAGTTAAGACAAAGAGTGGGAAGTGGAGGATGTGTGTAGATTATACTAGTTTAAATAAAGCATGTCCAAAAGTTCCCTTTCCTTTGCCACACATTGATCAAATCGTTGATTCCACTGCGGGATGTGAAACTCTCTCGTTCTTAGATGCATACTCCGGCTACCGCCAGATCAAAATGAAAGAGTCCGACCAGCTCGCGACTTCATTCATCACCCCATTTGGCATGTATTGCTACGTCACGATGCCTTTCGGTCTTCGGAACGCAGGGGCTACGTATCAGCGATGCATGCAGCATGTTTTCGGGGAACACATCGGATCGACCGTCGAGGCTTACGTCGATGACATCGTTGTCAAGACCAGACAGGCCGACAATCTAGTGAACGACCTCGACGTTGCGTTCAAGTGCCTCCGGGCAAAAAACATCAAGCTTAACCTAGAGAAATGCATCTTTGGCGTTCCTCGAGGTATGCTTTTAGGGTTCATCGTGTCTAAACGCGGCATCGAGGCCAACCCCGAAAAAATCTCCGCGATAACCAAGATGGGCGCCATCCGAGATCTAAAGGGCGTACAGAGGGTCACAGGCTGCTTGGCGGCGCTCAGCCGTTTCATTTCGCGCCTCGGTGAAAAAGCGCTCCCTCTGTACCGCCTCTTGAAGAAATCGGAGCATTTTTCCTGGACCCTCGAGGCTGAGGAAGCTCTTGCAAAACTCAAGGCCACACTCTCTAACTCACCAATCCTCGTCCCTCCGACCCCAGGGGAACCGCTCCTACTTTATGTCGCCGCGACGTCGCAAGTAGTCAGTGCGGTCCTGGTTGTCGAACGGGCCGAGGAGGCACATACCTTGCTCGTTCAGAGACCGGTCTATTTCATCAGCGAGATGCTCTCGGAAACTAAGGTACGGTACCCACAAATCCAGAAACTGCTATATGCCGTCGTCTTGACACGGCGCAAGCTTCGACACTACTTCGAGGGTCACCCGGTTACTGTGGTTTCTTCTTTCCCCTTGGGAGAGATAGCCCAGAACCGGGAAGCCTCGGGTAGGATTGCCAAATGGATAGTCGAGCTCATGGGCGAGGCCTTATCCTATGCGCCGCGAAAAGCTATCAAGTCACAGGTATTAGCAGACTACCTGGCTGAGTGGACCGACACCCAACTCCCTCCAGCACAGCTCCAGGCGGAGCTGTGGACCATGTACTTCGATGGGTCATAGATGAAAACAGGAGCAGGCGCGGGTTTGCTCTTCGTCTCACCCCTCAGGGTTCACATGCGTTACGTCATCCGGCTTCATTTTCCTGCGTCAAACAACGTTGCTGAATATGAGGCGCTCGTCACGGGGTTGAGAATTGCCATCGAGCTCGGGGTCCGACACCTTGACGTTCGAGGCGACTCCCAGCTCGTGATCGATCAGGTCATGAAGAGCTCGAGTTGCCGCGACCCCAAGATGGAAGCCTACTGCCAAGAAGTGCGGCGCCTCGAGGACAAGTTTCACGGCCTCGAGCTCAACCACATCGCACGCAGGTATAATGAGGCCGCCGACGAACTCGCGAAAATCACGTCCAGTCAAACTACGGTTCCACCAGACGTTTTCGCAAAATATCTCCAGCGGCCGTCCGTCGACCTTGGGACGGATGGAGGGGTCGACGGGACGTCACCTGACCCCCCACCAGAGGCGGAAGCCCCCTCGACCGGGGCTGAAGCCATGCAGGTGGAAGGCTCGACCCCACCATCTGACCTCGAGCTCGACTGGCGCGCTCCATACCTGTTGGGCATTCTTAACGTCATTACCAAAAGTAGACTTAGTTTTCTAATTCTGATAACGGCGCCAAAAATGCCGAACCTATCCCTCATGCCACTTAAGCCAAGTTGTCATCCCCAGCATGACATAAGAGACGCGGTATTGAAATATGCAACTGCTCTTCTAAATAAATAATAAATAAGATCTGCAAGCGCACAGATTAATACCGATGTAGCATTTTAACCGGGAAGTATTCCAGGTATCATTATTTATATTTTTACCACTGGGAAGGGATTACTAACATCAATGTTGATTATGGAATGGAATATAGGAATGAGTATCAATCATTGCATGTATAAGTGAGAACATTCATCTATCTCTTGCATACAGGGGTAAGTGTCACATAAAATATAGATAAAGTATGAATGGTGACAAAGATAATTAATCTGATCAGCTAGCCACATATAATAATGATAAGCACCTCAACAGATATTCTAGCAAGTCATTAGCATGGTATTAGGACGAACTACAAGGATATTTCCTAAGTTATTCTTAACTATAAAGTCTAGCATATCATAGTTAGTGCAAGTACACTTGGCAATCATTGCGAAAAAGGACTACGCCCATGCATAGTGATATTATCAAGGAAGATGAGAAACATAGCAATCACTCCCCCGTAATAATGTTGCTCTGCCTGCCTTACACACGGGAGGGGGACTATATAAGAACCAACGAAGCTGTCACCATCGCGGACCACCCCACGATCCGGCATATAAGGTGCAATCGGAGATAAATATGGTCTAAGCACCACGCCTACACAATATTTATCATTTACCCATGGATCCGATGGATAAACGCTATACGATCCTAAACATGTATATAATTCCAATCTAACTAAGCCAAGCGTATAACTACGATAAACTAAGAACAATATAATCGCAAACATAAACAAGTAGAGCATAGGCATAATCAATATATTGAAATAGAACAAAGTTGTATTCATAATATTGAAGAACAATGATGAACAATAAAGAACAGTAGAGGAATTACCAAGAATCCTCTTGACAGATCCGGAAACCAATCGAAGATTGACTCCTTCTAGTTCTAATCCTATGTAGCTATGCTATACTAGAGATCTAGTTGATGTGGTGGCTCTAGGGCTTGATCAGAGACTCTCCTCCTGAGATTAGGGTTTGAAGAATGAGAATGAGAGAGTGCCTCCTCGAGGGGCCAGGGGTCCTGCTTATATAGCCCCCTCAAGTGAACGTGGGCCGTCGGATCAAACCGACATTAATCGCACGATTTTCCTTGATCCCTTAGGTCGGTGGAGCATAATCCGCGAGACGGAGCCTGATTGGCTCTCAGGCCAGGGCGGCCGCCCTAGGGGGCAGGGCGGGCGCCCTGCCTCCGGGCCCGTTCGGCCTCCCGTTCGATCTCGTGGCTTCTAGAGTCTTCTAGATGATAGAAAATCGGTGAACACGTTATTATCTCTATGTAAACCCGACGTGTGGGCCTTTCCTCCGTATTTTCTGATAACCCCCTGCAGAAACAGACAAACACCAAAACTCGTGGAATTCTGTCAGATAAAACCCTAAGTTTAGGTGTTGGTTGCATTTGGATCCTTTTCTTTATTTATTTGATAACTATATTTGGTACTTAAGGACCGTCAACAAACTCCCCCAAGCTTACCTCTTGCTCGTCCCTGAGCAAGGATAGACTCATTATGGATCAGAAGTTGCTGCAACGCCTTTGAACGTTGACGGTACATATGCTTTCAAATAAGGTCTCATCCCTGAGTTAGAGTAAACTGTCAAGACTTAAAACTTACTCATTTTACCTTTCACCATGGGGCTTGCAACCGTCACCTGCATCTTGAGTGGTTAAAAGATAGAACGGTCTAGTCAAACGCCATGTCTCTTATTCTTGATCAGCTATAGCTCTGGAGTTTTTGCAAATTTTTCAAATAAAACTCAGAGATTCCTTGTATGACTTTCTCGGGTCTCTCTTTTGTGGTATTTCTAGATCCTTACCAAGGCAGTAATGGTATATGCCTTCTCTCTCAAAGTATGTGGTATTTATGGTATAAGGCGTAGTGACATTGCCTTCTCTCTCACCCTACTCTAATAAGGCTTTGATATCTGGAGCTCATAGGTGGGAGATACAGTATACATACTCATAGAACATTTATTGCATAGTCAAACCATGGATCCAGAGAAACAAGTCAATAAGTCAAATCAAGATGTGTATGTGTGGTGAATGAGTGGTGTATGGTGATAACAAAAGTCTAATTCTCTTTTTGAGGGAATACATACCTTTCTTGCTTTTTAAAACTTTTGAGGGAAATGAGATGCTCTATTTTTTTTCTTTTAGGTGGGTATCTTGTACCCCTAATTCTACTGTCGGACACTTGTCCATTTTTACCTCTCGTCTCACTTTTTCTTTCTTCGAGGTTCCGAGCACTTGCTCCTTTTTATTTCCTCGTATTTATATTTTTTTAGAGCAATCTCCCTCTTTTGAAAATATAGCAAGTGGTAGTAGAAATGACTTGAGCATTAACTTCACAGGGAATAATAGGAATGGGATAATGTTTTTGGCTATTCTCTCCCGGGTCAGGAGTAGAATAATTTTGGGTGAATCTGGAGATGGAAATAAGTGGATATATGTGGATGCGTACTTCCGGAGTAGAAGCAGCATGTATGAGTGAACGTGCAAGTGAATCTTGATTTTAACCACATGACAAGTTGCTAAGGGTCTACACAGCTTGACCACACTCAATGCCCATAAGCAGTAAGTAGTAAAAGTGCGGCTCTTATTCTAACAAGCATGTATATATGGCTGTGGTAGGAATTTAAACTCTCATCATACAGGAACTCATCATGCAACATTTTAAAGATTTTCAAAGATAAAATTCTTCAGAATTCTAGCATCTCTAGGAACAGATAAACAGCAGCTCAACCTTCCCATATCATATCCGCTAACAACTTAGACTTCAGATCAAGTTCTCTTCCCACTAGTTCAGGTTTAGAGCCAGTTTTAAATTATAACAGTTATGTCTAAACTAGAGAGAGAACAAATTTGAAAATTAGGCAGAGCAACTATTCATCATATCCATGCTAGAGTTTTATTTTCAAGATTCAGTTTAGCATAGCTACTTTATTTATTTATTAAACTAAACAAATATATATAAACACAAAATATTTATTTGGGTTTTCATGATTATGCATCTTTTTATTTTAATAAAGCATAGGTATAAATGTAGATAAAAATACTTATCGGGATAAATGGGGGTGCTCTCCCCCAAGCTGGATCTTGACGTAATTTCTTCTGATGTAGCTAGCAGGTGCAGAGGTGTATTTGAATGTCGGCAGCACCCTGACAACGATTAGGATATCCTCCGTCTGCTAGTCTTCCTGAATTCTGTGGAGCTCAAATAGACAACAAAGCTTCGTGGAACTTGATTAAGCGTTAGCATAAATATCTAGCCTTTATCATGTTTGAGTTTCCTTGATAAATGTCACTCTCTATTTTTATTTTTATTTTTATAGAACAGAAAAAATATATTATTATATTTTTTATGCCACCACAGTGAATGTACTTATGGGTTTTATGCCACTCGCATACTCACATGGGGCTTACTGTTTTCAACATTTTTTTAGACAGAATGAACATGATTAACTGAGCAATAATTAAAGGGAAAATGATAACTACCAAGTTTACCTCTTGGCACGGCGTTCGGTGTTTTTAAGTCCTCCGAACAGGACTTCTTTTCTTCTTAGTTGTCCTGGGATTTGGGTGGCGTAGACGGTGGTTCCGGCAGCGCCTCCTCTTCTTGTGTAACTGTCTTCACTTTCCATACCCGACTTGGTGCTTTGGTCTCCTGTTGTGTATCCTCGGGCCTTATGACCTCTCCTTCATAGTCTGCCCATACGTCCTTGATGGTTTGCCTCCTTTGGTTACGGTTACGTCGCCTTCTTCTTGTCCTGACCTGCTTAGAATCTTCAACTATATAGTTAGGGTCATTAAAGTAGCGGCGTATCTTCTCAGAGGGGAAATGCATATGGACTTCTCCGGTTCCAATGTAGATGATTGCTTTGACGGTGCCTAGGAACGGTCTTCCTAGGATGATGGGTGGCTCGTACTCGTCATCTCCCATGTCAATGACCTGAAAGTCTGTATGGACAAAATGATCATTAATTTTAACAGGGACATCGGTTACTATACCTTCGACCTTTCGGGATGTCTGATCTGCCATCTGGAGCTGAGTGTATGTTGGTTTTAAGGGCATGGTCCCGTACAAGAGCTGATAGATGACTGTGGCCATTATGTTGACGCCTGATCCAGTGTCGCAGAGCGCCTTCTGAAAGGAGTATCCATTGATTAAGCACTCAATGCTTGGCATACCTGGGTCGTCCTTCTTGTTCAGGAAGGGCGACTTGAGTCGACCATCTTGACCTCCTTGAACTGCAGTGATCATCTTAGCTGATTCGGTCCATCCTTGGTTGTTCTTGTTCTATTTGTTCCTCCTGTTGGTCCTCTTCCTTGGTTCATGTTGGGGTTGCTCTGGGATTTGTGTAATCTTGTTCTTGAAGGAAAACGTCTCCTTCCTCCCCTTGATGTTGAAGTTGATCTTCGCAGCGCTGGCGTAGATGACAGCTCCCGAGGTGTTCAGGAATGGCCTTCCCAGAATAACTGGTGACCTCTCATCGGACCCGGTCTCTATCACCACGAAGTCAGCTGGAGCATACGAGGTACCAACTCGGACACACATGTTCTTTAATATTCTTTTAGGAAAGCTTAGTGTCCGATCTGCAAGCTGCAAACACATAGTTGTTTCTGATAAAGGATATGTAAAGAATTTTTCATAGAGTACCCTGGGCATAATGTTGATGCTGGAGCCAAAGTCACAGAGTGCTTCTGGGAAGTCCACCATGCCGATGGAGATCGGGATGACGGGGCGTCCTGGATCGCCTCTCTTGACTGGCAGAAGGTCATTATGTACTCGACGGCGGGATTACTCCAATAGTTACCTGCATCAAACATGTCTACAAGATTTGCAGATTCTAATCCTTCTAGTTGTGATGGTATACCGGGGTTAGTAGCAGGAACAGCAGCAGCTATTTGATTTAACTGAGATTCAATCATTTTATTAAAGCTAATTTGGTTTTTGATGGCAGTAGAGAAATTATCCATTCTATTATTTATGTTTTCTAGTATTTTATCATTGGATGCCAATTTCTTAGACAAGTTATCCATTAGCTTTCCTTGATTAGACACTAACTCTCTCAGGGGTGGAAAATTATTATTGTTGTTGTAAGAGTTATTACCTTGATAATTACCTGAGTAGTTAGGCCTCTGTTGATTCCAACCTTGATTTTGTTGAGGACGGTTGTAGTAGTTGTTGTTGTTGATGTACCTTGCATCCTCAAGCATCTCAGGGCAGTGATTGCCTGAGTGTCCAGTGTCTCCACATTCCTCACAAGTCATGTGAGAGTCGTAGACGTTCATGACTTCTCTTTTGTCTCCAGCTTTGTCATCGAGCTTTTTCATGAGTTGGTCTAACTTTGCAGACAGCATGTCTACCTCCTTGAGCTGGTGCATACCTCCACCCTTCTTGCGTGTTTGAGTCCTCTCTTCGTTCCAACCTTGGTTGGACGCCATCTTCTCCACAAGGGCTGTAGCTTGTGGTATGGTGAGTGATAGAAATGCGCCTCCAGCTGCAGCATCCATGGTCTCACGAGCACTAGTGATGAGCCCATGATAGAAAGTCTGCATAAGTAGCCAGCTCTCCATTCCATGATGGGGACATTCTAGGATGTAATCTTGAAAGCGCTCCCATGCTTCTGGAACGGATTCATCATGTTGTTGCTGAAAACTTGTAATCTTCCCACGGAGAGCATTGGTCTTGCCCATGGGAAAGAACTTAGCCAGAAAGTTCGTAGAGCAGAGTGCCCACGTAGTGTTCTTATCCTTCGTCGCGTAGAACCACTGCTTCGCTCTCCCCAATAGTGAGAATGGGAAAAGGCGAAGTAGTATGGCGTCTCTGGGAACATCTAATATAGTGAATGTGCTGCAAATCTCTAGGAAGTGTTGGAGATGAGCACTTGCATCTTCGTGCGGCTTCCCACAAAACTGGTTGGCTTGTACCATGTTGATGAGCCCTGGCTTGAGCTCAAAGTTCTTGTTGATGGCCGCGGCAGGTCCAGTGCGGATGTTGTCCGTAGTGGGAGCTGAGAACTCGCGGATCGTCTTGTTCGCCATGGCTGCGAACTCTGTTGACAAATTCCGGATGAAACTTCGGCGGTCTTCTGAATTGGATGAAGTGTTGCGTCGAAGTGTTGACTTCTTGAGCTTGGCTCTTGCCCCTCTGATTAATGCTTCGGGGTTGTCAACAAAATTTTCTGGAAGATGTCCTCTATTCATACATCACATTGCAAAACAATAAGAATGAAAAAATACAGGGGTAAATCTGTATGGGAGAATTGATGATCTCAATCACTTAATGATGCGAATGATGACTCAAATTCCGTATTCATTCCTTGTTAGTAAATCAACCTTCCCCGGCAATGGCGCCAAAAATGCTTATTGGGCATTCTTAACGTCATTACCAAAAGTAGACTTAGTTTTCTAATTCTGATAACGGCGCCAAAAATGCCGAACCTATCCCTCATGCCACTTAAGCCAAGTTGTCATCCCCAGCATGACATGAGAGACGCGGTATTGAAATATGCAACTGCTCTTCTAAATAAATAATAAATAAGATCTGCAAGCGCACAGATTAATACCGATGTAGCATTTTAACCGGGAAGTATTCCAGGTATCGTTATTTATATTTTTACCACTGGGAAGGGATTACTAACATCAATGTTGATTATAGAATGGAATATAGGAATGAGTATCAATCATTGCATGTATAAGTGAGAACATTCATCTATCTCTTGCATACAAGGGTAAGTGTCACATAAAATATAGATAAAGTATGAATGGTGACAAAGATAATTAATCTGATCAGCTAGCCACATATAATAATGATAAGCACCTCAACAGATATTCTAGCAAGTCATTAGCATGGTATTAGGACGAACTACAAGGATATTTCCTAAGTTATTCTTAACTATAAAGTCTAGCATATCATAGTTAGTGCAAGTACACTTGGCAATCATTGCGAAAAAGGACTACGCCCATGCATAGTGATATTATCAAGGAAGATGAGAAACATAGCAATCACTCCCCCGTAATAATGTTGCTCTGCCTGCCTTACACACGGGAGGGGGACTATATAAGAACCAACGAAGCTGTCACCATCGCGGACCACCCCACGATCCGGCATATAAGGTGCAATCGCAGATAAATATGGTCTAAGCACCACGCCTACACAATATTTATCATTTACCCATGGATCCGATGGATAAACGCTATACGATCCTAAACATGTATATAATTCCAATGTAACTAAGCCAAGCGTATAACTACAATAAACTAAGAACAATATAATCGCAAACATAAACAAGTAGAGCATAGTCATAATCAATATATTGAAATAGAACAAAGTTGTATTCATAATATTGAAGAACAATGATGAACAATAAAGAACAGTAGAGGAATTACCAAGAATCCTCTTGACAGATCCGAAAACCAATCGAAGATTGACTCCTTCTAGTTCTAATCCTATGTAGCTATGCTATACTAGAGATCTAGTTGATGTGGTGGC
This sequence comes from Saccharum hybrid cultivar R570, assembly GCA_038087645.1. NCBI lineage: Eukaryota > Viridiplantae > Streptophyta > Magnoliopsida > Poales > Poaceae > Saccharum > Saccharum hybrid cultivar. The sequence goes on from JAQSUU010000198.1 coordinate 5,094,642, forward strand.
TCTAGGGCTTGATCAGAGACTCTCCTCCTGAGATTAGGGTTTGAAGAATGAGAATGAGGGAGTGCCTCCTCGAGGGGCCAGGGGTCCTGCTTATATAGCCCCCTCAAGTGAACATGGGCCGTCGGATCAAACCGACATTAATCGCACGGTTTTCCTTGATCCCTTAGGTCGGTGGAGCATAATCCGCGAGACGGAGCCTGATTGGCTCTCAGGCCAGGGCGGCCGCCCTAGGGGGCAGGGCGGCCGCCCTGCCTCCGGGCCCGTTCGGCCTCCCGTTCGATCTCGTGGCTTCTGGAGTCTTCTAGATGATAGAAAATCGGTGAACACGTTATTATCTCTATGTAAACCCGACGTGTGGGCCTTTCCTCCGTATTTTCTGATAACCCCCTGCAGAAATAGACAAACACCAAAACTCGTGGAATTCTGTCAGATAAAACCCTAAGTCTAGGTGTTGGTTGCATTTGGATCCTTTTCTTTATTTATTTGATAACTATATTTGGTACTTAAGGACCGTCAACAAACTCCCCCAAGCTTACCTCTTGCTCGTCCCTGAGCAAGGATAGACTCATTATGGATCAGAAGTTGCTGCAACGCCTTTGAACGTTGACGGTACATATGCTTTCAAATAAGGTCTCATCCCTGAGTTAGAGTAAACTGTCAAGACTTAAAACTTACTCATTTTACCTTTCACCATGGGGCTTGCAACCGTCACCTGCATCTTGAGTGGTTAAAAGATAGAACGGTCTAGTCAAACGCCATGTCTCTTATTCTTGATCAGCTATAGCTCTGGAGTTTTTGCAAATTTTTCAAATAAAACTCAGAGATTCCTTGTATGACTTTCTCGGGTCTCTCTTTTGTGGTATTTCTAGATCCTTACCAAGGCAGTAATGGTATATGCCTTCTCTCTCAAAGTATGTGGTATTTATGGTATAAGGCGTAGTGACATTGCCTTCTCTCTCACCCTAATCTAACTAAGCCAAGCGTATAACTACGATAAAGTAAGAACAATATAAACTAAGAACATGTATATAATTCCAATCGGTGAACACGTTATTATCTCTATGTAAACCCGACGTGTGGGCCTTTCCTCCGTATTTTCTAATAACCCCCTGCAGAAACAGACAAACACCAAAACTCATGGAATTCTATCAGATAAAACCCTAAGTCTAGGTGTTGGTTGCATTTGGATCCTTTTCTTTATTTATTTGATAACTATATTTGGTACTTAAGGACCGTCAACAATACCTCGACTACCTTATCCAAGGGGACCTCCCCTCGAATAAGACCGAGGCTCGACGGATCGCTCGCCGGGCCAAAACCTTTGTGATCATTGGCGACAATAGGGAGCTGTACCGCCGCAGCCCTACTGGCATCCTCCAACGCTGCATCACAAATGAGCAAGGCAGGGACCTGCTTAGCGATCTGTACTCGGGGGCTTGCGGTCACCACGCAGCGCCTCGAACCCTCGTCGGAAATGCCTTTCGACAAGGGTTCTATTGGCCGACCGCGGTCTCCGATGCTGTCAAGCTAGTACGCTCCTGCAAAGGTTGTCAGTACTATGCGAGACAGACCCATCTTCCGGCACATGCCCTGCAAACTATCCCCATCACATGGCCGTTTGCCGTTTGGGGGCTCGACCTTGTCGGACCTTTGAAAAGGACAACTGGCGGCTTCACCCACTTGCTCGTTGCCATCGATAAATTCTCCAAGTAGATCGAGGCCCGCCCCATCACCAGTATTAGGTCCGAACAAGCTGTGCTCTTCTTCACCGACATCATCCATCGCTTTGGGGTTCCCAACTGTATCATCACGGATAATGGCACCCAGTTTACTAGTAAAAAGTTTTTGGATTTCTGCGACAACCACCACATCCGTGTGCTCTGGTCAGCCGTGGCCCATCCAAAAACAAACGGCCAGGTGGAACGTGCCAATGGCATGGTCCTACAAGGCCTGAAATCTAGAATCTTTGACAAGCTAAACAAACATGGCAAAAGATGGGCTGCCCTCGGTCCATTCTTCTTAGTCTACGGGTATGAGGCAATGCTCCCAACTGATATAGAATACGGATCCCCAAGGTTGAAAGCCTACAACGAAAGAAATAACGACGCCACAAGACAGGACGCCCTCGACCAGCTCGAGGAAGCCAGAGATGTAGCTCTATTGCATTCTGCCAGGTACCAGCAGGGTCTCCGACGCTACCACGACAGACACATCCGCAAGCGTGACCTCAACGTCGGCGACTTGGTGCTACGGTGGAACCAGAACACCAAGGGACGGCATAAGCTCACGCCACCATGGGAAGGACCGTACATCATCGCAGAAGTGCTAAAGCCGGGCACCTACAAGCTATCCAACGAGAAGGGCGAAATCTTCACCAACGCTTGGAACATTGAACAGCTACGTCGCTTTTTTCCTTAGAAAGCCTCGAGGCTCTGTAATTTCTTTTTTCATCAATAAAGAATACAACAATGTTCAAACTTTTGTTTCACAATGAGGAAGGATCGACTCTGCATTCCTAGAATCGACCCTCCCTCGGGGGCTACAAGGGGGGAACCCCCCAGTCCCCGAAAAAACTTGCACTCTTTTTTAAATTTAAGAACCGCTTCTTAGATCGACGGCGCCGTAAAAGCGCCCTAAGGTTCGAAAGGGCTCTCGAGCCAGGAGTATCACCTACGCCTCCGAGGCTACGGTACCTCCACTCACCCCTCACGCCTTCTAGAGGTGCGACTTCACGCTAGGGAGATCTAAATAACGGTTCCTAACTTTGAAAAAGAACATACCCCCTGTCGCTCAGATCAGGTTCTCACACGATCTACAAGGCCGCAACATCACCCTGAAGCTCGAGGGCAGTTGAGCCGTGAGATCACTTACGCCTCCGAGGCTACAGTACCTCCACTCACTCCCTTATGCCAAAGGACGCAACTGCGTGCTAGGTAAATCATGCGAGAACACGATCCAGGCGATAAAGGGAAGAAAAGCTCGAATAAAACTAAAATAACCACAAACCGGTTTATGTTTCGAGTTTTTAGGGCCTCTGAGGCCACCACGACCAAAATCCGAAATACTAACTTATTACATGGGCCTTTGCGCCCAGATTTGGCTCACAGGCCCTCGTCGTCAGCAGGCGGAACCACCTCGACTTCAAAAAGCGAGGCCAGATGGCTCCCAGGCTCTTCTGTGGCTCCAATCAGCTCCAGGCAGGCATTCTCGTTCTCCTCGTCCGTCCGATCCAGGTCTGTGATAAAGTCATCAGCAACGAGCTCCATGTCGAACACAAACCCAGAACGGACGACGGCCAGCGCCCTCTTTACACCGTGATGGAGGCTGTCCCGTATCTTCTCCCGGGCGAGGCGGCCCCTCAGGAGCCGGCGCCTCTTCTTCTGGAGCCTCGGGCAGGGGCTCGACGGCCCCGACCTCCACCATAGCCACCGGCGGGTCTTGCTGCGGCCGCGGATCCCTCGCCTGTGCCGCCTCCTGTCCCGCCGCCGACGGGACCTCCTCCATAGTCACGTCTGCACCCACCCGCTCCGCGCCACGGACGGATGCTTCGGCCGTCACGGCCTCGACGGCAGCCTCAGCCGTCGGCGATGGCCTGGGCTCCGCCTCGCCCGTACTGGGCGCCACCACCTCCGCCAGTCCTGACCCCTCCGCGGTGGGATCAGAGCCAGCGACCACCGTGGCATCTGCTGCCACCTGAGCCGCCCCCTGCTGCTGTCGTAGGCGCCCCTTTGCGGCCTCGACCCACTGGACCCAGGCCGTATCCAGCTCCGCCGTCCGATTAAGGACAACGACGCTAGCCCACAGCGACTTCACGGGGGTAGGCCCCATCGGCTCCGCCTTCCGCTTTAAACTATAAAACGAGAAGGAACGTCAGCGAACGGATCCAGAGAAAGGCGGAAGAATCAAGCATAAACACTTATCCGGAAATCGGCACCAAGGGCCTCGACCCCGTACGATCCGAGCCTCCCGGGGCGGCCGGCGGTGGCCTCGCGGCGGCCCCACCAGCAGGCCGGGCACTCCTTGGGGCCCTGGCCGGCACGCCGCCCTACGTCTTCTGCGCCTCCGAGGCCAGCTGGCCTCGGGTCCTCACGCCTACCGGTGGCGCCACCAATGACGACGCCGGTACCACCGTTCCAGCCTCCGCCTGAGCTTGCGGGGCCTGGTCTAGTGCAGGCATCCCCATCGACCCCTCCTGCTGGGCCCAGGGTAAGGCGGCCCCTCCCGTCGAGGGGCCCGCCTCCTTCTCTGCCTTCTTTTTCTTCTCCTTCTCCTCCTCCTCCTCAGTCTCCTCGACTACGACGACCGAGGAGGACGACCCCCTGATGGGCTCCAACAGGGGGTGAATGTCGGGGAGGTCCCCCAGGCCGGTCGCGGCCTCATACCACGACAGAGCGTCATCTTCGCCGTCGATGTCGTCGTCGTCCTCCCCTGAGATCGTCTCGGAGGGAGACTCCGCTAGAGGGACCCCGTCGATGGTCTGCTGGCGCCGAAGCTTCTTCAACGCCTCCACCTCCTTGGCCTTGCGGATCGCCCGCTTCTTGGCCGTCTCCTTGGTTTGTTTCTTCTTGGACGCGTGCTGGTGTTGAGCCTCCCGGGCGGGCCGGTCCTCTGGGACTAGCGGCCGCGTCTCCCGCAATGCCGACAAATCCTGCACGCCGGCCTCGACCAAATTAGCGGAATCCAAAAATAAACAAGATAAGCGAACATACTGACCCAAAAACACTTACCACAGGCTCGAACCCCTGGGTAGGTCGCATGGGGACCCTGTCGACCTCCTCCACCTTGAAGTTCCCGACCATCCGGCGCGCCCGCCGGAGGACCTCCTCGAGGACGAGGGACTCGTGGGACATCCGGGTCCCCTCCAGGGATGCCTCTGGAGTCATCTGGTCGAGGCGGAGACGACGCCGGCACAGCGGCATCACTCTGCGCCGGTGGAAGGCCGTAGCCACCGCCGCCGCCGTCAAGCTCCGAAGCCGAAGCTGCTGCAGTGCCGCCAGCAGCAGGTCCAGGCGCGGCTTCTCGGCTTCCGGGACTCCGTAGACCCAGTTGTCCTCTCGAGCGGTCAGCACTCGGCCGGTGTACCTCGGCAACTGATTTTCATCGTTGCGGAGGTAGAACAAACCCTCGTGCCAACCGCTGTTCGAGGAGATAAGGCGAGCCGGGATATACAGGTCCGCCCGGCCTGACCTCACCTGCAGGACGCAGCTCCCTACTCGAGCCGCGCACAGGACCCCCTTCTCCCCCACCTTCTTGGCGAAGAGCTCGGCCTTGAAGAGGTGAAGCCACAGGTTCCACTGTGGCTCCACCCCAAGGTAGCCCTCGCATACCGCCGCGAAGATGGCGGCCTGCGCGACGGCGTTGGGGGCGAGGTGATGCAGCTCCACCCGGTAGTAGTGGAGGAGCGCGCGTATGAAGGCGGACGCCGGTACACCGAACCCCCGCTCGTGGAAGCAGACAAAGCTCACCACGTACCCCTCGGGGGGCGCCGGCTCCCGGTGGCCAGGAGGCGGCGCAATCCACTCCAGCTGCGACCGACTCGTCCTCGGCCGCAGCAGCCCGTCCTCGACTAACTCCTCCAACCTCCTCTCCGTCACCGAGGAGGCGACCCAGTCGTCGGCGGGAAGGATCTGGCTCTTTCCTGCCATTGGCGCTTCGCAGGGTCGGACGGGCGAAGAGGATGCGGTGGCGGCGGGATATGGGCGGAGAGCGCAAGGAGGCAAGGGTTGTCTGAGGCGGAAGATGGCAAGAACGCAAGGGACCGGTGGGGAACACAGACCCCTAGGCTTTGATTTTATATGCCCTGGCGGAAGCCCAACGGTCGCGTGAAAAGGTAGAAACAGTTTCCTGCATTAAATGCGCTCACCTAACCGTTTCCCCCACATCTCGCAGGAGCCGGGCACGTGGCCGTCCCCCACGCCGTAACCGAACGCCACGTCGCCCACTACCGCGCCGATCTCGCCCTAAAAAGGCACGCCTGGCTAACGGGCGGGGTGAGATCCGCGGACGGATATTCCTAGATACCTGGTAAACGGGCCCCAAGCCCGTCATAAGTCTTGAGGGAACGGAAGCTGGCCCTCGACCCAGGTTCGACAGCTGCCCTCGAGCAACAGAGCTAGGGACGACCAGAGGTGCGCCCGTACATGGCCAGGGCTTGAGCCACGCTCTCGAGGCACCTCAAGACGTATTCGAGGTCAAAGAAGGAGGTCAACGTAGGAATCCCCTCGAGGGAGGCACCGAGCCCTCGGATCCCGTCGAAGGGAACCGACATCCACACGACCACTCCTTGGCATTTGTTGAGGGCGCCTCCGGGCCACTAGCTGACTCCTAACGACTGGAGCACGAGCTCTCACTTGAATTCCCCCGCTAGCAGCTCACCGGAGATCGTTGGAACTCGCCCAAACAGGGGTAGTACGGCGTTCCCCACCCCTCCTCCTCCTGGAGGAGCGTGAGGGTCACATAACGGAAGACGGCTGGGACTCTGATCGACCTCGTGCGCACGAGGCTCGGGGGCTCGACCGCATCAAACTGTTCCCCGATAAAACACGTAAAAGACCTCGGAGGAGTCTTAACACTCCACCGAGGCCTCGGGGGCTACACCCGGCGGGTGCGCTCGCGCGCCCCCACCGGAAAAGTCAACGACGCTACGACTCCAGTTCATCAGCAAAAAAGCCTCTAGGAGAGTGATCGCACACTCACCAAAAGGCTCGGGGGCTACTGTCGGTACCAACGGTATAGGGGTACCCACATCCAACGATGATAAAAAAACAAAACGACTAAGCCACACCCAAAAGCGGCCGCACACCAGGTCCGCCTCGTACGAGGGCAGCTCGACAGAGCGCCTCGACCGCGCTCCGGCTCCAACTCGTACGAGGCACCCTCGACGGGGGCGCCTCGACCGCGCCCCGTCCCATACAGCGAGGTACCTCGACCGCACTCCGACTCGCACGAGGCTCGTCCGCCCACCGGGAAAACTCCGACTCGCGTGACCCCGGGTCGAGATGCTCGATCCCTTCTCTTTACCTACCCCAGGACAAAAGCCATAGCATTTAATACGATTACCTGCTACCACCTACCGGCATGGCTGCAACCAGGATCGACGTGGGAACAATGCCAGTGTTAGTCCTCACTGTTTTACCGCCCATCTCATGATGGGAGGTGAAAACCGTCACTGTACATACCTTACCGTGCACTGTACGTCACCAGTTACCCTCGAGGGAGGATACGACAAAGCCCGTACACCGCAATCCTTGGGATTCGGCCTTATCCGTCCGGTCTCGATCCGGCCTCGACCCAACCTCGACGCCCTGCACAGTTCAACAGGGAAAGAAGTACGGCATGGCACGGCGCTCTGGGTCATTTTGGCGTCTCGTCCTCTACGTCACTGTGGTGTCCAGGGATGGCCTTCCATTCCTAGGGCATGTCGCTACGGTCACCTCAACAGGGATCGACAAAACATCATTTCAAGACTCCCCGTCGTCCTGGCCTCCTCTCGCCCTATAAAAGGGCAGGCCGGGGGACTACAAAGAACAACGGACAACAAGCCAGACACAAGATAGAGATCAACATCTCAAGCAATACTCTTTTTCCCTCTTTGCGACTTGGGCTCGCCGCCCTCTCTCGCAAGCTTGTAACCCCTACACAAGCACCTCGGTGCAAGGAAATACAAAACTCTCTCCCCCTCGCTGGACGTAGGGCCTTCTTTTGCCCGAACCAGGATAAACCCCCGTGTGTTCTCCTTGCATCACCATCCAGGAAAGGGACACGCAGCATTTACTCGTCGGTTTAGGACCCCCTCGGGACTGAACACCGACACAATAAAACTTGAAACATTTCTTTGCCACTCATTTGGCCCGGCCCAGCTACATGCCAGCGGCCTGCTCGCGCTACGGCCCACGGCCATTGTGCACTCGCAGCCCAGTAGCGAGACAGGACCATGCAGCCTCGCACGCACACGGCAGCCAGCGGCAGTAGCGCGCGGCCCAGCAAGCCGCGGCAACGGCGCTCGCGCAGCCCTCTCCCGCGCCCAGGCCGTAACCTGGGCCTGGGCCGGAATTCTCTGAACCCGCCTAGGCCATATTCGGCCCGACACGGCGCTCTTCAATCCCAGCCGTTGATCATCATCCAATGGTGGACCGCGCAGATCGGAGAAACAAAAAACACGCCCCCGGCCGCTTCCCCTCAAACCCTAAATCAATTTCTCCTCACCCCGTCCGCGTTCTTCTCGCCTAGCCCGCGGCGGCGATGGCCGCTGGTGGTGGCGTGAGGATGTTGCCGCCGGAGTCCGTCCCGGTCGGCTCCCCTTCTTCTTTCTTTGCTCTTCCCTCTCCCCAGCCACTCTCTTAGCCGCGGCCAAGTGAGAACTCAGCGGCAACAGCCGCCCATGGCGGCCGGAGGAAAAAGCTCGTGGCTCCACCGTGGGGCCTTTCGCCGGTGAGCGCGCTCGCCCTAGGCTGAGCGCGCTGCCGTCGAGCGGCCTTGCGACGTTGCCCTTGACCTGAGCCCGTACGAAGACGGCGATTCGAGGTCACCTTCCCGCGCGCCGACGGTGCGGCGGCGGCTCTCTCTTTCGCACGAACGGCGGTGGAGACAGCGGTGTGGAAAACCCTAGGTAGGTCCGTTCCTCCTCTCCGTCCTATCCCCTTCTTGGGTTACTTTTTCCTTTAGGGTTAGGGTTAGGGTTCTGGAAAATTCTTTCCGGATCAAATCTGGCTTTTCTCTTCTTTTCTGTGATTTCTTTCTTCCCCAAAACTCTAGATCTACAACCTAGAAAACCTGCTCCGGTACCAAATGTTGTAATCTATTGAGTCGTCTAGGTGCGGATCTAGAGGGTGGTACTCTTTGCATCTTGGATGAACCAGTAGAACATCGTAGAACTAACCAAGAGAGAGGGAGACTGTGAGAGGAGATGTTACCGAGCACCATGATTGGTGGAGGAGCTCGCCATTGCGGTGAAGCAATGACGTCCATGCGGTGGCGTTGATGTCGAGGTGCCGGTGGTGTAGTCGCCGGTGGGTTCTTCCCGTCGCTGGTAGCTCCCCGCTCGATTGGTCTAGGGTTAGGAGTGGGATGGTTACTGTGGCGTCGAACCTCGCAGTGCGAGCCCCTGCCCCACTTTCTCTTTATTGAGCTGCGCGACGGGGACCCACCAGCCGAGTCGTTAGGCTAGGCGTCCCCGATCAGGACACGGTCAAGGGGTCCGTCTCGACCGTTGGGTCAAGACGGATGAGATCAATTCTAACAGCAGGGCCCCGTGTAAGGCCCCGTTTGGTTTCCACATGTTAAAGTTTAACTCCCATTACATCAATATTGCGGCAAATGCATGGAGTACTAAATATAGATTAATTGCATGCATGTCGGCACAGATTAGAAGTAATTTACAAGACGAATCTATTAAGCCTAATCTCCTACAACTAAAAAGAATAAAACGTGGACGCTTTTCTTCGTGCGACATTCGTTTCGTCCGTCTGCCTGCCTCCACTTCCTGCGACGTCTGCTTTCTCATTTGGAAAGATCGAAGCCGCGTCCACCGCATCCCGCGATCACCGGCGCGCCCCCTCTCCCTCCTTCGAAGCCGCGTCCACCGCATCTGCGAATCACCGCGGCGCGTCCCCTCTCCCTCCTTCCCTCCCGCGTGGCTGAGATCGACCGCGTGCGAGGGGCTGCCGCCGGATCTGGAGCGCCCCCTCTCCCTCCTTCCCTCCCGCCCGAAGACCGGTGCTGAGATCGACCGCGTGCCGCCGCCCCCTCTGAGATCGACCGCGTGCCGCCGCCCCCTCTCCCGATCCGTGCCGACCTCGCGGAATCCGACGCGGCAGTGGTCGACTGCGACGCCGAGTCGGCGGCCCTTGCTGCCACGGCCACCCCAGTGCCGGCTCCCGCACCCATCCAGGTACGCACGCACCGCTACCGCCCTTGCGATACCTCGTCCTCACCCTCGCGCCGCAGTCGTCAGCACTTGTCCTCACGCCGACATCGCCAGATCCCTCGCACCCGACCTCGCGGACTCCGACGCGGCAGTGGTCGACTGCGACGCCGAGTCGGCGTCCCTCGCTGCCACGGCCACCCCAGTGCCGGCTCCCGCACCCATCCAGGTACGCACGCACCGCTCGAGCCTTGTAAGCTGCTTCATTTTAGGATTCACGATCAATCCTTGTTGCATGCGGTTCCAATCATTTTGATAATTTTTTGGAACCATGATTTCATAATTAATTTGAGTGCTCAACACAGCGTTGGTCAGAAAGATGCACTTCAGGCTGATACATGTGCTTTCGTCTTTGTTATTTTCTGATTACGAGATAACAGAGAAGGGGAACCATACATGCTCGCTATTTTAGTTATATAGTTAATTCAGAAGAAAAAACATAAACGAAGCAGAATCAAACCGGAGTATGCGATGTATCTCACTAACTGCTTCTTGTGTGGCCAACCTATAAGATAAATCTCAGCCCTATTTTGGAAGACATGGATTTCTCTCGGGAATTTTAATTGTTTCTTGTAGATTTCCTTCTATGTGGACATTTCTATAAGTTTATGTTGTGGAGTAGTAATTTAGACTTTGTCTGCATATGTGCATAACTTATTAGCTTCTGGAGGGGTGAGCAGCTGCTGGTTAGCATTTTTTTCGGAGCTTCATTCTATTTTAGTTGTGTTTCATGTATACTCCCTGATTGAAAATGTGCTATAAAATTGAAATCACGTCAAACAATATTCAATATTGGTTCATAGAAGTGCTTCTTTTTTTAGGGGAGGGATTTCGATATCAGTTTTAAGGTACCAGTTGCCAGTTAAAATTGATACAATGTTCATAGCATGTGGCAGGTGTTAAGGATGGAGCAAAATCGCCTCTGCTTGAGAAGCCTGCGCTGCCAGCATAGAGCAGAAAGTTGAGCCTGTAATTATGGATGAGAACATGATTAAAGCATGCGAGGCTGTTGCTTGTGTTAGGTTGAAGTTGATAAGCGGTCTGCTAAGGTGAAGGAACCTTCCATCTGCCTTATTTGTTTAAGCATTCATTTGTGACTTGGAGAAACATGTGCTTCGATGGAGAAAGGTTGATGATAAAGAATTTGTTGTCTTGTCAGAGTTGCTTATGATGCAGCTGCTGAAACTTGATGGCATCGAAGCTGTAGGAGAAGCAAGGGCACAAAGAGAAGGCTGAGGTACACAACTAAACACTTCCTGCTACTATTTTCACTTGTACTACATGTAAAAACGAGAATGCACTACAGTGACTAAAACATTTAATGGTTGTAATTATCAAGGTTTTATGATTGGCAAATGAATAAAAAATGATTTCAAAAAAGTCAAAAAATATGTCCTTTTTCTGAAGATTTTTATTACCTTGCCGATATGACCATTGCCATGTTTTCAGATAAGTGGATATTGGATCTGAACTAAGAATTCGCATTGTATTTTCCTATCCCGCTAAAGATTTGATATCTTCAAATTGTGGGTGGTTTTCTTAATTGAGCATGAAACATAATGAAATGACATGGAAAGGGTGCCTACTGGTGACCGGTGAGTATAGTAATTGGTATTCTTGTTTTCCCCAAGTTCTTGTATTATCTGAACTCATAGGTTTGCATTCAATCTCATAAACTTCGCCTTGTTGTTCGAGAAGATGCTGTTGGTAACATATTTGGCTGCTGGTGAGTTGGCCTTTGACAGCCCTCAGATTCTTTGATTTTGGTTTGTTTCTTGGATTTAGAAATCATGCAATGATTCTGCAGTAATAGTATATAATATCTAGCGGAAATGTCACTTGAGTTTGTTAAATTTGCTATGTACTAGAATTATCAAGCCCGTTGAACATTGCAACCTTCGATAGGGAGGGTTCTGAACCTGAACTAGGGGCTTGCAACTGGATCTCATGCTGATGCCATTGAACATTACTAACTGCCATCAGTTACTGTATTTTTATGAATTGCCCATAACTTGAATTGTCTTAGTTCAGAACTGAGAAGTTGCAGACATATAGCACTAGAAAATTTGATATCTTAGGTCCTGAATGTTGTTCCTTTTTCCTCTTTTTCAAGGCTTAGGACTGAATCCTATTTACTGTCTACTTCACGGTTTAAAGACCGTGGCAGGGAGACACACATGAGCACACGTGAGCAAGGGCATGGGATCTCTTACAGTAACAATGGATGATTTTTTATGGAAGGGAGAAAGTAGTGCTAAGCATGAGAGTGCAAAACCTCAGAAACAATGCTGGTAGTCATTGCCATAACCTGTGTTGACCTTGCGGCCTTACCATATATATGCTTTGAGTTGTAGCGTGTTAGATACACACTACATCAGGTGGCATGTGCTGTTTTATTTGTTTCCATGTCTTACATAGTTGCAAATATACTCCATTCGTCCTAAAATAAGTGATGTTTTAGGTTTGTCCTGAGTCAAACGTTTTTAAGTTTGACCAACTTTATACAAAAAAAATTATTAATGTTTATGATACCAAATAAATATTATTAGATTTATCATGAAATATATTTTTATATTCTACCAAATCGGTGTCATAAATGTTGATATTCTTTCCTATACATTTGGTCAAACTTGAAATGGTTTGACTTAGGACAAACCTAAAACATAAGTTATTTTGGGACAGAGAGAGTACCTTTGTATGTGAAAAAATATATTCAGATGATTGATACTGACAAGTAGCAATGTCTGGATTTTTTTACTGCCATTTTATTTTGTACCGATCACATTCTCATTATGCTAGGTTTTGTTATGGCTGAACCCCACTCTTGATGTTCAGTTAACTTGTCGTGATTACAAGAGGCCGTGTGACTGCTGCAAGATATCACTTCTGCACTTCCTTTCTTTTCTTTCCACCGAGTGAACTCTCAGAAGGGTCTCCATTCCATGCTCAACGGGAACAGGGACAGGAATATTGGATCCATGAAATCATGTTGCAGTAGGAGAACGAGAACAGGGACAGAAATATGGGACGGGACTGGACATAGTGCATGGAGCTCGGTAATCTCCTCTGACATCCATCTCTTGGATGGTTGATTTTTTTTCCTACCGTATATAGGAACTGATTTTACATTCTTTTTTTTTGTTATTCATACATTGTAGAAAAAATATGTTTGATAGACATGTGCGTGACAGTGAGCCTGCGACGCTGCACTATTAATTTTACGAACTTTGCCTTTTTAGATTAAATGTCACTTTACCGTCAGTAGTGAATTTTATAGTATTGTTATCTTATCGTGCGATCTGTGTGTTTTTAGTATAAAAAATTTGTTGTCCCGTAGCAACGCACGGGCATGCTACCTAGTTAGTCTAAAATTGGAAACTTTTTATCAAATAAGACGAAGGTACTACAGTGTTAATTAAACTTTAACACCTCCAACCAAACAGACCCTAAAGCACAGCTACAGGCTACAACTACAGCTACGGTCGCCGTCTTTGGTTTGTTCTGAGCTGAACCCACGCACGTCTCCGCACTCCGCTAGATGAGGTACCGTACGCTGCAGCTAACGTTACTACACGGCAAATTATCTCTCTCTTTGCAGATTCACTCCACCACGATTTCGGTCGGCAGTGTGTCATCATTAATTTCATTTTTTTATGAGTCAAATAGAAAATGGAAGAGACCGAAGGGTACGTTAGCACTCAGCCTATAAACGATCTCACTTTTCTAAAAGTCGAACATTTTCAACTTATAATCAAATATATGAAAAATATTAATATTTATGGTATATAATTAGTATCATTAGATGAATCACTAAATATTTTTTATAATAAATATATTTAAAGGTATAAATATTACTAATATTTTATATAAATCTAGTTAAATTTAAAAAGTTTGGCCGATACAAATAATATAGTAATATCTTTTTTGGATGGAGGGATAAAGTACGAGAACTCGATTTCCTCTTTCCAACATTTCTCCCTTGGGAAATGGGATCCACTTGGAAAGAAAAAAACCACTGTGAATAGAGATGGTAACGAAGACCTAATGTCCTAATTTTTCTAGGAGATGGGGATGGAAAGATTTCTGCCTCCATGGACCACGGGGATGAAGACAAGAAGTTTTCTCCCCGTCAGATCTTATAAGGATGAAGACAAGAAGTTTTCTCCCCGTCACATCCCTAATTCCCCATGAAGAATGTACACATCCAGAGTTAATGTTACTACTTTTGTTCTTTATAAGTCATTCTAGCTTTTCTAGATACATAAGTTTTGTTGTGCACTTAGATATACTTTATGTCTACATACGTATTAAAAACTATATATCTAGAAACACCAGAACGACTTACAATTTGAAATGGATGGAGTATTAATAATTGAAGATTTAGCCTCGGGCGTAGCCATGTTGGCCGATGAGACTAACAACTCACAACCTATCTAAAGAACCCCTCCATCGATCCAACAGACAACCCACTCACCATCTCCAAATTGACGTGCATGAGTTTAAAGAGTGGGCGGTCACCATCGCATCGAACGTTGATGGTTGATCATATCACCTTCTGCTGCGCACATGATTGTTGCCCGTATTTGAGCTCCATCTACTCGTGAAATCCCATCCAAGATCATTCATTCCCTTCCACTGAGCCCCAAGATCCATGTGATGGGCACACCTTCCTTTGCCAACAAATCAAAGATTAATGACAACGAATCCAAGGTGGGGCAGTGAATCCAAGTTAGGTAGTGATCCAAGGAGGGAGGTGGCAGTGCCAAGCGCCATGTCCACCCGCAGGTCAATATAGTTCATATCCCCTCTATCCTCTAATGCTCTACATGTGTATGTGATAAGGCATGGGCGGGGACCCCGTCAAGTGTAGATTCTATATGGTTGGGGGATGGGGGGGTGGGGGAAGAGGGTAAGGAGATGGCGGGAAAAGGTCCCTCGCGAGCTCTGGTTTGAGGACAGTGATGGGGACACATTCCCTATTGACATCTCTAACCATGAAACATGTGAGCAACCTCCATTGTAATCCATTTGATCTGCACTAGAAACATAAATTGATGAGCATGATGTGAATCTTAGTTTTTTCTAGTGTGCTAGCCTATTCTTATCTAGGAAAGGTAAAGGGCACACAAGCCAAGCATAAAGCGGAAGCTTTAATGAGTAAGGTAAAGAATAAGTTAAGAGAGCGAACTCCCAGAGATGAAGATTTATCATATAGTATTGGTTGCCAAAACGCAACTCTAGTATCACATTGGAGTTCCATGAAGGATATGCTCTCAGCCACTAAGCCTTACCTCTCGACGGTGTTGGGCAAACTGGAAAGGCCACCACTAGTCAAGACAAGTGTTGCAAGCCACTAAGGTTCACCTTTTTTTTTGGCCCGACTCTCCTTGTCACCAGGGAGTTGTTCACTACGGAGCTTGTCCAAATGGAAGTGGTCTCCTTGTCCCCCTACACTAGGTAGCCCCAAACCCCGGTTGCACACAAAGATCGGAAGCTCGGAGGTTCGATGTCATTGTCGGTGAGCCACAAAGGCCCCAAGGTCCCTGTAGCCCAAGCTTACAAGATGTCCACTTAACTCTCTCTCAAACAAGGCCTATAAACATACACTAATTACTAGGGATGCAAACGGATCGGATACGGGCAGATATCACCAATATTACATTTGTTTTCATGTTTCTATTCGGATCCGTATTCGAATACAGATAGTGTTGGATGTCGACATCATAAATATGTGATTTGAGTATTCGGATACGGATACGGTAGTGGATGTTGAATATTCGGGCTCTGATATGGACAGATTTGAACTCCTCTAAATGAATTCGGTCTCGAATACGGTCGAAAAATATACGTACCGTTTGCACCCCTACTAATTACTCTCACTGCGCTTTTTATATGATTATGATCACTAAGCTCTCATATGAGATTAAAGTGTATCTTCAAGTGTAGCAAGTTCCTCTCTAGCTTTGGTGATGCATCAGCACTTGGCTAAGTACTGGTCTAAAAAATTTACATGTTTTACTTTAAATATTAATATTGAATCATTAAAATATTGACATTTGGGTCAACAAAAAATAATAAAAGAAGGGTTGAGGCTGCTACTGTCGTCGTGTCGTGTGGTGGTGAAGGTTGGCGGTGGCTAAGAACTGTAAGTAGTTGTTCGGCCGATGGTTTTTGCGGTTAATAAGCCGGTTGAAGCTGTTTTGTTATGAGAGAAAAACACTATATTATAGCTAATAAACTAAGTTAATAAGTTCAAGCGAACAGAGAAGGAACTTCATTTTTATTAACGATTGCATCATTGCATGCCTGCGGTTGGACTATTAATGCCTGGCTGTGGGTTTCGCGTTCTGTATAAGTAGGAGCAGTAGCATGCAGACAAAACGAGGGCCTGTTTAGTTGAGGAATTATTTTTAGGTTTGGCTACTGTAGCACTTTTTATTTTATTTGGTAATTTGTATCCCATCATAGACTAATTAGGCTTAAAAGATTTGTCTCGTGATTTATAACTAAACTGTGTAATTAGTTTTTTCTTTCGTCTACATTTAGTACTTTATACATGTGCCGTAAGATTTGATATAACAGGTACTATAGCACTTTTTGGATTCCTTTTTGAAACTAAACAGGCTCCCAGTAATAAATTCGCTGACAGCACCCAAACAATAGGCCTATTAGCTCAGCTGGTTAGAGCGTCGTGCTAATAAGGGTGTGTTCAGTTCTTCAAAATTCTAAAAATTTTATGAGATTCTCCGTCACATCGAATCTTTAGACGCATGCATGAAGCATTAAATATAGGTAAAAAAATAAATAATTACACAGTTTGGTTGTAAATCACGAGACGAATCTTTAGAACCTAATTAGTCCATGATTGGACACTAATTACCAAATACAAACGAAAGAATTACTATACTTTCAAAAATTTTACAGACGCAACTAAACACACCCTAACGCGAAGGTCGCAGGTTCGAGACCTGCATGGGCCATAATTCTAACTTTTGTTTTCTTTTTTCTTTTTTTATCATCCATGGGTTCTTGTGCTCTTTTTTCCTTTTTTCCCGAATTCATTCGTGGGATAGTTTTGACTTTTTTTTTTCTTTTTTCTATCATTCATGGGTTCATGTGCTCTTTTTCCCTTTTATTTGAATTCATTCGTGGGTATTCATAGGTTGATGTGCACTTTTTTTTGAACGGCAAGCATAGCACTCGGACGTTTGGTCCTAGGCCTGCGTCTGGACGCAGCTCCCGTTTGCAAACCCGCTCGCCCCCTCACGTAAAATCGAATAGAATTGCTTCCGCTGTGCCCATGCAACAGGAGAGCGTGCACGCCGCGCCCACGTCACCACGCGCCTGCGCCCCTGCTCCCAACCGTGAGATGCAGCAGAAGATGGGAGGAGAGAGATGCAACCGTTTTTTTTCTTTTTTCTATCATTCATGGGTTCATGTGCTCTTTTTTCCTCTCTTTTGTTTAATTCATTTGTGGGATAGTTCTGATTTTTTTCTTTTTTCTATCATTTATGGGTTCATGTGCTCTTTTTTCCTTTTTTTATTTCATTCGTGGGATAGTTCTGACCCTTTTTCTTTTTTCTATCATTCATGGGGTCATGTGCTCTTTTTTCCTTTTTTTGAATTCATTCATGGGTATTCATGGGTTCATGTGCTCTTTTTTCTTTTTTATTGAATGGCAAGCCTAGCATCCGGACGCTCGACCCTAGGACTACGTACGGACGCGGCTCCCGTTCGCAAACTCGCCCGCCCCCTCACGTAAAATCGAATAGAATTGCGTCCGCTGCGCTCGTGCAACAGGAGAGCGCGCACGCCACACCCACGTCACCACACGCCTGCGCCCCTGCTCCCAACCGTGAGATGCAGCAGAAGGTAGAAGGAGAGAGATGCAACACTAATCTACTTTTGAAACATCCAAAAATAATGGTTGCAACATACGTCTGAAGGCAGTTGAAATGCTTGATACATGCTTCTAAAACACTTGAAAAACACACTTAAAACATACTTGAAAACCATTGCAACCATACGCAACACCCGAATAAAACACATGCAACATATGTATGAAACATATGCAACATCTAAATAAACATAATTGCAACATACATCCGGAAAACACACCAAGAAGGTAACAGACTTATATTCAATATATTTATGGTTATTCTCAGAATCATTCCATAGGAAATTGGACATATGTGTTTTCAACTGTTTGATGGCCTATTTGGGAAATTTAATAAAGGATAAAAGATAAACAGGTATACTGGTTAAACAAGATTTAATCAGAACTACCCTGGCTCCGAACTCCGAACTCCGATTTCGATGATCTTGGATATTTTGGAAAGCTTACTCAGAGGGCTACACAACCCATATGAACACTTAATCCAAGTCACAATGGATCAAAGCAGTATTCCACTCCAAGAGCCATCCTAGTGTCCGGAGAACACTGAAAAACCTTTCTCCCTTCACCGAGTTGATCAAAATCAACTCCAACACCTTCTCCTTTGCAAATATGCCAACATCACCAAGTGTACACCACCATGTGCATGTGTGTTAGCATTTCACAAACATTTTTCAAAGGGTTATGTTAGCTCTCAACTAGATCCTAATGCATATGCTCAAGATATTGATCTAGTGACACTTGATTTCCGAGCTAACCGTGATTTCCCCTCTTGATAGTCGGCTATGTATCCTAAACCCGGTCAATCACTTCTCTACTCATCTTAGACCGGCAAAAGGAAAACCCTATGGTTATACCTTTGCCTTGCGCTCTTAGATCCTTCTTCTGCACTTGATCATCATGTCCATCATTTTATGTGCATTCTTTCATGATCTTGCTCATCATTTCATGCACCAAATCATGTGGTCTTGTGGCCATCTCTCCATGTCATTTCCAACTCCATCACATTATTGACGGTCCTTAAGTATCAATTATAACTATCAAATAAATAGAGAAAAGGATCCAAATGAAACCAACACCTAAACTTAGGGTTTTATCTGATAGAATTCCACGAGTTTTGATGTTTATCTATTTCTGCAGGGGGTTATCAGGAAATACGGAAGAAAGGCCCACATGTCGGATTAATGATGGGATATTAACCGAACACGTAATTATCTTACATCTAGAAGAGTCCAGAAGCCACGAGAACGAACGGGAGGCGTAACAGAGCCGGGGACAGGGCGCCCGCCCTAGTCCCTAGGGCGCCCGCCCTGCTGGCTCAGCCAATCAGGCTCCGCCTCGAGGATTATGCTCCACCGACCTAGAGGATCAAGGAAAACCGCACGATCAATGTCGGTTTGATCCAACGGCCCAGATTCATCCGAAAGGGCTATATAAGCAAGGCCCCTGACCCTGGAGGAGAGCCGCCCTCGTCTCATACTTCAAACCCTAATTCAGGAGGAGAACCTCTGATCAAGCCCTAGAGCCACCACATCAACTAGATCTCTAGTTAGCATAGCTACATAGGATTAGAACTAGAAGGAGTCAATCTTCGATTGGTTCCCGGATCTGTCAAGAGGATTCTTGGTAATTCCTCTATTGTTCTTCAATTGTTCATCATTGTTCTTCAATATTATGAATATGACTTTGTTCTATTTCAATATATTGGTTATGACTTTGCTCTACTTGATTATATTTGCAATTATATTGTTCTTAGTTTATCATAGTTATATGCTTGGCTTAGTTAGATTGGAATTATATACATGCCTAGGATCGTATAGCGTTTATCCATGTGTACAGTGGGTGAATGATAATTATTGTGTAGACGTGGTGTCTATACCGTATTTATCTGCGATTGCACCCTATATGCCGGATTGTGGGGTAGTTCGCGATAGTGACAGCTTCGTTGATTCTTATATAGTCCCCCTCTCGTGTATAGGGCAGGCAGAGCAACACTATTACAGGGGAGTGATTGCTATGTTCTTCATCTTCCTTGCTAATATTCACTATGCATGGATATAGTCTTTTCTCACCATGATTGCTAAGTATAATTGCACTAACTATGATATGCTAGACTTTATAGTTAATAATAACTTAGGGAATATCTTTGTAGTTCATCCTAATTCCATGCTAATGACTTGCTAGAATATCTGTTGAGGTGCTTATCATTATTATATGTGGCTAGCTGATCAGATTAATTATCTTTGTCACCATTATCACTTTACCTTTACTTAATGTGACATTTATACCTGTATAAAGAGATTGATAAATACTCTCGGTTATACATGCAATGATGTGTACTCAGTTCCATATTCTCATTCTATTATCAACCATGATACTTAGAAATCCCTTCCCAGTGGTAAAAATATAAATAACGATACCTGGAATACTTCCCGGTTAAAATGCTACATCGGTATTAATCTGTGCGCTTGCAGATCCCTTTTATTATTTATCTTGATGAGCAAATGCATATTTCAATACCGCGTCTCTCATGTCATGCTGGGGATGACAACTTGGCTTAAGTGGCATGAGGGATAGGTTTGGCATTTTTGGCGCCGTTATCAGAATTAGAAAACTAAGTCTACTTTTGGTAGTGACGTTAAGAATGCCCAACAAGCATTTTTGGCGCCGTTGCCGGGGAAGGTTGATTACTAAGTAGGAATGAATACGGAACGTTGAGTCATCATTTGCATCACTAATCTGATCGAGCTTATCAATTCTCTTATACAGTTTTACCCCTGTATTTTCCATTTTGATTATTTATTGCAGGGTGATGCATGAATAGAAGACATCTTCCAGACAACTTTGTTGACGATCCCGAAGCCTTATTCAGAAGAACAAGAGCCAAGCTCAAGAAGACATCGTCAACACTTCAGCACAAAGCTTCATCCAAATCCGAAGACCGCCGAAGTTTCATCCGGAATTTGTCGACTGAATTCGAAGCCATGGCGAACAAGTCGATCCGCGAGTTCTCAGCTCCCACTACGGACAACATCCGCACTGGACCTGCTGGGGAGATCGACCGCAACTTCGAGCTCAAGCCTGGGCTCATCAACATGGTGCAAGCTAACCAGTTCTGTGGGAAGCCACATGAAGACGCTAGTGCTCATCTTCAACACTTCCTGGAGATCTGCAGCACTTTCACCATGGCTGAAGTCCCCAGAGACGCCATACTACTTCGCCTTTTCCCATTCTCACTGTTGGGGAGAGCGAAGCAGTGGTTCTACGCGACGAAGGATAAGAACACTACGTGGGCACTCTGCTCTACGAACTTTCTGGCCAAATTCTTTCCCATGGGCAAGATCAATGCTCTCCGTGGGAAGATTACAAGTTTTCAGCAACAACATGATGAATCCGTTCCAGAAGCATGGGAGCGTTTCCAAGACTACATCCTAGAATGTCCCCATCATGGAATGGAAAGCTGGCTGTTGATGCAGACATTTTATCATGGGCTCATTAACAGTGCCCGTGAAACCATTGATGCTGCAGCTGGAGGAGCATTCCTATCACTCACCATACCTCAAGCCACAGCTCTTGTGGAGAAGATGGCATCCAACCAAGGTTGGAATGAAGAAAGAACTCAGACACGCAAGAGAGGTGGAGGTATGCACCAGCTCAAGGAGGTAGACATGCTGTCTGCCAAGCTAGACCTACTCATGAAGAAGCTCGATGATCGAGCTGGAGAAAAGAAAGAAGTCATGCACGTCTACGACTCCCACATGACTTGTGAGGAGTGTGGAGGTACTGGACACTCGGGCAATCACTGTCCTGAGTTGCTGGAGGACGTGAACTACATCAACAATAACAACAATAACTACTACAACCGTCCTCAGCAGAATCAAGGTTGGAATCAACAGAGGCCTAACTACTCAGGTAATTACCAAGGTAACAATTCTTTCAATAATAATAATAATTATCCACCTTTGAGAGAGTTAGTATCCAACCAAGGAAAGCTAATGGATAACCTGTCTAAGAAATTGGCATCTAATGATAAAATACTAGAAAATATAAATAATAGAATGGATAATTTCTCTACTGCCATCAAGAACCAGATTAGCTTTAATAAAATGATTGAATCTCAGTTGAATCAAATAGCTGCTGTTGTTCCTGCTACTAACCCCGGTATACCATCACAACCGGAAGGACTAGAATCTGCAAATCTTGTAGACATGTTTGATGCAGGAGATTACTGGAGTAACCCTATCGTGGAAGTAAGTACTGACCGTCTGCCGGTCAAGAGAGGCGATCCAGGACGCCCCGTCATCCTGATCTCCATCGGCATGCGAGACTTCCCAGAAGCACTCTGTGACTTTGGCTCCAGCGTCAACATAATGCCCAGGGTACTCTATGAAAAACTCTTTTCACAACCATTATTAGAAACAACCATGTGTTTGCAGCTTGCAGATAGGACACTGAGTTTCCCGAGAGGAATATTGAAGAACATCGGTGTCCGAGGAGACCATTCCTGAACACCGCGGGAGCTGTCACCTATGCTAGTGCTGCCAAGATCAGTTTCTACATCAAGGGGAGGAAGGAAACGTTTTCCTTCAAGAACAAGACTGCACAAATCCCAGAGCAACCCCAATATGAACCAAGAAAGAGGACCAACAGGAGGAACAAGAGCAAGAAGCAAGTATGGACCGAGACAGCTAAGATGGTCACTGCCGTGCACAAAGGTCAAGATCGCCAACTCAAGTCACCGTTCTTGCCTAAGAAGGACGACCCATGTATGCCAAGCATTTATTGCTCCATTAATGGGTCCCACTTCTACAAGACACTTTGTGACACTGGGTCGGGCGTCAACATAATGGCCAAGGTCACCTATGAACTTCTGTTCGGAACCATGCCCTTAAACCCAACATATATTCAGCTCCAGATGGCAGATCAGACATTCCGACAGGTCGAAGGTACAGTAACTGACGTCCCTGTCAAGATAGACGATCACTTTGTCCATACAGACTTTCAGGTTATTGACATGGGAGAAGATGAATACGATCCACCCATCATCCTTGGAAGACCATTCCTTAGTACTGTCAAAGCAATCATTTACATTGGAACTGGAGAAGTCCACATGCACTTCCCCTCTGAGAAGGTACGTCTTTTCTTTACTAACCCTAACTATGTATTTGAAGAATCCAAGCAGGTCAGGACAAGAAGAAGGCGGCGTAACCACAATCAGAAGCAACAGGTCATCAAGGACGGATGGACAGATTATGAAGGAGAAGTGGTAAGATCTGAAGACATACCACTCAACCAACACTGTCCTGAGGAGACCAAAGCACCGAGACAGGTATGGAAAGAAAAGACAGTTGTACATGAAGAGGAGGCGCCGCCGGAACCACCGACTACGCCATCCACCAAGTCCCAGGACGACTGAACGAATAAGAGTCCCGTTCGGAGGACTTAAAAACACCGAATGCCTTGCCAAGAGGTAACTTGGTAGTTATCCTTTCCTTTTTAATTATTTACTTTATCTTAAATAGTTTGCTTAGTTAATCATATTCATACTATCTTAAAAAGAAAATAAAAATGTTAAAAACCCTAAAGCCCCATGTGAGTATGCGAGTGGCATAAAACCCATAAGTACATTCACTGTGGTGGCATAAAAAAAATATATATAATAAATACATAAATATTTTCTTCTGCTTTATAAAAGAAAAAAAACAACATAAAAAAATCAAGGAGGCTCAACATGATAAAGGCTAGATATTTATGCTAACACTTAATTAGTTCCACAAAGCTTTGTTGTCTATTTGAGCTTCACAGAATTCAAGGAGACTAGCAGACAGAGGACATTCTAATCGCTGTCAGGGTGCTGCCGACTTTCAAATACATCTCCGCCATCTGCTAGCTACATCAGAAGAGATTATGTCAAGATCCAGCTTGGGGGAGAGCACCTCCATTATCTTGCTAAGTATTTCTATCTTTATCTTTATATTTATATATACTTCTACCTTATAAAAATAAAAATATACATAACTATGAAAAAACCAAATAAAGATTTTAAGCTTATATATATACCTATATCTTTTGCTTAGTGTGTTTTAATAAATAAAGTGGCTATGCTAAACTGAATCTAAATAATAAAACTCTAGCATGGATATGATGAATAGTTGCTTTGCCTAACTTTCAAATTTGAAGTCCTCTCTCTAAGTTTAGACATAACTGTTATCATTTAAAGCTTGCTCTAAACCTGAACTTGTGGGAAGAGAACTTGATTTAAAGTCTAAGTTGTTAACGGATATGATATGGGAAGGTTGAGCTGCTGTTTATCTATTCCTAGAGATGCTAGAATTCTGGAGAATTTTATCTTTGAAAATCTTAAAATGCTACATGATGAG
The DNA here is from genome assembly GCA_038087645.1 of Saccharum hybrid cultivar R570. Lineage (NCBI taxonomy): Eukaryota > Viridiplantae > Streptophyta > Magnoliopsida > Poales > Poaceae > Saccharum > Saccharum hybrid cultivar. Next base: position 5,118,838 of record JAQSUU010000198.1, read on the forward strand.
TTCCTGTATGATGAGAGTTTAAGTTCCTACCACAGCCATACATACATGCTTGCTAGACTTTAAGCCATACCTTTACTTTTTACTGCTTATGAGCATTGAGTGTAGTCAAGCTGTGTAGACCCTTAGGAGCTTTTCATGCGGTTAAAATCAAGATTCACTTGCACGATCACTCATACATGCTGCTTCTACTCCGGAAGTACGCATCCACATATATCCACTCATTCTCATCTCCAGATCCACATAAAATTATTCTACTCCTAATCCGGGAGAGAATAGCCAAAAATATTTTCCCATTCTTGTTATCCCCTGTAAAATAAATGCTCAAGCTATTTTGGTTACTACCACTTGCTATATTGTTCTAAGGAGATGAGTGCTCTATACGAGGAAATAAAAAGGGGCAAGTGCCCGGAACCTCAAAAAGAAAAAGATACGAGGAAATAAAAAGGAGTAAGTGCTCGGAACCTCGATGAAAAAAAAATGTGAGAAGAGAGGTAAAAATGGACAAGTGTCCGACAGTAGAATTAGGGGTACAAGATGCCCACCTGAGAGAAAAAAAAAAGAAAATATAGAGCACCTCATTCTCCTCAAGAGCTTTAGAAAGCAAGAAAGGTACGTATCCCCTCAAAAAGAGCAAAAGTAGAATTAGACTTTCATCATTGTTATCATCACTACCACCATACACCATTTATTCGCCACACATGCACATCTTGATTTGACTTATTGGCTTGTTTCTCTGGATCCATGGTTTGACTATGCAATAAATGTCTTGTAAGTATGTATACTTTATCTCCCACCTATGAGCTCCAGATATCAAAAGCCTGTTTAGAATAGGATGAGAGAGAAGGCAATGTTACTCGGCCTTATACCACAAATACTACATACTGTGCTTTGAGAGAAGGCAGACACCATTACTGCCTTGGTGAGGATCCAGAAATACCACAAAAGAGAGACCGGAGAGAGTCATACAAGGAATCTCTGAGTTTTATTTGAAAATCTATAAAAAAAAACTCCAAGAGCTATAGCTAATCAAGAATAAGAGACATAGCGCTTGACTAGACTGTTCTATCTTTTAACCGCTCAAGACAAAGGTGACGGTTGCAAGCCCCATGGTGAAAGGTATAATGAGTAAGTTTTAAGTCTTGACAGTTTACTTTAACTCAGAGATGAGACTCTATTTGAAAGCATGTGTACCGTCAAAATTCAAAGGCATTTCAGCAACTTCTCATCCATCGCTGAGTCTATCCTTGCTCAGGGACGAGCAAGAGGTAAGCTTGGGGGAGTTTGTTGACGGTCCTTAAGTATCAATTATAACTATCAAATAAATAGAGAAAAGGATCCAAATGAAACCAACACCTAGACTTAGGGTTTTATCTGACAGAATTCCACGAGTTTTGCTGTTTATCAATTTCTGCAGGGGGTTATCAGGAAATACAGAAGAAAGGCCCACATGTCGGATTAATGACGGGATATTAATCGAACAAGTAATTATCTTACATCTAGAAGAGTCCAGAAGCCACGAGAACGAACGGGAGGCGTAACAGAGCCGGGGACAGGGCGCCCGCCCTAGTCCCTAGGGCGCCCGCCCTGCTGGCTCAGCCAATCAGGCTCCGCCTCGAGGATTATGCTCCACCGACCTAGAGGATCAAGGAAAACCGCACGATCAATGTCGGTTTGATCCAACGGCCCAGATTCATCCGAAAGGGCTATATAAGCAAGGCCCCTGACCCTGGAGGAGAGCCGCCCTCGTCTCATACTTCAAACCCTAATTCAGGAGGAGAGCCTCTGATCAAGCCCTAGAGCCACCACATCAACTAGATCTCTAGTTAGCATAGCTACATAGGATTAGAACTAGAAGGAGTCAATCTTCGATTGGTTCCCGGATCTGTCAAGAGGATTCTTGGTAATTCCTCTATTGTTCTTCAATTGTTCATCATTGTTCTTCAATATTATGAATATGACTTTGTTCTATTTCAATATATTGGTTATGACTTTGCTCTACTTGATTATATTTGCAATTATATTGTTCTTAGTTTATCATAGTTATATGCTTGGCTTAGTTAGATTGGAATTATATACATGCCTAGGATCGTATAGCGTTTATCCATGTGTACAGTGGGTGAATGATAATTATTGTGTAGACGTGGTGTCTATACCGTATTTATCTGCGATTGCACCCTATATGCCGGATTGTGGGGTAGTTCGCGATAGTGACAGCTTCGTTGATTCTTATATAGTCCCCCTCTCGTGTATAGGGCAGGCAGAGCAACACTATTACAGGGGAGTGATTGCTATGTTCTTCATCTTCCTTGCTAATATTCACTATGCATGGATATAGTCTTTTCTCACCATGATTGCTAAGTATAATTGCACTAACTATGATATGCTAGACTTTATAGTTAATAATAACTTAGGGAATATCTTTGTAGTTCATCCTAATTCCATGCTAATGACTTGCTAGAATATCTGTTGAGGTGCTTATCATTATTATATGTGGCTAGCTGATCAGATTAATTATCTTTGTCACCATTATCACTTTACCTTTACTTAATGTGACATTTATACCTGTATAAAGAGATTGATAAATACTCTCGGTTATACATGCAATGATGTGTACTCAGTTCCATATTCTCATTCCATTATCAACCATGATACTTAGAAATCCCTTCCCAGTGGTAAAAATATAAATAACGATACCTGGAATACTTTCCGGTTAAAATGCTACATCGGTATTAATCTGTGCGCTTGCAGATCCCTTTTATTATTTATCTTGATGAGCAAATGCATATTTCAATACCGCGTCTCTCATGTCATGCTGGGGATGACAACTTGGCTTAAGTGGCATGAGGGATAGGTTTGGCATTTTTGGCGCCGTTATCAGAATTAGAAAACTAAGTCTACTTTTGGTAGTGACGTTAAGAATGCCCAACACACATGTTGCTTATGCCTAGCTTAATCACACTTGGTCACATAACATTAGCAACTTTGGTGTCACTCAATTTCCAAAAACCAAACTTGGGCTTTCAGCCGCCGTGCCGCCATGGCTGGCCCGCGGGAAGCAGGGAGGGAGAGGAGAACGGGGGAGGAAGGAGGTGCTGGGCCGGCTCGGCTTGTTGGGCTGAGCCACGAAGAGAGAAAGGGAGAAGTCCGACGCGCGGGTGGGCCGCGAGCGTGAGCGCGCGCGCGTCTGGCTAGGCTAAGCGAGGGGAAAGAAAAGGGAAACGGCCCGCGTTGAAGTTTTGTTTTTTCCCTTTCAAAAATGAGAAATAGTAATAGTTTTTATTTATTTGGTTGTGAATTATTTATAGCTCCAAAAATATTCAAAATTTTTGTGTAGCCTCTCTGCACTGTGTAATATTTGGGAAAAATTTAAAACTTGAAGTTTAAGTAATTTTTGTATGTGATTTAATTAGCTCAATTTATTATTAAATGCAACTTCCATGAATTTTAGTAATTGAAATAAAAGTCCAAAAATCATGAAATTAATTTTGGTACTATTTTAGGGTAAGATTAAACTGTAGAAAAAGTTTGGGCTTAATTGGATAAAATTTATTTTATTCTTAATTTCTGTCTTAATTAGTTAATTAAACATGTGTTTAACTTGATAATTTAGGATTTGTGTGACTTTGAGATTGCTTGTTGACCTTGGATCATTAACATGTGATGATCCATGGCATCTTATTGAGTTGCTTGAGCTCATGATTAATTTGTTAACTAGGATTTGTTAATGATGATTAATGTGTTTAACATATATCATTATTGGTTAATGATTTCTTGTGTAAGTAATTAGTGGTCTTGTGTTAGAATTACTTGTTATTAGATGTAACCTCTTGGGTAAAAACAAAGTTACGGTTAGTTAACCTTTAAATTAACCTTGTTAACTTGCAACTGTACCGCGAAGGAAAGTTGTATTCAAGTAGATAACTAATGTTTATCCTTTCTAAATGTCCCTTTTATACTATGCCTTGTTCATCATTATGCATCATGGCATGCATTCCATCCTATTAAGTCTCGTATCATTTATATATGTGTAGTTTATACGAGTGTTTTGGATCGTGTCGATCAAGCTTCGGAGAAGGTGATCCACCCGTGGTGTTGGTGTCAAACTTGACTTCTACGAGAACTAACCACCGCTGTAATGCAGGCAAGCCCCAGACATACAACCACTCTTCTATTTTATTAATGCTTTATTATACCTTAAGTCTAGTGTAATGTGCATTATGTTAGTAGGAGTTGGTTGATATCGTTGCTGCATGATTACCTTGATCTACATTTATATCCAGATGTTATCCCACAAGTATATGTAGGTCGATCTCTTATGCTTAGTAATGCTTAGAATTCGATAGAAGTCGAATAATATTTTCTTTGATCACAAGAACATGTTTATTTCTTGCTTATCCTAACCTAATGACAAGTCATGAGAGCATGTGGAAATGAATATGAGACCGGGTGGGGCATGGGAATCGTCTTGGTGGTTGGTCCCGTCTGTGTCGATTAAGGACCGTACGTTGTTGGCCCTCGAGTCAAGGAGTTTTTAATAGTACTAGCCATGTACCCATGTTGGGTAAGCCTTACTTCGGCTATTTCATCACGAGAACGTCTAACCTCGCACTGGGAGTGGAGAGATGACGAGAGTAGCGTGTACCCTCGGGGCTAGAATTAGGCCAGGTTCGAGGAGTACTATGCTCTCGGGTGGCGATGGACACGTTCTGGTTTTGGGCGACCCAAGTAAGAGTTGATATATGCAAGATTTGGTTCTACATATGTCGTGTGGTTAGGAAGCTCCAGCTGGGTAAATCAAGCAGTTCGAATCGTCGTTACTCCAAGAGAAAGGAGTCTTGACCTTGCACCAACATTATAGCAACAACTGGAACATGGTTACTGTTGGACTTGAGATGAAAAAGAAGTGAATAACAAGTGTAATGCTTATATTTATGATTGAGATAGATGCATGTGCAAAAGTTAGCTATAATTAGGCTATACTAAAACTGGAGCCAAAACTTAATTAAAAGTTTGAAAGCAAGAATCCACTGGTAATAAGCTTTTCTGCAAAACTTCTCTTTTCTAGCTTTACTACTTCCCTTAAGCCAGCATATCCTTGAAGTCTTTTCTTTCGTCGGGTAAGTCTTGCGGAGTACAATTGAGTACTCAGGGTTTGTTAACCCCTATTGCAGGTACTGACTAGTACTGTTAACCGAGCTCATGTCGGTGGGCTCAATATGATCTGGTTGTCCTCTCCTGACTTAGGTGTTATACCTAAGTTGTCTTCTGTAGTTCTACTCGACTTCCGCAATACATGTTAAGTTCGTAAAAGTTAACTTAATCATGATTATAAATTCATTGTTGTTATTCTTCCGCACTCTGATGTAAAGTTTTGTAACAAATATTGTAATGGTGTAGTTACTCCTTTGTTGATCCTGGTATGAGTTGTCAAACGTAGTTGAATCGGGGTCCTGCGAGGGCACCCGACAGATCTTCTTAGGTTATCTGGTGTACATGCATAGCCGTCAGAGGTCTTAGGGACAATGATAGATGCATGTGGGCCATATAATTTAGGAGGTTCTGCTACATGGGCTCATCCTCGTAGGCTGATGTAGTCATGTAGATGGTGATCGCCATGCGCTAGACCATAGACGTAGATGGACCACTCAAAATCGATGACCACCAAGCATGACTTTCATCACGGTTGGTTGCCTCTGGTCACGGTAACAACCGCGATCACCACGTAACCCAACTCAACAATGCACCGGGCAACACAACATAGGCGCTAGCTCCGGCTAGCTCACGTATCAGTCTTCACCACACATATATGTAGTATGTACCTACTAAACAAAGAAAGACAAGACAAATAAACAAAAACGAGATAAGAGGTTAGCTGCCCATGGTGGCTAGCCAGCCTACCCTCCATGAGGCTCCATCTCCTTACTTGCTTCTTGTCTTTCATATATTACCTTTGTTGATGCAGCCTATGCGCGTACGTTCTTCTAGTGGCCGGGTGTTGATCAGCCTCCCTCTGTTTCTCGTAGATACACAACACCTTGTGGTAGGCTATTGCAGCGTAGCGATGCTGCTGCGGGGCTGCCGTTGAGAGCCGCGCGGCGCGCGCTAGCTAGCCAAGTTCCGGTGCAGCCGGAGCGTGGTGCCTTGCCTTGCTGTTATGACCCTTTTCTCTAGGTCTCCTCCTCGGTCCTGGTGCCACCAGGCTATGTATGTGCGTTGATCTTCTTCTCCTTGGCGACATGTAGGTGCTGGCGTGCGGCTGCCTCGATCATCCCTTAATCGATCCGCTCCGAGCCTCTGCATGGCGCTTTGGTGACGGCAACTGTCTTTCTCTGTGATCCAATCAGACAGGTGTTTTATGGGCTCTGCCACATGCGACTACAAGGCAGAGATTGTCGTTTTGTTCTCATATTTATTTGGGTTTTGCTGGATCTATGTTGTATCTCTATTCTTTTTTTATGTGTTCGTTTCTATCTTGGTCTAATCGCTTCAACTCTTATCCATTTGTCTTGGACTCTTGGTCTCACATTTCCAAGTCAAACAATGGCTTAGGCTTGGGTCTCTGATCGGTCCATGGTGGATTCGATTTGGAAAAAAAAATCCTTGGCCGCTAAATTCGATCCGTTTTAGTCTCAAATTCATTGTCAAACCACCATCCGTACACTTATATTAGTTAAGGGATGGACAAACAAAAAAATAGGTGGTGAGAAATTTTGTCTCTTTATTATTAGATATAGATAGATATAGATATAGATTATTCTAGACTCCACTTCAAAGTACAAGTATCTTTTCTTTTTACAAACGCACATATACGAGTAGAGCCTTTTTACAAATGCACATATTCCTTCACTGCTGAGGGATGCGAAGCCTTTATCTGCTGGAACGAACGACATTGGGATGCTAAGGTAACTTAGAAGACGATGACAGAATCGACATGGTGTTTCATCTTCTCTAGGTTCGGCGAGATGGCGAACTGGATCATTAGCGGCGGCCCGCAGACGAGAGCCAGCGTGCCGTCGCCGCCCTCCGGCACGTGCTCCCGCAGAATGGCCTCCGTCACGATCCCGACGCTGTACTTCCACTCCACGGGGCGTTTCACCTGGCTGGTGACGTACCAGACCTTGAGCCTGTCAGGGTACTCGGCCGCCCACCGGTCCAGCTCGGCGCGCAGGAGGATGTCGTCCTCCGTCCGGTTGGCGTACACGAGGTGCATCTCCGTCCGGTCCTCCGGCTGGTCGCGCAGCACCGCCTGGATCACCTGGTATATCGGCGTGATCCCGCTCCCGCCGGCGACCATGGCGAGGCGGCCCGCCGTGCGCGGCTTGCCGTCGATCACGAAGCCTCCCCGGCCGACGTACTCGACGTGGCCGAGAGGCCCCTTCACGTCGACGCGGGCGCCGACCGGAAGCGAGTCCAGGTACTGGGTCATCCGCCCGCCGTCGGGGAACTTGCGGTTCTCGTTCCTGAAGTATACCTTCACCAGGAGGTCGAAGTGCCCGACCTCGTCCACGGGGCTCGTCGGCGTGTACGCCCGCATGCACAGCTTGCCGTCGATGGTGGCGCACACGAAGATGTGCTTGCCGACCGGGAGGCCGAGCACCTGGCCGGACGACGGCAGCGCGAAGCGGAACAGGCGGACGTCGCGGGACAGCACCGTCTTGGCAACGAGCCGGCAGGGGACCTTCTCCCGCGGTTTGGAGAGCGCGACGACGGGCGCCGCTGGGCCCCCGATGGGGGCGAGCCCGCGGTGGTGGGAGGCCTGCTGCTCGGTGCCGGCGGCGGTGACGAGATCGCCGATGCGGTACGCGTCGAGGAGCTCCTTGGCCTTGTCGGAGTGGATGGCGTCGAACTCCTCGGTGCAGTCGGTGCCGGCGTTGATGAGGATGCTGTCGGCGCCGCCCGGGTGGTCCTTGAGATACTCCGTGCAGTCGTAGACGTGGCCGTGGACGACGATCCACGCTGAGTCCTGGGACGCGTGCTTGCGCACCTCCGACATGGTGAACTGATTGGCGGTGTTCGTGGAGGTCGCCGCGGACGTGGTGCGTGGTGGGAGCGCCGGCGTGGCACCGGCAGCCTCCGTGGTCTCGAGGCGCTTCTGCTGCGCCATCCATCCGCCCGGCTGGTTGCCGGGCTGCACCGGGTGCTCAAACGCGAGCCCTATCTCCCACTTGCGTGGCCGGCACACGTTAACCTTCACCCTGAACCAGCAGTTGGTCATCATTCCCTGCAAACCCGTCATACAACATCAGCATCATAATAGAGAAACAGAGAACGTCGACATGGACATGGTTAGGAACAAGACACGGTGCCATGCCAGCAGTAGCACCAGCGGCACGTCCGTACCAAGAGGTTCCAGGTGAGGAACTCGGGCTGGGTGTTGAGCGATTGGTCCCATGCGCGGACGGCGATCTCCTTGCAGGCGAGGAGGTCGGCGAGCTCGACGTCAACGGACCAGAAGCACCAGCACCAGTACCTGCCGTACTTGGTGGGCTTCTCCGGGTGGTCCAGCGCGCAGAGGAGCCAGTTCTCACCGCCGTCCAGCGTCACCTCAACTCGCGTCACTTTCTTGCCACCACCTACAAACAAGTAGGAATGCGATGATGAAAAACACAGCGAAATATAAACCATTTAACCATCTGCTGCAGATGATGATGCTCCACATCGGCATGTAGGGTTACCCGAGTAGGCGAATCCCTTCATGGTGTAGGTGCGCTGTGTCGTGATGGCGTTGATGGGCAGGAAGTCATTGTGCCCTGGCGTTGTGATCACCGAGTTTGTGTTCATCTCGTTGATCACATACTCCGGCTTGTACCACCAGCCTGCATATGCATATCATCAGCATCGTACCTAAATCTGTTTCAGGAGATCAACACATGAAAATAAATCAGCATATGCGTACCTTCGGCGTCGGCGAGCTTGGCGTCGAGGTGGGACGGCATGAATCGGTTGTCCCGGTAATGGTAGTAGTTGTCGGACTCGGCCGGGGCGACGACGATGCGGCGGAGCCACTTGACCATGCGGCCGGCCGTGCATCCGGGGACGATGAGGCGCACGGGGAACCCATGGTCGGGCAGCAGCGGCCCGCCGTTCTGCTGGTACGCGAGCATGACGTCCATGGTGGGGTCCAAGGCCCTCTCGCGCGTGATGCTGGTGCCGTACTTGGATCCGCCGCCGCCGCCGCCGGGGAGGTCCTCGGCGCCCTCGAAGCACACGTAGAGCGCGCCGTCGGCGACGCCGCCGCACCGGCGCAGCACGTCGCGGAGGCGCGCGCCGCGCCACACGGAGGTGGACACGGCGCCGGGGCCCCAGTTGAAGCCCAGCGTCTGGCGCGCCATGTTCTGCTCCTTGCGCCGGTTGCTGGAGCAGACGAGCGTCACGGGGAGCTCCAGGGCCGGGAAGTCGCGGACGAGCTCGTCCATGGTGAAGCGCGCGGGGCGGCGGACGAGTCCGGACACCTCCACGGTCCACGTCGCCCAGTCCCCGCGCGGGACGGGCCCGTGGTTGCGCACGTAGTGCAGAGGGGCTGGCGTGATGAAGCCGTGCCGCATCAGACGCGGCAGCGGCGGCTCGCCGTTGAACGGGTGCTTCCCCGTGAGCCGGATCAGCGACGGGCTGCGCTCCACCCAGGCGTCCGCCGTGCCCTCGTCGCGCGGGTCGTGCACCGACGGCTCCACGCCGAGATGGCGCAGGTAGTGCGATCCGTACGTCTCGTGTGCATCATCATCCTGGTGTTCGTCGTCGTCAACCTTCTGGGTCGACGAGACAGGGTCAGGGACGACGAAGCTGCTGCCGCGCACGGATGAGCGGCGCAGGATGTCGCCCGTCACCGGCAGAGCAGGGGACGGCAAACGCTGCGCGGCGGCCGGGTCGAGGCTGGCCAAGTGCGTTGGCGGCTCAACACAAGTGCTCATGGTCGATCGATCGGCTGGTGAAAGTGAAACGTTACTTGTGCTGGCTGCTTGCTGGTGGGAGATGAGCAGCGAGCGAGCGCGTACTCCTGTCCTGTAGAGCGTTGTGCTCGTGACATGGTTAGGCAGATCGTTCGGGTTGTGTACGAGCAGTATATATACACACTCGCGGACTGGCTGGTGATGCTCCCACAATCCCGCGTATTAGACCCATCAGACGCCAACAAAAATTGGTTCGGAGCCGCCATTGAGCACAGGTCACTTGAGCGACAACCTGCTCACGGTTCCTCGCACGGTTTTCTCGTGTATATAATAACATAACCAAAAGAAGAAGAGAAAACAAGTGTGTGTATCATGATTCATGTGGAGTTCTTTAGGGGCAGCCTCGACGGAACGGCGCAGGGCTACGCGGCCTTGACGGGCACGGCGTGGTGCCGTAGGCAGCCCGGCCGGCGGCGAGTGGCGTGGGAGCCCGGCGCGGTGGCGCAGGCCGCGCGCGGCGTGGGGATCCGGTGCGGATGGCGCAGGGGCCACGCCGCGGCAGCGCAGGCCCCGACTGCGAGTGCGGGCCGCCCTGATGGGCGCGGCGCGTCGTGGCGTAGGCGTAGGCGGTACAAGGCGTGTGGACTCGGTGCGGGTGACGTAGGCGGCCCGGCGGCTGGCCGCGTGGGGGTCCAGCGCCGGTGGACTGCGGCCCAAGCGGCCTCAGCCGTCGGTAATAGAATCCTGAGACAAGCTCTTCAGGTGACAGAAGGAAAAAAAAAACTTGTCAATATTGATGAGGTTGTACCATTTGGAGCAGCCGTGCGGGTCAGTTCATGAATGCTTGACTTGTTCACTAAATAAGATTGCAGTGTGTGGTTAAATAAACCTGTCAAATATAGTAAAAAAGAATATTATCTTTCCACCGCAGCTCTCTTATTGCGTAGCATTGGGAGGTTATCAGGTTAATGTTTTAGGGACGATATAGTTTTACTGTATATAAATATTTAATATATAATTGGTTGTCATCAAACTCGTGTTTTTTTATTATGCTTTCAAATTATAAATCATCAAAAATATAATGTCATACCCTAAATATCACTGCAGTGTTAGCACAGTCAATATACTATTTAGATAGTGCATCTATTCATGAGAAAACCCAAAACCTATTTGTACTGATAAGCATGTACCATATTCTGAAGATTCCTTAATGATATGAATCTTTGGATGAGGGATTGAATTTTTAAGTCTATTGATCTTCACAAAGACTTTTTCAAACAAATGGAAAAAACTGGTTATGGATGTGGCCATTAATGTTGGTAGATTCTATTTACATTTTGATTAGGGTAACATGGACTTTTTTGTGCCATTCATTTTTATTCATGATCAATTATTAAAAACATATATTATCTTTTGGTTAGTTGATTTGTGTTTCTGACACCATAGCGTTAGCACGGGCAATATACTAGTTGACTATACTAGAAATGCTAGATAAATTCCTTCTCATTTTATGGTTTTGATGGATTGGTTTGTGCTCCATCCATCAACAGATGTTAGTGCTTGTAGGATTTTTTAGGACACTTTTAAACGGTATAAAAAACTCGACCCGCGGGGGTGACACAGCCCCCGGCCATTGTGCTTAAGAAGAAAACATTCTTACGCAGGTCGAGAAAACCCCTGAACCTCTGTCCCACCCATACACTGCGGCACCGCAGCTCCCTAAGACTAGGCTGACCTTACCTTAGACCTATACTTTTGCATGGGACAGACGAGGAAGTTTTTTTTCAATGCCCAGATAAACTGGGCCTCCTCCGGCCAACAAATCCATCCCCGAGGGGGTTCGAACTCTGGTCGGGAGAGTGCAAAGCGCACAGCCAGATCAACTGGTCTAGCGTTCGCTTGCCACTTTTAAACGGTATAGGAAATTTTAAAAGAAGAAAAGCTCAACTATCCGCGTGTAAAATTGCTCATGAATGGTGCAACGAGACAGATATGTGTAAAATTCAGGGGAGGACAGACCATTTCCTTGTGTTAGACGTGCTAAATGTCCCTTATTGGTGAACAGATCAACAACGTGTTGCTCAGCAGCCGGCCACAGGTCACGCACTATATATCAATTTGAATCGAGCAAATGCATGACGTACGTACGTCGGTTTTGTTTGAACATCTTGCAATTTGAATCGAGCAAATAAATAGTGTAGATGGATTTTATTTGAACCGTCAAGCATATCAGTCCGTTCGAGAAATAAAGAAGCTCCGATGATTGGGGAAAATTTTCCCTGACTCTGCACTAGTAGAAACAGTTCGACTTTCCCAGAACGGGTCCAAGTCAAACAGTAGCTGTAGCTTTGAATCACTTCTTTTTTGCACTAGGGAAATTAACATATAAGACCGTCGACTACGTATGCTACATACCAGTAGTACACTATCTAATAAAAAGTTCTGCATGCATATGTATACAGCGCATGAATTTTCAGAGTTTTGAAACTTCCTACTATGTACTTAGTGCGTGGCGATAGATATATACACGTAGGCCTTGTTTAGATGTTTGATTCGGGGCATCCCGAATGCACCGTATTGCACTATACGGTACTGTAGCATTTTTGTTTTTATTTGGTAATAATTGTTCAAACATTGATTAATTAGGTTTAAAATGTTCGTCTCACAAAGTATAACGAAACTGTACAATTAGTTTTTGATTTCATCTATATTTAGTACTCTATACATGTGCCGATATTTTGATATGATGTGAAATCTTCTTTTTGCACAGTGGAATTTGGGGTGAATTTGGCCGTAGTGACGCACTAACGAACTGCGTTCATTATCTCCTTTTTTTTCTGATGTGAAATGTCATGTCATCGCTATGGCGTAGGGTCTGTTGATTGGGTAGCGTGTTCCTCGTGTATTACTTTGTCGATGTCAACCAAGAATTAATTCAAAATACCTTGACTATTCCTAACAGCGGCTGCAAGAAGCCTCCAATTAAGTCGCAAACAGCTGTTATTGGAATCATTTGTTCCGTTAACTAAAAAAATGTAAGGAATCGATCGATGTTTCCATCAACCTAAGAAGTTTTCAAGAAGCTGACTAAACCATATTTGTCCAGAGATCCAAAGGCAATCTTTTAGCTAGCTGGACAAACAAGGGATATATCTCGTGCGTATTCGCTAAAAAAAAAGTAAGATCCAGATATATATCCACATTGACCACGTAGTATTTTTGAAGTTGTCACATATGCCACTTCAATAACGACAGCACAGAAGATGTAGCTAGCGTAAACAACTGTGTCCATACAACTACACATTCCATTCTCCAGTAATATATATACATTCCAACAATAACTAACCCTACAAGATGTACTCTACTCCGTAAGGGTGTATTTTGACATTGTGAGCCAGATGCAGTCAATCAGAAACACCTGAAAGTGGCTGTGGTTTAAGTAGATTTGGATGGAATTTGGTTTAAATTCCACTATAATCCGTCCCAACACATATTGATTGATGCAAATCTGACTATATTCAAACAAGGCCCTATGAAGTTAGTTATCCCAGGTCACCTCGTGATTTCCACTCCAAGAATTTTATCCCTGATCAATAATCCATAAAATCTAAGTATGTTAATTACCTACGGCTACGGTACTAACACTCGTCCCACGAGATGCACGCGTCCAGTTTATTTACCAATGTTTGTTGTTGTTGTGGACAAGATGCAGTATGCATGCCAACTCATGCCGCCAGCAATTAAACTAACGTTTCTTCATGCTGTTAATGTCACCGTAGTCAAGGTTAGTACGTGCGGGTGGCGCTAAACTATACGCGACGGGCACCGGCCGGCCAATAGATATCAAGTCGATCGACTACGCCGTCCCGTCTGGCGCTGCGACTTGACGCTTCCACCAGATCGAATAGAGATGGGATCATACACCAATAGGAATGATTTAAAAAACACATGACTTGACTTCAAAAATGGGATCAGATACATACTAAGGCAGTGAGATCAACTGTGTCACAAGTTGTTCTTGTTCATTCACGGGCGTCGAGCGAGCTCAATCAATGAACAGTGAAGAGATTGGTACATTATATATTCCTAGTCTTGAAATGATATGTAGATGACGCTGCTATGTACTGTAGCAGCAGTAGAGCCTAATAATTAAGAGATTGGGTACATGCATGTTCGTAGTACATACTGTACAGTAGAGCTTTGGGAGTTTTGCAATGGTTGTGTTTTGTGTGCGGACGCAAGGTCCACGAGCAAAACATGTATCTCAAATTAATAAATTGCAGAATGAAGGAAAAAAAGAGTCAGCAAGGCACATTTTTCTTTTTCTTTTTTTGAGAATAACAGCAAGGCACATTTTAAGTTTTCTAGGACGATAATCTAACCTACAATTACTCTATAATTAAAATTTTCATTATGACTGATCAATGATATTAATAATTACTGATTAAAACAACAAAACTTTCAATTTGTCAACTCTTACCTCTTAGTTATTATAACAAGAGCCTAGGCGAGGTATAACATATGTGGAACAGGACAAACATATAGCAATTAGTAAGTCATGTGTTAGTTTTATTTTTTTTCGAAAGGCGGCAAAAAGCTTTTGCCGGATTTTTATTAGACGAGGAAAAAGAGAAAAACAGATTTACAGTTTTACAAAAAACGAGCCTAAGCTCGCTGCCACTTTGGCACTCGGGCTAACCCCTCTACTCTGAAAACTACCAAAGAAATAAACTGGAGGAAACTAAATAAACACGCCACCTGAAGTACTAGCGAGAAAACCATAAAAGGGAGGAGAAAAAAAAGGAAGACCACTGCAACTAACTTCTTCGAACATTTGGTCTTTAGGCCAACTGATACTGTTTGATCTCTTCCTTGCACAAGAAGGCTACCTCCCATGGTTGCAAGCTTTTGTTTTGAAAGGTTCTTCTATTTCTTTTTTTCTATAGGTTCCACCAAAAATAGATCATGATAAACTTTATACTAGCGTATTTAAAACATTATAAACTTTGTACTGCTAGGTTTATAACTTTAAGATTTCAAAACTCTACACCTAATTCAGGAACTTTATTTTAGCTCATTTCAAACTTTGTACTGATATGCTATGAACTTTGCACACCTAAAAATGGAACTTTGTAATTTAAAACTTTGCACTCCATGTTTTGGAACTTTGTACTATAACATTTGAAACTTTTTTTTGACACCAACCTAAAAGCTTAAACTAATGGGGTAGATAAACAATTCACTTATACTTCGACACTGCTTCCCTGAATGTCCATGACCTCTCTACGAAGATCCCTTATCCCAATCTGCATCTTGTTGCTTGCAAGAAAGAAGAAAGGAGCACAGTGGAGTTGCTGCTCGTCATACTAGGCGTGAGGAAGAATATAAAAGCTGGACTGTTGTACTAGCTTGAATGCTTCGTCTGATTTTGGTGGGAAGTGTGAGCTGCTACTTCTGGCCTCATGTTTGATCTGCTCGTGATGAATAAGTAGCACAGAGAAAGAGAATTTTTCCCAGGTGAAGAGGGGTGTAGCCGTGTAGGGAGGTGCTAGCTTGCTGTACTCATGAAGAGAGTGAAGCAATAATTGACAGAAGTTTATGCTTGCTGCTTTCTTATTTAGGGTGGGTATAGTTGGTGAAAAGTTTTTGGGAAAATATCACATCGGATATTTCGTGCGATATCGGAAGGGGTTTTCGGATACTAATAAAAAAAACTAATTACATAGCTTGTCTGGAAACCGCGAGACAAATTTATTAAGCCTAATTAACTCATCATTAGCACATTTGTTACTGTAGTACTTTAGTGTCAAATCATGGACTAATTAGGCTCAAAACGTTCATTTCACGATTTCCAACCAAACTGTGCTATTTAATTTTTTTGTCTACATTTAATGCTCCATACATGTGCCGCAAGATTCGTTACTGTAGTTTTTCGTAAAAACTTTTTCGATCTAAACACAACCTTATTGCTAGTCGTCGGGAGCATTTTGGTCAGTTACTTTCATCGATTTAGATGGTAAAAGAATGGACAATTGATTTTAGCTAGATGGCTAAAGAATGGAAAAATAATCAAACAAAGTGAATGTGGACTGATTTTTTTTCCTGCTAGTGAATTGCATCTGGACTTGTTTATGCTATTAATAATGATCTTACGAAATTTACTGAAACTAGCCAGGTCTCCCGCGCTTCGCGCGGGTAGAACTGTTGCAAGCGGGGTGAACTGTTCATAACGGGTTTAGTACTGTTCATACCGGGTTAAGTACTGTTCACATAGTCGGTACTGTTCTGGATCCGGTACTGTAGTTAACGGGTGACACTGTTCACGGAGACCCGTTACTGTAGCTAACACTGTAGAAACTGTAGCTAACTCACCACGTTTAAAGACTTACTAGCCAGGCCCCCGCGCTTCGCGCGGGTAGGATTTGTTGCAAACGGGTCGACTGTTCATACCGGGTCAAAGAGACTGTTCACGTGTTTCGGTACTGTTCATACAGGGCGTTGTTCATCAGGATCCGGTACTGTAGCCTACCGCGCTTCGCGCGGGTAGGATTTGTTGCAAACGGGTCGACTGTTCATACCGGGTCAAAGAGCTGTTCACGTGTTTCGGTACTGTTCATACAGGGTGCTCTTCATCAGGATCCGGTACTGTAGCCTAACGGGTGGAACTGTTCACAGAGATCCGTTACTGTAGCTAACACTGTAGAAACTGTAGCTAACTCACCACGTTTAAAGTCTTATATAGATGACACACGTATGAATAAAGGGTGTCCTGTCATTTTGTTGCAATGTCTTCAAATTGACATGGGTGCTCAGGTTTATCAAATATGCAAAGCAAAGATGCAGTGTCTTGTTGGCCGTGATATGTTGGCTTGTGATTAGCTTGTGTAGTTTTGAGCAAATCATGCAAATTTCGTGCCATTTTTTTGAGCATCTAGTGTATTGAATGGTTTCCCGTGGTTGACGATTAATGTGTTTGGTCAAAAACGCCGACATTGGTGATTCAAAGAAAATTACATTCATCTTGTTTATATTTAGGTAACTGCTCTAATACTTCTCTTTTTAAAAATTACACAGATCTTAAAGCATCTCATCTAGTCAAATATTTTTTATTAATTATTTTTCACTTGAACCTGGCGCGTCCAAGCCCATCGATCGAGCGTCCACTCCTCGCCCAAACCCAAAGTAATGTCTCTCAGATCCCCTTTGTTCGATGCCCGCTTGCTTCATTTTCCTCGCGTTGAAGGAGACGGGCGGCGATCCGACCATTATTCCCGGCGATTGTGCTCTTGCGCTGGGAGCCGGCGGACCAAGCACGGCAGCACCTCCATTCTCCGGATCAGGTAGTCGCAAGAACCGGGAGGCTGTGATGTGAGTTCGCCATCGCGGTAGTGTCACACGCTGCGGGGAACCGCCGCACGCTGGCAGCGTCATGCTCGCGCACGCGCACGTGAGGAGCGATGCCGTCTCGGCATCGTCCAGTGCTCTCCGTACCCTCAGTAACAGACGCGGTATCAAAACTTTAGGCCTTCCTTAGATTGAAAAAAATTTCAAACTGATAAATAGTACCACTTTCGTCTTATTTGACAAATATTATCCAATCGTGGATTACCTAGGCTCAAAAGATTCATCTCGTGATTTCCAACTAAACTGTGTAATTAGTTATTTTTTTACCTATATTTACTACTTCATGCATACTCCCTCCGTCCCATTGAAAGTGTCGTTGGAAAAGCGTGTCTCCCTCACAAACACGTTTCTCGGGCGACACTTTCAATGGGACGGAGGGAGTAGGTCCAAAGATCAATGTGATGGAGAGAGTAAAAAAATTTCAACTTTTGAAGTGCATTTAAACAAGGCCTTGTCTGCACCCTGGCTGTCGCCGCCCGGCTCGCCACCGAAGCCCGCGCCGTCCTCTGCAGTCTGCACCGTCCTTCAAACATCTAGCGACGTTCAGCCTCCAGGCCTTCGTTCCATAGAATGGTGTACCTAATCAGGCAGCACAGCACGTGTATGTGTGGCATTAGGCCGGCGCCATCCTCCTCCATGGCCCCGACGCTGAGACGACACGCTCCTCTCCAGACCAGAGCGAGCGGCGAGGATGACGGTACCTCTCGCGGCGGTTCCAGCGCACTGGGAAGTCGGAAAAGAAAAATGGAGTTTGTTTGGACTGAAGATGGACTGGGTTCAGATGGGCTGGGCTCAGGCGTGACCTAGATGAAAACAATTAAGAAAATATATTTAATTAATTAGGTGAGCTGCTTCGAGATTCGTATAAGTTTTAGAAGGAGTGTAGATTTCTAGAAACCTACCTGTCCATGGGTTGTTTATATCTATACCTAATAATAAAGAGGCAAAATTTCAGGCTCTTTTTTTTCGTCCATCCATTTTTTAGTTTGTCTTCCTCTAACTACCGAACAATGGAGAGCTTCTTCTGTCCGGACTTATATATATATACTTAAGTCTATACCCAATATGATTACTATATATAGTAAATTCGGTTTTTTCCTTTTCCTATTCCGTCATCTGTTCACTAATACTAAAAAGGCAAAATTTCTACCATCAATTTTTTTCTGCCGCTTTTAGTTGGGCAGGCTCCTTTGCCCTCCCTCGAGTCCTCGAGTCAGTTCCAAATATGGTACTACATATATTTCTTTTAGTTTGATGAGGCAGTACTCCCATAGCAGTACACAAACTAATCAAGATAGATGGAAGCTTCACCACATGCAATGTTAATCGCTGTTTCCATCTTATCTCCAGTTAACACCCAAATTTTTATGCCAGCTGCAGAGAGAGTTTCAATGCATGCAGAGAGAGTTTCAATGCAGGTTGGCACCCCTTCTTGCAGTTTGTCCTATATAGCTGTGCACCCAACTAATACAGGGTCTTTTTCAATCAATTCAGCCACCTACAGGGTAAAGAAGGAAAATTCAATCACAATGTTGCCAGCAATAGCAAAATAATTTAGCTTCAACTTGAAGGATCACCTATTCTTTTATAGAATGCAGATAGTCAGTAGTGATTTGCATGATAAAATTCACATATAAACCAATGAAAAAGGTATATTCTAAAATAGGAATTGAACAGATTAACACTCAGATATCATCACTCCCATAACAGTAACGTGTTCACCAAAATGATTTTGATATAACTACTGTGGTTTATTTTAAAATATTCTTTAATATCTAATTGGGGTCACCATTACAGGATGTTCAGACCACTTAGCATTGGTATTGCAGCAAATGACAACAAACTAAACAAAACTGCAATAATTGCACATGGCTGCTTTGGAGGCATCGACCACAGGACCTAATTAAGTTTGATGAGGCAGTACTCCCAGAGCAGTACGTCAAGCAAACACATGCAATCTTTGTCTCCGTGATTTTTTTGTTTTTGTTTATTTTATTGCAGCTTCCCTTTTTTGTCTGTTTATCCACTACGAGGTTTTTCTTTTTTTCATAATATAAAATATAAATAAATAACAAATACAATATTACGTGTTTCTAAACCATATACTTTTTTTCTCACTGACAAAGATTTCCACTACCAAATTATTGATGTAGTTTTGATTAGAAACAAAATTTGTTCTTATTAAACCTAGATTATTAACCAATGATCTAACTAATCAAACTATAAACTAATTTTTTTATAGTTTCTTGTTTAATCCAGTCTAAATAAATGTGTCTTTACAATCCTCGATGAGGGCTGGTATGTGAAAAATCAAGAGAGGTCACCCATCATATTCTTAATGGATAAACCGATCTTTTGAGACTTTGACATATCGATAACTATCTCCTTGTCGACTTTAACCATATATTAGAACTATTGATTTTCCAGTACTCAAATATCATGAAACTTAATATAATCCTAGCAATACATGAATAGAATAAAAAGTAAATTTATGATGTATCTAAGTCTAAATATTTATGTGATTTGCAAAGACATGACAAAAAATTATCAAGTTTGTTTTCTTAATTTCATACATTGTCCTATTATTGTCACATTAACTTATATTATGGATGTCATATTCATCATAAAATAAATTATATGTTTTAATTTTACACAAAGAGCAAAACATAAATAATACATACCATTCTTATCGCCATTTCCATAAATATTTGATAGTTTTTCTCCCGTTGCAACGCACGGGCATGTTTGCTAGTCTAAAAAAAATCCAGTCTATGGATTGTTCATGCCTGCGCCACCGACCTGGAAGGAAAAGGCTAACACATAGAAGACTTACCCAAGGATTTTAATTTCGTTATCGTAAAAATTTCGGTCACCACCGAAATTACCGAATTTCGTGAAATTCGGCAGAAATTTCGCTGAATTTTTTTTAGAGATTAGGACATGAAGTATGTTGTTTCTAAAAAAAGTTTAGATCTAAATAAATATTAGTATGATTTATGACTACACATCTATTGAATAGAAGAATATACAATATAATCAATAGAAAAATACAAGTCTAGAGCTATACATCACATGTATTAGAGTATTACAAAATTTCGGAGTTTTCTTTCGGCCACCACCGAAATTACCGAATTTCGTGAAATTCGGCCGAAATTTCGCCGAAATTTTGAACCCTGGACTTACCACATTAAAATTGTTTCCTTCCGACGATTTGCTCTGGCTGCACTGCCGCCTTCGGTTGGAGTCACAACGCGGAAGACCGAGCTGAAACATCCGGGCCGTTTCCATGTGTCCCATTCTGATCCCATCGGCCGGCCGGTGGCGGGCCGGCAGGTAATGTTCCACGTTGCCAGCGCAATGGCGCCGCCGATGCGTCGCCTCCTGTTGACCTAGCGGCTAGCGCGCTTCTTTCCAAGTTGATCGCGTGTGTCGCGTGCGACTTCCTGGCCTCCCCGCCGCGGAGCTTTCCTCGCTTGCTGTGTCTTCTCGCATCGCCGCAATCACCCGATCCTCGTAGACAGGGACGGAGGATCGATATGACGAGGTATGGCTATGGCTGAATCTCTGAGAAGCTTTCCTTCTTTTCTTTTCTTTTTTTCTTCTGTCGGACTGCTGGAGGAAGAGGACGAGATGGGTCTAAACGAATCGTATTTGGGCTCTATTTGGGTCGTTCCGGTTTCTCAGCCCATGTAAGTTCCCATATCGCTGTTGCCTGGTGCAAGTAGGGATGAAAACGGATCAGATACGGACGGATATCACTCATATTTATTTTCATATTTCTGGTCGGATTCGGATTCGAATACGGATAGTGTCAACCATGCTGGATAGGATATGATTAGATATCGACATTATACATATGCGATTTAAGTATTCGGATACGGATACGGTATCGGATGTTGAATATCTGGACTCGGATACGGACAGATCTGAACCCCTCTAAACGGATTCGGTCTTGAATACGATTGGAAAATATTCGTACCGTTTTTAGGAGGCACCATATCGTCGAAGAGGCAATCCGTTCTCGTGGCGAATGAATTGGGTTCCACTCCAACGAGCATGGATGCGTTGGCCGCACAGTTCTCGTGACATGGATCAACTGATTATTAGCTAGGGACACCGTCCGGCCGGGGCTAGCATTTCCAGTGGGAAAATTCTGGTGGGTCTGATCCTATGGGGACTACTAGGCACGTAGTTGAGCGCTACGTCCATTATGTGTATATAGCTTAATTAGCATACTTGACAGGTTGCCACTTGCCATGCACATTATAAAGCATCCAAAGGTCCAAGGCGGTATATTAAGGGCGCGTTTGGAGGGGCTCCGGCCGGCTCCCGCTCCGTCACTGTAGCGCGCTACTATCAAGAGTTTCAGTCGTTCGTCGTCCTCAGCTCCTGCTTCCTGCTTCTTGATCGATCGTCGATAGCTGGATGCATGTACGCTAGAGCTGCCCGACGAACCAAGGGGCCGTATCAGACTGCTGGTGGCACCATATCTGGATGGGCAGGCCCTTGCTGAACTCGACGTACGGGTGCGCCATCGGGACGTCCTCGCCGTCCAACCTCCAACTGTACTGGAGCACGAGGTGGTGCAGGAAGAAGGCAGCCTCCACTTTGCCCAGCTCCGAGCCGGGGCACAGCCGGAGTCCGCCGCCGAACGGCGCAAACTTCTTGCCTGACGACGTCTGGTCCAGCCCCTGCAATGCAATGCAAATAACGAACTCATCGCATCAGTAGCTAGGGAGTACTGTGATCGAATCGATCAGATCAAATCAAACAACATGCATGTTTCATGCGTACGTACCTCCCATCTGCAAGGATCAAACTCTTGGGGGTTCTTGTAGAGCGCAGGGTCCAAATGAACGGAGCCCAAAATTGGCAGAACTTTCCAGCCAGCTGGGATCACATACCCTGCCAAAACAAAGTAGAGTATAGGGATTAGGGGGACACTGGAACAGCCACTATAGACATATCCTCTCGCAGTATACTGATTTTTACACTAGTCATTGGGAGGCACCACACACCAGTAGTAGATACCACAAAACTAAGGAACAGTGTAATGATCCTCCCATCATGCATGGCAACTGTGTTAGAAATGATCATATGAATATGATCACAGCAAAAAGAAAAAAAAGTACATCCATTATATTTTACCTTTATATTTGACATCCTTCAGTGCCTTCCGGTGCACAAACTTGACAATGTTACCGCATCTCAACGTTTCGTTGACAACCTGCAACATCATGCAGGCAAAAGTCGTTGGCTCCATTTTAATTCAAGTATATATCATCTGGATTATTCATATGGAGTATCACGCTAACTAAACACATGGATGAATAATCTTTTTGTTTTCTTCAGATAACAAGAGGGATGAGTTTGCTTATCGTCCGCTTGTCAATAGAGATGAATCAACCAGCTTACACGTTGGGTATATTCCATCTTCCTGTAGTCGTCAGCGGTCAAGAAGTCATCTGTCCCCTTGCTTGACCTTATGCTCTCATGCTCTACCTACATATTACACAAGAATTTGCTCAGGCTTAATTGTCAACACAACAGTTTGATCAGCAAATTAAACTGATCATTCGCCTTAAAATGCAAAGGTATATATATGATCCCTGCCGTACGTACCTTGAGTTGCTCCAGACACTGGGGAGATTGCCCGACGAAATACACGAGCATGGACAGCAAGACGGAGGTGGTCTCGTAGCCTGCTAAAAGCGAGTCCAGCACGAAGGTGACCTTGTCATCGTGGGACAGCTCGCTATTTGCCATGAGCACGTCTATGAAAGCAGACTTCCTGAAGGACCCATCATCGCCCTTCCATCTCTCGTCCATAATCTCTTCCAAAGTGAGAGATATCTTCCTCCTCGCCTGCTCATAGTTCATAAGGCTAAATTAAGCGATGAAGAATATCCGAAAAGTAAAACTATGGTTCGAGAGGAACAACCCCATTTTAGATGGAGTGGAGCATCGTGAGCTCATCCCTCAAATTTTATGGAATAACTATCAGCTTGTTCGCTTGAGCTTTCAGCCGCTTATTTTTAGTCCATCAACAGTGTTTTTCTCTCACATAAATCAGCTAACAGTACTTTCAGCCGCTTATTTTCAGCCCAAGCGAACAAGCCCTAACTGAATTTTTAGTAATTTTCAGATAGCAGTTAAAAGAACAACTCAAAGGAACAATTAAAAAAAATTTATATCCCAACAATGACAAAATTGCATGCCTGAACAATAACAAAAAAAAATCAGGCGCCTAAGATATTTGACCACGGATATACTATAGTTACGCACCTCTACAGCTCTGGCATACGGTGTCCCTGGGATGTTGAGAGGGACAGAGACGAGCCCCTTCATGAAGGTGGAGTAGTGCTCCAGGAGCCTGCGGATGAGCGGCGCCTCCGGGGACAAGCCTACCACCTGCTCCACGATCGCGCCGAATGCAAACTGCATGCCAAGTGCCGGCCAAACAGGCATACAACCCAAAGTCAATTCAAGCCAGAAAGAGACACGCTAACTTAGAGCTTGGGATATGATAGAAACTAGGAGTATAGAAAGACCACGCGTGCAGTGCAGTGTGCCAGTGTGCAGACAAAACATGCACACGAGCGGCTACAATGCAGTGCTGCTGTCCCTTGTCACACGGGATCTTGTCTTGCCGGCCACCGATCTGGAGACCTTGTACACGTACAGCCACAGGAGGCAGGAGCTATAGCGCGCCTGCGCATCAACATGGCTAGCGGCTAGAGATGGTGGAGAGAGCTGCTGGGACGTCACCTGTCTTGCCTCATCGCAGAAGGCAACGGCGCAGCGGCCGCGCCAGGACGCGACGACGGCGCGCGCGGCCCGGTCGACGTCGGCGAGGTAGGCAGGCCGCAGCCCCGTGGAGGCGACGAAGGCCAGCGCCATGCCGCGGATCCGGCGGTGGCGCTCGCCCGTGACCACCAGGAGGGAGGACGCGCCCAGGATGCCGCGGATCGGGCCCGGGTAGCTGCACTGGAACAGACGCTCCTCGTTCTGCAGCACGAAGTGGTTGAGCTCCTCGTCGCACGACACCACCGTCGGCGCGCCGAACAGGTGCGACTTGAACACCGAGCCGTACCTGCATGCCGGCCGAGCACGGCACGGTGGCGCGACAGCGGCGTTGGCGTATGCATGCCGCATGGGAGAGAGAGACCGTCATGAACAACGACGCATGTACTGCTTGCTGGTACTAGTACTTTACGATGTTGACTACTAGATAGAATGCATGATGTGCATGGCGACGAACTTAACGAACCTGGTGATGTGACTGTGCAAGAAGTCGCCGGTGGTGTTGGAGGCGTGGGGGCGGAGGAAGCCGATGGTCTCACCGACGAGTGGCCAGCCGAAGCTGCCCCTTGGGGCGCCGGGGTTGCGGAGCAGCGGCACGAAGTGGCGGTACACCACCGCGGCGAGGACGACGACGGCTACAAAGACAGCCAGCAGCACAGTCGTCACCATTGTACACCTTCCAGATGTACAAGTCAAAAGAAAGGGCCGTGAACTCTTTTTTTAGAGGCAAAATAAACGGGACTCTAAGGTATGTATTGTTGGTTTGCGGGGAGGGGGATGAGGCCCCGGCCCTTTTTATACGCATATCGTATGCATGCTTTTTTGGCAGCTAACTAATGCTGTTTACTCAAAAGGAATCCTTGAGTTTTTACCTTGCAACCTCTACTTATATATGCTATGGCTTATTTCAGGAGATATATCTACATATATATTATAGTATATATTGATTTTTTTTGTGAAACTTATAGTATATATTGATTGATTGTATGGCTTACTTCAAGAGATATATCTACATATTATAGTACAGTATATTGTTTGATTGATATAGTCCAAATGTTCCATAGCGTACTATGCTCATGGGTCACATGGGTAATGCTGCTTCTTAATGTGATCCTTCAAGATACTTTGAACTAAATAGCTACTAAGTATATCTTTTTCTAAGTATCATGCACATATTGTTAGGCTTTTTTTCTAGGTATCACACACATATTGTTAGGTTTAATTAGCCCCACGAAAGTTGATGGCGGAGAAGCACAACATATAAGGTGGGCCAACCCTTACCTAGATATCAGGCCAGTTTTTTAGGTCGAGTTAGGTCTGATGTCTTAGTAATTTGTTGTAGGCTCCGATCGACCTAGGCATGAGGGGTGCCGGCTCATGGGTATATAGTGAGCTGAACTAGATCCACTGCGCACTTTAACAACTATCGACACACAGCTTTGTTAATAACTATGTGTCTGATCTTTTAGCGTCTAAGCCGCCTTAGGCAGTGAAGGCGTCAGTCCAGACTAGGCATCCGAAGTGGTTACCGCCTCCAGCGGGATGTACGAAAGTTAATGTTGATGCAGCGATCTCCAAGAACTTGGGTAGAGCTTCCGTGGCCGCTGTTGCCCGTGATCAGGCGGGGATGTTCTTGGGAGCTTCAGGTGTGGTTCTTGAAGGTATTACTGATGTTGAAACAGCGGAGGTGATTGCATGCAGGGAGGGTTTAGCGCTGGCTTCTGATCTAATGCTCCAATCCATCCGGTTAGCTTCAGACAGCACTAACGTCATAAGAAGTCTTGAAGAAACAGGTATGGGCCTGTATGGCCAAGTTGTGAAGGAGGTGAAGGCTAGGGCTCGTGATCTTAATTTTGTTGATTTTGCTCATGAGAATAGAAGCTCAAATGTTGATGCTCACAACCTAGCTAGAAGCTTAATCTCTTTTGTACCAGGCAGGCATGTCCGGCTGCTTACTCCGCCTGAGGGCATTTGTAATTCGTACGACCAACTCAATTAATAAAGAGTGTGGTGTTTCCTCAAAAAAAAGCGAAATATCAGAGCTCATAGTAAAAAAACCTAAAAAAGCCTCAAGGGGCACGTGATGATAGGGCATCTCGTGAACGTTTTTGAAGGGTCACATGAGTTGTGTGTGAGGAGAGTTGGACTTGGGGCCTGAATAATGTCTTCTAAAGTCCCCACAGGTTGTGGGGAGACTATTAGGTTTAGTGCTAGATTGGAAGTTGATGGCGGGGGGTACAACATATAAGGCAAGGCAGCTCTCACCCATTAGGATAGTCTTTTGGGTTGAGTTTGGCCTAATGACTTGGTTTGTTGTGGGCTCTAGTGGATGGATCTGGGCCTGGTGTTACACCGACACATGGGTATAGCAAAATTGGACGGATCTGTTGCAAACTCTAATACATATGTGATGTTTCGCACATTGACATGCTCTCGAGCACATAACATCAACTAGTATTTTTTTGTTGTAATATATACTTTAAATACAAAAAATATATTTTATGAAACTACATCTCAAAATAAATTTACTAGTATCATTTCTAACTATCCAAACTTAGCACACAAAATTAAGTTCAAACCAATATTTGCTATAATAATTGGCTACTTGCAACTTGAAGGCTCACTTGCTTGAATTGGAGAAAGTATGTATCAATTGGAATGTGAAGATATAACTAATCTTTTGCAAAAGAAACCATTATCCATCAAAATATAACAAACATTTGAGCTCCAAAATCTTATAAAAGGTAAGAGGGTACCTTAAAAACACTAATTTGACTATCAATGATCCTACCATATATATCACTAATTAGACTAGGATAAAATTGAATATCCTACTATCCAAAACTAGTCCCCCTTACTACAGTAATGGAGAGGGCAAAACAGGGGTGACCCTGTATGCAATATCGATCTTTGAGTGAACTCCATTATATAATAGTCTCGCTAACATTGGAGCAAGTGGAAGGGAATGAACAAATCAAAGTCTGGCATAGTACATAACTTCATGTATTCGGGTTATAAAGTTGCCAATAAGCTAGAGTTCAGAGAGTCTCTGGCATTGACTCAGTTTTAATTTGTATAGTCTAGAAGAGCTCAAATATTATTCATCTATGAGGTTTGTTTTCCTCATCTTGTTGTGCACGGGCTAGAGGAGTTACATATCTCCTACTTTATCTCAGTATCCTAGTGGTGGATTTGATTTATGAGCTTCCACTTTCGTCAGTTGTGGAGTTGGATGCGATGGGTCTAATCTCCTTCATATCCACAAAAGTCGTTGAGGCCAATTAATCATCATTCAAAGTTATTTACGGATGCCTACAAAAGTTATGGAACATTTTCATCGCCTGCACTGTTCCAAAGGGTTCACCCTACCGCATCTGGTCTAGAAGCTTCTTTCACATTCATCCTTTATTACTATGTATTTCCAAGCTTCAACCAGGTGTTGATGCCACGAGTTAATACATTTTGCGACCAAGAAGATGATCAGGAGGGATTCTCAATGACTCCATTGTAATTTTGTCTTTCTTAGTCTTAGGATCCTTTGTGTAATTTGTGGGATGCAGTTTCTTTACTAACATGAATTTAACCTAATTTGCAAAAAAAAATGTCCATGCATGTCCACCTTATATTACCACTTGATATAGGTTCGATGAAGCTCTGCTACCTCCTCTACCGCTACTTCCATCTTGTTTCTCTTTCAAATCACCAAACCATCACACACTCAATCTCCCCCCTAAGTCCTCCTATATCATTGTGAAGTAATCGCTCAAAGCCATTTATTCACGTCGATCTCAATGTCCATTTCAATTTTCTAACCATCTAAGAGATGCCTAGAACAAACTATATAGAGTGTCTTTGGTTGGGTGGCTAACCCCCTATCCAGGCTCTAGGAATACAGTTTAGGTTAGTTTATTGGTTGCCTATTTTTGGCTCATATAGCTAGGCCTAGCTAATACACCGACCCTCCCTTAGCTTGGCTTCTTTAGAAGGCTGGGTGGGCTCGTTTCCCGCAAGGCTGGCTTGGCTAGCACACGGTAAGCATTCATGTCACCTCAAGTGCTCCTCTTGGTGCCCTGATGCTTTGGTGCTACGTGGCACCAAGCGAACGGGTGTACATGTGGGAAGCAAGGTGTGGCCTGAGCATAGGAACTCCATGCAGTGTAGTCGGGGTCCATAGTTCTTGAATGCACGCACCTTGGAAGTAGTGCACATGACAACCGTGGCAGGCTCGGAGCACTCGGAGGACAATGGAGAGGTGGAGTAGGTTGCCCTCAACTAGTAGAGGAGGACGAGCAGCCGCAAGAGCTTCTTGATATCCCCTCGGATGCTCGTGAGTAGGTAGGCAAAGGAAGGCAGCATGGTGATGTCCCAGCGCACATAGGAGGGTGACGGGAGGAGCGCAAAGAGCACGAAGGAGGTGGAAAGGCCCGAGAGCATGGAGAGGAAGAGCAGATGGTGGCGGCGGCAGAGGAGGAGGAGGAGCAGCAACAATGATGACCATGGTGACGGCAAAGGTGACTGCTACATCCTCTTCTCACTACTTGATCGACAAAATTTGTTTCTAATGAGACAGATGAAAACAGGGGGCTGCTACAACTAGATAAAACATCCTCACACCATCCTGCCAACACTTAAACAGGCTGACCCATAGACTTAACCTAAACAAAAATCTCAGCAAGATTGCTCCTAATGCTGCTCCTGAGAAATATTTGGGGAGTGTGCCATCTTATAGAGTTGGATTTCTTTCTTGATTAAGAACGCCAGCTGTAATAGTTGCAAAGAGGTAGGTTAGAAAGTTCTTGAGTTCGTTTCTTCCCAAATATACCAAAAGTAAACCATTATACCATCAAGTTGTCTCTCTCCTCTTCTTTTTTCATCTTGCATCTTGTTTTTTTTTCCAATATCGATCTATAGATGTAACCTGGATGGTCCAGATTCGGTGGTGGTTGGAGCAAAGCATGTAGATTTGAATCATTTGGCCAGCCTTTTTTTTTGCAGATCATTTGTTGCTAGTATCTTCTGATGCATGAGAGTCTTGCAAAGAATCTACATTTTGGATCTGCTTTTGCTTTCCATATTGGACATAATTTCATCCAAGTGGTCCTGCCTTTGAACTGGATGAGATAAGAACTTTTAGTATAATAGATGTCGCCAGGCTCCGCCACCAAATTGTATATATCCTCTTGTCCATGATCTAAGACCATCTTCTAATGCAGACCAAAGAGCCACAAATTGAATTATTTCTTCTCTTGAGTTGATTCGGGGTATGTGGTCAATCCATTTGTTATTTTGCACAGCCTTTTGGATAATGATTTTTTCCTTGATTTATCTAATAGTAATGGCGCAATATTCTTCGGCGCCAAGCCATTAACCCAATTGCAGTGCCAGAACGACGTTATCACTAGGTCAAGGCAGAGAAGAGCTCTTTGTCAATCTTATGACAAGGCACCTCCATTTGTGTCTATGCTCGATCCTTACATATCCACTTGTGCCACATTCATCTTAGGCGTAGTGTGCTGATCAATTTGCTGAGATAAAACAAAAATGATTTAAGCATTTATGACCAAAAGGGAAGTACGGGTATAATGGAGACATGCCCCTTATATTAAATAGGAAATTATATCTCTATCTATCTATTGTGCGTGCGGATAGTGCTGATCAATTTGCAGTCGGTTGCCAGTCGCTTGTGGACTGTGGTAGCAGATCGATGGTGATGCAACATGATATCCTGGACGTTGGAATAATATCCTTTTTATTTCTTTGTTTTATTTTATTTACTCATAGATAGATCGATGAGGAGTACGGAATATATAGCTAGCTAGCTCGTACGCTAGCCAGGAGATGTTTGTGTGTGTCGTCGTCAAGGCACGGCCGCCGTGTTTTTTCCCCCCGGAAGTCAACAGCGGTGCACGGTGCACCGGTCGATATCCGGTGCGCCGCGCGGGCGATTTGTAGACACAATTATTATTTGCTCCTAATCTGAACCACACGTTGATACGAACACATATTTTTTTAATATATACTATACGTACTGGATGGTCGGCACGTAAGGCAAGGGCAAGGCAACAACGGCCTCGTTTAGATCCCCGACTCGGGGTGGCCAAATCTGCACAGTGCCACCCCCGAATACTATAGTATTTTTGTTTTTTTAGTGGTAATAATTGTTCAAATTTTGATTAATTAGGCTTAAAATGTTTGTCTCGCAAAGTATAACAAAACTGTGCAATTAGTTTTTGATTTCATCTACATTTAGTACTATATATATATGCCGATATTTTAATGTGATGGAGAATCTTCTTTTTGCATAGTAAAATTTAGGGTGAATTCTGGAATCTAAACAAGGCCAACGACCAGAAGCGAGATATAGACCTGCCATGCGCACGTGTGTACTGGTTCTGTCGGAAGCGTGCGCCGTCCTGTACTGTAGATAGGCAGCGCCGCAGGCCCCAGCGCCAGCGGTCCGGTCGCAGGTGTGCCCTGTGGCCGTGGGCGTGTGGCTGGCCTGGGCGAAACGACGACGCTTGACGCTGCATGCTGGCGCACGTACGGCCCGTCGGTGCCCGTGATCTCACGCTCCTCCAGGTCACACGAGGGCCAGTTTCTTCTCGTGTTTCTCTCATAGTACTGTATCTCATTGGCATTGCATTGTGCCATTGTTATGACCTTTTTAAATTCCTCCATCATCCGTCCATCTGAGTTTTGTCTGCGTACACGTCTCCGCGGTCACCTTTTGACTTGACTTCTCTGTTGCTTTCTTGTCATGGTCGCGTCAAAAACAGTTGCAGGGATATAGATATAATTAAAAATAAACTCTCTAGAGTCCAAACCACTCCTTAAGAGTTACTGCTACAAGGCTACAAATCTACAATACAATATCCTACGAAATCCTACAAAGTGGTATTATGATAGATAGATAGACAGATACATGCTCCCTCTCTCCAACAAAAGATATAATTATGTGATATGTGTCAGTCAAATTGACTCAAGTTTGATCAAATTTATAGTAAATAATATTAACATTTATGTTTCTAAATAAAATTATTATAAAAATATATTCTATAACTAATCTAATAATACTTATTTTATATCATAAATATATATTAGTATTTTTTATATAAATTTAGTCAAAGTTCAAACCGTTTGACTTCTCGAAAAGCGAGAATTGCATGTTTTGTGAACGAAGGGAGTACATAGTATGCTTTCTATATACAGAGAGACAGAGAGAGTAGGGTAGTTTTACGGTGCAGTGACGTGATAGAAGCCTTCAACCTCAATAATTAGCCCAATAATCTCTTGAGAAAAGTGTGAGCCTTTTTAATTTTTGCTGGTTTCTGGCCAACCGATAAAACTTAAGGTTTGGTTGAAACATGTTACTCCCTCCAACACCAACAACCTTTATGAATTAATCAAACTTCTTTTACAATATGCTTTTGAATTGCACACTATTAATCCTTATTATATGGTTGAACGCATTTAGGCCCAATGTGGTGTGTTCAGAGTTTTCGTGATTAATGAGCACAAGTATTATGACTAACGTGTGTTTTACTATGGTGAATACAATTGAGTTAGTCACAATGAAAATGGGCACAAGTGTCTTGGCCCCAAGACTGGATATTTATGAAATGTTAGTACAAGATTAAAAAAAAAGTTAATCAGCATCCCGTAACCTTGTATTGGATATTTTAGCCACTAAGTGATCTTAAATGAAAAAAGTTTTGACTACAAAGTATTGGATTGGACCTATTGGATGGGCCGGCCCATGAATCTGTGCTTTCATTTGGATTCATCTCACCCCTCGACTTATACCGACGTTGAACCAAAGTGTAGGATGACTTCTAGGCATGTTTCCTTCGCATGGGATGCATTGGTGGGCAGACGGGGAGTCGACCGACCTAGAGTTAGGTCACTTGACCTCCGATTTGGCCCATTTTCATCCATTTAAGTTCCTATACTTATATAGTCACCAAAACTCATAGGTTTGATTAGAGTTAGGATGATGGGCTAGCCGAAAAATAAAGGAAGGGGGATGGAAAAGAGGAGTTTGGGATAGGCTTCGAAGTGGTATGTGGGCAAAACAACATTAGGAAGTTTTGATATTTTTGCGAACATGTTTTTGAAATATATTTTAAATCCTTTTCGTTCAAATGCATTTTTAAAATATTTTCACATCCAATTAAACACAATGCATGAGGGCATGAATCCAACAACTTCGTAACCTATTGTCTTTAATTTTATGAAAGGTTATTTTCCTCCTTTCAATAATTAGGTATTGTCTCTATTTAACTCTAACAAAAAATTTAGTTATTGCAAAATTAAATTTAGGGTGTTAAACTTTGAGTAAATTGCACCGTAGGTCCTTAAACTTTTCATGGATTCCCATCTAGGTCCTTGAACTAAAAATGTTACCATTTGAGTCCTAGATCTCTCTCTCGTACACCAATGGTCCAAACAATGCCACATGCGTGCCAGGAGCTGACGTGGACATGCCACCATGGATCTTCAAACGTGTGCTGGGTGCAGGTGCAGGCACCATGCATGCACGTTGTCGGTGTCTAGTTAACCGAGGGTCTAAACAAAGCGACAATTGAATTTGTATTTGCGCGTCTGAAAGCCCAAGTTTGGTTTTGGTAATTAATGACACCAAGTTGCTAATGCCATGTGTTAAGTGTTTTGAGTTAGGCATAAGCAACACATGTGATAAAGGTGTACGTGGCAAGGAGTGGTGGCCACAAGATCACGAAGAAATGGGGCATGGACATGAAATGACGATCATGGTGGAGATGCACATAATATGATGGACATGATGATCAAGTGGAAGAGAAGGATCTAAGAGCGCAAGGCAAAGGTATAACCATAGGGTTTTTCTTTTGCCGGTCTAAGATGAGTAGAGAAGTGATTGACCGGGTTTAGGATACATAGCCGACTATCAAGAGGGGAAATCACGGTTAGCTCGGGAATCAAGTGCCACTAGATCAATGTCTTGAGCATATGCATTAGGATCTAGTAGAGAGCTAACATAACGCCTTGAAAAAATTATTTGTGAAATGCTAACACACATGCACATGGTGGTGTACACTTAGTGGTGTTAGCACATTTATGAAGGCGGTGGTGTTTGAACGGTAGTAAGGGGTTTGGGGTTCGCTCTCCCTCCCGCCGAGCTTGCGAGCGCGGGATTCAGGCGTTTTCGAGGAAATGAAATGCCTATTTTCTATTGAGCCGGAGGCGAGAAAAGGTGGCGAAAGTCCGAAATGGTTTTCACTGAAAAACAGTGACCGGACGCTGTGGTCGAAGTGACCGGACGCGGCTGGCGCGTCCGGTCAGTTCAACTCGGTGCTGCTTGCTAGGGTTTCTGACCGGACGCTGGTCTGGCCTGACCAGCGCGTCCGGTCAGTTCACCTGTGCGCAGAAGGAGAGCGCGCGACGGGCGCGTCCGGTCCCTCACGGAACCGGAGCGTCCGGTCAGGCGTCCAGGGGGGCAGAGAGCAGCGGTGTGCCGTTCGGACGCGCGGCGCGTCCGGTCTCGACGGGAGCTTACTGGAACGCGACCGGACGCTGGCACTGTCGCGTCCGGTCAAACGGTTGAGCGCGTCCGGTCACGGCAACGGCTAGTTCTGACGCGCACTGTTTTCACGTGTCCTGTAGTGATCGGACGCGTCCGGTCACCCTGACCGGAGTGTCCGGTCAGCGCGTTTTCAACTGTGTCGTCCGTAACGGCTAGCTGCGTACCCCTTCGCTATAAATAGATGTTGTCCGGGGTTTGAGGGTAACTCTTGCACATTTTGAGACCTAGAGACATCCTTTGAGCTAGAGAACAACCCCTCCACTCATCTCTTTGCTTAGTTGCACATCTTGAGTGAGATTGAGTGAGATTCAAGTGTGTTGCTTGAGAGTTGCATTCTAGAGGCACTTGATCTTCGAGTTGCTGCGGATTTCTTGTTACTCTTCCGTGTTTCCCGACAAGGTAGACGGCTTGGAGCAGCGGAGGTGATTGAGCTCGCAATTGGAGATTGTTGGAGCTATCACCAAGTGTTGTAAGGGGTTCTTGATCCTTCCCCGCGAGAGTTCGCAAATTGGATACTCTAGTGGAGCTCGTGGCTTGGAGGATCCCCATTTTGTGTGCGGTTGTGCGGCGCCCGCCGAGGGCTCGACTCTTGGTAGTCGATTAGCTCGTGAACCGACAAGTGGGGTGCATCGCCACAACGAGGAGTAGCTTGCCGGGAAGCAAGTGAACCTCGGTAAAAAATCTTGTGTCATCTCTTTGCCGAGGATTTCTCTTGTGATTGATCATTGTGATTGATTCTTCGATTGCATTACTTCTCTACATCGTTGGTATAAGAATCAAGTCACTTACTCTTTACTTTCTTGTACTAGTTCTATTGTAGTTTGCTTAGCGTAGCTTTTATCACATAGGAGTAAGTAGCTTAGTGACTTAGCCTTGTTGGTGTGTATTAGAGATCATAGCCTTGCTTCACTAGAATTGTATAGGTGGCTTGCATAGTGTAGTTGAGCTAGTGCTAGAATTAGCTTAGCCATCTTTTATTCTAACGTGTTTGTTTAGTGAAGCTTGTAGAATTTTAAATAGGCTATTCACCCCCCCTCTAGCCATTTGGACCTTACAAGTGGTATCGGAGCCGAGGCACCGTTTATTTGAGGCTTAACAACCTACGGTGAAAAAGAAATGGCTCAATTAAGCTTGCACATCAACAACACCAAGAAGGCACCTCACTTTGATGGCACAAATTATGTATATTGGAAGGTTAAGATGACCGCACACCTCAAGTCAATCAATAGAGAAGTGTGGAAGGTCACTGAAACAAAATTTGAGGTTGCTAATCCGGAAGCACCTACACCGGTGGAAGAAAAGAAGCTCCAATACAATGACATTGCCATTAGTGCTCTTCATGAGGCATTAGATGACAAGACATTTGAGCAAGTGAAGAACATTGAAATTGCTCATGATGCTTGGGCCAAGCTAGAAGAAACA
Source organism: Saccharum hybrid cultivar R570 (assembly GCA_038087645.1). Lineage (NCBI taxonomy): Eukaryota > Viridiplantae > Streptophyta > Magnoliopsida > Poales > Poaceae > Saccharum > Saccharum hybrid cultivar. The sequence continues at coordinate 5,153,914 of JAQSUU010000198.1, forward strand.
TTTGAGGGCACTGAAGGCACAAAGACCGCTAAGGCATATATCTTGCAAGAAAAGTTTTCTAGCTTCAAGATGCAAGATGATGAGAGTGTACCGGAGATGTTTCATAGATTGCAAGTTATTGTAAATGAGCTCAAGGCACTTGGTGAGGAGGTCAAGGATAATCAATTCTCTATGAAGTTCTTGAGAAGCTTGCCCAAGAGGTTTGATACATTGATCACGGTGCTAGTGAGGACTACATTGAAGGATTCAACTCCTCAACAAATATTTCAAGAAGTGATGACCGATGACTCATATAGAGAAGATGATGAGAAGGATGAATTGGTCAAGAAGAAGAAGAAGAAAAATGAGAAAAAGGATGATGAGAAGAAGAAGAGTGTGGCATTCAAAGCCACCACATCCAAGGGCAAATCCAAGATCGAATCATCAAGTGAGGAAGACTCAAGCTCTTGTGATAGTGATGACATTGATGAGAAGATGACTCTCTTTGTCAAGCAATTTGGCAAATTCATGAAGAAGAAGGGCTATCGTGCAAGGAGGAGGAAGAACTCATCTAAGAAGAATCAGCATACCATGAGATGCTTTAGATGCCATAGCAAGGACCATCTCATTGCAAAGTGTCCTTATGATAGTGATGATGAAGATGCTATCAAAAAGGAGAGGAAGAAGCAAAAGAAGAAGTAAGAAAAGAAGGAGAGTTCTCATAAGAAGAAGAATGATTCTCATGTTGCTACATGGGATAGTGATGATTCCTCAAGTGATGATGAGGATGACAACAAGACCAAGAAGAAGGGACATGCTAGCATTGCCATCCAAGAGAAGGTCTCCCTCTTTGACACTCCATCGTGCTTCATGGCTAAGGCCGCTAAGGTATCATCCGACGATGAGAGTGATCATGATAATGCTAGTGATAGTGATAGTGATAGTGATAGTGATGAAGAAGAATTCACTAAAGATGAACTAATCACTATGCTAGAAGATTGCACTCAACACTTTAAAGAATCTAGAAAGGAGTGCAAGGGCTTGCTTAAGGAAAAGAAAAACCTTATGCAAGAACTTGATGAGCTTAGGGCATCTTATGAGAGTCTAAAGGTAGACCATAAGAAGCTTCAAAAGTCTCACACTAAGCTTGAAGAAGCCCATTCCTCTCTAGTTGAAAAATGTGAAAACATGCCAACTAATGTTGAGAAAGCTAAAACTTGCAACATAGGCATATCTTGTGATATAATTGATGAATCTTGTCATAAGCCTATTGTTGTTGCTACCACTAACCCCTTCATGTAGCGCATCTACATCATCCTCATCTAGTAGTGACGGTTTCACTTGTGATTCCACACTTATAGTTGAGAATGAAAATCTCAAGGAGGTAAAAGAGCTCAATCACACCTTGGCCAAGGCTTATGGTGGTGAGGACCGCTTGCTTATGTGCTTGGGTAGCCAAAGAGCTTCTCTCTACAAAGAGGGATTGGGCTATAACTCCAAGAAAGGCAAGGCCGCTTTTGCTCCTCACAAGACTCATTTTGTGAAGAACAATGGTAGGTATTGCAAAAGTTGCAAGCAAGTTGGTCACATAGAGCAACAATGCATGAACAAGAAATCAAATGCTAATGTATCCTCAATTAAGTTTGATTCCTTCTATATACTTACCAAGGGTACAAATGGTGTTCATGCTAAGTTCATTGGTGCACCATGGATGGGCTCAAAGAAGAAAGCCATTTGGGTACCAAAGAGCTTGGTCACTAACTTTGGAGGACCCAAACAAGTTTGGGTACCTAAAAAGAATTGATCTTATCTTGTAGGTCAATTACAAAGCTGGAGGAAGGCATTGGGTGCTTGATAGTGGGTGCACTCAACATATGACCGGGGATTCATGTATGTTCAAATCAATTGATACAAGTCAAAATGGTGGTTTTGATGCAATCACTTTCGGCAATAATAAGAAAGGCAAGGTCAAGGGGCTTGGTAAAATTGCTATTTCAAATGACATGAGCATATCTAATGTGTTGCTAGTTGAGAGCTTGGATTTCAATCTTTTGTTTGTGGCACAACTTTGTGATCTTGGCTTCAAGTGTATATTTGGTAGTGATGATGTTGAAGTCATTAGTGTGGATGGATCAAATTTGATATTCAAAGGATTTAGACATGGTAGCTTATACTTGGTTGACTTCAATGATAGTGAGACACAATTGACGTCATGCTTGCTTAGCAAATCTAGTATGGGTTGGTTATGGCATAGAAGGCTTGGTCATGTTGGAATGAAACAATTGAACAAACTTTTGAGGCATGACTTAGTTAGAGGCTTGAAAGATGTGACTTTTGAAAAGGATAAACCATGTAGTGCTTGTCAAGCCGGCAAACAAGTTGGAAATACACATCCTAGTAAGAGTGAAATGAGCACATCAAAGGCATTTGAGCTATTGCACATGGACTTGTTTGGGCCAACAACATACACTAGCATTGGTGGCAACAAGTATGGTTTTGTGATTGTTGATGACTACACTAGATACACTTGGGTGTTCTTTCTTTATGACAAGAGTGATGTACATGATCTATTCAAATCTTTTGTCAAGAGAGTGCAAAATGAGTTTGAGACTACCATCAAGAAAATTAGAAGTGACAATGGTAGTGAGTTCAAGAACACAAGAATTGAGGAATTGTGTGATGATCTTGGTATTGGACATCAATTCTCTCCAACATACACTCCTCAATCCAATGGTGTAGTTGAAAGGAAAAATAGAACTTTGATTGACATGGCTAGATCAATGCTTAGTGAATATAATGTGAGTCATTCATTTTGGAGTGAAGCCATCAACATGGCTTGCTATTGTAGCAACCGTCTCTATTGCCATGGGAAGCTTGGGAAGACACCATATGAGCTATTGAATGGAAGAAAGCCAAACATTGCATACTTTAGAGTGTTTGGTTGCAAATGCTATATTCTCAAGAAAGGCACTAGATTGAGCAAGTTTGATAAGAAATGTGATGAAGGGTTCTTACTTGGTTATTCTACCACAAGCAAAGCATATAGAGTTTGGAATCTCACAAATGGCACCTTGGAAGAAGTTCATGATGTTGAGTTTGATGAAACTCAAGGGTCTCAAAATGAAGATCAAAATCTTGATGATGTGAGAGGAGATCAATTGGCAAATGCAATGAGAAACATGGACATTGGTGATGTTAGGCCAAGGCAAGTTGATGATGATGATGATATTCATGTGATCAACCAAAGTGTGCAAATTGATACAAATCAAGCAAGCTCTAGTGGTTCTCATGATGAAGCTCAAGATCAAGGTCAAGCTAGTGGAAGCAACCAACTCCCAATACTCCAACCTACCAATATTGCAAGAGATCATCCATTGGATCAAATCATTGGTGGAATTCAAAGTGGTGTTCAAACTAGATCAAGGCTAGCATCTTTTTGTGAGCACTACTCATTTGTGTCACTTGAAGAACCAAAGAAGATAGAAGATGCATTGAAAGATTCCGATTGGGTAAATGCCATGTATGAAGAGCTAAACAACTTCACTAGAAATCAAGTTTGGGAACTTGTTGAGAGGCCAAAGAACTACAATGTGATTGGTACCAAATGGGTCTTTAGAAACAAGCAAGATCAAGATGGCCTGGTTGTAAGGAACAAAGCAAGATTAGTAGCACAAGGATACACTCAAGTTGAGGGTCTTGACTTTGGAGAGACATATGCACCGGTTGCAAGATTGGAGGCAATTAGAATCTTATTAGCATATGCTTATGCCCACAACATTAAGTTATATCAAATGGATGTCAAAAGTGTATTTCTCAATGGCTACATCAATGAAGAAGTTTATGTTGAGCAACCTCCCGATTTTGAAGATGACAAGAAGTCCAACCATGTTTACAAGCTCAAGAAGGCATTGTATGGTTTGAAGCAAGCACCTAGAGCATGGTATGAGAGGTTGAGGGACTTTCTTCTCTCTAAAGGGTTCAAGATGGGAAAGGTTGACACCACTCTCTTCACCAAGAAGCTTGGAAATGACTTGTTTGCGTTGCAAATCTATGTGGATGACATTATCTTTGGATCAACTAACCAAGACTTTTGTGAAGAGTTTGGAAATATGATGGCTAATGAATTTGAGATGTCTATGATTGGAGAGCTTAGTTACTTTCTTAGACTTCAAATCAAGCAAATGAAGAATGGCACTTTTGTAAGTCAAGGCAAGTACATCAAGGACATGATCAAGAAGTTTGGATTGCAAGATGCTAAGTCAATGAGTACACCAATGGGCACAAATGATCAATTGGGTGTTGATGCTAGTGGCAATATGGTAGATCAAAAGCAATACCGGTCTATGATTAGAAGTTTGCTCTATGTCACCGCTTCTAGGCCGGATGTGATGTTTAGTGTGTGTAAGTGTGCAAGGTATCAAGCTTCACCTAGAGAGAGTCACTTGAAAGCAACCAAGAGAATATTGATATATCTTAAGGGCACTCATGATGTTGGATTATGGTATCCCAAGGTGTCTAATTTTGAGTTGATTGGATATTCGGACTCTGACTATGGTGGATGCAAGATTGATAGAATGAGCACAAGTGGCACTTGTCAATTGCTTGGAAGGTCTCTTGTTTCATGGTCATCAAAGAAACAAAATAGTATTACACTATCTACCGCCGAGGCTGAATATATTAGTGCCGGTAGTTGTTGTGCACAATTGCTTTGGATGAAAGCCACCTTGAATGATTTTGGAATCAAATTCAAGAATGTGCCTTTGTTTTGTGATAATGAGAGTTCTATCAAGATGACACAAAATCCGGTTCAACATTCAAGAACAAAGCACATTGACATAAGGCATCACTTCATAAGAGACCATCAACAAAAGGGTGATATTAGTATTGAAAGCATTGGTACCGAAGATCAATTAGCCGACATATTCACAAAGCCACTTGATAAGAAGAGATTTTACAAGTTGAAGAATGAATTGAACATACTTGACTTCTCCAACTTGAAATGAGTGCACCCCCACATTCCTATATGACATGCCTCTCCTCCAACATAGCAAGGTAAAGTTGTTTGGCATATCATTCATACTTTGCTAAGGACATGTTTAGAACATATAGACATATTTGCATGACAAATAAGCTCATTCATGAAAATCAAATGAGTTTAATGTACATATGGTACCACTATTGCTTCTATGTTTGATTGATCTAGTGGTAGCATATGACATGTTTGTGGGCTTGCAAACCTAGTGTTGAATCTAGAAAATGAGCTAATGATGTGTAATTCAACATGGTCAAGATAACCCTTATACTTTATAAGGTGTGAAGAAGCTTGTCCTTGGATCAAACCGAATTACATATTCTAGGCAAGTGATCTAGATTGAACCATAATTTGGACTTCCTCATATTGATTGACTTATCTCTCACTAAAATTGGTACCTTTTTGGTGATTGTTGACAAAGGGGGAGAGAAAAGTCACAAAGATAGAAAAGTCACGAAAAAAAAAGTTAAGTTGCAAAGGGGGAGAACGATATAGTAAGGGGAGCGATCAATTAAAATTGAGCACACAAGTAGGGGGAGCAAGCTCATGAATTATTTGTTGCATTTGTATGTGCATTAACATGATGTATTGTTGCATTGCAAAGCTTAAATTCATATTCTTGTTTGTATGGTGTATGCTAGAAATAGAACTTGAATGATGATTTGTTGAGAGTAGCTTTATAAGTGGTATCTAGACACCTTTGCTTATAATGTTGATCTCACGGGGTATTTTAGTGTTTGTGATCTTTACAAGTGATGTATTACAAGTGGTGTCTAGCTACATCGATGCTAAGGATGGTATATAAAGGCAACTCCGATTGGTATCACGCTTCAAAGGTCCATTCTATATACCTTAGCATCAATTTGATAGTAGTAACTCACCCAAAATTCAAATCCATACATATGTGCAAAACTGAACCAAACTCATGGAAGCACATATGTAGGGGGAGCTAATACTATCGAAATTGAAAATTGATTTCATTTCATATCTTTGTAATGGTTGTCATCAATTACCAAAAAGGGGGAGATTGAAAGCCCAAGTTTGGTTTTGGTAATTAATGACACCAAGTTGCTAATGCCATGTGTTAAGTGTTTTGAGTTAGGCATAAGCAACACATGTGATAAAGGTGTACGTGGCAAGGAGTGGTGGCCACAAGATCACGAAGAAATGGGGCATGGACATGAAATGACGATCATGGTGGAGATGCACATAATATGATGGACATGATGATCAAGTGGAAGAGAAGGATCTAAGAGCGCAAGGCAAAGGTATAACCATAGGGTTTTTCTTTTGCCGGTCTAAGATGAGTAGAGAAGTGATTGACCGGGTTTAGGATACATAGCCGACTATCAAGAGGGGAAATCACGGTTAGCTCGGGAATCAAGTGCCACTAGATCAATGTCTTGAGCATATGCATTAGGATCTAGTAGAGAGCTAACATAACGCCTTGAAAAAATTATTTGTGAAATGCTAACACACATGCACATGGTGGTGTACACTTAGTGGTGTTAGCACATTTATGAAGGCGGTGGTGTTTGAACGGTAGTAAGGGGTTTGGGGTTCGCTCTCCCTCCCGCCGAGCTTGCGAGCGCGGGATTCAGGCGTTTTCGAGGAAATGAAATGCCTATTTTCTATTGAGCCGGAGGCGAGAAAAGGTGGCGAAAGTCCGAAATGGTTTTCACTGAAAAACAGTGACCGGACGCTGTGGTCGAAGTGACCGGACGCGGCTGGCGCGTCCGGTCAGTTCAACTCGGTGCTGCTTGCTAGGGTTTCTGACCGGACGCTGGTCTGGCCTGACCAGCGCGTCCGGTCAGTTCACCTGTGCGCAGAAGGAGAGCGCGCGACGGGCGCGTCCGGTCCCTCACGGAACCGGAGCGTCCGGTCAGGCGTCCAGGGGGGCAGAGAGCAGCGGTGTGCCGTTCGGACGCGCGGCGCGTCCGGTCTCGACGGGAGCTTACTGGAACGCGACCGGACGCTGGCACTGTCGCGTCCGGTCAAACGGTTGAGCGCGTCCGGTCACGGCAACGGCTAGTTCTGACGCGCACTGTTTTCACGTGTCCTGTAGTGATCGGACGCGTCCGGTCACCCTGACCGGAGTGTCCGGTCAGCGCGTTTTCAACTGTGTCGTCCGTAACGGCTAGCTGCGTACCCCTTCGCTATAAATAGATGTTGTCCGGGGTTTGAGGGTAACTCTTGCACATTTTGAGACCTAGAGACATCCTTTGAGCTAGAGAACAACCCCTCCACTCATCTCTTTGCTTAGTTGCACATCTTGAGTGAGATTGAGTGAGATTCAAGTGTGTTGCTTGAGAGTTGCATTCTAGAGGCACTTGATCTTCGAGTTGCTGCGGATTTCTTGTTACTCTTCCGTGTTTCCCGACAAGGTAGACGGCTTGGAGCAGCGGAGGTGATTGAGCTCGCAATTGGAGATTGTTGGAGCTATCACCAAGTGTTGTAAGGGGTTCTTGATCCTTCCCCGCGAGAGTTCGCAAATTGGATACTCTAGTGGAGCTCGTGGCTTGGAGGATCCCCATTTTGTGTGCGGTTGTGCGGCGCCCGCCGAGGGCTCGACTCTTGGTAGTCGATTAGCTCGTGAACCGACAAGTGGGGTGCATCGCCACAACGAGGAGTAGCTTGCCGGGAAGCAAGTGAACCTCGGTAAAAAATCTTGTGTCATCTCTTTGCCGAGGATTTCTCTTGTGATTGATCATTGTGATTGATTCTTCGATTGCATTACTTCTCTACATCGTTGGTATAAGAATCAAGTCACTTACTCTTTACTTTCTTGTACTAGTTCTATTGTAGTTTGCTTAGCGTAGCTTTTATCACATAGGAGTAAGTAGCTTAGTGACTTAGCCTTGTTGGTGTGTATTAGAGATCATAGCCTTGCTTCACTAGAATTGTATAGGTGGCTTGCATAGTGTAGTTGAGCTAGTGCTAGAATTAGCTTAGCCATCTTTTATTCTAACGTGTTTGTTTAGTGAAGCTTGTAGAATTTTAAATAGGCTATTCACCCCCCCTCTAGCCATTTGGACCTTACAGCGTCTAGGCCTGGATGGTGTGCAAAGCGGACACAAGAGTGTATATTGGTTCGGGCAAGAACGGCCCTACGTCCAGTGGATTCTGCTGCTGCTCGTGTTGCCTTGCACCGGAGTGCTCGTAGTAGGGGTTACAAGCTTTCGAGAGAGGGAGCGGATCCCAGGTCTCTTTTGAGGTGTGGGTGTGTGTTGTCTTAGCGAGGTGCGTGTGTCTTGTTTCTTTGTCTTCTCGTCCATCTCCTTTAGATGTGGCCCCTATCTCCCCTTTTATAGTTCCTAAGGAGAGGGCTCGGGTTACATTCGTGGTAAAAATATGAAATAGGAAAAAGATGAAAGAGAAAAACAAAAAGGTGGCCTCAGGTGAGGCCGTCTTCCTCCTTATCTAGTGGGAGCAGTTTTCCTTATAGCGTAGAGATGCAACAGGCGTTGATCTTTTGGCCTCTCCGTCCGCTAGTGCTACACGTTGTGGCCACGCTTCGTCCTATATGCCTCTGTGCCATCGAGGACGGGTGGTACAGGCATTCGGATTTGCGTAGAGAGGGGGCTAGGTGGTATAGTGACCGTTACCCCCGTCGTTGTAGAGGTATGGATGTCGTGGTGGTGGATTGACCGGGGTCATGTTGGGTCAGGGCGTGGTTCCCGTGCTTCTGTTGACTGTGCACGTTCACGTTTGTCCCATCGGTGGGAGTGGGTGCCGTGGTTGGGGGCCCCCGTGGCTCCCCATCTTGCCAGAGGGTTCCACGTGTCCCTCGGGCGAGGCAGAAGTACGCCGAGGGGGTCGAGCGCTTTGATGACATCATGGGGGATCGGGCGAGGAAGAAACTGCCGCCCGAGGCACCTATCTCGCCCGAGACCTTTCCGCAAGGCTCGGATGGGATGGAGGTTGATTTTCATGCCTCGAGCGATTGACATGCTGTCAGCGCCTTTGGCGGGTTAGTTTTACTAGGGCCCCTATGGTGGGCTTTAGCGAACGCGCAGGGTGCCGTATTTTGCCATCTGTTGGGTACCCTAGTATTTTGATACCCGACAGTAGCCCCTGAGCTTATGGAGGAGTGGAGCACTCCTTCAGAGGCTTGAGAACGAGCGACCGTGGGTAGTTTTGATTTGTTTGTGTTTGAAGGAAGCTATCCGGTGGGTGCGCGTGAGCGCACCCGCCGGGTGTAGCCCCCGAGACCTTGGAGGGATGAGTTATTCCTTCAAGGGCTTTAATCAAGCGAGTGTGGTGTGTTTCGTGTGACTGCAGGGTGTGCGAGGAGCCCCCGAGTCTTTAGTTTTGTCCATTCGCTAGGTTGGAATGCGGGAGAAGCCCCGAGCCCCCGCGCATTACAAGGGACTGACCGGGTGGCCCTTCCGCCGTCGCGTCATTCCTCCTTGCATTCTTTAGCAGAACGAAGGGGTATGCATGGACCCTCGTCATCCCATTTAGGTGCGTTGCGGATTATTTGTTTTGGAAGAAGCTATCCGGTTGGTGCGCGCGAGCGCACCTGCCGGATGTAGCCCCTGAGGCCTTGGAGGGATGAGTTATCCCTTCAAGAGCTTTAATCGAGCAAGTGTACCCGCCTGGAGAAGATGAGGTGTCACGCCGGGTAGCAGTTGTTGTGACGCTTCGCGTCCTGGTGCATGGGAAGGTGGAGAGGTGCCCAGATTTTTTGTGTACGTGGGGAGTTGGGCAACTGGCGCCCAGTCAGTTGCCGTGTACGACATTTTCACACGGCTTTCTTGTCGTGATTAAATGGATCGTGTGGCGTCGGTGAGAATGGTTCGCCTTCCCGAGGTGTGGCGTGAGACCGACGCAGCTCCCTCGGGGGACGAGTGGGGTAGTCGGCGGATGGGCAACATATTGAATGCCACAGGAGTTGAGAGGCCTCCTCGGGGTCCTTTATAACCCGAGCCGTGGTGCCCAACCCTGACATCTCCCTTCCTCCACCCCTGTTTTCTGTCTTTCTTTGCCACCTCAGCCATCATTATGGAGCACGGCGACTCCTCCAGGGGTTCATGCGTGGGCACGCCTGGAGTGGGGGACCGGGCGCCCTCCCGCCACCATCATCTCCACGTCTGGGTACGGGCAGGCCCAGCACGCGATGTGCTTGGGTGTCCTACTCCACTGCAGGAGGCCCGGGAGGAGCTGGCTACCGTCAAGGTGGTGGTGACATCGCTGGAGGAGGAGGCGACGCTTGCCCACTCGCAGCGGACAAAATTTGACCGTCGGTGCACTGGTGAGTGGGCCTCCATCTCCTCGCTTTGCTTTTTAGTTGGTGTGATGGCTTATTCTCGGTGTTGTTTTGTGAGCAGAGCTGCTCGCGGAGGTGGAGTCCCTCCGTAGCGCCGCCGACGTCCTGGTCAACTTCGTCCATGCTCCAGCGAGGCGTCGTGAGGAGCGCCTCCTCAGTGCGCGGGCACTGATCCGGGCGACGATCGAGCGCGGCATCTATCAAGGAGTGATCGTTCTGCTGACGATGGCCCAGGCGGCCACCGATGTGGAGCTCCAGGACGTCGAAGGCTTCCCCATGGGGGAGGGGCTCGGAGACTACGAGGACCTCCTCGAGGGTTTTGAGCTGGCGGTGAACGTCATCGCTGCCCTTGTCCCCGCGAACCAGGTCCTCAACAAGGACCTATAGGCCTAGCTTAGGACCTCTCCCTTCCCTGAGAAACTATAAAAGAACTTTTTATCTAAGAAATTAGTTTGTCTAATCGCTATCATGTTCATTTTGTTTCCCTGTCTTTCCTTATTTTGCCTTGATTCGATTGGCAATGGCGGTGGGCGAGGTCACCGAGACTTCGCTCGTTGAAGGTTTTTAGAGAGGAAAGAACTCGTGTGCGCGTAGCTTACGTGATTTTTGACAGACTGATCAGACATTTAGGTGTAGCGGTTTCCTACGTCCCGAGGCAGGGTCGGATGCATCCTCATCAATGCCTCTACCTAGGCCTAGGGTCATAGGCTCATCGGGACGCTCGGGAGGGTTCGTTCGCGGGTCAGACATTTTTGCCCCTGGGTCCTCCGAAATCCCTGCTCGCGTGTGGGCCCGGTCAATAGGCTTAGTTAGCACATCCCTCGTGCATCTTTTCTGCAAAGAGGATAGTATGGACAACGCCATGGCATCCCTCGCTGGGTCGAGTCATGGTGCCCGTTGAGTTACAATCGGGTCGATTCAAGTGAAGCCCCAGTTCTCGTTCGCGGGGATCTGACGGAGATAAGCTAGTGACCGGCTTCAAAAATTCCTGGCGGTTGGTTCGTGGAGTTCCCGGGGTTGTTCGACCGACCCCGAGGGCTCGTTGCCTTTTTTTAAAAAAAACTCCCGAACCGTAAACCGGCCTGGACTTGAACATGGCTTGAGAAGGCCCTCGACGCTCAGCGCGCCCGGGTACTGGCCGCTCGTAATTTAACTCATGGTTTAAAAGAGGAGATAAATTACAACGGATAACATGCAAAGAATTCAAACGCATGCACAGAGTGATTAACTTCCAAAAATAGAATAATAGATCTTGGGCAGGGGGTGATGTGGTGATCTACCAATCGTGGCGTGTCAACACCGTGCGTAGCCTCCGCCTCCCGGTGTCATGGCCACGTAAGCTCGAAGCCATCGTCGTCGGAGTCGCCGCTGTCGAGGAGGTAGTCGCAGATGCCGACGAAATGACGTAAAGCCCCCGGGTCGTCGAGCTAGGAGAAATCGGCTCCGGCCCAACTGCCGTCATCTTCGTCGGAGCTGGTGCTAGAGGTTGTCTCGGTGGTCACGAGGACTTCCGCGATAGGCTACGCATGGTGAGTCAGCAGATCCACGGGAATCTCCCCCGCAGATGGATTAAGGTGAACTGTAGTCGAGGACTGGCCGCGGACTTTTTCATGGTCGTGCGGCTTACCGGCCTGCGTCGATCTGCCTTGGGAACTTTCTGGCCATTTGTTCTCAAGGGCCTACCCCTCGTCGGCGCGTAGGAGAAGGTTGGACAGGGCCTCAGAGATGGCGTCGATGTCGACGGAAGGGGGAAGAAGGACCAAATCATAGTCTACTCCCGTGTAGAGGAAATCTAGGTTGCCAAATGTTGATACTTCTTAGCATCACTCGCGTTAGGCTGTCATCCCCAACATGACACCAAGAGTGTGGTTGTATTGTACTCATGCCACTTAACTATATAAAGATATTAAAGTATATATCCACAAGCGCACAGATAAATACACCCGTTGCAGCATTTCACCCAAGTTTATCCTAGGTATCGTTATTTATATTTAACCAAAGGAGAACAAATAGAGGAGCACATATTAGTTAAAGGCTACTCTACACATGTGATAAGAATATTCGAAATCATTATCCTTTACTCTCAAACAGGAATCAATCAAATAAAAAGAGATAAAATATATGATAATCAGACCATTCAGATGATATTCCTTAGAGCAGTACTACTATGGCAAGTCATTGATCAGAATATAAAGTAAGAGAATAACTCCTAAGTAATCCATTAACTATTAGTCATAATCTACATTGATTAGTGCAATTATATCAGGCAATCATTGGCTAGGTTATCTCATATCCATAAACAAGGAACATCTCTACTACGAAGCTGAGAAACAGAGCAACAACTAAGTAATGAGACTACGTTCTACTAAGTTCTACACTCGGGGAGTGGACTACAAAAGACTCAACAGGAATGTCACACCCACGATCTACCACATGGCCCGAAGTATAGAGTGCATTTACAGGTAAACAGTGTATAAGTACCACACTTACACAATGTTGACCACCCACCCATGACTCAATAAGGTGAGTGCTTTGCAAACATATGTATAAACATAATGATAAACTATCTATGCCAAATATATAATCAAAGCAGACTAATCTCATAATAATCAAGGATATTATATAGATTAAGAACAAGATCATATCTAATGTATCAAGAATAATGATCAAGAACAATGAACTAGAACTAGACAATGATGAACTAGAACAATTACAAACTAGAACATAAGCAATTAGACACATGAAGAACTAGAACATGAACTAGATCAAGAACTAGAAGAACTGATGAACTAGATGAATATCTGAAGAACAATGTTGATACAAGATAGAAGAACTAGATTTACCAAGCTTCTCTTGACTAGATCTGGAGCCCAAGGCTGCTTGACTCCTCTACTTCTAATTCTAATCTAGCTATGCCTAGATCTGATGGAGCTCTAAGGAGATGAGAGTTACTGGTTGGTCTTCTGCTTTCTGGTTGATGATTGATTGAATGAATTCCTCTTTAGAGGGGGGTCTGGGGCCTCGTTTATATAGCCCAGAGCATGGAACCGTGGCCATTGGATCAAACCGACCTTCATGTAGGGTTAGGATGCATCCTTGGAGGTGGTTGAAGTAGCTTGCAAAGGAAGGAGCCGAGGGCCGGCAGCCAAGGGTCGATCGGCCTAGGGTTGAGGCCGGTCGGCCCCACCTGGCGGCGCCTCGTGGTGGCCCTTGTCGTGGAGTCCTCTGGTGTCCTCTAGAAGCCTCTTGCATATTCGTGACGTGGAGATTAGGCCAATTGACGTGGGTTCCTTCTCGTGGAAGATATCAATTCCTGAATTATTCTGATAACCCCCTGCAAAATATAGATTCACCAAAAATCATGGAATTTCGTTAGTTGACACCCTAAACCTATGTTGGTGATAATTTATTAGCCCTTTATATATTTATTTTAACCCTTTATTATGGTAGATAACCATCGTCAACACCGAACCGGACGTGGGAGCCTATAGTAAAGCGGATGCGGGGGTGGCCGTCGAGACCTAAGAGATAGAGCGTGATGCACAGAAGGCCCCTACCTGGCGCGCCAACTGTCGGTGTCTAGAGAACCGAGGTCTAAACAGAGCGACGAGTGAATTTGTATCTGCGCGTCTAGGCCCGGATGGTGTGCAAAGCGGACACAAGGGTGTATACTGGTTCGGGCAAGAACGGCCCTACATCTAGTGGATTCTGCTATTGCTCGTGTTGCCTTACACCGGAGTGCTCATAGTAGGGGTTACAGGCTTTCGAGAGAGGGAGCGGATCCAAGTCTCTTTTGAGGTGTTGGTGTGTGTTGATGTCTTAGCGAGGTACATGTGTCTTGTTTCTTCGTCTTCTCGTCCGTCCCCTTTAGATGTGGCCCCTGCCTCCCCTTTTATAGTTTCTAAGGAGAGGGATCGGGTTACATTCATGGTAAAAAGATAAAATAGAAAAAAGATGAAAGAGAAAAATAAAAAAGGTGGCCTCGGGTGAGGCCATCTTCCTCCTTATCTGGTGGGAGAAGTTTTTCTTATAGCGCAGAGATGCAACAGACGTTGATCTTTTGGCCTCTCCGTCTGCTGGTGCTACATGTTGTGGCCACGCTTCGTCCTGTGTGCCTCTGTGCCGTAGATGACAGATGGTACGAGCGCCCGGATTTGCGTAGAAAGGGGGTTAGGTGATATAGTGGCCGTTACCCCCGTCGCTGTAGAGGTATGGATGTCATCGTGGTGGATTGACCGGGATCATGTTGGGTCAGGGCGTGGTTCCCGTGCTTCTGTTAACTGTACACGGTCACGTCCATCCCATCAGCGGGAGTGGGTGCCATGGTTGGGGGGCCGTGGCTCCCCATCTTGCCAGAGGGTTCCACGTGTCCCTCGAGCGAGGCGGAAGTACGCCGAGGGGGTTGGGCGCTTTGATGACGTCATGGGGGCTCGGGCGAGGCGGAAACTTTCGCCCGAGACCTTTCCGCAAGGCTCGGGCGTGGAGGTTGATTTTCGTGCCTCGAGCGACTGACATGCTGTCAGCGTCTTTGGCCGGTCGGTTTTACTGGGGTCCCTACGATGGGGCTTTAGCGAACGCGCAAGGTGCCGTATTTTACCATTTGTTTGGTACTCTAGTATTTTGATACCCGGCACACGTCGGTTTGGGATCTTCATGTGCATGCCTAGTAGCCACATTTCAGGCTCGGCCTTCGGTCTTTGCGCGCGTACAGCAGCCACGTCTGGAGCCTGGTTGATCCGACGTCCAGTCTTCATGTGTACTTACGCCTGCCTCCGGTCCTCCACGTGCACGTACGGCGGCCGCGTCCCGCAGCCACGCTCTCGCCTTCGTCTTCGCCTTGCATCTCGTCCTCTGCGACCGGCGACGTACATCTCAAATCGCGGCATTCAAGCACCACCAGCACGGCTTCGTGCATCCTCCATCACGAGCTTCTGGTTCGGCGCCGGCGTCCTCCTCTATCTCCGTGTGATTCTCCGACAATGGCTCCTCTGGCTTCGCGCGACTCTCCGGTGGCGTGCGCGGCTCCTCCGGCTTCGATAGAACAGGGCGTGCGTACATACCACAACCAGCTCCGATCCAGTATGTTGGCTGTTGCTAGCTTCTTTCCCTTTAAGTCGGTAACCGGTCGGCCGTATGTACATGGCCAAGGCTTCTAGAAGGTTGTGGACTACGCCGCGCTGCCTACCTCGCGGGCCCAGCTAGCATAGTCCATGTTTAGCAGGATAATAATACGTATCTTGCTTGCGCACATAGGCGTGTACGCCACCTTGGTGGACTCCCGGCCCGCGTAGGCCTCCACCATGAGCGAGCCGCGGCAGGCGTTGCTTGCGTCGCCCACGATGAAGGACAGCCCGTACTGCCGCCCCGGCACGGTGCAGATCACCTGCGCGATGGCGCTCTCCCTCCCGGCCAGCGGCTCCACGGCGCGCTGACCCCGCGGCACGCCGGCACCGCGAAGCTGTCGCCGTCAGTGTACTTGATGGCCTTGAGCGACTCCACCATCCACCTCCGCAGTGGCGAGTGGTCGTCCACCGCACGCAACGGGATCAGCATGCCCCACTTGGTAGTTGGCCCCCGGGATGATGTACGGGCCCTGCTCGAAGTCGCCAGAGTTGTGGATGACGACCTTGACGACCTTGATGTCCTCCCTGAGCTCCCTCTCGGACCCAACGTTAAGTATGCGCTTGGCCCTCCACAGCAGCGGCGCCACGCCACTGCCGCACATGGCCGCGGAGCTGCGGAGCCGCGGAACACGTCCTGCACAGGTCCCGATCGAGCACTTCCTGCAGGTCCCTGGAACATGTCCTGCAGGTCCCCGAGCAGCCCCGCGAAGGCCTTCACCTTGGGCTCCATGGTGGCATGTCCACATCAGCTTCTGCGCACGCGTGGCGTGTTTTGGACCCTTGGTGCACGGAACAAAGATAGTATCATTTTTAGTTCGAGGACCCAGACGGAAATCCACAGGAAGTTTAAAGACCTAGAGTGCAATTTACTCTTAAACTTTCTTTCTTTGGGATTTGAAAATTAATATTTCAATGGGTGTGGCTTTCATGGCAAACAACCGTTATTTTGTAACAATACATTATAAATTCCGTTGTAGTGTAAAAATGGCCATTACCAACTAAATTAGATTTTCTAATGGCAAAATTTCCCTTTCTTATTTTCAATTGCACAAGCAATCCGTGCCAAATATTTCACTGGAACATTGACAAGGGTATCATCCTACACTAGTGATGAGGAAGATGCTTACCAGTGCAATTCCATAATAGGAGTGAAGATTGCATAGCCACTTTATAATTATGCCCATGTACTTAGAAGATTGCATAATAAAGATGTTGTCGAGGGTTCAATAACATTTCTAAATGTTAGTTTGACTATGCCCATCTACTTTAGTGAAGACACATTACACACACAATGATATTATTTTTGTGCCAGTTACTGCAACGGCTAGTTATATGTGTTGGAGTTGTTCATACCTCATGTAGTCACGTCACGCCAGGGCCTTGTGGATATTATTGACTGGGCCTTGTGGTTGTGGATATTGTTGAAGGTGGCTAAAGTTAGAGGGGGCGTGTTTACTTACATATGAGAGCTCCCAATTAGCACAATGCTAAGCATCTCCAAGAGTTTGCCAAAATTCACTTGGCAAATATCGTGATTTGGCAACTCGCTAAAATATATGACAAGTGAAAAAATAGACTCTCTCCAAGAGTTTGCCATTTGGACTTGGTAAAATAAGAAGAGGCCCGCTAAGCGAACGAAGAGCCCCGTTAATAAACGAAGAGCCCCGCTAAGAAACGAAGAGCCCCGCTTAAATTTGCACGTGAAGCCGGATGCGCGCTCGTGCTCAGCGCCCAAATATGCGCGTGGAGGGGGAGATTTGCCAAGTTGGATGCCAAACTGTTGGAGCATAATTTTTTCTGTTTTACCAAAAATAGATGGATGCCAAGCTGATTTGGCAAACTCTTGGAGATGCTCTTGATTATATTAGTGTTAGAATACGCTTATGTTGTGTCTTGGAGAGATTATTCTACAATGAAGTAGCGAGATTTATTCTCTAAAGAAACAACCATCTTTTGAAATATAGACGATGTAGCGAGATTATGGTAACTTTCACCAATCTCGATCAAAACGCTATTCTTCATTGTGCTCATATAAGATTATAAGAAGTATGTGCCGGCGAATGTCCATTCACATGTTTGGCGCAATTATATATATAAAAAAGATTTGCTAAAATTCATGTGCCTGAACTTTAGTTTTTTTTTTCAGACGACGGTTGTTGCATATATTTATATTAGCAAATGTGCTTGTACGTTGCAACAGGAAAAAAAAAAAGCTATCACGAGAGAACTTAAATAGTAAAATGCTACATAACTATTCTCTCCATTCTAAATTATAAGGTGTTTTGGATTTTCTAGATATATTGACATTAGTATAGATCTCGACATAGTGTCTATCTAAGTGCATAATAGAAATTATGAATGAATGTATTTGAATCGATATATCACATAATTATTATACTCCAAGCGGTATGTAGTTTGTTAAAAATGGTATAAACAAATATTAGATATGATTACATCACATGAAAAACATATGAGAAGAATTTTGTTCGTATAATTTATCGTATATCAAATAATTAAAACAGAAAAGCATAAACAACTTATAATTAAAATAAATTTTGTAAGATAATTAAGTGAACATTGTAACAAAAAATATATAGAGAACAGTGGAACATACCACGCCTAGACCCAACGGGGCAGCGTCGGCACAGCGCTATGGAGTACGGAATGCTCGTCTGCGTTGTGCAGCACGTGAACAGGATGTCGGATGCGGATTCCGGACTTGGGTTTGCCAACTGGGCGGATGTCTGATGGGGCTTCACTATTTTGGGCCGGTCTAGCTATATATATAGTAACGTACCGCTTCGCTAGCCGCTAGGTTCGTCTTCTTTGGCAGATCACCATAGATGCGTAGAATAGCAATGGCGACGGATCCTCGGTGGTCAAAACTCGTAAAAAAACACGGGTACATGTGAGGTTCCACACCGACGTCAACCATATTGATGGGTCCGCCTTGTCCCTCCCTATTGGTGGGTCCGCCATTGCATGGCCATGCCTGCATCACAAAGCTAGGTTGTGCTGCTCGCCGTACTGCAGCACGGCGCGTGCTACTGACTGTGGTAAACGCACAGACAGGCGACAGCCAAAAGCGCGCACACAGCGAACAACAGCAACCAACGGCGCGGGCAGGGTCCAGTTGTCTAGCACGGTAGGCCGGGCGGCAACCGCATCCAAGCCACGACGTGACCGAAAGGCCTATATATGTTCCGCGCAGCGGGTACATATCTGTCGACTTGGCGTTGACGAGAGACTCCAGCACTTAAAAACAGAAAAAATAGTTTAATATGACATACTGACTTAGAACTGGAATTGAGATCGAGATGGGCACAATCATGGAAGGCTTGTTTATTTGAAACCAAGTATGATTTACCGATTGCTAAATCTATAATAATATTAAAATAAAAAAGGCATGATAAATCTGAACTTGAGATAAATCCGAACTTGAGAGTTTGTAATGAAAAGTAAAAAACCCTTGAACAGAAAATGAATGGAACGACCTAATATACATGCTCCGATCGAGTGGAAATCGAATCAATACTACCAAACAGCAGATTAGGAAAACAACGAAATAAACTTCCTGATTGGACTCTATAGATATAGATTGTATTATCTCTACTATAATGGACCAATCCAAATTACACTTAGTCCACCAAAGAAATAGTCCCCCACAGAGATGATATTTCCTTCGTCAACACCAGATTATGCACCCAGAAAAATCTTCATATGAAAACCAACTACCTCATATGAAAACCAACTACCCAGATCTTATCTGAGAAGGCTTCGACACCATCCAACGGCCACGGGCAATTCCAGGCTTCAACGCCCCTTCGCCAGCCCACCCCGCACGCCCTCTCCTGCTAATTTCCCGTTTCCAAAAAAACCTCTCCTCCTGATTTCCCTTTTCCAAAAACGAATCATCAAAAAGCAGAAACAATCACATCACATGCGGAGGCGGAGGCCGGAGTGGAGGCATTGGGGGCTTGGGGCTGGCCTCGAGGATTCCCAGGCATCGAAGCGCGAGCGCGAGGACACGGGATGGGTCGCGGAGCTGGACGCCTCGAGGTGCTGGCCGAGCTTGAGACAGGCGAGGGCGAGGCACTTGTCGTTGGCCGGCACAGTGGCCTGGAGGCGGGAGAAGGTCACGAGCATGTCGCCTTGCCCCGCGATGTGGCCGCGCTGCCTCCTGCGCACACCGCTCTGGCGCAAGCCCGCCGCCAACCCCGCGCCAGTGTCCACCGGTGGGGACTGGGGATAGCGCCCTGGTGAGGAGGCTCGGCGCGCCGCCGTGGCCGTGCGGCGAGAAGCGGCGGCTGTACCGGTTCTACACCTCGAAGGAGGGCGTCGGCAGTGCGGAGGCAGGCAGGCAGCGAGGAGTGGCGGCGGCAGCAGAGAGCAGGAGCACGCGCGGCTCGGGGAGAGGGATCAGCAGGAGTGGCTCAGCGGTGAGCGGTTCATCACCGGCTGCAAAGCGACGGGAGTCGCCATTCCTTACCAAGCGGGATCGCTTCCGCAGCGAGTTACTGCACCGCGAATGTGAGGAATTGAAGGCTGCAGTAAGGTATGGGACTGAAATCCATCTCAATTTTTCTACCTATACTGGTGCAATTAAGGGCTCGGCGTATATATGATTTTAGACTTAACTTTGATGTAATTTGGGGCTGAATTTCTTCTGCTGGTGGGCATTGTTTCCTCCAAATGTATTTTTGTCTCAAAACTTATCAGCGTACTATTTATTGCAAATGACATCTCAACTTTGTTGTCTAGGTTGCTGAATAATACATGGAGTGGAAAAATTTTCTGAGGAACTTGCAACATTTCTGTTACTGTTTTAAAATTATGTGATTGCTCCATCTCTTCCTTTTGGTGTTTGTACCTAAAGAAAGCGCGAATCTCTTCTTTCAAAAAGCGGTTGACAGTAGGGAATTTTCCAGCAGTGTGCTGAAGAGCCTAAAAATGAAAGGTGTATCCTTTTCTCACCACTAATTTTGTTCATTACATATCTTGCCGATGGTAGTTTAATCACTATATACAGAGTCTGTATCTTTTTATTGATGGTTCCTATGAACCGGTGTCATTTTCCGACCAAGGCTTACAATAAGAAGGTGTTCGTGTTTTGTCTAAGCTAGAGATGGAAAATTGGCACTTATTGTTTGCACTATCTGAATTCAGCGGCATTGTCCTTGGCCGCAGTGTTACTACCTTGGTAATCTCTGCTTCTCCCTGCCGTGTACTGTCCTTTTCTATATTACTTCAATCTACTCAAAGACTCCAGCCATCGATTGTTCAGTGTTTGCCTTAATACTGCACATTTTAGAGTTTCTTATTTGGCTTGAACATGTAGCGGTGTTTTTTCTTCCTTCCGAAACTAAACAAAGAAGAAAAAAAGTTGCGCAAAGATTATATTTAGACTGTTGTTATCCTCTGTCGGTTTTGCGGTCCGAGGAATGGTACCAATAGGAGAATTCATTGGACATACGTCTTGTTTGCAATTCGTTGTGTACATGCTAATAAAAAGTTGGAATTGTTTGGTGTTGTTACAAATTATCGTGTATTGGTAATAGAAAGTATTGAGGTCAACCCACAGTATCCTCAGGACCCCCGCGCCGCCACCACGCGGGCGGCTCGGGCAGCCAACCCTAGCCGCCGCGCCCTCTCCCTCCCTTCCAATCTCCAGTCACGCCGCCGCCGGCAAGGCCGCGTGGCCGGCTGGGATGGCGACGGCGTGGCCCTCTCAGCCGGTGGTGTGGCGGCGCTGGACGACGCGGCTAGGTGGGGCGACTCGCCCGAGCCGCGTGGGGCTCGGCGAGGTCGCCGACCATGACCGTGGCGGCGCCGGGCGGTGCGGTGGTGGACTTCTCCATCATCGGTGTGCCGTCGCTGTGGCGGCGGACGGGTGGATTTGGGCCCTGTGGGCCTGGATCTGGCGTCCTTGGTCTAGGCTGGTGCTGTCCCTCTGCCGGCAGTACCCTGCTCCGTATGGTGGTGGATCGTTGGCGGCGGCCGGCGTGCCGTTCGTCTAGCGGCGGTTCAGGATTGGGCCCCCTGGGTCTGGATCTGATCCACGGTCAGCGCCGGGGCTGCCCGCCTTCTGAGCGTCTCTGATGGTGACCTTCCGGTGAAGGCGGTCTTCCACGTTGGCCGGGCGCAGAGTCGACGGTGGTGGCGGCGGCTTGGGCGAAATCCTTGCCTGGCGTGTTACGGCGGGCCAGCGGTGGTGGAACTTTTGTGCCACGCACCTTGTTGAAGGCGCCGCTGGAGCAGTTGGTCAGTCCGTCCCTTGCTGCGTCCGCGGGCGTTCAATAACTAGGTGAAAACCTAGCCTGGTTTCTCCGGGCCGGCGGCGATGGCGTAGGCGCGTCGTCGAAGTTCTTGATCGCCAAGGCCGGGCAGTATTCCCGCGTGGTTACCTTGTTCGGTGTTCAACTCAAGGCGGAGGTGGCAGTCGATGGCGTAACAGCTCGGCGTTTGGTTGTCTACACCAAGTGCTTCAAGCTGTTGCCAAGGAAGAAACATCACGTCTTCAATGGTGGTCAGTGTCTAACGTTTTCTGTACCTTTATTAGGTCTGACAAACGTGTTGGGTGGCTTCGTCTTGACGTTGGTGATCTTATTATGTGGAATTGACATCACGGTAGAAGTCAGAGGTCGCGTAGGACTACTCGAGCTCCTTGTTGGGGATGTATTTTCTTCAATCAATTTCTTTCTTTACTTTTTGTTGCTGTAATAATTTGGTCTGATTCTACCCACGGGTAGATGAAGCCGGATAGTTTCTATCCTTTATCTAAAAAAATTGTGGCAGTTTATTTATTATATATAATATAATGATTCCTTTGGAAATTTAGGTTGGTGGGGATGAGTTGGAGATGAACAAAGGATGAGGTGCACCCTCTCAAAAAAATGAGGTGCACGTCAATGATCGACAGGAGGATGAGATCATACAATTTTCCCTCTTCGTTGCATATGAAATAAATTCTTCGTTGCATATAAAATTATGTGTGTTTCGCACGTGCATTATGAACTTTAAGATCCTTCTCAGTAGCGTTGTGTGGGCTTGTCTATTTCTTCCTAAGTGAGAAATGGCCAATCTCTACGAGACAGTGGATTTGTGTTTCTTTCATCTGTTGATTTAATTTTTAGTTTTATGATTTATTTTAGTTTTATGATTTATTTTTTTCTAGACGCCACCGTAGCGTTAGCACGGACAATATACTAGTAGGTATATAGATAGATATGTCCGTGTGTTACAATGGAACCCGATAATTTTAGAGTCGGACTCTATATTCAGTACTACTCAGTATTTTTTCTGCTCAGTTTTGGCTTACGGTGTAGAATATTCTACACCTAGGTTGTAGAATAGCGCTTTACGCTGGTATAACAATTTACAATTGTTTCTATAATTAGACAAGGACACAAATTTGATATGTTATGACACAAAAACAAAGAACAAATCATAAAAATAATAATTTAATTGTAAGAGTTGACACTTGAAATATAGAAGTGAAAAAAGAGATATTTACCTGTATGGCCTTAAAAAATACATCTTTCTTCCATGGCTTTATTTTGAAAACGAAAATTCCTTCCCTGTATGCCCTTCCGTCCGTTTCAGACACTTAATGGTGTTAAATATTGCGCAAATAAGGTCTCACAATTTTACTCCAATAATTACGCAATATTACTCAAATCTAAAATAGACGAACTAAACTTTGCACTTTATTTTTTTCGCTAGGGGTAAAATGACCATTTTATCATTGACTTAACACTGTCAATTGCCTGAAACGGACGGAAGGCCATATTGGGAAGCGATTTTTGTTTTCGGTAAGTTAAAAAAATAGAACCATGAAAGGAAAACGTATTTTTTTAAAGGCCAGGTAAATAAATATATATAAAAAAGAGTAAAGTGCACCAGCGGTCCCTAAACTTTCGCTGTTGTGTCATCCCGGTCCCTAAACTCGCAAATCGACCATTTAAGTCATCAAACTTGTTCATCTGTGTCATCTCGGTCCCTAAACTTATTCGGTTGTGTCATCCCGGTCCCTAAACTTGCAAATCGACCGTTTAGGTCCTCAAACTTGTTCAGTTGTGTCATCCCGGTCCCTAAACTTGGTTTTGGATCTCATCTGGGTCCAACTGAGCAATTTAAAAACTTGATATCAAACAATAATTCATAATTTTTTCATATGAACTCAAATGAGGACAAACTTTATATCAAAATTGTAGCCCTCGACGCGATCTACAACTTTGTAGTTGAATTTTTTTTGAATTAAAACTGTTTAGAGTCCCAAAATATTGTTGTATGTTTATAGATTTTGAAATTTGAAATTTCAAATTATCAAACAATCTTGGATATTGATATGGTTTATATGAAAGTTATAGTTCTCAATATTATCTACAACTTTGTAGTTGAAAAGTTTTTTATTTAAAGTCGTTTATTATCCCAAAATTTAATTTTAAATTTTTAAATTTTTTAAAATTTAAAATTAAATTTTGGGATAATAAATGACTTCAAATAAAAAAAATTCAACTACAAAGTTGTAGATAATATTGAGAACTATAACTTTCATATAGACCATATCAATATACAAGATTGTTTGATAATTTGAAATTTAAAATTTTAAAATCTATAAACATACAACAATATTTTGGGACTTTAAACAGTTTTAATTCAAAAACTTTTCAACTACAAAGTTGTAGATCGCGTCGAGGGCTACAATTTTGATATAAAGTTTGTCCTCATTTGAGTTCATATGAAAAAGTTATGAATTATTGTTTGATATCAAAATTTTAAATCGCCCAGTTGGACCCAGATGAGATCCAAAACCAAGGTTAGGGACCAGGATGACACAACTGAACAAGTTTGAGGATCTAAACGGTCGATTTGCAAGTTTAGGGACCGGGATGACACGGCCGAATAAGTTTAGGGACCGAGATGACACAGATGAACAAGTTTGAGGACCTAAATGGTCAATTTGCGAGTTTAGGGACCGGAATGACACAGCAGCGCAAGTTTAAGGACCGGTGCTGCACTTTACTCTATAAAAAAAACACCTCAGATACAGCAATTCCTTAGCTACAAAGCAGGCAAAACCGCGCCGCGCGCCGGCCCACCGCCCAGCCAGCGAGGCGCCCCGTTGGAATCCTGATTGGGAGCGCTGGGACGGGACGCGTCGCCATTAGCTGTCGCGTCCAGTTACGTTTCGCTAGCTCCGTTCCCGTTCGGCCTTGACAACCCCCAACCCCAAGTCCCCAACGACGCAGGATCGAACCGAATCCTCCGGAACTCGCCGCCGTAGGACCGCCGCCGCCGCCGCCGCCGCCGGGACCGACCGACCCGATCCTATCGAACGAGGATGTCGTACGCCTACCTCTTCAAGTACATCATCATCGGCGACACAGGTCCGTCGCCCCCTCGCTTCCGAACCCGCTGCTCCCCTGATCCCCGCCGGCCTGACCCTTGCGGGGGAGATTGGATTGGATCCACGCGGCTGGGGATCTGCTGCCCGGGTGTCGTGTGGTAGTCGGTGTCGGTCGATTCGAGCGGCGATTGATCGGTCGGTTGGTTGTTTGTTTGTGTTGCAGGCGTGGGGAAGTCGTGCCTGCTGCTGCAGTTCACGGACAAGCGCTTCCAGCCCGTGCACGACCTCACCATCGGCGTCGAATTCGGCGCCCGCATGATCACAATCGACAATAAGCCCATCAAGCTCCAGATTTGGGACACGGTCCGTCCTGCTCCTCTCTTCGTTCTTTTTTTTTTTGTCTGTCCTCTTCGTGCTGTCGTTTAGGATGTGTGCAAGGTTAGCAGTTTTAAGCAGCGGTGGCTGTAGGAATTTCAAAATAATTCAGAAACAAGGCAAGTTAAGTGTTGGCCATTGGGATCCTTGATTGCCGATGGAACTTATGTTCCACTTGCGGTTTGCTGTACTGATACTGGCATGATAACGTTGCGATTTTGGAATCACATAGACTCTGCAGTTCTGCAACATCCAACCACTCTGTGCAAAATTGTGTATCCTTTTGCAGGCTCTTGTCAATTTTCCTTTTTCAAGTAGGATGGCCTGCTTTTATAGAAAGCGAATAAGGTCGTATGCATGTCTCAGCCATCTGCTGGTTTACAAAAATATCCCAAACTTAGGCTACCAACTATCAAATCAACCAGCATCTGTCCACAAGGGGCGGAGGGTAGTGGAGGCCAAACTGGGCCTCCCCCCCCCACTTGACAGAAATTCAATGGCCCATAAATCCCTAGAAGTCTAAACTACATGTCTATTTAACATCTCACCATGATGATGCTGAAGTAAGCAATTTAGCCCCCCTCTAATTCATGGGCCATGCTTCGCCACTGTCTGTCGAGGTAGGGACATACCACCGGATCCCAACAAGCAAACAGGCTTTAGTATATTTTGATCATATGTTATTAGTCCTTGTTTCCTTATGGAATACTACTGGCAGTACCAAAAGAAGCATAGTCTTGCATTCTGAATTGCAAGTATGATCGCTGATTTTATTCGTACTTATCAATAAACCTAATAAAGTTATATAGTGATGTAAGAAATATCTCCTCTTAGACAATTGCACCTGTATCTATCTCAACTATATGTGATTACAACACTTTTTTTGCAAAAATAGCTTTGGTAATTGCTCCCATGGTCTGGCTACATGTTTTCAAGAATTTATTTTAACACTTGTAACCAGGGTATTGTAACATGTAAAGCCTTTTTTATTGCCATTTCCCACCCAACTTCGAGTTTCAGAATCTGTTTATCTTTATAATTGTTTGGTTTCTTCATCATGTGGTGTGTTCATGTTGGCTTTTGTTTATTTGCTTAGGAGTAGGGTTTTAATTAACTACAACTGCAACACATTCATTACTTTTTTGTTGAGTCTGAAGTCATAAAGCTCTATATTCTCATTTGATTATGATGAATTTCAGGCGGGCCAAGAATCATTCAGATCTATTACTAGGTCATACTACAGAGGTGCTGCTGGTGCCCTTTTGGTTTATGATATCACTAGGTACTCACTACTTATATGGTTTTTTGGTTATATATATATCTTATTTCGGCATTTGCAATCACTGATAATTCGTTTGTCACCGGACTTCAGGAGGGAGACCTTCAATCATCTCGCAAGTTGGCTAGAAGATGCCAGGCAGCATGCAAATGCTAACATGACAGTGATGCTGATTGGAAACAAATGTGATCTTTCTCATAGACGTGCTGTCAGCTATGAGGAAGGCGAACAGTTTGCCAAGGAGCATGGTCTGGTCTTTATGGAGGCATCTGCTAAAACTGCACAAAATGTTGAGGAGGTGAATTTTTTACCCCATGTTTACTGCTATTGCCCACTAGTGTGTTTTCTGACCATTTTAACATCTTTTTCTGATGTAGGCATTCATTAAGACCGCTGGTACAATATACAAGAAAATCCAAGATGGCATATTTGATGTATCAAATGAGGTTAGTCTTTAGTAACTTCCTTTCCTTTTTCAAGTGTTTGTTCAAGGTTGTGCTAAGCATTGGTAATTACTGAGGTCACAAGTTTATACCACAGTAATAATTCATTAATGCGGGATTGGTCTTAAACTTGCCACCGGTTTGCATGATTATTGCAAACTTGCCGCTAGAATCATAAAAATCAACAAAAGAACAGAACTGTCATTCGAGTCACATTTTTGCACAAAACTAAAAAAACCTCTTTCACTTTACAGTAATAATTCATTTAATGCGGGATTGGTCTTAAACTTGCCACTGGTTTGCATGATTATTGCAAACTTGCCACTAGAAATCGATAAATCAACAAAAGAATAGAACTGTCATTCGAGTCACATTTTTTCACAAAACTAAAAAAACCCTCTTGCACTTTTTCACTGCCCCCAAATCCTTTGGTCTTTCTAGAAACCTATAGAAGATTGATTAAAAATGTTTGTGGCCTATCTGATGCATTTGCTTACTTGTACATTCAAGACCAATTGAACTACCATAACTCCTTAGTATTTTGTGTAGGATTCCCAAAACCTCAGCTTCAGCAAGATTTTTTGGTGCAGAAAAAGGGGGGAAAACATTACGACTCTTCCAATTCAAACCTTTTCTACTTACTACTTAACAGTAGGAAGTATGGTTATCGAATTCTAGATCTCTAATCCTCACGAAAGCTAATGATTGAAAGAGTAGTCTTACATTATTTTCTTAAATGAGTGTGAATATGTAATGATAGGCGTCCTTTTAAGTTTTTTTTTCGATGATGGTATTAATATGATCTAGATTGTAAACTACTATAGGTATACATAAAATCAAAATTTGATTTCTTTTACGGTTTTGGGGTGGAGAAATTCTTTCTTTAATGTGAAAGAGCCTTTAATGTGAAAGAGGTACATGTCTGATGGTACCGTACTATTCCGTTGTGTGTGTTGATGAAACATTGTATATATGTTTTCATTATATATAACGTTTTCCCTAAATGTTACAGTCCAACGGGATCAAAGTTGGCTACGTTGTTCCCAACTCATCTGGAGGTGGTGCTGGCTCGTCCTCTCAGGCTGGTGGTTGCTGCAGTTGAGTGGTGGCAGCAAGTCATACAATTGCACAAGGTTCTCCCTGCAGTATCTTGATGTTTGCCTATAGCTGGCCCTGGATGATTTGTTCTTTCAACCATCACGTTTCAATCCATGAAGAACCCATCTTCAGTGTTAGCTGTCGTTTCAACTTGTGCAATCTTTCTGTAAAGCCAATCATCCACGATTACTACCCTATGTGTCTTCTGTATCCAAATTGAAATCAGTTTTATGGTATTCATTTGTTCAAAATGTATATATGCTTCTCTGGCAAGTCATGTTCTTTCCCTGCAACCCTACCGCTACCATGAAATTTGGCGGTGCTTATAGCTACAACCCAAGGCATAGATCTTGCTGGACAATCTCTCCCCGATTGCATTACTGGATTCTGTAAAGGCAATTATTCATTCATTCACGATTATTACTGCCCCATGGGCTGTGTCTTCTGTAGCCAAACTGTGATCGGCTTTATTATAGTATTTTCATTTGTTAAAAATGTGAATATGCTTGTGTGGCCAGTGTTGATACTCTGCTGCCTATCGCTGTGGCAAAGTCTATTGTTTTCCTTGATCAATATCAGATATAAGGCACTCTTTTCAGTGTCTTTTTTCAAAAAAAAAAAAAAAAGGGGAGGTGATGCTTATGGCAACTGGGCAATCTCCCTGATTGCATCACTGGATTCTCACAAGAATCTTTAACGAAAACAAAGATCATGACATTTGCATTTCCTTCAGAATTGCCACAAGTATGGCTGACTAGAGAATGATCTCGGCACTGATAATGTCAAATACATTGGGAATGTAAGGCATAGAATCTGCGATTAGAGAATAGTGCAACCTTTTCTGTTCACCATCATTGCGTGGTATCGTAGGTAAAAAGTAGGACATATGCTTAATAAAGATGGTATTTAGTTGTCATCCATAGGAGTTCTAGGGAAAGAACATATGGTCACATTGTAACCTCATCAACATGAATCCACAGCAAAAACAACTGACTAATACGGTTGCCATAATCAAAGGCATACTCCGTACAACTGATAGGAATGTAGATTACACTGCGTATGCACGCAGTGCAATTTCCAAACTCCGTACAACTGATAGGAATGTAGATTACACTGCAGATGCACACAGTGCAATTTCCAAAAGCAGCTAGCATGCTCAGCGTCCCCGACCCCGACCGCGCCCACGACCACGGCCACGCCCACGTCCCAAGGGCTTCCCTGGTTTTGGATGAAGATGGATGAGATGACAGTTCTAGCAGGTAGTAAATCTCAAAGGTTGAAATGGGAGAATAAAAAAAGGAACCCTGACCAGAAGTAGGCTTCTTAGGCTTGACCCTTGGTGTTTCCTCAACCAGCAAAGTCTCCAGATTTAGGCTGTCAGGAAGGATATAATAGCGGATGTTGTTTCCCCTCACACTAAGGTGATCAAGGGTAACAGGATTTTTCCCTTTTAGCGTCAGCTTTACAGTCTTCAGATGAGTATTCATGCTGATGTCAACGCCTACAGAGTGATCATAAATTCAGAATATAGTACTGAATAATCTTATTTCTAGGATTACTGCAAAATCTAAGGGAATGGGAGAGAATTTTAATGGGATGTTAAAAACAGATTATAATAAAAATCATGCAAAAGCTGCTGACAGATATGCAATGATATAGGCGACAAATGAAAGGCACTAGTTTAAAAGACTAGCCATTGTTGTTTGCTGGCAAAATCTGTAATCTTACATCTCATGTCACTTTAACATTCAAATTTCTAAATAAACTACCATTGAAATATCCTATGCCTATATGTACTTGGGCAGCTTACTAACCTAATTAAATGCCACAGTAGTATTTCCTACACATTCTGTAAGACACATTCAACAATAGCTCAAGATCAAACTTCAAAATTCTCCCTGCTTCAGATTTTTGAATGTTGGTAGGGATTGCCATGTTTAGTTATACTGGTATGGAGTAACTGATGCTACCAATGAAGCAAAATCTAAGGTTTGTGGAGTTCTTGTAAGGACTGAAATTAGAAGAACAATTTTTAAATCACAAACAAATGACATAAATCTTCTCTACTCTTAGGTGTTATTACAGTGTCATATGTAAGTTCTAAACACCATGAAAAATACTTAACTACCTGAACCTAGCTGTTTGTACATGTAAATCATAATTGATCAGACAACCTACGAAAGAAACATTACACTGACTATTAATGCTAAGTAGGATTAATCCAATACATAAAGGACAATGCACATAACCTTTATCAAATACCATACTCCCTCCGTTCCAAATTATAAGTCGCTTTGACTTTTTTGGTTCATCCATTTTGTTATATATCTAGACATATTATTATATGTAGATGCATAACAAAATGGATGTACCAAAAAAGTCAAAGCGACTTATAATATGGAACGGAGGGAGTAGCATCTAGTGCAGGGATTGTAGCTAAAATGAATTTCTTGAAAAATCCAACATATGATTAGGACATGAAAAGAATTACTATCCAAAGTTCAAATAAGTGCACTAGTATATACTAATTAAGCCAGTAAACATGAAAGTTGAACCCTAGGAAAAAAAAAGAAGATGCCTACAAGAAAAGCAAACATGGTCTATGAAGCACAAATAAATGCTTGGTTCACCCTTTCACAAGCACCAAACTTAGAAGGAACTTGGAAATCTGTACTAAATTTGGTTCAGGTTGCATCTAGAAATCTTTCATTTCCAAATTTGACTGAAATCGCCTAGAAAATTTATCCACTTTACGCATAACTTTCGGATGCAGGAGCAACATTACCCATTGAAACTAAGCATTAGAAACTATAAAACGGATCAACACTTCAAATCAGATTTCTAACAGCTAATACTGGTAGCAATGCAAAAACTAAAGTCAATTACAAATAAAGTGACAACATGATGTTGCAAGTCACATGTTAATGTAAGGAATAACTCGAATATATGGGCATACTAGAGATGAATAAAATCCACTGTAATTGGACCAAGCGGAAACTGGATGACAGTAAAAGATCATATATTGGCTCTGTTAGTCACATGTTCCTAGGTTATAGCCACAAACACAGTATTAAGCTACTTTCTAAGCCCGCACACCTAAAGGTGCCCCGCCCCTCTAGTTCCCACAGTGGTCAAGTTCGCAGGACGTCATACCGGTAATGGTTCCGTGTACGACGGTGCCGTTCTTGAGCTCGATGGTCACCGTTTCGTTGTTCAGCTTCATCAAGAACCTGTAAAAGCGCAACCCCCCGATCAAATCCGCACCAATTCGGGCGAAAATTGCACCAAACGAATCAGCAGAGTGAACCGAATCGAGGAAAAAGAGGGGGAAAAGGGGATGCTGGCTTACCTGACGAGCTTCATCTTGGAGCCGCTTGGTGGGAGACTCGGGGCGGAGGTAAAGCTAGGGTTTTTTGCGGGGGAGCTGCTGCCTCGAGCTGATTCGGAGCGGGGTGAGGAGGCATAAAACCCCCTTCTCCCAAGTCCCAATCTGCGGCTGTGGACTGTAGTCGCGTAATGGGCATGGGCTCAATGGGCTGTAGCTGGGCCTACGGTCGGTTTTCGAAAGCAGAAGGTTTATAGGTTTGTGCCCGAACGTTGTTATGGATCTTAAATTTTTTTAGCACAATCGATAAGCATATATGAAGACAAATGACAAAAGGCAAAATTCTACGGGCAGCTAGCGGGACGTCCAGCCCAGGACACGTCCGGATGCAGCTCCCACTCAGCTTGGAATGTTATCTTATTCCACCCGTCTGATCAAACCTGTAACAAAAAAAAAAAAAGATGGAAGCGCTGGAGCACGTCTGTTCCCGCGTAACAGAACAAAGCGCGCGCGTCACTTGCGGTGGCCTGTTCCGCTACCCACGTGGGTTCCAGTCACCTGCCCCGCCTGTGGATGCTCGTCACGGATGCGTCAGCTAGCCTCAAGCGTCTACACGGTGACCCACGGCAGCACCCCAACAGCTGTAGCAGGTGGCTGCGGTAAGTGAGTCCCACTGCAACATGTGTGACACTAGATCTACTTTTATAACATTCAAATGAAACACTTGCAACATACGTCTGAAACACTTTCAACGTACGTCTGAAACACTTGCAAAAATCTCAAAGATTTAAAACATTTGTGTAGCCATTTCAAATATATGTAGCATCCAAATCTACTTGTGCAACATCTAGATGAAATATTTGCAACATACTTATGAAAACACCTAAAAGCATACACTTTGCAACATGCATGTATATGCAACATTCAGATCTATTTTTGCAACATCCACTGAAACACTTCAAACATATGTTTGAAACACATGAAACATACGCTCGTAACATGAAACATATGTTTGCAATATGCGTATATAGTCATTACAACATATGCAACATCCAGATGAAACACTTGAAACATACGTTTGAAACACTCGAAACACTTGAAATATGCCATCTCATCGTAGGTGAGCATGTTTGTTGACAGGAAGGTGCATGTGGTGACTTACAGATCTCAAAACCTACTGGCTTAGTATTTCGGAGGTACTCATAATGTGGTAGGATGTGTGTTTGTTTATACGGGTGTGTGTGTGCATGTATAATAGTGTCCATATTTGTATTGCACTTCAGAGTAAAAAGAGAGTCCGACATATATTAATAGTGCTGTTCAATAAGCTTGATGACGATAAAGTACTGATGACCACCGAATTGTTATTATTAGTTAAGTACGCCTTCAGTAAAATATAAATACATATTTAGTAAAACCTAAAATTTCACTAAATGTGTCCTAATATGGTAGGCAAACAAGTTTAGATTAATCAAAATATTCTATTCTATTTGTGTTTTGTATCATTTAGTTGTCTAGAAGACATCAAAAAATATATATGACAAAAATTTTCTTGTCATTTCTTTCTAATATAAATATAGATTATTAAACTATATTTTTAGATAAAAGATATAAATTCAGCCTATTTGGGATAAGCAGCTAAAAGTTATATGAGCTCTTAGATTTAAAACCTCACAAATGAGGAGCATAAAACAACAACAAAAAAAAGAGAGGTTAAGTACTTATAAAAAGAAAAGTTATATAGACGTATGGGGTGACATGGCCCTGCGGCCTGCCGGGTGCCGGCCTCCGATCCCTTTGGCTCCGGCCCTGGGTGCTGGTGCAGAGATACTGATCCATCGATTCTATGATTCCAGTTCCACCATGTCTAGTGTTTGTGCTCATCCTCAGAAAACACCAGGTTCCAAGTGCCGTGTGGCGCTAACTGCGGGAGGACCCAAACGACAACTGCAAGGCAGAGCAGACAGGCGGAACTGTCCATTGATGTGCCTCCATTTGGTTTCCCTCCCTATAAAGCTGATGAAATATGTGGCTCGCCGTCCGGCCTTGAAGGGCAAGCAGCAATGGCGCAGGAGATCGAGCACACCCACCTCCCCATCCGCGGGCTCAACCTCCACGTCGCGCAAGTAGGCAAAGGTGAGTCTCTGCCATCATCGTTCATCCTTGCTTGAGTTGAAGGATCCCAATCCCAGCAGAGAAAGCAGAGTGACCTGTGGCTGTGCTGCTGGTTTGTGTGTTGCGTTGCATTGCAGGTGACCTGGGCACGGTGGTGTTCCTGCACGGCTTCCCGGAGATATGGTACACGTGGCGCCACCAGATGCTGGCCGCGGCCGCGGCAGGGTACCGCGCCATCGCGCCGGACTGCCGTGGGTACGGGCTGTCCGACCTGCCGCCGGAGCACGAGGAGGTCTCCTTTGACGACCTCGTCGCCGACGTGCTCGGCATCCTCGACGCCCTCAACGTCCCAAAGGTAAGCAAAATATCATCACCAAACAGAGATATACATTTGCCGTGCCCCACTGCCACCGAGCCTTGCCACACCTGCAGGTGTTCCTGGTGGGCAAAGATTGGGGCGCCTTTCCGGCGTACGAGTTCGCGCTGCAGCACCCGGACCGCACCCGCGGCGTGGTGTGCCTCGGCATCCCCTTCAGCCCGGTCCCCGTAGCCATCGACACCCTGCCCGAAGGCTTCTACGTCCTGCGCTGGCGCGTGCGTAGCACTGAACCACTGACTGCATGCATCACCTCTGAAAAACTTTCCTTCTTATCGAAACTGACACTCTGCAGCTGGTGTTCCTTCTGCTTCTCTTCTGCAGGAGCCTGGCAGGGCAGAGGCTGACTTTGGCCGGTTCGACGTGAGGCGCGTGGTGCGCACCGTCTACGTGCTCTTCTCCCGCGCCGAGATCCCGATTGCCGAAGAAGGGCAGGAGATCATGGACCTGGCCGACCTGTCCACGCCCCTGCCGGAGTGGTTCACCGAGGAGGACCTGGACGCCTACGCCAAGCTCTACGAGAAGTCCGGCTTCCGCTACCCACTCCATATGTACAGGTAGCCAGCGCGCGCACCCCTCTCGGCTCTCGCCAGCCAAACGGCAGAGACTCAACACTAGGACTCTAATGTTCTTTGCTTTTGCTTCCATCGAAAATCGATTGGGCATGCAGAGCTATACACAAGACCCCGAACCGGCCGGACGCCAAGTTCCAGGTGCCGGTGTTCATGGTGATGGGGGAGAAGGACTACTGCTTCAAGTTCCCGGGGTTCGAGACCGCCATGCGCGGCGGCATCATGGACAACTTCGTGCCAGACCTGAAGATCACCTACATCCCGGAGGGGAGCCACTTCGTGCACGAGCAGTTCCCAGAGCAGGTCAACGACCTGCTCCTCGGCTTCCTCAAGGACCATCCCTCCACTGCATAGGGATTTAAGGAGAGCGTGAGACCACGAGAATAATATGTTTACTTGGCAGAACCGTCTAAATTATGCTAGTCCACGTGCACCTGTTATTTCCTGAAGACCTTTGACTGCTGTGTACGGAAAC
This sequence comes from Saccharum hybrid cultivar R570, assembly GCA_038087645.1. Lineage (NCBI taxonomy): Eukaryota > Viridiplantae > Streptophyta > Magnoliopsida > Poales > Poaceae > Saccharum > Saccharum hybrid cultivar. Next base: position 5,188,724 of record JAQSUU010000198.1, read on the forward strand.
CAGATAATTCCGGTAGTTTATTGGGTGTCCTCTGAGGATTCCGAATCATCCACTTTTCACATCTGTTCAGGTTGTAATATTAGATCAGTTGATACAAATATATTACATAAGAGTTTAAAAGCGGAAGTCTTACAAACTATAATTTACAAACTATTTATTTAAATATTACAAACCACAGGTTTTAGCCTTCTCAGGTGGTAGGGTAGCATGATTAACATAACATTATATAACACATGAAAGCTCAACCTTCCTAGGATGATTCACTCACATATCATTTGGTACTCTTTCTCCAGAACCGTCATACAATAGGGGCGAAAGCCTACTTGCAACTGGGGTTCACCTGCAACAGGGGTTAACAAACCCTGAGTACTGAATTGTACTCAACAAGACTAAACCGGCTAAAAGAAAAGACTCCAATGACATGCTGCCTGGTGGGGATACAAGGGGGTCTAAAGCAAGAATCAAGAGTAACTTACTTTTGCAGAAGAACTTACTACAAGGGATCCTTACTTTTAATGTTTTAGCTCAAAATTAAGTCATTTTCCGTATATAGTTTGCACCTGATTTAAATTAAACACTTCTTTAGGCATCACATCTCATATCCATAAGTACCATTGTTCTATTGATTAACTACGATGCAGGGCGATCGAGTCTCCATGACCGAGGAGCAACGGCGATTCGAATCGATGTACATCCAGCTAGGTGTTCCTAACCGCACGACATATGCTGGTCCCGAACCTACATATCAACTCTTCCCATAGATTCTCCAAAACATGAACTGGTCTGCACCACCCAAGAGCACAGCACTCCACTGCCCTGCGCTTCATCTTAGATAGTGGCCTTGCAGGGTGGGTACACGCTACTCCCTTCATCTCTCCACTCTCAATGTGCGATTGTCAATTCACATAATGGAATAGCCGAGGTACGTAGGCTTATCGGGGTTTGTGGTCAGTACTACAAAGTCTCGACCACAAGCAAGCCTATAACAAACGGTCCTCAACCGATATAAACAGAACAAGCACGACTAGGCGACCCTATTGGCTTAACCACCAAAGATATATCCCATGTCCCATCCAGTCTCCAGTTTAATCAATATTCATCATTATAGAATCCTCAGGAAATCTCCTGAGTACAGAAACACTGCAAATGATGAACACATCACTCGACTCTTACAGCTAAGCATGGCTAAGCATCACTAGCCTATCACTACTAAGGGTGACAAGGAAAGATATTGGAATATCAAGGCAGACATGCAGCAATTGGTACTTCAATAACTCCTACTTTACTTAATGCACATCTCACAAGACTTAAAGTGTAATAAATATTGTAAACACAAGGAGTGGGTTACGCTCCGGGCTTGCCTACGTTAGCTAGGTAGTCAAGCTCCTCTGATGAACCACAAATATCAAACCCGACTTCCACTGGTGGGTGAACCTCCTCTGGTGCTTGATCAACGACTACTTCCAAACTCTCCGTCACTACACATGATAAATGATGCATGCTTAACATATGAAATGTAATAAACATGATGCATGATGAGACTTACACAATAGCTTAGATGAACTCAAGCAAAGCTAACAGCCTTGAGTACAACTTTCCTTCGTGGTATGACTAGAGTTTAAAAACCCACCAAAAAGCATTTTTAAGTTATTAACATACAAGTTGATTATTTGATTATTAAGAAAGAAATTAACTTCCCAAGGAACAATAGCGGATTTTCATGTTCCAAGGTTCACAAACATTGCTTAAGGCACCAAATCATTTATATGAATAAACATTAATCATTTTCATGTTCCAAAGCATTTATTAAACCTATAAAAGGAATGTTCCCAAAAAACCTATAAAAGGAATACAAATAATTAAATTAACTAAGCAAGTTAAATAACTCAGAATAGTGCCAAACATTTTTTTGGTAACAGCTATAAGAATAGATAACACTCACAAAAAGTTTCATAATTTTTGGAGTTATAGTTTGAGCTCTAGAAAATAAACAACGGATATTCATTAATAACCATTTATGCATTTTTAAGCATACAAAAAGTACTATTTCTGTCTAACACATATTTTTATCACATAAAGCTCATCATAACAAAACCAACAAAATAAGTTTCACATTTTTAGCATTTTTCTACCAAATTATATGTATTTTACAAGAAACTGCACAGAGTTAACATTTTCTCAAAAACATTAAAACAAAAACCGGCGTGGAAACTCTTCTCACTCACCCTCCTTGGCCGCCGGTCGGCCCGCGGGTACGCCGTGGAACTCAGCGGCAGCGAGGTTGCGGTGACGGGAGGGCATCAACGTGCTCCCCACGATCTAGCACATAGATCTAGGGGTCAAAAGGGTAGATTAGGGTTCGGCTCGTGCTCGGTCGCGGCCACGGTGGCTCAACAGTGCCCTTATAGGTGAAGCATTTCTCTACTCAACCTTAGACTGGTAAAATGAAATTTCCCACAAATATATCTTTGCCTTGCGCATTCCATTTCATTTCCATGTTGGTGATGCCACACAAGCATCCAACCTCCATCTTCATCAAACGATGAATAATGATCATCCATAGATGTAGCCAACCACACTACCTTTGATCATTGCCCATAGCATGAAGTTCCTCCGGCACTCTTTATCAAGCCACTTTCATCAACACCCATCAACACTTGGCTTGATCTCTTTTGAATGATATGACCCACTTCATGTCATTACATGGCCTTATTGGTTCATCAGCTGCAACTTCGCTTGCTCTTCACCGTTGCCTTGGTCCATCGGCGCCAAGCTCTCTACTCATGAGATTCACCGCCTTGACGGTATGTTGCCCCCAAGCCTCTTGCTTGCCCTTCACGCTTGCAACCCGGTCCATCATATATCCAAGCCACGTCTCTTGATCTTCTTGACATAACCATATGACATCATGTCATGTCTCATATGCAATGACTTCCTCCAAAGCACTAGCAATATTACCAAGCCACTTCTCCTCCATTGCTTCATGTATAGCTCACATTAGTGTATATGTGGACTAATCATCTATGTATTTCACATCAAACACATGTTAGTCCACCTAGGTTATCACCCAATTACCAAAACCAAACTTTCACCTGCCCCCACGTGCAACTCAGGTGCTCTAAGAGGCACGTTAGATGCTGGTCGCAATGCCACATCAGAGAAAACGGCCTTCTGATTTGATATGGACTTGCTATGTATCACGTAACAAGTTTAGGGGGCCAGAAATGCATTTTCAAAGTTCGTGGGCCTAAGTGATACCCTTTACCTAATTTAGGGGTCTTTCATGCATGTCTACACCCCAAAATGGTCTTGCACGACATTGGTGCTGGTAGTGGCGAAGCCAGAAAATATACATAGGGGCGGTCAAAAGATTTGGCATATATGAACTGAGGGTAGTTCATCTGCTTATGTTGTTTTATGGTGGAATTGACCACTTAGGTTATTCATCGATGCAGTTGCTCTTATTTTTATGGATTTATTCTAGTATTTGACGATTTAACAATGTTGTTCGTCTCTTGGTAGGTGACCGTATTTTTTGACAGCGAGATACACGGTGACTCAATGATCTCAAAACCTACCGGCTTAGTATTTCAGATATATTCATAGTGGGGTAGGATGTGTTTTTGTTCATAAGGGTGTGTGCATGTACATGAGCATCCATATCGATCTATATTGCGATTCAAAGTAAAAGAAGAGTCGACATATAATAATAGTGTCATTCAATAAGCTTGATAACGATAAAGTACCGAGGACGACCGAATTATCATTACAAGTTAAGTATGTGTTCAGTAAAATATAAGTATGCATTTAGTAAAACCTAAAATTTCCCTAAATATGTCGTAATTTGATAGGCAAACAAGTTTAAATGAATTAAAATATTTGATTTTTATTATTTTTTGTGTTATTTTGTTGTCCAGAAGACATAAAAAATATATATGTCAAAACTTTTATCATTTTTCTAATATAAATATAGATTATTAAATTATATATTAAATAAAAAATTATTGTGATGTTAGGGGGCATGGCCCCTGCCGTCCTCCCTTCGGCTCCGGCCCTGGGTACTGGACTGCTGGTGTAGAGATACCTGATCCATCGATTCTATTATTCTACCCTGTCTAGTGTTTGTGCTCGTCTTCGGAAAACACCATGTTCCAAGCGCCGTAGCGGACCTGCGGAAGGACCCAAACGACAAGCCCAAGGCAGAGCAGACACGCGGGAGATTGATTAGCCTTCTTTTCGTTTTTAAGACGGCAGACTGACTGTACATTGATGTGCGTCCATTTGCTCTCCCTAGTCTCCCTATAAAACTGATGAAATATCTCGCTCGCCGTTCGGCCTTGAAGAGCAAGCAGCAATGGCGCAGGAGATCGAGCACACCCACCTCCCCATCCGAGGGCTCAACCTCCACGTCGCGCAAGTAGGCAACGGTGAGTCTCTGGCATCATCGTTGCTTCACTTGATGGATCCCATTCCCAACGGAAGAAAGCAGGCAGAGTGTCAATGATGGTCCGCGGGCTGTGGCTGTGCTGCTGGTTTGTGTGTTGCGTTGCATTGCAGGTGACCTGGGCACGGTGGTGTTCCTGCACGGCTTCCCGGAGATATGGTACACATGGCGCCACCAGATGCTGGCCGTGGCCGCGGCGGGGTACCGCGCCATCGCACCGGACTGCCGTGGGTACGGGCTGTCCGACCTGCCGCCGGAGCACGAGGAGGTCTCCTTTGACGACCTAGTCGCCGACGTGCTCGGCATCCTCGACGCCCTCAACGTCCCAAAGGTAAGCAACAGCTCACCACCAAACGGAAAATATTTGCAAGCCGTGACCCACTGAGCCTGAGCGTTGCCATGCCACACGTGCAGGCGTTCCTGGTGGGCAAAGATTTCGGTGCCTTTCCGGCGTACGAGTTCGCGCTGCAGCACCCGGACCGCACCCGCGGCGTGGTGTGCCTGGGCATCCCCTTCAGCCCGGTCCCCATAGCCATCGACACCTTGCCCGAAGGCTTCTACGTCCTGCGCTGGCGCGTGCGTACCACTCCACTGACTGCATGCATCACCTCTCAGCTCTCCGATGGACACTCTACAGCTGGTGTTCTTCTGCAGGAGCCGGGCAGGGCGGAGGCCGACTTCGGGCGGTTCGACGTGAGGCGCGTGGTGCGCACGGTCTACGTGCTCTTCTCACGCGCCGACATCCCGATTGCCGAGGAAGGGCAGGAGATCATGGACCTGGCCGACCTGTCCACGCCGCTCCCGGAGTGGTTCACCGAGGACGACCTGGACGCCTACGCCAAGCTCTACGAGGAGTCCGGCTTCCGCTACCCACTCCAGATGCCGTACAGGTAGCCACCGCGCGCACTCCTCTCGGCTCTCGTCTCGCGAGCCAAACAGACCTTAAGACTCTGATGATGTTTGTTGCTTTTGCTTCCATGGAAAATTGATTGGGCATGCAGAGCTCTACACAAGATCCCGAACCGGCTGGACGCCAAGTTCCAGGTGCCGGTGTTCATAGTGATGGGGGAGAAGGACTACTGCTTCAAGTTCCCGGGGTTCGAGACCGCCATGCGCGGCGGCACCATGGACAACTTCATGCCGGACCTGAAGATCACCTACATCCCGGAGGGGAGCCACTTCGTGCAGGAGCAGTTCCCAGAGCAGGTCAACGACCTGCTCCTGGGCTTCCTCAAGGACCATCCCTCCGCTGCATAAGGATTAAGGACAGGGTGAGACCGTAAGAATACTACGTTTCTTGCGCAATTGGTTTATCTATAGCCGTTGCCTCGTTGCCTAGGTCCGTGACCGTTATCTACGTTTTTTTTCTCGGCAATAAAAATGGTGTTGTTACATTACCCGATCGTAGCTGCGGGTAGAGGTGCTTTGGAGTTAGATAATGAAGTGAAGTCTTATTAGACTCTAGTTGCCTAGATCCATGACCGTCATGTCTGTGCGTTGCAACGAGAAAAATAATAGGGTTAATTGTATCTGTGCCATTATATCTTTACCATTTCTGAAACACACCGTTACTATTCAAGAAACTATGCCACTGCTATTATAATTCTTGCCAAAGCTAAAATATGTCATTATATACGTATGCCGTGTCTTCGGGCCCATCTGCAGGTGTACGGACAATTTTGTATTTTCGTATGGACCAAAATAGCCCTTCTACTTTATCTCACCTACAGGTGGGCCCAATATGTCATCCCCTTCCTCTGTCCTCTCCCTGGTCCTTTTCACGAACACGGCACGCACAGAGCTGGGAGGGGCTAGCGACAGACTTCTCGGAGTGGAGCCGAGCGGCGTTGTGGTGGGCGATGGCCAACCTGCTGTGCGTCGGTGACCACTTGCTGCTGCTGCACGTCATCAAGGAGCCCGAGTACGAGTAGAGCGAGGCCATCCTCCGGGAATCCACCGCCTCCCGTACACACCCTTTCTCCAATCTCCACCACCTCCTCCTACTAGTATTCTTGCTTGCAACGAGAAGCTAGCTCGCGACAGGAGCTAGCCCGTGACCTACGGCACGAAGGACCTGCGGCTAGCAGATCCATGGCTGGCGGGTCGCGGATTCGATGTCTCCATCGCACGCTGCCACGGTGGCCTCAGTCCTCAGCAGCCTGCCACCATGGTTGTGCCCAGCTCGCCGCGTACCTCGTCGAGCCACCGCTCGTCGCTCCCGTGGACACGGCCTCCGCGCCGCACTCCGTCCTTGCTGCTCTCCATGAGCGGGCGGGCGGGAGGCCGCATCAAGCCAGTCGCGCCGATGCCGGGCGGGCACCGCGTCGGGACAGCTGCGTCGCCATCGCCAGGCGAGGAGACGGCCGGTCGCATGGGGTTAGCTGCACCGTCACCGCCGGGCGAGCAGGCAGTCGGCGACCGGAGATGGAGAAGACAGACAAAAAGAGGGAGGCTGTGTGGAAGGCTGACGAGTGGGCCCATGTGTCAGTGAGTGTGAGAGAGAAGAAGAAAGGGGACAATCTTGTCCATACGGATATACGGTGCCAGGGTTCAAAATTTCGGCGAAATTTCGGCCGAATTTCACGAAATTCGGTAATTTCGGTGGTGGCCGAAAGAAAACTCCGAAATTTTGTAATACTCTAATACATGTGATGTATAGCTCTAGACTTGTATTTTTCTATTGATTATATTGTATATTCTTCTATTCAATAGATGTGTAGTCATAAATCATACTAATATTTATTTAGATCTAAACTTTTTTTAGAAACAACATACTTCATGTCCTAATCTCTAAAAAAAATTCAGCGAAATTTCTGCCGAATTTCACGAAATTCGGTAATTTCGGTGGTGACCGAAATTTTTACGATAACGAAATTAAAATCCTTGTACGGTGCCCCTTCATTAATCTGTCAGTGGGCCCCAAGTCGTCTCCAAGTGTAAGTAATGGCGTATCTCAAATATCTGCAGAGTTCCAATGGCAGTGACAAAGTTTCTTGAATAATAATGGTGTATTTTAGAAACAGTGAAGTTATAATGGCATAGATCCAATTAACCTAAAATAATATCATGATAATCTAAGTTTGAACCTGTTGTACTTTACAAAAACGATAGTCTGATCGTGTTGCTTGTAATTCCGTTTGTATAATCAATCATCAATTATTTAAAACGATATTGAAACAGACCAAGCGATTCCTGACCTTGAGACCCTGGTCAGCGTCGCGGACAAAGAACCCACGATTGTATTTTCCATTTGTGACTGTGGACTGGTGGATGTAGCACGATGAGAATGATGTATACATGAAGAGCAAGTGATGTGATGGGAAAGGAAAAACATGTGATGAGATGGGAGAAGGGAGACATGATGGGAAGTTTAATTTCCTAATTAGCACATTGCTGATTTTTAGTGTGCGAGAGGAGAATTAGCATGTGATTGCCGATTTTCATTTTCCAATTGGGTGGAAGGGCAATTAGCATGTGAACTGTGCAGACGGGGAATAGGTATATTTCCAATTTCTAATTGGGTTGAAGGGTAATTAGCACGTGAACTGTGCAGAAGGGTAATTAACCGTTGGACAAACTAGTCATTGTAGACTATTGGAGGTTCAATGATATGATGGGTTACCGGATTAATCCGGCGCGTTGATCTTCACTTCAACCTCGCTGCAACCCTCTCTAGTAGAATGCTCCGGTAAATCTAACAAGGCATTGTTTCCTTCATGGGCCCGCACCTTGACGTCCGGTGCATTTCTTCTCCTTGTACCGGACCAATCCAGTGCTCCTATTGCAGTCGTCCAGGAATAAGTGTGCACGCATAGTCCGGTGATCTTTCCTAGCTAACACCGGACTGATCCGGTGCTGCACAACAGCCTCCGTTTTACTTCATTTCTTCACGTGTCTTCGTCTGGGCTTCTTCTATCTTATGTCTTACTCCTAGCATCATTTATAGGTCTTCAACATGTCTTGTTTGAGGTGTTAATCATCTGAGTTACCACTTTGCCTAAGTCCAAGTTCACCTTACATCCATTTGAACTATGCCTTTTTTCGACTCATTTGAACTATACCTTATATACTAGCAAACAAATTAGTCTAAATGATCATGTTATTCTTCAAACATCAATGGTCCATAGGGTCCATTTTTTCTTACAAGTTAGATACCCTCTTCCTAGAGACACTTGAATAGATACGGTTTTTAGAAATTTCTGAAAACCAATTCTATTCTTCTCTAAAAACGGGTTGTATAGTAGTATCTCACGAGCAATCTTGTAGCGCTACTAATACCGAGAACCAAAAGCTAAGGGTTAAGGTCAAGGGAAATGTATTTTGTAATCCCATCTCAAGCCATAATATAGTTAGTACAATCTAACACATTCCTCTAGAGCTAGAGGTCTCAAGTTTAATCATCCACACCATGAATTATGCTAAGCTTCGAACTAGAGAAAGTGGTATATATCGCACTTCGATGACATTGTTCTTCTTAAATAAAAAGCTTAGCATTGCTTGCACTTTGTTCTAGTTTCACCGCATAAATTCATTTTTGTTTTCAAGTTCAACTTTTAGTGATTTAATTAGTTAGTTAATTCATTTTTTACTCTCTAACGCTTAAGTAATTTTTGAGGTTTATGCCATGCTTACAACTGTGGCCTTGAGAGTCTTCCTGAGATGAATTTGGCTAGTGGGGGGGTGGATGAATCCTCATCTCTAGTGCAGTTTCTCTCGTGGCTACAGAACCGTGGCAGATGAGGAATTCCAGACACTGGGAGATGACCCTTTGTGCAGCAGTGACGACGATCAGTTTCAGATTTTTCATGTTGCGGAACCTAACTGAAAAAGAAAGCTACTTTTCAATCACTTGCATATAGCAGATCGTAATCATCTTTAGTTCACTCTGAACTGCACGTATGTTGGCTGTCCCTGACCATGTTGCGAAACCACGTGAAGTCATCACATAAAACACGGAGGAAAGCCAAGCTACGAATATGCTGGAAGAACTACAAGTTCACCGTCATGCCCTGTCCAATCCATACTTGATAGAGAAGTACAAGACCCCTGCTTCTCAAATAACATGCACAGCTACCATCGACGACCATCGAGCGCGTCACACATGTCAGGCCGCGACCAGATGACAATAAGCAAAAGATGGTGAAGTAGATGGAGTTGAGTTATGGTGCACGGTCAGTCTTGGTACGATCCTGCTATTTATTGTACAAGATTTCTATGGTACCTGTATTCAGACGACAGCACCTGAAAATACATAAAGTTCTATCATGTATCTTGATTGCCTCCAGATAGCTAAAAAGTTGTGCTTCTATGGTTGTTCTATACTTTATTAGTCCTATGCATCACCAGTGGCGGACCCAGGATTTTACCTCAGGGTATGCCATCCAAAATTTTTTATATACAATTCGGTAAAACTATATAACAATTCGGTGATAGTTGTAAAATTTGACATAATTCGGTATACATATACTAAATCACTACACAATAAGTCTTAATTTGAAGATTGTGTTAAAAATATGCACAAATTATAATATGAATAGATCAACCTCCATACTGGTAATTTAAAATATAGGCATAACAAAGAGCAAGTCTTACACTACTATACTTACTTAACTTTTTAGCCAAGGCTTTGGAAGGGACACGATGAATGTCAAGATTACATCGTCTTCGTCCAACTGAAAGAAAAACATATAGTTTCCCTTTATTAAATTTTAGTCCCTGTCACATTGGATATTTGGACACTAATTTAAAGTATTGAACGTAGACTAATTATAAAACTAATTGTACAGATTAAGACTAATTTATGAGACGAATCTATTAAGCCTAATTAGACTCATGTTTAGTCTTTTTAATTAGTATCTGAATATCCGATCGGAACACCCCGGCGTTTCGTTGTTTCTGCAAGCCTGCACCAGCAGTCAGGACTCAGGCGTCCAGCGGCATCTCGCGAGTTGCGTCCGCCCAAGACTCCGATTGACTGAGCGTTGGACTGCCTCGCGTCGTCCGGCCAGCAGGCCAGCCCAAGACTTTGTCACGTGGGTCGTGGGGCAGTGGGCCTGAACGCTAAGGAACCGCAACCTACAAGGCCGCTGGCACAGCATCCTTCCTCCGCTTTTATTTTATTTTTTTTACAAATATATACTGATATACATGTACGTATACGCTGGGCAACACAGGGTATGCCGGGGCATACCCGGCATACCCTGTAGGTCCGCCACTGTGCATCACCATATCGACAGGATACATTTAGCAACTTGTTCTCATCCTACTAAGGGCCGGTTTAGATTCAAAAGATTTGGCAAAATGACACTGTAGTGATTTTCGTTGTTATTTGGCAATTAGTGTCCAATCATAGTTTAATTAGGCTTAAAAGATTCGTCTCGTCTATTTCGTCTAAACTGTGTAATTAGTTTTATTTTTTTACCTATATTTAATGTTTCATGCATGTGTCCAAAGATTCGATGTGACGGGGAATCTTGAAAAATTCTACAAAATTTTTTAGAACTGAACAAGGCCTAACTACAAAGGACAGGATCAAGATCAACCTCAAAATCATGTTAAAAAAAGATGAACCTCAAAATGCTGAAACCTAGAGTAACACTACCTTGTCATATGGAAATGCAAACTTCTCAAATAACCGATAATGCGATATTCAAATATGCGATCTTTGGAGGATATATGGTATAACTGATGTAGATCGTGAAATCCTTCATTATTGTTCCTAGCCAAAAACTTACACACATCGGAAATTATGTTTGCCTTGCTATAGTAGCACAATGAAGGTAGCTAATTAGATTTAATACACTACGAATATAAATTATAAAAATATGAAGAAAAAATGGTGCTAGACGACAAGACACTTGTAAAGCACGAGTTACTAGTTGGCTATAGTTACGTCACTCATGATATGGAGGACAAAACAAGTGAAGAGATATCGTGACGGAAATGCAGCGTGGCATGATCTTTATGCCTTGACTTTTCCTACTATAGATAGATGCTCTATTGCGTGCACCGATTGTTTTAACTCTTTCCACCTTTTAATTGCTAGAGATTATCTTGTAGAATACTCTGCGCGTAGCAAATCTGACCACCATATGTAAACTTGAGAAGTAATATTAAGTTTAAAAAACTAAAGAAATTGTTTTTGATGAAAACAACTAAAGAAATTCATGTGGAATGAGAACAGCCATTTGAATTTGGTAAAAATGTATTGCACAAACTTGGTTCCCTTGTGTGAGCCTCACGCAAGACGTGATACCGGAGGTGAAGGCAACAGGGTCTCTATAGCGATCGGACGCTTAATCAAACTTGGCAAAACTTTTATAGAGCACGTAATTTGCCTGTGTAAAAAGAATTCAAATTTGTCAGTAATTTACTAGAAAACTTTTATGAAGCACGTATAAACGGCAAAAAGAAAAAAAAATCCTGGCACGTGGGGTGCATGCCCCTCCCGGCCTCCTTGACGTTTTCATCCCACACGGTCGACATAGCAGTCGGACAGACCTACAATCTCCCAATTCAGCCCTGCCGCGGAACGCTATTCCCACGTCGGCCGCCGCGGCGGCACCCCCTTCTCCTCCTCCTCCTCCTCCTCAAATAGGGGAGGCGAGCGCCACCATTCACTACACTTCTCCTTCTATGGCTCTCGTTCCTTGCCTCCATCCAGTGCGAAGTCGCGGAAGGAGCAAGCCGCCGTCGCAGAGCGCCCGTTTCCGGTCCGCGACGGCGACCGAGATGGACCTAGCCATCGGTGGCGTCGGCGTCGATGAGTCCTTCGCGCTCGGGAGGAACGTTTTCGGCGTCAAAAGGGTGGTCATCCCGGTCGCCGAGATGTCCGTCCCGGATCGGCGGGACCTCGGTAAGCGGCTGAGGTCGGAGCTTGACGCCGTGCGCGCTCTCCTCAGTAAGGCGGAGCTATATTCCTGCGTTTCTGGCGTAGCCGGCAAGGGCGACCGGCTCTTTGCCCCCGATGCGCCGGTGGAGGATGATGATGGGTGCAGAGCGGCGAAGAGCAGAAAGGTATCTCCTTTCGCGGAGCGCGCAAGGGAGTCGAAGCCAGATGATAGGGAGCGGCTGGCCGGCCGCCTGGCCTCGATGGCGGCGGCGCTGCCGGATCACGTCGTCGCGTTCCTGCAGAACCGACGCGTTGGGGATGCCGATTCCCGCGGCGACGACGGCGAGATCGAGATGGACGACGTGCCGTCCATGAAAGATGGTGCTCTGTTCCAGCTGAAGATGTTGCTGGACAAGTTCGCGCCGGAGAGCACGCCCAAGTTGCTGGTGGGCAAGTTCGCGCCGGAGGTGAGCACGCCGAAGAGTCGCGGAGGGCGCGCACCACTGGCTGCCTCCGGCATCAGCTGCCTGTCGCAGGCGCAGCACCAAGAAGCAGGAAGCAGAATGCCCCCGGTGCAAGAGGAGGAGGAGGAGGAGGAGGAGGGCATCAACATCTGTGTCGGCGTCTCTCGCATAGCGATCCGGGACATCGCCGAGGAGTACGGCGAGCTCGTGAATGACATCGGTGTTCAGCTCCTGTCGCCGCTCCAGCGCAAGTACGTCGATCTCTCCGAGGAAGACATGTACGTTGACATCTGCGGCGACGCCTCTCCTGTCGTGTTCCCGGCCAAGACCTGCGATAGCAGCAGCTCAAGCTTAAGCACCAGCAGTGACTCCGATGCAACATCCACTGATTCCGACTCAAGCAGCAGCTCGCCGGAGGCTCTTCCCAAGGAGCATTCATGTTGCAGAGCCGGAGAACCAGTGCCGGCGCCTGAGGCTGATCCTATCCAAGGCAAACACAATACGCAGCCACCAGAGCCGGCGCCTGAGGCGATTCATATCGCAGAGCCGGAGAACCAGTGCGCGGCGGCGACGGTTTTCGCGGTCACCAAAAGCCCACCTGCGCTGACGGTTCTTCCCAAGGAATGTGGCATCCTTGCTCAGCAACCAGAGCAGGCACCGGAAACTGTCCAGATTGCAGAGCCAGAGGAGCTTAAGGAAAAGTGTGCGGCGCCCGGGGCTACGGTGCACCCCATCACCGGCAGCGCACCTCCGCCTGCGGTTCTTCCCAACGAGAATGACACCTCTTCTCAGCCGGCACCGGTGCCGGCGCCAGTGGCGGCGCAGATTGCACAGCCGCAGCCACAGCCACATCCACAGCCACAGCCACAGGAGGTCCAGGATGAGGGCGCCCGGACCAAGACGAACGACCTGATCGCCATGGCGCGACAGGAGAGGAAGAGGCGTGCGATGGCCAAGGCCCGCCAGGTGCTTCTCGAGCTGGAGAGGGCGGCGCTGCCCGACGAGCGCATCCATCCGCTGGACATGGAGCTGCTGGGCATCGCGGCGTTCGAGCACGTCGTGAGCACCGTGCGGGACGCGCGCACGGCGCAGCCCCAGGTGAACGATGAAGTTGACCTCCGTTTCTCTCCCGGTCGCCCCAGCATATTGCAGCAGCTGGGGGTCTTCCTGAAGGCCGATGGTGGCGGCGACGAGGAGGACCAGGAGGAGGAGCTGCCACCGCTGGCCGTCGCTTCTGATGGTGAAGACATGGACATGGAGATAGAGGACGGGCAGATTCTCTAGGAACGTAGGGACCATGCATGCGTCAATGCAGCGTTGCATCGTTGGTAGTACAACCCCTGATTTCCTCACCTTAGAATAATCAGCTCTTAGTATTTCCATTCTCAAGCTAGTGTTTTTGCATGGTTAACAATCAGGATAAAAAATGTATGTTTTTGTCTGTTTATTTGTTTGTTGATGATAGTCTTTTCCATAATCTTTTTCATTTTGGGCTGTGTTTAGTTGCCTTGAAAAGGCTGAAAAGTGTACTGTAGCACGTTTTGACTTTATTTGGCAAATAGTGTCCAACCGTTGACTAATTAGGTTCAAAACGTTCGTCTCGCAAAGTACAACGAAGCTATACAATTAGTTTTTGATTTCATCTACATTTAGTACTCCATGCATGTATCGCAAGTTTGATGTGACGGATAATCTTTTTTTGTATAGTGTATTTTTTAGGTAACTAAACACAGCCTTGGTTTCAATCGTCTTGAATTTTGGTTCACAAACTCAAAAAATATTCATACTTAGCCATTTCCAAACGGTGTGTGTACAAAATAACTAAGGCTAGGTTTGGATCCTAACAACTAGTTGACTAATTTTTAGTACTTAAGGATCCAAACAGATATACTAATTGTTAGTTCACTAGTTATAGGCTAGTTGTTAATCGATTAGTCCACGTATATGAGCGAATATGACTAGTTGTTAGTCGTAGTCCATCCAAACAGGCCCAGGCCATTGAACACATGGTTCTTCCACCCTTAAATGGAGATTTGATGGCCCTTATCAACTGAGCAAGATATAGTAGCAACCCTAGTCATCTTCGACCTCTGGATCTCCTTCTCGAGGTGTGTGATTCCACCTTTGGATCTCCTTCCCGAGGTGTGTGATTCCACCGCTACCGCCATCGCAACACAATCTGTAGCATATCTCCAACTCATATGTGCAATCACACTATTCTTTCTCATCTCTGCATCCTCGTATATGGCACCTCAATGAACCTTACTCTCCCCTGCCCCTAAGGGCAAAAAAATCGCCTCCATAAAGTAAGTGATAATGTGATATTCAAATATGCGATCTTTGGAGGATATATGGTATAACTAATGCAGATCGCCAAATCCTTACTTAATTATTGTTCCTAGCTAAAAACTTACACATAGCTGAAATTATGTTTTCCTTGCTATAGTAGCACAATGAAGGTAGCTAACTAAATTTAATACACTACGAATATAAACTATAAATATATGAAAAAGATGGTGCTAGAAGACAAGACACTTTTAAAGGCACAAGTTACTAGTTGGCTATAGCACGTCACTCATGATATGAAGGACAAATCATGAGAAGAGATATCGTGACAGAAATGCAGTGTGCCATGAGCTTTGTGTCTTGACTTTTCCTACTAACGATAGATGTTCTATCTCGTGCATCGGTTGTTTGAACTCTTTCCACTTGTTAATTGCTAGAGATTATCGGGATGCGTGCACGACGCAGCCCCAGGTGAACCAAAAGTATCCCCAACATTGAATCATTCGAGATTAGGCAGAAAAACTCAATCAATATTGAAATTGAATTAGATGTAGAGGGTGTGAACATGCTATACATAAATGCATATAAGAAATGTGACTAATAAATGAAAAGGCAAAGAGTACAACGAATGTATCAAGAAGAACAATAATCAATTCAAGGTTCACACTTAATATAGTGGAAGCAACAATCTTTTCCAACTTAATATACATACTAAAGTATTCACTTGTGGATATGTAATGATGCAAGATGTTCTTTACCAAATGATGATGATATATCACTCAATCTCTGCATTAATTATAAGATATCCTTCAACTCAGTTTGCATAGTTCGCGATTGCCCCTAGTTGAAGATATATTGATAATTACATAAGTCAGAAAAGGTCATAGAAATTATTTTGACAATGGTCTATCTCTCTATATGTATGATACTGGATAGAGATAATATTTGTGTAAGGTTATATTTTGCACAAAATCAAATTACGAAATGACATGACACTATTACAGGGGACCATTACTATTTTTATTCATAGCTGGTTTCACTTCTTTTTAGTGCCTACATATAGTGAAAACATCCTGGATGGTCAAGCGATTGTAACCAATGCGCAACAGCAGCTGAAAAATGCATAGGAGCTACTTTGATCCACAGACAAGACTTGACTGAATACATGTCAAAGTAATCTTCACATCAGCTAATCCATAGCTTTGGGTTTTCCCATCAAAAGATGGAAAATTCATCTTGGGTAATTTGCTACTAGAACTAGGCGGTGTATTGCTAAACGGGTGGCTAAACCCTACACAAAACCCATCATGTTGCTTACCCAAGCCCTCCAAAGCCAAGGGAGATTGTAACATCTAGGCCCGGCGCACGGCTCAGGCCCACTCTACCGAGAAGTGGTTCCACCTACGTAGCAACCCGTTTGAGCTTTCGTCCTCGCTTCGTTCAAAATAGTTAACCAAACATTACTACGTGTCCCTGGCCCTGGTATTTAAGTCGGTCTAGCGATCCTTGGATTCACGGTATGGCACTACACGCCGGATGGACAGTGTTTGTGAGCTACAGTAACTCGCGTGAACAGTACCCGAGCTACAGTAACACGTATTTGTCCTGGGCCAACTTGCTGTTACAGTAACCAGAGTGAACAGTGCTCGCACTACCGTACCCGAAGTCCGGATGTATAGTAACACGCAGCTACAACACCCACTGCCGCTGCTGCAGTACTCGGCCCATGCCTGAATTGGGCCCACTTGGCCCATGGGGCTGTTACATAGATGAAGAACAAAACAAGGATTGGGTGGACTATGCATACCCTTGACCAGGAGAGGGACATGGGTGTACACCACACTAGACCCAACCTCTTGGTGACCATGTTCGACGTGGTGCCCAAAAGGGTCGGCGGACAGGTTGCCGTCATGTGAAGTCACTGCAGCCACCCTGAGTACTAAGAAGACTCCCTCTGACGAAGCGGCACCCAAATTAAGAACCACTCGATTCATAGTCTTCCAAAAAGCTCCGAGCTCGATGCGCAAGTCATCCATCAACGCATATACCTTTAGCTTCCAACTGTCAAACACCTTGGCTACAATCTCAAGGTCGCTAAAGTGTGTGCCGATGGAATGCTCCACTAAAACGATGCACACGATAAGCAATGATTAAAGAACCGTCGCTGAGCTGTGCACAACCTTCTCCTCGAGGATCAACTTAAATTGGGGATCCATAACGCCGAGATGCTTGTGGAAGCGAGTAAAATGATCATAATGGATTTAAATCAGCTCCCAAACGATGTCTTTGATACCAATTTGTTAACTACTATAATATATAGAAGAAGGAATTTGAGGAAAGGCTATAAGAATTCAGGATTGGGGAATTGGAAGATTGATAACTTGGGAAAAAATGTTCAGTGTTCTTGTCGTTATCCTCTTTAAACGAGTGTCGTTGCTCATATAGCACACACAAACGTGAGGTCGGAGCTCACTCAAGCTGCTCGGTGACACACTCATGACGTTGACCCAGTCCGAGCCGTAGACGCTCCTTCTTCTGGGTTTGGGCTCTATCCCTTATTGAAGCCCAACTATTATCTTGCTAGTTTCTAGTCCCGTTAGTGTCCTCCCAGATGGATATAGAATCACTGACACTAAAATATAAAGCCTTCCACAGCACGGTGATGCCAGAAAACTAGAATGGGCCCCACACATAGAAATAGGAGTCACTCTTCTTGTGCTGCGGTGGAAGGCATCACTCCTGGGCCCATCATGTCCTGTGTTCTCTCTCCATTTTCTTCAGCATGCATGTCCCTTCTCATGTTTTTGCTGTGTGTTGCATGAGTTGGAACCAATGCCTACACTTTCATCACTCCCAGTTTTTAGAGCACCACTCAAATTTGGCATCGCTTGCTGCAGTGGTAGAAGTGATGCTTAAATACCCTCTCTCTTCTTTAGGCATTACTCTAGGATCACATTGTGGAAGGCCTAAGGTATCCTAGGAACTCTAGGTCAAATTATAGGGTTATGCAAATGACATATATAACTTTTCCTTAACTATAGAGAAACTTTGTACTTACCATATTTTGAGTCTGGTGACAAATACACTGAAATATAAGGTTTCTTAGGAACCTTAGGAAAAATTATAGGGCAATCCAAATGACACGTGTATCCTCCCTTTACTATAGAGAGACTTTGTGCTTATCATATTTGATCTTACTGATAAATACTAATGTCAAGTATGCATATAACTGAGACTTTGAGGGGGTAAATTCACCTAGAACCCCTTATATTTTTGAATAATTTTTCAATAATACAAAGGGAGTAGAAGTTAGGAAGGAGAATCAAAGACCTTATTTTCTCATGGTTCCTGTCATGTTGGTTTTCGATGGTGTTTCAGATCAGTTTCAATGGGAATTTCATGACATTAAATAAGCTAACATGACATAGAATAGAGGAAGAGAGAAATGATGAAAATTTTATGAGACGAAATGAGTTTCATAGGGATGAAATTTATTTACAATATTTTTAACACATGGAGTCTTAGAAACTGAGACATCAAACGTTCCACCGTGTCTCTACCCATTTAATGCTTGTTCTATCTTATTTTTTTGAAAAAATTGCTTGCTCTATCGGGTTAAGAGCTTAGCCCAAACCAACCCAACCCCCCTACATCCCACCACCTCGGCAGTTCTCTAGCTTGGGTCCAGGTTGATCATCGGTTTTGTCAACCCATGAACAACTATTACAGCCTGGTTGGCCCACAACGACATCAGTTTTGTGCTACTTGTCGTGTACTATCCATCCCTAATCTTAAGGCTCGACGAACTTCGACTCGCAGACGCGTTTTTTGTTCGCTGAGCGCTCTAGGCGTCGAGCGGGATGTGGGCCAGGAAGCTAGCGTTAGCCGCCGCCTGTCGCCCGCCGCTTGCTGCCCGCCGCCTCAGCGGATCCACGCTCGGCCAGGTCACTTGTGCCTTTCGCTAACTTGCACCGGTCTGTTGGAGCCGTGGGGAGATCCATACGCCTTGGAACGATTTTTCTTTACTTGGTAATTAAGGAATGGCTAGTTCTCAGACCAGCCTTTGTTTCCGCACAATCGTGATGAATTAAATCTGAATCTATGCTGCCCTACTTTTTCTTTGCCACGATAAATCAAATCTTATTATTTGAAGATGAGATTGATCTTGGAAGGTTCTTGTGGCGGACACAGCTTCATAATATTGGGTGTACATGATATTTTTTAAAAATTTCTTAAGACTATGTCTAATAAATAAATGTAACAATACATATGATATTATTAATAGTTTTTAACAACTTAAACTCATGTATATTCGTATATATTTTTTAGTATAAACACGACAATCTTGTCATATTAAAAAATAAGATAAATAAGGTGGCTATCTTATGACTCTATTATTTATGGTGGTTTATTACGAGTGTGAACGGAACATATCAATGGACACGTCTATTTATAGCTGCTCATGGCCACTATGGTATTGCAAAAATATTTTCATATTTTTTTTCGTAGTACTTATCTATTTCTTAGATATTTGTAGCATACAAGAATATCTAGACCTAGAGTACCCTAGTTTTTTTATGAAACATGACAGATATATCTCATGTATACTCATTATTTATTTAAACAGTTTCACAAATATGCATGACTATCTTTAGGACTGCCATTTAATGTATACTTATCTCCATTGCTCGTGTATGATACTATCTTTAGAACTTTTATGCTTTGCCATCGTGGCCTTCAACCCTAGTGACAATTTTGGCTCTTCCTTTATCTCATACACTTTTTTTATTAGAACATCACTCCTTTAAATACACATGATGCTCCTCAAGTTTTGTTAAAAAACATGAGATGTTACACCATAGATTCATCTGTAAGCCTATTATCTTTCTATTTTCTTTCTTCTCTCTCCTTGGTCGGTTCTTCCTACTTCCGATCTACCCGTAGAGGGCGGTGACCTCCTCCTCTCCCCTTGCGGCTGAGCTCGCCCCAATGTTCTACAAGACGCTCGCCTAGGCGTGCTTATGCGCTAGGCGAAGGGGCATCACCTCGCCCAAGGGGTAGATGGACGGCATGCCCTAAATCTAGGGCTACACTACTTGAGGGAGGGACGATCGGTGGTGGCGGAGGTGACGAGCGCGTCCGGAGGAGGCTAGCGGCAAGCGTGTCCAGGAGGAAGACGCACCGCGGGCGCAACTGGAGGTAGCGGGCGGAGGCTGGGAGGGGGCGGGGTAGAGGCGATGGGCACATAACGAGGAGCACAGATGGGAGGAGGCAGAAACATGCACAAGATTGGATGGAGTTGTGAGTTAGGTCGGGAAGAATAATGTGTACTTACATAAGTTAGACTAAACTTTTTTTTTAATTTTTCTTGTACAACTTTAAGTTCATATTTTTTTTATTTAAGATAAGACAATAATACATGTAAATGCCACACAAAGTGCAAGTCACCGTATAGATACCGCCGCTTTAACCTTGCTCGACGTTTGGCACGCCCCCTGAACTCGTCTCGCCCGCGGCCGATCTCCTCCATCCGCTCGCCGCGCCGCAATCCGGAGAGGAGACTACGCTAGGTCGGGCACCGCCTGGGGCTCAGCGTTCTCGCGACCAGTTCCGGCGCGGCGTCCGCCCTCTACAGCCACTCGCCACTCGCCCCCGCGACCGTCGTTGTTGTCCTACTTCGCCACTCTCCAGGGGCGGACCCAGCACTAGGGCAGCCCAGGCCATGGCCCTAGTCGTGGCCCATGTAACAAGGGAGCAAGTATTCAGTTTTTGGCCCATCTAGCAGCCCAACAAAAGCACAGCCCAGGCAACTGAGTACGAGTAGGGCAACAGCCGTCGTCGCTCCGTGCCTCCGTCGCTCTTGCTCGCGTAGTTGTCGCGAGACTCGCGAGTCGCGGACGCCGCCGCCGTCGCCCACGCTGCACCGCGCCGTGCCGCGCCTCCGCTGGTCTGCCGTCCGCGCCCAGCTGGCAGCCCCCTCTGGCCTCCGGCCCTTCGGCTTCGCCTCCGCGGCCTCGCCCCCTCCGCTCTGCACTCCGCGGCGGCGCAGTGCCTTCTTCAACCGAGCGCCGGCCGCCGGCTGCCCGCACGCCCCGGCGTCCCCCG
Source organism: Saccharum hybrid cultivar R570 (assembly GCA_038087645.1). Lineage (NCBI taxonomy): Eukaryota > Viridiplantae > Streptophyta > Magnoliopsida > Poales > Poaceae > Saccharum > Saccharum hybrid cultivar. The sequence continues at coordinate 5,209,854 of JAQSUU010000198.1, forward strand.
CTGCCGGCTCCAGGCTCCTCGCTCCTCCCTTGCAGGCGAGCACCGAGCAGAGCTGGTGAGCAAAAGCTTCACTTGTTAGGTTTTGATTCCAAATTTTCAATGTCCAAGTTCCCAATTTCAAACCTTTACATGTCCAAATTAGGAGTTGTTATTGAGTACATGCAAGTGGACAATACGAACGCAACAAATCGTCACTAGGTATTTATTTTTCAATGTTCCATAATATTTTGTGGCTATTGTGTATGGTACTATTAATTACATACTTGAAGAACTTCTCTCGATTTGTAAGCTTTCCTCGAGAAAAGTTGTTTTTCTATGTGATGCATAGACTATGGTGGATTGTCTTTCGGTTTTTGGCCGCTACAATTCGGCCCTAGTCATAGCCAAATCCTGGGTCCGCCACTGCCACTCTCCACCTTAGCCGGCGACGAGCACCACCAGGACAGCAGGTATTCCCTCGCCTTGGTCCTCCCTTCCTGCTGTGCGAAGCCGTGCGCCCAAACCTTGTAATTCGTAGGTAAAACCGTGCGCCCAAACCCTAACATACTATTCGTAATCGGATCTGAATCTAATTACAGGTGTATGTATATGCCTACTGACTTCGATTGCTTTGCAAAAAAATATTGTTACACCCATGTTCTTTACTGGGTCCGCCCGTGATCGCAGGGAGAAGAGAGTTTATCCACACAGGCAGCTATGTTGGAAAAGATTGGGTTGCCGCCGAAGCCGTCCATGCGAGGCGCTACCTGGGTGGTGGATGCATCCCACTGTCAGGGTTGTTCTGTTCAGTTCTCCTTGTTTACTAGGAAGGTAATCTCTTGTTTTTCCTCCCTTGCAGTGATAGTATTCTGAATGGATGCACCCCCCCCCCCCCCCACACACACACCCTCCTCCCTTTTTCTGTTTTTTTATGTTAATGAAAAGCTTAATTTAGTTCTTCTCCATAATCTCGTAGACTGTCGTGGTTGGTTTATATCATGAGATTCTATTTTTCTTCGTTTAGTTTCGTTTATATATGCTGCTTATGTACATTACTTGCTCCACCACTAGCAAAACTCATGAAATGTTGGACTCCAAAGCAAATTGATTAAATAAATTTGTTGATTGTAGAAACTATAATCACTGTGTTTGGTTCATGTTCTCCATTGTTTTTCCTTTAGTCATTTTCCGCGTTCGAATGCTTTTCCTTTAGTCATTTACTGCTTGTAAATATGGTCAATCATGAAGTGAAATGCTTGCTATGAAACTTTTGGATCTACTGCCTAAAAATGTCTCACTTGTTTGTTTCAATAAATTAAATGCTTGCATTTCCATGTTAATGCTTTTTCTGAAATTGCCCTTGAATTGACTTTTGTGTATTTGATATGTAGCACCATTGCCAAAGATGTGGGGGATTGTTCTGCAGCAGCTGCACCCAGCAGAGGATGGTTTTACGTGGACAGGGTGATTCACCTGTTAGAATTTGTGATCCTTGCAAAAAGCTTGAGGAAGCAGCACGCCATGAGTTGAGATATGGGCACAAAAATAGAGCTACAAGAGGTCTATTTTCTTTTTCTTATCCTTTTGATCAGTCACGTGTTTCAGTGAATAAACATGATTTGGTTGATACTACTGCTATGAAATATGTTTAAGTAGTACATTTGTGGAAATCATAATAAACCAATAGCAATCAAGGGCATGTTGATTGAAATCTGACTATCAGCATGGAACCCAATGTAGATGCAGTTTACGTTGAAATTTGGCTCTCATCATAATATAAACCACGTTTGACTATTTTGGGTGCCTGTGCACAAGGTTTGGGCTGGTTGGTATTATTTCTTTTTTTTTACATTTGATTATGCTTTATGGGAGCTATACGTTAAGCTTTGAAACTCAATGCTTATTGACACTGTATCCTAACTAGTGATGATGGTGCTTGGAGCTTCTCACTAGTGAACAATTAAACATCTTTGACAATATTTTGTTATATCTCAGGGAAATTAATTTATTCTATGGTTTACCTTTTGTTAGCTACAACTACAAGTGCTTACGTCCTAACCATTTGCAATGACCTAAGTTTGATCTTTGATCTGATATACTTACAAAGATCTATTTGTACATGTGCATATTTCTATATTACATGCAGTATTTTGCCTATCATTATATTGCACATGGAAAATTCTCAAAATAGGATCTATGGGAGCTAACATATATAGTGAAATTATTCAAATAAAATAGTGTGTTATGCATGCATGAGACTGATCTATGATAAATGGTGCACAATCAAACCAAGAAAACCTTTTGGTCTTACCATGCAGATATTTTTAGTATGTACTGTGTAGTTGTCATCTATGTTTCTTATTATCTGAGAAAGATTTTTAACATAAAAAATCCTTTCTACCTATTTCTACAGCTACCACAAAATCTGCTTCAAAACCAGAGGATGAAATTCTAAGTGAAATTCTTGGAGGTGGAGAGCGTATCCAATCTCTGGATTCTGAGCTTCCTGGGAGAACCACAAGCAGTGCCAGTACCTCCAGAAGAACTTCTTCTAATTTCAGTGCAGACGCAAATGGAGATGAAAGCCTTTCTGCCGAAGCACACAATTATGAACTCAACAATACTGCATCTATTTTTACCCCAGAGGAGTTGCGCCAACAAGCTGTAGAAGAGAAGAAAAGGTACAAAACTTTAAAATCAGAAGGTAAACCAGAGGAAGCACTGCGGGCTTTCAAGCATGGTAAAGAACTTGAGAGGCAAGCTGCAGCGCTGGAATTAGATTTGAGGAGGAGTAGGAGAATGGCTACAAAAGCACCTAACGTCTCTGCTGCTGTTGGTACTTCGACGACTGCTGGTTCTGATGAGGCTGAAACAAAAAGGTCTTCAACTGGGAAAAGGATTAAGAAAGAAAAGAATGATCTTGCCTCTGAGCTCAGAGATCTAGGCTGGTCAGATGCAGACCTTCGTGATGAAACAAAGGCTGCCCCTATGAGTCTGGAAGGAGAGTTGTCACAGCTTCTTAGAGAGGTGCCCCCCAAACCATTGGAGGGCAAGAGAACAGGTGGTGTTGATAAATCTCAGGTTAATGCTCTGAAGAGGCAAGCTTTACTGCTAAAGCGGGAAGGTAGGCTTGCTGAAGCAAAGGAAGAGCTCAAGAAGGCTAAAATTTTGGAAAAACAACTCGAGGAACAGGAGATTCTGGGTGAAGCAGAAGACTCAGATGATGATCTGGCTGCTATTATTCGGAACATGGACGACGATAAGAATGATGACATATTTATCGATGATCCAAAATTCCCTGCTTTCAACTTTGAACAAATTCTGGGTGCCTCTAATGATCTTGCCACTGATGGCCACTTTGATGTTACAGATGATGACATGAATGACCCAGATATGGCTGCTGCCCTAAAATCATTTGGCTGGAGTGAGGAGGATGACAAACAAGTGGAAAATCATGAACCTGTTTCTTCTTCAAATCAAGAGGTACTAAAGGAGCAAGTACTTGCTCTAAAAAGAGAGGCTGTTGCAAACAGAAGGTCTGGTAATGTCGCAGAAGCCATGTCATTGCTTAAAAAGGCAAAGCTACTTGAGAAGGATCTCGAAACTGAAGAGACAGGCTCAAAGGTTCCTTCTCCAGAAGGACAGAAAACTACACATGCAGAAGATGCCACTTTTGCAGGGATGAATGCGCGACCTATATCAGCGCCAAAAAGTAAGCTTGCAATTCAGAGAGAACTGTTGGCTCTGAAGAAGAAGGCACTAGCTTTGAGGAGGGAAGGGAAGGTGGATGAGTCTGAGGAAGAGCTGAAAAAAGGCAGCATTCTTGAAAAGCAGCTTGAAGAGCTTGATAATTCCTCTAAACTACCTGTAGCACAGGAAACCAGGAGTTTGCCATCAAACCCCCCGTACAAGGTTGAACCCCCAAATATCAGTCTTGCTGACGAGGTATATGAACCTGAGGTTACAGATAATGATATGCAGGATCCAGCATTGCTATCGGTGCTAAAAAATATGGGATGGGAAGATGCTGGTTCAGATTCTGTGGAAACAATTGGCAAGCCATCAATTTCTTCACATGTAGTTCCTCATAAATCATCAAAAACTAAGGGCCAGCTTCAGAAGGAACTGCTTGGTATAAAAAGGAAGGCTCTTGCACTCAGACGGGAAGGGAAAATTGCTGAAGCTGAGGAGGAACTGGAGAAGGCTAAGGTCTTGGAGCAGCAACTTGCAGAGATCGAAGAATCAAATAACTCGAGTGCTAGTCAAAGTGTTACTACTGCTGGCCATCAGATCACAGAAAATAAGTATGATGTTCAGCATGTCCCTGGTGTTGTTGCAACTGTACACCCATCTTCAGTAAGAAACGCAATGAAGGGGGACGAAATATTGCCAGTGCATGCATCTGAATCTGGTACGTCAGTGGTTACTCTATGTGGTTCTTCAAGCAAACGGCAGATTGAGACAACCAATTCTAAACAAGGTGATGTGGGAGAAGAAAGTAGAGCTGGAAGCTCTCCAGCCTTGTCGCAGCCAGCTTTTACTGATCCCTTGGGATCTGAAAAAGGGCCACATTCACCGTCTGTAGTACATGATCATAATGAGCATCAGAAAACACTAGGAGATGATACTCTTAAAGATGAGATATTACTTCATAAGAGAAAAGCAGTTGCCTTTAAGAGAGAAGGGAAGATGGCAGAAGCTAGAGAAGAACTGAAACTGGCGAAACTCTTAGAAAAGCGTCTTGAAGGTGCTCAACAAGACAGCATGGATGGTGTGGGTGAGTCCATTACTCCTGATGTAGAACAGAACAGTGTGGTCCAACAACCTGCTAGCTCCAGCAATCATGCTGAAGATGAAACTTCTGCCCCTCCTGCACAAGTGAGCAAGTCGACGCAACCTCAGAAAGCAATGTCCAGTCGTGACCGTCTCAAAATCCAACGCGAATCCCTCGCTCACAAGCGAAACGCCCTCAAGTTACGGAGAGAAGGAAAGACTGCAGAAGCAGATGCAGAATTTGAACTGGCCAAGAAGCTAGAGAGCCAACTGGAAGAGTCAGACAACCAAAGTTCAAGCTCCGGAGGCAAGTCAAGTGAACCAAATGACGCGATTGTCGAGAATCTTCTTGATCCTCAAATTATGTCTGCCCTAAGATCCATTGGTTGGAGCGACATGGATTTATCCATGCAATCTTCTAGTGAACAACCTCAGAAACCCATGCATTCTTCAAATTCTCAACCTCCACAAAAAGTGGAATCAAAGTCATCTGTTGCAGTGGCCAGCAAACCTCAGAGCGAGAGAAGTCAACTTGAAGAACAGATCAAGGTGGAGAAACTGAAAGCGCTTAATTTGAAGCGGGAAGGGAAACAAGCAGAGGCCCTGGAGGCCCTTCGCTCGGCAAAGCGACTAGAGAAGAAGTTGAACTCAACTTAGCTAATCACACCCTCCCAGATTGCTCGTGTTCTTTGTCAGTTGTTCGATTTGGTTACCTGATATCCCAGGGTTCCAGCTAGAACATAGAACCATATTGAGTCTTGTCATCCTGTTTGGCACAACTTGTGAGCTTTGATCACATAACTTATGTCCTGTTTGTCTTGTGTGCTTTGAGCAGGCCCTTTTGTGTATGTGTAAATAAAATAAAATAAAATCTGATGGACGACGATTCTTTTCACGAATTCATGTATACAGAATGATGGGGAATGTCAATTATGAAGCATATACAAGTTGGAAATGTGAAAATTTCTCATGTTAGTCATTTGATGATGTTTCAAGGGCCAAAGTCCTAGAGGCAAACAAAAATATGAGGGGCCATCTACAAATCGTGGCAGTAGTTAGTAGATGCTCAATCCATCGGTCCATATGGACATTTCCAAGCTCCCGACTTATGCTATTTGGCATTTGCACAGGATTCCAATGCCTCCGCCTTCCATGCTATTTGACATTTCCATCTTCTCGCAAGCCAGATTCCATGCCTCCGCCTTCCAATGCTGCTGGTATGGAATTTTTTGCTTACTCAAGTGCATATCTTGTGTTCTGTAGTAGTGATATGTTGGTGTTGTGATTGAGTGACTGTCATCTATGTCTTTTATTGATTCAGTGATTGTTATTGGCAACTACATAGAGAAAATTCAGACCTGTCCCAAAGAAGTTGCTAGTCATGCTGATTCAGAAGTAAACTTCGTTTTCTGCAATAGATCTGATAATCACATTACTGGTTTATCCGTTATGTTACGTGCCTTGATAGATAGAAGCAGCTCACAGCCTCGCACCACCCACTTGGAGTCTTGACAAACCAAAAATTCGTGTGAGCCATGTTATGTACATTCAGTTATTGGCAAGCTGCAGACATTAAAAAAAAAAAGTTATTGGCAAGCTGCATACTACATAACTGTGTGATGGCTTCTGAGTTTGTTGTATCCATTTGCTGTAAATAGCTGCCAAGCACCATGTTGACCCACAAAAACATGTGTAAGGATTATCCATTAGGAAGGACCAGGTGAACCCATCTGTGAAATTTGTTGTTCAGAATTAGATGCTGCTGTGTGCTTTATTGTTCATCGATTTCTTTCTAAATGGTAAGATTTATTTATATAACAGATTAGCATATTGCACTTGTATTTTTCTGCTGAGAGTTGATGGTCCAGCTAGATTTTTTGCGGTAGTGTCTTATGTCCCCGGTGATTGAGTCCTGACTGTTTGCATGGGTGAGGTAGACATATTCAGATATTTACAGCTGATTATACAGCTGTACAGTACTGATGTATACAGCTGCTATCACTGTATTGATACAACTGAGATGGGAATGGAATTTGCTATGGTATATAAAAAAATGGGCTCAAGCTTTGGCTGGAATCAGTAGCGTTTGTGTTCTTTTGTTAAAAAATTCTTGTTGAAAACGTAATGATCACCAACATTAGCTGGCTGCTATCTGTTTCTGTCAAGTTCAGTTCGGTCACTCTGTGCAGCCAGAGTCAAGAGTCAGACATGAGTTTTGGTACTATGTACCTCGTAAATTTGACTTGTTAGTGAACAATTAATTTGGACTAGTTTAAATGTGCCGTACCTGTAGTAATTTGGGCTCATCGTAATTTAATTTTGGGCTTATCATCACCAGCGTGGGTGACATCAAGGTGGATCTCCACACAGACTGGTGCCCCTCACCACCAAGAACTAAATCAAGCTCTGCATGTAAGCATCCCGTCCCGCGTCTAAGGCTTGTTCAATCTCTCGGGTTCATCTGTAGTTTCTGACAACACAACACGGTTGATGATTTGTGTACTGTCCTGTACCAAGCTGTTCAGTTGTCCAATTCGGCGTTGTAGGGCCACTATTGGCTTGATTGTAATTTTTGGGTTGCAATTGCAATAGGTATAAGAAGGGCAGGCCTGATGCAGTTGGTGAGTGCTAGCTCGCAGAGTCATCAGGTCCTGGGTTCGAAGCCGTCTCTCTGCAGAATTTCTGCGGGGGTAAGACTTTGCTTCGGTTATTCCCTTCCCCAGACACCACTCGTGTGGGAGCCTCTGGCACTGGGTCTGCCCTTGTTAATTGCAATAGGTATAAGTTGGTGAAGCTAGTCACTAGTGGTGATCCTGCATCTATTCATAATTTACATCTAGTTTCGTGTCATAATTTACATCTAGTTTCATGGGATTCCTAATTCCAAATGTATTTAGCTGCTTACTGATTTCTAGGCTTGTAGGTATGCTACCAGAAATTTCGAAATTATTGCGTTGCAGGCTTAGTACTGGACCTTTATAGAGATGATAGAGCCACAGCAATGATCTTAGGCGCCATCAAAGGATTGTATTCTGTTTCTTAGGTTTCTTGTTATCAATTTTTATGGCATCATGGGAACTGGATTTAGCTTCTACTGTGGTTCCTGCACTCAATTTCTTCCACAGAATCTTGAATTTTTACCATTGGTGAAGTGCTTGAAGAATCAAAGATTATGCCTGGCTGCTCTTTTCTTATCACTTAATAATGGAAAATACCATCTCATGAATTTGAGATTATCATTTCATTTTCATCAGATAATTAGGGTACTTATTCTCTGGTTTTCTTCTTTGACCGACCAGAATGAAGTACTACAATGGGTGTCTGTTCCACAAGGTGGAGAAGGATTTCTTGGCACAAACTGGCGATCCAACTGGAACTGGCACTGGTGGTGATTCCGTATACAAGTAAGTGATTCTTTTGATTGGAACTTTTTGAAATGTCTCCAAAGTTTCATCTCTGAACCATATAATGTGGTATCCTACATCTAGATATAACTAGTGTCTTCAATGGATACTATACACAAATAGTTTTGATTGTTTTTCTTAGATTTTTGCTCTTTTTCATATGTATACAGTTATTATTATTGAGGTATCTTATTATTACATATTGTTAAATGTATGCCTGAAAACTGTATCTTATTTCCTCAGATTTCTCTATGGTGATCAAGCTCGATTTTTTGATGATGAGATCCGTCCAGAGTTATGGCATTCAAAAAACTGGAACTGTTGCTATGGCCAGTGCTGGTGAAAACTGCAATGCCTCGCAGGTGCAACGCCTGCCCCAGCCTCTTAATTGATAATATTGGATGTTCCATTTTTCAGTATTTTGTTGCTTGTTTTGGCCTTCTATTTATGTGTTTTTTAATGTTTTCAGTTCTACATTACCTTGTGGGATGACGTGGATTACCTTGATGACAAACACACTGTGAGTAGTACTTGATTCTGTTAACTGATATGTTTTCTCTTATGAACAGAGTTTTTTTTATTTGAAACAATTCCTGTGTTCTGTTGACCATATAGGTGTTTGGGATGGTTGCTGAAAATACACATAAGTAAAATTCCTTCTATTATGTGTATTTTGATCCTTTATTTGAACGACTAGTAGACTTTTCTCTTCCCATGGTCGGAGTCGTCTACATCTCAAGAAGTTGCTGAAAATACCAATTTGGGAGATGAGGATAAAAAATATGAATGCCTTTCATGATAGTATTGCTAATGGTTTGCTAGCTAGAAGAGAGTGATTGGAAGAGGAGTGGAATTTGTAGAAAATAGCAAAATTTGTATGCAATGTAATTTTTTAGTTTTATTTCTGTTAACGAATTAGGCAATTTCCAGATTAAAAGCATAATTAAATCTAGAACATAAATCATGATAAATATAAGAACTAGATTAAACATGTATGGCATACTAGTATAGCAGATCAGCATATTCCACAGCATCAACATGACAAGCATTGATAGTCCAGCAGATAGATTAGATTGTACGAACGTCAAAATTAGATCAAGAGAATTATACCTTTCAGTTGTAGTAGTAGTAGATGGTGTTGAAGATGTAGCTGGCGATGGTAATGGAGCGAGATCACTGATGTCGATGTCGTCGATGTTGAAATCGTCGTCAAAGTCGTCGATGAGAGGCGGAGGAGTATTCTTGATGACGACCCCGCGAGCTTTAGCACGACGAAGCCGACGCGCCGATGCACCCTTCGGAAGACGAGCCGTTGTGGAAGGTTTGGGAGCAGTCGCGCGAAGAACGCTTCCCAAAAACCTTATTCGTCTTCTCCCGGTGCAGGATCGCAAAGACGAGGGTTCCGGAGACCTGCTCACCCGGTCGCTGGTGCACGCAAGCGATCGGACTGGAGTAGCTACAGCGGCGGCGCAATAGCGAGTAGAGGCAAAAACCCTAGGATTAACTGGATGCGTTTTGGCGTGGCCGGCAGGTTGCTTATATAGTCCTGTCCAACAAATCTCGTGTCGCGATCACGATCTAAATTGATTTAGGACTCTTAGTTTGTAACCGATTAGGACTCATGCAACTTGAAGGTCAAGAAACCAAAAACGAAAACAGCAAAAGGAGACCGCGCTCCCGCAAGGCGAGGAGCCGGATTTCGGCGGACCATTCACGCAGGTGCCGTGCACCCGCACCCTTCGCCCGGCGAGGCGAGGCGAGCGAGCGTGCGTGTGGACTTTTCTTACTCCTCCTCACACTAGACTTGAGGAAGTGGGGAGGACTTCCATATTTAAGTATGACTACCTCCACTTTCACAAGCAAGGTGGTACTAAAGAGTTCCTACATCCTCTCTTGCTCACATGAATGGGCCTTTGAGATTTATTAGGAATTTCACAATTGGTTATTGGGCCAAGCCCATATAAATTCCAACAATTTCTACACTTATATACTATCGCCGTTTCAAATTATAAGTTGGTGACTCTTTTGGTACATCTATTTTGCTATGTATCTAGATATAATAATATGTTGAGATACATAGCAAAATGGATGAACCAAAAAAATCAAAATGATTTATAATTTGGAACGGAGTGGAATAGAGGAAGTATAATTTATCGGTTGAATATAAATTTGTATGTGAAGTGGCAGAGCAGTGCAACTAGCAGCAACGCAGTGAGCAGTAGCAACAACGCTGTTTTTTTTTTGAAAAAGTCCACTTTTTCTCCTCAACTTTTACGAAAGTCCACCTTTCCTCCCTGAACTCCAAAACCGGGCAGACCACCTCCCTCAACTTTTGAAACCGTGCGTTTTACCTCCCTAGCCCGGCTATAAGTGGTTTTGAAGGCGGTTGTCTTTTTATTTTTTTTACTTATTTCAGTTAAATCTTTGAAAAATCATAGTAAATCATAGAAAAATCATAAAATAGAAAATTCAATTTATAACTAAGTTATATTTGATCCAATGAGTATGAAATTTTTACTACAGTTCAAACATACAATAATTATGTCACCATAAAAATTTTACCACAATTGAACTATAGAAACTGCAGTTATGAATTATTCCAATTAATTACACAAAAGAATAGATCAAAATCTACAGCAAAAATTTTGTACTAAAGCATACAATATTATATGTTAACTCATGTGAAGTCCAACAAAATTAGATTTTTTATTTTATGATTTTTTTGTGATTTACTATGATTTTTCAAAAGATTCAATCGAAATAAATAAATAAAAAAAGACAAAACCGCCTTCGAAACCTCTTGTAACCGGGTCATGGAGGTAAAACGCACGGTTTCAAAAGTTGAAGGAGATGGTTTGCTCGGTTTTAGAGTTCAGGGAGGAAAAGTGGACTTTCACAAAAGTTGAGGAAGGAAAAATTGACTTTTTTTTTAAGATTCCAGCTATAATAGCTACATGTTTGGATGAGCTAATCTGGACTAGCTAATTATATTAGCAAACTATTTATTACCTCTACTTTTAGCTGGCTAAATATTAGCTCTAGCCAATCAAACAGGTCCTAATTCTGGTGTCCATGTCTTGTGGTATTTTATTCAACTTTGTTTTTAAAATGGGGTGTTGATCTGTACTAACGGTATTACAAGAAACTCTTTACAAAAAGTTTCCAAAATGAAGGCCTGAGCTGTTATCTCCATGGGCTGACCAAAACCGTGTCCATAGCCCACAGGTCCACAGTCCACAGGCCCAGTCGAAACCTTCGTGCACCGCACGCGACCCCGACATGCACGCAGCACGTGACCGCCGTCACCCGCGACCGCGTTCCACCCTCCCCACTCCTCCCTCCCTCCCCGACCTGCCGAGACCGAGGCCCACGCTGCCCGAGCCAACCGGCGGTGATGCAGGCGGCAGTCGGCCACCGCGCCGCCAACCTTGGTTCCCCGTCACTCTCGCGCTTTCGGTGTGGCTTCCGTCTCCCCAGCCGGGCCCACCTCTTCTCTGGTAAGCCGCTAAACCCCCGAGGCCCCAGGTTGTGTGGTCTTACCTTCGCTGCTTCGATTGATTCGCGTTCCGTGTTGATGCGAGAGTAGAAGGCGCGGCGGCGGCGCCACTACGCGTCGGCTCCCTGCCCCAGCCACGGACCCATGGCAGCAGCGGTTTCGCGCACCTCGAAGCCATGGATGCGGAGGCGCCGCGGCTGCCGCACGCCCTCCGGAGAATGCTTATCGATTATCAGGTGCGTTCGATTATGCTTTCGATTGCTGCAATGAGAGTTGAATTGATCGAACTGTGAACCAACCACTTAAAATTTCACGTGATGTGGGGGTACGGTGGCAATGCATAAGCCCACATAGAGCACTGAGTCTTTGAGGTGAGACGCTGGCATTGCAACTGAATACCCTGTGTGGCTGTGGCTATGGTATACGTAGAGATGTAGATTAGATAGCGTGTTCAATTCGAGGCACTTCTATTTTGTTTGTTCCTCGGCAGTTTGTGTAATACTTTTGCCCACCACCTGTAACTAGTTTGTGAATCGCAACCAGGCAGAAATATGGGCTTACATAGGGTGCGATTGGTAGTCTTGCTGAGCTATAGCTCAGCTGGGCAAGCTTGCCAATTTCTGCAAGGTCAATCTTGCCACTACAGCATGTTTGGTTCTTTTGCCCAGCTAGCTTCGTCGTTTGGTTGCGTATACAGCTTGCCGACCTTGCTGCCTCGTTTCTCCTTGCAATTCAGCATTCATGTACATGGAAACAGATACAAGCGTGCTGAATCAAATTGCTCATAATTGCGTAAGAATAAAATACATATAAAATAGCCATTGTCTAAATAAAATATTATCCATTTAAAACATGGCGTTGCAGCCGGGGGTCCATTATTTTCCTTAGTCCTATGGAAAGCATAAAATGTGCATACTTATTGTAAAGTCTGATCTAAACAAACTCAAATCATTGGAGGTGGATAGATTTTAACAAACCATCTCTGGACATACTCCTTGATGGCCTCCAATGGTCTTCCCTTCAACATAGCAGCAGTCTTCTCATTATTTGCAAGATACTCTTGTAATTCAAGTCGAACAAATAATGGATACTCCTTCATAGCATCAATTGTCTTGAATAATTCTTCATTTGGATGAGCAACATGAGTGAAGCGCATGGTGTTAGTCATATCACACAGAACATGCGTCACCTCTGAGATCGCACTATCATCACGCTTAGTCCTCTTCACTTTTTCAGGCTTGCTAGCAGCAGGACGCTTACTAGATGAGCTTCCCCATTATTGCCATCCTCCTCTTCAGCCAGGCAATCTGAATCGTACTGCAAACCTGGGTCAACATCCTCTACACGATTCTCATTCTTATCACCAATTAAATCTCCATCCTGAGTGGAAGGAAGATCGTATGGTGCTTGTAGGACAGTGAACTCCCCAGTTGCATGCTTGTCTTGAAAAATGAATTCCATCTCATCATAGCAATGGATGGGGACGTTTATAAACTTCGCCCTTGGATCTTTGTCCTGCACATGTCCATTCTTAATTTCGTACTTAAATATAATACATAAGTAACATAACTAAACCAAATTTGACAGAAAGACTTACATTCTGCATCCTGACAACCTCTGTTTCATCATAAAGTATCATTTTCTTAACATCATCAAAGTTTGCTCCGCTTAAATTCTTTGCTTGCAGTACCTTCCATTGACCTTTCAGCTTATGATACTTGTGTTAAACTTGTTGCTGAGAGAAATTTGTGTGATACTTTGCATTAATCTGTTTTGCGCACTCCTCATGATGTACCTCACGAAAAACCATTAGTCTTCCTCAGCTTGTATCTTCTCTTTGTAGTATCGTAGCATGTCCTCCACCACCTGGGGCTGCCACACAACGTTATTTCCTGCCATCCCTGCATGTGACAGTACTTAAAATATTTTTGGAGATTACAAAATTCATATACCTCATATGGCTATGTGGATGTAATTAAGATACTTCATGTAAAGAAACTACGTTTCATTCAGAGAAATCCATGAATACAATAAAAAGGACTACTTTACATTGCAACACAAAAATAATAAATAGTTTCATAGATGACTGAACACCACACATCAGCCATGCCTAATATTATTCCTATTTCTCCACATACTAGCTATGGCATCCCTGTCTCGGAGTACTTCCCTCTGTTCCTCACGTAAATCTCGTTGAACACGTCCAGCTGTTCTAGGATAGTTCTCAAACCAACTTTGTTCGCTATAGACTAGTTCATCAGGTCCCCCATTTTGTAAGATCCAGTTATGAATAATACAGCATGCTATGACAACTCGTACTTGCCCCCTCTGGTCTAGGGTTTCTCCTATCTTTGCTGTGTGGATGTGAATTTATTTCTTACATACTAGTTGAGACTTGAGAAATTCAAATTCGATACCTGGGCTTACCGTATTAATATAAAAAAGGTGGAGTCCCAATTTTGGGCTTGGAAGCCCACGCGTGGAGCTTGGAAGCCCACTAAAGGCCAGGTATATGTGGAGGCACCGGTGGGCTTATCGATTTTCCTGTTTTCGGCACCGGTGAGCTTGGAAGCCCACTAAAGCCCACTACCTGGGTTGCACCGGTACCTGCATTTCCTTAGCCACCAACAAGCCTTGTCTCCGGTTAAAGCTAGTGAATCCGGTTAAGGCCATTGAATCCGGTTAAGGGCCTCAACCGGATTCAATGGCCTTAACCGGCTTCATGTCGTTAACCGGATTTAGTGAGGAACTGGTGTCAATCTTCTTACAATAACATCAAGAAGTCACTGCCAGAAAAAAAGGTTTCTGGACCCAGTGCTTTCCAGAAAACTGACAGCATCATGTCACTGCATTGACTACAACCAGTTGCACTACACTGCCAGAAATGATGTTATCCTAGGCAGCACATAGTTTAGTTATATCCTAAACAGCTCACAGGTTCACCCCAGCAACATGCTAGTTCATCTACTGTGTTGCTTTCTCTTACTTTTTCTTTCTCAGCAAATTAAGAACTGTATCAGGAACTTCTACATTGTTTCGCTTGTGGCACAATAACTACTGCACAAGCTTATACTTGACTTGTTTCACGAATTCGTCCTTCAGCTGCAAGTTGAAAAAAAAAACAGAGAAAGAATTGCTTAACACACCTCATCAAACTTATTGAAAAAAAACAGATAGAGACTTGCTTAACAGAAAGAGAACTGCATAAGGCTAGTTCTTAACAGACCTCATCGCACGGTGTTTGGAACCTTTCGAGTTGACTTTCATGAGCAGTAAAGAATTTCTCAATGAAATACATTGATGCAGCGGCACTGTCATTGTCCTTTATTGTGGATAGCGTGCGTGCCACTCTTTCAGCTGGAAATGTTACTTCCATTCTTGTTTGTTCTTTTAAAGCTTTGCTTACTATCTTTCTCAAAGAGAGAATTTCCTAACTTCATCGTAGGAATCCTTGTGGCAATAAACATGGATTTGATTCTTCGTGGGAGATAACACGAAACACACAACGATCCATTCTCCCGAGAAGAAAACAGGGAAGTAATTTTGTAAAAACAAATACTTGTGTAAGGGAATTAACAGTTCCAAAAAAAATTGATGCACAACTTACAATTGTATTATCTAACTTGGTGGTGGTGAACCTTCTACGGGGGAATGCACACTGAATCTTTTCCTTCAAACGTTTATCGTCCTGCAGTTAGGGGGAAACATAAGTACAAGATATTTTGCTGTTCTTAAGTAGATAACATGGGGAAACCTTTTACCTTGTCTAATGGTAAGACAAAGATTCTTTTGAAATTCTGAATATTTTTGTCCAGGAGTTCCATTAATATTATAATAAGATCCCTGGCATCCTGACCTCCCTGGAGGCACTTTTCTAACTGAGGACCAGTCATTGAGATATTTATATCTTTGATGCATAGTCACAAAGTTTCTGGGTCAATGGGGTCGAGGTACGGGGTCGCGGTACGTGGTACGCTACTTGCGAGAGATTTTTACACTTCGGGTCGAAAATAAACCTGTGAACCCGGGTCGGGGTCGACGAACCCGGGTCGAGGGTCGAAGGTGGTGAACCTGTTTTATGTGACTATGCTTTGATGCACTTAAAAAACTTCAATATAACTTGTTCCTTACTTTTCAAATTAAAAACATGACACATATCAGTATAACAAGTTTTATTTTACAAGAATACAATCATAAGGTTTTCAGAAACATACCAATCAATAGCAAGCTTATAAGCGTTTTCAAGGTCTTCAAACACAACAAACGGGCGGATTCTTCGATCATGAAGCTCAGAGAAGTCAGTACGAGGTTTTAGTTGCCTCTCGGAACGTGATTGCATCACTGCTGAGAAATCTTCCAGTTGCACTGGTTGTTGCTGAGGAATCTTCTTTCTCCCCTTTCTTGAATACATAGTCTTCACCTTGCTGGCTTTAGTTTTGCTGTCTCCAACCATGGTATTGTCAGTCTCCTTCTCATCCACATTGCTTTCCGGCTTGTTGGGATCGGCATCTGGAATATTGCTGTCTTCAGCCTTGGGATTGTCAGTCTCATCCACATTGCTTTTCGGCTTCTTGGGATCAGTATCTTGAATATTGCTGTCTTCAGCCATGGGATTGCTAGTCTCCTTCACATTACATCCCAGCTTGTTGGCACCATCATTTGGAAGCTCAAAGCCAACATCAAAAGGTCCAGTTTCATTCATGAGCGAAGGTATTGACAACTCATGAATTTTCTCTTCTCCGCGAAGAGCAGCTTTGAATATACAGTTGTCATATGAAAAAGTTTTTTTCTAGAATCTTCACATCATCATCATCATTAGAAACAATTATGACCTCAGCTGGATTGTTCAGCTTGTGGCGGAGAAGGTGTACTGAAGTTTCTATGCGGAATTTGTCGACTATATCCTACAATTTTAATTAATTTATAGTAAAAACCTAGATAGCTAGATAGTAAAATAGATAGCTAACAGCTTTTCTGACAGGCTTACCTTATTAACACCACAAATCCGCTCTGCCTTTTTATCATCGAAACCATTGATGTATAGTAACACGTGAAACCCACAATCATAACTGAAAAAAAATAATCATAAAAGTGAGGCGGCGGTGGCGGCAGCAGCAGCAAGTAGCAAAGAATGTGTAGGTGTATACTGTACAAGAGGATACGGACAGCAGAGGACGCCAGACTACGTTTCATTCAGAGAAATCCATGAATACAATAAAAAGGACTACTTTACATTGCAACACAAAAATAATAAATAGTTTCATAGATGACTGAACACCACACATCAGCCATGCCTAACATTATTCCTATTTCTCCACATACTAGCTATGGCATCCCTGTCTCGGAGTACTTCCCTCTGTTCCTCACGTAAATCTCGTTGAACACGTCCAGCTGTTCTAGGATAGTTCTCAAACCAACTTTGTTCGCTATAGACTAGTTCATCAGGTCCCCCATTTTGTAAGATCCAGTTATGAAGAATACAGCATGCTATGACAACTCGTACTTGTGAAGGGAATGGATAATATGGTCATGTTGTCAGCACTTTGAAACGATTTTTTAGTGTCCCAAATTCTCTCTCGACAGTAACTCGGAGGGATGAGTACCTTAGGTTGAATAACTCATTTTGTGTCCACGCTCTATTTCCCCTCCACTAACTCCAATGGTATCGAGTTTGACGAAAAGGAGGAAATCCTCTCCTTGCTGCATAGCCAGCATCTGCAAGGTAGTATTTACCTATCAGGCCATTGGGAACACAATTAATATTACTATGTTGTATATGTAGGTGTTCCAAAGGTAGACTAGACACCAACCTTCGGGGACTTGAAGGCCATTTGGATGCTCAAGAGAATGTCGTAGGACCGTGGAATCATGTGCGGACCCCTCCCAACCAGCACTTACATATGTGAACATCAAATCAAAATCAACCACTACAAGAACATTTTGGGTAGGAAAACCTTTCCTACCGTGGAACCTATCTACAATCCTTGATGGAACATTACAAGGAATGTGGGTACCATCAATTGCACCGATCTAAAGCAATCCTCAAGCGCAACTCCAATCCCAATCAATTTCTGGATGAAAAAAAAGACATTAGGGATTGATTACAGACCTTGCAATCGGAAGAGGAGGAACCTGCTCTCCGTCCCCTGCTGAAGACAGCCCCAGCAAATTGATCTGTTCGTCTTCCACTGGTCAAGTTGGAGACGACGACTAGAGCTACTGGGTGGAGGTTATGGTGCGTGCAAACTGAGATCTGGCTTGATTTATGGAGATGTTGGAGGAAAAATCGGATGGGATGCTGAGGAACATGGCGATATGGCCAGGGGAAAAGCGGAGCTCGTTGCGGCTCCAGTTTGTTTTGCGCTCCTTTTCTTCCGCGTGAGCACGACTTGCCGTTGAAGGCGAACTGAATCAGCTCTCCCTCAGGAGCATGCTTATCCGGGCGAGTGGGGCAATGTCGCCCCCAAAGCCAGCTATTTTTTTGATTACCAAACGCCGTGACTAGCCCAGCGAAGCTGGTATTTTTCTAGCCCGGGATCCAAACGTACCCATAGGAGTACATCTGAAGTGAGCAAAATTTCTGCTCATCGCGAAGGAGGAGGCTTGTTGCAGAGTTCAACGGGTTTAGGGCACAGTGACCATAATCTGCATAATTTTGCATACAGACAAAACTTTGTGCGGTTTACTGCATTTACATTTCACTAGTGGAGTGTATTCTTGCTTGCCTTTGCTTTGATATGCTGTTCTGCTCTCCATTCAGTTGTGTTGCAGTGTGGATGTTGACCCAGCATTATCTCTGCACTTGAAATTTGCCACTGCAGAAAATGGCATGTCCCAACCTTCTGAAAGCTGCTGTACTTTCAACTATGACATTACTTGCTGTACCTCTTGAAGCATCAGCGGAGATGTGCCAACCACCTAATTCTTTCGCCAATATGCCGATTTTCATTGCTGTAGCTCTAATAGGAGCTGCTGTTGGCGGTAAGACATCTGAACATGTGTGTTCGCTCGCAACATTGCTTCTTGCATGCAAAGTTGATGGAGAGGGATGTTATTTAGTTGCTAATATTTTTTTCTCACTGATTTTTTCCCATGTAGGATTGTTAGCACGACAAAGAAAGGCGGAATTGAAGCGGCTCAATGATCAACTTCGCCAGATCAATGCAGCACTTAGGAGGCAGGCACAGATTGAATCATTTGCGCCTGGCCTTACTTATGCACCAGTTGGGAGAACAAATGAAACTGATGTTATTGTTGATCCAAGGAAGCAGCAGTTGGTCACAAACCTGAGAAATGGGAAGAATTACATGAGGAATCAAGATCTTGATAAGGCTATAGTGGAGTTCAGAACAGCTCTGGAGCTTGCAGAGAGCATAGGAGATCGTTTTGAAGAAAAGAAAGCTGCACGAGGACTAGGTTCTTTTCTCCCTGATAATCACTGTTATTTATGTTTTTGTTATCATAGTGGATGAACAGTACATAAATAATATAACCTGTGCTGTTCTTAAAAAGGCATATATGCTTTCCTAGCTCTCATAGAAATGGTCAGTCTACATAATATTAATCAGCACAATGTAGTTGACTGATGGAGAATTAGCGCTGCTGTCCTAACTTTGGCACCAAGCATTAGCTAAGTAGTGGATATTTGTATATAAAAACTGAAGTGAATGAAATGTTTGGTGTTGTTTCACCTAGGTTGTATTTTGTTGCTGTCCTTGTGTTTCAATTGCTCCTGCATGAGATGACTGTTGTTCCACTTTGAATTTTGAATAATTCCTTTATTTATTGTAAGCAAAGATTTATTTGGCAAACCTTCTAGGAGAATGATTGCAGTTAGGTGGATACCGAAGATCTTATCTAGCTTCTTACTGAATACTTGTTTGCCTGTATCCTTTGCTCTCTAATTGGAGATCTGCATATCTGAAATAGGTTGAAACAAATTTTAATCTGAACTAGTAGCAGAGTTTATATCAACTGGAAAGCTATTGCTCAGCATAAGGTGACTTTAGTTTTTAACGATGAATTTAATGTCTTTTAAACTTCTTGGTCTTTTTTTTTGGGAGATTTCAAACTTCTTGTTTAGTTTCCTCCAACGAACAAAGTAATTTAGTTTGTTGAAGTTGCTTTAGTTTATACTGGTGTTCAATGGTTTTTCCAGAAACAAAATCTTTTGTCGACCTTCTTTGTTGTTCCAATTTCCAAAATTAAATACACAGCAGATGCAAAGTGTCGCAAATCGCAATGGATTATTGAGTCTTCTCATACCAAAGATACATACTGTAGATTTTTTAATCTGCATGTGTGCTTAGTCTGTAACTTTGGAGATTTATTTACATGCCGGAGATTACTTGATGCAAATTCTGTTATGAACTAGTAATAGACCTTATATCAATTGACTGAAATGACTGCATTAGTTCTTAGCATAAGATGACTTTAATTATGTTTCAAACCTATGGTTGAGTTGTCAAACTTATGTAGTTTGTTCTGGTTGTATTGGTAGAGTGGTGCTTTAATTTTTATTTCCATGGACGATTTTTATCAAGTTTTTTATCACCCCATAGAAAAGAATTCTACTCTAGTTTTAAGCTCCAGTCACTAGCACAGGCAGACACCAAGCGGCGTCCATACGTTTTTTCTCATGAGTCGATCTGTGACCGGGGAATTTCCTCACTCGCTACTTGGCTTCTGGCCAGGTGCATCACTGCAAAGGCTCGGAAAGTACCGAGAAGCAATGAGGCAGTACACCAAGGTTCTGGAGCTGTCTAAGGAGACGGGTGAAGATTCTGGCTGCACCGAGGCCTACGGTGCCATAGCTGACTGCTACACCGAGCTGGGCGATCTGGAGCGAGCGGCGAAGATATATGACAAGTACATATCGAGGCTGCAGCCCGGCGAATAGAGAGCTTGCCTCTGATTTTCTTACAGACGAGACAGTGAGTTCCTTCCTGTTGGTCGAGTTTTTCTCGGCACAAGGCGTGAGTTTTGTTTTTGTCGGTCTGTTGAACTTCACTTCAGGGCTTGGATTATTCTGAGAACGATGTTAATATTTGTAGATAAATAAATATTGATGGTGCTGCTGCTGCCCCGCCTGCCCGCCCGTCTTTTCCTTAAAGCTTTGTTTCTGAAACGGAGGGCACTCAAGTGTTTTAGCCTCTCCCAGCGCTCGATTTTATAGCCGCCGGATGATGCCCTGTGAATGGAGACGATGTACCGGTGAAGCGTGGTCACGGTCGGGCGCGTGCTGGTGCATGCTGCTGCCGTGCTACGAGTGTATGTGCAGGTGTAGGTGGATGCTGCTGTCGCCTGCTGCAGGAGCAAGTGCATGCTGCATGGACCCGATGACCCATCGTCATATCATATCGCCCTTTGCATGCATCCATATTACTTTAGTGGAGAAGATTACATCTTATCGAATCATATTTTACTATTTCTTTTTAGTGTAATTTCTGTGTTCAATTAGTGTAAACTGATTATTCGTAAATGAGAATGATCAGAATTACTCGAACAGTTGTCTGATCATTTTTTTGGCTTTTTTTTAATTTTCTATATGTTTTACTAGCAAATATGTTCGTGCGTTAGAAACGGGGTGTACATATCATTGCACGGTCATTTGGACGACTTTAGTTAAGAGATTTATTAATAATCGCATCATGGGTTAGGATTCATCTTGGAAATGGATTCTTTTCCTCAACGTATGTCAGCCACTCTAACTTACATGAGCACGAGAGATTTAAAGAGTTAAAGATTTATTATCTAACGATCACATTGCGTGTTCATATTCATTTTAGGATTGTATATTTCACACCGCATTATGGTTGCTCTAACTTGTACAGGCATGTGAGAGAGGACGTACCAATATAAAATGATCTATGCTTTTTAGATAATATAAATATAGATTAATTTGTTTTTGGATAGATGAAAACATGGTCGAGTGTTGTAAATGGATTGTAGTCACATAGACATGTCATTAATTTAATTTAACCCATATATAATTTTGACATTGGTCATGGTGAAGATATAATAAAAATTTGCTTCGCTTAATTCATATTTGTGCACTTTCTATTTTTATCTTTTTATATTTAGATTTGGATTCCCATTCAAGCTTATCCAATGGTCCTGAGAATCGAGTGTTGGATGGATTAAAAACACTCAAATTTTGTTCTGCTGTCAATCGAGTGTTTATGTCCTAGCCAGCACTCGGGTGTCACATGCACCTAGAACACCTGAATGCTTGGGAGATACACCCTGATAGCGGCAGTGTTACCGCTCGGACGGACGCTTGTGTCCAAATACCTGTGGCTACAGTCTGTTTTCCTGCGTGCACCATGGGCACGCGCCGGGCGCACGTTGCTCGCTTGCACCTGCGTCTTGCGGCCACGCGGGGCTCGCGTCGCAGAACGTCGCTCGTGTCACGTGCCCACGGGGACCGCTCGTGCCCCCTCCAATTTCCACGCGTATCACATGTGTAACACTCGATCTATCTTTGAAATATTCTGATGTAACACTTGCAATATATAAAAAAGACAGATGAAACATTTAAAACATGCGTTTGAAACACGAACAAAAACAGTTGAAAAACACTTAACACCATTGCAAACATACATAATACATAGATAAAACACTTGCAACATATGTGTAAAAACATACGCAACATTAAAAAACATGCTTGCAACATACGTCAGAAAAACATAGGAAACATTAGAGAGGCTTTTGCAACATACGTTTACAACCATTGCAACATATACAACACCTGTATAAAATGCTTGCAACCTACCTCTAAAACATCTGAAACATTTGAAATATGAGCTTACAATATGCATCATATCCCGGTGTAGCCTCCTCCGTCGTCTACATCAGGGCGCCGCAGCGTAGCAGCAGGCGAGGCCAGAGGGCTTCCGTGCCAGGGCCTGACGCTTCTCCTTGTGCTGGCTGCGCCTGTCGGCGTCCTCGGACCGGCCGGGTGGTGGAGCACGAGCAGCGGGCGCGGAGGGCGGAGCAACGGCGTGCGGAGCAGGAGCAGGAGTAGCGGCAAGAGCAGCAGGGCGGGCATGCGAGGAGCAGGAGCAGCACGGGGCGAGCAGCAAGGGGGCGGGTGGCAGAGGAGAAGCTAGCGAGACAGGCGGCAGGACTAACGGATGGAGACAAACAAAAGGTTTATTGGACCGGTTGGTCCGCAGGTCTAGACGCACGGCGTCCGGACGGGACGTACGCGCACGTTCTATCATTTCCGTTCTGATATGCCTGCCTACTGAGTCTTGACGCAGTATGGTCCATACGGTTGCAGTCGTGATATGTATGCATGGCCCATGAACTCATCGGTGCTGTTCCAGCTTCCAAAACCGTTCTAGTATCGATGAATTGATCAGTGCTATACTGCTGCAATGTCTTGCTGTTTAACATGTCTTTTTCCTGCGGCATCTTTTACATACTACTCGTAGCAGTAGCACTTCATTGAGACGTCGGGACGCGTCGCTTCGCTCTCTGACACCATGCTTGATCGGTTGGGTCGTTCGGTTGGGACTTCTGAAAAGAAAGAAGCGTCCACACAGAACAATGTCAGCGTGTCACGGTGTCCCGATAGCGAGCTCGCAGCTGCAGCAGCCGACGTACGCACCGGCACCGCATTGCCGTTTGCCGACATGCATGAGCCGGCCAGCCGGGTGCGTGCCGACCCTGAATCTGAATCACCTAACGGCGGCCAGCCCTGCAGCCGGGTGAGGCAGGAGCCTACAGAGTCGTCCGCGCCTGCCCACATCATCAGTCATGAATTTTTTTTTATTTTTAGCCCAAATTTGAAACAAATTTTAAATTTAACCCATGTTTCAAAATTTTTTTAAATCTAACCCGTTTGGCCCCGCCACCATGCATGGCGGGGCAAATGCACTGAACCCCGCCATGCATGGTGGCGGGGTACACATCCGAGGTGGCATGGTGACGTGGCGCCACCCGGGGCGTACCCCGCCATGATGGGTGGCGGGGTACGCCTAACCCGCCACCCATCATGGCGGGGTGTACCCCGCCACCGGTCACGGCGGGGCGCGGCGTAAATATAAGCCGCGCCCCGGCCGCCCGCCCGCCCGCTCGGTTTTCCTTCCTCCTCCGCCGCCTCCGCTGCCTCCGCCGTCCCCGCGCCGTCCCCGCGCCGCCGGAGAAGTTCCCCCGCGCCTCGGCCGCGCCCGGCCGCGCCCGGGCTGCCCCGGCCGCGCCCCACCGCCCTCCGGGCGCCCCGGCCTCGCCCCGCCGCCCCCCGCCGTCTCCGCGCCGTCCCCGCGCCGCCGGAGGAGCTCCGCCGCGCCCCGGCCGCCCCGGCCGCGCCCCACCGCCCCCCGGCTGCCCCGGCCGCGCCGCACCGCCCTCCGGGCGCCCCGGCCGCGCCTCGCCGCCCCCCGCCGCGACCCCGCTGCCGCGACGCCGCGCCCCGCCGCGACGCCGCCGCCCGCAACCGCCGTCCGCGCCACCGCGCCGTCTCCCGCGCCCCCGGCGACCGCGCCCTCGGCCACGTCTCCGGCATTCGTTCCCGCGCCGCCACCCCGATAATTTTTACGGTAATTTTGTTTACTTTGTCATTTCAATTATTTATTTGTAGTAAATATTAATAAGTTTTTATTATTTATTTAGTTATTTATTTATTTATCATTGTATTATTTAGTTATTGAATTATTACGATTATTAGTTGTTTAGTTATTAGTTGTTTAGTGATTGAATTATTAGTTGTTTAGTTATTTATTAGTTTTTATTAGTTGTTTAGATATTGAATTATTAGTTTTTACGATTATTAGTTACGTACCGATTAGTTATTTAGTTATTAGGTAATATTAGTTATTAAGTTATTTAGTTTGGTAACGATGATTTGTTATTGACGACACAGTTGGCTTATTAGGTAATATTAGTTTTTATTATTTATTTAGTTATTTATTTATTTGTCATTGTATTATTTAGTTATTGAATTATTACGATTATTAGTTGTTTAGTTATTAGTTGTTTAGTGATTGAATTATTAGTTGTTTAGTTATTTATTAGTTTTTATTAGTTGTTTAGATATTGAATTATTAGTTTTTATGATTATTAGTTACGTACCGATTAGTTACGTACTGATTAGTTATTTAGTTATTAGGTAATATTAGTTATTAAGTTATTTAGTTTGGTAACGATGATTTGTTATTAGGTACTGTTAGTTATTTAGTTACGTACCGATTAGTTATTTAGTTATTAGGTAATATTAGTTATTAAGTTATTTAGTTTGGTAACGATGATTTGTTATTGACGACACAGTTGGCTTATTAGGTAATATTAGTTATTTAGTTAGTTATGTAGTAATTAGTGGTACCATAATGGTCATTTAATAATCAGATGTCAAATCGTTTTGTAGATGGATTACGGTGTAAGAGTTTTTTACGGAGGAAGTGTTAGGAGAGAGGATTGCCAGTTTGAGGATATGTATGAAGAATTGGAATGGTTTGATGGCACCCCTAGTTTCCGCGATCTATGTGACCGTTTGAGTTTGAAGTTTGGCGAGGCTTTCACACTAAAGGGTAGGTTCGATGTTGGAAAGAATAGGGCACACTATGTGATGATGGACTTGTGCAACCAAGCAGAGTGGTCCCGATACAATAGGGTCATCCAAGGTTCGAATGTCGGCATGGCTGAGTTGGTGCTGGAGAATGTTGAGAATGAGGAGCCGTCCTTGGACAGTGATACTCTAGGAGATTGTGGTGTGCAGATGCAACAAACTATGGAGAGTATGGACTTGGATGGTAATTTGACGCATGAGCGGATTCATTCTCCTCCAGTTGGTCATATAAGCAATGATTTTGATGTAGACGAGTTTGAACAGGAGAAGGAGGAGGCGGCAGCGGAGGAAATGATTGGTGATGATGTTAGCACTGATTCGGACGATTCAGGAAATGAGGAAGGAGGTCCACATGCCATGCGAGCATCGGTTGAAGCCATGCCCTCTGGAGGTGCACCTGCCATGTGTACACCAGTTCGTGGCATGCCCTCAGGAGTACCGCTTGAGGTACTTCATGGCATGCAGAGTCAGGGCACCTTAGCCACCGGTTATCCAGATGATGGAGTGCAATATGAAGGATGGAGCAGGGTTAGGGAGCCACAACAATACGTTGCACCACCCTCTTATACATCGGCAGAGCTTACACAGCTGAGGGAGGCTGGCTTGCCTTTTACCGGTGTGCCAAATTATATCGATGTAAGTATGTCGCATATGGCAGTTTGTGACACGGGTTTGTAGATGTGTAAGGAATCATTGTACAACCATAAAAATTTAATACTGAGGAAGGGAATGCTTTTTAATACGATGTCGGAGATGAAGTTGTTCCTTCAGGACTATGCTGTGTATCATCATAGGCCTTACACGGTTCGACATTCCGACAAGGAGGTAAAATTCCACATATTATGTAAGGCTGGATTCCCGTGCTCGTGGAAGTTAAATGCACGAAAGAGGCGGAGTGATGGTAAGTGGAAGGTAACTTCGGTGGAACAGCCGCACAGATGCCAGACTAATGAGGGTAAAAGGTACCATCCCCAGTTAACGGCTCGGTATCTAGCCCGCCGTATATTGGGTCTTGTAGATAAGGACAACTCGGCCTCTTCTTGGGTCATGTCTGTTGGCCCCCATGAGTCGAACAACGGTGTCTTATGGCTCTGGTACGCTGCCTGACCCTCCTCTACTGCAACATCTTCCTCGGGCATCGGTCCTAACTCCTCTGCAAGACGAAGTAGCTCGGCTATCCTTCCCATGTCGTACGCATCCTTGTCCTGAGGGTAGCCCAATTCTTCGGCTAGACGAATGAGCTCGCCTATCCTCCCGGTGTCGTCGTCTTCCTCCGGCTCGGCCTCCTCGTCAACCACAATCGGACGACTTGCGGTGGCACCCACTCCTGCGTGCCGCTTTACTGTCCTATTCTCTGTGTACCTAGCACGAGCCATATCTGCTTCCCAGCCGCCGGTGCATCCAATCTCTGCAAGTACAAAATGCAAACAATTAACAGGATCTTTGCAATGACTTTATTGACAGTAAAACAAAGAAGTTTGACTTTCCAAAAACGCAATGACTCACTCGCACATAATGAGTCAATAGTATCATTCAAGCCTTGCATCTCTGCTCTCGCATCCTCCTCTGCAGCCTTCCTAGCATCCTCTTCAGCCTTCCGTGCCTGGTACTCCTCTACATCCTTCTTCTTTTGCTCGTACCACTTCTTCCACGCAATACTCTCCGGGTTACGAACACGTAGGTCTTGGGCCCGTCGTAGCATTTTCTTCTTGTGGCTCTTAACGAAATCAGTGACGTAGCTTGCAGGATATCCTCTGCTATTGCGAACTGCTACCATTGTCTTATACTCATTCTTGAAATTATACACATCATAATATGATTCCCACTTGCATTTCTGAGTGCTCTGTTGCAACAAATAGATGAATACAAAGTTAGCGTACCCGAGTTAACAAAATAAACCATTACCGCCAACTGTCAACAGTCCTAGCAAACCTCGTCATAATCGATCATGTGGCCACAGAAGTGCCCAATACCAAGGCTTGAAGGGACAAGGCCGTAGCTAGCTTCAACACCACATTTGCACATCACAGGAGGCGCAATAGACCTCCTCTTCTTCTTCCAGTCTGGCACCTCCACATTCTTCTCCGGCTCCGGCCAATGGCTCTTTGGACCATAGATCCATTCCTTGAAACGGCACTTTGGAAAATCATGATCCTACAAAATCAAAACAGTAAAACACACATATAGAACGTGACATTCCAAGGTTCACTCAAACCTTACCTCATGTCGTAGAGGACAAATGAACTCTTGTTCATTGCGTGGGTTTATCACGGCTTGCTCTCCGCAAAGGCACTTTGGAGGATCCTCGAGCCGCCGTGCCGATGCTACGGCCTTCTCTTCGTCCGTCATAGGAGGAGGGTTTGGAGGGGGCGGAACCCAGCGAGTAAACACCTCACGCTTGCAATGATCAATGCCGGGGTAGAAAAGGAGAATCCTTGGATCAAACTTGTCCGGGCCATCGATCCATTGGAAAAAAAACACCGGAAGTAGGGCTATACAAAAGTTTCAATTATCTCATCGCGAATACAACATCAGCAACCAATAAAAACAACAAAGGGCACAATTACTTACGCTACAACTATAACATGTGTAGAAGCAACGAGCCGCAGTATCGGGATGTCTCGACTGGCCCACGTGTGCCGGATGACCACAATCACAGTTAGGTATAGGTTCCTCGGGAGGAACGGGCGCATCCTTACAAGACACGTCGGGGTACATCTCTCTAGGACGACCCTTTTTCCTCCAAATCGACTCACAATACGAGTCCTTCATCTAATAAAACGAAACGATTTCAACACAAAACGATACACGCAGAGAAGGGGTGGCCGGAACAAGGAGCGACGATGGGCCCATACCTGACGGGGAGGAGGGAGGGACGCCGGAGAAGGCCGCTGAGGGGAGGGGAGCTCGGTCCTAGGGCGCTGCGGGAAATGGAATGGGTGAATGACCAAAAACAAGAAGTGTCTGGGCTTTTATATGGCCGGGGGTGTACCCCGCCATGCATCATGGCGGGTTAGGGCTACCCCGCCATGATGGGTGGCGGGGTACACCCCTGCCACGCTGGCGAGGTGCTCTGCCACCCCTGCCACGTCGGATGTGTACCCCGCCACCATGCATGGCGGGGTTCAGTGCATTTGCCCCGCCATGCATGGTGGCGGGGCCAAACGGGTTAGATTTAAAAATTTTTTGAAACAAGGGTTAAATTTAAAATTTGTTTCAAATTTGGGCTAAAAATAAAAAAAAAATCTCAGTCATCACAAGGTCACAACGGACTCGCTCAGCTAGTGTGCAGGAACTTGAGAATTGAGATCAACGCCGTGGCGTGGCGGCCAGGCCAAGCCGGCCGGCCGGTGAAGCTATCTGAGTGTACGTGGTAGACTGGTGGCGCCGTGGCACGCTCTCCGGGCACCACGCGCTGGCAGCCTTGACACCGCACAGGCGCGCGCCGTATGGGAACAAGAGGGCCACACCGCACACGCGTATCGGCACGCATGCTCGTGCACGGTTGCGGCTCAATCGCCTCCTCGTCTCTGCTCAGTTCTTTTTTTATCTGACCAGATGTGTACCTGTTTTTCATTAAGAGGAAGAGAATTTTAACCGTACACATCTGACCACGAGAACGAAAATCAAGGTGAGTGACCTCAATCGACGTCGAAGAAGCAAACCTAATAACTAGCTACTGGATCAACGTCTAATGATTACATGGTAGAAGAATTTAGCAACTAGAATTAATGAAGTGCAGCCCAAGGACGGTAGTTGCTTAGGCGTTGCTAATCGGCACCAAGTGCCCGCTGCTTCCTGCCCAGAAACAACACTTGCATGGCTTTGCGCTTTGATGGCGTCAGAGGCAACCTGAACGCAGTCTGAAACTCGTCGAAGGAGGCCTCGTCCGGGAGCTCCGTCTTGATCTCAAATCCTAGCTTCTTCATCATCACCTTCCTAGCTTACGCTTCAGGCTTTGCTTCCTTGTACCTGCTCTTAGCCGTTAGCCTCGCGCTACGCTTGGGGACTAGGTGTAGGTCCTCATCCTCGATCTCCCTGTCCCTTGCAGCCCTGGTCTTGCGCAAACGTGGTCTCTGCCCAGTTCCTGTGCATGCTTAAATGCTTTGTCAGCGCCATGCTTTCTATGCATAAATAGCACATGCACGCGGCCCTGCAGCAGTGCAGCTCGCTACTCGCGCGCTCCAGTCTGGCATTACACCACTGCACTGCACCCATGGCGTCCAAGGCTCTCTTCCTGCTGTTGTAAAAAAAAAAGGCTCTCTTCCTGCTTGCGCTCCTCGCGGCGGCCGCCGTGCTCGCCACCGCCGCGGACCATGCTGCTCGTGCGTCTCCTCACCGCACATTTTACTTTAGTTATACTTTGTTTCATCGTGCGTCGTGCGATACGATGATGAAATAAATATGCAACACAAACCATATTATTGCAAGGTGCACCGTGCACGTGTTGACGGACTGATCGTTAGGTCAGTCTCAACGGGAGTTTTATTACGTTGTTTCTAAGACTTACATGTCATATGAAATAAAAAGAAACTTGGATGAAACACACATTTTTAATGGAGCGTTTCATTTCATAGTTTCATAGATATTTAATTTCAAGATTCAAGAGAGTTGGTAATCATTTGAGAGAGTTTTATCTAGATAAAACTCATTTCTTATCTATCTTCTTAAATGCGCTGCCATGTCATCCAAAATATATATATGACAACTTATTTAATACAAATAAAACTCATGTGAAACTCCACTGTGACCGGCCTTACCCTGCAGATGAGAAGAGAACAACGAGAAGGCGACCCCAACGGCGCCGACGTGAACGACTGGCACTGCAGGGGTGGGGGCGGCGGTCACCACGGCGGCGGCTGCAGGTACCGCTGCTGCTACTACGGACGTACGCCACGGATGCCAGCGCTGCTGCGCGACCCCCGACGAGGTCCCACAGCAGGTGAACAACTAGATGCGCGCGCGCCGCCGCTCGATCGCTTCCTAGCTAGAATAACCCCTTCATGTGTAAACTAGCTGGCCAGGTGGCGTAGACGCGTAGTATATATACACTACTTACAGTGAATAAATGTCTCTAGTGTACTACGTACATGCAGACTGCAGAGATTTTACATGAACATATGGAAAACGCATGTACGTACTAACGTACAGACGTACCCACACGCGTATAGCAAGACTGCAAGAGTGTGCATTGCATATGACTCACATGTGCTTTTGACTTTCGATGGATCGATGAAACCTACGAGTTTCCGGTAAAAAACCATGTATATATGTTCTTCCCTGAGGGAAACGACACTGTATACTTGAGGCAAATGTATTGGAGAATACTGACCGCATGACACTTCAAGAAGAATGGGTGACACTTTAGTACACTACGGAGTATATGTCAAAACCACACATTAGAGACGCAGATAAATAGTCAATCAGAGAAATGGGAAAAACGTGTCTGAAAATTATGTCTATTGGCGCGTAAAAATGCGTCATTGATATTAACTATTAAGACATCAGCGACATGTATTAAACAAACAGGTCTTTGATGAAGAATCATCACATACAGGGTGTGAGTGGCCACCAAATGAGTTCGGTCGTCCTTGGTCAGGCCATTTGAAGCAAGGTTGTGGTCTCCCATGCTGTGTTTGTTCAATAAATATTGATTTATGATTTTTATATCCGTAACAAAAACTTGTGCCAAGGTGAACTTACAGGTCCGACCTATGCATGAATACTTCAGCCAGTGCAACGGTTAAGCGTATCTGTACATAAAAGTTGGGTGGATTTCATATTATTAGAAAAGAAAAGGCAAAGTGTTTGTGAATCTTTGTGTTTGTTTGTCTCATCAGAGACGTGTTTTGGATATACGCGTCTTTGATGAGAATTTGCAAAAACAAAATGATAATGCTTTAGTTAGGGCGTTTGGACGTAGCTTATGTCTAGACTTGAAACACAGAAATATCTAGAGACGGGTCCTCATTGAATTAAATAACATGTCCTCTTTTCCACCCACCCCACCTGCTCTTGCTCTTTTCTCTCTCCTGCCTCTTAGTGCTCTCCCTCCCCAAGTGTGGTGGCAGCCTTTTCGCCTGACAGATGTAGTAGAGGGGGAGGACGAGAGGAATCCAAGGTCGCAGCTTGGACGGAGTCGGCATGCCTGGCAAGGCAGAGATGGGGAAGCTCATACTGCCCCTTCTCAACGCTCATTCCCCCGCTCTAGGTACTTACTTTCAGAAGTGCCCAGCCGATGCAGCGGAGGAAGAAGAGGAAAGGAATCCAAGGTTGCAAATGGGCCTCGCCGTTGCCACTCCAGCGCCTCCACCAGGGCGGTCTCCATCCGCTCTTTGTCCTCCTTGCCAATCTATACTGTTGTTTCCCACCAGGTAGGTCGTAGTCACGTGGCGAACATTGTGTTTCAAGTGTTTCGGGCTTTTCGACTTTTTTTCAAGTGTTCTGTCTATATGTTGCAAAACTAGATCTGGATGTTGCATATGTTTTCAAGTGTTTTAGGCGTTTGAAACCTTTTGTTTCAAGTGTTTCATCTGAATGTTGCAAAAAAGATTGGGATGTTGCATATGTTGCAATGACAAAATACACATGTTGTAAGCTTATGTTTCAAGTGTTTCAGGTGTTTCACATGTATGTTTCGATTGTTTTATCTTAATGTTTCAAAAGTAGATCTTGGTGTTGCACATGTTGCAAATGGCCATACATACATGTTTCAATCGCATGTTTCAAGAGTTTCATCTATTTTAGACATATGTCGTAAATGTTTAATCTGAATGTTTCAAAAGTTTCGAGTGTTGCACATGCTGCAGTGGCGTTGGTGCTCGGCGGATAGTGGCCTGCCGTAGGGCTTCCGCTCCTACCTCGCGCGACACGCCTCTCCCTCTCCTCTCCTCTCCCTTCCCTCCCTTGCCTTCACCCCATCTCACTTCGGCGTTGGTGTTGGCGTTGGGGTGGGGGCCATCGAGGGTGCTACTTCGGAGGTGTTGCGTTCGGATGCAGGTGCTAGCGTGGGATGGGGCGTGGGGGCATGGGATGCGATGCCTGCGCAGGTGCGGGAGTAGTGTTCAGACGAGTCCTGCGGCCGGACGTCTAGGCACTAGCCCTTCCGAAAACAAAATATACAAAAACCTTGATGCCACTATCTTATATATCAGACCCTATCCAATAGCAAAATAACAAACAAACCCATACAACATTCTAACATTCAAATAAGTGAACAATGAGTATTCAATCCAATAAAAAAGTCTTATAGATATTACAATCTATTTTTCACCAAATGGCAAGGACTATATTAGTTATTTAAAGCATGGTAACATTGAATTGTAAACATTCCATCTATTGTTGGGATTATTGCCGAGATAATGCAGCTTTGAACTCTATCTACATTCTTATGAGTATCTTGAACTTGTAAAATATCCTAGTAATCTTTTTTTCTTGGACCTAGTACCAAAAGATAACTAAATAGTATCAACAATTATTAATCCTGACTTGTTGTGGCAGCTTTTGTTGTAACAATGGAAAGACATGAACAAAATTCCATGAAAAACAAGAACAAATATCTCTATATTGCTAATTACTATATATCTGTGCTAACATATGGTTGATATGCGCCCATGTGTGTCGGTTGATGATGAGTGATTGTAAGGAGATGATTAAGCTTTGGTTGAGTTTGGAGACTAACCTTAGCGTTAGTGTGGTGCGTGTTTGTGCAACATGTCTCTTGGCTTATGATGCGCAAGTGTAGAGCACAGAGACGGTTGATGGCTATGGAGGTTGTCAAGTAGGGTCGTGTTGTGCCAATGGACTGGGAGCGATGAAGGATGGACGAGAGGCTTGGACCGAGGGCCGTGAGACTGATGGTGGGTGGGTGACACTTGGGGACATCGACTAGTAAGTGTACATGTGGAGGAGTAGGCCGTGTCGACGAAGTCAAGATGACGGTTGACCAATTCAAGTGGGGCACGAAAGACTTGATGATCAGGTGGTCAAGAACGGATGATGGCACATGTTGAGATCGTGGATGGTTTTGCGAGGTTTGGGCCTCAAAACCCAGGATGGAGTTTGAGGTGGCCCGTAGCATCATCGTGGAGTTTGCGTCGAGGTGAAGCTATCTCTTGAAGGGCTCATGGCCGTCGGATGCACGGATCTCTACATGGACCATTTTACCCCTAGGGTTAAGTGGTTCAGCCAAAATATGTAACAAGTTTGAGATTATGTAATAGCTTTATAAATAAGAAGGGCGGCTGCCCAAACGAGCTGTCTCTTCTAGTGCTTTTGTCTAAGTCTCTAGGTAGTTCCCAGGAATAGCTAGTTTAAGTTTTCTGCAACTGTGTTGAGATACACAATCCAGAGATTGATACTCTGGCTGTATAACTTGTCCTCTGTAAGAACTAGACCCAGTTGATCTTAGAAACAAAGAAATCATTTCTCTAAGATCTGAGTCTAAGTTCTTGCTTGTGTTGAATTTGGTTTTCCTTCTCTGGTTCTCACCCCTTCTCTGTTTCTTTGGTTTCTGAGTTCCTGTGTTTTTGGAGATGGATTGAGGTGTTGGATTCATGCAAGGACCCTAGATGAACATCTTTGCCAAGTGATATGATCAGATTCATCACGAGCACGAAAATCCACCCTTTAGAGGATTTTTTAGAAAACCCTAACCTTTTTGATGGATTTTTCGATCCACAACGTTTTAGGTATTTCTAGTTGTTGATGCTCAGAGGATATCCTCTCAACATCCACAAGAATTACCTACAAAGTTTGAAATCCATCCGAGGGCGTCGTTTGGGTCGAGTTTGGATTTTTGGGAGGAATTTTGGACTTCTGAGCCATGCAAGCAGGCTCAGCCGGCTCTCCTATCCGAACTAGTTGGTTCCTCCTTCGTCCGGCCAGATAGCACAGCATAGCCAGCCAGGCTAGGCAGCCAGCCGCCCAAGCCGGTTTCCCAATAGGTCACTAGACAAAACTGGCCAAGTCGGTCCTCTAACCGGCTAGACCGGTTTAACTGCAGTGCGGGTAGCATATCACTCAGGGTTTTTGGTGTCTTTGGAGCGTCGTTTGGGACAACTGCCATTTCGGAAGAATTTGGATTGGCTCCCATTCACCCCCCACCCCCCCACTCTCCGATCGCCTTTCTTGATCCTTCAATCAGGAACAAATAGGATTGTGATTCTTATTTAATAGAATCAATACACATACATCAGTAACAAATGTCTGTAGCTAACTAATATATATTATAAGCTGCAGAAAATCCTATAGGAAAAAACACTAGAACCTAACAACAAAGAAGATATTAAAAAGAAAAACTTTCAAATTCTTATAATCTTCTGAATAATTCAGCCTATGCTATAGGACACAATTGGGTAAAGGTCATTTACAACATATTCATTACCCGACTATGTAGGTCTTGTGCAAATTTGCATGGGGTCTGATACGTGCATATCTGAAAAACAATAATTCACCAAGAATAATTAGCATGTCCAATGTGAGGAAGCTTTCCAACAAATGAAGTGCTTGATGTTGCATCAAAATATGTTCGGGGGTGGGGGTGGGGGTGTCAGCACAGAAAATCAAATTCGTCAATTGAAAAGGGTTGAATTTGGGCCAAATATGCGAAATCTAGAGAAAAGTGGCCCAGGCCGGTGTGGGAGGCCTCCTGGCCGTGGCAGATGTTGATACTTGATGTGGCAACTAGATAATTGTGCTAGGCTGTTAGCTCTAGAGCTGGCAATGGCCTCCCCGTCTACCATTTCTTATGGGAAATTCGTCTACTAAAGGATGGGACTAAATTTTCACAAGACCGGATGAGTTCTAACAAAAAAAAAAAAGATCTTAAAACATCCTCGGACAGGGAAAACCGGCCTAGACCGGTTCCGAAATCGACCTGACCAGTTTCAGCAGTGCCCCGCAGGCTTGTCTGAAGAAACTGGTCCGAGTCGGTTTTGACTGCTGTTGACGGTCATCAATTAATCCGACCATCAAATAATTCAAGATTAGAGAAATACAACAACATGTCAAGGATTAGAGTATTAACCTTTATTGTAATCATGGTGCTTACTGCTTAGACTAGAGTTTGTCTATGTTTGTGGGCTAGCCTATGAATGATTTTTGTAGTCAGCAGGTGGTGGTGTGACAGCCATACATGTCTAACCTTTGTAGTCCACTGTGTTCGGGAAAGTTCTTAAATTGGAGGGCCTCATGTTGGAACGACTCGTGTTCAACATCTTCTCATCCTTATCGGTTGCTATCTGGGTCAACGTCCCAAAGTAAACAACCATAGTGCATTCTTGCTCTATCTCCTGTTATAACCATATAGATCCTTCATACCCGATCTATATAGCCTAGTTGCTATCACAGGACAATTCTATTTCTTAGTTAAGTATACTCGTGTTTACATAAACAACCGTGTGCTTGCGATTTTAGTGCCCAGTGCCTAGAACGCCGTCCCGAGTTTTGAGAAACAAGGTAGTACTCCCTCCATTCCAAATTATAAGACATTTCAAGAATCTTGGAGAGTCAAAGTATCTTAAGTTTGACCAAAATTAAGTAGAAAATTATAAAAATTTATAACATCAAATAGGTATACTATGAAAATATAATTAATGAAGAATCTAATGATACTTAATTGATGTCATAAATATTATTATCTTATCATATAAATTTGGTCAAATTTGAGATCCTTTGACTCTCCGAGATATAATTTGGGATGGAGGGAGTAGTACCGTAGCCCGGCGGGACGTTTTTGGATCAGAGTCCCGAGGCGTGCCCGGCGCGAGAGGGCAGACCGTTACCGCAGGCGCGTTCGTGGCGCACCAGCGATCGCTCACGATCTCCACACGCTGTCGCGCCGATTGACACATATATTGCCTGCAGCTAGCTTAGCTACATACTAGAAGGTAGAAGCCTACACCGCGACGGACAGTGACACAGGGTGGGCTGCATCCGGATGTTCGCCGCCGACCGCCGTGTGGGAACAAAATAAAGAGAGCGCACGCATATCAACCTCTCCGTCCTCACTACAGTCTCTTCCCGTCTCACCTATACTACGCCCTTATCTCTTATCTGCGCCGTGCTGGATCCGCGGCCGGTATAAATAGCACCTGTACCTGCTACTGTGATCGCTCGTCCCTCTTCTTCTTCATCACCACCAGGCACCATAGCGGCTGCGACAACCGATCAATACATCAATGGCGTCCAAGGCTCTCTTCCTGCTGCTCGCCATCCTAGCGGCGGCCGCCGTGCTCGCCACCGCGGCGGCGGAGCAAACTCGTGCGTCGTTGTTGGATTCCTATTTTTTCTTATCGTCTTTTCATTACACACGAGCTAGAGATATGATGACGTTGAGTCATATATATACCTATGCTAATCGGTAGTACAAATAAATGGTAATTATGTTGATGGAGGGGGCTCTGATCAATATATATACTACTAGTATGAGCCGCGCGCATTTGCGCGCGGATGCAAATTTGCAATTTAGCTCTTATGTACTCCCTCTATTCCAAATTATAAGGTATTTCAAGAATCTTGGAGAGTCAAAGCAACTTCAATTTAACCAAAATTATAGAAAAAATTACAAAAATTTATAACATCAAATAGGTATACTATAAAAATATAATTAATGAAGAATCTAATAATACTTAATTGGTGTCATAAATATTATTATCTTATCATGTAAATTTGGTCAAACTTAAGATTCTTTGACTCTCCAAGATTCTTGGAATGCCTTATAATTTGGGATGAAGGGAGTAGTGGTGATGTATATATAAACAATGTGCAGGGACGCAGGCACACAGCGAGGTCAAACAGGCTACACAATAGTTGTCAATAGTGGAAACATATCGTGGATGGGTTACATACATATCTGATGTACATAAGTACGCTAATACGTATACGATGCACCGATGATGTGTTGCAGATGAGGGCCCAATTTTCTGTATGCGTATTATTTCCAATCTCCTGCGATCACTCTGAAAGTAGAAAGTTGATAATATAAAATATCAAATTATTGACATGGACAATCCTATGAATAGCAAAACTACACGAAGCATGCTAATAAAGCAACTGTAATACGTCTCCCAACATTTTTTTTTGAGAAGTCGACGGGGGGAGAGGATCCCCCACCTGCCAACATTTCTTTCGGGACATGGTGTGTTTGAGAGAATACTTCCTGTAAGAAGAAACTCTGCATCTTTTCAGCCATGCCACTGACATCACCCATCAGTGCATATGGATCAACAACCTACATCCATGATTAATTGTTAAAGAATGTTATTCTAACAAAACCAAGAACCCATACAAATATTATTGAGAACACTCACAGTTAGATAGTTTTCTTCATCAAACATCT
This sequence comes from Saccharum hybrid cultivar R570, assembly GCA_038087645.1. Classification (NCBI taxonomy): domain Eukaryota; kingdom Viridiplantae; phylum Streptophyta; class Magnoliopsida; order Poales; family Poaceae; genus Saccharum; species Saccharum hybrid cultivar. The sequence goes on from JAQSUU010000198.1 coordinate 5,247,416, forward strand.
GACAAACACCAAGTAAATGAGTGTCCAATTTTTGGAGTGTCCGAGCTAACCATGCTTGCATAATCAGAGCAGAAATGTCATCAACAGGATAAAACATGAATCTACCAACTGGAGTGAACAATGCAGATAGGTCGACCTAATTTGAAGGTCCAGAAGATGTTTCTGTTTGAACATAGCAATAGTGGAAAGATTTAAGTCAGCCAATACTTCTCAAATTTAAGGATAAAAATATCTCAACAGGAGAAGACAGGCTATAAGAGGTGAACAAAGAAAAAGATAATTACCTCTATACTTCGTCTCATTCTTTGTACAACAGAAAGGCCTTAATAATTCTCCAAAATTTGCAAATATTCAGGCAACAATTGGAATGCCTAGAAACATCAGTAAGATATCATTAGAAACCTAACAATTATTACTGAGGGGCCACTGGTGTTTGACAAGACATAAACAGATATACTAAGCTTGTTGAGGTCAATAAGCAATAAACCCATATTCCTATAAGCAATTTATGGGTAAAAAATTTATCATAGCAAGATTAGAACGAACAGCTGCTCATATCACCCTAGGTCCAAGAAGTCTACTAATGATGAAGGAAGATACAATAACAATAGCCAAATCAAGCTCACCTGAAAATATTTTTTTTATCAACAAAAGTTTCAAGTTCCATCTGCATGTCTAGAGCACGACGAAACTCTGTAAGGACAGTAAGAACATCCTGCATTATCATAGATCCTCGATTTAGTTTACCTAGAGCCAGTGATAATGGAAGAGAAAAGCATTTGAATTTACTATGTCATTAATAATTTTCTCCCCAAGACATCAGTTGATAATAGGATAGCAATTTAGTGGTCTGCAGTGATTGGTTTGGTACATGCACCAGGATTCCAAAGTAAATGCTGCAAATTAGCATGATATAACAGATAAGAGCAAACACCTACCAGGAAAACTTGTTTCTTTTTTGATTTTACATTGACAACCAGATCCATCGACACCTCATTTTTCAAAGAGGTTATACGCCTTGGTCCATTCTGAAATACTGATGTAGTAATAAGGCCTAGAGTCCGAGATACAAAAGAAGGTAGTCAGCTAACACTTCTCAAATTTAAGGATAAAAATATCTCAACAGCAGAAGACAGACTATAAGAGGTGAACAAAGAAAAAGATAATTACCTCTATACCTCGTTCCATTTCCTGTACAGTAGAAAGGCATGAATAATTCTCCAAAATTTGCAAATACTCAGGCAACAATTGGTATATCTGAGTATAAATGTATAGTCATATCTAAACCTTCAGTGGTCACAAAAAATCATTGAGCTAGATATTTCAATAAGACAATGCCCTATTGATAATAAATATATTAGAACATTCCGATACATTTTCTATACCATCGAGAAACAAACTCCAGAATGTTAGTAACAGTTCCCGTAAAAACAATGTCAATAACAGTGAAATTTTGTAAGACTTGGAGCTTCTCTTCGTGCTTTAATTGCCCTTACTATAACCAAATATACTGTTAACCATCACTCCAGTTCCTATTATGAACTCCATCGAAGAAATCATGTTCTGAACAGCATTGCACTTCACGAACTACATTTTCTCAAACACACAGGTGATCTGTGCTACCATTTCCTTAAGAAGAAAAGGAAAGTACATAGGGGAGGAAGAAACAAACTCCCCACCTCGAAGGCTGCAACACACCCAAGAGGCAACACATACACAATGACAACTAACACACCTAGAACCAGAATATCAGCCAGCAAACAAAGGGGACAAAAAAAGACTACAAAAAAGAACAGATGATCAAACGTCCACTGTAACCAACCTTACACAAGGAACTCCTGGAGATCTTTGGCTCCAGACGAGCAGCACAGATGCACTCATATGTCACGGTTTGCATCACCGTCATGACACTTGGCTGTGCATTGGACTTTCAATAACTATAAATAGGTACGGAAGCTAATCTGATGTAAATAGGACATCAAAGCAGTTGCAAACCTGTAAATAAAACACGTTTACCTGATTTATGTTCAGAGTTTTATGTAGATCAAGGCAAACTTAAGTTTTGTGTATAACATGAACGATGGTGAAAAAGGAACATACTTGATGAAGTTGAAGAGGTTGTGGTATTCATTCCATTGAATATTTTTGGAGAGACGGTCTTGTTAACAGTTTAACAAGGGGGTAAAAATAGTGAGATGATATATTGGCACCCCCAGCACCATGACGTTGAAATTCAGCAAACTCAATCTGCACTGAAAATGTAATAAACAACAGTTACATGAATGGACACAAGAGTTTCCACCACAAATATAAACTGATACGTCCTCATGAAGAATGAGTGTAGGTGACCTTGGCAGGAAGAAGGAACCCTTTTCAAGTGGATAGAACAGCCCACCTCTTTGAGTGATGACTTAACTGCATATCCATCTTGGCAACTTCTGAACGAACCTGGCCTTGTTACTTTAGCACCAGATAGATCAAGAAGGGCTTTGGTAAATACCTCATCTATTAGACCCTATGAATGTATTGAGAATAGCGTAAGAAAAGGAATAATTTAGCAAATTGTAGTACCAGGAAGCATCGATTGCATTTTTTTTTGGAAAAAAAGGACATGAGAATCACTTACAACTACGCTAGTGACATAGGACAATAAATGGAAGATTGGCTAAATGGCAAATTCAAGGATTTCTATAACTTGAGCTCTACATCATCATACTTGCAAACATCAGCATACATTATCTTGAAAAAAATAAAGAAGGTGAAAAGCGATGGAGCCTTAATTGGCCATTAAGAGGGAAATAAAAGTAGCCGCCTAGTATATTACCACGAAAAGCATGCAATATTGTATAAAATCAGCACATGTATTGACTTAAGAGCACATAAGTTCAGACTATCAATGTTCAATCTTTTTTTTTTACAAATATAGCACCACATACTACAACTAAAATACCATGGTTTAACATTCTGCAAGGAGAGGGAGAACATTTAAAATTATCCCTATTGACACTGTCTATTGTAACGGCCAACAAATTCAGATGATGAACTGCATGGATGGGCATGAACAAAACATTTGGAATAATTAGTCTTAAGTTCCTCAATGTACATCTATTTTAATATTAGAAGTCGTAGTAAATTAGATCGACTATCTTGGTATCTCCGAGAGTAGTAGGTGTTAAAATATTTCTTTTGTTAAAGTATGAAAATATATAATGGAGACAGCGCAATGTGGTGCATGCCCTTGATAACAGAAGATGGCTACAAAATACTAAAGGAATTCTCACTGTCCAGGTCATAGGGAAGTATCCGCAGATTTAGATTGGAGACATATCAAAAGAGTAATTAAGTGTTTGCGCGTGTCAGTTTGAAATTAAAAATACATTTAAGGCATAATGCAGTTACTAAGAAAGCATAAAGGCAAGATGGAATATGGTAATGGAAAAAAGCTGACAGGTGGGTACAGTATCTTTCAACAAGATAAACAATGCCTGAGATGAAGTTTGCCATACCCAGAAATTTGTTTCGTCATTATCATTTTATCTCAACTGGAATGGATCAAGTCAATAAGCTAACAGTATTCTCTCAAACTGACAGACACCACCTTGTAAGATTCCTAAAGCCTGTCCTCGTATTTGTCAACCAGCAGCTCTTTACTCAATGCCAGGTCTCTTTGAACTACTGCCCCTGTCTCAAAATATTAACATATGAGGGAACAAATTAGCCTATCTATTCAGAACAAAGCCTGAAATCAAGAGATAATATGATTGTAAAGTGCAATACCCGAACAAAGGGGAAGATGAAGAGACGATGAAGGAGGAGGAGATGAGTGTGAGGTACCGCAATATCCAGCCGCCGAGATGAGCCGACGATGAAGAGGCCAAACCCTAGGTCGTCGCCGCCGCCGCGGCGTCGGGTGCCGGCCGCCCAGGTCGACGTGCCGAGGGAAAGCGAATCCACGCCGGCAGGCCGCAGGAGTTCGCGCGGAGGGGGAAGAGGGCGCGGCCGCTGCCACCGGCGACCCGCCACGCGGGGTCCACGGAACCCGCGCCGTGACGCGACACTCGCACCAACCGCGCCACGCCGTGCCGCTAGGGCCGGCCGCAGGAGGCGCATGCGCCGTCGCCACTTTGGAGGGAAGGAAGGGGAGGGGGAGGCGCTCAGGCTGGGCATATTTACACCGAAAACCGAAAACCGAACCGAACCGAGCCGAAATGTCGGTTTTTCGGTTTTCGGTTTTCGGTTTCGGTTTTGAGAGCTGAGGAGTTCGGCTCTCGGTTTCGGTTTCGGTTTTCAGTCTGACAAAACCGAACAACCGAGCAAACCGAGTTATACAGCGTCGAGCGAGCCAAGCAGTCAAGCACAGCACAGCACCGAGCACATCGGCAGCTGCTACCTGCGGCCCAATAGCCCAGCAAGGCAGCAAAGGCCCAAGCATCACTTCATATATAACACGCACAACACTTCAGTATCTGAAACCCTATTCTCCACGAATCCTCCACCAGACCAAAATCGAAACACAGCGGCGGCGGAGTCCAGAGCGAGGCGGCACACCGGCAGACGCAGGCTGCTGCGGTGCGGCGCCGGAGTCCAGAGCGAGGTGGCGCACCGGCAGACGCAGGCTGCAGCGGTGCGGCGCCGGAGTCCAGAGCGAGGTGGCGCACCGGCAGACGCAGGCTGCAGCGGCGCAGCACCGGAGTGCAGAGCGAGGCGGCGGCACATCCATCGAGTCGCATCTCGACTCTCAACGAGCCGACTGGACGAAGGCTCTGCTTACCCCGTGCGGCATCTCAGCATCTATCCAATCGATTATTTCTTTCCTTTCCTCCTTTGTTTGTAATATGAGATTGTGTTTCCTTTCCTCGTTTGTGTGTAATCTGAGATCGTGAGTACCTGGATCCGAACCACAATCTCCTTGTCTCTTAGATCTGAAGCACAAATTTCTTGATTCTTTGTGGGTGCTGATGTAAGCTTCGGTTTGTTCGGTGAAAACCGAAAACCGAACTTAAAAAACCGTGACCGAATTTGTCGGTTTCTGTTTCTACAGGTAACCGATCGGTTGTCGATGTCTAGGAACCGAAGTTTTTCGAAACCGAAGAAACCGAACCGATTCGTCGGTTTAAACCGATTGCCCACTCTGAGGAGGCGCGAGCGACCACGGGGGCGCAGGCGGCGGAGACGGAGAGAAGAGGGAGAGGCTTCTGGAGACCGAGAGAGACGATGCGACGAGGAGCTGCAATAAGCGAAGCGGATTCAAACGATGTCAGCCACACGATGGAGAATCGGACGGCAGGGAACATTTCGGGTGACGTGGCCGGACTCTCCATACGTGAAGGCCCCGCAGCTTATCAGTCCTAAATTCGTTCATCCACCACGCAGATGAAAACAACGAGAAGATGGCAAACAACGACGCCGGCGTCAAGGACTGGCGCAGCGGCGGCGGCAGCGGCGGCGGCGGATAAGCTGGTGGGTACGGCCACGCGTGCGAGTACGGCTGCTGCCACCACGTATTCCATGGAGGCTGCCAGAAGTGCTGCCCGCCACCGCCGCCCGGCGCTGGGCGACCAGAGGAGGCGAAGAACTAGACCAGGGATCGGACCGGAGAGCTACCACGGTGCTGCGCGCGCTAGCTAGCTAGCTAGCTGCGTAGCGAGGATCTCCTTATTATGGAACTTGTTACAAAATAACACGGCTGTAACTAGGTATATAACATTAACGTGCGACGACGTCGTCGACTTGCCTTTGTACGGATATAAAGGCGTGTATTATAGACCCACATCGACGTACATGCGTACGCCTTTCGAGCTGCTGGTTCGCAGGAGCATAGAACACATGATGCATGCCGTAGCACCTTGTCCAATATCTATCTACACTTTTATCACCGTTTCGTATAAAAAGATTAGTCTAAAAGTGTTACGTTTGGAACAACAATGGTAAAAACTTGTTCTCAAACTCTCCTTCAAGAATTCATCTAATAATAAGCTGGATCTAGGCATATGCCGCATGTGACCAAGCGCGCTCGATGTAGATCACGAACAACTCATCGAACAAATGAACATGCGACTGTTACCCGGTTATGTATAACACTACTTTTGGCACCGTGAATCAATTTTTTTTTACGAATTACACAGTACAGACACAGACGCTCACAACACATGCACCCTCACCCCTATGAATGAACGCACGCAAACCCTATTACTATAAGCACCTCTGAAAGACTACGCCGGCAGGTCTCGAGATTGACGAAGTCACCACAGACACATATCCTGATTCTTATGAAAATTGCTAGAATCAGAGCCAAACAGCACACTAGTGAAACATTTCTACTCGAGACACTTTGGAATGATCGTTCGTGATGTTCCGCTTGTGAACATGAATTCACAGTGATTCTGATTCTTCCTTCTCACTTTATATTTTGCAGCTAAACAGTTTTATGGGCAACAGGTTAAAATGGGTTGTATTTAGGGTTTGAGAACAAGTGATCTGGAGGAAGCGCCGGTGTTGGAGTCGTTCGCCGGCGCCATTGGTTCGGTGGCGGCTTCCCGTCGCTGGCAGCGCCCCTTCTCTGATCGGGATTAGGGTTAGGATGTCGGTGGGGAACTGGCTGCGGCGAACCTCGTGCTTTGAGCCCCGGCCCCCACCTCATATATATAGCGCTGTGCGACGGGGGCCCACCAACCATATTGGGTTGGGCGCCCCCGATCAGGGCGCGAGAACAAGGCCCATTAGGCCGTTGGGCCTAATGACAGGGAGATCATAACCTAACAATCATATATATACCTATGCTAATCGGTAGTACAAATAGATGGTAATTATGTTGATGGAGGGGGCTCTGATCAATATATATACTATTCGTTCATCCACCACGCAGATGAAAACAACGAGAAGTTGGCAAACAACGACGCCGGCGTCAAGGACTGGCGCAGCGGCGGCGGCGGATCAGCTGGTGGGTACGGCCACGCGTGCGAGTACGGCTGCTGCCACCACGTATTCCATGGAGGCTGCCAGAAGTGCTGCCCGCCACCGCCGCCCGGCGCTGGGGGCGACCAGAGGAGGTGAAGAACTAGACCAGGGATCGGACCGGAGAGCTACCACGGTGCTGCGCGCGCTAGTTAGCTAGCTAGCTGCGTAGCGAGGATCTCCATATTATGGAACTTGTTACAAAATAACACGGCTGTAACTAGGTATATAACATCCTTAATAACGTGCGACGACGTCGTCGACTTGCCTTTGTACGGATAAAGGCGTGTATTATAGACCCACATCGACGTACATGCGTACGTCTTTCGAGCTGCTGGTTCGCAGGAGCATAGAACACATGATGCATGCCGTAGTCCAATATCTATCTACACTTTTATCACCGTTTCGTATAAAAAGATTAGTCTAAAAGTGTTACGTTTGGAATAACAATGGTAAAAACTTGTTCTCAAACTCTCCTTCAAGAATGCATCTAATAATAAGATGGATCTAGGCATATGCCGCATGTGACCAAGCGCGCTCGATGTAGATCACGAACAACTCATCGAACAAATGAACATGCGACTGTTACCCGGTTATGTATAACACTACTTTTGGCACCGTGAATCGTTTTTTTTTTTTGCGAATTACACAGTAAAGACACAGACGCTCACAACGCACGCACCCTCACCCCTATGAACAAACGCACGCAAACTCTATCCCTATGAGCATTTCTGAAAGACTGCGTCGGCAGGTTTCACTACAAGGGGAACACACCCCTCTAGCAACGCATATATGCGTTGCTAAAAGCCCAAATAAGTGTTGCTAGGGTCTATACCAACGCATGTTACATGCGTTGTTTAAAGTGGCATTGCAAGGTTCTTTTGCATCACATATATATGCGTTGGTAAGGGAGGTGTACAAGTGTTGCAAGCTAGCAACGAATATGCCTATGTTTCACTAACGCATATATGCGTTGCTGCAACACTACGCTATATGCTTCAGGATTTTTTTATTACAATGTATATATGCTGCGAAATAATAATTCTTTTCTGCCAAATGGCTTGGCCAATTTAATATTTATAGTACTCCATACAACAATCAACCACAGCTATAAACTACAGATCTTGAGATAAAACCAGATAATATATTGAACATTTTATTAGATAAATGATTTTGTACATCTGCACATAGACGAGAATAGCACAAAGTGCAATTGTGTACAGTGGTTGACTAATTACAAAGTTCGCTAAAAATAAAATGCACACTATATCTAAAAAAATTGGTCTCAGGAGAAAAATTTTTGTTCTTTGTCCTTCAATCATCTGAACATCCCAAAATATTATGTACTTGTCCTCTGTCAAAACATAGAGTGCATTTGTAAGAACATATATATTTAAAAATGCATGCAATTATTTCAAATGAATGTATATATCTCACTTAAGGAAAATAGAGAGCCAATGTGTATATACCTGTTCCTAGGCAGCTCTCACGGAACTTAAGATTCATTCATATTATTTAGCTACAACCCTGCCATAAAAGCAGTTGAACTGAATTAACACTTAAGCCATGCCAAAAATAAATTGAATCTTAATTAGGTGCTCTAATTCGGTCCTAGCAAGTAATCTCTTCTCTAACAATAAAATAAAGCTTTCTACCAAAATCAGGGACTATAGCAATGTTTCATGGTTTTTCAGATATGAAAAAACACCAGTAAAATTCTTCCTTTGGGTATGTACACTGTATATCAAGAGCATCAAAGAATTTTAGCATCGTACAATACGTATACTATTCATGTCATATCGTTGAGGACGTATCGAGTAGTTATGTTAAAAACATTTGTATATGAAAATTACATGAGAATAAGATCTACCTATATTTTTGTCATGTGTGATATCGATCTTCTGTATATCCAACTTACTAGTCATCAGAAATAAGTTAGAAAACAATTAGACAGATAAAGAGATTTAAATAGGGGCATAAAGGGATCCCTCTTAGAATGCCAGCAGCCCTTGTTTCTCCTTCGTTCAATTTAGTCTAACATTCCACTGATCTGATTATCCATTTATGTTCTTATCCTATAGATAAATATTGAATTACTTTAATATGACAGTTATGAGATGTAAAATCATATTAGTCCAAAATGATGTGTACCTGCAACAATATTAATTGTTCAGGCAAGGCACCAGGTAACTAATAAGATACAATCTGATCATGAATGAAACCATCTGAAATTTTTTATCTAGACCACAAGAATGTCTAGCCTATAGAAAATTAACAAACGTGAGAGAATAAACGGCTAGTAGGGGATTAGAACTTTTTGGAATATAATAATGGAAAGAATGGAAGTCATCCCAGTTTACACATACAGTTAGTTCTGCAAAGGTTGCATAAGCCTCAGTTCCAGATCCACTGAACAAGAAAAGGAGTTAGTCCATTTGATTACTAAAATATTTGTAGCTGCCATGACAAAGTTGCTTGGCCAAACCTGTGGAGCAGTGAACTCTGAACTTAGGTGTTCATGGAAGAACCTGAAAGCAAAAAAAATGGACCTGAGGAAAAATCTATTTACAAATTTGTTTTGCTATTCAGCTAAGTAGTCTGCTAGTACTTGCAACATCTCTGGTCTCTATATTTTTCATGAACGTTTTCATAAACCACAAACATTGTGGATAAAATGAGATGTATTCAATTTTTTCCTAGAACACAGAATTTACCTTTGCTGTAATTAGGTGATTTTGAAAATACGCATACAGAGCAAAAGTTCAGAAGATCCATTCCTTATTTCCACAAATGCAAAGGTTCAGCAACTTCAGGAAGTCTCACATCTAGGGGAAAACAACATTTAATTATGAATCAACTGAAGAAATCATCACATACAGACACTAGATCCATCCCACTGCAAGGGTACCGTGACAACCAAACCTCCATGGCTCCATCCATACGTCACTAAAAAACAGGAAATATGAACGAAAATTTATAACAAACAAAGTGGGGATAAAGTCCAATTGAATGGATCAGTTACTCTTCAACAGGTAGCCTCGGGGTAGGACCATGAAAATATCAAAATCATAATTAATCCAGACTGCATCCAAATGAGGACAGGAGGGGAAAATACCTAAGATAAGGCACCATCAATTTGAGGGGTGTAGTTGTGTTGCCTTCAGATCTGAGCACGACCTCCTACCTGATTTGAGGAATTCGCCACCAGATGTAGTGCCATCAACAAAACTTGAAGTATTCCTGATGTCGTGGAGGGGCTTCAATCTCCTTCAGATCTCATCACGAAATCTTCAGATCTCATCACGAAATTCCCCAAATTCGCTGGTACCTAATCTAATCCAGCAGATCGATAGATTAATGAGGGGGCTGTGAGAGGAAGATAGACACCGAGCAGGGAGAGAGATCACTAATCGGAGGAACAAATTGCAGTAGGGAGAAGCCCAACAGGTTGCAGTAGGGGAGAAGCCCTAGGCGCCTCTATGCAGAAGTTGCATCAGGCCTCGTGGATGGGTGGGAAATGAGGGAAACGAAGGGCATGAAGCAACTTCCGTGGTGGGGTGCGGGGTGAGCAGTACGGAGTGCGGATGTACGGTTCAATTTAAGGTATGGAATGACTGCAACACATCTAATATTCCGTTGCAGGCCATGTGTTGCTAAACGGGGGTTGGTGGCGTTTCGAGATTGACGAAGTCACCACAGGCGCCTCGTTGTCTTGATTCTTATGAAAATCGCTAGAATCAGAGCCAAACAGCACACTAGTGAAACATTTCTACTTGAGATGCTTTGGAATGATCGTACGTGATGTTCCGCTTGTGAACATGAATTCACAGTGATTCTGATTCTTCCTTGTCACTTCATATTTTGCAGCTAATCAGTTTTAAGGGCAACAAGTTAAAATGGGTTATATTTAAGTTATTCTTTGTCTGCAAAAAGTTTCAAATTTTTTAAGCATACTTTCATTTATATGACTTATGAAAAAAATATTTTTTCAATCAGAAACTAGCCTATAGCCAAACGGTCCAGTGATTCTAATTCACCATCTAAAAATGTTTCTTAAGAATGAGAACCTGGATCCGAAACGTTTTTAATGAGAATTTTGATCCCTACCAAACACAACCGAGTTCATTTCTATGGTCCTAGACCATCAATCTTATAGCAACTAGATGATGCCCCGCGCGTTGCTGCAGGAATTTTGTAGAAGGATTCGTGGATAGTTCTTGATTCAAGAGGAAGTGTCAACAGTTAGTGTAACTCATTTCAAAGTTGTTATATACAATAAAATTATAATAATGCTTTTGTAGGGTAAAGAAATAGATAGGATCCATCCAAAATGGGGTAAGTTAATATTCACGAAGATACAAATTGGATCACCATGATATATAGAAGTATTAATAATGACATTCCTTCTTGAGTAACAATAATATTCCTAAGTACTAAAATTATAATGATTTGTGGATTATACAAATAGAGATAGGATTCATCCAAAAACGGATAAGTTATATTCACGAAGATACATCATTGGATCACCATAATAGAAGTACTAATGATATTTCTTCTTCTAATAACCAATAATAATATTTGTAAATTTTAGATAGTGGGTATTGTATTCTATGAAGTGAAAAATCACTTGATGCAAACTCCGTGGCAACAATTCAGATCAACCCAGAGAAGCTCGCAATCTCCTAGTACCATCGCAGCATGCATCCTATAGATATCAATCAAATATAATCCATATGCATGGTTCATAATTCAGAAAAAAATGCTAACTAATCTTTGAACTCTAACATGAATAGTAAAATAAAAAATGTTTGGGCATAAGAAACCACAATCAGGGAATAGCCTATGGACATCAGACATTACATGCATGGAAAATGAATTGTCGTTTGTATCTTTGTATTGGGAGGCAAATAGCATAGAGGAGAGAGAGAGAGAGCCCGTAGAGCCGGCAGTGCATCTGTGACCGTGGTGTGCTGGTGTATATATATATCAACTGTTACATAAATGGAGAAGGCAAAGCAATGCATGGTTAATGCCTAGTTGAGCATTTTGGTTGGCCTTAATGGGTAGTGGGATCCGTTCCTGCAGGCCAAGGGACAGGGACTTGCCATTGCCAACGTTCCTGCAGGCCAACGGGTGGGGATTGTCGTCCTGAACAAAGGACGAAGATTGACATGTTCTCTCTTTTTTTTATAACAAATTGACATGTTCTGTTTGATGCCTCATTCCGATCATACATTGATGTTTTATCCACCTTGCTCCTATCCTGGCAAAGGCCTCCGAAGCCGCTAGCCCATAAGTTCAGCAAAGATGCCCAGCACTGAGGTCCATGTTCATGACAATTTCTCAGGGATCTGATTTCTCAAAAAGGAGAAAAGGTTATTCAGATTTTTAGGTGATGTTTTTCTTGTTTGGATTCTCACGTGAATCCAAGAAGTGTTTCTATTTATAACTCTAAATGCTAAAATCACTTGGCATTTTCCTTCTCAGAAACAGCTGAATCCTGTTTTTGAAGAGAAAGGATTTGGAGAATACCTCTCAAACGTAGGACACTGCAATGCCACATTGCCACTATACCATATCAATTAAATGGTAGTATATGAGATATTAATTATTAATTACAATTAGAAAAAAACAACAAATAGAAACAATTGTCTGATGTACATGCATCATGCATGGACCGGCCGTGACCATTGTTAATGGACCGTGTTGCTGCTTGGCCACTTGAGCTACCCAAGCTAGCTACCTTGGCACTGCAAAAAATCTAACCAACTATATATATTGTACTAGTCTATATAGTTTTGTGACATGTTCATATATATAGAGAACCATAAATCTTGCTTGACCAATTATATATGGCGCATTATAAATCTGGCTTGAAGCTTGGCTCTACAAACTATGAGGCAAGCATGTGCATCATATAGCAGCTCCCACCTAACGGAACAACTTCAGGCACGCATGCATGATGCATCGAGCTTTTTGTTTACCTGCATGTAATCAATTTGCTCAGCGGCAAATACCAAAAGAATCATTTTTACACAAAGTAGAAAGCAATTCAAATCTCATAACTGAGCACATAGTTTGCAGCATGATTTGTTACTTAATGCAAATTCATGAATTGATTTCGCGGCAAGACTTTCTTAGAAATAAAGTTGTTACACATATATGAGTTACACGTATGTATTCATGCATCTGTTCCTATCAAAATTGAGCAAGGTCGTATAAGTTGGTTTGGAGGGGTAATTAAGGATATCATCATGCACGTTGACACACCCACATATTGCTGATGAAGTAAATTGCACTCTTTTCCGGTGTTAACATACCAAAGGCAATAAAAAAGCATGTAAGAATATAATTCATAATTTCATATTGTATTAATACTCCCTCGATTTCAAATCGTAAGTTATTCTGGTTTTTCTACGTCCTACGCACCTAGGGATCTATTGTGTATATAGATTTGTAGTAAAAGTTGTATACCTAGAAAGGTGAAAACAACTTATGATTTAGAAGTGAGGGAGTATGTTTTATCAGTCACATGAAGAGGTTGAGGGACGATCTCTCTTATCTCCCCTAATTTTTTTAATGATGGTAACATCAACAAAAGTGGTAACATCCTAAGAGAAGGGGTCAATTAGGATGTAGTTCCAAGACTATTTGCTCCAATAACAATACAAAAGACTGCCGTTTGCATATAATAGAAAAACAAAAATGCTTGGAATAGGGCGTCCAATCACCCGGATGCCGCTTCCCGCACCACAAAAATCACCACGCCATCCGCTCGCTCCCACCTATGCCGCACAGCCCTGCCGCCATCCGCTCGCTCCATCCCCCGTGCGTGCGCCCATCCCGCGCCATGCAGCTCCTCAATCCCGCGCCGCCGCACTGCGTCCCCCTTCATGTTGAGCTCCATCTCCCGCGCGCTCCCCACTCCACCTCACGGCCTTCTCTAGTGTGTGGTCCACCTTCTCCACCGGAGTGACCTGCCGCGGCCTTCTCCACTAGAGCAGCGAGCTCCACGCATGTTGCAAACGTATATTTCAAATGTTTCAGATGTTTCAGAGGTATGTTCCAAGTGTTTTATATCGGTGTTGCAAAAGTAGACCGGGATGTTGAATGTGTTGCAATGGCTATATACGTATGTTTGAAGTGTATGTTCCAAATGTTTCAGTTGTTTCAGACATATGTTGCAAGTGTTTCATCTAGATGTTGCAAAAGTAGATTTGGATGTTGTATATACATGCATGTTGCAAACGTATGTTTCAAGTGTTTTAGTTGTTTCATACGTATGTTGCAAATGTTTCATCTAAATGTTATGTATGTTTGCAATGGCTACACACGTGTTTTCCTGACGTTTCATAAGTATGTTGCAAGCGTTTCAATTGTTTCTGACGTATGTTACAAGTGTTTCATCTGGATGTTGCAAAAATAAGTTTGGTGTTCCACATGTTGCAATAAGACCCATTTGCCACAGCCGCCGGCTGCAGCTGCTGGGCATCGCCATGGGTCATCGTATGGGGGCCTGAGGCTAGTAGACGCATCCGGGGCATGCATCCACAGGCGGGGCAGATCACTGGGACCCACGTGGGCGCAGGCGGTCCGGAAGCGGAGCGGGTGCAGGCAAGCATTCGCATGGGAAAGGAGCGGCGCGGGAGGAAATGGAGCAGCACGGGGAGGTCCTACCTATGCGAGCAAATCCCACGTACTCACGGGTGTGCAGCAGGTGCGGCACCGTCCGACGCTATCTATCTGGATTGGATGTCTGGGCGCTAGCAAGTCCGAAATAGACATGGTAATGAAGTTAACTACAGCCATCGTCGTGAAGGACATGGGTGCGAGGCAAGCTCCGAGAGATCTCTCTCATAGTCTCATCTCTCTCTCGAACGCTTACTCATCCTCGACAGACAAATTCAGCAGACGATATCTTATCCAGACCAGGAATAATGGAGCTGCCCCAATCGCTCGATCGATCCGGAGAAATATATTTATCCTATCCTCGCTATCCATGAAGCTGCTTGCCTGCCTGCGTGTCTATCCAAGATGTAACCGGAGCGTACGGTCTATATAAACAAAATTTTTGCAACATTAATGCACACATACATACATGAGTCAAACTTGGCATGCATGCATGTCTTCCACCGAGCTGGTTTTTAAATAATCTCTATACGTACGTGGACCGGCAGAGACCAATAGATCATGCAGCAGCAGCAGGCATGCATGTTGCACGATTGCACATTTGCACTCATGCACGTTATTGCAATCTACCTCCCAACTGCTAACGTCTCATTGATCATGTGTAGCTGCACCCTGCACCTGCGTGCATGGGGCCCAAACCTACACGGCTGCATTGCATGCCGACGAGACGATCTCGATCACTGGCCAGGCGCCCAGGCCACGGGCCTCGACCTCGATCGATCGGCAGCTGGCCACCGCACCTCGCTTTAGCCGGCCTATAAATACGCTGGGCTCGCATGCACATCACACTCATCAGCTCGCAGTCGCAGCTAGCTTTCCACAGTTGCAGTTCGGAGAGAAAGAGACCGAGATCGATAGCATCAATCATGGCGTCCAAGGCGCTCGTGTTAGCGCTCCTGCTCGCTGCCACCTTCCTCGTCGCCTCCGCTAACGAGCAAGCCCGTGAGTTCATTCAATTTCATGCGAGCACTGTAGCTAATACTAATAATTAACTTCCACCCAAATACTAATTATCTGTACTATGTGTTGGGCTGTGGCAGAGGCCAAAGAGGAGAAGAAGGCGGAGGTCCAGGACTGGCACGGCGGGGGTGGTGGCTAGCCTGGCGGCGGCGGCGGCGGGGGCGGCGGCTACCCTGGCGGCCACTGCCGGTGGGGTTGCTGCAACCGCGGGTACCATGGCGGCTGCCGGTGCTGCTCGCACCCTGACCAGATACCGGAGCCCATGTACCGCCCTGAGCTCGTCGAGGTCCACAACTGATCATCAGTTGCTGCTACGTACTATGTCCGGCGATGATGGGCAGCAGGCACACGTCCTAGTACGTTCGTCCTGCGTAGTCAATAAAAGTTTGGTTCCACATCATCGTCATGAATAAAATATAAATAAGAAGGTGCGCGCACGCTTTGTGTGCGTAGTTGGAAACATCGATTTGCACGGCTGATCGATATATAATGTGTTTCTTCTATCATGCATCTCATGGAATAAATAGATTGTGCACAATATACATATATATAGCACTCCCAAGGTCCACAAGACGAGACTATCGTTCCTTTTTGTTTTATTTTTTTCATAAAACATCGTTCCTTTTTTATCATCATCACTGTTGGAAAAACACATCGCCAATGGTTAAACCTTTCTTTCTCGGTCTCTCCATCTATCATGATCAACATAGTTGATGCAAGTAGAAGAACGCAAAGTAGGGAAACTATTTCTCTGAATATTAATGATTACAATTGTAGGACTCTCACATATATACAGTCCGAATAAGGTTTGAGAGTTAAGTAAAAGCTCAGTAGCTCACATAGAAAACGTAGTGGAATTAGAATTTCTCCTCTTTTCACTGCCCGTATGTTTTATAAAAATCATAACAGAAAACGATCGAGGATCCTAATAATTCTTCAAACTCTGTTGTCCTCTGCAAAAAGGAAGAAAATAGCAAGGGCACCTAAAACAACTCACAAGCATCAAACTCCATTCCTTCACGGCCGATCGAATGTTGGGTGGGTAATCTAGAATCATGACAAACAAGCTGGATGTTGAAATCCTTGCCCGCATGCCTTTGGGCTTCAGTTGAGTACTGCTATGTCAAATATGTTCTCCAAATACTCTTGCCAACCAACTGATACGGCCATGAGGGGGGCATTGAATAAGCATTTTCCTATAAATTACTGTTAACCCGAGTATGGTCCCATTCCCATAGGGCAAAGATCTAGAACGCTCGGATCACAAACAGATTGAGATGGCATGATCCTACTGAAACTGGCTTAGCGAATTTTATTGGGTTTCGCCTAGGAAAAGGTACTTAACTATCACACTTCCACGGTGAATGATGGCTAGATTTATGAGAAAAACCCGCAAGGATCACTATCATGCTTTACTTGATAAATAACAGGTAGTTTCGTGCAAACTAGTAAAGGAATAATCAAAGCTCTCATCAAGTAGGGACCCCGTCAGGGCGTGGACTTCGGCAAGTTTCCCTATGTTGGTGAGCAAGCCAAGAGTGTCACCCTTGATCATCGGATCAAGAGACGAACAATTATGCATGGTAGGGTGCACTTATCCCGTGAAGGGTCAAAAACCCTTACAAATCACAAAAAAAAATACAACTCTAAACTCAGATTTGCCCACCAAAACTGGCTTAGCCGGTTTTTGAGAGGTGTATCTTCCTGAAGTCATAATTTTCTCATCCGAACTCCAAATTGGGTGTTCTATATATGCATTTCAATCACCTAGTCAAGAGGAATGCAATGGTGGAATCCATCTTGCCATTTGAAAAGGTTACCAAAACAAGTCCAGTTAGGCTATTTTCCCCATATCATCCTAGATCCACCTCCTTTGGACAACTTTGGTTGTCAGCATATGCCCCTTGTTTTTAGTTAAGCTTGCATACTAAAGAAACATTCTCAGAACCAAATTTGACTCATCATGATGATTACCTCTAGTGTATTAACCATGTTTTTGCTTTCAATGGCAATATAGAAGTCCAATCTTCAAGATGACAAATTTTGCTTCATGTCTTCACTCATATATTTTGATCTCTGTTGGAGCACATATCCCCTAAATTCTATAATTCAGTTTTCTCAATCCCCTACACCTGATTTCAAGGAGAAAGGGGAAAGAGGTTCTGGTGGAGATGCTTTAGAGTGGCAATCAAGAAAGAAATCAGGTTATCTGCCCACTAGATCACCGGTCATCTCATAATGCTATGAAATTTGACCTTATTTGGATATAAAACTGTCTCACTATTTCTCATTATCGATGCCTTATCCTGATGGAGGAAAGCTGTGAGAGAGTTATTTCCGAGAGATCCTGCTCGACTAGCTATTCTAGAGTCACTAGCTGTTTGATCTCTCTTTTTAATAGCCAATAGAATTCTTTCAAGACTAGCAATTTAAAATCATTTGGACGCCCTTAGCCAGTTCCTCGAGTTGAACATATTTATTACATATAAATGCATGCATAGTACATCATGCCTGCCTGATAACCTATTATATTTACAATTTTTGATACACGTACACGTGTTAATAGTTCATGCTTGCATGCTTCCGAGTCAAATTTGCATGCATGTTTCCCACCGAGAGCATGCAAGATTTCAACGCGCAGAGATGACGCAGCTAGTGGCGGCTGAGCTACTTGCAAGCACGATAGGCAACGTTTTAATGCCATCCATTTCCTCCCAACGGCTAACGCTTATAATTATCCATTGGGCCCTAGTAGCCCTACAGTTGCATGCCGACGACGACGGATCTCAGAAAGATCGGTAGCCATATCCAGCCCTCCTCGTCCTGCCTATAAATACGCTTGGTTTGCATGCATAGCTTCTCATCACACTCGCAGTTGATCCAGTAGAATTGCAGAGAATAGAGAGAGACATAAACATGGCGTCGTCCAAGCGACTCCTCGTGTTGGCTCTCCTGCTCGCCGCCGTTTTCCTTGTCGCCTCAGCAGCTAACGAGCAAACCCGTGAGTTTGACTAGCTTCACTGCTTCAGTTAATTTTCAAGCAAAGCAAGCAAGCAGAACCGAAGTAGCTCGGTATATATACTTACTGTAACTTGCACTATATATGTTTACGTATTGATTGGATCATGCAGAGCCGAGGAAGGACGACGAGAACAAAGCTGACGTGCAGGACTACCGTGGGGGCGGCTACCCCGGCGGCGGCTGGCGCGGCGGGGGTGGCTACCCTGGCCGTGGTGGCTACCCGGGCGGGGGCGGCTACCCTGGCGGCGGGGGTGGTTACCCTGGCCGTGGTGGCTACCCTGGCCGTGGTGGCTACCCGGGCGGGGGCGGCTACCCTGGCGGCGGCCACGGCGGCTACTGCCGGTGGGGATGCTGCAACCGCGGGTACTACGGCGGCTGCCGGTGCTGCTCGCGCGCCGACGAGATCCCGGAGCCCATGTACCGCCCAGAGTTCACCGAGGTCCACAACTGAAGCTACATGCCGATCAAGATATACATGGACTCGTATCTTATAATAAGTACTACGTCCATGTCTATATATAGGGCCTACTCTACTACTACGTCGTCGCCAGCAGAAGTTTGGTTTTGATTTTGAATAAATAAAGATGCATATGCGTCTATGTAGTGGGTGTACGTACGTCGTCTTAGTGTGGTGATTGGACTCGCTAGCTATTGTCGTCGTGTTGTCTCTTGGTGTTGTACTTGCTTGGACCAAATGGTGTGTTTAATGTACAATTCATGCCATGGAATAAATAAATTATTAGAAGACATTAAAATGAACAATTAAC
This sequence comes from Saccharum hybrid cultivar R570, assembly GCA_038087645.1. NCBI lineage: Eukaryota > Viridiplantae > Streptophyta > Magnoliopsida > Poales > Poaceae > Saccharum > Saccharum hybrid cultivar. Next base: position 5,266,807 of record JAQSUU010000198.1, read on the forward strand.
CTGTTCTTTATATATACTGATAGAACGACATCGCAAAAAGGCTCACACTTTTTAGATCTAAACTTACACAACGTTCCTCCTACATTAATTTTCAGTCGCCTGAACAAAAACAGCGCGCCTGTCATTGATCCAGAAAGAACATGTTAAATCACATCAAAGGTTATGTCGAGGGCTACTCAATATCACATATATTAGTTAAAAATAAGGTGGTTTCAAAACTTGATTTGTGCGCTCTCCTGACAGCACATTATATTGATAATGAAATCAGAAATATACATATCAAACCTCAACAAGTGAACTGGAGTACAATCATGAGGTATAAACCCCAAACCTTGGCCACAAGTTTCTAACGCCGCTGAGGTCTGTTTGGTTGATCCACTGTGCGTGTAACACTGAGCACAAAAACCCAAAACACTTGTTCAAAAATTGCAATTTTTTTCAGAATTGGTTTGGAACATTGTAAAATGTAGTTTGGTTTAACTTCACTCAACAATGTGAGCCACCAGGGATCAATTTACAAATGCTGGAGAAGATGGATGAGGCCGAAGATCGAGAAAAAAGAAGGAAGGATTTTGATGTTATCATCTTTTACTTTTCACCAGGAACAAAAAGGACCGGTCAAAATTGCTTACCTGACTAAAGATGACATACAACAATATTGTCTAGCACACAGCAGGAAGCCTAGACAAGATTACGTCCTCAGAAAGGAAGACCACCAAGTCAATGTCTGTCTCTTCAGTCTTGCGTTGGCTCTCTTATTTTCAGTTTAGACGATGGTTCTGCCTTTTGGTTCGAGCCTCACAAGTTGCGTTTCGGTTCTGTCTCTGCATACCCCATGCGACCATTTGCAGTGAGCTGACTGCTGACACATATCTCTTCTCTGCTGCTAATACACTGAAAGAGAGAAACACCTTACATACATGGCCATGTTTAGTTCTCTAAATTCACCCCAAATTCTACTATGCAAAAAGAAGATTTTACATCACATCAAAATGCCGGCACATGCATGGAGTACTAAATGTAGATGAAATCAAAAACTAATTGCACAGTTTTGTTGTACTTTGCGAGACGAACGTTTTGAGCCTAATTAATTAATATTTGGACAATTATTATCAAATAAAAACAAAATTGCTACAGTACAACACAGTACTATACAGTGACTTCGGGGATGCCCGAATCGGCCATCTAAACCAGGCCCAGATACAGATGAACCGTAACAGTACCCATCACAAGGCACCATGCATGCATGCTGCAGGGTCAAACGCTGGATATGTCAACTCAAATAATGGAGCAGCATTAATTAGGCAAGCAGGCAGGCCAGGCCCACACAACGAGAAGGACCAGCCCCCTCACGAGGCCCAAATCCAAGGCCCTGAAAGATGAAAATACTTCTAAGCTAGATGTCCTTATCTTGATCTCTCAATCTAGCAAAATATTTGGCTATTATTCTCACATTTGCATACAGTTATCTTACAAGATTAGGCTGCGCAATTGTGCGCACTGTTACCAACTAAGCAAACTTGAATTGCTGCTATTTGTCTTTGGCATGCAAAGAATGAAATCAACTATGTTAGCCAAAACTTTCTTCTTTGCGGCTCCCTTGGATTTCTTTGCCTCAGCATTTCAGAAATGCCCCTGATAAACCAGTAACTTAACCGCAAATGCCTAGTCTTAGCCATGACATTCTTATCAAGTGGTCGTTTCGGAGACACCATCTTCAACGCCTCCTTCGAAATCCTCCTCCTCTTCCTCCTCGCATTCCTCTTCCTCTGGAAGAGTATCTTGTGGTCCTGGACTTTGGTAAGGCCCTTGCTTCTGTAGGCTCCAATACATGATGCTTGTAGTAAGGGTGAGAATCATCTTTGGGTTATCACCTGCCACAGCAAATAGGAACAGAAATTGAGCGAAGACCTCGGGTATGCCTAGTGTTAATTTTTATAAGCTTGTTAATTTTTTATATCGTTTTTGTCGAATTTATACATGCTACTAATACAGCATTCCCTTGTTACCTCCATTATGTCTTCAGGCAGCAAGAAGACAGTGCAACCTAGCTTCCTAGCAACACTGATGATGTATGTTGCATTCATCTTCTTCTCGTCCTCTACAACCATGAAAGCAAATGACATGGTACTTGTGAAACTTCACAGGATAACACGATATATATACATGAAATTGATACGAACCATCCTCCCCCTTCTTCACCATGTTCCAATCAACAACCCTGCTCTGCACAACACTTAGGAGCTCGAGAAAGAACACCCCATCTGCTATTGTTTTGTCCTAGAGAATCGAGAGAACAACTTAACGCTATGCACATAACAGGATAGCTCAATTTAGCCAAAATGGTGGAGGTTGATCGATGAACCTTGAAGCTTTCAATATGGGAAGTTTTGCCAGATTCCTTGACCTTGTTATTAGCCCAAATGAGAATGTCAATGTCTGTGATCTCTTTCTCTTTAGAGTGGGATCTCAAGTTCTTTAGCAACTGTAGGATACTAGTCCTCATGAGTTGCCACAGGAAAGCTGTGAGTAAACAAAAACTCAATGAAGTAATCGAAGCACTTTTCTCCTCTTATAGGAAATAGCAACTAACGGTCATTAATATCTCCAAAAAAAAGTAATTTAGCCTCCTACTCACATATGTATGTGCTTGTTTTCTTTTCTTCCTTTTAAAGAATAGGTGTTACTATATGAAACAGTTGAATCTTGATATGATAGGCTAAAATAACATAATCTATCCATAATAAGTGAAAATGTGAACAACAAATCTAGAGGATCAAAGTAACAATTGGAATAAGATCAAAGAAGCTTATATATAAGCATGTATTTACCAAGAATAAGTTTCTTATTTCCTTGCACAATGTCATTTCCTGCTACATTTACCAGAGAAAAGTTCATCTCCTTCCCAATTTTGATAACCTGATTACAATTTTCAACCTTTCTAAATGGCATAATAATTGGTGGTTTAGATGCATGCTTCCAGTTAACTGACCCAGGAGAAATTTTGTCAAGAACCTCTAGCATAACCCATCTGCAAATAAACTTCGGTAAGGTAGCAACATATATACCAAAAAAGCTAAGGTTATTTTTTCTTAGAGATGAGTCTTACCCAGTCCTAACATCCTCAAACAAATGGTTCATATAAGTTGGAATTCCAAGACTGTTGATCCATAGGCGAAATGCTCTCTCTTCCCTGGATGCCTCCACGTCATCAGGAGTATCTTGATGAACAGGAGCCACAGTGTTGGTTGATAGACCATTTCTGCACAAGTTTGTAATCATTCCACACAAGATGCATTAACAAAGGGAGGAATGTTGTTCGTAGTTTAGGCAGATATGATGAAGAGTCATGCTCTTTTATTTTAGAGGAGTAACTGAACAAACATTCAACATTCACTGTGGTGTCAATGCTATTGCAGTCCATGTAGATCATACTAGTGTATGAAAAACTAAATGAAAGACTAAAGTGGTAGAGACATGATATGTATTTCAGTTGTTTTTCCTGTATTTGCACATTCAAATGATAATCAAGATAATGATAGACATCTGTCCGTGTGTTAATAACTTTCCTCAAAACTAAAAATAAGAACAAAATTTTCCATGTCACGGGAATCTTCTCTATATTTGCACATTCATAGTTAATAAATATGCATTCCTGGTTACACATATATAGTTTTTTTTTATAAAATTGATCTGATCGGTTTGTTTTTATTATCATCAAATGTTGAGTAATCAAGCTCCTAAAAAACAGAACAACAACGCTAGGGAGATAATGTAATTCAAAACCATGTACACCGTTCGCAAAAAATAGAGAAGATTTTTCGTACAATGCATTTGAGAGGTTAAATTTCAACAGTATCAAATTATTGTAATGTGTTCATGGTGAAGACATAGGCAAGAGGTATAAGTATAACACATGCTAGTTAATTGCTGAACTTTATTGTGAATTATTGTCAACCTAAGATTCAGGCATAGGGAAGGTCTTTTCTCTCTACGTACTAACCTGTTTTGGAATATTTGAGCAACAAATGCCAAGTTAAGATTGGCCGAACCTTCAACAATATCTTTAGACGTTACATATCTTGTACAATCGAGCTTTTCTGTGGTTTCAAGTACTTTCTGCGCCCTTTCCTTTGGATCTGAAGTTTCTATCATGGTTTTTGAGCTAAGCTCTGGAGCAAGGGTTTTGAGAAGGTAAGCATACGCTTCACCATCCTGTATGGGATTTTTTTATTTTTAACACTTTTTAAAAACTATTTTTAATTTTAGCACCAAAACTTCTTTTTTTTATATCTAACACTTTTGGCCGCTCCCCAAGCGAGGGAGCGGCATTTCAACTTTGCCGCTCCCCACGTGGAGGAGCGGCAAGGCTGCTGACGTGGCAGTGGTGCCATGCGGGCACGGGGCTGCCGCTCCCCCCCTGGAGGAGCGGCAAGGCTGCCGCTCCCCAGATCAGGGAGCGACAAGCCTACCGCTCCTCCAGGGGGGAGCGGCAAGCCCAAACCCGATTCGCGAACCGTTTTCTTCTCTTCTCCTCTTGTCTTCTCACCATTCGCTCATTTCGGCCTGAGCCAGCCCTCCACCGCCGTCGCTTACCGTAGATGAGGCGGAGGCCGCTTACCGTAGGCAAAAGGCCGAGGCGGAGGAGTTCGTGTTGTTTTCTCAGGCTACAAATGAGGCGGAGGTCGCTTACTTCAATCGACAGGCTGATCAGGGCCACGGAGGCGAGCACTACTGCAGACTGCGGGTTTGCCGAGCGCCTGAGACGCTCGGCAAAGGCCGAATTGCGCTCGGCAAAGGGCTCCCGGCAACGAAATGCTCGGCAAAGGCTCCTTTGCCGAGCGTCTTTTATCGGGCGCTCAGCAAAGCCTTTGCCGAGCGCCTAGGCGGCACTCGGCAAAGAAAAGCGGCGGTCACGGCGTGACGTCTTCTTTGCCGAGCGCCTCAGTAAGGTGCTCGGCAAAGAGCAAACTAATTTTTTTAAAAAAATTTCTTTGCCTAGCGCCTCCAGCCTGGCGCTCGGCAAAGAGCAAACTAATTTTTTTTAAAAAAATTTCTTTGCCTAGCGCCTCCAGCCTGGCGCTCAGCAAAGAGCAAACTAATTTTTTTAAAAAAACTAGTTGAGTGCCCGTGCGTTGCTATGGGTGAATATAGTTGAATCCTATAACACACAACCACCATTGAATTGGACCAATAATAAGCATCAATCAATTTTGAATAAAATTTATGGAGACCAGGACAACGAAGAACTAAAAGAAAAACGACGATAGTCTTGGAACATTTAGATGTGGACCAGTTCATGTTCCCCTGGCCCTTTTATCCTATTGCCTAACCAAAGCCCAAATAAATCAATTCTTAAGAACTGGAATACAAGCCATAGACATTAGGAAACAAATCACACTATGCTCACCTATCCATTTAGAGGTAATAATAAGCCCTTGTCGTACTCTGTTTGTACGCCCTGTCAAGGTGCCAACCTGCATATAGAGACGAGGAACATGGTCAATCCAAAGAAACATATTAGTTTTTCTTTTACTTTTTCTTACCAGTTTTCTTTGCAACGAAAACATCACCCAAGACGACAAGTCGACAACAATAAATAGGTTTTGTAGATCATGACAATGACATGTACATACTTGTTATCCTAATCACAGTAGGTATGTCTAGGACTAATTTTGTGGAGGGTATAATCACTTGACTAATTTTCCAAACAATATATTTCATTCAAAATATATCAATCTAAAAATGCTGAAAACATAAATTTTCTTGCAGGTTCTTCTAATATCCACTTTTTTCTATTCTAAAATTCTCTCAATTTCATTTTTTTCTGCAAAACAATATCAAAATTCAAATATTCACATGTTCGAGTAAAATCAAAAGAACACATATCATTTGTCCAAAAAAAAGATAGGACCAACTTTTCATGGCCATATAACGGAACCTTAATCTCAAGATATGAGGCATTAAATGGAACCATGTGGCGAAAAATTATAAGTCTAATTTGCTTTCATGATAATTTTACAGCTCACTGCAAAATGTTCATAAATTTGTTTTCATGATAATTGTACAGCTCACTGCAAATTAATGAGATTTTTTTCAAAACATCCAAAAAAAATGTATGGGTCAGGACAACGATGAACAGCATTAACAATGTAGCGTGTGACAGTTTCATCTACTGGTGAACTGTTAATTTCACCAATACTGAACAAAGCTTAACTCGACTGGAATGAACCCAAACATGAACCATCCTTTTAGACTGAGCTCTGATCCTCTTTTTTCTATAAAAAAATGCTAATGGAAACTTTAAAAATAGCATGAGCCAATTCAAGAATAGAGTATGCTGGGATTGTAGATAACCTCATCACGCCATATCCAATTTCCGAATATAAGAACATGAGAGCAGCAATTGCAAAATATAACTCTACTCTTCAAGAACAACTCCTAGACTCAGTAACAAGTGAAATACCTCGTTGGAACTGAAGATCTCAAAGTGATTTTAAACGAAGCAAGAAAAGTCTTGTTTAATTAAAGCAAACTTTAAACCAGGTTCTGAAATATAACTTGCAGATAAATTAATTTGTACCAAATCTAAATTATATATATACCTATAGCAATGGGAGCAGGTTTCTAATATCTGGCTTCTAATAATACCATGATGGCACCAAACCTGGAGAGCTGAAGATCCACATATAACCATTACTTGTGTAAATCATACCGAAGTATGCCCAATGTACTTAATTAGATAGCCATTTTATAGGTACTCCCATAACCTTGTATTAAAACTAGATATGTCAGCTAGCTTAACTCGAATTCAGACACATTAATTTTAGCCATTTGCACTGAATCATTGAATAGAGTAGAATCAGATTAACTACATTAGAATTAGTTGACATGTCTAACTCGTTATCTAGCACACATGATCTGTGTAAGTGTGAGCCACAATTTCTTAACTAAACACGAAAACAAGTATAAGAATGTAACAAATCTGAAGAAGCAATGATACACGAAGAAATTAGTTCTGTATTCAGTGTAAAAAAGGTGTCATCACAAGGTGCTGTAGGAATTATACAGAATAAATGATTATGCATCAGATGACAGCACTTTACACCATTCTTCTGATAGCACTATGTTCAAGGGAAAATGTTAACTGTTTCAGTTTACTTACCATTCTTCTGATAGTGTTAAGTTCAAGGGAAAATATTAACTGTTTGCTATTTAATTTTGCTTCCTAATATCCCAATTTAATCTAGGCTGCTTATAACTATTGGTATTAAATGAATTCCCATTTTGTCATCCTAACCTCAGTAAAACTGAATTTAAATGAATTCCCATTTCTAGCCGGTTCATCTTTGCTACCAAGGGTTATAGCGCTATACTGAAACATTGTGATTAGGTGTCAAGTGCAGGAGATGTATGCTTTTCCATGTGCGGCCTTTCTTTGTATGCTTCGGTGTTTTCCCTATATGGCCATGCAAGCACGCAAGTAATACAAAAAAGATAAATATAATGAAGAGTACATAGTATAAATTTTGACAATTACCAAGGAGGTGAGAGCATTTTTTACCAGATGAATCCCAGGGTCTTTTCCACCATTTTCTGCATCATGTAAGGCCATTTCTTGCCTGATGTTTATGAAGGCATATAATTTCCACCTCAGCCTTGCAATCGGGCAATATTTATGAGCTCCAGCACTTACCCTGCAAAATGGTGGACAAAGGCATGTCAGTGTACCCATGAAAACATTGATGTTGTTTCAGACATTTTACTCAAGACATACACAATCAAACAGTTACTACTAACTACTACCTAAATCAGGCAAAGTTGCTTTCACTTAGAGTTAGTCGTCATAGGGTGGGTGATGAAGGAAACCAACGCTCTCAGTAGGCAACAAGTGTTCAGACCTGCTAAGCAGCCAGGAAAAATATCACTGAGCTTTGGTGCCTTTTCTTGACCATCGACGATCTTCATGCTTGCGGTGGCCGACATGTCCATCCCCGGGTCTGACCAAGGCCTTGGTAGATCTTCCGGGTCTATGGCCATGAACGTCGGGAGGAGTTGCATGCTTTATTGGCCCGTTGACCGCCTCACAGTCAGGAAGAGAGAAAGTTATGACGGTCAGGACTCCATTATTGGGAAAACAGCGAAGAAGGTTATGACGGGATCTACATCCCTGCTCACCAATGCCCTTGATGTGAGGAGCTCCAATCATCACCTCCGGGGAAGATCTCGCAGCGGCATAGCTCACCCACACCCACGGCGGCACGGAATAGGGCAGGTGGGGCAGGCAACGCGCCGGCTGTGCGAGTTGGTGCTGGCACACTGGCATGTTGCTGGGGCGGCGTGCGGGGACGCGATTGGGGCAGCGCCGCAGGAGGCGGACGGGGTGGGGGACGCGGACCCACAGGGCGAAGGTGAGGAGCAGCGGCGCCGCGGCGCAGTGGCGGCAAAGCGCGGGGATGGGATGGCCGGAGGGCCTCTGCGATGGCGGCGGCGTAGAGGTCGGAGAGAAGCTTGGCCATCTCAATGTATGTTCCGGATTGGGATTGAAGTTGGGGGAGGATGGCGCAGCAAGCGAGGCGTGGGATGAACTGAAGCCGACGCCGGACGGGGAGGAGGGTTCGGACGTGCGCGTACGAGCGGTTGTGATTTTTTTCATTCGCGCATGGGGACTGGGGAGGTGAGGGCGGGCGTCGAAGAGAACCAGCCGTGCCTTTGCCGAGCGCCAGATCGGGGCGCTCGGCAAAAAATTTTTCGTTTTTTTTAATTTGTTTTTTTATTTGTTTAATTGCTGTACACTACTTTGCCGAGCGCCAGATCAGGAGCGCTCGGCAAAGACTTTTTCGTTTTTTTTAATTTGTTTTTTTATTTGTTTAATTGTTGTACACTACTTTGCCGAGCGCCAGATCGGGACGTTCGGCAAAGACTTTTTTGTTTTTTTTAATTTATTTTTTGAATTTATTTTTTTATTTGTTTGATTGCTATACACTACTTTGCCGAGCGTCAGATCGGGGGCGTTCGGCAAAGACTTTTTGTTTTTTTAAAATTTGTTTTTTTTGAATTTGTTTTTTGTTTGTTTTATTGCTGAATAATACTTTGCCGAGCGCTAGATAGGGGGTGCTCGGCAAAGGCTTTTAAGTAATGTGTAATGCATGACAAAAAAGTTTGAAAGAAAAAAACAAAAAAAAATCTTTGCCGAGCGCCAAAGGTCAGCGCTCGGCAAAGAGGTGCCTTTGCTGAGCGCCCTCCGTTAGGCGCTTGGCAAAGGTGGCTCTTTGCCGAGTGCCAACCTTGGCGCTCGGCAAAGGCACCTCTTTGTCGAGCGCTGACCTTTGGCGCTCGGCAAAGAATTTTCTTTTTTTTTGTTTGTTTCTTTCAAACTTTTTTTTGTCATGCATTACATATTATTTAAAAGTATATGTTAAGTTTTGGTACTTTTTTAAATCTTTTTACTATATATCGTTAGTTTATTTGATTTAATTGAATTTCTCCGATAAACGCGTATTTGAACTGTAGGTGCATCGAATCTCCGAATTGGACGGTTCGAAAATTGATATTCGCGTTACTTAGCGTATGTTAAGGCCGTATCCTGGAGCACGTATAAAATATCGAACATCTCACGTACGGAACACGGCGACCAAGTTGCGCGTGAAGTGCTATTAAATTATAAAAAATGCAAACAAAGTCCAAAAATCACGAAACTTAGCGAAACGTCTTTGGAGCACATGTGGAGGCTATGGTCAAAATTTGGTAAAGTTTCGTGCACGTTGTCACGTAAGTTAGTTAGAAACCTAGACATCTCACATACCAGGAGCCGGTGTGCCGTTTTGCCGTTGGCCTTTGCTTACGCGACCCGACGACGACCACCCGAGATCGAGATCGATCCGCGTCAGAGCTAGCTATCGTGAGCGTGTGACGGCGACGGCCTGTGGGTACGTGATAGATCCAGCGACCAGCGTGTGCCGCCCGCGAGCCACCGGCTGTAGTGGGGGTTTGGCTGGAAAAGACGAAGGAGATTGAGGCGGCCGGGGTCGTCATGTCTCGAATCATGGAGGTAGGTCGAGGGGTCGTCTAATCAATCGATCCATCGCCGTCACCGCGAGTAGGCAGGCTTGCCGCTCCCTGATCCGGGGAGCGACAGCCTTGCCGCTCCTTCAGGGAGGGAGCGGCAGCCCCGTGCCCGCGTGGCACCACTGCCACGTCAGCAGCCTTACCGCTCCTCCACGTGGGGAGCGGCAAAGTTGAAATGCCGCTCCCTCGCGTGGGGAGCGGCCAAAAGTGTTAGGTATAAAATAAAAAAAGTTTCGGTACTAAAATTAAAAATAATTTTTAAAAAGTGTTAAAAATAAAAAAATTCCCTGCATGTAGGCTATCCATAAGATACGGAACAACAAAATTACCCATAGTCATTATCACCATGTGTGTTAGCACTATTGGAAAATGTGGTGATTGGTGATTATTACCCATAGTCATTATCAAGTGATTTGACAACCATACATAAACAAGCCACACATGTTGCAGTTGTTTCTGTCTATAAGGAAATGTCTTTTCCTGAATGCTATAGGTTGTCTAAGAAACATTTGTCTATAAGGAATGTCATGTGGAGGTGTATGACAATGAATAATATCTAGGTGTACTAAGATATACATACCTTCACATCAGTAGAGAAATTTGTCATAGTTTTTTTATACCCTGCTTTCTTGAGATGGAAGTTCATCAATTTAAGCAACATTTTATCTGGTGCTAAGGTGACCAGCTCCTCTGCTTCCTATATAGTCATGGCAACACCAAATTAGCAATATTTTGTCAGTGAACAACAAATTAACCATGACTCAACTTTTTTTGTAATAACCATGTATTTATGTAGGTAGTTCTTTCTACACATGCATGACATTTAAATTCATGATGATCCAAATCTTGCCATTATCATCAGCAACCAACTCTGCCAATTGAGGTGTTTTCTTCATGTCCAGATCAGCCAGTAGTTGTATCTGAGACAGGGTCAGTGAAACACATTGTGAACCACCATATAGTTGCTTGCAAATGATGTAGCAATTCAAAACTATACCGCTGAAGATTTCTTTACTAATTGCTAATTGATATAGTAATATATCTTGCTTGTGTTGTTGCTCTTATATCTAGTTGTGCTTGTGTAGCTAGAAGTATCCCCTTTGCGTGGTTAATTTGGTTTGAGTAACCTTGTTAGTCACATTGCTTAGTTTGTATAGCTAAGTAGTTTGCGCTCTCTAATTTGGCATTGGTTGCCTTGTTATTGAGCATTGCTAGTGAGCTTAGGGGCTTTGTGCTTTTGCTTCACTAGTTGTGTAGGAGCTCCCTCGGTTGGTAAAGTACTAGTGCATATGCTTGTGTGACCTTGCTTTAGAATTGATTACGTGAGCTCTTGCTTTGCTTGGCACCTTAGTTGCTTAATTAGGATTTTTGCAAGGTACTAGAGAACTTAGATAGAGGGGTGTAGTCTTTGCTAGACCGATAGTTTTAATTCCGCATTTGTTTCGTTTAGCCGGTGCGATTAAATTTATTGTGAGAGAAAAATACTGTTCTGGCTGAAAAAACAAACTGAAAAGAACGAATTATAAGCTATATTTACATAGAAATTACCTTAAAATACTTCCGAATAAACATTATATTAACAACCGTGTGCTTACGATTTTACTGCCCAGTGCCTAGAACGCCGCCCCGAGTTGAGAAACAAGGTACTCCCTCTGTCCCTGAAAGCTTCAATTCCTAGAATCTGTGCCGGTCAAACTTTTTTAAGTTTGACTAACTTTATAGAAAAGATGAATAACATTTATGACATAAAATAAGCATTTTATGAAAATATATTCTATGATAAATCAAATGATACTAGTTTGGTACCATAAATCATAGCATTTTTTTCATAGAAATTCGGTCAAAGTTTAAAAAGTTTGACTTAAGACAATTCTAGAAATTGAAGCTTTCAGGGACAGAGGAAGTAGTACTGTAGCCGACCGGCGGGACGTTTTTGGGTCAGAGTCCCGAGGCGTGCCCGGCGCGAGAGGGCGGACCGTTACCGCAGGCGCGTTCGTGGCGCACCAGCGATCGCTCACGATCTCCACACGCGGTCGCGCCGATTGACACATATATTGCCCGCAGCTAGCTTAGCTACATACTAGAAGGTAGAAGCCTACACCGCGACGGACAGTGACACAGGGTGGGCTGCATGCCTGCATCCAGATGTTCGCCGCCGACCGCCGTGTGGGAACAAAATAAAGAGAGCGCACGCATATCAACCTCTCCGTCCTCACTACAGTCTCTTCCCGTCTCACGTATACTATGCCCTTATCTCTCAGACTACCCGCACTCATGAACCTCTATACGTCCTAGTCAGCAAGATTCTCTCCTCTATACTTAATTCTATCGCACCCATCCATCCTCTATATCATCCTCTATCCATTCTATCCACTGTGGGACCCACTTGTCATTTTATCTAAATATATCCATGTGTGATTTAGTTTTGAAAGATTTATTGAGACGAATTTAATGGTGAAATCAAAATTTAATTTGGATTTTTGGTTTGTGAGTTATAGCATTTTTTTCCTTTGTTTAGCTAGTGGGGCCCGCCACTATAGAGTATAGAGTAAACACAGTACCACTCTAAATATAGAGTAAGAGAAAGAATAGAGTATCGTTTTAGAGTACCCAGTGCAACAGTTTTTACTCTATATTCATACTCAGTATCGTTTTAAAGTATCCACTGCAGGTAGTCTTATCTGCGCCGTGCTGGATCCGCGGCCGGTATAAATAGCACCTGTACCTGCTACTGTGATCGCTCGTCCCTCTTCTTCTTCATCACCATCAGGCACCATAGCGGCTGCGACAACCGATCAATACATCAATGGCGTCCAAGGCTCTCTTCCTGCTCGCCATCCTAGCGGCGGCCGCCGTGCTCGCCACCGCGGCGGCGGAGCAAACTCGTGCGTCGTTGTTGGATTCCTATTTTTTCTTATCGTCTTTTCATTACACACGAGAGATATGATGACTTTGAGTCATATATATACCTATGCTAATCGGTAGTACAAATAAATGGTAATTATGTTGATGGAGGGGGCTCTGATCAATATATATACTATTCGTTCATCCACCACGCAGATGAAAACAACGAGAAGATGGCAAACAACGACGCCGGCGTCAAGGACTGGCGCAGCGGCGGCGGCGGCGGCGGATCAGCTGGTGGGTACGGCCACGCGTGCGAGTACGGCTGCTGCCACCACGTATTCCATGGAGGCTGCCAGAAGTGCTGCCCGCCGCCGCCCGGCGCTGGGCGACCAGAGGAGGTGAAGAACTAGACCAGGGATCGGACCGGAGAGCTACCACGGTGCTGCGCGCGCTAGCTAGCTAGCTGCGTAGCGAGGATCTCCTTATTATGGAACTTGTTACAAAATAACACGGCTGTAACTAGGTATATAACATCCTTAATAACGTGCGACGACGTCGTCGACTTGCCTTTGTACGGATAAAGGCGTGTATTATAGACCCACATCGACGTACATGCGTACGTCTTTCGAGCTGCTGGTTCGCAGGAGCATAGAACACATGATGCATGCCGTAGCACCTTGTCCAATATCTATCTACACTTTATCACCGTTTCGTATAAAAAGATTAGTCTAAAAGTGTTATGTTTGGAATAACAATGGTAAAAGCTTGTTCTCAAACTCTCCTTCAAGAATGCATCTAATAATAAGATGGATCTAGCCATCTAGGCATATGCCGCATGTGACCAAGCGCGCTCGATGTAGATCACGAACAACTCATCGAACAAATGAACATGCGACTGTTACCCGGTAATGTATAACACTACTTTTGGCACCGTGAATCAATTTTTTTTTGCAAATTACACAGCACAGATACAGACGCTCACAACGCACGCACCCTTACCCCTATGAACGAACACACGCAAACCCCATCCCTATAAGCACCTCCGAAAGACTACGCCGACAGGTCTCGAGATTAACGAAGTCACCACAGACGCCTCGCTGTTCCGATTCTTATGAAAATCGCTAGAATCAGAGCCAAACAGCACACTAGTGAAACATTTCTACTCGAGATGCTTTGGAGTGATTGTCCGTGATGTTCTGCTTGTGAACATGAATTCACAGTTATTCTGATTCTTCCTTCTCACTTCGTATTTTGCAGCTAATCAGTTTTAAGGGCAACAGGTTAAAATGGGTTGTATTTAAATTATTCTTTGTCTGCAAAAAGTTTTAAATTTTTTAAGCATACTTTCATTTATATGACTTTAGTATGAAAAAAATATTTTTTCAATCAGAAACTAGCCTATAGCCAAACGGTCCAGTGATTCTAATTCACCATCTAAAAAATGTTTCTTAAGATCAAGAACCTAGATCCGAAACGTTTTTATGAGAATTTTGATCCCTACCAAACACAACCGAGTTCATTTCTATGGTCCTAGACCATCAATCTTATAGCAACTAGATGATGCCTCACGCGTTGCTGCAGGAATTTTGTAGAAGGATTCGTGGATAGTTCTTCTGGATTCAAGAGGAAGTGTCAACAGTTACTGTAACTCATTTCAAAGTTGTTATATAAATAAAATTATAATAATGCTTTTGTAGGGTAAAGAAATAGATAGGATCCATCCAAAATGGGGTAAGTTAATATTCACGAAGATACAAATTGGATCACCATGATATATAGAAGTATTAATAATGACATTCCTTCTTGAGTAACAATAATATTCCCAAGTACTAAAATGATAATGATTTGTGGATTATACAAATAGAGATAGGATTCATCCAAAATGGGGTAAGTTAATATTCACGAAGATACATCATTGGATCACCATAATAGAAGTACTAATGATATTTCTTCTTCTAATAACCAATAATAATATTTCTAAATTTTAGATAGTGGGTATTGTATTCTATGAAGTGAAAAATCACTTGATGCAAACTCCGTGGCAACAATTCAGATCAACCCAGAGAAGCTCGCAATCTCCTAGTACCATCGCAGCATGCATCCTATAGATATCAATCAAATATAATCCATATGCATGGTTCATAATTCAGAAAAAAAATGCTAACTAATCTTTGAACTCTAAAATGAATAGTAAAATAAAAAATGTTTGGGCATAAGAAACCACAATCAGGGAATAGCCTATGGACATCAGACATTACATGCATGGAAAATGAATTGTCGTTTGTATCTTTGTATTGGGAGGCAAATAGCATAGAGGAGAGAGAGAGAGAGAGAGAGAGAGAGAGAGAGAGAGAGAGAGAGAGAGAGAGAGCCCGTAGAGCCGGCAGTGCATCTGTGACCGTGGTGTGCTGGTGTATAGTATATATCAACTGTTACATAAATGGAGAAGGCAAAGCAATGCATGGTTAATGCCTAGTTGAGCATTTTGGTTGGCCTTAATAATGGGTAGTGGGATCCGTTCCTGCAGGCCAAGGGACAGGGACTTGCCATTGCCAACGTTCCTGCAGGCCAACGGGTGGGGATTGTCGTTCTGAACTAATGTTTAAAGGACAAAGGGCGCTCAGCATTGCATGCATGCGTTGGTGTGTGGGCCATACAGGTGACGTGGCTCTCTAAAATCACAGAGAAATCTTTAGTAGATATGAATAGTCGATAGTTCTTGATAGTTTGGGGGATACAATCTCTAAAGAATTATAGGGAATTTAGGCTAGGAACAAGAAGGAACCAGAGGGAGGCAGCAAGAGCAATAGGCACAGAGCTCCTGAACAAAGGACGAAGATTGACATGTTCTCTCTTTTTTTATAACAGATTGACATGTTCTGTTTGATGCCTCATTCCGATCATACATTGATGTTTTATCCACCTTGCTCCTATCCTGGCAAAGGCCTCCGAAGCCGCTAGCCCATAAGTTCAGCAAAGATGCCCAGCACTGAGGTCCATGTTCATGACAATTTCTCAGGGATCTGATTTCTCAAAAAGGAGAAAAGGTTATTCAGATTTTTAGGTGATGTTTTTCTTGTTTGGATTCTCACGTGAATCCAAGAAATGTTTCTATTTATAACTTTAATGCTAAAATCATTCGACATTTTCCTTCTCAGAAACAGCTCAATCCTGTTTTTGAAGAGAAAGGATTTGGAGAATACCTCCCAAACGTAGGACACTGTAATGCCACATTGCCACTATACCATATCAATAAAATGGTAGTATATGAGATATTCATTGTTAATTAAAATTAGAAAAAAACAAAAAATAGAAACAATTGTCTGATGTACATGCATCATGCATGGACCGGCCGTGACCATTGTTAATGGACCGTGTTGCTGCTAGGCCACTTGAGCTACCCGAAGCTAGCTACCTTGGCACTGCAAAAAATCTAACCAACTATATATATTGTACTAGTCTATATAGTTTTGTGACATGTTCATATATAGAGAACCATAAATCTGCTTGACCAACTATATATGGCGCATTATAAATCTCGCTTGAAGCTTGGCTCTACAAACTATGAGGCAAGCATGTGCATCATATAGCAGCTCCCACCTAACGGAACAACTTCAGGCACACATGCATGATGCATCGAGCTTTTTGTTTACCTGCATGTAATCAATTTGCTCAGCGGCAAATACCAAAAGAATCATTTTTACGCAAAGTAGAAAGCAATTCAAATCTCATAACTGAGCACATAGTTTGCACATCATGATTTGTTACTTAATGCAAATTCATGAATTGATTTCGCGGCAAAACTTTCTTAGAAATAAAGTTGTTACGCATATATGAGTTACACCTATGCATTCATGCATCTGTTCCTATCAAAATTGAGCAAGGTCGTATAAGTTGGTTTGGAGGGGTATACAAAACCATGTAATTAAGGATATCATCATGCACGTTGACACACCCCCCATATTGCTGATGAAGTAAATTGCACTCTTTTCCGGTGTGAACATACCAAAGGCAATAACAAAAGCATGTAAGAATATCATTCATACTTTCATATTATATTAATACTCCCTCAGTTTCAAATCGTAAGTTATTCTGGTTTTTCTACGTCCTATGCACCTAGGATCTATTGTGTATATAGATTTGTAGTAAAAGCTGTATATGTAGAAAAGTGAAAACAACTTATGATTTAGAAGTGAGGGAGCATGTTCTATCAGTCACATGAAGAGGTTGAGGGGACGATCTCTCTTATCTCCCCTAATTTTTTAATGATGGTAACATCAACAAAAGTGGTAACATCCTAAGAGAAGGGGTCAATTAGGATGTAGTTCCAAGATTATTTGCTCCAATAACAATACAAAGACTGCCGTTTGCATATAATAGAAAAATAGAAATGCTCGGAATAGGGCAGCCGATCACCCAGACGTCGCTTCCCACGCCGCAAAAATCACCACGCCGTCCGCTCGCTCCCACCTATGCCGCACAGCCCTGCCGCCATCCTCTCGCTCCATCCCCCGCGCGTGCGCCCATCCCGTGCCACGCAGCTCCCCAATCCCGCGCCGTCACACCGCATCCCCCGCAGTGCGGCGCTCCATCTCCCGCGCGCTCCCTACTCCACCTCGCAGCCTTCTCTAGCGTGCGGTCCGCCTTCTCCACCGGAGCGACCCGCTGCGGCCTTCTCCACCGGAGCAATGAGCTCCGTGCCACCGGCGAGCTCGATCTACTCCGGTGAACTCCACGCGTCGACCCTCCTCCATTCCCAAGCAGCAAGCGCATGTTGCAAACGTATATTTCAAATGTTTCAGATGCTTCAGAGGTATGTTCCAAGTATTTTATATCGGTGTTGCAAAAGTAGACCGAGATGTTGCACGTGTTGCAATGGTCATACACGTATGTTTGAAGTGTATGTTCCAAATATTTCAGCTGTTTCAGACATATGTTGCAAGTGTTTCATCTAGATGTTGCAAAAGTAGATTTGGATATTACATATACATGCATGTTGCAAGCATATGTTTCAAGTATTTCAGTTATTTTATACGTATGTTGCAAATGTTTCATCTGAATGTTGTGAATGTTTGCAATGGCTACACACATGTTTTTCTGATGTTTCATAAGTATGTTGCAAGTGTTTCAACTGTTTCTGACGTATGTTGCAAGTGTTTCATCTGGATGTTGCAAAAGTAGATCTGGTATTACACATGTTGCAATAGGACCCATCTGCCACAGCCGCCGGATGCAGCTGTTGGGTGTCGCCATGGGTCATCGTGTGGACGCCTGAGGCTAGTAGACGCATCCGGGGCATGCATCCACAGGCGGGGCAGATCACTGGGACCCACATGGGCGCAGGTAGTTCGGAAGCGGAGCGGGCGCAGGCAGGTGTTCGCGTGGGAATGGAGCAGCACGGGGAGGTCCCACCTGTGCGAGCAAATCCCACGTACTCACGGGTGTGCAGCAGGTGTGACATCGTCCGACGCTATCGCTCCGGATTGGACGTCCACTACTACAACAATTTTTACCGAGGCGGGCAAAAACGATTAACCGAGCCGGGCATCACAACCACCTTGACACAAAGGTCACCGTAAATGGGGTATTTTCCGAGGCGGTTGGATGCCCGCCTCGGTAAATTGATTAAAAAAAGGAAAACCCGTGGATAAGCCCGCCGAGCCCATCCAGGGCCGCAGCAGCTGCTCGGCGGTGACAGCTTCCTCGTCGGACAGCCGGGATCCGGCCACCTGACGCTGGATCTAGGAGGAGCCGCCGCCGTGGAGCCCGCTGCTGCCGCATTGCTCACCGCGGAGAGGGCTCCTAACAGCCAGATCCGCCGCCAACGGGCTCCAAGTCACCGGATCTGCCGCCGGAGTCCACCTCTCAGCCGGATCTGCGCCGTGGTGGCTCCATCCCGCCAGATCCGCGACGCCACTCGCCGGTGGAGCCATGGAGGGAGGGGAGGAGGGCGGATCCACGCCGCGCTATGGCTCCTGCTGGCCGCGTGACAGAGCTCATGCACGTACCTCGCCTGAGCGAGAGCTCGCGCCTCACCCCTAAGTCCCATGCCGTTCAGTCGAGGACGAAGATGCGGCGTGCAGGAGAAGAGTTCCCACCCTGATGGCACTGCAGCTGAAGAAGCAAAGCCACGCCGCACGTCGCTCATGGTCGCGCCGCTGGCTCAAGCACCGAAACTATGCCGCTCGTCGCCCATGGCCATCCACGTCGGGCTAGGGAGGAGACCGGAGGAAGAGAGGAGTGCGGCTGAGGAGGGACTGAGGAGCTGAGGCTGAAAACCCTAGTCTCTGTGTGTGTTCAGAACTGGGCCTCTTGGGCTAGCGGACTGGGCTTGATTTACCGAGACGGTTATTTTACAATGCCCGCCTTGGTTAATGATTTACTGAGGCGGTTATTTTACAAAATGTCAGAATCGGTTAATGATTTACCGAGGTGGTTATTTTACAATGCCCGCCTCGATTAATGTAGGTAATTTTTCAATGCCCGCCTCGGTAGGCGGTTATTTTACAATGCCCGGCTGGCCTACCTTGAAGAAACAAGGTGGGCAACTGGGCCGCCTGCCTCGGAGCCCCAAACTAAAATGCTGTAGAAAAGATTTTCTTTAGCAGTGGTCCGGGCGCTGGCAAGTCCGAAATAGACATGGTAATGAAGTTAACTACCGTCGTAAAGGACATGGGTGCGAGGCAAGCTCCGAGATCTCTCTCTCATAGTCTCATCTCTCTCTCTCACGCTTCCTCATCCTCGACAGACAAATTCAGCAGACGATATCTTATCCAGACCAGGAATAATGGAGTTGCCCCAATCGCTCGATCGATCCGGAGAAATATTTTATCCTATCCTCGCTATCCATGAAGCTGCTTGCCTGCCTGCGTGTCTATCCAAGATGTAACCGGAGCGTATGGTCTATATAAACAAAAATTTTGCAACATTAATGCACACATACATACATGAGTCAAACTTGGCATGCATGCATGTCTTCCGCCGAGCTGGTTTTTAAATAATCTCTATACGTACGTGGACAGGCAGAGACCAATAGATCATGCAGCAGCAGGCATGCATGTTGCACGATTGCACATTTGCACTCATGCACGTTATTGCAATCTACCTCCCAACTGCTAACGTCTCATTGATCATGTGTAGCTGCACCCTGCACCTGCGTGCATGGGGCCCAAACCTACACGGCTGCATTGCATGCCGACGAGACGATCTCGATCACTGGCCAAGCGCCCAGGCCACGGGCCTCGACCTCGATCGATCGGCAGCTGGCCACCGCACCTCGCTCTAGCCCGCCTATAAATACGCTGGGCTCGCATGCACATCACACTCATCAGCTCGCAGTCGCAGCTAGCTTTCCACAGTTGCAGTTCGGAGAGAGACCGAGATCGATAGCATCAATCATGGCGTCCAAGGCGCTCCTCGTGTTAGCGCTCCTGCTCGCTGCCACCTTCCTCGTCGCCTCCGCTAACGAGCAAGCCCGTGAGTTCATTCAATTTCATGCGAGCACTGTAGCTAATACTAATAATTAATTTCCACCCAAATACTAATTATCTGTACTATGTGTTGGGCTGTGGCAGAGGCCAAAGAGGAGAAGAAGGCGGAGGTCCAGGACTGGCACGGCGGTGGCGGCTACCCGGGTGGCGGTGGTGGCTGGCACGGCGGGGGTGGCGGCTACACTGGCGGCGGCGGGGGTGGCGGCTACCCTGGCGGCCACTGCCGGTGGGGTTGCTGCAACCGCGGGTACCATGGCGGCTGCCGGTGCTGCTCGCACCCTGACCAGATACCGGAGCCCATGTACCGCCCTGAGCTCGTCGAGGTCCACAACTGATCCTCAGTTGCTGCTACGTACTATGTCCCGGCGATGATGGGCAGCAGGCACACGTCCTAGTACGTTCGTCCTGCGTAGTCAATAAAAGTTTGGTTCCACATCATCGTCATGAATAAAATATAAATAAGAAGGTGCGCGCACGCTTTGTGTGCGTAGTTGGAAACATCGATTTGCACGGCTGATCGATATATAATGTGTCTCTTCTATCATGCATCTCATGGAATAAATAGATTGTGCACAATATATATATATATATATATATATATATATATATATATATATATATATATATATATATATATATATATATATATATATATATATATATATATAACTCCCAAGGTCCACAAGACGAGACTATCGTTCCTTTTTGTTTTATTTTTTTCATAAAACATCGTTCCTTTTTTATGATCATCACTGTTGGAAAAACACATCGCCAATGGTTAAACCTTTCTTTCTCGGTCTCTCCATCTATCACGATCAACATAGTTGATGCTAAGTAGAAGAACGCAAAGTAGGGAAACTATTTCTCTGAATATTAATGATTACAATTGTAGGACTCTCACATATATACAGTCCGAATAAGGTTTGAGAGTTAAGTAAAAGCTCAGTAGCTCACATAGAAAACGTAGTGGAATTAGAATTTCTCCTCCTTTCACTGCCCGTATGTACGTTTTATAAAAATCATAACAGAAAACGATCGAGGATCCTAATAATTCTTCAAACTCTGTTGTCCTCTGCAAAAAGGAAGAAAATAGCAAGGGCACCTAAAACAACTCACAAGCATCAAACTCCATTCCTTCACGGCCGATCGAATGTTGGGTGGGTAATCTAGAATCATGACAAACAAGCTGCATGTTGAAATCCTTGCCCGCATGCCTTTGGCCTTCAGTTGAGTACTGCTATGTCAAATATGTTCTCCAAATACTCTTGCCAACCAACTGATACGGCCATGAGGGGGGCATTGAATAAGCATTTTCCTATAAATTACTGTTAACCCGAGTATGGTCCCATAGGGCAAAGATCTAGAACGCTCGGATCACAAACAGATTGAGATGGCATGATCCTACTGAAACCGGCTTAGCCAATTTCATTGGGTTTCGCCTAGGAAAAGGTACTTAACTATCACACTTCCACGGTGAATGATGGCTAGATTTATGAGCAAAACCCGCAAGGATCACTATCATGCTTTACTTGATAAATAACAGGTAGTTTCGTGCAGGCCAAGGGACAGGGACTTGCCATTGCCAACGTTCCTGCAGGCCAACGGGTGGGGATTGTCGTTCTGAACTAATGTTTAAAGGACAAAGGGCGCTCAGCATTGCATGCATGCGTTGGTGTGTGGGCCATACAGGTGACGTGGCTCTCTAAAATCACAGAGAAATCTTTAGTAGATATGAATAGTCGATAGTTTGGGGGATACCATCTCTAAAGAATTATAGGGAATTTAGGCTAGGAACAACAAGGAACCAGAGGGAGGCAGCAAGAGCAATGGGCACAGAGCTCCTGAACAAAGGACGAAGATTGACATGTTCTCTCTTTTTTTATAACAAATTGACATGTTCTGTTTGATGCCTCATTCCGATCATACATTGATGTTTTATCCACCTTGCTCCTATCCTGGCAAAGGCCTCCGAAGCCGCTAGCCCATAAGTTCAGCAAAGATGCCCAGCACTGAGGTCCATGTTCATGACAATTTCTCAGGGATCTGATTTCTCAAAAAGGAGAAAAGGTTATTCAGATTTTTAGGTGATGTTTTTCTTGTTTGGATTCTCACGTGAATCCAAGAAATGTTTCTATTTATAACTTTAAATGCTAAAATCATTCGGCATTTTCCTTCTCAGAAACAGCTCAATCCTGTTTTAGAAGAGAAAGGATTTGGAGAATACCTCCCAAACGTAGGACACTGTAATGCCACATTGCCACTATACCATATCAATAAAATGGTAGTATATGAGATATTCATTGTTAATTACAATTAGAAAAAAAACAAAAAAATAGAAACAATTGTCTGATGTACATGCATCATGCATGGACCGGCCGTGACCATTGTTAATGGACCGTGTTGCTGCTAGGCCACTTGAGCTACCCGAAGCTAGCTACCTTGGCACCGCAAAAAATCTAACCAACTATATGTATTGTACTAGTCTATATAGTTTTGTGACATGTTCATATATAGAGAACCATAAATCTTGCTTGACCAACTATATATGGCGCATTATAAATCTGGCTTGAAGCTTGGCTCTACAAACTATGAGGCAAGCATGTGCATCATATAGCAGCTCCCACCTAACGGAACAACTTCAGGCACGCATGCATGATGCATCGAGCTTTTTGTTTACCTGCATGTAATCAATTTGCTCAGCGGCAAATACCAAAAGAATCATTTTTATACAAAGTAGAAAGCAATTCAAATCTCATAACTGAGCACATAGTTTGCAGCATGATTTGTTACTTAATGCAAATTCATGAATTGATTTCGCGGCAAGACTTTCTTAGAAATAAGGTTGTTACACATATATGAGTTACACGTATGTATTCATGCATCTGTTCCTATCAAAATTGAGCAAGGTCGTATAAGTTGGTTTGGAGGGGTAATTAAGGATATCATCATGCACGTTGACACACCCACATATTGCTGATGAAGTAAATTGCACTCTTTTCTGGTGTGAACATACCAAAGGCTATAACAAAAGCATGTAAGAATATCATTCATAATTTCATATTATATTAATACTCCCTCGGTTTTAAATCGTAAGTTATTCTGGTTTTTCTACGTCCTACGCACCTAGGGATCTATTGTGTATATAGATTTGTAGTAAAAGTTGTATACCTAGAAAAGTGAAAACAACTTATGATTTAGAAGTGAGGGAGTATGTTTTATCAGTCACATGAAGAGGTTGAGGGACGATCTCTCTTATCTCCCCTAATTTTTTAATGATGGTAACATCAATAAAAGTGGTAACATCCTAAGAGAAGGGGTCAATTAGGATGTAGTTCCAAGACTATTTGCTCCAATAACAATACAAAGACTGCCGTTTGCATATAATAGAAAAACAGAAATGCTTGGAATAGGGCGTCCGATCACCCGGACGCCGCTTTCTGCACCGCAAAAATCACCACGCCATCCGCTCGCTCCCACCTATGCCGCACAGCCCTGCCGCCATCCGCTCGCTCCATCCCCCGTGCGTGCGCCCATCCCGTGCCACGCAGCTCCCCAATCCCGCGCCGCCGCACCGCGTCCCACGTCATGTTATGCTCCATCTCCCGCGCGCTCCCCACTCCACCTCACGGCCTTCTCCTGTGTGTGGTCCACCTTCTCCACCGGAGTGACCTGCCGCGGCCTTCTCCACTAGAGCAGCGAGCTTCACGCATGTTGCAAACGTATATTTCAAATGTTTCAGATGTTTCAGAGGTATGTTCCAAGTGTTTTATATCGGTGTTGCAAAAGTAGACCGGGATGTTGAACGTGTTGCAATGGCTATATACGTATGTTTGAAGTGTATGTTCCAAATGTTTCAGTTGTTTCAGACATATGTTGCAAGTGTTTCATCTAGATGTTGCAAAAGTAGATTTGGATGTTGTATATACATGCATGTTGCAAACGTATGTTTCAAGTGTTTCAGTTGTTTCATACGTATGTTGCAAATGTTTCATCTAAATGTTGTGTATGTTTGCAATGGCTACACACGTGTTTTCCTGATGTTTCATAAGTATATTACAAGCGTTTCAACTGTTTCTGACGTATGTTGCAAGTGTTTTATCTGGATGTTGCAAAAGTAAATCTGGTGTTGCACATGTTGCAATAAGACCCATTTGCCATAGCCGCCGGCTGCAGTTGCTGGGCGTCGCCATGGGTCACCGTATGGGTGCCTGAGGCTAGTAGACACATCCGGGGCATGCATCCACAGGCGGGGCAGATCACTGGGACCCACGTGGGCGCAGGCGGTCCGGAAGCGGAGCAGGCGCAGGCAGGCATTCGTATGGCAAAGGAGCGGCGCGGGAGGAAACGGAGTAGCACGGGGAGGTCCCACCTGTGCGAGCAAATCCCACGTACTCACGGGTGTGCAGCAGGTGCGGCACCGTCCCACGCTATCTGTCCGGATTGGACGTCGGAGCGCTAGCAAGTCCGAAATAGACATGGTAACGAAGTTAACTACAGCCATCGTCGTGAAGGACATGGGTGCGAGGCAAGCTCCGAGATCTCTCTCTCATAGTCTTATCCCTCTCTCTCGAACGCTTCCTCATCCTCGACAGACAAATTCAGCAGACGATATCTTATCCAGACCAGGAATAATGGAGCTGCCCCAATCGCTCGATCGATCCGGAGAAATATATTTATCCTATCCTCGCTATCCATGAAGCTGCTTGCCTGCCTGCATGTCTATCCAGGATGTAACCGGAGCGTACGGTCTATATAAACAAAATTTTTGCAACATTAATGCACACATACATACATGAATCAAACTTGGCATGCATGTCTTCCGCCGAGCTGGTTTTAAAATAATCTCTATACGTACGTGGACTGGCAGAGACCAATAGATCATGCAGCAGCAGCAGCAGGCATGCATGTTGCACGATTGCACATTTGCACTCATGCACGTTATTGCAATCTACCTCCCAACTGCTAACGTCTCATTGATCATGTGTAGCTGCACCCTGCACCTGCGTGCATGGGGCCCAAACCTACACGGCTGCATTGCATGCCGACGAGACGATCTCGATCACTGGCCAGGCGCCCAGGCCACGGGCCTCGACCTCGATCGATCGGCAGCTGGCCACCGCACCTCGCTCTAGCCCGCCTATAAATACGCTGGGCTCGCATGCACATCACACTCATCAGCTCGCAGTCGCAGCTAGCTTTCCACAGTTGCAGTTCGGAGAGAAAGAGACCGAGATCGATAGCATCAATCATGGCGTCCAAGGCGCTCCTCGTGTTAGCGCTCCTGCTCGCTGCCACCTTCCTCGTCGCCTCCGCTAACGACCAAGCCCGTGAGTTCATTCAATTTCATGCGAGCACTGTAGCTAATACTAATAATTAACTTCCACCCAAATACTAATTATCTGTACTATGTGTTGGGCTGTGGCAGAGGCCAAAGAGGAGAAGAAGGCGGAGGTCCAGGACTGGCACGGCGGTGGCGGCTACCCGGGTGGCGGTGGTGGCTGGCACGGCGGGGGTGGCGGCGGCGGGGGCGGCGGCTACCCTGGCGGCCACTGCCGGTGGGGTTGCTGCAACCGCGGGTACCATGGCGGCTGCCGGTGCTGCTCGCACCCTGACCAGATACCGGAGCCCATGTACCGCCCTGAGCTCGTCGAGGTCCACAACTGATCATCAGTTGCTGCTACGTACTATGTCCCGGCGATGATGGGCAGCAGGCACACGTCCTAGTACGTTCGTCCTGCGTAGTCAATAAAAGTTTGGTTCCACATCATCGTCATGAATAAAATATAAATAAGAAGGTGCGCGCACGCTTTGTGTGCATAGTTGGAAACATCGATTTGCACGGCTGATCGATATATAATGTGTCTCTTCTATCATGCATCTCATGGAATAAATAGATTGTGCACAATATACATATATATAGCACTCACAAGGTCCACAAGGACGAGGCTATCGTTCCTTTTTGTTTTATTTTTTTCATAAAACATCGTTCCTTTTTTTTTCCATCATCACTGTTGGAAAAACACATCGCCAATGGTTAAACCTTTCTTTCTCGGTCTCTCCATCTATCACGATCAACATAGTTGATGCAAGTAGAAGAACGCAAAGTAGGGAAACTATTTCTCTCAATATTAATGATTACAATTGTAGGACTCTCACATATATACAGTCCGAATAAGGTTTAAGAGTTAAGTAAAAGCTCAGTAGCTCACATAGAAAACATAGTGGAATTAGAATTTCTCCTCCTTTCACTGCCCATATGTTTTATAAAAATCATAACAGAAAACGATCGAGGATCCTAATAATTCTTCAAACTCTGTTGTCCTCTGCAAAAAGGAAGAAAATAGCAAGGGCACCTAAAACAACTCACAAAAATCAAACTCCATTCCTTCACGGCCGATCGAATGTTGGGTGGGTAATCTCGAATCATGACAAACAAGCTGGATGTTTAAACCCTTGCCCGCATGCCTTTGGGCTTCAGTTGAGTACTGCTATGTCAAATATGTTCTCCAAATACTCTTGCCAACCAACTGATATGGCCATGAGGGGGGCATTGAATAAGCAGTTTCCTAAAAATTATTGTTAACCCGAGTATGGTCCCATAGTGCAAAGATCTAGAACGCTCGGATCACAAACAGATTGAGATGGCATGATCCTACTGAAACCGGCTTAGCCAATTTCATTGGGTTTCCCCTAGGAAAAGGTATTTAACTATCACACTTTCACGGTGAATGATGGCTAGATTTATGAGCAAAACCCGCAAGGATCACTATCATGCTTTACTTGATAAATAACAGGTAGTTTAGTGCAAACTAGCAAAGGAATAATCAAAGCTCTCATCAGGTAGGGACCCCGTCAGTGAGTGGACGTCGGCAAGTTTCCCTATGTTGGTGAGCAAGCCAAGAGTGCCACCCCTGATCATCGGATCAAGAGACGAACAATTGTGCATGGTAGGGTGAACTTATCCCGTGAAGGGTCAAAAACCGTTACAAATCACATAAAAAAATACAACTCTAAACTCGGATTTGCCTACCAAAACTGGCTAAGCCGATTTTTGAGAGGTGTATCTTCCTGAAGCCATAATTTTCTCATCCGGATTCCAAATTGGGTGTTCTATATATGCATTTCAATCCCCTAGTCAAGAGAAATGCAATGGTGGAATCCATCTTGCCATTTGAAAAGGTCACCAAAACAAGTCCAGCTAGGCTATTTTCCCCATATCATCCTAGATCCACCTCCTTTGGATAACTTTGGTTGTCAGCATACGCCCCTTGTTTTTAGTTAAGCTTGCATACTAAAGAAACATTTTCAGAACCAAATTTGACTCATCATGATGATTACCTCTAGTGTATTAACCATGTTTTTGCTTTCGATGGCAATATAGAAGTCCAATGGGAATAGAACTCGATTCTTTCTTCGAGATGACAAATTTTGCTTCATGTCTTCACTCATATGTTTTGATCTCTGCTAGAATCATGTTCAAGATGATGCCTCCATAAATGTCCAATACTCTCTGTTGGAGCACATATCCCCTAAATTCTATAATTCAGTTTTCTCAATCCCTTATACCTGATTTTAAGGAGAAAGGGGAAAGAGGTTCTGGTGGAGATGCTTTAGAGAGGCAATCAAGAAAGAAATCAGGTTATCTGCCCACTAGATCACCGGTCATCTCATAATGCTATGAAATTTGACCTTATGGGGATATAAAACCATCTCACTATTTTCTCATTATCGATGCCTTATCCTGCAGGAGGAAAGTTGTGAGAGAGTTGTTTCTGAGAGATCCTGCTAGACTAGCTATTCTGGAGTCGCCAGTTGTTTGATCTCTTTTTAATAGCCAATAAAATTCACTAGCTATTTAAAACCATTCGGATGCCCTTAGCCAGTTCCTCGAGTTGAACATATTTATTACATATAAATGCATGCATAGTACATCATGCCTGCCTGATAACCTATTATATTTACAATTTTTGCTACACGTACACGTGTTAATAGTTCATGCTTGCATGCTTCCAAATCAAATTTGCATGCATGTTTCCCACCGAGAGCATGCAAGATTTCAACGCGCAGAGATGACGCAGCTAGTGGCGGCTGAGCTACTTGCAAGCATGATAAGCAACGTTTTAATGCCATCCATTTCCTCCCAACGGCAAACGCTTATAATTATCCATGGGGCCCTAGTATAGCCCTACAGTTGCATGCCGACGACGATGGATCTCAGAAAGATCGGTAGCCATATCCAGCCTCCTCCTCGTCCTGCCTATAATTACGCTTGGTTTGCATGCATAGCTTCTCATCACACTCGCAGTTGATCCAGTAGAATTGCAGAGAATAGAGAGAGACATAAACATGGCGTCGTCCAAGCGACTCCTCGTGTTGGCTCTCCTGCTCGCCGCCGTTTTCCTTGTCGCCTCAGCAGCTAACGAGCAAACCCGAGAGTTTGACTAGCTTCACTGCTTCAGTTAATTTTCAAGCAAAGCAAGCAAGCAGAACCGAAGTAGCTCGGTAGTATATATACTTACTGTAACTTGCACTATATATGTTTACGTATTGATTGGATTATGCAGAGCCGAGGAAGGACGACGAGAACAAAGCTGACGTGCAGGACTACCGTGGGGGCGGCTACCCCGGCGGCGGCTGGCGCGGCGGCCGGGGGTGGTTACCCTGGCCGTGGTGGCTACCCGGGCGGGGGCTGGCGGGGCGGGGGCGGCTACCCTGGCGGCGGCCACGGCGGCTACTGCCGGTGGGGATGCTGCAACCGCGGGTACTACGGCGGCTGCCGGTGCTGCTCGCGCGCCGACGAGATCCCGGAGCCCATGTACCGCCCAGAGTTCACCGAGGTCCACAACTGAAGCTACATGCCGATCAAGATATGCATGGACTCGTATCTTATAATAAGTACTACGTCCATGTCCATATATAGGGCCTACCCTACTACTACGTCGCCAGCAGAAGTCTGGTTTTGATTTTGAATAAATAAAGATGCATATGCGCCTATGTAGTGTGTGTACGTACGTCGTCTTAGTGTGGTGATTGGACTCACTAGCTATTGTCGTCGTGTTGTCTCTTGGTGCTGTACTTGCTTGGACCAAATGGTGTGTTTAATGTACAATTCATGCCATGGAATAAATAAATTATTAGAAGACATTAAAATGAACAATTAACCTGTTCTTTATATATACTGATAGAACGACTTCGCAAAAAGGCTCACACTTTTTAGATCTAAACTTACACAACGTTCCTCCTACATTAATTTTCAGTCGCCTGAACGAAAACAGCGCGCCTGTCATTGATCCAGAAAGAACATGTTAAATCACATCAAAGGTTATGTCCAGGGCTACTCAATATCACATATATAGTTAAAAATAAGGTGGTTTCAAAACTTGATTTGTGCGCTCTCCTGACAGCACATTATATTGATAATGAAATCAGAAATATACATATCAAACCTCAACAAGTGAACTGGAGTACAATCATGAGGTATGAACCCCAAACCTTGGCCACAAGTTTCTAACGCCGCTGAGGTCTGTTTGGTTGATCCACTGTGCGAATTGTGTAACACTGAGCATAAAAACCCAAAACGCTTGTTCAAAAATTGCAATTTTTTTTCAGAATTGGTTTGGAACATTGTAAAATGTAGTTTGGTTTAACTTCACTCAACAATGTGAGCCACCAGGGATCAATTTACAAATGCTGGAGAAGATGGATGAGGCTGAAGATCGAGAAAAAAGAAGGAAGGATTTTGATGTTATCATCTTTTACTTTTCACCAGGAACAAAAAGGACCGGTCAAAATTGCTTACCTGACTAAAGATGACATACAACAATATTGTCTAGCACACAGGAAGCCTAGACAAGATTACGTCCTCAGAAAGAAAGACCACCAAGTCAATGTCTGTCTCTTCAGTCTTACGTTGGCTCTCTTATTTTCAGTTTAGACGATGGTTCTGCCTTTTGGTTCGAGCCTCACAAGTCGCGTTTCGGTTCTGTCTCTGCATACCCCATGCGACCATTTGCAGAGAGCTGACTGCTGACACATATCTCTTCTCTGCTGCCAATACAGTGAAAAAGAGAAACACCTTACATACAGATACAGATGAACCGTAACAGTACCCATCACAAGGCACCATGCATGCATGTTGCAGGGTCAAACGCTGGATATGCCAACTCAAATAATGGAGCAGCATTAATTAGGCAAGCAGGCAGGCCAGGCCCACACAACGAGAAGGACCAGCCCCCTCACGAGGCCCAAATCCAAGGCCCTGAAAGATGAAAATACTTCTAAGCTAGATGTCCTTATCTTGATCTCTCAGTCTAGCAAAATATTTGGCTATTATTCTCACATTTGCATACAGTTAGCTTACAAGATTAGGCTGCGCAATTGTGCGCACTGTTACCAACTAAGCAAACTTGAATTGCTGCTATTTGTCTTTGGCATGCAAAGAATGAAATCAACTATGTTAGCCAAAACTTTCTTCTTTGCAGCTCCCTTGGATTTCTTTGCCTCAGCATTTCAGAAATGCCCCTGATAAACCAGTAACTTAACCGCAAATGCCTATTCTCAGCCATGACATTCATATCAAGTGGTCGTTTCGGAGACACCATCTTCAACGCCTCCTTCGAAATCCTCCTCCTCTTCCTCTTCCTCCTCTTCCTCCTCGCATTCCTCTTCCTCTGGAAGAGTATCTTGTGGTCCTGGACTTTGGTAAGGCCCTTGCTTCTGTAGGCTCCAATACATGATGCTTGCAGTAAGGGTGAGAATCATTTTTGGGTTCACGTGCCACAGCAAACAGGAACAGAAATTGAGCGAAGACCTCGGGTATGCCTAGTGTTAATTTTTATAAGCTTGTTAATTTTTTATATCGTTTTTGTCGAATTTATACATGCTACTAATACGTCATTCCCTTGTTACCTCCATTATGTCTTCAGGCAGCAAGAAGACAGTGCAACCTAGCTTCCTAGCAACACTGATGATGTATGTTGCATTCATCTTCTTCTCGTCCTCTGCAACCATGAAAGCAAATGACATGGTACTTGTGAAACTTCACAGGATAACACGATATATATACATGAAATTGATACGAACCATCCTCCCCCTTCTTCACCATGTTCCAATCAACAACCCTGCTCTGCACAGCACTTAGGAGCTCGAGAAAGAACACCCCATCTGCTATTGTTTTGTCCTAGAGAATCGAGAGAACAACTTAACGCTATGCACATAACAGGATAGCTCAATTTAGCCAAAATGGTGGAGGTTGATCGATGAACCTTGAAGCTTTCAATATGGGAAGTTTTGCCAGATTCCTTGACCTTGTTATTAGCCCAAATGAGAATGTCAGTGTCTGTGATCTCTTTCTCTTTAGAGTGGGCTCTCAAGTTCTTTAGCAACTGTAGGATACTAGTCCTCATGAGTTGCCACAGGAAAGCTGTGAGTAAACAAAAACTCAATGAAGTAATCGAAGCACTTTTTCTCCTCTTATAGGAAATAGCAACTAACGGTCATTAATATCTCCAAAAAAAGTAATTTAAGCCTCCAACTCACATATGTATGTGCTTGTTTTCTTTTTTTCCTTTTAAAGAATAGGTGTTACTATAAGATACAGTTGAATCTTGATATGATAGGCTAAAATAACATAATCTATCCATAATAAGTGAAAATGTGAACAACAAATCTAGAGCATCAAAGTAACAATTGGAATAAGATCAAAGAAGCTTATATATAAGCATGTATTTACCTAGAATTAGTTTCTTATTTCCTTGCACAATGTCATTTCCTGCTACATTTACCAGAGAAAAGTTCATCTCCTTCCCAATTTTGATAACCTGATTACAGTTTTCAACCTTTCTAAATGGCATAATAATTGGTGGTTTAGATGCATGCTTCCAGTTAACTGACCCAGGAGAAATTTTGTCAAGAACCTCTAGCATAACCCATCTGCAAATAAACTTCAGTAAGGTAGCAACATATATACCAAAAAAAGCTAAGGTTATTTTTTCTTAGAGATGAGTCTTACCCAGTCCTAACATCCTCAAACAAATGGTTCACATAAGTTGGAATTCCAAGACTGTTGATCCATAGGCGAAATGCTCTCTCTTCCCTGGATGCCTCCACATCATCAGGAGTATCTTGATGAACGGGAGCCACAGTGTTGGTTGATAGACCATTTCTGCTCAAGTTTGTAATCGTTCCACACAAGATGCATTAACAAAGGGAGGAATGTTGTTCGTAGTTTAGGCAGATATGATGAAGAGTCATGCTCTTTTATTTTAGAGGAGTAACTGAACAAACATTCAACATTCACTGTGGTGTCAATGCTATTGCAGTCCATGTAGATCATACTAGTGTATGAAAAACTAAATGAAACACTAAAGTGGTAGAGACATGATATGTATTTCAGTTGTTTTTCCTGTATTTGCACATTCAAATGATAATCAAGATAATGATAGACATCTGTCCGTGTGTTAATAACTTTTCTCAAAACTAAAAATAAGAACAAAATTTTGCATGTCACGGGAATCTTCTCTATATTTGCACATTCATAGTTAATAAATATGCCTTCCTGGTTACACATATATAGTTTTTTTATAAAATTGATCTGATTGGTTTGTTTTTATTATCATCAAATGTTGAGTAATCCAGCTCCTAAAAAACAGAACAGCAACGCTAGGGAGATAATGTAATTCAAAACCATGTACACCGTTCACAAAAATAGAGAAGATTTTTCGTACAATGCATTTGAGAGGTTAAATTTCAACAGTATCAAATTATTGTAATGTGTTCATGGTGAAGACATAGGCAAGAGGTATAAGTATAACACATGCTAGTTAATTGCTAAACTTTATTGTGAATTCTTGTCAACCTAAGATTCAGGCATAGGGAAGGTCTTTTCTCTCTACGTACTAACCTGTTCGGCTGGGCTGATAAGCCGGCTGAAAAACATTGTTGGCTGATTTGTTGTGAGAGAAAAATACTGTTTCGGCTGAAAAAACAAGCTGAAAAAGACGGATTATAAGCCGGGTGAACAACCTGGTTACATATCTTGTACAATCGAGCTTTTCTGCGGTTTCAAGCACTTTCTGCGCCCTCTCCTTTGGATCTGAAGTTTCTATCATGGTTTTTGAGCTAAGCTCTGGAGCAAGGGTGCTGAGAAGGTAAGCATACGCTTCACCATCCTGCATGTAGGCTATCCATAAGATACGGAACAAGAAAATTACCCATAGTCATTATCACCATGTGTGTTAGCACTATTGGAAAATGTGGTGATTGGTGATTATTACCCATAGTCATTATCAAGTGATTTGACAACTATACATAAACAAGCCACACATGTTGCAGTTGTTTCTGTCTATAAGGAAATGTCTTTTCCTGAATGCTATAGGTTGTCTAAGAAACATTTGTCTATAAGGAATGTCATGTGGAGGTGTATGACAATGAATAATATATAGGTGTACTAAGATATACATACCTTCACATCAGTAGAGAAATTTGTCACAGTTTTTTTATACCCTGCTTTCTTGAGATGGAAGTTCATCCATTTAAGCAACATTTTATCTGGTGCTAAGGTGACCAGCTCCTCTGCTTCCTATATAGTCATGGCAACACCAAATTAGCAATATTTTGTCAGTGAACAACAAATTAACCATGACTCAACGCTTTTTGTAATAACCATGTATTTATGTAGGTAGTTCTTTCTACACATGCATGACATTCAAATTCATGATGATCCAAACCTTGCCATTATCATCAGCAACCAACTCTGCCAATTGAGGTGTTTTCTTTATGTCCAGATCAGCTAGTAGTTGTATCTGAGACAGGGTTAGTGAAACACATTGTGAACCACCATATAGTTGCTTGCAAATGATGTAGCAATTCAAAACTTTACCGCTGAAGATTTCTTTACTAATTGCTAATTGATATAGTAATATTTGTGCGCACGCACCTTTATGATCTGGCATAACAGCCCAAGAACTAGATGAGGCTGCACAGAAGCATAAGATATTTAGTCCCTAAATGATGTAACTGATTCATAAATTATAAATTGACTACCAAAGTGATAATGTTTATCTCATCCAATGTTTTGTTAATACTCCCTCCAATCACAGATAAGTGACATTTTGGGGTTTTCCTGAGTCAACCATTCCAAACTTGGTTGCATGTTACTTTTTATGTGTTGAGTAAGGATGTTCGAAAATGTTGTAAGGATATTTATTTCAAAATGTAGTATAATTTTACCATGTTTTATAAAAGTTTTATAAGGAAAAATATACTAGTAAAAACTATGTTTTGAAGACCGTGTCGATGTCCAAAATGTAAAACATGATGGAGTATAAGAACTATTTCATTTTAAAAATGTTGTTGCGGATAACAATGTATTTCAACATAGTCAACAATTTGTCATTCCAAAATTGACTTCCTTATCTTCTTGACTAGTTATATTGGGAAAAAGGAAAACAAAATCATAATTAGATAACATGAAAACGTACTCTAGCTTCAATCAAATGGCCTTGAGCGTGTAACACGCTGACTGATGTCGCCGATCATGGTTTGAGGTGGGTGGCGACGCTGGATGTGCCGAGGTGCTTCTCTCAAAGATGTCGCCTCCCCCTCAACAACTGCTGGGGCCTCCTCTAGTACTGCCAGTGTAGGCTGAGGAGGCGGCTCGTGCGGACCCCATGTAGTGGAAGAAGATGGGTCTGGTCCGTGAGCCGATGTAGTCGTCGCAGACTCGACTGGAACAGCCGAAGAGGTCGGCTCTGCATCTCCCCAATCAGCATCTTCCTCATTCTCCTCAACGAAGATGCTCTCACCAATCTCCTGATCACCTGCACTTTCAAAGACAGGAATAGAACAAGGCATGTTCTCGTCGAAAGTGACTTCACAAGTCTCTACGACTCGGTTAGTTTCAAGGTTAAGTACTCGATATGCATGAGAATGTGAAGCATAACCAAGAAAGACACCATCCGAGGATCGAGACTCAAATTTGTCTAAATTACCTTATTTTAGAATGAAGCACCTGCATCCAAACACTCGAAAGTGGCTCACCTTGGGTAGTCGACCGAATCGCAGCTCATAAGAAGTTTTCTTCATGAAGGCTCGAAGAAAGATGCGATTTGAAACATGACATGCGGTGTTGATAGCTTCGGCCCAATATCTCCTAGGAGTCCTATGCTCATCGAGCATCGTCCTGGCCATCTCAACAAGGATCTGATTCTTGCGCTCAACAACACCGTTCTGCTGAGGGACATAAGGCGAGGAGAACTAGTGCTCAAGACCCAAAGAAGAGCAAAAGTTATCAAACTGAGAGTTCTTGAATTATGTGTCATTGTCACTACGTATAGCTCTCATGACATTCCTTGGCAACTCAGTCTGTAACCGAAGAATCAAATCTCGAGCATGAGAAAAAGCCTCATCCTTACCCTCCATGAAAAACACCCAAGAGTAGCGAGAAAAATTGTCCACGATCACTAGAACATACCACTTTCCTCCCTCAGACCGAACCCGAGCCGGACCAACAGTGTCCATATGGAGTAGCTCACCGGGTCCCTTGGTCATGACCTGAGTCACAGGAGGGTGAGAAGCGGCAACCATCTTCCCGTGACGACAAGGGTGACACACCAAATCCTTCTCAAATTTTAACTTGGGCAATCCTCGGATTAGATCAAGTGAGCTCAACCTAGCTAGTAAGTCAAAGCTCAAGTGACCAAGTCTCCTATGCCACTTCCAAAGCTCAGAGGAGGATCCGGCCACCAAACAACGAGAAGAGCCAAAAGATTGAGAAAAATCAGCTCGAAAGACACGGCCAAAAAGAACAATCTGGCAAACAAGATTTCCTTGGGAATCAAGAACTCGAGACAAGCCGGTCTTAAAGCGCACTTCAAAGCCATCCTGAAGGAGTTGCGAAACAGAAAGCAAATTGAAATGCAAATTCGAAACCAAAGCAACATCCTTCAAGACAAAACTCTCATTGACCCGAATGGTCCCACGAGAAAGCACCTTACCTTTGCTATTGTCCCCGAATGTGATGTACTCCTTACATTGCACGGGGTCGAGGCTGGAGAACTATTTTGAACTTCCGGTCATGTGGCGCGAACAGCCGGAATCAATAAGCCATGTGTTCTCCAGGCCTCCGTCCTGCATCAATAGAAGGACATGTGATGAACAAATGGCGCAACACTGGGGTTAGTAAACTGTGAAGGGTACCAGTGTTGACTCATTTGCCCTGGAAAAGTGTTAGGAAAAATACCAAACATGCCATGTCCCATTTGAGGAAAGCGGGTACCACGTGGGGGAAAACGTGGTCCACTAGAACTGTAGGACTGAAAACCACTGCCACGAGGTCCAAAGTCATATTGATCATGACCTGAACCACGCCGGGCATGACCACCACGACCACCGCGTGGTCTAGCAACCTGAGGCCTAGCACCTTGAGGCATTGCACCTCTTGGCCTAGCATTGCGCCTCTGAACAGGCGGCACATGTACGCCATGGGGCAGACGGTACATGTTCCGGTTGTTCAACTCATACTCCCGCCGCTCATCTCTCTTCCTCCTAAAGCAAAACTCAACAAGGTGACCATCCCTATGGCAATAGTCACAGTGATACCTCACCTCTCTCTTGGGTGGTTGTTGGCTCACTTTCTTGTGGGTATGTGTCACTCTTGGTAGCTTTCTGGCTTTAGGAAGGGGATCCTCAGAGATGTTCGGTAGAGTGCCAAGTGGGTTCCTGAGATGGTTCGGTTTTGGAACCCAAACTTGTTTCTAGAGTGGAGCTCTTGGAGGCTCTTCAAACACTTCATCTTTCACAGTGGGTTTGGTAGGCTTAGGTGGATTGATCTTGATCAATTTAGGAGTAGTGGAAGGTTTCTCACTTGGGCTCAAACCACTGAACTCACCAACTTGGCCATAGACATTTTCACCCTTCCCACCTAGAGCAAAGCCTACTCCCGATGTCCCAGTTCCCTACCTGAACTGGCTCATCATCATGCCCAACTACGGCTCACTACAAGACACCCAATTCAAGATGGACCAAAGGTATGTGTTGTCTTCCTTGGATCTCATCTTGTCATGCTTGCAAGACTCAAGCTCCAACACCAAGCTCTCACAACGTGCACACTCAACAACAGTGCTATCTGAACTGGCCTTCTCAAGAGTAAGGATCTTGGCATTCTTCTCTGCCAGTGAAAGTCCTATGTTTGGTGTTGGTAATTAGTGACAATGCCTAAGTACTAATCCTATGCCTAAGTTGTATGTAGCATATGAGGATTAGTACATTCCAAGGTTGGTGGCAAGATGGACATGGTGATCATGATGGCCACACTTGGATTTGGACGCAACCCTACGTGATCAAGGCAAAGGTATATGCTTAAGGGTTGTGTTTTAGTAACCAAGACACCTAGTGGGTGTGGTTACATTATAGGATAGATAGCCGTACTATAAAGAGGGGAATGACGCGGCTATTGAACTCCTAAGTGCCTCTAGGTGTGCATTTCATGTCATATGCATTTGGATAGAACTAATAACGCCTCGAAAAATGATTGTGAAAATGCTAACACACATGCACATAGTGATGATCACTTGGTGATGTTAGCACGTTTGCGAAGGCGGTGGAGTTTGAGCGGTAGAGAGGGTTTGGGGTCCTCTCTCCCTCCCGCCGAGCTTGCGAGGCGGGATTCAGGCGTTTTCAAGAAGTTGAAACGCCTATTTTCTACTACGCCGGAAGTCGGAAATCAAACGGAAATCAAACGGAAGCGAACGGAGGTCACAGTGGTGACCGGACGCTGGACCGGACGCGGTCACTATTTGACCGGACGCGTCCGGTCAGTGTCCAGTGTCTGCGCGGTTTTCAGTTGTTTGATCGGACGCGAGGCGCGTCCGGTCACAGGCGACCGGACGCGTCCGGTCGTCCAGGGAGCTCACTGGACTCCGACCGGACGCGGGCACTGTGGCGTCCGGTCAGTTCTTCAGCGCGTCCGGTCGCTGGTTCGTTTTGCGCGACTCAGGGTTGACCAGCGCGTCCGGTCAGTCACGGGACCGGCGCGTCCGGTCGTGACCAGCGCGTCCGGTCGTTGCGACCGGCGCGTCCGGTCAGTGCTTCGCAAAACTTGCCGTTACTCGACCGGCGCGTCCGGTCAATTGGACCAGCGCGTCCGGTCAACGCGATTTCAGCTGGATCTCGTTCCTAACGGCTATATTCGAAGGGGTACGTCTATAAATACTCGTTGGCCGGCTCAAGGCTCTTACTCTTGGACATTTGACATACTTGTGAGCACTTTGAGCTAAGCAACTCCCCTCCCACTCATCTCTCTTGCTTCTTTGCATATTCGAAGTGAGATTGAGTGATCCAAGTGCATTTGCATTGTGAGATAGCATCTAGTTAGCACTTGGTGGTTGATTTGCTGCGGGATTCTTGTTTCTCTTGGTGGTTGCCGCCACCTAGACGGCTTGGAGCAGCTTGGAGGCGTTGGCAAGAGTTGGTGATTGTTCTTGGCCACCTCCGGTGATTGTGAGGGGTTTGTGCCTACCTCGGCGAAGCACCAAAGGCAACGTTAGTGGATTGCTCGTGTCATTTGCAACCTTTTGCCATTTGGTAGGTTCTTGTGGCGCCTTTTGAGAGGCTCGGTGTGAGACCGATTAGCCACCGAACCACGTGGTGAAGAGGGACACAACGGGGACTAGCGTGCCGGCAAGCACGTGAACCTCGGGATAAATCTTTGTGTCATCATTCTTATTGTGATTGATCGATCCCGGTGGTTGTATATTGTGGAATTCATCTCTTGATCATATTGTTTGGTTGGCTCAATACTTCGCCCCTCGGTGATACCCTTCTAACTCTCTCTTGTATTAATTTCTTAGTTACTTTGCTAGAGTAGCTCTTTTGTGTAGCTTGCTAGTTGTAGTTTTCTTCTCGGTTTGACTTGTGCGGTTGAGTGCTAATATACTAGAATTGTGAATTGGATAGGTGGCTTGCAAACACCCCATAGGCTAAGCAAAACCCGCATCTCGCTATTTGTTATATTGATAAACTTGTTTAGCTTGTCTTTGTAGAATTTTTTAAAAGGCTATTCACCCCCCTCTAGCCATCAAGACCTTTCAAGTGGTATCGGAGCCGTGGTCACCGTTTGTAAGGCTTAACAACCTCGGTGTAAGATGGCTCAAGTTGTGTTCAACCATGTCGGGGGCAAGCCTCCATTCTTTGATGGTGTCTCATCTTTTGATCATTGGAAAAGAAAGATGAAGCAATATCTTGGCTCTATCAATGAGAAGGTTTGGGAGGTGACACATCATGATTATGCTATCATTGATCCCGACAACCTCACCAACAATGACCGCATCAACAACCAATGCAACACTATGGCTCTCAACACTCTCTACAATGGAATTGATGCAAAGGTCTTTGAGCAAATCAAGGATCTTGAGATGGCAAGTAAAGTGTGGACAAGATTAGAGGAAACATATGAGGGCACTTCAACGGTAAAGAGTGCCAAGCTCTATATGCTCAAGGATAAGTTTGCAAGCTTCAAGATGAAGGATGATGAGTCCATACCGGAAATGTTCTATAGGCTACAAGTTATTGTCAATGATCTCAAGAGCCTAGGAGAAGATGTCAAGGACAAGGACTTCTCACATAAGTTCTTGATGAACTTACCTAAGAAGTTTGCTATCTTGAGGAAGATGATTCAAAGAGAGGGTTTGGACAAGGTGACTCCAAACCAAGTGCTTGGAGATGTCATGACCGATGCTCAATATGATGATGATGAAGATGAAGATGAGAAGAAGGAGATCAAGGTCAAGCAAGAGAAGCCCATTGCATTCAAAGCTTCATCTTCTAAGGGCAAGAGCAAGGTGGAGAGCGATGATGATGATCCATTCGATGATGAGACCATGGCCCTCCTAGTGCACAAGATGGGGAGGTTCATGAAGAAGAAAGGATATGGTGCAAGAAAGAGAAGGGACTTCATGAAGGCAAAGGAGATGCTTTGCTACAATTGCAATAGCCCCGATCATGTAGTGGCAAAGTGTCCCTATGAAGACAAAAGATATCATGATGGAGAGTTGAAGTTGAAGAAGAACAAGAAGGATAAGAAGGAGAAGAAAGAGAAGAAGAGCTTCACTATCAACAAGAAGAAGAAGGGTGGTGGCTATGTGGTCACTTGGGATAGTGACAACTCCGATAGTGATGATGATGATAGCTCTAGTGATGATGAGAGGACCACTCGGCGAGCCATTGCAAGCATCGCCCTCTCCAACAAGCCATCCATCTTCGACACTACATCGACATGCCTTATGGCCAAGCCTACCAAGGTAAAATATGATGATAGTGATGATGATTCTTGTGCTAGTGATGGTTGTAGGAGTGATGATGAGGAGGATGAGGACTACTCCAAGGATGATCTATTGGGCATAATAGATCAAATGAGCAAGGGCTACAAGAGGACAACCAAGAAGTGCAAAATCTTGGAGCAAGAGCTCATTGCCAAGAGCAATGAAAATGATGTCTTGATGGAAGAGCTTGTTGCTCTCAAAAAGAGTAAAGAGTGCAAAGGAATTGAACAAGAGCTTAAAGCTCTTAGGAAATCCTTTGATGAGCTAGAGGCCTCTCGTGAGTGTCTAAAGGAAGCCCACTCCTCTCTACTTGAGCTCATTAAGGAGAAGGACCTCAAGTTGGAGAAGCTCATGAAGGAAGCTAAGGAGGAGCAAGTGATTGTCACTTGTGATATTGGACTAACATGTGATATTATTGATGATTCTTTATTTGTTGGTCCTACTAATGCCTCATGTAGCTCATCATCATCCACCACAACCAACTCTACCTCTACTACTAGTGATTCATCACTTGTGGTTGAGAATGAGACTCTCAAGAGAGAGGTGGATGATCTCACCCGCGCACTAGGCAATGCCTATGGTGGGGATGCCCGCTTGCTAAAATGCTTGGGTAGCCAAAGGTTCTCTCTTAACAAAGAGGGTTTGGGCTATACTCCCAAGAAGGGCAAGGCGGCCTTTGCTACTCCAAAGCCTCGCTTTGTGAAGAGCAATGGTCGTTATTGCAATAGATGCAAGCAAGTTGGGCATCTAGAGATTAATTGTAATAAA
Organism: Saccharum hybrid cultivar R570; assembly: GCA_038087645.1. Classification (NCBI taxonomy): domain Eukaryota; kingdom Viridiplantae; phylum Streptophyta; class Magnoliopsida; order Poales; family Poaceae; genus Saccharum; species Saccharum hybrid cultivar. The sequence continues at coordinate 5,308,298 of JAQSUU010000198.1, forward strand.
ATGAACAAGAATAACAACAAGTTTCATGCTAAAATGGATTACATTCCTTTTGATTCTTGTTATGTGCTTACCAAGGGTGAGAAAGGTGTGCATGCTAGGTTTGTTGGTACACCAATTGTGGGTCCAAAGAAGAAGGCCATTTGGGTACCAAAGAGCTTAGTTACTAACCTCCAAGGACCCAAACAAGTATGGGTACCTAAGAAACATTAATTTATTTTGTAGGTAAATTACAAGGCCGGAGGAAGGCATTGGGTGCTTGATAGTGGGTGCTCTCAACATATGACCGGTGATTCAAGAATGTTCAACTCTCTCAAATCAAATGATAGTGGCATTGATAGTATCACATTTGGTGACAATAGCAAGGGTGATGTGAAGGCTCTTGGAAGGATTGCAATCTCAAATGATCATAGCATTTCCAATGTGCTCTTAGTTGAAAAGTTGAACTTCAATCTTCTCTCGGTTGCTCAATTGTGTGATCTAGGTTTCAAGTGCATATTTGGTGTTGATGATGTGGAGATAGTTAGTGTTGATGGCTCCAACTTGATCTTCAAGGGCTTTAGATATGAGAATCTATACTTGGTTGATTTCAATGCTAGTGACACTCAACTTTCAACATGCTTGCTCACCAAATCAAGTATGGGTTGGTTATGGCATAGAAGACTTGGTCATGTTGGCATGAAGCAATTGAACAAGTTAGTGAAGCATGACTTAGTTAGAGGCTTGAAGGATGTCACATTTGAGAAGGATAAGCTATGTAGTGCATGTCAAGCCGGAAAGCAAGTGGGCAACACTCATCCATTGAAGAGCATCATGAGTACCTCCAAGGCATTTGAGTTGTTGCACATGGATCTATTTGGGCCAACTACATACACAAGCATTGGTGGTAACAAGTATGGTTTCGTGATTGTGGATGATTTCACTAGATACACATGGGTATTCTTTCTTGGGGACAAGAGTGATGTATTTGACATATTCAAGAAGTTCATCAAGAGGGTGCAAAATGAGTTTGAGACCACAATCAAGAAAGTAAGAAGTGACAATGGAAGTGAGTTTAGAAATACAAGAATTGATGACCTATGTGATGAGCTTGGAATCAAACATCAATTTTCGGCCAAGTATACACCTCAATCAAATGGCTTAGTTGAGAGGAAGAATAGAACCTTAATTGATATGGCAAGATCAATGTTGAATGAGTATAATGTGAGTCATTCATTTTGGGCCGAAGCAATCAACACGGCTTGCTTCTATAGCAACCGCCTCTATTGTCATAAGTTCTTAGAGAAAACACCATATGAAATCTTAAATGGAAGAAAGCCCAACATTGCATACTTTCGGGTATTTGGTTGCAAATGCTACATCTTGAAGAAGGGCTCTAGATTGAGCAAGTTTGAGAAGAAATGTGATGAAGGATTCTTACTTGGTTACTCCACTACTAGCAAAGCTTATAGAGTTTGGAATTTGGCTAGTGGCTTACTTGAGGAAGTTCATGATGTTGAGTTTGATGAAACAAATGGCTCTCAAGATGAGGAAAATAACTTGGATGATGTGAGAGGAACTCAATTGACCAATGCTATGAAAGAAATGGATATTGGTGATATTAAGCCAAAGCAAGTGATTGATGTGGATGACAACAAAGATCAAGTGCTCCAAAGTCCAATTACACAAGCTAGTGGGTCTCTAATGCAAAATCAAACTAGTACATCATCTCAAGTGCAACAAGATCAACAAGTGGCTAGTTCATCATCTCCAACTCATGATCAACATCAACATCCAAGCAATCAAGTTCAAGTGCTTCAACCAACTAACATTGCAAGAGACCATCCATTGGATTCCATCATTGGTGACATACAAAGGGGAGTTCAAACTAGATCAAGATTGGCATCATTTTGTGCTCACTCTTCTTTTGTGTCAATGGAAGAACCCAAGGACATTGATAAAGCATTGAGAGATCCGGATTGGGTAAATGCAATGCATGAAGAGCTCAACAACTTCGAGAGAAATGAAGTATGGGAACTAGTTGAGAGGCCTAAAGATCACAATGTCATTGGAACAAGATGGGTCTTTCGCAACAAGCAAGATCAAGATGGAATAGTAGTAAGAAACAAAGCAAGACTAGTGGCTCAAGGTTACACACAAATAGAGGGTCTTGACTTTGGTGAAACTTATGCCCCGGTTGCAAGATTGGAAGCAATTAGGATCTTACTTGCCTATGCTTGTGCTCATAATATCAAGTTATATCAAATGGATGTGAAGAGTGCATTTCTCAATGGGTACATCCAAGAGGAGGTGTATGTGGAGCAACCTCCCGGTTTTGAAGATGACAAGAAACCCAACCATGTGTACAAGTTAAGGAAAGCTTTGTATGGATTGAAGCAAGCACCTAGAGCATGGTATGAAAGATTGAGGGACTTCTTGGTATCCAAAGGATTTGTCATGGGCAAAGTGGATACTACTCTCTTTACCAAGAAGATTGGGAAAGACTTGTTTGTGTTGCAAATATATGTTGATGATATCATCTTCGGTTCAACCAATCAAGATTATTGTGATGAGTTTGGGAAAATGATGGCAAATGAATTTGAAATGTCAATGATCGGTGAACTTAGTTTCTTTCTTGGACTTCAAATCAAACAAATGAAGGAAGGAACATTTGTGAGCCAAACCAAATACATCAAAGATATGCTCAAGAAGTTTGGCATGGAAGATGCAAAGGGCATTACAACCCCAATGGGCACTAGTGGAAGCTTGGATAGTGACAAGAGTGGCAACATAGTGGATCAAAAGCTATATAGATCAATGATTGGTAGCCTACTCTATGTGACGGCATCAAGGCCCGATGTAATGTTTAGTGTATGTATGTGTGCAAGATTTCAAGCCTCACCAAGAGAAAGTCATTTGAAGGCAACAAAGAGAATATTGAGGTATTTGAAGCATACACAAGATGTTGGATTGTGGTATCCCAAAGGTGCAAGCTTTGAGCTAGTTGGATATTCGGATTCCGACTATGCCGGTGACAAAGTGGAGAGAAAGAGCACTTTCGGGACTTGTCAATTGTTGGGAAGATCACTTGTCTCATGGTCATCCAAGAAGCAAAATAGTATTGCACTATCTACCGCCGAGGCCGAATACATCGCCGCGGGTAGTTGTTGTGCACAAATCTTGTGGATGAAGGTAACATTGAAGGATTTTGGAATCAACTTTAAGAATGTGCCATTGCTATGTGACAATGAAAGTGCCGTGAAGCTAACCAACAATCCGATTCAACATCAAAGAACAAAGCATATTGATGTTCGTCATCATTTCATTAGAGATCATCAACAAAAGGGTGACATTGCTATTGAGAGTGTGGGCACCGAAGATCAATTAGCCGATCTATTCACCAAGCCACTTGATGAGAAGAGATTTCACAAGCTAAAGAATGAGTTGAACATAATTGACTTCTCCAACATGAGTTGATGCATCTCATATATGACATGCCTCTTCTTCGAGCCCCAAGGTACAATTGGTTGACATATCATACATTCTATGTTAAGGACTTGTTTAGTGCATCTAGTCATAATTTACATGTTCTAGGCTCATTCATGAAAATCAAATGAATTTGAAGTTTATATGGTGCCACTATTGTTTCTATGTCTTGTATGATCTAGTGGTAGCATATAACTTGTTTAAGTAGCTTGTGATCCTAAGTGTTTAATCTAGATCACTTGTCTAAATATTTGCTTCAACATGGTGCATGATAACCCTTCTAGTGAGGTGTGAAGAAGCTTGCCCTTGGATCAAACCGAAGCATTTTATTTATGCAAGCAATCTAGGTTGAATCACAAACTTGATTCTCACCCCATAAGTCAACATGATAATCTATCTAAAGTTAGTCCCTTGTGGTCATTGGTGCCAAAGGGGGAGAAAATATTGTTCACAAAGATAGAACTCAAAGGGGGAGAAGCACAAAGGGGGAGAAAAATGTTGTTCCCAAAGATAGATTCTAAAAGAGGAGAAATTGATAAAAGAAGAGGATCAACTAAAATTTTGAGCACACAAGTAGGGGGAGCAAGCTCTTAAACATGAATGTTGCATTTCCTTGTGCACTTCATATGTATGATGCATAGTTATGCAACTCTTTTTCTCCGATACATTGCTTGTGTGGTGTTTTGCTAGTATACAATTGAATGGTGTATTGAAGTACTAGCATGAATAGGAAGTAGTTAGATTTTTTTCTTGCTTCATGTTTTTCAAAGTGGTACTAGAGCCTTACTTATAATGTTGATCTCACGAGGTTTCTAGTTTTGCTTGTGCTTTTCCAAGTGGTATCTAACTACACAAGGTGCTAAGATGGTGTTTATCGCTACTCCGATGGTATCACGCTTCAAAGGTCTATAATCTAAAACACTTAGCACCTATTGGTAGTCAATGCTCCTAATCTTTCCTATCTAACATGTATGCTTCCAAAATCCAAACATATAGCATACATGTAGGGGGAGCCATTGCTATCAATTTGAATTCATGATCACTTGTCCATACTTCTTACACATGGTAATATACTTGGACAATGTGACATGGGTTCAATCAAAATTTTATCATAATATCTTTGTGAAAGGGTTGTCACCAATTACCAACAAGGGGGAGATTGAAAGTCCTATGTTTGGTGTTGGTAATTAGTGACAATGCCTAAGTACTAATCCTATGCCTAAGTTGTATGTAGCATATGAGGATTAGTACATTCCAAGGTTGGTGGCAAGATGGACATGGTGATCATGATGGCCACACTTGGATTTGGACGCAACCCTACGTGATCAAGGCAAAGGTATATGCTTAAGGGTTGTGTTTTAGTAACCAAGACACCTAGTGGGTGTGGTTACATTATAGGATAGATAGCCGTACTATAAAGAGGGGAATGACGCGGCTATTGAACTCCTAAGTGCCTCTAGGTGTGCATTTCATGTCATATGCATTTGGATAGAACTAATAACGCCTCAAAAAATGATTGTGAAAATGCTAACACACATGCACATAGTGATGATCACTTGGTGATGTTAGCACGTTTGCGAAGGCGGTGGAGTTTGAGCGGTAGAGAGGGTTTGGGGTCCTCTCTCCCTCCCGCCGAGCTTGCGAGGCGGGATTCAGGCGTTTTCAAAAAGTTGAAACGCCTATTTTCTACTACGTCGGAAGTCGAAAATCAAACGGAAATCAAACGGAAGCGAACGGAGGTCACAGTGGTGACCGGACGCTGGACCGGACGCGGTCACTATTTGACCGGACGCGTCCGGTCAGTGTCCAGTGTCTGTGCGGTTTTCAGTTGTTTGATCGGACGCGAGGCGCGTCCGGTCACAGGCGACCGGACGCGTCCGGTCGTCCAGGGAGCTTACTGGACTCCGACCGGACGCGGGCACTGTGGCGTCCGGTTAGTTCTTCAGCGCGTCCGGTCGCTGGTTCGTTTTGCGCGACTCAGGGTTGACCAGCGCGTCCGGTCAGTCACGGGACCGGCGCGTCCGGTCGTGACCAGCGCGTCCGATCAACGCGATTTCAGCTGGATCTCGTTCCTAACGGCTATATTCGAAGGGGTACGTCTATAAATACTCGTTGGCCGGCTCAAGGCTCTTACTCTTGGACATTTGACATACTTGTGAGCACTTTGAGCTAAGCAACTCCCCTCCCACTCATCTCTCTTGCTTCTTTGCATATTCGAAGTGAGATTGAGTGATCCAAGTGCATTTGCATTGTGAGATAGCATCTAGTTGGCACTTGGTGGTTGATTTGCTGCGGGATTCTTGTTTCTCTTGGTGGTTGCCGCCACCTAGACGGCTTGGAGTAGCTTGGAGGCGTTGGCAAGAGTTGGTGATTGTTCTTGGCCACCTCCGGTGATTGTGAGGGGTTTGTGCCTACCTCGGCGAAGCACCAAAGGCAACGTTAATGGATTGCTCGTGTCATTTGCAACCTTTTGCCATTTGGTAGGTTCTTGTGGCGCCTTTTGAGAGGCTCGGTGTGAGACCGATTAGCCACCGAACCACGTGGTGAAGAGGGACACAACGGGGACTAGCGTGCCGGCAAGCACGTGAACCTCGGGATAAATCTTTGTGTCATCATTCTTATTGTGATTGATCGATCCCGGTGGTTGTATATTGTGGAATTCATCTCTTGATCATATTGTTTGGTTGGCTCAATACTTCGCCCCTCGGTGATACCCTTCTAACTCTCTCTTGTATTAATTTCTTAGTTACTTTGCTAGAGTAGCTCTTTTGTGTAGCTTGCTAGTTGTAGTTTTCTTCTCGGTTTGACTTGTGCGGTTGAGTGCTAATATACTAGAATTGTGAATTGGATAGGTGGCTTGCAAACACCCCATAGGCTAAGCAAAACCCGCATCTCGCTATTTGTTATATTGATAAACTTGTTTAGCTTGTCTTTGTAGAATTTTTTAAAAGGCTATTCACCCCCCCTCTAGCCATCAAGACCTTTCAGCCAGCTCAGACTGCAAGCCTAAACAAGACTTGCACGCACCCAACAAGCTAGACCTAGCCTTCAGCTCATCGTTCTCATCTAACAAGGCAGCATACTTAGATTGCAACTCAGAAAAGTTAGTCATATGAACAGCACGTTCATCGCACTCAACCTCGTCAGACACATGAACAACAAGCTTCTTAGCTTTCTCAAGCTCTTTCTCCACAACTTCTAGCTTGTCCTTAAACTCTTTCCTCTCACAAGCAGCACATTTCAGTAGCTTATCTTGACTCATCAAAGTATCGGTCATGATATCAAGCTCGGCAATAAGAGCATCGACGGAGGGTTTTACCTCGGTAGAGTCATCGTCGCCGGGAAGCACGTCCTTGTTGGGCTTCACCCCTTCATCCACGGCCATGGTGCAGTAGCCTCCGTGGATGGACTTGGCGACGAAGCAAAGCCCGGTCAACTTTTCCTCACGCCTCTTCTTGGATTCATCATCGCTCGAGGGAGAAGAAGATCGGTCGTCGTCGGTGTCGTTGTCGAGGTCGCTGAGGGAGGCGAGGAAGGCGCGCTCTTGGGCCTTGGCCTTCTTGAAGTACTTCTTCTTCAGCGCCTCCTTGTCGAATCCTCCCTTCGACTTGTGCTTGGAGGTGTACTCGCGCTTGTCCTTGCGCTTACTAGAGTTGTACTTGTCGAAGGAGTGCTTGTTCTTCTTGGGGCAGTGGGCGACGAAGTGGTCAGGATCTCCACAGCCGTAGCATCCTTCCTTCGAACCACCACCACGCTGGCGATTCAAGCGGTTGTTGTGAAACCGCGAGAACCGGCTGATGATCAACGCCAGCTTGTCGTCCCCAAGACTCTCCATCTGCTCCTCTGTGACAGACACCAAAGAGGACAAAGCAAAAGACACTTGTGATGGGTTAGCCAAGGAACTTGAGCCATTACCTGAGACCAAAGCCATAGTCGGTGCAGAGGGATTCTTGAGCTTGGCTTGGGTCTGGTAGTCGATCTCGGTGGACTTGAGCTTGCTGAAAAGCTCATCCACGGTGAGGGTCTCATACCCCGAAGACTCAATGATTGCGGTCACTTTCACATCCCATACCTTCTGATCTAGGGCATATAGAAGCTTGAGTGCCCTCTCATGATCATCATAAGGTAACTGTGCCTTGTTTGCTCGCATCTTGTTGACAATGGTCTGAAAGCGAGAAAACATGGCATCGATGGACTCGCCATCAAGCTGAGTGAAGTTCTCGTACTCCCTCTTGTACGTCTCGTAGAGTCTGGTTTTGACCTGTGCGGTCCCCTCGTGATAGCTCTAAAGCCTCACCCAGATCTATCGAGCAGTAGTACAATCGGAGACTCTTTCGAACTCCTGAAGAGAAAGACTCGAGAAAAGAACTGCGCGAGCTCTGCTATTAGCGTTGTGCCGATCTTTTTGATCTTGCGTGACACGAGCATGGGGTTCAAGCACAACGTAAGTAGCATCCTTGCAAATCTCCCAGACAAGCCAATCAATCCCCTGGATATGCGCGGACATGCGAATCTTCCAATAGGGATAATTTGTTCCATCGAAGAACGGTGGTTTGCCGGAACCACGCTCCATGTCGCCGTGGATCACGGACCGATTAAGGTGGAATGATCCTTCACCGGCTCCGATACCAATTGAAGGACCGAAAACGGCGACCAGAGGGGGGGTGAATGGGAGCCAAAATTTTCTTTCAAGAATAATTGGCTACTGTCCCAAAAATCACCACCAAAAGCGTGAACAGATCACTATGATGTCCTTGACTCAACTAGTGAGTGGATGTTCCCTAGGAACACAGCGGGACACCACAAACAAGCACGGAATAAGAACTAAACCGAGGAATGAAAAAGAGATACTCAGCTTCTATGGAGAGGAAGCGAGTTCTCAACTCAAAGTATCCATGCCAACTGGTGACAAGAATACTTAGAAAAAGATCCTTGAGACTCTTAGAAAATCAATGCGAAAGACGGATCTCAAAACGAGCACTCGAAAAGCCCAAACACAAATTTTCAGCAGCAGGTCCCGGAGGTTCCGCGTTTTTCCCCAGAGGCTCCGCATCCTGGAGGTTTCACGTTTTAGCCCGGAGGTTCCGCGTTTTTCGCGGAGGCTCCGCGCTGTACAGAAACAGCAACACGAACCAAGGAAGAACGGGTCAAAACTTGATCAAAACAACTCGGATTGACTTGAAACTTTGCAGGTAGGTTCTTGGGAGTGTTGAGAAGATATATTCAAGACATCAACACCCAATTTCAAGCCTATCACGAGAAATCAAAGAAAAACAAAAAAACACCGGTTCTTGAGACCTAGACCAAGAAATCGCCCGATCTGCGAGCTCGTGAGGAATTGGTTGATTTCCTTCGGTGGAAAGGCTTAACTCATGTCATAGCTCAAATCAATGCAACAAGAACGAACCAAAATGGTCTAGAAACGAAGAATCGACTCAAGAAGGAGAGGGGGAAGAAGAAGAACACGAAGAACACATCAAGAACACATGAATTGATTCAAACTCCGAACACCGGAGGACACAAGGTGATTAGGGCCACCATTCCCTCAAAGATTTATGGTTCTTACACTAATCGGTGGATTAGTGGACCTCTCTCTCACACAAGCAACTAGAGGAAGAAACCCTAAAGGAGAAAATGAAAATGGAGGAGGTGGGAGAGGTGAAGATGGCTTGGGGCTGCCATCCCCTATTTATCAGGGCTATTACACATTCCCCTAATTGCCCCTGGATACATAAGAGCTAAACCAATAAGCCCAAGGGCATAGAGGTCCAACCTGGTCTTCATGTTGATCCGACGGCCACCGCGCCTCCTCACCGGTAGCTTCGCTTCGACGCGAACTCCCCGATGCCGCCACGTGTCGTCCGTTCCTCCTCGGAACCTCCGCCCGGGTCTTGAGGCCCAAACCCGTAAACCCGCCTCTGATGGTTTTGTGGCCCAAACCATCAAACCGTCCCGCGAGTAGCGTACTCCATACGCGTCCCCCGCCATCCGACGCGTGTCACCTCCACGGTCAACACGGTCACTCCCACGTCTTCTCGCGCTTGTCGATGTCCCAAGTGTCAGCCACCGCGGCTAGCCACCCGGCCTCCGGGTCCCTCGGTCCAAGCCTCACGTCCGTCCTTCACCCCACCGGTCCATCAGCACGGCACGTCCTCCTTGACCTTCACCTCGCCGTCGGCTACCGCCTCCGTGCTCCACACCTGCACAACACAAGCCAAGAGACATGTCGCACACGAGGCTTTCGCCAAGGGAGGGTTAGTCACCAATCAACCTACTTCGTGGATCACATTGACAATTACTCATCACAAAATGAACACACAAGGGTACTTGTCAACCTTGTGTTCGCAAGTGAGATCCGTTCCTGCAGGCCAAGGGACAGGGACTTGCCATTGCCAACCAGAGGGAGGCAGCAAGGGCAATAGGCACAGCGCTCTTGAACAAAAGGACGAAGATTAACATGTTCTTTTTTTTATAACAAATTGACACCTTCTGTTTGATGCCTCATTCCGATCATACATTGATGTTCTATCTACCTTGCTCCTATCCTGGCAAAGGCCTCCGAAGCCGCTAGCTCATAAGTTCAGCAAAGATGCCCAGCACTGAGGTCCATGTTCATGACAATTTCTCAGGGATCTGATTTCTCAAAAAGGAGAAAAGGTTATTCAGATTTTTAGGTGATGTTTTTCTTGTTTGGATTCTCACGTGAATCCAAGAAATGTTTCTATTTATAACTCTAAATGCTAAAATCATTTGGCATTTTCCTTCTCAGAAACAGCTGAATCCTGTTTTTGAAGAGAGAGGATTTGGAGAATACCTCTCAAACGTAGGACACTGCAATGCCACATTGCCACTATACCATATCAATAAAATGGTAGTATATGAGATATTCATTATTAATTACAATTAGAAAAAAAACAAATAGAAACAATTGTCTGATGTACATGCATCATGCATGGACCGGCCGTGACCATTAATGGACCGTGTTGCTGCTAGGCCACTTGAGCTACCCGAAGCTAGCTACCTTGGCACTGCAAAAATTCTAACCAACTATATATATTGTACTAGTCTATATAGTTTTGTGACATGTTCATATATAGAGAACCATAAATCTTGCTTGACCAACTATATATATATATGGCGCATTATAAATCTGGCTTGAAGCTTGGCTCTACAAACTATGAGGCAAGCATGTGCACCATATATAGCAGCTCCCACCTAACGGAACAACTTCAGGCACACATGCATGATGCATCGAGCTTTTTGTTTACCTGCACGCATGTAATCAATTTGCTCAGCGGCAAATACCAAAAAAATCATTTTTACACAAAGTAGAAAGCAATTCAAATCTCATAACTGAGCACATAGTTTGCAGCATGATTTGTTACTTAATGCAAATTCATGAATTGATTTCGCGGCAAGACTTTCTTAGAAATAAAGTTGTTACGCATATATGAGTTACACCTATGTATTCATGCATCTGTTACTATCAAAATTGAGCAAGGTCGTATAAGTTGGTTCGGAGGGGTAATTAAGGATATCATCATGCACGTTGACACACCCACATATTGCTGATGAAGTAAATTGCACTCTTTTCCGGTGTGAACATACCAAAGGCAATAACAAAAGCATGTAAGAACATCATTCATAATTTCATATTATATTAATACTCCCTCGGTTTCAAATCGTAAGTTACTCTGGTTTTTCTACGTCCTACGCACCTAGGGATCTATTGTGTATATAGATTTGTAGTAAAAGTTGTATACCCAGAAAAGTGAAAACAACTTATGATTTAGAAGTGAGGGAGTATGTTTTATCAGTCACATGAAGAGGTTGAGGGGACGATCTCTCTTATCTCCCCTAATTTTTTAATGATGGTAACATCAACAAAAGTGGTAACATCCTAAGAGAAGGGGGTCAATTAGGATGTAGTTCCAAGATTATTTGCTCCAATAACAATACAAAGAATGCCGTTTGCATATAATAGAAAAACGGAAATGCTTGGAATAGGGCGTCCGATCACCCGGATGCCGCTTCCCGCACCGCAGAAATCACCACGCCGTCCGCTCGCTCCCACCTACGCCGCACAGCCCTGCCGCCATCCGCTCGCTCCATCCCCCGCTCGTGCGCCCATCCCGCGCCACGCAGCTCCCCAATCCCGCGCCGCCGCACCGCGTCCCCCGTCATGCTGTGCTCCATCTCCCGCGCGCTCCCCACTCCGCCTCGCGGCCTTCTCCAGTGTGCGGTCCGCCTTCTCCACCGGAGCGACCTGCCGCGGCCTTCTCCACCGGAGCAGCAAGCTCCGCGCCATCGGCGAGCTCGATCTACACCGGTGAACTCCCTCGTCGATGAGCCTCTATTCCCATGCAGCAAGCGCATGTTGCAAGCGTATATTTCAAATGTTTCAGATGTTTCAGAGGTATGTTCCAAGTGTTTTATATCGGTGTTGCAAAAGTAGACCGGGATGTTGAACGTGTTGTAATGGCTATACACGTATGTTTGAAGTGTATGTTCCAAATGTTTCAGCTGTTTCAGACATATGTTGCAAGTGTTTCATCTAGATGTTGCAAAAGTAGATTTGGATGTTGTATATACATGCATGTTGCAAACGTATGTTTCAAGTGTTTTAGTTGTTTCATACGTATGTTGCAAATGTTTCATCTAAATGTTATGTATGTTTGCAATGGCTACACACGTGTTTTCCTGACGTTTCATAAGTATGTTGCAAGCGTTTCAACTGTTTCTGACGTATGTTACAAGTGTTTTATCTGGATGTTGCAAAAATAAGTTTGGTGTTCCACGTGTTGCAATAAGACCCATTTGCCACAGCCGCCGGCTGCAGCTGCTAGGCATCGCCATGGGTCATCGTATGGGGGCCTGAGGCTAGTAAACGCATCCGGGGCATGCATCCACAGGCGGGGCAGATCACTGGGACCCACGTGGGCGCAGGCGGTCCGGAAGCGGAGCGGGTGCAGGCAAGCATTCGCATGGGAAAGGAGCGGCGCGGGAGGAAATGGAGCAGCATGGGGAGGTCCTACCTATGCGAGCAAATCCCACGTACTCACGGGTGTGCAGCAGGTGCGGCACCGTCCGACGCTATCTATCTGGATTGGACGTCTGGGCGCTAGCAAGTCCGAAATAGACATGGTAATGAAGTTAACTACAGCCATCGTCGTGAAGGACATGGGTGCGAGGCAAGCTCCGAGAGATCTCTCTCATAGTCTCATCTCTCTCTCGAACGCTTACTCATCCTCGACAGACAAATTCAGCAGACGATATCTTATCCAGACCAGGAATAATGGAGCTGCCCCAATCGCTCGATCGATCCGGAGAAATATATTTATCCAATCCTCGCTATCCATGAAGCTGCTTGCCTGCCTGCGTGTCTATCCAAGATGTAACCGGAGCGTACGGTCTATATAAACAAAAATTTTGCAACATTAATGCACACATACATACATGAGTCAAACTTGGCATGCATGCATGTCTTCCACCGAGCTGGTTTTTAAATAATCTCTATACGTACGTGGACCGGCAGAGACCAATAGATCATGCAGCAGCAGCAGGCATGCATGTTGCACGATTGCACATTTGCACTCATGCACGTTATTGCAATCTACCTCCCAACTGCTAACGTCTCATTGATCATGTGTAGCTGCACCCTGCACCTGCGTGAATGGGGCCCAAACCTACACGGCTGCATTGCATGCCGACGAGACGATCTCGCTCACTGGCCAGGCGCCCAGGCCACGGGCCTCGACCTCGATCGATCGGCAGCTGGCCACCGCACCTCGCTCTAGCCCGCCTATAAATACGCTGGGCTCGCATGCACATCACACTCATCAGCTCGCAGTCGCAGCTAGCTTTCCACAGTTGCAGTTCGGAGAGAAAGAGACCGAGATCGATAGCATCAATCATGGCGTCCAAGGCGCTCCTCGTGTTAGCGCTCCTGCTCGCTGCCACCTTCCTCGTCGCCTCCGCTAACGAGCAAGCCCGTGAGTTCATTCGATTTCATGCGAGCACTGTAGCTAATACTAATAATTAACTTCCACCCAAATACTAATTATCTGTACTATGTGTTGAGCTGTGGCAGAGGCCAAAGAGGAGAAGAAGGCGGAGGTCCAGGACTGGCACGGCGGGGGTGGCGGCTACCCTGGCGGCGGCGGCGGCGGGGGTGGCGGCTACCCTGGCGGCGGCGCCCACTGCCGGTGGGGTTGCTGCAACCACGGGTACCATGGCGGCTGCCGGTGCTGCTCGCACCCTGACCAGATACCGGAGCCCATGTACCGCCCTGAGCTCGTCGAGGTCCACAACTGATCATCAGTTGCTGCTACGTACTATGTCCGGCGATGATGGGCAGCAGGCACACGTCCTAGTACGTTCGTCCTGCGTAGTCAATAAAAGTTTGGTTCCACATCATCGTCATGAATAAAATATAAATAAGAGGGTGCGCGCACGCTTTGTGTGCGTAGTTGGAAACATCGATTTGCACGGCTGATCGATATATAATGTGTCTCTTCTATCATGCATCTCATGGAATAAATAGATTGTGCACAATATACATATATATATAGCACTCCCAAGGTCCACAAAACGAGACTATCGTTCCTTTTTGTTTTATTTTTTTTCATAAAACATCGTTCCTTTTTTATGATCATCACTGTTGGAAAAACACATCGCCAATGGTTAAACCTTTCTTTCTCGGTCTCTCCATCTATCACGATCAACATAGTTGATGCAAGTAGAAGAACGCAAAGTAGGGAAACTATTTCTCTGAATAATAATGATTACAATTGTAGGACTCTCACATATATACAGTCCGAATAAGGTTTGAGAGTTAAGTAAAAGCTCAGTAGCTCACATAGAAAACGTAGTGGAATTAGAATTTCTCCTCCTTTCACTGCCCGTATGTTTTATAAAAATCATAACAGAAAACGATCGAGGATCCTAATAATTCTTCAAACTCTGTTGTCCTCTGCAAAAAGGAAGAAAATAGCAAGGGCACCTAAAACAACTCACAAGCATCAAACTCCATTCCTTCACGGCCGATCGAATGTTGGGTGGGTAATCTAGAATCATGACAAACAAGCTCGATGTTGAAATCCTTGCCCCCATGCCTTTGGGCTTCAGTTGAGTACTGCTATGTCAAATATGTTCTCCAAATACTCTTGCCAACCAACTGATACGGCCATGAGGGGGGCATTGAATAAGCATTTTCCTATAAATTACTGTTAACCCGAGTATGGTCCCATAGGGCAAAGATCTAGAACGCTCGGATCACAAACAGATTGAGATGGCATGATCCTACTGAAACCGGCTTAGCCAATTTCATTGGGTTTCGCCTAGGAAAAGGTACTTAACTATCACAGTTCCACGGTGAATGATGGCTAGATTTATGAGCAAAACCCGCAAGGATCACTATCATGCTTTACTTGATAAATAACAGGTAGTTTCGTGCAGGCCAAGGGACAGGGACTTGCCATTGCCAACGTTCCTGCAGGCCAACGGGTGGGGATTGTCGTTCTGAACTAATGTTTAAAGGACAAAGGGCGCTCAGCATTGCATGCATGCGTTGGTGTGTGGGCCATACAGGTGACGTGGCTCTCTAAAATCACAGAGAAATCTTTAGTAGATATGAGTAGTCGATAGTTTGGGGGATACCATCTCTAAAGAATTATAGGGAATTTAGGCTAGGAACAACAAGGAACCAGAGGGAGGCAGCAAGAGCAATAGGCACAGAGCTCCTGAACAAAGGACGAAGATTGACATGTTCTCTCTTTTTTTTATAACAAATTGACATGTTCTGTTTGATGCCTCATTCCGATCATACATTGATGTTTTATCCACCTTGCTCCTATCCTGGCAAAGGCCTCCGAAGCCGCTAGCCCATAAGTTCAGCAAAGATGCCCAGCACTGAGGTCCATGTTCATGACAATTTCTCAGGGATCTGATTTCTCAAAAAGGAGAAAAGGTTATTCAGATTTTTAGGTGATGTTTTTCTTGTTTGGATTCTCACGTGAATCCAAGAAATGTTTCTATTTATAACTTTAAATGCTAAAATCATTCGGCATTTTCCTTCTCAGAAACAGCTCAATCCTGTTTTTGAAGAGAAAGGATTTGGAGAATACCTCCCAAACGTAGGACACTGTAATGCCACATTGCCACTATACCATATCAATAAAATGGTAGTATATGAGATATTCATTGTTAATTACAATTACAAAAAAACAAAAAAATAGAAACAATTGTCTGATGTACATGCATCATGCATGGACCGGCCGTGACCATTGTTAATGGACCGTGTTGCTGCTAGGCCACTTGAGCTACCCGAAGCTAGCTACCTTGGCACCGCAAAAAATCTAACCAACTATATGTATTGTACTAGTCTATATAGTTTTGTGACATGTTCATATATAGAGAACCATAAATCTTGCTTGACCAACTATATATGGCGCATTATAAATCTGGCTTGAAGCTTGGCTCTACAAACTATGAGGCAAGCATGTGCATCATATAGCAGCTCCCACCTAACGGAACAACTTCAGGGACGCATGCATGATGCATCGAGCTTTTTGTTTACCTGCATGTAATCAATTTGCTCAGCGGCAAATACCAAAAGAATCATTTTTATACAAAGTAGAAAGCAATTCAAATCTCATAACTGAGCACATAGTTTGCAGCATGATTTGTTACTTAACGCAAATTCATGAATTGATTTCGCGGCAAGACTTTCTTAGAAATAAAGTTGTTACACATATATGAGTTACACGTATGTATTCATGCATCTGTTCCTATCAAAATTGAGCAAGGTCGTATAAGTTGGTTTGGAGGGGTAATTAAGGATATCATCATGCACGTTGACACACCCACATATTGCTGATGAAGTAAATTGCACTCTTTTCCGGTGTGAACATACCAAAGGCAATAACAAAAGCATGTAAGAATATCATTCATAATTTCATATTATATTAATACTCCCTCGGATTCAAATCGTAAGTTAATCTGGTTTTTCTACGTCCTACGCACCTAGGGATCTATTGTGTATATAGATTTGTAGTAAAAGTTGTATACCTAGAAAAGTGAAAACAACTTATGATTTAGAAGTGAGGGAGTATGTTTTATCAGTCACATGAAGAGGTTGAGGGACGATCTCTCTTATCTCCCCTAATTTTTTAATGATGGTAACATCAACAAAAGTGGTAACATCCTAAGAGAAGGGGTCAATTAGGATGTAGTTCCAAGACTATTTGCTCCAATAACAATACAAAGACTGCCGTTTGCATATGATAGAAAAACAGAAATGCTTGGAATAGGGCGTCCGATCACCCGGACGCCGCTTCCCGCACCGCAAAAATCACCACGCCATCCGCTCGCTCCCACCTATGCCGCACAGCCCTGCCGCCATCCGCTCGCTCCATCCCCCGTGCGTGCGCCCATCCCGCGCCACGCAGCTCCCCAATCCCGCGCTGCCGCACCGCGTCCCACGTCATGTTGTGCTTCATCTCCCGCGCGCTCCCCACTCCACCTCACGGCCTTCTCCAGTGTGTGGTCCACCTTCTCCACCGGAGTGACCTGCCGCGGCCTTCTCCACTAGAGCAGCGAGCTCCACACATGTTGCAAACGTATATTTCAATTGTTTCAGATGTTTCAGAGGTATGTTCCAAGTGTTTTATATCGGTGTTGCAAAAGTAGACCGGGATGTTGAATGTGTTGCAATGGCTATATACGTATGTTTGAAGTGTATGTTCCAAATGTTTCAGTTGTTTCAGACATATGTTGCAAGTGTTTCATCTAGATGTTGCAAAAGTAGATTTGGATGTTGTATATACATGCGTGTTGCAAATGTATGTTTCAAGTGTTTTAGTTGTTTCATACGTATGTTGCAAATGTTTCATCTAAATGTTATGTATGTTTGCAATGGCTACACACGTGTTTTCCTGACGTTTCATAAGTATGTTGCAAGCGTTTCAACTGTTTCTGACGTATGTTGCAAGTGTTTCATCTGGATGTTGCAAAAGTAAATCTGGTGTTGCACATGTTGCAATAAGACCCATTTGCCACAGCCGCCGGCTGCAGTTGTTGGGCGTCGCCATGGGTCACCATATGGGTGTCTGAGGCTAGTAGACACATCCGGGGCATGCATCCACAGGCGGGGCAGATCACTGGGACCCACGTGGGCGCAGGCGGTCCGAAGCGGAGCGGGCGCAGGCAGGCATTCGCATGGGAAAGGAGCGGCGTGGGAGGAAACGGAGTAGCACGGGGAGGTCCCACCTGTGCGAGCAAATCCCACGTACTCACGGGTGTGCAGGAGGTGCGGCACCGTCCGACGCTATCTGTCCGGATTGGACGTCGGGGCACTAGCAAGTCCGAAATAGACATGGTAATGAAGTTAACTACAGCCATCGTCGTGAAGGACATGGGTGCGAGGCAAGCTCCGAGATCTCTCTCTCTCATAGTCTTATCCCTCTCTCTCGAACGCTTCCTCATCCTCGACAGACAAATTCAGCAGACGATATCTTATCCAGACCAGGAATAATGGAGCTGGCCCAATCGCTCGATCGATCCGGAGAAATATATTTATCCTATCCTCGCTATCCATGAAGCTGCTTGCCTGCCTGCGTGTCTATCCAAGATGTAACCGGAGCGTATGGTCTATATAAACAAAATTTTTGCAACATTAATGCACACATACATACATGAGTCAAACTTGGCAGGCATGCATGTCTTCCGCCGAGCTGGTTTTTAAATAATCTCTATACGTACGTGGACAGGCAGAGACCAATAGATCATGCAGCAGCAGCAGCAGGCATGCATGTTGCACGATTGCACATTTGCACTCATGCACGTTATTGCAATCTACCTCCCAACTGCTAACGTCTCATTGATCATGTGTAGCTGCACCCTGCACCTGCGTGCATGGGGCCCAAACCTACACGGCTGCATTGCATGCCGACGAGACGATCTCGATCACTGGCCAGGCGCCCAGGCCACGGGCCTCGACCTCGATCGATCGGCAGCTGGCCACCGCACCTCGCTCTAGCCCGCCTATAAATACGCTGGGCTCGCATGCACATCACACTCATCAGCTCGCAGTCGCAGCTAGCTTTCCACAGTTGCAGTTCGGAGAGAAAGAGACCGAGATCGATAGCATCAATCATGGCGTCCAAGGCGCTCCTCGTGTTAGCGCTCCTGCTCGCTGCCACCTTCCTCGTCGCCTCCGCTAACGAGCAAGCCCGTGAGTTCATTCGATTTCATGCGAGCACTGTAGCTAATACTAATAATTAACTTCCACCCAAATACTAATTATCTGTACTATGTGTTGAGCTGTGGCAGAGGCCAAAGAGGAGAAGAAGGCGGAGGTCCAGGACTGGCACGGCGGGGGTGGTGGCTACCCTGGCGGCGGCGGCGGCGGGGGCGGCGGCTACCCTGGCGGCCACTGCCGGTGGGGTTGCTGCAACCACGGGTACCATGGCGGCTGCCGGTGCTGCTCGCACCCTGACCAGATACCGGAGCCCATGTACCGCCCTGAGCTCGTCGAGGTCCACAACTGATCATCAGTTGCTGCTACGTACTATGTCCGGCGATGATGGGCAGCAGGCACACGTCCTAGTACGTTCGTCCTGCGTAGTCAATAAAAGTTTGGTTCCACATCATCGTCATGAATAAAATATAAATAAGAAGGTGCGCGCACGCTTTGTGTGCGTAGTTGGAAACATCGATTTGCACGGCTGATCGATATATAATGTGTCTCTTCTATCATGCATCTCATGGAATAAATAGATTGTGCACAATATACATATATATAGCACTCCCAAGGTCCACAAGACGAGACTATCGTTCCTTTTTGTTTTATTTTTTTTCATAAAACATCGTTCCTTTTTTATCATCATCACTGTTGGAAAAACACATCGCCAATGGTTAAACCTTTCTTTCTCGGTCTCTCCATCTATCACGATCAACATAGTTGATGCAAGTAGAAGAACGCAAAGTAAGGAAACTATTTCTCTGAATATTAATGATTACAATTGTAGGACTCACATATATACAGTCCGAATAAGGTTTGAGAGTTAAGTAAAAGCTCAGTAGCTCACATAGAAAACGTAGTGGAATTAGAATTTCTCCTCCTTTCACTGCCCGTATGTTTTATAAAAATCATAACAGAAAACGATCGAGGATCCTAGTAATTCTTCAAACTCTGTTGTCCTCTGCAAAAAGGAAGAAAATAGCAAGGGCACCTAAAACAACTCACAAGCATCAAACTCCATTCCTTCACGGCCGATCGAATGTTGGGTGGGTAATCTAGAATCATGACAAACAAGCTGGATGTTGAAATCCTTGCCCGCATGCCTTTGGGCTTCAGTTGAGTACTGCTATGTCAAATATGTTCTCCAAATACTCTTGCCAACCAACTGATACGGCTATGAGGGGGGCATTGAATAAGCATTTTCCTATAAATTACTGTTAACCCGAGTATGGTCCCATTCCCATAGGGCAAAGATCTAGAACGCTCGGATCACAAACAGATTGAGATGGCATGATCCTACTGAAACTGGCTTAGCGAATTTTATTGGGTTTCGCTTTCGCCTAGGAAAAGGTACTTAACTATCACACTTCCACGGTGAATGATGGCTAGATTTATGAGCAAAACCCGCAAGGATCACTATCATGCTTTACTTGATAAATAACAGGTAGTTTCGTGCAAACTAGTAAAGGAATAATCAAAGCTCTCATCAAGTAGGGACCCCGTCAGGGCGTGGACGTCGGCAAGTTTCTCTATGTTGGTGAGCAAGCCACCAAGAGTGCCACCCTTGATCATCGGATCAAGAGACGAACAATTATGCATGGTAGGGTGCACTTATCCCGTGAAGGGTCAAAAACCCTTACAAATCACATAAAAAATACAACTCTAAACTCAGATTTGCCTACCAAAACTAGCTTAGCCGGTTTTTGAGAGGTGTATCTTCCTGAAGTCATAATTTTCTCATCCGAACTCCAAATTGGGTGTTCTATATATGCATTTCAATCACCTAGTCAAGAGGAATGCAATGGTGGAATCCATCTTGCCATTTGAAAAGGTTACCAAAACAAGTCCAGTTAGGCTATTTTCCCCATATCATCCTAGATCCACCTCCTTTGGACAACTTTGGTTGTCAACATATGCCCCTTGTTTTTAGTTAAGCTTGCATACTAAAGAAACATTCTCAGAACCAAATTTGACTCATCATGATGATTACCTCTAGTGTATTAACCATGTTTTTGCTTTCAATGGCAATATAGAAGTCCAATGGGAATAGAACTCAATTCTTTCTTCAAGATGACAAATTTTGCTTCATGTCTTCACTCATATATTTTGATCTCTGTTGGAGCACATATCCCCTAAATTCTATAATTCAGTTTTCTCAATCCCCTACACCTGATTTCAAGGAGAAAGGGGAAAGAGGTTCTGGTGGAGATGCTTTAGAGTGGCAATCAAGAAAGAAATCAGGTTATCTGCCCACTAGATCACCGGTCATCTCATAATGCTATGAAATTTGACCTTATTTGGATATAAAACTGTCTCACTATTTCTCATTATCGATGCCTTATCCTGATGGAGGAAAGCTGTGAGAGAGTTGTTTCTGAGAGATCCTGCTCGACTAGCTATTCTGGAGTCACTAGTTGTTTGATCTCTCTTTTTAATAGCCAATAGAATTCTTTCAAGACTAGCTATTTAAAATCATTTGGACGCCCTTAGCCAGTTCCTCGAGTTGAACATATTTATTACATATAAATGCATGCATAGTACATCATGCCTGCCTGATAACCTATTATATTTACAATTTTTGATACACGTACACGTGTTAATAGTTCATGCTTGCATGCTTCCGAGTCAAATTTGCATGCATGTTTCCCACCGAGAGCATGCAAGATTTCAACGCGCAGAGATGACGCAGCTAGTGGCGGCTGAGCTACTTGCAAGCACGATAGGCAACGTTTTAATGCCATCCATTTCCTCCCAACGGCAAACGCTTATAATTATCCATGGGGCCCTAGTAGCCCTACAGTTGCATGCCGCCGACGACGGATCTCAGAAAGATCGGTAGCCATATCCAGCCCTCCTCGTCCTGCCTATAAATACGCTTGGTTTGCATGCATAGCTTCTCATCACACTCGCAGTTGATCCAGTAGAATTGCAGAGAAAAGAGAGGGACATAAACATGGCGTCGTCCAAGCGACTCCTCGTGTTGGCTCTCCTGCTCGCCGCCGTTTTCCTTGTCGCCTCAGCAGCTAACGAGCAAACCCGTGAGTTTGACTAGCTTCACTGCTTCAGTTAATTTTCAAGCAAAGCAAGCAAGCAGAACCGAAGTAGCTCGGTATATATACTTACTGTAACTTGCACTGTATATGTTTACGTATTGATTGGATCATGCAGAGCCGAGGAAGGACGACGAGAACAAAGCTGACGTGCAGGACTACCGTGGGGGCGGCTACCCCGGCGGCGGCTGGCGCGGCGGGGGTGGTTACCCTGGCCGTGGTGGCTACCCGGGCGGGGGCTGGCGGGGCGGGGGCGGCTACCCTGGCGGCGGCCACGGCGGCTACTGCCGGTGGGGATGCTGCAACCGCGGGTACTACGGCGGCTGCCGGTGCTGCTCGCGCGCCGACGAGATCCCGGAGCCCATGTACCGCCCAGAGTTCACCGAGGTCCACAACTGAAGCTACATGCCGATCAAGATATGCATGGACTCGTATCTTATAATAAGTACTACGTCCATGTCCATATCTAGGGCCTACTCTACTACTACGTCGTCGCCAGCAGAAGTCTGGTTTTGATTTTGAATAAATAAAGATGCATATGCGTCTATGTAGTGTGTGTACGTACGTCGTCTTAGTGTGGTGATTGGACTCACTAGCTATTGTCGTCGTGTTGTCTCTTGGTGTTGTACTTGCTTGGACCAAATGGTGTGTTTAATGTACAATTCATGCCATGGAATAAATAAATTATTAGAAGACATTAAAATGAACAATTAACCTGTTCTTTATATATACTGATAGAACGACATCGCAAAAAGGCTCACACTTTTTAGATCTAAACTTACACAATGTTCCTCCTACATTAATTTTCAGTCGCCTGAACGAAAACAGCGTGCCTGTCATTGATCCAGAAAGAACATGTTAAATCACATCAAAGGTTATGTCCAGGGCTACTCAATATCACATATATTAGTTAAAAATAAGGTGGTTTCAAAACTTGATTTGTGCGCTCTCCTGACAGCACATTATATTGATAATGAAATCAGAAATATACATATCAAACCTCAACAAGTGAACTGGAGTACAATCATCAGTTATAAACCCCAAACCTTGGCCACAAGTTTCTAACGCCGCTGAGGTCTGTTTGGTTGATCCATTGTGCGAATTGTGTAACACTGAGCACAAAAACCCAAAACACTTGTTCAAAAATTGCAATTTTTTTCAGAATTGGTTTGGAACATTGTAAAATGTAGTTTGGTTTAACTTCACTCAACAGTGTGAGCCACCAGGGATCAATTTACAAATGCTGGAGAAGATGGATGAGGCTGAAGATCGAGAAAAAAGAAGGAAGGATTTTGATGTTATCATCTTTTACTTTTCACCAGGAACAAAAAGGATCGGTCAAAATTGCTTACCTGACTAAAGATGACATACAACAATATTGTCTAGCACACAGGAAGCCTAGACAAGATTACGTCCTCAAAAAGGAAGACCACCAAGTCAATGTCTGTCTCTTCAGTCTTGCGTTGGCTCTCTTATTTTCAGTTTAGACGATGGTTCTGCCTTTTGGTTCGAGCCTCACAAGTTGTGTTTCGGTTCTGTCTCTGCATACCCCATGCGACCATTTGCAGAGAGCTGACTGCTGACACATATCTCTTCTCTGCTGCCAATACACTGAAAGAGAGAACACCTTACATACAGATACAGATGAACCGTAACAGTACCCATCACAAGGCACCATGCATGCATGCTGCAGGGTCAAACGCTGGATATGTCAACTCAAATAATGGAGCAGCATTAATTAGGCAAGCAGGCAGGCCAGGCCCACACAACGAGAAGGACCAGCCCCCTCACGAGGCCCAAATCCAAGGCCCTGAAAGATGAAAATACTTCTAAGCTAGATGTCCTTATCTTGATCTCTCAGTCTAGCAAAATATTTGGCTATTATTCTCACATTTGCATACAGTTAGCTTACAAGATTAGGCTGCGCAATTGTGCGCACTGTTACCAACTAAGCAAACTTGAATTGCTGCTATTTGTCTTTGGCATGCAAAGAATGAAATCAACTATGTTAGCCAAAACTTTCTTCTTTGCAGCTCCCTTGGATTTCTTTGCCTCAGCATTTCAGAAATGCCCCTGATAAACCAGTAACTTAACCGCAAATGCCAAGTCTTAGCCATGACATTCTTATCAAGTGGTCGTTTCGGAGACACCATCTTCAACGCCTCCTTCGAAATCCTCCTCCTCTTCCTCTTCCTCCTCTTCCTCCTCGCATTCCTCTTCCTCTGGAAGAGTATCTTGTGGTCCTGGACTTTGGTAAGGCCCTTGCTTCTGTAGGCTCCAATACATGATGCTTGCAGTAAGGGTGAGAATCATCTTTGGGTTCACCTGCCACAGCAAACAGGAACAGAAATTGAGCGAAGACCTCGGGTATGCCTAGTGTTAATTTTTATAAGCTTGTTAATTTTTTATATCGTTTTTGTCGAATTTATACATGCTACTAATACGGCATTCCTTTGTTACCTCCATTATGTCTTCAGGCAGCAAGAAGACAGTGCAACCTAGCTTCCTAGCAACACTGATGATGTATGTTGCATTCATCTTCTTCTCGTCCTCTGCAACCATGAAAGCAAATGACATGGTACTTGTGAAACTTCACAGGATAACACGATATATATACATGAAATTGATACGAACCATCCTCCCCCTTCTTCACCATGTTCCAATCAACAACCCTGCTCTGCACAGCACTTAGGAGCTCGAGAAAGAACACCCCATCTGCTATTGTTTTGTCCTAGAGAATCGAGAGAACAACTTAACGCTATGCACATAACAGGATAGCTCAATTTAGCCAAAATGGTGGAGGTTGATCGATGAACCTTGAAGCTTTCAATATGGGAAGTTTTGCCAGATTCCTTGACCTTGTTATTAGCCCAAATGAGAATGTCAGCGTCTGTGATCTCTTTCTCTTTAGAGTGGGATCTCAAGTTCTTTAGCAACTGTAGGATACTAGTCCTCATGAGTTGCCACAGGAAAGCTGTGAGTAAACAAAAACTCAATGAAGTAATCGAAGCACTTTTTCTCCTCTTATAGGAAATAGCAACTAACGGTCATTAATATCTCCAAAAAAAAGTAATTTAAGCCTCCTACTCACATATGTATGTGCTTGTTTTCTTTTTTTTCCTTTTAAAGAATAGGTGTTACTATATGATACAGTTGAATCTTGATATGATAGGCTAAAATAATATAATCTATCCATAATAAGTGAAAATGTGAACAACAAATCTAGAGCATCAAAGTAACAATTGGAATAAGATCAAAGAAGCTTATATATAAGCATGTATTTACCTAGAATTAGTTTCTTATTTCCTTGCACAATGTCATTTCCTGCTACATTTACCAGAGAAAAGTTCATCTCCTTCCCAATTTTGATAACCTGATTACAGTTTTCAACCTTTCTAAATGGCATAATAATTGGTGGTTTAGATGCATGCTTCCAGTTAACTGACCCAGGAGAAATTTTGTCAAGAACCTCTAGCATAACCCATCTGCAAATAAACTTCGGTAAGGTAGCAACATATATACCAAAAAAAGCTAAGGTTATTTTTTCTTAGAGATGAGTCTTACCCAGTCCTAACATCCTCAAACAAATGGTTCACATAAGTTGGAATTCCAAGACTGTTGATCCATAGGCGAAATGCTCTCTCTTCCCTGGATGCCTCCACATCATCAGGAGTATCTTGATGAACGGGAGCCACAGTGTTGGTTGATAGACCATTTCTGCACAAGTTTGTAATCGTTCCACACAAGATGCATTAACAAAGGGAGGAATGTTGTTCATAGTTTAGGCAGATATGATGAAGAGTCATGCTCTTTTATTTTAGAGGAGTAACTGAACAAACATTCAACATTCACTGTGGTGTGAATGCTATTGCAGTCTATGTAGATCATACTAGTGTATAAAAAACTAAATGGAAGACTAAAGTGGTAGAGACATGATATGTATTTCAGTTGTTTTTCCTGTATTTGCACATTCAAATGATAATCAAGATAATGATAGACATCTGTTCGTGTGTTAATAACTTTCCTCAAAACTAAAAATAAGAACAAAATTTCGCATGTCACGGGAATCTTCTCTATATTTGCACATTCATAGTTAATAAATATGCCTTCCTGGTTACACATATATAGTTTTTTTACAAAATTCATCTGATCGGTTTGTTTTTATTATCATCAAATGTTGAGTAATCCAGCTCCTAAAAAACAGAACAGCAACGCTAGGGAGATAATGTAATTCAAAACCATGTACACCGTTCACAAAAATAGAGAAGATTTTTCGTACAATGCATTTGAGAGGTTAAATTTCAATATCAAATTATTGTAATGTGTTCATGGTGAAGACATAGGCAAGAGGTATAAGTATAACACATGCTAGTTAATTGCTAAACTTTATTGTGAATTCTTGTCAACCTAAGATTCAGGCATAGGGAAGGTCTTTTCTCTCTACGTACTTACCTGTTTTGGAATATTTGAGCAACAAATGCCAAGTTAAGATTGGCCGAACCTTCAACAATATCTTTAGACGTTACATATCTTGTACAATCGAGCTTTTCTGCGGTTTCAAGTACTTTCTGCGCCCTCTCCTTTGGATCTGAAGTTTCTATCATGGTTTTTGAGCTAAGCTCTGGAGCAAGGGTGCTGAGAAGGTAAGCATACGCTTCACCATCCTGCATGTAGTCTATCCATAAGATACAGAACAACAAAATTACCCATAGTCATTATCACCATTTGTGTTAGCACTATTGGAAAATGTGGTGATTGGTGAATATATCAAGTGATTTGACAACCATACATAAACAAGCCACACATGTTGCAGTTGTTTCTGTCTATAAGGAAATGTCTTTTCCTGAATGCTATAGGTTGTCTAAGAAACATTTGTCTATAAGGAATGTCATGTGGAGGTGTATGACAATGAATAATATCTAGGTGTACTAAGATATACATACCTTCACATCAGTAGAGAAATTTGTCACAGTTTTTTTATACCCTGCTTTCTTGAGATGGAAGTTCATCCATTTAAGCAACATTTTATCTGGTGCTAAGGTGACCAGCTCCTCTGCTTCCTATATAGCATCATGGCAACACCAAATTAGCAATATTTTGTCAGTGAACAACAAATTAACCATGACTCAACTCTTTTTGTAATAACCATGTATTTATGTAGATAGTTCTTTCTACACATGCATGACATTCAAATTCATGATGATCCAAACCTTGCCATTATCATCAGCAACCAACTCTGCCAATTGAGGTGTTTTCTTTATGTCCAGATCAGCTAGTAGTTGTATCTGAGACAGGGTCAGTGAAACACATTGTGAACCACCATATAGTTGCTTGCAAATGATGTAGCAATTCAAAACTATACCGCTGAAGATTTCTTTACTAATTGCTAATTGATATAGTAATATTTGTGCGCACGCACCTTTATGATCTGGCATAACAGCCCAAGAACTAGATGAGGCTGCACAGAAGCATAAGATATTTAGTCCCCAAATGATATAACTGATTCATAAATTATAAATTGACTACCAAAGTGATAATGTTTATCTCATCCAATGTTTTGTTAATACTCCCTCCAATCACAGATAAGTGACATTTTGGGGTTTTCCCGAGTCAACCATTCCAAACTTGGTTGCATGTTACTTTTTATGTGTTGAGTAAGGATGTTTGAAAATGTTGTAAGGATATTTATTTCAAAATGTAGTATAATTTTATGGTTCTTACACCGGAGGACACCGGAGGACACAAGGTGATTAGGGCCACCATTCCCTCAAAGATTTATGGTTCTTACACTAATCGGTGGATTAGTGGACCTCTCTCTCACACAAGCAACTAGAGGAAGAAACCCTAAAGGAGAAAATGAAAATGGAGGAGGTGGGAGAGGTGAAGATGGCTTGGGGCTGCCATCCCCTATTTATCAGGGCTATTACACATTCCCCTAATTGCCCCTGGATACATAAGAGCTAAACCAATAAGCCCAAGGGCATAGAGGTCCAACCTGGTCTTCATGTTGATCCGACGGCCACCGCGCCTCCTCACCGGTAGCTTCGCTTCGACGCGAACTCCCCGATGCCGCCACGTGTCGTCCGTTCCTCCTCGGAACCTCCGCCCGGGTCTTGAGGCCCAAACCCGTAAACCCGCCTCTGATGGTTTTGTGGCCCAAACCATCAAACCGTCCCGCGAGTAGCGTACTCCATACGCGTCCCCCGCCATCCGACGCGTGTCACCTCCACGGTCAACACGGTCACTCCCACGTCTTCTCGCGCTTGTCGATGTCCCAAGTGTCAGCCACCGCGGCTAGCCACCCGGCCTCCGGGTCCCTCGGTCCAAGCCTCACGTCCGTCCTTCACCCCACCGGTCCATCAGCACGGCACGTCCTCCTTGACCTTCACCTCGCCGTCGGCTACCGCCTCCGTGCTCCACACCTGCACAACACAAGCCAAGAGACATGTCGCACACGAGGCTTTCGCCAAGGGAGGGTTAGTCACCAATCAACCTACTTCGTGGATCACATTGACAATTACTCATCACAAAATGAACACACAAGGGTACTTGTCAACCTTGTGTTCGCAAGTGAGATCCGTTCCTGCAGGCCAAGGGACAGGGACTTGCCATTGCCAACCAGAGGGAGGCAGCAAGGGCAATAGGCACAGCGCTCTTGAACAAAAGGACGAAGATTAACATGTTCTTTTTTTTATAACAAATTGACACCTTCTGTTTGATGCCTCATTCCGATCATACATTGATGTTCTATCTACCTTGCTCCTATCCTGGCAAAGGCCTCCGAAGCCGCTAGCTCATAAGTTCAGCAAAGATGCCCAGCACTGAGGTCCATGTTCATGACAATTTCTCAGGGATCTGATTTCTCAAAAAGGAGAAAAGGTTATTCAGATTTTTAGGTGATGTTTTTCTTGTTTGGATTCTCACGTGAATCCAAGAAATGTTTCTATTTATAACTCTAAATGCTAAAATCATTTGGCATTTTCCTTCTCAGAAACAGCTGAATCCTGTTTTTGAAGAGAGAGGATTTGGAGAATACCTCTCAAACGTAGGACACTGCAATGCCACATTGCCACTATACCATATCAATAAAATGGTAGTATATGAGATATTCATTATTAATTACAATTAGAAAAAAAACAAATAGAAACAATTGTCTGATGTACATGCATCATGCATGGACCGGCCGTGACCATTAATGGACCGTGTTGCTGCTAGGCCACTTGAGCTACCCGAAGCTAGCTACCTTGGCACTGCAAAAATTCTAACCAACTATATATATTGTACTAGTCTATATAGTTTTGTGACATGTTCATATATAGAGAACCATAAATCTTGCTTGACCAACTATATATATATATGGCGCATTATAAATCTGGCTTGAAGCTTGGCTCTACAAACTATGAGGCAAGCATGTGCACCATATATAGCAGCTCCCACCTAACGGAACAACTTCAGGCACACATGCATGATGCATCGAGCTTTTTGTTTACCTGCACGCATGTAATCAATTTGCTCAGCGGCAAATACCAAAAAAATCATTTTTACACAAAGTAGAAAGCAATTCAAATCTCATAACTGAGCACATAGTTTGCAGCATGATTTGTTACTTAATGCAAATTCATGAATTGATTTCGCGGCAAGACTTTCTTAGAAATAAAGTTGTTACGCATATATGAGTTACACCTATGTATTCATGCATCTGTTACTATCAAAATTGAGCAAGGTCGTATAAGTTGGTTCGGAGGGGTAATTAAGGATATCATCATGCACGTTGACACACCCACATATTGCTGATGAAGTAAATTGCACTCTTTTCCGGTGTGAACATACCAAAGGCAATAACAAAAGCATGTAAGAACATCATTCATAATTTCATATTATATTAATACTCCCTCGGTTTCAAATCGTAAGTTACTCTGGTTTTTCTACGTCCTACGCACCTAGGGATCTATTGTGTATATAGATTTGTAGTAAAAGTTGTATACCCAGAAAAGTGAAAACAACTTATGATTTAGAAGTGAGGGAGTATGTTTTATCAGTCACATGAAGAGGTTGAGGGGACGATCTCTCTTATCTCCCCTAATTTTTTAATGATGGTAACATCAACAAAAGTGGTAACATCCTAAGAGAAGGGGGTCAATTAGGATGTAGTTCCAAGATTATTTGCTCCAATAACAATACAAAGAATGCCGTTTGCATATAATAGAAAAACGGAAATGCTTGGAATAGGGCGTCCGATCACCCGGATGCCGCTTCCCGCACCGCAGAAATCACCACGCCGTCCGCTCGCTCCCACCTACGCCGCACAGCCCTGCCGCCATCCGCTCGCTCCATCCCCCGCTCGTGCGCCCATCCCGCGCCACGCAGCTCCCCAATCCCGCGCCGCCGCACCGCGTCCCCCGTCATGCTGTGCTCCATCTCCCGCGCGCTCCCCACTCCGCCTCGCGGCCTTCTCCAGTGTGCGGTCCGCCTTCTCCACCGGAGCGACCTGCCGCGGCCTTCTCCACCGGAGCAGCAAGCTCCGCGCCATCGGCGAGCTCGATCTACACCGGTGAACTCCCTCGTCGATGAGCCTCTATTCCCATGCAGCAAGCGCATGTTGCAAGCGTATATTTCAAATGTTTCAGATGTTTCAGAGGTATGTTCCAAGTGTTTTATATCGGTGTTGCAAAAGTAGACCGGGATGTTGAACGTGTTGTAATGGCTATACACGTATGTTTGAAGTGTATGTTCCAAATGTTTCAGCTGTTTCAGACATATGTTGCAAGTGTTTCATCTAGATGTTGCAAAAGTAGATTTGGATGTTGTATATACATGCATGTTGCAAACGTATGTTTCAAGTGTTTTAGTTGTTTCATACGTATGTTGCAAATGTTTCATCTAAATGTTATGTATGTTTGCAATGGCTACACACGTGTTTTCCTGACGTTTCATAAGTATGTTGCAAGCGTTTCAACTGTTTCTGACGTATGTTACAAGTGTTTTATCTGGATGTTGCAAAAATAAGTTTGGTGTTCCACGTGTTGCAATAAGACCCATTTGCCACAGCCGCCGGCTGCAGCTGCTAGGCATCGCCATGGGTCATCGTATGGGGGCCTGAGGCTAGTAAACGCATCCGGGGCATGCATCCACAGGCGGGGCAGATCACTGGGACCCACGTGGGCGCAGGCGGTCCGGAAGCGGAGCGGGTGCAGGCAAGCATTCGCATGGGAAAGGAGCGGCGCGGGAGGAAATGGAGCAGCATGGGGAGGTCCTACCTATGCGAGCAAATCCCACGTACTCACGGGTGTGCAGCAGGTGCGGCACCGTCCGACGCTATCTATCTGGATTGGACGTCTGGGCGCTAGCAAGTCCGAAATAGACATGGTAATGAAGTTAACTACAGCCATCGTCGTGAAGGACATGGGTGCGAGGCAAGCTCCGAGAGATCTCTCTCATAGTCTCATCTCTCTCTCGAACGCTTACTCATCCTCGACAGACAAATTCAGCAGACGATATCTTATCCAGACCAGGAATAATGGAGCTGCCCCAATCGCTCGATCGATCCGGAGAAATATATTTATCCAATCCTCGCTATCCATGAAGCTGCTTGCCTGCCTGCGTGTCTATCCAAGATGTAACCGGAGCGTACGGTCTATATAAACAAAAATTTTGCAACATTAATGCACACATACATACATGAGTCAAACTTGGCATGCATGCATGTCTTCCACCGAGCTGGTTTTTAAATAATCTCTATACGTACGTGGACCGGCAGAGACCAATAGATCATGCAGCAGCAGCAGGCATGCATGTTGCACGATTGCACATTTGCACTCATGCACGTTATTGCAATCTACCTCCCAACTGCTAACGTCTCATTGATCATGTGTAGCTGCACCCTGCACCTGCGTGAATGGGGCCCAAACCTACACGGCTGCATTGCATGCCGACGAGACGATCTCGCTCACTGGCCAGGCGCCCAGGCCACGGGCCTCGACCTCGATCGATCGGCAGCTGGCCACCGCACCTCGCTCTAGCCCGCCTATAAATACGCTGGGCTCGCATGCACATCACACTCATCAGCTCGCAGTCGCAGCTAGCTTTCCACAGTTGCAGTTCGGAGAGAAAGAGACCGAGATCGATAGCATCAATCATGGCGTCCAAGGCGCTCCTCGTGTTAGCGCTCCTGCTCGCTGCCACCTTCCTCGTCGCCTCCGCTAACGAGCAAGCCCGTGAGTTCATTCGATTTCATGCGAGCACTGTAGCTAATACTAATAATTAACTTCCACCCAAATACTAATTATCTGTACTATGTGTTGAGCTGTGGCAGAGGCCAAAGAGGAGAAGAAGGCGGAGGTCCAGGACTGGCACGGCGGGGGTGGCGGCTACCCTGGCGGCGGCGGCGGCGGGGGTGGCGGCTACCCTGGCGGCGGCGCCCACTGCCGGTGGGGTTGCTGCAACCACGGGTACCATGGCGGCTGCCGGTGCTGCTCGCACCCTGACCAGATACCGGAGCCCATGTACCGCCCTGAGCTCGTCGAGGTCCACAACTGATCATCAGTTGCTGCTACGTACTATGTCCGGCGATGATGGGCAGCAGGCACACGTCCTAGTACGTTCGTCCTGCGTAGTCAATAAAAGTTTGGTTCCACATCATCGTCATGAATAAAATATAAATAAGAGGGTGCGCGCACGCTTTGTGTGCGTAGTTGGAAACATCGATTTGCACGGCTGATCGATATATAATGTGTCTCTTCTATCATGCATCTCATGGAATAAATAGATTGTGCACAATATACATATATATATAGCACTCCCAAGGTCCACAAAACGAGACTATCGTTCCTTTTTGTTTTATTTTTTTTCATAAAACATCGTTCCTTTTTTATGATCATCACTGTTGGAAAAACACATCGCCAATGGTTAAACCTTTCTTTCTCGGTCTCTCCATCTATCACGATCAACATAGTTGATGCAAGTAGAAGAACGCAAAGTAGGGAAACTATTTCTCTGAATAATAATGATTACAATTGTAGGACTCTCACATATATACAGTCCGAATAAGGTTTGAGAGTTAAGTAAAAGCTCAGTAGCTCACATAGAAAACGTAGTGGAATTAGAATTTCTCCTCCTTTCACTGCCCGTATGTTTTATAAAAATCATAACAGAAAACGATCGAGGATCCTAATAATTCTTCAAACTCTGTTGTCCTCTGCAAAAAGGAAGAAAATAGCAAGGGCACCTAAAACAACTCACAAGCATCAAACTCCATTCCTTCACGGCCGATCGAATGTTGGGTGGGTAATCTAGAATCATGACAAACAAGCTCGATGTTGAAATCCTTGCCCCCATGCCTTTGGGCTTCAGTTGAGTACTGCTATGTCAAATATGTTCTCCAAATACTCTTGCCAACCAACTGATACGGCCATGAGGGGGGCATTGAATAAGCATTTTCCTATAAATTACTGTTAACCCGAGTATGGTCCCATAGGGCAAAGATCTAGAACGCTCGGATCACAAACAGATTGAGATGGCATGATCCTACTGAAACCGGCTTAGCCAATTTCATTGGGTTTCGCCTAGGAAAAGGTACTTAACTATCACAGTTCCACGGTGAATGATGGCTAGATTTATGAGCAAAACCCGCAAGGATCACTATCATGCTTTACTTGATAAATAACAGGTAGTTTCGTGCAGGCCAAGGGACAGGGACTTGCCATTGCCAACGTTCCTGCAGGCCAACGGGTGGGGATTGTCGTTCTGAACTAATGTTTAAAGGACAAAGGGCGCTCAGCATTGCATGCATGCGTTGGTGTGTGGGCCATACAGGTGACGTGGCTCTCTAAAATCACAGAGAAATCTTTAGTAGATATGAGTAGTCGATAGTTTGGGGGATACCATCTCTAAAGAATTATAGGGAATTTAGGCTAGGAACAACAAGGAACCAGAGGGAGGCAGCAAGAGCAATAGGCACAGAGCTCCTGAACAAAGGACGAAGATTGACATGTTCTCTCTTTTTTTTATAACAAATTGACATGTTCTGTTTGATGCCTCATTCCGATCATACATTGATGTTTTATCCACCTTGCTCCTATCCTGGCAAAGGCCTCCGAAGCCGCTAGCCCATAAGTTCAGCAAAGATGCCCAGCACTGAGGTCCATGTTCATGACAATTTCTCAGGGATCTGATTTCTCAAAAAGGAGAAAAGGTTATTCAGATTTTTAGGTGATGTTTTTCTTGTTTGGATTCTCACGTGAATCCAAGAAATGTTTCTATTTATAACTTTAAATGCTAAAATCATTCGGCATTTTCCTTCTCAGAAACAGCTCAATCCTGTTTTTGAAGAGAAAGGATTTGGAGAATACCTCCCAAACGTAGGACACTGTAATGCCACATTGCCACTATACCATATCAATAAAATGGTAGTATATGAGATATTCATTGTTAATTACAATTACAAAAAAACAAAAAAATAGAAACAATTGTCTGATGTACATGCATCATGCATGGACCGGCCGTGACCATTGTTAATGGACCGTGTTGCTGCTAGGCCACTTGAGCTACCCGAAGCTAGCTACCTTGGCACCGCAAAAAATCTAACCAACTATATGTATTGTACTAGTCTATATAGTTTTGTGACATGTTCATATATAGAGAACCATAAATCTTGCTTGACCAACTATATATGGCGCATTATAAATCTGGCTTGAAGCTTGGCTCTACAAACTATGAGGCAAGCATGTGCATCATATAGCAGCTCCCACCTAACGGAACAACTTCAGGGACGCATGCATGATGCATCGAGCTTTTTGTTTACCTGCATGTAATCAATTTGCTCAGCGGCAAATACCAAAAGAATCATTTTTATACAAAGTAGAAAGCAATTCAAATCTCATAACTGAGCACATAGTTTGCAGCATGATTTGTTACTTAACGCAAATTCATGAATTGATTTCGCGGCAAGACTTTCTTAGAAATAAAGTTGTTACACATATATGAGTTACACGTATGTATTCATGCATCTGTTCCTATCAAAATTGAGCAAGGTCGTATAAGTTGGTTTGGAGGGGTAATTAAGGATATCATCATGCACGTTGACACACCCACATATTGCTGATGAAGTAAATTGCACTCTTTTCCGGTGTGAACATACCAAAGGCAATAACAAAAGCATGTAAGAATATCATTCATAATTTCATATTATATTAATACTCCCTCGGATTCAAATCGTAAGTTAATCTGGTTTTTCTACGTCCTACGCACCTAGGGATCTATTGTGTATATAGATTTGTAGTAAAAGTTGTATACCTAGAAAAGTGAAAACAACTTATGATTTAGAAGTGAGGGAGTATGTTTTATCAGTCACATGAAGAGGTTGAGGGACGATCTCTCTTATCTCCCCTAATTTTTTAATGATGGTAACATCAACAAAAGTGGTAACATCCTAAGAGAAGGGGTCAATTAGGATGTAGTTCCAAGACTATTTGCTCCAATAACAATACAAAGACTGCCGTTTGCATATGATAGAAAAACAGAAATGCTTGGAATAGGGCGTCCGATCACCCGGACGCCGCTTCCCGCACCGCAAAAATCACCACGCCATCCGCTCGCTCCCACCTATGCCGCACAGCCCTGCCGCCATCCGCTCGCTCCATCCCCCGTGCGTGCGCCCATCCCGCGCCACGCAGCTCCCCAATCCCGCGCTGCCGCACCGCGTCCCACGTCATGTTGTGCTTCATCTCCCGCGCGCTCCCCACTCCACCTCACGGCCTTCTCCAGTGTGTGGTCCACCTTCTCCACCGGAGTGACCTGCCGCGGCCTTCTCCACTAGAGCAGCGAGCTCCACACATGTTGCAAACGTATATTTCAATTGTTTCAGATGTTTCAGAGGTATGTTCCAAGTGTTTTATATCGGTGTTGCAAAAGTAGACCGGGATGTTGAATGTGTTGCAATGGCTATATACGTATGTTTGAAGTGTATGTTCCAAATGTTTCAGTTGTTTCAGA
The DNA here is from genome assembly GCA_038087645.1 of Saccharum hybrid cultivar R570. NCBI lineage: Eukaryota > Viridiplantae > Streptophyta > Magnoliopsida > Poales > Poaceae > Saccharum > Saccharum hybrid cultivar. The sequence goes on from JAQSUU010000198.1 coordinate 5,344,040, forward strand.
CATATGTTGCAAGTGTTTCATCTAGATGTTGCAAAAGTAGATTTGGATGTTGTATATACATGCGTGTTGCAAATGTATGTTTCAAGTGTTTTAGTTGTTTCATACGTATGTTGCAAATGTTTCATCTAAATGTTATGTATGTTTGCAATGGCTACACACGTGTTTTCCTGACGTTTCATAAGTATGTTGCAAGCGTTTCAACTGTTTCTGACGTATGTTGCAAGTGTTTCATCTGGATGTTGCAAAAGTAAATCTGGTGTTGCACATGTTGCAATAAGACCCATTTGCCACAGCCGCCGGCTGCAGTTGTTGGGCGTCGCCATGGGTCACCATATGGGTGTCTGAGGCTAGTAGACACATCCGGGGCATGCATCCACAGGCGGGGCAGATCACTGGGACCCACGTGGGCGCAGGCGGTCCGAAGCGGAGCGGGCGCAGGCAGGCATTCGCATGGGAAAGGAGCGGCGTGGGAGGAAACGGAGTAGCACGGGGAGGTCCCACCTGTGCGAGCAAATCCCACGTACTCACGGGTGTGCAGGAGGTGCGGCACCGTCCGACGCTATCTGTCCGGATTGGACGTCGGGGCACTAGCAAGTCCGAAATAGACATGGTAATGAAGTTAACTACAGCCATCGTCGTGAAGGACATGGGTGCGAGGCAAGCTCCGAGATCTCTCTCTCTCATAGTCTTATCCCTCTCTCTCGAACGCTTCCTCATCCTCGACAGACAAATTCAGCAGACGATATCTTATCCAGACCAGGAATAATGGAGCTGGCCCAATCGCTCGATCGATCCGGAGAAATATATTTATCCTATCCTCGCTATCCATGAAGCTGCTTGCCTGCCTGCGTGTCTATCCAAGATGTAACCGGAGCGTATGGTCTATATAAACAAAATTTTTGCAACATTAATGCACACATACATACATGAGTCAAACTTGGCAGGCATGCATGTCTTCCGCCGAGCTGGTTTTTAAATAATCTCTATACGTACGTGGACAGGCAGAGACCAATAGATCATGCAGCAGCAGCAGCAGGCATGCATGTTGCACGATTGCACATTTGCACTCATGCACGTTATTGCAATCTACCTCCCAACTGCTAACGTCTCATTGATCATGTGTAGCTGCACCCTGCACCTGCGTGCATGGGGCCCAAACCTACACGGCTGCATTGCATGCCGACGAGACGATCTCGATCACTGGCCAGGCGCCCAGGCCACGGGCCTCGACCTCGATCGATCGGCAGCTGGCCACCGCACCTCGCTCTAGCCCGCCTATAAATACGCTGGGCTCGCATGCACATCACACTCATCAGCTCGCAGTCGCAGCTAGCTTTCCACAGTTGCAGTTCGGAGAGAAAGAGACCGAGATCGATAGCATCAATCATGGCGTCCAAGGCGCTCCTCGTGTTAGCGCTCCTGCTCGCTGCCACCTTCCTCGTCGCCTCCGCTAACGAGCAAGCCCGTGAGTTCATTCGATTTCATGCGAGCACTGTAGCTAATACTAATAATTAACTTCCACCCAAATACTAATTATCTGTACTATGTGTTGAGCTGTGGCAGAGGCCAAAGAGGAGAAGAAGGCGGAGGTCCAGGACTGGCACGGCGGGGGTGGTGGCTACCCTGGCGGCGGCGGCGGCGGGGGCGGCGGCTACCCTGGCGGCCACTGCCGGTGGGGTTGCTGCAACCACGGGTACCATGGCGGCTGCCGGTGCTGCTCGCACCCTGACCAGATACCGGAGCCCATGTACCGCCCTGAGCTCGTCGAGGTCCACAACTGATCATCAGTTGCTGCTACGTACTATGTCCGGCGATGATGGGCAGCAGGCACACGTCCTAGTACGTTCGTCCTGCGTAGTCAATAAAAGTTTGGTTCCACATCATCGTCATGAATAAAATATAAATAAGAAGGTGCGCGCACGCTTTGTGTGCGTAGTTGGAAACATCGATTTGCACGGCTGATCGATATATAATGTGTCTCTTCTATCATGCATCTCATGGAATAAATAGATTGTGCACAATATACATATATATAGCACTCCCAAGGTCCACAAGACGAGACTATCGTTCCTTTTTGTTTTATTTTTTTTCATAAAACATCGTTCCTTTTTTATCATCATCACTGTTGGAAAAACACATCGCCAATGGTTAAACCTTTCTTTCTCGGTCTCTCCATCTATCACGATCAACATAGTTGATGCAAGTAGAAGAACGCAAAGTAAGGAAACTATTTCTCTGAATATTAATGATTACAATTGTAGGACTCACATATATACAGTCCGAATAAGGTTTGAGAGTTAAGTAAAAGCTCAGTAGCTCACATAGAAAACGTAGTGGAATTAGAATTTCTCCTCCTTTCACTGCCCGTATGTTTTATAAAAATCATAACAGAAAACGATCGAGGATCCTAGTAATTCTTCAAACTCTGTTGTCCTCTGCAAAAAGGAAGAAAATAGCAAGGGCACCTAAAACAACTCACAAGCATCAAACTCCATTCCTTCACGGCCGATCGAATGTTGGGTGGGTAATCTAGAATCATGACAAACAAGCTGGATGTTGAAATCCTTGCCCGCATGCCTTTGGGCTTCAGTTGAGTACTGCTATGTCAAATATGTTCTCCAAATACTCTTGCCAACCAACTGATACGGCTATGAGGGGGGCATTGAATAAGCATTTTCCTATAAATTACTGTTAACCCGAGTATGGTCCCATTCCCATAGGGCAAAGATCTAGAACGCTCGGATCACAAACAGATTGAGATGGCATGATCCTACTGAAACTGGCTTAGCGAATTTTATTGGGTTTCGCTTTCGCCTAGGAAAAGGTACTTAACTATCACACTTCCACGGTGAATGATGGCTAGATTTATGAGCAAAACCCGCAAGGATCACTATCATGCTTTACTTGATAAATAACAGGTAGTTTCGTGCAAACTAGTAAAGGAATAATCAAAGCTCTCATCAAGTAGGGACCCCGTCAGGGCGTGGACGTCGGCAAGTTTCTCTATGTTGGTGAGCAAGCCACCAAGAGTGCCACCCTTGATCATCGGATCAAGAGACGAACAATTATGCATGGTAGGGTGCACTTATCCCGTGAAGGGTCAAAAACCCTTACAAATCACATAAAAAATACAACTCTAAACTCAGATTTGCCTACCAAAACTAGCTTAGCCGGTTTTTGAGAGGTGTATCTTCCTGAAGTCATAATTTTCTCATCCGAACTCCAAATTGGGTGTTCTATATATGCATTTCAATCACCTAGTCAAGAGGAATGCAATGGTGGAATCCATCTTGCCATTTGAAAAGGTTACCAAAACAAGTCCAGTTAGGCTATTTTCCCCATATCATCCTAGATCCACCTCCTTTGGACAACTTTGGTTGTCAACATATGCCCCTTGTTTTTAGTTAAGCTTGCATACTAAAGAAACATTCTCAGAACCAAATTTGACTCATCATGATGATTACCTCTAGTGTATTAACCATGTTTTTGCTTTCAATGGCAATATAGAAGTCCAATGGGAATAGAACTCAATTCTTTCTTCAAGATGACAAATTTTGCTTCATGTCTTCACTCATATATTTTGATCTCTGTTGGAGCACATATCCCCTAAATTCTATAATTCAGTTTTCTCAATCCCCTACACCTGATTTCAAGGAGAAAGGGGAAAGAGGTTCTGGTGGAGATGCTTTAGAGTGGCAATCAAGAAAGAAATCAGGTTATCTGCCCACTAGATCACCGGTCATCTCATAATGCTATGAAATTTGACCTTATTTGGATATAAAACTGTCTCACTATTTCTCATTATCGATGCCTTATCCTGATGGAGGAAAGCTGTGAGAGAGTTGTTTCTGAGAGATCCTGCTCGACTAGCTATTCTGGAGTCACTAGTTGTTTGATCTCTCTTTTTAATAGCCAATAGAATTCTTTCAAGACTAGCTATTTAAAATCATTTGGACGCCCTTAGCCAGTTCCTCGAGTTGAACATATTTATTACATATAAATGCATGCATAGTACATCATGCCTGCCTGATAACCTATTATATTTACAATTTTTGATACACGTACACGTGTTAATAGTTCATGCTTGCATGCTTCCGAGTCAAATTTGCATGCATGTTTCCCACCGAGAGCATGCAAGATTTCAACGCGCAGAGATGACGCAGCTAGTGGCGGCTGAGCTACTTGCAAGCACGATAGGCAACGTTTTAATGCCATCCATTTCCTCCCAACGGCAAACGCTTATAATTATCCATGGGGCCCTAGTAGCCCTACAGTTGCATGCCGCCGACGACGGATCTCAGAAAGATCGGTAGCCATATCCAGCCCTCCTCGTCCTGCCTATAAATACGCTTGGTTTGCATGCATAGCTTCTCATCACACTCGCAGTTGATCCAGTAGAATTGCAGAGAAAAGAGAGGGACATAAACATGGCGTCGTCCAAGCGACTCCTCGTGTTGGCTCTCCTGCTCGCCGCCGTTTTCCTTGTCGCCTCAGCAGCTAACGAGCAAACCCGTGAGTTTGACTAGCTTCACTGCTTCAGTTAATTTTCAAGCAAAGCAAGCAAGCAGAACCGAAGTAGCTCGGTATATATACTTACTGTAACTTGCACTGTATATGTTTACGTATTGATTGGATCATGCAGAGCCGAGGAAGGACGACGAGAACAAAGCTGACGTGCAGGACTACCGTGGGGGCGGCTACCCCGGCGGCGGCTGGCGCGGCGGGGGTGGTTACCCTGGCCGTGGTGGCTACCCGGGCGGGGGCTGGCGGGGCGGGGGCGGCTACCCTGGCGGCGGCCACGGCGGCTACTGCCGGTGGGGATGCTGCAACCGCGGGTACTACGGCGGCTGCCGGTGCTGCTCGCGCGCCGACGAGATCCCGGAGCCCATGTACCGCCCAGAGTTCACCGAGGTCCACAACTGAAGCTACATGCCGATCAAGATATGCATGGACTCGTATCTTATAATAAGTACTACGTCCATGTCCATATCTAGGGCCTACTCTACTACTACGTCGTCGCCAGCAGAAGTCTGGTTTTGATTTTGAATAAATAAAGATGCATATGCGTCTATGTAGTGTGTGTACGTACGTCGTCTTAGTGTGGTGATTGGACTCACTAGCTATTGTCGTCGTGTTGTCTCTTGGTGTTGTACTTGCTTGGACCAAATGGTGTGTTTAATGTACAATTCATGCCATGGAATAAATAAATTATTAGAAGACATTAAAATGAACAATTAACCTGTTCTTTATATATACTGATAGAACGACATCGCAAAAAGGCTCACACTTTTTAGATCTAAACTTACACAATGTTCCTCCTACATTAATTTTCAGTCGCCTGAACGAAAACAGCGTGCCTGTCATTGATCCAGAAAGAACATGTTAAATCACATCAAAGGTTATGTCCAGGGCTACTCAATATCACATATATTAGTTAAAAATAAGGTGGTTTCAAAACTTGATTTGTGCGCTCTCCTGACAGCACATTATATTGATAATGAAATCAGAAATATACATATCAAACCTCAACAAGTGAACTGGAGTACAATCATCAGTTATAAACCCCAAACCTTGGCCACAAGTTTCTAACGCCGCTGAGGTCTGTTTGGTTGATCCATTGTGCGAATTGTGTAACACTGAGCACAAAAACCCAAAACACTTGTTCAAAAATTGCAATTTTTTTCAGAATTGGTTTGGAACATTGTAAAATGTAGTTTGGTTTAACTTCACTCAACAGTGTGAGCCACCAGGGATCAATTTACAAATGCTGGAGAAGATGGATGAGGCTGAAGATCGAGAAAAAAGAAGGAAGGATTTTGATGTTATCATCTTTTACTTTTCACCAGGAACAAAAAGGATCGGTCAAAATTGCTTACCTGACTAAAGATGACATACAACAATATTGTCTAGCACACAGGAAGCCTAGACAAGATTACGTCCTCAAAAAGGAAGACCACCAAGTCAATGTCTGTCTCTTCAGTCTTGCGTTGGCTCTCTTATTTTCAGTTTAGACGATGGTTCTGCCTTTTGGTTCGAGCCTCACAAGTTGTGTTTCGGTTCTGTCTCTGCATACCCCATGCGACCATTTGCAGAGAGCTGACTGCTGACACATATCTCTTCTCTGCTGCCAATACACTGAAAGAGAGAACACCTTACATACAGATACAGATGAACCGTAACAGTACCCATCACAAGGCACCATGCATGCATGCTGCAGGGTCAAACGCTGGATATGTCAACTCAAATAATGGAGCAGCATTAATTAGGCAAGCAGGCAGGCCAGGCCCACACAACGAGAAGGACCAGCCCCCTCACGAGGCCCAAATCCAAGGCCCTGAAAGATGAAAATACTTCTAAGCTAGATGTCCTTATCTTGATCTCTCAGTCTAGCAAAATATTTGGCTATTATTCTCACATTTGCATACAGTTAGCTTACAAGATTAGGCTGCGCAATTGTGCGCACTGTTACCAACTAAGCAAACTTGAATTGCTGCTATTTGTCTTTGGCATGCAAAGAATGAAATCAACTATGTTAGCCAAAACTTTCTTCTTTGCAGCTCCCTTGGATTTCTTTGCCTCAGCATTTCAGAAATGCCCCTGATAAACCAGTAACTTAACCGCAAATGCCAAGTCTTAGCCATGACATTCTTATCAAGTGGTCGTTTCGGAGACACCATCTTCAACGCCTCCTTCGAAATCCTCCTCCTCTTCCTCTTCCTCCTCTTCCTCCTCGCATTCCTCTTCCTCTGGAAGAGTATCTTGTGGTCCTGGACTTTGGTAAGGCCCTTGCTTCTGTAGGCTCCAATACATGATGCTTGCAGTAAGGGTGAGAATCATCTTTGGGTTCACCTGCCACAGCAAACAGGAACAGAAATTGAGCGAAGACCTCGGGTATGCCTAGTGTTAATTTTTATAAGCTTGTTAATTTTTTATATCGTTTTTGTCGAATTTATACATGCTACTAATACGGCATTCCTTTGTTACCTCCATTATGTCTTCAGGCAGCAAGAAGACAGTGCAACCTAGCTTCCTAGCAACACTGATGATGTATGTTGCATTCATCTTCTTCTCGTCCTCTGCAACCATGAAAGCAAATGACATGGTACTTGTGAAACTTCACAGGATAACACGATATATATACATGAAATTGATACGAACCATCCTCCCCCTTCTTCACCATGTTCCAATCAACAACCCTGCTCTGCACAGCACTTAGGAGCTCGAGAAAGAACACCCCATCTGCTATTGTTTTGTCCTAGAGAATCGAGAGAACAACTTAACGCTATGCACATAACAGGATAGCTCAATTTAGCCAAAATGGTGGAGGTTGATCGATGAACCTTGAAGCTTTCAATATGGGAAGTTTTGCCAGATTCCTTGACCTTGTTATTAGCCCAAATGAGAATGTCAGCGTCTGTGATCTCTTTCTCTTTAGAGTGGGATCTCAAGTTCTTTAGCAACTGTAGGATACTAGTCCTCATGAGTTGCCACAGGAAAGCTGTGAGTAAACAAAAACTCAATGAAGTAATCGAAGCACTTTTTCTCCTCTTATAGGAAATAGCAACTAACGGTCATTAATATCTCCAAAAAAAAGTAATTTAAGCCTCCTACTCACATATGTATGTGCTTGTTTTCTTTTTTTTCCTTTTAAAGAATAGGTGTTACTATATGATACAGTTGAATCTTGATATGATAGGCTAAAATAATATAATCTATCCATAATAAGTGAAAATGTGAACAACAAATCTAGAGCATCAAAGTAACAATTGGAATAAGATCAAAGAAGCTTATATATAAGCATGTATTTACCTAGAATTAGTTTCTTATTTCCTTGCACAATGTCATTTCCTGCTACATTTACCAGAGAAAAGTTCATCTCCTTCCCAATTTTGATAACCTGATTACAGTTTTCAACCTTTCTAAATGGCATAATAATTGGTGGTTTAGATGCATGCTTCCAGTTAACTGACCCAGGAGAAATTTTGTCAAGAACCTCTAGCATAACCCATCTGCAAATAAACTTCGGTAAGGTAGCAACATATATACCAAAAAAAGCTAAGGTTATTTTTTCTTAGAGATGAGTCTTACCCAGTCCTAACATCCTCAAACAAATGGTTCACATAAGTTGGAATTCCAAGACTGTTGATCCATAGGCGAAATGCTCTCTCTTCCCTGGATGCCTCCACATCATCAGGAGTATCTTGATGAACGGGAGCCACAGTGTTGGTTGATAGACCATTTCTGCACAAGTTTGTAATCGTTCCACACAAGATGCATTAACAAAGGGAGGAATGTTGTTCATAGTTTAGGCAGATATGATGAAGAGTCATGCTCTTTTATTTTAGAGGAGTAACTGAACAAACATTCAACATTCACTGTGGTGTGAATGCTATTGCAGTCTATGTAGATCATACTAGTGTATAAAAAACTAAATGGAAGACTAAAGTGGTAGAGACATGATATGTATTTCAGTTGTTTTTCCTGTATTTGCACATTCAAATGATAATCAAGATAATGATAGACATCTGTTCGTGTGTTAATAACTTTCCTCAAAACTAAAAATAAGAACAAAATTTCGCATGTCACGGGAATCTTCTCTATATTTGCACATTCATAGTTAATAAATATGCCTTCCTGGTTACACATATATAGTTTTTTTACAAAATTCATCTGATCGGTTTGTTTTTATTATCATCAAATGTTGAGTAATCCAGCTCCTAAAAAACAGAACAGCAACGCTAGGGAGATAATGTAATTCAAAACCATGTACACCGTTCACAAAAATAGAGAAGATTTTTCGTACAATGCATTTGAGAGGTTAAATTTCAATATCAAATTATTGTAATGTGTTCATGGTGAAGACATAGGCAAGAGGTATAAGTATAACACATGCTAGTTAATTGCTAAACTTTATTGTGAATTCTTGTCAACCTAAGATTCAGGCATAGGGAAGGTCTTTTCTCTCTACGTACTTACCTGTTTTGGAATATTTGAGCAACAAATGCCAAGTTAAGATTGGCCGAACCTTCAACAATATCTTTAGACGTTACATATCTTGTACAATCGAGCTTTTCTGCGGTTTCAAGTACTTTCTGCGCCCTCTCCTTTGGATCTGAAGTTTCTATCATGGTTTTTGAGCTAAGCTCTGGAGCAAGGGTGCTGAGAAGGTAAGCATACGCTTCACCATCCTGCATGTAGTCTATCCATAAGATACAGAACAACAAAATTACCCATAGTCATTATCACCATTTGTGTTAGCACTATTGGAAAATGTGGTGATTGGTGAATATATCAAGTGATTTGACAACCATACATAAACAAGCCACACATGTTGCAGTTGTTTCTGTCTATAAGGAAATGTCTTTTCCTGAATGCTATAGGTTGTCTAAGAAACATTTGTCTATAAGGAATGTCATGTGGAGGTGTATGACAATGAATAATATCTAGGTGTACTAAGATATACATACCTTCACATCAGTAGAGAAATTTGTCACAGTTTTTTTATACCCTGCTTTCTTGAGATGGAAGTTCATCCATTTAAGCAACATTTTATCTGGTGCTAAGGTGACCAGCTCCTCTGCTTCCTATATAGCATCATGGCAACACCAAATTAGCAATATTTTGTCAGTGAACAACAAATTAACCATGACTCAACTCTTTTTGTAATAACCATGTATTTATGTAGATAGTTCTTTCTACACATGCATGACATTCAAATTCATGATGATCCAAACCTTGCCATTATCATCAGCAACCAACTCTGCCAATTGAGGTGTTTTCTTTATGTCCAGATCAGCTAGTAGTTGTATCTGAGACAGGGTCAGTGAAACACATTGTGAACCACCATATAGTTGCTTGCAAATGATGTAGCAATTCAAAACTATACCGCTGAAGATTTCTTTACTAATTGCTAATTGATATAGTAATATTTGTGCGCACGCACCTTTATGATCTGGCATAACAGCCCAAGAACTAGATGAGGCTGCACAGAAGCATAAGATATTTAGTCCCCAAATGATATAACTGATTCATAAATTATAAATTGACTACCAAAGTGATAATGTTTATCTCATCCAATGTTTTGTTAATACTCCCTCCAATCACAGATAAGTGACATTTTGGGGTTTTCCCGAGTCAACCATTCCAAACTTGGTTGCATGTTACTTTTTATGTGTTGAGTAAGGATGTTTGAAAATGTTGTAAGGATATTTATTTCAAAATGTAGTATAATTTTACCATGTTTTATAAAAGTTTTATAAGGAAAAATATACTAGTAAAAACTATGTTTTGAAGACCGTGTCGATGTCCAAAATGTAAAACATGATGGAGTATAAGAACTATTTCATTTTAAAAATGTTGTTGCAGACAACAATGTATTTCAACATAGTCAACAATTTGTCATTCCAAAATTGACTTCCTTATCTTCTTGACTAGTTATATTGGGAAAAAAGGAAAACAAAATCATAATTAGATAACATGAAAACATACTCTAGCTTCAATCAAATCTTGTGTTCCAATGTTAACAACAGTGCAACCAATGGCCTTTGCAGAGTTAAGACAAAGGGTATGGTTCTCGTTCCTCTCCCATGGGTTAAGATCCTTTTTTGTATTGATTGCTCTCTCATCTATTGTGCCCGGAACAGCAACATTGATCAACTTGCTGATTCATTACAAGATAAGGGGACAAGCCTTAGAAGATCATGAACAAAAGTTAAAATGAAGAAATGGCATAGTAGAAGAACATAAAAGCGTAGCAGTAACACTACTAATAAAAAGCCCACCAAAGTAGCACACCGTCCCGAACAAGATTGAATAGCTCGTTCGATGCTGGATCCACTGGCAAGAAATTCTTCAGGAAAGGGTCCTCTTTCAGAAAATTATTTATGTGGTTCACATAGGAAGTCTTCTCGGACTCGTTAATGACATGCAAGAGAGTAGTGGTGGAAGCTTTCAAAAACGACACAGATCCCTTCAGTTTCTTTTTGCCTCCTGATTTGCTGCTCCCTTTGGCTTGAAGATTTAAGTACTCCTAAAAAATTACAAGATTGCATTACTAAAGCAATTTTTCCCAACATAAATACAATGATAAATTGATAGTAGGTTAGACCAAAAAAATGATCCTATGTACCTTAAGGAACGGCTCGAATTCTATAGGTTGGTTCATATCAGGATAGGTCTCGCTTAAAAATTTGCTGACCTCTTCTTCGGATAGAACCTCATGGATGCCCCTCAGCTTTTCCATCACTGGGGGCAAATCTTTTATGGTTACATGCTCTGTGTTTGGTCTCTTTGCAGCTGCAAACTATTACAATAAAGGACAAAATAGGAGCAATGCGGTTAAACAATATGTAACATCAGAACTATGGACGTGAGTGAAAACTGATCGAAGTGATTAGTGCTTACCTTTGTTTTGAGGGTCCTGAGCTGCACTTGGGTGAACTGGCTCTGCAGCGCTGGATCAGAGACAAGAACACCAAAGAAGGTAGACATTGTCTTCCAATTACAGTGATCAGACTAGTTATTTTAACAATATTAAGTCTTGCACTTGGGCAATTGTCTTTTTCGTCACAAAATTATTTTCCTCAACTACAGGCAGACTAGTTGCCATTAACCTTCCATGGATTTTGTCCCAATATTAGCACTGAATGCATCAAAGCAACGAATAATGAGAACGGCAGGCGGATGCAAACGAAATCTGAAACACCCATGACAAGAACAAGAGAAGAAATCATCACTAACCTTACCAAGGGGCTGGCTAAAGTTAAAAATCCTCTGCCTTCAAAAAAGCACAATCTTCTTCTTCTTTTCTTCGGCTCAAATTACTCCGTCCTCACGGAAGATTGCTTCCTAGTAGACCCCAACAAAGGTGGGGGAGGGGACGTGTGGTTGGATTGCATGCAGCCATACAAAGAAAAAGACTTGAAACTTTGGGACAAGGGAAGCTAAAAAAGTGGCTCCCTCTCGCCCCGCCACAAATAGCTCGCCTGCTAATCTTAGGAGCTGAATCTCTGAGTGACTCCCCCGCCATAGAGGGTGTCATGGTGTCTCAGTATTAGGGAATGCTTGTGGACAGGGCCACAGGGGCGATGGACTATTCCAGCATGGATACCCTCTCGAAACCCTGGCTGACGTCCGCCATTGCGGATTCCAAGCTTTGTTTCAAAGGCCTCTGAAGGAAGAAGACGATACTCAACCACTTGGGCTAAGGGAACGCTTCATTGGGCTTCTACTTGGGCTGACCAGTGTATTCCGTAGCCCCAGCCCATTTGCTTTACCTCGATTTGAAGCACATAAAAAAATACTTGGTGGCTCGCGATCTTGCTTTATCGGCCAATGAAACGAAAGTTGGTACAAGTAAGCAGCTGATGCCAACTTATGTGCTACCATAATATCAATATTCCCATTAATGCATTATTTTACAGATTTAAGTAGTAGTCAATTTTTAATGAAAATTAAATACATGATGTTTGCAGTTTACGGTTCAATTGGAGGTGTTTTATAGGTGAGTGTTTGTAGGAAATATGATATTAGCCTCGCACTAGAAAGGTTGGAAATTGATTATGTAGTGCAGCCTGCCACCTGAAAATTGAAGATCAAATGTAATCTTTTTACAGGTACCAATTACTAATTTATTGTCTTATTTCGAAGCTGAAGTATAATGTCATCTATAATTGCTATGGTCTCTACTAATTTAGCACGGTAGCGTCAATAGTGAATATGGTGCCATGCGCTTCAGTTTTTAATCTAAGTGGCCTACCCTTGGCCCTGGTTGAGGGGGAGTGAGCATACCATGATGAGATTGTTAAATAGACTAATTTATTATATATATATGTTCTATTCTAAGAATTTTTTAGTTCCACCATTATGTATGTTTTTATATACACGTGTGTGCCGCACATGCATGTCTACTATTTTACAAAAAAAAAGAACAAAACTGGCAAATAATGAACAAATCTGGCAACTGACCGTGATTTGTCCCTCCAACCATGGGCATGCACTGCACTGCGTGCAAGGAATTCCAACTTCCAGCTTCGTTTTCTCCCTCCTAGCTTTTGCATGCACTGCATGCAAGGAATTCCATGGGCAAACAAAGAAAGTTATGAGCTCACTCGTCCATTATCCTCTCCTGTGCTCTTCGCCACGTCTCCTCCCCTCCCCTCGCTCGCTCCACTCGCCTTCGTCACTTGCCCTGCTCTAGACGGCACGGTAGTAGATGCTCCCGGCCCTTGCAATTTGAGAGTTCTCCCGCTCCCGTCTCTCTGCTGCAGCTAGGGTTGGTGTGCCTGCTTCTTCTCCGGCTGCAGTCCACTGACCACTTTGTCTTCTTCGCTGGCTCATGGTGGTGTTCGGTGTTCCACGACCCTCATCCTCTTCCTTTGTGGCTTATTTGCTTCCTCTTCTCCAGATCCGCTGCGGCCATGCCTGTTTGCCTGGACCTTCCACCTCGCTTGTTGTTTCCTCTGCTTGTTTGTCGCTCGTAGCAAGATGATGTCTCCTCTTGTCCCTTTTCTTGTGTGGATCTATTGTTTCTGGTTTATGGTTTGGTCCAAATCTTCAGATTATGCTTGTTTCTTCAGATTCATCACAATACTATGAAACCCCTTTCTATCGGCCTTATCAATCTTTCGATTTGCCTTTCTCCACCAATCTGCAAAGCTCAATTCATTACGTCTTGGAGCCACCTCTGTCCAGCTCAAGCTAAGCGCAAATTATACCAAAAATTGATCAGCAAACACACAAGTGGAGATGATATGTTGGGCAGGTTCCTCCTCCTAATCACATGGCACACATTGCTCGAGTGCGCTAGAGCTCCTTTTGCTAGTCAATTGCTGCCCAACAATTGTTTCGAATGGCCAGCCATAAAATACTTTACATTCTGACCTAGGACGGATTTAGCGGTGTGGCAGGGGGGCTCAAGCCCCCCTACCTCCGCTGATCCTATGGAGCCCCCCTAGAGCACCTCCAAGAATTTTTGCCATAGTTGCTTTGAGGAGGAGAGGCTGGAGGGTGAAGATTAACTTTTAGCCCCCTAATCTTTCATCATAGATCCATCACTGACCCTAACAGCACCCAAGATTTTCACATGCGTTTGCAAGGTTCAAAAGTGACCCAATCATATAGAAGCCTGTTTTTCTAGAAACCGCAATTACACAGGTTGTATTTCTCTGATATCAGTGGTAGGGGTCATCAAACTAGGCTTGAAGTTATCGAGCCAATCCAACACCCTTTCTGCAAATACTGTTTATGCTTTATTTTTGCATTGTACTGCTTATTATTCCATTATTGATGTTTTTAGGGTTTAACTTTTTTCAGTCTTCTCATGCGCATAACCAAAGGAACTGGTGCAAAAATATTCTGTTATGGGCTGAAACTTAAACATCTTTGTCTGCTCCAGGAAGAGTACATGGAGGGTGAAAAAGTTGGGAGGCTATCGTGCGAGCACCGGTACCATTGTGCTGCATAGGCCAGTGGCTTGGGCCTGGTGTCCAGTGTGCAAAGCGTCAGTAGTGCCTTCCAAGGGCTAAATAAGCATGTCGGGGGCGTTGGAACTTTATGGAAGGCTTGTAAACTGGCGTGTGTCCGAGAGTTCATGAACTGTTCCGTACATTACCTAAATGTGAACTTGTGAGTGAATAATAACATGCATGGGCTGGTTCACGAATAGTTTCTGAGCATCAAACTTCTTGAGTTCTTGGAATTGGATGCTTTAGATGTGCATGTTACACATTCAGGACTAGCAGAACTAGCGATGTCGGCGCTCAGCCATCTCCTAGCCCTTCATTCATCACCGCTTCTGGGTCATCGACGATGGCATTTCTGTTGCCGGCCAAGCCACTTGCGGGGCGGGGCGGGGCGGAGGTGGGAAGACGATCGACATGGACACCTAACTATTTCACCCACTTGATGTCGTGTGGCCATGGAATGCGTCCGTTTGTGTACATCATGCATACAGCTAACCCCATGCAAAAAAGGCGATGTCGCATCTTGCTAGTGCAAAGCGTTGCGCTAGTTGTGTAATGGTGTGTATGCCCCAACTGTTTCAGGTCGTTTTCATCCCTAATCCATACACCCCGATTGTTTTCGGCCATTTTCATCCCTAATCCACTAGCAGTTAATCTCTTCGTTCCAAATTTAAATTATTCTTGTTGTTGACTATGCACATTGTTCTTTCTATATACATTAGATATAGGCCATGTCTAGATGTATAACAAGGTTAGAACCACTTATAATTTGGGAGGGAGGGCTAGCTAATAGTTCGTAGCTAATATTAGTTAGCTAACTATTAATTGCCTACCTATTAGCTGTGTCTTTTCAAATTCTGATACAAGACAAATGGTTGTCAGATTGTGAACAGCCTTATAGCTTGATGAATGGCCTGATAACAAAGTCAAAGAGGAATATATTGTGCCAAGCCAATCCTATACTTTCTTCGTGTCTAAAGGAGGGGATTCATCATATGCATATTTTTAGAAAACCAAAAAAGAATTTGGTCCAAGGCCTAAGGAATTATTTACATCATACCTCCGTCTGTATTGAAATTAAATGCACTCCACATATGTTCATGACCTTTACCCTTAGCACTCGGCAACCTATAAGATCTTCTTAATAAGAGATACATATATATAATACAATTCTCTTTCTTTTTGTAAAATAATACAATTATCTTTTACGGTGCATGCATGTGTTCATCTCTTTAAATTAATATATAAATGCCAGCACAATGTTGATGGTCATTAACGTCAAATATAAACTGTCAATATGACTTATTATTCTTATAATCAATTACCAACATAGGTATATTGGTTTAAATTAAGTATTTCTACAAGTTTTGATGTTTCTGTGAATGTAGGTTTATCCAGAAAAAACGGACCAAGTGGGCCATACTACATCAGTAAATCAAGTCCATTCAACACGAAACCGACTCCACTAGGCTCTAATCCACCATCCAAGAGATAATGACAAAGATCCACGTCGAAAGAAGCCAAAGGTGGGGTTGAGCGACCCCACATGTAGGTCGGTCAACCCGTCCAAGTTTCTATTTGACTCTATGACATGTGGGCACCTGCTAGAAGAAGACTCACGTCGGAAGGAGCCAGAGGTGGGGTTGGCCGACCACACATGTAGGTCGACTGACCACCCCCGGTCCACCTGTCGGCACCAGAATTGTTCCACCGCCTCTAAGGATGAATCTCCACCATTTATTAAGGTCAGTCCGTATGGAGAGTCGAGATTAAGCCGTGCCACAGATTCATGGGCCCACAGGGTGGCTGGCGCCTCCTATAAAAGGACCCCCAGATCCCCCTAGAAGGCATCACAATTCAAGAGAAGAATAGTCCTCTAGAGTAGGCTCTATTCTTTATACGTAGAAAATAACGAGTTAGAGAGTGAGGGAAGAGTTTGGAGGAAGTACCGGGTTTGTCGATACTATCTCTACAACTTGTACCTTAGTGGATTCGGGGTCTATTCGAGCCTGCACTCGAGACAACTCTAGTAATTGATTTCTAATTTAAAGTAGTTTTGCATTTTTGTGTTCATCGGGATCACGACTCGTTAGAGTGCTTTAATCCTTGGCTGCAGGGTTAAGGTAGTAATCGTTAGTATAAGCGTGGTGCTTAGACTCTAGGCTATTCGTGGATACACCCTACATTCCGGATCATGTGGTAGATCAAGAGAGTGATAGTCTTTTGATTATCTGTAGTCTACCTCCCATTTGTAGGATTAGTAGGACTTGTGTTACGACGGAAGAAGTCATACTCTGTTTACACTCTTCCTTAGTAATGTCCCCAGGTGAACACTAGAATACAACGCTAACTTAAGTTAGAAGTTAAAAGCCTTACAAGTCCTCTCTACACTCATATTTATCCTTAACCTTGTTGCTATCCCTGGTCAAGTTAATCCGTTGTTAACCTAACACATTTTCCTGTGGATATGATACTTGGAATACTCCTGATAAAAAGCTTTAGAGGTATCCGTACACTTGTGGATTTATCTATAAGAAATACCAACACACAACACACTATTCTATGAAGACCTTCGAAGAATATTGAGACACACGGCATCACCATTGGTCCCTCGCTTGCTATTAAGCATAATAATAATAGGACGTGGCTAACGTGCGGCCACGTGAAACGCACACCTCCTCGACCCTGCCCTCCTCGCCTTCTTCCTCCTCATGCGCCCGATGCCCACTGCCCATAGCGACCTCCTCCTTCCCCTCCCCCTCCTGCAGCCTCCATGGCTATGGGCGCCCCCGCCCCGATCTAGCACACGTGAGACTTTCTTTTTTTATATAATCAACGTTCGAACTGTTTGACTTCTCAAAAATGATAGGATAAAGGTACTCATCGTGAGTTGCCTTCCCTACACTCCGCTGAAAATAAATGTAAAGACTATTGTAAGATTGAACAAGACAACTCAAAAGATGTTTGGCAGGACTTCTCCTGAGGGGCTCCTCCGGAGGAGCCAGAGCCCTTTTGGAGGATGTGGCTCCTCAAGAACAGCTCTAGCTCCTTTGTTTTTATTTAAAACTAGGTACATGTCCATGCGTTGCAATGAGAAGAAAAAATAACGCCTGACAACCTCAATATAGGCTGATATCATGTTTCAAAGGTAATACATTTATGTGATTCTATTAAAGAATCATCTTAACCATTCATGATTATTGGATTATGATTCCAATATGCTAAACACTAATTGCAGCCTTGTACAATTATTCACATGTGATCCAATTATTTTCAAGGATAGTAAAAAAAGTATGTGCACTGGCATTGCCACAATTGTTAGTTCCGACCATAGGGTGTATGCTGTCATGAGTGAAGTGAGACCGAATTGTTCAAAACATGTATTATTGACAACTCTATCAGTTCACTTTTGGACCACGTATTGTTTTTTATCCAATTGGTTCTCTTTCAAGTTCAACCAAAGGGTCACGACATTAAGCTTCAACAGACTCATGGATTAAGTCGAGCACTCAACAGTTTAAGTATTTATCCAAAAAAATACATTCCAGAACCAAATCTTATGGTATTCATCCTTCGCCTTATATCGTTGTCTGTGTGGAGCATGCCTTAAAATAAACCACGCTTACATTCTTCTAATTAATTTGTCTCTCGGCCAAAGCCAACCTATTGAATTTTAGAGCCATACAAGCATTTCATTACTCCCTCCATTGCCAACAACAACAACCAATATATATATATATATATATATATATATATATATATATATATATATTACCTTACAGTTGGCTACAAAATAACTTATTTTGTAGCTAGTTATAGAGTATACTATATATATATATATATATATATATATATATATCATAGAACACCACACCAAGTCTAATAAAAAATGGATGATATTACCACTCCCTCCATTCCAGTGATCTTTCAATCTCTCTTCCAGTAATATCAGCAGAATGGTCAATTCTGTTGCGAGATATCCACCTTCCATGGCAAGGTGCAGGTTCCTATCTTCACCATGGTCGAATGAGGCACCCATGGAAATTATGACACGCTCTGAACCTTCTGTGCAAACTAACTGAAAGACAGCACAAAGATTATTTATTAGCTAACAAATGTGAATGAACGACTGTACAAACGCACGGAAGAATTTGTTCACAAGCGATGATTTGCTGTAAAATACATCGAGACAACATTGAGGCGATTGAAAAACTACTATATGAATGGTGGATGCTAAAGCTTACCCTGACGTTCTCTTCATCACATAGATAAGCCCCTGTAACAATATTTTTGGTCTTTCATACATATGGTCTGTCTTTGGCCATCTAGGTGCATTAATGATCATACATGTGAATTTGAAACCAGGGTTCACCTTTGGAATCACAATAATAATTTGTCGATGTTAAAAAAGGCTCAAGCTATTTGAAACAAGATTGCTTCAGACAAATGGCTAATTAAAACACAACAACAAAAGATCACCGAGAGAAGTTACTGCTCACTGTAAGTCAAATTCACTTGTCGGAAAAGGAGAGATGGCATCCAATATGGAGCCACACATTTACTAAAATATCGAAAATGAGAGGTTTTCAAGGATAACTCTGATGCCTAGCTATGCTATAAAACCTGGCTCAAGCTGATTAGAATTACTCTCTGGATGGAAGAAAATGGTAGCATTATCACTGTAGCATCCTGCTGAAGAATAAATACATTTCAAGAAGGGAGCAACAGTAGGCTGTAATTCTCTTTAAAAAAACTCAATTCAATTTTACAACACAAATAAAATGATACCTAGATAATTATTTTTCTACCTTCAGATCTTTTCACTCTAAGGAACATAATGGGCCTTCTAATTGCCATATTTGGTATGGCAATAAACTCCTACTTCCCAGTAAGAGAGGGCAAGAAGAAGTCCGCAAATGATGCTCTGCCAGTTCCACAGTTTTTAAATTTTCCCATCCTTGAATAACAAGCATTATAATTCATATTTATCATAGATATGTACTCCTAGTTTTCATGGAACAAAAGAAAACAAAACTGATAAGCATAGAACAGCCTTGGCAATGACTATTCACTACCCTACTTCCTATACTCGGCAGCAATAATCAAGAGTCCATTTTTATCAAACTAACTACAGTATGGTTGAATCTTCAATTTTGGTACAATCAAGATGAAATAAGCATTAAGATTTGAAAAAAAAATAAAATTACTTTAGATTTGAATAGAATTGGCACACTGACCAGAGTCAGTATTTTAAACTGTTTATGCCTTAATTCATGCAATTTGCAATAAGCATTAGCGTGGTACAGATAGACAAAATTTATGGCGCTTAAAATACTGTGAACCAGATTGGACCTTATGGTGTTTAGAAAATGAATGTGGGCCACAAGAGCCATTGCAGATTTCGTTCAGAGAAAGCACAATGAAATTACCTGAGTTTCTGCAACCAGACTATCAGCCCTTGCCCAAACTACAACTCAACACAGATTGAACAGGAAACAAACAAGAGCACGAGCTATGCCTATGCTGTGCAGTTCTGTGCTTTTCATGTTTGTGAAGCCAAATCATCGTTATATTAATCAGTTACCTCTTCCAATAGGCGTGCCTTCTTGCAGTATCATTGAACCACGGCGTCCGCCTCTACCTCCCTTTCCTACTCCAGAAAACTGAACCCTGCAAAAAGTAACCTTGAAATCTGAATCTGCTCATACCTGATGATCGCAAGAATACAATGCCCTTCGGATTCTATTTTTTTAGATAATGAATGCCCTTCCACAAAAGCACTTGGGTACTGTAGTTGTGCTTGAGACATTATTTTTCTATAAGCTAATAGGGAAATGGGGGATTCACTTATGCTTCAACATAGGCGACCAAGAAAATGTAGAAATAGACTGTCCCAGCTTCAGGAACTAATGGTGCTCAGCCGCTCACTGAAACTGAATTTGACCATAGTAGAAATAGACTGTCCTAACAGAATAGTGGAAAAAGTTTATGCATCCAGTGTACTGAAACTGAAACTGACCATGGATGATCTAGATATGGTAACCAATTTAATTCACTGGACAGGTGTCGTCGACTGACACATTTCAGTTACAAAAACATGCTAGAGTCAATTCTATCAGAATACTATAACAGATTCAACACATGAGCTGGACCAAAAGAAACTCCCATCGAAGGATACATACAAGTCCATTTGCTGGGCTAAGAGCCTAAGACTACTCCCAGTGCCACAAGAAATTTGGCACTGCGATTTGATTCAAAGACCAGCTACCAAACCCCATCGAATTCAGGCCTGTTCGCTGATTTGTTGTGAGAGAAAAACATTGTACTATGGCTGATAAGTTCAAGTGAACAGGGCCTCAAGCAGTGGACAAATATGCTCACGCTAAAAAAGGATCAAATGTTGTCTTACTTGCATTTAACAAGAATGAATGGTAGAATACACGTACATGACGAAGCCTTAAATCAGCAGATTGCTAAACTGAAATGACACGAGAAACATCGGCCACAAATAGGCGGCCGATGAATGAATGTTTTGAAACCTCAACCTCAACCTACAGTACAGCAGCACAAGCACTCGAGCTGAGTGCACCCTCCCTACATTCATCTCCAATCATAAGAATCAGCACGATGCGCTGATTATTTATTGGTAAACATGCTATTGGATGGGCCCGAATCGGACCCCACCAGAGATGCTCCTGCCGTTGGCTGTTGTCCTGCTCAGCTTTACTGCTCAACCACCTCCCCTGCAGGAGTGCCAACAGAAGAGGCCCTCGCCTGTACCGCAGTTTGCCCCAAAGCGGTGAAACTTGGAGGCAGCTGGTACAGAGGGTGACTCCCCTCAGATTCACCCAGGTAGGCTTGCCCCAAACAGTAGCCCGGTGCCCAGGATACAGGGACAGCTACTGCATTCCCGACTTGAATATACCTATCGCCATTAGAGAAAGTACACATGTTCAGAGGCAAGGATTACAACGCAGCATGATCCTGCTTCTGATTTCAAGAGCTGTAACTGACTGATCAATGGCTTACTGCTGACAACTTTCAAGAGTGACTAGATCAGGTACATGCAAACTGAAAAGAGGAACTTACTTCTCCTTGATCGGGCCAAACAATCTGTAGTAATCAAGGAAGCCCTGTAACCTTGCGTTCTCGTGAACAGTCAGGACTCTTGCTTGAGTCGGATGCAATATAGCCTGTGGACAACATGCTTAATCAGGATCATATGCCGACAACACTAACATTAAATACAGTTGCAGGGATTAGCATAAAGGGGTAGTTTGTACTGAAGCTGACCTGGTTGTGAGGCTCTGCTCTGGTTACAACTGTAGGAACTGTCTCGTCCCACCACAGGCGCCCAAATGGCCTACAACATCATATGTAAGGACAAGTTACCAATA
Organism: Saccharum hybrid cultivar R570; assembly: GCA_038087645.1. Lineage (NCBI taxonomy): Eukaryota > Viridiplantae > Streptophyta > Magnoliopsida > Poales > Poaceae > Saccharum > Saccharum hybrid cultivar. The sequence goes on from JAQSUU010000198.1 coordinate 5,365,899, forward strand.
ACCTACTTTTTTTCAAAAAAAAAAGGGGGGGACCATTTTGTAACTTACTTGAGTGATTTGCCCTTGATGAATGACATTGCATAGTCAGGAACCTAGATAACAAAGATTTGTACAAAATCTTATCATGTCTTAACTATGAATCTTACAGTAGTTGCAGCATCTCATCAGTTATGAGTCTGAAAAAGTAATATAAATGTTTCACTGTTATGGAAACAACAGCACAAAATAACACATACCAGTGGTTTTCCAGATGGAAGTTTCACAAGGTCGATTTATGTATCCCACTCAACAATATTGTTTGCTCCAACCTTGACACCCTTTAGGTCACGGAAGTTGGCTCCCTGTCATAGGAAAGAGTGATGACTGTTTCAGAAGGAGAAACAACAAAGGAAGGCACAACTGCTATCAAGCCACCAACTTTCTTGACAGGAATTTGCTGAACCCACTCATAATCATCATTGTTAAGTCGTAAGGGCTGGTGATCCAAGAGCTTGCCTTCATCTGGACCAGCCTCATCACCAAAGGACCAATCCAACATGTCTGAAAGAATAAAACAGAGTGAACTTGCTGTAGTAATAGCAAAGGGCCAAGAAAAAAAGGTGGTTCTTCTGAAATTCATAGAGAAGCTCAACCAGTAAAGTTCACTGGGCCTTTTACCTTTACGACCAAGTCGAATGTAGCGCTGGAATTCTGTCTTGGGGGAACCACCATACTCCATTACATCGTTAGGTTGATGGTTTTCAACCTACAAAGAAGAGTAAGATTGCATGCACATTGAGAAATGTATGAACTTTACAAAACACTTGCCTTTGGCAAATCTGAAATTGCATCACCAAGAAGCAATGCTTTCTTCAGGGATGGTTTTTTTGTCTCATCATATGCAACCATACATTGTTGCAAACAAATTCAGTTTGTCAATAAATTTTACACATTTCAAAGGATTTCAAAGTAGTGAGTGCACTTACCGAAAAGGCATTAGGGGCTCCTCCACGTACTACAACATCATATGTAGGCAGAGGATACTTAGGGAGCACCTACATTGTCAAATACACCTGGTTAGCCAACCATCAATAATGCAACACAAATCTAGCAAAGCATATAAAGCAGCAAGGTACAAAACAAACCATCGAAGAAAGAGCACCCCAGAGGAACACACGCATCCTGAACTGTGGCAGACCATAGCAGCCTACTACCATCATTCCAAGGCGTGCTTGGTACTTCATAGCAACTAGGCAACTCAAAGCATATTTTCCTAGGTAGCCATCAGCAAATTTTAGTATGTCCACAACATTTTCCATGAGAACATACTTGGGCTTCAAGTACGCCACAATATCCATGAAAGTCACAATTTGCTTGTTTTTCTCATCTTTAAGTGGCTCATCACGGTTTCTGAACCGATTAAACCCACTGATACCTTGACATGGTGGGCCTCCACAAATGACATCAACATCACCCTTTTGAAAGAATAGATTAGTTAGATATCACCCAAAAAAATGGGGAGCTAAACAAACAGGGAGGAAAACCGCACCCAACTAAATACTCACAAGCAGTGGGAGAATTTTTCTTCTGTGCCCTTCTTGTACAAATTCTCTAATTTTCAGTGGGCAATCACTGGTTTGTGAAACAAGGATTAGAGTGCAAATAGAGATGTACAAGGCAACAAGCAGATGACATACCAAATACTAACCTCAGGTTATCAATCGGTTCCCATGTATCCTCTTCAGGACCATATCCTTCCCACTGGACCTGCAGAAATCTAGCATTACAACAAAATACACAGAAATATCCATTGCTTGAAAAGCTTAGTTTTTTCTTTATTGCCATAGTAATTGAATTTCTTTTCTTGGAATCAAGTACAGATGAACAGATAACGCTTAAGTACCTTAAAATAGATGCCATTTTTCCTTCCACTGCCACCATAGCATATCCCAATAAGCTTCTCTACAACAAATTCGTCCTTGTCAAGAGGGCTGCCTTCATCCTCTTGATCCTCTGAACCTGCTAAATTCAAATCCACGTCTTGATGGACATATTTCTCACATAGGACTGCCCATTCCTTAAGGAGAGCAAGAAACTCATTGGCTTTCTCATTTCGCACCTACATTCAAAGATCCAAAGAAACTTTGTGAGAGCAGCTGGACAGAACAGATGGAATCCAAGATGCAGTTTACTATTCGTACCTCAGTCTGTGGATGATTGTATTTTAAACTTTGGCATGCAAAACTGTTAAGGTCAACGGCCCATCGCTGCAATCATAGCTAGAACAGTAGAATTAGTGCTGAGATCATGAACATATTCTATACAACAGATAACTAGGTAGAAGATTACAGTTTAAAGTTTCAAGCCAGAAAGAGCCGCACCCAAGCAAAGACCAGTGGACATGCCCCCACAGCTAGAATACAGATCAAGAAGGGTTGTTGTCCTCTCTGGCATACTAGAAGACGTCTCCAAATCCACATCATCATCAGATATACCCGAAGCGGTTTCACTGCCTAACTGCTCATTTTCTAGTACAAAAACAAGTGTCAGGGTTTGTAAAAAACATACACATTTAGCAAGTGTCAAAGTTAGTCACTGTCGACTGTTCAAACCAGTTTTAGTTATTGAGCTACATATATAGTTCCAAAAAGCGTCGCTTAGGGGCGCTTAAGCGTGCTGAAGCGCTAAGTGGGTGGCTGCCGCTTTGTTCGCTTCGGAGCTTAAGCGGACGCTTTGTACGCTTAAGCCCACTTAAGCTCTAAGCGGCGGGTCACCGCTTGCTTAGCGCTTAGCGCTTTTTTGAACTTTGGCTACATACACCAACCATTGCACTCACAAGCCTAAGCTGATAAGGAAATGTGTTCAATTTAGTTATATTTAACACCTATCACATGGAAGCTCCCCTTCACATGAAATAGAAGGAGATAACAAATCATTGTATAAACATTTATGTAAAATGATCAAGGTCAAAACTTTAGTCAAAACTGTTACAGGTGTACCCGAAGCTATTCCGGTAATAGGGTCCTCTTATGAAATCCCATACTTTTTATCATTTAAGAACGATCAGCATACTGTGTGACAGTTCTTGTATTTCGTTTGTTGCTTTGTGGGTTGTGTGATTTGAGCGACCAAGTAACGGATACAAACATATTTGGCAAGCCAAAATCCCTCTGAAAGTTAAAATCTTTATGTGGCTTCTTCAAAATGCTATCCTTACGAAGGACAACCTCACAAGAAGAAATTGGAAAGGAAGTGAAATATATGCCTTTTATACAGAAAAGGAATCAGTGTAACATCTCTTTTTTGGATGGATGGCGGCTAAATACATTTAGAATCTGATTGATGTACCCTTGGAGTCAGTTGCAGACCTTGTAATATTGATCAGTTTTGGGTTTGGATCAAGCTTTGTTTACCGAATGGTAAACCGGTATATGTGGTGGGGCTGGCAGCTCTTTGTCAAGCAATATGGTACACAAGACATGTTGTTTATTTTGAGGACAAAAGAACCAAATCTCCCTAAGATTATATATATGACGTGCTCCTTTCTTGATTATTGGCCAGACATGGAAAGGCAAATGAAGCAAGGAGCGGAGAGTTGAAGGCAACAACGCTCTACTTCTAGAAGAAAGTCACGAAGGAAGGTGACCAAGATGACCGGAAACTCATCATTCATAGCGTTGGGTGATCATCTTCTGCGCAAGATCAGGCCATGATTCGCACTGACTATGTCGCATACTTGGAAGTCTTTCCGGTCACATACAATGGTTCTATTAGGCATCATGAGCCATGTTGGAGCTCATTTCAATCCATTCCGACATAGTGTTAATTTTGGCACAAGATCAGGCTGTGGCCCCACCACTTGTGCGCCAAAGGTGGACAGCTCATTCATACTTCAAAACTCTCCCTCCCTTGCCGGCTCAGTCATACCTCAAATACTATGGAAATAGAGGTCAACTACATTTATTTTATTTAATTGCACTTGCCTAGATTCGAACTCAAGACTTATCACCTCTAGCACTGATACCATATTGAGTGTTGAGTTGCATGCACCAACCAGTTCAAACCAAAAGCTTGAACTGTTAGGCAAAGGTGGGCAATTCTACTTATACTTCAACACCGCATGCACTAAAAGTTAACCCAATAAACCTAGGCTGATGGAGTAAAGGCATGTTTGTTTGAGCTTTTACTTTTAAAATTTGTTTGTGTAGATTAGCTTTTGAATGAATAAATATCTAATACACACAATGCCCCTCAAAACAATATCTCACATAGGGATGATAATGGATACCCAAAACCCAAGTACCCGACGAGTTTTACCCAATAAAGAGGCGGGTATGGAAAGGTTTCTTCAAACAAAGGTATATTGGGTCGTCTCGGCCATATATGTGATCTCATTAAGTCTGCCCAAAGATAGCCAAAACACACCCACGGCCCAACCCAACTATGAAATATACATGTATCCAATAGATCTATAACTATTACACTATATTGGTGAAGTTTTGTTGCTATGTTATCATTATCAGTTTCTGTTTACAAAAACTTGACGCTATATATGATTTAAATGATATGATATATTTAGGATTTTTTGTTTGTAACAGATATACATTTGGGTACATGTTGCGCAAGTATGGCAAATAGAATTTTATCTAGTGGGTGTGAGTATGGAATGGTACTACCGTACAGGTATATACACATTGTATCGCTAATCTCACAAAAGACAGGGAAATCACCTCTAGGCCTGGTTTTGGCTTCTTCATAAGCCCATTTTAAAAGTTGGATGACTGGTAGAAAAATCAAAAGTTGAGACAGATATGCCTAAGGTGGACAGTTCAGTTATCCTTCAATATTACTGGAAGATGATTGTGTCTCTCCTAAAAAGAATGCAATTATCACTTCCCAAGGAGTCAAGCAACTTCAATTTTAACTAACTTTATACAAAAAAACACTAATATTGATGATGTCAAATAAGTACACTGCATTGATTTTGAAATATATTTTCATATTAAACCTAATTGGAGACGTAGATGTTGATTTTTTTCCTATAAACTCGGTCAAACTTATTTCTAAGTTTGACTTACCCAGAAACTAGAATTGCATTCTTTTTGGGACAGAGAGGATATATAGCATACAAATATTGTAACAGGCATTAAAGGAAAAAGCTATTTGGTAAGTAGTAATGTCGCACTGATTTAGCAAAGCAAGTAAATTGCATTCAGCTAGTCAACCAAAAAAGGATGATGTGGAAGCAATTACCTGATGAGATGTTAGCAAATGTAGAATATGCAACAGAGTACGACATGTCATAGTATAGGTCACAATGCTCTATTAGCTGAGCCTTAGCTTTTGGATCCATCTAAGGCAAAAAAAAATAACAATTGTAGTGAGAAACTTTATGTGCATAGAAAAATCACAAAGCTCTCAGCAGGGAACTTACATTTGGATCAACATGGACTATCTTGACCTTGGAGATGATGCAATCAAGCACATTGTCGTTCTTTTCCTCAGAAAGAAAAGCACGTCTAGGGTCATGCTTGTGGCCATCAACATTAATGGACACCAAAGAATTGATAACCTGCATTGATATTGATATGTTAGTGTTTTAAAGTTCTGTGCTACCTCTTGACATGGATAGAAATGACTCAAAGCTCAATACGCACCGTGTCCTCTGCACGGAAGAACCAACGACAAGTAAAATAGTGACTCCGATCAGTCCCCTCAAAAAATTCAGTAATGCGGCCAATGTAATCTGCCTCATTTTCTCCAGCCTAAGATAGGCAAAAAAGAATCATATAAAATTCATCATCCAGTGGTATTGTACACAACCATTAGTTTGAGCATTCTTGTTCATTGCATCATCAATGTTTATGTTCAGTTGAATTACTAAGAACTTTCATGAAACAAATTTAAGAGACAAACAACACTTCCCTCTCATAAACAGACAAATAAGACAAGAAAATTTTCAAATAATCTCAGAGATCATAACAGGATGTAAGCAATCACTAGCACATGCAAAATAGATGCAAGGTTAAGCAGCATTTTTGTTATTAATGATAGAACCAAAGCCAACAATGGAGGAGGGAAATGAGGAGGATGGAGACAAACAATGGGAAGGGTGGAGTAACCAGTGCCGATCACCGGGAGTGTGGCACCATTGCCGACCACAATGGAGGAGGGAAATGAGGAGGATGGTGAAACGGTGACCATACCGGGGTTTGAGGCAATGTGAGACGACGCACCGGAGTCGATGACCCACTCGGAGGAGCTTGCAGGCGGGGTCAGGGCGACGGTGCTGAAGGCATTGGCGAGGGACTCGGAGGTCCATGTTGAGGGCGACCAGGAAGGGGAGGACGCCGGCTGAGGTGCCTGGTAGAGGTGTCCCGGGGCCGGGAAGTAGCCTGGTGGCGCGCCGGCCATCAGGGCCTGCTGTGGTGCCGGGGGAGCGGCGACGCGTGGCGGTGGACCACGTTGTCCTCCAGGAGCAGGCCCGGGCCACATGTGGATTGACCCGGTCCACGGGTTGAAGATGGACGGCCACTGCTGGCCGGAGGAGTGCTGGCCACCAGAGTTGCTCGAGGGACCGCCCTGACCACGGCCGCCGCGGCGACGGCGGTTGCGGCCGTTGCCATTGCCCCCCGACTGCCCGCCGTTGGGTTGCTGAGGCCGCGGGGGAGGAGGGGCAGACGGAGCCGGAGAGGAAGGCGGCCTGCTGGCCGTCGAGGCGACGAGGGCCGCAGGAGGCGACGGAGGAGGCGCCATGTTGAGCTCGGCCAGGCGCAGATCAGCGCGGACGTCGTTGAAGGAGGGGAAGGGCCGCTGCCTGGTGATGAGCTGGGCCATGAACTGAAATCGTTCATTGAGACCACGCAGAACGTTGAGCACCAGAGTGCGATCCTGGACGGGCTCGCCAAGATCAGCCAGGCAATTGGCCATGATCTTCATCTTCCGGCAGTATTCGTCGACGGAGAGAGTGCCCTGGCAGAGTTGGCGGAATTCGGCGTCAAGAAGCATGGCGCGGGATGCGCGGTTGTTGAAGAACTGCTGTTCCAGGCCAAGCCACGCAGCACGAGCGGTGACGCCGTCGCGTTCGTTGATGACGTCGAGGAGGTCGGGGGAGACGGTGTTGAAGATCCACGAGACGACGACGTAATCCATACGAGCCCAGGCGGCATCGTGGAGGCGAACGTCGTCGGTGAGAACATGGTCCCTGAGAGCAAATCGACCGAGGACGAGGAGGATGTAGCCACGCCACTTAGAGTAGTTGGACGCCTGCAGGTCAAGAATGATGGGGATCGAATTCTTGATGTTCTGCAGGGCCGCAGCCTGGCTGTGCAGGTGAGCGATGGCCGCGGCTTCGAAGGTCACGGAGCGGCGGTCGTCCTCGTCGTCGGAAGGATCTTCAGTGCGGAGGGCCTCGGCTCGAATCCGATTGCGGAGAGCGGCGGCCTGCTGTTCAAGGGCGGCGGCCTGCGCCCTCTCGGTCTCGAGGGAGACGGCGGCGGCGCGGACGCGCTCCTGAGCAGCAGCGGTGGACTTGAGGAGTGCCGCCTCATCTAGGAGTTGCTGGCTGCGCTCGGAATTGGACGAGCGCAGAGAGGCCGCCTCGGCTTCTAGCTTCTCGGCGGCGGCGAGGGCTTCGTCACGAAGCGCAGTTGCGGCGGCGGCGGAGGAGACGCCGGAGCTGGTGTCGCCGGCCATGGCGAGGGAGGCAGCGGAGGAGACGGGCGCGGCGGGCGAGGGGCCACGCGCGCGGCGGCCGAAGAGGTGGGCGCGGCTCGAGGGGAGCGCAGCAACTGAGAGACGCGCGAGGCGCGTGGGAAAGCGGAAGTAGAGGGATAGGTGGGAAAGCAGGCAGAGGATCGATTAGTCTTCTGATACCATGATAGAACCAAAGCCAACAGGCTTGGAATGCTTAATCATATATTACAGAGGGTTTACATATATATAGGGGTACAGAGAGAGCCCAAAGGGCCAGCCAGCCTGGAGGTGGCGCATAAGTCTAGGAGACAGTCAAAGAAGGTAATTAATTCTAACAATTAAAAATAACATCCTCTTAACATTAGGCATTGAAATTGTTGAACAGTGCATTTTCAACAGATTCAAAAGGATCTAGCTTTTGGGAGCAGGCTATACACCAAACACAGCATTGTGTAGAGACAGACATTTAGAGCACCCCTTTATGTTATACTCCCTCTAGTCATAGATACTTCACACATTTGAGTATTTGACCTTGCAATCTTACATGCATATCTTTTAGAATATAATCTTATAACCCTTCCAATATAAGAGATTTGCAAGTATATTGAATACAAATCAACACATGGAACTTACACGGTTTCAAACTAAATAATGTAATACTTATTGATGTTTGTAGTTTTTAAGGTTCGACAAAATCTTGTTCTACTCATGACCATCGGAAGTAACCATAAACCACTTGTTAAACATGCATCACTCCATAAACCACTTGTTAAACACGCATCACTAGGGATTGATTGTAAAGTTCAATGCTTCCTTCCATGGCAATTATATGATCACAGTCACAATTATACCATCACAGAGCACAACTAACCCTCGATGAAAAAAAGAACGGAACTAAACTAATAAGCGGCCAAAACAAGTCATCATTGCCGAGCTTCCTGCACAAAGCACCCAAGCAGCTCTGACTTCCAAACAGAGGTCATAAGCAAGCTCCTGATCGATGACAAATATGCTACCAGACAGTATTTTGTACCTACAGACATCCAGACTTCCAGCGTACCACGATGTACTGCTGACTACTCATCATTGGAAATGGACAACAAAAATCAAACAGTCTTGCTTCCTTAACAAATACATGAGCAGAGCATAAATGAGAGCAGCAACAGCATCATGGCAAATAAAGAAGGCAATGAAAGCGATGAACAAGGACCTTGACATAGACGTCATCCCCAAGGCAGTAGACGGCGTTGTCCACTTTAGCGCTCCGGCAGTGGCACCTGGCCTTGAGCTCTTCGTCCTCCTCCGGTCTGCACACGCCCTGAATCAATAAACAGGGGATTGCTCAGCTCACAAGTCACAACAGGGAGCAAACATCAGGGATCGAATTAAAAGCAAAGCAGAGTAGGCAGGGAAAAATACTTCTTTGCGGCAGTGCTGCGCTCGTAGCGCTTAGGCCAGTTGTTGCACGCCTCGGCTGCAGGGACGGCGTTGCCGACGAACTCCGGCTCGTGGTCGCTGCCAGCGGTGGTGCTCCTTCTTCCCACCCTCTTCTTCCCGGGCGACCCGGCAGCGACCGTGGCCACCTCCTGCATGGCCTGCTCATCGGCCTCCGCCTCCGCCTCGCCCATGGCCAACTCCTCCTCGTCAGGCTCCTCGGCGCACACATCGTCCTCCACGAGCTCCTTCCTCTCGGCCTCCCCCTTCTTCTTACTACCCGCCTTGGTGTCACACCCTTGGCCGCCGGCGATTGCCGTCGACGTGAGCACAGACACGGGGGTACGGAACGATGGCGCCGGCGAGGTAGCCCCTCAGCCTTGGCGATGTCTATTACCAGAAATGAGTTCGATGTCTCGGCACAACCGTGGTGCGGCACTTATGTGCACTTACAGACACTGGCCACCTAGGCCCACAACTCAGTGACACAAGCACTTAACGTAAACATGAAAATACGTCAACACTCAAGGAGATACAGCCTTCTTCATCCACCGCGCCGTTCATTGTATGTCGTCCGGCACGACATCTTCCCCCCCTTGAGTTGCCGCTTGTCCCCAAGCTGGCGCTTCTGGGAACCGCTTCCGGAGGACATGGTAATCTTCCCAGGTTGTGGCCGATGGAGGAAGACCTTGCCAGGAAACCTTGACTTGAGGAATGGCCGAGTTTCCTTTCTTGACGAGGCGACGCTCCAGGAGTTTCTCTGGTTGGGCAGCTGCAGCTTCCAGGTCAGTGATAACTGGAAGGGTGTCATACACAGGAGTAAAATCTGCAATGAAAGGTTTCAGTTGAGATATGTGAAAAACAGGGTGAATGAGGGATCCCTCCGGCAACTCCAGACGATATGCAGCTTGGCCAATCCGTTCAGTAATCTTGTACGGGCCAAAATACTTGTAGGACAATTTGGGATATGGACGGTTAGCCACTGAGGACTATGTGTATGGCTGGAGTTTCAGCAATACTTGGTCGCCTACCGAGAATTGACAGTCCAGCCTCTTGTGATCTGCTTGTAGCTTCATTTTGTTCTAAGCTTTAGCGAGATGTTCTTTCAGAGCCTCCAAATGCAGTGCTCTTTTGTTAATGATCTCAGCCACTGAAGGCGATGTAGAAGCTGGAACAGTTGGAATTGCTCCCACATCTGGATCATATCCATACAGAGCCATGAATGGCGAACAACCCAGTGAGGTATGGTAAGATGAGTTGTACCATAATTCAGCCAAAGAGAGCCATTGGGGCCAAGATTTAGGTGAGTCTTGTACAGAGCATCGGAGATACATTTCGAGGCATTGGTTCACCCTCTCCGTTTGCCCATCAGTTTGTGGGTGGTATGCTGTGCTCAAGTGAAGACTGATTCTATATAGCTTGAAAAGTTCTTTCCAAAAGTGGCTGAGGAATATAGTGTCTCTATCAGTGACTATGGTGCTGGGTAAACCATGCAGTTTGACAATATGATCCATGAATAACTGGGCAATGGTTGATGCACTGTAAGGGTGTTTAACTGGTAGAAAGTGAGCATATTTGGTCAATCTATCAACCACAACTAAGACAACACTGAATCCATTTGATTTAGGTAAACCTTCGATAAAATCCATGGACAAATCGCGCCAGACCCCCTCGGGTATAGGTAGTGGCTGTAGCAAGCCTAATGGGTGAGTATTGGAGTGTTTGGAGTGTTGGCAGATAGAACACTGCTTGATAAAAGATTCCACATCCTGTTTCATGCCCTTCCAAGCAAAGTGCCGTTTGATTCTATGGTATGTAGCAGCTATGCCTGAGTGTCCTCCCAAAGCACTTGAGTGACAGGCAGCAATGATCTTGGTTTGTAGAGCTGCATTGTTACTAATCCAAACTTTGTCATTGTGCCTGATCAAACCCCTGTCCAAACTGTATCCCTGAGCATCTGGACTGAGAATGGCTAATTTGGCTAGCATCTTCTGTGCTTGAGCATCAGTGACATAAGAGTTGATGACTTCCTGGATCCAGGCAGGTTGCACCGAAGACACAGCTTGCAAATTCATTAGGTGAGCCACCCGAGAAAGTGCATCCGCAGCCACATTTTCTTTACCTTGCCTATAGACAATCTTAAAGTTCATGCCCATTAACCGTGTCATAGCTTTCCTTTGCAGCTCAGAATGCAAGTTTTGTTCATTCAAGTATGCCAAAGACTTGTGATTTGTCAGTATGATAAATTCTTGCCTCTGTAAATAAGGCCTCCATCTTTCCACTGCCATAATAAGTGCCAAAAATTCCTTTTCGTAAATGGACAGAGTTTTATGTGTCTCCCCTAGAGCTTTACTAAGGAATGCAATTGGTTGTCCTTGTTGCATCAACACAGCTCCAATCCCATCATGACATGCATCTGTTTCAATTGTAAAGGGTGCATTGAAATTCGGCAAGGCAAGAACTGGTGTTCTCGTCATTGCTACCTTGATGTTGTCGAATGCCGACTGTGATTCATTGGACCAGCTGAAGTCCTTAAGTTTCAGTATGTTGGTGAGTGGTTTGGTAAGAATACCATAGCCTTTGACGAATCTTCTGTAATAACCGGTGAGGCCCAAAAATGCCCTCAATTCAGTAAATGATGTTGGAGCTGGCCAGTGGAGCATGGCTGCAATTTTGTTAGGATCTGTAGATACCCCATCAGCAGATATGATGTGACCTAGGTATTCCAGACTATCTTGAGCAAATGAGCATTTGCTTTCTTTGAGAAAAAGCTGGTGTTTTCTTAACTGGGCAAGGACTTGCTGCAAGTGCTGTAAATGGTCTGCCATGGTGTTACTGTAAATTAGGATGTCATCTAAGAATACCAGAACTGATTTTCAAAGGAAGGGCTGCAAGACCTGGTTCATAATGCATTGGAAAGTTGCAGGGGCATTGGTAAGCCCAAAAGGCATTACCTTGAACTGGTAGTGACCCTGATGGGTTTTGAAAGCAGTTTTGTGCTCATCATCTGGGTGCATTCTCACTTGATGGTATCCAGATCTCATATCCAGTTTTGTGAAAAACTTGGCGCCATGCAATTCTTCCAAAATCTCTTCAATGACTGGCATAGGAAATCTGTTTTTGATTGTCATGTCATTCAACTTTCTGTAGTCCACGCAAAATCGCCAACTACCATCCTTCTTTTTCACTAAGAGGACTGGTGATGCAAAAGGACTATGATTGTGAGCTATGAGACCAGCTTGTAAGAGTTCCTGGACTTGTTTCTCTATCTCAGTTTTATGTAATGGAGAATAGTGATAGGGTTTAGAATTGATTGGAATGGAGCCAGGCAACAGTGGGATGGTGTGATCATATGATCTTTGTGGTGGTAATGATTTTGGATCAGTGAACACATCACTATAGATGGATAGAATTTTGTTAACTTCAGGGTTGTGGGAAGGACCAGGTGATGTGTGCATGATGGAATCAGGTACATAGTCCAAAAGAACAAAAGCCCAGACATCATTACCCTTGGTGGAATTGAAGACTTTGGTAGCCGAGATGGACTGTAGATGTATAGGTGTATCAGTAAGTCCTTGTAACTTCACAGGTGCGCCGTTGACATTAAACTGTAATGTTTTTTGTTGCCAGTCACACTGCATTGGGCTATTAGCTTGCAGCCAGTCAAACCCAAGAATAGCATCATAAGGGTGCATGTCCAAGACCACCATGTTAGTGGAGAGTGTATGCCCTTGACAGTACCAAGTCAATCCCTGCACTTGCTTGTCGGTGACAATATATTCCCCATTGGCTAATTTGACTCTTTTAGATGGCATTGGCACTGTAGGAAGTTTTGCCAGGGCGACAAAATGAGAACTGATGAAGCTATGGGAGCTACCACTGTCAATAAGAATCAACATCACTTTATTGTGGACTGTGGTTTTCAGCTTGATACAGTTGGTATGATCTGCACTGGAGAGCGCATTCAACGATAACTGACCAAAATCCTCAAGAAGTGTGTCTTCGGTTGCTAGCTGATTCAAGACCTCATCAGACAATTCTCTGTCCAAGTCATTAATGACGATAGCATGTGCCTATGGTTTGTTACGCTTGGGGCAAACTTCCAAATGTCCAGGGACAAACTTGTCGCCACAAGAAAAACAAAGATTATTTGCTTTTCGATAATCACGCAATTGTCTATCCTTCCAAAGTGATGATGATGGAGTTGGTGGCTTGGTATCAAGTCGAGGAGGCATATATTGTTTGTGTGGAGTAGTAGCTTTCTGATACCTGGTCTTGTTTCTTTCCTGAACACCTTGTTGAATTTTTGCAATAATAGAAGCTTTATGCACAGTGGGAGGCATTTGAGGTTCAACTGTGCTTCTGATATCCTCCTTCAGTCCCCTGATGTACTGCGAAGTGAAGAACATGTCATCATATTGTGGGTTATGCATTGTAATCGTGAATTGCAAATTCTGGAAAGTTGTTGTATAATCCTCCACTGATCCAGTTTGCCGGAGGTCCAGTAGATCATTCATGGCAGTTCTGAAATCATCAGCTCCAAATTCTTCTTCAATTACAGCACAGAAATGGTCCCAATTCCTGAAAGTGTGGTTCTGTTTATATGCTTGATACCACTTGGCAGCATTGCCTTCAAAATGCAGATGTGCAGCAGTGATCCACATGCCCTCTGGTAACTGATAAAGCTCAAAATAACTGGCACAATTGTCTTTCCAGATTTTGGGGTCGGTGCCATCAAATTTTGGAAAAACCATCTTTGGCATAGCTGGACTTGGAAGCTTGGATTTCTTATCACGGGCATCATCTCTATGCTCATACCGTGTGTCCCTATCTCTGTAGGCTCCCCGATTCTCTTTGTTGTCATGTCTCAGAGGTGGCTTTCTATGTTTGGAGGATTCTGGCTTTGCTATATCCTTGTTTTTGGCAAACATGTTCTCAAAATGTTCTTCTTCATCAAAGATGATGGATACGGAGGTAGTGTCATCAAGTTGGTCTTCTTCAGCAAACCTTCTCATAGTGAGCTGAGCTACAGCAGCCCCATTGGCCTGAACTTGCTGTGCAATCAGATGTTGTTCTGCCGTATATGTGTCCATAGCAGCTGCTCTGATATCCATCTGAGCCTTCATTTGCTGCTGAACTGCGCCAATATCGTCCACTCTGGTGAAGAGAAGGTCAAATTGTTCCATGACCTGGTCCCAACGGTTCTTCTCCTCCTCGGTGTTCTTGGACATGTTGTCCAGAAGGAGTTGAGTCTGCTTGGATGGTTTGATAGGAGCCGTGATGACTGATGGAATAGAAAGCAAGGAGCAAACAACAGGTTTGGATCACTCCGCCCCTTTGTGCTGCTGCGTCCTGACACCGCCGCCTGAGAGTGAGGCGGATCCTCGGAATTTTACACGGGAACAACGCCCCGCAACCTTAGATCACGGACACTCTCCCGCCAACGCCACCGCACTGAGTTGAATGGACTGGTTACGAAATTTTACGCAAGAACAGATGTCTTGCAACCCTCGCCGTGCATTCAATCGTGCAATCGAAATGGAACAAAACAGAAGGTTGTGTGCGCACATAGGTTCTCGCCGCCGAACCAAGGTTGTCGATGTAGTCCCCCAGTCGAAAAGGTGAGCCGAAGAGGAAAGGGAAAGGTGGTGTGATGTGGGTGGATCAAGGCGCGCGTGACGGGTGTCGTCACTGCCGAAGTCGACCCAGCACAACCAAGGAGGGATTTCTGGGATCGCCGGTCGAACACCTTGAGGGCGCGACCCGGGGACCGCCTACCGTTCCGGAATTACGTGCTGAAGATCAAGACCGCGGAGTTGAACACACTGCAACGAAGGTGCGCGACTTGGACGGAGTGGTGGTGGTGGTGGTGGTGGTGGTAGGTGGAGGGAACGCCGGACCACTGGATCCGCCGCCGGATGCGATTTGGTGCCGATAACTAGCGGAGAAGAAGAGCGGCGAGCGCCCGTCTCCCACGCCGAGGATAGAACGTCTCCGATACCACTTGTCACACCCTTGGCCGCCGGCGATTGCCGTCGACGTGAGCACAGACACGGGGGTACGGAACGATGGCGCCGGCGAGGTAGCCCCTCAGCCTTGGCGATGTCTATTACCAGAAATGAGTTCGATGTCTCGACACAACCGTGGTGCGGCACTTATGTGCAGTTACAGACACTGGCCACCTGGGCCCACAACTCAGTGACACAAGCACTTAACGTAAACATGAAAATACGTCAACACTCAAGGAGATACAGCCTTCTTCATCCACCGCGCCGTTCACTGTATGTCGTTCGGCACGACACTTGGCCACTTTGGCATGCTTGGGCGTCGGCTTGGGCTTCTTGCCGGAAGACGCCGCCTTTCGGCTGCGCTTGGCGAAGGACGCCGCCACAACCTCCTCCTACGCCTCCTGGCTCTGGTGGATCTCCTCGGCCTTGGCGGCGCGCTTCCGGTCGGAGATGCGCGTGGGCGCGGCGGGTGACGGGGAGCTCGGCGCCATGGGAGGGGCTGCGGTAGCTGCTGCTGATGCTCTCTAGGGTCGGGAGACGAGGAGAGTGATAGCTCTGGAGTCTGGACCCTAGGGGTGTAGAAATCAAATCGAAGGGGATCGGTCAAGGCAGTGTTTAGATGGTGTAAAAGTTGGTGTAAAGTTTCTGTAGCACTTTTTGTTGTTATTTGGTAAAATTTATCCAATCATGGACTAACTATGCTCAAAAGATTCGTCTCGACATTTACAGACAAACTGTGTAATTAGTTATTTTTTTACCTACATTTAATACTCCATGCATGCGTCCAAAGATTCGATGTGACGGAAAATCTTGTAAAATTTTTGGAATTTTGAAGTAACTAAACACTGCCCAAATGTGAAAACAGGGCAGAGGGGACGCGGCGGTCGAGCGGTGGGAAAACGAAACCCAAAAGATCGAGGGAGCGGGAGCGGGAGCGTCCAATTTTTGACGGCGTGGGGCCGTCTGCAGCGGGAGAGTATGGATTCGAATTTTCGCTCGTCACCCGCCGACTGCTCGGCTAGGGCTTGTTCACTTGTGTTATATGCCCAGCCAACGAACAGTATTTTTCTCTCGTAACAAATTATCGAACAGTACTTTCAGCCATGGCTTTTCAGCCAAACGAATAGGGCCTAGGCTTTCGGCTGCTGGCCCCTCCACCGGCCGGACGCGAAGATTGGTATCCGTGGCGGGCCTCCCCGCCTGTGTGCACAGGCGCGCACCTGGGACGTGGTGACCGCCAACACAAGCCTCGCCGGCACGTGCGCGCACGCCTCCAGGCGCCGCAGCGCCTCGCCGTGGCCGCCCCTGCCCCCACCGCCAATCCCCACCGCGCCCCGCCACCTCCCACCACAACGCGGCGGCCATGGCGACGCGCATGGAGGCGAGGTCGTGGGCGCAGGCCAGGAGCACCCACGCGGCTGCCGCGGTGTGCCGGCGTACCTCCGACCCCGACGTGAGGCCCGTCCGCGTGGCCCACTTCTTAATAGTTCTTGTTATGGCAATGTTTACAGGGCTTGTAACGTTGAGCAGATGTACACTCGGTCGGTTTGAGTGCATGTCGAACCCTTGACCTCAATCTTTCTTAATAAATAGTATTCTGATTTTAAATACTAAAGTGCTTGGATTATTCTTCTTGTTTCTGTATTCACACTATTCAGCCTGAATGTGAAGTAATTTTCATAGAAAGTAAACTCCTTGGGTCAGCAAATGCACATCATGGTCAAGTGGGACTTTTGATATCCTTTTGGAGCCTTTTCTTTTAAAGCTGATAGTAGAGCTGCCATTTAGAAAAGAATAGTTATAAGCCCAATGATTGGAACATGTTTTAGAAAGAAGAGTCCCGAGAGTTGAATAGCCAACATTGGATTCATATACTAATGGGACATAGATCTCTTCACATTTTGCTAATATATAACCTATATATTCCTTGCTGATTAGAGAGGATGTCGATCAGAAACTTAGAACTGAATGTGTTTTCATCATCATTTAAAGAAATACTAAGAGATGATTTACACTATGAAGGATTTACTCCTTTCCATTTGTTTTAACTATTATTGTCACCCAAGTGACTCCCTTAATATATCAATCTTTTGCTGGTTGCTGCAGAATTTTGATTAACATTAGAAAGGCATGGGAAGTGTTTGTCAAGAGTCCTTATTGTTTATACATGTGTTGCTTATAACTAATAAATATATAAAAATATATGGTGAGCTCTTTTATAGTGGTTGGGGGTACTTCTTGGTTCCTCTGGGTTCCTAAGCAGTTAATTAGCGCTAATTAATTTGATGAGTGGAAGGTTAATATGGTAATTGTGGCTCCCCCTCCCCCCGCCACCCATCGCGGCGACGCCAAAGGACGCGAGGCTGCGCACAAGCCCTAGCCTCCGCCGGCCTGTCCTCGTCCGCACCCGTCGCTCCTCCCTCCTCCCCGCCACCCCCGCCTGACGTGAGCGGCCCCTGCAGAGAGTTCCCACCACTAACATCCTCTACTCGCTGCTCATCGGCCTTGTCCTCGTCGTCCTGCATGCGCTGCACAAGGCCGAGGACAACGCCGGCGCCGAGGTTGACCGCTGGTACGCGCCGGTGTCACAGCAGCTGTCGCAGGGCTTGTTTAGATTGCAAAAAAAGTGAACCCGATGAATAGTACCACTTTCGTCTTATTTGACAAATATTATCCAATCGTGGACCAACTAGACTCAAAAGATTCATCTCGTGATTTCCAACTAAACTGTGTAATTAATTATTTTTTTTACCTACATTTAATACTCTATGCAAGCGGTTAAAAATTGATGTGATGGAGAGAGAGTGAAAAAATTTGGAATTTGGATGGCATCTAAACAAGCCCTAGGTGTGAGATACTTCCTATCCCTGATTGTCACGGTTACTGCTAGTGCTTCCTGCTGTGTTCCTGTCAGTTGTCATGATGTTGCCCATTGTGAATTCCCCAAAGTGATGATTGATAAGTAGCTGTGTTTCGAACATGGATGTTTGCTAATGAATAAGATATAGGCCTTCCATGATCGTGCCGATCTTGATCTCTCTCCCAATTCCAACTTTCAAGTCAGTACATCCGTATTTGGATTATAATTCCAATGGTATGCAAGTATGTACATGTACCTACATCGACACCTTGTAAGTGTCTGCACTGGATCTGTAGAGCACGTGTACGTACATGCAAAGACAGGACCAGACTACTATACATCGTACAGGAGCCGACAAACACCCTCACACCATCATCGGTTGTGCCACAGCGATGCCGGTCCGGACTCTGCCACACCGATTGAAGAAACGTACAACTCCGAGATGGGCTACGAGCCTACGACAAACTCCGAAACATGGCCATGAGTTGGATCGACCCATCGACAGCCACACATCTGTCCACCAGCGACATGGCAGCGAGCGGAGAAATCAAGGCGAGCGCCAACATGTGGGCCGTCCTCGCCGATGAGAAACCCGGTGACAGCGAGGTGGCCAAGCTAGAGACTCGAGAGGGAGGCTAAGAGATTTTCCACACAAAAAAAGGAGGCCAAGAGCAGGGAAGCCGCGGAAGACCGACACTAGCAGGCGGCGGCGGACGCGCAGAGCAGAGACGCCGTGACGTACGGTCGCAACGACAAGAAGGTGCGAAACGAGCATAATAGGAAGTAAGGTGAAGAAGCTGCAGCCGATAGCGGGGACCAATGGTGAGGCTAACATAGCCATCGTCGTTATCGGGGAGCGGCAAAAGAAGAGGACGCCACCGGCACCGGCAACAATAGGGAAACAAACGGACAGGAAGGCCATGGACGGCGGCAGTGATGACGGACGATGGGTCTGACAGCGTGGAGGAGAATAGCAGCTGTTGCCGAGCGGTGATCCACAGGCTGTTTGCATGCGGCCATGGTGACGATACTCATCGCCTTCTAGGTCCATGTTGCTGCGGCCGCTCACACCACAATATGGACATAGCTGCTGGCAGGGTGTTGTCACGTCTCTTCCCTGCCTCGGGTGGCATGAAAGAAGAGTAGAGGATTTATGACTGAGGGGAGGACCGGATGAGCGAGGCACGGATGTTGTGGATAAATAGAGATTAAGTAAGGCTAGTCTCAATGGGGTTTCATCAGAGTTTCATAGACATTAATTATGCTGATGTGACATCATATTAATGAAGAGAAAGATGATAAAAGTTTTATGGGAGTAGAGAAAGTTTTATGGGGATGAAACTTTTCTGCACTGTTTCTAAAATCTGGATGTGTTGGAAACAGTGGCATAAAATCTCCGCTGAGACGGACCTAATTCCTCCTCTTTTTATTAGTTTTTTTTCCTTTTCCGTTAGTTTTGCTAGGGCCACATCATTGAATAGGATGTACCTCAAATCGCATGTCCTATGTTTCAGCCTGCGTTCTAATGAACATTCAGAAGCAAAGATATTTTGCTACATAAATTTGTTTATGATATATAAATAATTGATCAAACTTAAAAAAATATCATGTAGTCTAATTCTATGTTGGACCGTTGCTTGACGTGTTCAACCACATCGTGGACAAGGGCTGCTGGAAGTGACTTCATAGGTTAACTCAACGAGCATGGACTCTATCACAATTTTGGAACATATTATTTTGTAGAGTTGTGCTATTTTTTATTCTGAATGTGAGACATACTTATTTTACATAAATATATTATATTTTTTCTCTGTTGCAACGCACGGGTATTTTTGCTAGTAAAAAAATATGTAAAGGCGGCGACAAGCGAACATGGGTGACGTGATGTGTTGAATTGTCGGCCCATTACTAAATTCTGACCCAAACCTATGGAAAACGGCCCAAATAGGTACGGTTATTTTCCTTTTTATTATTATCGCCACGAGCTTCGGACAACGGGACAAGTCACAAGTTGGTGGTGCTGTTGATTACTACTATACAAAGTATACAATGATCCTGAAACATAGTTGGACTAATTAATAGGTGCCCCTGAAACTTTTAGCTGAGAATCAAGCACATCACAACTACCTTGTAGATAGCTAAATTGTAGTGACTATACTAGTAATTTTTAGTTTGAACTAATAACTAGTTCTAAACTAATCAAAACAGGCTCTCAAGTTGTGTGAGCTTAAGCATTGATTGGATGGATTGTCAGGTTATTTCTCCATCAACCAGTCATGTTTCTCTTCTTTCATTCGTTCTTTCTTTCCTTTTCTTTTTGCTACGTACGTCTCATGCTCCCATGGCTACATAATCCTATTCACGCCTTGAGCCCGGCCAGCAGTGGAGTTAGACAAAATTCAGGGTTGGGCAGTTGCAGCTGAACGGATTTGCATGCTGAATTGCTAATCCTTGGCTCATTTTGAAAAGGGTCTAATTTGTTTGTAGTAGTACACATGTCCCACGCGGAAACGCGACCGATTTCGCTATAATAATAATAATAATTGACCATGGAAAGTCCAGCACTGAAACAATTACCATAAAAGAAATTACAAGAGGGCCTGCATAACAATTATCCGATTACCCGAGCGTCCAATTCCAAGACCAACCGTTTGAACGATCAATCCAAGCACGAATGTGTGTGAAAATCATGTCTGTTTAGTCAACACAAAAGACCACTTTGTCCCGAAGCATCCTTTTCCGCCATCCGTTGCTTTTCTAAAGAATGTGGTTTGGTGCGGTTTGATTTGATCGCTTCAAAAGTTTGTGCAGCCCTGCATTTGCACACGAATACACACGGTGGCTGGGCTTGCCGGCTTACGCTACAAAACGACAAAAGTGCAACATGCACCATCAACATCTCGTCGGGGCCGGACGCGTCGTTGCAGTTGCAGACGCCAGCGGCCGCACGCAGGTTGGCTGGCGGGTGGAGAAACGCGAGTGCGTGCGAGTGCGAGCCAGCCGAGCGCCGCCGCCCCGCGAGTCGCTGTCGTGCCCGGCAGCACTCCAGCGCGCGCACGCACGCAGCCGGTGCCTGGCCCGGTCGCGCTGGACCCGCCGCGTCCACCGCCTGTCAGTCACCGACACACGGGCCCCGCGAGGGCGTCCCTGTGCTTCCGGCCCATCGCGCCCGGTCCTCCGACGGCGAGGGTCCGAGTCCACGCCACGCGCGCGCGCGCGCGCCGCGAGACCAAAGCCCGGTCGCGTTGTTGTCAAAAAAAGAACAAAATAAAAAAAGCCCGGTCGCGTCGCGGCCCGCAACTGCTACGCGCCACCGCCGCTGGGAGAAAGAAAAGAACGAGGCGAGCACGACGGGGGGGCCCAGCCGGGACCGCTGTCGGCCCCGCCTGGCGGTCCGCGGGGCCCACGACCCACGTATCAAGTACCGTATGCACGTAGAGAGCTTGGGCCCACAACATGGGCGTCATGTGGGGGTGCGGGTGCCGGCCGTCTCGCCGGCCTCGGCGTAGGCGCGTAGCCGAGCTGGGCCATCTGGCGTGAGCTGTACGCACGCATTTTCTGCGTATACCCAAAAATCTTGTACTATACTCCAGAAGAAGAATACCAATAATTCCTCCTTTCTCTGGGAGTCTGTCTGGGTTACGAGGATTGAGGACCCTCCTTTTCCAGGAAGTGTTTATTCCGTGGACACTTTTCACATCCTCCCCCCTGATCGAGAACATCCTTTTTCCAGCTGGTCCCCTGTGCAGCTGTGATGTGGCTCTCGTGTGAGGATGCAAATCTCGTCGCGTATTTTCCGGCTGCAAGGAATAGTGTACTAGTATGATCCCAAAAATTTTGGGGAAAAATTCTTAGTGAAAAATTCCTGTAGCACTTTCGTTGTTACTTGACAAAATTTGTCTAACCATGGACTAACTAGGCTCAAAACATTTGTCTCGACATTTACAGATAAACTGTGCAATTAGTTTTTTTACCTATATTTAATGCTCTATGCATACGTCAAAGATTCGATGTGATGCGTGGAAGAAAAAATATTTTAAATTTGCATAGGAAGTGAATGAGGGCATAATGGTCATGGCAGAGAGGCGGGCAGTGCCAACGTTTAGTTATTTTTGGAAAGGATATACAGAGCCTGTTTAGTTTCTCCCTAACCTAAAAAAGTTTGCGCAATATCCGTCACATCGAATCTTTGGACGCATGCATGAAACATTAAATGTAGGTAAAAAATAACTAATTGCACAATTTATCTGTAAATGTCGAAACGAATCTTTTGAGCCTATTTAGTCCATAATTGGATAAATTTTGTCAAATAAAACAAAAAGTACTACAGTAACCGAACCCAAACTTTTTTACCAACTAAACAACCCATAGGGCTGATGAGAGGTTGGCAATTGGAGATTGATACGCGGCAGTTATGGCGCTGATATGATTAATGTCTGCAGCAGACGCGTACGAGTATACGACTATACGAACTTGCAACCTGCCAGTCAAATGTTTGGTTCAATAAATTTATTACGCTTCTTTGTGTATAAACATCCAGCTGCAAAAAGATTTTATGAACATCCACTGTCGTAATGGTACGCCTGCAATACAACCAGCCTTAGACTATCCGTACTCATGGACCTCTATATTTATTCTTTAAAAGAAATATTTTATCCTAATTACCATAAAATATACAGTTTTCCCGCATCCATCCATCATCTATATCATCCTCTATCCACTGTGGGACCCACTTGTCACTTTATCTAAATATATCCATGTGACATCTTATTTTGAAGTATTTATTAAAACGAAGTTAATGGTGCAATCGGAATTTAATTTAGTATTTTGATTCGTGAGTTATAAGATTTTTTATTACATGAAAAGGTGAGACCTACACTCTCTCTCCTCTCCTCCTTCAATCCTGCTCGCTGGCTGCATGCGCGCGCAGCGCTGCCCGTGGGCCACGCGGTTTAGCGGATGTACGCAACGACCCTAGGAATAGCGGATGAGAGGCCATGCAGCAGGATTTATCGAACCCCGCTGCAGTGTTTTCGTGCGCTATCTGCTCCTCTCGGATGAATTTAGAGGATGCAGTGCGGGTAGTCTTATATAAAAAACACCCCACCTAAATTGCGGGGCTACTCGGTTCTTCGCTACTGCTCTGGCCCTCTATCTATATATACATGGTTTGCATTTATAAAATACGTAAAACAAAATAGCTCAAACGTATACATTTAATCTAAAGACTTGTTTGATCCAAAATGCAATTTAATCTGGCCCTCTGTTTAATAAAATGTAATTTTAGATATATTCTTTGTGAAAAATATTTGAAGTTTGATCAAATATAGATGTATTTATATGACACAAAATAGGAATACCGTGGAAATATATCATGAAAAATCTAATGATATCCATTTGATATCATATATAATGATACTTTTTATATATTTAGTCAAACTTATATATTTACTTGGTATCGTGTTAGAGTTGCATTCTTTTCTGGATCGAGGGATACTTAAGAAATGGGGTGTAATTTGATTTGGTGCAATCGTCAAGACCACACCTTGACTGCTAGATTTTCATGTTATATGTATGAATCTATCATAATAAAAAATATCATTAAAAATATTTCTAAATATATATCCGATCTAATCACTTTTTAACATAGCTTCTAGTAGGACTATACCAACTGTTGGTAAAAAAAATAATGGACTTTGAATCTTAGAATACGCCTTATATTTTTTTCTGGTAAGGAAGTGATGGACTGCAAAAAGACTCTTTTGTACTCCTTTCACTCCCTTCTCCTTTCTCACCCAAATCTCTGTAGATAAAAATAAAGACAAGAGCAGTCTAGACAATTTCAAGATTACAACTATCTATTAATTGATGGATTGAAACAACCTCTCTAATAATTAGCTAGCCAATCGCCGGGCAGCTAACTAATTTAGCTAATAAAGGACCAAATAGGCTCTAAAAACAACAATAATAAAAATATTAGTTTACAAAAAATACTTAACAAAGTAGCTTCGATGTACCACCAGGCCTAAGAATCTTTGTTAGAGTTGATTGGTTCAAGAATCTCGGGAGTTAGAGTTGATTGGTTCTAAAACTTCTTAAAGTGAGAACTGTGCTAGATGAATATAAAATTATGCCTTTCTAGAGGCCTAGACATAATTTGGTGGCACTTCTGCACAGCTCAGATTGCAAGTGGGTTAGGGTGTCCTCAATAGCAAATTGCAAATAGCTAGCTAGATGAGGCTCAGAAATAATAAACAAAGAACACTGTAGTGGAGAGTTATATGAGCTGTGAGAGAGTTGAGTTGTTTATGGAAGATTGTACTAGACTAGCTATTTGAGAGTCGTTAAATATTTGATCTCTCTCCTTGATTGCCAATAGAATTCTTCCTAAACTAGCCATCATGCTTGGCTCTCCGTCACTATTAACTTGTTTGGTATAACTTATAATCTGTTTATATAGATAAAATAAGTCAAAACTACTCCCTCTGTCCATAAGCCTCCACCGTATTAGCCTTCGGCGCAATGATCAAGGAGCAGTAACACAATGCTAATTTGCATTAATGCAAGGAGCAGCCAAGGAGTCACGACCAATGAGCAGCCAAGGAGCAATAAATGTAGACAAGGAGCAGCCAATGAGTATCAAATGCACAGCACGTACGAGAAGCCAAGCCTGTGGTACTAGACTAATACAAAGGAGACTTTTGGATTTTTTTTTGCTTAGACGAAGGAGATAAATGGACGGAGGGAGTAACATTTGTATGCATTTCACATGTATTGTGCTGGTTTTATAGTAATGAAAATAATATACTGTGCAAAAAAAATGTTCTCCCTGTTCGGCTGAGCTTATCAGCACAGCTTATCAGCCGTGGAACAGTGTTTTTCTCTCACAGCAAATCAGCCACAGCCGGCTTATAAGCCAAAAAAACAGCCTGCCGAACAGGGCCGTTATAGTAGATTTTGAAAAGTCTTTGAGAAATCATAATATAATATGCCTCAAAAAGGGAAATGGAGAGTACTTGTTTTCTTATGAACCATTGGGAGCTACTCCATGTTCTAAATCAATCTTCCCTGTTAAAAGCATCTAGGCCCCAAGGTTTGGTTTCGGTAATTAATGACAACACTCTATTACCATGACTAACGTGTGTTTTGCAGAAACATTGGTAAGTTAGGTCATGGAGGTGATAACTGCTTTGAGCACTGTGGCATTCGTGTCCCTTGATGGAAATCGTTTCGGTTTTCAAAAGAGTGACGTCAAGATTAAGGACGGTTAGTTCCGGATGTCGAGGTGTTGAGACACATTCGGAATAGTCGTTAGGATCTTCGTTTTTCTCTTTTGGCCGTACTATAAAGGGGGGCATGAACGGGTAGCTTGACCTAGGCGAGTCCTATGTTTAGGTGTGGTGCACACTTGTTAAACTTGGCGCTAGGCAACCCTAAAATAGCTCAAAGTTTAGTTGGAAGCAACTTGGTTGAAGTTGCGACGCGTTTCGAGAAGTTTCGGGCTGTTTTCCAGTCACCGGACGCGGTCTTCGGGAGCACCGGACGCGTCCGGTGTGTTCGTAACCGCGGCTAGGGTTCGGCCCTGATCACCGGACGCGGTCCTCGCGAGGACCGGACGCGGTGGTCAGCGATCGACACGTGTCATCCAAGGAGAACGCCCGTCGGACGCGATCTGGACGTGATCGGCGCGTCCGGTGCGTGTCCAGTAAGGTCCAGAGTCCGGTCATCAGCCATCGGACGCGGCCTCGCGTCCGGTGTGAGTCCAGTAAGCACCCTTGCACGATCGGACGCGTCCGGTCACCCCTGACCTGCGCGTCCGGTGGTTCAGTTCAAAATCGCGTTTTGACCGTTACGGGCGACCGGCGCGTCCGGTCAGTTGCACCGGCGCGTCCGGTGACCCCGTGTCAGAAAGTAACGGTTCGTTTTCTTTGAGGGGTGTATAAATACAACCCCTCCACCTCTTTTAGAGGTCTCTTGCTCATTCAAACATCTGAGAAAACCCTTTAGAGTGCAAGGGAGTGCAAGAGCTCTAGTGAGGATAGAAGTTTGAGAATCAAAGTTTGAGATTCCTCACTAGTGATTAGAGAGTAGCAAGTGTGCATCCATCTCCTCATTTGGGCTCGTTGTGGTCAAGTGAGAGTTCTAGCTTGTTACTCTTGGTGATCGCCATCACCTAGACGGCTTGGTGGTGATTGGGAGTTTGGTGATCATCCGGCGGAGCTTGTGGATGACCCAACTCAAGTTGTGAGCGGTTTTGGGTGATTCGCCGCGACGGAGTGTCGAAGAATCAACCCGTAGAGAGCACTTGATCCTTGCGCGGATCAAGGGGGAGCGACACCCTTACGCGGGTGCTCCAACGAGGACTAGTGGGGAGTGGCGACTCTCCGATACCTCGGAAAAACATCGCCGTGTTCCTTGCCCCTTTACATTCAAGCAATTACTTTCTCGTACTTACTTTCATTGCTTGTTTTACATTCCTAGAATTGCCATGCTAGACTAGGATTGGAAACTAGGGTGCAAAACTTTTTAACGGTAGACTCTCTAGGAACACAAGTAGGCACTAGGGGTGAATTCCGGCTTGTAGGATTTAATTCTTGCAATTAATTTTTAGAAAAGCCCAATTCACCCCCCCTCTTGGGCATCTTGATCCTTTCAATTGGTATCGGAGCCGTGTTGCTCCTAATTTAGGCTTTACCGCCTAGAGCAAGATGTCTAACGGGGAAGGACCACCTCCCACCTTTGAGGGGGATGATTTTCCATATTGGAAAATCCGCATGGAGGCGTATCTCGAAGCCATAGATGTCGGGTGCCTTAGAGCCGCAACCCAAGGGCTTCCCGCTATCAAGGATCCCGCAAACCCCACGGGTGACGAGGAGAAGTACGACCGGTGGAATGCAAAGGCTAAAAATGCACTCTACCGGGGCTTAGGCAAAGATATCTTCAATCGTGTGCGTAATGCAAAGAACGCTTATGATTTGTGGCAAAATCTTTGTGCTCTCCATGAGGGAACTAAGAGTGAGCGTGAGGAACGCTATCATATTGCTTTAAAGAAAATTAATTCTTTTGAGATGCTTCCCAAAGAAAGTGCTAATGACATGTACACTCGCTTGAATGTTCTTGTAGAGGACCTCAATGCTCTTGGGCTCACTCAAATGAGTCAATCGGATGTTGCAAGAAGGATCTTGAGTGTGCTTCCCGTTGAAAAGTATGGTCACATTGTCACCGTGCTTCATCAAAATGATCTCTCCACCGCAACACCGACTCAAGTATTGGGGAAGATCAATGCTCATGAGATGTACATGCACATCACTCCGGAAGAGGGCTCATCATCTTCCAAGAAGAAAGACTTGGCCTTCAAAGCTAGCCATGACAAGAAGAAGAAGAAGGGCCAAGCCATGATCGTGCAAGAAAGCTCAAGTGAAAGTGACATCGATGATGAATCACTTGCACTCATGGTGAGGAAGACCACCAAGATGCTAAAGAAGCTCAACAAGAGTGGCATCAAGTTCGATGGCAAGAAAAAGAAATTCTTCACAAGTAGCAAAAGAAAGCCCATCTCGGAGATGGATTGCTACAATTGTGGTGAACTTGGCCACCTAGCTCATCAATGCCCTAGACCACCAAAAGACAAGTTCAAGAACAAGAACAAGGGCAAGAAAAATGATTCAAGTGATGAAGAAGATGAGAAGAAGAAGAACAAGCCATACAAGAAGAAGGATGGCAAGAAGAAGGAGTTCTACAAGAAGAAGAAGGGTGGAAAGGCTTATATTGTTGGTGATTGGCTCACCGACATTGAATCGTCTTGTGGCTCCTCCGAAGATGAGAGCGATGATGAGAAAGAGAAGGTTGCCGCATTTGTGATGGGGCCATCATCTTCACCGACATCTTCACCACCACCTTCACCGCCTCCTTCACCATCATCGTCCACTACTCACCTATGCCTTATGGCCAAGGGTGAACGAAAGGTACAAAACCATGATAGTGATGATGATGATGATAGTGATAGTGATGATGAATTTGATGCACCTTCTTATGATGAACTTGTAAAATTGCTAAACAAATACACTAAAATCATAAGAAGGACTAGAAGTGAAAATGATGATCTTCAAAATGAAAATGAATCACTCTCATCTAAGCTTGAAAATGCTCAAAAGACTAGTGGTGAGCTTAGAGATCAAAATGAAATTATGTCTTCTACTCTCAAAGAGCTCAAAAACTCTAATAAAGAGCTTAAAGATCAACATGATAAACTTGAGAAGAAGCATGATGAGCTCATCACTAGACATAGCTCTCTAAAAGACAAATACACCACATTAAAAATTGACTATGATAGTCTTGTGGTTGCTAATGAACTTGCTCTTGAGACACACGATGCTACTAACAATGTTGTTAAGTGTGATATAGCTACATCATGTGATGATTTGATCATTGAAAGCATTGAGCAAGGTTCTAGTAGCAGAGGCAAGAGTGTGGTTGAGTCATGCAACCATGATGATTATGCCAAGATCAAGTGTGAGAATGAGAAGCTTGCAAATGAGAACAAGAAGCTCAAAGGTTTGATGGCTCTTGAGAAGCAAACAACAAATGAGTCACTCATTGAAGAGAATAAGAAGCTCAAGCAAGAAAAAGAGCATCTCAAGACCGGTCTAAGCAAGTTCACAAGAGGCCAATATTTGCAAAGTGAGCTCCTCATGAACACCGTAATGAAGATGGATAGAAGTGGTATTGGGTACTTGGCAAATCAAGAGAAGAAAGCAAAAGCTCAACAACAAAGCAAGTCAAAGCCCAAGCCAAAGAGATGTGTTGAGTGTGGTCAAGAAGGTCATTTTGCTCATGAGTGCAAAACTCCACCACCACAACCCTTGCCCAAGCATGCTAGACCCTTTGCCTTCAATGCTCATTACATGCTAAGAAAAGATTCAAATGGAAAGATGAAAGTCATGTTTTTGGGTCCCCCAAACAAGAATAGGCCAAAGAAAATATGGGTTGCCAAGTCACTAGTTGAGAAAGTCAAGGGCCCCTCTCAAGTTTGGGTCCCTAAACAAAAAGCTTGATCTCTTGTGTGTAGGTGAACTACAAGACCGGTGGATCTCATTGGGTTATTGATAGTGGTTGCACTCAACATATGACCGGTGATCCTCGTATGTTCACCTCCATTGAAGAGAATGGGATATGTCAAGAGAAGATCACATTTGGGGATAATTCAAAGAGCAAAGTCAAGGGTATAGGCAAGATTGCAATATCAAATGATCACTCACTCTCAAATGTGCTCTATGTTGCTTCATTGAGTTTCAATTTGTTATCCGTTGGGCAACTTTGTGACCTTGGCTTCCAATGCTTGTTCACACCAAATGAAGTTGAAGTTTCAAAGATAGATGACAAGCAAGTGATATTCAAAGGCTTTAGATACAACAATCTTTATCTTGTTGACTTCTCCTCCGAAGATGCAAATTTGATGACATGTTTGTTCACCAAGACCTCACTTGGTTGGCTTTGGCATAGGAGGCTTGCACATGTTGGAATGAGCACTCTCAACAAGCTATTGAAGAAAGAACTAGTGAGAGGATTGAAGGATGTGAAGTTTGAAAAGGACAAACCTTGTAGTGCATGTCAAGCCGGCAAACAAGTTGCAAACACTCATCCCACCAAGGCTTTCATGTCAACTTCAAGAGTGCTAGAACTTCTACACATGGATTTGTTTGGGCCTACAACATACAAGAGCTTAGGTGGTAATCTCTATTGTCTTGTGATAGTGGATGACTACTCAAGATATACATGGACCTTCTTCCTTCATGACAAATCCGAAGTGGCAAGTTGCTTCAAGAAGTTTGCAAAGAGAGCTCAAAATGAATTCGAAGTCAAGATAAAGAAGATTAGAAGTGACAATGGGAAAGAGTTTGACAACACCAACATTGAAGCTTATTGTGATGAAATTGGAATCAAGCATGAGGTTTCTTCAACCTACACTCCTCAACAAAATGGTGTAGTTGAGAGAAAGAACCGGACCTTGATCACTCTTGCAAGAATAATGTTAGATGAGTACAATACTCCAGAAAAGTTTTGGGCCGAGGCAATCAACACCGCATGCTATGCTTCAAATCGCCTCTTCCTCCAAAAGTTTCTTGGCAAGACCCCCTATGAGTTGCTTAATGGGAAGAAGCCGGACGTCTCATTCTTCCGGGTGTTTGGTTGCAAATGCTACATCTACAAGAAGCGTCAACACCTAGGGAAGTTTCAAAGACGTTGTGATATTGGTTTTCTTGTTGGTTACTCATCAAAGTCCAAAGCATATAGAGTATTTAACCATGCCACCGGTTTGGTTGAAGAAACATATGATGTGGAATTTGATGAATCTAACGGCTCCCAAGGAGCAATTGAGAATTGTGATGATGTAGGTGATGAACCCTTGAGGGAGGCCATGAAGAACAAGCCCGTGGGAGACATCAAGCCAAAAGATGATGAAGACGATGTGCAAATCATTGATCCACCATCTTCATCACGTGTGCCTCAAGATGATGACAAGAATGAGAGAGTTGAAAATGAAGATACCTATATCTCTCATGAACAAGCCGAGGCACAAGCACAAGATGTTGATGCTCCCCATCTACCCCCTCAAGTGATTGATAGAAGAAACTCACCTCTACTTCAAGCTCATCCACAAGAACTCATCATAGGGAGTCCTACTAAGGGAGTAATGACTCGATCTCAAAAGCTAGCTTCTTTCGTTGAACATCACTCTTTTGTCTCTTGTGTTGAACCTAAGAATGTAGAAGAAGCTCTTCAAGATCCGGATTGGGTGAATGCCATGCATGAAGAATTGAACAACTTCACCCGCAACCAAGTATGGACACTTGAAGAGCATCCTAAAGGTGCAAGAGTCATTGGAACCAAGTGGGTGTTCCGAAACAAGCAAGATGACCAAGGCATAGTAGTGAGGAACAAGGCAAGACTAGTTGCAAAGGGGTTCTCTCAAGTTGAAGGCCTTGATTTTGGAGAGACCTTTGCACCCGTTGCAAGACTTAAAGCCATTCGTATCCTTCTTGCATATGCATCACATCATGATATGAAATTATATCAAATGGATGTGAAAAGTGCATTCTTAAATGGCTTTATAAATGAACTAGTTTATGTCAATCAACCTCCCGGGTTTGAAGACCCTAGATATCCTAATTATGTTTATAGGTTGTCCAAGGCGCTATATGGGCTCAAGCAAGCCCCTAGAGCGTGGTATGAGCGCCTCCGGGACTTCCTCATTGAGAAGGGCTTCACCATCAGGAAGGTCGACACCACACTATTCACCAAGAAGCTAAATGGGGAGATCTTCATTTGTCAAGTGTATGTTGATGATATCATCTTCGGGTCAACAAATGAAGATTATTGCAAGGAATTTGGTGAATTGATGTCGAAGGAGTTCGAGATGTCAATGATTGGTGAGCTCACATTCTTCCTTGGTTTTCAAGTCAAGCAAATGAGAGAAGGGATTTTCATCTCTCAAGAAAAGTATACCAAGGATCTTCTCAAAAGATTCAAGATGGAAGAATGCAAGCCAATCAAGACCCCAATGCCATCAAATGGACATCTCGACCTAGATGAGGGAGGTAAACCGGTTGATCAAACTCTCTACCGTTCTATGATTGGTAGCTTGTTGTACCTTACCGCATCTAGGCCCGATATCATGTTTAGTGTGTGCATGTGTGCTCGCTTTCAAGCGTGCCCTAAAGAACCTCACCTAAGTGCCGTTAAAAGAATCCTAAGATATCTTAAGCACACCCCAAGCATTGGTCTATGGTATCCCAAAGGAGCTAGATTCCAACTAGTTGGCTATTCCGACTCGGATTATGCCGGTTGCAAAATTGATAGAAAAAGCACATCCGGAGGGTGCCATTTGCTTGGGAGATCACTAGTATCTTGGTCATCTAAAAAGCAAAATAGTGTGGCTTTGTCCACCGCCGAGGTGGAATACATTGCCGCGGGGGCTTGTTGTGCACAAATCTTATATATGAAACAAACCCTCCTAGACTATGGAGTTGTTCTTGAAAAGGTGCCACTTTTATGTGACAATGAAAGTGCCGTTAAAATTGCTAACAATCCGGTACAACACTCTCGCACCAAGCACATTGATATCCGCCATCACTTTCTAAGAGATCACGTTGCTAAAAATGACATATCACTAGAAGGTGTACGAAGTGAAAATCAATTAGCGGATATCTTCACTAAACCTTTGGACGAGGCTACCTTTTGTAGGCTAAGAAGTGAACTTAATGTGCTTGATTCAAGTAACTTTAAAAAATGAGCGCGTGTTGTCCCTTGCATTGCATTGTATCATATGTCACGTTTACTTTACCGCAATGCATTTAGGGCTTGGCTAACACGGTTACGATAACCCTCCTTTGGAGGAGTGAAGAAGCCTAACCGTGGATCAAACTTGACAAGCAACCTAGCTTTACTTTCTCGTATTGCATTGCATATGCATGGTTGTTTGTTTGTCGTTTCTTTTCGGTTTAGCTTTGAGCAACCTCTGTGTTCGTCCATGGATAGAGAGAGCATTTGACGCTCCTAAAGGTCCAAAAACTCTATTGCATGGCCATACGTTGCTCCTCGGGTGTTTATTGCCTATTTTCGTAAAAATGATACTAGCCTAAGGCAAAATATTTTAAAAATTAGAGGGTTTGAGTGAGGACACTCATATCAGGTTCCAATTGGTGTTTATTTGTGTCTCTTTGAATTGAAACTTGATTGGGAAAAGTCGCGTCGAAGTTCGGAACGAAAAATGGCGAAAAACAGCGACCGGACGCTGCACCGGACGCAGTGTTACTTCACCACCGCGTCCGGTCCCGGCGTCCACCAGCGCGTCCGGTCATCCAGAAGACAAAGTCCAGATCTAGGCACCGGACGCTGCACCGGACGCGCCTCTGACGACCACCGCGTCCGGTCCCGGCTACCACCACCGCGTCCGGTGCTCCGCGATGAATTCCCGAGCACTCAGCGACCGGACTCTGACCGCGTCCGGTCAGTCCACACCGGACGCGTCCGATCACTCCAGGCGCTTACTGGAGTATGACCGGATGCTGCACCACCGCGTCCGGTCATTTTGACCACCGCGTCCGGTGATAGCGTATCGAGCGGATCTGCGCCCCTCATAAAAACCTTTCGTTTTCTCTGTTTTTTCTTATCCCGTACGAATCCTCCGCCGCTCGCTTGTTCTCGTCGTCCCGCCGTGCCCTAATCCGCCGTTCTCGCCGGAGCCGCCTCGCCCTTGCCTTTCTCCTCCTCTCCGGCGACTCCTCCACGCCATTGCCACGCCTCCCTGCCCTCGCACGCACCCGCGCCTCTGTCAGCTGCGTGCCACCGCCGCGCGTCTTCCTCGCTGCGCCGCCGCATCCACCTCGCCGCCGCCCGCCAACCACCGCTGTGGTTACCTCCAGCGCCGCAGCTCACCCCCGTGCGCCCGAGCTCCTCGTTCTCCACCTCGTGCCCTAGCTTGCCCGAGCTTTCTTCGGTTTTCACCCTAACCCTAACCTAGGGTTTCTAGGGTTTGTCGAGGTATCGTCTCAATTTCGCTTTTCATTCAAGTCCTTTCATATCTCTTCGTTAAGGCATGCCGTTGACCATAACTCTCCTTTGCATATCTCGATTGGTCGTTTCAGTGCTCGATCGCCGATCTCGGGGGTTCTCGCGAACTAGGTCACCGCGTCCCTTCACCGTCGTCTCGTCGATCCGAGGTAGCTTCGCGTCACGTTTCACTTCGTATCTCACGTGCTTGCTATCTAGGGTTTCGTATCTTTAGATATATATGTGCTTATAGTATATCTCTCTATTCCATACGTGCAGCGAGTCGGTCGGTGTGTCGGGTCTGATCTGTTCGCTAAATCCGAGGCCAAGCCTGCGGATACGGATTGAGGCCAAGCCTCTCGAGTGTCAGTTCATCATCTCACAGAGTTTTCAGGCAGTCGATCAGCATGGTGCGTTGCAAGAACGCCGGTGGTGCTCCTGGTGACGGGGACAACAGTCCTCCCCGTCGTGATGAGATTGCGCGTGGTAAGCGCATCAAGATTGCAGCCAGAAAGAAGAGGAAGACACTGTCAGATGCAGAGATTACTCAGGCCGTGGCAGATGCTGCAGAGCAGGCAGAGAGAGGTGGCAGACGCAGTGGCTTACACATAGGCGAGCGTCGCTTTCATCTTGAAGGTCGACAGCTCGGCACTGAGGCCACTGAGGGCACCGAGGCTACTACACCTTCCGAGCAGATGTCAGTTGATCCACCCTCAGAGCAGACACAGGCCATAGAGACTACACACGCTACTGAGTCTACCCAGGCCACTGAGGCTCCACAGGCCACTGAGGATACAGAGGAGCAGGCAGCTCAGTCTCCACCACGTCGCCGCTCCACACGTGCTCGTACACAGGTGACACCGAGGCCAGAGGGCCAGCGTCGTGGAGCACGACCTCCCCCCAGAGTTAGAGGGTCACCCCCAGTCGAGCACTTAGACCTGAGGGGTGCTTCAGCACGTCAGGTGAAGAGTTTGAGGTTTGTGGAGGTCAGCCGATGGTTTCCACCTGTCAGAGATGCCAGAGCTTCAGAGGGTTTCTATACCCCACTTCAGGAGGATTTCTACAGGGCCCTAGTTGACAGTGGCATTGCTTTCAGACCTCAGAGGGTGTGTCGACTAGAGGCATTGGTTGATGTTGTGGGAGAGCAGCTCCGTCCGCACCTGTCCTATCTGCCTGGCTTATCAGATCTTCTTGGACGGACAGGTGCATACTGCGGCACATGGGTCAGGGAGTTCTATGCTTCTCTTTGGATTGATCCTGCCCATGAGTTTATTCACTTTGCATTCAGAGGCCGCGATCACAGACTCTACAGCTCCAGAGCCTGAGAGATCCTCAGACTACCTGCTTCTGACACGAGGATCCATCAGTTGTGCTATGGCCAGACTCCACCTCCCAGACGCCCTCACGGCGGTTCAGTGCCACCCACCGACCTGGTTTGACCCTGCTTTCGCGAGCCTTTTGGCGAAGGGTCACGTCGTACGCCTGCCAGCCTGACACCACTTGCCAGAGTCTTGGATGCTATACTCAGACGCACTTTACTGCCCAGACTTGGCTACAGAGAGGGACTGACGAGGATGCAGCTTTGGGTTGTATACCACCTCCTTTCACAGCGACAGTTTGATATCTGGGATCTTATCCTCAGTGAGATGGAGGACACCATTGCTGAGGGCTTCAAGGGTAACCGTCAGCTTCCCTATGCCCACTGGATTTGTTTCATCATCAGATCTGCTATCCAGATGCCACCAGAGATCAGGGCGGAGATTGCTAACACTACTACAGCTTTCCCTGACTATGATATCAGACAGCTTTGGGCCTCAGTTACTAGAGATCAGGCCCCAGCGCTAGGACAGCGTGAGCGCCCAGACGTTCCTGAGACAGCAGCTGAGCAGGACGCCAGAGTTGACGAGCTTGCCGAGGCAGAGCTCGCAGACCTTGAGGCTCAGACTGCTGAGATACCTGAGGATGTCACTTCTGACAGCACAGACGAGGACTACCAGCCCATCCCCAGGTACCGGTCTCCTCGGTCTCACGACCACGAGGCCGGTGGATCTGGCTCAGCCTCCCGCTCAGACCCAGCCATGGTGGCTATCCTTGAGAGGTTGACCCAGGCTCAGGAGCAGCAGCAGCAGATACAGCGCCAGGCACAGGATACAGCTGCAACACTAGCACAGATTCAGGCTCGCCAGGACGAGTTTCAGAGACAGCAGCTTGAGATCCAGAGGCAACAGGTTGAGATGCAGCGACAGAGTCAGCAGCAGTACATGGATCTTCTGCGCCATCTCATCACAGTTGGGGTTCCTCCGCCTGCATCTATCATGGCTCCGGCTTTGCATTCCAGTGGTCCATCGAGTCAGGGACAACCGAGCTTTCAGTTTACATCTCCACAGCAGCAGGTTCCCCAGTCTTTTCAGTCCCCGAGCTTCACTCCTATCCATACGGGGTTTACACCGTCAGACCAGCCTCGCCCGCATCTCCTGACAGGCACACCTATTGGTGATTTCAGTGCCACCTACAGCGAGTTGACTGGTCAGCCGACACCCTCGCACACTACTACGTTTCACACTTCGTCAGGGTTGTCAGCTTCCGAGGCAGTCGTTCCACCAGTGACAGGGACTGGGACTACAGAGACCATCCCTTCTTCAGTTGCCTCGACAGATCCCCCAGCTACTGGCGCACTTCAGGCTCAGGTTACTCAGACAGATCCACTTGTTGCTACACAGTCAGTGCCTGTTCCTGCTCAGACCCAGACCGCTTCGCAGCCACGTGCTTCTTCAGAGGGTCAGCCAGATAGCTCAGACTCCGAGGGCGATTCACTTCACTTCGTGATCACTCCGCGCACCTCGGCACCCGACACGACTCCGTCTGTCCCCCCGTCAGATTAGATTAGTTTTTTGGCGCTTGATGCCAAAGGGGGAGAGAGAGTAGTTTCAGGGGGAGTTTGTTAGTGGGTTTTCGTTCTTTGTGTGCTACATTCATGCATATCATGTTTACTTTTTCAGCATTGCATTCGTGTGACATTGTCGTCGAGTCGTAAACTTTGAGTCTTAATGTGTTTTTCGTCTCAGTGATTAATATATGTCACCGTTTTAGCTATAGCTCTAAGGTTGTGCTTCCGTGCCTTACTCCGATTACTTATGAGCTATATCTTTTTGTGTACTAACGCTTTTGTCTTATCTTATGAAGTACACTCTTTTGGCTTGGAGCACATAAGCAATTCCTAACCCATTATGCTTATTGTCTTTTGCTTATGTGAACCAAGCATGTTCGAAAACCTCACTCTAATCCATTGAAACTTGGTGTTGTCATCAATCACCAAAAAGGGGGAGATTGAAAGCATCTAGGCCCCAAGGTTTGGTTTCGGTAATTAATGACAACACTCTATTACCATGACTAACGTGTGTTTTGCAGAAACATTGGTAAGTTAGGTCATGGAGGTGATAACTGCTTTGAGCACTGTGGCATTCGTGTCCCTTGATGGAAATCATTTCGGTTTTCAAAAGAGTGACGTCAAGATTAAGGACGGTTAGTTCCGGATGTCGAGGTGTTGAGACACATTCGGAATAGTCGTTAGGATCTTCGTTTTTCTCTTTTGGCCGTACTATAAA
The DNA here is from genome assembly GCA_038087645.1 of Saccharum hybrid cultivar R570. Classification (NCBI taxonomy): domain Eukaryota; kingdom Viridiplantae; phylum Streptophyta; class Magnoliopsida; order Poales; family Poaceae; genus Saccharum; species Saccharum hybrid cultivar. The sequence goes on from JAQSUU010000198.1 coordinate 5,403,032, forward strand.
GGGGGGCATGAACGGGTAGCTTGACCTAGGCGAGTCCTATGTTTAGGTGTGGTGCACACTTGTTAAACTTGGCGCTAGGCAACCCTAGAATAGCTCAAAGTTCAGTTGGAAGCAACTTGGTTGAAGTTGCGACGCGTTTCGAGAAGTTTCGGGCTGTTTTCCAGTCACCGGACGCGGTCTTCGGGAGCACCGGACGCGTCCGGTGTGTTCGTAACCGCGGCTAGGGTTCGGCCCTGATCACCGGACGCGGTCCTCGCGAGGACCGGACGCGGTGGTCAGCGACCGACACGTGTCATCCAAGGAGAACGCCCGTCGGACGCGATCTGGACGTGATCGGCGCGTCCGGTGCGTGTCCAGTAAGGTCCAGAGAGGACCGGACGCGTCCGGTCATCAGCCATCGGACGCGGCCTCGCGTCCGGTGTGAGTCCAGTAAGCACCCTTGCACGATCGGACGCGTCCGGTCACCCCTGACCTGCGCGTCCGGTGGTTCAGTTCAAAATCGCGTTTTGACCGTTACGGGCGACCGGCGCGTCCGGTCAGTTGCACCGGTGCGTCCGGTGACCCCGTGTCAGAAAGTAACGGTTCGTTTTCTTTGAGGGGTGTATAAATACAACCCCTCCACCTCTTTTAGAGGTCTCTTGCTCATTCAAACATCTGAGAAAATCCTTTAGAGTGCAAGGGAGTGCAAGAGCTCTAGTGAGGATAGAAGTTTGAGAATCAAAGTTTGAGATTCCTCACTAGTGATTAGAGAGTAGCAAGTGTGCATCCATCTCCTCATTTGGGCTCGTTGTGGTCAAGTGAGAGTTCTAGCTTGTTACTCTTGGTGATCGCCATCACCTAGACGGCTTGGTGGTGATTGGGAGTTTGGTGATCATCCGGCGGAGCTTGTGGATGACCCAACTCAAGTTGTGAGCGGTTTTGGGTGATTCGCCGCGACGGAGTGTCGAAGAATCAACCCGTAGAGAGCACTTGATCCTTGCGCGGATCAAGGGGGAGCGACACCCTTACGCGGGTGCTCCAACGAGGACTAGTGGGGAGTGGCGACTCTCCGATACCTCGGAAAAACATCGCCGTGTTCCTTGCCCCTTTACATTCAAGCAATTACTTTCTCGTACTTACTTTCATTGCTTGTTTTACATTCCTAGAATTGCCATGCTAGACTAGGATTGGAAACTAGGGTGCAAAACTTTTTAACGGTAGACTCTCTAGGAACACAAGTAGGCAATAGGGGTGAATTCCGGCTTGTAGGATTTAATTCTTGCAATTAATTTTTAGAAAAGCCCAATTCACCCCCCCTCTTGGGCATCTTGATCCTTTCACCTGTCTTTAACTAAGTTTAACATATTAACATCTAAAAAAATTCAGACAAATGCACTATCAAGACATTTGTTTGGAGATTTTGATGAAACTAATTTGATGTCGTCGTAGAAGTTGGTGCATTTTTTCATAGACATGGTCAGAGTTTGAGAAATTTGAACTTAAAATAAAGTTAGAATAGACTATAACTCAGAGCCGAAAAAGTAGAATTAAGTAGCCAGTGACACCTGTCTAACCGTCTCGGCCAAAAATTAGTAACATGACGCATTAGGAGATGGGCACGGGGAAGACATGATGCTGCTCCATGGGTGGTTATGCATGAGCTACTTGCATGCCACACGGTCACATGGTCTCTTACCGTCGTCCTTGGTAGTACGTTTTTGCAAGGGAACTTGGGTTTCTATTTATTCCATTCCAAACCTTGGGTGGCCCGCGTTATCATGCCTTGGGGCTCCTGGCTATCTTTGAATGGTCAGGTCACGCTGATCTGCCCTTGCAGAAGGCCCCTGTGGCAAAATTACCCGAAAGGTCGAAACTAGACGCGCTGCAACTGTAGTACGTACATTTGTAACCCGATCGCCTGTCGCGCTAGTAGAGAAGACGGGGAAGTTGCTGCAACCTACCTACCCTTATCCTGTAGTGGCAGGGCAGGGCAGGTAACACGGACATGATGCCCATTTGTGTTGCGGGAACATGTGCGCCTGGAATAAAAATCCTGGTTCAGTGAATCAGTGGCTCGTTGGCTCTCTGTACCTGGGGGGGACGCCAAGCCAGCAGGTAGAATATCCAGCCGGAGCAACGTGACGGCGCCGTTCAACGCAACCACTGTTACTAGTAACTAGGACGACCGGGTTCCGAGACAGCACACAAAAAATGATTAATCTAGACACCGTGATTAGTTAAACCGTCGGTTGGTGAGTAAACGCGACACGCTGCCCCGCGTCAAGCACCGATGCGCGGGCACCGGGCACAGGCAGGGCTCCCGGCTCCGGTCCAAGCACCGAAGCACGCCGAGTCAGCACCAGCACCAGCATCCCTGGTGCATGGGCACGGCGGAATGGCGGACCGAGGACACGATGCGGCTCCCCAGTCCCCACCAGTCCACTTGCGCCCGTCCGCCCGCCCGGCCCGGGGATAGAGAGGCGGACCAGCCAATCGCGGCTGGGGACGCTGCATATGTTGCGCGGCCGGCCGGAGCCGAGGAGGCGGGTTCCCTCCAGGCCTCCACCTGCGCAGGCGTCGGCTCTTGGCTCCTACACGGGCACACACGGCTGGCTCCACCACCACCGCCAGGCGGCCAGCCACAGCGCACCGCCCAGCCCAGCCTATGATGAGCTATGATGATTACGATCCAGTACAAAACCACATGCAATCTTTTAATTGCCCTCGTAGAAGAACCATAAATTGGAAAGGGTCCCCCTCCCCTCCCCTGGATGAGCCGGCTTGCCGCTTGCATCTCCCACGCCCCCTGAGAAAGCCGTGAAACTCATCCGTCAAGAAAATGGAAGTCTCATTGTTTAAGAGTCAAAAGAATCAATTAATATATATAAAAATATTACTATTTATGATGTATAATAAATATCAATACATTAATCATGGAATATATTTTTCATAATAAATTTAATTAAATATCTAAATATAGATAATGGGAAATCTCGATTTTTTGAGGGGCCAAAGGATCAAAATTGGCTAAATATATAAAAAATATTAATATTTATGGTGTGTAATAAATATCGCTATATTAATCATAATCAATCTAATTACTGGATATAGATAATATCTTTAATCAAATTAATATCCTTTAAATCTTCAGAAAGCAAGACTTTCATTCTTTTGAAGATGGAGACAGTAGTACTAGATAACATACAAATGCCTTTAACAAATGCCTAAACTAAAATGTTTTTGTCAAATAAAAATATCACTAGTACGGCATAACATTAGCTCTAAGAATTGAATTCATGGACATGCTCGTCTCAACTCCATAAACTTCTTTTTCCCAAAAAAAAACTAACTCCATAAACACTTGAAGATGAGGCTGCAGGCCCTTTATCAACAATTACTGTAGTCATATATTTTATCGAACGAGCGTAATAGCATCATTTTACCTTCGGAACCACGCAGCCTCTCACCTCGCGCACATAACGTCAATCAAAGTAAAAAAATGGAGAAGGTACATTTTCAACGAAGAAAAAGAAAAATAATTGAAACTGATCATTTCTCTAATCCACCTAATTTTTTTTTGAGACGAGATCTAATAGGTCCTAAATTAGTGGAGTGGAATCATTTGTTGGCACGTCTAGCTAATTTTTCGTTGTCACAAGGTCATGATGAATTTTACTAGTCTTTGCATCCGAATGGGCAATTCTCGGTGAAATCGCATTATAAAGCATTAATACAAACCCCAGTTCCTAATCTGAATAAACGGTTATGAAAACTAAAAGCACCTCTTAAGCTAAAGATTTTTCTGTGGTATCTTAGAAGGGGTAGTGCTAACAAAGGACAATCTAATTAAGCGTAATTGGCATGGTAACAAAACTTGTTGCTTTTGTCACGAAGAGGAGACAATTCAACACTTGTTTTTTGATTGTCGTTCCACGCGTTTCATTTGGAGTTTTTCTCAAGTAGCCTTTAACCTAACGAAACCCCAAAGTGTAGAACATATGTTCGGCAGCGGGCTAAATGGTGTTACAAAACATCTGAGATCTATAGTTCTGCTTGGGGCAGCTGTGACTTGTTGGTCTATTTGGTTACACAAGAATGATCTTGTTTTTGAAAAGAAAAAAAAAATTAATTCTCCTTTGCAGGTTATCTATGCAATCTCCCACAGGCTCCTTTCGTGGGCTATCCTTCAGAATTCGGAGTTCCAGGATATAGTTGTGGCATCATCGCGACGTTTGGAGCAGGTGACGAAGGATATTTTTATCCGGGCATATAGGTGGCGATCTAGTCTTAGGATTGAATATTACTAGAGTATGATCAGTCTTTCATCGTTATTTTAGCCGTATGTCTATCCTTTAGGCAGAGGCCGAAAGCTTTTCGTTCCAAAGTCGTATGTCATCTGGATGTGACCGTTTCAAAAAAAAAAATCATTTCTCTTTCTCGGCAAAGGCTGGAAACTAGTAGACCCATTCGGCAGCATCTCACACCGTCACACGCAGTTTTCTGACCACCTTCCCCCCTCCTCCCTTGACACTGATGCCACCTTCTCCTGTATCTGTATCACACACAGACACAGCTCAGCAGCAGCATCGCCTCGCCTCGCCCCCGATTTCTTTTGTCTCTCTCTCTTTGGGTCTTAAAAATCCGACGCCAACGCGGCCGCCGGACGCGCATTGCTCTCCCTCCCTGCCTCGTCTCCTAATCATCGCCACCGCTTCCTCTGCTCCCCCTCCCAGGGGGCGTTCTTGGAGCTCCAGTTCCTTAGCTGGGTCTGCGTCTGCTGCTGACGCCGCCGCCGGTGGTCGCGTAGGTGGTGGCGGCCCGCAATGGGGAGGAGCAGCTGCGCCTGCTCCCTTCTTGGTTCCGCCCAGCTGCTCCTGCTGCTGCTCTCGCTCGCGCTCGGCTCCGCCGCCGCCCAGAAGGGTTCGACCTGGAAGACCCTGAGCGGTAAGCTCGATTCGCTGCGCTCTCACTTCGTTTCTTGAAAAAGTTGGTGTGTATGTGATCTGATCTGGTCGATTTGCTGCCACTCTTATGTTAAAGATCAGCCTTTTTGCCTGTAAACTGCGAATTTGGTTTTTGTCCTACAGCTTGGCCTGGATCTTCAGGATGAGCGTGAACTGGCTGCGCATTTAGTTCTTTTTTGGGGAGCTCGAGCTTCTGTTTTTCTGCAGCAAAATAGTTTTTTTTATTGTTAAGAATAGTTTTTTCTAGGGCTTCTGCAGCAAAATGGTTTTGCTAGTCTTTAGCATTGTTTGGGGGACTAGATTTCTGATTGGAAGCTTGGGGCCAGCCATGATGCTTACCTTTTAGCATTTCGTTAAAAAAATGCACGGTAGCCTTTCCAGCTGAGTGGCATTTGGTTGGGATTCAATAGCCGCATCTTTTGTGTTCATACTGTTTACACCACCGTGCCCTCAAGTACAAGCCTATGCATAATCACTTTCTTAGTGAGAAATACTCGTAAATCATTAGCTGCTGACGCCTACTGTTCATCGGCTGCTTATGGGCCCATGGGGATTGCTTATTTTGAGAATGGGATGGGAGTGGATCAGTTCGATGAATTTGGAAAAAGTCTAAATGACCCTCAAAACTATAAGGGTGCTCTAGTTTACCCCCGAACTATGAAATGGTCTAATTTATCCCCTGAACTTTGCAAAACCGGTCAAATCACCCCTCGGGCGGTTTTGGACGGTGGTTTTGCTACAGTAATAGCGGTTTTGTCTTTTTCTTTTTTATTTACTTCGTCTGAATTTTTGAAAAAATCATAGTAACTCACAGAAAAATTATAAAATGAAAAATCCAATTTTGTTGGACTCCACATGAGTAGATCTACACAGTGAATATATAATATAGTATGCTTTAGTACAAAGTTTTTCTGTAAATTTTGATCTATTTTTTTCTGTAATTAATTTGAATAATTCATACAACAAAAATTTTGTACTAAAGCATACTATATTATATATTCACTGTGTAGATCCACTCATGTGGAGTCCAACAAAATTAGATTTTCCATTTTATGATTTTTCTGTGATTTACTATGATTTTTCAAAGATTTAGAGGAAATAAATAAAAAAGAAAAAGACAAAACCGCTGTTACTGTAGCAAAACCGCTGACACTGTAGCAAAACCACCGTCCAAAACCGCCCGAGGGGGTGATTTGGCCGGTTTTGCAAAGTTCAGGGGGTAAATTAGACCATTTCATAGTTCGGGGGGTAAACTAGACCACCGCCTATAGTTGGGGGGGGGTCAATTAGACTTTTTCCAATATTAATTCGGGTGGTGCTTTGAATTAACGGTGATAATGGCCGATAACCCATGGTCATGCGTGTTTACCAGTTTTATGTCCGTCCGGTAATTTTGGTTTTGTAGTTTCTGCCCTAGTGCTTAGGGCTGTTCCAGTACTTTTCGCCATCATGATCCTAACAGTAACAATCATCTCGTTGTTCCAGGCAAGGCTCCAGTAATCGTTGCTAAGGGCGGGTTCTCCGGTCTATTTCCTGATTCCAGTGAATTTGCTTATCAGATTCTTGGGAGTTTGAGCTCCCCTGACACAGCCATTTGGTGTGATGTTCGGTTGATGAAGGATGGCTTTGGTATCTGCCTACCAAGCCTAAACATGGATAACTGCACAATGATAGCCAATGTTTTTCCACAAGGGAAGAAGACCTACAATGTTAATGGTGTATCTACGGTGGGATGGTTCTCCGTGGACTATACGAGCACAGATCTGCTGCCAAACGTGACACGTAAGTGCAGTTACAAATTTGTGCTTCGCTATGGTCTGGAGCATTTTGATCTTGTGAACTGTGATGGTATTCTTTCTGTGCACTGAAAGAAATATGTTCAGATGTCTGTGCATTGAATCTTATACCACTTAGTAAATGCAGATGTCATGCTTCATTAACCCCAGTTTGATATTTGCAGTGAAGCAATCGGTCCTATCTCGTACCGATGCATATGATGGTACCATGTATATAACTCAAGTTGAAAATCTTTTCACCTATAATGCCTCTGCATTTTGGTTAAATGTCCAGGTAGGGATAAAATTTAACTAGCTTTGAACTACAAATATGGTGATTTTCCTCTCACCTGAACATTTGTTTTCTTTTCAAATTGCAGCAAGACAGTTTCTACAGCCAGTTTAAGCTTAGCATGCGAAGCTATATCTTGTCTTTATCGAAAAATTTTGTTGTCGATTACATCTCGTCGCCTGAAGTGAACTTCCTCACCAGTATATCTGGAAGAGTTAGCAAGAAGACAAAGCTTGTGTTCCGCTTTCTTGATGAACGCTCTATTGAGCCATCGACAAACCAGACATATGGCTCAATGTTGAAAAATTTAACATTTGTCAAGACTTTTGCCTCTGGAATACTTGTTCCCAAAAGCTATATCTGGCCTGTTACACCAGATAATTACCTGCTGCCTTATACTTCAGTTGTTGATGATGCTCACAAGGCGGGGCTAGAAATCTATGCTGCCGATTTTGCAAATGACTTTACTATCAGCTATAACTACAGCTATGATCCATTAGCAGAATATCTTTCCTTCATTGATAACGGTGCCTTCTCGGTTGATGGTGTATTGAGTGATTTTCCGATTACTCCTTCAGAGGCAGTTGGTGAGTCCATCTATCCTTTTTTTCTTCATGATGCTATTAATAAGGTAGCCACTAGGTCAGTGTGATCTTTTACTTAGAATAGTTATGGAATCATGGTTCAGTTATTTTTAAAACTTTTGGCATGAATCTCCTAACAAGTTGGAAGATGTAGCATGGATCGTGACCTCTTTGGTCTTGATTTGTTCTTCTTTTTCCCCTGCAGATTGCTTTAGTAACCTGAACAACAGCAAGATCGATCATGGTACACCTGCTTCCTTTGTCACTTCACGCTTAACTTTACCTATTTTATAATGTTACTGAAATTCGTCACACATTCACACTGCAGCTAAACCTCTAGTTATCTCTCATAATGGTGCTAGCGGTGACTACCCGGACTGCACCGACCAAGCTTATGAAAAGGCAGTTGCCGATGGTGCAGATGTCATTGACTGTCCTGTTCAAGTGACCAAAGATGGCATACTGATATGCATGAGTTCTGTTGACCTAATGGATGTTACTACTGTTGCAAAATCACAATTTGCTTCGCAAGTAACTACCATCAACGATCTGAAGGCTGGGCCTGGAGTCTTCACCTTCAACCTTACTTGGGTTGATATTTCTAAGAACCTAAAGCGTGAGTTGATTTTATGTCATTTCCCCTACTTTTTGTAAACCTGAATGTTTGCTATGCAAATAAGAGCCAAACGTTTAGATATCCTCATGTATATATGGTTATGCTAAGTCATCTTTTTTGTGCAATTGATAACTAGTGAATAGTTAATGGGTCCATCTGTAATTTTTCTTGCACTGATCATGCATTTGCTTCAAGACTAACATTTTTTATTGGCAGCCATGATATCGAACCCAGTGATCAACTTTAAACAGTACAGAAATCCCAGAAACAAGAATGCAGGAAATTTCATGAGATTATCAGACTTTTTGACCTTTGCAAAGGGGAAGGATTTGTCAGGAATCATGATAACTGTTGAGGTAAGAAATTAATGATATGGAAAAATGTTATATCTAGTGTGAACCTAGATTTGAGTGATATGGAGTTGGCTATAGTGCTGTTCCAAATCTCTTACCATTTATCAAGTATACTGCACCGAGAGCAATGCCTTTTAGGGATTACTTGATAATCATTTTTTTCATAGAAAATAGTTAACAGATCTGAAAACACAACCTGTACAGTTAGTGATTTTTTTTTTATTATATGATTAAAGACTAGACTGGCAGAATCCAAATAAATGACATATTTCTAGATTAGTGACCCACAAACTTCATTCTGATACAGAACCTTGATGAGAGCGTTGACAGTTGGGCCACTCAACCCTATGCCTCACCATCTAGTCTAGTTTTGACCCTGCCACAAGCCCACAAGTAATCTAGTACAGTAGAATTAAAAACCACAGTGACCAGTTCTTAGATATTTTAGCTACGTAATCCTTCACTAGGTTAGCTAGCATTTCTATGTCTAGAACTTGCTTGTGAAGAACCTGAAGTTAAAGTAAATAATGTGACTTTACCCCTAACTAGCTACAATTGACATGGTTTAAAATATGTGAACTTACCCTACAAAAGGATGACTGAAGCAAAGCCAATCCCTTTTTTATGTCTCATGTGGTGGAGTTCTTGCAAGTCCTCACCACACCTCATTCTCCCTTCTCTTTTTAATTCTTGCAGCATGCTGCCTTCATGGCAGAGGAGCTTGGATTTGGTGTGGTAGATGCAGTGATCAAAGCCCTTGATGACTCTGGTTATAGCAAGCAGACTGCCCAGAATGTTATGATTCAGTCAACCAACAGCTCAGTTCTAGTGAAGTTCAAGCAGGAAACCAAGTACAACCTTGTCTACATGATTGAAGAAAATGTCAGAGATGCTGCACCTTCCTCCCTTGCAGATATTAAGAAGTTTGCTATTGCTGTTTCTGTTAGCACCACATCTGTTTTCCCGGAAACCCATTATTATTTGACAAACCAGACCAATAATCTTGTTCACTCCCTTCAGTCTGCTGGCCTCCAAGTTTACGTTTACGTGCTCATGAATGAGTTTGGTTCTCAACCAAATGACTTCTTCGCAGATGCTACTGTACAGATTAATGCTTATGTGCAAGCTGCTAAGGTGGATGGGGTCATCACTGATTTCCCTGGGACTGCTCACAGATACAAATGTAAGTTCCTGATTACAATTTCACAAGCTACCACATCATTTGTTAAGTCATTCAAATATATGAAGTTCTCGATGAATTTATTGGTCACTTTCTGCAGTGAACTCCTGCACGAGCATGGGAAAGAACGCACCACTCTTTATGACGCCTCCGCAACCAGGTGGCCTCCTTTCAACCATGCCCTCATTTTCACAGCCACCAGCAGCAGCCCCAATGCCGCTCTTGACGGATGCTGACGTCGCAGAACCAGCCCTACCTCCAGTCAGTAACACCACCACGCCTGCATCGCCTTCGCATGCCACCCTCAGAATGCGAACCGATGTCTCGATCCTCGTCACATTGCTGATGCTATGTGCTTCCCTCATCTGAAGATAGTCCTGCACAACATCATATGCGGCGTGGGCACGTTAGAGCTGAGGATTTCACATTGAGCTGCTAATAGCAATTCTTTCCACCACCTTTATGTAGCGATTCTTTTCTTGTTCTGTCCGGTGTTTTGGAGGATGGATGGATGTTCAGCTTGATACCCCAACGGTGACACGTGTGTGTGCTGCCGCTGCCTCTAGGTACATTTTGGTACATATGTGTGGTGATACATTGTCAGGACATCTTTCCTACTGCCAACCTGACTCTGGAGGGCAAAATATTGACAGCAAACATACTTAGGGTTTGTTTGAATGCACTCCAGTCCATCTCAATCCACATGGGTTTGAAGGGATTGCGGTGTAAAATTAGTTAATTTTCTACCCTAATCTCTGCCAGCCCATGTGAGGCTTTGTTTGGATGCAGTTAGATTTACATCAATCCACATGTGTTGGTTTGGATTAGAGTAGAACTTAACTAAATTACGTCCTAATCTACCTTAGCACATGTGGATTGAGTTCAATTCGATAACATCCAAACAAGGCATGAATTGGACCATTGGAGTAAGTTAGTGTATCCAAAATTCCAAACAAGCACTTGGGAGTTTTGAAAAAGAGTAAAATACATTAGAGCTCCATCAACTTGCGAGCAGTGTTATCTAGGTACATTAATTCTAAAATTGCATTTTTTTTTATCTATGAAATTCTTAAGTGGTCCATTAACTTTAAATTGTTTATCTATGAATCTAAAATTGTTTATGAATTTGTTAAGTGGTACATTGCAGGTCTACACCGCTTTGTCCATTAAATCTGATGTGACATGTACAGTGTCATATTGCATCTGAAACTGAAAGTGATGTTTAATATGCACTTAGCCCTTTCCCTCATGAGCATGGCCAACGCCTCCTCTCCATCCGACGCAGTCGCGGCGAGGGACTAACCATAACCAAGCCTGCTGCCGTGGTGTTCTGACAAACTAGCTCCACATTCCATGAGCATCGATGCTAGATGTCATGTGCTTCCAAGGGCGTGATTAGTTTCCGTATCAAACCAGCTTGGCTCGCACATGGAAGACAGGCTCCCGCCGGGCAAACTGTGTGCGTGCAGGCTGTCTGCAGGTGTTTAGTGGCAGGCAGCGTATCCTCCGGCTGGAAGGCCACACGGACACCATGTTGATGTAGCCGTGCCCATAGGAGTCACCTGGAATGTGGCCGAGTCCGTGTGACCAGCGGCGCAGCCACCTTGTGCTAGAGCGCCCGAGCGCCCCCGCGAGCGATGGAGGCGGCTATCTTACCTGGACGGCGATTGTGAGGCGGGCACGGGGCGCCGTGGCGTGACCAGATGACGCTACGCACGATGGTGGCGAACCTCGCCGTCGCCTCCAGTGGGGAACGTCCGATTCGAGCCAAGGGAGGGCCGGGCGGTGTGGGCGGTGGCAGTGGTAAGGCAGAGCGGGTTTCTGCGAACGGAATCCGAGGAAAATATTTTTAGAGCTCACAAGTCAATACGTAGATCTCCTTTGCATTTGACTCTTTGGGAAAAGTTGAAATGATGTCATGTTTCACAGTGGCCAAAGCAGCCCCAAATCAGGTCATCTTTCATAAGAATTTATTTTACAAAACTTAGTTTACATCTCAACTTTGCAACAAATTACATTCACAAATGCATTATGGTCTTATATGGATATGTATCATTTAATTTTTAAATACTTCTAAGACTTAAAGTATATTTTTCTAGTAGATTTTCACGTTTGTAGTGTAGAGAGGATTTTCACGGAATTTTTTTTTTGCCATGAGTTTGCACTTAATGCTTGGTCTGGATTCATATTGTTATATAAATTCACATTTAGGGCCTTGTTTGAATGCTGAACTAAACTGCAGTCACCTAACGTTAGCTCTAGCCCATATAAATGAGTGGGCTGATTTTAGTACATATGACTAAGTTTGTGTATCTTATTAGTCCATGTATCCCGACGGCATATGACTAAATTTTACTAATAGCTTAAACTTTGGTCGCATAAATTCTAGTTGGACTGACAACTAGTCCAGGTGATCTTGACATACCCTTAGCTGTCTAATGAGTTCGAGTATTACAATCTCACCGGAACTCAGCATTCGTCATTCTGTTCTGCAATCTGAAAAGGGTTTAATTGGATTGGACTATGGAATGTCCATTGGAGATTTGTACTGGATCAGTCAATTATGCCACAATCTCCAGGTCCTGAAACAAACATGTTGATTATGCAAGGGCTGCGAAGTGAGAAGAGTAGCAGTACCCTAGCAGTAGCATCCATCGGAGGAGCGACGTCCACCGGCTGGGCGCCACCCCATCCACCATCCGTTGGGAGTTGGGGATGGCGGGACGCCACGCTGCGTTCAAACCCGTGGATTTCGCGTGTGGCCACGGCGGCCGCAGTCAGCCAGTCGTGGCGTCTTCTGCCTGTCCGTCGCCCATCCATGCCGCCTTCCGCCCCCTCGACGCCGGCGGCGCACACGGCCGTGTACGTGGCGGCGGTGCCCCTGCGGGCGCCCAGGGGCCCCGCGCAGCTGCTGATGTCGGCGGGCTACTCGCTGGGCATGTGGGACCTGCAGCACTTCATGGTGCTCCTCCGGCCCGACCCGGCGCTGGCCCAGGCGCTGGTGTTCGATTTCCAGCCGCGGGACCCGGAGGACGCCCTCGCCGCGCTCGCGGTGCTGTCGCGGAGAGAGATCCCTGGTATGGTAAAACCCTTGGCCTTCCTTCGCGGTTGATTGATTGATTCGTGCCATGGCGAGAGCCTATCTGTCCTGTCCTGCCATGGCGAGGATTTATTTGTCCTTCGATCTGCAACTGTATGTACAGGCGTGGTCCGTAGAAGAACGCTGCGGCGGGTCCCGGACCGGCGGTGCTGGCTCGTCGGGCACTGCTGCTGCGACGGGGACGGGGGCGACGCCGTTGCCGCCGCCGGCAGGTTCAGCGAGCGGTGGCCGACCGGCCTGGTGGTCGGGGAGCACGACTGCCGGGACTACACCAACGGTAATCCGTCAGGTCGCCGTTGCAAAATCGTCGTGGTAGTGCGATCCGTCTCATCCTCTCTTTGTTTTGTTTTGTGGATCGCAAGGGCTGGTCGAGGTCCTCACAGGTGAAAAACGTGTCCTGGAGTCGCTCAGATTGCGCGGCAACGGCACCACCAGCAGCAGCACCAGCGGGGCGGCGCCGCCGTGGTGCGAGTGCCTCTCTCTTTCCTTTTAGTATTTTTGTATAGCTACCCCTCGGTTCCTTCGTTCTCGTGGCGCACTAGCAAGTGCGTACCTGAATTTCCATCGAGATTGGAGATATGGTTTCCAATTCTTCGGTGACGTTGCGTGTGCGCAATCTGATGATGCAACCGTTTTCTGAAAAAACAATATTATGGCTACTCATGCTGTTTGTTCGAGGTAACGGCAACCTCTGGGTAATTTGGCAGTCTTTGTTGTTCAGCCTGGTTGCAATCTTGCAGATTGTCTGATAGAGTTCGTCTGATTTTTTTTTTGCTAGGATGCTTCTGAGTTACTAACTCGTGGTCTTACTCTGCAGATGGATGATCTAAATACCCCCACCGTCAGTGTCATCATGAAGCGTGTACGGTCATTTATCGGATTCTATAACTGGAGACCCAACACTCAAGGCAGAGATCTCAAGGAAATGAGGAGACATTTTCAAAAAAAAAAAAAGAAGAAAAAGAAACGAGGAGATAAACTAAGAAAGCTACACCAGACAAGGCAATGGTGTAACGAAGAAATGAGGCTTCACTTCGCTGAAGATCAAGGCAAATCTGAAGTAGCATTTCTGATCCATGTAACTTAATCAGGTGAAATCCTTTGGACTAGAAGAAGCTGTTGGTTCAATCTGTTGTCACTAGTATCTTTTGCCATCTAAAGTTTCTGAACAATGATATACTGCACCTCAAATAGTCGAAGTCCTACCTGAACTGAACAGTAGGTCACCCTGTCAACTCCTTCAGAAGAAAACAGAGTCCAATTTTCCTCAACTTGAGACAACATGTAATGTAATGCATCATCGATATTCCCATAAACATGACAGAGTACTAATAATCTTCCTGTTGAGGGTTGACCCTTCACCCTTGCACCAATGCCTCTCAAGCAGTGGCAAAGCTGTCCCCATGGTGTCCTGGGCTGGGAATATATGATCACCAACCGCCACTGCTGGCCACCTTTGCCCCTACGTCCCCACCACCTCATCCATCCATCTCATCTCAACCCCAGAAACAACAAACCAATTACTTGCGCTCGCTGTGCTTACTCGTGCCATGACCATGATGACGCCGACAATGGAGGTAGCTCGGGCGTTGACTAATGCAATGACTTATCTCCATTAACCCACCCTTATCTGTAGCCTGAAAGGAGGAGACAGAGCATGAAGGCGAGGCCATTAACCCACCCTTATCTGGAAGCCTGTGATTGATCCAGAGTCCAACTCAATTCTCAGAGGCTATATGATCCACCAACCACACATAAGCGCATCTAGCTCTGTGTGAAGCTATCCATGGCTCCACCGCAGATGGTGCGTGCTGCGTGCCCCTGCCCCACCTGCACAGCCAAATCAGGCAGCAGCAGCAGCCTGTGACATGAACGTAGCAGAGGAAGAAGATACTGTCCGTGTTTAGCTGGCCACCATAACCAATTCGCCATGCATGCTGCAATTAACTTTCTGCCTGCACTGCAACCTTAGGTTCTACTTCTACCTGCAGCACTAGCTAATTAAGCGAGCACTATCTGTGGATGCTGGTGAATCAGGCATTCCATCCATGGAGACAATCAGAATCCAGAAGTATTCTTGCATTGGTAAAGGGGAGTTTTGAATGACATGGTGTCTCATTCATATCATGCTGCGGCATGACTCATGCTGATTGACAATTTTGGAAGGTTGATGGAAATGCGGTGATCGTCATCGCGCCACGTATCCCGTATGTCTGCAAACGCATACTGGTATATTCAGGAAGATGGTTGCTGTGGATTTTCTGGAGGGCCCTGCTGGCTTGCACAGACGTACTACGCATGATCTGGTGACCGATGATGACGATGATGATGCTCTCACCAGTCACCAGTCACCAGTCACCACAGATACAAGCTACCAACCATGGCCGTCAAATCTGTTCAGTTCAGACTAGGGGGGTGGTTCTCAGCTCAAGCCTTGAGTGATCTGCAACAGATGATCTTCTGGCACAGCCGTTCAGTTTTGGTTCACACCTCTGTACTGTACCTTCACTGTCAAATCTGATCTGCTGCGGTGCTGCCCAAGTCAAGGCTCAGGAACATTCTATCACCTGCGGGCTGCGGGCTCATGTAGAAATTGTTTCTAATCCAAGTAAATTTGGATAGAGTACACTTATGCGCCTACCGTAAAAGTAAGGCTATCACAAAATCTGCGAACACAAGGTTCACGTCCTTCTTGACCTTCACCTCGCCGTTGACTATCGCCTCCGTGCTCCATACCTGCACATCACGAGCCAAGAGACATACACACATAGCTTTCGCCATGATAGGGTTAGTCACCACTCAACCTACTTCGTGGATCACATTGACAATCACTCATCACAAAACGAACACACAAGGGTACTTGCCGTGCCGACGGACCGGGAGTGGTGAAGGGTGGACGTGAGGCTTGGACCGAGGGACCAAGAGGCCGGGTGACTAGCCGCGGTGGCTGACACTTGGGACATCGACGAGTGCAAGTGTACATGGTGATGAAGACGGCGTCAGCCAAGTCAAGATGGAGACGATGGCGTCGTGGCACTTGGCGAGGCCGGTGGGCCGAGTCAAGGAGGAAGGCGAAGGCGTCATGCTTGGCGGGAGGTCGGACACGCGTCGACATCGGGGGTTTGGTGGTTTCGTCCTTAAAACCATCGGCGGGGGGCGCGTATAGAGTACGCTACTCGCGAGCGGTTTGGTGGTTTGGGCCTCAAAACCATCGGTGCGGGTTTATAGGTTTGGGCCTCAAAACCCGGGCGGAGATTCCGAGGAGGAACGGACGGCACGTGGCGGCATCGGGGAGTTCGCGTCGAGGCGAAGCTACAGGTGAGGAGGCGCGGTGGCCGTCGGATGAAAATGACACAGGGTTGGACCTTTACGCCCTTGGGCTAAATGGTTTGGCTCATTTGTATCCAGGGTTAAAACTGGGATTGTGTAATAGCCCTGTTAAATAGGATGAGGGAGCCCCCATCTCACTTACCTCCTCCATTTTCATTTTCTCCTTTAGGGTTTCTTCCTCTAGGTGCTTGTGTGAGAGAGAGGTCCACTAATCCACCGATTAGTGTAAGAACCATGAATCTTTGAGGGAAGGAGGTCCCGAATCCTCCGTGTGTCCTCCAGAGTTCGACGGAGAAATCAATTTGTGAGTTTATGGTGTGTTCTTCGCGTTCTTCGTTTTCTCCCCTCTAGTTCTTCCTTCGATTCGTCGTTTCTAGACCATTTTGGTTCGTTTTTGTTGCCTTGATTCGTGCTATGACGTGAGTAGAATCTTTCCACCGAAGGAAATCCATCAATTCCTCACGAGCAAGTAGATCGGGCGATTTCTTGGTCTAGGTCTCAAGAACCGGTGTTTTTTCATTCTCCTTCGATTTTCCGTTGATTGGCTTCAAATTGGGCGATAACCTCTTAGAGGTAGCTCCCCTACTGCCTTGTGATCATGCTCACCAAGTTTCGTGGCAGTTGGTGAAGATTTGGTCGCAAATCGGAAGATCGAAGAGAGGAGGCGATTTTCGGAGCTCTCTGTTCCTGCTGTTTCGCGATTCGCGGACAGTCCGTGGTACTGTAGCGGACAGTCCGGGAGTTGAGATTTTTTCTGTGCTTTCATTGCTGCACGGTGTCCGTACTCGCGGACTGTCCGGCCCCCAAGCCCGGACTGTCTGGGAGTTGAGATTTTTTCTGTGCTTTCATTGTTGCATGGTGTCCGTACTCGCGGACTGTCCGGCCCCCAAGCCCGGACTGTCCGCCGCACTGTAGCAGTTGTTTTTCAGTCGAGAACAGAACTGCTTCCGCGAAGTTCATTTTCAGATTTTTGACCTGCGGACTGTCCGCGGTACTGTAGCGGACTGTCCGCGGTACTGTAGCGGACTATCCGCGGTACTGTAGCGGACTGTCCGCGGCTCGCAGTCTATGCTGTTGCGATCCGTTTCTCGCCCGTTCGGTTTCCGATTCGAGTTCCGTCTTTTGCGTTGGGTTTCTAGTGATCTGATGAACGTCTTTAGGGTCTCTTAACTCTTGGTGGCTCGAGTTTTCGTAGCTTTTGTTTGTGTGCCTTTTGGGGTTGATTTTGGGACAGCGGTCGAAAGTTTCGAAAGAAATTTGAGGTTCCCATTCACCCCCTCTGGTCGCCGTTTCCGGTCCTTCGAAATCACACACACAGTTTGCACGATTTATCACGAAATACACTTTTTGCCACGCTCACACCATCAACCCCTTTTGCGAACTGAGGTGAGTTTGGAGTAACCTTCGCCATGCCGACATGTAACGGTCCATGAATTATCTTTTGATGAAACAGGAGTAATTTCCAATTACTGGTTATAAATAAAAAAGTTACATGATAAGGAAAAAAAACTAAAGATTACACAAATCCTTATAGCCAAAGTTTTCTGTCTGAGGGAAATACTACTTCTTTTGCTCTAAAGATAACCTGAGCAAACACACTTTTGAAAACTTCTTTGCAGTACGGCAGAAGAATTATTGAGGACACAAGGTAACAGAGCAAAGGGTTCTCCTTTTTGGTCGAGACCAAAAGATTTTGGCCAACCTACCTTTGGACTTTGGTCTGAGTACCTAAGAAACTTTTGCAGCAGTTAATTAGCTCAAATAGGTAGGAATAAAATTGTGGAGAACTTCTGAGATTGCAAGTCCGGCCAGTTTGTCTTTCTTCATCCCAAAGATCTGTCATAGTGATAGTTGCACATCATTTTTTACTTTCAAAAAGAAAAGATAGTAGTAGCACATCATTGTCGGACCGTATTCTCGACGAAGAAAGAGCATTTTTGCACTAGCTGAAACTTCATCTATACAAAAGCTGAAATCCAAGTTGCACATGCCAAAACTAACAAAACTCCGAAGAATACCAAGAATTACATGCACACGGAGGAGGAATAGAGTGCCAATTCGACATGCAATTTGGTGATTTCTTATCCTTGCCAACGATTCCACATCACAGAACTTTATTGTCCGTCCTAGACCCTAGTAGGTAGACTAGCTAGTAGGGACCACCACGTACAAGAATACGAGGTACAGTACTCTATACACTATGCACCATCTCAACCTGATACGTACATATATGTTGTTTAACACCTACATACCCAAATGGTACATGCATGCATCGATACGTATGTATATAGGGACGTAGAATCGTACTCTGCAAAGTACGGAGTATATATACGGCTACGGCTACGGCTACGCGTAGATGGCGTAGCGCATGCTCTCGCGCACCATGAGGTGGCTGACCTCGTCGGCGCGCGGGCGCCACCCGGTGGCGGCCCACGCCTCCTCGGTCGCGCCGACATCCTCGCCGTGGAGGCGGATGGCGCACGCCAGCGCCAGCAGCGCCCTGGACAGGGCGCCGCCCACCGTCGGCGCCACCACCGCGCCGCCCGCGGCTGGAGCGGCGGCGGCACCACCGTCAACGTCGCCGACGTCTGCGCCGAGCGCGCTCTCGTCCACCACACGCGCCGTCCGCCGCCGCCGCCCCCATCGCAGGCCCTGCCGCACCAGGCCCCACATGATCGATGACCGACCGACCGGCTAGCAGCAAGAAAGACGCGAATGTTTCAACCTTAATTCTCCCCTCTCCCTCTCTTTTCCTCCTCAGCACATCCTTACGTGCACGCACGCACGCTTCTGAGCTCTGAATCTCTCTGGTCTCTCCTAGGTGTGTGTAGTTTGTTGGGTCACGCGGCTCGCACCATGTCCATGGCACCACTCATGATGTTTGCTAGCTTCTGCTTTCTTCTTCCTTGGCTCGGACACGCCATCGTCGACCAGAGCCTAGCACTACTATATATATATATATATACAAGGGCGATAGATTCTGCTGCTAGCTATGCGGGAGACTGATTGAGAGGTTAATTAGCTAGTTCATGGAAGCCAGCAACATCTGTGGGATATGTATATATGGAGGGAAGCATGCTAGAGGAGAAGCAGGGGAGGCCGGGACACAGACGATCGAGAGAGGCAGAGGACGCAGGAGCGAGAGGGTCTAGGTCGAGGAGGACAAGGCAGGGATAGTGGTGGTGGGGAGAGGGGAGCACTACCCTGGCTAAAGAAAAGCAGGTTAAGCTAGCTATCACGAACTACTCGGTAGTGGGATCGAGGATTCTGCTGGGTAGTGGAGATGGTGCCTGTTTCTTTCACCCCCGATGCATCATCATCAAACGCGTGAAATGCGTGAAGTGCATCTCGGTAACTACAAGCGCCAGTTCAGCCTATTCCTCTGCTTTGATTGGTTGCTTTTTGCGTTGTATGCTGCTTCTTTGCAGGCTTTAGCAGACGTGGGACCACCTTGGTCAAATCTTTCTGTGCCTCGTGTAGGCTGGCGGAGCCAGGAATTTTACAGAGCCTCGGCGAGACAAAACGCTGGTAAGGTCACTCTCAATACAGAAATCATATAGTTTCTGTGTTTATTAATTAGGATATCAAATAATCTCTAAGTAAAAAGATAATGTGACACTATAATTAAAAGAGAGAATAAAATTATTTCTGAATAAGAAACCATGTCTACGTGGGAGCCCTACGTTCCAAATTATAAGTCGCATATCTAGATACATAACAAAGTGGATGTACCAAAAAAGTCAAAGTGACTTATATTTTTGAAACGGAGAGAGTATACCATTGGACAAAAGATTATTGTGCAGAAACTATCCAACAAGAATATACTCCCTCCATCACAAAAAGAAAGACATTATGAGATACATGCTGATCAAATTTTCTTAAATTTGACTAGCTTTATAGAAAATATTAGTAACATTTGTATTACTAAATAAATTTATTATAAAAATATATTCTGAGATTTATCTAACGATACCAATTATATATTATAAATATTAATATTCTTTTACATGTAATTGTCAAAGTTAAAAAAGTTTTACTTCTCGAGAAGTAAGAATGACATTCTTTGTGATACGAAGGAAGTAGTTTCTATGTATACTGTCTACATAAATTAATAGACAGAGAAATTATCTATGGTTTTTAGTATTGTCAGTGCCCTAACAAAGCTATGTAAAATAGGACACATAATTATATAATATACATGCAAAATTAGATAACCAAAATAGTTTTAAATTTTAAACTAAAATAATCACTAAGTCCTAGGCGGCGCCTGCTCCCTGCCGCCTCATCTCCATACTACCTCATCTTTGTACGTAGCTTTTCTTTTTGAGTTTTATTTAGTAACAACTTTTCTTTTTTAAGTAGGGTCTGTACGTAGTTTTTTTTTTGTTTCGAAGGAAGTCTGTACGATAGCTATGACGAACTATTTATGTCTGCAGCAGCCAGCCGAACTATTTATGACGAACTATTTATTTTTTATACGAAATAAAATGAAAATAATTTTTATATAAATATTATAGATCTCGACGAGATCTACAACTTTCTAGTTTTGAGTTTTTTCATTTGAGATCGTTAAGATGCTCAAAAAAATTAATTGCATATTTACACCTGAGGGTATTTTCGACTTTTCACACCCGCAGTTTGACACCGTCAGAGCCAAATCTGACGGAAATGGCGTGGAGGGAAAAAAGTTCAGAGCAGTGGCACCTGGAAGAACTCAACTTTTTTAATAGCTCATGAGTAATTACTAACTTTTATAATGACATTCATGTAAAAGCCTCTAGTACATAGTGTCTGATTGGCCAACGGGATCGCATCAAACGCGGACCCGGCCAACGGGCCTTTAGATCGATGCCACAATAATTAACCTCCTGTTTGGCATGTTTAGTAGAGTCCGGAATTGCTAAATAGTGTTTCACAGAAAAATGAATCTACACCAATCCGGTGATATGATTTTTTGAAAATAAAAGGTTTCCTTAACCTCCTAAACTACACCAGTGGTAGTTTACCTCAACCCCCTCACTATAAAACCAGGTATTTTACACCTTAAACTACGGAAAACCATCTAAATAACCTCTAAGGTAGTTTCACTGATGTCATATTATGTGAGTGCTCACATAGCTAAGAGTCGATAAACAATTGTAAAAAGTCTATATAACACCCTACAATATCAAGAGTTGATTATATAATCCCCTCAACTATAAAACCTGATACTATAACTCTTAAAGCATCTAATATTATTCAAATAACACCTCTAATGGTTTTGTAGAGTTGTTTGGACATTGTATCTCACCACAATGGAATAAGTATTAGTCATGCCTGAATGCAAGCCCATCTGTTCCCTCCCTCTCCCTACTCTTTCTAGGCTTGCGCCACCGTCCGATGATCATCAAGTGGTGTCCATGTCTCTTGCTCCACCTCATGGCGCTCCTTGACGACATTGAACCCATGCACTGCGCTCGCATCCTTATCATTCGACCCCTTTCAACTCTTCCCTCTCGTTTTCTCCTCCTATGGCTACCTAAAAAACTGAAGGGCTGAACAAGCAACCGGATTGAAGATGGGAGGGGTTTGGATGACAAGGGCGCATACACGGTGCATGAGCTCAATGCCGTCAAGGAGTGTTGGGAGGTGGAGCGAGACATGGGATGTCGCATGCTACTCGTCAGGCGGTGGGTCGGCCTAGAAATAGTAGGGAGAGGGAGGGAACATATGGGTCTGCATGCAAGCATGGGTATAATATGCCACGCACGTCTGCAAAACCGTCTTGGAGGGTCATTTAGACGGTTTTCAGTAGTTAAGGGGTAGAATAACTAGTTTTATAGGCGAGAGGGCGAAACAGACAAGCGCTAAGAGTTTGCGGGGTTAAGTAGACCGCCTTTTCCTTTTCTTCTAAAATGAACTCACTACCACATAAATGGTTTTTTCTTACGATATTTTTTCACCGTTGGTTATATCAAAACCGACCTTAATATGCAACTGAAACCCTACCCACCGGTCACTCTCTTCCTCACCTCGGACACCGTCACCCCACCTCCCCCCCGCCTCTCTCACCCGGCACCTCATGGTGCATGGTCACCTGGTCGACATACCTTGTCTGGGAGGGCAATCCTCAACCCCTATCCTCAACTCCACCACATCTTGGTCAATAGGTTTTTAATGGTGTTGTGGATACAGGCTGGGCCTACACCCTATCCGCTTCAAAAGATGTAGGCGATACATAGAGAGCCTAGGTTCCCATTATGCTGACATGTTAAATTTGAAATTTTTTCTAAGATTAATACATCAATAAATTATTATTTTGCAAGAGCCCAACACATGATATAGATATCAAGAACAATCTACGAGATTGCTATTTTTCTAGCCCTAATAAGGTTTCTTTTGGAATACAAGATTTTTCCTATATTTCCTTCGTTTTTTCTTTAAAGATGAACTAATCTATAAAATTCCTATCAAATTCCTAAGGCCACGCATGTGATTACCAAATAGCTCCAAGGAGAATACTATTTACCAGAAATAGTTAGCATTGCTTGATCAATTGCATTGTTATCACATAAAAAAAGATGCACGAAAAGGTGAAAACCCTTTGGCAGCATGAAGGGAAAAAAAAGGAGGCGATTTTTCAGTGTCGGGAGAACATTGAGTCTGAACCACTGGTCCGAACAAGACAAACATTCAGTACCTTTCGATACCATCGATCGGGGGTGCTTTATGTTGCATTGGGACTTGTAAGGACGACGTGATATCAGGAGACGTGAAGAACTCTCAAGAGGGAGATACGGAGGGATGCAAGTTTTCTTTTCGGTCCCAGGATATAGTTATTCCCTTAAGCTGAGAGTTACCTTAGATGGAACTAATGGTGGAGCATTTCGCAATGGCAAAACTTTAACCTGCACTTTTAGCCCTTTTTTTTTGTCACGAGGATCCAAATAGGGGGGCTAAAAGTGAGTAAATGACTAAAAACTGGGCTAAAATCTTTTGCTCCCAAAGAGGCCCTAAACTAGGCAAAACTCCCTCGGGGCGGGCGTTGGATACCCCATACCCCTTGTCGCTCGCATGCGTGGCTGTGATGGATAATTAAATGAGAGCAAATAAGTCAGTATAGATTAAAGGACTAAAGTATAGCCCATGGATCCAAACAACCCACCAGGACTAAAGTTTAAGTTTAGGAGCTAAACTTTAGTCCTTTGACTAGTGATCCAAACACCACCTAAACCAACCTAGAAATCTCTGGTCAAAAATGGAAACCTACTAGAACAAGTAGTTTATTATCAGTGGTGCAAGCATGAAATGTCCTTGCACTAACTGAGGTTAATGGTCAGTAGACGCCTAATTATGTGGTCCACTACTAAAGCCAACAGATACACCAAAAACATACTCTCATGATCACCACATTCCAGCTAGTAATAAAAGTGGAACTGGATATATATAGTTCCTCTGATAGTGGATGCATGGTGATTGAATTATCAATGTACAAGTTACTATCAACCGTGTTATAGAAAACAAGTTACTATCAACCATGGTTCGCGGTATCTATCCTTGATTCCAACCTGATCGATTTTTCGAGGGAACTCTTTAGATCCTTTTTAATCGTTTGTGGCTGTGGATGTAGCACAGCTACATGCAGTTTGGCCTCAGTCGTTGATTTGCTGATCGATGCACTGATGCAGGAGAGGAGTTGCGGTCGTTAAACATGTTTTGCTTTAGTTTAGGTTTTTTTTTTCTTCTTCACTCTCGTGACATGTGATGCTTATTCGCTTGTGGAGTGTGGGGCCCATGGAACAATTTCTTCCCTAGCTATCGAAAGACTATTTGATATGATGTAGACGACCGGGCCGACCGGAAGGAAACTTTCACGAGCAAGCAGGTGTGTGTAGTGTTCTCTCTTAGCTTCTCCTACGTACGTACGTACGTACAAGCAGGCGAGAGCATACAGTGCACCACAAACTAGCTAGTATACTGCCTTTAAATTTACCATCATGCATGTTCTTAGTACCACAAAACTGGTGGTCTACCACTTATTATAACAAATTAAACATTCCTTTGACCATATATGTACGCCGCTCGTATATATGTGCACTGCTACAGAAACGGACATCACTACCAGCCTCATTACCGCCGGCCTCATCACCGTCGAATTTGGGTGAACCGGCAGTGATGTACCTTCACTGCCGGTTCTGAGCTTGAAAATCAGAAAATGATTTGGGGGTTGGCCAAAACCAATGTTTTCAAGGCGGTAAGGCGAGGCGTGGCGAGTGACTACCGCCTTACGCTTAGGCGACTAAGGCGTGAGGCGAGGCGACGCCTTATGAATTTAAGAAAAACTTAAAACAACAGCTTAGAGTAGTGGATGATGAAGAAAAAGGAAAAGGAAAAAAGAAAAAGAGAGGAGGATGAGTAAAAAGTGGGCTGGCCAAGCCCACCAGGGCACCAGGCGGCCCATGTGCCCCTCCCCCTCACCCTCATAGCCCTAGTCTTCATCTCTCTCCTGCCTGCGCCGCCGCTGCAACTCTGTTTGACTTCCGCCTCCTCCCATCTCTCTGTCTCTTCCCTCCCGTTCCCTCCGCCTCCGCCCACCTCTCTCTCTCTCTGGTGGAAGAGGAACAGAGGCGGAGGGATGCTGCAGGCCAGCGATGATTGGGGGAAGACGGCCGCGGCCCGCATAGGCAGCCGCACGGCTCGACGGCGGTCGGTCGGCAACTTCTCCCGTCGGCGCGGGCGAGCTGCGGCTTCTTGTTCCCCTCCCGCTCAGCGGGATGCTGGGGGAAGACGGCCGCGGCCCGCACAGGCGGCCGCACGGCTCGACGGCGGTCGGTCAGCAACTTCTCCCGTCGGCGCGGGCGAGCTGCGGCTTCTTGTTCCCCTCCCGCTCTCCTGCTCACGGGTGTGGAATCTCCCGCGCGCCCGCTCCCGCTCTCCTGCTCTCCCGCTCACTGGTGTGCAATCTAAGGCGAGCCGTCTGCTGTGGCGTCGTGCATGCAGCGCCTTGGCGCTTAAGCGACGCCTTGAAAACACTGGCCAAAACCAACAATGAAGGTCCACATCACTGCCGGTTCGTGGCTTGCGCCGGCAGTGAGTTGACGACCACTTATCACTGCCGGTTGTAGCCAAGAACCGACAGTGATTTCGGGCTATCACTATTGGTTTGAGCCAAGAACCGACGGTCATAAA
The DNA here is from genome assembly GCA_038087645.1 of Saccharum hybrid cultivar R570. Lineage (NCBI taxonomy): Eukaryota > Viridiplantae > Streptophyta > Magnoliopsida > Poales > Poaceae > Saccharum > Saccharum hybrid cultivar. The sequence goes on from JAQSUU010000198.1 coordinate 5,428,373, forward strand.
TTAACAGTACAAAAAACTGGCGCCGTCCTCTCCTTCCTCCTCTCTTCCATCCCGAGCATAGAGTCGCACGTTTGGGCCGCTCCCTCCATTGTTGCGGCTGCTCTTCACTATGAAGCTAGCTCTTAGATTTGAAAGAATGTCTTGATCTTCTTGCTTTAAGGTCAGTAACAAGCATCCACTACTTTGATTGTGTTGCTTAATTAGCATTGTTTTGATGGCTACATTGCTTGATTCTCATTCTAGTTCTTTCTCCATTCTAGAGAGCACTTTTCCAATTGGACTTTGTGCAAGGATTCCAAGTAAATTGTTGTGAATCCATCATCCAAAAGGTTGGTGTCTTTGAACACATTTAAATTCCTAGCTAATTACATGGTGGTCAAGATCATTGTTAGTATGTGATGCTAGAATTAGTTCTTGATAAGAGTAGAGTAGATTCTTTTATAATTTTGGTGAGCAAATTAATCCATGTGCCACCTACCAACACATTGTTTGGAGCTACATTGTTGTTCATGATCATGTCTCTAATTTTAGTGTTTTTTTAATTAGTGTCTCCATTTTTATGTGGCATGGAGTATAATAATTGTTCTTCGTTATTGCGTAATAATTATTTTTTTAATGGTGCTACGATTTTTAATTTATATGGCCGAGGCTATCAATTTTAATTTTCCAATGATTAGTGTATAATAATGTTTTCCAAGAATGGGGTGACTAAATTAAATAAGTGTGGAATAAATTGTTGTTTCGAGCAACAATTGTTGTACATGAAGCTCCACTTGTTATTAATTTCTCTATAATTACTGTCTAAATATTTTGTTGTGCAGAGATGGATCGAGAGTGGATGTATGGGTCTCGAACGGACAAGCGGTACATGGCTAGCGTCGGAAAGTTTTTCACCGACGCCAAAGCCCATGTTGGAAATGGAAACCCTGTCTTCTGCCCATGCAAAGATTGCATGAATCAAAGAAAATGGGCTCATTGAGTCTATACGATCGCACTTGATTACCAGGGGTTTCATGCCAAACTATACGATATGGACTATGCATGGCGAGGTTGGTGTGAATGTTCCGCAGGAAAATGATGATGATGTGGCCATGCCTGATGTAGCCCTCCACGATGTTGACGAGGAACCCAGTGTCAACACGGAACCTATGGCTACCGTTAATGATGTGTTTAGGAACACGCTAGCTGACGACACCGAGCATGACGATGGCATTTCTCAGCTACTACGTAATGTAGAGAGTAGATGTCTTAGTGAAAGATAGCTGAGAAAGCTAGAGAAAATGAAATAAGATGGCAAAACACCATTGTATAAGAATTGTCCAATGAGCAAACCGAAAGCCGATATCATGTTGTTAGAGTTCAAATCGACAAACGGATTGAGCGATAAATGCTTCGATCAGTTGTTAGGTATAATAAGGAAAATGCTCCCAGAAAAAATGAGTTGCCAGAAAAGACATACCTGGCTAAGCAAATGATCTGCCCCATCGGCCTTGAGGTTGAAAAAAATCCACGTGTGTTCCAATGATTGTATATTGTACCGTGGAGACAAATACAAAGACTTGGATGTGTGCCCCAAGAGTGAAGCTCCACGGTACAAGGAAGGACTGTCAGATGAGGGTACCAAGACCAGAGGAGGTCCCGTAAAGGTCTTTTGGTATTTCCCTATAGCTTCCCGGGTGCATGGGCTGTTTGCATGTGCAAAGTCAGCCAAGCTGTTGCGCTGGCATGGCGAAGAGCATAAGAAAGATACAATGATGAGGCACCCCGCCGATGGGAAGATATGGAGGACTGTCAATACTATGTTCTCTAAGAACATCAGTGGAGAGGTAAGACACCTTTGGTTTGGTTTGAGCACATATGGCATGAATCTTTTTGACCAAGTTAGAAGCAATCATAGCACTTGGCCAGTGACGCTCTGTATATACAACCTTTCACCTTGGCTCTGTATGAAGCGGTTGTACATCCAGATGCCACTACTGATCCAAGGGCCATGTAACACCCTAGGTGTTAAGCATTGCATTAGCATCTCAAATCATGAGCATTAGCATCAAATGCATTCATAATCACATACAATGTAAGTGTAAAGTTGATTTGAAACATGTGAAACATCATTTTGAAACATGCATGTTGCATATGCTTGTTAGTTTTACTATTGCCCCAATTATGCTTGCTAGGTTAGTAAAACATGTTTGCCTATAATTTTAAATCATCTAGAATTATTTAGCATGATTTTTGGAGCAACTTTTGTATTCAAAATTGCCTCAAAATTTGCTTTTAAAAACATTCTAGAAAAATGGGTTTTTATTTGAAAAATAGACTTTGAATCTCCATTTCAAAATCTGTTTAGAATTTCAAAGTGTGCCTTAAAGCAAAGTTGTAGAGAATTAAATTTTGAACAACTTTTGTTTTGGGGTCAACTTTTGAAAATGACTTTTTCTTCTTCAAAATTTGAAATTTGAAACTATTTAGAAATTCTGGAATTTAAATAGAAAAAAGCTTTTCTCGGGCTTAACAGGCCGCCGCCTCGCTTTCAGCCCATCGACCGAAGCAGCCCAGCTCCGCGCGCGCGACCGTGTTCGCCATTTCCTTGCGGTACCCGTGTGCACGCTTGCTGGTCTGCTCATGGTTGGGGAGGGCCGTTAGCCGCCAGTGATCGCAGCTCTGCCGCGACGTCATGGACGCTGGCGCGTCGTTGCCATGCCCCCTTTTCCCCCCTCTGCTTCTCTGGGGCGACGTCCGTGGGCCGAGCCGGGCCGGCTCTCCCTCCCGCGCTGGCTGCGGAGGCCAAAAACGGCCGTGGGCTGGTAGTTCCGTTGGGCCGGCCCGTTAGTCAAAGGAAAATGAATTTTGGTTTTCTATTATTATTTGGAAAGAAAAGGCTTGGGAAAAACGTTGTGTACCCATTTTAGCTCCAAAAATTATGAAACAAATTTTGTGGTGATCCTCATGAGTAGATCTACAGTATAAAAATATTGCATGATGATTTTGTGGTACTTTTCTGTGGAGATTTATTTAATCCTTGTATTTGATGATATCTTAGAAAATGTGCAATAAATTATAGAAAGCTCATAAAAATATAGTTACAGTTTTGCTAGTCTTCTTATGTAATGTACTTTGTATGAAAAATGTTTGTCATACCTATTCTATGGAAAGATATTGAGGTGTAGTTCAAGTGCCTTTAATTGGTGAATTTTGTTATTTTTGATAGCGAGCAAAAATTGTATAACACCTGCTTATGATAATTTTTTACAGTGATTGTGTATTGTATAGAGCATAGGATAAATAGTAAATCTATTGTTTGGTACTTTTCATAGTACAAAGTATTTTCATGCTCATTTTTATGTTAGATCTTGTCATTTTTGTGTAGGCTATGTTACTCATCCAAATCCCATGAAATTTTTATGGTGTGCTCTTTGGAGTAGAACTATGCTATGGTAATTTTTGTAGATTTTTCTAGGCACCAGAACTAGATGTTGCTGTGTAACCCTAGTTTAAATAGAAGATAAAATGTTATTCTTTTTGAGTGATTAGTGTGTTAATGAGAGTTTGGCGTATCTTTGAAGCACCCAACTACCTTGTTGGTGTTACTTGTTAAGTTAACGCGGTTGTGGTAAACAAGGTGTAGCAGCACGTACGTTAGGGTTATATGCTAGCTAGTGTAAGAATAGATGACATGCATTGCAATGATTAATCTTGGATGATGTTGATTACCTTGTAGAAAGCTTGTTGTCTCTAATCTATTCTATAAGTTTCAATGTGCTCATCTGCATATCATGTCATCATGATCATGGCATTTCACCGCATCCAATGCACCGTTTGCATGTTTACTTATGCAATTGCATCATACAGGATCGTAGGGGGAGTCGCCAGTAGCAGTGCCGGAAGAGCAGGCCGAGGTAGATCCGCAAGAACTCCAGGCACAGGAGGTGCTCGAGGAAGAGGAGCAAGGAGAGGACTTGCCCGAGTGCGTAGATCACCAGCCTAGTTCGTTTGAAAGAGGCAAGCCCCGGAGCATTCTAAATTCCCTACTTTATTCAAGCAATTCTTTATATATGAGTTATATATTATTGCATTAAGTTATAGGAGTTGAGTGAACCGTTGTTGCATTTATTACTATCCTTGCCCACCTGGTTACCTGTTACCCTGTCAGGTCAGGATTGAATAATTGCTTAGCCTTACTTAGACCGGTAGCGATCGGTGATTTTCAGTCACCTATATTGATAGGTGGTTATTGAAAGAATTTAGCTATGAAAAGCGTGATATCCTAGAATTAACCATATGTTGATGGAGAATTGGAGACCCGGCGAAAAAGTTAGAAGCAACAAGACAGGGTTCTAGGGTGCGGTTAGTTTTCCGTCCGTATCGATTAAGGACCGATCGTTGCTTGTCCCTCTTGTCATGTTAAACGCATGCCTTACATTTAGCTGGCCGAATAAAGTACCTTTCGACCGCGAAGCTAGTGACATGATTCGGGTCGGGACCTACACGGGTGTGCGTACTGGTGCTGAACGGAGTATGACAGGGACGCGAAGAGTGAGCCCAAGGTGCGTCCTGGCAGTGGGGCGGTCCCTGGGTACTGCGGCCCCAGTTTATCCCGCGACATTTACCGGAATCGTGTCATTGGTGATATGTAGCTCACTTGATCGGTGAGTGTGGTTTGTGTGAGGAATAAATCACCAGCTGGTTAGAAATCGATTCGAATCATCATCGCTCCTGGATAGTGAGTACTTGACTCAAGCTACAGCATCGTAGTATTTATGATGGAACATTGATGGTTATTGGGTAGTAGTGGAAATGCTAAATTTACATTGGTAACTGGATGTATTGTTTAATCAAGTGATTGATATAGTATAGGTGCTTACCTAGTTGGATAGGTTATAATAAAGATGATGCAAAGTACTTAAAATAGTATCTTCATAGCAGCTTATGCTTTTCGCAACTGAGTCAGCTAACCCCACTAAAGAAAGCCTTGCATGCTCCTTGGTGTTGCTTATTTCTGGTTTAAGATGGGTAAGTCTAGCTGAGTACCTTCTCGTACTCAGGACGTTGTTCCCATTGTTGTTGCAGATGGTCAAATGTACTACGACTATTGCATTAATTGCCTGTATCCGGCGATGGGCGACAACTAGGACCAAGGGCGATGGTCACTCCGTATCTCTCATCTGATGCTTTTGTTGGAGATGACTACTTACTGGCACTGTGTCTGAACTAAATATGTGTGTGGTTTTAAAACTACTTGCTTCCGCTATGTTATTCTGAACTTGGGTTGTAATAACTTTATGTTCTAGACTTCGATGTATTCAACTGGCGTTGCGAACTTTATGTAACATGTGATGGTGATTCCTAAACCAGTACGATCTTGGTTTGTATGTTGGTTGGTTTGAAATCCTTCGTGATTTCACGAAATCTGGTTATACAGGCTTAAGTTTGGTAAATTATCTGCCTCAGCGGAAGATTTTCTTACTTAATCTCGTATAATTGTGTTGATCCGTTATAGGCCATGATAACTTGGGAATAACATCGATGTGTTTCTGGAACCAATGATCGATGAACTAGTGAAGATGTTTGAAAAGGGTGTGAAGGATATTTGGGACAAGTACAAAAAGAAACATGTCATGATCAAGACAGTACTTATCGCTACAATCACTGACCTACCAGGCGAAGTTGCTTGTTCGGAGAGAAGACAAAAGGCTATACTGGATGTGTCGAGTGCTTGGACAACACCGATGCGGTACATCTGCCAGAGAACTCAAAGATAGTTTACATGGGACACCGTAGGTTCCTACCTAAGGATCACCCTTACCGTAGGAACATAAAAGATTTTGACGGGACTACTGAGAAACGCTTACCTCCAAAATATCGAGACGCCTGTGATACTTTGAGAAGTCAACAAACTGGATATTGTCCTTGGAAAGGGAGACAATGCAGTAGCAGCACCTGATGGGAGCGTCTAGAAGAAAAAAATCAGTTTTCTGGAAACTACCTTACTGGCCAATGCTGAGTGTATGCCGCTATCTTGATCCCATGCACTTTACTAAAAATATGTGTGGTAACACGCTTAACACCTTGATGACACTGGGGGACATCGAAGGATTCACTAGCCACACACCTAGACATGCAACATTTGGGAATCAGGAAGGAGCTGCATCCCGTGGCACTAGAGGATGGTCAGTTCGAACTTCCGGTTGCATCATGGACCTTGAAGAAGGAAGAAAAGTGTGCGCTTATTTCTTTCTTCAATGAACTCAAAGTCTCGATGGGCTACTGTGCGAACCCGAAGAGGCTAGTGAACATGAGAGAACTCAAGTTCAACTATGGCTGTATGAAGCCCATGACTGTTATGTCATTATGGCTTAGCTGCTCCCTGTTGCCCTGCATGGTGTCCTCCCCCAAAGATCGGTGCCCTAATCATAAAGTTGTGCTCGTTCTTCAACGCAATCTCATAAAAAGTCATTGATGTGTCCACGCTGGACTAGCTACAGTGGGACATAGCTGAAACTCTCTGCAGGCTTAAGATGCATTTCCGCCAACTTACTTTGATATCTCAGTGCATCTGCTCATTCATCTTGTTAACCAAATTAGAGCCCTTGGCCCAATGTACCTGCATAAGATGTTTCCTTTCAAAAGCTTGATGAAAGTTTTTAAGAGGTATGTTAGGAACAGATTAAGACTAGATGAGGGCATGGTTGAAGGATGGTCAACGGAGGAGGCCATTGAGTTTTGCACATATTATCTAGACATCAATAGGGCCGGAGTTCCAAAATCTCGTCACGAGGGAAGACTAGGTGGCAAAGGAACGATCAGGGAGAAATTTATCATAGTAGATGACCCCGAGTTCGCTGTTCTCCAGCAGGCAGAGGATGTGATGCCACACATTGAGGAGCATAGGCAATCGCTGCAAACTTTGTATTCGAGCAGGTCACAGGCTTGGCTAGATAAAAACATAAGGAGAAATTTGTCAACTGGTTGCGACGCCGCTTGATTGGAACAACGTTGGGTAATCAGCTAGATATCTTAGCCAAGGGACCTTCGAGTACATTGCTTAAGTACGAAAGGTATGAGATCAATGAAATTATATTTTACATAAAAAGCAAGATGGAAAGAGCACATACCAAAACAGTGGTGTTCGTTTCGATGCTCACGACGAAAACGGCAATGTACAGGCGATGTACTATGGTTTCATATAGGGGATATGGGAGCTAGACTACAGTCGGTTGAAGGAAGCTCTTTTTCACTGCTAGTGGGTCCGGCTCGAGGAAATCACCACTGACAGAGAAGGGTTCACTACCGTTGATCTCACCAAGACCGCATACAGAGACGACCTCTTCGTGTTTGCAAAAGATGTTATGCAAATCTTCTATGTAGGGGATAACAAGACAAAAGGAAAACTAGAAGTAGTCCTGGAAGAGAAAAGGAAGATTATCGATCTCAAAGGAGTGATGGACGAAGAAGACTATATGGGTTATCAGGAAATGCCTCCATTCGGGGCGAACGTAACCCTACCTATCCTTGAAAAGGGTGGCGAACCTGGTTGCGTCCGCCGTGATAACAATGAGGCCCTCATTGTTTGACCCACTATAAATAGTTAGATTATTATTAACTATGTAATCATTATTTAGACGTTGTATCAGTAATTCGTACTGAATATCTAATTTATATTTTGTGCGTATCTCTATAATTAAATTATTGACTATATAATCAAATATTGAGATGATATTCACAAACACTATTATTTGATAATTATAGACCATTAATTAATTATCATAGAATTAAATAATCAAGACACAAATTTTTGTCTTATTTGAGAATAAATTAATTGTATTACATACAATAAACGAATAAAATAAAAAACAAAACCAATCCTAACGAAACCGCTACCCTAGCGCAGCGGTTAAGGCACTAGATTTTCAATCCTAAGCCTCGGGTTGAAACCCCAGGCGGAACAAAATTTTAGATTTTTTTAGAATTAATTAACGGTAATGATATACAGAGGACGTCCGACTCGCGCCGGACGCTCCGTATCCACTCGCTCGCCCGCATCCACTCGCTCGTCTCCTCCTCCATCTTATCCTCTCGCTCGCGCTCGCATGCCTCCTCCTACGAGCTGCTCCGCCGCTCCAACGTGCGCCGCACCCGCACGCCTCCTCCCCCATGCCGGCGAGCTGCCCCTCCCTTCCTTCCTCCCTCCCCCTCTCCCTTCCTCCCCCTACTGCGACCTCCAGCTCCTCTATGCCGCCGGAGCCGTGGGCGATGGCAGCAGCTTCCGGCGAGCCGCGAGCCGCGCGCGTCCCCTCCCTCCCTGCTCTCTCTCTCGCTCTCTTACCTCCATGTTTCCAGAGACGAGGACGACGGTGCGGTTCCGACGAGGTAGGTGGAGAGGGATCTCGATCTGAGGCCTCCCTCCCCCTCCTTCCTCCCTCTGGATCTCGATCTGGTCCCTCCTCTTCCTACCCCTCCTCCTCCTCCTTCTCTCCCTCCTCTGGATCTAATGGTTTGGTGGTGGCTAGGGTTCCGGCGAGCGGGTTCAGATCTCGCCGTTGTTGCAACGGTTCTCTGTGGATGTTGCAGTAGTTTTGAGTCGATGCTGCAGTAGGTGTTCAGGTGGTGTTGTAGTAATATGTTTCATTGTGTTTCAGCAGCTTTAGCAAAATGTTTCAGCTATTTTTCTTGTTTGTTTCAATAACATGTTCAAGGTGTTTTAACTCCATCGTCCAGTGTTAGATCTTTTTGCATGGAAGTACATCTTACATCATTGTCGGTTTCATTACAAAACCGGCAGTGATGGACACCATCAGTATCGGTTTTGTTTTAAAACCGGCAGTGATGTGTCTGCCCCCCTATAAAAAGGAACCACCAGGAACATACACACACGCACGCACCGTTACTTCACTCTCATTTCTCAGTTTCACGTACTCTTACTTCTCACTCTTTTCACTCTACGTGATTTGGTCATGGCTCCTGAATATTTCATTGCAGGGGGTATTATATATATGTTCTCTTCTTTCATATTCTAGCTATGTATATATGCATCGATCTATATTTATTTAGTTTGTGATATTTTACTTGGCATATTTTATATAATGCAATATATATTTCTATTCATATTTCTTGAATTTTATTAGGTATAATGCAATATATATTCTCCTCTTCCATATTCTAGCTATGTATATGCACCGATCTATATTTATTTAGTTTGTGACATTTTACTTGGCATATTTTATATAATGCAATATATATTTCTATTCATATTTCTTGAATTTTATTAGATATAATGCAATATATATGTTCTCCTCTTCCATATTCTAGCTATGTATATGTATATCTTTATTTAGTTTGTGACATTTTACTTGGCACATTTTATATAATGAAATATATATTTATAGTCATATTTCTTGAATTTTATTAGGTGGGATGAACAGACCTCCCCCACCACAAGAACTAGGTTTTACCCTGGCGATGATCCATTCGATCCTGATGTGGCCATTCCAAACCACCCTATTCCAGCTACCGTATGAAATATTTTCCAACATCTTATTTTTGGATGCTAATTAATTAATAATTGTAGTTTAAATTCCATAATAAGTGTTATTTCATAATATGTATGGACTCATTCAAATAATATCATTGTTGCATATGTCATAGACAATAGCCCCAATAGTGTGGCTGCAAGCAGCACTTAGCTTGCTCATGGTGTCGGACATCGTTGAGAACACGACATCTACTGATAATGGTTAAACTTGGAGGTGTGAACTAAGCTTGCACATCCCTTCGAGGCTACCATCAGGGCATCAGGAATTTATTCGGCGGATAGAGTCACGCATGCTGAGCAGGACAAGCGCCCAGTTCTCTGCCGTGCGCAACTATTTGGAGGCACTTCAGCACATTTGCTACCAGGTGCCCGATTTCTCGCACTTCAAGATAGAAGCTTTGTGTGCTGGTGATGTCCTCGTTCTGCAAGTAAGCGAATACTGGGCGAGCTACAACCATATGGATGTGGTAAAGTCGACGTCACTGATACCTGAGCCGTGGTTATTTATTGTTGTTACTGTAATAACGATCTCTCATTTTTTGTTACTGCATTGGACTTGTCGGCCATTCTAGACCAAGCTACGGAGAGACATGGATACGACTGGGAGTACTGTACTAGGAACCTCGTCCAGCACACTACTGAAGGACACCAGTTCTCCATAAGAATTACTAGCAGGGGCCAATGGTCGTTTAGTAGGTTACATCTATGGACGACCATGTCACCAGTCTTTTGAGGCATGAGAGAGTGCAATCATACGGGCATTGGCCTTCATCGATAGCTGTGGTTACAGAATCCATGACATTAATTACCATGCTTGGATGCAAATGTATAGTATTGTGCATTCACCCGCTCATTAGTGTTTGTTTAGGTTTAATTTGCAAGGTATAAGTTTAATTCGGCTTGTGTTTGTCATGTAATTCATGTGCTGTGCAACAAGAACTCTAAATTTCGGTGTTGTATTGGTCTCAAACTTTTTTCAGGCTTGCACGTGCCACGGGTGAATGAAACACCAAGTTTGAGATTTTTCCGAGATGGTTTGGTACTTTCTCCGATTTAATTGAATTTTCGCATGACGTCAGCGATTAATTAGAGGTTGAACTGAGCCTACCACCGAAACGATCCGGAATGGTGCCAAACTTTTCTACATTATCCGATGTGCCCTAGGGACCAATTTTTGGTCGAGGTGGATGCAAAATTCTAGTGTGTCCAACATGTAATTGGGTCAATTTTGTCCCATCTAGCACAAAGAAAAATATAATAATAAAGAAAATGATAAAAAAAACCTAAGATCTTGTGTGGGGCCATAATTTGGGTGTACATGCTTGCAAAAAAAAATTCAAGCTATTTGGACAAAGGCGGTACATACCTGATTCACAAACCTATAGAAGTCGTCTCATGTTACAGTGACTAAATACCTAGGTTCCCAAGGTTTCTGTGGTTTATATGCATTCCGGTGTCGTATTGGTCTCACACTTTTTCCCAGGATTGCACGTGCTACGAGTGAAAGAAACACCAAGTTTGAGATTTTTCTGAGATGGTTTAGTACTTTCTCTGTTTTAATTGAATTTTCGCGTGGCGTCACCAATTAATTAGAGGTTCAACTGAGCCTACCACCGAAACAATCCGGAATGGTGCCAAACTTTTCCATAGGGTCTCACATGCCCTAGGGGCCAATTTTTTGTCGAGGTGGATGCAAAATTCTACTGTGTCCAACATGTAATTGGGCCTCTTTTGTCCCGTCTAGCACAAAGAAAAATATAATAATAATAAAAATGATCAGAAAAACCTAAGATCTTGTGTGGGGCCATAATTTGGGTTTACATGCTTGCAAAAAAATTTCAAGACATTTGGACATAGACAGTACATACCTGCTTCACAAACCTATAGAAGTCGTCTTAGGGAACAATGACTAAACACCTAAGGTTCCTAAGGTTCCAGGGGTTCAGATGCATTCCGGTGTCGTATCAGTCTCAAACTTTTTCCAGGCTTGCACGTGCCACGAGTGAAGGAAACACCAAGTTTGAGATTTTTCTGAGATAGTTTGGTACTTTCTCTGGTTTAATTGAATTTCCGCACGACGTCACCGATTAATTAGAGGTTGAACTGAGCCTACCCTCGAAATGATCCGGAATGTTGCCAAACTTTTTCAATGGGTCTTATGTGCCCTAGGAACCAATTTTTGGTCGAGGTAGATGCAAAATTCTAGTGTGTCCAACATGTAATTGGGCCTCTTTTGTCCCGTTTAGCACAAAGAAAAATATAATAATAAAGAAAATTACCAAAAAACCTAAGATCTTGTGTGGGGCCATAATTTGGGTATACATGCTTGCACAAAAAATTTCAATCCATTTAGACACAGGTGCAATAGGAATATAAATGCGTGAACTTATTCAGTTTAAAAAAGAATATATATATATATATATATATATATATATATATATATATATATATATATATATATATATATATATATATATATATATATACTAGTAAAAGTGCCCGTGCGTTGCAACGGGTACCAAATAGATAATTCTAAAGCAATAAATTTCTCAACCAAGACAAACATACAAAGTGTCATGCTAAGATATTTTAATTTGTTCACATGTATGTTGAATTCATATCAACACCACCTTTCTTAACCCTATGACCATTTCTTTCTTCAAAACACAATTCTCCATTTGCATATTTGTCTATGCTCTTTCTGTCTTCCCAAATCCTGATACTGCCTCGTTGTTGCCATCTACAAGCCTCACCATTCCCGCATACCTTAACCTTGAGGCCATGCCTCCTCTTTGGCCTCACCCTCTCACATGTAAACTACACATTAATTTTTATATTGATACGTAGGGCTTATCCGGTTATGTTATGAAGTTACTTCATGTGAGTCCAATTCACATGTAAATAAAATAATATATGTTTCCTCGCAAATAAGTAGAAAGACAAGCCTGTAAAATATGTTGAATTGTAAATAAAAAGATGTACCTCAATAATGCCCCAAATGCTAAAGCGACAGTTTCAATGGGCACTTATACAAAAAAAAATTGCTAAATAAATATAATATTCACATCTAGTTAGTTTTATAGATGCAAAAAATGAAATATTACTGCATTTTACTGATGCAACATGGTTATGTTGTACTTTGCACAATATACGTATGTGAATACAAAATATGCATTAGGCATCCACATGAAATACTTTACAGCAGTGAAGCAATTTACAGTTCAACACCTACTGAAGAAACATTTTGCTCCAGCCTTGCAAAGAAACTCCATCATTTTTTCTATCAACTTCATTCAAGACCTTTCTTGCTATCCTCGACAGAATAGTATACATGCCTTAGGATATTACTTTAGACGATTGAGGCGAAGAATTCATCACCTATCTTCTGGACCTCAAAGGGCCCAGCTCTTGTTCACATGAGGTTATTGAAGCTCTTCAGGCCTATTTGACTATAATTGCTCTACAAGCCTGGACCATCCTATTATTTTCAGTATTTCTAAATCTATGGACTGCACTAAAACCAACCTTGCTCAAATATTGAAAGCATCTGGGGCCACTTGAAAGCAGTAGCTAATCCTACTACTAAGTGGATGGTGTCTGGCACAGGAACAAAAGGCAATCGTGCAAAAATGGCACAAAAATCTGAACACTATCTTATATGGGTGGATCTGCAACACTTGCTCATACTTTCAAAGGGCAGACATTCAGCTACTAAACCACCAGATACGTATATATTTGGGGACATGATTTTGAGCAGCACCTCCTATAAAACATAAGCAAAGATTGTGATAATAATCAACTCTGAATAAAGAACGATGGAATAAACTCTGAACAAAGTTAAACTGAAACAGAGAGATGGTGGTTTAGTATTTAATTTTCATAAGGAACTTTGTATATTTGTCTCACCGAGGAATTGATGTATGGAACTATTTGGGGCCTGTTACAATGCCTGGGCAAAACCTAGTTGAGTGTGAATGTTGCAGCCTACGGGAATTCATAGATGTCACAATATCTACTATTCTACTATGGGTTCAGATCTACAATCCCAGATTCCTCTAGGACAACTAAATCTGCAAACTAAACATATGAAAATACCAGCAGATTAAAATTCTCAACGAAACTGAAACTGCAAATAATTTCACATAACGGCTGCTTTGCTCAAACACCGAATTCATTTTATTTTCCGGTGTAGTCTAACCAAAATTGAAATTTGAAGTCTTCCTATGTTGTAGTATAAAAGAAGACACAATCACGATAAAGGTAACTGGCAAATACAATCAAAATTCTTGTTTGACGATAATAATAATAATAAGTCCACCAATCCTTTTTAAACGTAGGAGAGTTGCGTTTCTTTGCATTAGGAAGAAAACGGGCGAGACCACGAGAAACCTTACAAACACAACACACAAAAACCACAGGAAAAAAAACAGAAAACAGAATAATTTACTTTATAAAAGGCTGAATAGATCGTTGATGACCATCACAAACAGGACCCAAGCAAGCCTAAGCTTGCTACTGTTCCCCATCCGACACCATGGATGAACTGATGAAAAATACTAATAATGTGTAGCTGTACAAAGAATATAACCTATATGTCAATAAAGGGTATCTATTGACAAGCTTAGGTTCAGCATTGTAACTTATCTAGTGTTGTATGCTTGGATCATGCTGCAGCTATACCGAGCAACACAATGGATCATTGACACTTGACAGAGACATGTTCACATATACATAAATAAGTAAGTTTGAGAGCACATACACATAGCTAATGTTGCAGCCCATAATCCGGGATCATCCTGGCCTCTAAGTTAAAATAGCATGATAGCATATACAGATATCTCAATTCAACAAGCAAAGTTAAGCATGACAAGAATTTCCGGATGAAACTCTGAGGCAAGGTGTAGGAAATAAACTAAAAACAAAACAAAGAAATAAAGCGACACTTAACCTACATGACTTAAGTTTCACATGCTCAAAAAATTAGTCAATTTGCCAATATAAATTATTTTAGTGTTTCTGTAGGCTGCGACCCATCTTCAGATTGATAACTACATAACTGCACATCACCAAAAATACTTCTAGTATGGAGCAAGTTTTGACAGTAGCATATTACTTTATCATATTCATAGAATTGCAGTCTACTGATTATCATTTGGCCTAATTCCTAATTAGAGTGTCAGAAGGTCACGTGCAAGCACCGAACAAATCATAGCTATGAGAAACTTTTCTGGCCTATGAGAATTTTATGATAAAATAAAGGATATCATAATATAATAAGATGCATACCACATACACAAATTAAGCTGAACAGGGAGAGGAGAGAGATTAGAGGGACAAACCTGAGGAAGATGGTGACTTGTGGGAAGGGCAAGTTGAGGTACTCCATTATTTTCAGCACTGCTTTAGACTTGATGCAGGACCTGCAAAAATCATAATAAGATTAATGATATATAGTAATCATCAATAAAAAAAAATCTTGAAGAAAGCTAATGGTTGGCCACCTGTGTTTCTCGATGAGAACAGCACTGGAGATGTTGTTAGGGGATCTCCCTGTAATTTTTCCAGACACATAAAACACAGAGAGGTAGAATACTAATCATAATTAAGAAATCAGTATGTTCAAAATAAGCAAGAGGCGTTAACTTACCCATCCAAATGAAAAAGGGAGGTTATTTCCAGTTCCAAGAGGTACAGTAGCAACAGTAGGGGATGTGATAGCATCAAGTCACTAACTACTCCAAGCAGCCCACTTGCCGTGCCATCACCACCAGAATTTCAAAGATCCCTGGTTAATAAAAGGACATATCCAATCAGAAATTCTTTTTGGACGCATAAATTCAAAAGTAGGTTTCTCACAATTAACCTTAAAATCTTTTGAATTTGAGTAGCAACAAGGTCACCGTTAGATTTTGAGCTTTACAAAATTCAAAATTGCAGTATAATCTATGTAGAACCTTATCAGGAGCCTCTTCTGAGATATAAAAAACCTTTGAAAAAAAATTGAGTGGATCCAACAATGAGAAAATGATTTGAAGTAATGCTATAGTATAGTGCAACTGTGCAAGGGAATGCATATTTTCAGTGTTACAGCATTGCCAAACTGCTAGCCTATTTACCTGCGCTTCATTGAGAAGTTCACGGTATGTTTTGATCAGACTGCTTCCCAGTTGACCACCACTTCTAGAGTTGATAAAGACTACAACAGGGCAACATGGCACACTATCAACAGACTTGTTCAGAGCCCGGCTTCAGTATGTAATCTGGGATGTAGTAGTCTGTCAGTGGCCCGCATGAGCTGTGGCAGGAACCATTAGTGCCAATTCTGTGCAGTTCCATCCTGCAAAAATGTTTTCATGGGTAACCATATATAGTTGAATTGAATGCCCCCTCCCCATTATCTTCCATCCACTGAGAAGTGTAAAGAATTAGAAGGTGCAGGATGGTCAAAGTTACTTGTAAAGCTATATGATTTCACTACGGCCACCTCGTATCTTACAGGATTGTTGATGCATTATCTAAAATGACAAAAGGGAATTTGAGCAATGACCAACAACAACCGGAAATATTCCCCTAAAATAAAACATTACTAAAAATCACAGAGTGGACTTTTCAAGATGTTGGAAGCAGAGACAGGTCGCTGATGCTGATTCCAAGGACGGCGGCAAGAACGTCGAACGCCGCGAGCTCTGCGGCGGTGTGGACGAGTGACTGCCGTGCGTCCGCGTGGGCCCCGAGCTGCAGCCTCCCCGCAGCGTCGGCGAGCAGGGAGAGCGCCTTCGGGAGCAGCGACGACGCGGCCTGCGGAGCCGCCGCCGGCTGCTGGCGCTGGTTCTTGCGCTTGCGGGGGTTGGCGGCGTCGGAGCCGGAGCTAGGGTTGGAGTCCCTCTCCCTGTCCTCTGCTACGCACCTTCTTCGCTCCCGACCGCTATCCCCAGATTCGGCACGGGTGAGACTCGATCTCGGCGGAAATTTATGGCCTGTTAAAGTTGGCAAGAATTTGTTTCGAAAGTCCTAGGGACTTGTCCGATCCGAGCTAGATTCCGATTCCAACCCACTAAGTGGATGAACCGTCAACAATGCCATCAAGGACGACCAACGCGGCGGCGGTGGCTTCTTGGAAGAACGCAGCAGCACGGCCATGGGAGGAGGCGGCGCAGACTGCTCCGCGCTGGTGCTGCACGTGATACGGGATGAGCGGCGGTGCTGCGCACGGGACTTCGCCTCGGGACATGAGCAGCGGCGGTGCTGCGTGCAGGACGGCGGCGCTGCACGGAAGCAACAGCGGCGCTGGAGGGAAGCGATGCGGCAGCGACATGTAAATCCCGACGTGAGGAGTGGGCCGGTGGCGAATGGGCCAGACGTGAGCGAGTGAACTGGACGGTTGGGCCTAATTTGAATGGGCTGGACGAAAAAAAGAGCCTGAAATTTTATCTCTTTATTATTAGGTACAGATATATATATAGCCTTAACTGTTGCGCTAGGATAGTAATTGTGTTAGGCTTAGTTTTTTATTTTCTTTTATTTAGTTATAGTGTACTCCCTCCATCCCAAATTATAAGACGTTTGACTTTTTTGACACCAAGTTTGACCACTCGTCTTATTCAAAAAAATTATGCAAAATATCAATTTTTTATCGTAGCTTGGTATATTAATAAAAGTTCTTCGAGAATGACTTAAATTTGACTATATTTGTACAAATTTTTTGAATAAGACGAGTGGTCAAACTTGGAGTAAAAAAAGTCAAACGTCTTATAATTTGGGATGGAGGGAGTAGTTAGTTTATATCAAAAAATAAAACACAATTTGCCCCGCCAGGGGGTTCGAACCCGAGTCTTGGGCTCCAGAGAGTAGAACCTTGACCGCTACGCTCGTAATGTAATCACATTAGGAGTAGTTTTTTATTTTTATTTATTTATACATAGTGCAGTTAGGTGATTCAAAAATTAAAAGAAAAGCAAAAAGTTTGGCCCGCCTAGGATTGGAATGCGGGTCGCGGGGTCAAGAGTGCACGGCCTTAACCGCTGCGCTAGGACAGGGAATTCGTTAGTTTAGGTTATTTTTATGTTTTTAACCTTTCACTGCAACCGGCTGTGGTAGTGCACATCACTGTCGGGTTGGGTTTGTCACCGGCAGTGATGCTATATCATCACTGTCGGTTTGCCTTTGGCACAAGCAGTGACGTGCCATGAATATATAACCCGGTGGCGCGGGTTGAAATTTTTCTAAGTCATTTGAAGCCTGCGCCATCCACTTCCTCCAAGCCGACGGAGCACCGCCACCCTGCGTGCCGACGTCCGCAGCCTGAGCACCCTCCTCTTCTTCAACGCTGACGATCACGCGTCCCCGTGCGGTCAGCGCCAGCGAGGAAGACCCGTGACGCCGTCCTCCACCCCGGCGTCCCCCACCCCGCGGTCCTCCATCCCAGTGTCTCCCACCCCGTGGTCCTCCACGCCGACGTCCCCCACCCCCGGTCCTCCGTGCCCCCTCCCGCCCCTTCCACGGCATGGATTTGAAGGAGCGCGTAGACAGTGGCGTCACCACGCTACACGGTGAGCGCCTCCCTCACTGCCCCTTAGGTGTTTGACGGTTTGCTACTAATCGTCGCTGTCGTCCCAGCCACGCCCGCACCGTCGTCTTCCTCCACACTGACGGAGCTCCACCGCCACCTGCGCCGCTGTCTGTAGTCGTCGCGCCATCCTCTTCTTCAATGCCTGACGCCATCCCTGCAACGCTAGTGTCCTCGTCTTCCTCGACGTTGCCGGAGCACCGCCGCCGCCTGTGCCCTCGTCTTCCTCATCCACCCCACAGTACTCCACGACGCGGGCATGCCCCCATCGCCACGCCTGCATCTCCCAAGACCGAGGCCCTCAGCAACGCTTGGAGAGCTGCCATCGCACCCCCCACGATGAGTGTTTCCGTCACTGCCCCTTAGGTGTTCATTGCAATTTCTATGAAGATAACAATAAATGTTCTTTGATCTATGGCAAACAAATTAGCTTAAAACACTATGGTCCTTTGAAGCACAGTTGAAGACATACTAGTGCTCAAAGTTTGATTGAAATGAGTTAGATGTTGAAATTCATGAGTTAGTTGTGTTGCAAACTTTGCTCAATACACTAAGCTTAGTCTACAACATGTTTGAATGACATAGCACTATCAACCTAATTTGGTTAAATGTATAGGCAACCATGGCATGGTATGTAGTGCATGTTGGTCGGGTGCCTAGGATCTACCTTACCTGGGAAGAGTGATATGCTCAAGTCAATCGCTACCTAGGGAATTGTTACAAAAAAATACAACACAGAAGCTGAAGCTTTGAGGGCCTACTATGGTGCAAGGAGTGCAAACCATGGCCATCAGCCAGCACTGGAGATTGAAGGGGAGCCACCCGCTAGAGATATGAAGATTAGGAGAATTGCTCCTTGGTCTTGGAAAGATGCCATGCTTTTATTTATGGCTATGGTCATTGCTTTTCTTATTTGAAAGTTGATATAGGCTTAGTTTCGTAGAACAGTAGGTAGACTTTGTTGTATACAACCAATCAAACAATGAATTTGTTCTATGTGAACAGTATGTGGACTTATTATTAGACTTTGTATTAAATCTCTATTAGTTGGGTAATATATAAATGCACAAATGCTACTAGTAGTTGTATGTAGCCAAAACTGACCACGATCATGTCATAGCCATGACTCTTCGTCGCTCGTTAACCTGTCGCCAAAGAACCGATAGGCAACAAGGACAAGCGGCTGATATTGCTAGGACGGGAGAGCTACATGATCCAACAAACAGTGTCGGTGTCAATCAGGACAGTGAGAATGAGGTACCATGGAGCCCTACCACTTGTCTCCAGCTGGATCAAGATGACCAAGATGCTCAACATGACCAGGTAACTTAGGTATCATGTGACTAGGTAGCCACACATGCTAATTAATTGAGAGAGTCTTAGCTTACTTGGTGTCTCCAGTAGGAGCTTCAGTCGGCCAAGGAGCCAGATGGTTCGTGTAGCAACAAGGCCAAAACCAAGCGAGGCTTGTCACAGCTTCCTACTGGTAGGAATGCACACTGGCACATCACTGATTTTTGACCAATTCGGGGAGCCGATAAAACCGTGTAAAGCTTCGTCCACATACAATACTGTCATAGGGGCACTTGTAAGGGACTACATCCCGATTAAGTACAAGAAGTGGATCGAGAAAGATGATGACCCGTGGAGGATTCCCGAAAGTGAGAAGGTTGACATATGGGAGAACAAGATCCCACAGTATTTCACTTTCCCACAAGACTATGACAAGGAGCAAGTCAAGAAAAAAGCAAAAGAAATCATGGGGCATGCTTCAATACTTTCAAGGGGACATTGTCGATGCGGGACCCACAGGGTACCCCGCAAGGAAGGGCGAAGATCTAGTTTGACTAGAATTTCTCCCATGTAATCCTAGTAACGTTGCTATCATGTAATCCTACTAGGACTCTACATTGTAAACCGACTAGGACTCTTACCTCCTGGACTATATAAAGGAGGGCAAGGCTCCCTAGATCGGTAGAGAGAGAAAAATAGACCTCAAATAATAGGAATAGACCTCACGGTCTAGACGCACTACAACCATCTCTACCGATATAAAGAGAGGTTGTAGGCACCCTTGTAGAAGAGACAACACAACACAATCAATCCAATGCAAAGGCTAACGCTGACTGGACGCAGGGTTATTACTCGATCACTGATCGAGGGCCCGAACCAGCATAAATCGACTATCTCTGCGTTCACCATCGAGTTCTAGTTTGCGCCGAAGCCCGAACAACTGTCCCGGCTACCCCCGTGGTAGGCTATCAGTGGTCAAACACCGATAGCTGGCGCGCCAGGTAGGGGCTTTCGACAGATTTTCACCTGAGAGCTCGACGAACCTCAAGATCAACGTTGTTTGTTGCAACGTGACTCCACGACAACGGCTACGACAAACAACGACTATGATAACTTCTGAGTACTCGACAACAGCTTCCAAGTACTTGGCGGCTGACTCGACCGGGTACTCGACAAAGACTTCCGAGTACTCGACGACGGCTTCCGGGTACTCTATGACACGATCCGGGTACCCGACAAACTATTCGGTGGACTGGTTTACTTTATCAACATCGGCTACTACAACTCGCTGATAACTCCACTTCGCGATAAATCAAGCTAAGTCATGCTTTAATTTTCAAATTTTTATACATTCTGGATACTATCTGTGTACCTCTGAGGTCGCACTACCCTCGGCTACTCCACAGCTCCGAGCTTGTAGCCAAGATGACACCCAAACATGCGCTCTATTCTTCTCTTAACGGTCGCTAAAGCACTCGGATAGTGCATGCCTTAATCCGTGAAGCCTCGGCTCTTCTGTGCGTAAGCCTCGAGATAAATGAGCAGCGATAATAGGGACCTGGTGTTTAAACGTAACAGGACACTACCTGGGGAGATTACATAGCCTAGCAAGAGCAAGACACGCCACATTCTCTTTCTTTCGCACAGCCTAACTGCTCTAGTCTTCTCTTAACGGTCGCTAAAACACTCGAGTAGTGCATGCCTTAATCCGTAAAACCTCGGCTCCTCTATGCATAAGTCTTGAGATAAATGAGCAGCGATAACAGGGACCAGGTGTTTAAACGTAACAAGACACTACCTGGGGAGATTACATGGCCTAGCAAGAGCAAGACGTGAAAAAGTTTATATGCAGTTCATAATGCCGGGGTTCGCCCCCGATTGATTATTCATATATGGGATATGCTCCCGACTTGATATCTAGAATGTCAATTACAACATATTTTTATGTTTAACATGCAGGGGCCTACATTTGGACCATGCCGTTGGGTAGGGTACACTCCTAAGAGCTACCTTACTCAGCCAACATGTCAAGAAAGTTCAGAAACAATCCAGATTGTTCAAAACAATCCAGATTGTTCAAAACAACCCAGATAAAGTGCGTCGAGGATCAGACAAGTTTAGAAACAACTCGGATTGATTAAAAACAACTCAGACCGGCGTACAAACAACTTGACCCGCCGTTAAAATAACTTGGCATGATCTGGAAGCACGAATCAGTCAGCAAGAAGGAGTACTCAGACATTACACCACCAAGCTCGGGGGCTCACCTTCACTTCGACCATGCCTGGGGGGCTCAGGATTCAAGGACAGAGGATGCAAGAATTAAGATTCTAGCCACCACAAAACAATCATTAAAGACTACAACAAACCCCACAATACAACAAACCATTCCTCCGAGTTCCTTTTCTAAAGAAAAGAACCCAGAGAAGGCTCGAGGGCTGCAGGGTACATATGCTCAGATGAGATTTTTAGTTTTTCCAGCAACAAAAATTCAAGATGCTCTAACTTTTTGTTCCAAATAGCAAGAGGCTCGGGGGCTACACTCAGTGAGTGCGCTTTTTCTTCAAAAAAGAGCACGTCACTCAAAGGACTTCTTTAAAATAGGACCACTTTAAGGCTTCACTTCGAAAGAACCCGGACCAAGCTTGATTCGCCAGGCAAAGCTAGAGAAACAAGGAGGTCTTCGAGTTCAACCACGAAATGCTCAGGGGCTTATCGATGCGGGACCCACGGGGTACCCCGCAAGGAAGGGAGAAGATCTAGTTTGACTAGGATTCCTCCTATGTAATCCTAGTAACATTGCTATCATGTAATCCTACTAGGACTCTACATTATAAACCGACTAGGACTCTAGCCTCTGGACTATATAAAGGAGAGCAAGGCTCGCTAGATTAGTAGAGTGAAAAGTAGATCTCAGATAATAGGAATATACCTCATGGTCTAGACGCACTACAGCCATCTCTACCGATATAAAGAGAGGTTGTAGGCACCCTTGTAGGGGACAATACAACACAATCAATCCAACGCAAAGGCTAACGCTGACTGGACGTAGGGTTATTACTCAATCACTGATCGAGGGCCCAAACCAGTATAAATCGACCGTCTTTATGTTCACCGTCGAGTTCTAGCATGCACCGAAGCCCGAACAACTGTCCTGGGTACCTTCGTGGCAGGCTATCGGTGGTCAAACACCAACAGACATTGTACAAGAAATTTATCCTCGAGGGTAAAGAGCCAAATTAGGATGGTGGAGAGTACAAGCAGAAGGACTTCTGGCAGGAATTCAAGCAATACAGGGAATCCGAGGAGTACTTGGAACTGAGCAGGAATAATAAGGAGAACTCGCTTAAAGCAACGAATCCTCATCATCTCGGCTCTCGTGGCTACGTCAGTAAGATGGATGAATTTGAAAGTAAAATTGAGATGTTGGAACGACTTGGCATTGAGGCTGAGACTGCCAATTGGGAGCCTATATTAATATATTTCTGTATGGCGAGGGGGTACACCATGACACGGACGGGAGCTTTAGCTCCACAAATCTAGCCCTGAGCAGCCTCGTCCAGAGGATCTTTGAGGTAAATGATGAGATGAGGCATGGGACCAACACTTCTAATAGGGAGAATGACGTAATCACCCAAGCACTTGGAAACAAGGAGCACCCTAGTTGCACTAGAGGAGCCGGTCTTGTTCCTTGGAAATTAGCATTCGAGGAAGAATCTTTCACTTATTAGAGCCGCTTGAGGGGTAGAGCGGCACAAGAGGCAGAGACACTAAGGCGGTTGCAAGAGATTGAAGATAGATTCGAAAGATGAATTGATGTGACCGTTCAAGAATGAGTCAAGGTAGATATGCAGTCCATGGGATCAGGAGTACCACCAGACCCTGTTTCAACTAGCTTTAGCCCATAGTTCAAGGGTCGCAGCAGTTGTGGGTCGACCCCTCTCGACAAAGAAGAGGCGAATGCACCTCATCCGGTGGACAGCATCGCCGAACCCGTCAATGCCAGGTTGTACATCCGTCAGTAATGGACAACTAACAAGGTGGCGGTTGGCCAGGCCTAGCCTGGCCTGCGGGAGATGGGACCACTAATGGTCACCCAATTCCACTGGGGTATGCCCACGTCAGCAATGATAGTATACTTGATAAGAAGTATAACAAGATACACATTGATCACCTCACACAAGAAGACAGGCAATGCCTTGTTCAGAACAAGGGCGCTCATGTGGCCTGGCGCAAGCACTTCATTAAGCTTGATCACCAGTTGTCTTCGGATGATGAGGACGACTGCGAATCTTCGCCGCACAGAGATGATCACTCACCATCTCCTAACAGAGGAGATCACTCTGCCTTCCCTCCTCCCTTGCCATCACCTCCGAGAAGACAGAAGTCTCCTTCTCTTCATCCTCGTCCTTCTCCATCTTCATCAGCCCCAACAAAAGAGAAGACTCCTCCTCCTCCCTCTTCATCAGCACCGAGAAAACATAATTCTCTTCCTCCTCCTCCACCTCAGCTCAAAACAAGATCAAAGGCATCCTTGCAGTCGTAGAAAAGGTCCTCGGATTCGGTCGCTAATTCTTCCAAAGTGGACCAACAAAAAAAGAAAAGGACATTCATTGGCAGCATTACAAACTTGCTGAACCAAAGCTAGAAAAATGCAACAAGGAAGACGCTGTTAGATTCTTGAATCTATTTGCCTCACTGCCTAAGTGGAGGGTGCAGTCCGAATTCTATAGGCAAACACAGAAAAGGAACAATCAATTAAGAGTCAAAGAAATACACCATGAAGATCAAAGGAAGATAAACAATATTGTCGAAGACAATCCCGCATTAACCGTGGATGAGGTCATGAACATCTATTATGATTTATGCGAGATGGCAAAACCGACAATCTAGTATCAAAGAGGCAATTTCTTGGTAGCTGACGATGAGTTTAAAAATTTGACAACATATATGTGTGATTTGCATGAATATTACATGGACGAAGCAACAGAGACAGGCCAAATGAGTTTTGAAGTTATTATCCGCCACCCTCTTGTTTTTCATTATCCTCTTGAAGAGAAGCACTTTATCGGTTGGGAGTGCTTGTTTCAGCTATACCAGACGCACGATCTCGATACACAAATATTGACATTGTGGACTATGTAAGTACCATACACATGATATTATAATTAACTACTCTCTCGATACACCAATAGTTAACTTTTGAACATTTCCCATGATTTATGCATGTGTGTAGCAAAATATTGCTTAAATAGAAAAAATGATATAGCTTTCTTGGACCCCGAGCTAGTCAACTAGAAAACATGCGGAGGCATGCATGGAAATAAAGTAGAAGATCTGACGGTAACATTGGTTGCCATTTTCAAAGCTTTCAAGATGAATAATAAAACCGAAATACTTATAGCCTACAACTGCAAGTATGTGTTCTCTGTTCTTATTTTTATGCTTCTTTTTTTAGTTATGATTATTCGTTAACAACTAAGATTTTGTGATTGCAGCAACCATTCTTCATTGTTATCAATATTCGCAAAAATCGTATCGAGGTGTGGGACTCGAGGAAAAAGGAACTTTCTTTGCTCGATCCCCAAATCAAAGTGCTGAATGAGTAAGTGAGCCTAATAAAATATTATTTTGTAGTCGCACATAGCACATTCTAATGTTGCCCATTTTTTCACACTTTATGATGTGGCACAGTGTTCAGGGAAGAATGATCGGTGGGACGAAGGTCTCGTTCCACGTTGCACCAATGCAATTGGAGACCCTAAACCAGCCGGCGGGAAACAATGAATGTGGGTTCTATGTAATATGGGTAATGCTTCGCTACCTCGGCGTGAAATCGGAGCAAGCAGATACTTTGGTGTGTATAATCCACATTTCATTTATATCTGTTAATTCAAGAAAATGATCTACTGTTATCTCTTACATTTGTGCCTTTCGATATCATCTTTTTTGAATGACAGCGCAAGAAATTTAAACACCAAAGGCTGTTAGACATGGAGATCTTAGCATTGTCATCGAAGCTAGCAACCTTCATCCTATATGAGTGCTTGGAATTTAATGGAATGTTCGCCATTGCACAATCTGTGAGGTACAAGAACTAGTACGGGATAGAACGGCTCGCTAAACTATTGTAATTTCTTTTTTATTTTGAGGGATCGAGATCTTGATAAGTACATTTGAACTGTAACGGTAACATTTGTAATGTTTAATGTTGATGGACCTGTCGTCTACGTAGCGAATATAAAGTGAAACCTGATTTCACGAAAAAAAATAAAATAAAATAAATTATAAAACAATAAAATACGAAAAAGAGATCACTGCCGGTTAGCACAAAACGACAATGATGTAAAGAAGGTACCGTCGGTTGATGGCTCAAGCCAGCAGTGTTGGTCGAGCCATCACTGTTGGCTTGACATACAAACTGTCACACCCATTTTTAAGGACAAAAATAGGATGTATAAAATACTCATGTGCGCCCCAGGACATGATCGCACACACAAGTAGACAAATTACATAGTATCATCACAGTGCTTATTACATAGCGAATAAATATTTAAGACATAGTCTTAAACGATAAATAATAATGTCTAATAGTAGATCTCCAGCGGAAACTCCAAACACAGGGACACGGTTGACTGGTTGACACCAAGACTAGTACTCATTGCGATAATCTTCCTCATAATCTTCATTTGTTATGGTGGAAATAGCAAGGGTGAGTCCATGTCGAACTCAACAAGTACAACACAGGGTTCATGAGGCACAAAAGGCTAGACACTGTTTAACTACGTTTAGCTTTTATTTATCATGTATTTAGCAATTGAGTAGCATCAAGGTAATCCTCTTCCCGTTAATGAACCAATGATCAATTGTAATAAGGATAATGAATAGCATTAACATGAACATAATAATAACAATAGTAATTAAGCATGATATAACCGTTATGATCAACTATTCCGTAAGAATCCCTAAGGCCGCTCGTATCCGTGAGCACGGCTAGTATACCAGTTTTTAACTCTGCGCAGAGGTGTACACTTTCACTATGAGTCATAACTTCCAAATGCATGGGGAGGCCATTCCCAAAACACCGGAAATCATATAAAGCCACTTAAAGATTCGTCTAACAAGTTAGGGCCATTAGATTCACTCGGCAGGTAGATGTAGAACCCCCTTTCCAGTGGCACAACAACTCACAGCCTATACACACTAAGGACAGGGGCTCGCCCTACACCCAACGTGGCAAGCCATTCTTATGCCATTTAAGGTAACCACTAACAAGCTAGAAAAGGTCCTTTAAGTAACTAAAGCCAGAGCCATATAGCCCCCACAGATGTACTGTATATCCCGGTTATCACTTACAAATAAGTCCTTATGGAGAGTAACTAGAGCAACAATAATCAACACAACACAATGCTCTAGTCCCCTTTGTCAACAGTAATAGTATCATCTTAATGGTTGATTGCTTAACCCATTAGTCAAATTACAAGATCATTGTTCATAATTTAGCACTAGTAACAACTACCCAAATGCACAACCCATAGGTGACAAGGAATCAGGATATCAATCACTAAGTTATAATCTCTAAGGTTGCCAAGGAATGCACATGCACATGTATGATAATTTCAGTGAATAGGTAACAAGGATAGTCCCGTGTTATACTTGCCTTGATCAAAACTCTCCGGATGATACTGTTGATCTGGCTCAAAGTAATACTCCTGATCGTCCAGAAACTGCTCACCTTCTATACTCGATCATCAATCAACAACATACATGCATCCAATCAAACATACACGAAGCAAACAAAGAAATATAATTAGAACAGTACACCAACAGTAACAAAACAGTAATAAAAGTTTATAAAACTCTTCTACACGTTCCTACGATCACACAGACGTAAAGATCACCAAATTCGAAGTTAAAACGTGAAAGTTATGAATTTTCTAAGATTTCCTATAGATAAATAAATACTTAATTATAAACTTGAAAATTAAATTGTCCAAACTAACTGTACAACTATACTAACATGTAGAGCTCGCCAATACGAACCTAACGCAACTTGAACGGATCAAATCGGAGTTAAAACGAAGATTTTATGGCCAAAACAATCCTAGTGACAAAACTGTAAATATCTGAAAACGTATTTTTGATTTACCGCGAGAGAATACGCTTTCAAAACACATAAACGTAATTCGGGAAATATGCTTAGGACGGCGGGTTCTATAACCCGAAAACCCAGGGACTCTTTAGAAAGATTACCCCACGAAGGGGTATCTTCTAATCTTGGCCGTTGATCAGAGAACGAACGGCTACCGTTCAATCCAAAAGAGAGAGGGAGAGAGAACCGGCCATCTACATCAACTCCGGCCGGTGGCCGCCATGGCCAACGCCATGAGCTCGCCGGAGAGCTTCGGCCCCACCTTTTCCGACCACAACTCGCCCCGCCACCAACACAAATCGAAAGAGGAAGTAAACTCGAACTCATCTATGCGGTTTAGGAGCGCTACGACGACCCGAGGAGAGAACGCGGCTTGGGGAGGACGGCGGCACCATTGCCGGCCGCGGTGAGCTCCAATCCCGTGATACAAAGCACAAAAACTCAAAAGAAGAGCATTGGGAGGGAGAGGAGAAGATGACAAACTCACCCAAGCGAAGAAAGAAGGCGCAAAACCACCCGTAAGTGACGGCGGCGTGCGACTGAACTCGCCTAGGGTTCCAAGTTCGCAAGGCTCGATTTCACGGGGCTAAACTCGGCTTTTAGATGGAAAAAGGGGTAAGGGGGATCGCGGCTTCACTTTTATAGCTCTACCGCGTCATGTTCGGGTAGGAGATCCCGGTATAGAGGCGGTGGAGATTCGGTGGTTGCGAGCTTGAGTCCGGCTCGGTTACGACGCGAGAGGAAGGCGCGTCTGACATGTGGCCCCCACCCGTCAGCGACCAAGGAGAGAGGGAAGGCGTGCGGCTGCAATCCTGGGCCGGCCCAAGCGACGCGGGCGTGGAAGGAAAACGGGGTAGCGGCCCACCTACGCGGGCGCGGGGAAGCATGCTGATCCGACGGGCCTTCGGGCCGCGAGGGAGAAGGTAAGTGGTTTTCTTTTTTTTATTCTTTCTTTTCTTTATTTGTGTATTTTCCAAAACCTTTTTCAAATAAAATTTTCTAAACCAAATCAAAATAAAATAAATCCACACCACAAAATAAAATAAATGCAACAGCATGAATGCATCACCAAATATTCTTTTCTAATTTTTTTAAATCCTAATTCCCCATTAAATGTTATCCAAATTATTTGAAACCCATTAATTCTAAATTTTGAAATTTTTGGGTGTTACAAATTCTACCCCCTTAGAAGAATCTCGTCCTCGAGATTGGACTGCTTACTCAAATAACTGCGGATATGATTTTCTCAATTCATCCTCTCTTTTCCATGTTGCCTCTGCCTCGGAATATCGATTCCACTGAACCTTGCACATCCTAATAATCCGACTTCGAGTAACTCTCTCAGCAGTTTCTAAAACCGTGATCGGAAACTCTTCATAAGTAAGATCCTCTTTAACAATCAATTCCTCTAAAGGTATCTGCTCTTCGGGCACACGCAAACACTTCTTAAGTTGTGAAACATAAAACACATCATGTACTCCAGACAAATTCTCAGGCAACTCTAGTTGATAAGCAACTTCTCCACGTCTAGCAATAACTTTAAATGGCCCAACATACCTTGGTGCTAATTTGCCTTTCATGTTAAACCTCTTCACACTTCTCATTGGTGACACCTTCAAATAGACATAATCACCTACCTCAAAAACTAAATCTCTTCTCCTATTGTCAGCATAACTCTTCTGACGAGACTGGGCCACTCTCAAATTCTCACGAATCACCCGCACTTGATCTTCTGCGTTTCTAAGAACATTCATACCAAACACCTGAGACTCACATGTCTGATCCCAAAACAATGGAGTTCTACACTTACGTCCATACAAAGCCTCAAACGGTGCCATCTTAAGACTCTGTTGATAACTGTTGTTGTAAGAGAATTCTGCATAAGGCAAACTCTTATCCCAACTGGTTCCATATTGCAATGCACAAGCTCTCAACATATCCTCTAATATCTGGTTGGTCCTTTCAGTCTGCCCATCTGTCTGTGGATGATATGCCGTACTAAAATTCAGCTTTGTTCCCAGAGATTCATGCACAGCTTTCCAAAAGTGTGACGTGAACTGCGATTCTCGATCAGATACAATCTTCTTTGGAACTCCATGCAAACATACTATCCTCTCCTTATACAACTCTGCCAATTTTGGTCTATGGTAGGTAGTCTTAACTGGTATAAAATGAGCAACTTTAGTTAACCGATCTACTATCACCCAAATAGAATCATAACCTCTCTGAGTACATGGTAACCCTACTATAAAGTCCATACCAACTTCCTCCCACTTCCATTCAGGAATCTTCATTGGTTGCAACAATCCAGCAGGTCTCTGATGTTCGACTTTCACCCTCTGACAAGTATCACACAATGCCACATACTCAGTCACATCTCGTTTCAATCCAACCCACCAATATTTCTGTATGAGATCCAAATACATCTTAGTACTACCAGGATGAATAGAACGAGCTGACTCATGAGCTTCACGAAGAATTGCCTGTCTAACAGCTTGATCCTCAGGTACACACAGCCTCTTTCCAAACCACAAAATCCCATTATCATCCATTTGAAACCCTGGTGACTTACCAATCACTATATCTTCCGCTATCTTCTTTAATTTCTCATCCTTCAACTGACCCTTGTAAATTTCTTGCTCTAAGGTAGGTTCTATCACTAATTCCATTGTATTAGTAACAATTCCCAAATTCAAATATTCAAATTCAGCACATAACTCACTAGTCATGGACAACGTTCGTATCTCATTGACATAATTTTTCCTGCTAAGAGCATCAGCTACTACATTGGCCTTACCAGGATGATAGTGTACCTTGATATCATAATCCTTAATCAACTCTAACCATCTATGTTGCCTCAGATTCAGATCAGACTGAGTAAAAATATACTTCAAACTCTTATGATCGGTGTATATATCACTCTTATGCCCAATCAAATAGTGTCTCCAAATCTTCAAAGCATGCACTACAGCTGCTAACACCAAATCATGCGTAGGATAATTCAACTCATGCTTTCTCAACTGTCTAGATGCATAAGCAACAACTCTGCCTTCTTGCATAAGAACACATCCCAAACCTTGACGAGAAGCATCACAATAAATAGAAAACTTCTTACTCAAATCTGGCAATACCAAAACAGGCGCTGTAGTCAGTCTCTTCTTCAATTCTTCAAAACTAGCTTGACATTTATCAGACCACACAAATTTGGCATTCTTCTCTAACAAAGATGTCATAGGTTTAGCAAGTTTAGAAAACCCTTCAATGAACCGTCTGTAATATCCTGCTAAACCCAAGAAACTACGAATCTCGCTAACATCAGTAGGTGGTTTCCAATTCAATACATCCTTTACTTTGCCTGGATCCACTGATATTCCTCCATTAGAAACAATATGACCAAGGAAAGAAACTTCCTTCAACCAAAACTCACATTTACTTCGCTTAGCATACAGTTTATGCTCTCTAAGTTTCTGCAATACCAACCTCAAATGTTCAGCATGCTCTTTCTCCGTCTTGGAAAATACCAGTATATCATCAATAAACACCACCACAAACTTATCCAGATATTCTATGAACACCTTATTCATCATGTACATAAAGTAGGCAGGTGCATTGGTCAAACCAAATGACATAACAGTATACTCATACAACCCATATCTCGTAGTAAAAGCTGTCTTTGGAATATCAGAGGCACGAATCTTCAACTGATGATAACCAGAACGCAAATCAATCTTAGAGAACACACAAGCACCTCTCAACTGATCAAACAAATCATCAATTCTGGGCAAAGGGTACTTATTCTTGATAGTTACCTCATTCAGTGACCGATAATCAACACACATCCTCTGACCACCATCTTTCTTATCAACAAAAATAACTGGTGCACCCCACGGTAATGAACTAGGACGAATAAAACCTTTGTCTTGTAGTTCTTTAATTTGTTTCTTAAGTTCTTCTAATTCATCTACTCCCATTCTATATGGTCGTTTGGCTATAGGTGCAGTTCCAGGTAATAATTCAATAAGAAATTCAATGTCTCGGTCAGGTGGCATACCTGGCAAATCATCGGGAAAGACATCCGGAAACTCCTCAATAACTGAATTCTTTTTGATAGCATCTTCAAGCTGATTCACCAAAGCGGTTGGCTGCTTCTGCACTGCTACATCCACGTTGATTTTATCCCCATTAGGTGCAGTCACAACTACTACTTTCTGCTGACACTGAATCTCTGCCTGATTTTGTTTCATCCAATCCATACCCAAGATCACATCAATACCCGATGTCCTCAGCACTATAGGAGTTATTTTAAACTCTACCCCCCTTAAAATCATACTAACTGGAAGACAACGATTATTGGTTTGCATGGTACCTCCAGGTGAGTTTACTAAGAGGGGTTCTTTCATGGCAAGCATGGGTATACTATGCATTTTAACAAAAATGTGGGAAATGAATGTATGAGAAGCTCCAGAGTCAAAAAGAACGGTTGCAGGAGTGTAATGTACATTGAACGTACCGATCATAACTTCTAGTGCCTCATGAGCAGTATCAGAAGACACGTGATTCACCCTTCCAGTACCGGATTGCCTCTGGTTGCTTTTCTGGCTCTGAGGAGTCTGCTGGTTCTGCTTCTCAGGACAATGGTAAGACATATGTCCCTCTTTACCGCAGACGTAGCATCTAGTAGGCGTGCTGGGAGCACTGTTCTTCATTGGAGTGGCATTGGAATTTCTAGTGCGAGGAGTCTGTTGTCCATTCTGCTGATACTGTTGACGCTGCTGGTATGAAGGACGTTGCTGAGACTGATTGTTTTGCCAATTCTGAGACCATTTCTGATTTGGATTGTGATTCCACTGGCTAACTGGTCCTTGGAACTTCTGATGAAAGCCATGCTGAGAATTAGTACGCTGGCGGTTATTGCTTCCTGAACCTTGTCCTTTCATCTTTCTCTTCCTATCCATCTCCCTGCGCTCATTATCAAGCACAATAGCTTTATTCACAAGCTCTTGAAAACTGGCATAGTTATTACCCTTCAACTACAAACGAAGATCATAATAAATCTCTTTTAGGAAAAGACGTTGCCTATCTGCATCTTCCCTCACTTCATTAGGAGCATAGCGAGCCAACTGCGTGAACCTGTCATGATACTCACTAACACTCATCTGTCCCATCCTGAGATTTCTAAATTCTTTCTGCTTCAGCTCAATTATACCCTCAGGAATATGACGAGCTCGAAAATCTCTAACAAACTCATTCCAAGTGATAGGAGGAGCATTGTTAGGACGTGCAGCTTGATACGACTCCCACCAAGTCTGTGCTGTCCCCTGTAACTGATCAGATGCATATAACACATTTTCCATATCATTGCATTGAGCGATATTCAACTGTTTCTCAACTGCTCTCACCCAATCATCCGCCTCCAAAGGATCAGCAGCATGAGAGAACACTGGAGGGCGTCCCTTCAAAAATTCCCCACGTTTGTCTCTCACCTGAACAGGTGGTGGTCCTCCTGCAGGGGGATTATTCTGCATGTGTTGCATGAACATCTGCATCATCTGATTCTGGGTATTCATAAGTTCCTCCATAGTAATAGGTGGGTTAGCACCTCCACGACCCCTACCACGGCCTCTGCCTGACATCTGTTTTCAAAACACAGAAAATGAAGTTTAGTATTATCCAAGATGATGTATTCAACAGATAAGCAAAATCTGATTTTTCTGGGCGAATTCCAATTTCAGCAACTCAGTAAAACTGCCATATCTCGAGTTACAGACGTCCAATTCAGATGATCTTTACATGGTTGGAAAGATTACAAAATTATCTACAACTTTTATTCACAACACTTTTTCTGATTCTGTCAATAAATTAGTCAAAAACTGAACTTAACCGAAACTGTTTCAGAATTCTAGACTGCAAAGTGACCCCAACTAGGAACAGGTATATCTCTTAACTCATAATAGATAATAAGGTGATTCTTGCGGGGTTGGAAAGATACAGAAGTCTAATTATTCCCAGTAAAATTTCTTAAATTTCTCACTAACGGATTTTAAGTTATTTCTAAAACATCTCAGACTGATCCAGAAATCAGCAAAGGACAGAACTAAGTTTACCTCACACCCAACTAATATATTCTTGATCAAA
This sequence comes from Saccharum hybrid cultivar R570, assembly GCA_038087645.1. Classification (NCBI taxonomy): domain Eukaryota; kingdom Viridiplantae; phylum Streptophyta; class Magnoliopsida; order Poales; family Poaceae; genus Saccharum; species Saccharum hybrid cultivar. The sequence continues at coordinate 5,462,048 of JAQSUU010000198.1, forward strand.
CTTAATATTCTTAACCATGGAACTTGTAGACATGTCTACAAAACTCCATCTCACATTACAAAGATCCAAATCACACATTATCATAATAACAATCCATCAATCACACAATTGTTCACACCACAAACTGACTCCCGAAATAACCAAACTCAAAATTGACTCGCAATTATTATCATTCTTATTACATAGGGATTTTCCTAATCCTAATTAAGCTTCTCATAAATCTTGGGGCGGCCTAACTCCGCCCTTAATTGGTCGATCTCCTTATAAGCTTGCTCCTTAAGTTCTTTTTCCTTTAGCAACTCATCCTTCAAATCCACCTCATGGAGAGCCAATTCACGAACCAGTCCCACTGTAGCTTGTAAGGTCAAGGATGAATCATCTGCAAGCGGCACGGTCCAGACACCCTTGTCATGTAAGAAACAAGGAAAATACCGGAGTGCACCCTGTAATGTCTTGTCCGAACGTAGACCATGGTAGTAAACGAACGCATTGTAGGCGACATCCTCCATGCTTGTTTCTACGGTTGCCCGGCTCACTCGGGTGATGAACTTTGACTCCACCTTAGACTCCTTAGTGGTAGGATCCCTTGTCTTGACCCATAGCTCAGTTTCCCAATAGGAATCCATCCATGGATGACTATACTCCGTACTGCGATACTCCAACGTAGCTTCCCAATCGTAGTAGTTGTTGTCCAAGGTTCTTGTCAGCATGTCATGGAAGAAAGCATCAGCTTTAGGAACCATGATCTGAAACTTCGTGGTTCACCCCATAACTAAATCCTCCATTGGTGTGTCACCAACTCTTGATTCAGCATCGGATAGCTCTTGGTCACCATCTACATGGGGCTCCTAGGGTTTGAAACGGGCAACGTACTGTGCAGCTGACATACGAGGATGAGGAGACATCTACAAGATTTAGACATAGATTAGATAGAATCAATGTATTTTTGCAATAGAATGAGGTAGAGGAAGCATAAAAATTTAGTAATTAACAAGGTGAAAGAAATAAGCATGAAATAAGTGAAGCATGAATGTTAATAACGACCACTCTAACTAGGCTTGCGTCCTACAGTCAACACGGCTCTGATATCAATCTGTCACACCCATTTTTAAGGACAAAAATAGGATGCATAAAATACTCATGTGCGCCCCAGGACATGATCGCACACACAAGTAGACAAATTACATAGTATCATCACAGTGCTTATTACATAGCGAATAAATATTTAAGACATAGTCTTGAACGATAAATAATAATGTCTAATAGTAGATCTCCAGCGGAAACTCCAAACACAGGGACACGGTTGACTGGTTGACACCAAGACTAGTACTCATTGCGATAATCTTCCTCATAATCTTCATTTGTTATGGTGAAAATAGCAAGGGTGAGTCCATGTCGAACTCAACAAGTACAACACAGGGTTCATGAGGCACAAAAGGCTAGACATTGTTTAACTGCGTTTAGCTTTTATTTATCATGTATTTAGCAATTGAGTAGCACCAAGGTAATCCTCTTCCCGTTAATGAACCAATGATCAATTGTAATAAGGATAATGAATAGCATTAACATGAACATAATAATAACAACAGTAATTAAGCATGATATAACAGTTATGATCAACTATTCTGTAAGAATCCCCAAGGCCGCTCATATCCGTGAGCACGGCTAGTATACCAGTTTTTAACTCTGCGCAGAGGTGTACACTTTCACTGTGAGTCATAACTTCCAAATGCATGGGGAGGCCATTCCCAAAACACCGGAAATCATATAAAGCCACTTAAAGATTCGTCTAACAAGTTAGGGCCATTAGATTCACTCAGCAGGCAGATGTAGAACCCCCTTCCCAGTGGCACAACAACTCACAGCCTATACACACTAAGGACAGGGGCTCGCCCTACACCCAACGTGGCAAGCCATTCTTATGCCATTTAAGGTAACCACTAACAAGCTAGAAAAGGTCCTTTAAGCAACTAAAGCCAGAGCCATATAGCCCCCACAGCTACACTGTATATCCCGGTTATCACTTACAGATAAGTCTTTATGGAGAATAACTAGAGCAACAACAATCAACACAACACAATGCTCTAGTCCCCTTTGTCAACAGTAATAGTATCATCTTAATGGTTGATTGCTTAACCCATTAGTCAAATTACAAGATCATTGTTCATAATTTAGCACTAGCAACAACTACCCAAATGCACAACCCATAGGTGACAAGGAATCAGGATATCAATCACTAAGTTATAATCTCTAAGGTTGCCAAGGAATGCATATGCACATGTATGATAATTTCAGTGAATAGGTAACAAGGATAGTCCCGTGTTATACTTGCCTTGATCAAAACTCTCCGGATGATACTGCTGATCTGGCTCAAAGTAATACTCCTGATCGTCCAGAAACTGCTCACCTTCTATACTCGATCATCAATCAACAACATACATGCATCCAATCAAACATACACGAAGCAAACAAAGAAATATAATTAGAACAGTACACCAACAGTAACAAAATAGTAATAAAAGTTTATAAAACTCTTCTACACGTTCCTACAATCACACAGACGTAAAGATCACCAAATTCGAAGTTAAAACGTGAAAGTTATGAATTTTCTAAGATTTCCTATAGATAAATAAATACTTAATTATAAACTTAAAAATTAAATTGTCCCAACTAACTGTACAACTATACTAACATGTAGAGCTCGCCAATACGAACCTAACGCAACTTGAACGGATCAAATCGGAGTTAAAACGAAGATTTTATGGCCAAAACAATCCTAGTGGCAAAACTGTAAATATCTGAAAACGTATTTTTGATTTACCGCGAGAGAATATGCTTTCAAAACACAGAAACGTAATTCAGGAAATACGCTTAGGACGGCGGGTTCTATAACCCGAAAACCCAGGGACTCTTTAAAAAGATTACCCCGCGAAGGGGTATCTTCTAATCTTGGCCGTTGATCAGAGAATGAACGGCTACCGTTCAATCCAAAAGAGAGAGGGAGAGAGAACCGGCCATCTACATCAACTCCGGCCGGTGGCCGCCATGGCCAACGCCATGAGCTCGCCGGAGAGCTTCGGCCCCACCTTTTCCGACCACAACTCGCCCCGCCACCAACACAAATCGAAAGAGGAAGTAAACTCGAACTCATCTATGCGGTTTAGGAGCGCTACGACGACCCGAGGAGAGAACGCGGCTCGGGGAGGACGGCGGCGCCATTGCCAGCCGCGGTGAGCTCCAATCCCGTAATACAAAGCACAAAAACTCAAAAGAAGAGCATTGGGAGGGAGAGGAGAAGATGACAAACTCACCCAAGCGAAGAAAGAAGGCGCAAAACCACCCGTAAGTGATGGCGGCGTGCGACCGAACTCGCCTAGGGTTCCAAGCTCGCAAGGCTCGATTTCACGGGGCTAAACTCGGCTTTTAGATGGGAAAAGGGGTAAGGGGGATCGCGGCTTCACTTTTATAGCTCTACCACGTCGTGTTCGGGTAGGAGATCCCGGTATAGAGGCGGTGGAGATTCGGTGGTTGCGAGCTTGAGTCCGGCTCGGTTACGACGCGAGGAGGAAGGCGCGTCTGACATGTGGCCCCCACCCGTCAGCGACCAAGGAGAGAGGGAAGGCGCGCGGCTGCAATCCTAGGCCGGCCCAAGCGACGCGGGCGCGGAAGGAAAACGGGGCAGCGGCCCACCTGCGCGGGCGCGGGGAAGCAGGCCGATCCGACGGGCCTTCGGGCCGCCAGGGAGAAGGTAAGTGGTTTTCTTTTTTTTATTCTTTCTTTTCTTTATTTGTTTATTTTCCAAAACCTTTTTCAAATAAAATTTTCTAAACCAAATCAAAATAAAATAAATCCACACCACAAAATAAAATAAATGCAACAGCATGAATGCATCACCAAATATTCTTTTCTAATTTTTTTTTAAATCCTAATTCCCCATTAAATGTTATCCAAATTATTTGAAACCCATTAATTCTAAAATTTGAAATTTTTGGGTGTTACACAAACTGGCATTGTTGTTGAAGCCATCACAGCCGGTTTGAGCCACCAGCCGACAGTGATGGCTCGACCAACACAGCCGGCTTGAGCCATCAACCGATAGTGTTGGCTTGCTCAATAGTGCCGGCTTGAGCCACCAGCCGACAGTGTAGGTTTGCTTAACACTGCCGTCTTGAGCCACCAGCTAACAGTGTTGCTTTGACCATCACTGTCGGTTGATGCTACCAACCGACAGTGTTGTTCAACTTGATACTGCCGGGTGGAGCCAGGAACCGACACTCTTGCCTGTAGATCAACTCATCATCACTATTAGTATGCCACTATTGGTTAAAAATCTAGCAGTGAAGGGGATTTTTGAACCGACACTTACTTGAAGATCCGGGGTAGTGGTGTGTGTTCAAGATGCATGATCACGGCCTTATCCTCGTCCACAGTATATAAACTATTCCCCTTATCCACCAGGATATTGCGATTGAGACTGAGAGCAACGCATGCGAATATAATGCAAACCCAATCCCAATCCGGATTTGTTGCTTCGTGGCTAATCAAGCTACACACCACACCGCACCACAGCACCTGATGGATCCTTTGAGAACGACTGAATGAGAGGAGAGGTCGTTGGGGCCCGGCCAGCTGAGATAAATAAAGCATACACACAAGAGCGCATCGATTCGATCGCGGTATGGTACTCCCTGCAATTCTCGTATTTCAACAAATCAAAGCCTTTTATTTGACCAAATTTATATAAAAAACTAGCATTTATTATGATATAAAATAGTTATAAAATATACTTTCATTATCTATCAATTTAGAGACATGAGTATAAATAAATTTACTATAAATTTGATCATATTTAAACAACACTTCTGAAGGCTGCTCCCGACACGTATCGACCCGGCGTGAGGCGACGCCTACCTCCCCCGGCGAATCGGCGATACGGATGGCCCGGCCGGCGCCCCGATGTGATTGGATCTGCACCTGCCATTCCCGACAAGCGTACCGTACCTTCCCCCTCCAACAGATACTACTGTTGCTAAGTAGTCTATAATCTATATGCACGCAGGGTTTTTTTTACCGACCGGTTTTCGGTAACCGCCGGCCTCCGGTAGCGGTAAACCGGCCCGGTTTACCGGTAACCGGCCGAATTCAAATTCAAATTCAAACACTCCTTCAGTTCGGTTCGGGTCCGGTTTACCGGCCGGTTTGGAGCGGTAACCGGCCGGTTTGACCGGTTTACCGCTCGGTTTGAGTTTGGAATTTTCTTTTTTCTTTTTTTTTCAAACTTCTATACGTATAAATAAATACTAAACGAACTCGAATTTGAAAAATTTTTACACCATTGGCTTCTATAAATCATGAACTATTTTAAGGAATTTTTTCAGCATTTTTTGTTTTTTTTTAAATTTTAAATTTGAATTTGGGGGCCTTAACGGGCCGGGACCGGGATTTTTTTTTCTTTTTTTTTAAACTTCTATACGTATAAATAAATACTAAACGAACTCAAATTTGAAAAAATTTTACACCATTGGCTTCTATAAATCATGAACTATTTTTAGAAATTTTTTCAGTATTTTTTTTTCAAATTTTAAATTTGAATTTGGGGAATACCTAACCGAACCGGACCGGAACCGGTCCGGTAAGGGCGGTAACCGCGGTTTACCGCGGTAAACCGACCGGTTTTTTTAACCCTGTATGCACGCATATTGCCAATGTGCAGTGCAGAGATGAATGGCAACGTGTCTCATGCAAACTAATCTATCCGTGTAACCGTCTAAACTTCTAATCTGGGTCACATGATGTTGATCAAAGGACGCATGGGGATTAGGTAATTTTGCGCTTAACCGCCCGCTCCTAATCACACTTTTACAAATTCCCCCTCCCACTCCCCTCTGCGCTCCCTTGGATCAATATCATGTGATGCAGATTAGAAGTTTGCATGGTTATACAGAAAGATTGGTTTGCACTAGATACGTTGCTGAGATGAATGGAGCTACCCAGATAGAGCAAAGCATATCTGCAAGGGGAGATATTATGTTAAAATAATGTAAGTAGCAATGCTTTGCTCTGTAGAGGAATCGAATGATCGAGGGCATCCTCACCTGGCAGCACAGCAGGTGCCCTCCAGCATGACCTCCCTTTCTTCCTAATCCTAGGCTAAAGCCTCGCTGTCTGGTGATGATCACTATCACTTCTTTCTTGAGAGAAAAACAAACAAACAATGTCAATCTATAAATCTTTTCTTTGAGATAATTTCCATGATATCAGGTACTATTCAGGTGGACCTCAACTTTTCTGCTAGTCGCCTCCGGCAATGATTCGATGCATGCTTGATGGTGAGAACTCTTTTTTTTTAAATGACAAATGCTAGAGTGGGTGTGCTATTGGATGGATCCCGGGTCCAAACCATCGTCTGTGCACCCTATGGTGGATTATTGACACATGTACAGATAACCAAATTCCATGTCCAGCAAAATCTACAACACCTAGGTCATTCATGTTGCCTCACGCCAGGTCGATACGTGTCGGGAGGTTGTATCACCTTTGAAACATGATATCGTCCTACATAGAGGTTGTTAGACATTATTTTCTTCATGTTGCAACGCACAGACAGCGAAGAGCGGAACAGTTGATGAATCGATGCTCTTCATACCGTTTGTGACTCTGGACCGTACGAGTCAGCAGGCTCCCCTGCCCAAGCAATGGGCCGGACGCGACGCGAAGACCAACCATAGAACACAGTCTAGTTTCATTGTCATCGCCCGACCCCGCCCACCTGCCCGCAGAGCCTGCGTTTGTTGGAGAGGGAAAGCGCTAGCAGTTTAGCACCACATCGGCCACCAAGAGCGGTGCGCGGAGGAAGGAAGCTCTAAAACAAGCGTCACGGTGCCAGTTTCTCGGCATATATATATATATATAAATAATAAGGGTCGTATGCATACCAAAAATGAAAAGGCTAAGTCTTATTTTGCTTGTTGTACTCACCTGCAATGAGTATGAGAAGCATAGCCTTTGATGCCTTTAATTTTTTATATGCATGTGATCCTTGTGTTATCTTTATTTTATCTTTACTCATTGCAGGGCTAGGTACTAGAAGTAAAAAACACAACCACCCCCCTAGCCTTACAATGAGTACAAGAAAATATAAATAATTGAGTCCATTCTTATTTTTAGAAAATTATTGATAGTAGTAAATAATGATTTTAGGCTTGTATCTTATTTTAAAAAATTATTGATAGTAGGTGGCCAGAAAAGCCTGCAATGAGTATGAGAAGCATGGCTCTAATGTAGGTTGTTGTACTGTTGTATTCGGTGCTAGGATTTAAAGAGTAATTTCATGTACTTGTTGACACAGTTAGACCATCAAAGTAACAGAAAGGTCAAGAAAAAAAACCAAACTCATTTTTGGGCCAAATAGGCAAGTTCAAAAGAAAAAAAAAGGCAAAAAAAAAAAAACTAAGCACAACTCTTTAGGGCCAAGAAATTAATTTTCTCAAGCTAAATTGTTTCCTGGCCTGGTCTCTTGGTTTGGAGGTTGGGCTGGGCCTTACGGTCCTTCTGCCTCTGGTGCCGCTTACCTTGTTTGCTGTGGCATCTGACTTCTGGACCTTTAAAATTTTGGCCGTTGATTCCTGTGAATAGCGCTTCGATTCGATTATGATTCCCGCATCATCAATCTAGCTGAGTAATGAAATACTAGCAAAATAATATCCCCGTGGTACATTATAATATGTACCTGTGGTTTATTATGCACTCCATCTGCCGTGGTGAACCAACTAAGGTCTTGGTCCAGATGCAGTCGGATTTCACGTTAATCCCTCAATTCACCCTAACACACGTGGATTAAGGTAAATTCAACAACATAACATAGGCCTAATCGGTGATTTTAACTTGCGTACATCTATCTATATATCTATATCTATCTATCCTACTAGAGGGCTCTCCCTCAATAATAACCGTTCGATCTCGACACCGTTTCATATGAGCCCTCCGTCGTCTGAGATCTTACATGTAAGATATAAGATTTCTTCTGACCGTTCGATTCAATATAAGATTTTTCTCCTAACCGTCCGATTCAATTTCACGTATGTCTATAATCCCACACCTAAACTAAGATTCAATCTCACATTAATCCCACGCCATAAGCCTACTCTCCTATCCAAAACCCTCACGTCTTCCTCCTCTCTACACGTCCGCACTGCTCGTTTGCTTGCCGGCCGCCACGCTCGTCCCCACGTCCGCACTGCTCGCTTGCTTGCCGGCCGCGCTTGTCCGCACATCCGCACTGCTCGCTTGCCGGCACTGCCACGCTGGCCCACCGCTCTTGCCGCCAGCCACCGCGCTCGACACTGCTCTCCGGGCGAGGCCGGGCTCCACGACGACGACCGGCACACCTACCGGTGCTGCCACGCTGGCCCACCATTCTTGCCGCCAGCCGTCGCTCTCGACGCTGCTCTCCGGCTGAGGCCGGGCTCCACGACGACGACCGGCGCGAGCACGCAGCCTCCATGACCGTCATCGGTGTAGGCTGCTCCATCTCGTGAGGCTCCAGTATGCTCGTCGTCCATGAACGCTGCTCCATCGTGAGCAAAAGCTGACGCCCGGTGGCCAAGAGGAAGACCATGGAAAGGGAAAGCAAAAAAAATGGCAACATTTATTAGGCGAAGAAACCTGCACTGTGTGAAATAGTTTCTATACATGATTTCTCGTTGACGTAGCCGTTATGAAAACCGTACATAGTTTCAACCATTGAGACATCGATGGTCCACAATTATTTTGATGTACCCTAGCAAAAGCCCTCACATGTCCAGCGGCGGCATTGATGTAATGTGTTCGGTGAGTTGTTGTTCATCAAGCTATGGGGAGAAAATTTTAGATACGTACGGCTGTTCAATGTGTTGAACGTGCAAGGCTATATATACGAGATATGCTTTGTTGAATCAATAGTTTGTATTCAGAAAGAAAAAATAAACGATTATAATCAAGGGTAATACATGTTTTCCATTTTTTATGTGAATTTTAAACATTCATTATACCAGGATTTTATATATTACAATGTTAATAAATTTATATGATTTGATCATTATTATTGGTATATATGCTTATTACAAGGCCTAATTTAACATTTTTATCAATTTTTTTCATAGATAGACACGTGCGTGTTGCACGTTGAAAATAGTCTCTCACCCTAATATTTTCTACCTAGCTAAACTCTGGTTTTTAGATTTACTTTAAAATCAGATCCAACCCATTTAAATCTCTCATCCTAATCTGACAAATGGGTCGGCCGAAAAACTCTTGTTTATGACTTGCGGACAAGTTGCGTTCTTTTTTTTTTCACCGGCCTCGACCACCCTACGTACCCGCCCACTTGTACCCACGCGTTCTTCCTCCTCCCTATTTGTTTCTGTGACCTACCCAACCCGCACGCCTCCGTCTCACATCCTGCCCGCCGCCGCTCCACGGCCGGACGAGACGCTGCGATCGCCGCTGGCTCGTCAAGAGACTCAAGAGCTATCGAAGGTCCCCTGCCGGATAGTGACAACGGGCAGGTCGACGGCCGGCCCCTCGGCCTCGCGCGCGCGTTGCTTGCTTCTTTCTTTCATCCGCCTCGTGCAGAAGTAACGAGAACAAGATGGTCTGCTGCAAGTACGTATATACGCCAGCCCTGATCGAGCAAGCTAGCTTTGCTTTATTTACACGTGTATGGCAGGATATCATAGTACAGTTCTTTGCAGCGGTTTGCTTGCTCGCGTCCACCACCGCGTGTCCGATCCGCATGTGATGCCCTTGGCACAAACCTGCCATGCTTCTCAATTGTCATCAAGTTCCTCATCAAGCTAACCAGAGGGAGGAGGATCATCGAGACATGCCCGATTACAGCCTCATAATTGCACTGCCATCTGATTTACACAGTCCAGAAGCCATTTACTGATTTGCATAGTTTAGTAGTCCTCATGGAAATACCATTTAAAAATTTCAAGGGTTTAAGAACCAATGATTTGTTTGTTGAAAAAAAGAGTTTTTATCTACTCCCTCCATCCCAAATTATAAGACATTTCAAGAATCTTGGAGAGTCAAAGCATCTTAAGTTTGACCAAAGTTATAGAGAAAATTACAAAAATTTATAACATCAAATAGGTATACTATAAAAAATATAATTAATGAAGAATTTAATGATACTTAATTGGTGTCATAAATATTATTATCTTATCCTATAAATTTGGTCAAACTTGAGATCTTTTGACTCTCCAAGATTCTTAGAATGCCTTATAATTTGGGATGGAGGGAGTAGCTGAGAGCTCTAATATTCACACCTGACCGTAATAAGTCCAAGTAGCAATATTGTCTTTTTAAAATAATCTTGACCTATAGGAAATGAATTCAAAATGTCATGGGTTTAAGAACCAATAATCTGTTTGTTGAATACAAATAGTTTTTGTCTAGATGAAAACTCTAATATATGCCTAAATGATTAATTTAAAATAAGCTTGACCTACAGGAAATGAATTCAAAATGTCAAGGGTTTAAGAACCAATTATTTGTTTGTCCACTCCTGACCAAGAGATACGGAATGCCTAAACAATTAATTTGGCTCGCTCTTAAGGGGCAGGAATTGATGCATTTGCTTAATTGTTAAATTGTATGAATAAATATCAATTAAGTTTTTTAGCCTCTTGAAACTTCCTTGCTAAAGTTTGTCCGTAATTTTGTTTACTGGCTGTTTGGTTAAAATTTATTTTATCATGGAAAATAATTTATTAATTGTGCGTATATAATACTTTTGCTACAAATAAAGCTTCATGATACACGTGCGTGCCGCACGTGCATGGCCACTGGTTCATTCATGGCAGCACCACATCTCTCTAATCTGACCGGGGCAACCGTAGCGGCGGGTGATGAAGATGCTCTCTGCCCCGCAGATCGGATCGTGGGTGGGTAGGGTGGAGGGGAGGAGAGGGTGTGACACTGGATCCTTGGCGCACAGACCATGACGACGAGGGGCAAGATCCATGTCGTGACAGCCATCCTTGATCATCCTATAAAAAGGCAGTACATTGCAATTCTTTGTTTGTTATACTAATTATTATTTATTAACTTATTATAACAGTGTAGTCTGACATGTGCTTTTATCTCTTGGGTTTTAAGTTGCATCTGATCTGATGACAAAACATATTCGTTATCCACAGTTTACTAGTCAATTAATTGTTCGAGTTGTATGAGCAAAACCGTACAACGCAGGCACAATCATCACAGGGAACTAGGGAAGTGAAGCCGAAGGGAGCTCCGCTGGTGTGTGTAATCAACGTTCATTTGTAAAGTCTGAAGCAAACTCCAAGGAACCATCTGCTCATGGTTATCTTCAGGCATCCAGACCGCCAAATTTGCAGCATTCGTCCTCAACAGGTGCTTTAGGTCACCATGACAATGGGCACTCAAATTCAGACAAGCATATTTCTGACAAAAAAACGCTTCAAAACGACAATGCTAACCATGGTGGCAGCAAAGAAAAGAACAAAAATGGAATCAAAACTGATACTGGTATGGACAGATTGCACCATGACAACGATATAAGGCGAAGGATGAAGTAATACCATAAACTTTGGTTCTGGAATGTGTTTTTTTGGATAAATACTTAAATTGTTGAGTTCTCGACTTAGGCTCTGTTCTCCCAAGCAGTAAGGAGATGTTAGGCTGAAAGCGTATGTTGCAAGCGTACGCCTCAATTGTTTCATATGTTTCAAATGTATCATGTATGTTGTAAGTGGTTCATATGAATGTTGCAAAAGTAGATCGGGATGTTGCACATGTTGTAGTGGTTGTACACGAATGTTGCAAGCATTTGTTCCAAATGTTTTATCTGTTTTTTCAGACGTACGTTAAAGTGTGTTTCTTTTTGGATGTTGCATATGGTTTACACATATGTTGTAAGTGTTTACCTAAATGTTGCATATGTTTTGCAATGGATTTTTCAAGTGTTTTCATGTGTCTTGCAAGTGTTTCAGAAGTATGTTTCAAGTGTTTCATCCGTCTTCAGACGTATATTGCAAACGTTTCATCTAGAATTACTGATAAGCCAGGCCGATTTACAGTTCCAATGAACGTACTAAGTAAACAGAAATGGAGTCGGCATGATTTCCATTATTTCTCCCAACACTCGCAGAAGCAGATATTATGCTCATGCTACATTGTACAATAAATAAAAAAAAAGCGATAAATAAATAGTCAGCGCTCACATGGCTGCTGTCATGCAAACCATATACATCAAGATAAATAAAGCTCAAGCCTCGGTAAGCACAGCAATGTTGAATTCTGTTGAAGCTATGTACACTCTCGAAATGTCACTCGTCGAAAAACAAAATACTCAAATGAATCGCTGTTACAGAAGCTTTGTTGGGGACTCTCCAAACTTTGGTGGAGTCATCAGGCTCTTGGTCAGCCATATCGCCGTCTCTCTCGATGACACGGCTCCTTCACCGAATGGCCGAAGAACGCCTGCGAGCTCGTCGAGCCTCTCCTGCTCCAGGAGCTTCGCGCAGAGCTCGAGGAGTGACTCCAGGGCATCGGCTCTCTGCTGAACTATGTTCAGATGATCCCACTCCGCAGGCGCGCTCTCTGTATGCGCCAATTTTAGTGTGCTAATTGGTGACGATTCCTCTGTTATAGTTGTGTCACACAACTCTGGTTTTGCTGCCGGATAAGAGCGTGGCTTCACATCCTTCCTTTGTTCTTGTACTACTCCAATTGTCAATTCCTCATTTGGTATTGGTGCCTCATTAAACTTTTGATTTGCAACAGTGATTGGCGCTTCCTCTTTTACATTACTGGTTCTTATAGCTTTAAGACGAATGGTCGCATCGATCTGTCGATCAGTTGTCGCCATCAAGTTCTCCTCTGCATGCTGAAGTGATAGAACATCAGTGCTCTGCTGTTCTTTGCTTCTGGGAACAAGTTCTACCGGCATTTGCAAAATCAGGGCTTCCTGGGTACCAATAGTAGATACATCTGAAAAGTTCGTCGAGCTGTCTCTTGCTTCCACAGTGTGCTCTGCTGCAGTTTCTAATGTTTCATTGGATCCATTGGCTTTCACAGTTCGCTTTCTGCCACTGCTTGGCTTCTTTGATTGCTTGTCCACCAGGTTACTTTTGTTGGGCTTCACTGGAAGATAGATTGGTGAACAGGTGCACGATTCAGCCAGATATGGTTGCAGATGTGGATGCCTCAGCAGCTCCCCAGCCTGTAAAATTCAGGGAATGTTAACCTTGTGTCGGCATCCTTGAGGCCTTGACTGAAACAGTTAACTGACTTTTTTAGACTTACAGTAGGCCTATGTTCTGGATTTTTCCTTAGCATGCTCTTCACTATCTGCTTCCTGGGGGAAGAAAGGCTCAAGTTTAGTAGATTTTTTCTAATCTATATAACTGGGCAATCACAAAAATTAGATTACAACTCACAGTGCTGATGAGTATATTGGGGGCATTGGAGATATTGAAGATCTGTTTATTTTGTTGACTAATGCTGCCATGTCCTTCACAAACAACAAAAGAAAAATGTTTCATGACTTTCCAAGAGACCAATACACATTTATAGATGCTGAAGTATTTGTGTGGTTTGGCTGTGTTGTATCAGCACTTACTGTAGCTTTAAATGCAGACCGATGTGCTAAAATCTCAAACATACAGCAACCTGACCGTAAATAGAAGCAAGGTTCCAAAGATGTTTAATTCTGACATACATCATAATAATACCAGAAACAAACTTTAAGAGACATAGCACGCGGAGCTCACCAAGTGACCATATATCGGATTTGTATCCATAAGGTATGTCTGCTAGTATTTCTGGGCACATATAGTTTGGGGTTCCTACAACCTGAAATATTGTAGATGTTAAAATTATCAGTGACAAGGCATTATGGGTTTTATGTCAAAACATTACTCAACATGTTATTGGGGGTCAGGATATTCTAGTGGGGATATGCTGAAATTCTGCCAACTATTTTTCAGAATGGCCTTTTTCCTTTCATGTTACTTTTTTTTGTTAACATCAGCTGTAAATAATGTCGCTGAGTATCAAATGTCATACAGACATACTGGTGACAACATCATGTAGAATTTACTGCTGTAAATATATGTCAGTAATTCAGTGTGGGAACTTGACTAGTGGAAGAGCTGTGTTCAGTTTCCTAATTCCTACCCGGAAATGTGTTTTTGTCAGTATTATTTACTGATTTACATTAAAAATGCTTGAGCGAAAAGGGTGAATCCTACCGACGAGGCAAGGTCCTCCATGAGCAGTTTCGCCAACCCAAAGTCAGCTGTCAAAGAGATGGTAAATTATTATTCACTCATGTAAAAAAAAAAGAATACATATTATCTGATAAAGACAGACTCAGTAATTCAGCATTCGACATCTTACCGAGTCTGATATTGTTATCCCTTGTCAATAAAATGTTGGAACACTGCAGTGCAGCAGGACACGAGGAAAATGTTAAGTGACACTGATACCTGACAAAATAGCCCTTTGAACCTGTGGGAACAGACGAATTTGTTTGTACCTTGAGATCACGGTGGAGCACGCGGTTGCAGTGCAGATAGTCAAGGGCGAGGAGCAATTGCGTGAACCACCGACACACCCTCTGGCATCACAGAAGTACCAAGGCAGAGGTAAAGTTTAGGGTCAATTTGTGTGCAGCTGTAATTAATAAATACTGTACTTTAGTACGATTTCATTTACTTATTACAGTTTACAGTATTGTTTGTTACCTCTTCTGAGAATAGGATTCCCCTTGCCTTCTTGATCCTCTCGGCCCTGTGGTTCCAGTGAGAGTAATTCAGGTCATTATATATTCAGTTAAAACTGAATTCCTTTTTACCAGCACCGAGAAGTTACTTATTAAAAAGGAAAGAGGAAAAGAAAAGGAAAACAGAAGTTGGGGGCGTGTGGTAGCTTACATGTCCCCTCCTTCGCAGTAGTTTGTGACAATGCAGACGGAGGTCCCCTACAACCACCGAATAAATCCAATTTTGAGTTGGCAGTCGACGCGACGACGTGCGGGCAGGAATGGAGCATGATTAGGAGTTCATTAGGATTGGGCGAATTGAATTTGGCATGGGAGGAGAGAATGTTTGTTTGTACCTCGTCCACCCATCCGTCCTTGTACTCGACGATGTACGGGTTGCTGAGGCTTGCCATCAGGGACATCTGCGGCAGAAAAGGCAGCCAGAAACGAAGAATAAATTGGGTGCGTGCGAATTTGAAGAAAACACCGAGTTCCTTTTTATTTTTTTGGCCCCGTCGACCAACAATCTTTATTTTACTTGTTATTACTGCAGCCGCCGCCGCCGCCGCCGCATCCTGCTGGATGCATATGCAGGCCGCATGGACAAGATCGGCGAAGCAAGGCATCTGGAACGACTCTGTTTGGTGCTGGAGTGGAATGAATCGGAGAAGGGTTTAGGGTGGATGCTTATGTTACCTCCTGGTACGCGGTCCGCTGGAACTTGTCGTTCTGCTTGGAGAGGCGGATCTTCTTCATGACGTACCTGCGCCGGCGGGGGCAAGCAACAGAGAAGGAGGAACCAGCAGTCAGCACACGTCGAGAAAGCAGAGCAGAAGGGTGTCGACGACGAGTGAAAAAGGGAAAATCACCTCTTGCGCTCGGCCTTGTGGAGGACGAGGTAGGCGGAGCCGTAGGCGCCCCGCCCGATCTGTTCCACCACCTCGTACTGCTCCATCGCCCGGACCCTCGCTCGTCCGCCTCTGCCTCTCTCCCTCTGCTTGGAAGAAGACGACGACGACGACGCGGCGTGGTCTGCTGCGGCCGTTGCGAGAACTGACGACCGGGGGAACGTGTAGGAAAGGAGTGAGGAAAGGAGGGAGGAGTCGTCCGTCAGTGGAATGATATGATGGCGCCGCGGGGGCCTCGTGATTATTTGTGCGCGCGCACGCGTGTGGCGAGGGAAGGGAACTGGGCAGGAAGGCGAGGCCGGGCGCGCCGCAATGATGGCGCGCGGTTGCCTGTCCGCCTGCTCTCCCTCTATTACTCGTGTGCGTCGGGTAGCCTGTCCGCCCGGGCAGGCGGACCCCGGAGACGCGGACGGAGACCGGCCAACGCAACGGGTACGGGACGGGACGGGACGGAGTAGGAGGCCGCGGGGCTACCGGCGGATACGCTGTTGCTGTGCTGCAGGCAGCGAAGAGCAACGTCTACTCTCACGGTCACGGGGGGGCCTTAATTGCCTCGCTGTGCGCGATTAGCTTGGCGATCACGAGTGATTAGACGGAGGTCGGAGGGAGTGGTGGTTAAGGCAAGCGGGCAGGCAGGCGTGTTGGACAGGCAACTGACCAAACTCGAATGGTACGCACTGGCGCACTGCTAGCGATTGTTTTAATCATCGTCATCAATGGGCTGATGCGTATGTTTGGCCTCCCCCTCTCCCATGCTGATGCGCTGCAGCGTTGATTGCACTGGAGTAGTAGGACAGATTAATGGAGCAGGGAACGTTGGAACGGTCGCGTCGGTGGTGGGGTCCCGCCCTGGCCCTTGTTGGCCCCTGGCGGTGGCGGTGGCGGTGGATGGGCCGGCCCTTTCTTTCCTTTCCACCTCTCTCTTTTGGTTCCTTTTTAAATTTTCCTGTGCTTATTATTAGTATAAGTAAGTACGGAGTATATGTCAATCTAGTCAAGGGACGGAGGTCGGAGGCTACTTCAATCACTGTTACTGCGGTGGTGGTGGTGGGGTTGGCATGCTTTTTCCTTGTGACAAAGCCACAGAGATGTCCCACATGCAACGAGAGGAGGAGACCCTTTGCTCTCAGGGTCAGTCTCGCTGAGTCCCTGGAATGGATTGCAGTACTCCACTTGCACACACCAAGGGGACGCCGCTCTTCAACTGGGCGGGCCTTGCCCGCTTTGCACCCCACCGGCCCTACCATTCCTCGAGTACTACTACTCACTCACTTTACCACGTACTCGTAGGAGTACTCGTCGTACTTTCCCCACGCTCCACGCTAGTGCAAGTACTCGTAGTAGAGAATGTGTCCTTTTCACACTCCAAGTGCCCTGTGACCACTGGCCGTCGACAACTGTCGCTGTCTCCGCGACTACGTGCCTACGTATGCACAAGCAGCAGGATGGCATATTGCCCCCAGGTTGAAGAACGTTCAACTGACGAGGCCTTTTCCTCGCAAAAAAAAGAAAAAAAAGAAAAACAGAATACTGTAAGTGACGAGGCCTTCTCTGCCAGATGCATGTGCTTCGCCTGATACTACGAGCAGTACTCACGGGTGTTTAGTTGGCAAGGGAAAAGATTTTGGGTGTCACATTGAATGTTTTATGGGATGGTAGAAGGAGTTTTTTGATACTAATAAAAAAACTAATTACATAACTCATTGCGAGACGATTTTATTAAGCCTAATTAAACTATCATTAACACATGTGTTTACTGTAGCACTTACGGCTAATCATAGACTAGTTAGGCTTAAAAGATTTGTCTCGTGATTTCTAACTAAATTGTGTAATTAGTTTTTTTGTTTACGTTTAGTATTTCAGGTATATGTCTAAATATTGATGAGATGAAAAAATTTTGGTGGGAAAACAGACATTAATTAATTGCCGCGCCGTGATCGACGGGCACATGCGCACATCACTTTTAGACTGTCCGCAGTGGCATACTCTAAATGATATTCTAAAGCTTTAGAGTATGAATATAGAGTAAAAACTGCTGCACTGGATACTCTAAAACGATACTCTATTCTTCCTCTTACTCTATATTTAGAGTAGTACAGTGTTTACTCTATAGCGCGCAGTGGCGGGCCCTACTAGCTAAACCAAGGAAAAAAATGCTATAACTCACAAACCAAAAATCCAAATTAAATTTCGATTGCACCATTAAATTCGTCTCAATAAATCCTTTAAAACTAGATCACTCATGGATATATTTAGATAAGTGACAAGTGGGTCCCACAGTAGATTGAGTGGATAGAGGATGATATAGATGATAGATAGGTGCGGGAGAATTGAGTTTAGAGGAGAGAATCTTGCTGACTAGGACGTATAGAGGATGAATATAGAGGACCATGAGTACGGATAGCCTTATTACTCCTGTCCGTTCCTCAATCCTCACGCGGCGGTACAGTACAGTAGGAACGCCACTACTACACCAGCAGCGCTGCCCCTGCCACCGCCCATGCATGTGCCGCCCTCCTCGAGACGTGTGCATGCGGCGGCCCCACCAGTCATCCGTCAGCAGAACCAGAACCAGATTTGTGGTCATAAAGGTCAATATCCAGATTTGTTCGGTACACCAGACTATGTGAGCACACGTGAACCTCTATATTCATTCTTTATTAAGGGCTGGTTTAGATGGTGAAAAAGTTTAGGTAAAATTTCTGTAACATTTTTTATTGTTATTTGGTAAAATTTATTCAATCATGGACTAACTAGGCTCAAAAAATTCGTCTCGATATTTACAGACAAACTGTGTAATTAGTTATTTTTTTACCTATATTTAATGCTCTATGCATGCGTCCAAAGATTCGATGTGACGGTTACTGTGCAGACTTTTTTGGGCCCTTTCACCAACTAAACAGGCTCTAAAAGAAATATTTCATCCTAGTCACCATAAAATATACAGTTTTTCTACATCCATCCATCCTCTATATCATCCACTTTATTTAAACATATCCATGTGACATCTTATTTCGAAAAATTTATTGAAACGAATTTAATGGCGCAATTAAAATTTAATTTGATTTTTTAATTTGTGATTTATAACATTTTTAGTTAATAAAAATAGTGGCGTGCACGTCCCGAGGATGCAGGCCCGTGGTGCATGCTCGCCATCCTCTGTCCGGTATCCGCCTGGAATAGCGCGCGCGTTTAGAGTACCTGTGTAGCGTATGCGCTGCAGACGTTTTTCCCTGTATATGTTACCGGATATGTTTAGAGTACGAGGCTATCCGCACCGCACCACTCTCTAAACACATCTCTAAAGGAATATTCCGTCCTAGTCATCTAGGGATTCTCACCTCTATACCAACTCCTCTCGCATCTATATTTACTCTATATCATACTATATATCAACAACCATCTCATATCCTCTCTCTATTTTCTCTCTCTCCCTCCTCCCTCCTCTCTCCTCTGTCTCTTTCTCTCTCCTCCTTCCCTTTTACAGGCGCTCACGCACGAACGCTGTCTGTGGCGTGTTACTGTAGCAAACACAAGCTTGCCGGGTCGATTGCCGTTGTGCAGTGCGGGCGTGCAAACGCCAAATATGGCGTAGCGAGCCTTTTGCAGTCGCCCGGTGTGCATAGCCTGATATAAAGGACCCGGACAGTCTAACTACTCCTACGTAGGTACGTACAGGTGTGTGTGGCTGTGCATCAAGGAACAGTCGTGTCGCAAGCGTCTCGTGGCCGTGGACCCGTGGTGAAATCAATCAATGGAAATGAAAAATCACAGCACATCCAGACATCCTTCTCACTCACTCGTTCGTGTTATGTACGTACGTGACTCGCGCCGCAACAAATGCTGTCTCGTCGTTAGAACTTAGGACCCACAGCTCAATCATCTTTTGTTACTACGTACATACTAGGAGTATACACATAATTTAGACAACCAAATTTGTTTTTTCATGTCAATAATATATATACTCAGGCTTTATTTAGACTAGTATATTGTCCGTGCTAACGCTACGAAAATATTTCATACATACACATCAAAACTAACCAAATAACTTTCATTTTAGAAAGAAAAGGTACACTGCGAAAAGGCTATACAGAAAATTTTAAAAAAACTTTACCTCAAGAGGGTCAGATTGTCCCTCAAACTGAACTATGACTGAAAAAGATATCACACGCACCCTCCCTGTCTCCGAGCTTGCTGCCTCATTTTCTGCACATTGAATAAAAACTACTCCAGCATCAGCTCCCTGGGTTACGGATGTTGTAAGACCAGCTACAGATGATCCTTTGCCAGCTGTATAGACTGCAATAGGTGCAGTCTTCTCTACAAATTTGAGGAACCATTGAAACACACGTTAATGTCACTGAACCAGAGACCTTTAATTTTAAATAGCAAAAAAGGATTAATGTAAAATAGTGTTGAATTACTCAAACTAAATAATAGTACAATTCACATGATCCGAAAGCACAAGTTATGACAGATGAGTCTTATTGCCATATTACTTGCCTGTGATTTTGCTGTGGATGGATCACTCAGAAGCATGACATGAATATCCCCTCTCAAACGTATACCAATAAATTAATTAATGTAAGCAAATGACAGAATAAAAACAATAGGAGAAAAAGAAGAGATGCCAGCTCACTGTTGCCCGAAACCCTAACCCTAGCCGCCGCCACCGCCGGCGGGCCTGTTGTCCTAGCCGCGCGTGACCTGGTGGTCGTCGACTCATCGTCGCGTGGGGGAGAGGAGGAGTTGGCGTGGAGAGAGGAGGGGGAGAGGAGGAGTTGGCATGCGAGAGGACCAGGGATCATTCACCTTGGAGAGGAAGAGGAGAGCCTTCTCCCGGAGCTCCGGGATGCAGAGGTTGAGCACGAGTTGCGCCATGTCCTGATTCTCCTTCGTTGCGTCGTAATCCTCCTTCCTCGCATCTGCACAGGTGGCGGGCGACCGGTCTGCGGCCTGCGTTGGCCACTCTTGGAGTCACGAGACAGGGAGGGGAAGGGGAGGGCAAGGGATGATGTTTCATTTTTTGGAAAAAAAGGACAACAGAGGGATCGAACCGTCGCCGCTGCGGGTGCGAGCGCGGGGGGCTCAGGGCGGAGGGAGGGCGTGTGACAGCGGGAGGTGCAGATCCATTGAACCATAAGCGTTGGATATGGTTGAGTAAGGAGGGAGAATAGCTGAGAGATGATCCGGAGCGTAAGTTTCTAGTGTGTTGCATTTCTGGGTGCATATTGTGGTGTAGACGTAGCTAAGGTCATGACTGTGGAGCAGCTAATTGTGAGGTGGATCTAGAATAATTATAACTGGTGTTTTATAGGGGTATAGATATAGATATAGATATAGATATAGATATAGATATAGATTTAAGGACGTAGATGTAGACTACTACTGGTATATATATGCGCTATAGCATGGATGCAATGCAATGCACAGCTCATCTCATCTCAACTGCTGGTACGTTGCTGGATGATGCACCCTGACACATACTATATGTAATTATGTATGCAGTATGCCAGTATGTATGTGGACTTATGAGCTAACTAGAGTCTTATCCAACACCTCTCTGATTTGCCAACATATTAATCATTAGGATAGGAAAGGATTATCTACTAGCTTTTTTTTTTGTGCGCATGTTAGTATTACTAAAATATAAGGTGTCTGTTGGGCCGGTCGGGCTGCTGATTAGCCTAATCATGCATGCCACTTCTTTCGCCTGCTGTGTAGGCTTTTGACGCGGACCACCGCAGGGCCCTGGCCTAATCATTATGATACTACTCTAATACTATGCTGGTCTACCTAAATGGAAATTGGAAATGGGCCGGGGTTGGTTGGTTGGTTTCCTAGTTGATGCATGGCAGCACCAGCAGTGATCGTCGATTCAGGTGATGGCGATTATATGGGACGACATGCATCCACCCATCTTAAACCGGTCACGAGCCACAACGATCGAGACGTACAGCCCATCAGCTTACTATTATTACCTGCAGCTAGCAGCCTAGCATCCATCAGGTTCTGAATGAGAGTTTGACGCGCTCGTGGTGAGAATGGCGATGCTTCTCATCTTGAGACGTGTCCTCAAAACCGAGCTCCTGAGAGCTAGACGGCAGGCAACGTGCATGTTTCACACTTCCAGTCACGTACGGCACGAATATGCTTACAAAATCAAAACGCTTCTACGCTTGGAAGAAGTTTTGGCAGTCAAGTAGAATATGGTGGCATTGCCCACCCCACCCCCGCCCCTCTCTTGTTGGCATTCCATCTCGGGCACTTGGTAAGCGCTGACTGGGCCAGCTGGGCAACGGCGGAGGCAAATTCAGTGGCCGTAGAGGTGAGCTTGGAGTGGAGGAGGTGCTTGGTCTTGAGCTGATGATGGCGCTGCTCGCGTCGCCGGCGCGCAGCCTCGCACACGCGGAAGCACCTCCGGCGGCCCGGTCGACACCGCCCCCGCACACGCCAATGCTTTAGACCGTCGTCACACTCGCCTCCGCCATGGCCGCAGAGATGCAGTGGGGCCCCTCGCCGTCGTCCGCCGCTGCCATAGTGGTGGTCACGGCGCGCACACTCACCAGGAATGGGGGACCAGCCAAGGAAGCGGCAATGGGGGTTGCAGCGGCGGCGGCCACACGCGCTCCTGCACCAGCTTGGCTGCAATGGCGGCGAGTGCGAACAACGTGCGGACCGCTGGAGGTGAGAACTCGAAAACGGGCGGAAGGTGACTCGAGAGTGTGCGTGAGCGTAGAAGCCAGCCAGGCCGCCAAGAAACGGACCTGGATTTCATTTCCTAGGAGCCAGGTGAGAGAGGATGTTTTGCAGCCGGCGAGCCTGCCTCATTGGTGGGCTCAGCAAATCAAACAAGGCTAATTGCAGCCCACATGCTCGCTTAGGCCTCCGGGCCAGAAATCAAACACGCCCCATATTCCTGTGTTTGAGAATATCTCCCATGGGGTGGGAGAGCCAGGCAAGCCTTCAAAGAAAGATGCAGAGTTTGGATGGGACCCTGATGCGCTAAGGGGTGCTCCACTTCTTTTTTTTTCGGAACTCACGTCTGAACCACATGTTATAGCTTCCAGTCAAGTTGTTCTTCGTCCCTGGCTTGTTTGGATGCGCATATATTTATCTCAATCTACATGTGTTGAAGTAGATTTAAGTGAAATTAAATTAAGTTTCATTCCAATCCACTCCGAACACTACTACATAATTTCTTTTGCGTGGCGTTACCCTATTTTGATTGGAGGCGGGCACACCTCCCGATCGCCTCCGTTGTTCCGAGCCAGGTCGCCCTCCTGAAGGCCCGCCTCGGTTAAACATTAATAGAGGCGGTCACCTTAAATCGACCACCTCCGTTAATCATCTATTAACCAAGGCGTTGCGTAATAACAACCGCCTCCATTAATGGATTAACGGAGGCGGTCGCCTTAAATCGACCGCCGCCGTTAATAATACGGCGGCGGTCGATTTAAGGCGACCACCTTCGTTAATCTATTTTTGGAGGCGGACACACTATAAAGCCTGCCTTCAAAAAAGGCCAAGGCCCAACAGGCCCCAGCAAGACCCGATGGCCGTCTCCAATATAAATAGAGGGAGTTAGGGTTTCAACCTTCATTCACTCAACCGAGCACTCTCCCTCCTCAGCCGAGAGCGGCGCTCTCCCTCTGTCATCCTCCGATCGCACCCTCCATCTCCCCCGCGCCACTCCCTCTCCCTCAGCGCCCTCTCCATCCCTCGGCCCCCTCCCTCTGCCCCGTGCCCTCTCCTTCTCGGCGCGACCTCGCGGCCTCTCTGGCGGTGCGGCCTCGTGTCCTCCCTCTCGGCGCGGTGTCTCGGCTTGGCGCCTACGGCGACAAGTTCTCCCTTCGAGGCGCGGCCTTCTGGATATGGCTATGGCGATGGTCCGAGGCGCGGCGTCTCGACTGGCGACTACGGCTGCAGGCGCGTGAGCAAGGGCCGCACAGGCCCTCCCGGTGGCAGATCTACGACCCGGTGGTGGATCTGCGCCCCTGACGACGGTTCTGCATCGGGGGCCGTGCGGCGCGGAGCAGGTGGCGGGGCGTGGCAGTGGACTTGATCCGGCGATAGTAGGTGGAGGGGCGCTCTTGGCGGCGACGGCGGCGCATCCTCAACGAGGCGGATCCCGACGGGCCGGGGCGGATCGCCCTCTCTTCCTCCGTGCGGATCTCGGTGGCCAGCAGTGGATCTAGCTCGGGAGCAGCGGATCCGGCATCGATGTAGCGGATCCAGCGAGCGGTGGCGGCACATGCGCAGATGGGCAGCGGGCTCGATTGGCCCTAACGACGGGCTCGATTGGGCTCGCTAGGGTTTTTTATTTTTTTGAAATCGATTAACGGAGGCGAGCACCTTAATACAACCGCCTCCATTAATACTATTAATGTTCACCCGATGGTGACACGGCACGCGGCCGACACACTACCTCCCTGGGCCCTTGCGGCATTGCCCGGCGACACGCCGGTCTCCCCAGTACCCTCTTCCGTCCGTGACGCCTTGTTGGACCCCCACTGGCGCCGCGCGATGGAAGAGGAGTACGCCGCGCTCCTCGCCAACCAGACATGGGAGTTGGTGCCCCGGCCGCCAGGCTCCAACGTCGTCACCGGCAAGTGGATCTGGACCCACAAGCGTCGGGCTGATGGCACTCTCGAGCGCTACAAGGCTCGTTGGGTTCTCCGGGGCTTCACTCAGCGCCCTGGGATCGACTATGATGAGACCTTCAGCCCGGTGGTGAAGCCGGCCACCGTCCCGCACAGTGCTCTCGCTGGCTCTTGCTCGGTCCTGGCCCGTCCATCAACTGGACGTCAAGAATGCCTTTCTGCACAGCCTTCTCACTAAGACAGTTTACTGCAGTCAGCCGGCAGGGTTCGTTGATTCTTCCCGTCCTGACATGGTCTGCGGGCTCAACAGGTCTCTCTATGGCCTCAAGCAGGCACCCCGGGCGTGGAACCATCGGTTTGCTGCTTTCCTGCTCACACTGGGGTTTATGGAGGCCAAGTCTGATACATCTCTGTTTATCTATCACCATGGAGCTGACACTGCGTACCTACTGCTCTATGTTGATGATATTGTTCTCACAGCCTCCAGTGAGCCACTTCTCCACCGCATCATTACCGCTCTTCAGCAGGAGTTTGCTATGAAGGATCTGGGTGTGCTCCACCACTTACTTGGGGTCACTGTTGAGCCTCATCCTGCCGGGTTACTTCTTCACCAGCAGCAGTATACTCGAGATATCCTAGAGCGGGCTGGGATGACTGACTGCAACCCCTGCTCCACTCCGGTTGATACACAGGGCAAGTTGTCAGAGGCAGAGAGCCCCCCAGTGTCAGATCCCACTGCTTACCGGAGTCTTGCTAGTGCCCTTCAGTACCTCACCTTCACCCGACCGGACATCACTTACGCCGTTCAGCAGATCTGTCTTCACATGCATGATCCCCGAGAGCCTCACCTCACTGCTCTCAAGCGCCTCCTCCGCTACCTCCGAGGCACGATCGACTACGGCCTACTTCTTCACCGGTCCTCCTCCGCCGAGCTTGTCGTCTACACTGACGCCGACTGGGCAGGGTGTCCGGACACTCGGTGCTCCACCTCCGGCTATGCGGTCTTCTTGGGCGGCAACCTGATGTCCTAGTCGTCCAAGCGCCAGCATGTGGTCTCCCGGTCCAGTGCCGAGGTGGAGTACCGCGCTGTCACTAACGGCGTGGCTGAGGCCTCCTGGCTCCGGCAACTTCTCGCCGAGCTCCACACTCCGCCCTCCCGGAGCACGCTGATCTACTGCGACAATGTCAGTGCGGTGTACCTCTCCACCAACTCCATCCAACACCAGCGGACGAAGCACGTGGAGATCGACCTACACTTTGTCCGTGATCGGGTTGCCATGGGCGAGGTGTGGGTCCTTCATGTTCCGACCACCTCCCAGTTCACGGACATCTTCACCAAAGGCCTCCCGTCCTCGACCTTCACCGAGTTTCGCTCCAGCCTCAACATCACCAGTGGCTAGTTGCGTCTGTGGGGGGCATCGTGTGTGTTCTTTCTTCTTTCTTGTTCAGTCTGGAACTCCGCTGCGCTGGTAGTTTAGACTGCGGGGGGTGTTGGAATATGAAGTGTATTAGGCCCTTGAGGCTAGGCCCATGAGGCCCATGTATGGTTACCTATATAGCTACCCTTCTAGGGTTAACCCAAATCAATAGAAACTAATCCTCTAGCAATTCTTATAATTCCAAATAACATAGAAATAATACTCTTGCAAGGCATTACCCACACTCTTTTATTCTGTCTTACTTGCATCTAGCAATATTCAGTTAAATCTAAATTTATTGTTCTCCCTTTTACTTAATGTTATCCCTTTCCCCTTGTTGTCATCTTAACCCAATTATATTAGAGTTTGAATATTTAACCGATCATAATAGATGTTCCTTTGCGTCATGGCTGAATTACTGTACTTGTTTGGTTGTAGAAACTATTCACTGCAACAAAAAAGTCGCACACTTCTTCAGGCTGTCTTGTTAAGAAGTTATATACAGTATCATGTTTAGAAATTCATTGACAATTTGCCATCATCCATCAACTTAAATTCAGCTGTTGAGGATCTTATTTGCAACGGCCTGTCTTCTTTGGCTGTTCTGAAATGTCCATTCGTTTAACGTGACCTACTAAAACTGAGATTCCTATAAAGATTCATAGTATAGGTTTTGACTTCATCTTCAGTTTTAAGCTTTTTATGACCAATCTATTCAGGATATTTTCAAGAATAACATTTGGTGAATTTTACTGGTTTTGTCATCTTCGTAACTTATATTACGGAAGCATCTTTATGCTGTTGCTTATATACACAGTAGTGGACTATGCGAGTTATAGTATTCAACTGGAATGCTTTTAAAGTATCATCTGGAGTATGAATGTTAGTTCCCTTTACGAGGTAATATTGCTTTCAATATTGACAGTGATCTAGATTTTGTCGCAAATTTAGCTTTATGTTCAGAAAATTTGTGTTTGTTATTTTGTAGACTGACCATTGATCCATAATGTGCTTACTTGTCTATTACTTCTAATTTATTGACAGAAGTTTTATACTTAGATGTTAGATGTGCATAGTGTTCCCCTGGAAATCTACTGATGCCCTTGTTTAGATCCCAATTTCTCCCCCCAAATTCCACTATGCAAAAAGAAGATTCCCCATCACATCGAAATGTCGGCACATGTATAAAGTACTAAATGTAGATGAAATTAAAAACTAATTACACAGTTTTGTTGTACTTTGCGAGACGAACATTTTAAGCCTAATTAGTCAAAGTTTGGACAATTTTTACCAAATAAAAACAAAAGTTGCTACAGTATGACGTGACATACACTATTCCAAATCGGCAGCTCCAATTCCGCATCTAAACACGGGCGATGTACTAACTGCAACTTGCAGGCAATTGAGAGAAGTCGTCTGCAGAATGCTGCAGCTCAGCAGCAGATCCTGTGGACAGAAGATTCTTCCCAATCTGTCCAATAACTCCAGCACAGGCAGAGCAGGGTGTGCCAACAACTGAGGGGGTCAAAGCTGTTGCAAGCCCTGCAACTTCTTTGGAGGATGGCAAGCTGAAGACATCTTCCTCTCCATCTGACTGCTCCTTGCAGGCCACT
This sequence comes from Saccharum hybrid cultivar R570, assembly GCA_038087645.1. Lineage (NCBI taxonomy): Eukaryota > Viridiplantae > Streptophyta > Magnoliopsida > Poales > Poaceae > Saccharum > Saccharum hybrid cultivar. Next base: position 5,489,363 of record JAQSUU010000198.1, read on the forward strand.
CCATCCAAACTGATTCAGCTCTCACAGATCTCATGGAGAAGAAGCTGTCCAACTCGATAGAGCAGATCGAAAAGATGGTGAGGCGAAACCTGAAGAAAACTCCGAAAGCCGCTCAGCCTTCCAAGAGGACAATCCAGAGGCGCACCCTGGCCCTTGTTTAGATTGAGAAAAAATTTCAACCCGATGAATAGTACAACTTTCGTCTTATTTGACAAATATTGTCCAATCGTGGACCAACTAGGCTCAAAAGATTCATCTCGTGATTTACAACTAAACTGTGTAATTAGTTATTTTTTTACCTACATTTAATACTCCATGCAAGCGATTAAAAATTGATGTGATGGAGAGAGTGAAAAAATTTTGATGTCATCTAAAAAGGGCATGATGTCCATGCGATGAGCTGAGAAAGCTCTGCTCTGTCATGGTTTCCTCTTGTCTGCTGCTTTCTTAGCAGTTAGTCCTAACCAATCATTATGTCAGTTTTGCCTGAAGGAGGGTGAGGGTTCGTGGTTCTGCCCGAGGACCCTGGGGTATACGGCTTACGTTTGAGGGTACATAGTACTATGGTCACTACAGTTTCTCTACGTTTATAGTAGCTTGAACTGTATATAGCCTCTCTACAATATTAAGCACCATGAATCACTGCTCCGTGGTATTTGGTTTGAGAAATTAGTAGTTCCTCCGTATAGTTATGGTGTAGAACGGATGTGAGAAGGGCGAGACTGGTGCAGTTATGACTTTTTGACAGCTTGAATACTGTTGTTGCTGAGCAGTTCCTCTACACTGTTGTTGCCGAGTAACATAACACAATGTTGACAATCACTAATGAACCACCATACTGATTTCAGTTATGAATATTTGACTTGATTGCTTGCATTACTACTATTGTGGAGTAACATAAAAACAATATTCGTATTTTATTGTTTCATTACTGCAAGCGTTGATTCTTACTGCAGATCAGAGTGCAGCGGAGTTCGAATTTCAAAAATAAGGGCCTGTTTAGTTGCAACCCAAAATACCAAATTTTTTAAGATTCCCCGTCACATCGAATCTTTGGACGCATACATAAAGCATTAAATATAGATAAAAAATAAAATTAATTACACAGTTTAGACGAAATGGACGAGACGAATCTTTTAAGCCTAATTAGACCATGATTGGACAATATTTGCCAAATAACAACGAAAGCGCTACAGTAGCGTTTTGCCAAAAATTTTGGCATCCAAACGGTGCCTAAATTCATTGAATGGATGTGGATCCTTGGACACTGCCATGAAGCATCTGTTAAAATTTACATTATTTTTATGGACGTGGCTAACGCACGCATGGCCGTGCGCACGCCCGCCCGCCCATACAATAACTTTTGGTCGAAAAAAAAACAGCACCTTCGTCCTCAACTCTGGCACCCTCGCCCTTGCCGCCGCCTGCTGTGGCGAGATAGGGGTTTCGTCGGAGCTCTATCTCTCTTGAAACAACTATAAAATAGTTGTCTATTTTCATCATTTCAAAAAGTAGAAAACCAAAAGCTAAAAGCACTGTCAAAGGTGCTTTCGAAAGTTTACTACCAAAAAGCAGCTACTTCTCAAAAAACACCTTCCGGTTCCTAGTCCGCTTTTGGCTTTTGCCTTTTTAAAAGCAAAAGCAGCACCCAAAAGTTCAACCAAAGACAATGAAGACTAAGGGCTTACTTAACAGGGCTCCCGCTCCTTCAAAGATGGATCCAACTCTAGCTTCTCTGAATAAGCAGCTTCTCTGAAGGAGTTGAAGCATCTCTACAAAATATTTGGTAAAACAGCTTATCCTATCTAAAATAGATGAAATATGTTGAATACCTACAATGCCTTTATCTATTAGACCTAATTATTTGACTTCTATTAGTAATTTGAGTTTATTAGAGATAACCATAATCAGATAGTCCTTTTCACTATAGAATACCATTATTTTTAGGGAAAAGATACTCGGTTTGTTCGGTTGGCTGAGGGTGGTGGGTGGTGCTGATTTGTTGTAAGAGAAAAATACTGCTGGCTGGCAGGTGGCTGATGCTGATTTAATATGAGAGAAAAGCACTGCTGGCTGGCTGGCCACCAGCCAGCCGAACAAGCTGACTGTTTATCCATTCGTACCATATCTATTGGATAACCATCCCCTTCGTCCCTCCCTTTTTCCATGCCGAGCGCCGGAGATAGAGCGTCGCAGGAGTGGAGTGGCAGCGAGCGGGGACGAGTGGCGAGCGGTAGCATAGCAGATACGGCGCCGTTGTGGCACTCGACGCGACGGCGAGGCGGAGACGTCAGCAGGTGGAAGCCGAGCACAAGTGCAAAGGATGGAGCCAGGTGATGCTTTTTTTTTTTTGGCCTTCTCCTCTTGCCTGCTTCTCTAGAGAGCAGGAAATCTGGGGCTTCACCCACGGAGCAGTCCAAACCGAACCCTGTCGGCTCTCGGCTCTCGGCCTCTCCCCAAAGCCAACGGTCCAGAAATTCGAAATTCACACAGACGGGATCACACGATCCACCGGCCGTGTCGACCTCCGCGGCTCTACCATTTCAACCGCGCTTGGTCCATACACCGGATCCATTCCTGTCCGTCCATCGGGGGCGCTTCACCACACGAACGTCTAGATGTGACTCGGGATCCACCAAGAGTACCGTACACGGTACACCGGCTATCTCTGCCTCGCCATTTCAAATAGGTTCAAACGGACATCCCGCTCAGTAGACAGAGGCGGAGAGGCCGTAGCAGCCAGTAGCCATCTCCATCCAGGCTCAAACCCTAGGGAATCTACCCAGAAATCCCACCCCAATCAGGGCTGTATCGTATCAAGCAGCCGTCGCGGGGACCGGATCGCCGCGGCTCGGAGAGGAGCGGAGCAATTCGTGAGGACTTTTGCTGTTCTCCGTCGGATGTGTTCATCTTTTCGAGCGGTTTCGTGATGCATTTCTTCTTTGTTGGTTCTGTTATCGCAGATCTGCGGAAGGGTAAGGATTCGGAGGCGGGATCAGGAGTTGAGGGAACCTGTTCGAGGTGAGAATCGAAGGGTTTCACAGGGGATTTTGTTGGTTCTTGCGGGGGATTTTCTTGGTTCAGCCTCTCTGTTCTGACGTGTTTGACGGGTTATTTTGGTTCGAATACCTGCGAAGGATGGGGAATTGAGGTGGGAATATGGGTAGAGCGACTGGGATTTGCATGGTTTTCTTGAAGCTCTTGTCTCAACTGTTGCTCTCGTTTGCCTTGCGTTTTTCTTGCAGGTGTCCTAGAGTCGTAGGGATCGCGTTGACATTGGGAGAAATCGCGGAGAGGCGGAAGCCGAGCAATAGGTGCGTAGATTTTGGGGAATAGGTTGCTCACGTGCTCTCTGAATTCTTCTTGCCAATTTGGCAGTTTCATCCGAAATTTTATTTCACGCATCTAGGGGAAGAGCAACAGCGCTCAGGGCACCAAGAATTCCTTGCGTAGATCCAGGAGAAGAGCAATAGGAATCAGGGCAGAACGAGAGCAGAACTGTAAGGAAAATTATGATTGCTTGGCCATTTACTGATCTGCTGATTCATTGTCTGGTTGGTTCTTGAATCACTGTCTCACCGATGCGCTATACAAACTTCTCTCAGGACTACAAGATGCCTCAACTGAGGACTGCCAGCAGGCCGGCACTTGCCAGCAACTCTGCTGGTGGCTTTTTTATCAGGAGGAGGGTGGCATCACCAGGAGCTTTGGTGGCGAAGGGCGCCGTCAAGCCGCTGGCTCGACGGGTCCGAACACATTTCAGCAACAAGGAGAATGTGCCACCCGCGGGTGCAGCGAGGGCTAAACCAAAGAGGAGGAGCCCCCTACCTGACTGGTACCCAAGGACCCCACTCCGTGACATCACATCAATCGTAAAGGTGGTTACCTATTTCCCTAGACTGTATTGGGATGTTGTATAAATTCCTTAAATATTGTGTCTGTTCTGTGCTAATGTTATGCCATAACTTCACAATGCTAGAACTATATACAGTCACCATGACTTGACTGAGAATGACAGTAGCATGAAATTGCAGGCTAAGCAAGCCTTCTTATGCTTAGTTCAGTGATAAGTGATTAACATAGAAGTTGGTGTAGTTCAAATAGATTAGCAATGATTGTCTTAGGCCAATCAGCACCCTTTTGTTCTGTCTGCTTGGATCTTGCAATTCTCAGTTTATATAGCCAGCAATATAAATGTGCTTAAAACCAGAGAAAGGTCTAATGCTCCCTCGAGACTCAAACCAGCTCACTTAGAGTATACTTTTATCTCATATATGTCACCATATGTAGTATGTTACTATATTAGTTAAGTATACTTGAAGACTTTACTGGCAACGTACATTTCTATCGAATGCTTGTATAGAGGATCTTATTTGCAGCAGCCTGCCAAACCCATGTTGCCTCTCTTCCTCGCTTCTGAGATGCCCATTCATTTAACATGTAATAAATTCAACATTCATGAATCTATTCAGGATATTTGCAACTTCAGTTCTGCTTTATCTGCAGAGTGTGCATATTGTTCTTCAGTATATTCAAGATATTTGTTGGTACATTATATTTTGGTATCTTTTCTTTAGTTCTGAAGTTTTACTGGTTCAGCCATTTTCAATGCTAAAATTATGGAAGTATCTTTATGCTTTCGCTTATACACAATGTAAAGCATCTTTGCATACTGTGCAATTTTTTTTTTTCTCGAACACGCAGGAGAGCTGCGTATCATTATATTAATAGAAGAAGAAAGAGTCATATATGGACCCTAAAACCCCACTCACACCCACTCATACTGTGCAATGTATTTTTCTTGATTTGAATCATTGAAGGCTAATCCAGTACGTATCCACTGGATTGGAATTTTTCCCTGTGGATAAGTAATTATACTGTTGTCATATAAAGAATTAGTATAAACATGCCACGGAGTCATTGTTGCTTACCACATTGACAGTTAATGTAGATTTTGTAGCAAAATTTGCTTCAAGCTCAGCAGAGTTTGTTTGTTTCTCTGTAGAAAGTTACTTGCCTCATATGAACACATTTCACTTAGTATAGACAGTCCATGCTTTTGTTTGTTGACGCACCAAAAATTGCTTTTCCACTGTTAACTATAGGTAGGAAAAAATGTACACATACCAAATCTAGATGCATTATGTATCCCCTGAGATATGCTGCTGTGTACTAATTGCAATTTACAGGCTCTTGAGAAAAGAAATCGCCTAGAGGAGGATGCGGCTCGGCAACATATCCAATGGAATGAAGATTCTGCACAGCCTGTGGATCCAACAACTCCAGTACATGCAGAGCATAGTGATCCTGATTCTCAAAGCACACAAACTCAAGAAACACTGGGTGTTGTTGCCTCTGGTCCTGGCTCAACTTCAGGCTCAACTTCTGTGGCTGAGGACAAGCAAGGGGCATCTTCCTCTCCATCGAACTGCTCCTTGCAGATGGCTCCATCCAAGCCAAATGATCCATCTCCTGCTGATCTGGAGAAGAAACTGTCAAGTTCAATAGAGCAGATTGAAAAGATGGTGAGGCGTCATATGAAGGAAACTCCAAAGGCTGCTCAGCCTTCCAAGGTAGTTGCCCAAAGGCGCGTACTGATGTCCATGCGATGAGCTGAAGCCTTCTCTGGGCACCAATGGTTCTCATGTCTGCTGCTTTCTTAGCCGCCAGTCAAGGTTTGTCTAGGGATGGGGGTTCCTGGTTCTCTGCTTGAGGACCCTGCGGTAGGAGGGATTTCTAGCTCTCTGCTTGAGGGCATGGTTATCTGTTGATATAACTTGTCATGGCACGCTTACTGCATTACAACTTCAGTTGGCTTCACCAGAAATGACTTCACTGCGTAGTAGTAAGGCATATTGGATATTTGTGGTATAGTTGAACAGTTACGAGTTGTAACAGCTTGAATTCTTCAGTTGATATAATACTTGATACAGTTAACCTTGCTTATTGTTCCAGATTTACTTGGCTGTGGTTGTGCTCACCAAATTCTAGATTCTGAGTTATTGATTTCCAAAAATGACATGAATGCCTTTCATTTCGTAATTATTGAGTTACAGTGTATAGTTTTTTTTCCTTGGGTCTCCTTTTAATGGATCCAGAATTCCAGACTCGTTCAGGTTTACAGCCAGTTTCTGGTGTTCTCTTGACTATAAGTGTGCTTGTCTTTCATTTTCTCTATGCACAATGTCTTGATTAGGCTCCATGGAGTTTTCCACTTCATCATCAGTTACATTTCAAGACCACTTCGGAGATGTGATGGATGATTACGTTCACTTGGGTAGCAAGATGCAAGAGGTGGTTCATAATATTTACTTGAAAAAAGAACAGAAATACCACCTTTGCACCCGATAACAATTTGACTATTGTCTTGTGGGGAGAATTCATGAACCAAATGGACCAAATTGCCCTTTTTTCTATTTCAAGAGATAACATAGCCAGATAGTACATAAATACAGCACAAAAAGATAAACAGACAAATATGAATTCTATTTTAAGCAAGATTAATTATACCAGATTTTGCAGTACATAATATATCACAACGGCAAACATAGTTTGCAGGTTAGTTATCTAGTATAACTAAGTTTTTCTTTCAGACATCTCAAAAGTATAATAAGTTGCGTGGATCACAAAATATTCACTAGGTCTCCATTCTTTGGTACTAAGCCATCATTTTGTTTTGGCTGATGATGCATGTACTTCCAGGAGAAATATTATCAACACATGCATTGTCCTTGGTCTGGCTGCTCTGTTCTTTGGTTTGGAAGTGCCTTCCTGCATGCACAAAATGTCAGTTACATTAAGGCTCTGTTCATCCGGTTTATAATCCGTACTTTTCAGCTTGTTTTTTCAGCCGGAACAGTGTTTTTCTCTCATAACAAATCAGCCAACAGTGTTTTTCAGCCGGCTTATCAGCACAGCCGAATGAGGCCTAAATTAACAAACTTGGTGCATTTGATTTCGAGGGCAAGTTGGTCTTTTGGTTTCAACTTTCGAGGGAAACGAAGAGGCGTGCTGTTTCACAAATTGTTATCGTGGGTGCAGTGCTATTCTATGAATAACGCGATTCTGGGTGCTATTTGCTGAACCTCTCTTTTTTCTTTGTTTTGTTTTTTTTTTACGTTAACCTGAACTCGTGATACCGGTGCTGTTTTGTGAATTTCCCGGATGGGACACGCCGGGCTGCAATCTGGATTCTGGAGTATGGCAATCACATGCCCGGTGATAGAAACTAGAACGGTGATCCCTGAGATCGACGTCATTGCTGCCGTGATAGAAATAGAAACTACAGAACGGTGATCCCTGACAGCGGCGATCACAACAGCCACAGTGGACACAGTGCTGGCGAGTGACGTCGGTCCAAGGATGGACAGAACGCGGCAACAGTGGAATGATTGGCTAATTGGCTCCACGCCTCCACCGAAGCCGGCGCTATGAATCAAACGGGGCGGAGGGCGTACTTTGTTCTTGACTTCTCTTATTAGTCATACATAGAGTATTAATGAAACTGTACAGTTATGAACTGAAGGAGAACATTAGGAACAGTGCCATTCCTAGAGATGGTACAAGAATAAAAGTTCCCCTAGCCTATTAGGTCATTACACTCTGCACCTGACCTTGCAGTTTAAGATAGGTCTCACCCTCTCAGGGCACATCGAGAGATGTTAAAATTGGCCAAACAACTTGGAGAAGCGGAGATAATGTACAGAATTTGGCACAGGTTGCGGTGATACCAGCATACACGGAGCATTTGTGTGAATGGCTGCGTATTCATTAGTTCTTGGAAGCCGGTTATTGGCAGCACTTTGAACCTAGTGACCGGCCAACTAGATCTGAAGACTCAGTGGCACCAGCAAGGTCTCCATGCTGCACATAATTCTTTATTGCGCGCTGGCGATGAACAAACACCATTGTGATTCTGCAAATGCACAATTGGAGATGTTGCGTGGAGGAAATGGCAGGTTTTCATGACTCTGGATTTCTGATAGTCTTGTGCTTTTGTGATAACATGAGCAACGATGAGAACTGGAGAAGTAAAAAATAGTTTATCAGTGTTTAAAATGGTAGAGCTGCGGAGGTCGACACTTGCAGGAATTATGTATGAGACCACAGAACTAAACCAACCTGTGTACCGGCAATTATGGTGTGACTGAGTGGATGGGCTGCACAAGAAAGCACCCTTTGGGATAAAGGAACAAACTTGTTTTCTGCAGGTTGATTTTCCTCGGAGACTCTTGTTTCCTCTCTGAAATGTGGAAAAGTGGGAAAAAAGAGAATAAATATCATATGATAAAGGGGCAAAATAAAAAAACAATAGGTAAATAACCAGAAGTCTTGAACTTCTTTAGGTATATCTCCAGAAAACAAACAAAAAACAAAGGGGTAGAGCAGCTTACTTGTAGTCCACGTGGCATGCAGAGCTCGTATCTGGATGAAAGTCCAGTAGATAAATACCATCATATGAAGAAGATCCAACTGCATAAATCTGGACAAATTCCTTAACATCAAGGGAACTTCTCAACAGTAAACAGGAGTGCATCATTCAGCATTCATTAAAACTTTTTGCAGGTACTAAGGTTTAGTGTACTCTGTAATATTCTTACAGAAGATGTCGGCAGCCAGGTTGGCTTTCTTAACTGGTTTTGCAGCACCAAGTCTGTACTCTCCCTAGTAGGAGAAAACGAAGAGTACCTCAGAACAAGCATACTTTAATTAAGAATATTTGTAGGAACCTAGGCTTCAAACAAAATACATAGCAGGATACTTACAACCAAGCAGGAGGAGGGCAGTGAAGGTGAGTCACACTGAGGTTGTTAACATTCAGGACTCCAGACCTAACATGAGATGTGCATAGAAGAAATTCATTGAGATCTAATGCATTAAATGAGTGGAAGAGTTATCATGGGCTAAATATGGTGACTTGAAATGATCATAGACAGAAATTTCTAACAAGAACAATGATACTTAAAGGGGAAAATGGAGATACATACCAGCCATCATCAAGATGGAAGGCCAATTGATATGAACAACTAGGGTTGAAGTCTATAGACAGAATTGGACTTGAAACAATGTTTGATTGTTCCTGAAAAATATAAATGCCAAAATAATGGTTTGCAAATGATATGTTTCAGAATCAGAAATGGTTCCATGTTTTACAATTTATGAGTAATGTCAACAATGATGGTGTATATCATGTAACCAGCTAAAAACAAATATATTTCGACGTTTTCGTTGAAAATGTTGGAATATAACAGAATGAGGTTTGTGTTTCAGGATGTTATGCTAACCAGGGACAATCTAAAGAGAAGAAAATGGCAGGGCAACTCCAGATCCAAGTTCTGTGATTGTGCGGAAGAAGAATCAATTCAACATTTTTTTGGATGTGCCATATCTAAATATGTATGGAGTATTAGTTTTGTTCTGGGAGTTAATTGTGCACCTGAATCTTTTAGGTAGTATGATATTTGAATTTTATAGCTGGTTTCTACGGGGGAAACAGTTCCACATGGTTGGCCCAGGTGGTATTTGCTGGGCGATAGGGAAAAAAGTGAAACCATGCATACTATGAAAACAAAATTATCAAATCTCCTACCGAGATTGTCTACTAGTGGGCAGGGTTGCAGAAACCAGAGGATCAGCACATTTGAGAAGGGAAAGCCATGTTGCATGCGGTGGTGCTGCATTTCCATCCAAGACAGGAAATGCCTCAGCAGCACGATGCAAGCAAGGTGCTGGACCAACAAGGTGAGACCTGACAGTTGAAGGAGATATTAAATGGGAGATCTTGTTGGACAAGGCCAACTAGTGCAGAGTAAATCGCATCCAAAATCCAATACAAAATAGTAGGATTGTAATCTTGTGTTAGTATATTTTGCTTCTCTGTGGCAGTTTTCTGAAGTTGGAGTATGGCAATCCAGGGTGTAGCTTGCAGTATGACTTGTAGTAGTAGGTGATACGCGCTTATCGCAGACGTTGAATGCTTTGCACTCATTACCATGGTAATGAAATTCAGGAGTGGTCCACAAGAAAAAAACAAAATATTTCAAATAGGAGGATATATTATGATTTTGGATGTTAAAAATCCAAAGAACTAGAAGTGTTTTCATTGTATCAGTCCAAGTGTAAGAATATACTTTCTGCAGAGATGAGTAGACATTGTAATTAAAACGGATTCAAGAGGTTCAAAAACCAAGATTGGAATGAACAAAAAGTTGTATTCTCAGCACTCAGCAGACAAAAAATATCATGCATTCGAAAATTCAGGACTGTAACAAGTATGTGTCAAGCAATGGAGGGACCATTACCCGACAGCTTTATGAACTTGCATGCTAGGAACTTGAACGGATCAGTTGGAAATCTCAGTAACCATGGTAACCAGAATTTTGAGACCTGTCTGACTTTAGATGACCCGTGGTATGGTTGTTAGGGATGCCAAATCTCAGCCCCTATTTTAAGAATAAAAATGGTTTTCTGAACCCAGGACAGGGTCACAGTATAGGACCACGGTACTCTTTTGGAGTATGCCTCTAAATGTCAATACTCTTGTATTCAACATCTTGGACGCTTTCAATGGTAGTGTTAAAAAAAGCAATTCTAAATTACATTCAATGTGTACACAAAATGCATCAATGTGTCTCAAAGAGTGGTATGTTATTTTTTTAGCAGATAAATCCATAATAACAAGTCTTTCTTTTTCTTCTGCGTACCTTTAGTGATGCAATTTTGCCCAATAATGTTGATAGCTTCACTGATAGCAATTGTTGAACCTGGAAATATTGACCAAGAATACAAACCCTCATGTTATCAATACAACCATACATTGCTGCATGAAAAAGGTTCCAAAGAATTTACCTAGATGGTTCTATTCAAACTAATAAACAAACTAGATTGACAAGTCTGCACAGTTTCAAAGAATAGTTTGATATTAAACAAAGGCCATGATCGGTGCATCCTTTTTTTCTCAAACAACGCAAGAGAGTTGTGTGTCATTTCATTTAGAAGAGAAGAAATAATACAAAGGAGAGGCTAAAGAAAAATCAACACACACCGGGCAAAACAGTTACAGGCGTGCCGCTGTGAAGAAAATACACGAGCTCTAGCCACTCAAGACTAACTATAAGAGTCTAGAACGATGCCATGATAAGACAGGGGTTTGTGGGTTGCGGGAGATTTTCCAGCCCAAGGATCTGCTTGGCTCCCTGACAAGGCAGACAATGACAATGCCTTTGGTACCATGTCCCTGAATCGAGGAATTGTCATGAGGGCCCCCACCCCCTGGAGTTTCAGTTGGATAACCTAGTGCCAGATCTCTGGTAGGTGTTGGCGGCATCTGTGGGTATTGTTTTCTTTGTTTTTCTTGGTGTTATTATGCTTTGTTTTTAAGTTGCTTCTTCACTAAGGGGGGGGGGGGGGGGGGGGGGGGGGGGGGGGGAGACCCAGTGCCAGAGGCTCCCACACGAGTGGGGTCTGGGGAAGGAAATAACCGAAGTAAAGTCTTACCCCCGCAGAAATTCTGCAGAGAGACGGCTTCGAACCCAGGACCTGGTGACTCGGCGAGCTAGCACTCACCAACTGCACCAGGCCTGCCCTTCAAGTTGCTTCTTCACTATTTAAAAAAAAATGAATCGAGGATCTCCTCCATTTCCATTATGACATAACGGAAGTACAGCATTCATACCAAGAAAGACAGAAGAGAAACAGAAGGAAAGTATGTGAAACCCATCCATCGGATCAACCTACAACTCCAAGTCTCTGATTCAGAGAAGCATGCTGATTGAAGGGGTCACTGACCAACACCTAACAGTTTAGGCCACAAGCATTACGGAATTACAACCCATAACAAACCACATAACATGTAGCAAAGACCAAAAGGACAAAAAAAACTTCTTGCTAGTTGCTTTTCACGTGGGGGAGGGGGGAGTAGGCTTCCAATGCTTGACACCTTAAATTTACTTAGACTACACCGCTTAACGTGAGTTAATTCTTAATAACTATGATATAGGATCCTTCATGTTTTAAAATTTTAAAAAGGTTTCATATGACATCACATGGTTCTGAATCAATCATAATTAGGCTTCAGCACACTGGATATTTTAATTTCCCTGAGAATTGGTATAGTCATTTCCTTTTGGCACGGGTAAACCACTCTGAGTTTTTCGTACATGACAGATGGGCTAAAGCAACTTCTGGGAGATATAGGCAATTAGATTGCATGTTACAAGCTGATCATGGAGTAAAAGACTGCAGAACCACGTGTGCTGAATACATAAAGTTAATCTGCTGAACACCAAAACTCACCTCATTGTGGCTTTGAAAAGCAGCTGATGCCCTTCCTCCACGGAGATCCCAAACGTGGATTGTACCATTTTTAGTTGCACCAAACACAGTCTGCAAAACAAATGGTAAATGCCCATTTATGGGATGGCTTGATAATTAAAATTTTAATTGACTGCTTAAGTTAAGAAAGAGTGTAAATCAGATGAGGCGGCAAAGATAATAGAAAATGTACAGCACATTGAAAACATGAAACAGCTAGCAAAGCCTTCCTTTTGTTTTAAGAAGAAAAAAGGGGTTTGGAGAAACCCTTCTAACACTTACCACACACCCACTAACTCCTAGGCTTATGGAAACATACATGCCAGTGCTAGCTTGGAAAAAACCCGACCTCAACCTAAAATTAACCCTCATCAAGCACAAGGGCAAGGATCTGTGAAATACCTTGAGCCCTGGCCAAACCCCATAGCTGCAATTCCTCAGCAACAAGTTGTTATGGTTGGCAACATGTACCAGAGCAGGGGGAAGAGGAGCCATGGCTGAGGCGCGACGCGGTTCTCAGCCTGGCACTCCGATGTCCAGTTCTGTTAGTCGGATCATATTAGAGTGGAGTTTATTTGAAATTGAGTTTGTTAAGATATGAGGCTATAAAACCTAAACACTCAATCAATCCCTCCGGCTACCCCGTGCCTCTCTAGCCTCCCTCTCTGTGCCGTCACGCAGCACAGCGCCACTTCACCGTCAGGGCTTCAAACCCTGGACTTCCATCTCACATAGCTACAACTTACGTCGGAAACCAAGCCTCAACACAAGTGATATCACACCTGCCAGACTAGGGAAAACCCATCGAAGACAATGATTACGGTGGTTCCAAATTGACCAAACCCCTAGTAGAATGATAAGTAAGAGAGTTAAACCCATTTCTGATCTGACAAGTAACTTTCTGGCTTGCATTATCCCACCAATCATCAAAGGGCCTCTCATCCAGCTGTAGCCTCCATTTTGTGAAATAGAATTCCGTAGCATTAGGTTTATCATAACAAGATGATTAAGTTCATGGGATGTCGTTCTCAAACAGCATATTCCGTGATTAATTTCACCATTATATAAAACAAAGTAATCTAAAGAAGCAAGCAACACCTGTTATTGAATATTTTAAATTCTTATGCATACCCAATTATCCACAGTTAGCTTGACAGTGTTGAACTGAGATTCTGGAGATGCCATAAGCTCAAGACAGTGTGTCTTACTTGACCGCCTGTCCCACATGTACACGGCCCCATCAAGGCCAGACGCAAATATCCTATGAAAGAGAACTGGTAAGTGAAAATCCCCATATTTCCAATAAGGCAAAGATTTGTTTGCATATTGGTAATCAACGTGCCTGAACCGTGACCTCTTTTTGTCTTGTGCTCTTTATGTCCCTTTATGTGTCCCCCTGTTTCTCGTCTCTTTTAGGTTTCATCTCTAGCCTACCCCAACTTGCTTGGGACAAAAGGCTATGTTGTTGTTGTTGTTGTTGTTGTTGTTGTTATTGCTACGTATGCCTCAAATACCACTAAGATATTGATAATGACATTCAAGTACACTAAATAGAGAAAATTGGAAATCTGCCCTTATGCCCCTTATGGCAGGTGGGCTTCAGCCCAAATGCCATCAAGTTTGTGGGCTTCACTAGATCACCATTATGAAGCGTTGCCTACACGCTAAAATGCCACTTCACCATTTCAATTCTCATTTTATTTTTTGGGCCAAAACAAAAGCCTAATCTTCCCGTTTTGCCCCTGCATGTTGAATCAGCCATACCCCTCTCTCACGCTAGTAATCTTTCCTCTCCCTCTCCCTCTCCCTGCTGCCCCTGGCCCACCGCAGCCAAACACTAGTCTATCCCCGGCCTCCATGATGCACAAGCTGTCAGCATTCAGCAAAGATCTCCAGCGCCACGCCGGAGAGATCGGAGATGCTGACCCGGTCCCTTACCCAGAATGCGGGGCTGGTGCGCCGTGACGCCCAGGAAGCAGAGAGAGAGAGAGAGAGAGAGAGAGAGAGAACGCATGAGAGAGATGAAGGGAAAGGTAAAATACCACGGGCAAAATGGTCACTCCAGGTCCAAATTTTGGGTGAAAAAGATTAGAACTGGGCTTAAATCGCGAAATGGTATTTTAGCGTAGATTCGTTTCATAAGGACATTCAGGCAAAGCCCACAACTTTGATGGCATTTGGGCGAAGCCCACCTGCCATAAGGGCAAAATCCCAATTTTCTCCCATAAATAAAACAGCTAACCTTTATTTATTTATGAGGGAACACAACCATCAGCAGAATCCACATCTATCTCTTCTTCGATAACTCACCCAGCCCAACCCACATAGCTACATTTATTTGGTAACACATCATGTTTAGCAGTCCTTGGTTTCTTTAGCTTCACAGCTGTCCATATGTCTTAAGGGACTATGGACAAAGAAAACCAGAGAACTTGATATGCTCTTGATTGTCTAGAGCAAGCTCCACAGTACTAAATAGCAATATTTTGTTATTGGTCCTATTTCACAGAGGCAACTGTGATGGCATGAAGAGGTGAATAGCCCTGAAATTTGTTACCTACCTTGACTTATCATCTGAAGTAAAAGTTATATCAGTCAGACTCTTGCAGGATTCAGAGAGCGCGGGGAATTTGGATTTTCCTTTATGCAAAACCTAAAATGGTAATAATTCAGGTCAGAGGATATGTATGTTTAGAAAATGGTTCGTACATAAAGCTATAATCCCTTCTAATTTACAATATTTAAAGAAGTACAAAGCTATTATTTAGAAACATTTTCTTTTACATTGTGGAATTTTTTTTATTTTTTGTTCATACTGATGGAAGCAGGTCTATCTTATCTCTGATTCAGACCCACAACACTATTTTTGCCATAAATTCTTGTATATTATGCAGCTACATAACTGACAAAAAAACAGTGGGAAAAATAAATTGAACAAAGTAAGAGACAGCAATGTGTGATAATCTAGGAATAGATAAAAAAGGGAAAGGATAACACATGATTTGCTAAGTAAACCAACAGCAGACATGTTTTCCTTGCGTAAAAATGTGAAGCATTTATGAGGAACAACACAAAAGGGGGCTTACTTCAGTTGGTGCAGATGAGACATAGCCAATATCAAAGAGGAAAACTTTATCACTTTGACTTGATGTGCAAGCGATCTGCAGCAGGTATTTTCGACCATAAAATACATAGGAACCAAATGAACTCATAAATATCGCAATCTTTTTTATTACAAAACAGATTGTAGTGCCAAGCTGCATGGTAGTGAGGCTTGGTAAACATTGATAGTATCAAGTAGCAAAATATTTTGGGAACTGAAGTATCTGAAACTGGAAAATCCCACACTGCGTTAAGAATAAATATGCATTGTACCTCATCTTGGTTTCCTGGATTCCATCGGACAGCATTTAGGGGAATCCGGTTAGATATATGGAGCACATAATTTGATGATTCATCTGGCATACCTACAAAGAAAAAAAAGTAAGTTGCTCACCTAAGCCTATAAGCTAAGAAAATTATAACAGCTTTGCAAATGAAGATTTAGAGTGTTAATTCTCCCACTCTGAGTGTGTCATTATTTCAACTATTTTGGTGTGCTTTGAGAATATACAAATTAGAACTAGATTTGCACGGACAAGAATGTATCATCAGAAGGTGAAGAGGTTGCTCTTTGTCTAGGAAAAGTCAGGTTCTTAACCTGATTTCTAATTTCCAAATCAAATGAAGATAGGAAGCTATGATTAGAGAAAAATAATGTTAACCAGAAGACAATACAAGTTAGAAAGGAGGTCACGTGGGTTCTAGTTTTAACTTACTGCATGATGGACCATATTTAGAGCAGTACAAGGTCTCAAAGTCATGCACTGTCAGGCACCCTGATAGTGTCACTGATGCAAGGTATATTCCCTGCACGGTTAAAATCAGAAATGAGGATGCTCTGATATTACTCGTATCACAACTTTGTTCTGAAAAATTGGAAGGCGACGAGTTGGAATTCGCAGTCATGCTAAACCAGAAAATTTACATTTGCACAGAATATGCATTTTACCTTTCTATCAAATTCTATTGCTGAAACACCCTCCCTGTTCAAATACAATAGCTGTTAAAATGAAACTGTAGGAAGGTGACCATTACATAACTCTAAATCATGTAAGGTAATGCTCCAAAGAGCTATAAAGAGAAAAGCTGACCTTGCTGGATGAAAATCTATAGTTGAAGCATTAATCATTCGATCCACCTGATGGGAGCAATCACAATAAACCCGTCAGTTGGATGAAGTGCTGCAGCTGGGCATTACACGCAAAACATAAATCAAAGGATCAGCATTACATATGTTCGACACCGTTCCTCGCCATGTATGTAATACTTGTGATCGAATGCCCCAATCTTGTCAAGATAAAAGTAAATGAGAAAATTAAATCGAGATTGAAAAAAATGTATATTGGAATGTAAGAACCAAAGGACAAAAATGGCCCCTCGTTTTCCTTTTCCCACAGAGATGATATATAACCTTTAACACCAACAGACCTTAGAAGCTAGTCAGCTAAAGCTGTGAAGCTCATAAATTAAAAGGAACAAGAGTTTTGCGACATCTTAAGGATATTTCTCCCGGATCACAGTACATTTATGCTCTATTATTCCACTAAATTACTTTACATTTTGTTTTCGAACAAAAACATATAGCTGTGCTAGGATTAACTAAAAAGGGTTAGTTAGGCTAGGATACATTAAAAAGGGGATAGTTACACTAGGATTAGGTTACTATAATTTTTATACAAAAAAATGTTCAAAACTTGCCATGGAGAGTTCCACATCCTGTTTAACTCCTACTACTAAGAAATCTCAATGGCGAACTCAATAAACAACAAAGAACCCAAATCAAAACGATTAACAGCTATCTGTTTCAAGAGTATGGCACCCCGGCGAAAGAATTGAGGAGGAGGAGCGACTCCCGGTGCCGGAACCTGGCATCGATGCGGCCGTCCAGCTCCACGGTGATGCGCCTCCACCGGTGCCTCCTGCGGACCAGAAGAGGTTCAGAGAGCAGTGAAAGGCGGTCAATCGAGCGTGGCTCTCGGGGGCGCGGAGCACCTGGGAGGCGGCGCGGGCTCCTCGCCAGAATGAGGCGGCGCCGCCACGAGGAACTTGTCCATGGGCGACGGCTAAGGAAGGCGGCTAGGCGCCGCTCGGTTAGTGTTTGAGGGCCTGTTTGGTAGGAATCCCAACCAGCTACCGCGCGCTCCCGCTCCAGCTAAGCTCCATGTTTGGTAGCGCTCACGCTCGACGGCGCGGGAGGCCGCCGCGGTGGGGAAGACGAGGAGGGAGAGCTGTGGGAGGTCGCCACCGCCGTGGTGTAGGTCGAGCAGTGGAAGGTCTCCGCTGCTCGGGAAGCCCTCCAGGCCGCGGTCGAGCGAGAGGAGGGCTCTCGGAGACTGCCGCCGCCGGATCCTAGCGAAGAAGGGGGCGATGGGAAGGAGGCGAACCGGGAGCGTAGTGCGAAACGGCTGGAGCCGGAGCCCGGAGGAGCGCTTCTCGCGCGGAGCAGGCTGCCGAATCGGCGTTTGACAGCGCGCCCGAACCTCGCTGAACCGATTGCCGAACAGACCATGGAACAGACCACACCCGGAGTATGTTCCCGCCAAAATGAGAATTGGCTGAAAATGCAGCTAGCGCGGCGCCCGCTCAGCAAAACGCGATTTTTTTTTAGAAAGACACGACTTTTGTGTATAATTTGTAGGAACAAACTTTATTACTATATATTTTTTACCGTAACTTTTTCAGTACACAACTCATGTAATTTTTGTAGACAGATTTATCACCAAAACTTCTTGTCATAACTTTTTAAATATATAATTTCTAACATAGACGATCTTATCACGACAACTTCTTTTACAGTGGTGAGAGGGAGCTTTACGTAGTAACCTTTATCGACGACAACTATTTAGCATGACATTTTATATATTAACCAATTATATTGTACCTGTAGATGGTTCGTTCGGAGCGAACGACAGTGTGGTCCCTGCATCCATGCGTTTTCAGTTTTCACTCCTTTTATTTTTCTCCTTTTATATTAACCAATTATATTTGTAGATGGTTCTTTTTTTCCTTTTCTTTTTTTGTTTTTCATATCAACCGACCAATTTATTCCTCTATATACTAGAAACAATCTGTTTAGGTTCAGAAGCTTGTTGGAACAAATTGTGTAAAATAATTGTGTTGAGCAACAAAAATATATACGTATAAGTCTCGTTATTCATAAATTTTGTTGTAAAAAATGTGTAATTAGGAGTAATTAGTTTCAGAGGAGTATCTCCTGTTCATGTACCTGCTGTTTGGACCTTAAAGGTCCCTTAGAGTCCACTTTTTCTTGTGGCTGTTGTCAAAAAACAAGCTTCTTACTAGAGAGAGCTATTAGAAGAAAAGTAAGGACCCTTCTTGTCTGTTTGTACAAAAGCTGAAACTGTTCAGCATTTATTTTTTGATTGTGTAGTAGCTAAGCAACTTTGAAGTTCTATGTCTGAGGTTTTAGAAAGAGATGTTGGCTCAGATTTCATCTCTATAGGCACCATGTGGTTAAGTAATGAAAAGTTTTTAGTAGCTAATAGCTTTTGTGCTGCTGCCCTGTGGGAGCTTTGGAAGCTAAGAAGTAGTTTGTGTTTTCAGGGGCTGCAGTGGAAAGATGGGCATGTGTTGCTACTGAAGGTAGCAGGCATGCTGCAGAACTAGACTGTCTTGTGCCCAAAGGAGCTTGTCCCGGAGTTCATGAGGCGCTTGGACAAGCTGAAGTCCATGGCTACAAGGCCTCACAGGATGTCTGGATTGATCAGATAAACAACAAATGGGAGCGCCTCTTATACCTATCTGGAGGTGACTGGAAGTCTCTGACGCTGCCTAAAGAAGCTAATGCGTTGTTGGTGGATAATCTGGAGAAGGCTAAGCTAGAAAAGAAGTGGATCAACTTCGAAGGGATGCTTGAGGCATGGGGCATGTAGCTTTTCTGTTGTTTTCATCACATGACTGTAAAAACTTTCTGGGTGGTGTATCGCTCGGTTGAGTGTTTCTGGCGTGTTGGATGATGTATGAATGTTTAACTGTTGGTCTTTGCAATATAAAGGCCGGGGCCACCGTTGAACTCTAAAAAAATGTGTAAGAAGTTGTGGTCATGAGTTATATCCCGCAAAATTGAATTTTATGAGTATAATTTTGTAAGTTTTTTAAAAATAAAAAGTAATAAAAATATTTTTTCCAAGATAGGAAAATCGAAAGGTATATAGTCTGACCATTCATTGGTTTCTAGTCCAAACAATACTCGCTAATTAGTGGAGTCGATATGATAGCTCACTTTATGCCGTTTATATGTAACCAATGTTGGCACTCCTGTCATAGAAAAAAGTGTGGCTTTTGTGATTTGTTTAAGTGGGAAATTGTTTACACTCATTTTCGGCCCGGGTCTATTGCTTAGCAAGATTGGTTACTATTCGGTGGCCGATTATTTGAGTGCACTTAGCTTTCTCGGCTAATTCAGCTGGACACATATGCTTTGGTGATAGAAATTTGCTTGGATTCGACTTGGTGCACCTGCGCTGGTTGCGGAGTCACGCGAGCTGTTGAGACGAGCCCACACTTAGAGTTCAGGCGGAACACGTGCACTTGCACCTGTTCCAACGACGATACGCAATGCCTAGTCCTATTGATCCGTGAAGTAAATTTGGAAAACCAAATATGATTTGGATTCGTATATTTGATCGGACAGCTTGGTGGCGGAAATTAAAATAGCTCGAATCTGATTGGAAGAGAAGATACGAGCGGTTGAAGCAATTAAAGTAAACTGTGTCGCCGGGAATACCAACCGGTCCTGTGAATATAGAGGGTGACGGCCAATTAAGTAGTCCAACAAAAAATACATCTATTACTTTTTATCTTCTACCTCAAGCTCTTCCAATCTCCTATTGTTCGGCGCATTTCCTGACGAGATATGTCGGTGTTCTAGGTGATCCTGCCGATCTTAGAACACTGTGCGTTGACCCAATATGTCTTCTCAGGAGGCGTTTGTGGGTCTATCGGACGAAGAATGAGCGTCTGATCGGCCTTGTCGACCTGCTGGTCGGCCTCGCCATTGGGAGCTCCCCTCTGCTGCGTGCTAGGCTGTATGCGGCCTCAGGGCAATCTAACCCTACCAGTGTGTGACCCCAAATCAGCGTCAACATATATTTTGACGACCCCACTAGGGCTGAAGCAAAACAGATCTACTAAAATGGCTGACGTAAAGCCTTTGAGAGGAGAGGGCAAAGGCCCAAGCTGCTCTCGATCTAGAGTATGCTATAACATGCTTCGAGATGGATGAGCAGGGAACTCTCGAGAAGATGTCAACTTCAATTCTCTTCGTACTACAACTACATCTTAGGTAAAAACAGATCCATGTCCCCCCCCCCCCGAATCTGGTGTTACGTACGATGACTTTGCTAAAATGATTCGTGAGCTTCTTGAGGTCCCTATAATAACTGTTGAAAGGATCAAGATGCCGAGGGGGGTTGAATTGAGCTTTTCTAAAATTTAATTGCAAGAATTAAGCCCCACTAGCCCATGATTCACCCCTAGTGCCTAAAAGTGTTCCTAGTGATTCTACTGAAAAAAGTTTTGCATCCTAGGTTTCAATTTCTATTCTAGCATGACAATTTTAGGAATGTAAACAAGCAATGAAAATAATGCTAGAAAGTAATTTCTTGAAAGTAAAAGGGCAAGGAACACGGCGATGTTTTCCCGAGGCATCGGAGAGTCACCACTGCCCACTAGTCCTCGTTGGAGCACCCGCGCAAGAGTGTAGCTCCCCCTTGATCCGCGCAAGGATCAAGTGCTCTCTATCGGCTGATTCTTCGACACTCCGTCGCGGTGAATCACCCACAACCGCTCACAAGATGAGTTGGGTCATCCACAAGCTCCGTCGGATGATCACCAAACTCCCAATCACCACCGAGCCGTCTAGGTGATGGCGATCACCAAGAGTAACAAGCAAGAACTCTCACTTGACCATGGAAAGCCAAATGAGAAGGTGGATGCACACTTGTTGCTCCATATGCACTAATGAGGGTCCTTAATTTTGGATTCTCAAATCACAATCCTCACTAGGGCTCTTACACTCCCTTGCACTTGAAAGATGTTTCTCAGCTGAACAAATGAGCAAGAGACATCAAATGGACGAGTAGGGGATGTATTTATACCCTCTCACTCAATCCCAACCGTTATGTGCCAACTTAGTATTTTTTTCGTATTGACCGGACGCGTCGGTCGATGTGACCGGACGCGTCCGGTCGATGGCAACAGTCGACTTTAGTTTCAAACGCGCTAAGTGACCGAACGCGCAGACGAGTTCGATCAGGGGTGACCGGACGCGTCCGGTTGCTCAAAACCTTCTTTGGAAACTCTCTGTTCCATCTTTACGGTTGACCGGATGCACCGAAACTGTGTCCGATCAGTAGTCCATCACGTCCGATCGTTAACCCTAACAGAGTTGACCGCAGACAGCGCTATCTGCGCGTCCGGTCAAAAGCTTACCAGCGTCCAATCACTTAACTAATACGGCTGACATCTAATACACTGACCGGACGCGTCCGGTCAAGAAAAGAACCACGTCCGGTCAAGCAAAAATGCCACAAACCACTCCGTATCACGACGCAACTTGAGCGAAACTTGTTCTAAAAGATCTTTGGGCTTCACCTGAGCTACCTAGTGCTAAGTTTGACAAGTGTGCACCACACCTAAACCATTAGACTCACCTAGGTCAAGCTACCCGCTCATGCCCCCTTTATAGAACGGCAAAAGGAAAAAAAACAAAGTCCTAAACTACTCTAAATGCCTCTCCAACACCAAATGACATTTAGAACTAGTTCATCCTTAACCTTGTCGTCAATCCTTTGCAAACTGAAATGATTTCTATCAATAGAGGCATGAAAACTATAGTGCCCAAACAATCACCATTACCATGACCTAACTTACTAAAGTTTCTACAAAACATACATTAGTCATAGTAATTTACATTGTCATCAATCATCGAAACTCACTCTAGGGACCTAGATGCTTTCAATCTCCCCCTTTTTTGGTGATTGATGACAACACCTCGAGTATGAAGATGAAGAGTTGAGGTTTCAATCATGCTTGGTTCACATAAGCAAATTGCAATGAGAACAGAAAGATTAGGAATGGTTATGTGCCCCAAGCCAACATAATGTACTCATAAGATAAGACAAGAGATATTAGTACATGATACTATAGCTCATATGAAATCAGAGTAGAACGCGAAAGCAAGGCATATGAGCAAAAAACCAAACAAGTGACATGATATAAGATAACAACTAGGAAGCACAACATGTCACAAGAGTATCTCATAAGCACACATATCATACAATACAAGTGCAAAGAAGTAAACATGATGCATGAAAGTAGCACATAAAAAAATCAAAGCCCTCTCGCAGCTCCCCCTAAATCTACATACTCCCTCTCCCTCTTTGGCATCAAGAGCCAAAAACTAAGGGTCTGTAGGTGGAATGGAAGCAGTCGAGTCATGTGTGAAGGAACACAGAGTGAGCAAAAACCGAGAAGTGCCTCTGACTCTGAGCTATCTCGCTAACCTTCTGTAACTGCTCGTGGAGGTGAAGCGGTCTAGGTCTACTCAGTAAGCGGGTCGGCCGGCTATGACTCTAAAGCAATAGCTAGAGCAGCAGCTTGACCCTGTGGCTCAGAAGATAGAGCAGTAGAAGTAGTAGCTACGAGAGTTGTCGTCTCTGTCACATGAACCTGAAGGGTACCGATCGTTGGAGGATCAGTCGAAGCAACTGACGAAGGAACTATCTCTGTAGTTCCAGTCCCTATCACTAGATGAGCCACTATCCCAGAAACTGACACCTCTATAGTAGTCAAGACCGTGGTCTGAGAGGGTGTCGGCTGACTGGTTAACTCACTATAAGATGCACTCAAGTCTGTAGAAAGTGGAGTGCCAGTCAGAAGGTGAGGTCTGTGTTGGACTAGTGGGGTGAACTCTGTCTGAATAGGACTATAGCTGGGGGACTGAAATGACTAAGGCACCTGCTGCTGAGGAGAGGTAAACTGCATGCTCGGCTGCGGTCCCTGACTCTGAAGCCCACCGGGCTGTAAAGCTGGAGTAAGTAGGGACGGAGGTGGAGGAACCCCAACAGTGACAAGGTGTCTCAAAAGCTCAAGGTACTGCTGCTGAGTAGCTATCTGCTGTCTCTAAATCTCTAGCTGCTGTCTCTGAAACTCATTTTGGCGAGTCTGAATCTGTGTGAATGCAGCTGCGTTCTCCTGAGCCTGTCTCTGCAACTGAAACTCCTGTCTCTCCTAAGCCTGGGTTAGCCTCTCAAGTACCACAATGGCTGGGTCTGAGCGGGAGGCTGAACCTGAGCCACCGGCCTCGTGGTCATGAGGACGAGGAGAGTGGTACCGAGGAAGGGGCTGGTAGTCATCGTCAGTGCTGTCAGTGGTGGCGTCCTCATCTAGATCGGCTGCCTGAGCATCCAAGTCTGCAAGCTCTGCCTCTGCAAGGCCCTCAATGGTCTGGTCCTACTCAGCTGTAGTCTCAGGTACCTCTACTCTCTAACGATGACCCTATCTAGGTGCCTGCTCCCTGGTGATAGTGGCCCACAACTGGCGTATATCGTACTCTGGAAAAGCTGTAGTGGTGTCGGAGATCGTCGCTCGGATCTCAGCAGGAAGCCGAATCAGAAAACAAATCCAATGGGCATAGGGCAGCTGACGGTGACCCTTGAAGCCCTCTGCTAGTTTGTCCTCCATCTCACAAAGCATCAAATCCCAAATATCGAACGGAGTCTGAGAGACATGGTGGTGGACTACCCATAACTGCATACATGTCAACCCCTTGCATAGCCCAACCTCAGAAGCAGTGTCCTCCTCACAATAGCATTAAGAACTCTAGCAATAGGAGTCATCATGGCTAGAGTGCGTCTGGACCCCTCACCAAATGGCTCACGGAAGCACGACCTGACTAAGTCTGTAGGTGGCACAGTGCCACTATGAGGGAGTCTCGGTGGTCATGTCTAACCAAAACAGAGCTGGTGGATCGTAGTCTTTGAAGTCAAGATCCTCAGAATCTCTCGAACCCTGGTACTATAAAGTCTGCGGTCATGGCCTCTGAATGCAAAGTGAATGAACTGGTGAGCGGGGTCTATCTAAAGAGAAGAGTAGAACTCTCTGACCCACGTGCCACAATATGCCCCTGTCCGACCTAGAAGATCTGACAACCCTGGTAGAAAGGAGAGATGGGGACGGAGCTGCTCTCCAGAGCTGCTCTCCAACAACTGCAACGAGAGCCTCTAGTCAGCAAACCCTCCGTGGTCTGAAAGCGATCCCACTGTCAATGTAAGCTCTGTAAAAGTCCTCCTGCAGTGGTGTGTAGAAGCCCTCTGAAGCTCTCGTGTCCCTCTGAGGTGGGAACCATCGCTCAACCTCTACAAAACGGAGTCTCTAGACCTATTGAGCTATGGCTCCCCTCAGGCAAAGTGCTCAACCGGGGGCCGACTACGGGCTCTGGGAGGTAGATGGCCTCCACGTCTCTGACCCTCTGCCCTAGGGGTCACCTGAGCACACGTTCGTCCTGAGCGATGACGCGGTGGAGACTGTTGTGTCTGCTCCTCTGACTCCTCTCCCTACTCTACGAGCTGCTCCTCTGTCTGCTCGGTGGCCTCTATACCAAGCTATCGCCCCTCAAGGTGGAAGTGACGCTCACCAATCTGAATACCACTGCCTCTGCCTCCTCGCTCAGCACAATCAGCAGCATCAGCCACTGCCTGTGCTACCTCTGCCTCTGTGAGCTGCCTCTTCCTTTCTTAGTGGAAGTCTTCTTGCACTTGCCTCGAGCCACCTCTATCAAGCGGGGAGGACTCTCGTCCCCGTCACTAGGAGCTCCACCAACATTCTTGCAGCGAGCCATGCTGAAAAGAATCTATGGCTGAGAAATACTAACACTAAAAGATCAACTGTCAAGCAAGAGAGATGGTGTACTGTCACTGAAAAGATGGTGAACTGATTCTCGTGAGGCTTGGCCTCAATCCATACCCGCGGGCTTGGCCCCGGGTTCAACTGACACTGACAAACTACTCACTGTCAGGAATTGTCACTCAAATTGACCGACTCGCTGCAAGAGATAGAATAGGAACTATACATAAGAACATTATAGAAGTCTAGAGATGAGAGAAATCCCATATTGGAAGCAAGCACAGGAGAGTGAAAGAATAGAGTTTTGTTCCTTACCTCCGAGAAGCGAGACCCTATGAGCAAGGTGAGGACTGACTTTGGGGCACCACGCAACACGAGAGCAGCTACAAATCAAGGGAAGTTTGGGGCACCACAGTACACCCCAAAAGGAGCAAAGATGGCTTGCTGCATGAAAAAAAATTAGAAACAAACGATAAGAGTCACTCCAAGGGCAGGTGCTTAAAAGTCTTGAACGTCCTGGCAAAAGGGTAATCCCTGAGAGTGCTGGCGCTGATCGGACCCGCGAAGTTGGTTCCTGAGTTGTACCAAAGGTGATCGATGGCTGCCTTTAGCGGGGTTTGCTGGGTGAGTGTTAGGAATACCCCCTCAGCTGAGTTGTAATTCGATTCGAGTGGTCGTCTCTCTCGGTTAGTGAGAACTTGATGGGTTTATCTCCATTGTAGATACACTAAATGACTTAATGGTTTAGTAATGATGATGATGATGACATCCTTGTTATACCTAATATGGTTATTAATGTTTGCTCCTTAATCAAGTGGTTGCTATAGAACATGTGCTAAATCTAGATGACACGTTAATGATTATTAACTTGATAATTAAGCAATCAATGATTACTTATCTGTACTAAGCTTTTATGCAAAATGTCATCAAGCTAGCCCGCTTATATCAGCCTTGCATACTCTTTGGTGTCTTTTATTTCTAGTTTTTGATGGGTAAGTCTAGCTGAGTACATTCTCGTACTTAGCGTTTATTCTCACTTGTTGCAGGTTGTGATGTATCATGGCTACTACAAGAATTGGATGGCTCCTGCTGTAGTGGCGAAGTGAGATCATGGGCATGATCCTTCTTAGTTATCTTATCTATTATGCTTTTATTGGACTTGACCTTGGTACCGGCATGTATTTGAAATAAGGGTGATGTTACTTTCAAAGTACTTTGCTTTCGCTACTTTTCAACTTGAGTTGTAATAACTATGTTGAACTCCGATGTATGTTGAACTACTTGTAAAAAGGATGTAACATGTGACTTGTATGTTGAATCACTATGATCTTGGCTTGTATGTTGGTTGGTTTGAAATCCCTCATGATTTCGTTGGACTACCGGAGTTATATGAGTTCAAGTATGATAATTTAATCACATCGGTGATTGTTTTTGTACTTGTGCTCTTATAATTTGGACGGTTTTGTGACAATAGTCATGTAGATAAGAATATGATAAATTGATAATAAGTCTTACAAGATGTAGAAGCAAAGATACAAGGCTTTGCCAAGACTCCAAGACTAGATCCGAAACTTGAGCATGAGCTCACCTCAACCCTCACTCCCAAGCTACTAATCTACTACAATGGAGAGCTCTAAATCTATTCCTCCTGGTGTGTGTTGATCTGAATGAGAGATATAAATTAGGGTTTTCCAAGATGGCTCTAGGAAGGGGGTAGGGGCTGCTATATATAGGCCGAGGTGGAGTAGGGGCAAGGAATCGCCACGTCATCGATCCGCGTTAACTCCCCCAATCACCATTGGATAAACCGACCTATAACCGCCTGAAAATCAATGGTGTAGATCTTGGAAACGCATATGAGGTGGCGAAGGGTGAGTGGGCTCTAGAGCAGGCTAGCTAGCCTAGGCCTTAGGCTGGCCGGCCCACTTTCGTGGCCATTTGGCCCAAGCTTCGGTGGATCTTCTGGTGTCTTCTAGAATCTTCTTGAGTTGTTTACATCGCGGATAAACATGATTTGATATGACGATTGGGTCCACCTTGCTCGTTTTCTGGATAAATTCTCCTGCAAACATAGATTCACCAAAACTAATAGAATTTATTAGTTTAAACCCCTAGACTTATGTTTAGTGATGGAATTAAGTATAAATGCAGGTTATGTTGACGATTTATAATTGATGTTAGTGACCGTCAACAAGCTCCCCCACACTTAACCTTTATTAGTCCCTAAGCAAAGCTAAACTCATTAATAGATCAAGAGTTGCTACAATGCTTTCACTTCTCAAAAGTACAAAGGTGCTCAATCAAAAATTCTCCTCCGGACTAGAGAAAACTGACCTGACTTTCAAACTTACCTATATTACCTTCAACCATAGGGCTTCTTAGCCTTCACTTGAGTCTTGAGTAATCGAAAGACAGAATAATCAAGTCAAGCACTAAGTCTCAAGTTCTTTGTTCCACCATTGTTCCAGAGTTTTTAAAAGTTTTCAAAATAAAACTCAGAGATTCCATTGTATGACACTCTCAAGTCTCTCAATATATGTGGTATTCGTGGATCCTCACCAAGGCAATAAAGATGTTATGCCTTTCTCTTCCTACTACTAAGGCTTATGTGGAGTTCATAGGTAGGGAGAAAGCTAGAGCATACTTGTAATACATATATTGTAAAGTCAAACCTTGGATCCAAAGAGAGTTAAGTCATACAATCAAATCAAGATGTGCATATTTGTGTGTAGGCATTTCTTAGCACCACTACTAAAAATAGAATTACTCCTACTAATAGCAATTATGCCAGAAATGATATGGTAATTATTAACTTGTCACTATTACAGTAGCCACCTATCAATTAACCTTCATCTCTAATATTAAACTAGGTTGTGATCCCTAGTGAGGAACTTAGAAATGTATGTTGGTTCTATCTAGCAATATTACAAGAATAACACTAAGCAGGAATCTATTATTTCATGTGACTAAAAAGAATATAAAGATAAGAATGAAAAGAATTCTGCAAGTGGACAAATAATTATACCATTGTAGCATTTTACCTAGAGTATTACCAGGTTGTCGATTTATAATTCTACCACTGGGAAGGTATGACTATGAATACAATAGTATTGATAATTTATGAATATGCATGAGAGAATCAACTAATATCATATACTCTATCAAAACAGGGATAAGTCACAAGATAATAATATAAAAATATATAAATGATAAGAACTTGATCAATCATCATGATAAACAAATAGTAACTCAGAGCACTCTAGTTAAGCAATAGGTTAAGTTTAATTAGAATATTAGAAAGATAATTCCTAAGTAGTCTTACTAACATGTCAAATGCTTCGTCTAATTAATTATATCTAGTAATTATAGCCAAATTAT
Source organism: Saccharum hybrid cultivar R570 (assembly GCA_038087645.1). Lineage (NCBI taxonomy): Eukaryota > Viridiplantae > Streptophyta > Magnoliopsida > Poales > Poaceae > Saccharum > Saccharum hybrid cultivar. Next base: position 5,518,022 of record JAQSUU010000198.1, read on the forward strand.
GCCACATAAGGAACATCAACTTAGGAAAGTTGGAAACATAGTCCTTCTCTCCTTCAAGACCAGGTTCTACCAACATCAATATATATGGGGGATGGACTACAAAGGACTCAACGCAGCTGTCACCTATGTGATCTACCACACGTCCCGGTATATAAGGGCATCCGCAAATAAAAAAATATCTAAGCACCACGCTCACATAATGTCTATTACTCACCCATGGTCCTGTAGGGTGAGCACTATATGAATTTATGCATGGTTTCTAGCTACACCGAATATAAAACTAGAGCAAACAATAAACATTGCTTTCAATGACATATAGGGTGAGCACTATATGAATTTATGCATGGTTTCTAGCTACACCGAATATAAAACTAGAGCAAACAATAAACATTGCTTTCAATGACATAAATGATATAAAGCTTAATGTTGACATAAACATAGTAGCAACGATATAATCTCGATGAAATAAAGAAATAGAGTAAAGTACAAGAGATATACCGAACCACACTCTCGCCAACGTCGGGAATCCAAGCTTTGCTTGATCTCCCTCTAGACCTAATCTAACTAGTCTAAGCTATAATCTAGAGGAACTCTGAGGAACTAGGGTTGGCTCTAGATGAATTAATCTTCAACTGAATAGCTTGATGACTTGATGCTTCAGGAGAGGGTGCATGGGTCCTTATATAACCCTGGGGGTTGAACGTAAGCCCTTGGATCAAATCGACTTTGACGTAGGGTGGAGATGCATCCTAGGAGGGGGTGGAGGAATACTCTAGAAGCTCATGGAGGAATCCCCTCACAGGGGGCCAAGCGACACAAGGGTGGGGCCAGCCGGCCCCACTTGGCAGCGTCTCATCCTCCCGTTCATTCCCATGCCTTCTGGTGTCTTCTATAGTCTTCTAGTGTATCCTTCATCGCGATCAAGTTTTGTCCTTTTTCTCAATTAGGTCCCCCTTCCTATATTTTCTAGAATAATCCTACAAAAAATAGAGATTCACAAAACTCTTGAAATCTATTAGTTTAAACCCTAGACCTATGTATATTCTTTACTTGAACCATTTCTCTTGTTTATTCACATATAAAATGTTGACATTATCCACCGTCAACAGTGTGGATATATGGTGGCTAACCTAATTCTACTTTGCTCCTTGAAAACATATCTCTCTTTTAAAACTTGAAAACATTTGCTAGAGAGCAGGGGCTATCTTATTCATCTTTTCTTTTTTTCTTTTTTCAATCGGACATCAAGTACCCATTGTTTTCAATATCTCGGACACTTTTGTGTCCATTTTTTCAACTTCTTTTTTCTCTCTCTCTTTTCTTTTTTATGGATAACTTTTGCATAGCTTCATGCCTCTTTTCTGCAACAAAACTTTGAGAGACAGTAACAAGAACTTGGAGCATTGATTTTGTGGATGGAAAAACCTATCAAACATGTTTTTGTGTTCACCCCTAGTGTAGGAGTAAAATATTTTTAGGTGGATCTAAATGAAATGTCATATTTTTGCGCTACCCCCAGTGTAGGAGTAGTGCATATTTGGGTGGTTTGTACGTGATCTTGATTTTAAGAGCATGACAAACCTCTCATAAGGGTCAACAAAGCTTGACAAAACTCAATGCAATTACAAGCAGCATATAAGTGAAAGTTTTCCTAGCCTAAATAACATGTATGGCTCTAGTTGGAATTCAAGCTTTGTCTTACAGGATTCATCATGTAGCATTTTTAAGTTTTTTAAAAGATAAATCTTCAGAACTTTGGTCTTACTCGGAACAAGATAAACATCAGCTCAGACCTTTTCATATCATATCCTTCAATTACCTAGACTTAGATCAAGCATATGCTACTCATGAGTTTCAAGTTCAGATTAAATCTTTATATCAAAACAATCTTATCCAAAACTCGGGAGAATTCAAGGCTGAAAATTAGGTACTCGAAGGGAATTATAACAGAGCAACTATTCATTATTTCTATTTAAGAGATTATTCAGAGTACCCTTTTTATTCGTTTAAGCTCTTAAAAGAAATTAAAGCAATCTAGACACACTCTTTTTATTTTATTTTCATTTTTAGATCACACATTATTACTATAAATAACTATATATATTTGTTTTGTTTTTTAGTTATTCATCTTTTTTATAAGGGAAACTAATAATAAAATAAAAGAGAAAGAAATACTTAGCTTGATACAATGGGGTGCCTTTCCCCCAAGCTGGTTGTTGTCGTGGTTCTCAATATGGTGGCCGAATGTGGAGATGCTAGAATAGAGCCTCCCAGTTCTGGTTTTGCTATTCCTATTGTTATCGGATACTGGCCACCTCATGTCCCATAGTAGCTTGCCATTGTGTGTGACCATATAACGTACCTTGGATGGCAGCTATCCTCTCATCAATGGTTGTGAACCTGTTGTCGAATTCAGAACTTCTACTTGTAGAATTTGAGGGATCGACTCCCCCACACTTTACTCAAAGTGTGTTCTACACATCAAAACAAGGTAGAGATCAAGTGCATGGGCTCTGTTGGTGGGAAAACACCAATATAATCAAAACTTTATTTACTCTTCTCTAGCCTTAGGCACATTGAATCATGATAGAGTTAATTTTATGTGCATTATTTATTCTTATAAAATGAGTGATAAGATCAAAAGGATGTAGCATTGTGACTGTGACAAAAAGAGTAGAGTGTCTTAACCTATGAAAAGATTGTCCATCTTTATAATATATCAAACTTTACATGATTATGACTATCATCTTCCAAGGGTAAGATATACAACATTTTAGCTCATTTGGTCAAGATTATGAGATCAAGGAAATGGTGCTATGAACAACTTAAGGAACAAGACATGTTGAGTTAAGCAGGTTGGATCAAGCAAAGTTGTGACTCAAACATGTTTATTTCTTCATTTATGTGCACAACAAGATCAAGAGAAAAATGATGACCACTTACCTTAAGATGTTACCTTCATCATTGGAGCGTGATGACACCATGTGATGAAGGGTAGATGACTTGTGGTGATCTTTTCTTCTTGCTTGAAGCTTTCCTTGCTTGAGCTGTTCACGAGCATCTTGTCTCCTATGTCACACTCCTTCTTTCTCAATGTCATGCCATCTTTTGTTCTTTCTTGGCATTTTGCTCGGTTCTTCTGCTCCTCTCATTGTTTCTTCTCTACAAGGGATTAGTGGACAACACATACCCGAAGAAAATATACAACTGATTCAAAGCAAGAATAGTATTGCCATGGTGCTAAAGGTCAATAACATGCCTTTATTGTTCACCACTACTTCAAATTTTTAACAAGGTTAAAGCAAAGATATGTAAAATTGTTTTGAAGAATACCTCCCACCTTGATTTGTTTCTACAAATGATCTACTAATATTCCCAACAAAATTTGAATATTTTCCTACAAGGGTTAGTCTATATACACAATCGAATTCTATACGAGTATGTTTTGATTATGTTTGAATACTATTCTGAAGCATAATTATAATAGAACAAGTAAGTTTTAAAAGACTAAAGAGATTCATTCAATTAGAAACAAGAGTATGTATGGTAAACCAAAGGAGCATTTTTTTCATTTTTTGTTTATGATTTAGCAAGTTGAGCACATCATAAAGGTAGAGATGACCAAGACAAATTAGTAACATGTTATGAGATATTTTAAAAGAAGTCCATCCCCCACACTTGAGTTTTGCAAAATACAAAATCAAGTTTGGATGATAGATCTCTCATATGAATGTGATTTAATATTGCATAATGCCTGGTTGAACATACCTATATTTTTATCCTTCCTTCTTTTTGAGATGATTAGTGACAAACATACCTGAAGGAAACTTTGTCCGATTTGCCTGTTTGTGAGAGCTCGTGGTCCGTTGAGCAGGACCTTTCCTATCATTAACACAATCTGAGGATATGAATAATTGCATGCCCTTCTTCCATCAACCTTTCTTGATTTCTATTGATTCTTGGTTGATGAGTTGGAGTTCATTGGAGATGCAAACTCAAGTTCTTCCTTGATTGTCTTTGGCCTCTAATGGTATGTCGGAGAGTTGTTCTTCTTTGTTTGTTAGCAATACGCCAGTCATCTTGATGGTTAAGGAAGGAACTCCATTAGTGCTTGCATGAAAGCTTCATCTCCAATGACTTGAGGGATGTCTTCTTGTGCCCATGGTTGTTCATGATTCCACTAGACACCGTCGGTAGATCATGACTGATTGGTAATGTTTGTTGACACGAGAATGCATGCCATGGTGTAGTGGCATCTCATCATCTTGGTCCTTATTGTCGACGTGCGAACTGGTCTCTTCAAAGATGATGGGAGTAGACGTATTCTGGATATTCGAGGTGGGTTGCATCTTGCTTCTCATCATCATCTTAGCTTGTCTTGGAAAGGTTTAATGCTAAGATGTCTTCGACGTTGTTCATGACCTGTTGATTTGTTTGTCCACTTCCTCTGAGTGAGTGATTTTTATGGCACTCATCTTCTTCCTTTTTGTTCCAATACCGAAGTGGCGGCTTGGTTTGGGTTTGCAGGTTCATACCAAACCATAAATAGGCATAACTTCTATTAATTTTTCCTGCAAAATGTTAGTGGACACATACCCGAGGGAATACAACGAATTTGAAATATGGGTTGTTGTCCATAATTTTTGTGATTTTCCTCTATGCTAATGAAAGGATGGTTTTAGGATTATTTAGCATAGATTTTATCATGTTCTTGTAGCAAATTTTATGTGGTTGCTGCATTCTAGCATGGTCCAACGCAAAGATAACATGCAACAAAAGGTAAGTGAATAAACTTTAATACTCATAATTTTCCATCCATAAGGAGAGAGTTGTGTCTTTATTTGTGCAAAGTTGTACATGCCTTAATTCATCCTTGATGTGAATTTATCTCTTCACTTACCCAGATTGAATTTGAGAGTTTTCTGTAGGGGTTAGTCCAACAAAATATCTAGTATCTACTACAACAAGTTTTAGTTCAATAACCAAATTAAACTCCACGTCTAATTTGAATAAGGCATTTTAACCATGCTTAATTCAAAAAGGCTATGGAAATAAGATGACACACCTCTTGAAACTAAGATCCATACTTTAAAAGATGTATAAAGATACTTTCCAAACCTAAATATACTATAGCAAATAAAGGTAGCATGAAAGCACTATAGAGATTTATTCAAATAGAGATGAAAAAGAGCATGATCATGGTGAGTAATGTATTATTTTTTACTAATCATGAGCCTTCATGTGCTCATATATTTTTTCTTTTATTTCATAAAGATGCAGGTGGGATGGATATATAAAAGGAACTAAACATGTTGTGGATTTGATATGAGAAAATTTAAACTAAACGAGATGCATGCATGGATTACTCAAAGTAAACATGCAATGGGATGCAAGAAATTAAAAAGACAACTACTCATCAAGTTTAAAGTCCATGAGCAAGACTTTCTCACCTTTCTCGATCATACTTACCATGACTCACATGATGGAATTTGTGAGTAGTGCAGCGTCTGTATTCATCACTTAAGATGTGATTTGAATTCCTGTGACGTCGACCTCTTTCTTCAATCTACATATGGTTAGAATAATATATATGTCTATACAAACCTATGATATCGTAGGGTTCCAGTGTTCATGGATCTTGAATGTTTAGGCACCTTGGTTTCTTCGATGTTCTTCTCTTCTTTTTCTTGTGGAAGGTTGCCGGAAGGTTGAAACAACATCTGTTATCCTATCTATTTCACAATATAACAGAACAAGGGTAATCCTACTAAAGCTAGTGGTATATTAATGATCTAAATCTTTACACCAATTGTTTTCCTAGCAATGGCGCCAAAAATGTTTGTTGATGTTTGTGAGTGCAAATAAAATAATAAGGATTCCACAAGTGCACAGAACATCAGTGTAGCATTTTACCAGGAGTATTCCAAGTATCGTTATTTATATTATCACATCAAAACAATGGAATAAAGATTTATTGATTAACAAAGGAGTATCTACAAATCAACATACCAACATAGCTAGAGTAGGGGGATAAAAGTAATGATACAAATTAAGCATAATGACACTCAGGAGATAGACCTATAAATATAAATAACTAGTCAACTCGGGAGAACAACAGGTGAGGTAGATTCCTGTGACATTCTTATTACATGGTCAAAGTATATATACATCCAACTTTAGCTAAGACTAACTCTACTTTTGTGCACTTTGGGACGCCGCTTAGACAGTAGAGCATCCACAAGAGATAACTTTACTGACGTGACTACGGTCCTACGATTTAAGAACCTGTTCAATTCATAGTGGACTACAAAGGATAGACGGGACTGTCACCACCCGCTGCTACCACTCAACTAGGGAACAGGGTGTACTCACAGGCAGAGCATCATATAAGCACCATGCTTACATGAGGCTCGGCTGCTTAGCCCAACCATGGTAAACTAACAGGCTAAGCGCTCTATGAACCCGCACATAAAAGTAATCATAACCCTAACTAAGCGATATATATTCAAAGTAAGCATAGCCACATAGATAAGAATATGATAAATTTATAATAAGTCTTACAAGATGTAGAAGTGAAGACACAAGGCTTCGCCAAGCCTCCAAGACTATATCTGAAACTTGAGCATGAGCTCACCTCGACCCTCACTCCCATGCTACTAATCTACTACATTGGAGAGCTCTAAATATATTCCTCCTGGTGTGTGTTGATTTGAATGAGAGATATGAATTAGGGTTTTCCAAGATGGCTCCAGGGAGGGGGTAGGGGCTGCTATATATAGGTCAAGGTGAAGTAGGAGGCAAGGAATTGAGGTGGAGTAGGGGGCAAGGAATTGCCACATCATCTATCCGCGTCAACTTCCCTGATCACTGTTGGATAAACCGACCTATAGCTGCCTTAAAAATCAATGGTGTAGATCTTGGAAGCGCATACGAGACAGCGGAGGGTGAGCGGGTTCCGGAGTAGGCCGGCCAGCCTAGGGCTTGGGCCAGCTGTCCCACTTTCATGGTTGTTTGGCCCAAGCTTTGGTGGTGCGTCTTCTGGTGTCTTCTAGAATCTTCTTGAGTTGTTTACGTCGTGGATAAACGTGATTTGATATGACGATTGGGTCCACCTTGCTCATTTTCTAGATAAATCCTCCTGCAAACATAGATTCACCAAAACTCATGGAATTTATTAGTTTAAACCTCTAGACCTATGTTTGGTGATGGAATTAAGTATAAATGCAGGTTATATTGACGGTTTATAATTGATGTTAGTGACCATCAACAATAACTATGATGTTATTGCCAAAGAACAAGCACTTAAGTTCACTAATGATAAACAAGAGCAAGATAGGACTTGAACTAGGCAAAGCTATATTACTGAATAAAGTACTTGACAAAGTGAAGTACTAAATAAAGTAAATGCTGAATAAAATATTGTAAAGGAGCTATACCAGACCAAAAGACTCTTCTGGACTCCGAGGCTAGCTCTGCTCTAAGCCTCTAACTCTATCACTACTAGCTAGCTACTACTTCTAAGCTACTACTCTAGAGAGCTTCTTGGAGAGCTTGGAATGCTTTGAATGCTTGAGTGATGATCTCCACCGAGCACCACTGCCCCTTTTATAGTGTGTAGAGGGCAGGGGGTTACTTGTAGGAGTGAGTGAGGCGGTGGAGAGGCAGGGGGCGTCGTCCAACCGTCCCCTGCACCGCCTTACCATCCAATGGTGATGGATGGCTCCTGGATGGCAGTTGCATGTAGATAGGTCGATTACTTTGGCAGGTAAGGCAGTATGGTCGGTTTGGCCCCTCTAAGTGGATGACAGTGGGCCCATGGATTCGTTGGAGCTCCACCTCAACCTTTGGATCAAATCAACTTGAAATCAAGCGTGGAGAGGACTCTTGGGGTGCCACCTTACATATCATGTGGATCAGTGATGTGGCAGGCCAGGTGGGGCATTGAGCGACGCCATGTGGCATCGGCCGACCCCACCAAGTGGGCCCATGTCCACTTGCCTTCTATGCACCTTATTTGTCCATTTTTGTGAAATTTCCTGCATACAAATAATTTTTCCAAGTATAAGTGGAACTAGGTGAGTTATAAACATAAATTGGCACATGTGATGTTGTTTTACCATGGTTTTGGGTAGAATGGGTGTCAGTGACCATCAACACACACGACTGTTGTATATGGTTAATCATTCTGTGAAACCATACACATTCATGTGATGCCTCATGTAGAGCAATAATTTCAGAATGATTAGTAGAGGTAGCCATCAGAGTCTGTTTAGAAGACCTCCACGAAATAGTTGTACCTCCATGTAAGAATACAAATTGTATTTGGGATTGGCCATTATGGGGACTCGATAAGCAACCAGCATCGGTGTATCCAATCATATTGGGATCATGATTTTTCTTAAAGAATAAACCAAGATCCTTTATGCCATTAAGATATCTGAGCATATGCTTCTCTCCCATCCAATGATGATGAGTTGGATCTATACTATTCTAGCTAGTAAGTTCATTGCAAATGTGAGATTAGGCCTAGTACAATTTGCAAGATACAAAAGTGCTCCAATGACACTAATAATGGAACCTATGGTCCTAGTATCTCTTCTCCAATATCTCATGGTCTAAATGGATCTTTCTCTATTTCTAAACAACAATAACCATCGGGGTTTAGTTATTATATGATTTGTCCATATTGAATTTCTCTAATATTTTCTGGATATAGGTTGGGTCTATCCAAATCCTCCATCTCGAAGGTCAATTCCACATGATGGAAATTGTATCTAAAATCCTTTTGGAAGGACCTCAATTAATAATTTGTACCATAATCAACTTAATTGTCTCAAGTCATGTTGTGACCTGAATTACACACAATGTATATTGCAATTTTGTATTTGGATTCAGAATATGAAGTCCATTGGGACTTATACGTCCGAATCAATCAAATTCAGTTGATCTGCCAATTATAGAATTTGGAAACTTAATTTTCACACATACCTTGGGGTATGTTATGCTAGGTCTCTGCGTGAAACCATATGCTACAAGCTCTCATTGTTCACCACCTTGCTTCTTTAAAGAAACTATGTGAGAGAAGACATTATTATGGTAATACTTCTCATCATTGAACAAGAGTAATCTCCTTAATTGCCACCTTTTAGTTTGACCAAATTTGAGTGTGAAGACACTCTGCCTAGGATTTTTGGTCTAGATCCAGCAAGATGAAGAGCAATCTTTAAGGAGTATATGTCATGACAATTTATAGTCTTTAAATGACTGATTCATTGCTTGGAATCAATATAGCATGTGAAAATATTAACCCTTTTGGACTACCGTGTCATTTTCCATATAGAATCAGGGTGTTCTGATGTCCCAGGATTATAATTTGGGTGCACCGTTGATCCAGGTGGATTTTGATCCTAGTTTTGGATGCTCATCCATTTGGGTGTCTACCAACTTGAGGTTGGCTGGGATTTACTGATTTGGAGGAAGTGGAAGTTGAATGGTTTTATTTGGTACCTCCATTCTTTCGAGCCCATTATGAACAGGATAGGAGAATTTTGTGACACCCTTATTATCAGTAAATGTTTCTGGCCGATTCTTTGCAACATGATGCAAATATGAGATGTTCTAAATGATTAGGTTTAGATTCTTTGGTACGTGGATGTGAGGATTGCTCTTTTTATTCCTGGCATTCTTTGTGTGGTACAAATCTCCCCTAATACCTGGAATTATCCTCAAATTATGATCAATATACGGGCAACATATAAATCCGATGTAAAGTTATCTCATTGGGATCCCTAATGCCCATTGGAATGCTGGGGTGGTGATATCAGTATGCTGGGGCGGTGATATCGGTACATGCAAACATACTCAATGCACAGATGGGAAATGTTTGGCTGCGACCAAAGTTCCACGTATGTACTGCAGTGGAGGGAATTGAATAAGTGTAGCTTGATGAATTTGAATTAATGATGCAGTGTGTAAGGCCGCAGGAAACCAACTTAGTGCTGGTTAATTACAATTCTATTTTAATAGGTCATCAAACAAAAAAAATTGATTCTCTTGATGAGAGATTTAGTGTGGCCATTATTTGTATGCTCATAAGATACTTAATGATGAAGTTCCTAAAAACCAAACAATCCATATAAATGGATTAGATCCCGCGTCCAGGATCATTTGCTCAAAATTGAAGAATTTGAGCAAAGTATTTGGTAAATTTGTGGTACCTTATAATTATGAGTAAGGCACATAGCTAGGACAACATTGTAGATGCATAAATGTGCATTATATAGTATCTTTATGGTCCATAAAATGGCAAATAGAGCCATATGTATGTTCTTGATTTTTTCAAGAAATTTAGTGGCTCATATTGATGTTATGACCAATAGAATCGATAATAATTCTCACGTTATCCATATGGTTGAATAACCGAGGAAATGTGCCAAGTATTGTTGACATCAAGAGGGAGAATTATTTTGTATGCAATATTGGATACGGGTTATGTATGTGTAGTTCAATCCAACGGAGGATGTTTTGTTTAAGTACTTATGTGTCATATCCATTGTTAAGAGAAAATACTCCTCTTAGTTGTCATCTTGGGGTCTTGATATGAAAAATAACCCACATCGATGGATATCTTTATAATTTTAATTGGGTACATTATGGAATAAGAATACAATAATGGATTCATGATTATTATGTGAGTACCCATATGGAGTATGATAGTAGTACGACCAAAATCAATGTTGCCGGTCCTTAATGACCAAATCTGACCACCATTTAAGACATAAAAAGGGGAGAAATTAACAAATTTAAACACATGCATTTACCACTGACCAAGTTCCACATGTATTTGGAAGATTATTATTTTTACAGGACATAAACACAAATACATGAAGAAATTCACTGAAAGGCGCTTTTCGACGCTAATTCACGCAAAGGGAACAAGGGACATGCCCATCAACTCAACTCAACCGGGGCAAAGCCCCACCAAGGAGTGATCCAGGTCCAGTCCACAGCTTGCGACACGAAGGCGATGGCGAGGGGGCTTGGTCAGGGGGTCACTGACCTCTAGGGGCGAGCGACCCCCTACTGGCTCCTCTCGTCCACCCCTTCAATAGGCGGTGGCATGTGGACATGCAGGGGTGGTGGAAGTCGAGGACGCGCCTAGAATAGCTACTGCACTGCCTCTACTCCTTGTATAAATAGAGGGGTACCCCTCTCTCACAACACACAACACCACACATGGAAAAGAGCACACCTCACTTGAGTTAGAGCATCACTCCAAAGGGGCTTAGGCCCTAGTAGCTAGCTAGAGTTGTAAGGGAGAGATGTGAGGAGAGCTCGGGGAAGCACCGGACTTGTTGGTGTCTCCCAAACTTGTACCCCGACAAGCATCTTACTTCAATAAGTTCTCCCACTAAAGTGAGTGTTCGTGATTCTTATGGTATAAAGTCTCTTTCTTAGTTAAGCTTTATCTTTACTTGTTTGCGAGATCATCGTCCGTCCCCATGGCAGATGCTCTACTAGAAGGGTCCTAATAAAGATGGATAACCCTTACTAGTGCGCTAGAGTAGTAGTCGATAGCGTAGATGTGGTGTCTAGGCTAGAGGCTACCTTCGTCTACCTCATTCCCCACGGTTGAGGGGTAGGTGGTAGGTGGTGATAGCCCTGTCCATCCCTGGTAATCCCCCATGTCCAGGTTTAACTTGGAGCTACAGGCTAGCAACGCTTGGTAGACCAGCTGTTCTCCAGTGCCCGAAGTAAGCGAGTGATAATAGAGTTTATCTATCCTTAGACTCTAAACCTTAGGAATCCATCTCAACCTCTACCTACTCTACCCTTGTGTTGTCCTTAGATGAATTAGCTAGAAGAATACCTCTGTTCCCTGTAAAAAATACAATACCCTGAATACTTCTAGGTGAAGTGCTACAACGGTACTTCTGTGCGCTTGCGGATTATTTCACGTTAAGAAATACCAACATGCATTTCTAGCATCGTTGCCGAGGAACCGTTGCTATTTTCTTTGAGCCTAGTTTGTCCTTGTATTTGTATCTTTTATTTTTATAAAAAAAACAAAAATATATTTTCACCATGAAAACCACTCCTAACCAATATTGGTCCACTTCGAAGGGCAAGTTCTCTGATCAACCACCAAATCCAAACTCTTTATCTGGCTGTGAACTCTGCCCTAGCTTAATAGCCATGGTTTGGGCACAACCCTTCTTAGGCTATAATGAAACCCCCTACCATCACCTGCATGAGTTCAAGGAGATGTGTTCATGCCTGAGCATCTCGGGCATGACACAGGAAACTCTAAAGTGGAAATTGTTTTCCTTCTCTCTCACGGGAAGGTGAAGAAATAGTACACACATGCCATAGAAAGTATGAATGGGGACTGGGATGAACTTAAAGACAAGTTTTGTAACACCCCAGGTCTTAGGCTTGCATTTGGCACTTGCATTGCATGAGCCTAAACATCATTTGTTCATATATGAGCATGGAACATATGTGATGCACTAGTGAAACATATGGAACATACTAGTGCAACATGTGAAACATGTGTATATAGAATGTGCTTGAAACATCTCCTTGAAACATATGCAACATACCTTGTTATTCTGTGTTTCAACATGTGTATGTTTGGTGCTCATGCCTGACAATGCAAGTGAGTGTTGATGTCACTTATTCATGTGTCTCACATCATTCTCTATCTATAGTGATCCCTGGAAAAGTTTCTTGAAGTTTGGAATCAAGAAGTCAAATGAAATGATAAGTCATAGCCAAGTTGGAAATTTTGAAGGAATGAGTCATATCTTGCTTGGATTGTTTTGTTTAGAGAATGAGAACATATGTCATCAACCAAGTCTTGCAACCTTGACCAAACAACTCCAATTGAACCCTACAACAACAGTTATGAAAGGCTCATGTGGAACAAGTGACAAGAAGATGCCGCAAAATCAGTCCCGAACCTCAAAACTAGGGTTTCTTCCGACGCGGTGTTGACTGAAGTGAAACTACTATTTCTGTTCGAGATATGAAGTTTGACCTTTAATGAAAGTTGGAGTTTAGTTTGTATGCAACAAACTTTATTTTTGGACCGCGCCCGATCCCACCCCGAAGTGATGTCAAGCTGATCACAGTGCAATTTTGACTCCTCCGGTGCAACCCTACTACGGGAATTAATATCTCGCAAACCAGTGGAATTTGACTGAGCTCCTGTAAGCAATGTTGTAGTACTCTCATAGCCCTACGCAGCGGTATAATTTGTTGGTCGAATTGTCATCTGGTGTAAGAGATAGAGGTGAGATTAGAAGAGTGGCAGACTCATAAATACGTCGCTTTTGGATGGCAGTTTTGGACACGCTGAAACTTGGTGGCCGACATCAGAAAGGACCGAGCGCCGTGTGGCCTCCGTGCCCGTGCATGAGCGCCACCTACCCGGGCTGCTCTGTGTCGAGGGGGAGAAAAAGGGGATCCAGCCCGACCCTTCACTCGCTCCCTTCTCCTCTTTTCCTCGCTCTATTCCTCTCTCGCTCTCTCGTGCCCGACGCCATGGCCGAGTCAGGCTGGAGCTCGCATCGCTCCTCCTTTGCCCCTCCTCTTCCAACACCAGCCGCCCCTCTCCTCCTCCCTCCTGCCGCTGCTGTTGGCTGTCGTCTGCCTCCTTCGTCGTCCTGGGCCACTATCTCACCGGAATCAGGCCGGCCTCCTCTGTTCCCTTCTCTGTTTTCCGTCGCTGTGAGGAAGAAGGACCATCTAGCGAGGCAGAAACTCTTTGTTGTGTTCACTTTGCAAAAGTGTTAGAGACAAAGGATTTACATATAGGGGCTTATATGAATTGTGGAAAGTTTTGTGTTCACTCTGTATAATGTTTTCTCTTTTCTTTTTTTTCGGAATTAGTATTGCATTTAAATGGCTGAACTTCAAAAATACATAGTAATTGGTAGAAAAATCATAAAATAGCAAATAAGGACTTTTTGGAATCCTTGTGAAATTTTCTATGCAGTGGATCTATAATATGGCATGTTTTAGTTTAAAGTTTTAGCTGTAAAAATATATTTATGCAACTAGGTTTTGAATGCTAGTTGGATCTGTTATTTTTAATAACAGTAAATATATAACTCCAAATGAAGTGAAATTTTTGTGGCATGTTACTCTTGTGATGTATGATGTCTAGTAAAAATTTGAAGATTTTAGGCTTGATAGTTTAGGAGCTATAAAAATAACAAATGCTATATGCTGCTTTGCTTCTATTCTGGACAGTTCTGCATATATGCATTGTTTGGCTTAGTTAAGTTATGAATCATGCCTTGATGACAATAAATGATTTGTAGTAATTTTCTTAAGCTTTTCAAAAAGCTAAAGAGCACAATTGTTGGTTAAGTATATGTTTAACTATAGTAGTCTAAAGTGTTGTAGCTGTTTCTGTCCAAACCCAGACAGGGTTGCCTTGTTTATAATGTGTGACCTAGTTAGTAGCATAATTAGCTCTAGATGTTTATAACAAAATTGTTCACAACTTGTTAAGCTTTCTAAAAAGTCCAGAACCATAATTATTGGATTTGTGAAACTCAAGTTATAACGGTTTAAAGTGGCATATCAGATTCTGTCCATATTTTGGACAGAGATGCAATTATTTAATTAATTAACCATGTTAACTGTAGAATCATCTTAAGATGATTACAAGAAAGTTGTAGGTAACTTTATAAGCTTTCCATAAAGTTGAGAATCATGTTTGTTGGAGGTCTAGAACTCCATTTATGCTTCTCTGAAGTTTCTATCAGTTTTCTGTCTATAATTGTACCTCAAATTACAAGCGGGCCCATTCGCGGCCGGCCGCTAACCCGCATCGCTTGCCGCAAAGTTTACTAGCGGGCCTGCGGCCGGCCGCTAAGCTGTAAACTTTGCGGACAAGTTTTCCGCGGACTTAACAAACTAGGCTGCAAAACCCGCGAGACCCGCTACAACCAGAGACTGTATGTATATGTACAGTATCTCCACGAACACAATAGCTTAAACGAATGATGACAAGAACAAAGCTGGAATGGGAGCCACGCCTCCACTACACAGACTCCAGGACCAAATATTTAAAATTCCCACATATACAGTGATATAAAGAAGTTGAAATGGTAAGCTGAAAGAAATTTTTACAGTAACAAAGACAAATGCACTATTTCCTTTTCATTCACTGTGCACCCGACACTTCCAAATTGATTATAAAACAAAAATTTTCGAACATGATTCTTCGTCCTGCTCTGCTGAACCCAGCACCTCCTTACTTCAAATGTCCTTAGTTCAAAAACAACAAAAAGAAACTTCATCAGAATATGATGTAGGACTGAATATGAGCAAATAAAAGCAAATTTTTCAGTAACAGGATTCATACTAAAAGCAACTTCTTCACACTTGTCTATGAAGAAAATTTGACACACAACAGACTATTAAAACCTAGCCCATCTCTGGACCAGCGAGAAAACCATCACCCATTTATGCAGCCATCGATAGATGAAACCTGCAGGAAGAAGCATTTCCACCGACAGAACGGTAAGCATTTCCACAAAGACAGACAAGGAAAGACAGCTACTCTACACCTCTCCTACTGCTACCTGTGAACTCATCAGATCCTCGTCTTCTAGAACACGAGATGCATTTGATTGAGGCCTTTGAGTGAGTTGAAAAAACATATGGAATGTGGAAAGCATGGGCAAGCCATGCACCACAACGACGAGTCGACGACAGGGACGCGCACACACACGGACATGCATGCACACACATCGGAGAACAGAGCTGGAGAAGGGAACTTGTTGTCCGGATGAGTGAGTGAGCGAGCCTACTAGTGACAAGGACGGGAGGCAGGCATGGACATGAACTGAATGGAAGTCCAGTTCCATTGCACCTGCCTTGTTGTATTGTAGGGTCACGCCCTGAAAGCACGGGCATGCAGCTGCTCCTAGCAGCTGCCTTGGCGCTGGTGTCACACAGACACAGCTCACAAGATGTTCAGTTCAGACCTTGACAAATCCAGGACCAGATAGCGAAATCAAAACAGAAATCAACAGTAAGAAAAATCCAGGACCTCCTTACTTCACCAATCACCACATGAGTTGCAGCCATCAACAGCAAGAAAAATAACAGAAATCCAGTACTTGTAACCGTAGTAGCACTTTTCAAAGTAGTAGCACTTTTTAGGATTCAACTAAAAACTTGCAGGTAGTACTTTTTAGGATTCAACTAAAAACTTGCAGGTAGTACTCTTCACAGTAGTAGCACTTTTTAGGATTCAACTAAAAATAATAGAAATCCAGTACTTGTAACTGTAGTTCCAGCATGATTCAACTACAATAAAACCTAATACAGCAGGAGCGAAATCAAAACTTGCAGGTTCATGTAAAGTAGAGCCATTGGCACAGAACAAGGGAGTCATTGCAAGTTTGCAAGCAACCAATCACATAACAGAAATAAGTTGAATACGTAAGACATTGCTTACTTGATCGTCGCCATCGCCAATATCATCTTCTGATAATTTAACATCTGATAAACCTGAAACAAGAGCGGGTAACAAGTTATAAGGTGTCGTTATTGCTCAAACAAGAATACTCAAACTAACAATATGCTACTTAACTACTTTGTACAATTAAAAGAAAATGTACCTTCTGCTCTCAACCAATCCTGCAGGCATACTAAGGCTTGAACTTTCTTGCTTGTTAGTCGGCTTCTGTAGTCACTAACAATTCTTCCACTAGTGGAAAATGCAGTTTCAGAAGCTACAGTTGATGCGGGTGCTGCAAACACATCCCTTGCCATACACGAAACCACGGGATATTTTGTAGAATGCATCATCCACCACTGCAGAATATCAAATTTCTTTTGTCGAGGGAAAAGATCATCTTGCAGATATGTGTCAAGCTCACTTTTCACTCTCTTCCTTTTTTGTGCTGCAAGATGTTGTTCAAAGTCTGCCCAACAGTCATCTTCATCAATACTTCCATCATTGGACTCTGGTTGTGAGTAGTTTAAATCAGGTGCCGTAGACGAATATGCAGAAAACAGATTTTGCATTGTGGCCTTCACCATTTCAGTGTATGCTGGACCTTTATCACCAAAACCAGCATTCAAACGAAATGATACAAAACTAAACTTAAACCTAGGATCTAGAACTACTGGTACACATATCTGCAACAGGCATATATCCCAGTATTTCTGAAACTTCAATTTCATTTTGCTAGCCATAACTACAATGGAAATATCTGTATGTGATTCCAAAGCTTCTATTTTTCCTTTGACTTCCCATAGGACATGGAAACAGTGGTTTGCTGTTGGGTATAATGTACCAGAAACTACATTTGTAGCATCATAGAAGGGTTTGAACACATTGCAAAGTAGGTCTGCCATGTTCCAGTCTGTATTAGAAGGATTGTCCATGTAATTAGGATCTTGTGACTCCATAACATCAAAGACTGCCCTATACTCTATTGCAGACTTCAGCATTAAATAAGTTGAGTTCCACCAAGTTGGAACATCAAGAGATGGTCTCTTCTCACAGGATATACCTAATTGTACAATGATTTCCTCGAAACACTGTTTACGGGCTTGTGAGCTTCTAATGTACTTGACACTATCTCGAATGCGGTCAGTAGCACCATCTATCACCTTAAATCCCTCCTTGACAATAAGGTTCAACACATGCACTACACAACGCATATGTAGCAGATCACCATTTCCAAGCATAAGGTGTCTTTCTGAAAGATTTTTCCTTAAGGAACCAACCATGTTGTTGTTGTTCTTTGCATTATCTAATGTGATGCTAAATACCTTGTGCTCTAACTTCCATTCTTGCAAACACTTCAACAATGCATTAAACAAAGTAAAACCATCATGGGGCGAAGCTACAAGACCAAAACCTATTATTCTCTTCTGCAACATCCAGTCATTATCAATGAAGTGGCAAGTAATGCACAAGTAACCAAGGTTTTGATTTGAAGTCCACAGATCAGCAGTTAGACAAACCCTTGAATTTGAATTTTTGATAGTTTCCAGAAGGGCTAACCTTTTATCCTCATATGAGCTCATAATATCCTCAGCAACTGTAGTTCTAGAAACTATGGTAAACCAAGGATTTAAGGTAGCAATAAATTTCTAAAATGGTGCATGGTCAACTAAACTAAAGGGTAGCTCCTGCAATACGATAAAGTTGACCATGGCTTTACGTGAGACCTCTTGGTCAAACTTCCAATTCTTCAGAGCTAGTGAATCAGGGGATAGTCCTGTGTTCATGCTTTCAACCAACTGGTTCATTCTAGTCCTTTCTTTGCACACTTTCAAATGCCTACGACAAGCACTTCTACCATTATCTCGAGTAGCAGACAAGAGCTCCAAACAATGAATACATTTAGCTTGTACTACTAGATTCCCCTCATAAATAGGCTCAAATTCTTTCCACACATCAGATCTAAGTTTACGTCGCTTAATTGGTCTTGAGGCATCTATACAATAAGTATGTAAGTATTGATTAGTACAAGCATTTACTAAAGTATACATAGTCAGTAACTAAAGGCATCTCATGCAACAAGAAAATTCACTTGGACCAAGTATACAATTAATATTCGATTTTCATCTAAAGGACCATGACAGTAGAAACAGAACCCTAACCAAAATAGAACAAATCAAGAAAGTCAAGACAACAAGAAAAATTTGAGACATAAATTGGTTGCTTCAATATGCAGGAAGTTAAAACTAACCTGGGCCAAGATCAGGAGAAATAACCATTCTTCTATCATCAGATGAAGACGAAGATGATGATCTTGCAGATAGTACTGGAGACTGGCTCAACCTTGGTGACTGTAGCATTCTATTAAGTACTGGAGATCTCACAAAATGCACATGTGAAGCATATGACTTCGTTTGCATTCTTTCTGAATAATTTGAAGTATTAAAAATAGATAACTTCCGTTTCGATAGCAGGGACTTGATCCTATCCACGCTCCTTGATGCTGCATCTTTGCCTCCTTGGATCTTGGATGCTTCATCACCCTCATCCTCTCCTACCTCATCTTCCTCTACCGCAGTGGAGCACCGGCCGAGGGCTCTGTTGATAGATTTGTGCCTTTTAACTGTTCTCGATGAATCTATAGCATAAGTATACTAGTATTGATTAGGACAACATTAAAGCAGCAAATAAATATACTAGTTTTTTTTGTAGACATTAAAGCAGCAGTTTAGGATAAATAATGATAGTGCACGCAACAATTTAAATCTAACCTTGGCCAAGATTAGGAGAAGCATCCGTTCTTGCATATGGTGACCTCTGGTGTTTGGCTCTGGAGTGGCGCGTCCTTGGCGATGCTAGGATCCTATTCAATATCGGGGACCTCACAAATTGCACGTTTAAAGCAGATGACTTCCTCCGCTTCTCTGTTGGAGGCTTTGGAGCATTAACAACAGATGACTTCTGTTTCACTAGCAATGATTTCTTCACGTTCAAACTCCTTGAAGTTGTATGCTTACTCCTTTGTTGATCTGCTTCTTGACCACTCAATTCTTTTGGTGCAAGCTCAGATGGCAGGGTTTCCATGTCAACACCAGCACATCTGGATAGAATACAATAACATGATAAGCTAGAGGACAACCAAATGATGGCAAGAAAATGTGGACTACAGTAAAATTAGATATTTGTAGTAGACGATTTAAAAGATCATATTTAAGATTTCTGGACAATAAATAATCCCCTTTTTAGTTTGTGTTGATGCTCAAAATTGGTTCGGTTCACATTAGACCCATAGTTCATGAAGCCATTTCTCGTGTATATATAGGCCTACAGAGTATCGTGAGTAAATTGATCCAGGTTGCTAAATACTACTAATGAAGTTATTCGATGCTGAGAACAATTGATGGATTAATGAGGCAGAAGAAAAAATGGCATGACCCGGATCGTTCTAGACAATTTCGATTTTCCTAGCATCACCATCTCAAATTAAACAAGAGGCATCTCCCTTCTAGGCTCTACACTCTGTACTATCTCGTCCAGCCCCTACGCCATAGTTTCTATCATACCACTGCGCCCAATAATCGTAGACTGCTCCAAGCCAGTCTCAAGCCAATTAGAAATCTCCGATGCCTTCGAAGCCTAAAAGCTCTAAGAAATCCCCCATTTCCACTGCCAGTTTACTAGTAAATGAGAAGAGTCACCGTGCACGGCGCTATGTTCTGGTGATTAATATGAACTCAACATTGGACCGTGGAGTCTGTATAATTCCTTCAGGGTCCTAAAACACAAATGCAACTAAAAACACTCTACTGAAAGCATCCTTTGCACACTGAGTGTCAACTCCTACAATATGCTCCACTCCGTATCAGTTCAAGAGAGAACAGTAGAGGAACAACCAAAAGCAAAGGGAACCGAGAAAATCCTTACCCATATTTATCTGTCTCTAAGAAATTGTAGGAGGCCGAAGCCACACCCGGGATCTGGCGCCCCAATCCCGCAGAAGCCGGCGCTTGGATCTTGGAGGCTTCATGGCCCCCATCCTCTCCTGCCTCCTCTTGCTCCACCATGGAGGAGCATGAGTCAAGGGCCAAGTTTCCGCTGCCTGCCACGGCTGGAATCGGCGTTCCCATCTACGGCAAGGGCCAGGACGAGTCGGAAGGGCGAGCGGAGGAGGGCGACTCCCGACTCCACCGTACCGTGACGGCGCGATAGGTAGGGTTCAGGAGATGCAGTTGTTGCGGGTCTTGCGGGTTCTTGCCATCTTTGTCTCTTGCCCAACGGGCTTGGCGGGTTCAAAGACATTGGGCCACAAAAAATTGTTGTTGGGCCACTACAGCCACGAAAGGAGACTTTGTGGGGCGAGCGTGCGGGTCTCGTTAAGAGCCCGCCCCGCCTGCAATCGGAATTGTACCACTGCTGTTGGGCTGCATGTGTGGTGTTACTCGTGCAACTAGTTTCATGGTGTAAATGATGTTTACTGTGATTTTGGTAAATACAAAAGTTGTAGATAATTATCTTATCTTGTTTGTGTTAAATTTTCATGATCCCAGGTCTGATAGTTTAAGAGTTGCATGCTTAATAAGTCTACTGTCAGATTTTAATTACCTTCTGTGCAGACTTTAAAGATTGGCATGTTTGGTCATGATAACTTGGGAATCATGTTGAGATGATTAAAGATGAAATGTAGATAATTTCCTAAGCTTTCCAGAATGTCTTTTTACAAGTCATTTGGATTTATGAAACTCCAGATATGATTGATTTATGAAGCTACTATTTGCAAGTCCAGAAATTGACATATTCTAGTTATAGTTGTTGCTTCACCTTGACTTGCTTTGCATGTTGCTACGTGTGATTCATGTCCTTGGTAATTAAGTTAAATACACCTGAGATCATGTGGAACTTGTGTGCCATGCTGAGTGTGCCCTCCTTGCTATCTTAGCATGTTGGTTTGTGTGATGTTATTTAAGCAAAGTGATGTGCTTAAGTGTCTTTAGTATAACCTTGTACTTGCCTTGTTTAGTATGTGATGCATCATCCATTGCATTTCCATGTATTCATACACTTGCATCTTACATCTCATCTAGGTACGCTAGATGTACTACGTGGAGGACATAATGTGGAGCTGAACCCGAAGATGGTGTTGGTGGATCCACCCCGCAGATAGAAGGCTGGACAAGTGCTAGTGGGAGATGCTCGCCAAGCATGGGTCATCTAACAAACACTGACTATTGTCGTATCCCAGGCAAGCCCTAGAGCATTAGAAGCCTCCTACCTTCGAAGCAATTAATTCTATATATGTTATAAGTATTGTTGCATTAAGTGGTAGGAGTTGGTTGAAAACCTTGCCGCATTATATCATTCCTTGTCCAGATATATGAATCCTTGAATCCTACATAGACTAGGATCGAGTAGATGCTTAGCCCTGCTTTAAGCGGTAGAAGTCAGGTGATTTTCTATCACCTGCAAGATGTAATGATATTCATATATGGCATGGTTGGCTATATTTGCTATCATGGAATGGAACCATGTGTTAATAAAATGAAATGACACCGGGCGGGATGACGATAGTGAAGCAACAAGGCATGGAGGTCTTGGGTGTGGATCTATCCCCGTCTGAGTCATTTAAGGACCAATTTGCTGTACGTCCTTGAGTCATGTTGAACGCAGTCTAACACTTAGTTGGCCGGATAAGTCGTTCCGACCGTGAAGCCGAGTAATACGGTTCAAGCCGGGAATCGAATGTTAGGTTGCATCTTGGAGGAGAGAAAGGATGTGCTTGGGGACATTGGCGTGAGACCAAGGGGGGGTTAGAGTCCCTATCACCTGGCAGAGTGTCGCCCTTGGGGATGTGGCATCATTCGAACCCGCGACTCCTAAATTGTACGAAAGGTGGCTTGTGCGACCCTGGCAGGGGCATGCGCGGTGAGTGTTAGAAATACCCCTCTAGCTGGATAGGAATTCGATTCGAATCGCCGTCACTCCCGGTTAGTGAGCACTTGACTTGAGCAGCGGCAACGTAGATTCCATTAAATTGAACGGATGGTTAATTGGATAACGATGGAAAGGTTGCCTCAATTTATACCTGCTATGGTTAATATTGTTTGCTCCTAATAAAGTGAGTGCTCTAGTACAGGTTCTAATATAGATGACAGGTCAATGATAATTAACTTGATGCTTAAGCATTAATGATTACTTATCCATAATAAGCTTTTATACAAAATGTTGTCAAGCTAGCCCACTTCATATCAGCCTTGCATGATCCTTGGTGTCACTTTATTTCTGGTTTCCGACGGGTAAGTCTAGCTGAGTACCTTCTCGTACTCAGGGTTTTATCCCCACTTGTTGCAGGTTGTGATGTATCATGGCGTCTGCAAGAGTTGGTTGGCTCCTGTCGTAGTGGCAGAGTGTGATCACGGGCATGATCCTTCTGAGTTATCCTCTCTCTAATGCTTTTGTTGGAAGTCGACCTTCGTACTGGCATGTATTTGAAATAAGGGTGTTGTTAGTTTCAAATTACTTTGCTTCCGCTACTTTTGAACTTAAGTTGTAATAACTATATTGAACTCCGATGTATATTGAACTACTTGTGAAATCGATGTAACATGTGACTTGTTATGTTGAATCACTACGATCTTGGCTTGTATGTTGGTTGGTTTGAAATCCCTCATGATTTCATTGGACTACTGGAGTTATATGGGCTCAAGTGCGAGAATTTGATCATTTCGGTGATTGTTTTTGTACTTGTGCTCTTATAATTTGGGCGGTTCCGTTACAAGTTTCACCTTGCATTCTTCCCTATGTCTTGTATCGACTCTCTACCAAGGGCAATCCTCAATTTTGAGCAGCACAAGAAGGAGTCTATAGGTGCAGCCTGGGCTAGGTTTTTAGCGTTAATACACGCTGGCCCAGACTTGTCTTTACCCGACAGCATATTGCTACGACTCTTTTATTTGGGTATGGATGGTAACCTATGCCTAGACATGATTGTCGGAGGTCATTTAACACATAAAACCATTACGGAACAAGTAGAATTCCTTGAGCACTTCTTACACACACTCTTCTTCTATCATAAGAACTAAATCCCTCCAGCAAAAGTTATGTCGAGTGTTGAGGAGTCCTCATCAGTCAAATCCAAACACGTACCATCCTTATTTGACTCATGAACCCTCACCCAAACTACAAACACTGAAGGAAAGAGTATTTCATCCTTTGGAGTACCCTATCGAATTCAGGGATTATGGCAATACCTCGAGGTACTTTAGGCACAAAAAGCCTACACTCCCTTCCCCCAAGGTAGAACCATCAAATGGCTAATGGAAGTGAAACGTTCTTTCAAAGCAATTCAGGTTCTTTCACCTTCCACAGCCATGCCTTGTTCGTTAAGGGGAACTAATTTAGAAGCCATGTACAACCCCACAGTCAGGACTAGCATCATGTCAGAATTCCTTGCGAAAAATCTTTTGGGTGACATGTCATTAGTTTCGACCAACAAACTTTTCAAAAGTCCCTTGGGACTCATTTAGAGTGTTGTTGGATCATCAGGGACGTGTCAATTAAAATAGACAAAAATGAGGTTCACTTGGATTTCCACATCTATGCCATCCTTGAATTTTAGCTTCTCATAGGCCACCCTTTGGACAATCTTTTCCAAGAAGAACGTTCCCATGGGAGCCTTAGTGAAGAATTTAGGAAAACTGCTTGCGCCACTCACTTAGATATCCCAATGGCGAAGCAGCACCCCGACCATGAACCGTTCGAGGAGGTGAAGTTCATGTCCCCATTTGTTTCACCTAAGCTTGCTTATGAAACTGAACGTCCTTTACCACCCTCACTCAAACTCAATCCATGTCCCTCTGGCCATCAAAACATTGTTCTCGATAGTGGTCGAGATTCAACATTGATCCTACATGAAAACTTCTATGCCATGGACATTCCTATAGCAACGACTTTGGAGACCAAGGAAATGAATTCCACAGACAAGCATGAAAACTTCTCATTTTAGACCCCTCATGTTTCATGCTCACTTTTGGAATCTCTAGAGTTTGTTTTGCTAAAAACCATGTGCTCCTATGAGGATCCCAACCTCCTTCTAATCCTTGCTCACAAACTTTTTAGGAGGATGGTTGTGGATGCTTACATTTATCATAAGTATTGCAAATCTCATAGTTTCACTGTGATGCTCACCTTCCAGCTTGAATGATAATGCTAAATGCTTGGTGGTGAAGTTGGGAACTAAACCACCATTGTTAGATACAAGATAAAGTTTCCATGGTCAAGCTTAAGACCATAAATTAAGCACTGCCAGGAGATACCTAGATTATCATAAAAAGGAGAAAAAAACATATTAAAAAACACAACTTCCTCTTCAATAAAAAGCAAGAACGTGTTGTTAGGATAGTATGCGCCTTCGGGTATTCTTGGTTGCTAACCCTTTTAGGTTAAGAACAAGAAGAACAGGGGACATACGATGTCTAAAATCATGGGAGCTGCATCAACTATAGACATTGATGATCATTGGTGATGGAATACACTCAAAAGGAGACCTCGATTCTGCACACTTAACTTTCACACAAAAGTCCAAATGTGGGGGAGGGTGGTGAGAATCTTGAATTCCATACATGCCAAAGACCATCCTGCTTTTAAAAAAGGTGATGATGTTAGCTCTACCTTGCTATAAAAAATCATTAAAAAAATATAATAATGATAAAAAACAATGATGTTCACCAACTCCTTTAACTAATATTTGTCTCCATATGGATATAACTTGATCATGCAAATCCATGCTTTCCTTGTTTATGATATATGCTCTAGTTTGGATGTATTCACCGGTAGTATATCCATAGGTCTTTTTAAATTAAGCATGGTGCTTAGGTTAAAATGGCCTCCTTTAATCAAATTAGACATGGTGTTTAATCTCGGGTAATGAACTTTGAGTCATTATCTTCATAACCAATGGAAGTAATCTAAAATGGAGATGAATCAAGGCTATGATTATTTTGCAAACTTAACTTTAGCCTTGTTTGAGCTATGTTAAAAAGGTAAAAGTTGGGTGAACAATAAACAAATGCTATAATACTAATAAATAATAATAATAATAATAATAATAATAATAATAATAATAATAATAATAATAATAATAATAATAATAATAATAATAATAATAATAATAATAATAATAATAATAATAATAATAATAATTTAGGCTCCCCAGTGTTCAAACCGGCAGAGCCCTTGTTTGTGTCCACCTTTGTTTCTTTTTGTTTGAATAAACAGGTACAAGAATAAGTGTGGGGGAGATCTCTCAAGCATAACTAACACACATTCGAGATCTCCCACCAACACATTGCACAACATCAAATGATGCAACGTGCAGAAGGACAGAACATATGGCTTTAGCCAAACCATTTCTAACTCCCCATAGCTCCTTCATCTTCAATGATGGTTTGTGCAACATAACTCTCAACTCCCTACAGTCTTGAGTTTAAAACAAACATAATTTTAATCACTAAAACTAAACTCAATTTATCCCTGCTAACTCCTAATGATGAACAATGCCCTATTTTACAAACCACACTTCATTCAAAATTTTGAAAACTGACATCTTCATAACATGTTTAAGATAGAAGCTTGCATAAACTTTGTTCCATATACATACACTTATGCTTGTGGGAAAATATTCTAACAGAACAACCATGTTGACTAAGTTGTTGTGAGGTGTGATACAATTCTGACTTAGAAATCCTACCATTTCTATTCAAAGTAGTTGGAGAATTTGTTTTGATAAAAATGATATAATGTCACACCCCCAAAATTTTTAACTTTGGGTTGTGCTTAGAAAACACTAAATAAAATAAATAATTTCAATATTTGAATAAATTTATTAGATAAGTTAAGTTGCTGCTAATTTAAATATAGAAAATTGTGGTTTTAAACTTTTTCATATTAATTTGATAATGTGGTGTTTGTGTGATGCTTGTCTTTGGTGTTGGTGAGTGCTATTATTTTCAAAATACCATAGTACGACGTTTACTTCTCATCGGAAAACTTTTTGGCATTTTCTGGATTTAAAATTTCAATTTCCGTGAGCTTAATCTTTTTCCTTGATCTCTTCATCAATCTTTTCATGAGTCTAAACTCATTTAGTTGAGTTACTTATCTTTCCAAGAGTCTCCAGGATGTTTCTCGTGATTTTTCTGAGCTCCGGGCTATTTTTCGCGGCCAAAGGTAATTCTAGATTTTCTGGAATTATTTTATTCGCGGAATTAAATTAATCCCGAAATTAAGAAATTCCGAAAAGTTTCCAAACCCTACAACTATATATATGCCGGCGTAGCCCTCGACGCCCTGGTTCCAGAAGTACAACTCTTATCGCGAGCCGTCGCTCGTAACTCCCTCTATCTCTCGCCGTATCTTAAATATACATATATATATATATATATTAAATATACATATATATATATATATATGTGTGTGTATACGTGCATGCAAGTGCTTTGATGTGATGACAATCTAGGAAGCAAGCCAACTTTCCTTTATTCGTAGCTGGCTGGTAGAATAACCTTTGTTTCTTTTTCCCTTGGGATTATTGATTGGTCTAATCTGTACGCCGTACACAGCAAGGACCCAGAACAATCGTAACATGCTCGTCTATAAATAGCAAGGCCCCATCGCATCCTTTTCCAAACCCTTGCAACCCTTAATCTATTTGATCAAATCCCACGCAGCTCTACGCCGCCACGCTCTGGATGCACGCGCGCCATCCCAAGACGCTCGCCGGGAACCTGGCCATCTTCGCCACGTTCGGCTGCCTCAAGGACCTGCCCGAGATCCTCTACCGCGTACTCCACGGCGACCGTCGCAAGCAGCAGAACGTACACCGCCACGGCATGAAGCGCCGGCGCAGCGACCGCGAGTTTCTGGCTGCCAAGGAGACGAAGCGCCAGGAGGAGGCGCAGCTCGCGCGGTCGGCGCTCTCGCGCTACGAGTCCGACGAGGCTTTCCGCTTCCTCTACGATGGCGTGGCTGAGATGTTCGCTGAGATGCTGAAGTCCGACGTCGAGCACCTGCGCATGGGCGACACCACCAAGATCGGGCTCGCGGCCAAGTGGTGCCCGTCGCTCCGCTCGTCCTACGACCGTGCGACCCTGCTCCGTGAGGCCATAGCCCGCCGCATATTCCCGCGCGAGTCTAGCCAGGAGTACCTCAACATCTCGGACAAGCACTATGCCTACCGCGTCCGTGACCGGCTCCGCCGCGAGGTGCTGGTGCTGCTGCGCAAGGCCCTGGAGGTCCTTCCAGTACATACGGAGCAGCGTGACCGTGTTGACGCCCATCTCGGCGAGCATGGCCGGCAGGATGCCGAAGAAGAATTTGAGGAAGGTGATCCTGCTGTTGAAGGCGATGACCAGATTCTGCGGGTTGCCGATGGATCTTGGACGTCGCGCTGGAGCCGATATTGGCGCTGGTGGCGAGCGCGAGTTGGAAGGTATGGCAGCAGGTACAGAAACCAGCCATCATGGGCATGATGATGAACGAAGCGGGAGCGGGACTAGCAGCTGCATCCAGCAGCCACTGAGACAGGTCCTTGCCTTCCTGCCTTTGCTCGTCTACGAATACGATGATGCTCTCCTGTTGTACGTTGATCCAGCAGACTCATCGTCTACGCGACGCACGAAAAACAACTCCTGCTTCAGGACGACTCAAGCATGGTTGCTCATCCTCGGACAAGTCTCCGACGCCTGGTTGTGGCATCCGGTCACAGGAGAGACCATCGCCCTCCCACCCATACATGAAGACCATAGACCCCTACATCCCCGTCGAATGCAGGTGCCTGCTCACCAATAGCTCCGCCGCCCACTCGGACAAGTATCAGTGGAGATGACTTGGTTGCGAACCGATGAAGATGAGTGGTGAGAGGACATCATCTATGGCAAGGTGTCAAGTGGCAGCTACGATCGATCGATGAAAGCCTATCGTTAACGGAGTCGACGACGGTCGGTAACAAGCAAGGTCTTGATCAGAAGCCGACGGTCACGTCTCTACCTCGCTCATCACTACGTCTCTGATGGGTCATCTGGCGGAGGACCCGCAACGACGGCCGAGCGTTAGCATGTACAGTCCCGGGGTGCAAAGGTCGTATCTAAGGTGCGCCACGCCAACGGTGACATCGCAGTCCGGCTCAGGCTCACAGTCACGAGGACGCATGATCTACACAGTCCTATGCATACGGGAGTATATTATACATCTATACATATTCAACATGCATGGATGTCGCAAGCAGAAACTCGCCCGGCGGCTTGTTGACAAGCTAAGTCCTAATCCATTAATTCTATTTTAGTATTGTATTGTATGTTTATGTCTCGGTGTATTTAAATCATCCATCATGACTCATCGGCCCCTCGCCCCGTTCCTTGTGCGCCCCTGCGAGACTCCGTGGAGCAGCAGCGCCGTCGCCGCCGCGGCTGTCGTGGCCAGCGCCGCCACGCTGCCCAGCTGGACGGCCAGGCCTCTCCCTTTCCCTATGACGTACGAGCAGCAGTAGCCCTTCATCTTCTACGTCCGTACAGGCACCAGACAGCCCAAGGTAGAAGATGATACTATTTACAATTTTGCCACTAAACTTGTTTTGAGCATAAAATCTTCGTTTTAACTCCGATTTGACCTGTTCAAGTTGCGTTAGGTTCGTATTTGCGAACTCTACATATTAGTGTAGCTGTACAGTAGGTTTGGAAAATTTAATTTTTGAGATTATATTAAAGTAATTATTTATCTATAGGAAATCTTAGAAAATTCATAACTTTCACGTTTTAAATCCGAATTTCGTGATCTTTACGTCCGTGTGATCGTAGTAACGTGTAGAAGAGTTTTACAAACTTTTTATACTGTTTTGCTACTGCTGGTGTACTATTTTAATTATATCTCTTTGTTTGCTTCGTGTATGATTGCTCGGATGATTGTGTGTTGATGCTTGATGATCGAGTATAGACGGTGAGCAGTTTCTTGACAATCAGGAGTATTATTTTAAAACAGACCAGCAGTATCATTAGGAAAGCTTTGATCAAGGCAAGTATAACATGGAACTATCCTTGTTACCTATTCACTATAATCAATATCATATGCATGTGTCTACCTTGACAACCTTAGAGATTATAACTTAGCTATTGATATCTTGTTTCCTTGTCACCTATGGGTTATGCATTTGGGTAGCTATTGCTAGTGCTTAATTATGAACAATGATCTTGTAATTTGACTAATGGATTATGCAATCAACCAATTAAGAAGATTTTATTACTGTTGAAAGGGGGCTAGAGCATGTGGGTTATATTGTTGCTCTGGTTTCTCTCCATAAGGACTTATCTGTACGTGATCATCCGGGACATACAGTACAGCTGTGAGGGCTATATGGCTCTGGCTTTAGTTACTTAAAGGACCTTTTCTAGCTTGTTAGTGGTTACCTTAAATGGCGTAAGAACGGCTTGCCACGTTGGGTGTAGGGCGAGCCCCTGTCCTTAGTGTGTATAGGCTGCGGTTGTTGTGCCACTGGGAAGGGGGTTCTACATCTGCCTGCCGAGTGAATCTAATGGCCCTAACTTGTTAGACGAACTTTTAAGTAGCTTTATATGATTTCCGGTGTTTTGCGGAGTCACGAACCCATGCGTTTGGAAGTTATGACTCACAGTGAAAGTGTACACCTCTGCGCAGAGTTAAAAACTGGTATACTAGCCGTGCTCACGGATACGAGCGGCCTTGGAACATTTATAGATAGATGATCACCATTGTTATATCATGCTTAATTATTGTTGTTATTATTATGCTCAGGTTAATGCTATTCATTATCTTTATTACAATTGATCATTGGTTCATAAATGGGAAGTGGATTACTTTGATGCTACTCAATTGCTAATTATATGATGATTAAAAGCTAAATGCAGTCAAACAGTGTCTAGCCTTTTTGAGCCTCATGAACCCTGTGTTATACTTGTTGAGTTCGACATGGACTCACTCTTGCTATTTCCCCCACACTCCAGTGTGTAGTAAGGTGTTGCTCAGAAGAGGGATAAAGATGTAGTGGAGTTTCCAGAAGTCTTTCATAAGTGTTTGGCATACGGAACCACCAGTCAGCCGTCCCTGAGAAGAATGGAGCCTGAAGTTTAGTCACCGTTCCGTGATACTCTGATGTAAGTATTAATACAGCTATGTATACGTTATATAATAACATTGTTTCTGATACTTTTTCATTCTGACATATGTGTGGACTTCCTGGGCACACATATGATTAGCCTGGTTTTGTTCTTTAGAAAACCAGGTGTGACATATAAAACCATAGTGTCACATACTCCTCAATTGGTGAGCAATTCCTACCAAAGCCAAATATGACAACTTGAAAGTTTGAAGCCTTTCACATATGTTGCTTGTTATTGTGTTGAGTTTGGTCAAGTCTTATTGACCTTTGTTGAGAGATTTATCATGCTCCCAAGATCAAGATCACATACACTCCACATACACATACTCCTCCTACACTGGGAGTACACACAAACATGCTTCCATTTAGATCCACCAAAAACTCTGCTCCTACACTAGGAGTAGACAAAAAAATATTTGTTAGGCAAATACTACATGTTCTAAAAAGATAATGATCTATCTCTAAATATGTGGTTTCGAAGAAGAGGCATGGGCTATGCAAAAAGAAAAAAAATATGGATACATAAAGGTCTAAGTACAAAAGAAAAAAATAATGAGCACATGAAGGCTCATGTATTGGAAAAAGAAAGAAGAAAGATAGCCATGTTTCAAAATAATAAGTTATAGAAAGATCATATCTACAAAAGGAGTATAGCTTTAGTTTACCTTTTTCCACACACATGCACATCTTGATCAAAGAGTATGGCACTTCTCTCCTTGGATCCTTGATTTGACTTTACAACATATACAATACAAGTATGCTATATTGTCTATCCCTACCTAAAGCTCCACATAAACTTTGTAGAAGTAGGAGAAAACAAAAAGAAGAGGCAAACCATTTCTATGCCTTGGTAAGGATTTATACACCATTGATTGATTAGAGAGTGCCAACTGAACTATGCTTTTTCTTGAGAAAAACTTTCAAAACTCCAAGTTGCTAAGATGTGATTTGGGAAGATGACTTTGTTTCAAGAACTGTTCTGCTTTGCAACAACCCAAGGAAAAATGTTAGCTAACACCACATATCCCACTTGTGTAAAGAATGTGTTGGAATAACTTTTATGTAAGCCATATATCTTAGGATGTTATGCTCATGATTACTTTTATGTCTAAGCTTTGCTCGCAGACGAGCAAAGGGGTAA
The DNA here is from genome assembly GCA_038087645.1 of Saccharum hybrid cultivar R570. NCBI lineage: Eukaryota > Viridiplantae > Streptophyta > Magnoliopsida > Poales > Poaceae > Saccharum > Saccharum hybrid cultivar. The sequence continues at coordinate 5,549,822 of JAQSUU010000198.1, forward strand.
GTATGGGGGAGCTTGTTGGCGGTCCTTAACGACCAAATCAAACCGCCATTTAAGACATAAAAAGGGAGAAATTAACAAACTTAAACACATATGCATTTACCACTGACCAAGTTCCACATGTATTTGGAAGATTATTATTTTGGCAGGACATAAAAACAAATACATGAAGAAATTCACTTAAAGGCGCTTTTCGATGCTAATTCATGCAAAGGGAACAAGGGAGACGCCCATCAACTCAACTCAACCGGGACAAAGCCCCACCAAGGAGTGATCCAGGTCCAGACCACAGCTCGCCACGTGAAGGAGGTGGCGAGGCGGCTTGGTTAGGGGGCGGTGGCCCCTAAGGGCGGGTGACCCCCTGCCAGCTCCTCTCATCACCCCTTCAACAGGTGGTGGCATGTGGGCATGCAGGGGCGGTGGAAGCCGGGGACATGCCAAGAATAGCTACTGCACCGCCTCTACTTCTTGTATAAATAGAGGGGTACCCCCCTCTCACAACACACAACACCACACAAGGAAGAAGAGCACACCTGACTTGAGTTAGAGCATCACTCCAAAGGGGCTTAGGCCCTAGTTGCTAGCTAGAGTTGTAAGGGAGAGATGTGATGGAGAGCTTGGGAAAGCGTCGAACTTGTCGGTGTCTCCCCAACTTGTACCTCAACGAGCATCTTACCTCAACGGGTTCTCCTGCTAAAGTGAGTGTTCATGATTCTTATGGTATAAAGTCTCTTGCTTAGTTAAGCCTTATATTTACTTGTTTGTGGGATCATCGTCCGTCCCCATGGCGGATGTTCTTGTAGAAGGGCCATGATAAAGGCAGATAACCCTTACTAGTGCACTAGAGTAGTAGTCGATAGCGTAGACGTGGTGTCTAGGCTAGAGGCTACCTTCGTTTGCCTCATTCCCCACGGTTGAGGGGTAGACGTCAGGTGGTGACAACCCTGTCCGTCGCTCATAACCTCCCACGTCCAGTTCGACGTAGAGCTACAGGCTAGCAACGCTTGGTAGACCAGTTGTTCTCCAGTGCCCGAAGTAAGCGAGTGATAGTAGAGTTTATCTATCCTTAGACTCTAAACCTTAGAAATCCATCTCAACCTCTACCTACTCTACCCTTGTGTTGTCCTTGGACAAATTAGCTAGAAGAATACCTCCATTCCCTGTGGAAAATACTATATCCTGGATACTTCCGAGTGAAGTGCTACAACGGTACTTCTGTGCGCTTGCAGATTATTTTTGTATGGGTTAAGAAATACCAACAATCAACTATCATGATATCGTGTCTAGCGATTGTTAAAATATTTCCTTGTCTCTATATAAGAGTTTAGGAATATTTTGCTTCCCTATATATAGAGTCGGTGGTGCAACCATCCACTAGAAAAAATTCCACTTTGCATTTGGATTGACTCCCATATAAATCTATATATAGCATGAAGAATTTAATGAAATTCTTTGCAGATATACAAATTACATACAATTTAATGGAATAAAAAATGTGATGGCACATTATTGTAATATCCAATTGATTAAAATTGATGACAATGTTTTATATTACTACACTAAAATGGGATGTGGATACTAGGTATCTTTGTAAATGGGAGACAAATTTTGGTCTCCATAATGGATCAAGCGAAGTAAATTTGATGGTCGTGTTCTCCATGGTCATAAGACCCACTTATTAATTAAGTGTTTGGTTGCTACTTGGTTTCTTCATGAAACTTACTGTGAACAACTAACCTTCCTGGTGGTGTTAGGTTGAAGATTGAAGTGTGCTTCATATCTTTATTATTGAGCCAGATATTTATGTCCAATGGATTTCTAATACCGATCAACTAAATGTCTCAAGGCATGACATTTCCATATTGTGTGGCTGTATCATCCACAATTGGGACAAAGTATGACTTTGTCATGTTTGGAAAATGCTTTGACCCTAAGGAATGCATGGGGTTGCTTCTTCTTGTTGCATTAAATCTTACCATTAAAGTTCTTTGGATGACATTATTACATGGCATAAAACTTGCTATGATTCTAGAAATTCAACTGTACTTTAGGTAATAGAGCATCGCTATGATGCTAATGATGATTGCTCAATCAGAGTTTATCATACACTTAGACCTGAAGTAATTTAGAAATTAATCTAGAATACACATGGTAAGATGCCGGCAATCGTAAAAACGCAATATGGAGGATATTTGGGGAAGAACATAATTATATTCTCAAATGGACATAAAATCTTAGAGATGAAATTGTTGCCAATCATTGTTGGCATTGGGGAAAAATTATTGTTTGATGTTGTTCATATCACTCAGTGAGAGCTAGCCACATAGTGCATCAACTTATATCCATTGAGATACACATATTTTTTGATCTGGAGGTGTGTGGTGCTTTATTTACAAAAAACTCCATACTTAATTGTTTAGTAAGCGGTGATGCTCTTATGAGGAGCGTCAAGTATATATTGCTATGAATCCATAGAACATCAAAGTTTAACTTTACATCCAATGGCCATGTTGGATAATGGTAACCATCAAGAGTGATTAAAACTCTTTGACGGTTGTTTATCCTACATGAGGCAAACCATCAAAACATTTTTAAGTTACTTAAAAATATTAAGGTGTGTTGTAATGGGATGCTGTAACACCCAAAATTTGCATGAATTTAAAATAGCTTAAATTGATTTATTTATGTATTTATGTGTGCATGCAAACCTAGCGAAATAATAAATTTTGTTGAATTAAAACCAACTATAAGGTTAGATACATGACTGTGCACTCATGCTGTTGCATTTGAGTTTTTTTTGTGTTGTGTGGTTTTTATCAAAAGTGAAAAGGAATTCAAATTCTTTTGAAAATGGATTTGAAAAGCTCTGAGACATAAAAGAAAAAGGAAATTTCTTTTTTCCTCTATTTTTTTTTCTTCTCTCGGTTTTGGCCTGAGCAGCCCAGCTGCCTCTTTTTCCTCTTCGGCCTGCTCGGCTTACTCTTCCCCTCGGCCTACTAGGCGTCACTGCGGCCCAGTCTGGCCTGCTACTCCCTCCTCTCCATTGCTGGCCCAGCAAGAAAGCTACAGGCCTGAGCGCCTTCTCTCGTCTCCCTCCTATCGCTGACACCGTGACCCCACGTGTCAGTGCCTTCCCCTTCCTTCCCATCTTCTTCCTCAGTCCTTTCCAAAGAAGAAGCCAGCGCCTACCTTTGTTGCCGATATCAAATCAAGCTCAATCCTTCCTCTCCATCCGTGTCGTGACTCTAGGCTATATAAGCCGATGCCCGCACCCTACCACCCCCTTTACGACCCTCGCAGCTGCAGTCATCGCCTTGCCTTGAGCTCTTTGCCACCGAAACCCTAGAGCGCCGCCGTCGTCTGTGATTCGACGAATTCGTTGTCTCACTGACATTGTAAGCTCTCTGACGAGCTTCGCGTTGTTCTTGCGAAGCCACCAAACCCCTTATCCTTCTTCTTGTTGTTGTGGTTTGCTCAGAGCTTGTTGCCAATACGCACAGGGACTCCACTGCCGCCATTCCAAGCCGTACCTCGCCCTCGATCCGTCCCTGTCCCCATTTCCAAGCTTGGCGAGTTCGCGTTGGTCTCTTGTAGCTCCCCATGTTTTTAATTTGACCAACGATGCCCGGAGTCATCGTATCAAGGAACCTCGGTGAGGTAGGGCTGTTTCTAGCTATGGCACCGCCGTGCTCGGCTCCGTTTCGGCCAGCCAGTTTTCCCCTCCCTTCCATCTTATGATCTGGGCCGTCCAGATTTGATCTAGCGGTTCACATCACAAAATACCCCTTCGCCAGTCATTTTTGTTAAAGAGCCCCTGGATTTCTTTATTATTCTACTTGTCGTCCTCAGTTCAGTTTAAAACCAGAATTTTATTTATTTTAATTTGAAAATAAGTTCTATCTATTCACAAGAATGCCATTGATTTGTTTTGCTTATAAAATCTCTATTTTAACTTCGATTTGATCCGTTCAAATTTTGTTAGATTCGTAATCTACATGTTAATACCACTATTAGTACTGTTTTCAACTTTTAAATTTTGAGTTTGTATTTAATGAATTATTTTACTATAGGAAATCTTGTTTAATTCATATCTTTTCCATATAGCTTTGCTTTGCGTGCAATTCGCGTATGTGTGATCTTAGCGAGACGTAGAATCATTTTACAAACTATTTATTTTGTTTTACTACTGTTGGTGTACTATTCTAATTATGTCCCTTGTTTATTTCATGTGTGATTGCTCGGATCCTTGTATAATCCCCCTGTTCGGCTGAGCTTATCAGCACGGCTTATCAGCCGTGGAACAGTGTTTTTCTCTCACAGCAAATCAGCCACAGCCGGCTTATAAGCCAAAAACAGCCTGCCGAACAGGGCCAATGTCATGTGTTGATCGAATATAGACGGTGAGCACTTTGTGGACGATCAGGAGTACTTCTATGAGCAGGACTAGCAGGAACCTTTTGATCAAGACAAGTATAGCATGGGATCTTCCTTGTTGTCCTATACACCTTTAACCATTAATTTCATATGCATGTGTCCACCTTGTCAACTTTAAGGATTTTCTAAATGTTGTTATCAGATACCTTAACACCTTTGGGTTATGCATTAGGTAGTGATGGCTAGCGCATGAATAAACCATGATCTTGTAACTTGATTAATGTTTATGCAATGAATGTTAAAAGATGACTTTTTAACTACATAAGGTCTTATCTGTAAGTGATCATCCAGGATTTACAGTACAGCTGTGAGGACTACATGGCTCTGGTTTTAGTTGTTTAAAAGACCTTTTTTAGCTTATTAGAGGTTACCCGAAAGGACGCAGAAGGGGTTTGGCGAATCGGGTTTAGTGCAGCTTCTGTCCTTATGTGTATAGGCTGCGGTCGTTGTGCCATATGGAAGGAGGGCTCTACATTTGTTTGTCATTGAAACCTAGCGGCCCTAACTTGTTAGATGAATTTTTAAATGGCTTTATATGATTTTCGGTGTCTTGGGAGTAATTAACTCATGTATATGTAAATCATGACTCACAGTGAAAGTATACACCTCTGCACAGAGTTCAATAAACTAGTATACTAGCCGTGCTCACGGACACGAGCAGCCTTGGAATATTTACATCAAAGATGATGATTCTTGTTGTGTTAAGATACTCATTTACTTATCGTTTATGGTTTTACATTAATTATGCTTACATTGATCATGTGAACATGGGAGTATTGCTACCGTGATGCCATAAATGCTTAAGCTTGATTATCACCTAAAAGCTAAATGCAGTTAACCAGTGTCAGCTTTACTGAGCCTCATTAAACCCCATGTTATATTTGTGGAGTATGATATGTGCTTACCCTTGCTATTTTTTCCACATCTCAGAATGGGTAACAGATCAAGATTGGAATGAGGACTACCGTGATGAGTATTAGGCTTGATGTCAACCAGTTGACTGTCCCTGTGCCGCGAGAAAGTTATTTTTAGTTGCTACATACATTGTTTAAGACTATGTGATGAATATTTATTCGCTATGTAATAAGCATTGTGATGATACTATTTATAATTTGTCAACTTAAGTGTGCGACCGTTTCTGGGGCGCACATAAGGCTTTTATACATCTTATTTTATTCCTTGAAAATGGGGTGTGACAAATGCAAAATAAAGACAATATAAATCCTGTATTAATGATGGTGTGAAAATCTCATGCAAAATAACATGATGGAGGTAGTCACCATAAAGGTGTAAACCTCAAAATTGGGTATAATCTATGTTAACAGTAGATGCCACGTTGTTTATGCAATTTGTATAAACACATCCTAAGGTAATCATCAAAGTTGATGTAGACCTTAGTTATTTCACAAACGAATTGGTACGCACGTTGGTGATAGTCACTAAGTTGTGAATTTAGTGTAGATCTTGCAATAGCAACTACGGTGTTACCTTGTGTATGACCAATAGAAATACGAATTAATGATAGTCATCTTCATAAAAAAATATAGACCATATGTTCTAATTTGTGATGTTGGGTACGTACATTAAGGATAGTTACTAAGTGTTTACTTAGTGTAAATCCCGTAGTAGCAACTGTGATGCTACCTTGTGTATGCAACAAACAAACATAGAACATGCGTGTTATACATTTGATTAGAAAAAATACACATAAAATGTTGCATCCAAGTTTTAAGCGCTTAGAGCTTTAAAATTAAAAGCTTAAATGAGCTTAAATTAAAATGATCACTTGCAAAATAAATAAATAAATAAATTGCAAGATCATGGTCGTTAGAAGGTAAACCGACACCAGTGCATTGTAGAGTCCTAAGCCAAGCTAATAATGTGAGGAGAGGTAGAGGTAGACTGAAATTAACATGGAGGAGGCAATAAAAAGATATTTGAAAGCTTGGGATATACCTAGAGATCTATATTTGAATAAGAGTACTTGGAAAGCAGCTATTGATGTGTCTGAACCGTGACTAGGGGCTCTCGGTGGGTTTCAACTCTAGCCTACCCCAATTTATTTGGGACTAACAAACTTTGTTGTTGTTGTATGGTCGTTAGAAGGGGTATTTGTTTATTGAATTTGCCATATAATGAGACAAATACTTTGAACAATACCATAAACGGACATTTTACAATGATAAAATATCATAAGTACAATAATTGTTAAAGTCAGAGACCTAAACAAATACTCCCTCTGTCAAAAAAAAAAAGAAATTCTCGTTTTTTGAGAAGTCAAACAGTTTGAACTTTAACTAATTTTATATAAAAAAGTACTAATATTCATGGTACAAAATAAGTACCATTAAATTAGTTATAGAATATATTTTCATAACAAAGTTTATTTGGAGACACAAATACAAATATTATTTACTATAAAATTTAAGTAAGTTTGACTGACACGATTTCATAATTATATTCTTTTCTCGAGGCAGGCTCCTCGGGCCGTCGGCCGCGGGCGCAGGAGCCGCAGGCGTGGGGTCCAGCCGGCCGTGACGCGGGAGGCGACAGTCGCCGGGCTCGCGTCCAGTCACCGCCATGGGACCGCAGCGAGGCGCGAGTCGCGGAAGCCGGCCGCGGCGCAAGGCCGCAGGCGCGGGCCGCCAGCCGCGTCCGTGATGACCGACGGGGTCTCTCGCCATGGAGCCGGTCGAGGACTGCCACCGCATGGCAGGGCACGTCAGCGCCACAGTCCGTGCGTGCGGGCGCCAGAGGGGCGCAGCCGTAGTTCGATTTCTTAGAGGTAAGAACGTCTTGATCGAATTGGAAAAACACATCAGTACATACCATTGTTGGATTGAGACTTGCAATCCTTTCGTGTTCTTTTCCAATTAGCACTCGTTCAGCGAATCGAAGAAACTGGTCCCCATGCTTCATGTCGATGATGCGAAAGAATGCAGTAGAGCAAAGGCTTTGGGTGCTTGCCGTTTTTGTAATCTTACTCCTCCGCCGAACATGTGATGCAGATGATTCACGGTGCATCAATCTCGCAAGGCAAGAAGCAGGATGAAGATTTCCTTCCATCACCACAATGGTCGGTGTACTGCTGTACTTGCCTGTTCTTCGGTTGATGTCGTGCCTGTAGTTGTTCTCCTTGTTCGTGCGAAAGTGCTGATAACGTGTCAGAAGTGAATGTAAATGAACGAACTGTTTGTTCTTCGGTTGATGCCGTGCCTGTGTTCTCCTTGTTCGTGCGAAAGTGCTGATAACACGTTAGAATGAACTAAGACTTGGAAGAACCGTCTGTTCCATTGATCTCAGAAAAAGTGAAGGGGTGCCAAAGGAACACGGCTGTTCCAAAGAACATTCCTTTTGGAAGTAAAACTATCAAATCCTACCCACTAATTTTGTACTTTGGATGAGATCACTTTGTGAGGAAGTAAAACTATCAAATCCTATCCACTTTTATCTACCTGATGGATGAGATCACTTTATGAACAGTATCTATTGGTGGCGCCTGTTCGTGGCATCATTGATGAGATCACCGAAGAGATGTCTGTTCAGAGACACCGTTTCGGAACAAAGCTGTCCTAAATTCCCTAGCAATCGGGCCCTTACGTATTAGTCAGAAGTTTGTTGTCCTCACCTTGGCCCTAGAATGCTGAGCATGCACAGGCCGCCACAGGTCAGCATTTCTTGATTTAATATTATAGATCAGTTGATGACGGAAGCCCATCTGCGTGTTGCTGAAACTCTATTTCGCATCATCAGAAATCCGTATGTATTAGTGTCGACGTGTTGTGAAAATATCAAGCTGAAACTCTATTTCGCATCATCAGAAATCCGTATGTATTAGTGTCAACGTGTTGTGAAAATATAAGCGTACGTGGCATGATATTTTTTTTCAGCTTTACATGATTGCTAGGTAATCCGTTTGATTTTTTTTAGATAATACAAAGATTAACTATCTTAAAAAACTCATCAGAATCACATCACTAGAATTACCTGCTTCAGACAATTGTCCTACCAAATTATACGCAGGTACATAACATGTCAACTCCAGATAACCATGCTCACTTGCAGGTCCATAGATAACATAAAACATTACACTACAGGTCTATTAATTTATTTTACATAAAGATGCTGACCGGAGGTTCATATGTGAAGATAGCGCTCACTTGCAGGTCCATAGATAACATAAAACATTATACTACAGGTCTATTATTTTTATTTTACATAAACATAGATGCTGACTCTGGATTGGTGCTGGTCGTTGAGAAGTTCAGTCATCAGGTGGCCCAAACTCAATGGTAAACCCACCCAGGGCTTTGAATCGCGCATGATCCTCGTCAGATATCATAGGCGTCGAAGAGTACATCTCTGAGACAGGAATGTCGGAATTTTTATTTAGACTCAAACGGATGTCGAGGCCCAAATTGTTGACTCGATGCACTTCATGGACACAGCATTTGAATTCGTCAAACCGGCGAACCATGTCATCATGGTCACGCTGCACATTGTGATGCTTGCACCACCGATGATACAAGGCCCATAGTGCTTCATCTGACTCCATGTCCTTCTCCTCAGCAAAAAATTCATTATACAGATTTTCTTCACCTACATAAAAGAAAGTTGGCATCAGTGGACACAAGACAGCGTTCCATTCTACGAGTGGCTCCGAATAACTGTATAAAACATATGATGCCCTCTATTTTTTACCCAAAAAAACGCAGTTTGTAAGATACTTAACATATGAAAGGAAGTGGACTGCTGACGAATATAAGGTAATATATGCTCCCTAAGATACTTTTAACATATGAAAGTAAGTGAACTGCTGACGAATATAGGGTAACATATGCTCCCTAGAATTAAATCCTTAGTCTTCTTAATGTAGGCCTTGTTTAGATTGCCTCAAAAAAAAATTCACTCTCTCTCCGTCACATCAATTTTTAGACACATACATATAGCATTAAATGTAGGTAAAAAAATAACTAATTGCACAGTTTGGTTGTAAATCACGAGACGAATCTTTTGAGCCTAGTTAGTCCATAATTGGACAAAGTTTGTCCAACACAAACAAAACGTGCTACAGTGTCCAGATTGCAAAAAAATTTGCAATCTAAACAAGGCCGTAATAAGAAAAGGACAGACCAGATCGAGGCGATTAAACCGAAAAGTAATGCGCCACGCTTTTTTTGAGAAAAAAACGCATTTTTTTCGTGACCTAACCAATCAGATCCAATCAAACAGGCCCTTTTACAACTACATCAAAATCCCAAGCATGATTACTTGATGAGGCCCTTAGCCACAAGTTTCAGAAGATGTATACCGAAAATAATGCACCACGCTTTTTTTGAGAAAAAAAAAACGCATTTTTTCGTGACCAAACTAATCAGATCCAATCAAACAGGCCATTTTAAAACTACATCAAAATCCCAAGCATGATAACTTGATGAGGCCCTTAGCCACAAGTTTCAGAAGATGTATGCCTGCGGAGGACGAATTGGTGCAGAAAGAGCGGCGAGTGTGCTGTGCGCATCCAAACAACTGCCGCTTGGAAGCATCGCCAGTTAGGTTGATCTGGGGTGGAAGTGCTGCGAGGAGGCGGCTGCCTAGGATCAGATCTCCGCAGGCGTCACCCGAGCGGGCAGCGCGAGATAAAGAGGCAGCCGCTGGCAGAGCGAAGCGGGATCTGGCTGATGCTTCACGGGCAACACGGGCGAGCATGGACGCCAAGGGTGCCATCGGCTTGATTGGAGGAGCTAGAAGCCTAGAACTGATCGGAGGAGGTAGATGAACGGGTCGTCGGTGATGTGGTTGTGCCGCCGCGCCTGCACTAGGGTCAAAACGGATCGGCTACACACCGATATTTGTTTTCGTATTTCTGTCCGCATTCAGACCGGAATACGCAACCACAGAGATATGATTGATATTGACATCATAAATATACGATACGAGTATTTGAATACAAATATGGTATCAGATGTTGAATATCTGAATTTGATATGGACAGATCTAAACCCCTCTAAATAAATTCGGTCTCGAATACAATCAAAAAATATTCGTACTGTTTTCACCCCTGGCCTCCTCCCCTGAATATATACACAGGCACTTGGCTAGGGTTTCGAGGAACTTCTTCAGCCTTGTTTAGTTCCCAAAAAATTTTACCTCTACCCATCACATCGAATGTTTAGACATATTCATAGAGTACTAAATATAGACGAAAAAAAACTAATTACACAGTTCTCAAGGAAATCGCGAGACGAATCTTTTAAGCCTAATTAGTCCATGAAAAGCCTTAAGTGCTACAGTAACCAACATGTGCTAACGATGAATTAATTAGTATTATTAGATTTGTCTCGCAGTTTCATGTTCTATAATTTATTTTTTTATTAGTATCTAAAAGCCTCCAAAAGCTCCTCCCGACATCCTTCGATATATCCGATGTGACATCTAAAAACTTTTATTTCACGACCTAAACGCAGCCTTAACTTCCTGCTGGGCCGGGTAAATGTGCCATGGGCCGCCGTTTGCAATTTCTTATATTTTACTCGAGCCAAAGTCAAAATCAAGAAAACCATTCAGAAAATGAAATTGGTATTATGGTATGTCAAAAATAGAGCAATGCATGATGGCATGGATGATCTTCTTGTATGGCATTACGACAGAAATGGCATGTTTTCAGCAGAACGTGGGTTTATATATCTATCTATATTGCGTATAAAGCTAATCTCACTACCTATTCTTTCTAATTTCACAGCGATTCATGCAATCAATTGACATCCATCCGTCCATTTGGGCTGCCCGCTCATCAATAGCACCGCTGCCCTCTGCCTCCCCTACAGGGGTAAAAGTGGTATAGATAATCCTCCGTTCTGATCCGTTTCGAATCCAAATTTTAAGAATATAGATAAGTGTTTTTAATATCCGTGCGGACGCGGATAATCTGAATCCGATTATATGCGGATGCGGTGTAACAGATGGGATTGGCGAAATCCGGCGTATATGAATTATCTCATAATTAAATGTGGATTATCCACCGCTTATAATAGGATAATCCGAATATTTTAAGGAGCCTAAGCAGCAGCCTAGCCCATTATAATATTGTAAATCCCGAGCGCTAGCAGTAATAGGATGGTTTGAGGTAAAGCTTTTAATTTTTTTCTAAATTGATATGTACTAGCAAAAGTACACGTGCGTTGCAACGGGAGAAAAAACTAGACATTCATGCGAAACGACAACGTAAATAGTACATATCTATGTATGTTTTATTCTTCTTATAAAATTTCAAATCTACATGATAACCATGACATTCATAATATAAGCTCGAGACATAATAGTCAACTTAAATATAAGAAGCAAAACTCATATAAGCGAAACTCATAATATAAATCATTTGTGCACATAATATTTGCTCCGTTACCGGGTCCATCAGCGCCTCTAGGTTGACCCCTGTCACACATAACTAACAGAGCACACAAAATCAATAAGAGTACAAAACTGGGGCATCAGTCATCTTTTTTTTGACCGCAAAAGACTGTAGGGGAGGTCCCCACAGTTACGAATTTTCATTGATTTGAAGGAAGAATGTACTTACATACATAGCTTAACTGAAAGCATCGAGCCAAGGGCATCAGTCATCTTGATTTGGTACAAATACATTTTTTTTGTTCACGCTTCATGTCTTTGATGTAGCACTTTAGCCCATCTTTTGATGGTAGGACTAAACAAATGTGATCCCTTACCAAATTAACTTACCTCATGTTACATTTCTAGTTACCACATTTGTGTGTTTCCAATGCATCCTAATGAGTAACAACACTTTTGCTGAGTCATGTGATCAACTTGAGTTTTCCTCTGATATGTTATTCAGATAAAGTTTCAGTGTCAACCATAGGGAACTCAGTGAAACTTATGATAGTTGGGTCGGTCTTAGATGAATGTTACAATTAAAGTCTGCTTCGAGTTGTCGATCAGTAAGAAAATTGCCTCTTTGCATTCCTGCTTCGGTGTAAATTGGCTCATTCTTGCTTTGATATCATTTAACCTTAGTAGATGTTTTCTTTTTCAACGATGAACAACACTTGAAATTCTCTCTAGTCTACAAGAATTATGCAAGATTCATCAAGAACAGTTGAATGTTCATCGGTTCAACAAACTGAATCTAAGCAAGCAATTAAACACCTCCAAGCATGACTGGCAAAAAATAGTCATCAGCACTGACCGGACAATAATCAGCTCAATTGGACAATAATCAGTTTGATTGGAACACATCCTTAAGGGCAACATGGAGAATAAAAAATATTAGACTTCTGGCAGAGCACATAAAATTGACAAGTGCACATAACCAAAAGATCAATAAACACCACTAACCAATCAATCAATAAAAAGTAATTTTAAAAGAGAGCAATGTTGCTCCCATTTATAACTGACTACTGTATCAAAGGTATGCACTATTAAAAACTATCAAGAAGTATTTGTATATTATAATTGAGCCAAGCTAAAAAGTTACCTATCTGTCATCCAGACATCTTGTAGAACACACATTATACATATTTCCTTTGCCATTGAAAATCACCTTACCTCATATATCCAACATCCTTTATTTGTTGTGGAATTTTCCAACATTCTTATTGCCCTATTGGGCATACCTCAAGATCCAGCAATTAGCAAGCTGCACAATTACTCATTTAGCACCAGTAGAAGAGTACAAGATAAAAAAAAAGAGAACTTGTATACCAAATATTGTGCAACAATAATTTGCAAACTCGAATTCTCCATATGAATGTTTTACAAAAATTTTCTCAACAAGTAGCAAACTTGATTTCTTCATATGAAACAAATTTACTTTTAAACCTCAAAGCAAAGATTAATGAAACTGATAGTCTAAACTGAAGGGAAATAGAATCTAAACTGACTAAAAAATAGAGTAATAACCTGAAGCAACTGGCATGTATGACATCCTCACACAACCAAATTCAGAAGTTTCGAATCCATGTGTGGGCATGGTAGGAAATCAAAAGCTAGAAACTCAACTGACCTAGTAGAGTCTCCAACTCAGTGATCTCCTGGACGTGTGGTGGTGTCACGTGACTGCAGCCGTTGGTGATGAAGATGGTGCTGGAGGCTTCGACGGTGGGTAGGGATGGAGCTGGATGCCGTTATCATCATAAGCAGCGGTTCATGGTGCACGCTCAGACTGGTGTGTGATAAGGTCATCGAAGGCGGGCAGGTCATCGGTGTTCCATTGTTAGCATTGCTGCTGCCTGTAACAGAGTATTTTTGCAGTAGTATGATGTGTTAAAGTGTCAGCAATTGTCACAGAACCTCCTAATTATGATGGCCCACAAGTACACGTCATTGCCATAATGACCTCTGACAGTCGTACTCATGTTCACCATAACGTAAAAGGCCTGCTTTCCTCCGAACAGGATCCAATCACAGGAGTATCGCAATATTACAACAGTTTATTCAAAATATTCAACAGAGTAAAGTAGCGGAAGTCTTACAATAACATAGGTTTACAAACCAGTTTTCAAATCTCAAACCTTATGTAACATTATTACAAACCATTAGTAGAGAAGTATCGGTAGTAACTTTAATACAACACCCAAACGAGATGCCTTGTCCAAAGGCCACACAGTCTACTCGTCGTCGCTTTCTTCCACCACGACGGTCATGCAACAAGGCTCGAAGCAGACTTGTTTATGAACCGCACCTACAACAAGGGGTTCAACAAACCCTGAGTACAAAAGTACTCAACAAGACTTACCCGACTAAGACAAAGACTCTAAGGGCATGCTAGCTTTAGGGAATCAAGGTACGGGTAAATCAATAATCAAAATTTTCTTTTGCAGAGTAGCTTACTAAGGTAAGTCCTTATCTTCAACATTTTACTTTTACCATTGATGGTTCATTAACCAAATCTAGGTGATCCTAGTCTAGATCAAAGTAATTATCATCAAAACCTTTCTCATTCTTTCTTTCAATTCCAGTTCTTAACTACGATGTTGGTGCAAGGCCAAGACTCCTTTCTCGTGGAGCAACGACGATTCGAACCGCTTCATATACCCAGCTGGGGATTCCTAACCACACGACATATGTAGAACCGAATCTAGCATATATCAACTCTTACCCGAATAACCCAAAACCAGAACGTGTCCATCGCCACCCGAGAGCACAGTACTCCTCGAACCCGGCCAAATTCTAGCCCCGAGGGTACACACTACTCTCACCATCTCTCCACTCCCAGTGCGAGGTTAGACGTTCTCGTAATGGACTAACCAAAGTAAGGCTTACCCGACATGGGCACATGGCTAGTACTAATAAAAACTCCATGACGCGAGGGCCAACAACGTACGGTCCTTAACTGATAAGGCGGAAACAATACATTGGGACTCCTCTCCCAATGCACGTTAGCAGTGGCCAAACCACCCGCCCGATCTTACAAGTTTATTCACATTCTTTCAATATTCATTAAGAATGCCGTCATGGCTATGTAAACATTTCATTTAAAAGCTTAACTTCTAAGCATAGCGAAGCATACTACGCATTTTTCATAAAACAGGTATCAAGGGTAATATTGCAATAATCAAGGATGATAATGCAGCAATTAGGTTATCACTCAACTCCTAATTACTTAATGCAATAAACCATAATATAAATAATAAAACAATTGTAAAATTCAAGGTAGGGTTTAAATGCACCGGGGCTTGCCTTGCTCTGACACGACGATTGACTCAGACTCGTGAACTCCTCCGTCTGGTTCGGAACCCACCGACGATCGCTCTTCTCCGGAAGCTTGCTCGACGACTTCGGCTTCCTCGAAAGCGGTGACTACACGAATACATAACATGCTTTAACATGATGCTCGATGATAAACATGATGCTTGAGGATAACATGCCATGTTTACGATTTGAGTACAACTTCCCTTCACGGTACAGTCGTAAACATAAAACATACTAACTAGTAGCGACGATTTCCCGCGATACCAGCTTTTAACCTAACAATTTACTAACGAGCTCAATCATGAAATTAAAGTGCCAGAGATCACAAAAGGGTAGTGACCTAAGGACATCACTCAATCAAAAGGCACACAACACTTAAAGTTCTCCAAGTAACATTTGTTTTCTATTTAAATAATTAGGGCATAATTAGAAGTTGATCAAACTTTATCTAAACAAGCTCAAACTTTTTCTATGGGTCAAGAGTGATTTATAATAGTGTCATAATAAATTTCATAATTTTTGGATAAATAAATTAATTATTAAAATTACTGGAAGTTGCATTTAATCTTTATTGGAACCAATTAATTCTACTGCACAAAGTATTCAAATTCATGATTTAATATTTTTCCTAGATAGTTTATACATTGAAAAGCTTACACAAAAATTTTCATGAATTTTGGAACTCTACACAATTTTTAATGAAATAAACAAATAATAACACTATTCATTTATTTGAAAAAGAAAAAACAAAAACGAAATCGGGCCGATTTTCTTTTTCCCCGCGGTCCGGCCCAGCGAACGGCCCGCTCGCGCGCCCGCGCGCCCGACCAGCCCAGCCCAGCCGGCCTGCCTCGCTCCCTCTCTCTCTGACAGCACGGCCCCGCCTGTCATCTTCTTCCTCCCGCTCGCGCGCTCTCTCTCTCTCGTCCGCGCGCTCGCCTGCGGTGACCGGCCGACGACTGATGCCTCGGTTGACAAACCTAAGTGACCAACATGATCCAGCCATCCCCGCGAATCATCCGCAACCCTAAAAGCTAAGGCTCTCCTTCCCCAGCACCCTTCCCGACGGCCATGGCGGCTCGGGACGACGGCAAGGCGGCTGACCCCCCCCCCCCCCTTTCCACGGCGGTAGCGGTTAAAAACAGGCGAGCATCACGCTCAGGAGCTCACCGTGAACTCACTGACGAACTTGGTGGGGGTAGAGGTGGTCTGGAGTGCCCGGTCGACGGTGAGGCGGTGAGGGCGACCCGGACGGTGGTGACAAGGCGCTGTTCCGACGAACACAGGGTACAAAAAGGAAAACCAACAACGCGATGAGCATCACAGCATCGAGTAGGACCTTGAACATGAAGCGATTAAGCCAGAGACTCACCGAGACAGGCTAGCCACGGAGAGCCCGATCGCGGCGGCGACGGTGACCACCGCGAGGGAGAAAACGGCCCTACCTAGCTCGGGATGAAATGAGGCTCTGCAAAGGGGCTCAGTGCGTGCGCGAAGGCAAGGCGAAGCTGGCTGCAAGAGGGAGTGGCTGGTGGTGCAGTGACGGGGGTGAATTTCGCCGGCGAAAACCAACGGCGGCGACGGCTAAACGGAGGAGAAAAGAACGAACTCGGTGACCTCCACGTATATAGGTCTAGGCACTGTGATCGGCTCTGGAAGGCGCTCGTCGTTGCGCTGGCGTTCCTGGCGCGCGCGAAGGCCGTGGAAACGGCCACGGCGACGGTCGGCCGTCGCCCATGCCGCGCGGTGCCCGACGGTGATACGTCGTGTACTGTAGCTCCCCCCCCCAAATTCTGAAATTCAAACTGCTTTTTCAAATTACTTTCAAATTTGCATAACAACTTGAAAATCTTCCAATGTATGAAATCTTCAGATTTTCAAGCTCTACAAGTTTGATATTGAACACTTTTTCAAATTCTCATTGGATTTTGAAATTTGAGTTTAAATTCAAAAAGGGACACATTTTTCAGATTTGGTAATTTAGAAATTACTTTTGATTTTATATTGAAACTTCAAAATCTCCAAACATCAAAGTTGTATATCTTGACTAGACCTACAACTTTGCTGTTCAAAACTTTTTCAAATTCAGCCTCCATTTTGAAATCTTAGTTTGGGGACAAAAATGAATTAAATCTGAAATTTGTTTATTTTCAAAATTGCTCCACATTTTACACTAAAACTTTGAAAACTCAAAACACCAAAGTTGTAGCCCTTGAAAAGTTCTACAAACTTGGTTTTGAACTTTTTCCCAAATTTTTCTTAGATTTTGAATTATTTCAAAAGGGGTAAAACAGGGTTTTGAAATTTAGGGTTTTCGGAGGGATTTCAAATTGGAATTTGTTTCTACTTTGATTTGTGATTACTTAGTGATCAAAACCTCACCCAAGGGCATCATTTGGACCAACATGACATGGTTGACCAAATGCCACTCTTGGTTGACCAATTAGCTTTTGAAATTCTTTTACATTTCTCTCCAGATTTGAATTTGAATTCGAATAGGAAAACTCGCGACAAGTTTTGGGATTCTAATTCAAACTCAATTTTGGAGCTTCATTTTAGATGTTGTACTTAAGCTCATACCCTACATTTGACACTAGTGTGCAACACAGTCGCGCACTTCAAATTATGCAGGGCATGTACTAAGTATTTGCGGTGGTATTCGAAATTAGGGTTTTCAGTTTCGGAGCACACCACAGAGAAACACATTCAACCTAATTAAGTAAACTCGTTTTAGTTGATGCATAACAAGGTTAACCTAACAGGTATGATGAGCAATGCATTATGATGACATGGCAGATTAATTAGCACTATAACACCCGGGGTGTTACAGCCCTTCCCCTTAAAGAAATCTCGTCCCGAGATTTAAAGCCTTGAGTTAAGTAATGGAAAAGGAAACGTGTCAAGCAAACACGTCCAAGACTTGTCTACAAAACAGGTAGGGGTTTTCTGCATTACAAAGATTTTAAAAGGATAGGTTACAGTTTAAAGAAGAAATTGCAACCTAGATAGAAGCAAAGAACTCCGGGAAATTCTCCAACAGGTAATCCTCCGATTCCCAGGTGGCTTCCTCTTCTGAATGTTGATCCCATTGTATCTTGTACCATTTAATTGTTTTACTCCGGGTAACATGATCCTTTCGATCCAAAACTCGGACAGGATATTCAGAATAGGTTAAATCAGGCTCGAGGTCAACCCCCTCCACATCAACAACTTGATCAGGCACATGCAGACACTTCTTCATTTGTGATACATGAAACACATTGTGCACGGCTGACAGTTGTTCAGGCAGCTTTAATCTATATGCCACCTTCCCACATTTTTCAAGGATTTGAAAAGGACCAATATAACATGGTGCGAGTTTGCCTTTAACTCCAAATCTATTTACTCCTTTCATGGGTGACACTTTCAGATAAACATAATCTCCCACTTTAAACATCAAGGGTCTACGCCTTTTATCTGCATAACTCTTCTGTCGAGACTGAGCAACTTTTAAATTCTTTTGTATCTGCCTAACCTTTTCTTCCGTTTTCTTCACCAGATCAACTCCATAAAACCATCTTTCTCCTGGTTCTGACCAGTTCAACGGAGTTCTGCACCTGCGGCCATACAATGCTTCAAATGGTGCCATTTTGATACTCTCTTGATAACTATTGTTGTATGAGAATTCTGCTAACGGTAAACATTCATCCCATTGATCTTGATAGGTGAGAGCACAGGATCTTAACATATCTTCCAAAATTTGATTTACTCTTTCGGTCTGTCCCCCAGTTTGTGGATGATAGGCTGTACTATAAAGAAGTTTAGTACCTAATGACTTTTGAAACTGTCTCCAAAATTGCGAAACAAACTGAGTACCCCTGTCACTAACAATTGTTTTAGGTATTCCATGTAAACTCATAATCCGAGCAACATATATTTCAGCATATCTAGATGCTCTATAGTCAACCTTCACAGGTACAAAGTGAGCTGACTTAGTCAAACGGTCCACAATGACCCAAATTGAATCAAAGCCTCTTGAGGTCTTGGGTAACCCAGTAATGAAATCCATACTAATATCTTCCCATTTCCAGGATGGAATGGGCAAGGGCTGTAACATTCCTGCCGGCTTCAAATGTTCAACTTTCACTTTACGACAAGTATCACATCTGGCAACATACTTAGCAATCTCAATTTTCATTTTTGTCCACCAGAATCTCTGTTTCAAATCTTGATACATCTTATTACTCTCTGGATGAATAGAAAACCTTGTATTATGTGCTTCATCAAGGATGAGCTGACGTAACTCTGAAATCTTTGGGACCACTGGCCGGTTCTTAAACCACAGCACACCTGCATCATCAATACTGAAATCTGTCTGTTGACCAGTTCTAACTTTTTCTTTGATATGAGCTATTCCAGAATTTGTTCTCTGAGCAGATACAATTTGATCTTTGAGTGTTGATTCTACTGTGACATTAGTCAACTGACTTTGTTGAATTATTTCAATATTCAACTTTTCCAATTCGTAACACAAACTGTAATCTATTGGCTTCACAGTCATACAATTGCAATGATTCTTTCTATTGAGTGCATCAGCAACCACATTCGCTTTTCCAGGGTGATAGTGTACTTCTAAATCATAATCCTTTATTAACTCAAGCCATCTTCTTTGCCTCATATTCAATTCTGACTGAGTAAAGATATACTTTAAGCTCTTGTGATCAGTATACATGTGGCAAGTATTACCTAACAAGTAATGACGCCATATTTTCAATGCATGAACCACAGCTGCTAGTTCAAGATCATGTGTCGGATAATGTTCTTCATGGTGCTTCAACTGTCTCGAGGCATAAGCAATGACTCTGCCTTCTTGCATTAATACACAACCAAGGCCAATACCCGAGGCAACACAATAAACATCAAATGACTTTTCTATATCTGGTTGTGCCAAAACTGGAGCAGTTGTCAATGACTTCTTTAGAATTCTAAAGGCTTTCTCACATTCTGGAGACCATATGAACTTAGTTTGATTCTTCAACAGCTCTGTGATTGGCTTGGCTACCTTTGAAAAGTCAGGTATGAATCGACGGTAATAACCCGCCATTCCTAGAAAACTTCGGACTTCATGAACTGAGATTGGCGGTTTCCAATTCAGAATATCTTTCACCTTGCTAGGATCTACTGCTACTCCTTCAGCTGACAACACATGACCTAAGAATTGCACTTCTCTTAACCAGAACTCGCATTTACTGAACTTGGCATACAGTTGGTGATCTCTCAAACGATTCAGAACAACTCTGAGATGCTCGACATGCTCTTCTTTACTTTTGGAATATACCAGAATATCATCAATAAAAACAACCACAAACTTGTCAAGCTCCGGCATGAAAACTGAGTTCATTAAATACATGAAATGTGCCGGTGCATTGGTGAGACCAAAAGACATAACTAGGTATTCATACAGTCCATATCTGGTGGTGAATGCAGTCTTTGGGATATCTTCAGGTCGAATCTTGATTTGATGGTACCCTGATCGAAGATCGATCTTTGAAAATACCTTTGCCCCCGCAAGCTGATCAAAGAGTAGATCAATGCGCGGCAACGAATATTTGTTCTTAATGGTTACTTCATTCAGCGGTCGGTAATCAACACACATCCTTAAAGTCTGATCTTTCTTTTTGACAAACAGAGCTGGGCATCCCCATGGTGAGGAACTGGGTCTGATAAAACCTTTGTCACGTAACTCTTGCAATTGATCCTTAAGTTCTGCCAATTCATTGGGTGGCATTCTGTAAGCTCTCCGGGATATTGGAGCAGTACCCGGTTTTAACTCAATTACAAACTCTATATCTCTGTCTGGTGGCAGACCTGGTAGATCATCTGGAAACACATCTAGAAATTCACAGACTACCGGTATATCACAAAGTTCTTGTACTGAAGTTGCACATATCCTTTCAACTGTTCTCTTGGGAATAGGAAGTTGGATAAGAAGATGAGATTTATTATCTGGCAGGTTCAACCTTATAGTTCTGTGCAGTGCATCTATAAGGGCTCCTCTTTGGTACATCCAATTCATACCCAGGATTACATCTATATCCTGTTTCTGTAATATTATCATTGAGGTAGGAAATATATGCCCACCTAACTCTATAGGTACGTCACGTACCATCTCCTTAGTACACAGTCGTCCCCCGGGCGACTGGATAAAGAAATCTTCTTGTGTTCCCAAAATTGGAATGTCATGCTTAACAACAAAGGTGCGATTTATGAATGTATGCGATGCACCTGAATCAAATAACAGTACTGCTGGATGATTAGCAATAGGGAACATACCCATCATAACAGGTTCTCCCTCTGGGATTGCACTTGCTTGAGTATAGAATACACGTCCGGTCTTTTTCTTCTCACCCTTACCCTTCTGAACATTCGGATTATTATTCTTGCTCTGAGATTGTTGCTGTTGTGGCACGGGAGCTCTGGGATAGTTGGGATTGTACTGCCTTGGATACGGGCAGTCCTTGGAAAAGTGGTCTGGCTTTCCACAGTTGTAGCAGGGAAAGTTATGGGTGGCTGGAGCTTGGTTTCGAATACCAGGGGCATTCGGCTGTGGTGGATATTGCGGGGTTGCGGCAGGACGGTAAAACGTCTGCGGCTGAGCTTGGTATTGCGGTGGACGATAGGTTGGGCGGAAATGGTTCTGAGGGTGGTAAATAAACTTCTGGCGCTTCTTAATGCCGCCAGACGGGCTTGAAAACACTGGCTTCTTTTTCTTCGACTCTTTGTGCAGTCGGGACTTCTCTTCTGATGCAATAGCCACGTTGACTATCTCATGGTATGTAGCATTATAACAGGTGACTAATGCTTCCTGGATTCTGGTACTCAACCCTCTCATGAAACAGCTTTTCTTCTTCGCATCAGTGTTCACATATTCTGCTGCATACTGGGACAGATGATTGAATTTACCCACGTACTGCAGAACTGTCTGGTTCCCTTGCTTCAGCGAGAGAAACTCCTCTAGCTTCATGGCCATAACACCATCTGGAATATAATGTGCTCTGAAGGCTTCACGAAACTCCTGCCAAGTGACACGGTGGCCAGCAGGCCGTGCGGCGACCAGATTCGCCCACCACGCCCCTGCGGCACCTCTAAGCTGCTGCGCTGCAAACACGGGCTTCTGGTGCTCCGTGCACTGTAACAGTTCAAACTTCTGCTCCATGGTACGGAGCCAGTCATCCGCCTCTAGCGGCTCATCCGCCTTTGAGAACATTGGTGGACGAGTATCGGTGAAATCCACATAGGTGGTTTCCCCTCCATTGTTACGGCCTCGACGACCCTGATTTCCATTCTGATTCTGATTCTGAGCCAACAGGGTAGTGGCATTAACCAAAGCAGCAATAGCCTCTGCCAAGGTGGGTGGAAACGGTGGGGGATTCGAAGTATTGTCCCCTTGCTGGAAAGTTCCAGTACCGTCCATCTGTTGTACACAAACCATATTTATTTACATCGCTTTATTGAATTAAAAAGCAGTTAGTACAGTACTTGCATACACATACAAACTTATCTTATATTATTTCATTACAAACTTGCTCTTAAGCAAGAAACTACCCACTAAGGTTCTTAGAAAGCAGGAAAGACTACTATATTACATAGCCAACCATGTCAACACTTCACTCCTCATCATCATCGCTGATCACGATCACTCCATCATCAACCTCTGGAGCACTTGCACCAGTGACATGACTTGCATCATCCCCACTTTCCATCATGGGTTCATCTTCATTATTGTCCTCAACACCAGGAATAATCACAGCACCAACATCATCTTCTACTGCCTGGGGCTGATGATCGGGATTCATCAGATCATTTAGCCTATGGACTTCCTCATGCAGAACAGTATTGTACTGCTCCAGGTGTGTCACATAAAGCTCCAACTCCCGAACACGAGCTCTGGCTTCTGCCTCCTTTTCCAGAGACTCGTTCTGGAACTGTTTCCAAAAACGCATGTTGCGCTTCAGTCGCTCCACTTCTGATGTAAGCCTTGCAACCTCAGATTCCGAATCCGAGTTCGGATTACGGCTACTGCTTGCTCCATCAACTCTGGCGGCCAACTGATGACGCGGCACTCCCTGGGGACCCGTTTTCTTGTGAGGAGTTGTCTTCACACGTGCCATCCTAAAGCAAGATAGAATTAGGACGATGAGAATAGATAGGGGGATCTGAAGGTTAGCATGAATAGGATTGAACCTTACTTAACCCAAACCACTTTAAAAGGGAAGGTAACTTAAGCAGGTTAATTAAACATGATGCATGCATCGTTCTTACGATCTAACAGAAAGATTTAAGTAACACATGCAAACTTTATAACATAGGGCACTATACATGATACTTCACTACGAAGCTTTCAAATATGAGCTAAGGAAACTATAGAATAGATTAAGATAAGCAAAAGCAATTTGGACCCAAAATATCAATATTAAGTTTGTTTGACCCAAATTATTTTGAAGTTTTGCAAAGTATTACTACAATAACTCGAGTGATTATGCTCTGGTACCAGCTGTCACAGAACCTCCTAATTATGATGGCCCACAAGTACACGTCATTGCCATAATGACCTCTGACAGTCGTACTCATGTTCACCATAACGTAAAAGGCCTGCTTTCCTCCGAACAGGATCCAATCACAGGAGTATCGCAATATTACAACAGTTTATTCAAAATATTCAACAGAGTAAAGTAGCGGAAGTCTTACAATAACATAGGTTTACAAACCAGTTTTCAAATCTCAAACCTTATGTAACATTATTACAAACCATTAGTAGAGAAGTATCGGTAGTAACTTTAATACAACACCCAAACGAGATGCCTTGCCCAAAGGCCACACATTCTACTCGTCGTCGCTTTCTTCCACCACGACGGTCATGCAACAAGGCTCGAAGCAGACTTGTTCATGAACCGCACCTATAACAAGGGGTTCAACAAACCCTGAGTACAAAAGTACTCAACAAGACTTACCCGACTAAGACAAAGACTCCAAGGGCATGCTAGCTTTAGGGAATCAAGGTACGGGTAAATCAATAATCAAAATTTTCTTTTGCAGAGTAGCTTACTAAGGTAAGTCCTTATCTTCAACATTTTACTTTTACCATTGATGGTTCATTAACCAAATCTAGGTGATCCTAGTCTAGATCAAAGTAATTATCATCAAAACCTTTCTCATTCTTTCTTTCAATTCCAGTTCTTAACTACGATGTTGGTGCAAGGCCAAGACTCCTTTCTCGTGGAGCAACGACGATTCGAACCGCTTCATATATCCAGCTGGGGATTCCTAACCACACGACATATGTAGAACCGAATCTAGCATATATCAACTCTTACCCGAATAACCCAAAACCAGAACGTGTCCATCGCCACCCGAGAGCACAATACTCCTCGAACCCGGCCAAATTCTAGCCCCGAGGGTACACACTACTCTCGCCATCTCTCCACTCCCAGTGCGAGGTTAGACGTTCTCGTAATGGACTAACCAAAGTAAGGCTTACCCGACATGGGCACATGGCTAGTACTAATAAAAACTCCATGATGCGAGGGCCAACAACGTACGGTCCTTAACTGATAAGGCGGAAACAATACATTGGGACTCCTCTCCCAATGCACGTTAGCAGTGGCCAAACCACCCGCCCGATCTTACAAGTTTATTCACATTCTTTCAATATTCATTAAGAATGCCGTCATGGCTATGTAAACATTTTATTTAAAAGCTTAACTTCTAAGCATAGCGAAGCATACTACGCATTTTTCATAAAACAGGTATCAAGGGTAATATTGCAATAATCAAGGATGATAATGCAGCAATTAGGTTATCACTCAACTCCTAATTACTTAATGCAATAAACCATAATATAAATAATAAAACATTTGTAAAATTCAAGGTAGGGTTTAAATGCACCGGGGCTTGCCTTGCTCTGACACGACGACTGACTCAGACTCGTGAACTCCTCCGTCTGGTTCGGAACCCACCGACGATCGCTCTTCTCCGGAAGCTTGCTCGACGACTTCGGCTTCCTCGAAAGCGGTGACTACACGAATACATAACATGCTTTAACATGATGCTCAATGATAAACATGATGCTTGAGGATAACATGCCACGGTTACGATTTGAGTACAACTTCCCTTCACGGTACAGTCGTAAACATAAAACCTACTAACTAGTAGCGACGATTTCCCGCGATACCAGCTTTTAACCTAACAATTTACTAACGAGCTCAATCATAAAATTAAAGTGCCAGAGATCACAAAAGGGTAGTGACCTAAGGACATCACTCAATCAAAAGGCACACAACACTTAAAGTTCTCCAAGTAACATTTGTTTTCTATTTAAATAATTAGGGCATAATTAGAAGTTGATCAAACTTTATCTAAACAAGCTCAAACTTTTTCTACGGGTCAAGAGTGATATATAATAGTGTCATAATAAATTTCATAATTTTTGGATAAATAAATTAATTATTAAAATTACTGGAAGTTGCATTTAATCTTTATTGGAACCAATTAATTCTACTGCACAAAATATTCAAATTCATGATTTAATATTTTTCCTAGGTAGTTTATACATTGAAAAGCTTACACAAAAATTTTCATGAATTTTGGAACTCTACACAATTTTTAATGAAATAAACAAATAATAACACTATTCATTTATTTGAAAAAGAAAAAACAAAAACGAAATCGGGCCGATTTTCTTTTTCCCCGCGGTCCGGCCCAGCGAACGGCCCGCTCGCGCGCCCGCGCGCTCACGCGCCCGACCGGCCCAGCCCAGCCGGCCTGCCTCGCTCCCTCTCTCTCTCTGACAGCGCGGCCCCACCTGTCATCTTCTTCCTCCCGCTCGCGCGCTCTCTCTCTCATCCGCGCGCTCGCCTGCGGTGACCGGCCGACGACTGATGCCTCGGTTGACAAACCTAAGTGACCAACATGATCCAGCCATCCCCGCGAATCATCCGCAACCCTAAAAGCTAAGGCTCTCCTTCCCAAGCACCCTTCCCGACGGCCATGGCGGCTCGGGACGACGGCAAGGCGACTGACCCCCCTTCCCACGGCGGTAGCGGTTAAAAACAGGCGAGCATCACGCTCAGGAGCTCACCGTGAACTCACTGACGAACTTGGTGGGGGTAGAGGTGGTCTGGAGTGCCCGGTCGACGGTGAGGCGGTGAGGGCGACCCGGACGGTGGTGACAAGGCGCTGTTCCGACGAACACAGGGTACAAAAAGGAAAACCAACAACGCGATGAGCATCACAGCATCGAGTAGGACCTTGAACATGAAGCGGTTAAGCCAGAGACTCACCGAGACAGGCTGGCCACGGAGAGCCCGATCGCGGCGGCGACGGTGACCACCGCGAGGGAGAAAACGGCCCTACCTAGCTCGGGATGAAATGAGGCTCTGCAAAGGGGCTCAGTGCGTGCGCGAAGGCAAGGCGAAGCTGGCTGCAAGAGGGAGTGGCTGGTGGTGCAGTGACGGGGGTGAATTTCGCCGGCGAAAACCAACGGCGGCGACAGCTAAACGGAGGAGAAAAGAACGAACTCGGTGACCTCCACGTATATAGGTCTAGGCACTGTGATCGGCTCTGGAAGGCGCTCGTCGTTGCGCTGGCGTTCCTGGCGCGCGCGAAGGCCGTGGAAACAGCCACGGCGGCGGTCGGCCGTCGCCCATGCCGCGCGGTGCCCGACGGTGATACGTCGTGTACTGTAGCTCCCCCCCAAATTCTGAAATTCAAACTGCTTTTTCAAATTACTTTCAAATTTGCATAACAACTTGAAAATCTTCCAATGTATGAAATCTTCAGATTTTCAAGCTCTACAAGTTTGATATTGAACACTTTTTCAAATTCTCATTGGATTTTGAAATTTGAGTTTAAATTCAAAAAGGGACACATTTTTCAGATTTGGTAATTTAGAAATTACTTTTGATTTTATATTGAAACTTCAAAATCTCCAAACATCAAAGTTGTATATCTTGACCAGACCTACAACTTTGCTGTTCAAAACTTTTTCAAATTCATCCTCCATTTTGAAATCTTAGTTTGGGGACAAAAATGAATTAAATCTGAAATTTGTTTATTTTCAAAATTGCTCCACATTTTACACTAAAACTTTGAAAACTCAAAACACCAAAGTTGTAGCCCTTGAAAAGTTCTACAAACTTGGTTTTGAACTTTTTCCCAAATTTTTCTTAGATTTTGAATTATTTCAAAAGGGGTAAAACAGGGTTTTGAAATTTAGGGTTTTCGGAGGGATTTCAAATTGGAATTTGTTTCTACTTTGATTTGTGATTACTTAGTGATCAAAACCTCACCCAAGGGCATCATTTGGACCAACATGACATGGTTGACCAAATGCCACTCTTGGTTGACCAATTAGCTTTTGAAATTCTTTTACATTTCTCTCCAGATTTGAATTTGAATTCGAATAGGAAAACTCGCGACAAGTTTTGGGATTCTAATTCAAACTCAATTTTGGAGCTTCATTTTAGATGTTGTACTTAAGCTCATACCCTACATTTGACACTAGTGTGCAACACAGTCGCGCACTTCAAATTATGCAGGGCATGTACTAAGTATTTGCGGTGGTATTCGAAATTAGGGTTTTCAGTTTCGGAGCACACCACAGAGAAACACATTCAACCTAATTAAGTAAACTCGTTTTAGTTGATGCATAACAAGGTTAACCTAACAGGTATGATGAGCAATGCATTATGATGACATGGCAGATTAATTAGCACTATAACACCCGGGGTGTTACAGCAATTATATTAAAGCGTCAAAACAAACATCTATCAAGGAACATATCCTTGCATCTTCCCTTGAAATGAGCACCAACCAAAACACTGGAATCCATGGTCCTTCCCTGCTCCAGTAATTCGTAACCTTTGTCCACTTGGCTGGAGAAAGATAAAATTATAAGAAATGTGCTAAACTCCCCAAAGCAATATACAGAGATGACTCCTCCTGACAGAATCGAGATTCTACATAGAATAGAATACGGCACTCATGGAAGCACTTACATAATCTATACCGTAAACAGGTGGCCGATAATAATCTACTAACCTGGTAAGGAGGGCAGTGAAATCTCACCTCCTAAAACAACAACAACAAAAACTATAGTAAGGAGAAGATATAAAAAGTTTTAAACCCAAGTTACTTGAGTGAAATCGATAAGCAAAAACACCAAGCCATTAGTCTGGTCAATCATAAGGAGAGGATGTGAGTGATGGTAACATTTTTTGCTTTCTTTATATAGCTCATCGTATCAAGCCAAGGTTTGAGTCAGCTAAGTAGGGAGCACAATAAATATATTGACGCCTCCTGGTCAAAAGCAACCAAGCAATATTTCTTACCTAAAGAAGAGGGTGAGCGGTGCCAACAGCATGGTGGCCTTTGTCTGCAACATTTATAAAATTATATGAATCTTTTTTTTTTCAGATAACGAAGGGAGCATAACATCACATGAGTAAAAGCATCTGTTAATAAAATACTCTGTACACATACCTTTGAAACAAAATAGTATGTCTTCCCGTGTTCCTATACGCATCCACCAAAGATGTATTCACGGTCACTGCAAAAGAATGGCCTATAATATCCAATTTGACTTGTAGATTAACAACTCGGCGAGATCTGAATTTTGAAAGTCAGGCGTGCACTTGTTCTGCTAGGCGAGATCAGATTTCAAAGTTTAGGTCTGCACTTGTTCTTGTCGGCAAGATCAGAGGATATCCCAATGACACCTTTTAATTTTATAGTTCCAACCAAAAAAGCAATAAAAAGCGAAAGAAATTTGTGTCAAACATGGAGAAGCAAAAAAAAGAAACAGAAAAAATCCGTGTCGAACTTGGAGTTTCATGTCAAACATACCCAGGATTTTTCTAATGGAATTCGATTCCAATCAAATTCCAATTCCGACTCGCTTCGACAAAATCTCGTCTTGCGCCGCTGTGCCTCCGCCGCTTTGCATAGCGCCGCCAATGGTAGCTAAGACGGTGGGCTAGGCGCGCAGCGGCGCGAGAGCCACCCACGTGCGGAGGCACGCAGTGGAGTCGTCTGCGACGGCGGCGGCCTCGGGCGAGGCGTAGGAGTCGGCGTCCATGCCGGCCTGGAGGAGGAAAGTGGCGGAGCGTGACGGCGGCAGCCTCAGGCGGGGCTTTTTTTATCGAAGAAGAAGAACGACGGCGAGAGGAGCGGAGCGTCATGAGTTTTCCATCCGAGCTAATGGGCCGCAATTGGGCCAAAAGCTAGGCAGTGGTAGGACAGTTAGGCTAGTTTAGAATGGGTTGGACGACTTTTTATTATTAGGGATAGATATGCAAGCCTGTGCCTCCTGTCGCCACTTTATTGCATCTTTTAAGTTACCTAATATAAAGGTTGTACATTAAAATTACAGGCAACGAAAGAATTATCATCTACCAAAGTGAAGGATTCGTACATGGCAGGGAGTGAAGGCGAAGTTTTGCTTAATTAAGAATATTTATTTCTTTTACACGCTTGTTTTACACTCTTAAATCCAAACTAAGAACTTGTATTAATTTTGTGAGCTCTTAAATCGAAGTGGTAGATTGATGGTGGTTGTTTCAAGCTGTATTACCGCTTTACGACTTTGGTTAATGAATTGTTTCTCATCATAAAAAAACAACATGTAAGCACATATTATCCAACTTAAAAAAGTCTGCTTCCGTTCCGACACCGGTCCGTACCATTTCCGACATCCTAAAAATCTGTATTCGCATCCGAATCCGTGTAATATCCGATCCGCTCCGAATCCGATAAAAAAATATGGATTAGCATATGAGAAAGTCATTATCCGCTCCGACCCGATCCGTTTTCATCCCTACTCCCCTGTCGGTTTCCCTTCTCCACATGCATATGTGCGGAGCGACAGAATAAATGCCTCCTCTCCTTTCCCGTACCACTTCTCCGCATGCACCCACGCTGCCGACCCAACTAATCAGCGAACGACCGCCGATTGCAACAGTCAATCCCACCAGCCCCGCAACTTTCCTTTTTTTAGAAAAAAAATATTTTCGTAACTTTTTTCTGAAAGTTATAAAGTTATACTTATAACTTTTACATATAACTTTTTGCATAAAATTATCATCATATTTTCTTATAAAAGTTGCAAAGTTATGCACATAACTTTTACGTATAATATTTTGCGAAGCATAACTTATTAACACAATTTTATAGAAAGTTACAAAATTATATGCATAATTTTTATATATAACATTCTGCGGAACAAAACTTGTCACCAGAATTTTTATAATAAGTTTTTTATATAACAAATATGTCGAATAACATAACTTATACCCATAATTTTTAGTATCTAACTTTTTTATGTAACTTATTCTAGGCAAACTTGTAAATCTAAAAAAAATGTTTATAGTATAAAAATTGATAGGTTACTATAAAAATAAAAGATTAGGATAGCAAATAAAATGAAAGGATGAAAAAAATAAAAAAAAAAGACCATCTCACGGACACAATGCTGAAAGGATGAAAAAATGAAAAAGAGAGAGAGAGAGAGAAGCTCTACAAAACCACCGCACGTTTGTTCCGAACGGATGGCTCGTGGATGACTAATTCATGGGTGGCCTACGCCCACCCCTGAAACGGTGGAATTCGTTCGTTCCCAATGAACGAATGCCAAAATGGAATTGGGCCACGTTGCAGCCGACTCGAGGCGTTCGTTGCTCCATCAATGGCTGGCACCCCAGCAGGAGAGGGAAGGGGGCGCAGGGGCCGTCACCCCTCCTAAAGGGAGATGGCGGCCGGCAGCTGGACAAGACGCGAGCGAGAGAGCGTGCGGTGGCTGAGGATGGGGAGGAAATAAAACCTAGGGTTTTGGGGGCAGTATATATATGAATGTTAATACTTAGGGCAAATTTCGTATGTTGGGCTTCTTTGGGCCTGTATTTGCGTTCGCTGCTAAATTGCCGGGTTCCCGACGGGTACTAGCATAACGTTATCTTACCGGCTTTACCCGACGGGACCATTTTTTGCCCGTTAAGAACCCCGCGGGTACTGATTTTGTCCCGTCCCCGTCCTCTAATGGATCAAATCCCCGTCGGGTAGGGTCCGTTGCCATCCTTATCTCCCTTTGTCTCTCGCTCCTCTTGGCCACTCCCGCAGGCCACCGCCACCGGCGCACGATTCGCGCCGTCGCGCGCCCGAGCGCTACCGTGCGTCTGTGCCGGCCATCTACCGAAGCCCCCAGCCCAAGTCTTCTGCCCCTTCGCATGCAGCGTGCCCTGTGCCTGTGCTCCCAGCGCCGACGCAGGAGACCAGCCGTGATTGGGCGTTTGCTGCTTGTACTTTGGTCTGCAAGGAAGATGATCTTGCGTCTCCAATTTCTTAACCTGATTGGGGACAACGGGAGGTGGATCTTGCCTGACACAAGCATACATCTCATCCTGACACAAGCACTAGTAGATTTGTGAGATTTTTTCTTTGCGTTTTGTTTGCAAATTTGGTATGCAAGGGAGCTGCGATTTGTAAACTGAGTTTATTTCATGTTGCTATAAGATCCGTTTTTTTGTCCATATTTCTTTGTTTTTTGTCCACATTTCTTCTTCTGGATTGTTGATTCAAGTGCTTGTACTTGGGCACCAAGGAGGACATGTACTCGGGTACGGGGGTACCCGGCGGGTACGTTTTCCCCGGTCGGGGACAGGGATGGGTAAAATCTATCCCCGAGACCGGGGACGGGGACGGGGAGCAGGACAATCTTGCTGTGCCGGGGATAAGAACGTTCTCCTGATACCCGTCGGGGATGTACCCATTGCCATCTTTACGCAAGATCACAGGTATCATCATTTTTTATTTTACTTTCTAGTTGATTAATTGTTTAATTTCTAGCAATAGGATCAATCGGAACTAGAAGATACAGAGCTCAACGTTTGAACTGAACGTGCAATGCTACTATTGCCTGACCCTGATTTTGACATTATTTTTTTTTGAAGGATTAATGGGTAATCATCATGAAACCTAAAAGGAAGACAATTGAATCTTTTTACAAGAAAGCAAGAGATCAAGGATAAAACACTGATACAATTCACACACGTAGAGTACTATTCACTTAAAACATGTGAGTTCTTTTCTTTTTCTTTTTTTTTGGTGTTCGTAGAATACCAACTCCATTTAAACAATCTAGCCATGTATGACATGGATATATTCTCCAAAATTACTATAGGTTATTAATATAACATAGCCTTTTAATCTGTGTTGCTCTTTCCGGTGCTTAACTTTTTCATAAATACCCGGGGCAATCCTTAGCCAGCGTGAAACTATTGAACCGTCCCCAGCCGCAAAATCTCCTACCTTCGGCCGCAGCTGAGCTACAGTTCCTAGCTGAGACAATTCCAGCCGCAGCCAAAAAATCTCCTACCTTCGGCTGCAGCTGCGCTACAGTTCCTCGCTGAGACAATTCCAGCCGCAGCCTGCTGCAGCAGCGGCTGTATAGCTCAGCCGAACATACAATTGAGCAGGTGAAGAGTTATGAGCATATTTCGGCACGATTTGGTGAATATTTTCCGCCCGACAGCACTACTCGGTGAATATTTTTTAATAGACTTAGTGGGAACGTTAAGACACACGAATGATGGCAAAAACACCGGACAGTCAGCAATTCAAACAAAATGAGATCTCAAGAAAACACTGACCTACCCAAAGAACCAAAAGCTGATAGTGTAATGCTGAACCACCAACACGGATAAAACTTTTTAGATCTTCTCATAATATTTGAGAGGCAGAATTCAATCAGAATGAAACACTCGCTACCCGGGGAACAAGAGAGCACACAGGCAAAACGACTTCCTCCCAACTCCAAAACTAAGCTTAGAAGACCATCTCGTGGGGCTTGTCACCATCCCTGAGAGAGAACCGGGCACCAAGGTAGGTTTTCAGCTCTGGAACAGCCTCAATAGCCTTGATCAGAGCAGCATCCACAGCCTTCTGGTCATCCTTCTTGAAGTCAGGCAGAGACTTGGATGCCTGCAGGTTCAAAAGATATGAAGCACGGCAAGTACTACGTGGAGCACGAACGAAATGCAAGGGTCGATGAAACAACAGATCATGTTACTCGTACACCTACCTCCTCTGTCTCAAAAAGCTCGCCCTCGGTCTTCTTCGCCTTCTGCTGCTTCTCCCTGGCAAAATACTTGTCATCAAACTTTGCGACATCAACACCAGAGATGTCAACCTTCGTTGATGTAGCAATGACATAGGTCTGGTTCACACGGCGGATCGGTACTCCATTGATCTTGAAAGGCCCTGAAATATAACAAAAACATTAAGAAACTGATGACAGGAAAACATTATCAAGTAGAACAGGATGGGAAAAATACAACTCCTTTGCATGCATGAACAGAGGCATGCAGCTAGACAAGCTGCAGGGTATGGTTGTAATAGTGAACAGGATCGTTCTATCAACTGTTAACTAAATCCGAACATTCCTTGGAGTCTTCGCTTACATTACTTAAACTATATAATAAAAATGTTTCCAGCAGGTCAAAGGCATGAGAATGCAGACAGAACAGTCTATTTTTTTTAACCATGTGACAGTGTCATCAAAGAACCAATGCTTATATCACACATACAGGTTCCATAGTCCAAACTGGATTCGGATTCATTAAAAACTCGGTTCAACTATTCAAAAATGTGCAGATTCCTTAAAAACCCAGTTCACCTATTCAAGTAAATGTGTAGTTGCAAGACAATCTTCAAAGTACCTTATTATTCCAATTTCTAATACATACACCACGTCGTCACACCAGACTCTACAAATAATATAGCTCCCAGATCGAGCTAACCAGAGTAAGCATTTACAACTAACTTTCAACTGATTAAGCATAAACTACAAAACTTTTAACAACGGATAGATATAGATCACACTACTCGGCTAGTTGCCTGTGATTAGGGGCGACGACGCGACCGACCACAGCAACAAACCAAAGGGATAAGTGGACTAAGCGTGGCTCACCAGAGATGAGGAGCAGGCCGGACTTGAGCTGCTTGAGGAACACCACTCTCTTCCCCATGAAGCGCCCCGCAAGGAGGATCAGCACCGTCCCGGGCGTGATGCTCGACCTGAACAAACGAAGGGCGATTGGAATCAAATCTCCACGCAAAATAAACACGAACACCACGCGGGCTCCGACTTGAAGGAATGACTTCGGCACCTGAGCTTGGTGGGCTTAGGCTTGCGGGTGCTGGGAACGCGGGGCTTGACGTCGTCGGCGGGGTAGAACTTGGGTTCCGCGGCGGCTGCGGGCTTCTCGGCCTTGGGGAAAGCGCCGCCGTTCTTGGCCTTGATGGCCCACAGCCCCCGGCGGTGGTACGCGTGCGACCGCGACGCGCGCTTGATGCCCATCGACAGCTTCGACGTCGGCGCCATTGGATCGGAGCGGTACGAGGCGCTGCTTCTGCTCGGGGACTGGGGGCGGCGGCGGGCGAAGAATGGAGACGAGGGTTTGGTCACGGAATTTATATGTGTGCGCGGCGGGGTAGAGGTGGAAACCCTAGGTCCTTGGGCTCCTCTGCGTGTAGTAGTGGGCCTAAATGTTGAGGCCCATGCGCCTCTTGTGCGGGTGGCGTTTAGACGGGAAAAAGTCTACTTTTCCTCCCCCAACTCTCAGCATAGTCCGTTTTTCCTCCCTCAACTTTAAAATCGGACAAACCACCTCCCTCAACTTTTCAAACCGGTGCATTTTACCTCCCTCGAGCGGTTTCGAAGGCGGTTTTGCTACAGTAGAAGGTGGTATGCTACAGTACCGGTGGTTTTGCTACAGTGTCCGTGTTTTTGCCTTTTTCTTTTTTTATTTATTTCGGCTGAATCTTTGAAAAATCATAGTAAATCACAGAAAAATCATAAAATGGAAAATCTAATTTTGTTGCACTCCATATGAGTAGATCTACATAGTAAACATATAATATGGTATACTTTAGTACAAAGTTTTTGCTATGAAGGTTTTGTCTTTTTCTTTTTTATTTATTTGGCTGAATCTTTGAAAAATCATAGTAAATCATAGAAAAATCATAAAATAGAAAATCCAATTTTGTTGGACTCCACATGAGTAGATCTAGATAGTAAACATATAATATGGTATGGTTTAGTCCAACAAAATAATTATAGAAGCTGCAGCTATGAATTATTGCAATTAATTACAGAAAAACATAGATCTAAAGCTACAACAAAAATTTTGTACTAAAGCATACCATATTATATGTTCACTATATAGATATGCTCATGTGGAGTCTAACAAAATTAGATTTTCTATTTTATGATTTTTCTGTAATTTACTATGATTTTTCAAAGATTCAACCGAAATAAATAAAAAAGAAAAAGGCAAAACCTTCATAACAAAAACTTTGTACTAAAGCATACCATATTATATGTTCACTGTGTAGATCTACTCATGTGGAGTGCAACAAAATTGGATTTTTCATTTTATGATTTTTCTGTGATTTACTATGATTTTTCAAAGATTCAGCCGAAATAAATTTTAAAAAAAGAAAAGACAAAACACGGGTACTGTAGCAAAACCACCGGTTACTGTAGCATACCACCGTCTACTGTAGCAAAACCGCCTTCAAAACCGCTCGAGGGAGGTAAAATGCACCGGTTTGAAAAGTTGAGGGAGGTGGTTTGTCCGGTCTTAAAGTTGAGGGAGGAAAAACGGACTATGCTGAGAGTTTGGGGAGGAAAAGGAGACTTTTTCCAGTTTAGACGAGCTCAGAGCCATTTTAGGGCCTGTTTAGAACACAGGAAATAATTCTGTTCCTGTGAAATTTTCTGCATGTATAGTTTCTGAAAACATTTTGCGTTCCAAACAGGTCCCTGACAGTGCCTTCAGCGTGTTTGGATTTGAAGTTCGGAACGCAGAGGTAAATGTAGTTTTCTTTTGGTATAGGAAATGGTTCCAAATCGCGGGCACTGTGCAAAACAGTCACGCTAAAATGGGGCCTTCCGCTGCTTAACCATTACTACACTCTTCTGTCTCTAAATATCTATCGTTTTCGCTTTCTGAGAAACAACTTTGATTAAATATATATTAAAAAATATTAATATTTATGATACATAATTAGTATCATTGGAAAGATCTTTAAATCTAGTTTTTTAATAAATTTATTTGGAGATATAAATGTTGTACGTATTTTTTTACAAATCAAATCAAAATTGTGACATGTACACCAACGGCAACAGAAATTTAGGGACGGAGGGAGTATGTCTGTATACATAAAACACGGCTATGACTGTCAAATCACATTGATATCTTGGGCTTTGAACTGTGACTGCGTTTAGTTCGCGAAAAGAAAATTTTTAGGTATCACATCGGATGTGTCGGAAGGATATTGGGAGGAGTTTTTTGGATACTAATAAAAAAATAAATTACAGAACCTGTTAGGATACTGCGAGACGAATCTAATGATACTAATTAATCCGTCATTAGCACATGTTAGTTGCTGTAGCACTTGGCTTTTCATAGACTAATTAGGCTTAAAAGATTCGTCTCGCGATTTCCCCGAGAACTGTGCAATTAGTTTTTTTTCCATCTACGTTTAGTACTTCATACATACATGTATCAAACATTCGATATGACAGATGAAGGCAAAAAATTTTGGGACCTAAATAAGGCCTGTGATTGCGCTTCCTCATGATTCTCGGCGACCAATTCGGAAGTGACATAACACTCCACATTCACTGAAGCAAACACGAGAGAATGTCATATGGGCAGAACTGCAGAACTGCAAAAGTTATCTCATCAATAAAATCCGATTTTATGTAAATAAACATATGCCTTGTCATACGAAACTTCCACAACATGGGCACTGCCACACTGGTAAACAAAATCTGCGCTTGCTGAAAGGAGTTGCTGGTGCTTCACGACTTTGACAGGGTCGAACAAAGCCCAGTTACTCCCCTTTCCAGAGCTCAGCAAACTCATCAGGCTCCAGCGTGTTCTCCATCTCGTGCATCTTCCTCCTCACCTTGGCCTTCACCTTCTTGGCATATTTGCCTGCCTTCTGCCTCTTCTCTAGTGCACGGATCTGAAGGAAACCAAAAAAGAAGTGTCAGACGTAGAGTGACAGAAACATTTTTTTTATGCAAGAGTGACAGAAACATTGAGTTCTAGTGGGACAATATCACATGTAGTACAATGCTTAGTCCTCAAATAAACACCACTGGTTATTTAGGTTACAACAAACTACACTGTGAACTTGAAGCAAGTGCAACAAGCATAAGTAAATGTTTTTCATTCTTAGCTCCAATTCAAGGAAAACAGGAAGACACAGTGTTGTACACCACAACGAGCAATTCATCCAAAATAGTTAGTGGCGTGCACTATGTTCTATTGTATACTGATCTGAACATGCAAGCATAATCCTCAATGCTTTAAAGACGATATTAGTACCAAATTTAGCTCAAATCTCATTCTTAGATAGTTCCAACACTCGATTCTCCATTAAAATGTGCACTGTGACTTCCATATTAAGTGTTACATGGAGAAATTGTGCACTATCACCAGCCTCATAATTTCTCAACTCTTTTTTAAAAACTTAAAATTGAAGGAATTAAATAACACATGGTATCAACTAGCCCCTGATGAAAAATAATTAACCTGGGTTGCCTATAGAATAGTAGTAACGCCTACAGGTATATTCAAACATATGAACAATACTCGGCATCAAGACAGTGAATTAACATACCTGATTGGGGGAAATGTAGTATGGGTTCTCATACCATGTAGGACCACCAAAACTACCACCAAATATTTTGATTGGATTCAAACAGAACCTGGGGCCAACCTACATAGAGTAATCCAAGCACAAATTATTTAGAGAAAACTAGGAAACACGTAATGTATCCATATAGAAGCTCGGTGCAATTACCTCAATAAGTGTCATTTTATCCAGACCACCTTTATCAATTTTATCAATCTCATTGTGAGGAACCGAAATCTGCCAAAGTAGGTTGGTTCTAAAATTCGAATGGTGCTAAAGACATGAACTTTGCATTGCACATACAAAAAAATGAACCTAATCCAAACAAAAATTCAATCTGACAAATGGAGAGATAGATCACCTGGTAGTTTCGAAACCAAACATGGCCATCCACAATGGAGAAGACAAATACATGGTCATGGAATGGTTTTGCTTTACGGTGATCTTTAGGAGTAGCAAAGATCTGCACAAGTACAGGTAATGATTTCACAATCATGTTTTACAAGAATCTTCTACTTCATAAGAACTTATTTGGTCCCATAAAACACATGAATATGAAAGTTCACATACATCATCAACAAAAGTTGGTTTGATAGTATAAGCAGTATTAACTTCATATACACCATCTTTTTGGTTTACAGTGAGCAATGGAAATGAAAGATTAGATAGCAGCGCGCAAGGTGTTCTTATGTTCCCATCGTTTCCAAAGAAAAGAACTAGAGCCAACATATGGTAATCTTCAATGCTCATGGATTAAAATCCAGCAAAAAGGTGATACGATTTTATTTTAGAAAATTTGCAAATTTACCACTGCGTCAAACACCAGTCTGCTCTTTTACCACAGGGTGTCCCAATGACAAGTGGGTCCTGGTTCACCTGTCATTGAGATATCCAGTGCTAAACTACCAAAGTGGAGTTTGACCCTGTTGTATGTTTGCAAAATCCTCTTAGATCTTTATCATTAAAAATCCAAGCTGTTTTCATACCAAAGAGAAAATGGCACAAGCAAATCTGGATAATTGGACAGATCAGTGCACTTCATTAATTTGTTAAAAAATGCTTAGCCACATGTAGGTATGGCATAACATGTGAAACCAGTTACATACCTGAGTTATCATTTCCTTCACAAGCTTCCAATGAGGTTGCTCATCAAAATTTGTAGAAAATGTAAGAAGTGGGCGTGACCCTTTCAGATGGTTACCGGTAAGCTTCAACTCCTCCATGGTGTGAACTACAATAAACCACATCGTGATTAATCGTTAACTCATGACAAAAGCATACAAATTATAGACTGGAGTGCATAAGACGGCCACATTGTAAGTATTATTTGGGCAATAGCATACCAGCATTAACTAGAAATTTCACTGATGGTCCTCCAGGAGACTTCACCATCCAAAGGTAAAGATCCTTCTGTTTTCTACACTGTAATACATGAAGGAAAAAACTTCAGCCACATAATTCAATAAGTTAACAGAACTGAAAAGTCTAATGCATATATATATTGAACAATTATGATTGTAGGACGGCGTATGGCACAGATGCAGTCAAAGATAACACCCATTGCCCAGTAGACAATTTGGCACCAGAGCAAAATGGGGAGTTGCTTACTCGATACCTGAGAGCCCAGAGAACATTCATAGAACGAAATCATGGACCAAAGCCAAAGTTTGAGATTTGGTTTGTGCCACTGACTTATACAGTGTAAGACGTGCGATTTACACAGCTTGTTCAGGCGCCAAGTAAGCAACCATCATCATGTCAATGGTAACAAAATTTCCACCACGCGGGGTGGAAGCATAGTAGAAGAGCTATACCTCGAAGAAGAGGCAGCTGGAGCAGCTCCTGAGCTCGAGCAGCTCGTTCAGCGCGCTCCCCTTGCTCTGCTTCGACTCGACCTTGCTGTCCTTCTTCGCGTGCGGGAGCAGCGACAGCACGTCCTGCATCAGATGCCGATACCTACGCCGAGCACGCACGATTGAATGGAATCACCCACCACAGGAGACGAGTTACGGCACTACAAAGGGGGGAAAAAAACAGGGAGCACTCACCTGTACGTGATGCGACGGGAGCAGGTGATGAGCACCTTCTCCCTGTTCCGGAACGGCGCCACCGCGGCCCCGGCGCCCGCGGAGGCGGGCTCGGCGTCGGGGGCCGGGTCCTTGAAGCCGAAGAGCGTGCGCTCCGGGCGCGCCGGCGCTGAGTCGTCGGGCTTCTCTGCGCCGGCCGCCTCTGCCGGGGCGTCGGTGCGCTTCCGCTTCTTCGCCATGGCACTAGGTGCGCTTCCGCGTGGGCTGGAAAGCGCGGCGGCGGCGGCGAACGGTTAGGGCCTGAAGGGGGCAGCAGGCGCGGGGACGCGAGCACGACGGCGAGCTAGGGTTTAAGCCACTCGGAGCGCTTGGGGTCTGCTTGTTGAGACTTGAGACAGAGGCAGTAGGCACGCGTCAAGTAGGCCTGATGGGCCAGTATGGCCTAGCAGTGGCTTATCCACCACGGGCCAGGCCAAGCCGGTCCTGTAAGTAGGCCGGCCCATATTCATAAGACGTTTGGATGTAGAGCCCCGGCCCCCGGTGGAGCACACGAGAGATGCAAAGCGTTCCGAGGAAGAAAAGAACTGAACAATCCAAATCCAATAATCCCATACCGGCGGGCAGAGGATGCGTGCAGTTGTGTGGATGGTATATATAGGGGGTGGGGTGCTAACGGAGGACCTTGCCTTAAACTAATGAGTAAGGAAAACAAAGCGATGCGGTGAGAGCCGCACGCAGTGCGGGGTCAAAACCTGCACCGCAATTTTTGAAGGGGGAAGAGGCTGGCGCGGGTACTGACACTGCCCTACTTTGCAGGACTTGCCTGTGCGGGCCTCCCTACCCACCAAAGCAAAATCTAAAAATTCATTTATTCATTTATATTATATATAATTCTAACTAATAATAATATTCTAACTATACTAACTAAAAATAAAAATTCATTATATGCTAAAACTAAAATTTATTTATGCGCTAAAATAAAATAAAACCAAATAAAAATGGGAAATTCACAACGCCGCAAATTGTAAAGTTCATTGAATCATTGATTGGTCGGGACAATTCATTTAGGACTCCCTCCTTTCCAAAAAGATCCAACTAGATTAGTGATATATTAAAGTTTGACCAAATTTATTTTCTCTAAAAATATTACTCCCTCCTTTTCAAATATAAGATGTATTATATTTTTTTACACATTATAAATAGCGATAGTCATCTTCAATTATTTGCTACATTCGTATATTTTCTATTAGATATATGGTATTTCTAAGTTCACAGTAAAAATTATATCTAGAAAAGCTAAATCGTCTATAATTTAATAATTTTAAATGAAGGAAGTACTAAATAGATATCATTTTATTTGTCATGAGAAATATTTTCATAATGTACTTATTTAATACTATAAAATTTAATATTTTTTTACCTACCGTCGAACTTTAGGCGCTTTAACAAGAATGCGTGTAGAATATTTGTATTTTTTTAGAACGGAGGTAATAAAAACTATCCCTTTTTTCAACAAATAGCACTTTCAATTTCATAATGCATAACTTAATTGCGTTCTGTACGACTGTGATTTCAAAGACATTTTTTCTTATTTGATCCAAAAATTTAGGAGACGAAACTGACAAAAGTCACATCGCTTTTTTTTATATATAAAGTCACACCAACCGGTAGAAGTACAAAACTTAGAATTGTAGTTAGCAGCACTCACACCATTTGGTAGATATATATACAAAACTAAAAATTGAAGTTAGCAGCCCCCCATATGTTAGGTTCTGTTTAACATAGCTGTAGGAAAGTGTACGCCTGCCACCCGCGTGCAATGACCTTTGCTACTTTCCTTTGTCTCTCCATGAGCTCTGATAGAGGGGCATTGTACAAGTTGAGAATGTCTCTTTTAGCACACATGTTTGTGATGGTTTTCGCGATGTACTTTGATGAAAACAAGCTACCAACTCAGATAATATAGGCCACCACAACGGTTTGGTTGCGTCCTCAAACGCGAACTTACATTGCAACAGCAAGCAGTAATGAAGAAAATAAGTACTCCCGTGAACCAAAAGCAACTTCTTCCCACTCGCATGGAGCTTGCGGCTCCCTCCGACAATGAGATTTTGGTACCTTCTAAATTTCAGTGCACGAGAAGCACACATTGCATGAACAAAATGCCCGAACTATAGAGAAATAAATTCACTTCATCTGTATCTTCTATACCTAATATTAAAGAGGCAAAATTTCTCTTTATTTTTTATCCACCTCCTCTTAATTACCCAGATAGCATAGAATTTCCCATGTTTCGTATGTGATCCGGACTTGTTACCCATACTCATACGAGTTAGGAAACACGCGTCTAGAGATGATGAAT
Source organism: Saccharum hybrid cultivar R570 (assembly GCA_038087645.1). Lineage (NCBI taxonomy): Eukaryota > Viridiplantae > Streptophyta > Magnoliopsida > Poales > Poaceae > Saccharum > Saccharum hybrid cultivar. The sequence continues at coordinate 5,592,092 of JAQSUU010000198.1, forward strand.
ACATAGCCAAATTTGAATATGTATTGATTCACGCTCTACATATCTTGTATGTGACCTACACTTATAACATGTGTTTATTCATATGGGTTATAACAACTCGCATCTAACAATGATACGGAGTCTGTAGCACACGAACACATTTGCTAGTAAACTAACAAGATCTATCGTAATCATATAAGTTAAAGTACTTGTTTATCATAGGCAGACGATATAACAAAAAAATATAAAGAGGCTTTGAAATCGTACGTGTTGATCAAATGATTTTTGAAAGGGTTTTGATGTCGCCCAGAGGATGCTGAATAGGCGTTTTTGAAATTTATAACAACAAACAAAACCTCATGATAGATTAGCAAAGAACGGAACTTCCGCAAATTCTAACAAAACTTTCGTACAATCTTGCGGAATTTCGCACACAACAAAATCACACAAAGTTCACTGCACCTAAAGAGTTCAGGAACGCCCCCTCCCTCCTCCCCTTCAACTTAGTGGGGGTGGCGCATGTGGAGGCCATCTCCCCAGCGGACTGCTAGGGCAGCGCATGTGGTCTGAGCTCCTTGGCAACCTATTAGGGCGATAGTCCGATGAAGAAGAAGAGAAAAAAACGAGGAGTTGATGAGTGAACCTCACAACTAAGAAATAGGCCACAAGGAAGAGTGAATGACGATGTTAAAACTTCGTCCATCATATTTGCCTCGATCACTCAAACTAAACATAAAACAAGGATGGAAATATCTCTCCTAGCCAAAACACAAAATGAGGTAATCTATCCCAAAACCAGAGACGGAAATGTGGAACCATTCTATCTCAAGGTATCCCAATTAGCCCTGAGCAAATTACTCTCTATCCAATACCTAAACTTGTACTCGAACTACCCGATTTCAATTCCGCATAGTGTTTCTAGATACCCGAAATTAGTTTGGGAAATTCGGGTAACACCATCCGGTATCCGAATTATCTATATTACCCAATATTTTCAGAGCCCAACAGAACATCAACCTTCAAGCCGACTATGCGTACGCGGCCCAGCAACCAGCCAACTCCCCTCCAGTACGACACCGTACTCCACGTCTCTACCCCTGACACCCCCAATTCCCCGAGACCGAGCGGCTTGCGACCGAGCACGAGCTGCCCCCCAAATCCCAAACCCCTCGGAACCCTAGCGACCACCGAGTTGCCGCCGTTGTCGCGCGGCTAAGCCGACGACACAAGCCTAAGCCGTAGCGACTGCCGAGTCGCCGATGCCCGATGCTACCCCGCGCGGTCAAGCTCCGACGCCCCGATGCTACCGACGTGACCGCCGACGTGAGAGTCCCGACCCCTGACGCCCAAATGGCTGGCCTCAACAGTCAGCGGTCTGAATATTGGGTAGTTCGGAAATACCCGAACCCGAACTCGAATTTATCGGATAGTGTTTTTTCGGAGCTAAATCTGGGTAACATTTTTTTATTACCCGAGCTACCCGACCTGAAAAATTCGGGTAAGAGCAAGTACAACAATTGGCTTATAGCCAAGCTAATCAATATTTTTCTGATGCGGAAGAGAGAAGTAACGAAAGAGAAGAGAGCTCGGCTCTCATGTAAGCAACAAGTTGGGTACGGAAGCATAGGCAATAGTGGATCCAAACTCCTAGGCCTTGTTTAGTTCGGCCGAGTTGGCGCCGGCCAAATCACTGTGCGACACTGTAGCGCACTGTAGTATTTCGTTTGTATTTGGTAAAAATTGTCCAAATATTGACTAATTAGGCTCAAAACGTCGTCTCGTAAAGTATAACAAAACTGTGCAATTAATTTTTGATTTCATCTACATTTAGTACTCCATGCATATGCCGATATTTTAATGTGATGGGAATCTTTTTGTTGTATAGTAGAATTTGGTGGTAAATTTAGGGAACTAAACGGCCCTGTTCGGCAGGCTGTTTTTTTTTTGCTTACAAGCCGGCTGTGGCTAATTTGCTGTGAGAGAAAAACACTGTTCCACGGCTGATAAGCTCAGCCGAACAGGGGGAACATGGCCCCAGTAGAGATGTATGTAAGGAGGAATAGGAAAGAAAATAAAAATAAAAATATTTAATAATAAAAAAATTTTATAGACAAATAAAAGACTAACTATTATATAGCTTGGCTCTTATAACTTAACTTATAGCTAAGGATTTGCCTATTGCTCTAAACCGAACAGATAGGGTTAATCCCAATGTGCTACCACTGGTGCGTAAAAACTTTTTGGCCCTCGAGCAAAAGCAGCAAAAGAACGGACACAAGACGGCGTTTTTGACTTTTAGACTTCACTGTTCATCTTATTTAAATTTTTATATAAATATCATCTATTTTGTTATGACTTATTTTATTACTAAATATACTTTAATAATAATTTATTTATTTTCTAATTAATATAAAAGTTTGGTTAAACAAGATGTAAAATAAAAAAATATTATTTATTTTTTGACGGAGTACTCCTAAGTATAGAAAAACAAAGAAAAGGACAGAGGACAAAAGGCCAGCAAAAATATTCGACAAGAAATCTATTTGTGGCCACACCCCACCCCACCAGCGGCCACCAGGCCACCACTTCGCCATCGCCGCGGCTCCACTGCTCCACGTCTCGGCTTTTGCTTTGCTTCCTTCCTTCCTCCTTCCCTCCCGTCAGGCTCGGCAGATTGCGCCCGGGCGCACCGAATCTCCAGACGAGATCGCGCCCCGCATCTGACGCCGCCGGCGCCGGAGCCCACCGCGACCGCGTGCCTCCGCCTCCGATCTAGAGGTGCGACTCCTTTCCGAGATTCGGCGAGCTTCAGCGGCAAGGAACGAGGGACATTGGGAGTGGTTAGATTGGCTTGTCTGGGAGGGATCGGAGCCGGACCTGCATTTTGCGTGGTAAGTGGGAATCGTTTCAGTTGTCCGTGTGAATGCGCGCGGGATCGCGGTGATCTGCGCCTCGCGCTCCAGCTGTGCGGTGAAATTTTAGTTGGTTTTTAGTATTGCTCTAGTCTAGCTCGGGAGCACGAACATCAGGTTATCTGGATTCCTTGGTTTTGGTGTTTCTTTGAGCGAGCATCTAGTGATTCCCTCGATTTCTCCTGATATTAGCTCGATAATACAGATGCGTGGGCTCCATGTGACCCTAGCTTAGCAGTAGCTGCATCTGATTCGCTATTTCGGCTTATCTAGGTGACGCGCCAGATTTCTCGTTAAGAATGCGGGCATTAGTGCTTATTCAAACAATAGGCGTGGTGTTACAATCATCAGAACGGCGCAGAATCCTTTTCAGGTGATTGTCTACTTGTATAGGGTGTGGAAGATGGATTTGAACGGCATTGCTATAACATAGTATATAATTTTGGTCCTCGCACCTTGATAGTGCTTCATGCAGACAACTGAAGGGGGACATCATTCCTACACATGGGATGATGGGAATGAAGTTTAGTTTCATTTAATTTCATACAATATATAGTTTTGAGAGGGGAAAAAACAAGTAAAATTAACTTTAGAATATCAAGTCTGTGACTTATTTTTGATCTGTAGGGTTCTGAGATAGTATGTCGTTTGATCTGGTCCTAATGGGCTCATATAGTAACATACCTTGCATATTTTCTCAGTGACCTCCGTGGGGAGAAACATCGTTTGCATTTCATGAGTTCAGAACATTAGACTTGTTTCTTTCTTCGGATAATTTATCATGACTGCAAAACTGTTTCAATGGTTATTCCATTCACCTTTTATACATGTCTGCTTTCATGTTACGTGGCTGCTTATCGAAGTATTATTCTGTTGCCCTTTGGTTGACACAGAAACATTTGGAGAACCATACCCAACAAAATAAGCACCGGTATTTCATCCTTTGTCTCGGTATTCCAATAATGTGGAAACTCAATCCCTTTGGGGGTAAAGCACAGAGTGGGCTGGATGGTCGCACTATTGATGTTGGAAGTGTGAAGATCACAGTACGCAATGCCATTGCACAAGGAGGTTTCTCTTGTGTATATTTGGCATGCGACACAGTACATCCATCAAAGATGTACGCATTGAAGCACATTATTTGCAATGACTCAGAATCGCTTGATCTTGTCACGAAGGAGATCCAGGTTATGAACCTCCTCAAAGGGCATCCGAATGTGGTCACACTTGTTGCCCATGATGTTTTTGACATGGGCCGTACAAAGGAGGCACTTCTTGTAATGGAGTTCTGTGAGAAGTCCTTGGTGAGTGCAATGGAGAGCAGAGGTAGTGGTTACTATGAGGAGAAGAAGGTGCTCTTAATTTTCAGAGATGTCTGCAATGCTGTCTTTGCCATGCATGGACAATCACCGCCAATTGCACATAGGTATGGTAGTGTTTGTGCTGTTCTGTTTCATTATTCAGTTAGGGTTTTTCAAATTAATTGGCAATTACTGGTAAATAGAAAGTGATTATTGTTTTCTTTCGTGTACTATATTTGAATCCAGCTAATATTCTGAGTTGGGTTGAAATTTCTATACCCTGTAGCTGGAACTGTGGGAGGGCAAATACTGTCTGTAAACAGTTATTTCTCGTACCAGTGTGTCATATTAGGTGTGAGGGGCTAGTTTGCAGTTCCTAAAACAAGTTATGAAGTAATAACTATGTATCAACTATGAGCAAATATATCTTACGTTCAACCTTTTTGCCATATTGTAGGGATCTGAAAGCTGAAAATGTTCTTCTTGGATTGGACGGTGCATGGAAAATATGTGATTTTGGAAGCACATCAACTAATCATAAATGCTTTAACAAACCAGAAGAGATGGGCATTGAGGAAGATGTCATCAGGAAGCATACAACCCCAGCCCACAGGGCCCCAGAGGTAAAAGAACAGATGTCTGCACTATGGATTTAAAATAAAATAACCTTGTACAGACTCCAATGATTTCATGATGGCTTTTCAGATGTGGGATCTCTACAGAAGAGAAGTTATTAGCGAAAAAGTTGACATTTGGGTAAGTGCAAAGCATATGAACATGAGCATATGGCCTTTAGGATACATGTCTCTGAATCTTAAGCAAACCTTCGCATATCATGTGCTACGTTCTTCATTTAATTATCAGAGACAGGCAAATTAAGTTCGTAAAAAGTTTAAAGGCGTATGTTTTTCATGTTAATGGATGATAGCTAATAATGATCTGGCTCCAGTATCACATTGTATTTAACATTAATCATTGGGCTATTCGTGAAGAGTGAAGTAATTTGTAACCTTTTTTTTACCTACCACTGGCAGGCCCTGGGGTGCCTTCTATATAGAATATGCTACTTCAAGTCTGCATTTGATGGAGAATCCAAGCTGCAGGTACTCAATGGCAATTATCGTATCCCTGAGCAACCCAAGTATAGCGCTGCTGTCACAGGGTTGATCAAAGATATGCTGGAAGCCTCTCCAAATGCCAGACCGGACATCACGCAGGCAAGAGCTTTGATTGATTGGCCATTCATCTCCATGATACTAGGTTAGTCATAGACTGTTGCATGTAGCCCTAGGAATCAGATAAATTGTTTTCTTTGGCTTATGCTATATGCTGTATATTTGACAGGTCTGGTTTCGTGTTAATGAGCTACTGCCGCTTGAGTTACAGAAAAGGTTACCCGATGGACCTTCACCAGCCGTTTCCTTGCAAGATGAAGGTGAGGTGCTAGAAGAAATTTTATCTGTACAAGTATGGCACTTTATTGATCACGTGGGGTTGCCATTGATTCACAGTACTTCCTGAAATGCTTTTTAGATCGTATGGGGCCAAATCTTTACTGATGATATTTTATTTCTCTTGTTTGTCTATTGAAAAGTCGGCCCTTGACGACAGAAAAGGTGTGTGTGTGTGTGTGTGGGTTATGCCGCTGGATTCGGGGAGAACCTAACATTACCTAGTGACATAAATACCTAGTTATACAACAATTTGACATGTACCAATAGAAATTGGTGCATCTTTGATAGATAAATGCAGTAGGGTTTGATGCTATGCATTGTGTTCATTTTCCTGGGTTAGTGGGCTTTGACAAGAATTCTTTGTGTATTTTGATTATTTGTTTCCTTATTATCCTATTTAAATATTTGTTGTCTCTGTGGACTGGCCTCCAATTTTGATAATTATTACAACTAACATACTCTAACACCCTCGTGGAATATCCCCTTTTAGGGCCTGTTTGGAACACGGGATTTTTTCCCTGTTCCTGTGTTTTTTCTATGAAAAAAATTGAACCGATTCCTGTCAAATTCCTATGAAAATCGCCACCATCCTTCCCTTCTTCTGTCATGTCTCTATTCTGCATGCAGCGTTCTGTAAGGATCATTTAAATATTTTAGCCTGATTTACATTCCATATGTTCTCTGCAAGCAATGTGTAATTGATGAACGAGGTCATTTTACTGATGTGTTTTTGGACATCACTGTCCAAATGATGTCTATTTGCTGATCATCTTTTTTTCTTGTGTAGGTGCTCATAAAAGAACACCTGTGATGCCTAGAAGGAACCCTCCTCCACCTCCAAGAGAGCAATCTAATAGTTCTTTATCGCATGGAAGCTCAAAGGCAGGAGATGCACCTTTAGGTGCATTTTGGGCGACACAGCACGCACAAGGTGCTCAAGCTGCAGATAATAGGAACCCTTTGTTTGATGAGGAGCCAATTAAGACATCACTGTCATCAAAGCAGAACCAAAGCTGGGTGGACACCAGCATCAGTATCCCTGGCGATAGACATGGTCATTCTGGTCAGATGTCACGAACAAGTAAAGCACAAAGTAACTCCTTGTCCAATAATGGTTTCAGAGGTCTCTCTGACACGGAGATACAAAATTCTGGGAAAATTAAAGCACAACAACCTCAACCCAAGCCAAAATGCGAGAAGGATCCATTCAACAGCTTTGCTGCAGATTTTGACACTCACAATCTCAACATTGCCGTTGGTAAGGCATCCGAACTTGAACTTGAAGTGTCCAGTCTGAAGGAGCAGTTGAAGAAAACCACATTAGAAAAGGCTGAGATGACAGCCAAGTATGAAAAGTTATCTGCAATCTGCCGATCACAGCGTCAGGAGATCCAAGAGCTGAAGCGCACTCTTGCTGAGGCAACGCCTCCCTCAAACAAAGTCAGCTCAAGGACACAAGAGTCTGGATCTCAGGTGATTGACCTGCACCAATGTCTAATGCACCATATTTCACTCTCCTTAAGTTTATTAACATCTTACGTAAGATCTATAATCCATGCAGCGAAAGGAAAAGATCCAAGGAACTGTGTGGGAGCTTGAACAAGGGATGCTTGCTAGCAACTCCTCATCAGCCAGTTCTGATGCCAAAACATGGCAGGCTTTCCCTGACACAGAGACTCAGGCCCGACCAAAGGTCGATCATGCAACTAATGGGAGCCAAAACATAACCAAGAACACAACATCAGGTGCTTCCCCCGATGCGTGGGGTTTTGGTTCTGATAATTTCAGAACATCAGCAGCAGCAGTAAGCGCTGCTACACAGATCAACAGGGCCGCTGCCCAAGGGAGCTCATCCCGAAGATTTAATGCTGGTGTGGCCAAGAAGGTAGAGCAGCCATCTGGATGGGCTGGTTTTTAACTTCACGTCGTGCGTTAACCATCATTCTGGTCAAAATTTGCAATCTGTCCTACGCAGCTGCTGTTGCCGACGGAGTTGTGAACCTTGTCGGCCACAGAGCGTCAAAATCGGTTATCTTGAGTGTGTTCATCATTTTGGTTGAGGCAACTTAGACAATTGATTCATGTTACCCGTTAATAATAAGTAAATATATATTGACATCATTGTGCGTATTTTTCTGTGTATGATTATATGAACATGTAACGGCTGAGTGTAACGTCTAACTGCCATATCTGTACCAACGCCAAGATATATCGTCTCATGACTAAAAGGCTTCAGCCTTCTGAGCTCAAAACGAGAGCTAGTCGTATTCCAACCATAGCATTATCGTTGACGCCCAGTTTTATTTCTTGAAATTGAAAACAATCTTTCTTTGGTCACAAAACCTTTGAAAACCGGATAAAGTTAGTCTTCTAGCAGATTAAAAATATCTTTTCATTCACTGAATTCAGAAAGATAAAAATCTTGTTAATATCTAAAAAATCATAATTAGTTAATTTTAAATTATAGTAAGAAATAAAACTTAAACCATTGATACCCTATATGGAGTAATTTAGATTTTATTTGTTCTTGTTGTTTTATCCTCATAGTCATGTACTCATGTCAGACTACTTATTTAAGTTGTTATTATTTTGTATTTCATTAGGAGCGGGAATCCAAATAACTTCAAATAGAAAAAAAATAAAAGAGATTATAATATTGGTAATGACTTCATATTTTTCTAATTTATAAATGAATTAACTATAAATCTTTAGAGTTTAAATCAGTTTTTTTTATTATTTCTATAAAATAGAATATCACATTTAAAAATAACTATTAGAAGGTTATTTCTTTGGTTTTGATATTTTAATTATAAAATAAAAGTATATATTTTTATTTCGAATAGCTAAAGATAGATTTATTTTTTATTTTCCTTAAGGAAGAGATGTAACTATCCGACAAACATTAGACATAAATTTGAAAAGGAATCGTAGAGGCCATGACCAAAAAAAAAACTTGCGTTGATTTTTTTTTTGGCAAAAAGACCTGTGTTGACACGTGGGCTGATCAGGCGATCAGCCTTCCCAATCCTGCACCGTGGAAAAACTAGGAGAAAGCCTTTCCTCTCTCGTTTCTGCATTTTGTTTGTGGGAGCGTGATGCCACTATGGGTCTCGCAGGAGGCCAACCGGCCCATCTAAGATGGACTTCTCACGCTACGGAGCAGCCGAGCAACATAACAAAGCAAGAACACCCGAACGCAGCGTTTGCTCCCATATTAGTACCACACTGCTTACTGAACGCCGTGCTAACCAGCTTAAAGCGCCGCTTCTCAGCGCGCGCGTCAGCCGGGCAACGTTGCGAGTGCCTGTTACTCCAGCTTATAGGAGGGCTAAAGAGTTGGTATGAGGGGGAGTCTGCTCGAGCCCATGTCAAAGCCGGCCCACCGAAAGTAGGCATGTGGTGCCCGGCCCCCCTGGACGTCTGGAGGTTGCAGCCGCGGCGCTACAGAGAACCAGCTGTGTTGAGGTTGTTGCGGTCCTGGGCCCGGCCAAGTTGCGCGCTGTCGTTGGGTGCAGCCCTGTAAGGCCACAGAAAGTGTGAGCCAGGCTGACCTGTTTGAAGAGGCCCGGCCCGTTAGGGAAGATGGGTGCTCTGTTGGGCCTTGGACACTGCGAGGAGTTTGCAGTCCGGCCTGTCGTCGAAGGCGCACTTGGGCCGTCGTTGAGGAGGCAGACCAAGACCACCAACATCAGAGGAAGGAGAGTTGTTGGCGCGCGCCGCGCCACATTGTTGGGCCTTCGCCGAGGATATTGCCGGCGGGTCCGTCGCTGTGGTAAAAGTTGTTCGACGCTCTGGGGGGGGTTCATCGTGGGCTGCCGAATAAGGGGGCGTGGCATTGGCCCGGGAGGCCGGCAATCGCCGGCGGGTAAATGGGTCGGGGGTCGCCCCCGGCCCGAAGCCCCTGATCTCGCCGAGCTTGGGCTTCCACGGAGTCAGGGCGGCAAAGGGTTGAGCCCTGATGGGCTCATTCCCAGGTCGTTGTCGCCAGGCTGTGCGCGCACACGCGCAGCCTGCTTCGTGGAGCATGGGCTCGCAAACTATCCCCTCCTACCAACTCTTTTGTTCTTCTTCTGTATATTGTTTTTTTTAAAAAAATTTTCTGAAAAGGATTCTGATCAGTTGAAGAGAGTGGCTTCCAATTTTTTTTGTACTTCTTTGTAGTGTATGTGAATTAGATCAAACCTGTTACTCCATCAAAACAGGCTGATCATTACCGTCGATGGGCCGGCCTGATCAGCAATAGCTGGAGGGTCCTCTTTGTTTGTTGGCCGTTGTGATATGGAGCATAACTAGTTTGTTGCAGTGCACCTACGGCCGTGCGGACAACCGAGAAGCGAGAGCTTCATCAGGTGCCAGTGTCTGATGGCATTAAGGGTTGGTACGACAATCTCCCATTTCACCAAAGTTAAATAAAATCTAAAATCTATAAAATTTTATCTAAGGATTACACTTATAACTGAATTGACACCGTTTAACTAGCATAGCAATTGGTGAATTAGCATAGCAATTGGATATATGATTAAACCGTACCTCTATCGAGTCCTCTTCTCTGTTCAGCCTCCAAGGTCCAAGCCACATTTTTGGTCGTATATGCAGTTAGTATATGTACTGTCAGTGGACACCAGCCAGTAGCCAGGTATGAAGAGCCGAGCGAGATGCTTACAAGAAGATTAGCAAAAACGCGCACTGACTAAATGCACTCTCGCACTCTCTGCAAACCAAGCACTCCGTTTTAGTCCCATACCGATAGTCACACTCTGAGCAACCCAGCTTAAGAGAGCACACTTCCCAGGCGCCAGCCGCCGAGCTCGGTCGCGCGAGCCTGTCACTCCAGTCAGGTGGAGGGCTAAAGAGTTGGTGTGGTTGACATGGTTCTGGCCCGGCCCAACGGTTGGGCCTCTGCCTGGGTAGTGAGTTCTTGAGCCTAGGAAATTGTTGAGGTCCATCCGTCTTGAACGGAAGGGCAAAGCCGAATCGTTGTACGGTTCGGCATAAGAGAACGGTCAGCCCGAGGGGTTGCCGGAGCCCAAGCTGCGTCTCCTCATGTGTCCATACGGGTGGTCAAGGAGAACCGGCTCCCCTCTGATCCTACCCATTAAGGTAACCAGGGACTCGTATGGTCACTCCCTGGCTCACTCACTAACCCCTCCCATCAACTCTTTTTCTTTTCATGCTTTGTTCTAACATTTGAGGGCAATTTTTGGAATTGATCCATCATCGTATTTGTCTGATTGGGCTAAACGTTCATGACCTAAATTAATCTGTCTGAATGTTTTCAGAACAAAAGAGGAGAAATGTACTGCTCTTTCAGGTTCAGTGCAACAATTATGCAGTCTTACATGCTATACTGTGTTATATAATTATCTAGTACACTCACACCTTTTGTTAGTTAATTTAACGTTTGCGATAGCGTCGGTTCTCCACAATTTCTTCAAAGATGATTGCTCAAGATATAAGCACAAAATTTGAACTTTGTTCAGGTTCCACCTTTTTGGTTTCGCAACCCACCTAATATTTACATGCATGGTAGTGATAATACTATGGATTATTTGGTCGTGACCCCAGAGCAAAAAAAAAAGACCATACAAAGAGATGATAGTTTTTATTTTGTACCAGAAGTTACACAAAAAGGAAACATGGCACCCCAAAAATAAAAACTTTAATATCTTTACTCTAAAAAAATATGAGTTTCTTAGTTATTAGTTCACTAAGGCTTCTGCTGGTTATCCGAATAGTTGGATTTGGTAGTGGTTATGAATCACAACTTGATCATTATAATCTGCGCACACCACTACACTTCTTTTCAAACCTCAAAAATATTTCAGTACCGTATGACTTTCTTATATAATACGGAGTATATGGTTTCCTTTACCTAAAGTATTGTTCAGATGCTAACATACAGTAGATCTCAAACTTGATCCACAACAACGTCTCACTAAGCCGCTAAGCGGTTTCAGGATCTGCGTGCATCTCGAACACCAATTTCTCAATTCATATTAGCAACGGCGTGTTGAATATGCCGTTCTTGTACTCGCGAGTCGATTTCACATCAGTGTCACATACTGTCTCTCGAATTTTGTTAAAGTATATCACTAAGCTGGTGTAACTAGTTGGGTGACTACTTGTGGGACACTCCCGCCTCCAAGATTTTACTCAACACAATGCTTACCAGTTACCAGAAACACAAACAGGACGGAAGACATGAGACGGAAAATAACGATTCAGAAAGCTAGGCTACACGATGCAGTACATGGTTGTATGTTACTGTCCTTGTTAGCTAACATACCTATCCAATCTGCGCTTTGCAAATTGAACAGCATAGTGTACTCATTGATACTGCGGTGCCATCTGGTTCTTGCCTGCTCAAGGCATGGTCTGTGGTATAGGATCCTGGTCAGTGTGAAATCTAGCTTAGCTGGACTGAATCTTCGTTTGTCTTCCGCACCTCACAGCTATTCCTTTTTGCTTTTCTTACTGGATTTAGTATAGTTTGACAAGCAGGTGATTGCTAGAAGCACCACAGCAACGACAAAAACTGCAAGAAGAAAAAAAAAGGGAATTAGGAAGATGTCTGAAGGTCCAACGCAAAACATCTACAAGACTGTTCAGGGGGGTTATAAACTTATAATGTATATATATATATATATATATATATATATATATATATATATATATATATATATATATATATATATATATATATATATATATATATATGGTTGGAATGATTGAGATGGATGTGAGTAGCATACCAGCTATGGTGACAAATAACATCAGAGCAAGCCGGTATCGTGTTAGCCATGGGAGCTCTGTTTCGAGAGTACAGTGACGTTGGAATGTATGGGGTTGTCTTTTGATTGCGTGCCCATCCGAGGGCTGCAGTTCAGATATAGGGAACTCTACACTGTGAACAGAACGACCCTCAACATCTCTTAGTTCAAGTTTAATCCGCGGAGGTACGGCATTCCAATCAATTTCAATTGCTCCGAAATTTGGTTGGCCTGCAACAGCAAAACACAAATGATTTAACAGTACAAGTATAACCAAAACAGAACACAGCAGGAAATAAGATAAGCATATAGAAATCTTAGCAATGCCTTAAGATGCCCTGTGATAACATTTTACAGTATAAATGAACTGCATGTTTTTTGGAGAGTTTTAGTTCAGTCCAGAATCAACAGCTTACTGGTTCAAAAAGAACAGAAAGGACCTTTGATCTTAAAAAAAACCAAGAAATTCAGTAAAACAAAACAAGCTATCCGACACTGATGGTGTTATGGACACTGTTGGGATCGAGAGGAGAGAGTCGAGGGAAGCGGCGGCGACGGACGTGCTACAGTACCCGTGGTGCTACAGTACCCGCGGGTACTGTTCATGTGAGAGAGAGAGCCAGAGGACCGGCGGCTAGGGCTGTGAGATGCGCTGGGAACGCCAGCCGCGGGGCTTCGCCCACGGCCAGCAAGAGAGAAGGTTTTTCCTTCTAATCTCTTGCTTGATTCTAAATTGATACATCTCCTCTCTTTATATAGAGAAGAGGTCTTACTTGACCTCTAAGCAAGCGACTAATTAATCCTAACGGGCTAAGGCCCAATAGACCCTTGACTCTTCTAACACTACACCCCACCTGGACATGCTGCTCGTCCTCGAGCTGCAACTTAACGATGACTCTGCTAGACATAAATCTAACACCTAAAAACAAGTCTTTTACATCTCGACTTATTTTATTGACCTAAAATAGACTACGACTCTTTATTTTTGACTCCTGAAGATACGGCAGACACCCTCCGTGTGATGAACCTGCACGTGTGTAGCCACCTGGATCCCATGGAGCCCACCGGAACGAGAGGGGTGCATGGGTACAACCACCTGGAATTAGTCGCGATAGCGACCAACGGAGACGTCCTCGCGGCGGCCGACGGTGGAATGCGGTGGCGCTAGGCAGTGCGTCTCCGCCGGTGACAAGGAGGGGAGCGACTCCCCTACCGCCGCTGCCGCAGAGTTGGAGGTCGTTGCGCGCGGAAAAAACACCATGCTCGCGCCTGAAGACAGCAGTGGGTCGGCGCGGTTGCTGGTGGCCGTCCCACGGGGCGAGGTCGCGCTTCGCTGAGCTGAGGTCGACCGTCGCCAAGGTCGCCTCGTGCATAGGCTGGCGCATCTCCTGCAGCTGCCGGCGCGCTAGGAGGCCGCGCGCCGCAGCCTGTAGCCGCACCGCCGCAGACACCTTGCAGGTAAGCATCTTCCCTACCGGCTCCGGCGTGATGTCCATCGCCTGCTCAATCTGCTGCAATGTTGGCTGGACCGTTGGCTGCACGTCTTGAAACGGCAGCAGCGTCGTGCCCGGCAGCAGCGTCGTGCTGTAACCTAGCATCCCGTAGGGGAAAACCGGTGGCAGAGAGGCCACGGCCGATTGCGGTAGCGGCCAGCTGACTGGTTGCAGCGGAGGTATGCTGAGGTAGGATTGGATGGCGGCGCCGGAACGGGCGAGATCGGTGATAGCCGCAGTCGGTGGTGGCGGTGGCTGGGAGGCGGGTGGTGGTGGCGGCGGCAGCAGGCTGGTCAGGGCCGCCTGGATGGCCGCCATATTGCGGTTGATCACGTCGATGTTGGCGCCCATCCGATCGACGACACCAGCCAGGGCTTCCAAGGTGAGCGGTGCGCCGGAGGACTCCGAGAGCTCCGAGTGCACGGTGGAAGCCGGCAGCGTGGTCGCCGCGGAGACTCCGGAGGTAGCGAAAGACGTGGTCATCGTGTCCGAGATCTCCGATACCAGATTGTTATGGACGCTGTTGGGATCGAGAGGAGAGAGCCGAGGGAAACGGCGGCGACGGACGTGCTACAGTACCCGCGGTGCTACAGTACCCACGGGTACTGTTCACGTGCGAGAGAGAGCCAGAGGACCGGCGGCTAGGGCTGTGAGATGCGCTGGGAACGCCAGCCGCGGGGCTTCGCCCACGGCCAGCAAGAGAGAAGGTTTTTCCTTCTAATCTCTTGCTTGATTCTAAATTGATACATCTCCTCTCTTTATATAGAGAAGAGGTCTTACTTGACCTCTAAGCAAGCGACTAATTAACCCTAACGGGCTAAGGCCCAATAGACCCTTGACTCTTCTAACAGATGGACTCATACTTATAAGGTTCTACACAAGAAAGAGTTGTACCTGTTGTGCATGATTTATACAGGCAATTTGGGCTCAAAACTCGCATGGTAGTTGGTGTTAGTACTGCCAGAAGTCTCATAAGAGGTTGAAATACTTCTGGCACAGTGTTGTCAACAGACTGGGTAAGACCACTCGAAGTAACATCGTACGACGGGTATTGAGCTCCACAGTCGAATCTGGTGATTTCTCCGAAATGGACATCCCCACTAATAAATATCACACCAGGTCTCTGCAAATAGTTACACAGTCCATAGATGTTTCATAAGAGTAATGAACACATAAACATCTGGGTATCATGGTATATTCTAGAAGACTCAGGATTCCTTCAAAAGTTAATTGAAGGAGATATGCTAGCAACTACTGAATTTTATTATTTATGGAAAGGCTTAGACCCTAAATAATAGCTTGTCCACAGGAAAGTAATAGTAACCAACCTTACTACTATCAATCAATCTGAACAGCCTTTCTCTTTCCCTTGGGAAGCGTGCCCAGGACTCCACATAGAACAAAGGCCCAGTAGTGGCTGAAAGATTAGACACTACCTGTACATTTGAACATATACAAATGGAAGCTACACTGCATATAGCATATAAAAAAATGAAAGAAAATGCAATTGCTTATTATAGTGAAAGCATTAAGACATAAAATATAGAGCGATGAATCATAAGGATATTCTCTGCCCATTGAAGAGCTGCCAAATAGGTGAATGTATGTATTATTCAAATTCCGTTACCAAATACAATCACATGTACCATCTGTTTTATTTGAGGGAAAAACAGCCTACCAAATAATACGAGATATTTTATACTGTCACTAAAATAAAACTTCTGGTAAGGTGCATTTCCATATACAGATTTCTGACATTGTAAAAGTTTGTGAAGTTTTTTCAAAACTTCTATGCAGCCCATTAGTGGGAAACTAAGGTGTGCATCCAGAAAGCTCCATGGGAGTGAGCATTTTAATAGCTTTTGCTGTGAAAACTTGTGGTATACGATTTCTATCTGACCATCTTTGGTTCCTGGCTAGATTAGTTTTTGAAGTACATTTTTTAAAGTTTTCAACAAGTATATATATACATGAAATAATAGGTTTACCTGGATCGAAGATCCAATGATAGTGATCTCTGATCGAGGACCATGAAGCTCCCTCTCTAGCCACTGCCACTGGGGATCTCCCAGAATAGTTCCATCACTTAATAGCGGGTCTCTGTGATATCTGGTATCCAGCAAGATTACCTGCAATACATTGCTGTTACCTTTAATTCAAAATTGATGATAAAATACAATTTATATGTTGTAGCGATGTATTAAACTTAATAGGGCAATATCCGGTGTAAATTGGATAAGTATCAACTATCCATAAAATTAAAGATGTAACATATGCGTATGTTGTAACGATGTACTAAACTTAATAGGCCAATATCTGGTGTAAATTGGATAAATATCAAATATCCATAAAAAATTTATGTGAAGTTCTCAAAGTTTACATATATAAGAGGAGGACATGCTCTATATCACTAAAAAATTTGAACCTAAGGCTACCAGATGTCCAGATATCAAAGGGGGGAAACAGTATAGCAATGTGTCGCACTGTTCATAAATGTTTTTTGGTTTACAAGAAATATGTATTTTTTGTCTTTGTATCCTGCAAACATAATTGACCTTGATCTTTAATTTTGCCCATTATCTATTGTTGAACACACACTTTCCTATTGTTTTTATCTTGAGAATCTTTAAAATACAAAGCAATGACTGGATTCAAATTCACAGAGTAGCAAGTTATTGAAAACTTGGACATCATTAAATACAAAGTATCAATTGCTGAGATAAGTTTGCATTCAAGGAACAAATAACAAAGCCAAAACAGAGCTAAGGATAACCAGAAGGGATACATGATCCATTTTGAGAATTTGTTTTGAAGTAAATTTTACTAGACTCATAATAATGAAAAAAAGGAGAACATAGCAAAGACTTAAAGAATCACTGCATCATGAGTACGATGATGTGTTATATCACCCTATCTGAAAAAGAAATTAGATAAACCTTCTCTAGTTAACAACAAAATTGAACATGACATAAGAGACTAAACCTTCACACGTTTTCCTTCAGGGCCAAACATGTATGAGGCATAAACACCAGCTTGTTTCCTCCTAAACAAACAACAATAGAGTATTAAATTATCAGGCAGGGAGATTTCTCCCCTAGTCGACCGTTAAAAAATGAATAAGATTATTATGAGACATCTGTGGGTGTATGTCTGTATGTATGCAGATCCTGAAACTCAAACACAAATGTCTGGTCACATCCTGGAAGAAGACTTTAATGTTACTGTGACCACAAAAGTAACAAGGAAATACCATTAGAGCAACAATGGCAATAACATTCCATCCTACCTTAAATTCCAATAAAGAAAGAAACGACAAACAAATAAAAAATGGAAGAAATTTACCAGAAAGTTGCTACAGCTATTGAACTATATATGTTATTACAGAACAGAACAAGAGCAGAGATTAAGGAACGTAAAAAGAGACAACTCCTGCTGATCCCTCCAAAAAAACTATATATATATATATATATATATATATATATATATATATATATATATATATATATATATATATATATATATATATATATATATATATATATATGTTAAACTTACAACAACAAAGGCCAGAGGTAAATAAAAATCTAAATGAGATCAAGCGTTATAGACACAGACTTGATAAGTTGATAGTGATCCATGTTTAGTTGAAATAAATGCAGAGCAAACAATAGAACTCACTTGATAAGTTGATAGTGATCCATGTTAAAGGATATAAGAAAATTAAACAGATGTTTGAGTGTCCAAGTTTAAAAATGAATTCCCCAAGTAATGTGGTGTTGATGAAATGCAGTATTTCCAGTGAAGGATGCTGTTTTCTAATGAGGAAAAATAGGTAGTGGTGTGGACACAAGTATGTAAGACAGGTTGTAGGACAATGCTTGGTCTGAATCGATTCAACAAACAATAACTACACAACATAAAAATGAAGAAAACAAAGATTAACTCCAGTGCTTCTAAGTGCATACCGTTTACTGTCTTCAGGTTCATCCAAGAAATCTAACAGAAGCCTTTGAGTAATCACTTTCCCACTGAACTCTTTTCCTGCATCATTCAATCCATAATCATGGTCATCCCATGTTCCAATAACCTGCAATTAGTGAATTTCAGTAGTGACACCACACCAGTTCCCATCTTTCAGAAGAGGGAAGAAGAGGCAGTGTTGAAAACTGTCCATAAGTGCAGAACATACATAAACTGTAATAAACGAAGAGACAAAGTGACACCCTAGCCCACAGATGGAGATTAAAAGTCTATCTAAAATGCCTTTCTTCTCTGCCATAGAATAGAACCAACTTGGGAGTGGGGACTGGGGTGGGGAGTGCATTCTAGTATATATATTCGATTTTATGTACGTTTGTCATTATTGTAATGCTGTATCATCAGCATATGCATGCTCCATCTTATTGTAGTATCAATATATATGACCCTCAAAATCTCATGAGGCCATGACACAAAAGCTGACAAAGCAAATTGGTCAGGAGCAAATTAAACGAGCAGCTGCGATCGTCCATGGGGGGAAGAAAGCAAAGGAGGCCAGGCCTGACCTGAGCGGTCTCCCTGAGCCTGGCGTACCCGGGCTGCGCCCTGGCGAGCTGGTACCGCCTCCGCAGCTCCTCCTCGGTGGAAGGGTAGAAGCGCGGCGCGTTCTTCCAGGGCCCCACGGTGCGGTCCCTCCCGAAGACCCGGAACGGGCGCTTGTTGTCGCCGTAGACGTTGTCCCCGAGCCAGACGAACACCTGCGGGCCGAACCCCACGACGGCGTCCCAAATGGGCTGCACGACGAAACAATCCCCGTCACAACTAATTGATCGAAATGGGATGGGCGGGCATGGCCGCGTGGGGCGTTCCGTCGACCACCTGGGGCTCGCTCTGGTTGGCGCAGGATCCGAAGGCGATCCTGGACACCACGGCGTCGGGGTCGGCGCGGGCGGATGAGGACAGGATTATCAGGAGGAGGAGAGGGAAGGTGCTGGCCGCCATTGCCGGTGGGGAGCGACGGACGAGCGTGCCCGGCAGCGGGCGAGACGAGGCGCCGAGACGGCGAGGAGAAATTCTCAATTGCGGTAGCCGGGAGGTGCGCAGGAGAGAGATCAGAGATGGGATATCCCAATTTCCAAGGCGCCGGATCCCAGACAGGAGAGGGGGAGGCAGAGGTCGACGTGTGGTGGCGGGGGGCGATGCCGATGGCAGACGGAGACGCACGCAGAGAGAGCGAGGAAGAAAGCTGGAAGCTCCTTGTTTGTTTGTTTGTTTGGCTTTTCTTTTCACCAGTTTCGTTTTAACTAATTATTAATTAATGCGGTGGAACTGTGTGGAAATAATCTACGTGCCGTGTTGCTCTTCTGACCATTCCTTAGTTAACAAACCACGCCACGCCGTGATGATGGTTCTAGTAGAGATTAGAGAACAACATGCAGGAAATTGACAGTGTCAGGCTCATCGGATTTCCTTTCAGCAAATGTACCCCTTTTTCTCATGGTCTTAGCCTATGCTGTTGCTAGCAATCTGGGTTCTGGGATTTGGAAATCGTGTTGTTCGTCAAAAACCAAAGACAAGGGGATTGCAAATCATGCCACCGATCTACTCTACTACTACGTATTTTCATGGTGAATTCATGATCATGCCTTTTGCTTGCCTTAAGACCTGTTACGAGAGAGACTTGGTTGGGACGAAACTGCAGCAGCCTTTCCGGCATTTGCAAAGGATGGGAGCCAAAAGGCGTGATCCGGAGTGAAAAAGCTGCCAACTTGCTCTGCCTAATTTACGTTTCGCCTTTTGCTTGGGAAGTTGGGATCATCAAAGAACTTTGCAACATGTGCTAGCAAGTTTGCAGCAAACTGCGAAAGGCATCACGTTGCTATTCATGCTGAAGTTTCCATTTCGAGCTGGAATATTTCCAGAGTTATCACCTGTGTTAAGCAGAGATAAGCTAGCTTTTACAGAGGATCAGAACAGTACTCCTTCACTACCATTGCAATTAACATGAGAAAACCTATTTCCAAATATTTATTGCCAAAATAGCTCGTGGAGCACTGCACCATTGCGTACAGGGACATCATTCTAGTAAAGCTTCAGCACGAAGCAAATTATCAGACGCTTTAATACTTTATGAACGCTGCAAAACCAGCCTGAGGCATCTGATTCCAACAAATACAAAGCAGCTACATGCTACTCGTATTTTCTACCAACCACTCCAGACCACCACAAGTACTAAACCAAACAGATAGAAGAGCCATGAAAGAAACCACCCAGATTCGGCCAGGTTGCCGAGCTGCAAGCCTGCAACTCGAATTCTCGATACAGCAAAGAGCCGATTACATACAGTCAGCAACATAATACATGGTCAACGAAAGTACCTACATTACATCTCATCTAGTCTAGATTCCAACAAAATATTACAGGCCATTGGGTTGCATCAGTTTATGTTTCCCCAGATGGCTTGCCCCGAGGTCACTTTGTTGCTTGGCCTTGCTGTCAGTTCATACAGGATCCGAGCAAATGTGTCCGAGTATTTCCCTTCTGATGTCAGAATCTCAGCAAAAGTGTTCTCGTGCACAAGGAGATGCATCCTGTTTTGAGGCTCAGAGACAAGGCTCTCCAGTATCATCGACGTCTTCCTGCAGACCTCAGGCACGGGATGCGGCGTCTTCACGATCTTTAGGAGTCTATCGACAGCCCTGGTTCAATTGACATCGAAATGGTAAATTTTACAGATTGTTTAATGCCCCTTCTCCGATATTAGGATGCTTTGTCTAATTGTATGAAGCAGACATTTACCATCGCTCACTGGCAAGCTTGAGCCTGCAATCCATATTCACTTCGGCTACATTGTAGAGTGCACTAACAGCAGCAGCCTGTGCATCATATGCTGGTACACTCAATAAGTCAACTAGTCGTTTGTATATCTGCATCAAGTAAACCAATGTAAGTATGACACCTAAAGAGCTGAGAAACAGATAGCTTTATTCGAATCCATCTGCATAACAGCACAACAGTAAATACTACTGCTAAATCCAAAGAGTGGTCCAAATTCCAAAAAACATTTACCTGTGGAATGACAGGAAGAAGAAATGGCTCGTTGTCTGGATTTATTATCAGACGGCCAATCAATTCAGCAGCAGCACAGTGCCATGGCTTCACGGAAGAAGAAAGCATACCCATTATGGCATGAACTGCACCTTTCTCACTATCTTGGCAAAGAGCAGGCAAATGAGTAAACCTCAAAATAGAAATGAATTGGTAAAGAATAATGCAGTTCTAGAGTCATCTTACGTCATTTTAATGAACGATGGCTTTGATGAGCTGAAGATCCTCAGGTCCAACACAGGTGCTAAATTGACAAGGGTCTCCACCATGTTTGTTATGAGCTCGTCATCCTCTGCTCAATAACAAATACCAGTACAACATGAGTTCCCAATTATGTGTTAAAGCCTGTCGGAAAAATAGCTGGAGACATGTCACATAACCCCAGGATAAATAGCTCACTCAAGTTACAGCAGATAGTCAAATCGGAGTACAAACATACCAAAAATAACATATAACTTTCACATCATCCATATTTTGCAGAGTTAGACCAAACACAGTTAAAATAGGAACCATAAATAGCCAGTTTCTTTGCCAAGCTTGTGGAGAACTGAGCAATAGCTCGGTTGCAGAGCCTCCAGTTGAGAGGCTGTCCACCCAGGTGTTCACAGTCACAGGTCGTGTACATACCTCCTTAAAGGATCTGGCACACTGGCACCTTAAGACAAAGCCAGGGGGAAGTCACCTCGTGGGGATTTTTCGCAGAGTAATAAACAGCCTAGATGGAACATATGCAGGTAATAATTGGACACAACATTTGAAGAGACAAACACATTCACGTAGCCTCATTTGACCATCACCAAGTTAATCTATCTATAAACTAAAAAAAACAAAGACACAGGACAATATTTCAATATTTACCTCTATTCTGGTCTTCTAAGCAATGAAATATAGTCTCCAAGCAATGCCTATGTTGAACCATGATAATCTCATTTTCTGGCATAAAAGAGAAATTGCGGATTATATTGGAGGCTGCAATAGCGCACTGCTGCCTTTCTGCCCTCCCTTCATCATCATTGTTAAACAAGCCATCCTCATCAAACCAAAAGCTTGCAGCACGCTTCTTCGTGACACTGGAGTCTTCCGTCTTTGATTGCTCATTATTAGAGGTACTGTAATAAACACATTTTATAGAACATAAGTATGGCAGCAAGGGCCATGGATACTGAGATGGGTTGTCAGGATCTTGGTAAGACTAGTAACAACATACGTGGCAGTGTCAGAGTAGACTTTTTCCATGTTCTCCTGGCCAAAGCCCGAGAGTGTTGTGTTGGCACCTAAAGTTCTTACTCTGGGTGGTTTCATATGGTCCTTAGGCATTGAAATATCTCTCCATTCATCAATCTGCACAAGATATCAAAGCATAAGACAGAATGCAAAAGAAAAATGATGGTAGCTTCATTTTGAGGAAATACACTGGCACATTAGTGTGTTACTTAGCAAGAATTTAATTTGATATAAGAAACATATGAATAAGATGAGATGAGAAAGTGCTTGGGTGACCCCAGTAATAATTGAACGCCTCTTTTGACTTTATTAGGAAGAAGTTTATTGTTAAGTTATCAACATGACAGACTCTTCCACAGTTAAATCTCTATCTGCCGCATTCCCTCTCTCTCCCTCTCTCATCTCCATGTAAATGATGTGACTGCCACATGACAAAAAACAATGTTGTCGCTACCAAATCACCAAAAAACACTTACACTCGTCCTAGGGCATGTTTTGCACCTGTTTTATATGACTCTGGACGAAAAAGGGTTCCCTTGTGGGATATGGGGAGAACTCTGGGCAGACTTATCCTTGCTTTTTTTTGCAACATGTAGGATAAAATTTAAAACAAGTGAAGGTTTGGTAACCATAATTCGATGATCTTTCTTTCCTTTGCATCATGGCTACAAACCTACAGTGGGCAATGGTGCATTGGTGCCATATCATAGTATGCATAACGCCATTACCATTTTCTTCAATGTTTATGTCAAAGGGTGATGCTAACTTGATTAAATCTAGTTCAAATGCATTCTAATGCAAATACAGCTAGCACTCATTAGCTAGACAGAACAAAGATTACGACAAAAAAATAAAAAAAGAGGAAATTGCATGATTTTGTAAAAGGAACATCAAACTGGAAAGTAAAAAGGAAGACATACAACTTGAAGAAGAGCATCTAGGAGCCCAGGAACTTTAGCAAGAGGTGTTGTATCTCGTCGTTGG
Source organism: Saccharum hybrid cultivar R570 (assembly GCA_038087645.1). NCBI lineage: Eukaryota > Viridiplantae > Streptophyta > Magnoliopsida > Poales > Poaceae > Saccharum > Saccharum hybrid cultivar. The sequence goes on from JAQSUU010000198.1 coordinate 5,615,295, forward strand.
TCGTCCTTCTCCTTAAATGAGAGTACTGTAAGGGCATTCAGTGCCCACAGTATCTCTGACTTCAACCCACTTTGCAATGCAAGGACAATTCTTTTGTTGTTCTGATCTGTCAAACAGCCAATGCTGGTAACCGTTAGTAGAAAATGATTACTTGTGCAGTTCAAGCACATGATGAAGAACATGAGATATCATCTCTAACAAATGGGATAAAACAAGAGTAAAATCGGACAATATAGACTCTATGCATCTTAAATACAGAGAGCAGAATCACAAAAGAAGGTGGTCATAATTGTAGCATACCATGATTTGTGAGCTGTACAAAATAGCTGTTTCCAGATTGGGAAAATAAAAACATGTACACACAATATAAATCTGTATAGTAAAAGTGCTTGGCTGCTTGCACCTACATACACTTTCAAGCAAGGATATGTGGTATGTGCACAAGTATAAAAATATCTAAGTCCAATTTTTAGTCACATAGAAACTCAGCTCTCATTTGACAGAGCTCCAATTCACAGCACCACGCCAGATATGGAATTTGTTGACCAAATTAAAGTGGTTTAGATATCCATATTTACTCTAGAATAGAAATACAATGATACAATACAATCAAGTAGTCTAGTGTATCCCAGTTCCAGATTCATGTATTTTAGAGCAAGGAATACCCAACTTCAACAACTCCTGGACCTGGAGCTGTGCCATATTAAGGCCAGATTCAAAGTTGATTGGAACTCTGTAACCTCATCCAGGCCTGAATTATGTGTCTAAGCATTGGAGGTGGAGCAGTGGTCTGAAAGATAGCGCGTTAGTGTTCTACCATATCACACTGTTTTTATAAAGGGTTCAGTTGTGAGGTCAAGCTTTTTCCATTATGTGCAAACTTTGCTACTCTACATGAGTGTTTCGAGAGTAGCTGGGATCTGAAGGGAGCAGAAAGTTAAGCTAAATTAGCTGCACTGTAAATCTTAGTTTGTATGACTGTGACGGTTGTTTTTTCTCCCAAGATTTTATTCGACAGTCTACACCATTACACAACGATTTTGCAGTAATACCTCAGCATAAGTGGCTTTGCCAACATAAGACAACATGGCAATGATGTTGATTCTGAGAAAACAAGCCACAACAAACTGACCCCATATCTCCCCGCATAAGGCCTTGTTTGGATGTAGTCGGATTCGCACCAATCCACGTGTGTTGGGGTGGGGAACTTAAACTAAATTCCAACCCAATTCACCCCAACACATGTAGATTGAGGTGAATCCGACGACATCCAAACAAGGCCTAAAACGTGCACTCAGATGCGAAAATCTTGGACCCCAAATGCCTCCAATGTCAACACCAAGCACATAAAAATTACACGGACCATTCCAGCTCCAGCTCAAAGAGAGGATTATTCACGGTCTAAAGCCCCTAATTTGCATCCGACAACTCTACCCTAAGGATCGGAGGCAAGAGCAACAATTCAGAGGACCAGCACCCCAGTTCTTCAGGCTCCATGCCCTAGAAACCCATATAGGCTCAGATGAACTGCAGAAGCAGACGAATGAGCGGATTACCTGACAGGGCTGATAGGACTTGGAGGGACGGCCCGACCAGCGCGGCGGACGCACCCGGGTCGACGACCGCCCCCGCGGCGGCAGCGGCCGCGGCTCCGCCACCGGTGGTGCTCCCGAACGGGCGGCCGCGCTTCGCCGGCGTGCCTCCACCGGTCCCGCCAGACTTGCCTGTCTGCTTCTGCATAGCTAGGGTTTTGGAGCTTGGAGCCTGGAGCTTTTTTTTTTTTTTTGACAGATTGGAGCCTGGAGCTGGAGGGCGGCGGAGTGATGGAAAACGTCGTGGTCGGAGATCGCTCGGAATTGGGTAGGCACCGGCGCACCGCGACGGAGGCAGACAAGGGTGGCCGCAGGATCTTACTCGGATGGTGGAGAATGAACGGACTGCTCGCCGTTGGTCTACAGATCTATTCAGGTGGGGTCCGATGGCAGTCCCAATCTACCGTCTGTTTTTTTGTTTTTGTTTTTTTTTTAAATAGCTTCCATTACTTCATGGCAAAAAATAGGGATAAGGAAAATGTTGCAACAAATTTTTAACATTACAGCTCGGCATGTGTGCTAAAGCCTCACACGAGAAAAGACAAGTGGCTAGGATAGTCGATAATCACGCCTTTTTGGCAAGAGAATCAGCCACCTTGTTGAGTCTCTTTTGATTTTGCAAACCTGTATTGTAGTCTTCTTTGGGGAGTGATTTTCAACTGTTTAGGGATGAGTGGCAAGGACCAATGTTGTTGAGGTGCATGCATAGAGATCCCACACGTATAACACCAGCAGAGTTTGATTACCAGTAAACAGTGTCGCCTTGTGAATATTGGTTGTAGCACTTCTCGCCAACCATCATACAATGTTTTACTTTCACAAGAGATGCATGTGCAGTATTGTAGCCACCTTGTTGAGTCTCTTTTGATTTTGCAAACCTGCAGTCTTCTTTGGGGAGTGATTTTCAACTGTTTAGGGATGAGTGGCCACAAGGACCAATGCTCTCGGGGTGCATGCATAGAGATCCCACACGTATAACATCAGTAGAGTTTGATTACCAGTAAACAGTGTCGCCTCGTGAATATTGGTTGCAGCACTTCTCACCAGCCATCATACAGTGTTTTACTTTCACAAGAGATGCATGTGCAGCATTGTTGCGTTAAAATGCAGTCAAACGGACTACTAGTTTAGTAGTTTATATATTCTATACTTGCAAGTCAATGAGTCCGTTCGCTTCTGTTTAACAGCCGTTGCAGTAGTGGCAGTACTTCTCGCTACAGTAGGTATCAGTTTTTGGGTTGTAGCCACAGCCATAGCTGAACGACAGGCGCGCGCCACCGGGCCTGGCAGAGTGGCAGCCAAGGGCAGAGCCATGTTGATGCCTAGGTATTCCTAGGAATACCTAACTTTTTATGCCAAAAAATACTTGTACATTAATTATACATATATGTATATGTTACAGTGGGTTTTATTCTCTATTTCTCAAGCCAAAACGCCACTCCCACCCGATGTGCAGGCATCCAGTCTCACAACCCATCTCAAAGCCCTACCTGATGGCCTAAGACTGTCTGCAGTGGGGTACGCTATTTGTTCCTGCGGGAGTGAGTAGCGGAAAAAGCTCCCGCACCGGGTACGCTATCTCGTCTTGTAAACAAAAGGATGAGCGCGGCGTCCGTCAAATTTGGAGGAATAGCGGATGTCCGCTATGTCCGCGCCAGGCCCACTCGCAACCACCGTGAAGGAGAGTCTGGCAGATTCGGCGACCGCCTGCTCGTCCCCTTGGCCCCGTGCTCGGCCATGAGTTCCGCCGCGGCGAACATCACGCTTGCTCCAGATCTGCCAGCGGGTGGCCGAGGTCGCCATCGCGCGTCGCTGCCTATGCTGTCGGTCGCCTCGATTGGCCGAGGCCGCCCGTGAGCGCGGAGAAGGCGGCCACGCCGCCATCGTCACCGTCGCGTTGGCCAGGCCGCTCCCACGCCACACAACAGCCGCCGTCAGGCGCCGCGCGGACCGTCGTGCCGTCCTCGAGGGCGCGCCCGGGCACGGACGCCACCAGGCGGAGCCGGTCCCCGTCGAACTCGCCCAGGCACGCGGTGGTGCGGTTCCAAACGAGGAGGCAGAGGACGCCGCGATTCTCCGCCGTCGATGGAGGCCGCGCTCGCCCACGACGGAGGCCGGGGACTCGGCGGCGGCGGACTTGGAGGCGGCGCACCATGGCGTCGCGCGTGCACTGCGAAGGCGGTCGAATGCTCACGCCGGCGGATCCCTCGGGGGCGCTGAAAGTCCCTAGTTTGGTTTTGGCTAATTGATGAAACCTAGGACTAACCTTTGTATCTAAGTGGATGATTTAGATAAAGGTGGTCATTGGATATGAGACATGACATTGACTCATATGACCAAAATGGTGAAGACCAAGATGAGGCTTGGCTCGATGGACCGGTTGTGAAGGTGAAGGGCAAGTCGAGGCTTCGAAGCGAAGGACCATGCGATGGTGAAGCTTGAGCAAGACTTGGCGCCGAAGGACCGATGCAACGGTGAAGAGCAAGTGAAGTCAAGGTCGATGGATCGAGACGGTCATGTGATGATATGAAGTGGATCGTATCATTTGGAGAAACAAAATGGGCTCAAGGCAAAGGTATAACCATAGGGCCATTTTGTTTTACACTCAAGACACCATAGAGGGTGTGAGTGGTTTACGGTCGATAGCCGAACTATTAAGAGGGGAAGTCTTATCGGTTATTCGACGCACGGGTGCCACTAGGTGAATTCATGAAGTGCATTGCATATAGGGCCTAGTGAGCTAACTGGAAAACCTTTGAAAATGATTGAGAAAAAGCTAACACACAAGCACATGGAGATGTACACTTGTTGGTGTTGGCACATTTGCAAAGGTGGCGTTGGTCGCGCTGTGGTTTGCGGGTAGAGAGGGGTTTGGGTTCCTCTCTCCCTCCGGCCGAGCGTGCGAGCGCGGGTGAAAGTCTTATGTTTGGTGTTGGTAATTAGTGACAATGCCTAAGTACTAATCCTATGCCTAAGTTGTATGTAGCATATGAGGATTAGTACATTCCAAGGTTGGTGGCAAGATGGACATGGTGATCATGAGTGGCCACACTTGGATTTGGACGCAACCCTACGTGATCAAGGCAAAGGTATATGCTTAAGGGTTGTGTTTTAGTAACCAAGACACCTAGTGGGTGTGGTTACATTATAGGATAGATAGCCGTACTATAAAGAGGGGAATGACACGGCTATTGAACTCCTAAGTGCCTCTAGGTGTGCATTTCATAATCATATGCATTTGGATAGAACTAATAACGCCTTAATGATTGTGAAAATGCTAACACACATGCACATGGTGATGGTCACTTGGTGATGTTAGCACGTTTGCGAAGGCGGTGGAGTTTAAGCGGTAGAGAGGGTTTGGGGTCCTCTCTCCCTCCCGCCGAGCCTGCGAGGCGGGATTCAGGCGTTTTCGAGGAATTGAAACGCCTATTTTCCACTACGCCGGAAGTCGGAAATCAAACGGAAAAGAAACGGAGGCGAACGGAGGTCACAGTGGTGACCGGACGCTGGACCGGACGTGGTCTCTATTTGACCGGACGCGTCCGGTCAGTGTTCAGCGTTTGCGTGTGTCTCAGCGTTTTGATCGGACGCGCAGCGCGTCCGGTCGATCAGGGAGCTTACTGGACTCTAACCGGACGCTGGAACTGTGGCGTCCGGTCAGTTCTCCAGCGTGTCCGGTCGTTGTTTCGTTGTGCACTGCTCTGGGTTGACCAGCGCGTCCGGTCCGTTACGGGACCGGCGCGTCCGGTCGTGACCAGCGCGTCCGGTCCGCGCGACCAGCGCGTCCGGTCGGTGGTTTGAGAAAGTAGCCGTTGTGTGACCGGCGCGTCCGGTCAGCGCGACTTCGGCTGTTTCAAGTGAGTAACGGCTATATTCGAAGGGGTACGTCTATAAATACTCGTTGGCCGGCTCAAGGCTCTCCCTCTCGGACATTTGACATACTTGTGAGCACTTTGAGCTAAGCAACTCCCCTCCCACTCATCTCTCTTGCTTCTTTGCTTATTCGAAGTGAGATTGAGTGATCCAAGTGCATTTGCATTGTGAGATAGCATCTAGTTGGCACTTGGTGGTTGATTTGCTGCGGGATTCTTGTTTCTCTTGGTGGTTGCCGCCACCTAGACGGCTTGGAGCAGCTTGGAGGCGTTGGCAAGAGTTGGTGATTGTTCTTGGCCACCTCCGGTGATTGTGAGGGGTTTGTGCCTACCTCGGCGAAGCGCCAAAGGCAACATTAGTGGATTGCTCGTGTCATTGTAACCTTTTGCCATTTGGTAGGTTCTTGTGGCGCCTTTTGAGAGGCTCGGTGTGAGACCGATTAGCCACCGAACCACGTGGTGAAGAGGGACACAACGGGGACTAGCGTGCCGGCAAGCACGTGAACCTCGGGATAAATCTTTGTGTCATCATTCTTATTGTGATTGATCGATCCCGGTGGTTGTATATTGTGGAATTCATCTCTTGATCATATTGTTTGGTTGGCTCAATACTTCGCCCCTCGGTGATACCCTTCTAACTCTCTCTTGTATTAATTTCTTAGTTACTTTGCTAGAGTAGCTCTTTTGTGTAGCTTGCTAGTTGTAGTCTCCTTCTCGGTTTGACTTGTGCGGTTGAGTGCAAATATACTAGAATTGTGAATTGGATAGGTGGCTTGCAAACACCCCGTAGGCTAAGCAAAACACGCATCTCGCTATTTGTTATATTGATAAACTTGTTTAGCTTGTCTTTGTAGAAATTTTTATAAGGCTATTCACCCCCCCTCTAGCCATCAAGACCTTTCAAGTGGTATCGGAGCCGTGGTCACCGTTTGTAAGGCTTAACAACCTCGGTGTAAGATGGCTCAAGTTGTGTTCAACCATGTCGGGGGCAAGCCTCCATTCTTTGATGGTGTCTCATCTTTTGATCATTGGAAAAGAAAGATGAAGCAATATCTTGGCTCTATCAATGAGAAGGTTTGGGAGGTGACACATCATGATTATGCTATCATTGATCCTGACAACCTCACCAACAGTGATCGCATCAACAACCAATGCAACACTATGGCTCTCAACACTCTCTACAATGGGATTGATGCAAAGGTCTTTGAGCAAATCAAGGATCTTGAGATGGCAAGTGAAGTGTGGACAAGATTAGAGGAAACATATGAGGGCACTTCAACGGTAAAGAGTGCCAAGCTCTATATGCTCAAGGACAAGTTTACAAGCTTCAAGATGAAAGATGATGAGTCCATACCAGAGATGTTCTATAGGCTACAAGTTATTGTCAATGATCTCAAGAGCCTAGGAGAAGATGTCAAGGACAAGGACTTCTCACATAAGTTCTTGATGAACTTACCTAAAAAGTTTGCTATCTTGAGGAAGATGATCCAAAGAGAGGGTTTGGACAAGGTAACTCCAAACCAAGTGCTTGGAGATGTCATGACCGATGCTCAATATGATGATGATGAAGATGAAGATGAGAAGAAGGAGATCAAGGTCAAGCAAGAGAAGCCCATTGCATTCAAGGCTTCATCTTCTAAGGGCAAGAGCAAGGTGGAGAGCGATGATGATGATCCATTCGACGATGAGACCATGGCCCTCCTAGTGCACAAGATGGGGAGGTTCATGAAGAAGAAAGGATATGGTGCAAGAAAGAGAAGGGACTTCATGAAGGCAAAGGAGATGCTTTGCTACAATTGCAATAGCCTCGATCATGTAGTGGCAAAGTGCCCCTATGAAGACAAAAGATATCATGATGGGGAGTTGAAGTTGAAGAAGAACAAGAAGGACAAGAAGGAGAAGAAAGAGAAGAAGAGCTTCACTATCAACAAGAAGAAGAAGGGTGGTGGTTATGTGGTCACTTGGGATAGTGACAACTCCGATAGTGATGATGATGATAGCTCTAGTGATGATGAGAGGACCACTCGACGAGCCATTGCAAGCATCGCCCTCTCCAACAAGCCATCCATCTTCGACACTACATCGACATGCCTTATGGCCAAGCCCACCAAGGTAAAATATGATGATAGTGATGATGATTCTTGTGCTGGTGATGGTTGTAGGAGTGATGATGAGGATGATGAGGACTACTCCAAGGATGATCTATTAGGCATAATAGATCAAATGAGCAAGGGCTACAAGAGGACAACCAAGAAGTGCAAAATCTTAGAGCAAGAGCTCATTGCCAAGAGCAATGAAAATGATGTCTTGATGGAAGAGCTTGTTGCTCTCAAAAAGAGTAAGGAGTGCAAAGGAATTGAACAAGAGCTTAAAGCTCTTAGGAAATCCTTTGATGAGCTAGAGGCCTCTCGTGAGTGTCTAAAGGAAGACCATGAGGACCTTGAAGTTGCTCACACTAGGCTTAAGAAAGCCCACTCCTCTCTACTTGAACTCATCAAGGAGAAGGATCTCAAGTTGGAGAAGCTCATGAAGGAAGCTAAGGAGGAGCAAGTGATTGTCACATGTGATATTGGACTAACATGTGATATTATTGATGATTCTTTATTTGTTGGTCCTACTAATGCTTCATGTAGCTCATCATCATCCACCACAACCAACTCTACATCTACTACTAGTGATGCATCGCTTGTGGTTGAGAATGAGACTCTCAAGAGAGAGGTGGATGATCTCACCCGCGCATTAGGCAATGCCTATGGTGGGGATGCCCGCTTGCTAAAATGCTTGGGTAGCCAAAGGTTCTCTCTTAACAAAGAGGGTTTGGGCTATACTCCCAAGAAGGGCAAGGCGGCCTTTACTACTCCAAAGTCTTGCTTTGTGAAGAGCAATGGTCGTTATTGCAATAGATGCAAGCAAGTTGGGCATCTAGAGATTAATTGTAATAAAATGAACAAGAACAACAACAAGTTTCATGCTAAAATGGATTACATTCCTTTTGACTCTTGTTATGTGCTTACCAAGGGTGAGAAAGATGTGCATGCTAGGTTTGTTGGTACACCAATTGTGGGTCCAAAGAAGAAGGCCATTTGGGTACCAAAGAGCTTAGTTACTAACCTCCAAGGACCCAAACAAGTATGGGTACCTAAGAAACATTAATTTATTTTGTAGGTAAATTACAAGGCCGGAGGAAGGCATTGGGTGCTTGATAGTGGGTGCTCTCAACATATGACCGGTGATTCAAGAATGTTCAACTCTCTCAAATCAAATGATAGTGGCATTGATAGTATCACATTTGGTGACAATAGCAAGGGTGATGTAAAGGCTCTTGGAAGGATTGCAATCTCAAATGATCATAGCATTTCCAATGTGCTCCTAGTTGAAAAGTTGAACTTCAATCTTCTCTCGGTTGCTCAATTGTGTGATCTTGGTTTCAAGTGCATATTTGGTGTTGATGATGTGGAGATAGTTAGTGTTGATGGCTCTAACTTGATCTTCAAGGGCTTTAGATATGAGAATCTATACTTAGTTGATTTCAATGCCAGTGACACTCAACTCTCAACATGCTTGCTCACCAAATCAAGTATGGGTTGGTTATGGCATAGAAGACTTGGTCATGTTGGCATGAAGCAATTGAACAAGTTAGTGAAGCATGACTTAGTTAGAGGCTTGAAGGATGTCACATTTGAGAAAGATAAGCTATGTAGTGCATGTCAAGCCGGAAAGCAAGTAGGCAACACTCATCCATTGAAAAGCATTATGAGTACTTCCAAGGCATTTGAGTTGTTGCACATGGATTTATTTGGGCCAACTACATACACAAGCATTGGTGGCAATAAGTATGGCTTTGTGATTGTGGATGATTTCACTAGATACACATGGGTATTCTTTCTTGTGGACAAGAGTGATGTATTTGACATATTCAAGAAGTTCATCAAGAGGGTGCAAAATGAGTTTGAGACCACAATCAAGAAAGTGAGAAGTGACAATGGAAGTGAGTTTAGAAACACAAGAGTTGATGAGCTATGTGATGAGCTTGGAATCAAGCATCAATTTTCGGCCAAGTATACACCTCAATCTAATGGCTTAGTTGAGAGGAAGAATAGAACTTTGATTGATATGGCAAGATCAATGTTAAATGAGTATAATGTGAGTCATTCATTTTGGGCCGAAGCAATCAATACGGCTTGCTTCTATAGCAACCGTCTCTATTGCCACAAGTTCCTAGAGAAGACACCATATGAGATATTGAATGGAAGAAAGCCCAACATTGCATACTTTCGGGTATTTGGTTGCAAATGCTATATCTTGAAGAAGGGCACTAGATTGAGCAAGTTTGAGAAGAAATGTGATGAAGGATTCCTACTTGATTATTCAACTACTAGCAAAGCTTATAGAGTTTGGAATTTGGCTAGTGGTCAACTTGAAGAAGTGCATGATGTTGAGTTCGATGAAACCAATGGTTCTCAAGATGAAGAAGATAACTTGGATGATGTGAGAGGAACTCAATTGACTAATGCTATGAAAGAAATAGATATTGGTGATATTAGGCCAAAGCAAGTGATTGATGTGGATGACAACAAAGATCAAGTACAGCGCCCTGACCATCAAGACCTTTCAGCAGGATTCAGGCGTTTTCAGGGAAATGAAATGCCTATTTTCCACTACGCCGGAAGTCGGAAAAGAAACAGAGGCGAACGGAGGTCACCAGCGTAATCGGACGCTGGACCGGACGCGGTCACGGTTTGACCGGACGCGTCCGGTCAGTACAGCGCAGCAGTCAGGCGCGCGGGTTAGGGTTTGCAACCGGCGCGTCCGGTCACTCGCGGGACCGGAGCGTCCGGTCAGGCACCCAGAGGAACAGTGCGTGGCGAAGGGCTGAGTGGACGCGCGGCGCATCCGGTCACACGTGATCGGACGCGTCCGGTCGCGAAGGGTGCTTACTAGAGTCCGACCGGACGCTGACTCTGTCGCGTTCGGTCGTTGCGTGGAGCGCGTCCGGTCGATGCGTCACGGGTGCGCGGCATTGTGCGTTCGACGCGTCCGGTCGTTTGAGTGGCGCGTCCGGTCGTCGCGTTTGACCGTTGGCGTGCAGTGACCGTTGGAGTTCTGGTAGCCGCAGTTGAATCTGGGTGGACACGTGGACGGCACAGGGCGACCGGACGCGGGGCAGCGCTTCCGGTCAGTTTCGACCGGCGCGTCCGGTCGCTCGCGAAAAACGCTCAGTGGAGTAGCAACGGCTCTATTTGTATGGGATGCTTATAAATACTCGTTGACCGGCCCTTGGAGAGGTGGCTTGGCATTTCTAACACTCTTGTGCATCCTTTGAGCTAAAGCTACTCCTCCCACTCATCTCTCTTGCTTGATTGCAAATCAAAAGTGAGATTGAGTGATCCCAAAGTGCATTGCATAGCTTGAGGGTATCTAGTGGCACTTGTGGGTGATTTAGCCAGTGGATTTCTTGTTACTCTTGGAGAGTACCGCTCCTAGCCGGCTTGGAGATTGTTGGAGGCGTTGGCAAGAGAAGGTGATTGTTTTTTGCCACCTCCGGTTGATTGTGAGAGGTTCTTGTGCTTTCCTCGGCGGGACGCCAAAAGCAACTCTAGTGGAATCCGCGTGTCATTGAGTTACCTCACTTGAGAGTGGTGTCTTGTGGTGCCTTGCGGGGCGTGCCTTGAGGGCCAAGTGACTTGAGGGTCACACCGGGAAACCATCTAAGTGTTGGTCGACACAACCGGTGACGTAGCTTGTCGGTGCACAAGTGAACACCGGGTGAACAAAAATATTGTGTCTCTTGTCTCCTGGTGATTGGTCTTTGAAAGGATCAAGATGCCCAAGAGGGGAGGTGAATTGGGCTTTTCTAAAAAATAATTGCAAGAATTAAATCCTACAAGCCGGAATTCACCCCTAGTGCCTACTTGTGTTCCTAGAGATTCTACCGGTAAAAGTTTTGCACCCTAGTTTCCAATCCTAGTCTAGCAAGGCAATTCTAGGAAAGTAAATCAAGCAATGAATGTAAATACGAGAATGTAAATGCTTGAAAGTCAGGGCAAGGAACACGGCGATGTTTTTCCGAGGTATCGGAGAGTCGCCACTCCCCACTAGTCCTCGTTGGAGCACCCGCGCAAGGGTGTAGCTCCCCTTGATCCGCGCAAGGATCAAGTGCTCTCTACGGGCTGATTCTTCGACACTCCGTCGCGGTGAATCGCCCAAAACCGCTCACAAGATGAGATGGGTCATCCACAAGCTCCGTCGGATGATCACCAAACTCCCAATCACCACCAAGCCGTCTAGGTGATGGCGATCACCAAGAGTAACAAGCTAGAACTCTCACTTGACCACAACGAGCCTAATGAGAAGGTGGATGCACACTTGCTACTCTCTAATCGCTAGTGAGGAACTCTCAAGCTTTGATTCTCAAAACACAATCCTCACTAGAGCTCTTGCACTCCCTTGCACTCCAAAGGTGTTTCTCAGCTGAACAAATGAGCAAGAGACCTCTAAAAGAGGTGGTGGGGATGCATTTATACACCCCACAGTCGAAACGAACCGTTACCTGCCAACTCAGCAAAATACGGGGTGACCGGACGCGCCGGTCGCCGTAACGGTCAAAATTCTGAAATCTCGGCTGTGTGACCGGACGCGCCGGTCAGGGGTGACCGGACGCGTCCGATCATGCAGGGAGCTTACTGTAACGAGACCGGACGCGCGACCGCATCCGATCGGTGATGACCAGATGCGTCCGGTCGTCGCAGGACCTTACTGGAACGTGACCGGACGCGCCGATCACACCCAGGTCACGCCCGATCGGAAGTTTTCCCTCAAGTGACACGTGTCGGCCCTGACCACCGCGTCCGGTCCTCGCAAGGGCCGCATCCAGTCGTTAGCGCCGAAACGCAGTCGCGGTTTTGAACTGACCGGACGCGTCCGGTCAAACCGAGAACCGCGTCCGGTCAAGGGAAAAAACCCTCTAAACTCTTCGAAACGCGACGCAACTTGAACCAAGTTGCTTCCAACTGAACTTTGAGCTATTCTAGAGCTGCCTAGTGCTAAGTTTAACAAGTGTGCACCACACCTAAACATAGGACTCACCTAGGTCAAGCTACCCGCTCATGCTCCCCTTTATAGTACGGCCAAAAGAGAAAACAAAGATCCTAACGACTATTCCGAATGAAACTCAACACCTTGACATCCGGAACTAACCGTCCTTAATCTTGACATCACTCCTTTGAAAACCGAAACGATTTCCATCAAGGGGCATGAATACCATGGTGCCCAAAGCAGTTATCACCTCCATGACCTAACTTACCAAAGTTTCTGCAAAACACACGTTAGTCATGGTAATAAAGCGTTGTCATCAATTGTCGAAACCAACTCTCGGGGCCTAGAGGCTTTCAGTCTTCATATTGTATTGTTGTTAATATTGATTGATTGTATATCATCTTGGTGATTGGCTACATCTTCTCTCCACCGTAGGTATAAGAATCACAATCCTCTCTCTTGCATTTACATCTACTAGATTATCTTGTGTAGCTCTAGTAGTAGCTTTGCTAGTAGTGTTGTTAGCTTGCTCTCTAGTGTAAAATTAGTGACATAGCACTTGTGTGAACTAGAGATCTTAATCTACTAGACTTGTGGATAGGAGGCTTGCATCACAACCTTTGGCTAAGAAAAACTCGCTTTACGCCGTTTGTTATTCTAACAAGTTTGCTTAGTGGTATTTGTAGAATTTTTATAGGCTATTCACCCCCCTCTAGCCATCTAGAACCTTGCAGGCGCAGGATGGCTTCCCTCGATGGCGGCGTTGGGGGCGTCCTCTGCCATGGCTGGGTGCCCGCCGACCGGTAGCGACGTGGTGAGGAGCGCGAGGGGCACCAGGAGGCAGTGGTGGTGCGTGCCCGATTTGGGAGGGGAGAGAAAGATTGGTGGGGAAAGGTGGTGGAGAGAGAAGGGGAGTTGGGTGGGGAGAAAAATAGAGTATGACGCGTGGGTCCCACGGGAGGTAGTTGATATAGAAGATGAGATATAGAGGATAGATGGGTGCAGAAGAAAGTAATATAGAGGAGAGAATCTTAATGACCAGGACGGAGTATTTCTTTTAGAGGATGGATTTATAGTACGACGAGTGCGGATAGCCTAAAAGGCAGGAACTAGAGCCGATTCCTGCCCAATCCCTGCTTCGATTCCCGTGATGGCTGTGGCTCGTGACTGTGGGCAGCAGCCAGTGGCTATGCTAGGGCGGTTGACGCTCCCCCACATTGGTGCCGAGCGCCCCTATATTGCACTGGGACTGTTGGCCAGCTAGGTAGGCCCCAGGGCTAGCCGCGACGCCATGCACAGCTTGCGTGAAGCCGTGAAGCCAAGGGCCATTGGCCGAGAACAATAACGAGGTGCCTGTTGCCTTAATTTAGGATTATTTGTTACTACCTGTTAGCATGGATGACGCCGTGATGTGGTGAGCACATCTTTCGTAAATCCTATTGCCTTAGTCTAAGATTATTTGTAGTATGATTATCACACATTTTCAATTAATATAGTGCGTACATCCTTCTTGTAGATCCTAGAGTATGTAAAACGATGAAAAAATTGACAGAAAAAATTGACAAAGACAATTGGTTAAGCTTACTAGGTATTATCATAATATTTCTTCTCAGGCGTTCGGCTGCGTTCCTTTCTAAGACTGCTCGCACCGGTTACAGTAAAGGATCCTGCAGTACATTTTTACCGGAAAAAACTCCCGCAACGCATACGCTAAAGCAAAACGCTACGTGAGCGCGTCCTCTATTCTCAGCGTTGTCCAGTTTGTGCGCTAAACATGGGGCCTACGCGCGGCAGCAGCGCCTGCGCGGAGAGCAGACAGCGGCAGCGTAGAGAGCAGACAGACAGGAGAGAGGACAATGGTGGGCCCCATGAGTTCAATTGCCTAAAAAATATTATAACTCACAAACCAAAAAATCAAATTAAATTCCGATTACACCATTAAATTCGTTTCAATAAATACTTTAAAACTAGATGTCACATGGATATATTTAGATAAAGTGACAAGTGGGCCCATAGTGAATAGAGGATGATATAGAGGTTGGATGGATGCGGAGAAACTGTATATTTTGTGGTGACTAAGATGAAATATTCCTTTTAGAGGATGAATATAGAGGTCCATGAGTGCGGATAGTCTCAGCCCTAGGTTAGCGTATAAGTGCAGGTCTGGTCTGTCGACCGGATCGATATGCTTGACCAGGATGTATGTATGACTACTATGACCTACTACGTCGTCTATGTTTCTTGCATGTTCGTTTGAACTACTTTTCAGCCAACGAATAACTTTTTTTCTCTCAATAAATCAGCATAAGCATCAGTATAAATCAAATTTTAGCATAAGCGAACACGGTGATAGTAGATCTCCCAAAGTCAGAGTCGTTACCGGAAAGTGGAGCTCCTTTTATTTGAGTGACATGATGTATCCTCAATTGTTCGGAAAGTCTCAAGCTTGAGTACACGCTTGCTTATAACAGAATGTGACTACAATTAGACTACCCGCAGTGGGTACTCTAAAACGATACTCTAAAGCTTTAGAGTATGAATATAGAGTAAAAACTGCTGCACTGGGTACTCTAAAACGATACTCTATCCTTTCTCTCACTCTATATTTAGAGTGGTACTGTAATTACTCTATAGTGGCGGGCCCACTAGCTAAACAAAAGAAAAAATGCTATAACCTACAAACCAAAAATCCAAATTAAATTTCGATTTCACCATTAAATTCGTCTCAATAAATCCTTCAAAACTAGATCACACATGGATATATTTAGATAAAGTGACAAGTGGGTTTCACAGTGGATAGAGTGGATAGAGGATGATATAGAGGATAGATGAGTGCGGGAGAATTGAGTATAGAGGAGAGAATCTTGCTGACTAGGACGTATAGAGGATGAATATAGAGGTCCATGAGTGCGGGTAGTGTAAGCTGGGTGGCTGTGCCTTCGATTAGCGGTACGGCACTACAAGAACACTAGAACCTGCAGATGAACGTGGGTTTTTTGCGTGATGGCCATGCACGAGAGTAGTAGTCCAGGCAGAGGA
Source organism: Saccharum hybrid cultivar R570 (assembly GCA_038087645.1). Classification (NCBI taxonomy): domain Eukaryota; kingdom Viridiplantae; phylum Streptophyta; class Magnoliopsida; order Poales; family Poaceae; genus Saccharum; species Saccharum hybrid cultivar. The sequence goes on from JAQSUU010000198.1 coordinate 5,630,836, forward strand.
CGAATGAGAAATCCCGTGCCTTCCTGTTTTGGCTTTCTTTGTTTTCTCTGGTTGAAGTCTCAAGTACGTCACACCGGCAGAAACCAACGTCGACCATGGGCATGTGCCAGCCGGACGCAGATCGAGCTCAGTGCGGCCTGCGTCGTCGGTGGGCGTCACGGGCACCGCGCCTGTTGGAGTATGTGTTTAGGCCCATGAGGCTAAGGCCCATGTGGCCCATGTATGGAACCTATATAGCTACCCTTCTAGGGTTAGCCCAAGTAATGGAAAATCATTCCTCTAACATGGTATCTGCAGCCTAGGGTTAGGTTTCTCTCCTCTTCTCTCCCTGCCCGCCGCCCTTCCCCTAGTGGCGCCGCCGCCGGCCCAGCCACCATGGCCGGCGGTCCTTCCCCTCCCCCTTCTCTCTATTCCTATTTCCCCTCCCATTCTTCTCCATCCTGGGCCCAGATCTTGGCCGACGCGTCTGCTCCTGCCGCCGCCGCCTCTCCTGGGGGGCTCCCGGCCGCTGTCGCGCCTCCTGGCGGCCACCTCCCAGCCGCCGCTCCCCCTGGCGGCGCTCCTCTGGCCGCCACCCATCCTCTGGCCGCCGGCCACCCTCTAGCACCCCCTGGCGCCGCCCGCCCCCACCCCTGGCCGCCGACCCCGTCCTCCAGCGCCACCCGCCCCCACCCCTCCTGATGCGGCTGCTGCTGCTCTGGGCGCAGTGGTAGCCCATGCCTTGGCCACCTCTCCCGGCCTGGGCGCGGTGGGGGACGCCGCCGAGGAGGTCGCACCTGCGGGGGTGGTCCAGCCGAGGGTGGTCCAGCCGCTCCTACATCCTACTGCTGACCCTGGAGACCCCGCCGGTGCCACTGCCCCTGCTGTTGGTCTCTAGCCGGACCCTCTCGGTGGCCACCATCTCCTGCGCGCCCTGGGGCCGGACTCCGCCCTCGCCGCCACCCTCGTGGCTGCCCGTGCTGCTGCCGCGGAAGGGCAGGCTCGCGTGCGCGCGGCTGCTCTCGCGTGGGAGCGCGAACGCGACGTGGCCGACGCCCTGGCTCGCCAGATCGCCGAGGCGGAGCAGCTCCTCGTTCCCCTCGCCTCCCGGGACGTTGGTGCCACCTCCTCTGCCTCGCCGGGGCATCCCATCTCCCACACCACCATCCTCTGGCATGACCCGGCTGACCCGCTCGTGGCCCAGCTCCACTACCAGGCCGGGGGGGTCCAGAACATTCGCCTTCTCGTGCCGGTCGTCCTCAAGCCGGAGTCGCCCTCCTACGCCCGCTGGCGGGATCTGGTGGTTCTCACTCTTCGCCGCTACGCCCTCGATGACCACGCCCTCGTCGACGCCTCGGTCACCGTCCAGACGCCATCGTGGCTCCGTCTCGACAGCATCGTCCTCTCCTGGATCTTGGGGACGATCTCTCTGGACCTCCACGACCTCGTCCACACCTCCCCTGACGCGCGCCAGGCGTGGCTTGCCCTTGAGGGCCAGTTCCTGGGCAACACCGAGGCCCGGGCTCTGCGTCTCGACGTGAGCTTCCGCACCTTCGTCCAGGGTGACCTCTCCGTCGGTGAGTTCTGCCGTTAGATGAAGGGCATGGCAGACTCCCTTGGCGACCTCGGCTGGCCCGTGGAGGATCGCATCTTGGTCCTCAACGTCCTTCGTGGGCTCAGCGACCAGTATGCCCACCTCCGGACGTGGATCACCCGTCAGCGGCCCTTCCCCACCTTCCTAGAGGTCCGTGATGATCTCATCATGGAGGAGCTCACGCAGGGTATCCAGCCGGGGTCTGCCGCTTCTCCGAGGTCCTCGACGGCTCTGGCAGCTACTCCACCACGTCCACCTGCTCCCCCACGGTCGTCCGCTCCGTCACCGCCGTCTCTCCTAGGCCCTCCTCCCTCCGGGTCGAGCAGAGGTGGGGGGGGGTCGTGGCTCTCGTCGTCGCCGTGGAGGGGGCCGCGGGGGTGGCCGGGGGGGTCACCCCCAGGCTCTGGCACCGGCTGGGCCACACGGGGGGGGCACCATGGCCTTCGTTCCAGAACCCGTGGTCCGGTCGCATCTCCATGTGGCCCTACCACGCCACCGGAGCCAACACTCGTCCACCGGTGGCCATGCTCACCGGAGCTCCTCCTGCTGGTCCTCCACCCGGCGCCTTCCCCGCTACGCCATGGGTTCCACCCTCCGGGACTCCACCGGGGGTCACCGGCTGGGACCAGGCGGCTCTGGCTCGCTCGTTCAGCACCATAGGCCTGACACCTCCGGTCGGACCCAAGTGGATCGCTGATTCGGGGGCCACCTACCACACCACTCCTGACCCTGATATACTTTCGTCGCTTCACTCTCCCTCTTTCTCTCTTCATTCGTCCATTATGGTCGCAAATGGTTCTTGTATTCCAGTCTCTTCTGTGGGTACCGCCGGTGCTCATGGCTCCTTCCGTCTTCCTGATGTTCTTGTTGCTCCTTCTATGGTTCATAATCTTCTTTCTATTCATTATTTTACAGCTGACAATTCTTGTTCTGTGGAATTTGACTCTTCTGGTCTTACTGTAAAGGATTTGGCTTCCCGACGTCCTCTGCTCCGATGTGACAGTTCCGGGCCCCTTTACACCCTTCGCTTCCCGGTGGCTCCTTCGTCTTCTTCGCCGCCCGTTTTGTCAGCTGCCTTCATCGCTTCTACTTCCTCTACTACCTGGCACCGGCGCCTCGGCCATCCTGGACGTGATGCCCTGATACAGCTCAGTCGTAGCTTTGGTCTTCCATGTACTCGAGCTCATGATGAGCAACTGTGTCATGCGTGCCAATTGGGCCGACATGTTCATCTTCCTTTTTCTAGTTCTACTTCCCATGCGGCCCGTATTTTTGATCTTGTACATTGCGACCTATGGACATCTCCTATTCTGAGTATTTCCGGTTATAAGTACTATCTTGTGGTTGTTGATGATTTTTCGTATTATTCGTGGACATTTCCTCTCCGTGCGAAGTCAGATACGTTTACCACGCTCCTTCACTTCTTTACTTGGGTGTCTACACAGTTCGGCCTCACCATCAAGGCCGTCCAGTGTGACAATGGTCGCGAGTTTGATAACTCCACCTCCCGAGCTTTCTTCCTCTCTCACGGTGTTCAGTTGCGCATGTCTTGTCCATACACCTCTTTGCAGAATGGCAAGGCTGAGCGGATGATTCGCACCACCAACGACACCGTGCGTACCCTTCTGTTTCAGGCCTCTCTTCCTGCTCGCTTCTGGGCTGAGGGCCTGCACACCTCCACCTACCTTCTTAACCGCCTTCCTTCCGCTGCCTGTCCTTCTCCCACACCTCACCACGCCCTCTTCGGTACCCCGCCTCGTTACGATCACCTCCGCGTGTTTGGGTGTGCGTGTTACCCCAACACCGCTGCCACTTCTTCTCACAAGTTGGACTCCCGCTCCATGCTCTGTGTCTTCCTCGGGTACTCCCCGGATCACAAGGGGTACCGGTGCTTTGACCTTGCCTCCCGATAGGTTCTCATCTCTCGCCATGTGGTGTTCGATGAGTCCGTCTTTCCCTTTTCCAGCACTACCACCCCTCCGGTCCCTGACCCTCCCTCCCTGTTTCCCACTGACCCGGTGGCCCAGCCACCTTTTTCGTGGCCTCCTGCAGGTACCGCTTCGCCGCGCTCCGTGCCGGCCTCCTGTCCCGGATCCCCAGCGGGTCCGGGCCCGTCGTCCTCTAGCGCGGCACCGTCCTCTCCGATTGGTGCAGCCCTGGGGCCTTCGTGCCCCACTTCTGCCCCGGGGGGTCGTGCCGGCCGCCGACGTCGGATCCCGTCCCAGCACCTGCCCCGGCACCTCCGTCGAGGTTTGCCACGCCGGTACGGGTGTACCAGCGCAGGCCACGGCCGTCGCCGCTCGCGGTCCCCTCTCCACTGGGGACACCGACACCACCGTCGCAGTCCCCGCCGGCTCGTGGTGCCCCACCCGCCGCTGCTTCACCGACACCCGCGGCATGTTCACCCGATGGTGACATGGCACGCGGCTGGCACACTGCCGCCTCGTGCCCTCGAGGCTTCGACCGGCGACGCGGTGGTCTCCCCGGTACCCTCTTCCGTCCACGACGCCCTGTTGGATCCTCACTGGCGCCGTGCGATGGAAGAGGAGTACGCCGCGCTACTCGCCAACCAAATGTGGGAGTTGGTGCCCCGGCCACCAGGCTCCAACGTCGTCACCGGCAAGTGGATCTGGACCCACAAGCGCCGGGCCGATGGTTCTCTCGAGCGCTACAAGGCTCGATGGGTCCTCCGGGGTTTCACTCAGCGCCCTAGAGTCGACTACGATGAGACCTTCAGCCCGGTGGTCAAGCCGGCCACCGTCCGTACCATGCTCTCGCTGGCGCTTGCTCGGTCTTGGCCCGTCCACCAGTTGGACGTCAAGAACGCCTTCCTCCACGGCCTTCTTACTTAGACGGTGTACTGCAGTCAGCCGGCGGGGTTCATCGATCCCACTCGTCCTGACATAGTCTGCCGGCTCAATAGGTCCCTCTACGGCCTCAAGCAGGCACCTCAGGCGTGGAACCACCGGTTTGCTGCTTTCTTGCTGACCCTAGGGTTCGTGGAGGCCAAGTCTGATACGTCCCTGTTCGTCTACCACCATGGGGCCGACACTGCATACTTGTTGCTCTATGTGGATGACATTGTCCTCACCGCCTCCAGCGAGCCACTTCTCCGCCGAATCATTGCCGCTCTCCAGCAGGAGTTCGCGATGAAGGATCTGGGTGAGCTCCACCACTTCCTCGGTGTCACTGTTGAGCACCGTCCTGCCAGACTCCTTCACCAGAGGCAGTACACTCGGGATATCCTGGAGCGGGCTAGGATGACTGACTGCAACCCCTGCTCCACTCCGGTCGACACTCAGGGCAAGCTGTCTGAGGTTGAGGGACCCCCGGTGGCCGACCCCACTGCGTACAGGAGTCTCGCCGGGGCCCTTCAGTACCTCACCTTCACCCGGCCGGACATCACCTATGCAGTTCAGTAGGTCTGTCTTCATATGCATGACCCCCGGGAGCCCCACCTCACGACTCTCAAGCACCTCCTCCGCTACCTCCGGGGCACGCTCGACTACGGCCTCCTCCTCCACCGGGCCTCCTCCACCGACCTCGTCGTCTACACCGACGCTGACTGGGCGGGGTGCTCGGATACTCGTCGCTCCACCTCCGGCTACGCCGTCTTCCTGGGCGGCAACCTGGTGTCTTGGTCGTCCAAGCGCCAGCCGGTGGTCTCCCGGTCCAGCGCCGAGGCGGAGTACCGCGCCGTTGCTAACGGCGTGGCGGAGGCCGCCTGGCTCAGGCAGCTGCTTGCTGAGTTGCACACTCCGCCCTCCCGGAGCACACTGATCTACTGCGATAATGTCAGTGCGGTCTACCTCTCCACCAACCCCATCCAGCACCAGCGGACGAAGCATGTGGAGATCGACCTCCACTTTGTCCGTGATCGGGTGACCATGGGCGAGGTGCAGGTCCTTCATGTTCCGATGACCTCCCAGTTCGCGGACATCTTCACCAAAGGCCTCCTGTCATCGACCTTCGCCGAGTTTCGCTCCAGCCTTAACATCACCGGTGGCTAGTTGCGTCTGTGGAGGGTTGTGTGTGTTCTTTCTTGTTCAGCCTCGAACTCCGCTGCGCCGGTAGTTCAGACTGCGGGGGGTGTTGGAGTATGTGTTTAGGCCCATAAGACTAAGGCTCATGTGGCTCATGTATGGAACCTATATAGCTACCCTTCTAAGGTTAGCCCAAGTAATAGAAAATCATTCCTCTAACAGCGCCCACGGGCGGGGTCCGTGTCCGTCGCCGCCGAGGCAGACGACGCGGGTGCAGCAGCACGGCGTCGCGCAGGAACGTGAGGAGAGCCTCCCGGGACGTGCTTGATGCGGTGATGCCTTGATGCTTACTACCTTGATGGGCGTGAGGCTTCTGGTTTGAGTGACTTCTGAGTTACCTGTGTTGCATCTTCTTTACTGTCAGCCGAGTTTTTTTTTTACAATAACTGTCAGCCGAGTTGGAACACCTGAGGCGCTTGCCTTGAGAGTAAACGTAAATAAAACTAGAATTAACTGCCTCCTAATGTTAGAACTTAAACTATTCACAAAGGTATGCAATATGACCATCCGCTGTTCTCTGGCCCAAAGTAGCAAATTAGGGGGTGTTTAGATGAAAAAAAAATTAGAATTTGGCTACTGTAGTACTTTCGTTTATATTTGACAATTAGTGTCCAATCATGGACTAATTTGGCTCAAAAGATTCGTCTCGTGATTTACAACCAAACTGTGTAATTAGTTATTTTTTTATCTATATTTAATGCTCCATGTATGTCCAAAGATTCGATGTGATGGAGAGAGTGTGTAAAAATTTAGAATTTAGAAGGCATCTAAACACGGTCTAGGTCTACTAGAAGAAATTCTCTGGCCCAAGGTGGGAGGCGTTGGCCATGAAAGGTGCCAAGAAACAGAGGTTGTTGTGGGCATCCCACCGGTGTCCAGAACCCAGCTTCAATTGGCATTCTTAACTTCACAAAAATAACTCTGGAGTGGTGCACTTTCAGGTCAACACGATGCCCAACAAAGCTTTGCAGGCATTCATAGACCATGGCGCTATTTCCCTTACCCGATGTGAGATCATGTAACTACACCTTAGGAACTGATGATAGATGATTAGCGATTATGATCTCTGTTTGAGATGTGAAAACTAGAAGAGTGCATGCAGAACCATCAGTATTATACCTTTCCACAATTTGGGCATGTTTCACTTCGTTCTCTCCATCCATTCATAAATACAACCAAGATGACATGGTGACAGCACTGTTATAAGTTTTGGATTGCCTGGCGTGTATTCTGCACAGTGAATTAATCATAATGAATTGGTGAACAAAATGTTCAGACACACCAAGATAAACTGCCATGTGCTTAGGAAAAGTTATTTGAACACAAACCTTCCAGACAATAGGGCAGACAACTCATAGTTGCTACTATATATAAGCTTTTGCAGACAAACTCTTATTAGTTGATTCAGAACGATGGACCTTATATTCATCCTCATTTTCAGTGTTGCATCACTGAATAATTAATACGAAATTTTCACAGTATCACTGAATTACTGATCTATGTTTGCATGTATGTTTGTTAGTAATAATAATAAGTAAAGAAAAAAAAGAGTTGGTGAGATTTTGCAGACATACTCTTAGTTGATTCAGAACGATGGACGTTATATTCATCCTCATTTTCAGTGTTGCGTCCCTGAATAATTAATAAGAAATTTTCACAGTATCACTGAATTACTAATCTATGTCTGCATTTATGTTAGTAATAATTGATAAGTAATAAAGGGGGGAAAAAAGAGTTGGTGAGAGGGGTAAGTGAGTGAACCAGAACCACCACGCGGGAGGGCCCATCGGGCCCCTAATGCATATAAAACCCCGCATGGAAACCCAGGGAGACGTACAATAGGGCCTCAAATCCTGGGACATCTAGGCCCAGCCAATCGCCATACAACAGGCCCCTCCCAAATGCTGGGGCATCTAGGCCCGGCCCAATCTCCGATTCGGCGAGCTCCCCAGGCCAATATGCCCGTCTCGGGTTGGGCTGCTGGCTCAAACTCACAACCCAGGATGGGGCCCAAAGTATATTATCCATTTTCTTCTCCACAAACCAACCAGCATCTGGCCCAGCAGCCCTGTCACTGCACCAACTCTTTAGCCCTCCAGTGGCTGGAGTTACAGGCCCGCGCCACCGGACCTGGCGGCGCGCGGTCGGCTGTGTCGCTTATTAAGTTGGGTTGCGCTATCTTCGATTAGCGGTATGGGACTAAAAAGAGAGCGGAGAACCTGCAGGTGAACGCGGGTTTGCCCGATGGTCATGCACACGAGGCGAGAGCAGTCCAGGCAGAGGACGAATGACAAATCCCGTGCTTTCCTGCATGTTTGGCTCTCTTTGTTTTCTCTCCGGTTGAAGTCTCAGGTACACCGGCAGAAAACAATTAACCTCGACCGTGGTGTTTTTTTTTTCCAGTTAAACAATAATTTGGCGCGCAGTGACACAGGCAGGCAGACCGACGACGTAACTTCGGAGTTCCGAGTAGGGCGGTTGCCGTCCATACCAAATGTCTTTCCTTTATTCGGATCCTGTCGTGCTAGTATTACCTTTTAATTAATAATGCCAAACCATCAGTTGTGGGTTTTTTTAAATTTACGTGGTCACTGGTCAGTCAGGTGGCTGGGATTGCATTTTCAAAGATAACCATGGCCCATTGGCTATTGATCGATCGGCCTCCTAGGCTCCTATCTGTATCGTTCTGTTGGATTCTTTTGCATGCGAAAGTACCAAGTGTTGGAAAATAATAACCCTAATATTATTGTGAGCTCATACCAAATATACTATTGAAGGGTTAAGACTATATAAAATAACATGTACCGATCTATAATGAAAGGAGAGATACGAGTTCCACGGTATTTTGTTCTCCTGTGTGTTCATCTAGCGTGCTATTGGGAAGAGATACGAGAGATCATCTACAACTTTGTCGCGTCTCATCTGCTGTGGGAAGGGAAGGGAACCGGATCAGGGATCCGCAACAGCGCAGTTACTTAATACCAACCTGCACCTGTTTTTTTTAGCAAATGCGCCTGTTTTTTTAGAAACAGGCCTCCTCCACTTTATTAATGTCACACCCCAAAATTTATGATTTTGGGTTGTGGATAGAAAACACTAAATAAAACAAATGGTTTAAATATTTGTTTAAGACTTGACAAGACTAATTTAAGTTTTAGCAAATTTAGTTATAGAAAATTGTGGTATTTCAAACTTTTCTAAATTAATTTGGTGGGCTCTTGCCTGATGTGATGTTTGCTTGTTGTCTCTTGTGTGTTAAGAGCGAGCAAAGTCTTTAAAAATGTATTTAGTGGATCGATCTTTCTTCTCCAACATGTCTTTATCTTTTTCCGCAATCAATATTCCTTGTTTCTCATCTTAAGTTCTCATTGGGAGTTTCCTAAAATCTTTTCTTTATAACATAAATTATTCCTTTCAGTTCCTCGTGTGTCGATCAATCTCAGTGAACTCTTCGGAATTTGTTCTGGCTTTTTCTGGAGCTAGTTTACGCTTTTCTGCGAGCGTTATCTAATTTTTAGATGCTCCAAAATATCTTATCATGAGCTCCAAATACTTTATTTGGGTTTCTCATGTTCCATAATGTCTCTGAGAATTTTCCTCGAATTTTCAGAGCTTTCGGAGTATTTTTTCGCGGCTTAAATAATAATTCTGGACTTTTCTAGAATTATTTTATCCACGAAAATAATTAATTCCGAAAATAAATAAATATCTCATTTTTCACCAAAGCCTGTGTGCAATAATCCTAAATGCCCATTCATTTATTTACTAATGGGCTTTAATAATTAATTAGGCCTATTAGTAAAGATGGAGGGTGCAACGTCAATTAGCACCATATCGCTAGTTGACATGGAGGTGGAGAATTTTCCTCCCTATATATACGTACCTACCCAATGGGCAAAGCACACCAAAACTACCGTGGAGGAGCCCCTAGTTTGGGAAATCTCTCGTGTAGTAAATTTGAATTTTCTCCCTTCTTATCGCGAGCCGCCGCTCGTAGCTCCCTCCACCCCTCGCCGAAGTTCTGCATCTACAGCTTGCGTTCCGGCGAACTTCCGACGAAGGTTCGGCGAGCTTTTCCGACCACCTCGGACATCTCCAGCGAATTCCGTTTCCACTCCGAGGTTTGTCTCATCGTCCTCTTCACCGGCACATCTTTATTTTCGCGAATCCATCGTCCGTTCGTCGTTTTCCTAATACATCTTTTTTTTTCCGGCGAGAAGCTTCCATGGCCGGTCTAACCTTCATCTTCTTGGTCACCTGCGACCCCACTCGCTCCACCATCATGCAAGCACGCCTGCGGGCCCAACCCGCGCCCGACCTCGCAGCCACCGCGCCGCGCGTATCCAACAGAGCAAGGCGATACGCGATAAAAAAACGTGTTTCTTTGCTGAAGGAGAAACGTCCATCAAATGGACCTTTAAGCGCACCACGTGTCATTGTTCTCGTTGGCCTTTCTTCATTAGCAAATGTCAGATCACTTGCCAAAGATCTTTTGGCATTTGCAGAAGGTGGTGATGGGAAACTGAAATCATCTGCTGTTGCTTCTCCTACTTATAAGCTTCGAACCACGATACTGCAAGCACCTTATGGTGATTTTACCATGTGCACAGAACTGGCTAAGGTTGCTGATTTGTTAGTGTTCGTTCTACCAGCCGTCCGTGGCCCGGCCGAGCGCCGCTCTTCCTTCCCTACGCAAGTGCAGCAACAGCGCCTCCCTTGGCCACCAGAGCCACGTTCACGTTCGTGAAGATGACCGAGGTACAAGACGAGTCAATTACGAATTTGCCATCTACTGTATTATTTCCACCGTTTAGTCGTTTTAGCTCCGTTTTAGTTCATCCAAGTTGCATTAGTTTTGTATTGTTGCCCTCTACACAGTAGTATCAATGCTTTTCATGTCACATGTTTTGGAATATATAGTTGAATAATTAATTAATTAATATATGCACATAATTTTATTGTTAAAAACAACATAGAGTTATAATTTTGTTATCGACGCAATGCGACCGTGTCGATGTAACCTACATGCTAGCGGCAATATGTACCATGTCACATGTTTATGAAATTAATCCTACTAATTTGATTAATGATTAGGCAAACTTGTTTCTAATCTTTTTATAAATATTAGTCAACTTAAATATGTATTTATTAGTTATAATTTGCCTAGTTTAAACATGATCATATAAAGTCGGATTAGATGCAATTTGATTAATAAGTATGCAGTGTTTTTTTGAATTAAAAGTAATTCAGATTTATCTTCGGTCTTTTATAAATAATAAAATGATAACTTGGTAAATAACAACTTGAATATTTCTTTGTTAATTATAATCTGTTTAGTTAAATATGAAATCTATAAATAAGTTGATTAATGTTTATCTAATGATTATTTTTTTCTTAAAAACAACTTAGGTTTATAACTCCGGTATCTTATAAATAGATGTTAGTATGATCGATATCAACTTAAACGACTTTTTCAATTATGACTTCTTAGTTTAAACATGAATCGTAAATGCTTACACTCAGCTTGTCACATGTTCTACCTTTCTAAAGTATAAATGTTTAAATGACTTAAATACTATGATATATTTATAAATAGAATATGGCTAAGGTATAACGTTAGCTTTTATAATTCAACATAATTTGGTTAGTTCCACTTTAGTGTATTTCCCTAAAATATATAACGCTTTATTTTGATAACTAAAATGAATCAAGTTTATATTCGGTCTTCACAGTTATGTTGCAATCGTCTCGATAGTCGCGTGTCCTCTTTAATGGTAGCTCCGTTATCCGTCGTTCTTGCGTTTTCGTGACTGTAGCAACGTACCGTGTCCTTTAGTGCGCTCTCTTTTAAAGCGTTTCTTTTGTTTGATGCATGTTCGTGTATTGTTTGTCTGTTTGTGTTGCCTGGTTGCTGCGAGTAGATGAAGCATGGTTTCATTAGCATTGGAGGCCGAAAGCTACAAAAGAGAAGACCGAAGAATTTCTATGAGCAATTACTGTAACGGATCAACGTAATTATACGAGATTAAGTAAGAAAATCTTCCACCGAGGCGGTTAATTTAACAAACTTAAGCCCGTATAACTCGAGATTTCGTGAAATCACGAAGGATTTCAAACCAACCAACATACAACCAAGATCGTACTGATTTAGCAGCCACAGTTCACACGATACATAAAGTTGACCATAAAGGTAGGATACATCGGAGTTCAGAAATAAAAGTTATTACAACATAGTTCAACATAAAGTAGCGGAAGCAAATAGTTTTACGCACACGCCCTTAGTTCAATTACAGTGCCAGTAGATAGTCATGGTCCACAAAAGCAGTAGATAAGACAAACGGAACGACCTTTGCCCAAGGTCCTAGTTGTCACCCATCGCCGGATACAGACAGTTGGAGCAGTACCCGTAGTACATCTGACCATCTGCAACAACAATGGGAACAACGCCCTGAGTACGAGAATGTACTCAGCTAGACTTACCCGTCATAAACCAGAAATAACATGACACCAAGGAGCATGCAAGGCTTTATATAGTGTACTGGCTTGACTCATTTGCGAAAGGCATAAGTTATTATGAATAACTAAAGATAAATACTTTTAGCATCATTTTTAGAATAACCTATTCATGCTAGGTAAGCATCTATTGCTACAACAATCACTTGATTAACCATTAACATCAAAGGTTACCATCTCAGGTTTAGCATTTCCAATATTAATCACATAACCACCCGTGTTCCATCATTAATACTACGATGCCGTAGCTCGAGTCAAGTGCTCACTAACCGGGAGCGACGGCGATTCGAATCGAATTCCTATCCAGCTGGAGATTTATTCCTCACACAAACCATGCTTCCCCCGTTAGGGTCGCGTAGATCACCAATGACACTTTCCAAGAAGCCGCGGGATAACAATCATGGATCGCACTACCCAGGGACCGCCCGACTGCCAGGACGCACCTTGGGCTCACTCTTCGCGTCCCCGTACACCCCCTTCAACACCAGTCTGCCAACCCGAGTTTATCCCGGCTCGAAAAGTGTCACTAGCTTCGCGGTCGAAAGGTACCTTATTCGGCCAGCTAAATGTGAGACATGCGTTCAACATGACAAGAGGGACGAGCAACGATCGGTCCTTAATCGACACAGACGGAATCACTATAGTCCAAAACCCTATAAGACTCCGCCCGGTCTCCGTTTATTCACCAATACTTGGTTACTTATCAAGATTCACAAATACTGCTAACCATAGCCAGGTATTCACCAATAACTCGCAGGTGACAGAAAATCACCCGACTTCTACCGATCTAAGCATGGCTAAGCAATTTACTCGATCCTGACCTAATAAGGTAACATTATTCTGGTGGACAAGGATAGTAATGCAACAACGGTTTCACTCAACTCCTATGACTTAATGCAACAATATATAATTATAAACCAGTTAATAAAGAATAACTTTTGTAAAATAGGAGACTTATAATGCTCCGGGGCTTGCCTCTTTCGAACAAGCTAGGATGGTGGTCGACGCACTCTGGCAGTTCCTCGCCTGGCTCTTCCTCCTCGGGCACCTCCTGTGCCTGGGGCTCCTGCTGGTCCGTCCAAGCCTGCTCCTCCGGTACTGCTGCCTGCGACTCCTCCTGCGATCCTGTATGATGCAAGTGCATAAGTACATGCGAATGATGCATCGGATTATAATGGAATGATGAGGTGGCATGAGATGCAGACGAGCACATGGAATGAGCAGTTAGTACAAAACTTCATCTTCTACAAGGTAGTCCACGTCATCCAAGAACATGTACCCTAAAGTTTACCCATTGTGATTACACTAATTATCATACACCTTACACAAGCAAGTGACCCTAAATAACCAAACCTTACCAACCTAACTCACTCACAACATCAGCAAGACCTAGTGATGCTTCAAAGATACACCAAACATATTTTATTATATTTAATTTCTCATAAAGAATAATCATTTATTCCTTATTTAACTAGGGTTGTACTGCAACACCTATCTCTGGTGTAGATAAAAATCTACAAAAATTACAGTAGAGTATTCTTAACCTAACTAAGCTACCACTAAATTTTTATGGTAAATGGAAATGTAAAACTACCTGTACAAAATAAACAAATTATAGCCTAAATGTGAGCATGAAATTGTTTTATACTAGGAAAAGTATCAAACAACAGATTTCACATTTTTCCTAGGTTACCAACAGTAAACTAACATACTACAAAAATTATCATAAGTATGTTATATACAAATTTTGCTTTCTACTAAAAATAACAAATATTATCAAGTAAAGGCATTTGAACTACACTTCAAAAATTTCCCACTAGCATTTTTTCTAGAAAGTACATCACTAATAAAGATTAATGCAACAAGAATCACCTTTTTCCCTTTATTATTTTATTTACTAAAATTTTTTCTAAGATAACAGCATATATAACAATTAAATAAAATTGTACAGTAAAGTGTCACAAAAATAACATGGGATATTTTTAAACTGTAGATCTATTCACAAGGAATATTTTAAAATTTATTTCATAATTTTTGGAGCTATAAATTATACACAACATTTTCTAAAGCATTTTCTTTTCCCAAATATAATAAGAATTCAAAAACGAAATTTGAAATCGCCGAACGGGCCGGCCCAGTCGGCCAAACCGGCCCGCTGCCGAAAACGGCCGGGGCGCCGCGCGGGAAAAAGAAGGGCGCGGCCCGGCTCGGCGGCTTGGCCCAAGCTGGCGGCCAAGCGAGTCAGGAGGAGGGGCGGGGCGCGAGGCGAGTGCGGGGCGAGCGCGCGGCCGCGACGTCGCAGCGGCGGCGAAGCCCGTCGGCGGCTAGCGACCGGTCCCGGCCGTGCGGACACCAGCGGCTAGGCGCACGGGAACAGGGTGAGGGTGGTGGACATCCCGGGGTAGAGAGCAAGTGGCGAGGTGGGGAGAACGTGCCGGAACGGCGGGGTAAGCGCGCGGCGGCGGAAATGGCGCCGCGGCGGGGCGCACGGTGCGGCGGCTTACCGCGGGGCGGAGACGGAGCGAGGAGACGCGTTCGGGGAAGAGAAGGACGAGGCGGATCTGTCTGCGAGACGAATTGCACGGAGATGCCCGGCCGGCGGTGGAACGAGGGGCGGAAGTGCGCGGCGGCGGCGGCGAGCGCGCGGAGGCGGCGAGCGGCTGCGGCTGCGGCTGCTGCTCGCGCGAGGCCGGGAGAAGGAGAATGCGAGCGTGACTGGCGAGGAAGAGGCGGGCGCGGCTTCAAGGCGCGTGGCGCGGCCGGTGGAGCCCACGGCTCGTCACCCGTACGCCGGAGGCGGCGAGCGGCGGCCACGCGGTGGCCGCGGCCTGAGCGCGGCGTGCGCTGGCGCGAGCGCGCGCGGGGGCGCGGGCGGGGGCGCGAGGCGGGCCAGGCCGGCTTCGACCGTGGGCCGAGAAGTGAGGCCGAAGCCCAGTAAGGCGAAAAATTGATTTTTCTTTTTCAAATAATTTCCAGATTTTAAATCTCGGTTTGAAATTTGAATTTGAGGATGAAAACGGGGTTTTCAGAAATTTGACCCAAAATAAAAGTTGTTCAAAATTTTATTCTCTACAACTTTCATATAGAACATTTTTCAAAATTTCCAATAGATTTTAAATTTGAGATTTAAAGCTAATTTAAAATCAAAAACTCATTTATTTTGAATATTTTTAAAACAGAATTTGAGGAGAATTTGAATCCAAATTTTGCTCCAATAATGAAGTTGATTTATTCTAGATTATTTAAAATTGCTACTTTTAAAAAGTACACCAACTTTTACATTCATTTTAAACTTAGGGTTCCCATTCTATTTGTTTTTCAAGTTTAATGTGAAAAGGGCTACAATTCAAACAATGTTAAACATGCAATGATGTTGAATGCTTATGCTTTGAAATGATAATGCATGCTTAACACCCAGGGGTGTTACAGCCCTCCCCCCTTATAAGAATCTCGTCCCGAGATTTTGAGTTACGAACCATTTATCGTAAAAATCTTTATAAGCGGTTTGAAGATATTCTCCCATTTCCCAAGAAGCATCGCTCTCGTCATGATGACTCCACTGAACCTTGTAGGTTGTGACCACTTTATTTCGAGTGACTCGGTCCTTGGTATCCAGGACTCGGACTGGTTGCTCGCGATATTCCAAATCTGCCTTGATCCGAATACCCTGAGGTTGTATTCTCTCCTCTGGAACACGTAGACACTTCTTCAATTGGGATACGTGGAAGACGGGAAAGATCGAACTCATCTCTTCTGGCAACTGTAACTTATACGCCACGGGACCCTTTTTCTCCAAGATCTGGTATGGCCCTATATATCTAGCAGACAGTTTCTTCTTGATTCCAAACCGTTTCTTCTTCATTGGGGTAACCTTTAAATAGACATAGTCACCTACTTGGAAATCAAATGGTCTTCTTCTCTTATCCGCATAATTCTTCTGACGAGACTGTGCTGCTTGGATGTTTTGTTGAATAACACGAACCTTCTTCTCTGCCTCATCTACAAAATCAATTCCGTAAAACCTTCTTTCTCCGGGCTCTACCCAATTTAACGGTGTTCTGCACTTCCGGCCATACAAAGCTTCAAATGGTGCCATCTTGATACTCTCTTGGTAACTGTTGTTATAAGCAAATTCTGCCAACGGTAACCAGGATTCCCATGAACCTCTGGATGATAACACACAAGCTCTAAGCATATCTTCTAGTACTGCATTCACTCTTTCTGTCTGCCCATCTGTCTGTGGGTGGTAAGCCGTGCTACGAATCAAACTAGTGCCCAAACCTTGATGAAGATGTTCCCAAAAGTGAGAGGTAAACTGTGAACCACGATCAGACACTATTATTTTTGGTATTCCATGCAATCGGACAATCTCAGCAATGTACTTGTTTTGACTGGCAGAAAGTGAGCCGACTTGGTAAGGCGATCGACTATTACCCAAATGGAATCATGGCCCTTCTGTGTGGTGGGGAGACCAGTGATAAAGTCCATACTTATATCATCCCACTTCCAATCGAGTACCGACAAAGGTTGTAGAAGTCCTGCAGGTCTCATGTGAAGAGCTTTAACTCTACAACACATGTCGCAACGAGCAACGCATGCTGCAATCTCCTTTTTCATCTTAGTCCACCAATAGTGGGGTCGTAAATCTTGGTACATCTTGCTACTTCCGGGGTGAATAGATAGCTTAGAACGATGGGCCTCATCCATCAACTTGTTTTTAAGCTCTCTATCCTTAGGTACTACCAGGCGATCCTTGAACCATAACACTCCTTGGTCATCCAAGCGAAAGTGTTTGGTGGGTTCTCTCTTTATCTTTTCTTTGATATGAAAGATTCCCTTATCTGTTTTCTAACCATCAATGATCTGGCTTTCTAGAGTGCAACTGATCTGAATATTATGCAACACAGCTGGATGTACCAAATTGAACCCTTCTTCAAACAACGGCTGCACATCAAGAGCATGAGATTTTCTGCTCAGTGCATCTGCTACTACATTAGCCTTTACAGGGTGATATTGCACGTTCAGATTATAGTCTTTTATCAGTTCTAACCATCTCCTCTGTCGCATATTCAACTCAGATTGGGTAAAGATGTATTTGAGACTCTTATGATCTGTGAAGATATTACACACATTACCCAACAGGTAGTGCCTCCAAATCTTTAGAGCATGCACCACTGCTGCAAGCTCTAAATCATGTGTAGGATAGTTAACTTCATGTTTCCTCAATTGTCGTGAGGCGTAAGCAATGACTCTTCCATTTTGTATCAGCACACATCCTAACCCATTCTTGGATGCGTCACAGAAAACATCAAACGGCTTTTCTATGTCTGGTTGGGCCAGAACAGGAGCGGTGGTCAACAACTTCCGCAAAGTACAGAAAGCTGCTTCACACTCCTCTGTCCATATGAACTTATGATCCTTCTGTAACAGGCTTGTCATGGGTTTGGCAATCTTCGAGAAATCTGGTATGAAGCGACGGTAGTAACCGGCTAAACCAAGGAAACTGCGAACTTCGTTAACTGAAGTTGGTGACTTCCAGTTCATAACCTCTTGTACTTTACTAGGGTCTACAGAAATGCCATTTTCAGACAACACATGGCCGAGAAAAGGAACTGTCCTAAGCCAGAACTCACACTTGCTGAACTTAGCATACAGTCGATGTTCTCTGAGTCTAGTCAAGACTATCCTGAGGTGTTCTGCGTGTTCTTCTTCATTTTCTGAGTATATTAGTATGTCATCAATGAACACTATCACAAACTTGTCCAATTCGGGCATGAAAACCGAATTCATCAAGTACATAAAGTATGCAGGAGCATTTGTCAATCCGAAAGACATGACAAGATACTCGTACAAACCATACCTGGTAGAGAATGCAGTCTTAGGCACGTCTTGCGGCCTAATCTTTATCTGATGGTACCCTGATCTCAAATCTATCTTAGAGAACACTTTGGCTTTAGACAATTGGTCAAACAAGATATCAATCCGAGGAAGAGGATACTTGTTTTTAATTGTCACTGCATTCAGTGGCTGATAATCCACGCACATGCGTAAGGAGTTATCCTTCTTCTTTTTCACAAACAGAGCGGGGCATCCCCATTCAGACGAGCTGGGACGAATCAACCCTTTCTTTAGCAAGTCCTGAAGTTGTTTCTTCAATTCTGCTAACTCATTGGGAGGCATCCGATAAGGCCTTCTCGAGATCGGTGCTGTTCCTAGAATTAACTCAATGGCAAACTCAACATCTCGGTCTGGCGGCAGTCCAGGTAACTCCTCTGGAAACACATCTGGAAACTCACAGACCACTGGAATCTGGGCTAGCAGAGTAGTTTGGACCGCACAAGATGTGCTAGCTAGGTCTACCCTCCGAGGTAGGACCACCCGAAAGGTGCCTTCCCCATTGGGTTCCTTAAGAGAGATACTCCTTCCTCCAACATCAATTACAACTCCCATGTGATTCATCCAGTTCATACCCATGATCACATCCAAAACTAACCCTGGCATGACTATCAGATTAAGCTTATATTGCCGGTTTGATATGTTTAGGGTTACTCCCTGAACTATCTGATTAGTCAACAGATCAGCCCCAGCTGAACTGATTTTATATGCACATTCCAATTCAACTATCTTTTGCTCATGCCTCTTAACAAATGCTTGACTTACAAAGGAATGAGATGATCCGGAATCAAACAAGACTACTGCAGGATGATTGTTGATAGAAAACATACCAGCTGTCATCGGTTATCCTTCAGGGATATCATCCACAGTGGTGTGGTGCACACGAGCTTGATACTGCGTTTGCTGTTTCTTAGGATAGGGACAATACTTTGCAAAGTGCCCAGGTTGGTTGCAGTTGAAGCACGGTCCCTTCACTTGAGTCACAGCTCCAGATGAACTGCCTTGTCCTGTCTTTGCTTGAGGCAATGCCATCTTGAACGGCTTCTGGTTTCTCTGGGGTGGCTGAGCATTCTGATTCTTCCGTTGCGGTGGCCTAAACCTTGCACCGGGGGCAGGCGATCGATAAGCCGGGCGGTTGGCCACTGGGGCCCTGGACTGAGATGAACCCGACTCAAAAGCCCTCTTACGGATCTTGGAAGCGGCATAAACGTTGTTGTTCTTCTCTTGCTTCAGACAGTCACTCACGAAGTCATTGAAATTAGTCCTCATGTTTGTACCCACATGTTTCATCATCTTGGGACTCAGGCCTCTCTTGAAACTAGCGATCTTCTTGGCATCAGTATTCACCATATCAGGGGCATAACGGCTCAGGTTATTGAATGCATGCAGATATTGAGTCACAGTCTTCGTGCCTTGATTTAAAGCCAGGAATTCCCCAAGCTTCATCTCGGTCAGACCTGGTGGAATGTATGTTCCACGGAAGGCGTCAGTGAACTCCCTCCAAGTGATATGGGCGTGGGGAGGAAAAGTGGTGCGGTGATGCTTCCACCACATTCCTGCCGGACCTTGAAGCTGATGAGCTGCGTACTCAGTCTTCAACACTTCAGTCATCCTCAGGACACGAAACTTATCTTCCATCGTATTAATCCACTCTTCTGCATCTAAAGGTTCTGCGGCTTCCTTGAAGATCGGTGGACGAGTATCCATGAAGTCCTTAAAACTGCTGTACTGGTTTGCTTCGTGGCCACCCTGGTTTATCCCTCGACGGGTATTATCTGCGATACTGCGCAGCGCAGCTTCCATATTCTGTTGCATGCTCTCCATGTTGCGTTGGCTTCCCAGGAATTGGGCGAAAAACTGTTCTGCCGTGTAGGGTGGAGGAGGCGGTGGTGGATCACGGTCATCATTAGCAGCTGCACTGCCACCAGCCTCAGCGGCACCATACACGGTACGGCGAGTGTTCGGCATCTGCATGTTTCAGCAACAGTAATTATTAGGTGATGTTGTAGAAATTGTAACCGAATGAAAAATTATGCCGAACTGAATTCACTGGAGAGAATAAATTCATACAATAAAACAGGGGCACAATAAGTCATTCCAATTAACACAACATCACTAATTATATTACTTAAAGCACACACATCGCGTCCATTACAACCAAGTTGCCAGCATACATACACTGGACTTTTGACGTTCGGATATCGTCACAAACACATCCAAGCTTTCCAACATTACATCAAGCTCTAGTCTTTCTACTCATTATTACATGCTCAAGTGCCAACAACGCAAAAGATCATGCATGCGGAACCTAGTAGCTAGCGCAACAACTACTAGCCTACTCATCGTGGTCGCTGTCTAGGTCAGAGACGTTGGCGTTGCCGCCAACTGCAGCGTCGTCGTGCTCCTCAGCTGGCGCCACGGGCTCTTCAGGATCTTCGTCTACATCCAAATCCATCTCGGCTGCGCCAGGGAGGTCATAAGGGTTAAGCTGATTGTTCAACCGATGGACCTCTTCATGCAAGTTATCATTGTACTCTTCTGCATCAGCCAACCGCTGCTCGAGCTCAAACTGTCTAGCTCTCAACACATTCTCTGCGGACCAGGCTTCATTCCTCTGATGAAGCACATGAGCCAACATGCTCTCAGCATTCCTGTGGGCGGTGGTCAGTCGCCCAAGCTGCTCTCTCAGGGCACGCACATCTCCCTCAAAAACCACAGTCCTCTGAGTAGCCCGATCTCTCTGACGAGTCAACTGAGCCATCTCAGCGGTGAGCCTCTCAATCTCGGCGTCGTGATCTCTCTGAAGCTGACGGCGGTCATCACGAGCCTGACCAAGAGCACTAGAAACACGTCTCAGACTACCTTCCACTCCATCGAAGGCCCTCATCACTGCGAACATGGCACTCATAGCAGGGTTGTCACTGTTCTATGCCTCTGCTGCGCTAATCTCCAGAGATCTGCCCCTTGCCTGCTGCCACGAGTCAGTGGAGGGGTTGCCCCTCGGAAAGACTCCAACTATAGCTGCTGCCAACTCCTGAGGAAAGCGATCCATGATATCCCTCAGGATCCCAAAGGCTGCCCTCTCAGCGGCTTCTTCAGGGGTCCTGCCAGTTGACTCAAAACGCCAACAGGTCCACTCAGAACCATCACCTCGGGAACGAACTACTGCTTCCACAGTCACCAAAATTCCATCACCGCGAGGCGAGTGCGGGGCGAGCGCGCGGCCGCGACGTCGCAGCGGCGGCGAAGCCCGTCGGCGGCTAGCGACCGGTCCCGGCCGTGCGGACACCAACGGCTAGGCGCACGGGAACAGGGTGAGGGTGGTGGACATCCCGGGGTAGAGAGCAAGTGGCGAGGTGGGGAGAACGTGCCGGAACGGCGGGGTAAGCGCGCGGCGGCGGAAATGGCGCCGCGGCGGGGCGCACGGTGCGGCGGCTTACCGCGGGGCGGAGACGGAGCGAGGAGACGCGTTCGGGGAAGAGAAGGACGAGGCGGATCTGTCTGCGAGACGAATTGCACGGAGATGCCCGGCCGGCGGTGGAACGAGGGGCGGAAGTGCGCGGCGGCGGCGGCGAGCGCGCGGAGGCGGCGAGCGGCTGCGGCTGCTGCTCGCGCGAGGCCGGGAGAAGGAGAATGCGAGCGTGACTGGCGAGGAAGAGGTGGGCGCGGCTTCAAGGCGCGTGGCGCGGCCGGTGGAGCCCACGGCTCGCCACCCGTACGCCGGAGGCGGCGAGCGGCGGCCACGCGGCGGCCGCGGCCTGAGCGCGGCGTGCGCTGGCACGAGCGCGCGCGCGGGCGCGGGCGGGGGCGCGAGGCGGGCCAGGCCGGCTTCGACCGTGGGCCGAGAAGTGAGGCCGAAGCCCAGTAAGGCGAAAAATTGATTTTTCTTTTTCAAATAATTTCTAGATTTTAAATCTCGGTTTGAAATTTGAATTTGAGGATGAAAAAGGGGTTTTCAGAAATTTGACCCAAAATAAAAGTTGTTCAAAATTTTATTCTCTACAACTTTCATATAGAACATTTTTCAAAATTCCCAATAGATTTTAAATTTGAGATTTAAAGCTAATTTAAAATCAAAAACTCATTTATTTTGAATATTTTTAAAACAGAATTTGAGGAGAATTTGAATCCAAATTTTGCTCCAATAATCAAGTTGATTTATTCTAGATTATTTAAAATTGCTACTTTTAAAAAGTACACTAACTTTTACATTCATTTTAAACTTAGGGTTCCCATTCTATTTGTTTTTCAAGTTTAATGTGAAAAGGGCTACAATTCAAACAATGTTAAACATGCAATGATGTTGAATGCTTATGCTTTGAAATGATAATGCATGCTTAACACCCAGGGGTGTTACAATTACCTTGAGTGGAAGCAAGCATAAAGGCAAGTATAGCATGGGATCATCCTTGTTTTCTATTCACCTTTAATACACTTAATTCATGTGCATGTGTCTATCTTGTTACCCCTAAGGATATCCTAGCTTTTGTATCTTGTACCTTGACACCGGTGGAACATTGCATTGGGTAGTATTTATGCTAGTGCTCAAGATAAATAACCATGATCTGTAACTTGACTAATGGTATATGCAATAAACGTTTAAAAGATGCTTTATAGCAACATGACTCAAGAGGGCTAGAGCATTGGGCTGTTTTTATGGTGCTCTAGTTTCTCTCCTTAAGGACTTATCTGTAAGCGAACATCCGGGACTTACAGTACAGCTGTGAGGGCTACATGGCTCTGGCTTTAGTCATATAAGAGGACCTTTTCTAGCTTGTTAGTGGTTACCTTTAAGGCGCAAGAGGGGTTGTGTTCCGGGTTGGGTGTAGTGCGGCTCCTGTCCTTATGAGTATAGGCTGCGTGTCATTATGCCATACGAAAGGGGGCTCTACATTTGCAGGCCACAGAAACCTAGCGGCCCTAACTTGTTAGACGAACCTTTGAAAGACTTCATAGTGAACCCTGCCGATCTTCCTTGGTAGTGGGTCAACAGGCTGATCACCTCGGGCGAAAGGGTAAATCACGACTCACAGTGAAAGTGTACAACCTCTGCAGAGTGTAAAACTGGTATATCAGCCGTGCTCACGGTCACGAGCGGCCTTGGACCCTTACAGAATAAATGATGAATACTGGTGATAATGTTAATATTGATAATATTGATGCTCATTAATGACTATTATTTCTTGCTATACATTATTCTCGTTTACATGATCATGAGGTTAATTGGGATTATGGTAAACTTGTTGCTACTCAATTGCTAAAAGATGACTCACTAAAAGCTATCGCAGTAAACCCGTGTCAAACCCTTTTGAGCCTCATGAACCCCGTGTTATATTTGTTGAGTTCGACATGGACTCACTCTTGCTATTTCCCCACACTCCAGTGTGTAGTAAGGTGCTGCTTAGAAGAAGAATAAAGGTGCAGTGAGTTCCCAGAAGTCTGTTAGAAGTGTTTGGCATACGGAGCCCCCAGTCAGCCGTCCCTGAGAAGAATGGAGCCCGAGCAGAGGCTTAGCCACCGTTCTGCGATACTCTGATAGTTGTAAGTGTTAATATAGTAAGTATTCCGCTTTATATAAACATTGTTTTGATATTTTTATTCTGTTGTTGTATGTGTGGACTTCCTGGACACACATATGATGAGCCTGGTTTTATTCTTTGGAAACCGGGCGTGACAATTAACTAACCGGGCGTGACAATTAACTAAACTCCATCGGGAGGAGAGAGAGAGAAACCACACACGGTGTACACTCTCGCGCGAATATGAAAAGGAAAAAGAAACTAGTGTGAGACGAAAGTTTGGGCCGTAGCCCGTAGGACTCACGGCCTGCCAAAGTGCCATGGGTTCCAGTTCCACAGTACACATGATGGGAACGGAATTAGAAACCTGGACGACTAGAGTTAGACCGTACCAACCATGAGCAGAGTCTCTCGTACCCGCGAACTATCGTGTTCGTGTCGTTGCAGCACCCTCGACGAGCAAGCTACAGTACATGTACATCTGATGATTTCTTCCTCCTCCTCTTGTTGCCTTTCCCACCCCAAACGCACCCAAATCCCTGCTTGGTAGTTGGTACGTACGTACTCTAGTTAGGATTCCCTATCACTACTCTACTGTCATCATAAACTAATTAAACTGCTGTCTCTCAGAGCATCAGTCGCAGCTAGTACTAATCGTCAAAGGATGGGATCACATGCATGCGTTGGTCTTCGGCTCGTTGCTTTCACTTTCAGGGAGCCCAGCCCAGCCCAGCCCAGCCCACTGCGGCGCGGCAGACGATGCCATAGCGCCCATAGCTAGGAAAGGCACGTCGAGCAGAAGCCATCATCTCCCGAGCGGCCGAGCCTGCGGCGATTTCCTTTCTTATTACCATCCTCAGCCTGCGGCGGCAACAGCTCGCGGCAGTGCGTTTTAGGCTTTTAGCCGAGAGAGGTGGAGCGATGCATGTGCCGTGAAGTGGACATTTGCTCGCTGCTACCTACCTCTTCTTTCTTGCATATATAGCTGCATTGCACTGCTGATGAATTGATCGTTGGCCCTGTTCACCCGGCTTATAATGCGTCTTTTTCAGCTTGTTTTTTTAGCTAGAACAGTGTTTTTCTCTCACAACAAATCAGCCAGCCATGTTTTTCAGCCGGCTTATCGGCACAGCCGAATGGGGCGTTGTTGCTAGCTAGCTTTCAGGCCCGTCTCATGGGGGAGGGCAGCAAGTGCGACGGCCGGGGGGCCATGGTGCTTGGGGGCCATGAGTATACCCCTATATAGTACATGTATTCCGGCCCAATGGCTCATACGGTCGCTCTTTAGGTCCATTTGATAGCTTAGGTGCTCGATTCTATTCACGTGGCGTGCGTGAATCCTTTCTCCGCGGCCTCTGTGATCCATTGTATCTTTGGACTGGCCAGCGGACAGCAATAAGTAACTGCAGTCCAGAGTTCATTAGTTCAGTTTATCAGTTATAAGGATAGGGCTTGGCGTGGCCGTGATGGTCTGCACTTGCAGAGTTGCAGACTGTTTGATCTAATTAACTAAATTTCTAAATTCTAATTCAATATATTTTTTTGAACATGTTAGATGTTGCCAAATAAACATTTCTCTAGTGTTCAGAAAGGAAAAAAAAGAAAACAAGAAGATCAGTTCATTGAAAAATTGTTTGGTGAACTATGCTACAAGAAAGATTGAATGGCTTCGCTATGTGCAACATTGAGAATGATATTTTAGAAAAAATTGATCTCGACACTGTTCTTGAAGATTTTGCATCAAGAAATGCTGAAGACGCTTTTTAAAAGCATTAAAGCTCTATAGATTTATTTGAGGTAACCACAATAGTTATTACTTATTACTTTACCATTCTTCTAGCTTTTTTTATGTACAGTCATTTTTATGAACTAAATATATGTTGCAAGTTATTTCTTATTAATAGTACTATATACTTTATTAATTGTCATATTAAAATATTAGATTGTTGGCTTAGTGTCTTACTTACCTAAGGGCCCTTAAAAATATTGGGACGGGCCTGCTAGCTTTATGTAGTACGGCGTGCTCATCATTTCCCAGCCAATGCAAATTACGTACTGTTCCGATCGATTCACGGGCAGGGGCATGGTCGTGAGATATCGGGAGAGTGACGACACTTCAGTATATATGATTCAGTCGGACGGCACTGTACTCGCCACGTGTCGACCAGGCGTGATGCTTGATTTCAACCTTGGAGAGAAGCGCTGGCTGGTGGGTGGTACCTCTTTTTATTCCCATCCACATCCACCCATCTCTGTTCTCGCTCATCCACCTCCTGGGCTCCTGGCCGCCGGGCACGCTGCTGCAACAGCTACACTCTCCAGCTCCCGAGTGCAAACGAGAAGAGCCAGAGCCGCCTGCGCCTCCATCCCCGACGACCCGACGGGTGAGCCTCTCTCCTCGATCTCGATCCCTTCTCCATTACTCCTGTCCGGCCCAGCCCTTTGGCTCATCTTTGGTAATTCGTCCTCATTTCTTGGCTTAATTAATTTCTACAACGACGGCAGAAGAGAAAGAACGGACATTGCTTTTTTTTTTTCCTGATGAATATATATGCAGTTGTTTTAATTCGGCACAAATCTGCAGAAACTTTACGCTCTACTGCATGCACTACTATCCTGTAGATGCCCCAGTTTGGATCCATGGACGAGGAGAAGGTCATCAACAAGAAGCTGCTGCTGCCGTCCACCATGAAGAAGAAGAAGCCTCCGTCGTCGTTCCTGTCTGAAGCTCAGGTGTTGAGCCTGAAGGCGGCGCTCCTCTTCGCCTGCGTCTACGCCGGCTCAGCCGCCTACAACCTCCGCGACCTCCAGCACGACCCACCTTGCCAATGCCAATGCCAATGCCAGGTTAGCCGTCCGCTGCATCTCATTGCATTGGTCCACGCGGCCTTCATTCATGCACGGTTACACACTAGCTAACCACGTATTCGTATGGATGGATGTCCACGTACGGGCGGTGGCGGAGCGCAGGAGCCGGAGCCGGAGCCGGAGCCAGCGTGGGCGTGGCTCGTCCGGCACTACGTGCTGACGGGCGCCGACGTCGTGGACGCAGCGCGCGCCCTCTTCCGCGGGCTCCTGTGGTGCAGCGCACCCCAGGCGGCCGCCGCCGCGCTGGCGCTGGCGCTGCTCGGGCGGCCGCCGCAGCCACCGCGGCCTCGGCGTCCGGGCCGCTGCCATCGTCGCCCTGGCAGCCACGGCGGCCAGCCACTGGATGTACCTCAGGATGATCGGACTGTTCCGCATCGACAGCCCGGGAGACCTCTACCTTGCCGTCGTGACCGCGCTCACCGTCGCCGCCGCAGCGCTCGACCTGCTCGGGCTCATGGCGTTCGTCCTGGGCGTGGGCGGAGACGAGCAGGCCGGCCGGGCCCGGGCCCGGGTCGGGTAAGCATCCGCAGAGACCTCTTGCTTTTCCTGGGATCATCTATCAGAGACCCATGGATGATCGCATAATTAATGAATTAATTATACTACTCATCAGTGAGCAAGTGCGTTGCTCACGAATATGTGTCCGGTCTGACAGTGTGATCGACAATCGTGTCATGTCACGCATGCATGCTCTGCGTCTGCATGCCCATGCATCACCTAGATAGTCCTCGTCGACTGTGGTAGTATCTATGGATGGACTGTGACCAGTGTGATCGAATAAATAAATAATGGGCAATGCCAGCTGGCCCAATGTAGCAGTACCTTGTTTAAATTTGATGATGCGTGTATAACCCTTTGTTTATATATGATGATCAGCTATCCAGCTTATTTATTATTCGTGACGAGTGAAATTGCTTGGTGGGCGTATTGTGCCTTGCGCCATTGCGTGCAGTCTGTGTTTCTGATCCTGTGTGCATGACTATCTGTATATATAATATTGTGTACAGGGCTGCAGGGAAACGCTCACATACACTTGCACTTACAGCACGAATTATAATGTCTCCTTGCACACATATATTTCGCAAAAGAAAAGTACACAAGCAAATACCACGTCGCGGTTGAGACGGATACGGCTTAGCTGGACTAGCTAGATAGATACCTAGGCCAGGTATACTTAGACTAGCCACAGTGGGTACTCTAAAACGATACTCTAAAGCTTTAGAGTATGAATATAGAGTAAAAATTGCTGCACTGGGTACTTAAAAAAATATTCTATCCTTTCTCTCACTCTATATTTAGAGTAGTACAGTGCTTACTCTATACTCTATAGTGGCGGACCTCACTAGTTAAACAAAGGGAAAAAATGCTATAACTCACAAACAAAAATCCAAATTAAATTTCGATTGCACCATTAAATTCGTATCAATAAATCCTTCAAAACTAGATCACACATGTATATATTTAGATAAAGTGACAAGTGGGTCGCACTGTAGATAGAGTGGATAGAGGATGATATAGAGGATGGATGGGTGCGGGAAAATTGAGTATAGAGGAGAGAATCTTACTGATTAGGATGTATAGAGGATGAATATAGAGGTCCATGAGTACGGGTAGTCTTATGCATAGCTACAGAGAGCCTAGAGGTGCTAGACCCGTCATCGAGGACGCATAATTGAAAGTACATAGTTAGAGGCTAGAGCTCGCCAATTCACAAGCTTCTCTTTGCCAAAACAAAACACCATATGGACGGACAGAAATAAGCAAAATGAATAACACCATAGATTTACCATAGTCCGTTTGATCGAAACGATCTTGCACTCTGATCGATGTTGTAGAAAGAGTAAAGGAGAGCCAACAGCCTTTGCATTGATCTCACATGAATGTTTATATGTTACAACAGGGGTTGCATACTTGGCAACCACAGCTACACACTAGTGTACATCGTGGGCGCTGGGTAGCGTGTGGTGACCGCGCACGGAGCTCGGTCAAAGGCAGTTGCCGTTCCAGGCGTGACACTATTCCTCATCACCCCCCGCAGTTTGATGGGTGAGTGGAGCCACACAAAGACTGGAACGAAAATGCTTGAATGTCGCGGTCGGCAATCTCTTAGTCAGCACGTCCGCAAATTGCTCTCCTGTAGGAACGTGTAGAACGCACGGTGCGCCCAGCTAAACTCGCCCCGCGAACAAAGTGAATGTCAAGTTCAATGTGTTTGGTGCGCTTGTGGTGGATTGGATGTATCAACATATAGACGGCCGAGAAATTGTCGCAGAAGAGCACCATGGCCTTGGAGATGTCACAGTGCAGTTCACCCAGGAGCTGTCGAAGCCATATACATTCAGCTGATGCCAGTAGCGGATCCAGGATTTGGATTAAGGGGGGCTGAACAATGTAGATTTAAAGCTTAAGCTAGAAATCAATGGTAATTTACTGCCAATTGAGTGTGATTTAATGAAGAAATGAGATCATTAGGGGGGTTGTAGCCCTGGCGGCCCCCCTGTGGATCCGCCACTGGCTACTGTGTTCGCCACTGCCCGGTACTCAGCCTTGGCGCTGGAGCGTGAGACTGTCGGCTGGCGCTTGGACGACCAGGAGATGAGGCAGTCGCCGAGGTACACGCAGAAGCCCGATGTCGATCGCATGGAGTCAGGGCAGCCGGCCCAGTCCACGTCCGAGTACGCGGTGACGTTGTAGTCGGCAAAGGCGTGAAGAAAGAGCCTGTGCGACTTCGTGTCGTGGATGTACCGCAGAATACGCTTGAGGAGCGTCATGTGCGGCACGCGGGGGTTATGCATGTGAAGACTAACGGTGAACGCAACGTCAGGGCACGTCACCGTGGAGCGCGCCCGCCAGGCTACAGTAGGAGTGCACGTCGTCCATGGGCGGTCCGTCACATGGAAGCTTGCTCTTGGCGTCGATCGGTGTTGGCATCGGCTTGCAGTTCTTCATGTCAGCACGCTCGAGGATGTCCTCGGCGTACCTGTCTTGGGAAAGGTAGAATCTATCCTTTGTGCACTTGACGTCGATGCCGAGGAAGAAACTGAGCTCACCCATGTCCTTGACGTCAAACTCAGCGCGAAGTCGGTCGACAATGTGCCGGAGCAGCCCGTGCTAGCCGATACCATGTAGAAAGAGTATGGGAGAGCCAACAGCCTTTGCATTGATCTCACATGAATGTTTATATGTTACAACAGGGGTTGCATACTTGGCAACCGCAGCTACACACTAGTGTACATCGTGGGCGCTGGGCAGCGCGCGTGGTGACCGCGCACGGAGCTCGGTCAAAGGCAGTTGCCGTTCCAGTTGTGATACTGTTCCTCATCAGATGCACCACGTAAATTCACTTGGCAAATATCGTGATTTGGCAACTCGCTAAAATATATGGCAAGTAAAAAAATAGACTCTCTCTAAGAGTTTGCCATTTGGACTTGGTAAAATAAGAAGAGGCCCGCTAAGCGAACGAAGAGCCCCGTTAAGAAACGAAGAGCTCCGCTAAGAAACGAAGAGCCCCGCTTAAATTTGCACGTGAAGCTGGATGCGCACTCGCGCTCAGTGCGCAAATATACGCGTGGAGGGCAGAGATTTGCCAAGTTGCTAAAATTTGTCAAGTTGGATGTCAAACTGTTAAAGCACAATTTTTTCTGTTTTGTCAAAAATAGATGGATGCCAAGTTAATTTGGCAAACTCTTGGAGATGCTCTGAGGGCGCGTGCGGAGGGCTGGACGCTGGAGCGGCGCAACAACGCGTGTATCATCGCAAACTCACGAAACCACCGTCTCTTAGCATGTATGCGCATTGGTCTTCGGCTTCGGCTCGTTGTTGCTTTCACTTTCAGGGAGCCCTGTTGGAATGATCTCATCCATCTTGACCCAACGGTTAAGATGGACCCTTTGACCACGTCCTGATCGGGGATGCTTAACCGACTCGCCCAGTCGGTGGGCCCCTGTCGCGCTGCCATATAAAGAGGAGGTGGGGGCCAGGGGCACATAACGCGATGTTACCCGCCACAGTAACTGCCCCACCTCCTTTCCTAGACCGATCGAGAGGATGGGCAGTAGGCGACGGGAAGTCCATCGTCGTCGCTGCATCGACCCCGACGTCCGCGCCACCATCGCCTCTCCTTCACCGCCAAGCCCGATGGTCTGTCTCGCCCCCTTTCTTCCCTCTCTCCCTCTCTGGATCTCTCTGTTGGAGACGTATTCATGTGTTTATCCCAAATAGTGAAGTACATCACCCACTGATCTACTACCCTAGACGATTCACAGTTTGACATTGGTACCGGAGCCAGGCGTGTAGTTTCAGTGGGGTAGAAAAGAACATGAAATCTGAAAAGAAAGAGAGGAATCAGTTTCGGTTCAAGTGCAACCTAACCCTAGATCTAGATTTTCATCGAATCTAGAGTCCGGGAAAGAAAAGATAAACCGATTTTGAATCGGTAAAGAAACCCTAACCCTAAAAGGCCGCAACCTAACCCTAAAAGACCGCCGACGGTGGGAAGCAGAACCGCACGGTCGAGCTGTGAGCTCGCCGGCGCTCCTGCACCACGTGAAGATGCAAGGTGCACCACCGCGGTTCCCCTCGATGGTGCCGCGCGCGACTCCGGCCGCACGCGTGCGCCGGCGAGAGGCACCACGGCGGCACTGCCTCACCACTTCCTCTGGCCGCCACCCGCGGCCGTCGCTGCTCCGTCTTCTTCGGGTGCCGCACGCGATTGTGTGAACAAGGGGAAGGGGAAAAGAAAAGAATAAACAAGAAGAGGCCGGGGGGAGCGGCTGCGGCTCCGGCGGGGCCACCACCTCGCCGCCTCCGGCGACTCCACAGCTTCCCACTGCCACCGCTGCTGTCCGGCTGAGGCAGTAGAGAAGGGGAAGAGAAACAAGAAAGACAAAGAAAAGGGAGCCGAAGGAGATGGGGGATGGGCTCGGCGGCTGCGCCGCCATCCTCTTCCTTTCCGGCCGCCATGGCCGGCCGGCAGCTGTGCCTCTCTTTTTTGTGCGGCGCGGTTGAGAAGAGGAAATGAAATGAGTGCTAGGGTTTTCGGTTGAATGGCCGGCGCCTCATTTTGTTCGGCCGAGATGAGCGGATGGCCGTCGGATCAAAATTGATGGCCAGCATCGACCGGGCCGGCTCATGGCCCAGGCGAGGAAACAGATTCCCGGCCCAGGCCCAGGTTGAGGCCTGGGACGCGGGGGAGCTGCTGCCGGCTGAGGAGCAGCAGATTGGCGTGCTGGGCCGCGACTGCCTTTCGCATGCTGGGCCGAAGCTGCTCGCGCTTGCGCCGGTTTGGCATGCTGGGCCGCGCGCGTCCGTGAAAGTGAAATGGGCCGCGGGTCTCTGCACTGCTGGTTTGGCATGCTGGGCCGGCCTCAGCGTGGGATCGTAGGCAACAGAAAAAGAAAAGGTGCCCTGCTAATGAAAGTGAACTCTGTGATTTTGTTTTACCTTTTTTCCATAAACGGATTTTGATTTATTTTGAAGAATTTGAATGGAATGATGATGAAATCTCTGTACAACTTTTTCCAATGATAATTTTGTTCAGAGAATAGTAAAGAATTCTAAGAGTATCTGGAAAATAGAATTATGGAATTTATTAACGTTTTCCGCTGCAAAGTCAAAGTTTTATTGCCTTCTCATTAAATCCAAACCAACGGGAGGATTTAATTTGAAGAGCAATTATAGCAATTCAATGAATGATGAAAAGTTTATCCTCTAGTTAAAGTTGGAACCAACAGTAAAACTTTAATTGGAGGAATAGTCCGTTTATTGTTAAGATAAATTATAATATCGTTATTTTCTGACCAACGTTGATGATAACAATATTATAAGTTTATTTATGAGTTTAAGTTTAAAGAAAATTATGATATTGTTATTTTCTGACCAACGTTGGTGATAACAATATTATAATTCTATGAGTTTTATGTTTAAAGTTTAAATCTCTGATGAATTTTGCATCAAAGTGACCAATTTTCAGAGAATAGATAAGAGATAATAGATGCTCCAGAGCGAGCAGAATGTAATGTATTTTCATGTTTCCGCTGCAATGATGATGATGATCTTCAAAATTAAATTCGAACAAACGGGAGAATTTAGTTTTAAAAAGGGTTATAAGATAATTGAGTTTTCATATGTTAATTCCATTTCTGCCCAACGGTGATGTGGAATTGATGTATAAGATTGATGGTTTTGTTCTATTTCTGCCCAACGGTGATATATAATAGAACTTAAAGTTTAAAAGTTTAATGTGTATGTCTTTAACCAGACCAATGTAGGGTTATTTTCATGCTCATTATTGATGATGTTTTTCAGATAAAGAACTTCATGCCTTTATTCTTGAAGGGTGAAAAGAAAATGAGCTGGGTACTTGTGACTCAGAAGATGAAAAGTGCAATTTTGCAGAAAGAAGACCATTGTGTAAGGGACTGCGATCTCTTTAAAGAATGGCTTCAAAAGGAAAATGATTCTAGGATATTGATCCAAGAAATAGAACAATAAGAGTTTAGTTTAAGAGATACCTTTTATGTACTCTTTATGAAAAGTTTTTAGTTTTCAATTTTATCATCATGATAAAAGATGTAAAAAGTAATATAATTTTAGACTTAATCATCATGATTTGAAATGTAATAAGTGACATGCATGTTTAATTTGACCAACGTCGGATTAACCATGTGTGTTAAAGAGTATTTGGATTTATTTCTAAATTTGTTGATTGGATATGAGCCAATATTGACATTTGTGTCCCTTCAAGAAAATTATCTCGCATAGCGGGAAAAAGATTGTGATAGTGCCCGCATGACGGGAAAAGTTTGAAAAAATACCCGCATGGCGGGGTAAAGTTGGCATAGTACTTATGTTAATCAATCCTGCATGGCGGGAGAAATTTGACATAGTATTTATCCTGCATGGCGGGAGAAAGTTGTGATGACTCATGTGCTTCGAGTGTATTCCGCACAGGGAGAAAAGTTTAGGGTAGCTCTTATACTATCCTAGTATAAGTTTAAGGAGAACAGAAAGTTACAGACGAACCTCAAGATAAGAATGACATGCAAGCGTGACTTGTAAAAGTATTAATGATAAAAGACTCTGTTGAGTTCTTGAAGTGAAATGAGGAAAAAGTATTCCCAACGAATTAAGAAATAATTTCATTTGCATGATGTAATCATGTGGATGAAGAAAGTAATCAAAGTTTCTTCATTCACAAAAGTTCTGAATAGTTTTCGAAATTGTGGTAGAAAAGTTCGTACCACATTTCGAGGGGGAGAAATGTGAGATCAATTAAGAAAGACAATTAAGAAAGATACTTCCCCATAATTCAGACAATGCGATGCATACTAAAGTGATCTATAAAAGATGAATGTAATCGTCGGGGGAGTAAGACGGTCATAATATCGATACCCCTAAAGTAAAGATATAGCTAAATTCATGGACCTTTTACAGTTCCAACAGAAAGATAGCATAGTCAGCCAGTATTCATACTGGACGTGTTCAGAGTTTTAAAGACGGTGCTAAATGCACCATATGAGTTTTAGCAGATTGAACCCAAAATAAGAAAGTTTGAAGATAGAACAATCTAGGGAGCATGGTACAAAAGGACCTAACTTCGCAAGGAGAATGAATAATGTAAAGAAGGATCTTGTTATACAGGACCTTATAGAATCAATTGTCTTTTGGCAATAAAGGTCAAGAAATGCTAGTAGCTGAGGCCCTAGAAAGTCTCAAAGAATAAGAAAATCAGATATTTCTGATGATTATAAAGTCTATATTAGTGAAATTCAAATAGAGGGTAATCCCACCTAATTTGAAGAAGCCATGAGAGACGTTCACTCGTCCAAGTGGCAAGAAGCGAAGGAAGATGAAATGAAATCGATAATACCAATAATATTTTGGGATCTAGAATAAATTCCTAAGGAGCTAAAACAGTAGGCTGTGATGGGTCTACAAGACATAATGTGACTTCAAAGGGAATATGTAAAGATGTGGAGCGTGACTGAATCAAAAGTTTTTGCGCGAAGCGAATGAATAGATTACAATGAGTGCTAGTGGCACATCATGATCTGAGTTACATCAGATGAAAGTAAAGACTACATTTCCCAATGGGATTTGTATGAAAATGATTACGTGGCACAACCTAGAGGTTTTGTCATGAAAAGAAAAGAACGTAAGAGATGCCACCTGTAGAAATCTCTTATGGACTAGAGCAAATCTCTAGACAGTGGCATTTAAAGTTGAAGAGTCAATTAGAAATTTGGGTTAAAGAGAACAAGAGGACAATTGCGTTTGTACAAAGTTATAGAAGGGAAAATTCATTTCCTAATCCTGTGTGGATGACACCCTAATTGTTAGTAGTGATGTCAATCTACTACATGAGAAGAAGTTCTTGTCCTCAAGGTTGAATAAGAAAATTCTCGGTGAAATGTATCTCGTTAAAAGAATTAAAATTCACCGAGATAGAAGAAAAGGAGTATTATGACTATCGCATAGGCATGCTAAGAAAAGTTTCTAAAGAAATAAAGTACCTATGCGGATAAACCTACGCCTGTTCTCATGGTCAGGGTAATAGTTTTGAGAACTTTAATGTTCCAAAAGCAATGTAAGATTGTTATAGATAGACGTCCTATATGCTTCAGCTATTGGAAGCTTAATGAGTACAAAGATAAGACCTTGCTCTGACACAGTTTATGTATCCGGGTTGTTTTGGCAAAAGTCCAGTCCAGATATAGATCACTGGAATGGAG
This sequence comes from Saccharum hybrid cultivar R570, assembly GCA_038087645.1. NCBI lineage: Eukaryota > Viridiplantae > Streptophyta > Magnoliopsida > Poales > Poaceae > Saccharum > Saccharum hybrid cultivar. The sequence continues at coordinate 5,665,979 of JAQSUU010000198.1, forward strand.
TTAAAAATGTCGGCCTCATGCTAAAAAGGAAAGAATAAGTACTCTCAAGTAGTTGTGGGTACAGGTGTTATATTTTGGCGAGATGTTTAGTGAAACCCACATAGTAGCTAACACTCGCAGTTGGAGTTTTATTGTGGAAAAGCTCCAAAGAATCAATTTTAGTATCATCAGTGATATAAAGTTATAGTATAGCATGATATGAGGCTGAGGGACAGGCAAAATGGTTGAGGAACTTGTACCCGGAATTGATAATGGTTGTCAATAACAATAACCATTTAAGTAGTTTGCTCCTATAACAACGAGTCAAGTGTACTGTCAAACACATTGACACTAAAGTTATACGTTGTTGAGGAGAAAGTCCGGAATCATACTAAAAGTATTGAATGTAAAAGTGACAAGCAAGTGCTTGCAGATCCGCTTACCAAAGGATTACCGCCCAGTGTGTTAAGAGAATACACAGTCGACATGGGTTTATGGTATAGCCTATAATTTTCGGACAATAAAGGGTCCAAAGTTGAAGAATCTGTTTCAGATCAGAGATGTGTATTGTAGCTGTTAAATCTATCGGCGACTGACCGTGACGATGAGGCATGCTCTATACACTGATTTGTGATGGAACAAATAAAAGAGAAAGCAATTAAAGTCAAAGTTTAAAGTTAAAGTATAAGATGAGATCAAGGGGGAAAATGTTGGAATGATCTCATCCATCTTGACCCAACGGTTAAGATGGACCCTTTGACCGCGTTCTGATCGGGGATGCTTAACCGACTCGTCCAGTCGATGGACCCCTGTCGCGCTGCCCTATAAAGAGGAGGTGGGGGCCAGGGGCACACAACGCGATGTTACCCGCCACAGTAACTGCCCCACCTCCTTTCCTAGACCGATCGAGAGGATGGGCAGTAGGCGACGAGAAGTTCATTGTCGCTGCTGCATCGACCCCGACGTCCACGCCACCATCGCCTCTCCTTCACCACCAAGCCCGATGGTCTGTCTCGCCCCCTTTCTTCCCTCTCTCCCTCTCTGGATCTCTCTGTTGGAGACGTATTCATGTGTTTATCACAAATAGTAAAGTACATCACCCACTGATCTACTACCCTAGACGATTCACAGTTTTACAAGCCCAGCCCAGCCCAGCCCACTGCGGCGGCAGATGTGACGAGATTCACATTCACATGCCGGAGAGACGACGCCATAGCTAGCTAGCTAGGAAAGGCACGTCGATGTCGAGCAGAAGCCCCATCATCGCCCCGAGCCCCACCACCTCCCATGTCCTAGTTCGAGTTCGGCAAAGGAACTTTAGCCAGGAATGGCACGCGATTTCCTTTCTGACCAGGCTGCGGCAACACCGCAACAGCTCGCGGGCGGTGCGTTTTAGGCTTTTAGCCGAGAGGGGGTGGAGCGATGCACATGCCACTCTCTGCACGCGTTGTGATTGTGATGTGCGGTGAAGTGGACATTGCTCGCTGCTACCCACCTCTACCAGCGTTGCACTGCATGTCTGCATGGTAGGGTGAATTTGATCGTTGTTGCTAGCTGTAGTACGTACGGCGTGCTCATTTCCAGTCAAATTATTAGTGATATGATCCGATCGATTCACGGCCGGTAGGTCGTGAGATTATTGGGAGAGTGATGACACCTCAGTCGTAGGATTCAAAATCAGACGGTATTGTTCTCGCCACGTGTCGACCGTGGTGCTCCACGCATAATTGCATATCCCTGGGCGATCATCAGAGCCCCATGGAGCTTGCTTACTTAATTATACTACTCAGTGCTTTGCACACGAATGTGTCCGGTGTGATAGTGTGATCGGTCGTGTCATGTCACTCATGCTCTGCGTGCCAGTACCTTGTTTAATTTGATGCGTGTATACTTGTTTACGTACCAATTCAGCTATGCAGCTCATTTTACCTGTGACTAATGAAATGGATGGTAGGCGTATTGCCTTGCGCCATTGCGTGCAGTCTGTGTTTCTGATCCTGTGTGCAGTGTTGCAGCTGCACGGAAACGCTCACAAACACTTGCACTTATTTGGTAGCATATCGAAGCATAACAAGACGAATTATAATATCTCCTTGCATACATATATTTTGCAAAAGAAAAGTACACAAGCAAATACCTCATCGCAGTTGAGGCGTACGGCTTAGCTGGACTACATACCTAGGCCAGGTATGTACAAGTATTATGCATAGCTAGAGGTGCTAGACCCATCATCGAGGATGCATGAATGAAAGGACATAGTTAGAGCTCGCCAATTCACAAGCTGCCAAAACAAAACACCATACGTCCTGGACAGAAATAAGCAAAATGAATAACGCCATAGATTTACCACAGGCAAAGTAGTCCGTTTGATCAGAAGGATCTTGCGTTCTGACCGATGCACCACGTAAGGGCGCGTGCGCAGGCCTGGAGCGGCGCAACATGCATACCACGCCATAATTTACAAGCGGGGCTCATATGCACACGTCATAATTTACAAGCCATATATATTGGCCGTGGAGCTACAAACATTCTTCCATTGCGACTTGGAGTGACCAAAGCGGAACAGCCCCCAACGTAATCAGCCAATCAGCACGGCTACCATTAAAACGCGATATCTGTTCCAGCAGAATTTTTGCAACATTGAAAGAGATTTGTGAACATGCAATAGCCATATATATACTCCTAACTAGCGAAGGGCAGAGATGGACGAGTGTGAGTTAATTCTTTACCTTTGTTTTTCATAGTACGCAGGTCAGCTAGGTGACGCATTGTTGGCCTCCCATGTGGACAGTTCCAAGGGGACCTTAATCCTGTCAGGTTTTTAAGTATCTGAAAGTACAAAAGCAAAAAAGGGCGTGTCACTAAGTAGTTTTAACGGAATGTTTATCTTTAAATGAGCAGAGACACAAAATGGGATGAAAGCATTACATATAGCCATATAGTACTTTTTTTAGAACAGATTATTATTATATTATATTCATATAGACGAGTAAGAAGGTTGTTAAACAGGGAATGCTAGTACATTAGTGTAGGGCAATTTGCCATGTTAGTTGGCTGGTATCTCCGTTGATCTACACGGTACTAGACTACTAGTACAAGATAATTCAGGGTGGCTGGGTGGGGGAGTTCGGGCCACAGAAGCTTAGTTGGTAGGGCCGGAGCCATAAACAACAGTGGAAAGAATAGCACTCCCCTCGACTAGGGGAGAGTTCCACACAGTGTGTCTTATGTTGAAGGCGTGCACAGACCAGACAAAGTTGGCAATTTTGATCTTGCACTGAGTTCCAACCAAAATATTTTCTTGTTTAATGTCCAGATGGATAGCATGTTTCTCATGAAGGTAGATCAAAGCTCTAGCCAGGTTTAATGTCCCGATGGATAACATGTTTCCCATGAAGTTGTTGAGTGTTGACAGCAAAAAGGGTCAGAGGAGGTTGGATTCGGAGTTGGGAATCTGTTGGGTTATTAGAAGTGTTGGATGTTCCGAAGTGCCCAAAACCCTATCACTTCATTGGTTGGCCCGTGTCTGTGTTCCAAGGGTCCCTCCCATGTCGGAAGTTCCGACGGACGCCACGAGGGATGAGACTGTCGGAAATTCCAATAGGCATCGGAAGTTCCAACATCCCCTGTCTGAGTCCAATTTTTTGGATTCCGATCCAAACTCCTCTGATCTCGTGGGAAACTTGAAGATTACGTCTTGGGAAGGTTTCCTATTAGGAGAAGACTACACCCCACTATATATATTGGAGGATCACGGCCGATTGAGGTAATCCAACTACACAATCGTCAAAAACACATCTACTACTCCTTTTACCCTCTCTTTCCCATCTACTACCTCCCCTCGTTCTTCATTGCCGCTGCATAGCCGCCTAGCCAGTGGATCAACGACGACGAAGCTTTAGAGTGGTCATGCCAGCTAGGGCAGCCCATAGCCGCCGCACACCCCGACGAGGTCCCTCTCGGACGTGTGGGGGTTCGGGTTTCAAGAGACTACACCGGCATGTTTTGTGTATCGCACTCCCAACGAAGCTCCTCCGACGTGTCTTGCGTATCGCACTCATCGCTGGAGGCACCAGGTGAAGTGTTCGTCTGCGAACACGTGTAGGCGTCAGCCGACTTGAGGGTCGACTAGGCTGATCTTTGGCCCGCCTATACCAAGTGATCTAACTCCTACCGGTGTGGTCACCTAATTAGCGTCAACAAAAGGTAAATTAGAACTCTTCCTAGTGACGAAATGTGAGTTGCTGAACACCTTTCCACAGTTCAACCTTGGCAGCATATTCCAGGATTAGGTAAACCCAGGTCTGGTCATAGAAGTACCCATACAGGCGAAGAATATTGGGATGATGAAGATGACTCTGAATCTCCACTTCATGTCGCAGCTGATGCTCCACCTAAGATTGTTTGAGCTGGCTCTTGAATAGAACTTTCAAAGCCACAATAAGACTACTCTTTTCTCTGGCCAGATAAACATGGCCAAACTTGCCCCTCCCAAGAGGTTTCCAACCTTGAAATCAGATATTATCCACCTCTTCTCGTTCGCATGGGCTGAAGCCTTGTCCTCACTGTCGCGTGACTCGGTGGCGATAATCATGGCTAGAGGAGTGGCGGGGAGGGGGAGGAGGCGAGGGTAGGGATGGGGGATGGGGAGCGGCGAGGCAAGTCAAAGTTTGGAAGTATAGGGGTACTTCTGAACTCTAAAGAGAGAGAAACAACATTTAAACTTTAATAAAGACCATAGAAGTACCATCAAAAGCTAATTGAATGTGTAATTACCTTCTTCATCTCGGCTTTTGTTAGTGGATCACCTATCATAGTAGACATTCGGCAAGCCCTAGAAGCCAACATAGCACGAACCCTTGAAGGGCAAACAGAATCGGTTGTATCCAGCTTGTAGCTACTTATTATTGAACAGTCTCCTTGACTATCAGCAAGCATGGAGATCAGCTCCTTTACATCTAAATCGAGGGATTTCAGAATAGGACCATGCTTGACATGCACAAAAACAAAATTTCTGACATACAAAAATAACAAATACCTTGAACACCAAATGTAATATTTTTGCTGAAAGGCACAGCTTTCAAAAGATAATGGTTACCAGGGGAAGCATGCAAATCTTCTGCCAAAACAAAACCATTTTTCCTGAAAGTTGAGAAAATGGAAGAAAACATGTGAGGCAACAAGAGCTGTTGTCAAATAGTGAAAACATACAATGAGTTTCTCAGTATTATAAGATGCCTACATAGGAAAAAAGGCATTGCAAAAATCAAGATGACCAAGTTGGCACACAGTTGGAGATTATGTCAGGAATGAATTTGATCATTTCAATATAAAACATAGGCAGCAAAACTTTTTCTGGAAGCAAAACACAAGGAAATGATCGATGAATAACAAGAGTTATATTACTTATACCGTGTATTTGTTTTTAAGCAATAGAGAACAATAAAATAAGTACAGATAACAAACTATACATGTTGTTTATCTTAGTGGTGGATGTGCTCAATACGCTCATTAGCAACGCAAGCATCAATGTTATGCTCCAGCCCCTCCTCCCATGAGGGTAACAATCAGCGGGTCTCTATTTACGCTAACGATATGGTTCTTTTTTTTTTGTGACCAAACATGGACTTGGAATTAATCAAGGGGATCCTTAAGTTACTGAAGCATCAGGCTTAGACAACAATACTAGCAAGTGTTCTGTGAGCCTCATATAGTGCCGAGAACATGATATTTAATTGGTGCAAGCTTCCTTCCCTTGCAAGGTTCAAGAATTTTCCTGTAAATATCTTGGACTACCATTGTCAATCAAAAAACTTCCCAAAGCTGAATTATATGCGATTATTGATAGAATTGCTGATAACCAGTCTAGGTAGAAGGCAGCCATGGTGCACCCGGCAGGGAGGGCTACGCTTGTCCGTTCAGTGCTTATATCCATACATATTTATCAGCTCTTTCTCTTGTTCCCTAAATGGGTTATTAAGGCAATCGATAAGATCAGGAGAGCCTTCCTGTGGAAAGGGCGCAAGGAGGTTAATGGAGGCCATTGCCTTGTTGCTTGGGGCCAGGTCAAAAGGCCAACTGATCTTGGAGGATTGGGTATTCTTGACTTGAGTTGCTAGGCTGGGCACTGAAAACGAGATAGCTATGGCTAAAAAGGATTCAACCTGAGCGTCCATGGGCTAATCTTCATTTAAGGGAAAATTGAATCTATACCATCAAAAGGACCTATTGTTAGATATATATCATCAAAAGAATCCAGTTTAGATATGTACCAGCAAAAGATGGAGATGCTATAGAAATCTACCACTCTGTTGACTTCCGTTACCATGGTTGTCAGTTCTTTGTTTTTTTACGGATTCAGTATGTATGAAATCCCAAATTCGCCCTTTCGTGAAAACAACTCGCGGATCTGTATCGAAACGGGAGAGAGAGCACGTGACTGTACTGGAGACAGGAGGTCAATCCGCACAAAGTGACCAGCGGCGCCTCTTATCGGCAGCTTCTCCGGCGGTGTGCTCCCCAGCAGTGCAATTCCAGGTGGCCCGCCACCCGCGCCCAAGGCTCCGCCCTCCCCTCCATGGCTCCACCGGAACCCGACCCACGCGAAGGAGCGACTGGTGCCGTATCTCCTCAGGGACCTCCCTGGCGGTGTGCTCCCCGCCTCCCCAACGACTTGCAAAGGGAGTTAATCGTTTGTTGCCAGGGTACAATGGTCACAGTTAACATGGGGTTAAATGAAGTGATAAGCAGCTAAGAAGTGACATATTTTGATGGTACGTATCTAAACTGGATTCTTTTGATGGTATATATCTAAAAATTGGTTCTTTTGATGGTATGAATCCAATTTTCCCTTGATTTAAGTACAACCTCACTTGGTTGCAATGTTCTCTCAGTCATTTCGATTGCCAGGGATGGCTGCAGGACATTCTTTTGGCTTGACAAATGGTTGCATGGGATTATCCCTGTCAGTCCTTGCTCCGGCTTTGTGTAAGCATGTGCAGAAGAGAGCATTGAAGCAAAGAACAGTGCAGGAGGCACTAACTGATGGTAATTGGATCCAGGACATTAGAGTAGAGGTGATCTGTCAATAGAGGCCTTGCTGGAATACCTTCAGTTATGGGAGATTTTATATGTGGTTAATCTCTCTGTTGGAGTTGAGTGAGGATCAACACACTTGGTCACCAATGCCATCATCTTCCTCGAGAAAGATCATGACCAAGTCAGCCCATCGTCACTTCTTCTTAGGGGCTGTTGATTTTGAGCCATGGAAGGAAATTTGGAAAACCTGGGCATGCGTGTTCTCAAGACAAGTGTGGTTAGTTGTGTTGTCCTTGGTTAGTCTGCCACAGCACACACCAGGACCAAATGGTATGGTCTTTACTGAATGGTAGCGCTAAGCTAGGCAACAAGTGGCTAAGCAATACCACAAGGGCCTCAACCCTATAGTTGTGTTAGTCACTTAGTTGCTTGGTGGATTTAGAAACATAGGAACGACTGTGTTTTTTAGGGGGCCTCACCTAGACTTAATGTCCTACAGAACATTAAAGATGAGGCCCATTTATGGTGTATAGCTATCGCAAGGGCCAAAGGTCTCAGGGGCATTTGGCCATAGGAGTTGGGTATGGGCCATTGGTTGTAGTTTTTATTCGGCAACCCTTCTGTACTAGAAGCAACCCTATTGGGCTTATATGGGTTTTCTTAGACTCCTTTTTCTCTCTTTCTTATATAATGATGTGCAGATCCCCTGCATTTTTTAGGGGAAAAAAACTATACGTGGACAACGTGAGTTGTGAGTTATGGACAAATATTACAAGACAAACTACAAAATAATAAATGTGATGTTGTTTCAACAACCAAATGTACTTTTTTTTTTCTTTTTAGATGTAACAAACATCTAGTTACATAATCAACTGGATATTTTCATAAAAGACGCATACTCATCATTATTTTGTTTGATCCTAGAGTTAATAGCGGACAAATCGAATCGAAGCAGTAAGACAATCCAATACCTGATGGTGCTCATGTTCATAGAAACAATTACTTCTTCCTCTGGTGATAGATCAAGTCTCAGTGGCCTGCATTTGAATATACCCACAAATACCCAATAGAAGTGAGGCATATGGCAATTTTGGCTAATGGTATGGGAAAAAAATATTTTGCCAACATTATGAATCCATACTTGGGAACATTCAAAACACACAAAGTTTAGAGTTCAATGCCTAGAAATAGCAGGCAAAAATAATGGGTTTGTTTACTTACTGGAGAAGAGGCTGTACATTTAAAGTTGTAGACTGTGAAAGGCACTCAAAGTTGTACTTCTCATCAGCAGCATGCTAATAACAAAAACAGAACTTCAATCAATGCACCTTGCAAGTTGCAACTGGCGTATCAAGGGGTTTGTATGATGGTGTCACAGCATTCCACTAAAAACTACAATAAGATACCTGATCTACAATAAACAGATCCTGGTCCAGCTTTCCAATGATAAAACCAAGATTAAATTGCCCAACAACCTAATAGATGAAATAGTTAGTTCTCCAAAACAATTGTATAAATTTCATGCAATCACTACTTTAAAAAAAATTAATATGTATCAAGCCAATAAACAAATAGGTTATAAATGTTCGAATAAGATGAGAGGAGGATGGATAATTATATGTATTGAACAGTCCCCAATGGGGATATATGTAATATATGAAACTCACCAAACCCTAGATTAGACCGATGACCATTTTACCCTTAACAGTAGTAAAAAATATCTTTTAGTTCTAGAAATTCACTTTCTAGTTTTCTTGTAAGCTACTTTCCAAGTTTCCAAGAATTTGGCAATACTGCTCACTTAAACAGTTAAACCATGAAATGAGTGTCAACTGTCAGCGTGTCCAAATTTGAGATAGAAAAAAAACCATCAATGTACTCCAACATATCTTGACAGTATAATTTGAGGAGGAACCTGGGGTGAGTTTACTAGTATCGTGGGTGGTGGGTTAGCCAACCTGGGCTTCCTCCCTTCTACAATCATTGGAAGGAGCGTCTACCCCTTTCAACCTCATTTAATAGTATAAAATAAAATGGAACCTTAACAAAAAGGAGCACCAATATTAAAATATATATATCAAGCACCTCCATTTCTCCAAAATCATCTTTACTGAAAAGCCTGTCCAACTCATTGGTGGCTGCAGCTAATGAATTTGATTTTGCCTCATCAGCTAAGGGTACATTAATATCCAGTGTTGCAGCTTTATAGCACCTACATTAAGGAAAGTGAAACTATACATTACAGAAATAGTAACACAAACCCTGATGATAACACAAGTTGTTTGTGGTAACAGCAAGAATGTTACCTTGTTGTTTTCTCAAGACAACATGATTTATTTGTATGGGATACCATATAACCATTCTTTCTTCTTCTCCTAAGCTCGGCAACAGTAAATTGAATAATGGGATATTGTACAGGTGCATAACATACTACAGCACCATCATCATACTCCTGAGCATCAGGCAAAGGACTATCAGCCGATGCATTCTGATGTCGTGATTCTGAATATTTGTTGGGAGCACCAGAAGCTGAAAAGCATCGACCACGATGTTCATCCTGCAAAGATTCGGCAGTTAATCTTATAAATAAAGTGATTAAAAGACCCAAAAAAAACTATGAGTTAGCTTCATACCGAATCATAACATAGGTACTTAAGAAACTATTCCAGAAGCAATTTCTATTATTTACATAACCAAAACCAATAAGTGAGTTACAAAATACCAAAATTAGATTGGTGGTGCCTAATCAATTTACAAACAAGAAAAATTACCATGAACTCTAAATGTAAGACCAGCAGCAAAGCATTTGACAAGAGAAGACTTAAGAATAAAGGTGAGCAAGCAACATAAGAACAGGAACACATATAAGTTTTCGGCAGAAGTCCAAACGCCTCAAGAACTCTGTATCTAACAGCAAACAGTTTGCCTACCACATCAGATTCTGTAGTGTGAACATCACATGGACCTGATACCTCCGCCCCAAGGGTCGCAATATTAGGTTGTTTAGAATGCTGTGGCGAAACATCTGTCCTTACAGATCCAAAAGATTGTGGGAGATGCTGTTTAAAAGAGTTTGTTTCCAGAGGTAAATTGAACTCAGGAATATTGTACTCCCTCCATCACAGAATATCTGTCGCCATTGGTGTGCGTGCCACAAGTTTGATTCAATTTGTAGAAAATACGTGCAACATTTGTATCTCCAAATAAATTTATTAAAAAACTAGATTCAAAGATCTTTCCAATGATACTAATTATGTACCATAAATATTAATATTTTTTAATATATATTTTGTCAAAGTTGTTTCTCGGGAAGCGTAAACGACAGATATTTAGGGACAGAGGGAGTACGTGCTTGAGCTTAATGCAGGTGCTGAATTTGCTTCTAAACTTGTTCCCCTCACCTGTTCTGAGTTTGTCCCTCTTCTCAACACTGGGGTTTCGGAAGTAAGAGTGCATTTGCCATCATGCTTCTGCTTATTTGGTGATGCGAAATTGACTTCTAAACTTGTTCTCCTGTCTAGTTCAGAGCATGTCCCACTTCTCAGCACTGGTGCTTCAGAAATAATGCAATCATCTTCATGATTCTGCTTTTCTGGTGTGACAAAGTTTGCTTCTAAACTTGATCTCCTCACTTGTTCTGAGCATGTCCCTCTTCTCAGCACTGGAGTTTCAGAAATAAGAGTGCAGTCGTCTTCATGCTTCCGCTTGTTTAGTGATACAAAGTTCATAAGAGAAGACTGAATGGTACTTGAATGAGTAGATTTTGCAGCAAGCCCAGTTCTGAAACGATTTGTTCCCGATGCAGAACTTTTTCCTTCTTTAGGCGATCTTTTTGGCTGGTCATATGCAAAGGATGGAAGCCAAGCAGATCTACCAGCCTGAGTGGCTGTGCCTCTTGACAAGGGGCTTGCATCTCTAGATGTTGCTTCAATGGCTACCTTTGCCACTGAAGAAGGCAATTCCTGGTTCTCTGGGGAAACATGGTCCTCACTGTCTGTTTCTTCATCTTCATCAATACTGTCAGAAGCTGAAACATTCGCCATTGTGGTAGCATTTGTGTCTTCATTATGCCCATCAGTAACAGCATCCCCTACCTTTTCAGGATCTTTGATGTGATTGACTGAGAAACTGCATTGCAGAGGGGAGTACAGATTTTCAACAGCTTCCCGTAAAGACTGCAGAATCATGCTCTCAGACGAGAAGAAAACTTTTCTCTTATCAGGTGCAACATTCACATCGTAGGATGTAGTTGGAATACGGAAATCCAGGATAACGACAGGATATTGCTTGGCATTTGAACTTTTGTATAGCTCGTTGACAAGTTTTGTGACCTTTGGCATATCAATAGGTCTGCCATTCACATAGAAAAATTGTCTATCTCCCGAACTGCGGCCAGTACCAGGTCCAGGTTTTGAAAGAAAGCCCTCTATTTGGCAGCCATCCGAGGTGGTAACACTGAAGGGCTCCAGACATTTGAAAGTGTTTGGACCAAATACAGTAATGATATTATCTTTCATAGAACTGCTTCCTTGAGTTCTAAGCACAACCATTTTAGAATTTTTTCCAACGGTATTAGTGCAGAGTAATCTGACCCCTTTGGCAATCAAGGCATAAGCCTAACACAGGTAAGATGTAATAATTAGTAACATAACTGGGGGACAGCTACCTTAATCATTTGGCAAGCTCCTCAGCGTCAAACCAAAAAAGAACTTATAAACTGAAACATAAAAACTCACGTTCAGCAGAGAGATCACTTTCCCATACTCCTTCCGAATGTTCCTGCTAAACTCCTTGCTCCGGACTGGCAAGGTGGAGAACAATTTCTCTACTGTCACCGTGGTTCCAACCTGCCGTGCCGTCTTCCTCTCACTAACCACCACGCCCGAGTGCTCGAACTCCAAATGTGTCCCAACGGGCTCATCCTTGCTCCTCGTCTCAACCGTCAGTTTCCCCAGCGCGCAGAGCGAGCTCAGAGCTTCGCCCCGGAACCCGAAGGTAACCACGGATCCGAGGTCGGAGAAATCTGATATCTTCGACGTGTGGTGCTTAAGAGCAAGAACCTATTAAAGTGTCAGCAGATGGTTAGCGACTAGCAATTTGTGGCAACGTCTACAGCAGCGAAATGGGGGAATTGGTGGATGAGCATTGGAGCAGCTGCCGCCCTCACCTGGAAGTTGGAAGGGGATATGCCGCATCCGTTGTCAATGACCTTGAACCACTCCTCGCCGTAGACCTTGAGGCTGACCTCGACGGAGGTGGCGCCGGCGTCGAGGCTGTTCTCGACGAGCTCCTTGACGGCGGAGGAAAGGTCGAAGATGACCTGGCCAGAGCAGATGCGGTGCACCACAGCCTTGCTGATTGGCTTGATCGCCGGCGAGGATTCGCCGCGGCCGGCGCCTCCCCCTCCCGCCATTCCCCGCCTAAACGGCTAAACCCTACGCCTCGCGGTGGAGACTGGAGAGGAAGAGGAAGGGGGTTTTCGGCGTCGCCTTCCTCTCGAACCCGCGCCACTGGTCAGAGGAAATCGGCAAGCGAGACACACACATCTTCCTCGGTTGGGCCTTCAACTGGGCTCGACCAATCTCGGCCGCGAAATGGGCCTTTTGTATAAAGAGAAGTTTTAGGCCCACTTCTATGCGGTTAAAAACTTTTAAAGAAAAAAAATAGAGCACAAGGCCGACTTGGCTGCTACCGCGTCCCGTCCAAAGAACGTGGCGCACATGAACGTGACGAGTTGCGGAGGGACTCTCTCGCCACGGCCGCCGCCAGTCCACCTGTCAGGTCCTGCCGCGCGGCGCGTTTCCGCCCGGGGCGATCGGTTGGACTGATCCGGTGGGCGCTGCTGCGCCCCCGGGTTCACCGCCTGTGACCGGTGTTTGACCGCCGCCCCGCCCAAACGTGCCGTTCTCGCGTTGGTTTGATGCTTCTCTTCAATTTACAAATCACACCTTCTCTGGCTGCTGATTTAAGTACAGAAGCAATTGGTTAACGAAAGTTACCAGGACCAAGCAAATTCAGTAGTACGGTTCAATCTCAATTACGACCGAACTATAAGCATAGTGGTAAAAAAAATATGTAACATGCATTAAGAAGGAAAAAGAAACTCAATAAGTAGTATCATGGCTCGACTAAGGCGTCTCTACACTGCATATCTAATTGTGGAGGAAGATCGTAGTTGCTGGAGAAGACCTCAGGCGCTCACCACCTAACCATTAGGCCTTCCCTAATGCACCACTATGGAGTACTGCCCTAGCCTCCACATTTGCATTGAGTGTCCAAGTCATCAAGAGTAACTGCCCTGCAAAGCCTCAAAGTAGCTTGCAGAAGAATCGATGGCCTTGTCAGAGATAAACGCGAGGCAGTTCATAAAGGTTGTGTTGTGGCAAGGGAGCTACTGCATGGGAGTAGATAGAAGGGGAAAAGGTTGTGGTACTTTCAGCTTTTAGCTCTGAGAAAAAGAACAGAGATAGCAAGTGAGGTTTCGGGTCTACTTCATAGCTGGTGGTTTCAATTCATCTGGATACAGGTGGCGTGTTACTTTTTGATGAGGCTAATGGTTGCATTCGCTTGCGTTGGGGAAGCCCTCGTGCCCATAGAAATCGGCGACAAGCACCGCACTGTTAATTTTGCCTACCTTACTTCAATAAGGTAATCCATTAAAATTTAACGTCGTCTACTACAAATATCCAGCTGGTTTTTCGTCTACTGCAAAACGGTAACGTTCTTTCTTCGATCGCAAGAAAAAGGTAGAGTAGCAAACAAAGTGTAAAAATATAAAATATTTTTTATATATATAATGCAACATGTGAAAAGAATCCTACCACGTGTGGATACTAAGCGAATTCTATCATATTTCAAGGACTAAAAACAAACAAAGCTCTGGTATATAACCAGAGCCAGAGTGGCAGACATAGCTTCCCTCGTTAGAGGCAGGAAGAGAGAAAAATAACTCGGAGAAGAAAGAGACGCCGAAAATTCGAAGGGGGAAGAGGGAGAAGAGGGGAAAGCGAAGCAAATGGCGGAGGCCCCGAGCAAGATCGAATCCATGAGGAAGTGGGTCGTCGACCACAAGCTCCGAGCCGTAGGTATGCCTCGTCAGTTTTCCCATGGATTCGTTTTCTTCGCCTGGATCTAGTTATTCGGCGTTGGTTTCTGATGTATCCCAAATCCCTGCAGTTTCTTTCATACATCTGCTTTTTTATGTTATTAACGGAGTTACAAGATCTGTACTGTGAAAATCTATCACGAATTTATGAGAGTAATTTTGGGGAAAAGCAGTATTTTAGATTATTCCTCCTGCTGGATGCAAAGTGTTCTGATTATCGCGATGTTTTTTTTTGGAGAAAAGGTTGCCTCTGGCTAGGTGGGATCAGCAGTTCGATCGCCTACAACTGGTCGCGGCCCAATATGAAGACTAGCGTCAAGATCATCCACGCAAGGTTTGTTTCATTTCCCATTTAGTTTCACTAAGTTTATGGGCGTTTATCATTACAGTGTAGGCAGTCTTGTCTGTCATAGGCAAGATACCACATTCGATTCTTCTTTTTTCTTGATGAAGATGCAATTAACTAGCTGGTTTTGACCATTTCTTAGCAAAATATGGTTGATTTTTCATATGTGTGAATGATTGTTTCCTGAAACGCCAAGGAGCTAAATGTGAATTATGAACAGACCCAGTCAACTTAGATTTTATCTATATCTATATGAAGCTTGGGCAGACTTCCCTTATGTGAGTTTATGGAAATTTATGTAAGGCGATAGCTTAGTATGCATATTTAACTTAGTAATTGCTAACATATCAGCTACAGTTGGTTGGTAGGTCTTATTTTTCATCAGAGGGAAAGGATACGGAAAGGATAACAATCGGGCAAAATTTGGAATTTTCTTACTGACTGCAGAAAAATTACTATGTTTATTTGTTGTAATTGTTTCCAAGTGATTCTAAAGTAGGTGGTGTTCGGCATAATTGCAGTGCATGGGGTTTATAAGGCTGCACAATTGTTTGTTCTGTGAAAGATTTAGTTTCACAATTTATGTTCAGGTTTGGGTGTCAGACAGATAACTTTATGTTATTTCGTTCAAGGAGCAGTTTAACTCCTCCAGATCATTCTGGATGGAAGTTAAACTTTAGGAGCTTATTACTTGTTGTGCACTTGCACTTGATGATCCACTTATTTTTGTTAGGTATACAGACTTTATGTGTTCCTTTCTGTTGTTAGTAATTTATTAGGTTCTTGCTGGTTTGCTGGTATTTGCTTGATACAAGTGCAGGCTGTATAAGGGGTAGTTTAGGCAACCTCTTGTCACTTGTAGAGTTGGAAGAGTATCAAGCTCTGTCTATTTATCTGCGCACCTCAATGCATTTGCTTATGCTCGTCCACCACCCAGCCTAGAAAGAACCTCAGCAAATAGCGCCGTCCAATCCTTAATGAGAATGAGTGTCCTACTTTAGGTTCGAATATTCTTTACCTATGAAATTGCACACTCTTTAGCTGCCAACCCTAATTGTTAATTGGAGCTGAACATGTGTTTTGTCTCTACGTGCACTGTGGCCAGTGGCGGACCCAGGATTCGACGAAGACTAGGGCCAAAATTTAGGCCATGTTCGCTTGTCTTATAATCCGTACTTTTCAGTTTGTTTTTTTAGCCAGAACAGTGTTTTTCTCTCACAGCAAATTAGCGAACAGTACTTTCAATCATGGTTTTTCAGCGAAACGAACGGGCAATTAGTAGCAAAACTATTAAGTTGGGTCTGAAAGATTAACTCTCATATCAGTTCATTGAATTGTGCAACATGAGCACGAGAAAAATAAAATGTCTTAAGTCCTCTATGTCGTGTTATCAGAAACAAGAGGACATCGCTCACACGTAACTAAATGAACAGTAAATAATATTGCGAAAAGACATAAAAGTTGATATAAATGCTTCTGGTTTCTTTTGTTTGAGGGATTGACATACTACACATAGGCTGGTTTGATGAAGATGATTAGCCCTAGAACTAGAATATAATTGTGAAGTTCGAGCAAGCCGTACATATATATTTGAATCGAAGCATGGGCACTGAATCCAAGCCAATCCAGGCAGGAGAGCAACCAATACTATGTTGTAGTATATGGATTGAAAAATATACATCTATCTATTTGAGAATTCAAATATGTATATCCATGAACGCACGTGCAGTCACAGTCAGTGCATGCATCTTCCTCCCTGGAAGGCTGGAACGTCCAGCTGAGCCGATCTTCTCTGCTATCTGCCACTCCCACAGTGCGTGCTGTAGCGTTTCCAGTTCACGGTCACCCTCCTGAGGCCAAACAACTTGTTTGCTCCAGCCAGACGTAGCAGGTCCAGGTCATGTACACGGTGAACCACGACTAGGGCCACGGCCCTACTGGCCCTAGGCCTGGGTCCGCCCATGACTGTGGCCATGCCGAACTGCCAAAAATGGTCACACCACCAAACTCAGCACATGTTTGATATGTCTCTACTCCCTAATACCTTCAGCATGCTGCCAACATTAGGCAGACCTTGCTCGTTTTTGTGCCATATGTGACCAAACCAGACTGCCGCTATATTGATGGCCCCAGTTTTTTGGCAATTTTTTTAGGACTCTGTTGATGAAATTAGTGGATCAGAATACCAAATATAATTTCTAATATGGGGATCTTCAATGTTTTTCCAACTTTGCAAACTTAGTTACCACAATTGTAGTCTGTTGATGCACAGAACTGCATAGGAAAGATGAAATCCTTGATAAACTTTCTTCTTTCACTGTGGCTCTTGAAAAGGGGCAGCAATCTTCACCTCAATGCAGTATGCAAAAAGGATATTTAAATAATCATAGATATTTTTTTATTATGGATTCTGTAGAAGCTCTCTCCATTTTGATAGTTGTGTTTGGGTCTTAGCTCTTCATATGTTCATGTAACGTGTGTCATCTTTCGCTATTTATTTGCCTCTTAGGCTCCTTTTTAGTGCACTTCTTACCTCGCACTGCTCAATAGAGCTGTTTAGAACATGCTGAGGATTTTAAAAAGATAGTTTGCATGTAAATTTGGTACAAGCATCCAACAGCAAGTCTGCGACCGTCCACAAATAGATGCAATTCTCACTTTTCGAGGAGTCAAACGATTTGAAGTTTGACCTAATTATATAAAAAAAGTACTAATATTTGACACAAAAGAAGTACCATGAAATTAATATGAAATATATTTTTGTTGTAGACCTAGTTAGAGACTATTCACTATAAACTTGGTCGAAGTTAAGCTAGTTTGACTAATCCCATAGTTGTATCATTTTGTAGATGGAGGGAGTATTTGTTTTTTAGATTAATGTTGCCTTGAGTGGGAAACCATCCAAACCCTGGATGAACAACACCCGTTGCGCCCATTGCTGCCCATAGGACATAGCCATTTCATGTATTGTGGAGTATAGAAATGGCGGCTCTTTTAGTAAATTTTACTTCTAAGAGCATCTCCAAGAGTTTGCCAAATGAGATTGGCATCCTTTCAATTTTGGCAAAATGAGAAAATTTGGGTTCCAACAGCTTGGCAAATGAGGTTGGCATTCTTGGCAACTTGCCATCCACCGGCCTCGCACGCGCAAATATGCGCGCGCGGAGCGGACTTGGCATCCGTATGTACGAGAGAGGTGGAAGGGCACAAAAATAATTTTGTTTCTCTCTCAGGGTTCCTGATGTAAGTTTTTAAGAGGTGGAAGGGCATAAACATAATTTTGTTTCTTCCTCAGGGTTCCTGATGTAAGTTAGATCTGGGTTTGGCAAGTGAATTATACCAAACTCTTGGAGAGAGACTGTTTTTTTTACTTGGCATATCTTTTTACAACTTGGCAAAACACAAGATTTGCCAAATGAAAATTGCCAAACTCTTGGAGATGCTCTAACTGGATCCAATTATGCTAATATACTGTTGATTTTGCAGGTTGCATGCGCAGGCTCTAACCCTTGCTGCATTAATTGGTTCTGCATGCGTGGAGTACTATGACAATAAGTATGGTTCTTCTGGGCCAAAGGTGGACAAATACACAAGCCAATACCTGGCCCATTCGCATAAAGATTAAGATCTCCATGTCGGTTCCTGCATACCGGATTAATTTTGGGCTCATCTCTGGGTGCTCATGAGTCATGACCCGCCCGTGGATGCTGGATGTTTATTCTTTTTTGTCCTTCTATTAATTACAAAATGGGTCGTCATAATTTGGCCTCATATTGCACTATCTAACCTCACTTTGTTGACTGTCAGCGTCTTTGAATATTTTTATACCCTTTGAGAAAAGGAATGGAGATCCTGATTTGTGCCTAAATTTTGAATTCTCTGCCCCTGTAACTGTCGTTCTCTGTTCCTGTGCTTGTATGATTATAAGGCAAATGCAAAAATGTTTTTAAGTTGATGTGGAGATCATGGATTTGTATGATTAGGAGATTCGGATAGGATAGATGCCCTATCGGCCTTAAGGGTGACTAAACTTGTCCCTGCTGTGGATGCTAATTAGGAGTATTAAATATAGACTAATTACAAAACTAGTTGCGTAAGGTATGATTAATTTGAGAGATGAATTTATTAAGCCTAATTAGTCCATGATTAGCGAATGTGATGCTACCATAGACATATGCTAATCATGGATTAATTAGGCTTAATAAATTCATTTAAAAAATTAGTCACGGTTTATACAATTAGTTTTGGCAAATTATATGTCACTAAAGCCTATTTGGCCTATCTATATCCTGTTAAAATTTTACGTGCCAGTAGATCTTAACATCTGTGAATTTGTGGAAGGACGTGTTTGGGACCACGACATGGCACTGCGCATTGCAGTATCGGGACCGTGGCCTCCACCCTGCGGTATAGAAAACACGAGCATCAGTTCAATCTCGTGGTGCCTGTGTCTGCGGCGGCGGCGGTGGAAACCATCGATTTTGTATGGTGTTTGACGGGATTTTCTCAATTCTCACGGTGGGAGGATTGCAGATCTGATACCACGACCTCCACCTCGCGGTATAGAAAACGTGAGCGCTAGTTGAATCTAATGGTGGTTGTGTCTGCAACGGTGGAAACAATCATCGATTCTCCCTGGTGGGGTGTTTGGTGGGATTTTCTCAATTCTCACCTTGGGAGGACCGCAAATCTAATTTTAAGCGGTCCAAAACACGCTCGTCAGCAGCTTTTCACCTAACTAGTAGTTGCTAATACAATACTAGTTAGCACACCTTACCTTAGTAGGTGACTTGTTTAGATCCAAGGCACAATCATCGATTTTGATGGGTGTTTGGCGAGATTTTCTCGATTCTCATAGTGGAAGGACCGCATAACTAATTTTAAGCGGTCTCAAACACTCTTGTTAGCTTTCACCTTACTGATAGTTGCTACTACGATGATAGTTAGCACACCTTAGCAGGTGACTTGTTTAGATCAAGGCCTAGATGCGAGTTAATAGCACATTGTGTACTATAATGCACCAATCAAAACTATACTAGGTCCCCAGGAAAACATCCACCGCTAAGAGTCTCCAACCATTGTGTACCCAGAAAAATACACACATAAATTCGTCTCGTTAAAATCACAGTCTAATAAAACCCCAAACCAAATCTGATGACTCATTTGATGTGTGATGCTAGGCTTCTCAGGGCATGCCCAACGCAGGCTAACAGCCTCGTATGCCCCAGCTAGATGTGTCAGATCACGTATGCAAGAAAACAGTAGGGAGGTGTATCCCCCAGCGCGGGCAGTACAAAAGATGTTTTTCGTCAGAAGCATTTGGCAGGGCATGGAGCAGCTTTTCTCCCTTTCTCTGCTCCCCAAGCAGTCACTTTCCTTCTTCAACGCGTTCTTCACTGTTGGCTCGTGCTTTTATGTCTAGCGAGACCATCACTTCTTCTGCTATGGACAACTGCGAGACCACCACTCTACTGGGTGACATGGAGCCTCGACACCTAGGTGGCTGCTGGGGCAGTACGCTGCCGTGTTGCATTGGGGAAGCCCTCACGTGCACTGTGCTTCAAACGCACCCCCACGCCACGCCGCCCCCGCACGCGCTCGGCGGTGAAAGTCCTATGTTTGGTGTTGGTAATTAGTGACAATGCCTATGTACTAATCCTATGCCTAAGTTGTATGTAGCATATGAGGATTAGTACATTCCAAGGTTGGTGGCAAGATGGACATGGTGATCATGATGGCCACACTTGGATTTGGACGTAACCCTACGTGATCAAGGCAAAGGTATATGCTTAAGGGTTGTGTTTTAGTAACCAAGACACCTAGTGGGTGTGGTTACATTATAGGATAGATAGCCGTACTATAAAGAGGGGAATGACGCGGCTAATGAACTCCTAAGTGCCTCTAGGTGTGCATTTCATGATCATATGCATTTGGATAGAACTAATAACGCCTCGAAAAATGATTGTGAAAATGCTAACACACATGCACATGACATGATCACTTGGTGGTGTTAGCACGTTTGCGACGGCGTTGGAGTTTGAGCGGTAGAGAGGGTTTGGGGTTCTCTCTCCCTCCCGCCGAGCGTGCGAGCGCGGGATTCAGGCGATTTCGGGGAAATGAAATGCCTATTTTCCACTACGCCGGAAGTCGGAAATCAAACGGAAAAGAAACGGAGGCGAACGCGGTCACGGAAGTGACCGGACGCAGCACCGGACGCTGCACCGGACGCAGCACCGGACGCTGCACCGGACGCGGGCTCTGTGCGACCGGCGCGTCCGGTCATGCGCTCTGAGGGAACCGAGGACGTCGGACGCGGTCCGCGTCCGGTCACTGTCCATCGGACGCGTCCGGTCGTCCAGGGAGCTTACTGGACTCCCACCGGACGCGGGCACTGTGGCGTCCGGTCGGTTCACCAGCGCGTCCGGTCGTTAGTTCGGTTTGCGTGACTCAGTGTTCACCGGCGCGTCCGGTCAGTCACGGGACCGGCGCGTCCGGTCCTCACCAGCGCGTCCGGTGGGTCGGACCAGCGCGTCCGGTCAGTAGTTCGGAAACTAGCCGTTACGCGACCGGCGCGTCCGGTGGGTCGGACCAGCGCGTCCGGTCAACGCGTGTTCGGCTGGATCTCGTTCCTAACGGCTATATTCGAAGGGGTACGTCTATAAATACTCGTTGGCCGGCTCAAGGCTCCTACTCTTGGACTTTTGACATACTTTTGAGCACTTTGAGCTAAGCAACTCCCCTCCCACTCATCTCTCTTGCTTCCTTGCTTATTCAAAGTGAGATTGAGTGATCCAAGTGCATTTGCATTGTGAGATTGCATCTAGTTGGCACTTGGTGGTTGATTTGCTGCGGGATTCTTGTTTCTCTTGGTGGTTGCCGCCACCTAGACGGCTTGGAGCAGCTTGGAGGCGTTGGCAAGAGTTGGTGATTGTTCTTGGCCACCTCCGGTGATTGTAAGGGGTTTGTGCCTACCTCGGCGGAGCGCCAAAGGCAACATTAGTGAATTGCTCGTGTCATTTGCAACCTTTTGCCATTTGGTAGGTTCTTGTGGCGCCTTTTGAGAGGCTCGGTGTGAGACCGATTAGCCACCGAACCACGTGGTGAAGAGGGACACAACGGGGACTAGCGTGCCGGCAAGCACGTGAACCTCGGGATAAATCTTCGTGTCATCACTTTCATATTGTGATTGATTGATCCCGGTGTTCGGTTGTCTTGAAATTCATTGTTGATCATATCGATTGGCTCAATACTTCGCCCCTCGGTGAAACCCTCCTAACTCAACTCCGCATTACTTTCTTAGTTATCTTTGCTAGCTAGTTTGCTTTGCTAGAGTAGCTCTTTTGTGTAGCTTGCTAGTTGTAGTTGTAGTTACCTTCTCGGTTTAACTTGTGCGGTTGAGTGCCAATATACTAGAATTGTGAATTGGATAGGTGGCTTGCAAACACCCCGTAGGCTAAGCAAAACTCGCATCTCGCTATTTGTTATATTGATAAAATTGTTTAGCTTGTCTTTGTAGAAACTTTTAAAAGGCTATTCACCCCCCCTCTAGCCATCTAGACCTTTCAAGTGGTATCGGAGCCGTGGTCACCGTTTGCAAGGCTTAACAACCTCGGTGCAAGATGGCTCAAGTTATGTTCAACCATGTTAATGGCAAGCCTCCATTCTTTGATGGCGTCTCTTCCTTTGATCATTGGAAAAGGAAGATGAAGCAATATCTAGGCAATATTCATGAGAAGGTTTGGGATGTGACCAATGAAGGATACATCATTCTTGATGAAGAAAATCTCACTCCAAATGACCGCATCAACAAACAATGCAACACGGCGGCACTTGACACAATCTACCGTGCCATTGATGACAAAGTATTTGAGCAAATCAAAGATCTTGAAAAGGCAAATGAGCTTTGGATAAGGCTTGAAGAAACATATGAAGGCACTTCAACGGTAAAAAGTGCCAAGCTATATATGCTCAAGGACAAGTTCTCCACTTTCAAGATGAAGGATGATGAATCCATCCCGGAGATGTTCTATAGGCTCCAAGTCATTGTCAATGATCTCAAGGGGCTTGGAGAGAAGGTTGAGGATAAGGACTTCTCACACAAGTTCTTGATGTGCTTACCCAAGAAGTTTGCCACCTTGAGAAGAATGATCTTTAGAGAGGGATTGGACAAGGTCAAACCAACCAATGTACTTGGAGATATAATGACCGATGCCCAATACAATGATGATGAAGATGAGGTAGAAGAGAAGAAGGAGACCAAGGTCAAGCAAGAGAAGCCCATTGCATTCAAGGCTTCATCTTCTAAGGGCAAGAGCAAGGTGGAGAGTGATGATGATGATCCATTCGATGATGAGACCATGGCCCTCCTAGTGCACAAGATGGGGAGGTTCATGAAGAAGAAAGGATATGGTGCAAGGAAGAGAAGGGACTTCATGAAGGCAAAGGAGGTGCTTTGCTATAATTGCAATAGCCCCGATCATGTAGTGGCAAAGTGCCCCTATGAAGACAAAAGATATCATGATGGGGAGTTGAAGTTGAAGAAGAACAAGAAGGACAAGAAGGAGAAGAAAGAGAAGAAGAGCTTCACTATCAACAAGAAGAAGAAGGGTGGTGGCTATGTGGTCACTTGGGATAGTGATAACTCCGATAGTGATGATGATAGCTCTAGTGATGATGAGAGGACCACTCGGCGAGCCATTGCAAGCATCGCCCTCTCCAACAAGCCATCCATCTTCGACACTACATCGACATGCCTTATGGCCAAGCCTACCAAGGTAAAATATGATGATAGTGATGATGATTCTTGTGCTAGTGATGGTTGTAGGAGTGATGATGAGGAGGATGAGGACTACTCCAAGGATGATCTATTGGGCATAATAGATCAAATGAGCAAGGGCTACAAGAGGACAACCAAGAAGTGCAAAATCTTGGAGCAAGAGCTCATTGCCAAGAGCAATGAAAATGATGCCTTGATGGAGGAGCTTGTTGCTCTCAAAAAGAGTAAGGAGTGCAAAGGAATTGAACAAGAGCTTAAAGCTCTTACGAAATCCTTTGATGAGCTAGAGGCCTCTCGTGAGTGTCTAAAGGAAGACCACGAGGACCTTGAAGTTGCTCACACTAGGCTTAAGGAAGCCCACTCCTCTCTACTTGAGCTCATCAAGGAGAAGGACCTCAAGTTGGAGAAGCTCATGAAGGAAGCTAAGGAGGAGCAAGTGATTGTCACTTGTGATATTGGACTAACATGTGATATTATTGATGATTCTTTATTTGTTGGTCCTACTAATGCTTCATGTAGCTCATCATCATCCACCACAACCAACTCTACCTCTACTACTAGTGATTCATCACTTGTGGTTGAGAATGAGACTCTCAAGAGAGAGGTGGATGATCTCACCCGCGCTTTAGGCAATGCCTATGGTGGGGATGCCCGCTTGCTAAAATGCTTGGGTAGCCAAAGGTTCTCTCTTAACAAAGAGGGTTTGGGCTATACTCCCAAGAAGGGCAAGGTGGCCTTTGCTACTCCAAAGTCTCGCTTTGTGAAGAGCAATGGTCGTTATTGCAATAGATGCAAGCAAGTTGGGCATCTAGAGATTAATTGTAATAAAATGAACAAGAACAACAACAAGTTTCATGCTAAAATGGATTACATTCCTTTTGATTCTTGTTATGTGCTTACCAAGGGTGAGAAAGGTGTGCATGCTAGGTTTGTTGGTACACCAATTGTGGGTCCAAAGAAGAAGGCCATTTGGGTACCAAAGAGCTTAGTTACTAACCTCCAAGGACCCAAACAAGTATGGGTACCTAAGAAACATTAATTTATTTTGTAGGTAAATTACAAGGCCGGAGGAAGGCATTGGGTGCTTGATAGTGGGTGCTCTCAACATATGACCGGTGATTCAAGAATGTTCAACTCTCTCAAATCAAATGATAGTGGCATTGATAGTATCACATTTGGTGACAATAGCAAGGGTGATGTGAAGGCTCTTGGAAAGATTGCAATCTCAAATGATCATAGCATTTCCAATGTGCTCCTAGTTGAAAAGTTGAACTTCAATCTTCTCTCGGTTGCTCAATTGTGTGATCTCGGTTTCAAGTGCATATTTGGTGTTGATGATGTGGAGATAGTTAGTGTTGATGGCTCAAATTTGATCTTCAAGGGTTTTAGATATGAGAATCTATACTTGGTTGATTTCAATGCTAGTGACACTCAACTTTCAACATGCTTGCTCACCAAATCAAGTATGGGTTGGTTATGGCATAGAAGACTTGGTCATGTTGGCATGAAGCAATTGAACAAGTTAGTGAAGCATGACTTAGTTAGAGGCTTGAAGGATGTCACATTTGAGAAGGATAAGCTATGTAGTGCATGTCAAGCCGGGAAGCAAGTAGGCAACACTCATCCATTGAAGAGCATCATGAGTACTTCCAAGACATTTGAGTTGTTGCACATGGATTTATTTGGGCCAACTACATACACAAGCATTGGTGGCAACAAGTATGGGTTTGTGATTGTGGATGATTTCACTAGATATACATGGGTATTCTTTCTTGTGGACAAAAGTGATGTATTTGACATATTCAAGAAGTTCATCAAGAGAGTGCAAAATGAGTTTGAGACCACAATCAAGAAAGTGAGAAGTGACAATGGAAGTGAGTTTAGAAATACAAGAATTGATGAGCTATGTGAGGAGCTTGGAATCAAACATCAATTCTCGGCCAAGTATACACCTCAATCAAATGGCCTAGTTGAGAGGAAGAATAGAACTTTGATTGATATGGCAAGATCAATGTTGAATGAGTATAATGTGAGTCATTCATTTTGGGCCGAAGCAATCAACACGGCTTGTTTCTATAGCAACCGCCTCTATTGCCACAAGTTTCTAGAGAAGACACCATATGAGATCTTAAATGGAAGAAAGCCCAACATTGCATATTTTCGGGTATTTGGTTGCAAATGTTACATCTTGAAGAAGGGCAATAGATTGAGCAAGTTTGAGAAGAAATGTGATGAAGGATTCTTACTTGGTTACTCCACTACTAGCAAAGCTTATAGAGTTTGGAATTTGGGTAGTGGTTTACTTGAGGAAGTTCATGATGTTGAGTTTGATGAAACAAATGGCTCTCAAGATGAGGAAAATAACTTGGATGATGTGAGAGGAACTCAATTGACCAATGCTATGAAAGAAATGGATATTGGTGATATTAGACCAAAGCAAGTGATTGATGTGGATGACAATAAAGATCAAGTGCTCCAAGGTCCAATTACACAAGCTAGTGGCTCTCTAATGCAAAATCAAGCTAGTACATCATCTCAAGTGCAACAAGATCAACAAGTGGCTAGTTCATCATCTCCAACTCATGATCAACATCAACATCCAAGCAATCAAGTGCAAGTGCTTCAACCAACTAACATTGCAAGAGACCATCCATTGGATTCCATTATTGGTGACATACAAAGGGGAGTTCAAACTAGATCAAGATTGGCATCGTTTTGTGCTCACTCTTCTTTTGTGTCAATGGAAGAACCAAAGGACATTGATAAAGCATTAAGAGATCCGGATTGGGTAAATGCAATGCATGAAGAGCTCAACAACTTCAAGAGAAATGAAGTATGGGAACTAGTTGAGAGGCCTAAGGATCACAATGTCATTGGAACAAGATGGGTCTTTCGCAACAAGCAAGATCAAGATGGAATAGTAGTAAGAAACAAAGCAAGACTAGTGGCTCAAGGTTACACACAAATAGAGGGTCTTGACTTTGGTGAAACTTATGCCCCGGTTGCAAGATTGGAAGCAATTAGGATCTTACTTGCCTATGCTTGTGCTCATAATATCAAGCTATATCAAATGGATGTGAAGAGTGCATTTCTCAATGGGTACATTCAAGAGGAGGTGTATGTGGAGCAACCTCCCGGTTTTGAAGATGACAAGAAACCCAACCATGTGTACAAGTTAAGGAAAGCTTTGTATGGATTGAAGCAAGCACCTAGAGCATGGTATGAAAGATTGAGGGACTTCTTGCTATCCAAAGGATTTGTCATGGGAAAAGTGGATACTACTCTCTTCACCAAGAAGATTGGGAAAGACTTGTTTGTATTGCAAATATATGTTGATGATATCATCTTTGGTTCAACCAATCAAGATTATTGTGATGAGTTTGGGAAAATGATGGCAAAGGAATTTGAAATGTCAATGATTGGTGAACTTAGTTTCTTTCTTGGACTTCAAATCAAACAAATGAAGGAAGGAACATTTGTGAGCCAAACCAAGTACATCAAAGATATGCTCAAGAAGTTTGGCATGGAAGATGCAAAGGGCATTACAACCCCAATGGGCACTAGTGGAAGTTTGGATAATGACAAGAGTGGCAACATGGTGGATCAAAAGCTATATAGATCAATGATTGGTAGCCTACTCTATGTGACGGCATCAAGGCCCGATGTGATGTTTAGTGTATGCATGTGTGCAAGATTTCAAGCCTCACCAAGAGAAAGTCATTTGAAGGCAACAAAGAGAATATTGAGGTACTTAAAGCATACACAAGATGTTGGATTATGGTATCCCAAGGGTGCAAGCTTTGAGCTAGTTGGATATTCGGATTCCGACTATGCCGGTGACAAAGTGGAGAGAAAGAGCACTTCCGGGACTTGTCAATTGTTGGGAAGATCACTTGTCTCATGGTCATCCAAGAAGCAAAATAGTGTTGCACTATCTACCGCCGAAGCCGAATACATTGCCGCGGGTAGTTGTTGTGCACAAATCTTGTGGATGAAGGCAACATTGAAGGATTTTGGAATCAATTTCAAGAATGTGCCATTGCTATGTGACAATGAAAGTGCCGTGAAGCTAACCAACAATCCGATTCAACATCAAAGAACAAAGCATATTGATGTTCGTCATCATTTCATTAGAGATCATCAACAAAAGGGTGACATTGCAATTGAGAGTGTGGGCACCGAAGATCAATTAGCCGATCTATTCACCAAGCCACTTGATGAGAAGAGATTTCACAAGCTAAAGAATGAGTTGAACATACTTGACTTCTCCAACATGAGTTGATGCACCCCATATATGACATGCCTCCCCTTCGAGCCCCAAGGTACAATTGGTTGACATGTCATACATTCTATACTAAGGACATGTTTAGTGCATCTAGTCATGATTTCTTATGTTCTAGGCTCATTCATGAAAATCAAATGAATTTGAAGTTTATATGGTGCCACTATTGTTTCCATGACTTGTATGATCTAGTGGTAGCATATAACTTGTTTAAGTAGCTTGTGATCCTAAGCGTTTAATCTAGATCACTTGTCTAAATATTTGCTTCAACATGGTGCATGATAACCCTTCTAGTGAGGTGTGAAGAAGCTTGCCCTTGGATCAAACCGAAGCATTTTATTTATGCAAGCAATCTAGGTTGAATCACAAACTTGATCCTCACCCCATAATTCAATATGATAATCTATCTAAAATTTGCTCCTTGTGGTCATTGGTGCCAAAGGGGGAGAAAATGTTGTTCACAAAGATAGAACTCAAAGGGGGAGAAGCACAAAAGGGGAGAAAATGATAAAAGAAGGGGATCAACTAAAATTTTGAGCACACAAGTAGGGGGAGCAAGCTCTTAAACATGAATGTTGCATTTCTATGTGCACTTCATATGTATGATGCATAGTTATGCATTTCTTTTTCTCCGATACTTTGCTTGTGTGGTGTTTTGCTAGTATAATTTGAATGGTGTATTGAAGTACTAACATGAATATGAAGTAGTTAGATTGTTCTTGCTTCATGTTTTCCAAAGTGGTACTAGAACCTTGCTTTTAATGTTGATCTCACGAGGTTTCTAGCTTTGTTTGTGCTTTTCCAAGTGATATCTAACTTCACAAGGTGCTAAGATGGTGTTTATCGCTACTCCGATGGTATCACGCTTCAAAGGTCTATAATCCAAAACACTTAGCACCTATTGATAGTCAATGCTCCTAATCTTTCCTATCTAACATGTATGCTTCCAAAATCCAAACATATAGCATACATGTAGGGGGAGCCATTGCTATCAATTTGAATTCATGATCACTTGTCCATACTTCTTACACATGGTAATATACTTGGACAATGTGGCATGGGTTCAATAAAAATTTTATCATAATATCTTTGTGAAAGGGTTGTCACCAATTACCAACAAGGGGGAGATTGAAAGTCCTATGTTTGGTGTTGGTAATTAGTGACAATGCCTATGTACTAATCCTATGCCTAAGTTGTATGTAGCATATGAGGATTAGTACATTCCAAGGTTGGTGGCAAGATGGACATGGTGATCATGATGGCCACACTTGGATTTGGACGTAACCCTACGTGATCAAGGCAAAGGTATATGCTTAAGGGTTGTGTTTTAGTAACCAAGACACCTAGTGGGTGTGGTTACATTATAGGATAGATAGCCGTACTATAAAGAGGGGAATGACGCGGCTAATGAACTCCTAAGTGCCTCTAGGTGTGCATTTCATGATCATATGCATTTGGATAGAACTAATAACGCCTCGAAAAATGATTGTGAAAATGCTAACACACATGCACATGACATGATCACTTGGTGGTGTTAGCACGTTTGCGACGGCGTTGGAGTTTGAGCGGTAGAGAGGGTTTGGGGTTCTCTCTCCCTCCCGCCGAGCGTGCGAGCGCGGGATTCAGGCGATTTCGGGGAAATGAAATGCCTATTTTCCACTACGCCGGAAGTCGGAAATCAAACGGAAAAGAAACGGAGGCGAACGCGGTCACGGAAGTGACCGGACGCAGCACCGGACGCTGCACCGGACGCAGCACCGGACGCTGCACCGGACGCGGGCTCTGTGCGACCGGCGCGTCCGGTCATGCGCTCTGAGGGAACCGAGGACGTCGGACGCGGTCCGCGTCCGGTCACTGTCCATCGGACGCGTCCGGTCGTCCAGGGAGCTTACTGGACTCCCACCGGACGCGGGCACTGTGGCGTCCGGTCGGTTCACCAGCGCGTCCGGTCGTTAGTTCGGTTTGCGTGACTCAGTGTTCACCGGCGCGTCCGGTCAGTCACGGGACCGGCGCGTCCGGTCCTCACCAGCGCGTCCGGTGGGTCGGACCAGCGCGTCCGGTCAGTAGTTCGGAAACTAGCCGTTACGCGACCGGCGCGTCCGGTGGGTCGGACCAGCGCGTCCGGTCAACGCGTGTTCGGCTGGATCTCGTTCCTAACGGCTATATTCGAAGGGGTACGTCTATAAATACTCGTTGGCCGGCTCAAGGCTCCTACTCTTGGACTTTTGACATACTTTTGAGCACTTTGAGCTAAGCAACTCCCCTCCCACTCATCTCTCTTGCTTCCTTGCTTATTCAAAGTGAGATTGAGTGATCCAAGTGCATTTGCATTGTGAGATTGCATCTAGTTGGCACTTGGTGGTTGATTTGCTGCGGGATTCTTGTTTCTCTTGGTGGTTGCCGCCACCTAGACGGCTTGGAGCAGCTTGGAGGCGTTGGCAAGAGTTGGTGATTGTTCTTGGCCACCTCCGGTGATTGTAAGGGGTTTGTGCCTACCTCGGCGGAGCGCCAAAGGCAACATTAGTGAATTGCTCGTGTCATTTGCAACCTTTTGCCATTTGGTAGGTTCTTGTGGCGCCTTTTGAGAGGCTCGGTGTGAGACCGATTAGCCACCGAACCACGTGGTGAAGAGGGACACAACGGGGACTAGCGTGCCGGCAAGCACGTGAACCTCGGGATAAATCTTCGTGTCATCACTTTCATATTGTGATTGATTGATCCCGGTGTTCGGTTGTCTTGAAATTCATTGTTGATCATATCGATTGGCTCAATACTTCGCCCCTCGGTGAAACCCTCCTAACTCAACTCCGCATTACTTTCTTAGTTATCTTTGCTAGCTAGTTTGCTTTGCTAGAGTAGCTCTTTTGTGTAGCTTGCTAGTTGTAGTTGTAGTTACCTTCTCGGTTTAACTTGTGCGGTTGAGTGCCAATATACTAGAATTGTGAATTGGATAGGTGGCTTGCAAACACCCCGTAGGCTAAGCAAAACTCGCATCTCGCTATTTGTTATATTGATAAAATTGTTTAGCTTGTCTTTGTAGAAACTTTTAAAAGGCTATTCACCCCCCCTCTAGCCATCTAGACCTTTCAGGCGGCCACGGATCGAATCCCGTCCCCGGCGCCTCGCGAATGTCCTATTTTCTTTTTTACCGCTTCGTAACCTTTCCCTTCCTCTCCCCCTCTCCCGCAGCAAAAAGAGCCCAGAAATCACTGCACCTCGCAATCCCCAACCCCGTGCCACCGCCGATCCCGCCAGGATCAAGACCCTCACTCCCTCCCCATTGCTCCCATGGGGAGTGGCAAGGCGTCATCCCCGCGAGGTGCCGCCGCTGCCGGCAGGAGCGGGTCGCCGCCGGGCGGCGCCGTCTGCTACATGTGCGGCGACCGCGGCCTCCTGCCCGAGCTCTACACGTATGTGCATCCATCCACCCTCCGGTCTCTCTAATCATTTTTTGTCTTATTAATGTGCGCCGTCGTCGCTCATGTCCGTACCTACAACTGATCCCTAATTCGATCTGCACTTAGGAATAAACTCATCTAGGAGACTAGGACCAGGGATCAGAGGAGTTCGATACATATGATTCCCTTACTACTGTTTCAGTTTCCGCGTCTGACAATTTCAGCACATTGAAGTGAAGAACAACCCCGATTGAGTAAGAAAGCATGCTTCAGAAATTTCTCTTATATTTCTCTATGATGTGATTTTTCATCAAACACCCTACAAATAATTATCCTTTTAGTGTAATTAATTTTTTAATGCTGCAACTTACTAACTAATATATAAGTTTTATTTAAATGTTCTTGCAGGTATATTAGAAGGAATCAGTTAGATGCTGGGTTTCTCCTCTTTGAATAAAACTCTCTGAAATGGCCTGGATTTGTGCAGAAAAGGTATGGATAGTACTCTATGCAGTTGGAGTTACAAAGTCCATTTAATTCCTAATGGGCCATGATTTGTTTTTTCTGGAAACTGAGAAGTTTTCATAGGAGTTGAACATTACAGGAATACATTTGTCTGATGGCTTTTCAAAAGTAAAAAGGTGTCAGATGGGATACCATGAGTGGTTGAGATATTGGAGCATTGTTCATTTATCGTCTTTTCTTTTGGTTCAAAACTTTGTTTTTTTTGAAAGGTCATCGGGAGGGATGAACTATCCCCACCTGAATATTCATTCCACAGATGCCGGACAAGCCGGGAGGTGGAAGGGTGTGGCGCCAATCCAAATACAATAGGTCCAGAGAAGTACAGTGGGGAGAGAGATTACAACACCAATAACAACAACACTTAAACAAACTCAAGGATAAATCTAGACACAAGCCGAAAAATGCCAACCGAGCGTCAATTTGCGCCCCCGTCGAACAGCATACTCGTCGGTATCACCGTGACCATTGTGCCCTCCACCATTCCTTGGACTGATGGTGACATCCTCCAACACATCCAGGCCCACGTACCACCATCCAACGCCGTCCACGAGGAAGCCTTGGAGGGGAATGGCGGCAGCGGTGGAAACACCACCCGACATTTGATATTCTGGCACCATCAAGGAGTGGTGATGGACACGCAAGCCCAGGATCATCGGACACGGCGACCTCCCTTGGAACTGATGGTGACATCCTCCAGCACATCCGGGCCCACGTACCACCATCCAACGCCGTCCACGAGGAGAAAGCCTTGGAGGGGAATGGCGGCAGCGGTGGAAACACCACCCGACATTTGATATTCTGGCACCATCAAGGAGAGCACCAACGGAGCAGAGATGCCAGAGGAGGACACTCGTCAGATCGTCGGCAACAACCAGCAGCAAGGGCCAGTCTCACCCAAGAGAAGAGTAAGGAGTAGAGAGGCACACACCAAGATAGGAAAGGGATAGGAGGGGAGCGGAGAGGACAAGGAGAGCTCAAAGAGGCGACGAGGACATAGATGGCCGCAGGTAACGACGTCTTCAACAAGGAAAGTGACATCCACAGATGCCACCGTCGTAGGAATTCACCTAGAGACACAGCTCTGTCGAGCCGATAGCAGTAGCAGAATCTTTAATGACGCCTCCAGGGAGGGGCATGACGCCAGGTGTGCCATCGTCGCCGGACCGGCGCAAGGCTGGACAAGGCTTTCGCCTAGATTCCATACCAACCCAGCACGCCGGACTTGGCCGGCCACCACCACCAGCTACAACAGGCCGTGGCCTAGCCCTGACGAACGGATACTTCGACGACACCTCTAGGGAGGTAGATGACGCAACCTGCGCCATCGTTGCTGGGCCGGAGAGAACCGGACAGGGTTTTCACCCAGTTGTACGTTTGCAGGCACCCGCATCGGCATCAGGCCAGCTGCGCGCAGATCCGGCCGCCACGGACTAGCCAGCCGAGCTCGCCGCTCCGGCTAACTTCGCCAGATCGACCGGCAGAACGGCCGCCGCGGGCTGGTCCCGGACAGGGGCGTATCCCGACCGGCGGCAGTTGTTGTAGACAGGCGTGCGTGGGGGCCGGCCGTAGGTACGGCTGTCGCCACACGATGTGTAGAGTCGCCCCGCAGCAGGGACGACCGTCGGCGCACGGGGTGCGAGGTTGCCACGCCAAGGCCTAGCACTGGCGGTGTCGTCCGGCGGCTTGGCCTTGCACTGGGCGAGGCCGCCCAGCTGCCTGGCCACAAGCCACCGCAGCACACAGCCCTCTGGCCGCGAGCTTAATGGCGGGGTCGCCCGACCGCCAGGAAGCCCTAGCACACCTAGCCGCACAGCCCTCCGCAACGCACCTCGGCGGCTCACGCGCGCGGGGCAGAGTGGAGCGTGTGTCCGGCCGCCAGAGGGCGCGGATCTGGACCAGAGGTCGCGGATCCAGAGCACCGTCGACCTTCCTGCTCACCACCGGCCACCACAAAGAGGACTAGCCTGTTGGGCTCACCGGTGCTAGATCCGGGGCAGGGGGCGCCGGATCTGGACCCGTAGGACGCGGATCCGGTGGTCTGTTGGTCACCTCACCCATCGCCGGCAGTTTTCTGTCACCGGAAATTCAAACCTTGTCAAGGGGGAGGAGGGGAGGAAAGGAGGGAGGAGGTAGAGCTTGCTCAGGCAGCCTTGTTGGGCGCCGCAGCGGGCCGCCGCCACCGCTAGCCGGGAGCGGCGGCGGTGGCCGAGGAGGAGGAGCGGCGGGGGGTTTTGTGGTGGTGGCGGGGTCGCCCCCCGAGTTGCCTGTACGGATGACGCGGGGGGTGGGGGTCGCTGGCCTGGCCCTTGGTCAGCTCTATTGAGTCTGATTCTTCAAAACTTTGTTTGAATTTAGGCTAGGCAAGATTCTTTCTTGTGATCCTTTGTTTAAATAAGTTGAGAAGCAAAGTTAGAATTCAGGTGGGATGGGAAAGAGAAACTTAGGTTCCGAGAAGCTGGGTAATAAACACTTGCTCGATCACTCATGTCTGTTATATTAATTGTTGGAGGTGTTTTCTGCTGCCTCTCTGCTTGCAAATATATGCTTTTGTGCTCAAATATTATTCTGAATGTTCTATTGCTAAGTTGATTTTTTACTATTAGGATGGGAGCATTAACTGGACCTGATTGCTACAATTATGTTGTTACTAGGCAGTTGGCATCACTTCCAACAAGCATTCTATAGGACGAAGGAAGATGTTAGTTTCATGTGATACAACTGATGTTGAAAATAATGCACCTCAGGTGGCCCCTAGCATCCCCTGATCTGCAGATAGAGTTCTTGGCTAAATTTGGACTGCATAAGTAATGTGAGCACTCCCCCTGTCTTGTGACATTGTGCTGCAGTTTTGTGCTGCTGCTAACAGAAACCAGAAAATTTGCAGTCTTTAGGTTACTGCAGTTGAGGTGGCTGGAGTGGCAGCGCGATGGGCATCTCGGCGAAGTGGCTCAAGTCATTAGTTGGGTTGAGGAAGGTGGAGCGGCGGCGGCAGCAGCAGCAGCGTAAGGAGGATGCAGATGTTGGGGTTGGACCTAGACGATTGGTACGCACCGAGTTTCTTCCAATCATTATGCAGTTCTTGCATATCTTGTTCTTAAATTTGTGGTTGGTGCATTCATTTTGCTTATTGCCTAGACCTATGTGGATTATGCGAGAATCATTTTTCTTATTTAAGCAGGCTTCTTGATCATATCATGACAAATCCTAGGCATTCAATGTTTGTGATCCACCTTGACTGAACTGGGATTGCACTTGGTAATTCCTTATGCACGGTTTTTATTAGTTTTGATCGATTTTTACTGTAGAGAGCATATTGTTGGGTAATTTGTTACATGCTTTGTCCAATGCTTTCTTAAATAATTACTTCATTGGCACTTCTTGAATTCTGAGAACAAAAATTCTTGGTGGTTATGCAACCACTGTAGCATCATTCAAGTTGCTGCAACTTATTTCCCGTGCGTCGAATTTCTAGGAATCCCGAATAAGAGACAAATGCAGTACCTGCCATGGTGAAATTTAGTGACTGTCTTGGTCATTTTGGCTACTTGAAGCTTGCACTTCCAGTTTTTAATGTAGGCTTCTTTAGATGTGTGCATCTGCAAGGTACTGCCATGAAGAATTTTACATCATGGGTGTGCTGAACATTTGAACTCTGTCTTGATAATTATTCTTGTTCTCTCGTCCCTTTCAGAGCTGTAGTAGAGTTCTTATGGAGAAAGACCGTAGGGAGTTTCTGAAGATGAGAAATCTCAGTGCAGATGCACTACAAAAAAGTGCTACAATGAACAAAGTGAGGGAAAAATGCAAACTATCCTGCTGCCCCCGCTGTGATTATAGAAATGGTAAGCTATCCTACATTGTCCATAATAATAATTTTGCCTTAGGAATGTCATTACTGAAACCTGGCTATTGTTTGTAAGCTAATATTTTCAAGTAATCTCTCAACTCTTTCCTTTTTTTTTGTTGGCACAGCAGGATTGATAGTGGTTCATGATTGCAGCAAGGTTTTGGACGGACATACATGTGGCAGAATCGCCCGGTTTAGCACGCTTTCAGAGTGCTTGTCTTCCACTAGACACTAAATGCCCTGAAAGTAAGCTAAACCAGATGATTCTGTCGAGCACACCCGATGGGAGAACTCGAATAATCCACATTTTACACCCGAGATCTAATAATGAGTACAAACTTACAATACTTAGTCCATTTCATACAACACAGAGTCTCAGAAATAGTTATTACAATACCAGAGGTTCAGAGTGCGATAAACTAACAGCGGAAATAAAATAACGTCTAGCGGAACGAAATGAGAATCCGTCTGTGCCCACCAGAAGAATCCTCCACACAAGGCCTAACTGCTCAAGGTGCACTTGCAACAAGGGTAAAATAAACCCTGAGTACACAATGTACTCGCAAGACTTACCCGACCGAGAACTATATTTCCCGACTCTCAAGGATTATGATAGGCTTTATGGCTTGTGGGTTTCTCGTTTGTGAAAAGCAGCACTAAAGTGTGTCCTTAATTCTGTAACTTTTAAAAGCCATATTTTACTCATTAACTAATATTCTATGTAAGCACCTATGATATCATCAAGCAAGGGTTGAGCAAATCAGGATCATTTCTCCATCTTTCAATTGCCAACTCTTACTACGATGCCAGAGCATAGTCAAGCCGTATCGTCACGTAGAAACGGCGATTCGTGAATCAATGTGCCCAGTTGGGTACCCCGAAAAACACACACCTCGCTTGTACCCCGGGCACAAGCAAGACCAACCCGTTCCCCTCCTATCATGGGTTTTCAGGTCCCCGTCCAAACTTGGACTCCTAACTCCCGCACTTGAGGCCCGGCCTCAATACAGTGCTAAGACCTTCACCTATCTCCGCCTCCAATCAGTCGGTCCGAAAAGAGCCGGAGCCCATGACAAGAGAGTAACAAGCCTTTCCGCTCCCATAAGCAAGTATGTGCTCGGGATAATACATCTGTGACTTGACCAGGGTCCATGCAACGAACGGTCCTTAATTAACACGGACAGGGAAATAGTGCAAACCAGTTATGCCCCGTGGCCGCGGGACACAACTTGCTACACCCACCAATACACATACCACATCCCTGCCCGGTCGCCATTTCCTTTCCATCATTTTGCCCAGAATGTAATAATAATAATATGAGTAACCTCCTATTGTGAGTAACGACAGGTTACCCACGCTACCGATGAACCTAAGCAAGGCAACTACGCGATCCTGTACTAATAAGACTCATGGGTAGATATATATATGCATGTGGGTATCATAAAATTCCTGCAACATAAATGCACAACATTTAAATATATATATATAAAGACTTGCAAAATAAGGGTTATGCACCGGGGCTTGCCTTGGGCAGGCGCAAGGTCAGAGGTGTCAGTCGCGGGTGGCTCCTGGAACTCCTCCGGTACAAAGATTTTCTCCTCGTACTCCTCGATGACTTCCTCGTAGTCCTGCTCCTCCGCGGCCACGTACTCAACCTCCTCGTGATCTACATGCATGCAATGATAATACCACCCTTAAAAAGGTGACAACGGTAACTCTAATAACAACAACTACTAAGCTAGTTAGCTAACTCTAATGACCAACATGCCAAGTCATCCACTACCCTTAAAAGCAAAAGCTAACCAGTCTACAAGCTTCCTACCAACTAAGTTGCATCACTTTCTTTTGTTATCGTTTCGACGTCTACTCGATTAGGAGAGCTTAACTACCACATCTAGCAAGCTACTAAAATACTACAAAAATTACAGTAAGCACAACACATAGCCACTAAGCTGCTGTAGAAATTTTAGGGTTAAAGCTATTACAGTTTTGCCACAACAAATCCTACACAATTTAATATCTTAATAACAATCGTTTTTAACTTGATTTAAAAGGCTTAGCCGCACTATAATTTTACATGAAGTAATTACATCAACTGCTAGAACATGAATTTACCGATCTAACAAAACTGGTCTCGCAATTTTTGGACGCTTAAATAATTTATTACAATTTTCCAAATTATGGCCATTTACATGAAATCATAACTAATTTGATTTCTCTAAGAAAAAGGGAAACTCTAATTGACTGCGCAGCCCAACACAGGCGGCCCATCCGCGTTACGCGCGCGCGGCCAAACCGCGCGAGGCGGCCCGCGGCGACGCGGCCCACGACGGCGCGGCCCGCGCAGGAGGAGCTCGCGTGCGCCGGCAAAATTTGTAACCAAGCCCCTGAATTGACTACTAATGATGTGACCAAACTAGGCACTATTCCCACCCTCAAGGGTTTTGCAAGAAAACCCTTCCGAAAAGCTGTCTTCACCCCCGGGCGGTCCATGACACGCCCCCGCACGCCAGTGCGGCGTTGGCCGGCACTGGCCGGTCACGCCGGCCACTCAGGGTCCCTATCGACCCGGCTAGCAGGTCGACCTACATCAGCAGCTCCAACGCCTACACTAGGCGGAGGTAAGGGGGCAGCTGAGCTCTCGGAATTAGTGGCCACGAGGAGCGGCCACGCGCGACGGCGGCACGGCCATTCCGGCCACCCAAACCCACCGCGAAGCCAACCAACTGCTGCCAGAGCATCCCTGACCTACCCCGGTCTTGGCCGCAGTGCTCGAAGAAGTTGGAGAACGGCGGGGGAGGCTGGCCACGAGCGACCCGCGGGGCTAGGCGGCGCACCGCGGTGGCACGCCCGCGGCAACGACGGCTAGGAGGCACACGGGTCTCAGGGGTGGTGCGCGAGGTGAAAGGTAGGCGAAGGTGACACTACGGGTGCTTTCAAATGGACTCGAGAAACACAACTCGCCAGCAATTTAAGAACGCGGTCGAGCTCGGCCTAAAGGCCCGATGCCAGGTAAACTCCAAAATTGGAGCTCGGCGGCGAGCAGCCCGGGCCGAGGTGGGGACGGGCGACTGGGCACTGGGCAGCGGAGCACTGCGCGCAAACAATTTTGGCCGAGGCGGCTCCACCGACGGCAGCCGACCAGCGCGGACTGGCGAACAAGGCGGCATGGGAGGAAAGGAGAGGTCAGCGTCCGCGTCACTTCCGAACGGTAGCTGGACGACGCACGCACAGGGTGGGATACGCCCGGACGAAACACCGAGGCAAGGGGGACGTGCACGGTAGACCGGTCGGCCGGCCAGGACGCGGACACGACGCCGCGCTGACCCCGGGCGCGCGCGCTACACGACGACCGCGGCAACGCGAGCCAACGCGGGGCAGCGGGGACAGCTAGCGACTGCGGCCGACCAAGGCCGGGGCAGGACGTGCCGGCCTGCCTAACCCGACAACGCAGCCAAGCGCAGGCACGGGACGGCCCGCGATGGTGATCGCGAACACAGAGCCGACAACTGAGACCAGGTTGCACGCACAGATTTTAAAGCACGTGAAAACCACTGCCCCAGCTCAGACCTCGGCTTAACCAATTGGACTACAGCCTAGAGGGCACCATGGGCTGTCCCCAGAAGCCAAAACATGACTAAGCTATTAGCATGTTAAAACAAGGTAAGGCTCGCGAACACGAGGTTGTCAACTGCTTCTAAGCTCACTGCTCTCATCATAGATTTGACTTTAACTTCGATTTCCAAGCTAGTAAAACATGAGCTAACCTTCTTATTATGTTAATACACTCGTTTCACTGCCATGAACAAAGTTTGTACTTCAATTTTTATTAAAGTGTTGCACACATGTTCTATAATAGTTTTGCTAAATAAAATTCGCTTTAGAACTCTATCGATACAACACGGTTATTGCGGCACTTCTATTTAACTTTTTCATTGGCTATTCCAAATTACTAACATGATTCCACGAACTTGGCACATGCTAAAACACCTAAATAAGACACGATTTGGTGCAAGTTACTCGCGGTAACACCGAGGGTGTTACAATACAGAAGGACCGAAGAAGTATTACAAAACAAGAGATGGGAATATGGGATGCCTAAACAATTAATTCAACCCGCTCTTAAGGGACAGGAATTGATGCATTTGCTTAACTGTTCTACTTTGTGAATAAATATCAATTAAGTTTGTTTTTAATGTGGCTCCTAGCTTTAGCATGGGCAATATACTATTATTTGTAGTATGCAAGACATGATTTATTATGCGTTTTATGCATGAGTGTTTTTTTGGATTATATACATGGTCATGTATAATTGCGTGAAACTAAAACTATGGAGAAAATATTCTCGTTTGGTTGTTTTTATGTGTATTTTTGAAATGAAGCCGTGACGTTAGCATGAGCACTATACTATTAAGCCTAATTAGTCCATGATTAGCGAATGTGATGCTACAATAGACATATGCTAACCGTGGATTAATTAGGCTTAATAAATCCGTCTCGCAAATTAGTCATTGTTTATACAATTAGTTTTATAACTATCTCATATTTAGTCCTCCAATTTAATACTAAACTTTAGTCCTTGGATCCAAATATATTAAATTGTGTTATAAGCTTCACCTCTCTTATAGGTCTACGATGCCTTAATTCATTATTAAATGATTAATTGACGTACTGTTACGTAGACTTTGACTTCAAAATAAGTCCACAAAAATCATACAACGCAATTGTTCTTTTACACAGCTCACAATTGGCAAGCTTTCACCTTCCTCGGAAAAATTATAGTTTTCAAATATGTGAACTGATACACCGATGCCACTATTTATTTACAGTGAATGAGCTAGAGTTTCACAAATTATGTCACTAAAGCCTATTTGGCCTATCTGTATCATGTTAAAATTTGATATGCTAGTAGATCTTAACATCTGTGGAAGGACGTGTTTGGGACCGCGACATGCCACTGCACATTGCGGTATCGGGACCGCGGCCTCCACCCCGTGGTATAGAAAACGCAAGCGCTAGTTCAATCTCGTGGTGCTTGTGTCTGCGGCTGCGGCGGTGGAAACCATCGATTTTGTATGGTGTTTGACGGGATTTTCTCAATTCTCACGATGGGAGGATCGTAGACCTGATACCGCAACCTCCAGCTCGCAGTATAGAAAACGTGAGCGCTAGTTGAATCTCATGGTGGTTGTGTCTGCGACGGTGGAAACAATCATCAATTCTATCTGGTGGGGTGTTTGGTGGGATTTTCTCGATTCTCACCTTGGGAGGACCGCAAATATAATTTTAAGCGGTCCAAAGCACGTTCGTTAGCAGTTTTTTTTACCTAACTAGTAATTGCTAATACGATACTAGTTAGCACACCTTAGTAGGTGACTTGTTTAGATCCAAGGCACAATCATCGATTCTGGTGGGGTGTTGGGTGAGATTTTCTCGATTCTCATACTGGAAGGACCGCATAACTGATTTTAAGCGGTCTCAAACACTCTTGTTAGCTTTCACCTTACTGATAGTTGCTAACACGATGATAGTTAGCGCACCTTAGCAGGTGACTTGTTTAGACCCAAGGCGTAGATGCGAGTTAATAGCACATTAGATCCGAATATGACCTACGCTATTTTTAACTCTTCTTTTAAATAACGTGCTAGTGCATTTAAGGCCTAATTTGGAGAACTTTTTACTAAAATGGGCGAGAGCCACGTGCTTGAGAGTTGATAGAGCTTCTGATTTTAGATTAGCTAGCTAGGGATGGGATACCTACGTAAGCACTAGAAGATCATCTAGCGGTGGCATACTAAGTTCTATCACTAATTATGCATCTAAATGATCACCTCCTTTCACTCGTCCTGGTAAATTTCTCTCCTTTTGCACATAATCGCAAAGTGTTGGTATGCAAAATCTTCTTTTTCTAATGTAGAAATGATGTACATCCTTCTTTAGTGGACTCTTATCTAATGTATCTTCAATGAATATGTAACATCAGAGGCGGAGCCTCGTGGAGGCGAAATGGGGTGTTCGCGCCCCCCTATCTCCTGTGAAGCTACCTGAAGCAACTGAACAAGATGCCAATATAGGAGTACTCGTAGCTGTGACTAGTGCAGGAAAAGAAGAAAAGACAGCATGGGAAGGAGTGTATGCATGCCATGAAATATTGCCCTAGTGTTCCGTGATAGCACACCCTCTTCTGCAGCACTACTTCAGCAGTACTTCTCAGCGAACGAACAATGTTTTTCTCTCACAAAAATCAGCATAAGCCAAATTTCAACGAAACGAACAGGGATTCCTGCCTATTTTTAGATTATATAGGTATAAGTTTTGATAGCTACAGTAATATGTTTTGAAATTAGCCCCCTCTTAATTTTTGTTCACCCTCTACCACTGTGTAAGATGGTGGTGCTATGAAAAGCATAGGTACACAATACGCGTTCACATTACAGACCTAATTGAACGATGGGTCAGATCGAGTTAGGCTATTTCTGAGTTTTTTTGGATTTGGGTCGAGTCATGGGTCGAAAATCATGACCTGAACCTGAACCTGACCCGACGCATAGACATGTTTTTTTTTCAGGTTGGTTTACCCACGCTCAGATCTATCACATACATGGACATAGACTAGGGGCGTGTTTGGTTCCGACAAGGTTCCCCCTGGCCTCTCTTGGCATGAGCAACGAGATGATCGACAAGATAGCCAATTTTGGCTCACCTAAGCCAACAAGAAAAAATTTACCGACAGAGAAATCGAGGTGAACTAGCTACACATCCAAACATCATCACCCACTCTGTTTGCTAGCTCGGCAAAGAATCTAAATATACCCTAAATTTCCAACTTGGTTCGCTAGGGCCATGTACGCTAACCTTCCTTTTTGCACCTTAGGCTTCCTATATTTTCCATATATTCTCGCTCTCCAACACAATTTTTCGTTCTCGACACTCATTTATATGCGGGGAAAACTTGGCATTAGGGTAAATGGGCTCAAGAACAAAATATAATAGATTCAATCCGGCTTGGCCTGCACCTCTTACCGACAAAAGGTGAAACTAGAAAATTCTTAGACGAGCAGGGTCCAAAACATTTTTTTAACCTAGAAAAGCCAAACCGATCTATAACTTGAAAGGTGATATTTATAATTAGGGATACAATCAGGTTAGCCTACAAGCCTATATAATTTTATTAGCACTTATAATTAATTCTTTAAGTGGACTAAGCCTATATAATTTTATTAGCACTTATAATTAATTCTTTAAGTTTACTGATGATCTAACACACTTGGTTCGTTATTATTTATAAACTTCTTGTGAAAGATTTGGCACACCGAAGTGAGCGAACCCCGAAATGTTAGCAGAAGGCGAGATGATACCATTTTCACGTGCCAATGCTAGTGCCCAGGTGCCCTGACCTCCGTCCAATGCTCGATGCGCTCCAGCGACCTTCATAGAACCTGACAGGTGGGCCCGTTGCATTCACCTGGCGCGTCGCCCGCCGAAACCTTTCCCGGGGTGGCGGCGGCTCGTTGTAGGATGCCACACCGATGCGGGCTCCGGAAACCATCGGTCCGGCCCTCGCCCGCTTCGGCGCGTCGCGGTCGCTGCTCGCCGGAGCGCACCTCCACTCCCACCTACTCAAGTCCGGCCTTCTCGCCGTCTTCAGCAACCACCTCCTCTCTTTCTACTCCAGATGCCGCCTCCCGAGCGCCGCACGCGCGGTGTTCGACGAAATACCCGACCCGTGCCACGTCTCCTGGTCCTCGCTCGTCACCGCCTACTCCAACAACGGCATGCCGCGGGATGCACTCTGGGCGTTTCGGTCCATGCGCGGGCGTGGCGTCCTGTGCAACGAGTTCGCGCTCCCCATCGTGTTCAAGTGCGCGCCGGATGTCAGGTTCGGCGCGCAGGTGCACGCGCTGGCTGTGGCCACGAGGCTCGTCCAGGACGTCTTCGTTGCCAACGCACTTGTGGCCATGTACGGAGGGTTCGGCATGGTGGACGAGGCCAGGAGGATGTTCGACGAGTCTGGAGGCGAGAGGAACGCCGTTTCTTGGAACGGCATGATATCAGCGTACGTCAAGAACGACCGGTGCGAGGATGCCGTCGGGGTGTTCCGCGAAAT
This sequence comes from Saccharum hybrid cultivar R570, assembly GCA_038087645.1. Lineage (NCBI taxonomy): Eukaryota > Viridiplantae > Streptophyta > Magnoliopsida > Poales > Poaceae > Saccharum > Saccharum hybrid cultivar. Next base: position 5,709,382 of record JAQSUU010000198.1, read on the forward strand.
GGTGTGGAGCGGGGAGCGGCCGAATGAGTTCGGGTTCTCCTGCGTGGTGAACGCATGCACGGGGTCGAGGGATTTGGAGGCTGGGAGGCAGGTGCACGGGATGGTGGTGAGGACGGGATATGACAAAGATGTGTTCACGGCAAATGCGCTGGTCGACATGTACTCGAAGCTGGGAGACATTGAAATGGCAGCGGTGGTTTTTGAGAAGATGCCTGTGGTGGACGTTGTCTCATGGAATGCTTTCATTTCTGGGTGTGTAACTCACTGGCATGATCACCGTGCACTGGAGCTGCTTCTACAGATGAAGTCTTTAGGAGTGGTGCCCAATGTGTTCACGTTATCTAGTGTTCTGAAGGCTTGTGCTGGTGCTGGTGCATTCAATTTGGGCCGGCAAATCCATGGGTTTATGATCAAGGCTGATGCAGATTCTGATGAGTTCGTCGCTGTTGGCCTTGTTGACATGTACTCAAAGGATGGATTCTTGGATGATGCGAGGAAGGTGTTTGATTTCATGCCCCGAAGGGATTTGATTTTATGGAATGCACTGATCTCAGGCTGCTCTCATGGCGGACGGCATGGTGAGGTGCTGTCACTCTTTCACAGGATGAGAAAGGAGGGGCTTGACCTTGATGTCAATAGGACGACACTGGCTGCTGTTCTCAAGTCAACGGCGAGCTTGGAAGCAATCTGTCACACAAGACAGGTTCATGCTCTTGCAGAGAAGATAGGGCTCCTATCTGACTCTCATGTCATCAATGGGCTTATTGATTCATACTGGAAGTGTGATCGACTCGATTATGCAATTAAGGTTTTCGAAGAAAGCTGTTCTGATGACATTATATCTTCTACGTCCATGATGACAGCTCTCTCACAGTGCGACCATGGTGAGGATGCAATAAAGCTGTTTGTGCAGATGTTAAGAAAAGGCCTTGAACCTGATTCTTTTGTACTAAGCAGCCTCCTGAATGCTTGTGCTAGTCTGTCAGCCTATGAACAAGGGAAGCAAGTGCATGCTCATCTGATTAAGAGGCAGTTCACATCAGATGTGTTTGCAGGGAATGCTCTTGTGTACACTTATGCAAAGTGCGGGAGCATAGAGGATGCAGACATGGCATTCTCTCGCCTGCTGGAGAGGGGAGTTGTCTCATGGTCTGCAATAATTGGAGGGCTTGCACAGCATGGACATGGGAAGAGAGCATTGGAATTGTTCCATAGAATGCTCGATGAGGGCGTTGCCCCAAACAACATCACGTTGACCAGTGTTCTCTCTGCTTGTAACCATGCCGGGCTTGTTGATGATGCAAAGAAATACTTTGAATCTATGAAGGATACATTTGGAATTGACAGGACTGAGGAACATTACGCATGCATGATTGATATTCTTGGTCGTGCAGGGAAACTAGAGGATGCTATGGAGCTTGTCAACAACATGCCATTCCAAGCAAATGCTGCAGTTTGGGGCGCACTTCTAGGAGCCTCAAGAGTACACCGAGATCCAGAGCTGGGAAGGATGGCAGCTGAGAAGCTCTTCACCCTAGAGCCTGAGAAGTCTGGCACACATGTCCTGCTTGCAAACACTTATGCTTCAGCAGGCATGTGGGATGAAATGGCTAAGGTGCGGAAGTTAATGAAAGACAGTAATGTCAAGAAGGAGCCTGCCATGAGCTGGGTTGAGATAAAGGACAAGGTGCATACTTTTATTGTTGGCGACAAGAGCCATCCAAGGACAAGAGATATATATGGAAAGCTAGCTGAATTGAGAGATCTGATGAACAAAGCTGGTTATGTTCCAGATGTGGAGGTTGATCTGCACGATGTAGACAGAAGTGAAAAAGAGCTGCTTCTTTCTCACCACAGTGAGAGGCTGGCCGTTGCGTTTGCGTTGATCTGCACCCCATCTGGGGCTCCAATCAGAGTCAAGAAGAATCTGCGCATATGCAGAGACTGCCATGTTGCATTCAAGTTTATTTCAAAGATCGTTTCAAGGGAGATTATCATCAGAGATATCAACCGGTTCCATCATTTCACAGATGGGACATGCTCTTGCGGTGATTATTGGTGAAAATAGTTCAGCAGATGATAATGTTGCAGTTTGTTGAGAATTCTGATGTTTAGAGCAGTTACATGCCTTCATGGAGGCTTATAGTTTCACAAAATTTTGTAGCCAGTCAGATGAGTGATGCAATGCAATTTTTTGTTTTGACATGTGTTGGAGTATAGGCCCATTAGAGGCCCATGTATGGTACAATATATAGCCACCCTTAGGGTAGGCCCAATAATGTGAAAAAATCAATTCTAACATGGTATCAAGCTAGGGTTCTTTCCTCCTCCCCTCCCCTGCCACCTGAGCGTCGCCGCCGCCCGGCGGGCCGCCGCCGGCTGCCATGCCCGGCCGGCCTCCCCTTTCCCCTCCCCATCCCTCCTCGTCTCCCTCCTCCCCGTCCCTGCTTCGCGAGACCACGGGGGCGCTCGCCAACTGGGACGCCACCGCCGCGGATCCCTGCGCCTGGAACGAGGTCGCCTGCTCCTCCCCTGACCCCGGCTCTGCCGAGCCACGCCGCGTCGTCGCGCTCTCCCTCCCTAAGAAGCTCACGCCGGACGGCCAGGCGCTGCTGGCGTTCAAGGCGCCCGTCCTGCAAGATCCCACGGGGGCGCTCGCCAACTGGGACGCCACCGCCGCGGATCCCTGCGCCTGGAACTGGGTCGCCTGCTCCTCCCCCAGCTCCGACGACCAGCAGCCGGATCCCGCCATCGGCCCCACTCACGTGCGCCGCCAGCCGGCTGGCGGAGGTGACGCCTTCACCCCGATGGACGCCAGCAGCAGCAGCAGCCATGGCGGAGGTGGAGCAGCAGCCGCGGTTCCGCCAGGCGCCGTGCCCCATCGTCGAGCTGCGCAGCCTCCTCCCTACCTCTTCCCGGCGCCGCCGCAGCCAGGCTGCTGTCCTACTGCGCCGCCGACAGCTGGCGTCGGTCAAGGCCGAGCCGTGGCCGCGGGGGGCCTAGGCGCCATTGCCTTCACCCACCTCGGCCCCAGCTCCTTCCAGGCGCCGCCGCCACCATGGCCGCGGGGGGCCAGGGCCGTTGGCGTGGGCGGCAAAGCTGCCACTGCTGCCCTCCTCCTAGCGTCGGGCGCGGCTGTCGAGGCCGCCACAGCCGGGCCTGGCCTGCTGCCCTCGCCGACACAGTGGGTCCATCCACGCAGTGGGTCCCGACCCCACCCTCGCCGACGCACTTGTCGCTGCCCGGGCGACCGCTGTGGATAGCCTGGCCCGTGTTCGTGCGGGCGCCCTCACTTGGGCGCGCGAGCGCGAGGCGGCCGATGCGCTGGCCCGCCAACTCGCCGAGACGGAGCAGCTCCTCCACCTCCCTACCTCACCGTCGTCGGTGATGAGATACAGGCCCGATCTTCCGAGAGGTAACCGGTAAGTTCGATTTGTGGAGATCTCGACGTTGGCGATCCGGCTTCAAATCAGACACGATTCGAACCCTGCAACCGTTACACCACTGCTCCGTTGGTTATCAACCAAGCACAACTTGATTGACCTCCCCAAGAAGGCTTTTCCTGCAAGCGAATCGAAGAACACAAGCAAGAAGGTAAAACACGCAATCTGAAATTGCAAATATGAATGATGCGAATATCAATAGAGGGTTCAAGAACTCGGTTCCAAAGGACTAATCGACACAGTGGAGGAGATCAAGAACAGGGGCCCTAGATCACTGTAAAAGGATTTGTCACCACAGTTACAATGAACGATTCAGTTTCTCGATGGAAAACTAAACTCTAAACAAAACCCAATTGTCTAGTAGCGGCGGCGGCTGTTTTTATAGTCTAAGACTCGACCTAAGGTTGAGGACGGCCAGGGGTTGGGCGCCCATAACTTGGGCTTAAGGCCCGACACGATACATGGCCAAGTTGGCCCAAATATGTGACGCAGCACTTTGTCGTGGTCACACAGAATGATCCACGGACCTTCTGAAGCTGGGACCAGATCCAAAACGACGGCGTCGTCGTCCCCTTTCCAACGCATCCAAAAACGCCCTGTTTTGATGTCGTATGAGAGAGTTATGACCGAAACAGTGACGATGTGTCTGCTGAATCCGAGGGTAATGTGGCAGCTGAGTCGGGGACGAATTGCAACTTGGGAAAGACCATAGCGTCGGTGTGTCCAGCGTGGCGATGTCCTCATCATCCTCCCCTTCTTGAATTGGAGTCGTCCTCGACTTCATCTTGACGATGTCCTCATCAGTCGGTACCTCCACGGGGTGAGCTTCGCCCGTCGGCGGCCATGCTCACTGATGCTCCCCCGGGGTTTCACCCCACCTTCCTGTGGACTCCACCTCCCGGTGCCTCGCTCGGGCTTGTCGGTTGGGATCCGGCTACCTTGGCCTCCTCCTTCAGCACCACCACCAGCCCTCCGCCCGTAGTTTCTCCATCTGTTAGTCCTGATTGGATCGTCGACTCGGGCGCCACTTTCCACACCACGCCCGATGCGAGTCTACTTTCTTCTCTCCGTCCTCCCCACCCTTCTTGTTCCTCTTCCATCATGGTCACCAATGACACCTGCATTCCTGTCTCCTCCGTGGGCACTGCCAGTTCCCACGGCTTCTTTCATATCCCTGATGTTCTTGTGGCTCCCGGTATGGTTCACAACCTTCTCTCTATTCGTCGTTTCACAACTGACAACTCTTGTTCTGTTGAGTTTGACCCCTCTGGCCTCATCGTGCAGGATTTGGCCTCCCGGGTTCCTCTGCTCCGATGTAACAGCACTGAGCCTCTCTACACCCTTCGGTTTCCGACGTCTTTTTCACCTTCTTCGCTTTCCTCGGCGTCTGTTTCACCTTCTTCGCCTTCCTCAACTGCTTTCGCCGCCACTCCTTCCTCCACCACTTGGCACCGTTGCCTCGGCCATCCTGGGCGGGATGCCCTGATGCAGCTCAGTCGTAGTTCCGACATTCGGTGCTCTCGGGCTCACGATGATCACTTGTGTCATGCGTGCCAGCTGGGCCATCACGTTCGCCTTCTCTTTCAGTCCTCTTCCTCCCATGCTACTCGTGTGTTTGATCTTATTCATTGCGACTTGTGGACTTCTCCTGTTCTCAGCATGTCTGGCTATAAGTACTACTTGGTGGTGGTGGATGATTTCTCCCATTATTCCTGAACTTTTCCCCTGCGTGCCAAGTCCGAGGCGTTCCCCACTCTCAGCCACCTCTTTGCTTGGGTATCCACTTAGTTCGGCCTCACCATCAAGGCTGTCCAGTGCGACAATGGTCGTGAGTTCGATAACTCAACCTCACGTACCTTCTTCCTTTCTCACGATGTCCACCTGCGCATGTCTTGTCCGCATACCTCCTCTCAAAACGGCAAGGCAGAGCGCATGATCCGCACAACCAATGACATCATGCGTACCCTTCTGCTCCAGGCATCTCTACCCGCTCGCTTCTGGGCTAAGTGTCTGCACACCTCCACCTATCTCCTTATCCGCCTTCCTTCTACTGCCTGCCCAGCTCCCATGTCTCACCACGCTCTATTCGGTACCCCTCCTCGGTATGACCACCTTCGCGTCTTCGGGTGTGCGTGTTACCCTAACACCGCCGCCACCGCTCACCATAAGCTAGCTCCCCGGTCGACCCTCTGTGTCTTTCTCGGATACTCTCTGGATCATAAGGGTTACCGATGCTTTGACCTTACCTCTCACTGTGTCCTCATCTCTCGCCATGTCGTGTTTGATGAGTCGGCATTCCCTTACTCCACCACCTCTACACCTACACCTCCCGCTGACCCTGCGGAAGGTTTCCTTTTTTCCACTGACCCGGTGATTCTGCCACCCTTCTCCCTCTACCCTGCAGGTACTGCTCCGGCGGGCTCTCCTGGTGGTCCCACCTCGCCCCTACCGAACTCGCACCAGGACGTTCCTCCGGCACCTGACACGGCCGAGGCAGCCCCGGAGCTTCCACCATCGCTCCCTGTGGCTTCGCTGCCTCCCGTTGTGCACGATGCTGCCGTTCCGATCGCGGGACCGAGCGCACCAACCCCACCTCCTCCCGGGAGCTTCAGACTCGTCTACCAGCGCCGGCGGGAGCCGGGTCCGCCCTCACCTCCTCCCGGACGCTTCGGCATCGTCTACGCGCGCCGGCGTGAGCCGGCTCCGCCGCTTTCGCCACCAGCGCCGTCGTCGCCAGTGCATGCTCCGCCGGCCTCGCCAAGCTCTCGCGCCGACCCGCCGGTGTACCACCCGCCTCTTCTTCACCGGAACCCTCATCCCACTCACCCGATGGTGACGAGGCAGGCGTCTCGCCCGCAGGCCCTCACCGCCGCCGCCTGCGAGACGGGGATCTCTCCGGTACCCTCTTCCGTCCGCGCGGCCTTGGCGGATCCTCACTGGCGCCGCGCGATGGACGAGGAGTACGCGGCCCTCCTCGCCAACCAGACGTGGGACCTAGTGCCCTGTCCGCCGGGCTCTAACATTGTCACCGGTAAGTGGATCTGGACGCACAAGAGGCGTGCTGATGGTTTCTTGGAGCGCTACAAGGCTCGTTGGGTCCTCCGCGGCTTCACTTAAAGGCCCGGCATTGACTATGCTGAGACCTTCAGTCCCGTGGTGAAGCCAGCTACAATCCGCACCGTCCTCTCACTGGCTCTCGAGCGCTCTTGGCCTGTGCATCAGCTGGATATCAAGAATGCCTTCCTCCATGGCACTCTGACTGAGACGGTCTACTGCAGTCAGCCGGCTGGTTTCGTGGATTCTTTTCGTCCTGACTTCGTCTGCCGGCTCAACAAATCTCTCTACGGGCTCAAGCAGGCACCCCGAGCTTGGTACTCTCGGTTTGCTACCTTCCTGCAAACTCTTGGGTTCATGGAGGCCAAGTCTGACACCTCCCTGTTCATATACCACTATGGGGGTGAGACTGCTTACCTGCTCCTCTATGTGGATGACATTGTTCTCACCGCCTCCAGCGAGTCTCTGCTCCACCGCATCATTGCCTCTCTCCAGAAGGAATTTGCTATGAAGGATCTTGGGGTGCTCCACCACTTCCTCGGTGTCACTGTTGAGCCCCGACCTTCAGGCATGTTCCTCCACCAGCGGCAGTTCACTTGTGACATTCTGGAGCGAGCAGGGATGACCGACTGCCAATCCTGCTCTACCCCGGTCGACACCCAGGGTAAGCCGTCAGAGGCTGGGGGTCCGATGCTTGGGCCAGCGGCCTCCACCGCCTACCGGAGTCTTGCTGGCGCGCTCCAGTACCTCACCTTCACACGGCCGGACATCACTTATGCCGTCCAGCAGCTCTGCCTCTATATGCATGCTCCGCGGGAGCCCCACCTTGCTGCTATGAAGCGGCTTCTCCGGTACCTCCGTGGCACCCTCGGCTACGGGCTGCTCCTCGGCCAGTCCTCCACTACCGAGCTGGTTGTCTACACCGACGCTGACTGGGCGGGCTGCCCGGACACTCGCCGGTCCACCTCCGGCTATGCTGTCTTCCTCGGAGGCAACCTTGTCTCTTGGTCGTCCAAGCGCCAGCCGGTGGTCTCACGCTCCAGTGCCGAGACGAAGTACCGTGCCGTTGCCAACGGCGTGGCCGAGGCCGCTTGGCTCCGCCAGCTCCTGGCCGAGCTTCACCGCCCCCTCGCCAGGAGCACGCTCGTCTACTGCGACAACGTCAGTGCGGTCTACCTCTCCACCAACTCCGTGCAACACCAGAGGACCAAGCATGTGGAGATCGATCTGCACTTCGTCCGCGACCGTGTGGCCATCGGCGACGTCCGGGTACTTCACGTCCCGACCACCTCCCAGTTTACGGACATCTTCACCGAAGGCCTCCCTTCCTTGACCTTCTCCGAGTTTCGCTCCAGCCTCAACGTCTCCAGTGGCTAGTTGTGGCTGCGGGGGGTCCTGTGTGTGTTGTGCACTTACTTGTTTTCTTTCTTGCCCAGTCTTGAACTCCGCTGCGCCGGTAGTCCAGACCGCGGGGGGTGTTGGAGTATAGGCCCATTAGAGGCCCATGTATGGTACAATATATAGCCACCCTTAGGGTAGGCCCAATAATGTGAAAAAATCAATTCTAACAACATGCCCACAGCCATGCATTTTGCAGTTAAATCCGCAGTAGCCACTAAGCCATAGCTTTGTAGCATAGAAATATTCCTCATGCCATGGCTTTTTAAACACTCCCATTCTATTATTTTGGATACATCAATGGGGACAAAAAAACTTCAGTCTGATCTTTCCCTACGGATGTGTTTAGTTCTCCATGGATACAAAATGCAAAATGCCAACTATTTTGGAATGATGAAATGCAAAATGCCAAAATTTTCATGAGTGTGTTTAGTTCCATCCAAAATGCTAAATTTTTCATGAGGTGGGTGAGAGCTTTTTGGCTTTTTGGCCTCTTGAGGCAAAAATGCAAAATGGAGAATGAATACCTTTTTGCCAAAAATTTTGCATGGTGTTTAGTTCCATTTTGCAAAATGATGGACCAAAACGTAAAATTTTTTGGATGAAGTGGGAAACTAAACACACCCTAAATATCGGATTCAGCTGAGGGGGTCCTACCATTATGTCAATTGAAAGGTTTGGCCATTGAGAAGGAACCTTCATTGCTTAATATTCATGTGTAAACGCACATCCTTCACATAGCAAAACAGAGAACAAGATTAGTTTTTTTTTAAAAAAAAGGAAGACTGGAGCAGAGCCCCTTTTTTCTTTCAATTTCAAAATTCAAATCATGCCAGATTTCTGGAAAAAAATTGTGAGCCACTCTGATACATACAATTCTTACTTTTAGAAACTGTTTCTTGGAAAGGAAAAATGCATATATAATATAATATAATAATGAGTTTGGATTAAGTTGGTTAACAAAATAGACATGCTTCGTGAGAAATGGTCTTCTAAACTCACAGATCACAAACCATTGGCATGTCGCTAGATATCAATGGCAGTAAAAAAGTCATTTCCAAATAATATGTACATGAGCTCATCACAGCCCATAAGTTCTGCATTCCAGGAATACTCAGTGACAACTTATAGAACTCTTCTACAGAAGGATGATAAGGAGGTCGTAGCTGATGTATCTAAGTACCGAGAGGGACAGAGTACACTCTATTGTTCACAGTTGATTGATTATACTGATCCACAAAAGCAGAGCCACAAGTCCAAGAATCTTCTATGAGTAATACTAAGTTGCCTATGCCTTCCTAGCTTCGTTTCGTTTGTTGTGGGTTGGCTCTAGAATCCAGCCTTCTCAATCTCATATTGCGAACAATAGCAGCTTGCTTCTGGCGATGGCTGTAGCTCTTTCTTTTGCTGCACAGATAAATGAGAGTTTGAAGTTCAACAGAAAAGAAGGGATATGGAGTGCAAGCCAGATAGTTTCAAGATTACACTGAAAAAGGGACAAAATCAAAGTTTTTTTTTTGCTCCTTTTCCTGTAGACCATCATCTATAAATAGCTTATGCAGTATCTATTCCAAAAATATAAAACATACTCAGATCTACAAGAATTATTTATGCAGATACTTTAGTACCTAATTGAGTTAGGTTTTCACCTATCTATGCATATATAAAGTGAAGAGAAAAGGAATATGCAATACCTGATAAAAATAAGGCCAGCAGTGAGAACCATTCCTCCAATTGCCCACGAAACTCTTTCACCGACAGGCATTTCTCTTGCCCATCTCTGAAAATCTTGAACGTCCCATGAAGCCACACCACTTAATGTTGGACGATCTTTTGAAGAAGTCCATGAATCAGAGATGGAATCCAAACTTGCTTTCCCACCATAGCAGAAAGTGTCATCAACTCCACCAGAGCTGGTCTCGGAAACTTGAACAGAGAAACCAGCAAGACGGCATAAGTCTGTGCCGTTAGAGACCCATTTATGTGCTTTGCCACAAAGGATGTCACCTAAACCACAAGGAGACAAGGCCTGACATACCAGTAAGGAGCATATTCAGAACCAAACCGTGAAATCATGATCAGCAAAAAAAGATCAGGAGATGAAGCTAAAAATCTCTTAGCACAAGAAAAGGGAACTTAAGCAGAATCAACAGCTATTCAGAATGTACACAACAGACATGGGTTAGAACATGACTGTTTAGTGTATAATTGTAATCTGACCATGGAACTATCAAGCTTAATCTAGCAGCAGCACTTTGTACATGTTTGAGGTATCAGTACCCACTTGTCTCAATTATGTCCCATCAGAGGGTTTACCTGTGTTTTCATATCTATGGAGAAGTATGACTCTGAACAAGCTTTGAAGACCATATCACAGAATGATGCACATACAACAGGAGGTCCAGGCCTGACACCCACTCGTGGATCACATATTGAGCACTCAAGCAATTCCCACAAATGAATACATTCTTGACTGCCTTCACCGGTCAATGCAAGGTTTCTCACTGAGACCAGAGAAGGAAATGTCTGCGTCACATCGCAACATGTATTATGACGGAATATCCTACACAGTGCTAGATCTCTGCGCCCCTTGGGTGCTCGTCCAGGAGGCTTGCCTTCAGATGAAAAGGCAGGGAACCGTCCACCTGGTGAAACACATACACCTTTTGGTTGTCCTGGGGAGAAAAAAGAATAGACAGCATAAAGTACGTGATATAAATCAATAGACTATCGCTACCATAGTCATCTACTGAGAAATTACAATCGTCATCTATGTTAACAAGGAACAATCATTCAAAATCTGCGACCACAATATTCATATATAACCAAGATAATCTGCATTGCTCATCAGTCTAACAACAACCAGCAGTAGCATAAAGAACCTGAACTATATGACAGTAAGGTAAACAAAGCCTGCCAAGTAAAACATAACTTGATACAGTATATAACAAAGCCTGCAACAGTACAGCTATCACTTGATATGATCATAGATCATCTAACAGTTCCTTTCCAAACCTGTCCTCTGCGTTATGAACTATGAAACTTCGCAAAAATGCCAACAATAACTTCAAAGTAAGGCCTAAAGCGCGCACAGGTAGCCATCTCTAAACTACAATCCCTCGTTTTGCTATAGTTTAAACTTCAAACTCCAAGACTAATTAAATCTACATAGCAAACACAACTGGAGCGACCAAATACACGACTAGCAAGGATAGGAATAGGATCCATTCAAAGGCAACTAGAATCTCTAGCACCACATGCGAAAACTTAAGTTAACGAAAACCAATAATATACAGAAACTAAAAATGAGATCTTGACTCGCAGGAGCGGCGACTGTCCGTACCAGCTGACGCGAGCGGCGAGAGGAACAGAAGCACCAGGAGGAGAGCGGAACCGGTCGTCCTCCGCGGCCGCGTGGGAGAGCCCATCGAAGCAGCCTGCCCGCCGGCCAGCCGGCGGCGTGTTGCGGCGACGAGGGGAACGGCCGGTCGGCGAATCGATGCGCTTCGGCGGCGTCCGTGACTCTACACCATACACCATACAAGTCAACAGGCTCCTCCCCAGTTCGAGCAATGGGCCGGATGCGACGGAAGCCCAACAGAAAAACACGGCCCAGTTTTGCTTTCCTCGCTCAGCTTGCGTTTGTGTTGGAGAAGAGGCAAGAGCGTTAGTACCACATCGGCTACCGAGAACGGAGCGCGGAGGCAGGGAGCTACAAAAGAAGGGGCAGTGCACCGGGACAACTCATACCTTTCTCGGCCTTTTGGCTAAGATCAAGTGTAGTATCTGTTTATATCAGTTTAATATTATCAGTTTAATATCTGATATATGGGCTATGTGTCTACTTTGATATTAAATTTATTTTTTATGGGAAAGGGTCCACCACAGTGGTTTGCCACTGGAGCCCTTAGACTTTCTGCACTCGTTGTACTCTAAATTTATCTTCTAAAAGGAATATTCTGTTCTGGTCATCGAGATTTCATCCTCTATATCAATTTCTCCCGCACCCATCCATACTCTATATCATCCTCTATCTACTGTGGGGCCCACTTGTCAGATATTTTTTTTCTTTTTTTTTCCTTTTTCTCTTTTTTTTTTCCCCTCTCCTCCTTTATCCATTCCACCGCACTGCCCTCCCTCCCCATTCTCTCTCGGGCACGACGGAGGCGGAGGCCCGCGCGGCGGTGCCCCCCTTCTCCCTCTCCCCTCCGGCTCCCTCCACCGGCTCCCTCCGCCACCGCGCGCGGCAGAGCAGGGGCGCCAGCGCGCGCGGCCAGCTCCTCCGGTGCGTCCCTCCACCTCCCTCTGCTCCCTCCCTCTCTCCCTTCTCCTTCCGGCCATGCCGGCGCGGGGCGAGCTCGGCCCTCCGGCCATGGCGCGCGGACGGCCTCGCGAGCGCGTCCGTGGCGGCCGGGAGTCCGCGAGCAGCAGCGGCGGGCAACAGCAGCCTCCGCGCACGCTAGCGCCGCCCTCCTCCTTCCTCGCCGGCGCCATCTCCTTCTCTCCCCTCCGCGGCGGCCCTTCTCTCTCCTTCCCACACGGAGGACGAGGCCGCGCGGGACCTGCCCCACGCAGGCGCGTAGCGCACCCCCGGTACCCCGCCACATTTGGCGTTCGGCCCGCGCGATTCCGGATGCCACATCGTCGTAGCGTATGCCGCTGCAGCTCCGAGAAACGCTATGTGCTACTCCAGTTTTATTTGGCGTACGCCGCTGCGGAAGGTCTTACGCGTCGCCCAGCCGTTGCACAGCTGGCAGGGCCTGGCGCACCCCAACCAAAACAAAGCTAAATTGTTTCCTCCAGCTCCAGGTTTCGGCCTATTTGGTTAGTAGTTTGGCATAGCTGGGCTTGTCCGGCTGGGCCGCGGAGCAAGCGAGGACCACTGGACCAGATGGCTAAGTACGGGCCGATGGAGGTACCTTGTAGCAACGCAACGCTTTTTTTTTTTGTTGGGTGTTAAAGTACGCAACGCTAACGTTGGGCACCCACCCGTGGTTAGTAATGCAATCTATCTTCTTTGATGAAACAGCATATATGTGAATTAACTTGCGCGCGCATCTCAGCCTTTTGCTCTTGTAATCTTTTTTCGCAGGCATCATCTTACCGGAGAAGCAATAAAGGCGGCCAATCTCTCAATCTTGTACACCGATACAGTATTATTATTGCACAAGATAAAAATTATACAAAATTGAATACAAGAAGAGGAAACAACTAAAAAAAAAATATAAAAGCATTTCCCTCCAGGTGCGCTCCAGGTGCGCCGCAGATACCGGCAAACTTGAACAGCGCATGCACACAGAGCATCAACTCCGGTCAGTGATCCACCGTTGACGAACGCAGTTAATTTTGCGTGTGTAAGCCAATCTACATTGAGAGACGTAACAAAAGGGAGAGGCGTCCCGCTAACTACTCCGTCCATCCTGATCCACTTCATGGGGTGGGGCCCAAGAGCGGCTCCAGTCATGGCCATCTTATCCAGTGGGTCCAGCCAGATGCCACGCACGTACGCCTACTTTTGTTATGCCTGCGATGGGTCCCACGGGGATGAGCTGTCAGATACTTCCACACTGTGTGTGTTGTGTTCATCCATCCTTTGCCTCCGTCTCCCTCCCATCCGTGAAGATCTGGTTATCTGGTGCACCTACGTGGAGAAAACCTTGGTTTGTTCTGGCCGCGCTCAGTAGGCGACACGGCCGCGGCCGGCGACTCGCCGCCTGCCGCGGACGGTGGAGGCACCCGCGCCATGGCCGGCGTCCTCGTCCATGAAGATCTGCCGGCACCGGCACTCCTCGCTGCAGAACGCCCGGTCGCCTCTGCATGCATGCACATCATCGCCAGTCAAACACACGTACAAACAAATTTAATTAAAGACCCGTGAGACGGCGCAGATCACAGCCTACCTGTACATGTAGATGTCCATGCCCTCGGTGAGCTCTCTGTTGCAGAGGCAGCAGCGCTGCAGGAAGGAGCCCACGGCCGTCGGAGAGACAGGGACCTGCTGCTGCTGCTGCTTGTGGTTGTGGCCGTGGATCACGAGGGTGGCCTTGCTGATGATCTGCGCCGCCGCCGCCTTCCCGGGGTGGCTCTTGCTGTGGGGCTCCAGGAGAACGCTCAGCCCGGCCATGGAGCCCAGAGCAGAGTAGACTAGCTAGTAGCTACAGCTACTATGGATTGGATGCAGGATGCTCGATCTAGCCTGTTTTTTTTCCCTCTTGGTTTTAACCCCTCTGTCTTCCTCGGATCCTTTTGTGTGTGTGTGATGGATATTTTACTCCATGGAAGGGGAGATCGCCTGGTGTGTCTATATATAAAGGAGGAAAGACGAGGGGTGTGCGTGGCAGCATGGGGTGCTGCGTTGCGCTTAAGACCGAGCAGGGTTAACACTCAGGATGTTCGCTTCGCTGAAAAGTCATACCGAACAATACTGTTCGCTGATTTGTTGTGAGAGAAAAACGCTATTCTTTCGCTGAAAAAATACGGTTGATAGGCCAAGCGAACAGGGCTTGATTGGAGAGTGAGTTCGCCCATGCACCCCTAAGGCCAGTCTCAGTGAAAGTTTTACTAGAGTTTCATTTGCATTTAATAGCCTACCACATATACATTTTTGATGACATGTCAACGTTTTAATGAAGAGAGAGAAGAATTGGGTTTTATGAGGATGAAACTCTCTTGGCACAGTTACCAACTCTCTATGAGTCATAGAATTAAATGTCTATGAAACTATGGAATGAAACTTTCTATTGAGAGTAGGTGTTTCATCCGAGTTTCATTTCATTTTATATGACATGGCAGTCTTGACAAAATGAAACTCTCTACTGAGACTGGCCTAACACGCCTAACCACGTAATAACACCTTAAATATTCCATCCACACTGGTCAACAGCTAATCACAGTGGAGCTCCATGGCTACACACTCATCGAGACCGTGTTCCAAATGGTCCAAGCGTTCGCGTCACCCGTTGCCAACTTGCCATGCACCAATGCAATGATCGATGCATGGGACCATATGGAGCAGCGAGCAGCAACAGCAACTGAGGCAATTGAAGGCTGCGGCCCGCGGCGCTGCCCTGCTCAGGGTTAAAAATCCCGGTCGGTAAACCGCGGTTTACCACGGTTATCGGGCTAACTGGGCCGGACCGGTTCCGGTTAGGTATTCCCCAAATTCAAATTTAAAATTTAAAAAAAATGCTGAAAAAATTCCTAAAAATAGTTCATGATTTATAGAAGCCAATGGTGTAAAAATTTTTCAAATTTGAGTTCGTTTAGTATTTATTTATACGTATAGAAGTTTGAAAAAAGAAGAAAAAAAATCCCGGTCCCGGCCCGTTAAGGCCCATGAGGCCCATTAGGCCGCCACGGGCACAAAACGCGCCGGGAGGTGCGCGGGGGGGGGGGGGGGGGGGGGGGCTCAAGGCGCCTAGAACCTTATCCGCCCCCCGCCCGCTCCGTCCGCCCGCCGCCGACGCGCGACCGCCCTGGATCGCCGGCTTACCGCGCGGTCCGGGCGGTTTACCGCGCGCCCGCCGCGCCGTCGGTTAGTCGGCCCGGATCCGCGGCTAACCGCCCGGGAGGAGCGGTTTACCGCGCGGTTCGCCAGGCGATCGCCAGGTAAGTTTTTTTTTGTTTTTTTCTTTAGAGTAGTATTAGTTTTAGGATTTAGGTATGGTTTATGTGTTAGGATTTAGGAAAGATTTAGGATTTAGGTAGGATTTGTGTTATGATTTAGGATATGTTTTTAGTTAGGTTTTAGGTAGGATTTACTTTAGTATTTTTTGTTTAGGATTTAGGATTAGAGGTAGGATTTGTGGTAGGATGTATATTTTAGGTATATATTGTGTTAGTTCAAGAATGGGAGACAACAGCAGCATGGACAGGTCAAATTTGGTAAGATTACAAGGCTGCTCTGCTTAGACAGCAAGATATCTCTCTTATGTCCACCGCCGAATATGAAATGTCGTGCCAACAAGGGGTTTTCCCATACATCCTACGTAGTTGACCATGCGACTATTTGTTTGTGTAAGCGAATATGTATTTGTATGCGACTATATATTGTTGCTTTAGTGACTTATGCTATTTATTACCACATTGTGTGGTCTTTTTACATTAATTTGTGCAAAGGAAGTACTAAAAATTCTTTTTATTCATGCAAAAAAAAATCTAAACGGTTTGTAGCGGTTACCGCTCAAACCGAGCGGTAACCGCTGCAAACCGCCCGATAAACCGGCCGCTAACCGAACCGAAGGCGAGTTTGAATTTAAATTCAAATTCGACCGGTTACCGACCGGTTACCGATAAACCGGACCGGTAAACCGGAACCGAAGCTCGGCGGTTTGACCCGTCCGGTCGGTAAAAAAACCCTGGCCCTGCTTGCCCACTGGTACTGCACTGCCCTGCGTTCAGGCTTCTACCCGCTCTCCTCCCTCCACGTGTAGGTGACAGGACTCCGTTGTCGCTTGTGGCGTACGGATCCACTGTGCCCGCATGTGCTATGGCCGGCCGTGCCCCCCGCCCTCGGCCCCTCGCTGTTTGGTTCAATGCTTCTGCCACGGCCACGGGACACTCATCCGTATGGTTTTAGATTGAGGAGTACTTTTCAGATCATTGTGCTAATGCAGTACTCCTACAACGGTACCCCAATTAAGGCGAGTTCTTTGTCGTCTTTTGAAATGAGATGCACCAACCGTACGTTTCTAGCTACAAAGCCATGTGATGACTGACGAACTTGTGGGGGATCGAAGGGCAATAATAACCAACAAATATACATGAAAAGTAAAAAAAATCTAAGTAGTGTTACCTTTATCCAAAAAGATACTCTTCTATCCCTCTATGTAGGTCGTTTTAGCATTGGACTAAATACAGCCAAGATTTAGTAAACCTGGACACACCCTGTGTATAGATGCATGCAGCATTGAGTGCATACACATTCAATTGAGCTACTATAACGACAGACTTAAGAGGACAGAGGGAGTATATATATATATATATATATATATATATATATATATATATATATATATATATAGTTTTTTTACTATGTATCTAAACACAACATATATAGGTATATGGCAACAACTATGTTCTTAAAAAAACAAGCGATTTAAAATGCGGAAGAGAGAGAGAGAGGTGGGTGCTTGAAATGAACTGTGTCTCGCTGTTTTAAATATGAAATGAGCGGTGTCATAATCTCATAGAATTAGGCGTAGAGATAGACAAGGGGGAAAAAACGAAACTAGTAGGGGCAGGACAAGAAGCGCAGCAGACGGGGCTACAGAGTTGGGTGGGCGCAGAGTGGTCGGGGGATGCCGCAGCAGAAGCTGTTGGCCTAGTGGCCTCCAGCCCGCTGAAAGCGAAGGGCATGTATGTAAAAAGAAGATTCTCCGTCATATCAAAATGTTGACACATGTATAAAATACTAAATATAGATAAAATCAAAAACTAATTACATAGTTTTGTTATACCTTGCGAGAGGAACATTTTGAGCCTAATTAATCCATGTTTGAACAATTATTACTAAATAAAAACAAAATTGCTACGGTGCACATTTATGGCATTTTGCAAAGTTTGCCACTCCATATCTAAACAAGGCCGAAGGAGCGTACGGGCCACGGCCGTCAAGGCGTTTGGTGCGCGAGCTTACTGTTTCGACGTGGCGCTGTTATCCAGAGGCCGGAGTCCGCACAGCCCATTGGAGAAATGCCACTGGGAAACTTTGAATTGAACCCGGTTCTTTTTCTTCTTTTTCTTCCCTTTGTCACACCACACCAGCAAATTGGACGGATCACTAAACTTTGTTACAGAGGCTCATGTCCTACTAACCTTTCCAAATACGGCTGTGTTATCACTTGAAAAGTGTACTATGTAAAAAAAGATTCTCCGTCACATCAAACTTATGATGCATGCATGGAGTACTAAATGTGGATACAATCAAAAACTAATTGTACAGTTTGGTTGTACTTTGCGAGACGAATGTTTTGAGCCTAATTAATCAATGGTTGGACAATTATTACCAAATACAAACGAAATGCTACAGTGTATTTTAGCACTCTAAAATTTGGATCTAAACACAGCCTCAAATCCACGGATGCGCACACGTGACACACGTCTTCCATTGGCCTCGTTTAGTTGACGGAATTGGGAAGAAAAACACTGTATCAGAATTTCTGTAGCATTTTATTTGTATTTGGTAAAAATTATCTAAATTTTGACTAACTAGGCTTAAAATGTTCGTCTCGCAAAGTACAACAAAACTGTGCAATTAGTTTTTGATTTCATCAATATTTAGTACTCCATGCATTTGCCGACATTTTCATGTGACGAGGAATCTTCTTTTTGCATAGTGGAATTTAGGAGAGAATTGGGGGAACTAAACATGGCCATTAATTGATCCTGCCCAGAAAACTGGACTTCCTTTTGTGAGATGGCAGTGTTTCTATGCCGTCCAACACCAAAAAGAACAAGACACCATGGTAAGGCGTACGAGTATAGGCGAAGGAGCATCGCAGTACTATTCATTCACGCTCCAATTTAGGCCCAGTTTGGTTCCAAATTTTTTTTTGCAAAAGAACAGTAGATTCCCAGTCACATCAAATCTTTAAATGTATGTATGAAACATTAAATATAGATAAAAAATAAAACTAATTACACAGTTTAGATAAAATGGACGAGACGAATCTTTTAAGCCTAATTAGACCATGATTAGACATTAATTACCAAATAACAACGAAAGTGCTACAGTTACATTTTACCAAAATTTTTACCAACTAAACAAGGCCTTACTCATTCATGTTACATTGTACATAAAACATTGATGTGCTTACTGAAAGCTCCTGTAAGCAACTAAGCACAGAAGGTAAACACACGATGTCGACAACCACATACACGCACGCACTCGTACACACTGGCACACATTTGTTGGCATTTTGGCCCCAACAACACCCTCAATAAGGCTCAACAGAGCAAGTGCCCAGCACACACTTTCATCGTAAGAGCAAGACCCAAGCTAACGACCCTCTACTTAGTCGTTACATACCCCAAAGAAACCAAGTACACCTTGAAGAAAGGAAACGTGGCCTTCACATTCCAGATAAGTCTAGTGGAAAGGGAGGAGTGCCAGGATTATGGCCTCTTCACCAAACTTCAGAAATTAAAAAAAAAGAAAAAAATAAAACGAAAGCAAACAATGCACAGTTTTGTTCATTCAAATAGTTGACAAACTGATGAAAAACATGTTACAAACACCAAACGAGGACCAACATCTAAGAGGAAATATTGAATGGTCACAGGCACAGCTCAACTGACCCAGCAAGAAGACCTGGGAAATTAATTTAATTGGGCCTTGCTTTGATGAGGACAGTAAAAATGTCACCAGATCATTCCATTAGAAAGATTTGATGCTTGATAGTGCTGACTGCAGAAGGCCCAGCACCTGCTTCTGTAGCTGCTCAGTTTGACTCCCTCTGAATACAAGTTCGGCTTGCCCTGTACAGGCAGAAATATAGATTGCTAAGAAATGTTACATGCGAAAATGTGAAATATAAATAGCAAAGGATTTGCAAAGAGAAAAGAAACTGTTAGTGATTGAAGATTTTGCAAAGAGAAAAAAAACTGTTAGTGATTGAAATTATCTTTTCGAAGAGACTAGCATTTCATGTTGCAAAGATATTAGCATAATAATAATAATAGCATGTAAACAAACCGGACCTGTTCCTCAGCTTTTCTCACAGAAATCTTCCTGGTGGCCATCATTCTTCCATTCAGTTTCATCATCTGCTTCTCCCGTGGCATCATTCTCAGCATCGCTTTCGCTAGCTGTTTCCCACTCAGAGTCATCAGCTTCTTGACCAAACGCATCGCTAGCATCTCCTTCACAATGGACACCCCCATGCTTCAGAGCTGCTTCCCTGAATAGCCAAGCAGCACGCATCTGCTTCTTCACCAATCGCTCAGCATAATCAGGAACTTTGTTTTGCTTCAGGGATAAGTCAGGATCATTTGACTGAGAGCACTCGTTTATGAAAAGGATTGCATCCAGCAAGCTCTCTTTTGCAAAACCAAGCATATCATACGCTTGAGCTCTTCTCCACAAACTCTTGGCATGACGATTCACAGGGCTATGAAGGCACAATGCTCGAGTAGCATCACTTATGGCAGCCAATGGCTGCTGCAGGAGAAGGTAACACTGAGCCCGATTGCTGTAAAGAACCACCCGCTCTTTCTTAGACTTCATTGGACATAGCGCAAGTGCTTCAGAGTATTTCTCTGCAGCTCCTGCAATGTTCCCTGAAGAGAACAGTGAATTGCCTTCCAACTTGACAACCAATGCTGCAGCTTGTTTTATATGAAGATCCTCCTTTGGCATACTCTTTTCCAATTTCAAACTTTGCTTGGATCTCAAAAGCTCATCAATTTCTGCTTTGGTTTGAGCACTGATCGCACCACGCGAGTTCCCACTCTGTTGCATACATTCTTGGAGGACTGTGACAATTGTGTCACCAAGCTTTTTATAATCACCCAGTGTCGAAATATCTGCCAAGTCTATCAGTGTTGGCGCAACTTTATCTATAACCTGCACAAAGGGAGGAAAAAATAAGCGACTAGAGCTAAGAAAACTACAGTTAACAGATAGCACTAACTGAATTGGGACTGAATCAGAAAACAACATATGTATGCATTTTAGCTCAATGCTATTTCAGGAAACCATTGAATAATTACTCTTGAAACATTCAATGAGGAATTAATTATCCTGACCTGGTATTTCAAAGATTAGATCAATATTCCTATTTACTGTTTATGAGGAACTCTGTTATTTTGTTCTAGTCATCATTTCTAAGCTGCTGTGCATATTTCATGCCTTATTAGGCCTTAAATGTAACCAATTTAAGCAAGCAAAATGCATTTCACAAGATCTTACCTTCTGACAAGTACTTGCATCCTGCACTAACCAGATCAGACAATCAACTGCCATGTATTGCCAGTCATCTGAAGAACGAGCAATGTTACATAAAGCATCAATAGTACCAGGAATGTTAGCAACATGACCTCGGCCAACTTTGCTCTGGCAGATTGTTCTTAGCAAACCAACACCAGCAGGTGAGTTCTCATTTACAAGTCCACCCCACATTCCAGGCAACTTGACTAGAAAATCAGGTTTGCAAATATCATGGAGGAATTCAGGCTTAAATGCAAAGCAGTTAATGAGTTGCAAAGACCAGCACTGCAGTTGGCTTGCCCATTCCTCAGCTTTGCGGGATTCCATTTCCACACCACCCATGCCACGAGTAAGAAGGTCACAATGGTAGCCAAGTCTTCGATCCACAAATTGGTAAAAGTGAGAGTACACAATCTCTAGGGAGCTCGAAGCAAGTTGAATGGCAAGTTCAAGTACTTCCCCATTATCGGCAACTGCAGGAAATGTACTAGGATATGTACCCAAATGCCCCAAAGCTCTAACAGCAACTCTTTGCTCGACCCACGTCAGCCTACCTCTTAACAGTTCGACTAATGGAGGTATTACACCAGCACGAACAGCACGCTCTGCAAACTCCTCCATATTCATTGTGTATGATCCAATTATGTGAGCCGCATAATATGGGATGTAAATATTCTGATCATGTGCAAGCCAACGCCTGTTTTTCAACCCTTTCCATATAAGAGCTGCCATGCATTCAAATATGCCCAAGTTGATGAACTCGGGATCATTTGGGTGAGCCATCGCTGTGTTCCAGAGACCACTAATAGGGAGAACTTGACCATCTTCATCTTGGGAAGGAAGTTCCCTAAAGAACTTTAGCACACTTGCTCTTCGTTTACTAGGGTTTGCCTCCTTCATAACACAGAAGAAACATCCAGGATAAGGGCAATCAGATTGTATCTTGTCCATTATGGGAGGGCAGCCAATCGATTCTAGGAGCTTCAAATCAGAACCTCAATGATCACACTTCAAACTGCATTAGAACAAACCATGAGCAAATTAATACACAAAGTTCTCCAATGAACAAGTTAAAGGACTACTGGACACATTGTCAATGCAGGAAACTAATTACAACAATAAGCAAACAACTATGCCATTTCATAAAGTGTATTCTTCCTTAATTATCTGCTAACTTGGGGAAGGACAGACTACTGAGAAGTGGTGAGTACGTCTGCTTGGCAACCATCTGGAAGCAGATCTGGAGCACGAGAAGCAACTTCAGCAAAATCAGATAAGCACTACAGTGTTGAGGCTTTAGTGACTCAATGACCATGCCAATTTTTTTTTCCAAAAAGGAATATGCATATATCACGATTCACGAGAGATGATAACAAGATGTATAATTAATTAAATTATCTAGACCATCTTCAGTGATGATACTAGTGAATAGATCGACGCCAATTTGTGTGCAGTTTACCAACCGTTGAACAGTGGTTTAAATAAGAAGTAGAAATTTTCAAAATAAAATCTTCTATGTGCATTTGTAGAAAGTAACATAACCTAAACAGAAATTCAATCAATTCAGTAGGTTCTGTTGGTTTCAGTAACATGAAAAATGGGAGGAGGATTCAACACTCAAAAAAGGGATGCAACGACTTAAAAAGTTAAGTGGCAGACACCATCACTCCAAACTTCTCATTCTCCGTCCCTCACTTTAAAAGTGCTTGCATCTAGAGTTAGAATAGATCAAGAGTGAACTGAAGATCGAACTATGAGCTCAAATTTTGAGCCCATCATCCGGAAATTTGAACCCGCAGCTTGAAATTTCGAAAGCTGTGAGCGAGCGGCTGGAACTTGCAGCTACGAAAAGGGGGACACGAAAAGGAGCTCCTAATCGGATAGCTGGAGAGGGGTTTCAAGCTGGAGATTTGAAAATCCCGGCCGCGACCTGAACCTCAGGCCTCAGCTACCAATCTGAACTCTGCACAGCGAAATGGCACCTTACTAGCGCATTCCAACGTGGCGGGACGCCTCCGTACGGCAATGGCGGCGGTCGGCGCCGCCAGCCCCGGGCAGGGCACGCGCTCGGTGGGGCGCCGGGGCAGTGGGGGGCGGCGGCCAAGCTAGGGTTTGGCGAGGGGGCGCGCGGAGGGGCAGCAGCGGGCCGCCGCGGGAGCGGGGGAGAAGAGCTTGGAGGAGGGAAATGAGCGAGCCCGGCGGATCTCCTCCGCGAACACGACGACGACAGCGGCGGGGGGTCGCGCGCGCGCGTGCGGTTTGGGGAACATAATTGGGCGGAGGAGGCGGGCGAAGGGCCGACGGGAGTGCGTGATGGTGGCGACGGACGGACTCCGGGTCCCACCACGTCCATCTCGCGCGTCGACGGCTGCGATGGAGCGGCGCCGCGAGCGGGCCATGAGCCATGTGACGAGCGACGGACGGGCCTCGCCACCCACCCACCCGACCCGACCCACCCACCGGTGTCGCGCAACAGCACGGTCCCCCCGGCCGGCCCTCCCCGTCAGCCGTCACGCTGCTCCCGTGCGTTGCACCCGCGTCCAGCCAGCCGCCGACAGGAGCTGACGGGACCGCGACGCAGCGGCAGGCCGGGTCCATGCCCATCATGAGTCCCCATCCCGTCAAACCAAATCATGGCGCCCGAAACGGCCAAGCGCCCGAGCAACGCTGGTAGTGTTTAGGTGGCGTAAAAGTTGGTGTAAAGTTTCTGTAGTATTTTTTGTTGTTATTTGGTAAAATTTATCTAATCATGGACTAATTAGGCTTAAAAGATTCGTCTCGACATTTACAGACAAACTGTGTAATTAGTTATTTTTTTATCTATATTTAATACTCTATGTATGCGTCCAAAAATTTAATGTGACAGAGAATCTTGTAAAATTTTTGGAATTTTGAAGAAACTAAACACTGCCGCTATTTCTCCACCCGCGACGGTTACTACGCTACGGAGTACTCTACTCTACTAGTACACCACATGTGCAAACAGTGAGTAGTTTACCGCGGCAGGCAGGACGGTCGATTTGCGCATGGAAAAAGTATAATGGACCCCTAACTATGAGCGGTGGTCCAGTTTACACCCTGAATTATGAAATGGTCTAATTTACCCTCTGAATTTTGCAAAACCGGCCAAATCACCCCCTCGAACTGTGAAATGGTCTAATTTACCCTCTGAACTTTTCAAAACCGGCCAAATCACCCCCTCGGACGGTTTTGAGCGGTGGTTTTGCTACAGTGTTAGCGGTTTTGCTACAGTAACAGCGTTTTGTCTTTTTCTTTTTTATTTATTTCATCTAAATCTTTGAAAAATCATAGTAAATCACAGAAAAATCATAAAATAGAAAATCCAATTTTGTTGGACTCCACATGAGTGGATCTACACAGTGAATATATAATATACTATGCTTTAGTACAAAATTTTTGTTGTATGAATTATTCAAATTAATTACAGAAAAAAATAGATCAAAATTTACAGCAAAAACTTAGTACTAAAGCATACTATATTATATATTCACTGTGTAGATCTACTCATGTGGAGTCCAACAAAATTGGATTTTCCATTTTATGATTTTTCTGTGAGTTACTATGATTTTTCAAAGATTCAGACGAAATAAATAAAAAAGAAAAAGACAAAACCGTGGTTACTGTAGCAAAACCGCTGACACTGTAGCAAAACCACCATATAAAACCGCCCGAGGGGGTGATTTGGCCGGTTTTGCAAAGTTCAGGAGGTAAATTAAACCATTTCATAGTTCAGGAGTAAACTAGACCACCTCTTATTGTTTGGGGGGTCATTTAGACTTTTTCCATTTGCGCATGGACCGCGTAGCGAGGGCGAGCTGCGTAGGCAGCCCAGAGGTTTGGGCGCTAATCTGATTTAAATTTGAATTGAATCCCGTCCTGTCCTCCAGTGCGATGCGGCCGTGCAACTCTGGAATGGCGACAAGGCGGGCAGGTTACCTGGGATGTTGCGACTTCGCTGCTGATTGATGCTCGCATGTTTGTTTCCGTGCGACGACGGCTGTGTTTAGATGTGTAAAAAGGTATAAAAAAAGTACTGTAACACGTTCTGGCTTTATTTGGTAAATAGTGTCCAACTGTTGACTAATTAGGTTTAAAACGTTCGTCTCGTCAAGTACAATCAAGCTGTACAATTAGTTTTTGATTTCATCTACATTTAGTACTTCATGCATGTATCGCAAGTTTGATGTGACGGAGAATTTTTTTTCACATAGTGTTTTTTTCTTGGAACTAAACAGGGCCGACGGAGGAGGGTAAAAGCCGCATAGGAAGGCGTAAACAAAGGACGGGGAGCATGGAATTCCGAGGCCTCGTTTACCTCCCAATTTTTCTCCCAAATTTTACTATTTAAAAAGAAGATTTTCCGTCACATCAAAATACCGGCACATACATGGAGTACTAAATATAGATGAAATTAAAAACTAATTACACAATTTTGTTGTACTTTACGAGACGAACATTTTGAGCCTAATTAGTCCAAGTTTAGATAATTTTTACCAAATACAAATTTTTCTGGGCAAATTTTTAGATATTTAGGATACCCTCTAAATTCCAAATTTTTAGACTTTCTTTCCATTACATAGAATTTTGGACACATGCATGGAGCATTAAATATAGATAAAAAATAATTAATTGCACAGTTTGGTTGTAAATCACGAAACGAATCTTTTGAGCCTAATTAGTTCATGATTGAACACTAATTGTCAAATACAAACGAAAAGCTACAGTAGCCAAAGTTAAAAAATGCAATCTAAATAAGGCCTTAGCAGAGAGTACTAGGGGGGCAGAGCATGATGAGCGTGAGAAGAGAAAACTACCGCTGGTTTAACTTTTTATTGGAGCTTCATGGTACAATAACCAAAGAGGCGTCAAATGAGGTTTGCCAACTATCAGCTCATAGCTTCGAGATCAATTCGGTATGGGTGTTCTTCGGGTCCTGGAGGGATACGCTCCACAGGCATAGCCATATATCATCAGGAAAGAGTGTCGAAAGGTGGAGTACCAAGAGCATGAAGTCGATACGCACCAAAGCCATGAGCCGCATAACGGGCCAGTGACCCAATCACGTGTGTAACACCTTGGATGTTATAGTGGCTAATTAACCTGCCATGTCATCATATTGCACCGCAAAGCATCCATAATTAGGTTAACTTCGATATGCATCCACTAAAACAAGTTTTCATTCTTAGGTTGGATGTACTTCTAAGTGGTGTGACTCGAACCGAAAACCCTAATTTCGAATGTCACCGCAAATGCTTAGTCTATGCCCTGCGTAATTTGAGGTGTGTGACTGTGTTACACACTAGTACCAAGTGTAGGGTATGAACTCAAGTACAACACGTAAAATGAAGCTCCAAGTTTGAGTTTGAATTGGAATCCAAAACTTGTCGCGAGTTTTTCCGATTCGAATTTGAATTCAAATTTGGGGAAATATTAAAAGAGTTGAAAAAGTTAAATTGGTCAACCAAGAGTGGCTTTTGGTCAAACATGTGATGATTGTCTAAATGATGCCCTTGGACGATGGTTGGATCATTAAATAATCACCAATTAAAATAACAACAAGTTTCAATTTGAAATTCTTCCGAAAACCCTAAATTCCAAAACCCTGATTTTACCCCTTTTGAAATAATTCAAAATCTAAGCAAAATTTGGGAAAAAGTTTAAAACAAAGTTTGTAGACCTTTTCAAGGGATACAACTTTGGTGTTTTGAGTTTTCAAAGTTTTAGTGTAAAATGTCGAGAAATTTTGAAAAGAAGCAAATTTCAAATCTGACCCCTTTTCATCCCCAAACTCAAATTTCAAAATGGAGGTAGAATTTGAAAATAGTTTGAATAGAAAACTTGTAGGTCTTTGCTAGATGTACAACTTTGATGTTTGGAGTTTTTGAAATTTCAACATAAAATTCAAAGTAATTTCTAAATTACCAAATTCCCGAAAAGTGTCCTCTTTTGATTTTAAATTCAAATTTCAAAATCCAGTTCAAATTTGAAAAAGTGTTCAATATAAAACTTGTAGAGCTTGAAATTATGAAGATTTCATATCTTGGGAATTTTTCAAGTTGCAACATGATTTTGAGAGTAATTTGACAAAACAGTTTGAAATTGAAAAATTTTGGGGGGGAGCTACAGTACCCGACGAATCACCGCCGGGCACCGAGCGGCATGGGCACCGGCGAGCCACCGGGCTGCTTCCAGGCCGTTCCCGCGGGCGTTCAATCACCACCTCGTCTGTGCGCGCACCTTCTAGCGCCGTTGGTGACCCCTATATTAAGCCGAGCACGCCGCCGTTCTTTTTCTTTTTCTTCTCTGTTTTTGGCCGTCGCCACCGCTGAGCTCCGCCGCTCGCCGCTGCCGCCGTTGAGCCGCCACCAGCCACGCAAACTGCATCATCACGTTTGCCTCGCCCTTGCACATCTCGTGGTCCACCTGAACCAGCCCAATTTCGCCCGAATCGTCCGCACCACCGTTTCCGTTCCCAACTCCGGCGACTGAGCGTCACCGAATCGCCTCCCGTGGCCAGCCACCTCCACCGCCGCTCTGAGCTTCCTGTTTGCTCCACTACAATCGCGGTGAGCTGCTGATGCTTCCCATGCCCTTTATTTTAATGCTACTAGCTTATTTCGCCAGGACGCCGGTCACCGCGACCACCGTTCCGCCATGGCCGTCGAGAAGGGTTCCTCAGAGTTTAAGCGTGGGTGTTTTGGGTTGTAATTGGTTCGCGGTGAGGAGTAGATCATGTTGAACAGGTTGGTTGGGTGACCGATGTCGTGATCATCGGCCAGCCACCGTGCCATCGCCGCGGGAGAGAAGGCGAGAGCGGAGGAGGGAGATGACAGGCGGGGCCGCGCTGTCAACG
Organism: Saccharum hybrid cultivar R570; assembly: GCA_038087645.1. Classification (NCBI taxonomy): domain Eukaryota; kingdom Viridiplantae; phylum Streptophyta; class Magnoliopsida; order Poales; family Poaceae; genus Saccharum; species Saccharum hybrid cultivar. The sequence continues at coordinate 5,737,079 of JAQSUU010000198.1, forward strand.
AGAGAGAGAGAGCAGGCGAGCGTGCGCGGGCAGGCCGTGTTGTTGGGCCAGCTTGGGCTGTTGGGCCGCGCGAGCGGATGACGCAGGCGGGCGCGGGCGCGAGCGCGCGGGTGGGCCGCACGTAGCCGGGCCGAGCTGAAGGAGAAGAGGAGAAGCGGCTCGATCGACGGTTTTGTTTTTCTTTTTCAAAAATATGAATAGTAGTAGTATTTGTTTATTTCACTAGAATTTTTGTAGAGCTCCAAAAAATAGTGAAATTTTTTGTGTAAGCTTTTTAAGGTGTAAACTAATTAGGAAAAATATTAAATACCAATTTTGATTACTTATTGCAAGTTATTTAATTAGCTCAATTAAATAATAAATGCAACTTCCAGGAATTTTAGTAATTAAAATATTAATCCAAAAATCATGAAATTTGTTTTTGACACTGTTTTAAGCCATGATTAATCTATAGAAAAAGTTTAAGCTCAATTAGATGAATTTAAATGTATTATTAATTTATGCCCCCAATTAATTAAGTGTTTAAATAAATGTTAATTCATAACTTTAAGTGTTGTGTGCCCTTTTGATTGAGTGACTGAAAGGACCTAATTGGCTTAGAGGGGTGAATAGGCCTTTTTTCAAAACCTAAAACTCACAAACTCGAATTTGCGGAAGTTAAATACCAGACCGGAAGTTCCGGTGGTCTGGATCGGAAGTTCCGGTCAGGGGGACCAGAACTTCCGGTGCAGACCTTCAGAACTTCTGGTGCCCTAAATGAGCTACGAAATCAAAGTGAATCGAGTTGGGATTTCAGATCCAAGTGATACCACACCCTCCTAGAGGTTGTTGATGAATATGTTGAACTCCTCAAGGCTTGGGACCACACCAAATCGTAGATCGGGACCTCCCACCTAAGAAGTTGGGGGTGGAGAGGAAGAACAATAAGAACACAAGAACAAAGGGTAATCAATGCTATCACCACAGCAAGACAAGCTATTTTTGCCGAGGTTCAGCAATCTCCACTAAGGAGTTCCTACTTCCTCATTGTTGAGGTGACCACGAAGGTCCGACCACCAAGGTCTCCTCCCTCAAGCAACCACGAAGGCTAGCTTGAGATTTTCACTAAGGATCAAAGAGTGATACAAACACTTCGGGGTGCCCTCACAAATGAATCAACACGGGCAACCACGAAGAACGCCTAGCCGGCTAGGGTTCCAAGAACCCAAGAGAAACAAACACAAATCAAGCCGGCAAAACGAGGAACCCAAGTGCTCAAGTCGAAGATCGATGCTCCCGCTCTCAAATCTCATGTCCCTAGCTCAAACAATCGAAGATTGAAGCTTGGAGGCAAAGGAGGAGAGAGAGTGGGTGAGTCACAGCTTGGGGAGAGTTGGGAGAGTAGAAATGAAAGTGCAAAGCTCGGGCAACGGTTAGAAATAAAGTGAGTGGCTTATATACTCGAGCTCGGACGAGCCACCGGAAGTTCTGGTGGAAGCCACCGGAACTTCTGGTCAAACCAGATCAGACCGTTGGGCTTGTCAGTCAACTCGGGTTCACCGAAACTTCCGGTGCCATGACCGGAACTTCTGGTCCGTACCAGAACTTCCAGACGGAGCCCAGAACAATTTTCTCGAATGCGGGCACGCGCGCAAACTGCACCAACCGGAACTTCCGGTGCCTGACCGGAACTTCCAGTGAGTACCGGAACTTCCGGACGGAGACCGGAACAAAATACTCGCACGCGGACGCGCGTGGGCGCCAGCGATCGGAACTTCCGGTGCAGCCCACCGGAACTTCCGGTCCAGCTCACCAGAACTTCTGGTCCAGCCCACCAGAACTTCCTGTCCAGCTCTCCAGCCTACTAAGCTTCGACAAGAGCACTTTTTATCCCCATTTTGCCAACTAGATTTGTATCCCTCTTGATAGTGCGGCGTTGCCTACGACTCAAATCAAAATAAACGGTGTTGAAGCCCTTGAGTCGAAGCGCCTTTTGTCCATCAAAATTTAGAGTGCTATAATTCACCAAATATTCTTTTTCAATTCCATCAATGGACTAACACCTGTAGATTACACTTGATAAATATGTTAGTCCCTAATTTGATTGTCATTAATTATCCAAAACCCACACCGGGGGCGAATGCACTTACAAACTCCCCCTTTTTGGTAATTGATGACAACCAATTTAGGCTTACAATAGATAGAAAGAATTGAAGCTTTTGAATTCCAAAATTCAAGTTGAGCTCCCCCTTAATGTATGCATAGGATTTGAAATTTCAAATTTTGATCCAAGTCAAGATTGCATACATTAAGAATAAGCTCCCCCTAAATTTTGCAATCCGTGGGGTGCCTAAGTGTGTGTGAAACAATAAAACGGTGATGCATATGACAGGTTATATCACAAGAATAAATCAAGAGAACTTGAATGGTTATGCAAGAAAGAAAGGACTTAAACTCAACATAACCATTCTTAAATAAACAACCATCATAAGCATCAACACAAAAGGCTAAACAAGCTAAGATAGACATTGAGCAAAAATGTTTTAGCCTACACTCAACCATCACACACACATAGTTCAAGTTTACCACATGGTCCACCACACGAGATAAAAGCCTAACATTTCTCCCCTTTTGGCATCAAATGCCAAAAAGGGTAGGCTCCGAGAGGCTCTAAGGGGCAAAGCCCGCCTCCATATGTGGGATCAATAGTAGCACGGAAGCAAATTGTTGAGCACATAGGTGGGATCAATACCACCCATGCCACAAACCAGCGAGAGACGGTCCTAGAAGTGGTGAACAATATGATATACTCAAACCAACTCAAATATGTCCAGATTTCATGAAATCAGTACATAACTATGGACACATTGAAGCTGTGAAAAATAGGTTTTGAAAGTTTCACACAACTTTTCACAAGAATTTTATCTAATACTAAATCATACAAGTGTGCACAAGATGTCAAGCCACGTTACGAGAATCAATGATATTTAGCTCACGCCTCAAAGCACAAAATCTTGACTCATCTAGAGGCTTTGTGAAGATATCGGCTAGCTGAAATTCGGTTCTCACATGTTGCACGTCGATATCTCCTTTGGCTTGGTGGTCTCTCAAGAAGTGATGGCGAATGTCTATGTGCTTTGTTCTTGAGTGGTTTACAGGATTGTTAGCTAGCTTGATTGCTCCCTCATTGCCACACAAGAGAGGAATCTTACTTTGCTCACAACCAAAGTCTCTCAAGGTTTGTTTCATCCAAAGTAGTTGGGCACAGCAAGCGCCGGCCGCCACATACTCGGCCTCAGCGGTGGATAAGGCAATAGAGTTTTGCTTCTTAGAACTCCATGACACCAAAGACCTACCAAGAAATTGGCATGTCCCGGATGTACTCTTTCGCTCTACCCTGCAACCGGCATAATCCGAGTCGAAATAGTGTTGATGGTCCTTAAGTACCAAATATAGTTATCAAATAAATAAAGAAAAGGATCCAAATGCAACCAACACCTAGACTTAGGGTTTTATCTGACAGAATTCCACGAGTTTTGGTGTTTGTCTGTTTCTGCAGGGGGTTATCAGAAAATACGGAGGAAAGGCCCACACGTCGGGTTTACATAGAGATAATAACGTGTTCACCGATTTTCTATCATCTAGAAGACTCCAGAAGCCATGAGAACGAACGAAAGGCCGAACGGGCCCGGAGGCAGGGCGCCCGCCCTGGCCTGAGAGCCAATCAGGCTCCGTCTCACGGATTATGCTCCACCGACCTAAGGGATCAAGGAAAACCGTGCGATTAATGTCGGTTTGATCCGACGGCCCACGTTCACTTGAGGGGGCTATATAAGCAGGACCCCTGGCCCCTGGAGGAGGCACTCCCTCATTCTTAATTCCTCAAACCCTAATCTCAGGAGGAGAGTCTCTGATCAAGCCCTAAAGCCACCACATCAACTAGATCTCTAGTATAGCATAGCTACATAGGATTAGAACTAGAAGGAGTCAATCTTCGATTGGTTTCCGGATCTGTCAAGAGGATTCTTGGTAATTCCTCTACTGTTCTTCATTGTTCATCTTTGTTCTTCAATATTATGAATACAACTTTGTTCTATTTCAATATATTGATTATGACTATGCTCTACTTGTTTATGTTTGCGATTATATTGTTCTTAGTTTATCGTAGTTATACGCTTGGCTTAGTTAGATTGGAATTATATACATGTTTAGGATCGTATAGCGTTTATCCATCGGATCCATGGGTAAATGATAAATATTGTGTAGACGTGGTGCTTATACCATATTTATCTGCGATTGCACCTTATATGCCGGATCGTGGGGTGGTCCGCGATGGTGACAGCTTCGTTGGTTCTTATATAGTCCCCCTCCCGTGTGTAAGGCAGGCAGAGCAACATTATTACGGGGGAGTGATTGCTATGTTTCTCATCTTCCTTGATAATATCACTATGCATGGGCGTAGTCCTTTCTCGCAATGATTGCCAAGTGTACTTGCACTAACTATGATATGCTAGACTTTATAGTTAAGAATAACTTAGGAAATATCCTTGTAGTTCGTCCTAATACCATGCTAATGACTTGCTAGAATATCTGTTGAGGTGCTTATCATTATTATATGTGGCTAGCTGATCAGATTAATTATCTTTGTCACCATTCATACTTTATCTATATTTTATGTGACACTTACCCTTGTATGCAAGAGATAGATGAATGCTCTCACTTATACATGCAATGATTGATACTCATTCCTATATTCCATTCCATAATCAACATTGATGTTAGTAATCCCTTCCCAGTGGTAAAAATATAAATAACGATACCTGGAATACTTTCCGGTTAAAAGGCAACATCGGTATTAATCTGTGCGCTTGCAGATTGAAAGCATCTAGGCCCCAAGGTTTGGTTTCGGCAATTGATGACAACGCTTTATTACCATGACTAACGTGTGTTTTGCAGAAACGTTGGTAAGTTAGGTCATGGAGGTTATAACTGCTTTGGGCACCATGGTATTCGTGTCCCTTGATGGAAATCGTCTCGGTTTTCAAAAGAGTGACGTCAAGATTAAGGACGGTTAGTTTCGGATGTCGAGGTTTGAGACACATTCGGAATAGTCGTTAGGATCTTCGTTTTTCTCTTTTGGCCGTACTATAAAGGGGGGCATGAACGGGTAGCTTGACCTAGGCGAGTCCTATGTTTAGGTGTGGTGCACACTTATTAAACTTGGCGCTAGGCAACCCTAGAATAGCTCAAAGTTTAGTTGGAAGCAACTTGGTTAAAGTTGCGACGCGTTTTGGAAAGTTTCGGGCTGTTTTCCACTGACCGGACGCGGTCTTCGGCATGACCGGACGCGTCCGGTCAGTACGTAACCGCGGCTAGGGTTTCGGCCCTGACGACCGGACACGGTCCTCGCGAGGACCGGACGCGGTAGTCAGTGGCTGACACGTGTCACTTGAGGGAAACACCCGTCGGACGCGACCTGGGTGTGATCGGCGCGTCCGGTCACAGTCCAGTAAGGTCCAGAGACGACCGAACGCGTCCGGTCATCACCGATCGGACGCGGCCTCGCGTCCGGTGCGAGTACAGTAAGCTCCTTTGCACGATCGGACGCGTCCGGTCACCCCTGACCGGCGCGTCTGGTCATTCAGTTGAAAATCGGGTTTTGACCGTTACGGGCGACCGGCGCGTCCGGTCAGTTCGACCGGCGCGTCCGGTCAGCCCGTGTCAGAACATAACGGTTCATTTTCTTTGAGGGGTGTATAAATACATCCCCTCCACCTCTTTTAGAGGTCTCTTGCTCATTTGAACATCTGAGAAAACCTTTTAGAGTGCAAGGGAGTGCAAGAGCTCTAGTGAGGATAGAGATTTGAGAATCAAAGTTTGAGAGTTCCTCACTAGTGATTAGAGAGTAGCAAGTGTGCATCCATCTCCTCATTTGGGCTAGTTGTGGTCAAGTGAGAGTTCTAGCTTGTTACTCTTGGTGATCGCCATCACCTAGACGGCTTGGTGGTGATTGGGAGTTTGGTGATCATCCGGCGGAGCTTGTGGATGACCCAACTCATGTTGTGAGCGGTTTTGGGTGGTTCACCGCGATGGAGTGTCGAAGAATCAACCCGTAGAGAGCACTTGATCCTTGCGCGGATCAAGGGGGAGCTACACCCTTGCACGGGTGCTCCAACGAGGACTAGTGGGGAGTGGCGACTCTCCGATACCTCGGAAAAATATCGCCGTGTTCCTTGCCCTTTACATTCAAGCATTTACATTCTCGTATTTACTTTCATTGCTTGATTTACTTTCCTAGAATTGCCATGCTAGACTAGGATTGGAAACTAGGGTGCAAAACTTTTATCGGTAGACTCTCTAGAAACACAAGTAGGCAGTAGGGGTGAATTCCGGCTTGTAGGATTTAATTCTTGCAATTAATTTTTAGAAAAGCCCAATTCACCCCCCTCTTGGGCATCTTGATCCTTTCAATTGGTATCGGAGCCGTGTTGCTCCTAATTTAGGCTTTACCGCCTAGAGCAAGATGTCTAACGGGGAAGGACCACCTCCCACCTTTGAGGGGGATGATTTTCCATATTGGAAAATCCGCATGGAGGCGTATCTCGAAGCCATAGATGTCGGGTGCCTTAGAGCCGCAACCCAAGGGCTTCCCGCTATCAAGGATCCCGCAAACCCCATTGGTGATGAGGAGAAGTACGACCGGTGGAATGCAAAGGCCAAAAATGCACTCTACCGGGGCTTAGGCAAAGATATCTTCAATCGTGTGCGTAATGCAAAGAACGCTCATGATTTGTGGGAAAATCTTTGTGCTCTCCATGAGGGAACTAAGAGTGAGCGTGAGGAATGCTATCATATTGCTTTAAAGAAAATTAATTCTTTTGAGATGCTTCCCAAAGAAAGTGCTAATGACATGTACACTCGCTTGAATGTTCTTGTAGAGGACCTCAATGCTCTTGGGCTCACTCAAATGAGCCAATCGGATGTTGCAAGGAGGATCTTGAGTGTTCTTCCCGTTGAGAAGTATGGTCACATTGTCACCGTGCTTCATCAAAGTGATCTCTCCACCGCAACACCGACACAAGTATTGGGGAAGATCAATGCTCATGAGATGTACATGCACATCACTCCGGAAGAGGGCTCATCATCTTCCAAGAAGAAAGACTTTTCCTTCAAAGCTAGCCATGACAAGAAGAAGAAGAAGGGCCAAGCCATAATGGTACAAGAAAGCTCAAGTGAAAGTGATGTCGATGATGAATCACTTGCACTCATGGTGAGAAAGACCACTAAAATGCTAAAGAAGCTCAACAAGAGTGGCATCAAGTTCGATGGCAAGAAAAAGAAATTCTTCACAAGTAGCAAGAGAAAGCTCATCTCGGAGATGGATTGCTACAATTGTGGTGAACTTGGCCACCTAGCTCATCAATGCCCTAGACCACCAAAAGACAAGTTCAAGAACAAGAACAAGGGCAAGAAAAATGATTCAAGTGATGAAGAAGATGAGAAGAAGAAGAACAAGCCATACAAGAAAAAGGATGGCAAGAAGGAGTTCTACAAGAAGAAGAAGGGAGGAAAGGCATACATTGTTGGTGATTGGCTCACCGACATTGAATCATCTTGTGATTCCTCCGAAGATGAGAGCAATGATGAGAAGAGAAGGTTGCCACTTTTGTGATGGGGCCATCATCTTTACCGACATCTTCACCACCACCTTCACCGCCTCCTTCACCATCATCGTCCACTACTCACCTATGCCTTATGGCCAAGGGTGAACGAAAGGTACAAAACCATGATAGTGATGATGATGATAGTGATAGTGATGATGAATATGACGCACCTTCTTATGATGAACTTGTAAAATTGCTAAATAAATACACTAAAATCATAAGAAAGGACAAGAAATGAAAATGATGAGCTTCAAAATGAAAATGAATCACTCTCATCAAAGCTTGAAAATGCTCAAAAGACTAGTGGTGAGCTTAGAGATCAAAATGAAGTTATGTCTTCCACTCTCAAGGAGCTCAAAACCTCAAATAAAGAGCTTAAAGATCAACATGATAAACTTGAGAAGAGGCATGATGAGCTCATCACTAGACATAACTCTTTGAAAGACAAATACACCACATTAAAAATTGACTATGATAGTCTTGTGGTTGCTAATGAACTTGCTCTTGAGACACATGATGCTACTAACAATGTTGTTAAGTGTGATATAGCTACATCATGTGATGATTTGATCATTGAAAGCATTGAGCAAGGTTCTAGTAGCAAAGGCAAGAGTGTGGTTGAGTCAAACAACTATGATGATTATGCCAAGATCAAGTGTGAGAATGAGAAGCTTGCAAATGAGAACAAGAAGCTTAAAGGTTTGATGGCTCTTGAGAAGCAAACAACAAATGAGTCACTCATTGAAGAGAACAAGAAGCTCAAACAAGAAAAAGAGCATCTCAAGACCGGTCTAAGCAAGTTCACAAGAGGTCAATATTTGCAAAGTGAGCTCCTCATGAACACCATAATGAAGATGGATAGAAGTGGTATTGGGTACTTGGCAAATCAAGAGAAGAAGGCAAAAGCTCAACAACAAAGCAAGTCAAAGCCCAAGCCAAAGAGATGTGTTGAGTGTGGTCAAGAAGGTCACTTTGCTCATGAATGCAAAACTCCACCACCACAACCCTTGCCCAAGCATGCTAGACCCTTTTGAAAGGTCTTGATGGCTAGAGGGGGGGTGAATAGCCTTTTAAAATTTTCTACAATGACAAACTAAACAAGTTTATCTATACAACAAATAGCGAGATGCGAGCTTTGCTTAGCCTACGGGGTGTTTGCAAGCCACCTATCCAATTCACAATTCTAGTATATTTGCACTCAACCGCACAAGTCAAACCGAGGAGGTAACTACCACTACAACTAGCAAGCTACACAAAAGAGCTACTTTAGCAAAGCTAACTAGCTAGCAAAGATAACTAAGAAAGTAATACAAGTGAGAGTTAGGAGGGTATCACCGAGGGGCGAAGTATTGAGCCAACCAATATGATCAACAATGAAAAACCAAGACAACCGAACACCGGGATCAATCAATCACAATATGAAAGTGATGACACGAAGATTTATCCCGAGGTTCACGTGCTTGCCGGCACGCTAGTCCCCGTTGTGTCCCTTTTCACCACGTGGTTCGGTGGCTAATCGGTCTCACACCGAGCCTCTCAAAAGGCGCCACAAGAACCTACCAAATGGCAAAAGGTTGCAAATGACACGAGCAATCCACTAATGTTGCCTTTGGCGCTCCGCCGAGGTAGGCACAAACCCCTCACAATCACCGGAGGTGGCCAAGAACAATCACCAACTCTTGCCAACGCCTCCAAGCTGCTCCAAGCCGTCTAGGTGGCGGCAACCACCAAGAGAAACAAGAATCCCGCAGCAAATCAACCACCAAGTGCCAACTAGATGCAATCTCACAATGCAAATGCACTTGGATCACTCAATCTCACTTCGAATATGCAAATAAGCAAGAGAGATGAGTGGGAGGGGAGTTGCTTAGCTCAAAGTGTTCACAAGTATGTCAAATGTCCAAGAGTAAGAGCCTTGAGCCGGCCAATGAGTATTTATAGACGTACCCCTTCGAATATAGCCGTTAGGAACGAGATCCAGCTGAAATCGCGCTGACCGGACGCGCTGGTCCAACTGACCGGACGCTCCGGTCGCGTAACGGCTAGTTAATGAAACGCCGACCGGACGCGCCGGTCGCAACGACCGGACGCGCTGGTCACGACCGGACGCGCCGGTCCCGTGACTGACCGGACGCGCCGGTCAACACTGAGTCACGCAAAACGAACCATCGACCGGACGCGCTGAAGAACTGACTGGACGCCACAGTGCCCGCGTCCGGTCGAAGTCCAGTAAGCTCCCTGGACGACCGGACGCGTCCGGTCGCCTGTGACCGGACGCGCCTCACGTCCGATCGAACAACTGAAATACGTGCAGTCACTGGACACTGACCGGACGCGTCCGGTCAAACAGTGACCGCGTCCGGTGCAGCGTCCGGTGCAGCGTCCGGTCACCACTGTGACCTCCGTTCGCCTCCGTTTGATTTTCGTTTGATTTCCGACTTCTGGCGTAGTGGAAAATAGGCATTTCATTTCCTTGAAATCGCCTGAATCCCGCGCTCGCACGCTCGGCGGGAGGGAGAGAGGACCCCAAACCCTCTCTACCGCTCAAACTCCAACGCCATCGCAAATGTGCTAACACCACCATGTGATCTCATCAAGTGTGAGTGTGTTAGCATTTTCACAATCATTTTTTGAGGCGTTATTAGTTCTATCCAAATGCATATGATCATGAAATGCACACCTAGAGGCACTTAGGAGTTCAATAGCCGCGTCATTCCCCTCTTTATAGTACGGCTATCTATCCTATAATGTAACCACACCCACTAGGTGTCTTGGTTACTAAAATACAACCCTTAAGCATATACCTTTGCCTTGATCACGTAGGGTCGCGTCCAAATCCAAGTGTGGCCATCATGATCACCATGTCCATCTTGCCACCAACCTTGGAATGTACTAATCCTCATATGCTACATACAACTTAGGCATAGGATTAGTACTTAGGCATTGTCACTAATTACTAACACCAAACATAGGACTTTCAATCTCCCCCTTGTTGGTAATTGGTGACAACCCTTTCACAAAGATATTATGATAAAATTTTGATTGAACCCATGTCACATTGTCCAAGTATATTACCATGTGTAAGAAGTATGGACAAGTGATCATGAATTCAAATTGATAGCAATGGCTCCCCCTACATGTATGCTATATGTTTGGATTTTGGAAGCATACATGTTAGATAGGAAAGATTAGGAGCATTGACTACCAATAGGTGCTACGTGTTTTAGATTATAGACCTTTGAAGCGTGATACCATCGGAGTAGGGATAAACACCATCTTAGCACCTTGTGTAGTTAGATACCACTTGGAAAAGCACAAACATAACTAGAAACCTCGTGAGATCAACATTATAAGCAAGGCTCTAGTACCACTTTGAAAAACATGAAGCAAGAAAAATCTAACTACTTCCTATTCATGCTAGTACTTCAATTCATCATTCAAATTATACTAGCAAGTCACCACACAAGCAGAGTATCGGAGAAAAAGAAATGCATAACTATGCATCATACATATGAAGTGCACAAGGAAATGCAACATTCATGTTTAAGAGCTTGCTCCCCCTGCTTGTGTGCTCAAAATTTTAGTTGATGATCCCCTTCTTTTATCGAATTCTCCTCTTTTTAGAATCTATCTTTGTGAACAACATTTTTTCTCCCCCTTTGTGTTGATGATCCCCTTCTTTTATCAAATTCTCCTCTTTTTAGAATCTATCTTTGTGAACAACATTTTTCTCCCCCTTTGTGCTTCTCCCCCTTTGAGTTCTATCTTTGTGAACAATATTTTCTCCCCCTTTGTGCTTCTCCCCCTTTGAGTTCTATCTTTGTGAACAATATTTTCTCCCCCTTTGGCACCAATGACCACAAGGGACCAACTTTAGATAGATTATCATGTTGACTTATGGGGTGAGGATCAAGTTTGTGATTCAACCTAGATTGCTTGCATAGATAAAATGCTTCGGTTTGATCCAAGGGCAAGCTTCTTCACACCTCACTAGAAGGGTTATCATGCACCATGTTGAAGCAAATATTTAGACAAGTGATCTAGATTAAACACTTAGGATCACAAGCTACTTAAACAAGTTATATGCTACCACTAGATCATACAAGTCATGGAAACAATAGTGGCACCATATAAACTTCAAAGTCATTTGATTTTCATGAAAGAGCCTAGAACATGTAAATTATGACTAGATGCACTAACCAAGTCCTTAGCATAGAATGTATGACATGTCAACCAATTGTACCTTGGGGCTCGAAGGAGAGGCATGTCATATCATGGAGGTGCATCAACTCATGTTGGAGAAGTCAAGTATGTTCAACTCATTCTTTAGCTTGTGAAATCTCTTCTCATCAAGTGGCTTGGTGAATAGATCGGCTAGTTGATATTCGGTGCCCACACTCTCAATAGCAATGTCACCCTTTTGTTGATGATCTCTAATAAAATGATGACGAACATCAATATGCTTTGTTCTTTGATGTTGAACCGGATTGTTGGTTAGCTTCACGGCACTTTCATTGTCACATAGCAATGGCACATTCTTGAAATTGATTCCAAAATCCTTCAATGTTGCCTTCATCCACAAGATTTGTGCACAACAACTACCCGCGGCGATGTATTCGGCTTTGGCGGTAGATAGTGCAATACTATTTTGCTTCTTGGATGACCATGAGACAAGTGATCTTCTCAACAATTGACAAGTCCCGGAAGTGCTCTTTCTCTCCACTTTGTCACCGGTATAGTCGGAATCCGAATATCCAACTAGCTCAAAGCTTGCACCTTTGGGATACCATAATCCAACATCTTGTGTATGCTTCAAATACCTCAATATTCTCTTTGTTGCCTTCAAATGACTTTCTCTTGGTGAGGCTTTAAATCTTGCACACATACATACACTAAACATCACATCGGGCCTTGATGCCGTCACATAGAGTAGGCTACCAATCATTGATCTATATAGCTTTTGATCCACCATGTTGCCACTCTTGTCACTATCCAAACTTCCACTAGTGCCCATTGGGGTTGTAATGCCCTTTGCATCTTCCATGCCAAACTTCTTGAGCATATCTTTGATGTACTTGGTTTGGCTCACAAATGTTCCTTCCTTCATTTGTTTGATTTGAAGTCCAAGAAAGAAACTAAGTTCACCGATCATTGACATCTCAAATTCCTTTGCCATCATTTTCCCAAACTCATCACAATAATCTTGATTGGTTGAACCAAAGATGATATCATCAACATATATTTGCAATACAAACAAATCTTTCCCAATCTTCTTGGTGAAGAGAGTAGTATCCACTTTGCCCATGACAAATCCTTTGGTTAGCAAGAAGTCTCTCAATCTTTCATACCATGCTCTAGGTGCTTGTTTCAATCCATACAAAGCTTTTCTCAATTTATAGACATGATTGGGTTTCTTGTCATCTTCAAAACCGGGAGGTTGCTCCACATACACCTCTTCTTGAATGTACCCATTGAGAAATGCACTCTTCACATCCATTTGATATAGCTTGATATTGTGAGCACAAGCATAGGCAAGTAAGATCCTAATTGCTTCCAATCTTGCAACCGGGGCATAAGTTTCACCAAAGTCAAGATCCTCTATTTGTGTGTAACCTTGAGCCACTAGTCTTGCTTTGTTCCTTACTACTATCCCATCTTGATCTTGCTTGTTGCGAAAGACCCATCTTGTTCCAATGACATTGTGATCCTTAGGCCTCTCAACTAGTTCCCATACTTCATTTCTCTTGAAGTTGTTGAGCTCTTCATGCATTGCATTTACCCAATCCGGATCTCTCAATGCCTTATCAATGTCCTTGGGTTCTTCCATTGACACAAAAGAAGAGTGAGCACAAAATGATGCCAATCTTGATCTAGTTTGAACTCCCCTTTGTATGTCACCAATGATGGAATCCAATGGATGGTCCCTTGCAATGTTGGTTGGTTGAAGCACTTGCACTTGATTGCTTGGATGTTGATGTTGATCATGAGTTGGAGATGATGAACTAGTCACTTGTTGATCTTGTTGCACTTGAGATGATGTACTAGCTTGATTTTGCACAAGAGACCCACTAGCTTGTGTAATTGGACTTTGGAGCACTTGATCTTTGTTGTCATCCACATCAATCACTTGCTTCGGCCTAATATCACCAATATCCATTTCTTTCATAGCATTGGTCAATTGAGTTCCTCTCACATCATCCAAGTTATTTTCCTCATCTTGGGAGCCATTTGTTTCATCAAACTCAACATCATGAACTTCCTCAAGTAAACCACTAGCTAAATTCCAAACTCTATAAGCTTTGCTAGTAGTGGAGTAACCAAGTAGGAATCCTTCATCACATTTCTTCTCAAACTTGCTTAATCTAGTGCCTTTCTTCAAGATGTAACATTTGCAACCAAAAACCCGAAAGTATGCAATGTTGAGCTTTCTTCCATTTAAGATCTCATATGGTGTCTTCTCTAGGAACTTGTGGCAATAGAGGCGGTTGCTATAGAAGCAAGCCGTGTTGATTGCTTCGGCCCAAAATGAATGACTCACATTATACTCATTCAACATTGATCTTGCCATATCAATCAAAGTTCTATTCTTTCTCTCAACTAGGCCATTTGATTGAGGTGTATACTTGGCCGAAAATTGATGTTTGATTCCAAGCTCATCACATAGCTCATCAATTCTTGTATTTCTAAACTCACTTCCATTGTCACTTCTCACTTTCTTGATTGTGGTCTCAAATTCATTTTGCACTCTCTTGATGAACTTCTTGAATATGTCAAATACATCACTCTTATCCCCAAGAAAGAATACCCATGTGTATCTAGTGAAATCATCCACAATCACAAACCCATACTTGTTGCCACCAATGCTTGTGTATGTAGTTGGCCCAAATAAATCCATGTGCAACAACTCAAATGCCTTGGAAGTACTCATAATGCTTTTCAATGGATGAGTGTTGCCTACTTGCTTTCCGGCTTGACATGCACTACATAGCTTATCTTTCTCAAATGTGACATCCTTCAAGCCTCTAACTAAGTCATGCTTCACTAACTTGTTCAATTGCTTCATGCCAACATGACCAAGTCTTCTATGCCATAACCAACCCATACTTGATTTGGTGAGCAAACATGTTGAGAGTTGAGTGTCACTAGCATTGAAATCAACCAAGTATAGATTCTCATATCTAAAACCCTTGAAGATCAAATTAGAGCCATCAACACTAATTATCTCCACATCATCAACACCAAATATGCACTTGAAACCTAGATCACACAATTGAGCAATCGAGAGAAGATTGAAGTTTAACTTTTCAACTAGGAGCACATTGGAAATGCTATGATCATTTGAGATTGCAATCCTTCCAAGAGCCTTCACATCACCCTTGCTATTGTCACCAAATGTGATACTATCAATGCCACTATCATTTGATTTGAGAGAGTTGAACATTCTTGAATCACCGGTCATATGTTGAGAGCACCCACTATCAAGCACCCAATGCCTTCCTCCGGCCTTGTAATTTACCTACAAAATAAATTAATGTTTCTTAGGTACCCATACTTGTTTGGGTCCTTGGAGGTTAGTAACTAAGCTCTTTGGTACCCAAATGGCCTTCTTCTTTGGACCCACAATTGGTGTACCAACAAACCTAGCATGCACACCTTTCTCACCCTTGGTAAGCACATAACAAGAATCAAAAGGAATGTAATCCATTTTAGCATGAAACTTGTTGTTGTTCTTGTTCATTTTATTACAATTAATCTCTAGATGCCCAACTTGCTTGCATCTATTGCAATAACGACCATTGCTCTTCACAAAGCGAGGCTTTGGAGTAGCAAAGGCCGCCTTGCCCTTCTTGGGAGTATAGCCCAAACCCTCTTTGTTAAGAGAGAACCTTTGACTACCCAAGCATTTTAGCAAGCGGGCATCCCCACCATAGGCATTGCCTAATGCGCGGGTGAGATCATCCACTTCTCTCTTGAGAGTCTTATTTTCAACCACAAGTGATGAATCACTAGTAGTAGAGATAGAGTTGGTTGTGGTGGATGATGATGAGCTACATGAAGCATTAGTAGGACAAACAAATAAAGAATCATCAATAATATCACATGTTAGTCCAATATCACAAGTGGCAATCACTTGCTCCTCCTTAGCTTCCTTCATGAGCTTCTCCAACTTGAGGTCCTTCTCCTTGATGAGCTCAAGTAGAGAGGAGTGGGCTTCCTTAAGCCTAGTGTGAGCAACTTCAAGGTCCTCGTGGTCTTCCTTTAGACACTCACGAGAGGCCTCTAGCTCATCAAAAGATTTCCTAAGAGCTTTAAGCTCTTGTTCAATTCCTTTGCACTCCTTACTCTTTTTGAGAGCAACAAGCTCTTCCATCAAGGCATCATTTTCATTGCTCTTGGCAATGAGCTCTTGCTCCAAGATTTTGCACTTCTTGGTTGTCCTCTTGTAGCCCTTGCTCATTTGATCTATTATGCCCAATAGATCATCCTTGGAGTAGTCCTCATCCTCCTCATCATCACTCCTACAACCATCACTAGCACAAGAATCATCATCACTATCATCATATTTTACCTTGGTAGGCTTGGCCATAAGGCATGTCGATGTAGTGTCGAAGATGGATGGCTTGTTGGAGAGGGTGATGCTTGCAATGGCTCGCCGAGTGGTCCTCTCATCATCACTAGAGCTATCATCATCACTATCGGAGTTATCACTATCCCAAGTGACCACATAGCCACCACCCTTCTTCTTCTTATTGATAGTGAAGCTCTTCTTCTCTTTCTTCTCCTTCTTATCCTTCTTGTTCTTCTTCAACTTCAACTCCCTATCATGATATCTTTTGTCTTCATAGGGACACTTTGCCACTACATGATCGGGGCTATTGCAATTGTAGCAAAGCACCTCCTTTGCCTTCATGAAGTCCCTTCTCTTCCTTGCACCATATCCTTTCTTCTTCATGAACCTCCCCATCTTGTGCACTAGGAGGGCCATGGTCTCATCATCGAATGGATCATCATCATCGCTCTCCACCTTGCTCTTGCCCTTAGAAGTTGAGGCCTTGAATGCAATGGGCTTCTCTTGCTTGACCTTGATCTCCTTCTTCTCATCTTCATCTTCATCATCATCATATTGAGCATCGGTCATGACATCTCCAAGCACTTGGTTTGGAGTTACCTTGTCCAAACCCTCTCTTTGGATCATCTTCCTCAAGATAGCAAACTTCTTAGGTAAGTTCATCAAGAACTTATGTGAGAAGTCCTTGTCCTCAACCTTCTCTCCAAGCCCCTTGAGATCATTGACAATGACTTGGAGCCTATAGAACATCTCCGGTATAGACTCATCATCCTTCATCTTGAAGCTTGCAAACTTATCCTTGAGCATATAGAGCTTGGCACTCTTTACCGTTGAAGTGCCCTCATATGTTTCCTCTAATCTTGTCCACACTTCACTTGCCATCTCAAGATCCTTGATTTGCTCAAAGACCTTTGCATCAATCCCATTGTAGAGAGTGTTGAGAGCCATAGTGTTGCATTGGTTGTTGATGCGGTCATTGTTGGTGAGGTTGTCGGGTTCAATGATTGCATAATCATGATGTGTAACCTCCCAAACCTTCTCATTGATAGAGCCAAGATATTGCTTCATCTTTCTTTTCCAATGATCAAAAGATGAGACACCATCAAAGAATGGAGGCTTGCCCCCGACATGGTTGAACACAACTTGAGCCATCTTACACCGAGGTTGTTAAGCCTTACAAACGGTGACCACGGCTCCGATACCACATGAAAGGTCTTGATGGCTAGAGGGGGGGTGAATAGCCTTTTAAAATTTTCTACAATGACAAACTAAACAAGTTTATCAATACAACAAATAGCGAGATGCGAGCTTTGCTTAGCCTACGGGGTGTTTGCAAGCCACCTATCCAATTCACAATTCTAGTATATTTGCACTCAACCGCACAAGTCAAACCGAGGAGGTAACTACCACTACAACTAGCAAGCTACACAAAAGAGCTACTTTAGCAAAGCTAACTAGCTAGCAAAGATAACTAAGAAAGTAATACAAGTGAGAGTTAGGAGGGTATCACCGAGGGGCGAAGTATTGAGCCAACCAATATGATCAACAATGAAAAACCAAGACAACCGAACACCGGGATCAATCAATCACAATATGAAAGTGATGACACGAAGATTTATCCCGAGGTTCACGTGCTTGCCGGCACGCTAGTCCCCGTTGTGTCCCTTTTCACCACGTGGTTCGGTGGCTAATCGGTCTCACACCGAGCCTCTCAAAAGGCGCCACAAGAACCTACCAAATGGCAAAAGGTTGCAAATGACACGAGCAATCCACTAATGTTGCCTTTGGCGCTCCGCCGAGGTAGGCACAAACCCCTCACAATCACCGGAGGTGGCCAAGAACAATCACCAACTCTTGCCAATGCCTCCAAGCTGCTCCAAGCCGTCTAGGTGGCGGCAACCACCAAGAGAAACAAGAATCCCGCAGCAAATCAACCACCAAGTGCCAACTAGATGCAATCTCACAATGCAAATGCACTTGGATCACTCAATCTCACTTCGAATATGCAAAGAAGCAAGAGAGATGAGTGGGAGGGGAGTTGCTTAGCTCAAAGTGTTCACAAGTATGTCAAATGTCCAAGAGTAAGAGCCTTGAGCCGGCCAATGAGTATTTATAGACGTACCCCTTCGAATATAGCCGTTAGGAACGAGATCCAGCTGAAATCGCGCTGACCGGACGCGCTGGTCCAACTGACCGGACGCTCCGGTCGCGTAACGGCTAGTTAATGAAACGCCGACCGGACGCACCGGTCGCAACGACCGGACGCGCTGGTCACGACCGGACGCGCCGGTCCCGTGACTGACCGGACGCGCCGGTCAACACTGAGTCGCGCAAAACGAACCATCGACCGGACGCGCTGAAGAACTGACTGGACGCCTGAAAGTCCTATGTTTGGTGTTGGTAATTAGTGACAATGCCTAAGTACTAATCCTATGCCTAAGTTGTTTGTAGCATATGAGGATTAGTACATTCCAAGGTTGGTGGCAAGATGGACATGGTGATCATGGTGGCCACACTTGGATTTGGAAGCAACCCTACGTCATCAAGGCAAAGGTATATGCTTAAGGGTTGTGTTTTAGTAACCAAGACACCTAGTGGGTGTGGTTACATTATAGGATAGATAGCCGTACTATAAAGAGGGGAATGACGCGGCTATTGAACTCCTAAGTGCCTCTAGATGTGCATTTCATGATCATATGCATTTGGATAGAACTAATAACGCCTCGAAAAATGATTGTGAAAATGCTAACACACATGCACATGGTGATGATCACTTGGTGGTGTTAGCACGTTTGCGACGGCGTTGGAGTTTAAGCGGTAGAGAGGGTTTGGGGTTCTCTCTCCCTCCCGCCGAGCGTGCGAGCGCGGGATTCAGGCGATTTCGGGGAAATGAAATGCCTATTTTCCACTACGCCGGAAGTCGAAAATCAAACGAAATTCAAACGGAGGCGAACGGAGGTCACAGTGGTGACCGGACGCAGCACCGGACGCAGCACCGGACGCTGCACCGGACGCTGCACCGGACGCGGTCACTGTTCGACCGGCGCGTCCGGTCAGTGTCCAGTATCTGCGCTTGTTTCGGTTGTTTCATCGGACGCGAGGCGCGTCCGGTCACAGGCCACCGGACGCGTCCGGTCGTCCAGGGAGCTTACTGGACTCCCACCGGACGCGGTCACTGTGGCGTCCGGTCGGTTCACCAGCGCGTCCGGTCGTTGGTTCGTTTTGCGCGACTCGGTGTTGACCGGCGCGTCCGGTGAGTCACGGGACCGGCGCGTCCGGTCGTGACCAGCGCGTCCGGTCGTTACGACCGGCGCGTCCGGTCAGTGTTTCGAAAATTAGCCGTTGCGGCACCGGCGCGTCCGGTCAGTTGGACCAGCGCGTCCGGTGCAGCGCGTGTTCAGCTGAATCTCGTTCCTAACGGCTATATTCGAAGGGGTATGTCTATAAATACTCGTTGGCCGGCTCAAGGCTCTATCTCTTGCACTTTTGACATACTTGTGAGCACTTTGAGCTAAGCAACTCCCCTCCCACTCATCTCTCTTGCTTGTTTGCTTATTCAAAGTGAGATTGAGTGATCCAAGTGCATTTGCATTGTGAGATTGCATCTAGTTGGCACTTGGTGGTTGATTTGCTGCGGGATTCTTGTTTCTCTTGGTGGTTGCCGCCACCTAGACGGCTTGGAGCAGCTTGGAGGCGTTGGCAAGAGTTGGTGATTGTTCTTGGCCACCTCCGGTGATTGTGAGGGGTTTGTGCCTACCTCGGCGAAGCGCCAAAGGCAACATTAGTGGATTGCTCGTGTCATTTGCAACCTTTTGCCATTTGGTAGGTTCTTGTGGCGCCTTTTGAGAGGCTCGGTGTGAGACCGATTAGCCACCGAACCACGTGGTGAAGAGGGACACAACGGGGACTAGCGTGCCGGCAAGCACGTGAACCTCGGGATAAATCTTCGTGTCATCACTTTCATAATTGTGATTGATTGATCCCGGTGTTCGGTTATCTTGGTATTCATTGTTGATCATATTGGTTGGCTCATTACTTCGCCCCTCGGTGAAACTCTCCTAACTCAACTCCGCATTACTTTCTTAGTTATCTTTGCTAGCTAGTTGTAGTTGTAGTTACCTTCTCGGTTTAACTTGTGCGGTTGAGTGCCTTTTTTACTAGTATTGAGAATTGGATAGGTGGCTTGCAAACACCCCGTAGGCTAAGCAAAACTCGCATCTCGCTATTTGTTATATTGATAAACTTGTTTAGCTTGTCTTGTAGAAAGTTTTAAAAGGCTATTCACCCCCCCTCTAGCCATCTAGACCTTTCAAGTGGTATCGGAGCCGTGGTCACCGTTTGCAAGGCTTAACAACCTCGGTGCAAGATGGCTCAAGTTATGTTCAACCATGTTAATGGCAAGCCTCCATTCTTTGATGGCGTCTCTTCCTTTGATCATTGGAAAAGGAAGATGAAGCAATATCTAGGCAATATACATGAGAAGGTTTGGGATGTGACCAATGAAGGATACATCATTCTTGATGAGGAAAATCTCTCTCCAAATGACCGTATCAACAAACAATGCAACACGGCGGCACTTGACACAATCTACCGTGCCATTGATGACAAAGTGTTTGAGCAAATCAAAGATCTTGAAAAGGCAAATGAGCTTTGGATAAGGCTTGAAGAAACATATGAAGGCACTTCAACGGTAAAAAGTGCCAAGCTATATATGCTCAAGGACAAGTTCTCCACGTTCAAGATGAAGGATGATGAATCCATCCCGGAGATGTTCTATAGGCTCCAAGTCATTGTCAATGATCTCAAGGGGCTTGGAGAGAAGGTTGAGGACAAGGACTTCTCACACAAGTTCTTGATGTGCTTACCCAAGAAGTTTGCCACCTTGAGAAGAATGATCTTTAGAGAGGGATTGGACAAGGTCAAACCAACCGATGTGCTTGGAGATATAATGACCGATGCCCAATACAATGATGATGAAGATGAGGTAGAAGAGAAGAAGGAGACAAAGGTCAAGCAAGAGAAGCCCATTGCATTCAAGGCTTCATCTTCTAAGGGCAAGAGCAAGGTGGAGAGTGATGATGATGATCCTTTCGATGATGAGACCATGGCCCTCCTAGTGCACAAGATGGGGAGGTTCATGAAGAAGAAAGGATATAGTGCAAGGAAGAGAAGGGACTTCATGAAGGCAAAGGAGGTGCTTTGCTATAATTGCAATAGCCCCGATCATGTAGTGGCAAAGTGCCCCTATGAAGACAAAAGATATCATGATGGGGAGTTGAAGTTGAAGAAGAACAAGAAGGACAAGAAGGAGAAGAAAGAGAAGAAGAGCTTCACTATCAACAAGAAGAAGAAGGGTGGTGGCTATGTGGTCACTTGGGATAGTGATAACTCCGATAGTGATGATGATAGCTCTAGTGATGATGAGAGGACCACTCGGCGAGCCATTGCAAGCATCGCCCTCTCCAACAAGCCATCCATCTTCGACACTACATCGACATGCCTTATGGCCAAGCCTACCAAGGTAAAATATGATGATAGTGATGATGATTCTTGTGCTAGTGATGGTTGTAGGAGTGATGATGAGGAGGATGAGGACTACTCCAAGGATGATCTATTGGGCATAATAGATCAAATGAGCAAGGGCTACAAGAGGACAACCAAGAAGTGCAAAATCTTAGAGCAAGAGCTCATTGCCAAGAGCAATGAAAATGATGCCTTGATGGAGGAGCTTGTTGCTCTCAAAAAGAGTAAGGAGTGCAAAGGAATTGAACAAGAGCTTAAAGCTCTTAGGAAATCCTTTGATGAGCTAGAGGCCTCTCGTGAGTGTCTAAAGGAAGACCACGAGGACCTTGAAGTTGCTCACACTAGGCTTAAGGAAGCCCACTCCTCTCTACTTGAGCTCATCAAGGAGAAGGACCTCAAGTTGGAGAAGCTCATGAAGGAAGCTAAGGAGGAGCAAGTGATTGTCACTTGTGATATTGGACTAACATGTGATATTATTGATGATTCTTTATTTGTTGGTCCTACTAATGCTTCATGTAGCTCATCATCATCCACCACAACCAACTCTACCTCTACTACTAGTGATTCATCACTTGTGGTTGAGAATGAGACTCTCAAGAGAGAGGTGGATGATCTCACCCGCGCTTTAGGCAATGCCTATGGTGGGGATGCCCGCTTGCTAAAATGCTTGGGTAGCCAAAGGTTCTCTCTTAACAAAGAGGGTTTGGGCTATACTCCCAAGAAGGGCAAGGCGGCCTTTGCTACTCCAAAGTCTCGCTTTGTGAAGAGCAATGGTCGTTATTGCAATAGATGCAAGCAAGTTGGGCATCTAGAGATTAATTGTAATAAAATGAACAAGAACAACAACAAGTTTCATGCTAAAATGGATTACATTCCTTTTGATTCTTGTTATGTGCTTACCAAGGGTGAGAAAGGTGTGCATGCTAGGTTTGTTGGTACACCAATTGTGGGTCCAAAGAAGAAGGCCATTTGGGTACCAAAGAGCTTAGTTACTAACCTCCAAGGACCCAAACAAGTATGGGTACCTAAGAAACATTAATTTATTTTGTAGGTAAATTACAAGGCTGGAGGAAGGCATTGGGTGCTTGATAGTGGGTGCTCTCAACATATGACCGGTGATTCAAGAATGTTCAACTCTCTCAAATCAAATGATAGTGGCATTGATAGTATCACATTTGGTGACAATAGCAAGGGTGATGTGAAGGCTCTTGGAAAGATTGCAATCTCAAATGATCATAGCATTTCCAATGTGCTCCTAGTTGAAAAGTTGAACTTCAATCTTCTCTCAGTTGCTCAATTGTGTGATCTCGGTTTCAAGTGCATATTTGGTGTTGATGATGTGGAGATTATTAGTGTTGATGGCTCTAATTTGATCTTCAAGGGCTTTAGATATGAGAATCTATACTTGGTTGATTTCAATGCTTGTGACACTCAACTTTCAACATGCTTGCTCACCAAATCAAGTATGGGTTGGTTATGGCATAGAAGACTTGGTCATGTTGGCATGAAGCAATTGAACAAGTTAGTGAAGCATGACTTAGTTAGAGGCTTGAAGGATGTCACATTTGAGAAAGATAAGCTATGTAGTGCATGTCAAGCCGGAAAGCAAGTAGGCAACACTCATCCATTGAAGAGCATCATGAGTACTTCCAAGGCATTTGAGTTGTTGCACATGGATTTATTTGGGCCAACTACATACACAAGCATTGGTGGCAACAAGTATGGGTTTGTGATTGTGGATGATTTCACTAGATATACATGGGTATTCTTTCTTGTGGACAAAAGTGATGTATTTGACATATTCAAGAAGTTCATCAAGAGAGTGCAAAATGAGTTTGAGACCACAATCAAGAAAGTGAGAAGTGACAATGGAAGTGAGTTTAGAAATACAAGAATTGATGAGCTATGTGAGGAGCTTGGAATCAAACATCAATTCTCGGCCAAGTATACACCTCAATCAAATGGCCTAGTTGAAAGGAAGAATAGAACTTTGATTGATATGGCAAGATCAATGTTAAATGAGTATAATGTGAGTCATTCATTTTGGGCCGAAGCAATCAACACGGCTTGTTTCTATAGCAACCGCCTCTATTGCCACAAGTTTCTAGAGAAGACACCATATGAGATCTTAAATGGAAGAAAGCCCAACATTGCATACTTTCGGGTATTTGGTTGCAAATGCTATATCTTGAAGAAGGGCACTAGATTGAGCAAGTTTGAAAAGAAATGTGATGAAGGATTCTTACTTGGTTATTCCACTACTAGCAAAGCTTATAGAGTTTGGAATTTGGCTAGTGGTTTACTTGAGGAAGTTCATGATGTTGAGTTTGATGAAACAAATGGCTCTCAAGATGAGGAAAATAACTTGGATGATGTGAGAGGAACTCAATTGACCAATGCTATGAAAGAAATGGATATTGGTGATATTAGGCCAAAGCAAGTGATTGATGTGGATGACAACAAAGATCAAGTACTCCAAAGTCCAATTACACAAGCTAGTGGGTCTCTAATGCAAAATCAAGCTAGTACATCATCTCAAGTACAACAAGATCAACAAGTGGCTAGTTCATCATCTCCAATTCATGATCAACATCAACATCCAAGCAATCAAGTGCAAGTGCTTCAACCAACCAACATTGCTAGAGATCATCCATTAGATTCCATCATTGGTGACATACAAAGGGGAGTTCAAACTAGATCAAGATTGGCATCGTTTTGTGCTCACTCTTCTTTTGTGTCAATAGAAGAACCCAAGGACATTGATAAAGCATTGAGAGATCCGGATTGGGTAAATGCAATGCATGAAGAGCTCAACAACTTCAAGAGAAATGAAGTGTGGGAACTAGTTGAGAGGCCTAAGGATCACAATGTCATTGGAACAAGATGGGTCTTTCGCAACAAGCAAGATCAAGATGGGATAGTAGTAAGGAACAAAGCAAGACTAGTGGCTCAAGGTTACACACAAATAGAGGGTCTTGACTTTGGTGAAACTTATGCCCCGGTTGCAAGATTGGAAGCAATTAGGATCTTACTTGCCTATGCTTGTGCTCATAATATCAAGCTATATCAAATGGATGTGAAGAGTGCATTTCTCAATGGGTACATTCAAGAGGAGGTGTATGTGGAGCAACCTCCCGGTTTTGAGGATGACAAGAAACCCAACCATGTATATAAGTTAAGGAAAGCTTTGTATGGATTGAAGCAAGCACCTAGAGCATGGTATGAAAGATTGAGGGACTTCTTGCTATCCAAAGGATTTGTCATGGGCAAAGTTGATACAACACTATTCACCAAGAAGATTGGGAAAGACTTGTTTGTGTTGCAAATATATGTTGATGATATCATCTTCGGTTCAACCAATCAAGATTATTGTGATGAGTTTGGAAAAATGATGGCAAAGGAATTTGAAATGTCAATGATTGGTGAACTTAGTTTCTTTCTTGGACTTCAAATCAAACAAATGAAGGAAGGAACATTTGTGAGCCAAACCAAGTACATCAAAGATATGCTCAAGAAGTTTGGCATGGAAGATGCAAAGGGCATTACAACCCCAATGGGCACTAGTGGAAGTTTGGATAGTGACAAGAGTGGCAACATGGTGGATCAAAAGCTATATAGATCAATGATTGGTAGCCTACTCTATGTGACGGCATCAAGGCCCGATGTAATGTTTAGTGTATGCATGTGTGCAAGATTTCAAGCCTCACCAAGAGAAAGTCATTTGAAGGCAACAAAGAGAATATTGAGGTACTTAAAGCATACACAAGATGTTGGATTATGGTATCCCAAAGGTGCAAGCTTTGAGCTAGTTGGATATTCGGATTCTGACTATGCCGGTGACAAAGTGGAGAGAAAGAGCACCTCCGGGACTTGTCAATTGTTGGGAAGATCACTTGTCTCATGGTCATCCAAGAAGCAAAATAGTATTGCACTATCTACCGCCGAAGCCGAATACATCGCCGCGGGTAGTTGTTGTGCACAAATCTTGTGGATGAAGGCAACATTGAAGGATTTTGGAATCAATTTCAAGAATGTGCCATTGCTATGTGACAATGAAAGTGCCATGAAGCTAACCAACAATCCGGTTCAACATCAAAGAACAAAGCATATTGATGTTCGTCATCATTTCATTAGAGATCATCAACAAAAGGGTGACATTGCTATTGAGAGTGTGGGCACCGAAGATCAACTAGCCGATCTATTCACCAAGCCACTTGATGAGAAGAGATTTCACAAGCTAAAGAATGAGTTGAACATAATTGACTTCTCCAACATGAGTTGATGCATCCCAATGTTATGACATGCCTCTCCTTCGAGCCCCAAGGTAAAATTGGTTGACATGTCATACATTCTATACTAAGGACATGTTTTAGTGCATCTAGTCATGATTTCTTATGTTCTAGGCTCATTCATGAAAATCAAATGAATTTGAAGTTTATATGGTGCCACTATTGTTTCCATGACTTGTATGATCTAGTGGTAGCATATAACTTGTTTAAGTAGCTTGTGATCCTAAGCGTTTAATCTAGATCACTTGTCTAAATATTTGCTTCAACATGGTGCATGATAACCCTTCTAGTGAGGTGTGAAGAAGCTTGCCCTTGGATCAAACCGAAGCATTTTATTTATGCAAGCAATCTAGGTTGAATCATAAACTTGATCCTCACCCCATAGTTCAACATGATAATCTATCTAAAATTGGTCCCTTGTGGTCATTGGTGCCAAAGGGGGAGAAAATGTTGTTCACAAAGATAGAGAAGCACAAAGGGGGAGAAAAATGTTGTTCACAAAGATAGATCCTAAAATGGGAGAATTGATAAAAGAAGGGGATCAACTAAAATTTTGAGCACACAAGTAGGGGGAGCAAGCTCTTAAACATGAATGTTGCATTTCTTTGTGCACTCATATGTATGATGCATAGTTATGCATTTCTTTTTCTCTAATACTTTGCTTGTGTGGTGACTTGCTAGTATACAATTGAATGGTGTATTGAAGTACTAGCATGAATAGGAAGTAGTTAGATTGTTCTTGCTTCATGTTTTTCAAGTGGTACTAGAACCTTGCTTTTAACGTTGATCTCACGAGGTTTCTAGTTTTGTTTGTGCTTTTCAAGTGCTATCTAACTACACAAGGTGCTAAGATGGTGTTTATCGCTACTCCGATGGTATCACGCTTCAAAGGTTTATAATCTAAAACACTTAGCACCCATTGGTAGTCAATGCTCCTAATCTTTCCTATCTAACATGTATGCTTCCAAAATCCAAACATATAGCATACATGTAGGGGGAGCCATTGCTATCAATTTGAATTCATGATCACTTGTCCATACTTCTTACACATGGTAATATACTTGGACAATGTGACATGGGTTCAATCAAAATTTTATCATAATATCTTTGTGAAAGGGTTGTCACCAATTACCAACAAGGGGGAGATTGAAAGTCCTATGTTTGGTGTTGGTAATTAGTGACAATGCCTAAGTACTAATCCTATGCCTAAGTTGTTTGTAGCATATGAGGATTAGTACATTCCAAGGTTGGTGGCAAGATGGACATGGTGATCATGGTGGCCACACTTGGATTTGGAAGCAACCCTACGTGATCAAGGCAAAGGTATATGCTTAAGGGTTGTGTTTTAGTAACCAAGACACCTAGTGGGTGTGGTTACATTATAGGATAGATAGCCGTACTATAAAGAGGGGAATGACGCGGCTATTGAACTCCTAAGTGCCTCTAGATGTGCATTTCATGATCATATGCATTTGGATAGAACTAATAACGCCTCGAAAAATGATTGTGAAAATGCTAACACACATGCACATGGTGATGATCACTTGGTGGTGTTAGCACGTTTGCGACGGCGTTGGAGTTTAAGCGGTAGAGAGGGTTTGGGGTTCTCTCTCCCTCCCGCCGAGCGTGCGAGCGCGGGATTCAGGCGATTTCGGGGAAATGAAATGCCTATTTTCCACTACGCCGGAAGTCGAAAATCAAACGAAATTCAAACGGAGGCGAACGGAGGTCACAGTGGTGACCGGACGCAGCACCGGACGCAGCACCGGACGCTGCACCGGACGCTGCACCGGACGCGGTCACTGTTCGACCGGCGCGTCCGGTCAGTGTCCAGTATCTGCGCTTGTTTCGGTTGTTTCATCGGACGCGAGGCGCGTCCGGTCACAGGCCACCGGACGCGTCCGGTCGTCCAGGGAGCTTACTGGACTCCCACCGGACGCGGTCACTGTGGCGTCCGGTCGGTTCACCAGCGCGTCCGGTCGTTGGTTCGTTTTGCGCGACTCGGTGTTGACCGGACGCGTCCGGTCGCCTGTGACCGGACGCGCCTCGCGTCCGATCGAACAACTGAAATACGCGCAGTCACTGGACACTGACCGGACGCGTCCGGTCAAACAGTGACCGCGTCCGGTGCAGCGTCCGGTGCAGCGTCCGGTCACCACTGTGACCTCCGTTCGCCTCCGTTTGATTTTCGTTTGATTTCCGACTTCTGGCGTAGTGGAAAATAGGCATTTCATTTCCTTGAAATCGCCTGAATCATGCGCTCGCACGCTCGGCGGGAGGGAGAGAGGACCCCAAACCCTCTCTACCGCTCAAACTCCAACGCCGTCGCAAATGTGTTAACACCACCATGTGATCTCGTCAAGTGTGAGTGTGTTAGCATTTTCACAATCATTTTTTGAGGCGTTATTAGTTCTATCCAAATGCATATGATCATGAAATGCACACCTAGAGGCACTTAGGAGTTCAATAGCCGCGTCATTCCCCTCTTTATAGTACGGCTATCTATCCTATAATGTAACCACACCCACTAGGTGTCTTGGTTACTAAAATACAACCCTTAAGCATATACCTTTGCCTTGATCACGTAGGGTCGCGTCCAAATCCAAGTGTGGCCATCATGATCACCATGTCCATCTTGCCACCAACCTTGGAATGTACTAATCCTCATATGCTACATACAACTTAGGCATAGGATTAGTACTTAGGCATTGTCACTAATTACCAACACCAAACATAGGACTTTCACCTTTGCCTTCAATGCTCATTACATGCTAAGAAAAGATTCAAATGGAAATATGAAAGTCATGTTCTTGGGTCCCCCAAACAAGAATAGGCCAAAGAAAATATGGGTTGCCAAGTCACTAGTTGAGAAAGTCAAGGGCCCCTCTCAAGTTTGGGTCCCTAAACAAAAAGCTTGATCTCTTGTGTGTAGGTGAACTACAAGATCGGTGGATCTCATTGGGTTATTGATAGTGGTTGCACTCAACATATGACCGGTGATCCGCGTATGTTCATCTCCATTGAAGAAAATGGGATATGTCAAGAGAAGATCACATTTGGGGATAATTCAAAGAGCAAAGTCAAGGGTATAGGCAAGATTGCAATATCAAATGATCACTCACTCTCAAATGTGCTCTATGTTGCTTCATTGAGTTTCAACTTATTATCCGTTGGGCAACTTTGTGACCTTGGCTTCCAATGCTTGTTCACACCAAATGAAGTGGAAGTTTCAAAGATAGATGACAAGCAAGTGATATTCAAAGGCTTTAGATACAACAATCTTTATCTTGTTGACTTCACCTCCGAAGATGCAAATTTGATGACATGTTTGTTCACCAAGACCTCACTTGGTTGGCTTTGGCATAGGAGGCTTGCACATGTTGGAATGAGCACTCTCAACAAGCTATTGAAGAAAGAACTAGTGAGAGGATTGAAGGATGTGAAGTTTGACAAGGACAAACCTTGTAGTGCATGTCAAGCGGGCAAACAAGTTGCAAGCACTCATCCAACCAAAGCTTTCATGTCAACCTCAAGAGTGCTAGAACTTCTACACATGGATTTGTTTGGGCCTACAACTTACAAGAGCTTGGGTGGTAATCTCTATTGTCTTGTGATAGTGGATGACTACTCAAGATATACATGGACTTTCTTCCTTCATGACAAATCCGAAGTGGTAAGTTGCTTCAAGAAGTTTGCAAAAAGAGCTCAAAATGAATTTAAAGTCAAGATAAAGAAAATTAGAAGTGACAATGGTAAAGAGTTTGACAACACCAACATTGAAGCTTATTGTGATGAAATTGGAATCAAGCATGAGGTCTCTTCAACCTACACTCCTCAACAAAATGGTGTAGTTGAGAGAAAGAACCGGACTTTGATCACCCTTGCAAGAACAATGCTAGATGAGTACAACACTCCGGAAAAGTTTTAGGCCGAGGCAATCAACACCGCATGTTATGCTTCAAATCGCCTCTTCCTCCAAAAGTTTCTTGGCAAGACCCCCTATGAGTTGCTTAATGGGAAGAAGCCGAACGTCTCATTCTTCCGGGTGTTTGGTTGCAAATGCTACATCTACAAGAAGCGTCAACACCTAGGGAAGTTTCAAAGACGTTGTGATATTAGTTTTCTTGTTGGTTACTCATCAAAGTCCAAAGCATATAGAGTATTTAACCATACCACCGGCTTGGTTGAAGAAACATATGATGTGGAATTTGATGAATCTAACGGCTCCCAAGGAGCAATTGAGAATTGTGATGATGTAGGTGATGAACCCTTGAGGGAGGCCATGAAGAACATGCCCGTGGGAGACATCAAGCCAAAAGATGATGAAGACGATGTGCAAATCTTTGATCCACCATCTTCATCACGTGTGCCTCAAGATGATGACAAGAATGAGAGAGTTAAAAATGAAGACACCTATATCTCTCATGAACAAGCCGAGGCACATGCTCAAGATGTTGATGCTCCCCCTCCACCTCCTCAAGTGGTTGATAGAAGAAATTCACCTCTACTTCAAGCACATCCACAAGAACTCATCATAGGGAGTCCTACTAAGGGAGTGATGACTCGATCTCAAAAGCTTGCTTCTTTTGTTGAACATCACTCTTTTGTCTCTTGTGTTGAACCTAAGAATGTAGAAGAAGCTCTTCAAGATCCGGATTGGGTGAATGCCATGCATGAAGAATTGAACAACTTCACCCGCAATCAAGTATGGACACTTGAAGAGCATCCTAAAGGTGCAAGAGTCATTGGAACCAAGTGGGTGTTCCGAAACAAGCAAGA
Organism: Saccharum hybrid cultivar R570; assembly: GCA_038087645.1. Lineage (NCBI taxonomy): Eukaryota > Viridiplantae > Streptophyta > Magnoliopsida > Poales > Poaceae > Saccharum > Saccharum hybrid cultivar. The sequence continues at coordinate 5,767,882 of JAQSUU010000198.1, forward strand.
TGACCAAGGCATAGTAGTGAGAAACAAGGCAAGACTAGTTGCAAAGGGGTTCTCTCAAGTTGAAGGCCTTGATTTTGGAGAGACCTTTGCACCCGTTGCAAGACTAGAAGCCATTCGTATCCTCCTTGCATATGCATCACATCATGATATGAAACTATATCAAATGGATGTGAAAAGTGCATTCTTAAATGGCTTTATAAATGAACTAGTCTATGTCAATCAACCTCCCGGGTTTGAAGACCCTAGATATCCTAATCATGTTTATAGGTTGTCCAAGGCGCTATATGGGCTCAAGCAAGCCCCTAGAGCGTGGTATGAGCGCCTCCGAGACTTCCTCTTTGAGAAGGGCTTCACCATTGGGAAGGTCGACACCACACTATTCACCAAGAAGCTTAATGGGGAGATCTTCATTTGTCAAGTGTATGTTGATGATATCATCTTCGGGTCAACAAATGAAGATTATTGCAAGGAATTTGGTGAATTGATGTCGAAGGAGTTCGAGATGTCAATGATTGGTGAGCTCACATTCTTCCTTGGTTTTCAAGTCAAGCAAATGAGAGAAGGGATTTTCATCTCTCAAGAAAAGTATACCAAGGATCTTCTCAAAAGATTCAAGATGGAAGAATGCAAACCAATCAAGACCCCAATGCCATCAAATGGACATCTCGACCTAGATGAGGGAGGTAAACCGGTTGATCAAACTCTCTACCGTTCTATGATTGGTAGCTTGTTGTACCTTACCGCATCTAGGCCCGATATCATGTTTAGTGTGTGCATGTGTGCTCGCTTTCAAGCGTGCCCTAAAGAACCTCACTTAAGTGCCGTAAAAAGAATCCTAAGATATCTTAAGCACACCCCAAGCATAGGTCTTTGGTATCCCAAAGGAGCTAGATTCCAACTAGTTGGCTATTCCGATTCGGATTATGCCGGTTGCAAAATTGATAGAAAGAGCACATCCGGAGGGTGCCATTTGCTTGGGAGATCCTTAGTATCTTGGTCATCTAAAAAGCAAAATAGTGTGGCTTTGTCCACCGCCGAGGCGGAATACATTGCCGCGGGGGCTTGTTGTGCACAAATCTTATATATGAAACAAACCCTCCTAGACTATGGAGTTGTTCTTGAAAAGGTGCCACTTTTATGTGACAATGAAAGTGCCGTTAAAATTGCTAACAATCCGGTACAACACTCTCGCACCAAGCACATTGATATCCGCCATCACTTTCTAAGAGATCACGTTGCTAAAAATGACATATCACTAGAAGGTGTACGAAGTGAAAATCAATTAGCGGATATCTTCACTAAACCTTTGGATGAGGCCACTTTTTGTAGGCTAAGAAGTGAACTAAATGTGCTTGATTCAAGTAACTTTAAAAGATAAGCGTGTGTTGTCCCTTGCATTGCTTTGTATTATATGTCACGTTTATTTTATCGCAATGCATTTAGGGCTTGGCTAACACGGTTACGATAACCCTCCTTTGGAGGAGTGAAGAAGCCTAACCGTGGATCAAACTTGACAAGCAACCTAGCTTTACTTTCTTGTATTGCATTGCATATGCATGGTTGTTTGTTTGTCGTTTCTTTTCGGTTTAGCTTTGAGCAACCTCTGTGTTCGTCCATGGATAGAGAGAGTTTTTGACGCTCCTAAAGGTCCAAAAACTCTATTGCATGGCCATACGTTGCTCCTCGGGTGTTTATTGCCTATTTTCCTAAAAATAATACTAGCTTAAGGCAAAATATTTTGAAAGATTTGAGGGTTTGAGTGAGGTCACTCATATCAGGTTCCAATTGGTGTTTATTTGTGTCTCTTTGAATTGGAACTTGATTGGGAGAAGTCGCGTCGGAGTTTGGAACGAAGAAGGGCGAAGAACAGCGACCGGACGCTGGACCGGACGCTGCACCGGACGCAGTGATGCTTCACCACCGCGTCCGGTCCCGGCGTCCACCAGCGCGTCCGGTCATCTAGAAGATCATCTCCAGACCTAGTGACCGGACGCTGCACCGGACGCGCCTGTGTTGACCACCGCGTCCGGTCCCGGCTACCACCACCGCGTCCGGTCATCCGCGATGAATTCCTGGGCTCCCAGCGACCGGACTCTGACCGCGTCCGGTCAGTCCGCACCGGACGCGTCCGGTCACTCCAGGAGCTTACTGGAGTGTGACCGGACGCTGCACCACCGCGTCCGGTCATAACGACCACCGCATCCGGTCATCGCGCGTCGAGCGGATCTGAGCCCCTCATAAAACCGTTCGTCCTCGATCTGGTTTTTCACCCGTACGTATTCCGTCGCCGCCGCTCGCCCTAAGCCGCCGTTTCGCCGTCTTCCGCCGCGCCCTGCCGCCGTGCTCGCCGCCGGCGACCTTGCCGTGCTCCACTGCGCGCCTCCTCGCCCTGCTTGGCCGTGCGTGCCCGCTCTTCCTCGCGCCCGAGCCGCTCGCGCGCTGCCGGCCAATCCTCTGCCGCGCGCCACCGCCGCCACATCCGCCGCTTTCTCCCGCCGCCGGCCAGCCCTCCACCACCGTGATCTCGCCAGCAGCAGCCGCCTAGCTCCCCCGTGCAACCCTAGCCCCTCGATCTCCATCGTTCGGCCGTGCTCTTCACCTAGGGTTTGCCCAAACCCTAGCCTAGGGTTTTCCCTAACCCTCGCTCGAGGTGACGATCTCGTTCGTTCTCGTTCAATTTCATTCGATTTCGTCGTTAGGGCTAACCTTGACCGTATTTATTCCGTTGATTATCTCGACTCGGTCCTTTGAGAGCTCGATCGTCGAATTCGGGGATTCTCGCGACCTAGGTCACCGTATCTTGTCACCGTCGTCTCGTCGATCTGAGGTAGTTTCGCATCACGATTCACTTCGTATCTAATATGCTTGCTATCTCTAGGATTTGGCACCTTTTAGTTATATATATGCTTATAGTATATCTTTCTATTCCATCGGTGCAGCGAGTCAGTCGGTGTGTCAGGGTCAGATCTGTTCGCTGACTCCGAGGCCAAGCCTGCGGATACGGATTGAGGCCAAGCCTCTTGAGTGTCAGTTCACCATCTTTCAGAGGCTCTCAGTCAGTTGGTCAGCATGGTGCGTTGCAAGAACGCCGGTGGTGCTCCTGGTGACGGTGACGACAGTCCTCCTCGTTGTGCTGAGATTGCGCGTGGTAAGCGCATCAAGATGATGGCCAGAAAGAAGAAGAAGACGCTTACAGAGGCAGAGGTTGCTCAGGCCGTGGCAGATGCTGCAGAGCAGACAGAGAGAGGTGGCAGACGTAGTGGCATACACATAGGCGAGCGTCGCTTTCACCTTGAAGGTCGACAGCTCGGCACTGAGGCCACTGAGGGTACCGAGGATACTGGAGCTACAGAGCAGATGTCAGTTGATCCACCCACAGAGCCGACAGAGGCTACAGAGGCTCCACAGGCTCCCGAGGCTCCACAGGCTACAGAGGATACAGAGGAGCAGCCAGCTCAGTCTCCACCACGTCGCCGCTCCACACGTGCTCGTACTCAGGTGACACCTAGGCCAGAGGGCCAGCGTCGTGGAGCACGTCCTCCTCCCAGAGCTAGAGGTTCACCCCCAGTCGAGCACTTTGACCTGAGGGGTGCCACAGCACGTCAGGTGTAGGGGTTGAGGTTCGTGGAGGTCAGCCGTTGGTTCCCACCTGTCAGAGATCACAGAGCTTCAGAGGGTTTCTATACCCCACTTCAGGAGGATTTCTATAGGGCTTTAGTTGACAGTGGCATTGCTTTCAGACCACAGAGGGTGTGTCGGCTTGAGGCACTGGTTGCTGTTGTGGGAGAGCAGCTTCGTCCGCACCTGTCCTATATGCCTGGTTTGTCAGATCTTCTTGGACGGACAGGTGCATACTGCGGCACATGGGTCAGAGAGTTCTATGCTTCACTTTGGATTGATCCTGCCCATGAGTTCATTCACTTTGCTTTCAGAGGCCGTGATCACAGGCTTTACAGCTCCAGAGCTCGAGAGATCCTCTGACTACCAGCTTCTGACACGAGGATCCATCAGTTGTGTTATGGTCAGACTCCTCCACCCAGACGCCCTCACGGCGGAGCAGTGCCACCTACAGACCTAGTTCGACCCTGCTTTCGTGAGCCTTTTGGCGAAGGGTCTCGTCGTACGCCTGCTAGCCTGACGCCACTTGCCAGGGTCTTGGATGCTATTCTCAGACGTACTCTACTTCCTAGACTTGGCTACAGAGAGGGACTGACACGTATGCAGCTTTGGGTTATTCACCACCTTCTCTCACAGACACAGTTTGACATCTGGGATCTTATACTTAGTGAGATGGAGGACACCATTGCTGAGGGCTTCAAGGGTAATCGTCAGCTGCCCTATGCACATTGGATCTGCTTTATCATTAGATCTTCTATTCAGATGCCACTAGAGATCAGGGCGGAGATATCAGACACTACCACTGCTTTCCCTGATTATGATATCCGTCAGCTTTGGGCCTCGGTTACTAGAGATCAGGCCCCAGTGCCAGGACAGCGTGAGCGCCCAGAGGTTCCTGAGACAGCAGCTGAGCAGGATGCCAGGGTTGACGAGCTTGCTGAGGCAGAGCTTGCGGACCTTGAGGCTCAGACTGCTGATATACCTGAGCATGTGACTTCTGACAGCACAGATGAGGACTACCAGCCCATCCCCAGGTACCGGTCTCCTCGGTCTCACGACCACGAGGCCGGTGGCTCTGGCTCAGCCTCCCGCTCAGACCCAGCCATGGTGTCTATTCTTGAGAGGTTGACCCAGGCTCAGGAGCAGCAGCAGCAGCAGATTCAGCGACAGGCACAGGACACAGCTGCAGCACTTGCATAGATTCAGGCTCGTCAGGACGAGTTTCAGCGACAGCAGCTTGAGATCCAGAGGCAACAAGTTGAGATGCAGCGACAGAGTCAGCAGCAGTACATGGATCTCCTGCGCCACCTTGTCACAGTCGGGGTTCCTCCGCCTGCTTCTGTCATGACTCAGGCTTTGCATTCCAGTGGTCCGTCGAGTCAGGGACAGCCGAGCTTCCAGTTTACATCTCCACAGCAGCAGGTTCCCCAGTCTTTTCAGTCCCCGAGCTTCACTCCTATTCATACAAGGTTTACACCGTCAGACCAGCCTCGCCCGCACCTCCTGACAGGCACACCTATTGGTGATTTCAGTGCTACCTACAGCGAGTTGACTGGTCAGCCGACACCCTCGCACACTACTACGTTTTATACTTTGTCAGGGTTGTCAGCTCCCGAGGCAGCTATTCCTCCAGTGACAGGGACCGGGACTACAGAGACTATCCCTTCATCAGTTGCCTCGACAGATCCCCCAGCTATTGGCTCACTACAGGCTCAGGTCACTCAGACAGATCCACTTGTTGCTACTTAGTCAGTGCCTGTTCCTGCTCAGACCCAGACCGCTTCACAGCCACGTGCTTCTTCAGAGGGTCAGCCAGATAGCTCAGACTCCGAGGGTGATTCGCTACACTTCGTGATTACTCCGCGCACCTCGGCACCCGACACGACTCCGTCTGTCCCCCCGTCAGATCATTAGATTAGTTTTTGGCGCTTGATGCCAAAGGGGGAGAGAGAGTAGTTTCAGGGGGAGTTTTGATAGAGGGTTTTCGTTCTTTGTGTGCTACATTCATGCATCATGTTTACTTTTCAGCATTGCATTCGTGTGACATTGTCGTCGAGTCGTAAACTTTGAGTCTTAATGTGTTTTTCTAGTCACAGTGTTAATATATGTCACCGTTTTAGTTATAGCTCTAAGGTTGTGCTTCCGTGCCTTACTCCGATTTCTTATGAGCTATATCTTTAAGTGTACTAACTCTTTTTGTCTTATCTTATGAAGTACACTCTTTTGGCTTGGGCACATAAGCAATTCCTAACCCTTTGTGCTTATTGCTTTTTGCTTATGTGAACCAAGCATGCTCGAAAACGTCAACTCTAATCTTTTGAACCTTAGTGTTGTCATCAATCACCAAAAAGGGGGAGATTGAAAGCATCTAGGCCCCAAGGTTTGGTTTCGGCAATTGATGACAATGCTTTATTACCATGACTAACGTGTGTTTTGCAGAAACGTTGGTAAGTTAGGTCATGGAGGTTATAACTGCTTTGGGCACCATGGTATTCGTGTCCCTTGATGGAAATCGTCTCGGTTTTCAAAAGAGTGATGTCAAGATTAAGGACGGTTAGTTCCGGATGTCGAGGTTTGAGACACATTCGGAATAGTCGTTAGGATCTTCGTTTTTCTCTTTTGGCCGTACTATAAAGGGGGGCATGAACGGGTAGCTTGACCTAGGCGAGTCCTATGTTTAGGTGTGGTGCACACTTATTAAACTTGGCGCTAGGCAACCCTAGAATAGCTCAAAGTTCAGTTGGAAGCAACTTGGTTGAAGTTGCGACGCGTTTCAGAAAGTTTCGGGCTGTTTTCCACTGACCGGACGCGGTTTTCGGCATGACCGGACGCGTCCGGTCAGTACGTAACCGCAGCTAGGGTTTCAGCCCTGACGACCGGACGTGGTCCTCGCGAGGACCGGACGCGGTGGTCAGTGGCTGACACGTGTCACTTGAGGGAAACACCCGTCGAACGCGACCTGGGTGTGATCGGCGCGTCCGGTCACAGTCCAGTAAGGTCCAGAGACGACCGGACGCGTCCGGTCATCACCGATCGGACGCGGCCTCACGTCCGGTGCGAGTACAGTAAGCTCCTTTGCACGATCGGACGCGTCCGGTCACCCCTGACCGGCGCATCCGGTCATTCAGTTGAAAATCGGGTTTTGACCGTTACGGGCGACCGGCGCGTCCGGTCAGTTCGACCGGCGCGTCCGGTCAGCCCGTGTCAGAACATAACGGTTCGTTTTCTTTGAGGGGTGTATAAATACATCCCCTCCACCTCTTTTAGAGGTCTCTTGCTCATTTGAACATCTGAGAAAACCTTTTAGAGTGCAAGGGAGTGCAAGAGCTCTAGTGAGGATAGAGATTTGAGAATCAAAGTTTGAGAGTTCCTCACTAGTGATTAGAGAGTAGCAAGTGTGCATCCATCTCCTCATTTGGGCTAGTTGTGGTCAAGTGAGAGTTCTAGCTTGTTACTCTTGGTGATCGCCATCACCTAGACGGCTTGGTGGTGATTGGGAGTTTGGTGATCATCCGGCGGAGCTTGTGGATGACCCAACTCATGTTGTGAGCGGTTTTGGGTGGTTCACCGCGACGGAGTGTCGAAGAATCAACCCGTAGAGAGCACTTGATCCTTGTGCGGATCAATGGGGAGCTACACCCTTGCGCGGGTGCTCCAACGAGGACTAGTGGGGAGTGGCGACTCTCCGATACCTCGGAAAAACATCGTCGTGTTCCTTGCCCTTTACATTCAAGCATTTACATTCTCATATTTACTTTCATTGCTTGATTTACTTTCCTAGAATTGCCATGCTAGACTAGGATTAGAAACTAGGGTGCAAAACTTTTATCGGTAGACTCTCTAGGAACACAAGTAGGCAGTAGGGGTGAATTCCGGCTTGTAGGATTTAATTCTTGCAATTAATTTTTAGAAAAGCTCAATTCACCCCCCCTCTTGGGCATCTTGATCCTTTCACAGATCTTATTTATTATTTATTTAGAAGAGCAGTTGCATATTTCAATACCGCGTCTCTCATGTCATGCTGGGGATGACAACTTGGCTTAAGTGGCATGAGGGATAGGTTCGACATTTTTGGCGCCGTTATCAGAATTAGAAAACTAAGTCTACTTTTGGTAATGACATTAAGAATGCCCAACAAGCATTTTTGGCGTCGTTGCCGGGGAAGGTTGATTTACTAACAAGGAATGAATACGGAATTTGAGTCATTCGCATCATTAAGTGATTGAGATCATCAATTCTCCCATACAGATTTACCCCTGTATTTTTCCATTCTTATTGTTTTGCAGGGTGATGTATGAATAGAGGACATCTTCCAGAAAATTTTGTTGACAACCCCGAAGCATTAATCAGAAAGGCAAGAGCCAAGCTCAAGAAGTCAACACTTCGACGCAACACTTCATCCAATTCAGAAGACCGCCAAATTTTCATCCAGAATTTGTCAACAGAGTTCGCAGCCATGGCGAACAAGACGATCCGCGAGTTCTCAGCTCCCACTACGGACAACATCCGCACTGGACCTGCCGCGGCCATCGACAAGAACTTTGAGCTCAAGCCAGGGCTCATCAACATGGTACAAGCCAACCAGTTTTGTGGGAAGCTGCACGAAGATGCAAGTGCTCATCTCCAACACTTCCTAGAGATTTGCAGCACATTCACTATATTAGATGTTCCCAGAGACGCCATACTACTTCGTCTTTTCCCATTTTCACTATTGGGGAGAGCGAAGCAGTGGTTCTACGCGACGAAGGATAAGAACACTACGTGGGCACTCTGCTCTACGAACTTTCTGGCTAAGTTCTTTCCCATGGGCAAGACCAATGCTCTCCGTGGGAAGATTACAAGTTTTCAGCAACAATATGATGAATCCGTTCCAGAAGCATGGGAGCGCTTTCAAGATTACATCCTAGAATGTCCCCATCATGGAATGGAGAGCTGGCTACTTATGCAGACTTTCTATCATGGGCTCATCACTAGTGCTCGTGAGACCATGGATGCTGCAGCTGGAGGCGTATTTCTATCACTCACCATACCACAAGCTACAGCCCTTGTGGAGAAGATGGCGTCCAACCAAGGTTGGAACGAAGAGAGGACTCAAACAGGCAAGAAGGGTGGAGGTATGCACTAGCTCAAGGAGGTAGACATACTGTCTGTAAAGTTAGACCTACTCATGAAAAAGCTCGATGACAAAGCTGGAGACAAAAGAGAAGTCATGAACGTCTACGACTCTCACATGACTTGTGAGGAATGTGGAGATACTGGACACTCAGGCAATCAGTGCCCTGAGATGCTTGAGGATGCAAGGTACATCAACAACAACAACAACTACAACCGTCCTCAACAAAATCAAGGTTGGAATCAACAGAGGCCTAACTACTCAGGTAACTACTCAGGTAATTATCAAGGTAATAACTCTTACAACAACAATAATAATTTTCCACCCCTGAGAGAGTTAGTGTCTAATCAAGGAAAGCTAATGGATAACTTGTCTAAGAAATTGGCATCCAATGATAAAATACTAGAAAACATAAATAATAGAATGGATAATTTCTCTACTGCCATCAAAAACCAAATTAGCTTTATTAAAATGATTGAATCTCAGTTAAATCAAATAGCTGCTGCTGTTCCTGCTACTAACCCCGGTATACCATCACAACCGGAAGGATTAGAATCTGCAAATCTTGTAGACATGTTTGATGCAGGTAACTATTGGAGTAATCCCGCTGTCGGAGTACATAATGACCTTCTGCCAGTCAAGAGAGGTGATCCAGGACGCCCCGTCATCCCGATCTCCATCGGCATGGTGGACTTCCCAGAAGCACTCTGTGACTTTGGCTCCAGCGTCAACATTATGCCCAGGGTACTCTATGAAAAATTCTTTACATATCCTTTATCAGAAACAACTATGTGTTTGCAGCTTGTAGATCGGACACTAAGCTTTCCTAAAGGAATATTAAAGAACATGTGTGTCCGAGTTGGTACCTCGTATGCTCCAGCTGACTTCGTGGTGATAGAGACCGGGTCCGATGAGAGGTCACCAGTTATTCTGGGAAGTCCATTCCTGAACACCTCGGGAGCTGTCATCTACGCCAGCGCTGCAAAGATCAACTTCAACATCAAGGGGAGGAAGGAGACGTTTTCCTTCAAGAACAAGATTACACAAATCCCAGAGCAACCCGAACATGAACCAAGGAAAAGGACCAACAGGAGGAACAAGCAGAACAAGAACAACCAAGGATGGACCGAATCAGCTAAGATGGTCAGTGCAGTTCAAGGAGGTCAAGACCGACGACCCAAGTCACCGTTCCTGAACAAGAAGGACGACCCAGGTATGCCAAGCATTGAGTGCTCAATCAATGGATACTCCTTTCAGAAGGCGCTCTGCGACACTGGATCAGGCGTCAACATAATGGCCACAGTCACCTATCAGCTCTTGTACGGAACCATGCCCTTAAAACCAACATACACTCAGCTCCAGATGGCATATCAGACATCCCGAAAGGTCGAAGGTATAGTAACCGATGTCCCTGTTAAAATTAACGATCATTTTGTCCATACAGACTTTCAGGTCATTGACATGGGAGACGACGAGTACGATCCACCCATCATCCTAGGAAGACCGTTCCTAGGCACCGTCAAAGCAATCATCTATATTGGAACCGGAGAAGTCCATATGCATTTCCCCTCTGAGAAGGTACGCCGCTACTTTAATGACCCTAACTATATAGTTGAAGATTCTAAGCAGGTCAGGACAAGAAGAAGGCGACATAACCGTAACCAAAGGAGGCAAACCATCAAGGACGTATGGGCAGACTATGAAGGAGAGGTCATAAGGCCCAAGGATACACAACAGGAGACCGAAGCACCAAGTCGGGTATGGAAAGTGAAGACAGTTACACAAGAAGAGGAGGCGCTGCCGGAACCACCGTCTACGCCACCCAAATCCCAGGACAACTAAGAAGAAAAGAAGTCCTGTTCGGAGGACTTAAAAACACCGAACGCCGTGCCAAGAGGTAAACTTGGTAGTTATCATTTTCCCTTTAATTATTGCTCAGTTAATCATGTTCATTCTGTCTAAAAAAATGTTGAAAACAGTAAGCCCCATGTGAGTATGCGAGTGGCATAAAACCCATAAGTACATTCACTGTGGTGGCATAAAAAAAATAAAATAAATAATATATTTTTTTCTGTTCTATAAAAATGAAAATAAAAATAGAGAGTGACATTTATCAAGGAAGCTCAAATATGATAAAGGCTAGATATTTATGCTAACGCTTAATCAAGTTCCACGAAGCTTTGTTGTCTATTTGAGCTCCACAGAATTCAGGAAGACTAGCAGATGGAGGACATCCTAATCGTTGTCAGGGTGCTGCCGACATTCAAATACACCTCTGCACCTGCTAGCTACATCAGAAGAAATTACGTCAAGATCCAGCTTGGGGGAGAGCACCCCCATTTATCCCGATAAGTATTTTTATCTACATTTATACCTATGCTTTATTAAAATAAAAAGATGCATAATCATGAAAACCCAAATAAATATTTTGTGTTTATATATATTTGCTTAGTTTAATAAATAAATAAAGTAGCTATGCTAAACTGAATCTTGAAAATAAAACTCTAGCATGGATATGATGAATAGTTGCTCTGCCTAATTTTCAAATTTGTTCTCTCTCTAGTTTAGACATAACTATTATAATTTAAAACTGGCTCTAAACCTAAACTAGTGGGAAGAGAATTTGATCTGAAGTCTAAGTTGTTAGCGGATATGATATGGGAAGGTTGAGCTGCTGTTTATCTGTTCCTAGAGATGCTAGAATTTTGGAGAATTTTATCTTTGAAAATCTTTAAAATGTTGCATGATGAGTTCCTGTATGATGAGAGTTTAAATTCCTACCACAGCCATATATACATGCTTGTTAGATTAAGAGCCGCACTTTTACTACTTACTGCTTATGGGCATTGAGTGTGGTCAAGCTGTGTAGACCCTTAGGAACTTGTCATGTGGTTAAAATCAAGATTCACTTGCACGTTCACTCATACATGCTGCTTCTACTCTAGAAGTACGCATCCACATATATCCACTCATTTCCATCTCCAGATTCACCCAAAATTATTCTACTCCTGATCCGGGAGAGAATAGCCAAAAACATTATCCCATTCCTGTTGTTCCCTGTGAAGTTAATGCTCAAGTCATTTCTACTACCACTTGCTATATTTTCAAAAGAGGGAGATTGCTCTAAAAAAATATAAATACGAGAAAATAAAAAGGAGCAAGTGCTCGGAACCTCGAAGAAAGAAAAAGTGAGACGAGAGGTAAAAATGGACAAGTGTCCGACAGTAGAATTAGGGGTACAAGATACCCACCTGAGAGAAAAAAAAGAAAAAAAAGAGCATCTCATTCCCCTCAAAAGTTTTAAAAAGCAAGAAAGGTATGTATTCCCTCAAAAAGAGCATTAGACTTTTGTTATCACCATACACCACTCATTCACCACACATGCACATCTTGATTTGACTTATTGACTTGTTTCTCTGGATCCATGGTTTGACTATGCAATAAATGTTCTATGAGTATGTATACTGTATCTCCCACCTATGAGCTCCAGATATCAAAGCCTTATTAGAGTAGGGTGAGAGAGAAGGCAATGTCACTACGCCTTATACCATAAATACCACATACTTTGAGAGAGAAGGCATATACCATTACTGCCTTGGTAAGGATCCAGAAATACCACAAAAGAGAGACCCGAGAAAGTCATACAAGGAATCTCTGAGTTTTATTTGAAAAATTTGCAAAAACTCCAGAGCTATAGCTGATCAAGAATAAGAGACATGGCGTTTGACTAGACCGTTCTATCTTTTAACCACTCAAGATGCAGGTGACGGTTGCAAGCCCCATGGTGAAAGGTAAAATGAGTAAGTTTTAAGTCTTGATAGTTTACTCTAACTCAGGGATGAGACCTTATTTGAAAGCATATGTACCGTCAACGTTCAAAGGCGTTGCAGCAACTTCTGATCCATAATGAGTCTATCCTTGCTTAGGAACGAGCAAGAGGTAAGCTTGGGGGAGTTTGTTGACGGTCCTTAAGTACCAAATATAGTTATCAAATAAATAAAGAAAAGGATCCAAATGCAACCAACACCTAGACTTAGGGTTTTATCTGACAGAATTCCACGAGTTTTGGTGTTTGTCTGTTTCTGCAGGGGGTTATCAGAAAATACGGAGGAAAGGCCCACACGTCGGGTTTACATAGAGATAATAACGTGTTCACCGATTTTCTATCATCTAAAAGACTCCAGAAGCCACGAGAACGAACGGGAGGCCGAACGGGCCCGAAGGCAGGGCGCCCGCCCTGCTCTCTAGGGCGCTCCACCGACCTAAGGGATCAAGGAAAACCGTGCGATTAATGTCGGTTTGATCCGACGGCCCACGTTCACTTGAGGGGGCTATATAAGCAGGACCCCTAGCCCCTGGAGGAGGCACTCCCTCATTCTCAATTCCTCAAACCCTAATCTCACGAGGAGAGTCTCTGATCAAGCCCTAAAGCCACCACATCAACTAGATCTCTAGTATAGCATAGCTACATAGGATTAGAACTAGAAGGAGTCAATCTTCGATTGGTTTCCGGATCTGTCAAGAGGATTCTTGGTAATTCCTCTACTGTTCTTCATTGTTCATCTTTGTTCTTCAATATTATGAATACAACTTTGTTCTATTTCAATATATTGATTATGACTATGCTCTACTTGTTTATGTTTGCGATTATATTGTTCTTAGTTTATCGTAGTTATACGCTTGGCTTAGTTAGATTGGAATTATATACATGTTTAGGATCGTATAGCGTTTATCCATCGGATCCATGGGTAAATGATAAATATTGTGTAGGCGTGGTGCTTAGACCATATTTATCTGCGATTGCACCTTATATGCCGGATCGTGGGGTGGTCCGCGATGGTGACAGCTTCGTTGGTTCTTATATAGTCCCCCTCCCGTGTGTAAGGCAGGCAGAGCAACATTATTACGGGGGAGTGATTGCTATGTTTCTCATCTTCCTTGATAATATCACTATGCATGGGCGTAGTCCTTTCTCGCAATGATTGCCAAGTGTACTTGCACTAACTATGATATGCTAGACTTTATAGTTAAGAATAACTTAGGAAATATCCTTGTAGTTCGTCCTAATACCATGCTAATGACTTGCTAGAATATCTGTTGAGGTGCTTATCATTATTATATGTGGCTAGCTGATCAGATTAATTATCTTTGTCACCATTCATACTTTATCTATATTTTATGTGACACTTACCCTTGTATGCAAGAGATAGATGAATGCTCTCACTTATACATGCAATGATTGATACTCATTCCTATATTCCATTCCATAATCAACATTGATGTTAGTAATCCCTTCCTAGTGGTAAAAATATAAATAACGATACCTGGAATACTTCCTGGTTAAAATGCTACATCGGTATTAATCTGTGCGCTTGCAGATCTTATTTATTATTTATTTAGAAGAGCAGTTGCATATTTCAATACCGCGTCTCTCATGTCATGCTGGGGATGACAACTTGGCTTAAGTGGCATGAGGGATAGGTTCGGCATTTTTGGCGCCGTTATCAGAATTAGAAAACTAAGTCTACTTTTGGTAATGATGTTAAGAATGCCCAACAAATAGCCAAGTAGAGTGAAAGTGGAGCCCTTTGGATACCACAAGCCAAGACTAGGAGTGAGCACAAGATACCAAAAAATTCTCTTAACGGCCATGAGATGACATTCTTTCGGATTGGCTTGAAATCTTACACACATGCACACGCTAAGCATAATATCGGGCCTAGATGCACAAAGGTAAAGTAAGGATCCAATCATGGAGTGATATACCTTTTGATCTACGGCCTTGCCATTTCCATCAAGGTCGAGATGTCCGGTTGTAGGCATTGGGGTCTTAATGGGCTTGGCCTTGTTCATGTCAAACTTCTTTAGCATATCGGTGGTGTACTTGGTTTGACTTATGAACGTGCCATCCTTGAGTTGCTTGATTTGAAATCCAAGAAAGTATGTCAACTCCCCCATCATGGACATCTCAAACCTTTTTGTCATGATCCTACTAAATTGCTCACAAAAAGCCGCATTAGTACTACCAAATATAATGTCATCGACATATATTTGGCAAATAAAGATATCATTATTGACTTTGTGAGTAAATAAAGTAGGATCGGCCTTCCCAATCTCAAACCCTTGTTTGAGTAGGAACTAGGAAGTCCTTGAGACAATCATACCAAGCTCTAGGGGCTTGCTTAAGCCCATAGAATGCCTTGTCAAGCTTGTAGACGTGGTCGAGATGATGTGGATCTTCAAAACCCGGTGGTTGCTCCACATACACGGTTTTGGAGAGGGGGCCGTTGAGGAATGCACTTTTCACGTCCATTTGAAACAACTTGAAATCATGGTGAGCAACAAAGGCAAGTAATATGCGAATAGATTCAAGCCTAGCTACAGGTGCATAGGTCTCCCCAAAATCCAAACATTCGATTTGAGTGAAACCTTTGGCTACCAACCGTGCCTTGTTCCTTGTGACCACGCCATACTCATCTTCTTTGTTGCGGAAGACCCACTTGGTACCTATCACATTTTGCTTGGGCCTTTCCACCAACAACCAAACTTTATTCCTAGTGAAGTTGTTCAATTCCTCTTGCATGGCCATCATCCAATCCGGATCCTTCAAAGCATCCTCCACCCTTTCTGGCAATTTGGAAGAAACAAAAGAGTAATGCTCACAAAAAGCTACTAAACGAGAGCGTGTTGTTACCCCTCGTTGTATGTCTCCCAATATGCTATCAACGGGATGGTCCCGTTGAATGGATTGATGAACTCTTGGGTGAGGGATGATTGTTCTTGTTTGGATTGGACCATCATCTTCATCTTCATTGTCTTGATTAATTGGAGGATCAAGATCTTGATTGTCTTGATCACCACCTTGGTTGTCTCCTTGAGCTTATGGTGGATCTTGGCTAGCTTGTTCTCTTGAGTCATGACCCCTTCTTGAGGTGGAAGCATCACCATGGGCATTGGTTGACCCATGATGCATGTTTGGATCATGAGGAATTTGCACATGCACATCATCATCTTCATCTTCAACGGGTCTCACTTCATCGGTAGCAAGCTTCTTGATCACTTGATGAGATGGTTCTTCTTTACCTAAAATTTTAGCATTTACTTGCTCCTTTTGAGAGCCGTTGCTTTCATCAAAAGTCACGTCTACCGCTATTTCAATTTGGCCGGTGGCCTCATTGAAAACACGATAGCCATGTTCGTTAGTAGCATAACCAAGTAAGAACCCTTCATCAACCTTTGGTGCAAACTTAGAGCTTTTGGATTTCTTATTAAGTATGAAACACTTGCATCCAAAAACTCTAAAGTAATCCACCTTAGGCTTTTTACCGGTTAGAAGCTCGTAGGCAATCTTTTTCCTTATCTTGTGGAGGTACAAGCGGTTGATGGCATGACATGCCGTGTTAACCGCTTCCGCCCAATAATCTTTCTCCGAAATCTTGTACTCATCCAACATTGCTCTTGCGGCTTCAATGAGCGTTCGGTTCTTCCTATCCACAACACCATTTTGTTGTGGAGTGTATGGAACCGAAAACTCATGCTTGATGCCTTCTTCATCAAGGAGTGCTTCAATGTTGGTGTTCCTAAACTCTGTCCCGTTGTCACTTCTCACTTTCTTGATCTTCACTTCAAACTCATTTTGAGCTCTCCTTGCAAACTTCTTGAAGATCCCTTGGGTTTCACTTTTATCTTTCAAAAAGAACACCCAAGTGAAGCAAGAAAAATCGTCAACAATTACAAAACCATATTTGTTACCTCCAATGCTTATATAAGCATTGGGTCCGAATAGATCCATGTGAAGTAACTCAAGTGGCCTTGTTGTAGTGACGATGTTCTTAGCGGGATGTTTGGCTCCAACTTGCTTACCCGCTTGACATGCACTGCAAATTCTATCTTTCTCAAAAGAAACATTTGTTAGTCCAAGGATGTGTTCGCCTCTTTGAAGGTTGGCCAAGTTCCTCATGCCAACATGCGCTAGTCGGCGATGCCATAACCAGCCCATGCTAGATTTTGCCACTAAACAAGTCTCAGACCCCACTCTACTAGATGAAAAATCAACTAGGTAGAGCTTGCCCTTTAATTGACCCGTAAAAGCAATAGAGGAATCCGATCTTCTAGAGACTTACACACCCTTATCCGTAAAGAGACAATTGTAACCCTTCTCATAAAGTTGTGAGACGGACAATAAATTGTATCCCAACGAATCCACAAGTAATACATTGGAAATAGAATTATCATTTGAGATAGCAATTTTACCCAAACCGAGAATGTCTCCTTTACTATTGTCACCAAAGACAATCCTTTCACATGCAACTTGATTTGGTTGAAAGGAGGTGAACATGTTCTTCTCTCCGGTCATATGATTGGTGCATCCACTATCAAGCACCCATTTTGGTCCGTCGGAGGAATGTTCCTACAAAACAAGATTAAGCTTTTGGTTTAGGTCTCGAGATGGAACCTAGGGGGTTAGCAACATAAGACTTGGGCACCCAAACACTCCTCAAGATTTGTCTCTTATTGAGGGCGCCCACATACTTCACAACAATCTTGCCATCCTTGTCCCAACAACACATATAATCACAAATGTGATTGCGTGAAATAGGCACTTGTTGCTTGGACTCCTCCACTTGCTTCTTCTTATTGTTCTTGTTGTTGACAAGTGGAGTTGTAGGTGTGACAACATTGTTCACCTTGTTGATGAGGTCAACAAGCGGCACACTCTTGTTGAACTTCACACAAGCCACCCCATTAATCATTTTTCTTCCATTGGCTTTGCCATCATACCTATTGTAACCAATGCCATCCTTAATCATGGGGTGCCTTGATGCCTTGAATACATTTGTCGGTTGCTTATCCTTGCACTTGCAACCATTCTTGACAATTGTGTTCAACCTTTGGATCTCCTTATCCTTCTTGGCTAGCTCATCAAGGTTAGTAGCACAAGCATGCATATCAATATTAGAGCATCTTTCATAACCTTTACTAGTTGTAGCTTTGGCATCCTTGGAAACGGTAGAAGTGATAGTCCAAAATTTGTCATAGTTTAGTTCAAGCTCATGATATTTATTTGTCAAGCTTGTAAGGCTTTCTTGAGCCAAACTATGATCATTCTTTAGACTTGCCAAGGAGTCATTGAGTAAAGAATGTTCCTTAGCCAAGCGCTCATTAGCATCCTTGGCTAAAGACAATTCTACACTCAACTTCTCAACCTTCTTCTTCTCCTAGGAGAGACATGCCTTAAGTCCTTGGGTTTTCTCCCTTTCCTCTAGGAGCAATTCCCCTTGCGACTCAATGCATGACTCAAGCTTATCTTTGGCATATATTAGCTTCAAGATTTTAGTTGCAGCAGCGTTACCATATCTTTTGATGAGATTATAAGCATAGTTTTCATCATTTTCATCATCACTATCATATTCACTAGTGGTATGTGTGGGGGGATCAAGTTGTACCTTATCTCCTAATGTCATAAGACAAGAAGGAGCATCATAGTCATCGTTGGAGAGGTTGGCGAAGAGTCTAGGTGATGAAAAAGTATTGGCGAAGAGAGATGTTGATGAGGCATTGTCGGTGAAGACCTTTGTTGAGGAAGAAGTTTCTTGTATAGCAATTACGGCCACACTCTTCTTCTCATTGTCATTGTCATCATCACTATCACTATTCGATTACCATTCTTGACCTAGATGCGCTTCACCTCTCTTCTTGTCCTTGTACTTCTTGTCATCTTGCTTGTTATATCTTGACTTCTTCACCTTGTTAGGATAATCGACCACAAGATGGCCGATGTCACCACACTCATAGCAAAACCTCTTCTTGTATGGCTTGTTCCCTCCATATCTCATCATCATTTCTTTCTTCATTCTCAAATACTTTTTGTAATTTCCCACTAGCAAAGCTTGCTTTTCGTCAAGGTCATCATCATCATTGTTATGCCTATGCTCACAACACCCTTTGTTGCAATGACTTGACTCACTTCCATGTGATGCCGTGAGGGCAATACTCTTCTTTAGCACACTTGCTTCCTTGGCTTCATCATCAAGTACCTCATGATGCATTAACTTGGCTAACATCTCTTGTGGTGTCATTGTGGTGTAGTTCTCTCTCTCCATTATGATGGATGCAAGCATATTGTTCTTTTGTCTATACACTCTACATATCTTCCTTACGGTGGAGTTGTCATCCCATCTTGTGTCTCCAAGTGATCTAATTTTGTTGATCAAGGTCATGAACCTATCAAACATTGCTTGAGTTGTTTCTCCTTCAATCATGGTAAAGTTCTCAATCTTTCCTTGCAAGAGCTCAATGTTTCCAATTCTTACACTCTTGTCTCCTTCAAATGATACTTTCAAGGTGTCCCAAATTTGCTTTGCATTAACCATTCCATTAACCTTGTTGTTGTCTTCCGGAGTGAGGCATTGCAAAATCAAGGTAGCCGCCGTTGCATTGAGATGAAAGTCTCTCTCATTTTCGGGTGACCACTCACTAGGATTTTGAGGTGGCGGATTGACTCCAACATCCACTACTTCCCAACATCTTGTGGCTATAAGATGCAACTTCATCCTATGAGCCCAATCGGTGTACCTTATACCATCAAATGAAGGTGGCTTTCCGGGATTGATCATGGGAAAGGTAGGATTGTTGTTCTTGCTTGATCCACCATAATCAAAATTGGCTCTATTGTAACTCTTCGGTGTCTTGCTTGCATCACCACCATCACTTGATGATTCTTGACTTTTCTTGTCTAGAAGTTGTTGCATCTTGTCTAGTTGCTCTTGCATCTTGGTCATTTGCTCTTGTTGTTGTAGCTGCAGGGATGCGGTGATTTGAGCTACGATTTGATCAACAATTTGCTTTTGTGCTTCCAGATCCATCTTGGCCAATGTTACTCCTCACGCGGTGAAGCCTTTATCCAAGGGACCAAGGCTTTGATACCAATTGAAAGGACCTAATTGGCCTATAGGGGGGTGAATAGGCCTTTTTGCAAAACCTGAAACTCACAAACTCGAATTTGCGGAAGTTAAATACCAGACCGGAAGTTCCGGTGGTCTGGATTGGAAGTTCCGGTCAGGGGGACTAGAACTTCTGGTGCAGACCTTCAGAACTTCTGGTGCCCTAAATGAGCTACGAAATCAAAGTGAATCGAGTTGGGATTTCAGATCCAAGTGATACCACACCCTCCTAGAGGTTGTTGATGAATATGTTGAACTCCTCAAGGCTTGGGACCACACCAAATCGTAGATCGAGACCTCCCACCTAAGAAGTTGGGGGTGGAGAGGAAGAACAACAAGAACACAAGAACAAAGGGTAGTCGATGCTACCGCCACAACAAGACAAGCTATTTTTATTGAGGTTCGGCAATCCCCACTAAGGAGTTCCTACTTCCTCGTTGTTGAGGTGACCATGAAGGTCCGACCACTAAGGTCTCCTCCCTCAAGCAACCACGAAAGCTAGCTTGAGATTTCCACTAAGGATCAAAGAGTGATACAAACACTTCGGGGTGCCCTCACAAATGAATCAACATGGGCAACCACGAAGAACGCCTAGCTGGCTAGGGTTCCAAGAACCCAAGAGAAACAAACACAAATCAAGCCGGCAAAACGAGGAACCCAAGTGCTCAAGTCGAAGATCGATGCTCCCGCTCTCAAATCTCACGTCCCTAGCTCAAACAATCGAAGATTGAAGCTTGGAGGCAAAGGGGGAGAGAGAATGGGTGAGTCACAGCTTGGGGAGAGTTGGGAGAGCAGAAATGAAAGTGCAAAGCTCGGGCAACGGTTAGAAATGAAGTGAGTGGCTTATATACTCGAGCTCGGACGAGCCACCGGAAGTTCTGGTGGAAGCCACCGGAACTTCCGGTCAAACCAGATCAGACCGTTGGGCTTGTCAATCAATTCGGGTTCATCGGAACTTCTGGTGCCATGACCGGAACTTCTGGTCCGTACCGGAACTTCCGGACGGAGCCCGAAATAATTTTCTCGAATGCGGGCATGCGCGTAAAGTGCACCAACCAGAACTTCCAGTGCCTGACCGGAACTTTCGGACGGAGACCGGAACAAAATACTCGCACGCGGACGCGCGTGGGCGCCAGCGACCGGAACTTCCGGTGTAGCCCACCGGAACTTCCGGTCCAGCTCACCAGAACTTTTGGTCCAGCCCACCAGAACTTCCTGTCCAGCTCTCCAGCCTACTAAGCTTCGACAAGAGCACTTTTTATCCCCATTTTGCCAACTAGATTTGTATCCCTCTTGATAGTGTGGCGTTGCCTACGACTCAAATCAAAATAAACGGTGTTGAAGCCCTTGAGTCGAAGCGCCTTTTGTCCATCAAAATTTAGGGTGCTATAATTCACCAAATATTCTTTTTCAATTCCATCAATGGACTAACACCTGTAGATTACACTTGATAAATATGTTAGTCCCTAATTTGATTGTCATTAATTATCCAAAACCCACACCGGGGGCGAATGCACTTACAGTGACGACCCTGGGTCACTAATTCTTGGTGATCCTTGGTGCCTTAATTACTTGGTTGAGCTCGTTAGTAGCGTGTTCAGTAAGAAGTGTTAGTGTTGCTTAAGTAATCGCTGTTAGTTAGTAGGTTTTGTTGTTTTACGACTGTACCGCGAAGGAAAGTTGTACTCAAGTTGTTAACCGTGGCATATCATCAAGCATCATGTTTATCACCGCATCATGTTGAAACATGTCATATGCTCGTGTAGTTCCCGCTTTTGAAGAAGTCGACGTTGTCGAGCAAGTCTTCGGAGAAGAGCTGTCTTCGGTGGGTTCCGGACCGAAAGTCGGAGTGGTTGAGCCCGAGTTAGTCATCTCGTCACAGCAAGGCAAGCCCCGGTGCATTTAAACCCTACCTTAAGTTTTACAAATCTTTATTATTTATATTATGGTTTACTGCATTAAGTAATTAGGAGTTGAGTGATAACCCAATTGTTGCATTGTCATCCTTGATTATTGCGATATCACCCTTGGTACCTGTTTTATTACAAAATGCGTAGTTATGCTTCGCTATGCTTAATGAGTTAGGCTTTTAAATGAAATGCTTATATGGCCATGATGGCATACTTAAGGAATAATAGAATATAAGAATGAACTTGAAGATCGGGCGGGTGGTTTGGCCACTGCTAACTTGCATTGGGAAAGGAGTCTCAATGTAGTGTTTCCACCTTGACAGTTAAGGACCGTTCGTTGTAGGCCTGCTTGTGTTTTGAGACTTTGCAACTAGCCTCATGCCTTGGGTAAGCCCAAGATGTTAGTGATTCCATTATGAGAACGTCTAACCTCGCACTGGGAGTGGAGAGATGGCGAGAGTAGCATGTACCCTCGGGGCTAGAATTGGGCTAGGTTCAAGGGGTACTGTACTCTCGGGTGGCGATGGACACGTTCTGGTCTTGGGAGATCTAAATGAGGGTTGGCATATGCAAGATTTGGTTCTACATATGTCGTGAGGTTAGAGATCCCCAGCTGGGTATAATCGGTTTGAATCGTTGTTGCTTCTCGATTATGGAGACTCGATCGCCTGACCTACATCATAGTTAAGAACTGGAATTGAAAGAGAATGAGAAAGATCTTGATGAGAATTACTTTGATCTAGATTAGGATCACTTAGAATTGGTTAATGAACCATCAATGGTAAAAATAAAATATTGAAGGTAAGGACTTACTTTAGTAAGCTTTTCTGCAAAAGAAATTTTGATTCTTGAATACCTGTACCTTGATTCCCTAAAGCTAGCATGTCTTGGAGTCTTTTTCTTAGTCGGGTAAGTCTTGTTGAGTACTCCCGTACTTAGGGTTTGTTAAACCCCTTGTTGCAGGTGCGGTTCATGAACAAGTATGCTTTGAGCCTTGTTGCATGACCGTTGTGGTTGAAGAAAGTGACGATGAATAGGCTGTGTGGCCTCTGGGCAAGGCACTTCATTTGTGTGTTTGTAATAAAGTTACTACTGATACTTCCCTATTACCAGTTTGTAATAATGCTACTTAAGGTTTGAAATTTGAAAACTATGGTTTGTAAACTTAAGTTATTGTAAGACTTCCGCTACTTTACTCTGATGGTATTTTGAATAAACTGTTGTAATATTGCAATACCCCTGTGATTGGATCTTGTTCGGAGGATATCAGGCCTTTTAAGTTATGAGAAACATAAGTACGGCTGTCAGAGGTCATTATGACGATGACAGGTACATGTGGGCCATCATAATTAGGAGGTTATGTGACAACGTGCACTTTTGGTCGAGGCTGCAACGGCCTCCCCTGCCCTCATGGCGCCGCCACCAGGCGTCGGTGTGGCCCGTGCCTCTTCCTCATCAGCGGCCATTGGGTGGCTTCGCGACCTAGACGTGCCGATACTCTCCTACTCCACAACAGTCACCATCTGACATGCAACAACTAGCACCAACCCTCTGCCTTCTCCACTCCCCCATCGTCAACCAGGGTCAAGATTTTCTGACGGTTGTGCTTTGAATCAGGGTTTGTCGGTTAGGTCTTAGCAGGCAGATGCACCGAGAGGATGGAGGAGGCGTTTGGGGGTGGTTTTCAGTGGCGCGCTATGCTTTTTTGCTTCCTGTATAGTAACTTGGTGGGCTCTCCTATTATGTGTGAGCCTTAAGAGTAACTAAGGCCAACCCCAATGCTCCACGCTAGATGTCTTCATCAAGCCGTGTAGGATCAGACGAGAAAAGGTAAGAAGATGGTGTCCTCACAGAGCCTGTTAGTATCTTGCAAAAGACATACATATGTCTCACTTGACAAAATATAGAAGCAACCATCAGAGAACACGATGGGAGGAAGATATCTGCTCCCAACATTTGCTTTTCATCTGATAAAGTTGAAAATGTTCTGAAGAGAGAGAGAGATTTGTGTCAGTATAGCTTTGCTATGGGGTGCAATACTCTACTCCTACGTGTAGATGCTCTAAGAGCCATTCTATTCTTATTATTATTGATAGAATTGAGATATATTTTCAACATCTTTAATTAGATCTTCAAATATTACTATCCATTGTTGAGGATTTCTCACTGGTTAAAGATGAAGAGCAGTGTTGCCTCTCTACGGGATTTCTCACTACCTATAGATGAAGAGCAGAGTTGGCCCTCTACAATCCACCCATCTTGCGCGCCGCTCGCTCCCTCCCGTCGCGCGCGTCGCTCGCTTGGCCAAGCCAAGCTCGGTGATGGTGGCGCTGGTGATATTGGTGCTTGCGCGCCACTGCTGGTGCTAGTGCTCATGCACCGCCGCTCGCCACCGGCTCCGACCACGACGGCTAAAACCGACCGGTCCCAACCTCCCGCATGTTGCAAAACACATGTTCAAGTGTTTCAGATGTTCATAGGTATGTTGCCAGTATTTTATATGGATGCTGCAAAAGTAGATCGGGATGTTGCAATGGTTGTACATGTATGTTGCAGCTTTTGTTCCCAATATTTCATCTATTTTTTTAGACATATGTTGCAAGTGTGTTTTATTTGAATGTTGCATATATTTCACACATATGTTGTAAGTGTTTTATCTGGATGCTGTGTATGTTTACAATGGTTTCAAGTGTTTTTCAGGTGTTTTTGCAAGTGTTTCAAACGTATATTTCAAGTGTTTCATCTATCTTAAGACGTACGTTGCAAGTGTTGCATCTCTATTCCTTCTAATGACTTATGATCAGTAATCAAATCTATTCCTAGATTCTAGGATATTACACTGACCACCTATGTCTTATAATATAAGGCTGAGGAGCTATCTCTTTGAATTTTTGATTCTGTTACGAGAAAACATGTCTTCCGTGAGAGTCTTCCTCTCCATACCGATCATTACTCGGTATGGCTTGGGTATCCCTTGATCAGTTATACCAAACTAACCAGTTGTCCCAGCCGAATCAACCCCTAGGGGCTTTCCTATATGGATTCGTTCCCCGGGGCCAGAGCTGATTCCATGAATTGATGTATATGAGTGTAGTTATCAGGTATGCCGGGGCTGGATTCAATCCCTGAGGATAGTGATTGATGGTATAGAGTTTTGATAGAAAGTCGTATAAAAAATCATATAAAAAGAAAGAAAAGATAAATCAACCTTGTTTCTCGAGAGAGAACCCCTTCTCTTGGGACTGCAGTCTTACAGTCGACAGCTCTATGAGGATATGACCTCTTTTTCTAACCCACCACTCTTGTTCTGGATGGTTCTTAGCACTCACACCGAGAAAGACTGTCTCCCCCCAGAATACGGTCATCCTTCCCCTCCTTTTCATGAAGCAACATTAGGATTCTACTAGTAGGAGGTGGTAGTAGTAGAACACAAACGAAATTGGGTTTCCTTATCTATTGGCTATGAGAACACATGAACTCAACCTGTTAATAGCACTATTGAAAAATAATTACCTTACATTGATATATTATCGAAGACTGTCTTATAGCCCTGTTCTTTCTTTGCTTCATATTCCTTCCTTGCATATTTATTCTACCATCACTCCAAGATACTTGACAGCCATAGTGATCAATGATCCATAAGATGACTTTAACTCTTCTACTATCCGAAGTATAATCTAAACCTTTTGCGATAATATCTATATACGTTCTATCGGTAGCTTGCTTATTTATTCTACCATCACTCCAAAATACTTGACAGCCATAGTGATCAACGATACATAAGATAACTCTAACTCTTCTACTCTCAGAAGTATAATCTAAACCTTATTGAAAGCCCTAGTTTGGTTTTGGATTGAAAGGATCAAGATGCCCAAGAGGGGGGGTGAATTGGGATTTTCTAAAAATTAATTGCAAGAATTAAATCCTATAAGCCGGAATTCACCCCAAGTGCCTACTTGTGTTCCTAGAGATTCTACCGATAAAAGTTTTGCACCCTAGTTTCCAATCCTAGTCTAGCATGGCAATTCTAGGAAAGTAAATCAAGCAATGAATGTAAATACGAGAATGTAAATGCTTGAAAGTAAGGGCAAGGAACACGGTGATGTTTTTCCGAGGTATCGGAGAGTCGCCACTCCCCACTAGTCCTCGTTGGAGCACCCGCGCAAGGGTGTAGCTCCCCCTTGATCCGCGCAAGGATCAAGTGCTCTCTACGGGTTGATTCTTCGACACTCCGTCGCGGTGAATCACCCAAAACCGCTCACAAGATGAGTTGGGTCATCCACAAGCTCCGCCGGATGATCACCAAACTCCCAATCACCACCAAGCCGTCTAGGTGATGGCGATCACCAAGAGTAACAAGCTAGAACTCTCACTTGACCACAACGAGCCTAATGAGAAGGTGGATGCACACTTGCTACTCTCTAATCGCTAGTGAGGAACTCTCAAGCTATGATTCTCAAATCACAATCCTCACTAGAGCTCTTGCACTCCCTTACACTCCAAAGGTGTTTCTCAGCTGATCAAATGAGCAAGAGACCTCTAAAAGAGGTGGTGGGGATGTATTTATACACCCCACAGTCGAAACGAACCGTTACCTGCCAACTCAGCAAAACACGGGGTGACCGGACGCGCCGGTCGAAGTGACCGGACGCGCCGGTCCCCTGTAACGGTCGAAAATCCGAAAGCTGGACTGAGTGACCGGACGCGCCGGTCAGGGGTGACCGGACGCGCGACCGCGTCCGATCGGTGATGACCGGACGCGCGACCGCGTCCGATCGGTGATGACCGGACGCGTCCGGTCGTCGCTGGACCTTACTGGAACGTGACCGGACGCGCCGATCACACCCAGGTCGCGTCCGATCAGGTGTTTCCCCTCAAGTGACACGTGTCGGCTCTGACCACCGCGTCCGGTCCTCGCAAGGGCCGCGTTCGGTCGTCAGCGCCGAAACTCAGTCGCAGTTTTGAACTGACCGGACGCGTCCGGTCAAGCCGAGGACCACGTCCGGTCAAGAGAAAAACACCCTAAACTTTTCGAAATGCGTCGCAACTTGAACCAAGTTGCTTCCAACTGAACTTTGAGCTATTCTAGAGCTGCCTAGTGCTAAGTTTAACAAGTGTGCACCACACCTAAACATAGGACTCACCTAGATCAAGCTATCCGCTCATGCTCCCCTTTATAGTACGGCTAAAAGAGAAAAACGAAGATCCTAACGACTATTTCGAATGTATCTCAACACCTCGACATCCGGAACTAACCGTCCTTAATCTTGATGTCACTCCTTTGAAAACCGAAACGATTTCCATCAAGGGGCATGAATACCATGGTGCCCAAAGCAGTTATAACCTCCATGACCTAACTTACCAAAGTTTCTGCAAAACACACCTTAGTCATGGTAATAAAGCGTTGTCATCAATTGCCGAAACCAAACCTCGGGGCCTAGATGCTTTCAATCTCCCCCTCTTTGGTGATTGATGACAACACTAAGATTCAAAAGATTGGAGTGGAGGTTTTCGAGCATGCTTGGTTCACATAAGCAAAAAGCAATAAGCACAAAGGGTTAGAAATTGCTTATGTGCCCCAAGCCAAAAGAGTGTACTCAAGAGATAAGACAAAAAGCGTTAGTACACATAAAGATATAGCTCATAAGAAATCAGAGTAAGGCACGGAAGCACAACCTTAGAGCTATAACCAAAATAGGTGACATGAATTAACACAGTGACTAGATAAAACATTAGACTCAAAGTTTCTCACACGACCACATGTCACACGAATGCAATGACTGAAAAGTAAACATGATGCATGAATGTAGCACACAAATATGAATGAAAACCCACTATCAAAACTCCCCCTGAAACTACTCTCTCTCCCCCTTTGGCATCAACCGCCAAAAACTAGTCTAAGGATCTGACGGGGGAACAGACGGAGTCGTGTCGGGTGCCGAGGTGCGTGGAGTAATCACGAAGTGTAGAGTGTCTCCCTCAGAATCTGAGCTATCTGGCTGACCCTCTGAAGAAGCACGTAGCTGTGAAGCGGTCTGGGTCTGAGCAGCAGGAACAGGTACTGACGTAGTAGCAACAAGTGGATCCGTCTCTGTAACCTGAGCCTGTAGCGAGCCAATAGCTGGGGGATCGGTCGAGGCAACTGACGAAGGTACTGTCTCTGTAGTGCCCGTCCCTGTCACAGGAGGAACAGCTACCTCTGGAGCTGACAACCCTGAAGAAGTAGCAAAAGTGGTAGTGTGCGAGGGTGTCGGCTGACCAGTCAACTCGCTGTAGGTGGCACTGTAATCACCGAAGGGTGTGCCTGTCAGGAGGTGAGGGCGAGGCTGGTCTGAAGGAGTAAACCCCGTCTGAATAGGCGTGTAGCTCAGGGACTGGAACGACTGGGGAACCTGCTGCTATGGAGATGTGAACTGAAAGCTCGGCTGTCCCTGACTCGATGGACCACTGGACTGTAAAGCAGGTGTCAGAACAGAAGCAGGCGGAGGAACCCCAACAGTGACAAGATGGCGCAGAAGGTCCAAATACTGCTGCTGACTAGCTGCAATCTGTCGCTGCATCTCGACTTGCTGGCGCTGGATCTCAAGCTGCTGTCGCTGGAACTCGTCCTGTCGAGTCTGTATCTGTGCAAGTGCTGCAGCTGTGTCCTGAGCCTGTCGCTGTATCTACAGCTCCTGTCGCTCATGTGCCTGGGTCAGCCTCTCAAGTATAGCCACCATGGCTGGGTCTGAGCGTGAGGCTGAACCAGAGCCACCGGCCTCGTGGTTGTGAGGCCGAGAAGACCAATATCTGGGGATGGGCTGGTAATCCTCATCAGTGCTGTCAGATGCCTCATCCTCAGGGAGATCAGCAGGCTGAGCATCAAGATCGGCAAGCTCTGCCTCAGCAAGCCCCTCAACTGTGGCGTCCTGCTCAGCTGCTATCTCAGGAACCTCAGGTCTCTCGCGCTATCCTGGCACTGGGGCCTGCTCTCTAGTGACTGAAGCCCAAAGCTGACGGATATCATACTCAGAGAAAGCAGTGGTAGTATCTGATATCTCAGCTCTGATCTCTGCTGGAAGCTGAATGGCAGATCTGATGATAAAGCATATCCAGTGAGCATAGGGCAGCTGACGATGACCCTTGAAGCCCTCAGCTAGGGTGTCCTCCATCTCACTAAGCATGAGATCCCAAATGTCGAACGGTGTCTGTGAGAGGAGGTGGTGAACAACCCATAGCTGCATCCGAGTCAATCCCTCTCTGTAGCCAAGTTTGGGAAGAAGAGTGCGTCTGACTATAGCATCCAGGACTCTAGCTAGCGGCGTCAAGCTGGCAGGAGTGCGACGAGACCCTTCGCCAAAAGGCTCACGGAAGCAGGGTCGAATCAAATCTGTCGGTGGCACTGTCCCGCCGTGAGGGCGTCTGGGTGGAGGAGTCTGACCAAAACAGAGCTGATGTATCTTCGTGTCTGAAGCTAGGAGTCTGAGAATCTCCCGCACTCTAGTGCTGTACAGTCTGTGGTCACAGCCTCGGAATGCAAAGTGTATAAACTCATGGGCAGGATCAATCCACAGTGAAGCATAGAACTCTCTGACCCATGTGCCGCAGTATGCATCTGTCCGTCCAAGAAAATCTGACAAGCCTGGCAGAAAGGACAGGTGCGGACGGAGCTGCTCTCCCACAACCTCAACAAGTGACTCAAGTCGACAGACCCTCTGTGGTCGAAAAGCAATACCGCTGTCAACAAGAGCTCTGTAGAAATCCTCCTGTAGAGGAGTATAGAAACCCTCTGAAGCTCTAGGATCCCTCTGAGGTGGGAACCACTGACTAACCTCAACGAACCTCAACCCTTGCACCTGACGTGTTGTAGCACCCCTCAAGTCAAAGTGCTCGACTAGAGGTGAACCTCTAGCCCTGGGAGGAGGACGTGCTCCATGACACTGGCCCTCTGGCCTAGGAGTCACCTGAGTACGTGTGCGTGTGGAGCAGCGACGCGGTGGAGTCTGAGCTGGCTGCTCCTCTGTGCCCTCTGGAGCCTCTGTAGGTGGATCAACTAACATAGCATCCGCAGCTCCTGTGTCCTCTGTGCCCTCAGTGGCCTGTGTGCCCTCAGTGGCCTCTGTACCGAGCTGTCGACCTTCAAGATGAAAGCGACGCTCGCCAATGCGTATGCCACTGCTCCTGCCTCCCCTCTCTGCCTGCTCTGCTGCATCTGCAACGGCCTGAGCAATCTCTGCATCAGTGTCTTCTTCTTCTTCCTGGCCATGATCTTGATGCGCTTTCCACGCGCAACCTCAGACAGACGAGGAGGACTGTCATCCCCGTCACTAGGAGCACCACCGGCGTTCTTGCAACGCACCATGCTGACAAACTGACGGAAAACCTCTATAAGATGGTGAACTGACACTCGAGAGGCTTGGCCTCAATCCGCATCCGCAGGCTTGGCCTCAGATTTATCAAACTGAGATCACCCTGACACACCGACAAACTCGCTGAAAAGACAAAATAGATGGATCTACTATAAGCAACATATATAGCTAAAAGGTACGAAACCCTAGAGATAGCAAGCATGTAAGATAAGATATGAATCGAAACACGATAGCTACCTCGGATCGATGAGAAGACGGTGACGAGATGAGGTGACCTAGATCGCGAGACTTCCCGAATTCGCTGGACGAGCGCTGATTTTCCGAAACACGAGATAATTAGGATTAATGAAGAATGAGTTACGGCAAACCCTAGCGAGGAGGTCAAGGTGACGCGAAACAACCTCGTGAAGAAGGCGACACGCGACGAAACCTCGACGACGAATGGCCGAATCGACGTTACGCAAACCCTAGGTTAGGGTTAGGGCAACGAGACTCGATCGGAGACGTGCGCGAGGCGGTCAAACGGCCGGAGGTGGTGCTTGGCAAGCTAGGGCGCGGCACACGGCGGTGGAGGCGCGGCTCACCGGCGGCGAGAGGCGAGCGGGCGGCGGTGGCGCGGCAGCAGGCAGGCGCGGGCAAGGTGCGGGCTGGCGCGTGTGCGCGGGTGAGGAGGCGCGGGGAGAGTCGCGGCTGGGCTCTCCGGAGGCGTGGAAGACGGTGGGGCGCGGCGGCTTCGGCGAAACGGCGGTGAATCGGCGGATTCGGCGATTAGGGCTTACGGCGGCGGTGAAAAAACACGAGCGGGATGAAGGAGTACGGCCGAAGACGAACCGTTTTATGAGGGGGTTAGATCCGCTCGTCACGCGATGACCGGACGCGGTGGTCGATATGACCGGACGCGGTGGTGCAGCGTCCGGTCACACTCCAGTAAGCTCCTGGAGCGACCGGACGCGTCCGGTTAGGACTGACCGGACGCGGTCAGAGTCCGGTCGAGGGGTACTCGGGAAATCATCGCGAATGACCAAACGCGGTGGTGGTAACCGGGACCGGACGCGGTGGTCAACAGCAGCGCGTCCGGTGCAGCGTCCGGTCACTAGATCTGGAGTTGGTCTTCTGGATGACCGGACGCGCTGGTGGACGCCAGGACCGGACGCGGTGGTGAAGCATCACTGCGTCCGGTGCAGCGTCTGGTCCAGCGTCCGGTCACTGTTTTTCGCCCTTCTTCGTTCCGAACTTCGACGCGATTTCTCCCAATCAAGTTCCAATTCAAAGAGACACAAATAAACACCAATTGGAACCTGATATGAGTGACCTCACTCAAACCCTCAAATTTTTCAAAATAGATTGCCTTAGGCTAGTATTATTTTTAAGAAAATAGACAATAAACACCCGAGGAGCAACGTATGGCCATGCAATAGAGTTTTTGAACCTTTAGGAGCGTCAAAATGCTCTCTCTATCCATGGACGAACACAGAGGTTGCTCAAAGCTAAACCGAAAAGAAACGACAAACTAACAACCATGCATATGCAATGCAATACAAGAAAGTAAAGCTAGGTTGCTTGTCAAGTTTGATCCACGGTTAGGCTTCTTCACTCCTCCAAAGGAGGGTTATCGTAACCGTGTTAGCCAAGCCCTAAAATGCATTGCGATAAGATAAACATGGCATATAATACAATGCAATGTAAGAGACAACACACGCTCATTTTTTAAAGTTGCTAGAATCAAGCACATTGAGTTCACTTCTTAACCTACAAAAGGTGGCCTCATCCAAAGGTTTAGTGAAGATATCCGCTAATTGATTTTCACTTCTTACACCTTCTAGTGATATGTCATTTTTAGCAACGTGATCTCTTAGAAAGTGATGGCGGATATCAATGTGCTTGGTGCGTGAGTGTTGTACCGGGTTGTTAGCAATTTTAACGACACTTTCATTGTCACATAAAAGTGGCACCTTTTCAAGAACAATTCCATAGTCTAGGAGGGTTTGTTTTATATATAAGATTTGTGCACAACATGCCCCCGTGGCAATGTATTCCGCCTCGGCGGTGGACAAAGCCACACTATTTTGCTTTTTAGATGACCAAGATACTAAAGATCTCCCAAGCAAATGGCACCCTCCGGATGTGCTTTTTCTATCAATTTTGCAACCGGCATAATCCAAATCGGAGTAGCCAACTAGTAGGAATCTAGCTCCTTTGGGATACCAAAGACCAATGCTTGGGGTGTGCTTAAGATATCTTAGGATTCTTTTTACGGCACTTAAGTGAGGTTCTTTAGGGCACGCTTGAAAGCGAGCACACATGCACACACTAAACATGATATCGGGCCTAGATGCGATAAGGTACAACAAACTACCAATCATAGAACGGTAGAGAGTTTGATCAACCGGTTTACCTCCCTCATCTAGGTCGAGATGTCCATTTGATGGCATTGGGGTCTTGATTGGTTTGCATTCTTCCATCTTGAATCTTTTGAGAAGATCCTTGGTATACTTTTCTTGAGAGATGAAAATCCCTTCTCTCAATTGCTTGACTTGAAACCCAAGGAAGAATGTGAGCTCACCAATCATTGACATCTCGAACTCCTTCGACATCAATTCATCAAATTCCTTGCAATAATCTTCATTTGTTGATCCGAAGATGATATCATCAACATACACTTGACAAATGAAGATCTCCCCATTAAGCTTCTTAGTGAATAGTGTGGTGTCGACCTTCCCAATGGTGAAGCCCTTCTCAATGAGAAAGTCCCGGAGGCGCTCATACCACGCTCTAGGGGCTTGCTTGAGCCCATATAGCGCCTTGGACAACCTATAAACATGATTAGGATATCTAGGGTCTTCAAACCCGGGAGGTTGATTAACATAGACTAGTTCATTTATAAAGCCATTTAAGAATGTACTTTTCACATCCATTTGATATAGTTTCATATCATGATGTGATGCATATGCAAGAAGGATACGAATGACTTCAAGTCTTGCAACGGGTGCAAAGGTCTCTCCAAAATCAAGACCTTCAACTTGAGAGAACCCCTTTGCAACTAGTCTTGCCTTGTTCCTCACTACTATGCCTTGGTCATCTTGCTTGTTTCGGAACACCCACTTGGTTCCAATGACTCTTGCACCTTTAGGATGCTCTTCAAGTGTCCATACTTGATTGCGAGTGAAGTTGTTCAATTCTTCATGCATAGCATTCACCCAATCCGGATCTTGAAGAGCTTCTTCTACATTCTTAGGTTCAACACAAGAGACAAAAGAGTGATGTTCAACAAAAGAAGCAAGCTTTTGAGATCGAGTCAATACTCCCTTAGTAGGACTCCCTATGATGAGATCTTGTGGATGTGCTTGAAGTAGAGCTGAGTTTCTTCTATCAACCACTTGAGGAGGTGGATGGGGAGCATCAACATCTTGAGCTTGTGCCTCGGCTTGTTCATGAGAGACATAAGTATCTTCATTTTCAACTCTCTCATTCTTGTCATCATCTTGAGGCACACGTGATGAAGATGGTGGATCAACAATTTGTACATCGTCATCATCATCCTTTGGCTTGATGTCTCCCACGGGCATGTTCTTCATGGCCTCCCTCAAGGGTTCATCACCTACATCATCACAATTCTCAATTGCTCCTTGGGAGCCGTTAGATTCATCAAATTCCACATCATATGTTTCTTCAACCAAACCGGTGGCATGGTTAAATACTCTATATGCTTTGGAATTTGATGAGTAACCAACAAGAAAACCAATATCACAACGTCTTTGAAACTTCCCTAGGTGTTGACGCTTCTTTTAGATGTAGCATTTGCACCCAAACACCCGGAAGAATGAGACGTCCGACTTCTTCCCATTAAGCAACTCATAGGGGGTCTTGCCAAGAAACTTTTGTAGAAAGAGGCGATTTGAAGCATAGCATGCGGTGTTGATTGCCTCGGCCCACAACTTTTCCAGAGTGTTGTACTCATCTAGCATTGTTCTTGCAAGGGTGATCAAAGTCCGGTTCTTTCTCTCAACTACACCATTTTATTGAGGAGTGTAGGTTGAAGAAACTTCATGCTTGATTCCAATTTCATCACAATAAGCTTCAATGTTTGTGTTGTCAAACTCTTTGCCATTCTCACTTCTAATCTTCTTTATCTTGACTTCAAATTCATTTTGAGCTCTCTTTGTAAACTTCTTGAAGCAATTTGCCACTTCGGATTTGTCATGAAGGAAGAAAGTCCATGTGTACCTTGAGTAGTCATCCACTATCATAAGACAATATAGATTACCACCCAAACTCTTGTATGTTGTAGGCCCAAACAAATCCATGTGTAGAAGTTCTAGCACTCTTGAAGTTGACATGAAAGCTTTGGTTGGATGAGTGTTTGCAACTTGTTTGCCCGCTTGACATGCACTACAAGGTTTGTCCTTTTCAAACTTCACATCCTTCAATCCTCTCACTAATTCTTTCTTCAATAGATTGTTGAGAGTGTTCATTCCAACATGAGCAAGCCTCCTATGCCAAAGCCAACCAAGTGAGGTCTTGGTGAACAAACATGTCATCAAATTTGCATCTTCGGAGGTGAAGTCAACAAGATAAAGATTGTTGTATCTAAAGCCCTTGAATATCACTTGCTTGTCATCTATCTTTGAAACTTCCACTTCATTTGGTGTGAACAAGCATTGGAAGCCAAGGTCACAAAGTTGCCCAACGGATAATAAGTTGAAACTCAATGAAGCAACATAGAGCACATTTGAGAGTGAGTGATCATTTGATATTGCAATCTTGCCTATACCCTTGACTTTGCTCTTTGAATTATCCCCAAATGTGATCTTCTCTTGACATATCCTATTCTCTTCAATGGAGGTGAACATACGAGGATCACCGATCATATGTTGAGTGCAACCACTATCAATAACCCAATGAGATCCACCGGTCTTGTAGTTCACCTACACACAAGAGATCAAGCTTTTTGTTTAGGGACCCAAACTTGAGAGGGGCCCTTGACTTTCTCAACTAGTGACTTGGCAACCCATATTTTCTTTAGCCTATTCTTGTTTGGGGGACCCAAAAACATGACTTCAATCTTTCCATTAGAATCTTTTCTTAGCATGTAATGAGCATTGAAGGCAAAGGGTCTAGCATGCTTGGGCAAGGGTTGTGGTGGTGGAGTTTTGCATTCATGAGCAAAATGACCTTCTTGACCACACTCAACACATCTCTTTGGCTTGGGCTTTGACTTGCTTTGTTGTTGTTGAGCTTTTGCCTTCTTCTCTTGATTTGCCAAGTACCCAATGCCACTTCTATCCATCTTCATTACGGTGTTCACGAGGAGCTCACTTTGCAAATATTGCCCTCTTATGAACTTGCTTAGGCCGGTCTTGAGATGCTCTTTTTCTTGCTTGAGCTTTTTGTTTTCTTCAATGAGTGACTCATTTGTTGTTTGCTTCTCAAGAGCCATCAAACCTTTTAGCTTCTTGTTCTCATTTGCAAGCTTCTCATTTTCACTCTTGATCTTGGCATAATCATCATAGTTGCTTGACTCAACCACACTCTTGCCTTTGCTACTAGAACCTTGCTCAATGCTTTCAATGATCAAGTCATCACATGATGTAGCTATATCACACTTAACAACATTGTTAGTAGCATCATGTGTCTCAAGAGCAAGTTCATTAGCAACCACAAGACTATCATAGTCAATTTTCAATGTGGTGTATTTTTCTTTTAGAGAGCTATGTCTAGTGATGAGCTCATCATGCTTCTTCTCAAGCTTATCATGTTGATCTTTAAGCTCTTTATTAGAAGTTTTGAGCTCCTTGAGATTTGAAGACATAACTTCATTTTGATCTTTAAGCTCACCACTAGTCTTTTGAGCACTTTCAAGCTTAGATGAGAGTTCATCATTTTCATTTTGAAGTTCATCATTTTCATTTCTTGTCCTTCTTATGACTTTAGTATATTTGTTTAACAATTTTACAAGTTCATCATAAGAAGGTGCATCATATTCATCATCACTATCACTATCATCATCATCATCACTATCATGATTTTGTACCTTTCATTCACCCTTGGCCATAAGGCATAGGTGAGTAGAGGACGATGATGGTGAAGGAGGCGGTGAAGGTGGTGATGAAGATGTTGGTGAAGATGATGGCCCCATGACAAATGCGGCAACCTTCTCTTTCTCATCATTGCTTTCATCTTCGAAGGACTCACAAGATGATTCAATATCGGTGAGCCAATCACCAACAATGTATGCCTTTCCTCCCTTCTTCTTCTTGTGGAAATCCTTCTTCTTGCCATCCTTCTTCTTGTATGGCTTGTTTTTCTTCCTCTCTTCTTCTTCATCACTTGAATCATTTTTCTTGCCCTTGTTCTTGTTCTTGTACTTGTCTTTTGGTGGTCTAGGGCATTGATGAGCTAAGTGGCCAAGTTCACCACAATTGTAGCAGTCCATCTCTGAGATTGGCTTTCTCTTGCTACTTGTGAAGAATTTCTTTTTCTTGCCATCAAACTTGATGCCACTCTTGTTGAGCTTCTTTAGCATTTTGGTGGTCTTTCTCACCATGAGTGCAAGTGATTCATCATCGACATCACTTTCACTTGAGCTTTCTTGCACCATCATGGCTTGGCCCTTCTTCTTCTTCTTGTCATGACTAGCTTTGAAGGCCAAGTCTTTCTTCTTGGAAGATGATGAGCCCTCTTCCGGAGTGATGTGCATGTACATCTCATGAGCATTGATCTTCCCCAATACTTGTGTCGGTGTTGCGGTGGAAAGATCACTTTGGTGAAGCACGGTGACAATGTGACCATACTTCTCAACGGGAAGAACACTCAAGATCTTCCTTGCAACATCCGATTGGCTCATTTGAGTGAGCCCAAGAGCATTGAGGTCCTCTACAAGAACATTCAAACGAGTGTACATATCATTAGCACTTTCTTTGGGAAGCATCTCAAAAGAATTAATTTTTTTTAAAGCAAGGTGATAGCGTTCCTCATGCTCACTCTTAGTTCCCTCATGGAGAGCACAAAGATTTTCCCACAATTCATGAGCGTTCTTTGCATTACGCACACGATTGAAGATATCTTTGCCTAAGCCCCGGTAGAGTGCATTTTTGGCCTTTGCATTCCACCGGTCGTACTTCTCCTCGTCACTAATGGGGTTTGCGGGATCCTTGATAGCGGGAAGTCCTTGGGTTGCGGCTCTAAGACACCCAACATCTATGGCTTCAAGATACGCCTCCATACGGATTTTCCAATATGGAAAATCATCCCCTCAAAGGTGGGAGGTGGTCCTTCCCCGTTAGACATCTTGCTCTAGGCGGTAAAGCCTAAATTAGGAGCAACTCGGCTCTGATACCAATTGAAAGGATCAAGATGCCCAAGAGGGGGGGTGAATTGGGCTTTTCTAAAAATTAATTGCGAGAATTAAATCCTATAAGCCGGAATTCACCCCTAGTGCCTACTTGTGTTCCTAGAGATTCTAGCGATAAAAGTTTTGCACCCTAGTTTCCAATCCTAGTCTAGCATGGCAATTCTAGGAAAGTAAATCAAGCAATGAATGTAAATACGAGAATGTAAATGCTTGAAAGTAAGGGCAAGGAACACGGCGATGTTTTTCCGAGGTATCGGAGAGTCGCCACTCCCCACTAGTCCTCGTTGGAGCACCCGCGCAAGGGTGTAGCTCCCCCTTGATCCGCGCAAGGATCAAGTGCTCTCTACGGATTGATTCTTTGACACTCCGTCGCGGTGAATCACCTAAAACCGCTCACAAGATGAGTTGGGTCATCCACAAGCTCCGTCGGATGATCACCAAACTCCCAATCACCACCAAGCCGTCTAGGTGATGGCGATCACCAAGAGTAACAAGCTAGAACTCTCACTTGACCACAACGAGCCTAATGAGAAGGTGGATGCACACTTGCTACTCTCTAATCGCTAGTGAGGAACTCTCAAGCTATGATTCTCAAATCACAATCCTCACTAGAGCTCTTGCACTCCCTTACACTCCAAAGGTGTTTCTTAGCTGATCAAATGAGCAAGAGACCTCTAAAAGAGGTGGTGGGGATGTATTTATACACCCCATAGTCGAAACGAACCGTTACCTGCCAACTCAGCAAAACACGGGGTGACCGGACGCGCCGGTCGAAGTGACCGGATGCGCCGGTCCCCTGTAACGGTCGAAAATCCGAAAGCTGGACTGAGTGACCGGACGCGCCAGTCAGGGGTGACCGGACGCGTCCGATCATGCAGGGAGCTTACTGTAATCACACCGGACGCGCGACCGTGTCCGATCGGTGATGACCGGACGCGTCCGGTCGTCGCTGGACCTTACTGGAACATGACCGGACACGCCGATCACACCCAGGTCGCGTCTGATCGGGTGTTTCCCCTCAAGTGACACGTGTCGGCTCTGACCACCGCGTCCGGTCCTCGCAAGGGCCGCGTCCGGTCGTCAGCGCCGAAACTCAGTCGCAGTTTTGAACTGACCGGACGCGTCCGGTCAAGCCGAGGACCGCGTCCGGTCAAGGGAAAAACACCCTAAACTTTCCGAAACGCGTCGCAACTTGAACCAAGTTGCTTCCAACTGAACTTTGAGCTATTCTAGAGCTGCCTAGCGCTAAGTTTAACAAGTGTGCACCACACCTAAACATAGGACTCACCTAGGTCAAGCTACCCGCTCATGCTCCCCTTTATAGTACGGCCAAAAGAGAAAAACGAAGATCCTAACGACTATTTTGAATGTATCTCAACACCTCGACATCCGGAACTAACCGTCCTTAATCTTGACGTCACTCCTTTGAAAACCGAAACGATTTCCATCAAGGGGCATGAATACCATGGTGCCCAAAGCAGTTATAACCTCCATGACCTAACTTACCAAAGTTTCTGCAAAACACACATTAGTCATGGTAATAAAGCGTTGTCATCAATTGCCGAAACCAAACCTCGGGGCCTAGATGCTTTCATGGATAATTGATGAAACCTAGTACTAACCTTTATGCTAGGTGTGTGAATTAGATAAGGTTGGTACATTCCAAGTGATGAAGCTAGAAGATGATCCATAGAGGTGATGATGGACATAGATGATCAAGTACTTATCATTTGAAAAATAAGAAAGAGAAAAACAAAAATGGACTCAAGGCAAAGCTATATGTGATAGGGCTATTTTTGTTTTGCACTTAAGACGCCATAGAGGGTGTGAGTGACTTAGAATCGATAGCCGTACTATAAAGAGGTGAAATCTTTGGATAAACGATTTATCGAGTGCCACTAGGTGACATGATTCATGCATTGTATTTAGGAACCTAGTGTGCTAACATGTGACCCTTGTAAAATATTTTGAAAAATGCTAACACACGTGCACACAAGTTCTACACTTTGTGGTTAGCAAGTTGGAAGCAAGGATGAAGCGGTTGCGCACTTAGAAAAAGAAAAAGAGGAGAAGGTGCGCGATCAAACGCTGGTCGCGGGGTGACCGGACTCACCCCGACGCATCCGATCATTTATAGCGGTGGTGCTGCACTGGCCGAGAGGGTCGAGGAGCAACCAAACGCAGGGTCCGGCGTGTCCGGTCACTTCTTCGGGCGAGCGGACTCAGGCGCCAGCGTGCGACCAGACGCGTAGGGGCTGCGTCAGGTCATGGCTGACGTTCGCTAGCGTCAGTAGCGAGAGAGCGTGGTGAAGATTACTGTGCTGACCGGACTCACCGGCGCGTCCAGTCAGCTTGGACCTGGTGCGTCTGGTCAAGTTTTTCATGCCCTTGACCCTTACTGAAACTGACCTAATGCTCACATGTGTGGCGTCCGATCGAATCAAGCGGCGCGTTCGGTCACTGGCTTGTGCGGGTGCGCGTTGACGGCAACGGTCGGATTTGAAAAGAGGTGACATGGAGCGCTACGGCTGGTTAGCAGGTGTAACTAGACGCTCCTGACCGGACTTTGGGGTGAGTTCAGTTGTAGCGTCTGGTCACCCCCGAGTTGTGTAACGATTGAATTTTTGTTGGGGATCTATAAATAGACCATGGCCAGCCTGGGGCTCTCTCTTGGTACTTTGACATACTTGACATCTTTGTGAGCCCAAACAAACACCTTCCACTCATTTCCATCCTTATTTCATCATCAAAGTGAGATTGGAAGTGATTCCAAGTGTATTTGCTTGAGTGATTGCATCTAGTGACACTTAGGGATCATTGTGACTGTGGATTTCTTGTTACTCTTGGTGGTTGCCGCCACCTAGACGACTTGGAGCAGCGGTGGAGGTCCGGCACTTGTTGGTGATTGTTCGTGGCCGGCTCCGGTGATCTTGTGAGGGGTATTTCTCCTTCCCCAGCGAAGCGCTGCAAGGTAGCTCTAGTAAATTGCTTGTGTCATTGAGTTACTTCATTCATGGGTCAGTTCTTGCGGTGTCCAACATGTGGACGAGGTTTGTGCAACACCTCTTAGCCGCGCGAACCACCAAGTGTTGGTCGACACAACGGGGACTAGTGTGCCGGTAAGCACGTGAATCAGAAAAATCACTTGTGTCTTGCCATTAGAATTCTCATGGTTGTTGATTGATTGATTGGTTCATCACCTCTACAAGGGCAGACCCAGTGCCAGAGGCTCCCACACGAGTGGGGTCTGGGGAAGGGAATAACTGAAGTAAAGTCTTACCTCTGCAGAAATTCTGCAGAGAGACGGCTTCGAACCCAGGACCTGGTGACTCGGCGAGCTAGCACTCACCAACTGCACCAGGTCTGCCCTTTAGTTCATCACCTCTACATGACCGTATAATCATCTTGCTCACTCATTTACATTTCCGCAAACTAGTTTAACAAGTTCTTTAGTGTAATTAGTTTTGAGAGCTTGTCTTTCCTTTGCTAGTATAGCTTCTCACCTAGTTGAGCTCTTTAGTGTACCTAGCTTTGAGAGCTCTTAGTGACTTAGTCATTGTTTGTCTTAGAGATTATAGCAACTAGAATTGTTGGGATAGGAGGCTTGCAACACTTGTTAGAGCTAGTGCAAAAAGCTTTATAGCCAATTAGTTATCTAACAAGTTTGTTTAGTGGTTTGTAGTTTTTAAATTAGGATATTCACCCCCTCTAACTAATTAGGACCTTTTACTTATATGATAATATCTATATATGTCCTATCTGTAGGGTAGAATATGTTCTATCGGTA
The DNA here is from genome assembly GCA_038087645.1 of Saccharum hybrid cultivar R570. Lineage (NCBI taxonomy): Eukaryota > Viridiplantae > Streptophyta > Magnoliopsida > Poales > Poaceae > Saccharum > Saccharum hybrid cultivar. The sequence goes on from JAQSUU010000198.1 coordinate 5,808,952, forward strand.
GGGTAGGGATAATCCTACACCTCATTCTAGTATTAGATAACATGTGCCATACAGAATTCTCACAGAAACTACGACAACAATCCTCACGACCATGGTACGGATGAACACGGAATGTGGTACCGTGGCCTAATAAAACATGTTCTAATTGATACTTTCCTTTGATATCATCATCTCTTGCTATTAACATTTAATACATTTTTAACATAATTGAATGCGATCAGATCATTGATCATCTCAGATCTTCCCTTTCTTGTTTGTGTATGTTACCAATTTAGCACGGGCTATTCATTAATTGCTTTATTAACCGCCTTCGAGCCTTCTCACAGGAAGAGTGTTGACATGATATAATACTACCTTGGTATGATGTGATTCATTTAGAGTTGATCTCACAAGACTTGGTAAAATTGTAAACTCCTTGAGGCTTGAAGGCCTCGCTCATAACGATATTTGACAAAAAAAAGCAAATTTGGCAATCTCCAACATTGAGTCAGGCCACCGGTGTTTGTCACCAATGACCCCTCAATAGCAAGTGCTTTTGCTAATAGAGGATTCTGAATGAAAACACTATTTAGACTAGAAAGGATCTCACTATGATCAAATTGGGAGAACGTGAAATCCGCATCAACCAGGTAGCCTTGCTCAAAAAACTGTTTATAGTTTTTAATTTTATAAAAGTGGTTAGTCCAGTGTCATCATTTAGAGGCTGCATCGTCCACCAAAATTGACATCCCACACCTTCCGTAAATCGAATTATTATTCGAACTCGATTTCCAAACCCCTCACCAAAAATATCACAATATGTCTTAGGAAGCAGTAAGAATTTGAAGCAGTTTAATAGGGTTTGTTCTAATAGATTTGGACATTCTAAATCAACCAATGGTTTAGCCTTAGGACATTTTCTCTTTGAAAACATCTCCCAGACATCAGACCAGCTTGTAGGCTGGGATTTGCTGCCACTTGATTCACCGAAGCCTAATCCTATCATTCTCTGAATTGACTTTATGAATTACATAATGGAACCCATAATCGGCGGGGAGTAAACCCATATATATGTAACGGAACCACCCAATTATACGAAATTAAGTAAGAAAATTCACCTGTCGGGGCAGAGAATCTAGCAAACTTAAGCCCGTATAATCCGGTAGTCCATGAAATCTCGAAGGATCTCAAACTTCTCAACAAATAGCCAAGACCGTATTGGTTTAGTGGTTACAGTTCACATGCGTACATAGTTCAAATACATTGGAGTTCAAATAAAGTTATTACAACACTGAGTTTGAAATAACAGGTAGCGGAAGCATTATTGTCCAAAATCAACACACACCGTTTTGTTTAAATAGTAGTGCCATACTGTAGTCTCCTCCAACAAAAGCATCAAGGTAAGAAGTATGGAACGACCATTGCCCTTGGTCCTAAAAATCACCTGCAACAAGTGGGAGTAGAACTCTGAGTACAAGAAGGTACTCAGCTAGACTTACCCGTCTTAAACCAGAAATAACATGACACCAAGGAGTATGCAAGGCTTTTATAAGTGGGGTTGGCTTGACAACATTTTGCATAAAAAGCGATAGCAATTAAACTGCAATATTAATCTTTAACATCAATTTAACTTGTTCCTTTAAACCTATCTAGATTTGCACATATACTAGAGCAATCACTTGGATAAGATTAAGCAATCAATAGTAACTAATTCTGTTTAGCATTTTCAACATCATACTCATAACCATAACCATTATCGTGTTCCATAATCACATTACTACGATGATGTAACTCAGTCCAGTTTCTTACTATCCAGGAGCAATGACGACTTGAATCGATTACTAACCAGGTGGTGATGTATTCCCCACACAAACCACACTCACCGGCCCAGTGAGCTACAGGTCACCTTTGGTACTATTCAGAAAAACGTCGCGGGACCGCCATGAACCCTATACACCTTGGGTTCCTCCCGCGCCAGGTCACTCAAGTTATGCCTGCCCACGCTGGAGCCAAGTCATTCTTGTCCACGGTCAATAGGCCCGAGGTGGTCTTGGCATCATCTCGGTCACCGGTCCGAACAGAGCTACTCTGCTTCGCGGTCGGAAGTACTTATCCGGCCAGCTAAATGTGGGGCATGCGTTCAAAAAGGACTGAGGGCCGACAACGGTACGGTCCTTAATCGACACAGACGGAAACTACAAGCACACAAGACCCATGCCTTGCTGCCCAACATTCCGCCCGATCTCCAATTATTCAACCACAAATGGTTCTCTCTCCATGATAGCACATTGCTAAACATGACAGGTATCCACCTAAGTCGTAGATGACGGGAAATCACCCACTTCTACCGTACTAAGCATAACTAAGCAGATATTTCGAAACTACACTTAAATATGATATCAGGATATATCAAGGTGTTCAAGGAATATCGTAGTGATATGCATCAACGGTTTCAAGCAACTCCTATAACTTAATGCAACAATATATATAACATATATATTTATCTTGCTTTGATAAAGTAGGGAGACTTATAATGCTCCGGGGCTTGCCTTCCAGAAGGTTGACAGACAGTGGTCCCGACACTTTAGCAGATCACCGCCTGGCTCCACGACTTCTGGTTCTCCCAGGGGTGGCACCTCTCGTTGCACAGCCTCCTCGGGAACTCCGTGCTCCATGTGTACTGCTTTCTGCACCGATCCTGTATGATGCATGTGTGCATGGGTATAAGTGCTGATGGAAAAGGCGCACCGATGGGATGGCACATGATTCTCATACTTGCATGTGTATGTAAATGCACAATTCACATTCTACTTAACAAAGCAAGTTCATACTTCTTCTCTATCTACTAATCACATGGGATAACAAACATGCATGCAATAACACCTAAGTATTTAGCTACTAACTACTTGTTGTATTACAAAACAAAAGAACCTATCACATCACACCAGCATGCTATTTTGGTGTTTCAAAGATACACCAAAGAAACCACTAGTAACTAATCATGCATTAAGGAAATTCCGATTAAACCCTAATTTAATCTAGGTTTGAACAGTAACCTATATTTTTAGTTCATAGAAAATTCTCAAAAAATTACAGTAGCCTAACCATGTCAAACATAGACTACCACCAAAATTTTACTGCATTTGAACATGTATAACATCCTACACAAAAAGGACAAAAGCAGTGCTACACCATGCATGGAAAATACTTTGTACTACAAAAAGTACCAAACAGCACATTGCATATTTTTCTTATGATTTACACAGTAATTAATTATCATAGAAAAAGTTTCACATGCATGTATTATTCATATTTTTAGCCCTAGCAAAAATAACAAATCTAGGCAAATAAAGGCACTTGAACTGCACATCAATATTTTTCTACATAACATGCATGACACACATTTTTCACAGGTAGTACATCTCATAAGAAGACTAACAAAATTGGAACTATATTTTTCTGACACATATTGGATTTACTATGTATTTCTGAAGTTAAAAGCATTTATCAAGAATTAAATAAAACCCTATATAAAAGCATCACAAACATGACATGCAACACATCTAAACTGCAGATCTACTCATGACAATCACAACAAAATTTGTTTCACAATTTTCTGAGCAATACAATAGGAGATATGAATTTCTAAAGCAATTACTAGCATTTCTGGAAAAACCATAAAAGCATTTTCTTTAATTCTTTTCAGAAAAACCACCAAAAATGCTCTGCGCACCCAGAGCGCTACTGAGCCTCTGCAAGTGGGCCCTCGGGCCCCACTGTCCAGCGGGACAGAGGTAGGGGAGAAGCCCCCACCGGCCGGATCACCGCCGGCGGCAGGTCTCCGGCAGCGCGACCAGCATCTCCAGCCTCCTCACGGTGAGGCGAACACGCCGGTGTAGAAAAAGGAGAAGATGGCGAACCCTAGCTATGGTGGTGGCTGACGCGGGCGGGCGGTGGCGCGGCAGCTCAGCGGTCGCGGCGAGCCGTGCTACGGCGAGGCTCGCAGGGTGGCGTACGGGCTTCGTGCGGTCGAGGCGGGCTCGGCGCTCGCGAAGAGGAGAAGAAAACGCCGCGGTGGCGTGACTAGCTACACGGGCCGTGGCGGTGCCCTCACCGACAATGGGGAAGACGGCCGAATCTTGCCCTTCACCATGACGACGGAGCTGCCAGCAGGAGCGCGGGGTGGAGCTGGTTGTGGCGGAGACGGAGGCAGGCGGAATCGGAGCGAGGTGCTGCGGTGGCGGAGCTCGACGCCGGTAAAGGGCACGGCGGAGCGGCGGTCTCTGCGGCTGCTTTGGCGGGGGAAAGCAGGGCAAAAATGAAGAAGGGCGAGCGAATGGAGGAGGACAGGCGTGGCGTGACGCTTAAAGGCAGGGGCGCGGCCGGTCGGTGCGGCCACCGCCCACCACCGCCGGTCGACGGCGGCCACGCGGCGGCCGGACCCTGACGCGGTCGGGCGCGCGCGCGCTTGTCCGAGCGGAGTGGGATCGTGGGAGGGACGCAGGCCGGGCCGAAAGCCGGCTAGGCTGAAAAGTGAGGCCGTCAGCCCACGAAGGAGGACAATGATTTTCATTTTTGTTTTCAATTTCCATTTTCCAAACACAGCCCCAAATCAAATTTTGAACAAGCAAACGACGTTTTCTCAAGATGGTCCAAAAATAAAAGTCGATCAGGATTTTGTGCTCTACAACTTTGTTAAAAGACACAAAGCCAAAATCCCAACCGATTTTGAACTAGGGTTAAAAAGTTGATTTTCAAATAAAAACCTTATTTTTCAAGGATAATTTTAAAAGAAAAATTTGAGAAAATTTTCAAAAGGAACTTTGCTCCAAATTACTTGAAGAACAATTTTAAGTTGTTTAAGCACTCAAACAAGCATGTATGCAATCAACAAACATAATCACAGTACTAATCTAATGAAAGCAAGTAAATGCAACACTCATGTTCTTTGGCATGTTTCAAATGTTCCATTTATATAACAGGAAATGCTCATGAATGCATGATGGTGCTTATGCTCATGATTTGCAGATGCTAAATGCATGTGTAACACCGGGGTGTTACAATATATTTCAGAATATCGGTACTTAGCTTGATTTTGCTTTCTTTTGCTGCTCTCGCAATCGATTTGATCAAACATTTGAAAAGAAAATCTTCCCCAGGTGAAAGTGAACCATTACTAAATCTTCCTACTTTGAAGTTCATTTTGATATCTTCTGATCCTCGTTGGCATTCTTCCTGTGGATTTTCCTCTCTTTTCTAGCAACGATTCATCACTAGAAACTAGAAAGTCTAGGTCACCCGGCATAACCATAGCATGAAAGCATAGATTTGGGCCTAAGCCCAGGAATGGGCTATCCCTGAGCCCTTAACCATCTGTATTCTCGAAGCTAAGGGGACTGTTGGTGTGGTGTGTCAAGATAGTGCAGGGAATTATGTTGTCGCAAGTGCAATGGTCACTGATGGTTTAATTGATCCGTCATCTTTGGAAGCTCTGGCTTGTAATGAAGCAACTTCCTTAGCCATGGACATGAGTGTGCTCAAGTGCGTAATAGGTTCAGACTGCTTGGAAGTGATTATGAATCTTTAGAAGAAATTTTTGTGTGTTTATGTTCCTCTATCTTGAAGGAAATCAAAGCCAGGAGCACTTCATTTCAGGAAGTTTTTTTTAAGCACGAAGGCAAGAATGATATTGTGAGGCCCATGCTCTTCCTAAAAGTGTTTGTAAATTGGCACCAGGGAGATATGTACGGCTCCTTGGACATCCAGAAATTCTGCATGTACGTCAAAATATTATGATTTAATAAGAGTCTACCTTCTTCTCTCTCAAAAAAAGAAAAAAAGAAAAAAGGAAACTGGATTCTCGAAGCCGTAGGATAGGATAAGACAAGCACAAGGATTCCACACCTGACCTCAGCAGATTCTTAGCGGCTTGTTGCGGCACAAGTTGCTCATCCGTTTTCCGTGGTCCTGGGCCAGCACTCAGCAGCACTCCATTTGCATATTGACAACGGAGAAAACTTTTGTATCTCAATGACAAGCACATAAAGATGTCCAATGAGAGATCACATACCTTTATTCTTGGACCACAAAGGCACAAACCATTTTGTTCACATATTTAGTTAAAGCAATGGAGCAAACATCCTACGGGAGGAAAGATGCCCATGAATATTCACGGCACACAGCCCTTCAAAAAAAAAATCACGGCACACCTTGTCCAGCGGCGCTGGTAAGTATTTGTGGCCACGGAGATGCAGCGATAAAATAGACACTGTATTAGGACAGAAGTAACCATATGAACAGCATAACATTTGTCTATCACATGAACCGAGAACAGTAAACTTAGTGCAAATAAGAAGACATGGTGCTGGTTCAATTTGCTTAATGTGCACAGTGGATATATAGCACTACATATGAAACCCAACAAGGAACAGGACAAATATTTCAGAATCCATGAATTCTCAACAGCCCTAAGATGCTAGTGACAAGCTAAACAGAGACCAACTACAGAAACAGACACAGAACTAGATCTTTGAAAACCGGCTAGACGGAAGGTGAGGCCAAGACGATCATGCAACCGAAAACAGTAAGGCAGCCAGCTGCAACACAGGTTATGGATTAGGCAGGAATCTTGCCCACATCCCCTTCCACCACTCATTTGCACAGCGTGAGCTGCCGTCACCACACCAGATACTACCAACTCTTCCCTCCATCCACAAAACGGTACTCACTTCTTCCCCCAGTCCCCCTCCTTCCTCCTCTCCTGCCTCTTAATCTCATCTCTTTCATCTTGCTGCCTCCCTGCTCGCCGACCCTCTCTTTTCCTCCTGCAACTCCCATGTCTCAATCTTCTCCTTTCTTCTCCATTGCCCGAGTGCATGCTGGAGCAGGAGGGCGAGCTGCGGCAGCCGCTCTCCTGCTCCGTCGCCCCATTGCTCAGCTGCCACATAGCATTCATGGCCTAAGGTGTTTCTCTTTATCCAGAGTGACACCTGCCAAGACACTGCAATCACACCTCAGCCTCCCCCGCGCCACACTGTCCTCCTTTGCCGATGCCGAAGATGGCTCCAGTGCGAAAGACAGTGACAAGAAGGCTGGGGAGGAACAGATCGGGGAATGCGAGATGTCAGAGATGGCGAAGGCGTTCCTTATCTCACCACGGATGGCGATGTCAATCTCTGTGATGATTGCATTCGCCGCCCTCACCGTTCCGCTGGCGATGCGCTCACTGGTCTGCCATGGGACCTTCAAAATGAACGCGCTGGCATACTTTACGCTTCTGTCAGGGTTCTATATGGCATGGAATATTGGGGCGAATGATGTTGCAAATGCCATGGGGACGTCAGTTGGGTCCGGAGCTTTGACACTCCGGCAGGCGGTGGTGACTGCAGCAGTGCTAGAGTTCTCCGGTGCATTCCTTATGGGGACTCATGTCACCAGCACCATGCAGAAGGGAATACTGGTTGCATCTGTCTTTCAAGGAAAGGACTCTCTGCTCTTCGCTGGACTGATATCCTCCCTTGCTGCTGCCGGTACATGGCTGCAGGTATGTTCCATTGCCCTTTTGAGTTCTGCAGCTTTGCCCATGCCAATCAGATCAAGCAGTTTTCTAGTGGACATGAGGTTCACAGAATTACCGAGACTTCACCCAGTTTCTTCAGCCTACAATACAGAAGGTTTAGGAATTAGGATGTACTATCAGTGACATGACCATGGCACCAGAACTGATTGATTAATCTAATATGGAAATTCATAATCCTTACACTCATAGAAGCTAGTTAATGTTTCCAAACAAATCATAGCGGCTAACTACATCTTTAATAACAACTCTGCAAAGGGAAAGGAATCAGCAACTTAACAAATATAACCATCTACCTACATCATGGGCTCATGGCTTTAGGTTTCGTGATGTGAAAAATCTGATATGCCCATGTCGAGATTGGTTTAGTTATATGTGATCATTATTGCAAACTGCACCTTAAGAGTATGCGTTTCATTTCCAACTTTCAGAGATAACTCATTGGACAACAGTTGCCAACATAGCACCAAGGAACATATTTGAAGAATCTTGCATCTCAAGTTTGTAATAAGTAGAATGAGCAGAATTAACACAGTTTTAGTGCGTCATCAACTGTGTTAACATCTAATATCTATGTAAGCAATGAAGTTATGATTCAATGTATGGGTGAGAATCCAAAATAAACATGAACAGCAGCTTCCAAAATAGCTTTTTTTATCATCAACAGACGTAATGCCTCTGCCAATGTTTTGTTTTTTTATAGTCCTGAGAATACAGGGCACTAACATTTATAAAGAATAAGAAGCATCTAATGCTATTTATAAGCATCTACATATATTAACCTGTGCTATTTCTTAGGTTGCTTCGTCATATGGCTGGCCTGTCTCAACTACACATTGTATCGTTGGGGCCATGGTTGGTTTTGGGCTGGTGTATGGAGGGGTGAATGCAGTTTTCTGGAGTTCTTTGGCTAGAGTATCTTCATCTTGGGTCATTTCTCCATTGATGGGTGCAGCAGTCTCTTTTCTTGTTTACAAGTGCATACGCAGGGTAAGTTCTAGAGTAGCCTCCCTTTATAAGCTAAATGACACAAAAAAAAAGATAGTTGGATTTCAATACTTATACAAAAATGATTATATAATCAAAATTTCATAAGTACATAGCATAAAAATACTGTTTCGATGAGGTGCAAAGGTTACTGACCTGTTTTCACTTAGTTTGTATACAGCGCACCAAATCCAGGCCAGGCTGCAGCTGCTGCTGCACCAATCGCAGTCTTTGCTGGTGTCACTGCAATCTCGTTTGCTGCTTTTCCTCTCAGTAAGGTGTTTTCCATTGCCATCCTGCAAGCAGTATCCAGTGGGGCAATAGGAGCCATCATTGTTTCCCGAGTGATCCAAAAACAGCTAGGTGACTTACTGTCTTCAGAAGCAGAAAAGATAGCATCTGCTGAGAAGTCAAATGTTCAGCAGGCTGGACTTCTTTCGGACATTACTGGCCCTACAGGAGCTCAGTTGCAGATTGTGTATGGTGTATTTGGTTACATGCAAGTCTTATCGGCATGCTTCATGTCATTTGCTCATGGAGGAAATGACGTCTCCAATGCCATAGGGCCCCTGGCTGCAGCTTTGTCCATTCTTCAAGGTGTGGCAAGCAGCGCTGAGATAGTCATACCTACTGAAGTTCTTGCTTGGGGTGGTTTTGGGATTGTTGCAGGGCTTACAATGTGGGGATATAGGGTGATAGCAACAATTGGCAAGAAAATCACAGAACTAACACCTACTAGGGGCTTTGCTGCAGAGTTTGCAGCAGCTTCAGTTGTCTTGTTCGCATCAAAGCTTGGGTTGCCTATATCTGCCACGCATACACTTGTTGGAGCGGTGATGGGTGTCGGATTTGCAAGAGGGCTCAATAGAGTCAGAGCAGAGACAGTTCGTGAAATTGTGGCGTCCTGGCTGGTCACAATTCCAGTTGGTGCTGTCCTATCTATCTTCTACACATTGATCTTGACCAAAATTCTGGCATACTTCATGTGAGTGGATTGTAAAATATAAGAGCTGCTTTTAAGTGGTACAGCCCATTATCACTTCATAAATTTTGATCTGTGGAAAAGGTTTTTCTTAGCAAGTGAAGAGATAAAACTGATTCCACAAGTTCAATCAGAAATTTACAAGATTTTCCAAGATCAAATAATCATTTTCTTGGCAACTGAGCACAATTAGGAAAAAGGTTTCCCAGCAAATAATCATGGTACAGACTCCAGATTTTTTCAACTTTTTATACTACCTTGTATGTCTGTCACAAGGTCGAATACTGTAACTTCTTGTAGAGTTATTATACATATAGATGTAATGGTTGGTGAAATTTCTTCTTGTATGACCGTCAAAAAAAAATCTTCTTGTAAATTGTAATCATATCACATGTCTTTGTTCATTGCCAATCATCCTAAAATAAGAGCTCTTTCCTCTGTAGGAAATTATATGATAAAAGCAAGTTTAAGATTGACAAGAGCAAAAAATTTTAGGTGGATGACAAGATTTACTTATTATACTAAACAAGCAAATAACAGTTTGCAGTAATTATTATAACTATGCCATACCGTGTTGTACAGCCTGTAATAATGTCAATTGATAAGTAATGGGCTTTGGATCATCAAATTTTGATGAAAATTTTACGTACAGAGGTTCAGAAAAAGGAGAATGGGGAAGACGAGACACAATGTGTTCGATATTCATAGCTTCAAAGTATGCATACCAAATAAGACAGTAGAGAAACTGGCCTTATTAAATTAGAGAACTCAATACTAAAGCAACTTTTTTTTTGGTCAAGTATAGAAATTCAACAGGCAATCAATGAAAATTAATGGGCACATCCAGCAACACACGGTAACAGAGACTTTACAGTTCAACTGCTAAGAGGACACTCATATAGTCCACATTGTTTTTTTTTTCCAGGAATCCTCGATGTGAATGTCCAGGTTAATGACACCTGACTATGACAATACCCGTGTGTTACTATGCCAAGTCGATATTACTAATAGCTCCATTCCGCTCCTTGATGTCTCTTTTCTGTTAAGCAAACCAAAATCTTGTGCTTCCAAATTTTCATATAGGAAGTTTCGACCAGAAAAGAAATAGAACACTGTAAGAAACTTGACAAGGACTTATTGGTCTTGGCACAAACAATAAAATGGCAAGAAGTAGCAGTATCTGGCACAGATAGAGGAAACTAGTATAGCATTTAAATTGGACCGATTAATCATCTAGTAATTTCATACACAAGGTCCACATGATAAGGACATGCTCAAATCCTGAGAACAGCAGCAGAATAGGATAACACAGCACATCTACATAGCAGGAGCGACTCAGGGATTGCGAAATACAGACTGGGCAGCGGGTATGGCGACGCTCCAGGAAGCCAGCGAAGCACGGGGGGCGCCGCCTAGGTCAACCGGTCTCCTGGTCGAAGTCGTCGCCGTCGGACTCCTCGACGTTGTCTGCATCGTCGTCCTCCACCTCAGCGTCGTACTCCTCCTTGGTACCGCCCGTGGGCTTCCCGATGATAACCAGGTGGCTGTTGGTCTTCCGGATCTCGTTCAGCTGAGCGGCGAGCAAAGGGAGAAACAAAGGGAAGCGTCAGTCACCCCATCGGCATCGGGAGCGTTGGAGAAGCGGCAAGGGGATAGAGAGAACCACAGCACCTTATCCTCGAGGTCGGACTCGGCCATGGCGAGGAGGAGCTCGTCCTCCTGGGAGGTGGCCGGCACGGGGAGCAGCGTGGACGCCGGGATCAGCGGCGGCGACGGCCACTGCCGCATCAGCGCCGGGAACTGCAGCATCTCTGCTCTCAGTTGCGGCCGCCGCAACTTCGTTTCAGTTTAGGGAAGACCTGGAGCGGCTGTTGCGGAAGCCCTCAACTGATGAGTGCAATTAATATAAAAGGCAAGTCTAATCATATACTTAATCTACTACTTACGAGAAGCCCTTCTTCTTACTGGGCTGAAATGGGCTTTCGTCTCGGTGCGCCGCCGGCCGTTGCCGAGTCGTGCAAATGGACCATACGGCCCATCGTAGCTGCCAATCCTCGAGTTCGGAACACGCGGATCGTGCAAATGGACCATACGGCTTACGGCCCATCGTAGCTGTCAATCCTCGAGTCCGGAACACGCGGCCGTTCACTCCAAACCTCGGATAAAGTTTCCCGGTTTTCCGGTCCCGATCCCGAATCCTACGACTCCCTCTTCTTCTCGTCTCCTCCGTTCCGTTCGCGCGCCACCGATCCGGCCAACGGGAACGACCATCGTCGTCGTCGCCGCCGCGCCATGGATCCGACGCCGCAGTCACACCCGATCCTCAACTATGTGCTCTCCCGCCTCCCCTCGCTGCCCGCGGTGAGGACGCCGCGGTCCCCGCGCGAGTGGGACCTCGAGCAGCCGTCCCCGCGCACGCCGTCGGGCGCCGCGGAGATCGACCTGGTGGGGCGCATGCCGGGCCTGCGCCACCCGTCCGTGCTCTCCGCCATGACCCGCGGCGTCGCCGACGTCGCCTCGGCGCGCGACGCGATCTGCCACCTGGGGCCCCGGCCCGACCACGAGCAGGTCGACGCCTCCCGCGAGCTCCTCCTCCTCGCCGACGCCGGGGAAAAGGAGGGCGCCGACGCGGAGGAGAAGGCGAAGGAGCTCGACGAGGAGAAGCTGGCCGCGAGCCGGGAGGTGGTGCGGCTGGACGAGGAGCACGAGGCGTACGAAGCCCTGCTGCGGGACGCGGAGGAGAAGCTGGAGCACGTGTACCGGATGGCGATGCACGGGAGGGACATCAAGGAGGCGGGCGGCGGTGATGGCAAAGGGGAAGAGGGGTCCGGGGCGGTCGACGAGGAGGTGGTGCGGGTGCTCAAGGACGCGGAGGAAGGGAAGGTGGTGGAGCGGGTGGACCTCGCCGACCGGCAGCTGCGCCTACTGCCGGAGCCCGTCGGCCGGATCCGCGGCCTCCTCGCGCTCGACGTCTCCCGCAACCAGCTCAAGGTTAGGGACTCGTACCTAAGCATTCGCGTCCCGTGCATTGACGCTCACGAATTTTCTGAATGAATTACTGACATTGGTCGAATGGAGACAGTACAATATTGTAGTGATCGAAATGCATTATCTTTTGCACATTGCACGAAATTCATGTTTTTGTGGAATTAAACTGATTTTATGAAATTCCTAAACCGATTCGCATGAAATTTCGTACGGTTTATGTAAAATTCTCGCGTTCAAACGGATCTATCTAAACTACACATGTTGTAGTTCACGGGCGAATTCCCTATTTCGCGCCTTCGTCAGTGTTGTTCCTTGAATTCGCAGGAGGTTCCCGATGCTATTGGTGGGCTCGAACACCTGGAAGAACTCCGTCTCGCTTCCAACGACTTGGTTTCTCTCCCAGACTCCATTGGCCTTCTCTCCAACCTCAAGATTCTCGATGTCTCTGGCAACAGGCTGAGGGTTCTGCCCGACACCATCTCGAAATGCAGGTAAACAGCCAACCAACCATTTCATTTCTTCTAGTTCCAGCAAAGAAACGGTCGTTGTGACAGATGTGCCACTCGGAGCTTCAGATCGCTGGTGGAGCTGGACGCGAGCTACAACGCCCTGGCGTACCTCCCGACAGGCATCGGGCACGAGCTGGTGCACCTGCAGACGCTGCGCGTGCACCTCAACAAGCTGCGCTCCCTGCCGTCGTCGGTCTGCGAGATGCGATCGCTGCGCCTCCTGGACGCGCACTTCAACGAGCTCCACGGCCTACCGGCCGCCATCGGCCAGCTGTCCGCGCTGGAGACGCTGGACCTGAGCAGCAACTTCAGCGACATGCGGGACCTGCCGCCATCGTTCGGCGACCTAGCGGGCCTGCGCGAGCTGGACCTGAGCAACAACCAGATCCGTGCGCTGCCGGACTGCTTCGGGCGGCTCGGCAAGCTGGAGAGGCTCCGCCTGGACCAGAACCCGCTCGCCGTGCCGCCCCCCGAGGTGGTCGCCGACGGCGTCGTCGCGGTGAATGAGTACATGGCGAGGCGGTGGGCCGAGGCCGTCGCCGAGGAGGAGCAGCGGCGCGCGAGCGCGGCCGCCGTGGCGGAGAGCCCTAGGGTGTCCACGCCCAGGGAGTGGCTGACGCGGAGCGTATCTTCGCTGAGCACCTGGGCGGTGAAGGTTGTTGGGCAGGACAAGGTGGACGAGGACGAGTTCCTGCAGCAGCAGTTCTGAAGGTGAGCTGGCACCACCATCGGCCGACCTTGCCCAAGACCCAAGGCGAGTACGACGCAGGAATCAGGATGATCAGACCTCATTCTCATTTGATCGCTTTTCAGATTTCATTCCTTATCTCTCTCGAAATTGTAACTACTTTATCGGTTTAGGTGATTGCTTTTCAAACTTCATTGCTTATATTTCTCTCTGGAAATTGTATCTATTTTATCGGTTTATTATGCATTTAGTTGAACTGGATCTTGTGAATTGTACTTTCATAGCACTCCTACGAAATGTAATGAATATTTGTTATTCCACAGAAGGCTCTTTCGTGGCTGCTCAGTAAAGACTTGTAGCACTGCCAGCGCAGATCACCCAAATCGCTGCATAGCAGAACGTACTGATACAGTTATCCGTGATTACGTGCGTGCAGCTGTATCACTATTGTAATCGCTAACTGCTCCAGAGACACGGGCCTCGTTTGGCTGGTGCTGATTTGCAGCTGTATCACTATTGTAATCGCTAACTGCTCCAGAGACACGGGCCTCGTTCTGCTTTGTTGTCAGAGAAAAATACTATTGGTTGGCTGATGCTGAAATGATGTGAGTACAGCTTGCCAGCCGAACGAGGCGACGATTTACCATTACCAGGAGCTGACTGAACAAGCAACAGGCCAAGCGATAATACATTATAACAAGGGCGAGAGCACAAGCATCAAACATTGGTCCACGCATCATTACATATATAGAAAGATTCACATCTCAGTAACAGAGGAGGCACGACAGCCAGTCCATACAAGCAGCAGCAGTATACCTGGAGCATGGCAAGGTAACTGCTGGGGCGTACACGCGCACATACTAGGGTTCATCGACACCACACGCAAGACAGATACATAAAGAAACATAGCACGAACAGTTCACCATAAGCAAGCTCTGAGACGCACTAGGGCTGCACCACAGTGGCACAGCCGTCTCATTATTTACCCATATATACTTAGGTCTAGATAGCTATGTGCACACAGCACACTGGCACACGATCTTCACTTGTCCTTTTTCTCCCTGGCAATGAGGTCCATCACAGCTCGCTTGATGCTTCCCCCATTCTTCGCAAGCAGCTCCTGGTTCACCTCTGTGTCATCAAATCCCTAAAGAACAAACAACAACAGATCAAGAAGCTTGTAGCAAGTTGCTGGAACTATACAGAATAAGGCAGAGGCATACTATGTCTTACCATCTCTTCCAGCTCTGCAAGGAGTGGATCCCATTCATTGACACCACATAGGTCATCAACAGACTGCTCCAGGTTGTAATTGTTCTGTCTAAGGATTTCCTTGTTGAGATCGATCTGCCTAAAACCCATTTCCTCCAGCTCCCTCAGCAACTTCTCCTCATTGTGAACATCCAGGTCAGACAGCTCAGGTGCCACGTCATTAACAGGTGGAGGCGCACTAACAGGTGGAGGCACAGGCACAGGGGCAATTGCAGGAGGAGATACTGGAGCCGAAATAGGTATATTTGTAGGCAGCACAGGCATAGCAGGTAATGGTGTATGAGTAGTAACAACTTCAGGCATAGGCACATTAACAGAGGGCACAAAGGCAGCAGCAGACGTACTGGATATGGAAACATCACCGGTTGGGTTTGCAGGAGCTGCTGCAGACAAAGAGGTACTGACCAACGTGGCAGGCAGAAATTTCTTGCGCTCAGAAACATCAGTTGAACAGAAATGGAACTCTTTTGTGCGTTTGGCGTGTGCGCTAAGGGCTGAGTCAACAGGCTCAATGTTCATATCAATTAAATTGGTTGTGTTTGCACTATTGCTCTCTGGAGGCAGGTTCAGGTTAATAGCAGCATTCTTGCTATTGTCATTAACAAAAGAAGGGTCTTCCACCTACAAATACAGTTGCAGTTCAGAACATCAGCTGACATAAGGAAAATTATCAAAAAGAGTAAAACATTTTTTTAACAAAGTAACAAACCATATTTTTGGATAGCAGTGGGGTAACAACAGCAGTGGGGTAACAACCTGGATATGAACCCAAACTCGCTGACCAAATTTCTGACCAGAAGGTGAAGCCAACCTCCAGTAAGATATGTACCTCCCTGGTCTTGTAGGTGCCACAAAATCAACAGCAACATCAATCTCTTTGTCTACAGGAAAGCCATCCACAGGAATCTGCACAAAATAAATAAATAAATAAAACAAATCTCCAACTAAGAATTTCTTCTTCTACAACTTGCAGCCTAATTTGCAATCGAAACACCAAGCAGATAAATATGTAAAAGCAATGAATATGTAGAGCTACCTCTAATGGAACAGATGTCTGCAATGCAAACTGATCTCCACCAACCCAGATAAGCTGTGTGCCAAGTGGCCACACAACAGATCCATTGTTATGCATGCGCCAAATCTTAGTGAACGGGGTAGAAGGTGTCATCAGTGTTCCATCAATGACAGTTACATCCAAAATGAAGCGACTTTCAAGTTTCTCCCGTTTTGACTTCATTAGAACTCGTGTGTGGTGCACCTTTCGGTTCTTTGAAGGAGAAAAAAAATTCAAATAAGTTATTCTGATGAGGAACTTTCATATAAAGAGTATTCCATGAAGAACGAGATGAGGTACCCACCACATGAGGATCTCTCAGAAACCTGTGGGGTAAAATAGGTTTGTCTATTTTGGTGTACTCCATTTCATTTCCCATGCGTTGGAAACAGGAATCACATAAATCATAGTCTTCCTTCCTGTAGGGCAAATAAGGAAGATGTCAGAGCTAACATCATCAAATACAACCAACAAAATATTAAAGTAGAAACTTATTCAGGGCCTTACACATTAGATTTATAACGCGGCCCAACAATTGGTTGCACTCCACAGCCATCACACTGAATCCATCTGTGCAGACTACGTGCTGCTGAGTTTTCCATGTTACCCGCAAGATCTCCGTATGGATGTCCAGAAGACAAGAGGCGGCCTGGATAAGGAAAATGTGGAGAAGGGCCATAGCCCGGGGGTGGCACTGCTGGAGGAGGTGGTGCATAGGGCATTTTGTACATTGGAATGTGCCATCTATCACTAGTGGCTTTTGCATTGTCTTCATATTGCCATGGGTGTTGTTGGCTTCTTCGTGGTCGGGACCATTCTGAAATGCATGGAGGTGGCGGAGGTGGGACATGAGTAGGAAGAGAGTAAGGGGCAGGTTGGGTGACTGAGGACATAACAGATTTGCCCTTATTTTGAGCATCAGTCCTCCCTTTGTAAACAGATTTGTCAACTGAATTACAGGGGAACAGCAACTCCTCAACAGATGGGTACATGGATGGCTGTTGAACTTGAGAAGCTCCAGCATTAGGAACAGGTGCAGCAGCCTCTTTTAACACAGCCCTAAGACCCAAACTCGGCTTAACTTCGGGCTCAGTTTTAGCTTCAGCCGGGGCCGGGGCCGGCGCCTGTGTCTGGGTCACACCACTGGAAGAGCTAGATGACCCCTCAGCATGCACATGAGATGGCCCATTGCCATTACTGTTTGGTGCCATCAACTGTGCAAAAGGTTTCATCAGCTCAGCTAATGGTGGCGGTGCTGCATCAAGTATTTCATGAGAGAGTTTAGCAAGGGCATCAGGTATTGGCTCTGGGATAGACTTGAATGCTTCACCAATAGCTGATTTTATATGAGCCAGACTATCTTCCTGAACAGGCTTCAAACCTTCAATAGCTGACATTATCTGGGATAGTGGATCCTGGGCAGTGGGTTTCACAGGTGCAGAGGCATCTTTTTTTTCAGTAGGTTGATTTTTTTTCAGTTGAACAGTAATCCTCAGAGGGTTTAATTTCTGACGCAGAGCTGCATCACGCAAGTCATCATCATCATCTAGCATGACAATATCACCATCCTCATCGGTGTAAGTCAGAACGAAGTCAGCATCAGCACCAAACTTAAAGGCAGTAACTATCTTTGCCCGCAGAGCAGATAAATTCATGTCAAAATGATTCCCATTGACACAACCATAAAACCTTTTAAGCGTATCACCATATTTGACCTGAAATATCAAAAGAAAAGATCTGATAAGTTGCAATCAAAAGAGAGACTCATACGGACTTAACAAAAATATGATATCATTTTGCAAACAGTATTAGCAGTAGTAATAATAAATAATAATAGTAGTAACAGAAGATAACATCAAAACAGTGCTATGAGAATTAGCCTGAGTCAGAATATAAATCATATATAAGTTGTGGACACAAAAGCTTGATAATTTGACCTCCCGAGACCTAAGCTCTCTAATACCAACAAAGCCTTTTTAGTCCCAAGCAAGCTGTGTTAGGCTAAGGCCTTACTGGGAACAGAAATTAGTTAGGGGTATAGACTACATGTATAAGAACAAAAAGTTCTAACCAACCATGTTTTGAATGAAACACATAAAAAGAACAGTAGGTAAGAACAATCTAGATAAACATATACACCCTCCATTCCAAATTATAAGATAAGATGTCTTGGCTTTTCTAGATACATAGCTTTTGTTATGTACTTAGATATACACTATGTCTAGATATATACGTAGTAAAAACAATGTATCTAGAAAAGCCAAAACGTCTTATAATTTGGGATGGAGGGAGTAAAATTGTAGGCCTGTAGGCTTGACCATAGAGGGGTATGGAAAGAAAGGACTGTTTAGCAAGCTTAGGCCTTGTTTGGATGCACTCAATCTATGTGTGTTGGAAACTAAGTTCCACCCCAATCCACTCCAACACATGTGGATTGACATAAATACATGTGCATCCAAAGTTCCAAACAAGCCCTTAAATGGTGGAATCATACAAACGAAATAAGTGTCTAACTGAAGGACATTGAAACTTAATATGACATATGACGCACAATAGTCAACACAATCACACGAGACACCAGCAAATATATTGACCAACAGTGTTCAACTAGCATGCGTAGGGCGGGGAAGTAGTGTGCAATGCTATGCAACCTTATTATTTTGAAACAATTACATGACCGGAATCTCATATACTCAAACAGAAGAAAAGAAGCAAGTGCTACAAACTGTAGTTTGGTAATAACAAACCTTAGGTTCCCCTTCTGCCTAAAACTTTTTGAAAATATATCATTTCTGTGCTTCAGTCCACAAAACGCACAGATAGAAACTACACAAGCATATACTGCAAACACACTATAAATTGGAAGATGTACACAACCATATTCTGGACCAAAACATCAATCTTATCAGAAAGTAAACAGATCTCGTTCTGAATAATACACGACTTTAACTTGCCCAAAAGATTACTTTTCCCTGCTATTTTAAAAGCCCAAAGAGAGGATCTCATCTACAACAGTCTGATAGTGTGATTCAAAGATCACATCGTACCAAGTAGGAGTAAATTTCATAAGGACAATACCCTAAGTGCTAAAAGATAGATATAGGTGCATCCTCACGATTTTTACTATAATAATGCGACAGAAAAAGACCCAATCTACATCATGGTCTCACACCACCATCATCTTCACGGATAAACCATAAAGACCAAAATACGTGTTCACCAACGCCCCTCCTAAATTTACTTCCCGAGAAGAAAAGAACCTACACAACAAACCAATCGCAAAACCCAAGTCGTAAAACCTAGAACCATCCTATAACCACACAAGAGAACGGAAAACCCCTCTTTCCGTCGATGAAACCCCGAATCCGCACTACTCCTACGGCCGATTGACGATTCAACACAGAAACCCCAACCCCCGGCCTCCCCAAATCGATCAAACCCTACAAGCTACAACTAAGGCGGTTTCCCGCACCTCGCGCCACTACCGAGTACCGTCCACATATCATCACAAAGGAACAAAGTAGGGAAACACAAGTTTTTCGGTCGGATGCCTCACCTTGAAGGTGACGTCCCATGCCTCGGCCTGCGGGCCAAAGGGGAAAAACGTCGGCCCAGTCGACGAGCCCCGGTCAGACATCGCGGCGGGGTCCCCGCGGGAGCCGGGAGGACGAAGCGGCGACCCTAGCGGAGTCAGTCGGCGATCGATTCGGGCGAAACTCTAGGTGCTAGTAGCGGGAAGAGGAGGGGACGGGGGTCGGGAGGGCGGGCTGCGTAGCCGTGAGCCGCAGCTGCGGTGGCGGTGGCGGTGGTGGTGGTGCGTGGCGAGTGTCGATGCGGGCAACGCCGGGACCCCGGAGCCCCTCTTTATCACGCCTCGTTTGCTTCCCCGCGAAGAGATACCTCTGGCTCTCTAGGCGGTGCGGCTGGGGACTTAACGCGCAGGGC
This sequence comes from Saccharum hybrid cultivar R570, assembly GCA_038087645.1. Lineage (NCBI taxonomy): Eukaryota > Viridiplantae > Streptophyta > Magnoliopsida > Poales > Poaceae > Saccharum > Saccharum hybrid cultivar. The sequence goes on from JAQSUU010000198.1 coordinate 5,828,932, forward strand.
CCCGCACGTCAGTAGCAGAACCACCGCTCGCTTTCCCCGGGTCCAGGGGCCTGCCCGTGAATTTCTAATCTGCTGGGGTCCCTTTTCAGCTCGCTTGTGTTGGCGGGACCCGTACGTGGGACACGATGTCAGTGACGATACATGTGGATAAGGTCGTGGAATAGAAAACTCCGGTTAAAATACTGGTGAATCCTTGCATCTTCTTTGGGCGCAAGTCGGGGATCTCCTCGCCCGCTGGACCGACCGCGTGCGTTGCCTACGACCCACTGGTCAGTGGGGCCCCTTGATTTCTTTTTGTCACCTGATAATCAGATAGTTTGTCGCCGTGCCGGTGAGGAGAGAAGAGGCTCATTTATTTGGCGTGACTTGACGATGCGTGTCAGTGTCAGAGCCTGGCTCTTCTTGGCGTGCAAGGCATGTTTAGTTCCCAGAAAATTTTGTAAAATTTTTCAGATTCTCCATCACATCGAATCTTTAGACACATACATGAAGTATTAAATATAGATAAAAAATAAAACTAATTACACAGTTTAGACGAAATGGACGAGACGAATCTTTTAAGCCTAATTAGACCATGATTGGACAATATTTGTCAAATAACAACGAAAAGAGCTACAGTGCCGTTTTGTAAAATTTTTTTTTATCTAAACCGGCCCAAGTGCAGCTCCAAGCTGGTTCTGCTGGATGCTTGGGTAAGCAATTGACCGCGCCTCCGGGTCGCCGTCGTGGACAGCAACGATGAAAGCGCACGGCTGGGCCCAGATGCAGTGTGAATATCATTTGCTGGTTAAAATAAAAAAAATGTTGCAGAAATTAATAAAGGTATATTTTTTAGCAAAATAAAGGTATCTAATCGGTGCTGGTTAAAATAAAAAAAATGTTGCAGAAATCAATAAAGGTATCTAATCGGCCCACCCAAGGAACGGCCTTAGGCCCAAAGGTGATCCGGCCCAGTCTCGTCAGCAGTCCCGCCGAAATCCCCTCGAAAAAAAATTCAGCCCCACCGAGACCGAAACCGTGGGGAACCCGGAACTCCAACAGCCCTCGCGGCTCAGCGCAGCCATCTCCCGCTCCCGTGGATCCACAGCAAGAGTCGGCCGCCGCCGGCCGCAAGCGGCGCCGGCGAGGAGGCGTCCGGAATCGCAAAAAGCTTTCCTCGCAGAAGGGGCTTCCTCCAGCAGCTGCGCCCCCAACGCCGGCGTCCCCACCGGTCAAGCGGCGGCGCAAGGACGTCGCTGGCCAGGCCGCCGCCATGCCGAAGAGAGGCAACAACTCGAGCCTACTCGAAAAGGTAATCTATTTGACCCGGATGACCGGATTGGAGGGAATGTTCAGTGGTGCAGTAGCGGGTTTGGGTTGCAAACAATATCGATCGCTCGGCTGCTTAAAATCTATGTATGTGACGTCAGTGTTAACAAGTGTGCTTTATGTGATGATTAATGTATTAGTGTTTTTATATAGTATATGACGGCCAGTTCTGTGATATTGTGCTGGCAGTCCTTTTGCATATCTGATTATGACAAGCTGCAGAAAAAAAAAAGCATAGCTAAATGAAGGAAAGCTCCATGCTCTGTGCATTGCTGTATCTTAGTGCATTGCTCCATTTCGCACAAAAAAATTCGCAGTTGGTGTTCATTTGGTTATACTTGATAAATTTAGCAATCTGTGGATTCTTGATGGCAGGAGTTGTTAAACACTTAAACCTGACTTGCATCGGCTTCATTATTGTGTTATCCCTGTTTCATATATTCATTGTTTTTTGTGAACTAACTAATCTGTTTGTTGTTTTGTGACATGTTAGATGCGTGCAAGGTTATCTGGTGGCCATTTCAGAATGTTAAACGAGAAGCTATACACTTGCAGGTTCGCATTCTACACATCACACTTCTTTTTGGTTTATTTTTATGTTGACTGGACTGAATGCTATACTTTCTGTGATTGCATATGACAATTGTTAATTCGTTAGACAATACATACGTGGTTGTCTCGTTAGCTCCTATTCTCTGTACAAATACTGATAGTTCATGATAGTGATATTGTGTATCATTACCTCCTACTTTCTGTGATTTGCTAATGCTAACAATTTCCCCATAAGACTTTATATGCTGGTTGCCTTATCAATATCATTAGTAAAGCATAATGTACTGAATTACTAAAAGGTCTGACCTTGGAATCCATAGACAACAGATCTTCACTTTTTTATGTTTCATTCACATTTTCACACACATATATATTCTTTATCTTTCTCAGTGGAGAGGATGCGTTTGACTACTTCAAAAATGACCCTAATCTTTTTGATGTGGTATGTTATTATTTTATTCTTTCTTGCTTTAATACCAGTATCTGCTAATACTAAAAGAAAGATTTCATCTTGCCATCACATTTTTTTCTCGATTATGCAGGAGTTGCGTATCACTGCATTAAGAAGAAAAAGAGTATACAGCGTACTCACACCACACACAGACACACACACCACCCCTCAGCTAGGGAAACAATACAATATGTGCCTTTGAAAGAATGAACAAACGACTCAGCCAAACACTAAATGGGCCAGCCAGTTATCTGGCATCAGCCTCCAAATGGGCTAACCTCAAGTGCGGTAGTGCCTGAGAGGTGTGCCTCCTCCAAAATCTGTTAAGAATAAGCTGAATGCTAGGGATAGTCCTGTTGAACACACAGTCATTGTGGTGCTTCCACAAAGTCCATACCCCCAAGGTTAGCGAAGTGTTGAGACCTCCTTTTATGTCCCTGGACACCAAGGCAACAATCCTCAACCACCAGCCATAGAACTCCTTGTCTACCAGGATAGGTGAAATCCAGCAAACCATAACGACAGAATAGGAGTGACCACACGTACCTGGAGAAGAAGCAACCTGATAGGATATGATGGATTGTCTCAGGCTCTTGCTCATACAGAGGACAATGCTCGGGGTGAGGCAAACCCCGGTGGGCCAACCTATCGGTTGTCCAGCACCTATCTGCAAACAACCAAACGAAGAATTGGCACCTCCTAGGAGCCCAAGTCTCCCAAATAAGTTCCCATGGCTCAAAAGAAACCACCCCAATAAAAAGAGTATTATAAGCCGACTATGTTGATCATCTTTGGTCATTCGGTGTGTTGGGCTGAAGCATTGTTTCTACCTAACAAAAGATTGGGCTTTGTGTGGATGTGTTCTGCATAATTGATCTCTGAAAAACCACAAATGCAGTGCCATGTTGTTATCTTTTTTCATCATATATACCAGACTCATTGTATTTGTTTTATCCTTTATTTTTTTTAACAGGATGTGGTTTGCACATTTCATATTTCTGTCTCAGAAATTTATTGTTGTGATTATTATGCAAAAAAGGACTCATTCAAGCAACTAATTAACCATGAGGTTACGTGCTTGAATTCACGTTTCTCTCTTTTAGTATCATACAGGATATCAAGAGCAGATGTCACACTGGCCTGAGCAGCCAGTGAATGTAATAATCAATTGGTTGAAGAGTCACAGTGCATCATGGGCTGCTGCTGATTTTGGCTGTGGTAAGACTAATCTTACTATCCTGTAGCTGATGCTTCTTGCAAGTTTCCTCCCTGTTCCATCTTTTTATTTCCCTGGCACAATTATGAGAACACTGTTCATATTTCCCAGGCAATGCAGCAGTTGCAAAAAATGTGAAGAACGAGGTTTTCTCCATTGATCTTGTTTCAGATGATCCTTCAGTGATTGCTTGTGATATGGCTCATGTAAGCACTGGCTGCAAGCTGCATAATACCTTTCTTATGCTTTGCATTGTTAATTATCTGTCCTTTATGTTAGTTTGCTGAAGGTTTTCCTGGTGGTTTTTTGCTTTCCTTGTGGTTTTTGCATGATTCTTGGTAATAGTCGAGAACAACATCGTAGGGGTTTGTTGCATGAGCAAGAATAGTCCATATTTTGACAATATTTTTGTACAAGACCATTTCAGCTCTACTTATTTTCTGCGAACCTGCACAGTTGCAGTTGAACAGTTTATCTAACGTTGTATTATGTTTTTACTTGAATAAAGAATTTCTAGAACTATATTCCCTTGATGTTTTGATGTTAAAATTCTATTTTTATTTTTTGGTTAAGGCTAGCCTAATTGAATATTTAGTTTTGATGGATGAGTCGAAGGTAACATAGCTAAGATAATGGAAAAGGCTGTTCAAAGGGATCTCCTGTTCTTCCATTATATATTCTGCCTTTTTTCCAGGATGAACCTAGGAGCAGTCAAACTGAATAAAATGGGCAATGAATCTTTGACTAGTGTGCAAATCATTAATTGAACTAAGCTTCTTCCTTTTTTTTTTTTGCATCTCTGCAGACTCCATTGGAACCATCCTCTATAGATGTTGCAATATTTTGTCTTTCTTTGATGGGAATTAACTATCCAAGTTACTTAGAGGAAGCAAATAGGGTTCTCAAGCCAAGGTTTGCTTAACCGTTAACTGCTGCCACTCTTACTGTAAAGGGCTGCTTCTTGTTTTCTTTACTTATAGATTTGTTTACGCAGCGGTTGGCTTGTTATTGCTGAAGTGCGAAGTAGGTTAGACCCGAACAACGGAGGTGCTGATCCTGAAAAGTTTTCTAAAGCCATTATCCAGCTTGGCTTTTCGCTTGTTTCAAAGGTTTGTATGTTTTTTCAGCTGAGTTCTTTATTTGAATTATTATCACGAAGTAGTTGTATAAAATAAGCGCCTGCAAGTACTGAAACATGTGGTGCTAACTAGCATTGGTTCGCTATGGACCCAATCAATCTACTTTCGAGTCTGCAGAATTGTAAATGTAAGATCGACCATATGGCCTGTTGTGGATGCCTTCCTGGGCCCACAATAGGCAATGCAAGAAGCACATCGGCAAGCATTAGGCATGTTTAGAGCATCTCCAAGAGTCTTTCTTAAACTCACTCTCTAAATCATCATTTGGAGGGCCATTTGAATAAAAATCTCTCTCTATATCTTTCCACCCTCCAACAACTTCTCTATTTCCTGTATGCTCTATAGAGAGCGAGCTCCGCACACCACCTTTAGCTAGTGGGAAATCCGGAACAGAGGATAGCTATATATGGAGATCTAATTAAAGAAGTTGTTGGATGGTATTTTTCACCAAAATCTCTATTCCCATCCATTAGGAAGGGTATAAAGAGACTCTTGGAGTTGCTCTTAGAGATAGAGTTGGATTGGAAGTTAACTAATTGTTAGGAGATTAGTTAGCCTCGGTTTACTACGTTAGTTGAGATTGGTTGTAAAGCTTGAATATGTTTTAGTGGCCTAATGGTCCAACCCTTCGCTTTAGGAATTTCAAGAGCCAGTGTCTACTTCAGTCCCTTCGCTTTAAGGATGATCTAAGATCAGCCTTCTCTTTTTGGCTAGATGCTTATAGTTAATTCCTGTAGTAAGTTTGTACTATCTTAAGTTTTTTTTTTTTAGAAAATGAAGTGCTGTGGGGATCCCCCCCACAGTTTTTGCCTTCAAAAAAAAAATGGTCCAACCCTATATATAAAGGGTGGCTGATCAGGAAAATCAAGCAAGAGTTAATTTATTTGACATAAATCTCTAGAGCCTCCTTGAGAGGTCAAACACGCTCTGCCTGCCTCTTGCTGTAACGTTTCCACCTGCTACAGTGCTACCTATATAAGAATCATTCATGGCCTGATAAAAGAGCACCTCAAATGCTTGCCTGTGAATTTCTTCAATTTGATATGAACATTTTTATATCTTGCATGATCCATTCCTTTCCATTCATAGTTGTCTCCTGGTTTATTTTTTGTTATAGTTTGTTTGGTGTCTGACACAAGCTAGCGGGTGTGGTGCAGTAAGTACCATGTGACAGGCACAACTACATTGTGTCATCACGGACATTATGTCCTGTAGAATGAAAATAGCTGGGTTACCTAATAAATGGCTAAATATATGGTGGCACGATGTGGCTCCAATGTATTGAGTATTAGATTATGGTTCTCAGAGCTTTGCTCATTGCATCCTTGCAATACACAGAACTAATCAGTTTGTTAACTACTATTTGTGGAGTTGGTATGCAATGCTGGTTTGTGAAACATTTGCTTTGATTTGCGATTGCCATGTTTTACATGTGAACCTCTGTAATGGACTGGAAGTTTGTTCAGTCCCTTCCATTCTGGCACCTTCATAATTTCTGATAATACAGTACATTTTTTATTAATGATGAAAGATTATACTTCATTTGCTTGATAATAGATGATTCTGATGATACTTTCTAATTGGCTGTTGGTATCGTTTCTGCAGGATGTGAAAAATAAAATGTTCATTCTGTTCTACTTCAGGAAAAAGGTTAGTTTCACTTGTTGCTACCTTAACTACCTAGATCACTTGGCCTTCATGCTGAACTCAGTGGCTTACCATGCCACTGCAGGAAAAAAGTAAGGTGGCAAAGAGCATCGATTGGCCCCGGTTGAAACCGTGCTTGTACAAACGGCGATGAGCTGATTGTCTCATATCCACTAGTAATACTGCAGTTGTAGTAGAGCTCTTTAAAAGTTTGGTCAAGCAGAAGTGTCTTGTCAGATTAGGTCCCTGTATGGCCGTATCTGTATGCCAGGCTATTCCATTCTTTTCCACATTTGCTGCGTTTTTCGTGTATTGGACCTCACAAGAAAAGATCAGCTAGGGGCTAGGGGACGATGCGTTGTATGGAAGCACATCATATATAATTCAATTCAATGTTTCACATGCTGCAAATTTTGCGTATGGTCCACCGAACGAACATCTGGACCGTTTAAAGTTTTCAATCTGGAATTCTGAATCAGCTTGAAAGAAAAGATGTGCTTCGGAGTTCCTAGGATCCAGTTCAAATTTGAACTAGATCCCTGGGATTCGACTTGAATGGCGATCCAGCTTTTCTAATTTCTAGGACAGATGAGGCCAGTGTCCAAACTTTCTTCCCTATATGTACAAGTACAGTTGATTGAGGTGATCGCTGTAGAGCAGCTGCTGGAGACTGGGAAGGAAAATGATCAGTGCTCCGTGCGAGTGACCGTCGCTGCCACCTTTGTTGGATTGCGGCTGGAGACTGGGCGGCCACCGCCACCCTACGCCAGGTGCCCAGGCCTCCATCTTTGGGACCTTCGCCGCCGACGAGCACCCACCAGGTATGCCCACCCCTAGTCTTCCGTTCTGCACCCAAACCCAAGCTATTTGTATTCGGATCTGATCTGATCCAATTATAAGTGTAGTATACATGTATTGTGCCTACAAAGTTCGATTTTTCATTTTCTTTTTGGAAGAAAGTATTGGGTATACTGGGTATGCCTCCTAAATTAAGCTGTGTGCTTATTGTAGAAGCCGCCCATAAAAGGTGGCTCTTTTGGAAGGATCGTGCGGGCCAAGCATGTCTATCGCCGTCAATAGTAGTATCAGATCGTGTGGGTGATCTCCTCGTGACGCGATGACGCTTGCAATTTTTTTTTCGTGATTAGTTGGTTGACATGACCAAAAAAAAACAGTGGCTTATAGTTTTAAATTTTGCGCCGGACTGCCTTCGAGCCACCCATGGGTTCAGTTTAGGCACCCCTGCATTTTCAGTGTTTATGGAATTTATTAGGCTTCTAGCTTAATTCTTTTCTTCTCTGGTCAACATCCTAGTTCTTCTCTAGGTGCTCAGAGGTACTATCATGGTGTGTGACGTGTGAGCCTGATGTGGAATTTAGTCGAATGTGCACGATCATTCTGTTGCATCCATTTCCGCTGATGTGCTCTATGTTTGTGCCTTTTCTACTAAACTTGTGAACGCTTTAAGAGTAGATGCTGCCAAATACACAGGACCTTCTAGCATGCAGCCATTTCCTGTGAGGTTTTCTTAACGTGTACAAAGCTATTGTGTGTTTGACAAATTCTACTTTTGGATGGTATTCAATCGTTGCTATAAAGGTATACCTGGGCCTCATGTACATACCATCACTTGGACATAGGTAATGAGGTTCAACCTAGAAAAGCCCCATATATTTGATGAATTCTACCTTTTGGAAGTATCCAAATGTACCGATGTATTATGAACACCCCCAAATAACTTCTACAAGCAGAAAGACACAGCAGAGGGACTTCCGCCACTGCCACCAACAAATCTAGATCAGTGCCTTACCCTGCTTGCCGGTTGGCATATGGTGGTGGCGGCCCTCGGTGGCGTCTAAAAAGATGGCCACACACTTCTTCGCTGTATCCACTCGCCTCTTATCTCCTTCCTGTTTCGCACCACTGGTGACGATCTAAGGTGAAGGCGACCTTGATCTTCTGCTTGGGTGTCAGCATTGGGGCCGGATCTGTGGTATGGCAGCCCTACAGGCCAGTTCCAGCGGCGGGCACCTACCTTTGGTGCTTCAACGATGGTCGAACGACATAGCAATGTTGGTTCCATGGACGATGCTGGTGGGGTATACACCACCGATCGGCGCCACCCTCGGTGGAGGCGCCGTTGAGGCCTTTACTCACTTCTTATTGTGTGGATCTATCTGGGTGAAAGCATAGTACTGGTTTATCCGGTCGTGCAGCGACGGCGTCTTCAGAGTCTTTCTCTCCTTGGAGACCTAGCGTTAGGAGGGTCCTCATAAGGTGATGGAGGTGTGATGTCCGCCGTTGTTCAACAGTGGTGGTCTTGCGCCTTGGGGACTTGCTGTTGCCAGGTTCTGAGTATATGATGTCTCCAATCGCAGTCATTGTCTTTGTTAGATTTATAGTGCCCTTTGTGGAGGCGGTGTGATGTTGGTTTCCCAGCTTGGTGGTCAGAGCTCAGTCAACATTTGGAGTTGTTCTTCAACTATGTTGGATTTGGCTCATGCTTAGGTTTTGCTTTCACCCATTTTATTGTGAGATTTGTTCTTTTGGAGGAGATATCATGAAAAAGACATGAACATTTGACTACATGATGAGCATGTTGAAGATATTATTATTCTTATAGGTTTATCTTTTGGAGGAGTCGAGGAGATGTAGCCTTTAGGTTGTATGCCTATCTTTGTAGTGGTGGGTGGCTTTTTTTGTAACTTTTGTGGTTTGATGCATCCTCGACAGGGGATGATTGAAGCCGGAATAAATCTTTCCATTATCTAAAAAAATAACTTCTACAATATAGGTATAAAACTATAAGCTAAAAGTATCCTGTGTATTCGACAATTCTGTTTTTTTTTCTTCTGAAATTATTGAAAACATGTTAGAAATATGTACCCACTGTTTACCCGCTGTTGAACCCACTGTTTTCCTAATGAGGTATTCCACCATTTGTACCCACTGTTTACTTACTGCCGTCCAATATTTTTTCGGAAAACTAGAATCCGTAGAATACATGGCACCCTACTTATTTGTTGTAAGGTGGTCTACTCGTGCTAACCAACTTTGGAATACTTTCTAAAAGTAAATAAATTTGTCGGATTCACAAAATCTCAGCCTTTTTACCTATATATGTTCCGTAAGGTTTTCTATCTGTTCTCTTTGAAATACCTTTCTAACAAACCTCAAGTACTTTCTAAAAGTTGATCTTTTATTTAAGTTTCTAGTGGGGTCATGTGACCCCATAGGACCCAAAACAGATAGCCACCATCAAGGATGGAATCTGGTACCGCATTCTATGGAGGGGAAAGTCTCTCCATCGATCCCAAGTGGCTTATCGATCCGAAGCTTCTCTTTGTTGGGCCACACATAGGTGAGGGCGCACATGCAAAGGTCTATGAGGGGAAGTAAGGCTCATCTTTTTGATCCATCATCTGTGAGTTTCTGATTCATTTTGTCAATTTTCTCCTAATCGAGCACTTATTTGATGCTAGTGTTGGCAGGTATAAGAACCAAAATGTTGCTATCAAGATTGTGCAGAAAGGGGACACCCCTGAGGAGATGACCAAGAAGGAGGGGAGATTCTTGAGAGAGGTGACCATACTGTCAAGGGTGCAGCACAAGAACCTCGTCAAGGTCTACTTTTGCAGATTCATGTTGATTCTTTCCTCAAGGAGATGACCAAGAGGAAGAGGAGGTTCTTAATGCATTTGTTTATTGAAAACTACGCCTGCTTGTTTCACAGTTTATTGGGGCCTGCCTAGAACCTGTCATGGTGGTGGTGACAGAGCTACTAGTGGGGGGCTCATTGCGCAAGTATTTGGTCAGTCTCCGACCTAGGAGCCTTGAGCCTCGTGTAGCAGTGGGGTTTGCATTGGACATTGCCCGAGCTATGGAATGCTTGCATGCACATGGGATCATTCATCGTGATCTTAAGCCTGGTAAGACTTTTCATTTTGCGATCTGATCATTGCGTGCTTTATATATTATTCACTGCTTACTAGGTGGATTTATGCAAACTGTGGATATACCTTTTCCTTTTCTCCATGTTTACCATGTGGGTATATATCTTTATTACTTTCTTCGGAAAAATAATTAACCTGCAATATTGTCTTTTCAGCTGTTCTTTTTCAGCGAAGGAACAGTGTTTTTCTCTCTCAACAAATTAGCGAACAGTACTTTTCAGCTTTTCTTTAACAGTTGATTAGTAAATTCTGTAGTTGAATATCAATCTTGTAATGACATTCATGTGGACTAGCTCAGGATGGAAATGTGCTTGTTGTAACTTGCAGATGAGAAGTTCTTCTCCTTGCACTATTACATCCTATATATAATAAATGACTATTTGGCTTCCTTATATGTTTTGTTTAATTTTATGGTAAATTTTGCCATTACATGTTATTGAGATTGTCGAATGTTATGTTATCATAATTCTTCTAAAAAAACTGTTTTTCCCAGTTTTGGTGATTAATAAATTAGTGACTCCTTTAATTTTGTGGCATATTCTAATATATTGATTCACATCAAGTTTTGTTTCCTGTTATGTGCGCCGTCTTATGTTATACATTGTGATTATTCTTCATTTCTATTTCTGCTACCACTGTTCTCTTCAAAGATGAAGTTCAGATGTTAAGTGCCAACTGTCGGCATTGTACTCACTTTTGGCAACCTATGACATACCATGGTTATCTAAGAACCTTTCATCCGTTGCCTATTCTTTATTGTAACATGCTGTAGTTCTATGATGGATAATTAATAATTCATTAAAATTATCATGGTTCTGTTATCTGTTAGACAGACTGATTGTTACAGTTGTAGGTTGGGCTGCAGGTATGTGACAGCGTGAAGCTGCAGTGTTTATCGTGATTCTACTGTATAATTTATCAAGTAACATAACATTTAGCTGAGATTTTGCTAGTGCATAACTTTCCCAGCCTACTGTCGTTTCCTGTCCAAACGCATCAAGAAATATTAAGTAGTCCTGAATGTTTTTTAGTCGTGACATAAGAATAGTTTGAAGATGTTAATTTCAGTGGGATGCAGTCCTGTTCATCAATAGAGATTACTATTATCTGTATTTCATATTGTATATGTTCAATCCAACAATGCATTTTATTTATTATTTTGTTTATTGAAGCACTGGTGACATCTTGTGGACAGTAAGTTTACCAGGAATTTCCTTACTCTGTATTCAGACTGTTGATCTTGAGTCCATGTTTTTTCCCTTCACTTCGTGCAGTGAATTTGTTGCTGACTGCAGACCAGAGAACAGTAAAACTTGTTGATCTTGGTTTGGCTAGAGAAGAGACATTAACAGAGATGATGACTGCTGAGACAGGAACATATCGTTGGATGGCTCCAGAGGTTTCTACTGCATTCATATTTGTCAGTTTCTGAATCCATAATTTTCTGGGTTATTATTATTAATATATCCTGGAATATCTCAACAGTTGTACAGCACAGTAACATTGAGGCATGTAGAAAAGAAGCATTACAACCACAAAGTAGATGTCTACAGCTTTGCAATTGTGTTGTGGGAACTCCTCCACAATAAACTGCCCTTCGAGGGAATGTCTAATCTTCAAGCTGCATACGCTGCTGCTTTCAAGGTAACACCTGATACTCTAATCATGAGCCAATTATCCTGAAGAATTGTTGAGGGCATCCCTGGGTTATGTTTGCTTTGGTATGTTTATATATACACATATCTTGCGTGGTGTTTCAAATATGTTCCATCACATGAACTCTATTTTATTTTTACACTACTACATGTGTTTTGTATTTGACCAGATGAAGCCTTATTTTCTGCAGAATATCAGACCAAGTGCTGATAACTTGCCTGAGGAGTTGTCAGAAATGCTAACGTCCTGCTGGAAGGAAGACCCAAACGACAGACCAAACTTCACACAGATAGTGCAAATGCTCCTACATTACCTATCCACCCTTTCGCCACAGGAAACCTTGGCCCCTCGCCTCACATTCAGTTCGGAGAACACGATCCTTCCTCCAGAATCTCCTGGGACGAGCTCGCTAATGGCTTCTCAGGGCGACCTCGGTGACACGCCAAAGGGCAAGGAAGACAAGCCAAGGGGCTTCTTTTTCTGCTTCAGTGAGTGCTATTAGCACAACCCCAAAGGGAACTCTGAGAAGTTGCAAATACTGAATGAACATCGTCCCCTGATGCCCTGCGACTCAACTGTGGTCAGTCCGATCAAGTCTCGGCATCCATAGTCCATACCCTGAAGAATGGAAGTGTAGTCGAACTGTTGTTTCTGCTAATCAGGTCTCCTGCTCGCTGACATGTTGACATATCAGCAGGGTAAAACGGGTAACCTTTTGACTCCAGATAGTGATGATGGAAATAATCATCCCTATATTTTCGGTGCACCATGGTATAATGGAGTTACTAGAGCGCGACTATAGATTGTCTGTCTCGTGGCTATCGCCCGTGATTCGTACTCCCTCTGTCCCCAATTAACTATCGCCGTTGGTTTCCGTGTTAAAAGTTTGACTCGATTTGCAGAAAATACATGTAGCATTATCTCTAAATAAATTTATTAAAAACTAGATTTAAATATTTATTTAATGATATTAATTATGTACCATAAATATTAATATTTTTTATATATGTAGTCAAAGTTGTTTCTTGAGAAGCGAAAACGACAGATATTTAGAGATGGAGGGAGTATTATAGAAATAAATCAATAGTTCCATTTATCGATTTGTCTGCTGCAAAGGATACCGGAAGCTGTCAATTCTGTGCAGCACTTTGTGTTCTTGTTCTGGGAGAGCTTTGTGTTCTTGGAGGACAGGACTCTGGCCTGGAAGATTCGTGTGGGAGAAACTGTTAGCAGCACCCGGTGCAGCAATTGGCTTAAATCAGAAGCGAATGGTAGGGCTGAGGGGATTGTGAAGTGTAATTAGCAAACGAACATGAAGATAAACGGGATATAAAATTAAAATCACGAACTTACTCAACAGAATGCAACATCACCAAGTCTTCTACTCCCTTTGTAAAAAAAAAGAAAAAAAAAGAAAGTGATTTTAGGTTTAGGATACGTCAAACTTGTTTATTAAGTTTGCAAAAAAGACGAATTTAGGTTTAGGATACGTCAAACTCGTTTAAGTTTGCCTAAGTTTTAAAAAAATATCAATATTTATGTTTTTCGATAGATTTATTATAAAAATATATTTCATAATTAATTTGATAATATTTATTCGACATTATAAATATTAATATATTTTATTAAGATTTGATAAAATTTAGACTCATTGAAAAAACAAAATTGCGTTTCTTAAACAGGAGTACCCCGCAGATACAAGTGTCTTGTCAGGATGACGGACCAACTCTGATCACCTGCACCTTCTCTGCACTCATTCTGCCGGAGGAATTTCATAGAAATCATATAAAAAATTATATAAATTAATTTAATTTGTAAAAAATGCAAATTTCAGAGGAAAAATCTCTCGTGAGCCACGAAAAATTCTAGTTGAGGGCGTGTTTAGTTTAGGGGCCGTAAAGTTTTCGAGGTCCTGTTGCACATGTGTAACTATAGAAATTAGTGTTCAATCATGAATTAATTAGGCTTAAAAGATTCGTCTCGCAAAATACATACAAACTGTACAATTAATTATTTTTATCTATATTTAATATTTTATGCATGTCTCTAAATATTCGACGTGACAACCCTGACTACACCGGTCTGTCCTCCTGCTGTACTGAATGGGCTCCAGGGATCCAGACTGGGTTGCTGGGCCTCGCAAGCCATACGCAACGGACACGATGGCATGGTGGATTGATGCGGCCGCGGGGATCGCGCCCTGCCTGTCCGAGCTGCTGCTGCTGCTCTGGCGCAGCTTGCATGCAAAAACTCGAATTGTTTGGGTGGAGTCCGTCCGGCCGGCCGGCCGGCCGGCGAGGTGAGGGGCCGGGAGGCAAGGCGGGGACAGCGTCGGACACAGGAGTCGTAGGCAGCAGCGACCACAGGAGGAGGGACGGGACGGACACGGACGTGAAGGGGTCACGTCTGTCTGCCTGCGCGGTGCTCGCTCGAAGATCTGCGGTCAGGTCGCCCGGATCATGCGCGCTCCCTGGTCCCTCTCTTCCCCTCGCTTTTCATTCCACAGCCTCTCGAATTCGCTACGCAGCGTAGCGCGAGCGTGATGCTGCTGTACCGTACCACAGCGCACGTCCCCAAACGTGTACGTACTGTACTGTACTGTACTAGGTAGAATCTATGTATAGTCAATGCACTACACTCATCTCTGGATCACAAACCAAATGGAATTCGCAGCACCTCCGCCTTCGGTGTTTGAACAAAAATGCTCCCCATATTTCCTTTGCACAAGCATTTGGAAAAAAAATGTGATTCCGTTTTCATCAAGTTTGAAGCACAGGACACCGAGTATAAAACACGAAACATGCGTATGAAAATATTTGCACAGACATCTGAAAACACTTATAAACCATTATAAACATACGCAACATACAGATAAAACACTTGCGACATATGTGTAAAACATATGCAACATCTAGATAAACATACTTACAACATACGTTTGAAAAAGCAGATGAAACATTAGGAGCAGACCTTGCAATATATGCAACATCCTGATCTACTTTTACAGCATCCATATGAAACACTTTCAACAACTTTGAAACATATGAAACACAAGAAAGAGACGCTTGCAACATGCGCTTTCAGCAAACATTTATAGACGGGTAGACGGACGGAGCACTACATAGCGGAATCCGACCGCATGGTCGCGGTGGAGAAGGAGGCAGCAATGGTGGCCATCCAGGTCAGCCAAGTTGTGGCGTGGCACGACCGCCCCCCGCACAGCCGTAGCATGCGTGGCCAGCGCAGCTAGCCTAGCGGCTGCCCGGTCGAGGGAGCGCATAAGAGGGAGCAGGGGCATGGCCGGATTGAGGAGCGGCTGCCTGGTCGTGGGCGCACACTAGAGGAAGCAGGGCGTGGGGCCGCAGCAAGTAGCAAAAGGTGCGGGTAGGGTGCATGATGGCAGCAAGGCGGAGTGGGAAGCTGCATCCATCTGTCCGGACGACTGCGTGGAAGTATTATCGATTAATCAATGTCCAATTCACAATTGATTTTTTTTTGCAGATGAGCTCCTAGCTCAGTTGGTAGCGTTGGCCATGGCCAGGCTGCCTGCCTACAATTCGATTCTTAGTCTGGGCTTCCGTGGGAGCCGCACCGGGGATTTTCCCCAGAGGGGAATGTAGGCGTGTGTGGTTTGTGCGCGCCTCAGTAAACACGTTCTGAGATCTCCAAGACAGTCTCAACTGTGCTTGAGTGCGCGGTCAAGTGTAGTTGTCCATTTACGAGTCTTACATGATAGGTCAGTGCTCTTGACAAGTTTTTTTAAAAAAACAATTAGTAATTTTCTTCTTCATTGTTACACTATTATTTTTATTCCATGTTTATCCAGCATGCGGAAAAGGATATTGTAAAAATAGGACTCCAACAAGGAGAAATATCGGTAGACTAGGCTAGTCTGCGCATAAAGGTTTTGGCTTCATTGTGCCCAAATTGGGTGGCTCCTATCGTTGGACAGCGAGCAATGACACGTGGACTCATAAGAGCAATCCCAATACTAAAAACTATATACCTATTAATTTCTATAGACACTATATATACTATATATAGAAATCATGGTCACAATGGATAGATCACATACTCCCTCTGTCTCCTTACAGAAGACGTTGTAGCTGTCAACCAGATACGAGGAAGACTCCCTGAACCTGAACGTCGACTCTGCCCTGATATATGGGACATGCAATGAATGTAGTCATATAAATACACTGCTAGAACGTCTAGTAAACTGGGATAGAGGGAGTATATTATCTTTTCATTCTCTACCAATCGCACCCCTTTATGTCTTGGTTCTCGTGTAAACATGGTTTCTAGCTTAGATCCAGTTTCTATATTTTTTATTCTCTCTTCAATAATTACCTTGCCACATCAGCAAAACGCTTCGGTGACAGTACAATTAATGTCCATAGTTACTATGATAATTTTTATATTGGGAGTGACCTAACATGATCAATTTCGGAGTTATCCCACTCCTTGACTCATACTCTCTCCGTCCCAGAAAGAAAGACGTTTTCGCTTCCCGAGAAACAACTGCCGGCAATTATATATTAAAATATATAAATATTTATGCTAAGTAATTAATATCATCGGAAAGATCTTTAAGTCTAGTTTTTTAATAAATTTATTTAGAGACATAAATGTTGCACGTATTTTATACAAATCGAGTCAAACTTGTGGCACGAAAACCAAAAACGTCTTTCTTTCTGAGACGGAGTAATACCTTATACTATACTGATTTTAACTTGCCTTGTCTGAATTCTGGAACTCTGAACCACCATCTCATGATACTGGCAGAATCATAAGGATCCTCAAATAAAATAGCTTACCCGCGCCATGTTTAGATGGCAGATTCGGTGGCTAAAAACACTGTGCCGAATCACTGTAGCATTTTGTTTTTATTTGGTAATAATTGTCCAAACTTTGATTAATTAGGCTCAAAATGTTCGTCTCGCAAAGTACAATAAAACTGTGCAATTAGTTTTTGATTTTATCTATATTTAGTACTCCATGCATGTGTCAACATTTTGATGTGATGGGAATTTTTTTTTTTTGCATAGTGGAATTTGGGAGTGAATTTAGGAATCTAAACAAGGCCCCGGTAGTATCCTGCACTGGCCGAAGCAGGAAAGGGTTCGACGTTGGGGGGGGGGGGGGGGGGGGGGGGGGGGGGGGGGGGGGGGGGGGCGCGCCAGTGGCTAGCGGGGCCGGCCGGGAGGAGGTGGCAGAGGATCCCGGCAGGTGCGCCGCGCGCGTGCCGGTGGCGCGGCTCCGCTGCTCGCCATGCGTCACCCGGTGATGTTCCCCGATCCGACGCGATCCGCGGGTCGGTGATCCGGTGCGTTCTGCCGCTGCTGGCTGCGGGCGTAGTTTCTCGAGAGGGCCCCCGGGGTGCGCGTGTACGTTGGCC
This sequence comes from Saccharum hybrid cultivar R570, assembly GCA_038087645.1. Lineage (NCBI taxonomy): Eukaryota > Viridiplantae > Streptophyta > Magnoliopsida > Poales > Poaceae > Saccharum > Saccharum hybrid cultivar. The sequence goes on from JAQSUU010000198.1 coordinate 5,846,252, forward strand.
TGCCAGCATTTGCTGCTGCGGCCTGGCCCCCTTCCGGCTCGCGGCTGCGCGCTTCCCGGGGACTCGTTGCGGGAGACACGTCTTGTTGTGGCCGAACAGCGCGGCCAGCCTTTTCTGGTTGGTTTGCTCCCCGTCCGGCCGTCCCCTTCACGTACAGTACGGAGCAGGCGTGCGGACTGTGACGCGGAGGGACCAGCAACCAGGGGAATGCAGATCGTCAGACGTCAGTCCTCTGGTCGGTACAGGTAGGAGCCTTGAGTATCGGAGTACTCCTCCCCTCCACTGTACAAAAATACTCCCTCCGTCCAAAAAAACATGTAAATCTCAGTTCCCGAGGAGTCAAAGAATTTTTAAGTTTGACTAAATTTATAGATAATATTATCTATATTTTAATCTCTAATTAGGTTTATTATGAAACTATATTTCATAATTAATCCAATTATACTCATTACACATCATAAATATCAATATGTTTTTATTTGTATTTAGTCAAAGTTAAGAATCTTTGACTCCTCGGGAAGCGAGGGTTACGTTCTTTCTGAGACGGAGGTAGTATATATTATTCTGAAAAAAAATTAATTGTGAATTGTGTGCCACGTAAAGTCGTTCATGTTTGATCAAGTTTCTGGTGAATAATATTCACATTTATGATTTTAAATTAATTTATTATAAAGATGCATTTCATAATTAATCTAATGGAATTTATTTGGTATTATAAACATTGATATTTTTTATCTATAATTAGTCAAACTTATAAGGTACTAAAACGTGACATTGTACTAGAATTGTATTCTTTGTGGAACGGAGCTAGTAGTATTTACTTTGTGTTATAAGTAACCTTAAATTAATGACATGATATATTTTCATAATAAACATGTTTACAAAATACAAATAAATGTTGATGATATTCTTTTATGGATCTACTTAAATTGAAACTTCAAAAAGCAAGATGTGAAGTTATTTTGTGATGGATGGAGGATGTATACTACGCAGGATACATACAGTAAAAGTACTAGTGCATTATATTTCCTAGGGTAAAAAAAAGAATAAAGAGTTAAATGACTTATACGAATGTTTTAGAAGTTGATTTTTCGGATCCATAAACTTTATAAGTGGTTCACCGTAGGTACATACCTCTTCGTTTATCCCTAACTTCCGGGTTCATAAACTTTGTAAGTGGTTTACTGTTGGTCTATACCTCTTTCGTTTGGCCCTTATATCTAAGGTGGCATATGGAGTCAGAACCGGCATGACATGAAATTTATCGAGCTCATGCTTATCCCCTGATCGCACTGTCCTCCATTCCGATCCCTTAATTAAGTCTAGGATCTGTGCCTCTACTCTATCTCTGCTCCAGTGCTCGCCACCACCATTACAAGTCACTGAGTTCCTATTATCACCATCGTTCCTCGCCTTTGTGCTTGACCAGTTGACCTCTGTCCTAGAAATGAGCTTTATTGAGTTTGCCTCTTCCTCCTCTACCCTTTTTACCTTGTGCTTGGTTTTGTTACTCATTGATGTGTGTAATTCTTCATATAATTAAGAAGCAATTTAGGTCTAACTAGATTCATATATTCAGGAGTGTAGTTTATCAATTATGATTGACGAGTCAATTACGAGATGTTTTCTTTTAATGATACTTTAGGAGATGGCTTATCTTTTTTTTATGCACCATGTAGGATTAGAATGGAGGATTAAAATAGTATCCAGCTATTAATATTATGATTATGTACATATTTGTTGTGCAGATGATGCATTAAGTAGAAAGTTGAAAAAAAACTACTTTTGAACAAATCTAAGGCTACAACATGGATTTTATCTGATCCTTTATTTACAGCTAATGATACATTGTCAGGAAAACTAATTATTAAAGTATATGTAGAAATTATTAAAACTCCCTGTTCCAAAAGAGAGTGCGCATATCATTTTAAGAGAAGTTAATCAACCTCAAATTTGATTAAAATAATGTATAAAAAAGGTATTAGTATTTATAGTACCAAATAACTATCGTTATATTAATCATGCAATATATTTTTATAGTAAACATATTCAAGAATTATATAAATGTTGATACTACTTTAATACAAATTTAGTTAAGTTTGAAACTAGTTGACTTAGCTCTATGGAAAACCAGTCTCACATCTCTTTCTAGGATAGGACGGAGTACACATATAATAAAAAAGAAATGAAGGGACCTGTAATAATAAGGAGAAAAAAGAAGACATTTGAGTATGGTGAACAACCGGCTGACCGTGCTTAGGAGATGCCCTTCACAGCTTCACTTGTACCGGTCCTCCGGATCAATGTCAACGTGTAGTGTGTACGCATGACAAGTGAACGCACACGTTGACATGTTGGAGTACTACTAGTAGCAGCTACAGGTAGCTAGCAAGGAGTATAGGACAACAAGATACGTCCAAAAACTCATCTCCACGAACGAGGATGCATGTACGCATGCAGATTGAGATTGACGACCACCATATGATTGATGATTTGCGCGCTCATCAACGAACACATACAGTAGTTCATTGCAACTGCACGTCTACTAGACGCTCCATCTCGGGTCAACCCTAGCAATGCAAGCATACAAGCATGCATGGCTGCATGTGCGCGCTCGCTCGCATGCACGACAGGGCAAGGGCAGCCGTAACGCACAGCCAGTACGTACAGTACGCGTGTACACCCAGGCACCCAGAGAGATCAACAGAGCCGTATAGAGGCTAGTACTATACTACACCCAGGCACCCAGGCCACGATTAGTTTGCTTCAAAATGCAAATTTTTTTTTAAGATTTCCCGTTATATCGCATATGCAGGCATATGTATGGAGCATTAAGTGTAGATATAAAAAATAACTAATTATACAGTTTATCTGTAAATGTCAAGACGAATCTTTTAAGCCTAATTAATCTATGATTGGACAAAGTTTGTCAAATACAAATAAAAAGTGCTACAGTGCTTTTTCAAAATCTTTTTGTAAACTAAACATGGCACCAGTAGTAGGAGCACGCACGGGCACGCGCGCGCGCAGGCGGAGCAACCTGCAGCTAGCTAGCTAGCTGGGCAGAGCGCGCGGGAGTGAAGAAGAGATCAGCCTCCCGATCGATCAACCTCTCCAGCTCTGCTCTCCTCGATGCTTGGCCTGTGCTCGTGAGAGCTTTTGTCTCTGCTCATCAATGGAGGCTCTGCTAGCTTGGCGCCTTCCCCTTGTTGTTACATGCCTGCAACTGTATGCTCCGTGTGCATGCAGCTAGCGACATGCTGTAGCACCGTGCAACTGGAGAACGGGGAAGACTCGGCGGCACGAACCCTCGGTTCTCTCTCTGCAGCGCCGCCGCCGTGTGTGCATCGGGAAGCGAGACGGGGGGAGACAAGGAGATCAAGGATTCAAGGCTTTGTCCCCATGCACGTTCCAAAGGCTGGAAAGTGCATGGAAGCAGGAGCGGAAGCTAGCCGGCCCTCATGCATCGTCTCCTCTGCCTCTCTGCCATGCAAAAAGGCCAGCTTTCTGTGAACTCGATCGTCGATCCGCTCTCCGATCCGGTAGTCCGGCCGGTCCGGTCGATGCGCTTCTTCTAGGTACTACAGCACTTTACACTCGGACACTCGGTTTGACCTGAGAGCCAGCCATGGTTGAGATTCGTACGTGCGCTTGCTTGGCGCATGCAAGCGTCGGCGTGCGATTCGTACGTGCGGCCGGCTCGATCGTTTGGAGGGTGGTGGGCCGCCCGCGGGGAGAGTAAATGTGGTGTAGTGTAGTGGGATCGCGAGCTGCTAATGATGAGGCGATTAATACCCCAGAAGAGAAACAGCCTGCCACGCGCGCAACGCATTGGCCGCCCGGCAGCGGCTGGCCGGCTACGACTGCACCTCTCGATCCATCGGCCGTCGCGCGCGGCACGGTATTCATTCCCATAGGCCATAGCCCCTCGCACGCATAATTACAGTAACAGATGGTGAGTAGATGACCCGCACTTTTATTGTGGGGTTGAGGGCAGGCAGGGGTTTGTATGCCTTGTTTCTGGAAAGGCGCTACCGCGCTAGGCGCATGCATGCATGATCGTGTCGTGCATGTTCATTGCGCTTCAATTCGTGTGCTTGCTTGCTTGGAGTTGGGGACTTTGCCGTCACTGCATTTATCTGTTGGCGCTTCTTCTGTGCCTGTGTGCTATGGTGGTTGAACATCTGGCAGATAGACACAAAAAAGAATAATTAAGAACTTCGATCTTACGGCAATTAGCCCTTTTCACGTTTTTTGTAATTCAAGAAAAGTCTAAACCATATAAATACAATTCGCTTTAGGGTTTTTGTCGAACTTGCCTACTCGGGTTTTTCCTCAATTTGTTTTAGAAAGAAGGAAACCAATGGTACTCATTGAATGATTTGTGATGTCTCTATCGATAGCGTGATGCCTAGGCTGTGTTTAGTTGGTAAAATTTTTGGCGAAATGGAACTGTAGCAGTTTCGTTGTTATTTGGCAATTAGTGTCCAATCATGGTCTAATTAGGCTTAAAAGATTTGTCTCGTCCATTTCGTCTAAACTGTGTAATTAGTTTTATTTTTTATCTATATTTAATGCTTCATACATGTGTCTAAAGATTCGATGTGACGGGGAATCTGAAAAATTTGGCAAAATTTTTGGCATCTAGACGGTACCTAGTATGATGAATACGTCTATTCGAATATTTGACACCTGCTAGCGGCATTTATGATGATAAGGTCGTGTCTGTATGGAAGTATTATAAATTATGGTTTATGTTTGGAGATATTGTAGTATTCTTTTTCATAGGTAAATCATCTCCACCTACAGTCTCTTGTGCACAAGAACACCACTGATTTGTCCACAAGCATGCCATTGATTTCTTTTGCCCATGGATCGAAAATGTTGTTTGGGTAATAAATCGTCACCACCCGGCCTCTTCGTTCGCCTCTACCTTCCTACGGCACCGACTCCGTCAAGTACCAGTGTACCACCGCTACATCAACGCACTCTCACTGCCCACACCACCGCCGGCGCGGTGTCCGTGGACTACCACCGCGTACCGGAGCATCGACTTCCCGGTGGCCTACGACGACTCACAAGCGGTGCTCGCGTGAGCCCATGGCTGACTGAACACGGGCGCGGCGGCCGGGGGCGGGGGCGGGGAGGCTGTAACACCCCGGGTGTTATAGTGCTAATTAATCTGCCATGTCATCATAATGTATTGCAACACATCCATGTTTAGGTCAACCTTGTTATGCATCAACTAAAACAAGTTTACTTATCTAGATTGGGTGTGCTTCTCCATGGTGTGATCCGAACCCAAAAACCCTAAATTCGAATAACACCGCAAATACTTAGTCCATACCCTGCGTAATTTGAGGTGTGTGACTGTGTTGCACACTAGTGTCAAATGTAGGGTATGAGCTCAACTGCAACACATAAAATGAAGCTCCAAGTTTGAGTTTGAATTGGAGTCCAAAAACTTGTCACGAGTTTTCCGATTCAAATTTAAATTCAAATTTGGGGAAAATGTAAAAGAATTTCAAAAGCTAAATTGGTCAACCAAGAGTGGCATTTGGTCAACCATGTCATGTTGGTCCAAATGATGCCCTTGGGTGATGTTTTGATCACTAAGTAATCACTAATCAAAGTAGCAACAAATTCCAATTGAAAATTCCTCCGAAAACCCTAAATTTCAAAACCTTGTTTTACCCCTTTTGAAATAATTCAAAATCTAAGCAAAATTTGGGAAAACGTTTAAAACCAAGTTTGTAGAACTTTTCAAGGGCTACAACTTTGGTGTTTTGAGTTTTCAAAGTTTTAGTGTAAAATTTGGAGCAATTTTAAAAATAAACAAATTTCAAATTTGACTCATTTTTGTCCCCGAACTAAGATTTCAAAATGGAGGCAGAATTTGAAAATGTTTTGAACAGAAAAGTTGTAGGTCTTGTCAAGATGTACCACTTTGGTGTTTGGATATTTTGAAGTTTCAATATGAAATCCAAAGTAATTTCTAAATTATCAAATCCTCAAAATGTGTCCCCTTTTGAATTTAAACTCAAATTTCAAAATCCAGTTAGAATCTGAAAAAGTGTTCAATACAAAACTTGTAGAGCTTGAAATTCTGAAGATTTCATATATTGGGAGTTTTTCAAGTTTCCACATGAATTTGAGAGTAATTTGAGAAAACAGTTTGAAATTCAAATTGGGGGGAGGAACTATAGTGCCCGACCAATGGCGGCTGGCCACCGGCCGGTATGGGCGCCGGCGAGCCGCCGGACGGCTTCCACGGCCTTCGCGCGCGCCAGGACCGCCAGCGCGACGACTCGCGCCTTCCAGAGCCGAACACCGTGTCTAGGCCTATAAATACGTCGAGGTCACCGTGTTTCCTTTTTCTTCCTCGTTTTTGCCACCGCCGCCACCGTAGCTCCGCCGCTCGCCGCTGCCGCTGCCAAGCCGCCTCCGGCCATGCAAACCGCACCAATAGCGCCGTCTCATCCTCGCGCACCTCATGAATCACCCGAGCGAGCTTAACTCCGCCTGGATCGCCGCAGCCACCGCTTTCCGTGCTCACCTCCGGCGACCGACCGCCACCGTCGCCCTCACGTGGCCAGCCACTTCCCGTGCTTCCCCGCTTCATCCGAGCACGGTTTCGTGTTCGTGGTATGCCACTGATGCTTCCCATCCCCTCAATTTAGCCTCTACCGCTTTGTGTGCGCCGGCGTGCTGCTCCCGTGTCCACCGTGCCGCCATCGCCGTCGCTCGCGGGTCACTAGAGCTCGAACCGTGGTGCAACCTAGCAAAACGGAGTCGTGGGAGGGTGTAGTTGGTGTTGGTAGAGCCAATTGGTCGACCGAACCTCCGGTCACCGGCCGGCCACCGTGCGAGGGTGAGTGAGCACGTGGGAGTGAGCGGGAGGGCGAGAGGAAGGTGATGACAAGCGGGACCGGCCTGTCAGCGAGAGAAAGAGAGAGCACGCGCGCGCGGAGCGGGCCGCGGGCGCGATGCTGGGCCGAGCGCGAGCGCGCGGGCGCGTGGGTCGGCTGGGCTAGACCGGAGGGAGAAAAGAAAATCGGCCCGAGTTCGATTTTTGTTTTTCTTTTTCAAAATTATGAATAGTGATACTATTTGTTTATTTCACTAAAAATTGTGTAGAGTTCCAAAATTCCTGAAAATTTTTGTATGAGCTTCTCAATGTGTATACTATCTAGGAAAAATGTTAAATCATGAAATTGAGTACTTTGTGCAGTAGATTTAATTAGTTCCAACAAAGATTAAATGTAACTTCCATGAATTTTAATAATTAATTTATTAATCTAAAAATTAGGAAATTTATTATGACACTGTTTTAAGTCATTCTTAATCCATATAAAAAGTTTGAGCTTGTTTGGATAAAGTTTGATCAACTATTAATTATGCCCTAATTAATTAAATAGTAAATAAATGTTAATTTGATAACTTTAAGTGTTGTGTGCCCTTTTGATTGACTGATGTCCTTAGGTCACTACTCTTTGGTGATCTTTGGCACCTTAATTCCATATTTGAGCTCGTTAGTAACTTAGTGTAAAAAGCTAGTATCGCTGGTTTTGTCGCTACTAGTTAGTAGGTTTTCTGTTTACGACTGTACCGTGAAGGGAAGTTGTACTCAAGTAGTAAATCGTGGCATATCATCATCAAGCATCATGTTTATCATCGAGCATCATGTTAAAGCATGTTATGTACTCGTGTAGTTCCTGCTTTCGAAGAAGTCGTAGTTGCCGAGCAAGCTTCCGGAGAAGAGCTATCGTCGGTGGATTCCGAACCAGACGTTGGAGTCCTCGAGTCTCAGTCAGTCGTTGTGTCAGAGCAAGGCAAGCCCCGGTGCATTTAAACCCTACCTTGATATTTACAAATCTTTATTATTTATATTATAGTTTACTGCATTAAGTAATTAGGAGTTGAGTGATAACCCAATTGATGCACTATCATCCTTGATTATTGCGATATCAACCTTGATACCTGTTTTACTGGAAATGCGTAGTATGCTTCGCTATGCTTAGAAGTTAAGCTTTTAAATAAAATATTTACATGGCCATGACGGCATACTTAATGAATATTGAAATATGAGAATGAACTTGAAAGATCGGACGGGTGGGGGGAGGCGGCAGCGGCCGAGAACGCCGGCGCGGGTGGGGGTCTCGTCCCCACGGGCGCGGTCGCGGTTTCCCGGTGCGGCCATGGCTCCCGACGCTGGCTCGCGGGAGGTCTCGTCCCCACGGGCGGCACCCTCCTCCCCACCACGACGAACTCCGCCCCGGCACGGGCGCACTGCCTCCCCGCAACGACCTTCCGTGCCTTCTCTCCTCGCCGGTGTACAGAAAGAAGAGTGAGAGGATGACATCACGGCCCCACATGTCATTGACTCTGCAAATGAATTTAGGTAGTTTATTTTAAGCAGTGTTGTTGGAGTTGAAGGAAAAAAATGGGTAGTATAGAAATAGCTGCTACCCAAATTGAGATTTAGGTAGTGTTATTTAGGTAGTAGTGTTGGAAATGCTGTAAGGTCTTGTTTAGTTCCAGGGGTGTAAACTTTTGGGGTGTCATATTGGGTGTTTTATGGGATATCGGAAGGGGTGTTCGGATACTAATAAAAAACTAATTACAGAACTCGCGTGTAAACTGTGAGACGAATTTATTAAGACTAATTAATCCATCATTAACATATGTTATTGTAGCACGATATTGTCTAATCACAGATTAATTACGCTAAAAAAATTCATCTCACAAAATACACGCAATCTGTGCAATTAGTTATTTTTAGTCTACATTTAATACTCAATGCATGCATCAAACATCCGATGTGATAGGGTGTGAAGTTTTGGGGAAGGAACTAAACAAGGCCTAAAGCCACTAAACTTTAGTATGAGTGTTTAGCATTTTAGTGACTAAAATTTAGTCAGGAGGGGTGAACCAAATAGGACCTTAGTTCCATCCTAGAACTTTTGAAGTGGTCATTTTAATTTCAGTACTCAAACTTTATATTTTTGACTCAATTTGGTCCAAGAACTATGAAAGTTCAGGAGCTATAATGAAATGCACTTGACACTTAATGGAAGAAATTAAGCCTAAAGTGCGAAGTTTGAGGACTAGAACGCCTAGGATAAAACTGTGCCCAAATGTCAACTTTGAGGAGTGAAACGTCCATTTTGAATGTCCACGGATGCAATTGAACCTTAGAAGGTGTTAGTTGAGTGACCAAAATAACTATTCTATCGATAATTTATTATATACTTATAACATTTATAAAAATCTGTGATAAAATTCAGTTGTTAAAATTATGTGCCAGAGATCACGGCAATGCCGAAAAAAAATCACTTAATCGTGACTAGATTCAGTAATAATGAGACACTAGCCCATAGTCTAAAATTGAATGAAAAAGTCACTTAACCGTGACTAGTCTTTTTTGCCTGGCAAGGAAGACATCAAAGCCCCGCTGGAAAATGGTAGTATAAACAGGAATTTCAGGTGTAATAAACCTCTCCTCACGAAATTCTCTCCTTGTCTCCTTCGAAAAAAAAAATCACCTTTCGCCGAAAATGTCGAACCAGGCAGCACCACAGCAAGAAACCCCACCTGTCAAGTGCCATGGCCATGGACCAACGCACCGTCAGTGCATGAGCAGGCAGCAGCTCAGCACAGCACTGGCCCTCCCGCTTCCCCGCCTATAAGTAGTGCACGAGCTCCACACCGATCCCCACACATCCTCACTCGCCAGCAGCCGCCTCGCCACAAAACCCCCACCTCGATCGATCTCAGTTCGCCTGCGGAGCGCTCCGCTCAAGGCTCAAGCCATGGAGGACGTGGCCAACGCGCACCTCTACGCCCACGCCCACCGGAGCAAGCGCCCCCCGTCGGCCGCGATGAAAGACGGGGACGGGGACGGGGACGTCGACTTGTCCCTGAAGGGCGCGCGGTACCGCGGCGTGCGGCGCCGGCCGTGGGGCCGGTTCGCGGCGGAGATCCGCGACCCGATGTCCAAGGAGCGGCGGTGGCTGGGCACCTTCGACACCGCCGAGCAGGCCGCCTGCGCCTACGACATCGCCGCGCGCGCCATGCGCGGCAACAAGGCGCGCACCAACTTCCCCGGCCACGCCACCGCGGGCTACTGGCCGTGGGGCACGCCGCAGCCGGCCGCGGTCGCGGTCGCGCACCCAATCAACATCAACCCCCTCCTCCTGCACAACCTCATCATGAGCTCCACCCACCACGGCTGCCGCCTGCTCAACCACGCAGGCCACGGACACGGACACGTCCACTCCGCTCCCACCAAACCTCCGGCGCCGGCGCCGGCGACGGACGCCACTACCATCGCAGGGCCCTTCCCTGTCGCCTCCCACCCCGCCGCCGTAGCCATGGACGAGGACGTGGACGACTGGGACGGCGTCCTGCGGAGCGAGCCCGCGGACGCGGGTCTGCTGCAGGACGCGCTGCACGACTTCTACCCCTTTACGCGTCCGCGCGACGGCGGTGGCAGGCGCGGCCTGTCCGGGGGCGGCGCCGACGACGCCAGGGCAGCAGCAGCTGCGTTGGTGCCGGTAAAGCAGGAGGGGTTCGTCTTCCCCAGCCCTTTCGCGGGCGTCGATGGGAACGGCGAATACCCGATGATGCCGCAGGGTCTGCTGGAGGACGTGATCCACTCCCCGGCGTTCCTGGAGGTCGTGGCCGCGCCGTCCGTCGTCCCCACGCGCCGCGGCCGCAGGGGCTGATGGCCCCGTGGGCGCCCGCGCTGCGCGTGCGTGCATGAATCGCGTGCACGTGGGGCATGAAATGGAGGATCTGGTTCTTTTGGGATTCACGATTCCTTGCTTGATTCCATGACTACCAAATCAACCATCTAGTCGTCTTGGGTTTTAGTAGCTAGTATAGCTAGCAAGTAGTTGATCGATGTGATGATATGCGTGGTGTCCTGGTGGTGTGCTCTGTAGTTGTTTACCTGGAGTGTCAATGCATGGAATCAAAGCTTGTTTTTGGTGGATTGTAACCAGTTTCATCTTGCATGTCTTAAATTTTCTAGATGCTGAATTGCTGAGTAATCAATGTTGAGGATTCAGTTCCCTTCTCGCTCTTTATTTGCATTTTGGGTACTCACATTGGTTAGAAGCGGGAGCTTGGTCACAACACAAAATGAACTTTATGGAGATTTCTAGAACAATAGTCATTTTCGAACGTTACTGTTGTTTTAAATAAGCCAAATAATCATTGTTATTAAATCTCACTACATCAGAATGGGCCGGGCGGGCGGTGGATTAAATTTACAAATGTATCCATGTTCCATGCATGGTTCAACAAAATCTTTTGCGCGGCCGGTTAACTCATCATCACCAATAAAAAGCTTGTGGAACTGAAGCGTCGCCTTCTATACAGTAGGGCATGATATCCATCGTGCCAAATCCAGCATCCTGATTTCGCCTTTGCATGCTACAACTAGAGATGAAACGGACATAATTAAACTTGGTGGCATGAAAACTCAAATTAAGATGGCGCTGGAATAACAATGCAAATGAATCGTCGGCTACCAGTTACTAAGTGCTTGTATTTCTGTACTTCCTGACCATTTATATGTATCAAAGACCATTCTCAGTAAGTATAGGCCCTGTTCGGCGGGCTGTTTTTTTGGCTTATAAGCCGGCTGTGGCTGATTTGCTGTGAGAGAAAAACATTGTTCCACAGCTGATAAGCCGTGCTGATAAGCTCAGCCGAACAGGGATAGTTTTCTGGGATGATTTCCAAAACACAAGTATTGTCTAAACTGGTTTATGTTGATATATGAAACAATGTCTCTAATGCTTGGTTTCATATCATCGTTTCATAAGGTAGCAGTAACATTTATTTATTGCATGACGTGATAAAACGTTGCATGGGATTGGCCGAAACCTCATGGGATGTAAGGCCGGGTGTCAGTGAAAGTTTAATCGGAGTGTTATTTGCATTTAATAAGCTGCCACGTAAGTATTTTTGATAATGTGCCAATGTTTTTAAGAAAAAAAGAAGTGAGTTTCACGGGGATGAAACTCTCTTAACACTATTACCAACTCTCTATGAGTCATAAAATTAAATGTCTATGAAACCATAGAATAAAACTTTTCATTGAGAATTGATGTTTCATCTATATTTCATTTCATTTTATATGACATGACAATCTTGAAAATAATAGCTGTGAAACTCCTCATTGAGAATGATCTTTGTCAGGAAAGAATGCAACTACGTGTTGAGAGCCAGTTAAAGTGGTTCACATTTGACTAAGTTCTAGTGAACCGGTATTCACTTAGATGACTCTAAATCAATTTATTATGAAAGTACATTTCGTAAAAAATCTAATGATATTTATTTGATATCACAAATATTGATATTTTTATCCATAATTTGTAAAATTTAAGATACTAAAACATAACGTTATGGTAGAATTGCATTCTTTCTGGGACAGAGCAGGAGGGAGTAGTTTTATTGCAGTTTTATTCACTTGAAAACAGTGCCAGTCGGGTTTCGCTGGGAGAAACTTTTGGTTGCCAAGTTTTGCTGATTGTCACCGCATTAATTGATTATGGAAATCCCAGTATCCCATTAAAATTGGTTTGATACCACATTGTTACTTGGTGCCGTAAAGTTATGATTTGCAAGAATCATAGGGGCGTTTTGAGATTATGCACATCCATATGTACATTATAGCAAAAGTTGAGATGCAAAACTATTTTCTAAAAATTCAATGAAAATAACAAATTCTAGAGCATATACATACAAGAAGATAAAATCACAGGAACTGTCCTCTAGCGCACATGCACATGGATTTCAAATTTCATGTAGTTTCGTAAATTTGTAGTTTTCATCTCCGTCTTGTTTATTGTTATTGCCACCTCAAGAAAAATGTACTACTTGATATCAAATTAAGTGGTATAGAAACTATCCTAGGCCCTGTTTCGCTGGTCATGTTTCGACTTGTTTCAGCTTATTTTAGTTTATTCTCTCTCACATAACACTATTGAATCAGCCGAAACCAGCCGGCTTTTCCACCGGCCGAAACCAGCCCTAGTCATTACATTGGGAGCGGGCATCGAGCTGCGGCTCGCCGCGGCGAAGTCCTAGCTCGGCGACAACGCCAAGCTCCGCGCCAGCCGCATGCTCACCCAGTGCGGCGCTGGCCACGTGTACGGGAACCAGCTCGACATCATCGGCCTGCTCTTCGCGAGGGTCAAGAGCCGTCACGGGGATTCAAGTTCTCGAGAGCTCAACGTGCCTGATCTGACTTTATAAACCAGACGGCCCTAGGAGAGCTCAAGGTCCGACCGCAAAGCTGGGAGAGCTCATCGTCCGACCAAATCGGCGGCAGCAGTGTGTTCCGCCAAATATAAGTGAAAAGCCGGAGGTTGATCGAATACGAGGGCAAAAGAGTTATTTCTGCCAACTTCTTTCTCCGTGAATATGAGAAATGAATAAAATAATTGATACGGTGTGTTATGAAAAATGGACAATGATTTTATAATAATAGGGGGTATGTTTTGCTTCTGGCCGTGACCAATAGCATATTGTATTTAGAATAATAGTGTTCTGCTGTAAAATTTCTTTTTTTTTTGAGAGGGGGGGTGGGGGGTGTTACGCAAAAAAATGGAGGCTGGTGTTGGCCTTTGCACGGCGCGTCGATTGTAAGAGGTCAAAACCCCAGTGCTGCAACAGGAAAGGCGGGAACCCGATGCGACCGGTACTGTCGGCTCAAGTCACTGCCTGTACGTGCGCGCGCGCCTCGATCTGGGCGGCGTACATTCTCTCCGCGCGCGTGCTCTGCTGCATGAAGCGTGCGCAGGCTGTGGGCGATAAATCTCTTGTCCCCAGCGGGCTGCGGCGCGGACTACGGAGTTGGTGCTCCGCGGAAAAGAGGCCGGCGGCCGAATCTGCTGCCGGTGCCAATGGCCCGGCCGGCGGATTAACAGCGTTTTCGGGAACGGAGAAGACCACCGATGGGACAGGCAGGCGTGTTGTGTCGCCGCGTCTCTCTCTCGGCGTCGGCGGCAGCGTAACGATGTGAAGGGTAAGGTCAGTTCTGTGGGAGTTAAGGCTTTGTCGATGAAAAGGTTGAGAGAGGGAGGACCGGAGGACCGAGATGTGCATGAGGCTCTGGCGGCCCTGCTGCACCCCAACTTCCATAGGAAGACAGCTACAGCATGTTTTTTCCCTGTGTCCGTGTAGTGGTACTGTAGAACTACAACGTTTTCTATCCGTCCATGTCGTAAACAACCCCGATGGCCATCCCGGATCGAACAGCAGGCAAAGCCGCAGCGATGCTTCCTGCATGCACCCGTGCAGGCTAGTAGAGCACAGCTGTGACTGTGATCCTGATCCCTTCCTGTTCCTGCCACGCGCATGCGACACAGCAGTCCAGCGGCCCTGCGCGTGGCGGCACGGGCAGCGCACGCCGTTTCATGCGCGCGGCCCGCTCCGCTGCTACAGTTGCTAAACGGCAGCTTCCTCTCCGGTCGCCCGGACCCGCACGTACGTACTTCCGCAGATCCGGGCTCTTCCGCGCGCGGCGGGCGGGCAGCAGGATTGCCAGAGCTAGGAAATGTAAAAGCGCATGCACCGTCACCAGAGATCCGGGCGCACCGCGCACGTCCGTCCCGACGACGTGCACCGCCCTCCCGTGCCGGCCGGCGTGGCTCCGCGCCGCGCCTCCTCCGTCTGTTCGGAGGAAATCGTGCGGCGAGGCGTCGTGCAGGTGCAGAGAGGATCGCGGGCATTGAAGCCGCCCAGCCGGGACAGCAAATGTGACCCCCCATTCAAAGAAGCCCTGCCATGCAGCAGCAGAATTTGATGACTGGAATCATGGCGGGGGATTTTTTTTTTTTGCTACTGTAGCGTTTTCGTTGTTATTTGACAAATATTGTCCAATCATGGTCTAATTAGGCTTAAAAGATTCGTCTCGTCCATTTCGTCTAAACTGTGTAATTAGTTTTATTTTTTTTATCTATATTTAATGCTTCATGCATGCGTCCAAAGATTCGATGTGACGGGAAATTTTGAAAAATTTGGCATTTTGGGGTGCAACTAAACAGGCCCCAGACACAAGAGATCTGCTACTGGAAGGCGATGCCAAATGCAGCATCCTGCTGCTGTTTAGTTCCCAAAATTTTATAAATTTTTTCAAGATTTTCCATCACATCGAATTTTTAGATGCATGCATGAAGCATCAAATATGGATAGAAAATAAAACTAATTACACAGTTTAGACAAAATTCACGAGGCAAATCTTTTAAGTCTAATTAGATCATAATTAGACACTAATTGCCAAATAACAACGAAAGCGCTACAGTACCATTTCCTAAAAAAATTCGCGAACTAAACAAGGCATAATTCCGGGGACCATCTAAGTGTAGATCTAGAGGGTGGTTCTCTTTACATTTGGATAAACAACCTAAATCATGTACGGAAATATGAGAGAGGGAGAGAGGAGAGAGATAGGGGTGCAAACCGTGAGGTTTAGTGGAGGAGCTCGACCTTGCGACGGTGTTGATGACGAAGGGGAGGCCGTGGCGCGCTGTCCAGTGGTGGTGGCAGCGGTGAAGACCGATGGTGGAGCATTTCGCCGCTGGTAGTGTCACCCTCGGGATCGAACTATGGTTAGTAATGGGGTGGCGGCTGGGTCGAACATCGTACCTTAAGTCGTAGGCCCCACCTCCTCTTTTATGGGCACTGTGCGACGGGGCCCACCAACCTCTGTTGGGTTTGATGCCCCCCCCCATCAGGGCGCTGACCAAAAGCCCAAAGGCCAACTTGGTGGAGATCAACCTAACACCTGCATCCATTTAAAACCCCTGTTCTCTACTACTACGGCATCCGTCGTAAAAAAAAACAGTTCCACGGTAAAAGTCAAGATATCTTATGTTTTATTAAATTTATAGAAATGGTATCCATATGTATGACTCTAATAGTTATACTGTAGAAATCATGTATGGACAGATTTAACGATTTTAATCAAAATTCAGACTTTATGACTTAGCACTATTCTAAAATTTTGTTATTTCTAGGACTAAGGTAGTACTACTACCTAGCACTAATTCTAACAGCCCGTGTCAATATAGCTTCGGTCGGCTTAGGCTGTAACTTCTTTCCGTACTAAAAATGCACTGTTATAACGAACTGTTCATATCTTTCTTTTCTTAATAAAACAATTTAGAAGCCGATGAATCCAGTTCTTTTAGTTTCATCGGCTCTGGCTCCGATATAGAGACGGAGACGAACGAAGTTGTGGCCCCGTTCGGTTGGGCTGATAAGCCGACTGAAAAACACAGTTGATTGATTTGTTACGAGAGAAAAATACTGTTTTAGCTGAAAAAACAAGCTGAAAAGACGGATTATAAGCCAGATCAGAAGGCTCACATGTGTCAAACTTATCATAGAAGGAGCCTGACATAGAAATGACAAAGATGAGCCTGTCTTATTTCTTTCTGGATCAGTCCCTATCCATAAGTTGGATCTGTTAGAATAATTGGCTTTGGCCCATATGAGTTGTTCAATTATTCCAAGGGCCTTGTTCGGCTGGCTGGTGACCGGTGGCTGGTGCTGATTTGTTGTGAGAGAAAAATATTGTTGGCTGGCTGATGGCGGGTGGCCGGTGCTGAATTGATATGAGAGAAAAGCACTGCTAATAATATCTGTTCATGTGTGTTGGAGAAACTGGCGGTGAAACCCTTGGTTCAATGCTGCATGTCGTATTCTCTCCGTACCGAGCACCTGTGTGCACCGGGAGAGAACAAGTCTCTGAAATCGCTCGCCCTTGCGACTCTGGGAGAATACAAATAAGGCCCAGTTGTGTTCACTTCAAAATTCCGAGTTTTTTCATTCTCTCTTCATCACATTAATTTTTGACGTATGCATGAAGCAGTAAATATAGATAAAAAAATAACTAATTGCACAGTTTGATTGTAAATCACGAGACGAATCTTTTGAGCCTAGTTAGTCCGTGATTGAACAATAATTATCAAATACAAACGAAATACTACAGTGCTAAATTTTTCTAACTTCTCCTGTCTAAACAAGGCCTAAGATTTTTGTGAAGCGTGTTCACGCGACTGCTTGTTATCTTTATGCGTATTGCTGTCCGCGCCACTCGCTGCTACAGTTTGACCTGTCTTTGCCAAAATCGTTAAACAACACTGCCGCTCCCTCCACTGCCGGCCACAACGACTCCATATGTAAACGAAAAATACATGTGATGTAATCCGATCTACTACTTAAGCTGTTAAGCATGTATGTTGTTTGCGAGTTAATGTTGTTTGCCACGTTGTTTTTGTACCTTTATCACGATTTATATTCTAAAATTATTCATAAAATTACCTAATTATGCAACAGGGTCCGCATTGCATAAACTCAATTCCAATCCACTTCTGATTAACTCAGTCAATTAATCATAGCACGTGTTTATATAATAAATTTAATTGGATATATAAATATTGATAATATTTTTTATAAAGTTAGTCCAACTTAGAAAAAAATGACTTTTCAAGAAGCGAGATACTAGCATGTAGTTATTTTAGAAGGGAGAGAGTATATATATATATATATATATATATATATATATATATATATATATATATATATATATATATATATATATATATATATATATATATATATATATATATATATATATATATATGTTTTCAAGTCTAGATAACAAAACTACTATCAGGCAATTTAAAGCTCTGCAATAGAATGTTAGAAAAAGCATATAAGTACAAACTAGGAGTATACTCCGTACTTCCAAGTAGATCACGCATGGCGATGGATTTCTAAGGCTGCGTTTTTTTTTGGCGTCACATCGTGTCGGAAGGACGTCGAGAGGGGTTTTCGGATACTAATAAAAAAATAAATTACAGAACCCGTCAGAAAAATACGAGACGAATCTAATGATACTAATTAATCCGTCATTAGCACATGTTGGTTACTTTAGGACTTAAGGCTTTTCATGGAGTAATTAGGCTTAAAAGATTCATGTCGCGATTTTCCTGAGAACTGTGCAATTAGTTTTTTTCGTCTACGTTTAGTACTCCATACATGTGTCAAACATTCGATGTGATGAGTGAAAATAAAAATTTTTGAAACTAACCTAGGCCTAAGCTTGCTGCTCTAATGCTCTACTACTACTACTAGCAATTTGCTCCTGAGCTGCGATGGAAACCAAACACGGCCGTTTAGATGCCTAAATTAGCCACCAAATTTACTATGCAGAATTTCTATTCCCCATCACATCAAAATGCCGGCACATGTATGGAGTACTAAATGTAGATGAAATCAAAAACTAATTGCACAGTTTGGTTGTACTTCGCGAGACGAACATTTTGAGTCTAATTAGTCGAAGTTTGGACAATTTTTACCAAATACAAACGAAATACTACAGTACGTTGATTTGACGCGACACTGTGTAGAGTGCCGAATCCGGCCGGAACTAAACGAGGGCCTCGTTTAGATGCCCGAATCGGGGCAGCCCGATTTACTGTTGAATACTATAGTAATTTTGTTTTTATTTGGTAATAATTGTCTAAACATTGATTAATTAGACTTAAAATATTCGTCTCGCAAAGTAGAACAAAACTGTGCAATTAGTTTTTGATTTTTATCTACATTTAGTACTCCATATATGTGCCGACATTTTGATGTGATGGGGAATCTTCTTTTTTGTATAGTGGAATTTGGAGGTGAATTTGGGTGGCATTGTTTAGATCACCGACTCGGGGTGGCCGATTTTGCACAGTGCCACCCCGAGCACTGTAACACTTTTGTTTTTTTGCTAATAATTGTCCAAATCTTGATTAATTAGGCTCAAAATGTTCGTCTCGCAAAGTACAACAAAACTGTGCAATTAGTTTTTGATTTCATCTACATTTAGTACTCCATGCATATGCCAGTATTTTGATGTGATGGGGAAATCTTCTTTTTGCATAGTGCAATTTGGGGGTGAATTTTGGTATCTAAGAGCCTGTTTAGTTGGTGGAAAGGCCAAAAAAAATTTGCGCAGTAACTATCACATCGAATCTTTGAACGTATACATGAAGCATTAAATGTAGGTAAAAAATAACTAATTGCACAGTTTGTCTGTAAATATCGAGACGAATCTTTTGAGCCTAGTTACTCAATGATTGGATAAATTTTACCTAATAACAACGAAAAGTGCTACCAGAACTTTACCTAAACTTTTTCACCAACCGGCCCTAAACAAGGCCATAAAAAGGCCGAGGCCAGGGGTTGGACAAGATTCTATAATCAGGCCCGAGGAATAGAAGCTGTTGGCCTGGCCCTGGCCTAGCCCTCCGGCCGGTCAGAGTAGAGGACGCAGTACGATTCCAGCACTGGCAATCTGCTGGGCTCTGGCAGCACCAGAAGATGTCCCCTCCCGTGCTCTGCTCTGCGCCCTGTGCTCTCCGCCTCCGCCCTCTGCCCTCTCCAGCAACCTCTCTTCCAAAAGCCTCGTCCGTCTTCAATGGCCTCTGCGGACGTGCCTGGCCTTGCTCTGCAGTCCTGCCCATTCCATTGGCTACGGTTTCTGCACAAGTCACACAGGGTCACAGGCAATGTTCCAAACACCATGGTTCTCTTGTTGCAGGGCTCGTGTGCTACAGTCCACGGCCGATAGGAATAGGATAGGATGGGCCGGCACCGGCTCGCACGCGAGTCGTGCTTGCATGCCTACGGCCGTGCGGTGTGTGCGTGCAGTGCAGGTGCAGGGGCAACTGGGCAAAGCTGTGCGCCTTGATGAAGGGATGCGTTGCGCACCTGCGACTGCGAGCGCCATCCGCCATTTAGACTATCCGCACTCATGACCTCTATATTCATCCTCTATACGTCCTAGTCAACAAGATTCTCTCATCTATACTCAATTCTTCCGCACCCATTCATCCTCTATATCATCCTCTATCCACTTTATCCACTGTGGGACCTACTTGTCACTTTATCTAAATATATCCATGTGTGATCTAGTTTTGAAGGATTTATTGAGACGAATTTAATGGTGCAATCGAAATTTAATTTGGATTTTTGGTTTGTGAGTTATAATATTTTTTAGTAACTTGAATATGTGGGACCCGCCGCTACAGCTTTCTCCTCTCTCCTCATTCTGTGCCTCGCGGACGTCCGCTAAACCGCTCCGGTCCCTCTATATTTGGCGCAGAGACTCCCGGCGCAGAGACTCCTGGTACCGGACACTTTAACGGATCCGGTGCGGCTCTTTTCTCCGATAAAAGATGAGGAGGACAGGTAACGTACGTTTTACAGTTCTCGAGTGCGGTTCGTCTTATGCATCTGGGATACAGTGCAGCGTAGATTGGTGCGCAGACGTATTTCAGCTCTGGATATTTGTCGTACTCATACAGTCATACCCAGTTCAGAATGCGTTGGTTTTTCTTTTCTAGAGCCTAGAGGTTATACTACTAATGGCCAATATATGTAAAAACAAAAAAATCTACTGGCCAACATAAGCTTATACTTGGAAATTGTGCACAACGTCGTCTTTCGGAGATGCTTTGTTGTCATAATATTTTTTTTTTACCGAATCTGGAGGGGAATACCGAATACCCTACCTAATATCACTACCAAAATGTATATATGGGAATCCTCGCTACGAGACATTCGGTAAGGAAAGTTTACACTAAAAATTTGAATACTAAAACACTAGGAGGACCCCACATCACTAGGAGAAATTCAAAATTCTGGTAGTGAATATTTTTCTTTTTCAATTAAATGAAATAATGTTATGTACATGAAAGAAAAGAAAACAAATACAAGGAAGCTAGCCCCCAAAAAGAAAAATACATATTGATGTCATAATATTAACCCTGTTGATGCTAGAACATGCCGCTAGTGAGCACTTTTTTAGACTAACACAGTACAAGTGCAATGCAGACACTCATAACGCAGAAAGACCTAACGTTGCAACAAATTTTAAAAACTAAAAGATAAAAGGAGAAGGCCTTGTGATTTAGGATAAAATTGAAAGCCCTCCAAATATGGAAATCAAGTCACTGTTAAAATCATTCAAACCAAAAAGGAAATAGAAAAGATTCGAGTAAGAAAGAAGAAGAACATGACAAAGAAGAATAATAAAGTAAAATCCATCATACGTATCTAAGGGGGTGTTTGGTTGCAGAGACTAAAGTTTAGTTGGTGTCACATCGAGTGTCACATCGGGTGTCGCATGGGGTGTTCGGATACTAATAAAAAAACAAATTACAGATTTCGTCAGTAAACCGCGAGACGAATTTATTAAGACTAATTAATTCGTTATTAGCACATGTTTACTGTAGCACAACATTGTCAAATCATGGACTAATTAGGCTTACAAAATTCGTCTCACAAATTAGTCTCAATCTGTGTATTTAGTTTCGTAAATAATCTATATTTAATACTTCATGTATGTGTCTAAACATTCTATGCGATAGGAACTAAAGTTTAAACGTGGGAACCAAACACCCCCTTAACTCTGACTACCTTTTTCTTCATCGGCCTTGTAGCCTCTTCTCCATCTACCTTCACCAACTTCAGCGAGCTCCTATTAGGGTTAGGGGGTGTGGTGGGGAACTGGGGACATGTGGCTTTCGGGTTTAGAGGCCTGTCTGAGGGAGGCGGTTGGACCGATGGTGGTGCTGGTGTGTGGGTGTCCCGATGCGCAGAATGAGAGATTCAAGTGTGAATTATTTGCATATCTTTAATTAAATCTTGAGTATAACTATTTAAGAGGAATGCAACACTAAGTACTAGATGAGGTCTAAAAGTGCTCGAAACAACCTAGATGAGAAAATTTGAGTGATTAATATAGAAATGAGAATTAATTGGAAAAACAGGCTAGGCCAATTTTATCTGAGTTCAAACAGTTAACAACTAGCTTTGTGAGAACACAAAATGACTGGTTTTTGTGGGTAGGCTATTTATATTCCCTTCCATAGCTCTTTGAGAGTCGCTAGAGATGGCTACAGATTGAAGGAAGAGCTTACATATAGGGCCCACGCGTCAGCGAGTGGAAGGAGACAAAAGTATAGCGAGGGCATTTCTGTCTATACGTAAATACAATGCACTGTAAGTGGGCCTAATGTCTTCGTTAGCATAGAAAATAGCACGACTCAGGTTTACTCCAATTATAATAGTATGGTTCCAAATAAGTTTGGCTTTAAGCCAAGCCAAGTCATCAGCAGACCAACTCAACAGACAAGTCATACAATAATATAGTCTCTTCTCCTTCTAAATATAGAATTTTTTTATTCTGCGTGGGACCCACTTACTCATCCCCTTCCCTTCCTCATCGGAACAAAATCGGCAGCCAAGAACCAAGATCGATCCAACGCCTCCGCCTACCGATGGCCGGATGGCGTCCAAGATGAGCCGTTCCTCAGCTTTCAGCGGAACAGGGAAACGGAGAGACAGGCAGATGGTTCCGTGTGGGCCTAGCTCTTGGAGGGGAAGGATACATGGCCGCCATGGCCGCGAGGATGGAGGTGCCCGCGCACGGTGCCACAGCGTCGGCGATTGAGCGAGCGACGGGCACTGTGCTGTGATGGCGGCACGACCAGCTGTCAGATGGGGACATGGCTGCTGTGCCGCGACAACTACGGCATTGTTCGGCGAGGACGACAGCAGCCAGACGTGTGCAGATAACAGCGGCAAGGACGACGCGGGCCGGCGCAGACAACGGCGGCGAGGTGTCCGAGCGGCGGCCTTGCCCTCCTCCTCTCCCCACGGCATTATGGTGGCAGCCCATATCCCTTCTCTCTCGTCTCTAGCGCGGACCTCCGTCCTCGCGTCCACGGCGCAGCCTAGCATGGCGGACGATGGTTGCTGGGAGCCGGACGGTGCGCGGACGCGAACGGACAGCATGCGAGCTTTGGAGTAGACAAGATGGCGCTCGCAGGCCCCACAAAAGCACGGGGAACCGAGCAAGCGCTCGGCGCCAGAAGTTGCGACAAGCAGCTTGGCTCTTCCCTTTTCTCTCTCATCCACGTAAGACAAGCTAACATGTATTATCGTACTTGCTCTAAGAGTGGGTGTTTCATTCAAGTTTTATTTCATTTTACATGACATGACAGTCTTGAAAACAACATCATGAAACCCTCAACTGAGACTGGCCTTAGAGATCTAAACCATTGCCGCCTCACTTTCTAGATGAATGCCACATGATGACCTTTAACTGTCCACAACGAAGACGATGCTTCGTCACTCTCTCATGTTTCAGCATTGACAAAAGCCAACGTTGTGGGCAGTCTTATCCTCTTGCCTCCGCTTGCATGCCACTGCGACCTGTGGCTCTAGCTATGCCGCTGCTGCGGCGGACCTACCCATAGGGCGAGGTGGGGGCAGCCGCCCTACCTCCCCTCGGGCAGGATCCCAACCCCCAGAGCCAGAGATGGCAAGCGCGGCCAGCTGATGGCAGACGCGACGACTGAGGCTGTTGCGATTTAAGGTTGAGATGATCGAGTGGAGTTTCTGCGGGCTGCTGCGGCCTTTGGTGGAGTCGTGGGTCTTTTTGGACTAGGCCGTCTACATTGGCCCATCGAGAGGAGAGGCAATTGTTGCGGCTGTGTGTGCCTGGGCGCTGCCCGGTGCTGGCTACTTTGCCCGGCGTGTGTGTTCTGGAGCCAGGTGTGCTCGAGGACGACAAGGAACTGCACCTTCCACTTCCACAGCACCAGCGCCGGCCCTGGGAAGCATGGGCACAGGTAGAACTGTAGAAGCTTCATCCGTTGCAAAGAAGCGGTAAGAAAATATGTTATTCCTTGCTGCAACTTTGGTTTGTTCAATACTTCAATAGTTGAATTGTTGCTGGGTGGTCGTAGAAAATGAGTAAAAAAATGGATTCTTCATTAGTCAATTCCATAATTTAGTATATGTAAAGAGCTTACATGAGAAGTAATCATTTGAGTCCTTGTCTTTATCATCCATTTGTCGAATTCCTTGTTAGGATAGAATTGTTATGTGATACCGATACAAATATGATATACATATGTGGTTCAACTGAAATGTTGAGTTAAGTTAGGCATACATATATGCCTAATGGTCCACCCTACCTGCAATTTCAGGCTGGGTCTGCCACTGAGATTGCTCAGCTATGTGCGCCGCCGAGGAGGGATGCTTGCAGTGCAGGTGATCTGAGCTCAAGTCGAACTTGCTTTTTCAATAAAAGTTCGAACATGGTTTTGATGCTATGCTGTGTGCAATGCAAGATTTTGTCACGTTAAAAAAAATAAAATAAGAGATGATGATGGCCTTACATTGGGCTACTTTGTGCTAGTATAGTACATACGTTTGAGTGGAATATTTATTTAAAGAAGAAAAGTGTCGTTTAGCTACAAATATATACGTTCCACTTTAATGGAGATACAGGCCCTTTCACGTTATATTGCATGACCTTGTGCTTGAGCACGTATGCTATTTTCATATATAAATCAATCAATTTTCAAGAAGCCTGTGACATGTTTGAAATTACATACACCATATCCGGCCACCATCCTGTAGTCTTTTTTTTTTTGAGAAAAAGGGTTGGATTTTATTGATATAGAACTTTTACAACCAGCCCCTTTACTGGACACCCCTGAATGAAAGAAAAATTACACATAAGTCCTTTGCAGAAGCAACCAGTGCCCGTCGCTGCCGTCGACCGTCGTTGCCACAACCTGGAACTTCTCCACCTCCCGCAATGAAGAAAGTAATCCAGAACGAAGCTTACGGCCGATACCCTAGTCGACGAAGAGTCTTCAAGTTTCACGGCCATCAGTAGCACACCAAAAGCATGATGTATAACCGTTGAACGCCCTGGCCAAACCTCACATTCACCGGGATCAGACGCCAGTCGCTCCGCCAGCCAACCCCAGTCGACATGCAGCGAACCCTCAAGGGGAATCAAAGAACACCAACTTGTAACAAGCTGGTGGATCACAAACCTCACAAGACTACCGCAATCAACAGATCTAGCACCTTGGAGGGAGCAAAATATCCTCCAGCCTCCAGTAGCCATGTCGTTGGCACCAAGGCCGACGGGGCTGCTCAAGACGTGAATGCAGCCGGAGAAAAGAAAACCACGGAAGAATCGAGCAAAGACACATAAGAAACCAATAAGGATAACCTCGTCAGTGCTAGATCCTCCGATAGAAACACCAAAGCCACGCATCCCACACCCATCGACCACCGTCAGACACCAATCGCCCCCAAATCGAATCCACCGGAGAAAACACGAGGGATGCAAAAGAAAACCAGCGATTTCCTCACTGGGATGAAATCCAACCCTAAACCAACAAAAACTAACCTAATAGGAAGGGAAAAGGCTACCAGCCGCCGGATCCGCAACTCCCCTTGCACATCGGCGCCCAGAAGGACACCGACGGCAAGGGGAAACCGGCGAATCCGGCGCCGGGACGGAGTCGCCTTCGAGACACCCGTGATCTACTGTAGCATGGGGAAAGAAGACCGCAGCGTGGAAGTGTCTCTCCTGTAGTCCAGTAGTAGTACTCTTACTCTACGAAAAATACAGTGGCCCAAAGCTTGCAAGCGGCCCACGTGCAGTTCAGTGGCCCAGAATATATGCGCTCGAGAGGGTAGTCCAGTAGTAGTACTCATACTCTACGAAAAATAAAATGGCCCAAAGCTTGCAAGCGGCCCATGTGCAGTTCAGTGGCCTAGAATATATACGCTCGAGAGGATAAGTGCCATCCCATCCGCACACACCGCCGCCGCTAAGGCTGCCACAGCCCACAGCCCACAGCCCACAGCCTCCATCTTCTTCACAACACCACGAGCCATCGCACGCGCAAAGCTCTTCACATCCACTTCCAACCAAACACGCACAGGCATATCCATAGTTGATCAAGGAGGTTCTGATGCAAAATAGGCATGCACGTCAGCATTGAGAAAAGATTCGGCCAGCATGCATGCACGGCAATTGGCAAATTACCGCGCGTGTTCTGAACTTCTGATGAAGTTCTGCAGCGAACAAGGGCCTAGGTACGCATGTGCACTTTAGCATGTTCAGTGAACTAACGTAGTATGTTCAAACAAAAAAAAGTGAACTAACTGTTCACACACGAACATGTCACCGTGTGCATTGGCGATGAGCGCGATACGCAGGACACGTCGCCGGAGGAGCCTCGCCGGGAGTACGATACGCGAGACACGCTGGTAAGGTCTCTTAAGATCCGGAACCCCACACGCCCGGGAGGGACCCTGTCAGGGCGCGCAGCGGCTATGGGCTGCCCTAGCCGGCCTGACCGCTCTAGGGCTTCGCCGTCATTGAAGCAACGATTATTGTCGACAACGAAGAATGAAAAACAATAGTAGATTGGAAGACTTGATAATAAAAGATAAAAAGTAGATATATATTGATAGGTTCGATTGTGTGTTGTCAATCGGCCATCATCCTTTATATTTATAGGGCCGCTAGTCTTTCCATACAGTAGTCCATCTCAATATACAATAGAGGTTCGGCCGCCATGTTAATTTTCCAAAACCCCATTCGGCCATAAACCCAAAGTCACGCTATTCTCTCGTAAACAGGATGTGCCCCTTTCTACCCAGCCAATCACGTGAGAGAGCTTCAAAACAATCACGTGTGCATGCATCTCTGATCTTTTCTTTCCATATACTTTCATACCGGAACTGACCATAACTCCTTTAATCTTGATATCGGCATGCATCATCCTTTCTTTATCCACCTATATACAGCTCCATCCTTTCCCTGTACGTGTAGGTGTAGCTGCTTCTCGTGTACTAGTCGTTGAAGTTCTGGTCTTGTATTGATAACCGGGTAGCAAGCGCATGCTAATGCTAGACACGTACAGCTAGCCTAGGCGCACAAGTCTGCTTAAATATCGGAAAGCACCTCTGGTATGCCTAGATAAAATACTGACTTGTCTTGCCAATGCAGAAAGATGTCTGCCAGCAATGCATGCGTATCTTCCTCTATCTTCAAATTATCTTGAATAGTTAAATAATTAATCGGCACAACAATAAACAATAGTATATAGCAGCCGAATTAATTAACTAATGCAAAGGACTAGACTAGCTATCCTATACATCAAATTTGGCTATCATATTCTCATGTTAAAAACTATCTGAGCCAAATTTGAGTGTCAACACTAACGCAGTGCTCCCTCCGTTCCAAATTATAAGTCGCTTTGACTTTTTTTTATTTGCTATAGTTGATGCTTATGCTGATTTACTGTGGGAGGGAAAATAAGTCCTGTTGAAATAGTGCTGCAGAACGCGGTGAGAAAGCTTCCAGGCTGGAGTAGCTTGTAGTAGAGCACAGAATTGGACTGGCGCAAGCACCAAGCAGGTTCTTTCTCATCATCGTCATCCGTCCATCCATTCCAGAAGTCAGAAACGTGCATGAGTTTTTCTTTGGGTTCTAGATAACCTGAGAAATCATAGCTAGCCGCCAAGCCCTCGAGGCCTGGACGCATGCAGACGAAAATGGCCGTCTCGAGCTCTCCATCCATCGCCATCCCTCCCGGCTGCGACTTGCGCGCCTCCCCGGGCAACAGCAGCAAAGGCGCCGGACTGGATTCCTCCCGAAAGCCCCGGGCCCTTCCCGAAATATTTTGGAAAATGTAACTGTAACGTTACTATAGCATTTTCATTGTTATTTGACAATTATTGTCTGATTATGACCTAACTAGGCTTAAAAGATTCGTCTCGTCCATTTCGTCTAAACTGTGTAATTAGTTTTATTTTTTATCTATATTTAATGCTTCATGCATATGTCTAAAGATTCGATATGACGGGAACTAAACAAGGGCCAGAGCGATTTCCTCCCGAATGCACCTGTCTCTATCCGAACAGCAATAATTCACATGATTTGACACAGACACACAGTTAGCTGGGAGCACGGCATACATGCATGCAGGTTCAGAGATCAAGCAACCACAGGCGGTTCAGCTTATATTGGGCAGCTGTGTTTAGTCAAGATTAGAGATCAAGAAAGGGAATGAATTGTCTAATTAGTTCTTTGAGTTGAACTAGAGAGGACCACGGATATTTGGATTTGGATTTCCACGGCCTGCCTCGAGGTAACGGCAAATTAGAGACTACTGACTGATGATACCAGCACAAAGCAGAGTCAAAACACATGGCTTGAATCTGAATGATGACGGCCTTTGTTTTCAGACCCAGAAGTACACTCTTATACACCACAGCAAGGGGAAAGTCCGAAGAGTGAGAGCGAATGGAAGACTTTCAATGAGCTGAGAGAGTTGTGTAGCCGCCGGGGGTACTATTTGGGGACAGGTTATATGAAGAAGAAAGATGATATGGTGACAGCAGTGCTAGAAGTACAACTGCCAGAATTGCGTGTCACAGGAAGTGCAATTGACGAGAGAGAAAAATTCACTGGCGGTCCCTGAACCTGGCAGCTGGTCACTTAAGTCCTCGAACTTTGAACAGTGTATTTCTGGGTCCCTGAACTTGGCTTCAGGTGTTATCTAGGTCCCTGAACTTGGCTTTGGGTGTCACTTAGGTCTCCAAACTTTGAATAGTGTATTTCTGGGTCCCTGAACTTGGCTTCGAGTGTCATTTGGGTCCCTGAACTTGCCTTCGGGTGTCATCTAGGTCCCAATGCTGACGTGGCGTGGTCCTACATGTGGGGCCCACATGTCAGTCGGTTATATTTATATTTCGAGGGTACTGTAGCTACAATTTCTAAAATATTCCAAAAATTGTATCTTTTTCATATGATCTCGGATGAAGATGATTTTATATGAAAAATGTAGCTCTCGACGAGATCTTTCTAGTTTTGAGTTTTTTTAATTTGAGATCATTAAAATGCTTAAAAAAATTAAACAAATTTTCAGCAGTATATTAATCGCGTACAAGCGCTTGTCGCCTTGGAAAAATCGTATCTTTTTTATATGTTGTCAAATGGAGATGATTTCTATATGAAAGTTGTAGCTCTCGATGAGATCTGCGACTTTCTAGTTTTGAGTTTTTTAATTTGAGATTGCTAAAATGCTCAAAAAAATTAAACAAATTTTCAGGAATTAATATACTGTTGAAAATTTGTTTAATTTTTTTGAGCATTTTAGTGACCTCAAATTAAAAAACTCAAAACTAGAAAGTTGCATCGAGAGCTAAAACTTTCATATAGAAATCATCTTCATTTGACAGCATATAAAAAAGATACGATTTTTCCAAGGCGACAAGCGCTTGTACGCGATTAATATACTGCTGAAAATTTGTTTAATTTTTTTAAGCATTTTAATGATCTCAAATTAAAAAACTCAAAACTAGAAAGTTGTAGATCTCGTCGAGAGCTACATTTTCATATAAAAATCATCTTCATCCGAGATCATATGAAAAAGATATAATTTTTGAAATATTTTAGAAATTGTAGCTACAATACCCTCGAAATAGAAATATAACCGACTGACATGTGGGCCCCCCATGTAGGACCGCGCCACGTCAGCATTGGGACCTAGATGACACCCGAAGCCAAGTTCAGGGACCCAGATGACACCCGAAGCCAAGTTTAGGGACCCAGAAATACACTGTTCAAAGTT
The DNA here is from genome assembly GCA_038087645.1 of Saccharum hybrid cultivar R570. NCBI lineage: Eukaryota > Viridiplantae > Streptophyta > Magnoliopsida > Poales > Poaceae > Saccharum > Saccharum hybrid cultivar. The sequence goes on from JAQSUU010000198.1 coordinate 5,875,786, forward strand.
CGGGAACCTAAATGACACCCAAAGCTAAGTTCAGGGACCTAGATGACACCTGAAGCCAAGTTCAGAGATCCAGAAATATACTGTTCAAAGTTCGGGGATCTAAGTGACACCAGCTGCCAAGTTCAGAAACCGTCGATGAATTTTTCTCTTGACAAGAACACAAAATAGGTGAAAGGAAGGCTCTGCTTCCCTTGCTATGTCAGAAGCAAAACCAGTGAATACCTGGTTAGGTACTCCTACTGGAAGCAAAGGGAAATAGAAAAGGATATGGATTCTTCCTGTTTGTATATCTATCTCAGCCCTTACTTTTTCTAGAAGTTATTTTTACATAGATGGAAAAAAGATAGGATTGAGGCGCATCTCTCCGATTGATCGGCTAAGACAAAGCAGTTCAAAGCAAAGCAAAGGTTTTGTTATTGAAAGCACTACTTTTACATATATATGAAGATGAGTTTTATCAAATCCTGTGGTGACTGCCCAAGATAAAAATATCTACGCCCAGACTCGCGACTCGGCGAGAGCCGCCGCCGCCGCCCTTTGCCTCCACTGCTGGTCCCCATCCCTTCCTCTCCGGCATTTCGCCGAAGGCCAGAGGAAATGGGGATCCATAGTTTTTAATAAGTTTCCTAGTAGATCGAGTCTTAGGGTTAGAGTCTCTCAATGCCAAGTTTATTGGTATTGGGGATTTATCTCCTCTCCGGCGATGGCGAGGGATAGGGTGGATTTGTTTTCTCCATGGCGGCTCCGTTGAAAATGAGGGCGACAACGGCGTCAACAGCTTCCTCGGCATGACGACATGGTTTCGGACGGCGATATCAAGGTGGAAATGATGTCACCGCCATGAATTTTTTTTCTAATCTCTTCTCCGTTTTGTTGTGGTTAGATCTGACCACGACGAAGGACTAGGGAGTGGCAGAAAGAAGAAGGAAGATACAAGAAAGAAGAAGTTTCTCAACTCCGCCTGCAGAAATGTTGGTCGTCGTTCGTTGGGTATCTGTTCTCAGCCCTTTTGCCGAGTGTTTGCTTGTGCGGACATCCATATGAATCGTCGTACATGTTGGATTTGAGATTTGGAGCTATACAAAGCATGAGTGCAATTTAGATGATCAGTTTTTGGATACACATAGGGTATTCCAGAGTGCTTGTAATGTGATGATATACTCAGCTATAATCTAATGCTTCTTCTTTCGTCTAAAAAAAAGATACCCATTGAAACACAATCTCCATCCTCAGTTAGAAACATACTCCTAGGTTGTAATTTTTGTGTGGCATATACAGAATTTGCTCATATGTACTTGTTACCGATTTGCTGGCGCTCGGACGTCCGGACGGTTCGGTGGCGTCGATTGGACGCTCACGTGGCCATCCAACAGTTGTCATCTAATGGTGGGGTCCTATACCGACATGCTTTGCTACCTACTCCTTCTATCCCAAATTATCTGTTGCTTTTGGTTTCCGTGCCGCAAGTTTAACTCGATTTATAGAAAATACGTGTAACATTTGTATCTCCAAATAAATTATTAAAAAACTAGATTCAAAGATCTTTTCAGTGATACCAATTATATACCATAAATATTAATATTTTTTAATATATATTTTGTTGAAGTTGTTTCTCGGGAAGCGAAAATGACATATATTTTGGGACGGAGGGAGTAGGCGTTTAGGCCTTGTAAATTGTTAACCATCCTACGACATGCTGCCGACACTCGACAGGCATCACAATTCACAAGTCGAAATGGCTGTGTCACTGCACGGTTACCTACAACCCTCACGCAACTTCCGCATCAAGATACAATATAATGATACTTCAGTTCTATTGAATGTTGCATTAATATCTTCTGAATGTTGCAAGTATATATGAATGTCGCTTCGGTCATTTTTCTCCCATGCGGTGGAACACTTCACGTACCTTGCTGGAGTGCGAATGCAACACTCACCCTTGCATCGCTTCACACGCTGCCTGGACATTACTATGACAGAGGGGAGGGGTAGAGAGAGAGACACACGCACGGGCAGCTATAACATGAAAATTCAGTTGTTGCAATGTCTTAAATTATCTTACGAAGCATCAAGAGGGAGGAATCTTGCTGCTGCACTAGGGAATGTTTGAAGACAAACTAAGGCAACTGCAACATCCGAAAAAACACATCTCAATCAAAACAATTTAGTAACATTCAGAGAAATATATATCATTTCGATAAAATCATGTTGAGACATCTAATTATTGTGGCTACAACATTAAAAAATATGCATCTCCATCTCAATGAGAACATACCAAAATCCGCTTATTATTCCATGCAACACCCCCATAAAGATATTGACAACAAAATCAACTCGATGTCGTTAGAACATCTTGTTGGAGCTACCGCAACCAGTGAATCCTCTAAAATCAAACATCGTCGGGACATTAGAAATCATGCGCTGCAACATTACAGAATTACCTCTGCAACATGGCTTCGGGTTTTAAGGTGCATTCTAGAGAGTCCATTTATATACACTAAGCACCAGATTTATCCGGTGAGGGGGAGAAACCACTAGAGTTATGGTTCTACAGTCAGCAATGGCTAGTTTCGCGTGGTAAAGGGCACCGGATTTCTATGGTGTGGTCACCCGCTGATGCTCACTTTCGAGGCAGCCCAAGTTTGCAATAGCTAGTTAGTTGGGTTGGGGTTATTTATTATCCCCTACACAGTCATTTGGAGTGGGTTGGAGCTGGTTGAAGTTGTAGTTATAGTTGAAATAGAGGTCATCTCTTAGTGCTCTAGTCACCACATGTGTTTAAAAGAAGATTAGACAATTAGTAAAATCATTAGGAATATGCTTAGTCTAGTTTAGGCTGCATTAGCGCTTTGCTTTAGCTTTACGTGCAAAGTTGATTGAAATCTGGATATATACCTCTTGGCTATTGGTGCTTGCGCCACCATAGTTGTATATTCTGAGGCTGGTAAGTGTTGCGAGATCTCTCTAACCGTATTTGTTGAGTGGCCATCGGTGCCTCGGTGGTGTATGAGAGACGAGAGGCGCTTGGTGTTTTGGCCGAAGTTCTACCAAGTGGAGACGACAAAGAGTGTTTGTGAGAGGTTTGGCGGTGACCCGCTTGCGCTTGGGGTTAGAGATAGCAACATTTAGAAAAACCTTGTGCACATATAGTTAGAACTTGAGTAGATTTTTATAAGTGGTTTTTTTGCCTTAGCTTTTAAGTCATATATAATTCAGCCCCTCTTAGGTGTCACAGTCCCCTTGATTAACACCAAGAAAAAATCACTATCATGTCCGTGTATTTATTGAGTCATTTACTTTCTTCCCGTTAATCTAAGCAGTTTACACTTTTAGAGATTGAATTGTTTCTAAGGCCCTAGGATGCAAACCGTCTCGCACCATCGTATGTTAGTTTTGGATAATTTGTTTTTCTTACTAACTTGTTATTGAGTTTTTACAAAAAGAAAAATTGGAAACACCTACTCGACCATAGAAATAGTCTCTCATAATTAACTTTATAAAACTCGAAAACCGAGCGGGCGAGAGGGAAACTACTCGAAAACCACGAAGGGAGAGAGCGCCCAAATGGATAGCAAGGAGGAGTGCTGAGAGAGATTTACCAAGTGATTATCGAGTTTGGATACTTTGGAAGAGTACTCGAAAACCAGAAATTAGTGTTTAAAGTAACTCTCGTCCTCTAAGGGGCCGTTTGGATACTTTTTTCTCGACTGTGTCATGAGGCATGTTTTTCATTAAGAGGAAGTAGATGAAACATACAAACGGATTACAAAGGCGGTAACAGGCGCTTACCGCCAGGGAAAGGAAGAAAAAGAAGATAGGAGCTGCACTAAAAAAGACACTGAAGCACAGCAGCTACTGCCGACGGAGACGCGCTCATGAACGACAAACTCTTTAACAGAGTCACGACGCGCCTTGCCGATGAGGCCGCGCACATTCCAGAATAGAATGTTTTCAGACGTCATTAGTACACAATTGAGCGACAAGGAGCGCCGAGAAGCACAGCAGCTCAGGAGTCCGGAGGACAAGCCGCCGCGACGTCCTCGGAGTCCATGAACAGTGCCCTAATTTCTTTCCTCTTCGAAGTCGACACATTGTCGGCAAAGACCTGATGGTAAGAGTGCATAGCTTCATGATCAACACCCAGCTCCTGCGGCTGAATCTCCCATCGTTTGATGAGCACATTCTGAGCTTGGACAACAGGATTGACCACCCTGAATTTACTTTTCGCCGCCAGGCGCCCGCTGCGGCGCGGCGACCAATCCACAGGAATCTTAGAGACCCTGCGTTTCGGTGGACCGGCGTTAAGCGTAGTCATGAGAGGAGCACAAATGAATCGGGCGAAGTCTCTGGCAGGCTCCGACGGCGAGTGGTGGGTGAGCACAAGCGACGGAGGAGTTTTGCGTCCGTTCGCATGTATCAGCGCCGGCGGTGACGACATACGATGGGGGCGTGGCGTGGCGCCTGATTGCTCCTCCAACTCCGAGAGGCACAGGGGGTGACGGGCATCCACAGAATGCACTTCTAAGGTTCTGCAGTCTAGCGGACCAGGCGACATTAGCTTTGGCCGAAATGGGCCACTCTCCATCTGGAATAGGTCCCTCCTCAGTAAGGATCCCGTGTTCAAAGGAGGATCCATGGCGAGCAGCAGTCGAGCAGATAGATCTTTCCGTTTGGAGGAATTGAAATATACTTAATAAACTAGGCTATTTTCCTTCTAATTTGACATTTCATTATTTTTCAAAGTTTACATATAAGTTTATCTCAAATTCATAGGGTGGACAATGAAAATTGATTATATAGATCACCATGCTATGTTTATACCTTGCAACTTATAGCACGCTCTTTAACTCGCTCCTCTACGATAGAAATGCAACGCATAAGTATCTCTCTCGTATAACCAACAATAAATATAAATATAATCCATATACAACTATATTAGCTTAATTAATATGTGTCTAGATTATGATTATTAAAATAAATTCAATTCCAAGCATCAAAAAGGGTCTAATTGTTTTCTTCCCTAGACTTTGTACCTTTTTTTTCCGGTTTTGTTCCTCAATGTAGGATCGAGTTCTCCAGAAAATAAAAACCTTAATCCACCACACGCTATGACTTGTCTCCTCGTTAACCCACGGTGTAAATGCAAACGAAAAAATATTCCTTTTATTATCCCACAGTAATGTCAAACAATTCTCTTTCAGGTTGTGGAGTCATTGCAAGAGAAGCACAACAGATCACATCAGCATGACAGCATCAAAAGGCAAATGCGACCTACGCTGTCGACGTCTGCCTCAACTAAATTAGCAAAGCCTATCCGCTCACAGCAAAGGCTGACTTATATCCATCAGAGCAAAGGCTCACCACAGTTGGCTGTCCCCGAGAGGCCGAGACCCCGCCACGACGACGCTCCATGCCCATCTGGTAGTCACCCCGCCCGGCTCCCGCTGCCATCGTCTCGACCACCACCCGCTGTCAGCCAACTCCGGCCATACCTGGAAAAAAAAAACTAAACCCTTAACCCGAACGTAATGACACCGTGAGCTCTCTCGGTGGTCCTGAATCTAGATGCCCTCGGTTGGGTCTCAATCTAGATGCCTTTCGGTTTAGACTTTTTGGTACCTTATTATGTGTATACGCAGAAAGTGGCATCGGACACCATATAATAGGATGCCATCATGACAGCATTGTGTTGACGTCAAAGTGGATCACACGTCAAGTGGGGCTAGATCGTTCGGGTCGTCACAGACTCAAGAACGCAGCGAGGATTATCACACTTACATGGTCTGGAATAGAGAGGTTTACGAGCAAACCACCAAAGGATAATAACCAATCGTGCTTACGTGACGAAGAACGGCAAGTTTTCAGGCAAACTAGCAAAGGAGTCGCCGAAACTCTTGCCCAGGATGGGCTTCGTCGGGGCAAAGACGTCGCCGAGTTGCGCTAGGTCGGCCAGCAAGCCTAGGGCACCATCCTTTATCGTCGGATCAAGTGATGAACAGTATGGAGTTGAAAAAGATAGAGCCAAGAAAGGATGTGTGTTGTATTTTGACGATTAGATATTGGGGCCTTGTTTACTTCCCTTCCAAATTCTAAATTTTTACACTCTCTCCATCACATCAATCTTTAGACGCATGTATAGAGCACTTAATGTAGGTAAAAGAAATAACTAATTACACAGTTTGGTTGTAAATCATGAGACAAATCTTTTAAACCTAATTAGTCCATGATTGGACACTAATTATCAAATACAAACGAAAGTGCTACAGCAGCAAAATTACAAAAAATTACAATCTAATCGAGGCGTGGATCCCTCAATCGGCCATATGTACAGGGCGGCTGGTCTTTCCCATCAGGAAACTCAATTTTCTTCGTGCGGTCAAACTAACAGTACGTGGCCATAAATGATAATCGGCCGTGCATCATCATATCTCTAAAAGTCAGACATTTGAATTCTTTTTGGTCATGACGTGTGCACCTTCCTTCATAATCTTGTAGCTTCTGTTGCTTTCCCTTATCTTCGCGCGAGGAGCACCTTGACTTCATGTCTCTCCTATCAAAATCAAAATATATTAAACAATATTTCCTAAATGCCAAGGGAGACCGATTTGGTTCTTAGCTCGTGTAGGAGTTGGACTCATCTCGACGATCCTTTTTCTGTTTGCCGGCTGCAAATACGTACCACGCATGTATACGTTATATCGGACCTCCAGCAGCCGACATGTATACATCCTCCGTTGCCGGCAAGTTTCCTTTAACGAATATTGTCAATACACGAGCTTAAACTCGTGCGTACGGCCAGGGTAGTCACGTAAGTAGGCATATCCTTTTTTTTTTGACAGGTTGTAGGCATATCCTTGTTTTCCTTGGATACACGCAAGCTCTTGATTTCTCTTTTCCTTCACATAGGCTGAGTTAACGTGCTGCACTTGGACTTTTCAATTTCCAACCGAACTGTCAACAGAACCCCGCTGCCACTGCATATATATTCCCACAAAATCAACCGTCTGTTTTCATTTGCTTGGCCGTCATGCCAATTACCTGGCTGAAACAGTATCGGTCAAATAATATTAATGATGTACATACTTGATTAATCAAACTAATGTGTTTATGTGGATACACGCAAGCTCTTGATTTCTCTTTTCCTTCACATAGGCTGAGTTAACGTGCTGCACTTGGACTTTTCAATTTCCAACCGAACTGTCAACAGAACCCCGCTGCCACTGCATATATATTCCCACAAAATCAACCGTCTGTTTTCATTTGCTTGGCCGTCATGCCAATTACCTGGCTGAAACAGTATCGGTCAAATAATATTAATGATGTACATACTTGATTAATCAAACTAATGTGTTTATGACCAAATAATTTAATTGGACAATTTTGGTTGTCAACACAACGGTTGTACGTCAACAATGCCCTAGCCTCAACAACTACTATACCTTCCACGGACCCACGTTGCAGATTAATCCCAACCGTAATCACGATGATATACATCTCTAAAGCACCAATCCACATGCCGCACCTAAAATTTTCACCTTCAACTTGAAAATTTAGTTAGCAATTTGGTAAAGAGCCTCGAAATTTGTCAGGTGTTTACACCTAAAATTGGCCAACTAATACATACATATGAGATATTCATATTCGAATGAGGTATCAAATCCATAAAAAATTCTAATATACTATTTTATATTTTACAAACCCTAACTCTTTCAACCCTTGTATATGCTGTTCTGCAAGTTTCTTGATGGAATTTGTGGACGTTCTAGGTGGCCTTGCCAACCTAAAGCAACCCTAGTTGCGCATGCATGACTGGCTCCTTCTCGGAAGGCGTTTTGAGGTTCTTCATAGAGGTTGACCTGTCGAAACTAGCTTAGGCTCGGTTGGTTTTGGCCCTATTCAAATCAACCCAAGCTATAGTTTTCTGTGTTTTGCACTCTCGCTGTGATTTTCAATCCTCTAGTGGTTTGTATGACCCACGTACTATCCGAGTGTGCTAGCTCTATGGGTGTGTCAGGGTTATAACCCCGGGGTGTCTCAAGGTATCGATTAGTTAGTAGGCCGAGCGGCCCATGATACAATAGCCGGCAAGAGCCCGAACGACCGAGGCCCAGCTGATCCAAGAAAACCAGGCCAAGCGCTAAGGCAGGGGTCGGCCATGACCCCTTCATCAGACTTAGCCGCACAGCGCACCAGAGACGCATGACCTCACCATCGTCTCAACCCCTAGAAGGAACGGGGAGAGATCAAGCACAGCCAAGCACGCCTGCTCTGACAAGAACAAGTACGCCACACTGACCCCGCAATGATCGAGGGGACATCAGTCACTGTTGGCATTTCTTAGCGCAATCACCAAGTGAGGAGGTTTTAAGTGCATCACCGGCAACGACACCAGAAATGCCTGGTTGGCATTCCTTAGCACCATTACTAAGATTGAGTTAACCTTAGCAATGCCACGAAGAAATACCAACCACGATAGTCCTTAAAGATTACAGACAGAATCCGCAAGCGTACAGAGCTATTGCTGTAGCATTTCACCCGAAAGTATTCAGGGTATCGTTATTTATATTTTTCCAAAGGAGGGCAAGGTATAATGTATCTAGCATGTGCATGAATAAGATTACATACTTGCATAGTGAACCTTAGTTCATGACAAGGGTAAAAATAGTATTTCATGGACAGTGGACACACATCTGGGCCAACCTCAAGGATAAAAGGAAAACAAAGAATAAAAGAATGTTCCTAAGTGGAGTCGGCATGTTCTAATATAGCCATGCAAAGAACAGTTGATAATCATAAAACAAACATGGTTAGAGCTAGAACTAAGTGTGAGATAGATGGGGAGATCCCCGGGCTTGGTGTGCTAGGCCATAGAGACTTTACAAACTCTTACACGAATACTCGAACGTGGGGAATTACAAGGGACGGACAGGGCTATCACCACCTGCCGCCTACCCCTCAACCGTGGAGCACCATCATATTCGAAGGTTCCCGTGCACCCGAGCACCACGCTCGTGTACAAGGAAACTACCCATATCCCCCCGAGACTCCAACCCTACGGATTGACAAGCAAGAATATGTGCAAACCCGAAGGAATGACAAACCGCCACCTCAACCCTAGTTCTATTTCTACTCATACAAGTCATATGAATGTTGAAGCATGAAGTTGAACATGTTAAGATCATGACATCTAAACCATATACTAGTTCATATATCATGATTATAACATGAAGACAACTATACTCTAGTTCATATGCATTGCTATATGAATGATATGAGAACTTGAACTTGGAAGAACTCTTCATAGTATTATTCATACCAAGGTAGCTCTTTATTCGAAGGAGACATGCTCTCCAAGTAGCTCTTGCTAGCTCCAAAGACTACTAAAGCTAAGAACTAAAAGAGTACAAGAGGTGGTATGAGGTGTAGCTCCAAATGATGTGTGTTGAAGAATGAGCTCCACCCTTGCTTATATAGTGGATGAAGGACGGTTTGGTGTTGTTAGTTTAGGTAACCGCCGGGAACCATCATAACATGGCGGCATGCAATCTCTAGAGCAAGGTGGGCCCGAAAGGTGATGCTAGGGGTGCGAGCACACACCTGGTGCGGCCGCACCTAGGCTGGCCCAGCTGGTCACCGCCTTGCTCTGGTGGGTTGCTGGCTGGGCCTAGGTCACGTCCTCGGTGGTACTCTGCCTAGGTTTTGCATGAAGGTGTTCCATTGCGCACTTCTGAAATACGCTTTCTACTCTACGCTTTTTTGTTTGGTTTTGTTTGTTTTCCACTTGATGCCGAAGATGTGTCCTGCAAAACATGTTTTCTCGAATACAAGTGGAAATAGGTTAATAGTAAAGGCATATGTGTCAAAGTATGCTTATTTCTCCCTTTTTGGCCTTAAATTGACAGTTGTAAATGTGCATTAGTGACCGCCAATAGTCACCTTGGTCCGGTCTGACGCCATTCCTGCATCATGCAATCTAGATAAGGCAACATCGTCCAAGGCAGTGATGATCGGCACAGTGCCCTCCGGCCAAATATGGCTAGATAAGACGCACGTATGACTCCACCCACTATGGGATGGGATCCATGACAAAGGCCTTAACTTAGAGGCCACCCAGACCGATGAGAGCCACGACCCCAATGATCGAGATCGTGGCCCTCAGCTCAACAAGGGGACCGATGACCCGGGGGTGGCTACCAACTCTGGTATGACGCCCCAAGAAACCAGGAGGCGAGGACAAAGACCACGGAGGAGACCACGTCGCACAGGACGGTTCGTGAACCACCATTGTGCCTACAGTGCCACCACGGCTGGCGCAGTGGCACCACATCACACCACACCATGCCACGACGTGGCCACAAGACCATGACGACAACCATGCCCAGACGTACTCCACAAGATGGCATAGCTTGCAAGCCTAGTTAGCTAGGACCTCCCTTAGGCTCACGACCCTTCGGTCAGGAGAATCTTTTCCTTTATATACGCCTTAGCCTTGAACTCTATATAAGGGCAGTCAGGGCACCCATCTTGGAATCCCACTTTCATCCTCTCCGAGGATCTGGACCTTACAGTCTACGGCGGACACGCTCTTGAAACTGTCCTTAGTGGCAGCATCCCAGAGTTCACCAATATAGGAGGGCCAGTACCCTCTCTCGTTGCCGGTCATGGCCAAGCCCTCCACCCAGGAGGCTGAAAGTCCATGGCTCGCGACGAACTCACCCAAGGAATGGCCTCAACTGGCCACATCCTTTAGGAAAACCACAAGGTTATCCGCACTAATGGGTTAACACCCATCACCAGCTTCTATCCTGTCTAGGCCTATCGCACCGAAAGCCTAGATCGGGCGATAGAACCACGTTGCATGCATGAGCAATGAAATCACCCACAGTTACGCGGTGTCGTCACAAGTGATCAAGTGGCTACCTAGTGCCACGCCTCGCAAGGCCAAGCCCAGAACCAAAACCTGGCCCTGGTTGGCGGATGAACCACCCACCATGCCACAATGGACTTTCAGCTGTCACTCAGAGGCACAGGCATCCGAGGAAGTGGGCTCCCTGAGTGTGCCGCATGCTGCGTCGAGCGGACCAAACTATGTTGCACTCAGATCCTACTTCCATAGCGACAAGTCACACCATCTCTTCGACGAGAGTAGCAACCACACCCAGAAGTGAAGGCACGACAATCATGATGTTGACACTCTATGAGGGCTTGAGCGTCAGGACACACGAGCCCTCCCAACCAGGGATCGCGATGGACCGAACACAAAGAAATCATCCTCGGGGGCTCACGAGCCCATCGAGGACGTCGAACCAGCAAGGGCTGGCCCCCAAAAACCTGGGAGGATGATTCGCACTAGCTATGAGCCCTCCGAGCGGCAAAGAAGCATCATCACCAGCCCGAAGCCCAGGAGCCACTACAACCCTGCCACAAGTGAGCACTCGGGAGTTCGCCTCAGCACAAGCAACAGCAGCAGGGCGAGCATCTGCTCCCTGAACAAGCATAGATGATATCAATCATGTCCCTCTCTTCGTTATTTGATCGCATTCACATACGTGCGTAGATGCAACAACAAACCCGACTGACTAAAATGAAGCATAGAATAAACTTAGGGACACTAAACCCATGCGTTTCATCTTGAAGGCATTTCACCTTCGTGGCGTCTCGACCCACTTCTCATGAGTGGCCAAATATCACAGCCCACGGGGGAGCTTACATGATCCTAGCTACATCCGTGAAGACTACCTCTCGTCTTCACGATCGCCGCAACGGCGGCTGAATCAACCATTAAAACCAACCCCCGCTGGGCTCTAGGGGCCGCGCCCCGACGACGGTTTTCACCCGAGGGACCTTCTTGGGAATGAGCCCCCTCTGCCAAATGGTGGGACGTCACGAGCTGCTCCTTCGACATTGCAATCCAAAGAGTCACGATAAGATTTGAGAACAAAAACATAAAGTTGGCGAATAGGAATTAGTAATAATAAGAACTCACCGTACGCTCGCACCCACGCGACGGTAGCCAGTGTGCATGCCTCAGTGACCTCTTCATCTGCCACTTGGAGGGCCACCTGGAGATAGTCCACATGGGCCTTCAACTAGGCCACCTCGTGGACAGAATTTTAGTGCAGCCGATGAGCCTCATCCCTTTCGAAGATGAAGCTCCATATCCCTTGCCGCCTAATGGTAAGGGACAGGGGACACGGGCTCGCCGGCTCCAGAGCTGGAACATGCCGAGGATAGGTGGTGCCAAAAGGACCCCCGGTCTCTAACACCATTGCTAGAGCAGTGATTCTGAACACACCAATAATCAATGATGAACACAATCATATCCGAAGAGTAACACAAAATCACCTACCCTTGTTCTCACAGGGAAGATATAAGAAGCGACGACGGCCCGTTGACCTCGGGTGACTCCTCACGAAGGCGCTTCCTGTGGACGGAAGAATGATACCTCCCACTACGCACCACCCTAGCGGATTTATGGCCGTAAAGATAACCTCGACAAGCAAACTAGGCCCATGACCATTACTAACCATCTTGGTGATCCCATAGAGCAGGGGCGACGACCAGGCGGAAGGCAGAGTAGTGGCCTCCCCGTGATAACCCAGGCTAGGTAGGACGGGCGTGTTTTCTTTTTTCATATTGTTTTGGTTTATGCACCTTCGATCAGAAGACACCTTGTTGCTCACGAGTGTGACGCCATCAATGCTACAGAATCGAGGAGGCCACACGCCTTTGAGTCTATGCATAAGAGCGACCCACATCAGACATGACCTCGAGTCACACTTAGGAAATTTACTCTTGGGTCGGCCCTTAGATGGGCTCAAGGCCACCAAGGGATAGGGCAGGGAGGAGATGGGCCCCTGTGGCTGTAATCAGTGGTGCAGAGCCACATGACCATCTCTCTCTATGTTTGAGTCATCCACTTCAAAGTCTCCCGGGTTGACCCTCTCTTGGGAGAGGCATCTTGCCCTCTGGCCGCTGCGGAGGCGATTAGGGATCAACAGGATTGACGACCGATGATTTATGGGACGTCTCTCGGTGAGGCATAGCTGAACTCCACATCGATTGGGGAGGATATCGGGTCCCACTCGAATTACCCATCGACCTCGATGAGGTGCACCGCTCTGACTGCGTGGTTACGGTGGACGAGCTCTCCCCGCGTGGGGCAAAAATTATAACCTGCTTGCAATAGGGTAGTATGACCCCTTGGGGTTGGGAAGGACAACGGAGAGAAGCTAGAGATGGGTCTGAGTAATCCGGTCAGGATGAGGCTGTGGCCAGTTCCTCCCCACATCCCAAAATCACAACTTAAAGCCAGCCTCGTACACCCGCGAGGACCAGCGAGCCTCTCAGGACGGATCATCACCACGAGTGGTTAAAAGTCTCACAACAGCGCCTTCCTCACAAAGTAATGCTGGAGCTCGCAGACACTTGGGAGGAGAGGTCCAAGGTCGCTTGATGACCTCACCGCCCTACGCGGCGAGAGGCCAATGACTCACTCGAAGCCTACATCCTCGAGCTCACCAACACTCGAGGGAAGAGGTCCAAGGTCGCTTAATGACCTCACCACCCTATGTGGTGAGAGGCCAATGACTCACCCAAAACCTATACCCTCGAGGTCGCAAACGCTTGGGAGGAGAGGTCCAAGGGCGCTTGACGACCTCACCACCCTACATGGCGAGAAGCTAATGACTAACTCGAAGCTTGCATTATCAAGCTCACCAACACTCGGGGGAGAGGTCCATGGTCGCTTAATGACCTCGCCGCGCTATGTGGCGAGAGGCCAATGACTCACCCGAAACCTATACCCGGCCTTGAGTTCGCAGACACTCGAGAAGAGAGGTCCAAGGTCGCTTGACGACCTCACCGCCTTGCGCAGCAAGAGGCCAATGACTCACTCAAAGCTTGCATCCTCGAGCTCGCTGACACTCAGGAGGAGAGGTCCAAGGTCGCTCGATGACCTCATTGCCCTACACGGTGAGAGACCAATGACTCACCCAAAACCTACACCCTCGAGCTCGTAGACACTTGGGAGGAGAGGTCCAAGGTCGCAGACACTCGGGGTTTCACTCACAGACACTTTGGGCACTACTAGTGACCCCCATCGGGATGCAAAATGAGAACCATGCGGTTCTCCTCAGGCCTTTTTTCCTCACAACTCCTAGCCGCTTAGAGAGGCAAAAAGACAGTTCGTAGTTATGGCCACAAGAGCCTCAAACGGTAGATGGGTCTCCATTTATAGGCCAGGGACGGACTGAGCAGCCTAAAAACCCTGTTCCACGTGGTGAACCATAGAAGGTCATAGCCAAAGTCAAATGCCCACATGAGGTCAGGGTAAATCAAGACCCTCCCAAAGGCAGGGCGGGTACAGCGTCGACATGACCGCTCGGCCCCGCCTGGGTCACGAACCTCGTAACACAGCACACTGACACGGCAAGGCTTAGCAGTCATGTACCATAGGGCGTCCTGACAAGGTTGAACTTAACGGCCACCCACCACATTGAACGCACCAGCCTGCTTTTGATGGTAGTTACCATCTATCATAAACCATCAATATAACTTGAAATCATGCATGAAAATAATCACTAACATTGCACTTGCAGACTTGTTCTGTAAACATTGCAGAATACCAACTGTCGTTTCTTGACGATGTTGCTAGGATATACCAATTCTAGTGACGATGCTAAGAAATGCCAACAAGCATTTCTGGCACCGTTGCCAGGAAGGCACTAGTTAAAAGAATCTAGTAGGACATGTTCATGATAATATACATGTGTAGTAGCCATTGTTTATACATGATAACTTTGCTTGTTTTCTCCCATTGTGGATGAAAACAGGATAGTGTAAGACGGTTTTGACTGGCCGACGAGCTTCATCAAGAATCCAGAGTCACACCTAAAGAAGGCCCGACCTCGTGTCGATCCTCTTTCTGCTACTCCATCGGCAGCCGAATCAGTCATCCAAGCACCATCCGCACCGAACACCATGGCCGACAAGATGTTGCGCGAGTATTTCATTCCCATTGTTGCGAACGTGATCATTGGGCTTGCTGTCAACATGGGTGATGTGAACTTCGAACTAAAGACCGGCCTAATCAGGATGGTCCAGGCAAATCCATTCTGTGGGTTGCCTAGCGAGGACGCCAATGCACATCTCCAACACTGCCTGGAGCAGTGCGACACCGTCAATATAGAGGGTGTCGCACCAGAGATCATCAGATTTCGTTTGTTTCCATTCTCCCTCTTGGGGAGGGCGAAACAATGGTTCTACAAGGACTGGGAAGTTATCAACACATGGAACAAGTATTCCACGGTGTTCCTTGCGAAGTTCTTCCTGATGGGTAAAACCCATGCCCTTTGTGGAAGAATTTTCAACTTTTAGCAATCAGCATTAGAGTCCATCTCAGAAGCATGGGGCTGCAAGAATACATCCTTGCTTGCCCACACCACGAGATGGAGAATTGGCTGATTCTTCAAAATTTCTATAACGGGCTAACT
This sequence comes from Saccharum hybrid cultivar R570, assembly GCA_038087645.1. Classification (NCBI taxonomy): domain Eukaryota; kingdom Viridiplantae; phylum Streptophyta; class Magnoliopsida; order Poales; family Poaceae; genus Saccharum; species Saccharum hybrid cultivar. The sequence continues at coordinate 5,891,280 of JAQSUU010000198.1, forward strand.
TCCACATCCAAAGCCCACATAGATCTGCTGGATGAGCCTTCTTCTCACTCACTGTCAATAGAGCCACGGCTCTAATTGAAAAGATGGTCTCCAACCAGGGGTGGAGTGAAGACACACTCCAAACCTAACAAGATGACATGCATACCAAGGAAGAAACAGGTATGTTGGCCACAAAATTGGATCTCCAAATAAAATGCTTGGATGAACACGATACCACAAAAGAAGCAACCTATGGTGCCGTCCAAGCGCTCAACCTGCACATGACATGTGAGGTGTGTGGAAACAATGGACACTCGGGGAACGACTGCCCTGAAACCCATGAAGATGCATTTTACAACAACAACGGGTCCATCCATAAGGAGGTCCAGGGTGGAATCAGTCGCACCCATAACATCAGGAAGGCAACTATGCCTACAATCAAATTTTGCAAATGAACCTTTCCTGAAAGATCTTGTGTTAGGGCAAGCAAAAATTAATGAAATCCTAACAAATGAAACTTTCCTCTAACTATAAAACTATGGGAAATATTTCTTTCTAATTTTTTTGTCCTCCCTTAATAATCAAATAAACTTAAACAAAATTTTAAAAAACCAACCAGCTCAAATTGCTGCTTGCTGCATGTGATTTTGAAAAGATCCTTGGGGCAACCCAAGATTTCATTTAAAAAGGTGAATGCGGTAATCATGAGGGATGGTAAGTCCACTCGGGACCTGCCATATCTTAACCATGCAGGAAAAGACAAAAAGCACGGGGTACATCCCCGATCCTTAGGCTTTGAGCTAGCTTGGGGGAGGACCCCAACAAGGTAACGTGTATCTTGCATTCTCACCACTTTCCGTTACCTTACATAAAATGAAGAAAGAAAGAGTAGAAATGAAAATAAATAAATAAATAAAAAGAAAAAACCTATGGTTCTCTTGTTCACCATTCAATGTTTTCACCTCTGTTGGATGAGTCTTGTTTATCTGTTCATGCTTCCTTTCTCTACGCTAGTATGTTTTGGTTTAGGTGTATTGGTCTTACATGTTTTGAATTAAGCATGGTGCTTAGTTTGAAGTTCGGAAGTAATGATCATGCTTCTATAGGACTTTTAATTTAAGCATGGTGCTTTGGTTAACGAGCCTACCTTGATTAAATTGGACATGGTGTCTAGTTTTATCTTTGAACCAAAACTGTTAGCATAGATTTTGGTTAATCATATGGACTAACCCTTACAAGATTTTTTATCAACTTCATGAGGGTAAGTCTTTAAGATGACAACAGAGATAAAACTTATTTGGTGAAGCTTGATTAAAAAAAATAATAAAATAAAATAACATTAATAAAAATAAAATAAATAATAATAATAATAATAATAAAGAAAAATTATCGACCCCAAGTATGGTTGTCTTGTATCTTGATGTCACTATAAAAGGCAAGCTTGGGGAGCTTCCCAACACGCTCAAAGGAAGCCACGAATCACAAACCAGGCCACAACGTCCACCAACTTACAACATTCCTTGCTGAAACATAGACCGTATGTCAGGAGCTAGCTTGAGGGAGGACTCCCACAGAGGTAACTTGTATCTCACATCCCTTTTAGCTATTTTGTCATCTTAAAGAATGACGAGATACAAAGGAAAAAAATATATATTCCACTCTCGTATATGTGTTGTAGAAATGTTTAGTTCTACCCTTGTTAAAAAGATGAATAGTTGCTCTATCTTATGTTTCATCTGTGCCTAGTTTATAATCGAGTTTTTCCCAAGATTTGAGTTTATTGACTTGTTGACGGTAGTTATTGTTCATTTTAAACCGTCAACCAAATATGAATAAGGGCATATATTAACCTCTAACATAGAATTAGGATTTATACTGACAAAATTCCATATTTTTGGTGAATCTGTGTTTCTGCTGGGGGTTATCAGGAAAAGGGAGAGAGATATGAAGGATGACGGGAAAAATATCGAATTATAAACCGAATCCAACTCAAGAAGACTCTAGAAGACACGAGAGGACAGCCACCCAAAGGAGGGGCCCACCTGGCATAGGGCAGGGCCGGCCGGCCCCACCCCTAGGTCGGCCGACCTAGCCTGGTCCCACTTGGCAGCCGCCTTCGCACATCGGTTCTCCACCGTCTTAGGGTTGCATATCCACCATTGATCAATGTCAGTTTGATCCGAGGGCTCTGGTGCATCCCACCGTCCTATATAAGCAGCCCTGTACCCCCTGGATTGAGATCATCCCTGAAACCCTAATTCATATTCTCTAGCTAGGGCTTGGATTGAGAGGGGTCCCTTGAATTAGTATAGTTATTATACCTTGGCATGGGATCTCCGCTCGTATTGAGTGCTCTAGTTATCTATAGTGATTAGAGTAGTAATTAATAGTGTAGACATGGTGTTTAGACTAGAGGTTACCTGAGATTGCGCATAATCCTACGGTTAGTTGTGGTAGCCCCAGGGATGACAGCTCTGACAGGTCGTTGTAATCAACCACGTAAGGATTGGTGTTCGTAGAGCTTTAGGTAGCCTTCCCCTAACTACGCCTTCTCACCCCCTTGAGAGTCAAAAAGGTACTACTGTTCTAAAGTGTTATTGTGTGATTGCTATATTTACCTATGCTTCAGTTATCATAGAATCAAAGTAGTAGAGAAGAATATAGGAACCTTGAACTCTCCCGTAGTCCTCTCAACTTAGCTATGCTACTCATTTATCATAGGATTCTCTAATGTGTGTGTCATAATGCATAACTCCTATCACTTATCACTCACCCCTATCTAGGTCTAGTTGGTATATTAGTTAGTAGATACATGATTGTGAACTATCAACCTCTTTAACACTGTTTCCCTGTGGATAAATATGATACTCTGGAATACTCCCGGGTAAAAGCTACAATGGTATAATTATCTGTGCGCTTGCAAATACTTGATATTCTTAGATATACATTCATTCTAGTCACTTGCATTAATATTAACTGCTTAGTATTATTCTAGTAGTAATGCTAGGTAGTATTCATACATATCTCTTGCATCTATACTAGGGATGACAACCTAGTTAAGGTAGGGGGTATAGGTTTATAATAGGTGGCTAAGTAGTTAGAACAAGTGACACGTTAATAAATACCAACATGGCTAAAAATGTCTCATCCTAAAAACGTGAAGCTTGTGGGTAGCATATGCTTGATCTAGTCTAAGTTGTTGCGGGATATGATATAATGCCACATATTCTGATATGACTTTGTTCTAAGAAAGACTTGACATCCAGAGTTTTATTTTTAAAATGCTAAAATTCAAAGTTCCTCGATGATCTATAATTCCTACCAAAGCCATATGACATGTTCTCTACATATACAAAACCTTAGTCATATGCTGCTTGTATTCATGTTGAGCTTTGTCAAATTGTTGTGACCCGTGTTGAGATTCTTTTCATGCACCCATTACCAAGATTCACTTACACCCACCAAATAAAATGCTGACTCTTACACTAAGAGTTACACAGAAACTTGCTTTTCCGCCCACCAAAATAAAAACTCCATCACCTATGTTAGGAACCTCTCTCTCCAAAATTCTCTTTTTGCCAAAAAGAGAGTATGGGCTATGCAAAAATATTTCCATGCCAAAGAGCATGAGAGAAAAAAAGAAAAATATCCATGCCAAAGAGCATGAGACAAAAAAGAAGAGTAAAAAAGATAGCCCATACTTTCTAATTCAAAAGCAAAAGAGAGAGAGGCATGACAAAGGAGTTCCAAATGCTTAGAAAAATATTCCACATACTTGCACTATCTTGATCAAAGTGTATAACTAGTCTCTCCATGAGGTCCGGTCTTTGACTTAACAACATGACATGATGCAAGTATGCCCACTTTCATACCTACCCAGAGGTCCACAAGGGCCTTATTAGATGGTAGGATGAAAAGAAGGGCAAAGTCAAAAGCCTTTGGTGAGGAAAACATACACATTGAGCGATCAAGTGTATCATTCGAGGAACTTAGTTTTATCTTGCAAAACTTTCAAAACCTCCGAAAAGATGGTCGATCAAAGAATGAACGATAAGTAGGTTTGTGAATTTATTATGTCCTACAACCACCCAAGACTTGGAGAAGACTAAAAAGCCCCATAGGTATGAAGATAATAATGGGTGAATAATCATGCCAATTTATTCGAATTACGGAAAAAAACTTTGTTATAAACCTGGCACCTTTGAAATATAATCGACATAGTAGCAAGTCCTGATCAACAACCAACGTCTTAGCTTTTGCTCGAGGACGAGCAAAGAGTAAGCTTGGGGGATTTTGTTGGCGGTCCTTATCGACACATTTATATCGCCAATATAAGTACAAAAAGGAGTGAACTATATGTTTCAACACACATATACATTTACTATTGACCGAATTCCACTTGTATTGGAGAATTGTCACTTTACAGGAATCAACACCAAATACAAGGGAATTATAGAGAAAAAGCGCCATTTGAGAAAGCAGAATTGCAAATCAACAGAAATGACCCAAGAAGCCAAACCAAAGACCAAATCTGGGCCAATCCAAAGTACCACCACGATCCAAGCCCATCCAGAAGCCAACCATGCAAAGGAGGAGCCGAGGGGGCCCAGCCCAGGCGCAGCTGCGCTAGGAGCACGCCTGTGCCCCTGTTGGCACGCCTTGAGCCCACCTCGCTCTGGCGGTTCGTTATTCAATGTTGGATGACGGTGCGGGGGTGGATCCGGGAATATTCTTCCCCCAAACTGACCATGGGCACCTATATAAGGAGGGGGAGAGCTCCCTCTCTCACACAACACAACAATAGGCTCTCTCACTCCACTTGTATTCTTTTCTTTTTAGTTTGTAGTAGGAGCTAGGCAAGAAGCTTTGTTGAAGGGAAAGGATAGCTAGAAGGAATCTTGGTATGAATAATATGAAGAGTTCTTCTATGTTCTTGTTCTTATCTTATCAATATAGCTATGTTATGAAATTAGAGTATAGTTCTTATGATATGATTTTAGCATATGAACTAGCATATAGTTTTTATATTATGATCTTGTCATATGGAACTTTATGCTTAACCTATCATACATTCATGTTTAGACCAAGACCTAAGTTGAGGTGATGAGTTCTACTTTAAGTTAGTCTTGGTCGTCATTAGTTTGCGGGTTCGTCGTCTGTCCTTGCGATGGATGCTCTAGTGGAAGGGCCCCGCTCGACGGGTAACCCTTGAATTCACGCTAGAGTAGTAGTTGACAACATAGACGTGGCATCTAGGCTCAAGGCTACATTCGTTTGCCTCGTACCCGACGGTTGAGGGGTAGATGACAGGTGGTGATAGCCCTATCTGTCCCTTGTAATCCCCCACGTCTAGGATATGGCGTAGAGCTGTAATCCGGAGGTACTTAGCAGACCAAGTATAAGCCAGGGCCCGAAGTAAGTCAATATTGACCAAGGCTACCTTAACTTAGAATCTCTGGCCCTATAGAAACATGTATGTGTATGATCATCTACTCTCTTAACATAGCTATTTAGGATATGCTTGCTCCGGTTTAGACAAATTCTTTTATTTTTTATTTTTTCTTTCATCTTTATCCTTGAGATTGGCTTGAGTGTGTATCACACTATCCTAATATTTATCCTGGCTTATCCCTGTTATGAACATTGGTCTATTATGCAATCATGTGATTTTGTCATGTCCCTATTAGAGACTTTTACTTTGTCTTCCTTTGGAAAAATATAAATAACGATACCCTGAATACTTCCGGTGAAATGCTACAACGGTATTTTCGTGCGCTTGCGGACTTGTTCTGTAAACGTTGCAGAATACCAACCGACGTTTCTTGACAGCGTTGCTAGGATATACCAATTCTAGTGACGACGCTAAGAAATGCCAACAGACACCTAACAGGAGTAGATATTTGTATGGTGTAAAAATACGTGGACCACGTGAGACCACACAGCGTTTGTTTGTCCGGGCGCGAGACAGACATCCATGGTGGATCATTTCTAAATTAAATTTGTTTTACAAACTAGTTGGTATAGATACAACAAAAAGAATAGATAACCGAAGCTTACATGAAGTTCATGGTCTATTGGTACGTTGTTTGTTTACGCTTTTGTATTTTATTTGGGTTTAAGAGATGCAAATCATCGATATCTCTTTGCAACAGTCATGAGGTTTTGATGCAACGTGAGCGAGTTGGGTTCGTTTATGATGCGTGTTGCCTTAGTTTTCAAAACAAACACAAAAGAAATCTAATCGAAATATCTTGTATTTATATTTGGATTAGGATTCCTAGTTATATTTAGGTTATTTGATGATGAATATATAACGTGAGAGCTATAGACAGACGTGAGAGCTATATTCAGGTTATTTGAAGATGAATATATAACGTCGTCGAAGTGGTTCGAAGATTGGCGGCGACTTCAAAGGTGATGTCGATGTAGAGTTTGTCGTGCTGATAACGCGTTTTGCCAGTGGTTAGGTAGAACACCAGAAAGGAGACTATTCTTTATTCCCCTGAATATTGGTGATTACACCATAGAGCTCCCACGTGTATATAAAGTCCTGCTAAGGTGTAAGAATATGGTAAGAGTCCACGTACAGACGGACTATGATTAGGATTGCTCCTCCTTTTCTCGAGAATAGAGTCCGTATGTATTTATTACAACAAAGAGTATAGTACGTACTCCACGTAGAGTAGATTTGATGCAGACGGACGGACATGGATAGTTGATATCCAGCGAGAATCCGTTTTTTTTACTCCGCTGCGTAGGCAGACGGCAGCAGTCTGGGTGCTGGGCGGACCATCAACGGCACGGCGCGCTGCAGGGTGAGCCCGTACGCCTCCTCCATGTCCAGCTTGTCCGCGGTCATGCCGTCGGCGAGGTCCCAGTCCAGGGCGTGCACGAGCGTGGCCGTCATGAGCGTGACCATGCGCAGGCCCCAGCTGAGGCCCGCGCAGATCCGCCGGCCGGCGCCGAACGGGATGAGCTCGAAGTCGCTCCCTTTGACGTCGACGCCCGCGTGCGAGCCTCCCGGCAGGAAGCGGTCGGGGCGGAACTGGAGCGGCTCGGGCCACGCCTCCGGGTCGCGGGCGATCGCCCACACGTTCACCAGCAGCGTGGTGCCCGCGGGGATGCGGAACCCGTCCACCTCGCACTCCTCGGCGGCCACGCGGGGCAGCGACAGCGGCGTGGACGGGTGCAGCCGGAACGTCTCCTTGATCACCGCCGTCAGGTACGTGAGCCGCGGGAGGTCCGACTCGGAGACCAGGCGGTCGCGGCTAGCGACGGCGTCCAGCTCCTGCTGGGCCTTCTTGAGCACGTCCGGGTGCCGGATCAGCTCGGCCAGCGCCCACTCCACCGTGCTGGACGTGGTGTCCGTCCCCGCCGTGAAGAGGTTCTGTTGTCACGATGTGTCCCACAGAAAGTACATGCATCCATATCCATGTGAAAACAAGAGAGGAATATCATCATACTCCAAACTCCAACTGGACCAACTCCAACACGTCGGGGTCCATTTTTGCAATAATAAAAGTATAATGCATGTCGCCGTCACTGCCGGCAGTCGGGTCCATTCGAGTTCGAGAGCAGTAATTGTGTGCACGGGGAAAAGGGAAACTTACGAGGAGGAGTGCTTTGATGTGAGTCTCGTTGATCCTGCTGTCCTCGCCGTCCGCGAGCGGCTGCTGCTCCCGCATGCTGGCCAGCAGCACGCTGAGCAGGTCCTTGCCTTCCCCGGCGGCCTTCCGCTCCCTGATGATCCCGTTCATCATGTCGTCGTACCTGCGGTGCAGCCGCTTCATCTTGCCGACCACGCCCTGCGGGTCGAGCCACGCCAGCGCCGGCACGAAGTCACCGACGTTGAAGACCCCGGCGAGCTGCATCAGTTCCACCACCATGTCCTTGAACTCCCTGGCTTCCTCCCCTCCGTCGACCGCGAACACGCGCCGCCCCACCGTCGCCCGGGCCAGCGTGTTGGTCGCGCAGACGTTGGCCACCTGGCCCAGCACCACGGGGCCGTGCTGGTGCCGGGCGAGCTCCCTCACCATGAGCGCCACCTCGCCCTCCCTGACGCCGCGCAGGTCGTCCAGGGCCTTGGCGGAGAAGAGGTGGAGCGCGCACAGCTTCCGCAGCGCGCGCCACCGGGAGCCGTAGGGCGCGAACGCCAGATCCTGGTAGTTGTACGCCACGTGCTCGGCTCCGGAGTTTGGAGGGCGGTTGCTGAAGTTGGCGTCGTGGGCGCGCAGGAACTGCGCCGCCACCCGTGCCGACGCGGCCACCACCACCTCGGCGCTGCCGAACCGGAGCCGGAACAGCGGGCCGTACTCTTTCGCAAGCGCGCACATGGTGTGGTGCGGATGAGAACCCACCTGCGGCAGGTTGCCCAGCACCGGCCAGCCCCGGGGTCCTGGCGGCAGCGGTCGCTTCCCCTTCCCGCCGTCCCCGCCGCGGCGGAGCAGGAGGAACCACACCACGACGGAGACGGCCAGGGAGCCCAGCAGCAGCGGCAGCGGCACGTCCATGGTTTTACTTGCTCGGTTCACGGGAGGCGCGCTTGGCGTTGGACTGAGCGAGTGTACGGTTAGCGAGGGAGTGGTTCATCTATATATACAGATGCCACTTGCATGGCGTGCTTCAGCTAACAATCTGCCTGCCTGCCTGACGTTCCTACCTACCCGCGCCGCGACTGGGCAGCTCGGAGGAGTACTGTACCTGATTATTATACTGGGCAATGCTACGGTGCATTTCTGAGGTCGCAATTAGAAGACGTTTTAAGACGTTTAGGACATGAGTATGATTACCGAGGAGTGATTAATTAGAGGGTAGTTTTCCTGTCTTGTCCTTATTAAATAGAGATGCGGGTATTACTTTTACAGCAGACTGTCGTAGCTCGGTTGGCCAAGGCGCCGCGTCCCGAGGCCGGAGCTCCCACGTTCGAGCGCTGGCAGCCACAGTTTTTGCTCCACCGTAGCTTGGTTTTTTGCATGGAGCGCTGGCAGCCGCAGTTTTCAAATTTTCGGCAAGTACCGAGGAGACGCGAGGGATGCGGGCGGACGGGCGGCGCGCGTGCGAGCCAGGGGTAGTCGCGTCCAGAACTGGGCTCCGAGTCCACAGCGACTTCCTTTCACGCAAGCGACTCCGGCCCCAGAACGACTACTAAACACGATACGGAGGGAGTATTTGATAAAGCACCTATAGAACCCCGCATTGTCCCAAGAAGCTATGGATGCCTTTCACATTCGTGGGAGGTGGGAGTTCAATAACTTCAATCTTTGCTCTATCCACCTCTATTCCATATTCGGACACTTTGTGTCTTAACACTATTCCTTCCTAAACCATAAAATGACATTTCTTCCAATTTAGGACTAAGTATTTTTCTTCACACCGTTGTAAGACTTTATCTAAATTCTCCAAGGAATCAGCGAAGGTTTTGCTATAGACAGTAAAGTCATCCATTAACACCTCTATGATTTTCTCAATCATATATCAGAGAAAATAGACATCATGCACCATTGGAAGGATGTTGAAGCATTGCATAATCCGAACGACATTTGTCGGTATGCATAAGTTCCATATGGGCATATGAAAGTAGTCTTACTTTGGTCATCGGGGTGGATTGAGATTTGATGATAGCCGGAATATCCGTCAAAGAAACAAAAGAAGGAATGGTTCACAAGCCGCTCCAACATTTCGTCAATGAACGGCAACGGGAACCGATCCTTCTTAGTAGCCTTGTTAAGTTTTCGGTAGTCAATGCACATCAGCCACTCAATGACTGTTCGTTGAGGGATGAGTTTATTCTTCTCATTCTTAATGACCGTCATGCTTTTTTTTGGCACGACTTGAACTGGGCTAACCCACTCACTATTGGGCACATGATAGATAATCCCAGCTGTTAATGGTCACTAAACACCCAATTTGACCATGAATATTCCAACAAAAACCAAGGTAAAACAATATCACATGTGCTATATTATGTTTATAATTCACCTAGTTCCATTTGTACTTGAAAATTTTATTTAGATGCAGGAAAATTACAAAAATGGACAAATGACGTGCATAGGAGGCAATGAGACGTGGCAGGAGGGCCGTGGGCCCACATGCCACGTCGGTCGACGCCACCTGGCCTCGCCTGACGGCCTCACCTGTCGCACCCAGTTTTCCGAAGAATACCAAGCGCTAACTATATGTGTGCCCAGGATGTCCACACAACATACAGTGACAAATATGGAGAATATCAAGAGCAATGCTTTATTATATATCGACCATAGTTACAACAGGACTTACAACTATTATAAAAGCATAGCAGAAACTATTCTTGATCTTCTCTTCGGGGCTTCATACTCCACAGGGACGGTTGACTGGGGGAAACACTCGCCTTACTCATGGAAACCTTCAGGAAACTCTTTACTGGAATCACCATCTGGTACCCATCCGAGATTTTTATTGGTGAAAACAACAAGCGTCAGCTCACCATGCTCAACAAGTATACCATGAGGTTATGCAAGGCTCAAGAAGGCTTGACTCGGTTGTACTGCGGTAAGCATTTTTAGTTGGTCATATTTAATTTATTATGCCTATGTTTCTAAGTTATGCTTATGGCTCCCATGTGAATATAATTAATTATCACCATCAACATTAATCATATCCCAAACCATCCATACAACCATCTATCTCGAAAAGTATCTAGACCGCTTGTGACCGTGAGCACGGCTGATATATCAGTTTGATTAAACTCTGCAGAGTGTGTACACTTTCACCTTGAGTCGTGAATACCCCTGTGCCCGAGGTGGTCAACCTCTTAACTCACTTCCAAGGTAAGTCGGCAGGGTTCACTACGAAGCCTTTCACTAATTACCCTAACAAGTTAGTAGGCGCGAGGTTTCAGCGTCTAGGCGAATGGAGCCCCCCTTCAAGAGTGGCACACCATGACCGCAGCCCAGTACTCACCTTGACAGGCAAGAAGCCATTCTGCAACCTAGTCCCCCCCTCTTGCACCGAAAACTTTCGGTAACTACTAACAAGCTAGAGAAAACTAGCTATACGACTAAGATCGTGTCCATTTTGATTCTCAAGGCTGTACGAAAGTCCTGGGTTGCCGCTTTAAGATTCAGTCCTTATGGAGGGCAGACTAGAGCACCCAACAAGGCCCAATGCTCTAACTCCCTTTCTGTCCATGTTTTCAAAAAGCACCATTTTATCCAATGATTTCATAAGTCACTAATCAGGATTAACATTATAATATTTGGTGACTGCATGCTAAGCAAAACTACCCATATGCATGAACCCAAGGTAACAAGGAAGAGAGTACAAAAGTACTAGGTAAAGTCCTTAGCATCATATTAGACACATGCATATGAAGTGATTATAAGGTTATCAGGTAACAAGGGAACTCATGTTACACTTGCCTCCAATTATCCGCTCAAACTTTTCTGACTTTTGCTTCCGAACCATCCTTGAGTAGCTTCACTTCTATCGAACGCAACATCCGGCACAAGCATCTTGAAAATAAACCTAAAAACAGTACACCAAGTATTACAAAAACAAGCTAAGAACGGTTCTAACGTGGAGGCGTGATCCTACGATCGCGTGAGCACAAAAACAACCCCAAACGGAGCTCTGGTTAAAATGATACAAGCTTTTGAATGTTTGTGGGCTTAAATTATAAAAGTACCATTTTAAATAAACAAAACAATTTAGAAATAAATTTAAGTCACAAAAGTAAATTATGACAGAATTTCGAGGACTATCAACAAGGATGACAATGATGTAGAAGAAATAAAGGGGACATGGATAAGATTGTTAAAGCGGTATTTGTAGAGATTCTAGGATTATATATATACGAGGGAAAAGAATGTGTAAATGGCATCAACATGATGAAGTGACAACATCAAGATGATAGGCTGTTGCACATGTTGAATATATGTGTATGTACTTGTATACGGAAAAAGCTTTGCACGGGATCAGAGCCTGCATGCAAACGTAAGCACATGCATGAGGATAAGAACAGACGTTCTGCATGTTTCCTCGGCACATATGAATGCCATCGGCTGGATCATTAGTTTATGCAAGGTTGATCACATGACTAATAAATTAGATGAAATAAAAACAGGAAAAAAAAACTAGCAAAAGGATGCTTTTCACCAGCGCTTAATGATCGACGATCAAGAGACAAGCATACTGAATACTGAATATTTTAAAGGAGAAGTTCTGATATATATGTATATAGGCATGACTTGGACATGTACTAAACTTGCACTGAAACATGCATGCTGGTCTTGGTTTTGTGTAGCTAATCATGAATGGACATAATGGACAGCATGGGTTTTCTTAGGAAATCTTGTGGACTGCAGGTGATACAGATTTTGTGCAAGATGAACATCTATAGCTTGCCCAATAAAAGAGCGATGCAAACAAGTGCTGAACAGATCGACGATGATGTGAGGATGCATCTCACCTTCATGATGGCTGATGCCATGAATTGATGGAGGGTAAAACACGCAAAACAGCATGTCGACGAGCTAGGCAATCCTGCAAACCGACGATGATTGGTAACGCGGTTCCCAGGAGACACTGTGAAGAAGATGAAAAGCAACAGCAGGAGTAGCCAGAGGACGAAGCATCTCACCAGCATGGCCGTGGATGTTGTGATCAAGTTTGTTGATCAATGATGATTAGGGATCCAAGCGTCACCAGTACCATCTGCTTCCACAGGGCGCCGAGGACCTCGGCAGTGCCCCACACTAGGCTCCAATGACAGTCAGAGATGGCTCGGTGAGGATCAGCCGAGTTGCTCGGATGGTGGGAGATGCTGCCGGCATAGATCGGGATCACGGAGAGTCAGGACGACCTTGACATGCCGGCACCTGCGATCGAAACACAGGCGTTGGTGCAGCATCATAAGAGAAGGCTTAGGGTGGCTGCTGGCCGAGAATGAAGTAGGAACACCAGGAAGCTCATGATCCTGGATATTTATAAATAGGGGAGGAGGGGACCGAGGAGGCACACATGCTGGGCAGATCATTGCTGGCTTCAATACTGAGCACCGACTTCACACATATGATGGATTAGAAACTGATTAAGACTGAGTGGATATTTAGATTTGATGGAGTGGACAATCTGGTGTATTCTCATTAAGTTATGAAGTCGACACTATTGGACGGCACCAGAAGAAACGACAGCTTTTGCAGCTAGCCGGCCCTTCGAACGAGATCCATGCAGAAGTGGGAGGTTAAGAGATAGATAAATAGAATTTGGGTTGGCTTAAATGCCTCACATGCACAGGATAAAGTATATGGACGAAGGAAATATATATATGAGAAAAGAAGAGAGGAATTGAGTTTGCAAGGGACATGGATATTTTGATCAAGGACTAGAATGTGATCACGTGGTGAGAATATGAGATGGATAAAAGATCAAATGAGCAAAGATTTGGCATGAGGTAAAAGGATTTAGTCAAACAAGGATTAAAGAGTTTGACTATGATTTTAGAAATTATATTTAAATTACTTTCTAAAATATAATTTGAACTTTATTTTTTTAAAAGAAATAAATAGAGCAAAACCTATTCAAGGCTTTATCGAATTTTCTAAATTCATTTTCCACTCAAGAAAATTTATGCAAGAGCATGCAATGCAACAAACAAGTTATATACATTTGTAAAAGTTTTTTAAAAAATTATTTTTCTTTCGTCCACTAGATTGACAACAAACTAACTAAAGCTTGGATAATTTTAGAAAAAAAAATAATAAATCATATATTTTGTTAAGTGTTTTCTATTCACATCCCAAACTGATCCTTCTTAGTAGCCTTGTTAAGTTTTCGGTAGTCAATGCACATAAGCCACCCAATGACGGTTCGTTGAGGGATGAGTTTATTCTTCTCATTCTTAATGACCGTCATGCCTTTTTTCTTTGGCACGACTTGAACTGGGCTAACCCACTCACTATTGGGCACATGATAGATAATCCCAGCTGTTAATGGTCACTAAACACCCAATTTGACCATCAACATTCCACCGAAAACCAAGGTAAAACAATAACACATGTGCTATATTATGTTTATAATTCACCTAGTTCCATTTGTACTTGAAAAATTTATTTAGATGCAGGAAAATTATAAAAATGGACAAATGACGTGCATAGGAGGCAATGAGACGTGGCAGGAGGGCCGTGGGCCCACATGCCACGTCGGTCGACGCCACCTGGCCTCGCCTGACGGCCCCACCCCCTTGCCACGTCACTAATCCACGTGAAGGCCTCCACACTGGTTCTGCACCCTTGATCCAAGTCGGTTTGATTCAAAGGATGACATTGAGCTGCCTTCGATCCACGGGCCCGCTGTCATACACTTGGAGGGGGCCAAACCGACCTCCAAACTGCCTCACTAGGTGGGAAACTGACTTACCTGCCATGCAACTGCCATCCAGAGGCCATCCATCGCCGTTGGATGGTGAGGCGGTGCAATGGACGGTCGGCCGACTGTGGCCAAGGTCGGCCGATGCCCCACTGCCTTAGCTTCGCCTACAAGTACCCCATGCCCTCAACACACTATAAAAGGGCTGTGGTGCTCGGTGGAGATCATCACTCAGCAGCTCTCAAGCATTCCAAGTGTTCCAAGCTCTCAGAAGCTCTCCAAGAGTAGTAGCTAGCTAGTAGTGATAAGAGTAGAGCGGAGCTCGCCTCAGAGTCCAGAAGAGTCTTCTGGTCTGGTATAGCTCCTCTTGTAATCTTTCTTTTAGCATTTACTTTATTTAGTAGTTTACTTTGTAAAGTACTTTATTCAGTAATATAGCTCTGCATTGTTCAAGTCCTGTCTTACTATTGTCTATCATTAGTGAGCCTAAGTGCTTGTCCTTTGGCATTTGCATCATTACTATCTTAGTGTTTAGTTCGTTCATCGTTAATACTTGTTCTACTGTCTGGTTAGGGTGCTTTGATCTTATTTCATCAAAGCTCGGATCGATACAGCGAGTTTATAGATTAAGCATGGTGCTTAGGCTATATGTTGCCTGTAGGTACGTCTAGATCCCCGGATAGATTGTGGTAGTGGAAGGTGGTGACATCCCTGTTTTTCCTCTGTATTCCACCATGTAGGGTCTAGTTATTGAAACGTAGGGCTCGTTATGCTTTGTGTTCGATTAAATCCAATGCAAGTACGCCCCTCATACTAAGGACGATCTCACTATCATTAAGTTACTTTTATTGCTTAAGATTACATACTCTACTTCTTACACTCAGCTACACTACACTTCTAGTTACCTCTATCTATGTGATCAAATCCCTTTTTATCTTTTTTCGTCCATCATCCATACTACCCTCATCACCTACCTACCTAGTCTACCTAGCCACATTTCTCGACACACCGAACCACCTTCCATTGGGAAAATATAAATTTGACACTTGGTACTCACCAAGCAAAGTGCTACATGATAGTTCTGTGCACTTGCGGAATCTCCTTTCCTATATACACACATACGAACTATCAACAAGCATTTCTGGTGCCGTTGCCGGGGAAGGCAACTAGTGTGTGTCATTAATTTGTCGCTAGGTTCTGCTAGCTAGATCTTTGTCTTAGCAACTCTTCTTTTCCTTTTTCATTTTCTTTTTAGTTACCTTCTTTTCTTCCTAGCACAATCATGGCCAATAAGACCATCTGTGAGTTTTCTGCCCCCTTAGCTGCTAATGTAGCCACTGGTCTTGACGTCATTAATGCGGACACTCACTTTGAGCTCAGGCCCGCATTGATCATGATGGTGCAAGCTAGTCCTTTCTGTGGTAAAGCCCATGAAGATGCTAATGCGCATCTCCAACACCTTTTGAAGATTCGTAGCACCTTTACCATTAAGGGAGTGACCCAAGAGGCCATATGTCTTCATCTTTTCTCCTTCTCCTTGTTGGGAAAAGCAAAACAATGGTTCTACTCGAATCGCAACGCTGTAGATACATGGGAAAAGTGTTCCAATGCTTTCCTAGTTAAGTTCTTTCCGATGGGTAAGACCAATGCTCTTCGCAACAAAATCTCTAGCTTTCAACCACAAGCCGATGAGTCAATTCCTGAATCTTGGGAACTATGCAAGAGTATGTCACCGCATGCCCACACCATGGTATGGAAGACTAGCTTTTGATCTAGAACTTCTACCATGGCTTAGTTCCATTGGATAGGAGCCATTTAGATGCTGCCGCTAGAGGCGCATTCTTTTCACTTAATGTCACAGATGCCAAGGCATTGATCGAGAAGATGGTTTCCAACCAAGGATGGAGCGATGAACGACTATAGCCCCACAAACAAGGTATGCATTCTCTTAAAGAAGCTGACATGCTTGCAGCCATGGTAGATGTGCTCGCAATGAGACTAGAAAATTGCGAGAAAATGAGTGCCCAAGAAACTATACAAGCCACGAACACCCACATGACTTGTGAAGTTTATGGAGAGACCGGACATTCAAGCAATTTCTACCCTAAGACCCATGAAGATCACAACTTTGTCTATAATGACAACGGTTTTCGTCCTCAAAATCAAGGATGGAATTAGTGCTCCAACAACCAAGGTAATAATTGCAGTAATTATTCGCAACATCCGAGTAACCAAGGTAATAATTATCCTTTTCTTAAAGATCTTGTTTACAGTCAAGGTAGAATGACTGATAGTATAAATAAGAAACTCCATGCTAATGACAAGATGTTGGAGAACATAAATGTTAAATTGATGATTTTTCTTCCGCTATAAAGAATCAACTTAGCTTTAATAAGATGCTAGAAACCCAATTAGCACAACTAGCAGCTGCTATCCCATCTTTTGAGAAAGAAAGAATTCATGGAGACCGCGAACTTCATCACATCAAGGTATGATTTTGGTTTAGATGGTTGGGGTGTTCCTATTAAGAAAGGTGATCCTAGAAGTCCTGTTATTACTTGCTCTATTGGTCCTCATACTTTTGAAAATGCAATTTGTCGGTACCTACAAACTAGGGGTACCCACAATTAACGATTAAGAAAAACAAAACCGCTACCCACAAACGAAACAGAGCCAAAAATAGCAGACGAGATACCTCGACTGCGTTCCGACTCGCACGAGACCGGCTCGGCGTGACGCCTCGACTATGTTCCGACTCCGACTCGTACGAGGCACCCTCGACGGGATGCCTCGACCGCGTCCCGACTCGTACGAGGCCCGTTCGATAGGGCATCTCGACTATCGGCAATCTCCGACTCGCACAACCCCGGGTCGGAACACCCGACCCATTCTATTCACCTGCTCTGAGACAAAAGTCAGAGCATTTAATGCGACTATCTACTATCTCCTACCGTCATGGCTACAGCCATGACCGACGTGGAAGCAATGCCGGTGTCAGGTCTCACTTTTTACCACCCATCCCAGGATGGGAGGTGAAAACCTGTCACTATACACACCATACCGCACACTATTTTGCCACCGATCACCCTCGAGGGAGGATACGACAAGGTCCGTACCCCATGATCTCGGGGATTCAGCCTTATCCGCCCGTCCTCGACCCATCCTCGACCCGGCCTCGACCCAGCCTCGACCCACCGCCGGTCAGTAGGGAAGAAAGGCCGACGTGGCACAGGACTCAGAGTCTTTTCACCGTCTCGTCCCCGACGTCACCACGGTGTCCAGGGATGGCCGGCCATTCCTGAGGCACGTCGCTACAACCACCTCCACAGGGATCAACAAAACTTCACCACAAGGCACCCCGGCGTCCCGGCTTCCCCTTACCCTATAAAAGGGCAGGCCAGGGCTCTACAAGGGGCAACAAAGACAACAACAAACCAACCAACAAACGAGCAAAGGCACACCACCCATCGATCAACATCTCAAGCAATCGCCCTTGTACTCTGACTTTTCCTTTGAGACTTGGGCTTGGTTCCCTCTCTCACAGCTTGTAACCCCTACGCAAGCACTTCGGTGCAAGGAAATACAATACTCCTCCCTCCCCGCTGGACGTAGGGCCTTCTTTTGCCCGAACCAGGATAAATCCCCGTGTATTCTCCTTGCATCACCATCCAAATTAGGGACACGCAACACTCACTCCTTGGCTTAGGACCCCCACGGGACCGAACGCCGACACAATTTGTGCTCTTGGATCTAGTGTAAACATAATGTCTGGGAAAACTTATGAAAACTTCTTCTACACTGAATTAGCTCCAACTTCTATCTATTTGCAACTAGCTGATCAGTCAGTGTTCTATGTAGAAGGGATAGCTCTAGATCTTTTAGTCAGAGTTAGAGACTCTTACGTTCCCACCGATTTTGTAATATTAAATATGGGAATTAGCAAGGATGCACCCCTCATCCTTGGTCATCCTTTTCTCAATACCTCTAATTCTTGTATATATGTGGCATCTAGACACATTCAATTCCACTTAGATGGAAGGAAAGAAACCTTTGCTTTTGCCTCTAGAAAACCTGTCCTTTATGAGACTGGAAAGAAAGAAGCAACCAAAGAAAAGAAGAACTAGAAAGCCAAAGACAACTGAGAAGGAAGAGCCTAGCAAGAATAATCCAAAGCCACGAGAGACATGGCGCAAGAAGAAAGAAGCATCGTCTACATCATCATCGCCTGATCCTGTGAGTACCCCTGAAGAAAACAGGGAGGAAGAATTCCCGTACAAGGAAGAAGAAACCTAGCGTAAGGAGGCATAGCCGTGAGCCGGTACTAGAAGGTACGCTTTTACTGCATTTCCATTGCATTTAGTATAGGTTGCATTTGCATATTTCCCTTTCCAACTTTGCATTACATGTTAGGTTATTAGTTGCATTGCATGTTTACATTTTCAATAAAGGTACTCATGAAGTACTAGCACTTAGAATAAATTCATAGTAATAAAATCTAAAAAACCCAATAAAATAAATTTCATAATAGTTAGGCTTAATAATAAATTATCATAGTAGCAATAAATGAAGAAAGATTCAAGGAGAGCCGCCTGAGAAGAAGATTCTGACTTCTGCAAAAGGCAAGCTTGGGGGAGAACCTCCCTGCTCAGATATGAAGATATTCACATCTACTCTTTTATCTACATTAATTCTCTGTATTGGAAAAAAGAAAAATAATAAAATATATAAAAAATGAATGATAATAATATAAATATGATAATAATAATAAATGATGATATAGAGATACAGTAATGATTGCATAATCGAAAACAATAGAATATGTAAAACAACTATGCTATTATAATCAATGTAGAGAAGAATCATTAAAGCTGCCTTAATCACTCTTGCTTTGAAATTGATGGTTACACACCTTTTGGAAATGATGAATAATTGCTATGTGATACTTTGCAAAAGCTTGCTATACAACCCTTTACTTCAAGTTTTGAGCATGTAAATTAGAGTTCATCTTAAGTTGACTGCTTTTGTGGGTTGTGAATGCTAGAACCAAGTATAGGCTTTTGTGAGATATGTTGTAGCAAAGATTAGAGTAAATCTTTTTAACTTGTCTATGGAATGGCTGAGATAACCTGGAGTTTTGTTCTTACAAAAAGATAAAACCCTTGCTAGAATTTCCTCGATGGTGAAAATTTCCTACCAGAACCAAATATATATGCTTTCCCGATATGATAAACCTACACAAAAAGCTGCTAGTTTGTTTTGAGCTTTGTCAAGCCTTGTTGATCTGAGTAGAGAAGCTTGTCATACCTTTTGATCAAGATCACGTACACTCCATGTAGATAGATATGCTACTTCTACACTAGAAGTATGCAACCATTCATTCCATATTTATGTACCCCTTACTCCATAAGAGACATACATTTATACCCCTCTAGCTACCCATCATATTATAGAGAGGCATGGGCTACTGCAAAAAGAGAGAAAGAAGAGCAAAAAGCTCTATAGTTCAAAAAAAGAGAGAAAGAATAAGGTAGCCATGCCCTCTCAAAAAGGGAGCTAGAGGAAGAGAAGTTCTCAAAAGGAGTACCACTTCCACCAAATACCACACACTTGCACATCTTGATCATTTTGTATGACTTGTTGCTCCTTGTGATCCAAGCGTTTGACTTAGCAATAAATTCAATTCAAGTAAGCCTCGCTTTTTATTCCCTACCTATGAACTCCACATAAGCCTTAGAGTAGGAGAAATAAGATCTTTTGGCCTTGGGGAGGATTTAAACACCATTGAGTGATCGAGTGTACCATTTGAGGAACTAGGCAAGTTTTTCTTTCAAAAATCTTGAAAACCTCTAGGAAGTCTTAGCTAAACCAAAGCAGGGAAGAAAGTTTCTATCTATGCTATGCTATCTTGCAACTGCTTATGGCAAGGTGAAAGCTATAAGCCCCATATGGCTAAGACCGACGGTGAATTTCTAGCACTAACTTGCTCAACTCAAGAGGTAGTATTGATTTGTATATGAGTTTTTGCAGGGTGTTACATTGAAGCAATTCCTGATCCAACATGCTAAACCCGCATCTTTGCTTAGGACGAGCAAAGGGGTAGCTTGGGGGAGCTTGTTGATGGTCACTAAACACCCAATTTGACCATCAACATTCCACCCAAAACCAAGGTAAAACAATATCACATGTGCTACATTATGTTTATAATTCACCTAGTTCCACTTGTACTTGAAAAATTTATTTGTATGCAGAAAATTAAAAAAATGGACAAATGATGTGCATATGAGGCAATGGGACGTGGCAGGGGGGCCATGGGCCCATATGCCACGTCGGTCAAAGCCACCTGGCATCGCTCGATGGCTCCACCCCCTTGCCACATCACTGATCCGCATGAAGGCCTCCACACTGCTTCTCCACCCTTGATCCAAGTCAATTTGATCCAAAGGATGACGCCGAACTGCCTTCCTTTGGGAAAATATAAATTTGACACTTGGTACTCACCAAGCAAAGTGCTACATGATAGTCCAGTGCGCTTACAGAATTCCCTTTCCTATATACACACATACGAACCGTCAACACCAGTGTGCAGGAGTTTGAGGACTTCTTTCTTAACGACCTCTCGCATAGCGTTGTTAAGTCTTCGTTGTGGCTCCCTTGAAGGTGTGCAATCGGGTCTTGGAGAGTGAGACTAATCCCCTTGAGGTCTTGGAGCGAGTAGCCTATAATGGATCTATGTCTTTCAAGAATAGTGACAAGCTTCTAGGTCTCATCTTCTAAAAGCTTGTCACTAATGATCACTGGGTTTTTCGGTTATTATGAAGAAAGACATATCTCAAGTGTAGGGGAAGAGGTTTCAACTCGATCGATGGAGGTGATGGCTGCTCATTTTTGTCAAGCTCAATGGGCTTTGCCAGCTCTTCCTCTTCTTGAACAAAGTGTTCATCATCAAGGGCTGGTTGAGCCATCTCTTCTAGAGATGCCATTAAAACCTCCTCAATGGAGTCTTGTTCAGATTTGGGTTCCACTATCGTGTTAACAGAACAAGCAAGAGGAATGTTGATAGTGGAATTCCCAACCTTGAAGTCCAAATGACCTCATAAAGGTTTTCCTTTAGAAGTCTCATGATTGGTTTGCCAATCAAGAGAGGAATCTCTAAGATATCATAAATATGGAAATCTAGAAATATCTCAGAGTAGTTGATTCTAACAGGAATAGTCCTTAAGACCCTATAGCTTTCAAGAATTGATCCTGATGGGTGTTGTAGAAACTTTTGAGATGGGGTTAAGGATGTGTCGGGATAAAGAGTATCAGTTAATGCCTTTGAAATGAAGTTTATCCCGACAGAAGGATTATAGTGGACCCCCTAATTTGGCATAAAAGAATGGTTGAAAGAGAGGTTATTCGAGCTACCTCGGGAGATAACTCTACTTCTATCAGCCATTCGTAACTCATGACCGATGAGAGGCTCGATGAGAGGCTGTTGATGTGTTCCATGTGAACTGATTCTTTGTGCGGATCAGATGGTGTAGTGTGTGTCAGAGGTCTCGCTTGAATAGGCAAATTCAAGGTATTTTCATAATCTTCAAAGAGATCTTCCTCGAATTCAAAGGAAAGCTCTAAAGGAGATGTTTCTTCATCCTCTAGTTGGTTTTGTGTTCCCTCAACGGGACATTTTTCAGCAACCAAATTATGAGAAGGATCGATTGGAATTTCCAATTCAGTTGCGTGTGCCTCCTCTTTTGGCTCAAGGTTTAGCTTGACTTCTTCAGAGATTTCATCATAGACGCCAATGTATGGTGTGTTTTCAAGGATTTTGTCAAGGATGGATTTCCCCTCACTAACGAATCTATGAGAGAACGACCCTCCTGAAGAGATATTAGGAAAAAGGGTAGCTTCTTTGCTAAGACCATGATAGAAGTGTTGTAAAAAAACATGGTAAGGCATAGATAAATCTGGACCAGATGTGATTAAACTTGAAAATCTTGCCCATGCTGCTCCTAAGGTTTCCTTCTCTTTTTGTTGAAATGGAAGAATTTTGAGATGAAGAGTGATAATCCGAGAAATGGGGAAGGAAGCAAGACAAAATTTGTCTCGAAGTTCATCCCAATCTCCATTTACACTTTTGATGGTATGAGCATACCATTGTTTTGCCCTCCCGCAAGAGAGAACAGAAACAATTTCCATTTCAATGTCTCATATGTCATGCCAGAAATATTTAGACACGAACATAGTTGCTCAAATTCCCAAAGGTGGACATATGGATTTTCACCTTATTCTCCCGAGAAGGTTTGCTCCTGAACCATGGCTATGAAAGCGGGGTGAAGCTCATAGCCAGATGTAAAGATAGGATGTGATGATTGCGGAGGCTCCAATAATTCACCCTTTGGAGCGACGAGTTTATAGATGGGAGTAGAATCCATGTGGTAAAGATGATGGTGGTAAGGTGGATATGATGGTGGTAACAAGGAAAAATACACGAACAAACTTGGTTTGAAACTGGCACAGCTACCGTTCCTCGGCAATGGCACCAGAAAGCTTGTTGGTATTTATTAACGCAAACAGAAAAATTTGCAAGCGCACGGATACCACTGTGGCTTTCACCCGAGAGTATTCCAAGGTATTGATGTCCATGGGGAATGCGAAGTGTACTAATCAAGGGTCGAGTTGGTCCAAGGATATAAAGGACAAGAAATGGGTTTTTTGGTAGAGAGGAATTTCTTAAGGTTTCCAGGCCGATCTAATGAATCAAGGATCAGGTTATCTCAAGGTTACTTACTTCTGGACATCAGAACACTAGCCACAGACATGGATGAGAAAGGGGCTAGGAAAGTCCCACTATGGTCCTACAAACACCAACCCGAACAGGTGGACTACGTCGGTCATCAGGGCTATCACCACCTAGGGCTACCACAATTATCCGTGGGGCCGGGTGCAATCCCAGGTAACCACAAGACTAGGCACCATGCCCACTCTATTGATTACTACTCTAATTTAGTTACGACTAGAGCATTTGATGCAAGCAGGAATCCAATAAATAAACTTAAGATAAATACTAAACTTAATTAAATAAGTGAAAGTCCTATGTTTGGTGTTGGTAATTAGTGACAATGCCTAAGTACTAATCCTATGCCTAAGTTGTGTGTAGCATATGAGGATTAGTACATTCCAAGGTTGGTGGCAAGATGGACATGGTGATCATGATGGCCACACTTGGATTTGGACGCAACCCTACGTGATCAAGGCAAAGGTATATGCTTAAGGGTTGTGTTTTAGTAACCAAGACACCTAGTGGGTGTGGTTACATTATAGGATAGATAGCCGTACTATAAAGAGGGGAATGACGCGGCTAATGAACTCCTAAGTGCCTCTAGGTGTGCATTTCATGATCATATGCATTTGGATAGAACTAATAACGCCTCGAAAAATGATTGTGAAAATGCTAACACACATGCACATGGTGATGATCACTTGGTGGTGTTAGCACGTTTGCGACGGCGTTGGAGTTTAAGCGGTAGAGAGGGTTTGGGGTTCTCTCTCCCTCCCGCCGAGCGTGCGAGCGCGGGATTCAGGCGATTTCGGGGAAATGAAATGCCTATTTTCCACTACGCCGGAAGTCGAAAATCAAACGAAATTCAAACGGAGGCGAACGGAGGTCACAGTGGTGACCGGACGCAGCACCGGACGCTGCACCGGACGCTGCACCGGACGCGGTCACTGTTCGACCGGCGCGTCCGGTCAGTGTCCAGTATCTGCGCTTGTTTCGGTTGTTTCATCGGACGCGAGGCGCGTCCGGTCACAGGCCACCGGACGCGTCCGGTCGTCCAGGGAGCTTACTGGACTCCCACCGGACGCGGTCACTGTGGCGTCCGGTCGGTTCACCAGCGCGTCCGGTCGTTGGTTCGTTTTGCGCGACTCGGTGTTGACCGGCGCGTCCGGTGAGTCACGGGACCGGCGCGTCCGGTCGTGACCAGCGCGTCCGGTCATTACGACCGGCGCGTCCGGTCAGTGTTTCGAAAATTAGCCGTTGCGGCACCGGCGCGTCCGGTCAGTTGGACCAGCGCGTCCGGTGCAGCGCGTGTTCAGCTGAATCTCGTTCCTAACGGCTATATTCGAAGGGGTACGTCTATAAATACTCGTTGGCCGGCTCAAGGCTCCCTCTCTTGACATTTTGATATACTTGTGAGCACTTTGAGCTAAGCAACTCCCCTCCCACTCATCTCTCTTGCTTCTTTGCATATTCGAAGTGAGATTGAGTGATCCAAGTGCATTTGCATTGTGAGATAGCATCTAGTGGGCACTTGGTGGTTGATTTGCTGCGGGATTCTTGTTTCTCTTGGTGGTTGCCGCCACCTAGACGGCTTGGAGCAGCTTGGAGGCGTTGGCAAGAGTTGGTGATTGTTCTTGGCCACCTCCGGTGATTGTGAGGGGTTTGTGCCTACCTCGGCGAAGCGCCAAAGGCAACATTAGTGGATTGCTCGTGTCATTTGCAACCTTTTGCCATTTGGTAGGTTCTTGTGGCGCCTTTTGAGAGGCTCGGTGTGAGACCGATTAGCCACCGAACCACGTGGTGAAGAGGGACACAACGGGGACTAGCGTGCCGGCAAGCACGTGAACCTCGGGATAAATCTTCGTGTCATCACTTTCATAATTGTGATTGATTGATCCCGGTGTTCGGTTATCTTGGTATTCATTGTTGATCATATTGGTTGGCTCATTACTTCGCCCCTCGGTGAAACTCTCCTAACTCAACTCCGCATTACTTTCTTAGTTATCTTTGCTAGCTAGTTGTAGTTGTAGTTACCTTCTCGGTTTAACTTGTGCGGTTGAGTGCCTTTTTACTAGTATTGAGAATTGGATAGGTGGCTTGCAAACACCCCGTAGGCTAAGCAAAACTCGCATCTCGCTATTTGTTATATTGATAAACTTGTTTAGCTTGTCTTGTAGAAAGTTTTAAAAGGCTATTCACCCCCCCTCTAGCCATCTAGACCTTTCAAGTGGTATCGGAGCCGTGGTCACCGTTTGCAAGGCTTAACAACCTCGGTGCAAGATGGCTCAAGTTATGTTCAACCATGTTAATGGCAAGCCTCCATTCTTTGATGGCGTCTCTTCCTTTGATCATTGGAAAAGGAAGATGAAGCAATATCTAGGCAATATACATGAGAAGGTTTGGGATGTGACCAATGAAGGATACATCATTCTTGATGAGGAAAATCTCACTCCAAATGACCGTATCAACAAACAATGCAACACGGCGGCACTTGACACAATCTACCGTGCCATTGATGACAAAGTGTTTGAGCAAATCAAAGATCTTGAAAAGGCAAATGAGCTTTGGATAAGGCTTGAAGAAACATATGAAGGCACTTCAACGGTAAAAAGTGCCAAGCTATATATGCTCAAGGACAAGTTCTCCACGTTCAAGATGAAGGATGATGAATCCATCTCGGAGATGTTCTATAGGCTCCAAGTCATTGTCAATGATCTCAAGGGGCTTGGAGAGAAGGTTGAGGACAAGGACTTCTCACACAAGTTCTTGATGTGCTTACCCAAGAAGTTTGCCACCTTGAGAAGAATGATCTTTAGAGAGGGATTGGACAAGGTCAAACCAACCGATGTGCTTGGAGATATAATGACCGATGCCCAATACAATGATGATGAAGATGAGGTAGAAGAGAAGAAGGAGACCAAGGTCAAGCAAGAGAAGCCCATTGCATTCAAGGCTTCATCTTCTAAGGGCAAGAGCAAGGTGGAGAGTGATGATGATGATCCTTTCGATGATGAGACCATGGCCCTCCTAGTGCACAAGATGGGGAGGTTCATGAAGAAGAAAGGATATGGTGCAAGGAAGAGAAGGGACTTCATGAAGGCAAAGGAGGTGCTTTGCTACAATTGCAATAGCCCCGATCATATAGTGGCAAAGTGCCCCTATGAAGATAAAAGATATCATGATGGGGAGTTGAAGTTGAAGAAGAACAAGAAGGACAAGAAGGAGAAGAAAGAGAAGAAGAGCTTCACTATCAACAAGAAGAAGAAGGGTGGTGGTTATGTGGTCACTTGGGATAGTGACAACTCCGATAGTGATGATGATGAAAGCTCTAGTGATGATGAGAGGACCACTCGGCGAGCCATTGCAAGCATCGCCCTCTCCAACAAGTCATCCATCTTCGACACTACATCGACATGCCTTATGGCCAAGCCTACCAAGGTAAAATATGATGATAGTGATGATGATTCTTGTGCTAGTGATGGTTGTAGGAGTGATGATGAGGAGGATGAGGACTACTCCAAGGATGATCTATTGGGCATAATAGATCAAATGAGCAAGGGCTACAAGAGGACAACCAAGAAGTGCAAAATCTTGGAGCAAGAGCTCATTGCCAAGAGCAATGAAAATGATGCCTTGATGGAGGAGCTTGTTGCTCTCAAAAAGAGTAAGGAGTGCAAAGGAATTGAACAAGAGCTCAAAGCTCTTAGGAAATCCTTTGATGAGCTAGAGGCCTCTCGTGAGTGTCTAAAGGAAGACCACGAGGACCTTGAAGTTGCTCACACTAGGCTTAAGGAAGCCCACTCCTCTCTACTTGAGCTCATCAAGGAGAAGGACCTCAAGTTGGAGAAGCTCATGAAGGAAGCTAAGGAGGAGCAAGTGATTGTCACTTGTGATATTGGACTAACATGTGATATTATTGATGATTCTTTATTTGTTGGTCCTACTAATGCTTCATGTAGCTCATCATCATCCACCACAACCAACTCTACCTCTACTACTAGTGATTCATCACTTGTGGTTGAGAATGAGACTCTCAAGAGAGAGGTGGATGATCTCACCCGCGCATTAGGCAATGCCTATGGTGGGGATGCCCGCTTGCTAAAATGCTTGGGTAGCCAAAGGTTCTCTCTTAACAAAGAGGGTTTGGGCTATACTCCCAAGAAGGGCAAGGCGGCCTTTGCTACTCCAAAGTCTCGCTTTGTGAAGAGCAATGGTCGTTATTGCAATAGATGCAAGCAAGTTGGGCATCTAGAGATTAATTGTAATAAAATGAACAAGAACAACAACAAGTTTCATGCTAAAATGGATTACATTCCTTTTGATTCTTGTTATGTTCTTACCAAGGGTGTGAAAGGTGTGCATGCTAAGTTTGTTGGTACACCAATTGTGGGTCCAAAGAAGAAGGCCATTTGGGTACCAAAGAGCTTAGTTACTAACCTCCAAGGACCCAAACAAGTATGGGTACCTAAGAAACATTAATTTATTTTGTAGGTAAGTTACAAGGCCGGAGGAAGGCATTGGGTGCTTGATAGTGGGTGCTCTCAACATATGACCGGTGATTCAAGAATGTTCAACTCTCTCAAATCAAATGATAGTGGCATTGATAGTATCACATTTGGTGATAATAGCAAGGGTGATGTGAAGGCTCTTGGAAGGATTGCAATCTCAAATGATCATAGCATTTCCAATGTGCTCCTAGTTCAAAAGTTGAACTTCAATCTTCTCTCGGTTGCTCAATTGTGTGATCTCGGTTTCAAGTGCATATTTGGTGTTGATGATGTGGAGATAATTAGTGTTGATGGCTCTAATTTGATCTTCAAAGGCTTTAGATATGAGAATCTATACTTGGTTGATTTCAATGCTTGTGACACTCAACTTTCAACATGCTTGCTCACCAAATCAAGTATGGGTTGGTTATGGCATAGAAGACTTGGTCATGTTGGCATGAAGCAATTGAACAAGTTAGTGAAGCATGACTTAGTTAGAGGCTTGAAGGATGTCACATTTGAGAAAGATAAGCTATGTAGTGCATGTCAAGCCGGAAAGCAAGTAGGCAACACTCATCCATTGAAAAGCATCATGAGTACTTCCAAGGCATTTGAGTTGTTGCACATGGATCTATTTGGGCCAACTACATACACAAGCATTGGTGGCAACAAGTATGGCTTTGTGATTGTGGATGATTTCACTAGATATACATGTGTATTCTTTCTTGGGGACAAGAGTGATGTATTTGACATATTCAAGAAGTTCATCAAGCGAGTGCAAAATGAGTTTGAGACCACAATCAAGAAAGTAAGAAGTGACAATGGAAGTGAGTTTAGAAACACAAGAGTTGATGAGCTATGTGAGGAGCTTGGAATCAAACATCAATTCTCGGCCAAGTATACACCTCAATCTAATGGCCTAGTTGAGAGAAAGAATAGAACTTTGATTGATATGGCAAGATCAATGTTGAATGAGTATAATGTGAGTCATTCATTTTGGGCCGAAGCAATCAACACGGCTTGCTTCTATAGCAACCGCCTCTATTGCCACAAGTTTCTAGAGAAGACACCATATGAGATCTTAAATGGAAGAAAGCCCAACATTGCATATTTTCGGGTATTTGGTTGCAAATGTTACATCTTGAAGAAGGGCAATAGATTGAGCAAGTTTGAGAAGAAATGTGATGAAGGATTCTTACTTGGTTACTCCACTACTAGCAAAGCTTATAGAGTTTGGAATTTGGCTAGTGGTTTACTTGAGGAAGTTCATGATGTTGAGTTTGATGAAACAAATGGCTCTCAAGATGAGGAAAATAACTTGGATGATGTGAGAGGAACTCAATTGACCAATGCTATGAAAGAAATGGATATTGGTGATATTAGACCAAAGCAAGTGATTGATGTGGATGACAATAAAAATCAAGTGCTCCAAAGTCCAATTACACAAGCTAGTGGCTCTCTAATGCAAAATCAAGCTAGTACATCATCTCAAGTGCAACAAGATCAACAAGTGGCTAGTTCATCATCTCCAACTCATGATCAACATCAACATCCAAGCAATCAAGTGCAAGTGCTTCAACCAACTAACATTGCAAGAGACCATCCATTGGATTCCATTATTGGTGACATACAAAGGGGAGTTCAAACTAGATCAAGATTGGCATCATTTTGTGCTCACTCTTCTTTTGTGTCAATGGAAGAACCAAAGGACATTGATAAAGCATTAAGAGATCCGGATTGGGTAAATGCAATGCATGAAGAGCTCAACAACTTCAAGAGAAATGAAGTATGGGAACTAGTTGAGAGGCCTAAGGATCACAATGTCATTGGAACAAGATGGGTCTTTCGCAACAAGCAAGATCAAGATGGAATAGTAGTAAGAAACAAAGCAAGACTAGTGGCTCAAGGTTACACACAAATAGAGGGTCTTGACTTTGGTGAAACATATGCCCCGGTTGCTAGATTGGAAGCAATTAGGATCTTACTTGCCTATGCTTGTGCTCATAATATCAAGCTATATCAAATGGATGTGAAGAGTGCATTTCTCAATGGGTACATTCAAGAGGAGGTGTATGTGGAGCAACCTCCCGGTTTTGAGGATGACAAGAAACCCAACCATGTATACAAGTTAAGGAAAGCTTTGTATGGATTGAAGCAAGCACCTAGAGCATGGTATGAAAGATTGAGGGACTTCTTGCTATCCAAAGGATTTGTCATGGGCAAAGTTGATACAACACTATTCACCAAGAAGATTGGGAAAGACTTGTTTGTGTTGCAAATATATGTTGATGATATCATCTTCGGTTCAACCAATCAAGATTATTGTGATGAGTTTGGAAAAATGATGGCAAAGGAATTTGAAATGTCAATGATTGGTGAACTTAGTTTCTTTCTTGGACTTCAAATCAAACAAATGAAGGAAGGAACATTTGTGAGCCAAACCAAGTACATCAAAGATATGCTCAAGAAGTTTGGCATGGAAGATGCAAAGGGCATTACAACCCCAATGGGCAATAGTGGAAGTTTGGATAGTGACAAGAGTGGCAACATGGTGGATCAAAAGCTTTATAGATCAATGATTGGTAGCCTACTCTATGTGACGGCATCAAGGCCCGATGTAATGTTTAGTGTATGCATGTGTGCAAGATTTCAAGCCTCACCAAGAGAAAGTCATTTGAAGGCAACAAAGAGAATATTGAGGTACTTAAAGCATACACAAGATGTTGGATTGTGGTATCCCAAAGGTGCAAGTTTTGAGCTAGTTGGATATTCGGATTCCGACTATGCCGGTGACAAAGTGGAGAGAAAGAGCACTTCCGGGACTTGTCAATTGTTGGGAAGATCACTTGTCTCATGGTCATCCAAGAAGCAAAATAGTATTGCACTATCTACCGCCGAAGCCGAATACATCGCCGCGGGTAGTTGTTGTGCACAAATCTTGTGGATGAAGGCAACATTGAAGGATTTTGGAATCAATTTCAAGAATGTGCCATTGCTATGTGACAATGAAAGTGCCGTGAAGCTAACCAACAATCCGGTTCAACATCAAAGAACAAAGCATATTGATGTTCGTCATCATTTCATTAGAGATCATCAACAAAAGGGTGACATTGCTATTGAGAGTGTGGGCACCGAAGATCAATTAGCCGATCTATTCACCAAGCCACTTGATGAGAAGAGATTTCATAAGCTAAAGAATGAGTTGAACATAATTGACTTCTCCAACATGAGTTGATGCACCCCATATATGACATGCCTCCCCTTCGAGCCCCAAGGTACAATTGGTTGACATGTCATACATTCTATACTAAGGACATGTTTAGTGCATCTAGTCATGATTTCTTATGTTCTAGGCTCATTCATGAAAATCAAATGAATTTGAAGTTTATATGGTGCCACTATTGTTTCCATGACTTGTATGATCTAGTGGTAGCATATAACTTGTTTAAGTAGCTTGTGATCCTAAGCGTTTAATCTAGATCACTTGTCTAAATATTTGCTTCAACATGGTGCATGATAACCCTTCTAGTGAGGTGTGAAGAAGCTTGCCCTTGGATCAAACCGAAGCATTTTATTTATGCAAGCAATCTAGGTTGAATCACAAACTTGATCCTCACCCCATAATTCAACATGATAATCTATCTAAAATTTGCTCCTTGTGGTCATTGGTGCCAAAGGGGGAGAAAATGTTGTTCACAAAGATAGAACTCAAAGGGGGAGAAGCACAAAAGGGGAGAAAATGATAAAAGAAGGGGATCAACTAAAATTTTGAGCACACAAGTAGGGGGAGCAAGCTTTTAAACATGAATGTTGCATTTCTATGTGCACTTCATATGTATGATGCATAGTTATGCATTTCTTTTTCTCCGATACTTTGCTTGTGTGGTGTTTTGCTAGTATAATTTGAATGGTGTATTGAAGTACTAGCATGAATAGGAAGTAGTTAGATTTCCCTTGCTTCATGTTTTTTCAAAGTGGTACTAGAACCTTGCTTATAATGTTGATCTCATGGGGTTTCTAGTTTTGTTTGTGTTTTTCCAAGTGATATCTAACTTCACAAGGTGCTAAGATGGTGTTTATCGCTACTCCGATGGTATCACGCTTCAAAGGTCTATAATCTAAAACACTTAGCACCTATTGATAGTCAATGCTCCTAATCTTTCCTATCTAACATGTATGCTTCCAAAATCCAAACATATAGCATACATGTAGGGGGAGCCATTGCTATCAATTTGAATTCATGATCACTTGTCCATAATTCTTACACATGGTAATATACTTGGACAATGTGACATGGGTTCAATCAAAATTTTATCATAATATCTTTGTGAAAGGATTGTCACCAATTACCAACAAGGGGGAGATTGAAAGTCCTATGTTTGGTGTTGGTAATTAGTGACAATGCCTAAGTACTAATCCTATGCCTAAGTTGTGTGTAGCATATGAGGATTAGTACATTCCAAGGTTGGTGGCAAGATGGACATGGTGATCATGATGGCCACACTTGGATTTGGACGCAACCCTACGTGATCAAGGCAAAGGTATATGCTTAAGGGTTGTGTTTTAGTAACCAAGACACCTAGTGGGTGTGGTTACATTATAGGATAGATAGCCGTACTATAAAGAGGGGAATGACGCGGCTAATGAACTCCTAAGTGCCTCTAGGTGTGCATTTCATGATCATATGCATTTGGATAGAACTAATAACGCCTCGAAAAATGATTGTGAAAATGCTAACACACATGCACATGGTGATGATCACTTGGTGGTGTTAGCACATTTGCGACGGCGTTGGAGTTTAAGCGGTAGAGAGGGTTTGGGGTTCTCTCTCCCTCCCGCCGAGCGTGCGAGCGCGGGATTCAGGCGATTTCGGGGAAATGAAATGCCTATTTTCCACTACGCCGGAAGTCGAAAATCAAACGAAATTCAAACGGAGGCGAACGGAGGTCACAGTGGTGACCGGACGCAGCACCGGACGCTGCACCGGACGCTGCACCGGACGCGGTCACTGTTCGACCGGCGCGTCCGGTCAGTGTCCAGTATCTGCGCTTGTTTCGGTTGTTTCATCGGACGCGAGGCGCGTCCGGTCACAGGCCACCGGACGCGTCCGGTCGTCCAGGGAGCTTACTGGACTCCCACCGGACGCGGTCACTGTGGCGTCCGGTCGGTTCACCAGCGCGTCCGGTCGTTGGTTCGTTTTGCGCGACTCGGTGTTGACCGGCGCGTCCGGTGAGTCACGGGACCGGCGCGTCCGGTCGTGACCAGCGCGTCCGGTCATTACGACCGGCGCGTCCGGTCAGTGTTTCGAAAATTAGCCGTTGCGGCACCGGCGCGTCCGGTCAGTTGGACCAGCGCGTCCGGTGCAGCGCGTGTTCAGCTGAATCTCGTTCCTAACGGCTATATTCGAAGGGGTACGTCTATAAATACTCGTTGGCCGGCTCAAGGCTCCCTCTCTTGACATTTTGATATACTTGTGAGCACTTTGAGCTAAGCAACTCCCCTCCCACTCATCTCTCTTGCTTCTTTGCATATTCGAAGTGAGATTGAGTGATCCAAGTGCATTTGCATTGTGAGATAGCATCTAGTGGGCACTTGGTGGTTGATTTGCTGCGGGATTCTTGTTTCTCTTGGTGGTTGCCGCCACCTAGACGGCTTGGAGCAGCTTGGAGGCGTTGGCAAGAGTTGGTGATTGTTCTTGGCCACCTCCGGTGATTGTGAGGGGTTTGTGCCTACCTCGGCGAAGCGCCAAAGGCAACATTAGTGGATTGCTCGTGTCATTTGCAACCTTTTGCCATTTGGTAGGTTCTTGTGGCGCCTTTTGAGAGGCTCGGTGTGAGACCGATTAGCCACCGAACCACGTGGTGAAGAGGGACACAACGGGGACTAGCGTGCCGGCAAGCACGTGAACCTCGGGATAAATCTTCGTGTCATCACTTTCATAATTGTGATTGATTGATCCCGGTGTTCGGTTATCTTGGTATTCATTGTTGATCATATTGGTTGGCTCATTACTTCGCCCCTCGGTGAAACTCTCCTAACTCAACTCCGCATTACTTTCTTAGTTATCTTTGCTAGCTAGTTGTAGTTGTAGTTACCTTCTCGGTTTAACTTGTGCGGTTGAGTGCCTTTTTACTAGTATTGAGAATTGGATAGGTGGCTTGCAAACACCCCGTAGGCTAAGCAAAACTCGCATCTCGCTATTTGTTATATTGATAAACTTGTTTAGCTTGTCTTGTAGAAAGTTTTAAAAGGCTATTCACCCCCCCTCTAGCCATCTAGACCTTTCAATAAGTAAGCCAGAAATACCATAGTAATATTCTGAAGGCAGCTCGAAGAACAGCTACATCCGCCGAAGTACAAAGTCAAGGAGGATCCGACAGGCCCGACTCCTCTCCAACTCTCTCCTCTTCTCTCTCCCTATTCTCTCTACTAAAACTTGATGAGAACCATCTAGAGGGACACTACTACAAGTAAGAAGAAGAGAACGGAGCTCTTGAATGTGATGTCTATTACAAGTGAGGGAAAGGGGCTCTATTTATAGCATGAGGTGGAGTAGGGGCTACTCCAACACCACATCATCGATCCGTGGGAAAGCCCCTCCACACCCTTAAATGAAACTGCCTTAAATCAATGCATGGGATTGATCACCACTATGCTTGTTTGCATGTCTAAAAGTTTGAGGCAATTTGGTGGAACCTGGGCATCAGGCGACAGGGTGAGGGTGTCGGCTGACCCTTGGATGCACTGCCTTGGTGCATCCATAGTTGGGGAAGCTTCCTAGAGTCAGTTTACAGGTATCCAAGGTGGTCCAAAGCCATTTAGTGGAGTTAGGGCGTCAGGCAACGCCACAACACGTTGGGCGATGGCCCATTTTCGCCAGATGGGTCCCTGCATATGTTAATCTTCCAAAAAGTGTGGATTTTCCATTTTTACAATTTTTATGTATATAATATGTATTTTGCATCTCAGATATTGACTTTGTTGATGGTAGAATTGAGCATTTAATCATTGTCAACACCCCTCTAGGGGCCATCCCTAGTTGCCCCTCGACGCGGATCACGGGGGTGTCAAGGACGTCAAGGAAGACCTCTGGCGGCGCGTCTTTCTGAGAAGACACCAGCTTCGCCAGGGTGTTGGCCTCCTCATTGTCCCTTTTGAGGATGTGATGGTTGTCATGGAACCATCCAAATTATAAGAGCACAAGTCCAAAAACAATCACCGAAGCGATCAAATTCTCAAACTTGAGCCCATATAACTCCGGTAGTCCACGAAATCATGAGGGATTTCAAACCGAACCGAGAACAAACCAAGATCGTAGTGACTCAACATAACACACCACTTGCTACAATAGTTCATAAGTAGTTCTCATACCTCAGAGTACGAATAAGTTATTACAAACCAAATTAGGAATAGCGGAAGCAACATAGTTTCAAAACCACATTTAGTTCAAGTACTGCCAGTGCGTAGTCACATCCTGCAAAAGCATATAAGAAGAGAATACTACAGAGACAATGCCCAATGGTCTAGTCTTCACACCCAGCAGTGAAGACAGTACTTCAGGTACCCAGCAAGAATCTTCTACCTACAACACGGTGGGAATAAACCCTGAGTACGGGAAGGTACTCAGCTAGACTTACCCGTCAAAAACCAAAAATAAGATGACACCAAGGAGTATGCAAGGCTTTATATAAGTGGGCTAGCTTGACACATTTGCATAAAAGCTTAAGTACAGATAAGTAATCATTATTGCTTTAAGCATCAAGTTAATCATTATTAACCTATCCTCTAGATTAGTACCTGTACTATAGCAATCACTTGATTCAGCTAAGCAAACAATAGTAACCATATCAGGTTTATAAGGCCATCATTATATCATCATCTTTAGAACCATCAGTAGATTTAGTGAAATCTACGTTGCCTCTGCTCTGTCAAGTTTCTCACTAACCGGGAGAGACGGCGATTCAAATCGATTCTAACTCAGCTGAGGGGGTATTCCTAACACCAATCGGGCATACTTTGCAAGAGTCGTCAACAGTCACCTTTGGTACAACTCAGGATGGGCTCGAACAGCGCCGCGCTCTCAGGGATTCCAGTGGCTAGGAAGCTCAGGACTTTTAACTCACCTGCCCTTGGTCCCACCTGGCTCCCCTACGAGGCGACTTACACTTTTCGGCTTCGCAGCCTGAGTTGAGCTACTCAGCTTCACGGTCGGCAACCTTAGGCTGGCCAGCTAAGTGTTAGGCTGCGTTCAAAAAGACAAAGGTGAAAGGATCAAGATGCCCAAGAGGGGGGTGAATTGGGCTTTTCTAAAAATTAATTGCAAGAATTAAATCCTACAAGCCGGAATTCACCCCTAGT
The DNA here is from genome assembly GCA_038087645.1 of Saccharum hybrid cultivar R570. Taxonomy (NCBI): domain Eukaryota; kingdom Viridiplantae; phylum Streptophyta; class Magnoliopsida; order Poales; family Poaceae; genus Saccharum; species Saccharum hybrid cultivar. The sequence continues at coordinate 5,927,211 of JAQSUU010000198.1, forward strand.
GCCTACTTATGTTCCTAGAGATTCTACCGGTAAAAGTTTTGCACCCTAGTTTCCAATCCTAGTCTAGCATGGCAATTCTAGGAAAGTAAATCAAGCAATAAAAGTAAATACGAGAATGTAAATGCTTGAAAGTAAGGGCAAGGAACACGGCGATGTTTTTCCGAGGTATCGGAGAGTCGCCACTCCCCACTAGTCCTCGTTGGAGCACCCGCACAAGGGTGTAGCTCCCCCTTGATCCGCGCAAGGATCAAGGGCTCTCTACGGGCTGATTCTTCGACACTCCATCGCGGTGAATCGCCCAAAACCGCTCACAAGATGAGTTGGGTCATCCACAAGCTCCGCCGGATGATCACCAAACTCCCAATCACCACCAAGCCGTCTAGGTGATGGCAATCACCAAGAGTAACAAGCTAGAACTCTCACTTGACCACAACGAGCCTAATGAGAAGGAGGATGCACACTTGCTACTCTCTAATCACTAGTGAGGAACTCTCAAGCTTTGATTCTCAAATCACACTCCTCACTAGAGCTCTTGCACTCCCTTGCACTCCAAAGGTGTTTCTCAGCTGAACAAATGAGCAAGAGACCTCTAAAAGAGGTGGTGGGGATGTATTTATACACCCCACAGTCGAAACCAACCGTTACCTGCCAACTCAGCAAAATACGAGGTGACCGGACGCGCCGGTCGCTCGTAACGGTCGAAATCCTGAAATGTCGGCTGAGTGACCGGACGCACCGGTCAAGGGTGACCGGACGCGTCCGGTCGTGCAGGGAGCTTACTGTAAGTTGACCTGACGCGTGACCGCGTCCGATCGGTGAAGACCGGATGCGTCCGGTCGTCAAAGGACCTTACTGGAACGTGACCGGACGCGCCGATCACACCCCAGTCGCGTCCGATTAGGTAGTTTCCCTCAAGTGACACATGTCAGCCTAACCACCGAGTCCGGTCCTCGCAAGAGCCGCGTTCGGTCGTCAGCGCCGAAACTCAGTCGCGGATTTGAACTGACCGGACGCGTCCGGTCAAGCCAGGGACCGCGTCCGGTCAAGGGAAAAAACCTTTAAACACTCCGAAACGCGACGCAACTTGAACCAAGTTGCTTCCAACTAAACTTTGAGCTATTCTAGAGCTGCCTAGTGCTAAGTTTGACAAGTGTGCACCACACCTAAACATAAGACTTATCTAGGTCAAGCTACCCGCTCACGCCCCCTTTATAGTACGACCAAAAGAGAAAACAAAGATCCTAACGACTATTCCGAATGTAACTCAACACCTCGACATCCGGAACTAACCGTCCTTAATCTTGATGTCACTCCTTTGAAAACCGAAACGATTTCCATCAAGGGGCATGAATACCATGGTGCCCAAAGCAGTTACCAACTCCATGACCTAACTTACCAAGGTTTCTGCAAAACACACGTTAGTCATGGTAATAAAGCGTTGTCATCAATTGCCGAAACCAACTCTCGGGGCCTAGATGCTTTCAAAAGGAAGTATGGCGGATCGATCCTTAACCGACACAGACGGGGATAGATCCACACCCAAGACCTCCATGCCTTATTGCTTCACTATCAACATCCCGCCCGGTCTAAGTTCATTATTAACACTTGGTTCTTTTTCACGATAGCAAATATAGCCAACCGTGACCAAATACTTCCTACTTTGTAGGTGATAGGAGATCACCTGACATTACCGTTCTAATTAAGCAAGGCTAAGCATATAGACGATCCTATCTACATAGGATTCATGGATTCGTATATCTGGACAAGGAATGATATAATGCAGCAAGGGTTCCAAACAACTCCTACCACTTAATGCAACAATACATATAACATGTATAATTAATTGCTTTGAAAGTAGGAGGCTTATAATGCTCCGGGGCTTGCCTTAAACAAACGAGGATGGTTCGGGGTTCAGCGTTCAACCACGGTTCCTCCGTCTCCTCTGGTTCCGTCGGACTGGGCCTCCTGCCCCCGAATTGGCTCCAACTCCACCGGGTACGTCTTGTGGAACTTTACCATCGTCACGCTCCTCGGTACACCTATTGCATGTATATGCACCAATGAATCTCATGTATGCACATATGTGACATGATGAGCTTATGAGCATGTATGCATGATGAATGTGATGAATAATGCAACAATCTAAGCAATAAAAGTCAAGCTACATAGTGCTCTATTCAAATTACTTTAAGAGTAGGTGCAAATTTCCTCTTTGGTATTAACATGTTTAAACATCCCTAAGTAACCACTAAGTACCACAAAGTTCATACTTAGCACACATATAACAAGTTCCAGAAATTTAGCGTATTGACATGTTGACCGCAACAATTTATAAAGTTCATAACTAGAGTTCTATAACTCCAATTGATATGCATGAGGACAATCCGGAAAGATTATGAAATTTTCTACAATTCGTTTATCATTTACCAGGTCGAAATAGCATACACACAGAAACTGTTCTAAAAAACATAGAGCAAAACAATTCTGACTCGCACTTTGAACAGCTGCCATTTCTAAACCATGAGTCCAAATGTCACCAAATTTACCAGCAACTAGTTCATGAAGTTCTTAACAACTTTGTTATAGTTCACCAAACATGAAAGCATCATTATCATAGGTTAATTCTCTTAACTAGCAAATCTGTCCAGAATGGCAGATTCTCTAAATTAAATAATTAATGATGATGCAAAAGCACAATTAGACCAAACCAACTTTACTAACAGCTAGAGCATGTTAAAGTAACACCAGATCATATCATGTTACTTGCATATACATTTATTTAATTGACCTTTTCTATTTATTTAATTGCATAGGCATAAATGGCAATAAATATACAAATGTGCCCATAAATTCTAATAAAATTACAGTAGCACATACATACTACCAGGAGGTTACCATAGAAGTTTCCGCTCAATTTGACAAGTAGTTTAAGAGGTATCAAAATACATAGAAAGATAAGCACTATAAAGCCTATAACAAAGAAATTTCATAACGGGAGCAAATGACCTTCAATAAGACTAAAAATTTAACTAGAGCATCTTTATATCATGACTAGCATCTCACAAAAATTTCATGGCAATAGGATTACTACACAGGGAGATACAAAATTACCAAAATCACACAATTAATTAAGATGCCTAGCAAGATTAAATACAAACTTCAGAAAGCACTAAATAAGATACCACATATTATATTTTCTAAATAAACTAGATATCATTTAGAGCACACCAAAATAGCACGACTCAGGTTTACTCCAATTACAATAGTATGGTTCCAAATAAGTTTGGCTTTAAGCCAAGCCAAGTCATCAGCAAACCAACTCAATAGACAAGTCATACAACAATATAGTCTCTTCTCCTTCTAAATATAGAAGTTTTTATTCCACGTGGGACCCACTTACTCATCCTCTTCCCTTCCTCATCGGAACAAAATCGGCAGCCAAGAACCAAGATCGATCCAGCGCCTCCGCCCACTGGTGGCCAGATGGCATCCAAGATGAGCCGTTCCTCAGCTTTCAGCGTTATAGGGAAATGGAGAGACAGGCAGATGGTTCCTGTCGGGTACCAGTAAAATGGGGTACCCCATTTTCACCGCAAAACCATCCACCAAGGCAAATATTATGGCCCACGGCCCATTACAGCTGGCCCAGGCCTTACTCTGCTCAAAACCAAAGCCAAAGGACAAGCGCCTGAGCCCCCAAGCGCTCCTCCGCTTCGTCCGACCTCCTTCTGTCTCATCTGACCCCCGTGATGTCATCCAGGCGCTCGAGCCCTGTGACGTCATCAAGGCGCTCGACCCCCTTTGCACAGCTACTGCTTCGCTCGACCCCCCCACTATAACACACTGCCACGGGTACGCACGGACCCCTACCTTTTACTATTGAGGAATAGGAGCTCGCCGCATCGTGCAGGATCACCTGGGAACTTGTAACACCTGATTCATGATCCGGTCAAGGCTTCCATGGATCTTTCTCGCCCCCCACAGTAGTAATAGGGAGAAGCTACGCTACGCTGCACCCTATCATGTCTGCCTCAATGGGGCGGGGAGGAACGACCGTCTAGGCCCCCCACCTTTTCATCGGCACAACTTCAGTGCCACAAAATCTTCTTCATCATGACACCATGTCAGGGTATGGCTTCGCCGCATCATCTACAGCCACGACACGCTGCCACCACAACGACGACTGTGCGAATGTACGAACAGAGAGGAAAGCTAGCAATAGGGAGCACCTTAGGGCCTTTTCTTTCTATTTTCGTACATCCAGATACTGTAACCTGACCCCTCCCTTTGCATACTATAAAAGGGGAGGGATGGACCCTCAACAGAGGGGTGAGACGAAAAACAATGCCCAACAATGGCAATGTACTAAGCACACACCCAAAACACTCGAACGCACCCACTCACAGAGACCTGGGAGCCATCCCTCTCTCGACTAGCTTGTATCCCCCTGCTACAAGCATCCCGGTGCAAAGCAACACGAGCAGCAGCGCGCACTGGATGTAGGGACGTTTGGCCTGAACCAGTATACATCTTGTGTCCACCTTGCACACCATCAGAGGCTCCGACGCGTAGCATCGTTCACTTGTCCCGTCTCTAGACACCCCCCGGTTCTAGAACACCGACAGTTGACACGCCAGGTAGGGGCCTCTGCGCGTCACGTTCTACTTCACCAAGTCTCCGATGGCCAGAAACGACATCAACTTTGCTCCGGGATCCCACATTTGGTTTGGGAGCCTTGAGTTCATCGTCATCGGGGAGGGCTACGACCTCGACCTCCTTCCACCGACCAGCGAGCCCACCAGCTTCTCCGAGTTGGCGGCCAACCTACGACTCCGCTTCGACGAGTTGAAGGGCACATGGCCCGACAAGTTCAGCTACCCCAGCATACCACGAGTTGGCCAGCCCTGTCATGACAAAAAGGTTCGTAAATCATCAACAAACATCTATCATCTCAATCTAGAGGCAGGAGAGGTACCCCAACAACTCATGCGCTCCATCGCCGACGTCTTGGCGTCGGCCGAGACTAGCTCCAACTCCAACTTCCTTGACTTCGACAACGACAACGACAACGAAGGCGGCACCAGCTTCACCAGGCTTCGAGAGATGCAACGCTTTTTGCGCATCAGCAACTACCTCCTCGATGACGAGCCATGCAATGACGACTTCGTTGATCGCTTCGACGGCTATGAGCTTTCATGGTCATAAAGGGAACAACTTGGTCCCTAGACAGAAGTTGGTAAAACAATCACCAAGCCCATCTCCCATTGTTTTCATTATTAATACTGCTATTAAGTTGTTCTTTAGAATCTTCCTTTAAGTTGCTCTTCATATCCCTTTGCAATGTTGTGTATACAAGTCATCATATGCATCATGGTCATACATGCATCATACTGCATCATTTGCACACGGTCCGAATCCGGCTCTGGATTTCGTAGGCTGGCCCTGCGAAGGGGTTTCGACAGTCGCTCCAAGTCAATAGAGTGAGGGATGGAATGAGGAGTGGCACACTAGTGGCCGGTACCCGGTTGCACCGAGCACCATATGGGACTCTTCGATCCAAGTTCGAGTCTTGGTGAACACTGGTCCAGGGTATTTTATTAGAAAAAGGCAACGAGCCGCCGGGGATGGTCGAACGACCCTGGTTACCCTGCTGAACCAGTCGTCAAGAGCCAGGGGTCGGTCACTAGCTACCTTCGTCGGATCCCTAACGAATGGGAACCGAGGCCCCGCTCGAACTGAGAAACCTGTTAGCAACTCAAACGGGCACCACGTTTCAACCCTAGGCGAGAGGGATGATGTGCCGCTGTCCAACCCCTCCTTTGTGGACAAAAAGCGCGAGGGGAATGCGTTGGGCCTCCTGACCGGATCGACGCACAAGCGAAGATTTTTGGAGGCTCAGATTCATACGCATAACTACTTTCTTATTTCAAAGGCCCATCGAGGCCCATGTGTAGGTACGACATCTACCCGGGCCATCGCCCAGAGTCAGGAAGCGCCCGAGGGCAAAAAAGTCCGGCTGACGGCTATCCCTTCCATGCGCCAGCATTAAGGGACACCGACCCCGTCTCGGGACGCGGCAGTGGCAGTAGTCACATCAACCCTAATATGCTATGCGCACCCGAGAACGGTTCCTTCCTCGCAAAGGACCCTACCAAACTCATCACCGGCGATGCTCTGGCGACATTTTATACTAACTGCATGCTAACCCAAAAATGTAAACAAAATATAAAACCAAACACCGACTAATTCATCATAAGAGGTCAGATACAAAAGGCGTCGATGCGCCATAGGTAAAGAAAAACATAAAGAAAAAACCCTAACGAGGAGGGAGCCTCGCCAGCACCTCTGCAGCAGGAACGTGGGCGGCCACCGCCTCCCTCGCTGGGCCATAGCGCGCTACTAGGTCCTCATGGCGGTGCAAAGCAACACGAGCAGCAGCGAGCACTGGACGTAGGGACGTTCGGCCCGAACCAGTATATATCTTGTGTCCGCCTTGCACACCATCGGAGACTTCGACGTGCAGCATCGTTCACTTGTCCCGTCTCTAGACACCCCCCGGTTCTAGAACACCGACAGTTCCGTGTGGGCCTAGCTCTTGGAGGGGAAGGATACATGGCCGCCATGGCCGCGAGGATGGAGGTGCCCGCGCACGGTGCCATAGTGTCGGCGGCTGAGCGAGCGACGGGCACGGTGCTGTGATGGCGGCACGACCAGTTGTCAGATGGGGACATGACTGCTGTGCCGCGATAACTACGGCTGCGTGTGCGAGGACGACAGCGGCCGGATGCGTGCAGATAACAGCGGTAAGGACGACGCGGGCCGACGCAGACAACGGCGGCGAGGTGTCCGAGTGGCGGCCTCGCCCTCCTCCCCTCCCCACGGCGTTACGGTGGCAGCCCATATCCCTTCTCTCTCGTCTCTAGCGCGGACCTCCGTCCTCGCGTCCACGGCGCAGCCCAGCATGGAGGACGACGGCTGCTGGGAGCCGGACAGTGCGCGGAAATGGACGGATAGCATGCGAGCTACGGAGTAGACAAGATGGTGCTCGCGGGCCCCACAAAAGCATGGGGAACTAGGCAAGCGCTCGACGCCAGAAGTTGCGACAAGCAGCTTGGCTCTTCCCTTTTCTCTCTCATCCACGTAGGACAAGCTGACATGTATTGTTGTACCTGCTCTAAAAGTGAGTGTTTCATCCCAATTTCATTTCATTTTACATGCCATGACAGTCTTGGAAACAATGTTATGAAACCCTCTACTGAGACTGGCCTTAGGAATCTACACCATTGCCACCTCACCTTCTAGACGAGTGCCACATGATGACCTTTAACTGTCCACAACAAAGCCGATGCTTCGTCACTCTCTCATGTTTCAGCATCGACAAAAGCCAACATTGTGGGCAGTCTTATCCCCTGCCTCCGCTTGCATGCCACTGCGACCTGTGGCTCTAGCTATGCCGCCGCTGCGGCAGACCTACCCATAGGGCGAGGTGGGGCAGCCGCCCTACCTCCCCTCGGGCGGGACCCCAATCCCCGGAGCTGGAGATGGCAAGCGACCAGCTGATGGCAGACGCGACGACTGAGGCTGTTGCGATTTAAGGTTGAAGACGATGATCGAGTGGAGTTTCTGCGGGCTACAGCTGCCTTTGGTGGAGTCGTGGGTCTTTTTGGACTGGGCCGTCTACATTGGCCCATCGAGAGGAGAGGCAATTGTCGCGCCTGTGTGTGCCTGGCGCTGCCTGCTGCTAGTTACTTTGCCCGGCGTGTGTGTTCTGGAGCCAGGTGTGCTCGAGGACGACAAGGAACTGCACCTTCCACTTCCACAGCACCAGCGCCGGCCCTGGGAAGCATGGGCACAGGTAGAACTGTAGAAGCTTCATCCGTTGCAAAGAAGCGGTAAGAAAATATGTTATCCTTGCTGCAACTTTGGTTTGTTCAATATTTCAATAGTTGAATTGTTGCTGGGTGGTCGTAGAAAATGAGTAAAAAATGGATTCTTCATTAGTCAATTCCATAATTTAGTATATGTAAAGAGCTTATACATGAGAAGTAATCATTTGAATCCTTGTCTTTATCATCCATTTGTCGAATTCCTACTTAGGATAGAATTGTTACGTGATACCGATACAAATATGATATACATATGTGGTTCAACTGAAATGTCGAGTTAAGTTAGGCATACATATATGCCTAATGGTCCACCCTACCTGCAATTTCTGGCTGGGTCCGCCACTGAGATTGCTCCGTTATGTGCGCCGCCGAGGAGGGATGCTTGCAGTGCAGGTGATCTGAGCTCAAGTGGAACTTGCTTTTTCAATAAAAGTTCGAACATGGTTTTGATGCTATGCTGTGTGCAATGCAAGATTTTGTCACGTTAAAAAAAAATAAGAGAGGATGATGGCCTTACATTGGGCTACTTTGTGCTAGTATAGTACATACGTTTGAGTGGAATATTTATTTAAAGAAGAAAAGTGTCGTTTAGCTACAAATATATACGTTCCACTTTAATGGAGATACAGGCCCTTTCACGTTATATTGCATGACCTTGTGTTTGAGCACGTATGCTATTTTCTTATATAAATCAATCAATTTTCAAGAAGCCTGTGACATGTTTGAAATTACATACACCATATCCGGCCTCCATCCTGTAGTCTTTTTTTTTTAGAAAAAGGGTTGGATTTTATTGATATAGAACTTTTACAACCAGCCCCTTTACTGGACACCCCTGAATGAAAGAAAAATTACACATAAGTTCTTTGTAGAAGCAACCAGTGCCCGTCGCTGCCGTCGACCGTTGTGGCACCACAACCTGGAACTTCTCCACCTCCCGCAATGAAGAAAGTAATCCAGAACGAAGCTTACGGCCGATACCCTAGTCGACGAAGAGTCTTCAAGTTTCACGGCCATCAGTAGCACACCAAAAGCATGCTGTATAACCGTTGAACGCCCTGGCCAAACCTCACATTCACCAGGATCAGACGCCAGTCGCTCCGCTAGCCAACCCCAGTCGACATGCAGCGAACCCTCAAGGGGAATCAAAGAACACCAACTTGTAACAAGCTGGTGGATCACAAACCTCACAAGGCTACCGCAATCAACAGATCTAGCACCTTGGAGGGAGCAAAATATCCTCCAGCCTCCAGTAGCCATGTCGTTGGCGCCAAGGCCGACGGGGCTGCTCAAGACGTGAATGCAGCCGGAGAAAAGAAAACCACGGAAGAATCGAGCAAAGACGCATAAGAAACCAATAAGGATAACCTCGTCAGTGCTAGATCCTCCGATAGAAACACCAAAGCCACGCATCCCACACCCATCGACCACCGTCAGACACCAATCGCCCCCAACATCAAATCCACCAGAGAAAACACGAGGGATGCAAAAGAAAACCAACGATTTCCTCACTGGGATGAAGTCCAACCCTAAACCAACAAAAACTAACCTAATAGGAAGGGAAAAGGCTACCAGCCGCCGGATCCGCAACTCCCCTTGCACATCGGCGCCCAGAAGGACACCGACGGCAAGGGGAAACCGGCGAATCCGGCGCCAGGACGGAGTCGCCTTCGAGTCACCCGTGATCTACTGTAGCATGGGGAAAGAAGACCGCAGCGTGGAAGTGTCTCTCCTGTAGTCCAGTAGTAGTACTCTTACTCTACGAAAAATAAAGTGGCCCAAAGCTTGCAAGCGGCCCACGTGCAGTACAACAATACATGTCAGCTTGTCCTACGTGGATGAGAGAGAAAAGGGAAGAGCCAAGCTGCTTGTCGCAGTTCAGTGGCCTAGAATATATGCGCTCGAGAGGATAAGTGCCATCATCCCATCCGCACACACCGCCGCCGCTAAGGCTGCCACAGCCCACAGCCTCCATCTTCTTCACAACACCACGAGCCATCGCACGCGCAAAGCTCTTCACATCCACTTCCAACCAAACACGCACAAGCATATCCATAGTTGATCAAGGAGGTTCTGATGCAAAATAGGCATGCACGTCAGCATTGAGAAAAGATTCGGCCAGCATGCATGCACGGCAATTGGCAAATTACCGCGCGTGTTCTGAACTTCTGATGAAGTTCTGCAGCGAACAAGGGCCTAGGTACGCATGTGCACTTTAGCATGTTCAGTGAACTAACGTAGGGCTGGTTTAGTTGGCGAAAATTTTGGCAAAATGGTACTGTAGTAGTTTCGTTGTTATTTGACAATTAGTGTCCAATCATGGTCTAATTAGGCTTAAAAGATTCGTCTCGTAAATTTCGTCTAAACTGTGTAATTAATTTTATTTTTTATCTATATTTAATACTTCATGCATGCGTCCAAAGATTCGATGTGATGGGGAATCTTGAAAAATTTTAGGAACTAAACAGGCCTGTAGTATGTTCAAACAAAAAAAAGTGAACTAACTGTTCGCACACGAACATGTCACCGTGTGCCCTGGCGATGAGCGCGATACGCAGGACACGTCGCCGGAGGAGCCTCGCCGGGAGTACGATACGCAAGACATGCTGGCAAGGTCTCTTGAGATCCAGAACCCCACATGCCCGGGAGGAACCCTGTCAGGGCGCGCAGCGGCTATGGGCTAGAAGACTTGATAATAAAAGATAAAAAGTAGATGTATATTGATAGGTTCGATTATGTGTTGTCAATCGACCATCATCCTTTATATTTATAGGGCCGCTAGTCTTTTCATACAAGAGTCCATCTCAATATACAATAGAGGTTCGGCCGCCATGTTAATTTTCCAAAACCCCATTCGGCCATAAACCCAAAGTCACGCTATTCTCTCGTAAACAGGATGTGCCCCTTTCTACCCAGCCAATCACGTGAGAGAGCTTCAAAACAATCACGTGTGCATGCATCTCTGATCTTTTCTTTCCATATACTTCCATACCGGAACTGACCATAACTCCTTTAATCTTGATATCGGCATGCATCATCCTTTCTTTATCCACCTATATACAGCTCCATCCTTTCCCTGTACGTGTAGGTGTAGCTGCTTCTCGTGTAGTCGTTGAAGTCCTGGTCTTGTATTGATAACCGGGTAGCAAGCGCATGCTAATGCTAGACACGTACAGCTAGCCTAGGCGCACAAGTCTGCTTAAATATCGGAAAGCACCTCTGGTATGTCTAGATAAAATACTGACTTGTCTTGCCAATGCAAAAAGATGTCTGCCAGCAATGCATGCATATCTTCCTCTATCTTCAAATTGTCTTGAATAGTTAAATAATTAATCGGCACAACAATAAACAATAGTATATAGCAGCCGAATTAATTAAGTAATGCAAAGGACTAGACTAGCTATCCTATACATCAAATTTGGCTATCATATTCTCATGTTAAAAACTATCTGAGCCAAATTTGAGTGTCAACACTAACGTAGTGCTCCCTCCGTTCCAAATCATAAGTCGCTTTCACTTTTTTTTATTTGCTATAGTTGATGCTTATGCTGATTTGCTGTGGGAGGAAAAATAAGTCCCGCTGAAGTAGTGCTGCAGAACGCAGTGAGAAAGCTTCCAGGCTGGAGTAGCTTGTAGTAGAGCACATAATTGGACTGGCTCAAGCACCAAGCAGGGTTCTTTCTCATCATCGTCATCCGTCCATCCATTCCAGAAGTCAGAAACGTGCATGAGTTTTTCTTTGTGTTCTAGATAACCTGAGAAATCATAGCTAGCCGCCAAGCCCTCGAGGCCTGGACGCATGCAGACGAAAATGGTCGTCTCGAGCTCTCCATCCATCGCCATCCCTCCCGGCTGCGACTTGCGCGCTTCCCCGGGCAACAGCAGCAAAGGCGCCGGACTGGATTCCTCCCGAAAGCCCCGGGCAACTAGAGCGATTTCCTCCCGAATGCACGTGTCTCTATCCGAACAGCAATAATTCACATGATTTGACACAGTCACACAGTTAGCTGGGAGCACGGCATACATGCATGCAGGTTCAGAGATCAAGCAACCACAGGCGGTTCAGCTTATATTGGGCAGCTGTGTTCAGTCAAGATTAGAGATCAAGAGAGGGAATGAATTGTCTAATTAGTTCTTTGAGTTGAACTAGAGAGAACCACGGATATTTGGATTTGGATTTCCACGGGTTAACCGGCCTGCCTCGAGGTAACGGCAAATTAGAGACTACTGACTGATGACACCAGCACAAAGCAGAGTCAAAACACATGGCCTGAATCTGAATGATGACGGCCTTTGTTTTCAGACCCAGAAGAAGTACACTCTTCTGGGTTGTGTAGCCGAAGAGTGAGAGCGAATGGAAGACTTTGAATGAGCTGAGAGAGTTGTGTAGCCGCTGGGGGTACTATTTGGGGACAGGTTGCATGAAGAAGAAAGATGATACGGTGACAGCAGTTCCAGAAGTACAACTGCCAGAATTGCGTGTCACAAGAACTGCAATTGACAAGAACACAAAAGAGGCGAAAGGAAAGCTCTGCTTCCCTTGTTATATCAGAAGCAAAACCAGTGAATACCTGGTTTGGTACTCCTACTGGAAGCAAAGGGAAATAGAAAAGGATGTGAATTCTTCCTGTTTGTATATCTATCTCAGCCCTTGCATTTTCTAGAAGTTATTTTTACATAGATGGAAAAAAGATAGGATTGAGGCGCATCTCTCCAATTGATCGGCTAAGACAAAGCAGTTCAAAGCAAAGGTTTTGTTATTGAAAGCACTACTTTTACATATATATGAAGATGAGTTTTATCAAATCCTGTGGTGACTGTCCAAGATAAAAATGTCTACGCCCAAACTCACGACTCGGCGAGAGCCGCCGCCGCCGTCCCTTGCCTCCACCGCTGGTCCCCCTCCCTTCCCCTCTGGCATCTCGCCGGAGGCCGGAGGGAGTGGGGTGGGGATCCATAGTTTTTAATAAGTTTCCTAGTAGATCGAGTCTTAGGGTTAGAGTCTCTCAAGTTTCTTGGCATTGGGGATTTATCTCCTCTCCGGCGACGGCGAGGTATAGGGTGGATTCATTTTTTCCATAGCGGCTCTGTTGAAGATGAGGGCGACAACGGCGTCAGCAACTTCCTCGGCATGACGACATGGTTTCAGACGGCGATATCAAGGTGGAGATGATGTCACCGCCATAGAAAAATTTTCTCTGGTCTTTTCTCCGTTTTGTTGTGGTTAGATCTGACCACGACGAAGGACTAGGGAGTGGCAAAAAGAAGAAGGAAGACACAAGAAAGAAGAAGTTTCTCAACTCCGCCTGCAGAAATGTTGGCCGTCGTTCGTTGGGCATCTGTTCTTAGCCCTTTTGCCGAGTGTTTGTCTGTGCGGACATCCATATGAATCGTCACACAGGTTGGATTTGAGATTTGGAGCTATACAGAACGTGAGTGCAATTTAGATGATCAGTTTCTGGATACACATAATGTATTCCAGAGTGCTTGTAATGTGATGATGTACTCAGCTATAATCTAATACTTCTTCTTTCGTCTAAAAAAAGATACCCATTGAAACACAATCTCCATCCTCAGTTAGAAACATACTCTTAGGCTGTAATTTTTTTGTGGCATATACAGAATTTGCTCATCTGTACTTGTTACCGATTTGCTGGCACTCGGACGTCTGGACGGTTCAGTGGCGTCGATTGGACGCTCACGTGGCCATCCAACAGTTGTCATCTAATGGTGGGGTCCTATACTAATCAATGTATTTCTTCTTCACTCGTTAGCCACGCTACGACATGCTTTGCTACCTACTTGTTGATGTCGGATGTGGTCCAAATCACACACCAGAAAGGGCATTGGACGCCCGGGCCGCTACGGACCGGAGAACACAGCAAGATATCACTCTTTCATGGTGAAGCACGGAGAGGTTTACAAGCAAACCACCAAAGGATAACCAATCGCGATTACGTGACGAAGAACTGGCTAGTTTTCAGGCAAACTAGCAAAGGAACCGCCGAAACTCTCGCCCGTGAGGGACCCCATCAGGGCAAGGACGTCGTCGGGTTGCCCTTGGTTGGCTGGCAAGCCTAAGACGTCATCCTTGGTCATGGATCAAGGGATGAACAACATGGAGGTTGAAGGAGAAGAGAAAAAGGGTAAAAGGAGTAGATTGATTTGTTTGTATGACGATTGGATAGATGGGAACTCAATCGGCCATGATCCTCTCATATATATAGAGGGGGTGGTCTTATCCCAGTAGGAAACCTCTCCAAGGCTTATTTTCTAATTTTTCCACATCTAAAAACCGATCTAGAAACAAATCGGTTCGAGATCTGAAAGTCAGATTCGGAATAAACACCTACCGGTAGTACCGGTCCCCACCGGTAGTACTGGTAGTTCATTTTCATGAAAAACTGTGTCTTCCTCCGCCAGCCACCGGTAGTTCATACATTTTCTCGGAGGCATAACTCTCTCATCCGGACTCCAAATTGGATGTTCCATATATGTTTTTTGACCATCTCGATGAGAGGAACGCAATGGTGAAGTCTGTTATACATTTTGATAACTTCACAAAATAAACATTTTTGGTTGTCAACATATGCCTCCTGTTTTCAGGTTTATGATGCATAAACATGAAAACACTTGATCAAACAAACATAATTAAACCAAACAGCAATGATACCCATCTCATCGGCTATATGGTGACTAAGGGCGATGTATACATCGGCCATTTTCTTTTAAGGGCGATACATGTATCGGCCATTGTTTGCAGAGCACTTAGGCTTCTTGCCAAACACTTGGAAAATACTTTTTTAAGTATCTTCCATTGAATGCTACTTTGAGACGTTCACCTTGCAATGTCTCTAGCAAATAAGAATTACCGCTCATGACTTTGATCACTTTATAAGGACCATCCCAATTTGGTGACCATTTGCCAAACTGATTGCTCTTCTATCCAATAGGTAGTATGGTTTTCCACACTAATTCTCCTACTTGGAAAGATTTGCTCTTGACCTTTTTGTTGTATGCCCTGGCAACTCGAGCTTTATCTTTCTCTATCTCCTTGAGAGTTTTAATCTTACATCAGTTACCTCATCGATGTTATCCATCATCAAATCATGATACACAATGGTTGATAGATCATTTTGTTTAGCAAGCCTGTATGCATCCAAATTTACCTTGATAGGCAACATGGCCTCTTGACCATACACTAGGTCAAAAGGAGTAATTTTTCTAGCACCGTTGAAAGTCCCTAGTTTGGTTTTGGCTAATTGATGAAACCTAGGACTAACCTTTGTATCTAAGTGGATGATTTAGATAAAGGTGGTCATTGAATATGAGACATGACATTGACTCATATGACCAAGATGGTGAAGGCCAAGATGAAGCTTGGCTCGATGGACCGGTTGTGAAGGTGAAGGGCAAGTCGAGGCTTCGAAGCGAAGGACCATGTGATGGTGAAGCTTGAGCAAGACTTGGTGCCGACGGACCGATGCAACGGTGAAGAGCAAGTGAAGTCAAGGTCGATGGATCGAGACAGTCATGTGATGATATGAAGTGGATCATATCATTTGGAGAAACAAAATGGGCTCAAGACAAAGGTATAACCATAAGGCCATTTTGTTTTACACTCAAGACACCATAGAGGGTGTGAGTGGTTTAGGGTCGATAGCCGAACTATTAAGAGGGGAAGTCTTATCGGTTATTCGACGCACGGGTGCCACTAGGTGAATTCATGAAGTGCATTGCATGTAGGGCCTAGTGAGCTAACTGGAAAACCTTTGAAAATGATTGAGAAAAAGCTAACACACAAGCACATGGAGATGTACACTTGATGGTGTTGGCACATTTGCAAAGGTGACGTTGGTCGCGCTGTGGCTTGCGGGTAGAGAGGGGTTTGGGTTCCTCTCTCCCTCCCGCCGAGCGTGCGAGCGCGGGATTCAGGCGATTTCAGGGAAATGAAATGCCTATTTTCCACTACGCCGGAAGTCGGAAACAGAGGCGAAAGGAGGTCACAGAGGTGACCGGACGCTGCACCGGACGCGGTCACGATTTGACCAGACGCGTCCGGTCTGTACAGCGCAGTAGTCAGGCGTGCGGGCTAGGGTTTGCAACCGGCGCGTCCGGTCACTCGCGGGACCGGCGCGTCCGGTCAGGCGCCCTGAGGGAACTGCAGTTCGTAAGGTCGATCAGACGTGGTGCGTGTCCGGTCACACATGATCGGACGCGTCCGGTCGTTGAGGGAGCTTACTGGACTCCAACCGGACGCTGGCACTGTCGCGTCCGGTCGTTTTCTGGAGCGCGTCCGGTCGGTGCTTCGCGGGCGCGGGTGCTGTGCGCACCGACGCGTCCGGTCGGTTGAGCAGCGCGTCCGGTCATAGCGTTTGACCGTTGGCGCGCAGTGACCATTGGAGGATCTGGCGGTCACGTTTGAATCTGGATGGACACGTGGACGGTGCAGGGGGGTCGGACGCAGTTGAGTGCGTCCGGTCAGTTTCGATCGGCGCATCCGGTCGTCCCGAAAAAACGGTCAGTGGAGTGGCAACGGCTCTATTTGTATGTGATGCTTATAAATACTCGTTGGCCGGCCCTTGGGGAGCTCGCTTGGCATTTCTAACACTCTTGTGCATCCTTTGAGCTAAAGCTTCTCCTCCCACTCATCTCTCTTGCTTGATTGCAAATCAAAAGTGAGATTGAGTGATCCCAAAGTGCATTGCATAGCTTGAGGGCATCTAGTGGCACTTGTGGGTGGTTTAGCCGGTGGATTTCTTGTTACTCTTGGAGACTACCGCTCCTAGCCGGCTTGGAGATTGTTGGAGGCATTGGCAAGAGAAGGTGATTGTTCTTGGCCACCTCCGGTTGATTGTGAGAGGTTCTTGTGCTTTCCTCGGCGGGACGCCAAAAGCAACTCTAGTGGAATGCGTGTGTCATTGAGTTACCTCACTTGAGAGTGGTGTCTTGCGGTGCCTTGCGGGACGTGCCTTGAGGGGCAAGTGACTTGAGGGTCACACCGGGAAACCATCTAAGTGTTGGTCGACACAACCGGTGACGTAACTTGTCGGTGCACAAGTGAACACCGGGTGAACAAAAATATTGTGTCTCTTGTCTTCCGGTGATTGGTCGTCATATTGTGTTGTTGTCAATATTGATTGATTGTATATCATCTTGGTGATTGGCAACATCTTCTCTTCACCGTCGGTATAAGAATCACAATCCTCTCTCTTGCACTTACTTTTACTAGATTATCTTGTGTAGCTCTAGTGGTAGCTTTGCTAGTAGTGTTGTTAGCTTGTTCTCTAATGTTAAATTAGTGACATAGCACTTGTGTGAACTAGAGATCATAATCTACTAGACTTGTGGATAGGAGACTTGCATCACATCCCTTGGCTAAGCAAAACTCGCTTTACGCCGTTTGTTATTCTAACAAGTTTTCTTAGTGTATTTTGTAGATTTTTTGATAGGCTATTCACCCCCCCTCTAGCCATCTAGGACCTTACAACCGTGCCTTGAAATGCGATGTGCCCATAGAGCTTCAGACAATACTTCATGCCACCTTCTTGAATTCTCCTCAATTTTCTTCTTGATAAGCTTGATCAAAGTCTTATTACTAGACTCAGCTTGGCCATTAGCTTGAGCATAGTATGGAGATGATTTGAGCAACTTGATCTTATATAATTCGGCAAAGCCCCTCACTTCCTTAGACATAAATGACGTCCCTTGATCTGTAGTTAATGTTTGGGGTATGCCGAACCTATGAATGATATGCTCAGTGATGAACTCAATAACCTCCTTATGTGTCATATTCTTCAAAGGAACAACTTTGGTCCACTTAGTGAAATAATCTGTAGCAACCAACACAAAGCGATGTCCCTTGGAAGATGAGGGATGAATTTGGCCAATGAAGTCTAGCCCCCAACCGCGAAAAGGCCACAGTTTGATTATAGAATGAAGCGTAGCAGCAGACACTAGTTGAATATTTTCAAACCTTTGGCACTCTTCACGTCCTTTATAGTAGCGAAAGCAATCAGTCATCATAGTAGGCCAATAGAAACCGGCTCTACGCAATAACCACTTCATCTTCAGGGCCGATTGATGCGTACCACAAATACCTTCATGGACTTCTCCCATAACTATTCTTGCTTGATCAGTTTCTAAGCACTTCAGTAGCAAGTCTTCGACAGTATTTCGGTAAAGCTAATCATTGTGCAACACATATTTGAAAGCACTTCACCGAACACTTTTATCAACTTTGGCACTTGGATCTCGTAGATATGCCAATAAGAGAGTCCTTCAATCATGTAAATCGGCCCTAACATCACTAGAAGTTTTGCTATGCCGATTTGAGAGTTCATCATGCACATTGGCCGGGCTGGCCACAAGAGAGTCGGCTAGGCCAACTGGTAAAGTCGGCCAAGCCAACTGGCTTGCCAGAGAATCGGGGTCAGCTAGACCGACTAGGGCAGTCAGCTTAGCCGATTCTTCCGCACTTAAACGACAAAAATATAAATCTTCATGCATCGGTTGTTCTTGAATATGAAAATTACGCCCACCAATGTCATAGCCAGATGCTTGCTGAGCTAACATGTTGGTCTTTTGATTTTCATGCCTTAGAGTATGCCGAATTTGAAATTCAGCAAAAGAACCAATGATATCAAGGCAAGCATCAAGACAAACTTTTAGTGACTCTTCTAAGCATTGAAATTCACCAGCAACTTACTGCACCACTAGTAAAGAATCACCATAGGCTTCAACATGTCATACTTCATGGATTGCAATATAAGCCAAGCCGAATAAGAAAACTTCACATTCGGCTTGAATTTTGGTGCAAATGTAATTTTAATCGGCTTGATATCTCAAACAATACTATCGTGAGAAATAATGATTATGCCAACACCTTCGCCTTATTTGCAAGCCGATTAATCATATTGTCACATCCATGAAGTAAATCCAAAATGCATATGTCATGCCCCCCGGGCCTGAAAGCCATCAAAGTAAATTTCATAGGGCATTCTAATAGCACGATGGTCACAAAGCACTCATCGGCTATATTTTTACACTAAAGGTGATACCAAAATATCGGCCATATGAATTCATCCACAAGAGCATGCATAACCGAAATAAATATTTTGGCTCTTGATCATTGATAAGCAAAATAAGTTGGCAACCCTCCGAAACATACAGATCCATACCAAGGATCAAAATAAGGAGCTGAGGGATAACCATGCATACCAAGGGATGAATTCCATATTGGCATAGGTAGAGAACATGGTTGATGCCAAGACCAATGACTCCGATGATCTGGTGCAAACTTCCAACTTGACAATTGCTTCTCGAATCTTCTTCTTCTTTCTTTTACCTTTGTCGCACCACTTACTTGAGCATCATCCTTATGAGTTTGAATACTTCCTTTAGGAACCCAAGCAAAGCATTTTTCTCTGAGCTTCTCTGCACTAAGCTTTTGTAACTTCTTTTCTTGCCACTTTGGTAAACCGATTGAGCATGTCAGTTTTGCTTCTATTTTGGACAGCGGCAATTCTTTCTTGATTTTAGGCACTTTCATCTTCTTTTGTTCAAATTTGGCACCTACAACATCAATAGATGATTTCTCTACTTCTTTGCCATCATTAGCCGGATTTTTCAACAATGTAATCGGCTTTTCAATAGTTGAATTTAGATCTGAACTTTTATCTTTCCGGCCATCATACTTCACACGGTAAACTTGTTTTACCACTTTCTTCTTTACTTGAGCCCTGGACTGATTTTGATCAAATCGGTCTTTATAAGATGATGATTTCTCTGAATGTCTAGAGCTGCATATTCTACATGTTGTGGCCTGAAATATGGTGAAATATGTGCCTCTTGATCAAACCAGCTCCAAGGTGAATATGGATGAAAATGTGTGGGTTGTGGTCCATAATACATGGGAATTGGCTGCTCAAAAGGATAATATGTTGCTGTTGCGTGAGATCCATTCCCTTGCCAATTCCACTCTTGAGATTTGTTCTTTGGAGGTAATTTTGATGATTGGACTTTCTTTGATCGGTTGGCAATATTTGCTTCTCCTATCTTTTCATATTTAGCTAGAAGTTCCTCGAAGCTAAGCTCCAATCTTCTAGTGCTTTGTTTGCCATGACCCTTACCTCCATTAGCATCCTCCTTCTCCCCATCTTGGCAGACATGCTTCAGAGGAGGATCCTTAGTCGATTTCTCTGGCTCAATGAGATCAATCGACTTTTGCTTTAGTTGGAGAGATTTCACCTGCCCCCCAGTGCCTTCTGAAACTATGATAACATTGCTGTCCTCTTGAGTATCTTCAATTTGTAATTTATGGACAACAACCTTGTCATCACTTGAGGGCTCCACATCTCTCTCTTAGGCATTTGAGCCTTGAGCTTTGAGTGAATCAGCTATTGCAAGCCGATTCAAAATCTGTTTGCCATCAATACCAATTGAATCCAATTGGTCCATCTATTGAGCTTTAGAAAATTTCAATCGGCCTTTATCAATGGCCGATTGGATCACTCGATGAAACACATTGCAATTAGAAGTATTATGATCAGATGAGTTATGCCACTTGCAATATGTAAGCTCTTCTAAGTTTTGAATAGATGGCAAAGCGCTGTGATCGATGATTCTAATAAAATTATTCTTGAGCAAGATATCAAAGACATGATCACAAAAAGTAAAATCAAAGGTGTATTTTGATTTCTTTAGCCAATTCTTTTGTGGAGTCGGCTTTAAAGCTAGGCAAACGAAGGGATCAGATTTGTTATCAATCCATTCGGCCACATCTTTGCAATAAATTATGGGAAGCTTTAGCTTTGATGAAGTATCACCATCGGCCTTGCCATATGGCACAATGTGTTGGCCGATAGAATCTGAATTTATTTTATTATTAACAAATAAATTGCTATTCCCAATCGGTCTATAACAACTATTAGTAAGGATATCTCTAATAGATGCTGAAATTGAAATGGTATGACTGGATTGGAATTTAAGCAAAATATTTATGTTTTCTACCTTGTTGACCATGTTGGAGAAGTGCATATCCTTGATTTGCATGATGTTGCTCTTCTTCTCCAGAAACCAATCAACAAGAGGGGTCAAATCACCCGAAGACACATCAGCAACTTCCAGAAGGCTTAGCCAACTCGAAGTCGGTTAGGCCTACTTGGGCACTAGCAGGGGCAGTCGGCTTGGCCGATTGGGAAGCCGGCTTATCCGACTCAGGGCAGGCAGTAGAGGTAGTCGGCCTAGCCGACTGGGAAATCGACCTAGCCGACTCGGAGTAGGCGGTAGGGGCAGTCGGCCAGGCTGACTGGGAAGTCGGCCTGGCCGACTTAGAGCAGGCAGGAGTCGGCTTAGCCGACTTCAAAGTCGGCTCAGCCAATTCTGAGCAGGCAGACAACCCTCCTTTGTTGCTTGTAGGGGCTTGATCTCCATCAATGATGTAGTAATCACTAGATAAGTATACAACCCCTTTAGCTCCTAAAAAATCAAGTCTAGCTGATTTTGTCGCTTCCCATATTTTTCTGTAGCAAGACTTGTTTTCTGAGATATGATGGATTCGGAAGGGATAGCTTCTTTTTTCATACTCATAGCCGATGACTTAGATGTGATCGGCCTCTTACTATGAAGTATTGTGGTAGCCCCTCCTGAATTGGCCATATCGGTTTCAGGCGCCGAAGAGGCCAATTTGGATTGACTCTTTGCAATCACTCTACCATGCTGGTCAAAATAAGAGTAAAACAACCTCTCATATTGAGGTTGACTAAAAGCCGAGCCCGATTTACTAGTATGTTCAACATGAGGCGAAGTAGCAATAGGAGTATTAAAGATTCCTTCCTCTAACTTATCAAATGTAGAATTCACTGTAACCATAGTATAGAAAAGAGGAGAATCTTCAGTGATTCCATCTACCTTTAGCTTAGCTATGGTTGTAGACCTGACGAGGATTTCCTCAACCATTGCTGAATTTTTATTAATTTGGCTACAATTATTAGTAACATGTGGAGCCGAATCACAAGTTTTAGCACTCGAATGCCTTGCTGAAATTTCACTAATTCGGCTTTGATTGTGAGCAGAATACGAAGCCGAATTGTGGGCATTGATCATTGCATAAGGTGCTGAATTTTCTTTGATTCAGCTATGGTTACTAATAACACGTGAAGCCGAATCATAGGTATTAGCACTTACATACCTTTCTAAATTTTTATTAATTTGGCTCGAGTTGAGAGTAACATGTGAAGCCGAATTATGAATAGAAGCGTTGGCATATGGTGCTGAATTTTGAGAGCAATTGGCTAAATAATTAGCATTGTCATAACCAATTCTCTCGTTCATCGGCATGTCATGCGGTGGAATAACATATTGTGAACTTATAACCGATAAATAAGGATCCACATGTTGTATGTTGCTATTAACATCAAAATTCAAAGAATTCATAGTTGACATCGGCTCTTGACCATGATATCCATAATTATTATATGTATGATGAGGAACATTATCAAAAGTATCAGCCGATGCAACATATCTAGTATCATTACAGCTAGCAACACCAACACGAGAGCTTATATGACTTGTAAAATAACCATTAGGATCATAAGATGCATTTGCAAGTTGTACCTTAGGGTAATTGTAGTAGTTTTGTGATGAACCACCTCGGTACTCCATGATTTAGAACTTGACCGCCTTGCTGAATTTTCCAATGTCAAGCGCAACACGTTGCAAAATTGCAAGCAAGATCACAAGGGGGTCAAAACTAGATGCGATCGGCCTTTTGGGCCAGATGCAACGGTAATGGCGAGCTCAAGAAGATAGATCAACGAGGAATAAGGCTAGGGTAAGCAGAATCGGCTACAAAGTAGAGCCGAAGCAAATTCTTCCCCAGCGGAGTCGCCAAAAAGTGTGTTGACGTCGGTTGTGGTCTAAATCACACACCAGAAATGGCATTGGACGCCCGGGCCGCTACGGACCAGAGAACGCAGCAAGATATCAATCTTTCGTGGTGAAGCACGGAGAGGTTTACAAGCAAACCACCAAAGGATAACCAATCGCGCTTATGTGACGAAGAACCGGCTAGTTTTCAGGCAAACTAGCAAAGGAACCGCCGAAGCTCTCGCTCGGGAGGGACCCCGTTAGGGCAAGGACATCGCCGGGTTGCCCTAGGTTGGATGGCAAGCCTAAGACGTCATCCTTGGTCGTGGATCAAGGGATGAACAACATGGAGGTTGAAGGAGAAGAGAAAAAGGGTAAAAGGAGTAGATTGATTTGTTTGTATGACGATTAGATAGATGGGAACTCAATCGGCCATGATCCTCTCATATATATAGAGGGGGTGGTCTTATCCTAGTAGGAAACCTCTCCAAGGCTTATTTTCTAAGTTTCCCACGTCCAAAAACTGATCTAGAAACAAATCAGTTCGAGATCTGAAAGTCAGATTCGGAATAAACACCTACCAGTAGTACCGGTCAGGCTCCACCTGTAGTACCGGTCCCTACCGGTAGTACCGGTCAAGGACCGGTAGTACCGGTAGTTCATTTTTATGCAAAACTATGCCTTCCTCCGCCAGCCACTGGTAGTACCGGTAGTTCATATCTGCGTCAAATCTGCTCGGACCGGTAGTACCGGTAGTTCATACATTTTCTCGGAGGCATAACTCTCTCATCCGGACTCCAAATTGGATGTTCCATATATGTTTTTTGACCATCTTAATGAGAGGAACGCAATGGTGAAGTCTATTATACATTTTGACAACTTCACAAAATAAACATTTTTGGTTGTCAACACTACTCCTTCTGTCTCAAATTATTTGTCGCTTTCGGTTTCCGTGCCGCAAGTTTAACTTGATTTATAGAAAATACGTGCAACATTTTTATCTCCAAATAAATTTATTAAAAAACTAGATTCAAAGATCTTTTCAGTGATACCAATTATATACCATAAATATTAATATTTTTTAATATATATTTTATTGAAGTTGTTTCTCGGGAAACGAAAACGACATATATTTTGGAACGGAGGGAATAGGCGGCTAGGCCTTGTAAATTATTAGCCATCCTACGACATGCTGCCGACACTCGACAGGCATCACAATTCACAAGTCGAAATGGCTGCATCACTGCGCTTACCTACAACCCTCACGCAACTTCCGCATCAAGATACAATATAATGATACTTCAGTTCTATCGCAATGTTGCATTAATATCTTCTGAATGTTGCAAGTATATATGAATGTCGCTTCGGGCATTTTTCTCCTATGCGGTCGAACACTTGGAGTGCGAACGCAACACTCACCCTTGCATCGCTTCACACGCTGCCTGGACATTACTATGACAGAGGGAGGGGGGTAGAGAGAGAGACACACACACGGGCAGCTATAACATGAAAAATCCAGTTGTTGCAATGTCTTAAATTATCTTACGAACCATCAAGAGGGAGGAATCTTGCTGCTGCACTAGGGAATGTTTGAAGACAAACTAAGGCAACTGCAACATCTGAAAAAACACATCTCAATCAAAACAATTTAGTAACATTCAGAGAAATATATATCATTTCAATAAAATCATGTTGAGACATCTAATTATTGTGGCTACAACATTAAAAAAAACATGCATCTCCATCTCAATGAGAACATACCAAAATCCGCTTATTATGCCATGCAACACCCCCATAAAGATATTGACAACAAAATCAACTCAATGTTGTTAGACCATCTTGTTGGAGCTACCGCAACGAGTGAATCCTCTAAAATCAAACATTGTCGGGACATTAGAAATCATGCGCTGCAACATTACAGAATTACCCATGCAACATGGCTTCGGGTTTTAAGGTGCATTCTAGAGAGTCCATTTATATACACTGAGCACCATATTTATCCGGTGAGGGGGAGAAACCACTAGAGTTATGGTTCTACAGTCAGCAATGGCTAGTTTCGCGTGGTAAAGGGCACCGGATTTCTATGGTGTGGTCACCCGCTGATGCTCACTTTCAAGGCAGCCCAAGTTTGCAATAGCTAGTTAATTGGGTTGGGGTTATTTATTATCCCCTACACAGTCATTTGGAGTGGGTTGGAGCTGGTTGAAGTTGTAGTTATAGTTGAAATAGAGGCCATCTCTTAGTGCTCTAGTCACCACATGTGTTTAAGAGAAGATTAGACAATTAGTAAAATCATTTGGGATATGCTTAGTCTAGTTTAGGCTGCATTAGCGCTTTGCTTTAGCTTTACGTGCAAAGTTGATTGAAATCTGGATATATACCTCTTGGCTATTGGTGCTTGCGCCACCATAGTTGTATATTCTAAGGCTTTTAAATGTTGCGAGATCTCTCTAACCGTATTTGTGGAGTGGCCATCGGTGCCTCGGTGGTGTATGAGAGACGAGAGGCGCTTGGTGTTTTGGCCGATGTTCTACCAAGTGGAGACGACAAAGAGCGTTTGGGAGAGGTTTGGCGGTGACCCGCTTGCGCTTGGGGTTAGAGATAGCAACATTTAGAAAAACCTTGTGCACATATAGTTAGAACTTGAGTAGATTTTTATAAGTGGTTTTTTTGCCTTAGCTTTTAAGTCATATATAATTCAGCCCCTCTTAGACGTCACAGTCCCCTTGAGTAACACCAAGAAAAAATCACTATCATGTCCATGTATTTATTGAGTCATTTACTTTCTTCCCGTTAATTTAAGTAGTTTACACTTTTAGAGATTGAATTGTTTCTAAGGCCCTAGGATGCAAACCGTCTCGCATCATCGTATGTTAGTTTTGGATAATTTGTTTTTCTTACTAACTTGTTATTGAGTTTTTACAAAAAAAAAGTTGGAAACACCTACTCGACCATTGAAATAGTTTCTCATAATTAACTTTATAAAACTCAAAAACCGAGCGGGAGAGAGGGAAACTACTCGAAAACCACGAAGGGAGAGGGCGCCCAAATGGATAGCAAGGAGGAGTGCTGAGAGAGATTTACCAAGTGATTATCGAGTTTGGATACTTTGGAGGAGTACTCGAAAACCAGAAATTAGTGTTTAAAGTAACTCTCGTCCTCTAAGGGGCCGTTTGGATACTTTTTTCTCGACCGTGTCATGAGGCATGTTTTTCGTTAAGAGAAAGTAGATGAAACATACAAACGGATTACAAAGGCAGTAATAGGCGCTTTCCACCAGGGAAAGGAAGAAAAAGAAGATAGGAGCTGCACTAAAAAAGACACTGAAGCACAGCAGCTACTGCCGACGGAGACGCGCTCATGAACGACAAACTCTTTAACAGAGTCACGACGCGCCTTGCCGATGAGGCCGCGCACATTCCAGAATAGAATGTTTTCAGACGTCATTAGTACACAATTGAGCGACAAGGAGCGCCGAGAAGCACAGCAGCTCAGGAGTCCGGAGGACAAGCCGCCGCGACGTCCTCGGAGTCCATGAACAGTGCCCTAATTCTTTCCTCTTCGAAGTCGACACATTGTCGGCAAAGACCTGATGGTAAGAGTGCATAGCTTCATGATCAACACCCAGCTCCTGCGGCTGAATCTCCCATCGTTTGATGAGCACATTCTGATCTTGGACAACAGGATTGACCACCCTGAATTTACTTTTCGCCGCCAGGCGCCCGCTGCGGCGCGGCGACCAATCCACAGGAATCTTAGAGACCCTGCGTTTCGGTGGACCGGCGTTAAGCGTAGTCATGAGAGGAGCACAAATGAATCGGGCGAACTCTCTGGCAGGCACCGACGGCGAGTGGTGGGTGAGCACAAGCGACGGAGGAGTTTTGCGTCCGTTCGCATGTATCAGCGCCGGCGGTGACGACATACGATGGAGCAGTGGCATGGCGCCTGATTGCTCCTCCAACTCCGAGAGGCACAGGGGGTGATGGGCATCCACAGAATGCACTTCTAAG
Source organism: Saccharum hybrid cultivar R570 (assembly GCA_038087645.1). NCBI lineage: Eukaryota > Viridiplantae > Streptophyta > Magnoliopsida > Poales > Poaceae > Saccharum > Saccharum hybrid cultivar. The sequence continues at coordinate 5,953,975 of JAQSUU010000198.1, forward strand.
GTTCTGCAGTCTAGCCGACCAGGCGACATTAGCTTTGGCCGAAATGGGCACTCTCCATCTGGAATAGGTCCCTCCTCAGGAAGGATCCCGTGTTCGAAGGAGGATCCATGGCGAGCAGCAGTCGAGCAGATAGATCTTTCCATTTGGAGGAATTGAAATATACTTAATAAACAAGACTATTTGCCTTTTAATTTGACATTTCATCATTTTTCAAAGTTCACATATAAGTTTATCTCAAATTCATAGGGTGGGCAATGAAAATTGATTATATAGATCACCATGCTACGTTTATACTTTGCAACTTATAGCACGCTCTTTAACTCGCTCCCCTACAATAGAAATGCAACACATAAGTATCTCTCTCGTATAACCAACAATAAATACAAATATAATCCATATACAACTATATTAGCTTAATTAATATGTGTCTAAATTATGATTATTAAAATAAATTTAATTCCAAGCATTCAAATAGGGCCTAATTGTTTTCTTCCCTAGACTTTGTACCTTTTTTCCGGTTTTGTTCCTCAATGTAGGATCAAGTACTCCAGAAAATAAAAACCTTAATCCACCACACGCTATGACTTGTCTCCTGGTTAACCCACGGTGTAAATGCAAACGAAAAAAATATTCCTTTTATTATCCCATAGTAATGTCAAACAATTCTCTTTCAGGTTGTGGAGTCATTGCAAGAGAAGCACAACAGATCACATCAGCATGACAACATCATAAGGCAAATGCGACCTACGCTGTCGACGTCTGCCTCAACTAAATTAGCAAAGCCTATCCGCCCACAGCAAAGGCTGACATCTAGACGATTCATAGTTTTCGGTACAGCATGCAATCCGCGTCACCGCGTGTTACCGTTCAGCAGTGAATCATGTCACTGCAAAGACTCAGTAGCTTTAGCTTCAAATAAGTGACATCGAAAGGTTGATCTGCATCACGTTGGACAGGAGAAACATACAATGGCGCCATATTTGTCTCCACGGTCTACTCGCTAACCATGGGTGCCATCGATCGTTGTTGCCCCGAGAGGCCGAGACCCCGCCACGATGACGCTCCATGCCCATCTGGTAGTCACCCCGCCCGGCTCCCGCTGCCGTCGTCTCGTCATCCGCTGTCAGCCAACTCCGGCCCTACCTGAAAAAAAAACTGAACCCTTAACCCGAATGTAATGACACCGTGAGCTCTCTCGGGGTCTTGAATCTAGATGCCCTCGGTTAGGTCTCAATCTAGATGCCTCTCGGTTTAGACTTTTCGGTACCTTATTATGTGTATACGCAGCAAGTGGCATCGGGCACCATATAATAGGATGCCATCATGACAGCATTGCGTTGAAGTCAAAGTGGATCACACATCAACTGGGGCTAGATCACTTGGGTCATCACGGACACAAGAACATAGCGAGGATTATCACACTTACATGGTCGAGAACGGAGATGTTTACGAGCAAACCACCAAAGGATAATAACCAATCGTGCTTACCACTACTACAATATTTTTAACTAAGGCGGGCAAAATGGCTTTACCGAGGCGGTTTTGACAACCGCCTCGGATCAAAGGTCACAGTTAATGTGACCTTTTCCGAGGCGGTTTGCTGTCCGCCTCAGTAAATCGAATAAAAAAATTTTAAAAAGAAAAATCCGTGGATAAGCCCGGCGAGCCCATCCACGCGCCGCCCTGGCCGCAGCTCGCCAGATCTCCGCGCTGTCGCAGCCGCTCACCGGATCCGGGCACCCGCTCGACGGATCTAGGCCCCTGCTCACGGGAGGGGGAGGGGGAGGGCGGATCCGCCTCCGGGGAGCCACTGCAGGGCCGTAGACGTTATCGTCGATGTGCGAGGTAGGGAGGGAGATGGTGAGGGATGGATCTGATAGGAGAGAGAGAGAGGGGGGCATACATTCTAGGGCGCAGGGACTCGCGGCCTCCACCACCACTAGCTAGGGCGCGAGGCCAGCGCCGCCATGCCCTCCACGCCACCGAATCTGGCCCACGCCGCCACCGAGAGCTCACCCACACCGCCGCCACCGCCGTGGTGGAGAGGGGAGGAGAAGGGGCGCCGCCCGTGCCTGAGAGGAGGAGGGAGACGGCCGCCAGGAGAGGAAGGGAGGGGAGGGGGCGTCGGCATGGGGGAGAGGAGGGGAGGGGAGGGGGCGACGGGATGGGGGCGTCGGGCGCCTGAGAGAAGGGCGCCTGAGTGTGGGGAGGGGAGAGGGGTGAGTGAGAGGGAGTGATTCTAGGGTTTCTCATCTCGTTTATATATTCGACATGATAGTGGGCTAGAGTGGGCCTAGCGGGTTGGGCCTGATTTACCGAGGCGGTTGCTTTAGAATGTCCGTCTCGGTTAATGATTTACCGAGGCGGTTGTCTTAGGATGACCGTCTCGGTTAATCGTTATTAACTAAAACGGGTATTTTAATGTGCCCGCCTCAGTTAATCGATTTTGCGAGGCGGTTTTTGACAACCGCCTCGGTTAATAAAAAATGACCGCCTCGGTTAATGCATATCATTAACCGAGGCGGTTGAAAATATTGCCCGCCTCGGAGGCCTATTTCAAAACGTCTCGTAAAAGATTTTTTGTAGTAGTGTACGTGACGAAGAACGGCTAGTTTCCAGGCAAACTAGCAAAGGAGTCGCCGAAACTCTTGCCCAGGAGGGAACCCGTCGGGGCAAGGGCGTCGCTGAGTTGCGCTAGGTCAGCCAGCAAGCCTAGGGCGCCATCCTTGATCATCGGATCAAGTGATGTACTGTATGGGGTTGAAAAAGATAGGGCCAAGAGAGGATATGTGTTGTATTTTGACGATTAGATGTTGGATACCTCAATCGACCGAATGTATAGGGCGGCTGATCTTTCCATTAGAAAACTCAATTTTCTTCACGCGGTCAAACTAACTGTACGTGGCCAAAAGTGATAATCGGCCGTGCATCATCATATCTCTAAAAGTCAGACATTTGAATTCTCTTTGGTCATGACGTGTCACCTTCCTTCATAATCTTGTAGCTTCTGTTGCTTTCCCTTATCTTCGCGACTTCGCGCGAGGAGCACCTTGACTTCATGTCTCTCCTATCAAAATCAAATATATTAAACAATATTTCCTAAATAGCAAGGGAGACCGATTTGGTTCTTAGCTCGTGTAGGAGTTGGACTCATCTCGACGATCCTTTTCCTGTTTGCCGGCTGCAAATACGTACCACGCATATATACGTTATATCGGACCTCCAGCAGCCGACATGTATACATCCTCCGTTGCCGGCAAGTTTTCTTTAACGAATATTGTCAATACACGAGCTTAAACTCGTGCGTACGGCCAGGGTAGTCACGTAAGTAGGCATATCCTTGTTTTCCTTGGATACATGCAAGCTCTTGATTTCTCTTTTCCTTCACATAGGCTGAGTTAACGTGCTGCACTTGGACTCTTCAATTTCCAACCGAACTGTCAACAGAACCCCGCTGCCACTGCATATATATTCCCACAAAATCAACAGTCTGCTTTCATTTGCTTGGCCGTCATGCCAATTACCTGGCTGAAACAGTATCGGTCAAATAATATTAATGATGTACATACCAGCTTGATTAATCAAACTAATGTGTTTTTGGCCGAATAATTTAATTGAACAATTTTGGTTGTCAACACAACGGTTGTATGTCAACAATGCCCTAGCCTCAACAACTACTGTACCTTCCACAGACCCACGTTGCAGATTAATCCCAATCATAATCACGACGATATCTCTAAAGTACCAATCCGCATGACGCACCTAAAATTTTCACCTCCAACTTGAAAATTCAGTTAGCAATTTGGTAAAGAGGCTCGAAATTTGTCAGGTGTTTACACCTAAAATTGGCCAACTCATACATACATATGAGATATTAATATTCGATTGAGGTATCAAATCCATAAAAAATCTAATATACTATTTTACATTTTACAAACCCTAACTCTTTCAACCCTTGTATATGTTGTTCTGCAAGTTTCTCGATGGAATTTGTAGACGTTCTAGGTGACCTTGCCAACCTAAAGCAACCCTAGTTGCGCATGCATGACTGGCTCCTTCTCGGAAGGCATTTTGAGGTTCTTCATAGAGGTTGACCTGTCGAAACTAGCTTAGGCCAGGTTGGTTTTGGCACTATTCAAATGAATCCAAGCTATAGTTTTCTCTGTCTCGCACTCTCGCTGTGATTTTCAATCCTCTAGTGGTTTGTATGACCCTCGTACTATGCGAGTGTGCTAGCTCTATGGGTGTGTGATAGTGACCAATATTTGTGTGAACACTAGGCAATTGGATTTGGATATTGCATAAGTTTTCCAGGTGCTTGAACCTGAAATTAGCCTACTCACACACATTTATATGAGCTATTCACAACCGATTGAGGTATCAAATGGATAAAAATCTAATATACTATTTTTCCTTTTACAAACCCTGACTCTTCCAACCCTAGTTGCGCCTCCCTGACTGGCTCCTTCTTGGAAGGTGTTTTGAGGTTTTTCGCGAGGCTAATCTATGAAAGTAGCAGGTTCTGGCACTATTCAAATTCACCTAGGCTGGTTTTCTCTATCTCGTTGCAATTTTGATCTCCGAGTGGTCCTTACGACCCTTGTACTATATAAGTGTGCTAGCCTTTGGGTGTGGGGCCATAACCAGTCTTTCTATGAACACCATGTAATTAAATTGGGAAAGGCTAGCGTCCGGACGGGGGCTAGCGTTCGAAACATCAGCACTGCACGCCTACGCTGCTTCACGTGGGGGCCCGCGCCACTCTATGTCCCACGTCGTTCTCGCCCCTCCACACCCACGTGCATGCAGGCGGGCCTAGCAGCTGCAACAGACGGCTGCTGCAGATAGGTCCCACTGCAACATGTGCAACCCTAGATTTACTTTTGCAACATCTAGAGGAAACATTAGCAACATATATTCAAAATAGTTGAAACACTTGCAATATACGTCTGGAACACTTGCGAAACACTAAAAAAAACTTGAAAACCACGTGTGTGTCATTGCAAACATTTAGATGAAACCACTTGCAATATACATATGAAAACATTTGAAACACTTACATATATATGCAACATCCAGATCTACTTTTGTAACATCTAGATAAAACACTTGCAACATACATCTGAAATAGATGAAACTTTTGGAGCCTACACTTGAAACATACGTGTATAGCCATTACAACATGTCCAATGTCCCGATCTACTTTGCAACACTGATGTGAAACACTTGCAACACAGCTTTGAAACATCTGTAACACTTGAAACATACGCTTGCAACATGCGCTTTCCAGCGCAATATCACCTTGCTGCTTGGACGAATGGAGGCTAATCGTTACAGAGCTCGATGCCAGTGCGGAGGTCAGTGGCGACGCATGGACCTCACTGGTGCCCCATTAGAGGCAGCGTCACCGGTACCCCAGCTGTGGCATTGCGCTGGGTGAGCACCTGTGTGAGGAGCAACTGGCGAGCAAGCGGCCTGCTCAGCGAGCACCCCCTTCAACACCCCTGGCGAGCGGCCAGCAGCCGGCGAGCACCCCCTGCCTGGCGAGCACGAGCACCACCTGCTGTGCTAGCAGCTAGTGAGCACCCCTGGCTGCAAGCATGCGAATTCAAGATGGGGAGGAGAGTCATAAACTCCACGATGGAGAGAGAGGAGAGAGAGAGGAGATGGAATCAGAGTGAATAAGTCGACCACCTAGCAAGAGTAGATATTTGTATGGTGTAAAAATATGTGGACCACGTTCGTTCGTTTGGGTGCGGGACAGACGTCCGAACGACAGTTGTAGTTCGGTAGCTCCTACCGAAGGTTCCACGGCTGGGTGTGGACTAAAACTCAATCCCCCTATTGAAATAGTTTATACTATACTTTTGTCATCTAAAATTTAATCGTACTATCAAAACAGATCCTTAGAGCAGATGGTATGGTAAGATGCGAACTTAAAGCTACTAGCCGTGGTTTAGCTTGTACTTGTTCTATTTAAAATTATAAAACATTCTGATTTTTTCTCACTATATATATGATTTTCATTATATATCTGCACATAAGTTATGTCTAGATACATATTAAAATCTATATATTCTAAAAAAGCAAAATATCTTAAAATTTGGTGGTGTTCGGTTGTGCTCGTCTTATACACCGCAGAACTCAAACAATCATGAGGGAATCTGTTTGAGTTTCACCTTTATTTTCGGTTTGATTGTGGACAACATTTTTTGTTGAGCATCTGTGACTGAATACGTGGAGGACAGGAGGCTACGTGCATGCTTGACAATGGAGCACTTGTGTTGTACTAGTACTAGTATAATAACTTGTCCGTATAGGTGGGTGTTCACATTTTTTCGTTTAAATTGCAGGATTCAATGAGACTTATGTGGTTCCTTGGTCAATGTCAACACGCCCATATCAAGATCCATCAGAGACTTTTTCTTTCGGATGTAAATAACAAATCTTTTTATTTTCACTGGCAAACATGTTTGTGCCTTGCAACAGGAGAAAAAACTATCAAGCATTTATAGTAAATTATGACTATAGTCTGTAATTAAAGTTAGTAGACAGTTCGTTACCAACACGTCAAGGACTAATCTCTCTCTCTCTTAAATATATCGGGACCACTGCATATACTACCTCCGTCCCAAAAAAAATGTTCTAACACAGTGTCACGTTTTAGTACCTTAAGTTTGGCCAATTATAAATAAAAAAGTATCCATGTTTATGAGACCAAATAAATACCATCATATTAATTAAGAAATGTATTTTCATGATAAATTAATTTAAAGACATAACTGTGAATATTATTCACTAAAAACTGGTCAAACATGAACTACTTTTCATGGTACGCAACCCATAGTTGCATTCTTTTCGGGATGGAGGTAGTATCATACAAGAACTTAATTCGGCACCCATGGTGACCACACATTAAACATGGATGAGACTGGTCGAGCATACTCGGAACACGTCTGTCAAGCACAACTCACGCACACCACGTACACTACTCAACACATGCTTGGTGCTCTCTGAGGAAAAAAAACTGCAGCTGGTTCTTCCCAAATTAAAAATACGGATACGTCAAGGATTAATCTGTCTACCGATGATTATGATAAAAGACTTCTCTCATTTTTTTACATGGCAGCCCCTTTTAGAGATTGCAAAGATATATTTATTATATTTTTTTGTGTGAAAGCACTATATTCATAGTACCGTGGAATCGGCTTAGAACTCCTATTGATAAAAAAAACTTCACGTCATGTGGTGAGATACACAGTAATTAGGTATATATAAGAGTCGTGTTTTTCTTATCTCGATTGAGATTTTTTCTAATTAATAAATTCTAGATCTAACTAATATATATTTAATGTAGACCCTTAGAGCTTCATAAAATCTAATGGTACATAAAATATAGACTGTTCGGTTATCTTAAAATTCAACGGTGCTGTTTTTCCGATTATTTTCATAATTTCTAGATGCTCGCGGTGAATGTGGGAGCTTCTTTTAATATTGTGTCTATTATCAGGCTTGAAGAAAAGTTTGTCACAGAACATATCTGGAGTTGATGGTACGAGCGTGGCAAGAGAAAAACCTGAGAGCCATAGGTTGCAGCTTGTAGCATATTTTTTGGTTTAAAAAACGCCGAGTTTCTTCTTAGTTCTTTGCAAGGTGTAGGTTGTCGTTTTCATGGGGAGAAGCAATTATTTGAAGTTTTGATTTGCTCCGTAGTGTCCGATATTTATACAGGCTTGTGAATACTTGTTATAGTATTCTATACGGATTGCTTTTCATTATTGAAACTTCTTTTTTTCCTTTTTTTTGCGAGATGAAACCTTTTTTTCCTCACGCAAGAATGTTTAATTGTCTTTTTCTAAGGATCAAATATGGATAGCTAAGACTCTGTGTGTATGTCTATTTAGAATTGTTCCAGGGGTGGCGAGGTGTTCAGTTTCTGATCACCGAGCAAAAAAGACGGTGGGAGCTGGCGCAACTTGTGCCACTGTATAGCTCCACATTGTAACAATGCTATTCTTACTTATTAATAAAAGCCGGTAACAGATTTTCAAGAAAAAAAAGAATTGGAGCATACTATACGTTACAATAGGACTTTGACTTTATTTAGCTTAGAATTTCTATTCAGCTTAGTCCGGACCAAAGGAATCTATTTCGATTAGGATTCCTAACGAACTGGTTACCTTGAAAACCTATGTAATCCAGATCAAAAGCCACCTAGATGAAGCGCTGAAGTGGTACGCGTCTGAAGTTGTAGTCCGAGTCACGCATATTACATCCCGAGCTTCATGTATTCTCGTGTGTGAGTGATAGAATAGAGACAAGAAGCTTACATGAAATTCATGGTCTATTAGTATATTATTTGTTTATGCTTTTGTATTTTATTTGGATTTAAGAGATGCAAATCATCGATATCTCTTTGCAACAGTCATGAGGTTTTGATGCAACTAGAGCGAGTTGGGTTCGTTTATGATGCGTGTTGCCTTAGTTTTTTAAAACAAACACAAAAGAAATTTGATCGAAACATCTTGTATTTGGATTTGGATTAGGATTCCTAGTTATATTCAGGTTATTTTATGATGAATATATAACGTGAGAGCTATTGACAGACATGAGAGCTATATTCAGGTTATTTGAAGATAAATATATAACGTCGTTGAAGTGGTTCGAAGATCGGCAGCGACTTCAAAGGTGATGTTGATGTAGAGCTTGTAGTGCTGATAACGTGTTTTGCCAGCGGTTAGGACCTTTCCCTCTTCGTCTCTTATGATCAATATATAGTAGATAAAAGTAGAATACAGGAAATATGGAGACTATTTTTTATTTCTCTGAATATTGGTGATTACACCATAGAGCTCCCACGTGTATATAAAGTCCTGCTAAGGTGTAGGAATATGGTAAGCTATGATGATTAGGATTCCTCCTCATTTGCTCGAGAATAGAGGAGTCCGTATGTATTTATTACAACAAAGAGTATAGTACGTACTCCACGTAGAGTAGATATGATGCATACGGACGGACATGGATAGTCGATATCCAGCGAAAATCCGTTTTTTTTTTACTCCGCTGCGTAGGCAGACGGCAGCAGCCTGGGTGCCGGGCGGACCATCAACGGCACGGCGCGCTGCAGGGTGAGCCCGTACGCCTCCTCCATGTCCAGCTTGTCCGCGGTCATGCCGTCGGCGAGGTCCCAGTCCAGGGCGTGCACGAGCGTGGCCGTCATGAGCGTGACCATGCGCAGGCCCCAGCTGAGCCCCGCGCAGATCCTCCGGCCGGCGCCGAACGGGATGAGCTCGAAGTCGCTGCCTTTGACGTCGACGCCCGCGTGCGAGCCGCCCGGCAGGAAGCGGTCGGGGCGGAACTGGAGCGGCTCGGGCCACGCCTCAGGGTCTCGGGCGATCGCCCACACGTTCACCAGCAGCGTGGTTCCCGCGGGGATGAGGAACCCGTCCACCTCGCACTCCTCGGCGGCCACGCGGGGCAGCGACAGCGGCGTGGACGGGTGCAGCCGGAACGTCTCCTTGATCACCGCCGTCAGGTACGTGAGCCGCGGGAGGTCCGACTCGGAGACCAGGCGGTCGCGGCCGACGATGGCGTCCAGCTCCTGCTGGGCCTTCTTGAGCACGTCCGGGTGCCGGATCAGCTCGGCCAGCGCCCACTCCACCGTGCTGGACGTGGTGTCCGTCCCCGCCGTGAAGAGGTTCTGTGGTCACGACGTGTCCCACAGAAAGTACATGCATCCATATCCATGTGAAAACAAGAGAGGAATATCATACTCCAAACTCCAACTGGACCACTCCAACACGTCGGGGTCCATTTTTGCTATCATGTCGCCGTCACTGCCGGTAGTCGGGTCCATTCGAGTTCGAGAGCAGTAATTGTGTGCACGGGAAAAAGGGGAACTTACGAGGAAGAGTGCTTTGATGTCAGTCTCGTTGATCCTGCTGTCCTCGCCGTCCACGAGCGGCTGCTGCTCCCGCATCCTGGCCAGCAGCACGCTGAGCAGGTCCTTGCCTTCCCCGGCGGCCTTCCGCTCCCTGATGATCTGGTTCAACATGTCGTCGTACCTGCGGTGGAGCCGCTTCATCTTGCCGACCACGCCCTGCGGGTCGAGCCACGCCAGCGCCGGCACGAAGTCGCCGACGTTGAAGACCCCGGAGAGCTGCATCAGCTCCACCACCATGTCCTTGAACTCCCTAGCTTCCTCCCCTCCGTCGACCGCGAACACGCGCCGCCCCACCGTCGCCCGGGCCACCGTGTTGGTCGCGCAGACGTTGGCCACCTGGCCCAGCGCCACGGCGGGTCCCTGCCGGTGGTACCGGGCGAACTCCCTCACCATGAGCGCCACCTCGCCCTCCCTGACGCCGCGCAGGTCGTCCAGGGCCTTGGCGGAGAAGAGGTGGAGCGCGCACAGCTTCCGCAGCGCGCGCCACCGGGAGCCGTAGGGCGCGAACGCCATGTCCTGGTAGTTGTACCCCAGGTGCTCGGCTCCGGAGTTTGGAGGGCGGCTGCTGAAGTTGGCGTCGTGGGCGCGCAGGAACTGCGCCGCCACCCGCGCCGACGCGGCCACCACCACCTCGGCGCTGCCGAACCGGAGCCGGAACAGCGGGCCGTACTCTTTCGCAAGCGCGCACATGGTGTGGTGCGGATGAGAACCCACCTGCGGCAGGTTGCCCAGCACCGGCCAGCCCCGGGGTCCTGGCGGCAGCGGCCGCTTCCCCTTCCCGCCGTCCCCGCCGCGGCGGAGCAGGAGGCACCACACCACGACGGAGACGGCCAGGGAGCCCAGCAGCAGCGTTAGCGGCACGTCCATGGTTTGACTTGCTCGGTTCACGGGAGGCGCGCTTGGCGTTGGACTGAGCGTTGAGCATACGGTTAGCGAGGGAGTGGTTCATCTATATATACAGATGCCACTTGCATGGCGTGCTTCAGCTAACAATCAACCTGCCTGCCTGCCGTAACTACCTACCCGCGATTGTGCAGCTCGGAGGAGTACTGTACCTGATTATTATACTGGGCAATGCTACGGTGCATTTTTGAGGTAATACCTCAAACAAATCTTAGCCTTTGATTTTCAGTATTGCTAACAGACAACCGGTTGTTTTTCGGAGCCATCAACAACCGGATTTTTCGCTGCTCCCTACGCCCGCATCGTGAGACCTTCACTCGCCGCAATTTGCACCCCTCCTACGCCCTGTTCGTTTGGCTGAGAAGACAAGCCATGCAGCTCATAAACCTTAACGGACGATCATGTGGCCCACGCAATTTGCACAACGTAAACGATGCCGCCATCCGTCAGGCCGGGGCCATTCGCTGGAAAGCGACGCGGGAGGTTGATGGCCGGACGGGCCCGACCTGTCACCATCGCCTCGCCTGGCCAGACGTAGGCGTGGCCCAGGTTCAGGTCTCCAGGAGCAAGGATGGCAGTGGATTGGGTTTGGGGCGGATATCTGCGAGTTTTGGATCCTGCGGGTTTGTGTTTAGGATGATTTCTCACTCACAGTTTTCGGGTTTGGTATCGGATTCGGTTTCAAGTTTAGTTTTCCACCCGTGGATATCCGAAATAAATCATTTGGAATTAAAACTCATGTTTTATAATATGCTAATAATAACTTGTTTACTTAGATTATTAAATCTATTCAAAATTGACTCATGAAAATATTTACTATTTGTTGCCTCTTATATTTATATATGTGAATATGTGTATATTTATTTGTGGGTTTCGGGTATCCATTCGGGTTCTGAGTATCCGTTTGGGTTTCGAGTATCCGCGGGTTTGGTTTTGGTGATGGATTTCCACCCGAATCAGTGTTCAGTTCAGGTTCGGGTTTCAACTTCGGGTTTTAATTTTAGGTGCATGAAGACTCCACCCGATCCAAACCTGACCCATTGCCATCCTTATCCAGGAGCATCTATGTCGATGAGAATGCCAAGTCATAGGCAGCTAGCTAGCGAAGCGACCCAATGAAGCAGAGCGAGAGGATACCCACCGGCAAGAATGACGGCAGTGACGGAATAAACAGAGAATCTGATTTTCTAAAATTTGTGAACAATTTATGAACAATTTGACATATATGTTTCTGCTATCTGTAATCCATAGGAATAATTTATAAATTTTTCTAAAAATTTGGCATATATTCTCTGAGATATGCAATCCATAGAAATAATTTGTAATTTTTTCTGAAAATTTTGATGTATATTTGTATTATCCCCAAGTTACATCACTCTGTCCAATAGATTACACTGAAGATATCATTGTAAATATAGTAATAAGACGGTGTAAATATAGTTATAAGACAGAGTAAGTGCATGGTCAAAAATCTAGTTGTTGAAAGGGACTAAAACAATTTGCTGTTGTAACCTAAATCTAGAAAAATGATTTTTTATATCTAAAACTTCCCTAATTTATCATACTATACAAAATAAAAATCAAATAAATATATATGTCACATATTACCTCATGTGAGGGAATAGGTGATCATAATCGTCTGATCAAAATAAATAAACACCTCACGGTGATTTAGAGTACCGCAGCAAAGCCCCTTATTTATTTAATTTTTCTTGGCCAGGTGTTGTGGGTTCTCTTTGGTGTGGCCTTGGCTTCTTTTGCAGCCACTTGTCCCAGCTACCCACACGGGGGCCAGCCGGCCACACGCATGCATTGCATGCATATGCCATGCGCTCATGCCACTCGTTCCATGTGAACCTCCTGCGCTGCCACCACACTTTTCTAAGGTACGGACGACTATAAACACAGTGCGAGCAGACGCCCACAGGCTGCTGCAGTGCTGCTGCCTGATGGTGCCATGGTCGTGGTTGCCTGCACATCAGAGAAGAGACACCAGCAACACATTGAGAGTGTGTTTAGATCAAAAACTTTTCACGAAAAACTACAGTAACGAATCTTACGGCACATGCATAGAGCATTAAATGTATTCGAAAAAAATAATTGTATAGTTTGGTTGAAAATCACGAGATGAACGTTTTGAGCCTAATTAGTCTGTGATTTGACACTAAAGTGCTACAATACAAAATGTGCTAATGACGGATTAATTAGGCTTATAAATTCGTCTCACGGTTTCCAGACAAGTTATGTAATTAGTTTTTTTATTAATATCTGAAAATCTCTTTCGACATCGCACGAAACATTCAATGTGACATTTTCTCAAAAAACTTTTCACCAACTAAACCTCCCCTGACGGCACGCAGACGAAAGCGATCTCGAGATATATACTATGGAGCATTGTTGACTACTGTAGTACTAAAAGAACCCTGCCTCTCGTAGGTCAAAAACGAACTATGTAGAAGATAAGACGAAAGCGATCTCGAGATATATACTATGGAGCATTGTTGACTACTGTAGTACTAAAAGAACCCTGCCTCTCATAGGTCAAAAACGAACTATGTAGAAGAGAAATCAGCGGACCAGAGGGTGTTGGGGCTGCTCCGCTCTAGTTTTAGCAACTTCGCTTTAGCTCTGCGTTGCCAAACACCTTCAACTCTAAGAACTCCGCTCCAAGAAAAAGGTGGAGCTAGAGGCCAACTCCATATTTTTTTTTCTGGAGCACCCCAAAAGGAACTCTAGTTTTTAGAGTTTTGTACTCTCACGTAGAGTTGAGGGGTAATTACCCACTTTGCCACTCATTGATGACCTGTACCAGTTTGTTTTTCCTGTACACGTGATTTTTTTTCTTTTCTCCGCCTGCGACACTTCCTTCTCTGCCACTGCTCCAGATGCACGCTAGGCAACAACGCAGTCACCTCCAGGGTAGCGTTTAGTTGCCAAAAATTTGGCAAAATGGCACTGTAGCCACTTTCGTTGTTATTTGGTAATTAGTGTCCAATTATGGTCTAATTAGACTTAAAAGATTCGTCTCGTCCATTTCGTCTAAACTGTGTAATTAGTTTTATTTTTTATCTATATTTAATGCTTCATGCATGTGTCTAAAGATTCGATGTGACGGAGAATCTGAAAAATTTTGCAAAAATTCTTGGGAACTAAACAGCCCCCAGGTCGATCCAGGCTCTTGTATTCCACGCTCAGGAATCAGGAGCCCATAGCACTAGAACGTGTCCCCAAACCCGGTCACCTGCTACAACTCACAATGAGGCAACGAATCACTCGGTTAGAGTTGGAGATTTGGAGTGGAGGCATTTGATTTGACCTTGAGGATTACCAATTATCCAAGATGGCTGTGTTCTAGAGATTCTAGCAGAAAATGACATTGCAACATACAGTACGTAAAAGTGCAAATTCTTATATTTTATACATCGAAATTTTTTTTGGCAATAAATATTCACTTACATATGTGCCCCCCCTGACATCAAGACATATAACAAACATCAATCAGGGACATAATAAACCATTTGCAGGGAAATAACTCATTCCTGGAGCTGGAGCTAGGCTGCATGCCAAACAGTACCACCTGCTCCACAAACTCCATAGTGAAGCTGCTCCTTGGTGGAGTTGGTGGAGCGAAGCTACAAAAACAGGAACGGAGTAGTCTAATACACCACCCCTAGTGTTTTTTTCCGACTCCACCCCCTAGTGTTGGGCATCTTCGACTCTACTAATACAGTAGCGCTACTCTAATTAATCTTATACAGTAGTATATACTCTCTCATCCTAAAAGATGTCATTCTAAAATAGTGCTAAGCTCAACGATGTGAAGTTTGACCAAATTTATATAAAAAAATACTAAAATTTATTATACTAAGCACTCCTCTGTTTCAAAATAAGTGTAACATATCGTTGCTAGAGGATTCAAACATTTTTAAGTTTGAACATTATATGAAAAATAATATCAATTTTTATATCTTTATTATGAAAGTATACTATACTCTTAATCTTATCATACTCTTAATCAAAATAAGTGTTTGACTTTTTGAGAATTAAAATGTGCACTTATTTTGAGATGGATAGAGTAATAATACCACTAGATTCGTCATTAAATATATTTTACGGTGTACCCACTATTTAGAGTTATACATATTGATAATATTTTTAATAAATTTAGTTAAACTAAAGATATTTTGACTTTGAACAAAGCTGGAATTATATCTCTAGGTGGAGATAGTAATGTGATATGCCAACCAGGCAACAGGAGGCATGCATGCATGGGAGAAAATGTCACATACATATAGAAGATGCATAGGATGGAGAAGGATATCTTGATCTTGATCATAATTATATTTATTTTATTTTATTTTATTTTATTTTATTTTATTATTTATCACTTTTTCTATATTTCAGGTGCCTGAATTTTAACATGATTTCAGACAACACTCTTGTACCACCAACTGTATAAGTTAATTGTTACTTTTACGATTTGTTATTTTCTTTGTGTCATAAATATTAAATTTTTGTCCTTGTCTACCTATAGAAATAATTATAAATTGTTAATTGTATTTGTGCCAACGTAAATCAGATTTTGTCGGGTTTGAGGTTTTGTCTAACAAGTTTTTTTTATTCTTGGTATAAAAAATTACAGATTGCACCTACAGAAACTCCAATATCATTATGTTCTTGTCTATTTCGTTCTTAGTTTATTCTAGTTCTATCTTTGATATAGTCTTGATTGATAATAAGTTTAGGCATAAGTTCGTAGAGCGCCTAGTTCAACTCCGGATTGGATTAGGTGGTAGAAGTAATGTAGACGTGGTGTCTAGATTGTATTTACTTGTGAATGCACCCTATTTTCCGGGCCATGTGGTAGATCGCGAAGGTGACTTTTATAGCTTCGTTGAGTCCTCTGTAGTCCACTCCCCGAATCTAGGACAAGTAGAACCCGGTTACTTGGGGAAGGATTGCTCTATTCTTGAATTCCCTGAAGTAATGTTCCTTATGTTTAGATGGAAGATTGATTATGCTATAAATGATAAGGAGTAGATTAGAAAACCCTGAGACTTGGTAGATAGGACATAACCCTAGGAATTAAATCTCTAACCGTGTCACTTTAGTCTGTATCCACTTGATCCTATGAGTTCTCTCTAATTACGGATTCCCTATCTTATCTTATTATCATTATTATTAATTTCATTTGCCTTACCCCTGTTTAGATAGAAGTGGTTAATTGATTTATATCTATAGTATGTATTTGTAATTCTTATAGCCATATCAATTTTCTCTTTCAAACCCTGTTTAGAAGCTCTTAGTGGTAGAATTATAAATAACGATACCTGGAACTTTCCTGTAAAATGCTACAACCGGAGTATTTTATCTGTGCGCTTGCGGATAACTTTTTATATTTTATAAGTGCCATGATTATAAGTACAACCACATTTCTTACATCGTGTTAGGGATGACAACCTAGCGGCTACGGCGCAAGAGATGCCAACAAGCATTTCTGGCGCCGCTGCCGAGGAGCTTTTTACAGGAATTATTTATATGGTATTAGAAGAATACATCAAATATATACTCATAGATAAAAATCTTAACCAAGTACTTCTGTCTTTTTAGGCTTACCCTTGCCCTATTTTTGTTTATATCTTATGCAGGGTAATTCAGGTTCAGTTGTGATCAATCAACATCTAATCAGAAATCAACTCAACCTTGAGATCAACACAAGTGGTGAAGATAATGGCTGAAAAGACTTTGCAAGAGTTCTCTGCTCTAAGCCCTAGGAACATTCGTGTTGGGCCCACACTCTAAATGGATAACCTAGAGTTTGAACTCCAACCAAGCCTCATCTACCTAGTCCAAGCTACTACATTCAGCGAAAAGGCACAAGAAGATGCTACTGCCCATCTACAAGATTTTCTAGAGATTGGAAGCACCATCATCATCAAGGATGTTGCCCAAGACATCATACTTCTTCGGTTATTCTCATTCTCCTTGGAGGGAAAAGCAAAGCAGTGGTTCTATAATCATAAAGAAGATATCAATACATGGGACAAGTGTTCAAAAGCCTTTCTGTCAAAGTTCTTCCCTATAGGCAAAACCAATACCTTAAGAGGAAAAATCTATAACTTTCAATAGCAAAAAGAAGAAACCATTGCAGAGGCATGGGAACGTTTCCAAGAATATGTCCTAGAATGCCCACACCATGGAATGGAAGATTGGTTGCTCATAAAAGGATTCTACAATGGACTTATTCAGAAATCTCGTGAGCAATTAGATGCAACTGTTGGAGGATCATTTATGTCACTCACACTTAGAAAAGCTAAAATTCTTTTGGAGAAGATAGCCAAGAATTGGAGCTAGAAGCCAGACAATAATCAATGCTGTCAGAAGATTGAAGAAATTCCAGAAGAAGTTTGTGCACTAACAACAAAGATGGATATGCTGTTGGATTAGCTTGATCAGAGGGATAATTACAAAAGAGATCGTCAAGCTATCCAAGATGCCTTCGATGCTCAGAATAGATGTGGAAAGTATCCAGGGATTGAATTCTCAGACAATCAAGAAAATACAAGCATCATCAACAATCCTCCCACATCAAGAAAGCAAGGGAATCATCAGAAAGAATCCACCCATCAAGGTAAGTACTCAGACAATTATAATTCTTCTAATTTCAAGAAACTACCCTTGAGAGATTTAATCTTAGAACATGCTAGAATTAATGACAACATTATTAAAAGGCTTGCCTCTAATGATAAAATTTTAGAGGATATAAATGCTAAATTATATAACTTTTCTTCTGCTATAAAAGATCAGCTCAATCATAATAATCAGATAGAAACTAGGTTGGCACAACTAGCTGTTGCTTTGCCTTTTGGCACTAACCTTGGTCAGGTACAATCCATAACCACGAGAGGTGGCAGATCTACTCGTGATCCCCCTTATCCAAAAGGTACAACGAGAAGACAGGCAGCACCAGTAATCCCAACAATAACAGAAGAGAAGGATGATGAGGTTGAAGAATTGGAGCCACCAGTACCAGAGATGATGCAAGATTTTCATGACTCCAACATCTTACCATTGCCACATAGAAAGCGGAAAGCTAAGACGGATGAGCAATTTAGTAAGTTTGTTGAAGTAATTCAAAAATTATATATCAATGTCCCTTTGTTAGACGCTCTACAGGTACCCACCTACGCAAGACATATAAGAGATATCGTCAACAACAAATGACCACTGCCCACCACTGAAGTAGTCAAGTTAACGGAAGAATGTAGTGCGGCCATCCTCAACATGTCACTAGAGAAGAAGGATCCAGGATGCCCCACTATTGATTGTTCAATTGGAGATCAACATTTAGATAACGCGCTATGTGACCTTGGAGCAAGTGTCAGTGTGATGCCCAAGTCAGTTTTTGACAAGCTCCAGCATGCAAAGATCGTCCCAAAATCAATTTGCCTACAGCTAGCCGATCAATCTCTCCGCTATCCAATAGGAATTGTTGAGGACATTCTGGTCAATATCAGAAGATTCTTCATACCAGTCAACTTTGTGGTATTGGAAATGCATCCAAACTCAAAGGTATCACTCATCCTTGGGAGACCCTTTTTGAGCACGGCAAATGCCCACATTGACATTGGAATCGGAGAAGTCAAGTTCAATATTAATGGACGAGAGGAACACTTCCCATTTAGACCGAGGCCTGAGTTGAACCTAAAAGCAAATATGATAAGTGAAGAAGGAGACGACCAGTCATCAAGGACATCATCCTCTAGGTAGGATGACACCTTTGAAGAGTAACAGAATTTGGAAAAGTCCGGTTCAGTGGACTCTAAAATTTTGAACCATCGCCGAAAAGTAACTCGGTAGTTATCCATATTTACTTTCTTGTATAAGTAATTTCTTTAGTATATTTACTTTTTGATCTTTTGTATTTATATAAAAACAAAATAAAAATATATAAAAACAAAAATCTATGCCCCATGTAAATAATTTTTATGGAGTGAAAACCCAAAAGAATTTTTACCGTGGTGGCTTAAAAATGTTGTCCCTAATTTTCCATGCAGGTTTGTTTTATGAAAGTAATTTTATTCTCTGCATGGTAAAAATTTTCTCACCATGGGCCCACAGATTCCATGGGATCTACCATGGAATTTACCTCATATTCTTTGCCTTGCCACCATTCCTGCTGCATCGTATCAAATTTGCGTACAAAGGGATGAGAATTCAGCTTGAGAATACAGCAGAACAAAATAGGAATAAGGACCACAAGTGAGGCCCACAAGTGGGGCCAGCCAGCCCCACATCCTTTGCCGGCCGACCTGTCTCCCCCTCCCCTATAGATTTCCATCTCCCGCTGCCTTCTCCTCTCACACCTCAACCTTCCTGCATTCTTTTCCCAGAGAATTGCAGCTTCGAACTGCTCTGCTAGCTAAACCATTGGAAAAGGAAGAGAGTTTTGTAGAGAGAAGGGAAGAACTACTAAAAATTAGAGTTCTAAGACTAGGCCTAAAAACAAGTTTAGAGAAGAAGTGCTGTAAAATATGTTTTTAGAAACTCTCTAATAGGCTAACTCTTGGACGATTAACTTCTGGACAGCTAACTCCTAATTGATTACTCTAACCTATATTTGCAGTTCCTTTTGTGTGTTTGTCTTCTCCTTGTGTGACAGGATGTCATTCCTCGGTTTCGGGCATCTGGCTAGGAGCCAATCCAAGAGGGCTGGTTCCGACATGGACACGGACACACCTGCTTCGTCATCAAGAGCCTCCCTAGCTCGTCCTTCCATCAATGGCACCATCAACAAGCTCATGGCAGAGAGGAATGTCCGGCTACATGGCCAAACGGAGAAGGACAAATTTCGAAATATCAAGGACAGGGCATACAAGTTGACGTCGGCGTACCATCCTCAACTCCTACGAGACACATGTATGGATGTTGAGTTCAACACAATCTTTGCTGCAATAGGCTGGAGGAATCTTGTTCCAATAAATGAACCAGGTGTTAAGCTGCTCACAATCAATTTTTTGTGCACCTTACAAATTCTTGAGGCTAAGGCTAGGGTGAGTTTTCGCATGTTCAATAGGCAGTTTACTTGCACCTGGAGAAGACTTAGTGATTTGCTGGGGTTTGATTCGGATTGCGTTCTTGACTTCAATGTTGCTCTTCCTGATTTTCGGAAAGAGCAGTTTTAGAAAGAAATTTCTGATAAAGATATTTGCCATAGACACAGAAATAGTGATCTTCAGCTGCCACCATCCGTTTTATTCATAGATTTATTTTTTCAACTCTATTCTCTAGACCTGAAACCCTGACCATTAGGGAAGACGAGTTAAAGATACTTTTTGCAATTGTGAACAAACGGAAGATCTCCCCTGTTGTAGCCATGATGCACCAATGGTTAGAAGTTTTTGGACCTATCAAAGGGGATATTGAATGTACATCTTTGATTTTTCATATCGCCAATAGATTGGGGTTGACAATAATTGCATTCTTTCTCACATCTCTGAACCTCGCTCAATAATGGATTTAGATTTCTTTAGGCAGGCTCAGATTTTAAAGAAAACCAATAATACAATTTTTATGAGGTATCATGGTATGATTAATGATATCCCGCTTCCTAACCCGGGGCTTGGAATCTATGCTATTAGAGACTATCTTGTTGGTTTGCAGCCTTTACCCCTGAACCGGAGGAGTACATCTGCCTGACTTGCGAACGCGCAGCCCAAGCACTACTACGGGGCAGATCCAACACTAGAAGGGCCGGGATGCACTGCATACACCGATCAACTGGGCACATCACGACAACATCGCTTCATCTTGCAGCTATCAGTGGTGGTATAGTTCCCAGCTTCACCACCAAACATTTAGCATTAATGTTCAAGCTATAAGGTTAGTGCCACAATGCTTCTACGAGATATAAAAATGAAAGTATCCACAACCATCTTCCCAAAAAGCTTGCAAATGAGGAGCAAGAGATGGTTGTGGTCCTCATAAAAGCATGTGGCACTTAAGCAAGGTATCCATGCATGGCACAAAAGTTTTCGTTCTCAAGAGATACATGACCTCTATTGAGAACGACATTTGGATGGCCAATGGAACATTGCTTAAGCTCGAGTCAGAGTGATGATGGATGTTCTATTTCACAAGGAAGCCTAGGTGAAATGAATGGGGGTATGAATTTCACCTCCTCGAGGGGGTCATGGTTGGGATGATGCTTTGTCGTTGGATTTCGGGGCAAGAGATAGGTGTGGTGAAAGCAGTTTTCCCAACCTCTTCATCATGGCTCCCATAGGATAGTTTTTCTTATAAAAGTGTTTTTTATTTAAGGGTAGCCTATGAGAAGATCACAATTGAGGCTAGCAAGGATGTGGAAGTCAGAATGTACCTTGATTTTGTTCATTCATTCGAGGTATTTCCAAGATATTTGGAAAAGTTCATCCTCTAAAATGGAAAGTCCAAAGGTTGGAAACCTTCCTCCAAAGTTTCTGGTTCAGGTGAGGGTCTCTAGATGGGAGGTGTTGGTTCGGCCTCAGCCAAAGAGACTTCCTCATGGCTTGATTCAAGTTCTACACTGAGGAATTTGATGGAAAGAGAGTTTTCTAAGATGTGATCTAGAAGCACTTCTCCTTCTGTTATGGTTTTGTGGTCAAGGGGCCCTCCGGTAGTGATATCAAGCTATATGGCGGATTCTTTGCTAAAACCTGACCAAAAATGTTGTAACAACACATGGTCTGGTATAGACAAGGCTGGGCTAGAGTGTGCTAAGATTGAAAATTCTAGCCCAGACTGCACTTATGGTTATTTCCTTCTCATGTTGGCGGGATCTGAGAATCTCTTGTCATAGGGAAGCGATTTGAGATATAGGGAAGCATGCAAAACAGAATCTGTCCATCAATTCTTCCAAATCTCTGTTTACCTTCCCTATGTTGTGGGTGGAGGTTGTTTTGCCCTCTCAAAAGAAGGGAAACAACTTTTACCGAAGGTTTTTCTTGTGCCATGCCTGAGATTGTCAAGCACACAGAGCTGCTCAAAACTCCCGTAGGTGATAGCAAGAGTTTTCATAACTTAACCTGAGAAGGTTTGTTCCCGAGCCATAGCTATAAAGCCAGGATGGAGTTCATAGCCACAAGCTGTGATTGGCTTTCCATGGTGGTGGCTCTAAGAACTCGTCCTTAGGAGCAGAAAGCTTTTGAATTGAAGGGCTTCATGGTGAGAATAAAACGAATACTATATTTTTCAAAAAAAAGATAGATAAAACACAATGATACACAGGTGAACTAGATTTGGAGATAATTATGACAACTGTTCCCTGGCAACCGGTGCTAGAAATGCCTATTGGTAACACATATAGAAATAATCCACAAGTGCTCGGAATTACTATTGTAGCATTTCACCCGAAAGTATTTAGGGTATCGTATTTCCACAAGAAATGGATGTGTAATAGTCTCTTAGCTAGCTCACCTAAGGTAACAAGAAGGATAGCTCGGGTAGCGAGGTTTTCTAAGGATAGATATCCTAAGCTAAAATAGCTTTGCCACTATCGACTTACTTCGGGCACCGACTTATACATGGTCTGCCAAATACCTCTGACTTCTAGCTCTACGCCAAACGTGAACATGGGGGATTACAATGGACGGACAGGGCTGTCAGTGTAACACCCCTGGTGTTTGCCTTGCATCATTGCACCAACATGAGCATCTCATGATCATGTGCATCATCATCTCATGTGCAATACTTGTTGAAACATTTCATAGCAACACTCATGTTAAACCTATGAAACATGTTGTTTCATTAGTGTAATGATAGTATTTTTTTGACGCAAAAACTGTGGGGGAGTTCCCCACGGCAAACCAAGAAAACAAAGGAGTGCAGGATAAAGGCTTACTTACAGAGCACTTACGACCAGAGGGAGGAGACTAGGAGGGGGGAACTGGGATTACAAGCTGTCGAGCCAAAGGTTGACAATTAATCTATCTGATTCAGCTAGTTTATGAGCTTGAAGGGAGGCTGCATTTTTGAAGTTATGAAGCCAAACACTAAATGTTGCCTAGCTCCATCCAACACCATTCTGTTTCTGACCTTCCATAGTTCCCAAGCTGCTATGAGAAAGATCTTCATGAAGTAGGGTAGGCCAGATAGTCTTCTAGTGTTACAAATTCTTTCATGGATGTCGACTTCCAGAGTCCACCCGATACCCAATTTGTTCTAGCATCTTCTAGCAAAAGCACAGTTGAAGAAGGGATGCTCTATAGTTTCTTCTTCTCTTCCATTGCAGAGAACACAGATGCAATTTGGTTGGACATTAAAATGCCTCCTAGCCAGCATGGACCTAGTATTTAGCCTGTCTAGCAAGATGAGCCAGGCAAAAAATTTAACTCTTGGAATAACCTTGCACTTCCACACCAGTCTGAATGTAGACTGAGCCTGACTAGAATGAAAAGCAAGTTTATACAATTTGGCTGGTGAGTATTTGTTATTCCCCCAACAAAAGATTCTCTGATCTGCCTCATTTGTCAGTTCAAAATTCTGCACTAGCTCTCTAAGAACTTCCAGTTCATCATCAGCAGCTTGTGAGATAGGAATAAGAAACAGATCCTCCAAACTAGTGACCTCACAAACTTCCTTCACAGACATGTTTGGGAATCTTACAAAATGAGAAATATTTGGAAGGGAGCTAACCAAATTATCTCCAGTCCAATTGTCCTTCTAGAAAAGGATTGAAGATCCATCTCCAAGCTGACAGGAAGTGATTGATCCATAAAGAGATTTGAGCCTGAAAATATCCTTCCACCAGAAGGACCCCACCTCTCTCTGAATGTGAGGGATCCTACCATCATAGTATCTAAACCATAATTGTTGAACCCATGGGATATCAGCTTTAGAATAGAATTTGTGTAACTGTTTGATAAGAAGAGTACCATTCTGTAGAAGCAGATTCTTTATTCCTAACCCACCCTTCATCTTGGGTCTCTAAACAAGGGGCCAAGCAACAAGGTTTCCTCCCCTTTTTCTCTCAGAATTTCCTCTCCACAAGCATTGTTTTCTAATTCTGTCAATGTCTTGGATCACCCCTTTTTGAAGTTTGAAGGTACTCATAGCATATGTGACAGTAGGAGTGATGATTGAGTTGATGTATTCAAGTCTCCTAGAATATGATAACAAGGTAGAACAAGTAGTTAGCTTCCTCTCCACTCTATCCAGTAATGGGGCAAAGTCATCAATCCTTGGCTTTGATGTTCCCAGGGGCAGTCCAAGATAGGTAAATGGAAGGGATCCAATCTGACATCCTAAAGTGCCTCCTAGAATTTCCATTTTCTCCCCTGAGACCTTAATTGGAACAATACTGGACTTGTTGAAATTGACACTTAGCCCAGTGGAAATAGCAAAGGTATTAATGACTGCCTTTAGGCAAAACAACTGCCTAGAATCTGCCTGCATAATAAGAAGAGTATCATCTGCATACTGAATAATTGGGAAGTCTGAGCAAGGCTGAGGAATTAGGAGTTTAAGGATGTCTCTGTCTTTGAGTCCATTTATGATGTACTAAAGAATCTCAGCAGCTAGAAGAAAAAGCATTGGTGACAGGGGGTCACCCTGCCTAACTCCTCTTTTACAATCAAACTTTTTTCCTGGGATTCCATTTAGCATTATAGAGGCCGTCCTAGATGAAAGAATTGCTTCCATCCAACTAATCCATTTGGCTGGGAAACCAAGGCACTTAAACATTTCCAGGATAGCAGAATGATCCACAGTATCAAAGGCTTTAGCAAAGTCAAGCTTCACAATGACAATTTCTCTTCTGGACTGGTGGCATTGATGTATATATTCAAAGCTCCATCCTAAGCAGTCCTACATGGTTCTGGTTCTTATGAAGCCATATTGGTTTTTATGAATAAATTTGAGGATTAGAGGCTGAAGCCTTTCAGCAAGCAACTTTGTCAGCATCTTAATGCAGCAATTTAACAATGAGATTGGTCTGAAATCATTGGTAGAGATTGGGCAATTGACCTTAGGGACCAACATAATGTGGGAACTGTTGATAGGGGAAAGATCTACCCTGCCATCATAGAAATCTTGGAACAGCTTGTAGATATCCTCCTTAATCAAAGGCCAACATTTTTTTGATAAAAACTTCATTAAAACCATTTGGTCCTGGGGTCTTTTCAGCAGACATGATCTTGATAACTCTGTCTATTTCAGATTCCAGAAATGGTGTCACAAGACTTTCCAAATTTATATTCTCAATTTCATGAATCATAGCTCTTAAGTCAAACCGCATATTCACCTCACCAATGGATCCCATCCTTCCTTTGTAAACACACCATAGATGATTAGCCTTGTCCTCATGTTGTATGAGAGAGACCCCATAGTCATCCTGCATCTAGCAATGAGGTTCCTTCTGTAGGAGACAATGGCCATTGAGTGGAAATATTTGGTACATTCATCACCAAATTTCATCCTATTAATTGTATTCCTCTATTTCCAATACTGAGTCATTGGAGTAGGAGGGAGGTGAGTTGCTTTTTCACAATGGCTCTAAGATTCCATTCTGGATTATAAAGGGGTCTCAGCTACTCCACAGTATCCATGTACAAGATAACTTTATTGCAATTCCCAATTAGCGGGTTGATGTTGGAAAGACCTTTACTCCACTGCTTGAGATCATATCTTAACCTCTTGAACTTGCTGATAAATTTGCCACACTATTGCCAGCCCGAGTAGTGGGCTTCTCCCAAGACTGTTGCACTGCACTGTAGAAAGAAGCATGAGAAGTCCAGAAGTTTTCAAACCTAAAAACATTTGATCTGGGAATTTTGGTGCCAATAGAAACTTTGCAAGGGACATGATCAGAAGTGGGTCTAGCAAGAGGAGAAACCATAGTGTCAGGGAACTCAGTTGTCCAATTAACAGAAGTGAAGAACCAGTCTAGTTGTTCCCACAGTGGATCAGCTTGCATGTCACAATTGCTTTCATCTATTTTATTTCTAATGGACGGCCATTTTTCTGCCGCATTGATTCCTCTGATATTCTAGTAGAGTATATTCCAGGATCTATTCATTTGGCACATTTTGAAGATAGCAACCTGAACTATGACTTTCGCAGAAAGCCAAATCAACAATCCATAGGAAGCACAAATAGCATAATAGATAACTCAAAGGCAAACTTAGATAACCAACTAACATGATCATAGTAGTAGCATAGATAGCAGAATAGCAGTTCTTGGAGGAAACTCCCTCCTCAACAACAGAGTACCAACTTAAAGATAAGATAACAGAGAAGACACTAAGGGAAACATAAACCCTTAGCCACAAAACAAAGTAAAGTTTAAACTACATCATCTTTACTCCTGCTCATCGTCGTGTCCCTGCATCAGGACATCATCAGAGAGCTCCTCAGGAGCAACTCCACAAGCAGTAGCCCAATTCTTGATCTCTTGCATGGAGGTAGGGTTGATCACATCTTCAATGTTGGTGGGGAGCTTCTTGTCCAGGTCCAGCTGAGTAGAAACCTTCTTTCTGCACTTGAGAGCTGGTTCTCTGACCCTGACTGACACCATCTGATAGCCATCCACTGCAGCTAGGTTGATGTGTGGGCTTCTGTGAACCATGGTGCCCACCAGGGGGTTTTAGACCCAGCCTTCTTTGAGACAGTAGTGGGAATGGTAACCTGTCCCTCATGGGCTAGAGAACTAGGGTCCTGAGGCCCAACCTGAGACGCAGCCCAAGCTCTGAGAATAAGACAGTCCACAACTAGAAACAGTGGGACTATCGCCTTACTAAGATCTTATTTCCATTCCACCTCCTCTTTATCTTTCAACAGCAGAGGAAGAAGCTCTGACTTTTGAAACTTTCGATAGGCCTTGACAATGAAGTCTGGGATGACCACATTCACCCTCCTATCAGATGTGGCCGTCCCGGAGTCACCTGATGAAGAGGAGTTGTTGCTGTTCTGTTGTCTCTGGATGGCAGCCAACACTTCTTCCACCGACAGATGAATGTCAGGACCCGTAGCTCTGAGGTAATTGGCGGTGCTACCAGACTGATCGAAGGTTATTGTGTCTTGAGGCTGATCCGGGTGTTGAGGGATCTGATCTTCCATCATCACTCCCTGCTGGTCATTTCCTTCATTGATCTGAACTGTATTCTGAGCAAAGTTTTGATTCAGCTGTTCCTGCACCAGGGTGTTGATTTCCTCATTGATTTCTTGCATAAGCTGATCATTGATATTAGCATCTGCTAGGTCCTGGGCTCTGTTGACACTAGCTAACACCACTTGAATACTAGGTTGTCATCCCTAGCATGGTGCTAGAGCGTACTAAGGTATTTATAAACATAAAGGCTCTCTAGAAAATAATCTATTCTATCCGCAAGCGCACAGATAAAATACCTCATTGTAGCATTTCACCAGGATAAGTATTCCAAGTATCGTTATTTATAATTTTGCTTAAGAGAACGACGAAAGCAAAAACAGGGGTAAAATCTATCAAGGCTTAGACTAGAGATAAACTTGCAAGAACATGATTACTACTGAGAAACTCGTCACACAGTCACTTGCTTTGGCAGGGAGTAAGCCATAATAATAAAGATAATGAAATATAAGCTCATGGGTAAATAACACAGCGATTAGAAATAGACTACTCCACATAAATGTAAGGTGACGTCGGACTAGCAAGAGAATGGATTCTAAGTATCTACTATTTACTAAGTCATAATCTACTCTAAGCATCTACAAGATCATATATAGCACAAAAGACTCTTCATTCATGTATAAGGAACATTGCTAAAGTAAATCAGAACATAGCAAGACTTACTCCGCAATACAAATTCTGCCTGTCCTATCAACGGAGGGTGGACTATATAAGAATCAACGAAGCTGTCACCATCGCGAACTACCACACGACCCAGCCAATAGGATACATTTGCAGGTAAATAACATCTAAGCACCACGCCTACATGTGATCTACCACTTAACTCCCACGTGAAAAGAGCTAAGCGCTTTGCAAACTCATGCATGAACTCATCATCAATCATAACTATATCACTTATAGAACTAGAGCAAACTAGGAACATAATAAATAAAGACATAATGCAATTAGAATAAAGTCATAGAGAAAGATATGAAATAATACCAATCTTTATTGACGAAGATCCGAAATCCAGAGTGTTAGGCCCTACTTCTCTAATTCTATCTAATCAATCCTATAAAACTTGAAAGAATTGGGAGTAGCTAAATCTAATTCTCTGCGGGAGAGAGAGTTTCTAAACCCTAAACTTGATGGCTTCCTCTGATAATGATTTCTCCTCCTCCCCTGGGGTGGAGAGGCCCTGCTTATATAGCCCCCTCAAATGATCGTGGGCCGTCGGATCAAACTGACATTAATCGCACGGTTTTCCTTGATCCTTTAGGTCGGTGGAGCATAATCCGCGAAGTTGACGCTGATTGGCCACGGGAGTAGGGCGGCCGCCCCAAACCCTAGGGCGGGCGCCCTGGGCTGGGCCCCGTTCGGCCTCCCGTTCGTTCACGTGTCTTCTGGAGTCTTCTAGATGATAGAAAATTAGCGCACATGTTAATATCTCTATGTAAACCCGACGTGTGGGCCTTCTCTCCGTATTTTCTGATAACCCCCTGCAGAAATAGACAAACACCAAAACTCGTGGAATTCTGTCAGATAAAATCCTAATTCTAGATGTCTAGTGTATATTGATCCTTTTCCATGTTTAGTTGATAATTAAATTTGATACTTTAGGATCGTCAACAGGCTCCTACACCAGCATGATCATGAAGCCAGTTCTGATAAATGTTTGGGTTCCCCGCGAGGGGCTGTCCCTGTACCGGGTGAGGATTACCATCTGCCAGAACAGGGTCTTCATCTCCTAGGAGTTCAGCAATGTTTCCTCCCATAATGTAAGTTGGCACCGGCCAAGACCGATTATTAGCTCCAACAGCTATTCCCTAGGAAATTACAACACTGCGAGGTACTCTAGTCGGATCTAGTATACGGCAGTGAACCAGAGACACACTTTTGTTCCTGCTCTGACGCCAGAACAACCTTCTGCCAAAAGGTGCCACAACAGCATCTATGAAACCTTCTAACTGATAGTCCAAAGGAAATGACAGAAACATAATCCAGCTATCCCTAGAGTAGTGGCAGGCTCTCAGATTGACTGCTTCATCATGCTTCACAATTCTAAGAACCGAATTATTGTTGACAACAATCGAACTGATGTCTAACATGCTCTGATGCTGAACAGCAGAACCAAACTCGACTAAACTGAGGCCAAGCGGTGACAAGTGAGAAGCAACTCTGACTAGGAAATTTTCCTCCAGGAGGTGAACCACGTCATTGAGAACCACCCTGGCATGCTGTGGGGGAGGCGGTGGGTCAAGGGTGACGATGGCATACTCCTCATGCCGACGGGCAGGCTCGCCACCGATGGCCACGCGGGTTCGTGCGGGGCGATGCCATCCATCTTCTAGGTGGGCTCCAAACGGGATGAAGGGAGTGGGATCACAGGCGAAGTTCGCCATGTGATCTTGGTGGGGAGGATGGAGCAAAACTTGATCGTCTTCTATGGTGGTGTGGATTTCATCAATAGGCACCGAGTCGAGAGCTAGAGTTAAAATAGGGGGGAGTCCAACTGAGTAGTCGAGGGGAGCGGCTCTTGCGTCTCCCAAGGTGGGCTGGGAGACTCAACAGTTAGGCAAGTTCCTTGTTCGTCCCTTGGAGGCTGAGGTAGTGGGATTTTGGGTTTCCACTGGAGAACTGGGCCGGAATTGTGTTGTGGTGCTTGTCGTTCCTTTATCAACTGGGCCAGAGCGATTTTGGGTTTCCACTACAGCGGTGGACCAGAACCTGAAGTGGTGTGAACAGGCCCTTTGGGAAACCATTTGAGTTTGAACTTGGATAGAGATAAGCAGCTCCTGGCCCGATGACCATAATTAAAGCAATTTAAACAGCAAACAGAAAATCTACAAATTCTGCTTGAGTGACCCCAGCGAAGGCATCTCGAGCATTGAGTCGAATAAAGGGAGAGTAAATTGCCATCTTCTTGGATCCCATCTTTATTTTGATTACAAACTAGAAATCCGGAGCCAAGATTCAAGCTGAGAAAAGGAGTCGACTTTTTTAATGCAGACTTTAAGCCGTTGCTAGCCATCAGCTGCTTGCCAGCTGAGATCGAGGCCTGGTTAGAATTCTTCCTTGAACCCTTGACTGACGAAACTGAAATCTCTGACTGAACTGAATGGATAGCCTTGTGCGCATGAATAGGAGATACAGAACTGACAGTATTGACTGAAAACCCCAAATGCCCTGAATGAACTGATTTATCAGCAGAGTAAACTGAAGGTGATGACTGAACCCAATTACGATCAGGAGTAGCATCTCTGTTGGGAGTCAGAGTATGAATTCCATCCCACTGAACTTCAGACTGAACATTGACAGAGTTGTCAAAGACAGGAGCTCTTATGGAACCAAACCAGATCGATTGCTGAACAGTCGGAGAATGCTTTGGGCTGGGGGAAGAGAGAATCAACTCAGGATAGAAGTGAACCTTTTTGACCTATTTGGATGGGGATCTGGCTTAGTGTTTCTGACTTTTGGACAACACTGTGGACCATTTCTTCACTTCTTCAGCCTCCCACAACCTCTTCTCTCTTTCCCAGTGAGGAGCACCGTTGCTCCAAAGATGGAAGTAGACATCAAAACACTCTCCAATAACCCTTTTTTATCATAAACAAGAAAGCCCACAGCTTCGTTCGCAACCGAGAATCTAAAATGGTTATGGCTAACTTCTAGAACATGAAATCCACGGTCCATACCACCCAAACACGATTGAAGAACCAGAGCAACACTATCTTCTGAGAGACGAAAAAGTGATCGCCTAAAAGTGGCCAGCAAGAAGAACGAGCCGCTAGGGCTAGGAGAGGCATGGTGCACCTGGGAACCAGTACGTCGACGAACTCGAAGCTCAAACTCCCGGCCAACCGAGAAGTCCAGGCGCTCCGACAGCATGGAGGAAGAACCCATCTCGTCAGCAGAAGGGGAGGAAGAGCGGCATCAGTCTTGCAATTACCAGGAGGCTTCATTGTCGGTGACGAGGGATGTGGCGGTGGGGAGGGTGGCGGCGGTGGGGGTAGCTAGGGCACAGCGGGGAGGGAGGAGGAGAGCCATGTGTTATGTCTCAATGATAGTATTTCAATGTACCTTGTATACCTATCATGCCTATGTGTTGCTAGTGTGTGTTCTAGTTCTTGTAAATGTTTGTACCATGTTAGTTATAAAAAATGAGCTAGGGTTTATGTTTGTGCTATGCCTTAATTCCATCTTGACTCATGTTTGACTAAGTTGACCTTTAGGACCTTCCTGTTTGACTTAGCAAAAAGTACAATTTAGAAATCTTGCTTGTCTATGCAACCTTAACAAAGTTTGTAGCAATTTTTGTGTACAACAAAAGTTGTTCTTGTGCCAAGTCTTGAAAATGCTTGTTTCATGTTCAAACTTGGCCCACAAGTCAGGTGTTAGGGGCTGTTTCAGCACTTAGTTATTTTTGGCTAAGTCTTTAGCTGAAACCGATTACTAAGTACCCTCCTTTAGGACCCTATAACTTGCTAACCATGCTGAACTAGCTCTTGTGCTAGTAGACTTCCACCTAGATCTTACTTAGCTCTAACTAAAAGTCTCTGGCACCTCCATCTAAATCGGATTAGTTTGTGAGTTGGAGATCGATGAAAGTGCATTGCTAGACATCTCCTAACCGAACAATTTTTAGGTACCTCTCTTCGGATCTTTGTATCTCACAAACTGTGTTGAATCAGTCCGGGTGCTAGTTGACTCGTGCAAAGATCTCGTGTAGCTCTTTCTACAAGTCCACTATGACTCTTGCTAGTTCGGTTTGGGGTGTGAGATAATGGCCGCCAAAAACGCTCTTTCAGACATGGTGTTGACGGAACTCGGTTTCAAATGTTTAGCTGAGTTCAAAAACTTGAGCTCGCATCGTGGCCGACCGTCCTCAGGAGCACGGTGCCGCATGGCCTCCATGCGTCGGTGCTGCACTGTGTTCGCGCTCGCGAAGACGCCATGACGCCCCACTCACCTTAGCTTCCTCCAGTCGCCTCGCTTCGCCCCTCCCCATGCCTCTCCGTCGCGGCGACATTGCCGCCGAGCACTGCGCCGCACGCCACGCTGCCTCCTCGCCGCTAAAAACCAAATCGGCTCGTCCATCCTCTCCACCTTGCTCTGCTCTACATCCCGCACCGCATGGTTGAGCCATACGAGCACCAGGTAGAGCGCAAAAATTCGTTTTGCGTTGTTGCCATGCCCGGTGCACCACCGAGCTCGTGCTCCACCGTGGACCAGCCAATGTCGAGCTCCTCCACGCCAATATGTGCTTGTTCGCTGCTACTGGTGCCACGCAGAAGCTTTAGGAGTGCTTGGTTCAACTGCTACCGCGTCAGGTCCGTGGGGACAAGCTGCAGCACTGGCCACACCCGCCATGGCCGCACCGAGCTCAAGCTCGATTTTGCTCTGCTCGCTTGCTTGTTGCTTGATTGGCTTCGCATTCCATGCGTCTCGGGTGTAGGTCTAGCTGGCTACAAGACCTTACCACCTGATTTTGTCTTGATGGCGTGCAACGCCGAAGCCCCGGTGAGCTCGCGTTTTCTCCGTGCTTGCGCCGCTCGTGGCCGCGTCATTCTAGTCGGTTTTGTGCCTCTTTGGCCCATCATATTCGCCTTGTTGTCAGTAATGTGTAGGCATAGTTGGTTGCCTGTGCGATGGCCGTTTTCGTCACCGTTGTTGAACACCGCGCACCGTTGTCCGCCATCATCGGTGTCGAGCACGCGCCGCTGCAGTAGAGGTTGGGAAGATGGGTTGCCTAGGTGCGGGGTGACGTGGAGAGGACGTAGGAGTGCTCGGCTTCGCCGGAGGGGTCACCGGCGGTGAGGAAACACCGGCCGGAGCCGCTCCCCTGCCCCGCTCTCTCTGGCCTCGAGGCCCACATGTCGGCGTGGGATCCCCCCTCCCCTCTCTGTTTTGGTTTTGGGCCGAGGTGGGCCGGCCACAGTAGTGGCCCAACGGTTAAGGCCTGTTTAGGTTTTAGTTCCTTTTCTTTTTCCTAAAATGTTAAATGTTTGCTAAAGTTTGTAAATTCATAGAAAATAGTAGAAAAATCATAAAAAGGAAAATGAGGACTTTTTAGAATCCTTGAGACGTGTACTTTGCAGTAGTGTAATAAAATATGGTAGGTTAGTTAATGTTTTATGAAGTTTGATATGGCTTTTGCTAAGTGCATCAATTATTATTGTGATTTTGGTAATTTTATATATATCTGTATACTGCTCCTTTTGCTATGAAAATTGTGTGAGATGCTAATCATGCTATGATGTTACTCCAATTAAATTTTCATGAATTTTGGAGGTCACATGCTTCATTTATAAATTTCCTTTTTGTATATGCTTTATATTGCTCATACATCTGTTTATTATGATATCTCCAATTCTACTTGTCAAATTGAGATGAAATTTTTATGTTAGCCTCCTGGTGCCATATATGTGCCTCTTTAATTTTATTAGAATTTTCTGGGCACATTTTATAAGTAATGTTATTTATGCCTATGCATTTAAATGAATAGAAAACTATAATTAAATAAATGTTTACATAATTAACATGACTTGAGCTGGTGTTCTTTAGAAATGTCCTAATTGATGGTCAAGTCGGTTTGGCCATTTGCAATGTTTTTAGATTGTGTTATTATATAATTTTATAATTCATTGATTCTGGACAGTTTTGAAAGGATTACATTTTGAGTAAGGCTAGGATGGTTTTCATGCTCTATGATGTATACAAAAGTTATAGTAAACTTTATGATGTAGTAGCTGTTCAAATTTGGTGGCATTTGGCCCCCATAGTTTAGGAATTATGCATGTCTTAAGAACTGTCCAGTTGCAGTTTGCTCTCTGTTTGCCCAGAACCGATTCTGGGAATGTTTGAATTCGACCTGGTAAACTTGTGAATCATGCCTTGGTATATGAATATGAAATGTAGGCAATTTCATAAGCTTTCCAAAATTTCCTCATGCATGTCCATTAGAGTTATATAACTCCAGTTATGAATTTTATAAGTTACTGCTGTCAACATGTCAATGTGCTGAAATTTCTAGGAACTAGTGTAAGTGTGCTAAGTTTGAATCTGGTGGTACTTAGTAGTTACTTATGGATGTTTAAACATGTTAATACTAGAGAGTATATTTTCACCTAATCTTAAAGTGATTTGAATAGAGCACCATGTAACTTGACTTTTATTGCTTAGATTGTTGCATTGTTCATCACATTCATCATTCATATGTGCTCATAAGTTCATCATGTCACATCTATGCATACATGAAATTCATTGGTGCATATACATGCAATAGGTGTGCCGAGGATCGTGATGCGAGTGAAGCTCCGCAAGGCGTGAACCCTGAATTTGGAGTCCGTTCGGGAGCCGGAGGTCCAGTCCGACGAAACCAGAGGAGACGTGGGAGCCGTTCGTGAAGCCGAGCCCAAAGTCTTCCTCTGTCGGTTAAGGCAAGCCCTAGAGCATTATAAGCCTCCTAATTTCAAAGCAATCAATTATATATATGTTATATGTATTTTTGCATTAAGTGGTAGGAGTTGGTTGGAAACCCTTGCTGCATTATATCATTCCTTATCCAGATATATGAATCTTGGAATCCTATGTAGACAGGATCGTATCTCTACTTAGCCCTGCTTAATTAGATTAGTAAAGTCAGGTGATTTCCTATCACCTGCAAGATAGGAAGTATTTGGTCACAGTTGGCTATATTTGCTATCGTGAAAAAGAACCAAGTGTTAATAATAAACTTAGACTGGGCGGAATGTCAATAGTGAAGTAACAAGGCATGGACGTCTTGGGTGTGGATCTATCCCCATCTGTGTCGGTTAAGGTCTGATCCGTTGTACTTCCTTTGTCATTTTGAACACAGCCTAACACTTAGTTGGCCGGCCTGAGGTTGCCGACCGCGAAGCCGAGTAGTTCAACTCAGGCTGCGAAGTCAAAAAGTGGAAGTCACCTCGGAGGGGAGCTAGTGGAGTTAAGGGCAGGCGAGTCAAAAGTCCTGATCATCCTGACCACTAGTATCCCTAAGAACGTGGCGCTGTTCGGGCCCATCCTGAGTTGTACCAAAGGTTATCTACGGCTGCCTTTAGCGGGGTTTGCCGGGTGAGTGTCAGGAATACCCCCCTCAGCTGAGTTGGAATCGATTCGAATCGCCATCACTCCCGGATAGTGAGAAACTTGACAGAGTAGAGGCAATGTAGATTTCACTAAATCTATTGATGGTTCAGGAATGATGATGATGATATGATGGCCTTATTATATTGGCTATGGTTAATATTGTTTGCTCCTAATAAAGTGATTGCTATAGTACAGGTGCTAATCTAGATGCCACGTTAATAATGATTAATTGGACGTTTAAAGCAACAATGACTACTCATCTGTACTTAAGTTTTTATGCAAATGAGTCAAGCTAGCCCCACTTATATAAAGCCTTGCATACTCCTTGGTGTCACTTTATTTCTGGTTTTTTATGGGTAAGTCTAGCTAAGTACATTCCCGTACTCAGGGTTTATTCCCACCTTGTTGCAGGTACTGGATTCTTACTGGTTACCTGAAGTACTGTCTTGGCTGTTTGGTGTGAAGACTAGACCATTGGGCATGGTCTCTATAGTATTCTCATCTAATATGCTTTTGCAGGATGTGACTACGCACTGGCAGAACTTGAACTAAATGTGGTTTCAAAACTATGTTGCTTCTGCTATTCCTAATTTGGTTTGTAATAACTTATTCATACTCTGAGGTATGAGAACTATTTATGAATGGTTGTAACAGGTGGTGTGTTGTGTTGAATCACTAAGATCTTGGTTTGTTCTCGGTATGGTTTCAAATCCCTCGTGATTTCGTGGACTACCGGAGTTATATGGGCTCAAGTTTGAGAATTTAACCACCCCGATTATTGTTTTTGGACTTGTGCTCTTATAATTTGGACGGTTCCATGACAGTCACCACCTGCTGCCTACCCCTCAACCGTAGGGAGCGAGGCAAACAAAGGTAGCCTCTAGCCTAGACACCACGTCTACGCTATCGACTACTACTCTAGCGTTGTATAGGGTGATCCATCTTTATCAGGAGCCCTCTACTAGAGTATTCACTACGAGAGCGAACGACGAACCCACAAGTAAATAATGAACAAGACTAACTTAGAGTAAGACTCACCACCGAAGATAAACACGAACCTTATACTCCAAGTAGTATTTGGATCGTAGAGGTACAAGTGGAGAGGAGCCGATAATTCCTAGCATTCCTTCCGCTAAGTGTACATGGGGCCCCGAGTACACAAATGGAGGTAGCCAACAACTCCAGTACTTCTCTACTCTTACTCACTCCCTACACTAGGACTAGCTAGAGAGCTAATATATGAATGGAGCTATTCTCTCTTCTTGCTACATTGTGTCTCCTTTGTGTTGATGAATGATGAAAATGAGGAGGCGAGAGGTCCTCCTTTTATAGGTGGAGAGGGGTGCATTCCTTAGAATATTCCTTGGATCTCCTCAAAAGGAATGAGCAAACCGCCCTTAGCATTTAATTTGCCGCCATCCCCACCTGAACCGTCCTTGGAGAGGTGGTATGAACCGACCTGGCAAGGTTGGGCTCGAGGCAGGCCGCTAGGGGTGCGCCCGCACCATGGGTGCGGCTGTACCCTAGGTGGGCCACCTTAAGTCCAATTTTGTCGGGCTGCCTCTTGTGATCTCCTAGACTTGGTCCATGGTGGTGTTGCACAAAGTTGAGTTGGTTTGGTTGGATTTTGGGCTTGTTCTTCACCTATTCTAGGCCCTGATTTGCTTGTTTGTGGGCCTTCTCCCCTTGGGCTCATGTCGGGTGTTTATTTTGTTGTGTTTCTTGTGTACTTTTGGCACATTTCTTGTGTTTATCCCAACATGTCCTTCTATAAATGGTAAATCACCAAAACTCGTGGAATTGATTAGTTATAAGCCATATTTCTAGTTTTGGTGTCTGTATGCTTGGATTTATGCAAGAGTTGGCGGTTAGAAATAGAAGTTAAGGACCACCAACATACGCCAACTGTTTTCATTGGAGTATTCCAATCTTTCTAGGACGGTACCACCCTGGCTGAGGTTGTGGATGGTGACTCTGACAAGATTCAAGTCAAAGTCATCACCGCTGCGATTCCGATCAGTTTGATGCGGGTTTTGCGAATCCTCTGTAAGGGATTCAAAAGGTTGTGTGGTAGCTTGAAGTGGCTGGGTCTGGCGAGTCATCGCCATGTGTGTCGGTGCTCCTGAGAATTGAGAGCGAATTGGATCGGGTTCCATGTTTGTCATCGAGACTGGATCCCTAATCTTGCGTAGGAAAAGATTGGTGTCAAGCCCAGGCTCTCGACCAAGTTCGGTGAAAAGCTAACCGTGGCGGACTAGATGATGGGTGATGGCGAGCGGTCCTTCGACCACAGCCTCCTCCAGTCCGGTGATGAAATCACGGATCTAGAGAGATTGTTCCTCCTCCCGTTCGGTCGGCTCGGGTTCCTACAGGCGCAGGTCCCCAAACTGGTAGGTGATGAAGTTGAGCTTGCCGAAGACGATCCTCGTGCCCGGCTGCATCTTCTCCAATTCATCGCCGAAGTTGAAGACAATTCCCATCTAAAACACAAAAACAAATCTGAATGCAAAAGGCCCCTACCAGGCGCGCCAACTGTCAAATTGTTTTGCTCCGGTAATATATAGCAACGTGATCACGTAGACGGAATCAGATGGTAGCACACAAGACACAGAGATTTATGCTGGTTCGGGGCATGGTGCACGATAATCTCTACTTCAGTCGTGCGACTGCTCTTGTATTCGTATGCTCAATTACAGGGGGCGGTTGCTCCTAGCTACATAGTAGATTAGAATGGTGGAAGATGGATCCCGGGCCCAAGGTCCCTACCCTCCTTTATATAGGTAGGAGAGGTAGGGTAACAAAGAGGGTGATCGGGTTGAGAGATTGAGTTCCTAATTTATTACACGATATGCGCAACAGATTGATCCTAGCTATCGTCCAGATACACCCATCCTTGTTTGCCTTGACCTCCACGTTGGTTGATCGCGTCAGCCCTTGTGGGCCTCCTCCTTGGTAGCTGCTGGGTCAATAGCCTGGCGATAGTCACATATACTAGCGGTACAGGTACCCCTGTCCCATATATCTGATAGGTTGACTGCCTCGGCCCTGTAGATGAGGAAGAAGGGGGTTCAACCAGTTGAGCGGTTCACACTCATCCTGAGGCACCAGAGCAGGGAGGGGAGTTCATCCACCCATGGGCCGACGTGAATCCTAGCTCGTTATAGATGTGGGTCTTGATCCCCTAGAGAATCAACCTGTTAGCGCGCTCGACCTAGCTGTTGGACTCGGGGTGGTATACTAATGCCCAGTCTACACGAATTCGCCAGGAGTCGTAGAAATCCAGGAATTTGTGACCTGTGAACTGAGTGTCGTTGTTAGTGATAACACAATTTGGAACCCTGAACCTGTGGATAATGTCCTGGATGAACTCGGCCGCTCGCTCTGACTTGAGGTTGACAATGGGCCAGACCTTGACCCACTTGGTGAACTTGTCAATAGTGACCAGAAGGTGGTCGAACCCCCCGGGTGCCTTCCTGAATTCCCTGACCATGTCGAGGCACCAGACCACGAAGGGTCAGGTGATAGAAATCGTCTGGAGCGCCTATGCTAGCAAGTGGCTCTGCTTGGCATAATACTATTATCCTTTGCACATCCTAACGATGTCCCAAGTGTCGGCGAGGGCCGTCGGCCAGTAGAAGCCGTGTCTCAAGGCTTTCTCGACGAGGGCCCTCGGAGCGGCGTGATGCGCGCAGATGCCGGGGTGGATGTCAAGGAGAAGCTTCTTCCCTTCATCGGGGGCAACGCACCGGAAGAGTACCCCGGAGGCGCTTCGACGGTAGATCTGCCCACCTACAAGCTTGTAGCTCTTGGCACGCTACACTAGCCTGTGGGCATCAGTGACGTCATCAGGGAGGGTCCCACGCTGGAGGAAGTCAGAGAAGGGCGTCATCTAGTCCTTGCCGTCTGAGCGAGTCGTCCGTCGGCGTCGAGGGCCCTTCGGAGTCCGTGCCGGGGCGGTCGAGCTCTTCATCAGCAGAGGTGGACTCTCGTCGCCCACGCTTCCGAGGTCGTGCCAGGGGGGTCCGGGAGGGGCCAGTTAGTAGCTCAGCCCCTCGGCAGCCATGCGTGGCGACGGCCATCACGCTTTCTCTGGGAGGTGGTGACTCGTCGCCGCTGGGCTTGCGCTGGGGGTGGCCCCTTGTTGGTGTTTGTTAATGCAAACGGAGAAATCCGCAAGCGCATGGATTGAAACAAAATTTTTTGCTATTTTTTCGGCCCATTTTTTGGGAATTTTGAAAATTCAAATCACCCCCGGCTGGTAATACGAACCTTGGAGCCGGAGCAGCTTCCCAGTACCATGAAGCTGGAGCTAGTGGAGGGCTTTCCAGGATTGAAACAAAAATTTTTGCTATTTTTTCGGCCCGATTTTGGGAATTTTGAAAATTTAAATCACCGTCGGCTGGTAATACGAACCAACTATAATAAGCTATTATCACCACCAGTTGCAAACCGCCTGTGATGAGAATGTCATCACCACTGACAGCTTACTGCCGAGATCGAAAAGCACTGGTGATGGGCTTTACGAACTGCTTGTGATAGGTCTGAATGCAGTAGTACATCCCAATGAAACAGGGTCTTAGTAGTAGATAATTGGTTTTTTTACTAACTTGTAATTGAGATTTACAAAAAAAGTAGTTGGAAACACCTACTCAACTAGAGAAATAGTTTCTCATAATTAATTTTATAAAACTTGAAAACCAAATGGGAGAGAGGGAAACTGCTCGAAAACCATGAAGGGAGAGGGTGCCCAAACGGATAGCAAGGAGGAGCGCTGAGAGAGAGATTTACCAAGTGATTATCGTTGCCGAGTGCAGGAAAAAATGTTGGAGGTTTTCTTTTCTTATCACAAAAAATCTAGTAGTTGCTTAAAGTAACTCTCGAAGATGCTCTAATTGTTTTCTTCCCTAGACTTTGTACTTTTTTCCGGGTTTGTTGCTCAATATCTCTACTTCTCTACTACATATAATACACTAAAAAAACATCCCTACAGCCACACAACAAACTATCCCTCACAGTTATTATCTCTCCTAATCTTTTCTAAGTGCACCTAAACAAATGTACCCACAACAAATGAATCTTTCAAAATCAAAGGTCCAGAATGAATCTACCCACCACTTTCTCTTGCTCCCTCAAATCCAACGGACGAGAATGCTCGGATCAGACCTCATCACTCATCCCTCTCCCCCTCCCGCGCACACCCCACGCGCGACGGCCCATGGCGCAAGGCGCGACTCTCCCCCTCCCGACGCCCACTATTCCTCTCCCCGAGGCCATGCTTCACTCCCTCTCCTCGACTCCCTCCCACCCGCGGTCAAATCCCTCTCCTCGACGCCGATAGGGACGCGCGCCGCAAGGGCTGCGCGCCGGCAGGGACACGCGCCGAGGGCTGCGCCGCCAGGGCTGTGGACGCGCGCCACCAGGGATGCATGCCGCCGCCGTCTTCTGCTCCCTCTTCGCCGTCGACAACGCAGGGACGCGCGCCGCAAGGACTTTGCGCCGGCAGGGACTCGCGCAGGCAGGGACGCGCGCCGGAGTGCTGCACGCGTGCTGCGGCTGGTTGGTGTTGTCTTCCCTGTAGTCGGCATCTCTGTCTTCCCCGTGGCCAGCAACCGAGCAGACGAGCACGGCCCTCGTGGTAGCGACGCGCACTCCTCCCTGCGGCCGGTGTGGCCAAACCGCACTCGAGTTCGCCCGCCGCTCCCGTGGAGAGCTCTGCATCATGTCCGAAAAGGTTGTACGCTCTGCTCCCTTTGCTTCCCTTTTTTCTTTTCCCCATTTCTTTAAGTCTGGGATTTTTTAGTATTCTCATCTCCCTTAGGACCAGTGCCGGCAAAAGCTTCAGGAGATTGGATTATTTGTTCTATTATTCTTCGAACTCTGATAGGATTACTATCTACTTCAGATAGCATATATATCTGGTCAAGTAGAGACTGCGATAGGCAAGGGGAAAAGAAGCAATTTGGAGAGTTATTGTTAATCTGTAGTTTTACAGTGAAATTTAATATGTGAGGTATTAGTGCCAAAATCATTTGTACTCTCCAGGATTAGTAATAGTAAAGAAGTAATTGAATTACTGATATGAGACCATTTAAACATATTTTTTGTTAACTATTTTGCAGAGTGATCAGTTAGCCATTTTTATTATACCACTGTCTATTTAGCTTATCCGTTAACTAACGCCTAGCTCTTGCCTCACATTTTGTTGTCAGGAAGTTCAGGAATGAAGAACATTATATATTTTCATTTACGCAAGTTTTGAATTTATGGTATTATATCAGACCTTTTAAACATTTTTTCGTAATCCCTTATTTGTCACTGAGAATCACGAAATTAAATTTCACAGTGGCATAGTGTTCACCCAAGCAATCTTAGTACATTGTGAACAGGCAGTTAAGCATCGCAGCGCATAGCTCGCACGTCATGGCCAGCGTCAAGGGTACCCTCGTCATGGTGTTCAGCACCATGGATGGGACCTGTTTGCAGCAGGTGAGATTAACTATATTTAACTGCAAACAATCAATTTAGATGTAACACTTAATAAACTTTTATTTTTGGAACTGAGAGCTAAACAATTAAGCAATGGTGTGATGTTCTGAATAAATCTGCAGGTGTGTAGAGGGCTTGACCCAGCTGAGATACATAGCATTGCCTTGTCACCAGAACTGCAGTGGTTGGTGGTGTGCAGGACAAGGGGACCCTGCATGTTTTCAGCTCAAGAGTTATTAGAGTTGGGGAAAAATATGCAGCTGGTCACAAGCAGTCTGATGATCAAGCAGCACCTTCTGTCATAAAAACAAACACTGCATCCAATGCAAGATCATCCTTATCTTTCATGAAAGGTAACCAAAAGAAATCCTTTTCCATTTATTTTCCTTTTTTATGATGGTTGGTTTCCTTGCTATTTCAAATGCGTGCATTAGGCCTCTGTAGCTGTGTGTGTGGTGGGGGGGGGGGGGGGGGGGGGGGGAAGGGGGGAGGAGAGGAGCGCCCTAGCCCCGCTCCTCGCGAGTGAGGGCCGGGGAGGGTGGGGCGGCGTTGTCTGCAGGAGCACGGCCAGAGCGATGAACATCATAGTGTTTGTTTTTCCTACCGTCTAACAGTACCATTTTACATTGAATAGGGCAAGTATTACATGGGAAAAGGCTGAAGAGCTGAAGAAGGAGCATTGTTATATAGCTCTTGATTATAAGACAGCTGCCGATATTTAAAGTAAGAAACTTGTATATATTTTTCTGTTCTTATATAATATAATAAAGCTTGGAATTATGGGTGATTTGGTGGAACCAATTTTGTCTTAACGATTTGGTGTCTGCAATTCATTCTGGTGGATCATGACTATCGGCCATAGTCCATAGACAGGTGTCTGTAATCTGGTTTCCAGGGAGGAAACTACTTTGGTGTTTGTAATCATGCCATAGCGTTTGCCTGCTTAAAAAAAGATTCAGTGTACGTAACTTAATCAACCTCTATTATGGTCCTCATGTGAGTGTCGTGTGCTTGCTTGTGACGATACTGTGACGACTCTGCTTGAACAGCTGGACACTGTTGTGATGTATGGTCTGGGAGCTATGGGTATAAGGCGCACGAGAAGGAGCTCAATGATCTGTCAAGGTGGTCATCGGCAACCCAAGGTCCCATGGTACGGCCTCCCCTCGCCTTGTGTTGTGTTTAGGCATTTTATGTTGTCTATCACTTGACCGTAGCTTTTAGAACCCATGGAAATACCCCTTTAGCAAAGAAAAATAGACATTTTCAATCACACCAGATCATTGAGCTGGGGGTGTTGTGTTAAGGCATCTTGTGTTTAGGCATCTTATGTTGTCACCTTTGTTTATTGCTTCGCCGTCTTCCTCCAGTAGCCTCCATTGTTAGCGCTCTGTTCGGTTCAGTTGATCACTCTGCTTGGTGCCTGTACCTGGTCAGTTCGGCTTTCTTCTTTTTCTTCCCATACATACTACGAAGTTGTTCTTGATTACTTTGCTTAGCTACAAAATCAATGTTTTTAACCCCTTCATGAGCTCATACTCAGCTATAGTGCCAGGAGTACAATTGTTTGTTAGGGATGCAGCAGCAACATTATTAGTTAGGGAGCTCACCCCACACTCCAGTCCGCCAGTTGATTCCATGGCTACTAAGTGCTGATTTTAAGCGGTCTCACAGTTAAGTTCTCAAATCTCAAATCCCCCCTTTTTTCTTTATAGCCTGTGCAGATGGACTACTCACTTGCATATCAATTTCCAGTTTCAGTCTTGAACCAGATCATATTGTAAGTTTCAGCCTTGAACCTGACCGGTTATATTGTTTGCAATTTCTTCAAGTGGCATTCTGTACTAACATATTGGCTTTTTTTTTACTTCAGCTTTAATTTCAATTACTGGTATTTGATATCTTAAAATTACAGGTACACCTTATCACTTTTGTTAGTCCAAATGAAAAAAAAAGGAAGAAAACATATTGGTTTTTGGCTTATAACATGCTATTCTTCCAAGCATATGATGTCAAACATGTGAAAAAAATATTTTCTTACCAAGTTTAGATCTTGTTGATTGGCAAATAAATATCAGGTTTACTATCCTCTATTCACATATACCAGATATACTAAGGATGGAATTCTTGGTGGATATTTTGAAC
This sequence comes from Saccharum hybrid cultivar R570, assembly GCA_038087645.1. Lineage (NCBI taxonomy): Eukaryota > Viridiplantae > Streptophyta > Magnoliopsida > Poales > Poaceae > Saccharum > Saccharum hybrid cultivar. The sequence goes on from JAQSUU010000198.1 coordinate 5,997,681, forward strand.
AGTCATGCAAATGAATGTGAAAACTTCCCTGGAGAACTCAAAGATCTACTTAAGCAATTCGGAACTTATTTGTAGTATGCGATACATGACTTTATTATGCCTTGTTATGTATGAATGTATTCCGGATTATATTTATGGTCATATCAAAAACTATGAATTAAATCTTGTTGTCTGATTGTTTTTAAGTACATCCCTTAAATGAACCGTGGCAACGCACGGGCACTATACTAGTAGGATCAAGTTCTCAAGAAAATAAAAACCTTAACCCACCACACGCTATGAGTTCTCTTTCCTCGTTAGTTGCTTGGAAATCCGCGGTGTAAATGCAAGCGAAAAAAATATTCCTTTTATTATCTCATCTTAATGTCAAACGGTTTTATTTCAGGTTTGTGGAGTCATCGCAAGAGAAGCACAGATCACCTCACCTCAGCATGACAGAATCAAAAGAGCCGTTGTCTAATGTGTGTTTGACATCTCGTGCGCCCCAGTATGTCTTCACGCTGAAAGGTCTTATACAGACCAATTCGCTTTTGAAATGGACATCTTCCTGTTTGAATGTCAAACCGTCAAAAAAGGCTATGCGATTTTAGCGGTCGACACGTCTCCCTAAACTAAATTAGCAGAATCATCTATCCGCTCACGGCAAAGGCTGACATTTCAACGATCCATAGTTTTCGGTGCAGCAATCCGCGTCACCTCGTGTTACCGTTCAGCAGTGAATCATGTCACTGCAAAGACTCTCAGTAGCTTCAAATAAAATATCTTCGTGACATCTCAAAGTTTGACGACCTGCATGTTGGACAGGAGAAACATATATGGCGCCATACTTAGCACCGCAGTCTCCTCACTAGTGGTAATCCTGCCGGCTCCCGCTGCCGTCGTCTCGTCCACACTCACTGTCAGACACATGAACCCTTAACCCGAACGTAACGATGACACCGTGAGCTGCTCTCGATTGGGTTTTCAATCTGGATGCCTCTCGGTTAAATAGACTTTTCCGTACCTTATGTCTATATACTCAGCAAGTGGCATCGGGCATGCACCATATAATAGACCGGATGCCATGGCAGCATTGGTTGTACCTTGTATGTCAACAATGCCCTAGCAATGCAATAGCAAACCCACATTGTAGATTAATTCCTGCGGCCACCGTACCCAATCGTTATCAAAATTCAGTTAGCAAATTAGTAAAGAGCCACGAAATTTTTCAGGTGTTTACACCAAAAGTTGGCCAACTCATACATATATATGAGATATTCACAGTTGATTGAGGTATTGAGTCGATAAAAAAATCTATTATTTTACATTTTGCAAACCCTAACTCTTTCAACCCTTGTATATGCTATTATGCAAGTTTCTCAATGGAATTTGTGGATGTTCTAGGTGGCCTTGCCAACCTAAATCAATCCTAGTTGTGCCTCCCTGACTGGCTCCTTCTCAGTAGGCGTTTTGAGGTCTGATCAATCGTCTGATTCGAATTTGGTGAACGTTCACCAATTAGTGAAGTCGATATAGATACAAAAAAAGGAACAGATAACCAAACCATAATTGTAGTTCAGTAGCTCGTACCAAAAGGTTCCACGGGTGGGTGTGGACTAAATCTCAATCCACCTATCGAAATAGTTTATACTAGACTTTTGCCATCTAGAATTTAATCGTAATATCAAAACAGATCCTTAGAACGGATCGTATGGTAAGATGTGAACCAAAAGTTAGCCGTGGCTTAACTAGTACTTGTTCCATTCTAAATTATAAGATGTTCTTATTAGTCTATATATGATTTTCATTATATGTCTGCATATAAGTTATGTCTACATACTAAATCTATATTTTTTAAAAAACAAAATATCTTAAATTTTGGAGCGGAGGAAGTATTATTAGGGGTGTTCAGTTGTGCCCGTCCATTATACACCACAGAACTCAAACAATCATGAGGGAATCTGTTTGAGTTCCACCTTTGTTTTCAGTTTGATTGTGGACAATGTTGAGCATCTGTGGCTGAATACGTGGAGGACAGGAGGCTACGTGCTTGACTATGGAGCATTTCTTGTGCATGCTTCGATGGAGCACTTGTGTTGTACTAGTATACTCCCTCCGTCCCTAAATAAATTAATTCCTAAAATTCATGCCAATAACTTTATAGAAAAGAGTAACAACATTTATGACATAAAATTAGCACCTTATGAAAATATATTGTATGGTAAATCTAATGACACTAATTTGGTACCATAAATCTTAACACTTTTTTTCTAAAAATTTAGTCAAAGTTTAAAATTTTTGACTTAAGACAACTCTAGGAATATATATTTATTCAGAGACAGAGGGAGCAATAACTTATCCGTATAGGTGGGTGTTCACATTTTTTAAGTTTAATTGCAGGATTCAACGAGACGTAATGACAAAAAAAAATTAACCCTGAACCCTTAACCTGAACGGAATGACACCGTGAGCTCTCTCGGTTGGGTCTTCAATCTAGATGCCCTCGGTTGAGTCTTCAATCTAGATGCTTCTCGATTTAGACTTTTCTGTACCTTATTATGTGTATATACGCAGCAAGTGGCATCGGGCACCGTATAATAGGATACCATGCCGTGATAGCATTGTGCTTACGTCAAATTAGATCACACACCAGCTAGGACTAGACTGCTTAGGTCGCCACGGACCGAAGAACGCAGGGAGGATTATTACACTTACGTGGTGAAGAACGAAGAGGTTTACAAGTAAACCAGCAAAGGATAACCGATCGTTCGTGCTTACGTGACGAGGAACGGCTGGTTTTCGGAAAACTAGCAAAGGAGCCGCCGAAGCTCTCGTCCGGGAGGGACCCTATCGGAGCAAGGACGTCGCCAGGTTGTGCTAAGTCAGCCAGTCATCCTAGGGCGCCATCCTTGGTCGTCATATGAAACGATAAACAGCATGGGGTTGAAATAGATAGGGCAAAGAGAGGGTATGTGTTGTATTTTGATAATTAGATGTTAGATCCCTCAATCGACCGTCACCCTTATATGTATAGGACGATTGGTCTTTCCCATTAGGAAACTCAGTTTTCTTCGTACGGTCAAACTAACCGTACGTGGCCAAAAAAGATAATCTGCTGTGCTTGATCATATATTTATACCTAATAATAAAGAGGCAAAATTTTCACCATGATTTTTTTCCACCTACATGTAAGATGTAAGACTCCTCCTAAACCAAGATTACATGTAAGATGTCAGACTCCTCCTAAACCAAGATTCAATCTCCATAAGATTCAGTATTTTCTTTCAACCCGTTTTTTCTCAAAATACCCTGGTATCCTCCGGCATCCCTAGGCCGGACTCTGTATGCGTATGCTGATATGGAAGTTAGAAACCAACTAAAATAAGGAGACAGAAAATAGTAAAAGTTACTAACATAATCGAAAACGAACTCCAAATCAAAACCCAAAGGGCACCCACATCATACCTGTCTGCTCATTCTTCATCCGGATTGGCTTATATTTCTACAACTAAACTCGCATATATGCTTATACAATCCCATAAATCTGCTTGCATCAGTGGTGATTGCAACATTGCCGAGCACACACCATTGCGTCGTTCAATCTGAGGTAAGAGGATATCGCCGCCGGTTCATTCCATATTTCCATGGTTAGATCTCAACGATTGATGCTCCACTAGGCCCGCTGCTGCTGCGAGTCCAGAGTGCGGCTATCGTATCACAACATCTCCGACGCATGCGAGCTCTTGGTCGCTCCAGCTTAGCGGTTCGCACCAATACTACTGTGCATCGCTTGGACGGCTAGATCTGAGAAGGAGGACTAGAGGAGCGCCTACCGTGTCGACATCCATGTTCATTGACGCGAGCATGCCAACCATCACCTTCCTTCACCAGGATCATCACTGTGCTCTGTCGCACCACCATGTCGTCATCGTCGCCGGAGGTTCCAATCGAGCCAGAACCCAATCAAAGTGCCTAGCATGGACTGCTCGCCGTTCGAGGTGCCAAAGACGAACCACACGCCATACACATGTAGCTAGAGTTCGAGGCGCCATCAGGCATGGACGTGGCGATTTTGGGGCCATCGGGCCTAAACTCCGGCACCGGAGGTGCGGACCGGGCCGCCCATCCCTGAGTCCTCGGACGTCCCGCGGCCACAACCCCCAGCCGTATGCGCTTTCTGATCTCTTGGCGGAGCGCAGCTAGACTCACCTGGACTGGAGCAAGATGGGTAGCAACAACTACAAGAATTGCCGAGGAGATGGCATAGCGATGGAACAGGTAAGTAGAAAAACAAGAAAAGTGATATCTGAATTCTAATTGACAGGACAACATAGAGAAAGAGAGAGCTCCCTCCGTCCACAAAAAATGCAATTATGAGAAACGTGTCAATAAAACTAACTTAAATTTGACCAAGTTTATAGTAAATAATATTAGCATTTATGTCTCTAAGTGAATTTATTATGAAAAATATATTTTATAACTAATCTAATAGTACTTTTTTATCTCAAGAGTGTTAGTACTTTTTAAATAATTTTAGTCAAAGTTGAAATTGTTTGACTTCTCGATATGTGAGAATTGCATTCTTTTGTGGATAGAGGGAGCACATAGATAAGTTTATTAAATTTTATAGAAATAGAGAAACATAAATATAAATCCCTAGACATTTGATAGTTTTTTTCTTCCTGTTGTAATGCACGGGCACTTTTGCTAGTATCTCTTAAAGTCAGACATTTGAATTCTCTTTGGTCCTGACGTGTGCACTTTTCCTTAATACTCTTCTAGCTTCTGTTGCTTTCCCTTATCTTCAGGCGAGGAGCACCTGGACTTAATACCTGTCCTGTCCAAATATATAAAACATATTTCCTAATCGGCTAGGGAGACCGATTTGATTCTTAGCTCGTGTAGTACCATCCTTTTCCCGTTCGCCGGCAGCAAATACCACGCATGCATACGCGTGCACACGTATATCGGCAAGTTTCCTTTAACGAATATTGTCAATACATGAGCTTAGACTCGTGCGTTCTGCGTACGGCCAGGGTAGGCACTTGGACTCTTCACATTATAATATTATAGGATGACGTGCTGCATTTGGACTCTTCAATTTCCAACCGAACTGTCAACAGAACCCCGCTGCCGCTGCATGTTCCCACAAAATCAACCTTCTCTTTTCATTTGCTTGGCCGCCATGCCAATTACCTGGCTGAAACAGTATCATTCAAATAATATTAACGGTGTACATACCAGCTTGATTAATCAAACTAATGTGTTTATGACCGAATAAGTTAATTGGACAATTTTAATTGTCAACACAACGGTTGTACGTCAACAATGCCCTAGCCTCAACAACTACTATACCGTCCACGGACCCATGTTGCAGATTAATCCCAATCCTTATCATGACAATATACATCTCTAGAAGTACGAATCCGCATGCTGCCGCACCTAAAATTTTCACGTCCAACTTGTAAATTCAGTTAGCAATTTGGTAAAGAGCCTCGAAATTTGTCAGGTGTTTATACACCTAAAATTGGTCAACTCATACATATATGTGAGATATTCATATTCGATTGAGGTATCAAATCGATAAAAAAATCTAATATATTATTTTACATTTTACAAACCATAACTCTTTCAACCCTTGTATATGTTATTCTGTAAGTTTCTCGATGAAATCTGTGGACATTCTAGGTGGCTTTGCCAACCTAAAGCAACCCTAGTTGTGCATGCATGACTGGCTCCTTCTCGGGAGGTGTTTTGAGGTTCTTCATAGAGGTTGTCAGGTTGACCTGTCGAAACTAGCTTAAGCCAAGTTGGTTTTGGCACTATTCAAATCAATCCAAGCTATATATAGTTTTCTGTCTCGCACTCTCACTGTGATTTTCGATCCTCGAGTGGTCTGTACGACCCTCGTACTATCCGAGTGTGCTAGCTTTTTGGGTGTGACAGTGACCGATCTTTGTGTGAATACTAGGCAATTGGATTTGGATATTGCATAAATTTTCCATGTGCTTAACCTGAAATTAGCCGACTCACACATATACATGAGCTATTCACAGCCGATTAAGGTATCAAATGAAAAAAAAACTAATATACTATTTTACCTTTTACAAACCCCGACTCTTCCAACCCTAGTTGCGCCTCCCTGACTGGCTCCTTCTTGGAAGGCGTTTTGAGGTTTTTCGCGAGGCTAATCTACGAAAATAGCAGGTTCTGGCACTATTCAAATTCGCCTAGGCTGGTCTTCTCTATCTTGCTGCAATTTTGATCTCCGAGTGGTCCGTACCACCCTTGCACTATCTAAGTGTGCTAGCCCTTTGGGTGTGGGGCCATAACCGGCTTTTATACGAACACCATGTAATTAAATTGGGAAATGCTAGCGTCCGGACGTGCGTCCGGACGCCTGCACCGCACACCGACACCGCTTCACGTGGAGGCCCGCGCCGCTCTGTGTCCCACGCCGCTTGAGCCCCCTCCACACCCACGCGCATGCAGGTGGGCCTGGCAGCTGCAGCAGACGGCTACTGCAGATGAGTCCCACTATAATATGTGCAACCCTAGATTTACTTTTGTAACATCTAGAGAAAACATTTGCAACATATGTCCAAAACAGTTGAAACACTTGCAACATACATTTGAAACGCTTGCGAAACACCAGAAAAAACTTGAAAACCACGTGTGTAGCCATTACAGACATTTAGATGAAACCACTTGCAACATACATATGAAAATATTTGAAACACTTGCATATATATGCAACATCCAGATCTATTTTTGCAATATCTACATGAAACACTTGCAACATACGTTAAAACAGATGAAAATTTTGGAACCTACACTTGAAACATACGTGTATAGCCATTACAACATGTGCAACATCCTAATTTACTTTTGTGACATCGATGTGAAACACTTGCAACACAACTTTGAAACATCTATAACACTTGAAACATACGCTTGCAACATGCGCTTTCTAGCGCAATATCACCTTGTTGCTTGGACGAATGGAGGCTCATCGTTGCAGACCTCGACGCCGGTGCAGAGGTTAGTGGTGGCGCATGGAACTCACTAGTGCCACATCAGAGGCAGCGTCGCCGGTGCCCCAGCTGTGGCATTGCGTTGGGCGACCACCTGCGTGAGGAGCAACTGGCGAGCACGGCGGCCTGCTCGACGAGCACCCCCTGCAGCACCCCTGGCGAGCGGCCAGCAGCCGACGAGCACCCCCTGCTTGGTGAGCACCCCCTGGCTGCAAGCATGCGAATTCGAGATGAGGAGGAGAGTCACAGGCTCCACGATGGAGAGATAGAGGAGACAGAGAGAGGAGATGGAATTAGAGAGGATAAGTGTAGCCACCTAATAGAGTAGATATTTGTGTGGTGAATAAATACATGGACCACATGAGGCCACACGGCGTCCGTTCATTCGGGCGCAGGACAGATGACCGTGGTGTAGCATTTCTGAATTAAATTTGTCTTACGAACCACAGATACAACAAAAGGAATAGATAACCGAACGATAGCTGTAGTTTGGTAGCTCATACCGAAGGTTCCATGGCTAGGTGTGGACTAAAACTCAATCCACCTATAAATAGTTTATACTATACTTTTGTCATATATACCACGGCTAGCTTTAAGTCCGCATCTTACCATACCATCTACTCTAAGGATCTGTTTTGATATATATATATATATATATATATATATATATATATATATATATATATATATATATATATATATATATATATATATATATATATAGCCAGGCCCGCCTCTAAATAGTTTATACTATATATGATTTTCATTATATATCTGCATATAAGTTATGTTTGGATACATATAAAAATCTATATATTATAAAAATAAAATATCTTAAATTTTAGAGCGGAGGAAGTGTTACGGGGGGTGGTTCGGTTGTGCTCGTCTTATACACCATAGAACTCAAACAATCTTGAGGGAATCTGTTTGAGTTCCACCTTTGTTTTTGGTTTAATTGTGGACAACATTTTTGTAAAAAAAAAGTTGACCATCTGTGACTGAATACGTGGAGGACAGGAGGCTATGGAGCACTTGTGTTGTACTAGTACTAGTAATAACTTGTTCATATAGGTGGGTGTTCACATTTTTAAGTTTACTAGATATGTGTCCGTGCGTTGCATAGGGTCATGAATTTTGTCCACAACTACAGTGATGGTTTTGATCATTTTACAAAATAATAAAAAGCTATTAAATGATTTTGCAGTGAGAACCTTGAACTATTTTGAATTTCACTCAGACCTTCTTTTCCTCTATTTATTTATCAACATGTCAGCTGGTTACATGGACCTGCATGATGGGGACGTGATTCCCGATCTTCCGTCAGGTTCAAGATAACTATCGATTTGGTCGGAGAGCGACACATTGATCCGGTTTCAGATCACAAAGACCCGAACCCTGCAACCTTAGCACCACATCTTCTATGATTATCAACCATGTCACAATCCAGTTGACCTCGCCACGAAGGCAAATCCCTGCTGCGAATCGAAGAACACAAGCAAAAACAAGATAAAGCGCAACTCAATTGAAGTGACCATTGCGGATAAATGATTAAGCACTTGAAGTTAGGGTCTCGCAAACCGATAACAGCGACTGCTCAAAGATAGATTGATCTAAAGCAAAACCCAAACATTAACATAGGCGGCAGCTACTGATTATATAGACTAAGGGGCGTCTAAGGACCCCCACTCACGTCCCTAAGGAGTCTCAACACGTTACATGGTCCAAACGGTCCAAAAGACGACGACACAGCGCCCTGATAGATTCTGGACGTCAACTTGTTTCGACGATTTCCATTGACTCCGATGGAATTTGGGCCTCAAACCAAAGCTATTGGTTATCTTATGAAATTATATTTCCATCCATATATGGATCATAAAAAACGGAGTTTAGATGCGTCCTGGGTGTCCATTTTATTACAGACTAGTCTAGAAGGCCGAAGCAGACTCGAACTCGAATTGGACTGGGCCTCCGGCTTGGCTTGGACATCCTTGCTGGCCTCCTAAGGTGGTGGCCAAGGAGGAGGACATCCAAAGGCTTTCTTGGTGAGTTCTCCATCTCCTTGGGATGTGCTCTTACTTGGGCCAGGGTCCCAAGGATGGCTAACAAGCCCATGACGACAGTGTAGCTCCTAGCAGAAATAGTGACATAATATCTTGATGATTTTGAGGTCTTGCTGATATGATATTGATATGGGACTAGATCTATTTGAAATCTTATCAAACAAGCTTTCCATCAAGTGCTCATTGACCTCGATCGCACTCCGGATGGATGAGTTATGGCCTTCCCAATGGAGCACTATCGGGCTGCCGACGAACCGATAGTTCAACTTTGATGAACTTGCACGTTGAGACATATTTGTACCTACATTCAAATAACGACATGTACATGTGGAACCAAATGAATTGTACCAAAAATCACTATACAAATATAAGAACGAGCTCACCTTGTAATTAATGTTCGTATCCGAAGGTGTCATGTCCTTATCATGCTTCCCTTCTTGACAACAAACCGTCCTCGGTTTGAGCTTCGTTGGAGGGCAGGTTGTAGGTAGTAGCCAACATTACTCTCCTTCTTGAAAGTTAACCTATTTTTTATAACAAAACTTGGGGATCTCGACATTACATGATTATATCTAATACAACCCTTCGATTGGTCATATTGGTGCACAGCAAAAGGAGATTTTAGATTTGAACAAATATAAACTCGGTGTACCATATATTCTCCTTTACAATTATATTTGTCAATAAAGTGCTATATACATGTAGACAACCATAGTAATTCAGCACAAAAAAATTTCTCCTTCAAATTACTTAGAGCACACAGAGTATCAAATTCTATATAACCCAAAGTATTTAAAGAATACAATAATTTTAGTTCATCTTTTCAGTAGTAATTGGAAGAAAATGTCTATTTTCATAACAAGTACTTGGTTCTAAAACGAAAGCATCATGCTCATTCACTAGTTGGGGCATAGGTACAATAAAAGCATTGTCACATAACTCTTCTTTATCACAAGCGCTATCAGAACAATTATTTTGTGGCAAAGGAAATTCAGACTTTATGTCCACTAAATGTTGATCTATTAGAGCATCAGTGGTGGACAAATTTAGCACATCATCACCAATTTTAGCAATATTAGATTTTGTAGTAAACATAGAAGAATCTTTCAATTTTGGTACTTGGTGATTTTCATTTTTAGTATCAATCTCTTCATTTTCAATAGAAACATTCTCTATATAAAGTTGTACAATTTTCACTGGGTTTAAAATTTTACCATGTTTTAATGTGGATGTGGGAGGTGGTGGTGAAGATGCTGCTGTAGTGGCGGAAGCGGCCACTCGTCTGCTTATCGCAGTCTCGATCTTTGTGAATGCTTCCTCCACCCTTGCTAAAACCTGGTTGAGGTTGTCGTCAATATTGGTCTGGTTCTTTTGCTGACATCCCTGCAATTCTTCTTCTGCAAGCATAGCAAGCTGAAACATTGGTAGTGTTAAAATCTTTATAACAAACAATATCCTGAATTTCACGTCTCAAACCACCATAAAATGACACACTTTGTCCTCCGGATCATCCTCTATCCCACAAAGAATCATGTTGAATAGATATATCTCCCAGCTCTAAGCACTGTAATTTCTTATGCAAATCTTGTTTATACAAAATAGGAATAAATCTATCACGTATTGCTTCTTTAAGTCTATCCCATGATTGAGGTTGTTGATGCAAATTAGCTAATTGTCGCCACCAGATTTGAGCAAAATCCTTGAATCCACTAGTAGCAAGTTTAACTTTATGTATCTCATGAACTAGGTGAGAATTAAATTCTTGTTCTACAGTTATCTCTCAATCTAAATATGCTTCTCCATCATAAGATCCAATAAAACATGGTATGGTAAATTTACCTCTTATACCTTGATGATTATAATCAATATGTGATGACGGATTGTTCATCATATGGTCCATCCTTGCAAACATCTGGACCCTGCAATTCACTCTTAAACAGAAACACGTTGTTTGATAATGTTAGAAATCAAAAGAAATTCCTATCAACTATTATATGTGTCGGTAGAAACACACTCTCACACGTCTTACCAAGTTCTTACAAGGTTCTTACCAATGCAAAGTAGTGGATGGTACAACCGGTGGCTAGTTCGTGATACCTGTGAGGGTGTGGCGCAAAGATTGCAATGATATTTTTCTATACTGATCTAGAGTATATATGTGGAGCTTGGAAGGCACAAAAAAACATATAATACATTTATGTGTGTGTGGCACACAATTCAGTAACAGATAGCAATATTGAATAAATGTCCAGAGCACTTATCCTAGTTGCTGGCCTATACGTGTTCCTAGCACTAGTTGTGACGAATGAGTGAAACAAGTACGACAGGTAGCAATGAAAATATGGACAAGATAAAAAAAAGACACCAGAAATAATAGAGCTATTGAGGTGTTCCTTTTGTGCCGCTTTTCTTTTATCTTCTCTTCTCTTTTACTATTTTTTCTTTTCTTTTTTTTGTCCAAACTTTTTTTTAGATTTTGCTCTTTTGATATTTTTTCTCATCAAGAAGCACACAAGAACAAATCTCAAAAAAATTGAGCTCAATTGGACAAAAGATGAGGCCTATACAAATTCAGAATTGTGATCTAAAAAGCTGACCAAAATTTGTGGGCCCTGAAACTCGCTATTCCAGATCGAATTTCGTAATTCTAAATTTTGCAAACCCAGCTTTGCTGGGATGAAACAGATCTAAAATTTTCTGGCATTCTCCATAGATATAAAATTTGCCCCATTTCGAGTTCAGATACAAAAGTTATGACTGTTTTATTAAAACTGCTCGAATCAGGGTTTTACGTGGACAAAAGATATAAACTGATTATGAGACGGGATGATGGCGGATGGAGAGATCAACACAAACTAGAAAAAGAACACAATATAAACCAGCAACAAAACCTTAACTTAGGACACAAACTCAATACAACGGACTCTGAAACTAAAATATGCAAAGGCTATGGCGCGGATGGTTGTACGACATGAAACAAATATGGCGGTGGACTATGGGACGAAGGCAAAAATCAACTAAATTAGGATAAATATGAACTTGACAGTTTACCTGAGGCTCTGATATCACTTATGGGGGCGTGATTCCCAATCTTCCGTTAGGTTCAAGATAACTATCGATTTGGTCGGAGAGCGACACATCGATTCGGCTTCAGATCACAAAGACCCGAACCCTGTAACCTTAGCACCACATCTCCTCTAGTTATCAACTGTGTCACAATCCGGTTGACCTCGTCATGAAGCCTATCCCTACTGTGAATTGAAGAACACAAGCAAGAACAAGATAAAACGCAACTCAATTAAAGTGACAATTGTGGATAAATGATTAAGCACTCGAAGTTGAGGTCTTGCAAACCGATAATGGCGACTGTCCAAAGAAAGATTGATCTAAAGCAAAATCCAAACCCTAACATAGGTGGCGACTACTGATTATATAGCCTAAGGGGCTTCCAAGGACCCCCACTCACGTCCCTAAGGAGTCTCGACACGTTACATAGCCCAAACAGCCCAAAAGACGACGACGCAGCATCCTGACACATTCTGGACATCAATTTGTTTCAACGATTCCTATTGACTCCAATGGAATTTAGGTCTCAAACCAAAGCCATTGGTTATCTTATAAAATTATCTTTCCATCCATATGTGGATCATCAAAAACGGAGTCCGGATTCATCCTGGGCGTCTATTTTATTACAGACTGGTCCAGAAGGCCGAAGTAGACTCGAACTCGAATGAGACTAGGCCTCTGGCTTGGCTTGGACGTCCTTGCTAGCCTCCTAAGGTGGTGGCCAAGGAGGAGGATGTCCAAAGGCTTTCTTGGTGAGTTCTCCATCTCCTTGGGGTGTGCTCTCACTTGCGCCAGGGTCCCAAGGATGGCTAACAAGCCAATGACGACAGTGTAGCTCCCAGCAGAAATAGCGACATAATATCTTTATGATTTTGAGTCTTTAACAACGTGATATTGATATGAGACCAGATCTATTTGAAAGCTTATCAAATAAGCTTTCCATCAAGTGCTCATTGACCTCGATCACACACCGGATGAATGAGTTATGGCCTTCCCAATGGAGCGCTATTGGGCTGCCGATGAACCGATGGTTAACTTTGGTGAACTTTCACATTGAAATACAGTTGTTCCTACATTCAAATAATAACATATACATGTGGAACTAAGTGAATTGTACCAAAAATTACTGTGCAAATGTAGGAAGGAGCTCACCTTATAATCAATGTTCACATCCGAAGGTGCCATGTCCTCATCACTGCGTTCCGATGACTTCGTATTGGATCTGGTATTCGTAGAGGTGGTGGCACGGCACGGCCCTCTCGTGCTTCGTGCCACTTTGATTCATCCTTCTAGGTACGCGAGAGACGTCGGGCCGGGCCATGCCGATAGAGCATGGTAAATTTTTTCTTCGGCCAAGCACGGCCCATGGCACGCCTTTTAGCCTGGCATGTAATACTATACATATATACACATGCGAGTATTTACCTTTGTTAATTTAGTTTGTCCCATCCGTTAAGTAGAAATTGTGACTATAAAAATAGAAGGAGAGAGTCATGAGAACATATAAAAAAATTTATATAAATGTTGAATATGAATTTTTTTGGTTGGTGTTCGAACATTATTTTTTTTAATAGAGAAAGAGATGAGAATTACCTGAGAGTTGGCTTTCTTAATAGAAAAAGAGGTGAGAATTACCTAAGAGTTGGTGTCGTTCCTGTTTGATTTGGCGTAAGGTGACACTTTTATTTATAGCCAAAGAGGTATTTTTTATACTGATCCAGATTTTTTTTAGACCGAGTTGGCGTCATTCCTATTTGATCTGGCATGAGATGACACCGAAGAGGTAATTTTTTGAGACCCATCCGGAATTTTTTAGACAGATCCGGCTCTGTATTGCACTAGCTATTTGCATGTAGTCATACAACGGGCCTGGGGGCATGCATGTAGTCATGCAACGGGCCTGGGGACATACGGGGCGGGCGTGGGGAGACAGCGTGGGGTGTATGGTGAAGGGAAGAGCAGTGGAGAGTAGCGCGATGCAGTGCAATGGCGACGTCGGCGTGGAGGAGCTTCCCGTCACTACTGCGCCCCTCACTTAGATCGGGTGTTAGGGTTAGGAACTATAGGTGGGGAAGTGGCGACGGCGAACTTCGTTGTGCGTACCCCGGCATCCCACCTCTCCTTTTTATAGCGCAGTGTAACAGGGGCCCTCCAACCATAGTTGAGTTGGACGCCCCCGATCAGGACGCGGGATCAAGCCCAATAGGCCGTTGGGCCTATTAGTAGGGAGATCAAAACTAACATTCTCCCCTCGATCTCACCTTATATTCTAACCTTTAAACTTTGACATAAATCCTTTCACTTTACTCATTCCATCACAAATAGGTGCATAGAGCATGTTTCATCGTCACGGTCAATCGCCGATAGATTTGACAGCTACAATGCATGTCTCTGATCTGAAATAGTTACTTTAACTTTTGGGCCCTTTATAGTCCAGGAGTCATAGGCTTTTCATTAAACCCATGCCGGCTACATGTTCTCTGAACACGTTGGGTGGTAAGCCTTTTGTAAGCGGATCCGCGAGCATCTTTCTAGTACTTATATGCTCAAGATTTATAATTTGATCGCGGACTTTATCCTTCACAACATAATACTTTATGTCAATGTGCTTGGCAGCACCACTTGACTTATTGTTGTGAGCGTACTGTACTGCTGGATTATTATCGCAGTATAACTTTAGTGCCTTATGTATGCTGTCGACCACCTTCAAACCAGGTATAAACTTCTTTAGCCAGTTCACCTGCCCCGTTGCCTCATAACACGCTACAAACTCGGCATACATTGTAGACGATGTAGTGACGATTTGTTTTGAGCTTTTCCATGAAATAGCTTCTCCTGCGAGAGTGAACACATATCCTGACGTGGATTTTCTATCATCTCCCGCATAATCAGAATCTGAATTCCCTACTATTCGGAGAGAATCTGATTTTCTATACGTCAACATGAGGTCTTTTGTATCTTACAAATATCGCAAGACTTTCTTTACTAATTTTCAGTGTTCAATCCCTAGATTACATTGAAATCTGCCAAGCAACCCGGTAACAAAAGTTAAGTCAGAGCGCGTGCACACTTGAGCATACTATAGACTTCCGACAACAGAAGCATATAGAACCACTTTTATTTGATCGAGCTCGTATTAGTTCCTAGGGCATTGAAAATCCCCATATCTATCACCCTTGACTATGGGTGGAGGTGAGGCACTACATTTATACATACTGAATTTCTTTAAAACTTTTTCTATGTATGCATTTTGAGACAGTCCCAATACCCCTTTACTTCTATCTTGGCGAATCTCTATGCCCAAAATAAATGACGCTTCACCAAGATCGTTCATGTCAAATTTTGAGGACAAAAATTTCTTTGTTTCCAGTAGTAGACCGACATCACTACTAGTAAGTAAGATATCATCTACATACAGGATTAGGAAGATATACTTTCCATTCTTAAATTTTACATAAATGCAATTATCCTTAATATTTTCTTTAAACCTAAAATTCCTTATTGTTCTGTCAAACTTCCTATCTTGAAGCTTGTTTTAACCCATAAATCGATTTCTTTAAGCAGCATCCCATTTGTTCTTTTCCTTCCATGATAAAACCTTTTGGTTATGCCATGTAAACATTTTCCTTCAGATCCCCATTGAGGAATGTCGTTTTTACATCCATCTAAAGTAACTATAAATCGTAATGTGTCACTAATGCCATTATAATTCTGAAGGAATCCTTACATGAGACTGGAGATCCCTTCTCTTTGTATGAAACCTTTTACCACAAGTCACGCTTTAAACCTTTCAATATTCTCTTGGAAGTCATGTTTTATCTTGTAGACCCATTTACAGCCTACTATTTTGGATCCTTTAGGAATAGGTTCTAAGTCCCAAACTTTGTTGGTACTCATTGACTTTATTTCATCTTCCATGGCCTCAAGCAACTTTGATGAATTATCGCTTCTCATGGCTTCTTTAAATGAAGTGGGATCACCCTCCATTTGAAATTCTTCAGTGTTATACACCTCATAATCATCAGGTATAGCTGATCTTCTAACTCTTTGAGACCTTTTCGAGGCCTCCATATTTGGCACATCTTCTGTTTGGGGCTGTTGTTGCTCCCCCTCATCTGTGGCATCAGTTTGTATAGGATCCTGAGGTACAAGTTCCTCATTATCATGCATTGTCGCCACAGGAGAATTGACAACAGGTGTTGGCACTACAGTGTCTCGCACTGTGGGTGCAACAAGAACAGGTAGTTCAAAGAATGGTTCCTGAATCATCGGAGTGGGCACACATACCCATATCTCCTTAAGAATAATTTCTTGAGCTACCATGCTCCGCCTCATCATCTCATCCTCTAAGAAAATAGCATGTCTCGTTTCTATAAATTTTTTATATCTGTCTGGACAGTAGAAACAAAAACATTTTGACTTTTCAGGGTAGCCAATAAAATGGCAACTTATTGTTTTGGGATCTAGCTTCCCAATATTTGGGTTAAATACTTTTGTCTCAGCAAGACTCCCCCACACACGTAAGTGTTTTAGTGAAGGTACTCTTCTTGTCCACAACTCATACAGTGTTTTAGGCATCGACTTACTTGGTACTCTATTGAGGATATGAATAACGGTTTTTAACACCTCCATCAATAGACTCAATGGTAAGTTAGAGTACCTCATCATGCTACGCACTATATCCATCAGGGTATGGTTACGTCTTTTAGCTACTCCATTCTGCTAAGGTTCGTCCGGTGTAGAATACTGGGCTACTATGTCATTCTCCTGTAGAAACCTTGCAAAAGGTCCAGGAACTTAGCCATATGGGGTATGCCGATCGTAGTACTCTCCACCATGATCAGATTGGACTATCTTAATCTTTAAATTGTACTGATTTTCAACTTTAACCTTAAATATCTTTAATTTATCCAATGCTTCTGTTCTTTCTTTAATTGGATAAATATAGCCATAATGGGAGTAATCATCTGTGAATGTTATGAACGAGTCATAACTATCCACACTCTTCACAGGAAATGGACCATAGATGTCTCTGTGGATAATCTGTAGAATTCTTGTGCTTCGTTTAGCATTCTTTTTAATTTTCTTTGTGTATTTTTCTTTAATACATTCTCTACATTGTTTTAAGTTTGAGAAATCTAACGGAGGAAGAATTTTATTCTTTACTAGTCTCTCTATTCTCCCCCTCGAAATATGGCCTAAACGATAGTGCCATAATTTTGACGACGCATCTTGAGTTCTCTTTCATTTTCTATTCGCATTCACAGACGAGGATACGTTCTCATTCACATCACATACGGAATTCACATTTTTATGAAGTGATAGCAAATAAAGATCTTGCTTTTGAAAAGCAAGACCAACACATTCATTATTACATAGTATCTCACATTTGCCATCTCTAAAATGGCAATCACATCATTGTCCAAACATTACACACTAATCAAATTTCACTGTAATGAAGGAACAAATAAAACATCTCTAAATGAAAGAATAAAGCCATCAGCAAGCTCTAGAGAGACATCGCCAACAGCTTCGACATCTGCTTGGACTCCATTCGTGATTTTAATGTGTCTTTCGCTTCTTTGCGTAGTCCTCGTCAAACGGAATCCCTGTAAAGAATTAGCAACATGAACAGTTGCGTCTGAGTCAATCCACCAAGTAGATTTAGAATATTGTACATATAGGGATTCATTTATGAATGTAATAATGTTCTCACCTCTCTTTGCCATGATCATCTTTAAGAATTCAGGATAATCTTTCTTGTAATGACCCTCCTTATAGTAGAGGTACTGATCTTTGTTCACTATGAACCTATTCTGCTAAACCTGATGCTGCATGGGACCCTTGCCCTTTGGCTTTGAGGGAGAGTTGGCATTGACATTGATATTCTTTCTCTTATTATCTTTGACAAAACTGAGAGTACCACCATTGGCGGCCTTTATTCTCTCTTCCTCTTGCACATACATTGCCATACAACATTCTAGATCCTATTTTTCGGGCTGAATGTTGTAATTGATAACAAATGTGTCAAACTCTTTTGGTAAAGAAGCAAAACTCATATAGACAAGGAACTCTTCCCTAAGAACCAGATCCATTGGTCTTAGCTTGTTGTTCAAATGATTCATCTTTGATATGTGCTCTCTTATGTCAGTGCTATTTCCTCCTAAATACCTTTCTGTCATCAGCTGCTTTATCAGCTGAGTAGCATATGTCTTTGAAGATCCATAGAACTGACTCTTTATTCTTTTCAGGTACTCTGTGATATGTGATAGTGTCACACTCTTGGATTGAGCCCATTATAGTAGGCTCAATCGTGTTCTTTATGACAGCAATATACTTTTTGTTGGCATTGACCCACTTTTGCTTTTGTAGGTCATACGTCATCTGTATGGGAGCATGGTCCCTTTCTCTCTTTTGCCAATCAGCAACAGACTCATTAGTCTCCCTCACCAGTGTCACAGGCTCAGTGGGGCACAGTGTGGTGACCATCCAGTTCACCTTAGCTAAGACAAAGGCGACGTCAATCTTCTTCTTCCATTCGGTGTAGTTATCACCCTTGAGGGGTGGAATATCTTTGATAAACCCCATCAAAGAGTAACCTCCTAAAAACACAATTCATGTAAAGTGAGAACATAATTATAACAACAATAATTGCATGCTTTAGTTCCAACAGTGGTCAAAATAAAACATACAATTTGTCTTTTTGCACTAATTCTACGTCACCGTTGGCAGAAATAGAATTAATGCATGACAAAAAAACCATAATAACATCATAATATTGCCATTAATCAACGTTGGTCAGAATAATAACAATATTATAACCATCTAAAAATTATCTATTTTTCAAAATTAAATTCTCTCGTTGGTTCAAATTTAATAATGAAAGCAATAACTGTGAGTACGCAGCGGAAACATTTGTAAAATTCTCATAATAATATTTTCCAGAAGCAGCTTTACTATTTACTAAACAAAAATATCGTTGGATAAATTTTGTACAGAAATTTCATCAAAATTTAACTCGAAATGCATCAAAAGGCATTAAATTCAGCTTCTAGAAAAATTAAAATGGAATCTGAATACTTTACAGTGTACATCGTCATTTCGGCCCAGCCGCTCAAAGCCAGCTCGCGGCCCAATACGCTCTGTGCACACGGGCACTGGCCCATGGCCCATCCTCGCGCACAGCACGCGCCGCGCCCAGGCCGCAACCTAGGCCTGGGCCGTAATTTCCATCACCCGCCTAGGCCTAAAGTGGCCCGGTGTATCTCTGCCACACATCTGGATCCGACGGCCAGGAGACAAAATCGAAGGAATAAAAACCCGCCGTTGACCCCGTTGACCCAAACCCTAATTCATTCTCTTCTCCTCCCCATTTTCTCTCAGCTGCACGACATAGGAGTAGCACGGGCCATGGCGGACGGAAGGGAAGAAGCGGCGCCGCCGCATGGCCCTTGCCAGTGTGCGCGTTCCCCTTCGTGGTTGAGCGTGCCGCTATCAAGAGGTTGTTCGACGGTGCCCTGGGCCCTGTGCGGACCGTCAGCGATGCCGGCGAGCCATAAGCTCAGCCGAGCGACGATTCGACCCGCCGACGGCAGTCTTTCTTTCCCGCGCAGTGGCAACACGCTGGTGGCAAGAGGAGATACGGGTAGGGTTCCCCTCTTCTCTCTATTAGGGTTAGGGTTCCCGTGTGATTTGTTTTTTCCAATTCGAAATCAGGTGTTTTCTCAATGGCGACGTCGGCGTGGAGGAGCTTCCTGTCACTACTGCGCCCCTCACTTAGATCGGGTGTTAGGGTTAGGAACTGTAGGTCGGGAAGTGGCGGCGGCGAACTTTGTCGTGCGTGCCCCGGCACCCCACCTCTCCTTTTTATAGCGCAGTATGACAGGGGCCCTCCAACTATAGTTGGGTTGGGCGCCCCCCGATCAGGGCGTGAGATCAAACCCAATAGGCCGTTGGGCCTATTAGTGGGGAGATCAAAACTAACAAAAATTGGATCTTGGGTCCAATGTAATCTAGGGGATGCCCTAACTGATGGTACGCAAAGCTTTATTTACATCCATAAATAAACACATCCAGAAGAGTACTGAGACTGGCTGCACCGGGGTACTCTAAACCATACTGCAGTATCATATAGAGGATGAAACAGCTGCAGCGGATACTCTATACACAACTGTAAACAACATCGGCCCGCTATATTTGGCGTTGTATAGGACGCGCTGTACCAGACGCGCAGCATGCGGCAGAGGAGAGAGAGGGAGAGAGCATGCGCAGGAGAGACAGGAGAGGGCGGGCCCTACTTTTTCTGGTAACAAATAAAATGTTATAACTTACAAACCATAAAACCAAATTAAATTCCGATTACACCATTAAATTTGTTTTAATAAATACTTCAAAACAAGATCTCATATGGATATATTTAGATAAAATTTATAGAGGATGACAAGTGGGCCCGCTATTGGTAGTTGGTATAGAGTATGAGATATAGAGGATGATGGGTGCGGAAAAAAACGTGTATAGAGGAGGAAATCTTGATGATCAAGATGTATAGAAAATGGAAATAGATGATGATGAGTGTGGATAGCCTGAATTCACATAAAGAATTTGACCATGCATGCATACGGAGAATCTAGGATAGCCAGCCAGAATCCATTTTTTTCCTACTCCGCTGCGTAGACACATCGACGACGACTACTCGAACACGAAGGGTACTACGTAGATATAAATGATTTGACGATGCATACGGACGGATATGCTCCCTCCGTCTAACAATATTTACATTGCCACGGGCACAAAAACCAATGAACTATGAAGGGGCTGTTTAGAGGGTGAAAAAGTTTGGGTTCGGCTACTGTAGCACTTTTCGTTGTTATTTGGTAAAATTTATCCAATCATAGACTAACTAGGCTCAAAAGAATCGTCTCGACATTTACAGACAGACTATGTAATTAGTTTTTTCTTTCGTCTACATTTAGTACTTCATGTATGTGCCGCAAGATTTGATGTGACAGGTACTATAACATTTTTTGGGTTCACTTTTTGGTACCCATGCCAACTAAACAGGCTCGAAAAAAAAAGTGAGCATGACAGGTGCTGCAGCACTGACGCAACGGCGTGTGGAAGCGGGGATTTTTTTTATTGCCGTGATCGAGTGGATGAGAAGTATCTGGGACTGGGAGCCTCCGGAGTCCACATCCAGACAGCCTCAGTTGATTTTCTTTTTTTTTTGTTTTGATGACACAAGTGAACTTTTTATTTTTTTTGTCCCACCTGATGCTGCTCAGTCTAAGAGTACGTGGATGTGATAGCCTGCTACGCGACGCTTTATTTTGGGAAATTTTTTGAATCCTAGACGTGCAATTAGAGTAGCTTCAGTGTTGCCTCCGAATCGAACCATGGGCTCGTATGACCGAACCGTCAACACTGGAGGGTTCGAACCGTGGGTGTCAGATCGAAGAGCGAACTCTGCAGATGATCCGAACCAAGCCGCACCAAGCCGTATAAAATATTGCTGGACATGACGCAGGAGAGAGAATATAGGACGGGCAAGCAAGTGGACACGGAAGAGTTGCTGGCTCCACAAACGCATGGAGATATATTTTTTAATCGCATGTGGACCCCATAAAGTGAAGTTCACGCTGCAGCTATCGAACTCTCGCGTCGGTTCGGCTTGACTGGATTTCATGGTTCGATTTAGGACCGGAGGTGCCCTGCTGGATAGAGGGAGTATATGGATAGGGGATATCCAGCGAGAATCCGTTTTTTTTTACTCCGCTGCGTAGGCAGACGGCAGCAGCCTGGGTGCTGGGCGGACCATCAACGGCACGGCGCGCTGCAGGGTGAGCCCGTACGCCTCCTCCATGTCCAGCTTGTCCGCGGTCATGCCGTCGGCGAGGTCCCAGTCCAGGGCGTGCACGAGCGTGGCCGTCATGAGCGTGACCATGCGCAGGCCCCAGCTGAGGCCCGCGCAGATCCTCCGGCCGGCGCCGAACGGGATGAGCTCGAAGTCGCTGCCTTTGACGTCGACGCCCGCGTGCGAGCCGCCCGGCAGGAAGCGGTCGGGGCGGAACTGGAGCGGCTCGGGCCACGCCTCCGGGTCGCGGGCGATCGCCCACACGTTCACCAGCAGCGTGGTTCCCGCGGGGATGCGGAACCCGTCCACCTCGCACTCCTCGGCGGCCACGCGGGGCAGCGACAGCGGCGTGGACGGGTGCAGCCGAAACGTCTCCTTGATCACCGCCGTCAGGTACGTGAGCCGCGGGAGGTCCGACTCGGAGACCAGGCGGTCGCGGCCGGCGACGGCGTCCAGCTCCTGCTGGGCCTTCTTGAGCACGTCCGGGTGCCGGATCAGCTCGGCCAGCGCCCACTCCACCGTGCTGGACGTGGTGTCCGTCCCCGCCGTGAAGAGATTCTGTTGTCACGATGTGTCCCACAGAAAGTACATGCATCCATGATTCCATGTGAAAACAAGAGAGGAATATCATCATACTCCAAACTCCAACTGGACCAACTCCAACACGTCGGGGTCCATTTTTGCAATAATAAAAGTATAATGCATGTCGCCGTCACTGCCGGTAGTCGGGTCCTTTCGAGTTCGAGAGCAGTAATTGTGTGTGCACGGGAAAAAGTGAAACTTACGAGGAGGAGTGCTTTGATGTCAGTCTCGTTGATCCTGCTGTCCTCGCCGTCCGCGAGCGGCTGCTGCTCCCGCATCCTAGCCAGCATCACGCTGAGCAGGTCCTTGCCTTCCCCGGCGGCCTTCCGCTCCCTGATGATCCCGTTCATCATGTCGTCGTACCTGCGGTGCAGCCGCTTCATCTTGCCGACCACGCCCTGCGGGTCGAGCCACGCCAGCGCCGGCACGAAGTCGCCGACGTTGAAGACCCCGGCGAGCTGCATCAGCTCCACCACCATGTCCTTGAACTCCCTGGCTTCCTCCCCTCCGTCGACCGCGAACACGCGCCGCCCCACCGTCGCCCGGGCCAGCGTGTTGGTCGCGCAGACGTTGGCCACCTGGCCCAGAACCACGGGGGCGTGCTGGTGCCGGGCGAGCTCCTTCACCATGAGCGCCACCTCGCCCTCCCTGACGCCGCGCAGGTCGTCCAGGGCCTTGGCGGAGAAGAGGTGGAGCGCGCACAGCTTCCGCAGCGCGCGCCACCGGGAGCCGTAGGGCGCGAACACCAGGTCCTGGTAGTTGTACGCCACGTGCTCGGCTCCGGAGTTTGGAGGGCGGTTGCTGAAGTTGGCGTCGTGGGCGCGCAGGAATTGCGCCGCCACCCGCGCCGACGCGGCCACCACCACCTCGGCGCTGCCGAACCGGAGCCGGAACAGCGGGCCGTACTCTTTCGCCAGCGCGCACATGGTGTGGTGCGGATGAGAACCCACCTGCGGCAGGTTGCCCAGCACCGGCCAGCCCCGGGGACCGGGCGGCAGCGGCCGCTTCCCCTTCTTCCCGTCCCCGCCGCGGCGGAGCAGGAGGCACCAGACCACGACGGAGACGGCCAGGGAGCCCAGCAGCAGCGGCAGTGGCACGTCCATGGTTTGACTTGCTCGATTCACGGGAGGCGCGCTTGGCGTTGGACTGAGCGTTGAGCGTGCGGTTATCGAGGGAATGGTTCATCAATATATACAGATGCCACCTGCATGGCGTGCTTCACCTAACAATCTGCCTGCTTGCCGTTCCTACCTACCCGCGCCGCTGTTCGGTTTTTGTGGGTTCTCCTTTGTGGGGCACCTGAAGCCAAATCATGACACGTAGCACCTTCTAAACTGGCTCGCAGCCTTGCGCCGGCTCGTAACTCGTCTCTGGCTCGTAAGAGCAAGTATAGTACCCCTCACCTTAGTCACCAAATAAATCAATTCCTAGAATTCGTACCAATCACATTTTATTAAGTTTGACTAACTTTATAGAACAGAGTAACAATATTTATGACACAAAATGAGTATATTATAAAAATATATTCTATAGTACATCTAATGATACTAATTTGATACTATAATTTTTTATATTGTTTCTAAAAATTTAGTCAAAATTTAAAAGTTTGACTTAAGACAACTCTAAGAATCTATTTATTCAGAGACAAAGGGAGTAAGAGGCTGTAAGTACCGAGGTGGAGAAGAGTGGAGAGGAGAGAGAAACTCTATAAGAGAGACAAGTGGGGCCATACATTAATATGAAGAGCTAACTACTATATGAGTAGGCTGAGAGAAGGCTGCAAGGCTGCAAAGAACCTAGCCTTGCTCTTAGAGAAGGATCCTGCTCACGGAGATGCTTCCAAGAGAAGGATCCTGGCGGCCACAAGCACGAGAAGACTTCCAAGAGAAGGTTTTGGATTACAGGCATAGCGGCCAAGTTCCTAGAACGTTGGGGGTGGCAGTACGAGAACGTGGTACGTGGTAAGTTGTTTCTTAAATCCATGAGATGAGGGGGGTATATAGCTTGATCTTGCTCCTTTGATTAATGGACGGGAACGTGTCCCGAAACAATGAGCATGATCCTTTTAAATTGGTTCATATCATGAATGAATTAATTAGCATAAGTTTTCACTAAATGTAAAACTGAGAAAGTTCTAAAATAATAAAGATAAAATAGATATCAAACTCATCATCTAGCCTCTCCTCTTTTTTTTCTTCCATCAATTGAATTTGGGCCTCAGATTTCCATCAAGTGGCCAGGCGCGGTTCCCGTGGTGTGGACCGTGCTCCATTGGTGTTAGGAACAATGTTCCATCATATTCCCGTTCCACGAATTGGAACAATGTTCCCGGAACGTGGAACGTACCCACGTTCCCATTCCCTGGCTGCTAAGATTACAAGTCTGCACGCATGGTAAACCTTCCAAGAGAAGCATCTTGACTACAGGGCTGTTGTATCGAGTTTCTCTCGCCGTCCGCCTCGCCTGAGTCGACGGTGCTGGAGATGCAGCAGCAGGACTGCAGGTCTGCAGCGATGCGCATAGGACGCCCATTAAGGGGAAGAGCAATGTGTTTAGGATTCTTCTGCCCGTTGAAGTCTCCCAATCAAGCTGGCAAAGCGGCCTCCGTCCAAGCTCAATCAGACATTGAGAAGCTATCTTCCCTATCGACCACAGTAGCAGCTGCCATGGAGGCTAACTCTTCTCAAAGCGGTGGTGTAATTGTTCCAATCAGTAAAGACCTAGTCAACTTTAGTTCTCCACGCACTAGTGAAAATGATCCAATATAGGTATGTACATTGTTTTTCAATGTGCTCTCGGTGACATGATTATGTTAGATTTGTTTCATTGGTATATACATGCGAGAAAGTCTTAAGTCTTATCCCGGATTGGCAGACCCGGTTGGGAAACCAGGACTAGAGAGGGTTTCCCAACCGGGACTAGAACCCAAACCTGCACTAGTGTGTGACACAATGCCTTCATAATGGTACCATTGCCCTTAGTGCGACTAATGTGTTTGGTCCATCTTCTACCATGGATGGCGCTTTGATCAAAGGCAACTATATACTAATGCCACAATGCCAAACTATGCAAAGGGGGTGTCTGCGCATTAGTGGACTTACAAGTCTTTTACATGGAGTTGAGCAAGTGGACACACTGGTCACCGTCCGCTAGAAAGTTACATTTTGATTAATAGCATTTTGTACAACTCGTAAGGATCTATGTTCGGTGGATTTTATTAGCTATGTATGAGAGTTCCTGTTTCAAAGGCCACTTGCAACATTTCTTATTTGAAAGTTACACATATATAATTCCATTTGAGAGGGGTGTCCATTTATAGGACCCATCTCCCGTTTCACATGTTATCGTTCCAGCGTGTCCATCCTCTCATATTCTTCTTGTTAATTTCTGCATATCTATTTACAATCTAGATTTTTGTAAATCATGATGAGAAACAATCACATAGTAGTGTAATCATTTTCAGCACAAACAACCTTCCATACAAATTTCAAAACAGCTAGCATGCCTTATGTGTTTCAAGTAAAAATTACAATGTGAATATTACGCCCATGGGAGGAGATGGCGGATACTCCTTTTCAGGACATGGCCGGAGCTCGGGACAAGGACGTGGCCGGAGCTCGGGATGAGGCGGACGGTAACGCGGCCGGTGTCAGAGAGGCCGCATACAGTCGGCCGAGGAGATACTCCCTCCGTCCTTGATTTAGAGGCGCACTAGAAATTTTCACCGAGATCAAGGAAGCCGTAACTACCGTAACTCTCCAGATACAAACGCCGCGAAATCCTTCGCGTATCCCACGCTGCATGCCAGACTGTTCGACACTTCGACTCCCTGCATGGCCGCACGCACGGTTCGACTCCTCCGGAACGCCCGCGGCCCACGCTCTTCCGCGCGCCCTGCAGCGACGTGAATTTTCATGCACGTTGCATGGTACTGTAGCGCGTTGCTTTCATGCACGTTGCATGAGCATGCCCATTATACTTTCACGTTGTACTGCCGTGTTCTTTGTTTTAACTTCGATTTATCTTGTAGCTTCTGGTGTGAGACAGAGGAAGTTCTGCTCCGATGACATTAAGATGGCAACAGAGTTGCATGATGGAGATCATGAAGCAAATGGAGGACAATATTACAACATCCCGCACATGAAGAAGAAGCACTTGGAGATGACGTACAGGTGACCTTCCGATTAGCTACGACTACGAGTGTCCGATGGACATTTACAATCAAGCATTGGGCTTTGTTGGTTAAACTTGCTTCTGTTGCCATGATGTTTAGAGTATCTTTTGCATGGGTAGCGTCTGTTACTTCTTTTCTGTTAATCTTAAGCTAGTCATGATGTTTAGATGTATGCCTTGTGTCACTCAACGTGAAGTACGTAGTCAAGCATGGCAGACATAAGCACTTCTAGGTACCATCATGATTACATGCACTCTTTGCTACTGCTCGATTACATTGAATCAAAAGCAACTACTCTTGCTATTCGCCTACACTGATTGAATCTGGAATATCAGCATCACTCTCGGCCATCTTTAGATCGTCGATGTTAGGGAAAATTACCTTGCAGTCAAGCTCCTTGAAGCCATATATGCATAGATCCAAGCTCCTACCGTATACGTACTCACCATGTATGAGACCACAGCGAGAGCACGGAACCCTGTGAGGCTGTGATGCGACAGCGTCGCCACTCCTCACGATCGATGGTAGCGCGCTCACTCTCAGCCTTGCCGGCGAAGCAAATGCGTCCTTTGCCGGCGAGGCGGCCGGGCGCGGAGTCCGGTGCCCAGTCGAGACCACGAATGAGCACCGGAGAAGCAGCTGCGCCCTTTGCCGTCCAAAGAGGCCCTTCATCCATGGCCGGTGCCTTTTCTTTCAATCGCTGAGTACGCAAGCTAGAGTTGCAGCCTGCTATAGAAGACAGGCAAGGGTAGAGCACTGTATTGGAAGCTGCTCGCGGTAGGATGGGGACAGGCAAGGAACACTGTAGCGGAAGCTGCTCGCGGTAGGAAGGAATAAAAGGGAGAGGCGGAAGCAAATAGTAGTTGCATGCATGGACCACTCTGGAACGAGGCGTCGCAATAACTCCGTGCGCGCCGGCTCCAATGCAGCCAACGGAGGGAGTAGCGTGTAGATCGAGCCATTAGCCGTGACTCCTTGAGTGATCGAGCCGCGCGCTGCGCTGACGTGAGGAGAAGCCGAGAGGCGCCAGCCGATCTAGCATGTGAGCAGGAGCCGAGAGGGGAGCTTTCCGCTCAGCGCGCTGCGCGTCTTTGGATGTGGGTGCGGCCGTGCGGGGTACACGCACGCGTCTCCATTCGAGAACGGGTCTCCACCGGACGTCCAGTAGAGACGTTCCGTACTGAGTTTGCAAAAAATTTGGTGCGGCCCAGCCTCTCGCGACACCGTGCGGACTTGCCGTTGATTGAGGACACACGTACCTGGGAGATCGCAGCGGCAGGAGGTTGCTGGAACGAGTGGTGTGCATGCATGCAAGCATGTGTCATCGTGTGGGTAGTTGGGACAAGCGGCTATAGAAGACGGCAAGTCCGCACGGTGTCGCGAGAGGCTGGGCCCCACCAAATTTTTTTCCGAGGGAAGTGGTCCATCAATATATAGACAGATTTGCTTCAGCTAACAAATCTATATATATATATATATATATATATATATATATATATATATATATATATATATATATATATATATATATATATATATATATATATATATATATATATATATATATATATATATATATATATATATATACATGATTCTTTATTCACTTCTGCTATACTTTATTTAGGTGTCTGAATTTTAAGATAATCGTAGGCAACACTCTTGTACTAGCAATTAGTATGAGTAAATTGTCACTTTTTGTGATGTGTTATTTATCTTTGTGTCATAACATAGCAAATTTTTGTTCTTGTCTGACTATAGAAAATAATTGTAAATTGTCTTTGTACCAACACATATCGGATATTATCAGATTTGTTGTTTTGTCTAACGAGTTTTTTATTCTCGAAACCAAAGATTACGTATTGTGTCTACAGAAATTGCAACGAACTAAAACTATAATTTTAGCATAAATATATGCAATAATCGTCACCTAAAATAAACTAAAATTCAGACACCTGAAATATAGCAATTTCCTTTTTTAAAAAAAAAAGAGGTTTCCCCTACTTTTGTATTAAAAGCAAGCAAGCGTTCAAGTTCAGCGTTTTAGGTGCGAGCAATTCCCATATTTGTTTATTTATTTATTTTTCTTCGCCGGCTTCGTTTTATTTTTCTCTGAGCGGTTTTTTTTTTACAACACTCTGAGCGGTCGTTGTTGTGGGTTCTGCCGTGGCTCTTCTACAGCCGCTTGTCCCAGCTACCCAACACGGCCACACGCTTGCACGGATGCCAGGCGCCCATGCCACTCGTTCCAGCAACCTCCCTGCGCTGCTTTCAAAGGTACGAAAGGCACGAACGCCTATAAAGCGATCTCACTTTCAAATGTACGAACGCCTATAAACACGTGAGGCTGCGTTGGAAACTCGACTTCACCAATAAAACATAGCCCCAAACTTTTAGAGTATAAAAACTCTGAAACTGCCCTAAACTTTGGAGTATAAAAACTATAAAACTTTATAACAGTATTTGATTGTAGGGAAAAAAAAGTAAGACGAAGACGTTTTCTTCACGTCATAAGAAAAGATCTAGCTTCGCCAGGAAATAAAAGATCAAAGAACAAGACTGAAGCGAAGATAAAAGTTTGACTTCGCAGATAAGAATTCAACTTTGTTGACCAACAGAGATAAAAGAAGAACAGAAATCAAAGACCAAGATCAGAACGAAGACAAAGCTTGGCTTTGCTATCAGAAAATCAACTTCGTCAGCCAATGACGTCGAAGAAAAGTAAAACAAAGAGAGGCGAAGGCGAGAGTTCAACTTTGTCTAACATTCTAAATGGTCAAACAAAGAATCGACTAAATCCAAACAAAGATATCAGGAAAACTGGTGACTAAAAGTTGAAGAATGAAGGCTTAGAAAGAGAAAATGACCACTTCGCCCTTATAGTCAAGAAGGGTTGTAAAACATTTGAGTCAGGGGCAAAATAGTTATTTTATGTAAAATACGAAGACTGGGGCCCTATAAATACCCCCTCTGATATGTATAGTACAACCATGAAATGAGTACAACTTTGATTTGTATCCTGAACATTTTGATGCCAGAGTGAATTATGTCACCTGACTTGAACTCTTCACCTAACAGGTTGTGTTTAGTTGATGAAAAGTTTTTAGGAAAAATATCATATCAGATGTTTCATGTAATGTCGGAAGGGGTTTTCGGATACTAATAAAAAAACTAATTACATAGCTTGTCTAGAAACTACGAGACGAATTTATTAAGCCTAATTAATCTATCATTAGCATATTTGTTACTGTAACACTTTAGTGTCAAATCACGGACTAATTAGGCTCAAAACGTTCGTCTCGCAGTTTACACGCAAACTGTGCAATTAGTTTTTTATCTCGTCTATATCTAATACTTCATACATGTGCCGCAAGATTCGTTATTGTAGTTTTTCGTGAAAAGTTTTGAGATCTAAACGGGACCTAAGACGCACTGTACTTTACCTGTCGCTGGAGGAATGAGATCCTCTGCGGTCAGGACAGCACTGTTCTCTACAGTCAAGCGTATCCGACCCTCCCTTTCAATCGAACGGCGACCAGCTCCCACCAGACTTTCAAGTGTCCCTCTCCCTTTGCTGCGTCGGGGCCTCTGCCCTCGGCCCAACATGCTCACGGGTTTGTGCGATCTAGAGTCTGTAATCTCTTCCTGTCCAATTTTCAAGCTAATTTCCTGCATAAATTGCTAACGCTAGTATGCTTCCTGTACAAAGCACAATGCTTACAGGGCTGTGGATGTGGTGCTTACAAAACACAACATTTAAAATCACAGATTGCTTCGGCTGTGGATGTTGGCCCCTATTTTTCAGTAATACTTTTCAGCGAAGAAAAAACGTTTTTCTCTCGCAACGAAACAATATCAGTTACAGCCAAATTTCAACGAAACGAGCATGGGCTGCGCAACCAGCTCAGGCCTCAGGGCGGTTCGGTGGCTCTCCGGGTCCGTACTCCACAGCTGGAGCTCGTGCCGTCGTGCGTCGTGGAGGCTCCGTCTCATCTGAGGGGAGCACTGGCATCTCACCACCAAGCTTGGCCCCGAGCACAGCATGCACTGCCCAGCAGCAAACGGCGGATGCACCCGGCCTTGCCCAGCAGCAAACGACGACCATCATCAATTGGATGTGGACTCGCGTTCAGAACACCGCCGCCGTGCTTGCTGCCTCCATGGGCGGGTACTGCGACTTGGGTAGGCTGTAGGCGTCGCGGATGGTGCCGGACTCGCCGTGCGAGGAGCCACGGATGGTGCCGGAGCCGGACTCGCCGCGGATGGTGTGGGAGTAGCCGTGCCAGGACCCAGGAGACGAGGTGCTGGAGGCCTGGAGCAGGTCGAAGCGCTCCAGAAGTAGGACCCGTGCGCTGCGTCCCGCGGTGGCATGCGCCGTGCAGCTGCCGATGATGCCGGCGCTCGCCAGTCGACACTCGCCACGATGAAGCCCAAGTCGTAATGGTAGAAGTCTCTTATTTTTTACTGGTAGCGAGAGCAGCAACAGGGGCAAAAAAAAAATAGAAGCGAGACAAACAAGTAGAGTATTAAAAAAATGAATAAATGTGTCAAAAAAATGAATAAATACGAGCTAAGCTATGTAGTGCGCCCGGTCCGTGCTGTCTGTCGGCAGTTGACATGCATGCAGGACACATAGCATGTGCAAGCTTGCTGTCTTCACGTAAACAGTGGCAATTGGCAAGGCTGCTGCCTGATGCAACCATGGTGGTGGTTGCCTGCACATCACGCACGAACACACCAGCAACACACTGACGACACGCACATGAAAGCAATGGTCTCCAGCCTCGCCTTGTCGTCGTTGGGATGAAAACGAACTGAAACTGGTGGAAAAAAAACTCATCTCCCGTTTTCTTTCTATATTTTTAGCGAAAACAGAATCGGTTTAGGGGGAAAACAGAATTGAAAATAGATGTGAGGATATACGGAAATACGAAAACAAACAATACAGACAAAGAGCCGAAAAATTAAGTTAGAGTAACATGATCAAATATTCTCGAGTATACATGAACAAAGTCATAAAATAATATACACATACGAAGTTATTGGTTCAATATTCACTAGCATGTCATGCGTTAACATGTTAACATGCATAATTGGTGTTTAGTTGGTTTATGAACATATTAATTTCTAGACATATCTCACATAGATTGAAAACAGGATGAAAAAGAAATAAATACGGGTCAATTCCGAATGAAAACGGGATCCCGCGGAATCAGGCGAAAACACCCCTCTCACCCCACAAATACGGAAATGGGCGGAACAAAATAGAAAACAAGACAGGTCGGGATGAGATTATTTCCGTTTGTTTTCATTCCTAGTTGATGTCGTGTCATCATGTGAGACTAAGAGCATGGCTAATAATTTAGCTTTCTAAACTTCAATTGCTGGATTTAGAGTTTTAAATTAGGTATTCCCAAACCAAAAACGTCTATATCGCTGACTACACGACACACCATCGTATCTATATCCGTATACATGTAAGTATGGTTGTCAGCCTTAGGTTCAAGTGGAGATTAAGGTTTAAATAATGCATGAGGATTAGGTATAGGTAAGGGGCGATAGATGCATGCATGCATGCAACCATGTGTGTGACTGCTGGTTGACCGATTGGCGATTACAAATTTATATGGACTTAAGGAAGTCACAGTGTAGTGTAGTGTATTGAGATTAGGCCAATAAGCTACACTTTTCTGATATGTGAATAGCAAGAAAATGATGAAACAGGAAATGCAACTAACATATATATTTGTACCTCCATGTTGTAAATAGAGGTCGTTCTGCACTTGGAGCTGTTTTGAACAAAAGATGACGTTATGCATATTCAACTTGATTTTGGACGCTGCTACCCCTCCGGTTCGCCTCCCAGGCCGCGCGATTAATTAGCATGCCCCTTGACGCAACGTGATTGGCCGGGGCGCCGGGCTAGCTCCCACACGCTGTGCATACTGTGCAACGTGATACGGCATGTTCTGCCAGGGCAAAAAATAAGCACTTCTATTAATGCTAGCTGTGCATACTGTGCAAAAAAACTAGAATGTTCTGTTAGGCCAGTCTCAGTGGCGATTTCATATCACTGTTTCCAACACATCCAGATTTTAGAAACAGTGCAGAAGAGTTTCATCCTCATGAAACTCTCTCTGCTCCCATGAAACTCTTATCATCTCTTTCTTCATTAATATGGTGCCACATCAGCATAATTAATACCCATAAAACTCTGATGAAACCCCATTGAGACTGGCCTTATTAGCATGTTCATAATAAAAAAAATTGACGCTGTGCATACTGTGCATGTTCTGTTATTAGCATGTTCTGTTATTAGCAAAAAAAAGCTAGCATGTTCTGTTATTAGCATGTTCATATAGAAAAGAATAAAAAAACAAGCACATTCTTGTGCTAGTCACGGCATGTTCGTAATACTAACCAGCTAGCCGCTGCATGTTCACGGCCAGTTCAAGCTAAAATAAATGTGATTGTGACAAAAAAAAACAATGATGAGAATGTAAATAACCTGAACCGTAGCAAAAAAAAAAAGGTGCGGCCGGGGGAGCTCGAACCGTAGCCGTGAGCCACAGGCCACGGATGCGTTGCCAGCCCAACTAAGAAAGGATGTCAAACAGATAGCATCCGCAGGTTCATTTAATAAGGGCAAGGAGGGAAAAATACCCATAATTATTCACTCCTTGGTAAACGTAATCATGTTCTAAACGACTTCTATTACCAACATGGAGGGAGTACTTGATATATACATAATAGTTGGCAAATTTGTTGAGTGTTCCCGAGAATACCCGAGCACCTACTTACCGGTCTATTTATATAGTAGTTAGCTCACATGTGACTTACTTTTCTCTCACACAAAATGTTTTATTCATACGCATAAGTTAGTTGCAAACTTACATCCTGCATGTTTTATTGGGAAAATTCTGATGAATATTATCCTAGTCCCAGTACCATTACCATAATTTTCTATAAATACAGAAATAGACAGGACAAAAATAGTAAATAAGATGGAAGGAGACAATATGAAATTTATCCTGTCTGTTTTGATCCCTAGATGCAGGGGAAGCCAGGTTATAGGCAAGGGGGCTACACACCCCATGCTACATGCACCCACTGCATGTATATACTTTTTTACCATCTAAAGGGTAAGTACATATTTCAATCTCTAATTTAAACAATAGTGTGATATTGATATCAAAACAGAATAAATTTGGGGCTATAACTGGTTTAAAGATGGTTTTCTATTTTTTCTAAAAATAATAAAAACCTAGTATGATCTCTAAGAGTTCATAATTACTCCCCTATCCCAAAAAACTATATGTTCTAGAATTCAAAAGATGTCTTGAAAACATGATGTTTTAGCTCGTGGACAACAGATTTGGCCATATAAGCTTGAGATTATGGTCTGTATACCTCCGTACATTCCTTTTAATAAGGTGCTATTTAGTTAATTAATATGGTTCACCTTTCATTAAGCACTAATATATCCTAAAAATCCTATAGCATCACATTTTTTTCTAGGATGGAGGATGTAATTTATTTTAAATATGAAGAATTCGTTATTTAGCTCATTTAATCATGTTTAATTGATTTTGCTTAGATCATTTAGACGGATCGTTTAATTTACCTTAGGGCAGTCCCAACGGCATTTAATAGCCGGTTTCGATCTGCATTGAAGAAGGCTCCACGTACGCGAAAATTGAATGCGGCGAGAAAATCAACGAAGAAAGAGAGAGCGCGAGCAAGAAATCGTTTCTCCTGCAAGGAACCGGGTCTTCCCTCGCAACGAGGCAGCAAGAAACGAAGAAAATGCCGATGGGGAGAAACGACCGGCGTCCATGGCATTGATTGCCCGCTGCGCTCGCCCGTGCCGCCGCCGCCGCGCCCGCCGCGCCCACCGCGCTCGCCCGCGCCGCCGTGCCCACGCCGCCGCCGACGCGCACGCCGCGCCCGCCGCGCTCGCCCGCGCCGCCGTGGCCACGCCCGCCTGCACCGCCGCGAAGACGCACCCACTGCTCGCCTCTGCGGAGCGCTCGAGTGTCGGATGTGCCCGCCCGTCCGCCGCCACGCGCGCTCACGTGCTGTGCGCGTCGCTGCTACGCTCGCCAGTTCACCGGAGCGCTCACCTACCGGCCGCCCCGCGTACTCGGGCGCGCCTCTGTGCCATCACGCCGCTGTCATGCTCGCCAAACCGCTGCTGCGCGCTCCTGCCGGACCGCTGCTGCTCGCGCTGGCCATGTCGCGCCGCCGCGGCCTGCGCGACCCACCCTGCTCCGCCGCGTCGGCCCGTTCGGCCGTGCTGCGCCGCTGAGCCGCTCGCGCTGGCCATGCCGCCGTGGCCGCGCCCGCCCCGCTCGGTGTCACAGAACCTCCTAATTATGATGGCCCACAAGTACACGTCATTGCCATAATGACCTCTGACAGTCGTACTTATGTTCACCATAACGTAAAAGGCCTGCTTTCCTCCGAACAGGATCCAATCACAGGAGTATTGCAATATTACAACAGTTTATTCAAAATATTCAACAGAGTAAAGTAGCGGAAGTCTTACAATAACATAGGTTTACAAACCAGTTTTTAAACTTCAAACCTTAGGTAACATTATTACAAACCATTAGTAGAGAAGTATCGGTAGTAACTTTTATTACAACACCCAAACGAGATGTCTTGCCCAAAGGCCACACAGTCTACTCGTCGTCGCTTTCTTCAACCACGACGGTCATGCAACAAGGCTCGAAGCAGACTTGTTCATGAACCGCACCTGCAACAAGGGGTTCAACAAACCCTGAGTACGAGAGTACTCAACAAGACTTACCCGACTAAGACAAAGACTCCAAGGGCATGCTAGCTTAGGGAATCAAGGTACGGGTAATCTAGAGTCAAGATTTTCTTTTGCAGAAAAGCTTACTAAGGTAAGTCCTTATTTTCAACATTTTACTTTTACCATTGATGGTTCATTAACCAAATCTAGGTGATCCTAATCGAGATCAAAGTAATTATCATCAAAACATTTCTCATTCTTTCTTTCAATTCTAGTTCTTAACTACGATGTAAGTCAGGTGATCAAGTCTCCATAACCGAGGAGCAACGACGATTCGAACCGATTATACCCAGCTGGGGATCCCTAACATCACGACATATGTAGAACCGAATCTGCATATATCAACCCTCATTTAGATCTCCCAAAACCAGAACGTGTCCATCGCCACCCGAGAGTACAGTACTCCTCGAACCCGGCCCGATTCTAGCCCCGAGGGTACACGCTACTCCCGCCATCTCTCCACTCCCAGTGTGAGGTTAGACGTTCTCGTAATGGAATCACCAACATTTTGGGCTTACCCAAGGCATGAGGCTAGTTGCAAAGTCTCGAACACAACAGGCTTACAACGAACGGACCTTAACTGACAAGGCGGAAACATTACATTGAGACTCCTTTCCCAATGCATGTTAGCAGTGGCCAAACCACCCGCTCGATCTTTCAAGTTCATTCTCATATTTCAATATTCATTAAGTATGC
Source organism: Saccharum hybrid cultivar R570 (assembly GCA_038087645.1). Taxonomy (NCBI): domain Eukaryota; kingdom Viridiplantae; phylum Streptophyta; class Magnoliopsida; order Poales; family Poaceae; genus Saccharum; species Saccharum hybrid cultivar. Next base: position 6,033,940 of record JAQSUU010000198.1, read on the forward strand.
CGTCATGGCTATGTAAGCATTTCATTTAAAAGCTTAACTTCTAAGCAGGGCGAAGCATACTACGCATTTTCCGTAAAACAGGTATCAAGGTTAATATTGCAAATATCAAGGATGATAATGCAGCAATTAGGTTATCACTCAACTCCTAATTATTTAATGCAATAAACCATAATACAAATAATAAAACATTTGTAAAATATCAAGGTAGGGTTTAAATGCACCGGGGCTTGCCTTGTTCAGACACGACGACTGACTCAGACTCAGAGACTCCAACGTCTGGTCCGGAACCCACTGACGATCGCTCTTCTCCGGAGACCTGCTCGGTGACTTCGGCTTCCTCGAAAGCGGTGACTACACAAATACATAACATGCTTTAACATGATGCTCAATGATAAACATGATGCTTGATGATAACATGCCACGGTTTACGATTCGAGTACAACTTCCCTTCACGGTACAGTCGTAAATAGAAAACCTACTAACTAGCAGGGACGAGTTCCCGCGATACCAGCTCTTAACCTAACAAAATACTAACGAGCTCAATCATGAAATTAAGGTGCCAGAGATCACAAAAGGGTAGTGACCTAAGGACATCACTCAATCACAAAGGCACACAACACTTAAAGTTCTTAAATTAACATTTATTTACTATTTAAATAATTAGGGCATAATTAGAAGTTGATCAAACTTTATCTAAACAAGCTAAAACTTTTTCTATGGGTTAACAATGATTTATAACAGTGCCATAATAAATTTCATAATTTTTGGATAAATAAATTAATTATTAAAATTCCTGGAAGTTGCATTTAATCTTTAATGGAACTAATTAATTCTACTGCCCAAAGTATTCAAATTCATGATTTAACATTTTTCCTAGATAGTTTATACATTGAGAAGCTTATACAAAAAATTTCATGAATTTTGGAACTCTACACAATTTTTAAACAAATAAACAAATAACTGCACTATTCATTTATTTGAAAAAGAAAAACAAAAACAAAAACAAAATCGAACTCGGGCTGCTTCTCCTCTTCTCTCCGATCCGGCCCAGCCCAACCGGCCCGCGTATACGCGCGCGCCCGCACGCGCTCGGTCCAGCAAGCGGCCCAGCCCAGCCCCGCGCCCGCGTGCTCTCTCTCCCGCGCTCGCTGACAAGCCGGCCCCAGCTGTCATCCCTCACCTCCGTCTCCCTCTCGTTCTCCCGCGCGCTCGCTCGCTTCCCCGCGGTGGCCGGCCGACGACCGGTGCCCCAGTCGACCAACCGAGCTGACCAACACCTTCTACACGACCCAGCGAACCCGTTTTGCTACTAAACACCCTAGCTCAAGCTTCGGCAACAGCTCACCGACGACGGTGGCGGCTCGACGGGGACGGTGACCGGTGACTCGACGGTACAAAGCGGTAGCGATTAAAGCGAGGGGTCAGGGAGCATCAGGGGCGCACCACGATCACGACGGAGTGATCGGTTGAAGCGGAGAGGCACTGGAGGTGACTGGCGACGGTGGCGGAGCTCGACTGGAGCGGCGGCGACCCGAGGTGGAAGACGACGGCTCCCCGGCGATCCAGGCGGAATTGGGCTAGCTCAGCTGGTTCACGAGATGCGCAAGGATGAGGCGATGCTAATGGTGCGGTTGGCGTGGCCGGAGATGGCTTGGTGGCGGCAGCGGCGAGCGGCGGAGCTGCGGTGGCGGCGATGGCGAAAACGATGAACGTCACTGTGAACTCATGTATATATAGGCAACGACCACGGTTTACTTCACTGGAAGACGCGCGATGTCATGCTGGCGATCGAGGACACGCCTGGAAGCCGGCCGAAGCCGTCCGGCGTCTCGCCGGCGCCCATACCGCGCGGTGGTCGTCGGTGATACGTCGGTGCACTGTAGCTGTCCCCCCCAAATTTTGAAATTCAAACTGTTTTCTCAAATTACTCTCAAATTTGTATAACAACTTGAAAATCTTCCAATGTATGAAATCTTCAGAATTTCAAGCTCTACAAGTTTGATATTGAACACTTTTTCAAATTCTCACTGGATTTTGAAATTTGAGTTTAAATTCAAAAAGGGACACATTTTTCAGATTTGGTAATTTAGAAATTACTTTTGATTTTATATTGAAACTTCAAAATCTCCAAACATCAAAGTTGTATATCTTGACCAGACCTACAACTTTTCTGTTCAAAACTTTTTCAAATTCTGCCTCCATTTTGAAATCTTAGTTTGGGGACAAAAATGAATTAAATCTGAAATTTGTTTATTTTCAAAATTACTTCACATTTTACACTAAAACTTTGAAAACTCAAAACACCAAAGTTGTAGCCCTTGAAAAGTTCTACAAACTTGGTTTTGAACTTTTTCCCAAATTTTGCTTAGATTTTGAATTATTTCAAAAGGGGTAAAACAGGGTTTTGAAATTTAGGGTTTTCGGAGGGATTTCAAATTGGAAATTGTTTCTACTTTGATGTGTGATTACTTAGTGATCAAAACCTCACCCAAGGGCATCATTTGGACCAACATGACATGGTTGACCAAATGTCACTCTTGGTTGACCAATTTACTTTTGAAATTGTTTTACATTTCTCCCCAGATTTGAATTCGAATTCGAATCGGAAAACTCGTGACAAGTTTTGGGACTCCAATTCAAACTCAAATTTGGAGCTTCATTTTAGATGTTGTACTTGAGCTCATACCCTTCATTTGACACTAGTGTGCAACACAGTCGCGCACTTCAAATTACGCAGGGCATGGACTAAGTATTTGAGGTGGTATTCGAAATTAGGGTTTTCGGTTTCGGAGCACACCACTGAGAAACACATTCAACCTAAATAAGTAAACTTGTTTTAGTTGATGCATAACAATGTTAACCTAATAGAGATGCTTTGCAATGCATTATGATGACATGGCAGATTAATTAGCACTATAACACCCGGGGTGTTACAGCCCTTCCCCCTTAAAGAAATCTCGTCCCGAGATTTAGAGCCTTGGGTTAAGTAATGAAAAAGGAAACGTGTCAAGCAAACACGTCCAAGACTTGTCTACAAAACAGGTAGGGGTTTTCTGCATTACAACGATTTTAAAAGGATAGGTTACAGTTTAAAGAAGAAATTGCAACCTAGATAGAAGCAAAGAATTCCGGGAAATTCTCCAATAGGTAATCCTCAGATTCCCAGGTAGGCTTCCTCTTCTGAATGTTGATTCCACTGTATTCTGTACCATTTGGTGGTTCTACTTCTGGTAACACGATCCTTTTGATCCAAAACTCGGACAGGATGTTCAGAATATGTCAAATCAGGTTCAAGTTCAACTCCCTCAACATCAACCACTTGATCATGTACTTGTAGACACTTCTTCATTTGTGATACATGAAATACATTGTGTACGGCTGATAGTTGTTCAGGCAACTTTAACTTATACGCCACCTTTCCACATTGTTGAATGATTTGAAAAGGACCGATATAACGTGGTGCGAGTTTGCCTTTGACTCCAAATCTGCTAACTCCTTTCATGGGTGATACTTTTAAATAAACATAATCCCCTACTTGGAATACCAAAGGTCTACGCCTTTTATCAGCATAACTCTTTTGTCTGGACTGAGCAATTTTCAAATTATTCTGGATCCGTCAAACTTTTTCTTCGGTTTGTTTCACAAGATCAACACCGAAAAACCATCTTTCTCCCAGTTCTGACCAATTCACTGGAGTTCTGCACCTGCGGCCATACAATGCTTCAAACGGTGCCATTTTTATACTCTCTTGATAACCATTATTGTAAGAGAATTCTGCTAAAGGTAAACATTCATCCCACTGATCTTGATAAGTGAGAGCACAAGATCTTAACATATCTTCCAAAATTTGATTTACTCTTTCAGTCTGTCCCCCAGTTTGTGGATGATAAGCGGTACTGTGCAAAAATTTTGTACCCAGGGACTCATGTAGGTGTCTCCAAAATTTGTTGACAAACTGCGTACCTCTATCTGATACAATGGTCTTTGGTACCCCATGAAGACTCAGGATTCGTGCAATATATATTCTTGCATAAGTTATAGCAGAATAGTCCACCTTAACTGGAATAAAATGAGATGACTTTGTCAGTCGGTCCACAATGACCCAAATTGAATCAAAGCCTCTTGAGGTCTTGGGTAACCCAGTAATGAAATCCATACTGATATCTTCCCACTTCCAAGATGGAATGGGCAAGGGTTGTAACATTCCTGCTGACTTCAAGTGTACTGCCTTCACTTTACAACAAGTGTCACACCTGGCAACATACTTGGCGATCTCAATCTTCATTTTGGTCCACCAGAATCTCTGTTTCAAATCTTGATACATCTTATTACTCCCTGGATGAATAGAAAACCTTATACTATGTGCTTCATCAAGAATGAGCTGACGTAACTCTAGAACCTTTGGGACCACTAGCCGGTTCTTAAACCACAACACACATGCATCATCAATACTGAAATCTGTCTGTTGACCAGTTCTAACCTTTTCTTTGATATGAGCTATTCCAGAATTTGTTCTCTGAGCAGATACAATCTGATCTTTGAGTGTTGATTCTACTGTGACATTAGTCAACTGACCTTGTTGAATTATTTCAATATTCAACTTTTCCAAATCATAACACAAACTGTAATCCATTGGCTTCACAGTCATACAATTGCAATGGTTCTTTCTACTGAGTGCATCAGCAACAACATTTGCTTTTCCAGGGTGATAGTGTACTTCCAAATCATAATCCTTTATCAATTCAAGCCACCTTCTTTGCCTCATATTCAATTCTGACTGAGTAAAGATATACTTTAAGCTCTTGTGATCTGTATATATGTGGCAAGTATTGCCTAGCAAGTAATGACGCCAGATTTTTAATGCATGAACCACAGCTGCTAGTTCAAGATCATGTGTCGGATAATGTTCTTCATGGCGCTTCAACTGTCTCGAGGCATAAGCAATGACTCTGCCTTCTTGCATCAATACACAACCAAGGCCAATACCCGAGGCATCACAATACACATCAAATGGCTTTTCTATATCTGGTTGTGCCAAAACTGGAGCAGTTGTCAATGACTTCTTTAGAATTCTAAAGGCTTTCTCACATTCTGGAGACCATATGAACTTAGTTTGATTCTTCAACAACTCTGTGATTGGCTTGGCTACCTTTGAAAAGTCAGGTATGAATCGACGGTAATAACCCGCCATTCCTAGAAAACCTCGAACTTCATGAACTGAGATTGGTGGTTTCCAATTCAGAATATCTTTTACCTTGCCTGGATCCACTGCTACTCCTTCGGCTGATAACACATGTCCTAAGAATTGCACTTCTCTTAACCAAAACTCACATTTACTGAACTTGGCATACAGTTGATGATCTCTCAAACGATTCAGAACAACTCTGAGATGCTCAACATGCTCTTCTTTACTTTTGGAGTATACCAGAATATCATCAATAAACACTACCACAAACTTGTCAAGTTCCGGCATGAAAACTGAGTTCATCAGATACATGAAATGTGCCGGTGCATTAGTGAGACCAAAAGACATAACTAGGTACTCATACAGTCCATATCTGGTGGTGAATGCAGTCTTTGGGATATCTTCAGGTTGAATCTTGATTTGATGGTACCCTGATCGAAGATCGATCTTTGAAAATACCTTTGCCCCCGCAAACTGATCAAAGAGTAGATCAATGCGCGGCAACGGATATTTGTTCTTAATGGTTACTTCATTCAGCGGTCGGTAATCAACACACATCCTTAAAGTCTGATCTTTCTTTTTGACAAACAGAGCTGGACATCCCCATGGTGAGGAACTGGGTCTGATAAAACCTTTGTCACGTAACTCTTGCAGTTGATCCTTGAGTTCCGCCAATTCATTGGGTGGCATTCTGTAAGCTCTCCGAGATATTGGGGCAGTACCCGGTTTTAACTCAATCACAAACTCTACATCTCTGTCTGGTGGCAGACCTGGTAGATCATCTGGAAACACATCTGGAAATTCACAGACTACCGGTATATCACAAACCTCTTGTACTGTAGTTGCACATATCCTTTCAACTGTTCTTTTGGGAATAGGAAGTTGGATAAGAAGATGAGATTTATTATCTGGCAGGTTCAACCTTATAGTTCTGTGCAGGGCATCTATAAGGGCTCCTCTTTGGTACATCCAATTCATACCCAGGATTACATCTATATCCTGTTTCTATAATATTATCATCGAGGTAGGAAATATATGCCCACCTAACTCTATAGGTACGTCACGTACCATCTCCTTAGTACACAGTCGTCCCCCGGACGACTGGATAAAGAAATCTTCTTGTGTTCCCAAAATTGGAATGTCATGCTTAACAACAAAGGTGCGATTTATGAATGTATGCGATGCACCTGAATCAAATAACAGTACTGCTGGATGATTTGCAACAGGGAACATACCCATCATAACAGGTTCTCCCTCTGGGATTGCACTTGCTTGAGTATAGAATACACGTCCGGTCTTCTTCTTCTCACCCTTACCCTTCTGAACATTCAAATTATTATTCTTGCTCTGAGATTGTTGCTGTTGTGGCACGGGAGCTCTGGGATAATTGGGATTGTACTGCCTTGGATACGGGCAGTCCTTGGAAAAGTGGCCTGGCTTTCCACAATTGTAGCAGGGAAAGTTATGGGTGGCTGGAGTCTGGTTTCGAATACCAGGGGCATTCGGCTGTTGTGCAAATTGCGGGGTTGCGGCAGGACGGAAAAACGTCTGCGGCTGAACTTGGTATTGGGGTGGACGATAAGTTGGGCGGAAATGGTTCTGAGGGTGGTAAATAAACTTCTGGCACTTCTTAATGCCGCCAGACGGGCTTGAAAACACTGGCTTCTTCTTCTTCGACTCTTTGTGCAGTCGGGACTTCTCTTCTGACGCAATAGCCACATTGACTATCTCATGGTAAGTAGCATTATAACAGGTGACTAATGCTTCCTGGATTCTGGTACTCAAACCCCTCATGAAACAGCTTTTCTTCTTCGCATCGGTGTTCACATATTCCGCTGCATACTGGGACAGATGATTGAATTTACCCACGTACTGCAGAATTGTCTGGTTCCCTTGCTTCAGCGAGAGAAACTCCTCTAGCTTCATGGCCATGACACCATCTGGAATATAATGTGCTCTGAAGGCTTCACGAAACTCCTGCCAAGTGACACGGTGGCCAGCAGGCCGTGCGGCGACCAGATTCGCCCACCACGCCCCTGCGGCACCTCTAAGCTGCTGCGCTGCAAACACGGGCTTCTGGTGCTCCGTGCATTGTAACAGTTCAAACTTCTGCTCCATGGTACGGAGCCAGTCATCCGCCTCTAGCGGCTCATCTGCCCTTGAGAACACTGGTGGACGGGTATCGGTGAAATCCACATAAGTGGTTTCCCCTCCATTGTTACGGCCTCTACGACCCTGGTTTCCATTCTGATTCTGATTCTGAGCCATCAAGGTAGTGGCATTAACCAAAGCGGCAATAGCCTCTGCCAAGGTGGGTGGAAACAGTGGGGGATTCGGAGTATTGTCCCCTCCCTGGGAAGTTCCAGTACCGTCCATCTGTTGTACACAAACCATATTTACTTACATCGCTTTATTGAATTAAAAAGCAGTTAGTACAGTACTTGTATACACATACAAACTTATATTACATTATTTCATTACAAACTTGCTCGCAAGCAAGAAACTACCCACTAAGGTTCTTAGAAAGCAGGAAAGACTACTATATTACATAGCCATCTAGGTCGACACTTCACTCCTCATCATCATCACTGATCACGATCACTCCATCCTCAACCTCTGGAGCCCTTGCACTAGTGACATGACTTGCATCATCCCCACTTTCCATCATGGGTTCATCTTCTTCCGGATCTTCTTCATTGTCCTCTCCACTAGGAACAATCACTGCACCAACATCATCTTCCACTGCCTGGGGCTGATGATTGGGATTCATCATATCATTTAGCCTATGGACTTCCTCATGCAGAACAGTATTGTACTGCTCCAGGTGTGTCACATAAAGCTCCAACTCACGAACACGAGCTCTAGCTTCTGTCTCCTTTTCCAAAGACTCGTTCTAGAACTGCTTCCAAAAACGCATGTTGCGCTTCAGTCGCTCCACTTCTGATGTAAGCCTTGCAATCTCTGATTCCGAATCTGGGTTCGGATTACGGCTACTGCTTGATCCATCACCTCTGGCAGCCAACTGATGACGCGGCACTCCTTGCGGTCCACTCTTCTTGCGAGGAGTCGTCTTCACACGTGCCATCCTAAAGCAAGATAGAATTAGGACGATGAGAACAGATAGGGGGATCTGAAGGTTAGCATGAATAGGATTGAACCTTACTTAACCCAAACCACTTTAAAAGGGAAGGTAACTTAAGCAGGTTAATTAAATATGATGCATGCACCGTACTTACGATCTAACAGAAAGATTAAGTAACACATGCAAACTTTATAACATAGGGCACTATACATGATACTTCACTACGAAGCTTTCAAATATGAGCTAAGGAAACTATAGAATAGATTAAGATAAGCAAAAGCAATTTGGACCCAAAATATCAATATTAAGTTTGTTTGACCCAAATCATTTTGAAGTTTTACAAAGTAATACTACAATAACTCGAGTGATTATGCTCTGGTACCAGCTGTCACAGAACCTCCTAATTATGATGGCCCACAAGTACACGTCATTGCCATAATGACCTCTGACAGTCGTACTTATGTTCACCATAACGTAAAAGGCCTGCTTTCCTCCGAACAGGATCCAATCACAGGAGTATTGCAATATTACAACAGTTTATTCAAAATATTCAACAGAGTAAAGTAGCGGAAGTCTTACAATAACATAGGTTTACAAACCAGTTTTTAAACTTCAAACCTTAGGTAACATTATTACAAACCATTAGTAGAGAAGTATCGGTAGTAACTTTTATTACAACACCCAAATGAGATGCCTTGCCCAAAGGCCACACAGTCTACTCGTCGTCGCTTTCTTCAACCATGACGGTCATGCAACAAGGCTCGAAGCAGACTTGTTCATGAACCGCACCTGCAACAAGGGGTTCAACAAACCCTGAGTACGAGAGTACTCAACAAGACTTACCCGACTAAGACAAAGACTCCAAGGGCATGCTAGCTTAGGGAATCAAGGTACGGGTAATCTAGAGTCAATATTTTCTTTTGCAGAAAAGCTTACTAAGGTAAGTCCTTATTTTCAACATTTTACTTTTACCATTGATGGTTCATTAACCAAATCTAGGTGATCCTAATCGAGATCAAAGTAATTATCATCAAAACATTTCTCATTCTTTCTTTCAATTCTAGTTCTTAACTACGATGTAAGTCAGGTGATCAAGTCTCCATAACCGAGGAGCAACGACGATTCGAACCGATTATACCCAGCTGGGGATCCCTAACATCACGACATATGTAGAACCGAATCTGCATATATCAACCCTCATTTAGATCTCCCAAAACCAGAACGTGTCCATCGCCACCCGAGAGTACAGTACTCCTCGAACCCGGCCCGATTCTAGCCCCGAGGGTACACGCTACTCCCGCCATCTCTCCACTCCCAGTGCGAGGTTAGACGTTCTCGTAATGGAATCACCAACATTTTGGGCTTACCCAAGGCATGAGGCTAGTTGCAAAGTCTCGAACACAACAGGCTTACAACGAACGGACCTTAACTGACAAGGCGGAAACATTACATTGAGACTCCTTTCCCAATGCATGTTAGCAGTGGCCAAACCACCCGCCCGATCTTTCAAGTTCATTCTCATATTTCAATATTCATTAAGTATGCCGTCATGGCTATGTAAGCATTTCATTTAAAAGCTTAACTTCTAAGCAGGGCGAAGCATACTACGCATTTTCCGTAAAACAGGTATCAAGGTTAATATTGCAAATATCAAGGATGATAATGCAGCAATTAGGGCATAATTAGAAGTTGATCAAACTTTATCTAAACAAGCTAAAACTTTTTCTATGGGTTAACAATGATTTATAACAGTGTCATAATAAATTTCATAATTTTTGGATAAATAAATTAATTATTAAAATTCCTGGAAGTTGCATTTAATCTTTAATAGAACTAATTAATTCTACTGCCCAAAGTATTCAAATTCATGATTTAACATTTTTCCTAGATAGTTTATACATTGAGAAGCTTATACAAAAATTTTCATGAATTTTGGAACTCTACACAATTTTTAAACAAATAAACAAATAACTGCACTATCCATTTATTTGAAAAAGAAAAACAAAAACAAAAACAAAATCGAACTCGGGCTGCTTCTCCTCTTCTCTCCGATCTGGCCCAGCCCAACCGGCCCGCGTATGCGCGCGCGCCCGCACGCGCTCGGCCCAGCAAGCGGCCCAGCCCAGCGCCAGCCCCGCGCCCGCGTGCTCTCTCTCCCGCGCTCGCTGACAAGCCGGCCCCAGCTGTCATCCCTCACCTCCGTCTCCCTCTCGTTCTCCCGCGCGCTCGCTCGCTTCCCCGCGGTGGCCGACCGACGACCGGTGTCCCAGTCGACCAACCGAGCTGACCAACACCTTCTACACGACCCAGCGAACCCGTTTTGCTACTAAACACCCTAGCTCAAGCTCCGGCAACAGCTCACCGACGACGGTGGCGGCTCGACGGGGACGGTGACCGGTGACTCGATGGTACAAAGCGGTAGCGATTAAAGCGAGGGGTCAGGGAGCATCAGGGGCGCACCACGATCATGACGGAGTGATCGGTTGAAGCGGAGAGGCACCGAAGGTGACTGGCGACGGTGGCGGAGCTCGACTGGAGCGGCGGCGACCCGAGGTGGAAGACGACGGCTCCCCCGCGATCTAGGCGGAATTGGGCTAGCTCAGCTGGTTCACGAGATGCGCAAGGATGAGGCGAAGCTAATGGTGCGGTTGGCGTGGCCGGAGATGGCTTGGTGGTGGCAGCGGCGAGCGGCGGAGCTGCGGTGGCGGCGATGGCGAAAACAATGAACGTCACTGTGAACTCATGTATATATAGGCAACGACCACGGTTTACTTCACTGGAAGACGCGCGATGTCGTGCTGGCGATCGAGGACACGCCTGGAAGCCGGCCGAAGCCGTCCGGCGTCTCGCCGGCGCCCATACCGCGCGGTGGTCGTCGGTGATACGTCGGTGCACTGTAGCTGTCCCCCCCCCCAAATTTTGAAATTCAAACTGTTTTCTCAAATTACTCTCAAATTTGTATAATAACTTGAAAATATTCCAATGTATAAAATCTTCAGAATTTCAAGCTCTACAAGTTTGATATTTAACACTTTTTCAAATTCTCACTGGATTTTGAAATTTGAGTTTAAATTCAAAAAGGGACACATTTTTCAGATTTGGTAATTTAGAAATTACTTTTGATTTTATATTGAAACTTCAAAATCTCCAAACATCAAAGTTGTATATCTTGACCAGACCTACAACTTTGATGTTCAAAATTTTTTCAAATTCTGCCTCCATTTTGAAATCTTAGTTTGGGGACAAAAATGAATTAAATCTGAAATTTGTTTATTTTCAAAATTTCTTCACATTTTACACTAAAACTTTGAAAACTCAAAACACCAAAGTTGTAGCCCTTGAAAAGTTCTACGAACTTGGTTTTGAACTTTTTCCCAAATTTTGCTTAGATTTTGAATTATTTCAAAAGGGGTAAAACAGGGTTTTGAAATTTAGGGTTTTCGGAGGGATTTCAAATTGGAAATTGTTTCTACTTTGATGTGTGATTACTTAGTGATCAAAACCTCACCCAAGGGCATCATTTGGACCAACATGACATGTTTGACCAAATGTCACTCTTGGTTGACCAATTTACTTTTGAAATTGTTTTACATTTCTCCCCAGATTTGAATTCGAATTCGAATCGGAAAACTCGTGACAAGTTTTGGGACTCCAATTCAAACTCAAATTTGGAGCTTCATTTTAGATGTTGTACTTGAGCTCATACCCTTCATTTGACACTAGTGTGCAACACAGTCGCGCACTTCAAATTACGCAGGGCATGGACTAAGTATTTGAGGTGGTATTCGAAATTAGGGTTTTCGGTTTCGGAGCACACCACTGAGAAACACATTCAACCTAAATAAGTAAACTTGTTTTAGTTGATGCATAACAATGTTAACCTAATAGAGATGCTTTGCAATGCATTATGATGACATGGCAGATTAATTAGCACTATAACACCCGGGGTGTTACACTCGGCCACTTGCTCGCGCGGGCGCGGGCCGCGCCGCCGCGCTCGCCCGCACTAACCGTGCCAGCCGCGCTCGCCAGCATCACCGCGGCCGCGGCCACCAGCCTGCTCGCGCTCGCCGACCGCGCCCGCACCCGCCGCGTGCGTCGCGCCTGCTCGCGCCACGCCGCCTCGGCCGGGCTTGGCCATGCTCGCTCGGAGAGTACCGGAGAAAGAGATAAGAGGAGGCTGATTTATTACTGGCATTTATTACGGTTAGAGTTCACTGTTGGATGGGGATAGTTTCGACAGAGATGTTTTTGTTTTGGAGTTCGTGCGCAGTGTCGATCGTTGGGACTGCCCTAACTGTTTGTAAGCTGTGTTTCTGTTCTTCTTCCTCCGGCATTCGACGCTGAGTCTTGTAGCAAAACTTCATTTTCTTTGATGTGATTATGGTATATAGAGTGATTTTAGGGGTAAAGGTCGCTGAAAATTTAAGGTATGGCGAGCGCCGTACCTTGGGATATTGAGAGCTCCGCTCCTGAGTGTACTCTAACATGTACCTGCAGATGAGAGTTTGTTTTCTCTGCCATCTCCTACTTACTTTTCTAGTTTAACTTGCTAAACTAGAGTAGTTAATAAAATTAGAACCTTAGGATGCATAACTTTTTTTGCGGTAAAGATAACAACACATTTAGCAAAATCGTAGTGTACATTTAAATAGATATGTGACATACGAGTAAAGTTCACTGGTGGACCTTAAACTTATATGATTATGTCATCCTGGTCTCTAAACTTTCAAAACGCTCGTCTAGGTCCCTAATCTCTTGTCGGGTCTCAAGCCCATCAAATGGGTCTAATCCCCCTCTCTCTCCTCATCTCACGAGCTCCCTCTGTTCTCTCTCTCTCCCTCGAGGATTGCCGCAAGCGGCATGCGACGGTGGTGGCTTGCGGTGCACGTGGGCTGCACCACATGCTCCTCGGCTCGGTACCCAACCACGTGCGTGATGTGACAAAGGGAGAAACCGAGTCTAAGCGCGGCCCAATCAAGGATGAAGATGGTTGTGCGCCCCCCAACCATCTTGAGGATGACAGTGCTACTCGCTGCGGGCGTAGAACTGAGCTAGGTCACAAATGCCCTGTTCACTTGTCTTATAAATTATACTTTTTCAGTCAACGAATAATAGTCATGCTTCACAGAAACTATTTGACTGAGGTAGTTGGGATGATCACCTCTTTTAATAAAAAATGTCATTCTTTGAAAATAGTTCATGTGAAAATAAATTTGTATATATTATTCCTAGCATGTTGTTTATATTTTTTTTAAGAACTAGTTGAGTGCCCGTGCATTGCTACGGGAAGAACCATATTACACATTGCAATATAATCAATGTCCAATTGGACATAAGAACAATATTATGCTCATGCTCGTGTTATACATATGCACAACTATATCCCAATATCATTTACAGTTATCCTTAACTACTGACATAAGCAAGCATATAGTTACATACGGCTATACCACGGAAAGTGTCTGTTCAAAGAAAAAGAACAGGTAAAGTGCAGCAATTCACTTGCCATGACTGCAAGTTTCAGCTAGAGTGGGCAGATTTAAAATTTTAAATAGTAATGTATCATCAATTCACTTGTTAGAGTATTAGAATTTTAAACTACAATCGAATTATATTCAATTATTCATTCACGAGGAGACTCATCCGGAAGCGAGCCAGTGTGGGGTTACGTGGCACTCGAGGCACGCGCAGCAGCTGCTTGTCCCTCTTGCACAGCTCAGACCCACCCCGCCTGCCCGAGAGTACACAACTGCAACATCCAGAAACCCCCACGCCAAGTATCCTCGTATGCCATGCCGATGGAGCACCGGTGCGAGTGTCCCCTGCGTTCTGCACTTCACCTTATCAATCCCTTCGATCTTCCTCTCCCCTGCTATTAACAATTATGGAGTGAGATCTTTTTAGGCCCAGAACAGCCAAAAGCATGGTGAGACGACTGAATGGGACATGAAAGCAAGTGACATGCATTCTATAAGGTAGTATAAAATAGCTAATAAAATAAAAATATTGTTACTTCGCGCATAACAATATGCATCACCTGATATGCATTCCTCCCTTTGACCTCCCATATACATACATTGGAGATACTTATGCGCCAAATTTCCTAGCCTTCGTAAACCTGAAGATATTTATCAAGAATGTAGAAATGCAATTTTCAGAGGCTTATACAGTTGTACTGCAAGCAAAATGTTTCAAGAGCATCCATGTTTTAGAAGCTTTCAGTATAACACAATTTCCATAGGGAACCAATATCATCAAAGCCTGATAGTCATTATGCTTGTCAGGTAGCAAGTTCCTGTTCAGAAGCTGTTGCGTGAAGATAACGACATCATGCTCCTCTTGCTCATCCCTAATAACATCTTCAATTTTTAAGAAAGAGGCCCAAGGCTGCACCTCTAGTGAATGTGCCAGTTTGCTGATGCATTCAATGCTTTCTTATTTAAGTGACCCAATGGATAACAGACTCCTCTTCTCTAAATTTTCTACATACGATAGTCGTTCTTTCCGGTCATCAAGAGTGAACATGTCTCTAATTTTTTGTGAGCTAAGATTGCCAAACTACCTTTTGTTATCTGATCGAAATTAATCTGAGCAACATAAATCCACATTGCAGAAACAGATAAAATTTCATAGAGCCATTTCAAGATCCTACCACTGTTTCAGTAATTTAAAAGTTGCACACTGCCCATGGCTCCCATTATATTTTTCATCATTAAGGAAAATTATGGTATTGTCCAGAAGACCAGGACGCAACCATTTATAATTAAACTCCAACAGTGAAATTAGACTAGCTAATAGCCTAATAGATGTTAAGCATTAATAATAATCATGGTTACCTATCCAAGCATTGTCATACACCCCATTTCCCCCTACCTTGATGCTACTAAATTGAATAATACAAAGAGCAGAGAACAAAGTAAGGCGACCACACTTAAGCTTGAAAACACTGATGAAAACACACAAGTCAGGCACTGGGAATTGAACATACAAACCTAATCGAGAAGTGGTAAAGTGGCAAATGGTGAGAATGATTAGCACTTGAGCCCATCAACCTCGGCCACTATGAAGCAAAGACCATCTATGGGTAGTACATACTGGCTATAGGATCAGATAATGTCTGGAAGAACTTGAACCCTTGCTGCCATATTACAATTCATAGGGCTTTTAATAAGGAAATCCACATGAATATCGAAAAAAATAGTTAAAAAATGGAAAGCCCTATGAATTGTTTTACCTTATTCACCAAATCTGGAAAAGCAGCACTGAAAAAAAGTGTTTGTAGCTCGGTAGCATCTTATACCTTTCCTATTTACATATTTAATGGTGTGATCACATAAGAAGCTATGTCAAATATTAAAAAAGCAACACAGTTAATTACTCCATTTAAAAACCATGTTATGTGTTTCATTTAAGCATTAGGAAGTGAGTAATAACAAAATTAACGTATGGGACACAAAAACCAAGGATTGGGCATACCAAGAATGAGCTTGTATCATTAAGAAAGCTCATGCTAATCTTCTCATCTAGTTCAAGGGCAACAGAAGCTGTTCCTTTTATATTGAGATCCTACACAAGGAAGTAAAACAGTATGCATAAGAAAAAGAGAAACTGAGATAATGGTCCAACCGGCTGGAGATATTAACGACAATGAGATAATTTTCTTCACACGACCAGAAGTGCCAACAACCCCTCATTTGTTGAGGACGATAAGGGCAACCCCCATATACAACATGCAAAAGTTCCAAATGTTTTTTAACGATTCTGATGTTATTGAACGTACCCAATCTAAACCACAATAACGAACCAGGCACATATTCATCACCAGAAAATAATTGTTGTGAAAAGGCAGGGTAAAAAACATTGCATCAAAAGAAGATCATATCATGGTGCAAGCACGGGATGGGTCGGGTCGGGTTTGGCTGGGCTGGACGACACGCACCTTTCTGGGGAAAGCCCCCTCACCGGCTCATCCGCACCCCATTCACCTGCAATCGACATCTCCGGCTCTGCCGCTGCCACGGCCGTGCTCCATCGGACGAAGGAGCGAAGAACCTCCTCCTCGTCCACGGGTCCATTGCTGGCTCCAGATGGAAATCGAGCACTTGAGCAGATCGATGCAGCAGCCGCATGTTGCAAGCGTTTGTTCAAATTGTTTCATCTGTTTCCATACGTATGTTACATGTTTTGATCTAGATGTTGCATATGTTTTCACACATATGTTCCAAGAGTATGTTCCAAAATTTTTCATCTGTTTCAATCTTCTGTTGCAGCAAGTGTTTTCATGTTTCAAATTGCAAGTGTTTGTATCTAGATGTTGCAGATGTTTTCATACATATGTTGCATGTGTATATTCCAGATGTTTCATCTGTTGTAGACATATATTGCATTCAAGTGTTTCATGTTGCGCGTGTTTCCTGCTGTTCAGAGAGCTAGAGGGTGTCGGGGAATAGGGCGCAGTGAGCCGGTGGCCAGCGGACGTAGCGTGCGGTGCACTGGGGGCTGGTGGTTGGGGTGCGCCTGCGGGGGCAGGGGTGAACAAATGGGGATGGGAGCGGGGTGTGCCTGCGGGGGTGGGGCAGACAGATGGGGATGGGGGCGGTGTGCGTGGATGGGGGCGGGTCAGGCGTTGGGGTGGGCTTATCAGCCGTATGGGTGGGCATCAGATGGAATTCATCCCCATCGGACGTCCGTGCACTAGCATTTCCTTTATTTTCGTTTGATTTGTCAGCCACGGGCTATACCAATACTTTTTCGACCAACCGAACAAGGGCTTGACAACAATCTAAAGATTTAGTATCTGTAACCTTATCTGAATACTAAAATTTAGATATACATGATGTCGATGTCCAGTCAGATCATATCCTATTTAAAATATCTATAACTGAATCTGAGATTCACTGTAGTCATAGGTATCTGATTGTATTTGATCTGTTACACCCGTTCTCATTTCTTTCTGTGTTGCCGAGGAACAAGTTCAGCCCCTTATGAATGAGAAAATTGCCCTATTTAGCATCACAATATAACATGGTTCCTTATTTAGCATCAAAGATAAAATCTTCTTAATATAGCATTAGGTTTATTTTTGGTCCCTATAAAGCTCTGCCGTTAGATGTGACCTCTAACTCTAACACCTTCAAGTATGAGGGGAAAAGACCATTTTACCCCTGTTATTTGTAGCACCATCAACATGTTAACAATGATATTTTATTGCACAGTTTTTTTTCAAACACAACATTTTTAGACCATGAATATTTTTTTACAGTACATTTTTTGCGCATATTATTTATGGCTATACAATTTTGTGGATAATAAATAATTTTTACCGTACCAAGCGTACATTAAGAAATTGTCGTAAATAATCTGTGCAAAAAAATTGTACTACCAAAAAATTTTCATGGTCCAAAAAATTGTACTATCAAAAAATGTTTGATTTTGTAATAAAATGATATTGTCAAAAAAAAACGTACAATAAAATTTAGCTATTAACATAGTGTTGTGGCTGCACATGAAAACATTGGTAATATGGTCTTTTCCCCTCATAGTTGACGGTGTTAGATACCACATCTAATGACAGTGTATATAGGGAACTAAAAATAAACTCAATGCTATATTAAGAAAATTTTATCTTTGGGTGCTAAATAAAAACCATGTCATATTTCAATACTCAATAGGGAATTTTCTCCATATGAATTGGGCGAGTGAGACCCGACAACTCGACTCCAGCCAATCTCATTTTAGTCTGGGCCTCTTGGAATTTGGAACCTAGAATTGGATAAATTTGCTCCATGGAAATTTCAATGTTGATATTTGTTGATGGATACTATTGAATTTTGTCTTCTAGAGATATTCTTTAGTTATTCACAAAAAAAGAAGGAGATAGTCCTTAGTTGTGGCAATTGACTGCTAGGTACCAAATTCATTAGTCTCTATTAATCCTTCCGTCCCGAATTATAAGAGAACCAAGTGATTTTTAGGCAAAATAAAGAGCTTGACAAAAGACCATCTCGTCCCTCACTGATTAGGATAGGAGGAGGAGTTAAGTTTTTATTTTGCTCAGTTACAGCTAGCTTATTAGATGACACCAAGTTTAAAAAATCTTAGTATTTCTTAACAAGACAGAGGAGAGCCCTTTGTCCCGAAATAATGCCGCTATGGTGTGTCAGTCAAACTTTCTTAAGTTTGACTAGATCTGTAAAAAATATTAGCAGCATTTGTGTCTCCAAATAAATTTGTTATGTATTATATGATGAGGACATCACCCATTAAGTACAATCAAGGAGAGGAGGAGGACCAGTGTGGGCCTCTAACTCGTCTACACCATGGCGGAGGTCCAGTCAACTCGAGTTAGAGTTCCTCTCGGATTCTAGGACCAGTCCTGAGTAAAATCAACACTCAGGACGCATACAAACTCCGTTTTAGATGATCCACATATCCATGAAAAAATAATTTGATAAGCTAACCAATGGTTTTGGTTTCATGTCAGAATCGTCCGGATTCAATAGGAATCGTCGAAACAAGTCAGTGTCCAGAATATGCCATAGTGCTGCGATACCGTCTTTTGGTCTATTGGGTCGTGTATCATGCTAGGGCCTATTAGGGGACGCATCTAGGGGTGACGCCCAAGACTCTTTAATTGGCTGTCGTCACTCTTGCTAGGGTTCGAGTTTTGTTGTGTTCTTGTCTTACTTGTGAAACAAACATTGTTTATTGTAGCTGTATCGCCAAGATCACTTGACCCCTGTTCTTCATTTTGTTAGCCTGCGGCGATTAGTCCTTTCGAATAAAGACTTGAACTCCTTTTTAGTATCATAAGATTTATATTTTTTGCAATTTTAGATTGTGTTAATCTCGTTCTTGCTTATGTTCTCGATTTGTTTGTAGGAAAGCCTTCTTGGTGAGGTCAGTCGCATTGTGCATGATTGAGAACCAACATAACAGTGGTGTAACGGTTTTGGAGGTCCAAATTAGACTTGGTTCAAACCTAGATCGTGAACGTTGAGTTCTACACCAATCAACGATATGAAACCTATGGCAAGATCATCTACATTACTATAAATATTAATATTTTTAATATTATATTTTGTTAAAGTTAAAAGTGTTCAACTCCTCGAAAACCACCCTATTTATTTTGGAAATGGAGGAAGTAAAGGAGAGTGTCAAGTGAGACCTGACCCCTCGACTCCAATCCAGCCGAGACGAGGGGATCGGGGAGTCACTGCCGGTACAAGTAGCACGCAAGGATTCTCTCGACCCCAGCCGCCCATTCGCCGCGCGTGCGCCGCTATCAAATAGCGCCCGTAGCTCAGGCGCTCAGCCACCACCCAGCCTCCCTTCCCGTTTGTGCCTACTGAACCGAAGCCGGCAAGGTTTCAGTTTAAACATGCGCTGCGGCCACAGGAGGTAAGAGGTGAGGAGGCCAGGAAGGGCCCGAGCCCGACGGCTTTCATCTCGCGGACGCCGGACGCGCGAGCGCGGTCGCCGCTGTCCAGGTGAGGTGAGCCAGTGCACCACCCCGCTCGCCGCCGACGCTTCCGGTCCGTTCCTCCACCACCTCGCCTCTTCGTCTTCTCAGTTTCTTGCTTCTGCTTTTGGTCTCGTGGCGGTCGACTCGCGTGTCGCCCTGTGGCGTGAGGAGCACCGGTGCAGTGGATCATGGCTGCGAGCGAGCTGTGACGGGATGTGAGGCGTCGCAACTACTGCACTAGATTTGTGTACACGGCCACGTTTCTTGCTAGTTTTCCCTCGACCAAAGTGTTTTTTTTTCTCTTTGTCAAATTTAGGAGAAATTCTGGCCATGGACTTCTTTTCTCAAGGACCTTGACATGTTCAGATTTTTGTCCAACAATATTACCATCAATAGTACAAGATATGTTGGGCCTTTTTTTGGCAGTGCTTTTGTCGTGGCTTTTTTACAGGCTTATTAATCAAAAGACCTAACAAAGGAGCACATACGAGAATAATTTGTAAGCCAAAACCGAGATAAAAATGATGAAGCAGAAACACCAAAATGTGGCTCCTCCTGACGTTTTTGGTAAAGCCAAAGCCCTATAAAAGAAGCCCTTAGTAACCAAGGTTCATCACCAAGTAATCTGTGAACTGTAGTTATGGAGTACATTACTTCAGTTTGTATTTCTTTCACACGTCCATGGCTTCTGGTTTATTAAAAAAAACTCATCCTACAAGGGTAAGACAGCCGCCGGACATGTTTTACTTTAAAAGATATCTTCCTATAAGTCGAGAAAACCCTTTTGAACCCCAACCTCATCCATACATAGTGGCATTGTAGCCAATATGAGGATGACCGTGACCGGAGCCGAACCTATACCTATGCTTTGACATGGGATAAACAAGGGGGGATTTTTTAACCCCAATCTGAAATTCGCTCCTACGAAAAGTCGAGTCAAGGACCTGAAGAGTGCTACTCAAACCACCAACTCAGCTAGAGACCCTTTCACATTTCTGTTCATAAAAAATGCCGCAAGTGTAATGTTTGTTACCAGTCTAAAAATTTTCAAACATATCTAGTCCACCAATTTAAATTCTGACCTTCATGTTGGTTACCGCTGTACAACCTGTAGATACAAGGTCTGCTCCTTATGTAGATAAAGCGTGATCAAAGAGAAATCGACTCTCAAGCTCAAACCTGGGTAAACGTTTTCTGTCACTTGTTTTTGTTGACCATTGTTTCGAATTGGATGCAATTATATATCTGTTGAGCTTTTTGTGGACTACTTTCTGTTGTAGAACAAAAAGGCATCGCCGTTGAAAGGTGGAAACGTAAAAGCTGTGGCAGATTCTGGGGAATCACCATCCCCTCACACTAAGCAAAGCAAGACAGAAGTCGGAGGACCAAATCAGTGCTCATACAAAGAAATCAATATGTCTAGAAAACGTGCCTTGTCCGAAGAAAATGGAGGTGCTACTGCATTGAAGAGCCTAACTCCAATCAATTTATTTGAAGATGAATGTGTTTTTTGTCATTCATTTAGAACGAGCCTGGTAATGCAATTGAATCCATATTACATACTTATATCTATCATGGCAGATCTGATGTGTTGAAGGCAACTCATGGGTACTAATTTCAGTTTCATGGGCCGATGGTACGTTATCTGAAGGGAAGAATTGTGTCCATTGACGAGGGCAACTCATCAGATGCCATCTACGTCCATAGGAAATGCCTCGAGTGGTAGGTTTCAATCTTCTGTGCTGACTGCATTAAACTCTTTACATTAATCTACATAATTTTGAATTGCTGTCATAACATTTTTGCTGCATATGTTTTTTTTCTTTTGGAAAACCTTGCAAATTTAAGATGCAACCATGTTGTCTTTATTTTCTCTGTTCAGTTCAGTGTTAATCTAAAGGCCTGCTTCTAGGGTGGTATGGCCTTTCATTTTCTGTTCCTTCTGTTTTTTTAAGGGCTTCTGGAGTATGGTTTAAGGGTGACATTGTTATGAACTTTGAGCCAGAAATTAGACGTGCTTCAAAACTGAGCTGCAAAAGATGTGGAGTCAAGGGAGCAGCACTTGGTTGTTATTACGATCCTTGCCTCACGAGTTTTCACGTTCCATGTGCAGTTCAGACAACTGGTTGCCGCTGGGACGCGGTAAGCTCTTTTACTAATTGCTATTGATCCAATGGTTTGTATTTTTTTCTACCACCAATGACCAATGTAATGTTCTGACAAGCTTATTTTACATGGTAGGATGGCTATGTGCTGTGCCCTGAACATGTTTCAAATGCTCTACCATGTGATAAGCTGGGCACACATCCAAAGGAGAATTACAATGCTTCTTCATTGCATCAAAGGTTTTGTGATCCTTCTTTGCCCTTCTTGGGAGATTCATAGATATTGCAGTTCATGTAATCTGTGTACTGTGTTGTATTTTTTTCTTTCTAGCCAATGTTTACACAAAGTAGAACCTTTCGCCGATTCTGAAGAGGAAGGTCGATGATCTTTTTTTTTCAAAAGGATGATAAGAGTTTTTCTGCAAATTATATTAGAATGTAGGGAAATAAAAAATGACTATACAACTAAGGCCCTGTTTAGAACTTATAATATGGATTATACATAGGATTACTATAATCTGGATTATGGACTACAATAATCGAAGTGTTTGGATTCCTAGATTATTGTGGTCAATTGTTCTGGTCTCAAGTGACAAATAGTATCAATCACCAAAAAGTAGGTCAGAGGTGGATTATAGGATTATTGTAATCTGTGTTTTGATTATAATAATCCATATTATAATCTAGTCTGTTTGGATCACAGTTAGATTATTTCAGCTAATTATTATAATCACACTGGATCCAAACAGGCCCTTAGCGCCCTGCAGGAGTGCAGGGTGCAGGCCCCACACAACTTAAAAAGCTACAAAGTACACCACTAGCAGCTGCATACAAACACAATAGATCCCAACTACTACTACTACTACTACTACTACTACTACTACTACTACTACTACAACAACAACACAGCCTTTTGTCCCAAGCACAATAGATCCCAACTAGGAAAAAAAATACCCACTTCAATATGGGCAACAAGGAAACATACAGGAGAAGAGAAAAAAGTGATTAGCCAAAGACATCCCAAACGACGCTAGAAACACCACCCATAATGAGGTTTACTCACCGCAAAGGAGTGTTAGAAAGGCCACCTCTTCCGGTTGCTTTGCCAGGTTTTGAAAGTCCAATTTATACCATTCCACAAGTTACACTAAAAATAGATAATGAGCCCATCAGTAAACTTCCTTTCGCTCCTGTCAAATTTGGTTCTGACCCACCGCCACCATTTGTAAATCGAACCATTATGGCAAATGTTCAGAAAATTTGAGAAATTTCCCCATTGGACCACTTCGTTACAAAACTTGTATTGCATATGAGCGACCATTTGGGGTTCTGATCAGCTTTACATAACAAGTTTTCTCTTGTCTGTGGGATACATGAGATTTCTCACCATTATAGATAAAGTAATGCTTCATGGTAATTTTGGTAATTACCCATGCTTCATTTCAATAGTTTCATGGTTTCAGCGGACGAGCAAATAATGAAGGAAATTTTGACTATCATAATAGGGAAAATCAACATACTGATCAGCTTAACACCTCAAATGCTTCCTCGCTGACTCAGAGGTATGTGAATTGTAATGTTGTGCACAGTATAGATATTAGAGTCCATGTGATTAATCGACGATCTCTGTGCTGTATTGTTTTCCCTAGCCATCCTTGTCACAAAGAAGGAATTTCTACCAATTGCTCAAGGGTTGGTGAACAAACGGATCAGCTTAACTCCAGGTACATGATAGTTATTCACCTTAATTTGGAGATAGTGTAAGGTTCCTTACAATTTTATAAATCACCCATTTCCATTTCTGTAATTGATGGTTCAGCCCATACATAGAAAAGGAAGAAACTTTTGACAGTCATGGAAGGAAAAATCAACAAACAGATCATCTTACCATTTCAAGTCCTTATTTGCCACATAGGTATGTGATTTCTTCATCTTTGTTGTGTGATAAGTAAATATTGTAGTTCATATGATTAATATATAATCTCTGTGTTTTTTCGTCTTAGCCTACATTCTCAAAAAGAAGAAATTTCCACCAATAGCTCAAGGGATGACCAGCAAATAGATCAGCTTCACATTTCAAGTTCTTCTTCCTTGCCACTGGGGTATGTCATGTTTCTTCTCCCTTCTTAAGATATTAAAAACTTACTGGTTACTTAAAGTATTCTTTAATCCTTGATTTCTGTAATTGTAAATTGAGTCTCTCGTGACTAAGCATTCATATGACAAAGAAATATCTAAGAATAGTGAAAGGTATGACCAACAAAGACACAAGAGTAACACCTCAAATTTGTCCTTGCCTCAGAGGTTCACAATTTTTCTTAGGTCTTGGTCCTTCTGGGAGATAGTATAATGTAAAGGTTCTAGGTCATTGAACAATCATTATTTTATTTTTTTGGCAAACTGAACAGTCACTAATTGATCGTCTTCTCCTTTATCCCATCATTCCAGCTGTCATCCAGACATAGAAGAAATTTCCAGAGCTTGCCAAGGGGAAGAAATGGAATCAGATCAGCATGACACATCAAGCTGCCCTTCTGATCAGTTAGTTCTGCTTGGTTTCTCTTTAAGTGTGGAAGAGAAGGTAGCATATAATAAAGTATCAAAATAAGCCTATTTTTATTAGGCGCGTCATAGATGCATGACAAGTTTCCTTTGTTCCATTTGTATCCACCTTTATTCATGGATAATTTGGTACAAGAAACTATTTGCTGTATATACTTTACTAAATATTTCAGTTCCATTCCTGCTTCTGATGACCAATTTGCTACGCTTGTTGGGCAGGATTTCGTTCAAAAGTTTGCGTGTTGGACCAAGGCGACGCTGACGGAAGAGTGGGCCGAAAATGTGACCCATGTCATTTTGGGCAAAGGTGCTGGTAGCTCATGGAGCAGATCATTTGAAGTCCTTATGGCAATACTGCTTGGGAAATGGGTTGTTCATTTCGAATGTTAGTATCTAACCTTTGTGTTGCTGGATCATTTCCATAGATGAGATACTACTTTTTTTTTGTTCTGTCTCTACGTTTTAGTTCTTGTTTGAACAAGCTGCTGGATCGATCTTATCTCCATCATTCAGTCCTGGTCCGGTGCTGCTTTTGACCTCCCTTGCTCTTTTAGGGGTCGCGGACTGCTTGCAGCTCGCTCCAGGTCCAGAGGCTTCTTATGAGGTAGCAGCAGCATCCGCCATGGATTCACTCGGGACAATCGACGGGCCGAAGAAGGGGAGAATCCGAGCAAGTGAAGGGGTACGTAGCATTCAACAAAGGAGATCATTCATTCGTGGACCTAGGCTGAGCTTTGTGTCCTGATTCTTCAGTCACTTCACTTGATATGCTTGCAGGAACCGAAACTGTTTTCTGGGCTGTGCTTTTGCCTGAGCGATTTCATGAGCCCTGACAACAGAGACCGCACGCGAGACCTCATAGCAGCCGCCGGAGGGCGGGTGCTGGAGAAACGCGACCTGCGGCTGCTGCTGAAAAATCCTGACCGCTCTTCGTCGTCGGTGAAGCCGAGGAGGCCCTTCTACTTCGTGTACGACGTCGACCCGCCCGGAGAGTTCAGCGCGAGCTCGCTGCGGGAGGAGACGGAGGAGGCGAGAGAGCAGGCGGCGGCTGGGGCGCAGGTGATCTGCCACCTCAGGGTGTTGGATGCCGTCGCGGCGTATGACGCGGAGATCCTCCTGATCGCGAAGAAGGACCGCTTCGTCACGTCGTAAATGCGCGCATGGGCCGGGGAACGGGACTTCGGCGATGGTACAGGATTTTTGCCTTTGTTCTGCCAAGGACGACGAAGGCTAGTCGATGACGATGTATGTTGATCACCCGTTGTTGCTTTGGCACTTGCTCTAGTCAAATCAGTATGCAGTCTGTACTCTCTGCGCCCGCAACGCTTAGATTATCGGCCAAATCAGCCAGCCAGACAGCAGCGTTTTTCTCTAAAAAAAACTAGCCAGCAGTACTTTCAGTCAACCAGATCAGTCCAAGCGAATAGGCTGAACTATGAATGTGTTGGAGCATCTCCTACTTGACTCCTACTTCATATTTAGCCAGCGGAGGCAAAAAAAAAACTAATTCCAACAGGCTCCCTATTAGTCCCTATATTTGTTGGCCTCCTATTTTTTCCCCTCTATCCTCTGCTTCTATTGGCCCTCTACTCTTCACCGTGCAAAATCTGGATGAGAGATATGACAAAAGAGTCACACGTGTCATTGACTACTGAAACGAATTTGAGTAGTATGATTTAGGTAGTATTGCTGGAGTTGGAAGCAAAATATAAGTAGTTTCAAAATAAGTGGCTTCCTAGATAGACAAGTAGAGGATGTGTTTTAGATAGTATTGTTGGAGATGCTTAAAACCACGATTGCCAAATCACAGATGCAAGAGTATTTGGTACAAATTGGGGAGAATTAGAGAGAGCTTAGACTGGGAGGAGCAGGAATCAGGGGTAGCAGCGAGAACAGCAAGGGAACAGGGAGGTCTTGGACAGAGGTTTGAAGGAGAAAGACGAGTCAACAGTTCTGTTCCATCCTTCTGAAGCCGTGCTTCCGATCCTATAGTCTGGCTCTTCTGCAGCCAAGCCCATGTATCACGGCCCACACTGCCTGGTACATGACAGAATGTGGATCTAAGTTATAGGGTATAGGAGTGATTATTTGGTGATACCAAACATGTTAATGCTCCGTACTCATAGCATCTCCGGCAGTTCCTAATACCTTTCCCTATCCTCGTAAAACTAACATATTGGGAATAACTATGCTTTTTTTCGCTCTAGCAGTTCTTCAATACCTCTTCTTTTTTTTTGTCACCAATATTTCTCTCATCTCTCCTCAAAGAAAAGGGGATATACAACTCCCCCAATACCATGTGGACATTCCAACTACCACTTTTCAGCTATATTTTTCTCTTACACTCGTGTGGGACCTACCTTTCATATGGGTATTGAGGGGTGTTTAGTTTCTCTCTAAAAATTTTTCAACCAATCACATCGGATGTTTGACATATGCATGGAGTATTAAATATAAACGAAAAAAATAACTAATTACACAGATTGCGATAAATTTGCGAGACGAATTTTTTAAGCCTAATTAATTCATGATTTGACAATATCATGCTACAGTAAACTGAAAGGATCTAAACAATGCCTAGAGGGGGTGAATAGGCGTATCTAAAAAGTTCTACACAAATCTCAAAGTTACTTATCAGCAACTGTCGGAAGTCCCGACAGTTTGAGTCAGCACTTCCGACGTGTCAGAAGTTCCGACGCAAACTGTCAGCACTCCCGACGCCTATGGGAAATGAACTACTAATGCTCAAATGAACTTTGTGAGATCGGTAACTTACTGCACCACTTCTTAGTGGTAAGATGAAGATGTTAGGTCACTTCCTTTACGCCGAGAACTCTCCAAGTCGTAGGTCAAGACCAAACCCTAAGAGGGAGGTTGAGAGAGAGACAAGCAAATACAAGTGATACCAAGCAAAACACACAAACAACAACAAACACGCGAGACAAAGGATTTACCCCGAGGTTCGGCAACCCCACAAAGGAGCGCCTACGTCCTCGTTGTTGAGGTGACCACTTAGGTCGGAGTCTATTTCACCTCCTTGCCTCTCTCAAAGCAACCACAAAGGTCACTTGAGTTCTCCACTAAGAAAACAAGGGTAATACAAACTTCCCAAGGCTCTTCCACACGATGGAAGCTCTTGGGCGACGCCTAGCCGGCTAGGGTTCCAAGAACCCAAGAGTAATAGACGCAAATCCAACCGGCTTGACGAAGAAATCAAGTGCTCAAGCTTGCAAGAAAGATTTTCTCACTCAAACCACACTCCTATCACTCAAATTTGTGAGAATCGAAGTTAGGAGCAAAGGAGGGAGGAGAGACAGCTCTTGAATGCTTGAGAGATGTTTTGGCCGTGAGTTGGTGAGCAATGAATGAGTGAGTAACGGTTAGAAGTGAAGAGAGTGCTATTTATACTCGTAGTAGAAATCCAACCGTTCAGATCTATGTCGGGACTTCCGACGTAGATCTCGGGACTTCCGACGTAGAGAGAAAGTACTGTTCACGCAAGGTTAAAAACACTGCGCAAAGACAACGTCGGGACTTCTGACTTACGTCAGAACTGCTGACCGTCGGAACTTCCGACGTACGTCGGAACTTCCGACGCAGCAGTCAGCAGAGCGAGCCGATGGCCCTAGCGTCGGGACTCCTAGCGAGGATCGGGACTCCTGACCGTCGGGAGTTCCGACATACGTCGGGACTTCCGACATCCTTAGTCACCGCACAGGCTAAGTGACTGGACGTCAGGACTCCCGGCGCAAGTCAGCACTTCCGACGGTCGGGACTCCCGACATACGTCGGGACTTCCGACACTAAAAGTCAGCAAAACTATTCTACATGCTCGTGAAGTGCTAGAGTGTCTCTCTTTTGATTTTATTCTTGTACTTGAGCACTCTATCTTCCTCAGACCAACTAAGTTTTGCATCCCTCTTTATAGTGCGGCAAACCTAAACCCAAGAAGCGAAAAAGATAAACTTTGAAGCTCCGCTTGAGTTTGAAGCCTTCTTCAACACGACAAATTTAGGGATACCATTTCATCTTTATCAACTCTTTAATTCTTTCATGGGACCAATAGCTGCGACATATCTCATTAAGATCACATTAGTCCCTAATTTGGATGTCATCAATACACCAAAACCCACATAGGGGGCAAATGCACTTTCAATCTCCCCCTATTTGGTAATTGGTGACAACCAACTTAGGCTTTTACAAGAATATAAGAATTTAAAGCTTTTGAACCCCCAAACTTTATGAAGAGCTCCCCCTTGATGTATGCATGAATTTGAATTTCAATAATGATCATTTATCCATCACTTGCATATATCAAGACAAAAGCTCCCCCTAAATTTTGCAATTCGTGGGGTGCAACACATGTGTGTGAACAAGAATTGATTCGTGAAAAGAGATGCAATATGACAAGTTATATTCACACAACAAGTGAAGAGAAAATGATGACCAAGATTTCAATGTGAATCTTGAAACAGCACATGGCCATCAAAAGAAAATCATACATCATCACAAAACAACCATAAGCTAAAAGAAGTAGATAGATAATCATTACTTGTCCGACAATCATCCATCACACACAAATATATATAGTTGTCCATCACATAGTGCCACCACACAACATAGTTCGAACAAGCTAAAGGTTTTAAGAGTCTCGAAACTAGGCTACCAACCAACTATTACATGATAGATCAAAGCCTAACACTCCCCCTTTGTCAACAAGTGCCAAAAAGGGGTAGGCCGCGTGAGAGAAACAAGCTACTCATCGTCGAAGTCCTCGTCACCACCATCATCACCATCATCTCCATCATCATCGTCATCATCTTCATCATCTTCATCATCTTCCTGGATGTAGTCCTCATCCGCAGGAGGAGCCGTGCTCTTGCCACGACGGCGAGAGGAAGCCTCATCCGCATAAGCCGCACAAGCCTCATCATAAAGCTGCATAGGATCACGAGGAGGCACAAACGGCAGCGGAGGGGAAGACACAATACCAGCCCGCTGCTCCATACGGTAAAGCCTCTTTTGTATGTCATGTTCCCGCTGAGCACTAGCACAACACTGTCCAAACATGTAGTTCATGAGAAACTTGAACTTGCTAGGCTTCTTACTCTTACCAGAGGAGGAAGAAGAGAGGGGCTCGGCACTGGTGGAGCGCGAAGGAGCAGCAGAAGGGGAAGTGGTAGCACGACGAGAACGAGAAGACGAAGCGCCTTTGCCCTTGCCTCTAGCAACATCAGCTGCCCTCTTCAATTCTTTGGCAGCAGTAATAGAGAGCTTGTTGGAGATCTTGAGAAGCTTGTGATTTGAACCATCTGAGGGAAAGCGGATGCCAGACACTTGCTCAATGACATGCATAAGGTAGGGAGCATATGGAAGGCCTTTGACAGGATCCTCAGAAGTGTCATGAATTTTGTTCCAGATGTAGCGACTGATGGAGAACTTCTGAAAATCAGCACCAAAGCGATCAAGGACCTTCTGAGAGTCATCACGAAGATAAGTGGAATCACCAGCCTTGGGATATAAGATCTGTCTTAGAATGTTGTTCAAGACATAGAAATAGGGCTTTAGGTACACAGTCTTGCCATCTGTAGGATGTCCATCAAGATACATGTGCTGGTACTCCTCCATCGCAACATCCTCATATTCAACAAGCTCAGTAGCACGACGGTCATAACTATTGAAACCAAGCAAGCGAGAGAAAGTGACAAAGTCGACCTTATAATGCTTGCCCTCCGTGGTCCAGTGGATGATGTCAGTAGCACCGGTCTTGTCCTTCTCATGATGATAGGAAGCATAAAACTGCAGGATAATCTCATTGTTCCAATGCTTCCGAAACTCCATCAGGCGAAGCAGACCCATAGAGTTTAAGTCCTTAACCATCTGTGGTAGCTCGGGAGGCTCGGTGATCAAACCAAGATCATACGAAAGAATATACTTCATCTGAACGACTGGCTCCTTCTTCTGGAGGACTTTGCTGTAGAGGATGGACCGGTAGTAATCAAAGTGAAAGGGATGCCAGAACCGAGCCTCAAGCCAGAGATCCTTCTCGTCTTCAGCATATAAATTTCGAGCACGCTGCGACCGGATTTCACGAACGTTGTGGCGGTAGTCGACCGGACGAGGAGGAGCCCAACCACCAAAGTTTGGAGCAAGTTCAGGCTCCCGGATAAAGGGTGGAGGACCATCAAACGGAACAAACTCATGAACAGGATGTGAGGGGCCACGTGATGGTGACTGCAGCACTGGAACACCAATAGTGCGGCCCGCACGCTCAAGAGCCTCCTCTTCCGCATCAACAACCGGATCCATCCCACCAAAAGCCTGGGCCGGAGGCGGAGGAGGAGCAGCAGAAGACGAGCCCCGTTCACCACGGGCACGAGCAGCTGCCCGCCGGGGAGCACTAGCATCGTCACGGAGAAAGGCCGCCTTGGTGCGGCCAGTTGACCTGGCAGCGGTGCGGTCTTGATTGAGCTTAGACCGCTTCTCCGAACGGCGTGAGGGACTGCCACCCTCCATGGCTGCAAAAGAACATGGAGCGAAACTAAGAAATAAGGAGCAACGTAGCATGGGCGCAGCGATGCAGAGAAACATGCACGGACGGACAATCACAGAGTCGGAACTGCTGGCATGAGCCGGGACTCCCGACAGTCGGAACTGCCGGCTTACGCCGGGACTTCCGACGGTCGGAACTGCCGGCAGACGCCGGGACTTCCGACGGTCGGAACTGCCGGCAGACGCCGGGAGTTCTGACACAATTGAAAACCGTCCGAAGCATGGGGCTCCATATCGATGCACACACACGTCCAAGGAGGATAGAGGAGCAGAGAGGGAAGAGGGAAATAGCAAAAATCTAAGGTACATTGGATTAGGTACGAGAGCCACGGTAGTACCTTAGGAAAGAGGGAAGAAGATGGAGAAGCGGCAGATCCGGGGGCAGCGGCGATGTCCAGGAGAGGATCCACGCGCAGCACGTCACTGGGAGCACCACCACACCGGAATCCAACCACGGAACGGCGACGAGCTTCAATCGGGGAAAACCATGGTGGAGAGAGCGAGAAACGGCGACGGGAAGAAGGGCCGGAGGTGGTGGCCGGAACCCCCGACACCGAGGATGGCCGGAGCTGCCGGGGCCGGGCACGACGGTGGCCGGGCGGCGAGAGGAGTCGTGGGGCGCGGAGGGGCGGGTGCGGGAGGGGAAGAGATAGGGTGAAGAAGTTATGCGGTTATGCGGTGAAAAGATTGGGCCATGGTTAAAAACCGAGACGCGCGACCCAGATCCACGTCGGAAGTTCTGGCGTGCACGTCGGAACTTCTCGCAGCCGGAAGTGCTGGCGCAGGCCGGGACTGCTGGCCGCCGGAAGTGCTGGTGCAAGCCGGGACTCCCGACGGTCGGAACTGCCGGCGTACGCCGGAACTTCCGACGCAGAGACACAGAAAACCTCTCAAACCAGAACTCACCATGCTAGGTGGGACAAAATATGATGGACTGTTGGGCATTCTTAACGTCACTACCAAAAGTAGACTTAGTTTTCTAATTCTGATAACGGCGCCAAAAATGCCAAACCTATCCCTCATGCCACTTAAGCCAAGTTGTCATCCCCAGCATGACATGAGAGACGCGGTATTGAAATATGCATTTGCTCATCAAGATAAATAATAAAAGGGATCTGCAAGCGCACAGATTAATATCGATGTAGCATTTTAACCGGGAAGTATTCCAGGTATCGTTATTTATATTTTTACCACTGGGAAGGGATTTCTAAGTATCATGGTTGATAATGGAATGAGAATATGGAACTGAGTACACATCATTGCATATATAACCGAGAGTATTTATCAATCTCTTTATACAGGTATAAATGTCACATTAAGTAAGGTAAAGTGATAATGGTGACAAAGATAATTAATCTGATCAGCTAGCCACATATAATAATGATAAGCACCTCAACAGATATTCTAGCAAGTCATTAGCATGGAATTAGGATGAACTACAAAGATATTCCCTAAGTTATTATTAACTATAAAGTCTAGCATATCATAGTTAGTGCAATTATACTTGGCAATCATGGTGAGAAAAGACTATATCCATGCATAGTGAATATTAGCAAGGAAGATGAAGAACATAGCAATCACTCCCCTGTAATAGTGTTGCTCTGCCTGCCCTATACACGAGAGGGGGACTATATAAGAATCAACGAAGCTGTCACTATCGCGAACTACCCCACAATCCGGCATATAGGGTGCAATCGCAGATAAATACGGTATAGACACCACGTCTACACAATAGTTATCATTCACCCATTGTACACATGGATAAACGCTATACGATCCTAGGCATGTATATAATTCCAATCTAACTAAGCCAAGCATATAACTATGATAAACTAAGAACAATATAATTGCAAATATAATCAAGTAGAGCAAAATCATAACCAATATATTGAAATAGAACAAAGTCATATTCATAATATTGAAGAACAATGATGAACAATTGAAGAACAAGAGAGGAATTACCAAGAATCCTCTTGACAGATCCGGGAACCAATCGAAGATTGACTCCTAGTTCTAATCCTATGTAGCTATGCTAACTAGAGATCTAGTTGATGTGGTGGCTCTAGGGCTTGATCAGAGGCTCTCCTCCTGAATTAGGGTTTGAAGTATGAGACGAGGGCCTCTCCTCCAGGGGCAGGGGCCTTGCTTATATAGCCCTTTCGGATGAATCTGGGCCGTTGGATCAAACCGACATTGAACGGACGGTTTTCCTTGATCCTCTAGGTCGGTGGAGCATAATCCTCGAGGCGGAGCCTGATTGGCTCCGGGGCCAGGGCGGGCGCCCTAAGGACCAGGGCGGCCCTAGGGCGCCCGCCCTGCCCCCGGGACCAATCAGGTCGAGTCTCGCGGATTATGCTCCACCGCCTTTGAGGATCAAGGAAAACCGTAGGATGAAGGTCGGTTTGATCCGACGGTCCAGATTCATCCAAAAGGGCTATATAAGCAAGGCCCCTGACCCCTGGTGGAGAAGACCCCAATTCATTATTCAGTTGCATATCTCTAGTTAGGGTTTAGAGAGAGAGGTTCCCTCTAGGGTTCCCACCTCTTAGGGCTTAGCATCCAATGTGAAAGTAGAATTAGTTCTACTAGATTGAGAGAGATAGAGTGGAGGTGTAGATCGGAGGAAGCCGG
The DNA here is from genome assembly GCA_038087645.1 of Saccharum hybrid cultivar R570. Lineage (NCBI taxonomy): Eukaryota > Viridiplantae > Streptophyta > Magnoliopsida > Poales > Poaceae > Saccharum > Saccharum hybrid cultivar. Next base: position 6,067,524 of record JAQSUU010000198.1, read on the forward strand.
CCTGTCGGTGTCTACTCCGAGGTTGTACCTGCGGGAGCAAGTTCTTCTAACCCAAGGCTTGTTCTCAGGATTCTTCAGTATTTCGACTTCTAAATTCTAGTAAGTTCTTTGTTTTATTGTTCTTTGGTTTATGAGTTTACTTTGATCTCTTCGCGTAGAGTTTAGAGTAATCATCTCTAGCGTAAACGTGGTGTTTAAGCTAGGATACTCATAGATATCTCCTCGTCTAGCCGGACCGTGGTAGTAGCGAGGAACGTGATAATTCTGAGTTACCTTTGTATTCCATATCCCGTTAGCAGGATCGATAGGGTTTATAGGTGCGGGTTGAACATCCTTTGTGGTGTCTAGATTCCGTAAACCTCCCCAATAGAACAGTAGATCATCCTTACCAAGGTTAGAAGAAGAGTGCGGTTGTAGTCTTCTCTATACATCACTCACATCGAATCATAGTGGTTGTAGCCTAAAGGTTAGTAGTAATAGATTTGGTTAGTCAGATGCACTCTTTCTCCTAAAGGTAAAAATATAAATACGATACCCAGGATAACATCTCGGGTGAAGTGCTCACCGATATCCGTGCGCTTGCGGATCCTATTTCCTAATTGCGTTACCAAATATCAACAAGCATTTCTCGTGTGGCTTCCCACAGAACTGGTTAGCTTGCACCATGTTGATGAGCCCAGGCTTGAGCTCGAAGTTGCGGTCGATCTCCCCAGCAGGTCCAGTGCGGATGTTGTCCGTAGTGGGAGCTGAGAACTCACGGATCGACTTGTTCGCCATGGCTTCGAATTCAGTCAACAAATTCCGGATGAAACTTCGGCGGTCTTCGGATTTGGATGAAGCTTTGTGCTGAAGTGTTGACGATGTCTTCTTGAGCTTGGCTCTTGTTCTTCTGAATAAGGCTTCGGGATCGTCAACAAAGTTGTCTAGAAGATGTCTTCTATTCATGCATCACCCTGCAATAAATAATCAAAATGGAAAATACAGGGGTAAAACTGTATAAGAGAATTGATAAGCTCGATCAGATTAGTGATGCAAATGATGACTCAAAGTTCCATATTCATTCCTACTTAGTAATCAACCTTCCCCGGCAACGGCGCCAAAAACTGTCAAGACTTAAAACTTACTCATTATACCTTTCACCATGGGGCTTGCAACCGTCACCTTTGTCTTGAGCGGTTAAAAGATAGAACAGTCTAGTCAAGCGCCATGTCTCTTATTCTTGATTAGCTATAGCTCTTGGAGTTTTTTTTTGCAGATTTTCAAATAAAACTCAGAGATTCCTTGTATGACTCTCCCAGGTCTCTCTTTTGTGGTATTTCTGGATCCTCACCAAGGCAGTAATGATGTCTGCCTTCTCTCACGGCAAAGTATGTAGTATTTGTGGTATAAGGCAGAGTGACATTGCCTTCTCTCTCATCCTATTCTAATAAGGCTTTTGATATCTGGAGCTCATCGGTGGGAGATAAAGTATACATACTTACAAGACATTTATTGCATAGTCAAACCATGGATCCAGAGAAACAAGCCAATAAGTCAAATCAAGATGTGCATGTGTGGCGAATAAATGGTGTATGGTGGTAGTGATGATAACAATGATGAAAGTCTAATTCTACTTTTGCTCTTTTGAGGGGATACGTACCTTTCTTGCTTTCTAAAGCTCTTGAGGAGAATGAGGTGCTCTATATTTTCTTTTTTTTCTTTTTTTTCTCTCAGGTGGGCATCTTGTACCCCTAATTCTACTGTCGGACACTTGTCCATTTTTACCTCTCTTCTCACATTTTTTTTTCATCGAGGTTCCGAGCACTTGCTCCTTTTTATTTCCTCGTATCTTTTTCTTTTCGAGGTTCCGGGCACTTGCCCCTTTTTATTTCCTCGTATAGAGCACTCATCTCCTTAGAACAATATAGCAAGTGGTAGTAACCAAAATAGCTTGAGCATTTATTTCACAGGGGATAACAAGAATGGGAAAATATTTTTGGCTATTCTCTCCCGGATTAGGAGTAGAATAATTTTATGTGGATCTGGAGATGAGAATGAGTGGATATATGTGGATGCGTACTTCCGGAGTAGAAGCAGCATGTATGAGTGATCGTGCAAGTGAATCTTGATTTTAACCGCATGACAAGCTCCTAAGGGTCTACACAGCTTGACTACACTCAATGCTCATAAGCAGTAAAAAGTAAAGGTATGGCTTAAAGTCTAGCAAGCATGTATGTATGGCTGTGGTAGGAACTTAAACTCTCATCATACAGGAACTCATCATATAGCATTTTAAGATTTTCAAAGATAAAATTCTTCAGAATTCTAGCATCTCTAGGAATAGATAAACAGCAGCTCAACCTTCCCATATCATATCCGTTAACAACTTAGACTTTAGATCAAGTTCTCTTCCCACAAGTTCAGGTTTAGAGCAAGCTTTAAATGATAACGGTTATGTCTAAACTTAGAGAGAGGACTTCAAATTTGAAAGTTAGGCAAAACAACTATTCATCATATCCATGCTAGAGTTTTATTATTATCTAGATTCAGTTTAGCATAGCCACTTTATTTATTTATTAAAACACACTAAGCAAAAGATATAGGTATATATATATAAGCACAAAATCTTTATTTGGTTTTTTCATAGTTATGTATATTTTTATTTTTATAGGGTAGAAGTATATATAAATATAAAGATAAAGATAGAAATACTTAGCAAGATAATGGGGGTGCTCTCCCCCAAGCTGGATCTTAACATAATCTCTTCTGATGTAGCTAGCAGATGGCGGAGGTGTATTTGAAAGTCGGCAGCACCCTGACAGCGATTAGAATGTCTTCTGTCTGCTAGTCTCCTTGAATTCTGTGAAGCTCAAATAGACAACAAAGCTTTGTGGAACTGATTAAGTGTTAGCATAAATATCTAGCCTTTATCATGCTGAGCCTCCTTGATTTTTTATGTTGTTTTTTTATAAAGCAGAAGAAAATATTTATATATTTATTATATATATTTTTTTTATATGCCACCACAGTGAATGTACTTATGGGTTTTATGCCACTCGCATACTCACATGGGGCTTTAGGGTTTTTAACATTTTTATTTTCTTTTTAAGATAGTATGAATATGATTAACTAAGCAAACTATTTAAGATAAAGTAAATAATTAAAAGGAAAGGATAACTACCAAGTTACCTCTTGGCAAGGCGTTCGGTGTTTTTAAGTCCTCCGAACAGGACTCTTATTCGTTCAGTCGTCCTGGGACTTGGTGGATGGCGTAGTCGGTGGTTCCGGCGGCGCCTCCTCTTCATGTACAACTGTCTTTTCTTTCCATACCTATCTCGGTGCTTTGGTCTCCTCAGGACAGTGTTGGTTGAGTGGTATGTCTTCAGATCTTACCACTTCTCCTTCATAATCTGCCCATCCGTCCTTGATGACCTGTTGCTTCTGATTGTGGTTACGCCGCCTTCTTCTTGTCCTGACCTGCTTGGATTCTTCAAATACATAGTTAGGGTCAGTAAAGTAAAGACGTACCTTCTCAGAGGGGAAGTGCATGTGGACTTCTCCAGTTCCAATGTAAATGATTGCTTTGACAGTACTAAGGAATGGTCTTCCAAGGATGATGGGTGGATCGTATTCATCTTCTCCCATGTCAATAACCTGAAAGTCTGTATGGACAAAGTGATCGTCTATCTTGACAGGGACGTCAGTTACTGTACCTTCGACCTGTCGGAATGTCTGATCTGCCATCTGGAGCTGAATATATGTTGGGTTTAAGGGCATGGTTCCGAACAGAAGTTCATAGGTGACCTTGGCCATTATGTTGACGCCCGACCCAGTGTCGCAAAGTGTCTTGTAGAAGTGGGGCCCATTAATGGAGCAATAAATGCTTGGCATACCTGGGTCGTCCTTCTTAGGCAAGAACGGTGACTTGAGTTGGCGATCTTGACCTTTGTGCACGGCAGTGACCATCTTAGCTGTCTTGGTCCATACTTGCTTCTTGCTCTTGTTCCTCCTGTTGGTCCTCTTCCTTGGTTCATATTAGGGTTGCTCTGGGATTTGTGCGGTCTTGTTCTTGAAGGAAAACGTTTTCTTCCTCCCCTTGATGTAGAAACTGATCTTGACAGCACTAGCATAGATGACAGCTCCCGCGGTGTTCAGGAATGGTCTCCCTAGGATGACGGGAGCCCTCTCATCAGAACCGGTCTCTATCACTACGAAGTCTGCTGGAGCGTACGAGGAACCCACTCGGACACAGATGTTCTTCAATATTCCTCTCGGGAAACTCAGTGTCCTATCTGCAAGCTGCAAACACATGGTTGTTTCTAATAATGGTTGTGAAAAGAGTTTTTCATAGAGTACCCTGGGCATGATGTTGATGTTGGAGCCAAAGTCACAGAGTGCTTCTGGGAAGTCTCGCATGCCGATGGAGATCGGGATGACGGGGCGTCCTGGATCGCCTCTCTTGACCGGCAGACGGTCAGTACTTACTTCCACGATAGGGTTACTCCAGTAATCTCCTGCATCAAACATGTCTACAAGATTTGCAGATTCTAGTCCTTCCGGTTGTGATGGTATACCGGGGTTAGTAGCAGGAACAGCAGCAGCTATTTGATTCAACTGAGATTCAATCATTTTATTAAAGCTAATCTGGTTCTTGATGGCAGTAGAGAAATTATCCATTCTATTATTTATATTTTCTAGTATTTTATCATTAGATGCTAATTTCTTAGACAGGTTATCTATTAGCTTTCCTTGGTTGGACACTAACTCTCTCAAAGGTGGATAATTGTTATTATTATTGAAAGAATTGTTACCTTGGTAATTACCTGAGTTGTTAGGCCTCTGTTGATTCCAACCTTGATTCTGCTGAGGACGGTTGTAGTAGTTGTTGTTATTGTTGATGTAGTTCACATCCTCCAGCAACTCAGGACAGTGATTGCCCGAGTGTCCAGTACCTCCACACTCCTCACAAGTCATGTGGGAGTCGTAGACGTGCATGACTTCTTTCTTTTCTCCAGCTCGATCATCGAGCTTCTTCATGAGTAGGTCTAACTTGGCAGACAGCATGTCTACCTCCTTGAGCTGGTGCATACCTCCACCTCTCTTGCGTGTCTGAGTTCTTTCTTCATTCCAACCTTGGTTGGATGCCATCTTCTCCACAAGAGTTGTGGCTTGAGGTATGGTGAGTGATAGGAATGCTCCTCCAGCTGCAGCATCCATGGTTTCACGGGCACTGTTAATGAGCCCATGATAAAATGTCTGCATCAGTAGCCAGCTTTCCATTCCATGATGGGGACATTCTAGGATGTAGTCTTGGAAACGCTCCCATGCTTCTGGAACGGATTCATCATGTTGTTGCTGAAAACTTGTAATCTTCCCACGGAGAGCATTGGTCTTGCCCATGGGAAAGAATTTGGCCAGAAAGTTCGTGGAGCAGAGTGCCCACGTAGTGTTCTTCTCCTTTGTAGCGTAGAACCACTGCTTCGCTCTCCCCAACAGTGAGAATGGGAAAAGGCGAAGTAGTATGGCGTCTCTGGGGACTTCAGCCATGGTGAAAGTGCTGCAGATCTCCAGGAAGTGTTGAAGATGAGCACTAGCGTCTTCGTGTGGCTTCCCACAGAACTGGTTGGCTTGCACCATGTTGATGAGCCCTGGCTTGAGCTCAAAGTTCTTGTCGATGGCCGCGGCAGGTCCAGTGCGGATGTTGTCCGTAGTGGGAGCTGAGAACTCGCAGATCGACTTGTTCGCCATGGCTTCGAATTCAGTCGACAAATTCCGGATGAAACTTCGGCGGTCTTCGGATTTGGATGAAGCTTTGTGCTGAAGTGTTGACGATGTCTTCTTGAGCTTGGCTCTTGTTCTTCTGAATAAGGCTTCGGGATCGTCAACAAAGTTGTCTGGAAGATGTCTTCTATTCATGCATCACCCTGCAATAAATAATCAAAATGGAAAATACAGGGGTAAAACTGTATAAGAGAATTGATAAGCTCGATCAGATTAGTGATGCAAATGATGACTCAAAGTTCCATATTCATTCCTACTTAGTAATCAACCTTCCCCGGCAACGGCACCAAAAATGCTTGTTGGGCATTCTTAACGTCACTACCAAAAGTAGACTTAGTTTTCTAATTCTGATAACGGCGCCAAAAATGCCAAACCTATCCCTCATGCCACTTAAGCCAAGTTGTCATCCCCAGCATGACATGAGAGACGCGGTATTGAAATATGCATTTGCTCATCAAGATAAATAATAAAAGGGATCTGCAAGCGCACAGATTAATACCGATGTAGCATTTTAACCGGGAAGTATTCTAGGTATCGTTATTTATATTTTTACCACTGGGAAGGGATTTCTAAGTATCATGGTTGATAATGGAATGAGAATATGGAACTGAGTACACATCATTGCATATATAACCGAGAGTATTTATCAATCTCTTTATACAGGTATAAATGTCACATTAAGTAAGGTAAAGTGATAATGGTGACAAAGATAATTAATCTGATCAGCTAGCCACATATAATAATGATAAGCACCTCAACAGATATTCCAGCAAGTCATTAGCATGGAATTAGGATGAACTACAAAGATATTCCCTAAGTTATTATTAACTATAAAGTCTAGCATATCATAGTTAGTGCAATTATACTTGGCAATCATGGTGAGAAAAGACTATATCCATGCATAGTGAATATTAGCAAGGAAGATGAAGAACATAGCAATCACTCCCCTGTAATAGTGTTGCTCTGCCTGCCCTATACACGAGAGGGGGACTATATAAGAATCAACGAAGCTGTCACTATCGCGAACTACCCCACAATCCGGCATATAGGGTGCAATCGCAGATAAATACGGTATAGACACCACGTCTACACAATAGTTATCATTCACCCACTGTACACATGGATAAACGCTATACGATCCTAGGCATGTATATAATTCCAATCTAACTAAGCCAAGCATATAACTATGATAAACTAAGAATAATATAATTGCAAATATAATCAAGTAGAGCAAAATCATAACCAATATATTGAAATAGAACAAAGTCATATTCATAATATTGAAGAACAATGATGAACAATTGAAGAACAAGAGAGGAATTACCAAGAATCCTCTTGACAGATCCGGGAACCAATCGAAGATTGACTCCTTCTAGTTCTAATCCTATGTAACTATGCTAACTAGAGATCTAGTTGATGTGGTGGCTCTAGGGCTTGATCAGAGGCTCTCCTCCTGAATTAGGGTTTGAAGTATGAGACGAGGGCCTCTCCTCCAGGGGCAGGGGCCTTGCTTATATAGCCCTTTCGGATGAATCTGGGCCGTTGGATCAAACCGACATTGAACGGACGGTTTTCCTTGATCCTCTAGGTCGGTGGAGCATAATCCTCGAGGCGGAGCCTGATTGGCTCCGGGGCCAGGGCGGGCGCCCTAAGGACCAGGGCGGGCGCCCTGTGTCCGGCTCCGTTACGCCTCCCGTTCGTTCTCGTGGCTTCTGGACTCTTCTAGATGTAAGATAATTACGTGTTCGGTTAATATCCCGTCATTAATCCGACATGTGGGCCTTTCTTCCGTATTTCCTGATAACCCCCTGCAGAAATAGATAAACAACAAAACTCGTGGAATTCTGTCAGATAAAACCCTAAGTCTAGGTGTTGGTTTCATTTGGATCCTTTTCTCTATTTATTTGATAGTTATAATTGATACTTAAGGACCGTCAACATGGACACACACTAATGTTTTCACAAGTGACTAGATTTCATTCAACCAACACAAAACAATAGTCACCCATGAAGACTACAAAATAGATTTTGAAAACGACACACAATATTTGTTCTCAAATCTTTTCTCCTAACTAGATCAAACAAAAGTATGTGCAAGACATCAATCCACGTTACGAGAATCAATGATATTTAGCTCACTCCTCAAAGCACAAAATCTTGACTCATCTAGAGGCTTTGTAAAGATATCGGCTAGTTGTTTTTTGGTGCTCACATGATGGATTGCGATATCTCCTTTGGCTTCGTGGTCTCTCAAAAAGTGATGCCGGATGTCTATGTGCTTTGTTCGAGAGTGGTTTATGGGATTGTTTGCCATTTTAATGGCACTCTCGTTGTCACACAAAAGGGGAATCTTAGTTAACTCACAACCGTAGTCCTTAAGGGTTTGCTTCATCCAAAGTAGTTGGGCACAGCATGCACCGGCCGCCACATACTCGGCTTCGGCGGTGGATAAGGCTACGGAGTTTTGCTTCTTAGAGCTCCAAGACACCAAAGACCTACCAATAAATTGGCAAGTCCCAGTAGTACTCTTTCGATTTACTTTGCAACCGGCATAATCCGAATCGGAATAGCCAAGTAACTCGAAAGTGGAGCCCTTGGGATACCACAAGCCAAGATTAGGAGTGTGCACTAAACACCGAAAAATTCTCTTAACAGCCAACAAATGGCATTCTTTCGGATTAGCTTGAAATCTTGCACACATGCACACACTAAGCATAATATCGGGCCTAGATGCACAAAGGTAAAGGAGGGATCCAATCATGGAGCGATATACCTTTTGATCCACGTCCTTTCCTCCTTGATCAAGATCAAGATGTCCATTGGTTGGCATGGGTGTCTTGATGGGCTTGGCCTTGTCCATGTCAAACTTTTTCAACATGTCATTGGTGTACTTGGTTTGACTAATGAACGTACCATCCTTGAGTTTCTTAATTTGAAATCCAAGAAAGAACTTCAACTCTCCCATCATGGACATCGCAAACCTATTCGTCATGATCCTACTAAATTCCTCAAAAAAAGCCACATTAGTACTACCAAATATTATGTCATCGACATATATTTGGCAAACAAAGATATCATCATTAACTTTGCGAGAAAATAAAGTGGGATCGGCCTTTCCTATCTCAAATCCTTGTTTGAGTAGGAAGTCCTTTAAGCAATCGTACCAAGCTCTAGGGGCTTGTTTGAGCCCATAGAGCGCCTTGTCGAGCTTGTAGACGTGGTTGGGATACTTGGGGTCTTCAAAGCCCGGTGGTTGCTCTACATACACCAACTCGGATAGGGGGCCATTGAGAAATGCACTCTTCACGTCCATTTGATATAACTTGAAATCATGGTGAGCGGCATAGGCTAGAAGAATACGAATGGATTCTAGCCTTGCCACAGGTGCATAGGTCTCCCCAAAATCCAAGCCTTCAATTTGAGAGAATCCCTGAGCCACCAACCTAGCTTTGTTCCTTGTCACCATGCCATGCTCATCTTGCTTGTTGCGGAAATCCCACTTGGTTCCAATCACATTTTGCTTGGGCCTTTCCACCAAGGATCAGACTTCATTCCGAATGAAGTTGTTCAACTCCTCTTGCATGGCTATCATCCAATCCTCATCTTCAAGTGCCTCTTCCACCTTGCTAGGTTCCAAAGGAGAAACAAACGAGTAATATTCACAAAAATTTGCTAAACGAGAACGTGTAGTTACCCCTCGTCAAATGCTCCCCAATATATTATCAACGGGATGATCCCGTTGAATGGATTGATGCACTCTAGGATGTGGCACTTGAGTTGGTCTTTGAATGAGATCATTATCTTCATCATCGTGGTCATGATCGAATGAAGAATCACAATCATGAGCTTGTGGAGGGTTGGCTTCACTTCTTTCTTCATTGTTGAGTTGAGGTTGAGCTTGCACATTATTGGCACCATCTTGATGAGAATGACCTTGAGTATCATTTGATTTTCTATCTTGAATTTTTCTTGTTGCGGAAGCTTCACCATGCCCATTGGATGGAACATGATGAGTGGTAGGATCATGATCAACATGTACAACATGGTCTTCATCTTCTTCTTCGATGGGCTTTATCTCACCAATGGCAAGCTTCTTGATGGCTTTATGTGGGGCTTCCTCATTACCTACAATCTCAACATTGACTTGCTCCTTTTGAGAGCCGTCGGTTTCATCAAAAGTCACGTCTACCGCGATTTCAATCAAACCGGTGGTTTTGTTGAAAACACGATATCCATGTTCGTTAGTAGCATAACCAAGCATGAAACCTTCATCAACCTTTGGTGCAAACTTTGAGCTTTTGGATTTCTTATTAAGTATGAAACACTTAGATCCAAAAACTCTAAAGTAGTGCACCTTAGGCTTTTTACCGGTTAGAAGTTCGTAGGCGGTCTTGTCTCTCATCTTGTGAAGATATAGGCGGTTGATAGCATGACAAGCCGTGTGTACCGCTTCCGCCCAATAGTTGACCGGAGTCTTGTATTCATCCAACATCGCTCTTGCGGCTTCTATGAGTGTTCGATTCTTCCTCTCCACAACACCATTTTGTTGTGGAGTGTATGGAACCGAGAACTCATGTTTAATTCCTTCCTCATCAAGGAACTCTTCAATGTTGGTGTTCTTGAACTCCGTCCCATTGTCACTTCTAACTCTCTTGATCTTGACATCAAACTCATTTTGGGCCCTTCTTGCAAACTTCTTGAAGATGCCTTGTACTTCACTCTTGTCATGCAAAAAGAATACCCAAGTGAAACGAGAATAGTCATCAATAATTACGAACCCATATTTGTTACCACCAATGCTTATGTAAGCGATGGGTCCAAATATGTCCATGTGAAGCAATTCCAATGGCCTTTCGGTTGACACCACATTCTTGACGGGATGTTTAGCTCCAACTTGTTTTCCCGCTTGGCATGCGCTACAAATCCTATCTTTCTCAAAAGAAACATTTGTTAGTCCAAGGATGTGTTCGCCCTTTTGAAGTTTGGCCAAGTTCCTCATCCCAACATGGGCAAGTCGGCGATGCCATAGCCAACCCATGCTAGATTTTGCCATTAAACAAGTCTTGGGATTGACTCTATTTGATGTGAAATCAACTAGATAGAGTTTCCCTTTTAGATGACCTATAAATGCAATAGAGGAATCCTTCCTTCTAAAGACTTCCACACCCTTATCCGTAAAGAGACAATTGTAACCCATCTCACAAAGTTGTGAGACGGATAACAAATTGTATCTCAATGAATTCACAAGTAAAACATTAGAGATAGAGTTGTCCTTTGAGATAGCAATTTTACCCAAACCAAGTACTTCTCCTTTTCCATTGTCACCAAACACAATGTTCCACTTTCATCATTACTAGATTGGAAAGATGTGAACATGTTCTTCTCTCCGGTCATATGATTGGTGCATCCACTATCCACCACCCAACTTGTTTCACCGGAGGAGTATTCCTACAAAGACAAATCAAGCTTGTGCTTTAGGTACCCAAAGAGATTTGGGTCCTAGGGGGTTAGTCACATAAAACTTTGGCACCCAAACACTCCTCATAATCTCCTTCCTCTTAAGGGCACCAACATACTTCACCACAATCTTGCCATCCTTGCCCCAACAACACATGTAGTCACTAGCATAACACCGTGGAAGTGGTGCTTATGGCTTGGGGGCCTCGGATTGCTTCGTCTTGTTGCTTGTAGGTTGGATCTTGGGAATGTAGACCTTGTTGTTGGCCTTGCAAATAAGCTCATCAAGGGCAACACCCTTGTTGAACTTCACACAAGGCACACCATTGACCATGTTCCTTCCATTTGCCTTCCCATCATACCTATTGTAGCCAAGACCTTCTTTGATAGATGGGTGCCTAAATGCCTTGTATATAGTCTTGTTGGATTGCTCTTGACACTTGCACCCATTCTTCAAGGCCATCTTCAACCTATTGATCTCCTTGTCTCTCTTCCCTAGCTCAACAAGGTTAGTAGTATATGCATTTACATCAATTTTATAGCATCTTTTACAACCATTGCTAGTGGAGACATTAGAGTCTTCGGTTGCCTTAGGAGAAGTTGAAGTGCTAGCCCAAAGTGTGCTATAGTTTTGCTCAAGATTTTGATATTTTTCTTCCAAGCGTGTAAGGCTTTCTTGAGCAATACTTTTCTCATTCTTGAGGCTAGCTATTTGATCATTAACCGAGGAATGTTCTTTAGTCAATTTCCCAATTGAGTCATTGGCTAAAGACAATTCAATGGTTAACTTCTCAACCTTCGACTTTTCCTCGATGATAGATGCTTCAAGAGCTTGGTTCTTTTCTCGCTCTTGAGTGATTATTTCCCCTTGCATCTCCAAGCATCTATCCCTCTTCTCTAATTTCTTCATTAGCATTTTTATTTTAGTGTAGGCCTTTTACCAAATTTCTTTATCATGGTTGCTTCAAGTTGTTCTATGTTCTCATCACAACTATCATACTCATCACTAGAGGAGTTGGATGGGGATAGTACCTTCTCCCCCTTGGCCATAAGGCAAGTTGGAGTGTAGTATTCGTTGTCGATGAGGTTGGAGAAAAGCCTTGGTGATGAATCTAGGTTGAGGAAGAGCTTTGGTGCTGAAGCCGAGTCGGGGAGGTTCATGGTTGGTGATGAAGAGTGATGGATAGCAATGTTTGCGGTTCCTTTCTTCTTCTTCTTCTCATCATCACTTGAGTCACTATCATCATTTGACTCCCATTCGTCACCAATATGAGCTTCACCTTTCTTCTTGCCTTTGTTCTTCTTATCATAACTCTTGTTTTTCTTGTCTTTGTTTTCTTCGGGACAATCGGCAATGAAGTGACCGGTTTTACCACACCTATAGCAAAACCTCTTCTTATATCTCTTCTTACCATCTCCATAAGTATTGCGGTTGCTCTTCTTCTTCATAAATTTTCTAAGATTTCTAATCACAAATGCAACCTCGGCATCGGAATCTTCTTCTTCACTTGAGGAATCATCCTTCAATTTCTTCTTCTTTTCTTGACAACACCCATTGCCATCATGAACATGAGTTGCTTTTAGGGCTGCACTCTTGTTGTATCCCATTGCACTAGGATTTTGACTATGAGCATTGATTAAATCTTGATCAAGGCATTCATGATGCTTGAGCTTCGCGAGAACTTCTTGAGGTGTTATGCAATCATAGTCGGGCCTCTCCATGATCACGGATGCTAGCATATTGTTCTTTGCTCTATATGTTCTCAAAATCTTTCTAGCAACCTTGTTGTCATCCCATTCGGTGCTTCCAATAGATCTTATGCGGTTGACCAAAGTCATCATCCTATCAAACATAGCTTGAGTTGTTTCACCTTCCAAGAACACAAATCTCTCCAATTCACCATGAAGTAACTCGATGTTGCCCTTTCTCACACTCTTGTCTTCTTCAAATGAAGTCTTTAAGACTTTCCAAATGTCCTTAGCAATTTCTCTTCCATTGACCTTGTTGAACTCATTCGGAGCTAGACTTGAAACAAGCATGGCTACGGCTTGTGCATTTTGATGAAAGTTGTGTGCCTCTTCCGGAGTGATCTCTCTTTCTTCGGTGGGAAATGTCACACCAACATCAACCACTTCCCAAAGATTTACGGCAATGAGGTGCATCTTCATTTTGTATGCCCAATCGGGATATCTTGATCCATCAAAGTGAGGTGGCTTGCCAAGATTGACGGATGGAGTATGATGAAGTGGGGCTTTGATGAGTTGTGAATAATCAAAGTTCATGGTGGAGTACATTCCTTTTGGTTGACTATGCTCTCCGGCTCCAACATCACTCGCACCATCTTGACCATTGTCAATTTTGCCACTTATAGCATCATCAACCTTCTTACTCAACTCTTCTTTCAACTTGCTCATCTCATCTTGCATTTTCTTCATTTCATCTTGAAAAAGCTTTGTTTGAGCTGCCATCAACTCTTTGGCTATTTCTTTAGCCAACTCTTGTGTCTTGTCGGTCTCCGACATTGTTTCTTCTCACGTGGTGAAACGCAAAAAGAAGACCAGGCTCCGATACCAATTGAAAGGATCTAAACAATGCCTAGAGGGGGGGTGAATAGGCGTATCTAAAAAGTTCTACACAAATCTCAAAGTTACTTATCAGCAACTGTCGGAAGTCCCGACAGTTTGAGTCAGCACTTCCGACGTGTCAGAAGTTCCGACGCAAACTGTCAGCACTCCCGACGCCTACGGGAAATGAACTACTAATGCTCAAATGAACTTTGTGAGATCGGTAACTTACTACACCACTTCTTAGTGGTAAGATGAAGATGTTAGGTCACTTCCTTTACGCCGAGAACTCTCCAAGTCGTAGGTCAAGACCAAACCCTAAGAGGGAGGTTGAGAGAGAGACAAGCAAATACAAGTGATACCAAGCAAAACACACAAACAACAACAAACACGCGGGACAAAGGATTTACCCCGAGGTTCGGCAACCCCACAAAGGAGCGCCTACGTCCTCGTTGTTGAGGTGACCACTTAGGTCGGAGTCTATTTCACCTCCTTGCCTCTCTCAAAGCAACCACAAAGGTCACTCGAGTTCTCCACTAAGAAAACAAGGGTAATACAAACTTCCCAAGACTCTTCCACACGATGGAAGCTCTTGAGCGACGCCTAGCCGGCTAGGGTTCCAAGAACCCAAGAGTAATAGACGCAAATCCAACCGGCTTGACGAAGAAATCAAGTGCTCAAGCTTGCAAGAAAGATTTTCTCACTCAAACCACACTCCTATCACTCAAATCCGTGAGAATCGAAGTTAGGAGCAAAGGAGGGAGGAGAGACAGCTCTTGAATGCTTGAGAGATGTTTTGGCCGTGAGTTGGTGAGCAATGAATGAGTGAGTAACGGTTAGAAGTGAAGAGAGTGCTATTTATACTCGTAGTAGAAATCCAACCGTTCAGATCTACGTCGGGACTTCCGACGTAGATCTCGGGACTTCCGACGTAGAGAGAAAGTACTGTTCACGCAAGGTTAAAAACACTGCGCAAAGACAACGTCGGGACTTCCGACTTACGTCGGAACTGCTGACCGTCGGAACTTCCGACGTACGTCGGAACTTCCGACGCAGCAGTCAGCAGAGCGAGCCGATGGGCCTAGCGTCGGGACTCCTGGCGAGGGTCGGGACTCCTGACCGTCAGGAGTTCCGACATACGTCGGAACTTCCGACATCCTCAGTCACCGCACAGGCTAAGTGACTGGACGTCAGGACTCCCGGCGCAAGTCAGCACTTCCGACACTAAAAGTCAGCAAAACTATTCTACGTGCTCGTGAAGTGCTAGAGTGTCTCTCTTTTGATTTTATTCTTGTACTTGAGCACTCTATCTTCCTCAGACCAACTAAGTTTTGCATCCCTCTTTATAGTGCGGCAAACCTAAACCCAAGAAGCGAAAAAGATAAACTTTGAAGCTCCGCTTGAGTTTGAAGCCTTCTTCAACACGACGAATTTAGGGATACCATTTCATCTTTATCAACTCTTTAATTCTTTCATGGGACCAATAGCTGCGACATATCTCATTAAGATCACATTAGTCCCTAATTTGGATATCATCAATACACCAAAACCCACATAGGGGGCAAATGCACTTTCATAAACATATGTTAATGACGGATTAATTAGGCTTAATAAATTCGTCTCGCGGTTTCCAGACTAGTTATGTAATTAGTTATTTTATTAGTATCAAACACCCCTTCTGACACCTTAAAATTTTTCACCCCACCAACTAAACACCCCCTTAGGAGAGATATATTTGGATACTGTTGCAGCAACTCCTCTAATAAATCTAGAAAGTAATATTGGGCTATTCTAATATTATCTTATTGGGAGAGTTGTATTAAGGGACTGGTGGACACTTACGCGTGCCTGAAAACCACCCGTCGGCCGTCGCACTGCACTGTCCGACACTCCGACTTCTTTGAGCAACAAATGGGACCAGAATTTCACCCCTCACCCTCAGGCACTCCAATTCAGGAAAAAAAAAACTCCACCGTCAAACGATCGTAGCCCACATCTCAAATCCAAAGTCATGAATTCTATTATTATGGAACTCAAAACGATCAAAACATTTACTGATTTTTACATTACAGTCATCACAGGATGACTGCGTGTCGCAACAGTAAAATGAAACCCAAAAGTCCAGCATTTTCGGTGGACACAGAGGACCTCCATTTTCGATGGAGACATGCCCACATGTTTTGTGCAGGATATGATCCAATTCGGTGGAGACAGGCCCACATGTGCGCTAGAGCCTTCTGGGTTCGTTCGGATTGGGCGCGCCAAGTCGACGCAGTGTGTCCTCTTCGACCAGAGTTTTGGACTGTCATGGACCGAATGTTAACAGCTGGGCCGCGCGCGCTTTGTTCCACGGCTTTCCCTCAAACGTTGGAGGAGGCTTTTGGATGGATATCTGAACCCCAAAACATTCCCCTCAGAATTTCCTTTTCAACCAAAATTTAGTAACCCACAAATTTCTCGCCTCCCAAGAATCAAATGGATTCTTTTGCTCTCTCATACAATATTCCCATCCATCTCCAGAATCACAAAATCAATAGGAATTATATGTTCATCAACTAGGACCGCTACATTCTCTGCTATTTCATTCATCTGGGTAGCGAACTAGCGGCCTGCGATGAGACGGGGAGAGGCAAGAAATTTTATAGAAGTATGTGAAGCTTTCGTCAGGTTTATTCTGAGAAGGGAGGCGAATGAAGTCGCCTGAAGCAACGACGATGGCCCATCTTCCCGTACTTTATATATAATAATAATATAATAGAACTATAAACACCTAGAACCACGTTAATAACTAACATGTGGTGTTAATGTGTGATTGATTATGTGTGATGAAAAGAATTGAACCCTATTTCTATGTGGGGGACCTATATATATTTTGTTGGATGAGAAATTCAGAATCGGGGATACAGATCGAAAGCTGGAACCAAGAAGAAACGGAAAAGCAGCAGCAAAAGGAGGAGCCTAGGGACTACGTGCCACCCTGCAATGATGGCCACTTGGGCTGGTAAGCATCATTACAGGTGCTACGCTAATGGTACCCCCTACGTACCCTCTCATTAACTAATAAGTCATCCATCCATAGCCCATAGAGATCTTCAGAATCAGTTCACCAGTTATAAGTATATATGTACTACTATAGTTTAAATTTAAAAGCAATGGGAAGCTTCAGGTGGGTAGTATATAAAGCCACTGAAGTAGTACTATACTGTCTGCCAGCAGCAGTTGCATTTTCCATTCTCAACAGATCCTCCAGAAGTTGCAAAGCCTGTTCACCGCATTGCAGACAAGGTGAACCGGAGCACGCCATGGCAGTGGCGCTCGTCTCGTTCACCGATGACTTGGTCCGGCGAAACATGTTGTCGTGCATGGTCTGAGCCTTTGAACGGCCAGGTCAAACCCTAGGGGCTAGGATGACTGGCAGATCACACAGGTCCGGGTCAGCTCCGATCCTCGCCACGTCGGACATGGGAGTGTGAGCTCCGATTTTTTTCCTGAAATGGCCGGATCTTCTGGCCACCCCCTGTTAAAAAGAGACAAGTACCAAGTGGCCGCAGGCTCTTGATCCGATACATAGGTGGTGGTGGTAGCAAGAGACAAGAGAGCCTGATGCATGCGAGAGAAGTTAACAATGCAGAATCATGATTATATGCATACGCTTTTAACTTGGCTGTGTGATTCATGCAAAAGTTCACCAGTTCTAAATGTGCTAGTATATGAAACTGGAACTTGTATTTAGATATAAAACAAAAAAAAGTGATAGTATTTTGTAGTCTCAAAGGCCTCAACTTTTGGACGCAGAAGATGGACATACATGCCGGCCCAAGAGGTTCGTTTTTTTTTCTTTTTTCTAGGCCTTGTTTAAATTCTAAAGTTTGGCTCCCAAATTCACTATGCAGAATTCATATTTCCCGTCACATCAAAATGCCGGCACATATATGGAGTACTAAATATAGATGAAATCAAAAACTAATTACACAGTTTTGTTGTACTTTGCGAGACGAACAATTTAAGTCTAATTAATCAATATTTAGACAATTATTACTAAATAAAAACAAAATTGCTACAGTGTGACGGGACACTTACTATGCAAACTTTGCCTCCAAAGTTTGTCATCTAAACAAGGGCCTAGTTTTCCTTCCTCCGGAGCCCGGACCACGCACCATCCGCGTCTTTAATTTAAGTGGCGAGGTGGAAAAGTTGTTCAAAGGTGATATCCACCCGACCACCCCATTTGACAAAGCAAAGTACGCTCAAGCATTAGCCCGCCCGCCTAAAGTACCTTAGCCGCTAACAAATTGAAAAGAAAAGATGCCGAAAACGCTAATGAGATCGATTAGGCTACTACCACAGTACCACTAGGGTAATCGATATAAAGAATCTGATTAGCCTAACGTGGAGCTGAAATTCCTACTCCTGCCTGCAACTTTTGATCAGTAAACTCTAGAGCGAAGGTAGTACTAGTAGACAATAAGAGGGTCAAAGAAATAAATAAATCAGCTCATCATTGTACTACGAACGACACAGAACATGCAAGAACTGGTTACTGGTACGGTACGGTGTGCCAGTGCCAGCCCGGCCCTGCAACACGGAGCCCATCCTGCTCAGGGCATGCTCAACGGTGGCTACAAGAAACATTGGCCTCAGCAAAAAGCGGTCATCCATGTAGCTCTGGATGGATGGAGCCATCAATTCTCACAGCCCAAGCCACACGTACCTTCGGGCCCATCATACTTCTCTCTCCAAACGTCGCTATCAGGCTATTACTTTTCTGAATCTAGCTGCCAATCTCACGGTGTTCTCTGGCTGCTTTGCGTCCGTTGGAGCCCAAGCCTATGCTTTTTCTGACGGGGCGATAGACTCCTCTGCAAGACAATATGACACATTGCAAACCCACCTTCACACTGTCTCTTTCCTCCATCTGTTTATCCGAGCCTACGTGTCTTTGCGGGGCTAACGTACACGCTGGCGCGTTGTGCATGGCCTCATCCGATCACCAGCACAAACCCTGTAAGATCCTACCATTTCTGAGCCGATCGAGCGCATCCATCTTGACTTTTGCACGGCCACTCGGGTCCCTCTTTCACATTCCAGGCCGATGGATGATGCATCAGCATAGCCTTCTTTCATTTCAACCACACTGCTTCATTTTCGTAGAGAACTCGAGAGCACTGACAGACCATTGCAGTTGCGGGCTTGCGGCGCATATTCCCAAGCAAACTCCTGAAGACACCTCAGATTAGGATATTAACTGAGGAATTAGCACCATCTTAAAATATCGCAACTGTTGCATTACCTGTTTGGCCTCTACTCCTTCTCTCTCCTCCCTCCAAAGGCTCCAAGGCCCCAACCACCTCGCCATGATATAAGTAGAGCGAGCCACCACACCAAAGGGCCATTTCCAAGGGCTCTACACGAAGTTAGGCGGCCAAAGTGTTTGTAACCAACCCAACCCCTCTTCTTCTTGTCCACTGAAAGGTTCAGACTCCCGTTTTAGCAGAGTCACCGAGACAAAGGGGAGCGCTTGGCTTGGCCTGGCCAGGATGAAGTTTATGAAACTCGGCACCCGGCCGGACACCTTCTTCACCGCGGATTCCGTGAGGTGCCGTGTGATTGCGATCTCGCTTCGCTTCCATCAGGTTCTGTGTGCGCTCATGGTGTTCTGATTGTGTGGTGTCCTTGTGCATGCGTCGTCGTCCAGGTCGGTCTGCACGGAGGTGGCCACGGACCTGCAGATCCTCGTCGATAACTGCATCTACCATCTCCACAAGGTAACTAATTAACTCAAGGATCAGTGGTTATTTCCACCCTTTATTCAGCTGTCATCATAAGCATGATTCAGAAATGGAATCTTTAGGATCGTTCCATAATGGATTCCGTTTAGAAAATGGAATGAGCGCCTGTTGTCATTTTTTTTCTGATAAGTTTCCCGATCTTGAATTCGATGTCTGAGATTCTTGGTTTCTTGGCATTGTCATGTGCGTGAACGCCGCAGTTCCCTCTGCTCTCGAAATGCATGCTCCTGCAAGCGCTCTGCGGCGACGTCGTCGAGCTCCCGGGATTCCCGGGCGGCGCGGAGGCGTTCGAGTCGTGCGCCAAGTTCTGCTACGGCATCACCATCACGGTGAGCGCGCGCAACCTCGTCCCGCTGCGGTGCGCGGCGGCGCACCTCGGGATGTCGGAGGCCGCCGACAGGGGCAACCTCGCCGCCAAGCTCGACGCGTTCCTCGCCTCCTGCCTCCTCCGACGCTGGAAGGACGCGCTGGGCGTGCTCCACTCCACACGCCACTACGCCCCGCTCTGCGAGGACCTGGGCCTCACGTCCCGCTGCGTCGACGCCGTGGCGGCCCTCATCGTCAGCCCGGACACCGCGTTGCCGGCCAAGTCGTCGACGTCGGCGTCGCCGTGGTGGGCGCACGACATCGCCGAGCTGGGCGTCGACCTCTTCTGGCGGATCATGGTCGCCGTCAAGGCCACCGGCGCCGTCCACGAGAAGACCGTCGGCGACGCGCTCAAGGCGTACGCGCGGCGGTGGCTGCCTAACGTCGCTAAGGACGGGCTCTCGCTCTCGGCGGACCAGCCGTTCGACCACGACGCCGGCAGTGGCGCGGACGTGAAGCAGGTCACCACGAGGCACCGCCTCCTACTCGAAAAGATCGTCAGCCTGCTCCCGGCGGAGAGGGACGCCGTCTCCTGCGGCTTCCTGCTCAAGCTCCTCAAGGCCGCCAACATCCTGAGCGCGTCCGCGGCGTCCAAGGCGGAGCTGGTCAGGAGGGTGGCGTGGCAGCTGGAGGAGGCCAGCGTCGCGGACCTGCTGGTCCCGTCGCTGTCCTGCGTCAGCGAGACGCTGTACAACGTGGACGCCGTGTCGGCCATCCTCGACGAGTTCGCGCTGCGGTGCGCGGCGGTCCCGCCGGCGCCGCCGGTGCTGGCTCTGTCCGGGAGCCCCGACGACGACAGCCCGGCGTACTCGGGCGGGCACCGGCGGTCACGTTCGGCGGAGAGCGTGAGCTTCGACGGCACGCGACGCTCCTTGTCAGCCGCACCCGTGTCGCAGGGCGCTCTGGTGCAGGTGGGCAAGTTGGTGGACGGGTTCTTGATTGAGGTGGCCAAGGACCCCAACATGCCGCTGGACAAGCTGCTCGCCATTGCCGAGGCCGTGCCAGACAGCGCCCGGCCGGAGCACGATGGCATGTACAAAGTCGTCGACACATACCTCAAGGTATCCCATTTTCTTTTCTGTAGTATTATTACTCCTCTGCATTTCCATCCATGGTTATATATTAAAAAAAATCTGAACTTTGGATTATGTGACAAGATAATCTTCTGTGATTAAACATTGCATATTTGCATTGATCTTGCTGTGTTAATCTTTGTCTTTTGGTTAACTTTATTTACTTATTTATTAGGCGCATCCGGAGATGAGCAAAAGCGCGAGAAAGCGGCTGTGCCGGGTGCTCAACTGCCGGAAGCTGTCGGAGAAGGCGTGCACGCACGCGGCGCAGAACGAGCTCCTGCCGCTGCGCGTGGTGGTGCAGGTGCTCTTCTTCGAGCACGCGCGCTCCGCGGCGCTGGCGTCGGGCGGGCACGCCGCCGTGGCCGCGGCGGACCTGCCCAGCAACATCCGGGCGCTGCTGTCCAATAAGTCCGGGTCGTCGGAGGACGAGGAGGCGGACCGCGTGGACGAGCAGCGGCTCCGGGCGCTGGCCGCCGGCGCGTCACCCGGCGACGACTGGAGCGTGGAGGGCCTCCGCCGCGCGGCGTCCAAGATAGCCACGCTGCGGATGAAGCTGGCGGAGGACGAGGACTACGAGGACCGCGACGCCGACGAGTTCGCGCGCAAGGCCGGGCTGGCGCGCAGCGCGTCGCTGCGGTTCAGGGCGTTCTGCGCCATCCCCGCCGGGAAGCCGAAGCGGATGCTCAGCAAGCTGTGGCCGCTGGGGAGAAGCGGCGTTAGCCACTAGTAGCAGCCGTTGTTAGGTCTTGTGATCTCCTGTTTTTTTTTTCTTTTTTGAGGGTGATTTGTTTTTCTCTTCTACTAGCACTTCTTCCTCCTCCTCTTCTTTTGAGTTACACTTCCAAGGCAAATTGTACCTTGCATGTAGTTGTAATTTCAAGGGCCACAATAAAAGATAGAAATTGAACAGGCAACTTACTCCCTCTTATCTGTAAGCTGATAGACCTTGGCAGCCCAATGATGAACAAATCATGAAATCACTGTCGGCTAATGTCCCCATTCTCATTAGGAAAAAAAAGGGAACAAACTCTTTTTTTTTTGCTCGGTGACGATGACGAGATGATGATGAATTGATGATTGATTTCAGTGCACTACATTTCATAGTACAGACTACAGAGAGGCCATCTCTGTTTCTAAATTCAAGCAGCCTGCGATTGACATCCACTTGACAAATAGTTTGCATCCCAAGGTGTAAACAAAATGGAGACGGAGGCACAGACAGACCGGCATGAAAAATCCACAAATCCACGACGGAATCCGGATCGAATCGAGCACACGGCAGGCGGCAGATATTACGAGCGTTTTCTTTTTTGCTTTTTACCTGAAAGATCCCCTTTGTTTTGTTAGGTCGTGCTGGGAGGATGGATATATACGGCATGATGATGGGATGATAGAACCTCAGCTCCAGATTGCTGGGTCAGCAACCACTAAACAAGAACAGGTCAGCACGGGGCATCTTTTCGTCCCCAAGCCATCGATGTCATGTTTAGCTTCTAGCTCATCACTAGCATGGGTCGGCTCATCCAGAATTCCAGATCAGCCCCCAGGCCCCAGCCTTGC
This sequence comes from Saccharum hybrid cultivar R570, assembly GCA_038087645.1. Taxonomy (NCBI): domain Eukaryota; kingdom Viridiplantae; phylum Streptophyta; class Magnoliopsida; order Poales; family Poaceae; genus Saccharum; species Saccharum hybrid cultivar. The sequence goes on from JAQSUU010000198.1 coordinate 6,090,097, forward strand.
TCCAAAACATGCGTCACGTCTAGAGAGACATTTTTTCTCCAGGACAGGGCACAGCAGTACAGCAATGAGTTAAGGTGGCACTGTTTGACCGTCAAAAAAAAAGACCGTCAAAAGGTGGCACTGTTTCCCGTTTGGCAACTTTCAAAAGACCTCTAACTTAACACGGCAGATAGATAACTTTTTTTTTCTCGAATACGCAAAAGGTTGTGTATCTTTGTATTAAGAAGGAGAATGTTTTTACTTTGAAGTGCTAGAGTGCTTTAATTTCTAAAGATCATTGCCTACCCTAGCAGCCGGGATCGATACAAATGAGATTACTTGTGTATTAAACTACTCAACCTGGAGTTCCCGGCTTCAATCCACCGGTCCGTCTCAATCTTGATCCTTTGAAGGAGCTGACAGTGTTTGCGCCGCGGAAGCAACGTGCATTGCGCTCTTTCCAAATCTCACAGGCCACAAGAGCGAAGAGCGGATCGGGGTTAGTTATATATAAAAAGTTAGTTGAGATTTGTTTTAGACTAAACTTGAGTTTTTTTATTATTTTCAGAAAATAAAAACCCCACCATTAAAATTAGAGATAGATGGCAAATTTTGTTGGGCTTTGACGGTTAGAGGATGTCAAGTATCTGGTTCGTAGTTCGACTTTGAAAATTCAATTTGGATAGTTAGAGTGTGTGTAGCACCGGTTTTGCAATTCAGAGTTGAAAATCGGATTGCCGTGTAAATTTGGAGTTTGAAAAAAATGGAATTTACTCTGTCAAGAGAGAACGCAACTGCAGAATCTCTGACAGTAGTCAATCCACGGTCCTCCAATCTACAGAGAGAGATCAAAGAAAACTTGGGTCTACATAAAAGGGCACATCGTTTCAACCTACATAAATGGCACTTCAGTTATTTTTTCGATTAGTGGTGTCATTGTGCACCCTGTACTTAAAACGTGTTTCTTTTTAAGACAGAGCTCCTGTCATTGCGTTCGAAATAAATACTCTGCCCAGAGAAGGGGGAAAACTAGAAGCCTGTTTGGAACGCATGTAAGCTCTCACACATGACACATGTACATACATACATCATAAACAAGGATCGGTTGCCCGGCTTGAAGATCACCCGCCTCTAGTACAAAAATAGCTGTACTCCTACGCAAGCTCGCATGCATGCATCCATCAACAACACCAAACCGGAACGAACCCCAGAACCACCACCTGCCCGCCCACGGCGCGACGCTCGCACGTACGCGCAACGCCCGCCCCGCCCGCCGCGGGGACAGGACAGCGATGGCGGACACGGGCGCTGGCCGGAAGACGACGCCCGAATGGACAAGGACACGCACGCAAGGCGAGAGGACAGGCGGCAGTGACCTACTACTAGTCTCAAGCCTTTGGAGCCAGCCAGCCAGCCAGACAGGCAGCAGACAGGCATCGATCACACCATGCTAAATTGCTAATCGCCGATCAGCCGATCGAGGAGCAGAGGAGTCGGCATTAAGGCTGTGTTTAGATCCAAAAACTTGGTGTACTAAAATATACTGTAGCATTTCGTTTGTATTTGGTAATAATTGTCCAACTATTGACTAATTAGGCTCAAAACATTCGTCTCGCAAAGTACAACCAAACTGTACAATTAGTTTTTGATTTTATCCATATTTAGTACTCCATACATGTATCGCAAGTTTGATGTGACAGGAAATCTTTTTTTTTTGCATAGTGCACTTTTTAAATGATCTAAACACAGCCTAAGCGACCCGCCGATGATTCGATCTCCTCCATCCTCCAGGTGATATGGCAGGAGGAGGAGGAGGACCACAGGCAGGAGGCATCTGGTGGCTGGTGCTGTCGACGGTGCGGTGCACATATGGCGCGCGGCCTAGGGATGGGATGGGGATTAATCATCTCGGTCTGCCACTGTTAGGCGCCGTTGCCACCTTGGAGTTGGATCTGATCCGACGGCGGTTCGTTGTCGCTGGTGATCCGATCGGTGTGGCAGCTAACAAATCGATTTCATTTGGAACCAAGGGAGTACTTGGGCGTTAATCAGCGACCAAGCCGGCAAATAACGTGCATACCGATGACAACTGCAAATTAGCCACCCCAAACACCACCATCATGGCAACTGGAAAATAATCAAATCACTGGCCAGGATTTGTCTTGCCTAGCAGGTAGCAGCTCAGGGTCAGGGAACACACTGCGTGCACCGCCCCAGACCCAGATGGACAAGGGTGCAGAGTTGTACTGTACAGACAATAGACCAACCAAAAAGTCATCACTTCCGTTAGAAGCTAGCGTCAGCTTTTGATCGATCTCACAGCCTGCGGTGATGCGCACAGCAGCAACTTGCGAGCTACGAGTGGCTGAATTCTCCAGAATTTGCATTGGTTCAGGACCACATGCAGTATAATTTAGCACCATCACTGGCAGTCTTCATGGGTACCTTTCTGTTAATTATTCTGGGGTTGTAAGCAAGATGCTAGGCAATACCCCTGCAGGAAACCCTGGTCACAGGTTGTTTTCCTGGCCTGTAGCTGTGCCTCTGCTGTCTGCTCGTTATGGCCATGTTTAGTTCAGGGCAAAATGCAAAAAGTTTTCAAGATTTCCCGTCACATCGCATATACCGGCACATATATGGAGCATTAAATGTAGTTAAAAAATAACTAATTGCACAGTTTATCTGTAAATATCGAGACGAATCTTTTGACCCTAGTTAATATATGATTAGACAAAGTTTGTCAAATACAAACGAAAAGTGCTACAGTGTTTTTTCAAAAAAAACGCAAACTAAACATGGCCTATGTATCTGTAAAAGAATGCAAGTGCAGTTCCAGTGCGTGTGCACACGAAACAAAGGCCTTGTTTAGATACCAAAATTTATCCCTAAATTCCACTATGCAAAAAGAAGATTCTCCGTCACATCAAAATGCCGGCATATGCATGAAGTACTAAATGTAGATGAAATCAAAAACTAATTGCACAGTTTTGTTGTACTTTGCGAGACGAACATTTTGAGTCTAATTAATCAAGATTTAGACAATTATTACCACTAAAAAACAAAAGTGCTACAGTGCTCGCGGGTGGCACTGTGCAGAATCGGTCACCCCCGAGTCGGCCATCTAAACAAGGCCAAAGAAAAAAGTAGCAGATAGCAGTACACGTGCAACTAGACATAAGGGCAGTCCCAATGGCCAGTTTCTTGGAGTAGAGTCCAAGAGAGAAAAAGAGTAATTAATATCAATAGAAACTATCTTCTCCAACCCATGGTTTTTATATTAATAGCCATACAAAGAATAACTTAAATGCAACACAAAAAGGAGATAGATCAGCTGTGGCAAATTTTTCTATAGAACACACGCTGCCACATCTCTTCTCTGCAGCCCACGACATGTTCCAGAAGATAAGAACAAAAGCTGGCAACAACCAATACACTTCCCAGATCCATATATTTCCAGAACCGTGAATATCAGCCCCTATTAAAAAATTCACATTAGAACCATATATTCCTAGAACCATATATTTCCAGAACCAATACACTTTTGCCAGAACCATATATTTCCCAGAATCATATAGCAACCCATAACTATGTTTCCAGAACCATATTAATTAATAATAGCAATCCAGAAATAAAGATAAATAGGTACCACATAAGTTCATAAAGATAAATAGGCATCATCCATCATCTCAAGTAGGTTCATATAGTTGGGCAACAAAATAACTAAAGTTCATGATATATTATAGTATAAAATAATAAGGTGGCATCATCAGATTGCACGGCATCATCTCAATTACACAACATCATCTCAGGTAGGTTCAGAAGTCCTCCAAAAGCCATCAGATTGCAAAAGTCCCCCAGAAGCCATCAGGTTCCATAGCATTATCTACAAGGGAAAAAACAATGAATTTCAAATTTTTTTTGTAGAATTATAGATAGGATTCTGCGTGAAATAGTCATCCATAAGCCGCTGATTGGCTTCTTCTCGAGGCCTTGCCACATATCTCCTTGGACCACTATTACGTCTACTCCCTTCTAGCGCTTCAATGTCATCCCTCAATTCTACAAACATTCCATCTTGCAGGTCTTCTAATACTTCTTGCTCGGCTTCAAATTCATCAAGTGTGTATAAATCTTCTGGGTCTATGCTGCCATCCTCATGAGGTTCAGCATCCTGTGGTGGTTGGTGAGACATTAGGAGCAGGCAGAGAGGAAAACTACAGATAGGAGAGTACTGGTCAATGACTTACAATTTACAATTTACAATTTACAAGCAGTACGAAAAGACGCAAAAAAAAAAAGAAAAGATAGACCATGCTGTAATAGACCATGCCTTAAAAATAGACCATGCTGTAATATATGCTACACATTACAATTTACTAGCAGTACGAAAAGATATGTTCAGTGCAAATAATGTGCTACAGCCATGTAGAAGTATCAAACAAATGACAGCTCTTTTCTGAACCATACCGTTTATTTTTCAGAAAACAACATGCTAGTGCAAATAATATAGATTATTTTCAGAAGATGTACTGAATAAAATTGATAACTTTTTGCTAAACCATACTAAAATTTGCAACTCTTTGCCTGAAGGACTATTTGCTAAACCATACTAAGGACTGCAGGAGTGCAGGCTTCCCAGCAGGCATGTCAGTGTTGTCATCAAGTACTTCAACGGGAATCTTTGACATTATTCAGAAAACAACATACTAGATGCACCGTACCCATCAGTCGGAGAGGCATAGGAGATGGGCTTGTCCACCACGCAGGAAATCCGGCAAGCTGAACACTTGCGGGTGCTGGAGATGACGCTGCAGCCAGGGCAGAGTGAGCACCGGCGACCGAAGGAGATCCAGCAGCAAGGGCGGCAGGAGCATCAGCGACCGTACCGGATCTAACAACAAGGGCAACCGAAGGAGATCCAGCAGCAAGGGCGGCAGGAGCATCAGCGACCGTACCGGATCTAACAACAAGGGCAACGGGAGCACCAGTGCCTCGCCTGGATCTTGAGCTCTGATTTCTCGTCAGGTGATTCATTTTCTCAGAGACTTGGGATGAATTGGGGCAGAGGAGGCTAGGTCTTTTCACCTCTACTGATTCCAGAGAACAAGTTCTTGGATTGGGGCATGGGGGAAGGCAGTGCGGGGGATAGAGGGCGAGCTCGCGCCGTCGCACGGGAGATTGAGGGCGAGCGCGCGCGGGAGATTGGGGGCGAGCGCGCGCGGAGAAAGTGCGGAGGCGGGAGCGGGCGCGCTGTGCGGCGGCGGCGGAGGCATGGCGCAGCGGATCTCCAAGAAACGAGGAGCGTCTCCCCAACGGGGTTTGGGCGGTTTCTACCTGTCTCGGCACCGGCGTCGACTTCGTTTCGTAGAGTAGAAATCGTTTCTTTGTTTTGCGCTCTCTCTCCTTATTAATTCTTTTGCCACATCAGCAAAAAGCTGAGTTGTCAAAGTAATTAATAGACATAGAAACTACTATAAATACACCATTGGCACTGCCCTAACCAACTTTGTAGAGTTTGTAATATAAGAGTGTGGCTACCATGGTTACAAGCCATGCTTGAAAGCTAGCCTAGACATTCCAAGCTAGCTTCCAGCATGGCATGTCAAAAGTGGCAAAACTCAGCACTTTGAAGTTAACTATTCTGGGTTTGTAGGGAAGATCCTTGGCAAAACTCAGCACATCGCCGTGGCCGCACAGGTTGTTTCCCTGGCTTCTAGCAGGGCTTTCTGTTACCAACAGCATAACAGGGCTAGTGCATGTGCACCAGTAACAGAAAACAATTTGCAGTACGTGCAACTAGATATGACCAACAGCATAAGGACAAAAGATGAGCGCGTTTAGTGTTGCTGAACTGAACTGTGCAGGATTATGCTTGTTCAGTTTATCCACCGACCAACTTTTTCTTTCATACTTTCTGCATTCCAATTTATAAGTTATTTAAACTTTCTTGGAAAGTCAAAGTGTCTTAAGTTTAACTAAAATTATAAAAGAATTATTATAAAGATTTATGACATTAGATAAGTATACTATGAAAATATAATTAATAAAAAATATAATAATACTTATTTGATATCCTAAATATTATAATTTTATTATATAAATTTAGTTAAACTTGAGATGTTTTGACTCTCTTAAAAAGTTAGAATAATTTATAATTTTGGACGGAGGGACTAGTATATATGCCAGAACCATATATTGGACCACATGAATACTTTTCTGATTGAGTGTTATATGCATTGCTTTGTGCAGGCCTTTTTTGATGAGCAAGTTCATTTTTTCTGTGGAGATGTAAGCAGGATCCTAGGCAAATTAAACCCGAGCACTAAATTGTTTTTTTTTTTGACAACAACGAGCACTAAATTGTTGTCACAGGTTGTTTGCACGGCTTGTAGTTGTAGTACTGGTGGCTTATGAATTTCTTATGAATCATGATCTGTCAAAAAGGTAGTACAGTGCACTGTGCATGGGCATGTGCGAAAGAAATAAATTATTGTGGTGTACGTGCACCTGGCCCGGACCATCAATTTCTCATAAATAAAAGATGATAGATAAGACCAGCAATATCCGGCCTTTAAACCCCGTCATAAACTTTTCGTAGGAATTTCGAAGCACTGCATGATAATAATTTATATAAACTAACCGGTTCATGCCACTCCGAATTCAAAAGCGATCAATCATGGCAAGAGGCTAGAGGGCACACAGCCTTGCATGCATTAGTGGAGCTAGAGCAAATTCGAGGAGGGGGTGTTTGCCTTGTGGGTGCGTAGGTTTTTATCGTGATGGTACGAATACGGTGAAAATTTGAACATTATAACTATTTTTCGTTTTTGCGTGAGTGCGAGCGCACCCACAATTTACTATATAGATCCGCCCATGCATATACACATAGGTCCTGCAAAATATACAGTCTATTGAGTTTTTGGTCTTTTGGAAATATTTTTTTTATTTTTCTTTTCTTTTTCCAACCGAGAAACCTTTTCCATTTCCATTACTCATCATAACGGAAATACAGAGCTTTGGAAGATAAAAAACAGCAACAAGGAGATCAAGGACTGAGTTTAGGTGAGCAAACCAAGATGCCTGAAACTCTGGTTCTGAGCCGGAGGACATCCGCTCGCAGACCCTAAGAAAGAGTTCAGAAACATAACACGCTAGCATTACAGACTACGGGCAAACATGCTAGCTACAGAAACGTTATCAGTATTATAATGCTGAATCCGCTTATCACCAAGGTATTTTCTTCTTCACAAACGCGACGTGATGACTCGCTGTCAGTAGACCATTCAGCTTGAAGCATTGTCTTGGTCAGTTCCCCCATCTTGAAGTTGCCTCGCTGCTTCCTCCTAACGCTTCAGGATCCCTTTCGCCACCCTTAGCATCGTGTTGATCCCTTCGATTAGCTGCTCCTCGTCTGATTCAGCGTACAAGCCTGCCCAATATTCCATCAGTGCACAAATATGACAGAAAAATATCTAGAGGACTTTTAATCACAACTTTATCAAAACAAGCTCTATTTCACGTCTTCCATATGGCCCAACGGATAGCTGATATTCCAAACACATGATAAAAACGTCATTCATAAAAAGAGTTGTTTTTTTCGCTACAATAACGAAAGTTTCCCCTCTCCACATGCTTTCATAAAAGCAGTGGTACTATCTTGTTTCTATAAAAAAAATCTAAAACATCAAGGATTGAGAGTACTCGAGAGAAGTGTATTGAATCGGGACAGTCTTATTGAAAGCAGCACGGGTGCCTCCTCCAGGTTGATAACTGATGAACTGCTACCTGATCTAGGTTTGTTCTTTTTAATATAATCGGCAGCTCTCTACCTGATTCATTTAAAAAAATATATAACTGATGAACCCGATCAGACATACGGCTGGCTGATGGGGGTGGACCTGATGGGTCAGGATCTGACGTCCGTGTGCACGATTGCACGCCCAACTCCATGCAAGCCGGTCGGCTGTCCCTGTATGGGCTCTGTAGTCTGTACCGGTGTACCCCGGCGACGCGTGGATACAAAGGCAGGACGCGATATCGCGATGTGATGCACTTCACCTGCTCGCGACGTACCGGACGCATCTTGCGTCTCGCTAGCCGATCGATGCGATGGCCATTACTGTCGTCGTCGCTGAGATCTTTTTTGTCTGCAGCTCTATACCACCTTGCCGTGTGCCTGCAGTGGACGATGGATGCGTCGGCGACACGGTCCTTGTCGATTTGAGAATTGAGACCCGATGTTGTCGACATTTGTCGTGTGTGTCGATCGGCCCAGACGCTAACGGCGGTGGTCAGTCTGACGCGCCGATGGTGACGGGTTCAGTGATTACCCCGCGAAAGAACAAAGCATTCTTCTCATACTTTGATGAGATAGCCTAGTATGCTAGTGTTGCTTTCACTTAATTTCAGAGCAGCGAGTTCTGGCACGCATTTCTTACACGACATGTCCATAATCAGTCCATATCAGTGTTCTTCACCTTTTTATAATTTTTCAGATGCACCTTTCGCTATGTTAGAAAAGTAGTACCAGACAGGCCCAAGTACAAAGGTTTTTTTTTCTCTCCGATTGTGCAAAAAAGGAAAAAAAAAAAAGGAGAGACGGCACTCCCCACGCCTACTATCTGAATTTCTGAAATGAGTTTAGATTAAACTAGTAGGTGCCTTTGGTTGCTGTCCGCTAAGATCCGTATCTAAAGTGTGATCAACTCTAAGGTTACTATGTATAGATGATGTCCACGTTGCACAGCAGCGTGAGAGGAAATAAATTTGATCAGGAACCATTTCCTCGCACTTTGGCGATCGGAACACATGACATGATGAGGGCATCCTAATTGCAACCAGCCGCGCAACGCATCCCGCGGTTTCGTGTGAGCAAGCATGGCCACGGGCCACGGCCACCCCGAGCAACTCTAGAGTCCATCAGTCCTTTAAAACACGGGAGTTTCGTAGGAACTTTCCGCTCTAAACAACTCATGAGCTGTTCTTCGTGTTCCAGGTGATGAGCCCCAGCCATTCATTCACCCGGATCAGGCCTGAAAACGAGCTAGTTTGGCGGTTTGGCCTGTGTATGGACCACGGTACCACACGACGACTGTCGCATCATACCGCCTATATATGCAAAACAAACGCTCTCAAAGTCCAAGCACAGTCTTGTTGTTGTTGGTCCTATCGTGTCATCGTCTTATACTATAGCGTGATGTCCGTGCCTGCAGCCATGGCTGACCCTTTTCAAGGTACCTGTATTTAGTGAGCGTACTTCAAGGATTAGACTAGCCGCACCGGCTACGGTAAACGGCTCGTACAGGATGATTTAGCGGCTCAAACAGCTGCACCGGAATACTGTAAAGGCTCGTTCGCATACGCTATTTGTAGCGCAATAGCGGACGTCGGGTACCAGCCGCGTGCGGCCCAGCACGCGCAAACAAGCATGAACGAGCGAGAGAGAGTGTGGGTGGGAGGGAATCTTAGGTGGGCCCTACGTTTTCAACTGTGAAAAAAAGCTATAACTCTCAAACAAAAAAACAAATTAAATTCTGATTGCATCATTAAATTTGTTTCAATAAATACTTCAAAACAAGATGTCATATGGATATATTTAGATAAAGTGACCAGTGGGCCCCACAGTGGATAGAGGATGATATAGAGGATGGATGAATACGAGGAAACTGTATATTTTATAGTAATTAAGATGAAATATTTCTTTTAAACGATGAATATAGAGGTCCATGAGTGCGGATAGTGTTAGGACTGCATCGGCAGCCACTCGGACGAGCGGGCCAGGCGCCTGCCGGGCGGCCTCCCCCGCGGGCGGCATGCGCGACAGCTACGCCCAAACGACTCACACACAGTTTCCTTTTCTCGGTGCCAAGTGGGAAAATACCTTTTGCTGCGGCCTCTCTCGCCTCACATCGGATGGCCCAAAAATACAGCTGCCTTGCCAACTTGCTGGGACTTGAGAGAGGTGGGCATGACGCCAAGGCTCGCCGCCTCACATGAGCACTCGCGCCTGACATGACGGGCGCAGCGCTCACGGTCTCTGGACGTCGCCCACCGCCTGCCCGTGCGCCGGCCAAGCATGTTCAGAGCAACAGGGTCGTCCAGCGAGCCTCCGGTCCCTGATGCGCTGAGCACTAAGCCGCCCGCAGATGATAGCGCCATCATTAAACAACAATTAGCCTAGTGACCATGTCTGTGGTCACCCTAGGTTAGATGGATCAAAAGCGGCACGGCCAGCAAAGTCGTCGTCACTCCATTACCAAGCAGCAGCTCACTTTTTGCCAGATTAACATGTCCTACTAGTTAGTGTATTCTAATCCGCACCGTATCAACCTTGGCGGACACACACCGCACATAATCGCATTGTTTATCCGCCATAACCCGCCGCAGCGATCTCCCTGCCCACAAAAGCTTGGGCACAGCCGCAAATGATTAAAGGCATGACATGACACTGCCTATGTAATGTAATATTGACAGTGCTTGACTGCTTGTACACCAACAAATCTTGATACACGCCTTTTTTTTTAGAAAAAGGAATATATTAATATCCCAGCTTCTGCATCGACTAATGCATATGGCGGTTCATTATTACCAGCGAGCAAAACAGAGTCCAAGGAATCTCAAACACGAAGTTTTGAGCCATTAAGACTACAAAGTTTTCGATACACGCCTTGTCTGTGTTTTTTTTTAGTCTAGAATCATTTGAGAATACACGCATGCAGATCATTCGGTCCTCCTGGAGATCACAGCCGGTAGTCACCGGCAACAACTTGCGAGATTTCCCCTCCAAAACCAAGGCGGCAGGACTCGTTTGGATCTGTTCTGTGCTTGTTTATTGTTGAAGCATGCATTCTGTTTAAAGATGGCAACGGACCCCGATCCCCGATTCTCCGTGGGGAATTCTCCTATTAGGGGACGTGGATGGAGGAGAATTGATCCCCACGGGGATTTATACGGTAGAAATCTTGTCCCGGTCGGGGATCACGGGGACGGGGATGGTTCTCTCATCACCGTCCCCGATCCCCGCTACCCCGCCCCGCTACGTGTGCGGCCTTCCAGCGAGCGAACGCACCATGAAGCGAGTGAACTCACCGTGAACAGCAAAGGCCCATTTGCAGCCGGCCATATATATGTACCGTGAATAACCCTAAACAACCTTCACTTCCTAACCTTATCCACACACCACAGACCACACCAGCCGCCGCCGCTAGCTTCAGTACTGCGACTGCACGAGATGCCCAACCAGCTACTCTACTTCGTTCCTCTTCCTCGGACATTGCTGCGTCGAAGCTGAGCAGCAGGGCGAGGACCTCAACGATGCCAACGGACTCCTCGAGCGCTGGAGCCATGGCAGCGGTGGGAGGCACGCTCGTGGTCGTAGCATCGGAGGCAAGCGCTGGGGCAAGGTCCTCAGCGGCGGACTGAACAGGTGAAGGATCTGTCAGAAGATTAGTTCAATTCAAGCTTTGATGTGCAGACGTGAGGGCATCGTGACCTGAGTTGTCCTGGATGTGTTGTAATTTCTGTATTCATGGTCTATTTGTATCATTGATTTGTTTGAATGCCACTCATGTGAATCTGTGAATGGTTGTATGGGTTACATTCTGATGAACTCACGCGGGGACGGGGATCCCCACGGGGAATAATTCCCCGCACGGGGATGGGGATGGGAAGAAAATCTTCCCCGTGAGCCTTGACGGGGACGGGGACTTTTCTTCCCCGCGGGGACGGGGATGGGGAGGCATTCCCTGACGGGGAATTCCCCGTTGCCATCTTTAATTCTGGTGGATTAGATAGATAGATTCCGGATCCCTTTTTAGGAGTTGGGACCTCTCCAACTTGCCACGTTGTGGCATTTCATTCCAAACCTCTTTCTTCCAGAAGCAGCCACCAATGCACCATTATGTTGGTTTGGAGCAGGGGCCAGGGCCTTTGCACATGTTGTTGCCACCTTAGGACAAAACTTCAGGAAAATGTATTATTGTTACTGTCTATTTGTTCCATAATATATATACAAACCTATACTTCAGTTTGACAATATATTAAGAAAATGTAGTGTGCTTGCTACCTCCATTATTTTGGTCCCCATTACAGAAAGGAGAGAGATCGGCCAACGATATGGTAGGCAAGCATGGGTGCATGCCTTAAAATAGGCTTAGTACTTAGTTTGTTGTATGAATTTGTGCATTGTTTCCAAGAACTTATGTTGCTTTTTGCTAGTAGTATTTGCTTATTAATTAGTTGGATGTTGAAAAATGTAAATTTGGAGCGCACAACTCATTGAAAATGGAGAATCAAGAATAGAATTCCCTTTTTAACAAATATCAAGAAATTAAGAAAAACAACCTAAGTTGCGAATGTATTAACAACATCATTGTCCAGAGATATTTTTTTGCTCTTTAATATCTTTTTCTTCAAAGAAAAACACTATGAATATACAACTCATAGTAGTATTTTTTGTGCTCTTTATAATATTTAAAATAAATATAGATAAAGATATAGTTTTGTCGGTTGCGTGAGCAGGACCATTTTTCGATAATATTTTTTTTGTAGCTTTGGCATCTGAGTATCACCTTTATTTTCAACAAGGTACATAGGATTGTTTAATATATGTCTAAATTATAGGGGACAAACGCATTAAGCTGATGGTGCCATTTCACTCCGTGGAATATCACAACAGGGGGTTACCAATCTCAAGTGGTCCAAATCTTAAAAATAATGCATATCCATACTGACACACACACACACACACACACACACACACACACACACACACACACACACAAATTATTAAATTATTTCTTTTTCTTGAGGGGAGGCAATCCATTTAGAGGAGATGATTTTCAGGGAAAGAAAAAATGACATCTAGAGGAGATGGTTTCTAGAGAGACGGAATTTTTTTTTCTTCTTAAAATGAGCTGAGCACTCTACTCCATTATTGTTACCAGTATATTCCCCAAATTCCAAGAAGTCTACTCCCTCAACGAAAAAGAGGTTTATTACTTGGGCTACTGGGCCGTGCAGTTTTCTGACTTTGGACCTGACCAAAGCCCCCCAAGGCCTAATGCCCATACCATATGCAGTGCCTTCCACGTCTTGCAGGCTTGCACTGCTGGTAGGAGCTTTCATCATGATTCATCTTCATCGATCATGTCCCCTCCCGCCAGGCGCCAGCCATACACCGAAGTGTCCGTATATACGACCATGATGCATGCATCTACATACCGTGTCAACAGGCGGTTGTCAGTGAGCAGTACACTCAGACTCAGAGCTGCTACGGACGCATGCACGGAGCCAGTCTGGACGCCCAGCCGGCGGACGGGCCAATGGGCCATGCCCTTGGGGTGACAGCGACGCACGTCGGCGGGCACGGCAGCGTTCGCACGGACGAAGCTGCCTCGTGGCTTCGATCTTCAGATGATCAGATCGTCGTCCAGAAGCAAGGTGTCATCGATTCACCATGCATGCGCGAATGGCAGGCAGGCAGTGCGGCGCAGGGCAATGCCCAATGCATGGGGCAGGTGTGCGTGTGATCTGCGTGCAGCGTGCGGGCGGGCGATCCTCCGGGCCGTCGGCCGTGCCTGATGTCCCACAAGAGCAAACGCGTGCAGGGCGGCAGCCGGTAGGGCATGGCCGTGTCGACTCGTCGTGTCACCCGGCTCGCAGCAAGCGATGAATACGGCAGCAGGTCTCTTCTCGTTTCACTGGAGACTGGACAGGGGACACAGCAACGTTCATTGCATACAGAGAGAAACGGAAGAAGGGGTGGTGAGTTCGTAGAGCAGCCCGGCCGGCCGCCGGCCTCTCTCATACTCCCTCCATCCCAAATTATAAGACGTTTGACTTTTTTGACACCAAGTTTGACCACTCGTCTTATTCAAAAATTTGTGTAAAATAACAATTCTTTTATCGTGGCTTGGTATATTAATAAAAGTTCCTTAAGAATGACTTAAATTTGACTATGTTTGTACAAATTTTTTGAATAAGACGAGTGGTCAAACTTGCGATCAAAAAAGTCAAACGTCTTATAATTTGGGATGGAGGGAGTACTGTGTTAGTTAGCTCCTCCCTTCCACGGTAATTTATGGAATACTTTTGGAAGATGTAACTAACCGTAACTCTGCCTCTACTTAATAAAACACATGTCACTGGGCATGCTCCTGGAAAAAAATAATAAAGGCCAAAAAAAAGGAGTGGTAGCGGCCGAACAGGACTACAGCCTAGAGCTCCCAATCACCCCCGACACAGCGGCTTGCAGGACGGGCCGTACATGTGAGCAGTTTCGGGCGCTTGCATGCATGGGCGTTGTTTAGATCCTAAATTTCATCCCCAAATTTCACTATGTAAAAAGAAGATTCTCATCACATCAAAATATCGACACATGTATAGAGTACTAAATGTAGATGAAATTAAAAACTAATTGCACAGTTTTGTTGTACTTTGCGAGACGAATATTTTAAGCCTAATTAGTCAAAGTTTGGACAATTTTTACTAAATACAAACGAATTGCTACAGTGTTTATTTACTGTGCAGATTTGGCCCCCAAATTAAGATCTAAACACGGCCATGGACGCAGAAGAAGTACAGCTACAGCGCGCGGGCAGCAGACTGAGAGGCTGTCTGTGTCCCTGGCTCCCTGCTTCCTGAGACTATCCGCACTCATGAACCTCTATATTCATCCTCTAAAACGAATATTTCATCCTAGTCATCATAAAATATACAGTTTTTCTGCATCCATCCATCCTCTATATCATCCTCTATCCACTATGGGTCCACTTGTCACTTTATCTAAATATATCCATGTGACATCTTGTTATGAAGAATTTATTGTCACGAATTTAATGGTGTAATTGGAATTTAATTTTGTGTTTTAGTTTGTAAGTTATAACATTTTTTATATATAAAAAAAGTTTGGACACACTTTCCTAGGATACACAGTATCTTTCATGCCGTGCCTGCCGAAGCTTGCAGCGTCCGCTACGACACACAGTATCTTTCATGCCGTGCCTGCCGAAGCTTGCAGCGTCCGCTACGACGCCAGGAATGACGTACCTCGTGCGTTTAGCGTTCCATTTTACATACCCGATGCGGCACTTCATTAACCTTATACGCTGATATGTCTCTTACCGTGTGCTCTTACAGGTCCCGGTGCAGCTCGTCTGAGCAGTCGCCGTCGTGCCTGCCCCGAGCGCTCCGCAGCGTCCTGCCAGCGCTCACGCCCCGCGCGCGCGTGCGGTGCGGTTGCATGCGGCGACATGAATATATAGATGATAGATCCGCGGGTGAATGTGAATCTCGCTGCGCCAGACGAAAAAGTTACACCAAGGCAAGGCAGCAGGGTAAGAACGAAGCATTGCCCGCGCGGCATAGACAGCTTTGTATCTCGATACCAAGAAGCCCGGTAGATAGATGTACGGGCCCGGGCAGAGCAGAAGCCGCCCGGCCGACAGCGACGCACACACCGGCGACAGTACCGGCACGGCACCGAGCGGCAGCGGTGCATGGAAGCTGCCTCGCCAGGACGTGCAGAGACGCACGCACGCATGGCTGGCGGGCCGACGGCCGACGGGGTTTGATGGGGGTGGCCGTTGCGCTTCGCTTTCAGTCGGCGCGCGTGTGACCGTCGTGCGCGATTGGCCGGCCGGCCCCGTTTAAGGCGGCGTCGTCGTCGTCCATGGCTGTCTCACACTGTCTGTCAGCTGTACATCACACGCAAGAACAGAAACAAACTAGTGGCTCTCCAGCACGCATGTCATCGTCAGGATGAAACGAGCCCCCTCTCAAGTCCCAGCACGTTTTATGGGCACTCCGATCCTGCCCGGCGCAGTGACCGATCGAGATCCACCTGTGACCCACGGCCACGAACTTTAATTCCAGGAAAAGGATGGAGAACAGAACCACTGGCACCGCAAATTCAGATTGTAATTGTGCTGAAAGTTGAGAGGAACTTAGACAGGAAGAACGAGATACCGAAGGAGCACGGGGAGGTTGGTGGAACAGGAGCTCCGAATTATTCGCGCCGCATGCAGAGATCGAGTTGGAAAGGAATGGTGTAGTACGTAGGACGTACGACAATTGCAGAGAACTGATGAACAGCCAGCTTTCTACTCATGACACCACATGTGCGCCATGTCTCCGTGTTCTTCAAGTAGCCGCCAGGCGACGGAACCCTGCTGCGCGATCGTCCATGCCGTCCGCGGCCGGATTGCAGGATATCGTCAGTGGCCAGCGCGCGGTCCCCTGGCTGCCGCCAGCCGCTGCGATGAGGCATCGCCGGCAGCGTACGTGGGATCGGGCTTAAGATTCTGCTGTAGATCTGTCTCGGTTTGCAGCTAGCCCACATTGAACTGATGGATCATTTCATCCAAATCCGTTCAGGAACTGCCCCTATCTGGCTATCTCTGCTCTTATCCGGTTGCTGCATGCCTCACAGTCTCAGAACGGATTCAGCTAGTTATGAACACATGATAAATCGATCGTGCAGAGATTCCTGCAATCGCGAGCAGCCGAGCGTTTGGACTATTGGAGGCTCCCACTCCCATGGGCCATGATCTTGCGCGCGGGCCGGAATTTTGGCGTCACGGAGAACAGCGCAGGGGTCGACCGGCGCAGTGGGGAAACGGAATCCGTGACTAGCCGAAAGGCCGTGTGGCGTGGCAATTCTGCGGCCCATCAAATTGCATGGGCTATTCAACAACGGAAATGCTCATGGGTGTCTGGCCTATTTCCTTCGTGTCGGACGCTTTTTTAACTAGAGCACAACCTATGCAACCTGTCAACGGCCCAACAGTCTTCACCTTTCTCTCCCACATCGGTGTTCGTCACTCTCACACGGTTTCTCGTCTCCCTGACGATGACGCGGATGCTCGTCGCCCCCATGCGGCTACTCATCTCCCCGACGCCGCTGACTACCTTACTCCCTCACTGCCTGCTTTCTTCCCTCACGGCCCCGCTCGTCCTTGTTCTTCCCTCGCCGTGACACTCGCTCGCCTTCCTACCTTGCCTCCATGGCGGCAAGGTGGATCTAAGTGGACGCCTCTATGGTGAGGTGTTTCTTGGTTATGAAATCCTGGTCGGGTGTCTCTCAACGACGAACTGCACACCGGAGGTGTGGCCTCGTTGGCGACAAGCTCCTCCATGGTGGCCAGGCTCCTTCACAAGCAAGCGTAACTGGATCTGCCTACGGTGGGTTATGTTGTAGTATATGATATGTTACAATAGTCAATCTTAGATGTTACATGTTTTATGGTACTCAACATAAAATTGGATTTTGCGGTGTTACAACAGTCGATTTGAGATGTTGCAACATATTTTTCTGGATGTTGCAATAGTCAATTTAAGATGTTGCAACAAGTTTTTTGAGTGTCGATTTAAGATGTTCCAACATGTTTTTTTATGTTGCAATAGTCGATTTGTGATGTTGCAACATGTTTTCTTGAATGCTGCAACAGTCAATTTAAGATGCTGTAACATGTTTTTTTAGATGTTGCAACTGTCGATTTAAGATGTTGCAACATGTTTTTTTGATGTTACATAAGGTTTTCAGTATATTGCAAACCTTTGTTCTCGAACGTTGCAAGCAATGATTAGCATTTGATCCATTTGTCTCTCTTTCCATCTCTCTCCCTCACGTACGGCAAGGTGCGATGCCTGTAAGCGCTATAGGAAGTGCAACCATTATTACCGTGATTTACTACTGCATCATAGGAAAAAGAGGGGGCCGGAAGGAGATGAGCCCTGGGGTGGGACAGATAGAGCTAAAGCCTGTGGATCCGAAAGAGAAGGAGCGTAGCGGAAGCCTCTAGATCAAAAAAAAAGAGCGCCGGGGTGGGATGGATAAAGCAGAAGCGTCTAAATCAATTATTTATATCAAACGTCCGACGCTAGTATTTTCCGTTCAACGAGCCCTTTCTTTCACGCTTTAAGGGCCTCGTTTGTCTTTTTCTCTCGGGCTGGCTCCGCCCGGCAAGTTCCGGCTGGTGCACGGGTAATAACTGGATTGAAATCAGTCACTTTTTCCCTCGCGAACAATGATGTTAATTTCTGCAGTTCTCCTTCGCAAAACAATGATGTTAAGGTTGGCCGTGAACAGCCAGCGTCGCGCAAACGCACAGAAGTGCCGGATCGACGAAGATCCCGTTCCTCTTGCGGCGAGCGCGGCCATGTAGGGTCGGGGACTCGGGGTATTTGCATTGACGTCGCGGAGAACACAAGCAAAAGGCCACCGCGAACAGCCTGACGCCGTCCGCATCGCACATACTAAGCTCGTAAGTCGTAAGTCGTGAACAGCCCGGAGCGATTCGTGATCTAGCATGGATCGACAAATTAATAAGCTCATAAACATCCTACAGGCTATATTGGACCTTTTGGATTTTCAAGGGCTGGTTGTAATTAGGCAAGGTGCACTCAAAGGAAAGGGAAAGCCGAAACGGTGGAAGGTGTTTGATTAATTCTCTGTTAGTACTGTAGTACCAAACCGTGATCTCAACCGCAAGGGGCCTAAATAAACAGCGCTACCGATTCAACTTCCTCGCCGGGCGTCGTGGTGAACGCTTGTGACTCCAGCCTTGGAGGGCAAAGAGTTGGCATGTGGCTGGCTCTATGGGCTTATCCATGTTCTTGGTGAGATGACTGCACGTCTACATGAAAGCCCCTTCATACGGGGCCGAGACGTGTACACTATTTAATATTGAGCTTGAGTTTGCATGGAGGTTAGGGTTTGTACCTAGCCGAAGCTCCGTGCCCTGTTGCACAACCCCGCTGACTAGCGAGCCCACTCCCGTTGAGTCGCGGAGGGGGGATAGTCGTCCCATGGCTTCGCTCCTAGAGCCCCTCTTGCCAACTCTTTTTTTTTCTTGAAGATTCTGTTATGCCATTAAAACCTACCTTATCTCTTGTATGCCATTTAAATGTGCAAGTTCCCTTCTCTGCTATGAGTTTTGATTTCACGTCCAACAATATACCATTATTGCTACAATTTTAAAAATATAGAGATTTCTAGTTTGCACAAATGGAGGCCAAAATTGATGATGAGTTGATGACAGTGGCACATAATAAGAGTTGCACAATTAAAAATTGATGACTCGGAAGGAAACCTATACTATATTTTTCCGTAACATAGAAGTGATTGCATATTTGCATAGATGGAATTTGGTGGTAAGGGTTATGGAGGATTTTATGAGGTGTGGGTCTTTCAAAATAAGAGATGGCGCAGAAACTAGATTTTGGGAAGACACATGGGTAGGCTCCTCACCCCTAAAAGAGCAATTTTCCAGCATGTACAACATAGCCGATTATCATGTAACTATGGAGACGATCATGAATCAAGTGCCTATTAATGTCTCTTTTTGCAGAGCTTTAATTGAGGATAAATTGACGGCTTGGCTTAACCTAGTTGCCAAAATAGCCAATGTTCAACTTTCAAATTAGAGGGATGATTTTAGCTGTGATCTACATAATCATGGTCAACTCTATGTGTGATCAATGTATGCGTACTTGATAAACTAGGATAGGATACCTTTTCACTAATAAATTCATTTGGAAATTGAAGCTCTCTCTTAAGGACAATTTAGCTAAGGGGCGTTTGGATCCGTTCATTTGAGGGAATTGAAATCTACTTAATAAATTAGGCTATTTGGCTTGGCATTCCATCACTTTCCAAAGTTCACATATAAGTCTATCTCAAATTCATAGGGTGAGAGATGGAAGTTGATTCTATAGATTATCATCTTACGTTTCTATTTTGCAACTTATAACACGCTCTTCAACTCACTCCCCTACGGTAGAAGTGCAACACATAGGTATCTCTCTCATATAGCCAATAATAATATACAAATATAATCCATATATAACCATATTATTAGCTTAATTAATATGTATCTAAATCAAGGATTCAAACGGGGAATTGGCCTGGTAGCCAAAAGCGTTGTTTCTGTGATCACAACTAAACAATTAAGCACCTTTTTTTATTGTTCCCATGCTAAAACTATTTGGAAAATTGTTCATATTGCTACTGGGTTAGCCCACCTAGACCTACTACGCACAAGCTTAGGGCTGGCTCACGGATATTGGGAGGGAGGATAAAAAAACTGGTTTATGTTGTGGCCGTTGCTATTATTTAGGCAATTTGGTATACTCGTAATGACATTGTTTTTGAGACAAAAACGCAATGTTACTTTTATGCAGGCTATTTTCATATGAGCATATTGGTTGTGGTTTTGGATGCAGCTACAACAGGAAGATAAAAGACATTTCAATTGGCGAGCAAAGTGTTGAAGGTTACCGCTTTAGATGTGTTTGGCAAGTATGGATGTCAAAGTAATAATATCTACATATGATTTTCTTCTATTTGTCTACAATCTTTTTCTTTATTTTGTTTGCAAATAAGCTGATAACATTGTAAGATTTAACTGTGTGCGGTCATAGAGGCTGAAATTTTTCTTTTTTCTAAAAAAGATGGATTTTACTCTTCTTTCCCCAATAAATTGGTGTGTATGTGAGCGCTTTGCGCAAAACCAAAATGTACCTTGACTATCAGGCCTATAGAGGTCACTCCGAATGAATGAAATCAGGTGGAGATCCTCTTCCCTTCTGTCGACTTATAAAAAACTCCAATTTCAAGTTCAGTTAGGATAGAAAGGCTATGAGCCAACGAGAATGGAAAAACAAACCCATGGAGAATCAGTCTGCTTCGTCATGTTCCCATTGCCTATTTTGACCACGGTTGCAAAGATAACCTTATAAAACATATAGATGTAATTGGAGATTAATAGAGGGACAAATAACAAGATAAGCACTAAACAACATCATTAACTAGTTAATTGTGTTTCTGTTGTGCAGACCAACTGGGATGATGTGCATGCAAAAAAAAACCACAACAGTAACAACGATATGAACAAAGTAGAAGAGAGAAGCATGAGCATTGATCATAATCATCTAGATGTTAAGGATTAACACAAAGAGGAGACGGGTTAATTATCATCATTTATTAAGACTATAAGCCAAACGAGAAATTTTTTTTACTGAAATCTTGTTAAGGGGACTGGTCCAATACTCCTCTTTTTAAAATTGCACAAATCTTAAAGCAACCTATTTAACTAATTATTATTATCTCTTGGGTCACGCTAGGTTCCTTGTTGACGGAGACGGGCGCGGATCACACCTCCGCGACTAGCCAAGAGGCCAAGTGGCTGTGCTGTGTGCTCGCCGTAGTGGCAACACCGCACGCCATGGGAACAGCTGAACGCGGGTGCATCGTCCAGTAGTCTCCGTTTCCATGTTGAGGGCCATGCGGTTCCGGACCTTCTGTCGTTGATCGAAGTGGAAAATCATCCAACGAATCAAGCAGGCGGTGCACAAAATTGAAATATTACTGTTAGGCGAATCTATTCAGGTGAATATGGTAATTAATTTTCCTGTCCGTGACGGCTGCAGGCATATACAAAAGTGTGTTACTCAAGGCATTAGAGGCTAAGGTCAGTTTTAATGGCGAGTTTCATTACGTTGTTTACAAGATTGTCATGTCACGTGAAACGAAATGAAACTTGAATGAAATATCCACTCTTCTCAACAGAGAGTTTTGTTCCACGGTTTCATAGGCATTTAATTTTAAGGCTCATAGAGAGTTGATAATCGTGCCAAGAGAGTTTTATCTAGATGAAACCATTTCTTCTCTCTCTTCTTAAATACACTACCATGACATCCAAAATGCCTATGTAGCAACCTATTTAATGCAAAGGAAACTCATGTGAAACTCCCATTGAGACTAACTAATAAGCCAAGGTCGAGTCTGCAGAGATGCGCCAGCGATGTTGCTGCATGATCCTCCATGGCGCAGATTGGGGACGGGGAAAACTTTTTTTTTGAAAAGCGGGGAAGACATTGATTGGGGACGGCGAGGTCTGTTCAACCCCAACCCAACAAGCCAGTGCCGGCGCGCCGCTCACACCGCTCGCGTCCACGAGACAATCATCGCGTAGGTGGGGACATCGGGTTAGGACAAGGAGAGGGAGCATTCGAATGGATTTGAGATCCGTATAATTGTCTTTTTAGGCCAGTCTCAGTGGAATTTCATATCCCTGTTTCCAACACATTCAGATTTTGTAAACAGTGCAGAAGAGTTTCATCCCCATGAAACTCTTTCTACTCCCATAAAACTCTTATCGTCTCTCTCTTCATTAATATGGTGCCACATCAGTATAATTAATGTCCATGAAACTCTGATGAAACCTTTAAGACTGGTCTTAGAAAGAGGAGTACGGAGCAATTCCCTTTTATTAAATTTCAGTTATACTCGACGAATGGGCACCTGCTGCTGGTCCGGCTGCTGGCGAGAATTCCCACCGCCTCGGGAGGATAAAACTTTGTAGATGGCGACGTAGGCCAGCACGGTGGCGGCCATGGCGAGCACGTACCAGGACGTGGCCCAGTCCCTGCTGCTGCCGGTGGCGTAAGCCAGTAGGAGGCCAAGCAGGTCAAGCACGACCACCGTGTACATCGCCCCGACAGGCATGGGCACGCCGGCCACCGGCAGCGCCCCCTGCATCAGCAGTGGCACGACCACGATGACGACGACGGATGCCACGAAGGACGCCGAGTTGCTGTAGAAGAACATGCGGTACCGGCGTGTGTCGGTGTCGCGGAGGACTGGGTCGCCTGCGGCGCCGTGCCCGTTACCGTCGGCTGGCCAAACGCCGCCCGGCGGGACCAAGCCGGCCTGATACGTGACGCTCGCGGCCAGGATCCCCAGCAGCATCAGGTACTTGCACATCCTGTACCGCTCACGGTACTCGACGCTGGCGGAGTGATTGGATTTGGAGTCCCCGCTCCCGGCCTCTGTCTTGTGGTGGCTGTCCGATGGACAGCAATGCCACCACCGCGAAATCAACCTCGGGACGTTGCAATGGAGGATGGCGTGTAGGCCGGTGAAGACGAGCACCACGGCGACCAAGGCGACGACGAAGATGGACGACGCCCGCACCGTCAGCATGGTGCTAGCAGTGTAGGCGCACATCAGGCCGATGAAGCCGGCGCCCATGCAGAAATGGAGCGCGGTCCAGTATCTTGTGCCTGTATTGGACAGGTTGCGGCTCAACAGGAAGACGGTGACGGCAACGGACGCCATGAAGCTTGTGGTATTGCTGTAGAAGAAGGCCTTGTACCGTCTCGGGTAGTTGTCGGCCAGGACCGGGTCGCCCACTTTGTGCGCTTCGTCGCCGGAGCCGTGCTCCAGCCAGAACTTGCCGGGCGGAGTCAGCCCGGCTTGGTAGGTGATGGTGACGACCAAGATTGCAAGGAGCAACAGCAGCTTCCGCTTCTTGTCCAGCTCGACCTCCTCCTTGCTCACCGTCGTCACCGTAGAATCAGAAGAAGACTTTTCGATTACAACATGGATCACCACGTACACAAAGACGACAGCAGCCAAGGCGAAGACATAGATGGAGGTGCGTACATCCCGGCAGCTCCCGGCGACGTACGCTCCCACGAGCGCCAACAGGTCGAGAATGACAGCGGCTTCCAGCGCGTGCCGGCCACCCTGGCTGACCAGTGACCTGCTCTGCACCATGATGAAGACGACAATGGACGCCACGAAGGCAGCCGAGTTGCAGTAGAAGAAGGCCTTGTACCGCCTCGTGTGCGTCTCGAGGAGGACCAGGCCGCCGCTGACGTGCCCGTCGCCGGTCTCCTTCCAAACTCCGCCGGGAGGGTTGAGACCGGCTTGGTACGTGACGGTCACCGTCAGAGTGGCAAGGAGCAGTATCAGAGACCGAGCCTTGTCCAGTGGATTCGTATCGGCCTCACCATTTCGCGACGCTCCGTCCGGTAGTCCTTCTCCTTCAGGAGCTTGTGATGCTAGTGTGCACTGGTTCTCGATGTAGGCGATGATGGATATGCACACGACAACAGCACCGACCAAACAGAGGACGTAGACGCCGACGGCGGTGTCCGTCTCCCTGCAGCTCCCGGCTGCGTAGGCTCCCAGCAGGCCGATCAGCGCCACCGCGACGCACACGTACGGTGCGCTCAGGTGCCCGCTGACCTTGGAAAGCTGCCTGCTCACGAGCAGCGTCATGGTGACGAGAGACGCGGCGAAGGCAGTGGTGTTGCAGACCAAGAACGCCAGGAAGCACCGCGCTTGGCGCTCCAGCAGGATGGGGTCTCCGGCGCGGTGGCCATGGTCATGCTCCCAGAAGCCACCCGGCGGGCTCAGCCCCGCCGTGTACGTGGCCGTCGTCGCGAAGATGGAGACCAGCATCAGGATCTTGCGCCCCTCGCGGTGGAGGTGCCTGCCTCTGCTGCTTTTCTGGGTCCCGGCCGCCGCCTTCTTCGCGTAATGTTGCAGCCATATGGCCACCAGGACGAGCAGGATCACGGCGGCGCTGAGTGCAGAGGCGACGACGGTGATGGCAGTGCCCCTGCAGGCGCCGGTGACGTAGGCCAGCATGAGGCAGACCAGGTCGAGCACCATGGCGACACGCACGGCCAGCAGCGTGCGCATGGCGTCCTTCCTCAGGAACAGCAGGAGGACGACGATCACGAGCGACGCCGCGAACGCCGTGGCGTTGACGTGGTAGAACACCCTGTACCGGATGGGTCGGGTGTCGGGCAGGATCGGGTCGCCGGCGCGGTGGCCGTCCTCGGTCTCCAGCCAGACGCCGCCCGGCGGGTCCATACCGGCCACGTAGGTCACCGTCGCCACCAGGATGGCGAGTAGGAGGAGGTACTTGCGCATCTGCCATGTCCGGTCCTTTCTGCCGAGCTCCGCCGCTTGCCCAGCGTTGCCATTTCCAATGGACGAAGGCATGGCGGCACGCAGTGCCTCTGTGGTAAATGAATGAATCAGGAGGCGCAAGTGTTCTTCGCCAATGTCAAGCAAACGGCCTGTCTGGTGATAAATAGCCCCGGCCACGTGATCACATCTCTGCAAAGCTTTTGGCATGGTCGCTTCGTTCTTCAAGTTGTGTTGGATTCGTTTGCCTGAAAATAGGTTACGTGAGGAAGCGTCTGCACAGAATAAATTCCTTGTTGCCGGAGCGACGCCTTTCGTATATTATTCCTAAAATGTTGGGGAGTATTTGGTACATCGTATACATGTGCAAGCTCCTACTAGCCAGTTATTAGTTATTAAAGTTAGAATGTGCTTAAACCCTAGCAGGCGACTTGGAACCTTTTTGCACTGTAGATGTATTTTAATTTGACATGCGTCTTTGTGCAACTGAAGAATGTTTTCTTTTGTGCGTCACATCCAACCATTGGGCACTTTGTTCCTGGTTGGAGTGGCTTTCCTAAAGCTAACCATACAAGGGACGGCGTAACGGGGTAGGTGTACTTTTAACAATCATGTGATATAGTGATGACCATGGCACATCAGGGATGCACAATTAAAAATTGATGACGCAGAAGGGAAAATATACTGTATTTTTTCGTAACATAGAGGGACTCGTATTATACTTTGGATTGCATAGATGGAATTTGCTCGTCTTTTTTCTCAATGAATTGGTGTGCCGATTCCCCTCCGTGTTATTGATATCGATAATTATATATAACGGGTGACCGGATGAAGACAAACGCACCTAAGCCACGCCGAACTCGGTCCACCCATGCTGCACGTCGTCTCCCACGCTCATCCTTATCCTTTACTCACTCACTCTCGCAGCGCTCCTTCCATTCTACTACCACCCCTCCCGCCCACCGGGACGGACGCCGCATGCCAACTCGCTGATGTCCTACGCCGCCCACCGGCGCTCCCTCCCTCACTCCATCCCCCTCCCGCGACCTCTATTGCTACCCTGCACCCCCAGCGACCTAGCTCTCGCTCCCCCCACCGAAGACAAGAACGACAACAGCGACTCCAATGAGGTAGGTCGGTCCTTCTCTAGATCTGAGCCCTCCTCCTCCTCTGAATCTGAGGGACGCGGCGGTGGCTATGGTTCCGGCGAGCTTTGGGTCATATTCCCTCCTTCCTTCGACGAACTCGAAGGTGATGGGGACAGGAGCTGGAGCAGCCTGCATCTCGAACCCATCCCTTCTGCTGTTTGTACGTTTTTGCTGTTTTTCTCCCGTGTTGCCATAGGTTTTTTTATGCTACAACAGATGATTTTCGAATGTTGCAATGAGATTTTTAGGTCGTTGCAACAGATGTTTTTGCGATGTTACAGTACTTCTATTTGAGATGTTGCAGTACATAATTTTCAATGTTGCAGCACATAATTTTCGATGTTGCGGTAATTACTTTTTTAATGTTGCAGTACATGTTTTTTCGATGTTGCATACATATTTTGGCGATGTTGCAGTACATAATTTTTTATGTTGCAGTACATAATTTTTTATGTTGCAGTACATAATTTTTGTTGTTGCAATACATATTTTTTTTATGTTGCACTATATATTTTTGCGATATTAGTATTTATATTCCGATATTGCACTATATAGTTTTTTTTCCATATGTTTACAATATTGCACTTGAAGTGTTATGTGCTCTTTTTAGGACAGGGACGCGGTGGAGAACATAGGATAGGGGTGCGGTGGACACAATTCTATTCCATTACGTTTCGATCTGATTGTGCGGGGGAAAGGGAGCGGCTTTTGGACGCAGCGCTCACACCAGACGTCTCGACGCTAGGATGCCCGTATTGTTATTGCTCCAATCCATGTTACACAAATGTATTGTCTTTAATTTTCACAATAGCTCTCTTTTGAATCCAATTTCAAGTTCGATTAGGACATAAATGCAATGAGTCGATGACAACTCATCATGTTCCCATCGCCTATCCTGACCAAGGTTGCAAACGAAATTCGTGGAATTTCTGACCTTCTAAAAATGCTTTTACTTGCCAGGTGCATGTGTGAAGTCCAAAGGTTTGCACTGTAGAGTTTAGAATAGGCGCAGCTGGAGCTCCATACACCGATACTACCTCCCCAGTTTTCCATAGTTGTTACAAGGGCACTCTGAACTCAAAGATTTCAAGGCACCGACCTTATATACAACGGGTCAATGCAGGTTTGCACCAACCATGCCACAAAAGTTACAACAGCATTTCAAGGCTAGTATCTGATAGCCAGCTGTTAAAGGTTGTTCATTTCTTCTAAAGAAAATAGAAAAGGGCGAAAGGTTCTTGGTTTCCAGATAAAGTTTGACAGCGCAACACAAATACAATACTAATGCAAGCATGCAATCTTTGTGTTG
This sequence comes from Saccharum hybrid cultivar R570, assembly GCA_038087645.1. Lineage (NCBI taxonomy): Eukaryota > Viridiplantae > Streptophyta > Magnoliopsida > Poales > Poaceae > Saccharum > Saccharum hybrid cultivar. The sequence continues at coordinate 6,117,257 of JAQSUU010000198.1, forward strand.
TCTAAGTCCCAAAATAGCTGCCACCGGTTACCATATCCTGTGCAAAATGATGCCCATCGATCAGGCTGTTCTAGCAAACAGTTCACACTAGTTATCTTCCTAGATGCGATCCAGCCAGCTGCCGAAGCTTTCCTGAGAACCAAACTGAATGTCCTGTCGGAATACGAAAGAAATAACACGATCAGATTTGTCAGAGCAATTAGCAAACATACTGGCACGGTCGCACCGAGAATAGCGAAGGATAAGCTTACAGCAAGCTGAAGATCTGGAGGCGTTCCAAGATCCACATTAGTGAGATCAGGCAACCCGTATCCATTCAGGTTCCAATCAAGCATATCATTCCTGCATTGGGACAGAATCGGATGGTCCCAGGGAAGCAATGCTTCATCGTTTAAGGAATTTGGGTCTTCACGACAAAGGAGAGGTTCATCTGAGTTCGACTGAGCCCGAGATGACCCTCCAACAAGCTGCTGTTCTTCAGCTACAGCACACCATGCAGGATTCATAGCATCATCCTCCAGGCTAACAACAGGCATGGTAGGCTCGCCTTCGCCGTCCAGTAGTAGCTGTATCGAAACTACAAACTTAGAGCAGTGGAAATGGTCATGGAAACAAGACTATGGCAATGCACCAACGGGAATTGCAAGCATGTAAGATTTTATCTAGCATGCCAAAAAGATTAGTGCACATATTTCTAGGAAGCTCTCATCTCTATCAATGAAATAGGCACACTCTCGTGCCCCTTCATTCCAGAAATATATATTTCCAGGATACTGATACTCTGATAGAGATTATGTACTTTAACAAAAAAAGATTATACAAACTCTATCTATAAACTATTGCTAATGTTTTTTGGAGCTGATTTTGAAACATGGAGGGTTAATATGTCTGTCAGATCTTAGTGGGAGGTAATAGAGGTTCTAAGACAAAGCTAAGTGCATATCAGTTTCAATTTCTCTTCATATGCCTACTTGTGTAATTTTCGACAACTTGTTTATGCTCTGATCTAGCAATTTCTCGTACATCACTGTGATTCCAAAAGAAGTTAATGAGTTACCTGATCCTGCAGGATGGGAATATTCTGCTCAGTTTCACATGGACTATTTTTAGGATGGCGTGGCTTCGGTGTGATTGTCTTTGGAGTTTTCGGACCAATCACTGAAGCAGGTGCATCAGGTTCCTCATAAGCAGTTTCTGTTTCAGAAATTTCCATACTCTTATTTGGCAACTGGCAGAAGATTTTAGATACTACAAGCTCCCCGTCCTTTTCGTTTTCCTCTTCTCCAAGGTGATACTGGTGCATTACCCAGTTAGCTCTATCAGGCTTTCCACCTCTTTGCGAAGTTTTGTACAGCACCAGTATCTTCTTCCAACCTTTTATAACACCATTGTCATATATGGGTTTGGATCTCCCTGTCTTGTGCCATCTCACATGCTCATCAGGAACAGTGTGATCGCTGCAGTTGATGATCCTTCTACGCTTGCGCTGTCCACAACCATACGCGTTTGAAGCTCTATGGAAGAAATAAGCATTGCTACCATCTGTTTTCATACCTACGAGGTCAATAAAAACAAAATTCAGAATGTGAATACACCAACAGATTCATAAGGAACTACACCATCTCAAGACATAAATATATACCAGGAAGATTTTCAGGATGTGAATAGCAGATTCCCTCATCATTGTCTATAGTTGGAATAAATTCATCAATGAGCACATGTGGTCTTGAACCTCCCAGGCCAACTTTTTGTTCTAAATGTTCAAGCAACTCCAATTCAGAAGGATCAAACTTGACTCCAGCAGGCAGCCCAGGCCACTGCATGGCAACCTGCAGAAATTGAAATGCAGGAAAAGCTTGCTCAGATATGTAACATCTACAACTGAATATGACCTGAGAGCCAAATACCCATTCTCCAACAACATAAACAGAACAAATGTACTTACATCGCTGTTATCAATAACATAACTGCAGTTTGGGCATTCCCTCCGTGCTTCTGCAACCAGTTCACTTATTTGGCGATTGGTGCTAGGAGCTGCGTATCTTATTTTCTTAGCAATTCCCCTACCAGTTATCAGCCATGACCTGTACCATAAGGAGCATATTGGTGCTGGTCCCAAAAGAAGTACTTGTACAAGATAATTTGAAGACAAACATGCTCAAATAGTTAAAATACATGTATTTTAAGCTAGTGTCTATGTGTAACAAAAACAGAGTGATTTGATCCCCCGTCCTCGAAAATAAAACCCTGGCAAGACCAATTGGTGGCTGGACTCCAGTGGCAAATCATAGACTGAACAACACAACATTGACACTACTAAACCTTATCTTAAATGTTGTAACCACAGGAAGCAAGCCTAGCAAAAATGTTTTGTCACACATCAGGGCAGAGCATATGCTCTGTTTCTCTGCTCCTTTTCTTTTGTTACTTATCCCCAATCTGGGCATGACTGCAAAACTGACCATGATAAATTTTGACTCGAAGCAGTGTGCTAGTGCTAATACAAGTAATTGTAATCCAGGGTCTTTTGAAGCTAATGCTACACATCGGTCATCGGTACTACCCTGTTGCGATTCGAATACAATGCAAACTTCTGTAGTTTCGATTATCGAAAAATCCGGTTTCGCTCACAAGCCACAGCACCGGGCCAAGGCAAATCCGACATAGGAACTAGCAAATCATCCAGTCTTATTCCAGTCCGATCCAAATGACAGGCAACGCGACCGAGAAGTTGCAATCCTAAAGGGCGCGCGGGCGCGCGTGCGGACGGGAGGGGTGTATAGAAGAACTGAAGAAGGAACCCTCGCAGCACTAAACCCGCCCCCAACCAAACCTGATGCCCACGAGGAAACCACGAACTAAAAGCAAAGCCCTAACGATGAAGATGTCGAGAGAGAGAGAGAAAGACGCGGAGGACGACGATTAGTACCTTGCCATGGTGGCGCGCGCCGCGCGGGGTCCGACCACGCCTGCGCAAGCGGAGAGGAACGCCGGGCGAGGCGGCGGAACGGCGCCTACTGGCTATCGCGCCCGGTCCCGGTTGCGTGCGCGGCCGGATTAGACGACCCCCACGACCGCGCGCCGACCAATTATATAACACCTCCCAGTCTCCCACTCCCACTCGGAAATCGGAAGGCGGGAAAGCTCGCGGCACGGCGGGAACCGGGAAGGCGGCGGTGTGCTCGCGCTCGCGCTCGCGGGCCGGGAGACGCGGAGCCTGTCTGGTCGCCCTGCTCCTGGCCCCCCTGCCCTGGTTGTTTCTCCGAGCTCGCCTTTTTGTCTCGGGAACCCAATCGCTGCTGCCCTCGCAGTAACGCGGGCGGCGACCGTTGCAGCTTCCTTCGCCCCGACCCTTTACTTCCTTCGCACACCGTGCACGCGAACCGAGAGCGCTCGCTCGTTCGTCGTTTCGTTTCGTTCCTCGCTGCTGCTTCATCGCGGGGGGCGGGCGAGGCCCATGTCCATGCCCCGAAGCCGCTCCCGCGAGCCCAGCGTCTGTCCAAGAATAGGCGGCTCGGCCCAGATCGCGCGCGTGAGGCGTGGCCCCGTTTCCTTTCCCTCCTCGGCCACGTTTGTTATGGGCCGAAATGTGCAACGCCCGTTCTGCGTCCGCGTCGTGGGCTCCTCGCTGGAGAGAGAGGCGACAGCATGACTCACAATCACCAAAGATTTCCGCCAGATGACTGGATGCTCACTCCGGTCCAGTCGTTTCTCTGCCTTTTTTTATGAAGAAAACTGAGAACGCTGACCTCATTTGTGATTCGTCACGTGCAATTACTGTTACTACGGTACAGGCGTGGAGGCAGAATCCATTCACAAATCACAAGTGACCAAAAAAAAAGTGAACCACCACCTGCCATCTTTTCGGTATGACTTGTCGCGCACAGATCTGCTTCCTCCACCTAGTTTTCACCTACATCCCTTGTCTTCACCTCGGCGCCTTGCCCTGGTCGGTTCGACGGTTCCTCTGCATCTGGATCGATCGAATCTGAACAGCGTAGCAAAACAGTGTTCAGTTACAGTAGGTTTGAACTTTGAAGGCACGTTCAAAAGGATGGTCGCAAAGTTAGCTACGTGCCTCGCTCTACTTGTCCACCACAACATAGCATTGCACAAAAAAATAAAAACGGTAATGCTCTAAATCGGACCTCCATCTGCTCGGACATGACGCTACGCTACCAAAAACTCACGCTCTTTCGTTTCTAAAAAAAATTATTCATCCACTTGTTTATATCCACTCATTTCTCTTCCTATCGCTCTTATCCGCCTGCCGCCTCTGAGCGCACGGCTACTGGCCCTATGAGGCGCCGCGCACGGCCGCTTCCAAGGCGCACCGCTCGGCCGCTGGCTTTGCCAGGCACGACGCACGGCCGCCTCCGAGGCGCGGCGCTCGTCTGTCGGCCCTACCGGACGCGGTGCGCTGCTGCCCTCTCCAAGTCGCTTGGTCGCAGTCGCATCACTGCTCATGCAGCTGATGCCTCCCTTCCGTGATGTGCAGCTACTACCGCCGGCCCACCGTCTACAAGCGTTGTCAGGCCGCTGCCTCCGGAACACCACACACCGATGAGCCTCCATTCTACCGAGCAGCAAGGCGATATTGAGTTGAAAGCACATGTTGTAAGAGTATGTTTCAATTGTTTTAGAGATATATTGCAAGTGTTTCATATAGAATTATAGATATTGCAAAAATCGATCATGATGTTGCACATATTGTAATGGTTGTATACGTATGTTGCAAGCGTCTATTCTAAATGTTTCATCTACTTTTTCAGACGTATGTTGCAAGTGTGCTTATTTAGATGTTGCATATGTTTCACACATATGTTGCAAGAGTACGTTAGAAATGTTTTAGCTGTTTCAATCTTATGTTGCAATAAGTGTTTCATGTTGCAAGTTGCAAGTTTTTTAAGTGGATATTGCGCATGTTTCACATACATATTACAAGTGTATGTTCCAAATATTTCACCTGCTTTAGACGTATGTTGCATTCAAATGTTTTATGTTGCAAGTGTTTCGTGTTTTAGAGGTATGTTCAGAGAGTCATGGAGCACGGCCCAGGCGCCGGGGGAAGGGGCGCGGCGAGCTTAGGGCCAGGGGGCCTGGGGACGGGGCGTGCTCGTCCTCGTCCCGGCTCCCGGGTCCAGCTCGCGCAGAGAGAGAATGGGGTCAGAGGGAAGGAGCGGCGAGCACAGGGCAGAGCGAGATAGATGGGGGTAGGGTACGCGTGCATGGCGGGACAATGCAGACGGGGATGGACTACAGTGATACGGAGGGTGCGGCACATTTCTGCTAGGCCGTTTGGTACCTGCAGTGAAATCCTGTCCATCGAACCTCCGGGCGCCAGCATTTCCAAATAAAAAGGCTGACGTGACGAACGGGAAAAAGGATGGACTACGATCGCCGGTTCGAGTCGTGCCGTACCAACCGATACAACGTGTGCGCGATGGTCGTGCGGTCGAACGACTCCTATTAGCCGGTCAACACTCTCAAGCGATCCATAAATGCACAGAAAAATGAAGCGCTGCAACTTAGGTCCTGTTTAGTTCCCAGAAAATTTTGCAAAATTTTTCAGATTTCCCTTCACATCGAATCTTTGGACACATGCATGAAGCATTAAATATAGATAAAAAATAAAACTAATTACACAGTTTAGACGAAATGGACGAGACGAATCTTTTAAGCCTAATTAGACCATGATTGGACAATATTTGCCAAATAACAACGAAACGCTACAGTGCCGTTTTGCAAAATTTTTTGCATCTAAACCAGCCCTTAAGCTGAACGCACAACTAACAGTGGCTAATAGTACCAGCATCACAACACAAGTGCCCCCTTGCAAAAAAAAAGAAAGAAAATAACAGTACTAGTGGGTAGCTGCCTGCCCTCTCCCACAAATTCCCCACGCGAATCATACAGCTGGAGTAGTTTTCTGAAAGTTTCTACTGCAGAATCGGCCAAATAAGAGCGGCCACATGATGGCGTAAGTGGTAGCTGTAGCTGTCACAAGTTTCGCTGCTTGGTCCTCGCCACGAGCGCCATGGCAACCCACCCACGGCCACGGGTGGGCGCTGCAATCAACGCAACAGTGGTCGCGGTAGTACGACTCCGTGATGGAACGTTAGTTGGAACTTTTTTTCAGTGCAGCTTGGAAGCTGGCCGCTAGCAACGGAGCCAATCTTTTTCAATCTTTTTCACCTGTTCGGCAGGCTGTTTCTACGGCTTATAAGCCGGCTGTGGCTGTTTTACTATGAAAAAAAATACTGTACCACAATTAATAAGCCGTGCTGATAAGAGTAACCGAACAGGGTGTTTATTTTCCTGGTGTGCCACTCGTAGCACGACGACCGAGCGTGGCCGTGCCGTGCGGACGAGTCAAACCAAACGCTATCTGCGGCGACGTGGAGCGAGATCCGACCGAGCCGATGGGGACCCGACACGGCGATACGGGCGGCGACGAGGACGCCGTACGCGCGTTTGCCTTGCCCCCGAAGGACCCCAGAGAGACGAAGCGGTCGTGGACGGCGCTCTTCGGGGCCAGGTCAAGCATGGCAGCGACGCCACATCTGTACTGTACCCCCGCGCCGTACGCGTCCCCAGGCCGCTTGTACGCGTAGATTGCCTAGGCTCTTAGCAGTACATCCCTGGAAAAAAAGAAAATCTGCGGATGACGGCGGTCCTGTTCATCTAGTTTATAATCCGTCTTATTCAGCTTGTTTTTTCAATCGAAACAGTATTTTTTTCTCACAAAAAATCAGCCAACAGTTTTTCAGCCGGCTTATAATTCCAGCCGAACGGAGCCGGCGCCAGCAACTGCAACTGCAACTACAACTAGGTCGGCTCCAATCAGCGCAAATATCTTGCACTTGTAGCACGGAACATCGCAACGCTCGGCCGGCTGAAAAATGCTCACAGCCAAGCTGAGGATTATTGCATTATATCACTGGAAATGGAACCATCAACCATCACGCTCGCTCAGGCCGGAACACTTTTCTTCCTTAATTAAAAAATCAACCATCACGCTCTAGCTCCACGTCATGCCGCTGAAACAAGTTCAAGTAGCGCATGCCCAAGGCTGAGATGGTTTTTGAAGGGTTTTTCTTCTTGCAACTTGTAATTTATTATTAGTCCAGCCTTATATATGGGTCTAGGCCCACCTAAGCCAAATATGGAGCAGAAACCCTTTTGGTCTATGGAAGAATATAGAAATCTTTCAGCAGCTCTGCAGCTGTACATAACCTCCCTCAGGCCTCAGCTGGACTGGACCACTGTTGAGGATCGTGCAATGCAGGCACAGGGCACAGCGAGGCAGCAGCAACAGCAATACGCGTAGGGCCGCACCCGCTACAAGCCATACGACCAGCCAATTCGCCGCATTGTTTGTCAATCTGGCTGAGGCCTTGTTTAGATCCCAAATTTGGGATGCAAATTTTGCATAGTAAATGTCCCGTTATACTGTAGCAATTTTGTTTTTATTTGGTAATAATTGTCCAAATATTGATTAATTAGGCTTAAAATATTCGTCTCGTAAAGTACAACAAAACTGTGCAATTAATTTTTGATTTCATCTACATTTAGTACTCCATATATATGCCGATATTTTGATGTGATGGAGAATCTTCTTTTTGCATAGTAAAATTTAGGGTGGAATTTGGGGATCTAAACAAGGCCTGAAGTGGACGCCCGACAACAACAGCCTGTTCCCACCAGCTCAACTCCATCCAGGCACCACACAGACACATGCCCCGCCTCTCACGGTCACGGCACGGGTCGCTCGCTCAGCACAATCAAACAAACAAATCCTTCGCAAATGCATATAAACCTCTCGGTCTCAAGATGGATATTGGGTTACCCAACTTCAACCGTCCATCCTAGACAGCATTGACACTATGCACATCTTACCAACCAGCAACTACCATAAAAAAGAGCACCTTTTTTTGCATGGAAATCAACCAGCTTGCCTTTATGTGGGATCAAAGTTTGAATTGCGAGACGTCAGGCGTTTTGAATAACAGAGAACAGAAGACATCCCAGAGAATTGTTATGATATAGAGCCGCTGTCAATCAATAATCAGAAACTAGAATAAAAGCATATATGACTCAGGTAACAACTAGGTAAGTGAATGGCAATGTACATCACAAGGCGAGAGCAAAGTAGGAAAGAATCTGAATGTCGCTCGGTATGAGATCTACAATAGTAGTTTTGAGTTCATATATCAATCATGGAAGCAATGAATAAAAACTCAGGTGGTATAAAAGCACACACACACACTGCTGAGCTCCTCTGCAAAACAAGAACTTAGCCGCGATCAAAGCATGCCCTATGCTGTTGTCAGGCCTTCCATGGTTTCCATTACACGGTACAAAATCTCATGAACTCAACCCCACCAGCCAAGCGATCACTCAACTAAGTCAGCCAATCGTATCAGATACAGCCCCGCAACAGCAGGGCGCTCCTCCAAGGGGGACATCCGCGAGCGACGTCCGTGCACCTCAGGTCATGATGCAGACAGTAGCAGCTGCCTAGCCACTCTCTCTATTGCAGTTGCCTGGAAGAAGATATCTGTACCGATCGTTCTGCTCCAGCAGATAGGCGGGGAGATGAACAGCAGAGAATGTACTTGGAATAGGCCCCAGCTTGGCAATGATCTCTTGGAATGTGTATTCTTCAGGGAGCATGTCGAAAAGATCAGCTCCTTCGCAAATCACGTGCTGAATCCTCTTCGGGTTTAGGAAGTACTTGAATCTGATCCGGTCGACGTGACTGTAGGCTTTCATCTTGAAGATGAAATCATTTATGTAGCGGAAGCAAAAGCTGCAATGCCACCCTGAATCAGCCAGAAGTTCATCTGTTTGCCGGAAATGTGCATACCTCGTCTTTCCAGCTCTGTATCTGTGTACTGAAGCCCTCCAGCTCTTGTCATCAAGTAAAAACTGGAATGAGTAGAGATAGTTCCTGAGCTGGAGATGAAGTATCTCAGGAATGTCATCGCACCATCTCAAGAGGTTGATGGTATGCCCACTTGGGATCTCATCAACATCAGACATGATCAACAGGTCATCATCCGTGATGCCTGCAATCTTAATGAGCTGATCGAGAGCAACCCTTTGATACGATTCCTCGACAAATGGGTTTTCTCCCTTCACAAACCTTCCGCCTATCATACCATAGGTCAACCGTGATTCAGCAAAGTCAAACCGCTGGCGGTTTTCCTTGAAGTGAAGGTCCTTCTTTATGCCAGTGAAGGTTGAATTGGACTCAAGCAGCACAAATTCTGACACATACGGGCTAAGCTCGTGCCAACGGATATCAAGGATGTCAAGCTCATTGCTGAAGAGCACAGCATCAAAGACACGGCGTGGAGTCTCCCTGACTTTCCATCCATGCAACTTGCAGAGGTTATCCATCGAGACATTTTCATGATAGTAGTGAGGGCGTATTGTGAAGGGCTTCGGGGGCTTTTCCCAGATTGGTCGGAGGAAGTAAGTCACCTTCTGGCCATGCACATATATGGCAAAGATCAGAATTGGCACACCAATCAGTAGAATCAAGAGAACCCTCAGATCAAATCCCCGCAGTGCGCACTTCAGCCTTGACATGCTCAGGACTGACTTTGAACCAAGCTGCAAATAATATCAGGGAGCAAATAAGAAATCAGCATGCACCAATACACATCAGAACAAGGCATAAATTAAACTAAAAGTTAACTGGAGAGCTACAAGATGCGACTGTTACAATGAACTGTATTCTGAAACAGCACTGATCATTCCATAATCAAGAGTCAGGAGATCACTATTGCAGCAGGAAACCACGAAAGGTTAAAAAACGATGAAACCTAGTGCATTGCAGCCAGAGCCATTGGCACAAAAAAAAGGAAAAATTAATTTTACTAAACATGAGAATGCCAAATAAATAGGCTACATGAGCGTATGACCATTTGCTGGTAGACACATAAAAAATTGGACACCCAACTGACATAGCACCATGCCACCATGAAGCCAACGGCTAAACATAGGGAACGTCACAGCCATCACGAACTACTAGGTTGAGAGCACGAGCTTCTAAAGATCCGCCGCGCCGTGAGTGTGCAGCTGTGTCGAAGGCCATCAAAATAATGCATGTACAGTAGATATAGATTATAAAGAAGTAACCGGTGGTCTGGTGGAATATTCGCATTTTCTCTTTTAAAAATAATATCTCTATCAGTGATAGGCTGGTGCGGATCCACCAACAGGAAAGCAAACAGCTAATTATATTTTTATATTTTATTTAATAATAATATAAAGGAAGGAAAGAACAGCCTGTAAAATTACTTTTGTGGCATGAACCTCACCATCTACTGCACGGGAACCAATCGGGAATTGTTCAAAAAAGTGGAAACTTTTTCAGGGAAAGGAAAGACAGATTCCGAGACTAGGCCGGACGACCCGGTTCATCCAGGTGGGAGAGATTCTAGCGCAAGCGATTCAGCGAGCATATGCAATCCCCCAGGAAGAGGAAACTCGAGGGTACCCCCAATCCACAACAGGAACCCTGCTGCGATTGGCAAAATAGCAGCGCGAACACGAGCAATTGGAGCGATCCAAAGACCGAGGCAAGCAGGAAGCAAGCGGCTCAGCGTTGAGCAAAAAACGCGTTTAAGCAGCGTGGAACAGGAAAAGACAGGCACCGCGACAACCGCGTGGCTGGCTCCCCCGGCGAACCAGGCGATCCGCAGGGGAGTGAGTACACGCGGGCGTTGGTCGAGAAAGGGACAGATCTGTCTGGGTGGAGAGCCGGAGCGGAGCGGGGCCTCACCTCGCTGTCGCAGACGCCCTCGCAGATGCCGTCGGTCTTCTTGCGGTTGCAGTAGCCGGCCTCCATGGCGCCGAGGACGACGAGGGCGCGGGAGAAGAATCAGCAGGAGCACCACGCCCACCGCCGCCGCCTGGAGCGGAGCGGAGCGGGTCAAGACGGCACGCGCCTGCCGCTTCCCCGCGCGGGCCCAATGGCGCGCACGATCGGCTCCTCCGCCCTCTCCCCGGTCGCCGCCGGGAGCAGAGCCCGAACCTCGCCGCCGGCAGCCGCGTGCCTCCTCTTTCGCGTCCTCGCCCTCAAGGGGTTCGCGCGTTCGCGTCCCGGTCCCGGTCTCCTCTCCTCCCTCCTGGTGAGCGAGGGAGGATACGCGGGGCGCGGTGGTGATTTCGGGGGAGCGGCTGGGGGTGGGAGCGCAAAGGGTAACGGTGCGAGGAGGGGTCGAAGAGGGGAATTGCTGAGATGCGATGCGAGAAGAGGGGATTCCGGCAACCGTCTAGTTATAGCCGTTTGGGGGTGGCGTGCTTCTGATTGCGCGTGGGCGTGGCAGTGGCTCGCTGGCCGACGAGGGGAGAGGGGAGACCCGGGACGGGGAAGAGAGGTGCGGCGGAGAGCTGGTCTTTGTTTGTCCTCGTGCTGCAGGGGGAATCGGCCATCTTGCTTATTATTAAAAGGCGCCGATGTGGCCTAAGCACAAGACCGTGTCGTGTTAGGTCAGTGTTAATGAGGATTTTATAGAGTTTTATGGACATTAAATATGCTAACATGGCACTGTGTTAATGAAGAGAGATGATAAAAGTTTCATGGGAGTAGAAAGAGTTTTATGGGGATGAAACTTTTCTGTATTGTTTCCAAAATTTAAGTGTGTTGGAAACTGAGACATGAAATTAGCATTGAGACTGGCCTTAGACTCATTTCTTTAATTAATTAATAAATCAGATACTACAAAAACAGATTATGTGAAATCCAAAATACCTATTTGAGGATGTTTTTAAATAAATCCCTTCCCTCTTTGGCTCTTTTATTTATCTTTTTGGCTTGGCTGTTTCGGTTAGGAGATGTTGGTGTGAATGTGGCCATGTTTGGGGTTTTGGCCGTTGCCGTTTGGGCACCACAGCAGGCTCCAGCTCACGCTCGTCAGCCTGTTGTGCAGGTTGGATTTGGAGGTCAGATGATGGTGATGAGGTGGAGGATCCGCTCTGAGACGAGACGAGATGTAATGATAAGGGCATCTCGCATTCTCGCTCGGCTCTGCCTGCGGGATGCTTCGTGTAAGCTGATGATGTGCTTTTGCCTTGCCTGTACGAGTATTATTTTTTCTCATCAGTTCCTTTTTCTTCCCCTTCTTTTGATAAGGGGCTGTATGATCAAATGATGATGGATCATGTGAAGTACCGTGTGTGGTCTTTTTCTCCGCGTACGATGTCTTTATCCTGTGACTTTCCATTCACGCAGTTTACAGAATGACAGAATATATAGTACTTATTATAACCTAGGCCTTATTTAGCCCTTGTTTAGATGGTAATTTTTTTCAACTCTAGCTACTGTAGTATTTTTGTTTGTATTTGATAATTATTATCCAATCGTAGACTAACTAGGCTTAAAAGATTCGTCTCGTGATTTACTATTAAACTGTATAATTAATTATTTTTTTACCAACATTTAATGCTCATGCATGCGTCTAAAAATTGATGTGATGGAGAGAGAGTGAAAAAACTTGGAATTTAGGAGCAATCTAAACAAGGCCTTAGATGATGGGAAGTTAGAATTTTTCTAACTGTAGCACTTTCGTTAGTATTTGACAAATATTATTCAATCATACGCTAACTAGGCTCAAAAGATTCGTCTCGTGATTTACAATTAATCTGTGCAATTAGTTATTTTTTTTACCAACATTTAATGCTCATACATGCGTCTAAAAATTGATGTGATAGAGGGAGAGTGAAAAAACTTGGAATTTAGAAGGCAAGAGAACAAGGCCCTATCTAAAATATAGAACTTCGTATCAAAATGTAATGGAATGAGTAGCTTCGTGATAACTGTTAAATCCATTAGGGCAAGACAACATTTGCATAGTAAAATAAAACTAGTAGTACGTGACAAGGCGGTATAATAATAATAATAATAATAATAATAATAATAATAATAATAATAATAATAATAATAATAATAATAATAACATTTTGCACCACATGTATCGGCAGAAAATTTTCCGCTCGGCATTTCTAGTTACGGTCATGTGCCACAAAATTAATTGCTCGATTGAAACTCGTTATTTAGCATTTACTCTCCTTTTCTTTTCTTTTCTTTTTTGCTTCATGTTAACTGTTAAATCCATTAGGGCAAGACAAAATTTGCATAGTAAAAACTACTCCTACTTGATAGGCGGCAGTAAAAAACAGTAATAGGATATTTTTGCACCACGTGTCTCGGGAGAAAATTTCTCCTACTATATAATTCTATTTACGGTCATGCACCAGAAAATTAATTGCTCGATTGAAATTCGTTATTTAGCTAAATCAAGAAAAGCTCCATTGAACAAGTCTTTCAGAAAGTCAGTCAATAGAACATTTAGCCCCCGTCACGCTTTTTTGAGTTGCGTCTTAGCCTTTGCATTTTCTGAAAGAGGAATATGTCAAGACTGCCTTTTTGTGTCGTGTTTGAGCGAAGGAACAACAGAGGTGAGCGCCAGGTACACCTCAAAGCCAGCGAAAACTACCCAAGCAGGGGGTGCTTGGTTCCTCTTAGTCGCTGTCCCATCAAGATGTTTAAACATATGTAAAGATGTTCAGAAACACAAGTATTGACCCTGTTGGTGTATGCTGAAATTTGGCTTATGCTGATACTTATGCTGAAATGTTGTGAGAGAAAAATATTGTTTCATAGCTAAAAAGTAGCTCAAGCAATATCTATCTTCATAACAAGGCCATGATATGGCAGTTCTTTAGTAGCAAAACCACATTGTAGAAACCCTATGTTCTGTTGTGAGTCCTCTAGGTGCAAGTGCTCTGTAATTACAGAAAAATAATATTGCTCAACTTTTTTGAATATCATCCATTGGCAGCCACAGTTTAATCAGGTAGGTATCCGGCACACCAAAAATAACACATGTTTTAATGCACTTTATTATTTTAGAATTTTAATATTTTTTTCTTAACAACTACTCCCTCCGTGCAGCAAATAATACATTTCAAGTATATGACTAAGTCAAACCATTTTAAGTTTAATTAAATTTTAAAATAAAACAATGTCTATGATACCAAATTATACTATTAGATTCGTTATGAAATATATTTTCATTAGTATTGTTGTTTTGTGTTATGAATATTTATATTATTTTTTATAAATTTTTTCAAAATTGAAAAAATAGAGTTAGAATTGTATCATTGTCAGATCGTGATAGTAGCACGAAGTAGAACTGGGAACCATTCCTTATGCTACCTGGTGTTGTATAAATAGTTGAGACAGAGTTAGACCCAGTGAGAAAGCTACATAAATAGCGGGGGGGACTAGCGGTTACTGAGCTGCATTATTGAGCTTGGCGCCACACCTATCAAATAGGCAGCATGCTAAAAAGAACACAAGGATCCATTCGGAATTTCGAAGTAGAAATTTTACAGAAATCATACACGAATCTAATAAGAATCAGTTCAAATCCATATTAAAAAAACGTAGGAATATGAGAAAAAATCGTGTAGGAAAAAGGCATAAGCTTGGCGGAGGAGGACAGGAGGCCAGTGAATGAAAAGCAAAGCAAGCAGCTCAATCCACACGGCAAACGCCCAGGCTTCCCAGCGTATGCCGGCCGGCATGCACTGTCGCCGGCGGCCAGACTCGTGGTGGTCGTTGTCGGGGACATGATTTCAACGAAATGGCCGGAACAGCACGTTCGGCTACGTACTTCCTCCGTATATTTAGAAGTCGTTTAGGATAGCCTCCTTCGTATCAGATTTATAAGTTATTTAGGACAGCGATATGGTCTTCAAAACATAACTTTGACATCTTATTTTTATAAAAAAATATTTATAAAAAAGTGATATATGTATACTTTTATGAAAATATTTTTCAAGACAAATATATTCATATAATTTTTACATTTGCAAACTTAACGACTTAAAAATTATTGATGATTTAAATTCTCAATATTTGATCCAAACCTCGTCTAAAACGACTTCTAAATCTCATAGAGGGGAGGGAGTAGTGTTTCGGAGGAAAAAGGGAGGGCGCGCTTTTGCCCCGATCCATTTGGTTTTTGCCTCGGTTGCATTGCATCATGCATGCCTCCGCGCCGAAACGGGCCAGTTCCGGCGCAAACCCGTGGCGCACATGTTCGGGCTCCACACATTGTTTTTGGTCTTCATCTGCTGTGAATGTGATGCTTCGATTTATTTAGGTTCAAGTGTCAGTGCTCAGTGTTAATAAGTTAAAGCTGCTGGCACGCATGAGTACGCCCGTTTGGCCGTCTCAGGCTCTCAGCCTCTCAGGCGACCGGCGGTGACCCAGCTAAAGGCTTTAGCGGCTAAACAAGTCGCCCGTTGGAAACCGCCAGGCAAGTACAGGGTAGAGCCATATGGCAGTGGCAGCTACCAACCAACCAAACGCGTCTTCCAAATTGCTGGGACTTAATTAAACACAGCCAGTTTTGAAAACGGGGGTGAAGAGAGCGGCGCCTTTTGTCAGCTAAACACGCACGGACGACGGAGGACACACGACGGTGATCGCCGATTTCTCCACCTGCAAATTCATTTGCTTGCTTCTAGCCGAAGGCAGGCGGGGCGGCAAGCGCGGGCGGCACAGGCTGGGATTACTCTGGGCGCTGACTTGTTTGACCACCACCGCCTAGATCAAAAACTTTTCACGAAAAAACTACAGTAACGAATCTTACGGTACATACATAGAGCATTAAATGTAAACAGAAAAACTAATTGCATAATTTGGTTAAAAATCGCGAGACAAACGTTTTGAGCCTAATTAGTCCATGATTTGACACTAAAGTGCTATATTACAAATGTGCTAATGACGGATTAATTATGCTTAATAAATTCGTCTTGCGGTTTCCAAACAAGTTATGTAATTAGTTTTTTTATTAGTATCAAAAACCCCTTGTGACATCACACGAAACATCCGATATGACATTTTTCTAAAAACTTTTCGTCCAACTAAACCCACCCTTACTAGTAGGCCTGGGCATTCGGTTCTCGGTTCGGTTTCGGTTCGGTTCCTCAGCTTTTGAAGAAATTCGGTTCTTTGAAAATAAAAACCGATCGGTTCTCAAAAATTCTCGGAACCGACCATTTTGGTTTTCGGTTATTTCGGTTCGGTCCCGGTTCTAACCGAACTAACCAAACTTTTCAGGAGACGCTAAGACAATGATAAATATGCATGTTCTAAAGTGAATTTATGCAACACTATATACACTTTAGATAATAATAATTCATAAGTGAATAATACCAATATAGTAACACAAATATATAATAGTTCAAATATGAATTATCACACATAAACCAAACATAATCTTACAAAATGCAAGTAAGTGAAATATAATTGATATAATTCAATTCTTTCGGTTAATTCGGTTAACCGAGAGTAGGAACCGAATTTGCTTCGGTTATTTTGGTTCCTCAATATTAGGAACCGAATAAGGAACCAAATTTTTCGATTTCGGTTCTTTTGATTCGGTTTTTCGGTTTTGGTTAATTTTGCCTAGGCTTACTAGTACTAGTAGTGGTCAAGGAGATGGCTGCAGAAAAGGAAGCCTGCTGTGCCATTCAATTCAATGAAGCCTGTGTTGCGTGGTCACGCACGAACAAGATCACCGTAGCAAAAAGGAAATCTTCCTGCATATACATGACCGGACCCATATGTCAGTGAGATAGAGGCAATAGATTGTGGCCGATTGATCCTGCTAACGGGATCATCCTGGTATGTTCCTTGTAGTAACTCTGAATAGGCTGCGCAAATGGAAAACCATATCTTCTTTGTTTCACGGGAATAATAAATCAAACTAAAGACCAGATTGCTTATGAACTTGACAGTTGGCACCGAAATTTTCAAGCGCCGCCGTGAGCGACATCCCGGCATGCCGCGGTACTGTTAGTACTCCATCATCAGTCAGCAAAACCAGGGCAGGAGCTTAGTGTGCATTCCCTTTTCTTTTAAGGAAATGGAATCGTGGTTAGATATTACTATCTTTTTAGATGAATTTCGCTTTTCAGCATAAGGAAACCAAACCACTACTTCTTTTTACGATTTTCAGTTTTGAATCTAGGCATTTACTAATTATAGTCAATATGGTACTCCATCAGTCCTCACAAGGATGTCATCTCGCTTTTAGTTACTTTTAAAGTTTTACCAACTGTATACAAAAAATAATACTTATGATGCATAATAAGTATGATTAAATTAATTGTGGAATATATTTTTATATAAGCAAGTTTCGGGATACAAATATTAATACTATTTTTCCTCAAAAACTAATCAATATTTGAACAATGAGTCCTCGTAAAATAAGATGTGTATTTTTTTTTGACGAAGGAAGTAGAGTACTCATTTTGGTACCTTTTCTCCATTTGGTTTGGATGAAACTATTGATTTTTTCCCTTCATTTTTTTGTTTAGATTTCTGTATTTCCAAACTCATACAGAAATCAAATTGGTACATTATTTTTAAAATTATTATTATGAATTTACTATCTATTAATCGTATGAGGCACGAGCTATTTGGTTTAATCTAAGTTACTAGCTAGACCAGCAAAAAAATGGAACGGCGTGTATGCTCTTTTTTTTATTACATGTTAGAATTTGCAGACCCTCTTGAGTCTTGAGTCTTGAATGCGTGTTTTTTTCTTTTCAACACTCCTATAAATAAGTGGATTAAGATCACATTATATACTTGGACTTGACACGGAAATTTTCAAGCGCCGGAGTGACACACGTCGTCGGCGCATCCCCCCACATGCCGTATGGTACGCAGGAATGGACTGTTACTAGTCCATCATCAGTCATCAGCGTATAAGTTCAGTGTGCATTCCTTGTATTTATTTTTTTTAAAAAAAACTGGAATCATGATTGGAGATTTTGAATGAGACGGCGTCGTCGCCTGCAATCAAGGGCCTCCTCGCCTCCGTCTCCATGGCAGCGTCACATGGGCGTGTACCCTGGCCACATGGGCGTGCCGCGTGCAGGCTGCGGCGCCTGCGGCTCGGTTCTGCGGAGTGGAAGTACGAAGTAGCACCGAACACCTCTGCAAGCAGAAGCAGGCCTTTGGACCCTATTAGTTCTCACCAAAAACTTTACAGTCTATCCTATCAAATATTTAGATATATATATATATATATATATATATATATGAAGTATTAAATATAGATAAAAAAATAATTAATTATACAGTTTATATGTATTTTGCAAGATGAATCTTTTAAGCCTAATTAGTTCATGATTGAACACTGATTACTATAGTTATATATGTGCTACAGTATTTTGAAAACTTTACAGCTCCTGAACTAAATACGCACTTGGTGTCATACTGGGAGAACCGAGCTAGACTCGGGTGGCTTGCGGAGCTAGGTGCGCTCGCTGCCGGCGTGAGTTTGATTCTCTGTATCCACTCATGTCTCTCATCGGGATTTATTCTCAAAAATAATCTACACCATTTATCGTGTGGAGCCACAGAGGAGTTACGACACGTCCATCGCCTACGGAGCCCCGGTGATTTCAAGAAAAACACGGTCTTCCAATCTGTATATAGTTATAGATCTAGTTATGTATGTATAATACGTGCGTGGTTAGTATGAACGTATGTGTTCGTGCATGAACAAATTTTATAGCTGTACCAAGATAAGATGCTTCCAAGAAAAAGGACTTGGTGTCATACTACGGGCGCCCGGGCGGGCGGGGGGCGGAGACATTGATTGAGCGAGTCCTACTCCTACCCAACCCAAGCCAAGCACGTGGCAGCCCTCCAGGGCTCCAGTATGCTTAACCACAGTCTTCGTCTCGTCATTGACCAACCAATTTTGCATCTGCTGGCCTTGGCAGGACTAATTGCCATTTTGCCAGCAGAAAAAGAGACGCAATTCTGAGTTTCTGATGGTAATGGTATGCGTGATTGTGCACGCAGTTGCTCTTGCCCATAGATAAACAGCTAATAACTGAGCTTAAATATGACGATCGAGGCCAACACTGGATAAATGGCCCTGTAAACTGACTGCAACTCATCCGAAGACAATGCAAAACACACTGCGTAGAAGCAGCAGCCTGTTGGTGGCATATTTCTTTTGTTGCCCGCGTTGGTTGCCCGCTGCTGACTTTGGGCGCTGCTTGTTTCGGTAGAGAGCAGCCAAAACGAATATTATGCATAAATTTTTAGGTGTGGTTTGGGTTCGTTTCCGGTTAGGTATCTGGATATTTCTATGAATCATAGAAAGCTCTTAATAAAGACTGAAAATATATTGAAGAATGCTTCCAAAAGAGGTTGAACTGTTGGAAATGTCAGCAGGAGGGAGGCTAGTCCTGCTTAACTCTGTTTTACTTTTAAGCAGTTTCCCATGTTCATGCTTTTCTTTTTTGAATTACCTAAAGGGTTCTGAAGAAGTTGGACTATTTTAGGTTACAGTTTTTTTTGCAAAGTGATGAACACAAGAAGAAATATATATTAACTAAATGGGAGGTAGTTTGTACACCGAAAGATCAAGGGGGTCAGGTGTCTTAAATTTAGATGTTCAAAATAAGTGTCTTCTAAGCAAATGGTTGTTTAAGTTGCTGAATGGAGATGGAGTTTGACAACAATTACTTAGGAATAAATATCTAAAAAAACAAGACCCTAACACAAGTTCAATATATGTCTGGGGACTCTCAATTTTAGGCTGATCTCATGAAGGTCAAGGGGGAGTTTCTCTCTTTAGGCAAGTTTGGACTAGGTGATGGATCTCAAGTACGATTTTGGGAGGATTCGTGGATAATACCACGTCCTTTAAAATCGCTCTTTCCCGCACTGTATAATATTGTTAGGAGAAAAGGTGCGTCTGTAAGAACGGTGTTGTCTATGATATCATTAAATGTGGCTTTCAGAAGCTCCCTGGTAGGTGTTTATTTACAAGCATGGCATGAGGTGGTTGGTATGGTTGCAGATGTACAATTAACAAACCAGAGGAATTGTTTTGTCTGGGAGCTACATCAGAATGTATTGTTTTTATTCAAATCCATGTACAGAGCCTTATTAGGAACCGAAACTACACCATATAACATATTAATATGGAAACTAAAATTACCTCTTAAAATCAAGGTATTTTTGTGGTATTTATATAAGGGAGTAATCTTAACAAAAGATAATTTAGCAAGACGACAGTGGCAATGAGATATGAAGTGTTGTTTCTGTTCCTCTGAGGAGTTCATACAACATCTACTATTTGATTGCCATTTTGCTAAATTTGTGTGACGAACTATTCATGTTTTTTAATTTAATAACTCCAACCAGTGTAGACAATATGTTTATAGACCGGTTAGATGGGTTAAATAGGAAACTGAAATCCATTATTCTTGTGGGTGCGAGTGCTTTTTGTTAGGTAATATGGTTAACCTGAAATAACATAGTTTTTTGACAAGGTCACAACACCATCTTATTTGCAAGCTATCTTCAGGGGACTTACTGGATCAGGTTCTGGTCCCTACTATGGAAGGAGAAGGATCGCCAAATGATGAAGATGAGTTGCAGGAAGATTGAGACAACCGTGATGCAGGTGTTTGCAAGAAACGATTGGAGATTCAGTAATAGAATTGTGTTTTAGATGTTACTTTGGGAAACTTTACCTTGTTCCTCTTTAACTTAAAACCTTGTTTTTGAGATTGCGTGAACCTTTATGCTTATGATTGTAATAAGAAATAACTATACGCATTGGTTGATGCAGAAGTTAGGATATTAATATACTTTCTTCGTATCGGATTTAGAAGCCGTTTTGGACAAGGTTTGGATCAGAGAATATAAATCATCAATAACTTTTAAGTTGTTGAGTTTGTAAATGTAAAAATTATATGAATAGATTTGTCTTGAAAAATGCTTTCATAAAAGTATACATACATCACTTTTGCATAAATATTTTTTATAAAAACAAGAGGTCAAAATTGTGTTTTGGAGACGGTGTCGCTATCCTAAATGACTTCTAAATCTGATACGTAGGGAGTATTCCCTTTCTAAAAGAAAAATTGCTCCTGCTGGTGCAGAGCCCGTCGTCGCTCGATCTCCGATGACTCATCCATCCACCAAGACTTGTATTCTCACGCGCGTGCTACTGGCGGCGACTCGATCAAATGCATCCAACGACGGCCGGAAGCGTGTCGCTACCATTACTACCAGACAAAGCGCGGAGAAAAACTATTGGCAATCTGGAGTGCATCATTGTGCTGCTACTGCTAGTGCTAGACCTAGACTCGGTCAGTCGTGGCTAGTGCTAGTTTACTACTACTACTCGCCCAGTTGTTGAGAAACTTCAAAGCACGGAACGGCCTCATCGATGGTGGTACGATACGTACACGAGCAACTCGTACGGTGGTTGCCGGGGAACTCGTTCTGAAAAACCAGTGATATGTATTTTTTTTATGACGTTTCTGGGAACTTCTTTTGATTATCTTTTTTAAGATGAAATAACATGCTACGGTTACGCAGCCAACAAGGATGATTTGCTTGGTCTTCAGTTCCAAATTGAAATCGAAATTACAGAGTACTTATAGCTGAGATAGCACTGAATTAGCTGCTGTGCACCCACTGTATTCTTGCTCTTGCGCAAGGCCTGGTTTTCCTTGTGTTCTGGCCCCAGTGAAACTCCAAAAGCCGGACGGATTCGTTGTGGGTACTACACAAGTCAAGCCGTTCCGTTTTGAAGTCAGCCCTCGAGCGATCCGAGCCCCACGTGTTGGAAAAGTCTGGGCCTTTTCACGGATCACCAGCGCCACCACTAGTCCACTGCCCTATCCTATCCTATCCTATCCTATCCTATCCAGATTTGTCCCATGGCACAGACAGCAGCTATAGCTGAACGCTTTCTTGTTCGTATTCAAACAGACTTGGAAGAAAACGCCTTCCTGTCCAGTCTCCCCCCTTTCTGAATTCAATCCTCCGCCAATGCAACATCAAGTCATCAAGCTAGTGCATAGACATCCAGAGATGCACAAAACAAATTGGTGTTCAAAATGCACTAATGCAGGAGAGCGTTTTGCTTTCACAATATCAACTAACAGCTGGATTCCTTATTTCTAATTGTCTTGTGGATGCTAGCTCAAGGAATCAAGTTTGTAGGTATCCACAAATAACACAATTTTACATGTACTCCTCCTAACTAGCTAGTGGGGGCAGGAACAGTGACAAGTGTCAATTGTAATACAAGAAAACAAAACTTGCACGCTCCAACCATGACCTGAGACGAGTCGAGGCACGGTCTGCAGGAATCGGACGAGTGTGTCATGTGCAATCAGGGGCCTGAATCTGCTGATCATCTGTTCCTTGGCTGTGTCATCGCTAGGCAGCTTTGGCACAGACTATTGGCGCCGGTTGGCCTCGCAGCGCTCGTGCCGGAGGTGGAAGAACATTTGCCCGCTTGGTGGCTACGGCAAAGACGCAGAGTTCATGACGATGCACGGCGCCCGTTCGATGCCATGGTGCTGCTCGTTGCATGGTCCATCTGGAAGGAAAGAAACAACAGAACCTTTCAAAGAGTCGCGGCGGGGACTGTAGCTATGGCCTTGGCGATCCTTCAGGAAGCAGGCGACTGGGTTTAGGCAGGCTTCTCTGGTCTTACCTCCTGGTGTCACATTTGGTCGCAAAACTCTGTGCATATGTAATCGTGTACTTTGTATCCAGTAGCTAGGCTCTGGGGGTGTTCAGTCGTGATGGCCTCTCGCCACCTGCGCTGTATGCCTGCTTCTTTGTTGCTTCGGCAAACTCCTTTTCCTCTTAATGAAATACGGGCCTTATGGTCCGATCGAGAAAAAAAAGACGAGTCGAGGATATCTCGTCTTCGGAGCAAATACTGCACGCACTTCTAATACAAAAGAACAAAGGACAAGTAGGCCACATGAAACAAACCAATTCAATGCACACATATAATCTGATTTCTTTCCAAAACGATCTTTTACATTCCCATTTCTAGGAATCGCTAGAATTTACAGGTGAAAGGTCCTTTGACACACGTACTTGGGACATTTCACTCGCAGTCGCAGGCGAAATAAAACACGGAACAACATGGTGAAATCAAACAAAACAATTCTAACGCCATATCTGTGCGGAAACGCTCTCTGCACTCGTCCACGTCGCCCCGCCCGCGTTGCTCACTCGCTCTGCTCGAGGGACGGACCCCGCCCTGGTCAGCGAACCTGACAGGCTAGATGCTTGCTAGCTCGCTCCCGGACTCACGCCTCTCATTGCGGCTGCGCTCCATCCACCTGCCCCTGCTCCTGCCGAGGTCCGTGCCGCCGACAAGATTCACATCAGCGACCTCCATTCCACTCCACGGCTTCGAGCTCCACGTCGACGAGCTTCCATTCGTCCGAGCAGCAAGCAGATGCTACGCTGAAAGCTCATGTTGAAATAGTATGTCTCAAGTGTTTTAGATGTTTTAATTAAAGATATGTTGTAAGCGTCTGTATATCGATGTTGCAAAAGTAGATCAAGATGTTGCACATGTTGTAATGGCTATACACGTATGTTTTAAGTGTATGTTTCCAAATGTTTCATCTGGTCCAGAAGAATGTTGCAAGTGTTTATCTAGATGTTGCAAAAGTATATGTAGATGTTGCATATACATGTATATCGCAAGCATATATTTCAAGTGTTTTAAGATGTTTCATACGTATGCTTGTAAGTGTTTCATATGAATGTTGCATATGTTTGCAATAATTTTTAAATGTTTTTTAGGTGTTTTTCGTAAGTGTTTCATCTGTCTTCTTTTGTATATTGCAATATTGCATCTAGATGTTTCAAAAATAGATCAGGTGTTGCACATGTGATGCGCGTGGGAAGCGACCGGCGGCAAGGACGACGTCCGGGGTGGCGTGGACGATGTCCAGAATGGTGTGGGCCCACTGCTGGTGCAGAGCTTCACGCGCTAGGCGCTTCTTCGCTACCTGTGCAGGCAATATTCGGATACTTACGCCCAGATCAGACGTCCGGACGCTAGCAACTCAGTTGTTCTTTCCCGAGACACACGATCATTTTTGACTTCTGGTTTCTGAGAACTACTACCACTGGCATTTACGGCATCAATTTCAGAAGTATCAATTCCCACATGCAACCGCGACGTTTTGGCACGCGCATATGCAACTGCAAAGTTTGGAACGATGGAGGCGTCCCAATATAACTTTCGGACAGCGTAGTAGCCTACATGAGGCATGTCCATAGAAAACTGTGCTTACTGCTTACTCCTAGATCTTGAGAGGAGCCGAGGAGGTATCATCACTGTGACAGTGTGACACTGTCAAATAGTGCCCTCAAAAGAGGACCAGAGCATAACTCACCTGTTAGGTTTTTTCTTGATGAAATCTTTCACCTAGGTTTAAGTTCTCGACTTGGCACGGTTGCTCCTATTTTTTAGATTTATTTTAAGATTAACAGTGTTATTTTTTAGTGGTAGACGTTATTTTTAGTGGTAGAATATGCCCATCGAAATGTTTGCGGCAATTTTAATATACAATTTGCACAAGAAAAAGAAAAGCTAAATGTTTAGTATATTGTATCTCTATTCTTAAGGCATGGTAAAAATTCTCACAATGGGTTTTATCCTTGTTTCGGAGAATCGACTAGTTGGGCCTTCTTGAACTGAACTCATGTGCCAAGAAGTTGCCCTAAATGTCTAGTGTACTGTATCTCTACTATGACATGGTGTAAGTTAATTTGAGTTGAGAAAGATTAAGAGAGACAAGCTGACCACGCTATATCATTGTGCAAGGAGATGAATCCAATTAATAGTTTACGCCACTATCGTCATCTTATTGTGCTACCACCGTCCTTATGTACCACATGGTTTTGTTTCCTTGTTTTGACTTATTAGCCGTTGTTAACTAAAGGACTTAAAAAAATCTGAGCTGTATCTCAAAGGATTCTTATCATAGAGTATACTAGGTGATACATCGCGGGTTGCTACAGAAAATTTGAAGTATGATTATAGATACATCTTAGAACCCAAAATAAAACAATTGATCATAACATTTTGGGGAAAGAAATAAAAAAAATAAATAATATTGAATATGATCTGAAATAAAAAAAACATACATATATGTATGGCTAATAGAAAAGGCACCCTGCAAGGCCCTCATATCAAGACACTCAAAGCATTAGAAATCTAGTGAGCTATGGATGTGGTGGATATTTTTTTTATAGGAATGGATGTTGGGGGTTGGATGAACCGGTTGAAACACATGACCAGCTATATAGATGCGAGGCAGTATAAAAATCAAAGGAGATGAGAAGTGATTTGTGGAGGTATTTTTTAAATTGGTGGATAGGTGTTTTTGAAGCCAAAAGGATAAGTTGTTTCGAGTAGGCCAGGAGACACTTAGTTCGCCTCATCCTTAATGGACCGAGCAATAATAATAGCATTGAGAGAGGAGAGGATGTGAGAGGATGACGAACGTACATGATTAAATAGTGGCTTCAAATCAGACGACACTATTTGAAGATGACGTGGCTCATTGTGGTTGCAGCTTTATAGCAATCAATGATTAATAGTGGCCTCTGTCTATATAGGTTATATAGACATAGATTTCACCATCCTATCCATCCATATTTGTCACTTGTCGCAGCCATATAGTTGTTGAACAGGATCCTGTCTAAAAAGCTCCTCAAACTGTCAAGAGGGGGCCGGATCAGGGAGAGCCGGAGAGAATTACAAATTGGTTGCAAATAAACCTGATATGGACTACCTTAAAAAAATACATGAGCTTTTGAAGTCACAACCATACATGCCTTGTTTAATTAGACCATATCATTGACATCCAGCCATCAGCCAATATGTTCAATAGAACCTTAAGCTCTTTCAAAACAGGCGTCTGGTTCTCTCAATCCTTAAGAAACTTGATTCCAATCATAAGTCACATACTCACATGTGCATTAATATGTTCAGCAGGACCTTACAGTTCTTCCAAAAATAGGTGGTAGGTTCTCTCAATTCTTAAACGATCTTGATTCCAGTCGGGATGATTATTATCCATCATCATTCGTAAGCCAACATTCATTTCAGAAAGATAAAAAAACTGCAAGCCTCTTGTGCACCCCAAACATGACTTCAAAACTAGTCAACGAGGTTTTCTCATCTACGAAGAAACCATCGCACACTAGTCAACAAAAGCGCAAGGAACAACTTGGTCGCATCAAACAGAAAATCAAGTGGCATATCTGAACTGTTCTTTTCAAGACCATTCTAGCTTGTTATTTGTGATATACTGTAGCATTTACTACGTCAGTTTGGAAAAAGGACCATGGACTACACGCAATGGGCATGTATGCTGCCCCACGTCAGTGGCTAAGGAGACCCTGCATGTCACGGGTTTGTTACTAACTCTCAAGAATTGCAAAACTTCTCTTAATGAGCCTCCTTTCGTTACAGGAAAAGAAAAATGGTATATAAATGGTGCATGCGTGTACATCTCGTGGCCAACCACGTGTCGTTATTCACATAAACACAAGAAAAAAAAACATACAAACACCTTACGCCTTCGTGTCCTATCACCTCCCTTCTGAATTCAATTCACCAACATCAATTGGGAGAAGATCATAGAAGAGACAGATCTAAGAGATGAACAAACTAACTTCTTGCTTAAGATGCAGGGGAACTTCTCTTATCTTAATATTAGCATATGGTTTCCTTGTTTGTTACTACCTTCGTCCTAGAAAGCATACAATTTGAGATTATTTGGTCTACATCAAATTATCTTAAATTTGTCTAAATTACAAAAGATAATGTTAGCATTTATGAATATCATGAAAATGTATTCCATAACAGATCTAATGATACTAATTTAGTATTACACTAATATATTTTTATATAATTTAGTCAAACATAATATGATTTAACTTTGCACTATGCTAGAACCATGTGCATTTAGGACGGAGCGAGTAACATGTGGGCACTTTTTTAGACGAAAGAAAAATTATATTAGATTATCGGTAATGCTTGGTTTAGGGCACGCGCGTGACGACTAAGAAAAAAAAGCGGTGCGCGCAGTTGCAGTCAGGCAGGGCCTGCACTGGTCCTTTCTGCGAGACAGCGTATGGGAGCATGTGTGGCCACCCTTTCGGCGTGGGATGCATGCGGCGCAAGGCAGCGCATGGGAGCTCGTGCTGCCACTCATTCGAGGCAATGCATGGGAGCTCGTGCGGCCATCACTTGTTCTGCGTGGGGTGCGGGGCAGCGCATGGGAGCACATGTGGCCTCACTCGGCGTGGGGTGCATGCGGCGCGTGGGGGTCTGTGCATGCGCTGTGACTAAAGAGAGAAGGACCGACAAAGAGACAAGGAGCGCGGGGCCCACATACTCCATGGCATTGAGCTCCGGATGTTTCATGCGTTTAGATGTATGTTGTCATATGTTTCATCTCGATGTTGCATGTGTTTCATCCAGATGTTGTATATGCTTCATCTGGATATTGCATATGTTGTAATGGCACGTATGTTGCAAGTGTATGTTTCATCTGTTTTAGGCATATGTTGCAAGTGCTTTTATTTGGGTGTTGCATATATTTCAGTGGCTATATACATATGTTGCAAGTGTCTATTCAAAACATTTTATCTCTTTTAGACGTATGTTGTAAGTGTTTTATCTAGATGTCGCATATGTTGCAGTTGCTATACACATATGTGACAAGCATATGTTGTAAATGTTTCACCTGTTTCAGATATATGTTACAGAAGTCCTTCATATTGCAACATTAGCAGGCGTAGGAAGCAGACGCATGTGGAGGCGGTTCCCACATGCGCGCCAAACGAAGCGAGCATGGGTGGTCTCCACCTACATGCGCATCAACAGGCACGAGGCGCACAACTGTATGCGTAGGGCACCAGCATGCGGAGGTGGGTGTAGAGGCGCAGCAATTGCATGCAGGAGTGGATGTGCAGGTGTAGTAGTTGCATGCGGGGAGGACGTGCATGCGGGGCAAGTGGGGTAATCTTAGCAGCATGCGTGGTAGGCGGGACGGGCGTAGCAGGTGGGGTACGCGTGGGCGTCTGGACCGGGGCTAGCGTCCGAACATCTAGGCGCTAGCCATGCCAAGCACTTTGGAATACACTACATATATCCAGAAACTTATTTTCATCTAAATTGCAGCCACGCTGTGAATAGCTTCAAATCTCAAATCCAAACATGTATGACGCTTCGTATGGATGACCGCACAGGCAAACGCTCGGCAAAAGGCCTGAGAACATATGCCTAATGAACGATGGCCAACATTCCTGCAGGCAGACTTGAGAAACTTTTTTTTCTGGTGTCTTCCTTCTTCTTTCTACCACCAAAGAATGAGGAAGACTTATCTTAAACTTATTCTCTCTAGTCTTTGATCGTGTGCAGATCTAACCATAATAAAAACGAAGAATAGACCGTAGAAAATTATTCCATGGCGGCGACATCATCTCCGCCTTGATGTCGCCGTTTGAAAAGAAAAGTCTTCATGTCGTCATGCCGAGAAAATTGTTGATACTGTAGTTGTCGCCTTCATTTTCAATAGAGCCGCCATGGAGAAAACGAATCCAACCTGCCCCCTCGCCCGTCGCTGGAGAGGAGAAGGAGATAAATTCCCAATACCAAGAAATTTGGCAGTGCGAGACCCTAACCCTAAGGACTCGATCTACTAGAAAAGCTTATTAAAAAAACGATGGATCTTCACTCCCTCTGGCATCTCGCTGGACGGGGAAAGGAGGTGGACCAGTGAGGGTGGGCTAGGGCGAGACGAGAGACGAGAGGGGCGAGTCGCGAAGCGGTAATTAAATTCAGTAGTTGTTTGACCATAACATGTGAACACTTGAGGAATCAAATTTCTAGTTATCCACAAATAGGAGTATAGGACAGAGGTAGTAGCATGTACAACAGAATTTGAGAAGGCTCATTTTCCACACTTAACATGCACATGTATGCTGCTGGTGTCACAGCCGTTATATTCTTGATTATCCTTGATTTAAGAGAATCGGGCATTCTTACATATTGATAAAGGATAGTCATGATCAAAAGTTTGCATGTACAGTTTAATGATTTTGGATCTAATCTTTACATTCGTGATCCTCCTACTCAAACGGCGAAGGGATATTAGACATGTTCAGGGACGGATACAGGCCCAGGGCTGGTGAGGCTGTAGGCTTGACCGCGGCTAGGAACAAATCTTCAGAACGATCCATCAAGCCTCTTTCGACAACCCAACACGCAACCCTTTTTGCTGAGCCGAAGACTAGCCCCTTCTGCATTTCTCTCGGGCCACCTTGCAATTGAATGTCCGTTTGCGCGGTCAATCTAGGAACGGGTAGGGCAAATGCGTAATGGAGCAAGAGACATACACCCTGTGCTGGATCAGCAAAATCAGCAGCCATCCAGCAGTGTTTTTATCTCATAACAAATCAGCGAACAGTACTTTCAACCGCATTAAACCAGCGAAACGAACAAGGTGATATTAGTTGAGACCACAGAACTGGAGTTAACACCTGGAGCTATGGCTCTCGCACATGACAGGACAAGGTGACAAGGCGACGCACACGCTGTCGATCTTGGCCGTCTGGATTCTATGGCGTTAGAGGAACGATCAAATTTTTCCAACGGCTATAAAAGTCGGCAGAAGCACTCGTCCTCTAATAATTAGTTAGTCTAAGCTTTGGATGCTAGCAGGTGCTAAATGCGTTAGTACTATAGATGTTTTAACCAGTAGGAAGTAATAAACGCCTCCTCTCCTGTGTCCCAACTCAGCGCCACAGTAGGTTTCTAGTGCGCCACGCACGCTCTGCTGTAAAATTTTCTGTTATTTTGTTTCATTAATATATGCTAACAGTGTCGGATCTTTCAAAAAAAAAAGCGTACGTATATATAATAGAGTGGTGGGACAGGCTAATGGTAGCCATAGAACTCTCCAAAACTTAGCAGTTTTTGCTGGAAATGACCGGGCATACATTCCCATGATCAGAATACTCGTAAGTACCAGCAAACTACATGGCCAGATACTCCTGGAGATGATGCGGCAATCCGGCGCTTGGTCGTGACCGTCGCCAAAAGATATCAGACGATGTGTTCTGAGTCAATAGACGAGGTACAATTTTTAACATCTCGTTCCTTCTCTCCCTTTCCCCTGCTACAGGAAAAAAGGACGAAAAGGAGGTGATCCGGTGTTCCGGCGGCGATTTCGCCGACCGCCCTCCTCTCCGGCCACGGTCTTGGTGCCGGAAGGGAAGGTTGGCCGGGAAATCGTCGCGCGGATGTAGATAGGCTAGGTTTTAGCTTTCCTAGGTCTAGGGTTTGCTCGTCGCCCGCTGGAGGCAGAGCTAGGGTTTGCTCACCGTCGTTTGGCGGCGGAGCTAAGGTGTGTCTAGGCGACGTCGGCGAGGTGGAGGAGCCGACAGCGCTGGGGAATAAGGTTTCGCGACCTTTTCTTCGCCCCGGCGGCGCTTCTTCTCCGGCGTTGGCGGCAAGGTCAGCGAGATATGTCCAGGAGTCCGAGGCCCGCGCTTCATCGTCTTCACCAGGTGATGGGGTTGTTGGTCTTCTTTTGTTTGGATGCGGTGATGTTTGTGGGTGTGTGGTTGGTGGCGTGCTAGATCTGGCTCGATTTGCCCGCGGCGGCGGTAGCCGTCACCGACGAGCATGGATCTGGGAGCTGGAGGCGTCGGGGCGCGGCCCCGGTCGACGTTCGATCGCCGTTGGCTTCATCCCGTCCTTGATGTCGGGTGTCTACTTCGACTCCATTCAAAGCTTCAATGCGAAGGGACTTCTCCCGCTCAGGGTGCCGGCTGTCTTCTTCTTCGGCGGCGTTCGCCGGCGGCGAGGTGGACCGGGGAGGCTTCACAAAGAATCCAAGGGCTTCGATGTAATTTTTTCTTTTCTAGGGTTCTTTGTGTACTTTGGTAGGTATAGACGTATCTGTATCCTACCAGTGTGTATCTGTACTCGTATGATGGTCTGTATGTTTTCCTTATCTAATATACAGATACGTTTAATTAAAAAAATAGACGAGGTACAAAACTTGGCGTCACCTCCGCAAAGTCTCTGCTTCCTATCTTCGTTTTCTTTCAGAAAAAATGAAGCGCCACACGAATCACTTTTCCTATGTGGTGCACGTGTTTGCAAGGCAAAGTTTATATGATGGTTATATGTCGAAGGATTCCTCCGGGCTCTGCAACAGATGATAGATGGACAAAGTGGTCGCCGTTATGTTAAAGGCTGGAAAACGAGTTAGCTCGGCTCGGCTCGTTCTGATTCGTTAAGATAATGACCTACAGAAAGCCAGCTCGGCTCGGCTCGGCTCGTTTACGAGCTTGAGCTGGCTCGTTAAGCTCGCGAGTCAGGTATAAAAAGTACACAAATATAATAATTATATTTATCTAAAGCTTGAGAATAGTAATAATATAAAAAATAATACATCCAACAGCCTTAAATCGTACAAAATATTCATATGTGCTAACACATCAACCATTTGTAAGGTGGAAGACATGAAGTAATACAAAGCTAATAAAAGTTGTGATGACTTTTTCCATGAAACTGTGGCTTGTTTGGCTTTGTTTGGCTCGCGAGCTGGCTCAAGTTGGCTCGTTATAGCTAACGAGCTAAAATCTTGGCTCGGCGAGCCAAGCCGAGCCAGCCACGAGTTGAACGAGCTAACGAGGTTCGAGTTTTTTTTCTAGCCTTAGTCATGTAGATGTAGTGCTCATCACCCGCTAACTGGCCTTGTCTAGGGCTGGTTTAGTTCGTGAAAATTTTGGCAAAATGCTACTGTAGCAGTTTTGTTGTTATTTAATAATTAGTGTCTAATCATGGTCTAATTAGGCTTAAAAGATTCGTCTCGTGAATTTCGTCTAAACTGTGTAATTAGTTTTATTTTTATCTATATTTAATGCTTCGTATATGCGTCCAAAGATTCGATGTGACGGAGAATCTTGAAAATTTATGAGAACTAAACAGGCCCCTAGATGGGAAAAGTTTTTGATGAAAATGTCACATCGGATGTTCCGCGTAATATTGGAAGGGGTTTTCGGATACTAATAAAAAAAACTAATTACATATCTTGCCTAGAAACCACGAGACGAATTTATTAAGCCTAATTAATCTGACATTAGCACATTTGTTACTGTAGCACTTTAGTGTCAAATCACGGACTAATTATGCTCAAAATGTTCGTCTCGCAATTTACACGCAAACTGTGCAATTAGTTTTTTATTTCGTCTATATTTAATACTCCATGCATGTACCGCAAGATTCGATGTGATAGTTTTTGGGTGAAAAGTTTTTACTTGCAAATTTTTACTTTTCGTCTCATCACATCGAATCTTTAAACACATGTATGGAGCATTAAATATAGATAAAAAAATAACTAATTGTATAGTTTAGTTGTAAATCATAAGACGAATCTTTTGAGCCAAATTAGCTCATGATTGGATACTAATTGCCAAATACAAACAAAAGTGCTACAGTAACTAAATTACAAAAGTTTTTGCATCTAAACACCCACCAAATCACAGGTCTACTACGTGCTTACCCATATCTCTGACCAGGTCGTGGGGCCGTAGACCTGATGGCAATGAGCCAAACCACCAATGGTGACACTTCTGAGAACTCCAAACTTTTTTTTTGACAACAAACATATATTATATTATCACAGCAACCGGTTTACAAAGAGGTCCTCCAAAGAGGACGAAATTACAACAAAGCCCTGGATCTGAAAAAGGAGACAGCTCTGTTCATGGCGTCGGAGACGACGAAGCCGCCGATGGAGGGTCGCAGGGGCGCCGATGACGCATACACCCGGGTGGATTGACCGCGCAAAGCGACAGTTGAAGGCGGGCCAGATGAGCCGTTAGAGAAGTAGCACACCGGCGACCGAAGGATGCAGTGGAAGCCGTCGCCGGAGGTAGAAGAAGAGGCTCGAACCTGGATCCCAGGGGGAGGCGGAGCTGTCGAACCAACACCAGGAGAGGAGCCGCATAGCTGTAGAAGAGGGCACCAGGACCAGAGGTTGTTGTGGAGGGGAGGAAGCGAGTGGCCGGGAGGAGTCGGAGAGGGCGGATGACGCGACCGGGGCGGGGAGGATGTGAGAGGCAGCAGCAGGGACCAGATCCACCCAAAAGGGGATTCGATCCATAGGCACAACCCTCAAATCGACCTCAACCTCGGACGGATCGAGAGCGGCGACATGGGAGCTCAAGCAGCTATGGGTGGGAACGGGCGGAGATGGAGCTGGTTGAGGGAGTGGATTTATTTTATTTGTACTAACCTCGGAAGTGACGACGACGGCGACGAAGATGCCGAGGGAGACCTCAGCAACGGCAACGAAGACGACGACGGCTATCTCTGGGCAGAACTTCCCACACAGGACTACAGCCATACAGGCACTCTACAAGACCTAGGTACTAACTACTAGCTACTGGGGGCGGGGCCCCTCTCCCTGCACGCTCCGGCGAGCTCGCCGGAGGCGGAAGGGAGGGGGCCGGCTGGGAGTCGCAGGAGCGGGCTAGGAGGGAGACAAGTTCGCTTTCGCTTCCCCTACTGATTTTGGACCTTTAACAAGACAACTTATTAAAACTGCAAACCGGATATTGCAGCCCTTATCCCATCCGCCCGTTGAATGGTTCATGCCTGCAAACCTGATGATCACACACACAAAGATCATTCCCCACAAGCTGATAACTAGTACTAGAATGATGAATGATGCATCATCTTATCTAGAATGGTTAATTCCTTGAACAAAATACTCTGTAACAGCATGTAGAAAGAGTTTATATATATTCACATGGAACTAGTGCGGAATATACGCATGAAGTCGTCCAGTTTAGTGCAGGTCTGGCAACGTCAGTGGGTACAGTCTCCCACTCTCCACCAGCCATTTTCAGTGCCTTGTTTATTTAGATGAACCATTCTCAGTAGTGCTCTGATGTGCTCCATCCAATATCTAGCAGAAGCAATGGAGGTTTCCATCCGGCCATGATCATATAGCTATTAGCTTGGAACCGTGAACTTTTGAGTGTTTCGTCGTAGTCCGCATATACAATCGATCGAAGTGTTCGTCCTTTTCGGCTGGATGTGGATGCTCACTAATCGAAGCCACCTTTTCTTTGCGCCCTATTGTTCGGTCAGAATCCAAAAGGGCTACAACATAGTGTAGCATTTCAAGGAGATATTATCCAGACAAGGAGCATCATTGTTGTTCCTGTCAGTTGGTCTCGCTTGCGTAAGCAAGTTCAGTGGATCATCATCATCATTGAACGGAAACACATAAATCTTTTCATCAAATTCTAAAGAAACCAGTCTGTTTCCGATTAAATTTTTTTGTTTCAGCAGGCCCAACCAATGGAATGCAACCACTCCGTATGAAAATTCTTCTTTGCGTTCTTGACATCCCTCTCAAAATAACGTATGTTCGTTCTCTCATATGATGTCATCTACTCTTTCCTTTTTAAAACAAATGTAATTCTAGTTTGGGTCAAATCAAATTTTCTTAATTTAACCGTTATAGAAAATAGTATCATCATTGTTGTCTCATAATAGTTTTAATATAGAAAAACATACTATTTTTCATGTATTTATTAGAGCACCTCCAAGAGTTTCCAAAATTCACCCCCAATCAGGATATTTTGGCAAGATTGAAAAAATTAATCTCTGACAACTCCCTATGTGAAGTCTCAATCTTTTTGCACTTACCCAATGGTGCAGAAATATATGTGTGCATATGGATCTGCAAAATCTGAAGGTGGAAAGATGTGGAGAAGAATAAAGAGTAGCATAGACTCCCAATGAAAAATATACAAGAGAGAAAGAAAGTACAAAGAGGTTAGGGTGACCTGAAAATAGTCCGAAATTCTTGATGTAAAACTGTCTTCTATATTTTAGAAACAAGATTTTAAAAATTGTTGGAGGAAACCAACAAATGTGCTTCTAAATTCTTTTAGTCACTTAAAAAACTTATTGATTTACCGGTTATTTTTTTGAAACTATTGGAGATGTACGGTTGTATTAATTTAGAAACAAACTAGAATTGTATTTTCTTTTTTGAGGGGGGCGAGCAAATTTTCATGGCCGCACATATGTCATGCAAAAGGATAACGCATTAACGTGGCGCTGCCGAAATCTACTATTGATTCCGAGATAAAGGCATAGTAATAGTAATAGTAAACTCCATATAGCGCCTAGCTTCCGCACAGCGAGAGCGCTTTGACTACTGTTTATATGTGTACATGCCTGCATGATCTACGGGCAGCATCTCTTTCACTTGTTAGTCCCCAAAACGAATAATGCAATTATGCACCTACAGTTGGAACTTGGAAACATCTTCTACTGAAATTGGTAGCCGCGATGTCACTTGCTACGTGTCTTGATGGCCTTGGGGGTTAAAAAAATCAGCAACCTGGGGGAGGGGGCATGGCCCCCCTGGCCCCTTAGCTCCGCCACTGTTTGTCCCCGAAACTCCGCCACTGTTTGTTGCCCTCTTTTGCTCAATGTCAGCATAACAAAGCCACCACAAAATGGCTGTGGCATACTCTCTACTGAGAGGTGACCTAGTTTTAGTCACCTCCACAAGTGGGGAACCAGCTTTGAATGTGCAATAGCAGCCTTTCCTTCAAGATTACCGGCAAGAAGTACCAGAAGAGTTAGTGACGTATCAACCATTTGCCAATTAGGATCCACCAAGAAGTTCATCATATGGATGACGCTTAGGGTGTCTAACCTAGGCACGATGTGTTGGCCCAAGTACGACCCGATTCAAGAGGTTGGCCCACTAAGGCCGGCCCATCACCAACGGGAGGGAGCCGCAGGCCCCCACTCCCTACCCCGACCGTTGGAGGCTTGGCCCATTAGCGGCCATATAAAGAGCAAGCCGCAGCCCGTGGCAGCCACACCCCACCCCGCCGATGCCAAACCCTAACTCCATTCTCCACTTATCCATCTCCTTCTCTCTCCTCGCTCGTGGGCTCTCCGCGCCGACATTTCACCTTCTCGATCTCTCTCTTCTTCGAAGGGACCATGACATCTAAGAGGGAGTTGAATTAGACAACTTATAATCTACTTCTAAAACTATGGCCTCTAAAATCCACTTAATCAAAATCTATGCAATACATTAAACTATCTAAATGTGCAACTAAGATTTTGCTAGGTGTGTTACTATCTGTACCACTAAAAAATTATTCAACCTAAGTTCCAATCCTATCAACTAGCCTATCAAACTAAGCTAGAAAAGTAAAGCACACAACCTAAGTACATAATATAAATGTGGAAGCTCAAGGATGGTAGAGATGCAAGCTTCCGCTGATGACTCAAGTGCTTTTAGTGGGGGTATCGAGAAGCTCCTCGCTTCCACTATTGATTCGGAGATAAAGGCATATGTACATGCCTGCATGATCGGGCAGCATCTCTTTCACTCGTTAGTCCCAAAAACGAATAATGCAATTATGCACCTCCTGTTTGGAAACATCTTCTACTGAAATTGGTAGCGGCGTTGCAACTTGCTACGTGTCTTGTGTTGAACAGATCGATGAGCTGAGGCTGAGGCTGAGCCACCGGTCCAACCATATCCCAACCCATTGCAGAATGGCATGGTTGCTTCATTTGTAGAGGTCAACAGCAAGCTAGATTTTTTTTTGAAGCTGCATCGCGCCTGCAGCAGCTGCAGAAGAAGATGCGGAGCTCCAGCATTCTGTGCCCGCTGATCTTGTGGGAAGGTATGCTGTGACCCTCTGACGTGACGGCGACGCTGCTCTTGGCCTCTTGCGCTGTAGCTGCAGAGACGTGAGGCCGATACGCGCGGACAACCCAGGGGCCACCGTCGTTACCCGCCCAAACAACGGCTCGAACCCAATCCGCTCTCGCTCATGGCTCACCGCCCGCCGAGCGCCACGCCGGTGCGGTAGTCGGACGGCGGCACGCACGCGACATGAAGAGCTCGGCGGGGTCGCGCGCGTCCAGGGACGTCGTCGACGTGGAGCTGCTCAAGGCGGTGGCGCAGGCGTGGCACGCGCAGTCGGGCAACCCGCGGGCGTCGGGGCCGGGCGCGAACGACCCCGCCGGCGGCGCTGGCGCACGGGCCCGCGCGGGCGCGGCGCGGCGCCGCCCGTCCCGGTTCAAGCTAGAGGCCATGGCGGCGGCCGCGGCACCGGACGCCCGGGCCCGCGAGAGGTCGTGGGACTTCGCGCAGTCGCTGTGGGACCCGTACGAGCTCGTCGCCGTGGCGCGGAGGCTCGAGTCCGGCCTCGTCATCGCCGACCACGCCGCCGCCGCGCGGGGAGCGGCGGAGAAGCGGGGCAGGGAGAGCGGCCGCAGCCTGAGGAACCTGTTCCTTCGCTCCACCTCAGAGGTTCGGGTTCGAGGAACCAAGCAGCTAGCGTGCTCTGTCCCCACTCTAAATGGCTAAATGTTATCATGAGATTTAGAAAAAGAATCTTTCTAGTTCGCAATTGTAATTTTTCACATACGCAGCGATTTGGATTCTGGGATTGTCTGCAGGTTATTTTTTCCCTCTTCCCACACCTAAATTTCTAACCCTTAGATTAGAAAATGAGGGGCTCAAATAAACTTACTCTTCTCGCCTCTTTCCCTATCGTATCTATACTATATCTATAAAGTTGGTGGCACTTCCCCCACTCACATATCACTGTTCATTACTGTTCTAAGAACAGTACCGGTTTCTATGAACAGTACTAACCCGTTATGCACAGTACCAGATTTTATAAAACAGTACCAACCCGTTATGCACAATACCGGATCTTATGAACAGTACCCACCCGTTATGCACAGTACCGGTTTCTACGAATAGTCTCTGCCGGGCATTATGAATAGTGCTGCCCCGTTATGCACAGTACCGGGTCCTCATAAACCGTACTGCCCCGTGCTTTGCACGGGGAGCCCTGCTAGTTCTTCTTATTCACCATATTGTTGTATTCCACTCCATTTGGACGACGATATCCCATAAATGACGTGCTTGACATGGAGTCCCTCCGCTACCCTTCCCTCTGTTGGGTTGATCTCCGAGGCCCAGCCCAACGGCTAGGGCCTCATTCCCTTTTGGATCGCGCCCTGATCGGGGGCGCCCAACCGCTCCATGGTTGGTGGGCCCCGACGCGCTGCGCTATATAAAGGGAGTGGGGGCCGCAGGCTCTGAGAACGAGGTTCGCCGTGCCCCAAACTCCACTCTACAATCCCTAGGCCATCCGATCGGCTCGCGCAGTGGCGTCGGGAAGCACCACCGCGCCGCCACCTCTCCACTGCCGTACCACCGTCGTCGGACAACGCCGGTGGAGGCCCGAAGGAAGACGCGATCTACTTCACCGACACGTCTACGCCATGGACGCCTCCGGATCCGCTCCCTCCAATGACGGTTTAACTCCTAATCCCCTAGATCTACTTCACAGTACATCACAGCATGTGTAAGGTCCAAATAGGCTAGAGGGGGGGGTGAATAGCCTAATTAAAAACTTCTACACAAATTACTTAACCACAAGTTAGTACAAAAGGTGGCGAAGCACAAAACACTAGCTCTAACTAATTAAGCAAGCCACCTACACAAGTCTAGTACAAGGCTATTCACTAAACACAACAACAACAAGCTAGTAACAAGAAGTAATACGAGAGAAGAGCTTCGAGTGATTATACCGTCGTGTAGAGATGTGAAGTACCAATCAATCAAACACACAAGAGAAATCCTCGGGAAGAGAATGACACAAGAATTTATCCCGAGGTTCACTTGCTTCCCGGCAAGCTACTCCTCGTTGTGGCGATGCACCCACTTGTCGGTTCGCGAGCTAATCAACTATCAAGAGTTGAGCCCTCGGCGGGCGCCGCACAACCGCACACAAGATGGGGATCCTCCAAGCCACGAGCTCCACTAGAGTATCCAATTCGCGAACTCCCGCGGGGAAGGATCAAGAACCCCTTACAACACTTGGTGAAGGCTCCAACAATCTCCAATTGCGAGCTCAATCACCTCCGCTGCTCCAAGCCGTCTACCGTGTCGGGAAACACGGAAGAGTAACAAGAAATCCGCAGCAACTCGAAGATCAAGTGCCTCTAGAATGCAACTCTCAAGCAATGCACTTGAATCTCACTCAATCTCACTCAAGATGTGCAACTAATCAAAGAGATGAGTGAAGGGGTTGTTCTCTAGCTCAAAGTATGTCTCTAGGTCTCAAAATGTGCAAGAGTTGCCCTCAAAACCCGTCCACCATCTATTTATAACGAAAGGGTACGCAGCTAGCCGTTAGAAGCGACGCAGCAGAAATCGCGCTGCACCGGACGCGCCGGTCCGGGTGACCGGACGCGTCCGGTCACTACGCGACAGACGAGAATAGTGCCGTTCAAACTAGCCGTTACAGTTCACCGGACGCGCTCGACCGAGCGTCCGGACGCGCTGGTCACGACCGGACGCGCCGGTCCCGTGACCCACCGGACGCGCCGGTGAACACCGAGCCGCGCACCGCGAAACAACCACCGGACGCGCTGAAGATAGGACCGGACGCCACAGTGCCCGCGTCCGGTGCGAGTCCAGTAAGCTCCCTGGACGACCGGACGCGTCCGGTGACCTATGACCGGACGCGCACCGCGTCCGGTGGTCCTCGTGAACCGCTGTTCGCCTGACCGGACGCGCCGGTCGTACAGTGACCGCGTCCGGTGCAGCGTCCGGTGCAGCGTCCAGTGCACGCAGTGACCTCCGTTCGCCTCCGTTTCTTTTCCGACTTTCGGCGCAATAGAAAAAAAGGCGTTTCACTTCTCCAAAAAGCGCCGAATCCCGCCTCGCAAGCTCGGCGGGAGGGAGAGAGGAACCCAAACCCCTCTCTACCACTTAAACTCCACCGCCTTCGCAAATGTGCTAACACCACCAAGTGTACACCACCATGTGCATGTGTGTTAGCATTTCACAAACATTTTCCAAGGCGTTATGTTAGCTCTTTGACTAGATCCTAAATGCATAAGCTCAAGACATTGATCTAGTGGCACTTGATTCCCGAGCTAACCGTGATTGCCCCTCTTGATAGTCGGCTATGTATCCTAAACCCGGTCAATCACTTCTCTACTCATCTTAGACCGGCAAAAGGAAAACCCTATGGTTATACCTTTGCCTTGCGCTCTTAGATCCTTCTCCTTCACTTGATCATCATGTCCATCATTTCATGTGCATCTCCACCATGATCTTGCTCATCATTTCATGCACCAAATCATGTGGTCTTGTGGCCATCTCTCCATGCCATTTCCACCTCCATCACATGTTGCTTATGCCTAGCTTAATCACACTTGATACAATAGCATTAGCAACTTGGTGTCATTAATTACCAAAACCAAACTTGGGCTTTCAGCATGTTCTCTTGTCCTCGTTTTCCCCGGTCGTGCTACTAGTAGTAGATCCTAGCAAGTTCTATCAATGGTATCAGCCGATCTAGTAGTAGATCGGGGCTCGGGGATTTCACAGCAAGCATAGCAAGTAGAAGAAGAAGAGGTTTTTTTACAAACCCTAACCCTAACTCAGTCGAAATCAAGAACAACCTAACCCTAGCGCCTAGATCCAAACGCGGTACAGTGGGAATCCTAACCCTAAAAGCACAAGAAAGACCGGGAGTTCTTTGTTTTACCTATCCCGTAGTCGAACTCGAGCACCGCTCCGCCACCGCCGAGAAACCGCGCTCGGGCACCGCGCTCGAAAACCCTAGACAGCGGCGCGCTCCACCATCGGAGAACGCGCGCACCGGCCAGGGCCCTCGGGGCGGCGCCGTTCTTTTCTCCGGCCGCCGTAGGGAACTCGTTTTCTCTTGTGGTTCGGAGTAGTGAGAGAGAGCGGAGCAAGGCAAGAGAGAGAAGAAGCCAGTGCGAAATGAACTAGGGTTCTTCACCGGCGGCTGCCTCAGGGGTTTTGTTCACCCGAGATCGCAGGAGGACCGTCGGATGAGATCCGACGGCTCACGGCTGCTGGACCAGAAACAGCCCAGGCGGGAGGGCGCCCTGGGCCACTTTGCGCGAGCCGGCCCAGGTTGCGGCCCACTCTGCATTTGCGCTGCAGTGAGCTTCGGTCGCGGGCCGTTTTTCGCGTTATACGGGCCGAACTCAATCAGCCGAAGCCGAAAAAAAAGAAGAAGCGCGCTGCTGGGCCAGCGCCAACGCCAGCCCAATTGCCCGAGCTGGGCCGCAAGCGGCTGTGGGCCAAAAGGTTCCCGCGGCCTGTTTAAGCATAGTGCAAATTTTTTCATTTTCCTTTTTTATTTTTTCAGAAGCATTTAATATTTGTTTTGCTCAGTTATTAAACTCTATTTAATTGCACCAACGTGTTTATTACTTAGAGATCAAGTCAGCAAGTTATGCTTCTGAAAAATAGCAAGTTAATTCCAGTTTTCCGCTGCGCAAGCTCTTTGTTCTATGCATTTATTCTATTCTACCCAACGGTGATTACAATTTATGTACAAGGTTAATTTTTGTATATCTTGATTTTGACCAACGTTAAATTAAGATATGCAATTACTTTTTCCTAGATTTACTATTCATGTCCTCACTGTTTTATTATGTTTAATTTCAGACCAAGCTCTCAATGCGATGCACTTTATTAGTGCAATCCCAAAGCTGACGAGACAGAACTATGTTCTGTGGCGAGAAGAACTTGATGCTGCTCTAGCACTTGCCGAGATAGATTTGGCTCTTCAGGAGCCAAAACCCACTGAGCCAGAGGAGCCCGAAAGGGCTCAAAATGAGACCGATGAAGCTTTTGCTAATCGGAAGCGAGACTATGCTCCCATTAGAGCAAAGTATGATCTTGAGAAATACAAGTGGGAAAAATCAAACCGCAAGTGCAAGATTGTCATCAAGAAAACCATCACAGAGGGCTTAAGAGGTGCCATCCCAGAATGTGAAACGGCAAAAGAATATCTTGAGAAAGTGAAGAATCAGTTCACTGGTTCCACCAAAGCTCATGCTTCCACACTGATCCAGAAACTCACTAACATGAAGTTCACAGGTGGGAGTGTGAGAGAGCACATTCTGAGCATGAGCACCATGGCAGCTAAGTTAGACAAGCTAAAGATGCCCCTGGCAGATGGTTTCATCATTCACTTAGCTCTAAACTCTCTTCCCAAAGAGTATGAGACATTTGTTGTCAATTACAATACACAGCCAGAGGATTGGGATTTAGAGAAGGTGATTGCAATGTGTGTACAAGAAGAAGAAAGGCTAAAGAATGCAAATGGTGGTTCTGTGAACTTTGTCAAAGGAAAGAACAAGAAGCCATTCTACAACAAGAAAGCTCCAGATGCCTCCACCTCTCATAACAAGGGAGGAAACTCTTCACAGCACAAAGCACAGCCAAAACAAGACAACCAGCAGAAGCAGGAGGACCCGGATCGCTGTAGATGGTGCAATGAGACAGGGCATTGGAAGCACGACTGCCCTAAGTTCATGAGACACTGCCTAGTAAAGGGTGAGGACATTATAACTTTTGTTGATGAATCCTTATATCTAAGCTATGCTAGATCCACATGGTGGATTGACTCAGGTGCAACTGTTCATGTTGCTAACTCTTTGCAGGGATTCAATGGAGGGAGAACCCTTCAAAGAGGAGAAAGACAGATTAAGGTGGCCACTGGCGTTGAAGCTGAAGTTCGAGCTATAGGAAATCTATCTCTAGACTTAGCTAGTGGTTTCACACTTCAGTTGCATGATGTTCTTTATGTTCCCTCTTTAGCCAGAAATTTGATTTCGGTTTCATGTTTGTCAGACTATGGTTTTGATTGTCATTTCAGCAAGAACAATTGCAAGCTACAATTAAATAATCAATGTGTGGGTCTTGCCTTCCGACAAGATAAACTTTATTTATTATCTACGTCTGAGAAT
This sequence comes from Saccharum hybrid cultivar R570, assembly GCA_038087645.1. NCBI lineage: Eukaryota > Viridiplantae > Streptophyta > Magnoliopsida > Poales > Poaceae > Saccharum > Saccharum hybrid cultivar. The sequence continues at coordinate 6,160,063 of JAQSUU010000198.1, forward strand.
GTGAATGCTGAATGTAATAATGCTGAGAATGCAATACCCGCAGATGCTAGCAAGAAAAGGAAAAGAATTGATTCCTCATCGAAATTATGGCACTGTCGTTTAGGCCATATTTCGAGGGGGAGAATAGAACGCTTAGTCAAAGAATCAATACTCCCATCACTAGAACTCTCAGAGTTAGAGCAATGCGTTGATTGCATTAAAGGCAAGTTAGCAAAGAACATAAAGAAAGGCGCTAAGCGAAGCACGGGAGTACTAGAATTGATCCACACAGACATCTGTGGACCTTTTCCAGTAACATCTGTGGATGGTTTTGATTCCTTCATCACATTCACAGATGACTACTCTCGTTTTGGATATATATATCCAATCAAAGAACGTTCAGAAGCTTTAGACAAGTTTAAGATATTCAAGGCTGAGGTTGAAAATCAACTAGACAGAAAAATCAAAGTAGTGAGATCTGACCGTGGGGGGGAGTACTACGGTCGACATACCCCTTATGGACAAGTTCCTGGACCTTTTGCAAGGTTCTTACAGGAAAATGGCATAGTAGCCCAGTATTCAATGCCGGGCGACCCACAGCAAAATGGAGTAGCAGAAAGGCGTAACCGTACTCTGATGGATATGGTGCGCAGCATGATGAGCTATTCCACTCTGCCACTGAGTTTGTGGATGGAGGCCTTAAAAACCGCCATTCACATTCTCAACAGAGTTCCGAGCAAGTCAGTACTTAAAACACCGTATGAGTTGTGGACCGGCAGGAAGCCCTCAGTCAACCATCTGCGTGTCTGGGGGAGCCCTGCCGAAGCAAAAGTATTTAACCCAAACATAGGAAAGCTAGACCCCAAAACCGTAAGTTGCCATTTCATTGGCTATCCAGAAAAGTCAAAAGGTTATCGTTTTTTCTGCCCTGGTAGACATACCAAGTTTGTGGAAACAAGACACGCTAGTTTTCTAGTAGATCAGATGATCAGGGGGAGCAAGATAGCGCGAGAAATCACCCTTGAAGAGAAGCGGGTGTTCGTGCCCATCCCTATGGTGCAGGAACCCTACTTCACGCTGCCTGTTGTTGTTGGACCTACGCAAGTAGTGACAACACCTGCTGTAATTTCGCCTACGGCTAATTCGGAACCTGTCCTTCAGGAACCGAATGAACCCATAGTCGATGAACAGCAGCCCCAACAAGATCAGCCTCAAGAACAAGGAATGCCAGTAGCAGAACCTTCTGGCAGACCTCAAAGAGTGAGAAAGTCTCCTATTCCAGATGACTACATAGTCTATGAATGCGAAGAAGTTCAGATGGAGGATGAACCTACCTCATTTGAAGAAGCCATGAGGAGCACTGAAGCATCTAAGTGGCAAGAAGCCATGGAAGATGAATTAAAGTCCATGAGTACCAATAAAGTTTGGGACCTAGAGGAAATTCCTGAAGGAGCCAAAACAGTAGGCTGCAAATGGGTCTACAAAGTGAAACGTGACTCCAAAGGGAACATAGAAAGATATAAAGCAAGACTGGTAGCAAAAGGTTTTACTCAGCGAGAAGGGATAGATTACAATGAAACGTTCTCTCCCGTCTCGAGCAAGGACTCCTTTAGAATCATAATGGCCCTAGTGGCACATTTTGATCTAGAATTACATCAGATGGATGTGAAGACAGCGTTTCTCAATGGGGATCTAGAAGAAAGAGTGTACATGGCACAACCGAAAGGTTTTGCTGTGACAGGCAAAGAAAGGATGGGCTGTCGCCTGAAGAAATCCATTTATGGATTAAAGCAAGCATCCAGACAGTGGTATTTGAAGTTTGATAAGACAATCAGGAAGTTTGGGTTTAAAGAGAATGTTGAGGACAATTGCGTGTATGCAAAGTTTAAGAATGGGAAATATATTTTCCTAGTACTGTATGTAGATGGCATTCTACTAGCAAGTAGTGATGTCACTCTGCTACAGGAAACCAAGAGATTTTTGTCCTCAAATTTTGATATGAAGGATTTAGGTGAAGCTTCTTTTGTCTTGGGCATAAAGATTCACCGAGATAGAAACCGAGGGGTATTGGGATTGTCCCAAGAGGCATATATAGAGAAAATATTGAAGAAATTCAATATGCATAAATATAGACCATCACCTGCTCCTATTGTAAAAGGTGACAGGTATGGGGAACACCAATGTCCCAAGAGCAAGTTCGAGCGCGATCGCATGCAAGCCGTTCCATACGCTTCAGCTGTCGGAAGCTTACAGTATGCTCAAGTGTGCACACGCCTAGATCTGGCTTTTGTGACTGGGCTGCTTGGCAGATATCAAAGTAATCCGGGTATGGAACACTGGAATTTAGTAAAGAAGGTCTTAAGGTACTTGCAAGGTACGAAAGGGCTCATGCTAACCTACAGAAGATCTGATGACCTACAAATAGTAGGATATTCAGATTCTGATTACGCGGGAGATGATAGAAAGTCTACCTCAGGGTATATATTCACTCTCGCGCAAGGAGCCATATCATGGAAAAGCTCAAAACAAACAATAATCACTGCATCGTCCACAATGTATGCTGAGTTTATTGCTTGTTATGAGGCATCGGGACATGTGAATTGGCTTAAGAAATTTATACCCAGTTTAAAGGTGGTCGACAGCATCGATAAACCACTAAAGTTGTATTGTGATAACGAGCCAGCAGTATTGTATGCTCACAACAATAAGTCAAGCAATGCCGCCAAGCACATTGACATAAAATATTATGTTGTGAAGGATAAAATCCGGGATCACGTCATAAGTCTTGAACATATAGGCATAGAAAAGATGTTAGCGGATCCGCTTACGAAAGGCTTACCGCCCAATGTGTTCAGAGAACACGTAGCCGGCATGGGTTTGAAGGAAGGCCTGTGATTCCTGGATAGTAAGAGGGCCCAAGGCGAGAATCTACCTCTGAACAGAAAAGTGTCTGTGGCTGTCTAATCTAATGGTAATAACTGTTATGATGAAACATGCTCAATACACTAATTTGTGATGGGGTGGGTTAACAAAGTGAGAAAGCAGAGATGAGATCAAGGGGGAGAATGTTGGGTTGATCTCCGAGGCCCAGCCCAACGGCTAGGGCCTCATTCCCCTTTGGATCGCGCCCTGATCGGGGGCGCCCAACCGCTCCATGGTTGGTGGGCCCCGACGCGCTGCGCTATATAAAGGGAGTGGGGGCCGCAGGCTCTGAGAACGAGGTTCGCCGTGCCCCAAACCCCACTCTACAATCCCTAGGCCATCCGATCGGCTCGCGCAGTGGCGTCGGGAAGCACCACCGCGCCGCCACCTCTCCACTGCCGTACCACCGTCGTCGGACAACGCCGGTGGAGGCCCGAAGGAAGACGCGATCTACTTCACCGACACGTCTACGCCATGGACGCCTCCGGATCCGCTCCCTCCAATGACGGTTTAACTCCTAATCCCCTAGATCTACTTCACAGTACATCACAGCATGTTCTCTTGTCCTCGTTTTCCCCGGTCGTGCTACTAGTAGTAGATCCTAGCAAGTTCTATCACCCTCTTCCCTTTCTTATCACCAAAGGCAATCTATCGGAGCTTGTATGTCACCACAGGCGGCTCTCGTCACTAAATCAGCATTGTCTCCATCATTCCCACGCTTATCGTTCTGACAGTGCCGGTCGTCTCGCCACTCAACCACCCAACCGGTTATCCATCGTCGCCCGTGGTCTTGACCGCCTCCACCCCTAGACTTCCGGACACGTGTCTCCACTAGCCTGCACCCTGTTCGTTTGGACTTATCAGCGGAATCAGCAGCCATCTAGCAGTGTTTTTCTCTCACAACAAACCAGCGAACAGTACTTTCAGCACAATAAACCAGCGAAACAGTCGTGGGTGCTACGGTATTGTGCTTGTGCAGGAACCAAGCATCAGGAAGTCGTCTCTAGGTGCTGTCGTTCGGTCCGTTTCGTCGGACACGCGTTAATCATCCGAGGCATATTGCGTTAGATTTTAGGAACGCAACAGGAGCACCGGTTGGCAACGGTTTGAGCACTTGCGGCTTAAACTCCCCTGTGGAACTCGGCTTTAGTTTTCGCAGCCGATTCATCCTGGCGCAGAGATTGGGGATGAGAATTGGATGCAGATTGCCAGATTGGGGGCTTAAACACCACCGTGGAGGTGGCTGCGGACTTGTCCTTCTCCAGCGCGGGAGCCCAGCGAAGCGGAAAAGGGGCACACGCAGGGGGGGTGAGAAACGGGAAGGCCGCGCGGGGCGAGGAGCTGCAGCGGCGGACGAGGAAGGGCACAACGGATCCTGAACCGAGGGAATGGAAACGATTTCCATCAATCTCATCTTTTTAACTCTTCTTTCAGCAAAGCATCAGCAAAACAACAACGTGCTATGAAAACTAGACGTCTACACTAGTTTCAGAGTTATTACTGATTACCTCCTATACATGACACACATCCAGTAAGGAGGTGAGATTAAAACGTAAGTTATGAAATCGTGTCTTACTTTTCATAGTGTCCAGATTAGCACGGTGGTAGAACTCTACCTGGAATGCCTGAGCTTCCAACGTTAGTCCTTATGTTCTGAAACGCCTCCCAACTGTGCGTTGCGTTTTCAGAGATCACAGGAAGTCCGATTGGAGTTGAGAAATACAGCAGCACAAGTAGCCTCCACATCAAACATAGAATACACTGTCGGCAGCTCGGCATGTCCTGTAAAATTCAGAGAACTAACAGCCAGTACATGATCAGTGTTTCCAAGGAGCAGTCATGCACTTATGTGAACTACTCACTACTAATACAGCAATACTACTTGATTGTACACTAATAAATACCATCTGCGGCTGGAACTTCTCAGATACACAAGATGACAGTTAATGGCTAAACTGGTAACATCACCAGCAAAAGAATAAGTTACTCCCTCAATTCCAAACCATAAGTTGTTTTGGATTTTCTAGGTACATCAGCAGCAAACAACACTTGTGTACAAACACATACTCCTTCCCTACTCCCTCTAATCCAAATTATAAGACATTTTGGCTTTTAGATAAGAGCCGCCAATTATGAACCTCCTGGTGATTCATTTTTAGCTGCTGCCCTTCTCCTGGTTAGTGGCCCCGGGCTAACTATGTCTGGAGCTCTTGCTGGAGTCGACTCTGCCTTCCTTCTCGACGCTGATCCTGGAGTGCCTGCAGCAGTAGATGTACTCCCTGATGCCTTCTTCCTGCCAAGGAAAAAAGTTCTCATTCAAGGTATTCTATGGAATGCAACATCTGGAGGGGCAAATGAAGAGGTAAAATAAGGATTTGGGAGCCAGCATTGGTCAAACCTCTTTGGTTCAACAGAGGCTTGTGATGCAACATTATTGGAGCCTGAAAGATTAGTTACTATTTTCCTCTTCCTGCATATTAGTGAGCAGTGTAACAAATCAAAAACATGTGACCAGTATAACCAATTGTTGCAGTAAGGAGCGAAATTCCTTGCAAAGTTTTAGATTACCTGCTCTCAGTGAAAATGGGAGGAGGAATACTTTTTTTTATAATTTTAGCTTTTTGGCGCCCATTCTGTCCATCCAAGTTACCTACATAAAGAACAAGACGAATTTAATAATAGAAAAAGAAGAAGCAGTAACTATCACAACAAAAGTACTCCTTTCCAAATTATAAGTAATTCTAGCTTTTTTTGGTAAATTGTTTTTGCTATGCATCTAGGTATAGTCTGTCTAGATGCATAATAAAAACTAAGTATCTAGAAAAACCAGAACGATTTATAATTTGGCATGGAGGGAGTAGTGGTGAATATTGCATAATGAGCAAAAATAAGGCCTACGTTCGCGACGAACGTGCTGCCACCATGTAGTTTAAGTTTCTTTGCATGAATTTTCCAATCAAATTCCCTGTCCACAGACCACATACCCATTATCTCTATGCAATATTTTGGATGGAAACTCTGCTTTGATGGCACTTTGCTTGATACATAGCATCAAATATCAGCAAATGTGGAGCCATTGTCAATTTCTGAGATGTCTCATGATATATGGTGTGAGGAGCTTATACAGCATAAGCACAAGGCATTAGCATTAGCAACCATTTCAGATCAAAATCTACAGCATCATCATCCTGCTTTTCCCTTCGGTGATGCTGCTCTTCCTCATTATAATTCACATCTCCTCTAGAGAGACCAAATGTTGTATCTACAAACTGTGGCTCGTTATGGCAAGACAAGGCCATCATCTGCTGCAGCCTGTAGTGGTTCTCATTTACCAATTAAAGTAGGAGGTCATTCCCCTCACCATAACTCAGAACTTGCAGCTCATTTCTCTCACTGAGTCACTTCTCAGTTGGTCTAAATTTTATTCACATGCTCACACGTACCATCAGAGCTCACAAACTTCAGATGCTTTGAAGCCCTTAGCAAAGTTAAAAGATTTTGATGACTGGCAAGTCTAACTGTTGTCAACATACCAGAAATATAGCTCGTGGTAGCTTGTCCAGCAATAGTATTAGTCTGCATATTTCCTGACATTTCACCCTTGGCTCCAAATGGGTGGTATTTAAATGAATATAAGCACTTTCAGTGGTAAAATCCCAGCTGGGTGATTTTTTAGAGATAAAACTGAATTTCCTATTTCTAAACTGCATCAGTTCTCAAAGTCACAGGATGTTACTCAGGATCATGGACACAACAGAGATGGCAAAACCTCAATGCCCAATGGAAGTAGTACAAGGGAAAAAAAACTGTGCATATGGAAAAGCTAAAACTTTCCCGATCTAACAATTCAGTTGTAATACCACCTGTGAACCTTTTCAAGAGCATGTGCCTACCAGACAGTCACTAGTCGTATTCTAAAAGTGCAAATTTAAATTAGGTAAGTGCCTAATTTTTAGTACCAGAGGCAGTATTTTCTTCTGGACTGCACAACCCCGCCATCAGCTCTGCTGGGTTGCCGCCCCACAACGGCGGAACAATCAAATCGAAGATGGCCGCCTCACGAGCGTCGCACAGCGCGTTGGCCTCGTCGCACCATTGCCGAGCCTTCTTCAAGAAGTCTGTCTGCGTCTCAACCTGCACAGCCACCCGTAGCCAGGGAAAGTTACTAATCTTAATCTGAAGTAGGAAAGGTGGAAGAAGGTGCTGAGTCACTGCTGAGCAAGCCAAGCGACCTACCTGTGCGAGGAGGTCGTCGAGGACGGAGGCCGAGGAGGAAGCGGCGGCGGCAGCGACGGGGGACGAGGAGGAGGCGGCGGCGGCAGCTACAGGATGGGACGAGGCGGGAGGAGAAGCCGGTGGCTGGGGAGCGGGGAGCGGGGCAAGGAGTTCGGAGGCGAGGGCCTCCCAGCGGGCGAGGTCGCGGAGGCGCTTGTCGCGGAGGCGGAGGAGCGCGCGTCGGCGGCGGCGCAGGCCGGCAGCCTTGGGGTCGGGGCCCGCCGCCGGCTGGGAGGAGGAGGGCGCGGCGTCGGGGTAGAGCCCCCTGGCGACCTTGTAGACGAAGCCCTCGTCGTTGCGGATCTCATACTCCTGCTCGACGTCTCCGTCGCCGCCGCCGCCGCCGGACGCGCCCACGGCCTCTGACGCCGCGGGCATGGGAGGGGCCGAGGGGGCGTGCGTGCAAGGATGAGGAAGAGGAGGGTGCCTCGGCGGCCGTGGGGATCTGGTGGTGCGCGGGCGCACGGGGAGCGGAAGGAGTTGGGGATTTGGGGTTTCAAAATTTGGGTCTGGGGTTTGGGAAGGCAGGAGCGCGGCTGATGTCTCCGCCGGTCGGCTGATGGTTGGGTTCGCGTGGCTACCTCGCCTGCCCTATGCAGAGGGATTAGGATTTTTCCAGCAAAAGTGCAAAACTTGGTTAATCTTCTCCAAATAAAACGTTTGGTTTTGATGCCAAGGCTCCAAAATCTGTAATCCGCTGGACCGAAAATAAAAGAAGCAACATATTCCCCGGCAATGGGCTTGTTCGCTTGCCTTATAATTCATACTTTTTTAGGTTGTTTTTTTTTCAATCGGAACAGTCCTTCTGTTCGGCTGAGCTTATCAGCACGGCTTATCAGCCGTGGAACAGTGTTTTTCTCTCACAGCAAATCAGCCACAGCCGGCTTATAAGCCAAAAAACAGCCTGCCGAACAGGGGGAGTATTTTTCTCGTACTTTCAGCCATGGCTTTTCAGCGAAGTGAATGGGCTCTTAAAAGTTCGATGTCACTTGATGAATAGCTAAGAATAGCACTTCAATTACCGAGATGCAAGTTTTGTTTACTCCCTCCGTTATCTTTTATTGGACGTACGACGTCTTTTTTTTTCATTTTTGGCAATATGTTGGGTGTGGGATACCTTCCGAGGAACCAACTGTTTTACCGCTCCCTCAGCCAAACGGCTCCATGCGAGGATCCCCTGAAATCCTGCTGAGTGGAGGTGAACAACGCCCCCGGAGCTAAAAAACTAGCTTCCTCTGGCTCCATCCGTTGTGCGTGCGAGCCCAGGGTGAGTTGGACGCGGATGTCCCTGATGCGTGGCTCCTTCCTTGCCGACATTGGCTTCTTCCTGATGCAGAGGACGCCGGCGAGGGTGGCGGCGACCGGGGTCCAGGGAGGCACATGCAGTGGAGGAGGCCGGGCCGCAGGGAGCACGCCAACGATGGGGAGGCGCCGGGAGCTGCAATGCAAGCGGCCGAGGAGAGAGAGATGCGAGCGATGTGGCCGATGCGATGCCGGCACCCGGCAGTTGCGAAGCGATGAGGCAGAGAGAGAAAGAATAAAGAATAAATAAAGAGAAGTATAAATGGAAAGAAAAAGAAGAAGAAAAAAAGGTATTTTGGACCTTTCATCCTTTTTCACCAGAAAGGGAAACTATTTTGCCAAACGGTCTAAAAAACAACTTCAGCTCCCCAAATGAATCTACTCCACAAGTGAAGTCACAACTAAAGCTGTTTTGGCTATATCCGGAGCTCTACCAATCGGCCCTAATTAGTGCAACCAATTCCATGCATGCATGCGAAGGGAAACCAAACGAACACTCATCTTGGTATCTGGGATTCTACTTATTGCACCTAAAAAATGATAATGGGGGTAGTATTTTGGGTTATTCGGTCAACCAAGAGTTCACTGATTTGATCGAACTTCGTAAATATGTGCAGAAAAGTGATACGAATTGAAGAATTGATCTATTGTTTGTGCCATTACTTTCACAGTGCAATATCTGGTGCCATTACTTTCACATTGCAATATCGTACACTGATTTAAGAAACCTCCACACGCTTTTGCCCCGATAGATCAGAGTTGGATCGTTTAAATCATGTCAAAAGAGAGATCAGATATCTCGTGCTAAATTATTAAACTGTCAGCGCCTAATTTCACAATTGTCCAACTTTGCATGAAGGCCCAAATTGTACAACTACATACTACATTACCCAAGGTGGTGTTTGGCAAATGTATGAGGGTAAATAATGGGTGGATTAAGGGTCTGTTTGGATTTCATGGACTAACAACTAGTTTGCTAAAGTTTAGCCCTTGAAGATCCAAACGGGTGGACTAGTGGTTGGTCTAACAACTAGCCAAAGCTCCAACTAGTTGTTAGTTCACTAGTTTATATAACCTAACTAGTTAGACTAATCACTGGTTCTAGTTCATCCCTAGGTCAATGGGTTAGTCAATAATAAGTACACAATGGTCAAAGGTAGGACATGGTGGTGGAGCCAAGAATTTTATATAGGGAGACCTGCCAAGTTCAATTAATGGATTGCGATAATCAAACTGACAGGGGAGATGAAGATTGACTATATACTTTACCATATGTAACACATAAAAGTCATGATTTCATGTTTTTCATAACATAAAAGGCTAAAAGTTGTTGCAGGCAAAAGTATTCTTGTGAACTAACCTTGCAAACATCCATATTTTTGAGATACCTTGGTTTTTTTTCTCTAGTCTGTATTAAGGAACAACCATATGTATTGGTCGATGCAGAAGCTGCGATATTAATATATTCCCTTTTAAAAAAAACCTTGCAAACATCATCAGTTTTGAATGATCTAAAATGAATCCCTAGGATCCAAAGATGTAACGGTAGAGTTTTTGCACGTGTTTTCATTATATTAAGGCCCTATTTATATTCGCAGGACTAATAACTAGCTGATTAAGTTTTAGATAGGCTAATTATTAGAGTATTAGTCATGGACTAGCTATTAGTCCATAAATAGAAACTAATGATAAGACTAGTTGTTAGTCCCATTCTATGAAGAGAAACACTAGGACGAGAGGTCTGTGAAGAGAAACACTTCCATGCAATTTGGAGAGAGCCATCGCGAAACACTACGATACAAAGAGAAACAGTACGATGCGAAGAGATCTGTGGCCATGTTTAGTTCCCAAATTCACTCTAAATTTCACTATGCAAAAAGAAGATTCATCGTCACATCAAAATGTCGGCACATGCATGGAGTACTAAATATAGATGAAATTAAAAACTAATTGCACAGTTTTGTTGTACTTTGCGATACGAATATTTTGAGCCTAATTAATCAATGTTTGGACAATTATTACTAAATAAAAACAAAATTGCTACAGTGTCAAACAGTAATTCAGGGTACCAATTTGAAGATCTAAACAAGGCCTGTGAAGAGAAACACTTCGATGCAATTTGGAGGGAGCCATCGCGAAACACTACGACGCAATTTCGAGAGCGCCCCCGAGGCCTAGTGGCGCCGGCGGGGGCGGTGAATGGTCTTGTGTACTGCTGGCTTTCCCTTGGCTGAACTGAAGTAGAGTGAGCTGTAAACTGAAACGCTGCAAGACACGAGCAGCGAAGTTCGCTATCTGGATTCATTTGCATTTGATTTCGACAGAGCCCCCGAGGCCTAAAGTGGTGGCGACGAATGGTTTTGTGTACCTCCCGTCTACCGGCTTTCCCCCTGCTGAACTGCTGAAGTAGAGTGACATGTAAACTGAAACGCTGCAGGAAACGAGCACCAAAGTTCGCTAACTGAAATTCTGAATCATTTGCATTTGATTTACTATCGAAAACATTTGCATTTGACTGGTTGGAAACCACTGTCCAGAACAGAACCAAATTGTTAAAAAAAAAGGAAAGAAAAGAAGAAGAAGACAGTTTCGAAGCCAATGTCCCGGGACAGAACTGTAATAAATTTTGCCCCTCCTTGCCACTTTCTTTTTGTGACTGCCATCATCTCATCTTCCATACTATCATAATAAGTTTTAGAGTGAAAACGTAGAGCTTGAACTTCATGCATCAGCTAATGTTTGTATAAGGGTGCTACAATTCCAATCAACTCTGATTGCAAAGATATTTCAAGCGTCAACAGCAGGGCATACTGAAAACGTAGAGCTTGAACTTCATGCATCAGCTAATGTTTGTATAAGGGTGCTACAATCCCAATTAACTCTGATTGCAAAGATATTTCAAGCATCAACAGCAGGGCATACTCGTAGATCACAACAGAAGCAAAAACATATACATTTTTTCATGTAGGAGTAGATGTATATCACAACAAAAGCGCATTAATACATTTTCATGGAGCAATGTATCCTGTTTCTCGGCTCAAATCTAACCACTAACAAGGTACTAAGTTTTCAAGCTCACATGGAACAGTACAGAGCAGAGCCTTAAATCTGATTGGATTCAAACTCTGAAATCCACCAACCTTTTTTTTTTGAAACTAAATCCACCAACCTTGGTAGTCAATACAAAGGTCAGTGATGGCGACTGACTATGCATAGAAGCATCGACAACCACATATCGGAAGACCGTAATCCGAGCAAAATTGGCTATGCGGCAGCAAAATCTCACATCAGGACTTGATAACTTATATTGCATAATACCATTGTAATCACTTAATTTGATCATACTTCAAACTACATAACCAGATGCAGTACAAAATCGTCGTCGAATTAACCACTGTGAACTCAACGCCAGATACAGGGAGATCGAGGCCTGTCAGATTCAATTTTCGAGTCCAGGCACCTGCATGCGTCGGTTGGCCTCCGACTTCTTGCCGCCGAGGAACTCGTCGGGGACGACCTTGAGCTGCTTGCGCTTCTTGGACTTGGCGATCTTCTGGATCGTCTTGGGGTTGGTGACCCGCTGCAGCTTGGTGCCCGTGCGGAGCACGTTCTCCTGCTTGCGCTTCTCCCGCTCTTCGCGGGCCTTGCGCTTGGCCACCTTGTTCTGCCGGATCTCCTCCTTGAGCTCAGCCTTGCGGGCCTGGTACGCGCGCTTCAGCGACTTCTCCCGGACGCGCTGCTCCAGCGGGGTCGGCTTCCGCGACACCACCACGGCCGACGCCCGCCGGGTGCGGGGCTCCTTCCACCGGCGCCCCGACACGCGCCCCGCGATGACGCCGTCATAGGTGGGCTGGCCGAAGGAGGCCGGCTTCGAGGGGTCGGAGAGGGAAGGCATGGCGCGGAGCTTAGACGACCGGGGCGCGTCGGCGTCGAGGTCCATGGAGTCCGCGGCCACCGCCTCGGCCTCCTCGCGGCGCTTGCGCTTGCCGCGCTCGCCGCCGAGGCCCTCATCCAGGTAGCGGAAGTCGAGGTGGGAGGCCATGGGGGAACCGGTCGGGTGCTTGGTGGCGCGATTTGGGAGGAGGGGCGGAGGGAGGACGAACGAGCAGGCGGCGGCGGGTTTATTAGGGTTTGTGATGGCGGCTGGTTTGATGGGCCGGGCCGCTTTGCCAAGGGCGATGTTTGCCAGAGAAAATATAACTTGGACTGAGCCCTTATTTAGTTCCTAAAATATTTTGCAAAATGTAACTGTAGCACTACTGTAGTACTTTCGTTGTTATTTGGCAATTATTGTCCGATCATAGCCTAATTATACTTAAAAGATTCGTCTCGTGATTTACAACTAAACTGTGTAATTAGTTTTATTTTTTTGTCTATATTTAATGTTTCATGCATGTGTCTAAAGATTCGATGTGACGGGAATCTAAAATATTTTGCAAACTAAACAAGGGCTCGAGTATATGGACTTTCTTGTTATCTGAATTCTGAAGCGTATATGAAGTCTTCAGCTCCTCTCTCAAAAAAAAAGTCTTCAGCCTAGAAGATTGACCAAAGTAACCGGGGATTATATAGTTCAGAAAATATTGATCAAAAGTTGAGTGAAGACCAAACATATTTTCCTCTTATAGGAAAAAAAAAAGATAGTCGTTTCCTCCACATATAGAAACTACTCCCTCCACTAAGTTTCTCCGAAATTACACTGCCACATTTGTTTTATACCATATTTTTTGTGATTATAAATTCGCTATCATTTAGTACATTTGATTATAAATACAACCATATCCAGTTTGTATTACAATAGTTATAAATTATTGGCCAAATTATTGGTGAAAGATTGTAAAGTTTGAACCTTAATACGCATACGCCACCTTATAAACAGGACCGCAGAGAGTACTCTAATAGTTACAAAAGGTACTGTTCAGTTTAAGAGTCAATAAGAATGCAACCAACGCAAACAGCAGTTGGACGGTAAGCACTATGAAACAAACAGACAAGGTCGCGCTTCATTACGAAATACATAAGGATACATAAGGATAGATGATAGCATGACAGTAAGCAGCCACCCAAAAGAGAACTGTTCCATATTTTTCTCTTATTTCCAGTTAAGAATTAAGGTCACAAAAATTTGCGTAAAAATTAATACTGAGTTTGCTCAGTTACTCCAAACCCAAACCAGGTCAGAAACGGGATACCTGAAGATTGTACAAGGATTTGCCGAACAAAATGGTGATCTAAACCTACGAGGAACAAATATTTAGTCAGGACTAGTTACCTAGTCCAAGAGAAAAAAAATGTATTAAACACACGGTTGGTCTTCAACCCAGTTTGGCAATGACTGCATCTGTGACTTCCTGGGTGGTGCTGGTGCCGCCCAGATCTTTGGTTCTGTACTTGCCTTCTGCAATGACACGCTTAACTGCCGTCTCCAGCCGGTCAGCAAATGATGGAAATTGCAAGTGCCTCAACATCATGGCAGAAGATAGCAGCAGCGCAACAGGGTTAGCTCTCTTCTTCTCCACAATTTTCTCATTTCCAACATTTCCTGCAGAAGCACCTTGCTCAAAGATAGCATGGCCCTGACCCACATTACCTGAAAAGATGCAGCACATAAAGATTCACAGGCCTTCCAAATTCGTATACTGCATCTGCTCAAATAATGAGTACTAAACTTGCACAATCTTGCTATACAAAACTCATGGAAAAGATTAACAGCGGTATGAAAACAAAAAACACATAGATGGATGCAGTAAACAAGCCAAAAAAAACATCAAACAATGAGCATATGCAAATACAACTTTACATAAAACCATGTATGCTATTTGCACGTGTAGGATTCGTAAATCATAGTCAGAACTCTACCTCCAGGCATGACACCAGTGCCTCCAGCAATACCTGCAGCTACATTAGCCACCAGATTGCCATAAAGATTTGGGGTGACCTATAAAAGGAACAAAGAAAAGTATGTTCAAACTCCACAGGTAATCTATGTAAATCATTTGAAATCTTCAGATTATTCAGGAAAAAGCCCTATAGAACAAGAGAAAACAAAGGAAAATGTGAGCTTTCCGACACTAGGAACTAACATGCTTTTATATCACATTTGCAGAGCACAGTCATTTGGTATTCAAATAGTCCACAAAAGACCAGCATAAGATTGTAGGTATATAACATGTGGCATATCCAAGATCATAAAGACAACAGGTGTTGTACTTTGCCTTTTGTAGAATAAGAAAACCACATCAAACATCACCTAGGTGAGAAACTGTGTCAATTAAGTGATATGAGTGAATACACATACCATAACATCAAATTGTTCAGGCTTTGCAACAAGCTGCATACAACAGTTGTCCACAATGATTTCATTATATTGAATTCCAGGGTACTTCTTTGCAACCTCACGGCAAGACTCCAAGAACAAACCATCAGCAAGCTTCATAATGTTGGCTTTATGCACTGCTGTCACTTTCTTTCGATTGTTAAGGTATGCATACTCAAAAGCATACTTGGCAATTCTTTCAGAGCAAAATTTTGTTATCACCTAACAAATACAAAAGTGATAGTAAACAGCAATGAGGTGAAATATTCTTTTAGATGGCAAAACAGAAAGGAGTAGCAATATTGTATGCACTTTACAATACATATGGGCATATGGCATAGTGGGAAAATTCGGTGTGCCATAAGAATGCGTACTAAAAGAACTTGCAATAAGTTCCAACAGCAGATACAGTTTCGGTGAAAAAGCAATCATGTAAAGAGAGGTTTATTACACTGCAACTTGTAAGGTTTCCAAGATATCTGGCTTTTGAGCAACGATAACCCAAAGAGTATTTGCTGCCAAGTCAAAACAGGGTACCATAGTCAAGCAGTATTACAAAATTTAAAAAATTAAACCAATATTTGGAGTTTAGGCCCAACATTCATGATATCAAAGAGAAATGTCATGGAAAAACTAAAAAAATCAAGTTAACAAAAATAGGTTGCACAATACTGTGGTATTTTTGGCAACTTTTTAAGGTTACATCAACTAGGCCATAAATCGGGCTACATACTAGGAACTCCAATCCCTATCTGTTACTACATCATTGACAGTTAGATGGGGGTGTATGAACGAATAACACTTAACGCCCCTTTGATCTTTATATTTTATTAATGAAAAATTACATTCACCACTCCACACATGAACATAGCAAGTTAAAATTGTATTCTTGATTAGCGTGACACGGAGAACTTAGAGAATAAGGTGATGCAAGTTATCTTTAAACTATAACATGCATGTTATGTGCTCAGATGTCAAGATGTCATTAACAAAGAGCAATGGCCATCAAATTTGCCGTTACTATTATATCTAATGTTTCCCAAAAAAAAAGGAATTAGGCAGGCGGTCAGGCAGTGCCTAAGGATCCTAGCGATTGGATTTTTTTCTGATCAATGAGAGTGATGTCATGTTAAATAGAGAAGATATGGCATATTAGAAGAAAGACCTTGACATTATCACAGGTCCATGATTTCCATGACCATACTTCATCTTCCTCCATCTCCAATAGTCCCATTTTCTTTCATAGATCAATACCAAACCCACTCTAAGCAAAAGAAACACACATAAAAAAGAACACCTAGGCAAACGCAAAACTCCTGCATGCTAAGCTTGGTGGTGCTCACCAGTCACCACTTGTTGAAATAGATATTACAATGATAGTTACAAATGAACACAAGAGACTATTGTTATTGTAGTAACATGACTACATAATCTTCAATACAAAATTTCTTTATGTTCAGATTAATCAAAGATTAGTAATAATGATTAATATTCCTTGAGCAAAATATATCACTTTCACTGTTTCCACACTATCAAGAATGACAGGGATAACATACACCCTTCACAAACATCCAATAACTTTATAGAAGACCCATAAATTATAAGTGCATCTGTATGAACTATCCAATGACACCGATATCTGAACCTCAGATTCACAGCAAGTGGATCAGTTTGCTCGACACATAAAAATAAAGTAAACTGCCAAAAACGCATCAGGTTTTTCTGTACAAAATGCAGAAACGCATTGATTTCTCAACTGAATGTCCAAATGTACCGGTTACTATATTTCAAGATTCAACCATTAACCTACCAATCAGAAACACTAAACAAGTATAGCAAGCATGTCAATCTACCATCGTATGTATCATATAAGGGCCACCCAAAAAGATTGCAAATTAATTTTCCAAAATAAAATAAACAAGACTGCTGATTCAACTTCCTGATGTAATTCTATCATCATGCTTGTGTTCACCAGCCAATCTGGAGTCTGGGTGTGTAGTATAACTCTACCAACAATTAGACCAGTAGATTCAATAACTGACACAGTATCTATAAGCTTGCACATTTAGCCGTATGCACATATTAGCTGCCAGCGTGCCACACACTGCATCAACGAAGCTATTACTTGTAGAGCAATACATGGAATTCTCCATACCTTGAGACTCTCAACGACGCCAGGAACGACCTCATGCTCGAGCCCCGAGTACTCGCCCTCGGTGTTCTCCCGAATGACGACGATGTCCACGTTGTCGTGCCTGGTAGGCAGGCCAGGGAGGTTGAAGCAGTTGACGAGCGCGGCGTAGAGGTCGAGCTCCTTCCGGAGCTGCACGTTGAGGGAGGAGACACCGCCGCCGACGGGGGTGGCGAGGCCGCCCTTGAGGCAGACCTTGTTGCGGCGGATGGACTCGATGACCTCGGCGGGGACCGTGGGCATGTCGCCGTGGACCTCGTACGTCTCGAAGTAGACCGGCGCGTGCATCGCCTCCATCACCTGCCGCACGGCGCCCGTGACGAGAGGCCCGATGCCGTCGCCCGGGATGAGGGTCACGCCGCGCGGGGCGCCGTCCCCCGGGCGGGGCATGTAGGTGACGGTGCGGCGGGACGCGGCGCCGGCGAGGGGAGTGGAGGGGGAGGGGGAAGGGGAAGGTAACGGGGCGAGGAGGCGGCGTAGGAGAGGGGTCGTCCGCCGCGCCATGGCCGGGGACTAGGCCGCTAGGGTTTCAGGGTGGATGCGATCGGGGGAGGGGGAGGAAGGAGGAAGGCCGCGGCAGCTAGGATGGCAGGGACAGGGAGAGGACTCGAGAAGGCCAGGGGAAGAACGGACCGACAGGTTTCCGCGTTCTGCTGGTGCTGGGCTCCTCCAGCTCGTTTGGTTTGGCTCGACTCAGCTCATCAGTGATCAGTCATCATCATGTATCATTCATGTATAAGGGCAGTCCCAATGGTGCATTGATGATGGTTTCTATCCTCATTAAATGACTTGTCACGTAAGTAAAATGCTGATATGGCAACGTAATTAATAAAGAAAGAGAGCAAAAATCATAGAAATAGTTTCTTCATGAAGAAATCAGGTCTACTCTTGACCCAATGCACCAAGAAACCATGAAATCATCGATGGGGAGAAACCACCGGTTTCTAGGGAGCTCGTGTCGCACTCCCATTGAAGGAAGAAGATAGAGTTGGGAGGAGAAAGAGAAAATAATTATTACTCATAGAAACTATGGGTTGGAAAGCAGTACTTTTTTTTGTGCGGTATCCTATGTTATAGAAACTACTAGTTTCTTTCATTGGGACTGCCCTAAACGAGCTAAGAGCATCTCCACCAGTCCCCCAATAAAACCCCCCAATAACTTAGTATTGGGGTAGCCCAATATTTACTTTTTGGGTTATTAGGGGAGATGCTTTTACAGTTCCCCAATATCTCATCCCCAATATGTGATTTTGGCCCATATTGCAAATTCTGGATCATGTTGGAGTAAATTGACACATGGATATTTTTCACGTCAAAATAAGTTGTTGATGTCTTGTTTGTTGCATACTTAAGACCAAAGATCGAAAATGCAATAACAGTTTGTTCAACAATAAAAAAATAAAATTAAACATACTCACACAAGGATATATCATAAACGAGATATAAAGAGAGATGTCATGACATTGTTTCCAAGTGCAGAATCATCAATGGGTGTGTTTGCGCCAAAAGAATAGAGGATTGGGGGAGGTTGCAAGTGCCCCTTTATTTGAGGGGAGATGGGTGTTTTTTGGTGGCCACCAAAAATTGGGGGAGGTATTGGGGCACTGTTGGAGCATGAAAATTGATCTATCTCCTCCAATAATTCTGTTTTATGGAAATGAGAGGTTGTATTGGGGATTTGTTGAAGATGCTCTAAAACTCTAGCTCAACTTCTAGTTTGTTTAGCTCGACAGTCATCTTGTTTGACTCGGGAGCCAGCTCATTAACGGCTCAACAAATATTAGTAGCTATTAATTTTTTATATGCATATGTCAAGACAAATAAATATAAATAATACATAACATAAATCAATTTTATACTCTAAGCCCATACATATAAATAATATAAAATTAAGCCTAGTTATTACAAGTTTATTTAGATTTTTATAAACTGTAAAGTACTTGAGGCTTGTTTGGCTTGCTTCTTCAGGTTGCCAAGCCATATGTGCGGCACGCAGGAATTCAGTGAACAAATCGTGCGCTAAAGATTTTGGCAAAAGATGCTGCAGAAATCTGAAGAAATCGTGGCAAGCCAAAGGTATGAAGAGTTGCAGTGGCAATTCAAACGGGAGACCAAATTTCTATGGCAAGTTTTATCAAGTTAGGGTAGCAATCCAAACACACCCTTAACTCGTTTAACTGTGAGTTGGCTTTGTGCTTGCTCATTTTAATAAGCTAAAGTGTTATTAGTTCAACACTTTCAAAAAAGTAAATGAACCGAGCCAAGTTAAATCGAGTCAGCATCAAGCCCGAGATAGTGAGCTACAGTCACACAACAATATATTTCAGGAGAGAGGGAGCATACCTTCAATTTACATGTTTTCTCGCTATGCCCATAAAATTGAACCTAATTTTTCTCAACATCATTGTATATATTAATAGTATGTTGTTGTATAGGAAGTGAAACCTAAATTAAGTGGTTGGACGAGAGATATGGTTAAGCCTTAGGTTTGAGTCATCTTCAACTCAAACTTGATGTCTGGTTATTAAGGTTCAAATTTTTGACTTGACACGTAGGTGACTTGTCTCTCGATAGCGATGTCCGCACGTTTGTAGAGGTAAGTGAGAGTCTATAAAGATGTGCATCACCGTGGAATAGGCATTTAACTCCTATACATAGTACCCGATTTTCAATCATACTCGTAATCGTAAAGTTCTCATCAGGCATCACTGTCTCCAAATTCCAATACACCAAATATAACTTCACTGTCACGGTATCTTCGTTTCCAATGACCGTAGGAGGTTCGTCTCCGACCTTCCGCTGCGCTCAACAATGGCGACATGGCATTTTCCATCTGGGTTCTGGGACGAACGTGCCAGAATGTGAAGCCCCGTTGCGGTTTACGTGGCTCCATGTGACACGGACGGAGCAGTTTGGTGCGGAGCAAACCAAAGCCAAGGCTGCCGTTCACCGCGGCGATGGCGCCGACGAGGCGCATCCTGGGCCTCACCCCCATTTTTTCTGGCCCAAAAGCCCCAAAAAATTTTCACCTCTCCGACACGGCCCCGAGGCGGCCACCCATCGAGCGGCTGGCGATTGCGCCCGCCGGCCGCT
Organism: Saccharum hybrid cultivar R570; assembly: GCA_038087645.1. Taxonomy (NCBI): domain Eukaryota; kingdom Viridiplantae; phylum Streptophyta; class Magnoliopsida; order Poales; family Poaceae; genus Saccharum; species Saccharum hybrid cultivar. Next base: position 6,180,141 of record JAQSUU010000198.1, read on the forward strand.
CGCCTAATCCGTGGCCATCCCCTTATCGCCCACCCTCTCGCTGCGCTTCCCTTCTAGATAAGCAGCGCAAACCCCTGCCCTCTCTCGCCTCTCCCTATCCATCCCCAAAATAATCCCCACCTCCCGCTGCTCCTCCGCTCCCCCCCGCCTCCGCCGCCCGCCATGGCCTCCCTCGCCTCGGCCTCCACCTCACTCCTCTTCCCGCAGGCCTCCTCATCCAGGAGCCGCGCCCGGCTCTCCACCTCCCTGGGCTTCTCCGCGCAGCCGGCGCGGCTGCGGAGCCGGGCGGCGGCGGCGGCGGCGGGCGGGCAGCGGCGCGGGCGCCTGCTGGTGGTGCGCGCGGCGAGGGGCAAGTTCGAGCGCACCAAGCCGCACGTCAACATCGGCACCATCGGCCACGTCGACCACGGCAAGACCACCCTCACCGCCGCGCTCACCATGGTGCTCGCCTCCGTCGGCGGCAGCGCGCCCAAGAAGTACGACGAGATCGACGCCGCCCCCGAGGAGCGCGCCCGCGGCATCACCATCAACACCGCCACCGTCGAGTACGAGACCGAGACCCGCCACTACGCGCACGTCGACTGCCCCGGCCACGCCGACTACGTCAAGAACATGATCACCGGCGCCGCGCAGATGGACGGCGCCATCCTCGTCGTCTCCGGCGCCGACGGGCCCATGCCGCAGACCAAGGAGCACATCCTCCTCGCCAAGCAGGTCGGTGTCCCCAAGATCGTTGTCTTCCTCAACAAGAAGGACATGGTCGACGACGAGGAGCTGCTCGAGCTCGTCGACCTCGAGGTCCGCGAGCTGCTCAGCAACTACGAGTACGACGGCGACGAAGTGCCAATCATCGCTGGCTCCGCCCTCAAGGCGCTCGAGGCCCTCATGGCCAACCCTGCCCTCAAGCGCGGCGACAACGAGTGGGTGGACTACATCTTCAAATTGGTTGATGAAGTGGATAACTATATTCCAGTCCCACAGCGGCAGACCGACCTCCCGTTCTTGCTCGCTGTTGAGGATGTCTTCTCCATCACCGGTCGTGGTACAGTTGCTACTGGCCGTATCGAGCGTGGCACCGTCAAGGTTGGTGACACAGTCGATATCGTTGGAATCCGGGACACCCGGACCTGCACCGTGACTGGTGTTGAGATGTTCCAGAAGACCATGGATGATGCCATGGCTGGGGACAATGTCGGGCTGCTACTCCGTGGTATGCAGAAGGACGACATTGAGAGAGGCATGGTGCTGGCAAAGCCTGGCTCTATCACACCGCATACCAAGTTTGAGGCTGTTGTGTACGTGCTTAAGAAGGAAGAGGGTGGCCGGCACTCACCTTTCTTCCCTGGTTACCGCCCACAGTTCTACATGCGGACAACCGACGTGACAGGGAGTGTGACTACAATTATGAATGACAAGGATGAGGAGGCGAAGATGTGCATGCCTGGTGACCGTATCAAGATGATTGTTCAGCTCATCCAGCCTGTTGCTTGTGAGCAGGGTATGAGGTTTGCTATCCGTGAGGGTGGTAAGACCGTTGGTGCCGGTGTCATCAACAAAATCATTGAGTAAACTGGATATAGCATATCCACCATGAGAATTTTCATTGTTTACTCAGCGAAATGCTCTGTAGTTGTTATTATGTGTTGAGTTTTAGGGGTTGCTCATGTGAAATTGTAGTATGGCCTTTTTTTGTCAAGTGAATTTGCATGCTTTATGACATTCACGACAAAGATACACTTTTCGGGTTGCAACTGATTTGGCTAAGAGGTGCCATCTACTGTTACATGTTCAATTGTTTCTTGATTGTGTTGCCCTATAGTAGTATAATGTTGATATGCTTAAAGATGATTCTTGGTGATGCAATAGACACATGACTGTCGCTTATTTGCACCTTTTATTTATTAGAGTATATGAGCAGCACTAAAACAGATAATTCTTGGTGCTTGCTGGACTTTCTTAGCAAACCTATCTTGATTATTTTGTAATGCTTTTGTAATATGAGTCAATTTATTGCATATTAGTTACTATATGCAAGCAGCGATCATGTCTTTTCTTGTTCTTCCATCATTTTTCACTTGATTGTTTTCGTGAAATGTTTGCTTCATTTTATGGTGGAGTAGAAGTTTTCTTAGAGATTTAATGTGGTTATTGCAGTTCTGTCTGTATATAGCAACCACATTCATTGATTGTCTTCTTGTGTCCGAGCAGTAGCAGATATGCTGCTTTCTGAAGCTGTTAGTTGTGTTTTGTTGGGTGTTCCATGTTTTAGACTCATATAATGTAATAATTCTCTATTCTTTTTTTTTCTTTCAAACTACGCAGGAGAGCTGTGTCACTTTGTTAATATAGAGAAGAAAAAAAAACAATGGGCTAAGAGCAGAGGCCCAACCCAAGTACGAAAACCCACTCACACACCCAAAACTCCCTAGACCAGATAACAAAGTCACCACAAACAGAAAAGAAAAGCTTGACCACTAGAGCCTAAGCTACTGAGATCAACAATCTGAAGAGGAACTCACCGAGTCCCGACGCCTCTGCCAAACACCACAGGCGACACACATCCCTAATGGTTTGAAGGAGCTCAGGAATGTTGGGCTGACCCCATTCAAAAACACAAGAGTTCCTATGCTGCCAAACTTCCCATGCCACAGGAATGATCAGGGAATTCAGACCCTTGCGCAACTCTTTGGGAGTACTCCTGATGGTGTGCCCCCACCTGCCACCAGGTAGAGAAGCACCTCGCCATTGCCGAAGGTGCTACAGGCCTACAGCAGCGAGGTCCAAGCTCTACAGGATCAGGGACCAAATTTCCTCTTACTGGTTCGTTATGTTTGATGATGCTACTTCACCTCTTCTGGCATTCACATCATGAGCGTGAGCTCTATTCCTCTTGTCCAATGTTTTATTACATTGTTTGTGGCTCTAAAGCTGGGGTAGCATTATGGAGATGACCACTGTTTCTTTCTTTAGACAGTAGCTGCGTATTTCTTTGAGAAATGGTCCTATTAGCAGCAGAACAGTATGAAGATGGGCTGGTATGACATTCTTGTTTGTATAATTGTTGATGTTTGTGGAGTCACTTCTCATCTTTCAATATTAAAGGGAAAATTAAGGGGGCTCGAATTTAGTCTATTATATTGCTGTCTGAAGTAAATGCACCAGAAACGGAAAACTAAATTGTGTCTAAAGTAATGCACCAGAAACTGAAAGCTAAGCATGGTAGTCGGTCAAAACCTTTCCTCCATGCACACTTCTGGTTTAATCATACAGACCAGGTCAGATCTCTGCAGGTTTACTTCGCTCCAGCTGCTGAACTTTCTTGGTGAATCTATTTTGATTTGTCTGTTAATGTTTCGTGATTTAAATCAAATTTCGGCAAATTAACAAGTATACATGTGGCCATCTCTTTTATAGGGCACTTTTTATGGGACACTCGAAATTTTTTTCATGGAATGTTGGTTAGTGGTTACTAAGCTTGCTTCAGTTCATGTTGGAATTTAACATGTTTTAAATAGTTTTGTTTACTGTATATTAAGGTGGTTATCTCAATGTAGCTATGCATGCCAACCACACTATTGCACACTTGCATCAATTGTCGTTGTTCTCGAGGGTTATTTTGGTTAACTCCCTGTTTTTCTGTTAAGCTCAAGCCATTTCCTTGTTACTGGCTTTGCTATGTTTGATAATGCTACTTCATCTCTTCACACCTGCTGACATTCGCATCATGAGTATGCGCTGTTCCATCGTTTATTACAAAATTCTTGTCTCTTATAGGACTGTTTAATTTAACATTGTGGAGATGAACACCGTTCCAGTAGACAGTAGCTGAGTAGTGTTTCTTGCAGAGATGGAATATTGCAGCAGGCCAGTATGTGCATGGACTGCAATTGACATTCGTTGTATAAAAACTGGACATGCCCATGGATTCGCCTCGTCATCTTTGATGTCAGTGGAAAACTTTGTTCTGGATACTGAAATTCATTACATCTCTGCAACTATAAAGGCAGTAGTGTTTCTCTTGAATTAAGCTTGGTTTAAGCTAATTGGATTTCTTACCTGCTGTACTGCTCGTCATGGCTGAGCAGTGAACAATAGTTCCTGTTCCTGTCTAAAGTACTGTGCACCAACAGAAAAACTAAACGCCGAATGGATCGAAACCTCTTCATGCTGGCGTTCAGTTCTAGTTTTTTTTAAAGATCATTCAGTACTCGTTTGGTCGTGTACAGATCAGGCCAAAATTTTGGCGTGTTCTACTGTACATTTCGCAACAAAACTTCACGGCTACCTTTTTCATATGTTCCTGTCGAGGTGGGTATTGTGTGGGGTTATCTTCATCTCTTCCGCCGCCCCCCCTTTTTTTATAAGAACATCTCTACCTTGAGTTGCTCTTGGGATGAGGGCGTAAAATTTTTTTGAAGCACAATAATTTTTTTGAAGCACAATAACTTTTTTGTTTTTATTTGACAATTAGTGTTCAATCATAGCTTAATTAGATTCGAAAGATTCGTCTCGTGATTTACAACCAAACTGTGTAATTAATTATTTTTTTATTTATATTTAATGCTTCATGCATGCGTCCAAAGATTCGATGTGATGGAGAATCTTGTAAAATTTTTGGAACTTTAAAGCATCTAAACAGGGCCTTGGCCAATAAACTGATCAGAAACGCTTCTTTTTGCGACTTTGCTATCTCATCATCTTAGAAAAATGAAACGAGCAGAAGGGATTTTGCAACTTGAAACGCAACGGAACTTACCTAACCATTGACGCTGACATACTGGGGCGATGTACCGAACAGCCTGAGGACTTCACGCACTAGGAAGAACTGAGGTCAGACGACTACTGTTTTTTTTAAGGACTACTGGAATTCATTGTCACCCGAGCATGAGCATGACTCCAACTCCATCCGTCCGCCCTAAAAAGCGTGTAATCTGAATTTAGAACAAGTCATTTTTTTCTTTCTAATCAAATTTATAAAAAATAGTATCTAGCTTGACCATTTATATCTTTAAATAAATTTACTATAAAATAATTAAGTTCAAAACTTTTTGATTTTTGTGTGGGTTTTTTTAGGGCTGTGGGAGCAGATTGTGGCAACACAAGCTCCGGCGCCCCTGCGCAAAGTTATTCCGCTGTGGATTATTCCGCAAAGATGCCCGACTCTCTTTTATTCCAACTTTTCCAAGACAAGAGAGGAGAGGAAAAGTTTGAGATTTTCATGGAAAGCAAGATGAAACCACGTGTCCCGTCGTCAGCCGTGTCCGATCGCCAAAAAGATGACCACAGTTTCGTTGGTGCTTTTTTCGGGGAAAAAAAATTGTGACCACCGCCGCCGTTTGCTCCGACACTGCTGCTGCGGCTGCGGTGCGGCCATGTCTTCCGGTCGTTCGTTGAATCACCTGCAATGGCGTCCAAAACCTCGTGCTACCAGGAGGCCCGTCAACTGGCCAAGCAAACGCCGCTGAAACGACGACGACGAGGCGTTGCGATCCAACGTGCCGGCGGTGATAGATGACGATGAGGCGCTGACCGGGTTCCCGGCCTCACCACGCCCAATAACCGAACCGGCGAAGCTGAGGTGACATGACAGGCGAGTCGAGCCGTCGAGGTCAGGTCACGCCCGCCACGGCCCGGCCCGGCCCGGCACGCCTCCAACCGGGGCCCCACTGTCCCACGCACCGCGCGCCCGCCGCTGCGCTGCGGTGCGCCCCACGCCTTTTAGCCGTCCACCGCACCGCGCCCGCCTTTTCACCCCCCTCGCTCGATCGGCATTCTCCAGCCTGCTGCGCCTCCCCTCTCCCTCGCCTCCGCGATCTCGCGGAACCCTGCTAGATCCCTGACCCCGCCATGTCCAACCCCTGGGGCGGCCTCGGCGGCGCCGGCGCGTGGGCGCTGGACGCCGAGCGCGCCGAGGAGGAGGAGCGCGACGCAGCCGCGGCCCCGGCCCCCGCCCCAACCCCCGCGGCGGGCTTCCCCAGCCTCCGCGAGGCCGCCGCGGGCGCCGCCGGCGGCAAGTCCAAGAAGAAGAACAAAGGCACCACGCTCTCGCTCTCGGAGTTCGCCGGGTTCGGCCCGGGGCGGCGGCAGGCGCCGGCGCCGCCGGAGCCCAGGGGCCTCACCACGGCCGAGATGATGATGCTGCCCACGGGCCCGAGGGAGCGGTCCGCGGAGGAGCTTGACCGGCCCCGCGGCCTCGGCGGCGGCTTCCGCTCCTACGGCTCCGGGGACCGCGGCGGCGGCGGCGGGTTTGACGACGACAGCAGCCGCGGGCCGCCCGGCAGGGGCTCGGATCTCGACATGCCCTCCCGCGCCGACGAGGATCGCGACTGGTCCATGAGCAAGAAGTCATTCGCGCCCTCTCCCGCTGACTCCGGCTCGCGGAGCCGGTACGGTGGCCTCGGGGGTGGCGCGCCCGCGTCCGTCGGCCGCGCCGACGACGATGGCGACTGGTCGCGCGGGAAGAAGCCGCCGCCGCCGTCAGGCCCGTCGCGCTACCCGAGCCTCGGCTCCGGCGGCAGCGGCGGCGGCTTCCGCGACTCGCCCGTCTCGGCCGACTCCTCCGACCGCTGGTCCCGTGCCGCGCCGAGCAATGGCGAGCGTGAGAGGCCTCGCATCGTGCTCGATCCGCCCAAACGTGACGCCTCGGCCGCCCCTACCCCACCTGCTGAAGCGGGACGTAGCCGGCCGAGCCCATTTGGAGCCGCGAGGCCACGGGAGGACGTGCTGGCCGATAAGGGGCTGGACTGGAAGAAGATGGAAACTGAGATTGATCAGAAGAGGACTAGCCGCCCCACCAGCTCGCAGTCGAGCAGGCCAGAGAGTGCTCAATCGTCACGACCTGGGAGCCCCGGGTCACAGATATCAGCCACCGTTACTGAAGGTGCACCGAGGGCGCGGCCGAAGGCGAATCCTTTTGGTGACGCAAAGCCAAGGGAGGTGATTCTGCAAGAGAAAGGGAAGGACTGGAGGAAGATTGACCAAGAGCTGGAGCATCGCCGTATTGATAGGTATACCATATATGTTGATCTGAACCAACTCACAAAGCATGCACCATTAGCATTCATCAGTGAATTCAATACTAATTAAGACTAGGAACGCTGCATGCTCTTATTTTTGGTTTTGGTTTAATTAGAACTCTGCTTCATTTTGCGGTAGTTAGCTTAGAGCATTTTTCTAGCACTGCTAGTAGCCACCTTGTTGTTGCTTCAACTAAAACAAATGACCTAACACAAGTTAGTTTACTATTTCATTCATGTTTCTTTCAAAAATTGTGTCTCTGTTTGTTCTGTCAAAATAGCTCTACAATGTGCTAGTAGGGGAGTTGAGAAGTGTTAAGTTTATTGCTTAAGGCTGGACATCTGCTTACTTCTGGTGCATGAAGATATGGACCAATGATAGACGATGGAACAAATTTCCTGAATCGATTGAGAAATGGCATAGTGTGGGCATCCATAACAGTGCTATGGCTATAATAGCTGTACATTCTCCTTTTGAAGATAGTGAGTTAGTGATGCCGGCATTTGTTACATATTTTCTTTGAGCTTCTAATGTTAATTGTGGACACCAAACCTGTATTGGTTGGGAGCTGAGTGTTCATCTCTTCTTTCCAGTCAATAAAAATTTAACAAGCTTGTGAGCATATGTTAAGTATTGTTGCTAGTTGAATTTGATCTGTTAAAGCTTTATTATCTTTTACTGCCATTTTGATTTGCTAAACACCATCCTAAAAATTTGCTGGTAAGATAATAAATATTCCCTCCGTTCCAAATTATAAAACGTTTTGGCATTTCTAGATACATAGATTTTGTTACGTATCTAGATATACACTTATGTCTAGATACATAGTAAAATCAATACATCTAGAAAAGTCAAAATGTCTTATAATTTGGAACAGATGCAGTACTTTAAAGTTCATTTTCCATTCCTCTGTTGTAAAATAACTGTGTTTTTTCATACAATGTTCTGATTTTAATGCTAAGTGCATATTGAAATTGTTTTAAAAATTTATCATGTAGTATGTTTCTACAGTGTGGTGTTTCATATGTGTAAAATCTAAAATCTGCTTTGGAAACATGATGTTATTTGGTTGAGTCACCTTGTATGATTATCATCTACTACTTGAAGTACGGTAGTTCGCCCTGAGTCATGGAGTAATATGGTTGCAATAACAACAATGTGGAACAATCCTGCCACTTACGTTTCACTAACAAAGACATTAGTGTTTCAGGCACTGTTTTGGTTGGAGAAAATGTTTGAATATCATGCAATAAGAACTTTTTATTTCTTCATGTTCAGCAAGTTCTGTGTCAAGCAATAAATGCACTGAATCATGAATGTTTTACTAGGAAAGTTCCCAAGTCTACTTAATTTATTCACTAAAATGGCATCAGAATGTATTCATTTAGCTTCTGGTTGACATTTCTGTTTTGTGTGTGTGTGTGTGTGTGTGTTTTAATCTTTTGGATGGAGAACACATTGCTCCTCTGCCACTGCCAGTGTCCTGAGTTTCTGACCTTACTAGAAAGACCGCGAGGCTTTGCTGCGCGTCCTTTGTATCGGCTAGCCCGTCGTGGCCGAAAATACCGAATTGTATACATACAGTAGTTATTTTTTTGTCCTTTTCAAAAATTAGGAGAAATCATTTTAATATGTAGGGTTTCATTTTAGAAAATTTATGGTGCAAGAATTACGGGTTTCGGAATTACGATGACGGCTAAACGTGAATAGAAAGGAGCATGGAAATTATTTCTACAATTTTAGCTAATGAAAATGAGTGGCAAATATTTAGGTATGGTCTAGGGTGACTCTAGTTTATTTTAGAATTTTTCTGGGAATTTTTCTATAATTAAAAAGCTTACCTTTTAATCTACTGTGTACACTTCTAGGGTGCGCATAGCATTTTTACCCTTGGCTGACGTGTGGGTTAGGGTCGTGGGCACTGCCTAGCACACTGTTCTCATGAACCGATCTGTGGACCTGCTCCTTTCCCCACTTGGTCTTTGTGGACCATGTCTACAGACGAGGAGAGGAGGGGGAGTCACTGCCGTGTGGGTCCCCAAAGGCGAGGTGGCGCTTCCCCACTGGCCAGGCAACGTGGCCGAGCGGCCTCGGCCTTGGTTGCCTTTGTCGTCGTTCCGTCCCCATCCACTCGAAACAGAGAGACAGAGCGAGAGAGAGAGAGAGAGAGCAGAGAGCGGAGCAGCTACGGAGCAGAGCAGGGCGGCGGCGTTCCTAGCGGGGGGGGGGGGGGGGGGGGGGGGGCGAAGAGCAGGGAAAGCGATGTGAAGGGGAGACAGAGCGAGTAAGGGCGAGCACGGCGCGCGGACTGCGGCGGCGCGGGTGGCAGGCGAGGGCGAGAGCGTTGGGCGTGGAGCAGTGGCGCAGCGACGGCGGCGTTGCTGGCGGTGGCGTGGCGCAGGGTGGTGGCTTGCTGCTGCGTCTCCTGGTGGCTGCAGGCAGGGCGAGGGACGTAGGCGGCCGTAGCTGCTGCAGCTGTTACTGCTGTCCTCCACCCCGGAACCGGCCGGTAGGGGCGTGCGGGGGCCGGCGGCCAGAGGGACGGCCACGGCGGCTGTGGATGGCTAGCCGGCGAACTGCACCGGGCACGTGCGGTCGCAGGGCCGGTCGCTGCTCGACGGGAGGCGGGCCGTGGCATGCTCGTCACGCGCGTCGGCGCTGCGGCAGCGGCTCAGCACGGCTGCGCGACGGCGGCGGGGTCGGCGAGAGTGAGGCGGAGCGGCGGCGGCGAGGAGGCGGCGCGGTCGCCTCAGGCGGAGAAGGAAAGGAAGAGGGCGTGCCGGAGCTCTCGCACGATCTGGACCGTTAGTGAGCCCGATCCGACGGCCGAGGATTGCAGGCGACGTGGCCACGCTGAGGGGCCAGGGTCTCCCCTGCGGATTCGTGTTTAGAAGATAAAAGATTAAGATTGATGTTTGGAGGGTCTCACTAATTTTACATTCCTTCTGAAATAACTGTTCAGACTGCAGTATGCACAAATGAATTGTGAGAGGTTTACTAAACATTATAGTTCCCTTAGTTTAGATACCGAGGTCCATTGCTTCTTTTGGAGAGCTATGCATCTTTTCACTTCCCTTGTTTCAATAATCTATCATTTGGTTGCAAAGTTTGTTGCTTTGGTGTTGGGAAAAATTAATAAGTCAATCTGTGGCATAGCCTGCCACAAGGGTGAACTGATTTTGTTATGAGGGTACGTGGTCTAAAAACATGGAATTTGATCAACTCAAATTAAGCAATCCTTCAAAGAACTCATCCAGTTAGTTGCCCAGTTTTGGCTGATCCACTTGGTTCATTCTTGCTGCATGCTTTGGCGAATTATGAATTTGCTAGTTTTTTTTTGTTTAAATACATATATGCGTATCACACAAACATTTACATTTTTTTTCTATACCCTATGAATAATTTCCAATTGAACTTGACATGGAAATGGATATTTCAGACCAGAGACAAATGAAGAGAGTGTGTTGAAAGAAGAGATCAACCTACTTAAGGTGGAACTAAATGAAAGTGAAGGCAAGATAAGTGATGAGGATGCAAAAGGCCTCTCTGAGAAAATAACTCAGATGGAAGAGCAGCTGGAACTTCTTAGAATTGCGATGGATGACAAGATCAGATTTTCGCAAAGACCTGGTTCTGGAGCAGGGAGGGTTATAGCATCACCGCCAACTAATTTTGTAGATGAACCCCAACTAAAAGAGTCCATGGAAAGGCCACGTTCCCGCAGTGGCACAGAGCAATATCCAAAACCAACTGAAGAAAGATGGGGGTTTCAGGGGAGCAGAGATAGAGGCTCTTTTGGTGGCAACAGAGTTTCAGAGAGGTATTCTAATTTCTTGTGCTTGTTTTGTTACGAGTTTTCAATTCGAACCAAAACAAACTAAACTTACTATGATTCTTGCAAACTTAGACATGAACATAAATTTAATTGGATAGTCCTTTCTTTTCATTGTTTGTTAATTGCGATTATCATTTAATAATGTAACCTTAGCACATGTTCTTCTTCCATATGTTGTCCTTGGATTTTGACCTGTGAGGTTACTGCTCATTGTAGTATTGTACCCATATGTTTTACTGTGTATATATATCCCTTAATTAAGTTTGGTTTCGTTATGTGTCGGCCAACAGAAACCACAACATAACTAACATACAATGAATCAAAGTCCAGAATTCTATTACCACAAACCATTTCTCAAGCGTGGCCATATGAATTTAGTTGTTTGTATATAAAGCATAATATCTCCATTTGCAGGCCGTCCGCAGGACAGAGGTGGTGAGACTCTATAGGGGTCAGATTTTTTGTCATCGTTTCGAAACTGCGGAAAAATAAGTTATGTTACTCTTGCTACTTGACTCCCATTTTGTTTGGCTTGGAAGAGCGGAGAGGATGGTGGGCAATACAGATTACGTTGCACCAAGCTGTTAATTACCACCTTTATGGTGTTTCTTCCATTTCCCTTTTTTTGTGTGTAATTTTTCTTTTGCCCTCCTCTTCCATGTCGAAACAGGTGCTTTGAACCTTTCATAGGCTAACTATTGTTATTGATTCCTGCATAACTATGCTTAACATCTTTGCCAATGGCTTGTTTGAAAGGCGGTAGATTGGGTCATCTCTCTTCAGATTATAATAGTGAGATCAATTCGTATTCCTCGCCATTCTAAGGGCGAATTGGCTCCAACCCCCAGATACCGAAGGAAGCCACATGGCCAGGATGCTTGTTATTGTGCTGCCGTATATAATCCTCTATTGTTGGCATGGTTTACTCGTTTCATGTATATTACACTCTACACTGCAATCGAGTTCCTTGCGTCCTGGAACGTCCTTGAAAGGGAAACATAAGATTGACCAAAAAAGAAAGCAAATGGTTCGCTTTCTTGGAAAATATGCTTTGTGGATTGTGACGCTGTTAGCTCTTTCAATCCACACGCATCGTCATTTTTACGGCGTTGACAATGTTCATTGGCTCTTCGTTTCTTCAAACAATAGATCTGGACAGTTCTGAATTAGTGGATGGTTAGATCACTGATGGCCGACTAATTCCCGTCGAAACAATGTGGCATAACCTTGTTGGCCTTTCATTGCGTTTGAAGGAGTATCCGGTGCTTACGATTCTTTGCATAGTTGACTCTGATATTGAGATGGAAGGATCTCTGTTGTCCCTCTCATGTTTGCTACAAGCTTCAACCAGTTTATACTAACCTCACTATTCAGAACAGCTCAGAGGATAGAGCATTCAATCTTGCAAGTCAATGACACACCTGCCATTTCATTGAAAGATGTAGCTTAATAAAATAAAGTGGTGACGCTTATATGAGGTTGAGGCGGCAAATTTTATATTATCCCATTATAGTTTTTATTAAGCCAAACTATTCCATTTTGTTTACGTAAACAGAAGAGAAAATATGTGTTGAGGACTACGCTAGGCTGGCCTTTTTTACGATTCTACTGTCGTTCTGTTTGCAAAATAAACTAGAAATAAATAAATTTGTAATAAGTGGGCAATATAATGAATCATTAAGAGTATCGAGTAGACTAGATTTTGAGTCCCATTCGCATTCGAAACTGGATCAGCTATCAGCAGCAGAGAAACTTATCGGTACAAAGTATTTGATAATTTTCACGCACAACACTGCAGGAAAGTAACATACACCAAAATAGTCGCGTGCACCCATCCATCCATGGGAGCAACGACAGTCACGACCGGAAAGAACTCATCACGACGATTACATGTATGGGCGCAGCCGCACGCACGGGGCCGGGGCCGGGGCCATGCCTCTCTACTTGTTCTTCTTGCGGTTCTCGATGACGAAGAAGAATGCGAGCGCGGCGACGGAGAATGCCGAGAAGACGCCGGCGGCGACCTTGAGGGACGCGTGGATACCAGTGATGCCGGCGACGTCGAAGGCGGCGGCGGGGCTCGTCTGGCCGTAGGCCACCTCGGTGCCCGACGCGTCCGTGGCGTAGGCGCGCACGTAGTAGGAGGCCGAGGGGACGTCGCGGGCGACGACGTACGTGAAGCTGCCGGGGGATCCGCCGGCGGCGTACGCCTGCTGGGTGACCTTGAACTGGCACGCCTTGTCCTTGCTGAGGTCGTCGTTGGACTTGCGCCACCCGCGGTCCTTCTGGCTCGCCGGCGCGTAGCACAGCTTCACCTTCACGTTCTTGTAGGCGGCGTCGGCGCCGGCCGGCTCGGTGGTGTTCAGGCTCCACGTCACCGTCACCGAGTCCACGCCGGCGTGCAGGACTGCGCACATGGGCACATGGCCATGTAGATATTTAATTAGCCTCGTTAATTGTGAACAAATATAAAGAGATGCAAGGTTTGAAATGTACTCGTACTACTTATCCAGAGAAAATAGAATCGTACAACACAACTTGTAGCTACCTGAACATTTTGTTAAGAGATAATGCATCATTGTCACGCAAATTAGCACGTACGGTAAGTCGAATTAATGAACACCGTTAAAGCAAGAGATTGTACTTTTTGGCCCTTGAGAGCACTCGGATTAGAGATGAACAACATTAGTGTCTCCATCCTACTATTGGCCGGCCGGCCGGCCTATGTAGATTTTAAAATGTTTCTCTCTGTGTCGTTTCTTTCACGACCCCATTATAAGCAACAGAAGAACATACTCCCTCCGTCCCATTGAAAGTGTCGTTGGAAAAGCGTGCCCCCCTCACAAACACGCTTCTCGAGCGACACTTTCAATGGGACGGAGGGAGTATAGTTGAGCTGTCGATCTCAGCAAGAAATAAACAGAAAGACGAACACCTGAAACATATTCTCCAATTTCGTGCACCAATGCCATTTGATTTTTTTCTGTTAAAAATTATTTATCCAAAAAAAGATTACTAAATAAATAAGAGACTATTCATGATCAATCCTTGTTCATGAGTTTAATTAATACTTGAGTCATTCTCGCTTCCTAGAAAGTCAACAACTTTTAACTTTGACCGAATATATTTAACAAAATATTAATATTTATGGTACATAATTGATATCATTAGGTAGATCGTTGAATATACTTTCGTAATAAAATTATTTGGAGATATAAATGTTGCACGTATTTTCTACAAACCTAGTCAAAATTGAGAAAGTTTGACCAGCACGATTCCTATAGCGACTCTATTTTTAAGACGGAAGGAGTAGGTTTAAATATTTGTTGAAAAATCTAAATAACACATGGGTAGTTAAAGCGCTGCGCATTGGATGGCAGAAAATATATTCGCGGCACAAGTTATCAAAGTGCTTGACTATGAGCCGGCCGGTATGCCGAATAATGGAACAGGAGTACGGAGAATGGAAATGGATGTGGATAGACACGCACCTTGGCCGGATTTGGCGGAGGCGGTGACGGCGAGCGCCTTGGGCAGCGCGGAGAGGTGCACCCCCGCGGCGGCCGGCGCCGGCAGGCAGGCGGCGGCGAAGAGGAGCACCGCCAGCACAGACAAGGCCTGGACGCTTTGGTGCCGAGCCATCGTCGCTACGTACGAGCTCCGGCCACCGATCCCTTGCTATAACCAAACGCTAGCTTAGCTACCGGAGCCTGGCTCGACCGGCACAGCTCTGCTGGCTGTTGGTTGTGGATCGGCGACGAGGCGAGGGATCTGATGAGCTCGGGGTTGGGTTGGAGCCTGGAGGACGAGTACGGACGGGGTTGCGAATATATAGGCGCGTGGCGGGAATAATTAAACAGTGTGGAGCGAGTAGTTGACCTTGCGGCCGTGGCCCCGACCTATGGGCGAGGAGTAGGGCTCATTGTGAAGCTGAACACGCTGCCAATCATGTGATCAAAAGTCAGAGCTCAACGAGGGTCCAGGGCACAGGGCAAAGGGCAGCAGCAGCTAGCAGCTACCAGCTACCAGCTAGTATAATAATCTTTCCGAGCCTGATTTGGTTGTAGAGGGGCCCCAAAGGTTCCCGGCCGTGTGGGATGTGGCAACTGCGGCCGACTCCGTCCTGCGAATCCGCGAACCGGCACGCAGGGCCGCAGAGGCAGGAGGGGTCGAACGAACGAACGAACGGCTCCTCCGCCCCCGTCTCGTGGCGACGATGAGCCAGCCGATGACGAGGCGTATCGTCGTCCAGCGGTGACCGCCTGGGCGGGTGATGAGTTTGGCGGTAGGCCAGGCCGACAAGGTGTACAGAGATTCACTCGTCGTCGGGCGCCGCGAGGGGGTGGCAGTGCTCACCGCGAGGTCTTGTCGGCCTGCACGCAAGCCCCCCAAGGCATATGATGATATGGAGTGTCGTCATATCGTACGGCCGCGGATCCAACGGCGGCGAAACGTGCTGTTCCCACGCGTGACGCGTCCGAGGTTACCCGTCCGTCCTTATCTGCCCGGACGGACACCGGCCAGCCGCCAGCTCCAAACGTTTCATTTCCTCATTTCATTTTGCTGTCTTTAGAGCACGGAGTACGTACAATCGCAGCTCGATCGGCAGAACAAAATCGGACAGAGCGATGTTCAAAAAAAAAAAAAAATCGGACAGAGCGGGTCATGTGGCTCTTAGCGCAGATTAAGGGCTACGAGGTGCAGGTTTTGTTTGACTCGCCTGTCGCCTCTATCACCGCAACCGCGTACTAGTCACTAGAATTAGCTAGCGACAAGGCGCACGACTTATCAACGGGCAGATGTCATGAGAGTGATAGCTAGGGTAAGGGGCTACTAACAAATAGAGAGCACCGAATTATTGAGGGGATGATGCCTTCTCTGGGCATTGTTGAATCCCGAGTACCTCGCATCGCTGTTGGACTTAGCTGCAATTTTAGCATTTTCTGTGAGTCGGCACCTCAGCTTTGACGTGTTCTTTCTTTCATTTTTTTTGGGGGTAAAACTGACTCACTATTGCCACTCTTCTGCTCGTCTTTTCGGCTCCTCCGTGGCCTTGATTCCACTTCAAGGATATTGGTGCACAAATTTAGTAATACGTTAACTATCTCTCAAATGCTTTGCTTTATAAAAGAATCCAGCAAAGGAACCATACAACTAGGATGTAATCTCATCGCCAATGATAATCACAACTCTACCAGAAATCCATCACTAAGCACAACAAAACAAACTCCACTGGTGTACCACACATGCGTCCATGCATTTCCAAACAGCTATATAAATCAGGATGATGCACCACTTTCCCTTGAAGCAACTCCACCGGCCGCAACATTAGGGCGTGCTTGGTTTCTATGCGCAGCACTATCCTGCCTTGTCTAGCCAGGATCGCGATTGAGCTGCGCGTTTGGATGTCAAGGAAACTTTTTTGGGGACTCGTGCGAGCAAGCTCTCGACGCCGCTGCTCTTGCTGGCTCAGGCGAGCCAAACTCCTCGTTGTTGGCACTAGTGAGGTAAGGTGAGCTCGCTTGCACCAAGCACACCCTTAGTATCTAGGCTTTGTGGGCGTCCACTGGCTGAAACATGCTAGCCGCAAACACCCACTAAACTTGGTGATGAAACCTACGAGACATAGCAGGATCCGCAAAGCACCTCATTTTTAGTGAATGAGATGAATGACACTTGTGCACTGACGTTACTCACATGTAAATGTTACTGAGTTGCATACTACCAAGATTATCACACCGTAGGAATAAGTAAAAAATAAGTGCATTTATTACATTCAGCAACCACAATACAGCCAAATTTCAATTGCAATGAATCTTTTGCCGTAATTACTTGCTCCAGCCACAAGAGAAGAGTTTCCTTTGCTTTTTTCAATCACAACAGTGAAAAGATCCACCGGGCCAAATTGAAAGCTCTAGGCTTCTGGATATCATGATAACAAAAATATGATATACCCTCCCCGCCGCCGGCGCCGGCGCCGGCGGCCTCCACGGCGCCAGTGCCCCTCTCCCCCTCCCCCACCTCCTCCTCCCCCACCAGACGCCGATGGCCATCCATGTGCTTGCAGCACCTCCCGTCCTCGTTCTCGCCGGACCCGGCGGGGGCCACCGCTCCGGACTCCGTGCCCGCCTCCCCTCCCTCCCCTGCCTCCTCCCTGCGTGCTCCCGCTCCTCCTCCTCCGCGGCCTGAAGACGCCGCCGCCGCCGCGGCTTCCCTGCTCGCCGAGATCGGCTCTGGGGCGCGGATGCCGCCGCCGTCCGCGGTGGGGGCCGGATCCCGCTCGATTGGGCCCCGGGCGGGAGGATCCGCGGCCGCCAACGACGTGGAGGCTTGCGGGGACGGGCGCCGATGTCGCCACAGCCCCTGAACTCGCCGGAGGTCCAGGGGGTGCCGGCGGCGAACTTGGCTCCCAGCGCGTCGTCTTCCACCTGCCGCGGCGTCGACCTCGACCGTGCCCCCCGGGCACCGGACCTCGGGCTTCACCACCGCCTCCGCTGCCGGGGGTTGAGGACGCCGCCACGGTCGTGCCCGCACCGTTGGTGGCCGAGGGCGCCAGCCCTGGCGCTTGGTCACCTCCGCTGTTGGGGCTGGATGCCTGGAACGCCGCGGCCACGCCAGGGGGCCTTGGCATGGCGTCGCTGGACGCCCCAATCTCCTCCTTCTCCCCGGCCGCGGCACCGTTCTTCCCCGGTTGCTTGGGCGGACGGTCGAAGAGCCAGCGGTGGGCAGACGTAGATGGCGAGGAGTCTGACGATGACCACTCCGCGACTTACCTGAAGGCCGCTCGTCACCCGATGAAGCCGGCCCCCACGTCCCCCGTGCGCCCCCAGGCTCGTTCTTACCTGGAGGCCGCTCTTCGCCCGATGAGACCGGCCACGGTGTCCACCGTGCGTGCCCAGATTCATCCGACCGCTAGTTTGGGGCGCGGCGGAGCGAACGCCGGGCAGAGGCCTGTGCGAAGGCGGAGGAAGCGCAGCCGGCCGCGCCCTCAGCTTGTGCACGGCCTGCCTACCTGGCCGGTGGAGGGTCGGGTGCCCACACGCCAACGCCTCGGCATGCATAGACGGGTCTCCACACCCAATGCCGATGGGTGGCGTGAGATTCTACCCCGCCAGGAGGAGGGACCTGCGTCTGTCTCGACTGGGCCTCGCCACGGCCTAGGCCCGCGTGCACAAGCTCAGAGGTTCCCACACAGCTCCGTGGTAGATGTTTCAACTGCCTCTCCTTCTCGCACCGAGTCGCGACTTGCCGGTTGCCTCGGCGTTGTCTGCGCTGCCGCGGCTTTGGCCACCTCGCTAGGGACTGTCGACGGTCCAAGATGGCGCCGAACGGCGGGGGCCGGCCTCGCCACTCACGTGCCGACAACCCTCAGCCCTCCCAGCACGCACCCCTCGGCAGTCCTCCGACCGCGGATGGGACCGCGATGGGGGTCGTCGAAGGTGTCGGCGGCACCCGTCATCGCCGGACACGACATCAGCGCCGCGGTGGTAAGCCGGCGACGAACATCACCATGGACGCGCCTGCTGACATCACCAAAGACGCCACTACTTCGACTATCGCGCGCTGCTTCCTCGAGCCTGACCCTTTGGTGGAGGCACTGTGCACGTGCGCAGATCCCCCCGCTCAGCCCGTCTCGTTCGACCCGATGCTGGACGAGCTTGCCGCCCAGCTCATCGCGACCTGTCCTGAGGTCGCACAGGCTCCCAGCTGCCTATCTCCGTAGGGTCAAGCTTCGTTGTGGGACCCTACGTCGACGGCCCCTCAGTGCATGGCGGACCATGAGTCGCCCCCGTCGTCGCTCGTACAGGGCACATCGGCGGCCGCTGTGGCACTGACGGCTGGCCTTCTCCTAGGGAGGCCGCGCGGCGGCTGGCCAAGTTCATCGACGAGGTTCGAGTCGTGAGGCCGCCACCCCTCATCCGCTCCTCTCCCAAGCAGAAAGCGCCGCCCAAGCAGACTTTGCCCCTTCGGAGCAGGTGGATTGCTGCTCAGCAGATGGACCACATCCCGGCGTCCAAACGTGGCGAAGTACTGCTCATGAAGAAGATGGGGTTCTTGGAGACTTCGGCACCGCCTTCCTCTGCGGCCAAGCGTTCCTATGACTCTTACTTCAAGGGCGACCTTTCGACTGCAGATGTTGAGGCCCTCGACGAGCTGTTCCCAGCTTTCAGAGGGTTGCGCATGTAGTTAGGTTGATCCCAGTGGATCCCAAGGTTATCATATTCAAAATGTAATCCCGACATGGTGTCGGTTGGGCCAGGAACGGCCGCTCTTGTATTTTATTTGAACTTCTACCTTCCTAATACAAAGATACGCACACTCGTGCGTATTCACAAAAAATTGGTACTGAACAGAAATTAATCAACTCTACTTGTTTAACTGTATGCAAAAGGCTTTTGGAAAATCATCTTTGAAAGATTGCACAACTAACAAGTGCAAGATACTACACAAATTCCACAGGCTAGGTACAAAAGAATGGAATGGTTCTGTTGCATGAAGAGGCTTGTGGAATAAAATAAATAAAATGAACATGAAAGTTGCAAAAAAAATATGGCATCGCTTCCCTACGCAAGATGAACACAACTGAAAATTATAGAGACAACATATATATTTCATCCAAATTATGTCATAAATCATAAGTTACAAACAGTGAGGAGACTACCAACCACTTTACAAAGACAACATATATTACAGACACACAATTAAGGACGAGTGACGGGCTGTTTTGCGAGGTGGGCTAACAAATGGTCATCACAGATCCACAACACTCAATAAAAAACCATGCGATGCTTGGTGGTAAGTTCGGTCAAGGAACATCTACCGCATGCCTACGAGCCTTGCTCAACACAGCTTGTGCCAAGTATTTTTTTCCCTATTATTGCTCTATAGGTCTGTTGCTCAACATAGCTTTGCACCAAGTATTTTCCCCATTATTGTTTTATAAGTCTGCCTTTAACATCTTTCCACATTAGGACTGCCACCTGCCAAGCATCGCATACTCCTCGCATTATGTGGAGGCTAGCCTCGACAAGCAATATCATCCCCCACCAACTGTAACATTGTAACAGCCCAAAAATGACCCAATGGGCCAATAACTGTAGCCTGGGCAGTGTGCCGAATACTGTAGCTCAGGTACTTACGTGTCTCTGGCCCTGGTACAAGTGGGTCGGACGACCTCAGGATCCCGGTATGGTACTAAATTTCTGGTTGCACAGTATTTCGCGATGATACAGTATACCGAAACTGGCATGTCCGATTCGATAAATAGTAACACGCTGCTACAGTATCCGATCTACAGTATTGGACTGCTCAGTACCAGAGTCCGTATGTACAGTAACTCCCGTCTACAATATTCGTCCCACAGCCGCAGGCTACAGTACCATCGGTCCATTCCGCGAATTTGGCTCATTGGGTCCATTTTAGGGTTGTTACAATGTTACACCAACATAACCAAATCTTACGAATTTAGAATTAACAAGTTCAGAGCTAAGCTAACTACGGTCAAGGCCAATAAGTTTAATCATACAGGTAGACTCACCTACATACAATCTGTTCTTTCTTCGATTCCTGTGTACTACATGTCAATTGTCCTTTTTTCCAAGACTTTTATTCACAGAAACAATGCTATTATCAGAAGATTTTGGTGGGCAGGCGTACAGGAAGACGACCCAACATCCCCTATTGCCTTTCGTTTATGGGAAGATATTTGCCAAACTAAAGAAAACGGTGGCCTAGGCATTAGGGACCTTTACACGGTCAATCAAAGTCTTTTCACCCAAGCTACTTGGAATATTGTCACTAACCAGAATCCTTTTCTTTCTTCTCTGCTTAAAGCCAAGTATTACCATGATACCTCTTTTTGGACTGCCAAAACAAAAGGTCCTCGCTCTGTTTTCTGGTCTTCTATTTTACAGATCAAAGAGGAGCTATGCGCCAATTCTACTTACCAATTACATGCAGGTAAGACCTCCATTTGGTCAGCCCCTTGGGTGCTCTCTTTGGGAATCTATGCATGATCACATGCATTTGCTGGTTACCGCTCTCCCTCTTCCTGCTACTGTTTCCCAACTCTGGCACCCTGACTCTAGATCCTGGAATGTTGATCTTATCACAAGTATTTTTGATGACCAGGCTGTTCAGGCAATCACTAATATTAATCCAGTCTATAGTGACCGGCAAGACATGCTATGATGGATTCCATCATCCAATGGACAATGCTCTACTAAAAGTATATGCAAGCATCTCAGATCCTAGTTGGTCGTTCAGCTACCGCAGCAAGGATCCAGGAGTATACAACCACAAGCAAATCATATTCTTCAGAGGGCGTGGAAATGCAAAGAATTATCACCGCTTCTGAGTCGCGCGTATCTTCTCTCTCCTCGCGTGTTTGTCGCCAATCTTAAGGTGAAAAGACATGGAAAGAATAAAGAGTAGGAAAGGGTTCCTGATGCAGATGTACAAGAGAGAAGGAATATATAAAAGTGGTCTGGATAATTTAGAAATAGTATAGGATTTCTAATGTAAAATTATTTTCTATATTTTAGGAGTTGATTATTAGAAACTCTGGGAGATGACTTTCTTTATTCCTTTCAATACTTTTTATGGGCTATAAAACTCTATTTTTTGAAGAAAATATTAGGTATTCTTGGAGATGCTCTAAAGAGTATGTGTTGACTACCTTAGCTGTGTGTTGAGGTGGTGATTTGAGCACCTTTGAGGATGTTGTTGGGAACACCCTAAGGAATATGCGTTGAGCTGGTGATTTGATCCTTGTTGGAGTCGCCCTAATGAGTATAGCACGGCTTATCAGTTATGGTACAATGTTTTTCTCTCAACAAATTAGTGAATAGTATTTTTTAGCCTGATTTTTTAGCGAAGCGAACATTGGCTATGTGTCGCTACTTGGCTGTGTGTTGAGGACGCCCCATATGTGTTAAGAATGCCCTAATTAGTTTGTGTTGGCTACTTGACTGATTGTAGTGTACTCTTGCGCTTCCAAGAAACAACTTTGATTAATTATATATTAAAATATATTAATGTTTATGGTATATAATTAGTATCATTGGAAAGATATTTAAATTTAGTTTTTTAATAAATTTATTTAAAGATACAAATGTTGCATGTATTTTTTACAAACAAGTTAAACTTGTGACACAAACACCAACGGCGACAAATAAATAGAGACGGAGGAAGTAGGTAGTAGCACAAGATGACAAGAGTGGAGAGCTAAAAAAAAAATACTACAGACCCAAATAGCAATCGTGCACAAACACTCGCTCATGAACACCTTGCACACCTAACTCTAGCTCGCACATGAACATTAGAACACCTTGCACAGTTAAAACTCGAGCTCGCGCATTAACACCTTGCACGCCTAAGAACACCCTCAAAGAAATGCAGCCAATCAACTAACACCTTGCACACCTAAGAACACCCTCAAAGAAATGCAGCCAATCAACTAACTGACGCCGATTTAGCTGAACACTACTGGCGACACCTTGCACAACTAACAACTCCAAATAATGATTAAAAAAACACAACTCC
The DNA here is from genome assembly GCA_038087645.1 of Saccharum hybrid cultivar R570. NCBI lineage: Eukaryota > Viridiplantae > Streptophyta > Magnoliopsida > Poales > Poaceae > Saccharum > Saccharum hybrid cultivar. Next base: position 6,202,537 of record JAQSUU010000198.1, read on the forward strand.
AAATAGATGTGAGTTTTAATGTGATGCCAGCACATTCTGCTCAACATCAACTTTCACCAAATTCAAACCAGTCAGGATTTAGAGTCAAATGTATCCATTTGGATTCCCTTATGATGCAGCTTTAGTTACACGATGTTTCCAACAAGATTGAAACAACTCCATTACAGCTTTACATACAGATTGGTCTACTGTCTACATATACTACTGACCAGTTAAAAAAAAGAGAAAAGTACAGACTATCAAATACAAAGACATAAGTCAGACAAACAAGATCGGCTGCAAGGAATATCTTCGCCCAAACCCTTCGGTGAAGGCTGCTAAGGAATATCATATTCTTCGCCCACACCCTTCGGTGAAGAAGGGATGCCTCAATGCCTTTTGTGCTGTTAAACGGTCTGCTGGATCATACCACAGCAGCCCATGCAGAAGGTCAATTAAATCTCCTGCAGCCTGATCCACATTTTGCATCACCACATTCTGCTCATAAACATAGACATCAGTTTCAAATGCTACAGACTAAAATGGAAGTTTTGTCAAGCATTTCGAAGACATACCTGAAGCCTGGACAATTTCATCACAGCTTTCATGCTCTCCCGCGAAGTGCAACCCTCAGGCCAATTCAGGCGTCCTTTTCTGATGTATTTATCAGAGTGCCGACTACAAACAAGGATTAATAAGAACAAGACATCGACCAGATCTCACAGGACTGATGTTCAGACTACATTGGTATGAAACATACTCTGCCCTCTTAAGCATATGGTACGGCAAAGGTCCAAGAACCCTCTCCATCATTGCCAGATGTTCCAAGTTTTCATGAGTCTGGAATAACGCCTCACCCTGCAGAACCTTGGTAATTCAGATCCCCTGTACTTGTACATGCCAAATCAAACCTAGGCCCAATAACATACCGTGCAAAGCTCAACAAGAATACAACCAACACTCCAGATATCACATGGGTAACTCCATCCAAGTCCTGAACACAAGATCCACGCAGTCATAAAATGTCACCAAATCAGGCTGAACTAGGAAAAGCTTTTCACTGGACACGACGGATACCCAATATAACTTCTGGAGCCCGATAGTGCCTCGTCGATACCACATAACTCTGATCCTGTTGATCATATGTAGTGCTACCAAAATCAATCACCTTGATAGCACTAGACTTGGGCAACCGCTTGTAATAGGATCCCTCTTTTGGGGATCGGGATGAAACCTATCAAATGAAAAGAGGATCAGTACCATGTTTTCGATCTTCACTAGCCAATACAACAGAAATAAACAAGCACAGCACAAGGTAAATCTAGGGTAGGTGAATTAAATAATAAAAAGAACAAAATATACTTTGTAATCGGGCACTTTAATGTACTCCGGAGAAACAAGGAGAATGTTCTCAGGCTTTAAATCAGTGTGTATGAGGCGCAATTCATGCATAACTGCAACACATTACAGAGAGAGGGTAAATACATAAACATCCCATGATGTTAGATATTCCTTGTATAAGCAGGAGTAATGGATTAATGACAGGCTGCAAGCAGCACAGACAGTGCACAAAACTAATGTATAAGCATTATAGTGCAGGAGGGGTAATAGAAAGAACTGTGCACACACATGTTATACATTCCAACAGTTGTTTGGCAATCTCCCGAACTAGGGCAATTGGGAATGAGCGGTAATTGTTTTTCTTCAGAAAATCATATAAGCTTGGTCCAAGCCTCTCAAAGACCTGCTCACCATTAATCCAAATTCACCAACGTTTAAGCACCACATGGTTATCTATTTGGGTCAGTTCATAATTGCCATAATCTAACAATGTACTTACAATACAGATATGGTTACGATAGTCAAACCAGTTCCGAATTTGAACACAACTGCAAAATAGACCAGCTTATATATACAAGCAATCTTATGAATGTAAAGCACACAGAGAGGTGCTAACTGAACAAGCGGACTCACCTGGATCTACTTTCATCATATTTACCAAGCTGCTCGAGCATGCCAATTTCTATCATTGCAGCATCCCTGAAATTCTTAATGCCCCTGATGATCTTGATAGCCACCATTTCTTTCCTTTCCTTATCCCAACACTCCAACACCTGACCAAAGGTACCTGATGTATTCCAGACACATTCAGTTATGAGCATAACCTGCTGCATGTATTGCACAGCATGGCCAATGCGAGTTTAATCAATTATTTCAGAAGACATGGCCATCCAAACTGACCTTCTCCCATTTTTGCATTGATCTTGTCTGCAAACATGGAAAAGAATCAATAAGAACCAACCATGGAAACACATTTGTATGGGCAACAAGATGCGACAAGGGCAGGTAATTACAGCGAGATGTGAGATTGTCTCCAACAGCAAAAACATAGTGCCCATCCTTGTCATCTTCCCTCAGAGGAGGGGAACCATCACGAGGCTGCTCTTGGTTGATTTGAGAAGAAAGACAGCCTGAAGAGAGGCCCAACGCCGCAGCACTGATGGCATTCACAACTTCTTGTCCACAAAGTCCTAACTGAACATGGAAAGAAGAACCATAAATTCTCCATCTACCTGAGCAATTAAGCAATCAAATCACCACAACATCCTGCTATACCCAGCTTATGTAATACCAATTTAGAAAGCTCCCAAGTTCTTCAATGGTACAGTTAATTCGCCTTCAGTGACTACACAAATTTACCTATACTCTAATTTGTAAATTAAAGTCTACCTATAAACACAAAATAGGACAAGCAGTTTACAAACTACAAAAAGGTACAGCAAATAACGAATAAACAGTGTAATTAATAGTATTGACCCGAAAAAGCGCAACGCCAACCACACCTACCACCAACATACGCTGAACAAATCTGCCCCTCAAACCTATCAATAGTAATAGCATCCGAGAGGAATATGATAGATCGACACCAAAATGATTCAATCTACGGTGACGAGCACTGCTATTCTACAGATCCACCACTTAACCCTAGAACACTTAACCCTAGAACAACAGCACCAACAGACGCGCTGCGCATGGAAAATCGACATCCCCAGCGATAGATCCGCAAGAGAACACAGAAACGGTAAAAGGAGTTATACCTGATACATCTCGGCGGGACCGACGTCCCACCCGAGCCGCGGCCGCGTAACCTGGTACATCTCGGCGGGGCCGACGTCCCACCCGAGCCGCTGCCGCTTGCGCGGGCGGCTGTCCAGCGGCGCGCGGGGCATCTCGGCGATGCACTCCATCGGTCCCTCGAATCAAATCGGAGGGTAGGCCGGAGGCTAGGCGAAGCGGAGGCGGCGGCGTCTGGATTGGGATTGGTCTCGGCGTGCGGGCGAGGAACACGATTGATTCCGACGCGCTAACCCTAGCGGCCCCCCGCGCTTTATGGCGAGGCAAGAGGGGAACTGGGTGGTGTGGTGGCGGTAGGATCGGACACGGGCACACTGAGCTCGTGTACACGCAAAAACGAGCTGTGTCGCTGACGCTCTTCGGTGGCGGTAGGTCCGGGGCCCAGAGAAACGCATCGGCCCACATGTCAGTTTAAGCGTTGGCAGTCGTATCGGTGAGAGAGGTTGCCGCGTCTATCGCGGGGCGTGGACCGGACCGCTCGTTGTGTATGCTTTGGCCAAAGAGGCCAGCGCACCCGGTTTGCTTGGGGCTGTTTAGATCCCAAATTTCATCCCTAAATTCCACTATACAAAAAGAAGATTCCTATCACATTAAAATACCGGCACATGCACGGAGTACTAAATATAGATGAAATTAAAAACTAATTGTACAGTTTTGTTGTACTTTGCGAGACGAACATTTTGAGCCTAATTAGTCAAAGTTTGGACAATTTTTACCAAATACAAACGAATTGCTACAGTGCGCATTTAATGCGCATTGTGCAGATTTTGCTCCCCAAATTGGGATCTAGTTGGCCAGATTTGGCGCCGCTCGAAACACGGTAGCTACAGCGATCGGCACTGTAGCATTTTGTTTTTATTTGGTAAAAATTGTCTAAACATTGACTAATTAGACTCAAAACGTTCGTCTCGCAAAGTACAACAAAACTGTGCAATTAGTTTTTGATTTCATCTACATTTAGTACTCCATGCATGTACCGGCATTTTGATGTGATGGGGAATCTTCTTTTTGTATAGTAGAATTTGAGAAAATATTTGAGATCTAAACAGGGCCTTAGATGGTTTGCTATCTTTGCCCGGACCACCAGCATCGGCGCATGGCAGGTTAGATAATGGTGGTGTGATGCAGAAGGAAGATGTACTGTCTGTCTGTCTCGATTCAAATCAAAGGGTGGTGAAGGTGAAGCGATATGAATTTGGCTGGCTTTGTTCGTCGTGAAATTCCTGCGTTCCAAGATCTCACAGGCGAAACTAAGTTATATACCACTAGATTGCAAAAGGGAATGGGAGGATTTGAAACAATGTAGTGCTAAAAGATATGAAAATTACTAGTACTACTCCAATAGTCAATAATATGAATCACATGGAGATAGCCTCAATGGAGGATTACACATGTATGGTTAATGCCGAATTCTCCAAACCAAATTCTCTAGCACAAACCCACACACACACTGCAAACACTGCGAGTCCTAGAACTAGAAGGGGGTAACAAAAAAGACACCCGGGCCTTGTTTAGTTCCCCTAAAAATTCCAAGTTTTTTCGCTCTCTCTCCATCACATCAATTTTTAGCCGCTTGCATGGAGTATTAAATATAGGTAAAAAAATAACTAATTATACAGTTTAGTTGGAAATCACGAGATGAATCTTTTGACCCTAGTTAGTGCACGATTGGACAGTATTTGTCAAATAAGACGAAAGTGGTACTATTTATCGGGTTGAAATTTTTTTTAATCTAAACAAGGCCTTGGTAGAGCTCCGGTCAGTTCTCTTCCGTGCGTAGCATTATTATGGAGTAATTAGAAGTTTGTTTTTATTTTTTTGTAAAATAAAATAAGAGCTTTTTTTTTCACACTAGCACCAGTTTCACGTATTTGAGCAAAGAGTCAGAGACAGATAAGGCTGGACGAAAAACTCGAAGCTCGTTAGCTCGCTCGGCTCGTGGCTGGCTCGACTCAGCTCGGCTCGGCTCGTTACGATAACGAGCCGAGCCGAGCCAAGATTTTAGCTCGTTAGCTATAACGAGCCAACTCGAGCCAGCTCGCGAGCCGCTCGCGAGCTAAACGAGCCAAGCTTTCAGGAAAAAAAAAGTATCAAAACTTGTATTAGTTTTTGTATTACTTCATGTCTTGTACTTTACAATTGACTAGTAACTGGTCTAGACCCTATAAATTGACTGGTAACTGGTCTAGATGCATTTCTTTTGTATTATTATTATTCTCAAACTTTAAATAAATATAAATATTATATTTTATGTATTTTTTATACTAGGCTCGCGAGCTTAACGAGCCAGCTCGAGCTTTTTACGAGCCGAGCTGGCTTTCTGGCTCGTTAGGATAACGAGCCGAGCCGAGCTGGCTCGTTATCTTAACGAGCCAGAACGAGCCGAGCCCAAACGAGCCGAGCCAGCTCGGTACAGATAAAGCCGTGCCAGATAATAGTTTCCAAATTCTCTTCCATTCCGGCTATTTGTTTTCTGTGTATTTCGTCCGGTAGACCTAACCCCAAAGGCGAAAAACCATGCGCGCTGCGTGCTTGGTTTAGGTGCAGCGATGACCTGCGCTGCGTGCTTGGTTGGCGTACGAAACGGGGGTTGTTGGGGGCGCGCGACCCGTGGTTTGGGTGTAAACCCTGGTTGGGTTGGCTGGCATCTCATTCTGATGCTCCATTATCTCAAAGGAACATTCCGAATTGATTAGGCCAATTTCAGTGCAAGTTTCATGTGAGTTTCATTTATATTAAATAAGTTGTCACATAAACATTTTTAATGACATGACAGTGTGTTTAAGAAGAGAGAGAAGAAATGAAACTCTCATAGCACGATTACCATCTCTTTACGAGTCATAAAATTAAATGTCTATGGAACCATAGATTGAAACGCTCTATCGAGAGTGAGTGTTTCATCCGAATTTCATTTCATTTGGTATGACACGACAATCTTAAAAACAACGTCATAGAACTCCTCGCTGAGACTGGCCTTCCTAGCAGGATGGAATTAGACTTGGCCTCTGCATAAAGAATTTCTTCTGTTTTTGCCGTGCTACTAACTGCTGCTAACTGCCAAGCGCTCCTCTTTGCACAGTACACTTAAAAAAATGACGTTCATTCATGCTACGAGCCTACAACAAAGCCAATCTACTACGCACTGCCTGTCCGCAGCCATGACACACTCGAAAGACCCTGCTGTGAACTTTACATGTACTTCCTCCGTCGCGAAAGGAGTGTTGTTTTTTACTTTCAGACATCTTGTTTAACCATCCGTCTTATTCAAAAAAATTTTGTATAAATATCATCTATTTTGTTATGACTTATTTTATCATTAGAGATATTTTAATAATAATTTATTTATTTTATAGTTTACACAAAAATTTGAATAAAAAGAACGATCAAACACGATGTCTGAAAGTAAAAAACGTCACTTATTTTTAGGATGAAGGGAGTACACTTGTACCGTGGACAACATGCTTAGACTGCGTTTAGTTCGCGAAAAGAAAATTTTTAGGTGTCACATCGGATACGTCGAAAGGATGTCGGGAGGGATTTTCGAATACTAAAAAAACAAATTATAGAACCCGTCAGGAAACTGCGAGACGAATCTAACGATACTAATTAATACGTCATTAGCACATGTTGGTTACTGTAGCACTTAAGGCTTTTTATAAACTAATTAGGCTTAAAAAATTCGTCTCGTGATTTTCCCGAGAACTGTGCAATTTTTTTTTATCTACGTTTAGTACTCTATACATTTGTTCAAACATTCGATTTGATGGGTGGAGGCATAAATTTTTAGGAACTAAAACAGGCCTTAGTATCTCTGACGACACACAAAACCCAACCGGACGCCGGACGCGTTTGCAGAGCTACCTTGGCTACAGGAACGCTCTGCGGAGATCAACGCGGTTGCATTTCTTGAAGCAGAGGGCCGATCCTTTGAGCGCCTAGAAACAAAGCGTCAAGCAGCACCAGTGCTCCGACCTGAAGTTCCAGAGCAAAGAAAACATCAATCCCCCTCTCCCTTGCAATTAGCAAAGCAATTAGTTCGAGGGCGGCCATCTCCTTGAGAAGAATTACCAAGCGACCAGTGAAGACAAGTCGGTATCCCAGTCCTTCCTTTGCGGCCTGCCTGCGTTGCTGGTCCGTCCACCTGCAGGGAACAGATTCCAAAAGATTTGCTGACTGCTCTACGTAGCAGCTAATGGAATAGCTGTTCTATATAATACTGAAACGTATCAACTGCTATCAGGTCTAAAGTCGCTATCACGCTCAAGAACATGTGTGATACGTATGGTAATCTGACCTCCCGTCAGCCTGTCAGGTTTAAAGTCAGTAGCAAGGTCATACATATTAACTGGCTAACTGCTGTTTCAGTTTTCACAACATGTGTAGCGCATTTTGGTCAAGAACATGTGTAACGCGGTTTCAGTTACCAGAACAGCTTGCGTGCATTTTGGTCAAAGCACAACAGCTGACACAGCTCAGGTCATGGAACTTACCCAAAGAATTCAGAAACCCCACCAATAGCGGCAAGCTTGAAAGGCTGGGAACCTTCCCTCTCAAAATCCTGAAAGAAGAGGAATACAGATTCAGTATATTCTAAAAAATAACCGAGAAACAAATCAAGGGATCAATAGGTGATTTCTTTTTGCAAGGTACGACCTCCTCTTCGGCAGCTTCGAGGCCTCCTTGTACCCAGAACAAATTTTCAAAACCAGCATTGTACAGCTGTTCACAGGCGGCAAGTGATCTGCCCACGTTTTGGAGGAAAATGGAAAATGAAAACAACCATTAAAAAAACAATGCACATAAGCTCTTATTTATTCTGCAATATTTCTTAGATTGTACACCTTCAGGCTAGATGATAGAATATACGAAGTACCAATAGGACAGATAACATGAAATCTTCCCAGCAAGAGTGATAGGATGAACTTGTCAGCACAAATAGAAAACTGCCAGCATAAACAGTTCAAGTTGAAGATGTACAAATATACGAACTTATGTAAAAGGAAAACAATAGATGACTTTCCACATTGATCCAGAAACACTGAAACACCTAGACAGTACTCCCAAAAAGGCCCATTACTGAATGTGCTATCCAAATGAAAGCAAGCTGAAAAATATAAATATGTTTGGCTGCTTCACATGAATGAAGAATCTAGCTTCAGTAAGACATTAAGAAATCACCTAAGCCCTTTCTGGCACACTAGTATTATATCTGTGTCTTTTGAAAACTTCTCCTCAACCTGCTGTACAAAGTTCCTGCCAGTTTCATCTACAATCAGTCTCAATCACTCTGTTAGGATCAGAATAGATAGCTCAACTTCAGTTGATGTGAATCGTACTTATTAAATGACAATGTTGAGCTGCCACTCCACCAGCCACCTATGCAACAATCAAGTGTGAGTTTAGTCGACTGAACAGTCTTCAATTAGTAATCTTTTTTTCTCGGACACGCAGGAGAGCTGCGTATCTTTGTATTAAAGAGAGATCAATTAGTAATATAGAAAAGGAAAAAAAAGGCATCTGGAAAGCAAGACTATATTTGGATGCAGAATCAAACATAATGTGCAAGTGTCAGGACACAATTCAGATTCAGATGGTAATAGTGGCGTACCCATTACAAAGTTGCTGACTTTTTTGCTAAGTCCACCCAGATCAACCGATGTATCCACATCAAATATAGGAATCCAGGTAGAGCCTTTCACCCAAGCCTGCAACATGCCAGTTTTGGAATAAACAAGGCCAACACAAAACAATATACACCAGAAACAAGATTTTTGTGTATTTTTTTGTGGGAAGCGTTTTATATGTTCAAAAATGATTGGTGAAATACAGACCTTTTGACGCTCATTAGAAGGCCTAACATCCAGAAGAGCCTTGTCCGTCAGTTTGAACGTATAACCAGCTTCCCTTGGTGTAAGGGTTTTAATTTTCTGCTCCCTAATCTTCAGGTAGAGCATTCCAGAGAAATTGACAAATGACCAAAGAATCAGATATCATATAATGTGATGGTGCTAATTCAAGCGCACATTGCATTTACACCAAAATAAACAAAACAAAACAAAAACAATCCAGCAGTACTGCAGTTTCGAGCTGAGAGTAACTTCAGGAGCAATTTGCACCGCAAACAAAGTGAGCAGGGTACGGTAGATATCCACAAACGAGGTGAAGGAACCTCACCAGGGTCTCCCACCGCCTCCTGGCGGCAGCCTGCTCCTTGGTCTGCCTCAGCTCCTCGTCCTCCTCTCCCTCCTGCCCTCCTCCGACCACCGCCCCCATCCTCACCACCCCGCTCCATCTCTGCTCACATAGAGCCATGATTGGACAGAGCACAGCAAACGAGGGGGAGATGCTCAAGTAAAAGCCCGGACCTTTGAAGGGAGGAGACCAGGGCCGAGACGTGGGGGGCCAAAACCGGAATGCGCCACGGCCGGGGTGGTGAATGCCCCGGCGACCCTGCAGGCGAGGCCGAGAGGTGGCGCTGCCATTTTTCCTGATGTGCTCGCTTCCAGTTTCAGGCAGGAAAGGTCCCGGCTTGTAGCCGTGGAGCGTTATCTATCCCCGTTGCGTTTGCAATTGGTGCAACGGGAGGCCGGTGGGGCCCGCACCGAAGACTCTGGAGACGTGAAACTTCAGCACGGCTCGACAAAAGCACAAGAACTACCCCTACCCCCCACCTTCCCCAATCCACAGCATTCCATTCCCCACCCCACCCCCGCTTCCCCCTCCTCCCCCACCCGCGCGGCAGGCCGGGTGCACCAATCCGATGGCTTGACTGGCCCCCCACCGCACCGACGGCGCCAACAAGCTCCCGCCACGCCGCCGCCGCTGGCGGCGGCGGCGGCGCCCGTCGTGCCGGCTGCTATGGCGGCAGCATGGACACCGCGCTCTGCGACGACCTGCTGCTGGAGGTATTCGGCCTTCTCCCGCCCTCCGCCGCGCCGGCTGTGTCCCTCGTCTCCCGCCGCTGGCTCGCGCTCCTCAGGGCTGCGACGTCGTCCCTCAGCCTCCGTCTGCCTGCCTCCTCGGCGGCGACCCTCGCCGCCCTGCTGTCGCACTACCCCTTCCTCACCGCCCTGACCTTGGTCTCCGCTGGTACGCCGGTCCACGACGCCGACGCCGTGCTGCTCGCTGTCGCGGCCGCGCCGGCAGCTTCCCGGCTCTCCACGCTGCGGCTCTTGCCCGATTGGGCGGTCTCCCCTGCCGCGCTGCTCGCCGCCTGCCCTGCCCTCTCCGGTCTGACGTCGCTCCACCTCACCGCTGTCCGCCCCCTGTCTTTCCGCTGGCTCAAACTGTTGCCGCGCCTCAAGTCGTTCGCCCTCGTTAACTCCGCCGCCAGCGTTGACTCCGCGGGTTCAAGCTCGGAAGACGCCGGCGGCGAGGCCGAGGCCGCAGGGGCATTGCCGCTGGAGAAGCTGTCGCTTTGCGGCATCCGCTCGGGCGACCGCGGGCTTGGATGGCTATGGCGGCGGTGCGGGAGCCTCAAGTGGTTGCAGCTGCGCGCCTGCGACGGCACCGGGGACGGGCCCGCGTCGCTGGCCTTCGCGGGTTGCCTCGCTGGCTTGCTCGCGCTTGAGCTTCGTGCTTGCCGTGCTGTCGCCGACCGTGTACTCCTCCTTGCAGCCGACCATTGCCGCACGCTGACATCTCTCCTGGTTTATGACGGCGGCAGCAGCGAGGCCCTTCACCGGTTCATCCAGCAGCGTGCTGCTGGTCTGCACACCTTGGACCTTCGCCTCCCGCTCGACCTGCACAATGATCATCTCCTTGCCATTGGAGCTGGCTCAGTTCACCACGGTCAGGATGCCACACGCCTAGCTGCACTTCGCCTCCAGAGCTGCGTCCTCATCACTGGGGATGGCCTCCGGTCCCTGGCACGAACAGCCGCCGGAGCCGGCATAGAAGAGCTTGCCTTGGTGAGTTGCGACGTGGTGGAGCGGGAGCCCGGGTTGCTGACATTCCTCAGTCAAAGCATGCCGCGCCTCCGTCGACTTAACTTGTCTTACAATGAGACGCTGAATGACAAGGTGATCGGCGCCATGCTGTCATCCTGCCGGAATCTGACTGAGATCAGACTCAGGGGGTGCCGGGGCTTGACGGGCGGCTCGCTGGTCTCGTTGCTCAGGCACTGTGGGCAGTCACTGGAGATCCTTGACATCTCCCGCTGTCCTGGCATTGCTGTAGGTAATGTTGAACTCTTTGCCCAGCGCGCCACTCGGTTGAATCATATGATCATCGAGGAGAGCGCGATGTCCGAGGAATTGAAGGCCATCGTTCAGAAGAAAGGCCTGAAGGTTGGCTCATTGCCCTGCGAAGGACCATTCTGAAGTAAGGTTATCTCCTTCAGAATGCATCTCATGTTCTCTATACTCGATTTGAATGTAATCTTACTGGATTGTTAATAAAGTGTTGCTGCTTAGTACTTGTGTATGCAGCTTTATATTTGCCTTGTAAGCTTATTATATGACAAGCCTCATGGTGTCTGCCTGACATGTAAATTGAGCGCCAAGGATGTGCTGTTGTATTTGTTCAACAATTGCCATGGAATAATACAGTAAATTCAAACTAAGAGAAAAAGGAGCTATCTGGCCATTTGATTTTGGGATGATACATGTTAACGGTAGTGTTAGCGCCCGGAGTCCGGACGGACACCTGCGCTGTACTCGTTTCCCGCGCGCGCCTGCACTCCACGCCAGTGCTCGTGCTAGCACACCCTCTGCCCTGCTGTGTTTCGCACGCCCACATGGGCCCGCACAGCAAGACTGCGCGCGGAGACCGCTCGTGGCTTTCCTCGTTTTCCACGCGCATCTCATGAGCAATACCCGATCTACTTTTAAAACATCTAGATGCAACAGTTGCAACATTCATCTGAAGATAGATGAAACACTCAAAATATGCTTCTGAAACAGTTGGAAAAAACACTCGAAAAATGTTTGAAAATCATTGCAAACACACTTAACATCCAGATAAAATACTTGCAACATATATGTGAAACATATACAACATCCAGATAAACACACTTTGTAACATACATCTAAAAACACAGATGAAACACTGGAGATCAACATACATGCACAATCATTACAATATAATGCAAAATTCCAATCAACTTTTGCGACATCCATCTGAAAAACACTTGCAACATACCTCTAAAACATTTAAAACATACGCTTCGTGCGTTTTTCACCCTTCTTCTATGCGACGCAGAGCAGAGTAGAGAACAGCCAGTTCTGGCCGGCTGGCGGCCGAGGATGATGGCGAGACCTGGCAGCGCTGCACGTGCGCCTGGCCTAGGCCCGGCCAACGATAATCCCCTCTCCTTTGTCACCTGGCCACACGCGGCGTCCAGCGTCTACGTGGCTGCTTCCGGGTTGGCCCGGTCAGCTAGTGGCACCAGCGAGCGGCCAGCCGCAGCGAGCAGGCAGCATGGGGGCGACGGTGGAGAACCCCGTGAGGCGGAGCGGAGAATATTGCATCGTCTGGTTTTTTTAAAGCCATGATTTTTTTAAAAGTCATGGAAGGGTCCAATTGATTTGGTAAAAGGAAGCTGGTTGTTTGGGTTGGTCCGCGAGCGTCTAGGCGGACAGACGGCTTGACTGCAGCATTATCGATATGCTAAACATATGCGAAGTATCGCTGTATCAGTTGTTGGAATCATCGGCACTCTTAGACATATGTTACGTATCAGTTGTTGGAGCGCAAGACAAAAAAAAAACCACGCAAGACAAAAAAAAAACCACTCTAGTGCCCACACAAATTCCCAATGACCAGCCGAATTCTTTTAAAACAGAAGGCGAAATTGCTCTCAATACAGGTATATTCTTTTAAAACAGGAGGCGAAATTGTCAGGTTGGCAGAATTGGCCACGATACAGAGAAGACAAACAACAAACTGTTAAACCTCAACCTATCGTGGGCCTTGTTTAGTTCCCAACTTCTTCCCCCAATTTTTACTATGCAAAAAGAAGATTCCCATCACATCAAAATACCGGCACATGTATGAAGTACTAAATATAGATGAAATTAAAAACTAATTGCACAGTTTTGTTGTACTTTGCGAGACGAACATTTTGAGTCTAATTAGTCAAAGTTTGGACAATTTTTACCAAATACAAACGAATTGCTACAGTGCACATTTAATGCGCACTGTAGCAAACTGTAGCAGTTCGGCCACTCCCGAATCGGGAACTGAACAAGGGCCGTATGTGCTTTATAACTTCAAAAAAGAATATCCTATTTGTTCTAGGGGTTGTTTAGTTGGCAAAATTTTTGGTAAAATACAACTGTAACATTTTCGTTGTTATTTAGTAATTAGTGTCCAATTATGATCTAATTAGGCTTAAAAGATTCGTCTCGTCCATTTCGTCTAAACTGTGTAATTAATTTTATTTTTTATCTATATTTAATGCTTCATACATATGTCTAAAGATTCGATGTGATGAGAAATCTACTGTTCTTTTGCAAAATTTTTTGAAACCAAACGCTGCCTAGGCCGGAAACATCACAATTCACAATACTCCGTGGGGCTCCACAGGGTACGCATGTGGAAAAAAAAAAAAGGGCGAAATCGGTGCTTGTATGCCTGCGGGTCCCTTGCTCTGCAAGTTCGATTGCCTTTTAAATACGAACAGCTCCGTGCCAATAACACGCGATGCCCAATGCCAATATGGTGTCTTGATCTTTACAAGAACAACTCTTCCGATAGCAGTTGTTGGACAAGGTACTGCCCGTCTGCCCCTCTGGTTCCTCGAGGTAGATTTTTTCATAAGATAGTTCTGTAGATTATCGACAGCCTCAGACTGCATTTTGTTGCCTGTTCTTTAGCTGGTAAGAAGCACCGTGATATTACATCCAGGATTTTCATGAACTGTGACAGTGTGACCCATATATCTTGTGAAGCGCAAAAGCAGCCGGCCATCTGAGAGCACAAGAACCCCAGTAAACTGCATGCATGCACAAAAACAGGAGGTGAGTCTTGAAGTGAGTTTCTGCCTTGAGAAGTGCTTGAAGAGCACAAGCAGTAGCGGTGGTAGCTGGAAGAGCATTGAGCAACATGGCAAGCCATTTCCATCCTCAGCTAAGCCATGACGATGACTTACACCTTTGATTTCCAATGAAGTAAGGTGGTCATTTCCAATGAAGTAAGGTGGTCATGCTTCTATTCTACTGTGATACATTGGTTTACTGGGCAGAGGCTTATATATTAGATAAATTCGCTATCAGATAGATCATAGATGAAGGTACAAAGTTAGCACATAGCAATCATGTGGCTAAAGAACTGTACACACCTGAATCATTGCAGCATATGCTTTGACATACGCAACAACATATGTCAGATAACTTAGTGCTCTCGAGCTGCCCATTTTCTTCCTGGTAACCTATCAATCTGCTTGTGCCTAAAAAATTACAGATATCATTTGAAAAATATATAGTTTAATTAACATATAATATTATAATAGTACATGACACAGCCTGGTCCATACATCTGCTTCATCCAGTAACTAAAAATAATTAGTGTTGGAGTGTGAATGTATTAGGCCCATGAGGCTAGGCCCATGTGGCCCATGTATGGTACCTATATAGCTACTCTTTTAGGGTTAGCCCAAAATTAATGAATCACATTCCATAGCATGGTATCAAGCCAGTTTCTTTCTCTTCCTCCCTGAGCCGCCGCCCTCTGGTAGAGCCGCCGCCGGCCATGGCTGGACCTCCTCCCCCTTCCCTCCTCTGCTCAGCCTAGCCGCAGGCGCTCCCTCTGGCAGCGCCGCCGCCGGCCATGGCTCCTCTCTTCCTGCACATCTTCCTCCCCAGACCTCCTCCCCCTTCCCTCCTCTGCTCTGCTTCACCTGCTGCCGCCCGCCTGCCTGGATCCGCGCCGTCCCCTGGCTTCGCGCCGTCTCCTGGATCCGGCCTGGCCGCGCCGCATGGAACCGTGCTCCCACCTCCTGGAGCCCGCCCTCCCCCTTCCCTCCTCTGTTCTGCTTCACCTGCTGCCGCCCGCCTGCCTGGATCCGCGCCGTCCCCTGGATTCGCGCCGTCTCCTGGATCCGGCCTGGCCGCGCCGCATGGAGCCGTGCTCCCACCTCCTGGAGCCCGCCCGTTCCCTTCCCCTCAGGACCACTTCCCCCTCCTGGCGCCGTGCCATTGGAGCGCACCTCAAGGTCGGCGCGGCTGCAGGACATGAGTCCGCGGGTGAGGCCCGACATGAGGCCGACGCACATGACAAGACCGAAGCTGAACATGGTGCCGCAGCAGGCCTCATGGCTGGGCACCGGCGGCTCGCGCAGCGCCGGCGGGCAGGCGGGTTCGGTCTTCGGCGCTCTCTCTCGGCCGCCGCGGGGGAGGGGCGGGACGGCACGAGTGGCAGGCAGGGCCTCCCTCCCTCCCTGCTGGAGCGCGTGCCGCCTGCCTCTGCCTGTGCCTTGTACTACGCGGCTGGTAGCGTGTCCCGACGTGCCGCGGTAGCAGCAAGCGTCGCGTGGTCTGCAGTCTGCTTGGCTCGGCTGCCCCTCCTCCTCGGCTGCTGCCCCTGCAAACCTGGGTGCCACTGTCCCTGGCCTGAGCAGTGGCTGGCACACGGGCGTGCACCGTACCAGAGCCGGCGCCACTGCCGCTGCCTATCGTGCCACGTGCCATCGCCGTGTCGCGCGCCGGGCCTTGTCGGCTCCCTACCCTCTGCCATCGACTCCATCTCCCCCGCCGCCGCGGCTGGGCCATCTTCCAGGCGTCGCCAACAACATGGCCGCCACCGCCGGGGTCGCTAGCGCGGGGGGCCCAGGCGTCGCCAATCCTGTTCTTTCCGGTGACTCTCCAAGGCTTGTCAGTTGGGTTCCACCTACCTTGGCCTCCTCCTTCAGCACCACCGCCAGCACTCCACCAGTTAGTTCTTATTGGATCACCGACTCGGGCGCCACTTTCCACACCACGCCCGATGCGAGTCTACTCTCTTCTCTCCGTCCTCCCCACCCTGTCCCTCTTCTATCATGGTGGCCAATGGCACCTGCATTCCTGTCTCCTCCGTGGGCACTGCCAGTTCCCACGGCTCCTTTCATATCCCTGATGTTCTTGTGGCTCCCGGGATGGTTCACAACCTTCTCTCTATTCGCCGCTTCACCACTGACAACTCTTGTTCGGTTGAGTTTGACCCCTCTGGCCTCACCGTGCGGGATTTGGCTTCCCGGGTTCCTCGGCTCCGGTGTAACAGCACTGGGCCTCTCTGCACCCTTCGGTTTCCACCTTCTTCGCCTTCCTTGGCGCCTGTTTCACCTTCTTCGCCTTCCTTAGCCGCTTTCGCCGCCACTCCTTCCTCCACCACTTGGCACCATCGCCTCGACCATCCTGGCCGGGAAGCCCTGATGCAGCTCAGTCGTAGTTCCGACATTCGGTGCTCTCAGACTCACGATGATCACTTGTGTCATGCGTGCCAGCTGGGCCGTCACGTTCGCCTTCCCTTTCAGTCCTCATCCTCACATGCCCCTCGTGCATTTGATCTTATTCATTGCGACTTGTGGACTTCTCCTGTTCTCAGCATGTCTGGCTATAAGTACTACTTGGTGGTGGTCGATGATTTCTCCCATTATTCCTGCACTTTTCCCCTGCGGGCCAAGTCCGAGGCGTTCTCCACTCTTAGCCACTTCTTTGCTTGGGTATCCACTCAGTTCGGCCTCACCATCAAGGTTGTCCAGTGCGACAATGGCCGTGAGTTCGATAACTCAACCTCCCGTGCCTTCTTCCTTTCTTTCGGTGTCCACCTGCGCATGTCTTGTCCGTATACCTCCTCTCAAAACGGCAAGGCAGAGCGCATGATCCGCACCACCAATGACATCATGCGCACTCTTCTGCTCCAGGCATCTCTACCCGCTCGCTTCTGGGCTGAGTGTCTGCACACCTCCACCTATCTCCTTAACCGCCTACCTTCTACTGCTTGCCCAGCTCTCACGCCTCACCACGCTCTATTCGGTACCCCTCCTCGGTACGACCACCTTCGAGTCTTTGGGTGTGCGTGTTACCCTAACACCGCCGCCACCGCTCCCCATAAGCTGGCTCCCCGGTCGACCCTCTATGTCTTTCTCGGATACTCTCCGGATCACAAGGGTTACCGATGCTTTGACCTTACCTCTCGCCGTGTCCTCATCTCTCGCCATGTCGTGTTTGATGAGTCGGCCTTCCCTTACTCCACCACCTCTCCACCCACACCTCCCGCTGACCCTGCGGAGACTTCCTTCTTTCCCACTGACCCGGCGATTCCGCCACCCTTCTCTCTCTACCCTGCAGGTACTGCTCCGGCGCACTCTGAAAGGTCTTGATGGCTAGAGGGGGGGTGAATAGCCTTTTAAAATTTTCTACAAAGACAAGCTAAACAAGTTTATCAATACAACAAATAGCGAGATGCGAGTTTTGCTTAGCCTACGGGGTGTTTGCAAGCCACCTATCCAATTCACAATTCTAGTATAAAGACACTCAACCGCACAAGTCAAACCGAGAAGGTAACTACAACTATGAAAGCCCAAGTTTGGTTTTGGTAATTAATGACACCAAGTTGCTAATGCTATTGTATCAAGTGTGATTAAGCTAGGCATAAGCAACACATGTGATGAAGGTGGACGTGGCAAGGAGTGGTAGCCACAAGGTCACAAAGAGATGGTGCATATACATGAAATGTAGATCATGGTGGAGATGCACTTAAAGTGGTGGACTTGATGTTCAAGTGGAAGAGAAGGATCTAAGAACGCAAGGCAAAGGTATAACCATAGGGTTTTCCTTTTGCCGGTCAAAGATGAGTAGAGAAGTGATTGACCGGGTTTAGGATACATAGCCGACTATCAAGAGGGGCAATCACGGTTAGCTCGGAAATCAAGTGCCACTAGATCAATGTCTTGAGCATATGCATTTAGGATCTAGTAAAGAGCTAACATAACGCCTTGGAAAATGTTTGTGAAAATGCTAACACACGAGCACTTGGTGGTGAACACTTGTTGGTGTTAGCACATTCGCAAAGGCGGTGGACTTTGAGCGGTAGAGAGGGGTTTGGGTTCCTCTCTCCCTCCCGCCGAGCTTGCGAGGCGGGATTCGGCGCTTTTTGGAGAAGTGAAACGCCTATTTTCTATTACGCCGAAAGTCGGAAAAGAAACGGAGGCGAACGGAGGTCACTGCGTGCACCGGACGCTGCACCGGACTCGGCACCGGACGCGGTCACTGTACGACCGGCGCGTCCGGTCAGGCGAACAGCGGATCACGAGGATCACCGGACGCGGTGCGCGTCCGGTCATAGGTCACCGGACGCGTCCGGTCTTCCAGGGAGCTTACTGGAGTCGCACCGGACGCGGGCACTGTGGCGTCCGGTCCGTTCTTCAGCGCGTCCGGTGGTTGTTTTGCAGTGCGCGGCTCGGTGTTGACCGGCGCGTCCGGTGGGTCACGGGACCGGCGCGTCCGGTCGTGACCAGCGCGTCCGGTCGCTCGGTCGAGCGCGTCCGGTCAACGGTAACGGCTAGTTTGAACGGCACTATTCTCGTCTGTCGCGTAGTGACCGGACGCGTCCGGTCACCCGGACCGGCGCGTCCGGTGTGCGCGATTTCTGCTGCGTCGTTTCTAACGGCTAGTTGCGTACCCCTTCGTTATAAATAGATGGTGGCCGGGGTTTGAGGGTAACTCTTGCACATTTTGAGATATAGAGACATACTTTGAGCTAGAGAACAACCCCTCCACTCATCTCTTTGATTGCTTGCACATCTTGAGTGAGATTGAGTGAGATTCAAGTGCATTGCTTGAGAGTTGCATTCTAGAGGCACTTGATCTTCGAGTTGCTGCGGATTTCTTGTTACTCTTCCGTGTTTCCCGACACGGTAGACGGCTTGGAGCAACGGAGGTGATTGAGCTCGCAATTGAAGATTGTTGGAGCCTTCACCAAGTGTTGTAAGGGGTTCTTGATCCTTCCCCGCGGGAGTTCGCAAATTGGATACTCTAGTGGAGCTCGTGGCTTGGAGGATCCCCATCTTGTGTGCGGTTGTGCGGCGCCCGCCGAGGGCTCAACTCTTGATAGTTGATTAGCTCGCGAACCGACAAGTGGGTGCATCGCCACAACGAGGAGTAGCTTGCCGGGAAGCAAGTGAACCTCGGGATAAATTCTTGTGTCATTCTCTTCCCGAGGATTTCTCTTGTGTGTTTCATTGATTGGTACTTCTCGTCTCTACACGGCGGTATAATCACTCGAAGCTCTTCTCTCGTATTACTTCTCGTTTCTAGCTTGTTGTTGTTGTTGTGTTTAGTGGATAGCCTTGTTCTAGAATTGTGTAGGTGGCTTGCCTAATTAGTTAGAGCTAGTGCTTTGTGCTTCGCCACCTTTCGTACTAACTTGTGGTTAAGTATTTTGTGTAGAAGTTTTTATTAGGCTATTCACCCCCCCCCCTCTAGCCTTTTTGGACCTTACAAGTGGTACCGGAGCCGAGGCACCGTTTATTTGAGGCTTAACAACCTACGGTGAAAAAGAAATGGCTCAATTAAGTTTGCACATCAACAACACCAAGAAGGCACCTCACTTTGATGGCACAAATTATGCATATTGGAAGGTTAAGATGACCGCACACCTCAAGTCAATCAATAGAGAAGTGTGGAAGGTCACCGAAACAAAATTTGAGGTTGCTAATCCGGAAGCACCTACACCGGTAGAAGAGAAGAAGCTCCAATGCAATGACATTGCCATTAGTGCTCTTCATGAGGCACTAGATGACAAGACCTTTGAGCAAGTGAAGAACATTGAGATTGCTCATGATGCTTGGGCCAAGCTAGAAGAAACATTTGAGGGCACCGAAGGCACAAAGACCGCTAAAGCATACATTTTGCAAGAAAAATTTTCAAGCTTCAAGATGCAAGATGATGAGAGTGTACCGGAAATGTTTCATAGATTGCAAGTTATTGTGAATGAGCTCAAGGCACTTGGTGAGGAGGTCAAGGACAATCAATTCTCTATGAAGTTTTTGAGAAGCTTGCCCAAGAGGTTTGATACATTGATCACCGTGCTAGTGAGGACTACATTGAAGGATTCAACTCCTCAACAAATATTTCAAGAGGTGATGACCGATGATTCATATAGAGAAGATGATGAGAAGGATGAGTTGGTCAAGAAGAAGAAGAAGGAAGATGAGAAGAAAGATGATGAAAAGAAGAAGAGTGTGGCATTCAAAGCCACCACATCCAAGGGCAAGTCCAAGATTGAACCATCAAGTGAAGAAGACACAAGCTCCTGTGATAGTGATGACATTGATGAGAAGATGGCTCTCTTTGTCAAGCAATTTGGCAAATTCATGAAGAAGAAGGGCTATCGTGCAAGAAGGAGGAAGAACACATCTAAGAAGAATGAGCATACCATGAGATGCTTTAGATGCCATAGCAAAGATCATCTTATTGCAAAGTGTCCTTATGATAGTGATGATGAAGATGCTATCAAGAAGGAAAGAAAGAAGCAAAAGAAGAAGCAAGAAAAGAAGGAGAGCTCTCACAAAAAGAAGAATGATTCTCATGTTGCTACATGGGATAGTGATGATTCCTCAAGTGATGATGAGGATGACTACAAGAGCAAGAAGAAGGGACATGCTAGCATTGCTATCCAAGAGAAGGTCTCCCTCTTCGACACTCCATCGTGCTTCATGGCTAAGGCCACTAAGGTATCATCCGATAATGAGAGTGATCATGATAATGCTAGTGATAGTGATAGTGATAGTGATGAAGAAGAATTCACTAAAGATGAACTAATCACTATGCTAGAAGATTGCACTCAACATTATAAAGAATCTAGAAAGGAATGCAAGGGCTTGCTTAAGGAAAAGAAAAACCTTATGCAAGAACTTGATGAGCTTAGAGCATCTTATGAGAGTCTAAAGGTAGACCATAAGAAGCTTCAAAAGTCTCACACTAAGCTTGAAGAAGCTCATTCCTCTCTAGTTGAAAAATGTGAAAACATGCCAACTAATGTTGAGAAAGCTAAAACTTGCAACATAGGCATATCATGTGATATAATTGATGAACCTTTTCATAAGCCTATTGTTGTTGCTCCTACTAACCCTTCATGTAGCGCATCTACATCATCCTCATCTAGTAGTGACGGTTTCACGTGTGATTCCACACTAATAGTTGAGAATGAAAATCTCAAGAAGGAGGTAAAAGAGCTCAATCACACCTTAGCTAAGGCTTATGGTGGTGAGGACCGCTTGCTTATGTGCTTGGGTAGCCAAAGGGCTTCTCTCTATAAAGAGGGATTGGGCTATAACCCCAAGAAAGGCAAGGCCGCTTTTGCTCCTCACAAGACTCGTTTTGTGAAGAACAATGGTAGCTATTGCAAAAGTTGCAAGCAAGTTGGTCACATAGAGCGACATTGCATGAACAAGAAATCCAATGCTAATGTATCCTCAATTAAGTTTGATTCTTTCTATATACTTACCAAGGGTACAAATGGTGTTCATGCTAAGTTCATTGGTGCACCATGGATGGGCTCAAAGAAGAAAGCCATTTGGGTACCAAAGAGCTTAGTCACTAACCTTGGAGGACCCAAACAAGTTTGGGTACCTAAAAAGAATTGATCTTATCTTGTAGGTCAATTACAAAGCCGGAGGAAGGCATTGGGTGCTTGATAGTGGGTGCACTCAACATATGACCGGGGATTCTTGTATGTTCAAATCAATTGATACAAGTCAAAATGGTGGTTTTGATGCTATCACTTTCGGCAACAACAAGAAAGGCAAGGTCAAGGGGCTTGGTAAAATTGCTATCTCAAATGACATGAGCATATCTAATGTGTTGCTTGTTGAGAGCTTGGACTTCAATCTTTTGTCGGTGGCACAACTTTGTGATCTTGGCTTCAAGTGCATATTTGGTAGTGATGATGTTGAAGTCATAAGTGTTGATGGATCAAATTTGATATTCAAAGGATTTAGACATGGTAGCTTATACTTGGTTGACTTCAATGATAGTGAGACCCAATTGACATCATGCTTGCTTAGCAAATCTAGTATGGGTTGGTTATGGCATAGAAGGCTTGGTCATGTTGGAATGAAACAATTGAACAAACTCTTGAGGCATGACTTAGTTAGAGGCTTGAAAGATGTGACTTTTGAAAAGGATAAACCATGTAGTGCTTGTCAAGCCGGCAAACAAGTTGGAAATAAACATCCTAGTAAGAGTGAAATGAGTACATCAAAGGCATTTGAGCTATTGCACATGGACTTGTTTGGGCCAACAACATACACTAGTATTGGTGGAAACAAGTATGGTTTTGTGATTGTTGATGACTACACTAGATACACTTGGGTGTTCTTTCTCTATGACAAAAGTGATGTTTATGATCTATTCAAGTCTTTTGTCAAAAGAGTGCAAAATGAGTTTGAGACTACCATCAAGAAGATTAGAAGTGACAATGGTAGTGAGTTCAAGAACACAAGAATTGAAGATTTATGTGATGATCTAGGTATTGGACATCAATTCTCACCAACATACACTCCTCAATCAAATGGTGTAGTTGAAAGAAAGAATAGAACCTTGATTGACATGGCTAGATCAATGCTTAGTGAATACAATGTGAGTCATTCATTTTGGAGTGAAGCCATTAACACGGCTTGCTATTGTAGCAACCGTCTCTATTGTCATGGAAAGCTTGGAAAGACACCATATGAGCTATTGAATGGAAGAAAGCCCAACATTGCATACTTTAGAGTGTTTGGTTGCAAATGCTATATTCTCAAGAAAGGCACTAGATTGAGTAAGTTTGAAAAGAGGTGTGATGAAGGGTTCTTACTTGGTTATTCTACCACAAGCAAAGCATATAGAGTTTGGAATCTCACAAATGGCACCTTGGAAGAAGTTCATGATGTTGAGTTTGATGAAACCCAAGGGTCTCAAAATGAAGCTCAAAACCTTGATGATGTGAGAGGATATCAATTGTCAAATGCAATGAGAAACATGGACATTGGTGATGTTAGGCCAAGGCAAGTTGATGATGATGATATTCATGTGATCAACCAAAGTGTGCAAATTGATACAAATCAAGCAAGCTCTAGTGGTTCTCATGATGAAGTGCAAGATCAAGGTCAAGCTAGTGGAAGCAATCAACTCCCAATACTCCAACCTACTAGTATTGCAAGAGATCATCCATTGGATCAAATCATTGGTGGAATTCAAAGTGGTGTTCAAACTAGATCAAGATTAGCATCTTTTTGTGAGCACTACTCATTTGTGTCACTTGAAGAACCTAAGAAAATAGAAGATGCCTTGAAGGATTCCGATTGGGTAAATGCCATGCATGAAGAACTAAACAACTTTGCTAGAAATCAAGTTTGGGAACTTGTTGAGAGGCCGAAGAACTATAATGTGATTGGTACTAAGTGGGTCTTTAAAAATAAGCAAGATCAAGATGGCATGGTTGTGAGGAACAAAGCAAGATTAGTAGCACAAGGATACACTCAAGTTGAGGGTCTTGACTTTGGAGAAACATATGCACCGGTTGCAAGATTGGAGGCTATTAGAATCTTGTTAGCATACGCGTGTGCACACAACATCAAGCTCTATCAAATGGATGTCAAGAGTGCATTTCTTAATGGTTACATCAATGAAGAAGTTTATGTTGAGCAAGCTCCCGGTTTTGAAGATGACAAGAAGCCCAACCATGTTTACAAGCTCAAGAAGGCATTGTATGGTTTGAAACAAGCACCTAGAGCATGGTATGAGAGATTGAGGGACTTTCTTCTCTCTAAAGGGTTCAAGATGGGAAAGGTTGACACCACTCTCTTCACCAAGAAAATTGGAAATGACTTGTTTGTGTTGTAAATCTATGTGGATGACATTATCTTTGGATCAACCAATCAAGACTTTTGTGAAGAGTTTGGAAATATGATGGCAAAAGAGTTTGAGATGTCTATGATTGGAGAGCTTAGTTACTTTCTTGGACTTCAAATCAAGCAAATGAAGAATGGCACTTTTGTAAGTCAAGGCAAGTACATCAAGGACATGATCAAGAAGTTTGGATTGCAAGATGCTAAGTCAATGAGTACACCAATGGGCACAAATGATCAATTGGGTATTGATGATAGTGGTAACATGGTAGATCAAAAACAATATCGGTCTATGATTGGAAGTTTGCTCTATGTCACCGCTTCTAGGCCGGATGTGATGTTTAGTGTGTGCAAATGTGCAAGATATCAAGCTTCACCTAGAGAAAGTCACTTGAAAGCGACCAAGAGGATATTGAGATATCTTAAGGGCACTCATGATGTTGGATTATGGTTTCCAAAAGGGTCAAGTTTTGAGTTGATTGGATATTCGGACTCCGACTATGGTGGTTGCAAGATTGATAGAATGAGCACAAGTGGCACTTGTCAATTGCTTGGAAGGTCTCTTGTTTCATGGTCATCAAAGAAACAAAATAGTGTTGAACTATCTACCGCCGAGGCCGAATACATTAGTGCCGGTAGTTGTTGTGCACAATTACTTTGGATGAAGGCCACCTTGAATGATTTTGGAATTAAGTTCAAGAATGTGCCATTGTTTTGTGACAATGAAAGTGCTATCAAGATGACACAAAATCCGGTTCAACATTCAAGAACCAAGCACATTGATATTAGGCATCACTTCATAAGAGATCATCAACAAAAGGGTGATATTAGCATTGAGAGCATTGGCACCGAAGATCAACTAGCCGACATATTCACAAAGCCACTTGATGAGAAGAGTTTTTACAAGTTGAAGAATGAATTGAACATACTTGACTTCTCCAACTTGAAATGAGTGCAACCCCACATTATTATATGACATGCCTCTCCTCCGACATAGCAAGGTAAAACTATTTGGCATATCATCCATACTTTGCTAAGGACATGTTTAGAACATATAGACATATTTGCATGACAAATAGGCTCATTCATGAAAATCAAATGAGTTTAATGTATATATGGTACCACTATTGCTTCTATGTTTTGATTGATCTAGTGGTAGCATATGACATGTTTGTGGGCTTGCAAACCTAGTGTTGAATCTAGAAAATGAGCTCATGATGTGTAATTCAACATGGTCAAGATAACCCTTATACTTTATGAGGTGTGAAGAAGCTTGTCCTTGGATCAAACCGAATTACATATTCTAGGCAAGTGATCTAGATTGAACCATAATTTGGACTCCCTCATATTGATTGACTTAACTCTCACTAAAATTGGCACCTTTTTTGGTGATTGTTGACAAAGGGGGAGAGAAAAGTCACAAAGATAGAAAAGTCACAAAGGAGGAGTAAGTTATAATAAGAGGGGAGAGAAAAGTTACTAAGGGGGAGAGAAAGCATAAGATAAGACTTTGGAAAAGAATCAATTAAATTTGAGCACACAAGTAGGGGGAGCAAGCTCATGAACTATTTGTTGCATTTGTATGCTCATTAACATGATGAATTGTTGCATTGCAAAGCTTAAATTCTTATTCATGTTTGTGTGGTGATTGCTAGAAATAGAACTTGAATGATGAATTGTTGAGAGTAGCTTTTTAAGTGGTATCTAGACACCCTTTGCTTATAATGTTGATCTCACGGGGTATTTTAGTGTTTGTGATCTGTACAAGTGAGGTATTACAAGTGGTGTCTAGCTACATCGATGCTAAGGATGGTATATAAAGGCAACTCCGATTGGTATCACGCTTCAAAGGTCCATTCTATATACCTTAGCATCAATTTGATAGTAGTAACTCTCCCAAATCTCAAATCCATACATATGTGCAAAATTGAACCAAACTCATGGAAGCACATATGTAGGGGGAGCTAATACTATCGAAATTGAAAATTGAATTCATTTCATATCTTTGTGATGGTTGTCATCAATTACCAAAAAGGGGGAGATTGAAAGCCCAAGTTTGGTTTTGGTAATTAATGACACCAAGTTGCTAATGCTATTGTATCAAGTGTGATTAAGCTAGGCATAAGCAACACATGTGATGAAGGTGGACGTGGCAAGGAGTGGTAGCCACAAGGTCACAAAGAGATGGTGCATATACATGAAATGTAGATCATGGTGGAGATGCACTTAAAGTGGTGGACTTGATGTTCAAGTGGAAGAGAAGGATCTAAGAACGCAAGGCAAAGGTATAACCATAGGGTTTTCCTTTTGCCGGTCAAAGATGAGTAGAGAAGTGATTGACCGGGTTTAGGATACATAGCCGACTATCAAGAGGGGCAATCACGGTTAGCTCGGAAATCAAGTGCCACTAGATCAATGTCTTGAGCATATGCATTTAGGATCTAGTAAAGAGCTAACATAACGCCTTGGAAAATGTTTGTGAAAATGCTAACACACGAGCACTTGGTGGTGAACACTTGTTGGTGTTAGCACATTCGCAAAGGCGGTGGACTTTGAGCGGTAGAGAGGGGTTTGGGTTCCTCTCTCCCTCCCGCCGAGCTTGCGAGGCGGGATTCGGCGCTTTTTGGAGAAGTGAAACGCCTATTTTCTATTGCGCCGAAAGTCGGAAAAGAAACGGAGGCGAACGGAGGTCACTGCGTGCACCGGACGCTGCACCGGACTCGGCACCGGACGCGGTCACTGTACGACCGGCGCGTCCGGTCAGGCGAACAGCGGATCACGAGGATCACCGGACGCGGTGCGCGTCCGGTCATAGGTCACCGGACGCGTCCGGTCTTCCAGGGAGCTTACTGGAGTCGCACCGGACGCGGGCACTGTGGCGTCCGGTCCGTTCTTCAGCGCGTCCGGTGGTTGTTTTGCAGTGCGCGGCTCGGTGTTGACCGGCGCGTCC
This sequence comes from Saccharum hybrid cultivar R570, assembly GCA_038087645.1. NCBI lineage: Eukaryota > Viridiplantae > Streptophyta > Magnoliopsida > Poales > Poaceae > Saccharum > Saccharum hybrid cultivar. Next base: position 6,229,410 of record JAQSUU010000198.1, read on the forward strand.
GGTGGGTCACGGGACCGGCGCGTCCGGTCGTGACCAGCGCGTCCGGTCGCTCGGTCGAGCGCGTCCGGTCAACGGTAACGGCTAGTTTGAACGGCACTATTCTCGTCTGTCGCGTAGTGACCGGACGCGTCCGGTCACCCGGACCGGCGCGTCCGGTGTGCGCGATTTCTGCTGCGTCGTTTCTAACGGCTAGTTGCGTACCCCTTCGTTATAAATAGATGGTGGCCGGGGTTTGAGGGTAACTCTTGCACATTTTGAGATATAGAGACATACTTTGAGCTAGAGAACAACCCATCCACTCATCTCTTTGATTGCTTGCACATCTTGAGTGAGATTGAGTGAGATTCAAGTGCATTGCTTGAGAGTTGCATTCTAGAGGCACTTGATCTTCGAGTTGCTGCGGATTTCTTGTTACTCTTCCGTGTTTCCCGACACGGTAGACGGCTTGGAGCAACGGAGGTGATTGAGCTCGCAATTGAAGATTGTTGGAGCCTTCACCAAGTGTTGTAAGGGGTTCTTGATCCTTCCCCGCGGGAGTTCGCAAATTGGATACTCTAGTGGAGCTCGTGGCTTGGAGGATCCCCATCTTGTGTGCGGTTGTGCGGCGCCCGCCGAGGGCTCAACTCTTGATAGTTGATTAGCTCGCGAACCGACAAGTGGGTGCATCGCCACAACGAGGAGTAGCTTGCCGGGAAGCAAGTGAACCTCGGGATAAATTCTTGTGTCATTCTCTTCCCGAGGATTTCTCTTGTGTGTTTCATTGATTGGTACTTCTCGTCTCTACACGGCGGTATAATCACTCGAAGCTCTTCTCTCGTATTACTTCTCGTTTCTAGCTTGTTGTTGTTGTTGTGTTTAGTGGATAGCCTTGTTCTAGAATTGTGTAGGTGGCTTGCCTAATTAGTTAGAGCTAGTGCTTTGTGCTTCGCCACCTTTCGTACTAACCTGTGGTTAAGTATTTTGTGTAGAAGTTTTTATTAGGCTATTCACCCCCCCTCTAGCCTTTTTGGACCTTACAAGCTACAACTAGCAAGCTACACAAAAGAGCTACTCTAGCAAAGCAAACTAGCTAGCAAAGATAACTAAAAAAGTAATGCGGAGTTAGGTTAGGAGGGTTTCACCGAGGGGCGAAGTATTGAGCCAACCAATATGATCAACAATGAATACCAAAACAACCGAACACCGAGATCAATCAATCACAATATGAAAGTGATGACATGAAGATTTATCCCGAGGTTCACGTGCTTGCCGGCACGCTAGTCCCCGTTGTGTCCCTCTTCACCACGTGGTTCGGTGGCTAATCGGTCTCACACCGAGCCTCTCAAAAGGCGCCACAAGAACCTACCAAATGGCAAAAGGTTGCAATGACACGAGCAATTTACTAATGTTGCCTTTGGCGCTTCGCCGAGGTAGGCACAAACCCCTCACAATCACCGGAGGTGGCCAAGAACAATCACCAACTCTTGCCAACACCTCCAAGCTGCTCCAAGCCGTCTAGGTGGCGGCAACCACCAAGAGAAACAAGAATCCCGCAGCAAATCAACCACCAAGTGCCAACTAGATGCTATCTCACAATGCAAATGCACTTGGATCACTCAATCTCACTTCGAATATGCAAACAAGCAAGAGAGATGAGTGGGAGGGGAGTTGCTTAGCTCAAAGTGCTCACAAGTATGTCAAATGTCCAAGAGAGAGAGCCTTGAGCCGGCCAACGAGTATTTATAGACGTACCCCTTCGAATATAGCCGTTAGGAACTTGATTCAGCAGCAGTCGCGCTGACCGGACGCGCTGGTCCAACTGACCGGACGCGCCGGTCACGCAACGGCTATTTTCGCGAAGCACCGACCGGACGCGCTGGTCGCACGGACCGGACGCGCTGGTCGCACGGACCGGACGCGCTGGTCACGACCGGACGCACCGGTCCCGTAATGGACCGGACGCGCTGGTCAAGCCAGAGCAGCGCTCTAACGAAATGACGACCGGACGCGCTAGAGAACTGACCGGACGCCACAGTGCCAGCGTCCGGTTGGAGTCCAGTAAGCTCCCTGATCGACCGGACGCGTCCGGTCGACTGTGACCGGACGCGCAGCGCGTCCGATCAACCAACTGAAATACGCGTAGACGCTGAACGCTGACCGGACGCGTCCGGTCAAACATTGACCGCGTCCGGTCCAGCGTCCGGTCACCACTGTGACATCCGTTCACCTCTGTTTCTTTTTCCGACTTCTGACGTAGTGGAAAATAGGCGTTTCAATTCCTCAAAAACGTCTGAATCCCGCCTCGCAAGCTCGACGGGAAGGAGAGAGGACCCAAACCCTCTCTACCGCTCAAACTCCACCGCCTTCGCAAACGTGCTAACATCACCAAGTGATCATCACCCTGTGCATGTGTGTTAGCATTTTCACAAACATTTTTCGAGGCGTTATTAGTTCTATCCAAATGCATATGACATGAAATGCACACCTAGAGGCACTTAGGAGTTCAATAGCCGCGTCATTCCCCTCTTTATAGTACGGCTATCTATCCTATAATGTAACCACACCCACTAGGTGTCTTGGTTACTAAAACACAACCCTTAAGCATATACCTTTGCCTTGCTCACGTAGGGTTGCATCCAAATCCAAATGTGGCCATCAAGATCACCATGTCCATCTTGCCACTAACCTTGGAATGTACTAATCCTCATATGCTATATACAACTTAGGCATAGGATTAGTACTTAGGTATTGTCACTAATTACCAACACCAAACATAGGACTTTCACACTCTCCTGGTGGTACCACCTCGCCGCACCAGGACCTTTCGGTGCCTGACACGGTTGAGGCAGCCCCGGAGCTTCCACCCTCGCTCCCTGCGGCTTCGCTGCCTCCCGTTGTGCCAGATGCTGCCGTTCCGATCGCGGGACCGAGTACACCGACCCCTCCTCCTCCCGGGTGCTTCGGACTCGTCTACCAGCGCCGGCGGGAGCCGCGTCCGCCCTCACCTCCTCCCGGATGTTTCGACATCGTCTACGAGCGCCGGCGTGAGCCGGCTCCACCGCTCTCGTCACCAGCGCCGTCGTCACCGGTGCATGCTACGCCGGCATCGCCACGCTCTCGCGCCGACCCGCCAGTGTACCACCTGCCTCTTCTTCACCGCGACCCTCGTCACACTCACCCGATGGTGACGAGGCAGGCGTCTCGCCCGCAGGCCCTCACCGCCGCCGCCTGCGAGCCGGGGATCTCTCCGGTACCCTCTTCTGTCCGCGCGGCCTTGGCGGATCCTCACTGGCGCCGCGCGATGGACGAGGAGTACGCGGCCCTCCTCGCCAACCAGACGTGGGACCTAGTGCCTCGTCCGCCGGGATCTAACATTGTCACCGACAAGTGGGTCTGGACGCACAAGCGGCGGGCTGATGGTTCCTTGGAGCGCTACAAGGCTCGCTGGGTCCTCCGCGGCTTCACTCAGCGGCCCGACATTGACTATGCTGAGACCTTCAGTCCCGTGGTGAAGCCAGCTACAGTCCTCTCCCTGGCTCTCGAGCGCTCCTGGCATGTGCATCAGCTGGATGTCAAGAATGTCTTCCTCCATGGCACCCTGACTGAGACGGTCTACTGCAGTCAGCCGGCAGGTTTCGTGGATTCTTCTCGTCCTGACTTCGTCTGCCGGCTCAACAAATCTCTCTACGGGCTCAAGCAGGCACCCCGAGCTTGGTACTCTCGATTTGCTACCTTCCTGCAGACTCTTGGGTTCACGGAGGCCAAGTCTGACACCTCCCTATTCATATACCACTATGGGGGTGAGACTGCTTACCTGCTCCTCTATGTGGATGACATTGTTCTCACCGCCTCCAGCGAGTCTCTGCTCCATCGCATCATTGCCTCACTCCAGAAGGAATTTGCTATGAAGGATCTTGGGGTGCTCCACCACTTCCTCGGTGTCACTGTTGAGCCCCGACCTTCAGGCCTGTTCCTCCACCAGCGGCAGTTCACTTGTGACATTCTGGAGTGAGCAGGGATGACCGCCTGCCAGTCCTGCTCAACACCGGTGGACACCCAGGGCAAGCTGTCAGATGCTGGGGGTCTGATGCTTGGGCCAGCGGACTCCACCGCCTACCGGAGTCTTGCTGGCGCACTTCAGTACCTCAGTTTCACACGGCCGGACATCACTTATGCCGTCCATCAGCTCTGCCTCTACATGCATGCTCCGCGGGAGCCCCACCTGGCTGCTATGAAGCGGCTTCTCCGGTACCTCCGTGGCACACTTGGCTACGGGCTGCTCCTCGGCCGGTCCTCCACTGCCGAGCTGGTTGTCTACACCGACGCCGACTGGGCGGGATGCCCGGACACCCGCGGGTCCACCTCCGGCTACGCTGTCTTCCTCGACGGCAACCTGGTCTCTTGGTCGTCCAAGCACCAGCCGGTGGTCTCACGCTCCAGTGCCGAGGCAGAGTACCGTGCCGCTTCAAACTTCAAAAAATAGAAGTTCCTCATAATTCTATTCCTTACAGTTAAGTAAGAAACAATACTTCCAAACTAGAACTAGAAGCAACCAGTTTCAAGTATCAACAAAACAAGTAACCAAGATTGCAATATGTGCTCTTGCGCCTTTTGAAATATGTAGGAGCTCTCAGAAAATTTCAGGCTGCCAGAATCTTGGTCAACTACATTGCAATGATCGATATTAAATTAACACCAGAAAAGTAGCAGCCATAAAATTCAGTAGTGAGTGATGACTCGCAACTGATATATTTTGGAGACAAGAAGAAATCCGGTTTGTGACTAATAGCATGGCATATCCACAGATCGGTACTAAACTAACAGCACCTAAGTAGCAATAATAAGAATTCAATGGTAAGTAAAGATTAATGGCAAACAATATTTTAAAATGACAAGATACCTGGTTTATGACTAATAGCATGACATATCCACACGCAAAGGCCAAATTTCCAAAGGTTTTCTCTGTTGTATTTCTACTCTTGACAATTGAAATAATCTGCATAGCATACCAGATCAGTTATGTGAGTAAATAAATATTAAGAAGAATTAGATTATGTAAGAAAAAACTACAAACCATAGGATAACAAAGCCTACTTGATAAGAAGGCCAAGAAATCCTGAGTACATGAAGGTGTTAAGCCTTTAGGTCCTAATAGCAAACCATAGGATTCAGTTGTGCTTATTGTTCGGTTAGAAGGAAAAATGGAGGTGTGACCCGTTTGCGGAATCATCAGCTACAGTGCGAGGGATGTGGTGCCATGCCAAAATGTGCTAAAGTTTGCGAGGAGCATAATGTTGGGAGAGAATGCAAGAGGGAAAAAAATAAGATAGATGCTAAAGAACATCGTCTCTATGTGGAAAAGGCGATTATGGTGGAAGCATATGGAGATGAAAGAAGGTCTAACATTTCTCGTGATGAAGATGGGGCAGCTTGAATGAGCATTAAGAGAATCAATGAGGGAGACAAAAAGGTTAGGTGTTAGCTATTCATCATTGTATGGGGCAAGCGGTAGCAGCCCACCTGTACGTACTAAAAGATGCAATAGTAAGACGTCACTTTTAGGGAGAACAAGTGGCTCGAGTAGTTAGACTACAACTAGTAGGTTCGACCGGAGTTCTAGTGTTTTATAAACTTCATTTGATTTAGATTTGGCATGTCGTAAGGCACCAGGTCCGCTTGGTGCAGTTGGTGAGTGCTAGCTCGCCGAGTCACCAGGTCCTGGGTTCGAAGCCGTCTCTCTGCAGAATTTCTGCGGGGGTAAGACTTTGCTTCGGTTATTCCCTTTCCCAGACCCCACTCGTGTGGGAGCCTCTGACACTGGGTCTGCCCTTTATGTAGTAAGGCACCGTCGCAGCCTAGGGTGGACATTATGCTGCAAGGTGATTCCAAAGTGAGACTTGAAAAAACTTGGTCGAAGTGGTTCCATGGTAATGATATTACCAGAAGGAAAGCTAACTGCCCATATTTTGTATTGGCCGTTAAATTAACCCAACAACTTGGAGAAGGAGTGACTATTCTATCGGGAAGACAAATAAATGGCCATTTGCCAGATATGAACTATGAAGATATGTTAGCTGAGATGGAAGAGTATAAGGAAAATTAAGCTCGATATGGAGTCACTGTGACATGTGAGTCATGGATAGGACCATTCACGATATGCATCATTAAATTCATGATATTTTACAATGGCCGCATTTTTTTCACAATTCCGTGAATGCAACCGCTCATTCTCGAAATGATACGCTCATAAATAAATGCAACATTTTGAAAACGATCGGTTGCATTCACGAAACTATGGAAAAACATACAGCCATTGCAAAATATCATGAAATTGATTGTGCACATCTTGAATAGTCCTATCCATTAATCACACATCATAGTGACTCCGTATCGAGCCTAATTTTCCTTATACTCTTCCATCTCAGCTAGTATATCTTTATAGTTCATATATGACAAAAGACCATCTCTCTTCTCGATGGAATAGTCTCTCATTCTCCAAACTGTTGGGTTAATTTAACGGCTGATACAAAGTATGGGCAGTTAGCTTTCCTTCCAGAAATATCATTGGCATGGAACCACTTTGACTAAGTTTTTTCAAGTCTCACTTTGGAATCCCCTTAAAGCATAATGTCCACCCTAGGCTGTGACGGTGCCTTACTACATGTCAATTCTAAATCAAATAAAGTTTGTAAAACACTAGGACTCCGGTAGGACCTACCCGATGTAATCTGACTACCCGAGTCACTTGCTCTTCCTAAAGATGGCGTGTTGATATATCTTTCAGTACCTACAAGCGGCCGACTACCGCCTACCACACCCATTGATGAATAGCCAACACCTGGCCTCTCTATCTCCCTCATTGATTCTCTTAATGCCCATTCAAGCTGTCAATCTTCATCACAAGGAGTGTTAGCTAGCATCTCCATACGCTTCCTCTATAATTGTCTTTTTCCACATAGAGATGATGTTCCTTAGCATTCATCCTATTCTTTTTCCCTCTTACATTCTCTCCCAACATTATGTTCCTCATAAACTTTGACACATTTTTGGTATGACACCACATTCCCTACCACTACAGCTAGATGATTCTGCAAACAGGTCACACCTTTTCCTTCTAACCAAACAATAAGCAAAACTGAATCCATTGTTTTTCCACTTATCTCCATGACTCCAAGGCTCCCTAATTGGTCCTCATAGATGCACCTCAGTTCCTACAATTCAAAAGAAAGAAAATGAATTAGCTTGGTACTAAAATGTGATTTAACTTATATTGAACTGAAATCTTAGCAAACTGAGAATCAACTATTTAGAACCTCACCAAACAAGTGTGGGCTGTGCACAAAATAAATTAGGATATGGAGTAAAACACGTGCAGCAAGGATGACAATATTAAATATACACAAATGCATTATTTCATTATCAAACAATTAACCAAATCATGAGAAAACTCAACATAGCATTGATCAAAGTGTGAGCAAACACTAATCACAAGAACTATCCACAAACCATAGTTTTGTAGCCCTACAAATACTCATCAATGATGCTAACATGCATTTATATATACAATATTTATACAACTACATACTAACTGATTATTTAGATAATTTACCAAATATTCACACTATTCTTTTTGGATAGAGGAAAACTACAAAAGCTAGCCTACAACAGTATGACGCTACTGTAAAAATTGCAGAGCAACTAGAGTTAACATGCAACTCTTAGAATGCTACACCAAAAACGTTAAACCATTTTTAGTTTTTCAATAGGAGTGTTTCCTAGGCATGCCTAGCATACTGAGAAACCTACAGAGATACTTCACACATTCTATTAATTAGCTAGTATTACATTGACACAAAGAAAAAAGCTCATATTTGTTACACTAACACATAGACAAAGCTCATATTACAGTACAAATATGTGCTGGATAAAAGTAAAACCACTGGAAAATAGTCAAATGCCGTGCAAAGCCATTGTAGTGCACCGCCATTGCAAAATCCTATACAAGCTCGCCTGTTTTACTCCTCACAACATCAACAGCTCCATCAGAGTAGCTATCACTGCTGTCACCAAGTACCTTTCCCTTCCCCTTGCCGCAATGTTGGCGCTCCGTCGCAACCGTTCTGCCTTGCTCACCAATGGCTTTGGGATCTGGTTCTTCTATCCTCACCATAACGCTGTGATGGCCAGGCGATGGAGGGTGCTTGGTGGGCAATGGTGGCAGCGCGTGAGCGAGAGGCGTGTCGGCTGCTACCCTAGGCTACAGACGGCGGCGTGGTCAAGGGCAATGTGGCCTAGACCTCAAGTGCAGAATTGTACAGAGTGAGTTCTAATCCAGTGGAGTAAATAAATCAATAGTACTAGTACTAATACTAGTGAGTACTACTCCTGATAGTAATGCTACAAAGCTGACACACCATGCAGTTTGTTTGTTTGTTTGTTTGATGCAGAAACAAGACTGGACTGGACTCTAATCTTCAGACTACATCATGATTCATGACCATGAAAAAGAAAAGAGGAAAAAAAAGGTGCCTGGGAATAATTACGGATTATTTTTGCAGTTTGTTTGTTTGATGCAGAAACAACGTTGACTGAACTCTAATCTTCAGACTATACCACTAAGGATGCTATCAGAGAGTACTTCCCGTTTCGTAATGTCATTTGGGGAAACAAAAGATGCATGGGACACTGAATGTACTCGTGGGAGGTGAAGGACAAGGAATCGAAGTGGCTTGCGGGGAGAGCGTGAGTTACTGACCACGTCATGCCTGCAGCGTCGTATGCGGACGGAGTGGCAAGGCGCGGAGAGGTCAGAGCCCGCTGCGGCGGAGCTGGAGGCTGCCTCGTCCCCGACGTCCACCGCGCGGGCGCAGAAGCTTCTTCCACCAGCCGGACCGCTCGAGCCATCACTGGACGGCGAGGGATGGCGCGGTGGCGGGCTGGCGGCAGCGGGCGGCGTGGACGCCGCTGTCGCTGGCGGCGGGGCGGAGGTGGCCGAGCGGGTGTAGCAATTCGTTTGTAATTTGTAAAAATTGTTCAAATTTTGACTAATTAAGTTTAAAATATTCGTCTCGTAAAGTACAATAAAACTGTGCAATTAGTTTTAAATTTTATCTACATTTAATACTCCATGCATGTGTTGGTATTTTGATGTGATGGAATCTTCTTTTTCATAGTGAAATTTAGGAGTAGAAACTGAAAACTAAGGCTGTGTTCAGATCCAAAATATTTGGGGGGAAATTTCTGTAGCACTTTCGTTGTTATTTGATAAAATTTATCCAACCATGAATTAATTAGGCTCAAAAGATTCATTTCGACCTTTACAGACAAACTGTACAATTAGTTATTTTTTTACCTATATTTAATATTTCATGCATGCATCCAAAAATTTGATGTAACGGTTGGCAGAGGAAATATTTTGGGAAGTGAACGGAGCCTAAACAAGGCCGATTTCTTGGGTTTGGTCTGTCTTTGCGGAGGGCAGTGTGTGATTGGCCAGTTGGCCCATTATACCGGCGCTCCATGGGCTGGGAAACCTTTTTGGGCTCCTTCCGTACGAAATTGCTAACCTACTCCTGTAACCATCTTCGTGCCGACCCTTTTTTTTAAAAAAAAAATACTAGACTTTTTTTTAAAACATGTCTTCTAAAAAAATCAGAGCGCTCATAGCGGCAAAAATTTTCACCAGCATCAAAAGAAGAAGAAACTTGAGCTCAGACGCAAAATTGTCTCACTCCATTCAATAAATTCTTTTTGGGCAAATAGGAAGATACGTCCTTTTGTGCTCTATTCCTTCCTAGTATTTCCTTTATGATTGAAATCGTATTTGTGTGTTTCTCTATAATAAAGCTGTGTTTGGATCTATTAGTGCTAATTGTGAGCATTAAGTGCTAAAGTGCACATCCAAATAGTTGTACTAATAGCTTTTAGCAAGTAGATGTGCTAACAATTACTCTATCTGTTCTAAAATAAGTGCTACTCTTGTTTTCCGAGGAGTCAAAAGAGGTGCTACTCTCGCTTTTTGAGGAGTCGAACGCTTTAAGTTTGACCAATGATATGTAAAAAAAAGTACTCATATTTATCATGTGTAATAAGTATCGTCTGATTGATAGTGAAATATATTTTCTTTATAGATACAAATATTGATATTATTTTCTCCTTATCTGGTCAAACTTTAAATAATTTGACTCCTTGGGAAGCGAGGTGTGCACTTATTTTGGGATGGTGAAAGGACGCTAATAGTTCATATATATCTCCAGCCAATTATCAATCACCTAGTAGCATGTGGATCGAAATTTCTCCTACTAACAATTAACTAACTAACAGTTAATAGACTTTTAGCTATTAGCTAGTTAACCATTACCACTAAGGCCTTGTTTGGATTTACCTCAATCCACCCTAACACATGTGATTGAGGTGAATCCGACGACATTTTAAACAAAGCCTCATGAATCCAGACCCTAATTCTCTGGCATCTTAGCACCTCGTGCTGTAATCAGCATGCGCAGTTATAGCTAACACGGCAACATGAGAAATGTTATTCGATCCTCCCCTAACACGCTAACGACTGTCGCTGGTAGGTCCGGCGAGGTCGTCGTGAATCTACATTTTTATGTTGGCCACTCCAACTCATCACCAACCTTCTCCAGCTATTTGTTTTGTTTTTACCGCGTGCAGATGCGAATTAGGAGCACGCCACTGCGCCGATCGATCTCATTAAAACAATATAAACACGCACTCATCACACTCCTGGACGCGCGCCGTAGCCAACAGAGAATGCCCCGCACGCACACCATGTGGCTGGTGTCCTCCCTCCGTGCCGCTCTGTGCCTTTTGCTCGTCGTCGTCCTCGCCGGCCGCCGCGAACCTGCAGCGGCCGTCACGCTGTCGACGTCGTCGCGGTGGATCGTGGACCCGGCCGGGCACCGGGTGAAGCTGGCCTGCGTGAACTGGCCGTCGCACCTGGAGCCCGTGGTGACCGAGGGGCTCGGCAGGCAGCCCGTGGGCGCCATCTCCGGGATGATCGTCTCCCTGGGGTTCAACTGCGTCCGCCTCACGTACCCCATCGCGCTGGCGACCAACGCCTCGCTGTCGGCGCTCACCGTGCGGCAGTCCCTCCTGGCGCACGGCCTCTCCGAGACGGTCGGCGGCGTCGAGGTCAACAACCCCGGCTTCCTCGACCTCACGCTCATCGACTCGCTCAAGGCAATGCACGCACGCTAGCTCTGGCCACAGCCATCTCCTGACTTCCTGAGAGGAGCTAGTCTTGTTCGTTTCAATAATCTTCAAGCAATGCCACGTTTGCAATGCCGGGCAGGCTGTGGTGAACGCCCTTGGGGAGAAGAACGTCATGGTGATCCTGGACAACCACGTGAGCACGCCGGGGTGGTGCTGCAGCAACGACGACGGCAATGGGTTCTTCGGCGACAGGGACTTCGACCCAAACGTGTGGGTGGACGGGCTGGGCAGCATGGCCACCATCTTCGCCGACGTGCCCAACGTCGTCGGCATGAGCCTGCGGAACGAGCTCCGTGGCCCGAGGCAGAACCCCGACGATTGGTACACGTAAGTTATCAGTTGTTCATCATGCCATTTCAGTCGGTGGAGTTCCGATGCAGATTTTGCACGTACATTTTTGCTTTACTGAAAAAGAAAAATCTGAAACTGCACCGGACTGGCGGGGCAGGTACATGCAGAGGGGCGCGGAAGCGGTTCACGCGGCGAACCCTCGGGCGCTGGTGATCATGGGCGGCCTGAGCTACGACTACGACCTGTCCTTCCTGGCCGCGAGGCAGGTGGGCGTCAGCTTCGCGGCAGAGAACAAGCTGGTGTTCGAGGTGCACTGGTACAGCTTCTCGGACGCGCGCGCGTGGGAGGCGGAGGGCGCCAACGAGGTGTGCGGCCGCGCCGCGCGCGACTTCGCGCGCCGCGGCGCGTTCCTGCTCGCCCGGGGCTTCCCGCTCTTCCTCAGCGAGTTCGGCGCCGACTCCCGCGGCGGCGACCGCAAGGACAACCGCTACTTCCCGTGCGCGGCCGCCGTGGCCGCGGAGCACGACGTGGACTGGGCGTACTGGGCGCTGCAGGGCAGCTACGCGCTGCGGCAGGGCGTCGCCGGGATGGACGAGGTGTACGGCGTCCTCGACTGGTCCTGGAGCAAGCCCCGCAACGCGACCGTGCTCCCGAGGATCCAGGCATTGCAGCGACCGCTCCAAGGTTAGTCGCGTCGCGATATCATCGCTGCTCCAGATTCCCATGGCCGCATGCTGGCGCGTGGGCCGTGTTCGTTCAGGGCCTGGCTACGGCGAGGCGCTGCCGTACACCGTGCTGTTCCACCCGCTCACGGGGCTCTGCGCGGTGCGGCGCGTGGCCACGGCGGCGACGACGACGCTGGAGCTGGGCCCGTGCAACGAGACGGACGCGTGGGCATACGCGCCGCCGTCGTCGACGCTTGTTCTGAGGGACGCCGCGGCCGCGGGGCTCCCGTGCCTGCGGGCCGAGGGGCGTGGGCAGCCCGCGCGGCTCAGCACCAACGCCTGCGGCGACCCCCTGTCGACGTGGCGCCTGGCGACAGACTCCGCGATGCACGTCGCCGTCAATGCCGCCGCTCTTGGGCTGGGCGGCAGCGAGGACGGCGGCGGCGGCATGCTGTGCCTGGACGTTGGCACGGACGGCAGGAGCATCGTGACGAACCCGTGCGCGTGCCAGCACGGGGACGGGACGTGCGACCCGGAGGGCCAGTGGTTCAAACCGGTCACCAGCACGAGGCGCGTCGCGCGCTGGCCGGCCACGCTCGCCTAGATCGAACTGCAACTCTGGAAGACTTGCTAGCTGGGTTCGTTAGGATCATAGGCTATTCTTGACGAAGTTTGTAGGATGAACACCGGAGTCAGCAGACGGGATGCGTATGCCGATCTTCTGACAATTGTTAGGGGAAAAAAGAGGAAAGAATCTACTACAGAATGATCTCAAAAATATTCTTTTCGGATACATTCCTCGCGCTCAGTCCTCTCTTGACAAATTTGGTATTTAGCTTAGACCTACAATTTCGAAAACTTTGAACTCATTGAATGCGCCTTCACGACGTCCTCTCCATGGGGAAATCAGAATGTTCTCTTCTTGTCACCCCACAAAAAAGTCTGCCACCTCAGGCACCAATTTTCAGTTATATAACCCAAAGCTTCCTTCCTCTCGAAAACATTACTATTTGATTATTGATGAGCTAGTGTTGTTGTCTGGCTTGATTGAAAGTTGGACCCTACAATCACTCAGGTTGTTTACAATTGACTATCACTAGCTCTTTCATGTAGTTAATTAGGAACTGTGACAATTCCAAACAAAAAAATACGAAGTTTAGAACCTATTTCACCTGTCTCTGACTCCTAGCTATGCACGAAGGAGCCAGATTCGGTAAGCCAAAAATAGTGACCGTCTTTGTAAATGGCCATTAACAGAGACCATTTGTAAGAGGCGGTTAGTTTGCCCGCCTCTAAAAAAACTGGTCTCTAAAAATCTTCTCTGTGGTAGTGTTCATGGGCCTCTAGTTATTTTAAGAAGAGAGATAAAAAGAGCTCCATGCTATCGTACATGGAGAAGCAGAGCCGAAGCTCCTCCTAACATGCCTCAGTAGTTCATAGCCAAAATGTGGTTCAAGGCAAGCTCTAAATAGTCTTCATATACCTTTTCTAAATATTTAGTTCGAAAGAAGGAAGTTTATTGATCATCATTAAATTGAGTTGATACAAAAATTTTGAAAGCACCCAAACCTCTGCACCAAAGGATACACACAACAACTTTAATCAAAGTTACATACTTAACAATAACAATCAGTCTAAAGGTCAAATATTTAGTTGGTATCTAGATAAGTTACAGTGGAAAAGAAAGAGTGCTTACCAACAAAAACGAGTAAAGGTTGAAGTAATTAGGATTCCTCATCTTTTACAGGAGTCCAGTGTGCAGAGTCCGTCTTCTTTCTAATGGCGAAGCCAGCCATGAAACCGAGCAGCATCGCAACCATCACACAGCCAGCAATTGCCATATATGTTAATTTTTTTGGCATCGCACCAACCAGCTTATGCTCATCAGGTGTGCTATCAGTATCGACTTGCCGCGAGAGTATTTCAACCATATCATGGACTTGCCCATCATGGTTCCCAATGTACGCTAGTGTCAACTTCTCCCTTGTGGCCACAAGTTTCGTGTACCCAAACTCACCGCTGCGGTACATGGACCTCTGTGGCTGAGGGAATATAGGAACTTTGGGGTGGTCAGGTCTCGGTTCCCAGCTTGGCTGGTAGTCTTGCCCAGCCATCCCGATCACAACATGAGCAGGAGCACCAGGGTACACAAAGCTTGACGACGTGTTAAGGCACTGATAGTCCTTCATGGGGCAGAATCTCTCATACCTGTGAATATGTCCCCACAGAGCAAGTGTCACGCTGTGTTTCACAAAGAGAGGTTCCAGATGCTGAATCATCTGCTCCCTGTGAACTGTGTCCTTGACCTCATTGCTTGAGGTGTACATCGGTCGGTGACCCTGGAACACGATGAATGGTGTTCGACTCCGGTTGACACTCTCAAGGTCAGCTTTTATATAGTTGTACTGATCACTGCCACGAGTGAAATCAGTTTCAGTGGACATGTAAACAAAATGAACAACACCTGCATCAAATGAGTAGTAGAGATTCCGAGTGTCAGGAGCACTGATGCCAGTAGGGAAAGAGGAGTTTCCAGGCATTCTGAACTTGATGCTGTATGGTACACCACATTCACCGCCGCTATCCTTCCCATTATATATGTTTGCAGCCCAGGTGGGTTTCCAAGGTTGGGAAGGCCAGTCGTACTCATGATTTCCAATGCAGACATGGTATGGTGTATTCGCGGCAATAGGTTCAATCTGTTCGAAGAAATGATCCCATAACCATGCATAACCTTTAGCATAGCTGATGTCACCGATGTGTGAAATGACTGCAGGTTTGTCTTTATGGGCTTGAAGATCACGGAGGATCCATTTCACAGTTGACAAACTTTCTTGAGGTGTTCGAAAGTAGGTGTTGTAAGGAACATAAGTGCCCAGATCACCAAAGAGGAATGCAATGGTCTCATTGGCCTCAATGTCACGTGAGATGAAGCTGTATGTCTCACTCCAACCTCCTGAATCATTGCCATTGCCAACCTACCAATAACAGTTCAAACTTGAAAAGATCAGGTGAATGTGACATATGATGGAATATTTATACCAAATGCTGATGATGTTGGACGCTCATCATGGTTGAAACTTGAAACTATGATCTATAAAAAATAATTATTTGTTTGACCTAGTTTAGCTTGTCATGCAAATGTGGTTGCTCCAAAAGTCTATTTGTTGATATTTATTAAGACATCTCTTCAAAATGGATGAAATGTTCCCTATTGAGGACCAAGCCAGCTGTTCCTAACATCAAAATCTAAGCTTTTGCAATGGAGTCCTGCTCTTTGTGCTTCACTAATAAAGACTAAAATAGCCCAGGTCCAAGCTCGATTATCTGCGACAAGCAAAGATCCTAATTCTAGTGAACTTCAAAGCGCAACTGTCATTCCATGTTAAATTATATTAATAGTACTCCATGCTAAAAAATTACATAAGTTGTTACTTCAGGTAAAATTATTATGTTTTATTCGAAAAATCGTAGCATATGTACATTGCTAGTTTAATAGTAAGCACTCCATTTTTCCTAGAGAAAATTCAACACATTGAGCACTATGGTATAGGTTGAATGAAATGCCTATTTATGCAATTTTAGTAAATTAGAGTTCACTCCTAGACCTAAAATCTAGATACTTAATTAAAAAAAAACTCCAAAGAATGGGCCAGGAATAAGGGAGAGAGCAAATGCTAGGGTTTCAACTTATATGTCGAGGGAAAATGTTCTATTAAAAATTGCAGTAGGTAAGATCGAATGGGAAGCCAAAATCTGAACTTATGAACATAGTTGCTAAAATCAAAATTCTATGGTGCGATTTTACTACTTTACAATCTTACGTAGTTTATTAGGTTGATTCTACAATTCTGTTAAGTAGAACCTATGATTTTGTGATTCTAGTAATTATGATCCTACAATTTGGGATCTTACCATTAGAGTTTCAATACAATTCAGGACCATGATTTTAACAAACTTGTTTATGAAGTCACAACTCTCGATAGACAGGCTACAACAACAGCTGACATAGCTCAAGGTAAGGTTTCGACTAAGCACATGTCTTTTTTTGAAAGGGGAATATATTAATATCCTAGCTTCTGCATCGACTAATGCATATGGTTGTTCATTATTACAAACGAGCGAGCAAAACAATTCCAAGGAATCTCAAAAACAAAGTTTTGAGCCATCAAGACAAAAGCGTTTTCGAATAGAAAAAAGACTTGGAATCATGTCAAGCGCATGTGGAGATGCGATGAAAAAGGGAAAACTTGGAATGAGGATAGGAAGTCACTTAAATTGGTATCCATAGTCTTACATAGGAAAGAGAGTACGAAGTATATGTATGGACAATTTCAATTTTTGCAGGTCTAGATTTATCTGAAAACTTCTAATACTTGTGTTGTAAAATTGCTAGCCCTGTGCAGATACACAGGTTTATGGACTAGTAGGTACGCTGTAATGCAAGTAGTGAGTGATTCTGGTAGGCTTTGGTTCCCTAATCGAAGCACACAAAAGCAAGAATTCTTGCACGAACACTGGAAGCAAGCATAAAAAACTTGACTATCAAACTGAAGCTAGTGTTCTAAAATTAAATTTCGCACAACTTTCAGACGATCCAAGGCCCCAAACTAGGATGTTCGGATGGGCAGATCCACAGATGGGGAACCAAATAAATCCCAAGGGTTTATCAGTTCAGATCTGAAGTGACTCGTAGGCAGCAATCGTTCAAATCAAGCTAGAGCCGAACAAGTATCCAACAAAAATATTTATTGGCACCCAGATGCTACAATGAGCTCTATTTATCAGAAATTCAAACTCTCAGATCACAATGAAAGTACTACTAGTAGCCACTTAATCATATCACTCGAAGTGGAAACTAGCAAAATTCATGCAAGCTATATGTACCTTGTAGAAGTGCCTTGTCCCAGGCTGCAATCCCTTCATCACGCCGTCGAAGACGAACCCAGGGTGCCGCCACCCGACGCTGTCGTTCGCCGGGTAGTCGCACATGTGCCGCTGCTCGTACGTCCTCGCCTCCGCCGGCACCTCTTCCCACTCCTCCTCGCGCCGACCAGCTGGCCCGTACCTCACGAACCTCCTCCCGCCGTCGCCGCACACGAACAGCACCCGCATCTCGTCCACCTCGTCGGTGAACGCCAGGTGCAGCTGAGCGGGCCGGGCGCCAGATCCCTCGTAGGCCACATCGCCGGAGACGGCGGCGCGGTGGCTGGCGTCAGGGAGCGTGTCGCCGTCCTGCTGGTCAACGCCCCGTCGTCCTCGGAACAGGCGGAACTGGTAGGGCGCGCGCAGGTCGGGCAGGCGCGGGAGCGTGAGGCTGCCGGCGCCCGTGGCCCAGGAGGCGGAGGAGTTGAGGAGGAGGAAGCCGAGGTAGTTGAGGTCGCCGGAGGACGGCGGGGAGTAGACGGCGACGTAGTCGAGCGGGCTCGGGTCGGGGAGGCCCGACCATCGGAGGGTGACTGCGTGGTCTGATTTGGTCAGCGTCGACGGGGTGGCAGTCAGGGTCGTGGCGGAAGTGGGCTCGCCGGCGGCGAGGTGGGCGACGAGCAGAAAGAGAAGGGCCGACGTCGGCATTGGAGTACATTTGTTTGTGAATCTTAAGTTCGTGACTTAAAGCTTGAATTAACGAGTGTGCGCAGGAAGCTCAGATCAGGTTAAACAAATATTTCACGATCGCGGTTCATGTGAGTTCAGTTGACTCAGCGGGGAGCAGCGGGCGCACGTTGCGTCAGTGTGTCGTCTGAGATGGACTTGTGAAGTTGAACACTGGAGGTGGAGGGGCATGATGTCACCCACTCCATGCAGGAATCTGGGATCATAGGGGTTCTTAGCACCGCTGAATCACTGATTCGGACGTTATTTCACTGCAATTAGATATTTAGATACAAATCGCCACGTCCGCAACCAATCCTGCATGGCATCCATGCGGACTTGCAAATTTGCAATCGTTGCATCGCGTGATACAGGCAGCACAGCGACAGTGATGTCACTATCCACACGTACGTCGACGCTGGCGACGCCTACGTAGGTAACCCTCCTAGTAGGAAGGTTTCTGTAGAGGCAGCTACGACTTTCACCCCCTAAATTTCAAAACTTCCAACCCATGTGTCTACGATCTTAGCAGCCATGTTTCCGTTCCCGTCTCCGTTCTCAGAACGGGAACAGGAACTTAGAGTATCATTTTATAATGTGGGAATGGGAACATTTACGTTTCTGAAATGTAGACGTTCCCGGAATGTGGAACATGGGAACGGGAATATGGGTCATATTCCCGTTCTGAGGCTGTAGATTACAGAGTACATACATTTGTGCGGGTTGCCTTCGGACGATTTATTTGTATCCATGCAATAGGCGTGTCTTTATTCACGGGTCACAGTGGCGTGTGTTATAGTGTCTTGGGTGGTAGCGTGCTCATGTCATGTGTCCCTCCTGTAATTTCAAAAGGAAAACGGGTTAATACAGTTTAATTTTTCAGGCGTCTCCAAAGCCAAGCTATTTAATTCCTGTATATACTATTATTTAAATTAACTTTAGGAGATAAATTCTTGTTCAATTAACCTCGTACCTAATTTTTTGCAATGGCGATAGCAAAACAAGAAAACCACATAGAACGTTACATATGCGGGAAGGATTGCACCCACCCAGACCCAGGTGAGCTATTCAAGAGAGACGCTAATTTGTTGGCATGAGAAGAAAATTCTTTGAAGCACTTCAAAACCTCACGCCACTCCTCCGTCCTCTCCTGAATCTCAAATGCTTTATGCTTGCCAAGTTGCCATCTCGGCATGTTTACTCACCGAGTCGTTCTTTCTTGTTGTGATCATTAGAATGTACGTATAATTAAAAAAAATCAAATCTAATGACATTAACTACAGTCTATATTGATAGAGTAATTATTGTAAAGTGTATGAAATAATGTTTGTATTTCAAACAGATGGAACAAATGTACATTCGTTTGTTGGAACACACAGTAAAGTGAACTTTCATGGGGACGGCATTACCAGTTTACCACGATACAACATACATACATACATACACACAGAGAAACAGGAAGTATATAGCACAAGTATGCCGCTGCCACAGTATATATCCATGGGCTCATTCACCCATTCATTTTAATTTGCGCATTGGACGTCTTCCGCCCTGAGTAACTTTTACTTAGTTCTTTCCTGGGTGGTGTTGTGCTTCATCCCCCAGAAAAGGGCCTCGAACTGATCTTCTTCAATCTTCCCCTGTTCGACGAGAAACCGGTGAATCCATGAGTATAAATGAATGAAACAGTCCTGCTCAATCGCGCGCGGCATTTAGAGGCAGGTCGTGTTAATGGAGCGAGCACCCACCTGCATCATCAGCTGCAGCAGGCACAGGGTGGCCGAGCTCGTGCCGCTGCTCCCTGGCGACGAAGCGCACCATGAGCCCGCTCTTCATGTAGAGCGTGGTGTTGAGCTTGGGCTTCACCTCCTGCCCCGGCACCACCTCCACGCGGAACCGCGCCAGCACCGCCGCCGCCACCGTCTTCATCTGCGTGTACGCGAAGCGCTTGCCGACGCACAGCCTAGGCCCCGCGTTGAACACCACGTACTTGTAGGGGCTCTCGGCGCCGCTCTTGTTCAGCCACCGCTCCGGGCGGAACTCCAGGCAGTCGGGGCCCCAGGTGGCCTTGTCCCGCCCCATGGCGTACGTGAAGTAGATCACCCGCTGCCGCGCGCGCACCAGCGTGCCGTCCGGGAGCACGTCGTCCTCCAGGGCCTCCTTGAAGTCCACGGGCACCGGCGGGTACAGGCGCATGGACTCGGTCAGCGCCGCGTGGAGGTAGTCCATGGCCCCGACGTCGCCGCCGGCGCGGGCGATGTCGTCGAGGACGCGGGCCTCCACGTCCGGGTGGAAGGCGAGGAGCCAGAAGAACCAGGTGAGCGCGACGGAGCTGGTGTCGCGGCCCGCGAGGATGAAGCTGATGCAGAAGTCGCGCAGGAACTCGTCGGAGTAGCCCGCCGCGGGGCTGCCAGCGTCGGCGTGAGGGGGCGACGACGACATGAGCCGCGAGAGGAGGTCGCAGCGGCCGGCCAGGTCCCCTACCTTGCGCAGCTCGGCGCGGCGGTCGGCGACGGTCCGCTCGGCGAACTCCCGCACGGCGCGGGCGGCCTCCACGAGCGCTCGCTCGCTGCCGACGCCGAGGAGCCGCTTGGGTTTCCAGATGAAAGGCGGCGTGTAGAATCGGGTGAGCGAGAGCTCCGTGGCGCGCTCGAACGCGCGCGCGAACGGCACGTCGGGGAGCCCGTCGGCCAGGCACCCGGCCTCCACCCCGAACGCGGCGGCGCAGATGTTGTCGAACGCGAAGCGGAGCAGCACGTCCTGCAGGTCCACAGAGTGCCCACGCTCGCTCAGCGTCTCCAGCAGCGGGACCAGCCGACCACACACCAGCCGCTCGATGGTGGCCGCCGAGAACTGGAGGAACCGCGCCGAGTGCATCTCGGCGCTGGCGGCCTTCCGCTGCGCGCGCCACGAGTCGCCGTCGGCGTTGAAGATGCCGTCGCCGAGCAGCTCCGCGAACCGCTCCCGGTAGTAGGGCCCCTTGGGGTAGTTGTCGAAGTTGGCCTTGAGGACGTGCTCCACGTTGGCCGGCACGGAGGTGATGACGCCCGAGGAGCCCCCGCCCCAGGTCCCGCGGTACGGGAACGTGCCGCGACACCGGGACAGCACCGCCGCGACCCAGTCGTAGACGTCGCCGATCGCGAGGTGCGCGAACAGCGTCGGGATGATGCCCACCACCGGCCACAGCATGGGCTCGCCCGGCCGGAACGACAGCCGGCTCCTGGCCGCGCTGCAGACGAACAGCACCGCGGCGGCCACGGCCAGGTCCGACGCCCGCACGTAGTCGCGGAGGAAGCGCAGCGCCATGGCCACGAGCGCACGCGCCATCGGTCGCTCACTCTGCCAGCAGGTGATCAGTGCTGGCGATGGCTGGGTAGATCGACGTGCCAAGCTGATGAGCTAGCTGGCTGTGTTTTGGATGCAGGCTTGGAGCTCTCCCCCCGATGCTATGCTATATATACACACTCGTGAAGTGTGCTCGCTCTGCGCTGTGGTACACGTACACTGCTGCCGGGTGCAGTAGTGGTTGGTGTATCCCGTGTATACGTGCGCCGGGAGTGGAGCCGGCCGTGGAGGAGAGCGACGGGCATCTGTATGCATGGAGATGGGACCCGGCCGGAGTTGAGTGGCAGTGCGTAGCAGCTATGCCTATGCGGCGGCGGGCTTTGACCGGTCGATCGGCCCCCCGGCGGCGGCGGCGCTGCAGACGCGCGGTCTATTGGAGCGGTTAGGGAACTGTGCTGCAGCCTGAAGAGATGAACGAACCGACGCATTGATGTCCGGGATGCTCTTGGAACGCGAAATTCCCAAGTGCCCATGCGCGCTCGCCTTATCCCTGACGTGCTCCGATTATGCCCTCATGAGTTCGCGCGCGGGTGCAGTCTGTTCGCTGGTGCTCCAATCTAGCTAGGACCTAGGAGATTCATGGTTATGAATCAGCTGGCTGGTGCAGTAGTGAGGCTGACCACGCAGGTGGATAGCACAATGAAACAGCTACCGAGCACCCTGTCCCTGTGCTTTCGTTTGTTTCTCCATGCATATGCGCAGTACGTACGCTAGACGCTAGCACTGCCAAAAAGCTTACGAGCGTCACACGGTTTTGTTGTCTACCGACGTTGCCAGCAAGCCACCACGTCTACAAATTTGTGCTTGTAGTGCATGTAACACATTTACACAGACAAAACCGACAGGAGCTTTTGGTCTACGCTTACGACGACGACGGATGCAAAAGAAGAAGAAGAGAAACAAACGTAAAAATAGGGGGCTCGCCGAACTCGTGACACGGCTCTGCTGGGAACCGGGATATGCGTCGTCGTCCGAAAACAGACGTGGCCCCACGCGAATTGAAGCACATAATCCCGACGCTGATCCGGGCGGGCGGCGTGTTCAGCACAGGTTTCCCTGAATCGCCCGGGAAGCCAAACGATCGCTTCGAAAGGGCCCGTGTCAGCGTCACTGTTGGAGAAAAGAACGAGAGCGCAAAGGAAGCACTGCTACTTGTGGCCAGCGGTGCACTCACGCTGCTCGCCCAGCAGGTACGCACGCCTTGTGTGGCACGTTCTGCGTGTTGCGGCTCCAGAGGAGATCCTCTTGCACGGCAGCACGGGCATTCAAAGCGAAATATGTTTTTTTTCCCAAAATAAACAAAAAAATATATATATTAGTTCATTATTAAAAATAACAAACAGGAGAAAGAAAACGGCAGGCAACCATCTAACGATTATTATACAAGTTTTCGAATAAATAAAAGATATTATTGTGTTTAGTTTTTCTTTAAGGGTGCATTTTCTGTACTCCCAGGAGCAGTTACTCCCATCTTCAATAAACCACGTTACGTATGTGTGCATACTAATTTATCAGTTTGAGTATGTTTATACACTCAACTTAAGATACTTCAAATCTTAGTACGCGATTTTTTTTTCAAAACAGCCCATACTTTTTAATATATTACTAAAATACCACTGTAGTACAATATAAATTAAGTATAACCATATACTCTATGTATGCTTGCATACTTGACATACATACTGTCTTAGATGGTTTAGTATGATCATATACTTCATCTACGTACACTTCGTCGAACCATATACGCCATAAATCTAGAAATATACACATGGGAGCATCTCCAACAGTTTGGTAAAAATTACTTGCTAAATTTTGTGATTTGGCAACTCCCTAAAATATATGCCAAGTGAAATAATAGACCATCTCCAATAGTTTGCCATTTTGACTTGCCAAATAAAAAAAAAGCAGGCCCACACACTGTACCGCCGGGCCTCCTTTGTAATCAAATAGCACCTGATAAGAAATCATCTCCTTCGTCCTCCATGACTCTACAAAAATTGCAAACAAATAGAATACTGAATCTAGTCAAAGTAATCAAATAGCACAGATGAACTGATAATTGACGGCACAAGCTGATAATTGACGGCAAAAGCTGATAATCAAATAGTACAGATCAACAAATAGAAATCATCTAATCGATCAACAAGAATTGACGGCAAAAGCTGATAATTGAAGGCACATCATCTACTGATCAGAAAAGGCACCTGATGACTGATCGGCAAGAGCAACTAAAAACTGATCGGCAAAAGCACATGACTGATCGGCAAGAGCAAATAAAAACTGAACGGCAATAGCACCTGATCGTAACTGATCGGCAATAGCACCTAATCGTAACTGATCGGCAAAAGCACCTGCAAACTGATCGGCAAAAGCACTTGATCTACTGATCGGCAAAAGCATCTAGAAACTGGTTCATCGATCTAAACTGATCGGAGGAAGGCACCTGATCTACACTAGTTCTACAAGATCGATCGATGTAATCGGAGAATAGATGTAATCGGAGAAAGGCACCTAGCTGAAAACTGATCGGAGGATGGCATGGAGATCGATCGATCAACAAGTAGATGAACCCTAACCGACGGCTGTTAATGAACCTAAACCCAATCGGAAGCCATGGAGATCGACGGGAAATAGATGTACCTGATCGGAAGATCGGAAGATGAACTCGTCCAGACGGCAGCCGGCCTGTGCGCTGAATCTACTCGTCCCGAGGAGACGAAGGATCGGCGACGGTATATGAAGGACTTCGGAGCCGGTTTTTTCACGCGCGCGGGAACGCAGCCGTCGGAGCCGGTTTTTTTAGCGATGGCAACTCGTATACGCGCGCGGACATATACGCGCGCGGTGAGGATGGATGGCAAGTTCCTAAAGATGGCAAACTCGGTTAGCAAACTGTTGGAGACGAAATTTTGAAGTTTTGCCAAATTTCCAAGGATAGCAACCTCGTTTACCAAACTGTTGGAGATGCTCAGTAAAAAGGAATTTTCCTTTTCTTTAATATAAAACAACACATACAGTACGCTTGGACACATGTAGAGTTGTAGACTACCGATACCGTAGGCATGCGCACACTGTTTTGGAGGCACCGGAACTCCGGAAGAGTGCATACAAAGTAATAGTTGTACCGGTTGGTGAAACTGCGTGGCGTTGATAGCCGACCCAATGTCGAGGTCCTCATCATGCAGAGGATCATGGAGCCTGCGGCGTATGGGGTGGACCACCCTCCCATTGTCCTTGTTGCACTTGTTGGTGGAGACCAACCAGCCGTCACGCCGGAGGAGCTCCAGGCACACCTTGCCTTGAAGTTCCGTGTGTCGGTGGGCACGGCCGGGGTCCGTGCTTGGCTCGGGAGCCCCTTTGCACGTGATTGTTTGCAGGGAGGCGGGCAAGTGGTGCTCCCTGAACCTGAGCTCGCAGTGGTCTGTTGCTCGGAGGTTCCGAGTCGGGACTTCGACCCCATGTTGGTTGAGGTCACCGTGGCGGCTGGAGCCGTCGCAGCGGGCGCCTCGCCCCTGCCCGCGGAACCCCTGAGCCCTGTGCATCGCACTTTGGATGCTGCGGAGGTTGACCCGGAGATATTGTCAGGTGACAGGCTTGTGGCCCTCCCTTCGTCGCTCACGATTGACATGTCGGCGTCGCACACATGGGCACCGGACTCTGCCGCTCCTGCCCGTGCGACCGTGGCTGACATGGCTGTCGCGCCTACCACTGCGTCTGTTGACGATTTCATCTCGTCGATCTCCTCCAACCTCAACCCACCGATCCTGTCGTCGCCCCCCAGGCTGCGGGTGTCTCAGGTGCCGGACTACAGCGTCGTCCCCGATGACGTCGATGACGCCCGCGATGACGCCGTTCCCACACCGCCGCCTGAAGTGGACCCTGGGATGCTCTTCGTCAACTCCCTACGGCTGCCATTGCCAGAGGCCCTGGTGCGCACCCCCCCGCGCTCCCGCGGCGCACGCTGTGAACCAGCCAGCTTGGTCCCCAGGCGCAGTGATCGGCTGGCGGCCAAATCAGCGTTCCGCGATCCCAATCCGGAAAAGTAAGCCAAGCGCGTCCTCATCAACAAATGGGAACGCAGGCCTGATGACACACCCATTGATGCCACTGACGACCGGATCGCCGTGCTCTTCCACGAGACGTTCAAGGAACCGGTCGACTCCCCCACTCGTGAGGCGTTGCGCGAGCTGATGTTCCCCTCACCCTGCAAGAGGTCGAACTGGCGCTGCTCACAGCCCTAGTCGACTAGCCACGACGGTGCTCACATTGTCGCAAAATTAGTGCTTAGTTAGTACAACTTTTGTATCCCACCGCTTGCGGTGATTCATGTTGTGTGCTACTCCGTGATGTGGATCGGCGCCTCGCCGTGACCGCTCCCGGAGCGTGTAAACTTTTCAACTTCCACTTAGTGCAACACGTGCCGATGTGCGTTTTCGAAAAAAGAAACTGCGTGGCAGGAAGTGGTAATTGGTAACCAGCATTGATCAGCGGTCACAGGCCTTGGTTGCACAATAAATTTGAAGTTTCCCCGTCAGCTGCTCGTTTCGGCGATACCTGCCGAATTCTCCCAGCTGAACATTTCGAGAAGCCTTGTGCAAATAGAAATGGCAATTAAACCGAACGGCTCTTCCATTCCATCCGCACCCAAACACTAGCCTTGCGTGCACCTGCGCCATACTCCTCAAGTAGTGGTCTCTGTTGACATCGCGAATATTGAGCATTTTATTTTGAAACGTGTAGGTGTTATTATATATATTTTTAAACAATAAAATAGTTAAAATTAGAAAGTTTAACTTGCGACAAAACGAAGATGAATTATAATTTGAAATAGAGTGATCGAGTACTTTGGTTTGTGGATACACGAGAAAAGCGGTAAGCTATGGCACCGGCCATTTCAAACACTGAAACAAACGTGGTGATCGATGAGCTACATTTGTATATATGAGCATCCAATCAAACGAAGAAGCACGACGATATTGTATTTGCCATGAAAATTCAGTTAGATCAAGCATCCAATCGAACCGACAAAAGCGACCTCCACGGAATTCAACTACTCGCATAACGCGATGGCAAATCGTAGCAATCATCATATACATGATGATGCAACAGCATTGGGATACTATTTGCAATTTTACATTACATTATATATATCTAGCCCGTTGATCTTCAGAATGGATTTGGAAACGAACTGTCGCGTCAGGTTCAGGCGCTATCAAGTGAGCTGCTGCAACATATGCCCCAGCTATATCCAATCAGCAATTAACACGGATGACAGATGGAACAGTACTTGGTGACGTGGTGTGGTGTCTGCGGTTTTCTTCTGAATACTTTTTTGTGCCTTTTCAACACCCGAATTTCAGTTCAAATCTCTACACTAGTAGGAGTAATTGCTCGCTACAGTGCAACACGTTCACAGTTGAGCTGTTACGTCCAGAGAACACACTAGATTATTGGAAACTAGTAAAAGTTTGCTAAAATATTCCTGAACACAAGTAATCTGTAACCCATAGGAAATATTTTTTTGGTGTTTATGACCTGCATATCTGGTGCGAACCACAGTTTTTTTTGTTTATAATGAAATGAAATGAAATTGTACACTATGATGCATATATAGTGACCCAATGGGAAAAAAAAGAACTGCAAAATATTAGCACCTTATATAGGCAATTCAATGTACTCGATACAGGCTGCTCTGATTGAGTGCCAGAACCACACGCATGTTTCAATATTGGTCACACCACCACTTAAATTCAAGCAACAAGTGGCACCTACAAATGGCGTATATTTTACAGCTTTGGCAAAAACATAAGTATATTCATAGGAACAAGGTAAGTGCTTGCAAACTTCAAGCATTTTTGCCTTCAAAGAAACACAATGAAAATATGATGTTTACCCCGAAGGATGTGACTATAACAAATGGGGCACTGAGAAATCCAAACTGGTGATAATTGATAGTCAAGAACAACTAATTTTCTTGCTGTATGTACACAATAAAATTCTGATATGGCTGAAAATGAGATGGTACAATGAAATGGTGGGTATGTTACAATTCCTGCAAAACTAAGTGTGCCCTATTCATCTCAGTTCCATCCACTATGCAGGTAGTGGCTCCTCCAAAACTGTCGGCAAAAAGTATATCATCAATGCACCATATAAACAAAAAACAGGTACCTAAAAAAATATAGAATGAGACAATAACATGAGATCAAAACCTTTGGTCTTTTCTGGAGCTTCAGGCCTCTCTGGCACTTTCGTAGGCACATCAGGAAGCTCAATAACCTCATCGATGTCCTCAGGTGCAGCTTCTGTGTCAACCGGAGCTTTCCTTTTCTCTGCAGGTTGTACTTCAGTAACAGGAGCGTCTGGCAAAGACTCAACGGCAAGCTGCAAAGAAAGGCGATGTTAGAACTAAGATAGACTTTAAACTAGCAAGACAGAAACAGA
Organism: Saccharum hybrid cultivar R570; assembly: GCA_038087645.1. NCBI lineage: Eukaryota > Viridiplantae > Streptophyta > Magnoliopsida > Poales > Poaceae > Saccharum > Saccharum hybrid cultivar. The sequence goes on from JAQSUU010000198.1 coordinate 6,256,961, forward strand.
ACCATCTACATCTCACTTTAGATTTTGAAGCTTAAATGTGATTGCTCAAAATCATAGACAATGTCATGCCACTAAAAAGAGGCCAGAAAAAAATTTGGAGCCTTTCAAGTGCTTACGTGAATAGATAAAATGAATCAGAATAGCTGAGGATCATGGGAGAGAGACTAATCAGAGGTTAAGCCCTGTAATGCCTACTGTGATGTTAGCATTCATGAGGAATCAGTTTGTTACACATAATTCATGGGCCTTCTTTCTGGTTCGGCCCGAGCAGGGACAATATTTGTATATGAGAGGAGGATTTATGACCAAGAGTGAAATGTAAATCTGGTACAAAGTAGAATTTTCAGTCTCGTTTGTAGAAATGGCATAATTTTGGGTTGCTTCTCAACAGATAAGAACTCTAGATGCTTTGTTGGCCAAACCTGAGCTTCCAAATTTTCAAACTCGGCCATAACAGCTTCTTCATCCTCAGCTGAGAGCTGCTCGCCCAGAACAGCATTTATTTCCTGCAATCGACAAGTGATTGGACAAGTCAATAAAAAGAAAATAGGCCCATTCTTTTGCAGTTGGGGCAACATCACAACAATTCAACAGAAGGTATGCTTTTTATGAGGCCCTAAAAGGAAAGCAGAATACAGAACTACTTGTATATAGGTCACAATTTCACAAGGGTGATAAATAGTAGTCCCAATCATATTTAGTCATTCACTACCTACATCCAACATTATAACCATGCTCAAAACAAGTTATGATGAAAATCTGAAAATATGCACGCAATCATAGTTGCCACAAACGACTGGATGGAAACAGGCAATACTTATATTCAGACAGGATATGGCTGCACTCCATAATTTCACTCTGATGTGTTGCTATCACAATGCCTATACAGTATAACAAGTTGCTGGCAATAAAATAAAATAAAATCAAAGGGGATATTGACCCGATTTGAGATGCAATTGTATGTATCTTAATAAGGATGCTGTAAATGAAGTTCATTAGAAGAGACAATCCCAAAGAGATTGGCAGCGGATGAACTCCAAGTGCATAGTGCCCCTATAGAAATGATCAAATGAATGTATACAGGTAGAGTTAATTGAACTTACATCTTGATAAGCCTTAGCCTCGGCCGTGTCATCCATCAGCTTTTGGACATCATCAATGTTTATCTCATTCTGTATAGACTTAAGGGCAGCATTTCCAGCCTTCAGGCTTTCAAATACAGCCTTCTGTTTACTTGCTAGTTCAATATCTGCCAGCTAAACCAAGCGATCGAAAATACTGTCAGGTTATCATACATCAAATTAAGAAACTAAGTGCTCCTTAACTTCAATAAGAAATGTAGAACTCCAGCCCTACACGACAATATTTAATAACTGGTATTAAAAAACAATTATTTGAATGAACTACAAACCTGTTGTTCAACATTCATTTGCCATGCGTCAACTTGTTTCAACAGCTCTTCCTGAGCTTTCTTCTTCTTCAGAGCAATCAAAGCTCTGTCTCTCTTCTTCTGTTGAACCAGCTGCCGCGCAGCTTCCTTTTCTGCTTCGATTACCTTCTCAAGCTGGAAGGGAAGAGAAGCATACATAAATACACTCCTCCTATGCTTTTAGCAGAGATGATATTGAAATGATTAAATGTGAGGAACTGAGGATAATAACCGTCTAATCAGAATAGTCAGCACCTGATGACAACACCACAGGTTGTTTTAAGCTAGAATCAAAAGACGAAGTATAACATGCAAGTACATTAACTTAAAACTGTCTGTACTAGTTAGCAAATTCCACAAATTCAACACCGATTATTGTAATACACTGTAACGTGTAGCAAAAGCAAATACGATTTTTGGAACGCGCTCCAGAAACTGAAGTATTTGATGTTTGGACGAACGAGATTAGCAGTTTTAACGTTCACTGGGAATCCTGGACTATAGCATGGAATTACAAGGACAATTTCTCTTCACTCCTGATCACCAGGCAGATATGTCGACCTGGATCGGTGCTATGAACCTGTGACACGACTCCAACTCCAATCAAGGCACCCTATGCGAAACCAACTAATTGAGACGCGATAATTGAGCCCTGGAAAACTAGAAACCCCCCGAGTTACTCCGATTCATCAATCGACGCCGCTCTATCCAACTCCAGATCCCAATTCCCACCTATACCCGCTCCCGCGCGACGGCCGGAATCTGATACGATCCCACGGCGCGACAGAGAGACGTCCGGAATTCGACACGAGCGAGGGCGACGGACCATCCGTAGCTCAAGATAGATAGGGCAGGGTGCCGCGGAAGGGGAGGCGAGGGGGATGGGGAGGGGAGAGGGGGAGGCGGACCTGCTGCTGGAACTGGGCGAGCTTGCGGCGCTGCGTCTTGAGGGTGAGGATGGCCCTGTCGACGTCCGTGATCTTGGGCTTCTTCACGAAGATGTTCCCCATCCTCGCGGTCGGCGTTCCGCACTTCCGCCGGCCGGCGAGGTGGCGTGACGGCGGCGGAGTCGGAGAGGGGGAGGAGGGAAAGGTAGACTGGACGGGGACGAGACGGTCACGGCCGTCTTTTTTTGTTTTTTTGGCCCCCCCCTTTTTTTTTTTTTGGAAAGATTCTCTCAAATAGGCCCCTGACGGAAAGATTTCAAAAAATGGACCCTCAGCTTGGCGCCATGGACCATGACGCCAAGCTACAACGTCATGGCGCCATGTACCCTGGCGCCAAGAGCCATCCGACGTGGCTCCACGGGGATCTACGTGGCGTAGCTTGGCGCCATGCAGCACGGCGCCAAGGCTTGGCGCCAAGATCCATGGCGCCAAGCCTTGGAGCCATGGTGCATGGCGCCAAGCACCCATAATATAGCCTGCCCCCCTTTCTCCCCCGAGTCATTCCCGTTTTCTTACTCATTCTCTTCGGGTTTTTCATTTAGACACTTTTGCCGTTGCTCTTTAATCGAGCAATTGGACCGTGAGAAGTTGGATTTTATCCGTGGATCTTCGAGAGGTAGGTATCCTGTCACCCTTCCTTAATTTATTCGAATCGATTTGGTAAAATGAAGGTATATTTTTTACCTATGAACTTCAAAATTTTGAAATACGTATGTATTGTTCAACCGTAGGATGCCTAGGCGTGGGAAAGCTAGAAAACAAAGGTATGTGTACATTCGTTTCATCGTATAATAAACCTTTATTTTTAAGATATATTGTTAATTGTTTTGTTACATTGACCGTATTTATTGAAATGTAGCTATGGACGGATGACCGAAAGTCCATACGTCCTAAAGCCGCTCCCTAGCGGTGTGCCAATACCAATGTGCTTTTGTGGTGATCCTTGCAAGGTAGAAATTTCCGAAGATGAGGCAACATATAAGCAGAGATATTGGATGTGTTCTAATTTTGCATGGGAACCAACAGAGCGTCAGCGCCGCAGTACATTTATTGTGAGAAACTGCTTTTGTTTATTAATTAATTTATGTCATATGAAGTTCTGCTTAATAATTGGATTTCAAACAATTGAATTTGCTGCAGACCCCTCCACCGCTATGTGATTTTGAGCAGTGGATTGACACTGAGATCAAGGAGGCTGACATGCGGCTTCTACAAGGCTTGAAGGAGTGGGATGCGGAGCGCCTGGAGATCTTAGAGAAGAGACGTAGAGAGGAGGCAGCAGCGAAGGAGCACAAGGAAGAGGAGGAAATGAGGCGTGTTGCTGCGTGTAGGGAGGAGAGGGAGAGGAAGCTTGAGCGCGTGCGCCGAGCGAAGGCAGCGATGGAGGAGAATCCCGATGCTCAGAACAAGGGAAAGTGGCCTCGTTGTACTCAGTAGTATGCTACTTGTATGCCCAGAACATGGTCGATGTACTTTAGGTAAATCATGTACCTAGGGCATGTTCTTTGTTATTTAATTCGTCGTCATGTACTTCATGTGCACTTTAAGTTTTTGGACCGTGCTTGGTGTTGTGATATATAATGTTTAATGTTCCTGAGTTACTGAAACTAGTTATCGAGTTGCACATATAACATAAGGAAGTACTGGATTTCATAATTCACCACGCATAACATAGGACATGGCATGTCAGAACTTGTACCAAACAAGGGCACATATGTCCTGGACTAAACCTAACATGCCTTAGGTAATTAGAGCGAACAACAAGTACATTACATGGCATGTGCATATGCTAGATTCGTTCTATCTAGTAGTGCGGCCACATAGCGAACTGTGTAGCCCCTTCTCCATAGTACCCTCCCATGTTTGATGGTGGAGGTGGCGGGGGTGGTGGCGGAGGCCCGTTGTTCTTGTGGTTAGGGCAGCTGCAATATGGATCATGGCATGGTCCGTCCTGTGAAACAGCACCACTACTGGCATCGTCTGGTTCCTCGTCCTTGTAACCGTTGCTAACTTCCCTTTCTAGTTCGAAGATACGGTCTTGCAACTAAATAACTAACTAATATTAAAAATAATAATTAGCTAACTAAAATAACTAACTAATACATAACTAAATTATATAATCAATCTAAACAATATTAAAATATATATTAAAACTAAATTTCACTAATCCTAACTAAATTTCACTAAATTACATACTAAATTAAATAATAAATAATAACTAAAAAAATATATTAAATTTCACTAATCCTAACTTAATAAAAAAAAACTTACTTGGTGGCCGGCGGCGGCCGGCGGCGGAGGCCGGCGGCGGGTGGGGCGGCGCCGGCGGAGGGGGCGGCGGCGGCCGGCGGGGGCCGCGCCGGCGCTAGTGGCGGCGGCCGGCCGGCGGCGGCGCGGGCGCTACGGGCGGCGGGGGCGGCGGTGGGCGCGCGCGGCCCGGGCGGCGCCGGCGGCGGCGGGAGCCGGCGGCGGCGGGAGCCGGCGGAGGGCGCGGCGGCCGGCGTGGTACGGGCGGCGGCGGGCGGCGCTTCGACCGGCGGCGGCGACGGCAAGTTGCGGCGGCGTCGGCCACGAGGAAGAACGAGGAAGAAGAAATGAGGAAGAAAAGAAAGAGAAGGAAGAAGAAAAGGAAGGGCCGACAGTTTTTTCAGGGGCTTGGCGCCAAGATCCGTGGCGCCAAGCCCTTGCGCCACGTAGATCCGCGTGTGGCCACGTCGGATGGCCCCTGGCGCCAGGATACATAGCGCCATGACGTTGTAGCTTGGCGCCATGGACCATGGCGCCAAGCTGAGGGTCCATTTTTTGAAATCTTTCCGTCAGGGGCCTATTTGAGAGAATCTTTCAAAAAAAGGGCCAAAAAACAAAAAAGACTGACGGTCACGGCGATACAGTTGAGCCGTTCGGTGCTGGCGGGGCATGGTCTGACTGTCTGTGGGTCGTGTCCTGCTCTGGCGGGACCCATTACCGTCGACTCGTAACTTTTTTGAGTTTTTTTTTCTAATACTCCCTCCATTCCAAATTATAAGATATTACAAGACTCTTGGCAAAGCATTTTAAGTTTGACCAAAATTATAGAAAAAAATTATAAAAATTTATAACATCAAATAGGTATACTATGAAAATATAATTAATGTAGAATCTAATGATACTTAATTGGTGTCATAAATATTATTATCTTATCATATAAATTTGGTCAAACTTGAGATCCTTTAACTCTCCAAGATTCTTGAAATGCCTTATAATTTGGGACGGAGAGAGTACGAGATTTGTGAGGTAGGGAATTATAAAAAAGGAGGAAAAAAAAGAGGAAAGCGCTTTCATCCTGCTATTACATCCTCTGATTGCCAATGTCAGAAGTTGGTGACGTTGATAGCACGGCTGGATGAATATGGTCCCGATCGCTGGTGTTATAATCCGTACTTTTTAGCTTGGTTTTTTTAGCTGGAACAGTGTTTTTCTTTCACAATAAATCAGAGAATAGTACTTTCAGCCATAACTTTTCGCGAAGCGAACGGGCTCTATGAATTGTTGCATGTTCATGCGTAAATTTTCCAAAGTTCATCCGTCTCAGAGATCAAAGCACCCAGTGAATCCCAAACTTGTCTGGCACGGTTTTGGCTTGTAGGGTGGCAAAGTTCTCCCAGATTCGGCTGCCAGATTTGGCCGGGAACTGATCCAAGGACAGCTTGGCTAGGCAGAACATAGATGGCCGAAGTAGAGCAAGGCAACATTGAGGCTTCCATACCTCTTTCGTTAAGGGCGTTATGAATCAGCGTGACTTCATGCAGAGCGAGCTTGAACAAGAAAATATGCAATTTGGTTATGACAGAGGAGAGTCTTGGCTTTTGGTGAAGATTGAGCTGGTGATGGTTGACAGCATCGCGTACAAAAGATATCGGCCCTCCCGGTGTGCGAGAACAATGTCAGCGTCTACAAGGAACTGAAGGTGTGTTTGGATCTTTCGCTGATTCTTTTCTCTGATACTCAAGTACCTTTTGTGCAAGTTTGTAATATATGCCTTAATTTTTAGAAATTTTCTGATAACAATCTTAGAGCATCTCCAATAGTTCCAAAAAGACGATTAGTAAATCAATAAGTTTTCCAAGTGGCTCAAAAAGTCACGAGCATATTTATTAGGTTCGTCCAACCGTTTTCAAAATCTCACTCCTAAAAGATACTCCTTCTGTTCCAAATTACAAGTCGCTTTGATTTTTTTTGTACATTCCTTTTACTGTGAATCTAAAAATAATATGTTTAGATACATAACAAAAAAAATGATGAACCAAAAAACTCAAAGTGACTTATAATTTGTATCGGGGGAGTAGAAGACAATTTTGCTTTAAGAATCTCAAACTATTTTCAAATATCCCAACCATTTTTATACTTTCATTCTCTCTTCTAGATTTGTATTGGAACCCATCCCTTACTCTTTATTCTTCTCCACGTCCTTCCACCTCCAATTTGGTCAATTGATACACTCAAACACGCATGTATATGTCCACGCAATTGGATTGATTTCTGAAGTGCGAAAAAGATTAGGAGTTGATTAAAAGTAATTAGAGAGCCTTTTTTCAATCTTATGAAAAAAATCAAGATTTGAAGTGAGTTTTGGAAACTCCAGGAGATGCTCTTACACGATCAACTAGTAGTACAATTAAAAATACAACTTATACAAGAAATAATTTGTACTTTTTCCTATATCCAAACAATGGCAAAGTTACACTTTACCTGAACAACCACAAAAATTTCAGGATACCTGGTATTGAAGAAGTGTTGGAATAGGCGACCCACACTTGGAACTTTTTTTTATAACGACAATTTTTTTAGAAGATTTAATAACGACGATTGGGACTCTGGATATACCCGGCAAATCAAAGAGCCCGGCAGCCCAGCATCACCAAACCGACTTGCCAGAGAAGAAGCCTACTAACCGGGCATGATCCTCGTTAAGCCCAACAAATAGGAATCAGTGATTCTGCATTGGGGGGCCGATGATCGTGAGTCGGCTAGCTGGGCAGCCTGGGCCTCGAGTGAGTGGAAATCATATTTTTTTCAGGCTAAAGAAAGAAACAGAACCGAGAGCTACACTTTCATGTTTGGTCATTTGGTAGCTGAGAGCTCGTGGGGTACTCTAAACTGATACTCTAAAGCTTTAGAGTATGAATATAGAGTAAAAATTGTTGCACTGGGTACTCTAAAACGATACTCTATCCTTTCTCTCACTCTATATTTAGAGTGGTACAGTGCTTAGGCTATCGGCAGCGCTGCACGGTAAAATGAACGCAACGCCAAATCTAGCGTTGGAACGCACGCACCGGTGAATGCTATCACGCCCCCAACCGCTGCGTTTGCTACAGTAACACGCCACAGGTAGCGTTCGTGCGTGAGCACCTGTAAAAGGGGAGGAGAGAGAAAGAGAGAGGAGAGAGGAGGGAGGAGAGAGAAAGAGAAAATAGAGAGGATATGAGATGGTTGTTCATATAGAGTATGATATAGAGTAAATATGGGTGCGGGAGGAGTTGGTATAGAGGTGAGAATCCTAGATAATTAGGACGAAATATTCCTTTAGAGGTGTGTTTAGAGAGTGGTGCGGCGCGGGACGTGCCTGATTCTCCATTTCCTCGTAGGTTTTTTTTTAAAAAAAATGTAAGGCATTTCCTCGTCGTTGAGCCTGCGTTGGAGCTAAGCTAAGCTACTGAGCTATAGCTACTCGGTTCATGATTTGGTGGTTGCATTGGCGACTGGCGATCGAGCAAGAGTGTTAGCTGGTGCGCAAAGAACAGAAAGGAGGAATGCTACGACTCCTAATTTAGCCACGTTTTACCTGCTTTGTCCTTGCCTGTCCTTTTCACTCTTCCTTCTTTCGCTGTATGCCTGTATCCACATGGTCCTCCTCGGATATGGTACGAACCACGGAAAATTCTAGCCCATAGCTCGTCGTGCCTATCATGAACAAATAGTCCGACCACCGACTCCGTCGGTTGGTTACAAGAGCATCTACATCTGTTAATCCTTGATTTGGATGTAGAGTAATTATTAGGACAGCTCCAACAATCGATTTTTGAGCTTTTTTATATTCTAATAGAAGAGAGAGAGAAAAAGCTAGTATTTTATCTCTTACCCATATTCTAAGATCATAAGAGAATGTTATGTTGACCTAATCATATTATGAGCCATGGCTAAAAGTTAACGCTATTGCGGATGCCCTAGTATTGCTTCTTTCTTAGCAACATCTACTTTATTCTTTACCATTTCTAATAATAAGTAGACGCTAAGGTAATTTTAAATATCTATTTTTTTACTAAAATAGTCTTAGCACCAATAGTATATCTTAGCATGTATGCTACTCTTCACATCCATGCTAACAGTTTTGGGCGCTTGTGCTAGCTTATTCTTCTCTTTTACTATGTTTTTCCTTGCAGCAACTTGGGTGTATTGTAAGATCGAACCGACGGGGAAGTAAATCGGACTGAGAACACTACATGATTTGCTACTCGTTGTCAGAGATAAAATCAAACTCTAATTCGAACCATGCGGTGACTGTTCCAACTATATATAAAAAAATCCTTACATAGGATAGGCATTGATGGGGTAGCCTACGAAGATTCATCACCTAGGGTCACTTCCAGTTCGTCTATTGTTGCTTTGGAGCAATCACCAATGTAAGACTGTAGCTCTCTCAAACTGAACTCTACGCGCCGAACTGTTTCTGTTCATTTCGATTTAGCACTGGAGCTGCTCTTAGCACCAATGAATATACATACTAATTAAGTACCTTACTCCTTTTAGGTAAAGAAATGTGAGATGCATTCTTATTAGATACAGAAATATGCATGAGGGGTATGCCTGGTGTCACTCCCCACACACAACTCTAACATGTCTTGGAAGCTATGGATCAAGATGAACATAGAGTCATTTTGGAATGGCCGTGAGATTTTTCTTTTGAAAAAAAAGATCACTTAGACTGTTATTAGACACTTCACTCTTTCATTGAGCTTAACTAAGATCTTGTTCTTCGGTTGCATTTTTGTCCGTCTTAATCCACATGTATTGAGGTGAATTATGGTGAAAAATTAAGAGTAAAGTCCATCACCGGTCCCTAAACTTGTACCGATGTGTCATTCCGGTCCCTAAACTCACAAATTGACCGTTTAGGTCCTCAAACTTGTTTATCTGTGTCATCTCGGTCCCTAAACTTGTTCGGCTATGTCATCTCGGTCCCTAAACTTGGAAATCACCCATTTAGGTCCTCGAACTTATTTAGTTGTGTCATCCCGGTCCCTAAACTTGGTTTTGAGTCTCATCTGGGTCAAAACAGAGCGATCTAATAACTCTATATCAAAAATTAATTCATAACTTTTTCATATGAGCTCAAACGAAGACAAACTTTATATCAAAATTATAGCCCTCTACGTGATCTACAACTTTGTAGTTGAAAAGTTTTTGAATTAAAACTGTTTAGGGTCACAAAATATTATTGTAAGTTTATAGATTTTAAAATTTAAAATTTAAAATTATCAAACAATCTTAGGTGCTGACATAGTCTATATGAAAGTTATAGTTCTCAATATGATCTACAACTTTGTAGTTGAAAAGTTTTTTATTTGAAGTCATTTAGTGTCCCAAAATTAAATTTTAAATTTTAAATTTCAAAATCTATAAACTTACAACAATATTTTGGTTTTAATTTAAAAACTTTTCAACTACAAAGTTGTAGATCGCGTCGAGGGCTATAATTTTGATATAAAGTTTGTCTTCATTCGAGCTCATATGAAAAAGTTATGAATTAATTTTTGATATAGAGTTTTTAGATCGCCCTGTTTTGACCCAGATAAGACTCAAAACTAAGTTTAGGGACTGGAGTGACACAACTGAACAAGTTTGAGGACCTAAATGAGTGATTTCCATGTTCAGGGACCGGGGTGACACAGTTGAATAAGTTTGAGGACCTAAATAGTCGATTTACGAGTTCAAGGACCGGGATGACGCAACCAAACAAATTTAGGGACCTGTGATGAACTTTACTAAAAATTTAACTAATATACGTCATCTTCCAGAAAAGGGACAAACAGTGCGTTCATGCAAGCAAAATTCCTTGAACCAACCAGAGATGTAAGACGACTTCCTGCTAGAGTACTTGCGGTATGCGGAGGAAAACAGGTCACCATGGCACCCTGTATGGTCTAATACTTCTTCCATGCAAAAAGAATAAATTCTAAGATCGAAAAAAAAATCGGTCCTCGCGGAGGGTGTCCCCGAGCATTGTGCTTAAGGTAGAAGACCTTTCACGCAGGCCCAAGAAAACCCCCAAACTCTATGCCCCGTCCTCACACAGCGACACGTTGCCCCGTGAACCGGACGATCCTTAGACCTGTGCTTTGGGAATGTGAGGCAAGGGGATTTTTTTTAATCAAGTCATTTTTTAAATTCAACTAAATTTATAGAAAATAATATTAGCATTTATATCTCCAAATAGATACACTATGAAAATATTTTTCCATTATTAATCTAATGATATTTACATATAGGAATCATAAATGTTGATATTTTTCATATATTTAGTTAAGCTTAAATTAATTGATTTCTCAATAAACGAGAATTTTTTTCTGTTGGACGGAGAAAGTAATTATTCAATAGCCGGCTATCCTTGCATGAAAATAATTTTTAATAAATGCTAATGAGAATATTTTTGTTGAACTTTAGCTATGTCACAATGTTCAACAAAATAAAACATCAAATACGTGGATCCAGGTCAGCAATCTCGGACCACAAAACCCATGCTTTTTCCGTAAAGAAAACTCAAAAGGTACAAGTGAATTTATTCACATGACTTCCTGATGTGTTGCTGACACGGCAGCCCATACCATCATATTTGTCAAAATATGACTAAGCTACCAATAAATCCCAAAATAACCCGCGCCTTTTCATTCTTGATTAACAAAATTTGTTCTTTGAATCATGCATGACCTCCCTTTCTTACAAGCCAGCTTGGAACCATCTAATATAGTGTTTATGGCTGTGGATTCATCGTATGGCCGTGGAGGGAGTCTGTAAGACCCTGTTTCGTTGAAATTTGGCTTATGCTGATTTGTTGTGAGAGAAAAACACAGTTCTTTCGCTGAAAAGTACTGCTGAAGTAGTTCAAGCGAATGTTGCAAAAAGCCCTCCTCGTCTGGCTATCACGATGTGTAGATTTTGGACGTTTCTTCGTAGCTAAGCTCACCAGATGTGGACAATTATCCAACTAATGACATTGTTAGTGTATGATTAACATATACTAATTGATAGTAATGTATTTCAAACAATATTAGTAACAAGATAAATTGAACAATAGTGAAAGGGCATGTAACCTAGTGGTTACAGGGATCTTAGTAGCACTTCAGGTCTTAGGTTCGACTTCTCGTGGGAGTGAATATTTTAGAATTCAACAGCATAGTGCTTTCAATGATAACCTCACGTGATGTATGTCTTGGGTAAATGGACGGATAAAGGGTTCCTTGGGTAAATGGATTGATAAAGGGTTTACTGCTATGTTATCCTCTTGACCGGCTCAGCTTAGGCGAGAGGTAGTGGAGAAAACATGGTGAAAAAAAAGAAAATAGAAATACATTTGAAAGGATCAAGATGCCCAAGAGGGAGGGTGAATTGGGCTTTTCTAAAAATTAATTGCAAGAATTAAATCCTACAAGCCGGAATTCACCCCTAGTGCCTACTTGTGTTCCTAGAGAGTCTACCGATAAAAAGTTTTGCACCCTAGTTTCCAATCCTAGTCTAGCATGGCAATTCTAGGAATGAAAAACAAGCAATGAAAGTAAATACGAGAATGTAATTGCTTGAATGTAAAGGGGCAAGGAACACGGCGATGTTTTTCCGAGGTATCGGAGAGTCGCCACTCCCCACTAGTCCTCGTTGGAGCACCCGCGCAAGGGTGTCGCTCCCCCTTGATCCGCGCAAGGATCAAGTGCTCTCTACGGGTTGATTCTTCGACACTCCGTCGCGGCGAATCACCCAAAACCGCTCACAACATGAGTTGGCTCATCCACAAGCTCCGCCGGATGATCACCAAACTCCCAATCACCACCAAGCCGTCTAGGTGATGGCGATCACCAAGAGTAACAAGCTAGAACTCTCACTTGACCACAACGAGCCCAAATGAGGAGATGGATGCACACTTGCTACTCTCTAATCACTAGTGAGGAACTCTCAAACTTTGATTCTCAAATCTCTATCCTCACTAGAGCTCTTGCACTCCCTTGCACTCTAAAGGGTTTTCTCAGATGTTTGAATGAGCAAGAGAGCTCTAAAGAGGTGGAGGGGTTGTATTTATACACCCCTCAAAGAAAACGAACCGTTACTTTCTGACACGGGCTGACCGGACGCGTCGGTCGAACTGACCGGACGCGTCGGTCGCCCGTAACGGTCAAAACGCGATTTTCAACTGAACGACCGGACGCGCCGGTCAGGGGTGACCGGACGCGTCCGATCGTGCAAAGGAGCTTACTGTGATCGCACCGGACGCGAGGCCGCGTCCGGTCGGTGATGACCGGACGTGTCCGGTCGTCACTGGACCTTACTGGACTGTGACCGGACGCGCCGATCACCTCCAGATCGCGTCCGACGGGTGTTCTCCACAGGTGACACGTGTTGGCCGCTGACCACCGCGTCCGGTCCTCGCGAGGACCGCGTCCGGTGGTCAGGGCCGAAACCCTAGCCGCGGTTACGTACTGACCGGACGCGTCCGGTCATGCCGAGGACCGCGTCCGGTCAGTGGGAAAACAGCCCGAAACTTACCGAAACGCGTCGCAACTTCAACCAAGTTGCTTCCAACTGAACTTTGAGCTATTCTAGGGTTGCCTAGCGCCAAGTTTAACAAGTGTGCACCACACCTAAACATAGGACTCGCCTAGGTCAAGCTACCCGTTCATGCCCCCCTTTATAGTACGGTCAAAAGAGAAAAACGAAGATCCTAACGACTATTCCGAATGTGTCTCAACACCTCGACATCCGGAACTAACCGTCCTTAATCTTGACGTCACTCTTTTGAAAACCGAAACGATTTCCACCAAGGGACACGAATACCATGGTGCCCAAAGCAGTTATCACCTCCATGACCTAACTTACCAAAGTTTCTGCAAAACACACGTTAGTCATGGTAATAAAGCGTTGTCATCAATTACCGAAACCAAACCTCGGGGCCTAGATGCTTTCAATCTCCCCCTTTTTAGTGATTGATGATAACACTAGGATTCAAAAGATTTGAGTGGAGGTTTTCGAGCATGCTTGGTTCACATAAGCAAAAGACAATAAGCATAAAAGGTTAGGAATTGCTTATGTGCTCCAAGCCAAAAGAGTGTACTTCATAAGATAAGACAAAAAGCGTTAGTACACATAAAGATATAGCTCATAAGTAATCGGAGTAAGGCACGGAAGCACAACCTTAGAGCTATAGCGCTCCAGGCCAAAAGAGTGTACTTCATAAGATAAGACAAAAAGCGTTAGTACACATAAAGATATAGCTCATAAGTAATCGGAGTAAGGCACGGAAGCACAACCTTAGAGCTATAGCTAAAACTGTGACATATATTAAACACTGTGACGGAATAACACATTAAGACTCAAAGTTTACGACTCGACGACAATGTCACACGAATGCAATGCTGAAAAGTAAACAAGATGCATGAATGTAGCACACAAAGAACGAAAACCCACTATCAAAACTCCCCCTGAGACTACTCTCTCTCCCCCTTTGGCATCAAGCGCCAAAAAACTAATCTAATGATCTGACGGGGGGATAGACGGAGTCGTGTCGGGTGCCGAGGTGCGCGGAGTAATCACAAAGTGTAGCGAATCACCCTCGGAGTCTGAGCTATCTGGCTGACCCTCTGAAGAAGCACGTGGCTGTGAAGCGGTCTGGGTCTGAGCAGGAACAGGTACTGACTGAGTAGCAACAATAGGATCTGTCTGAGTGACCTGAGCCTGTAGTGAGCCAGTAGCTGGGGGATCTGTCGAGGCAACTGAAGAGGGGATGGTCTCTGTAGTCCCGGTCCCTGTCACTGGAGGAATAGCTGCCTCGGGAGCTGACAACCCTGACGAAGTATGAAACGTAGTGGTGTGCGAGGGTGTCGGCTGACCAGTCAACTCACTGTAAGTAACACTGAAATCACCAATAGGTGTGCCTGTCAGGAGGTGCGGGCGAGGCTGGTCTGACGGTGTAAACCCCGTATGAATAGGAGCGAAACTCGGGGACAGAAAAGACTGGGGAACCTGCTGCTGTGGAGATGTGTACTGGAAGCTCGGCTGTCCCTGACTCGACGGACCACTGGAATGTAAAGCCTGAGTCATGACAGAAGCTGGCGGAGGAACCCCGACTGTGATAAGGTGGCGCAGGAGATCCATGTACTGCTGCTGACTCTGTCGCTGCATCTCAACCTGCTGCCTCTGGATCTCAAGCTGCTGTCGCTGAAACTCATCCTGATGAGCCTGAATCTGTGCAAGTGCTGCAGCTGTGTCCTGTGCCTGTCTCTGTATCTGCTGCTGCTGCTGCTCCTGAGCCTGGGTCAACCTCTCAAGAATAGCCACCATGGCTGGGTCTGAGCGGGAGGCTGAACCAGAGCCACCGGCCTCGTGGTCGTGAGACCGAGGAGACCAGTACCTGGGGATGGGTTGGTAGTCCTCATCTGTGCTGTCAGAAGTCACATCCTCAGGTATATCAGCAGTCTGTGCCTCAAGGTCCACAAGCTCCGCCTCAGCAAGCTCGTCAACTCTGGCATCCTGCTCAGCTGCTGTCTCAGGAACCTCTGGGCGCTCACGCTATCCTGGCACTGGGGCCTGATCTCTAGTAACTGAGGCCCAAAGCTGACGGATATCATAATCAGGGAAAGCAGTGGTAGTGTTAGATATCTCCGCCCTAATCTCTGGTGGCATCTGAATAGAAGATCTAATGATAAAACAGATCCAGTGTGCATAGGGCAGCTGACGATTACCCTTGAAGCCCTCAGCAATGATGTCCTCCATCTCACTAAGGATAAGATCCCAGATGTCAAACTGTCTCTGCGAGAGGAGGTGGTGAACAACCCAAAGCTGCATACGTGTCAGTCCCTCTCTGTAGCCAAGTCTGGGAAGTAGAGTGCGTCTGAGAATGGCGTCCAAGACCCTGGCAAGTGGTGTCAAGCTGGCAGGCGTACGACGAGACCCTTCGCCAAAAGGCTCACGAAAGCAGGGTCGAACTAGGTCTGTAGGTGGCACTGCTCCGCCGTGAGGGCGTCTGGGTGGAGGAGTCTGACCATAGCATAACTGATGGATCCTCGTGTCAGAAGCTGGAAGTCTGAGGATCTCTCGAGCTCTGGAGCTGTACAGTCTGTGATCGCGGCCTCTGAAAGCAAAGTGAATGAACTCATGGGCAGGATCAATCCACAGTGAAGCATAGAACTCTCTGACCCATGTGCCGCAGTATGCACCTGTCCGTCCAAGAAGATCCGACAAACCAGGCATATAGGACAGGTGCGGACGGAGCTGCTCTCTGAAAGGTCTTGATGGCTAGAGGGGGGGTGAATAGCCTTTTAAAAATTTCTACAAAGACAAGCTAAACAAGTTTATCAATACAACAAATAGCGAGATGCGAGTTTTGCTTAGCCTACGGGGTGTTTGCAAGCCACCTATCCAATTCACAATTCTAGTATATTGGCACTCAACCGCACAAGTTAAACCGAGAAGGTAACTACAACTACAACTAGCAAGCTACACAAAAGAGCTACTCTAGCAAAGCAAACTAGCTAGCAAAGATAACTAAGAAAGTAATGCGGAGTTGAGTTAGGAGGGTTTCACCGAGGGGCGAAGTATTGAGCCAACCAATATAATCAACAATGAATACCAAAACAACCGAACACCAGGATCAATCAATCACAATATGAAAGTGATGACACGAAGATTTATCCCGAGGTTCACGTGCTTGCCGGCTCGCTAGTCCCCGTTGTGTCCCTCTTCACCACGTGGTTCGGTGGCTAATCGGTCTCACACCGAGCCTCTCAAAAGGCGCCACAAGAACCTACCAAATGGCAAAAGGTTGCAATTGACACGAGCAATCCACTAATGTTGCCTTTGGCGCTTCGCCGAGGTAGGCACAAACCCCTCACAATCACCGGAGGTGGCCAAGAACAATCACCAACTCTTGCCAATGCCTCTAAGCTGCTCCAAGCCGTCTAGGTGGCGGCAACCACCAAGAGAAACAAGAATCCTGCAGCAAATCAACCACCAAGTGCCAACTAGATGCAATCTCACAATGCAAATGCACTTGGATCACTCAATCTTACTTCGAATATGCAAAGAAGCAAGAGAGATGAGTGGGAGGGGAGTTGCTTAGCTCAAAGTGCTCACAAGTATGTCAAATGTGCAAGAGAGAGAGCCTTGAGCCGGCCAACGAGTATATATAGACGTACCCCTTCGAATATAGCCGTTAGGAACGAGATCCAGCTGAAAACGCGCTGACCGGACGCGCTGGTCCAACTGACCGGACGCGCCGGTCGCGTAACGGCTATTTTCCGAACTACTGACCGGACGCGCTGGTCGAAACGACCGGACGCGCTGGTCACGACCGGACGCGCCGGTCCCGTGACTGACCGGACGCGCCGGTCAACCCTGAGTCGCGCAAAACGAACCAACGACCGGACGCGCTGAAGAACTGACCGGACGCCACAGTGCCCGCGTCTGTTCGGAGTCCAGTAAGCTCCCTGGACGACCGGACGCGTCCGGTGGCCTGTGACCGGACGCGCCACGCGTCCGATCAAACAACTGAAAAACACGCAGACACTGGACACTGACCGGACGCGTCAGGTCAAACAGTGACCGCGTCCGGTGCAGCGTCCGGTCACCACTGTGACCTCCGTTCGCCTCCGTTTGAATTCCGTTTGATTTCCGACTTCCGGCGTAGTGGAAAATAGGCATTTCATTTCCCCAAAATCGCCTGTGACCGGCGTAGAGAGGAACCCAAACCCTCTCTACCGCTCAAACTCCACCACCATCGCAAATGTGCTAACACCACCAAGTGATCACGTCATGTGCGAGTGTGTTAGCATTTTCACAATCATTTTTCGAGGCGTTATTAGATCTATCCAAATGCATATGATCATGAAATGCACACCTAGAGGCACTTAGGAGTTCAATAGCCGCGTCATTCCCCTCTTTATAGTACGGCTATCTATCCTATAATGTAACCACACCCACTAGGTGTCTTGGTTACTAAAACACAACCCTTAAGCATATACCTTTGCCTTGATCACGTAGGGTTGCGTCCAAATCCAAGTGTGGCCATCATGATCACCATGTCCATCTTGCCACCAACCTTGGAATGTACTAATCCTCATATGCTACATACAACTTAGGCATAGGATTAGTACTTAGGCATTGTCACTAATTACCAACACCAAACATAGGACTTTCAATCTCCCCCTTGTTGGTAATTGGTGACAATCCTTTCACAAAGATATTATGATAAAATTTTGATTGAACCCATGTCACATTGTCCAAGTATATTACCATGTGTAAGAAGTATGGACAAGTGATCATGAATTCAAAATTGATAGCAATGGCTCCCCCTACATGTATGCTATATGTTTGGATTTTGAAAGCATACATGTTAGATAGGAAAGATTAGGAGCATTGACTATCAATAGGTGCTAAGTGTTTTAGATTATAGACCTTTGAAGCGTGATACCATCGGAGTAGCGATAAACACCATCTTAGCACCTTGTATAGTTAGATATCACTTGAAAAAGCACAAACATAACTAGAAACCTCGTGAGATCAACATTATAAGCAAGGTTCTAGTACCACTTTGAAAAACATGAAGCAAGAAAAATCTAACTACTTCTTATTCATGCTAGTACTTCAATACACCATTTAATTGTATACTAGCAAAACACCACACAAGCAATGTATCGGAGAAAAAGAAATGCATAACTATGCATCATACATATGAAGTGCACATGAAAATGCAACATTCATGTTTAAGAGCTTGCTCCCCCTACTTGTGTGCTCAAAATTTTAGTTGACCCCCTTCTTTTATCAATTCTCCCCTTTAGGTTTTTCTCCCCCTTTATAATCTATCTTTGTGAACAATATTTTCTCCCCCTTTGGCACCAATGACCACAAGGGACCAATTTTAGATAGATTATCATGTTAAATTATGGGGTGAGGATCAAGTTTGTGATTCAACCTAGATTGCTTGCATAAATAAAATGCTTCGGTTTGATCCAAGGGCAAGCTTCTTCACACCTCACTAGAAGGGTTATCATGCACCATGTTGAAGCAAATATTTGGACAAGTTTTCTAGATTAAACACTTAGGATCACAAGCGCTCAAACAAGTTATATGCTACCACTAGATCATACAAGTCATGGAAACAATAGTGGCACCATATAAACTTCAAATTCATTTGATTTTCATGAATGAGCCTAGAACATAAGAAATCATGACTAGATGCACTAACCAAGTCCTTAGCATAGAATATATGACATGTCAACCAATTGTACCTTGGGGCTCGAAGGAGAGGCATGTCATATCATTTAGGTGCATCAACTCATGTTGGAGAAGTCAAGTATGTTCAACTCATTCTTTAGCTTGTGAAATCTCTTCTCATCAAGTGGCTTGGTGAATAGATCGGCTAATTGATCTTCGGTGCCCACACTCTCAATAGCAATGTCACCCTTTTGTTGATGATCTCTAATAAAGTGATGACGAACATCAATATGCTTTGTTCTTTGATGTTGAACCGGATTGTTGGTTAGCTTCACGGTACTTTCATTGTCACATAGCAATGGCACATTCTTGAAATTAATTCCAAAATCCTTCAATGTTGCCTTCATCCACAAGATTTGTGCACAACAACTACCCGCGGCGATGTATTCGGCTTCGGCGGTAGATAGTGCAATACTATTTTGCTTCTTGGATGACCATGAGACAAGTGATCTTCCCAACAATTGACAAGTCCCGGAAGTGCTCTTTCTCTCCACTTTGTCACCGGTATAGTCGGAATCCGAATATCCAACTAGCTCAAAGCTTGCACCTTTGGGATACCATAATCCAACATCTTGTGTATGCTTCAAATACCTCAATATTCTCTTTGTTGCCTTCAAATGACTTTCTCTTGGTGAGGCTTGAAATCTTGCACACATGCATACACTAAACGTCACATCGGGTCTCGATGCCGTCACATAGAGTAGGCTACCAATCATTGATCTATAAAGCTTTTGATCCACCAAGTTGCCACTCTTGTCACTATCCAAACTTCCACTAGTGCCCATTGGGGTTGTAATGCCCTTTGCATCTTCCATGCCAAACTTCTTGAGCATATCTTTGATGTACTTGGTTTGGCTTACAAATGTTCCTTCCTTCATTTGTTTGATTTGAAGTCCAAGAAAGAAACTAAGTTCACCGATCATTGACATTTCAAATTCCTTTGCCATCATCTTTCCAAACTCATCACAATAATCTTGATTGGTTGAACCGAAGATGATATCATCAACATATATTTGCAATACAAATAAGTCTTTCCCAATCTTCTTGGTGAAGAGAGTAGTATCCACTTTGCCCATGACAAATCCTTTGGTTAGCAAGAAGTCCCTCAATCTTTCATACCATGCTCTAGGTGCTTGCTTCAATCCATACAAAGCTTTCCTTAACTTGTAGACATGGTTGGGTTTCTTGTCATCTTCAAAATCGGGAGGTTGCTCCACATACACCTCTTCTTGAATGTACCCATTGAGAAATGCACTCTTCACATCCATTTGATATAGCTTGATATTGTGAGCACAAGCATAGGCAAGTAAGATCCTAATTGCTTCCAATCTTGCAACTGGGGCATAAGTTTCACCAAAGTCAAGACCCTCTATTTGTGTGTAACCTTGAGCCACTAGTCTTGCTTTGTTCCTTACTACTATCCCATCTTGATCTTGCTTGTTGCGAAAGACCCATCTTGTTCCAATGACATTATGATCCTTAGGCCTCTCAACTAGTTCCCATACTTCATTTCTCTTGAAGTTATTGAGCTCTTCATGCATTGCATTTACCCAATCCGGATCTCTCAATGCTTTATCAATGTCCTTGGGTTCTTCCATTGACACAAAAGAAGAGTGAGCACAAAATGATGCCAATCTTGATCTAGTTTGAACTCCCCTTTGTATGTCACCAATAATGGAATCTAATGGATGGTCTCTTGCAATGTTAGTTGGTTGAAGCACTTGGACTTGATTGCTTGGATGTTGATGTTGATCATGAGTTGGAGATGATGAACTAGCCACTTGTTGATCTTGTTGCACTTGAGATGATGTACTAGCTTGATTTTGCATTAGAGACCCACTAGCTTGTGTAATTGGACTTTGGAGTACTTGATCTTTGTTGTCATCCACATCAATCACTTGCTTTGGCCTAATATCACCAATATCCATTTCTTTCATAGCATTGGTCAATTGAGTTCCTCTAACATCATCCAAGTTATTTTCCTCATCTTGAGAGCCATTTGTTTCATCAAACTCAACATCATGAACTTCCTCAAGTAAACCACTAGCCAAATTCCAAACTCTATAAGCTTTGCTAGTAGTGGAGTAACCAAGTAAGAATCCTTCATCACATTTCTTCTCAAACTTGCTCAATCTAGTTCCCTTCTTCAAGATGTAGCATTTGCAACCAAATACCTGAAAGTATGCAATGTTGGGTTTTCTTCCATTTAAGATCTCATATGGTGTCTTTTCTAGAAACTTGTGGCAATAGAGGCGGTTGCTATAGAAGCAAGCCGTGTTGATTGCTTCGGCCCAAAATGAATGACTCACATTATACTCATTTAACATTGATCTTGCCATATCAATCAAAGTTCTATTCTTCCTTTCAACTAGGCCATTGGATTGAGGTGTATACTTGGCCGAGAATTGATGTTTGATTCCAAGCTCCTCACATAGCTCATCAACTCTTGTGTTTCTAAACTCACTTCCATTGTCACTTCTCACTTTCTTGATTGTGGTCTCAAATTCATTTTGCACTCTCTTGATGAACTTCTTGAATATGTCAAATACATCACTCTTGTCCATAAGAAAGAATACCCATGTATATCTAGTGAAATCATCCACAATCACAAACCCATACTTGTTGCCACCAATGCTTGTGTATGTAGTTGGCCCAAATAGATCCATGTGCAACAACTCAAATGCCTTGGAGGTACTCATAATGCTCTTCAATGGATGAGTGTTGCCCACTTGCTTTCCGGCTTGACATGCACTACATAGCTTATCCTTCTCAAATGTGACATCCTTCAAGCCTCTAACTAAGTCATGCTTCACTAACTTGTTCAATTGCTTCATGCCAACATGACCAAGTCTTCTATGCCATAACCAACCCATACTTGATTTGGTGAGCAAGCAAGTTGAAAGTTGAGTGTCACTAGCATTGAAATCAACCAAGTATAGATTCTCATATCTAAAGCCTTTGAAGATCAAGTTAGAGCCATCAACACTAACTATCTCCACATCATCAACACCAAATATGCACTTGAAACCTAGATCACACAATTGAGCAACCGAGAGAAGATTGAAATTCAACTTTTCAACTAAGAGCACATTAGAAATGCTATGATCATTTGAGATTGCAATCCTTCCAAGAGCCTTCACATCACCCTTGCTATTATCACCAAATGTGATACTATCAATGCCACTATCATTTGATTTGAGAGAGTTGAACATTCTTGAATCACCGGTCATATGTTGAGAGCACCCACTATCAAGCACCCAATATCTTCCTCCGGCCTTGTAATTTACCTACAAAATAAATTAATGTTTCTTAGGTACCCATACTTGTTTGGGTCCTTGGAGGTTAGTAACTAAGCTCTTTGGTACCCAAATGGCCTTCTTCTTTGGACCCACAATTGGTGTACCGACAAACTTAGCATGCACACCTTTCACACCCTTGGTAAGAACATAACAAGAATCAAAAGGAATGTAATCCATTTTAGCATGAAACTTGTTGTTGTTCTTGTTCATTTTATTACAATTAATCTCTAGATGCCCAACTTGCTTGCATCTATTGCAATAACGACCATTGCTCTTCACAAAGCGAGACTTTGGAGTAGCAAAGGCCGCCTTGCCCTTCTTGGGAGTATAGCCCAAACCCTCTTTGTTAAGAGAGAACCTTTGGCTACCCAAGCATTTGAGCAAGCGGGCATCCCCACCATAGGCATTGCCTAATGCGCGGGTGAGATCATCCACCTCTCTCTTGAGAGTCTCATTCTCAACCACAAGTGATGAATCACTAGTAGTAGAGGTAGAGTTGGTTGTGGTGGATGATGATGAGCTACATGAAGCATTAGTAGAACCAACAAGTAAAGAATCATCAATAATATCACATGTTAGTCCAATATCACAAGTGACAATCACTTGCTCCTCCTTAGCTTCCTTCATGAGCTTCTCCAACTTGAGGTCCTTCTCCTTGATGAGCTCAAGTAGAGAGGAGTGGGCTTCCTTAAGCCTAGTGTGAGCAACTTCAAGGTCCTCGTGGTCTTCCTTTAGACACTCACGAGAGGCCTCTAGCTCATCAAAGGATTTCCTAAGAGCTTTGAGCTCTTGTTCAATTCCTTTGCACTCCTTACTCTTTTTGAGAGCAACAAGCTCCTCCATCAAGGCATCATTTTCATTGCTCTTGGCAATGAGCTCTTGCTCCAAGATTTTGCACTTCTTGGTTGTCCTCTTGTAGCCCTTGCTCATTTGATCTATTATGCCCAATAGATCATCCTTGGAGTAGTCCTCATCCTCCTCATCATCACTCCTACAACCATCACTAGCACAAGAATCATCATCACTATCATCATATTTTACCTTGGTAGGCTTGGCCATAAGGCATGTCGATGTAGTGTCGAAGATGGATGACTTGTTGGAGAGGGCGATGCTTGCAATGGCTCGCCGAGTGGTCCTCTCATCATCACTAGAGCTTTCATCATCATCACTATCGGAGTTGTCACTATCCCAAGTGACCACATAACCACCACCCTTCTTCTTCTTGTTGATAGTGAAGCTCTTCTTCTCTTTCTTCTCCTTCTTGTCCTTCTTGTTCTTTTTCAACTTCAATTCCCCATCATGATATCTTTTGTCTTCATAGGGACACTTTGCCACTATGTGATCGGGGCTATTGCAATTGTAGCAAAGCACCTCCTTTGCCTTCATGAAGTCCCTTCTCTTCCTTGCACCATATCCTTTCTTCTTCATGAACCTCCCCATCTTGTGCACTAGGAGGGCCATGGTCTCATCATTGAATGGATCATCATCATCACTCTCCACCTTGCTCTTGCCCTTAGAAGATGAAGCCTTGAATGCAATGGGCTTCTCTTGCTTGACCTTGGTCTCCTTCTTCTCTTCTACCTCATCTTCATCATCATTGTATTGGGCATCGGTCATTATATCTCCAAGCACATCGGTTGGTTTGACCTTGTCCAATCCCTCATCATTCTTCTCAAGGTGGCAAACTTCTTGGGTAAGCACATCAAGAACTTGTGTGAGAAGTCCTTGTCCTCAACCTTCTCTCCAAGCCCCTTGAGATCATTGACAATGACTTGGAGCCTATAGAACATCTCCGGGATGGATTCATCATCCTTCATCTTGAAAGTGGAGAACTTGTCCTTGAGCATATATAGCTTGGCACTTTTTACCGTTGAAGTGCCTTCATATGTTTCTTCAAGCCTTATCCAAAGCTCATTTGCCTTCTCAAGATCTTTAATTTGCTCAAATACTTTGTCATCAATGGCACGGTAGATTGTGTCAAGTGCCGCCGTGTTGCATTGTTTGTTGATGCGGTCATTTGGAGTGAGATTTTCTTCATCAAGAATGATGTATCCTTCATTGGTCACATCCCAAACCTTCTCATGTATATTGCCTAGATATTGCTTCATCTTCCTTTTCCAATGATCAAAGGAAGAGACGCCATCAAAGAATGGAGGCTTGCCATTAACATGATTGAACATAACTTGAGCCATCTTGCACCGAGGTTGTTAAGCCTTGCAAACGGTGACCACGGCTCTGATACCACTTGAAAGGTCTTGATGGCTAGAGGGGGGTGAATAGCCTTTTAAAAATTTCTACAAAGACAAGCTAAACAAGTTTATCAATACAACAAATAGCGAGATGCGAGTTTTGCTTAGCCTACGGGGTGTTTGCAAGCCACCTATCCAATTCACAATTCTAGTATATTGGCACTCAACCGCACAAGTTAAACCGAGAAGGTAACTACAACTACAACTAGCAAGCTACACAAAAGAGCTACTCTAGCAAAGCAAACTAGCTAGCAAAGATAACTAAGAAAGTAATGCGGAGTTGAGTTAGGAGGGTTTCACCGAGGGGCGAAGTATTGAGCCAACCAATATAATCAACAATGAATACCAAAACAACCGAACACCGGGATCAATCAATCACAATATGAAAGTGATGACACGAAGATTTATCCCGAGGTTCACGTGCTTGCCGGCACGCTAGTCCCCGTTGTGTCCCTCTTCACCACGTGGTTCGGTGGCTAATCGGTCTCACACCGAGCCTCTCAAAAGGCGCCACAAGAACCTACCAAATGGCAAAAGGTTGCAATTGACACGAGCAATCCACTAATGTTGCCTTTGACGCTTCGCCGAGGTAGGCACAAACCCCTCACAATCACCGGAGGTGGCCAAGAACAATCACCAACTCTTGCCAATGCCTCCAAGCTGCTCCAAGCCGTCTAGGTGGCGGCAACCACCAAGAGAAACAAGAATCCTGCAGCAAATCAACCACCAAGTGCCAACTAGATGCAATCTCACAATGCAAATGCACTTGGATCACTCAATCTTACTTCGAATATGTAAAGAAGCAAGAGAGATGAGTGGGAGGGGAGTTGCTTAGCTCAAAGTGCTCACAAGTATGTCAAATGTGCAAGAGAGAGAGCCTTGAGCCGGCCAACGAGTATATATAGACGTACCCCTTCGAATATAGCCGTTAGGAACGAGATCCAGCTGAAAACGCGCTGACCGGACGCGCTGGTCCAACTGACCGGACGCGCCGGTCGCGTAACGGCTATTTTCCGAACTACTGACCGGACGCGCCGGTCGCGTAACGGCTATTTTCCGAACTACTGACCGGACGCGCTGGTCGAAACGACCGGACGCGCTGGTCACGACCGGACGCGCCGGTCCCGTGACTGACCGGACGCGCCGGTCAACCCTGAGTCGCACAAAACGAACCAACGACCGGACGCGCTGAAGAACTGACCGGACGCCACAGTGCCCGCGTCCGTTCGGAGTCCAGTAAGCTCCCTGGACGACCGGACGCGTCCGGTGGCCTGTGACCGGACGCGCCACGCGTCCGATCAAACAACTGAAAAACACGCAGACACTGGACACTGACCGGACGCGTCAGGTCAAACAGTGACCGCGTCCGGTGCAGCGTCCGGTCACCACTGTGACCTCCGTTCGCCTCCGTTTGAATTCCGTTTGATTTCCGACTTCCGGCGTAGTGGAAAATAGGCATTTCATTTCCCCGAAATCGCCTGAATCCCGCGCTCGCACGCTCGCCTGAATACCTTTGCCTTGATCACGTAGGGTTGCGTCCAAATCCAAGTGTGGCCATCATGATCACCATGTCCATCTTGCCACCAACCTTGGAATGTACTAATCCTCATATGCTACATACAACTTAGGCATAGGATTAGTACTTAGGCATTGTCACTAATTACCAACACCAAACATAGGACTTTCACTCTCCCACAACATCAACCAGTGCCTCAAGTCGACATACCCTCTGAGGTCTGAAAGCAATACCACTGTTAACTAAGGCCCTGTAGAAGTCCTCCTGAAGTGGGGTATAGAAACCCTCTGAAGCTCTGTGATCTCTGACAGGTGGAAACCAACGGCTGACCTCCACGAACCTCAAACTCTGCACCTGACGTGCTGTAGCAGCCCTCAGGTCAAAACGCTCGACCGGGGGTGAACCTCTAACTCTGGGAGGAGGACGTGCTCCACGACGCTAGCCCTCTGGCCTAGGTGTCACCTGAGTACGAGCACGTGTGGAGCGACGACGTGGTGGAGACTGAGCTGGCTGCTCCTCTGTATCCTCTGTAGCCTGTGGAGCCTCGGTATCCTGTGGAGCCTCTGTAGCCTCTGTCGGCTCTGCAGGTGGATCAACTGACATCTGCTCTGTAGCTCTAGTATCCTCAGTACCCTCTGTAGCCTCAGTGCCGAGCTGTCGACCTTCAAGGTGAAAGCGACGCTCGCCTATGTGTATGCCACTGCGTCTGCCACCTCTCTCTGCCTGCTCTACAGCATCTGCCACGGCCTGAGCAACCTCTGCCTCTGAAGGTGTCCTCTTCTTCTTTCTGGCCATCATCTTGATGCGCTTTCCACGCGCAATCTCATCACGACGAGGAGGACTGTTGTCCCCGTCACCAGGAGCACCACCGGCGTTCTTGCAACGCACCATGCTGATCAACTGACTGAGAACCTCAGAAAGATGGTGAACTGACACTCGAGAGGCTTGGCCTCAATCCGTATCCGCAGGCTTGGCCTCGGATTCAGCAAACAGATCTGACCCTGACACACCGACTGACTTGCTGCACCGATGGAATAGAAAGATATACTTTAAGCACATATATGACTAAAAGGTGCGAATACCCTAGAGATAGCAAGCATGTGAGATACGAAGTGAAATGTGACGCGAAGCTACCTCGGATCGACGAGACGACGGTGAGAGGAAGCGGTGACCTAGGTCGCGAGAATCCCCGAATTCGACGATCGAGCTCTGAAAGGACCGAGTCGAGATAATCAATGGATGAATACGATCAAGGTTAGCCCTAACAACGGAATTGACGAGACTTGAACGAAAACGAACGAGTCGTCACCTGAAGCGAGGGTTTCGAGCAAACCCTAGGCTAGGGTTAGGGCAAACCCTAGGTGAAAAGCACGGCCGAAAGTGGATGAGGAGTTGCTTGGGCTGGCACGGGGGGAGGAGCTGCGGCTGGAGATGCCCACGGCGGCGGAGGACTGGCCGGCGGCGCGCGGCGCGGCGAGGACGGCTGTGGCGCGCGGCTGCGGTGAGGCAGCGGGCAGCACGGGCGTGAGGAGGAGTGAGCGCGCACGGGCGGCTGGGCGAGAAAGGTGTGCGGCCGGGAGCCTTGGCGAGTTCGCCGGCGGCAAGCACGACGGCAGGGCGCGGCGGAAATCGGCGAAACGGCGGCCTAGGGCGAGCGGCGGCGGTGGCTTCGGTCGGGTGAAAAAATAGATCGAGAACGAACGGTTTTATGAGGGGCTCAGATCCGCTCGACATGCGATGACCGGACGCGGTGGTCGATATGACCGGACGCGGTGGTGCAGCATCCGGTCACACTCCAGTAAGCTCCTGGAGTGACCGGACGCGTCCGGTGCGGACTGACCGGACGCGGTCAGAGTCCGGTCGTTGAGAGCTCGGGAATTCATCGCGGATGACCGGACGCGGTGGTGGAAGCCGGGACCGGACGCGGTGGTCGTCAGAGGCGCGTCCGGTGCAGCGTCCGGTGACTAGGTCTGGAATTGGTCTTCTGGATGACCGGACGCGCTGGTGGACGCCGGGACTGGACGCGGTGGTGAAGCATCACTACGTCCGGTGAAGCGTCCGGTCCAGCGTCCGGTCGCCGTTCTTCGCCCTTCTTCGTTCCGAACTTCGACGCGATTTCTCCCAATCAAGTTCCAATTCAAAGAGACACAAATAAACACCAATTGGAACCTGATATGAGTGACCTCACTCAAACCCTCAATTTTTTCAAAATAGTTTGCCTTAGGCTAGTATTATTTTTACGAAAATAGGCAATAAACACCCGAGGAGCAACGTATGGCCATGCAATAGAGTTTTTGGACCTTTAGGAGCGTCAAATGCTCTCTCTATCCATGGACGAACACAGAGGTTGCTCAAAGCGAAACCGAAAAGAAACGACAAACAAACAACCATGCATATGCAATGCAATACGAGAAAGTAAAGCTACGTTGCTTGTCAAGTTTGATCCACGGTTAGGCTTCTTCACTCCTCCAAAGGAGGGTTATCGTAACCGTGTTAGCCAAGCCCTAAATGCATTGCGATAAAATAAACATGACATATAATACAATGCAATGCAAGGGACAACACACGCTCATTTTTTAAAGTTGCTTGAATCAAGCACATTAAGTTCACTTCTTAGCCTACAAAAGGTAGCCTCATCCAACGGTTTAGTGAAGATATCCGCTAATTGATTTTCACTTCGTACACCTTCTAGTGATATGTCATTTTTAGCAACGTGATCTCTTAGAAAGTGATGGCGGATATCAATGTGCTTGGTGCGAGAGTGTTGTACCGGATTGTTAGCAATTTTAACGGCACTTTCATTGTCACATAAAAGTGGCACCTTTTCAAGAACAATTCCATAGTCTAGGAGAGTTTGTTTCATATATAAGATTTGTGCACAACAAGCCCCCGCGGCAATGTATTCCGCCTCAGCGGTGGACAAAGCCACACTATTTTGCTTTTTAGATGACCAAGATACTAAGGATCTCCCAAGCAAATGGCACCCTCCGGATGTGCTTTTTCTATCAATTTTGCAACCGGCATAATCCGAATCAGAATAGCCAACTAGTTGGAATCTAGCTCCTTTGGGATACCAAAGACCAATGCTTGGGGTGTGCTTAAGATATCTTAGGATTCTTTTTACGGCACTTAAGTGAGGTTCTTTAGGGCACGCTTGGAAGCGAGCACACATGCACACACTAAACATGATATCGGGCCTAGATGCGGTAAGGTACAACAAGCTACCAATCATAGAACGGTAGAGAGTTTGATCAACCGGTTTACCTCCCTCATCTAGGTCGAGATGTCCATTTGATGGCATTGGGGTCTTGATTGGCTTGCATTCTTCCATCTTGAATCTTTTGAGAAGATCCTTGGTATACTTTTCTTGAGAGATGAAAATCCCTTCTCTCATTTGCTTGACTTGAAAACCAAGGAAGAATGTGAGCTCACCAATCATTGACATCTCGAACTCCTTCGACATCAATTCACCAAATTCCTTGCAATAATCTTCATTTGTTGACCCGAAGATGATATCATCAACATATACTTGACAAATGAAGATCTCCCCATTAAGCTTCTTGGTGAATAGTGTGGTGTCGACCTTCCCGATGATGAAGCCCTTCTCAATGAGGAAGTCCCGGAGGCGCTCATACCACGCTCTAGGGGCTTGCTTGAGCCCATATAGCGCCTTGGACAACCTATAAACATGATTAGGATATCTAGGGTCTTCAAACCCGGGAGGTTGATTGACATAGACTAGTTCATTTATAAAGCCATTTAAGAATGCACTTTTCACATCCATTTGATATAGTTTCATATCATGATGTGATGCATATGCAAGAAGGATACGAATGGCTTCAAGTCTTGCAACGGGTGCAAAAGTCTCTCCAAAATCAAGACCTTCAACTTGAGAGAACCCCTTTGCAACTAGTCTTGCCTTGTTCCTCACCACTATGCCTTGGTCATCTTGCTTGTTTCGGAACACCCACTTGGTTCCAATGACTCTTGCACCTTTAGGATGCTCTTCAAGTGTCCATACTTGATTGCGGGTGAAGTTGTTCAATTCTTCATGCATGGCATTCACCCAATCCGGATCTTGAAGAGCTTCTTCTACATTCTTAGGTTCAACACAAGAGACAAAAGAGTGATGTTCAACAAAAGAAGCTAGCTTTTGAGATCGAGTCATTACTCCCTTTGTAGGACTCCCTATGATGAGTTCTTGTGGATGTGCTTGGAGTAGAGGTGAATTTCTTCTATCAACCACTTGAGGAGGTGGATGGGGAGCATCAACATCTTGAGCTTGTGCCTCGGCTTGTTCATGAGAGACATAAGTATCTTCATTTTCAACTCTCTCATTCTTGTCATCATCTTGAGGCACACGTGATGAAGATGGTGGATCAATGATTTGCACATCGTCTTCATCATCTTTTGGCTTGATGTCTCCCACGGGCATGTTCTTCATGGCCTCCCTCAAGGGTTCATCACCTACATCATCACAATTCTCAATTGCTCCTTGAGAGCCGTTAGACTCATCAAATTCCACATCATATGTTTCTTCAACCAAACCGGTGGCATGGTTAAATACTCTATATGCTTTGGACTTTGATGAGTAACCAACAAGAAAACCAATATCACAACGTCTTTGAAACTTCCCTAGGTGTTGACGCTTCTTGTAGATGTAGCATTTGCAACCAAACACCCGGAAGAATGAGACGTCCGGCTTCTTCCCATTAAGCAACTCATAGGGGGTCTTGCCAAGAAACTTTTGGAGGAAGAGGCGATTTGAAGCATAGCATGCGGTGTTGATTGCCTCAGCCCAAAACTTTTCCGGAGTGTTGTACTCATCTAGCATTGTTCTTGCAAGGGTGATCAAAGTCCGGTTCTTTCTCTCAACTACACCATTTTGTTGAGGAGTGTAGGTTGAAGAGACCTCATGCTTGATTCCAATTTCATCACAATAAGCTTCAATGTTGGTGTTGTCAAACTCTTTGCCATTGTCACTTCTAATTTTCTTTATCTTGACTTCAAATTCATTTTGAGCTCTCTTTGCAAACTTCTTGAAGCAACTTGCCACTTCGGATTTGTCATGAAGGAAGAAGGTCCATGTATATCTTGAGTAGTCATCCACTATCACAAGACAATAGAGATTACCACCCAAGCTCTTGTAAGTTGTAGGCCCAAACAAATCCATGTGTAGAAGTTCTAGTACTCTTGAGGTTGACATGAAAGCTTTGGTTGGATGAGTGTTTGCAACTTGTTTGCCCGCTTGACATGCACTACAAGGTTTGTCCTTTTCAAACTTAACATCCTTCAATCCTCTCACTAGTTCTTTCTTCAATAGCTTATTGAGAGTGCTCATTCCAACATGTGCAAGCCTCCTATGCCAAAGCCAACCAAGTGAAGTCTTGGTGAACAAACATGTCATCAAATTTGCATCTTCGGAGGTGAAGTCAACAAGATAAAGATTGTTGTATCTAAAGCCCTTGAATATCACTTGCTTGTCATCTATCTTTGAAACTTCCACTTCATTTGGTGTGAACAAGCATTGGAAGCCAAGGTCACAAAGTTGCCCAACGGATAATAAGTTGAAACTCAATGAAGCAACATAGAGCACATTTGAGAGTGAGTGATCATTTGATATTGCAATCTTGCCTATACCCTTGACTTTGCTCTTTGAATTATCTCCAAATGTGATCTTCTCTTGACATATCCCATTCTCTTCAATGGAGGTGAACATACGAGGATCACCGGTCATATGTTGAGTGCAACCACTATCAATAACCCAATGAGATCCACCGGTCTTGTAGTTCACCTACACACAAGAGATCAAGCTTTTTGTTTAGGGACCCAAACTTGAGAGGGGCCCTTGACTTTCTCAACTAGTGACTTGGCAACCCATATTTTTTTGGCCTATTCTTGTTTTGGGGACCCAAAAACATGACTTTCATCTTTCCATTTGAATCTTTTCTTAGCATATAATGAGCATTGAAGGCAAAGGGTCTAGCATGCTTGGGCAAGGGTTGTGGTGGTGGAGTTTTGCATTCATGAGCAAAGTGACCTTCTTGACCACAATCAACACATCTCTTTGGCTTGGGCTTTGACTTGCTTTGTTGTTGTTGAGCTTTTGCCTTCTTCTCTTGATTTGCCAAGTACCCAATACCACTTCTATCCATCTTCATTACGGTGTTCATGAGGAGCTCACTTTGCAAATATTGACCTCTTGTGAACTTGCTTAGACCGGTCTTGAGATGCTCTTTTTCTTGCTTGAGCTTCTTGTTCTCTTCAATGAGTGACTCATTTGTTGTTTGCTTCTCAAGAGCCATCAAACCTTTAAGCTTCTTGTTCTCATTTGCAAGCTTCTCATTCTCACACTTGATCTTGGCATAATCATCATAGTTGCTTGACTCAACCACACTCTTGCCTTTGCTACTAGAACCTTGCTCAATGCTTTCAATGATCAAGTCATCACATGATGTAGCTATATCACACTTAACAACATTGTTAGTAGCATCATGTGTCTCAAGAGCAAGTTCATTAGCAACCATAAGACTATCATAGTCAATTTTTAATGTGGTGTATTTGTCTTTTAGAGAGCTATGTCTAGTGATGAGCTCATCATGCTTCTTCTCAAGTTTATCATGTTGATCTTTAAGCTCTTTATTAGAGGTTTTGAGCTCTTTGAGAGTAGAAGACATAATTTCATTTTGATCTCTAAGCTCACCACTAGTCTTTTGAGCATTTTCAAGCTTAGATGAGAGTGATTCATTTTCATTTTGAAGATCATCATTTTCACTTCTAGTCCTTCTTATGATTTTAGTGTATTTGTTTAGCAATTTTACAAGTTCATCATA
Source organism: Saccharum hybrid cultivar R570 (assembly GCA_038087645.1). Classification (NCBI taxonomy): domain Eukaryota; kingdom Viridiplantae; phylum Streptophyta; class Magnoliopsida; order Poales; family Poaceae; genus Saccharum; species Saccharum hybrid cultivar. The sequence continues at coordinate 6,289,746 of JAQSUU010000198.1, forward strand.
AGAAGGTGCATCATATTCATCATCACTATCACTATCATCATCATCATCACTATCATGGTTTTGTACCTTTCGTTCACCCTTGGCCATAAGGCATAGGTGAGTAGTAGACGATGATGGTGAAGAAGGCGGTGAAGGTGGTGATGAAGATGTCGGTGAAGATGATGGCCCCATCACAAAGGCGGCAACCTTCTCTTTCTCATCATCGCTCTCATCTTCGGAGGAGTCACAAGATGATTCAATGTCGGTGAGCCAATCACCAACAATATATGCCTTTCCTCCCTTCTTCTTCTTGTAGAACTCCTTCTTTTTGCCATCCTTCTTCTTGTATGGCTTGTTCTTCTTCTTCTCATCTTCTTCATCACTTGAATCATTTTTCTTGCCCTTGTTCTTGTTCTTGAACTTGTCTTTTGGTGGTCTAGGGCATTGATGAGCTAGGTGGCCAAGTTCACCACAATTGTAGCAATCCATCTCCGAGATGGGCTTTCTCTTGCTACTTGTGAAGAATTTCTTTTTCTTGCCGTCGAACTTGATGCCACTCTTGTTGAGCTTCTTTAGCATCTTGGTGGTCTTTCTCACCATGAGTGCAAGTGATTCATCATCGACATCACTTTCACTTGAGCTTTCTTGCACAATCATGGCTTGGCCCTTCTTCTTCTTCTTGTCATGGCTAGCTTTGAAGGCCAAGTCTTTCTTCTTAGAAGATGATGAGCCCTCTTCCGGAGTGATGTGCATGTACATCTCATGAGCATTGATCTTCCCCAATACTTGTGTCGGAGTTGCGGTGGAGAGATCACTTTGATGAAGCACGGTGACAATGTGACCATACTTCTCAACGGGAAGAACACTCAAGATCCTCCTTGCAACATCTGATTGACTCATTTGAGTGAGCCCAAGAGCATTGAGGTCCTCTACAAGAACATTCAAGCGAGTGTACATGTCATTAGCACTTTCTTTGGGAAGCATCTCAAAAGAATTAATTTTCTTTAAAGCAATATGATAGCGTTCCTCACGCTCACTCTTAGTTCCCTCATGGAGAGCACAAAGATTCTCCCACAAATCATGAGCGTTCTTTGCATTACGCATACGATTGAAGATATCTTTGCCTAAGCCCCGGTAGAGTGCATTTTTGGCCTTTACATTCCACCGGTCGTACTTCTCCTCGTCACCAATGGGGTTTGCGGGATCCTTGATAGCGGGAAGCCCTTGGGTTGCGGCTCTAAGGCACCCGACATCTATGGCTTCGAGATACGCCTCCATGCGGATTTTCCAATATGGAAAATCATCCCCCTCAAAGGTGGGAGGTGGTCCTTCCCCGTTAGACATCTTGCTCTAGGCGGTAAAGCCTAAATTAGGAGCAACACGGCTCCGATACCAATTGAAAGGATCAAGATGCCCAAGAGGGGGGGTGAATTGGGCTTTTCTAAAAATTAATTGCAAGAATTAAATCCTACAAGCCGGAATTCACCCCTAGTGCCTACTTGTGTTCCTAGAGAGTCTACCGATAAAAAGTTTTGCACCCTAGTTTCCAATCCTAATCTAGCATGGCAATTCTAGGAATGAAAAACAAGCAATGAAAGTAAATACGAGAATGTAATTGCTTGAATGTAAAGGGGCAAGGAACACGGCGATGTTTTTCCGAGGTATCGGAGAGTCGCCACTCCCCACTAGTCCTCGTTGGAGCACCCGCGCAAGGGTGTCGCTCCCCCTTGATCCGTGCAAGGATCAAGTGCTCTCTACGGGTTGATTCTTCGACACTCCGTCGCGGCGAATCACCCAAAACCGCTCACAACATGAGTTGGCTCATCCACAAGCTCCGCCGGATGATCACCAAACTCCCAATCACCACCAAGCCGTCTAGGTGATGACGATCACCAAGAGTAACAAGCTAGAACTCTCACTTGACCACAACGAGCCCAAATAAGGAGATGGATGCACACTTGCTACTCTCTAATCACTAGTGAGGAACTCTCAAACTTTGATTCTCAAATCTCTATCCTCACTAGAGCTCTTGCACTCCCTTGCACTCTAAAGGGTTTTCTCAGATGTTTGAATGAGCAAGAGAGCTCTAAAGAGGTGGAGGGGTTGTATTTATACACCCCTCAAAGAAAACGAACCGTTACTTTCTGACACGGGCTGACCGGACGCGCCGGTCGAACTGACCGGACGCGCCGGTCGCCCGTAACGGTCAAAACGCGATTTTCAACTGAACGACCGGACGCGCCGGTCAGGGGTGACCGGACGCTTCCGATCGTGCAAAGGAGCTTACTGTGATCGCACCGGACGCGAGGCCGCGTCCTGTCGGTGATGACCGGACGCGTCCGGTCGTCACTGGACCTTACTGGACTGTGACCGGACGCGCCGATCACCTCCAGATCGCGTTCGACGGGTGTTCTCCACAGGTGACACGTGTTGGCCGCTGACCACCGCGTCCGGTCCTCGCGAGGACCGCGTCCGGTGGTCAGAGCCGAAACCCTAGCCGCGGTTACGTACTGACCGGACGCGTCCGGTCATGCCGAGGACCGCGTCCGGTCAGTGGGAAAACAGCCCGAAACTTACCGAAACGCGTCGCAACTTCAACCAAGTTGCTTCCAACTGAACTTTGAGCTATTCTAGGGTTGCCTAGCGCCAAGTTTAACAAGTGTGCACCACACCTAAACATAGGACTCGCCTAGGTCAAGCTACCCGTTCATGCCCCCTTTATAGTACGGCCAAAAGAGAAAAACGAAGATCCTAACGACTATTCCGAATGTGTCTCAACACCTCGACATCCGGAACTAACCGTCCTTAATCTTGACGTCACTCTTTTGAAAACCGAAACGATTTCCATCAAGGGACACGAATACCATGGTGCCCAAAGCAGTTATCACCTCCATGACCTAACTTACCAAAGTTTCTGCAAAACACACGTTAGTCATGGTAATAAAGCGTTGTCATCAATTGCCGAAACCAAACCTCGGGGCCTAGATGCTTTCAACATTGAACCAACATATGGGCCTCACATGTAAGGGCCAGGTCACTGCACAGTCAGCGTGCCACGTCAACCTACAGAGTGGGTTGGGACCCGTCTAGGCCTAGATAACACCCGAAGCCAAATTCATAGACCCAGAAATAACATTTTAAGAGGGAGTGGTGAAAACATGGTGAAAAAAAGAAAATAGCAATATATTGAACTAACATATGGGCTCCACATGTAAGGGCCACGTCACTGCATAGTTAGCATGCCACGTCAACCTGCGGAGTGGGTTAGGACCCGTTTCTACTTGGATAATACTCGAAGCCAAGTTCATGGACTCAGAAATAACATTTTAAGAGTGGAGAAATCTAGATGACACCTCTTGCCAACTTGAAAGACCGGCTATGAATTTTTCCACTTTAGATAATTATACACAAAAACAATAATTTTCATTGCCGTTTTCAATTTGATTGGTCTAGGAATGCTTGTAAACATGATTTGGATACTTTTAAAGTGAGAATAACATGTTTTGATATAATAACAAACAGCATGATACAAAGATTTGTAGTAGCCTAGGTTGCCAGGGTTCTTTTTATTGAATTTTCCCAAGAGCTATACTTAGGGTAAGTAGGATAAATCTCCTCTAGCTTAAGTTTGATAGACGAACCGGTTCCTGGTAAGAAACGGGGAAGCTGCCGCGAGCAGAGGATATATTATGCCATGAAACTGGAAATTTTGCGATTGAGAGTTCCAAATAAACAAGAACTGCTTAGGGCCTGTTTAGTTAGTAAATTTTTTTGCAAAAAACCACTATAGCAGACTGTAGCATTTTCGTTGTTATTTGGTAATTAGTGTCCAATCATACACTAACTAGGCTTAAAAGATTCGTCTCATGATTTACAGCTAAACTGTGTAATTAGTTTTATTTTTTATCTGTATTTAATACTTCATGCATGTGTCCAAAAATTGATGTGACAGGAATCTGAAATTTTTTGGAAAAATTTTTAGAAACTAAACATGCCCTTATTGCTCCACGGTCGATTTAAACTTCATCAAATTGGAGGCGGCGCGTGTCGGTTGGCACGATCGTGTGGTCCCAGCCCTTGGTTAATTAACGCTTGAAAATATTCCCGTCGCTTTCCGACCCGCGTGTACACTTCGTATATAAAAATCGGGTCCGGCACTTCTTGAGCTCCCACGAGGCCACCAGCCCACGACCCACGTTTTCCTCCAGTTCTTTCGTAGTTTCGTTCTTTGTAGGCAGCTATCCTTACAGGTCCTATAGATCACGGTGTTCTTGCTAGTACATCCCAATTCCCGACCACAGCGGCACAGTGATCCTAGAGCAGCAGGCATTTGCTTTTGCAATGGCGTTCTGCGCGGATTTTGCTGCGCTCCGGCCGTCGCCCACCGACGTCCGTGTCATCACGTCCGACGGGAGCACCATCCGTGCGCATTCCTCCGTTCTTGTGAGCGAGGCTTTCCTGTTCCTTCTTCGTGTGTCAATTCATGCGGATCGATTTCCGCCGCTGATTAGATTTCTCGCTATGCCCGCGTGCGTAAATCATCCGACGATGGCGGGATCAAGGCCGCGGCGTCGCCGGTGCTGGAGCGGATGATCGTGGGCGCGCGCCGCGGGTGGGACGCCGACTGCACCGTGCGCGTCCTCGGCGCGCCCTCCGACGCCGTCGCCGCCTTCCTCCGCTTCCTCTACTCCAACCCCAGGTAACAATAACGGCAACTACCAACAGCATGTCAGCATGCCACGGTGCGCGCGGCCTGTCCCGGCCGCTTGCCCCGCCGGAGTAGATCCTCCTCGCTGATCGTCGGTCGTGCGTGCGTGATGCAGGGCGGCGGCGGGGGAGTGGGCGGAGGACGCGGTGGGCGCGCATGGGCCGGCGCTGCTGGCGCTGGCGCACGCGTACCGTGTGCCGTGGCTGAAGCGGCGCGCGGAGGCCGCGGTGGCGGCGCGGCTGACCGCGGAGCGCGCGGTGGACGCGCTGAAGCTGGCCGCGCTCTGTGACGCGCCGCGGCTGTACCTGGCGTGCGCGCGCCTCGCGGGCAAGGACCTGGACGCCGTGGAGCGGTCCGAGGGGTGGCGCTTCGCGGGCCGCCACGACGCCGCGCTCCGGCTCAACCTGCTCCAGCTCCTCCACGACGCCGACCAGGTGCGCATGGACCATATCTCCATGATGAGTCATCGTTGACAGCTCTTGATGGCTTGCTGAATGCCAACAGTTCCATGACACACCAGCTTCTGTATGAGATAGTTCCTGCCCACCTAAAAATCTATTGAGTTTTCACCTAGTCAGATGCTGTACTGATATAGCGATGTCTCATTGCCTGATAGAAAGTTAGAAACAAAGATAACCCAACCATGCTGCTAGTTAACTTAGCACATCAATTGTGCACAGAGTGATGCAATCCTGAATTCATTTCAACTTGACACTAGAGTTTGGCACCCATCCTCCCATGGTACACACGTAGAGTCCAAATGCTGCTGTGCTCCAAATAGACAGCACAGAAATACAAATCGACCACGAGTACCACGATTCCGCACATCCCTTCCCGTTTCCTGACGCGGACACGTCCATCTCAACCATTTTCTTTTCCCTGACACTGACAGAGAAAGAAGAGGTGGGAGAGGGAGCGTGCGTCGCAGCACGTGTACGGGCAGCTCAGCGACGCCATGGCTTTCCTGGACCGCATCTTCGCTGGCGAGGGGTCGTGCGAGGACGAGGACGGCGTCCGCCGGGGGCTCGAGCAGCTCATGCGGCACTTCGCCGCGTGCGGCGGCAGGACCAGGAAGCCCGCCGCCTGCCCGCGCTGCAGGCGCGCGTTCCAGCTCCTCCGCCTCCACGCCTCCGTCTGCGACCGCGCCGGCGACGGCGACGGCGGCGAGCCCTGCAAAGTTGCCTTGTGCAGGTAAATGCCATACAGATGAATCATCACACAACAATGTCGTGTAAAAAAATGTTTCTTTTTCATTTCTTTTTGGTGTGCATGTGGACGAGCTGTAGAGGCAGTTGGTAGCAACACCAACAACACGAGGGAACAGTGCACAATTCTGTGGCTGCAAGTGTTTTGTCCCTCTGCTGAAGACTAGTTTTTTTTTTCGTACATTTGCACATGTGAATGGCATGAAAGAAAAAGAAACCTCGAGGACCATCTGACTATTCCTGAAAGTGCATGCGTTAGTAGAAAGCATCCACCGTAACCTTATACGGAGTACACTAGTAGTTTATGTACATGTGCCTTTTTCCAAAAACCGTTTGCTATGAATCTGAAGTGATTTTTGTTTCCTATTCCAGCAACCTCAAGGCCAAGATGCAGGAAGAGGGAGTGGACAAGACATGGAAGCTTCTTGTGAAGAAAGTGACCAGGGCTAGGGTGATGTCTGCTCTGGCCAGCAGGGAGGTACCAGAGGTTGTGAAGAAATCATGGGCGAAATACAGCTGCCGTAGAGCTGCCAGATGCGTGTAGGCCAAGATGCAGGAAGAGGGAGTGGACAAGACATGAAGGAAATACTAGTCCTGTACGTGTGCTTTGGCAGTATTCCTACTGTATTTTTTTGTGTGTAGGATACAGAAGCCACACTCTGCAGATGCGTGTAACCAAAAGAAGCTTGATGCCTGTATATATCCTTGTGGTGATGTTGGGATGGCGCCAAAGTTCAGTATGTACTCATAATACATTCATATTGATTCATGGATTTCGATCAAAAAGAAAAAGAATACATAAGATATTGCTTATTGCGTTTTGTTAATTTTTTTTCTCGATCGGGTGTTTAGCCCGTTTTCCATTAAGAGAGAAAGGGTTTCAAACGAAATACACCAACGATTTGTAATGGTGGCGAGGAGGCATCATTAACAAACCGGAGAAGCCCTAGCTAGTGGAGTCTGCTCACTCTTAAAAAAAACCATTTTAATTAGGGCTAAACAACTTAACGAAAAACTCAAGCATACCATTATGAGAAGAATTTTTAGTTTCAGAACTACAAAAGTTATGACACTAGATTTAAGCAAAAGGGGTCGCTTTTTATTTAGCATCTACTTCAAAAAGTTATATGATTTTGTTAGATCTCTAGGCATTTTAGTTTCAAAACTATGAAACTTATGATACCATTCCAAGTAAAATGGACCCTTCTTGATTTTTATATCGATTTTACAAAAATATATAAGACCTTTGGAAATCCATAAGCTCTTCCTTATTAATCACCAAGAGAGGATAACAATATGAGTCAACCGTCATGTCATTGGCATATACATAGAAAGTGTTCACAACGAGCCAACAATATTAGCGTGTCCATTTAGGGGTTGTTTGGATCACAGCCTCCGGCAGCATATCTGGCTAGGCAAGTGATCCTGGCCTTGGCGACGGCACCATCCAAACAGCCCCTTAGTCATGCCAACACATGTAATATGACCGTAGTGGCGAGTCATGCCATGATCTTTGACGTGACTTAAAAGGGAAAAGGGTGGTTCTTAAAATATCGGCGAGACCCTACCGCGCTCGCGGCAGCCTCCCTCTTCCCCTCCCCCTCCCGCCGCCACCTTCTTCTCTAACTTCGACGAACGGCCATGACGCCCCTGCTCTGACTTGGCTCGGCCGCCTCGACCACTGCCAGGGCCTTGAATCGTCCGTCTCCATCCCTACCGTCTGGCCTACCTGCCTCCTTCGGTCGGCGATTCTATACCTACCGGAGTTGGAGAAGATAGAGAGGGAGATGCTAGATTTAGAGAAGAGAAAATTTGAGTGTGATGGAGTCCTCCAAATCACACGAGTGAGGGATAGCTTTTACTTTTAAAAAATCAAGTCAAGCTATACACGGCAACACGGGCTAAGGCACGCCAACTACCTCGTTTGACTTGGCGACCAATGCAAAAGCATCATCCTGCTTTGCAAACGCCGAAAAAATATTTTAATGGGACCACGGAGCGAGTAGAGAGAGAGAAAAAGGCTACATCTTTTGGTTGGCGAGCACAATCCTCGATCGTGACCTCTTTGTTGAAAAGGTTAGCATCGAGACATCGACTTCTGATTGACAATTTGGTATTGTAGCAAGTTTTTGTGTAGACAGACCTCACAGCAGCTCTAAGTGGGTTCATACTGTTCATGTAATTTCTCTACTTTCAGTTACGGTATTACTCGCCGACAGCTAACCACATTAATTTGGTACACATAGAAAAAACTACGTATCTACAAAATCACAACATATTATAATTTGGAATGAAGGGAGTACGTTAGAGAAGCTTATTGGAATGAAGAGAGTACATTAGAGAAGCTTAACTTTGAATAAAAATAAAAATGATATGCTATATTACTATTACTGATTAGAGGCTCCAACGGAGGCTCACGTTAATTCTCACCAGACGCGCTAGAAAAAAGATAAATCCTAGAAATTCTCACAGACATCTAGCCATCGATTTAATGATGTTCAATCATCTCCAACAATACTAGCCATTGGATCAATTTAGTTTTCTAAAGAATTACCCACCACTGCCATTATAAAATTAAATTAAATTAAAATACTTGCCTAACTCATTTACCAAAAAAATCCCGTCTTTAACTGCGTTTTCTTGGAACTCATCTAATCTAACATAGCACATCGCAATTTCAGCTTCTCCCGTTGCTCTCCCCAGAGTTACGATTCCTGTCAGCGGCGAGCCAACGACATGCCATGCCATACGTACAAAGATGGCTTCGCCGACAGCTGTTGTGGGAGCGGGCAAGAATTTCAGTGCCTCGGTGCTTGAGAATCTCGCGAGTGCATTACTAATCCTCCTGCTGGAGTTCGCATTGCGGATGTGGAGAAACAGGCAAGAGGGGCATCAAGCACTAACGTCTCAAGTCCCAGATTGAAGCAGCCGATTGGTACCGGCAAACGTCGGCAACGTCATCTGCCTGAGGACTACAGACAAGCATCATCAACATCAAGCCAATGGACAGGCGCAAGATCTAGCGTGTGCCTGCGCTGTGAGTCCACACATGGTGCCCTCTCAATCTGCTAGATGAAATCTCATGGGCGGTGGCATGGTCTGCAACTGCAATAATGTGCAGGAGAAAGTTGATCCTGCATACATGCATGTGCGTACTTCACTGCTTGGTGGCATCCTGGGAGGCCAGGAAGAATCAATTTCCATGTGTTGCCTCTCGCAGTTGATCATCTTCATCCAGGACACTTTCCTTTGTTCGTCAAAGACATTGCTTTCTACTAAGGTTGCATCCCTATGTATCGACCTGATGACCTCCAAGTTATGCAAGGCGATGCCCCAATGGCAAATATAAGCTTGGTTAGAACGAGAAAAGTAGGAAACACATCCAAACCATGGACATTTTTCTGGTGCCCTTCTTGGATATGTAATATAGACTATAGTTGTATTCCCCCTGTTCGGCTGAGCTTATCAGCACGGCTTATCAGCCGTGGAACAGTGTTTTTCTCTCACAGCAAATCAGCCACAGCCGGCTTATAAGCCAAAAAAACAGCCTGCCGAACAGGGCCATTGTTTTTGTTAAATAACAAGTTCTGTCACCATCTTATGATTATTGTTGTTTCCCCAGGCAATATACAATGTCAACCAGCTGTATATAGGAAGACTAGAGCTTGGGCCTAAGATATATATAATGCTTGATTTGCAAGGAGTGTACCAGCTGAGGTGCCCGTCATCAAAAGGTAATGCATCCACGTATCTCTACGTAAACAATATAACTGAAGTATTATATTTCCTAATCATTTACTTTATGGGAAAAAGCTAAAATCCGCACCTATATGAGTTACATAAGTTAATATGATCACTTAGGGTGTGTTTAGTTGAGAAAAATGGGGTGAAAAGTTACTGTAGCACTTTTCGTTGTTATTTGGTAAAATTTGTCCAACCATAGATTAATTAGACTCAAAAGATTCGTCTCGAACTTTACAGACAAACTATGTAATTAGTTTTTTTTTATCTACATTTAATGCTCCATGCATGCGTTCAAAGATTCGATGTGATGGGTGGAAGAGGAAATATTTTGGGTTCGCATGCCAAGTGAACACAGCCTTAGAATTAAACAACTTAGGAAAAGTGCTTTACTGATCAGCCAACAAAACAATAGTGCTGCCAGTCTTGGAAGGAGCAATATGTTGCAGAGCATCTCGATCCAAGAACTTTCCTATCCAACCTCTTTAAATTCAAAATTAAGGTCTACTGTGCAATAAAAATTACCCTTTAATAGTTTCTCTATCCAACATCTTATACTTAGTGGTAGCCTAAATCTTCCTTCCTTTCCCTTAAATTTATAGTCATATGCACCCTATATCTTATTTGAGATAGGGAAGCTGTTGGATAACAGAAGTATTTAAGGGGAATTTTTTGTTTGGATGCACCCTATACGAGTATATGGGAGATTAAGTTTAGGAGGGCTCATGGAGATAAGGAGGTATTTTATTAGTCACTTTCAAATTACAACAACATTAATTAATTAAAATCACATTAAAATTCCACAGAACATATGGTTACTATTGTGTTATTTTGCCTATGAGATTATGGAGGGCATGGTATAACATAGGACATTAGTCACTTTTTTTATAAAAAAAAGGTAACAATACGTTGTAAAATTCACAATTTAGGAAACAAAATCAAAATCAGTAGCACTTAAAAGTGTAACCAAAATGGATGCATAAATTTGGCGGGCCAATTATTGTTACCTGTATTTATCAAAGCAATCACCCTTTAATCATCCAGATGAATGTCTTTATTAAGGGTGCATGCTTTTTTTTGTATTTATGAATTGTAACGGTGCTTCTACTATACTACTCCCTCCATCCAGGAAAGAATGCAATTCTAGCACAATGTCACGTTTTAGAATTTTAAGTTTGACTAATTATAGATAAAAAAGTATTAATATTTATGATATCAAATAAATACCATTAGATTAATTACAAAATGTATTTTCATTATAAATTAATTTGGAGTCATAAATGCGTATAGTATTTACTAAAAAATTGGTAAAACGTGGACTACTTTTGCTGACACGCAACCGATAGTTGCATTCTTTCCTAGACAGAGGAAGTATAGCGAAAAACTATGAGCATGCAACAGCTAACTCATTGAGATGTGTAAGTCAAATATTTTAGCATTTCATTTAGATCTATATATCATATTTGTATGGTTTCTAGAATGCTAATTTGCATATGCCTTACTTATGATTATGATTAATATATGAACTTTATTTCTTCATGACCTATTAAGTAAGAAAAATGTTTTATTTATAGAAAAAATTAAGGAATATATAATTTACATATCACTAGCCCGTGCAAGTGCATGGGTTGATGGACTAGTTTATCTGAATTTGAAATAGAGTGAGTACTGAACAAGGTAGTGATATCTGTAAGATGCCGCCTTGGACAGTTGTGAACCTCAGTTTTCAGCCAGTGTAGCGTAGTAATTGTACTGTACTTCCTCCGTCCCGAAAAAAAGTCACTGTGGGAATCGTGCTGGTCAAACTTTCTCAACTTTAACTAGGTTTGTAGAAAATGCGTGCAACATTTATATCTCCAAATAACTTTATTATAAAAGTATATTCAACAATCTCTCTAATGATATTAATTATGTATCATAAATATTAATATATTTTTTAAATATATTTGATCAAAGTTAAAAGCTGTTAACTTTTGGGAAACGAGAATGACTCTCTTTTTTTTTTTTTTTTTTGACAAAGGGAGTACTTGCAGAAGAGGCAGCAGCTACCAGCTAGCCTGCACAGGCCCAGGGGCGGAGCTCTCAGTATGGCGCGGTATGGCACTCGCCATACCTTGAATTCTCAGGGATTCCCCTATCTAAATCACCCTCAGCCATGAACACATATATGGACCTGAAGTTCTGTAGCTCTGGAGTCACAACCTGCGGTCAGTGAGCTCTTATCTTTACCTCGTCTTGGGCTGCTCTGCTCTCCTTTTCTTTTACATAAACTGGGGCTGCGGCCCGCGGGAGTGATACTGAGAGAGTGAACGAGATGTCCAGTGGCCTGTGCTCGATGCTTGCAGAGAGCTTTGCAAGTGCTGCAGCGCGGCACAGTGCTGAGGTGTGGCTGCAGTTCGCTTGACGTATAGTGCTAACTGCTAACTACAATAGCATTAGCTGTAGCCGTAATAAGTAATAATCGATCATCTTGAACTGTAGTGCTGGTATGATTTACGAGTGTTCAGTTTTTGCCCTTGGTTTCTTCGAGTATTTTCTGGCCATTGAATTGGAAGCTCCGAAAATTTGGGTGAAACTCCGTTTGTCGATTTTACTTGTATCTTTCTAACTTATCCTAAAAATTTTACAAATATTTTATATTTGAGGATCACAACAACTTATATGTGTATAAAGCATTTTAATGGAGAATCTTACTTCTATGTTATCAACATCGCCATACCTTAATTCTTTTCCGTCCTCCGCCACTGCACAGGCCACAGCGCAGGCGGTGTAAACGAACCACGAGGTACGTACTCTACAGATTACCAGCGTCCACCGTTACATGTTGTGTCTTTTACCTTCGTTAATCTCTGGTCAAAGTCCTAATCACTGGCTTGCTAACTTGCTTGACCCTAGTCTACCACGGAGCCCTAGATAAGCCACGTGATTTTCACTACGATCAACGCCGCTCGCTTCTTGGGTTTCACAGTGCGACTGGTGCAAGGCCCACATGTGAACCGGGAGAAACGAAACGATGAAAGCTACTCCTGGTTCATTCCAGATTTCGAACTCTCATCATGTGCTGATCCATTCTGATCATCAGCACTGTGGCCCTAACTGTGAAACCACTGTCATGTCTGAAGTCTGAACTCTCAACGTTTGCTCTGCAGCCATCTTCGCTTCAGAGTTCAGAGAGAAACGAAAGCAAATGAATGGATGGATGAATGAACGACACCAAACCGGCTCGTTCCTTGGGCTATCATTCAGAGCGCAGCAGCTTCGCAGATGGAAACCAAAACACACCGCGGTTCTCCTTACAAGGTTCAGCAGAAACAAAACATTTTCACTTCTATATATAAGTCCATACCACTGCTATCTATATCATCCTACTACGTACTATGGTCTAATGGTCTATGGTCATGGGGGCAAAACTTGTGTGCACTGAGCTAGAGATGGACGACTGCATGCACACACGGGAGACCAAGAAATGATCACCGACCGACTCGTCGTCGTCGATGAGCTAGCACCTAGCAGCCTAGCAGCTAAGGATCCAGCCGGTTGTTCCTGGGCGTGTGCCGCCGCGCGCTCGCGTAGTCCCTCGTCATGAACCACCGCATCCTCTTCCTCTCCTCGGCCCACTGCTCGGCGTGCTGCTGGTTCCTGTCATGGCGCCCGCTTCTCGCCGCTACCGCCGAGCCTTCTCCTTCCGCGAAACCAAAGACAAGTTTCAGCTTCTCGATCGGTGACAGAAACACAACGGCAGCTGATCACATCACAGTGAAACGAGACGCTGACCAGTGAATGACAGAGCGAGCGACAAAGGGTACTTACCAACAAGCACTTGCTGAAGGAGGAGGGACCTGAAGCTCAGGAGGAAGATGAGAGCGACCAAGCTCACGAGACCAACGAACCTCATGCTGCCGTGTGCCGTCCCTCTCGCTCTCCGTCTCAGTAGAGTAGGGGGTGGGTGGCGGGTGAGCAGGCGTTGTACGCGCGCGCGTGCGTGCATACTGCATATATAATGCAATGCAGGAGCTCATGTCAGAGCATTCCAGCAAGAAGTTGACAGGTCAAATGGCAGGAGACGGATTCAGATAGTTTATTTCAGAAGATTCAGGCCTGGTTTAGATTTCAAATTTTAGAGGCAAAGTTTGCATAGTAAGTGTCTCGTCACACTGTAGCAATTTTGTTTTTATTTGGTAATAATTGTCCAAACATTGATTAATTAGGCTTAAAATATTCTTCTCGCAAAGTACAACAAAACTGTGTAATTAATTTTTGATTTCATCTACATTTAGTACTCCATATATGTGCCGATATTTTGATGTGATGAGGAATCTTCTTTTTGCATAGTGAAATTTAGGAATGAATTTGAGTACCTAAACAAGGCCTCAGAAGAGTCGTGAGCACAACACCTCTGCCATTTCGCCTTTCTTGGCGGCCTCGGGCTTAAACTAGTTTCCCAAGAACCTTACATGTCCTGCGAAGAATCTCTTGTTTCCGGAGCTCATCGGCGAGCGAAACCCAGGTCTGCCTCGCGGTGGCTGCATGCGGTCCTGTCCTGGGCCAAGAGCACATGCACTGCAGACTGCAGAGCTGGCTCAGGTCCCGGAAAACGCCGTCCCCATCAACCAGCGGCATAGCCTAACGACGAGCGAGCCACATGGCATGTATCTAACTTGCTGCACGCACTTGTAGAGCTGTTCTGGTCATTTTTGGATCCATGAAACTTGTAACGAAGCCCTGCTCGCTCGGTACTGGCCCTGTTTTAGTTCCCAAAATATTTTGCAAAATATTTCAGATTCTCATCACATCAAATCTTTGACACATACATAAAACATTAAATATAAATAAAAAATAAAAATAATTATACAGTTTAGTTGTAAATCACGAGACGAATTTTTTAAGCCTAATTAGTCCATGATCGGACAATAATTGCTAAACAATAACGAAAGTGCTACAGTAGCGCTACAGTTACATTTTGCAAAATATTTTGGGAACTAAAGGGCTGGTTTAGTTGAGGGTCTAGCTGCTTCTGATGAATCTCAGCTTTTCTCCATGGCACAGGCATGCTAGCAAACTGAGATCAGCCTGTTTTGATGCAACTTCATTCAAGAAATGATGGCCTATCCCCTTTTTTTCTTTTTTTTTTGAAATATATAGCAGTACTTTTTCATGCATTTACAGAAGTAATCCACTTTTTAACAAAATTACAGAAATGATGCTCCGTTGTAGCACTAAAAATAGTGGGCCTTTTTTTTGTTGCCTTTTCGAAATAGGACTAGTGCCTTTTCAGGCTTTTACAGAAACAATGCCCTTGACAAAATTGCAGAAGCGTTTTTTTATGTTGCCTTTTCGCCTTTTCAGGCTTTTACAGAAACAATGCCCTTGACAAAATTGCAGAAACAGAAGTGGATACTCCGCAGGACGAAAAACAGAAATCACAGTACAGGCCGCATCTTTTTGTTACCTCTCCAATTTTTAGCTAGCTGTTGGCAAACGAACCGTTCACCAAATTAATACATACTGAACCGAGACCTGTTATAGGTTCCAGTTTCTACAAATCCAGACGGCCAAACAGCCAAACAATTAAGGCAAATAGGGAAAAAAAAAACTAAAAAAACTAGACATTGTAGTTACCCGCTGCCAAATCTTAAAGAGCAGATATAACAAACACGATGCCAAATACGCGCAAGTTGATGGGAAAACTGCACCAGATAACAGAACACTCTCCACATAGCGCTTAATTCACTTGTCGCAACAAGGATGGGGGAGTTCCATTCCATCTCCCCCTGACAAATTAACAATTGAGCAAATTTGACAATTCAGTTCACACAATATTCAGAAATATCTTCATGTTTAACTAGGCAGAACATAGACTCCAGTTCTAGCAAACAACTGAGTACCAAATTGCCATGGCAGTTCAAGCCTCGGGGATTTTGGAAGTTTCCCGCTGCCAAATCTCAAATCCACATATACAAACGAAGGTAAAAAGGGGCCATAGCTTTTACAGGCTACGATAAAAGGAAGTCATATTAAAAGTTTCCTAACAGGAAATGTGCATACGTGCTCTATATTACACGCACATCAGGTAGCTCGCAGAACATGGTCAGTCATATGTCCATGTCAATCAAGGCATCTTCCTCTTCACCATCAGACACAACACCAGTTAAGAAGTCATCTCCTGATAATTTGCTGCGTTAAAAAGAACAATATGTCATTAATTCATTATTGATTATCTTGTGTTCCATGTCAGAACCTTGCAGCTCGAAGCAAACACCTACCTAGTGCAGTAACATCGAAAACTCACTACTCGTTTTAGCTTCCTATTGTAGAAGAAGTAGTTGAACGACCATCTACAAGAAAAGGTTAGTATCCATATCAGAATGACGATTTAGACGCATAAGCTAACCATTATAATCCTATCTTAGTTCACTCAACATACATGGCCCCTTTCTCTAGAACTGGATCTGCATCAGAGTCTGGGTTATAGCTGTAGATGTCACACTCTCTGATTTTGATAACCTGAAACATGAAGTGTAAACATAAAATACAAGGACTATACAACCTCCAAACCAAACATTACAAGTGAATCCTGACCTCATCAATTGCTTTAGTCATACTGTCCAGAAGAGAACTGCCCTCATTTGTGGCTGCCCATTGCTGAACATAAGTCCAAATTCAGGTAGGCATATCAGACAGTGAGAAAGGAAAAACAAAGTCTCAGGATCATTTAAATTAAATGTGATAATAAGCCCAGTAAATCAATTACTGTATTTTTCCCTTTTTCAGAATATGCAGTCTAGCTAAACCAATCTATTTATATGAACAAAGTAAAAAAAAATGCAAACCAAAAGATAAAGAGAAAATCATAAAGCATTACCCTAGAAGCATCAGATAAGTAGGTGTCTACCATCTGCTTGAAACTTTCCAACTCCTCTTCTTGGAAGAACAAGTGTGCCCGAACAGCACTGATAAGTGAACAAATGTTGACAAAAGGATGTTAAATTTAATCTGAAGGTCGTGCTATCATGAATGTGTGACATGACAGCCAGGAGACCTTAAGAAAGTTAGATATATCAAACACCAAAGACCAAGGGAAATGGAGAGAATTGAACTCTCAGCTCAAAGAGCAACGGTTATTAATCCGTCTGTCATACCATCTGACAACACCCCCTTAGGCTGGTAGGAAAGGACAAAAGCGGGTTTGCCATATCGCCCAGGGAAAGCTGACTATGGCATTACCCAAATATCCTTCCTCCCAGATTATATTAGAGCACACTTGCTACAAAGACAATATTACCTGAAATCATAATCTGGATATATGTGGCCAAGAGTGAGAACTAGATATATCAATGTTTTCCGGCTGGACAAACATCAAACGAAAAAACAAGTTAGGCTATGTAAAAAGAAAATATGCATAACACAAATAGGAACTTTTGCAAACATACAACTGGGTCAAACCCCAATTTGCTGGATGCCTCAATGAATGGTGGGGCTTACCTTGATCTGGAGGATAAGTGCTCCACTGGTGAAGAAGGATCACTATCAGCGGACTTGCCAAGGTAATCAAGAATCTGAAAGCACAACAGAGAAGTTAGATTGGCATAATTACAATAGCATGCACCAATTCAAGACTGGAATTGAAACATCTACACTTGAAAAAGCATGAATACATATAAACATCATACATGCATTCTTTGTGGGCTTTTAAATGAGAAAAAACATTAAGTTTTGCTTGGAAAAGAATGGTGTTTCCCTGAAGAAGAAAAAAAATTTCTCTAAAGATCCTAGGGAATAGATTGCACAAAGACAATAACTGTGAATCTGTGATATCCCATTTGTGACATTTAGTAAATTTTAAATTAAAGAGAAACAATCTTTGGTATCTGATCTGTCAATCAAGCAACTAAATCACATGCTCCCATTGACTTATTCAAAACAATGTTGAAGATCCAAACAGCCTACAAGGCCACGCGAAGAGTAGAAGATAAAGCCTAACATGACAGGTGGAAAAAAGCATAGGACTGCAGCTTGAAGAAGGGTGGCATTAAGCAATGAGGTTGTACATGAATCATTTCATGATTCTTCATGTATGCAAGATGATATCTACAAAACTAATGCCTGGTAAGCATCAACTGCATACATGAGATGAAGGTACCTAAACTAATTTCACATAAAGTATACCAGGAGGGGCCCCCTGACCAAAAGCGAAAACAGAAAGAGAGGCCCCCTTTTGCAATATATTACTATGAATAAAGGAAGCATATTAGAAGAAAAAGTGAGAGGAAGCAAACAAGCCCAAAATCGATGAACCAACCAGGGCTTAATAGACTATCTTGAAAGTATATAACCAATCAAAACACTTTGTTTCGCTCCACTATGATTCCAACCAGAGAGGACAAAAATTTCTAAACAAATCACTGTAGATTACACATGATTCATATAGCCTTGTTGGATTTAAAAAATGGTCAGTGATTATATAATCCATGGGTCCGGGAAAAGCATGTACCTCATGTTCTAGGCTTATTGAAAGCCGACGGTCTGTCGCAGTGTGCTTGCCTGCAAATTAATATACCAGCTTATAGAAATCGTACAGTTCACGCTCAACAAAAGATGCAACGGAGCATGTTTCTTACATGAGAAGGCCTCAAGGTTTCCTCTGATTGTACAATCACCAAGGTTGAGCTGCTCGAGGAACAAATTTATACTGAAAACATAAACAAAACCACAAAAGTCAGTGAACTGGGGAAAACGAATTGCATGCAACCAAAAGCACACCAACGGCAACAGAAAATACCACGTTTACCTGTCGAAGGGGGTGTATTCTAAAAACTTCATGCTGGGTGGCTTGTGAACTCATAAAATAGTCGATCTGATCGGACGTGCCTCGCGAAGTGGGGTTCAGAACCCCAGCTGTGAAATTAACATGCCCATATCGATCAGTAGTCGAAATAGAGTTTAAAAAACAAGCGACGAGAAACATAGGAAAACCACAGATTGCAACAGGGGCGAGCACAATCAGCATATTCTTTGGCGAGATTTATACGAACCGGAGCATCCATTTCCATTCCACCCCTTGCACCAAGGGGAGCGCGGACTCCACGAGTGAACAAGTTCGAGAACTCGAAAATTAAGCTGATACCGCTAGTAAAATCCGCGAACAAAATTGATGAATCGAAGAATCCGCCGCAGGAAGAGGATTTGGGTTCGAGAGCTCACGGCCAAAGCAAAGGAAAAAAAAAGATTCTGCAGGAGGAAGCGAAGAATCTGTCCAAACATAAGGCACTTGCTTACCAACAAAACGAAGAAATCAACCGAAGGCTGGACCGATATCCCGCTCCACGGCGCCCAGGGAGAGGGGAACGGGGACGGGGGTGAGGAAGGCGATGACGGCCTCGCGTTGGAATATGCGGTCTCGTCGGTTGGATGCCCTGGATCTGGATCGATCGATGCCAGAACGGGGGGCGGGGTTGAGAGGCTGAGCCCGTGTCCCGTGTATGGTGCGCTGTTTTTTTTAAAAAAATAGCCAAAGGAAAGGTGTGGCGTGTGTGGTGGTGTTTGTCTCTCCAGTTGTCGAGTCGTGACCAACTGATGCCTCATGACTGGGCATTCGGTCTAGACCGATACTGTACGTATTTCGGTTCGGGTAAATCGGTTTTTTAAAAGTTCGGTAACTGAGAAAGGAAAACCGAAGTATTGATAGGAAAATCTGAGACTCACGATTCAGTTAACTGAAACATCGAAAAATACTATTATTTCGTTGAAACGGTATGGCTAATAAGTTCAAGTGAACAAGACCGTCGGTCTCAACTGACCCTGACCAATCATCAAACTACTAAGGATGTGTTTGGTTGGGTGGTCAACCCTTAGCATGACTCTATGGAGCCAATTTTGACCTGTTTGATTGCCTGAAAGTGGGCAATGGTCTGGCTAGGGCTGGCGATCCGTACCCTTTAACCTGGCTAGGATTAAACGACCAATTTGGTCGTTCTTCTGGAGCCATCCTTGAGCCAAGGCTCGCCTCACCTCCTGCAGTCATACCGTGCCACGCTTCAAATGTTTCTTCAAGCTTTGCTCAAGCAGCATAAGCAACTTCTATGTTCTTCACTTGCTCGAATGTCTTGTCATCTAGTACCTCATGAAGAGCACTAACGGCAATGTCATTGTATTGTAGTTTCTTTTCCTCAACCGGTGTTGGTGCCTCCAGATTAGCAACCTCAAATTTAGTTTCGGTGACCTTCCATACTTCTCTATTGATTGACTTGAGGTGTGCGGTCATCTTAACCTTCCAATATGCATAATTTGTGCCATCAAAGTGAGGTGCCTTCTTGGTGTTGTTGATGTGTAAGCTTAATTGAGCCATTTCTTCTTCACCATAGGTTGTTAAGCCTTAAATAAACGGTGCATATGACATGTTTGTGGGCTTGCAAACCTAGTGTTGAATCTAGAAAATGAGCTCATGATGTGTAATTTAACATGGCCAAGATAACTCTTATACTTTATGAGGTGCGAAGAAGCTTGTCCTTGGATCAAACCGAATTATATATTCTAGGCAAGTGATCTAGATTGAACCATAATATGACCCTCATATTCACTCCCTAATTGATTGACTTAATTCTCACTAAAATTGACACCTTTTGGTGATTGTTGATAAAAGGGGAGAAGTAAGTCACAAAGATATAGAAAGGGGGAGAGAAAGCAAAAGATATGGCATTGGAAATGGATCAATTAAAATTGAGCACACAAGTAGGGGGAGCAAGCTCATGAATCACTTGTTGCATTTGTATGTGCACTAACATGATGAATTGTTGCATTGCAAAGCTTAAATTCATATTCATGATTGTGTGGTGAATGCTAGAAATAGATCTTGAATGGTGAATTGTTGAGAGTAGCTTCACAAGTGGTATCTAGACACTCTTTGCTATAATGTTGATCTCACGGGGTATTTTAGTGTTTGTTATCTTTACAAGTGATATATTACAAGTGGTGTCTAGCTACATTGGTGCTAAGGATAGTATATATTGGTAACTCCGATTGATATCACGCTTCAAAGGTCCATTCTATATACCTTAGCATCATTTTGGTAGTAGTAACTCTCCTAAAATTCCGATTCATGCATATGTGAGGAATTGAACCAAACTCATGTAAGCACATATGTAGGGGGAGCTAGTACTACCAAAACCGAAATATGATTTCATTTCATATCTTTGTGATGGTTGTCATCAATTACCAAAAAGGGAGAGATTGAAAGCCCAAGTTTGATTTTGCTAATTAATGACACCAAATTGCTAATGCAATTGTATCAAGTGGAATGAGTTAGGCATAAGCAACACGCGTGATGAAGGAGCATGTGGCATGGAGTGATGGCCACAAGATCACAAGAGGTGGAGATGCACATAAAATAATGATCAAGGTGATCAAGCATGAGAAGGTAGACATGGAACAAAGTAATCAAGGCAAAGATATAACCATAGGGTTTCGCTTTTGTCGGTCTAAGATGAGTTGAGAAGTGATTGATCGGGTTTAGGATTGATAGCCGACTATCAAGAGGGATAATCACGGTTAGCTCGTGAATCAAGTGATACTAGGTCATCATCTTGAGCATATGCATTAGGATCTAGTAGAGAGCTAACGTAACGCCTTGAAAAATAATTGTGAAAATGCTAACACACATGCACATGGTGATATACATATAATGGTGTTGGCACTTTAGCGAAGGCGGCGAAGTTTGAAGGGTAAAGAGGGGTTTGGGGTTCTCTCTTCCTCCCGCCGAGCTTGCGAGCGCGAGATTCAGGTGTTTTCAGGAAAATGAATTGTCTATTTTCCATTGCGCCGGATGCGAGAATTGGAGACAAAGTCGCGGAGTGCTTTCGGACTGAAAACGCGTGTCGGATGCGGCAACACACGCTGGCTTCGTAGCGTCGGACGTTGACATCAGCGTCTGGTGCTTTGCCCTCGATGGCGCGTTGTAAGGTCCTAGATGGCTAGAGGGGGGTGAATAGCCTATAAAAATTCTACAAATACCACTAAGCAAACTTGTTAGAATAACAAACGGCGTAAAGCGAGTTTTGCTTAGCCAAAGGTTGTGATGCAAGCCTCCTATCCACAAGTCTAGTAGATTATGATCTCTAGTTCACACAAGAGCTATGTCACTAATTTTACACTAGAGAACAAGCTAACAACACTACTAGCAAAACTACCACTAGAGCTACACAAGATAATCTAGTAAAAGTAAGAGCAAGAGAGAGGATTGTGATTCTTATACCGACGGTGAAGAGAAGATGTTGCCAATCACCAAGATGATATACAATCAATCAATATTGACAACAACACAATATGAAGACCAATCACCGGGAGACAAGAGACACAATATTTTTGTTCACTCGGTGTTCACTTGTGCACCGACAAGCTACGTCACCGGTTGTGTCGACCAACACTTAGATGGTTTCCCGGTGTGACCCTCAAGTCACTTGCCCCTCAAGGCACGCCCCGCAAGGCACCGCAAGACACCACTCTCAAGTGAGGTAACTCAATGACACGCGCATTCCACTAGAGTTGCTTTTGGCGTCCCGCCGAGGAAAGCACAAGAACCTCTCACAATCAACCGGAGGTGGCCAAGAACAATCACCTTCTCTTGCCAACGCCTCCAACAATCTCTAAGCCGGCTAGGAGCGGTACTCTCCAAGAGTAACAAGAAATCCACCGGCTAAACCAACCACAAGTGCCACTAGATGCCCTCAAGCTATGCAATGCACTTTGGGATCACTCAATCTCACTTTTGATTTGCAACCAAGCAAGAGAGATGAGTGGGAGGAGAAGCTTTAGCTTAAAGGATACACAAGAGTGTTAGAAATGCCAAGAGACCTCCCCAAGGGCCGGCCAACGAGTATTTATAAGCATCCTATACAAATAGAGCCGTTGCCACTCCACAGAGCGTTTTTCGGGATGACCGGACGCGGTGGTCGAAACTGACCGGACGCGGTGGTCACTAGCGTGCTCCAACGGCTAGTTTTCGCGCGTATAAACTTGTATTGACCGGACGCGGTGGTCACTAACGGGACCGGACGCGGTGGTCGCAGTGAAACAGCGAACAGAGAGGTTCCAGCAAGCTCCCGAAGTGACCGGACGCGTCCGGTCATCACTGACCAGACTCGCTGCAGCGTCCGGTCATTTTCGCCCATGAAAAACACTGACCGGACGCGGTGACCGTACGCGCAGGTGCTGACCAGACGTGTCCGGTCACGAGTCCGGTCACAGACCACTCTTCGGTAAAACGGCGATATCTCTTAGCTCTGAACTCCGATTTCGATGATCTTAGATATTTTGGAAAGCTTACTCAGAGGGCTACACAACCCACTAAAGCACTTGATCCAGTTCATAATGGATCAAAGCAGTATTCCACTCCAAGGCCCTACATGCAATGCACTTCATGAATTCACCTAGTGGCACCCATGCGTCGAGTAACCGATAAGACTTCCCCTCTTAATAGTTCGGCTATCGATCCTAAACCACTCACACCCTCTATGGTGTCTTGAGTGTAAAACAAAATGGCCCTATGGTTATACCTTTGCCTTGAGCCCATTTTGTTTCTCCAAATGATATGATCCACTTTATATCATTACATGACCGTCTCGATCCATAGACCTTGACTTCACTTGCTCTTCACCGTTGCATCGGTCCATCGACGCCAAGTCTTGCTCAAACTTCACCATCGCATGGTCCTTCGCTTCGAAGCCTCGACTAGCCCTTCACCTTCACAACCGATCCATCGAGCCAAGCCTCATCTTGGTCTTCACCATTTTGGTCATATGAGTCAATGTCATGTCTCATATTCAATGACCACCTTTATCTAAATCATCCACTTAGATACAAAGGTTAGTCCTAGGTTTTATCAATTAGCCAAAACCAAACTAGGGACTTTCAATCTCCCTCTTTTTGGTAATTGATGACAACCCTCACAAAGATGATTTTGATAATAAAAGTTTTGAACTTGTCATACTTGTCCAATCATTTTGCTCATAAGTAAAGTTTGGACAATTATCACAAGCTCGGTTTTGGTACCATTAGCTCTCCCTACATATGTGCATAGAGTTTGGATTGAAAGCTTTGCACATATGCATGGATAGAAGTGTTGAGAGAGTAATTCTACCAAAATAATGCTAAGGTATAAGAAATGGACCTTTGAAGCGTGATACCAATCGGAGTTGCCTTTTACACCATCCTTAGCATCATAAAGTAACTAAACATCCATCAAAACTCAAGAACCTCGTGAGATCAACATTATATGTAAAGGTTTTTGGACCACTTGTAAAAACTTTAGGCATGTCTAGATACCACATGTAAACTATTCCTATGCATGCTAGTAGATCATTTCATCATCCAAGTTCTATACTAGCATTGCACCACACAAGCATGTATATTGACTTTAAATACATGTGCAATGAGCAAGTCATATGAAAATGCACAAACAAATGCAACAACTTTGTTTATGAGCTTGCTCCCCCTACTTGTGTGCATCAAAAATTTTATTTACCCCTTTATCATGTTGAATCATCTTTTTCTCTCCCCCTTTGTCAACAACTTACCCAAAAATGGGATCAAATTGTGGAGAGAAGAAAAAAAGTTTGATGGAGTAGGTTAAAATTTATCAAATTTGGTTCAACCTAGAACACTTGCCAAAGATATTTAATTCGATTTGAACCAAAGACAAGCTTCTTTACACCTCCTAATAAGGGTTATCTTACCTATGTTGAATTAAACTCTTATAGCAAATCTTCTAGATTCAACACTAGGTGTGCAAGCTCACAAACATGTCATATGCCACCACTAGATCAAAACAAACATAGAGGCAATAGTGGTAACATATATCCATCAAATTCATTTGATTTATCATGAATGCTCATGCATACCACTTAATATGTCTACATGCTCTAGCAAGTTCTTAGCATAGGATGAATGACATGTCAATCAACTTTACCTTGCAATGTCGAAGGAGAGGCATGTCAATAAGTGGGTGGGGTACATTCAACTCATGTTTGAGAAATCAAGAATGTTCAATTCATTTCTTAGCTTGCAAAACCTCTTTTCATCAAGTGGCTTAGTGAGAATATCGGCAAGTTGATCATCGGTGCCAACACTTTCAATGGCAATATCTCTCTTTTGTTGATGATCTCTAATGAAATGATGCCTTATGTCAATATGCTTTGTTCTTCCATGTTGAACCAGATTTTGTATCATCTTGATTGCACTTTCATTATCACATAGCAATGGTACATTCTTGAAGTTGAAGCCATAATCCTTCAAAGTTGATTTCATCCATAACAATTGTGCACAACAACTCCCCGCACTCACATATTCGGCTTCGGCGGTAGAGATTGCCACACTATTTTGTTTCTTTGAGGACCATGACACAAGTGATCTTCCAAGTAATTGACATGTGCCACTTGTGCTCTTTCTATTGATCTTGCAACCCCCATAGTCGGAGTCCGAATATCCAATCAATTCAAACTTTAACCCCTTGGGATACCATAGTCCAACATCTCTTGTTTGCTTCAAGTATCTCAATATTCTCTTTGCGGCCGTGAGATGACTTCTAGGTGAGGCTTGATATCTAGCACACATGCAAACACTAAACATGACATCCGGCCTTGATGCGGTGACATAGAGTAGACTTCCAATCAAGGACCGATATTTCTTTTGATTCACCATTTTGCCATCAAGATCACTATCCAAATTTCCATTTGTACCCATTGGAGTTGAAATTGGCTTTGCATCTTGCATTCCAAACTTCTTCAACATGTCTCTTATGTATTTTCCTTGACTCACAAATGTCCCATTCTTCAATTGCTTGACTTGGAGACCAAGGAAGTAGCTAAGTTCACCAATCATAGACATTTCAAACTCTTTGGCCATCATAGCACCAAATTCTTCACAATAAGCTTGATCGGTTGATCTAAAGATGATGTCATCAACATATATTTGCACTATGAATAGATCATTCTCAATCTTCTTGGTGAATATGTATCAACCTTGCCCATCTTGAATCCCTTAGAGAGAAGGAAATCCATACCATGCTCTAGGTGCTTGCTTTAAGCCATATAAAGCCTTCTTCAACTTGAACACATGGTTGGGTTTCTTGTCATCTTCAAATCCGGGCGGTTGCTCAACGAAGACTAACTCATTGATAATTCCATTGAGAAATGCACTTTTGACATCCATTTGATATAGTTTGATGTTGTGTGCACAAGCATAAGCCAATATAATCCTTATTGCCTCCAATCTTGCCACGGGAGCATATGTCTCATCATAGTCAAGACCTTCAACTTGAGTGTAACCTTGAGCAACTAGTCTTGCTTTGTTTCTCACTACAATGCCATCTTGATCTTGCTTGTTTTTAAACACCCACTTGGTTCCAATCACATTATAGTCATTTGGCCTTTCTACCAACTCCCAAACATCATTTCTTGTGAAATTGTTAAGCTCTTCTTGCATAGCCATGATCCAATCGGCATCCCTCAAAGCTTCTTCTATCCTCTTCGGTTCTATGGTTGACACAAATGATGCATGATCACAAAACATAGCCAATCTTGATCTTGTTTGCACACCACTTCTAATATCACCAATAACACTGTCAATGGGGTGATCTCTTGCAACATGTTGTGGTTGGAGTACTTGCACTTGATTGCTTGAGTTTGGTTGATCACTTGATGTATCTTGATGAGATGTACTAGCACCAAGATCTTGCACTTGAGAGTCACTATCTAGCTTGAATGGAGAATTTAGCACTTGATCTTTATCATCATCTTGAATATCAATTACTTGCTTTGCTCTAATCTCCCCAATGTCCATGTTCTTCATTGCTTCCACTAATAGAGTTCCACCAACATCATCTAGATTCCCTTCTTCATCTTGTGACCCATTGGTTTCATCAAATTGCACATCATGGACTTCTTCTAGAATGCCACTTGAGTTGTTCCAAACTCTATAAGCTTTACTTGTAGTTGAATAACCAAGTAGGAACCCCTCATCACATCTCTTGTCAAACTTCCCCAATTTAGTGCCCTTCTTCAAGATATAGCATTTGCAACCAAACACCCTAAAGTAAGAAATATTGGGCTTTCTTCCATGAAGTAGCTCATATGGGGTCTTCTCTAGCAATGGATGACAATATAGTCTATTGATGTAGTAGCAAGCGGTATTGATTGCTTCATCCCAAAAAGATTGACTCATATTGTACTCATGAAGCATTGATCTAGCCATATCAAGCAATATTCTATTCTTCCTCTCAACTAGGCCGTTTGATTGTAGAGTGTACTTGGCCGAGAATTGATGTCCAATGCCATAGTGATCACAAAGTTCTTCAATTCTTGTATTCTTAAACTCAATTCCATTGTTGCTTCTCACTTTCTTGATTCTAATCTCAAACTCATTGTGAACTCTAGTGAGAAATGTCTTGAAGGTGTCAAACACTTCACTTTTGTTATTTAGAAAGAATACCCATGTGAATCTTGTGAAATCATCCACTATGATAAAGCCATACTTGTTGCCGCCTATGCTTGTGTATGTTGTTGGTCCAAATAGATCCATGTGCATCAAATCAAATGCTTTGCATGTGCTCATTGTACTCTTCTTTGGATGTGAGCTTCCAACTTGCTTCCTGGCTTGACATGCACTACAAAGTTTATTCTTCTCAAATTCAACATCTTTCAAACCATTGACAAGATTGTGAGTTGTAAGCTTCTTCAATTGTTTCATGCCAACATGACCAAGCCTTCTATGCCAAAGCCAACTCATGCTTGATTTAGAGATTAAGCAAGTTGTCAAAGAAGTTTCTCTAGCATTGAAGTCAACTAGGTAGAGATTCTCATATCTAAAACCCTTGAATGCCACATTTGAACCATCCACACTAATAACTTTCACATCATCAACCCCCAAAATGCATTTGTAGCCTAGATCACATATTTGTGCCACGGATAGAAGATTGAAATCCAAGCTTTCAACTAGCAACACATTGGAGATACTCATGTCATTTGATATTACAATCTTTCCCAAGCCAATAACCTTACCTTTCTTGTTATTACCAAATGTGATAGAATCAACACCACTATCATTGTAATTGATTGAGTCAAACATTCTTGATGTACCGGTCATGTGTTGAGTGCACCCACTATCAATAATCCAATGCCTTCCTCTGACTTTGTAATTGACCTACAAGCAAGTCAATGAAGCTTAGGTACCCACTTTTGCTTGGGTCCTTGTAGGTTAGTAACTAAGCTCTTTGGTACCTAAATAGCCTTCTTCTTTGGGCCCACAATTGGCGTACCAATAAACTTAGCTTGCACACCCTTCACACTCTTGGTAAGTACATAGCAAGAATCAAAAGGTATAGCATTAACAAGGTTCTTGCTTTGGTTCTTTTTATTGCAATTATGCTCTAGGTGCCCAACTTGCATGCATCTATTGCAAAACCGACCATTGCCCTTCACAAAGCTAGGCTTTGGAGTTGCAAAGGCCGACTTGCCTTTCTTGGGGGTGTAGCCTAATCCCTCTTTGTTAAGAGAGAACCTTTGGCTACCTAAGCACTTAAGCAAGCGGGCCTCACCACCATAGGCCTTGCCTAGGGCGTGAGTGAGCTCATCCACCTCCTTTTTGAGAGTCTCATTCTCAACCATTAGTGAGGCATCACAAGTGAAACCATCACTAGTAGTGAAGGTAGAGTCGGTGGTGGTGAATGAAGAGCTACAAGAAGGGTTAGCATTTAACATGATGATAGGTTCATAAAATGATTCATCAATTATATCACATGTAACATCTATATCACATGATACAACAACCTCCTTCTTTGCTTGTTGCTCAAGTAGCAATGAGTGAGCCTTTTCAAGCTTGGAATGAGCCTTACCAAGATCCTTATGGTCTTCCACTAGACTCTCATGAGTGGTCTTAAGCTCACTAAGGACTTTCTCAAGTATTGCTACTTTCATTGAAAGCTTCTTACACTCCTTGTCCTTGGCAATAGCTATGTCTCTAGTTTGTTGCATCAAGTCATATAGTTGTTCTTTAGTTGGTTCATCATCATTATTTTCATTATCATTATCACTATCACTATCATGAGCATATTCCATTTCACTTTCGTTATCACTCTCATAATATAATACCTTAGCTTCTTTAGCCATGAAGCATGAAGATGATGAATCAAATAGTGATGGCTTCTTGTTGATAGCAATGGAAGCAAAAGCCTTGTTGGATGATTCTTCTTCTTCATCATCATTACTTTCCCAAGTGACCACATAGGCACCATTTTTGCCTTTCTTGAATATCATCTTGGCTTCTCTCTTCTTCTTCTCGAACTTGTCCCTCTTGTTGTTCTTCTTCTTGTCATAGGGACATTCGGCTTGAAGGTGTTCGGTGCTATCACAATTGAAGCACTTCCTTTGTTGCTCATTTTTTTTGAAGTTGTCATTTCTCTTCTTAAAGCCTCTTCTCTTGATGAACATGTGACCCATCTTCTTGACTACAAGAGCAAGTGCCTCATCATCAATTTCAAATTCCCCATCTTCATTGTTGTCTTCTTCTTCTTCAATGATGGTAGCTTTGCCCTTGGAGGACGTGGCCTTGAATGCCACGGCCTTCTTCTTCTCATCTTCCACCTTCTCCTTGTCATCAACATCTTGATCATATTTGTCATAGGTCAATACTTCACCAAGCAAATCATTAGGCTTCATTGCTTCAAGCCTATCTCTTTGCAATATCATGATCAACATCTTGAATCTTTTAGGTAAGCTCAATAAGAACTTGTGACAAAAATCTTGATCTTGAGTCTTATGCCCTAAGCTCTTGAGATCATTGACTATCACTTGCAATCTATGAAACATTTCAATGATTGTTTCATCATCCTTTTTCTTGAAGTTCTCAAACTCACTCTTGAGCCCATATAGCTTGGCACTCTTTACAACCTTAGTGCCTTCATATGTCTCACTCAACCTTGTCCATACTTCACTAGCCAATTCTAAATCCTTAATGCCCCCAAACACTTTTGTGTCAATACCATTGTAGAGTGTATTGAGAGCCATTCTATTGCATGTTCTATTTGCTCTATCCTCATCGGTGAGATGATCGGGATCAATGATAGCAAAATCATTCTCGGTGACTTGCAATACTCTCTCATGAATAGAACCAAGGTACATTGTCATTTTTCTCTTCCAATGAGCAAAAGAACTAACACCATCAAAGAATGGTGGCTTGCCCCCAACATGATTGAACACAATTTGAGCTATTTTTCACACCGAAGGATGTTAAGCCTTGATTGAAACGGTCACCACGGCTCTGATACCACTTGTAAGGTCCTAGATGGCTAGAGGGGGGGTGAATAGCCTATAAAAAATTCTACAAATACCACTAAGCAAACTTGTTAGAATAACAAACGGCGTAAAGCGAGTTTTGCTTAGCCAAAGGTTGTGATGCAAGCCTCCTATCCATAAGTCTAGTAGATTATGATCTCTAGTTCACACAAGAGCTATGTCACTAATTTTACACTGGAGAATAAGCTAACAACACTACTAGCAAAGCTACCACTAGAGCTACATAAGATAATCTAGTAAAAGTAAGAGCAAGAGAGAGGATTGTGATTCTTATACCGACGGTGAAGAGAAGATGTTGCTAATCACCAAGATGATATACAATCAATCAATATTGATAACAACACAATATGAAGACCAATTACCGGGAGACAAGAGACACAATATTTTTGTTCACCCGGTGTTCACTTGTGCACCGACAAGCTACGTCACCGATTGTGTCGACCAACACTTAGATGGTTTCCCGGTGTGACCCTCAAGTCACTTGCCCCTCAAGGCACGCCCCGCAAGGCACCGCAAGACACCACTCTCAAGTGAGGTAACTCAATGACACGCGCATTCCACTAGAGTTGCTTTTGGCGTCCCACCAAGGAAAGCACAAGAACCTCTCACAATCAACCGGAGGTGGCCAAGAACAATCACCTTCTCTTACCAACGCCTCCAACAATCTCCAAGCCGGCTAGGAGCGGTACTCTCCAAGAGTAACAAGAAATCCACCGGCTAAACCACCCACAAGTGCCACTAGATGCCCTCAAGCTATGCAATGCACTTTGGGATCACTCAATCTCACTTTTGATTTGCAATCAAGCAAGAGAGATGAGTAGGAGGAGAAGCTTTAGCTCAAAGGATGCACAAGAGTGTTAGAAATGCCGAAAGACCTTCCCAAGGACCGGCCAACGAGTATTTATAAGCATCCCATACAAATAGAGCCGTTGCCACTCCACAGAGCGTTTTTCGGGATGACCGGACGCGGTGGTCGAAACTGACCGGACGCGGTGGTCAGTAGCGAGCTCCAATGGCTAGTTTTCGCGCGTATAAACTTGTATTGACCGGACGCGGTGGTCACTAACGGGACCGGACGCGGTAGTCGCAGCGAAACAGCGAACAGAGAGGTTCCAGCAAGCTCCCGAAGTGACCGGACGCGTCCGGTCATCACTGACCGGACTCGCTGCAGCGTCCGGTCATTTTTGCCCACGAAAAACACTGACCGGACGCGCAGGTGCTGACCGGACGCGTCCGGTCACAGACCACTCTTCGGTAAAACGGCGATATCTCTTAGCTCCGAACTCCGATTTCAATGATCTTGGACATTTTGGAAAGCTTACTCAGAGGGCTACACAACCCACTAAAGCACTTGATCCAGTTCACAATGGATCAAAACAGTATTACACTCCAAGAGCCATCCTAGTGTTCGGACAACACCGAAAAACCTTTTTCTCTTCACCAAGTTGATCAAAATCAACTCCAACACCTTCTCCTTTGCAAATGTGCTAACACCATTAAGTGTACATCTCCATGTGCTTGTGTGTTAGCTTTTTCTCAATCATTTTTAAAGGTTTTCCAGTTAGCTCACTAGGCCCTACATGCAATGCACTTCATGAATTCACCTAGTGGCACCCGTGCGTCGAATAACTAATAAGACTTCCCCTCTTAATAGTTCGGCTATCGACCCTAAACCACTCACACCCTCTATGGTGTCTTGAGTGTAAAACAAAATGGCCCTATGGTTATACCTTTGCCTTGAGCCTATTTTGTTTCTCCAAATGATATGATCCACTTTATATCATTACATGACCATCTCTGTCACAGAACCTCCTAATTATGATGGCCCACAAGTACACGTCATTGCCATAATGACCTCTGACAGTCGTACTTATGTTCACCATAACTTAAAAGGCCTGCTTTCCTCCGAACAGGATCCAATCACAGGAGTATTGCAATATTACAACAGTTTATTCAAAATATTCAACAGAGTAAAGTAGCGGAAGTCTTACAATAACTTAGGTTACGAACCAGTTTTCAAATCTCAAACCTTATGTACATTATTACAAACCATTAGTAGGGAAGTATCAGTAGTAACTTTATTACAACACCCAAACGAGATGCCTTGCCCAAAGGCCACACAGTCTACTCGTCGTCACTTTCTTCAACCACGACAGTCATGCAACAAGGCTCGAAGCAGACTTGTTCATGAACCGCACCTGCAACAAGGGGTTCAACAAACCCTGAGTACAAAAGTACTCAACAAGACTTACCCGACTAAGACAAGGACTCCAAGGGCATGCTAGCTTTAGGGAATCAAGGTACGGATAATCAAGAATCAAGATTTTCTTTTGCAGAAAAGCTTACTAAGGTAAGTCCTTATTTTCAACATTTTACTTTTACCATTGATGGTTCATTAACCAAATCTAGGTGATCCTAATCTAGATCAAAGTAATTGTCATCAAAACCTTTCTTATTCTTTCTTTCAATTCCAGTTCTTAACTACGATGCAGGACAGGTGATCGAGTCTCCATAACCGAGGAGCAACGACGATTCGAACCGATTATACCCAGCTGGGGATCCCTAACATCACGACATATGTAGAACCGAATCTGCATATATCAACCCTCATTTAGATCTCCCAAAACCAGAACGTGTCCATCGCCACCCGAGAGTACAGTACTCCTCGAACCCGGCCCGATTCTAGCCCCGAGGGTACACGCTACTCCCGCCATCTCTCCACTCCCAGTGCGAGGTTAGACGTTCTCGTAATGGAATCACCAACATTTTGGGCTTACCCAAGGCATGAGGCTAGTTGCAAAGTCTCGAAACACAAGCGGGCCATACAACGGACGGTCCTTTACTGACAAGGCGGAAACACTACATTGAGACTCCTTTCTCAATATATGTTAGCAGTGGCCAAACCACCCGCCCGATCTTCTAATTCATTCTCATATTTCAAAATTCATTCAAGTATGACGTCATGGCCGAGTAAACATTGCATTTAAAAGCTTAACTTCTAAGCATAGCGAAGCATACTACGCATTTTCCGTAAAACAGGTATCAAGGGCAATATTGCAATAATCAAGGATGATAATGCAGCAATTAGGTTATCACTCAACTCCTAATTACTTAATGCAATAAACCATAAAATAAAATAATAAAACATTTGTAAAATTCAAGGTAGGGTTTAAATGCACCGGGGCTTGCCTTGCTCGGACACGACGACTGACTCAGACTCGTGAACTCCTCCGTCTGGTTCGGAACCTGCCGACGATCGCTCTTCTCCGGAGGCCTGCTCGACGACTTCGGCTTCTTCGAAAGCGGTGACTACACGAATACATAACATGCTTTAACATGATGCTCAATGATAAACATGATGCTTGATGATAACATGCCACGGTTACGATTCGAGTACAACTTCCCTTCACGGTACAGTCGTAAACAGAAAACCTACTAACTAGCAGCGACGAGTTCCCGCGATACCAGCTTTTAACCTAACAAGCTACTAACGAGCTCAGTCATGAAATTAAAGTGCCAGAGATCACAAAAGGGTAGTGACCTAAGGACATCACTCTACCAAAAGGCACACAACACTTAAAGTTCTCAAATTAACATTTATTTTCTATTTAAATAATTAGGGCATAATTAGAAGTTGATCAAACTTTATCTAAACAAGTTCAAACTTCTTCTATGGGTTAAGAATGATTTATAACAGTGCCATAATAAATTTCATAATTTTTGGATAAATAAATAAATTATTAAAATTACTGGAAGTTGCATTTAATATTTATTAGAACCAATTAATTCTACTGCATCAAGTATGCAAATTCATGATTTAATATTTTTCCTAGATAGTTTATACATTGAGAAGCTTATACAAAAATTTTCATGAATTTTGGAACTCTACACAATTTTTAATGTAATAAACAAATAATAACACTATTCATTTATTTGAAAAAGAAAAACAAAAACGAAATCGGGCCGGCTTTTCTTTTTCCCCGCGGTCCGGCCCAGCGAACGGCCCGCTAGCGCGCGCCCGCGCCCGCACGCGCGTTCGGCCCAGCCGCGGCCCAGCTCAGCCGGCCTGCTCCGCCCGCACGCTCGCTCACTCTCTCTCGCTGACACGGTGTCCCCACCTGTCATCGCCTTCCTCCCGCCTCCTCTCACTCTCCCGCGCGCTCACTCACCTCCGCGCGGTGGCCGGCCGGTGACCAGTGCCCCGGTCGACAAATTGAGCTGACCAACACGTTCTACATCACCTCACGAATCCGTTTTGCTAACTTGCGCCATGGTTGGAGCCCTAGTGACCCGCGAGCGACGGCGATGGCGGCACGGTGGCTACGGGAGCAGCACGCCGACGACTACAAAGCGGT
Source organism: Saccharum hybrid cultivar R570 (assembly GCA_038087645.1). Lineage (NCBI taxonomy): Eukaryota > Viridiplantae > Streptophyta > Magnoliopsida > Poales > Poaceae > Saccharum > Saccharum hybrid cultivar. The sequence continues at coordinate 6,324,073 of JAQSUU010000198.1, forward strand.
AGAGGTTAAATTGAAGGGTCGGGAAGCATCAGTAGCTCACCGCGATTGCAGTGGAGGTCTTGGTGGCGACGGGGAGCGGCTGGAGTGATCTGGCCACGGAGAGCGGCTTGGTCGCCGGAGTTGAGCACGGGAAGCGGTGGTCGCGGTGGTTCCGACGGAATTGGGCTGGCTCGGGTGGTTCACGAGGTGCGCGAGGATGCGGCGATGCTGTTGGTGCAACTGGCGTGGCCGGAGGCGGCAGCGGCGAGCGGTGGAGCTAGCGGCGGCGGCGGTGGCGGAAAACCGAGAAGAAGAAAACGACGGCGACTCGACGTATTTATAGAAAACGAGCGCGGGAACAGGACGGGACTGCTCGCGTCATCACGCTGGAGCTCCTGGGCGCGCCTGGAAGCTGGCCGAAGCCGTCCGGCGTCTCGCCGGCGCCCATGCCGGCCGGTGGCCGACGGTGATTGGCCCTAGCACTGTAGCTCCCCCCCCTCAAAACTCTGAATTTCAAACTGGTTTTTCAAATTACTCTCAAATTTGTATAATAACTTGAAAATCTTCCAATGTATGAAATCTTCAGAATTTCAAGCTCTACAAATTTGGTATTGAACACTTTTTTCAAATTCTGCTTGGATTTTGAAATTTGAGTTTAAATTCAAAAAGGGACACATTTTTCAGATTTGGTAATTTAGAAATTACTTTTGATTTTATATGAAAACTTCAAAATCTCCAAACATCAAAGTTGTTCATCTTGACCAGACCTACAACTTTGCTGTTCAAAACTTTTTCAAAATCAGCCTCCATTTTGAAATCTTAGTTTGAGGACAAAAATGAATTAAAACTGAAATTTGTTTATTTTCAAAATTACTCCACATTTTTCACTTAAACTTTGAAAACTCAAAACACCAAAGTTGTAGCCCTTGAAAAGTTCTACAAACTTGGTTTTGAACTTTTTCCCAAATTTTGCTTAGATTTTGAATTATTTCAAAAGGGGTAAAACAGGGTTTTGAAATTTAGGGTGTTCGGAGGGATTTCAAATTGGAATTTGTTGCTACTCTGATTTGTGATTACTTAGTGATCAAAACCTCACCCAAGGGCATCATTTGGACCAACATGACATGGTTGACCAAATGTCACTCTTGGTTGACCAATTCACTTTTGAAATGGTTTTACATTTCTCCCCAGATTTGAATTCGAATTCGAATCGGAAAACTCGCGACAAGTTTTGGGACTCCAATTCAAACTCAAATTTGGAGCTTCATTTTAGATTTTTTTTACTTGAGCTCATACCCTACACTTGACACTGGTGTGCAACACAGTCGCGCACCTCAAATTACGCAGGGCATGTACTAAGTATTTGCGGTGGTATTCGAAATTAGGGTTTTCGGTTTCGGAGCACACCACTGAGAAACACATTCAACCTAAATAAATAAACTTGTTTTAGTTGATGCATAACAATGTTAACCTAATAGAAATGCTTTGCAATGCATTATGATGACATGGCAGATTAATTAGCACCATAACACCCGGGGTGTTACAGCCCTTCCCCCTTAAAGAAATCTCGTCCCGAGATTTAAAGCCTTGAGTTAAGTAATGGAAAAGGAAACATGTCAAGCAAACACGTCCAAGACTTGTCTACAAAACCGATAGGGGTTTTCTGCATTACAAAGATTTTAAAAGGATAGGTTACAATTTAAAGAAGAAATTGCAACCTAGATAGAAGCAAAGAACTCCGGGAACTTTTCCAACAGGTAGTCTTCCGATTCCCAGGTAGCCTCCTCTTCTGAATGTTGATTCCATTGTATCCTGTACCATTTAGTGGTTCTACTTCGGGTAACACGATCTTTTCGATCCAAAACTCGGACAGGATATTCAGAATATGTCAAATCAGGCTCGAGTTCAACTCCATCAACATCAACAATTTGATCAGGCACTTGAAGACACTTCTTCAATTGCGATACATGAAATACATTGTGCACAGCCGACAGTTGTTCAGGCAACTTTAACTTATATGCTACCTGTCCACATCTTTCAACAATTTGAAATGGGCCAATATAACGTGGTGCGAGTTTACCTTTGACTCCAAATCGGTTAACTCCCTTCATGGGTGATACTTTCAAATAAACATAATCCCCTACTTGAAATACCAAAGGTCTACGCCTTTTATCAGCATAACTCTTTTGTCTGGACTGAGCAACTTTCAAATTATTCTGGATCTGTCTAACTTTTTCTTCTGTTTGTTTCACAAGATCAACACCGAAAAACCACCTTTCTCCCGGTTCTGACCAATTCAAGGGAGTTCTGCACCTGCGGCCATACAATGCTTCAAACGGTGCCATTTTTATACTCTCTTGATAACTATTATTATAGGAGAATTCTGCTAATGGTAAACATTCATCCCATTGATCTCGAAAAGTGAGAGCACAAGATCTCAACATATCTTCTAGGATTTGATTTACTCTTTCAGTCTGTCCCGAAGTCTGAGGATGATAGGCTGAGCTATGTATAACTTTGGTACCCATTGACTTATGTAACTCCATCCAGAATTTGGAGATGAATTGTGGACCTCTATCAGATACAATGGTTCTTGGTACCCCATGGAGACTCAGAATCCGCTCAAAGTACAATTTTGCAAGTGTCACAGTGGAGTGTTTCACTTTTACTGGAAGAAAATGTGCTAATTTAGTAAGTCGATCTATAATGACCCAGATTGAATCAAACCCCCTTGAAGTTGTGGGTAAACCCGTAATAAAATCCATGCCGATATCATCCCACTTCCAAGACGGAATGGGCAATGGTTGCAACATCCCTGCTGACTTCAGACGTACAGCCTTTACTCTTCGACATGTATCACATCTGGCAACATACTTCGCAATCTCAATTTTCATTTTTGTCCACCAGAATCTCTGTTTCAAATCCTGATACATCTTATTACTCCCTGGATGAATAGAAAACCTTGTACTATGTGCTTCATCAAGAATGAGCTGACGTAACTCTGGAACCTTTGGAACCACTAGCCTGTTCTTAAACCACAACACATCTGCATCATCAATGCTGAAATCTGTCTGTTGACCTGTTCTAACTTTTTCTTTGATGTGAGCTATTCCGGAATTATTTCTCTGAGCAGATACAATCTGATCTTTGATTGTTGATTCTACTGTGACATTAGTCAACTGACCTTGTTGAATTATTTCAATATTCAACTTTTCCAATTCATAACACAAACTGTAATCCATTGGCTTCACAGTCGTACAATTGCAATGATTCTTTCTACTGAGTGCATCAGCAACCACATTTGCTTTTCCGGGGTGATAGTGTACTTCCAAATCATAATCCTTTATCAATTCAAGCCATCTTCTTTGCCTCATATTCAATTCTGACTGAGTAAAGATATACTTTAAACTCTTGTGATCTGTATACATGTGGCAAGTATTACCTAATAAGTAATGACGCCAGATTTTTAATGCATGAACCACAGCTGCTAGTTCAAGATCATGTGTCGGATAATGTTCTTCATGGCGCTTCAACTGTCTCGAGGCATAAGCAATGACTCTGCCTTCTTGCATCAATACGCAACCAAGGCCAATACCCGAGGCATCACAATAAACATCAAATGGCTTTTCTATATCTGGTTGTGCCAAAACTGGAGCAGTTGTCAATGACTTCTTTAGAATTCTAAAAGCTTTCTCACATTCTGGAGACCATATGAACTTAGTTTGATTCTTCAACAGTTCTGTGATTGGCTTGGCTACCTTTGAAAAGTCAGGTATGAATCGACGGTAATAACCCGCCATTCCTAGAAAACTTCGGACTTCATGAACTGAGATTGGTGGTTTCCAATTCAAAATATCTTTCACCTTGCCAGGATCTACTGCTACTCCTCCAGCTGACAACACATGGCCTAAGAATTGCACTTCTCTTAACCAAAACTCACATTTACTGAACTTGGCATACAGTTGGTGATCTCTCAGACGATTCAGAACAACTCTGAGATGCTCAACATGCTCTTCTTTACTTTTGGAATATACCAGAATATCATCAATAAACACAACCACAAACTTATCAAGCTCCGGCATGAAAACTGAGTTCATCAGATACATGAAATGTGTCGGTGCATTAGTGAGACCAAAAGACATAACTAGGTACTCATACAGTCCATATCTGGTGGTGAATGCAGTCTTTGGGATATCTTCAGGTCGAATCTTGATTTGATGGTACCCTGATCGAAGGTTAATCTTTGAAAATACCTTTGCCCCCGCAAGCTGATCAAAGAGTAGATCAATGCGCGGCAACGGATATTTATTCTTAATGGTTACTTCATTCAGCGGTCGGTAATCAACACACATCCTTAAAGTCTGATCTTTCTTCTTAACAAACAGAGCTGGACATCCCCATGGTGAGGAACTAGGTCTGATAAAACCTTTGTCACGTAACTCTTGCAGTTGATCTTTGAGTTCTGCCAATTCATTGGGTGGCATTCTGTAAGCTCTCCGGGATATTGGGGCAGTACCCGGTTTTAACTCAATTACAAACTCTACATCTCTGTCTGGTGGCAGACCTGGTAGATCATCTGGAAACACATCGGGGAACTCACAGACTACTGGTATATCACAAACCTCTTGTACTAAAGTTGCACATAACCTTTCAACGGTTCTCTTTGGGATAGGAAGTTGGATAAGAAGATGAGATTTATTATCTGGCAGGTTCAACCTTATAGTTCGGTGCAGTGCATCTATAAGGGCTCCTCTTTGGTACATCCAATTCATACCCAGAATTACATCTATATCCTGTTTCTGTAATATTATCATTGAGGTAGGGAATATATGCCCACCTAACTCTATAGGTACGTCACGTACCATCTCCTTAGTACACAGTCGTCCCCCAGGTGACTGGATAAAGAAATCTTCTTGTGTTCCCAAAATTGGAATGTCATGCTTAACAACAAAGGTGCGATTTATAAATGTATGCGATGCACCTGAATCAAATAACAGTACTGCTGGATGATTAGCAACAGGGAACATACCCATCATAACAGGTTCTCCCTCTGGGATTGCAGTAGCTTGAGTGTAGAACACACGTCCGGTCTTCTTCTTCTCACCCTTACCCTTCTGAACATTCAGATTATTGTTCTTGCTCTGAGATTGTTGCTGTTGTGGCACGGGAGCTCTGGGATAGTTGGGATTGTACTGCCTTGGATACGGGCAGTCCTTTGAAAAGTGGCCTGGCTTTCCACAATTGTAGCAGGGAAAGTTATGGGTGGCTGGAGTCTGGTTTCGAATACCAGGGGCATTCGGCTGTTGTGTAAATTGCGGGGTTGCGGCAGGACGGAAAAACGTCTGCGGCTGAGCTTGGTATTGCGGTGGACGATAAGTTGGGCGGAAATGGTTCTGAGGGTGGTAAATAAACTTCTGGCGCTTCTTAATGCCGCCAGACGGGCTTGAAAACACTGGCTTCTTTTTCTTCGACTCCTTGTGCAGTCGGGACTTCTCTTCTGACGCAATAGCCACGTTGACTATCTCATGGTATGTAGCATTATAACAGGTGACTAATGCTTCCTGGATTCTGGTACTCAATCCTCTCATGAAACAGCTTTTCTTCTTCGCATCAGTGTTCACATATTCTGCTGCATACTGGGACAGATGATTAAATTTACCCACGTACTGCAGAACTGTCTGGTTCCCTTGCTTCAGCGAGAGAAACTCCTCTAGCTTCATGGCCATGACACCATCTGGGATATAATGTGCTCTGAAGGCTTCACAAAACTCCTGCCAAGTGACACGGTGGCCAGCAGGCCGTGCGGCGACCAGATTCGCCCACCACGCCCCTACGGCACCTCTAAGCTGCTGCGCTGCAAACACGGGCTTCTGGTGCTCTGTACACTGTAACAATTCAAACTTCTGCTCCATGGTACGGAGCCAGTCATCTGCCTCTAGCGGCTCATCTGCCTTTGAGAACACTGGTGGACGGGTATCGGTGAAATCCACATAGGTGGTTTCCCCTCCATTGTTACGGCCTCGACGACCCTGATTTCCATTCTGATTCTGATTCTGAGCCAACAGGGTAGTGGCATTAACCAAAGCGGCAATAGCCTCTGCCAAGGTGGGTGGAAATGGTGGGGGATTTGGAGTATTGTCCCCATCCTGGGAAGTTCCAGTACCGTCCATCTGTTATACACAAACCATATTTATTTACATCGCTTTATTGAATTAAAAAGCAGTTAGTACAGTACTTGTATACACATACAAACTTATCTTACATTATTTCATTACAAACTTGCTCGCAAGCAAGAAACTACCCACTAAGGTTCTTAGAAAGCAGGAAAGACTACTCTATTACATAGCCATCCATGTCAACACTTCACTCCTCATCATCATCGCTGATCACAATCACTCCATCATCAACCTCTGGAGCACTTGTACCAGTGACATGACTTGCATCATCCCCACTTTCCATCATGGGTTCATCTTCATCCGGGTCTTCTTCATTGTCCTCTCCATCAGGAACAATCACGGCACCAACATCATCTTCCACTGCCTGGGGCTGATGATTGGGATTCATCAGATCATTTAGCCTATGGACTTCCTCATGCAGAACAGTATTGTACTGCTCCAGGTGTGTCACATAAAGCTCCAGCTCACGAACACGAGCTCTGGCTTCTGTCTCCTTTTCCAGAGACTCGTTCTGGAACTGCTTCCAAAAACGCATATTGCGCTTCAGTCGCTCCACTTCTGATGTCAGCCTTGCAACCTCTGATTCCGAATCCGAGTTCGGATTACGGCTACTACTTGCTCCATCAACTCTGGTGGCCAACTGATGACGCGGCACTCCTTGCGGACCCGTTTTCTTGCGAGGAGTTGTCTTCACACGTGCCATCCTAAAGCAAGATAGAAATAGGACGATGAGAACAGATAGAGGGATCTGAAGGTTAGCATGAATAGGATTGAACCTTACTTAACCCAAACCACTTTAAAAGGGAAGGTAACTTAAGCAGGTTAATTAAACATGATGCATGCATCGTACTTACGATCTAACAGAAAGATTAAGTAACACATGCAAACTTTTATAACATAGGGCACTATACATGATACTCCACTACGAAGCTTTCAAATATGAGCTAAGGAAACTATAGAATAGATTAAGATAAGCAAAAGCAATTTGGACCCAAAATATCAATATTAAGTTTATTTGACCCAAAACGTTTTGAAGTTTTGCAAAGTAATACTACAATAACTCGAGTGATTATGCTCTGGTACCAGCTGTCACAGAACCTCCTAATTATGATGGCCCACAAGTACACGTCATTGCCATAATGACCTCTGACAGTCGTACTTATGTTCACCATAACTTAAAAGGCCTGCTTTCCTCCGAACAGGATCCAATCACAGGAGTATTGCAATATTACAACAGTTTATTCAAAATATTCAACAGAGTAAAGTAGCGGAAGTCTTACAATAACTAAGGTTACAAACCAGTTTTCAAATCTCAAACCTTATGTACATTATTACAAACCATTAGTAGGGAAGTATCAGTAGTAACTTTATTACAACACCCAAACGAGATGCCTTGCCCAAAGGCCACACAGTCTACTCGTCGTCACTTTCTTCAACCACGACAGTCATGCAACAAGGCTCGAAGCAGACTTGTTCATGAACCACACCTGCAACAAGGGGTTCAACAAACCCTGAGTACAAAAGTACTCCCTCCATCCCAAATTATAAGACGTTTGACTTTTTTGATACCAAGTTTGACCACTCGTCTTATTTAAAAAATTTGTGTAAACATAGTCAAATTTAAGTCATTCTTGAAGAACTTTTATTAATAAAGCAAGCCACGATAAAAGAAGTGATATTTTGCAAAAAAATTTGAATAAGACGAGTGGTCAAACTTGATGTTAAAAAAGTCAAACGTCTTATAATTTGGGATGGAGGGAGTACTCAACAAGACTTACCCGACTAAGACAAGGACTCCAAGGGCATGCTAGCTTTAGGGAATCAAGGTACGGATAATCAAGAATCAAGATTTTCTTTTGCAGAAAAGCTTACTAAGGTAAGTCCTTATTTTCAACATTTTACTTTTACCATTGATGGTTCATTAACCAAATCTAGGTGATCCTAATCAAGATCAAAGTAATTGTCATCAAAACCTTTCTTATTCTTTCTTTCAATTCCAGTTCTTAACTACGATGCAGGACAGGTGATCGAGTCTCCATAACCGAGGAGCAACGACGATTCGAACCGATTATACCCAGCTGGGGATCCCTAACATCACGACATATGTAGAACCGAATCTGCATATATCAACCCTCATTTAGATCTCCCAAAACCAGAACGTGTCCATCGCCACCTGAGAGTACAGTACTCCTCGAACCCGGCCCGATTCTAGCCCCGAGGGTACACGCTACTCCCGCCATCTCTCCACTCCCAGTGCGAGGTTAGACGTTCTCGTAATGGAATCACCAACATTTTGGGCTTACCCAAGGCATGAGGCTAGTTGCAAAGTCTCGAAACACAAGCGGGCCATACAACGGACGGTCCTTAACTGACAAGGCGGAAACACTACATTGAGACTCCTTTCTCAATATATGTTAGCAGTGGCCAAACCACCCGCCCGATCTTCTAATTCATTCTCATATTTCAAAATTCATTCAAGTATGCCGTCATGGCTGAGTAAACATTGCATTTAAAAGCTTAACTTCTAAGCATAGCGAAGCATACTACGCATTTTCCGTAAAACAGGTATCAAGGGCAATATTGCAATAATCAAGGATGATAATGCAGCAATTAGGTTATCACTCAACTCCTAATTACTTAATGCAATAAACCATAAAATAAAATAATAAAACATTTGTAAAATTCAAGGTAGGGTTTAAATGCACCGGGGCTTGCCTTGCTCGGACACGACGACTGACTCAGACTCGTGAACTCCTCCGTCTGGTTCGGAACCTGCCGACGATCGCTCTTCTCCGGAGGCCTGCTCGACGACTTCGGCTTCTTCGAAAGCGGTGACTACACGAATACATAACATGCTTTAACATGATGCTCAATGATAAACATGATGCTTGATGATAACATGCCACGGTTACGATTCGAGTACAACTTCCCTTCACGGTACAGTCGTAAACAGAAAACCTACTAACTAGCAGCGACGAGTTCCCGCGATACCAGCTTTTAACCTAACAAGCTACTAACGAGCTCAGTCATGAAATTAAAGTGCCAGAGATCACAAAAGGGTAGTGACCTAAGGACATCACTCTACCAAAAGGCACACAACACTTAAAGTTCTCAAATTAACATTTATTTTCTATTTAAATAATTAGGGCATAATTAGAAGTTGATCAAACTTTATCTAAACAAGTTCAAACTTCTTCTATGGGTTAAGAATGATTTATAACAGTGCCATAATAAATTTCATAATTTTTGGATAAATAAATAAATTATTAAAATTACTGGAAGTTGCATTTAATCTTTATTGGAACCAATTAATTCTACTGCATAAAGTATGCAAATTCATGATTTAATATTTTTCCTAGATAGTTTATACATTGAGAAGCTTATACAAAAATTTGCTAACTTGCGCCATGGTTGGAGCCCTAGTGACCCGCGAGCGACGGCGATGGCGGCACGGTGGCTACGGGAGCAGCACGCCGACGACTACAAAGCGGTAGAGGTTAAATTGAAGGGTCGGGAAGCATCAGTAGCTCACCGCGATTGCAGTGGAGGTCTTGGTGGCGACGGGGAGCGGCTAGAGTGATCTGGCCACGGAGAGCGGCTTGGTCGCCGGAGTTGAGCACGGGAAGCGGTGGTCGCGGTGGTTCCGACGGAATTGGGCTGGCTCGGGTGGTTCACGAGGTGCGCGAGGATGCGGCGATGCTATTGGTGCAACTGGCGTGGCCGGAGGCGGCTCGGTGGCGGCAGCGGTGAGCGGTGGAGCTAGCGGCGGCGGCGGTGGCGGAAAACCGAGAAGAAGAAAACGACGGCGACTCGACGTATTTATAGAAAACGAGCGCGGGAACAGGACGGGACTGCTCGCGTCATCGCGCTGGAGCTCCTGGGCGCGCCTGGAAGCTGGCCGAAGCCGTCCGGCGTCTCGCCGGCGCCCATGCCGGCCGGTGGCCGACGGTGATTGGCCCTAGCACTGTAGCTCCCCCCCCTCAAAACTCTGAATTTCAAACTGGTTTTTCAAATTACTCTCAAATTTGTATAATAACTTGAAAATCTTCCAATGTATGAAATCTTCAGAATTTCAAGCTCTACAAATTTGGTATTGAACACTTTTTCAAATTCTGCTTGGATTTTGAAATTTGAGTTTAAATTCAAAAAGGGACACATTTTTCAGATTTGGTAATTTAGAAATTACTTTTTATTTTATATGAAAACTTCAAAATCTCCAAACATCAAAGTTGTTCATCTTGACCAGACCTACAACTTTGCTGTTAAAAACTTTTTCAAAATCAGCCTCCATTTTGAAATCTTAGTTTGAGGACAAAAATGAATTAAAACTGAAATTTGTTTATTTTCAAAATTACTCCACATTTTTCACTTAAACTTTGAAAACTCAAAACACCAAAGTTGTAGCCCTTAAAAAGTTCTACAAACTTGGTTTTGAACTTTTTCCCAAATTTTGCTTAGATTTTGAATTATTTCAAAAGGGGTAAAACAGGGTTTTGAAATTTAGGGTTTTCGGAGGGATTTCAAATTGGAATTTGTTGCTACTCTGATTTGTGATTACTTAGTGATCAAAACCTCACCCAAGGGCATCATTTGGACCAACATGACATGGTTGACCAAATGTCACTCTTGGTTGACCAATTCACTTTTGAAATGGTTTTACATTTCTCCCCAGATTTGAATTCGAATTCGAATCGGAAAACTCGCGACAAGTTTTGGGACTCCAATTCAAACTCAAATTTGGAGCTTCATTTTAGATTTTTTTTTACTTGAGCTCATACCCTACACTTGACACTGGTGTGCAACACAGTCGCGCACCTCAAATTACGCAGGGCATGTACTAAGTATTTGCGGTGGTATTCGAAATTAGGGTTTTGGTTTCGGAGCACACCACTGAGAAACACATTCAACCTAAATAAATAAACTTGTTTTAGTTGATGCATAACAATGTTAACCTAATAGAAATGCTTTGCAATGCATTATGATGACATGGCAGATTAATTAGCACCATAACACCCGGGGTGTTACAGTCTCGATCCATCGACCTTGACTTCACTTGCTCTTCACCGTTGCATCGGTCCATTGGCGCCAAGTCTTGCTCAAGCTTCACCATCGCATGGTCCTTCGCTTCGAAGCCTCGACTAGCCCTTTACCTTCACAACCGATCCATCGAGCCAAGCCTCATCTTGGTCTTCACCATTTTGGTCATATGAGTCAATGTCATGTCTCATATTCAATGACCACCTTTATCTAAATCATCCACTTAGATACAAAGGTTAGTCCTAGGTTTCATCAATTAGCCAAAACCAAACTAGGGACTTTCACGTGTGCTGGCAAGTGTGCGTCGGACACGGTGGTGTTGGAGCACCAGACGCCGTGTGTCAGTGTCTGGTAGAGCTGACGTCCGCTATTCGTGAGACGGCGTCGCGCGGAGGCTTCGACGGACGCTGACGTCAGCGTCTGTCGACTGCGCAACAGACACGTCTGACGGCTGAGCGAGAAAACACGCTTGCTAGACCGCGTCTGTCGCGGTTGAGCCGTGTCTGTTGCGTAGCGATGGACGCGTCCGTCGTGTGGTTGCCGAGCACGTTTGGAGACTTGTCCGTTGGAGATCAACGACTCTCATTTGAAGACCGGGGACACGTGGCGCACATCCACACGTCAGATGCGGCTGCAGCGTCTGTCGGGTTGGTGACAGACGCGTCTGTCGCCCCTGAAATCTGCCCAGTGCATTGCTAACGGCTAGCTCCTCTTCCCCACTCTATAAATAAGAGGTGGCCGACCCTTGGGGGTTCTCTCTTGCACATTTGAGATATTGAGGCATACTTTGAGCTATAGAACTTCTCCTCTACTCATCTCCTTGCTTGGTTGCATACTCTAGAGAGATTGAGTGAGATTCAAGTGCATTGCATTGAGAGTTGCATCTAGTAGCACTTGATTCTTGAGTTTGCTGCGGATTGCTTGTTACTTTTGGGTGTTTCCCGACACCCTAGACGGCTTGGAGCAGCGGTGGTGTTGAGTTCGTGATTGGAGATTGTTTTGAGCCTCACCAAGTGATTGTGAGGGGTTCTTGAGCCTTCCCCGCGGGAGTTCGCGAATTGGCTACTTTAGTGGAGCTCGTGGCTTGGAGGATCCCCATCTTGTGAGTGGATGTGTGGCACCCGCTGAGGGTTCAACTCTTGATAGTTGATTAGCTCGTGATCCATCAAGTGGGTGCATCGCCACAACGAGAAGTAGCTTGTCGGGAAGCAAGTGAACCTCGGTAAAAAATCTTGTGTCATCTTATTGCTGAGGATTTCATTTGTGTATGTGATCACATTGATTGATTGGTACATTGGACATATCTCTTCTCATCAACGTTGGTATATCTATTCAAGCTCACTCCTTTACTTTTTGTTCTTTGCCTTGTTTAGCTTGAGTAGAATAGCTTATCACTTAGGGGTAATTAGTTTAGAGACTTAGCGTTGTTGGTGTGAACTAGAGATCATAGCCTTGCACTAGAATTGTATGTGTGGCTTGCATAAAAGTAGTTGAGCTAGTGCTAGAATTACCTTCGCCATCTTATTTACTAACTTGTTATTTAGTAAAGCTTGTAGAAAATTTAAATAGGCTATTCACCCCCTCTAGCCATTTGGACCTTACACCCACGCCTCCTCCGCTAGAGCCCGAACGCGTGCTGCCTCAGGCTTCCTTCATGCGGCGCCCCGAGCCTTCTCCGCCGGTGGGGTTGGAGCTCTCGCAGTGACGGCAGAGCCGGCCCCAGAGCTCGTGCCGAGGACCTCCTCATGGTTCGCCGGGGACGGAGCTCGATGGGGCCGGGCACGATGGTGCCAGGGGCGGATCTCGCCGGGGCTGGGCATGACGTCGCTAGGGACGGAGCTCGTGCTCCCATGGCTGCGCACTGCTTCTCCCTCGACTATAGCAAGTCCGGTGAGTCCCTGCTGCGTCCTTCTTCCTCAACTGCGGCAAGCCCCCCGCTCCTCTCCTCGACTCTTCTCACGTGCGTGTGTGGCTTGTCCCATCGAGGACGCCCCCGTCCGTTGTTTCTCTGGGGGCGAGGCGAGCCTGGATCTTGGGTGAATATTCGCTCGTGGGACGTCCTCGCCCCCGGATGCCTCCAAACCAAACGACGCTTGTCCCAGGTCGATCCCATCCCGTCCCTCCTCATTCTCTCATCCAAATGCTACCTAAGGGCCTGTTTGGGACAGCTCCACCCCCAAAAAAGTGAATCTGGATTTAGGGTGCACCGTGGAGCAGCTCCATTGGTGGATCTGAGATCCACTACAAAACTATTTGGGTAACACAGAAGATACAGATTCACGCAAAGGCATTTTGATTGGAAGCCTAGATTTGCCCTTGGATAGGCCCCACCTGTCATTTTCTCAGGAACGCATTTTAGGTCTTCTTCGTCCTCGGCCATGGGATGGTCGCGCGGCCCTGACAAGGGGAGGGGAGGACTGAGCGAGCGCGTGGCTAGGGGAGGGGCAGGCGGCCACATGCGATCGCGGCCAAGGGAGGGCCTGTAGTGGCGCGGCCACGACCGGCGGAGGGCCGGGCAGTGCACGACCACAGGAGGGCGCGCAGTGGTGCGGTCACAGCCAGGGGAGGGCCGGGCGGGCGCGCAGCCAGGGGATTGGTGCGTGGTGGCTTAGCGATGGCTAGGGGAGGGGCGTGGCCACGGCTGGGAGAGGGGCGAGCGGTGGCACGACCATGGCCAGGGGAGGGCTGAGCAGGCGTGTCATCCATGGCCAGCGCGACCTCGCCAGGATGGGCGAGCACGTCAGACCGGGAGGGGCACACGGTCGCCGACTGCGGTAGGGGAGAGGGTCGAGCGCGCAGTGGCCGGGAAGGACGAGCGCGTGGTGTGACGGGAGAAGAAGAGAAGGAGACGGGAAAAAATAGAACGAATCGGTATCTTTGTGTAACCAGTGGCAGTGGTGGGTAATTTTTCCAACTCCACGACATCTGAGTTGGTTGAGCACCCCTTGAAGAGATCCAACATTTTGGTGAATCTGGTTCTCAGATCACTGTTTTGGTGGATCTTGATTTGGTGGAGTTAGTGTTTGGCAAACTTTTTTGGAGTAGAGCCCTAAGTTCCAATAGTGACATACGATAAATACATACAAATTTAAGCATATACATCGTGAATAGTAGGTATAAAAAGGCATTTAATACACACCATTCAAAGGATTGTTGTTTCACATACTTAAATTAAGAAAAAGCATGGTGTTCCATAACTTATATAAGTCATTGTATATCAGATTTTATAAAGAAATAGATTATAAGAGCCATAAATAATTTATAAGACCATCATTTGTTATCATTAAGGGGGCAGACCTAGTGCCAGAGGCTCTCACACGAGTGGGGTCTAGGGAAAGGAATAACCGAAGCAAAGTCTTACCCCCGCAGAAATTCTGCAGAGAGACAGCTTCGAACCCAGGACTTGGTGACTCGGCGAGTTAGCACTCACCAACTGCACCAGACCTACCCTTCATCATTTGTTATCATTGTTACAAAAAATAGTCATTTCGTTATTCTTATGGTTACATAAACCATCTATGTATCTTAAGTGAACTAGAATTATTTATTTGCTGCATACCATATCATGCTATCGCGGCTGCTACTTAGAATTGCGGGGTGCTATAACGGCTGGCTAACTCAAATAGCAGCTGCTAAATTCCAATTTACAAAATTCAATCCGCTATGTATAGTGGTAGCTGTAGGGGACCGCTACCTCTATTGTGAAGCAGCTAGGACGAGAAGCTCTGATCTTACATCATACATGAAGCTAGATTTTCAATCTGTGGCTCCTCACACCAAATCAATGAAGAGACCTATGGGGAAATAGCAATTTGAGGTACCTGGAGTTCATCTTCACCATTAATTTTGACTGGAAGCCGGTGATTGATGAGCAAGAAGCCAATAACGTCGGCGATGCACAGATGCCTGGGCGGCAGTGCTTTTGGTATTCACCCTGTTCGCTCGTGCTTATCAGCGTTTATTAGTCAGCCATTCAGTAGTGTTTCTCTCTCACAACACATCAGCATCAGCCAGAATCGGCTAGGCAAAAACCATCCAGCGAACTGGGTGATTAAGGATTGAGGGCCCGAGGGGAACCAAGCGGAGCTTGTGGTTTTGCAGGATGGTATGGTCGGATAGGGCTCCACACCTCAAAGTGAGCGACCGAGTGCACGGCCGTACGCCCGAGGGCGACAACGTTCCTGCTTGTGGGATGATGGACGAGGACGACGAAGAGTTGTAGGAGGCAAAAGTTTTGCTTGTGGGATGATGGACGAGGACGACGAAGAGTTGTAGGAGGCAAAAGTTTTGATATGATTGGGCCATTGCTTCATGGGCTTGGAGCGTGTTTGGATGCCTACCACACATATCGCCACGATATGCCACAACTTTCTCGTGCCTAAGCTTGAGTGTCTTTGGTTGGTCGTTGAACTTGTGGCATGCCGCAACACAGACATAGCATGCTAGTTACATTTTTCGTGCCAAAGGCTGCCAAATGTATGGCGCACGATTTGGCAAATATAATATGTGAACTATGATACTGGGCTCTGGTCGGCTGAATATGTGCACTTGGAGCTGTTTGGGTATACGTGTAAATGAGCAATAAGACCGAACAAATAAAATATCGATCACTTTCTTGGAACGCCAAATCAAACCGATGAACGAAAATTCGGTTCTTTCGGTCTCGGTTCGGTCTCAGGTTTTTTTGTCCACCAACTCTCTGTAACCCATAATCGTTAATTAGGGCATGTGTCGGTTTCTATCTAGAACTTGTCTAGTGGGTGGTCGCATATTGTCGGATATATGAGCCCGGAGTACCTTCACTGTCCGTATGTCTGAAATTTTATCTTATTTTTTTCGTCCACCCCCTAACCATCTGGACAATGAAGAGTTTCTTCTATTCTCCTTCTTTACTTGACTCGGACTTATGATCCATACTCATACGAGTTAGAACAACTCGCGTTTAGCGACGATGGATACAAGTCCTAATTCCAATATGCATTGGGTTGCACGTCCCATATTTTGTGTGTGACCCAAACTCATAACCCGTGCTAATTGAAGCTAGAACAACTCGTATCTAGCGATGATACAAAGTCCGATTTCTATAAATATTGGATTCTGTTGTGACGCACGAGCACGTTTGCTAGTATTTGATAACGAAAATCAATCGGCCACATATTATTTCTACGAGTGAAAGCAGCGAATTGTATTTTAGTTTTACTTGAAGCATTGCCTAAAAACATAAATATGTTTCTTATGGCTCTAAGTTAATTTGTAGAACCAGGCAATCAAACCCGCATAGCATAAAACAAATAGTCACTAACCACCGAGATCAGGAGCCTATGATTTTCGATAATTATGTGGCATAAATATTCGTCCCATCGTATTGTTATTTTTCGTTCAGAGTTATATATAAGAGTTTGTTTAGCTTAGAGGATTTTCATAGGAATTCTAAAGAAATCTAATTCCTATATATATTTTGCTTATATATAAGAACCCAATCTCGTACGTATAATTTTCATCAGATACATAGTATATGCTTACGCGCATCGAGCTCGAGCATATACTGATTTATTTAAAGAGAAAAGATTTATATTGCCATTATTAAAATTAAAACCACATACTCTTGGCACCGTATCTTTTCGTCAGACGATCTCTTGCAATCACGAGATTTGGGCCCACCTGTCAACAGGCAGCGAAGCGCCTGCAGAGCGGAGAGAAGGGGACTGAGGCGTCGGTGGCGGTGTCGCCATCATCCTGCACGCCACCAGCGTACCAACCCGAGGTCCGAGGACGAACACGCCGCACTCGAACACGCACGCGACGCGACGCAGCGTTGTCACGCCACGACAAATCCAGCGCTCCCCGAAGCAGAAAGACCGCGACCCAAAGCAAGCTCGAAGCTCCGCTCCTCCAGTCTCCACCGCCCGCCAACCCCGAGATATACCTCCCTTCCTCTCGAAGCTTCGTCTCCAGACGACGTCGCCGGCTCTTCCCTCGGCGTTGGTGCTGGTGGTTGCCAGTGGCGGTGGGTGGGTCTGGGTGGCCCGGCCTGGTGGTGCTGTTGCTGGGATGCCCGCCGCGACGGCGACCGCCGCCCGCCCCCGCCTGCCGCTGCCAAAAGCGGCCCGCCACTCGCTCTGCTCGAGCCGGCGCCACCCCGATTGCCGCCGCCGCTGACGAGCGACCACACGCTTGGCGCCCGCCATGGACGCCTTGTCCCGCCCCGCTGTCGTCATCGACAACGGCACCGGGTACGCCCTCTCTCCCTCTCCCTAGATCTGCGCGCGGAGGCGCGTCGGCGGTGAGTCACGCGGCTGATCTGCTCCGACTCTCGCGGCAGGTACACGAAGATGGGGTTCGCGGGGAACGTGGAGCCCTGCTTCATCACCCCCACTGTCGTCGCCGTCAATGATTCCTTCTCCTCCTCCGGCCAGCCGGCGGCGAGGGGCGCCCCCGCCAGGGGGAACTGGCTCGCTCAGCACAGCGCCGGCGTCATGGCTGACCTCGACTTCTATATCGGCGAGGAGGCGCTGGCCCGATCCCGCGCCAGCAGCTCGCACAGCTTGAGCTATCCCATCCGCAACGGCCAGGTGGGCGCTCCAGCTGTGTACTGCCGTGTCCAGTTGCTGCTGTTTTTTTTGGCGACCTTACTTACGATGATTTGGGCTGAAATGAACTCTTTCAGGTGGAGAATTGGGATACTATGGAGAGGTTCTGGCAACAGTGCATCTTCAATTACCTCCGGTGCGACCCAGAAGATCATTATTTTCTTCTAACTGAGAGCCCTCTGACTGCCCCTGAGACCCGGGAGTATACTGGGGAGATCATGTTCGAGACGTTCAATGTGCCCGGCCTCTATATTGCTGTCCAACCTGTCCTTGCGCTCGCCGCTGGGTACACTACCACCAAGGTTAGTCATCAGAGCTTAGCCTTGTGGTTTCTTTAGCATAAGCATGCCTTACACTAAAATGGATGGCAATTGCATTGAGCAGGCCATGTTTCAGAGTGTACTTGAAAAAAGCTTCATCACTGTTTTCCTTTCTTCCCTGTTGAGCGATCATCACACTCTTATATTTATGAGAAACTTCATGCTTTGTGTTCAGTGTGAAATGACAGGTGTTGTAGTTGATGTGGGTGATGGGGCTACCCACATCGTTCCAGTTGCTGATGGATATGTCATTGGGAGCAGTATCAGATCTATTCCAATTACAGGCAAGGATGTTACCCAGTTTGTTCATCAACTTCTAAAGGTAGCTTCCTTTGCTTTCTTGTTGATTGTCACAAGATACTACTCAACTTTCAACTTATCTAGAGAAACTTACCAGATGTAAAGGAAATGAAAAATTCCAGAAAACAGTACTTTGTTCAACAGAGAATAGAACATAATAGAATTACAAAGTTGTGGTTAATTTGGAGAAGTGTCTATTATACTGGTATGTTCCTTCCTTGTGTAATAATATAAAACAATAAGCTTCACTTAAACATTTGTTCAAGAAAAAGCTTCACTTAAACATTCGTTCAAGAAAAGCTTCACCTTAACAGTTAAGGATAGCCACAGCATGCGATAAAACCATAGCTGCTATTTTTTTTAAAAAAAAAATCATAGATCTGTTGGATTATCACTTGAACTTGGCCCATGATGTGATTTTTGTGAATATCTTCTAGATTCTTTGATCCACCTACCGTTGTTTTATAATAAAGATTGTAGCTGTGCCTTTCTGGGTAAATGGACACCTATGATAAGATTAAAACTATATATTTTTTTTGCGGGTAGATTAAAACTGTTTTCCATTGGCATGCAACTTTGCTTGGTGAATTGATTTATAGTTTAACTTTGACATAGATACAAAGGATGCACAACATCTGTTTCTTAGATAATTTGATATAATCTTCTTTTAGAAAATAACACCAAACAACTGCATTATATGCCTAAAAAGTCACCGAGTCCCGTATTCTTGCATCCAGGAAAGAGGTGAGAACATTCCACCAGAAGAATCTTTTGATGTAGCAAGGAGGATTAAAGAAATGTACTGCTATACTTCTTCAGACATTGTGAAGGTATTTAATTACATTAAGTGCCTTGTTATGTTACTTGGTTAACATATATACTTTGATTCAGAAGAATATTTTTTTAGAAAAAGAAATTCAAAAGAATGTGGGTGGAGGAGGTTCTTTTTTGCTCTTCATGGCAGTACATTTTGTTTAATGTATTGTATAGTGGCCCCCTAGTTGAACCATTGAAACACTTTACACCTACACTATACTGACTGAGATCTGATTGTGAAAAGCACTGTTCGAGAAATAAACATGATTTTTGCCAAATGATGCCTTCAATTTTTTGTTTCATATGTTATCCCACTGGTGAATGTTTTCCTTTAAATATGATGTTTCACTCCTGCCAGCTTCTATCCATGGAGTTTTTGATAGAAATAATGGTCCTTCCAAAAGGACAATTAGTCATAATCTACCTTATTGTTGCTATTTCAGGAATTCAATAAACATGACAGGGAGCCATCAAAGTACGTTAAACACTGGACGGGCATCAAACCAAAAACTGGTGCGAAATACACGTGTGACATTGGATATGAGCGATTCCTGGGGCCTGAGGTATTTGATTTTACTAAGCGACTAAGCGAGTGTACACATATGTAGTAACTTCTATGTCACCGTCTCTTTCGGACTTGCAGTAATTGGTTGTAGGTAGACCATGACATGCAGAACTACACCCTCTTGTTAATCTGAGTTCACTTCACTTGTACCTGAGTTAAGTTGGCTTCGTAGAATAACTAGTTTGACACTTTGTGTTCAAACTTTATGTGACTGCAATGCTAACTTTTCTTCGAAGTGCCCCGAGATATTTTTGCTATACATTTTAACATCACCATTATATTTTAATTCAACCTTCTCACATTAGTGTTAAATTTGTGCAGATCTTCTTCAACCCAGAGATATATAACAATGACTTCACCACTCCTTTGCAAGTTGTTATTGACAAGTGCATCCAATCATCCCCAATTGACACAAGGAGGGCTCTTTATAAGGTTTTTATGATTTGAGTATTATTGTTACTATTTATTCTAAGACATTACATCTAGTCTAAACTCTAAAGAATTTCCAATGGCACAGAATATTGTCTTGTCTGGAGGCTCGACTATGTTTAAAGATTTCCATAGGAGGTTACAGCGGGACCTAAAAAAGATAGTGGATGCACGAGTCCGTGCATCGAATAGTCGGCTTATTAGCGGAGATGCTAAGGTACAAACTTCCTTATTTGCTCTTAATGTCTTCCTGACAGCAAAAAAGCGGACAACCAACTGGAAACTTTGTTGCGGCTTTGCCAGTTTTTCAGTCACACCTAAATCATATTTGATTTTCAGGCCCAGCCTATAGAAGTGAACGTGGTCAGTCATCCAATTCAGAGATATGCGGTATGGTTTGGTGGCTCTGTGCTTGCTTCAACTGCCGAATTCTACGAGGTATATCAGCTTATATTATATATACACATATAATAGCATTACAAATTTTCTGGGGAAGAACCAGACAACACCTGAAAAATTCTGAATGTGAATTTATCTGCTTGCACAAGTTTATTACACTACATCTTGTTCGTTCAGTTTATGTGTAAGTGTAACAACTTATTTGGGAGTTCTTTCCTTGCCCAGGCTTGCCACACAAAAGCAGAGTACGAAGAGTACGGTGCGAGCATCTGCCGATCGAACCCTGTTTTCAAAGGGATGTACTGACTCAGCCTATCATAGTTATTAGACCGGGAGCTGTTTCCCCTGTGGCTGACGTCGTGAATGGCATCCACTCAAGCATAAATGGGGAGAAGGAGAACTGACAGTGGAGACGGACTGTCGAGAGGGATCATGGAGAAGCATAGCCGTACGAGCTGTACAAACGAAAGGTGCAAATAGATAGGTTCATGTTTCATCATACAGTTTAGATGCTGGTAGGCCTGACAGGATGGGTTTGCCACCTCTGCTGAATTAGGGTGGCATTGTAATTTGTAGCGTCAACATTGTTGCTTCTGGCGATGCGGCATTGCTCCTTGTATACATGTTGATTCGGCAACAATGTTTTTTTTTTCTCTCTCTCGGTGGCTTGGTACTACTTTTTGGGCCGCTACCAGCATCGCATCTAGCGTCACGCCCTGGCCCTTCGCCCCTGCCACGGCAAGGAGCACGGCAGTGCCCGGCACTTCAAGGAGCAGGGTTGGCGAATACGCGTGATTGCCAAACAGGCTCGTCTGGCACGGGTATAGCGTCCTGCATCCAGGAGAGAGAGTTGGCACGGGCATGCTGCCGGCCGTAAGCATTCCGTTCCCTACTTCCCTGTGCTAATACGTACTCTTCGGCTACAACCTCTTAAATCTTCTGAACAGTAGCCTGACACTAATATCCAGAAATAATCACTGATTTTAGTGACGGTCACCAAGTTGGGTAACAGTTGTCACAGATTAGGTAAACTTCATCCAGATGATTCTGTTCATATCACTTCGAAGAGTTCAGAAAAAACAAATTCTCCCTAATATTTACATCCTACCATGTCTAAGCTTACCACACTGGTCTGAAGGCACAAATAGAATGTTTGCGAAATCAGAGTGCCATCGCAAGTGTTCAGGCGAATGCTGGTGGAGTGGGATCAGTTGAGACCGATCGGAACATGCATCGGGATGCTCACTTTTTCTACGCCCTCGAGGAGCTTCACCCCGAGCTGGCCTCTGATCCCTCCTCCGAAGGCACACAAGTCACCGGAGTCCATCACCGCAAATGTGTGCGGGTGACCCATTTCTGAGTTCAGCCAGTACGAGGCGTTTGTGGGGCTGATCTGCACCACCTTCTTGTTCAGAGCCTTGAGCGAGCTCACTATACTCGGTGTCGAGAAATCCGGACCTTCCTCTGCCTCGTCGTCCTCCTGAGAGAGAGAGAGAGAAAAAAAAGTAAGTGTACCAACAATATGATGGGGGATGAAATGTAACACTAATACACATGATTAGTATGGATCCTCCATATCATGGTTTCTCTCTCTTATTCTTTAGCATGGTTATACACTGACATATAATGGCGATATTTCCAAATATAAATATGAGAATGAACGAACCTGAAAAACTAAGGATTCACCGGATCCAAAGGAGTATACATCCCCATTCTCAGCGACGACAAATGTTGTGTATTCACCAGTGGAGAGATGAACGGCCTTCACGTTGCGTAATCCTTCGACCACTGTGGGAACAGCCTTGTATTCCTCATCACCATGCCCCAGACAACCAGTGTGGCCCCAACCCCAGGTGCACACACGCCCGTCAGAACCAAGGGCTGCGGCATGCCAAGTGCCAGCTGCTATTGAAACTGGTTTAAAGCTCAAGGACTGAAACTGTTCAATCAATTTGGGCATCCCCTTATTGGTTTTGCATCCATGCCCAAGCTTGCCTCCTAAACCACAACCCACAGAATACACAGACCTGCATATCAGCATGCACTATTAAATACCTCTAGAAACTAAAAGTTTCATGGTCAACATCAATAATAATAAAAATGACCCGTGAAGATATAAGAGCGTAATAACAAAATGCAGATGGGAGCAGAACCTTACATTCCATTTGGCTGGTAGGCCAACATAAGAAGGTAGCAATTTCCTGCAGAGATATATGCAACAGGAACATCCTCAAGTCCAGAGAGAAGACGAGGTTTAACATCTGAAGGATCCGAACTGTGGCCAAGCCTCTCAGCTTTGCCCCATGAGAAAGTGTAAACTCGACCCTCCCTGGACAGAACTGCAGAGAAGTAGCCCCCTATGGCTGCTTGAACTACAAAAACACCCTGCAATGATTCCACAACCTTAGGAGTTGTAGTCTGAATAGGAGCATCATCAACTAATTCTGCACCCCTGAAATTATCCTTCCCAAATGCATAGACACTTCCTGTGTCACTCACAAGCATTGTCCATCTTGATCCAACTGCAGCTTGTGTGATTCTGATGCCTTGTAGAGACCTAACATGGAGGCGACAGTTATAACATTGGTAAATACTAAATGGTCCTATTTCAGAAGAACTGAAAGATTACCTAATAATACATGGCCTGAACCGGTCTTCTGAATCCCCAAGGCCAAGCTGACCGGAGCAGTTTGCCCCAAATGAATATACATCTCCATTTGAGGTGATAACTATACTATGGCCTGGCCCGGCAATCACCCGAGAACCATTCTTCTCCCTAACCAAAATATACTTAAGAACATGTTTCCAAGAGCCTCCACACCGTTGTTTCAGACACTCCTGATCTTCTTGCTTCATCAGCTTAAACATGGTCCTTTTCTGGCACATATCAAATGCTGCAAGCTCTGGAAGTGACAACGCAAAGTTTGGTGCAAAATTTGCAGGTTTACTGAAAAATGTGCATGTAGCCTGAGGACAGAAAGGCATAATTCATCAGTAGCAGCGTCTGTTATTAAAACACAAAAGCACTGAATGTAGTTGTATGACTTGCCTCCAGACTGGCGAGATCTTTCGGGTCTAGATCACAAGCTGAGAGCACATGGAGAACAATGGAGGGGCTCACAGCAAGGGGAAATTCGCCTGGGATTCCATCCCCATAGCAATGGCGCTGTGAACGTTCTATTAATGTTGGCAATGGAGATGAATGGGAGGTTGACTCATCAGCATTGCTATGGAATTGCGTCACTGGCGAGGTTCCACTAGCAGCAGTGTCCATGGGGCACTGCATGATTCTCGCAGTGCTGTTGCACTCTACAGATGAATGGGAGCAGAGGACTCGGTCTGATAAGAGAAATAAATGACAGCCCGTCACACTTTCGACAAACAGATTGAGCAGAATGTGCAGATTTTACACAGACTGGAAGGATAACAGCAGCAGCAACAAAGAGTTAGATGATCACATTCATAGCTGCGTTTCATCTAAGTTGCTGTCTGCAGAAGACAGACCGATCATATAGTCTCCCTAGCAAATTAGCATCAGAATAAACTACGCCTTAGCGACACAAAGGATGCAAGCAAAAAGGGAGAAACAACACGCATCCACCATTTGACCATAGATCGCATCCTGAAATCAAGATCGACGCGGATCAGACCTTAACGGAGTGTTTAACACCCGATCATCCCACACCTCCAGTATAGTCTGGGAAAAGAAAATAATTTGAAACATGATGATCCGTGATCAATATCGGTATATCGCAACAAAAGCTATGGTTCCACCGGGAAATTCGTACAATATCACAAAATCCCGTTTTCAAAGACATCCAACACACCGATTCCGCACTCCAGCACCAAAAATCCCCATTTCCACTCACCACCATGGCCCTTAAAAACGGCGAAATCCAGCCAAATCCCCCCACAAACCATGAACAAATCCTTCCTTTCCCGACAGATCGACCAAGAACGGCGAGATAATCGATCCGATTTCATCAGATTCCACCCCCCCCCCCCCCCCCCCCCCAAAAGTTCTCATCCCCTCTAAATTCCCACACCAACATGAAAAAAGAGAAGCCGCCCACAAAATCCAAGAAGGGGGAGGGCTGGAACATCCAGCTATAGATATAGGTCCGATCGAGGCATCGTACTAGGATTTATAGGAGGGGTTGGTTCATCCGATCCTCGCCGGCTGCAGCGTTGCAACCTCGGCAACAGGGTGGGCACCGAGCGGCGGCGAGGGTGTCGGGCCTGGGAAGTTAGCTAGAACTAGAAAAGGCGAAGAGGATGCGTCACTCCCATATTTATAGATGTATCGGTAGATGCCACGTCAGCATCAACCGGCTCCTCTCCATGGCCACCGTTTGACACTACCGTATTCCTCCTGTCCATAGGATATGCACAATTGCTCCTGCGCCTTCAGAATGGAGGTGATCAGGCGACCTTCGGAACCTGATCTTCTCTTAACAGTTGAGAGTTGGGTTTACCTCGTCTGGTTCAATGGCAAAGGGTTACTTTACACAAATTTCTCTAACAATCCTCCATTTCTGCATAAACAGCCAAAAATTGCTACGCCCCACAGGTTTGAATTCCGATATGGACAATTATCATGAGCACCATAAGGTTGCTTCATTTTGGTATGGCGAGAATCTGAAGTTTTGGTATGGCCAACCACTAAGGAGCCAAAGCCTCCTTATCAGAATGCCCCCAAACCACCACACACACAGCACAAAGCCATAAAAATGGAGTCACACCTACAATATGTAGGATACATGCCCTCAATCAAACATTTTAAAACTTCGAGCGATAAATTGAACATCAAATGTCACGCGCAGAACTATTTCAACCAAATGAGCATAGTTTAATTGTGTTGAGACTCAAGATACACGGGTGCTCACATTTTTCTGGATTTATTCCAAGATTTAACGGCGTTATTTTTTTAGTGGTAGACGATGTACCCGTCGATAGCGAGATGTCTGTGGTGACTTCGTCAGTCTCGAGATTTGCAATTCCAACTCAGTTCTTCGGAGGTGCTCGTAAGGATAAGGTATGCGTGCATGCGTTCATAGGGGTGAGTGTACGCTCGTGTTTGTGAGTGTCAGCGTCTGTAACTGGTCTCGCAAAAAAAAAGATAGGCCCAAACTATTTTAGAATCGATTCATGTCAGTTTTGGTACATCTAAGAAAAATTCTACAAAATGACATGTGAATAGTCCAAATTGGTTCTTTTAATATGATAAGGTTACCCCTACTCCATATAAAATATGGGGTACACGATTGATTGAGGTATCCAACATCCAATCAATAAAAACCTATTTTTTTAAATCAATAAAAATCTATTTAATACTTCTTTGTCTTACTTTTTCAACCTCATGTTGTTCATCTCATCCAATGACCAAGGATGATGCCCTTGAAAGCCCTATTTTTGGTTTTGGTAATGGAGTGACAACTAGTCGACTAACCTCGTAGCTTTAAGTGTTGATTGAGCTAGATAATATCCACACCATGGGTTAGCTAGAAGGCATCCATGGTGAAGATGGTTGGCCACAAGGTGATCAAGTGCTCAACATTGGAGAAAAGAAGTAAGGAGCAAGCCCGAAGGCAAAGGTATACATGATAGGGTTTTGCTTTTGTCGGTCAAGACGCAATACATTGTGATAGCTCTTATTTATCACTTACCCATACTTTAGTCTAGCCGGTATATTAATTAGTAGATACATCCTTGTTAGTTATCAACACTTTTAAACCATTACTTCTCTGAGGATAAATATGATACTCTTGAATACTCCCAGGCAAAATGATATAACGATATTATGTGTGCTTGCGGAATTATCTATCTAAGCATAAGAAATATCAACATAGCGCCGAATGGGGCCTGCGTGCCTGTGACTTGAAAGTGGTGGTGAAAGGTTCTAATGGCTAGAGGGGGTGAATAGCCTATGAAAAATTCTACAACAACACTAAGCCAAGGTGTTGATAAATATGAGGCGAAGCGAATGTTGCGCTAGCCTACGAGAACTACAAGCCACCTACCAACAATTCTAGTCAATTATGATCACTAGGCACTCAAGGGCTATGTCACTACTTTCTAAACTAGTTGAGCTAGCTAGAAACTAATTACAACTAAGAAGCTAAGCTACACAACTAGCTACAACTACCACAAGCTCTGCACAAGAAAAGGCACAATGTAATACAAGAGAGTGGTAGAGAGGTATACCATCGTGGCAAGTGATCAATCAAGAATACCAATGAATACCAAGGAGGCAATCAAGACACAATGATTTTTCCTCTGAAGTTTACTTGCTTGCCGTCAAGCTAGTCCCCGTTGTGGTGATTCACTTACTTAGAGGTTCACGCGCTAATAGGCATCACACGCCTAACCCTCAACCGGGTGCCGCACAACCAACATAAGATGAGAATCCACAAGTCACGCGTAATCCACTAGAGTTGCCTTTGGCGCTCCGCCTTGGAAGGCACAAGAACCCATCACAATCACAATGATCGGAGCTGGAGACAATTACCTTCCTCCGCTCGATGATCCACCAATCACCGGGCCGTCTAGGTGTCGGCAAACACTAAGAGTAACAAGATCTCCACCAGCCCAAATTGTCCAACTAGTGTCACAATATGCTAGACCACTAAGCAATGCACTAGAGGCTCTCCAATCTCACTCAAGATGATGAAATCAAATGCACAAGTGAGTGAAGTAGTGTGCTCAACTCTCAAAGGGCGTATGCAGCTGTTAGTACCAAGAGAGTGGCCAAGTCCGGTCACCACCTCTATTTATAAGCCCACAAGAAAATAGAGTTGTTACCCCTTTAGAGCAGCTTTCTGTGAGGTCACCGGACATGGCGGTGCGGTCACTGGACAGGGGGTGGTGGTGACCCTCCAAGGGTCATCCAATGGCTAGTTTCACTAGTCATTGGGGCATCGGACAGGCGGCGGTGGCTTCAGACAGGGGGTGGCGGTGCCACCCCGGCCAACACCCAAAAAACCCTCCTCTTTGGAAAACTAGCACGGTGCGCCGCCCAGGGGTGGCGGTGCCCACCCCTGTTTTCCCTCACCCATGGAAAAATGGGGCGGTGGCACTGGACACACACCAGCGGTGCACCGTCGCGTGTGGACCGGTGTACACCGGCAGTGGCGGCGCCAGCTCCCACTCAGCTCGCTCTCAACCAAGTCAAGGTGGGCACCGCCCTAGGGGTGGCGGTGCCCTAGGGCAACCCGCTGCTCTCGGCCTCCCAGCCAGTCACCGCCACAGGGGTGGCGGTGCCCCCGTGGCAGTGCCCCAAGCCGAGTTTCACCTCCTTTTCTTCACCTTTCTCACCACCTTTGCAAATATGTTAACATTCCAAGTGTTTCACCATCACATGCAAGTGTGTTAGCATTTTCACAATCATTTTTCAAAGGTTAATCACTTCTCACTGATTGTCACTAGGCCTAAAATGCATATGCAAGTTTTCCAACACCTAATGCACTAGATGATCGAGTTGTCCGATAAGAGCTCCCCTCTTAATAGTACGACCATTTATCCTAAATGTGATCACACTCTCTATAGTGTCTCGATCACTGAAAACAAAATGGCCCTATTTATCACCTTTGCCTTGAGTCCATTTTGTTTTCTCTTTCTTCTTTTCCAAGTTCTAGAGCTTGATCATCACATGTGTTCACACCATCACCATGATCTTCATTTCATGTGGCCATCTCCATCCATGAGTGCCACTTAGCTCCTTCACTTGGATTGGACCATCCTATCTAGTCACACACTTAGATGCAAGGATTAGTCCAAATAGGTTTCATCAATTAACCAAAACCAAACTAGGGCTTTCAGGCGGGATAAGAATTAAGACGCGTTTTAATTACGAGAATTACTGAGAGTATATCGAACAAATATCGCGCGTAGGTCTGGACAGAGGAGGACTTGGCTGGCATTGTAGAGTTCCGGCGCGTGCCACTAGTTCCGCGCTCCTCAGGTTGCGTTGGGTCGTTTCGGCCAGTTATGGGAGGTGGCCAGCGCCAGCAGCGTGGTACCATGGTCAGGCATATGAATGGCGTGCCAATTTGCCAACAATTATGCATGGGATAGAGAGCTAAGGGAGCAGCGCTGGCATTGGCAAGTCAAATAGACGAGGAACCAACTGAAAGAAGCAGAAAAGCAGGAGACAAACGAAACCGAGGGCGAGATTGCTACGCAGGATGGGGCATGTGTGCCCGTGACCCAAAAGTGGCACGGTCAGGATTAAGACTCATTTTAATTACGAAAGTTACTGAGAGTATATCAAACAAAATCGCGCGGAGGTCTAGATAGAGAAGGACTTGGTTGGCTTTGCCACTTTTGACGCGGGCCGTTGCGGAGTGCCAGTGCGCGCCATTGGCTCCATGCTCTCGGGTTGCACTGGGCCGTTTCTTTCAGTTCTATGTGGTTGCTAGCACCAGTAGCGTGGTGCTGCGGTCAGGCATATGAATGGCGTGTCAGTTCACCGACAGTTACGCATGGGACAGAGAGCTGAGGGAGCAGCGTTGGCATTGGCGAGTCAAACGAATGGGAACCAGTGAAAAGAAGCAGAAAAGCAGGAGATGAACGAAATTAAGGACGAGATCGCTGCGCGGGATGGGCACGCGTGCCTCTGACATGGAAGTGGCGTGATTAGGATTAAGGCGTGTTTTAATTACAAAAATTACCGAGAGTATATCGAACAAATATCGTGCGCAAATCTAGACAGAGGACTTGGTTGGCCTTGCCGCCTTGGACGAGTGCCGGCACGTGCTACTGGCTCCGGCTCCTAGATTGCACCGGGCCGTTTCAGCCAATTCTAGGACGTGGCCAGAGCCAGCAGCGCGGTGCCGCGGTCAGGTACATGAACGGCATGCCAGTTCACCAACAGTTACGCATGAGACAGAGAGCTGAGGGACAAGCGTTGGCATTAGCGAGTCAAACGGACGGGGAACCAACGAAAAGAAGGAGACGAACCAAACTAAGGGTGAGATCGCTACGTGGGATGGGGCCCGCGTGGATGTGACCCAAAAGTAGCACGATTAGGATTAAGACGAGTTTTAATTACGAAAATTATTGAGAGTATATCAAACAAATATCGTGCGTAGGTCTGGTAGAGGAGGACTTGGTTGGCATTGCGCTTTAGATGCGGTCCATTGGGAGTGCCAGCGCGTGCCACTGGCTTCGGCTCTCAGGTTGCGCCAGGGCCGTTTCGGCCAATTCTGGGAGGTGGCCAGAGCCAGCAGCGTGGTGCCACGGTCAGGCATATGAACGGTATGCCAGTTCGCCGATAGTTACGCATGAGACTGAGAGCTGGGGGGATGAGCGCTGGCATTGGCGAGTCAAACAGATGACGAACCAATAGAAAGAAGCGGAAAAGTGGGAGACAACCAAACTATGGGCGAGATCACTGCACAGGATGGGGCTGCGTGCCTATGACCCGAAAGTGGCGCGTTTAGGATAAAGACGCATTTTAATTATGAAAATTATCGAGAGTATCGAACAAATATCGTTCGCAGGTGTGGACAGAGGAGGACTTGGTTGGCTTTTGTTGCTTTGGATGCGTGCCGTTGCAGAGTGCCGACGCGCGCTATTGGCTCCACGTTCTCGGGTTGCGCCGCGCCGTTTCAGCTAGTTCTGGGAGGTGACCAACACCAGCAACGCGGTGCCACGGTTAGGCATATGAACAGCGTACCTGTTCGGCGACTGTTACGCATGTGACAGAGCTGAGGGAGCAGAGCTAGCATTGGCGAGTCAAACGACGGGGAACCAACAGAGACAAGCGGAAAAGCATGAGCCAAATGAAACTGAGGGCAAGATCACCACACGGGATTTGGCCCGCGTGCTTGTGACCCGAAAGTGGTGCGATTAGGATCAAGGTGTGTTTTAATTAGAAAATTACCGAGAGTACATCGAACAAATATCGTGCGCAGGTCTAGACAGAGGAGGACTTGGCTGGCTTTGCCGCTTTGGACGGAGGCTGTTTTCGAGTAGCGGCACGCACCATTGGCTCCGCGCTCTCGGGGTGCGCCGGGCCATTTCGGCTAGTTCTGGGAGGTGGCTAGTGCCAGGAGTGCAGTGCCGCAGTCAGGCATATGAATGGTGTGCCAATTTGCCAACGGTTACGCATGGGATGGAGAGCTAAGGGAGCAGCGTTGGCATTGTTCCCCTGGATCACTTCAGAGACCTGCAGGTTGATGGGGGAGTAGGTGCTCCTAATTTCCTAATCTTGCCAACTGCGACACTCTATGCCCGTATGTTATGGTACCTTTTATATATGAATTATTTACCTGAACTTGATGTCTTTCAAGCTCTAAAAAGTGTTTTGTCCTGCCAAGTCTATCAATCCATGCTACATAGCATCCTGCATACTCTTTCATTTGTGGGTAGGATGTCGAGTCAGATGCCCCTAAGTACTAGTCAATTACAGAGAAATAAACTTGCAAGCGGTCCAACTGAAATTTTATCTAGCTAGCTATGCGATCTACTACCTAAATTATGTAGATGTGTCCAATAGATAAAATCCACGTTTTGAGGCATTACAACGTGCAACAAGTGTGAGCGTAACAAAGCGTGGCAAACCAGACCATCGAAATGCGGTCCCCACCAGGTTGAACACCCATCAAGAAAGGGGGCTCCTAGCGCCCGGACGTCCTCAGATACCAATCCATCGGACGGTACCGTGGCCGTGCTCATGCGAGGGCCCGCGTCGCCCAGACGTCACACGTGTCGCGTGACCACATACGGCATACGGGACTGCTCGTGCCCCCTCCGCTTCCCACATGCATGCACGCGATGCCCCAGCAGTTGTAGCAGGTGGATGTGGCAGGTGAGTCCCATTGCAATATGTGCAACACCATATCTACTTTTGCAACATCTTGATGAAACACTTGCAACGTACATCCAAAACGGCTGAAACACTTGTAATATACATCTGAAACAGTTACAAACACCAGAAAAAACTTAAAAACATGTGTGTAGCCATTGAAATTACATGCAACATCCAGATGAAACACTTACAATATACGTATGAAACATCTAAAATACTTGAAACATACGATTGCAACATCCAGATGAAATACTTGCAATATACGTTTGAAATTGATGAAATATTTGGAACATACACTTGAAACATATGTGTATAATACTTTGCAACATTCAGATGAAACACTTGCAACATACGTTTGAAACAGATGAAATATTTGGAACATACACTTGAAACATACGTGTATAACCATTGCAACATGTGCAACATCTCGATCTACTTTTGCAACATTAATATAAAACACTTGCAACATACATCTGAAATACCTGAAACACTTGAAACATAGTTTACAACATGCGCTTTCAGTGCAACATCTCCTTGTTGCTTCAACAAATGGAGGCTTATCGGCGCGTGGAGGTCACAACGTAGAGTTCGCTAGTGGTGGAACTCGCCGGCAACGCGGAGTTGGGCGGCGACGCATAGAGGGCGCGATGGGGGTGCGTTGCCGGTGGCGCATAGAGGACGGGACGGGGGCGGCACGGGTAACGGCTGCCACATAGGGGGATGACAGTGGTGGCGCAGAGGGTGGGGTGGCCGCAGGGCGGGACGATAGCGACAACACGGAGCGCAGATGAGGTAGCAACGACAACAAGCAAAGAAGCGGAGCACGCATTCTTAGGACAGGACGTCTGTTCGATCGGACGCCCGCGTGTGAGCTTTACTGATCAAGAAAAAGCGGCTTTACTGAACCTGTGGCTACAAGCGCCACAACAATGAACTCGCCGGCAACGCGGAGTTGGGCGGCGACGTATAGAGGGCGCGATGGGGGTGCGTTGCCGGTGGCGCATAGAGGACGGGACGGGGGCGGCACGGGTAACGGCTGCCACATAGGGGGATGACAGTGGTTGCGCAGAGGGTGGGGTGGCCGCGGGGCGGGACGATAGCGACAACACGGAGCGCAGATGAGGTAGCAACGACAACAAGCAAAGAAGCGGAGCACGCATTCTTAGGACAGGACGTCTGTTCGACCGGACGCCCGCGTGTGAGCTTTACTGATCAAGAAAAAGCGGCTTTACTGAACCTGTGGCTACAAGCGCCACAACAATGGCTGCCGAGCTCAATCCAAGGGCAGAAACTGAGATTTTTTTTCTCGATCACGTAAAAGGTTTGCACGTCTTTATATTAAGGTAGCAGAAACTGAGATTCAAGAATGAAGAAATGAGTTCCAAATCTTATGAGCTGACACCAAGAGACAATCTGAGTGTCTCAGACATCATCTAGTCTGGTAATATGATCCAATTGAGAAACCAAGAGAAATCAGAACATGCGAGGCAATGGTGGTGCGAGAGTGGTAGAGCTTGCTGGTGTCGGACCGGTTGAGCTTGCCTCACCGGTGAAGAAACAGAGCATCTGTTCCCAGTGCCATCAGAGAAGCCCCTCCCTCTCACCCGCCCCCGCGTTTCTGTTCCGTGGGCCCGCTTCTATCCCCTGCGTGCCCCCTCGCTTATCTTGTTTCTCCTACATCTACACCATTATATGTTTTGTGTTAGATACGAAGTACTTTTACTATTATTAAATCTTATGAAACCATTAAATTCTGAGGAAAAATATTCTACCTCACAAGAATAATATTCTAGACCAAAAATATGCCATGGCACAAAACGGAATATGAAAAAAAGACTACGCAATAGTGAAAACAAACAAGAAAAGAGAAGACAAAGGGGAAAAAAGCCACGTAAACAGTAGAAAAAATTGCAGATACGAAAGGGAGAATGAAATACAAAATAAAATACTAATCAAATGTGAATAAGTGAAACAAATAAAATATAATACAGAACAATATATAAAAAAGAATTAATCAAAACATAGAACATCATATAGGTAATACTAGATTAACCTAAAATATATTATAGAATATCTCATGAGTACTATATGAATACTCAAAGATAATAATGAAAGAGAAAAATTCATGTCCAATCCTTCAACTCGGTGAGAGGTGGCATCTAGACCCCTTTACTCTTAAAATGTTATTTGTGGGTGCATGAATTTAGCTTCGTGTATTATTCAGGCCAAATGGGTTCAAACTCGTTCTAGATGTTTAGGTGCCATCTAGATGACCACATCTATATCTATACCTAATAATAAAGAGACAAAATTTCTCACCTCCTTTTTTTGGTCCGTCAATTTTCTTGGTCCGTATCCCTCTAACTAACAAACAATGGAGAGTTTCTTCCGTCTGGACTTATATATATAACCCGTGATACATAGTCCGATTCGAAAACGTATTGGGTCATGTATATAAAAAAGGCTGAAGAGTCCTTGTCCTGTTCGGATGTTTATGTGTGTGTTTGTTTTAGATTCCACGTGTTTGTTTTAGAAACTAGAGGCCCGATGACGCCATATCCTTACATGACTGCCTCGTGTTGCTTTATATATTGAAAAAAAAATACGGAAAAAATGTCTTCCTTTCTATACGCTCGGATTCGCTCCCCTATTTGGTTGTTGTCTCGCCGACTCGCCCCTCCTGTCATCCCGATGAGGTACCTCTGCATCCAGGGTGACGTTGCTCCCCGGCCGAGTGGATCGGAGATGAGCTGCAGGAGACGCACAAGCAGTTCAGGCTTGAGGGCCTCAGGCACGAAGGTCATGTCACCTTACATCCACGGCTCCGACATGGTTACGATCAGTCACGTTAAGGTGATTATACTGAATTTCTACAAGTTTGACTAATATAATCGGATAGATCTCTTATGAAATAATCAAATGTGCATTTTTTTGACAGGGTGTGGTGGAGTTTCACCAACGTAAATATATTATAACTATATCTTTTATGGGTTCTCAAATAAAGCAATTGAATCCAATATTTAATTGTAGCAGCACATACATAGTATAAAAATTAAAGTTATAAGGCAACGTATCTGGTGCAAACCAATCTCCTTGTGCAACCGTGCAAACTTCTAATCTGTTATAATATATGTATGTTTAAATAATTTTGTGTTTTGCAATAGAAGAAAAAAAACTATCATGATTGTATTTTAATTCCATTCGTTTAGTTTTTTCCGTTGCAACGCACGAGCATATTTGCTAGTAAAACAAAAGATAAAAGGAACAGGAAAAAATAGTAGAAAGGAAAGAAAACAAACAAAAAAAAAAAGAAACGTTTTCTATCGTACATGCCTACGTGAGCGGCGTTACCCAGGAGTCCAGGACCGATGGTCGCTCCGATCTCGAAGTGGGCCGCGTTCCCCGCGCTTTCTCCTGCCGCTGGTCGGCGGAGCGCACACGCTGCCGACCGGAGCGGAAGAAAGGGTCTAGTTGGGCCGTTGGGGAGGTCAAATAGACCCTTTTTCCCCAAACAAAAGAATAGCAGGATGGGTCCCGCTGGGCTCTTTTCCACCAGCCTGTGTGGTGTGATAGCTGTCCATGCGACACGGCCGATCCGCTGGGCTGTGGACTTAAAAAATACCGGAGAGACTCCGCCCGGCCCACGACGCCCTTGTAACTCGGATTGCCTGTGCTGACGCCTGATGGTGACTCAGAGTTCATCTGGAACACACTCTCGTCCACTTCTTAAAAAAAGGACAACATACTCTCGTCTGGACTGCTCATGACCCTGCTTCAGGAAGCAAGCGGAGTTCTTGAGCTCAGCAATGGTGGAAACGCGCGCGCACGCGCACAGAGAGAGAGAGAGAGTCTCCTCTCTTGAATTTATTTATCTAGTGGCGGATGGAGTGTACCATTGGTACATCCATGTAGGAGTACTGAATAAAAAGCAATGGTGGAGTATATACGAATGTGACGTGAGCAGTTGGTTGACCTCATTTCTGTGGAAACTGAAAGCACAGGGGAGGGCTTTCCTATTCGCGTGGCAGCAGCACCCGGCGGCTGCGGCGCGGGCAGCGGGGCGCGACCGTTCGACGTGGTGACGGGCGGCGTCGGCGAGGCCGGCCGCGTGCCGCTGTGCTGGCGGGCGGCAGCCGGGTGCGTTGCCAGCCGGCCGGCCGCGTGCACGGCGGCAATCCCCGTAGTCCCGATTCCGTCTAATCTCTTCTTGGCCTGCCAGTCAAACTGACATTTTGGCAAAAACAAGAATAATACAGCCAGTGACCCAGGGTTGCGAAGGATAAACCTCAAGCCAAGCGAATGAAGCACGTTACGCTGGGCAAAGCTGCCGCTAACGGCCTGATCCACGCAGATACGGTGCGGCCAATTTGCCATGTATCACACGATCCGCCGGCCGCCGATCCCTAACATGTCTGGAGCGAGCATGGATCCAAAGCCCTGATCCACCGAATAGCCTAAATTGTCGCAGCACTCGCCGGCGAATCGTAACCCCCTAGCGACGCCATGTGGCCGGGGCACTCGCTGTCACCACCGGGTTGGGTCCGGGTCCGGCGCAAGAATAATGCATGGCCGCCTTCGCCGACGACGCGACATGTTGGCGCCGCGCGAGGCCTCTGCAACATGGCGCTCCGCCCATGGCCGCAGGAAGGTTCTCCCTTCTCCGGATATAACAATTGATGCGCACACGCGCAATCAGATTGTTTTTGGGCATCTTGCGCCGACTCGACTCGATCGACAGGGTATTATTGGGATTGGCATCATCAGGTCGGCCGGCTTATCATCATTTGTGATCAGATGACCGAGGCAATAGGATAGGACAGTAAACCAACAGTACAGTTACAGTACTCCAGTTTCCTTACCTGTCAGCCATGTTGAGCACAGAATGAATTGCTGTCCTGTGGGACTGCCACTGGCTTAAGCCTTCGGGTGCACCGTGCAATGCAATATACAAACCAAGGAAGTGGGAAAATGAGTGAGTATTAAGCCCCACCAGGCCACCTTAACCACCCTCGGAGCCACCAAAATTGAACCCAACGCATACTACGTACCTTCGGTCCTACTCAAAACATGCACACACACACACTGTGCAACGTACAACTCCTCTCTCGCCACCACCACCATCATCGTGGTCTTTCCTTGCGTTCAAAACAACGGCTAACCAATCGCAGGGCCGGAGAGGGCCCTAAACTACAAGAAAACTAGCGGTGGCCAAACCACAATCGACAGTCTAATCGCGGGAGCTAGGCCGGCCGGCACCGGCAATGCTGATGGGTTTTTCTAAATCTAAGGCAACCGACCACCCCACCAATCATCCTGTCCTTCGCCCCCAATCCTACCGTCATCATCCGAGGCTCTCTCGTCTCATCATTTTTGGTGCCGACCGACCCTCCCATGTGCAGCCCAAATAAACCTCCACAGTCGCCTCCAATGCAACTTTCGAAACATTTCGAGATTATTGGGCGCTGCAGCACTACTGTAATGGCAACATGGGCCTTGTTCGAATTTCATCCCCAAATTCCATTATGCAAAAAGAAAATTATCATCACATCAAAATACCGGTATATGCATGGAGTACTAAATATAGATGAAATTAAAAATTAATTGCACAGTTTTATTGTACTTTGCGAGACGAACATTTTGAGCCTAATTAGTCAAAGTTTGGACAATTTTTACCAAATACAAACGAATTACTACAGTGCGTATTTAATGCGTACTGTGCAGATTCGGCCCCTCAAATTAGGGATCTAAACACGCGGCCATGCTTGTCCTCGTCTATTTTAAAAAAAAAATTAAAAGAAAACTCTGGGGCCTACGCTAGCTCTGGACTGGACCTTTGCAGAGATTGCATGCCTCGTCGTCGTTGGACTCGCCGGTACTGGACTTTAAACAGACGCACGCTTCTAAAGAGCCAGCCTGCCATACCAGTGCCAGGGCCAGCCTCCTCCCCTCGTCGTCCTCGTCCTATATATTCACACGAACACACACACACACAAAGCCAGCCTTGGCACCACCACAAAGCGGTTGCTGCGCATTACACACACACACACACACGCATACACAGGAGCCAGCACGCAGCGAGCGAGCTGCACCTTTGCAACAACCATGATCAAGCTGAGGTACTCCAAGAGGCTCTTCAAGAGGAGCTCCTCGTCCAAGCAGCAGCAGCAGCAGGCGGCCGCTTGCGGTGGCGACAATGGGGTCGGTGGCGGCGCCGGGGAGATTGAGTGGGAGGTGAGGCCCGGAGGGATGCTGGTGCAGAAGAGGAATGGGAGGGGCGGCCAGGAAATGGTCACGGTCAGGGTGTCCACCGGCTTCTCCTGGCATGATGTGTCCATTGCAGCCACCTCCACTTTTGGTGAGTACTGCACTGCTCCGGCCAGTCTGATGGTTCTTGCTCTCTCTGTTTCTTTTTTGGTCGATTTGAGTGGCTTTGTGTTCAGTTGTTCACATATATTTGATTTCGTTTGTGGTTGCTGATAGATTAGCATAGTATGTTCTTGGAACTTGATCTGACATAGTTCCTTCTTAGAAGTTTACATCATGATTATTTAGCTTTCCCCTGAATCCTTATTATTATAGGAGAAAAAAGGTAGTAATAGGAAAGATCCAGTTATTTCTCCTCATCAGTGAGTGTATAGTTGTTTGGTAGCCGTTGAATGGAGTTAAACGGAAGCAGTGCCCTTGCTCTGAACTGTCAAGTACAGCAGCGTCACTGCATTTGACATTTCCTATGCAGAAGCAGAATGCTTCGATGTAGTATGGGCAGCTCTGCTCCCAAATTTACTCTTTTTTTAGAAAGGGCTCCCAAATTTACTCTGATGGGTGATGACTGATGGTCACAAAAAATCAAAGCGAAACCAGCATGGTCTCGATTCCAAAATTCTGAACTCCGAAATCCAAATGTGAAATTCCCATGCTTCTGAGTCGTACTGCGATTTCCAATATTTTTGTACTAGTTGACAACTAGAAAGGTCGGCTGAATACTTGTGAACCGACATGTGCTGCATCTTCTTCCTCGGAACTACAGTATATCACAGTATCTGTACTAGCAATGCTGACGCAAAGAGACTTCAAAGTCTTACACCCTAACATGGGCGTACACACCCGCACATAACTTATTCATGGCTGCAATATATACAAATATATAAAAATGAAAAATATTTATGGCTTCCAACCACACTGCCAGCTCCTCCTCATACATGTAATGGCAGATGCAGTGACTTGCAAATATGCCAGATGCCTTTACAATCAGCTAAAAATTGCCCACATGTTGGAACCTTCGTCCATTTTCTTTTCTTTTCCATCGTTATTACCTAAATTATGTGTGTACTGACAGTTTGAATTTCATTTAAAAGTATGCCCTTTTTTTTTAACACAAAAAAGTATGCCCTTTTTGGTTGTGTTGTAACTTGTAATTAACGAGCTCTGTCTCTGAAAAATGCAGGTGAGCTGAAGGTAATGTTGTCCATGATAACAGGACTGGAGCCTCGGGAGCAGAGGCTGCTGTTCAGGGGCAAAGAGAGGGATGACACCGATCACCTCCACATGGTTGGGGTGAGGGACAAGGACAAGGTCCTCCTCCTAGAGGACCCGGCCCTCAAGGACATGAAGCTCCGGGCTCTCTCAGCCCGAGTGGTGCCGAGCTCGTGCCAGCCTTTTATCCAAGTGTAACTCGGATCAGCCCGCTACCATGCTAACTATTACCACTACCTATATTATATTAGTTATAATAAAGGTCGTACGTACTACTATTTAGTCTCGCAAAGGTACTTTTAATTTCTGGAAGGTTTTTTTATATCCGGAATCCGAGGGGTTTGTTCTCTGAACCCCTCTTAGTCCACTCTTAGTGCCACTCCATGCAAGGGCTAAGGGTCCCTGAATATGAGAGTGAGAGAGCCTTTTAATCATGTAGCTTGTTGCAAGCGTTAGCCATGGTGGTTGTGATGTAGTTTGTTGAAGCCTAGTATTGGGACTCTTTTTATGGTCCCTACTACTACTACTGTGGTCATTTCTCATTCCTACCTACATGCATGGGTCATGGATAGGCATGAGAGAAGATTGTGTGTATCTTGTGTTCCTGTTCCCAATGAATGAAAATGGATGAAACCAAACGTGTGTCCCTCTCCATGATGGAATTTGCTCCCTTTTCTTGATCTTTGGGGGATGTGATTGCGATGTGTGCATGGAGAGCGAATCATGGTGATGCTTCAGGTTCAAGAAAAG
Organism: Saccharum hybrid cultivar R570; assembly: GCA_038087645.1. Classification (NCBI taxonomy): domain Eukaryota; kingdom Viridiplantae; phylum Streptophyta; class Magnoliopsida; order Poales; family Poaceae; genus Saccharum; species Saccharum hybrid cultivar. The sequence continues at coordinate 6,363,717 of JAQSUU010000198.1, forward strand.
GAACCTAAGATGTGCAAGATCTTAGCGATAAGGCAGCGTGGACAATACAATGTGATCCGTTCCTTTTGTTTGTGAGTCCTTTGGACTGCAGCGAAGGTGAGCCCGGAGTACAGATTGTGTCTTGTTTAGATGCCAAATTTCAATCTCAAATTTTACTATGCAAAAAGAAGATTCCTATCATATCAAAATACCGTCACATGCATGGAGTACTAAATGTAGATGAAATTAAAAACTAATTGCACAATTTTGTTGTACTTTGCGAGACGAACATTTTGAGCATAATTAGTCAAAGTTTGGACAATTTTTACCAAATACAAACGAATTGGTACAATACGTATTTAATGCGCACTATACCAATTCAGGCGGCCGGATTCGACATCTAAACACGGCCTTGGTAACTAATCTGTTCCCCATTCGCAGACAGCAGCAACCTTCAGCCCGCATGCTTGTCAGCATCAATGCATAGTAGTACTAGTAGAAAAGAAGAGTGCTTGTTGGCTTCAGAACGAAGGGATTAGTGCAAAGCTCGCAGATGGAGCTTACGCATTCCATCCATAGTCAAATCTGTGCCACAACTGAGCCAAGGATCAAGAGATGGGGCCGAATTCGTGATTGTTAGGTACTCCACTCCATCCACGAAGAAGCTATCGCGGGATGCTTTGGGGGCTACCGCTAGCGTCGTCGAATACATACAGTCAACAGATCATCAGTAGCAGCGTACAGTCCAGTCGACCTGCTCCCGAGGCTATCCGCACCGTACCATTCTCTAAACACACCTCTAAAGAAATATTCCATCCTAGTCATCAAGGATTCTCACCTCTATATCAACTCCTCCCACACCCATATTTACTCTATATCATACTCTATATCAACAACCATTTCATATCCTCTCTCCTCTATCTCTTTCTCTCTCCTCCCTCCTCTCTCCTCTCTCTCTTTCTCTCTCCTCTTTCTGTTTTACAGGCGCGCACAGGCGAACTCCACCGGTGGCGTGTTACTGTAGCAAACACTACTGTAGCGTGCCCTTTAGCGTTGCCCGGTGCAGCGCCTGCTTCGCTTTATTTACCGTCCAGTTCGGTTTCCAGGCACGCGGTGCGCACAGCCTGAGTCCTGACGCTTCAGGTTCAAGAAAAGGAGCTTTATAACGGGAAAATGTAGTCCATTCTGCTGTGCCCCGCCCTTTCTGTTACTGTGCACAGCAGATGTGCTAAGCTAGGGTCAATGGTGGGTGAGATTTCAGATCAAGAGCTCTGGACTGCAGCTGCAGCGAGCCAAAGAGTACAAATCAGTCACCGGTTTGTTTCCCATTCGCGGACAGCGGCAACCTGCAACCGCTTGCTTTGCTTGCACTAACCTCCTTTCCTCCTTTGAATTAATTGCTCGCATCAATGCAAAGTAAGTAGAAAGGTTGTTTGTTCGGCTTCATAGGGAAGGAACTCCCAACTCGTACAAGGCCCGATGAAGATGGTAAGTCGTTCGAGCTTTTCTGGATATATATGCCCCCTCCGTTCCCATTTACCCGGCGTGAAGACCTTCATTCCAGTAGCTACCTATCTATAGATATGCATTATTTTTTGATAAGTTGGTGTTCCATTCCATCTATAAGTTTTCGTTAGACCAGTCTCAGTGGAAGATTTCGCACCACTGTTTTTAAGACGTGACAGCATTAGTAACTATGAGCCTATTTAGTTCTCAAAAAGAAACCAAAAAAGTGCTACAATACCTGTCACATCAAATCTTGCGGCACATGCATGACGTACTAAATGTAGACGAAAGAAAAAACTAATTACACAGTTTAGTTGTAAATCACTAGACAAATCTTTTGAGCCCAATTAGTCCATGATTGGACATAAATTACCAAATAAAACGAAAAGTGCTACAGTAGCCGAATCCAAACTTTTTCACCAACTAAACAAGCCCTATCAATAAAATAGACTCTCTCGGTGCACAATTTCATTTCACAGTTCCGTAGACTAGTTACAACATTTAATTCTTGTAAGCTGTTGTGATCTACTGTGTCATATGAACTATATAGCCATTTTAATTTTTTTTCTAAAAACTAGCACATTAAAATATCACAATTTTACACTATATATATATATGTATGTATGGGAGTAACTACTCCCTGGGAGTAGGAAATAATTTCCCTATATATATATATATATATATATATATATATATATATATATATATATATATATATATATATATATATATATATTCATCTACATGCAGTTCAGGGAAACAAAATAAACAAATGCAAAAAGATAAAAAGAATCAGAAAAATGAAGAAAGATGAAGCTACCCAACCTTATCCCAATCTTTACTCCCCGATCTCCTCCCATGGAAAGGGTCTCCTGTCAGGAACTCGGGGACGGCGGCACCACATGCATCTGGACTCTAGGGACAGAAGAGATGGCCGGAGGAAAGGGGAGTAGGCGGGCGGGCCATGGAGATTTGTTGGCTGCTCTGCGGAAGGGGAAAGCAAGATTAGATTGGCGGCGGCGCAAGCGAGGTGGTCTGGAGCCAGCATGCCGTTGCGTCGCGCCCTTTTCCTTCTCCGCCAGAGCCGTGCCGCGCTGAGATGTCCTCCGCCGCAGGACAAACTTGTCGTCGACTCGTCGTGCGTGCCTCCGGGAAGCTTTGCTGGTTCGCCATCTTCAAGGAGAAGCTTTGCGGTCGTGCTGCTTCGTGATGGCGGGAAGAAGCTAGCGCGACGTCACAACGTCACTGCTCCCGTGGCTAGGCGCGACGGTGATGGGATGCCGCTGGCACCTGTGTTCATCGACAGGCTGTCGCCACAATTGACCGCACTCGATCGGATGGAACCAAAGAAACTTTCTCAATGCAAGTTTCATCCTTTTTCCAAGATGCGGGAAACAACGCGAGATAGTTTTATGGCCATGAAACTCCAATCCTCTCTCTTCTTCGATACATGCAAAACAACAGTTTTTGCTGATACGTCACCTCATTTAATGCCCATAAAACTTCCATGACATTCCTATTAAGACTGGCCTTGTGATTAGCACTCGCAAAAGTATTCTGATATGTCTTCTTTGGTCGCCAATTGTTTGCTTAGGAAGACTACCACAGTGATAGTAGTGTGATAGAAGCAGGAACGAAGGACGGAGGACAGAGAGGTTCAAGCTTCAAGCATCGATGCTGAAGGAATAGAAAAAAAATATTGGAATACACTGTTTGGTGCCTCGTGGCCGCGTGGGTGGCTGGCATTTGGTTGCCGTCACGGCAGGCACGGCTGCCGGTACGAGCCGCAGCTGTGACGGCGTTGTCCAAACTGGTCCTCAGACTGTCTCCAACAGCAATGACCCAAACCAGAGACCCATTTCTTGGACTGGGTCATGCACAGTAAAAAGGTTGGTCACCCAAAACTTTCCCTCTCCAACAGCCAACGCGTCACGCAACACCCAAACCAGCTGCCTCCATCCGCACCCACCATTTCCTCCCCAAACCACCATGGACTTCGCCGCCGCCGGGAGCGGGAGCGGCGGCGGAGACCCTGGTAATGGCCGGACGCAGGCAAAACGCTGGGTGGAGATCGTCGAGAAGCTCCTTGTGGCGCGCGACCTCGTCGGCTGCAAGCGGTTCATGGAGCAGGCGGTGGAGGCGGACACGCTCCTCCCCGGCGCCGACGAGATCCTCCGCATGGATTCGCTGCTGTGGAAGCGCAAGGGCAGTGTGCGCGCCGCGTGCTCCCTGGCCGGATCCCGCCACGACGCGCCTGCTGCCCGCAAGCACAGCTGCCGTGAGCCCGAGAAGCAGAAGCCCTCCTCCGGCGACCAAGCTCGCCACCCCAATCTCCGACGGCATCCTCCTCCACTACGGCGCTCCCTCCCCATCCCCGGCGCGCCTGCTCAGGCAGCAGTGGGGGCCGAGCAGCAGCAGGCGGAGATCTGGGACGGCGGTGGGGGCGCGGCGCGGATCTAGGGTGGCAAGGCGGTCGGCCCCTAGATGCTGGCCGCGGCGAGGTGGAGCAGCCGCGCGGCCGCCGCGTTGAGCCGGCTCCGGTCGTCCCCTTCCTTCGTGGTGGGTCTGGCGCTCTGCGTGGAGACACAAAGAGATGAGGGAGGACGCTTATTTGCCTTCCGCATCGCCAACGACCCAAAATGGGTGCCGTGTTTGCCTACTTCGTTGGGGGCTGTTTTTTTTCTGTAAAAACACCGTACGCCATGCATTTTGGGTATAGGTCATGTTATGCTAACTCTGTTGGAGATAGTCTTGTTCCTGCGTACTCCGTAGTAGTCAGAAAAAAAACTCTTGACATCTTGGTACTGCGTTGTCTCACCAATCACCATAGCAATGCCATGTCAAGTTCAGTCTGCCCTCTAGCAGGAGTTTGTTGACCTGGGCCTCGTTTAGTTTAGTGAATTGAGGAGAAAAATACTGTATCAGAATTCCTGTAGCATTTTGTTTGTATTTAGTAAAAATTATCCAAATTTTGACTAACTAGACTTAAAATGTTCGTCTCGCAAAGTACAACAAAACTGTACAATTAATTTTTGATTTCATCAACATTTAGTACTCTATGCATTTGCTGATATTTTGATGTGACGGGAAATATTCTTTTTGCATAGTAAAATTTGGAAGAGAATTGGGGGAACTAAACAAGGGCTGGAATGCTCAGTCTCATCGCTGATCGGTCAGCACTCAGCACTATCAGACCGGACCAGACCAGGTAGGGCCACGCCGAAGGGCGATCGAGGCGCTGGTTAGTCTATCTGAGCCTGACACGCAGCCATGATCGCTCGGCACGACGCTGCCCTCCTTTCTGACCTTTCGAGGTGGCTGTGCCCTGTTCCCTACCTTACAATTTCTTGGCTACCGCGTGCCGTTCTCCGTTGAGAAGATCAAGGCCCTGATACTGCATGGTTGTGCCTTTGCGACTACCGACGGAACGGAATGCTGGTGATCACGCGTCTCGACATGGAACCACGCGCCGCCCGCCGTGATCCGTGATCTCTCCCTCTCCGTGACCCCGCCCGCCGGCCCGAGCCATGGACGCCGCGCTGTCGTGTAACTGTGTAAGCAGGGCCCGGAAGCCGGAAGGCCCGGACCACGGAGGTCGCCGGCAGTTGCCTTGAGATATATTCTCATCGTCGCCCATATCGTTTGGCCCTTCGGGACGAAGTCGTTTGCCCCCATCCGTGTATTGCATGGCCCATCAAAAGAACAACCATCCCTTTTCTTGAACTATTTATTGTTGGAGTTCAAATTTTCTTCAAAATTTTTCATAAAACTAGATAAATTGTATCTCGCAACTCTCATAGCCATTTAAATCATTTCCATCATTTTTATATAGAAATTCTGGTAAACACGTAACAAGAATTTTAAGCCAAAAAAATATTTATGAGTTTCTAAAATCAACAAGATAAGTGCTAAGGTACATTGAAACATGAGAAATCCAAACAAACTATTTGAAGCTCATGAAATATGTATTTAGAAGATTTCAGAAATCAGATTCAGTTTTTAGGGAAATGGAAAAATATCAAGAAAAATCTAGAGAGTTTCCAAAAAAAATATGACTAAACATGTTTAAAAAATTTTCACATGAAAAATATGAAACCAGCATGAATGCATTCAGCATGAATGAGTTGAGCATTATTTTAGGTTTTCACTAAAATAATACGCTATGCACTAGTGCAGTATTTTCCTTCTTAAAAGGATCATGTACAGTGACGGAGGGTGAACCAAATTATAGGGGGGGGCCAATTTAACCTATAGCAAGCCAGCAAGGGCAGTGTTGAGCGCTCCTACATTCTCGAAGCTGGACGCAGCCGCGGCAGACGGCCGTCGGAGCTCCGGCGCTGGGTGCTGCTGGCTAAGCAACTGGAGCCTGAAGCTGGAGCACCGAGCGGAGCGGTGGAGGACCAGACCGCCGGATGGCCAGAGGCGAAGAGCTGGAGATCGGGAGATGTGATGCAAGTACGCTGTGATGCGGAGGCTGGAGTCATCTGGTCGTCGTCGCTCCATCCTTCCCTCTGCCTTCGTTGCTTTTTTTTTTTCTCGAAGAAGGCCGTGCCTCCGTTCCTAGCTTCCTGTGCTGCATACGTGAAAGACTGGCTTGTGGAGTAGGCAGCAGACCAAGGGAAATTTACTTGGGCCAAGGGGGGCCGGAGCCCAGTTTACCTTCCATTTATGTGGAAGCTCTGGCCTGGCTCAAGAAAATCTCATTGCACTCTTTTACTTTCAGCTAAAATATAGTATGAATATTTACACTCTTTGTCCACAGGTATAAGCATTATTTGTACCACTTAAAATTTATCCACAAATGCAACCATTTTGATATAACCCACCCTTCCCCTCTCTCAAAATCCACCCGTCCATCCTTTGATATACTCGTTTCGCTTCCTAGTCCATTATGTCATGTGTCATCAAAATGTTTTGTTTGGATCCTAATTGGATTATAGTAATATAGAGTACAGATAAGATTATAATAATCTAGATTATAGATTATAAATAACCTAGACTATTTGGATCCCTAGATTATAGAGGTGAATTGTTGTTAGTTGAAGTACCAATGACTTGTAATATCATAGAAACAGTTTTGAGATAGATTATATGAATATTATATCTGGTTGTTGGATTATCATAATGTACAACTTATAATCTGCTCCCCTGGTAAAAAAGAACTGAAGTTTCACTTTGCGATGTGTCCAACACACTAAGGGCCTATTTAGCTCGCAAAAAATTTTGCAAAAAATCACTGTGGTAGACTGTAGCATTTTCGTTGTTATTTGGTAATTAGTGTCTAATCATGGACTAACTAGACTTAAAAGATTTGTCTCATGATTTACAGCTAAACTGTATAATTAGTTTTATTTTTTATCTATATTTAATGCTTTATACATGTGTCCAAAGATTGATGTGACAGGGAATCTGAAAATTTTTGGGAATTTTTTAGAAACTAAACAGGCTCTAAATCCTTGTTTAGTTCCAAAATATTTCGCGAAAAAACAGTACATTCTCCGTCACATCGAATCTTTGGACATATGCATAGAGCATTAAATATAGATAAAAAATAAAACTAATTATACAGTTTAGACGAAATAGACGAGATGAATCTTTTAAGCCTAATTAAGCTATGATTGAACACTAATTACTAAATAAGAACAAAAAGTGCTCCAATAGCATTTCACAAAATATTTTAGGAACTAAACGAGCCCTAATAAAAAGAAATAGTATCAAATGTTGAGTCCAGAAGCACCAGTTATCTCCCTCCCCATGTCTCCTTCCCGCTGCCATGTGTTTGCCCAGCAAAGGCGAGACAAGTGAAGGACGCATCTGGCCGACGCGCGGTGGGCACTCCGGGCCTCCGGCACTGGCTCCTTCCTTCCCTGATCCCTCGTCCTCCTCTGCCTGCCTGCCCCGCCTGCTGCAGCTGCAAAGCCCCCGGCTCCGCTCTGCTCGCCAGCAGCACCAACTCCCACTTCCACTCCACCAGCAAAGCGAGCTCCCTCCTTTTTACTCCCCAAAATCTCTGAATAAAAAATCGCGCAAGCAACCTCGCTCCACCGGCCTCCCGCAGTCAGGTCAGGTCCCAGCCCACGCAGCATTTGACAGCGCGAGGCGGTTGCCCAGTCAGGTCTGCCTTTTCTTGGTTACTTTTTCCTTTGATTTTGTTTAGTTCAAAGCCCATAACCACCGGCAATCTAACCTCCAGGCCCGGTTCTTGCAAGCTCCTGAGTTGCTCCTGGGCGCCAGTTTCAGTTACCCCATCTCCGTGTGGGTTTGATGAGGGGCATTCACATTTTTGTCTTCCCGTTTTGCACAATCTGGGGGTGGATTGGCTTCGAAGGAAGGGAATGAGCTTGTGAGAAGCCTTTGACCAAGGTTGTCAATGGAGTCTGGGATTTGGGCATCTGTTTGGAGCTTCATCAAGTTCCTGCCTTTCTTCTTTGCGCTTCTCCTCCTCGGCATCATCAAAGGTGGACAGAACACTTGCTCTGTCAGTCCGTTCTTCTCTCCTTTTTTTTTCTTAATAAAAGTGTAGAATGTAATTGTATTAAAGGATGGTTTCACACGGCTGTGTCCTTGTTTCGTGAATTCAATCAATCAGTTCACGTGGTGTGTTGCATTTGCTAGTCCTATGCTAAGAATGGTTGCCGATTGAGCTATTCTGGTTCTGCTTGTACTGATGCTTGGTTGCTCCTTCAAACCATTGTTGTGGGCTTCAGTAATGAATAATGATGTATCCTGGTTGCCTTGATTTGGCTTGCATAAATGCTCATTTATATCTCTTATAAAGATAAACCCCACTAGCAATTTATCTTGCCATGCAAAGTGTCCATATTAGCATCCAGTAGAACATCCCACTAGCACATTCAACTATCTCGCCATGCAAAGTGTCCACATCAGCATCCACTAACACATCCAACTAACACATGCCCTTATATCTTCATTCAAGCTATTCACATTAGCAAACCACATCATTTACTAATATATATTTAGTTGTTCACATCAGAATGCTAAAAATCATCCACTAACATGTATTATGATATTTATTCAATCATGTTAGTAAATATAAGTAGTATAATTTCACCAGCGATTCCCGCAGCAACGCGCGGGGTGTTCTTCTAGTATCACCAATGAAGTAGTCCATTTATGAGTTGATATACACTCCCTTGAGCAAATGGTGTAGTACATATAGGTATATTAATACTCTCTGCCAAACTTTTATTGGCAGAGTATTGACTTTATGAATATTGCTCGATCTGCCTGGTTCATTTTTTTGCATCTGCAGATTTATTCATGCCGTAGCTTTTACTTGTTATTTGCACAATTCTGCTTGATAGGGGCAATAGACTTATTTCTTCAGTGTTTTGCAATCAGAATATCTAGGGATATGAATTGAACTGTGCACACGAGATTTTGGATTAATTCTAGAAAAAATAGTGTTCTGATTATAAATGTTAATACCTTGGCTAGCCTACATTTCATGGACTGTTTGAGTACTTGGTAATTACTGTTGATCTCAGTTCCTATTGGTCTATCGATTCATGCTAATCTTGCCAATCCAGGTGCTTTGTTTGGCCCATGGGCATGGCTCGTCATGACAATTGGAATCTCCACACTTATTCTAGGCTTGTGGCCTATGCATGTGATTTGGACATATTACTGCATCATCAGGTAGCGTTTGCAGTCCTGAAAGGAAAGTCATGCAATGTAGTGTATTTGGATGTGCTTATCACCTTTTTATGAAAGCAGAACCAAGATGGTAGGACCGGTCGTAAAGTTGCTGCTTCTTATTGCTGCAACTGTGGTTTTGGTTCTATGGCTAATAATTGGCGTCGTGGGAAGCATCCTTGCTGGTTTGGCTTATGGCTTTCTAGCACCAGTAATGGCTACATTTGATGCAGTTGGGGAAGGAAAAGAAAAGACACTTGTTCACTGTTTTTTGGTACAGTTTACTTGTAATGGTTTCATTCTGATATCTGTTTTGTGTGTACAATACCTGTTTCACATGGTTCTAACTGGAAATGCAGGATGGAACATGGAGCACTATCACAGGAAGCTGTACAGTAGTCAGGGACGTGAAAGACATGTTGGTACACTCATATTTTTCAATCATGGATGAAGTTCGCCTTCATGCACCTCCCGATGGCAAGCCATATGAGATAAGGTCTTAGGTCTACTTTCTTTCTGTTATTGTTTTCAGCCTTTTTCATTCTTCCTTATAACTATATGTGTTAACAAGTGAGTTGCAATTGTACTAAATGAGTCATTACCTTCATCTGGTACTCTAATTAAAATATTCTGTCTGTCTGTTATCTTGGTTAGCTTTTCTTGCACATCATAAACAGTTCAGGTTAACAACAAGAAACACTATAATGTGGTCACAGGAAAGACAAGAAATACACAATTAATTCATACTTGAGAACTCACTTTAAAAAGAAATGATATGGGGGAGTGTCCCATGTACATTTTACTTCAGTATCCTTTTAAATCTTGATCTGATTGCTAATATTTAAACACCCTTGTAGTGATTTTGTTTTAGTTGAGGAATTCTGCATGTCACAAAATAATTAACTTTGCATCCCCAGATTGCTACAAATTCCTGGTGCAATATTTGCTGCTGCTTGTGGGCTTGTAGTGGATGCAATAATGTTCACACTAATTGCCTTGTACAAGTTCCCTGTTATGCTATGCAAAGGATGGAAGCGGTTGATTGAAGATCTTGTTGGCAGAGAAGGACCTTTTCTTGAGACAGCTTGCGTGCCATTTGCTGGTCTTGCAATTCTTCTCTGGCCATTTGCAGTTATAGGAGCTTTTCTAGCCTCTGTTATCTGCAGTGTTCCTTTTGGTGCATATGCTGCTGTGGTGGTTTATCAGGTATTGACAAATCTTTTTGGACTGGCAACAGAAAGATATCGTTTATAGCATAAAGCTAGTATTATGATGAAATATTACCTGATTTAGCATGATAAATGTGGAGGCGTGAAGCTTACAGTTGCAATCTTGTTTATGTGGCAGGAATCCTCACTTTTCTTGGGACTGTCTTATGTGATATCATCAGTATCCATCTTTGATGAATATACAAATGACGTACTTGACATGGCACCAGGATCTTGCTTTCCTAGGTACAAATGGTTTATTCTATACCAAAATGTTGTCCTTGAATTGTACGAATAATACAAGTGACTCAAAATTTCACTTTCCATGACTAGGTTTAAATATAGGAAAGATGAAGCTTCCTCACATGGTGGTTCTCTCTCGAGGCCCGCTTCATCCAAGGACAAGCATGATGGAAAGAAAGCTCCTCAGCGTGTAACATCATTTAAAAGTAGCTTTGAAGAGTTCAATCCATTCAAGGTGATCTTTTTCTGGAAAACTGGCAAAAGAAATTTCACTGTGTTCCCAGTTCATAAAAATTCTCTATACTGACACTGGCCCATGCTCCATTTAGATTACTGTCATTGTATTCTACTCCATTCCAAATTATAAGATGTTTTGACTTTTCTAGATACATAGCTTTTACTATGTACTTAGGTATACACCATGTCTAGATACATAACAAAAGCAATGTATTTGTTATGATCCTTAAATCATTGGGGGTTGGGGGGGTAGAGATAACCATTGCCAGGAGGAAGGCCAGGCAAAGTCGGCGTGGAGGGAGACTAGAGCATTTGGGGGAATTGGGAATTGGATTGTTTGTTCTTCATTGATTGATTCAAATAAGGGCTGGTACATGGATTATATAGGCACTTGGCCTTCTAAATAAAGGGAAATAAACTCCATAACTCCCCATAAATCCCCTAAATCTTGCCTTCCCTGCATGCTGATCCTCATGCTGCTCCTTGCTGATCCTTTGCTGACCAAGTCTGGCTGCGGTAATTGCGCCCCCTCTGGTCACCATGCCACCATGCAACCCCTGGCTGCCCCACATGACAGTATCCAGAAAAAGGCAAAATGTCTTATAATTTGGAACTGAGGGAGTATTATGGTGGAGCTATACATTTTTGTAGAGTTTAGGTATTATACTATGAGATTTTGTAATTTCATTTAAAATTCAAAAGCATGCTATGATTTTTTGGTGTTTGGAAATTTGTGCAGTATAACTGATTTAGATGTGTTTCTTAGTTGCTAGATCACCTTTTCTTAGAGTGTAAGCACCGTGGCAAGGATCTGGTCGCTGAAGGAGTGATAACCCCAAAAGATATAGAAGGAACAAAGGCAGGCAAAGCCAGCACTGGAGTACTTAATGTTGGGTTACCAGCATATGTTATCCTTAAGGCACTCCTCCGATCTGCTAAAGCCAATTCTGATGGTCTGATTTTAAGTGAGTAAGAGTACCCTTCTTCACCGCTAAAAGAGGTTTACGGTACCTTTTATTGACCTGCGAGAATTTCCGGTGAAATATGCAGATGATGGATCTGAGATAACATCTGACAATAGGCCTAAGAGTAAAATCTTTGAGTGGTTTTTTGACCCTCTGATGGTCATCAAAGATCAAATCAAAGCTGAGAACTTCACAGAAGAAGAGGAAGCATACCTTGAGAAGCAAGTGCTCTTGATGAGTGATCCAAAGCGCATCAAGGAGAATCTCATTCGGCTTCCACCATTGAGTGAGCGAAAACAAGCAGAAATAGAAGCATTTGCTCGAAGGTACTTCCTTTCATCACTCCTTTTCAATCACTAAAGAAAAAATAGTCTGACCCTGCTGATCCTACTGCAAGGTTGCAAGGGATCACAAAGTCGATATCAAGGTACCCCACAGCCAAGCGCCGCTTCGATGCCCTTGTGAAGGCTCTTTCAGAAGAGCTTGCGAGGACAATGGGTGGTAATCAATCTGCCAATGGGTCTCAAATCCGGAAGATGAGAAGTGGTATCGTCCGAATGCTTAGTCAGAGATCACTCGGGAAAGCAACAGGCATCCGGGGCGATGATCATGAGGCCCAGCTGACAAGTGATGGTTTCACTTCATGATGTTTTGTAGGTGTTAAACTGTAACCTTAGTTTTGATGTTTTGGAGATGTTCAACTGTAACCTTTGTTTGAAAAGGATGTGCTACCTTTTTCTGTGTTATTTTTGCTAATTAGATACAAAGAACTTTTTTTTTATAAACGTATCTGTATTACTCAGGTAAGGAAAACGTACACGTACACAAATACATACAGATACGAATGTACATGAAACAGAGACAGCTGTCCTAACAGTTTTGCACAGAGGCCCCTAAAGAATAGAAAATCACAAGAAGCTCTGTGGCCACCGTGCTCGCCGACGGACGCCGCCACCTTCCATCTCCGGCGTCAGAAACTCCCGCTATCGCCCAGATATGGAGGAACGAGGAACTCCATCGCTTGAAGGCTTTAATGAGCTGTAGTAGTCGCACGATGCCGAGGCCGGGACGATTTGTCGTTGAAGAAACGTCGGCCGGGGACGCACCCCAAGCTCCTCAGATCTTGAATCGAAGCTCGCCGTCGATAGGCGCCGAAGGGGAGTCGAGCTCGATCCACACCCCCGCAGCCCGCAACACCCACAACCATGTCCGCACCCTTGAGGAAGCGCGCCACCAGCACCGTCGCCTCCCTGAGACGACAGATCGGTTGAGCACGCGGACTCCTATACAAGCCTCGCTGACCTCGCCGTTGGCGCCGGGAAAACGCCACCGTTGCGAAGAAGGGGTCTGGAGGATTTATTCAACAACGCCGCCGTCACCTCCTCGCCGATGGCGCCCAGAAAGACGAGCCGCAGAGGAACGCCGCCCTCCCGGCAGACCCTAGCTCCACCGTCAACCGATGGCAAGCAAACCCTAGACCTAGGACTCGATCCTAATCTATATACACCCGCACGGCGATTCTCCGGCCATCCTCCCTTTCCAGCACCAAACCGGTGACCGGAGAAGGAGGCTGGCGAAATCGCCGCTGGAAAACGGCATCGCCTCCTTTTCGCCCTTTGGTACTGTAGCAGAGGAAAGGTGAAGAAGGATACAAAGAACTGACACTTCTGTATGAAGAGTTTAGCCTCAACCATTCCCGAGGATGAATTTTGTTTGTTTTGACTGTATCTGGACAACACTGTAGTAATACTTTGTAATAGAAAGGGAAAGATTTGATTCGCACCAGTACCACCAGTTACATGTCCACGTTCGTTCCTGCTGAATTGGATGCCCAACGAACATTGTTACAGTTCTTTGCCCGCACAAGACTGTCTTTGCGTGCTTGTGTTCAGTTATTTGCAGAAAATTCCATAAACAGGTACAAATGATCTGATACTGCTGAAAACAATAGTTCAAGACAAATTGAGAAGCAAGAGTATTGAATTCTCCATAAACAGCACTATCATGAGGTTTTAGTGTGGCAAACTTTGTTTACAGAAAATTCCATTTGAAGTCATATGCGGGCAAAGAAACTTCACAAAAATGTGAAATGGTTCAGAAAAAACAACTGAGTTACACAGCTTCTTCAAGTTAATTTCATTCATCATTACTCGTATTAGTGTTACATTTTGAATTGAAGAATCATAGTTTTTAACATCATAACCGTGGATGGAACAATGGCATTCTTGATTCTTAACAGACTCAGGAGGCAATGGTAGCTAATAAAGTGACTACAGCAAAGCACATGTCTACTACAGGTGATGAGGAAATGTGCGAATCTGAACATGCATTCTGAAAACATCAATCACAGTGCCTTCTTCTTGGCGTCCTTGGCCAGCCCCTTCTTGCGGATCTTAATGCACATGCCCAGGCGCACGCTGTCGATAAGGGACTCGGGAAGAATGGAGATCAAGAACCACAGGACAGAGTGTGGCCAGTACGGTGTGCACCTAGGCTCGTATCCAATGTGACGAACAGCAACACGAGCATAGGTGTCAGCAGATGGGACCATGAAGGAAGACTTCCTGATGGATGCCATCTTTGTCGCCACGTATAGGGGCACCTGAATGGATTGAGGAAGTTATGAGTGCAAAAGTTCATAGGGAATACAGCATATAATTGACAAGACCGATGCAATTACTTGCAAAGCACTAAATCTCCAATTGATCAAGAAGCATTATCAAAAGGTAGGCACAAATCTGTTTAACAGACAAACAAGATTAACCAAGTTTAGTAGAACACGTGAAATGATGATTCAAGATGGTTAATTTTAGACGTTTGGAAATTTCAGAACCACTTCAGTTTGTAGGACTAACATGAGGCTGAAACAACTAGAGTGGTTCATCAGAATTTCTTTTAGTTCTTTAGAAAGAGAAAAGAGATGTAGAAACTATAGTTGAAATGGAAAATTGGAGTTTGGTGAGAGCCAATAAATCATTTCAACAGCACAAACCTAAGTTAAGATCAACTGTAGAAATGGTTGATAATTCGAGACAAGATACATTCGATGCAAATAGAGATTTGTTACCTGGCATTGCACATCAATACCCTTGCTCTTGTACTCAACATAGAGGCATCTTGAGAATTGGTCAACATACCTGGGAAATACAGATAACATTATTTTTAGCGTGCACTAGTAAGTTGAAGGGAATGTGTGCATCTGCCTAATTACAGTTATTTTTAAAAAAAGAATTACACTGTACAGACTCAAAGGCTCACAACACACGCACACTCACCCCTATGAAAGATTCATCATGTTCGCATTTTTCAGCTAATATGTAGTGCATAATACAAAGATACACAAACAAAATAGGAGGTCAATTGCTCATTTTACAGCTGTTGCGTGTGTGTATGTTACATGGCAATAATTGATTGTTTATAGGTTTTCAACTCTTCATCCAATATGTACTAGATCACAGGATAATACAACCCAACTATTCCATGAGCTCTAATAGTTGCAAGCAGAATGGAAATTTTAGACCAACTCAACAGGAACATCACAAAAGTTTTTTTTAGTTCTTATGTATACAGAAATTAGTCCGCCTAACCGTCAGAGTTCTTTGCTTGTGTGTACCTTATTGATTGCAGTTACCTATCTTTTCATTTCCCCTAAGGAGAAGGATCATACGTCAGATCTGGACATTTCAAGTAATCCTAGACTGATGCAATTTCAGTACCCCAACTAATTCTAGCATCTGAATGTACATCTAACAAACTCCACCTATGATTGCATCAGAATCTGGCATGACCAACACGCAAGCTAAGAATTCACACTGAAGGCGTTTCCTCTGATCCCAGTCTTGCTACAATAGTTCCCAAACCAAGTAGCAAGTACAGACAGGAAAGAAAGACGTGGTCCTTCGTTCTTAATCAGTCAATCCTACTACCACTACCGCCATCTATCCTACCATCGAGCCAATTTAAGCTATAGCCTGTACAACTGCGGCAGTAAATAGCCAAGGATACAGCAGTAATTCGAGAGCAGGAAACCGGGGAACTCACGCTTTGGTCGCGGCATAGACGGAGTAGAGCGGATCGGAAGGCACGACGGAGGCGGCGCCGGAGCCGATGTTGACAATGGCGCCGCGCTTCCTCTCGACCATGCCTGGCAGCACGGCGTGCGTGACCCGAGTGACGCCCTCGACGTTGACCCGGATCAGGCTGCGCATCAGCTCCTCGTCCACCTCGTGGAAGTAGCGCGCGTACGGGTAGGACAGCCCGGCGTTGTTGACGAGCACGCCGACGTCGAGGCCCCGGATGGAGTCCTTGAGCGCCTCCACGCCGGCCGCGAGGCCCTCGCTGTCGAAGTCGAGCACGAAGGTCCGCACCTCGGGGACCTTGGGGTGCTTGGCCTTGATCTCGGCGGCGACGGCGGCCAGCTTCTCCGGGTTGCGGCCGACGAGGACGAGCCCGAGCCCGGCGGCGGCGAGGCGGAACGCGATGGCGCGGCCGATGCCGTCGGTGGCGCCCGTCACGACGGCCCAGGCGCCGTAGCGGCGGCGCAGGGGCTTGCCCGGGCGGAGGAACGCGGCGTAGACCCAGAGCGCGAAGCGGACGGCGGCGCGGAGTGCCACGAGGAGGCCGACGGCGGCCAGCGCCAGCGCCCACGCCGGCTGCGCGCGGAGGAACTCGACGTGAGCGCACGTGCCGGCCATGGCTGGCGTCGTCGGATTTGGGGGGAGCTGGATCACTGGCGGTCGATGCGATGCGGGTGTGCCTGCCCGGTGTGGAGCTTTGGACGGGACTTATAAGGGGTACGGCCTTTCTCCGGTGGGTGGGTGGAACTGGTGTACTCCGTACCAAGGCTAACCGAACAGCAACTGAAATCTCTCCTCCGTGGAGTTACCGACGGACAGATTTCAAATTGGATTTTAAGAAGTTCTGGCAGTGGTAGTTTTATTAGAAAAAAATATAAAAATAGATAAATATTGGTTGCCGACTTGATTGCATTTTTTGTTTGAGAGGACGACTTTGATTGAATTTTCAACAGACAATTTTCAAAGTGGTACTCTACTACTCTTATTAGAAATACAAATTGAATAAATATTCGTTTGTGGAATGCAGAAGAAAGCATTGAGTCGTCACAGATTTTATAACATAGCATAAAAAAAGCGAGTCAAAGTAGCAATCTTTACATGGGCTGTGTTTAGATGTGTAAAAAGGTGTAAAAAAGTACTGTAGCATGTTTTGGTTTTATTTGACAAATAGTGTCCAACTGTTGACTAATTAGGTTCAAAACGTTCGTCTCGCAAAGTACAACCAAGCTGTACAATTAGTTTTTGATTCCATCTACATTTAGTACTTCATGCATGTATCGCAAGTTTAACGTGACGGAGAATCTTTTTTTCGTATAGTGTTTTTTTTAACTGAACACAGCCATGGGATGGATCATAACATAGCAGGGGATTTCAGAAAACGTACATACTTCACACACCCCTCGAGCCACACTCTTTGGACACGTCAAATTCATCGACGGAAACCGTTGACGTGTTTGGTAGGCTCACCGCCCAGCCAGTCAGCCGGATTGCGTACGGACTGCGAACTGAATTTGCAGAAGACCTGCGACCTGCGAAGGCAGCAGGCCAGCAGCGGCAGAGAACAGGCCTTGTTCAGATGACATCAAAATTCCAAGTTTTTTCACTCTTTCTCCATTACATCAATTTTTAGCCGCTTGCATGGAGTATTAAATGTTGGTAAAAAAAATAACTAATTACACAGTTTAGTTGGAAATCACGAGATGAATCTTTTGAGCATAGTTGGTCCACGATTGGACAATATTTGTCAAATAAGACGAAAGTGGTATTATTCATCAGTTTGAAATTTTTTCAGCATCTAAACGAGGCTACGCACGGGTTGATAGCATCCGGAGGCGGGAGCAGATGCAACAAATCAGTGGCAAGCCGAGTCCATGGTGCACCGGGCGTATCTTGGCTATGCTGTAGTAGTAACTGTGGAGAGGCCGAGAGGGCTGCGGCAGCCTGATGAGTGCTGAGCTCGACGATGGGGACAGCGGGGCTGGCAGGCAGGTTGGGTTTGATGAGCTGAAATTAAGACACCGTTGGGGATGTGGTCGCCGGTGGCGGGCGGAAATCCCAAACCCTCTGCACCGCACGGGCACGGGCACGGCCGCCCCGTCCCGCCTTGCTTGGCTGCTTGCTTGGTGCTCGCTGTCCGTCGAGTCGAGTCGAGGCATCGTGCCGACTGCCGACTGCCGACTGCTGAGACGATCCGCACCGTGTCCGCTATCCGCGTCCGCCGGTGGCGGATGCAGGATGAGAATTAAGGGGAGGCTAAAACAATAGAGATGTTGATTTGCATGAAAATTTAACGGTGATTTGAAGTTTTTGCTATAGTGTTTTTAACGGTAAATCAAGTCATTATGGGGCTGGAGCCCACCCAGCCCCCCTGTAGATCCGCCACTGGCGTCCGCTACGCGCGGATAGCGGATGAAACTGCTGCAGCGGCGTCCGCTATGTCGCTAGCTCATCCGGCATCGGGGCCTCCGTCCGCTATCTTTGGCGGAGTAGCGTGCGTCCGCTACGCCTTCCCTGGCCCCACCACGCCCCACCACGGCCTCGACGCGCCGCCGAGGAAGCTTCGCCGCACTCGCTGAGGAAGCTCTGCCTCCCCCTCGCCTCGCGCCTGGAGCCGGAGGAGGTCGTCCCCGCGCCCGCGCGTGGCTCGCCCACCGCCGGAGGCCCGCTCCGTCGGACGCGGGCGTGCTGGTGCTAGAGGCCCGCCGGCGCGCCGCCCGCCGGAGGCAGATCCGCCGCCCTCGGAGCCCCTCGGAGATGGATGCCGCGCCGGTGGAGGGAGCCGGGAGGGGAGAGGGAGAAGAAGCGGGCCGGTGGAGGGAGGCGGTGGTGGAGAGAGCCGGGAGGGGAGAGGAGAAGGGGGGCACCGCCGCGCGGGCCTCCGCCTCCGTCGCGCCCGAGAGAGAGAATGGGGAGGGAGGGCAGTGCAGTGGAATGGATAAAGGAGGAGAGGGGAAAAAGAAAAGAAAAGAAAAGAGAAGAGAAAAAGGAAAAAAAGAAAAAAAAATCTGACAAGTGGGTCCCACAGTGGATAGAGGATGGTATAGAGTATGGATGGGTGCGGGAGAAATTGATATAGAGGATGAAATCTCTATGACCAGGACAGAATATTCCTTTTAGAGGATGAATTTAGAGTACGACAAGTGCGGGTAGTCTGAGACTACTCGCAGTGGGTACTCTAAAGTGATACCCTAAAGCTTTAGAGTATGAATATAAAGTAAAAACTGCTGCACTGGATACTCTAAAACGATACTCTATCTTTTCTCTTACTCTATATTTAGAGTAGTAACAGTGCTTACTCTATAGTGGACAGTGGCGGGCCCCACTAGCTAAACAAAGGAAAAAAAATGATATAACTCATAAACCAAAAATCCAAATTAAATTTCGATTGCACCATTAAATCCGTCTTAATAAATCCTTCAAAACTAGATCACACATAGATATATTTAGATAAAGTGACAAGTAGGTCCCATAATGAATAGAGTGGATAGAGGATGATATAGAAGATGGATAGGTGCGGAAGAATTAAGTATAGAGAAGAGAATCTTACTGATTAGGATGTATAGAGAATAAATATAGAGGTCCATCGGTACGGATAGCCTGCGACGCCAGCGGCCAGCGAGGAGTGGCGTGGCGAGCCGTGCCGGGCACTGGCAGTGGCAGCATTAACGCACGCGGCGCGGCCTCATAAAACCGGGCAGGGGCAGGTGGGAGAGGGAGAGGGAGAGGGGATCGATCAATGCGGGCGGCTAGCAGTAGCAGTAGCAGCGCGTGGGCGTTGTGGGGCAACCACCGGCGCGGACGGAGACGCCGAGTCGAGTCTTGTCGCCGGGAATCGTTTAGCGATGACGTCGCTTCCGTAATCAGAACGGGCTTGTGTGGATGGTTTGATCGTCCAGCGGGGCGCGTCCGCGCGCGACGGTCAGCGCCGCCGCAACTGTGCTTTGCTTTCCAGTCCAGTGTTTCCACTGCCTCCACGCCACAGGACAACAGATGCGATGCGAGCATCTGTGGGTTTTATTTGAGGACAGCAAGAACGTAACCCTGTGCTATCACTGTCACGGAACGACGGAAGGCCCATTTAGGCAGTGTTTAGTTAGCTTCCAAATTCCAAAAATTTTACAACATTTCCCGTCACATCGAATCTTTGGACGCATGCATGAAGTATTAAATGTAGGTAAAAAAAAATAACTAATTACACAGTTTATCTGTAAATGTCGAGACGAATCTTTTAAGCCTAGTTAGTCCATGATTGGATAAATTTTAACAAATAACAACGAAAAGTGCTACAGGAACTTTACACCAACTTTTACACCATCTAAACACTACCATCCAAGGTTTATTACTTTGTAATACCTCTGTCCGGTTAAGAATGCAATTCTAGTTCATTTTTTGATTTCCGCGTCCAATGTTTGACCGAATATATAGATAAAAGTATTAATATTTTTGACACCAAATAAATATATTATGAAAAATATATCTCATAACAAATCTAATGATACTAATTTTATGTCATAATTATTTATATTTTTATATATATAATTAGTCAAACTTGACATACTAAAATATTGCACTGTGCTAGAATTGCATTCTTTTTAGGACGGAGGGAGTACTCCGTATTATTAGCTGATCGTCGCCATGGATGTAATACCATCACAGTCCATGCGCTGCGGCTCAACATCCTCGTATTGCATGCATTTTCTCTAGGAAAGAATGCTTAACCTTCTCACAACTCGCAAAGTATATATATCAAGGATTTTAATTAGGTGTAAAAACGAATCCATAGAGGCAAGAACAATAGTGACAGTAATATTATATATAGAAATCTTTATCAAGGCCTTGTTTAGATTGCAATTTTTTTCAACTCTAGCTACTGTAGCATTTTCATTTGTATTTGGTAATTAGTTTCTAATCATGGGCTAATTAGGCTCAAAAGATTTGTCTCGTGATTTACTACAAAACTGTGCAATTAGTTATTTTTTTACCAACATTTAATGCTCTATGCATGCGTCCAAAAATTAATGTAATAGAGAGAGAGTGAAAAAACTTATATAATTTAAAAAGGAAGAGAACAAGGCCCAAGTTCAGTCATGCCATGGTCGAAATATTACCAGGGTCAAGCGGCAGAGACCAACAAAAGCGACCCTGGAAGTTCAGTCATGCCATGGTCGAAATATTACCAGGGTCAAGCGGCAGAGACCAACAAAAGCGACCCTGGCCAGCGCACGTGGTCCTAGGCAATGTTTGTTTCGTTGGACTAAATTTTAGTCCCCGTCACATCGAATATTTAGACATATACATAGAGTACTAAATATAGACTATTTACGAAACTAAAACTATAAGGTGAAGATAATTTGCGAGACGATTTTTTAAGTCTTATTAGTTCATGATTAGCATTAATTGCTACAGTAACAAAATATGCTAATGATAGATTAATTATGCTTAATAAATTCGTCTTGCGGATTATCCACCGAATATGTAATTTATTTTTTAATTAGTATCCGAAAACCCCATGATCAACCACAGTCAACATCCAAGGTGATACATACTAAACTTCAGCAACGTCTCATCGCTACATCGTCACGGTTCATGGTTATGGTTACACGCTAAAGTACTGCACTACACAGAACAAACGTATCAGTTCCAACGACAACGACTGATAAATATAACAGGTGCAGGTGCAGTCCCAGGCTTTCAGCCTGCCTGACTTCTATAGTTCTAGGATGTGGATCGTCAAAAGTTCACCAATCACTGCCCACGCAGAAGCAGAAACACCAGATCCACATGGTCTTCCCACGACTTCCTGCAAAAACGGCAGATCCACTTTGGTATTCACAAGATCCGCCTAGTAGTTCGACTGAAGCATGCTTTCCTGAGGCCTGCACACTCGCAAGTCGCAAAGGATTATTAGGGAAAGAACAGAAGAGTCAGCTATTGTATCAATTGATTGATTGATAGGTAAAAAAATCACAAAGTTTAGCCCACCTAAGAGAAGTTCACCGATGAAGTGGGATTTTAAATTTTGCCACGCATCCGGACAGAGTACACCGGCTCATCATCGTCTGACTCCTTAATAAGCTCGCAGACATCCCCGGTCTGGAGGTTGTTTGCTGCAACAAAATGTTTCCAGCCCGCCGTGAAGCCCACAAATATTGGGTTGTCATGGTAAATAATAGGCCATAATCTCTTCATGGGGTCCTTCAGCATTATAACACTCCAATGATGCCTTCTCTGTCTAACTGCACTGGAAAGCGACTTGGATAGGTCCTGGGGGAATATTGATCAGAAACAACTTTAGCGATGTGATCAGAAACTTACTTATAATAAGAACTTAAAACTATGAACAGGTGAATGAGGCCAAAACGAAGCATCAAACTGGAATAATCTAATAGCCCCAATAAATAAGGACGGAACTGATATCAGAACAATATTTAGAGAAATAAAATCTAATATATTGTTAGACATCAATACTTATTACAGCATACTCTATAGGCAGTCTTAAAACTAATGTTCAGTGCTACAAATCCGCACACCGTGTTCTCAGCAGGCCAACATGTTTTACAACAACCTACTGAGGGATTTAGGCAACTAGAAATATTATGAACTTCAAGTCCAAACCCCGTAAGTATAAAAAGGCGTTACTCTACAGTTTTTAAACAGTTCAAGTGATGCTGGTATTGTGGCCCCATTAAATTGTATGCTTCCATTTGCACAATCCACAACCTCTACATCATCATGGCCACAATAACAACCATCCATTGTTCAAAACCATCAGTAATTGAATAATTTTAAATTAGTGAATATTATTGTTTTGCTCACGGTCGCTGTTTGTGGGGGGTTTTTTTGGTGAGTCCTTGGGGAACAAGAGGTCACAACTCCATAATTCTTCCTTTTTGCAAGGATGCTTTTGATTGCACCAATACGAAAGTACAAAAGATATACAGGCATTAGTGAAAGAAGACTATTTATGGAATCTGCACAACTCACAAGCCATTTCTGAGTGGTATCAGGAATGCACAGTTGCGAGTTGATCTCTGGTGGAGAATGATAATCCAGCTTCAGAATTTCGTCCTTCATAGGCAACAAAGGCTCTGGGACCTCAGTGTTACTAGGCATTCTACCTTCCTGTTTGGAGGAACAATGTTCTGCATGGATTAATCCAACAGACTAATTAGAAACACGTTATCCAGTCAGAAACCCACTCTTTAATTTTATATACAAACAAAACAAGTTACCCACTCTTTAATTTTACATTGAAACAAAACAAGATAAAATAAGATCACCTGATTCGTTGGCACGTAGAACAATGTTGCAACTCTTGCTGCGTACACTGCTCCTCACTGGCTCCACTTGATCCATTTGGATTTCAAATTGAACAGTAGTTCCTACCAAACATAGATTCAATAATATGCTATAAACAACAATTATCTCCACAACAAACAACCAAGAGAACTTCAAAAGAAAAACAGTTGAAGTAATAATACTAGAAAGTTAAGAGCACATCCCCACCTTTTCCATTGACATTATGTTCGATCTCTATCGTGCTACTGCTGCATTTGGATATTTCGTCAGGACTTGAGGTTTTCTCAATGGGCCCTGTGAACATTGATTCAATAAAGGCACAACTTCCTTCAGACCCAGTAGGGGTTAGTCCTGGTGCACCATCCTTACCCGGAACTACAGGGTTCGCACACAACGGGACATTGTTACTTTGGCTATGTACAATGCTTCCCATAGGTTCCAATCGTTCCCTTTTTGCTTCAAGTAGAACAGAAGCACCTATAGAATGATTAGTTATTTCTACTACAAAAATCATTTACCTCCACGATAAACTCTTTTTTGAATGAAACAGTACAACTCGTATCCACCTCAATCCATGTGTATTGGAGTGGATTAGGATGTAAGTTAGCTTAATTTCCACCCCAATCCACTCCAGCACACGTGGATTATGCGTGGATTGAGGTAGATACGAGTGCATCCAAACAAGCCCGATAATGGTAGCAATCATAAAAAAAATTATGAGATGAATCAGACCTCCATCTTTCTCATTGATGCTATAGTCGATCTCTGTCCCATCGTGTCCACAATTGGTTACTCTATCAGCACTTGATAGTTCTTTGATGGGCATGGTGAATATTGGTTGGACACATTCATGATTGCCCTCGGAACAAATGTACTCATCTACAGGGTTTAGTTCAATTGAACCATAACCACCAACCAACATGCTGTCATTTTTTTGTGGATTTTCAGGTTTAATCGGTACAGTGCAATCAAGAGATGCTTGATTGTTCACAACATCCTTCCTCCACTTCTCCAAGCAGCGAAAACCTCCAGGAGCTTCATATTTTCTGTAAAAGTTTTGGATAATGTTCGTCTTGCTATGATTATGATAATCTACCACGGGCGTGATAGAATCTAAAGGAATGGCATTTGTTCTTTGTTTTCTTCCTAAATCTTCATCTGAATCATGTAAATCCAAGAGATCTGTAGCAGTTATAATTATTTGAGATCTTGTTTTTCCTTCGCTGCATGTTGTTGAAATGGACTTGGTTCCGCACTCAATTTCAGGGGAACTCCCCTTCTCGTCAGCTAGTACAACTGAGGGTCCATTCCCAATGCCACTCTGAGCTCTTATAGGGTCTTCATTGGTATTAACAGCCACAAGACTTGTATCTGAATCTGCACCTGATGTGGCTAGCTTCATTGTATCCCCATTTTCATGCTCTAAAGGTTCAGAATCTTCAGAATCTATAAGCATAATTAGTGTTTTTCCTTTGCTGCACAGTGGAGAAGTACCCTTTGTTTTGCACTGTGGATCAATCAAATTTCCATTGTTATCTTGTGCCACTAGTCCAGATCCAACCACATGTTCAACTGGTTTAGGGTCTTTTTTTGTATTGTAAGTCACATGAACAGTTTGAGGCACTTTGGTCCTGGGATTTTCGCCAGAAACATAGTTTCCATTATCTATGTTTTCTGAACTACCATCGTTGAAGACCAAATCATCAGGTGACATATTACTCCATGTCTGTTTCTTTCTTTCACCTTTAGTTGTGCTCTCAGCATTGAAGTAGAGTCTTTCACTAGAGTCTGTACCAAAAACCCGTACAGAAAATGTACTCTCAGCAATATACTCAATCAACAGAAACTCACCCCATTTAATCAAATGGTTTGAAACAAAAATATCCCATCCCTGATCAAAAGCAAGGGAACCAGCGACCTTCGATACCATGACCACTGAACATTTTCCCTCTGAATCTTTAAGAAATACAAGATGATTAGTCAAATACTCCAATCTGGGTGCAACAGTTAATGGTATCACCTGCACAAATATATGCATGTACATGATGTTTGGTAGGAACCATGACATAACACAAAGAAAAGAAAAGGATACTATAATGAATCCAGACATGTCAAAAAAAATGATATAGCACCACATGCTGTTTTTATCTAATTAAAAGGGCGCGAATGTAAAAAAAACTAGCCCAAGCCGTGGAATCGGCATGTATTCAGACCATTTTTTCTACGTATTAATGAAATGATACACAGTCCTCCTGCGTGTACGAGAGAAAAAAAGAACTGTAATGGAAAGCAGCAAAAACCATACCAGAAATTTCTCGAAATTGTTGCACATGACTTTAAAAAATGCGAATGATGCCTGATTAACCTTTTCCTTGCCACAGCTAAATATTTTCATTTCCTTCACCTTGGCACCGTGAATCTTCTTATCACTATCATTGCACTGCATCCTCTTTTGTTTCTTCAATTGTGTGTGTGGTAATTTCCCCTTCCCTGTTTTATAGTTAGAGTCACTTGATGTATCCATCTTCTCGTTGGATACATCAAGTGGCACATTTCTCCTATTCTGTCTGTCATGTCTCATCTTAATCTCCATGCTCTCAGTGATCCTCATTTTCTTCTCTTTAACAGCAGATGTGATTAGCGCAGTCCCCTTCTCACTGTTGGTATTGTTTGGCCTCTTCCTTTTCTTTTCTTTATCACAAAATGTTGTGGACACCTTCCCCTTGTTCACTCCACTGTCATAATTCCTCATCTTGCTGTCAGCAGCCTGCATCTTCTTCTCTCTCTGTGTTTTGTTCAGCTTTTCCTTATTCTTCTCCTTCTCAGATAATGTGGTGGACACCTTCTTGCTCTTCACCTTAGTATCAGAGTTACTCATAATCCTCCCTTCCTTGTCATCATCCCTTTGCATATTCTTCCCATTGCTGGCATTAGGAAGTTTTATCTTCCTCTCCTTCTCAAGGGATGCGGTGTTGACCTTTTTCTTACCCTCAACCTTACTGTCATTCGATATAATTGTCTTTTTCTTCTCCAGGTCAACACCCATCATCTTCTTCTTGATGTTGGTTTTGTTCAGGTCATCCTTTTCCCTCCCCTTCTCAGATAATGCGGCAGGCACCCTGCTCTTCTTTATCCTTTGATCGCCATTCCGTATGTCCCTATCCTTCCCATGGTTGGCCTTGCACAGGTGCACCTTTTTCTTCCTCTTCTCTGTGAAGGCATCAGCGGACCTCTTCGTGTTCTTTACCACAGTGTCACCATCCCGCATCTCATCGTTGGCACTATCGTGACTCGGCTTCCGGCGGGCCGAATCAGGAGCAGAGCCGATCATCCCACCAAGATTTCGTTTCCTCATCCCCTGATCTAAGGATGAAACCACCAAAAACACCAAAAAAGAGGTCACCTTAGGCACTAGAGAAAGGCATCAAGACGAACGGCAATTAGATGGGTTACTAGTAGTATCATCACGAAGACATAAACCCTCCAAAAAAAAATGACTGCAAAGAAGAAATTTCTACATCGAGAAAAAACCCCATCAAACTCCTCTGAAACCACATTAAAAATATCCAAAAAAAAAACCAAAGTCCAGAAAACAAAACAGACAATACCGTCCGATTTTATTATACCAAACTGTTCGAAGACAAATCCGAAACAAAATCAATAACTCTAACTGAGTTCAGGGAAAGTAGAAGAATACCTGTGCAGAAGATCAAATAAAGCCCGATACGACATTCAGGACATGTCGCCGATCAGATCGCCTGCCTGATGAGAGTGAGACGACAGTAAAATGCACCTTCTTGTTGAGTCGGTTGATCGAAGAAGACCTCGACCGCTGCGCTCCAGTGCTGCTGCGCCAGTACTTCCCCCCGGAGTAGTCGAGGTTCAAGACTAGAGAAGGCTGTTCCAATTCCTAGGGATAGGAAGCAGAACTGAAGACACCGGTGGGTTCACGTGGACCCCGATCCTCGAGCACCTCGGATGGCCGACGCGTGGAGCTCCCTGTGATCGAACGCGCGCGAGATGGAGAACCTCCCGCGTGGGCGTTGCTCGTTGCTCGGCTCGCTCGCGTGGACCAATCAGCTCGCACGACACTGGCTGCCATGAATGCGGCTTGCCAGGCCCAGTCATGAATGCGGCTTGCCATTGCCAGGCCCGCCCAGCCCTAGATCCCGCCGCCTCTCTCGTCCAGTGTGGCTGGGCGGGGTGCGGGAGAAGAGTTGAACACCAATTTTTGCCAGGTTAATTTTATGACAAATCAAAACTAGAAGACTAAGGCCGTATTCACTTGCTACAGTAATCCGAACTATTTCCTCCTCCACCCATCACATCAAATCTTTAAACGCATGCATGAAACATTAAATGTAGGTAAAAAAACTAATTGCATAGTTTGGCTGTAAAGTTCGAGACAAATTTTTTGAGTCTAATTAATCTATGGTTGGACAAATTTTACCAATAACAACGAAAAAGTGCTACAGTAACTTTTCACCCCAACTTTTTCATCTAAACACACCCTAAGAGCATTTCCAACAACTCCTTAAATCAACTTACCATCCTTATTTTTTTTTGATAAAACATAAAATTCCACCCTCCAACAGTTTGGCAAAAGAGGTTGCTATCTTTGGCAAGTTGCCATCGCGGCTCCTCGCACGCGGATATATGCGCGCGCGGTGTGGCTTGCCATCTCGCGAATTCTGTCCCCGGCGCTCCTCTCCCGCACACACGAAGGCTTCCTGCGTTTCTTTCTGGATCGCGCGCGCCATCTGAAGGATCGATCCAGTCTACAAAGTCATCGCCTATTCCTCGGTCCTCTATTCCTCTTCGACGCAAAACACCGCTGGAGAAGATCCATCACGACGCTGCCGGTCCTCTCTTCCGTTCGACGCGAAGGCAGCCGATCCATCGTTCAGGTATGGTGGATCGATCCTCCTATTCCCCATCTCCGATATTGAGGTTGGTAGGGTAGTGCATCGATGAGAGCTCCAATCTTGACGTAGCTAGGGTAGTCCATCATCTGCTAGGCTAGTCCGATCTGCAGAAGAACAGCTAGTTCATCATTTCAGAGAAGGTTTAGTAGATTTACCAGATTGATCTGATAGTCATGATAGGGTTCATGTTGATGGTTTATTTGTCAATTTAGAGAAGTTTCAGAGAAGGTTTAGGGTAGTCCGTGATCTGCTAGGGTAGTACATGGTTGATCTGATAGTCAAGATAGGGTTCCTGTTGATGGTTTATGGACAACAGCATTCTAAATTGTATATTTTTGTCATAAATTTTGTAGACTGATGGAAGGAGAAGAATTAATATGTATCTACGCAGCTGTGTTCAGCGTCCAGGGTGAGAGAAGCGATTGGAATTGGGAGAACGGAGATCTATATATCTCATCTGGGTTGGGCGCCTTGGAGGAAATGATGCTTGGCCGATGTTAATGATGAACAGCTGCGTCGTGGTCGCGGTAGTCTGTCGCGCGAGGGAACGAGAAGACGCGATGGCGGCGCTTCACGTGAAAAGGAACGAGCTGAACCACGCGAGGAGGCCAAGCCGCGCTATTCTGTTGGTCCGGTTGATGGTTTGTGGGCCTAACTTTTAAGTTTACCAAGCCCAAATGGCAATCTCTTGGAGATAGTACAAATTTTGACTTGCCAAATATTTTTGCAACTTGTCATAACACAAGATTTGGCAAGTGAGTTTTACCAAACTCTTGAAGATGCTCTAACTGCGCGTTGCTGTAGGATTTTCTTAAAAATAAATCTATTACACAGGTAGCATTACTTATAATATATTACTTATATAATATATATATATATATATATATATATATATATATATATGAGACTTGCATGTTATTTTATTATATCAGATTTGGTAAAAAATCGATAAGATAATAGAAGAAAAACCAATAAAATATTTGATTAATTATAGAGAAATATGTGATGAAATAAAGTATTGCACATGGTAGAGATGACGTGGACATTTTTTGTAATTAATAAGGGATGACATGGACTTAGTGGAGAATGATGTGTAATTAATAAGGGATGACATTGACTTAGTGGAGAATGATGTGTAATTAATAAGGGATGACATGGACTTAGTGGAGAATGATGTGGACACTTTGCATGAAGAGATAGAACATAGGTCATTTAGTGAAAAATGATGTGGACACTTTACATAAAAAAGAGAAAATTCATCTAGTAGAGTTTAGCTTTATAAGAGTATATAGATATGGGTAGATCAATATTAGAGTAAGCCAATATTTTGATAAGGCAATCAAAGTTGGTCTTTGACTACTTGGTTTGCTATTAGCAACAGAGAAAATATATTGTTTTGCCAATATTTTAGCACCAAACCAATTGCATGCCAAATCTTTTGAACTTGCTTATGTTTTGGCTTGGCAAAAATTAACTTACAACCAAGTAGGCTCTAGCCTCAGACGCTTGAACAAGAAATCTTAAAGAGGCTCACCAACAGCGGAACAAGATGCCACACTAAGCCTATTCTACCAGGAAGCATATCAATATCGTTTTTGTACCAACAGTCCGTATAAATGTTCGGTATATCTCTCATACATAATACCAGTGGTTAGATTGGTATGAAAACATAGGTGTTTCATAAACGGTCTCAATATCAATCGATATTGATCACTACCAACTGCTCTGACTAATAGCGCCCATACCGGTCACAAATACTAACTGAAAATCAAGTAATAATTCATTCGACGCACAATTTGATGAATTTGTTTTTTTATAATGGAATAAACAATCGGCTTCATCCTCGCTCATAACACACTCATGCTTAAAGCAGACTCACAAAAAAGAGTGGGGAATCAGATTATATTATTACAAATAAGTTCTCACACTCATACTTAAAACAGACTAAAAAACAGAAATCAATTCGTAATTCTAGACATGATGGTCATCCATGAGAGGAAAAAAAGTCAAAGCTGATGTCTCTAGCGTTTGGCAAGCCTTGTATATGCATTATTTCTTTTCTTCACTTCGCTGCAACTGAACCTAAAACCGGAATTAATGTGTTCCTCTGAATAAGACCTACAGGGACTGCACATGTCAAAAACACTATCATTTCCAGTGAGCCACAGGGACCAAAAGAAGACGGTCGCTCCTGCTAGTAATAACAAGTTAGAACTTTTTCCACACTACTTATACCAATTTTATGAATTTGTTGAGTTATACAATAATAAACATATGTATGTTTAGAATAATTAATATATTGTTTCCACCGTCCCAAAATAAATGATTTTGTATGATACAAATTTTGTCTCAAAATACTTGATATTATAGCATCTCAGTGTATCTTTCTCTTTTCCTGATATATTTTTCTCTTTTCTCTGTACATCTCTATTTTTCTTCTTGTTTTCTGTGCATCATATCCTTTTCACTCCATAAAAATTCTTGTGCCTTGACCTATAAGGTCATCTATTTTAGGGCAAATAAAGTATATATAATTACTATATCGCTTTATTTTTATAGTAATTTTAATGAAGTTTAGACCAATATGTCGGTACTGACCGAACATTCTCTTCCAAGAGAAAAATAAAATAATCTCATTAACAGATATGTCAAAACAACAATAGAGCATAACATGTAGCACAAACACACAATTTTCACTTTATACATCCTGCCAATGCACCATAGAAAATCAGTAGCCTATCACATAAAATGCAGGGGCGCAAAACCACACGCATGAGATGGAATCGTCCAATCCCTAAAAAAACGTAACAACAAGGATGCAAAAAGGGTCAAATTAGAGCTTAAGGCCAACCACACAGTTAGATCCCTTAAAAGCACAACGAAAACTCTTCTCGTAGGACATCCAGACAGAACTTTCTTCCTAGCGAATCAGTTGGGCCACATAATAATTTTCACCTAGATGTGAACGGCTTGTGAATGGCCCAATATTCTCCTCAACTGCTTCTCTCTCCAACAATTGCTCTCAATCGCTCCCATCTAACGTGCATGTCCTACACATTGTGCTTGCTCATCTGATGCCCACCTTCTCCCTTGCCACCACATCTTCTTGATGGCGCCTGCCCACTTTCCACCCTTGCCATCGTGCCCGCTTGGCCATACTTGGGAGTCACATGCTTGGCATCTAGCATCTTCTACAGTCACTATACACTGGATGACTGCTCATCCCATGGAAGAGCTTGACCTTCCTCCACCTTTGGAACCAGATTCAGCAAAAGGGCAAGATGACCATGGCAAGGTGGGGGCTAGCTAGCACTCCCCCCATGAATCTCCTTTTTCTATGGTGGAGACGAGGACATGAGAGATAGTGGGCGTTGAGAAGAGGGTGAGGGTCACACCACCTAGGGGCTAGATTTCCTCTTCATCAAGACATGTTGCATCATAACACATGATTTCTAATGTTCCGACATTTGATTTTAGGGGATTTATTCATGTTGTAGTAGCTTTGACTAGATGTTCTAATTTGGTGTTGATCTTTTGTTATAATTGCATCACATAATAAGCAGATTTTGATATGTTCTTATGAAGATGGAGATGATTTTCTCTAGATGTTACTAATTTGTTTTTATCGGGATGGAGATGGATCTTCAGAAGTATTTTTTTGCAAGAGCCTGTTTTTTGATGTTGTGACAAGTGATTTGTTTTGTTTCGAACATTCTTCTACAATGTTGCATGCTTGTAGCAGGATTCCTCTTAGTATTTTATATGGTCATTTTAGATGTTGTAACATGTTGTAGCTACCTTTGTATCTCTTTCCCTCTCTCTGCCTCATTAATGTCCAAACGGTATGACACGATGCGAGGTGAATGTTGCACTCCCACTTTAGCGAGCATATGCAGGTACAATATTGGCCATATATACAAGAAAGGGTGCAGTCACATGCAACATTCTGAAAAAGGTTTTGATATATAATATTAGGATAGAATAATTGCAACATCACTATATCTTGATGCAGAGGTTGCGCGAGGGTGGCGATACCTATGTAGGAAGCAGAACTGAAGACACCGGTGGGTTCATGTGGACCCCGATCCTCGAGCACCTCAGATGGCCGACGCGTGGAGCTCCCTGTGATCGAACGCGCGCGAGATGGAGAACCTGCCGCGTGGGCGTTGCTCGTTGCTCGGCTCATTCGCGTGGACCAATCAGCTCACACGACACTAGCTGCCATGAATGCGGCTTGCCAGGCCCAGTCATGAATGCGGCTTGCCATTGCCAGGCCCAGCCCTAGATCCCGCCGCCTCTCTCGTCCAGTGCGGGAGAAGAGTTGAACACCAATCTTTGCCAAGTTAATTTTATGACAAATCAAAACTAGAAGACTACCTGTGCGTTGCTGTAGGATTTTTTTAAAAATAAATCTATTACATAGGTAGCATTACTTATATGGTATTTTGTATATTGTGTATATATAAGACTTGCATGTTATTTTATTGTATCAGATTTGGTAAAAAATCGATAAGGTAATAGAAGAAAAATCAATAAAATATTTGATTAATTATAGAGGAATATGTGATGAAATAAAGTATTGCACATGGTAGAGATGACGTAGATATTTTTTGTAATTAATAAGAGATGCCACGGACTTAGTGGAGAATGATGTGGACACCTTACGTGAAGAGATAGAATATCTAGTATGTCACTTAGTGAGAAATGATATAAACACCTTACATAAAGAGAAAAATCATCTAGTGGAGTTTAGCTTTATAAGAGTATATAGATATGGATAGATCAATATTAGAGTCAGGGCCGGCCCTAAGGGTGGGCAGGGTGTGCGGCCGACCCGGGCCTCTTATTTATGTGGGCCTCATCATATATAGTAGATTAGTACTTGTATATGTTGTATGTATATGTATATTCCTAGGCTCCAATAGGAAATAGTCCTTTGGCCCAACACCACAACAGCAAGTAGCGCAGGTGACAGGTCTCAGGTCAGGCCGTCAGGTGTGGCATCGCCCTATTCCTCAGAAGACGAAGCGAACCGGCAAACTACGAATGCGCGGCGCCGCGGCCGCCGGACGCAACACAACAGGAGGACACAACACATCAGGAGTAATTGTACACTTCTAAAGCCGCCGGACGTAGATGCAGGTAATGGAGCAGATCAATAATTTTTGGGGCTCATTCGATTCCAATTCCCATCATGCTCATTCCGTGATCCGTTCGCAGCCGCATCAGTTCAGAAATCATTATGGGATCGCACCACTGCAGTGCAGTGCAGAGGACAAAGAGGATCACATTCACATCCATAGGTAAGCACCATAGTCACAAAGTTTTTGGGTCGATGGGGTCGAGGTACGGGGTCGTGGTACGTGGTACGCTAATTGCGAGAGACTTTTACACTTTGGGTCGAAAATAAACCTGTGAACCCGGGTTGGGGTCGACGAACCCGGGTCGAGGGTCGAAGGTGGTGAACCCGTTTTTATGTGACTATGGTAAGCACAAGCACAGTTCGGTTGGTTTAACATATTGATGATTAATTTATTTATTGTAGCTTACATACCCTTGCACTTTTTAACTATTTATATGTGTTATTTGCTGGTTCTACAAAAAGGTGGAATGTCTTGCTTAAACATATTCCTAGTTTAACTGTGAAATCATTGTCCAATACTCGTTGGGAGAGTCGAATCAAAAGTGTTTCAGCAATAAGACATCAAGCTACTGAGTTAAGGTCAGCTTTATCTGAGTTATGTCATTCTCCTGATATTGAACCTAAGGATAAAAGTGATGTAAAAAATTTATTTGATGCCCTTGGCAACTTTGAATTTATACTTGGTATGGTTATCTGGAATGATATTTTATTTGCCATGAATAAAGTGAGCAAGAAGTTGCAGTCACCAGACATGTGCATTGACTCTACGTTGCAACAAATACAAGGTATGATGCAATACTTTTTGACATACAGAAATGAGGGGTTTTCTTCTAGTCTGATTATCGCCAAAGGCATTGCATCTGACATGGGTGTAGAGGCATCATTTCCAGTAAAACGTCGTGCTACGAGGAAGAAACAATTTGATGAAAGTAATTGCCAAGAAGAAATTCTAGATCCTAAGAAGGTTTTTGAAGTCAAATATTTTCTTGCTGTGGTTGATATGGCAAGAACTTCTTTAAGGGATAGGTTTGAAAAACTCATGGAGTTTAAAGATATATTTGGTTTCTTAATGAGCTCAACCACCCTAAAGTCAATAGATGATATTGAACTTGAAGAGTGTTGCACTAAATTTGCCAAAAAAAAATTCGGTTGATGGATCATCTGATGTTGAGGTACATGATCTTATTTCTGAACTGAAGATTTTGAAGTTCACTTTGCTAGAAGGTGCATTGTCTGCTATGGAGATTTTCGAGCATGTCAGAGAGTTGGATTGTTACCCAAATATTTCAATTGCTTATCGGATCTTATTTACCGTTCCTGTGACTGTCGCATCAGCTGAAAGAAGCTTTTCAAAGTTAAAATTATTGAAGAACTATTTGAGGTCTACAATGTCTAAAGAAAGATTAAATGGTTTGGCGACTTTATGCATTGAGAAGAAGTTATTGGATGGGATCGATATCAATATTATAATCAATGATTTTGCATCTCGAAATGTTACAAGAAATTGGTTTAGATAATGTCAAGTGCCAAGTAAGTAATTTATTATTACATCTGTCCATTTTATGAACTTTGAGATATTCTATATAAGTTTTTTTAGTGCACCAAATATTATCTATATTGATGTGTATATGTGAGCTATATATATAGAGAGAAATGTTTATATAATTTTTTTTTGAACTGGACTCTGGACCTCTATATTAGTTCTCGACCCAGGCCTATAAAAACTCAGGACCGGCGCTGATTAGAGTAAGCCAATATTTTGATAAGGCATCAAAGTTGGTATTTGACTACTTGGTTTGCTACTAGCAAGAGAGAGAAATATTGTCTTGCCAATATTTTAGCACCAAATCAACTGCATGCTAAATCTTTTGAACTTGCTTATGTTTTGGCTTGGCAAAAATTAACTTACAACCAAGCAGGCTCTAGCCTCGGACGCTTGAACAAAAAATCTTAAAAAGGCTCACCAACAGCGGAACAAGATGCCACGCTAAGCCTATTCTACCAGGAAGCGTATCAATATCGTTTTCATACCAACAATCTATATAAATACTCGGTATATCTCTCATACATAATACCAATGGTTAGATTGGTATGAAAACATAGTCATTTCGTAACGGTCTCAATATCAATCGATATTGATCATTACCGACTGCTCCGACTAATAGCGCCCATACCGGTCACAAATACTAACTGAAAATTAAGTAATAATTCATTCGATGCATAATTTGATAAATTTGTTTTTTAATAATGGAATTAACAACCGGCTTCATCCTCGCTCATAACACACTCATGCTTAAAGCATACTCACAAAAAAGAGTGGGGAATCAGATTATATTGTTACAAAGAAGTTCTCACACTCATACTTAAAACAGACTAAAAAACATAAAATCAATTTGTAATTCTATACATAATGGTCATCCATAAAAGGAAAAAAGGTCAAACCTGATGTCTCTAGGGTTTGGCAAGCCTTGTATATGCATTATTTCTTTTCTTCACTTCGCTACAACTGAACCTAAAACCGGAATTAGTGTGTTCCTCTGAATAAGACCTACAGGGATGGCACATGTCACTGTCATTTCCAGTGAGCCACAAGGACCAAAAGAAGACAGTCGCTCCTGCTAGTAATGAAAAGTTAGAACTTTTTCCACGCTACTTATACCAATTTTATGAATTTGTTGAGTTATACAATAATATCTTAAATATAAACCTATGTATGTTTAGAATAATTGATATATTGTTTCCACCGTCCCAAAATAAATGACTTCGTAAGATTCAAATTTTGTCTCAAAGTACTTGATATTATAGCATCTCAGTGTATCTTTCTCTTTTCCTGATATATTTTTCTCTTTTCTCTGTACATCTCTATTTTTCTTGTTCTTGTTTTCTGTGCATCATATCCTTTTCACTCCACAAAAATTCTTGTGCCTTGAACTATAAGGTCATCTATTTTAGGGCAAATAAAGTATATATAATTACTGTATTGCTTTATTTTTATAGTAATTTTAATGAAGTCTAGAACAATATGTCGGTGCTGACCGAACATTTTCTTCCAAGAGAAAAATAAAATAATCTCATTAATAGATATATCAAAACAACAACAGAGCATAACATGTAGCACAAACACACATTTTTCACTTTATACATCCTGTCAATGCACCATAGAAAATCAGTAGCCCATCACATAAAATGCAGGGGCGCAAAACCACACACATGAGATGGAATCGTCCAATCCCTAAAAAACGTAACAACAAGGATGCAAAAAGGGTCAAATTAGAGCTAAAGGCCAACCACACAATTAGATCCCTCAAAAGCACAACGAAAATACTTCAGGTAGAACATCCAGATAGAACTTTCTTCCTAGTGAATCAGTTGGGCCACATAATAATTTTCACCCATCTGTGAACGGCTTGTGAATGGTCCAATATTCTCCTCAGCTGCTTCTCTCTCCAACGATTGCTCTCAATCGCTCCCATCTAACGTGCCTGTCCTACACATTGTGCTTGCTCGTCTGATGCCCACCTTCTCTCTTGCCACCACATCTTCTTGATGGCGTCTGCCCACTTTCCACCCTTGCCATCGCGCCCGCTTGGCCATACTTGGGAGTCACATGCTTGGCATCTAGCATCTTCTACATGTTGGGCATTCTTAACGTCACTACCAAAAGTAGACTTAGTTTTCTAATTCTGATAACGGTGCCAAAAATGCCAAACCTATCCCTCATGCCACTTAAGCCAAGTTGTCATCCCCAGCATGACATGAGAGACGCGGTATTGAAATATGCATTTGCTCATCAAGATAAATAATAAAAGGGATCTGCAAGCGCACAGATTAATACCGATGTAGCATTTTAACCGGGAAGTATTCCAGGTATCGTTATTTATATTTTTACCACTGGGAAGGGATTTCTAAGTATCATGGTTGATAATGGAATGAGAATATGGAACTGAGTACACATCATTGCATGTATAACCAAGAGTATTTATCAATCTCTTTATACAGGTATAAATGTCACATTAAGTAAAGGTAAAGTGATAATGGTGACAAAGATAATTAATCTGATCAGCTAGCCACATATAATAATGATAAGCACCTCAACAGATATTCTAGCAAGTCATTAGCATGGAATTAGGATGAACTACAAAGATATTCCCTAAGTTATTATTAACTATAAAGTCTAGCATATCATAGTTAGTGCAATTATACTTGGCAATCATGGTGAGAAAAGACTATATCCATGCATAGTGAATATTAGCAAGGAAGATGAAGAACATAGCAATCACTCCCCTGTAATAGTGTTGCTCTGCCTGCCCTATACACGAGAGGGGGACTATATAAGAATCAACGAAGCTGTCACTATCGCGAACTACCCCACAATCCGGCATATAGGGTGCAATCGCAGATAAATACGGTATAGACACCACGTCTACACAATAATTATCATTCACCCACTGTACACATGGATAAACGCTATACGATCCTAGGCATGTATATAATTCCAATCTAACTAAGCCAAGCATATAACTATGATAAACTAAGAACAATATAATTGCAAATATAATCAAGTAGAGCAAAGTCATAACCAATATATTGAAATAGAACAAAGTCATATTCATAATATTGAAGAACAATGATGAACAATTGAAGAACAAGAGAGGAATTACCAAGAATCCTCTTGACAGATCCGGGAACCAATCGAAGATTGACTCCTTCTAGTTCTAATCCTATGTAGCTATGCTAACTAGAGATCTAGTTGATGTGGTGGCTCTAGGGCTTGATCAAAGGCTCTCCTCCTGAATTAGGGTTTGAAGTATGAGACGAGGGCCTCTCCTCCAGGGGCAGGGGCCTTGCTTATATAGCCCTTTCGGATGAATCTGGGCCGTCGGATCAAACCGACATTGATCGTACGGTTTTCCTTGATCCTCTAGGTCGGTGGAGCATAATCCTCGAGGCGGAGCCTGATTGGCTGAGCCAGCAGGGCGGGCGCCCTAGGGACTAGGGCGGGCGCCCTGTCCCCGGCTCTGTTACGCCTCCCGTTTGTTCTCGTGGCTTCTGGACTCTTCTAGATGTAAGATAATTACGTGTTCGGTTAATATCCCGTCATTAATCCGACATGTGGGCCTTTCTTCCGTATTTCCTGATAACCCCCTGCAGAAATAGATAAACAGCAAAACTCGTGGAATTCTGTCAGATAAAACCCTAAGTCTAGGTGTTGGTTTCATTTGGGTCATTTTCTCTATTTATTTGATAGTTATAATTGATACTTAAGGACCGTCAACACTACAGTCGCTATACACTGGTTGACCGCTCATCCTAGGAAAGAGCTTGACCTTCCTCCACCTTTTGAACTAGATTCAGCAGAAGGGCAAGATGACCATGGCAAGGTGGGGGCTAGCTAGCACTCCCCTCACGAATCTCCTTTTCTATGGTGGAGATGAGGGCATGAGAGATAGTGGACGTTGAGAAGAGGGTGAGGGTCACACCACCTAGGGGCTGGATTTCCTCTTCATCAAGACATGTTGCATCATAGCACATGATTTCTAATGTTCCGACATTTGATTTTAGGGGATTTATTCATGTTGTAGTAGCTTTGACTAGATGTTCTAATTTGGTGTTGATCTTTTGTTATAATTGCATCACATAATAAGCAGATTTTGATACGTTCTTATCAAGATGGAGGTGATTTTCTCTAGATGTTACTAATTTGTTTTTATCGGGATGGAGATGGATCTTCAGAAGTATTTTTTTGATGTCGCAAGAGCCTGTTTTTCGATGTTGCGACAAGTGATTTGTTTTGTTTCGAACATTCTTTTGCTATGTTGCATGCTTGTAGTAGGATTCCTCTTAGTATTTTATATGGGCATAATATTTTATATGGGCATTTTAGATGTTGCAACATGCTGTAGCTACCTTTGTATCTCTCTCCCTCTCTCTGCCTCGTTAATGTCCAAATGGTATGACATGATGTGAGGTGAATGCTGCACTCGCACTTTAGCGAGCATATGCAGGTACAATATTGACCATATATACGGGAAAGGGTGCAATATACAACGTATGCAACATTCTGAAAAGGTTTTGATATACAATATTAGGATAGAATTATTGCAACATCACTATATCTTGACGCAGAGGTTGCGTGAGGGTGGTCATACCTATGTAGGAAGCGTGCCATAGAGTGGCTAATATTTAGAGGAAGTCAAGTGATGGGCGTAATGACCAAAACATCATATTGCAAGGTGAGGTGGAGGAAAGAGGGCAGCTAGCTTGGCGCTACAGTCATCGACCAGCTAAACATGGGATCCAATGCTCTTTATCTGCAGATGCATGTCTTTGATTCTTGCGAGAAATAATAAAATGTGTGGGTGGGTAGAGGATGACAAGTGGGTCATATGTAATAAAAGACTACTCTCTCCGTTTCAAATTATAAGTCACTTTGATTTTTTAGTTGATCCATTTTGCTATGTATCTAGACATATTATTATATCTAGATGCATAGCAAAAATGGTTGTACCAAAATGTCAAAACGATTTATAATTTAAAACGGAGAGAGTATGTATAAAAGCGTGTGAAGAATGAATATATTATATGAGTTAATCTCTAAACTTGTGTGAAAATAACACGTATGGTCTAATAACCAAATGCTTGTCTCAACTGTAAAACTTGCTCTTAGAAGTTTCAAAAAAAACTTGCTCTTAGAGTTAGACTAGAATCTAACAGCTTGTTCGTTTGGTCTGAAAATAAACGGCTGAAAGTACTGTTAACTGATTTATGTGAAAGAAAAACACTGTTGGTTGGCTGAAAATAAGCGGCTGAAAGCTCAAGCGAACAGGCTGTAAGTGGGGGGAAACGTTGATTATCATAGGATCCACCATCGGACAACTATTCTAGGATGGCTACGTGACTAGTGTGATTGGTTTGAAACCATAGGATCCAAAACTCCAACTCTAATCGCAGCGTTTGGTTTGCGTCTTGGAATGGAGTCGTCCGTCTCCAAGCCACTTTGCCAAGTCCAACGAAAACGCAAATTATCTCGGACGAGTTCATTCCTTTGACAAACACAGGATGACCTGTTCCACGCTGCACCATTTCCATTCCTGATCAGTTCACACCCTGTTCGTTTGAGCTATTCAGCCAAATCAGTAGCCATCCAGCAGTATTTTTCTCTCACAATAAACCAGCGAACAGTACTTTCAGCCATAATAAACCAGCGAACCTCTAGATCAAACACGCTTATAAATGAGCGTCCGATCCGTCCAGGCGTCCAGAAAGTCCCAAAGTGCAAACGTGACCTATGAGTCTCTGACCATCCCCGTGTTTCCGGGTCAACGTCTCAACGAGGCTTCCTTCAAAAGCGTCTCAACGAGGCACACATCCATCTTGGGCTGCGCAGTGGATTCCTGCAGGGTGCACCGAGCACGTACTCGCGCGCCGACAGGTGGGCCCTCGGTCGCCGAGCCGCTGACGTTAGCGGAATAGCCAGCACCATATTGACAAATCACTCCCGCCAGCTCTCCCACTGCCACCTGGGACCCATGTGTAAGCTACAGCTGCAGGCGTCACGCATCCGGGACTGGCCCACAACCCATCGTCTCCACCGAACCAGACATTCCACCTGACTCACTGCTCTCCCCCGCGTAGCCGATGGCTTGATCGGATCCCCCGCCCGGCCCAGATCTGTCACCGCCGCAGCCGTCGCCATGGGCGACCACTCCGACTCCGATTCCTCCCCCAAGTCCTCCTCCTCCTCGTCCTCCCCCTCCGCCCGCCGCCGTTCCTCGCCGCAGCGCGGCCAGGGCCACTCTGACGAGAGCGGCAGCAGCGACGGCGTCCTCGTCAAGCTTCCTGCCCAGGTATGGCGCGAAGCCGCCTCCGCTCGGATACCACGGGTCCGGACGGACGACTTCTTAGAGAAGCTTCTCTCGCTCTGCAGGAAGCGCGGAGCCCCGGGGCCGACCCTGACGGCGGCGTCCTCGTCAACATGCCCGCTGACGACGCCACCAGCGGCGAGACCTTCGAGGACGCCCCCGACGATCTCGCGGCCGCCGGCTCGCGCTCCGCACGCTCGCTGGATGAGTCCATGGCCGTCATCGACTTCCCTGAGGTGTCCAGCACCAGCGCCGAGCTCCGCAAGTACCAGGTGCTGCTTTCTCTTTCCTCTCCGATCAGATTATATTGGTTTTGTTCGTGATTTTGCTGCGGAAGCTCTAGTTCGTGATGTGACGAACAATGGTTTTTGTTCAGGAAGAGAAGGAGGTGTTTGCGCGGGAGGCAGTGGCACTCCGGAGGTTGCTACAGGAGATGGCGGGGCAGGAAGCTTCAGTTGCGTTGCATGGAGAGGATGCTGATGAGACACTGTTGCATTCGATGCTGGATGACTGCTCGAGGCTTGTGCTTGAACTTAACTTGGTGGCACGGACCAGGGAGCAGGAGATTGAGAGCCTACATGCAAGGGCTGCAGAGGCAGAGGTATCAAGGGAGGTTGCTAATGTATACCTGGGTTCGTGGAGAGAAGGGTCTGAGCAAGCTGTTGGGCGGATGCTTGCATCAATTGATGCTGTGGTTAGGCAAGATGATGCCAGCTTTGAGGGTGCTGAACAGGATGGGATTTCTATTCTAGAAAGGAAGACTTCATTGCTAGTGGAGAGGTACAGGCAGGTCTTAATGGGTATTGAACAGCTTGAGCAAATTTTAGCTGAGGTGAAGCCTGGTTTCGTCACCACAGGGCATGGTGACCTTGCTACCATCTTAAGTATTCTTGCAGATGAATTAGTTGGTAGCAAGAGAAATGAGGTGGATTTACTGCAGAAGATGAATGTTTTTGCTGAAGAGAAGAAGGCTCTTGTTGATGAACTTGAGGAAGTGAAAGCTGCTAGGAATGCAGCGAATGCTGAGGCAGGCAAAGCAAAGGCAGAGTCTGAGCAGATGGAGCATAAGTTATCAACGACTAAGGAGAAGCTCAGCATGGCTGTTACAAAGGGCAAGTCACTGGTGCAACACCGTGATTCCTTGAAGCAGGCCTTGGCTGAAAAGACGGGTGAGCTTCAGAGTTGCATGGCAGAGTTGCAAAAGAAGTCTGATGCCCTGCAAGCAGCTGAGAGCAGGGTTGAGGAGCTAAGGGTTTTTCTAGATGAAAAGACGGATGAGCATGAAAAATGCTTGGATGAGCTTCGAGAAACATATAGTGCATGGGAAGCTGCTAAGAGCAGCATCGAGC
The DNA here is from genome assembly GCA_038087645.1 of Saccharum hybrid cultivar R570. Lineage (NCBI taxonomy): Eukaryota > Viridiplantae > Streptophyta > Magnoliopsida > Poales > Poaceae > Saccharum > Saccharum hybrid cultivar. The sequence continues at coordinate 6,406,165 of JAQSUU010000198.1, forward strand.
AACTAAATGAAGCAAACGGTGCCCTTACTTCTCTGCAGGCTTCCTTTTCACTAAAGGACGGGGTTCTTGAACGCGTTGAGGAGATCATGTCGGAGGCAACATTTCCAGAAGATCTTCTTTCCTTGGAGATGACAGACAGGTTGGGATGGTTAGTTGAGCAGAAGAAAATTGCAGATATGATCTTCTCAGAGCACCACAAAGTTAAAGAAATCTTGAGCTCAGTTGACATTCCACATTCGGTCTTAGCCGCTGAACTTGATTCCCAGATCAGTTGGCTTGCCAGCTCACTGAACCAGGCCAAAGATGATGCGGTCCGGTTGCATGACGAGTCTGCTGAAATGTTGGCTAGACTGGCTGCACATGAATCGAAGTTGGTTTCAATGCATGAGGAAATTGACCGTTTGACAATTATTCTACTGGAAGAGAAACAGGAAAAGGATATTCTTGTAAATGAGCATTCTGAATTGATGTCCCTATACAACGCTACTGTTAATAAGTTGGCCCTTGTCTCATCACAAAATAATGAGCTGCTAAAGGCATTTGCGGAATTTTCTGATGTCACATTGGAGGGTAGGGAGCCTATGGATATTGCCGAATTGGTACAGGGCCTCAGAAACATCCAACAAAGAACAAAATCTTCTCCTATCGAGAGTGACAGTTTTGAGAAGCTACAGGCATTACTATATACCCTAGATCAGGAATCAACACTATGTAAGATGATTCTCGAGGAAGACATGATTGACAGATCTGAGAGGACTGGTGAACTGCAAAGAACGGCCGAGGAGATTCTTGTTCTGAAAAATGAGAAGTTGTCACTGCAGAAGGAGCTCGAACGGGTGGAGGAGAGATCAGCATTGCTTAGAGAGAAGTTGTCAATGGCTGTAAAGAAGGGTAAGGGTCTGGTACATGAGCGCGAAGGACTCAAGCAAGCCCTTGGCGAGAAGAGCTCTGAAATAGAGAATTTGAAACAAGTTTTGGAAGGGAAGAGCTCTGAGATAGAGAAGCTAAAGCATGCTCTGGATGAAAATAAGTCTGTAACAGACAATGTGAAGCAAGTTTTGGATGGGAAAAACTCTGAGATTGAAAGGCTTAAACATGCTCTGGATGATAGTTGTGTGGAAACTGAAAACCTAAGCCAAGCTTTTGTTGAGAAAACCTCCGAAGCAGATAAAATAAAACAAGAACTGGATGCAAAGAACATGGATATTGAGAATCTAAGACGTGAGATAGAGTCAAGAGAATCTGTCATGACAGATCTCAGAGAGCACGTTGAGCATCTATCGTTGCAGGCTGCACATTTGGAAAAGCTGCAAGTAGATATTGTTACTCTTAATGATGAAAAGGTGAAATTAGAAAGCATGTTGGAAGAAGCCAGAGCTTCCTGGGGCACTCTTGCTGATTCAATATCAAGCCTTACTCTTCCTATTGATCAGCCTTTTGAGGAGCCTATGGAAAAGTTTAGCCAGATTGCCCAATACGTCCAGGAATCTCAAGCTGCTAAGAGTTCTCTTGAAAATGAGCTACACAAAGCAAATGAGCAAATTACCTTACATGCTAGCAGGCATTCTGGTGCCCTTTCCACCATAAACATGTTAGAAGATGAGTTGGGTAAACTAAAAGATCATATTTCTTCCATTTCTGAAGAAAAACGTCAAATACAGTTACATACTTCTGCTGTACAGGAGGAGTTGGAGAAAACAAATGAGGAACTGGCAATCAATTTCAGGAATCTTGAAGATGCCAACACCACCATTAATTCACTACAAGATGCACTATCACAGGCTAGATCAAATATTTCTATTCTTGACGCTGAAAAGAATGAAGCTGAAGCTAAATATGAAACAGAAACCAATGCTCTTAATGCTAAGCTAACCAAATGTTTGGAGGAGTTGGATAAAACTCACGGGCACTTACAAAGTCATTCAACAGAACATCATGGTTACCTTGAGAAGCTTGGCATGCTTATAATGGATGATAGTCTCTTGTCTCTGGTAGCTGAAGAATATGGAAAGACAATCAGCAGCTTGAGAGATATGTGCCTTATAGTCAAGAGTATGCATGAGCAGCTTTCTGTGTAGGGTTTTCAGAATGATCCAATTGTGGAGGTAATTTTTTCCTTATGATGATGCATTTTTTAGGATTCTCTGTTCTATGCAGTGAAGTGAGATAGTTTGTTGGTTTATTCATCTTGTTGGCTTTTTAGAGTTATCTATACACTGTACTTCCATCAGTGCTTAGGCTGAGTTGTATGCTTTGTCTAATCATCATAGTTTCTAATCTAGTTCTGTGTTATCAGGCCTGTCAACTTTGTAATGTTATTCTCAGTGTGTGCAATTGCTTCCCACCAGTAAACAAGATAGCTAAATGAGTAAGAGTAATCTAATTAAGAGCGGTCAACATGGCGCATCTGATCTTGCTAGTAAGATAATTTAGGGCGATGATTGGAATCCACTGTTAAGTGTTAACATGGCCATCTAGATTCACTTACTACATTATTTTGCCTGCATGTTGCCCGAGCGATGAAAGAGGTGGTTCTTAATCAATTGTAAACTCCCCTCCCATCTTAGAATATACCTTTTTCTCTTTGTTTCCCTTTAGTTTGCTTTATAATTCTTGCCAGGTATAATGATTGTGCTAACTTGACCTCTCTATGATCACAAAATGTAAGCAGGATTCAGAACTCTCAACACTTTTATCTCTTCCGGACTATGATAGCTTTGTTACAGAAAGATTGGTCAACAACAAAACTAGAAAATGGAATATTGATGACACTTCATCCTTGTCTACTATTGTTGAACAGTTGAGCAACCAAGCTGAATACTTTTCTAGTTTTTTAAAAGATTTGTCAACCTACATGAATAGCAATATTATTGTGGTGCTTCGTTCTCTGCAACTAGTGAGCAACACCTTTGCTCATACTCTAGAAGAGCATGGCATGTTGAAGATTGAATTGGGGAACAAGGATGCTCATAACAGAGCTCAGGAATCTGAAGTGCTTTCTCTAAAAAAAGAGCTGAGAGCAATGTCATCAAAATGTGTTTATTGCATCCAACAAATTGAAATTGTTTTTGATGATATGGTTGATCTTGGATATGCAATAGACTTGGCTACAGGCAGCTCAAGCATAGGGTCTGAACTAGAAGTAACTGTGTCTGATCTGAAGAATGAGGATACCAGTGATTATAATAAGGTGGCTGATACTTTGCTTGCTACGATTGACACACTTAAGTCCAAGTCTGAAAAATTATCTGCTATTAAGGGGCTTGTGATAACTTCATTGGATGACTTCAAAATGAGGCTGAAACAAGCTGAATCAGCTACTGAAACTGCTTCACATGAGCATCAGTTGTCTGCTGAAAGGGTATGCATGCTGGAGAAAGAACTCAAAATATTACAGGATGAATGCAACAGAATGGAACTAAATATGCACACTCAAATTTCAGCAGACAGAGGTAAAATCGTGCCACACCACTAGTAATTGGAGGTTCTTATATTCATTATGTTCTTTTTGTTTCAAACTTATATTTACCTGTTTCAACTTGCTGAACTCTTTCTCTTGAAAATTTCAGGTATAACTGACAATGCAATTTCAAAAGATCAAATGGAAGCCCTTGTTGAGAAGATAAGTAAGTTAAATATGCTGTCAGGCGAGTCAAATGTGCAGAGGGAAGAGGCTACATTCTCTAGTCTGCTTGACAAACTTTTTGTTGTCATTGATGAATTCAGTGCACTTCAACGTGAGGTTGAGACCTTAAGATATGAAAATGAAGATTTACAGTTAAATATCGAATCATATACTCGTGAAATTGAACAGCTAAGAGAGGTCTCTAGAAATAGTGATCTAATTAATAGGGAGTTAGAATCCAAAGGAAGTGAACTTCTTGAGGTAACCGTTAGTATGGAGCGAATGATTCAGCGGTTAGGATATCTTGGAGGAAAAGATGTACTAGAAGATAACAAACCTGCTACCACACAAGCTCTCTTATCGAAGCTGGAAAAACTAATAATTGCTTCAAGTACTGAAGCTGGGAATGCTAAATCCATGACACAGGAGCTGGGAGCAAAGCTGCAGTCAAGGGAAAAGGCAGTTGATGAGCTATCAACAAAAGTTAAGATGCTGGAGGATTTGTACCATGCGCGACTTGCTCAGCCAGAAGCTAGTAAAGACAGATCATTTGAAGCATCTTCCTCAGCAATTGGTTCAGATATGTCTGAGATTGAAGATGCGGTAAGTCTTGTTTCTGCTTGTAGTTCTGTCATTAGTTTTCCTTTTTAATCTTCTGGCATATGCTACTGGCATTCATAATGTTTTGCAGTAATGTATTGTTCTTTCGCTGTGATATTCACTGGTCATATATGATTAACATTGCCTTTGTTATGGTGTTTCTGATGATAGTAGTTTGTCAATGTGTTGCTCAGGAGCTATTCCTTGCATCCTAGCTCAGCTCTGCACAGATGTAATTAGGCATGTTTATAATTTGGTGGTTTGAACTACTCTGCAGGGACCAGTGGGCAAGGCATCAGTTTCATCTGTCTCTACAGCTGCACATGCTAGAACAATGCGGAAGGGGTCGTCAGATCATCTTGTTCTCAACATTGGTTCAGAGTCGGAACGATTAATTGCTGCGCAGGATTCAGATGACAAGGGTATTGCAGCCTTCTTCTTTTGTGCTTTTGTTTTTGCGCAGAACAAGGAGGAGGACGATGGGGGGTGGGGGGGTAGTTCCGCTAATTTTCTAGTGTGTCTAACAGCACTGTATTTCTCATCTTCGAAGGGCGTATAAAATCACTCCATACATCTGGCTTCATTCCAGCTCAGGGAAAGCACATCGCTGACAGGGTCGATGCCTTCTGGTAAGCTGATTGCACAGTAATGAATAATGCTGTACATGTGTGTTGGAAACTTAAAGAGTTAGGTGGACCATGCTCCATGCTCGACATTCTCTCATTCCCTTAGGCTCTAGTGGTTCAGTAACTTGCGCTGCTTGGTTCTACAGGTTTCAATTAATTTTGTAAAATGGATATCTGCCCTTTTTTTCAAGGATAAAAGGAATTGTTTGAGGAATGATTTTCCATTACTTGGGCTAACCCTAGAAGGGTAGCTATATAGGTACCATACATGGGCCACATGGGCCTTAGCCTCATGGGTCTAATACATACTCTAACACCCCCCCGCAGTCTGAAGTACCGGCGCAGCGGAGTTCCAGGCTGAACAAGAAAGAACACACGCGACCCCCCTACAGACGCAACTAGCCACCGGTGATGTTGAGGCTGGAGCGAAACTCGGCGAAGGTCGAGGACGGGAGGCCTTTGGTGAAGATGTCCGCGAACTGGGAGGTAGTCGGAACATGAAGTACCCGCACCTCGCCCATGGCCACCCGATCACGGACAAAGTGGAGGTCGATCTCCACATGCTTCGTCCGCTGATGCTGGATGGGGCTGGTGGAGAGGTAGACCGCACTGACATTGTCGCAGTAGATCAGTGTGCTCCGGGAGGGCGAAGTGTGCAGCTCAGCAAGAAGCTGCCTGAGCCAGGAGGCCTCCGCCATGCCGTTAGCGACCGCGCGGTAGTCCGCCTCGGCACTGGACCGGGAGACCACCGGCTGGCGCTTGGACGACCAGGACACCAGGTTGCCGCCTAGGAAGACGGCGTACCCGAAGGTGGAGCGGCGAGTGTCTGGGCATCCCGCCTAGTCAGCATCGGTGTAGACGACGAGGTCGGTGGAGGAGGCCCGGTGGAGGAGAAGGCCGTAGTCGAGCGTGCCACGGAGGTAGCGGAGGAGGCGCTTGAGAGCCGTGAGGTGAGGCTCCCGGGGATCATGCATATGAAGACAGATCTGCTGAACTGCATAGGTGATGTCCGGCCGGGTGAAGGTGAGGTACTGGAGGGCCCCGGCGAGACTTCTGTACGCAGTGGGGTCAGCCACCGGGGGTCCCTCAACCTCGGACAGCTTGCCCTGAGTATCGACCGGAGTGGAGCAGGGGTTGCAGTCAGTCATCCCAGCCCGCTCCAGGATATCCCGAGTATACTGCCGCTGGTGAAGAAGTAACCCGACAGGACGGTGCTCAACAGTGACCCCGAGGAAATGGTGGAGCTCACCCAGATCCTTCATCGCAAACTCCTGCTGGAGAGCGGCAATGATCCGACGGAGAAGTGGCTCACTGGAGGCTGTGAGGACAATGTCATCAACATAGAGCAGCAAGTATGCAGTGTCAGCCCCATGGTGGTAGACGAACAGTGATGTATCAGATTTGGCCTCCACGAACCCCAGTGTCAGCAAGAAAGCAGCAAACCGGTGGTTCCACGCCCGAGGTGCCAGCTTGAGGCCATAGAGAGACCTGTTGAGCCGGCAGACCATGTCAGGACGGGTGGAATCAACGAACCCCGCCGGCTGACTGCAGTACACTGTCTCGGTGAGAAGGCCGTGCAGGAAGGCATTCTTGACATCCAGCTGATGGATAGGCCATGACCGAGCAAGCGCCAGCGAGAGCACCGTATGGACGGTGGCCGGCTTGACCACCAGGCTGAAGGTCTCATCATAGTCGACTCTCGGGCGCTGAGTGAAACCCCGGAGGACCCATCGAGCCTTGTAGCGTTCGAGAGTGCCATCAGCCCGGCACTTGTGGGTCCAGATCCACTTGCCGGTGACGACGTTGGAGCCTGGCGGCCGCGGCACCAACTCCCACGTCTGGTTGGCGAGTAGCGCGGCGTACTCCTCTTCCATCGCGCGGCGCCAGTGAGGATCCAACAGGGCGTCGCGGACGGAAGAGGGTACCGGGGAGACCACCGCGTCGCCGGTCGACGCCGCAAGGGCACGGGGCGGCAGTGTGCCAGCCGCGTGCCGTGTCACCATCGGGTGAACATGCCGCGGGTGTCGGTGAAGAAGTGGCGGGTGGTAGACCGGCGGGACACCACGAGTCGGCGGGGACTGCGGTGGTGGTGTCGGTGTTCCCGGCGGAGAAGTGACTGCGAGCGGCGGCGGCCGTGGCCTGCGCTGGTACACCCGTACCGGCGCGGCGAACCTCGACGGAGGTGCCGGGGCAGGAGTCGGCGAGGGCGACCGGCACGGCCCCCCGGGGCAGAAGCGGGGGACGAAGGCCCCGGGTCTGCGCCAACCAGAGAGGGCAGGGCCGCGCCAGAGGACGACGGGCCCGGACCCACCGGAGCCGGGACAGGAGGCCGGCAAGGAGCTCGGCGCAGCGGTACCTGCAGGAGACCACGAAAAAGGTGGCTGGACCACCGTGTCAGCGGGAAAGAGGGAGGGAGGGTCAGGAACCGGAGGGGTGGTGGTGCTGGAGAAGGGAAAGACGGACTCATCGAACACTACATGGCGAGAGACGAGGACCCGTCGGGAGGTGAGGTCAAAGCACCGGTACCCCTTGTGATCCGGGGAGTACCCGAGGAAGACACCGAGTGGAGCGGGGGTCTATCTTATGGGAGGAAGTGGCAGTGGTGTTGGGGTAACATGCACACCCAAACATGCGGAGGTGATCGTACCGAGGAGGGGTACCGAAGAGGGCGTGGTGTGGCGTGGGAGCTGGACAGGCGGCAGAAGGAAGGCGGTTGAGGAGGTAGGTGGAGGTGTGCAGGCCCTCAGCCCAGAAGCGAGCAGGAAGAGAGGCCTGAAACAGAAGGGTGCGCACGGTGTCGTTGGTGGTGCGAATCATCCGCTCAGCCTTGCCATTCTGCAAAGAGGTATATGGGCAAGACATGCGCAACTGAACACCGTGAGAGAGAATGCTCGGGAGGTGGAGTTATCAAACTCGTGACCATTGTCACACTGGACGGCCTTGATGGTGAGGCCGAACTGCGTGGACACCCAAGTGAAGAAGTGAAGGAGCGTGGTAAACGTATCAGACTTCGCACGGAGGGGAAACGTCCATGAATAATGCGAAAAATCATCAACCACCACAAGATAGTACTTATAACCGGAAATACTAAGAACAGGAGATGTCCATAGGTCGCAATGTACACGATAAAAAATGCGGGCCGCATGGGAAGAAGAACTATGAAAAGGAAGACGAACATGTCGGCCCAATTGGCACGCATGACACAGTTGCTCATCATGAGCTCGAGTACATGGAAGACCGGAGCTACGACTGAGCTGTATCAGGGCATCACGTCCAGGATGGCCGAGGCGCCGGTGCCAGGTAGTAGAGGAAGTAGAAGCGGAGAAGGCAGCTGACAAAACGGACGGCGAAGAAGACGAAGAAGCCGCCGGGAAGCGAAGGGTGTAAAGGGGCCCGGTGCTGTCACATCGGAGCAGAGGACGCCGGGAAGCCAAATCCTTTACAGTAAGACCAGAGGAGTCAAATTCCACAGAACAAGAATTGTCAGCTGTAAAACGACGAATAGAAAGAAGGTTGTGAACTATAGAAGGAGCAACAAGAACATCAGGAAGACGGAAGGAGCCATGAGCACCGGCGGTACCCACAGACGTGACTGGAAGACACGAACCATTTGCGACCATAATGGACGAAGGAAGAGAGGAAGAGGGAGAGTGGAGCGACGAAAGTATACCGGGGTCAGGAGTGGTGTGGTAGGTGGCCCCCGAATCAGCGATCCACTCGGATCTGACCGGAGGTGTCAGGCCCATGGTGCTGAACGAGCGAGCCAGGGCCGCCTGGTCCCAGCCGGCGACCCCAGGTGGAGTCCCAGAGGGTGGAGTCCACGCCGTAGCAGGGAAAGCGCCGGGTGGAGGACCAGCAGGAGGAGCTCCGGTGAGCATGGCCACCGGTGGACGAGAGTCGGCCCCGGAGGCGTGGTAGGGCCACATGGAGATGCGCCCGGACCACGGGTTCTGGAAGGAAGGCCACGGTGCCCCCCTGCGGCCCACCCGGTGCCGGAGCCTGGGTGAGGCCACCCCGACCACCCCCGCGACCCCCTCCGCGGCGACGACGACCGCCACGACCCCCCCCACCTCCGCTCGGCCCCGGAGGGAGGGGGACCCAGGAGAGACGGTGGCGGTGGAGCGGACGACCTGGAGGAGCAGACGGACGCGGCGGGGTAGCAGCCAGAGCCGTTGAGGAGGACGAGGACCCCGGAGAAGCGGTGGATCCCGGCTGGAGGCCCTGCGTGAGCTCCTCCATGACGAGATCGTCACAGACCTCCAGGAAGGTGGGGAAGGGCCTCTGACGGGTGATCCACGTCCTGAGGTGGGCGTAGCAGTCGCTGAGCCCCCGGAGGACGTTGAGGACCAAGATGCGATCCTCCACGGGCCACCCGAGGTCCCCCAGGGAGTCAGCCATGCCCTTCATCCGACGGCAGAACTTGCCGACGGAGAGGTCACCCTGGACGAAGGTGCGGAAGCTCGCGTCGAGACGCAGAGCCCGGGCCTCAGCGTTGCCCAGGAACTGTCCCTCCAGGGCAAGCCACGCCCGACGAGCGTCCGGGGAGGTGCGGACGAGGTCGTGGAGGTCCAGAGAGATCGTCCCTAGGATCCAGGAGAGGACGATGCTGTCGAGACGAAGCCATGACGGGGTCTGGACGGTGACCGAAGCGTCAACGAGGACGTGGTCGTCGAGGGCGTAGCGGCGAAGAGTGAGAAGCACCAGGTCCCGCCTGCGGGCGTAGGAGGGCGACTCCGGCTCGAGGACGACCGGAACGAGGAGGCGAATGTTCTGGACCCCTCCAGCCTGGTAGTGCAGCTGAGCCACGAGCGGGTCGGCCGGGTCGTGCCAGAGGACGGCAGTGTGACACGCGGCGTCCCGGCGAGGCAGAGGAGGTGGCTCCGGCGTCCGGGTCCGCGGGAGAGGCAAGGAGCTGCTCGGCCTCGGCGATCTGGTGGGCCAAGGCGTCGGCCGCGTCGCGCTCGCGTTCCCACACGAGGGCAGCAGCGCGCACACGAGCCTGGCCCTCCGCGGCGGCCGCGCGGGCAGCGACGAGAGCTGCGGCGAGGGTGGGGTTTGGTCCAGTCAGGCCGAGAGGGAGACCCCTAGGAAGGGCCGACTGTAGACCGGCAGCGGCAGCATCAGCCAGCAGAGGCTGGGAACCCTCGGGCAGCGGCTGGAGTGGCTGGAGCGGTTGGAGGGGCTGCTGGAGCGGGCGGAGGCCGGCATCCGCACCACCGCCTGCATCCTCGCCCCCCACTGGTGCCCCCCTCGCGCCAGGCCCGGAGATGGCGGTGAGGACCTGGGCAGTGCAGGGGGCGGCGGCGGCAGCAGGGTGGGGCGCGGCCCCGAGGGCAGCACCGAGGGGCGCGGCCCTGTGCAGGGCGGCAGCGGCAGCAGGGTGGGGCGCGGCCCCGAGGGCAGCACCGAGGGGCGCGGCCCTGTGCACGGTGCCAAGGGGAAGGGGCGCGCTCGGCTGCAGGGGAAGGAGATGCTGTTGCGACTGCTGGGGAAGAGGAGAAGAAGCACCGGCGGCCAGCTGCTGAGTGGAAGGAGAGCCGGCGGCCTGGGCGGCGCCCAGAGCAGGGGCGGCGCCGCCAGGAGGATGAGGGGCCCTGGAGGTGGCCGGAGATGATGCAGCGAGGACCTGAGCCCAGGAGGAAGAAGAAAGGGGGGGGGGAATGGCTATAGAGGGAGGGAGGAGGTGGGGGAGCGCCGGCCATGGTGCCTGGGCCGGCGGCGGCCAGCAGGTCCTGGCAGCGGCGGGCAGAAGGTGGTGGGGAGAGGGAAAACCTAACCCTAGGCTGCTGATACCATGTTTGAGGAATGATTTTCCATTACTTGGGCTAACCCTAGAAGGGTAGCTATATAGGTACCATACATGGGCCACATGGGCCTTAGCCTCATGGGCCTAATACATATTCCAACAGGAATGTCTCCATTTCTCCGATGCTAAATGATTCTGTGAAATTTATGTATAACATAGGCTCCAAAAAAGGATTACCTGTACCCTGATAATTCTAGCTGCTATACCCTTTGCTTTCTTGTTACACAGTAAATTTCTTGTTACACTGAGGAGTTACCACATGTCAGTTTTTGATACTGCCTTCTGTTTCCAATAGTGATAGGAGCGCATATCAAGCCGAAATCAGTAGTTAGATGCATACAAAACTTCTGGTCAACAGTCTCAGGAGAAACAAAACAACCTTCACAAATACTAGTCATTTCCAACATTGATAGGACTTAGGAGTGCTTATCAAGTCCAACCAGTAATTAGGTTCTCTCTTGTTTTGTTTGTTCTCCTAAAGGGGTGTTTGGTTCGATGAGTTAAAGTTTAACAAACACTGTAGCACTTTTGTCTTATTTGACAAAAAGTTTCCAATCTTGGACTAATTAGGCTTAATAGATTCGTCTCATAAATTACTCCTAATCTGTGCCGACATGCATGCAATCAGTCTACATTTAGTACTCCATGCATTTGAGGGAACATTGATGTGATGGGAGTTAAACTTTACCAAGTTGAAACCAAACAGGCCCTAAGACATTGTATCTGATCATGAAGTTTCAGTACTATCTTCACAAATATTTTGGTCTAATTTCGATGCCTGGATTAAAATAGTTTGCATAATTTCACCTGGTGCACTAGATGCTTTATATTTCTGCATTTATGACTGGGCTCACTTGAAAGAAGAGTTAAATTCATAGAACATGACAAGTCAAATTTATTTCTTAAAATGAAATAAAAAAATATTGTGCTTTATCCATTCTCTCGATCAATTGATGGTTGGGCTCTGATGATTGTGTACGAGGAGAATGCTGCATCTCACTTCAGTTGTTCCGTTATGGTTTAATCAGCTTGTGTCTTTCTGTAGGGTCTCGGGGAGCCAAATTCTGATGAACCGACCACGAGCAAGGCTAGGTCTTATGTTGTACTGGCTCGCTGTGCACCTATGGTTGCTGGGCAGCATCTTGTGACACTGCTTCTCAGTACCAAGACCCACCTCATAGCATAATTGTACAATAGCACGTAGTAACAGTTTCTTCTTTCTTTCATACAATACATGGTAGATGTTAGAAATGTCAATTCTTTTCATTTTCTCCCTCCTGCTCAGATTTGTACTTGAGCAGTATATGTTGAATTTTCGCACACAAAGATGTAATGTGCAGAAAAATAACATTCTCATTCTTTGTTATGCTGAAGAAGTGGTTGTTGTAGTTGTAGATGTGGCCCCGGTCACCTGTTTGAGTCCCATCATCGTAAATTCGTTCCTGCAGCTGAGGTCTGAGGCGGTGAGGCCTTATGGGTCGACCTTTGACGTATATGTATAGAAATGTATATAATAGGCAACACTTTTTTCGCACCTCCCTCATGAATATTTTTCGATTGGAGGTGATTGGTTGTGCAATCACAAATCTTTCTTCTAACAACATAAATAAATATACGTTATCATGAATCTGCGTAGTTTCATAGGGCATAAATCTTCATGGCATCATTTGTGCTTTTCCACACAATTTGTAATTGAAAAAAATAGGTGTTTCAACGAAACAGCAAAAAAAAAGATTTAAATGCATCTTTAACACAATTGCTATATATTCAGCGTCAAATTTATCACCAAACCAATTTTTTTGTGTTATTTTGTTTCCAGTCCAGTTTAAGTGATTACTACATGTGTTCTCTGTAACACTGGGTGTGATGGAACATGCTTTCATCTCTTCTTTTAGTGTCCTTTTCAGTCAACTGTGTTGGGACACTATGAGCATCTTCTGGGATTGCAGCCTTCCTCCACTAGACATGGTGATAGAAGCAAGGACTTCCTTTGGTGACAGTAGCTTTAGAGTAGAGAATTGATGATTACAGCCTGCTGGGCCATTTGGAAAGTCAGAAATGGTGTTATCTTTGACAATGACCTTTCCAGCTTAGAGAAATGGAAAGCGATCTTCAGAGAAGAGCTTGGTCTGGTATGAATCAGAGCCAAGCAAGACAGGAGACTAGCTCTAGATTTGTAGCGAGAGAATTTCCTATAATATTTCCCTCTCTTTTCCTTTGAGCTTTATAAGCTCTGTAACTTGTGCATATCCTTTGTACGTAGAAATACAAAAAAAAATTAGGTAGAGGGCTTCCCTGCCGACGCCTCAAAAAAAGTTTAAGTGATTACTGATTAGTCTCGTCTGCAGTCTTTTGTTCGCTGATCCTTGTCCTGTCCCATTTCAGCCATCACCTATTATTAGTGGAATTAGTGGATAGTCCAGGTAGGTTCGGGACTATCCTGGAATCTCACCCAAAAAAAACTCAAAGTTTTTTAGTAGGCGCCCATGAGAATTTGGCCCAGGTGCCCGTGTTCGCTCGTCATCTCTAGCCCAGGCAGCAAGCCAGCAACGGAGCCACCCCGACCCCCGCCGGCGCTCCGCTTGTGTCTAAAAAAATAGGTCCCAAAACAAATCTGTAGCAAAAAGACCCACAGATTTTCCGCGATCAAACTGAAATTTCTCTCGCTCATACACGAGCCTGCCCTAAACTGAACTTCTCAAAGACTCGTGTACAGTGTGAACTCGTCTATTCGAACTGTCCCTCCCATGGCGAGCACGCGAAGCAGCTCATCGCCTTCTCGGGGCGCCGGCGATGGAAATAAGCGCCTCGAAGCACTGGCCCTGGACAGGGTAGCGGAGGCCGCCGACGCAGTTGCCTCCGCTGCGTGCGCCGGCGAGGTGGTCCGCGCGATTCACGCCGTCGCATCCCTCCTCTTCCCCGTCGACTCTGAGGCCGTCGCCGGTGAGGTCCCGAGCCCTAACCTCCCACGGCTCCGCACCTATGCTTTAATATCTAATTCCTACCACTTGTGGTCTCTAATTCGTGTCGTTTGTGTGCGCTCTCTCGCCTGCAGGTACCGTCGAGGAACCCTTCAGGAGCCAGGTGAGACTTTGTGATAGTTTGAAGGCACTAGTTAATTTATTTGAGCAGAATTCTGATTTTTTTATAAATCTTGCTATATTTACGTGACAAATATGGTCTCCTAGAAAGATTGATTGATGGGAGGTGTCTATTGAAACCAGAAAGTCTGTTTTCGCTTGCATAGGTGCATTGGTTTTATATTTAGATCATAAGAAGCTAGATATGCAACTGAGGTTGTACAAATTATATTCTGGAAAAAATCGCCGTCTAGCTAAGCACTGAACTAGATTAATGTGCCACAAGATCTCGTGGTTGATAATGATTTGTGACATATTACATGAATGATTCCATCATGGGTAACACAGCGTGTTACTGAGACCACTTACACTTAGGTGAGAAGTTAGCAGTACCCAAGTACGGAATTGTTTGAACCTTTGTCTAGTGATGGAAGTATGAAACATTCATGACAGTGCACTGAGTGTAAATTTGGGAGATAAATTAGTGTTTTCAAAGGCACATACCTCTTTCTGTGTGATATGGAAAATTTGAGTTCAGAAGCATGGTATTTGGAGGTTTCATCGCTTCCTGTTTTCTCAGATTGTTGAAGCTGTAACCCTCAGCAATGATGAAAGGGAATCTTGGAGGTGTGCCTTTTATCATGGTCCAGCATTTCCTACTATGTCTAAGATATTGCTTGGCAGTAAGTGTACTACTCTGTCTTGACACCTAAGTATTCACAAAAAATGAATAGTATCTGCCTCTGCCAACTGCAGTCTCATACTGCCATGATTCATTTATGTCCACTGTCAGCTACAATCTCATGGCATGTATTAGTTGTTTGCACTCAATACAAAATTGACTTGTGCCATCAATCAGAAGGGATCTTCTAGAGTTCTTTTTTTTTAAAAAAAAATACATTACAGATAAAATTCATTGAAGAATGAAGTATTGAATTTCATGTCCCAACTCATTTATATCCACTGTGTCTTGAGTGAAAGCAAGAAAGGCTTGCTTGCTGGCGATCTTGTGGAGCACTCTGTCTGCCAATAGTCCTTAATTGCTTGTTCAATCATATACTCTTCCCATCACTTCTACTTAAAAACGAAAAGAATTTCAAATGTGGCAGTGTTGAACGAGAGGCGAATCCAACTTTTATTTGAACACCAGTTGTTTGTATCCCCTGTTGTCTTTACAGCAATTTGTTTCTCATGCCCCCATGGACATCTAGAATGTTCAGAAGATTTTAATTAGTTACTAAGCATGTTGTCAATTTGTTACTCAAACATTTTTAGCACTCTCCAATCCATTCTGCCACTTTGGTTGTCAGATGTTGCCTTGAAGTGGTTGCCGAAGATTAATGTCTCTGCAAGGAAAGAGATTTATGATTCATTTTTTGTCAAAGGGCCTCCAACTGAAGTGATTCAAGCTCTTGTTCCAGCTCTATCTGAAAAAGAAGTTTCTAAGGAGGACCATCGGACTTTTTTCTCGAACCTTGAAAGGTGATATTCATAAATAGGTCCCTTGCAGTTTAGCTTTGTGGACTTCACTAGGTCATACCTTTGCTACATTTACGCTGTGGATGTTTATGTATGTATACTGTTGTTCATTCTAGTTATCACAAAAGCAATTGGGGCACATTTTCATCTTATCTTTAGCTAGTTGTTGTTGTTTCTTGGAAGTTTGAATTCCATGTGGTATCTCCTTTTGCTCTCACATGATTTGAATTTAAGTTTGTTACTTAAGAGTTTTACTTATTTCAGGCTACTGATTCTATGCTTACTTGATAATAAGGGGGTTTTCCAAATTGTTGTGGACTTTGCTTGTTCTAATAAGCATGGTGAAGACATTCACAACCCAGATAAAACAATATTTGTATCAAGGGTTGCACAATTACTTGCATCTGTTCCAGATAAAGCAAGATTGGGAGCTTCAGCTGCACTTACATCACCGTATCCTTTTCCACTATGGAGTATCTTATACTTTACTAGACAATTAATCTGAGTATCTTGTTCTTTCCTTGCAGCATGTTATGTTGCAGTGCGCCTTCAGATCATAATAAAAAAAATGGGTCAAAACATTTTTTTCCATTTATTTCTGCAGTTTGTCGTTTTCAAACTCAAATAATGTTCTTCTGATTTGTACTTGTAATTGTAAATGCTTAACACAAACAAGCTCATTCTTCAAGCATGTTGTCAGCCAACTTCTTGCTGGTGCAGAAGCAGCAACTATTGAGTTGGCTGCTGACAAAGAAGCTAATGAACACTGTGTCTTGAGTTCTATGTTCCACTTTGTGGGTGAAGCGCTATCTCGTGTTTGTCGTCGTGGGTCTACTGGTGAGTATTGATCTCTCAAAGTGCAGCTTTATATTTTGATTGTTCTATGAACTTAGAACATGTTTGGTTCTTTGGCATAAAGTCTGTACAGTTCAAGCTTTGTGGTATTTGTTTGCTACCACTGTCACACAGCAAGGAAGCAGATTATTTGCTTGTATGTCTGATAACATCTTGTTGGTTTCAGGTATTTTAGTTGCTGAATTGATTCCTAAGATTCGCAATCACCTACATAGATGTGTGCCACCAGATCATAGGGCCATAAGTCCTGAGATGATCCAGCATGTTTGCCAGTCTCAATTTTGGTTCAATATGGTTGAAGCAATGAGAGATCAGCATTCTATTGAAAGGTTGACAGAAGAGTTGCTGCGTCAACTTGCATCACAGCATATAAGTGATGAAGAGGCTTATTGGATTCTATGGACCCTCTTTAATCAGAGCTTCAAGCGTTTAACTGTCATGAGGTGAGATAGGACCGGTCGATTTGAATTCTAAGCAACACTGGAAGTTCTTCTGGTAGCTTAGTGATTAATTTTTTAGTTCATCTACATATGTGGCATGTAGTATGCTACTCCCTCCATTTCAAATTACAAGACGTTTTGGGTTTTCTAGATACATAACTTTTGTTATGCACTCAGATATACACTATGTCTAGATACATAGCAAAAACAATGCACTGTTCTTTCCTTTTTTGGTTATTTCTTTGCACATTCTCACTAAATTATTCATCTTTCCGATCACTTAGTATAAATTATCCAGATGTGTTCTCTGAGGTGGGCTTTGTGATGAATATTGTTTTTTAGTATGCCATCAACATTTTCAAGTCAACGTGTATATATTTTGGCCTCTCATATAAGCATCTTTTTCATTGATACATAATTATCTTTTCTTTATGTTTGGTGTTTGGTTTTTTTAATGTGAATAATACCATCCAAATCCATATCACTATGAAGGCTATGTTTCATGCATTACTTTTGTTATACATCCTACCCATGCATGGCTATTCAATGTACAAATGGAGTAGGAAACTTTAGCATCTACTAAATTTGTGAAGTACTTCTATGTGTGTGTTTTCAGTTTCCCTCATTATGTAGCTTCATCTCATCTTACTTTAGGGCGATGTTTGTTGACAAATTTTTGCTCTGGAAAACATTTCCTTTATGCTGCTTGAGATGGATTCTTCACTACACTGTCTTTGAATGTCCACCAAATTCAACCACAGAAATTCTGATGCAAAGGACACCAAACTTTTTTGGTATATTGCAAAGTTTGATTAGTATTTGGTCCAAGAAAGAGTTTATTCAGTCATATTCAGTGGAGCAACAAGCTTGTATCCTTTGAGCCACTGAAAATTACATGGCTTCATTTTTTTTTATACAAGTATTATTTGGCATCATTCTCCTTAATAAATGCAGATATCACCGCAGCAATTGGATTATGTTTGGAAAAGCTAACAAAAAAAGAATTAGAAACAACTAAAGATGTATTGAATTCTATTCTTCAAGGAGTAAGCTGTGAGTTCACCCCTTTACATTAGCTTAGCAGAATTTGATATGAATAAGCATAACATCTTCTTGCTGATTTGTTTTTGTCACTCCAGGCAGGTTAGAGAGCCCAATTGATTTAATACGAAAGATGGCTAGTGCTGTTGCATTGACATTCTCTAAAGTTGTTGATCCGAAAAATCCTCTGTACCTTGATGACAACTGTTGTGAAATTGTTGATTGGGACTTTGGGGTTCTATCTCCGAAGGAGATTAAAGCCCCTTTAGATGCTGTAGAATCTAAAACTAAACCAAAAGCACGTGAGAACAAGAGAAATGCGATTGAAAAGAAGGCAAAAGCAATAAAACATGATATTCCAGATGTCAGAGCGAAAATCGTAGAGATCAATTCTATAGATCATGATCAAATGTATGATACTGCTACGAATGGGCAGTTTGAGGAGGAAGAATGTGATGAGGAAAGCATGAACATGGATGCATACAGTGATTCATCCCTAGAGCCATATGATCTATCAGATGATGACACAGATTTGCAAAAAAAATTCAGCCACCTAAGTGATCTTGCAGCAGCACTAAGAAAACCTGATGATCCAGATGGTGTAAGTTCCCAATTACTACTATCAATTATTTACAAAGAAAATATTACAAAATCCTGATCTTTTCTTTGCTATTTCTTTTTCTGTACCCAAGGTTGAAAATGCTCTTAATTATGCGGAAAAGCTTGTGAGAGCATCACCTGATGAATTACGCTACAACTCTGGTGACCTTGTTAGAGCATTGGTGCATGTTCGCTGTTCTGATGTGGCAATGGAAGGAGAGGAAGATTCTGCTGAAGAAAAGAGACAGAAGGCATTGGTTGCCTTGCTGGTAACCTGCCCATTTGAATCTCTAGATGTTCTGACAAAATTGCTATATTCATCTAGTGTGGATATTGGTCAGCGCATTTTGATTATTGATGCTATGACTGAGGCGGCACAGGAGCTTGCTGAAACTAAAACTGTGAAGACAGAACAGCGACGTGGTAACTTGATAACTGACACTTCTCCTTCTTGGCTGGTTCCAAGTAATATAGGACCTCCTGGGGCAGGCCCTTGGAGGGAGGTCTCTGAACCTGGAACACTTTTAAGTTGGTCACACCGTTATGAAAGAGAAGTTCCATCTAAATCGGGTCAATTGAAATCAGGAAAATCTCGTAAATGGGGTCTTGGAAAAGCGAAAGACTTGCAGGTTGAGTGGTCTAAAAATAGATTTCCTTTGTATGCCGCTGCTTTTATGCTCCCTGTGATGCAAGGATATGACAAAAGGTCACATGGTGTCGACTTGCTTAATCGGGACTTTGTTGTCCTCGGTAAATTGATATACATGCTTGGTGTCTGTATGAAGTCTATGGCCATGCATCCAGAAGCATCAGCTCTAGCTCCTGCTCTTCTTGACATGATAAGATCTAGGTATTCACCACCAGAAGAACTATCTACATGTTTAGAAATTTGTATGTCGACCTTTTTTTTTTTCTAAATATTAACGCGAACTCTTTTTCTATAGAGATGTTTCACGACATGCTGAAGCATATGTCAGAAGGTCTGCGTTGTTTGCAGCGTCTTGCATATTGATATCTTTGCATCCGTCATATGTGGCGTCATCTCTTATTGAAGGCAACCAGGACATTTCTACTGGATTAGAGTGGATACGCACATGGGCTCTTCAAGTTGCTGAAGCTGATCCTGATACAGAATGCACATCGGTAAGTACTGCTATCATTACTGGGAGGTTATTATTATTATTTTTTTTGTTGAAACATTCTGGGAGGTTATATATCACCTGTATCTATATGTCTCATACTGTTCTGCTCCTTGGCATATAGTACCCCTTTTAGCCCCCATAATCATGGTACACAGGTACAGTAATACAACCAGCAAGCAAGTTAAGGGAAAATGTAATATTGAATTCGAATGCTGTGGCCTTTGCTTTTAGTCTGGAAAGAAATTTTGTTTACTTGGTGAAATGATTTACTATATCACCGCATAATCTTACAGGATAATCACCTTTTTTGTTACCAGTAAACGAGAAACTTCCACTTTCTAGACATGACATTGCCAATCATCCCATTTTGTTGTCCCATCGAGTGACTGTTTTCAGCAATTCATGAGTTTGTGCTGTATAGAGAAACCTTGCTAGCAATCTATGTTGGATATGCACAATCTCTGTTAACACTGTTGCTTATCGTGTTTTCTCTCATGCTTGACTCCTTTAGATGGCCATGACCTGCCTGCGGCTCCATTCTGAGATGGCTCTTCAGACATCGCGCGCACTGGAATCTGCAGATCACTCCAAGACTGGCAGAGCCATACCTTCTAAGCTTGACAGCATTATCCTACCATTCGGAAACATGATGTGATGAACTGTAAAAGTTGTGGAGGGACGTGTCCTGCTGATGTACAGATCACAGAACTTACGTAGTAGCAAATTCTGCTTATTTAGTAGGTCTACCGTCAGGTTGTACCAGCTGTTTACGTGCTGGTCCTATGGCAGTTTGAAGGGCGTGGCTAGCGTCCGGACGTCCACGCAGCCTGTTCCTCTCCGTCTTCACCCCACCCTACGAGTGCGCTTGTGTCTGCTGGTCATTCCCCTGACTGGGAGCTGGAATGAGCGGCTGAGGACGAGCACGCCTTCAACGCGCCTTGACCTGCAGCACCCTTGTCCGCCAGAACCCAACACCCTCGCCCACCGGCCCTCGGTTCACCCTCAGCTGAACAACATAAAACACCATGAATGCACCATAAGACTGAAAATAGATGAAATATTTGGAACACGCTCTTGCGACATGTGTGTGTAACACATGAAACATTCAAAATAAAACTCTTGCAACATGAAACCACTTATATAACATCAGATTAAATATAGTTGAAACATTTGGAACATAATATTGCAATTGTTACAACATATACAACATCCAGATAAAAAACGATTGTAACATGTGTATGGAAATAGATGAAACATTTTGAACAAATGCTTGCAACATGTCTTTGAAACATTTGCAACATATGTAACACGTGCAACATCTCCTAATCTATTTTTACAACATCGAGGTGAAACAATTGCAACATACATCTGAAACGACTAAAACACTTGAAACATACATATGCAACATAGGGGAGGAGAAGGACAGGCCGGTCGATTCCGGCTGTCGGGGTGGATGCCCTTGGCTCGAGCAGGGAAGACCTGAGGCCACGGCATGTGCGCCCCAACAGCCATGCGTGGGGTTAGCGGCGCGTGCGATGGATGGATGGACGGCGAGGGAGCGAGTGGCACAGGTGACTGGACGGGCGCGCGACGCAACCGGCGATGGGGCGTCGGGGCGGTGGGGCGAAGGGCACGGCGCGATAGTCGACGAGCGCGCGATAGGGGGAGAGGCGCGGACAAATGAGCGGTCAAGCTGCTGCGTCGGGCACCAGACGGATAAGGACGAGCGAGTGAGATTCGGTTTTCTGTTTCTGAGAGACATACCCGCATTCAGACGGGAGTCACGGATGGACGCCAAATTACCGCAGTAAGACAGTTCTGAAGAGTGAAGACCGAGTCCATATATTCACTGCGGTTTGCAGAGGTTGATGCACGGTACTCCTATCTAAATATGCTAGCATTTGGCCATTTCGTGATGGAGCCAAATAACAGCAATAACAACTGCAAAGGTTTGCTGTTGTTCGATTCGATATCGCTGTTGGTGTCGACGAAATAGTGGAAGCAGCGCTGCAATCTGCATCGGCGATCATAGTGTTCGAACCAGTCGAGCTGTTCGCAGCTTTGACTGATGAGACTGACAAATAACCGTGCGGCGCGACGTGCCCCGGTGCTGCCGCCGTCCCGCGCGCGTCCGGGTTCAAACTTCAGAGCCTGGTCGCGCGTTTGCGGACAGGGCTTCCGTGCAGGTGAGGCGTGCATGTGCAGCGTGCGGAAAACTCCGAGCTGTTGGCACGTCACGTTCCCTCCTCTCCGCGCGCTGTGCGGATTCGTGGAATGGCGGCGAGAACGCACGGGGCGCAGGGTGCCGAGTCGCCCACGCGGAAGGCGGAAAGCCACCCGCCAGGCCGCCGTGGGAGTGGGCGCGCCGTCTCTACGTCGACCTGTTTATCTCGGGCGCGAGGCGCGAGCCCTGGCGGACGCCACCGCCAGCCCCGGCTCTACGAGGACCGCGCAGGAACTGAACGCAAAGGGCGTCGCTCCGTCGCCGGCCGGTCGCCCCCACTACAACAGGTGTTCTCCACTACAACAAATCCCAGCTCCACTGGTCTGCTCCCATTCAGAATTGTTCCCTGCGCGTCGTGCAGATTCAGAGAATCTGGCAGCGGCAGCGCCGGCGTACGTGTGCTTTGGGCCTGTGAGCGGCTGACTGACGGGCTGAGCGGTGAGCGTACGTGTGCTTTTAGCCTCATATAGGACACCTACACCCAATTCTGTGCGGTGAGCGTACGTGGGCCACTCGGTCCGACTCCGACTCCGACTCCGACTCCGAAGACCGACGCTGCATGCAAAGTGCAAAACAACCGCCGTGTAGCGTGGGATCGCAAGACGTCGGCGCTTTTGGAAACTCCTCGTGCAGTCCCCTGCCCCTGCCAAACCTCTCCCGCTCGCCGTGCGGAATCGGGGAGTTCCGACGCGCGCACGGCTATTTTTGGTAAACAGCTGCGGTTCGCGGTGCAAGTCGGATTCCGTCACCGAGTCGATTTCCCATCTCGAAGAGGAGATATGGAGTGCGTGCATAAATAGACCGGAGTTTTGGTGAGTTTCGTGTCGAGTGGGTGTGTCGAGAGGCTAATTCAGCGGCGCATTGGTGTGCTAGCATGGTCTCTGTCACTCATCGCTCTTTTTTTTGGCTTAACTATTTCCCTGAGTGGCTTGTGGGATTAGCGGCCGCTGATTGTAATCCTGTCATGATTTAATGAAGATCTGTGAGGCTCAAAAAAAAAAAAATAGACCAGGAACGTGAGCGCGACATACCCACGCTGCTCGCCTCCTGCCTTCTCTCTTCTATATACAGTTTCCTTTCCTTGCCGCCGCCACCAGCGCACCACGCCACCGGGCTCCTCTGTTTCTCTCTCGCCAGCTCTCTCGGAGATGGAGATCATGGATCCCTTCGCCTACGAGCTTCTCAGTCAACCTCTGCCCCCCTGCTTCGATCCATTCTCCGGCGGCGGCGGCGGCGGCTACGACGCCATGGACATGGAGCAGCTGGACAACTACTTCCGCGCCATCGGAGTCCTCCCTCCGCTCCCGCCCGCCAATGCCCACGTCCAGCCGGCGCCCGCAGCTTCGTCCTACTACGACGACGGTGCCGCCGCTCTGGCTACCTACGACTACAACAGCGACGACGACGACATCGGCGCCAGCCTCCGGGCCATGGAGACAGACGCCAGGCAGCGGCCCTCGCCGGACTGCGTCATGGACCCGGTGGCGCGTGCCGCGCTGGTCCAGTGGATGCACAATTTCGCGCGGCACTTCGGCGTCGGCCAGGACGCGCTCCACCGCGCCGTCAGCTACGCCGACCGTTTCCTCTCGGCGAGAGCCGCCGTCACAGGCGTCGACAACTCGACATCCGCGACGACTACCAGCTCCGTCTCCTGGGCGCGGCGGCGGTCTACGCGGCGTCCAAGTACGAGGACAGCAGGGACACCGCGCCGAGGATGATGAACGCGAGGGACATCGCCACCTGCTGCGGGTTCGCGGCGAGCCGGGAGGTGCTGGACGCGGAGCGCGCCCTGCTCGCGGCGCTCGGGTACCGGCTCGGCGGGCCCACGGCGCACACGTTCGTGGAGCACTTCACGAGGCGGCACGTCGGCCAGGAGGTGCGGCGGATGGCGCACGCCATCGCCGACTCCTCGCTGTTCGACCACCGCTGCGTGAAGCTCCTGCCGTCCGCTGTGGCGGCGGCCGCGGTCCTGCTCGCGAGGCTGTGCATGGAGCCGTCGCACTCGCACGACCGCGAGCAGGCGCGGAGGTGGAGCAGGGAGCTCGAGGGGCTGACTGGGTACAAGGCCATTGACGTGAACGACGGACTGGACTGCATGTTCGACATGTTACCTGATGATCCTGGCTTCGACATATCTCCACTGCTCTTCGCGGATCCGATCCCGAGCTAGCCGCCTGCAGAAGTAGCCGGCATTAATTCCAACGTCCATAATCTAGCGCGCTGGCTTTAATTTAGTGGCAGTTTTGTGCGTTGAAATCCAGCTTTGTAATGCACTAATGCTTGCATTATCTGTTATTATTACCAGTTCATATGCAAGTGACTAGTGAGCATGTAAAGATTCTCTTTGTAAGTCATCGCCTGCATGTCATGTCATTGCGGTACAAATTGCTGTGGAAAGTGAAATTAGAAGTCATGTTGGTGGGACAACATTTATTTTTGCTTGCAGACTCGGTTGGTCTGGAGTTTTATTTGTTCTTGCTTGCTTAATGCTTCTGCCAATCCGTGTGATATGCGTTCAAAGCAGTGCTATACACGATATTATTGGTAAACGCAACTGCAATTTGAGCACATGAATTAGGTGGGAATCAGGAGGATTTCAGCACGGCAGCCCGCGAAGATGTTTCAGAGTTTCGGTTTTGACAGTTATCAAACGTACATGCCGTTCCGGCCCTTTAAAAAGGCGACGCAACGCCGACCCTGTGGGTCGACCTGTCATTCCCTCCAGCTACGTGGTCCACTTGTCAGCTACGGTCTTCCTTTTGTTGTCGGATAACAAACACCGCCTTCCAGGCCTGCTTGCGCCGCCGCCTTCGGGTATTTTCGTTCATCCATGCGGCTATACCATTTGGCTAGCCAATGACAATGTGGGGTATTAGCCTATCCCAATGACATGCAGGACTTGAATATAGGCTGATGTTAGATGATGATACTAGTGCCCTCAAATGGTGATATATAGATGAAAATATTCCAATTTGCAAATAAACCTTATTTTATCAATCGCGAGTAATAGTCACGGTGCAAATATTTACAACCTTGACACCAAATTGCAAATAGCAAACTGCCTTCCTGACTCTCACGCAACATCAAGGAAACATCGCAACTCTCACGCAACATCAACGAAACAGGGGCATGCAGCGTGCTGTTGTTGAGCATCTTGCAACCTCGATCGCCAGCTACTGCTGCAATGAGGAGAAGGATGACACAAGCTAGGCTGAGAAGATGGTGACACAGTTCAATCTAGGGAAGTATATGCAGTTATGAATCACAGATCGAAGAGAGCAAGTTAAGAACCAGAGTGGCACCACAAAAAGTCAAAACGATGAACTCACATGCATGATACGCAAAACAGGTAGAACATGATAGGAGAACCGAGCGGTGCTCGGTTGGTCAGCTGAGCGTACGCTCAGGCTGCCCACCCGGGTTCGAGTGCTGAGACTCGCCGGGTGCCTCACCCACGGGGATTTATTCCCTGTGAATAAAGTCTCCGTTTGGATGGTTTCAAGTGTCTGCCTCTCACGCACGTGATGCCACAATGGGATCGTGACGTGCCCGTCGCCTACGAAATCAGAAGATTTCGGTGATCTCAAGAATGACGCGGTCTTCAGATCTGAGTGTAGTTGTAGGTTTATTTGTACACGGGTGGTGTGAGTAGTGTGCGTGTGTTGAGTAGGCGTGTGTGTACGAACAGATGCTACAGCTGTACCCAGATGAGAGGCGTCAAAAAAAAAAAGGTAGAACATGATAGATGGTACTTGTGACGAACAAAACCATGGTTCAGCAGCTGAAACAGCACAACGTGAGACATTCCTCACTAATGTCTTCAAAATGACATCTTCATCTAATGGGGCAAATATCTCATGACAAGAAAGCATATATGTTTTGCCTGGAACCAGCATAACGTGGCACACCCAACTACTGTCTTCAGAATGCCATCTTAGTCCGAAAATGGGAAAAGACAAGTTTAGCAGCAGCTTTGTCTGCATTAACTCTCATACAATGCGGAACAAAGAGTTTTAGTGAAGATGACACGGCACTAGTAACCCAGAAACCAAAGAGGTGAGCTGATTTGCGTCACTGTTATCTTCTCTCACTGATCAACAACCTGAATCATAAAGAAGAAATAGTTGTTAGCATAATTCCAACTGCCTAGGAATCAAACAGATTGGATATTGATGATAAAACAACAAGTGTAATGGTCAATAAGCCAAACTGGCTTGCAACTAGAAAATCGATCCCAGGTATATGTGATGCTTAAAGTTTCACTAGTTCCAAACAAAGTTCACGGTATACTTTCATAGGTCTCAGAGGTTTTTCGAGTAACTCATTTCATCAGCAGAAATTCATGCAAAGATAACAGAATAGAATCATCTAAGTAAACAAATTGGTAAAATGGTCAAATCCCAGCACTATTGTCCTAATCAATTGCAAAGATAAGAGAATTGAACCGTAACTCTTGTTAAAATTGAAGGAGCAATCAGTCATAGCTTAAGAATCATCAAATTGGTACGTAGATTCTCTAGTTTTGTGTAAAGACCTTCGATTTCTAAGTTCCAGCTCAAAAATGGGTATTGCTGAACTAACTTTCTAAAAGAAGGCAAACAAAAACACAATAAGGTATAAAATGGAAGGATTCACAATTATTTGTGGCTAACTATTATCAAACGCTAAGGTGGAAATGTATACTTCATTATAATTAATGACAACAATTATTAAATGCTAAGGGCAGGCCTGGTGCAGTTGGTGAGTGCTAGCTCGCCAAGTCACTAGGTCCTGGGTTCGAAGCCGTCTCTCTGCAGAATTTCTGCGGGGGTAAGACTTTGCTTCGGTTATTCCCTTCTCCAGACCCCACTCAGGTGGGAGCCTCTGGCACTGGGTCTGCCCCTGCCCCACCTTTAGGTGACAATGCCTAACATATCAACACGTAATTCTGATGCGTAATATAATGTACAAAATTACCATTTCAAACTATATAACTCCTGAAAATACACAAGTATTACTATCTGGCAGATTTCGGACACATGAAATGCATACATATCACACTCACACAAGAGTTGAAACTATGCTAGCAAATATATCAAGTTGGCAAGACTGAAGCAGGTCTAAAGATAGTTATCTATTTTAGAAATTCTAGAGAATATAAAGTTTGGTTGCTTGTGTTTATTAAATATTGTGAAATTTGGTTAACTAAATTAGCATAAGCAAAGAGGCTCAGCTGTAGATTTAAACTAAACCTAGAACTCATCAAAATAAAAATTCGAAACCACTATTTAAGCAACAAAGCATACAAACTAAAAACAACTACTTCTTGGATTCAAGCAACAATCAAAGTCAAACAGATCTGCAGATTCAAAACCTAGCCTAAAAGCTATTAGGCTATTAGCAGTAAACATAGAACTTCTTTTTGTTTGGAAAACTCAAATCTAAGGAACAAAACTGCTATGTAAAAACAAAGTATTAAACCGGTTCCTAAATACAAAAAGAAGACATTAAAAGCATTTTGTTTGTTCAAAATATAACACAACCTACCAAAGGCACTGCAAGGTACATAACACATCAAATGTAGGATCATCAAGTATCCTTCTGATAGGTGTCTGGAAAATACATTAGATCATTGGATGACATATTCTAATTTCGACAACTGGCTCCTACTATACAAAGATCTTTTTTTTAAACTTACTATACAAAGATCTATCACCACATTTATGTAGCCAGTAGATCATAACCATTAGAAACAAGGGAATATGCTAGCGCCTTCCACTGCAGTCTGCAACCAGCTTACAAACTATTGTGCATGCATCAAATCATCCAGGACACAAACACATAAAAGATTTATCTCTATTTGATCAAGTAACTTCACATAAACAAGTGACGTGAACATGGAAGCCAAGGAATGTCTCAGCAAAAAATCAACAAGGAACACATGCACCGAGAACAAGGAATTGGCATAGATGGGGCCCCATGCTTCTTGCTGCGGAGTTCTACAGAATGTGAAGTTTCAATTATAGTATTCCTTTGTGTTAACATTCAGGTTTATAGTATCTAGACACACAAGGTATATATAACCCGTAAAAGGCTCAATTGCGCAAGTGCAAGTTACAACAAAGCCTGAAGTACACGAAACTCAACATTTGTGAAGTTAAGTTGACAACTGAGAAATGAAATAGCCAAAGCAGTTCCTCAAATTCACACATAATAAAAATATTACCAACAATTCAAAAGGAGGTCAATATGGAGTGTTGAATAATACTGTACAACACAAACTTCAAATTTGGTACCTAAGTATAAGAACTTTTTGAGAAATTAGTTTGTACCAAATAATAACCCTACAGCTGATGGAGGGAACACAATTCACCAAACTGATGACCATCAAGCTTTGTACAACTATGTGCTAATTTCCATGTTCTAAAATTTTGTGGGTAAGTGAGAGTAATAACTGTATAACAAATCCAAAAAGAAAAGGATACACTCCCTCTACTTCTGCAAGATGCTATGACAAAATATGCATGCATCAGAGCATACAGTAATCATAAATAAAAATAATTAATGGAGCATTTCATCAAGCAAAACTTCTTATAAACAAAGCTATGGAAATTACCAGAAAGTCACTTTCTTGCAGGCTTGGAGTGAGGAACTCAGGCGGCCAAGCCAAGCTGTAGGCATAGATATGGTCTCCATGCTCCTTGCCATCTTTCATCACCAAGCGCTCCAGCTTGCCGGTCTCCAGATGGAACGCGTAGCGCCCATATCCCCATGCACAGATGAACACCTTCCCGGTGCGAGCGTAGTCCATGTCGCTGAGCCAGGTGCAAAGCATCCGCATCATGCTGTCCTTGGGTAGCCCAGGCACGGTTTCGAGCACTTTGGTCATGCAAATCTCCCTCTCCAGCAACCACCCCCTGTCACTCCCCCTGGCCTTTCCACGCACCCGAATCTGCAGACTTTCTTCGCAAACGATGGATGCCATGCAAAGATGACCGTCCTCCGGCGTCTCTCCGATGCGGTACTTCTTGAAGCGATCCCCCAGGACGGCAGGCACGGGCATGAACGAGAAGTCCAGCGTGCAAGGATCCAGCTGAGCGGCGTGGATGCAGTGGGCCTCGAACCACCACAGGTCGAAGTCCACGATGACCCCCTCGGCCCTCGGCAACGTGCGCCAGGTGCAGTTGCCTTCGCGGACGGATGCGACCCAGGCACGCGGGCAGTCGCCGTCGATGGTGAGGCAGACGGCATCGAAGGTGAGCCTGCTAGCGTGCGCGCGCGCGAGAACGGCGACGCCGATGACGCACCTGTCGCGGCGCCAGCGAACGTCAGGCAGCGCGTCGCGCGGTGGCGGCGGGAGCAGGACGCGGCGGCGCGACGCCGGGTCGACGACGAGGATGCGGGGCAGGAGCGACTTGGGGCGCGAATGAGGGAGGAGGAGGACGAGGCCGAGGTGGACGTCCTGGGTGGAGAGGCTGCTGGCAGCGCCCGTGGTGAGGTCGAGGGAGAGGCGCGGGGAGGAGGCGTCGAGCGGGACAAAGACGGCAGGGTGGTGGGTCTTGTCCGACGTCGGCTTGGGGGGCGGCTTGGAGGGGTTCTTGGGGTGGAAGAAGTAGCCGAGGAGGGGCGGCATGCATGGGAGGACACGGGTGGCGGCGCGGTGCCAGCGGTGGCAGGCGAGCGCCGCGCGAAGCAGGTCGGCGGGGGTGAGGCGGCGGAGGATGTCCTGGAGGACGACGTCCGTGAGGTCGGCGACCGTCGTCGTCGTCTTCACCACCGGCGCAGGCGCCAACGCCGCGGGGCGAGGGGAAGCGGCAGCGGAGGACGCTAGGGTTTGGTCCTCGCGGCCTCGACAACTGCTTTGGGCGCCATGATTGATGAGACGAGATGGCCGAGTGTCCGAAACGAGGTGAAGTAGGAGTTGAGAGCGGGCAGCGGCAGACGGACAGCTGGAGGCACAGTCACACACACCGGCTGACCAGCGCGCTTCCAATCGCCAGTTGTGAAACAGGCAAAGCTACCGTGCTGTTGTTTTTTCTTATTCTTATTATTACTACGGTTCAGTTTTTGTGCTTCTGAAATTGGGTTACATTTATATTTCGCTTTATTATTTTTCTATAAAGCTGGGGAAACCTTCTATTAAAAAAAATTGGGTTACAAGATGCAAATAGAAATGTAGTGTTTCTGTGATATGTGTATTTGTAGATAAGTTGTTATCCCGCTGCTATTTGTTCACTAGCTCATACCCTCCTATCTTCTATCGTGAGCATTGTTACTATTGACCCTTTTCTTAAAAAAAGTAATTAAAATGGCTTCAGGTTGTTTTTCTGATAATGCAATGCATTTTGGCCACACATGGCGATTTGGTTTATTGGACATCAGGCTGGTTCAGTTCGTTCAAAGCTCTCTGATAGCTTACCGATGTTATCAAAAACAAGGGTTGCGTGCATCTGAGTGTATCTATTTTCTTTGTCCTTTTTATTTCGATTTCTGAAGCCATGTTTCCCTATTGCATATATGGTGACCAATTATTTCCTTCTATTTAGTTGCAGGAGCTCATATGAATGGATTCCAAAAGTAAGATTGCCCGATTGGCATATCCTTGTGTGCAAATCCAATACCACCAAGAACCTCCTAATGCTACAATGTTCATCGACATTTTTTATTTGGAATTGTGTAAAATCGCAAGCCCTTACTGAGTTACTGTTGTCCCCTATCCAATGATATCAGGTTTGTCTTCCCATATCCAATAGGTATTCCATGGAATAGATTGCTTTCCCAGCTTCAGATTATGTGTTTGGATCACAGATAGCATATCCAACACTGAGCAATACAGTTTATCATTTTTTTTTGTAAATAGCTTGCAGGTTAGTTTAACAACTGCCACACATACACCAGAAGTGGGCCGCTGAATTTTCAGTCCAATTCCTTCATGTGTTGCAGGGGACATGTAAATATGGGGATTCATGTGGATACTTCCCTTCGAACCCGATGGTGTTAATACAACATTATATGATTTTTCTAATGGAAGGTTTCCAGTCTGTTTGGCTAGTCCCTGCTAATTGGCACTCCAGTATGAACGCCACATCCTACCAAATGCAACCTGAATTGTTTGCCTAATAGTACATGTTCTTACACTTTGGAATTTATGCCAGTGAAATTATTTTCACAGTTTGAAAAAAAGTTAATTGCCATGCCGTATAAGCTTCGTTTCAGTAAGTGAGTATATATGTATATGTGCAATTTTTATGTGAGTTTTGATTCTATGGTGGGTTCACACAACATATATTCCGTTCCTCGCAAAATTGGTGAACAAGCAGCCTACCAATGCATCAGTAGATCCTAGGAACACACCATGGATCTTTCCCATTAGTTCTATATAAGAGTTTCTGTTTTTAAAAATTCCATTGCATTCCCTACTCTTTGTTTGTTACTGATTTTCAGCAATATTTATTCATGGTAAGTGGGATTTAAGGTCCCCTTCTTGCTTACGTTGATTATCTTAGAGTGGCTCTGGCTGCAACAGTGAGCCTCAATGTATCGAAGTTAAGTATCGATTTCCTTGATGCATCGTAGAATCTATTGATCCACCAGTGGTTGTGTTTCTATATGATCTAACATATGCTCAGTGGCTTGATCGATTTACTATTTATGCAGCCACTGATAATTATGTTCAAAAACAGACATTACTTATTGATCAAACTGTGGCGTTCTTGTTGAATGAAAAGAAAATCCAATTTGACCGATTTTGTATCTTATCAGTTATGTTTTCCTCTGTTCCTAAACAAAAAGTAGAGCTTCCAGTTGCTTGAAAACAGATGCAGTTGGCTTCAGCCACCTACTGTAGACGTCATGCATCTAGCGTGGGTCGAGTACCTTTTGCCATCGTAGTCTTCTAACAGTTACAATTTTGTCATTTGCAGTTGACCAAGGATTTCATGCTGAATTTGTGATTGACATGTCCTCTGTACTCAGAATGTATACCAATGCTTCTTCTACACTAGGTACTACATTGAACTTTCGTCGAAGCCACATCGCTCCTAAAATCTCATCCACGGACCACGGCACTGTCCTACCTCCATCTGCGAAATGGCCTCCTACCTCTACGCTGGTCCAGCCAAGTAGTCTTCCATATTCCTACACTTTTCTTCTTTTCTTCTCTTGGTTAACTTCAGACCTGCTATTTTGTGTTTATTCCTTGCCCAATTAAGTTATATACAGAGTTTTCACCGGTCCTGCTCCTGGTTGCGCCGATACATTGCAGGAAGCAACGCTATGTAGATATGTTCTTCTATGTGATATTTTTTTTGCCAGACATACTTTTGTGCATTTTGCTGCTACCTGTAGAATTGAAACACTGAAAAGTTTGGTCTGTTCAAACTTACTAATTTAGTGCCTCAAGTAGCATATAATTAAAACTTATTGCCTTATTATACCTCGAGAGACGTCTAGTATGTCTTCATTAGTAATCAAACTCTTTTATTTTAAGGCGATGGTAAGTGCAGTTATGTAATTCGACATAACAAATGTTCTGTTTTAGCTCTGGCTATTTGACAAAAGGATACACAAGGTTGATGTGCTTATATTTCACATATCAGTGTCCAGCAAATGCCACAGTTCTTCCATGTTTTCCTAAAGTTTACCCCAAGTGAAAGCAAAATAATTGTGCCGGGATAGTACATTGATTATGAGAAGGCAATGGTACATCGTACATGCATATATTAGCAAGAATTTTCTTAGGGTTTTGGCTCATAGAATCAAGGCCATAGACATTGTTGCCCATATAGTCAATCACACATATCATGCACCTAAGGCCAGGTGCCACGTGCAACACATCGGCCCAAAGGGCAATCGGACTGAAATCCTGTCTAGCTGTCTAATACTGTAATACATAAGAGAATGGTTTCATGCTTTTTTGTTATTTATGATTTATGAA
Organism: Saccharum hybrid cultivar R570; assembly: GCA_038087645.1. NCBI lineage: Eukaryota > Viridiplantae > Streptophyta > Magnoliopsida > Poales > Poaceae > Saccharum > Saccharum hybrid cultivar. Next base: position 6,438,598 of record JAQSUU010000198.1, read on the forward strand.
ACCTGAGCTGTTATTTATTTTATTGAATGTTAGAGTCTTTCACCTATAGGAGAGTACACACTAATTTTCATAGACTGCTTCAAACTTGAGATTTCTCCAGCCCTCCCGATTGGTAATCTCAAGTTTGACCCGATATGTTTTCGATGCATTCCCATAATCATAATACTCTCATCATTGCTGCCACAGGTGCTCATTCATTCTTTTTTTTGCTTTAGTTTATTATGCCAGGAACAGAAGCTAGGATATTCTCTGCCTCTGCCTAAAGCAAATCCTGGCACTTCCTGCTTTGCACCTCCAGTTCTCACACCAGGAGAGGTAGTTAATTATGCCCTCTAACTCTAATTTCTCCTGGCGACCTATTACTAAAACCAATTCCTTCATTGCTTTACTTAATGTATTTACAGGAACCAATCCCTTCACTCCTCCAGAACATACACATGCCACATTAGAGGTACTGATAGGTGTACGAGTAAGCATATAAAATTTCTCATAGAGCCCAACCATTTTTCAAACCACATACAACAACCACCCTTAACATGCTGCAGTGATACTAACGCAGGTGAGAAGTGCCTTACCAGAAGAAGGCTACAGCTTGCTGCCCCTCCTGAACAGAACTACGTACTTCACCAAAGTCAATGTCCACTACATGAATTGCCACAATTTAATTTAACTTCACTGAGGCACACTACCTGTTGTTTTCTATAGTAATCGGACTTACATGCATTTGCTAATGACACAGAACCAAGAGTAGCACCAGCCGAGGCACTGAACCTTGCTGATGCTCTGCTTTTGTCGATGATGACCAACCCTGGCATCATGCATCTGTAAGTTACCATGGCCTTGGTTTGCTTTTGCTGTTATATAGGTTCATTGTTTTTCTTTGTCAAGCTGTCATATATTATTCTTGATTCATGGCACTTCTGTTTCGACTCACATCTCCCCTCTGCACCTAACATACATCAGTAATGATAACTCTATACTCATGATCAGGTGCTGCTTCAAGAAAATTCACGGGAGCCACTGGTTCATGAATCTAGATGAAAGCATGAAACAAGCAAGATGTTGTACCACAGGTTCTTCAATACAATCATTCATTACATCAAGATCTGTCATCAAGCCTGGGCAACCCAATCGCCATGTTGGCATTGAAACTTTTTTTTTGTGTGTGAATATAATAAGTTTTGTAGCAGTATCCACCATTGTACAACCTTCTTACTCTAAAACAATAGGTTTATTAGACGTTCAGTAGCAGCATACAATATGCTTTCCATTTTTATTGTAGAGATCTAAACATGTCTTGTTCGATCAACATGGTTGCACTATTATAATACACAAATTAAAGGTGTTTGTTCAAAATGGGCGCAGTGGAGCGCGCCTACCAACCTAGTTTTGATTCATCAAGAGACAAGAGACGAGAACCAGAAGGCTTCTCCTAGCGACAATCTCGCAGGGCCAATTTGGTGGAGCTCTTGCTACTTCAGATTCTACGAAGAAGCTGATTTTTTTGTGTGAAAAGTGATTCTTTAACTAAAATTGATTCCCTGTGATTCTCTTGGATAAACTATGTGCAAATAGTGATTCTATATATGAAGTGAATCAGGAAAAGCTACTTTTTTTTCAGCTCCCAGCCCCTTGTTCATTTTGGAGAATCACTTCACAAAATTGGCAAAGAACTACTTTGAAAATATGTTGAATTATTTGGTTTTGCAAAGATTACTTCCTCAGCCTGGGAAAGAGTGCAACTTTAGGGTCTAGATTTTGTCCTTAGCCTAGGAAAATATGCTATAGAAAGTGAAATTAGAAGTCATGTTGGTGGGACAACAATTTTTGCTTGCAGGCAGCCAATGACAATGTAGAACCAAACCCCACATGTCATTGATCATTGAGTAATTAGGCTGATGTTATAGAAGTTAACAAGTATTTGCTACTATATTTAAAATTTTGCAGGAAGATCACCGCCAGACTGCGCCTACAACCCAGGGCCATATGAACAGTATTGAGGCACTGCATAATGAGGATCCACACACCACCTTCACCCTGCTCAATTACACGGTTGCACCATCATCAGGTATGGAACTTTTCATGCAATAGGTCCACACAAGTCCAACTGTACCAGCCCTACTACAAGGTTGCAGGTGCTACGTGGATGCTTCCACTTCCCTGGATCAGCCGCAACAGCAACCGAGAACAGCAGGTCTCGGTGTTTTTCTCTTGAACTTCCAGGAACAATCCACACAGGAGTTATATATCAAGGCCAGGCTGAATGACTACACTTCGGTCCTTATGGCGGAGGCTGCAAGCCTTGCCCTCGCCGCTGTGATCACAGATAAACTCAGCATGACTGGAGTCAATTTCTTGTCGGATAGTGAACAGTTAGTACACTTCCTTAACAAGGAAGATTTCTCCAGCCCTCCCGACTGGCGCATCAAGCCTTTCACCCAAATCTTCATCAACATTTCTACAGCCAAAGCTTCAAAGATTTACAAGATCCAGCGAGGGCTAAATGTTACTGGTGATTCCCTTGCGCGGCAGGCACTTCAGGATACAAATCAGGTTCAGGCTTTAGATTTATCATGCTCCAATGTGAGCCATGTACCCCAGTGCCACTTACTACAAGCCTTACAAAATTTAGGCTTGAATTCTTACAATCTTAGCAGCACGTTGCTGCTAATTTAATAAAGTTGTTTGTTGTCAAAAAAAAATTACAAGCAAGATTTTGATAAATTCGGCCCGTGGGCTACAGCCACCGTATGCCGTTTGTAATTGGGCCACGTTTCGGTGCCCGTTTCATCCTCCCAATCTCCCCTTCTTGATTGAGAGAGACTCCGTGCGACCGAAGCGAGAGCCAGCGGAACCGAACGGAAGCGAGAATCCCGGCGGCGAGCGAGATGGACGGCGGCGCCGGCGAGGAGGGGAAGCAGGAGCGGCACCTGGTGCTGGCCCACAAGCTCTTCCTTCTATCCCACCACGCCGTCGACGACCTCTCCAAGGTCGCCCTCCGCGCCGAAGTCCTCGACACCGTGAAATCCGATGGTACCGTGCCGCCGCTCCTCTCCTCTCTCTCCTCTTCCCTCCGATGTGCTGCTCCTGATGTGATTTGGTTTTTCGGAATCTCCAGATATGGCGACGCTGTTTGAGTCGCTGGTCGCCGCGGGTGTGCTGGAGGCGGACGCCGCGCTGCTGGCCGAGATGCTTGGGAGGATTGACGAGGAGATCCGCAAGCTCGATGAGAAGTGAGTAGCTTCTTCTGCTGCTGCTGCTGCTGCTGCTTCTGCCCGGACGTGGCTTGTCCTGGCCATATCGTATTTGTGAACGCTTTTGTGGTAATGATAACTCAGGTTGTACCTTGATCTTTGCTTGAAACGAGCCTACCTTAGTTTGGGTGCTAGACATAGGTGGACGGTGGTAAAACTTGCGATGCGTCGCACTGGATTGATGGGTTATGGGGTATGATTTAGGCCTTTAGGGCTTCTATGGGTAATTGGGGGTGAGAATAAGTTCTATTGAAAAAAAAAATCCCCCAAATTTTAGAGTTGTGCCTCACTGCGTTCAACACTTATGTCCACACTAAGATCTAGCTGATATCTTTGAGGTGGTTTGCATTCCAGAGTATGTTGTCATTCTCCCTGCATCTGCTTTTGCTTATTGTGTTTCTGTTACATGGTCTAGCTAGGGTTGAGGTAGGTAGTTAGGGTTCTAAAGACTATGCCACAGTTTGGACTTTGGAGTTCACGGTTTTGATGTTCAATTGAACTAATATCTGATGAGTCTGTGCACATGAATAAAATTCAGTCAAGTATAGTTCAGTGTAAATGAGGTTAGATTTGACAATCTGAGTGTGAAGGAAGAGCAAGTTACAAAGTTCGGCTAGGCGCTAGTCGGATTCTAGGCGGTGACCCACTGCCTAGCGCCTAGGCGGGAGTAATCGCACCTAGGTGGTCCTAGGCGTTTTTCTAGGCGTTTTGCCAATATAGGCAAATTAAGAGCAGGGGAAAATAGATGAGCAGAGAGGGAGAGCAGGGAGGGGAGAGCAGCAACCAGGGGAGGAACATCCAGCAGGGGAGGCCCGAGGGGAGCTGCTGGCGGTGGAGGGGGATGAGCAGGGAGGGGAGCAGCCGGCGGGGGAGGGGAACTCACCTTGGGGAGTAGAGTGGCCGGCGAGGAGGGTTGCGCCGTCGGGGAGCAGGGCCGGCGGGGAGGGGTGCGCCGTCGGGGAGCAGGGCCGGCGGGGAGGAGCGAGGCCGGCAGATGAACTTCCCCTCCGGCGCGCGTCGCAGGCGGAGCCGCGGAGGAGGACAAGCGGGAGCGCGGTCCGAGCAGCGTCTGCGAGCGGGATTGGACGAATCGAGCACGGTGCTCAGGTATTCTTCCCGCGCGGCGTGTAATTTTTCCCGCGCCCGACGCGGGCTTTAGCGCGCGCTTCCGCGGTGGCCGAAAAAATCGGCAGCGCAGCCGGGCCGCCCGCCTTGGGCGCCTGCATGCCGCAGAATCGCCGCCGAGGCGACGCTGAGCGCCGCCTAGGCGATGCGCCCGCCTAGACTCCGCCCAACCCCCTAGGCTACGCGGCAGCCCATCGACTACCGATTAGGAACGCCTAGGCGCCGCCTAGTCGGCGCCTAGCCGAACTTTGGCAAGTTAAGATAACAGACTACACTAGAAATTCCAACAGGACCCCTGAATTTTCAGCCTTGCAAATATATTTGTCTTTTCACTGTGTAAATGATGCAATTTTTCAAGTGAGTTTACAAGTGCGTGTTTTGTTCGTCCAAAACTGAACTCCTTTTCGTGAAGAATCGCTGATGCTGAGGAGAACTTGGGCGAGAGTGAAGTCCGGGAAGCACATCTTGCCAAATCCTTGTACTTTATAAGGGTCGGTGAGAAGGTAGGACACTAGGACTTTCTATGTTTCTACAATTTTATCTGTGGCTTTGTTCACAAAAGGTATTTTGTGGTTGACACATTCTTGAACTATTATTTCAGGAAAAGGCCCTGGAACAGCTTAAAGTTACTGAAGGAAAAACTGTAGCTGTTGGCCAAAAGATGGATCTGGTGTTTCACACTTTGCAGATTGGGTTTTTCTACATGGATTTTGATCTGATCTCAAAATCCATTGATAAGGCAAAGAAGTAAGCTCTATCCTTGTCTGTAGTTCCAATCTGTCATTTGGCACAGGGTTAGTGATGATATTTTACCATGTATTTTACTGGCTGTAGCTTGTTTGAGGAAGGAGGCGATTGGGAGAGGAAGAACAGGTTGAAAGTATATGAAGGCTTGTACTGCATGGCAACCAGAAACTTCAAGAAAGCTGCCAGCTTATTTTTAGACTCTATTTCGACTTTCACAACTTATGAGTTATTCCCATATGATACGTTCATCTTCTATACAGTCCTCACAAGTATCATCACCTTGGATCGTGTATCTCTGAAACAAAAGGTATTTCAACTTTGTCTACTCTGCTATGTTTCCTTATCATCATATCATTGTTTCCTCGATAACAAGAAATTTTGTAGGTGGTAGATGCACCAGAAATCCTGGCTGTGATTGGCAAAGTACCTCACCTCTCTGAGTTTCTCAACTCCCTGTACAACTGCCAGTACAACTCATTTTTTGTTGCATTTTGTAAGTTCAGATATTTAAACAACTTGTCCATACTCCTGCAATATTATAAGATTACTGTTGGTATATTTGTAGCTTGTATTGATATGGTCTATAATTATTTCCAGCTGGTTTGACCGAGCAAATCAAGTTAGACCGTTACCTTCAGCCTCATTTCCGCTACTACATGAGGGAAGTGCGCACTGTTGTCTACTCACAATTCTTGGAGTCATACAAGAGTGTGACAATGGAAGCAATGGCCACTGCATTTGGTGTAACTGTTGATTTCATTGACCAGTACGTGATTCTGTCGCTGCAATTCCCTTGAATGATAATTTGGTTTTCTCATACTGTGTTGTATTCATAAAGTCTTCCTTCCATTTGTTGTAGGGAACTGTCACGGTTCATTGCAGCTGGGAAGCTTCACTGCAAGATTGATAAGGTTGCTGGTGTTCTGGAGACAAACCGACCTGATGAGAGGAATGCTTTCTACCAGGCGACCATCAAGCAAGGGGACTTCTTGCTGAACCGCATACAGAAGCTTTCACGGGTCATTGACCTGTAAGGACTGCTGTTTGTGTTGGAGCTCTTCCTGCAATCGGCACCCAGCAAATGTTTCCCACCCTAGAAGGGTTGCTCAACTTAATTCTCCACGGCTTCCGTAAGACATGAGCATTGCTCTCCTTGAGTGGGGAACAAGTCCTTAAGAATACTTGTGTTTTAAGCGTGAATTTGGTACCTGTATCCCAAGAGTTCATAGAATGAGGAAAGCGCAGATCAATTCCATGGACGTTTCATTTAGCGTAAACGCTGTCCAGACATTTCAAGTCTCATATCTGTGGCTCCGTCTATGAATTGCTTCCTCAAGTTACTGGCTTGACAGTCTGGTGCCCTTTTGACCTGCAGAGTGTGCTGCAACACGTAAAGAGAGTTCAGTTGAATACGATGCAATTCATATCCGCACTGTACAACCACACTCACTTTCAAACTTCCAAGAAATCAAATCAATATATTGTTGTACTCTCTATTTTAAAGTATAGGTTGTTTTGGGCTTTTGACTTCTTTATTAGATATATAAAACTCATATAATTTAGGACACAGAGAGTAACCTTCATTCCTTCATCGAATTTTGTGAAATTTAGTGAGAAAGACATAATACATGTTAGTCGCAAGAAAGTTACACGTTACTATCTCTTTGCAAAAATATAGAAGCTGGAGAAATTACAGAGCAGCTCTGGGACATGAATGCGAAACTACAGCCGGTGCTTGTCTGACAATGGGCTGAGTGGCTGAATCATTTCTCCGTCACTGAAAGCTGTAAACGGGAAATCACGTGATTAGACTGGGACTGGCTACATGAAGGATGAAGATAGGGTTTAAACAAGTGACACTGTATTAGGGAAGCAGTCTCAGCGTACTTAGGGCCTGTCTGGTACAGTTTATTGCAGCTCTAGCTCCTACACCAGCTGTGTTGCTCATAGGAACTGTTTTTTTTTTCCTTCTCACAGAGCGAACGTGGAGCATGTAGCCTGTAGCGTAGAGCCTGGCCAAACGGGCCTGTAGCGTATTTGCTTTATGCTTCCTCTTCCTCTTTGCTGACACCAGACCTGTTTATCTGCGCAAAGGGTTCTTTGGCGCCAGCAGTTACATCGCCAAAGAAGTCCTTCACCTTGTCAACCAAAGTTTTGAGCTCGTCTTTCTTGCAAGCTGAGATGAGTAATCTTACTGGTAAGCACTAGCCAGGATGCTCAAAACATGTTTACCGAAAATATAAACATTTGCTACCAACTGCGTTTGAAAGCATAGGTCATTTTAGTTTTGTCCCAAGTCAAATTTCTCTTATTTTAACTGAGTTTATAATAAAAAAAATATATGAACATCTACTATACCAAATAAATACACTATCAAGATATATTTGATGGCAGGTTTAATGAAACTAATTTGACATTGTAGATGTTGGTGTCATAAACTTAATCAAAGTTAGAAAAAATTGACTTAGGACAAAGCTAAAAATGATCTAAATTTTGGAAAGGAAGGAGTATTGAATAGGAGTAAGCAATTTCCATCCTCATGTGGAGCTTAGTTCTTCATTGAAGAACTATCCAGGACACTGGACACTATATCTTGAGCAGTAGTATGCGATAATAACCGAGTGCAATTTCTCAGGAACTAGCTTAGGGAAAAAGCAGGATCAAAACCGAGAAGTACTACTAATGGGGTTTCAACTAGAATACTATCTAATGTAGGATATGCTCCCTCCATTCCAAATTCCAAATTGTAAATTGATCTAACTTTTATAGATACATTGCTTTTGCTACGTACATAGATATATAATATTGTCTCTGTACATAGTAAAATCTATGTATCAAAAATCAGAACGACTTGCAATTTGAAATGGAGGGGGTTGCACCCTTCGTGATACAACTCGAAGTCTCCAGGTAACTATATATGATTTATGACGAAAGGATACATTCTCACTTAATATAAGTTTCACTCCGAAACCGATAGATAACACCTGTTATTACAATCTTAATAACATAGCAAAACACAGAAAAGGAAAGCAACATCAGGTCATCAGCATGCGGGAACCCCACACTAAACTCGTTATTTCCAAGCTGTCATAACATAAAGGAAAGCATCAACAAGACCACAGAACGAATTAATCTGACAAAGACCGGTCACCAATCCAGGTTTTGAGACATTCTGATTCCTCTCGACACTATCATGCATAACTTCTTCTTTTTCCTCTTTCTGCAACAAAGACCACATATATCAATCTAATATCCCATGGAACCAAGGCAAGTCCAACATAGACAAACATCAGGTTCGTTCTTGAGGAAACAACACCACGGACGCATCATTTGAGAAATGTTATCCGGCGCACTTTTTAGACCAAATGAACATTGTAATACTCTGCCCCCCCAAACAAGACCAAAGATGACCGATAGTTTCATTTGCAATAGAATACATGCAGCAATAAGGAAGAAATTAAATCAAATAAGCCCCAGTTCCTAATTTGCAGTAAACGAATCAAATAACAGTACGTAGAACAAAATAGTCAGTCACTTACCTCATTGTCTGTGGGCTGCCACCATCCTAAGCTCAATAAGTTTCCAGTGTACACACTGAATGCACAGCAACGGCCCATCTCTGCCACAGTCGAGAAAGATTTTGTTCTTGGATCGTGAATTTCCAACGTCTGTAAACCTGTCGCACATGTGGTTATTAGGACTATTCTCCCATCGTCTGACACTACCAAAGGCTGAAAATACCCGGGCAATCGTTCCATCGTCAACTGTATGCTATACTGCTTGACCCAGAGGCTCTTCTCCGAATCCATGAGAAACCAAAGATCCATATTGGTCTCGGGAGACGGGCCATGGACGATAACCAATGAGCCATTCAGGTTGGCCAAGGAGAACCTCACACCGCAGTAGAACTTGGGTGGAACTGCTGGGTTATCGATAAAGAAGAAGCCTTGTTGGGGCGGGCCCTTGATATTCGGCAGCCATTTTTCTGTCTCGAGGTCAAACGAGTACATCCAGTCTCGCTGGACGACTGGGTTCTTGCTCGTGACAGCAAAAGATACGGCCGCGATCAACAAGTAGACGACTCCACCAATGGCCACGCCCGTCCCTCGAGTCTGGCAAAAGGTGTCCGGAGGGCCCTGCACCGCTCTCCACCGTGGACGGCCGCCGCTGAGGGTGCAGACCTCGTACAGGAACCCGTACTCGCCGACGTGTGACCGAGTGACCTTCCGGAGCGCCTTGTACTCCCCCGTGCTCGCCACCTGCCCGAACAGATGGATGCCGTTGTCGCAGAAGATCGGGTCCTCTCCTACGTAATAGCGCATGGCTGCTGCTGCGGCGGCGGCGGCGGCGGCATCAGTCGTGTTGTACGTAGCTGGGTCGAGCAGTCTGCAGGTGCCGTCGGCGATGCTCCTGACGCAGGCGAGGTTGAGGGGCATGCTCATGACCCTGTGCCCGTCCATGCGCACCTGCTTCACGATCGATGTGCCGGGATAGATCCATGATGTTGGCGACGCTGCCGGGGACGTGGCGGCCTTCGGCTTCGGAGGCGTTGGAGTAGAAGCCAGAGATGATAAGCGGCGGCTCCCGGCGGTCCCGGCCGCGGGCGGCGTGCGCGGCCGCGAACCGCGGGTCTGAGAGGAGGGACCGCCAGAACCGGCACACGGTGCGCAGGCGGCACAGCGCCTTGGCCGGAAGGCACAGCAGGATCTCGTACAAGGCATCCAGTGGCAGATCGCCGGCGTTGGACGCGGCGACAACGGCCACGTCGCGCCCATTCAGCCCCCCAGTGCACGGCTTCGGCGGCGACATGCTTGACCCTGACTGACGACTCTGCAAGCACACAAAAAAGAAGATTTATTTTCTTGTCATCCTCATGGTGCATAATTAAGCCCCTTGTGCTTGTGATTTCTTTTCATAGTGCCAGCTTATGATCCAAGTTTAAGAATCGACTCTCTAGATCCAAGTGCCAGCTTACCATACCAGAGGATCTTGATGCATGGATTATTTCGGCGGCGGAGCTAGCTTTCTGGAGAAGATCCGCCGCTCTTTCCGGTGTATCTCCGTCGGCGCGTGGAGCTGATGTGCCGGGTCGGAGCGACGACGAGGCGGAGGAGTTCGCGCACATGAGTACGGTCCTGCCGAGGGATACGACTATATGTCTATATATACGAGCTATATATGACCCCAGGAGCCAGGTGTACCGTGTACGTGGTCACCACTCAACCACGCCGTGGTTAGTCCGAGAAGGACTTCTCTCCGAGCGACCGAGCCAGGGACCCGTTTGTACCGGCTACCATGAAGTCTTTGGGCGAGACAGCCTAGCTGATTAACTACGGGTATATTGAACTTTTTTCTTTGCGCTACCTCCGTAAAAAAAAAGCAATTCTATATACATTATCGATTAATTAAAGTACCTAAAGTTTAACCAAATATATAGGGTAAAAGAATTAAAATTTATGATGCTATAAATAGATATACTATAAAAATATGTTTCATGACAAATTTAATATACTTATTTAGTACGATAAATATTAGTATTTTTTATAAATTTGTTCAAACCTTTTTTTTCTCGAACACGCAAAAGGTTTGCATGTCTTTACATTAAGGAAGAAGGTTTTTGTAGTACAAACGCTTTGACAGCACAAAAGGGGGCCATAACAGATTACGATGAGGTTCAAGCCCTCCCTAGAGATCAATGTACTTAGGCTATTATACCGGACAGGAGACAACCCAAACGTTTTGCGCCGGCTTGCACCCATTGCTTGGCCTCATGTTTGATTACGGCAAGCAGCTGGTGAAGTTGGGTGGTGACGCCACGGAAGCATCTCGCGTTCCTCTCCTTCCGCAGCTCCCAAGCAACTAGGGCGAAAACGATGTCTGCTCCTCGCCTATTGGTGCCGGTACACATTGATCTCCAAGCGCCCCACCAATCGAAGATCATGTCTAAGTTGAGGAGGCCTTGCGGATGTCCGAGCGCTCCGAAAACGTTCCACCATACCTGCTTGCTGAAGGAGCAAGAGACGCCGATGTGGTCTATGGACTCCGGCTCTTGGTCGCAGAGGAAGCATGCCTCGTTGGCATCAAGACCATGGTGACGTCGTCGGTCCGCCATCCAATGCTTCCGGCACAGGGCGAGCCACAGGAATACCTTGACTCGAAGGGGTGCCCAGGTGTTCCATACCAGATTGCACCCTGGAATTGGGTGTGACGCTGAAAGGAGAGCTGTATATGCCGACTTGACCATGAATTGGTCGTCTGTCGTCCATCTCCAAACCGTTCAATCCTCTGTATCGCTGAGCTGCACGCCTTGTAGGGCGACCCAAATCCGTAAGCACTGTTGAATGGCTGGAATGGACAACCTGCCGAATCCAGTTTTTGTTAGGCAATGCGTCGGCCATAGCCTGGGGCGGAGACAGGGCGGAGCGGGCAGGGGCCTGGCCCCCCTAATGTTGCACACTTTTCATTGAAATAATACATCTCATTAGTTCTCACTAATCACCGGAAATTATAGGTAAACAAAGACATCTCAACTAATTCTAAATTGTTTTTCTCAAATAAATCAAATAGATCTAGCAAGTTAACATAAGAAATACCAACCTTAAATTTTGTCCTTATCCAACAATTTCGTACAATAGCTTACTAAACAATGTTGCCCTGGGAGCTCCGAAATATTTCTAACTAACCAAATCTTTTTAATATTTTATTTGTCTCTTACCGCTTTCTTATCTAAAATCCTTTATTTTCTGAATTTAAGCATTGTCCAATTTACTCTACTCTCGAGAAAAATACCACTCGACTGTGAAAACTTACCAGTTAGAGTGGATATTTGGTAACTTTTTATTTTTTTAAGCCAACATCAAGATTTAACGGTGATATCATATATTGTTTCTGGACACTCGATGATCCGGCCCCAGTATCTAAATCCTGGCTCCGTCCCTGAGCCTGTCGCTTGGTGAACCGCCTGGGCACAAGAGCGAAGAGCGCCGGAGCCATCGCCTGAATGGAATCCCCTTGGATCCATTTGCCTGTACAGAACGACGTCTTCCTCCCATCGCCGATGACTGTGTGTACGTCAGTACGTGGATACCTGGAAGAAGGCCAGGGCCTCCGGTGATGATTTAAGCGGCAGAGTCGACCACGCCTTGTCCAAGTCCGTTTGAGAGCCACTTCGCTTCGAAGGCTATTCAGGCGAGCTTCAAGTCGACGATGCCAAGACCCCAAGCTCTTGGTCAAACTTACATACTTTTAATATAACACTGTTCTAGAATTGTTTGTTTTTTGGTAAAGACTTCATTTCCACCGTGCGTGCGTTTGGCAACGCACACGCACGCTCCCCCGTCGTCCATCCATGATCAACGGGCCCGGTTGCTTCTGGCTTTTCCACCCAACCCTGACGGCCTGGTCCACTAGTCATAGAGAGGGGGAGAGGTAACTGCTCAAATATTGGTACTCGCGCTTTCTCTCTCTTCCCGATAGCAATCATCCCCGCTCGCTTCGTCTTCCTCCGACGAGATAGCGTCCGCGGCGACGAGGCGACTCCAGTGGCGATTGGAGCTGTCCAGCGGCAAACCGGATCTAGGGGAAGCACGGCGCTCATCAGGGTAAGTTGGATCCTCCTCTGACTGATTTGGATTTGGTTTTGTCCCCCATCCAACTCGAGTTTCTTCCGTATTCGGGGGTGAGCACAGAGGTCGCCGTCAATTAATCTCCCGGATCCCTTCTCCTTCCCCGCTCCCTCCCCTCTGCCCTCCCTGATCCCCTCATCTCCCTCTAATTCTCGCCGATTTCGATGGATTTTGACCTAGGGTTTGTGCAGAGAAGGTGCTCGTGAGGAATCGAAGTTGGATTCAACCATGGCGCGGCGCATTTCAATAGTGTTGTCGGGTACATAGCGAGGGGGGCCTCACGGACGTTGTGCAAGGTGCGGTGCGGTTCAACCCTAGCTCACCGGCCGCGTTCATCCCCGCGCGGTCGCGCTCATCACCACCGGTTTGCTGCTCCAACCCACGGTCCCCTCCCTGGCGGTCCGCTGCAGTGCTGCTCCAGCCGGTCGATCCCCCTCCCCGCCGGTTTCACTGTTGTGAATGCTTATACTTTTTTTCTTTCCTCGCTCACTGTCAGTAATTTGCCCACTTAAAAGCTGCTAGGTTCTTTGTTCATGGCGAGAGGAGTAGGTGTGCCTGTTGGCGCTGAACCTGACATGCTGGAACTATTGTGCCATACATTCATTATTCTTGGTTGGCACTAAAGCGTCACCATACCCTCATTAATTAATTTCGCAACCGTAAAGCGCATAGCAAATAGGAACGAATTATGGATTCCTAAGATAGCACAACTTCTCCAAATTCAATTCTGACCTATGTTTCCTTGCTGGACATCATCTGTCACTGTCAAGAAATCTGAGTTTGTTTTCACTTTTGTACCATCTATCTATCTATATATATTAAGTAATGAAATCATGCATATTGTATCGTTATGTATAGTTGTTGAAGCGTGTCTGTATTAATTAGCTCTTCAACTTCCAACTGTTTGTTTCCGTTGCATTTTGGCTTATAATAGTTTGAAATGTCTTTTTTTCAGTTGTGAACTTAACGTCGATTGATCTTCCGGGGTTGACAAAAGTTGCTGTAGGTATGCTGTTGTTCTATTTATTTAAAAGGAAAAGAACTTTTTCATTTGGTAATAGTGTTAGCCTCACCTCTGGCAACTTGTTCATTTGCTAATACAGAGGGACAGTCTGAAAGTATTGTGGAAGATATAGAGAATATGGCTCGGACTAACCTATATCAGGGAAGGTAGCTTTCAGTAATAGTAAAAGGATATATCATTCAGGTAAAAAATCTGTTACTGCTCTGTTAGTTATGAGCTAGGACTAGTGTTTACTGACTGATTTGCCAAAAAGGATCTCATTCAGTTCTATTTTGTGTTGATTTGGTAACTGCAATATGTTTGTCCTGATTTTTGATTGACCATCTAAATGGCTGCTTCCAAAATTGCAAAGTAGTTTCAGAAATACTAGTCCATCCATTTTCAGTAAGCAGAGCTTGTTTTGTCTATTTTTTTTGTGTTATGCGGGCTACCATGCACATGGTTGTCTTTGTTCTTTTTCAGATGACTGTCTGTGTGTTATCAGCAGCTGTAGGTTCTGGTAGGTTATGATTTTCAGCCTATGTTATGGTTTAAAACTAGCAGTGTTGGTGAGATGGTCAGACGATTTGAAATGTTATTGGGTAGTGTAGATTTCGTGATGTTTGATTGACTATCTGGTCAGAAGTCCTACCGAGGAAATGGTACTTCGGCAGTCCTACCCCTTTTGCTTTTGGTGGAAGTCCGCCTGGCGCAACCTGCTCCTCCGTTCTCCGTGCACCACCACTCTACCACGCCTGTTGCTTACTCCGTTCTTCGTGTACTCATCAGTCATCACCATTCACCTACTCCCGCCGCATCAGGTACAGATCAGTGCTCCCTGTTTTCCCCCCTTTGCAGTGCTGTGACTCATTTCCTGTGGATTCCATTCGTTAGTGTTTCATGCCTAGGCAGGATCGTGATTTTTGGAAGATTAGATGGCTTTGGGCATCCCGTAAATGATAGTATGATACATAACAATAGTACCAAATGTACGTGAGCTTGCCAACATATATAAAGCACAAACTGGATGGTGAGCACAGATCACTGAATACAACTGTAGGCTGCTAATTTCTGTCCAGTTTGCACATAGAAATAAGTGAAGCCGATGTAGTTAATTAGTAAGTAGGAGAAACATAGTTATAGATGAGTGAGTTGCCTGAAATGACAGCCCATGGATGGCAGCGTGCAGTGTACTGAAATTTCACATACCCGTACTCTGAATGGGCATACTTGCTTTGTTCAAACCAATATATTAGCCCAATCAAAATACCAGATCTGATATAGGCACTATATTTTCTTCAAGTGGGCATGCTTGCATAGACCTCCAACCCCTCTTTATATGTTGGATCTGCTAGAACAAGTAGAGCTTCAATCTGACATGCATGTGGTTTTTATTGGGCATATATGCTGATATTTTTAATTTAGACCATTTTTTCTGATATTGTTTTCTATAGGAGGAATTACATGTGATTTCTCTTAGAGCTAATCCGGTTGTTATGCTATTCATATAGAATTTATTTGGTTTTTTTACTGCTCATGATTAAAGCAATCGTGCATCTTATGGGTATGCCATTCATGAACCATTTTGATCCCCTTGAATTGATCCTGACCGAGTTGCTTGAATGACAGCCTGTAGTCTACTGTTTTTGTACACTTTCTTAATTCAAAACAATAGAATAGTCTAATCAAGATACTAGATTCAAGACATTTGCCTATGTTTTGAGAGTTGACATGAGCCAGTGGTCAATGATAGATCACCAACACCATCATGCTAGTATATTATCTAAGCATCCAGTATATTAATTTCCTGTTGAAACCTGAAATGGAGGGCATATTAATTTTCTGCTGTGAACTGAAAACACTGAAACAGTGCAGCAGAACTGCAAATCAAGTTGCTGGCAAACTAGGGGTTGAACTGTTTTTCTTTGCAAATCAAGTTTTCATCATCACCTTGCCTCTGTTTGAACTGTTTTTTTTGCAAATAAACTAGGGGTTGGGGTGGGGCTATGGGTTGCAAATGAATATAGACACTATATATACTTGCTTTTTTAGAATACATAAATGTCCTATTAAGGAAGACATTGTTGTCTAACTAATGCCACTTAAATTGCCTAAAAAATGCAATCCACTACAATATTACCATATTTGCTTCATGTGAGTTTTTTATTTCTAAGCATACATACAAATACTGGATTGTCCAGTTCGTACTCTGAATTGGCGTACTTGCTTTGTTTCACTTGCAGGCTTATCGGTGACGGACGTGCTGCACCTCACCCTCACCCTGACCACCTTCTGCCTTGCAGCCCCCTATCACGTACCTTGCAGTGGTGCCCCTATCCTGTGACAGGAGCGCAGCCCTATCGTTGACTGTAGGTGAGTTGGACCTATTTGCTGTTATGGATAAATTGATTTTCTATATTACGGGTGTATTTGTGGGTATGGGAGGGGGCATGGGGAGGTGTATGCCAAGTGAGCTGAACCCTTCATCCAACATGGTGTCTTAGGTGTTGCTTGTGTTAGGCAATGGGTAGAGGACAGCAAAACCAAGCTGCTGCTTCGTCGTCTTCAACGGTTCCTAAGGTATGTGCACCCAATCCGTTAGCTCTGTTTTTTTGTATTCACCTATTTTGTGTACTCAATTTTTAGTTGCCGCTATCTTCTAACCTTTTGCAATTCATCTCCTATTATCAGCCTCGAAGACAGCGGGCTTCCCCATCGAGGCTCGTGAAGCTCTACAATGATTTGACCCAATCTCAGAAGAAAAGAATACAGGCGATAGGTTTTGGTGGTCTCCTGAAGATTGCTTCTAAGACCCTTCCTGCAGGTTTTACAGACTGGTTGATGGCTGAGTGCTATGATGCTGATTCATCGGAGCTGGTGTTTCCTGGCAGGGGAAGGGTTTCAGTCAATGCTGATTCAGTGTGCCGTGTTTTTGGTCTTCCAAACAATGGTGATGAAGTTAAGTATGAGCTTGATGTTGGTGCGATCAACTTCATCAATGGTGAGTACGGTATTGATGAAGGGACAGCACCTACTATTGACTCTATATTGGAAAGGTTGAAGGAGAATAAGACAAGCAATGATGATTTCCTAAGGTCCTGGCTGATGATAGCAATTTCAACATTCCTATGTCCTCCAACCGGCTTAGCTATTAGCCCAAGGTGTTATCCAGCCATTGTGGATCTTTCTTGAGTCAAGAAGTTGAATTGGTGCCAGTTTGTTGTTGACCAGCTTAAAGACGCAGCAGCCAAAATGGGCAAAAGAAGATCTTTTAAGGGTTGTCTTCTTGTCCTTGTGGTAAGTTGCTTCACGTCTTGTTCTATGGTCCAGTGTTTGGTGAGTGCTGCTGCAGCAAGCACTACCGATCTCAGCCATATATGTTTCTACTGCTTCATTCTTTCTTCTTATGTTTTGATGCCTTCATTGATTTTTCATCTTTGCAGATTCTGTATGTAGACTCGCTTCTGGTTGACAATGTACAAATCCCTTCGACCATGCCTAGAGTTGCAGCATGGTCAAGAAAATTGTTGGATCAGGTCATCAAGTTAGACACCAACCGTGATGGCTCATTTGGGAAGCTTAAGGTATGTATCAATAGGTCAATGCAGCTTTCCTTTTGTCGCTAAAGTATCCCCATCTCCATATTATAACTTTGCATGTACATGTTTATGTGTCCAGTTGAAAGGATCAAGCTATTCTACTCCACAGCCTTCATTGTTCTACATGGATGATATAAGAAGATTTGTCTACTCGAAGGTTCCCAGTGGCATTTCAGATCAGGTTTGTACATGGTTTCTTCTCTAGTGATGTTCTTACGACTACTAATTTTTGTTAAATGTACTCGAATGTGTTTGTGTGAAAATTTTGTGTTGGTACACCCGTTGTACATCTTATATGTTAAGACTCAAATGTTAATGTGCATTGCCTTTCCTATTTACTAAGTTCAGAGTTTAGCCCATTGCTTGATTTTTTAAACAAAAAAATAAATAAATTACAAAATTTTGATTCATCCTATACTTCATCCTTTTTTTCTGTGTAGTTTCTTCCGCGCCTACTTTTGACTTTGTGTAGTAGTATGTTGATTCATCCTTTTTCCTAGAGTTCAGCTTAGCTTTTTATGAATCCCGTGATGGTCTTGCCTTTTCATGAATCCCGTGTTCTTAGTATCCCCATTTTAGCATCTTCGCATTTTCTTAGGCAATTTAAGTGTCATTCGTTAGGCAACACTGTCTTCCTGAATAGGCAATTTAGCCTATTCTTACTAGTAAAAAAGGCCATCCCTTTTGTTGCTTAACTCTACTTGTTCCCCCCATTCGTGGCCTGAAAAACACAAGCTTGTATGAATCTTGTGGAGGCCCATTTCACTTGTTCACTTTCACTCCTTTTTTTGGGTTTTGTCCAAAATTTGTGTGTGTGGTTTCATTCCATTACTTACACCTGTTTTTTCCTCTTCTTTTGTCCTTTGCAGAAAAAAAGTACGCTCAACATTGCTGTTAGCCAGTTCTGCTCTGGTTTCACAGAGCTTCTCGGCACAATTTTTTGTGTTGCCTGTGTTGGACACACATAATTGCTACCAGAATACTAATAACTTGCCTGGCTAATGATATTAAATTGCTTACCAGACTACCAATAAAATTACCTAACCCATAACTTGCCTCACACACATAATAAGTAGTGCCTGATCTCAGCCTGGTATGGACCAGCTATAGCTAGTAGTGGCTATAGTAGTAGCAGGTGTACTAGATGTAGTTAGGTATAGCTGTCTAGAGTTGTAATATTAGGCTTTACAGTTTTTTGGAAACATTGCAGCATAGGCATTAATTATAGGAAACCATTAAAAAAATGTTTACAGGCTTTACCTCTTATAAATGCAGCCTGTCTTTCCAATTCTGCACAACATTATCTTTGTGAGTTAGCCACTTATGTAGTAGAAGCTTGCGTATATTAGGGATGTCACTCTCCTTGAAATATTGCATTGAACACCCATCCCAATGTTCAGCATGCATCAACATATGGAAACCACAGTCATGACTACAGGGACAAAACAATATAGAACATTGTGCCGAGAAGCTCTGTGAAACCAGAGCAGAACTGGCTAACAGCAGTGTTGAGCGTACTTTTTTTCTGCAAAGGACAAAAGAAGAGGAAAAAACAGGTGTAAGTAATGGAATGAAACCACGCACACAAATTTTGGACAAAACCCAAAAAAAGA
The DNA here is from genome assembly GCA_038087645.1 of Saccharum hybrid cultivar R570. Taxonomy (NCBI): domain Eukaryota; kingdom Viridiplantae; phylum Streptophyta; class Magnoliopsida; order Poales; family Poaceae; genus Saccharum; species Saccharum hybrid cultivar. Next base: position 6,457,564 of record JAQSUU010000198.1, read on the forward strand.
AGTGAAAGTGAACAAGTGGAATGGGCCTCCACAAGATTCATACAAGCTTGTGTTTTTCAGGCCACGAATGGGGGGAACAAGTAGAGTTAAGCAACCATATAAGCAACAAAAGGGATGGCCTTTTTTACTAGTAAGAATAGGCTAAATTGCCTATTCATGAAGACAGTGTTGCCTAACGAATGACACTTAAATTGCCTAAGAAAATGCGAAGATGCTAAAATGGGGATACTAAGAACACGGGATTCATGAAAAGCTAAGCTGAACTCTAGGAAAAAGGATGAATCAACATACTACTACACAAAGTCAAAAGTAGGCGCGGAAGAAACTACACAAAAAAAAGGATGAAGTATAGGATGAATCAAAATTTTGTAATTTATTTATTTTTTTGTTTAAAAAATCAAGCAATGGGCTAAACTCTGAACTTAGTAAATAGGAAAGGCAATGCACATTAACATTTGAGTCTTAACATATAAGATGTACAACGGGTGTACCAACACAAAATTTTCACACAAACACATTCGAGTACATTTCAATAACACTATTTCTTAATTTAAACTGTTTCTTGATTTTCAACTTCTCTTCCGGGCTTGTCTGGATATCTCTGTGCATTGTGATTATATGATCTACAAACGCTACACCTATTCTTCCTCTTCGCCTGACCATTCATCCCCTTTTTGTGCGCCTTCTCCTTCCTACGCCCTTTGGCTTTTGACTTTGGGGGGTTCCCTACATTTGATGAGCTTGGACCAGCCACTACATCTACATGGTGAAATGCAATGTCAGCAACTAAGTAATCAAGTATAGTTGTACTAGGATGAAGTAAAGCAAAACACAGGGTCTAGTTTTTAAACCTGCAGTTCGCAGTGAAGGTCCAGTTGAAGTAGAAGCACCTGGACCAGTGTTCTGTAGCACCAGTGTAGCACCAGGGTCTTGTGCACCTTCTGTGGCACCACCTTTTGTAGCACCAGTGTTCTGCCTATTCGCCATCTTCCTTTTCTTGATTTCTTCAAATTCAGATCGCATCTCCTTGATGTGCTTCTCCAAAACATCATAGTTTTCATCACTTGTACAACCCTCAACTGCTAGTGCTGCAAATGCGGTGGATGCGTTGGTGAATCTCAGAGTTTTCTGGCCGGTCAATGGCATCCCACGGGCTACAAGTTCCATCGGTGCGTACACATTTTGGACCTGATCTGTATCACTAGTAATTGCTTGTTGCGTCCACCTTTTAAGGATGTAACTTTCTGGTATCAATTTCACCCCCATCCTGACCATAACCCTCATAATGTGGCAGCAAATGATTCCATCCCTGTCAAACTTGCTGCACTCACAGCAGTAGCTTTCCTCCTCTTCTATTGCTGTAACAAGGTAGTTCCTTTTTCCATACCCATAAACAAAGCTGTTATTGGACTCCACCCAATATTGGAACTGCCCTACAGGCCTCACATCATATTCTGCAGTTTTCTCAAACTCTTTGGAGAACTTGTAGAACATGTTCTTTGTGTACACAGTGGAAGCATGCTTCTCAAGCGGATGCCTTGACCAGCGTCTTCGCTCATTCCCATCGGTCCTAAAGTCTTGCCCATCCTGTGCTACCAAACACTTCTCTTGTATTTTTTGGTACTGTCTCACAAACTGTAGCACGGACAAGTTCGGGTTCACATACTTTTTGAGCAATGCATTGAACCCCTCGCTTCTTTGAGTCGACTGGAGGAACGGGAAGAAGCTATGCATATAGTAGGCTGGAATGAAGCTTTGCCTGATGTGGTATAGGTGCTGAAAATGCTCATTCCCCTGCAAACCGTGTTTCTCAACCATAGCAGCCCACCTTGACTCGAAATCTTCAGGACTTACGGTGTGGTTCAAGCAATCCACGAACTCCTCATTTAGTTCTTCATTTTTAGCAAGAATTGGTCCAATTGTGCCCGAAAACTTGTCCATGATATGCCACCTGCAATTCCTGTGGGTCATGTTTGGAAAAACGGTGCAAATTGCAGCTCTCATCGCAGCGTCCTGATCGGTGATTATGTTTAGGGGTGCCTTTCCATCCATTGCCTCCAGAAAAGTGACAAACAACCATTCATAGGTAGTTGTCTTCTCATTCCTTATAAAGGCACATCCTAGCTGAAATGTTTGGCAATGTCTGTTGATTCCAATGAACGGCGTGAAAGGCATCTCATAGATGTTGGTCATATAGGTAGCATCAAATGAGATGCAGTCACTATATGCCTCTTTGTAAGCTCGCCTTGCAGCTGAATCAACCCAAAACAGGTTCTCAACCCTATGGTTGTCATCGAGCTTTATCTTGTAAAAGAAATCAGGGTCTTCTTCTTTCAGAGCTCTGAAGTAATCCAAAGTTTCCTGCATATCTTTGAATTTTTCTGTCTTGTGGATGGTGGAGCGAAAGTTCGAAACTTGCTTGCCCTCGTATGGCACTAGCTGTGCCGAGCCATAGAACTCACTCATCAACTGCATGATTCTCCCCGTGCTCAAGTTGCATCCATGCAGCAAAATGATAAAATCCTTTTCTGGCTTTGGTATCCCTCTGTGTGACCTTAGGAACTTCTTGAGCGACGGCTTCACCACAAGATCGTGGTTGTGCTCAGCTAGAAAATAGATGACTTGCCACCTAGAGCCAATCATTTTGACCACCATCCTAGCCTTGCAGTTTGTATATACCATTTTCTCCCTCTTCCTTTTCTTACATCCATCAAGCTTCTTCCTCTTCTCTCCTTGATCATCCTCTTCCTCTTGTACGCTATCCTCCTCTTCAGCTTCATCATTGTCTGAGTAGCAAGTGATAGCATCAACAAGCTGAGCAGCAACTCTCCTTTTCCTGCCAAAGCCTTCTTTATTGCACACGAACTGGACCTTCTGAATTTCTCTTGTGATTGCAGAACGGTATGATGTGTTTGTTCTAACCGAGAATCCACTTCTCTTTGCATAAGAGTTGTAGTACCCTTTTGCTTCGTCCAATGATGCAAAAGACATGCCATTGTGTGGCATTGGAGGAGTAGACCACACCTCTTCCTTCTCTTCTGCTACTTCATTTCCAGGACCATTTGATTCATTATCAACGGCTACAGGATTAGCACTAGAACCTTCGTTCCCGTCCTCTATTCTTGCCTGTTCAAATGACAGTCTGATCTCAGAAACGGTAGGAAGAACCTGTTCTGAAACTACATGCAAAATCCGCTGGTTCACATGCTCATCATTAGGCTGAGGAATTCCAGAAATTGCAGGCACTTGAGTACAGAAGGTGGGATTGCCGGTCACATAATCCAAACCAAATGCATCCAAGGAATCTTCATCCAAATCTGATGGTAACCTGTTAAGATCCATATTTGAGAACTGCATGCACAACAAGCATAGGTTTGTGTTAGGCAACTTAGGCTATCAGTTTTTATTTTGCATGCAAAGCAATAGATGTGTGCTGCTATATCATGAATTGTATGCAACTTAGTCAAACTCATTAAGCAATAATATTGTAATGAATTAGCCAAAAAACCACAAGTTTATGCAAATTGTGTGCCTCATGTTGCAATGCATTTCTGAACGCGAACTACCTGATGTTGTGATCTACCTAATACCTGAATGCTACTAGTTATTGTGTTGATGTGTCTTAGTTTTAGTTTTATTCCAGTTACCTGATACCTGAATGCTACTACTTGATACTTGATACCTGAATGCTACTAGTTATTGTGTTGATGTGAGAGTTATCTCAATGCCTACAGTCATTCCACTGCTATTTTCCATGATCTGCAATACTAGTGCATGTGAGTGTCAATAATCAGCATTTTGGAGCAACTAAATTGTACATGTGCATTGATTAGTTACTGAATTTCATTTAGAAAAAGCAACTAAATGTACTCTGACCAGACAATATTGTGGCAAGATCAAGGCAAATTAATTCAAATCATTAGGCAATTTTTACATATTTCTCTAGTCTTTTTCTTTGTTTTTTGTGTTCTTAGTTTGCAAGAAATCATTAGGCAATTCAAGTTAATGAATCTACTGTTCTTTGTGTTTCCCCTTTTTGCAGAAAGTTCAATTCTGAGGCTTGCTTGTCTAAATATTTTTTCGCAGTTCTCACTTTCATCTATGTGCTTATCATGTACTTTCTATTTAATTGCAGGTGTGAGGCCATGAAGCATCAGAATGAACATGTGCAGCAATCATGCGCAGTAGCTAACACAAGAAAGTTCAATGCATGGGAGTATCCATGTGCAGCAGCTTGCACAAGAAGGTTTAATGCATCAAAATGTATATCTATAGGAGTGGTGCATACACCGTCTGGTAGTTAGATGTGCAGTAAGAACATTAGTTATTTACATGTCCAAGTTAGGTTCAGATCTGCTAATGCAGTAGGAACTGCAGTACTTTTTGTGATGCAAGACAACTGGATTGCTTAAGTAAAATAATTAAATTGCTTACGCAGAAGTAGTGAATTGCTTATCTGTTTGGATCAGATCTGCTTTATGTAGTACAAACAGCAGTGCTATTTTGATATCAGGTGATGCAGATGGAAAAGAATTGAATTGCTTCTTTCTTTGATCTGGTTTTGGTTTTGCTTCTAGTGTATGAGAAGAATTGAATTGCTTCTAGTGATTCTGATCTTGCAAAATTATACATACCTGATGTTTGTATGTATTTGCTTGCCTTTTTTGGATGAATTTGCCGGCCCCCCGATGGTGGCGACGGCGCCCTGGAGACCTCCGCTTTGCGTGTTGAAAGGGTAAAGCAAATCAGGGCATGGGGGGAAGAAGCTTCCAGACGGGGGCATGGGCCTAGCCTCTGGTGGGCCTTGTCCAGGAAGCGCGCTTGCCGTAGCGCTTGGCGCGCGCGCTCTCTCGCCGCTTCTTCCCGACCAGGAACAGAAACAGAAAGGGAATCTATTGGATTTCCTAATATGGACTGTGCGTGCGGCCTGTTTAACGCATGCACGGGCGTGCATTAGTCGTTTCCAAAAAAAAAGAGAGTATGTTTTTTTAGATACAGAAATTGTATATTTAAAGCAAACACCACAAATTCCCTGGGACAAAACAATGTGCTTTTAAGGAAACACAATGAGGTCATGTTTAGTTTTCAAAATTTTTTAAGATTTTCCGTCACATCGAATGTTTGGACACATACATAAATATACATGAAAAAACTAATTACATAGTTTGGTAGAAAACTACGAGACGAATCTTTTAACTCTAATTAGTCTATAATTAGACACTAATCAACAAATATGCTACAGTAGCCGAAAGGAAAAAATTTCGCGAGCTAAACACACGCTGAATCCTTCACGCACCCTCTCCACTCGCTTCGTACAGTCGAACTGCTCCAGTGCTCGCCATGGCGAGCATGGGAAGCAGCTCTACGGCGTCCGCGCCCTCTCGGGGCCCCGGCGACGTAGAGACGCGCACGAAACCCTGGCCATCTCCAAGGTAGCAGAGGCCACCAATACAGTTGCCGCAGCCGCAGCGACGAGCGCCCGCGAGGTGGTCTGCGACTCTGCGTACTCCACGCCATCAGCGCTCTTCTCTTCCCCTTCGACTCGTCCGCTGTCGCCGCTCGCCGGTGAGGCTCCGAGCCCTAACTTCACCCAACCTCATCTTCCTATCTCTCATTCTACCACTTGGATGTCTCTCATGCGTGTCGTTCGCTTGCGCTCTCCTGACTGCTGGTGCCGTCTTCAGGAATCAGGAGTCTGGAACTCAGTTGAGACTCTTGAAACTTATATTTTTATTCTTTTGAGCCAAATTATGTTTTTTTTTCTTACGATTTTTTGCTATATTTATGTGACAAACTTTGCTAGGATCTTGACTGACGGAAGGGGTTTGTGGAGATCAGACTAACTGCACTGGCACCGCAGGATGTAAATAGAGGATGGGGAGCCTGCAGCGGGTATGCTATCCCACACGGTAAACAAGCGGACGAGCACGGCTTCCGCTATTTCTGGCGCGATGGCGGACATGCGCTAAAGGACGGCGGACCCACCACGAGCGAACGCAGCAGGGGACATCGCCCACCACGAGCACATGCGCGGGAGGAATCAGTGGCGGGCCCCACTATTTCAACTAGCAAAAAAAATGTTATAACTCACAAACTAAAACTCAAATTAAATTCCGATTGCACCATTGAATTCGTTTCAATAAATCCTTCAAAACTAGATTTCACATGGATATATTTAGATAAAGTGACAAGTAGGCCCCACAGTGGATAGAGGATGATATAGAGGATGAATGGGTGCGGGAGAAATGAGTATAGAGGAGAGAATCTTGATGACTAGGATGTATAGAGGATGAAAATAGAGGATCATGAGTGCGGATAGCCTCAGGAAGTCTGTTTTGGCCTGTATTTGCAGACTTGCAGCATTGCAGGAATAGCATGCCAAAATGGAATCCATAACAAATGAATGGTTTCTGCAGTTTCATTGGTGTATTGCTTCTATATTTAGATCATAAGAAATCAGATATGCAACTGGGATTGGAGAAATTATGTTCTGAAATAACATTGTACTAGATTAAATGTGCTACGAGGTCTTTTGGTAGATAAGCATTTGTCAACTCATTACATAAATTTTCTCTATTAATACATGCCCAGCAAATTTATTGCTGGTGGCTTTCGGGGAAAAAAAACGTATTACATAAATAATTCTGCAATGGGTTATCATACAAGCTGTTACTGAAACATCTTAGGTCAGAACGCAAAAGTAGCAATACATAATTATTGAATGTTGAAGCCTATGTCTTTGGATAAAACATTCATGACAAAGTACTCTGTTCTAATTTTGGGAGATAAATTAGTGAACCTTTTCAAACACATGCGCTTCTTTATTCAAGAAATTGGACTTCAGAACCATGGATAGCTTGGAGAATTTATCGTTTTCTATGTTTTCAGATTATTGAAGCTGTAAGCCTCAGCATTAATGAGAGAGAGTATATTGAGGCATGCCTTTCATCATGGTCCAGAATTTCCTTTTGTGTCTAAGATGTTGTTTAGCAGTATGTATACACCTCAAATTTCTCATTGTATAATGCAATAGTATTACATTTTACATGTACTAGTTACCCCTACTTGCTTCTAAGTATCCACACACAACTAGTGGTAGCTGCCACTGCCAACTGCAATCTCATAGTGCCATGCTTTATTTGTTACCTGTCATCAGCTACAGCCTCATGAAATGCATGATTGTTTCGTTTGCAATGGTGGAATCAACAGATAATTGACTTTTGCCATTAATAAAAGGCAAGCTTCTAGTTCTAGAGCTATTTAGACACTTCTGTTCAGATAAAATTTCTTTGAAGTGTGAATGTTCATCTCCAGATTCATTTTGTATCCACTATGCCATTTGTTGAAATCAACAGATCTCTGTAGCTACAAGTGTTTACTGGGGTCCTTCTGAGAGTTTCTGTCCGTTGTGCCAGAGTGTCCTGTATTCATAATCGTGTCGTGAACTCTTGCTGTCTGTTGTCCTTATCTGGTTCTTCAATTAGATAATCTACATATCACTTCTGTTTACAATGAAAAGCCATCCATATGTGGTTTCATTATTAAATGAGAAGAAACCCTAAAGTTTGTTTTACACTGGTTTGTGGTCCTCATTGACTCTTTGCAGCAATTTTGTTGTTATGCTTCCAAAAACATCTAGAATTTTCAGCACATTTTAATCAGTTTGTGACTTTTTCATTCTTGAGCATTTTACACTTCATAATCCATTCTTCCACTTTGGTTGCATGATGTTGCCTTGCAGTGGTCATGGAAGATTTATGCCTCTGCAAGGAGAGGAATTTATGATTTAGTTTTTGTTGAAGTACCTTGAACTTGAAATGATTCAAACTCTTGTTCCAGATTTATCCCGAAAAGAAGATTCTAAGATAAATTACCGGACTTTTTGCTGGAATGGTGAAAGCTGTTATTCATAACAAATCCGTTACAGGTTGTTATCAGAACTAAATCTGTTCTACTTTATGAGGCATTACACCAAAAAACATGCTCCATGGTTCATCTTCGAGGGCTTGAGTTCTTGACAATTGTCATGCCTTTTTCTCATTTAATCTTTGGATGATGCATGCACTGTTGTTCAGCCTATTATTTGTTCGCTGCATGCAAATGGAAGAGCAAAAGCAACTGCGGCACATTTTCATCTTATATTTAACTAGTGATTTCTGCTACTTAATTTGGAACTTTTACTTCCATGCGGGATATTCCTTTTTCTCTAGCCTGACAACTATATTTTGAATTTATATTTGATACTTAAAAAATTTATCCATTTTAGACCACTTATTCTATGGCTGCTTACTTATAAGGCAGTTTTCCAAATCATTGCATAGTTTACTAGTTCTATGAAGCATGGTGATGGCATTCTCACCTAAATAGGGCAACACTCATTTCAAGGCTTGGACCTTGGACAACTACTTGCATCCATTCCAGATAAGGCAAGATTGGGAGCTTCATCTGCACTTACATCACTGTTTCCATTTTTTTAATCTGTAATATTTACTTACTAAACAAATAATCTGAGATCTTACTATATCTCATCATTTCATCTCTGTGGCATGTTATGTTGGGTCAAAGATTATAGTTTAAACATTTTATCCTCTCCTTTTTTTTAATTTATTTATGTACCTGTTGTTTTCAAACTCAATTAATGTTTTCACTTCTACTCCTCATGTTAGTTGTCACAGGACTACTAGTGAGCATTAATCCCTCTTTGTGCGTTGGTGTTGTGATGGACTTAGAACATGTTTGCTTCTTTAGCATAAAGTCACTTAGGATTGTGCTATTTTTTGTTTGATGATGTATTGTTGGTTTCAGGCATTTCAGTTGCTGAATTGATCCCTAGGATCCACAATCACCCACATAGATGGTGCATCATACCATCGGTCCTGACATTATCCTGTATGTTTTCCCAGGCTCAGTTTTGGTTCAATATGGTTGAAGCAATGAGAGATCCGCAAGTTATCTAATTAAGGTTGAAGGAATAGTTGTTGGACCAACTTACATCACAATATATATTTCATAGCAGTTTATTGGATTATGTGGACCCTCTTTAAGAGGAACTTCATGAGAGCAGTCTATCATGTATTGGACTAAAGAGAGCAGTCTATCATCTATCAGAGGATGAAACAGATCTGCCATTTAGCCATCTGAATGATCTTGCACCTGCACTAAGAATACTTGATACTCCAGATATTGTAAGTTCCCAACTCATGTTATCATTGCCTTTCAAAGAAAATATTGCAAAATCCTAATATTTCTTTCTTTTCTGTCCCCAATACTGAAAGTGCTGAATTCTACCAAAAAGCCTGGGGGAGCATCACCTCATAAACTTTGCTACAAACTCAGGTCATTCTAGAGCACTGGTAATGTAGGCTGTGCTGATGTAGCAAAGGAGGGAGGGAGGGAGTTCATTTGAATCACTGTATTCTGAACAAATTGATATATTTATCTGTGTGTCTTGCATGTTGATTTCTTTGGACTCATTTGTGGCATCATCTCTAAAATTAGACCAGGACATCTCTACTGGGTTAGAGCAGAAACACACATGGTCTCAAGTTGCTAAAACTGATCCTGCTACTGAATGCTCATCAGTAAGTAGTGTGATCATTACTGGGACCATGTCATAGACTACCTATATTGATTTTGTCTTTCTGACCATTGAATTAGCTTCAGTAATCAGTACTGCATAGAGAAACGAACTACTATAAAGATGTTATAGACCATTCATCTGCCTTCTGCTCCTTGAGATATAGAGCAATTGTGGATAGTAGTGGCCCTTTTCTTCCCAAAGAGGGCATGGGAGTGCTCTTCAACAAGCAAATAAGCTCTCTCTCCGTTCCAAATTGTAAGTCATTTTGGCTTTTAGGCTTACAATTTGGAACAGAGGGGGTACAAGGCAAATGTTGGATTCAATTTAACGATCATAGCCTTTGATATTTAGCCTCCGAAATCGAGTATGTGTATTTGGGGTATATGATATGCTATCGTACCACATGATCTAATCGGGACATATTGTCTTCTTTTGTTGGCAGTCCCTCCATCCCAAATTAAATTAACTTTTTTTATAGAAAAGAACACCAATATTTGTGATATTACATTAGTATTACTTTGGGATGGAGGGCGTGTAATCAAACCATCTATGCTTCTGTACAGTGAAACTGTTTTTCAGTATAGTTAGTAATGCATAGGGAAACCAATTTCTGGTACATATCAAATATGTATTAATCATGATCTTCTCATGTTTCCTAGATGGCCTTGGCCTGCCTACGGCTGGAATCTGCACTTCAGGTGCATTGCACACGCTGGAATCTGCATATGACTCCAAGGCCCGCGCACCTTTAAGGGTGACAAGATTATAATTCCATTCGGAAACATGATGATGAACTGTATGAGTAATGGAGAGATTTTTCCTGCTCTGTTACTAAAAAGTTACATAGCGTCCTGCTTGTACCAGTTTTTTTTTCCCCTTGTATATGTCTATTTACTTTTTTTTCCTATTCTCCGTAACGGTTTTGAGATGTGCTTGAAAACTCGTGCCGCCTGAGCTGGCAAGCCGGGCGCGTGTATACTCGTGGGGTTGCATGGGCCTCGCAATCTAGGCCGTCGGATCGGGCATCCGAGGCGTGGGCAGTGATCGGGCGGACGAAACGCGCCGGGGCGAAGCGAAGGCTAGCTACAAGAGGCTGCGCAGGTGGCGGTGCTTGCCTGCGTGCACTCCTCTGCAATTGGCACAACTCTTGCTTTTTGCTTCTCAAGAGCAGCAGGTGAGTTGAGATCGGTCTGGTCTTCTCTCTCTTCTTGGGTTTCTGCGCATCTCTCAAAACCCCTTCCGCCTCCAATCCAAACCCTCTGCTCGTAAGATTCTTCGTCCTTCATCTTGCCTGTTCGGGTGTATTCGTTTGCTGCTGGTGGTGATGGTGCTGCGTTGCGCGATTTCATCGTCCGTCTCGGCTGTTCTTCTTTGGTCTGCTAATGAATGCTGTTCAACAGCACCGTGTTTTTGCGCCCCCTCTCCCTCCCACCAGCGTGTTTTTGCCCCTCCCTCTCATCTTAGGGGCCATTTTGTGAGGGTTTAGACCTCTTCGATCGTGTTTTCTGTTTGTCCAGTTGCTGCCGTGCGTCGTTGTTGGTACTTTTGCCCCTTGATCGCCGAGGCGATCTTGTGTTTTTGTCTCGTGTTTTCTGTTTGTCCAGTTGCTGCCGTCCGTTGTTGGTACTTTGCCCCTTGATCGCCGAGGCAATCTTGTGCTTTTGTCTTCCTGTTTCAACTGCATGGTTCGTGTCTTCGTCGTGATTGGTTTCTCTAGGTGGTGAGGCCAGGTCGAGTCTCTTCCTCCCGTAACAGGCTCGTGTTGATCTTGCTGTTCCCGTTCCCTGTTTATGTAAATTGGCTGTTTCTGGTTGTGATTTTTCTCTTCTGCTACTCTGCTACTCGTGGATTTCTGCCAACCCGTTTAATATACTTGGGTGGTCTTGGCCTCTCCGACCTTCTTGTTTATTTATTACTTTATTTCAGTTATTTACAACGTGGTCTTGGCCAACCTATTTAATATGCTTGGGCGGGCTGTTTGCTGCGTCATATTTAAGTAATTTTGTTATCTGGGTGCGATTGAAATTTTACTTGGTGTTTTGAATCTTGCTATCCAAGAAGAACCCATTGTTGGTGATAGTTTATTTCTTGTTTGAGACCAGCTTTAAGATGGAGTGAGTCGTGCTTTCTTTTCTTTTCGGTTTAGTTTCACTCTTTCCAACCTTGTTGGATCTGTTGTTATGTTTGGCTTTGTGGAGTCCATGTTAATATGTCACTTTTGGATCAGTTTCTTGTAAGATCTTAACGATAAAACATTGCATAGATAATCTGAAACTTGCTATTTATTTCAGAATTAATTTGGGGGCCCTGAGTCAATGCATCAGTGACCATGCAGCCATATATTATGTTTTGGAATATGCAAATAGTGGGATGTCCTTCTTTACGAAGTAGTTTCTAGTTTGCATGCTGTTACATGATAGTGCTACTTGACTTTTATTTTATACTTTATCAAGTTTTCAGATATTTATGCAATCCTGAGTGCAGATTCAGTTTTCTCACTTTACATTAATCATAATTTTGCAGGAAAGCACAATCCTGCTATGGGTGCAGCTAATAGTCATCCGGCAGCATCTGAGCTCAATTTTGAGGGTGAGACTTCTCGGTTTAAGTATGGCGTACGCTGCATGCAGGGCAGGCACCAGAAAATGGAGGATACTGTGAGTAATTGTGCAGTCTTGTATAAGATTATAAGGATGATAGTCTTTGTCTTTTGGCAAATTGGGAAGGATAGTCTTTGAAAAGCATATCAGACTTGCAAGTAATTATGATGAGATACTAAACCTAACACGGTTCATATTCTCTAGTTTTCAGCTATTGCCGATCTGGATGGTACCAGCTGAACATCATTCTTTGGTGTTTATGATGGCCATGGAGGTTTGATTTTCATTCTCATGTTCTTAATACAGATTTCAGAGCTTTCAACTATTAGCATAAACTGATAACTTTATGTCTAGACTAATTAAAATATAAAGTATTCACTTCAAGAGAATAGCAACAACACGTTTGTATTAAATTGTTTTAGTCCATGCGTAGGACCTATTTATGTTGCAATTAAGATGTGAAGATCCTGATAACTGGAATGGTCAGACACACAAAACTAGATGTGTTAGGAACCAAACCCGAGTACCATAGCAAAATCTATTAGTAAAATGTATGTTGCCTGCCCAGTGTATGCTTTTATTTGCACAGTCAATATTCTTGGATACTCCTATGTCCTATGATACCCATTGGAGGGATATTCAGCAACCGGTGATCTTTGGTAAATAAGCCGCTCTAGCGCAGGGCTTTTTCATTTCATCCTTCGATTTTCTTAATATATCATTCAGCGTAGTAGTTTGGTAAGATGGTACTGTGTTTATTTTTCTTTTTCAGGATCAGACATATCAAAATATTGTGCAAAACAATTTCATGTTGAGGTTCTAAAACATCCAGAATATCATGATGCTCCTATTAATTCACTGCAGAGTGTGTTCTTCAGGTTATTTTTGTAGATAATGAAGTCATGTAGTCTACATGTTATGTTACATGAGTTAATCTTTGTTCATAGTTCTTGATTGGTACAGAATGGATGAGCTTATAGAACAATCAGATGAATGGAGGGAGAAGGTCAATCCTGGTGGATGTACATCATGCCTCAAGAATGGTGTATGGCCTTTCAACCAATGGCCATTCAACACGGTAAATATCATCTTCTGAGTGGTTTTTTAAGCATCCAGCTGTTAACAAGGTTGATATCTCCTGAATGGTCTTTAAGCATCCAAATGTTAAAAAGGCTGGTAACAAATATTTCTTGGATAGTGAGCATGTAGTTTGTAAAAGATGTGGGTATGATATGGAAGGCTTGGCTGTTTTGTTTTTGTCCAGACACATGCTTTGGTGTTGAATGTGATAGATCTATCTTTGATTAGTTGTTTGGGGGCCAATTCTTTAAGTTCTCAGAGCACCAATTCTTTAGTTATCTACTGCACAAAGGCAAGGTATTATGAGCATTATTGCTATGTTCTCTTTGCATTTAGTTCTTTCTTTCCTACATTTGTTTGCTCTTCTTATCATAGGCTTAGGGCATGTAGGTTTTGTTGTTGATGTTCCTGACCCTGTTACTTTGAGCCATTTCTTCACAAGTTATTGAACTTCTTTGTTATATACTTCAGTTTGGATCTTTTTTTCCCCAGGAATATGGATCTGAAGGAAGCACGGCATGTGTGGTTCTTATCGGAGACAATCAGATTATTGTGGGAAACGTTGGTGACTCCCAGTGCTTACTCTCTGTGAACGGACAGGTATTTTGAGTATTTTCTTGTCAAATTTCTTGCTGGTACCTAATTTAGCATTCTCTTTTGTCATAACAAATGGACACAAGTGGAGCCTAAAATATTGCTTATTTCCATTGTATCCGAAGACAATGGTGTTGACCCACAGTCATGTACCATGTGATGTGGATGAAAGTGAGAGGATTCAGTTCAGTGGAGGATATTTGATCAGTGATTGGTGGAAGATCAGAAACCCTGAGCATAGGGCAGAAGGACTTGTAGCACTAAAACAACCCTCCTTTTGTGACACTACCTATATCAACAGTGGCGGATCCAGGACTAAAATTGACCTATGGCGGACTATTTTCTTCAAAAAAAATAACAATAAGTCAACTAAAATAAAGCAGTGGGATTTACTGCATAGGAACGTAGGAGTATAAGAGATGAAATAAATCGTTAGAGAAAAAGAGAAGCCTCCAGACTTATAACAATATAAGATTGTGGCATTCTTTCTTTTCTTTTTTGTGTGTGATGAAAAGGATACGTTAGATGTAGAATATAATCACTGGATCATTAAGACAAATATTTGTTTTATGTCACACTGCTTAGCCTAGTAGTGGGAGTGTCTAGCACTCCAGCCATCAAGACGAGTTTTCGTCAGTTTGTAATCATGGTGGAGCGATCAGGATAAAGTGATTCAGACATTCAGGATTGGTAACTCATGGGTGGGATGCCTATCGCCAGTAGCCTTGGATGGTGGAAGCACTGCACGAAGGAAACCGGACGGGCGGATGGCACACGATGAGACGAGATCACGAGAAATTGAATCGCCGAGCGTCAGATACGCACCTTCGGCGTGGGCCTTCCATCACACTTCACACGGACGCAGCCCAATAGACCCAATTGTGGTACCTCTTCGGCGTTCACTTCCGCACAACGCTCGTCTGCTTCCTCCGTCAGTCTATACTCACAAAAAGAATGCCAGGTCCATGGAGAGCTCGCCGGCGGGGAGGTATGGCGGCCGCCGGGGCTCGCCATACTGGTGGATCCGCCCCTGTATATCAAGATCAATTGGTATATTTTTGTCTGAATTCTTTCTGGATGATTGCACACAATTTTTTGCACTATAATTGGTGTGTTGCACATTATTTTTAGGTGATTCTGTGTTTAAGCAGAACAAAAGTTTGCTTCCTAAGGATCAAATTGTGACTTGTGAACCTTGGATGAAAACTGTAAGTGTAACTGAGTTTTGTTATGGAAGTCATTTGCTGTTTATGTACTGTGATATGATTGAATATGACCTTGTTGGCAGGTGGAGATAACTGAGGATACTGAATTTCTTGTTATAGCAAGTAATGGGATATGGTAAGTTCTCCTAAAAATAACAGAGATGTTTCCTTGTATTATTATACTTGCTCCCTTGTCCAAAATTCCATGCGGAATTCATCATCTCCAAATGACAGTTATTTTGTTTGCTCTTGTGTTTTGCTTTACCTGCAGGAAGTGGTTGACACATGAGCACATCGCCCAGAAGATTCGACCATATCTCTTAGAAGTGAGTTTCATGCCTCTCTGCTTGTTTTCAATTTGGGTTGTCATGCCCGTTTCATTGACATGGGGCACGATTGTGTACAGGGGGAGACTGATCTGTGCTTTATCTGCAAGCAAGTTTGCATTGCTGCTGCTAATAGCTGTGCAATGAGGGACGACATGACTATTATTCTGGTTCAATTCAAGAAGGATGCCAAGTCAGCCGAGGACAAGGATCATCACGACGTGGCCGAGGATCCCAACCCCGACATGCAGGGAGCGTCAGATGACGAGCTGCAGCCGCTCTTACCTGCATCGTAGATCTTAGCTCCCAGCTTGATGGGCCGTGGAGGGGGCGGATGATGGGAGGTCACTTTCATTTTGTTGGGAGGATTGAACACAACTCAAATATTCTTGGAACTATGTCTGGAATGATGCCCGTGTTCTGTAGACGAGGATGTTTGTAGTTTTTGGACCCTGAGATGATCTGAGCATTGAACTACTACTTGAATTGACCTGTTTTGGACCGTGGTATGGCGCATTCACCACCTATCACGACGGCTGCAAATAAAGCTGGGGTTCTGTACTTCTGTGCTGTGTGGTCTATCCAGCCGACGAAGTTTCTGTTTCTCCCCCTCGTTTCTCTCTGCTCCTGAGCAGGCCGCCCGCCGGCAACAGATACGTCGAGAACTGCGGTGGCACGCGTAGCGAATGTGTGTGTTTCCTCTTTCGTGCACTTTGATGACGAGGTGGCTGGTTCGGACCGCAACCTCGTCAACGCGTTGTACAAATCCCACCATTTGAAGGGAATTCAGCTGCAACTCCGTATACAAATCTCATAACCATGTTGTACAGGCCCTCTCTTTCAAACTTGAAAGAAATGATCGAATATACAGCTGTAACCTCACCCGATTTTTTTGATTTGGTGAGAAGGAACAAGACACATCAGATGCAAGGAGTTTACACACTGTCCCTTAATAAAAAATGAAAACAATCCTGAGACATAAAATTACAGAGCAACTCTGGCACCTGGCAAAATGGTGCTTCACTTATTTGACGACCCCAGCTATTTGCTGAGGAACAGAATGACTTCTCCGTCTCTGCAAGATGTAAACCAGAAGCCATCGTGATCAGATCAGAAGTTCGATGACTACAGGGAGTCAGGGTGGGTGAGATATAAGCGTTACACAAATAAGCAATGCTGTATTGGTGAAAGTCAAAGCAGGGCTTCAGTAAGTCAAAGCAGTCTTACTGATGCCCAAGAGTTTATAGAATGTGCTACATAATGTACAACTGAACTTCATTATCCTTAAGTTACTAGTTTGACAGTCCGGTGCCCTTTTGACCTACATAATGTGCTTTGATACATAACACGTACAGAGAGTTCAGTTGAATATGATACAATTCATATCCGCACTGTACAACCACACACACTTTCAAACCTCCCCGCAATCAAATCAACATACAGGTGTAATCCCTCTATTTCAAATTATAATTTGCTTTAGCTTTTCTAGGTACGTATATTTTATTATATAGGTAAACAACGTATATCTAAATGCATAGCAAAATCTATATATTAAAAAAAACAAAGAGTAACCTTCATCCCTTCACCGAATTTTGTGAAATTTAGTGAGAAGGCAGGCAAAACATATTAGTCACAAGAAAGCTACACGCTGTACGTAGATTCTCAAAAGAAAAATTACACGTTGTCTCTTTGCAAAAATTTGGAAGCTGCAGAAATTACAGGCAGCTCTAGGACATGGATAGCGAAACTGCAGCCGATGCTTTACTTGTCTGACAATGTGCTGAGTGACTGAATCATTTCTCCGTCTCTGAAAGATGTAAACGGGAGATCACGTGATTAGATCACTAGCTACAAGAAGGATGAAGATAGGGTTTAAACAAGTGACACTGCAATAGTGAAGCAGTTTCAGCGTACTTACTGAGGCCCTCCTTTGACTTCCGTTGCTTCTTTCGTCTCCTGGAGCGGAACTTCTCTTTGCTTTCTGCTTCCTCTTCCTCTTTGCTGACAGCAGACCCTGTTATCTGCGCAAAGGATTCTTTGGCGCCAGCAGTTACATCGCCAAAGAAGTCCTTCACCTTGTCGACCACAGTTTTGAGTTCGTCTTTCTTTGGAAGCTGAGATAAATAATCTTACTGTTAAGGACTAGCCAGGAATCCAGGATATTCAAAACATGTAAATGCAAACATTTGCTACCATCTCCGTCTGAAAGCATACGTAATTTAGTTTTGTCCACTAATGGGGCTTCAACTAGAATAATGTCTATGGAATTGTGACAGAACTCGAGAAAAATTAAGGAAACATACTTCAATCACATTGCTTGTCGTCAGAGCAGACCTTATGTTCCCTTTCTCCTGTTCATGTAAATAACAAGTAAATGAAATTGGCCAATACAAAACTTCCTCAAACAACCAAAGCTTCTGCGATTAAGTTTTGAGAAACTACCACAACTTTGTAGCCATACCGAAACTCATTTTCGGTCTTCAGCACCCGGTACTGCTCTTTTGCTGTGTCTATAATCTCATCCTCATCCTTTCCATACATACATTGGAATACACAGCAAAAGGATTGAGATGTTAATTATTAGCACCAGTAAGATTTTCTGCAAGAACAAGTGTGTGGCCATGTGGATGCCTACATATGGTCTATGCAAATACTAGTAAAATTGGATGGCCATTAAGAATGTGTGAACTATGAAGCAAAGGGCTGTTGATCGTTGATTACTTTGTAAATGACGGCGGCGAGGTTCCTGGCGAGCGTGTCCTTGTAGATGTACTTGCCGAGGAAGTTGTCCTTGGCGGCGAGCATGATCTTCGCCGTCGTACCGCCCGTGATGATGTTGAGCGGGTACCAGAAGTAGACCTGCGCTAAACAAAAATCAGAAATCAGAAATCTTGGTCGTGCGCCACCGAATTTGCAGAACCGAACCAGATGGGTAGCAAGAATCCAATCCAATCGAGGGATGGGACAGCAGCTAGAGCTAGGCACGGACATTGGCGGTGCGGATGAAGATGACGAATCGCGGGTTGCCGTCGTCCTCGATTTTCGGCAGCTGCGGCATGCGCCGCTGCTGCTGCATCTGCCGTTCCGACCAGCTCCTCCCCCGAGCCTCCACTACCAGCGCGCGCCTCGCCAGCAGCTGGCCCCGCGGCGCCCCTGCGGCCCTGAGAGCGAGGCGTCCGCCTACGTCGACTGATGACAGGGTGGTCCGGATACGCGCCGGCGCTGGCGACGGCCTCAGCGACACGCCGCCCACCACCTCCATGGATGCGGGACGTGATCCCTCTCTGCTGGGCTGGCGCGGGCGTGTTCCTTCCAGTTGTAGGGGACGGGAGAAGATAAGCAGCTTGCAGGCTTGGAGCTTATCTTGTGGTCGGGAGCTGCTGAGTTGGTTACTGATGTCTGGGTCCACGGAACAGAAGTGGGCCCCGAGTGTCAGTGTAACCTCTGGTGTTTCTGCGGCTCTCTGTTCTCGGACTGGGGAGGTTTTCGCTCGTAGCATACCTGAACAGTTTTTTTTCCAGCTCGCCCGGACGTCCGGACCCGTGTAGCCCGCCGCAGTTCGCCATTGCCCCACCCTCGTTCAGATTCGTCCTATCCCAAACACGCACTCCGCCTTGTATCTGTGCCCGTCGGTCATTCCCTAGGCCCGCTCCTCTCTCTCCACATGGGGGGCACTCGAGAGCCGGGACCCGGTGTGCCCCCTGCCGGAGCACCCGTCCGCCGCCACCAGCGCCCCCCCATCTGTAGCCCCACATCTCCCGGCGCACCGTTCTGAAAAAATTTAAATGCAACATATATCTGAAAAATAGATGAAACACTTGGAACATACACTTGCAATACGTGTGTGGAACACATAAAACATTTTAAAAAATAGCACTTGCAACTTGCAACATGAAACCACTTCCTGCAACATAAGACTGAAACAGCTAAAACATTTTAGAACATATTATTGCAACATATGTGTGAAACATATAGAACATACAGATCAAAATTAATTGCGACATATGTCTGGAAACGGATAAACATTTTGAACAAACGCTTGCAACATGCATCTGAAACACCTGCAACATATGCAACATGTGCAACATCCCTCAATCTACTTTTGCAACATCAAGATGGAACAATTGCATTGAAACATACATATGCAACATAGAGGAGAAAAAGGCTGAGGGCAGCCGCGAGTGACGGCACGTGAGCACCACTGCCACCAGCAGCGAGCTTGGTTCGGCTAGGCGGGCGCACTGGCACCTGCGGCGTGCGCGCGTCACCACTACTAGCGCCACCAGCACCGGTCTTGGCTCGGCCAGGCGGGTGGCACGTGACGGGTGGAACGAGCACCACAGCACCAGCGCGCGACGAGAGGGGGTGAGAAGTGCTCGCGACAGGGGCGAGCGAGCGGCGCCAGATGGGGCACGCGGTAGTAGCGAGGCAGAGTGGCATCCGCATTCGGGACGGGACAGACCAAGTGGCAGCCACAAGACAAAGTGGTGGAGAGGAGTGAGCGGAAAGAATAAGATGGTTTTTTTTTTCTTTTGTTTAGAACGGTTAGGGACGAGGGCGAGTGGATGAGTGATTGATGGGCGGTGTCGCGGCTCACCGTCAGCACCATCCGGGTGAATGGACACCCTATACCCAGCATTATTGTTTTTTCTTTTTTTTCTTTTAGAAAACGTGGACAGGTTCTTGAGCAGCTGATCAGCCTGGATTTCCTGTGTCCAAGAATGTACAGACTCTTACAACACATCGCATGCGAGCTGCCACGTAGCCTGACCACCATGCAGCAGCCCGTTCACACGCCCTGAAGTCCAGTATTTTGGCCCGCACAAGCACGGCACGACCCGCCGTGCCGGCCTAACCTCTATCGGGCCGTTCCTGGGCCGGCCTTTAGGACATCTATACCTTTCAGTCTTCCACTGTAGACTTCGCACTGCGTGTGCCTTGAGCTTCAGCAGGTGTGAAGTGACGCCCGTTTCGACTAGGGTATGCCTTCGTTACCACGTATAGCCGTACAGAAAGAAAATAATACTTTTTATTGTTTATTTAGGAGTATTATTTTGTGGTGTGGATCTCACCACGTATAACTCACGTGCTCTCCTAGGATAAGATTTTGTGTTCTCATCTCTAATCCACGTCATCTTTAGTTGGAGGAGCACTCTGAAGTCATGAAAACATAGAATACGAAATCGTGGTTTTTTTTATGTTGCGACGCACAGGTATAATCATTTTTTAGTATAACATACGGTCATAATCCCAGTATATAATAAAAGAAACATGCAACACCGACGAATAGTAGATAAAGTCCTATTTAGGAGAGTTTCTCTTTAAAAAACATCTTCCGCTTTTACGAAATATTTTGCACTTTAGCTAGGAGTTATTTTTCTATCGCTTTCAAAATAAACTCTATTTTTTATGTCACCGTCTTCAGCTCCTCCCCTCCAAACAAGCGAGCCAAAAGTAGCGGTGCCAAAACAAATCTAAAGGTCCCTTTTGGATACCATGATTAATCCAGATAGGAAAAATCTCAAAATCCCAGAATCTCTTCTAAATATCATGGGATTCTAGAGGATTCTTACACACAAACATGTAATCCAGAAAAACCTTAGAAATTATTTTAATTCAGAATCTATATTTTATAATCCCATCCAAATATGTCTTAAATCGCTGCGCACATTCAAATACGTCAACCGTCGCGGTCGTGACTAGCCACGCATGTCTGTGGCCGGCTCGCCGCCGCTGCGACAACCAACGGATGGCGGCTCGTTGAAGACGGTGGCTTATGCGGGGATGCTCGTGGTTTTTCTAGACGATTGTGGGACGTCGATGTGCAGCAGCGTGGACGGTGCTATGTGCTTTGTTGCAAGTACAGGGTGTGGCTTCCCTCGGTGGCCGGTGCCATGTAGGATGATGGCGGCCCTTGTGCTCTGGAGCGCTGAGTGTCGTTTGATAGTTGCTGCTTTCGAGGATCGTGGGCTCGGTGTTTCTTGTGGCAGTGGATTTGTTGTTGCCTTCTTCGTGGAGATGTTGCTTTTCTATTTTTGTCTTGTAATTGCTTCTTCTCTATTAATACATGCCCGGCATATTCATGTCCCTGGCTTTTTTGTTAAAAAAAACATCAAAAAATAACACTCTTTCCTGAATGTCGCAGAGTCCAGCCGGTGTGAATTGTGTGATGATGACTTCGACGTGCCAACTACCAGGTCCAATCTGCGGTCCAGCACCTGTGGGAACCCGACGCTCCTCTCGTTTGTAGCCGACGAGACCGCGGCCAGAAAGTCCCTGCGCGTTACAGCGCTAACTGAGCCTGCAGGGGCATGGGAATGGGATCAGTCATGGCCTCGTCGCCCGGTGCTGGAGGACATCAGGACATGAGGAGGTGGGCTGGGAGGTTGTTGGTTGGGCAAATGGGCATCAAACTCGTGCAATTCGATCTCGCGAGTCATGACATGCCAATCAGCTCGTCGTCAAAGAGCCGATCACCTCAAAACGCGTCCCAGGTGAGATCGTTCAAAAGATGTCCGGTCAAGTTTCACGAGCGAGCATCTATTTGCTCCTGCCGTCACAGCGCTTTGATTTGACCGTCTCAGATGTTTGAAAAAAGGACCCTTTTCAACTGGTGGACCGTACAGTGTCTGAAGTCTGAACTCTGAACCCATCAGGCGATCTGAACAGTCAAGGCAAATGCTCTACCTCCGCAGATTGTTGACACGTCTTGACAGAATTTAGCCGCATGTACTATTTATGTGTTTGGTTTTCTTGCTTAGTAGTAGCCTGGCTAGGATTGTAGCCTGACTAGGCTAAACCTGGTTTCAGCCAATATGGGTTGGTTGGTTGGTTGTCTGTACTCTCTAAGCCTGACTAGCCTCACAACGTGTTTGGTTGCCTGATATAGTCATCTCTTCTCTGAATTGGTAAGTTTACCCCTTTGAAATATTTCGTCAAACATATGGTGGGCACTGGGCGAGCAGCAGCAGCACACGGCGGTAGCAGGGTGAGCAACGGGCGGCAGCAGGGCAAGCACGACGAGGCCTGAGGCGGACCACGATGCCCGTCAAATCGCGCCTCCTCTGGCGTTGTCCGCTCGAATCGCGCATGGCAGCAGCAGGGCATCCTCCGTCGGAGCACACGACAGCAAGGCATCCTCCACACAGCAGCAGCAGGGCATCCTCCGCACGGCAGCAGCTCGTTCGCGATAGTGAGGTCACCGCGGCCGGCCAAAACGAGCTTGTTCGCGCTCGTGGCTTGCCCGCCGTCGCCCTCCTCCGCTGGTAACCTTCCGGCGGCAGTGAGGTCGCTGCGGCCCGGCTCATTCGCGCTCATGGAGAAGCATCGCGGCGCGCCCGGGCTCGTCCTCCTACCGAGCTCGGCGCTGGCATAGCCTAGCCTGCCGCCCTAGTCCTTCCCAGCCTGACCGAGCAAACAACAGGGGGGAAGGGAAAGCCACTGCGGGGGCCGCCAGTGCCGAAGGGGACGACGAGGAGGTCGATGTCCGAACGGGATCCGCTTGTGCTGCGCCTGAGGCCACGGGGGAGAGGAGCGACATGGTTCGAGCATGGCGCCGGAGGGAGGGAAGACGCAAGAGATCGGGAGGACGGGAGGTGACGGAACTCGCGTCGGATACTGGCTCGGGCCTGGCTTCGCAAAAACGACCAACCTCTACGTTTTCTGGTAGCCGAGCTAACACCCCTTGGATGGCTTACTAGGGCCTGGCTGGAGGCTTGTGCAGCCAACCTAACGGGCTCAAGTTGGTTGCAGCAAACCTGACTAACCATAGCTAAGAAACCAAACAGATCCTACGAAAGTGTCCATGTTGTTATCACTTTTCTCACTTGATCGTGGACTTGTGTATATTCAAAAGTTAAAAACGAAACGGAGTAGAATTTTTGGATCCGTTGCTTGATAGCCTAGGATATAAATACGGAGTAATAATAATAAATAAAATAGTAAGCACGTGCATACTCATCAATGATGTATGGGCAAAACCATATGGTCCACACGTAATTAACTAGTACTATTACCAGTAGTAGCAGTACTATTTTAACCGTTCGTACTGCATGTGACCACATGATGAACCACGTTGCTTCGGGGAAGGGCATCGTGTATTTTGAGCCTCTTCTATTTCTCGAGTAACAAATATTTTTTCAGGCCTTTTATTCTATTCATTCAATATCTAGGCTCATGCCGTATACTCATTCTGTTTCAAAATAGAAGTCATTTTCGTTTTAAGTCAACTTCTTTTAACTTTGACTAATTATGTATAAAAAATATTAATATTAATATTTATAGTATATAATTAGTATTATTAGATAGATCGTTGAATATACTTTCATAATAAACTTATTTGGAGATATAAATATTACACGTATTTTCTAAAATCCTATCTAAAGTTGAGAAAATTTAACTCGTAACGTCCAAGGTTTTGGAACGGAGGGAGTATATGATCGGAGCATTCATCCGTGCCTTTCTCTGCCAGGTGAAACTCGGGCTTTGTTTAGATGCCTTCAAAATTCTAAATTTTTACTTTTCGTCCCATCACATCGAATCTTTAAATATATACATAGAACATTAAATATAGATTAAAAAAATAACTAATTGCATAGTTTGGTTGTAATTACGAGACGAATCTTTTGAGCCAAATTAGTCTATGATTAGACACTAATTGTCAAATACAACGAAAGTGCTACAGTTGCCCAATTCAAAAAGGTTTTGCGTCTAAACACCCCGTAGGTGAAAATCGGCGCGCCGTGCGTCTACTACAGGGCACTGCTCCCAATCATGATGTGACTTGAACCACGATGAGATTTGCAAGACCTGAGATGAATTCGTGCGTGGTGGGATTGGATCTTGGATCAATTTGTGGGTTTGGCTTTTGCGTCAAAAAAAATTTTGTGGGTTTGGCTGTCTTGTTGTGTCTCTGAAAACGTAAAGAGGAAACATCAGCCGAGTATAAACGCCCTTTCGCCACATAAATACAAGCTTGGTACTTTGGTTGGGGTAGTTGGAAAGAGTGAGAGCTAGAAGTTTAGTATTCCCTCCGTCTCGAAAAGAATATAATTATCATTTCTTGAGGAGTTAAACAATTTCAACTATAATCATGTCTATGCGAAAATGTACACCATTTTCTATATCAAATAAATATCATTAGATTGATTATGAAATGTATTTTCATAGTAAATCTATTTGGAGACATAAATGTTGATATTTTTTCTTTTAAAGTACGTTGAACTTGAAAAAGTTTGACTAGTATTAAACCTAGAATTGCTTTTTTTTAGAGATGGATTATTTGTTTTCTTGGGAGCGGTGGGGTTTTGGTGAGAGAGAACAAAAATTTAGAGCACAAACTACCACAGACACTTTCAGGGGTGGTATTTGAGTGGAGGCTATGCTTTCGGTAATGCATTATCATATTATTACTCATCATATAATTTTTCACCTAAAAACCTCGCACCAAACAAAAAATAGGAATTTTCTCGTAAACCTCACACTTATTTCCTCTTTATTTACGAATGAAAGAGATTCTGATAAAATGAAAGCAGGGTTGGTGGACGGTAGCCGCCGGGGGGTGGGGGCGTGGGGCAGGTCAGGTCAACAAAAGCGGACCGGGACTGGAGTGGAGACGGACGGAGGCCGCCGGGGGCCCGGCGTCGAGTCGGCGGGTATAAAAGCGGCGGAGGGAAAGGGAAGCCAGTGGCGCAGCGCAGTGCGATCCCTCCGTCCATCCATCCGTCATTACAAATCCCTCCTCCCCTCCTCCCCCTCCCTTCGTAAATCGCAAAGTCAAAGCTCACCTCGCCAGAGGCTGCCGCCTACTCCGCTCCGCGCTGCGCCTCTCCACAGCCTCAGTGGCTGCTGCGACCCTTCTGTTCTGCGTTCTTGGGTGATCGCCGCCTCGCCGGAGGGTAAGCGCCGTCTGTCTCGACTCTGAACTCTGAAGGGTCGTCTTCTTGTGCCTGGGACAGGGAGCCTGTCTCTGTCAGTTCTTCATTCCCGTGCGTTTATGTTTCTGTGGATCTGCCCGCCGTAGAGTCTTCTCTCGAGTAAGGATGAAAACGGTCGGAAACGGTCGAAAACGGACTTACGATATAGAAAAACGAAAACGGTCGGTTCGGGATATTTCTACATTTAGCAATTAAAGAGTACAAAAAATAATTGAAAATGGTTGTGAAACCAATTGAAACTGACAATTTTTCATATTAAAAAACGGTTCATAATATAGAAAACGAAAACGGTCAATTCGGAATATTTCTGTTCCGTTTTCATCCCTGCTCTCGAGGCCTACTTGTTCGCGGGTTATGATTTTAGTTTACTTACAATTATTCGAAGCACCTTTCTAGGAAAAGAACTGCCTGCGTAGAAATCGTTTAGTTCATCTTCAGGGATAGTGTGATTGTTGGTTCTTGCGGCTGCTCTGTTCCTAGGAGTGGTTGGGGACGATTCTTTTTTTAATAAAAAAATAAATAAAAACCAGCTACTTTAATCTTGTTTTGTAGTCTGCGAGATCTCTTCATCCTCTCGTCTCCTTTTCTACCGTAACTTTCTGATGTAAGAGATCATTAATGATATATGTTTGTTATTTTGTTCTTTTATATACAGTGACTTTAATATGTTCTTTGTACCTCTGATCGCAGAAACATTTTCTCACACGTTGTAGTCATTAATTACTCATGCAATCCTCTCATTGTTTTTCCTTCTCTTAGAATTCACTGCCAAAATAGGGTAACAAACAAATCCTTTAGTGTTTAATAAAAATAAGTTGTACTCATAAAGTTGTGCATTTTGACTTCAGAGAGAACCTTTTGTAATGATGTCAAAGTTTGTTTCCTTACTTTTCACAGGCTACTTAAGTGCTACATTGTATATTTTGTCTCGAATACAAGTGGCACATTTTAATGCCTTCAGTTTTCCTAACATAACAAAAACTTTACAAGCAAATTGCTTACTGCAAAAAAGCATGATATTTATAATCTTGAAGGTTGAAATTTGAATACATGCATAATTTGAACTCGCTTGCACTTAGCATATTTAAAGGTATATATGGAGGATTTTTCTTTCTGAGAGAGCATAAAGTGTCAGTTCCTACTTAATATGATTCAATGTATCCATTTTTCAGCTATGCAGATGAACTGTAGTTTTACTGTAGGATAATTACCATGCTCAACGTAGTAACTTTAGGTTTCTATGACATATGTACAACCCGTTTTATTGATTTAATTTCCCCTAAATATGATGGAGGCCAGTCT
Source organism: Saccharum hybrid cultivar R570 (assembly GCA_038087645.1). Taxonomy (NCBI): domain Eukaryota; kingdom Viridiplantae; phylum Streptophyta; class Magnoliopsida; order Poales; family Poaceae; genus Saccharum; species Saccharum hybrid cultivar. The sequence continues at coordinate 6,484,186 of JAQSUU010000198.1, forward strand.
GGCTGCTTCTTTTTTTATAGAGATAATTTTCCTACCTAGAATATAAACTCATAGTTTTCAGTTAGTCAATTCCTCCCCGTTGCAGTTGTTATGTTTGGTTATTCTTGTTTAGTTTGTGTTCTTTTGAGTGAATGGTCTAGTTGTTTGGTTAGCATGTGTTTAGTTGTCCTCAGTGCGGCAAGCTTGTTGAGTTGTTTTTTAGTTGCGTAGATTTTTACCTTACAGTTTTATGGTTTTTCGTCCCAGTTTTCCCTCAAAAACTAGTCCAATCTCTTCTAATAAAAACAACAACAGAGCATATATTGATATTTAATAGTCCATCCAGTGTTAATTATCTCTAGTATATTTGGGGACAACTTCTGTAGATTTCATTTTTTTAGCAAAAAATCTAGAATTCAGATTTTTTTTACTTTAAAAGTAGTATCTTCAGTATAAACTGACTATCAACTTATCAATCACAAGAGCTCCATGGTATTTTTCAGCAATGTTGATTTAGGATCGCCTTGCCGTCATGACCAAACTGTACTCCTTTTGTTATCCTTTTTTCTGTTCTGTTCTTTGTAACAAATTTTCCTGTTAGGGTGTCTTCTGCAGTGATTTTCTTCATTAACATTGCATATACCAAATTTGCTGGATAGATTCTAAATTAGTTAGTTGATCATATAAAATGTGTGATCAATAGTACCTTCTCAGCCTTTGTAGGTTTTTATCTGAGGGAAGAAGAAAACTGTACAATTCGTCATGTCAGGAGGGTTGTCTGAATCTTCCCCATTATCTGGACGAAATAGCTTTAGTTCTCCTCTGTCAAGTTTCAAGGACCTTGAACTGTCTTCAGAGTCTGGTTGCTTGTCCATTATTGTACTAGGTGCTTCTGGAGACCTTGCTAAGAAGAAAACTTTCCCAGCGCTCTTTCACCTTTTCCAGCAGGTAAGTTAATCATCACTAGCAGTATAATCGAAAATTTCAAGAGAATTACAAACTTCTAATGCAACTGTAGGAAACAAGTGCAAAGTTTGGTCCATCTTTTTTTGGTTATATCAGTAGTGCACACTGCACAGTATAACTGAAAATATTAGAACATCAGAGTATAAATGTACTTGTAAAGTGTAATATGTGCATATATGTGTCTTAGGTTGGCGCATCTACAAACTTGTGAAACTTACTCGCTGCCTTGTTCATATCTACAGGGATTTCTGCAATCTGGAGAAGTCCATATATTTGGGTACGCAAGGTCAAATCTTTCTGATGATGGATTAAGAGAACGCATTCGTGGGTAAGATCTATTTTCCTTGAATGATACAAGAATTCATGTACAGAATCGTTACCTATGTATAAATTGTTTGTCCTGTTTTCTCCTATTTTGGTACAGTGGAAATATTCCATCATTCTTTCTCTATTTGAATATATATAAATGCTCTATTGCTGCAGATACCTCAAGGGAGCTTCAGATGAACATGTTTCTCAATTTTTGCAGCTAGTAAGTTTCTAATATTTTGTATAGCTCCTGAATTCTGATAACTCTTGACTTCTGTAATCATGTTAAATTTTCTTACAGGTTAAATATGTTAGTGGCTCCTATGATAGTGGGGAAGGATTTGAGTCATTAAACAAGGCAATCTCTGAGTATGAAACATCAAAAAACAATGAATCAAGAAGCTATCGCAGATTATTTTATTTGGCATTGCCTCCATCAGTCTACCCATCAGTATGCAAAATGATAAGATCGTATTGCATGAATCCATGTAAGTTACTGAGCTTTCCTGAAATTAATGAAGCTGTCCAGTAAACAAATAGCTTTAAGTGTAGGAAATAGTTGGCTTTGTTGAGAAATAAAGAACCAATAGTTGATATGATGCATTTTTATAATCTTATATAAGTTTTGTCCCTTGTTGGTGGTAGGTTTCATTTTTATCTATTCCAATTTGCTTGTGACTAAAAAGCTTAGTTGTGTTTTTTTGGAAATAAAGAACCAATCTTTTGTATCTTCTTTATAAGTTCCAAGTTTTTCATCTCAAATATTTCTCAAATTTTCAGCACAATAGTTCTCTAAATTGCTCAGTGAGGCTGATGAAAAGTAAAGCAAATGCTAATATGCTATTCATGTAGATCTTTCCTTTGAAAGTTCATGTTGCCTGTAGTTTTTTTTTGGCCTTTTCTGGAAACACTCAATGTTCTGGCATCAAAATTCCACACATAATTAAGAAAGATAACTATATTTTCTGAAGTTCACATAATTATGGAGTTTTTTCATACTAGCTTTTTCCCCCATTCTTTTTTTGGCAGTTGTGCTAAAAATCTGTGATATGAATTATCAACTCATGTTGTACTTTCCAGTTTTTCAAAAAAAAAAACTCATGTACATACTTTCAGCTTCACACACCGGTTGGACAAGGGTTATTGTTGAAAAGCCCTTTGGAAAGGATCTGGACTCTGCAGAGGAACTGAGTGCTGAACTTGGGCAGCTGTTTGAAGAAGAACAACTCTATAGAATTGACCACTATTTGGGAAAAGAGCTTGTCCAAAACTTGGTAATATGTGTGACCCACAGTGAATGGTATATGCTTTGTATATGCAACTGTTTCTCATATTGTCATATTTGCAGCTCGTGCTTCGTTTTGCAAACCGCTTATTTTTGCCTCTTTGGAATCGTGATAACATAGCTAACGTACAGGTAAGATCCTTACCTAGGTGGTTACAGCAATTTATTTCTTTATATATCATGGCTGGATGTTATAAGTTGATACCACATCTTTTGTCAGTTTGTCTGAAGAATTGAATAACATTGATGTCAGAAAGCTGGAATTTTCTGTGATTATTGTGCATAACCTGTGTGCTTGTATGTAATGAATCAATTCTGCAGATCGTATTTAAGGAGGACTTTGGAACCGATGGACGTGGAGGATATTTTGATCAATATGGGTACGTTGGAAGTGGCTACATTCTTGCATGGTTGTTCTTTGCATAAAAATTTGTTGTAAGCACATATGGTTAGGTTATAAAGCATCTGTTCTATACTTTTATGTATTTTATAAATGGTGCGCCACTGCCCCTAATAGGTCCTCTGATCATGTGCCTTTATAGTGTTTTTTTTGGGGGGGGGGGGGGGGCACAAACTGCTTGGTTTATATTTTTTTTCCTTGGAAGACAATTTCTTTTTACTTATTTCCAATTGTTTTTCTGAATTTAAAGTGTTGCTCCAATCCTTGTGCGGTTTAGTTTCGACTTTTGAGAGGGCATGCAATCATTATCATTATTTTTTGTCACTTGGAGGGCCTCCATCTCCATGTGTTGCTTTTTATCTTATTGCAATATACTCGAATCTGACTCCACTTTTGTTGATACAGTATCATTCGTGATATCATTCAGAACCACTTGTTGCAGGTAAATATATCCTTATGAACTTCTTTTGTCTTTGGTTTATAAGTGATTTTTCAGACATTTACCTTTTGATTTCAATATAGAGTAGCACTTGTTTAGTGTGGGGATTGGGGACAAGACAACCCAATATTTATCATCACCAATAGTGCTAATCTTCTGAGTAGACACAGAAGATACCTGTAGTTACATTCATCATAGATATAGCAATGTTATATTCTGGAGAGAGCTCTGTTATGACTCACTCTAATTTGCAGGTCTTCTGTTTGGTGGCTATGGAAAAGCCTGTCTCTCTTAAACCCGAGCACATTAGAGATGAAAAAGTCAAGGTTCTTACTTCTTACATCTTTTTATTTTATCATCTGACAGGAAACCAGCCTCTAAACTTTCTTGATGTGATACTAGATTATGAATCCTTTGTTATCTGTCACTTTTTGTTGCTTACAAGTTGCCTTTTTACAACCAATGCTAGGTTCTGCAATCAGTGGACCCTATAAAACATGAAGAGGTAGTCATTGGACAATATGATGGCTACAAGGATGACCCTACTGTGCCAGATGACTCCAACACCCCTACTTATGCATCTGTTGTACTGAGGGTGCACAATGAAAGATGGGAGGGTAAATGTTACTTGTTGAGTTATTGTTCCCATTGTCAAGCTCTGCAGTCTTCCTTAATCGAACCACCATGTTGTTTTATGACCTGATAATTCCCACTTGCGTCATATGCCAGTGTCATATTTTTATTTTTGTACTAACATGCAAATGACTGTGTCATACAGGAGTTCCATTCATTCTCAAGGCTGGTAAAGCACTAAATTCTAGGAAAGCAGAGATACGTGTGCAATTCAAGGATGCTCCTGGTGACATTTTTAGATGTACGTACCCTTTGTTTTTCTCATTTTAAATGTATTATCAGTAAGTCTATTCCTGCAAGCGCTTCTGACTGTTATTACCAATTTCCTCCTGAGAACTTGATTTGTCTTGTTATTACTACCTTGAATAATTTTGTTTAAATTACCAAATTTCCATTTAAAATTGTCTGTTTGTACTGAACACGACTAATGCTTTGTGCTCACTTTTATAGGCAAGAAACAGGGAAGGAATGAGTTTGTCATACGCCTGCAGCCATCAGAAGCCATGTATATGAAATTAACGGTATATACATTTACTTCTGTAAACTCTAGCTATTGAACTTTCCACTTTGGTCAAGGGAAAAAGGTACAGCAGAATTGTCGATCAAAAATGTCTAAAGAATGAACTTTTGTAGGTCAAGAAACCCGGACTGGAAATGGCAACTGAACAAAGCGAACTGGATCTATCCTATGGGTTGCGGTACAATGACGTAAAAATCCCAGAAGCATATGAGCGTCTCATCTTGGACACGTACGTGATGTTCCATCCTAGTGCTAAATTTGTTTCCAGCACATTCAGTTCTCTGAAACTTTCTGGATAAAATAATTCGTCTTCAGTCATGGTATACTTACCGATGGCTATGTTTTCACAGGATAAGAGGAGACCAGCAGCATTTTGTCCGCCGAGATGAACTGAGGGTTTGTGATTGACCATGCATACGTACTTCCTTTGCAATGGGTTTACTTGTGAATTACTTATTCTGACAGTGTGTTTTATTCTTTGTTGGTCTCAGGCTGCATGGGAAATCTTCACTCCTTTGCTTCACGACATCGATGGTGGCAAGCTGAAGTCTGTTCCATACAAGCCGGGAACCCGAGGACCACAGGAAGCCGACGAGTTGAGCAAGAGGATGGGGTATGTGCAGACCCATGGCTACATATGGGTTGCACCAACCCTTTCTAAGGTTTAGCTGTTTTATTATCATCAGTTGCCGTGTAACCGCAGATGACAGAACGCGGGGAAGAAAAGAGCCCTTGTAATACATGGGTCGTGTAATAAGAGAAACTTCTGCTTGTTGAGAGAGTGACCGTTTACGATATTGGAATAAAAAAAGGATGTGATGTTCTGATCTCAATCTCTGTTTTTAACTTCTCTCCTTTCTTTTGAATATATTGAATTTTCTTTTTCCTTGAGAAGCTTAGATATAAATTGTAATTTTTGTTAATCGCAAAAATAAATGTGATTTTTGTCGTAAGTCAGTGCTATGACAACTTTCAGCAACTGTTCTCACCGAAAATAAAAACTCGGTTTTGATCTGATTGTCACTTGCATGGTCGTGTTCACTGTTCAGTCGTCTGTGTTAAGAGAAATAAAGAACATGCTTATTGTTCGTGAATCATCATCAGTTTTTGCAACAAAAGGCCCGAGGCTTTGTCCGGTTTTTTTTGCAGACAGCCCCAGTATATCGGATAACTTATGACAAGCATGGTGTGCTACGAGAGCAAAGAAGCGTTGCCAGGTTATTGCTAACACCATATACACTCATTCAGTTCTGGTACGTACAGTACAAAGCATTCAAGCATCATTCAGGTAGCACGTCAAAACATGTTTCACTACGTACAGTACAAAGCATTCAAGCATCATTCAGGTAACGCCGCAAAACATATTTCACTGCGTAGAGCAGAAATTAAGCGGTAGTTTGTGCACCCAGTCCACCTACATGAAAAAAAATCTTACAGATCCAATAGCACTAATAAAGACTCAGTGTGTGACACAGCATATATATTGGTAATGAGAACTCTGGCATCTATAATTTCATCTCATTTCTCACTACCAGATTCTCAGCAGGGCAACACTATTTGCTCACTTAGTTTTGATCAGCTTCTTCACTATGTTCTGAAGAGCTGGCGCACTGACACTGCATTTCTGATCAGCGAAGCATGACCTCCCTTCCTCAGCCGCCTTGCACAGCTGCGGATCCATGGGCACCTTACCAAGGAAAGGAACCCCCATTTCATGGCACATCTTCTCGGCGCCTCCCTTGCTGCTATCAAATACCTCACTGCAGGCCATGACCGACAGAAGCTCAGGGGCTTTCTCCTTGATGTAGTTCAGGGCCCACTCTGTCACATCTGTCTCACCCGCCTCATCTGACTTGACGAATCTGAGATCTGAAAGCGGCTGCCTCAGGCCACTCATGTTCTCCACAACACCTAGGACAGGGACACCGACCTTCTTGCAGAAGTTTATCTCTTTCCTCACGTCAATCAGAGAGACCTGCTGCGGAGTCGTGACGATTATCGCACCATCGATTCCTGTGGCTTGAAGGTATTGCACGATCGAGATGTGCTCATCAGATGTTCCTGGAGGAGCATCCACAACAAGATAGTCAATCTCCCCCCAATCGACATCCTTTAAGAACTGCTTGATCAGTCCATTCTTGCGGGGACCCCTCCATATGACAGCATCATCTGGATTAGGCAGCATGAAACCAATCGACATCACACCAAGGTTGGACTCAACATACACAGGTGACCAGCCAAGGTTGCTTTGATGAATATCCTGTCCCTCAAGGCCTAACATTTTAGGGATGCTAGGGCCACATATATCTATGTCAAGAAGGCCAACCTGATGGTCCATTTCAGCTAGGGCAAACGAGAGTTGGGCTGAGAATGTGCTCTTTCCAACACCTCCCTTTCCAGACAAAACTAATAATTTGTGCTTCACAGTAGCCAACCTCTCAACAATAGCAACCACATCTGCAAAATAAAACCAGTCAATAATCAGTTCACTTTCACCTAACACTCAAACAGATATACATGCAGCAAGTAAATAGTGTCCCTGTATATATAATTCATCCATCCACCTACGGATAATGGTATAATCACAATGAACTGCATGCAAAAAATCCTAGCTCAAGATAAATGGCCACCAGCTACAAAAGTTAAGGCAATCACACATTTAACATGCTGCTTTGCACCAGTGAAATGTATCGAAAATAAACTACAGTGACTAAATCACATTTAGAATTGTTGACAATTGCATTTAGGCAAAGCATTTATTTATAGCACTGAAAATTTGATGGTATAGTCTTTAACATCCACTAAGTACATAATCACAGTGAGTGTTTTTTCCTGCTCAATCTGAAATTCTTCGATCCTCAACATTAACTACAAGCAGATGGCCTGTGTACAATGTTCGTAAATCTGCTCATTACTGAAAATGGAGGCAATTCATTGAAGCAGCCTTAGCAATAGCTCAACATACTGACACTCAAGTAGCACAAATTGTAAAATCTCTCATATTCCTACTCCATAGAGAACCTCTCAAAGATCACGGAGATCCCAAGGTAGCTAAGAAGTTCATATCAGAAGTAACAGAAAATGACTGATGATATTTTTCCAAAGAATATTCTTTTTTTCTGTGGTGTGATCTGCCATTCCTTGCAGGGTAACGAAAAGGCAGGTTTGAATCAACAGAGCTTACAACTTAGCATAAAGAAACCTCAAACGCTTGGAACAAGATCCAAATAAGAAAACCACGCACTATTTTAATCTCACCAAATTCAAGATTCAAAGTTAGAACCTTCAATAACATTAGTTGTAGTGGCCTCTTTATATCTTTTTAGATTAAATGGATGTGGCATATGGATATCACAACAGGTCATAAATGAATTCTTTTTACAGGAATGAACAGGTCATAATGAATTGTTTGTAAGGAATTGAACACATAGATGAATTGTTTTACAGGAATTGCATTTTCCTAAGTCTCCACCACTGCCCTCACTGTGTTTTTATGCTAACAGACAAAACTTTGAAGAAGTCACAAATTTAACTGCTTCAAGATTTAATTAATCAATTGGATTCGACTGGACGCTGAATGGGCACTTGTCCGGTGAAAATCTTTTATTAGGCAGCTGAAAACTTCAGAATCAACTCCCTTCGTTTTTTGGACATTGACTACTCAAAAGGCTATGATTAACAGTACAATTGACAATAAAGAACATGCTAAAAGCCTAATCACTAGGAAAAGTTCACCAACTATGGTTACCACAATCACACATTATAACAATTTAATAACGAGGCTTTCCTTGTGATCTGTCAATCCCTATAGCGCACAGTGAACACAGGTTTGAAACAACAGAATCTACTATCTAGCAAACCCCTCAAATAATTGGAACAAGATTCAAATATGAAATCTAGACACTCTTCTAATCTTTCTAGCCAAAATTAAACGTCCATCCATGTTTGAACCTTCTTTAGCAGCAGCTGTAGCAGGATGTGGCATCAGGAATTCAGGATATCAGGTGGCCCCCTGGATATTACTACATGTTTGGATCACAATGAATTGCTTTACAGGAACCACATCATCCCAAACCCCTACCCTTCTTCCCCCAGCCAGTCACATTGTTTAAATACTATTCTGACAAAGTTAACTTACTTTGAACTAAATTTGATTGCTTCAACATTCAATCATATAACTAGATCGAGCAAGTTTTTTTTCTCGAAAAACGCAGATCTGCGCATCATTATATTAAGAAGAATATGGGTGAAAGAACCCAACACAAATACACCACACAACCCAACACAACGCACTCATACACACAACTGAACCCAGCAGACACGGCTCACCTAAGCTGGCTGAAAGGCGACCCACACAGACCTAAGAAAACTAATCTCCTGGGAGGTGGGCTGACAAGAGCGAAAGCCCTCGAGCCCCTGCCAAGGTCCACAGTCGGCGTTCCTCACCAGTCATGGCTAAAGCCCCAGCAATACTTGGAGCCGCTCCATCAAAAACACAACGATTGCGATGGTTCCAAAGAATCCAAGCCCCCAGCATGATTAGGGAATTAACCCCTTGCCTTAACAGCTCAGAAGTAGTACTATTAGCTCTGTCCCACCACTCAAGAAAGGAGTTTTCACTAGGTTGTGGAGATAAGGCCTGGAGACCGTCCTGCCTTAGCAATAGATCGAGCAAGTTACATGTCTAGTGCAAATCCAGACTCTTTTATTGGTGCTAATATTTCTGATTCAAATCCCTTTGTTTTTGGACCTCGACTGCTCAAAACTGCATGCTAGTTCCTACTAGTACTTATAAGCACTTGCAGCTGTTTTAAATAAATCCCTAAATCTAAAATGCTTTAGGGGGATACTGAAAATAGAACATACCAAATCCACAACCACTTTTTTGTAATAAAATGTAACTAAACTAAGCCAATTCTCATCAAATAAAATGTAACGAAATGATATGACGGAGATAACAGTGAGCCAGCACCAGAGGAAATCACATAATCGAATGGAATTGGATTAGTTACCGGGATCAGGGCCCTTGGGGGCGGTGGCGCAAATCTGCTGGTTGGGGCACCCAGCGCAGGCATCCGCCTTCCCCGCCTCCTCCGACTGCGTTCCAGGGCAATCTGCGCAGCACCAAACAATGTTCAGAAACACGAATACCCTTGAACCAAGCTTGGGTAAAGCAACCCAGCAATCGAAACAACTGCACGGTGCCCTGAAACTTCGCATCTATACATCAGATGAAACAAGGAAAGATTCCACCCCTTCTGGTAAGAAAGAGGCGATCAAACTCCAGAAAAACATGGCTGCAGAAAGCCGGCCCTAAACGCAAACAAGGGAAGAGGAAGAACGAGGCCACCGGAGGGCACGTGGGGAATGATTCCTTACGCTCGTTCGCATCGTCGGGGACGTCGCCTTTGCCGCCGCCGTTCTCCATCTGTCTCTCCCCTTCTCCTGCAGTTCCTGAACTGGGGTTTGAGTCGTCTCGTGGTCTCGGTGTAGGGCAGTGGTCTCCGCTTCGCCTGGCCGGCGAACGGGAGAACGGAGAGGAGAGGGAGAGGGACCGACCGACCGCTGCAGAGTGCAGAGAAGACCCACAACGGGAGCGGCGTGCTGCTGCGTTAGGCTGTGTGAACGAGCCGAGGCAACCAGATTTTGGCCTTCCGGGCTTCTGGACGGGTGCGACGCTGTCCGCATAGCGTGCACAAGTTTGTCTCCGTGGCTCTGACCGTCGTTGCTTCCGTCGCTAAAAGTAAGCAGCTAAATGTACCGCTGGTTGATCTGTGGTGAGAGAAAAACACAACTGAAAGCTCAAGCGAGTAGGCTGGTCATTCTTCTGCCTTGTTGCTCTTTCAACAGTTCATGACTGATTTTCATGTACCAAAACCTCATGTGTTTTTTTTTCTCCATCAAGGAGGAATAAAACATTTTATTACTTTGTCGCTTTGAGGGTCCAAGTCCAACCTGAAGATTTTTTTTTGCGTGACATGTTTGAACATGTTTTTGTTTTCTCACTCTCTAGGCAAATTCTGTTCACTCGTCGGAATTGTTCGGTGGTTATGGTGAAGTTCATAGTAGGCTAAGGAGAATCATCGTTGCTGAAAACATTGAGGAGAATCAATGTTGCTGAAAGATTGAGCCATATTTCCTCTGTTCGACACAATCACTTGTCCGATAGTAGAACACGATAAGTGCCACTAAATTATCCCATCTAAATCAAATTTTATCGTTGACAACTTAACATTAGTCCATTTGGACAGAGTAATTCCAATAATCGTTGGATGAGCCACACACACGTCTAAAAGCGAAAACACAAGAATCATAATTTAACCACAAGTGGCGAGCCATGCACCATGACAACATCTCATTTCATATCTTAGCATAAATTAGTAACGGTTTACAAAATATAATTAATTGCATCTGTGTTGGCAATGGAAGGTTTTGGTTGTCACACTCATGTGGTTCATGGACCACCCTAAAATTTAGTTCAAGATTAAATTATAGTAGAGGAACTCTCCAAAATCATAAAAATTACACATGGACCACTCTATAATTTGGTTTTACATTAAAATGGATGTGATCTTAACTACGCCATTGTACGTACGTCTACGTATATTAGTAAAATAAAAATGGGAGGTGATAACTACCGAGAGTCATACCGAGCCAGCGAGCCGAGCCCGCTCGGCTTGTAATCCAGCGTCCAGGCACAGAATCAGGCACCCACAACGTCCACAGAATCTTTTGGCATCCCACGGCCGCCGAAAACCAGCTCGGCCGATGGTATCCTTTGCCTTTCTTCTTCTCGTCCAAGAAAAGAAGCGCAGACTGACCCGCGCCACCGCACAACAGGAGGACTTCTCTCCCACTTCCGGTGGGCCCGAACCCAGCAACGGTCCAGGGTTTCGTTCGACCCATGGGAAGCTTCTCGAAACCATCGGCCGCCCCGGTCTCGTTCCTCCTCCAGGCCCCCACTTGTCATCCACACGTCCTCACGTCTCCGCCCCCACCATTTTTACCAAAGCCAGCCGCAGCCGCAGCCGCCTGGCCTAACCCCAGGACCCCCAGTGCCCTTTCGCTTTATATATTGGCCCCTCCGATCCATTGGCCGCATCACACTCGCGAACCCCATTCTCGATCCCGTTTGAAATCCATCCGTCCTCGTTTCCTCCGTCCCGCAGCCTCTCGCCTCATGGGTAATGCCGTCGTTCCCGCAATCTGGTTGTGTTTTTGGATTATTTTCGCTGATTTTTTTTTGTTGGTTTGGTTGGTTGTGTTGGTGCTCTGGTATATGCAGCCAAGATCAAGATCGGGATCAATGGTAAGTTTGCGGCCTCTGATCTGAGTTATGATGTATTTGAGCTACGCCGGTCGTGTGGGTTTTGATCGGTTTTCTCGTTGGTGCAGGGTTCGGCAGGATCGGAAGGCTGGTGGCCAGGGTGGCCCTGCAGAGCGACGATGTCGAGCTCGTCGCCGTGAACGACCCCTTTATCAGCACCGATTACATGGTATAGCCCCTGGTATCGCTAATCGCTTGATCTGGTACCAAGAGAGTGTAGTAGATGCTTGTTCGATGGTAGTAGATCTGTAGGTTTATACGATTTGGTGTTTGGTTATGTAAGATATGGGATAATGTATTAGTAACGATTTGTCCATGTCTCGAACGTCTGTTGTATTCTATGGGATTATTAGTAAAGGGGATGCGTAGATCTGATGTAGATGTCATTTTTTATGTGGACTGGTGTTACACTGTTACCCACTCTGTCATAAGTACATTGACATGATTGTAATTGTTGATGGATTATATAGCAACCCTAAAGTGCATAAATTAGGTCGTTGATCTGATGTAGATGTCATTTTTTTTAAAAATGTGGACTGTGTTATCCACTCTGTCGAGCACATTGACATGATTGTAATTGTTGATGGAGTATAGGAACCGTAAAGTGTATATATATTTATGTTGTTGATCTGATGTAGATGTCATTTTTTTATCTGGACTGGTTGCCCACTCTGTCATAAGCAGATTAACATGATTGTAATTGCTGATGGATTATAGAAACTCTAAAGTGGTTATATATAGGTTGTTGATCTGTGGATGCACGTATCTGTGCTTTGCTTGACTGCCATGTGCTTTGGATTATTATGTAGGCTATCTGTTATTTCTAAGGTTATATGTTAAGGTTCATTCGAATCTTATGATCTTCATTGTTGTTGATGTAATAGTGTTTGAAGTATCAAAATATGTATTTTCTACAGAATTTTAGTTCTCTGAATCTTCTTATTCTTGCATTTGTCAAGTTGATTAGTTAAATTACACCAACTGGGTCTTCTGTTTTAGGATTTTGAGTTTGACTTTGCTCTTGCAGACCTACATGTTCAAGTATGACACTGTCCACGGACAGTGGAAGCACAATGAGCTCAAGGTTAAGGACTCCAAGACCCTTCTCTTTGGTGAGAAGGAGGTTGCTGTGTTTGGCAGCAGGTTTGTTACCATTCCTTTCCATATTAATTTGCTTCATACCCAATTAAACCATTGTGGGGCTAATGAGTAATGACCTGGTTTGTAGGAACCCTGAGGAGATCCCATGGGGTGCCGTTGGTGCTGAATATGTTGTTGAGTCTACTGGTGTTTTCACTGACAAGGAGAAGGCTGCAGCTCACTTGAAGGTACAATCTTCTACCTATTGTGTTATTCTAGGGTATATACCTTATTAGTTCTAGTGATGGAAGCATCTGATGGTTTTCCTGTTGCTTTTACAGGGTGGTGCCAAGAAGGTCGTCATTTCTGCTCCTAGCAAGGATGCCCCCATGTTCGTTGTTGGTGTCAACGAGAAGGAGTACAAGTCTGACATTAACATTGTCTCCAATGCTAGCTGCACAACCAACTGCCTTGCTCCTCTTGCTAAGGTGCTTATGTTGCTTTACTGCTGAGATAAATTGCTCTTAGGGATCCTATATTATCTAAAATTGGTTATTTATTTTTGCTGCAGGTCATCAATGACAAGTTTGGTATCGTTGAGGGTCTGATGACCACTGTTCATGCCATCACTGGTAAGCTTTGCAAAATTGGTTAAATGGAAAACCTGTTTAGCAATCTGTTTGTGGTCTTTAATGTGGCAAATGTGGATCCTTGCAGCTACCCAGAAGACTGTTGATGGTCCCTCATCTAAGGACTGGAGGGGTGGAAGGGCTGCTAGTTTCAACATCATTCCCAGCAGCACTGGAGCTGCTAAGGTTAGAAACTGAACCTTCCTTTTCCTTGCGCTTTTTACAACATGTAATCATGAACTGCCTACATGCTTTGCATGAAAAAAATAATGTGAAATAGTGTATATTCTCAACTCTTCTGAGAAGACAAACAAGTCATTTACATTTTGTTCAAATCACTTCTGTTTCCTGTTTTTTGTGTCTTTTAGTTTGTATAAATAAAAACTACTTTATGTCCTGCAGGCTGTTGGCAAAGTGCTTCCTGTCCTTAATGGAAAGTTGACTGGAATGTCTTTCCGTGTCCCGACCGTTGATGTTTCTGTTGTTGATCTGACTGTTAGGCTTGAGAAGTCTGCCACCTATGATGAAATCAAGGCTGCGGTCAAGTGAGCTAGCTTTCTGGCATTGTGGAGTTGGTTTTTTCATTAATGTGCAATAATATTGTGCTCAATGCAACTTTCAAATGAATGTTGAATTGTTTTAGATGGTCATACTTGCTAATCTTGCAAATATCTTCACAGGGCTGAGGCAGAGGGTAGCCTCAAGGGCATTCTGGGTTATGTTGAGGAGGACCTTGTTTCCACCGATTTCCAGGGTGACAGCAGGTGTGCTATACATTCCCTACTACTTGATATCTAATCTTCACCATTTTCTGATCAGTAGTTAATTGCTGGGGACCTCAGGTTACTCACATTGTTCTTTCGTGATTCTCTCTCAATCACAGGTCTAGCATCTTTGATGCTAAGGCTGGCATTGCCTTGAACGGCAACTTCGTGAAGCTTGTGTCATGGTACGACAACGAGTGGGGATACAGGTTAGTTGCCTCTAAGATTATCTGACTTTGACTAGAGCTTATGCGCACTTCAAATTTTAAATCCTGACTTAATGTCCGTCTCTTTTCAGCACCCGCGTGGTCGACCTGATCCGCCACATGAACAGCACCAACTAGATGAACGAGCTGAAGGTCTGGTGATACAAGGGAGTTGGTGTTTCTTCACCGGAGAAGGTGCTTCCGGGAATAAAAGTTTTCTATCTATCGGATTGTCTGAAACTATGTTGGGTGTATTGTATCGTAGTGGTTGGTTGAGCATTGAATGGCTCATATTTTGTCAGGTCTATCTGCCGTCGTTAAACTTCTAATCTATCATTATATTTCAGTTTTGCATTTTGCACTCCTTTACTTGTGTCTTTGCCGTGCCATTTCACTTAAATGTTCCACGTCCTTTCTTCCTTCACTTGCCTTTTTTTTTTTATAACATTCACTCTATTTGGTTGCCGGCCTCTTCATAGTTCCACGTCTTTTATTCCTTCACTTTGGTTGCCGTCATGCACCTGCCGTGGTGGAGATTGCCATAGATGTAAGTCCGTTTCTCGTACTTATGTTAAAATTTATTAACCCTTTGGCACGGCCAAAATTTTCTTCAAGAAGCAGATATGAAGATCCTTGTAACGTAGGCGACAGGTGAGTTGATCGTCACACGATTAAGGTGAAATAGTAGTAGAAGATAGTTGGCCATGGAGCAGTAGATATTGAGATGGGTTGCTGTTTTCATATCTGTGCATGAGAGAAGGCAACCACTGTGCTCGCCATGTATATTGGCAGTACAGGATCAGCAGTATGCAGTAGGAGGAGGGCCTCGATTTCCATAGCAAGCAAGAGTTGTGAGGCAGTGTAGAAAAGAAGAATAGATACGTATATGCAAGTAGTACAGTGGGAGGAGATAGTAGAATAAAGAGAACAGCAGTATCTCCTGGAGCAATGACAGAATTAGTGGGAGCGCAATCAAAGAGGAAGCTTGGAAAGTAATAGGGGCTGAACGACAACAGAGGTACAGATCCGCAGTCGCCTTTTTTTAGATTATTACCCTTTTTAGATTATTAATAATGACTGTGATCAGCAAAAATACAGAGGAGTGCCGTGTCACTTGCTGAGAGCCAGCAACAGCATGCCAATGATGTGGCCCGGCAGCAGTGTGGAGTCAATTAATTTGATGGTGAGCAATGACAGCTTGTACGTACCGTTCAGTGAGTGAGGTGAACGGGTTCGGGTTCACACCGGCAGGATAAATTTTCAGAGATGATGGGCCGCAGCATATCGTAATTTGGAGCTAGCAGTAGATTATTTTAGCTGTACAGATCATTAACACCCTGATTTCCATGGGCTGCGACAGAGCTAACAAACATGTTCAGAGTTTGGAGGCAAAATTACGACTACCGGTGCATGTCAGTAATGTGGCCCAAGCATTTATATACTGGTTTAGATTAATCAGTGGCTCAGTGTATATGCAGTACATTCACTCAAGTAACCCCTTGATGGAATTTTGTCACCATTGGCAGACATGAATTCCTCCAAACAGATAGCGCAACAACTGGCCAGTTGTGGAGCCGGCAACCCTGCACATAGAAGAGCATTACTTAATACAACAACCTTAACTTTCTCATTAGTATAAGCTAGTAGATCTACCATTTCAAGAAAATTACCATGGTTCATTGACTTGGCAGATTCATCATGTCCACGGAAGGGATAACTTTGGAATGCTAACCATCGGATGACATTAATTAATGTTTTAAGCCGCAGTCTATTTGCACTAATCTCTTCACTTATTTACTTCTCTATCACTAGTACAATATGGTATAACCGATTCTTCAAATTGTCATTAACATTTAACAGAATATTGATGAGCTGAACCACTCTCTCCCATGTGAGTTTTGAGGGCACAATTATTCCGACTTTAACCTCCTTCCGGTTCTTGAAACCTTTTCACTATAAACACATTAGATCCTGTTCTTCCTACTGGGTTTCTTTGAAAATAGAAAACAAGGGGAAAGCAAAAGGCTACATCTTGTGTTGATCAGTATTCTAACTAAGGAAAAGATTTGAACCACTGTGACTAAAACCTACGTGGGTGGCTCTCTCGACCAAGAGGGTGGTACATCCTTAAGAAATTGGTATGAACCATGTTTTATGTATTCTTTAATAACATGTTCTTGTTTATCTGGATGATAAGTTTGAATTTGACAATATAAGCCTAGATATTGTTCTATATCTAGATCTAAACAATTTACTCGTTGGCATTGAGATGTTGGTTGCTCTAGAGCTTCCTTTTCTTTTGTATCCTCTTCTCGTTGTGCAGCAAGCCAACTAGCTACTTTATCTTCCTCAGAGTCATTTTGTCCTTGATCTGTTGCTTTCTTGTAAAAAGATTTGATTGTCTCCCTTTTAGAGATTTTATGGTTATCTCTCAAAATAAAAGGATGCAATTAGGAACTGCGACCAATATGTGTAGACTATATTCCAACTTGAACAAATGAGATTAAAAAAGACTGTAATTGATACGTCTATACTTGATCTAGACCTTGTGAGTGTTGCGATCGCTCGTGCTTCATATTTCTTGCCAGCCGACTGCAACATGCAAAACCGCACAAGTCTTCGATGTCGCAGCCATCATCGACCGATCACGAGTTCACAAGTCGCACGACGATTGAGCCACCCGGACCAAGGTCACCTGAAAAATTGTGGTAGAAATTAGGGGGGGGCACTGCCCCCTTGCCTCCCTCTAGACATAGTCACATATCCACTATATTATCTCAGCTGGATTCCTACTTGATGGCGGTTGGTTGGAATCAGCTTCGCCGACTTTTGCAAATCTTCCGATGTTTGCATCTATCAAATAATTAACTCAGGGGGGTGATACCAAATTGTCAAAGAGCTCTAGCAAATCTTAAATTTCGTAATGTATTCTCTAAGTTCTTAAAATCCAAAGTAATGGCACAAATTATCATGGAACCATAGTAACTAGAATCATTGTTATTCTTTCCATAACCTTGCGAGTTGGACAAGGGCAGGGAGAAGGGGGCTTAAGCCCCCATACCCCTGTGCTATAATGTAGCCCAAAAAACACCTCCATTTTTATATGAGTTTTACTTTGCCAATCCTTTATATATTGGCCCTTAACCAAGTTAACTAGTTTTGCTTTTAGTTTCACAAAGTTTTCTAAAAAGGTGCTTTAAGATATTATGTTTGTGGCTACTGGAACGCTTAACACAAAATTGATGCGTATGTTTATGGTGTTATTCTTATAGAGGTCGTTATAGGAAGAAAGGTTATTGATTAATTCTTGCCTGAAGATGACATATATCGTACCAATCTTACTTAACCATGAAAAATTTTGGAAGGTTGTAAACCCCACACTAGAGTTAAATTGAGCACACCTATTGGAAATAGCGACCCTGTTTGCCATTGCACTGCATTACAACCAAGCCAGAGGCTAGTGATGAATCATTGCGTAAACATTCTTTCCAATACGGTGGATCATTGGAAGTCAATCCCAGTAGATGAAGCCAGAGACTAGTGATGAATCATTGCGTAAACATTCTTTCCAATACGGTGGATCATTGGAAGTCAATCCCAGTCGATGATGACGAGGGCAAAACAAGCAACATGGCATTGCGTGAGGTTGTAGAATAATGAAAGAAAGAAAGAAAAATCCGATATATCTACATCAGTGCAAGGGAGAGACTAAAGCGTCGGCGTGAGTGGGGCTCGAGCGCCCCTCCCCACACACAACCCCCACCTTGATAGATCTGTCACTGTCAATATATTATGTTGCCTACTTACCCGTTGTTGTGGAGTTGGTTGTAGGCCCAAATACATAGTACAATAGGTATTGATTAGAAGAGAATTTCTTATTTGCCATTAGATAATGAGTTTGTGTCCTATTTTCCATGGAAAAGTTTTGTAGTATTTCTTATCTGCCATCTAATTTAACTTTTATCCTATATTTTGCACTTTCCTTTTATTAGCGTCCGTCAAAGTATGTGACCATTTAATCAATTAATAATTAGAGGGCTTGTATGATTTGGTGAAACTGCCTTTATGGGACTCCTGTCCGTCAACTAGTGATGTTTCATGGCCCACTTCTCTTTTGTGCAATCCTATTGCAATAATGCTTTCTCTACTTATAGAATGATGGACTTGAAATTTTATAATTGTTCAATTTATGGAAAATAAAAAAGACCATTTTATTTCCTCGTATATATTTTATTTATTAGTGTAACGACCTGGTGTGCATTTAGTTCATAAGCATGCATCATGAGCATTGCATCATCAGAACCCATGTTTTTAATAAAATCTATGTGTAATGTATTGTTAAGGCCAACAAATCTGCATGCTGGCGGACAATACAACTAATTAAGTTGTCTGACGGTCCGACAATTACTTTGGTAGTCTGATAGCTAATTCAATGATCAGTCAAAGTCACGCTCGGACAGATGGTCTAACATGGACACTGGACAGTTCTCCAGAACATGTCAACAAAAAGAGTTATGCAACCTCTGAGCTGTCCAAACCACACCACTCTTGGCCCTGCATGTTAGCACGAGATCGAATCACCAGGACCTTCTACCCACTCTCACTCTTGCCATACACTCCTGTCCCCTCCCTCCCTCTCTCTCACCAAGAACACAAGAATCTCTCGAACCAAGAATACGAAGAACTAAGAAGAGGGAACTAAAGTGGAAGAGGAGAAAGGAGAAGGAAGAGAAAGGCCAAGGAGGACATCAAGATATTGCAGCCCCATTCCCAAAGACCTTCTCCATAGCTAGGGTGGATCTAGGAGAGCTCTCACCCTCTAGCTTGGTGGGAAGGAAAGGGGCAAGGGGGAGCAAGAAGAGGGATGACCATTCCCAATCCCTTGCGCTCTAGGTACGCCTCTGCGTCGGTTGTAGCGTGTAAGCCGGTGTTGCGCCCCTCCACTCGAGATAGCCGAGCCCACACTATTTGCGCTTGTAGACACATCCCCTTTGATAGAGGTAGCTGAGCACGCATCGCTTGTGCCTGCAGTTACTCCACCTTACTCATGCAGAAGGTCGAGGCCCGTATCCATGTCCTCCATTCGTGCTAGCGCCACCAGTGGCGTTGTATCATGACCTAGCACTATGCACGAACTACCACTCCCACGCCAATGTTGGCTAGCACTACGCGCATCTGGGTACGGCTCCGCCTCCCACCGCCCTCATGCTACGCACTCGCCATGTTGACCCTACAGTTTGGGTTCCTTAACACAAGCACAAAGAGGAAGAAGATGAAGAGAGAGCATCGGATGAATGGGGATCATCGCAACTGAGGATGCAACAACGTGGAACTATAGGAGAATGAAAGAAAATGGTATGTGTGTAGTTAGTGACACTAATGGGTAATTTTCTCACAACTCTATGCTGCCCCTACTTCATGAGGAGGCCCGAAACAACAGATCTTATTTTGGCCCGAGCCTAACCCCGTCTGCAAAATGCTTAGGTATGCCTTTAGGAGATATATATAAAAAAAGATGATGGTCTTGTAACTTTTTGTGGACGGAGTTTATAGACGGTATATTGGCTAGCGAAGTGGAGCAGGAGAAAGTGACCCTAACAGGGCTGTCGGGCGGAGTGAATGTGGGCCGGTCTCCTCGCATCAAGAACGGAAAGGAACCTATTGGACAATCACCTATTGGTCCAGCCGCTCATCACCTCCCAAACGCGGCGCACTTCCTATCCCTCCGCCGCCGATACGGCAGCTCAGCACTGCTGACCTTGAGGTCTCTCTAATCAACTGCCGCCGGGAGCAACAAGCCTCGGACATCGTCTCCCGATGCCTCTGCGCGGTCTCCGGCGCTGGGGCCGTTGCTGCGAGGCCGGGAGGACCCTGCTACGCCTCTCCCTCCGCAGATCGTCGTCGTCGTCATCGTCCGCCGCACCTCCGAACCAAAGTTCCAACAGCGCCGCACTCACGGCGGAGGAAGAGGCGGCGGCCGCAGAAATCAAGAGCTCGCTCCTCAGGGCGCGCAAGGGGAGCGTCGAGGACCTGGTCCGGACCCTCGCGGCGGAGTGCTCCGAGGTCCGGCTGACGAGCGGCGTAGCGGACAGCCTGCTGCGCAGGTGCGGGGACGACTGGAAATCCGCGCTGGGTTTCTTCCTGTGGGCGCAGTCGCGGGGCGGCGGCTACTCGCACACGCCGTACGCCTGCAACCGGATGGTCGACCTGCTCGGGAAGATGAGGCAGATCGACCGGATGTGGGATCTGCTGTCTGAAATGCATTGCAGGGGGCTCGTCACTGTGGACACTATCGCTAAGAGCATCAGGAGGCTTGCAGCTGCGAGGAGGTGGAGGGATGCCATTCTGTTGTTTGATCAGTTGGAGGACTCGGGACTGGAGAGGAACACGGAGACCATGAATGTGCTGCTGGATGCGCTCTGCAAGGAGAAGAAAGTCGAATTGGCGCGTGAGGTATTTGCCATGCTCAGCACACATATCGCACCAGATGCTTACACTTTCAACATCTTCGTCCATGGGTGGTGCAGTGTGCGTAGAATTGATGAGGCAATGTGGACGATCGAGGAGATGAAAAACAGGGGGTTCCCTCCTATTGTCATCACATACACTGCTGTTCTTGAGGCTTACTGTAAGCAGCGCAACTTCAGGAGGGTCTATGAAGTCCTTGATTCCATGGGTGCTCAGGGCTGCCATCCGAATGTGATCACTTACACAATGATCATTACCTCACTGACAAAATGCGAAAGGTTTGAAGAAGCTCTGAGTGTTTCTGACAGAATGAAGTCCTCTGGTTGTAAGCCTGATACCTTGTTCTACAATGCCCTCATCAACCTTCTTGGCAGAGCAGGTCATTTGTTTGAAGCTAACCAAGTATTTCGTGTCGAGATGTCAAGGAATGGTGTGCCCCGTAATGTGGCCACTTATAACACCATGATATCAATTCTCTGTCAGTATGGGCGAGATGATGATGCTCTCGATGTGTTGAAAGAAATGGAGGCACAATCCTGCAAACCTGATCTTCAGACATACCAACCACTTCTTAGACTATTGTTTGGTAGAAGAGGGCAAGCTGGTGCCATTCACCGTTTGTTGAGTGAGCTTCGTGATAGGAATGGTCTAGGATTAGATCTTGATACATATACCCTTCTGATCCATGGTCTTTGCAGGGTCGGTGAAACTGATTGGGCTTATCAACTCTATGATGAGATGGTAGGTAGTGAAATTGTACCTAGACCTAAAACATGCGAGTTACTTTTGAGTGAGACTCAGAGACAAAACATGGAAGTGTACGTGGAAAGAATCCGGAATGATGTAATTTCCTTTGGCTTTTCTCCGTAACTGTGAGAGCATTACCTTCTCCCATGTGATTCATTTGCTAGTCATTACTCATTAGCTAATACTATGCAACAATCTCTAACTTAGCATTATAACTAGAATTCAAGAGGCATCTTCACACAACAAAAGATGGAGCATCTACTGTTTTTACTTTTATATCATATTTTTTTATTCATGGTATTATAGCAAGGTTGAGATGCTCATTTGACTGCAGATGATGATCCTTGTACTTAACCAAGAGCCATGAGCCCATGCTATTGCATTTCCTTACTTTTCTTGCGAAAACGTGCTATTACATTTCATGTGACTATTTTGTCAATTACTGAGTTTGGTGTTCTAACTGTGGCACCATTCAGTATGTTGTCTCGTATTATATTTATGCATTAGGTGATATCAATAGTGTACATGCCTATATAATAACTCTATGTCTCTAACTGCACTGGTGCATAAGTAGAATTTTCCGCATTGTACATGTTGATTCACTTATTGTGTGTTTGAGAAAACATCAAAACAATATGCTTTCTGTTTAAAGTGTTGATTCAAATAGAAGCTCACTGAACTCAGGTACTTGTAGACTTACAAACGTGTATCATATCTACTTTATATAACATTCTTACTGTGGAAAATATGAGGAACATCCTTACATTTGACTACAATTTATCTGTTATTCAATATGGTTTTAAGTGACATGCTTTCATTTGACTACAGTTTATCTTTTTCAATATGGTTTGTCACTTCTTTCAGCGCATCATTATTTCACCTTACTTTGCTCCCCAAACCAATGAGTGTTTCATGGTATAAACCTTCTGTGGTTGCCACTTATGTTAGGTAATCACAATCATGGTCAATTGAGTATCTGTTTTATCATTCCACAGCTCTTGGTTGCCTTCTGCATTTAGCATGTAATTAATACTCTCTTACGATTTATTTTTTGAGGGATTCTCTTAAGATTTATCAAGAATGAACTTGGGAAAGTTAATATACCATCCTGTTTAGGGTAGCTATGTCTGTGTAAAATATCGTTGCTCATTATGGACAACTAGAAAGATAGGCGCCCTTCACCGCGCCCACTGTTGATCAGGGTTGATAGTTTGCCAATAATAATAAAGGTAGCCCCTTTTTAAAAGAAAAATACAATAGTATCCACTGTTTCCAGTTGTAGTAACTTGACTTGAGAAATAGCAGTCACACGCATAACTTGAATAATTTCTCCCAAAGCACTCCACGGTCCGCAGTTCGGCAAGGTTGCTGCAAAGCACTCTCCCACCAGTGTCAATAGCCAGCGATTTCTTCAAGCAGCACTGTGTGTTCAGAACCCAGGTTCCAATGAATGATGGCCATTTAGACAGGACAGGAGCATTTCGAAGGTTGTAGCTATACAAACTGATCACCATAAATCAACAGACTTGTATTCTTTTCCTACTGGCCTCTTGTGTTTGTTTCCATTTGGTCTGCACACATGCACACCGACTTTCAAGAAATGAGAATCCAATACAATGATATTAGTTTTGAGAAAACAGGTGTACATCAGGGTAAAAGATGAACCATGAAGCATGCAAGCACAAAAATTTGGCAGCAAAAAAAGGAAATTGGTACCTGATCTTATGCCTGGTGTGTTTGATCTAGTCAGAGTTAGATGAGAGTGCTAAGATTCAACTAAAAGGTGGCCCACTCCAGCCTCCAGATTCCTTACAACCATGGACATCGATCACTCCTCAGAGAATGTATGGTTCCCTGGAAACAAAGATTAATTAGATCGAAACTTACACTACATTTTGCGAAGATGGGCACTATTGTTTATACTGAAGCAAGAACAGTTTTGGTTTGAAAAGATAAATTTCACCCAGGACCAAGGCTTCTCTACTTCTAACTACCTGGAAACACAATTCTGCAAGAAATAATACCAAGAGGATAGATTCAGGCATAGGTGCCTATGCAGTGAAAACAAAAAATTGGGGTGTATAGAAAGAGAAAAAAAAATTATGCTTGGTACTGGATCCTTCCATCACCGTCTAATATAATACCAAAGGTTGTACTTGTGTTCCTAGCTTTGGCAGATGGTATCCTAATAGTACGAAGTTTCACTTAACAACTGAATATAAGGTAAAGGCATTTTGGGCAAACAAAAAAAAAAGGCAGGCTCAAAAAATTTAGGCCAACAGAAAAAAGTGAGCTATTTATACCATGGCAGCATTTTGGAGCGTTAAGAATTGCTCCGATCTATTTACGCATAGCTAAAAACAGAAATGTTATAGGCCTAAACAATACATTTAACTACCATTATTTTTGCACTCCTGAAATCACATATGTTGGCTTCATGAGAAACATGATGATAAACCTATCAAAACCAGTCAAATATATAACATATTGAGGTACACGATGAACCTTGTCCAAACTATTGTTGACCTGAATCTGAAGCATTCATATAACACATCGAAATATGTGAGATTTTCGCCTTACAGGAGGTATAGCTTACATACATGAAAAATCAAGATCATAATACAAAAATAGTACTGCAGATAATAGGAAGGTAAAAAAACTAAAATATTAGTAAAGACTCTTTTCCTGGCATGTGACATATTTAAGTGGCTTCGCCTGGCACCCTCTCTCCAGGAGTCCAGGTTCTAATCGCTATAAGAGCAAGTTTAATAGTTGAGACAAGCAATTGGCTGTAAGAAGCTCCATGTCAGATTATAGACTAACTTATACAACAATTTGTCTCTTCACAAATTCCAATACACCTTGTTTCATTATGCTGGACCTTGTGGTCAGTCTCAGTTTGCATATAACGTTGTTTTCTCTCTCCTTCGTTTGGCTCAGCAAATTAATTTGAGGTTCTTGGAAAGCGTGTTCAGCTAGTCACCAGGTTCAGCACCAAGCTCACCATTCTCTCTCATCCAGCTCAGACAAAAATCTGATGTGTTAGTCGATTCGACTATTGTTGGACCTGCTCTAATGCTTCAACTCGATCCCAATATAACTACTCAAGAAATGACTCAGCCATTCAAGTAGTAGAGAAGAAGCTTTCAGTTGAACTGTGTGGCGTCCGTTATTACCACAATCATGGCAAAAATATCACTATGATAGCAGCAGGTTGTCCTAAATTAACCAACCAGCAGGTGTTATAGCCTTATAGTCAGCTAGGAAGGGAGTGTACCTGAGAGGCCTTCATACAACTAACTGCACTTCTATGCCCATGGCTTGTTTTGATCCGTCCTGAACTTTTGAAAGATCACTTTCTGACCACCAAAGATTGTAGATGTCTGGGCTACATGACCGATTAATTCTTTACTAATTAGCAACTTGGAAGGCAATGTATGAAAGCAATAACATCAGTGATGAAACATTTATGTTGGAGCTGCCTATGACATTTTATGAAGTAACCATGATGAACTGATGAAGATATGGCAGAACAGATAAGTACTGAACCGAACAATCTAGATGTCTTATCTTAACCAAAAGCTGAAACAATCACTGTAGCAGCTCAATCTCAAATCATGATGAGCTTAGCTCTGAATACTAAAGAAACTGCAACTATGGTTTGGCATCACAACAAATTGGATAGTTCACCCTATAAAGATATAACTGTATTATTTCTCAGAGAACAAATAACATAGCTAAGTCAAGCTATCGACACCGGAGACCTGTCCAAGCAAACTTCCCACACGAGGACAAGCCACCACTGGAGCACCAACGCAAACAAACATCGCCGTTGTCGCACACGCATCTGTGGACGCCTTTCTGATGAACGACCTCGCTAACACAACCTGGCATCAAAGTTTCCATATATGACAAAGTCCATGTTTGGAACGACTTAAATTCTAGGGATAGCCAGCTTTTCTCCGACTGTACACAGTGACGGAGAAGCTCATCATGTGCCACTTTGACTTTTCTTGACCTCCCATGGCGGCTTCCATGGTTAGATTGGTTCGATCTCAGCAACAAAGACAAGGTTGGGAGATTGAAGGCAGAGAGGACAATCAGTGAAGGGAGGAGCTCATGCCTGATGGAGGCTGACAGAGCTCACGCAATGCTACTCACTAGCGAAGAGGACGACTAGTGGAGGTAGCTAGCAGCCTGGCACCTAGAGGTGACTTGCAAGGGTGCTGCGAGCAAGGCGCAAAGTTTCCTCTTGCCTACTCATAGGGGAGAAGCACTTGAGGGAATTACCAAGGCTCTATTTGGTAAAGCTAATGAGGAACCATTTTCCCCTCTACTCTCAAAATTTGCTTGGAACCAAAAAAACAACTTTTTTTTTTTGCTTCACCAGCTCCAACTCATCCGCAGTATAGCAACGAGCTTAAGCCATTTGGAGCCATGACAAACAAGGCACAAATAAGTAGCTGGACCAAATAAGTAGCCATGACAAACATCGCCGTTGTCGCACACGCATCAGTGTTTGCATTTGGCTTCGTTCAAGCTTTATTTTCACAAGTAGCTGGACCAAAAGCTGTTCCAAACAAGGCCAAATAAAACTGCACACTGAACAATTTAACCACTAGAATTTAGAACTTCATTCAGAAACTTAAGCATAGGCACAAGAGAATTTCACATGAATCCTACCAGGAACAAGAACATGTCCAGCAGAAGAAAAATTAACAACACAGAAGCACAGGTAAACAAGATGAGTTTACAACGACTGTGACAACATACACTTAAATTAACATAGCACAAGTACACAACTAGATGGGACTGTAGTCAAGCGGAAGCAGCAGCACGGGGGGTGCCCTCCTTCACTCCTTGGCGGTCTTGTTGATGAGCGACTTGTGGATGTGCGGGATGACGCCGCCGCCGGCGATGGTGCCCTTGATGAGGGTGTCGAGCTCCTCGTCCCCCCGGATGGCGAGCTGCAGGTGGCGCGGGGTGATACGCTTCACCTTGAGGTCCTTGCTGGCGTTGCCGGCCAGCTCGAGGACCTCGGCGGTGAGGTACTCGAGGATGGCGGCGGAGTAGACGGCGGCGGTGGCGCCGACGCGGCCGTGCGCGGAGGCACGCGACTTGAGCTGGCGGTGGATGCGGCCCACCGGGAACTGCAAACACGAAGCGCCAGTTAGCATCCACGGGAGGCGTACAGATTGAGCTGAAATTCGATGGAAGAAGCCCCAGATCTCGCTCTTCCATGCGTCGGCGCGTGCGTCCACCCCACATCGGCACACGGCATATCACCAATCCAGCCCACATCGACATCGGCGCCTCACCCAGACGCTCGCTCGTCACTCCCGCACCGCACGGTCCTATCCGCACGGCCCCTCCTCCCTCTCAGAAACCTAACCCTAGCGCGAGCGCGAGGCGGCGGCGGGTCGCCGCGGCGGTGGCGCGACCGCGAGGCAGGCTGCCAGGCTCGCAGCGAGGGGCTGAAGATCTGGAGCTTTCTAGTACAGCGAAAGACAAGGAAGCGATGAACCGGAGAGAAGAGGCGAAGAATAGGACCGGGAAGGTACCTGGAGGCCGGCGCGGGAGGAACGGGACACGGGGGCCTTCTTCTTGTCCTTGTCCTTGTCGGTGCTCTTGGCCGCCGTCGTCTTGGCGGCCAGCAGACCCTTCCCTCCCTTGCCCGCCATCGCCGCCGGAAACCCTAGGGTGGAGCTGGAGCTGGAGCGGTCGGTCGGGCTCGTTGCGGCGCGCAGCGAGGTCGAGGAGGGCCGGAGGCGCGGGGGCTTTTTGCTGCGTGTGGAGATTTTCTCCCGTCCCCCTGTTCAATGCGGGAGCAGAGGTCTTAAACGCGCCACGCAGGGGAAATTTTTGGGTTTGGGTTTTGAATCCGGTGGGCGCCGAGTCCCGAGGGCGCGCGCGCTCCGCGTTTTCGCGGCTTCCCGGGCGCGAAAATTTCGGCGGCGGATGGGACCAGGGTGAGATGGGCCTGGGCTAGGCCTTAGCGTTTTCCTAATTTCCGGGCTGTGTGAGGCTGGCGATATCTGGCCCATTGGTTGGCCTGCCAGACAGCCCAGCTTAGCCTCTTATTAGGTGCCTCGCGCTCGCTGGTACGGAACCCCGGGCCTGTGGATGACCATTTCAAATGGATAAAATTTATAAAAACTAATGATGTTACTGTACAAATACAGTAGTTATTATGAGTTTATTTATTTGCTTGTATTAATTTGTTCTAGATTTTTGCAGTGTAGTTTACTACCTTTGAAGGTTATTGTGTAGATTTACACGTTGCTAAAGTTGATCGTGATCGGTGAAATGCTGATAAAAGACTGTTTTGTTGGATGGACATAACTAATGGTGAATTGATGGTAGGTACTTCCTCCATCCTAAATTATAAGACGTTTTGTCATTTCTAGATTCATAGCTTCTATTATGTATATAGATGTAATATATATCTAGATGCGTAGCAAAAGCTATGAAATAATTAGTTTTCTAATTTGATCATTGTCACTGTCCCACAACACTCACATATTGATTAACCCTTAAGTTTATTTCAACTAAACATAACTGTCCCTTCATGTCTCCAGTCAAATATAATCATCGTTACTTTAATTGCAGGCCACTAGATATTGCTCTGATTCTCACATCGTAAATTTAACTAGATAGATAAAAGTGAAATAGTAGGAGACAGTTGGCCATGGAGTAGTAGATATAGATGGAGTTGCTGGGGAGTTAAGAGGTTGCAAGTGCATGACAGAAGGCAACTGTAGTGTTGGCCATGTATATTGGCAGTACAAGATCAGTATGCAATAGGAGGGCCTCAATTTCCATGGGCAAGAGTTGCTAGGCAGTATATATTTTTTTTCTCAAATACGCTAGGCAGTATATATGCAAGTAGCACAGTGGGTGGAGGTAGTAGAATAAAGAGAACAACAGTGTGTCCTGGAGCAATGATAGAATTAGTGGGGAGCACAATCAAAGAAAAAGTTGGTTCTACTTATTAGTCATGGAACAGTGTTTTTCTCTCACAACAAATCAGCATCAGTCACAGAAACCATCAGCCAAACAAGTAAACATGTCCGTGTATTTCCTTTGTTGGATCAATGACTGTGCTAAGAGAGCAGTAGGAGAGAAAAAACAGAGCAGTGCCATGCCACTTGCTGAGAGACAGCAACGACATGCCAATGATGTGGCCCATGAGTTTCTTAGGCGGTTTAGTATCAGCTGGTGGGGCATGTAGTTCTTGGAAAATTTGTGACAGCAATGCAGAGGAAAACAAATTGCCCGCTGTTGGTGAGCAATGATAGCTTGTACAATTCAGTGAGGCGAATAGGTTGATTAGAAAGCCATGGTGCTAGCAGATTATTTTACCTGTACAAATCATTAACACCCTGATTTCAATGGGCTGCGTCAGAGCTAACAAACATGTTCGGAGGTTGAAGGCAAATTACAAGTACTGGTGCAGATCGAGGCTAGTTGATTGATAGATGTCATGTGGGGAAACACCTACACCCGGCGCAGAAGGGCTCGAGACGTGCGGAGGGCCGCGGAACGCGCAGAACGCGCGGTGAGCGCGCATGGCGTTACGGACAGCTCGGCATCGACGAGTGGCTAGGATGGAAATGAAGACTAGTTTGCTGCTTTCTATTTTCAGTCCGTGATTATAGGATCAATTGGTTTACCATTCGTGTGAAGGCCTTAGGCCATATATGCTGTAATGGAACATTTGAGAAGTTAAGCAAGTATTATCAGTCTAATCTCCTTCCTCTTCTCCAAACAACAAGCCGACGGCTGAGGGGCAAAACCTCGCCGGCGACGACGGAACGTGGCTACGAACTCCGTAGCCATGGTCCAGCTACCCTAGGCAACGACGTCCTTGACAACCTGGTATCACGTTCCAGACGATCCTCGACCTCCCGTCCCACCTCCCCATCAGCCGCCGCCAACCCATCACCACCTTCCGCCGCTGCACCACCCGATTCCCCTTCCTCGTCCACCGCGTCAACCGCCACCGCAATGGGTGACAACGATCAAATCAAGTCCCTCACGGACGCCATGAAGGAGCTGCAGGCCACGGTCGCAGCCAATGCCAAGGCCATCGCCGCCCTCACCGCAGAGCGTGCATCATCCGCCGCCTCCAGGCCGGCTTTCGGCGAGCACCATAATGATCGGCCGCCGAAGTTCTAGAAGATGGACTTCCCCAAGTACGACGGCACGAAGGACCCCCTCACCTTCATCAACCGTTGCGAGTCCTACTTCCACCAGCAGCGGATCATGGAGGAGGAGAAGGTATGGATGACGTCTTACAACCTCGACGACGAGGCACAACTCTGGTACATGCAGGTGTAGACTGATGAGGGCACGCCGTCGTGGCATCGTTTCGCGGAACTCCTAAATCTGAGGTTTGGTCCGCCCCTGCGCTCTGCCCCACTCTTCGAACTCGTCGATTGTCGGCGTACCGGCACCGTCGCGGAGTACCAGCCGCGCTTTCAGGCGCTCCTTCCCCGCGCCGGTCCCTTGGATGAAGCCCAGAGGGTTCAGCTGTTCACGGGGGGCCTTCTCCCGCTGCTCAGCCTCCAAGTCTAGGTCTAGAACCCGCAGTCGCTCGCCACGGCCATGAGCCTCGCCTGACAGATGGAGTTGCTGGAACAATACTCCGTCGCGCCACCGAAGGCCACGCCACGCGGCATCCTGCCCGCCCCGGTGCCGCGCCCCGCCCCGGCGTTCCAGCCGGCCGCCAGGCCCGCCGCTCCGACGGTCACGGTGGAGGGCCGCCCCGTCAAGTGCCTCACCCAGGCGGAACAGGAGGAACGTCGTCGCCTCGGGCTGTGCTACAACTGCGACGAAAAGTACGGCCGGGGGCACAACCGCGTCTGCAAGCACCTCTTCCTCCTCGACTGCGCGCTGGAGGACGTCACTGACGTCGCTGCAGAGGACGAGACCCCGGGGCCGGAGGCGCCGATCTTCTCCCAGCACGCGGTCGCAGGCATCCCAACTTGCGACACGATGCAGATCACGGTGTCGCTGGGCGCCACCTCCCTCATCGCGCTCCTTGACTCCGGCTCCACACATAACTTCATCGCCGAGGACGCCGCGCCGCGGATAGGGCTGCCCATCCAGCCCCGACCTCGCCTCACGGCCATAGTCGCCAACGGCGAGAAGGTCGCCTGCCCCGGCGTCATTCGCCGCGCGCCGATCTCCATCGATAACACACCTTTCCATGTTGATCTTTTTGTCATGCCACTAGCAGGGTACGACATGGTGCTGGGGACTCAGTGGATGGCCACCTTGGGGAAGATCGTGTGGGACTTCAACGAGCGCTCCATGTTGTTCCAATGACACGGCCACACCATCACTTGGGCAGGCGTGGCCACAACCAACACAGCTGCTCTGCACGCCACGGCAACCAGCGGGGCGCCCGTGTCCCTCCTCGACGGGCTCCTGGCAGCCTTCGAGGACGTCTTCGACGAGTCGACGGGGCTGCCGCCCAAACGGAGCCGCGACCACAACATCATCCTCAAGCCATACACCCAGCCCGTGGCGGTCCGTCCCTACCGGTACCCAGCGGCGCACAAGGACGAACTTGAGCAGCAATGTGCCGCCATGATCCAGCAGGGCATCGTCCGCCGCAGCGACTCGACATTCTCCTCGCCGGTGCTCCTCGTCAAGAAGGCGGATGGTTCATGGCGTTTCTGCGTCGACTATAGGGCGCTGAACGTGCTCACCGTCAAGGACGCCTTCCCCATCCCTGTCGTCAACGAGCTCCATGGCGCACGATTCTTCACCAAGCTGGACCTGCGCTCCGGCTATCACCAAGCCAGGATGCGGCCGGAGGACGTCCACAAGACCGCGTTCCGCACCCATGATGGCCTCTATGAGTTCTTGGTGATGTCGTTCGGGCTATGCAACGCCCCAGCGATGTTCCAGGCACTCATGAATGATGTGCTTCGACCATTCTTACGTCGCTTCGTCCTTGTCTTTTTTGATGATATTTTGATCTATAGCACAACTTGGGCCGACCACCTGCGTCACCTCCGCGCTGTCCTCTCCGAGCTGCGGCAGCATGGGCTCTTCATCAAGTGCGCCAAGTGCGCCTTCAGCGTCACCTCCGTCACCTACCTCGGCCACGTCATCTCCGTGGAAGGTGTCGCCATGGATCCGGCCAAGGTGCAGGCCATCCATGATTGGCCGGTACCTCGCACAGCGCGGGTGGTCCGTGGCTTCCTCGGCTTGGCGGGGTACTATCGCAAGTTCGTCCACAACTACGGCACGATCGCCGCCCCGTTGACGGCCCTCCTTAAGAAGGATGGGTTCTCCTGGACTGCTGCGGCGTCCGTGGCCTTCGACGCCCTCAAGGCCACGGTTACTTCAGCGCCCGTGCTCGCCATGTCGGACTTCGTCAAGCTATTTGTCATTGAGTGCAACACGTCTTCACACGGCTTTGGCGCCATGCTTGTCCAGGAGGGCCACCCGATCGCCTTCTTCAGCCAGCTGGTTGCGCCTCGCCACCAGTCCCTCGCCGCTTACGAGCGGGAGCTCATCGGCCTTGTCCACGTCGTCCGACACTGGAGGCCCTACTTGTGGGGGCATCGATTCATCATCAATACGGACCACTATAGCCTCAAGTACCTGCTTGATCAGAGGCTCGTGACGATCCCCCAACATCACTAGGTGGGAAAAGCTCCTTGGCTTTGATTTCTCTGTCGAGTACAAGCCCGGGACGACGAACACAGTGGCGGATGCACTGTCTCACCGCGACACAACGGAGGAGGGGGCTGTGCTATCCCTGTCGGCCCCCCGTTTTGACTTTGTCGCGCACCTCCGCAAGGCCCAGCTCACCGACCCGGCCCTCATCGCCATCCAAGATGACCTGCGCGCAAGCTCCCGTGGGGCGCCGTGGGCGATCGTCGACAACATGGTGCAGTACGCTGGGCACCTATACATCCCGCCCACGTCCCCCCTCGTCTAGGAAATTCTGGCGGCCACTCACGAGGAGGGGCATGACGGCGTCCAACGAATGCTACACCGGCTCCGGCACGACTTCCATTTCCCTAACATGAAACAAGTTGTGCAGGATTATGTACGGAGCTGCGTCATTTGTCAGCGCTACAAGTCGGAGCATTTACATCCGGCAGGACTTCTGCTTCCACTGCTGGTGCCGCAGGGAGTTTGGACGGACATCGCCCTAGACTTCGTCGAAGCACTGCCGCGTGTTCGGGGCAAGTCCGTCATCCTGACCGTGGTGGATCGGTTCAGCAAGTACTGCCACTTCATTCCTCTGGCGCACCCGTACTCCGCCGAGTCCGTCGCCCAAGCCTTCTTCGCCGACATCGTCAGGCTGCACGGCGTCCCACAGTCCATGGTGTCAGACCGTGACCCCATGTTCACCTCCACGTTCTGGCGCGAGCTCATGCGCCTCATGGGGACGAAGCTGCACATGACCACCGCTTTTCATCCGTAGTCGGATGTACAGTCCGAGGCCGCCAACCGCATCATCATCATGTACCTCCGCTGCCTCACTGGTGACCGACCGCGGCAATGGCTTCGTTGGCTGCCTTGGGCAGAGTTCGTCTTCAACATCGCCTACCAGTCCTCTCTTCGTGACACGCCATTCCGCGCGGTCTATGGTTGGGAGCCGTCGTCGATCCGGTCCTACGAACCGGGCGACACATGGGTCGCTGTTGTGGCCAGAACCATGGAAGAACATGAGGAGTTCCTTGCTGACATTCGTTACAGGCTTGAGCAGGCTCAGGCGGTCCACAAGCTTCACTACGACAAGAACCATCGCCAGGTTGCGTACCAGGTCGGTGACTGGGCGCTCCTGCGACTCCGGTAGCGCGCGTGTAAGGTCCAAATGGCTAGAGGGGGGTGAATAGCCTATTTAAAAATCTACAAGCTTCACTAAACAACCACGTTAGTATAAAAGATGGCTAAGCTAATTCTAGCACTAGCTCAACTACACTATGCAAGCCACCTATACAATACTAGCGAAGCAAGGCTATGATCTCTAATACACACCAACAAGACTAAGTCACTAAGCTACTTACTCCTAAGAGATAAAGGCTACACTAGGACTAGTACTAGAAAGTAGAGAGCAAGTAACTTGATTCTTATACCAACGATGTAGAGAAGTAATGCACTCGAAGAATCAATCACAATGATCAACCACAAGAGAAATCCTCGGCAAAGATATGACACAAGATTTTTACCGAGGTTCACTTGCTTCCCGGCAAGCTACTCCTCGTTGTGGCGATGCACCCACTTGTCGGTTCGCGAGCTAATCGACTATCAAGAGTCGAGCCCTCGGCGGGCGCCGCACAACCGCACACAAGATGGGGATCCTCCAAGCCACGAGCTCCACTAGAGTATCCAATTTGCGAACTCCCGTGGGGAAGGATCAAGAACCCCTTACAACACTTGGTGAGGGCTCCAACAATCTTCAATTGTGAGCTCAATCACCTCCGCTGCTCCAAGCCGTCTACCGTGTCGGGAAACACGGAAGAGTAACAAGAAATCCGCAGCAACTCGAAGATCAAGTGCCTCTAGAATGCAACTCTCAAGCAATGCACTTGAATCTCACTCAATCTCACTCAAGATGTGCAACTAAGCAAAGAGATGAGTGGAGGGGTTGTTCTCTAGCTCAAAGGAAGTTTCTAGGTCTCAAAATGTGCGAGAGTCACCCTCAAACCCCGGACACCCTCTATTTATAGCGAAGGGGTACGCAGCTAGCCGTTACCGGACGACTCAGTTAAAAACGCGCTGACCGGACGCTTTGGTCAGGGTGATCGGACGCGTCCGGTCACTACAGGACAAGCGTGAACAGTGCACGTCAGAACTAGCCGTTGCCGTAACCGGACGCGCTCAACCGTTTGACCGGACGCGACAGTGCCAGCGTCCGGTCGCGTTCCAGTAAGCTCCCGTCGAGACCGGACGCGTCCGATCACACGTGACCGGACGCGCCGCGCGTCCGATCAGCACACCACTGCACTCTGCTTCTCTGGACGCCTGACCGGACGCTCCGGTTCCGTGAGGGACCGGACGCGCCGGTTGCGCGCTCTTCTTCTACGCCCAGGTGAACTGACCGGACGCGCTGGTCAGGCCAGACCAGCGTCCGGTCAGAAACCCTGGCAAGCAGCACCGAGTTGAACTGACCGGACGCGCCAGCCGCGTCCGGTCACTTCGACCACAGCGTCCGGTCACTGTTTTTCAGTGAAAACCATTTCGGACTTCCGCCACCTTTTCTCGCCTCCGGCGCAATAGAAAATAGGCATTTCATTTCCTCGAAAACGCCTGAATCAACCCCTTACTACCGCTCAAACACCACCGCCTTCGCAAATGTGCCAACACCACCATGTGTATATCACCATGTGCATGTGTGTTAGCATTTTCACAGTCATTTTTCAAGGCGTTATGTTAGCTCTCAACTAGATCCTAATGCATATGCTCAAGACATTGATTAGTGGCACTTGATTCCCGAGCTAACCGTGATTGCCCCTCTTGATAGTCGGCCATGTATTCTAAACCTGGTCAATCACTTCTCTACTCATCTTAGACCGGCAAAAGGAAAACCCTATGGTTATACCTTTGCCTTGCGCTCCTAGATCCTTCTCTTCCACTTGATCATCATGTCCATCATTTTATGTGCATTCCATCATGATCAGCATTTCATGTCCATGCACCATCTCTTTGTGATCTTGTGGCCACCACTCCTTGCCATGTACACCTTCATCACATGTGTTGCTTATGCCTAACTCAAAACACTTAACACATGGCATTAGCAACTTGGTGTCATTAATTACCAAAACCAAACTTGGGCTTTCAGCGCGGCGTCATCTCTTCCTTAGGCCACGACTGGCAAGCTCAAGCCACGTTTCTATGGGCCGTACCAGGTCACCGAGCTCATCAATGAGGTCGCAGTTCGCCTTGCTCTGCCGGTGGGCGCTCGTCTTCACGATGTCTTCCATATCGGCCTCCTGAAGAAGTTCCACGGGCCAACTCGGGAAGCTCCTCCGCCGCTGCCCACCATTCATCACGCGCGCGGTGGCCCCAGAACCTGAGCGTGCTGTTCGTTTCCGTTTGGCTCGTGGCATTCGCCAAGTCCTGATCCATTAGAAGGGTGAGTCCGCGGCTTTCGCGACTTGGGAGGACGTCGACACATTCCGTGGCAAGTTCCCGGCGTTCCAGCTTGAGGACGAGCTGGCTCTCAAGAGCGGGAGAGATGTCACGTGGGGAAACACCTACACCCGGCGCAGAAGGGCTCGAGACGTGCGGAGGGCCGCGGAACGCGCAGAACGCACGGTGAACGCACATGGCGTTGCGGACAGCTCGGCATCGACGAGTGGCTAGGATGGAAACGAAGACTAGTTTGCTACTTTCTATTTTCAGTCCGTGATTATAGGATCAATTGGTTTACCATTCGTGTGAAGGCCTTAGATTACCCGCACTCATGGACCTCTATATTCATCCTCTATACGTCCTAGTCAGCAAGATTCTCTCCTCTATACTCAATTCTTCCGTATCCATTCATCCTCTATATCATCCTCTATCCACTCTATCCACTGTGGGACCCACTTGTCACTTTATCTAATTATATCCATGTGTGATCTAGTTTTGAAGGATTTATTGAGACGAATTTAATGGTGAAATCGAAATTTAATTTGGATTTTTGGTTTGTGAGTTATAGCATTTTTTCCGTTGTTTAGCTAGTGGGCCCGCCACTATAGAGTATAGAGTAAGCACAGTATCACTCTAAATATAGAGTGAGAGAAAGGATAAAGTATCGTTTTAGAGTACTCAGTGCAGCAGTTTTTACTCTATATTCATACTCTAAAGCTTTAGAGTATCGTTTTAGAGTACCCACTGTGGGTAGTCTTAGGCCATATATGTTGTAATGGAACATTTGAGAAGTTAAGCAAGTATTATCAGTCTAATCTCCTTCCTCTTCTCCAAACAACAAGCCGACGGCTGAGGGGCAAAACCTCGCCGGCGACGGCTGAGGGGCAAAACCTCGCCGGCGACGACAGAACGTGGCTACGAACTCCGTAGCCGCGGTCCAGCTACCCTAGGCAACGACGTCCTTGACAACAGATTAGAAGAGATGGCTTCACAGATAGTAACATGTCAGTAATGTGGCCCAAGCATTTATATACTGGCTTAGATTAGTCAGTGTATATGAAATAATTTTACTCTAGTAGCCTCGTGATGGAATTTTATCACCATTGGCGTACATGAATTCCTCCAAACAGATGGCGCAACAACTGGCCAGTTGTGGAGCCGATAGCCCTGCACATAGAAGAGCATTACTTAATACAACAGCCTCAACCTCCTCATTATATGAAGCTAGAAGGCTTCCCGTTTCAAGAAAATGACCTTGGTTCGTTGAATTGGCAGATTCATCGTGTCCACGAAAGGGGCAATTTTGGAATGCTAACCATTGAACGACATCAATTGACATTCAAAGCTGCAGTCTAATCTCTTCACTTGTTTGCTTCTCTATCAGTGGTTCAATATGGCATAGCCGATTCTTTAGATTATCACACTGCTTCAATATGGCATAACCGGTTCTTCTTGTCATAACTATTTAATAGAAGACTGTTGAGCTGAACCACTCTCTCCCTTTGAGTTTTGAGGGCACAACTATTCCCACTTGACCTCCTTTCAGTTCTTAAAACCTCTCACTATAAGCACATCAGATCTTGCTCTCCCTACGGGCTTACTTGAAGGGGGAAAAAACAAGAAAGCAAAAGGCTGCATCTTGTGTTGGTCAGTATTCTAACCAAGGAAAATATTTGAACCACTGTGACTGAAACCTCCGTGGGTGACTCTCTGGACCAGAAGCAGGGTATACATCCTTAAGAAATTAGTATGTACCATGTTTCATGTATGCTCAAATAACCTGTTCTTGTTTATCTGGAGGATAAGTTTGAATCTGACAATGTAAGCCTGTATCTCGTTCTATATTAAGCACACTACTATCTACACGATTTACTTGCTAGCGCTGAGATGTTGGTTGCTCTGGGGCTTTCTCTTCTTCTGTATCATCTTCTCGTTGTGCAGCAAGCCAACTAGCTACTCATCTTCCTCAGAGTCATTTTGTCCTTGATCTATTGCTTTCTTGTAAAAAGATTCAATTGCCTTTCTTTTAGGTTTCATGGTTATCCTTCAAAATAAAAAAATGTAATCAGGAATTGCAACAATATGTGCAAGCTATACTCTAATCTGACCAAATAAATCAACTACCAAATGAAATAAAAAAGAGTAAAGTGCACTGGCGGTCCTCAAACTTGTTCAGCTCTATCATTCCGGTCAATAAACTCGCAAATCGACTGTTCAAGTCCTCAAACTTGTTTATTTGTGTCATCCCGATCCATAAACTCTCAAATCGCTCGTTTAGGTCCTCAAACTTGTTCTGCTGTATTATCTAGGTCCCTAAACATGCAAATCACCCATTTAGGTCCTCAAATTTATTCAGTTGTGTCATCCCAGTCCCTAAATATTATAAACTTATAAATTCAATATATATTTATAGAACTATCTAGAAATTGTAAATCTAATTCTGTTAGACTTCTGGTAACATGTACTTTAAATTAAAATAAAAAATCACCATGTAATTTCTATTTTTAAGTTCAATAACTAAATAGGCACGTACATTTTTAGGATTTATAAAAAATATATGTTCCTATTTAGTCATTTAACTACAAAGTTAAAAAGAGAAAGTACATGGTGACTTCTTTTATTCTAATTTAAAGTACATGTTAGCAGGAGTCTAACAAAATTAGATTTATAATTTTTGGATGGTTCTTTACATATATATATTGAATTTACAAATTTACAGTATTTACAGCACTTAGGGACCAAGATGATATAACTGAACAAGTTTGAGGACTTAAACGGGTGTTTTGCAAGTTTAGAGACCTAAATGATACAGTCGAACAAGTTTGAGGACATAAACGAGCATTTGCAAGTTTAAGAACCGGGATGACACTGAACAAATTTGAGGACTTAAATGATCAATTTTACGAGTTTAGGGATCAGGATGACACAGCCGATCAAGTTCGAGGACCGCAAGTGGACTCTACTCGTAAAAAAAGACTACATGATCCTGCGACCATTGCGATCGAGCCCACGTACTTTGTGTCAGTCGGACGCAGCATGGAAACCCGCGCAAGTCTTCGATGTTGCAACTGTTGTCAACGATCAACACGAGTTCATAAGTCGCATGACGATTGAGTCACCCAAGATCTAGACGAAGACCACCTAAAAAATTATGATAGAAATTGGGGCGGGGGGCACAAGCCCCGCTAGCCCCCTTGCCTCCTCCCCTAGTCACGGTCCCATACCCACCATATTATCTTAGTTTGGATCCTTACTTGAGCTTGCTCAAACTTGGGCCAGAAGAAACAAAGCATGTGATGGCAATTGGGCTGGTAGTTGTAGGAATAGAATTGTTGGTGTTCGGACCCGGGAGGGCCCTAAGCCGACGAGTGAATTTGTGCTGCGTGCTCCCTACTCCGAATGGTGATGCAAAGAGAATACACGGGGTTTTATCCTGGTTCGGGCAAAAAAAGGTCCTACGTCCAGCGGGGAGAGGAGAATATTGTATTTCCTTGCACCTAAGTGCTTGTGTAGAGGTTACAAGCCATGAGAGAGGGAGCTGGTCCTAAGTCTCAAAGAAAGAGTACAATGGAGTGTTGCTTGAGATGTTGATCTCGGAAGTGGGGGAGATGTCTGTCTTGTTTTTCCGTCCTCCGTTGTCCGTCCCCTGGAGAGCTCCTTGCCCTCCCCTTTTAAAGGGGAGGATAAGGCTTACAACAAACCATAGGAGGTGCCTTGGAGGAGAAGGCGGAGCGAGCACTGTCGGTGTTGCTGTGGCGACGTGCCCCGGTGCATGCAGGCCATCCCCGGGGCGTCGTGGTGATGTTGATGACGGGACGGCGGGATATCTAGGGTGCTGCAGAGGACGTGCGATTCCATGTGGTCGACGTATGGGTTGTGGTCTCTTTGTTCGACTGATGGCGGTCGAGGCCGGGTCGGGACGTGGCTGAGGAGGGTCGACGGAAAATGGATAAGGCCGAGCCCCAGAAATCCTGGGATATGACGGTCGGACAGTGCTAGTCATGGCGGGAATAGTGGTTGCTTTTCGTCACCCATCCCGGGATGGATAGTAAAAAGTAAGATTAGACGCGGATGCCGCTCCCACGCCGGTGACGCTGTGGCCACGTTGGTGGAAGGGGTTGCATTAAATGCTTTGTCGGTGAGCAGGTGGGTGAGGGGGGTCGACCGGGTCAACCCTGGGTCGTGCGAGTCGGAGATTTTCCGGGGTCGAGGCTTCCCGTCGAGCGAGCCTCGTACGAGTCAGAATGCGATCGAGGGCACCCCGTCTGTATACGCGCGTGGCCCAGATCGGTGTATCCGTATAGGTGGAGTCTTAACTCGATCTCTCTTAGGAGGTTTTCAAGGCGTTGATTCCTCGGGGGTTTACTCTTCTTAATCGTTGGTTTTGGGTACCCCTAATTTAGGTACCCGACAAGAATTATCTGGTCATAACGTAACAGGGACAATTTCACCGACTTCTGCAAATATTTCGGTGTTTGAATAGCTATATCTAACAAACAATTAACTCAACGGTGATACCAAATTCTCTAACAACTTGTACAAATCTTAAATTTTGTAATATATTATATTAACCGCTCAGTTGAGGTTGCTTTAGAAAAGGATCTTCTAGGTTCTTAAAATCCAAATTCAATGGCACAAAATTATCATGATCCATTGTTACTGTGGAAAATATGAGGAACATCCTTTCATCTGACTACAATTTATCTTTTATTCAGTATGGTTTAAAGTGGCATGCTTTCATTTCACTCTCTAAATCATCATTTGGAGAGTCATTCGTATAAAATCGTTTTCCATATCTTTCCATTCTTCAATAGTTTTTCTATATCTTGTTTGCACTCTAGAGAGTCATTCTCTTTTTCTATTTTTAGCTAGTAAGAAATCTGGAATAGAAGATTGATATATTTGAGTAACCAAATAGAGCCAAGAGAACAGCCATTTGTGTTATGGAATCTAAATTTAGACATTTTTAGAAGAAACAGGACTCCAACAGCTATTCTATTCGGTCTACTAAAACAAAAAGTTGTCTATCCCGCGGTTCACGGTTCTCACTAGCTAGAAAAAGCTAGCTGAAGCCGCTAGCTATCTACCTCGTTGTCCGATTCCCGCTCTCCGCTCCTTTGGTCTTCTAAAATAAAAAGTTGTCTATCCCGCGGTTCTCACTAGCTAGAAAAAGCTAGCCGAAGCCGCTAGCTATCTACTCCCTCCATCTCAAATTATAAGACGTTTGACTTTTTTGATCCTAAGTTTGACCACTCGTCTTATTCAAAAAATTTGTACAAACATAGTCAAATTTAAGTCATTATTGAGGAACTTTTATCAATATACCAAGCCATGATAAAATAATTGATATTTTGCACAAATTTTTGAATAAGACGAGTGGTCAAACTTGGTGTCAAAAAAGTCAAACGTCTTATAATTTGGGATGGAGGGAGTACCTCGTTGTCTTGATTCCCGCTCTCCGCTCCTTCCTGCGCGGTTTCCCCTTGCGTGACTACTCGGCGTCGCCGTGCTCTCTGCATTCTGAGAAAGGGAAAGGGGAAGCTAGAGGTAGGGGACGATGGGTGGGACCACTTATCAGTGAGAGAAGGGGCACCACTTACCAGCAAGGCCTACTTGTCAATCATCCACATCAGCATCGAAGTCCACCTCAGCGCGCCAACGTGTCAAAACCGCTATGCAAAACCACCATAGGGTTTATTTGAACGGTTTTGCAAAGATGAGGGGGGTTAAATACCTGGTTTTACAAGTTGGGGGGTGAAGTAGTCGAGTTGCAATAGGGGTGGGGGGTGTTATGTGGACTTTTTCTTTTTAAAATAGAGAACCGAAAATTTAGACAGGCTATCGGGTTACTCTAGTTTTTTTGTTGTTTTATTTTAGACAATAGATAAATCATGGATTTTAGCATCTAATTTTACATAATCTCTTGGAGTTGCTCTAATGAAAAAAACTCCAACAGTTTTTCTATATCTTATTTGCACTCTACAGAGTCATTCTCGTTTTCTATTTTTGGCCAGCGAGAATTCGGAATAGAAGACGGTTATATTTGGATAACAAAATAGAAAAGTTGTTGAAGGGTAGTTTTCATTAAAATATCTATTTCTAGTAATTAAAAAGGATATAGAGTCTCTCTCGAAGTTGCTCTTACGATTTATTCTTTGAGGGATCCTCTTGCGATTTTTTTTTAGGATTCTATTACGATCTATCAAGATTGAACTTGTGAAAGTTAATATACCATCCTCATCCTGTTTAGGGTAGCTGTGTCCGTGGAAAATATCGTTGCTCATTACATACAATTCACGGTGGGCCAGGAGCCCGGGAACTATTTTCCATGATGCCAGTTAGTATATTTGTTAGCTGTCAGATAGCTGACCTGCTGGTTTCTGCGGTAAGTCGGTAACCATGTAACCCTTGTTTAGATGACATCAAAATTCCAAGTTTTTTCACTCTCTCTCCGTCACATCAATTTTTAACCGCTTGCATGGAGTATTAAATGTAGGTAAAAAAATAACTAATTACACAGTTTAGTTGTAAATCACGAGATGAATCTTTTGAGCCTAGTTGCTCCACGATTGGACAATATTTGTCAAATAAGACGAAAGTTGTACTATTCATCAGGTTGAAATTTTTAGTGGACTCTGAAAATTGCAGGAGCAGCTCCGCAGCGCTCTCTCTCTTTGGTAAACAGGGCTTGAAAGCTTGCAATAAACTGCCCACCCTTTGAATGAAAAGCGGAAATGTGGAATGTCAGCGCACTTGCTTGCCCAGCTGC
Organism: Saccharum hybrid cultivar R570; assembly: GCA_038087645.1. Lineage (NCBI taxonomy): Eukaryota > Viridiplantae > Streptophyta > Magnoliopsida > Poales > Poaceae > Saccharum > Saccharum hybrid cultivar. Next base: position 6,526,813 of record JAQSUU010000198.1, read on the forward strand.
TTTGCAGGTTTATTTTACGTACTCCTACTACACAGGCACAGCAAGAGTCGATCAAACGGACGGTGTTGAAGGGGCCCGAAGATCCTCAGTGTTAGCGACTCCTGATGGAAATGAGGGGCCTGTGGCCACTCCATGTTCAACCAGGCCGCCGCATTTGGCAAGGTTGCAGCCGATGCGCACGTTGGGGCGTCGTTATCGTCGATTGCTGCAAAGAAAGTAAAGAAACGCTGTTTGTGGGTTATCCATGGCTTCTCAATAATGCGACGGATCGAATCGCATGTGGGCCGGCCTCCGCCTACGGCGACGCGATCCGGACGGACGGGCTCACGTGGCGGCGGCGACCGCCAGCTCGTGGGGACGGCCGGGGCGGGGCGGTTGGTGAGACCGTGGGAGCTGGGGGCGCGAGGGCGCCCACCACCCTGGCCCTGGCGTGCCCGACGCCGAACGCGCTAGACCTGCTGGAGGCGATCGAGAGGAAGGACCTGAGGGGCACGCGCTGCCTGCCTCTCTGCCGGGCCGTGACGCCTGCAGCCCTGCGCTGCGCTGCGCCGCGCCGGCCAGCCTTGCCCGTCCGATTGTTCGAGGCTTCTCCTCCTCTTCGGCTCGGCTCCTCCGTCGAGTTCGAGCAATTATTCAGGCAGAGCAAAGGCGTGTCCTCTGTCTACTTCGCAGCACCCAAGGCTAATAATCCGAACAAGCCATTACAATTGCACGGCGTTGCATTACAAACGGGCAGTGGCATGTGAGAGTAAGTACTCAAAATCATCTGCAGATCATGCTGTCTCCTCGTAAACGTCATCCGTAGATGATATACGCCATCCTGCTAGTACGTACGTGCCACAAGATCGAGCACGCCACCTTGTTGCCCTCAAATTCACTGATCGCTTACGGGTACGGATAGGCACAATTCGTGACTAGTGTAGGCACATAAACGATGCATGTTCCAGATCAATGAGGCTTCGTTTGGCACAAATGGGACATAACCACGTGAGACATCATCCAAGCGTGGATTGGGTTGATCCCCTCCGTCCAGCGTCCACCCAATCCGCACTAAAGACGGCAACGGGGAATTCCCCGTCGGGTATTGCCTCCCCATCCCCGTCCCCGCGGGGCAAAAAAATCCCCGTCCCCGTTCCCGCTAAAGCTCACGGGAGAAGCTTTCCTCCCATCCCCGTCCCCGCACGGGGAATACATCCCCGTCGGGGACCCCGTCCCCGCTTCAAGATCGAAAACAACTTCTCAGATGAACAATCCAAGAGCTCGAAAAATACTAAAACTTCTCAGATGAACAATCCAAAACCACAAAAAAAATACTAAAAAACATATTGTAACAACGTCAAACAATTGTAGAGCATCTTATATCGTACAGGTCCCTTTTACATATCAGAACTCAACGCAACCCCCTAGGCAGAATGAATCTCAATACAGATCTCACAAATAGATCAATATGGTTCAGCACCTAGACACTGCATTCTACAGAGTGCAGACCGAGCAAACAGAGAGCAGAGAGAGAGCGCATAGAGATTTTGGACAGCCGACAGCGTCCCAAGGGTCAAGGCTGAGGTCGCATGAACGCGGTCATGCCGGGGCTGGCCGCAGGACGGGCGACGTGAGCGGCGAGCCTGCACGAGTTGCGTGTCGGCCGAATGTGCTACCGCACCGGGCACAGCGCTCGCGGCGGCGCGCACTGGAGGTGCTGGTGGCATCCACGCCTAGCAGGGGTGGCGGCTGCAGGAATGGAGGATTTGGGAATGAAAAGGATGGGCTAGTGGACTTAGGGTTTCACAAATCGGCATATATACTGAAGATGATGGGCCTTAGTGAGCCGATTCGAGATGAATATCAGAAGTTGCGTTACTGCATACTCTTAGCGGGGCGGGTTCGCGGGGATCGGGCTCGGGGGACGCACAACCATCCCCGTCCCCGTCAGACCCGACGGGGATTATTTCTCTACCAATTGAATCCCCATGGGAATAAAACTGGCCCCATCCCCGTCCCCTAATAGGGGAATTCCCCGCGGGGAATCGGGGATCGGGGCCCCGTTGCCATCTTTAATCCGCACCAATCCTATGCTGAAGAGTGGTCATCTATTGGGCGGTTTGAGAAGGAATTGGTGCAAACTCTGAAAGACTGAAACATCTGGGAAAAGCCACCGGAAGGGGATTGGGTGAAATTGAACAGTGATGGAAAGTGATAGATCCGGAGGTGGGGGTTTTTTTAAGGCATCTCATCTAAGTACAGTTGTAGTATCTGTTCGGATACAGACACACATCACCACACACACGCACACCTCACACACACGGTATACAAACAAATCTACAACTATACTTAGACAACGAACGCAGCTGAGAGGTACTCGAAGATCACCAGACTCCGAGCGTGGCGGGCACGTCACTTGACCATTGTGGCATATCTGCGCGAGAGGCAACTAAAATTATTAACGGAGAATAAATCTCCGAGGTGAGAGACCGGAAATTCACAGCCCCGGGGGCTCGAACACCGGCTGGCAAGGTCCCAACCACCGGGCCTTGCCACCCGAGCTACGCTCGGTTCTCGAGGTGGGGGCTTTGTGATCAGAGGTGCTGATGGAGGAGTGATCAGCTCGGGGTACGGAATTTTGGTGAACGTGGGAGAGACGTTCCATGCTGAGATTTGTGCTTGCTTGCACGCTACGCAGAGGACCGCTGACTTGGGGTTTCAAAGAGTGATTCTGGCAACGGACGCTTCAACGGTGGTGTAGGCCGTCATTTCTTTAGATTTTGATCGGATATCGGCGAGCAGTCTCATTTGGGAATTAAAGAGTCTATTGCTAGTAATTTCATTGCTTTTGATGTAGTCCATAATCCCTGTACTTGTAATTTGGTAGGCCACAATTTAGATGCCCTTAGGGCGAGTTTGAGTCAGGGAACTGATCCAGTGTTGGATAGTATTACGTTTTGCATTTGGTTGCTTGTGGCCAAAGATTTAGCATTGGTTTATGAATAATGGAGATCTCTTTCATGTTCAGAAAAAATCCCCTGGCTCATTTGGAAGCTGAGCTTGATTAGCTTTGGATTCACTGGTTATTACCGTAAAGGTCTATACGTGCTTTCATTGACTTTATTATTATTTCTTAATCTAGCATAAGATGTGCATGCGTGAAAGTTCCTTGTTTGATTTGGTAATTGAGTGACAACCTAGGTAGACTTATTGTGTTTAATGTGAGATACATAGGTGATTAGTCCACAGATACACTTGTGTGAGCAACACATGCCATGGAGGTGGAAATGTCTTGGATATGTTGCAAGGCTCACACATGTGATGAAGGAGCTCATTGCATATGAGACATGACATTGAGTCATGTGACTAAGGTGGAGAAGATTAAGACAAGACTTGGCTTGATGTACGGGTTGCAAGTGTGAAGGGCAAGTTGAGTGATGACTTGGCGCCGATGGACCAAAGCACCAGTGAAGAGCAAGTGAAGTCAAGATCAATGAACCAACACGGTCACGTGATGTTATGAAGCGGATCATATCATTTGTGATTTGTTGGTGCATGTGTTGCATCAACATTGGAGGAGATGGAATGGAATGCGCAAGGCAAAGGTATATTTGTAGGGCATTTTATTTCACCGGTCATATGTGTGTAGAGAAGTTTATGACTGGGTTTAGGATATATGGCCGTACTATCAAGAGAGGCAAACTTGTTTGCATATCGGTCATCTAGTGCCACTTGAGCGATCTAACTTTGCGTTGTTGTTAGGATCGAGTGGCGTGGTGAATTGAGTGACTAATCCTTTGAAAAATGTTTGTGAAAATGCTAACACACTTTCACATGGTGGTGTACACTTGGTGGTGTTGGCACATTTGCAAAGGAGATGAAAATGGAGAAGAAAAATTTGCTAAAGTGAATGGAGGAAAGCACACATGCATTGCAAAGAGAGAGAGGGAGCCTTGTGTGCGCTCGGCTTCTCTTTCATTGCATGCACTTTGAGAAGGATAAAAGTAGACAAGCATTGCATGCACTGTAAGCCAAAGAGAGGGAGTGTGTATGGCTGCATGCTTGCTTTGTTGACCAAGTGAAAGGATGCATCATGTGAAGTGAAAGAAACGAGTGGCCATGGTGACTGGACGCTGGGTCCGGTAAAGTGACCCGAGGCGAAGGCAGCTTGCTGCATGCGACCGGACGCTGGCTCGGCTACGCGACCAGACGCGCGCCTAACACTGCTCACGGGATGGCATAGAGCGCGTAGTGGCCAGTGGACACGGTGGCGCGTCCGGTCATGGGTGACCGGACGTGTCCAATCATGTCTGAGAGCTCTCAGTGTGGTTTTGGACCACGACCAGACTCTGGCTGTCGCGAGTCCGGTCATGACTTGCATGCGCGTCCAGTCAGTTGTACGAGTGCGCGCGAAGAGAGTCGTTGGGCGGCAATGGCTATTTTTAAACGGTTGTGACATGTGGCGGCGTTGAAGCGACCGGACGCGTCCGGTCTCTGCACATGTGCGTCCAGTCGATGCACAGAAAAAGTATAACGGCTATTTTTAGCCTTTGGGCTACAAATAGAGGGGTGTCTTGGCCATGGCTGAGGTTGAGCACCTAGGGGGACTTTGTGTCCATGCTTGAGAGTGCTAGCGAGCCCTCCAACTCACCTGTGCTTGCTAGATTGCGAATCAAAAGCTAGTGAGTGATTCTAGTGCGATTGCATTGAAAGATTACATCGAGTGGCACTAGGTGATCGTGTTGCAAGCCGGCAGTGCTTGTTACTCTTGGAAGTTTTGGTGGTGGTCTCCGTCAAAGCACGCAAATAAGATTGTGCGATGCTCTAGAGAAGTGATTATGAGGGGGATTGTGCTCACCCCGCGGGAGCCGCGAAGAGCAACACTAGTAGAGCGTGTAATTGAGCTACCCTCACTTTTGGGATAGGTTCTTGCGGTGCCCGACGTGCAGGCTTAGTGGGTGATACCAATTAGCCGCCGAACCACCAAGTGAGCAGTCGACACAACGGAGACTAGCTTGGTGGCAACCAAGTGAACCTCGGGAGAAAAAATCACCGTGTCAACATTAATCTTCTCATTGGTTTGCAATTCCCTAACACAAGCTTGTATTTACTTTTCATACATTGTGTTTGTGTAGTTGCTCTAGTAATTAGTTAGCTTGTGTAGCTTGCTAATTACCTTATTTCTTGTACAACATAAAAGTAGCTCCCTTGCGTGGCTAATTTGGTTTTAGTAACCTTGTTAGTCACATTGCTTAGTTTGTGTAGCTAGGTGTTTTTGCGCTCTCTAATTTGGCTTTGAGCATTGCTAGTGAGCTTAGGTGGCTTTGTGCTTTTACTTACTAGATTGTGTAGGAGCTCTCTCGGTTGTGTGAAGTACTAATTGCATAGGTTTGTGTGACCTTGCAAGCTAGATTAGTTAGGTGAGCTATAACTAGCCCGACACCTTTGTTGCCTAATTAGGGTCTTTATAAGGTGCTGTAAGGTCTAAATGGCTAGAGGGGGGTGAATAGCCTATTTAAAAATCTACGAGCTTTACTAAACAACCACGTTAGTATAAAAGATGGCTAAGCTAATTCTAGCACTAGCTCAACTACACTATGCAAGCCACCTATACAATTCTAGTGAAGCAAGGCTATGATCTCTAATACACACCAACAAGACTAAGTCACTAAGTTACTTACTCCTATGTGATAAAAGCTACACTAAGCAAACTACACTATGACTAGTACTAGAAAGTAAAGAGCAAGTGACTTGATTCTTATACCAACGAAGTAGAGAAGTAATTTACTCGAAGAATCAATCACAATAATCAACCACAAGAGAAATCCTCGGTAAAGGGATGACACAAGATTTTTACCGAGGTTCACTTGCTTCCCGGCAAGCTACTCCTCGTTGTGGCGATGCACCCACTTGTCGGTTCGCGAGCTAATCGACTATCAAGAGTCGAGCCCTCGGCGGCGCCGCACAACCGCACACAAGATGGGGATCCTCCAAGCCACGAGCTCCACTAGAGTATCCAATTTGCGAACTCCTACGGGAAAGGATCAAGAACCCCTTACAACACTTGGTGAGGGCTCCAACAATCTTCAATTGTGAGCTCAATCACCTCCGTTGCTCCAAGCCGTCTACCGTGTCGGAAAATACGGAAGAGTAACAAGAAATCTGCAGCAATTCAAAGATCAAGTGCCTCTAGAATGCAACTCTCAAGCAATGCACTTGAATCTCACTCAAGATGTGCAACCAAGTAAAGAGATGAGTGGAGGGATTGTTCTCTAGCTCAAAGGATGTCTCTAAGTCTCAAAATGTGCAAGAGTTACCCTCAAACCCCGGACATCTTCTATTTATAGCGAAGGGGTACGCAACTAGCCGTTACCGGACGACATAGTTAAAATCGCGCTGACCGGACGCACCGGTCAGGGTGACCAGACGCATCCGGTCACTACAGGACAAGCGTGAACAGTGCGCGTCGGAACTAGCCGTTGCCGTGACCGGACGCGCTCTAGCGTTTGACCGGACGCGACAGTGTCAGCATCCGGTCGCGGTCCAGTAAGCTCCCGTCGAGACCGGACGCGTCCGATCGCACGTGACCGGACGCGCCAGCCGCGTCCGATCGGAGTCCAGTAACGGTTCACTCATGACCGGACACGTCCGGTCGAACGTGACCGGACGTGCCACCGCGTCCGATCGCATCAGCCCTCCGTGCTGAACTCCTGGGTGCGTGACCGGACGCGCCGGTTCCGCGAGGGACCGGACGCGCCGGTCCGCGACCCCTCTCACACGCGCGTCTGTCTGTGGTTTGAACTGACCGGACGCGCCAGCCGCGTTCGGTCAATTCGACCACAGCGTCCGGTCGCTGTATTTTCAATGATAATCAATTCAGACTTTCGCCACCTTTTCTCGCCTCCAGCGCAATAGAAAATAGGCATTTCATTTTCTCGAAAACGCCTGAATCCCACCATGTGCATGTGTGTTAGCATTTTCACAAACATTTTCAAGGCATTATGTTAGCTCTCTACTAGATCCTAATGCATATGCTCAAGACATTGATCTAGTGGCACTTGATTCCCGAGCTAACCGTGATTGCCCCTCTTGATAGTCGGCTATGTATCCTAAACCCGGTCAATCACTTCTCTACTCAACTTAGACCGGCAAAAGAAAAACCCTATGGTTATACCTTTGTCTTGCGCTCTTAGATCCTTCTCTTCCACTTGATCATCATGTCCATCATATTACGTGCATCTCCACCATGATCGACATTTCATGTCCATGCACCATTTCTTTGTGATCTTGTGGCCACCACTCCTTGCCACGTACACCTTCATCACATGTGTTGCTTATGTCTAACTCAAAACACTTAACACATGGCATTAGCAACTCGGTGTCATTAATTACCAAAACCAAACTTGGGCTTTCAGGTGCTTGTGAACTTAGATAGAGAGGTGTAGTCTTGGCTAGACCGATAATTTTAATTCCACAATTATTTCGGTTAGCCGGCGTAATTATTTTTAGAAAGGACTATTCACCCCCTCTAGTCCGTCATCTCGACCCTACAATATGGCTACGTCTTTCTAGTACCATTAAACATACATAAAATTTTAAAACATGTAGAAAATTCTAAAAAAAGAAAGGAAAATAATACAAGTAGCACAAAAGTTTTGAAATTGTAAATTTATTAAATATAACTACAATAAATCTAAGCATGACAAAGTTCCAAATTTTCCCATCTTGCTTGTTTTTATGGAGAATATTTGCAATGAGAGCCCAAAATTTCTTCTAAAACGCAAGATTTAAGATTTTAGAGATGGAAAACCTAACGAGATTTGGCAGGCCTTATGCCCTTAAAAACATATCATACCTAATGTCACATAAACTACCTCAATCAAACTAAGCAACGATGGCAAGACCACATGTTGTTATGAACAATTGAAACTAAGACACATGAAGTAGATATGAGAAGACACATGTAATGAGCCCACAAAAATTCAAACTTAGCAGCTAGCAATGAGTTGTAACTACAAAAATTCAGGCCTTTTTAGCCAGTATGAATCGGGTACATATTAGTGGACATGGTACACATAATCACTTCAAGCCTTACATGTATGCATGTGTGGCAGGAAATGCTCAATGCAAAGTGAATGAAGCAAATGGAGTAGGAAATGCACCTTGTCAATTAACTCCATGAAGATATATAGCTTTATATTGGAACCACAATGGTGCTACCATGATGACATGGTCACATATATGATAGAAATTTGGGGGCGCAGGCCCCTTGCCTCCACCTCTGGACACGGTCACATATCCACCATATCATCTTAGTTTGGATTCCTACTTGGGCTTCCTCAAACTTGAGCCATAAAGGGGATTCCTACTAGGTTCAATGGCACAAATAACATGATCATTGGAATCATTATTGATCTTTCCATTTGGTTTTGCATGTATTGCTAGATGAAAATAAGTGGAAGTGGGACCTGCACTTCGAACCCACCTTAGCACTCAAGTGACCAATTGAGGCACGAATTCTTATTGTCACTCTGACCTTGGTGTAGCCAAACTACCGATGCATATCCCGATAAATGCCACAAAAACTTTGATGATGACAATATCTTAGGTGAACGAGGCTTTGCTGTTGTCTTCAAAGGGATCCAAATAGCTTCAGTGATGTTAGTATCTTAGGTAAATAGCTCCAGTGATGTTAGGTAAATGGGCCTTTGTGGGTTTCTTTAAAGGAATTCTAAGTGTGACAAGCGCAGCGTGGAGCAAAGGGGACTTGAGCCCCCATACCCCATGCGGACAATATAGCCCTAAAAAGCACCCCAAAATTTTTTATATGAGTTTCGGTTTGGTGGTCCTTTTTAGATTGACCCCCTAGAGTTATTGCTTTTCGTTTGACAATTTTTTCTAAAAGGTGCTTTATGATTCACATTTTTTTAAAAAAAGAAAGCCTTGTAGCTACTAGAACACTTACCACAAAAATTGATGTGTATGTATATGGTGTTATTCTTATAGAGATCTTCACAGGAAGAAAGGTCATTGATGAATTCTTTCCTAAAAATGACAGATATCTAGTACCAATCTTCAGAAAAAATGTACTTGATCATGAGAAATTTTGAAACGGTGTAGACCCCACACTATAGTTGAATTCTCATGACTCGGACACACCTATTGGAAAATAGCAAAACATGTCTGCCATTGCACCCATTACAACCAAGCCAAAAGTCAGTGATGAATCACTGTGTAAACATTCTTTTCCAATATGGTGGGTCATTGAAAGCCAATCACAGTCGATAATTATGAGGACAAGACAAGCAACATGACAATTTGCGAGGTGCGAACATATCATCTTAATATATAGGGGCTAAAATTTTAAGCGAGGGCGTGCGTTGGGGCACGAGCCCCCCCCCCCACACACACACCCCTTGCTAGATTTGTCTCTATCAATATATTAAGCTCAAATTAATATTAGTTACCCTGAAGGCCTAATCCAATTATTATAACTTGACTGTTGAAAGTCATACGTCAATTGAACCGCCTATACATCCCCATCTTAATGGTTCAATTGCAAAAGGAAGAGAAGTAAATCAATTTAACTAACCTCTCTCTCAGCAAAATATCAGGTTTATATTTTATTACATACATATTGAGTTATGTTGCAGAAGAAAATGTCAGGTATACTTTTGTTGTTTATGAACCCCCATAATTAGCATCAAGAAAAGAGTAAGATTGCCTTGTAACACGGCCTCTAATCGAGGTAGGGTTCTAGATAAATTCTAACCTTTTATGATTTTACCTGTCCATCCCATATTTTTAGACGGTCTGAAAGAAACAACTAAAATAATAGATTCAAGTATCTGAACCTTGGGAAGAATTCAAATTATAGAGAAAATCAATACAGCTTCCACTTCAATATTGGTATGGAGTTGTTAAGTGACTAGTGACTGCATGATAGCTGCTTTTTTGAACAATTAAATTATCAAACTTGGATGATCTGAAGCTACGCAAACCATATCACAGTGTGGATGTTTGCATTTTTTCTGTTTTCATGTCTTGTCTTCAGAGTATCCCGTAAAAGTCTAGATAAAAAAACCACTAAGCTGATAGGATCCGGTCTAACCGGCTCGTTCAATTTGCCTAAAATTGCCCAGAACTTCTTATCATTTTAGCATTTTCATGTTGTTTGAGACGTTATAAATTGAAAGCTTAAACAATGCAATGTGGGTTCTCTACAATACCGTTGCACAATAGCTATCAATTAAGGTTTGAGTATTACATTTATGTTTACTTGCATTGTCGAACAACGTGCGATTATTGTTGTTCCGCCGGTTGCTTTGCAGTTGGCATAGTTGGCTCTTTCGTCCGTTCTACTGGAGGGATATAGTGTACACGGAGATTCATTATGGACGCAAGATGATGGGCACAATTACAATAGGAAATGGTAAAATTGCATTTACAACTAGGTTGCCCACCTACATGTCGTTGTCGGGCTGTTTGTAGGCACAAATACATAGTACAATAGGTATTGACTAGAAGAGAGAATTCCTTATTTACCATTAGAAAATGAGTTTGTCCTATTTTTCATCGAAAAGTTATCAGCCATAATCTATCTTTTATCCTTTATCTTCCACTTCCCTTCTCTTAATTAGCGCCGTCAAAATATGTGACCATTTAATCAATTAATAATTAGAGGGCTCACATGATTTGGTGAAATTGCCCTTGTGGAACTCCCACCCGCACCGCTCGGTCACCGAGCCTCGGTGTTTCGCGGCAGGAACAGAAACACGTGACCGACCGTGCCCTCTCCTCGGCTCCTCGCCGTCACCGATGAGCTGTCTCCGAGATGGTATCCGGCCGGACCAGGAGAAAGCTGCTGAGACTGAGAGGCAGCCACAGCGCTCACCGTGAGGCTCTCTCCTCTTGGGCTCCTCCGTCGAGCAATTATTCACGCTCACGCAGAGCAAAGGCGCCCTCTGTCCGCTTCGCAGCACCCAAAGCTGATCCAAACAAACCATAACAATTGCACGGCGTTGCACTACAAACGGGCAGTGGCATGTGAGAGTACTCTACTCAAAATCATCTGCAGATCATACTATCTCATCGTAAAAACCAAAACCATTCGTAGATGATATACGCCATCCTGCTCGTACGTACGTTGGCATCAAATTCACTGATCGCTTACGGGTAGGCACAATTAGTGATTAGTGTAGGCACATACACGATGCAATGAAGGGCGTGGAGGCCAGTTGGGTAGCAGGCATATGCACGCATGTGGATTGTGGAGACGGGTCCGATCGATCGATTTTACTCGATGTCGTTGGAATATCAACGTCATCGCCTCATCCGAGTTAAGTATAAGAGATGGGCAAACTAAGTGCTTGTGCTATTCATGAATGAATGAACTGAATCAGACACCTATCATTCATAAACCGGGACAGCGTCGATCGGGCAGATCCGAGAGGTTGCTTCGGATCCAAGCACTAGTACGTGCAGACACGGTAAACTATATATACACTCTCCTCAAACGATTTCTTTTCGTTACGACAGTAGATGTGCTTGATGCTGTGTCGAGAAACGCTGCGAAGTTAATTTTACCCTCGCTAGCGGTTTAGTCGCGGTTGATTTGTGCTTTAGGTTTGGTCAGATTCGGTGTGAAGAAGCTCATAGATCTTTTTTTAGTCTTTTTTTAAATCCAGCCAAACTGGATGAAAAGTTGTTTGAAGGGGATTGATTCAACGGGCGAACTACAAGAGGTCACACCATATCATCAGCGAGCTCACTGCAACCAAAGTGAAATCCGACAGCAACAAGTTGGCGTCTCGTTGTCCCTGTCCATCTTCAGTACTTTGCTGAACCAAGCCAAGCCAACAACTCTGCACTAGTACGTTAATTGTCCGATTCCGTTACAAAAGCACGTTATCAGTTGAAGGGCAAAACATGGAACCTCTGTATCAGTGAAGTGTTACACTGGTGATCGTTACGAGAGTTGGGAAACAACTGATTTTGGTGCTGCAGGCTACGTATCAACTGTACAATGAGATCAACTGTTCGTTTCGCTGAAATTCAATTTATGCTAATTTATTATGAGAGAAAAACACCGTTCGTTCGTAAAAAAATACAGCTGTTTCAAGCGAACAGGGCACGGTCGCCAACACTAGCTCTGACTAGTACCGGTTACGAATTGCAAGCTGCAGAACCGTAGAAACCATAAGCTGGATGCAGACACGGATTAGAATCCAGAGAACGCCTTTCAAGTCTGAGGCCATCTGCAGCCATCCAGAGCTGCCCCAAAAAAGCTCCCCCACCAAACTGCACATGACGGTAAACTACTACTGGTACTGTGCTACCACGCATTTGCATCATTGCCAACCCCAAACCAACCTTCCTGTGCTCCTCGCCTGCCCCCTCCATGCATCAACCTCCTGTCCGGCTGACCCCATCTCTCTCTCTCTCCCTCTGGGCCTCATGATTCTGTTGCAAAGGCTGAACCAACATGAATGGCTTTGTTTCACCTTTCCTTCCCCGTGCCGTGCCCCTCTGAAAAGATTCCCCCGTCTTCTCGCCTCCACTGATACTGTGCTACAGAACAGATTCATCATGCAGAGACTCTCGCTCAATTATTATCTGTCTCGCTTTCTTTTGCAAATAGGACCACTGGACTGCAGCTGGACGGCTGTATCACTGACTTTCACACTGTACTGTGCATGGAGCCATGGACCCTCCTTTCTCTCTCATCCATAACGACATGGCACCTTTGCACCACGCTGCTGCCTACTAGTACCTCTTGAACCACTTTGGTGGCCTAATCCCGGGCCCTGATGAGGCCGAGCTTTGCATTTGCAGGCACTGCATGGTTTGGTTCTTGTTCCTGAGCAGTTGAGCTGCGCACACCACCTTCTTTTGCATCAGGTATTGTAATGTACTATTGTCTTCGGCTTTGTCTCAGTTGCAGTCCAGTTCTTTCTTCCCTCGCCTGCTTTTAATCACCATTTGCGTAGGTTCAATCTACAATTTACAAATGGTTTGCATCTGCTGTTCTAGTCCAACAATAAAGCAATAAAATAACTCTTTTTTTTTGGTCACATGGTGGCTTGCCGAGTGCTGATGCACACATTCTCTTCTCCTTCTTCCACCTTGCAGCAGTTCTTTGGCACGGCGTTGTTGCATCACATGCCATGTGAGTAGCTGACCACAGCTCACTCCAAGTGCAGCGGCAGCCCACTGCTGGATCTCCGGACGTTCCGCGATGGATCAGTCCTGCTGCTACTTCCCGCTGCGGTGGGAGAGCACGGGCGACCAGTGGTGGTACGCGTCGCCGATAGACTGGGCGGCGGCCGACGGCCACTACGACATCGTCCGCCAGCTGCTACACCTCGACCCGAACCTGCTCATCAAGCTCACCTCCCTCCGACGGATCCGCCGCCTCGAGGCGCTCTGGGACGACGACGCCCGCTTCGCCGACGCGGCCAGGAACCGCGCGTCCGTCGCCCGGAGCCTGCTGCTGGAGTGCGAGTGCAGGAACCCGAACCACCACCGCCCCGCCGGCGGCGGGGAGAACACGCTGCTCCGGGCCGGGTACGGCGGGTGGGTGCTCTACACGGCGGCGTCGGCCGGGGACGCCGCGTTCGTGCGGGAGCTGCTGGAGAGGGACCCGCTGCTCGTGTTCGGCGAGGGCGAGTACGGCGTCACGGACATGTTCTACGCGGCGGCCAGGGGCGGGAGCGCGGACGTCTTCAGGCTGCTGCTCGACCACGCCATGTCACCGAGGTGCTCGACGAATTGCCGGAACGGCCAAGGCGGTGCCGGGCGCAGCTCCGTGTTCCGGCTTGAGATGATGAGCCGGGCCGTCCACGCCGCGGCGAGAGGCGGGAGCGTGGAGATGCTCAGGGAGCTGCTCGAGGAGGGGCCCTCCAGCGTGTCGACGTATCTCGACATCCGTGGATCCACCGTGCTGCATGCCGCCGCTGGGAGAGGGCAACTGCAGGTGAGGCATCTACATTTGCTATTGCTTGCACTGCATCTTCTACAATTTGCTTTCTTAGCGATTCTTGTTGAAAGCCTGGATCCTTGCGCGAATGGTTATTATCAGTTGTATGTATGTGCAAACATGTAAATGCAGTATTCTGTGGATCAATGATTCTCTTCTTTAGGATGTTTACATGCCTTTTGGATTCCCGTTTGCTTCTAGTTTGTCACGTTGAACGCTCAGTTTAGGATCTGCGTGCAGACTACAGAGGATGCATTTCACTAAAAAACTTTAGTTGGTTTGCTTTCGAACAAACTACTATGTGCGTGTATTTTTCTCAGCTAGATTGATAATGGAAAGGAAATTGTTCATCTAGAAATGCTGAGTGTCACCTAAGGTCACTTTGTTACTTCAGCAGTTCCATAAAGTTTCTTTTAACGAGCGGACACAATTCTACTAATAATAAAGGAGCATCAACAAGTTTTATGTGACAGTAATGTAACTTCCAGATGGAGAATGTTCCTTGAGTGATTTTAATCCCTGGTTATTGTAATCCTGCATAACAGTATATTAAGCTAGGGTGTCACTACATACTTGTGGCCAGACTTTTTTATTTCATTTATGATACTGAGCATAGTTATCAACCCATAAAGTTCATGGTCATAAAGTGTAGAAAGTCTAGTTTGACATAAAAGGTAGCTTTCTTTCCGATCAATATGTCCCTTTGCAATAACTTGAGAACAGAGTTAATATACTTCCTGTTGTTCCAGTTTAGCTCAAAAAATTCACCAGAAAGCTCTAGTTTTTATATCCACAAACTTCTTAGTGATGCTATGCAGCCAAACTTTCTATCCACTTCCTGTTGTTGATATGCAGACAACTTTGTTACTGTTTCTTGATGTTGCTATGCAACCATCCTTATGCTACTTTCAGTTGTACCAAATGAATTGGAAAGTTGAAGTTTCCTATCTCTACACCTCATCGTCTAAGCATACCTTATGCAGGTTGTCAAGTACCTTCTGGCCTCTTTCGACATAATCAATTCGACTGATAATCATGGGAACACTGCACTGCATGTAGCAGCCTATCGAGGGCACCAACCTGTTGTGGAAGCGTTGGTTGCTGCGTCTCCATCAACCTTGTCAGCTATTAACAACGCTGGTGACACATTTCTCCATTCAGCAGTTACAGGATTCAGGACCCCAGGATTCCGACGGCTTGACCGCCAATTGGAGCTGATGAGATACCTCATACGCGAAAGAACTGCAGATATCCAAAAGATCATCAATCTGAGAAACGATGCAGGCCTTACAGCCCTCCACCTGGCTGTGGTTGGCTGCGCACACCCAGATCTGGTTGAGCTATTGATGACCACCCCGTCAATCGACCTCAATGCTGAAGATGCTGACGGCATGACTGCGCTGGCGCTGTTGAAACAGCAGCTGCGTTCAGCAACATCTGACCGGCTCATCAGGCAGATAGTTTCTGCCGGAGGGGTCTTGAATTCCAGCATTCTGAGAACCCGATCAGCCATTGCTTCTCAGATCAAGATGCAGGGTGGGATTGCAAGCAGTCCCGGTACCACTTTCAAGGTATCAGATGCCGAGATATTCTTGTTCTCGGGTATGGGAGCAGTGGAGTCTCTAAGGCCAAGCTCGTGTTCCAGCAATGGGAAGGATGACCCTACTTATGCAGATGCAGATTGCGCCGAAAACCATGGATCATCAGAGAAGAGGCTGAGCTCTGCGAGCCGGGCCAAAGACCGTCTCAAGATGATGCTGAGATGGCCTCGCCACAAGACACCCAAGAAATCAGAGGACAGCAGCCCGCTGGACTCGATCAAGAAGCTGAGTGAGCACGGGGCCGAGACCCCTGCTCCACTAAGGCAGAAATTTACCAAGACAACGGCGCTCAACGGCAAGCGGACCCTAGCGGTGAAGAGCTACACCCCAAGCTCCTCGTCCACCAAGAAGAAGCTCAACACAAAGCTCATACACGGCATCATGGAGGCCATGCCACAGCTTGCACCGTCTACCGCACGGTCTGGGTCCCCAACGGACACGCTCCTGAGGACCTCGATATCATCCACACCTCAGCCGCTGGCGAAGCTGAAGGACATCTGCCTTGATGACGAGATCTCCATGGTGACGCCGCCTATCGGCAAGCTGAAGGACATCGTCCTGGACAGTGACGACGCCACGGAGGACCCCTCGTGCTCCAACTCGTCCATGGACGACGGCTGTGGCACCGGGGCGGTGGAGAGCGCGGCCCGGAAGCACGGGTGCGGCAACGGGAGGCTGATCAACATCTGCTTTGGCGCGCAGGGCCTCACCGTGGAGGACTCGGCGAGCGGGCAGCAGACGAGCAAGATGTTCAAACAGCAGTGCCTGAGAGTGTCCTGATTGACGGCATATCGCCATCGGCCTGGTGTCTCAACTGCATCCAACAACGTGTATTGTATCATAGATTCACGCCGTGGTGTGATTGGTTTGGTGCCTCGCGTGCAGCTATGCGTGCTTGTTTTCTTGTTGTGCATGCTGCCTTGCATAACCAGTGGTGAACTGGTAATCCAATGAACTGTGCTTGAGTTAACTGTGACGTTGAAGAATTCACAGCTCTTCAACGAATTTTCTAACTTTCAGTGTCAGATCGTACATTCTTCAACGAATCACCGTTGATGAATCACTTCCTCGAATTTTACAGCCTACCAACTGTGACGGACGGGTCGAGGATGCCATTTCTCAATGGCATGTTCAATCAATAAGAGCACTGGCGTCCTGATGAACAAATGTCACACGGAAGACACTGATTGCGCAAGAAATGGTAATTACAGAGAAGCCTGAACGTGCATCTGCAAAACAATTTCTCTTGTAAATGCTGAGCAAGAGCAGTTCTTTTCGCTCATGCTCAACAAACAGCTAGCACTTCACTACATCAAAATTCGGATTTACAGCAGGAAGCAACTAGCCCAACTGCTACACAATCTAAAACAGAGAAAAAAAAAGACGAGAAAACAGGCTATATGAGCCGCTAAGCAAACCCGCTTGAAATGGAGGTTGCAGCAAATAATGAGCCATTTGAACTCCACTAGTTCGGTGGCATCATTCAAGCCGTTTTGGTATGGTGGCTGAAAAAACCATCCTCTAGGCACATAAATAAGTTCATTTGACCAACTCGATCTCCTGTGCGCCTCCTCAAAGCAAATGACCACTCATTTACCAATTATGCAATGATTATCTTCATCCTTCCCATGCATATTTTTAACAAACCAGCAGCAGCAATATGGAGGGCTTTCACCACCAGTTTAGAACCAATTGAGCATCCAACACGCGCTGCTGTCCAGCCATTGCGCCACACATGGTGGCCCAAAGAGGCGATCACTTTGTTGGATCAATAGGTTGGCACCAGCCTCTAGCCCTTGAGAGGGCATGGCAAAACACAGCACCATCAGTTGATCTCTCCTTCCTCTGCTTCTTTAATGCTCGGAACACTGCTCGGTTCTTCATCATCTTCCTCATCATCTGCCTTTATGAACAGTCCAAGTTGCTCCAAAGGATTGACAGATCCTGGATGATAGCCGGCCATGCCATCCTGAGAGCGCTCTGGACTAGTCTCGTCAACAGAGCTAACAATATGTTCTGTTGTGGCTGTTCCAAGCATTTCCAAATCCTTGAGATGGAGGTTATCATTAATTTCTACAGTTCTCTCCATCTGCATAGAGGATTTATATTTTCTTATTTAGCAACAATAAAAAATGAGAAATTGCTACTACTGGTGGGTGAGGTCTACACTTGCCTCCTGTAGGGCCTGACGAGCCTTCTCCCTCTCAAAATCCCGTTTACGCTTGGCTTCAGCTTCAGCTTCGGCTCTACGAGCCTCCATGGCGGCATTACCTTCAGCCAACAGCCGTGCTTTCTCTGCATCCACAGATAAGCATAAAACACCCTAGTGAGAGAGAGAGAGAGAGAGAGAGAGAGAGCAACTAGCAGCGAATGAGACAGGTGGCCACACTTTACCTTCCTTCTGGAGTTTTTCCAGTTCCTCCTGTTTGTCTCCACCCTGAGCTCAGAAGACCAGGAATGAGTCACATTATGACCTCATATATAGAATCATCAACGAAGATAAAACAGAACAAAGTCCTATACCTGACTAAGAATGCCACGAGCTTTGACAATCACATCAGCATAACGGCTCCTCAAAAGGGCTGCTCGCAATAGCCTGTCCGGTGAGACTTGTGTATCGGGTTTTGAGTTTTCCCCTAAATGTTTCATTGGGAAAGGATCAGACGATCCGATCAGCTTAGTGCACTGAGACCGGTCAACGGCCTCATACGTACCAGCCTACAAATTCATGCTTACCCCCTGGTGCAGGCTTTGACTCACTGTCCTCCCCATGGAGTCCCACAATGTCAGTAGGACCTGTGGTTTAACCAGTTAGCCCACTATTAGAGATGATTCAAATATAGTTTGTAACGTAATAACTAAATAACAATTGGAAGTAAGCCTTACGGTTGGCATCAGCTGGGCTAATAACATCACTCTTTTCTTGCTCCACCAGCTGGTCAGGTTTCTTAGTCCCCTAAAATTTTGGAAAAACAATTATTTAGTACAGATCAGTAAACTAAATTGGAAGGGAATCCACATCCTTGCCACAAGAAAATTACACCAGAATATAAAGGCTGAAGGTGACCAGAATGCTGAACAACACAAACATCAGATTGCCAAGATAATTTTAGTACATCTTTGCAGAGTAGGGCATTACCGGACAATGGCTGCATTACGGCAAAAGGTAACTTATTACACATCATAAGAACTAAGCTATTTGCTAAAGACCACGAATCTTTCAGGGACGGAGCAGCAAGAAACAGGATAGTCACCCTCCCAAGCAACTAAGGGAGCTAGCAGACATTAGAATAATTAGAAAGGTATTTCCTGGTTTCAGGATGGAACATTTGCAAATACTTGTGCCTACTAATAATAGAACAAAAGGGCATTATGATATTTTGGTAATGGGTGTCAAGTATTTGAAGACAGGCAAGTATGACAGGTCTGCAGACATGAGACTGGTCAATACACTCCCCAGAACAGAACTAAACAAAAGCGGTGCTTTGGAAATCGATAGTCTACAAAACACAAATTTGAGTAACATTAAATTATAGCAACATGGCACTTTAATGTTACTATATTTCAAGACAAATCTACTCATCCTCATATCATTTTTAGACATCCAAACTCAACACACAAAAAGTAATTTGTAACTGTTCAGGTTGTTTATTTTAGAAACCCCTATAAACATCACTTATTCGGAATTGTAACTGGATGGAGTAATATATTTCAACCACAAAACACTTGGCAGCAAATAGCCCATAATCCATTCACTAATATAAAAATAAGATTTAAAGGTCTGTATTATTTCTGTAGCACCCAATACTAAATCACTTTAGTACCTTCGCAAGCTTTCCAGGGCTGCCAACTTTTTCTGATTCACTTTCAGAGTCACTGCCAGAGTCAGAATCTGCATTACCGATAACATTGTAAACATCCTGGACTTTCAATATCTCAAAACAGGAAAAGTTTCAGGAGAATTATACTATATGGTTATGTATAATGAACAAACAATCAATAGTTCGCAGGAGCTTACTATTACTAAAGGGTTTAGTCTGCTAGAAATTATAGTAGGATGGGTTATGCAGCATGATGTCCTGCATCAACTTCATTGAACTTTAACAGCCCAATTCAAATATCTTCGAGAACCCGCTAAACAATTACTAAAAGGGAAAACATGATATTCGTGGCATTTATAGAGTACCATGTTTGCTCCTCTACTTTTAGTTCCTTGCCAAATTTGCAAGTCATTGCCAGAGTTCAATTAATATAGAAATATGATACCAACAAAAAGACGTGAAGAGGTAATATCCATGTTCTCAAAGAATTTACAATACAAAACTGGGAAGAAAAGCAGCACTTTCTTTACACAAGAATGTCTATAATTATAGAAACAAATGCAGATAAACACCATGAGACACAGACCGCTAGAAGATGATTCAGAGTCGCTGCTGGAACTACTTGGACTACCGCGCTTGCTACTCCTGATTTGTGCATCTTTGTCTAACATGATAGGGGAGGCATTGCCACAGATATCCACATCCTCCTCGATAGGCTCACCACCTGCAAGCAAACCAAAAATTGACTACTGCACAGAAGAAGGCGTGTAATTTAAATCTATTGATAATTTCGAGCTAGAAGAAAATAAACCTTTGCAAGGATTTGTAGACGAGTGGCTAAGGCCAGATACATTCACAGCTTCATTCTCAGAAGGCTCAGATTTCACCTGCTGGCTCTGCTCTTTCTCTTGCAAATACTTGTCGACGTGTTTCTTTAGCTCAAATAGCATGTCATCACTGACAGCTTGGATGTCAATCTCTATCTCTCCATCACCAGGCATATCTGTATTGCTGTCAATGCATTGTTGCAGCAGTTCAAAGATGTGAGGAGGTAACTCATCAGATATAGAAGCCAAGCAGTTCCCAAAGGCTTCTCTCTCTTCAGCTGTCATCTTTGGTTTTTCAGGCTCTGTCTGCCGTACACCTTCCGTTGACACATCACTGCGGTCCACAGGAGGCGTCTTCCTCCTCTTCGAGTCAGCCCTGTCAACCTCAACATGTTTCTCAGTGGCAACAGAGGCCAACTTCTTCTCAATTGGCCTCCATCGACTCTCAAACATCTTGTTCAGCTGGATGGCCATGTCATGCACAGCATGCCCCTTAGGATTATAAGCCATAGCGTTGTTAAAGGTCAGCCTGACATCAGCAGCAAAATCAGATGGACTTGTGTATGAGCCAGATTCGAGCTTCTTCTGGACAGTACCAAGATCCATTGGGGTCTTGACAATATCAAAATAATCAGGAATTTGCAGCTTGACTACATCAACTGGAACATTGAATATATGACTATATTTCTGAGTCATAAGCTTCTTCAAAATAGCTTCACACTGCTTAAACACTGCGGCTTCAGATAACACCGTAGAAGGTTCAGGTCGGGGTTTTGTGGGCAAGAACCGTCCCTTTGCACCACGGATAACATTGGTCACACCACGCTGAGACTTCTGTGGCTTCTTGGCTCGAGGGGCAGCTGAGGATGACAAGGCAGGTGCCCGACTGAGAGGAACAGGGGCTGCAAACTCTGGCCTCTTGAGGAGATCCCGCACGGAATCAAGCTCTACCCGGAATCTCTTCCGAAGATACCGCCGTTCAGATGACGACATCTTGGATGGCACAAAGATCTCCCGCTTCACGTCGAAGCCGTCGCTGTTTAGACTGATGCACTTGCGCTTTGGTGCCGAAGAGTCCTCGGAATCGACACGAACAGGACTACCAGCTGCAACTTCCGACTCGCCAACAGTCTCTGTATAACCACGGGACGCGGCTGCCGCCACGCCCCTGAAAGCCATTTCCTCATATCCCCGTTTTATTGGTCTCTGCTGCCCAAACTCCATTAAGACCGTCGGTGTCATGTGCCCAGGCGCCAGCGAATCACAGATCTGTTGAGCATTTACAACCATTTTCAGTGGCACACACCAAATTCAAGCTACACAGGCAACAGAAAAGAGCATGTAAAGACAAAAATTAACAATATCCTCTCTCCAAAACCCTAATCCTAAATGGGAACCTTAACCCAACACGAACCACCAACCGCGCACTAATCCAACAGCACAGCCCTCAAATCCTCCAATTCGCGCCCGAATCAGACACCTCCCCGCACCAATCGAAGAAACCCCAAAAATCCAAAGCTATTCCAAATTCGAAACAAGGGGGGTGCGAGCCCGGACCTGGTAACGCTGGATCTGAAGCAGCTGCAACCCCACGGTCGGGATCCGGGGGCGAGACAACGGCGTCCACGCGCGGGCTCGTCGGGGAGCTGGATCTGCTCGGGAGCGGGACGCGGGCTCGTCGGGGAGCTGGATCTGCTCGGGAGCGGGACGGATCTGGGAGCGCGCGGTGGCCGCCCGGTCGAGCCTCGCCTTATCCTCTTTTTTATTTTTCGCCTCGCCGCTCGAGTCGAGTCGTCTCCGTGCTGCAGCTTTTGCTTATCCTTTTTTTTCCTTCTCGAGGCGTCCGAACCCGAACCCGCTACTGCTTTGCGCACGAGAGGTGAGACCCGAACTAGGAGAAGAAGCGATGCGACTGTGACGCGCTGGGTGGCAAGCGCTCCCGGGGGTGCGTATTTATAGGACTAGGCTGGGCGCGGAGGCGGTGCAAGCCGGATCCGGGCCGTCGGCTGGCAGGGATCGGACGGACCAGGCAACAGATCGGCGAGTGGGCCCGCCGTGAACGGGTGGGGCACGACGTGACGTGGAGGCGGGGGGCGCTTTGACTTTCTTCGAGACGGTTCCCAGGCGGACGTGGGTCTGTTAAGCAATATATCAATGACTGGTGGGTCAGAGAGGTGAACTGCGTCCACATGTCATGGATGGTGTGTCCCAGAGAAGAGTACGCGTTGGAAGCGGCCGTCTTTTGTCGAGCACGCGGGATCTGGGTACGGTTTGGGCGCGGAGTGACTTGGTGAGGAAGGATACGTGACGCGTGGAAGCAGGTGCGTGCCCAGGGTGGGTCCTCCGCTGAGGTGTCGGGCGGGAGCACGTAACGGGTTGGATTTCGGGTCCAGGTACGTCTTGAAGCTAGTACTCCGTATAATGCATGTAACGGGCTTGGTGTTGGGCCGGGTCTCGTAGCTTCCGTAGCAGTAGCCAGTAGTGACAGGTCCACATTTTCTATGGCCCAAAACTTTTTATTTCCAGACTTCCAAGTTTTCAATCCGTTGCCAAAACTAGCCCGTACGGTGAGGAGTTGGGGCTCTATTGGGCCGTATTTGTGCTCTAGAGTTCTACGCCTCTGTCTACACACATGGCTTATTGTAGCCCGCCACTATTTATATTCATCTTATTATTCAGCCAAATCAGTCTTCTCTTTTTTTCGATCGGGGATATAACCCGTTTTTTATTAAGAGGAGTGAATTACAAGTCAGCTATGAGAAAACCCTCATAGCACATATTACAAACCATTAAGATAGTAGTGATAACCTGGGATAAACATAGGAACAATAAAAGATACAAAGAGAGAGCGACTGCCCTCAACACCCTAGACCTGCCCCTGTGCCTGCGATAAAATCAAGAACGCAATGGTTTCCTACGAAAAAGACCGAGCCGTGGTGGCAAAGCATCCACCCAGAGAACGGCGGCAAAGCATCCGCCAACGAATCGAGCGACCACGGTGGCAAAGCATCCACTAAGAAACGGGCCAGCACACTCTCGGCAGCAAAACATCTACTAGAGAGGGGGCCAAAAAGGCAATGGCGGCAAAGCATCCGCCAGGGATCCACAGACGGCCAAGCATCCGTCAGGGAAGAAAGACACCCCCTACGGCAAAGCATTCGTAGCGGGGAGTGGCCAAGACACTCTCAGCAGCAAAGCATCTGCCAAAGAGGGGCCAGCAACAACGACGACGGCGAAGCATCCGTCAACGAAGAAAGCGCTAGCGGCAAAGCAATGACGCCGGCAAGGTCAAATGCACCAGGACAAACCATTGCGGTAGAATATAAACACACACAGGCACAGCTAGGAACTTCTCCAGGAGCTCGCCGCGCAGCAGGAACCACGAACGCCGCGACGACCAAACGGGGGGCAAGCGACCGGCCATATGATATTCTTCAACGACACCTTCAGGAAGGAGGTGACGCCCAAGGGCACACCCTAGACGCCATCGTCGCTGGCCTTAGAAGCTTCTAAGGATGGGCTTTCGCTCGGAATCCGGCATGTGGGCGCAGAATCACGAGGTTCAGAAGCGACACCTCCAAGGAGGTCTGTGGCACCCGTGGCGTCACCGTCGCCTGCCTGGCAGAGACCGGGCTGAGCTTTCGCCTGGAACCATGTACTGCAGCCGCTTCGCTATGAGACCCAGAAGCACCGCCGCTGAAAGCCCAAGTTTGGTTTTGGTAATTAATGACACCAAGTTGCTAATGCTATTGTATCAAGTGTGATTAAGCTAGGCATAAGCAACATGTGATGGAGGTGGAAATGGCATGGAGAGATGGCCACAAGACCACATGATTTGGTGCATGAAATGATGAGCAAGATCATGGTGGAGACGCACATAATATGATGGACATGATGATCAAGTGGAAGAGAAGGATCTAAGAGCGCAAGGCAAAGGTATAACCATAGGATTTTCCTTTTGCCGGTCTAAGATGAGTAGAGAAGTGATTGACCGGGTTTAGGATACATAGCCGACTATCAAGAGGGGCAATCACGGTTAGCTCGGGAATCAAGTGCCACTAGATCAATGTCTTGAGCATATGCATTAGGATCTAGTAGAGAGCTAACATAACGCCTTGAAAATATTTTGTGAAAATGCTAACACACATGCACATTGATGGTGTACACTTGGTGGTGTTAGCACATTTGCGAAGGCGGTGGTGTTTGAGCGGTAGTAAGGGGTTTGGGGTTCGCTCTCCCTCCTGCTGAGCTTGCGAGCGCGGGATTCAGGCGTTTTTGAGGAAATGAAATGCCTATTTTCTATTACGCCGGAGGCGAGAAAAGGTGGCGAAAGTTCAAAATGATTATCACTGAAAATACAGTGACCGGACGCTGCACCAGACGCGGTCTCGGTTTGACCGGACGCGTCCGGTCAGTTCAACGTGGCGCGGGCACTAGGGTTTGTGACCGGACGCTGGTCAGGCCTGACCAGCGCGTCCGGTCAGTTCACCTGAGCGCAGAAGTAGAGCGCGCGACCGGCGCGTCCGGTCCCTCATGGAACCGGAGCGTCCGGTCAGACGTCCAGAGGGGCAGAGCGTAGCGGAGTGCTGATCGGACGCGCGGCGCGTCCGGTCACGTGTGATCGGACGCGTCCGGTCTCGACGGGAGCTTACTGGAACGTGACCGGACGCTGACACTGTCGCGTCCGGTCAAACGGTTGAGCGCGTCCGGTCAGGGCAACGGCTAGTTCTGACGCGCGCTGTTCACGCTTGTCCTGTAGTGACCGGACGCGTCCGGTCACCCTGACCGGAGCGTCCGGTCAACACGTTTTGAACTGCGTCGTCCGTAACGGCTAGCTGCGTACCCCTTCGTTATAAATAGACATTGGCCGGGGTTTGAGGGTATCTCTTGCACATTTTGAGACCTAGAGACATCCTTTGAGCTAGAGAACAACCCCTCCACTCATCTCTTTGCTTGGTTGCACATCTTGAGTGAGATTGAGTGAGATTCAAGTGCATTGCTTGAGAGTTGCATTCTAGAGGCACTTGATCTTCGAGTTGCTGCGGATTTCTTGTTACTCTTCCGTGTTTCCCGACACGGTAGACGGCTTGGAGCAGCGGAGGTGATTGAGCTCGTAATTGTAGATTGTTGGAGCCCTCACCAAGTATTGTAAGGGGTTCTTGATCCTTCCCCGCGGGAGTTCGCAAATTGGATACTCTAGTGAAGCTCGTGCCTTGGAGGATCCCCATCTTGTGTGCGGTTGTGCGGCGCCCGCCGAGAGCTCGACTCTTGATAGTCGATTAGCTCGTGAACCGACAAGTGGGTGCATCGCCACAACGAGGAGTAGCTTGCCGGGAAGCAAGTGAACCTCGGTAAAAAATCTTGTGTCATCTCTTTGCCGAGGATTTCTCTTGTGATTGATTCTTCGATTGCATTACTTCTCTACATCGTTGGTATAAGAATCAAGTCACTTCTCTTTACTTTCTTGTACTAGTTCTAGTGTAGTTTGCTTAGCGTAGCTTTTATCACATAGGAGTAAGTAGCCTAGTGACTTAGCCTTGTTGGTGTATATTAGAGATCATAGCCTTGCTTCACTAGAATTGTATAGGCGGCTTGCATAGTGTAGTTGAACTAGTGCTAGAATTAGCTTAGCCATCTTTTGTACTAACGTGTTTGTTTAGTGAAGCTTGTAGATTTTTTAAATAGGCTATTCACCCCCCTCTAGCCATTTGGACCTTACAGCCGCACAAGCCCCAAGTTTGACCAGTCGGGCCACGACCACCGGTAGAGCACGGGAAACACCAGCCCCAACGGGGGGCGAGCCATGGGGGCAGCGGCGGCCACAGCCCGGCAGGCGTAAGAGCCAACGCAGCAGGCCTACCGGGCGCACTGCGACAAGGGAGGAGGGCCGGGGCACCGCATAGGTGTCGACGTCGATGACCCCAGTTGCGGAGACAGGGTGCCGCTACAGCGCTGCGCCATGCCCCACATCGGATCCAGCACGGGGCGGCCGCACCAGCCGCCGCACAGCCGCGTCCCTCAAGCCGAGGAGATGGAGCGGCACCGAGCGCTGGGGCGGGTGCCTCCAGGTGTAAGGTCCAAATGGCTAGAGGGGGGGTGAATAGCCTATTTAAAATTCTACAAGCTTCACTAAACAACTACGTTAGTATAAAAGAAGGCTAAGCTAATCTAGCACTAGCTCAACTACACTATGCAAGCCACTTATACAATTCTAGTGAAGCAAGGCTATGATCTCTAATACACAACAACAAGACTAAGTCACGAAGCTACTTACTCCTATGTGATAAAAGCTACACTAAGCAAACTACACTAGAAATAGTACAAGAAAGTAAAGAGCAAGTGACTTGATTCTTATACCAACGATGTAGAGAAGTAATGCACTTGAAGAATCAATCACAATAATCAACCACAAGAGAAATCCTCGGCAAAGAGATGATACAAGATTTTTTACCAAGGTTCACTTGCTTCCCGGCAAGCTACTCCTCGTTGTGGCGATGCACCCACTTGTCGGTTCGCGAGCTAATCGACTATCAAGAGTCGAGCCCTCAGCGGGCGCCGCACAACCGCACACAAGATGGGGATCCTCCAAGCCACGAGCTTCACTAGAGTATCCAATTTGCGAACTCCCGTGGGGAAGGATCAAGAACCCCTTACAACACTTGGTGAGGACTCCAACAATCTCCAATTACGAGCTCAATCACCTCCGCTGCTCCAAGCCGTCTACCGTGTCGGAAAACACGGAAGAGTAATAAGAAATCTGCAGCAATTCGAAGACCAAGTGCCTCTAGAATGCAACTCTCAAGCAATGCACTTGAATCTCACTCAATCTCACTCAAGATGTGCAACTATGCAAAGAGATGAGTGGAGGAGTTGTTCTCTAGCTCAAAGGATGTCTCTAGGTCTCAAAATATGCAAGAGATGCCCTCAAACCCCGGACACTCTCTATTTATAACGAAGGGGTACGCAGCTAGCCGTTATGGACGACGCAGCGAAAAACGCGCTGACCGGACGCTCCGGTCAGGGTGACCGGACGCGTCCGGTCACTACACGACAGCAAGAAACAGTGCGCGTCAGAACTAGCCGTTGCCGTGACCGGACGCGACAGTGCCAGCGTCCGGTCGCGTTCCAGTAAGCTCCCGTCGAGACCGAACGCGTCCGATCGTACGTGACCGGACGCGCCGCGCGTCCGATCAGCACTCCGCTGCTCTCTACCCCTCTGGACGCCTGACCGGACGCTCCGGTTCCGTGAGGGACCGGACGCGCCGGTCGCGCGCTCTACTTCTGCGCACAGGTGAACTGACCGGACGCGCTGGTCAGGCCAGACCAGCGTCCGGTCACAAACCCTAGTGTCCGCGCCACGTTGAACTGACCGGACGCGTCCGGTCAAACCGTGACCGCGTCCGGTGCAGCGTCCGATCGCCGTTTTTCAGTGAAAAACAATTTGGACTTTCGCCACCTTTTCTAGACTCCGGCGCAATAGAAAATAGGCATTTCACTTCCCCAAAAACGTCTGAATCCCGCGCTCGCAAGCTCGGCGGGAGGGAGAGCGAACCCCAAACCCCTTACTACCGCTCAAACACCACCGTCTTCGCAAATATGCTAACACCACCAAGTGTACACCACAATGTGCATGTGTGTTAGCATTTCACAAACATTTTCAAAGGCGTTATGTTAGCTCTCAACTGGATCCTAATGCATATGCTCAAGACATTGATCTAGTGGCACTTGATTCCTGAGCTAACCGTGATTGCCCCTCTTGATAGTCGGCTATGTATCCTAAATCCGGTCAATCACTTCTCTACTCATCTTAGACCGGCAAAAGGAAAACCCTATGGTTATACCTTTGCCTTGCGCTCTTAGATCCTTCTCCTCTACTTGATCATCATGTCCATCATTTTATGTGCATTTCTTCATGATCTTGCTCATCATTTCATGCACCAAATCATGTGGTCTTGTGGCCATCTCTCCATGCCATTTCCACCTCCATCACATGTTGCTTATGTCTAGCTTAATCACACTTGATGCAATAGCATTAGCAACTTGGTGTCATTAATTACCAAAACTAAACTTGGGCTTTCAATCTCCCCCTTTTTGGTAATTGATGACAACCATCACAAAGATATGAAATGAAATTAATTTTCAACTTCGATAGTATTAGCTCCCCCTACATATGTGCTACCATGAGTTTGGTTCAATTGTGCACATACGTATGGATTTGAAATTTGGGAGAGTTACTACTATCAAATTGATGCTAAGGTATATAGAATGGACCTTTGAAGCGTGATACCAATCGGAGTTGCCTTTATATACCATCCTTAGCATCGATGTAGCTAGACACCACTTGTAATTCATCACTTGTAAAGATCACAAACACTAAAGTACCCCGTGAGATCAATATTATAAGCAAAGGTGTCTAGATACCACTTGTAAAGCTACTCACAACAAATCATCATTCAAGTTCTAATTCTAGCAATCACCATACAAACATGAATATGAATTTAAGCTTTGCAATGCAACAATTCATCATGTTAATGCACATACAAATGCAACAAATAATTCATGAGCTTGCTCCCCCTACTTGTGTTCTCAATTTTTTAATTGATCCTTTTCCAATGTCATTCTCTCCCCCTTTGCAACTTAACTTTTTATCTTTGTGACTTTTCTATCTTTGTGACTTTTCTCTCCTCCTTTGTCAACAATCACCAAAAAAGGTGTCAAATTTAGTGAGAGTTAAGTCAATTAATATGAGGGAGTCTAAATTATGGTTCAATCTAGATCACTTGCCTAGAATATGTAATTCGGTTTGAACCAAGGACAAGCTTCTTCACACCTCATAAAGTATAAGGGTTATCTTGACCATGTTGAATTACACATCATGAGCTTATTTTCTAGATTCAACACTAGGTTTGCAAGCCCACAAACATGTCATATGCTACCACTAGATCAATCAAAACATAGAAGCAATAGTGGTACCATATATACATTAAACTCATTTGATTTTCATGAATGAGCCTATTTGTCATGCAAATATGTCTATATGTTCTAAACATATCCTTAGCAAAGTATGGATGATATGCCAAACAACTTTACCTTGCTATGTCGGAGGAGAGGCATGTCATATAAGAATGTGGGGGTGCACTCATTTCAAGTTGGAGAAGTCAAGTATGTTCAATTCATTCTTCAACTTGTAAAATCTTTTCTCATCAAGTGGCTTTGTGAATATGTCGGCTAGTTGATCTTCGGTGCCAATGCTCTCAATGCTAATATCACCCTTTTGTTGATGGTCTCTTATGAAGTGATGTCTTATGTCAATGTGCTTCGTTCTTGAATGTTGAACCGGATTTTGTGTCATCTTGATTGCACTTTCATTGTCACAAAACAACGGAACATTCTTGAATTTTATTTCAAAGTCATTCAAAGTGGCCTTCATCCAAAGCAATTGTGCACAACAACTACCGGCACTAATGTATTCGGCCTCAGCGGTAGATAGTGCAACACTATTTTGTTTCTTTGATGACCATGAAACAAGAGACCTTCCAAGCAATTGACAAGTGCCACTTGTGCTCATTCTATCAATCTTGCATCCACCATAGTCGAAGTCCGAATATCCAATCAACTCAAAATTAGACCCCTTTGGAAACCATAATCCAACATCATGAGTGCCCTTAAGATATCTCAATATCCTCTTGGTTGCTTTCAAGTGACTTTCTCTAGGTGAAGCTTGATATCTTGCACACTTGCACACACTAAACATCACATCCGGCCTCGAAGCGGTGACATAGAGCAAACTTTCAATCATAGACCGGTATTGCTTTTGATCTACCATGTTGCCACTAGCATCAACACCCAATTGATCATTTGTGCCCATTGGTGTACTTATTTGCTTAGCATCTTGCAATCCAAACTTCTTGATCATGTCCTTGATGTACTTCCCTTGACTTACAAAAGTACCATTCTTCATTTGCTTGATTTGAAGTCTAAGAAAGTAACTAAGCTCTCCAATCATAGACATCTCAAACTCTTTTGCCATCATATTTCTAAACTCTTCACAAAAATCTTGATTGGTTGATCCAAAGATAATGTCATCCACATAGATTTGCAACACAAACAAGTCATTCCCAAGCTTCTTGGTGAAGAGAGTGGTGTCAACCTTTTCCATCTTGAACCCTTTAGAGAGAAGAAAGTCCCTCAACCTCTCATACCATGCTCTAGGTGCTTGCTTCAAACCATACAATGCCTTCTTTAGCTTAAAAACATGGTTGGGCTTCTTGTCATCTTCAAAACCGGGAGGTTGCTCAACATAAACTTCTTCATTGATGTAGCCATTGAGAAATGCACTCTTGACATCCATTTGATAGAGCTTGATGTTGTGTGCACAAGCATATGCTAATAAGATTCTAATTGCCTCTAATCTTGCAACCGGTGCATATGTCTCTCCAAAGTCAAGACCCTCAACTTGAGTATATCCTTGTGCTACCAATCTTGCTTTGTTTCTCACAACCATACCATCTTGATCTTGCTTGTTTCTAAAGACCCATTTGGTACCAATTACATTGTAGTTCTTCGGCCTTTCAACAAGTTCCCAAACTTAATTTCTAGTGAAGTTGTTTAGCTCTTCATGCATGGCATTTACCCAATCGGAATCTTTCAAAGCATCTTCTATTTTCTTAGGTTCTTCAAGTGACACAAATGAGTAGTGCTCACAAAAGGATGTTAATCTTGATCTAGTTTGAACACCACTATGAATTCCACCAATGATTTGGTCCAATGGATGATCTCTTGCAATGCTAGTAGGTTGAAGTATTGGGAGTTGATTGCTTCCACTTGTTTGACCTTGAACTTGAGCTTCAACATGAGTACTACTTGAGCTTGCTTGATTTGTATCAATTTGCACATTTTGATTGTTCACATGAGTATCATCATCATCATCAACTTGTCTCGGCCTTATGTCACCAATGTCCATGTTCTTCATTGCATTTGATAATTGATCTCCTCTCACATCATCAAGGTTTTGAGCTTCATTTTGAGATCCTTGGGTTTCATCAAACTCAACATCATGAACTTCTTCCAAGGTGCCATTTGTGAGATTCCAAACTCTATATGCTTTGCTTATGGTAGAATAGCCAAGTAAGAACCCTTCATCACATTTCTTGTCAAACTTACTCAATCTAGTGCCTTTCTTCAGAATATAGCATTTGCAACCAAACACTCTAAAGTATGCAATGTTGGGCTTTCTTCCATTCAATAGCTCATATGGTGTCTTCCCAAGCTTCCCATGGCAATAGAGACGGTTGCTACAATAGCAAGCCGTGTTGATGGCTTCACTCCAAAATGAATGACTCACATTGTACTCACTAAGCATTGATCTAGCCATGTCAATCAAAGTTCTATTCTTTCTTTCAACTACACCATTGGATTGAGAGTGTAGGTTGGAGAGAATTGATGTCCAATACCAAGATCATCACACAATTCCTCAATTCTTGTGTTCTTAAACTCACTACCATTGTCACTTCTAATCTTCTTGATGGTGATTTCAAACTCATTTTGCACTCTTTTGACAAAAGACTTGAAAAGATCATAAACATCACTCTTGTCATAGAGAAAGAACACCCACGTGTATCTAGTGTAGTCATCAACAATTACAAAACCATACTTGTTGCCACCAATACTAGTGTATATTGTTGGCCCAAACAAGTCCATGTGCAATAGCTCAAATGCCTTTGATGTGCTCATTTCACTCTTGCTAGGATGTGTATTTCCAACTTGTTTGCCGGCTTGACAAGCACTACAAGGTTTATCCTTCTCAAAGGTGACATCCTTCAAGCCTCTAACTAAGTCATGCCTCAAAAGTTTGTTCAATTGTTTCATTCCAACATGACCAAGCCTTCTATGCCACAACCAACCCATACTAGATTTGCTAAGCAAGCATGATGTCAATTGTGTCTCACTATCATTGAAGTCAACCAAGTATAAGCTACCATGTCTAAATCCTTTGAATATCAAATTTGATCCATCAACACTTATGACTTCAACATCATCACTACCAAATATGCACTTGAAGCCAAGATCACAAAGTTGTGCCACCGATAAAAGATTGAAGTCCAAGCTCTCAACTAGCAACACATTTGATATGCTCATGTCATTTGAGATAGCAATTTTACCAAGCCCCTTAACCTTGCCTTTCTTGTTGTTGCCGAAAGTGATAGCATCAAAACCACCATTTTGACTTGTATCAATAGATTTGAACATACAAGAATCCCCGGTCATATGTTGAGTGCACCCACTATCAAGCACCCAATGCCTTCCTCCGGCTTTGTAATTGACCTACAAGATAAGATCAATTCTTTTTAGGTACCCAAACTTGTTTGGGTCCTCCGAGGTTAGTGACCAAGCTCTTTGGTACCCAAATGGCTTTCTTCCTTGAGCCCATCCATGGTGCACCAATGAACTTAGCATGAACACCATTTGTACCCTTGGTAAGTATATAGAAAGAATCAAACTTAATTGAGGATACTTTAGCATTGGATTTCTTGTTCATGCAATGTTGCTCTATGTGACCAACTTGCTTGCAACTTTTGCAATAGCTACCATTGTTCTTCACAAAACGAGTCTTGTGAGGAGCAAAAACGGCCTTGCCTTTCTTGGGGTTATAGCCCAATCCCTCTTTGTAGAGAGAAGCTCTTTGGCTACCCAAGCACATAAGCAAGCGGTCCTCACCACCATAAGCCTTAGCTAAGGTGTGATTGAGCTCTTTTACCTCCTTCTTGAGATTTTCATTCTCAACTATAAGTGTGGAATCACAAGTGAAACCATCACTACTAGATGAGGATGATGTAGATGCGCTACATGAAGGGTTAGTGGGAGCAACAACAATAGGCTTATGACAAGATTCATCAATTATATCACATGATATGCCTATGTTGCAAGTGCTAGCTTTCTCAACATTAGTTGCCATGTTTTCACATTTTTTAACTAGAGAGGAATGAGCTTCTTCAAGCTTAGTGTGAGACTTTTGAAGCTCCTTATGGTCTACCTTTAGACTCTCATAAGATGCCCTCAGCTCATCAAGTTCTTGCATAAGGTTTTTCTTTTCCTTAAGCAAACCCTTGCACTCCTTTCTAGATTCTTTAAAATGTTGAGTGCAATCTTCTAGCATAGTGATTAGTTCATCTTTAGTGAATTCTTCTTCATCACTATCACTATCACTATCATGATCACTCTCATCATCGGATGATACCTTAGCGGCCTTAGCCATGAAGCACGATGGAGTGTCGAAGAGGGAGACCTTCTCTTGAATAGCAATGCTAGCATGTCCCTTCTTCTTGCTCTTATTGTCATCCTCATCATCACTTGAGGAATCATCACTATCCCATGTAGCAACATGAGAATCATTCTTCTTCTTATGAGAGCTCTCCTTCTTTTCTTGCTTCTTCTTTTGCTTCTTCCTTTCCTTCTTGATAGCATCTTCATCATCACTATCATAAGGACACTTTGCAATGAGATGATCCTTGCTATGGCATCTAAAGCATCTCATGGTATGCTCATTCTTCTTGGATGAGTTCTTTCTTCTTCTTGCACGAAAGCCTTTCTTCTTCATGAACTTGCCAAATTGCTTGACAAAGAGAGCCATCTTCTCATCAATGTCATTGTTGACGGTCCTTAAGTACCAAATATAGTTATCAAATAAATAAAGAAAATGATCCAAATGCAACCAACACCTAGACTTAGGGTTTTATCTGACAGAATTCCACGAGTTTTGGTGTTTGTCTGTTTCTGCAGGGGGTTATCAGAAAATACGGAGGAAAGGCCCACACGTCGGGTTTACATAGAGATAATAGCGTGTTCACCGATTTTCTATCATCTAGAAGACTCCAGAAGCCACGAGATCGAACGGGAGGCCGAACGGGCCCGGAGGCAGGGCGCCCGCCCTGCCCCCTAGGGCGCCCGCCCTGGCCTGAGAGCCAATCAGGCTCTGTCTCGCGGATTATGCTCCACCGACCTAAGGGATCAAGGAAAACCGTGCGATTAATGTCGGTTTGATCCGACGGCCCACGTTCACTTGAGGGGGCTATATAAGCAGGACCCCTGGCCCCTGGAGGAGGCACTCCCTCATTCTCAATTCTTCAAACCCTAATCTCAGGAGGAGAGTCTCTGATCAAGCCCTAGAGCCACCACATCAACTAGATCTCTAGTATAGCATAGCTACATAGGATTAGAACTAGAAGGAGTCAATCTTCGATTGGTTTCCGGATCTGTCAAGAGGATTCTTGGTAATTCCTCTACTGTTCTTCATTGTTCATCATTGTTCTTCAATATATGAATACAACTTTGTTCTATTTCAATATATTGATTATGACTATGCTCTACTTGTTTATGTTTGCAATTATATTGTTCTTAGTTTATCGTAGTTATACGCTTGGCTTAGTTAGATTGGAATTATATACATGTTTAGGATCGTATAGCGTTTATCCATCGGATCCATGGGTAAATGATAAATATTGTGTAGGCGTGGTGCTTAGACCATATTTATCTGCGATTGCACCTTATATGCCGGATCGTGGGGTGGTCTGCGATGGTGACAGCTTCGTTGGTTTTTATATAGTCCCCCTCCCGTGTGTAAGGCAGGCAGAGCAACATTATTACGGGGGAGTGATTGCTATGTTTCTCAACTTCCTTGATAATATTACTATGCATGGGCGTAGTCCTTTCTCGCAATGATTACCAAGTGTACTTGCACTAACTATGATATGCTAGACTTTATAGTTAAGAATAACTTAGGAAATATCCTTGTAGTTCGTCCTAATACCATGCTAATGACTTGCTAGAATATCTGTTGAGGTGCTTATCATTATTATATGTGGCTAGCTGATTAGATTAATTATCTTTGTCACCATTCATACTTTATCCATATTTTATGTGACACTTACCCCTGTATGCAAGAGATAGATGAATGCTCTCACTTATACATGCAATGATTGATACTCATTCCTATATTCCATTCCATAATCAACATTGATGTTAGTAATCCCTTCCCAGTGGTAAAAATATAAATAACGATACCTGGAATACTTCCCGGTTAAAATGCTACATCGGTATTAATCTGTGCGTTTGCAGATCTTATTTATTATTTATTTAGAAGAGCAGTTGCATATTTCAATACCGCGTCTCTCATGTCATGCTGGGGATGACAACTTGGCTTAAGTGGCATGAGGGATAGGTTCGGCATTTTTGGCGCCGTTATCAGAATTAGAAAACTAAGTCTACTTTTGGTAATGACGTTAAGAATGCCCAACAGTCATCACTATCGCAAGAGCTTGAGTCTTCATCACTTGATGATTCAATCTTGGATTTGCCCTTGGATGTGGTGGCTTTGAATGCCACACTCCTCTTCTTCTCATCATCCTTCTTCTCATTTTCCTTCTTCTTCTTGACCAACTCATCCTTCTCATCATCTTCTCTATATGAATCATCGGTCATTACTTCTTGAAATATTTGTTGAGGAGTTGAATCCTTCAATGTAGTCCTCACTAGCACGGTGATCAATGTATCAAACCTCTTGGGCAAGCTTCTCAAGAACTTCATAGAGAATTGGTTGTCCTTGACTTCCTCACCAAGTGCCTTGAGCTCATTGACAATGACTTGCAATCTATGAAACATCTCCGGTACACTCTCATCATCTTGCATCTTAAAGCTTGAAAATTTTTCTTGCAAGATATATGCTTTAGCGGTCTTTGTGCCTTCGGTGCCCTCAAAAGTTTCTTCTAGCTTGGCCCAAGCATCATGTGCAACTTCTATGTTCTTTACTTGCTCAAATGTCTTGTCATCTAATGCCTCATGGAGAGCACTAATGGCAATATCATTGCATTGAAGCTTCTTCTCCT
Organism: Saccharum hybrid cultivar R570; assembly: GCA_038087645.1. Taxonomy (NCBI): domain Eukaryota; kingdom Viridiplantae; phylum Streptophyta; class Magnoliopsida; order Poales; family Poaceae; genus Saccharum; species Saccharum hybrid cultivar. The sequence goes on from JAQSUU010000198.1 coordinate 6,562,900, forward strand.
CTACCGGTGTAGGTGCTTCCGGATTAGCAACTTCAAATTTTGTTTCGGTGACCTTCCACACTTCTCTATTGATTGACTTGAGGTGTGCGGTCATCTTAACCTTCCAATATGCATAATTTGTCCCATCAAAGTGAGGTGCCTTCTTGGTGTTGTTGATGTGCAAACTTAATTGAGCCATTTCTTCTTCACCGTAGGTTGTTAAGCCTCAAATAAACGGTGCCTCGGCTCTGATACCACTTGTAAGGTCCAAATGGCTAGAGGGGGGTGAATAGCCTATTTAAAATTCTACAAGCTTCACTAAACAACTACGTTAGTATAAAAGAAGGCTAAGCTAATCTAGCACTAGCTCAACTACACTATGCAAGCCACTTATACAATTCTAGTGAAGCAAGGCTATGATCTCTAATACACAACAACAAGACTAAGTCACTAAGCTACTTACTCCTATGTGATAAAAGCTACACTAAGCAAACTACACTAGGAATAGTACAAGAAAGTAAAGAGCAAGTGACTTGATTCTTATACCAACGATGTAGAGAAGTAATACACTTGAAGAATCAATCACAATAATCAACCACAAGAGAAATCCTCGGCAAAGAGATGACATAAGATTTTTTACCGAGGTTCACTTGCCTCCCGGCAAGCTACTCCTCGTTGTGGCGATGCACCCACTTGTCGGTTCGCGAGCTAATCGACTATCAAGAGTCGAGCCCTCGGCGGGCGCCGCACAACCGCACACAAGATGGGGATCCTCCAAGCCACGAGCTTCACTAGAGTATCCAATTTGCGAACTCCCGCGGGGAAGGATCAAGAACCCCTTACAACACTTGGTGAGGACTCCAACAATCTCCAATTGCGAGCTCAATCACCTCCGCTGCTCCAAGCCGTCTACCGTGTCGGAAAACACGGAAGAGTAACAAGAAATCCACAGCAATTCGAAGACCAAGTGCCTCTAGAATGCAACTCTCAAGCAATGCACTTGAATCTCACTCAATCTCACTCAAGATGTGCAACTATGCAAAGAGATGAGTGGAGGAGTTGTTCTCTAGCTCAAAGGATGTCTCTAGGTCTCAAAATATGCAAGAGATGCCCTCAAACCCCGGACACCCTCTATTTATAACGAAGGGGTACGCAGCTAGCCGTTATGGACGACGCAGCGAAAAACGCGCTGACCGGACGCTCCGGTCAGGGTGACCGGACGCGTCCGGTCACTACACGACAGCAAGAAACAGTGCGCGTCAGAACTAGCCGTTGCCGTGACCGGACGCACTCAACCGTTTGACCGGACGCGACAGTGCCAGCGTCCGGTCACGTTCCAGTAAGCTCCCGTCGAGACCGAACGCGTCCGATCGCACGTGACCGGACGCGCCGCGCGTCCGATCAGCACTCCGCTGCTCTCTACCCCTCTGGACGCCTGACCGGACGCTCCGGTTCCGTGAGGGACCGGACGCGCCGGTCGCGCGCTCTACTTCTGCGCACAGGTGAACTGACCGGACGCGCTGGTCAGGCCAGACCAGCGTCCGGTCACAAACCCTAGTGTCCGCGCCACGTTGAACTGACCGGACGCGTCCGGTCAAACCGTGACCGCGTCCGGTGCAGCGTCCGATCGCCGTTTTTCAGTGAAAAACAATTTGGACTTTCGCCACCTTTTCTAGACTCCGGCGCAATAGAAAATAGGCATTTCACTTCCCCAAAAACGTCTGAATCCCGCGCTCGCAAGCTCGGCGGGAGGGAGAGCGAACCCCAAACCCCTTACTACCGCTCAAACACCACCGTCTTCGCAAATGTGCTAACACCACCAAGTGTACACCACAATGTGCATGTGTGTTAGCATTTCACAAACATTTTCAAAGGCGTTATGTTAGCTCTCAACTGGATCCTAATGCATATGCTCAAGACATTGATCTAGTGGCACTTGATTCCTGAGCTAACCGTGATTGCCCCTCTTGATAGTCGGCTATGTATTCTAAATCCGGTCAATCACTTCTCTACTCATCTTAGACCGGCAAAAGGAAAACCCTATGGTTATACCTTTGCCTTGCGCTCTTAGATCCTTCTCCTCTACTTGATCATCATGTCCATCATTTTATGTGCATTTCTTCATGATCTTGCTCATCATTTCATGCACCAAATCATGTGGTCTTGTGGCCATCTCTCCATGCCATTTCCACCTCCATCACATGTTGCTTATGCCTAGCTTAATGACACTTGATGCAATAGCATTAGCAACTTGGTGTCATTAATTACCAAAACCAAACTTGGGCTTTCACCAGGCTGCAGGCCGGCCAAAGCCAGCTGCAGGCCAGCGCCGCCCCGCCCCTAGATGACGGCCACTGCCCAGAGCCCGACCACCCAGCCCCGTCGCGGATCCATGGAGGGGAAGGCCAGATCCGGCCCAGAGGAGCCCGGATCTGGGCCGCCGGCCGACGAGCCCGCTGGAGGAGCACCGAGGAAGAGTCAGGGTGGAGGACTAGGAGGAGGGAGAGAGAGAGGTGGGAGAGGAGGGAAGCCGTGGCGGACACCTTTTTTGGGCCGCCACCGCCGCACGCCGGTGGGTGACGATGGCGGCCAAGGGGAAGGGCCAGGACGGGGAGGCCCTAGGGTGCTGTGGTGGTTGCCCCCTGAGTCGCCCCAGGGCAGCGCTCGAGAGGAAGAGAGAGGAAGTTGTTGTTGTAATCTAGCTTTAGATCTTTCCACTGCAAATCAACCTTCTCCGAAGAGCTTGCTTCAGCTGCAGCTGTAAGTTGATGAACCAAAAAAGTCAAAACAACTTAAAATTTAGAACGAAGAGATTAATATACTTATCGGTGCTAGTAATTTGTTCGTGCATGTATATATGTGCAAATATATGTGCAAATATATGTGAGCATTCGAGCTTTACTTGTGAGATTCAAGGACTCGCTGTTGTCGCCAAGCTATCGTGCACTGTGTCAAATTCGGAAACAGGGTGGAATTACGTGAGCTACTGCTAGCTGCCGGTCCATTGACGGTGGAGATCTGCAGTTAGATTTCTTTTTGCTATTTATTCACACAGAATTCACATAAGCCGTCTAATAGATATAGAAAACATGTATGTGGGTTGCAACAGGAGAAACAAAGTTACAAAGAAAAGAAGAACAAGGAATGCTCCTAGCCTCCCCCTACATAGTAATTCACATAAGTTAGCCAGGAGCTTGGTGCTGACATGTTAGACTGGGATTAGTTTGTCCACATATGATTATGATGGAAGTTCTATCTCGATTTTCCATGTTGCACCCCTTAATGGGGATTTTACTGGTACATATATATAACTTGGAAGTATATTTATTTATACCATTCTAGAAAATTTTAATGGGATTGGGATACCTAATCTTAGACTTAGATAAGTAGATCTCTTGAGTTTATCTCCATCAATAGAGGAGGAAGTTGAACCGTGGCTACTTAGAGTATACCCAAACGTAGAACGTAGAAAGTCAGGAAAGATGTATCCTATAGTTGTACGGTTGTGGTGACTCCTTCCTTGTTCAACCTAAGATTTGAGGAGAAATTAGGCAGTGGCCTTTCCTTTACATCTGCACTTGGTTAGATCTTTTTGCTTTAGGGTTTGGTGTGCTAACCTCTCTCGTTCGCATTGGTTGCCGAGAGGGTTAGGGAGCCTAGCTTTTTTTATAAGCCCTAAGTAAGGGAGCGCAACTGGATTTTAGTTTTGCGACCCGATCAGGTTGCATGCGTGGGGTTGCCTTCCTTAGGACTCAATACAAACTGCTCAAGATCACAATTCACGATTTGATCCATTATCTGAAGCAATTGCGAATATAATTGCTGGTTTTGTGTGAAATTAGAAATGCAACAATAATATGATGTGTGAACCCTTGTTTTTAAGAAGAATTGTTCAAAGGCCTATATTGTTGTCTTTTCATTGTCTTTCACATTTATTTTGTACTTGTGATTTTTTAAATGGAAAAACACAATTACTTTAAAGAATTGGAAACCATCGGCTAAGACTCTGGCGGTTTAAACGGTGAAAATTGTAAAAACAAAAAACAATGGCTTCGTTCGTGACTTTGAACAATCACAACCCCTTAGTTCTTGTACTAAAGATCGAAAATATGGGTATCGTACATGACGGAAACATCATACCATGAAAACATAATCCGCTACCCGTCGATGTTGTTTTTTTTTCTAAAATGGAAGTTGGCCAATGGCAGCGCGCCACATGGCTATGGGGCCTTTTCGTCGGTCTTTGCAGTTAGAAATTAAGGATGCAGGTGCAAGCAGGTGTGGCCGGTGATCGTTGCTGACCGGACCGGAGAAGCGGTCACGACCGTCAATCAGCCGCTCCTCCTATCCAGTTGCCCTAGCTCACCTGCCCACGCCTTTCACAGGAGCCGCTGGATGGAAGCCACACGCCCCAGCACAGACGCCGAGAAGCGGCTCGACCGTCCATAGCCAGCAGCCCTAGCTGCCCAACTATATAAGCCGCGCTGCCCTCGCCCTCACGAACCTTGGTTCCCAAGCCGCCGCCGGCTGCCGCTCTCTTCCTTGCCCCAAGACCAGCGCATGCTACTCGACTCCCTCAGCCTGGACATGCCGCCCTGGACACCTGCGGCGTCGGAGACCGTGGCGTCCTCGCCGAACTGCCAAAGCCGAAGCTGGGTCTCACTGTCCTCCCCGATGAAGGCAAGGAGCAGGACCTGTGTCCCGAGGCCCGATCTCGTTTACCGCTGTCCGCTGGCCAAGCTGTGCGTCCTCCTCACCTTGTCCAGCACCACGCGCGGTAGCCGCAACACCAAGCCGGTCCGCTCTGCCGCTGTCGCGTCGTCTGCTCCGAGCCTCGCCGAATCGCTTTCGCGCCAAGTCGTTTCCATCGCACGAATGCAACATCGATCTAATCCGCTGCGCCTCGGGATACCCTCGCCAAGCTGACGTCTTTTATTTCGTTTTTTCCATGATCTTTATTTTTTTGTTAACCTGTTCGGATCCAAAACTCCGGTTCTTTATATTTTATGCAAACAACTCAGCATCCGAAACTCCGATTTTTTCTCGTGAGACAAAACCCAGTCCGTGCCGTGCTCCTCTTGACCGTGAAGACAGAGACAAATTTTTGTCCCTCAAAAGAACGGTTGAAACAAGACTCCTAGGAGCAGACAAAAAAAAGATATTTCAACTACGAATCTAATAGAGAGATAGGAAGGCATCACCTTAAAAAGGAGAGAGTCCAAGAAGTACTCCGTATATCAGACAGGGAACACACGAATAATATAGAGGTATAGATTAGCATTGGAAAGTATAAACATATTTTGTGTGGGAACGAATGATTCCTATTTAAATTAGGATCCGTCTTCCTTTAACTATCAGACGATGGAGAATTTTTTCTATCTAGACTTATATATATATATATATATATATATATATATATATATATATATATATATATATATATATATATATAGATAGATAGATAGAAAAAATGGATGGACGAAAAAAAGAGCCAAAAATTTAGTCTCTTTATTATTAGAGAGGATAGATAGATTTTGTACCGTGAAAAATTATGGTAAATATTCAGGCATCGTAGGCATGTCCTTGTTAGGTGTGGCCTTCGTAATGTTCTTGAGGCAGCTCTTCGTCACTCTAATGCTCCAAAGGCCTTGTTTAGATCCTAAATTTGGGAAGCAAACTTTGCATAGTAAATGTCCCGTCACACTGTAGCAATTTTGTTTTTATTTGGTAATAATTGTCCAAATATTGATTAATTAGGCTTAAAATATTCGTCTCGCAAAGTACAACAAAACTGTACAATTAGTTTTTGATTTCATCTACATTTAGTATTCCATATATGTGCCGACATTTTGATGTGATGGGGAATCTTCTTTTTGCATAGTGGAATTTGAGGGTGAATTTGGGTATCTAAACAAGGCCAAAGACATAACTGCTTGTTACTGTGATATAGAATGCTAATCTATTCTATACCTACCTAATAATGTATTGAAAACAAAGTGATTTACTTCGTTTGTTTTTAAAAAGATGTCATAATGCTCTCGCGCCTGTCTCGCTTCATATTTGATTCAGACTCATAAGGCATGATCACATGAGTTAGAACACGCACATGTGTACATCCAACGATGGTACATAGTCTGATTTCTATATATATATTGGAACAGATGACGTGGCTGCTACCTAGTCTAGTAAACCACAAGTCGTTCGGGTGATGGTATAAAAAAGTGTACATTCCACATTGGATGAGGTGTGCTTAGTTTGAGGAATTAAGTTGTCTTTGTAGGACTGATATGGGTCAATTCCTCAAATTTGGTGAAATATCGTCAACAGATCTCATTCTTCGTATTAGTACTAATTATTAGCTTTTGAGGAATGATATAGTCATAGGTTAACTCATTCTATTTTCCAAAAAAAAAGAAAAAAAATAGATAGTGGGATGGTGTTGAACCACGTCATTTCACCGACCAAATACCCCGTAATAGAATCGCTATGGCCCACCTCGTTGTGCCACAACAAGCTAATGGGCGTTTCCCCAAAAATGAATAGCGCTCGCTGATGGTGATGGACCAAAGATCATCAAGCATGCAAACAAATCTAAGCCGGCCGGACCACGGCGGATCCGCGACCTACCCGCGCACATGGCCGTCAGGCCGGCGCTTCGGATTCTAGCACGCCGGGGGAACAAAACCACATGCTCCCTCCATACGCGCACGCGGTGCTACCTCGAGAGCCCCCATGGGCCATGGCCCCCTCTGCCGCGCGGCAGCCCCGGATCAGTGACGTCCGTCCGCTAGGCGGCCAGGCCACCAATGAAAAACGCTGCAGGCGCCGCCCGAATCTCAAAGCTAACCCTGCTCCGCTCGTGCGCCACCACGCAGTGCTCAGCGAAACATGGATCCCATGTCCAGCGGCTGCATGTTTTCTGGACGCCAACTTTTTCTGTGCTACTGCTCGGTGATGGCGATGGAAGCGATGGCGTGCGTGCGTGCTTGCTTGGTCGTCCACGCACGTCCGGATTTGGACCCTTGAGACGCGGTCGGTCATGTGCTGGAGCCTGGCCGTCCGTCCTTGCGTCGCCCCGTCGCTGCGCGCGTAGGGCGGGGAGGGACGAGCACGGTGTGCCGTTGTGCGCCGTGCGTTGCACAGTGTCGGGCACTCACGAGCCCCAGCTCCAGGCTTTTCTCGTTGCTGGCGCCCCTTTCCGCCGCAGAGCAGACGTGCAGTCACTGCGCGCCATCGCCATCACTTCATTCAGTGCCCTCTCTGTCTCTCTAGCTGTGTTTACTTCTTTCAAAGTTCCTGAATTTGGCACTATAAAAAAAATTTCCGTCACATTAAACTTATACTGCATGCATGAAGTACTAAATATAGACGAAATCAAACACCCTGTTCGGCAGGCTGTTTCAGCACGGCTTATCAGCCGTTGTAGAGTGTTTTTCTCTCACAACAAAACAACCGTAGCCGACTTATAAGCCGTAGAAACAGCCTGCCGAACAGGGTGAAAAATTAATTGCATAGTTTGGTTGTACTTTGCGAGACGAACGTTTTGAGACTAATTAGTCAACGGTTGGACAATTATTACCAAATACAAATGAAATGCTACAGAATAAATTTGTCAACTTTGGAAACTAAACACAGCCTCTGTCACTCTTGCCGTGTGCCTTCCGTCTATCTCGTGCCGTAGGGCTTCGCGATCTCTTCTTATTTCGCGTCCCGGTCCGGCGTCTCCAAGTCCAAGCTTTGGCTCAGCCTCCGAGCTCCGTTCTTCTTCCTGCATTGCCCGTTCTTGCGTCTGTGCTGTGCCAGCGCATTAGGCTTGCAGCTCTTCGCTTCGTGTTCCTGTGCCAGTTCTCAGAGATGAGGAGATCGTCTCCGGGGATGATGAGCCTAAGCTACGATGCGGGCAGCGGGAGGGGGCTGCTGGCCTGCTACGTCAAGGCGAAGCCGAGGCCGTCCAAGTGGGACGACGCCCAGCGGTGGCTCTCCTCCTCCCGGGCGAACGACGACGACCGGCGCCGGAGCTCCTGCGCGGACGACCGCCTCCTGCTGCCGTCGGCGTCGCAGAAGGGGCGGCACTCGTGGAGCGCCGCGGACGGCGCCGCCCTGCCCGCGGCGCTGGGGCTCGCCGCGCGGGACGACGACGGGGATGCAGAGGCCGAGTCCGAGACCAAGAAGGTGGACTCCGTTCTGGCGTACGGGCAGCCGCCGCGGTGCCTCTCGCTGCGGGACATCGGCACGGAGATGACGCCGACCGGGAGTAAGGAGCCGTCCAGGGCCAACACCCCACGCGCTGCACTACCGGCCACGCCGGCACCGGCGGGGCGCGCGATCCGCGCACCGCGGCGCCGACCGGATTCCTCGACTGACGGCGGCGGATCGCCACCAGGCCTAGCGGCAGCGGACCGCGGCGCAGGCTTCGAGTGCGCCGACGCCCAGGAGCGCAAGGAAGCGGCGCCCGGTGCGCCGACGACGACGGCCGTGTCGCCCGCGACGGCGTGGGACGCCGCTGAGCGCGCCAAGCACATGGCCAGGTGAGGTGACCGCCATCTCTCGTTGTCGGCTACTACCAAGTACAAATGCGCGCTTTCTCCTCCGCACGTTGCTGCACCATGTGAGGTGAGGCAAAGGCGGCAACAAACGCCACCGCCACGGTATTCGGTAACAGTGTTCGAGCAGTGCCGGTGCATGCACTGGAGTGCGTTGCCTGTTCTGTTGCTTCTGTGTCTCTGACTCACCGATGAGTCATCATCACGTCGAAATGCCAAGTGCGTAGCTTGTACTGTACTGTGCGTGCTGACGACGTCGGCGCGCGGCCTTCTCGCAGGTACCGGCGCGAGGAGATGAAGATACAGGCCTGGGAAAACCGGCGACGGCAAAAGGCGGAGCTGCAGATGAAGACGACGGAGGTATCAATCAATGATCATGGCCATATGTTTCAGTTTCATCAGTCTAGGGGGAAAAAAAAACTGGACATGCTGGTTCGTCACTCTAGAAATTGAGATGGGCCGTCGTTTCGTCGCTGGGCAGGCCAAGGCGGAGAGGATGAAGCGGCGGGCGCAGGAGAAGACGGCGAGCAAGCTGGCCTCGGCGCAGGCGGCGGCCAGGGAGAAGCGCGCGCAGGCGGAGGCCAAGCTGAACCGGCGCGCCGCGCGGGTCGGGGACAGGGCGGACGCGCTGAGGCGGACGACCGGGCACCTGCCGTCGTCGTCCTCCGTGTTCTCGCTCAAGCTGCCGCTGATGTGCAGCTGAGAACCGAGCTCCTGCACGTGCACTGCAGATGAGCGAGGGCGTGTTTCCAGGCGTCGATACGTAAAACGTAGCCGAGGAATTCCTTTTCCGTTGTCTGTGGTGACGACGGAGACTGCAGACTAGAGGAGGCGTGCGGTGTGGCACCGCAGTCGACACGGGTGCCGTTCAGAGCCTCAGTTGCTCGACACAAGTCCTCCTAGTCGAATTGACGCCACGGTTGGGACGCTGCTCGCGTCCTTGTGTTTCAGCCGAGCGGTTTGTGATGCACACAGGCACACGGCACATAAGAGTCGTAGACAGCTGTTTTTATATGTACCTGCAGAAATCAATAAAGAACGTATACATTTTATATTTTTCTTCACCGTTTCCATTTTGAATTGTACAGTACGAAGGGAGGCAACAGTGCTAAATTAAAGACTCAACGCGTCAAAAGAGAGCACACATTTTTTTTTTTTTTGACAAAGAGAGAGTACACATTGAGGGCAGGGGGCGAGGACGAGTGGTGCTCTGCTCTTGAAGAGAGGGTCTGGAGGGGAGGGGATACGCTGCATGGCTACATCCGTCCAATTCAATACCAACATTTGTAGGGGTGAAAGACGGGAATCTTGTGCTGATACATTTCGACTGAAAATAGAGAAGGGAAGCAAACAAGTGTAGCTTAATTAGAGAGAATCTGCTTGTCTATATTAGCTATCTGAACAGAGATTTTCCAAATTATAAGATGTTTTGGCTTTTCTAGATTCATATAGCTTTTACTACGTACCTAGACATATATTATGTTTAGATATGTGGTAAAAGCTATGAATCTAGAAATGCCAAATTATAAAACATTTTGACATTTCTAGATTCATAGATTTTACCATATATCTAGACATAATATACAAAACGTTTCGGGTTTCGGGGATCCTACGGATTTAAATTATTACTGAACTGGCGTTCCGGACGGCTTCGGGTTTTGAGCTCGAGTCCACGGAGACTCCACCCGACTTGAATTCGCCTTATTGGCATCCCTATCATCAGCGCTGGGCCAGTTATTGCCTAGACCGACAGGGGTAGGGGCTATGGCGGCTTGCCACGCCCTGTGGCAAGCAGTGGTAGCGGTGGCACGGGGCGAGCGAGGCTACTGTCATGTCGTGTGATTAGGGAGGAATAAAGTGGTTGGAGAAAAGGGATACATCTGACCAAGTGTCTAAGTTATAGTATTACTAGGTAGCGTGCTCGTGCATTGTTACGGGATAACTAAACTTTTGTACTAAAAATACACGGATCACACGGTAAGATAACAATACTGTGAAATTAAATACAGACGTTAAATTGACATTTACTCAAAAAAGCAAAGTTCGTGAAATTAACACAGTCACGCACATAAAAATTCACATGACCATAACAAGATTAATTGATTCCTCAACCTTTTTAGAACTAACCATACCTTTGAATTATCAAATTGCTTCATAAAGGACTGGTATACCCAGACCACACCCTTCTTCATATTTAATGTTTGACTGTTATAAAAAAACAATTCTTTACGTGTGATGAGGCACTCATTTCACTCTTGATATTGGCTATCTTCCACAATTTTTTCTTTACTATGGAAGATGATTTTCATTTTTTTCTAAAATAATGGATCATTGAGAAACATTAGCTGTCACAAATAGCCAAGCACATTACAATATCTTCTAGTACTCCAAGAGACTTTCACTACTACACCAAGTACATCTTGGTAGTCATTGCTCCGGACTATTCCAATAGCTCCATGGTTGTGGTTACATATTGTATTGGAATGAACGTTGTCAGTGATTAGTAAACAGTCAATTCTACGCGTAGGGGTTACATAGACGGCGTGCAAAGTAATGTGCTGAAAGAGTTACAGGAAATCAAAGACAAGCTTCAGCACTTCAAAAAAAAAAAGACAAGCTTCAGAACATCAGTGGAGCTTTGAGGTCTCTTCCATGGTGCCCACCAATCCATATCCATGGAAAAAACTCATGTAAGCCACATGCATAGTATGAATTAAAATTCATACGTACTAATAACAATGGAAATTAGCTTCCCTCATATAATGATAGAGCCTAAGATATGAGAATATGCCACAATGTAACAATGGAAATAACACGGCTAATAACAAATAACATATCATGTATCATGAAAAATAATGCATGCATCAGATGATCACAACCAACCTTCAGTACCCTGTGAGTGCCATCAGTAGATGTTCTTACTTCAGAAGACTCATTGACAGAGTATCGCTCAAAGGAAAACAGAGTGCTATTATGCAAAGATAGACCCTGCAAAAAGACAGAACTTTATCTGATTGAACAAATATAAGGTAGACAATTCTCACCAAACTGGCAGATAACAAACTGAATATGATAACATTGCTGCATCAAAAACACTTAGCTAGTAAGAATTAATCATTACTTGTACTGTAATTCACGGGTTCTAATTTTTTTTAAAAAAAACAAGTACTCCATTTTTATTAACAAGTAGAATTCTTGAAAGCGTCACATATTTGACCAGAAAAAAAGATAGTCTCATGTGAGCATCTCTTTTCTAATAATGATCTAGTTATGTTATACACTAAACCTTAAATAGACTGACCTTAACTGCAACTGAAGGATTATTTGACATCATCCACACCCACTCAACTATACTACTGATGAATTCTGCTTCACCAAGTTATCAAACAACTCAGTTCTAAATAACGGAATTGGAATAACATTTGTGCTAAGCTTGAGAAATGTACACACATGTATCAGGTAGAGTTCAAGTACTTTTTTGCGCAAGAGAGTGTTCAGGTACTGAAAGATCTTTGAGCTGCCTATGGTCATGGCTAACCTTTTGGTACACACCAATTTTCAATTTCTTACATGGAAACTGACATGTCTTCAACAGTTAGATCTTTGTGTTGCATATGTAAGTGGATAATGTTTGATTGGAATAAATCAGCCTTGACTTATTGCAAAGTGTAGAACAAGAACAATATAGTTAAAACAGCCATGGGTTATTGCAGATAGGCGAATTGGGTAGAACCTGGTTATCAAATCGTGCCGACGAGATGCCTTTGCAACTCGCCTCCATAACAAAGCTTTCCCACAAAAATTAATCACACTGACATGACATACTTGCAGTGGTTCAGACATCTCATCCTGAAGATAGAAGAGGAACTATGATAAAAATTCTGACAAATTCATCTAGACAAATCGATGCATCTTCATATGCATAAAAGAAATGAGAATATTTGCAGCTTGGCAAATTATGCTACAACTACATGATTGGAATTGATCAAAATCATGTATTCGAAACTTATCTGAATCGGGATGCCAAAACCAGCACGAAACTCACCTCATGGCATTGCGGCATGGAAGGGGCGCAGTACTGCAGTTAACTTTAACTTTTCATAGAAATTTTGGATCAGGCATCCATGTGTTCGCTGAGGATTACAGATTAATAATAATACTTAAAAACAAACCAAACCAGCAGCATTTCAATTTACAACACTTGTATGAGAGGGGAAACGAACTTTTGCATATTTACCAGCAAGGCAAGCAATACATCATTGACATCATGGATCTCTTAGGCCAGGAGGTCTCGGATGTGACATCGGCTGGTGGCCTCCTATTGTCACCACTGCTGCGACTTCTATTTACCAATCTATGAAATTCACAAAGCCACAAACATGAGAAACAAAAAATTCATAGCTGACCTATCACAATTTTTTTATCAGACTAAAGGATTCATGGATGAAACAATGCTTAACAATTTTTCAGATCATACATTTCCTGATCTCCTTCCAGCAAAAAACAATCCATTGATTATTTCATCCATGTACCTGCAGGTGCCTGGAGACGAAGAACATGCCTCGGATCCTTCTTAGCCTGGGTCTTCCTCACGGAGATCATTTAGCAACAACAAACAAATCTCCATGAAAACCACAAGCAACACCAATCAAAACCAAGACCAAAAAACAACGAGAATGGAAAAAGTGTCCGCCAAATTGGATAGTACCTGGAATCGCAGCTGTTGAAAACCGATCTCTCATGCCGCATCCCGGATAGGCGGACACCAGCGCCAGATTCCAGTGGCCCGCGCCATCAGACAATAGAGGCCCCTTGTCCTGCAGGGGTCCGCGCGTTGAGGCCGTGGCAACGACGCTCCCTCGGCCACCTGCGCGTCAGGGCCAGGGCCGCAAAGGCGTCGCCCCACCTCGTCCTAGGCCGGAGTGAGAAAGGAAAAAAGTACTACATAGTTGAGCTACCTCTCCTCGACCATGCAGTTGCCATTGATGGGAATGAACTTGTCCCCGTCCTGTACGTCTCCTCGTCTCCATCTGTGGCTCGCTTCCAATCAGCCACTCGCATCCGTTGGCGGCGTGCCCTGTTGGCTTGGGTCGTCGAGGCTCACCTCGTCGCTGCCGCGGGTGGATGCGCTTCCTGGGACGGGGCAGGGTAGTGGCATATGCGCTTCTGTGGGATGGGGGAGGGGACGAACGGCCTCTCCCAACGCCCAGCCTGCGCCCTTCCGCGACGGCCTGCTTCCTGCTCGCCGCGTCCGTCGCCAGGTGCGGCGACGGGCTGCGTCCTGCTTGCCGCGTCTGCCATCGGCGTCTTATGCCACGCAGCTGCTTCCGCTGACAAAGACCCCTGGTGGCCGGCGGCACATAGGGGAGAGGAGGAGTCAGCGTGTGGGGGAGAGGAGTTTGTCGTGCGTGGCAGATGCCGGTGAGGGTGACAATGGGGATGGGACGGGAGAGGAGGAATCGCACGTGGGCGAGAGGAGTCGCGGTTGGGGAAGGGCAGGGCAAGGAAGGGCGCACGCGTGATTGGTGGGCTGAAATAGCGAGCGTGGTTGGAGGAGGTCGCACGGACGCCCACGCACGTGAGGATGCAGGAACGCAGCGGCAGGACCATGGTCCCACGTTTACAATGTCGCACCAAAACAATGTCCACTCTTTAGTCTTTTTAGTTGTAGGAGATTAGAGAGACATTTTGATGTACCAACTCTCAGAGCATGTGGCAAAATACGAGCAACATCTCCAGCGGTAGGAGAAACGCCAACCCTAGAACTAGTTTTTTTTGAAACAACCCAAAACTAAAAAAAGGTGTTTTGGGGCGATAGAAAAGGTGTTTTTGGAATTTTATGAAGGCATCTTCTCCCATAGGACGAGAAAATCCCATCTCTAATGAGAAAAGCGGTGGATCAGGGAGAAGATGTCTCCCCTTAATTTGAGGTGTGGGAGGCTATGATTTGAGAGGATAAGTTTTTTTTCTCACTAGAGTGGGTTCGGGGAACAGGTGAAGCTACGAAATTTTTAAAATGACAAATCTTTCTTCTTGTTAGAAAATCAAACTACTAAGGATGCTCTAAGACTACCCGCACTGCGGGACAGTAAACGTCCCTGCAGGATTGTTTTACCGGATGGAGACCCCGCAGCGGGGTACGCTACACCGCCAGCTCCTCCGCTATGCTCGAGCGCGTCTGCCAGATTCCCAGGAATACCGGACCAACGGTAAAGGATGAATGGGTCCCGCGCTCGTCCTTCGGCCGTGCTTGTTCTTCGTCCTTCGCGAGAACTCCGCGGAGAAGGCCGGCGGTTGTGTGCTCGCCGGATGGAGCGCCACCGCTGCTCGCCTGTGGAGGAGGAGCCGCTCCCTCCGCTTCCCGATGACGACGATAGCGCAGGATCGAGGAGCCGCGACGGTGCCGGAGGCGGCCTCGTCTCCGGCGAGCAGCACGACGGCCTCGGTCGCGCGCTCGCCGGTGCGCGCTCCGCCGCGTCCTCGCCGGCGCCGCTCCACCCCCGCCGCGCGAGGAGGCCGGCCCCGCTCTGCCGCGCGCTCGCCGGCTCTGCTCCGCCCCCGCCGTGCGAGGAGGCCGGCCCCGCAGCGCTCCATCCTGGCGTGCGGTTGCGGGAGTCGGAGGAGACCACGCCGTCAGGGGCAGGGGAAAAGAAAGGGAGAGGGAGAAAAAAGGAAGAAGAGAGAGACTAGTGGGGACCGGTGGGGAGAGGGAGAAGAGAGAGAGAGAGGGGATGGTGTATGACATATGGGACCCATAATATAGAGGATGAGATATAGAGGATGGATGAGTGCGGGAAAATTGGATATAGAGGAGAGAATTTCGATGACTAGGACGGAATATTCCTTTTAGAGGATGAATACAGAGGATGAAGAGTGCGGATAGTCTAAGTTGGCTCAACTGACAGACTTTGCCCTTATGTCTTTTGGAGCTTTCTCAATCGTTAAGAACTAAGAACCAAAATATCAGGGCTAAATTCGGTTACTTGAGGCGTGTTTGATCACGCGGACTAACTTTAGTCCATGTCACATCACATGTTTAGAGGTCAATTAGGAGTTTTAAACATAGAGTAACTACAAAAACTAATTACATAAATGGAGGCTAATTTTGCGAGATAATGCATTAAGCCTAATTTGTCCATGATTTTCTCACGTGATGCTACAGTAAATATTTGCTAATCATCGATTATTTAGGCTTAATAAATTCATTTCCCGAATTAGCCACCGCTTATGTAATTAGTATAATTAGCTCATATTTAGTTCTCCTAATTGACCTCCAAAGATGGACTAAAGTTTAAGCCGATCCAAACACATCCTTAGAATTATTAGAGACCAAATTACTTTAAAAATTTATTAGAGACCAAATTATAACTTAACATTTCAGTTTCGGTTATTTTGGTTTTGATCTTAGATATTTTGGTTTAGTTTTCGGTCATCTAGGCCCGCCACTATTTGTGCGTTCTGCTCACATGATTTTGGACGTCAACACGTTCTTACACAACTAGATATTATGCCATGCATTTGTATACGTAGTTCCTATTTCATGTTTTTGTTTTTCCAAAGTATATTCTTTTTGTTTTTCCGAAACATATTCTATGCATTTTGGTAAAAGTAAAAGATCTGTGCGCACAGAGAGGGTTGAAATCTGAATCTGAATACCGACATGCCGGTAATATTGGTCAAACCGACAGCCATTGAGACTCCACCAACGAAGGCTTTGTCTAGTTCACTCCAAAATGCAATTTTTTTTAAGATTTCCCATCACATCATATATATCGATATATATACGGAGCATTAAATGTAGCTAAAAAAATAACTAATTGCACAGTTTATCTGTAAATGTTGAAACAAATCTTTTGAGCCAAGTTATCCATAATTGGACAAAGTTTGTCAAATACAAACGAAAAGTGCTATAGTGCTTTTTCAAAATAGTTTTGGAAAGTAAACCTGGCCTTTGTTTAGTTCCCAAAATATTTCAGATTCCCATCACATCGAATCTTTAGACACATGCATGAAACATTAAATATAGATAAATAATAAAACTAATTACACAGTTTAGACAAAATAGATGAGACGAATCTTTTAAACCTAATTAGGCTATGATCGAACAATAATTACCAAACAACAATGAAAGTGCTACAGAACCCTACACTTACATCTCCAAAATATTTTGTAAACTAAACAAGGGCCTGGAAGTCGGCAAAGCCCTCGTTTAGATACCCAAATTCACCCCCAAATTCCACTATGCAAAAAGAAGATTCCCCGTCACATCAAAATATCGGCATATATATGGAGTACTAAATGTAGATGAAATAAAAAACTAATTACACAGTTTTGTTGTATTTTGCGAGACGAATATTTTAAGCCTAATTAATCAATATTTGGACAATTATTACCAAATAAAAACAAAATTGCTACAGTGTGACGGGACATCTACTATGCAAAATTTGGACTCCAAATTTGAGATCTAAACAAGGCCAAAATGAAGTTTCCTACCACCTGATCCCCTGAGGCGTCTGTCATTACCCGTTAGCCGCTCCAACCTCACTGACAGCTTGGACCAGTTCAAGTTAGTAACATAACAGCCCCACCTGCCATATGGTGGGCCGCTTGAAGCCCTAGTCCGACGCGCTATCTCCAAGAACGAGTGGACACAACACAACACGCGTTTGCCGAGTTGCCTTCCCTCGTCAATTCCTTCCGCCTTTATTCGCGTCGCCTACCTGTTTCGACCCCCAGCCCCCAACACGCATTCTCTCCGCCGCTCGCCCGCTCCGCGTCCGGCGTCCAGCGTCGCCCCCCCCATTCCAATTAGCTTATCGCGTTCGATGCGAGCGAAGTCCCTCAGACCAGGGTGCCATTTCCCCTGATTCCCCGATTCGATCCCAATTTTTTTCTGGGATTTTCTGTTTTGGTACGGGATCTAGGGTTTGTCGTCGAATTCCGCCTAGAATTTTGGGGTTTGCTTCGGATCGATTCTGTTCCGGGGGAACTCCTGCTTGCGCTCCATGGCTGCGGCGCGGCACGGGGGTTACAGGAGTCACGACGTGTCCAGGAGGCGGGAGCTCGACCTAGAGCGTTCCAGGAGGAGCAAGGAGTACCGCCGCCCGAGCCGCGACCGCGACTCGGAACGCCGCCGCGATGGCAGCAGGGGCCGTGAGGTGTCCAACGGGTACAGCCGCCACCGCTCGCCGTATCCGCCGCCGAGGAGCCGGCCGTCAAGGAGGAAGGACGATAAGGAGCCTGGCGAGGTCTCAAGCGATAGCGGCTCGGAGTCTGGTGGGTGCCCACCAGTGCCGAGGCAGGACGGGGTTGTGGGGGTCTGCACGGATGGAGGTGCGTTGCCACCAAGCAAGAAGAGGAAGCACTCACCTGGATTGCACGATATGAATGTTTCAAAGCTGCAGGTAAGAGATGAGGTGCGGAGCAGGAGAGGACCTGATGCCTTAGCTGCGGAGGTCCCTCTTCCTTCGCCGCCTCCTTTGTCAGACACGAGCCCTGTGGCTGCGGCTGGTGGGTGCTTACCAATGAATTCGGAAGTTTTGGTGGTTCCAAATGATGCTGAAAGGAGGGATGTGATTACCGAGGAGGAAGAGGACTGTGCAACGAGAAACATTTTTACTTCCAGATGGGCGGATGCTGATGAAGAAGAGGAAGAGGTGATTGTGCCCAAGAAGAAGAAAAGTGTGTCGCCTGCTCATTTGCCTGAACAAAAATCCACAAAGAAAGTCATGAGCCCAGAGCTGGGAGAAGCGATGGGCAGTAAAACATCAAGAAGAAGTTCCTCAAGCTCGTCTAACTCGATGGGTAGTGAAAACTGTAATATTGAGGTAGACAGGGGTGACTGCATGGATGTTGAAAAAGAGGATGACATTGATTCTTCTGCTGGTTGTTCGCTGGGTACTCATTCCGGGAGTGATGTGCATAGGTCTGGATCACCTGAGGCTGTACGACCACCACGTAGGTGCTTTAACATGCTTCAGGGCTGTAGGAGTATTGATGAGTTTGAGAGGATCAACACAATCAATGAGGGTACATATGGAGTTGTATTTAGGGTGAGGGACAAGAAAACTGGTGAGATAGTTGCATTGAAGAAGGTCAAGATGGATAAGGAAAAAGGGCGGGAAGGTTTTCCATTGACTTCTCTCAGGGAAATTAATATCCTTCTATCCTTTGACCACCCTTCAATTGTGGATGTCAAGGAAGTAGTTGTTGGTGGTCATGACGATGATACTTTTATGGTGATGGAGTACATGGAGCATGACCTTAAGGGTGTCATGGAGGCGATGAAGCAACCATATACCCAAAGTGAGGTTAAATGTTTGATGCTTCAGCTGCTAGAGGGCGTGAAGTATCTTCATGACAATTGGGTACTTCACAGGTAATGACCAACTACTGATTCTTATTCATTGCTATTCTGCATAACACTAAATGGGTTCTATGCTTTCTGTATGTATTTAATAATGTCAGTGTTGCTTTGTAGGGATCTCAAGACATCAAATCTCCTCTTGAATAACCGTGGTGAGTTGAAAATATGTGATTTTGGACTCTCTCGTCAATATGGCAGCCTGCTAAAGCCTTACACCCAACCAGTTGTGACTTTGTGGTACAGGTATGTTATCACCCAGCATAAGATTTCTCAAACGCCCCATGCATTTTTACATCACGATTTGACTTGACATTCTCACATATACAATGACAACTCATTGTTTGCTCCTTAAAATTACAGGGCTCCAGAACTACTATTAGGAGCAAAGGAGTATTCTACTGCTATCGATATGTGGTCATTAGGTTGCATAATGGCAGAACTCTTGTCAAAAGAGCCACTCTTCACTGGGAAGTCTGAGATAGATCAACTTGATAAGGTATATGGACATATGGTGTGTGATCTACTATATTTTGTTTGTTATAACTACATCACTGAATTCTAATGGCAGTTAACTTCTACTCTAGATATTTAGGATACTCGGCACACCCAATGAGGAACGATGGCATGGTTTTTCCAAATTGCCCGGCGCCAAAGGCAACTTCGTAAAGCGACCGTAAGTGGCAACCAATCTTTATAGCTGCTATTTTTGTGTTTTCAATGCAGTGATTCACTTTCATGGAGGTCTTACCTTCGATTTGCTACATCAGGTACAATAGATTAAGGGACAAATTTCCAGCTGTATCCTTCACGGGAGGCTTGACCTTGTCAGAAGCTGGGTTTGACCTGCTAAATAGGTTGCTGACATATGACCCTGAGAAGGTAAAATACGTTCTCTAGTGCACCACCTGATTTTCCTGTACACATTTTGCATGTCCTTAATAGACCTGTTCCTTTTATACAGCGCATATCTGCTGATGATGCCTTGAACCATGATTGGTTCTGTGAAGTTCCTCTGCCCAAGACGAAGGAATTCATGCCAACGTTTCCTGCTCTGAATGAACAGGACAGGTAATATTTACTTTATTATTTGACTTCCAAACTCGAAATGCCTAAACTGAATGTTTTATTAATATGGCTGTATATTACATTCTTGGACATGCAGGAGGGTGAAGAAATACATGAAGAGCCCTGACCCCCTGGTGGAGCAACAGATGAAAGAACAAGGGAGCATAGGAGATCGTGGCCTTTTTGGCTGATCTGAAACCAGACCGTCTTGCTGCAAATGTCAGTTTTTGAGTGAGTAAACATGTTCCAAGGTGAGGTGTAGAACTGGACAGAGAAGTATCCCGTCTACTTGGTGTGCGGTGACAGCTTATTGTGTTCTATAACAGGCGAGGAATCAAAGGGGAACAGAAATTTACTTTAAGTCCCATGCAGCTAGCGTTCAAATGGCAGGGTTTCATATTCTAACCTACCGTCATTATAAGGTGCAGATCTAATGCACTTTCAGTTCATCTAAAAGGTCTGGCCTTGCGTACACCAAGTTTCACCTCTGACATGTGTAATGTAAAGTATTATAAATTGTTGACTTGTAATCAGCAATCAAATAGATATTAGTGACATTTCATTTTCTCTTTTCAACTAGTGCATTTTCTTGTGATCTTTTCATTTTCTTTGCAAGAGTTGAATGAAGTGAAGGGACCGGTGCCTTTTTCTTTTCGCAAGGAAATCAATGCCCTCTTAATGGGAATTGTAAGGTAAAATGCCGAGGAGCCTGTTCCCTCTGCTGATGTGTTATCGTGTAAAAATGTGGTGAATCTATATCTTTATTAATTTCTTATTTAAATTTGCTAAAGGATCTGGTTTGTACTGAACAGAGTTAGATCAATCATAACACCCTCTGGTGCTTCCTATAGTTAAGCTTGGTGTACCTTGTCTTATAGACATAGCCTGCTCATTTTCAACAGTGCAAGTGTTTACCTGACAGGCAAATTTTCTGGTTCGACATATGTTAACGGTGTAGAAACATTTCTACGATCTAGGAATAAAATCAGTCTGAGGTGTGAAGCATTTTTAGTTTCTTATTAGGTGTTGGTTTACTGAAGACACTAGGTTCTTAACAGTGTTGCTTGGTCTACTAATCCTTGCACCTGTGTTGATATATTCATATCGGTGAGCCTATTTATTGTGAATTATCATTGCTTCAGCAGTCATTTCTTGTGAGAAACTACTGAATTGTCACTAGCATTCTTGCCAGGATTTGTTAGGCTAGATACCTTTCTTTAGGAATAGTATATATGCTCTGTTAGACCTGGTCCTGATGATTTCTGTTACCAATTAGACTTCAATTGATGACTAATTCTTGAAGGACTTCTTGGAAAGTTTACGTAACTCACTTCAAACATTATGTGACACGTCTGCAGCTTAAAGCTGTGGCTGTATCAAGAGAGGAGGATTCGTGGATGCCAGATTATATACCTTACTGACTTTTTTTGTGGTCGGGCCTCCAAAGGTCTCATCTGTAACTGTGAATCCAAGTGGTCAGTTTACTATCCTATCTTCTATGTACAATCAGGGGTTTATATGCTAATGATTTGTTAATACTCCACCTGTTCTTCGCTTGACAGAGTTTAGATCAACTCTTTTGACTACTATGGTAACCTCTGCTCTCTTCGTCTTCCCACTCCAGTTCTGTTTCATCAGCTCATCATCATTATTTATCATTCCTGTGATTCGTTGCACGATCATTATCAATTTGTTTCTTTATTTGCATGGGCATGAACTGTTCCCACCATACTTGGCACCTGTTCAGGGTTAGAGTTAGGATTCTATACTTATTATTGCTTGAATAGTTATGAAGGCAGGTAAAAGAATAAGGTTTAGAATATGCTAAATTACTCCTTATGCTTTGGTTAGATGATATTACCTTACACATTTGTTGAGGTGTAAGGCAGTTCTGGGTTTACCTGTTCATTCTCCAAACAATTGATCAATCATGGTTTTCAACTTCTTCCAAGGTTGATCCTAACCATTCCTTATGTGGTTTATTTGTCATATTTTGCTACTCCCTCCTATCATAAAAACATGTCGTTAGGACAAGATTTGGTCAAACCTTAAAAGCTACAAACATACTCCCTCCGTCCCAAAAAGAGTGTCGTTTTAGAATTTCAGACATCTTGTTTGACCATCCGTCTTATTCAAATTTTTTGTATAAATATCATTTATTTTGTTATGACTTATTTTATCATTAGAGATACTTTAATAATGATTTATTTATTTTATAATTTACACAAAATTTTAAAATTAGACGAATGGTCAAACACGATGTCTAAAAGTAAAAAATGTCACTCTTTTTGGGACGGAGGGAGTATATAACTTTTAAGTTATTTAGTTTATGATTGCTGTGTCTTGCTTTATCGGCTACTGTTTTTTTTAATTTTCATGCTATAAAATGGTGGAATTGCCTGTGGAGTTACATGAATGCTTTCTACTGACTTTAGTTGAGATGTGTGCCAATGTATTAGGTCCAATTCCACTTGCTATACCATCTTTTTTCCTTATTTTACTGGGGATTGTTGTTGTTGAATAACCTGCTGATAATACTGCTCCTTTTGTGCTTTTATAATCTGCCAGAGGTAACTAGTTAACTATAAAATCTGAGAGGATGCTACCATGTGAATTATTTTATTCCTTTTTCCTAGTTGGGTAAAATGCGCTAATGGTTTCCTATGCCTAAATTTGAATTTGAGTTGACTATGTTCCTTATTGCGATGTTTGTGGCACATAGGTATAGTGCTTCTATTACTCCTGTGGGATGGCTAATATCTCCGTGTTACTTATTGGGTTGATGTGTTTATATGATTTTGGCAAGAATAAAAACAACAATAGTAAAATACAATGAAACCTGGAAAGCAAGTTGTGCTAAGTTCGGTGAAACCAAACAAAAGCCACCAACAAAGAAGATATATAATTTTGGTAGAACGTATTCATGTCTTTGATACTGGTGTAATTGTGATTGTGAGATTCCAACCTAACTGCTTTCTCAGTTGCCTGAACTTGTACGATATTTACCATTCTTATGTCAGGTGTCTGAACTTGTACGATATTTACCATTCTTATGTCATTATAGCCTCTTACTGTCCAGTGCATTTGTAGTTGCTTGGAATTATCTCGTCTGTAGCACGATCTAAAGTAGGATTATGTACCACAGAACATCTAGGAATCTTGATTTGTGGCAGTTCATCTGATTATTATCAACTTACCCTTACCATGTGCGATTAAACAACACTTTCTTGAGTTTGTTTATACAGCTTGAAATGCCTCATCGGTTTAATGGCTACCTGTGGTCTGGGGACTTCAGCACTGGTAGCAGACATGGCATCCTGTTAGGGCACCTATGGAGACAAAGTTAACACATTTAAGTTAGACGAACTTAAATACCAACCGGGGGGGGGGGGGGGGGGGGGGGCAGCTGATAGTTTATGTTGATCAGTGAATAACTATTTTGATTTATACCTCCGTACTAGAAAAGGTGCAATTCTAGTTTTCTCCTTAGTGAAACTATAAAGTTTGACCAAATTTATCGAGAAAACCAATATTTATGACATGAAACAGGTATACTATTAAATATTTGTAATTAATAATCTAATGATTTTTATTTGGTATAGTAATTGTTGATACTTTTTTTATATACATTTGGTCAAACTTAATAGCTTTGACTCTGGTACTATACTAGAGTTGCATTATTTTTTTCTGAATTGAGTATAATCTCATATATTTGATAGTTTGAAAAGATTCTTATCTTCTGTACATCCGGCTGTTAGATGCCATTCCCATAATATGGTGGCATATAATCAGGTGTCATTCAGCATAGATGTCATGATGTCGTATCCGGCTCCGTTCGCTTAGCTGATAAGCCATGGCCGAAAGTATTGTTGACTGATTTGTTGTGAGAGAAAAACACTGTTCGTTCACTGAAATAGTATGGATTATAAGACAAGCGAACAGGGCTAAATCGATGTATTCTAAAATCTTTGTATGACTTGTGGCCTCATTAACTCTGCTTTAACCTTTTTATTTTGGCCATTGCTTGGGGCGGCGAGTGCAAACGCATGTTTGAAAGGGACGATTGGTGGAGTCTGGAATCTGAAGATACAACCGTCTACCAGCCAGGCGTATGTAGACCTCTATCTTATGCAGGAGATTATTAGCATCTTGAGTTTTGTATACATACAAAATAATCACGGAAAGATCTTAGATATTCTGGTTGAACCTTTTTTTTTTGTGAGTTAGATGAGCACAGGCAAAGCTATAGGAACCACAGTACACCGAAAGAACCTGTATTCGACGAAGTTGGACAGGGAAGCGAAACTCTGTGCTTATGCTGAAATTTGGCTTATCGTGATGCTTATATTAATTTGTTGTGAGAGAAAAATACTGTTCATTGGTTGAAAAGTAGAGCTTGGCGTTCTTTGTGGGCAGGGAATCTTAAAAGAATGCATAAACAGCCTCTCGAGCTAGTCTAAACATTCTAAAAAAATTTGAAGTGTTCCCTTCCTTATATAGGGACAGGAAATCCCTCCTGACCTCCATGACCTCTTCAATGCATCATTGAGTGCATTATATTATTCAAAATAAAAAAGATAGAAAACAGCATTGGTCCTGTTCATCCGGCTTATAATCCGTCTTTTTTAGCTTGTTTTTTCAGTCGGAACAGTATTTTTCTCTCACAACAAATCAGCCAACAGTGTTTTTCAGCCACAGCACAGCCGAACGGGGCCATTGACCGGTTGGCATGCGAACTTGCAATGGCTTCGCCCTACCAAGTAGGAACCTAGAGCAATGGGGACGTACTTGTGCCTGGACGTTTCGTGTAGATGAGCGTGTCTGGACGCCTCGCGCATGCTACTGACCTAGCTCGCTCGCCTGTGCCTGCGCTATATTGTTGCTGCACACGCACGAGGGTTCGCCTCGCCTCTCCCCGCCCCGCACGCGTACCTTGACTGCGCCCGCCACTCTTCCCCCTGACCCCTTCTCTCTCTGTGCAGGCGGGACCCAGGAGCCTGGATGAGGACGAGTATGTCTCGTCCGCAGCACTCTAGGCATGCTGTGCGCCCCATCTGCCGGTCCCGGGCTCGCCACACCCCTTCCCCAGCGCTCAGGTCGTGCCTCCATAACTCTCTCAATATACCTTTAAAACACGAAGCACCAACATGAAACACTTGAATGCAACATAAGTCTGAAGCAGATGAAACATTTAGAACATACATTTGCAACATATGTATAAAACATATACAACATCTAGATAAAACACTTGCAATATAAAAATACTTATTGTAACATAATAAGAATGAAAAACAGCTGAAACATTTGGAACATGTTCTTGCAACATATGTGTAAAACATATACAACATACGTCTGAAACAGATGAAACACTTTGAAACAGCCTTTGTAACATGCCTATGAAACACTTACAACATATGCAACATCCCGATCTACTTTTACAGCATCCATGTAAAACACTTGCAACATACCTTTAAAACATCTGAAATACTTGAAACATAAGTTTGCAACATGCGCTTTCAGCGTAACATCTTCTTACTGCTTTGCAACATGCTATCAAAAAGTTTGTTGTGACTTAGGGGATGTTTGGTTTCCAGCCACACTTAAGGTTAGGAACTAGCCACACTTGTGGCTAGCCGCATTCTGTGGCAAGTTTAGAGTGTTTAGTTGAGAACTAAGATGTGGCAAAATAACGTGGCCGCTGTTTGGTTTATGTTACAAATGATAGGCAAAAAGTTGTGGTAGCTGTTTGGATTGCATGCCTAGGTGTTCATGTTCAGAAAATATTAGCGTGTGTAAACACATTTACGTTTTTAGACACTTTTATTAATTATAAACCATTTAACAAGCATAAACCTAGGCAAATTAATAACTTAGTCATATATGCACCAATGAACTTGAAATTTTTATCATAGCACAAACATGACATGAATAGTCTACCATAAAATTTTCATAGCAATTGGAGCAATATAACTACAAATATGCATTTTAGAAGTTTCAACCGATTTATATGCATAAAAGAAAAAGATAACAGAAAAAGGAAAACACGTTTTGCACTGGGAACCCTGCAGTTTTGCTAAATCTACCCGCAGAGAAAAGCTATGTTTAGCACTATTTAAATGAGTCCATGACATCGCATCTGGAACCCTGCAAAACTTCCCAATTCATTTTTTACCTTCTTCTTCAACCTTCGAGCAGGGCCTATCCATTCGATTCGGACGGCCGTGGTCCACGGCGGAGGCGAGGAAGGGGCGTCGCGGACTCGCCGGGCCCGCGCGCACTTGCGGGTGTGGTGGCTTCACTGGAGGCGCACAACAGGAGAGTTGTGGTGGAGGCGGAGAAACTAGCCGCCGCACATTGGCGTAGAATCTATGCGAGCGCTTCTCTGGATCGCAGCGAACCTTACTTCAATCATCAACCAAACACTCGCCTAAGCAATCGTGGCAAGCCTAACTTTAGGTGTAGCGAGTTGCGGTCGACAATCAAATATGTCCTTATATATTGGATTGTTAACTCTGTAACAGAAAATTGGTATTACGGGAAGAAAAAATTGAAAGCTAGTATAGAAGGTAATGGCACCACTGGCATAGATGCAGAACGAACAAATCCATAAAATGTAGTTAGATGAAGCTGGTATAGAAGGTCCGAGCACGTAGGATACGTTTGGTTAGAATTCTATTAGAGAGCTTTAACTCAGTCAACAATCTCATCCTAGCGAAGTCAGTCTTGTTTGGGTGCTATAATGTCCTAGAGAGATTTGGCTAGGTGGTTTGCTCAGCCGTAGGCATAGGAAAACAAACGCTTGAGATATTTACCTAGCTCAGACATCTTTCCTAGATTCCAAAGAAAATACGCCCGTTGATTCATAAGGGCAGCAACAACACAGGCTAACAAGCCTGTTGGCTTGAGCCTAAAGCAGCACTATGTGTAGATATGGATGAACCCACGCTCCATCTTTGCAACGTAGACTCCTACTGTCTTAGGTCAAGCTTTACCACTACCAAATGTCTTTATTCCCATGTCCATCTTTTTCTATGCACAAGTGGGTAATGGGTTTCAGTGATCCCATCATATAAATGTATTATATGATCTTCTTGCTGCTCTAACATACATGTCCAAGCATGTGCTATGAATTTTTTTACATAGAGCTCCCCCTATCTCTATAGATGATTATGGTATAGTACCGCGAGAGCAAATAACATATGGAAATGTCAGAGCATCTCCAGCAGTACCCCAACACCTTAACATATCCCCATATAAATGTCATAGGTATTGTTGTGCTTGTTTTCTTGTTCTAAGAACTTCCCAATACCACTTCCTTGTTTTTGTGGCCACTAATATTTCACTTAGGGCGTGCCCAACGCTCCACCCTATATGTATGCCCCAGCCTCCACGTACGCGTGCAGCAGCCACATCAACTCAAGTGTTAGCCTCGCAGACTATCAGTAGGGCTTGCAGAAGACACAATTGCCTAGTCTGACAAAATGTTAGGCCCCCATTTCAACACGCGTTGTGAGTTTGTTTGCTAGAAAAAGAACTCTGTGTCGCAGCATAAAGTTACAGTGCGTGCAACAGAGTAGCACTACGCTGGTCCCCGCACATATACGCCTACGCTATGGCATTTGATGCCCTACTAGTACTTCATCTACGTGGACCTTTCTTTTCGATGAGACCACCGGCTAGTGTTTGCTTGCGTTGCTGCTGCCCTTATCTCTCCACAAATAAAAGATGACTTGTATCTCCCCCAATAGCTTGCGGACCATCCCAACTATCACTTTTCAACTATCTTTTCTTCTATACAAGTGTGGGACACATCTTTAATATAGGTACTGAGAGAGATACATTGATGTACTGATGTAACAACCTCCTCCAATAATCACAAAGATAATATTGGGCTACCCAATACAAACCTATTGGTGATAGATTATTGAGAAACTGGTGAGATACTCTCGGCAAGGTGTGATGTCAAGCTTCTAAGACTCACATATATTGAAAATAACGTGAACAAGTTTCATCACTATAAAATTTATTTATTTTATCACATAAAACTTATTTATCCATCGTTATTTATACTATATACAATATTAGCTTATTTCTTGTTAATAAAACTACTTCTGAAATTCTACTGAAACTAATTTGAAACCTGAATATTTATACCTGGAATCAGGAGCAGCATGGCAGTGTGGTGCACTGGGAAAGCCCTAGGATAGCGACTAGCGAGGCACTGCGTGGGTCGAAACCAAACAGGAACAGCCGCCCCGTACCTTTTTAGTTTTTACCTTTCCTGAAAAACAACCCGGCGACCGTCCTCGCCAGGCCAGGGTTCCGTGCTTCCTCTCGCTCCTCCGCTCATACCTCCACCGACCACCGGGGGCTCACAAGGTAATCTTCCGCCTCCTTCCCTCTCTTCCCCTCACGGCCGTGCCTCTCCCCAGTTGTCTCAATCAGCGGGCGCCCACATATCTTTCGCCTATGCGGCCCAATCCCTAGGTTCTGCGGTCGTCGCCGCCTGCCGAACGAATTTGTGAGCATTTCGTATCGTTGTTGTTACTCATCTGCTTGGCATCGGGCACGACCATGTGTGTCATGTGGCAGTGTTATGTTTCCCAGTCCGTCTCGGCATTGATCCCCGTCCGCGTTTCAGTGGGTTCAGGGTTGGTCTGGTTTGATTAGTAATTCATTTCTGCAAGCGGGGCGAACGGGGTGCGATTCTGGTGGGTATCCTTTATTTATCTGTGGTGTATTGGAAGATTAGGGGCATTTTTCTTCCTTCGTGCTATTTTCTTTTATTATTATTGTTATTCTTTTAGTTTGTGTTGGTTCTACCCAGAGTTTGCTTGATTGGTGAGTAGGTGTTGATTTCATGTTTTATCGGTGGTACTAATTCCTATGGAATCGGATACGCCCTTGGCTGTACAGTGTTTTACACGTTTAATGTTTTGTTCCGATTTAATAGTGACTGCTTCAGCTAAGAGTTCACAATTCCACCCTCATATTCTGTTCTATTTTGTGATTTTACTATCTGTTGGTAGATGTGGACTTGTAAAGTTATGTAGGTTTCAGTAAATACTAAATAGTGATGTTCAGGATGATGTCTTATTAGAGCCTTGATCATCCCAAGGTGCCTGGGATACATTATATTGACTTCCCTTTGCGGATGTTTACCTGGTAACCTATTGCAGATTCTGAGGTTGTTTTCTTGAGCTGCCGTGCATTTACCAGAACACAATGAAAGCTAGAGAACCCAAGAAGGCAAGGTTAGTGGTCCTGTCTCAACTTCTTTTCTGACATAATGGTTTGCCCTGCAAAATCCACAGCTGATGTGTTCCAGGGGTCGTGTCAAATGGGATGAGGAGAACTTGAATGACATTGAGTCAAACAAACCAGAAAGAGAGAAGATCACCGAGCCTAAGACACCTTACCACCCTATGATTGATGAAGATGAAGGTATTGAATCTGGGGTTTGCACACTGAATCCAGATTGCTGCTTTTCTGTAATGCATCCACTATCCATTATCAAACAGCATGAATATGATGACCCACTCTGATGAGCAGGGCCTGTTTCATCGTTACGTCTCAGTGAAGATTCAGTGGATCAATCTGCTCATGCTGATGCCATAAAGACTGCTCTAGCTGAAGCTGTTTCAAGTGGGAGGATTTTTGACAGAAATAGCTGGGATATGTGTGACAGTGAAGAAGCCATAAAACAAGGGAAAGGTTATTGATTTGACATCTTTCTTCGATTATATCCTATTATGCATTTCAATGCTCAAGTTGGAGTACTAATAGCTCTTCTTACCATCATTGATTGCTTGTGCAAATTCTTTATCATCCTGTTGCCATGTCACAATTTATCTTGTACCCTCCTTTTATTTTCACCATAAATCCAATGAAGCGACATATGAAAAGAGATAGCATAGGTGTTTTAAGTCTCAAATGACCTGATTTTATTATATGCTAATGTAAATTCTACATATACCTTTAGCACACTCTTCAACTGATTTACATTTCTGGATTCAGAAGATATTAGCACATAGAAACAACACCTCGATAATATCTTGATCTACTTGCGGTGTACAGTAATATCAAGTTCTTTTCAGCTCAGCCTGCTCGGTTTTCTCTTCACTTCAGTCGGAACTTTTGCTAATGCACCGATTTTTAACTATTAACTGCATGGTGATAATAGACAAAAATTGCTCTATTGCAATGAAAATATGTGAATGCGATTTGGTTTAATACAGTAAGTTAGCTGTTTTTATAGGTGATAAACAGTGCTTCATCTAAGATCATATATGGAGAAAGTTTGCCCGATGTATTTTTTTTTCCTATCGACTGTTTTGTGTTCGGAGCAAGGAAGAACTAACACATTCCCCTTTGTAGCTTTTGAGGAACACCGGAAGGTTCACTACGATGAATACCATAAGATGAAGGAACTGCTTCAGAAGGGAACCATGAATGATGACGCAGATGAAGATGAGAGTGAAGTAGGCAACAGGAAGGCTTGACGGTTCTGTCCCGGTCTGAACTTGGGAATGTGACTTAGAAAATCCACGGTATCATGAGAAGTGTGTTGAGTACTTAAGGACTACCAGACGCATTTGCTATGCATAACTGCTTCGTCATTTTCTGCATAAAACTTGCCAGTTCCCTCCCTTAGCATAGTACAGAAGTTTATGCCATGACTAAGGCATCGTTGTAAATTGCAACTGAGAGTGTTCCTGTACCCAGTCTTGCCCAACCAGAATGCAAGCTCGAAATTTTAAGTACGTACTCCCTCCATCCCAAATTATAAGACGTTTGACTTTTTTACCTCAAGTTTGACCACTCGTCTTATTCAAAAAATTTGTACAAATATAGTCAAATTTAAGTCATTCTTGAAGAACTTTTATTAATATACCAAGCTACGATAAAAAATTGATATTTTGCACAATTTTTTTAAATAAGACGAGTGGTCAAACTTGGTGTCAAAAAAGTCAAACGTCTTATAATTTGGGATAGAGGGAGTATGAACTATGCATGAATGGACCGATCCTGTCGCTGGACGAGTATCATCAGGGCCTTCATTGAGCCGTATGGTCTCTTGGCATGTAAAGTTGAGCAGGTTCTGGTTACCTGGGTTTGAAATTGTTCATAGTTCATACACTTGCTGGCCGTTAATGGAGCTGCTGTTCGCTTGGCAGAAAAGATATGGCTGACAATACTGTTCACTTATTTATTGTGAGAGAAAAACCTGTTCGTTGGCTAAAAAAATATGGCTTATAAGACAAACGAACCGAGCGAAAATTTGCAAGGCACATTTGGAGTGTGCGAACTTTCTAGGGGATGAGGCTTTCCATGGGATTTGTGTGGATTCATGCGAAATTCTAAGAGTAGAGGTCTTATTGAACATTTCCATTTTTCAGGCAGTCCGTCTTATTCAACATTTTCATTTTTCAGCCAGTCGATCTTATTAAAATTCAGCCGAATTAACGAACCGCCCAGAAGGGGGCAAATGTTAAATTGGCGGTAGCTGAGGGGTTTATCTGGAAAAACAACAAGATAGAACAGAGGCGGAAAGCACAAACATTACCCTCGCCAGTCGCCACATCGACTGTGGCTTCGCTCCCCGGCTCCCCGCTGTTGCGGTGCTTCGTCGTCCCGTCCCGCCTCCCGGCAATGGCCCCGCGCCTCGAACTCCGCCCGGTCACATGCCAGCCCCGCGGCCTGCAGCTGCCGCCATGGAGGCTCAGCCTGCCGAGGTCCTCCTCTTCATGCAGGTATACGTGTCTCTCCTGAATTCCTAGCTACTCTACTGTGCTACCGTGCGTTCTAGTTCTGCTGTTTTGGGGACTGGTTAGTTGGAGCTGTGGCTACTGTGTCTCTCCTGAATTCCTAGCTACTCTACTGTGCTACTATGCGTTCTAGTTCTCCTGAATTCTTTCTCCGGGGAATCAAAATTAGCTGGGACAAACCCCTTGGCATCGCCTGCTTGTAAATGTACTACCTGATTGCGGGCTGAATTCTCCTCAGGCCCAGTTTAGATCCTTGGAATTGAATACATTTTAATAATCATAATTTAGGCACATATTAATTAAGCTAATACGGTTGTATATGTATTATATTTGTATATTTTTGTTGGCTATACCTGAGAGATACTCCCTCTGTCCCTCTTTATGCGTCGTTCTAGAGAGCTAGTATATGTCCAGGTTCACTTCGTATTCAATGCACCCGTACACCATTTATGTCCAGGTTCACGTACTTTTTCACTGCACAAGTACGAGCTAAAACGACTAACATACGGGGATGGAGGGAGTACTTATGTGTTACATTTCTATCGTAAGGGAGCGAGTCGAAGAGCGTGTTATAAGTTGCAAAGTAGAAACATAGAATGATGATCTATAGAATCAATTTCCATCTCCCACCCTATAAATTTGAGATAGACTTATATTTGAACTTTGAAAAGTGGTGGAATATCAAATTCCAAACCAAATAGCCTAATTTATTAAGTAGATTTCAATTCCTCCAAATGAAAGGAACCAAACAGCCCCTCAATGATTTTCGTAAACATTATCCACACTTACTAATTGTTGGTTCCAGTGCACTAATTGTTGTCCTCTGTTCATGCAGATCTTGCACTCTTGTGTCTCGCCAGCTTCCAATTTGCAATGCACAGTCATGTGAGATTACCTGTTCAATTCGTTAATATTTTTTTCTCCATAAAAGTACGCCTTACAGGCAATTTATCTTCGTAGTGTATGGAATTCCTCTGCAATGCAGATGCTGATGATTTAAGGGTGCCTGCGCGTCAGAGCCCCGCATCTGTTCGGTCAAGATTGCTTGCAGCAGAAAGAGAGGAAGC
The DNA here is from genome assembly GCA_038087645.1 of Saccharum hybrid cultivar R570. Lineage (NCBI taxonomy): Eukaryota > Viridiplantae > Streptophyta > Magnoliopsida > Poales > Poaceae > Saccharum > Saccharum hybrid cultivar. The sequence continues at coordinate 6,595,688 of JAQSUU010000198.1, forward strand.
AAAAGCTGTTCTGTCCCTGTTTTTGAGACAGAAAGGTTTACGAAGCACGCTAGCTGCACGGATTGTCAACAAATCAGATGGCTTCATTGAGCACCTGGTCTCAAAGCTCCAGATTGCTTACAGATCTCGATATGCTGAAGGTTATGTGATTCTTTACTAAGGTTTTGTGTATATATGTATGGCTTATTGGTTCTGGACTTTTGACAACCTATATTTATTTTTCAGGAAGGGAGCTGAGCACACCTGAGATCAGAGATGCTCTCGTTCCCTATCTAGAAGCTCTTTCTAAAGAACATGGCGATAGTTTGGTCGAGGTGGTGGAAAATTTCCCTGATCCTTTCTGTATGGAAAGGGAAGCCTTATCTTCATCAATGCCATTTACACCCACAAGCTCAAATAAGCAAAAGGCAATTGCTCGAATAACCACGGCAACCTCAGGGGGTGCCCTCCCTGAGCTAGTCCCCTACCTACTAGACCTCGGCATGGATCACGAGGAGATCAAGACCATTGTGCGCAAGTTCCCAGCATTTGCATACTATAGTGTGGATCGCAAGATCAAACCCCTGGTGGAGCTACTACTTGAGCTTGGGGTGCCAAAGTCCAGCATACCAGGAATCATTAAGAAGAGGCCTCAGCTGTGTGGCATCAGCATGTCAGATAATCTTAAACCGATGATGGCTTATTTGGAGAACATTGGTGTCAACAAAGCTCAGTGGAGCAAGGTGATTACTCGGTTCCCTGCACTTCTCACGTATAGTAGGAACAAGGTGGAGACGACCGTGAGCTTCCTTACTGAGCTAGGAGTTTCCAAGAAAAACATTGGCAAGATCCTGACGAGATGCCCTCATCTCTTGAGCTACAGCGTCGATGACAATCTCAGGCCAACCGCTGAGTACTTCCGGTCGATCGGTGCCGATGCTGCATCTCTTATTCAGAAGAGCCCACAGGCCTTTGGTCTGAATGTCGAGGCAAAGCTGAAGCCAATCACAGAATTCTTCCTGGCGAGATAATTTAGCATCGAGGAAATTGGCATTATGGCAAACAGATTTGGAATTATTCACACACTAAGCTTGGAAGAAAACTTACTTCCGAAATATGAGTTCTTCCTGACAATGGAATACCCAAGGTGCGAGCTCGTGAAATTTCCACAGTACTTTGGGTACAGCTTGGATCAGCGGATAAAACCAAGGTATGCTCAGATGACTGGCTGTGGGGTGAGGTTGATTTTGAATCAGATGCTTTCAGTCTCAGATGACAGGTTTGAGAAAATTTTAGAAAAGAAGAAGACTGGGCTTTGAAAAGACAATAATTTCAGATTAGCACAATGTTGGACTTCATTTGAGAAGAATCACTAGAACCATAACATTTTCAGAGCACGTAGCTTCTTATCGTGTCCTTGATGGATGTGCAAAATTCAGAGGCGAACTATTTGATGTGAGTGTAGTCTGTTGTTAGCTTTTGTGAGGTATTGAAATACAACTTTGGCAAGTACCCCAACCTGCCAGTTGCAGTGGGCGAGATTGCTGGGTTCTCATTTATGTAGAGTTACTATAGTACTCATCATGGTTCATGACAGTAAGGGTGTGTTTAGTTCGCAAAAATTTTTGGCTTCGGCTACTGTAGTACTTTCGTTTGTATTTATCAATTAGTGTCCAATCATGGATTAATTAGGCTCAAAAGATTCGTTTCGTGGTTTTCTACCAAACTGTGTAATTAGTTTTTTTCGTCTATATTTAATGCTCTATGCATATGTCTAAACATTCGATGTGATGGGGAATCTTGAAACTTTTTGGGAACTAAACATGCTGACTTTTTCTTTGGTGTATGGCCGTTAGCACCTCAAGCTTCCATAATACAGTTGCACGAGCTGTACTCACATTCGGTTGGGCTGATAAGCCGGCTAAAAAACACTGTTGGTTGATTTGTTATGAGAGAAAAATACTGTTCCGACTGAAAAAAACAAGCTGAAAAAGACAGATTATAAGCCAGATGAACAGACTCATAATGGGCTATGCGTTGAAGTTAGAGCTGATACACCAGAGAGTAGAGATGGGGCCAGAAAGAGAGTGTTTTGTTCGGTGAGTGGTAACGCAAAGGGAAATGGATAACACTAATGAGAGCTGGGATGCTTGATTGCGATCTTTGTTTGAACATGAAAATGGAATCGGATAACACTGATTACATATGGTAATGCATACCATATGTAATGGGGTTGCGTCACATTTTAGGGAACCAAACGGTATGTATACGGTTAACATCAGATTCTCCTGCATAAATGACATTCTATGTAGGTCCCATAGAAAGCATATGCATATGGCGCACAACTGTACATAACAGGGCAAAATCATCAATCGTGATGATAGAATCAGATTCGCTATATCACTGATATTATAAGGGATCAATAAGCAGTGCACTGCAGCCAATGGTTGTACATGACACGAGTTACAGTGCACAAAGGCACACCAATACCACAAGTTTAGCCTTCGTCAATTTGTCAACAGGTACCGGTATCACTCGCCAAGGTTGATTAAACACAGAAACACGATTTCAGGCAAACCTGTTTCCTTTTACATCAGCAATGTCTTCAGTTCCCCCGATGCGAGCATTTCAAAAGATGTTCCTTCCTGTACCTCGGTGCTTGTCTTCAGATCACAACGAAAGCATCAATGCATCAATTGGCCAGCCTGATCCAAAGGAACCTGGTTAACATATACATATGTTGAAACTGGAGGCAAGGTAGTGACTCTATATGGCTACAAAAAAGGAGTGAACTTCACTTAGCACGACCGTACACCTTACCACATGCAGTGGAAAGGTGTTTCAGTTACTCCCTCCACCCAAATTAAATCAACTTCTAAAGTTGTTCCAAGTCAAATTATTTTAAGTTTGATCAAATTTATAGAAAAAAACACTAATATTTATGACACCAAATTAGTATCACTAGATACATCATGAGATATATTTTCATAATGTACTTATTTGATGCCATAGATGTTATCTTTTTCGATAAAGTTGGTCAAACTGAAATAGTTTGACTTAGGGTGACTCTAGGAATTGATTTATTTTTGAATGGAGGGAGTACATGGTATAACAAATCAACTCACAATATCTCATATAGCAAATGATATAATACAATTAATACACATGCATCTACAGAAAATATTCACATATGCTTGGAGAATGCAGTCTTACTATTTCACAAATCTGAATGGCTCGACAAAACACAATCTAAGGGTTCTATACTAAAGGAGGGGAAAAATGTGGCAGCACTGATTTGTAATCAAAAGGCAGAAGTATCTACTCATGAGGCAGCTCAGACAACCAGGCATGTTTAATTTCTGCTTGAATGGTATTTTTTGTTTCAACAGTCAGCATAAAACATAATTTAAAACAAGGAATCAACCATTTTTTACATTACAGGCAGGTCCTTTTACGACAGTTATCAAAGGTTTCTAACCAGAGTATAAAAGAATTTCGGACCTTAATTGCTTAATTAGTCAACAGTATATGATATATATGACTAAAGGGCTTGACCTCGTTACAGAAAAAACTTCAGTTTGTGTATGTTTTATGCTAAAGTAATAGTAGCTCCAAGGAGACCTGATACCAAATTCAACAGGTCTCAGAAAGTTTTGTGAACACTACTAATTAGGTGCAGCTTCACAGACTGAGCAGCAGACAGCAATGACTAAAACAGTACATCAAGTCTTCTACTCTAAAGAAGGTAAAGGTTGAGGGTTCCCTATATCTATATTTCAATGATGCACACAGCGTTTAACATCCAGAACCACAGGTCCACAATATTACTAATGCAACACAAACAATGGATTAAGAATTGTAAAAGGAGGCATTGCATCATCATCTGAATTCTTTGCAGCAGATGGCACTGACAGTAATGGCAGAAATAATTTCGATTGCAACAAAAACAAGAACACTCATCTGCTTAACTCTAGTCCTTTAAGTCAGGGGCACTACATCAGTTAATAACTTTCATTTGAGACATGGAAATCGAGAACAGACCTTCTTCTAGCGTCGGACATTGAGCATCTCCTTGGCCTCCTCCTGCTCAACCAGCAGGGAATCGCTGGCATACTTGCTAAGCAGCTCCTTCTTCTTCCTCTCTAAGACCATGCGCTCAATTTCCTTCTCATCAGGTAGCGGCACATGTGCAACAAATTCCCTCCCAGCCTCCTCGCCTTTCTCCCTCTCCCTCTTCTCTTCCTCACGCTTCCTCTCTTCTTCGACCTCCTCCTCCACCCCCTCAAACAGCACCTCTCTAGCAGCCTCTCCGCTGCGTCCTCCAGCCGCAGCCACCTCACCGCTCACCACCCCCTTCATGGCCTCCCGCCGCACCCGCTCCACGCGGTGCCACTCTGAAACGATCTCCTCCCGCATGCGCTTCTCGGCAGGGGCCTCAAGGCGCTCTAGGACGCCGTCCTCGTCGTCGTAGTATCCGTAGTACCCGGCGTTGATGCGCTTGTGGATCTCGTAGCGGGTGCGGCGCTTCCGCATCTCGGGCGGCTTGTCGAAGAGCTCCCGCACGCCAGGGAGCTTCCTGGCCGCGCCAAAGTAGCGGTACCCCGGTCCGCGGCCCGAGGGGTTGGGGACGGCGACTATGTTGCCGTCGAGGTCGGTCATAAGCGGCGCGTTGGAGCTGCGGGAGTAGTCGCGGCCGCCGAGCTCGACGATGCGGCGCTCCCAGTGGCCGCGCTCGCGGAGGAGCTTGTTGATCTCGTCGTTGAGGTCGCGGAGGCGGTGCTCGCCGAGGCCCTCGTTCTGGATCTCGGCGACCTTGGCGCCGATCTCGCGGAGGATCTCAGAGCGCCAGCGCTCGGCGTCGGCGAGGTCGCGGCACTCGGAGGCAAGGTAGGGCCGGCGCTCCCGGGGCTTGCGCTTCTCCTCCTGCTTCATCGTGATGAAGCGGTTCAGCATTGACTGCGCCTTCTCCTCGTTGCGAGCCATGGCGGCGGTCGGGTGGAGACGGCGGCCGGCGACCGGCGGCGGCGGCGAGGTCCTCGGCTAGGCGAGGGTTTGGGGCAAGCGAGAGGCGGGCGGCTTCAATTGGGATTTGAGGGATTGGGCTCGACTCGGAGATTTTCGAGCGACTTTGGGTCCGTACTCCGGAACCGTCTTCCTCCCTAGTCGGTTAGCGGCGTCTTTATCCAACGGTCCAGATTTATGGAGATACAGATACGCAGGGAGCTCAGAGTTTCAGCTCTCCACGAAACCACGATCGTGTGCCTATGGAAGCAACAAGCCAACAAATGTTTCAGAATCACTGGAATTACGACCAAACTGTCACAAAGAGAAATGTTTCATGGAAAATAATTTGAAACTGATTCTCCTTTTATAGTCTAGACTAGAAAACAACTAAAACATGTTTTCTTCTAATTTTAGTTTTAGTTTCAAGAATAGAGAGCTAGCCAAATGATTTCACAAACCGATTATGATTCATGAGAGAAACATTTTTGAAGGGAATACAAATCCGAAGCGTTCCTATGGAAATCTAGTACCTGGCCTACCAAACACGCTCATGGGATTTTTTAAGCATCTCTAAGAGTTCTAAATCCCTTCCTGATCCTTGGTTTTTAGCAAAATGAGAAAAAATCTCTCTCCAACCACTCTTAATCCATCCCTCCTAATCTTTTGGAACTTGGGAAAAGTCACCTTGTTCCGCGTAAAGTTACGTGCTTCTAAGTCGCGCGTATCTTCTTTCCCCTCGCATGTTTGTCGGCTAATCTAAAGGTGGAAGGACGTGGAAAAAATAAAGAGTAGGAAAGAGTTCCTGATGCAAATGTATAGGATTCCTCATGTAAAATTGTCACCTTGTTCCGCGTAAAGTTACGCGCTTCCAAGTCGCGCGTATCTTCTTTCCCCTCGCATGTTTGTCGGCTAATCTAAAGGTGGAAGGACGTGAGAAGAATAAAGAGTAGGAAAGAGTTCCTGATGCAAATATACAAGAGAAAAGGAATATATAAAAGTGGTTAGGATAATTTAGAAATAGTATAAGATTCCTCACGTAAAATTGTCTTCTATATTTTAGGAGTGGATTATTAGAAACTCTTGGAGATGGCCTTCTTTATTCCTTCCAATACTTTTTTAGGAGTTGTAAAACTCCATGTTTTTGGGAAGAAAATATTAGGTATTCTTGGAGATACTCTTAACTCTTCTGGACTTCTTCATGCATCGGTAACATCGAGCTGATAAATTTGAGTATCCTACATATGCAAACTTTATTGAATCCACATGGTATTTGATCGTGCCCATGATTCAACACACTCATTTTAAATAAAGTAATGTAGAGAATCAGACCCCACCCACACTAGAGTATGCCATCACCCATTTGTTGCTATTGAACCCCCATCCTCACTCATAAGCTTCTCTGCTTACCTCTGGCGAAGTTAGGGTTTATAGTCAAGCTCAAAAAAGGTTGTTATGGCAAATTGACATATTGGAAGTAGCAGGTGTGCGAGCAAGTAATGAGGTAGCAAAAGATGGTTTTGGGGCAAAAACAAGGTGTCAACTGTAGCAATGGAACGTTGTGGCTATGAGAACCTACCACCAACACTATATATGGGCAAACTGAATCTATACTACTAAAAGATAAAGTCTAGAAAGAATAGCATAGAAAGATTTAGCTTTAGAAAATAGCATCAAACTTCGATCTTTTAATGGTACAGATCTAATTTTCCCACACTATATTATGCCATCACCCATTTGTTGGGATTGAACTCCATGCTCACTCATAAGCTTCTGTACTTACCTCTAGCAAAGGTTTGTAGTGAAGCTTGAAAAAGATTACCGATAGCAAATTGATCCATTGGTGGTGGCGGGTGACGAGGTAGCAGAAGATGGTTTCAGGGCAGAAACAAGATGCCAACCATGACAATGGAGGGTTGCATCTATAAGAACCGGTTACATTCGCAAGAGGGACGGCTCCTCATCTAGATGGCACCAAAGGCTTAGAACGCCATGCCATTGCGGAGAACAATCTTTAACAACACGAGGAAAGAAGAGGACCTCTAAACCATTCGAAGGCCCACATGATTACTTCAAAAATACCCATAATTTATGTGAACTTTTTTAAATTCAAGATATAACTAAAATTACTATCAAGAGTTTATTGTGAAATTTCCATGTTCTCCTAATATAGTTTGTACTCCCCGTTTTAAATTATACTCAACTTTACTTTTAACCTAAATCAAATTAATTTGACTTTGATTGACCAAGTGCATGGACGGCCCTGAAAATGCAGCTAATCCTATCGTAGGTTTTGGTGAATTAATAACAATTATTACAAATAAATAATTGATACTAGTCCGTTAGAACCATGGCCAAGAGGCTGCCAATCAGAACTCTAGTAACGATAGATGTGGAGCTCAAAATCCCCCAAATTCATGAAATTTATAACATGTGGCTCTGAAGAAAATGTGAAAGGAGGGTGAGGTGCTACGCTGGCATGTACCTTTCTAGCAGCACGAACCCGTTTCGAGGTCACTAAACTGATCACATCACCGGATTTGGTGTTGCGCTAGCCACTCGGGCCTCCACACTCCGTAGTATGCAAGGTCAGTGGGATATAGCTTAGTTGGAGCCAAACCGTAGCGGACCAGGTGGCAGTGACGGCACAAGAGGAACTGACTAGAGCTGAGAGATAAGCCAGTTGTAACTCGGTAGTGTTGTGGGTAAGACGTCCAATCATCCGGACGCCCACGTTTCTGGGTCTCGTCCGCCTAAACCATCCAATACTATCAATCGCACGGTTGTTGGCGTTGCTAAAAAAAATAAAAAGGAATTTGCTAGCGTCCAGACGTCAGATGCGGGGTGCTAGCATCGGATGGTGCTTCCGCCAACACACGTAGATACCTCCCCCCACATCAATCCCGCTCCGGAGGTCGCGTCTGTCCATACGAAACTCCTGTGCCTGGCCCCACGCATGCAACTCGCTCGCCCACTCCAAACCCGCTCCGTTTCCCGTGCCCGCATGCACACAACAGTAGCACAAGCAGGCAGCTGCGGCTAGCCGCTGTCCGCCAGCCACCGCTGCCATTGTAACATGTGCTCTCCTAGGATCTACTTTTAAAACATCCAAACGAAACACTTACAACATATGTCTAAAACAGACAAAACACTTGAAACATGTGTATAGCCATAACAACTTGTGCAACACTAAATCTACTTTTACAACATCCAGATGAAACATTTGCAACATATATCCAAAACAGATGAAATACTTGAAACATACGCTTGAAACAATCATGTATAGCCATTGTAACATGTGCAACACCAAGATTTACTTTTAAAATATCCAGATGAAATATTTGCAACATATATTTGAAAGACCTGGAACACTTAAATATAGCCTTGCAACATGCGTATTTTGTCATTGCAACATATGCAACATTCTAGATCTACTTTTTGTAACATTCAGATAAAACACTTGAAACAAAGATCTGAGACGTCTGAAACACTTGAAACACAGCGTTCACCGCGCGGCCACGACCTACCTGGTGGTGAACTACGATAGATCGGCGAGGAGGACAGGGAGCGGATGGAGGCCGTCCTGGCGGAGACGTTGGAGTGGCAACGGCGAGGCCCAGCCGAGCAGGGGGCTGAGGATGGCCGCCGCCTAGAGGAGCCCCGCGAGGAGCACCGTCTCTTAGGGGTGACTAAAGAGGACTAAATAAAAAGCAAAAAAGACACTCCCTTACCCCTCCCAGACACTATCATTCCCAAATAAATGAAGATTGTGTGCATTAATTAGGAGCATTGGTCTTTATATAGTAACTTTAATGGTCATTAATCTCTCCATCCAAACAGGGTAGGAACTAAAGTTTAGTTTAGAAACTTTAGTCCAAGGAGAAACTTTAGTCAAGGACAAAACATGCCCTTAGCTTATTTTGTTGATGTTAGTGCTACTCGTCAGGAAGTACGATGAAAAGCTACACGTAAGTCTCTATAAGCGCACGAGTCTGCAACCAGAGGTATGTGCGTGCAACCTTGGTTACTTCAGTGCATCTCATGATTTTTCAATTAGCCTGATTTAGTATTTAATACCATGGTCGATAGGATAGGCGATTGTGATATACTCCTACTAGTAGTTAGGAGGGAAATGCAACGCTGTAAGTAGTTTAGGTTGCAAAAAGCAAACTCATGATCTGTAAGAATGTTGACTGAATGCATCCTTGCTGAAAACAGGGAAGAGCAACCTTGACTAGTTTAGAACTGTATCTAGCATCCTAGAATTACTATGGTTCTATTATCTCTATCTGAAAGTTATTCTGAATACAAGAGAACTAATGATTCATAATGATGTAAGCCCTCAGAGCAAAACTCAAGGTTTAATAACTGTGATCATGAGCTATGTGTAGGAGCTATCAGAGTAATCTGTGTCGCCGAGCTTGACGATGCGACAGCTGTTGAGGTCGCGGAGGCCTCCTTTGTTGATCTAGCTGTTGAGGTCACGGAGGCGGAGGCGGAGGCGCGATGCTCGCCTTGATCCTCGATCTGGATATCGGCGACCCTGGCGCCGATCTCGCGGAGGGCCTGCTCCTCCCGCTTCATCCTGATGAAGTGGTTCAACATCCACTGCGCCTTCGCCTCGTTGCGAGCCATGGCAGCTGGTCGGGTGTTGACGGCAGCCGGCGACGGCGACGGCGACGGCGGCGGCGAGGTCCTCGAGCTGAGCAAGGGTCGACGAAGAGAGGTGCCTGGGTTCAATTGGGATCGGCTGGATTCGCCGATTGGGCTCGACGGCGAGATAATAAAAGCCCCGATTTTCGAACGGCTTGCGTCCGGACTCTGGAACCGACCTACCTCCTAGTCGGTTTGGTGGGGATCCAACGGTCCAGATCGATGGAGATATATGTTGGAGGTAACGTCGAGCTGACAAATTTGAACGCTCCACGAGACGTGGAGTCCTTGCCATCAACTTTTCATCCGCTGGCTACTTCAAGCTGAGAAAAGAAAAAAATTGAGTATGGTACACCTCAATCGTACTCAAGTTTTTCCTTTCCTTATGCTCCCTCTGTCTCAAAATAGGTGATGTTTTGGATTTGTACTAAGTCAAACTTTTTTACATTTGACCAAATTTATACAAAAAAAAACTATTAATGCTTATGATAACAAATAAATATTGTTAGATTTACTATGAAATAAATATTCATATCCTACCTATTTGGTGTCATAAATATTGATGTTTTTTCTATAAATTTAGTCAAACTTGAAATAGTTTGACTTAGGATAAACCTAAAATATCACTTATTTTGGGACGGATGGAGTACTTATTTATATATATAAATTGAGTGAATTATATATAATAATAATAATATAGAATCCAAATCAACTCACTCGTCGATAATATAATTACAAATGTACTAACAAATATAAGTAAATATATAACTGTGAATGGAGAAAAACCTAGCATATCCAAGTCAACAAATGTAACCTAAAACTTAATTTCTTTTAGGAACTAGTAAATATGCCACGTGTTTATGAAAAATATTTCAAGTGCAATGAAAATATTAATTGAATTCTCGATTCATATATATCATAAACAATTTCTTTAAATACAGAAATAAAATATCTTTATAGGTGGGCTAAAGCAATGATCGGGCCTTGTATATACTCCTATTAACCACGTTCACATTAATGTTTTTGGTTGTTTTGCGTCAATTCAAAGACAAAAAAGGACAAATCATGGGTGAAAAGAAATTGCAAGTTACCCTAGTTTTTGTTATTTTAATCAAATAAATATCTTGTCCCAATAGTTGATCAATATCAGCTCAGCATGTGAAGCAATCACGAGGCGGCGCAGCATGGCGTAGATTCAACACGGTCACCTTTAATTTGGCTCATCGGTGCGACGGCCACGTGTGACCAGCTTTCGTCGTGATCTCATGCATGTCCTCTTTGCCTTGCCTATGGAATGCCGACGGTCGTTGTGCTCCGTGTGCCTTACTGACACGTACAACCAGTAAACAAGAGTTAAGATTTTGAGCGAGAGATGAAGAAAAAAATTGTCACCGACCACAAGGCTGCTACTGTGATGGCGGTGAACCTGTTGATGGCAAGCTGCAGAAGCAGGCAAGGACCAGAAGGCCGAACTCTCGCGTGTCTGGGACTCAGTGGGCCAAGTGAGCACGAGCCCGAGTCGAAGGAAGCCCATATCGCATCGGCCCAGTCATTTTTCCATTTACTTTTCTGTTGGCCCATGTAACGGGTGATCGGTTGCTGAGGCACCGATATGTATCGCGTCATCGTCTCCAGACGGACTTGGACTTGATCCTGAGAACAGAACCATGCCTAAGTGGCCGGCGGCGAGCTCTCGGCACGGCCGGAGTGTCGATCTGTGCGACGTTTTCGTCCCTAGTTATCTAATCGATCGTAGTCTGGTAACATCTGGTATCAGATTCGTTCGATCCCGCCTCCACTCCCACAAATCGCGTCCGCCACCACCTACCTCTGATTTTCCAAAAACAAACCTCAATCCACCCCATTGGTTTGATTCCAGTTCGATTGATCTCTCAACTCCATCGGTGCGCTCCGCAAACGCTTCGGGTTAGATCGATATCCTGAATCGCAGTGAGCTGCTGTGATTTGGTTGGTTTCGCCGTAATTCCCAAGCATGCGGGTTCACTTGTGGTGAGATCGGAAAACTGGAGTTGCCTCTGTACAACACTCGCCGTCAATCGACCATGGCTACATCGGAGGAGCAGTACGGGAAGCTGTTGGCGCTTCTGGAGAAGAACGCCAAGGGGATTGGTGAGCTACAGAACTCCATGGTGGAGATGCGAGCTCTCCGCACTGACATCAACCTCTGGAAGCCACAGATGGATGGCCGCGTCAACAATCTGGAATCTGCGGTACTCGAGCTCAGCGAGAAGGTGGAGAAGGTGCTCAGCGGCCTTCCTCAGGTTGTACCGCTACCCACTCCTGAAGTCACCATCGCGTCTTCATCAGCTGTTTCGGAGGGCGAGCCGCCGCTTCCGAAGCTGCAGGCGCCGGGTTCCGCCCATCTGGAGCCAACCCCATCTGGGGCGGCGTCGGGGTCGTTAGACCAAAGCAAGGCGGCCTACAGGGTGGTGTTTACCACCGCCCCAGGCCAACATCGTCCATGAGGTGATGCGTCTCTGCCTCACCCTGTTCTTCCGCAATTTCAGTTTCAGTCTACTGTACCTATTAGTGATGGCCCCCTGAAACTCCTTCATCATCCTGCTATGCCTGAAATCAAGTTTCCTTCATTTGATGGTTCTAATCCTAGACTCTGGATTAAGGACTGCTTATCATACTTTACCATTTACCAAGTTGATCCTAGTATGTGGATTTGGTATTCTACTATGCACCTCACGGGTTCTGCTAAACTGTGGTTTCAAACCATCCAATCAAACATATATGAAATGTCTTAGGAAAATTTCTGTGCTTTAGTTTGTGCCAAGTTTGATAAGAATGAGCATAATCTAGTTTTTAGACAGTTCTTTCATATCAGGCAAACCAACTCCGTCACTGACTACATTGAGAGATTCAGTGATACTATACATCAACTTCTTGCCCATGAACCCACTTTTTCTCCTACTGCCATCACTAATAGATTTGTAGATGGATTGAAACATGAAATTAAATGTGTTGTTATGATGCACAAGCCCCAAAACTTGGACTCTGCGAGTGCTTTGGCATTATTACAGGAAGAAGCATTGCTGGGACCCAACATGTATAACAAGAAGGGGGAAGGAAGCTCTTATTACAAGAAGGTTTATTCTGAACAGTCCAAGCAGTTTAGCTTCAGCCCAAGCAATACATCTAGATTTCCATCTAGTCCAACTGAAGAGAAGAAATCTCCTGAAACTGTCAAGAACAAAAATATGAAAGACAGGCTTACTACCTTGAAGAATTATAGAAGGGCCAAAGGTTTGTGCTATAAGTGTGGAGAAAAATGGCACAAAGGACATCAATGCCAAAATGTTTCTCTGCAAGCTATGGAGGAGGTATGGTCTTTTGTCTCTGAAGACTCTCCTACATTGCCAGTTCATGAAGCACATGATGTTGATTCAGACTCTAGTGATGAGTTATGTGAGATCTCAGTTGAAGCTATGCAAGGTATTGATCATCATGCCACTATGAGACTCAGAGGTTTTATTGCAGATCAAGAGGTATACATGCTAATTGACTCTGGTAGTTCTCATTGCTTTATCAGTGAAGCATGTGCTGCAAGAATTCTTGGACATCAGCAACTGCAAGAGACTGTTCAAGTCAAAGTGGCCAATGGATAGTATATTCAATGCAGTCATGAGATTCCAAATCAACTTTGGCATATTCAAGGGGTCACATTCACATCTTATGATGTTATTGTTGGCATGGATTGGCTGTCAGTTAACAATCCAATGAATATGCACTGGGGTGAAAAGTGGATTATTCTAGATAATAGTGGTGTGCCTAAGAAGATTCAAGGCATTACACCCAAACTTCAAGTGGGTCCTCCAATTGATCCTACACAGCTGGCAGCTATTATACATCAAGATTCTCACATATTCTGTGTGGAGCTTAATCAGTTACAACAGTCTGAAGCCAGTTCTCAGCAGATACCTCCAGAAATTCAAGACTTGGTTGACAAGTACAACTCAATATTTCAGCCTATCCCTGGACTACCACCAGCCAGACCAGGTGACCACAAGATTCCATTGCTACCAGGTTCTTCACCTTTTAGGCTGAGACCATACAGGTACACTCCATTCCAAAAGAATGAGATAGAAACTCAAATTAAGGAAATGTTGGATAAGGGTCTTATCAAACACAGCTCAAGCCCCTTCTCATCTCCTACTCTGTTGGTTAGAAAGAAAACTGAGGATTGGAGGTTATGTGTTGACTATAGAAGACTAAATGCTTTAACTGTCAAAAATAAGTACCCCTTATTGATGAATTGTTAGATGAGTTGCATGGAGCTTCTTGGTTTTCTTCCTTAGACCTATGTTCAGGATTTCACCAGATCAGGATGGCTGCTGGGCTTGAGTACAAGACAACCTTTTAGACACATAATGGACATTACGAATACCAGGTTATGCCTTATGGGGTCACTGGTGGTCCTGGCACCTTTCAAGAAATCATGAATACCATCTTGGCTCCTATCCTAAGAAAGTTTGTGGTGGTTTTCATAGATGATGTGCTCATTTATAGCTCTTCTTGGCAAGATCATCTTAAACACATTGAAGTTGTGTTCCAGTTATTGCAACAACATCAGTTATTTGTTAAACTGAAGAAGTGTTCTTTTGCACAGTAGGAACTTAACTATTTGGGTCATGTTATCAGTGCTCAAGGAGTCTCAACTGACCCCAAAAAGATCCAAATCATCAAGGATTGGCCAACACCACAAAATGTCAAAGAACTCAGAAGTTTCTTAGGGATGGCAGGTTACTATAGGAAATATGTCAAGAATTTTGGTCCAATATCCAAACCCTTGACAACCCTACTTAAGAAAGGTCAACTTTATGTCTGGAATTCAGAAGCTGAAGAATCCTTTCAAACACTGAAGTTGGTTTTGATGACTACACCTATGCTAGCATTACCAGATTTTTCAAAGACATTTGAGTTAGAGACTGATGCATCAGATAGAGGTATTGGTGCAGTTCTACAACAAGATGGTCATCCTTTAGCCAATATTAGCAAGGCTCTAGGTCCCAAGGCATAGGGCCTTTCAACCTATGAAAAAGAGGGTTATGCCATCTTGCTTGCTGTAGAGCATTGGAGACCTTATCTTCAACATTCTGAGTTCATCATCAAAACTGATAAAAAAAGCCTCCTTCATCTGGATGATCAAAGGTTAGCCACACCTTGGCAACATAAATCATTGGCCAAATTGTTGGGTTTGAGCTACAAGATTGTCTACAAGATTGGCAAAGACAACAAAGTTGCTGATGCCCTCTCAAGAACTACTCATGCTGACTCACATGATCTTGCTGCTGTTTCTATTGTTAAATCTCCATGGCTTCAGTCCTTGTTACAAGCTTACAGTCAAGATAGTGATTCAACCAAACTTTTGCAAGAACTGGCCATCAAATCCCCTTCTGGACATTACTCACTGTCTAATGGCATCATATATTTCAAGAACAGAGTGTGGGTTGGCAATGCTTTACATATACATCAAGACATTCTAACTGCTTTGCATACTAATCCTGTAGGGGGGCATTCTGGCTTTGAAGCTACATATTCAGGATAAAAAGGTTATTTGCCTGGCCTCATCTCAAGCAATCTGTCAAGGATTTTGTTGCTCAGTGCACTATATGTCAACAAGCAAAGACTGAAAGAGTGGCCTATCCAGGTTCGCTTGCTCCCTTGCCTGTTCCTCAAGGTGCTTGGCAAATCATAACAATGGATTTTATAGAAGGCCTACCAAGATCAAAGTCATTCAATTGTATCATGGTGGTGGTAGACAAATTCACTAAATATGCACATTTTCTACCATTGTCACACCCTTACACTACATTAGATGTGGAAACAACCTTCATGAGCAACATATTCAAACTGCATGGTTTACCTCAAGCTATAGTCTCTGATAGAGATAAAATTTTTACTAGCAACTTTTGGAAGGAATTATTTCAGAGACTTGGAACTGATCTGCACATGAGTAGTGCTTATCACTCTCAAACTGATGGCCAGTCTGAGAGGGTCAATCAGTGTTTAGAAACATATCTGAGGTGCTATGTTCACGCTTGTCCTACAAAGTGGGCTTCTTGGTTATCTTTAGCAGAGTATTGGTATAACACTTCCCACCATTCTGCTCTAGGCAATACACCATTTTATGTTTTGTATGGACATTATCCCAGAGAGTTGGGCATATCTCCACCAGGACCAACAGAAAACACATATATGAATGAGTGGTTGCTAGATAGAGAAATGATGCAACAGCTAGCACACCAACATCTCTTAAGAGCCCAGAAAAAGATGAAGTTACAAGCTGACAAGAACAGGACATTCAGGCCATTTCAGGTGGGAGACTCTGTCTATGTGAAAATACAACCATCTGTGCAAACTACTTTGGCCAGTAGATCATCAAACAAGTTTGCCTTCAAGTACTTTGGCCCATTTCTTATCATAGCAAAGATTAATGAAGTGGCTTACCAGCTTAAACTGCCTGATGGCTGCCAAGTCCATCCTGTGTTCCATGTGTCCTTACTAAAGAAGGCAATTTCTCCACCATCAGATTAGCAGAGCTTTACCTGATCCTGAAGATCACATTCAGGACAGGTACCAGGAATTATTCTTGATCGCAGGCTTCATTTGCACAACAATACCACTGTTTCCCAGGTGCTCTTCAAGTGGTCCAATCTACCAGTGGATTTGGCCACCTGGGAGGATGAGGAGGCTCTCAGACAGGAGTTTCCTCATGCCACGGCTTGGGGACAAGCCGTTCCTCATCGGGGGGGGGGGATGTCACCGACCATAAGGCTGCTACTACTGAACATGAAGGTGATGGCGGTGAACCTGTTGATGGCAAGCTGCAGAAGCAAGCAAGGACCAGAAGGCCAAACTCTCGCGTGTCTGGGACTCAGTGGGTCAAGTGAGCACGAGCCCGAGCTGAAGGAAGCCCATCTCGCATCGGCAGTCATCTTTCCATTTACTTTTCCGTTGGCCCATGTAACGGGTGATCGGTTGCTGAGGCACCGATATGTATCATGTCATCGTCTCCAGACAGACTTGGACTTGAACCTAAGAACAGAACCGTGCCTAAGTGGCCGGCGGCGAGCTCTTGGCACGGCCGGAGTGTCGATCTGTGCGACGTTTTCATCCCTAGTTATCTAATCGATCGTAGTCTAGTAACAAAAAACCAAGTTGTAGGGCATGGACCCACATTCACAAATCAATGAATCATAACGATTGAGTTGCTGTCTGGCAAGTTGTGGCGTGGGCGCAACTGGTCAGCATGTTCTGTGATTGTAGTAACAGGACATCATGTGCAGAGCCTCTTCATTTGATGGTGGCTCGCCAAGCTTAGTTTTGGATTACTGAGGATCATTATAAATTTTTCATTACAAATTGATCAAGTATGAATATCTTAGCACTGATCGAGCTGAACCAAGATCGTTAAGCTCAAATATTTAATCAAGCATTATTTTAAAGAGGACGGGGAACCGAGGAATGAAGGATTCACTAACCATCGACTCCAATGACCAGTACATGGTGTTGTTTAGTTTAATAGCTGCCACTTACATTAAAAAAAGTTTAGCAGCTGTCAGGAGGTCACCATGAAGGTGCGCATCGGCGCCAGGTACGTGATTAATGTCGTCCCAATTATTACCGTGCTTCCATGAATACCCACAAATAATCTCTCCCCAGAAATAGAAGCGCCAGTGACATGATTAATGTTATACAAATTATTACCATGCTTCCATGAATACCCACAAATAATCTCTGCCAGGAAATAGAAGCTAATAAATGTCGACCAAAGATATCCTTTTCCTTTGGGTTATAGTTTGAGAACCACTTGTTTTTTCAAAAAAGGGGATTTGGCTTAGGATTGCCCATTTTTCATTCTAGGGTTTCTCTGAATTTGGAAGTTACCACTTAGCAGGTTTCCATACCAAGGCTCAATACAATCAAGTCCGTAACGTCTACCGATTTCGCCATATCCCCATTTTACTTTTCTTTGAAACCAGGATTCCTTGTATAATTTAATCCATCTTTTAGTTTTTTTGAATCATTTAATTCATTATTCGACATAGTCTAGCAACTCATCTCTATTTGAGACACCCCGCTCGCTTATTGCAATTCATAATTGAATTGATTTTATCGTTGATATGCATGGAGATGTGAAGCGAAGACCGACGAAGATGACCAAAGCAGGTTAATCGGAGGTACTCTGTGAGTCTGACTCGCAGGGGTAATTAATTGGGAGCTTTTCAAGACCCTAGAAACCATGAAGACCACAATCGCCCAAGTCAGATTGCCGCAAGCAGCCTATGGAGCACACACTTGTACCAGGGAACCTATATTTGTATTTTTCATGAATATGAATAAAACTTGTGTTCTCTCTCTATTTATTTTGCGTACTTTTGTACACCGGTATGCCCGCATATTTATTTTCTTTGTGGCAAAGAAATATTGTTTTTTCTGTCTAAACAAATTGGCACGTCCGGTGGGACATGGTTCTCCTCCCATCTTTGTAGCGCAATAATGGTCGTCGTCTTCAGGCTCATGTCTGGTGCTATTTTAGATGCCTCACTTTATATGAGGCTCCTCATACGATAGCCCAAAGCTTCCCTGGGTGGTTATTATGCCTGCCCTTTTCTTTTTGTGTCCTTCGTGCAGGGACCAAGGTTGATGCCTGTGCTTTGGACAAAGTAGGGAGTGTGTTTGCGATCCCGACGAGGCCAAGCCTCATCTCCATGATGGGGGAACGACCTTGCTTGCCACGATGAGGCAACCACGACGATAACACCTCCACGTTCCTTTGGCCTATCAAGCAGGAAGGTCCTCACGCCGCTAGAGTCGGCTCAGCTCTGCATTATGGCTAGCACGGTGGCAACACCATTGGTCGGCGCACATCTACACCACGCAACACCTTGATGAGTGCACGGGCAATGAGCCCTATCTAGTCGCTGGGGCCTGCTTCATCACAGCGACACAAGGGCTCACATGTCAGGAACTAGCATAAGATGGACCTTTGGTATGGGCCATAGGCCTTCGGCCCACGACAAGCTATAGCAGCAGCTATATACCCTGAGAGGAGGAAGCATCAGGGGGCGTCGAACAAATATCAGAAACCTTCTATTAGTTATTTACTATTCATCTTCCTCAAGTATCTCCCTCTTCTGTACCTAGAATCCCCTACTGTTGCTGCTTATCTTCTTCCCTAGATGTACTACTTCTAGTCTACCTCCTCGATCTCATGCTTGCTGCCTTCTGAAAGGTCTTGATGGCTAGAGGGGGGTGAATAGCCTAATAAAACTTTCTACAAAAAGTGCTAGACAAGTTGACTAGTAACAACAATTAGCGAAAAGCAAGTATTGCCTAGCCTAAGGGGTGTTGCAAGCCACCTATCCAATTGACAATTCTAGTTTGGTTCACACGAACGCTACAAGACAAAACGCAAGAGGTAAACTAAAAAGCTACTCTACTCTAGCTACTAAGCACTAGAGAAAACAACTAAGTACTTAAAATGTAATGCAAGAGTAGGGTAAGAAATATTTCACCGAGGGGCGATGAGTTGAACCAACCAATCAATAATTCCAAGTGATGATATTCAAGATAATCAATCCACCGAGACAAATCAATCACAATCAACGAGATGAAGACATGATGATTTATCCCGAGGTTCACGTGCTTGCCGGCACGCTAGTCCCTGTTGTGTCCCCCTCAACCACGTGGTTCGGTGGCTAATCGGTCACGCACCGAGCCTCTCAAAAGGCGCCACAAGAACCTACCAAATGGTGAGAAGTTCCGACACGAGCAATCCACTAGAGTTGGAATTCGGCGCTCCGCCAGGGAACCACAACAACCCCTCACAACAAGCTCACCGGAGCGGGCCGCAAACAACCACCAACACGTATCGGACCTCCACCGCTGCTCCAAGCCGTCTAGGTGTCAGCAACCACCAAGAGAAATAAGAATCCCACAGCAAATGAACACCCAAGTGCCAACTAGATGCAAACTCACAAGCAAATACACTTGAGATCACTCAATCTCGCTTTGATTAGGCAAACAAGCAAGGGAGAAAGAGTGGAGGGCGTGTGCTCAGCTCAAAGGAGTGCTAGAATGATCAACAAGCCAAGAGAGACTCCAAAGAGCCGGCCAACAAGTATTTATAGACGTCCCCAACAAGAACTAGTCATTAGGCACTTGATTCTACTGCAGTCGTGCTGACCGGACGCGCTGGTCGAACTGACCGGACGCGCAGGTGTGTACACCACCCACGCGCGAAGCACGACCAGACGCGCTAGTCCCGTGACCGACCGGACGTGCTGGTCAAGCCGAGCAACGCTCTAGTGAGTCAGCGACCGAACGCGTACGCTAGACGAACTGGACGCCACAGTGACAGCATCCGGTCATTTCCAGTAAGCCTCCACGCGTGACCGGACGCGTCCGGTTGATCGTGATCAGACGCGTCACCGCGTCCGATCAGAAGACCGAGACACGCGCAAACATTGAGCACTGACCGGATGCGTCCGGTCAAACAGAGACCGCGTCCGATTCAGCGTCCGATCACCTCTATGACCTCCGTTTGCCTCCGTTTCTTCGCGTCCGGCGTAGTGAAAAATAGGTGTTTCATTTCTTGAAAAGCGCTGAATCCCGCCTCGCAAGCTCGGCAGGAGGAAGAGAGGAACCCAAACCCCTCTCTACCGCTCAAACTCCACCGCCTTTGCAAATGTGCTAACATCACCAAGTGTACAACACTATGTGCATGTGTGTTAGCATTTTCACAATCATTTTTGAGGTGTTAAGTTAGCTCTCCACTAGATCTAAATGCATATGCAAATAAATCTTCATCTAGTGGCACTTAAGTGATCAATAGCCCGAAAATTCCCCTCTTTATAGTACGACTATCGATCCTAAGCCATCCACACCCTCTATGGTGTCTTGGATGCAAAATGGAAAACCCTATCTTATATCTTTGCCTTGAGCTCCATGATTTAGCTTTGCACCTTCATCCAACTCCATCATGGCAAGCACTTGATCACATCACCATTACTTGATCCTTGCTTCACCATGTCATTGCACCAACCACATCATAGCTACACACATGTCTTTGCTATGTGGTTAGTACTAGGTATTGTCACTAATTACCAACACCAAACATAGGACTTTCACCTTCCCAAACTCCCTTCTCAGATTGCATCGGACCAATTATCGGTAATTGATTGGGTTTGTGCAATCGGGTTGCTAAAAATTGGTACCGGAGCCATCGATTCTCAGATCCTAGCGTCATGGATTCCTCTTCTGTGATCTCTCCTTCCTCCCAGCTCCTCCTCGAAGAAATCAGGCTTGCCTTCGCTGAGATCCACAGGAGGTTCGATGAGTCCGCTGCTCATTGGGACCGGTGCATCGCTGAGCTCCTGGCCCCGTGGGAGCAGCAGGATGCCGTCGAGGACCTCTGCTTCGGTGCCCCCAAGCAGTTCGATGCCCCAGTGGTCACTGACGACAGGGGCGGGCTCTTCGACGAAGGCAACGACTCCGTCGAGTAGCACTGCGAGGCGCAACCCATGGTCATCGACAACTGGGGCAACCTGTTCGAGCCTGATCCCGTTTTGGAGGAGCACGTCTACAAATCGGCCGACCTCTTTGACTCTGCTTGCGCCTTCCCCGATGCGCTCGACGCTCCGCCGCTGAGGGAGCCGCGGGATGCCGTCGAGGAGCTCCGCATCGGTGCCCTCGAGTAGCTCGATGTCCGAGAGGCTGTCTCCACTGATGAGATAAATGGACTAGGACTTGATGGTCAGGTGTCTGTCAGTACATGCTCACACGTGGAAGGTCTCAGTTAAACATCATCATTGTTGTCCGAGAGACAGTTCAGATGCTAAGGGAGCAGTGTTAGGTCATTGGTATGGGTATGTTGTTCCTGCTGATGTGCCTGTTCTGCTGCATAAACATGTTGGTAAGGAGAATGTGCTTTCTGTTATGCTGGTGATGCCCAAGCGAATTCTATCATGCATGGTCCCAAATGAGCTATGCCTGGGAAATTATGTTTCTATCTTTGCTTCTGATGGCATGTCTTTGTTGTGGCCATCGTGGGTGCAGGGAGACAATCATCACCAACCATGGCCACCACCTGAAGAACTGAGGATGACAACTTATGATGCTAAGCTATAGCCTATACTGTGGAAGTTCAACATGATCGAGAGGTGCTCTATCATGTATCAGTCCTGTTGGATTTGGAAGCCCCCATGGCATGTACCAGTTCAACAAGAAATCAGCAGGCTGCAAACTACTGATTTTGGGAGATCCTGGTAATACAAAGCTTCTGTGTCTGTGATTCCTTCACTGTTGGTTGAGCTACTATAGAGCTTCCATGACCAGATTGCTTTTCATAGTGGATTGTGTAGCGGACTTGATCTTCTGGACACGAGTTTATCGTTTCATTGGGATCCCGGTGGTGCCAAGCTTATCCATCGGCTTGGGGGCAAGCTGAAGCTAAAGAAGGGGGGAATGTCAGTATACACCTTGGGCTTACTGTTGCTGCACATATGAAATTGGTTACTCACATAGCTGCAGACACAAATCTCAACTCAGATATGTTGTTGATCAGTAAACTGAGGAATATGGTGCTGCCCTCCAAGATAGATCATTTGCCATGGGATCTAGGAGGTTCAGAGCTTGTTGTCTGCATTGTTCAATGGTAGTGTAGTGTCCTTGTTAACCTTCATCACCCGTCAAGCCTAGGAACAGCTGCAGCAAAGATGGAAGTCTATACAGAGCGGCTTGTGGGCAAGCCGCTTTTGAAGGAGTGGGGAATGTCAGGAACTAGCATCAGATGGACCTCGACAAGCTACGACAGGAGCTATATACTTCAGAGGAGGAAGCATCAGGGGGCATCGAACAAATATCAGAAACCTTCTCTTAGCTATTTACTGTTCATCATCCTCCTCAAGTATCTCCCTCTTCTGTACCCAGAATCCCATACTGTACTACTTCTAGTCTACCTCCTCGATCTCGTGCTAGCTGCCTTCCCAAACTCCCTTCTCAGATTGTATCAGATCAGTTATCAGTAATTGATTGGGGTTGTGCAATCGAGTTGCTAACATCACACTCGCTGGGCAACCCGTCAAGGAAACACGCAGGCCGCCGAAGGGCTGGCCAAGCATCGGCAGCAGCGTCTGCTGTGCCATGAGAAGAGGAGCAGCCCTCTCAAGGACTTCGGTCAGCTGCCCGGAGCTGCAAGAGAACATCGCTCGCACGGATGAAGAGGCAGCCTGGGCGTTGGCTTGGTCTAGCCCCACATCCGCGCCAGCCACTGGACTGCTGATCCATGAGCGCCCAAGGTGCACATACGCACCCAGGGCGAGCAAGACGCTCCCCTCATCTGCTCAGAGGGAGACCGATGAACGATGTTCTGACGACCGTTGGATGCAGTGCACCCTAGAGGAGTACATGGAGGCTGTTGTGTTGCTGCAGCTTGAAAGGTCTTGATGGCTAGAGGGGGGGTGAATAGCCTTTTAAAAATTTCTACAAAGATGAGCTAAACAAGTTTATCAATATAACAAATAGCGAGATACGTGTTTTGCTTAGCCTACAAGGTGTTTGCAAGCCACCTATCCAATTCACAATTCTAGTATATTTGCACTCAACCACACAAGTCAAACTAAGAAGAAAACTACAACTAGCAAGCTACACAAAAGAGCTACTCTAGCAAAGCTAACTAGCTAGCAAATGTAACTAAGAAGGTAATGCAGAGTTGAGTTAGGAGAGTTTCACCAAGAGGCGAAGTATTGAGCCAACCAATATGATCAACAATGAATACCAAGACAACCGAACACCGGGATCAATCAATCACAATATGAAAGTGATGACACAAGATTTATCCTGAGGTTCACGTGCTTGCCGACACGCTAGTCCCCGTTGTGTCCCTCTTCACCATGTGGTTCGATGGCTAATCGGTCACACACCGAGCCTCTCAAAAGGTGCCACAAGAACCTACCAAATGGCAAAATGTTGCAAATGACACGAGCAATTCACTAACGTTGCCTTTGGTGCTTCGCCGAGGTAGGCACAAACCCCTCACAATCACCGGAGGTGGCCAAGAACAATCACCAACTCGTGCCAATGCCTCCAAGCTGCTCCAAGCCGTCTAGGTGGCAACAACCACCAAGAGAAACAAGAATCCCACAGCAAATCAACCACCAAGTGCCAACTAGATGCAATCTCACAATGCAAATACACTTGGATCACTCAACCTCACTTCGAATAAGCAAAGAAGCAAGAGAGATGAGTGGGAGGGGAGTTGCTTAGCTCAAAGTGCTCACAAGTATGTCAAATGTCCAAGAGAGGGAGCTTTGAGCCGGCCAACGAGTATTTATAGATGTACCCCTTCGAATATAGCCGTTAGGAACTTGAAACAGCTGCAGTCGCGCTGACCGGGCGCTGGTCGCGCGGACCGGACGCGCGAAGAACGACCGGATGCGCTGGTCCCGTAACGGACCGGACACGCTGCAGAACTGACCGGACGCCACAGTGCCAGCGTCCGGTTGGAGTCTAGTAAGCTACCTCAACGACCGGACGCGTCCGGTCGGTCGTGACCGGACTCGCTGCGCGTTCGATCAAAAAGCTGAAATACGTGCAGAC
This sequence comes from Saccharum hybrid cultivar R570, assembly GCA_038087645.1. Taxonomy (NCBI): domain Eukaryota; kingdom Viridiplantae; phylum Streptophyta; class Magnoliopsida; order Poales; family Poaceae; genus Saccharum; species Saccharum hybrid cultivar. The sequence continues at coordinate 6,619,952 of JAQSUU010000198.1, forward strand.
GCTGAACACTAACCGAACGCGTCCGGTCAAATAGAGACCGTGTCCGGTCCAGCGTCCGGTCACCTCTGTGACCTCCGTTTGCCTCCGTTTGATTTCTAACTTCCGACGTAGTGGAAAATAGGCGTTTCAATTCCTCGCAAATGTGCTAACACCACATTACGGCAAGTGCGAAGGCAGTCAGAATCTAAGCTAGCAACCGCCGCATGTGCCCGCCGCTCGCCCCGACCCACATTAGGGCGTTCGCGCCCTAAGGGCCCATGCCACTGTCTCAGCCCGCCTGGCCGATGCGCCACGATGGGCCGCCTCGAAGCTCCCTTCCCAATGGGCGGCAGGCTGAATCCTTTGCAGACGACTTAAAACGCGACGGGGCATTGTAAGTGGCAGAGTGGCCTTGCTGCCACGATCCACTGAGATCCAGCCTTGCGTCGCACGAATTCGTCCCTCCCCCCTCCACGCCCCCGGCCCGAGTCAGGCTCCCACCCCGCGTGTCTTCCGAATGGCACCGCGCTCGTCTCCGGCCTAAGGCAAGGCAGCCCAGCCCAGAAAACTGGCTAAGTGAAGTCACCAGGTGATGGCATCCTATGGTGCGCCTTGGGCAAAAACAGCAGCACGGCAACACGTCCGAGGCCAAAACAGCAGGTCAGCCACGTGGTCCGTGAGCAGGCCAAGTCCCCAAAAAGCCGGCTTTCCTACGCGTGACCGATATGCGCCCAGGGCAGTTCGCCCAGGCGGCAGGGCTGAAAACCAGTGGTTCGCCCAGGCGTCGCAGCGGCTCGGCATGGCGTCCGTGGACAGGCCAAGTCCCCCGGGCCGACGCCGCCTGGTGGGCGGAAACAGCGGTTCACCCTGGTGCCAGGGCTCAAAACCAGCCGTTCGGCAAGGCGGTCCGTGGAAGACAGGCCAAGTCCCCAGGCCGACAGCGCCCGCAGGGCGGAAACAGCTGTTCGCCCTAGCGCCAGGGCCGAAAACCAGCAGTTCGCCTAGGCGCCGGAGCAGAGACGCAGTGGTTCGGCAGGGCGTCCCGCAGAGAGGCCAAGTCCCCGGGCCGATGGCGCCCGCGGGGCGGAAACATCGGTTCGCCCTGGCGCCAGGGCCGAAAACTAGCAGTTCGCCCTGGCGCCGGAGCTGAGACGCAGCGGTTCGGCAGGGCGTCCTGCGGAGAGGCCAAGTCCCGGGCTACGGGGCGTGCACACGACTTAGGTGCCACAACACCATACACCACTAGGGCTGAGCATGCACCTACGGACTTGCGGCAAAGTGTGCGTGGTCGGATGGATGGATGGGTGGGCGGTTGGCTGGATGGATTGGCGTGTGGATGGCGAGGAACGCACCACACATGATGGATATGCCTCACGAGGTCATGGGAGAAGGAGCAGCCCAAGTCCCTGGGAAAGCCAGCCTTCATACGCGCATCAAGGTGCACGCGGCGCAAAAACTGTAGTTCGGCATGGTGTCTAGGTGAAGGGCACGGCGAAAACGAGCCAAAAAGGGCAAAAACGACCCAAAACGGGCCAAAACGGGCCACGGACGGCCCGCGGGTCCCGGGCCCACCGAGGTGGCCCACGGGGCCCAAGGGACCCACCCATGGTGGCCCCACCCAAAAAGTCCAAGGTTCGGTCCATCCACGGAAAACGACTGTCGGGCGCCTCCGAGGCGGAAACCAGCGTTTCTGAGCAGAAACTAGCCAAAACTGCATATCACATGGATTTCCTGAGGTCCTCCAAAACGTGTGAAGGAACCATACAAAAAACTGCCAGAACTCCTGGGGGGCTGGATGCCCCTCAGGTATATTAGGGGATGAGGGTTCGGTTGGAGGAGACCTCGGGTGAAATGGCTAGAAACCACAAGGTTTTTGATTCCATGTTTTCGTGAGGCTCCTCCATAAAGTCGGTCACGTATCCCCCAGCCTCCATGGCTGGCCAACGACCGGCCGTGGCTAGCTTCGGCTGGCTGCAGCTGGTTGTTGGCTGGCTATGGCTGGCTGGCATGCGGCCTTCGGTGGCTGCATGCTAGTGATCGCACTGGGAGAAGTTTCGGCGTCGCCTGACCTCCGTGGCTGCCTTGTAGCCTACTGCGGCCTGCTTCGGCGGGCTGCTATGGGCCACGGGCTGGCTCGGTGGCCAGCGTGTTGTCGGAACGACTCCCGGCCTCCCTGGCTGGCCGGCTGCCTACGGCGGCCTGCTTGGGTGGGCTGCTGCGGGCGACTGGCTGGCTGGGTTGGCTAGCGTGTTGTTGGAACGGTTTTGGTGATGCGCCGCCTTCTTGGCCGGGTGGAAGCCTGCGGTGGCCTGCTTTGGTGGAATGCTGTGGGTAGCTGGCTGGCTAGGGTGGCCAACGTGTTGTTGGGATTGTTTCGGTGACCCGCGGCCTCCCTGGACGGCCGGCAACCTTTGGTGGCCTGCTTCTGCGGGCTGCTGCGGCAGCTGGCTCCCATGGGAGGAAGCTTGTTGTTGGAACGGTTTCGGCTGCACGGTTTTGGCCCGCTATTGGATAAGTTTCAGTTTCTCTCACGCTCTGTGGACCCTCGGTTGTCGTCCTCGCAAGTAGACTCACCGTGCCTAGCCCAGAGGGATGCTTTGGATGGCTTAACCGTCGTGGCTACGCTGGCGCATGAGTTGTTTTGGACCTGTGACTGCTTGGAGGATCCCCGCTGGTGTGCGGCCGACTCCTAGCGCCAGCGTCCCTTCATTCGTGCGGGCACCTTTTGCCTGCTGCATTGACGAGTGCTTACGTGCTGCTACCTGTCCCACGGGAAGTTGCGTTCGGTTACATGTTGCCTTCATTGAGCGCACCCTCTGGGTGTGGCTCGTCGGCTCTAGAGCACTTGCGGCGTTGCCTCATGATGTCGTCCTCCTAGGGTGGCACCGCCAAGGACACCTCGCTTGTGCATTTGGTTGCGGATGCGGCTGATGCCGAAGGCCAGAGGGCGTTGGCCTCCCGTGCCTAAAAACTGAGTCCGTTTCGAAACAACGACAGCCAGCCTGGCCGATGCCTCGTGCGGAGGTTGGCGCTGGCTCGTCGGTGAGGACGTGCTACCTGGTTGATCCTGCCAGTAGTCATATGCTTGTCTCAAAGATTAAGCCATGCATGTGCAAGTATGAACTAATTCGAACTGTGAAACTGCGAATGGCTCATTAAATCAGTTATAGTTTGTTTGATGGTACGTGCTACTTGGATAACCGTAGCAATTCTAGAGCTAATACGTGCAACAAACCCCGACTTCCGGGAGGGGCGCATTTATTAGATAAAAGGCTGACACACGTTCTATTATATATCAAAGGGTTCGAGAGTATGGACATATATAACCTCAGCAAGGTAAATATGTTCAAAGAAATCTCATTCAGTGTTGTCCAAAGAACTTAACTGAAACTAGATTTCAATTTGATTTCAAAACACCAATTTACTTGATCCTATATCCATGTTTTGAAATTATTAGAGAGAGTACATTTGGTAGATAATCTGCTGGCTGCAAGCAATTGCAGTGAAACTTCCTAGCAGCCAAGGTCTTCTCTTTGTAATTTCTAGGAAAGCCAATAGTGCTGGTTTACCCTCCAAGTCTTGTACTCTTATATATACTGGCTGAGGCCTCAATGCAATATGATCCATTAGTTACACCAATTCTATTCTTATACATGATATCAGTTGTTTAGGTTTAGATCCTAGGCCACATACCCTATTCTTCCACTGCTTGCAGTGCCCCTATCCTCCTAGCGCGCCCCCGGGGAGGTTGCCCATGACCTCCGCCGGGGGCAGCGCCCTCGTCACAACAAATTGCTGCTGGTCTGCTTTGTTTTTGGTAACCAATTTACTTGATCCTATATCCATCACTTTGAAATGCATCTATTTTGGACAAATGCATGCAGGAAGCAGTGTTCATGTTCCGAAAGAAGCTTTCAGTGGAACTATGCCACCATAAGATGAACCGAGCACGACCAGGTGGCCCAATCAATGAAGTTACAGCACCTCCATTTCACCCAATCCAGCTGGAAAAGCAGCTGGAACCAATCCAGCAGGAAGAGAAGAGTGCTGGCAGTGATGACCACCACTCCCTGCCTCTCACTTCTTATGAACAACCAAGCAAGAATGAGACCTCTGGCAGTGATGCAAGCACGATGTGGATTCCACAGAGGTCTCTTTGCTTGGGGACTGGTGTTCAACATTGCCTGATGCGACTTTGCTTGGGGACTGGTGGTCAACATTGCCTGATGCGACTTTGCTTGCATCACCAAAACCGTTCCAACAACACGCTAGCCAACCCGGCCAGCCAGTCGCCCGCAGCAGCCCACCCAAGCATGCCGCCGTAGGCAGCCGGCCAGCCAGGGAGGCCGGGAGTCGTTCCAACAACACGCTGGCCACCGAGCCAGCCCGTGGCCCATAGCAGCCCGCCGAAGCAGGCCGCCGTAGGCTACAAGCCAGCCACGGAGGTCAGGCGACGCCGAAACTTCTCCCAGTGCGATCACTAGCATGCAGCCACCGAAGGCCGCATGCCAGCCAGCCATGGCCAGCCAACAACCAGCTGTAGCCAGCCGAAGCTAGCCACGGCCAGTCGTCGGCCAGCCATGGAGGCCGGGGGATACGTGACCGACTTTATGGAGGAGCCTCACGAAAACATGGAATCAAAAACCTTGTGGTTTCCAGCCATTTCACCGGAGGTCTCCTCCAACCGAACCCTCTTCCCCTAATATACCTGAGGGACATCCAGCCCCCCAGGAGTTCTGGCAGTTTTCTGTATGGTTCCTTCACACGTTTTGGAGGACCTCAGGAAATCCATGTGATATGCAGTTTTGGCTAGTTTCTGCTCAGAAACGCTGGTTTCCGCCTCGGAGGCGCCCGACAGTCGTTTTCCGTGGATGGACCGAACCTTGGACTTTTTGGGTGGGGCCACCATGGGTGGGTCCCTTGGGCCCCGTGGGCCACCTCGGTGGGCCCGGGACCCGCGGGCCGTCCGTGGCCCGTTTTTGGGTCGTTTTCGCCCTTTTTGGCTCGTTTTCGCCGTGCCCTTCACCTAGACACCATGCCGAACTGTAGTTTTTGCGCCACGTGCACCTCGATGCGCGTATGAAGGCCGGCTTTCCTAGGGACTTGGGCTGCTCCTTCTCCCATGACCTCGTGAGGCATATCTGTCATGCGTGATGCGTTCCTCGCCATCCACCCGCTAATCCATCCAGCCAACCGCCCACCCACCCATCCATCCAACCACGCACACTTTGCCGCAAGTCGATCCGACCACGCACACTTTGCCGCAAGTCCGTAGGTGCATGCTCAGCCCCAGTGGTGTATGGTGCGGTGGCACCTAAGTCATGTGCATGCCCCGTAGCCCGGGACTTGGCCTCTCCGCGGGACGCCCTGCCGAACCGCTGCGTCTCAGCTCCGGCGCCTGGGCGAACTGCTGGTTTTCGGCCCTGGCGCCAGGGCGAACCGTTGTTTCTGCCCCGCGGGCGCTGTCGGCCCGGGGACTTGGCCTCTCCGCGGGACGCCCTGCCGAACCACTGCGTCTCAGCTCCGGCGCCTGGGCGAACTGCTGGTTTTCGGCCCTGGCGCCAGGGCGAACAGCTGTTTCCGCCCCGCGGGCGCCGTCGGCCTGGGGACTTGGCCTGTCTTCCACGGACCGCCTTGCCGAACGGCTGGTTTTGAGCCTTGGCGCCAGGGCGAACCGCTGTTTCCGCCCACCGGGCGGCGTCGGCCCGGGGGACTTGGCCTGTCCACGGACGCCATGCCGAGCCGCTGCGACGCCTGGGCGAACCGCTGGTTTTCAGCCCTGCCGCCTGGGCGAACTGCCCCGGGCGCATATCGGTCACGCGTAGGAAAGCCGGCTTTCTGGGGACTTGGCCTGCTCACGGACCACGTGGCCGACCTGCTATTTTTGGCCCCGGACATGTTGCTGAGCTGCTGTTTTTGCCCAAGGCACACCATAGGATGCCATCACCTGGTGACTTCACTTAGCCAATTTTCTAGGCTGGGCTGCTTTGCCTTGGGCCGGAGACGAGCACGGTGCCATTCGGAAGACACGCGGGGTGGGAGCCTGACTCGGGCCGGGGGCGTGGAGGGGGGAGAGACGAATCCGTGTGACGCAGGGCTGGATCTCAGTGGATCGTGGTAGCAAGGCCACTCTGCCACTTACAATGCCCCGTCGCGTTTTAAGTCGTCTGCAAAGGATTCAGCCCGCCGCCCGTTGGGAAGGGAGCTTCGAGGCGGCCCGCCGCGGCGCGTCGGCCGGGCAGGCTGAGCCAGTGGCACGGGCTCTTGGGGCGCGAACGCCCTAATGTGGGTCGGGGCGAGCGGCGGGCACATGCGCCGGTTGCTAGCTTAGATTCTGACTTAGAGGCGTTCAGTCATAATCCGGCACACGATAGCTTCGCACCACTGGCTTTTTAACCAAGCGCGATGACCAATTGTGTGAATCAACGGTTCCTCTCCTACTAGGTTGAATTACTATCGCGCTTGTGCCTGCAAATGTGCTAACACCGACTACCGCTCACACTCCACCGCCTTCGCAAATGTGCTAACACGACCAAGTGATCACGTCATGTGCGAGTGTATTAGTATTTTCACAATCATTTTTCGAGGCGTTATTAGTTCTATCCAAATGCATATAATTATGAAATACACACCTAGAGACACTTAGGAGTTCAATAGCCGCGTCATTCCCTCTTTATAGTACGGCTATCTATCTTATAATGTAACCACACCCACTAGGTGTCTTGGTTACTAAAACACAACCCTTAAGCATATATCTTTGCCTTGATCACGTAGGGTTGCGTCCAAATCAAGTATGGCCATCATGATCACCATGTCCATCTTGCCACCAACCTTAGAATGTACTAATCCTCATATGCTATATACAACTTAGGCATTGTCACTGATTACCAACCAGAAACATAGAACTTTCACAGCTGCACTTCTCGACAAGGGGAACTCCGCGCGAAGACGCCACTGATTCTCCACGGCGTCCACGCTCCGTCCAAGGCCCAAGTCCGTTGGCCGGCTCTAGCTGGGGATCGAAAACCAAGGGAGCAGATGCATCTGCTTCATCGATGATGCCTCCGACCATCAACCTGACAAGAACAGGTTGATGTTCTCTCCCTTATTTATTTGTCTATCACAACAGATCATGTACGGCTCTTGCCGGTGATTCCATGACCGGTCAACACGAGGGGGTGCATGAAGACGTCCGACTCTGTGAGAGACGAGGTGATGTCGTTGCCTGAGCTTGTCCATCATTGGCCGCACATGAAGCGTCGTCCCGCACCGGACTCACGCATGGAGCTTGGAGGCTAGCCACTAGACGTCAGAACTCATGCCCATGCAGGTGCACGAGGGCATCTCATCTACAACAAGCCAGCAAGGGTTACTATATGCTAACATGCATGTACATGTTCCTCTCGCATTGCTGCAAGTAAGAAAAGTCCCGCTGCAGGTGTCCATACACCTAGTGCACAGGCGGCAACAAGTGAAGCTATGTAGCGAGAGGCAGTGGCGGAGCTTGAGACAAATTAAAGGGGGGGTGAATTTGAAAAAAAAACCAGTGAACAGTAATTAACGCAAGAAATGAACTGGCAATGCATATAATATCATTAATATATACATTCGTACTTATATTATGATGTAGATAGCGGCAATATAATGTAGGCTCTTCTATCATTTTCTGTTTGTTATCTACAGCCAGACTTGTTCCTCTCCATGCATAGCTTCACAAAAGCAGAATTTTATAGAGGAAAAAGAAAAAACAATACAATATATAATGGCAAATCATAGAGGGAAGGGGGGGCAGGTGCCCAGCTTCGCCTCCATGAAGCTCCGCCAGTGGCGAGAGGTGACGGGGGCGGAGAAGCGTCCATGGTGACGCCTTTCCGATGTCGTCTCAAGAAGCAGTCACGTACAGCTATGTGCCCGGCTGCATGGTGGCCTCTACAGCCTCTTTCGTCACATCGACGCACGAGCCAGTAGCGTCTTGAAGTCACGTGTTGAGAAGGAAGGATGCATGCCCGCCTCAAGCGCTTCGTGTCCGTTCGTGTGTGTCTACGTCAAGCCATTGCAGCTCACCTCCATGCTGGGGGCAGGCCTATATCGTGCTACCCCTCGACCTCGACTCCACGCGATGGTCGTGACGAGGAACACGTCCACGTTCACTCGCGCCTTGAGCAGGCCGCCAAGTCCAGACTCCGCCAAGCCATCGCCATTGCGAAAGACATCGCTGAGGTCGAGAGTGGCAACATCATTGCATGGCCTCCATCTACACCGACGTCTTGACGGATGCACAGAGAAGGCCCTGGTCAGACCTTCAATGTTGAGCCCCTGATCGACTATCACGGGGGCCGCTCCTTCACGCCGATGCAGGGGCACTGCTTGGCACACGCATCAAGACACCATCGAGGCTGCCCGACGTGTCCTGGTGGCGCAGGCGAGGTGCGGACCCCGTGGGATGGCTTCATTACCAACTTTGTTGCCGAGCCGATGGTCCCGAGCTGGACTCCATCAAGGCCACCCAACATGGCCTTGCGGTGCATGAAGACGGACGTGCGCGCTCCGGCGAGAGGGCACAGAGCACACATCGTTGTTGCATCAGGAGTAGCTTTCCATCTCCTTCAAGACTGCGCCGACTTCGTCTTCAAGCGACAAAAGTCTCATGTGCATCAATCTGCGTTCCGTCGAGGTGGCTGCAGCTCCACATGGCCCTACATCTACAGCCAGCCGCTCGTCGATCTACGTCACCCTGATGGGTGGCGTATGGAGCACACAGTCGCAAGCAGCCTATGAGGCACACACTTGTACCAGGAACCCATATTTGTATTTTTTATGAATATGAATAAAACTTGTGTTCCCTCTCTTTATTTATTTTGTGTACTTTTGTACACTGGCACGCCCACACATTTATTTTCTTTGTGGCAGAGAAATATTGTTTTTTTTTTGTCCAAACAACATTTTTCTCAACATGTAATGCAGATGGTAAGTCGATATATGCAACTAGGCGCCATGCAGGAATACTTGTTCCTATGTATAATTTTGTATGACATGTTTCTAAATGTTTGTTTTGAACTGATTTCTATGTTCAAACTTGAACATATATTCCTTTCTTTTTGTGCATGTCTTTGTTTTTTTCCAGATTTGAAGTTTTTTACACCAAAGTTTGACGTGCATACATCATATATATGTTTGCCTTATTAATTGATTTGTTGTTGCTCTATTACGTGGTGCCTACTGCCCTACTTATCAGGCGGAGATGGAACATGCTTTCCCTTTTTGACTTGCGCTTATGGAATACATTGGTGCACGGATGAATGCATAAGGACAAAGCCAGGGAGCGTACCCAGTTGCAAAGTCGCCCCCTGGCGTAGGTGGTATAAGTGTCAACTATTGCTACTGCATTGGCCCGTGATGAATGCAAGTACTCATGTGTGCGCAGTTCTTGATGTATTATGTAATAAGTAGAAAGACAGGCGCGCTAACGCCACGTCGTTTTGTTTTTGTTTTTATATGTTCCATGCATGTTTCAGGTTTAGGGGATGGGCATATGGCCCATCAGATACAATACTGAAACGCTTTTGATGCAAGAACGGCCCGCCTGATCTATAAATAACATCAACTTTAAATTGTTTTTATTTGTTCAGCCATTCATTTAAACTCAGATTCTGCAATAAGATTGTTAGTAATTACAAACATCTATAAAAATCACACAAAATAGTACACCTTAGTAAGCTACACAACTATGTCTTACAATCTTCTAAAAAATGAATGACCACATATCAAATACACCCTTTGCTGCTGAAGGTTCGAAGCACCATTGTTTATGTTGAGAGGAAAGTACACCCAGGCTTTAGTAGATTTCTGTCACTGCAAAACCAAATGTGAGAGTAATTCAAGAAAAAGGGCTAACCATAGTAAATTAGTCATAGCACACCTAGAACTGGATAGATGAGACAATGAAACATGTACCACCATGCAAACATACCAAAGTTACCAATCTTTATGTTTAGGAGGATGAAACCTTTAGCACTCAACGTGGTGGAGCAACACTATACACACATATAAGCTTCCCTTGAGGGATCGCTTGAAACCACATCAAAGAAAGAGGATAGTTATTCTAAAAGAAAGGAAAAGAAGGATTATTATCCATACATATGAGGTAATATATGGTTAAAAAAAGATGTTGGAAGAAATACATCGGATGCTGCCGGCAAAACAATATGTTATCAACCTTATAAAAGTTTTGCTACCGCCAGATGCTCTGATAGTTCTCCCAACAAAGTAGGATGCAAAATTTATTAAGCACCTAAAAGAAAATTTAAAGAAAAGCTCTGGGCATACAGGTGTGCTAAGCACCAGGTGAGAGAAAAATCTTTGCAGATAGTTGAACATGGAAAAAGTATGTATGTGACAAAGTTACAAAATCACATGGTGCAAGAATAAACACCTATACCAACATTTGGTGTGGATGTGCCAAGTCTTAACCCTTCATCATATCCGGACCAATAGAAAATACACAGATTATATTATTAGAGAGCATATGTATTCTTATTAGAGAGCTTCCTCCCTTCCTCGCCGACCCAAGGCCAAAAGCCCACCCGACCTTTCCCACCTCCCTCCTCCCTCTCTCACTGTCATCAGGGGCCCGCCCATTAGCCCCCACCCACTCCCTTTCTCCTTCCCCATGACGGGGAGCAGAGCCGTTGCCCTCGTGCGCGCGTTTGCGGCCCCGCCCGTGCACCGTGGCCTCCATGCTCGCACCTCGGGTGCCATCTAGCACCTCACCCGGCACCCACCCCAATCCCCACTCATTTCCTTTCTCCTTCCCCACGACGGGAGCCGAGCCACCGCCATTGCCCTTGTCCGCGCGAGCGCGCGCATCTATGGCCCCGCCTGTGCACGGCGTGAGCATGCTACGACGGCGTGCCTCGGCTGTAGCGTCTCCAGGGCTCCGCGTTCTGCGACTTCATGTGGCGCTCGCCACATCCGGTTGGTCCGCCACACTGGCCCGCGTCCGTTTGGTGCTGGTTGTCATCACTGGCATTTCGCGACTGCCGCCAGGGGCCATGGCCGAGCGTCGCAAGTGGAAGAGGCGGTGGGAGGAATATGAATCGATCCATATCCCTTCGAAGATAGTTATCTTAGAAAAGACTCCAGTCCAGATCCTCAAAGCTGCGACCCGCAGGTGGAGGATTCCGCGCGTCGCCGAAGGCCGCCGGTGGGTGCGTCGAAGCATCAAAGTGACCGTGTTCGTTGGATCGAGGTGAATCCTGTCGGGAATAGACCCGGGTCACTGATTTTCATGTGGTGTTTTTTTTTGCAAAATCTTGTGTGGATGGAGAAAATGTCATCTCCGTTGGGGACAAAAATCTGGGTAGACTGAGTGAAAATCGAACTGTTTTTTTAGCTTGTCTATCTGTTGCTCGTATGTTTTGGCTCTCTGACCACCGACTCCAACAACCGGCACGCGGTGCTGTTTAATATACGAGGTGCTCTCTCCGGGTTTGTAAAAGAAGTCCTTTTAGACAGTGACATGGTCTCCAAAGCATAATTTTGACTTTTTATTTTTATAAAAATATTTATTCAAAAATGATATATGCATATTTTTATGAAGGGATTTTTCAAGACAAATCTATTCGTATGATTTTCACATTTCCAAACTTAACAACTTAAAAGTTATTTGTGATTTATATTCCCAATGTTTGACCCAAACCTTATCAAAATGACTTCTTTTATAAACCTCGCAGGAGTACGGTATATTATTAGAGGTATACAGAGAGATAAGGTAGAGAACATATATAGCATTCTAATAATGTTGTATCTCTAGATTAAGAGAGAGATTAATGCCATACAAATTACTACCATGCTTCCATGATTACCCACAAATAATCCCTCCTCGGAAATAGAAGCCAATAAATGTCGACCAAAGATATGGTTTGGAGATATCAATCAAAACAATTGCTGCCAGTAATCACCTAGAAGAATTGCTACCAAATTAATAGATATTTTGGCTATTCTATATATATAGTTTTTGCAATGTATGGATATGTACACTACGTCCACATACATAATTAAAATAATATATCTAAAAAACCAAAGTATCTTATAATAGGGAGTACAATCAATGCAAAGATATGGTTTTGAGATATTGATCAAAATAAAACCAGATCTGATTTGGCGACGGCCTAAAAACCAGATCTGCTTTGATTTGGCTACTACCATTTATACTTCTATCTATATATATATAAGTGACTAAGTAGTAGGCACTGGTCGCACAACAAATCGTACCTAATATAAAACGACTCCCCATATATATCTTATTGTCGTCATCATGTCGCATGTCAAGATCAATACTACTACTATGGTTTTGTTCATAGCAGTACTTGTTGCGGCTACGATTTTCTCAACATGTAATGCAGATGGTAAGTCGCTATATGCAACTAGGCACCAAGTCAGAATACTTGTTCCTACGTATAATTTGTTATGACACGTTTCTAAATGTTTGTTTTGAACTGATTTCTATGTTCAAAGTTGAACATATATTCCTTTCTTTTTGTGCATGTCTTTGTTTTTTCTTGTTGATATTTGAAGTTTTTTACACCAAAGTTCGAAGTGCATACATCATATATATGTTTGCATTACTAATCGATTTGCTGTTGCTCTATTACATGGTGCCTACTTATCAGGTGGAGATGGAGGATGCTTCCCCTTTTTGACTTGCGCTTATGGAATATCTTGGTGCAAGGATGAATGCAGAAGGACAAAGCCAGGGAGCGAACCCAGTTGCAAAGTCGCCCCTGGTGTAGGTGGTATAAGTGTCAACTATTGCTGCTGCACTGGTCCGTGATGAATACAAAAACTCTCATGTGTGCTCAGTTGTTGATGTACTATGTAATAACTAGGAAGATAGGCGCCCTAACGCCGTGTCATTTTATTTCTGTTTTTATATACTCTCTCCGTGAATAAAGGGCGCGACTCAGTTTTTACAAAGACCATTAAACGAGGATATGCCATGGATGTTTCAAGTTTAGGGACCTTGAAGTGACCGTGTCCGTTGGATTGTCGAGGGACCTCGAAGTGACCGTGTCCGTTAGATTGTTTGTTTTGATGTGGTGCTTTTTTTTTTGCAAAATCTTATTTAGATGGAGGAAATATGTTGTGAAAAAGAATCAGTGAAATTTGAACTGTTTTTTTTACAACAGTTCGAACTGTTCCTCGAAGTAGGGATACAAATTGTTTGAAAAAAAAAATCAGTTTCGATGATTTTTTTCACAACGCAAGCAAGCCATACAAATTACAAACAGTGGCATTGCCTGCCTGCCGCCGCCGCCGCCGCTTGTCCACCGCCTGCTTCTTTCTTCCAGCACGCGCCGCTCTGCACCTCCGGCAAGTGCGCAAAATTTCGCGGAGCCCCACTCCCAAATCCAGCGCCCATGGATCGGCGGAAGCTGCCCCGCAAGGTGCAGCCGCCGGCGGAGCGAGTCGATCGAGAGCCGGTAGGCGGAGAAGTCGACGACGACTCCACGACGATGAGCCCACCAAAGGCGGAGATTTCGGCGGCCGGCGAGTGCGAGGAGATGTCGGAGGCCGATGAGGAGGATATCGGTAGACTACTGGAGCTATTCACCAGGGACGAGCTCCGGGACCTCCTGACCGACGCCTGCCTCCGTGACCCTGCCCTCCTCGCTCGCGTCGCCGCCTCTGCCGCCTCCGACGCCGCGCATCGCCGCCTCTTCGTGCACGGCCTCGGCCCCGGCGCCACCTCCGCGGCGCTGGCCGCCGCATTCGTCCCCTTCGGCGCCCTCGACGAGTGCCACGCCGTTGCCGACCGCGCCACAGGTCGTTGCCGGGGCTATGGCTTCGTCACCTTCCGCCGCCGCTCCGATGCGCGCCGCGCGCTCGCTGATTCTTCCAAGCGCGTGGATGGCCGGCCCGTCGCCTGCCAACTCGCCTCCCTCGGCCCCGGTGCCCTGTCCTCCTCGTTCTCCGACCGCAAGCTGTTCGTGGACAACGTGCCCGAGCGCGCTGGGCGTGACGACCTGAGGGAGTTCTTCTCCAAGTTTGGCGAGATTGAGGAGGGACCCCTTGGCTCTGACCGCACCACCGGGCTGTTTCGGGGCTACGCCATCTTCGTCTACAAGACGCCTGAGGGCCTCAGGAAGGCACTCGAGGAGCCCACCAAGGTGTTCGACGGGTGCGAGCTCCATTGCCGGCTCGCGCACAGGGCGCGGAAGAGGAAGCAAGCCCCTGCCGCACCCGCGGACAATGGTGACCAGAGCAATGGAGCAGCTGCTACCTTGCCCACTGTCCAGCTCCAGTCCGAGGACACTGCATTGACACCCAAGCTGCCACTTCTTTGCTCGAACCCGCAGAATCGGTTGACGACGAAGGGGAGTAGCTCAACCACAGCCTCAGCCACTGTTGCCTTTCGTCGGAATGCCGCGGCGTCAGGTGGCGCTGGTATTCTTGGTGCGGGTCCTGTGGCCACTGCTGTTCCCTCTTTGCCGGTTCAGAGCACGACGAGCACGCCGCCGAGTGAAGGTGTATTGGGGCCTGGTGCATTGGGTGACACTGCTAGAGCTGGTGCTTCGTCTATGGTTCCTACAACAATTGGGGCCACGAATTCACCATCATCTCTTCAGGTTCAGGGACCAGGAGCCCTGAAGGATAGCTGTTTGTCCTCCATGGGCCTTTCCACTTTGGCATCCCGAACTGGTCAGTGGTCAGCTAGACCAGGCTTGATCCAGCATTACCTGGGAAGATAGGTAAAAATAACGTGGCATTTTGGTAGGCAAGGATTGGAATCGAACATGACACTGAGTGAATCAAGCAGGCACTCGATGCTAGTACGGTCCTGTTCGTTTTGCTGAAATTTGGCTTATGTTACTGCTTATGCTGATTTGTTGTGAGAGGAAAACACTATTCGTTCGCTGAAAAGTATTGATGGAGTAGTACTGCTGAAAGCAACGAACAATGTTCCTCTTGCAACGAATCAGCATAAGCAGCAACATAAGCCAAATTTTAGCGAAACGACTAATGATTTTTCAATTAGCATCCAGTGATTCTTATCACAGGAGAAGCGATTGTAAATTTGTGATATCTAGTCACTAGGGAAATGCAATTTTGTAAATAGTTTAGTTTGCAGAGCAAACTCGCCATCTGTAAGACTGTTAACTGAATGCATCCTTTCTGAAAAGAGGGAAGGGAAACCTTGGACTTGTTTATCACTGTATCTTGCATTGTAGAATTACTTTGGTTCTTATTATCTCTATCTGAAAGTTACTCTTGTACCAGTGGTTTTTTTTGTAATGCTGCATAAGTTTTCAGAGCAGAACTCCATGTTTAACCGGATGCTTGCAGGATAGCAACCTTGAGAATATGAGCAAACACGGAAGCTCGATGTAGCTATTAATACACAGCGGCTGGTGTTACTGTTACAGCAGGCCGTTGATGGCCCTGTGTGTAGATAGGGTTTTGTTAGGTTTTGCTAGAGATGTGAACTTCCTCATCCAAAATCCCCCCTCTTCTAAACAGGCTCAGGATGATAGGGAATCCTAACTAACGTTTTGAGCATCTTTTGTCTCAACCCCGGGACATTGATGAACACATTTGAAATGGCAGATGCAAGAATCCATGATGGCAGCGTCTTGGGCCGATCTGAAACTAAGACTACCCGCACTCATGGACCTCTATATTCATCCTCTATATGTTCTAGTCAGCAAGATTCTCTCCTCTATACTTAATTCTTCCGCACCTATCCATCCTCTATATCATCCTCTATCCACTCTATCCACTGTGGGACCCACTTGTCACTTTATCTAAATATATCCATGTGTGATCTAGTTTTGAAGGATTTATTGAGACGAATTTAATGATGCAATCGAAATTTAATTTGAATTTTTGGTTTGTGAGTTATAACATTTTTTCCTTTGTTTAGCTAGTGGGGCCCGCCACTATAGGGTATAGAGTAAGCACTGTATCACTCTAAATATAGAGTGAGAGAAAGGATAGAGTATCGTTTTAGAGTAACCAGTGCAGCAGTTTTTACTATATATTTATACTCTAAAGCTTTAGAGTATTGTTTTAGAGTACCCATTGCGGGTAGTCTAAGGTCTTTATTGGTAATGGCAATATGACCGCGTTTTGGGCCGATCTTTGGTGCGGCACTCACACCATGATGGAAAGCTTTCCCACCTCTTTTTAGTCACCCTAAAACCGAATCTTCTGTTGCTAAAGTCCCTGCTCTCCTCTGTTAATCACTCAGTCTGATGCACCTGACCTATTAGAGTTTTCAGAAGCAATAGAAAACCCCCAAATACGAAGCATCATTACAATCTGTGCTTTGATTCCTTTGAGAACAATGCTTCTGCACCCACCATCTGTAAAAAACTTGGCACCTCAAAAAGTTTTTTTTTCTGTTGTTATCCATAGACAGATTCCTTTGATAATGATACTTGTGCACCTGCCATCTGGGAAAACTTTGCACCTCGAAAATGTAAATGACTCCATTGACTACGACTGCTCGCCTTAAGGTCAGTCTCAATAAGGTTTTATGAGATTTTATGAGCATTAAATAACTTGATGTGTCATAGTATTTATGAGTTTCGTTGGGATAAAACTTATCTACACTGTTTCAACAGTGACATAAAATACCGACCGAAACTGACCTAACTATTGCTGTCTCGCTAGGCAGCTGATGACGGTTGCCGTTGTTTTCCTTAAAAAAATAATCCATGATGAAAAAGCCATGTCGCTGAGCGGCCGTAGCCCGTAAGTTCTTCTTTTTCTCTCTTTCTGATTAGATTTTGGTTGCCGCTTGTTTATGCGAGCACGAGGCTACAGTTTCCTTGTTTGAACTTTCTCCACGCTTTGCGCTGAACCTTATACACAATCGTCCGGCGTTTATTCATTCGAACCTGTATATTTCAGTTGAAAAACCAAAACGATTGTGATCACAACATTATTTTGATTTTTGAGCGTATTCATGTTCCATTAACTGGCCACAGGCCACAGCAGCAGAGTCTTTATTTGTTTTTTAATGTTAAAAGAGCGTATTTTTTAAAATGTACTCCTAAGTCGCTGTTGAGAGTGTTGACCAAAGCAGCTAGAAAGTGACAAATTTCAGCGTGTTTTGGTTCACAGACCGATCTGATCCGGCATGAGTTGATCTGGCATGAGCTCGTCCGGTCTTTTCCGTGCAATAGACTCGTCCGTCGTATATGGCTTTGCGGAACTGCTGCGTGGAATGTCCTCGTGGCTCAGGCCTCAGGGCCTGTTTAGTTGCACCTAAAATACCAAATTTTTCAAGATTCTCCGTCACATCGAATCTTTGGACGCATACATGAAGCATTAAATATAGATAAAAAATAAAACTAATTACACAGTTTAAATGAAATGGACGAGACGAATCTTTTAAGCCTAATTAGACCATGATTGGACAATATTTGCCAAATAACGACGAAAACGCTACAATAGCGTTTTGCCAAAAATTTTAGCATACAAACGGTGCCTCAGTTCGGCAAAAGTTTTCGTGTCACGTGACATGTTTCATGGACGTTGAAAGGGGTATTTAGATACTAATAAAAAATTAATTACATAACTCATTTAGAAATTATGAAACAAATTTATTATGTTTAATTAATCCGTCATTAACACATGTGTATTACTGTAGCACTTATGGTTAATCATGAATAAATTAGGTTTAAAAGATTCGTCTCGCGGTTTCCATACAAACTATGTAATTAGTTTTTTTATCTACGTTTAATGTTTCATGTATTTGTCAAACATTCGATATGACTGGATGAAAGTTTTTTTTTGTGGGAACTAAGACCGACCGCACTCGCGTCCGGTAAAACTCCCTCCAGGATCATGTGGAGTAGAAAAGTGCTGCAGCGGTACCCTCTATACCATACTTTATCGTACAGGATCCATCGTGACCCTCTATACCTGGCGGTGTACTGTTTATGCGATAAAGGACAGTGCGGGGCCGCTCGGGGACGACGGCCGCGCGCGAGGCAGCATAAGAAGCAGCAGTGCGTGGAAAAGTGTATCAACTTTTTTCCATATAAAAATGTTATAACCCACAAACAAAAAAACAAAATTAAATTCCGATTGCACCATTAAATTCGTTTCAATAAATAATTCAAAACTAGATCTTACATGGATATATATTTAGATAAAGTAATAAGTGAACTTCATAGTAGATAGAAGATGATATATAAAATAGATGAGTGTGAAAGAATTAGAAATAGAGAAAAGAATCTGGATGACGAGATGTATAAAGGATGACAACCGGTCCGGCAAACCAAACAACACAGGTAGGTTCGGACGGTTCCGCCACCCGTAAACCAAACGTCCTGACGCCAAAAAGAGTCTATCGTAGCGTAGAGTAGGCGTAGCATAGCTCCAGCGCGCACAGCACAACCCACTTTTCCACAAGGGCGTGAGCGCCGCCAGGACCGTGGCGCGAAAGAGGTGTTCGATGAAATGCCGCTGCGGGTGTGCTCAGTGCTTACATCTCCACGGCGTCGTTTGGCCGGTTGTTCGATGAAATGGTCCTCGCTAGCTGTTCCACCGCGGCGGCCGAGGGTGTCTCGGAGCTGCCCTGGCTTGGGTGCGCCGTGGTTCACCGGGCAGGACGGCACATGCGCACGGTCCCGCGCGCCGCGTGGTCCATCCACGGAAGGGCAGAGAAGCCAATCAGCCATCCATCTGGGTGGATTGGTCATGGATGATTCGTGATAGGAGTCGAGGACCCATGATTGCGTTTCTGCTCATCAGTCATCCCACCCTGGCAAAAGGCAACGCGCTTTTGCGCTTCAGGTATGTCTTCTGTTCAGCGGGCATATGCTCCGCCATCACTCGGTCCACTGGCCCTCCTTCCAGTGCTCCTACAGGCTGCCATCTGGAGGCAGGGAAAGAGGAAAAACTCTGACGACGCCACGTTGCGGTGATTCTGTTCTTGGAATCGGTTGGGGGGCATTACCTGACTGGTACCGCACTCGTATGTCGGGCTGGATGATTTCATGGTTTATTCCTTCGATATCGTGTCTCTCCTGGACGCAATTTCAGTAGATTGCTTTGATCTATGGTGTTGGTGGAATACTGGAATCGTTAGGCATGACTGGTGGTTTGCGAGAGGCCGCTCTGGGTTCTGATGCTCGGTGAGGTCACTAGCATAGGTCTTGATTGAATTAGTAATCATTTTATGTCAGGCGGTAGAAACTGCCTCCTAGGTCGTAGCATTGCTATGCACCAGGAACATACAAAAACCAATGCTGAGTAGTTTTCCTTATCAAGGAGGCAGGAACATATAGTTGGCATATATTTATCACATTTCACATAGTCAAATCTTGTACAGGTGGGAAAGTAATCTAGAAATTAAGGTCCAGCGTTTACGACCCATTCGGTGTGCTTGGCCTCATGTAGAATTCCATCAGTCCTCCTGTAGGGGAGGTTATTCTAATATCATCTAATATATCGAGGTCTGCCACCGCACCCATTCTCCCTTTGGCAGTTGAAGAACACTGAGGCCACAGGTGGTCCTAGATTATAGAGTGCTGTGAAGTCTCTTGTGTTGAAATTTTGCCTCCATCCTGGCGCATAAATAGTTTGCCGGACAGATTGGCGGAATAGCACAAAGACGAAGCGATGTATTCCAGCGGGTGGCTTTGGACTTTCATAGCTTACTACCTCATTTCCTGAAATATATTTGGATAAAACCAATCAGAACAAATTCATGCAAGTGTCATATCTAGACTTTGCAAATAGATAGTCATGTTACACAAGCCTAAGGCAGTTATTCAAATATTTATCTTCAACAAAATTTGTAAATATGTCATTATAAACTGCTTAGTGTGATATCGTCCTAGTCTTTGGTAACTAATATATGAACCTTTTCATCATTTACAGCTTGCATTATTTGGGTTCTAAAAAAGGCACAGCATGTTTTGTTTTGTCATTTTAGGTTGAAACAAACATTCAAGTAGGGTATGCGAAATGTAAGAGGACCACGGAAACTCACCATAGCTCACATTTGTTGATTCTGGAATATCTGTCACCAACCTGCATGCATGAATTTCTCCGTAAGCAATTCGTTTGCTTTGTTGTTATGCAAGAAGAATGCGCAAGTGATGGAAATCACATTTATCACTTATTTTTCAGGTCTTACCAGTGAAGGTACTCTCTTTTCGTTGGATTGCTTGGACTTGGTGAGTCGGGATCCACCATCACCTAGTGGTAAGTTTGTTATCTTCTTTAGAAACATAAGAAATAATGCTTCATGTAGATGCAATTTTACTAAACCAAGCAGTAAATGGTGTAGATCCATATACGTTTATCTTAAAATGACACTATATCTGTCTGTTTTCTAAGGCAATTTATGTTGTTCTTTTAGATTAATATTAGTGTATGATTGGATTCTGAGCCATCTGAGCTGTCAATTTTTTTTCAAACAAACTGAAGTGCGGTGAACTTTATCTATTCCAATGTTAGTGGCTTCTGTTAAGGTAAGATATTTAGATTATTCACATTTGTTGCTGGAGGTAATCATCATGGTTTTAGATTCCTAGATACTAGTTAGTTGGATGCATATATATAATATTGATTTTCATTCAGTACCTGCGAACGTGCTGGTATATTTGTTGACACTAGATAAAAAGAAGACAAACATCTCTATAGCTTATACTTATTTTTCCAATCAATACAAACAACATCTGAATCTGTATGGTCAAAATTCATGACTTTCAATGATCTATAATACTGAACGCAACTTCCGTAAGGATGTACTCTGAACTGTTACATTCCTGTTAAGAAGTGTATTATGTTTCGTTTGTACAAAAGACACTAAGCCAGTGATCCAATTTGGTTCCTTAACTTGAAGAATAACTTGCACCATGCACCAAGATCACCTTGTTTCACTTTGCAACAGTGTAAATCAAAACAAGTTTTACTTTGTCCTGTGTTATGCTGTGAACTCTGAGTGAAATATCATGAAATATGCGTAAAATCGCAAGAGACACTACGAATTTCGGCTATGTTTCCTGAAGTTTCATTTAGGTTCTATGAAACTTCATGAGTTTCTATATCCTGATGATGTTTGATGTACCCTAGTGTGAAGTGATAATTTACCATGGTGTAAAATAAAATGTGAGCTAAACCAGGTGCAAAGGAAATACAGTTTACATGGTGCAAAGTCCAATTTACTCTTATTAAAAATTAGCATGCTGCAATGAGGTAACATGTGGTTATGGACTTACCAAAGTGTAAAGGGTCCTCATGTCATGTCCAGCAATCTCGATCCTTGGTTCATTGGCTACTTGCGATGGCTTGAGCTCAGATCCATTAGTCAGTTCCCTATTGTTGTATAGGACTCTAAATGATGCTGATTTGATAAATGGATCCAAGATATCTCCAACTACTTTGCTTACAACAAGTGGGTCACTTGACATGGTTAGCTACGATTGGCAATTCAAGGCACGCTAACTTGGCTTGAAGTCTGAATTTGGGTGAAGTGAAGGGTGCAGGCTGGTACTCTATATATACTCCCAGTCCCCAATGAGGACCATTCATGATGACTGAAACTATTAGCTCTAGACGCCATGGTATCTTGCTTTATACTGTAAAAAATGATATGTGTTGCCATCACCAGAAATACTTTGGGCTGTCCACCCTCTGTGCCTACACCAATGGAAGGAGTGCTCACTGCAATTCCACGCAGGTGAATATGATCTGATGTATCACACTCACGTATTCCCTATATATCCAGAGCCTAATAACTTGTTCGTAGCGAAAAAAGGAGATTGCCTTTTGACCTATATCCTAGACTGACGCCTTATGTTCCTTTGTTTTCTCCTAGACATTAAGCCTTGATGGTTGCTATGTTTCTTTGTTTATGCATTGCAACGAGTTGAAAAAGGATGATGTATTGATGGTACTTCAACAGGGATGAGCATACTATCAGTAACAGTTAAAGGTGGTAGGGGATTTTCTTCACAAATGCATCAATTGTTCGGTGTCTGCTCCTAAGATAATGATTTCAATATTATATGCTCAAGAGCTATTTTTTGTACAAGTCTATGCTCTATATCATTGCATGGTGTCATCTAGAATTCAGAATCATGTAAAATTCATCCTGCGAACACTAGACAGGAGCTTCCTTTTGTTTAATGATGATAATGTTAATGTGGGTCATCAACACTCATTCTATCAATTGTGAATTATGATGCAAATTTGCCTTTGAGAAGCATCTTCATTTTTCTATCTTTATAAATCAGGAGGATTTAAGCTTTATTCTTCCTAATGGTGTTAACTAAGCACATAGACTGAATGCCTCTTTATTCAGAGCAGTTGGATACTGTAAATATGATAATGATAGTAATGGGTGCTTTTAAGATCGATTCTGATTTGCCAACACGAGAGTTGTGGTCAAAGATAATTTATTTATTCCAAAATGTGTTTATTTCATAAAAAATGTGCCAGTAAATGCCATAGATGATAGTTGATAGATCCATTTCCTTTTGCCTCACAATTTTACTGCCCTTTGTTGTGTTTGAATATTTATAATGTTATCATAGATCACGCTGTGTTTCAACCTTTCAGGATAAAAGAGGCAGCAAGGCTGTGATAGATAAGGTCTACAATGATATCGACTAGTAAGGGACGACATCGGATCCCGTTTTGTTCTTGCACTTCACGCAAGGTTTTGTGTGAACTGTATCCTTCTGATATTACAAGTACATTCTCAGCTTACTTGCGCTCTGCAGGTAATCAGGTATCCAAGTTTCAGTTTCTGCACCCAAAAAACTGAAAGGTTATACTACCTGCACTGGGGCAAGAAACTCAAATTCGACCAGAGAAACTCTGCTTTGCCTTAAAGGAATAAAGGTGTTGTTAATAAATTAGGAGTTATCACTCAATCCTCAATACAGGATTTTCATGCCACTTTGGTGAGTTCCGAACACGGGACTGAAAGGGTTTACTTAACATCATGATGCATTGAATATGAACACCAGTTAGTGGAATGACTGGAACGTATGGTGCTCTTGGTTCATTGCACATTCTTGACCTTGGCCGACGAATAAAGTAGTTCTTCTCTTCACGTGAGCATATCCCGTTGGTCCAGCCACTCCAAGGGTGAATGCAACTTGGAGAAAAGATGTAGGAGTACTTCACATGGGCTGTCAAAGTTTCGAAATGGACATATGACAGAGGGCTTCAGCGCGGAATTTCATTAGACAGGCTGGTATATGCTATCCTCTCTACCTATCATATACTTGCTACTGCCTAGCACAGTACCATATCCTCTCTGCTTGTTTTGTCATTGCCTGTGCAGAGCAACAACTGCTGAACCGATCAAGATCGCAATCGGAATCTGGTGGAGAACAAGAATCCTTCTGGAAAAGACGAGCAGCTAGCGTGCGTGCACTTGATCTCCTGCTCCATTATTCTCCTGTCGATCCCTTGCTGACTGCATGCAACGGCTACTCCTCAACCTCAAGAGCTAAGCTAAGCTAGACGGAGGCTGGCCGCTGGTGCCTGGCGCATACGTGCGGCGTTGGTACATGTGCTGTGCAAGTTGCAGTGCAGGGTCTCCTCGCCGTCGCTCAGATCAGCTGTCCATTAGTGGAATGGCATGGAGCCGGTGTTTCGAGCCGAGTGCCAGGCGCCATGGATGGATATGCTTAGCTTAGCTTGCTGGATCGATCGGATGCTACCTTCGTCCACTGCTACCATGGCGTGGCGTGGCATTGCAAGCTTATCACTTTCTTTTCCTATAGGCCTGGAGACAAGTCAGCGGTGGACAAAATACCGGTGGCGTCATGGATGCATGCGCGCACGCGGCACGCTCATTCTGAGCCCATTCACATGACATGGCACAGGAAATCGGTGCGAGAGGCGGCTGTTCTCTGGAGCGTTAGCCAACTAGCTAGCTAGCCATGTCGGCAGTGTCTAGTGTACGTACAAATAAATAAAATGTAGACAGGCAACAGGCAGGCACAGAGAATAGTCTAGACCCAATGCGTGCTGTGGTCATGCTTTGTATCATTGAAAAGCAAAATGTAATAACACAGAGAATCAAGCATGCACCACTTGCAAGTCGATGCATGTCGATGTCGTGTTGGTGGCAACTTTGTTCGCTCCAGAATGGGAAAGGTAAGAATGGGAAACGTAAAATCTGCCCTTAAGGGCATGTGTGCTCTCTAGAGAGATAATATATTGTCTCTCTGCTGGTGTGTATGTATCCTGATGCACATCCGACGATCGCTTTAACACTCAAACAAGTGTTGGCAAACCGTCGTTCATCATGCTTCCAGTTCCAGAGCAGCCAGAGATGGTGGCACAGGTCGAACGACGGGCACTGCGATCTGTTTGGCGGCCTGCACTGCACGTACCTGCCTGCGCATATGCATGTACGAGTGATGCAGATGAAGCTACAGCATATAACCGCTAGTTTCGCTTGAGATGCCATGTCCTGAACAGAGCAGTGATCGACGGCCACATTCAGATTTCAGAACTTTTTCTGACGTATGCAACAACCATCGCGCGCATCCGCATACGACATGAGCAGAGCATCCTGGCCGAACTCGGAAAACAACGACTGCTCCCAGCCGGGCCAGCCCAGCCGCGGTTTCAGTGTTCCTGGTCTCAGCCAGCTTCTTGCTCAAAATTAGGTAAGTGCCTACTGCCTCAGTGCCTCGTGTTGTATGCCTTCGTCATTATAGGCCGGAGCCGGACGACGCTGATCTAACCATCGCTGTCGTTGCGCGGCGATACGATACGATACTTATTTGGAAATGAGCCATGATTCTAACACGAGCACATGCATGGTGGCTAGATTTTGCAGACATCATGTCGAGATTTGATTCCAGTCAAAAGGGAAGGATCGGAGGTGGTGTGCCACTGCTTGCTATGAGACTGAAGATCGAGCCACATGCTCTGCGGACTACGTCTAGCTACTGTGTAATCGTCACTCCATTGCCCGTGTCCAAGTTGCAGCACAGAAAACTGAAAGCAGCAAAAAGCTGGAATGAAACCGGTCCCTTTTGCCCAAAAGCCCATCAAATTGAAATCCAAAGAATCTAGCAAGCATCAGCCGCGCACGCTAGCTAGCGTACGCCGCCGTTGCGATTTCAAAGCCGCTTAGCACGATGGCACTAATAAAAATCGATCGTAGATGCGCTACAATGATATGTACTCCTCCGTCCCTAAGTATCTGTCATTTTCGTTTCTTAAGAAATAATTTTGATTAAATATATATTAAAAAATATTAATATTTATGGTACATAATTAGTATTGTTGGAAAGATCTTGGAATCTAGTTTTTTAATAAATTTATTTGAAGATACAAATGTTGCACGTATTTTCTACGAATTGAGTCAAACTTGTGCCACGCACACCGAGGGACGGAGGGAGAGTGCTTCTTTAGTGTCTTCATATCATATTTTTACAATTGTATTGGTATGGTATTATATACGATGCCCTCATGTATTGTATAGGTATAGCAATCCTCAATCCTCGTCACCCAGTGCAGAGAAGAATAAGAGTGAACTAACAAATTAGTCACCTCGATCAAGACCTCAACTGACTTGTTAGCCGAGCATCACGCTTAGCTTTCCAAGTGCATCTCTTCAAAAGGCGAGGAATGTGTGCAAAGCTAGAGGACGATGGCCGAAAGATAGAGGAATGTATGTGAAGTTGGAGTAAATTAATCATCGCCGGCGGCAACTTGCCATCAACGATGACTTGCTCCTTGCTCCAAATGTGCGTGCAACCTAGCTTGCTAGTCCAGATTTAGGTCTCAATAATTCAGGTTTCACAAAAATGGATGGAAGAATCTGCTGCTCACGTTGGCAAGAGATGCTCGCTCACAGAGATCTAGGTTTGATATGGTGACGATGAAAGATACATATCCCCTCTACGTAGTAGTGTTATGTTGTCTTAGTTTCAGTCTCCGTTGCAGACATCCAAGGCTAATATGACTGGTTTTGTGGCAGCGGTTTTACGATAGGCAGGTTAGTAGACTTTGTTCAGGAGACGATGCATGAGCTAATTTGTCTCTTCGATGGTACAAGGAGACCAGCAATTCTGGTCGTCTTACGGTAATCATCAAATGCATGCCTTTATCTTTAGCGTCTCTACTCTCTAGTCTAGGTAGAAGAGTTGCTGGTGAACAATGGTCAGGGAATACTGAACATCTGAAGAAGAACAAGAACAATGGTCATGAGATGCCTTGACGTCCACACGAAGCTGCGCCTCTGGACAGTCAATATATGGAGATAGCATCTCTCTGAGCTGAAAAGCTGGCCTAGAATTTTGCTGAAAACACAGCGGATGACAGGGCTTTGTTTTTTTTTTCGCATTTCACTAGGGACTAGTCTACAATAACTAGGAATGGAGATAAGGCAAATCTGAGGAGGGTGCACTTACTTGTGGCTTTTTATCACTGTATTTTTATTTTCGTGACCATGTAACTTCACCATGTAACTGCACCATCACTGTATTCTATAACTAGTCTAATGATACTTATTTTTAATAAAAAGTGTTAGTACTTTTTTATATAGCTTCAGTCAAAGTTTAAATTTGTTGACTCCTCGATAAGTGAGAATTGCATTCTTTTGTGAACGGAGGGGTACTACCTAAGTAGGATCAAGAATAGTAGCTGATTTTGAGATAGGCACATCAGTCCAATATGACTATAATTTTAGTGTCTTCGGGAAGACCTTCAACATCCACGAGGTTTTGTGGGTCTTTTGCGTCTCTTTGTGCCACCATAAGGATATGCATAAAATATATAGTTAATTTTACTTTTTTATGAAAAGTATTTAGAAGTGATATTACTCTGTACTTAGAAACTCATAGAAGTCGTTATGTAGATCTCCTCCATTATGTTTTCTCCCATAATCATTTGTGGAGTTTTCTGTTTCTTGGCATGCCACCTATTTCTCTATTGTTGAAGTTGTTCTCAACAAACTTAAGGTCACGTTAGTCTCCTTGTTGCCATGTGCCACACCTAGTATTGGCTCACAAATCATTACCTCGTTATAACTCACAAAATCCACTTGGGGCCTCAATGCACCTTTTATAAGTCTAAACGGACCACTATGATCTAAACCTAGATGTAATTTTCATAAGCCTACCATCATGAGCTACGCAACCTCCTAAAAAAATCTGGGCCGAGCCGACCCGACTAATGCATCAGGTGGGTTTAGATCATTGTTTTTGACATGAAACAACCGCTAAGTCAAATGAGAGCCTCAAGTTTTGACCTAAAACTTGAAAAACTTAGACCCAACATTGTAGGTGCAGATAAAAAAATTAACTTGAGAAACTTCGACCCAAAGTAGTAGGCACGGCAAAAAAAATCAAATTAGGTTCATATCGAATTCTATTGTAAATAAATATTAGGTTTTTATCCGCTGACACTCGTATATATCGGATATAAATCCCTTTGGTTTGCTTTTGTTCTCCAGTTCACCCAGGCACTCTCTCTTTCTGTGTGTGTCTCTCTCTATTCTCTAATGCGAGGAACAAAAGTGACGTGTGACTTTTCCCTTCCCGATACCATCCATTTAAGAATCCAATGACCGGTGATCCTTCAGCTTTCTTTTTTTAAACAAGTTTGCACTTTATTATATCTGGGGAGGACCATTTACGTCATGAGACATAAGATCGTGTACAAACTCTGGGAGGGGATCAATCCAAACATGCGATCGATCCGGGTCAGTGTCATGGCTATCTAGCACAGACATAAATGGTAACCCAATAAGGCCAAATTCAACGCAAATGCTTGCACACAGTCGTTCGTCCTGTCCGGACCCATGCCTTCCTGGGCCTGCATAGTAGATAGGCCCAACAACATCCCTAAGTCTCTTCTATATCTGAAAATTTTCCCACTCGCACTCGCATCGGTGTCACGGCGTCACCGCACATGCGCCCGCCCCACTCTGCCCCTACCGCGCCCCTTCCCCCAACGCGCGCCGCCGGAGGAGCGACGGGCCGACATCCTGTAGCGGAAGTGTACGCTGGGCTGACGTCCCCTGACCTAAGCTTGCTGGCTACCACAGTTCACCACCAGGTAAGCCGTGCCCGCACGGCGACGTCATGTTTCAAGTGTTTCTGGCGTTTCAAACTTATGTTTCAAATGTTTGATCTTGATATTGCAAAAGTACATTTAATATGTTGCATATGTAGTAACGATAATATACGCATATTGCAAACGTATGTTTTCAAGTGTTTCATGCGTATGTTTCAAGTGTTTCATCTGGATGTTGCAAAAGTAGATCTGAGTGTTGCATATATGTCGGTACCAACAGTATAGGGGTACCCACAATCTACAGTTAGTGTGAACGAAACGCTAATACACCCGCACGACAAAGCCAAAAGGCAGTAAACAATGCACCTCGACTACGTTCCGACTCGCACGAGGCCGGATCGACGGAGCGTCTCGACCGCGCTCCGACTCCGACTCGTACGAGGCACCCTCGATGGGACACCTCGACCGCGTCGTGATTCGTACGAGGCCCACTCGACAAAGCATCTCGACCACCGGCAAAACTCCGACTCGCGCGACCCCGGATCGAATCGCTCGACCTATCTTACCCCCCACTCTGAGACAAAAGTCGGAGCATTTAATACAACTACCTACTACCTTCTACCGCCATGGCTACAGCTGCGATCGACATGGGAACAACACCTATGTCAGTCCTCACTTTTTTACTGCCCATCCCGGGATGGGAGGTGAAAGCCTGTCACTGTACACACCCTACCGCACACTGTTATACCACCAACCACCCTCGAGGACGGATACGACAAGGACTGTATCCCCCGATCTCAGGGATTCGGCCTTATCCACTAGCCTCGACCCAGCCTCGACCCGGCCTCGACGCCCACCATCGGTCAGCAAGAAAGAAAGACCGACGTGACACAGGACTCAGGGTCTTTTCACTGCCTCATCTCCGACGTCATCACGGTGTCCAGGGATGGCCAGCCATTCCTGAGGCACGTCGCTACAGCCACCCCCACAGGGATCGACAAAACTTCACCTCAAGACATCCCCGACGTCCCGGCCTCCTCTTACCCTATAAAAGGGTAGGTAAGGGGTCTACAAGGGGGTAAAAGGCAGGTCAGAAGCCAAGTGCTAGCAAGCAAAGGCACCCAACTCAGAGATCAACATCTCAAGCAATCACTCTTGTACTCTTTTTCTTCCTTTGAGACTTGGGCTCGGCGCCCTCTCTCGCAAGCTTGTAACCCCTACGCAAGCACCTCGATGCAAGGAAATATAAAACTCCCCCTTTCCCACTGGATGTAGGGCCTTCTTTTGCCCGAACTAGGATAAATCTCTGTGTATTTCCCTTGCATCACCACCAAGGATAGAGACACGCAACACTCACTCATCGGCTTAGGACCCCCATGAGACTAAACACCGACAGTTAGCGCGCCAGGTAGGGGAAGCTGCGTGCCAACATCATTTTCCCGCTATTTTCCTGGATGGCCGACCCCGAACGCCCTCTCCCATTAGCCATGGTGATCTGGTTTGGGAATTTGGAGTTCATGTCGCTTGGCCACGGCTACGACATGGTCCTCCTCCCACCCAGGCACCCGACCGATTAGGATTACGAGCTCTCCCAGCCTAGGGGAGCGCTGCGCCGGTACCATCGCTCCCAGGCACGAGCCGCCAGACGACGACGGGCTCGGCGCAATCGTCGTCGTCACCTTGTGGAGGATGGTGGGATTCTCTGATTCGGCGCCTCTCAGCCAGACGCCAACATGGATTTCCTCACTGAGGATCTGTGTAGGGTGAGCTTGGCTGAGGGTAAGATGCCGATAGGGAGTTCCACCGCTCTGTCGCTCGGTGAGACGCCACCACCGCCCGGTCCGACTACACCGGCACAAGGAACGATGCCCCCATCAGTATTCCCGTTTGGGCTAGACTCGGTTGCTCGGGTGTACGCTTCCTCTGTGAGCACTAGCATGAGCGCTTACGAGGAACTCCTCGGACACCATCTACGCTCCACTCTGGACCTTGTTGCATCCACGCCGGCTTTTGAGTACCTAGACTCCACGGAGATCCCAGAAACAGAGCCCTGTGCGACTGCTCCTCAACGTTACAACCCCAGAGACGAGTGGCGATGACCTTACATCCACCCGTCATACTACTACTTCGGCGCTCCTGACTCCGACTCTGCCGACGACACCTACGATCCGACCTGTGAGTGCTTCAACATCGACGGGGTAAGCACGATGGATTCGGAGGATGAGGAGCCCGTCGAAGGAAGGAACACGCCACCTCATTTCGAGCTACCTGACGAGCGGGATGAGGCTCAACTCCTTGCGGATCAAGGAATACAGCTCGAGCAAATCCACGAGTTGAAGGACAGGCTCGATGAGGAACGAGAAAACCTGCGCCTGCTTCAACAAACCCTCAAACATGAACGTGCGGCACGTGCACATGGCGGTGGAGCTCGAGAAAGGGCTCGTGACGTCAATCGTCGCATCGCCGAGGATCGGGTGGTCGACCCCCTGGTTTTTGGTCGAGCCAGCCAGAACGTGGTTGCTGCCGCCATGCTCCTCCGTAACATGCTCAAACCATTGAACCTTGACGCTCGTCGAGCCCGGGATGAAATCCGAGAACTTCTTGAGACCACTGCTATGCAGCAGGTTGAGCGTTCAGCCTTGAGGCGACGCGGGCCAGCCTCGGGGTGACCCACCAAGCCCTCCCGATAGGAGAGAGAGGCCTCGGTTCATCTCGAGCACGTTCAGCGGAACCAGGCGGTCCCTGCTCCTCAGCTTGTCGACAACAACCATGAACCTCGAGATACCCGAGGCAACATCGTCAAGCGCCGGATGCGCAAACACGGTGATGGTGTAGCTCGAGGCTACCGCATGCACAGGGGCAGGCGATACGACAGCTCAGAAGATCGTAGCCCTTCACCTGAGCCTCCGGGTCCTCGGGTCTTCAGTAAAGCCATCCATGAGACGATACTCCCGGCTCGGTTTCGCCCTCCCACAACTCTCACCAAATACAACGGTGAGACCAAACCCGAACTTTGGCTCGCTAATTTTCGCTTGGCGTGTCAGTTGGGCGGGGCCACCGACGACCGGGTCATCATCCGACAACTCCCCCTATTCCTGTCAGACACCGCTCGAGCCTGGCTAGAGGATCTTCCACCTCGGCAAATCCACGACTGGGACGATCTCGTGAGGGTGTTCGAGGGAAACTTCAAGGGGACCTACATGCACCCCGGCAACTCATGGGACCTCCGGAGCTGCAAGCAGAAGCCAGGTGAATCCCTTCGGGATTACATCCGACGTTTCTCCAGACAGGTGCATGGTTATGGCCTTCCTCTCCGGCACCACCTGCAAAGAGTTGGTCCGAGAGCTGGACCGTAACACCCCAATCACCGCCAACGGTTTAATGGACATTGTCACCAACTTCACCGCCGGCGAGGAGGCGGTTGGTGCCATCTTTGACGGCGATCAGGACAAAGGGAAGCATAAGGTCGATGATCCCGTGAGCCCTAGCCGGGGCTCCAAGAGGAATAATAGGAAGAAGAAGAACAAGCAGGGCAAGCTCGAGGCCCCAGCCGATGAGCTTGTCACTGCTACTGAACACAAGAAGCCTCGAGGGCCCCCCGACGGAGGCGTTTTTTGACAAAATGCTCAAAGAGCCATGTCCCTACCACAAGGGGCCTACGAACCACAACCTCGAGGATTGCCATATGCTCCGGAGTTACTTTGAGGGCATAGGCGTCAAGAAGGACGACAAGAAGGAAGATCCCAAGGGCGACGACAAGGATGGGGGATTCCTCGAAATCCACGACTGCTTTATGATCTACAGAGGGCCCTCGACCCGCCTCTCGACGCGCCAACGCAAGCGAGAACGATGAGAGGTTTTCTCCGTGCAGCCAGCGATCCCCCACTTCCTTGACTGGTCCGAGGTAGCCATCACTTTCGACCGTGATGACCACCCCGACTACGTCCCCAATCCAGGGGTCTACCCACTTTTTGTTGATCCCATCATCGCCAACACACGCCTCACCAAGGTGCTCATGGATGGCGGTAGCAGCCTCAACATCATCTATGCTCAGACCCTCGACCTCCTGGGGATCGGGAGGACTCGCCTGCGTCGGGGGCTTCCATGGAGTCGTGCTAGGAAAGCGGGCAGAGCCTGTCGGCCGGATCGACTTGCCTGTCTGCTTTAGCACTCCCACCAACTTCAGAAAGGAGACCCTCACTTTCGAAGTGGTTGAATTCCGTGGAACGTACCACGCTATCCTTGAGCGCCCATGATATGCCCGGTTCATGGCGGTCCCGAACTACACTTACCTCAAGCTCAAGATGACAGGCCCTAATGGCATCATAACTGTTGGGCCCTCATATGAACATGCCTATGAGTGCGATGTCGAGTGCGTCGAGCATGGAGAAGCCGTCTTGGAGTCGGCAGCCTTGGTGGCGGACCTCAATGGTCTAGCCAACGAGATCCCCGACCCCAAGCTCGTACCTCTTGACCCCGCCGATCCAGAGGGAAAGGCGCTAAGCGTCAGCGCCACCCTCGACCCCAAATAGGAAACAGTGCTCGTCGACTTTCTCCACGCAAACATCGATATCTTTGCGTGGAGTCCCTCGGATATGCCGGGCATACCTAGGGAAGTCGCCGAGCACGCCTTGGAGATCCGAGCCGACTCCAAACCGGTGAAGCAACGCTTGCGCTGCTTCGACGAGGAGAAGCGCAAGGTCATCGGTGAGGAGATACACAAGCTGTTGGAGGCCGGATTCATCAAGGAGGTTCATCATCCTGAATGGCTAGCTAATCCTGTATTAGTTAAGAAAAAGAGTGGGAAGTGGAGGATGTGTGTAGATTATACCAGTTTAAATAAAGCATGTCCAAAAGTTCCATTTCCTTTACCACGTATTGATCACATCGTTGATTCCACGGTGGGATGTGAAACTCTCTCGTTCTTATATGCATATTCCGGCTATCACCAGATCAAAATGAAGGAGTCCAACCAGCTCGCAACTTCGTTCATCACCCCATTCGACATGTATTGCTACGTTACTATGCCCTTCGGTCTCCAGAACACGAGGGCTACGTACCAGCGATGCATGCAGCACGTTTTCAGAGAACACATCGGACCGACCATCGAGGCTTACGTCGATGACATCGTTGTCAAAACCAAAAAAGCCGATAACTTGATAAACGATCTCGACGTTGCGTTCAAGTGCCTCCGGGCAAAGAACATCAAGCTCAATCCTGAGAAATGCGTTTTCGGCGTTCCTCGAGGCATGCTTTTAGGGTTCATCGTTTCCAAGCATGGCATCGAGGCCAATTCGGAAAAGATCTCTGCGATAATCAAGATGGGCCCCATCCGAGATCTGAAGGGCATACAGAGGGTCACGGGCTGCTTGGCAGCACTCAGTCGCTTTATTTCATGCCTCGGCGAAAAAGCACTCCCTCTGTATCGTCTCCTGAAAAAATCGGAACACTTTTCATGGACCCTCGAGGCTGAAGAAGCTCTTGCAAAACTCAAAGCTACGCTCTCTAACTCGCCGATCCTCGTCCCTCCGACCCCAGGGGAACCGCTCTTACTTTATGTCGCCGCGACAACACAAGTAGTCAGCGCAGTCTTGGTTATCGAGAGGGCTGAGGAAGCACATACCCTGCTCGTCCAGAGACCGGTCTACTTCATTAGTGAGGTGCTCTCAGAAACTAAGGTACGCTACCCGTAGATCTAGAAGCTGCTATATGCCATCGTCTTGACACGGTGCAAACTCCATCACTACTTCGAGGGCCACCTGGTGACTGTGGTTTCTTCTTTCCCCCTGGGAGAGATAGCCTAGAACCGGGAAGCTTCGGGTAGAATAGCCAAGTGGGCAGTAGAGCTCATGGGCGAGACCCTTTCATATGCACCGTGCAAGGCCATCAAATCCCAGGCACTAGCAGATTTCCTAGCGGAGTGGACCGACACTCAACTCCCCCCGGTTCAGCTCCAGGCTGAGCTGTGGACCATGTACTTCAACGGGTCGCTGATGAAAACGGGAGCGGGCGCGGGTTTGCTCTTCATCTCACCCCTCGGAGTCCACATGCGCTATATCATCCAGCTTCATTTCCCTACATCGAATAACATTGCCGAATACGAGGCACTCGTCATGGGCTTGTGAATCGCCATCGAACTAGGGGTCTGACACCTCGATGTTCGAGGTGACTCCCAGCTCGTGATTGATTAGGTCATGAAGAGCTCGAGCTGTCGTGACCCCAAGATGGAAGCCTACTGTGAAGAGGTACGGCACCTTGAGGATAAGTTTCACGGTCTCGAGCTCAACCACATCACACGCAGGTATAATGAGGCTGCAGATGAACTCACGAAAATCGCATCCAGTCGTGCTACGGTTCCACCAGACGTTTTCACAAGAGACCTCCACCAACCATCCGTCGACCTCGGGTCAGACGGAGGGGTCGACGGGCCGACACTCGACCCCCAACCTGAGGCAGAAGCCCCCTCGATCAGGGCTGAGGCCATGCAGGTGGAAGGCCCAGCCCCACCATCTGACCCTGAGCCTGACTGGCGTATTCCGTACCTCGACCATCTCATTCGAGGGGACCTCCCTTTGGATAAAATCGAGGCTCGACGGGTTGCCCGTCGGGCTAAGTCCTTTGTGATATTTGGTGATAGTAGGGAGCTGTATCGCCACAGCTCCACTGGTGTCCTCCAACGCTGTATCACAAACAAGGAAGGCAGATGCCTGCTAAAAGATCTACATTCGAGGGCTTGTGGTCATCACGCAGCACCTCGAACCCTCATCGGAAATGTTTTCTGACAAGGTTTCTATTGGCCGACCGCAGTCTGCGACGCCGTCAAGCTAGTATGCTCCTACAAAGGCTGCTAGTACTATGCGAGACAGACCCATCTCCTGGCTCATGCCCTGCAAACCATCCCCGTCACATGGTCATTTGCCGTTTGGGGCACGACCTTGTTGGACCCTTAAAAAGGACAACTGGCGGCTTCACCCACTTGCTTGTTGCCATTGACAAATTTTCCAAGTGGATCGAGACCCGTCCTATCACTAGCATCAGGTCTGAGCAAGCCGTGCTCTTTTTCACTGACATCATTCACCGCTTTGGGGTTCCCAACTGCATCATCACGGACACTGGCACCCAATTCACTAGTAAAAAGTTTCTGGATTTCTGCGACAACCACCACATCTGTGTGCTATGGTCGGTCGTAGCTCATCCAAAGACAAATGGCCAAGTGGAACGTGCCAACGACATGATCTTACAAGGCCTGAAACCCTGAATCTTTGATAAGCTAAATAAACATGTCAAAAAATGGGCCGCCGAGCTTCCCTCGGTTCTGTGGAGCCTAAGAACAACGCCGAGTCAAGCCACGGGGTTCACTCCGTTCTTCTTGGTCTACAGATCCGAGGCTATGCTCCCCACTGATGTAGAATATGGATCCCCGAGGCTAAAGGCCTACAACGAGAAGAATAATGATGCCACGAGAGAGGACGCCCTCGACCAGCTCGAGGAAGCCCGCGACGTGGATCTGTTGCATTCTGCCAAATATCAACAGAGTCTCCAACGCTACCACGACAGACACGTCTGCAGGCGCGACCTCAACATTGGTGACCTGGTGCTATGTCGAAGCCAGAACACCAAGGGACGGTACAAGCTCACGCCGCCATGGGAAGGGCCGTACATCATCGCAGAAGTGCTAAAGCCCAGCACCTACAAGCTATCAAACGAGAAGGGCGAAATCTTCACCAACGCTTGGAACATTGAACAGCTACGTCGTTTTTTTCCCTTAAAAGCCTCAAGGCTCTGTAAATTCTTTTCAATCTCATCAATAAAGAATACAGCAGTGTTCAAAGCTTTGTTTTCGTAACAGCCAGGAAGGATCGACTCTGTTCTCTCAGAATCGACCCTCCCTCGGGGGCTACAAGGGGGGAACCCCCTGCCCCCGAAAAAATTCGTATTCTTTTTCAAAAAAGAAAGCTGTCATTTAGGTCGACAATACCATGGGAGCGCCCCAAAACTCAAAGGTCACACCTAGGGGAGCAACCACACGTTAAATAGACCTAATGACACTAACTTTGAAAAAGAAAACATCCTCGGTCGCTCCAAATCAAGCTCTTACACGATCTACAAAGCCGCAAATGCACCCTAAAGGCTCGAGGGTAGTCGAGCCGCGAGATCACACACGCCTCCGAGGCTACGGTACCTCCACTTGCTCCCTTGTGCCAGGGGGTGTAATTACACGCTAAGTAAATCATACGAGAACACGATTCAAGCAACAAAGAAAGAAGAAAAACTCAAACAAAACTTAAAAAATTAGTGCAAATTTACATCCAAGTGTTCAAAAGCCTCCGAGGCCACCACCACTGCAGTTATAAACGCTAACCTATTACATGGGCCTCTATGCCCAGATTCGGCTCACAGGCCCTCATCGTCGGCAGGCAGAACCACCTCGACCTCGAAGAGTTTGGCCAGGCGACTTCCAGGCTCCTCAGCGGCTTGAATCAGGTCCAGGCAAGCGG
The DNA here is from genome assembly GCA_038087645.1 of Saccharum hybrid cultivar R570. Taxonomy (NCBI): domain Eukaryota; kingdom Viridiplantae; phylum Streptophyta; class Magnoliopsida; order Poales; family Poaceae; genus Saccharum; species Saccharum hybrid cultivar. The sequence continues at coordinate 6,656,446 of JAQSUU010000198.1, forward strand.
CTTCGTTCTCCTCGTCTGTCCGATCCGGATCCATGATGAAGGCATCGGCGACGAGCTCCATGTCATACACAAACCTAGATCGAACGACGGCCAGTGCCCTCTTCACGCCATGATGAAGGCCGCCTCGTATCCTCTCTCGGACAAGGCAGCCAAGCGCCACCATCTGGCGCACAAAGGAGTTCCCCGGGGCGTCCTCCCCAGTGTCGGCATTGGGCTCGACCCCCAGGCCATCGCACACGGAGGAAATGGCATCCTAGAGCAACTGAGTCCGCTAGGCCTCGGCCTCGAAGAGGTTCTGGAATGAGGTCGCCGCCACCTGAGCCGCCTGCTGCTCCTTCTCCAGCTCTGGAGCACAAGCCTGGGATCTCGACACCAGGGCCACTGCGTTGCAAGAAGCTTACCCTCGGAGTGGGTCTGCCAGCCCATGACCTCGTCGCGCAGCTCCTCGCACGCCTTCTCGGATGCTTGGAGAGCCTCGTCCCTATCACGGAGCGCCGCCCTCAGCACCTCAAGCTCTCGGCCGGTGCCCAAGAGAGCCTCGTCCCTCTCTCGGACCACCCCCGAAAACGTCACAACCTCGTTTTCCAAGGTCCCGACGCGGGCGGATGCCATCCCGACCTGGGCGTTGAGGGCATCACGCTGGCCACCAACCAAGGCAATATCTTCCTCAAGCTCCTTCACATGTGCTAGCAGTGGCACGAGGTCCTCACGAGCTTTGGCAGCCTCCTCCTGAGCCCTCGTCGCGTCTTCACGCGCTGAGACCTCGGCCGCCCGAGCCTGTGTCGCCTCCTCCTTAACCGCCGCATAAGCAGCGCGAAGATCAGCTCCTCGGTGCTCTGGCGGGAGAGCCGCTGGTTGGCCTCCTCGACAAGGGCCCGTTGACAGAAAAGTGCCGCCCACACGTCGCTCCCATTGTGAATAAAAACCGACTTACAGTGGGAACACTCCTTGAGTTCCTGACCACGATTCAAGATCAAAAATCAGAATCAGGGAAGAAGGGGTAGAGAGAAGAACGAAAGATTACCAAATCTGACTTACCTCGAAAGTGTCCGACATACCCCGTGTCAGGGCCTCAGAAGCCACACGGAGAGATCGCATCGTGTGCTGCCGGAGACCCTCGACGTACTCCCAGTGGTGCACCTCATCCCTGTCGTCGAGCGCAGAGACGGGCTCCGTGCCAGGGTTGGCTGCATCCCTAAACTCAAGGGCTGACCTCCCCCAGCGCGGCAGCTCCTCCTCTACCCGCACGAGGGCTAGCCTGGTAAGATCCGGCAATGCGGCCGGCGCCTCAGCCAGATCACTCTCCGGCACCGCAGAGGGACCGGCCTGGTCCGCGGCCTCGGCCCCCTCGACCATCGTAGGGGGACCACCCCGATCCACGGCCTTGGCCCCCTCGACGCCCTCCACTTGCTTCCTCTTGTCAACAGGGGAATCGTCAAGGGTAAGCTCGATCAGGGCCGAGGTCGACCCTTGCGCCAGGGCTGCCGCCTCGACCACCGGCGCCACCACTAGGACAACGGACGGGGGCGCGTCTGCCCCACTCTCCGCCTCGACCGTCGGCTTCGCCGGCTGGTCCTGCTGCGGCTGCATCTCCTCCGGTTGCGCAGTCGTCTGTCCCGCCTCCCGCGGAACCTCCACCACCTCCTGTTCTGCATCCGCCTGCCCCGCATCACGGACGGATGCCTCCGCCTCAGCGGCCTCGATAGAAGCCTGGGCGGTCGGCATCGACCCAGGCTCCGCCCCGCTAGTGCTGGGCACCACCACCGCTGACGGCTTCGAACCCTGGGCGGTAGGAACGGAATCAACTGCCGCTCGGGCGCTCGCCGCCGCCTGGGCAGCCGCCTCCCGCTGCTTGAGCCGCTCCATCGCAGCCCGGCACTCTGTGACCCAGGCGGCGTCATCAGCTGCCATCCGCATTATGACGGCGGCGCTCGATCGGAGCGCCTTTACGGGGGTCAGACCCGCGAGCTCCGCCTTGCGCTTATGCCTGAGGAACGAACAACCACGTCAAAAAATACGATCACCGATCACAAAAGAGACGAGGCAGAATGGACTTACCCAGAAATGGGAACCAAGGGCCTCGACCCTGGTCCACCAGAAACTGACGACGGCGCCCATGGCGGCCCTACCGTCAGACCTCCCGCCGGTCGGGCGCTCCTTGGGGCCCTGGTCAGTGGAGCCCCCTGAACACCCTGCGCCACCGAGGCCAATTGACCCTGGGTCCTTACACCTGTTGACGGCGCCCCGGACGTCGACAATTGCGTCGCCGCCCCGGCCACCGCCTGAGCCCGCGGATCTTGGGCTCGTGGGGGCAGCGCCGTCGACCCCTCTTGTGGGGTCCCAGATGAGGCGGCCCCTCCCGTCAAGGGGCCCGCGCTGGCCCCCACCTCTTCCAGCTCCTCCTCTACCTCGACGGTCATGGGGACCAGCCCCGATGAAAGGTCTTGATGCCTAGAGGGGGTGAATAGCCTTTTAAAACTTTCTACGAAGACAAGCTAAACAAGTTTATCAATATAACAAATAGCGAGATGCGTGTTTTGCTTAGCCTATGGGGTGTTTGCAAGCTACCTATCCAATTCACAATTCTAGTATATTGGCACTCAACCGCACAAGTCAAACCGAGAAGGTAACTACAACTACAACTAGCAAGCTACACAAAAAGCTACTCTAGCAAAGTAACTAAGAAATTAATACAAGAGAGAGTTAGAAGGGTATCACCGAGGGGCGAAGTATTGAGCCAACCAAACAATATGATCAAGAGATGAATTCCACAATACAGAACTACAGGGATCGATCAATCACAATAAGAATGATGACACAGATTTATCCTGAGGTTCACGTTCTTGCCAGCACGCTAGTCCCCGTTGTGTCCCTCTTCACCACGTGGTTCGGTGGCTAATCGGTCACACACCGAGCCTCTCAAAAGGTGCCACAAGAACCTACCAAATGGCAAAAGGTTGAAATGACACGAGCAATTTACTAAGGTTGCCTTTGGTGCTTCGCCGAGGTAGGCGCAAACCCCTCACAATCACTGAAAGTGGCCAAGAACAATTACCAACTCTTGCCAACGCCTCCAAGCTGCTTCAAGCCGTCTAGGTGGCGGCAACCACCAAGAGAAACAAGAATCCCACAGCAAATCAACCACCAAGTGCCAACTAGATGCAATCTCATAATGCAAATGCACTTGGATCACTCAATCTCACTTCGAATATGCAAAGAAGCAAGAGAGATGAGTGGGAGGGGAGTTGCTTAGCTCAAAGTGCTCACAAGTATGTCAAAAGTCTAAGAGATGGAGCCTTGAGCCGGCCAACGAGTATTTATAGATGTACCCCTTCGAATATAGCTGTTACGCACTTGAAACAGCCGAAGTCGCGCTGACCGGACGCGCTAGTCAAACTGACCGGACGCGCCGATCACACAACGGCTACTTTTGTGAACCACCGACCGGACACGCTGTACGCAACGACCGGACGCGCAAAGCTCGACCGGACGCGTTGGTCCCGTGATGGACCGAAGGCGCTGGTCAAGCCTGAGCAGCGCACAACAAAACAGCGACCGGATGCACTAGAGAACTGACCGGACGCCACAGTACCAGCGTCCGGTTGGAGTCCAGTAAGCTCCCTAATCGACTAGACGCGTCCGGTCAACTGTGACCGGACGCGCCACCGCGTCTGATCAACAAGTGATCACGTCATGTGTGAGTGTGTTAGCATTTTCACAACTATTTTTTGAGGCGTTATTAGTTCTATCCAAATGCATAAGATTATGAAATGCACACCTAGAGGTACTTAGGAGTTCAATAGCCATGTCATTCCCCTCTTTATAGTACGGCTATCTATCCTATAATGTAATCACACCCACTAGGTGTCTTGGTTACTAAAACACAACCCTTAAGCATATACCTTTGCCTTGATCACGTAGGGTTGCGTCCAAATTCAAGTGTGGCCATCATGATCACCATGTCCATCATGCCACCAACCTTGGAATGTACTAATCCTCATATGCTACATACAACTTAGGCATATGATTAGTACTTAGGCATTGCCACTAATTACCAACACCAAACATAGAGCTTTCAATCTCCCCCTTGTTGGTAATTGGTGACAACCCTTTCACAAAGATATTATGATAAAATTTTGATTAAACCCATGTCACATTGTCCAAGTATATTACCATGTGTAAGAAGTATGGACATGTGATCATGAATTCAAATTGATAGCAATGGCTCCCCCTACATGTATGCTATATGTTTGGATTTAGGAAGCATACATGCTTAGATAGGAAAATATAGGAGCATTGACTATCAATAGGTGCTAAGTGTTTTAGATTATAGACCTTTGAAGCGTGATACCATCGGAGTAGCGATAAACACCATCTTAGCACCTTGTGTAGTTAGATACCACTTGGAAAAGCACAAACATAACTAGAAACCTCGTGAGATCAACATTATAAGCAAGGTTCTAGTACCACTTTGAAAACATGAAGCAAGAAAAATCTAACTACTTCCTATTCATGCTAGTACTTCAATTCATCATTCAAATTATACTAGCAAGTCACCACACAAACAATGTATCAGAGAAAAAGAAATGCATGACTATGCATCATACATATGAAGTGCACATGGAAATGCAACATTCATGTTTAAGAGCTTGCTCCCCCTACTTGTGTGCTCAAAATTTTAGTTGATCCCCTTCTTTTATCAAATCTCCCTTTAGGTTTTCTCCCCCTTTAGAATCTATCTTTGTGAACAACATTTTCTCCCCCTTTGGCACCAATGACCACAAGGAGCAAATTTTAGACAGATTATCATGTTGAATGATGGGGTGAGGGTCAAGTTTGTGGTTCAACCTAGATTGTTTGCATAAATAAAATGCTTCGGTTTGATCCAAGGGCAAGCTTCTTCACAGCTCACTAGGAGGGTTATCATGCACCATGTTGAAGTAAATATTTAGACAAGTGATCTAGATTAAACACTTAGGATCACAAGCTACTTAAACAAGTTATATGCTACCACTAGATCATACAAGACATGGAAACAATAGTGGCACCATATAAACTTCAAAGTCATTTGATTTTCATGAATGAGCCTAGAACATGTAAATCATGACTAGATGCACTAAACAAGTCCTTAGCATAGAATATATGACATGTCAACCAATTGTACCTTGGGGCTCGAAGGAGAGGCATGTCATAACATTGGGATGCATCAACTCATGTTGGAGAAGTCAAGTATGTTCAACTCACTCTTTAGCTTGTGAAATCTCTTCTCATCAAGTGGCTTGGTGAATAAATCGGCTAGTTGATCTTCGGTGCCCACACTCTCAATAGGAATGTCACCCTTTTGTTGATGATCTCTAATAAAATGATGACGAACATCAATATGCTTTGTTCTTTGATGTTGAATCGGATTGTTGGTTAGCTTCACGAACATCAATATGTCACACCAGAAGATTGAAGTTCAACTTTTCAACTAGGAGCACATTGGAAATGCTATGATTATTTGAGATTGCAATCCTTCCAAGAGCCTTCACATCACCCTTGCTATTGTCACCAAATGTGATACTATCAATGCCAGTATCATTTGATTTGAGAGAGTTGAACATTCTTGAATCACCGGTCATATGTTGAGAGCACCCACTATCAAGCATCCAATGCCTTCCTCTGGCTTTGTAATTTACCTACAAAACAATTTAATGTCTTTTAGGTACCTATACTTGCTTGGGTCCTTGGAGATTAGTAACTAAGCTCTTTGGTACCCAAATGGCCTTCTTCTTTGGACCCACAATTGGTGTACCAACAAACTTAGCATGCACACCTTTCTTTCCCTTGGTAAGCACATAACAAGAATCAAAAGGAATATAATCCATTTTAGCATGAAACTTGTTGTTGTTCTTGTTCATTTTATTACAATTAATCTCTAGATGTCCAGCTTGCTTGCATCTATTGCAATAACGACCATTGCTCTTCACAAAGCGAGGCTTTGGAGTAGCAAAGGCCGCCTTGCCCTTCTTGGGAGTATAGCCCAAACCCTCTTTGTTAAGAGAGAACCTTTGGCTACCCAAGCATTTTAGCAAGCGGGCATCCCCCCATAGGCATTGCCTAATACGTGGGTGAGATCATCCACCTCTCTCTTGAGAGTCTCATTCTCAATCACAAGTGATGAATCACTAGTAGTAGATGTAGAGTTGGTTGTGGTGGATGATGATGAGCTACATGAAGCATTAGTAGGACCAACAAATAAAGAATCATCAATAATATCACATGTTAGTCCAATATCACAAGTGACAATCACTTGCTCCTCCTTAGCTTCCTTCATGAACTTCTCCAACTTGAGGTCCTTCTCCTTGATGAGCTCAAGTAGAGAGGAGTGGGCTTCCTTAAGCCTAATGTGAGCAACTTTAAGGTCCTCGTGGTCTTCCTTTAGACACTCACGAGAGGCCTCTAGCTCATCAAAGGATTTTCTAAGAGCTTTGAGCTCTTGTTCAATTTCTTTGCACTTCTTACTCTTTTTGAGAGCAACAAGCTTCTCCATCAAGGCATCATTTTCATTGCTCTTAGCAATGAGCTCTTGCTCCAAGATTTTGCACTTCTTGGTTGTCCTCTTATAGCCCTTGCTCATTTGATTTATTATGCCCAATAGATCATCCTTGGAGTAGTCCTCATCCTCCTCCTCATCACTCCTACAACCATCACTAGCACAAGAATCATCATCACTATCATCATATTTTACCTTGGTAGGCTTGGCCATAAGGCATGTCGATGTAGTGTCGAAGATGGATGGCTTGTTGGAGAGGACGATGCTTGCAATGGCTCGCCGAGTGGTCCTCTCATCATCACTAGAGCTATCATCATCACTATCGGAGTTATCACTATCCCAAGTAACCACATAGCCACCACCCTTCTTCTTCTTGTTGATAGTGAAGCTCTTCTTCTCTTTCTTCTCCTTCTTGTCCTTCTTGTTCTTCTTCAACTTCAACTCCCCATCATGATATCTTTTGTCTTCATAGGGGCACTTTGCCACTACATGATCGGGGCTATTGCAATTGTAGCAAAGCATCTCCTTTGCCTTCATGAAGTCTCTTCTCTTTCTTGCACCATATCCTTTCTTCTTCATGAACCTCCCCATCTTGTGCACTAGGAGGGCCATGGTCTCATCATCGAATGGATCATCATCATCGCTCTCCACCTTGCCTTGCCCTTAGAGGATGAAGCCTTGAATGCAATGGGCTTCTCTTGCTTGACCTTGGTCTCCTTCTTTTCTTCTACCTCATCTTCATTATCATTGTATTAGGCATCGGTCATTATATCTCCAAGCACATTGGTTGGTTTGACCTTGTCCAATCTCTCTCTAAAGATCATTCTTCTCAAGGTGGCAAACTTCTTGGGTAAGCACATCAAGAACTTGTGTGAGAAGTCCTTGTCCTCAACCTTCTCTCCAAGCCCCTTGAGATCATTGACAATGACTTAGAGCCTTTAGAACATCTCCAGGATAGATTCATCATCCTTCATCTTGAAAGTGGAGAACTTGTCCTTGAGCATATATAGTTTGGCACTCTTTACCGTTGAAGTGCCTTCATATGTTTCTTCAAGCCTTATCCAAAGCTCATTTGCATTTTCAAGATCTTTGATTTGCTCAAATACTTTGTCATCAATGGCACGGTAGATTGTATCAAGTGCCGCCGTGTTACATTGTTTGTTGATATGGTCATTTGGAGTGAGATTTTCTTCATCAAGAATGATGTATCCTTCTTTGGTCACATCCCAAACCTTCTCATGTATATTGCCTAGATATTGCTTCATCTTTCTTTTCCAATGATCAAAGGAACAGACGCCATCAAAGAATGGAGGCTTGCCATTAACATGATTGAACATAACTTGAGCCATCTTGCACCGAGGTTGTTAAGCCTAGAAAACGGTGACCACAGCTCCGATACCACTTGAAAGGTCTTGATGGCTAGATGGGGGTGAATAGCCTTTTAAAATTTTCTACACAGACAAGCTAAACAATTTTATCAATACAACAAATAGCGAGATGCGAGTTTTGCTTAGCCTATGGGGTGTTTGCAAGCCACCTATCCAATTCACAATTCTAGTATATTGGCACTCAACCGCACAAGTCAAACCGAGAAGGTAACTACAACTACAACTAGCAAGCTACACAAAAGAGCTATTCTAGCAAAGCTAACTAGCTAGCAAAGATAACTAAGAAGATAATGCGGAGTTAAGTTAGGAGGGTTTCACCGAGGGGTGAAGTATTGAGCCAACCAATATAATCAACAATGAATACCAAGACAACCGAACACCGGTATCAATCAATCACAGTATGAAAGTGATGACACAAGATTTATCCCGAGGTTCACGTGCTTGCCGGCACACTAGTCCCCGTTGTGTCCCTCTTCACCACGTGGTTCGGTGGCTAATCGGTCTCACACCGAGCCTCTCGAAAGGCGCCACAAGAACCTACCAAATGGCAAAAGGTTGCAAATGACATGAGCAATCCACTAATGTTGCCTTTGGCGCTTCACCGAGGTAGGCACGAACCCCTCACAATCACCGGAGGTGGCCAAGAACAATCACCAACTTTTGCCAACGCCTCCAAGCTGCTCCAAGCCGTCTAGATAGCGGTAACCACCAAGATAAACAAGAATCCTGCAGCAAATCAACCACCAAGTGTCAACTAGATGCAATCTCACAATGCAAATGCACTTGGATCACTCAATCTCACTTCAAATATGCAAAGAAGCAAGAGAGATGAGTGGGAGGGGAGTTGCTTAGCTCAAAGTGCTCACGAGTATGTCAAATGTCCAAGAGCGAGAGCCATGAGCCGACCAACGAGTATTTATAGACGTACCCCTTCGAATATAGCCGTTAGGAACTTGAAACAGCCGAAGTCGCGCTGACCGGACACGCTGGTCAAACTGACCGGACGCGCTGATCGCACAATGGCTACTTTTGCGAAGCATCGACCGGACGCGCTGGTCGCGCGGACCGAACGCGCTGGGCTCGACCGGACACGCTGGTCTCGTACTAAACCGGGCGCGCTGGTCAAGCCTGAGCAGCGCACAACGAAACAGCGACCGAACGCACTGCAGAACTGACCGGACGCCACAGTGCTAGCATCCGGTTGGAGTCCAGTAAGCTCCCTCAACGACCGAACGCATCTGGTCGACTATGACCGGACGCGCTGCCGCGTCCGATCAACAAACGGAAACACGCGCAGACGCTGAACACTGACCGGACGCGTCTGGTCAAACAAAGACCGCGTTCGGTCACCACTGTGAGCTCCGTTCGCTTTCGTTTGATTTCCAACTTTTGGCGTAGTGGAAAAAAGTCGTTTCAACTCCTCGAAAACGCCTGAATCCTGCCTCGCAAGCTCGGCGGAAGGGAGAGAGGACCCCAAACCCTCTCTACCGCTCAAACTCCAACGCCATCGCAAATGTGCTAACACCACCAAGTGATCTCGTCATGTGCGAGTGTGTTAGCATTTTCACAATCATTTTTCGAGGCGTTATTAGTTCTATCCAAATGCATATGATTATGAAATGCACATCTAGAGGCACTTAGGAGTTCAATAGCCGCGTCATTCCCCTCTTTATAGTATGGCTATCTATCCTATAATATAACCACACCCACTATGTGTCTTGGTTACTAAAACACAACCCTTAAGCATATACCTTTACCTTGATCACGTAGGGTTGCATCCAAATCCAAGTGTGGCCATCATTATCACCATGTCCATCTTGCCACCAACCTTGGAATGTACTAATCCTCATATGCTATATACAACTTAGGCATAGGATTAGTACTTAGGCATTGTCACTAATTACCAACACCAAACATAGGACTTTTCAGCCGGGATGTACTGGTCGCTGCGGCCGGACCGGACTTGCAGCATGTAGCTCCCTGCGGGCACCGCGCGCCGCGCTCCCTGCACTCCCGCCTTCTTGGCGAAGAACTCCACCCTGAAGAGATGGAGCCACAGATTCCACTGTGGATCCATCCCCAGGTACCCCTCACAGACCGCCGCGAAGATGGCGGCCTGTGAGATGGCGTTGGGGGCGAGGTGCGGCAGCTCCACCTTATAATAGTGGAGAAGCGCGCGCAGAAAGGGGCTGGCCGGCACGCCGAACCCCCTCTCATGGAAGCAAACGAAACTCACCACATAACCTTCCAGGGGTGCCGGCTCCCGGTGGTCAGACGGCGGAACCCTTCACTCCGGCTGAGTCCGACTCGTCCTCAGCCGTAGGAGTCCATCACGGATCAGCTCTTCCAACCATTTCTTCGTCACGGAGGAGGCGGCCCAGGCGTCGGCAGGGAGGAGCTAGCTCTTGCTTGCCATCGTGGACGGGTGAAGGCGGCGGCGTGGGGTGAGGGCTGAAGGGCGCAAAGGAAGCAGTCTAAGGTAGGAGGGCAAGAATGCAAATAGCCTGTGAAAGAAGGCGGACCCCCGGGTCTTGCTCTTATATCCCGATGGAAGCCCAACGGGCGTGCGAAAAGGTAGGAGCAGTTTTTGCATTTAATGCCCTTACCTAACTGTTTCCTCCAAACTCACAGATATGGGCACGTGGCCGCGATCCACGCCGTAACCGTCACACCACATCGCCCACTACCGCACCGATCCCGCTTCCCTTCCTAAAAAGCGCACCCAAAAACGGACAGGGGAAGGATCCACGGACGGATATTCCCAGACGTCTGGGTAACGGGCTCCGAGCCCGGAAAGAATCTCGAGGGGGCGAAAGCTGGCACTTGACCAGGGTTCGACAGCATCCCTCGAGTAACAGAGTTACGGACGACTAGGGATGCGCCCATACAAGGCCAGGGCTCAAGCCACGCTCTCGAGGCACCCCCAAGACGTATTCGAGGCTAAGAGAGAAGGTTGACGTAGGAATCCCCTCGGAGGGTGGCGCCGAGCCCTCGAATCCCATCGAAAGGAATCAAGATCCACACAACTACTCTTCGGCATTCTTGAGAGCGCCTCTGGGCCACTAGCCGACTCCTATTGAATGGAGCACGGGCTCACACTCGAATTTTCCCGTTAGCAACTCACCAGGGCCGTCGGGACTCGCCCAAGTGAGGGTAGTACGGCGTTCCCTACCCCTCCTCCTTTTCCTAAGAAAGGGAGCGTGAGGGGGCTCGACCGCAAGAAACCAAAAATACTACAGAAAACACCACAATGCGAGATCGATTCCTCAATAGAGCATGTAAAAGACCTCAGTGGAGTCCAAGCACTCCACCAAGGCCTCGGGGGCTACACCCGGCGGGTGCGCTCGCGCATCCCCACCGGAAAAGGCTACGACGCTATGACTTCAGTTCATTAACCGATGAGCCTCTGAGCGAGTGGCCCACACTCACCCAAAGGCTCGGGGGCTACTGTCGGTACCAACAGTATAGGGGTACCCACAATCTACGGTTAGTGTGAACGAAACGCTAATACACCCGCATGGCAAAGCCAAAAGGCAGTAAACAATGCACCTCGACTACGTTCCAACTCGTACGAGGCCAGATCGACGGAGCGTCTCGACCGCGCTCCGACTCCGACTCGTACGAGGCACCCTTGACGGGACACCTCGACCGCGTCGCGATTCGTACGAGGCCCGCTCAACAAAGCATCTCGACCACCGGCAAACTCCGACTCGTGCGACCCCAGGTCGAATCGCTCTACCTATCTTACCCCCCACTCTGAGATAAAAGTCGGAGCATTTAATACAACTACCTACTACCTCCTACCGCCATGGCTACAGCTGCGATCGACGTGGGAACAACACCTATGTCAGTCCTCACTTTTTTACCGCCCATCCCGGGATGGGAGGTGAAAGCCTGTCACTGTACACACCCTACCACACACTGTTATACCACCGACCACCCTCGAGGACGGATACGACAAGGACCGTATCCCCCGATCTCAGGGATTCAGCCTTATCCACCAACCTCGACCCAGCTTCGACCCGGCCTCGACGCCCACCACCGGTCAGCAAGAAAGAAAGACCGACGTGGCACAGGACTCAGGGTCTTTTCACCGCCTCATCCCGACGTCATCACGGTGTCCAGGGATGGCCAGCCATTCCTGAGGCACGTCGCTACAGCCACCCCCACAGGGATCGACAAAACTTCACCTCAAGACACCCCGACATCCGACCTTCTCTTACCCTATAAAAGAGCAGGTAAGGGTCTAAAGGGGGTAAGAGGCAGGTCGGAAGCCAAGTGCTAGCAAGCAAAGGCACCCAACTCAGAGATCAACATCTCAAGCAATCACTCTTGTACTCTTTTTCTTTCTTTGAGACTTGGGCTCGGCGCCCTCTCTCGCAAGCTTGTAACCCCTACGCAAGCACCTTGATGCAAGGAAATATAAAACTCCCCCCTCTCCGCTGGATGTAGGCCTTCTTTTGCCCGAACCAGGATAAATCTCCGTGTATTTCCCTTGCATCACCACTCAGGATAGGGACACGCATCATTCACTCGTCGGCTTAGGACCCCCACGGGACCAAACACCGACAATATATATGCATGTTGCAAGCCTATGTTTCAAGTGTTTTAGGTGTTTCAAACATATGTTGCTAATGTTTTCATTTGGATGTTTCAAAAGTAGATCTTAGTGTTGCACATGTTGCAAATGGCTATACACGCATGTTTCAATCGTATGTTTCAAGTGTTTCATTTGTCTTTAGACGTATGTTGCAAATGTTTCATCTAGATGTATGAAAAGTAGGGTGTTGCCCATGCTGCAATGGCGCCGATGGCTGGCGAATAGAGCCTGCCGTAGGGCTTTGCCTCCTACGCTGCGCCTTCCTCGCACGGTGCGCCTCGCCTTCTCCTCTTCCTTCCCTCCCTTCTCTTCCCTCCATCTTGTCGTGGCAATAAGAGCTCGGCAGACGAGCGCACGAAGTCGCAAGTGTCAGGTAGGCGTAGCAGCAGGCGAGGGCGTGGCGGGCAAGCGCAACAGCTTGCACAGAAGGTGAGGTGGGCGCGAGCGTCCGGACGAGGGCTAGTGTCTGGACGTTCGGGCGCTAGGCATGCCGCAAGTTCAAGCACATTGGAGGGAAAACACCTGTTTCGAGCTTGAGGTGGGGAAAATGATATTTTATATGTTTATATTTTAAAATTCGTTTTTTGCAAAAAAAAAGTTATCCAAAGAAAACATTGTAATAAAACTATAATATTGCTGCCGATTGAACTGACGAGAAGCACTTACCGCCGGTTGAATTGGTTCCATGCTAATAAATAATGTCCACTTTAGTCTATGCTAATAAGTTGCAATAATCCTGTACACTTTAGTCTCTCTGTGACCTCTCTTATATTATTGCCTGTCTATGAACTGGACCTTATTGGGCTGCCATTTACGTCTGGGCTGGACAGACGAAGGCACTGAGAAAGCTGAAGGGCCACCAGCCGTTGGATTTTAAATGGACGACATCGGGAAGGGAAAAGTCACATTCCTCACGTTAGAGAACCCACGCCGGGCCGCCGGTGCCTCTCCCGTCCCCTCGCGTGCGCTCTGCCGTCTCTGGTGGCGCCGACTGGAACGCCGCCGCCGCCGCCCTACGCCAGGTGCCTAGATCTCCATCTTGGGGACCTTCTCCGACGACGAGCACCCACCAGGTACGCCCACCCCTTTCCGTTCCTGCTGTGCGAAACGGAGCACCCAAACCCAAGCTTTCTGTATTCGGATCTGATCTGATCCAATTACAAGTGCAGTATATATGTATTATGCCTACAAACTTATTTTTCGTTATTTTTGACACCCATGTCCTTTATTGGGTCCGCCCGACCGCCCCTGATGGTAGTTAGTGGCCAATGCCTCTGTTCCCTTTGCGGTCATTTAGTTAGGACTTACTCCTACCTAGCATGAGATTACTTCACATTTTTGTACTCTTGGCCACCTAACATGTTCTTCAATATTCAAATTATATAGTGGATCTTACATTTGTAAGAGGGAGGTAATTAGAATTTGTTATTGCAATTTATCTGAGTTAGTTCATGTGGTATTCCAAAACAACTTGTGCTTTGGTGTATCCTGATTTTCCCGTAGCTTTTGGCTTTCTAGAGAGATTTTGCCCTGAAGAGTCTAGAAAGCTGGCATCACATTTAGAGAACACTCAGACTGTGCTTTCAATGAAGACCATGTCAGGAGCTCACTATAAACTTCATGTCGGATATGGCAGTGATAGCAAGCAGTCAAGCATGATGTGCCAACAAAAATTTGGTGTATTCTTGTTAAAGCACAGTTCTATCTCAATTATATTTCATCAAAATCACTGTTTCGGGTTTTATCTGGTCACGGTCGATCATGTGACTCTCGCAGTAAAAATCATGCACAGTACTGCACCATCCTCAAGCAGCTTACTGTTATTTGCAGATTTTTCCTTTTTGAACATATCAGATTTTAGTGTACATGTTAGTTCTGATAATTGCAGCTATTTCAGTTTCAAATTTGCAAATGCTTCTCCTTTATATCTGCAAATATGAAGATGGAGGGTGCAGCTAGTGATGCATTTTGCTAGGGTGATCTCATTGTTTGTATAGCTCCACTTCCTTCAATGAATCTTCTGTCACCTCCATCGTAAATTGTAGCCTTCTAGGTTGCAAATGATGGTGCCTTTTTATATCAGTGTTCTCCTTTGCTGTGGTTGGTGACAGTTTTGCCTTGAACCTATTGGTGATTACGCTAGCCAAGGTGGGGCTAGGCAGGATGGTGTTGCCTAGTGCCTAGTTGAGCTAGGTGGTCAGTGGTCACCTTGGCAACATATTTTTGTATTGCTTGTGTCAGAAAAAACAGCATCATAGCATTGCAGAAGTACCACTTAAGCAAATCACTCATCAATTTTTCTATGTTTGTAAAACACCAAAGGAAACTGTCATTTTGCTTCAGTCCTGGCTGTGCTCAATTTCTTTCTAGCTAAACATCTGCTATGTTGTGTATCTTGGTAATTCAGATGCACTGTTGGCCAACTAAACATACCCCGATTGTAATCGTTGGTACATGTCATGGGTGTGGATGAAGGGGGGTATGAGCCAGCATGTCCATGAACCACCCCTCATGTACAGGAGACTGGATTAGTTTGGTTAGAGAGATAAGATTAAAAATGGGATTGTTAGCTAGATACAAGATAAGGTTGTTAGCTCCCAGGCTTTTAGCATCAGGATTGGATTTATTAGCTTATATAAGGCTGTGGCAGTCTCCTCATTTGATCAAAGCAAGAATCAATCCATCTAATTTCTCATCTACATCTGTACTTCTATTTCATGATGATCCAGTTTCTCATCCTTAATAACTGATTCCACCCAGGACACCCTCCAGTGGTGATGATCTCGACTCTGACTATGACAGTACGTCACTAGGGTCTAGGAACACTGAGCACGAAACAAAGTAAGAAAACAGGGGTGTATAGTGCTAAAAGAGAGGACATTCAATAGTGTTGGAGTATATGTCTGTGGCCCATGTGGCTAGGCCCATGAGGCCCTTGTATGCTACCCTATATAGCTACCCTTCTAGGGTTAGCCTAATCAAGGAAGTCCATTCATTCCAACATGGTATCAAGAGCCTAACTTTCCTCCCCTTCTCCCTCCCTCCCTTCTTCAGCCGCCAGGCAGCCAGGCGCCGCCGCCCTTCTACCTGGCCGGCCATGGCTGAACCTCCCCCTCCCTCCTTCTTCCTCCACTTCCCCCCCTCTCCTACCCCACCTCCTGGGCTTCCCCTGTGCCGCGCCCTGCAGCCGCTGGATCCCCTGCTGCTGCCCTTCCTGGTGCTCTCCTTGGCACCGCCGGCCATGGGGCCGCTGGATCCCCTACTGCCGCCCTTCCTGGCGCCCTTCCTGGCGCCGCCGGCCATGGGACCGCACTCCCTGGCGCCGCTGGCCACGGGGCCGCCGCCTGGAGCCGCCCTTCTGGAGCCACACTTCTGGAGCCGCCGGGCGCCGCCCTTCTGGAGCCGCCCTTCTGGAGCCGCCTGGCGCGGGCGCGCCTCTCCCCTGGACGCGGCCAGCCGCCCCTCTCCTCCCTGCCGCGGTCTCCCCCACGGGCGCGCCTCTACCCCCAGCTCCTGGTGCGGTTCTCACAGATGTGCCCGGCGCCCCCTTCCCTGCTGAGCCCGGCGCATCCTTCCCTGCTGTGCCCGGCGCGGCCGCCCCTCCTCCCACAGATGTGCCCGGCGCCCCCTTCCCCGCTGAGCCCGGCGCATCCTTCCCTGCTGTGCCCGGCGCGGCCGCCCCTCCTCCCCCTGGTGCCGCTCCTGCTGGGGCTGGTGCGGGTGAGCTTGGGGAGGGGGTGACCGTCGGCCCGACGACTCCTATCGGCCCACAATGGGTCGCCGATTCGGGTGCCACCTACCACACCACTTCCGACCCCAGCATCCTCTCTTCCGTTCACCCTCCATCTTCCTCTCACCCATCGTCCATCATGGTCGCAAATGGGTCATGCCTTCCTGTCACGTCCATGGGTGCCGCCGGTGCTCATGGCTCCTTTCGTCTTCCTGATGTTCTTGTGGCACCTTCTATGGTTCACAACCTCCTTTCTATTCGTCGGTTTACAGCTGACAATTCCTGTTCCGTGGAGTTTGACTCTACCGGCCTCACTGTCAAGGATTTGGCTTCCCGGCGTCCTCTGCTTTGGTGTGACAGCACGGGGCCCCTTTACACCCTTCGCTTCCCGGCGTCTCCTTCGTCTTCTTCGCCGAACCCTTTGTCAGCTGCTTTCGCCACCTCTTCTTCCTCCACCACTTGGCACCGGCGCCTCGGCCATCCTGGTCGTGATGCCCTGATGCAGCTCAGTCGCAGTTCCGACATTCGGTGTCCTCGGACTCCCGGTGAGCATTTGTGTCATGCGTGTCAGCTGGGCCGTCATGTCCGTCTTCCTTTTCATAGTTCTTCTTCTCAGGCGGCTCACATCTTTGATCTTATACATTGCGACCTCTGGACTTCTCCTGTCATCAGCATTTCCGGCTACAAGTTCTATCTTGTGCTGTTTGATGATTTCTCTCATTACTCCTGGACTTTTCCTCTTTGTGCAAAGTCTGAAGCTTTCCCCGCCATTCTCCACTTCTTCGCGTGGGTGTCCACACAGTTCGGCCTCACCATCAAGGCCGTCCAGTGCGACAATGGTCGTGAGTTCGATAGCTCCGCCTCCCGTGCCTTCTTTCTCTCTCACGGTGTCCAGCTGTGCATGTCTTGCCCGTACACCTCCTCCCAGAACGGCAAGGCTGAGCGCATGATTCGCACCACCACCGAGACCATGCGCACCCTCTTGCTTCAGGCGTCACTCCCTGCGCGCTTCTGGGCTGAGAGCTTGCACACCTCCACTTATCTCCTTAACCGCCTTCCTTCCGCTGCCTGCTCAGCTCCCACGCCACACCACGCCCTTTTCGGTACCCCTCGGTACGACCACCTTCGCGTCTTCGGGTGTGCATGCTACCCTAACACCACAGCTACCGCTCCCCACAAGCTGGCACCTCGTTCGACTCTCTGTGTCTTCCTCGGGTACTCCCCGGATCACAAGGTGTGCATGCTACCCTAACACCACAGCTACCGCTCCCCACAAGCTGGCACCTCGTTCGACTCTCTGTGTCTTCCTCGGGTACTCCCCGGATCACAAGGGGTACCGGTGCTATGATCTTACCTCTCGTCGGGTCCTCATCTCTCGCCATGTGGTGTTTGATGAGTCTGTCTTGCCCTTCTCCTCCACCCCCACTCCCACGTCCACCCCGGATCTTGACCTCTTCTCCTTGTTTCCCACTGACGCGGTGGTCGAGCCACCTTTTTGGTTGTCTACCACAGGTACTGCTCCACCGTGCCCTTCGCCGGGGCCGTGCCCTCGCTCGCCGCCCGCCGGTGACACCCCCTGCCCGGGCCTAGCAGGATCCCCTCACGGGCCGGCCACCGTCACTACACCTGACGCGGGTCCCGGGTCGTCGCCCCTGGCACCGCCTGCGCGCTTCGCTCAGCCGACGCTCGTCTACCAGCGCCGTGCACCTCCCGGGTCGGCCCCCGTTACTCCACCTGACGCGGGGCCCGGGCCGTCGACTCCGGCACCACCTGCGCGATTCGCCCAGCCGGTGCTCGTCTACCAGCGACGTGCACGACCGGAGCCGCCGCCTACGTCTCCACCGGTGGCTCCTTCTTCGTCGGGGGGCCCTCTACCACCGACTGCTTCTTCTCCGCCGGCGACACCGACACCGCCGTCGAGATCCCCGGATGCCCGTGTCACGACGCCGGTGTACCACCCCCCGCTGCTTCACCGACACCCGCGTCATGTTCACCCGATGGTGACGCGACATGCGGCGGGGACCCTGCAGCCCCGGGCTCTTGCAGCAATGCCCGGTGACTCAGGTCTCTCCGGTACCCTCTTCCGTCCGCGAGGCCTTGATGGACCCTCACTGGCGCCGCGCGATGGAAGAAGAGTATGCGGCTCTCCTCGCCAACCGGACCTGGGATCTGGTGCCACGTCCCCCAGGCTCCAACGTCGTCACCGGCAAGTGGATCTGGACACATAAGCGCCGGGCGGATGGCACTCTCGAGAGGTACAAGGCTCGTTGGGTTCTCCGGGGTTTCACTCAGCGGCCTGGTGTTGACTACGATGAGACTTTCAGTCCAGTGGTGAAGCCGGCTACAGTCCGCACGGTGCTCTCCCTTGCACTCACTCGGTCTTGGCCCGTGCATCAGCTGGATGTCAAGAATGCCTTCCTGCATGGTCTTCTCACTGAGACAGTTTACTGCAGTCAGCCGGCCGGGTTTGTTGACTCCTCAAGTCCTGACATGGTCTGCAGGCTCAACAGATCTCTCTACGGCCTCAAGCAGGCGCCCCGGGCATGGAACCATCGCTTTGCTGCCTTTCTGCGATCACTGGGGTTTGTGGAAGCCAAGTCCGATACGTCACTGTTCATCTTCCACCATGGAGCTGAGACTGCGTATCTACTGCTCTATGTTGATGACATTGTCCTCTCCGCCTCCAGTGAGTCACTCCTTCGTCGCATCATCACCTCTCTTCAGCGGGAATTTGCTATGAAGGATTTGGGTGTGCTCCATCACTTCCTTGGGGTCACTGTTGCGCCTCATCCTGCTGGACTCCTTCTTCACCAGCGGCAGTACACTCTTGACATCCTTGAGCGAGCGGGGATGACAGACTGCAAACCCTGCTCCACTCCAGTTGACACGCAGGGTAAGCTGTCTGAGGCTGAGGGGCACCCGGTGTCTGATCCCACCGCGTACCGGAGTCTTGCTGGTGCTCTCCAGTACCTCACCTTCACTCGACCGGACATCACTTATGCGGTTCAGCAGCTGTGCCTTCATATGCATGATCCGCGGGAGCCCCACCTCACTGCCCTCAAGCGTCTCCTCCGCTACCTCCGCGGCACTGTGGGCTACGGCCTGCTCCTTCACCGGCGGTCCTCCTCCACTGAGATGGTTGTCTACACTGACGCTGACTGGGCCGGATGTCCGGACACTCGGCGCTCCACTTCCGGCTACGCTGTCTTCTTGGGCGACAACCTGGTGTCCTGGTCGTCCAAGCGTCAGCAGGTGGCCTCCCGCTCTAGCGCCGAGGCGGAGTACCGCGCCGTGGCCAATGGCGTGGCCGAGGCTTCTTGGCTCCGACAGCTCCTGGCCGAGCTCCATAACCCTCTTCTCCGGAGCACGCTTGTCTACTGCGACAACGTCAGTGCAGTCTACCTCTCCACCAACCCCGTGCAGCACCAGCGGACCAAGCATGTGGAGATTGACCTTCACTTCGTCCGTGATTGGGTGGCCATCGGCGAGGTGCGAGTCCTACATGTACCTACGACGTCCCAGTTCGCCGACATCTTCACCAAGGGCCTCCCGTCGTCGACCTTCACCACCTTTCGCTCCAGCCTCAACATCACCAGTGGCTAGTTGAGTCTGTGGGAGGGCTCGTGTGTATTTTCTTTTCCTGGTGTACAGTCTGACTCCGCTGCGTCGGTAGCTCAGACTGCGGGGGGGTGTTGGAGTATATGTCTGTGGCCCATGTGGCTAGGCCCATGAGGCCCTTGTATGCTACCCTATATAGCTACCCTTCTAGGGTTAGCCTAATCAAGGAAGTCCATTCATTCCAACAAATAGGTCCCTGACTCTGTTCAATATTGGAGTCTTATGAGCTTGATTTTCCTTTCTTCAGTTGTTGACTGAAGTTGCTTTCTAAGAAACTAATATTTGGTATCTTTTGCAGGTTCAGTTAGTGGTCCATTGAAGTGAAACTGTATTGCTATCTTCAACTGCTGGGGCCATGGCCTACGAGATTAGTGAAATCAAAAGTAATGTTTTATTTTCAATTAAGATTGTTACTTAGTACAAGTAATCGATGTGCTTTCATTAGCCTTTCCTTTATTTCTCAAACATGCAGGCATTAGCCTTACCTGTTTACAATTTAAAAATAAATTACCAGAACTCTCGTTCTACATTGATTACTGAAAAGACTGTTGCTATCTTATAGTTTGTATTGCATACTGTCGTTTTTTTCCTGTCAGAACCTTTGGTTCGCATTGAATTTGTTGAAAATCACAAACTAAACGAATTTAATTCAAAACAACATGGTAGCAGAAAGAAGGGCCTGCTAAGTTGAAAACTCTGAGCATGTACATGCTCTGTAAAATAGAGCCAGTAGCCCAGTATATCATATTTGCCATGCCATAGCATTTGCATTCCAGTCACAGAAAGTTGTCACTTGTTCATATTTGTTGATCTCATCTATTTGCCTCTTTAAGTTGAAGTACTAATAGTTTCTATTTTGTTCCCCATGTTTCAATGTGAAGAGATTGGCATAGGTCTCGTGGGGTTTGGCATCCTATTCTCATTCCTTGGTGTTATCCTTTTCTTCGATAGGGGCTTGTTGGCTCTGGGTAATGTATGATACTACAATTCTCAATCCTTGTCTTGTATTACTACGTATCTAATGAATACTCTGACTCCTTCTGGTCTCACTGTTTTTATATTATACTAGATTTTCTTTTTGACTGGAGTGGGTCTGTTACTCGGTTGGCAATCTATGTGGCAGCTTTTCACAAAAAAGGCAAACCTTAAGGTATTCTAAATTTGCATACAGGCTATGTTGTTGTACAGGATCCACTTTTCTGCAGTTTGCTTTTCCATTATCGTTTCTCGTATTTTTTTTATTCCTGTTCTAAACATGAACTTGTGTTGTGTAATACTTGAACTGATAAAGTTCCTAGTGTTCGGGCTGCTTTGTGATAGTGGCTGTTTCACCATATCATAAAAATGTGGAAGCAGAAAAATAAGTTGAAAGGAAATTGATAGAATTGTTATAGTTTTGTTCTTCCTTAGCCTTTTGTCTTTGACTTTGGAAAATTGTATTTGTATGAAATATGGTTTTATGCAGGGGTGGAGACAAGGGGGGCGGGCAGGGGCCTGCCCCCCCCCCCCCCCCCCCCTAACCAAGGTAAGTTTCCACTAAATTTTTTGAAATTTGATCAATTTTTGAAAACTTTACACTGCTGGCCCCCCTTAACATGGAAAAAATTGAGTTTCTGGCTCCGCCCCTGGTTTTATGTGATAATTAGTTTTGTTTATTCCTTCGCCAAATTAGTAACTTCTTGATTTGTCAATTTTTCATTTTAAGTTAGCCTTCTGAATATGTGTATTGATGCCACAACTTCTCTTAGCATAATTTTATAAGCAAACAAATAATTCCTTATGAGGATGTATTTATTTAGCGACAAAAAAATGCTGAGATGTGGTTATGTTCCCTCCATGGCAATTAGTAGCCTTGTGTTATTCAAAGTTGCTTGTGGTTATGTTTTTTAGTGGACATGTGTGTTAAGTCGGTCTTAAGACTACACCAACTTGCTTGGGACTAGGCGGCTTTGTTGTTGTATGTGGAGCCATGCACAAGTCCAGGAGACAAGGACATACATGATATACAGTATTGCAGAATGCATACTCTGTGGCAGCAATTTCCATCTAGCAAATCCAAGTGCATTAGCATTAGAATGTCTCTTGATTGATCGTAACTAATATATATAGCTTCTCCCTCGAATGCTGACCTCATTTATTTGTCTTGTATTTGAAAGAGATAATGTTATTCTTGTTCCACAGGGATCAGTACCTTTCTTCTTTGGTTTGTTTCTTCTGTTTGTCCGTTGGCCTGTTGCTGGTATGATCATGGAACTGTATGGATCTTTTGTGCTCTTCAGGTCCTTCTCTCAGTCTATCAGATCATACCTAGTTTGCTAGAAGAATGGTTTCTTAGTTTAATTGTTACTGACTTTTTCTTCCATTCCTTTTTTTATAGTGGTTATGGGCCTCCTATCCAGGCCTTCCTGTATCAAATACCAATCATTGGTTGGATTCTGCAGTACCCATTCCAGGTAAGTTTATATTTTACTGAGGAACTTCTTAAAGTGAAAGTTTTTAGCAGTATTTTTTAGTTTTAACTGCTTTTTCTGATAGAGTTGCTTATACCTCAACAATCAATTTCTCTGAGCCTTAATTTCCTTTGACTGGAAACAGAGGATCCCTGCATATATATAAGCCTTAAATTCTACAGTACTCATTCTAGAATTCTAGATTATAATAACTGATGCATTAGAAATCTGATCTGTGCAGCTGTTTGGTCAGTTGAGGCGTAAGCGTACGTGAAAAGTTCTGCAACTGCCAAGATACTCTGACTCTTCATGGGAAAAATAGCATGCTGTTCATGTTAATACAAGACTCCTGTACCCTTCACCTTGCGTGGAAATGATCGTTCAACTCTCTTGTGCATATTCACTTCCTTTTTGCCAGCAGGCGGTTTATTGTTCATATTTAGACAATTAGAGCTTCAGATTTCAGAAGTTGCTGGATGCTCTGTTGAAACAGGAGGACCTCTGCGGCCAGAGTGATCGCACCTGGTTTATTTCTGATTCTGGATTCTGGAGGCAATTTGCCACAATATTTTGCAAGTTGCAAGAAATCCGTGGAGAAAATATATAAAACAAAACCTTACAGGGAGGTTAATAGCTCACCTGATGACTAACGTGTGCTATCTGCTTCAAATTTTTTGTCAGACAAAATGTTCTTCATATGATAAGATATTAAGATGCCCTTGGTATTTTAATTTCGTTGCAGATGGTGACATGTTTATTCAGCTGAAGAGCGATAGCTGTTCCCTTTGTTTTGATTGGAAATGTGATGATGTTGATGACTAGAAAAGTGCCCAACCTGTGATTTACTTGAACTGTGCTCCCTGTTTGTCTCGTTCAGATTAGGACAATGATAAGCCGTGGCAATCATTTCCGCCATAGAACCTACTCTCTGTATCTCTAAATATCTGTCGTTTGCGCTTTCCGATATACAACTTTGACTAAATATATATTTAAAAATATTAATACTTATGGTACATAATTAGTAGCATTGAAAAGATATTTGAATCTAGTTTTTTAATAAATTTATTTGAAGATATAAATGTTGCACACATTTTTTACAATTCGAATCAAACTTGTGGCACGAACACCAACGACGATAGATATTTAGGGACAGAGTGACTACTGTTGTTTCCTGGGCGTGACATGCCGGGGCATTATCGTTTAGAAATATTCACGGTGGTTTTGATTTGACGGTCTTTATCCTTATCCACAGTGATGATGCACTACAGGTTTGGCATGTCCCCATCTCATTGTAACCTGACAGTGATTTGTTGCTGGCTGGCCAGCTGCAGACAAAGGAGAAATTTCAAATTTTCGGTTTCTCATGATTCCTGTGTTGACATCTGAGCCAACGAATCTTCTGACCCCTCTTTTTGTTGGGAACATTTCAGGTGCCTGTCATCATTCACAGGCTTATTCAAACCTGGGGCACACATCACACCTAAACGAGGGCACCACCAACGGAGGATAACACTCTTAATGATTTTAATATAAATAAAGTGATTTATATATACTAAAAAATATTGAGACTACTAACACAATGCAAACTATCACTACTTGTGATTTGCACAGAAACTTTTTCCTTTCATCATGCTTCATCTTTATTTCCTCTCCCTCTTCTTTTTTAGCATTGTCCACCTTCTCTCGCCCCGAGCATACTCCCTCTGTCCCTAAATATCTATTGTTTTCGCTTCCCCAGAAACAACTTTGACTAAATATATATTAAAAAATATTAATATTTATGGTCAATAATTAGTATCATTGGAAAGATCTTTGAATCTAGTTTTTAATAAATTTATTTGGGGATACAAATGTTGCACGTATTTTCTACAAATCGAGTTAAACTTTCGGCACACACACAAACTGCGACAGTTATTTAGGGACGGAGACAATATGTAGCTTCTGCAAGCCACTATGATAAGTATAGAGCACCTACTTTTTTATCCGATCCTACATGACACTTGGGGCTATTAGAAAACAAGTAGCATTGGGAAAGGCCTGAAAATCACTGTCAAGTACCAACTAGAATTCTTTCTATTTAAACCTAAAAACTAATATTTTAAATAACATGTCCTGAACGATAAATTTGACACGTTTTTCAAACATATGTATACACTCATGCATATACATACACTCACATCGTATCTATATAAATAACTTTAAAAAAATTAAACTAAGCCAGCAAATCTCGAGATTGATGAAATCACTATAGACATCCCATCGATTGATGGATGCACGTCGCCTATCATAGAAAGAACACATGAGTATTTTTTATATAGACTAGGTAAATGCCCGTGCGTTGCAACAGGAACACGTAATACCACGATAACATATGTATTGTAACATCCCAGATGTTAAGGAACAATTAAAACATGATAATGAAGCATCATCAAGCATAAACATCAAATGACATGCCATAAATGCATTCATGTTGCACATATTACTTTAGTCATGTTGCATATGTTACATATGTTGTTTGAACAATGTTTCCCATGTAAGGTTCATATGTTGCATTAAACAAGTGTGTTACATGTTATGAATACGCCTTGTTTCACATGTTTCGTAGGTTGTTGATAGAATATTTCACATGTTTCATTTAAATGTTTCACATGTTACTTAATAATGTTTCAATAGTAAATTGTTATGTTGCTTTTATTAATAAAATGCTTTATATGTGTTTATGCCATGTTTGTTTATCATCTGAAATGATGTTTTATTAGTGTTAAAGGATTAATCATGTTTTAGTTAAAAAGAATAATCAATTGAATTCAAAACCCTGAATTCCGGAAAATCTCGTTTTACCCCTTTTTGTGTAATTCAAAATCTAAGAAAAATTTGGGAAAAAGTTTAAAACCAAGTTTGTAGATATTTTCGAGGGATACAAGTTTGGTTTTTTTGAGTTTTCAAAGTTTTAGTGTAAAAGTTGGAGTAATTTTCAAAAGATTCAAATCCCAAATTTGACCCCTTTTCATTTCTCTATTCCAATTTCAAAATGGAGGCAGAATTTGAAAATGGTTTAAAAAGGAAAGTTGTAGCTCTTCTTGAGAGGTACAACTTTGGTGTTTTGAGTTTTCAAAGTTTCAATGCAAAGTTTTGAATAAATTTGAAAAGATGCAAATCAAAAATTTGAATTTCAAACTCAATTTTAAAAAGTAGGTATAATTGGGGGATGACCCGATTATGAAAGTTGTAGATCTTCAAAATTTGTACATCTTCTCTTTTTACAGATTTTCAAGTTGTATTCAAAAATTTGAAGTAATTTTGAATTTACAGAAACCCTACTTTTGTCCCCCTTTTGAATTCAAATCCAAATTTCAAAAATTATTCAAAATTTGAGTTTGGTCACAAAAGCAAAGTTGTAGAGTTCAAAATTTGGAGCAACTTTTGTTTTTGTAGATTTTTGTGTTTCAATGCAAAATCAGAAGTAATTTTGAAATTTTAACAGTGAGGTGGAATGGTGCTACAGTAACCAGCGTGTCCTGATTTTCCTTCGCTCTCCCGTCTCACTGTCGCCGTGGACGTCGCGCGCCTTCTCGCACGGGGAGGCCTAGCCAACCATCTGGACGAGATCGCGAATACGCTAGGCACCTCTCCATTCCTTCCCTAGCCCTATAAAAGCCACACCGCCCGTCGTTTTTTCCTTTATTTTCGTTTTTTTCCTTTCTTTTCCCACCGCCGCCGTCGGGCCTCTGTTCGCCGGCAAAAATCACCGCCACCGCTTTGCCATCATGCAATAATCCTCACCCTAAGATTCACCACTCCCTTGCGCCTCTCTTGACCTCGCTCGCACCTTGCCCCTCCACCAGAATCGCCCGGCGCGCCACCTTCTTCCTCGCGGCCGACAGTTGTGCCGTCAAGCTCCGGTCGCACGTGGCCAGGCCACTCCGATGAACCGTTGGCCCTCCCATTTGATGCGTTAGACTCGCCTTGAGGCCTAGATCGTGATCGACTCGCTCTTTTTGCCTCTACCGCACCGGTGACGCCGGAACGCCGCTGTGCAACGCCGCCATACCACCATCGGTGCCTGTGCACGTGGCCAAGAGGCCACGGACCACCTTGGACCGTGCTGCTGGTTCCCACGTGTGCGGCCAGGCATGGCATCGCCTACGCGCCGCCTCCCTACCGTCAAGTCCTGTCGCCAACCGCCGGAGTCGGTGGCCGATCGGCTCACCATCGCGTGCTCTGCTCTGTATAGGAGGCAGGGACGGGATGTTGTGAATAAGAGAAAGGTGAGGGTGCTAGGTGAGAAAGTTATGAATCATATGAACAGTAGTGTATAGTGTTGTTTATCTCGTATTAAATTAAGAAAGAGCGCAGGGGCCTTTTTGCAAAAGACGCCAGGCCGCGTTGGGCCGGTCTGCTCGCGCTGCTGGGCCGGCCTGCCGTCCCACCGCACGCCCGCATGTTGGGCTGCGCCTGCTCGCGCGGCTGGGCCGAATCGGGCCATTGTGGGCCGGAGGAAAGAGAGAGGTGTGGGCTAAGCTGGTGAAGTGGTTTTTCCTTTTTATTCTTTTCTAAAATATCAATTAGTGCCGAGTTTTGTTTATTTCGTTGTGAATTGTCTAGAGCTCCAAAAAT
The DNA here is from genome assembly GCA_038087645.1 of Saccharum hybrid cultivar R570. NCBI lineage: Eukaryota > Viridiplantae > Streptophyta > Magnoliopsida > Poales > Poaceae > Saccharum > Saccharum hybrid cultivar. The sequence continues at coordinate 6,683,384 of JAQSUU010000198.1, forward strand.
GATAGAAATTTTTGTGTAATCTCTTTGTACTGTGTACCATTTAGAAAAAATATGAAATGACAAATTTGTTTACTTTTTGCAAGTTATTTAATTAGCTCAATTAATTAATAAATGACTTTTTTACAATTTTTATAGGCTAATATATTAATCCAAAAATCATGAAATTTTGTGAGTGTTCTTTTGATGGTTAGCTCTAGCTTCACAAAAGTTTTGGTACTATTTTGATAAATAGAAATTAGATTCTTAACTTATGCTTAATTAATTAAGTAATAAATCACATCTTTAGTCTTAATGACTTAGGATTTGTATGAATTTTAGATTGATTGTGGACCTTGGAACATAACCATGATATTGTTCCCTGGCATTGTACTTAATGCATGAGTTCATGATTAACTTGTTAATTAAGTTTTGTTAATGATAGTTAGTGTCATTATCTTAGGTCATTAGTAGTTAATAACTTACTTAGGTTAATACTTAGTGGTCTTGTGGTAGAATTACTTGTTATTAGATGCAACCTCTTAGGTAAAAAGTAAAGTAGTTTTCTTAACAACATCTTAATGTGATTGAAGTTGTTTAATAGTTCTGTTGGATTGCAACTGTACCGTGAAGGAAAGTTGTACTCAAGTAGATAACTAATGTTTATCCTTTCTAAATGTCACTTGTATGCTATGCCTTGTTCATCATCATGTATCATGGCATTCATTCCATCATGTTAAGCATCGCATCATTTTTATACATGTAGTGCTTACGAGAGTGAGAAGGTTCGTGTTGAAGTGTTGACAAGGTTGGTGTGGATCAAGCTTTGGAGAAGGTGACGTCCACCCGTGGTGCTGGTATCAAACTTGACTTCTACGAGAACTAACCACCGCTGCAACGCAGGCAAGCCCCGGACATATAACCACTCTTCTATTTTACAAATGCTTTATTACACTTAAAGTCTAGAGTAATGTGCATTAAGTTAATAGGAGTTGGTTGAAACCATTACTGCATGATTACCTTGATCTACATTTATATCCAGATGATATCCCACGAGTATATGTAGGTCGATCTCTTATGCTTAGTAATGCTTAGACTTCGGTAGAAGCCGAATAATATTTTCTTTGATCACAAGAACAGGTTTATTCCTCGCTTCTCCTGACCTAATGACAGATCATGAGAGCATGTGGAAATAAATATGAGAATGAACTTGAGACCGGACGGGGCATGAGAATCGTCTTTGGTGGTTGGTCCCGTTTGTGTCGGTTAAGGACCGTACGTTGTTGACCCTCAAGTCAAGGAATTTTTAATAGTACTCGCCATGTACCCATATTGGGTAAGCCTTACTTCGGCTATTCCATCACGAGAACGTCTAACCTCGCACTGGGAGTGGAGAGATGGCGAGAGTAGAGTGTACCCTCGGGGCTAGAATTGGGCCGGGTTCGAGGAGTACTGTGGTCTCGGGTGGCGATGGACACGTTCTGGTTTTGGGCGACCTAAGTAAGAGTTGATATATGCAAGATTTGGTTCTACATATGTCGTGTGATTAGGAAGCCCCAGTTGGGTAGATCAAGCGGTTCAAATCATCGTTACTCCACAAGAAAGGAGTCTTGACCTTGCACCAACATCGTAGCAACAACTAGAACATGGTGACTGTTGGACTTGAGATAGAAAAGAAGTGAATAACAAGTGTGATGCTTATATCTATTATTGAGATAGATACAGGTGCAAAAGTTAGCTATAATTAGGCTATACTAAAAACTGGAGCCAAAACTTAATTAAAAGTTTGAAAGCAAGGATCCACTAGTATTAAGCTTTTCTGCAAAATTTCTCTTTTCTAGCTTCACTACTTCCCTTAAGCCAGCATATCCTTAGAGTCTTTTCTTTTCGTCGGGTAAGTCTTGCAGAGTACAATTGAGTACTCAGGATTTGTTAACCCCTGTTGTAGGTTTTGACTGGTGCTGTTAACCGAGGTTATGTCGGTGGGCTCGATATGATCTGGTTGTCCCCTCCTGACTTAGGTACTCTACCTAAGTTGTCTTCTGTAGTTCTACTCAACTTCCGCAATACAAGTTAAGTTTGTAAAAAGTTAACTTAATCATGATTTATAAATTTATTGTTGTTATTTTTCCGCACTCTGATGTAACTTTTGTATCAAATGTTATAATGTTGTAGTTACTCCTTTGTTGATCCTAGTATGAGTTGTCAAACGTAGTTGAATCGGGGTCCTGTGAGGGCAGCCGACAGATCTTCTTAAGTTATCTGGTGTACATGCATAGTTATCAGAGATCTTAGGGACAATGACAGGTGCATGTGGGCCATATAATTTAGGAGGTTCTGCTACATGTATGACTATGTGTGATATTGTTATCTAAAAATAGATATCACAATCATGATTTTCCAATTAATATTACACTCATGCATATACATACACTCACATCGTATCTATATAAGTAACTTCAAAAAAATTAGACTAAGCCAGTGAATCTCGAGATTGATGAAATCACTATAGACATTCCATCGATTGATGGATGCACGTCGCCTATCATAGAAAGAACACATGAGTATTTTTTATGTAGATACTCCCTCTTTCAACTATAGGTTGTGTGCCAAACAAAGTAGTTCATATAGTTCATGTTTGATCAAATTTTTAGTAAATAGTATTTATACTTATGGCTCCAAATTGATTTATCATGAAACTACGTTTCGTAATTAATCTAATGATATTTATTTGATATCATAAATATTTATAGTTTTTTATCTATAATTGGTCAAACTTAATGTACTAAAATATGACATTGTACTAGAATTGCATGTTTTTCTGAACGGAGGGAGTACTAAAAATCAAGGATGAATTATATTGTTTGGTCTGGCGTCATGGATTTTTATAGTTCCGATGCTTGAAGCTCTTCCCTAAATGCTATATTTGAGCTTTTAATTAAACTATGTTTTCTTATCGATAAAAACAAAGGACTTAAAGACCTCCAAAATTCTAGTGCAATTCAAAGGGCCAGTTTCTAGGCCCCTTTGGATTGGAGGAATTTTTTATATTTTCTGCGTTTTTTCTGTGAAAATGAATCCCGTGAGATTCATGTGAAATTCATGTGTTTCAAAGGGGCCTAGAGGGTGACATTGGAATGTTTTTTTAACATTTTATTATATTTTGTTAAAATAAAAAATGTAGCAAATAGGTGTCCTTTGACCGCCTTCAAACTCCATTTAGCTCGCGCGTTCAATTACTCCTAGCTTATATATAACACAATTATATAGAAATCAAATTCACACCCACCAAATTTAAGCGACTTCGGCCAACTTTTTCTGGCAATCAAGCTTGGCAGTTTAAGGTAGGACACATCCACGCATGCTTGGCTTAGGCCCTGTTCAAGGTAGGACACATCCACGCATGCTTGGCTTAGGCCCTGTTTAGTTCATGAATGTTAAAGTTTAATTCTCATCATATCAATGTTGCGGTAAATGTATGGAGTACTAAATATAGACTAATTGCATGCATGTCGGCACAGATTATACACATCCACGCATGCTTGGCTTAGGCCCTGTTCAAGGTAGGACACATCCACCCATGCTTGCCTTAGGCTCTGTTTGGTTCATGAATGTTAAAGTTTAACTCTCATCACATCAAAGTTGCGATAAATGCATAGAGTACTAAATATAGACTAATTGCATGCATGTTGGCACAGATTATGAGTAATTTACGAGACGAATCTATTAGCCTAATTGATCCAAAATTAGAAACTTTTTGTCAAATAAGACAGAAGTGCTACGATGTTGGATAAACTTTAACATCTCTAACCAAACATGCCCTTAGATGCTCTAATAATTGGCTGCTGGGACTGAGGGAGCATGCCAAAGAAGAGAGCCAGGTGGCGAGTGGGCAGTGGAGTGGGCAGTGGCCTTATCCAGCTGCGCTCACTGAACCAGCTCTGCAATTGCTTGGTTGCCCCCACTCCTCCGGCTACCGCAACCCGTCAAAACCAACAATCATCGCCAGTGCCGATTGCCAAAGGCCCAAAGCAATGGGAGGGACCGGTTTTCGAAAAAAAAAAGGAAAAAGTCTAATTGACCCCCCCAACTATTGGGGGTAGTCTACTTTACCCCCCAAACTATGAAACGGTCTAATTTACCCCCTGAACTTTGCAAAACCGTCCAAATCACCCCCTTGAGCGGTTTTGGGCGGTGGTTTTGCTACAGTAACAGCTGTTTTGCTACAGTAACGGCGGTTTTGTCTTTTTCTTTTTTATTTATTTCGTCTAAATCTTTGAAAAATCATAGTAAATCACAGAAAAATCATAAAATGGAAAATCCAGTTTTGTTGGACTCCACATGAGTAGATCTACACAGTGAACTTATAATATAGTATGCTTTAGTACAAAGTTTTTGTTGTATGAATTATTCAAATTAATTACAGAAAAAAATAGATCAAAATTTATAGCAAAAACTTTATACTAAAACATGCTATATTATAAGTTCACTGTGTAGATCTACTCATGTGGAGTCCAACAAAATTGGATTTTTTATTTTATGATTTTTCTGTGATTTACTATGATTTTTCAAAGATTTAGACGAAATAAATAAAAAAGAAAAAGACAAAACCGCCGTTACTGTAGCAAAACAGCTGTTACTGTAGCAAAACCACCGCCCAAAACCGCTCGAGGGGGTGATTTGGACGGTTTTGCAAAGTTCAGGGGATAAATTAGACCGTTTCATAGTTTGGGGGGTAAAGTAGACTACCCCCAATAGTTGGGGGGGTCAATTAGACTTTTTCCAAAAAAAAAATGGAGGGAGGGACCGGACCCCTGCAGCTGCAGGCCCTGCACCCAATGGAGCGGATCTTCCCTCTCTCTTCATCCACTCCTCCCACGATCTCAAGAAAAAAATCAATGGAAAACCAACGAAGCCAAGCAGCGAAGTGCCACCCGCCCACCCCCTGTGTTCTTCCCGCCACAGCACCAGAAAGATTCCTCGTCCTCCCCCACTTGGGTGCCCCACCCGCCACGGAGCCCCACTGCTGGGCCGGGGCCGCGCGGTGCCACCACCCCATTTTCTCTTCTCCCCTCTCCCGTCACATCCTCCACCCAATGTGACATATAAATCCCAGATCCAGATCTCCCACCTCCAACTTCCCTCTTGTTTGTATAAGCCAGCCACCCAGCCTGACCAGCAGCATCTACACATATGGCCGGCCGTATGGGGTAACATACATGTGATCTCTCCCAGGTGTTTCTTGTGTTGCCGTCCCTGTTCTTTTTGCATTGATGCAAGGTTGTTTCTGTCAGACTACATCTCTATTATATCTGCGGGTGGTGTCTGGGCGCAGTGGTTTATCGATCCCTTCCTTGCCTTGTGCTGGTCCGGGAGTAGTGGTGGTTCAAGCGTTTATTGTTGCAGCAGCTTGCAAACAACGCGGGAATCGGTCGATAAACCTCTGCATCCAGCTCTCCCTTCGGTTATTAAGGGCATGAGGCGGCAGTGACTGACTGACTGCTGCTTCTTGAGTTCTTGGAGTTCCTGTTCCTGGGTTTATTATTATGTCTAATGTCTCCCAGTTATGCTTGATATTACTCTGGTAGTGTGGTAGTATAGCTCTCGCATGATTTAACATATAGACAGATCGAGATTCCATGTGTGCTTCGAAAGATCGAAATACCTTCGTTTTGTCTTCATGTATCCTGATGACGTTTATTTGCTTGATCCACATATTTTTTTTCATTGGTTATTATACATACACAGTTGATGCTTAGACAATATACCATACTTACCTTTCTTTTCGTAAAAAGGAAAAGGAAAGCAAGTATAGTTATCTAGGGTCGCTTTATGTTTCCTTATGTTAATAACATCTTAATAATTTGTGGTTCTGATTAGATGATGCTTGCGTATTTTGAGTCTAGCTAGAGGTATCTTGGATAGTGGGGATAAGTTCCCTGCTCTAGAAATTATGGTCTTGATTGGAATTAGGGACCATTTAGGGAAGGTGGATGCCTAGTGGATCTTGCTTGCTTCCGGCATGCCTTTGAATAGATTCCAGTTTGTTGTGGGGGTGAATCACATTCAGGACATGTCTTAATGGTTCCATTTGTGTTCAGAAGTATACCAGCATACTGAACACCTATATCTTTTTCTGTTATATATGCTAAAAATTGGGTTAACAGTCTTTCCATTCAACAATATTCAAGAGCCTATTGCAGCCAGCCAGACGCAGACTTTATTCAAACAAGTGGTGGACATTGCATTGTGTTGCCAATTCATTCCTTTTTGTTTGATCTGGCATCATATATTTTGTAGTTTTTGGTTTTTTTTCCCTAAAAGATTATATATAATTTTGCATTTTGTATTGTTTACACCAAAATCAGAATCTTTAGAGTAATTGTTGTTCTTATTGATGTAAGGTGTGCTTGGAACTTTGGCCAGATTCCCTCGCCTTGCCTAGCTCAGATGGCGCAGGCCCCGAGATGCTTGCCAGCCCAGGAGAGCCAATTTGGCTCACGGAAATTGAGGCAGTTAAAGCACAGGATCCAAACAGCTAGTCTGATCTATTTTCTTGCTGAGCTAGGCAAAATACGGAGTAGTATCCAGCAAAGGTTCCAAGCAGCCAGTAGTTTCTGCACAGTGCCACTAGGTTTTGTTTGGTGCCAGAATCGTGTTTTGGCAATGCACTGTTGTATGTATGGATAAGTAGGCAAACATGTTCATAGAAATGTTTTATTATAGGGCATACTAATTTCCAAAGACATGTCATGATACTGCTTTTAAGTTGTGGCTTGACATTCATGATGCATGGGATAACGGAGTAAGAACTTAAGAGCAGATATAAGCTGGTCCTAGAAAATCGAAGTCTAGTTCTTTTGATTCTCTTAGGGCAGTCCCAATGGTGCATTGATGATGGTTTCTATCCTCATTAAATGACTTGCCACGTAGGTAAAATGCTGACATGGCAACGTAATTAATGAAGAAAGAGAGCAAAAATCATAGAAATTGTTTCTTCATTAAGAAATCAGGTCTACTCTTGACCCAATGCACCAAGAAACCATAAAATCATCATTGGGGAGAAACCACCAGTTTCTAGGGAGCTCGTGTCGCACTCTCATTGGAGGAAGAAGATAGAGTTGGGAGGAGAAAGAGAAAATAATTATTACTCATAGAAACTCTGGGTGGGGAAACAATACTTTTTTGGTGCGGTATCCTATGTTATAAAAACTACTAGTTTCTTTCATTGGGACTGCCCTTAGATGTCTTTCCTTTTGAACCTAGGTAATTTTTTCACACCCCTTTCAAAATCAAAAGTAACTCAACAACTGCTGCATTCATAATGAAAGAGTTTGAAGTAATCGTAGAGTGGGAAGGGGTGGGTGGGTGGGTGGGGGTGTATGAATGGCATAGCATGACTTGGCATTCGAAATGCCACTCGTTTTACCCCTTTCTTTAGTTGTAAACAATTATACTCCCTCCGTCCCATTGAAAGTGTCGTCCGGGAAACGTGTTTGTGAGGGGGGCACGCTTTTCCAACGACACTTTCAATGGGACGGAGGGAGTATATTTGATGCAGAGACCTTGACCTGACAATTATCAAATTATTTTCTTTCTTTTTTTTACGTATCAATTATTTTAAGCTGTTGCCTTGTACTACTTTGGTGCAGTTAAATCTATGGAGGCAAAAAGAACAAGGTTTCACTTGAGGAATAGTCAATAGGAATATACGAGGACACTTCTCTGCCTTTGCAATTAACCTTATTACTTATCTTGTGTACATTTGTAATTATGAGATAGAAGCAGCAGCTTACTTCATTTCGGCCGTTGGATGCTGTTTGAATGGCTGAGAATTGGCGACTGCTAAAGTTGTAGTAGCAGTATCCATTGAGCTGCATCTTTGTCCGTACACCCATATCATGAGATTCTTATTCTTATGGCCTATTTGGTTGAGCTCCTGCTTCTAGAATTTTTAAGTGAAGTGATTTTTTAAGAGAAGTGATTATGTGGCTTAAAAGTGTTTTTTTCGGTGATTCTCTAGGACTCTTGTGAGGGAAGTCAATTAAGAGGAGCTAATTTTCTTTTCAGCTCCTAGCCTCCCACCGTCCCACGGTAGCATGCATGTTTAATTAGGCCAATACATTTCATTGCTTGGGAACTTCGAAATGAAATCTTATGATTTTGCTATGCTGAGTGAAAGCTGTCAATCTTGTTGTACCGACTATTGGGCCCCTTTTGTCCTGTGGGCAGGATTGGTGCTGTTCTGACCGTGGCTCGTGGGTTGAATACTTGAATGAATCAGGTTCCTTAAAAACTACTACTGTGGATTGAAGCCACCACCGCATTTTGGGGGCTCACGGATGCCTCGGCGGGCCAACACGTGGCCTTGACGCTTTTGAGAAAAAAGCCCTCCGTTTTTGCTTAAATCAATTCCTAGTCCTTCTCTTATGTTCAACTACTTTACATATAGCCCCTTTATATAAAATATATTTCAACATGAAGAATAGAAAATTTGACATCCTCGGCATCTTTGCGTAAAGCCACCTGCAGGCAATTTTCCAAGGAGTCCCTCCTACGGTCCTACCAACCTGCCTCTCCCCCTCATTCCTCTTTCTACCTTCTCTCTCTTCTCCGTCGCCACCACCACCCTCTCGCTGTTCGCCGTCTCCAGGGCGGAAAGGGCCATTGTGGCGTTGCGGGGAGGGAGCGTCGCGCCGAGCTTGAGAGTTCGGCCTCCTCTTGAGCGTAATCCTGACCCACGCTGCCCTATGGTCTGCTCCCTGGCTCCAAGCAGGGCCGGTCCTAGGGGTGGGCTGGGTGTGCCACCGACATAGGCCTCAGATTTAGGTGGGCCTCAACCCATATAGTAGATTAGTACTAGTATTAGTATAGGCCATTAGTTTATACATAGTAAGCATTGTACGTTACGTGCGCTTCTATAGGCTGTAGCCTAATATAGCAAGCGCAGGTCTAGAAAGGCTTTGCCTTCGACACTTTCCAGTTTCCATTCAGTGATTCAGAGCTCGGCGACTCGCGAACTCGTCAACGTGAAGGTCATGACTCGTGAACTGACGACCTGTGCGGCCGCCGGACGTAATGACAGGTAATCGAGCAGATCAACAATTCTTAGGGCCTATTCGATCCTAATTTCCATCATCCTCATCCGTGATCCAGTTCGCAGCCGCATCAGTCCATCAATCATCACGGGATCGCCTCACGGCAAAGGGTAGAGAGGATCCCATCCATAGGTAAGCACCGTTCGGTTGATATTCGATTATCGTAGCCCCTTTGTCCATCAATTATCGTAGCCCCTTTGTACATTAAAAACCTCATCATCTTGCTTCGGCTTGATCTCACTCATTAGATTCTTGAGCTAATCACACACGATTTAGACGTGCAAATGAAATAATGCCAGCCTCATAGATACTGTCGTACCCAAAGAGAGAGAGGCATGGTGCAACCGTGCAATTTCAATGCCAAAGCAAAGCAAGTAGGAGTAAGCTACTGCTTGCTCCCTAGCTAGTGGCTAGTGCTTTCCGGCGTCATGTATAAGTTCTTTCAGTGCATCAAATATTATTATCTTCTAAATTGATGTGTATTTAGAAGACTATATGTATAAATAGAAATATATATAAATATTTTTAGAGGGTGGACTATATCCTCTATGGCTGTGTTCACTTCCGAAATATTTGGGGGAAATATTTCTGTAGCACTTTCGTTGTTATTTGGCAAAATTTATCCAATCATGAATTAATTAGGTTTAAAAGATTCATCTCGAACTTTACAGACAAACTGTATAATTAGTTATTTTTTTACCTATATTTAATGTTTCATGCATACGTCTAAAGATTCGATGTGACGAGTAACAGAGGAAATATTTTGGAAAGTGAACTGGGCCTGTATTAGTTCTCGACCTGAGCCTAGAAAATCTCAGGACCGGCGCTGGCTCCAAGAGACTAGGTTTGGGCTCCGGTGCCGCCGTGCCGGAGTTGCACAGAACCAGCGCTTCGCTCTGCCTCTCGTCTCTCTCTCTCTCTCTCAAAATCACCTTTTCTTGTCTCTCTTTTACCCGTCCCTCTGTAGATCTGGCGAGCAGCAGTGCAGGGTGATTCCGCGCGGCGCCGGCGAGGCAGCATGTCCGACGGGGCATCGCCGGCGAGGCAGTACGTCCGACGGAGCTCGATGCCCCGCCCGCGAAGCGTCTCGGGTGAGCCATGTGCCTGTTACTTGTTTCTTTAGAGTATTTCCGTTCTCTCTCCCAAACTTGATCTTGTGCCACCGACCTTAAACCGATCCGCCAAATCCACAATTGCCTGATGACAATGCGGGGAGGAAATAGAGCCACCGTCTCATCTCTTCAATGTCAATCTACGGTCCAGGTATTCATTGCTTTTGTAGTTTGAAAAGCACATCCGGATCCATGTGTATATTTTGTGTGTTTGTTCACATTCAAAAAATCTCTCAGATTCAGTCTTAGCCATGGTGGAGCAACTTTACTATTCTTTTGCACTAAATGATTAGCTCTTAATAAGGTAATAACAATTTCTCGAGCAAAAAGTGTACTTCGCTTTTTGTTAGGATTGGCTTGTCGATTATTCTTGCTTGAGAGTTTTTTTTTTCATTTTCATGAAACAAATTGATGTCAGAAGGCAATCTTTTGCACAGTAATCAGTAAATATGAGCTATACTTAGTGATAAGAGTCTCCATTAGTACTACAATTTGGCATCCATAGTGTCTTTCTGCTTGCATGCTTCTCATAGCAAAAATAACCAGTTGATGCTTAACACAAGCAGACCCTTTATTTGGGGTTAAGGCTGAAAATATTCTTGACAGATGGGATCACCTAGAATTCAGATGCCAACCTGTCTCTGTTGTGCAAGGTAGATATTCCTACAGGCCCAGGTTGCACAATTGGCACCATAGTAAACATTAGCTTGGCCTTGGTTGCTACCTTGAGGAAGTCTTGTTGTGTAGAACGCTGAGGTTCTACATAATTGAGTATTAGTATAAGAACATGGTACATATGCAGATCCAAAATTATGCTATTGGATAGAATGCAATAGAGAGTAGGGTTCTATGTCTAAATGGGTTTGCTTGGCATGAAATTTTTTACCCTTTTACCCAATTAATGAAATCGATTAAATCCACCATGCCTTACTCTAGTGTTGTTGGGGAAAAATATATATAGCTTTGTGCCGTATAGTTCTTAATGAGGACTACCATAATTGTGCATTCTGCTTATGACGTGGTAATCATTGCCACCAATGTCCCTCCCGTTCACTTTCTCACAAGCACGTAGCTTACCGTGTGATTTCTTGCTTATTTCTTAGGTGTCGGATCATCCAGTGAAGGACAGTAAGGACATGATGATCAAGTACGTTGCCAATAAGCAGCTGACACAAAATTAATGTGTTCTAACTAGAATTGGTGATGTTTTTGTTGCATATTTGATTAGGTCAACCCTTGGATTTACTCTTAAGTCATCATGTTACATGCACTTTTGAGTCATGACTAACAAAACCAATATTTGTGTATGTCACTGACCCCTAGAAAATGTATCAATGGAAACAAATTATATTTTTTCTGATTCCAGTTTCATATAAACAATGCGATGTGTTGTATCTGTTGTTGCCTACACTGTGCTTAATGCTTATCTTTATTTTAATTCTCGGTGCACAATAGCGGATATCTATGATTCATCTTTCTTTAATGAATCACTGATTTAATCATATATAAAAGAAATAATTTCTTTTTACAAAATATATAATAGTTGCGCCGGTAGTGCGCGCGAAGTGCGCAAAATTTTCTAGTGCCTTTTAAAACCAGTGCGACAAATCTGTGGAAGATTGAACCAAAGATAAAAATCATAATTTCAAGTTACATAAAAGCAAACTGCAAATGAAATTTGTATGAACTTAAGCAAAAATCTGGCTAGTGAGCAAATTTGATACATTTGGAGATTATAATAATGAGCTAGCTAACAAAAAGAAATTTAAAAAAAATAGAAAATAGTGCAAACAATCCTCCTAGAAAGGCACCTAAGCTATCTCTTTCCTATGTTGAACCTAAAAAAGATGCCTCTACTTGGTTTTTTTTTTGAGAATGCCTCTACTTGCTTTGGTTTAGTTGATAGACTCACTTGCTAACATGTGTTGTGTTGTGTTGAGAATGTGTGTGTAAATTCATGCACCGATGAAGTTACAATGAAAATGAGCTCCTCAAGCAAGAAGTGGACCACCTCACCAAGGACATGTGGTATGTTGCATATTTAAATTAGCATATGGACTTGCTCTTGCGTTGCATCCAAACAAGTGGATAAGTTTCTTTTTGGTATCTTTTATTGCTTACTTTGGTTGCCAATCACCAAATGAGGGTGATTGTAAGAAATATGGACCCTAGCAAGGGTTATGTGATTATGGTGGTTCTGAGTATACAAGGTGCTAGTGAATGATGGACTTGAGCTAGGCTAAGGTGGAAAACGAGGAATCAACACCTCAAATGAAGATAAGGAAGCTTTGAAGACCCTAGAAGACAAGTTACAAGCTCAAGATATTAAAGAAGTGAAGCCAGACAAAGGCGTGAAAATAGCTCAAAAGAGCACAGGTTAAAGCATCGTTAGAACAGTAGTAGCACTAAAGTTATCTGGTGAGGTGTGTCCGAGGCAGAAGAGAAAAAATGCATGGCATATTTTGAGCGTGTGCATCGGAGTTATATCACAGAGTCGATGCACAGGTGGTTGAAAAGAGTAGAGAGCACTGGAGCTCTCTAGTGGCACCGAGTTTTGAGGTGCATCTAGAGAGGTCTTGGTCCTTTGGACAATACACTGGATCTCTCCCGTGGGGCACTGGACAAAACACTAGAGAAAAAGAGGCCAATGGTCGGCAGCAACGACTAGTCTACGTGGCAGGTAAGGATACAGAAAAAGAAAGTGGTCGGTTCGGAATATTTTTACATTTTAGCAATTAAAGAGTACAAAAAAATGGTTGAAAATGGTTGTGAAACCAATTAAAAATGACAAATTTTTATGTTTGGCGAAATTCGGAAACGGTATCATAATATAGAAAACGAAAGCGGTCGGTTCGGAATATTTCCGTACCCATCCTCAGTGATAGGGCACCAAATTTCTCTAGTGGGGTTACTGGAGCTATCTGGTGCTCACTACTGAAGCAGCCCTAATTTCTATCGCCTAGTTGCTTATGTTGGTATACCCCTTTGTCCGGCCATTTGGAGTGTGTTAGATCTTGCTGAAACTATAGCTGAGTTTAGACTCATGCCTTTATGCTCTAGCCACCATATGTGCTTAAGAGAATATTAGACGATTAGAAAAGGTGATGAGGTCATTGGTCCTGATCTTCATGACGTAGGATCTTGATCTTGATAACTAGCTGAAGAACAACCGGATAACTTGCTGCAACGATAACTAGTGCAACCTGGCAAATAAAACTCGAAGCCAACCACCGTCTTTAACCGGCAACCTGAATCGAGGATTCGTCCAACCACACTCTCAAAGAACCAACCAACATAACCTACAATCAATCAAGGCAAACCTCGAAGGGAGTAGGAGCACCAATTGGAAGCGGATGAAGCCACCGCTTCTGTAATCCCGCGAAGGAAATCACAAGAGCAAAGGGGTAGAGATCGCTCTCTGAGTTTTGTTAGCACACAACTAAATAAAGGGGTTCTGGTTTTGATTATTAAAAGTCTCCATTTGCTTAAGAGCATAGGGATATTTATACTAGGAACAACCCTGGTTCTGGTCGTTTACCCGTGTTACTTTTCATCTGTGTTACTTTTCCCTGGGTCCAGTCGTTTGCCCGTGCTACTTTTCCGACGGAACCATTTTGTAGCACCGTGTCTCCCATGTCTTCCTGTGCATACCTGAGTAACATCAAGGTAGAACATTTAGGTAGTATAACATTCTTAGAAATGTTGAAATTATAATCAGTTAGGAATAAATTCACATGCTCTTGTAGTTTCTTGGCACGACTTCTTGTAAATGGCCCTAGATTTGTGTCTTTTATGTTGGATGGTGGATGATTAATATTTGAACTAGCATGTACCGTTGAGATGTCCTCATCATCCTTCCCCTCTTGAAAAGACATCGTCCTCGACTCTGATTCTTCTATACCCAATAATTGTGCTAGGCCAACATGGGTAGATGCTATGTTTTTATTACAGTCTTCTTTCATCACAGCAAGATGTTTGAATCTATAATCATATAAACCAAGTAGTAGTCTTGTTGGTGGAAACCGAAAGGATTTAGAATCAAGTTTAGCTTTTACCTTGAATAGATACTTAGAATTAAGAGTGAATGTTGACGTCCTTGAGATGGTCTCATGATCCTCCCTCCCTTCAAGAAAAGTCATCCTCGACTTTTGTTCACCTGAAATCAGTCTAGAGAAACTAGGGGGTGGATGTATATGTCAATTGTTGTAATCTTTTATTTCATCTTACTCATTTTTCTTTTTGTAATTCATATTTTCATCTTTTTCTTTCCCATGAAAGAAAAGTTTTCTTAACTTTTGTGAACTAGGAAATAGGTTATAAGATGGCAGCACAAGCATTTCCTTTAAGCCACACATGTGAGTCATGTTATCTCTTTTCATTTTAGCAAAATCAAATATATCAAAACATGCAAATGAAGCATAGATGTTATTCCAAAAATTATTGTTGCACAGTTCATGCAAAGGTTTAGACATGTACCTTTCAAACTTAATCCTTGTAGATATGTCCTGAAAAAATTTTGGTGCACGGATTGCACTACTTTGCACATGATTTATTTCACTCAAGGGAGTATATGAACAAGGGAATGACATTGATAGTTCAAAATTGCAAGCATTGATTAACTTATTTATCTCATGCTCTGAAAAATATGGTTCACAAGATATATTACTCATTTTATACATCTTTAATTCAGTAAGCTTGTCACATATTATGCAAAGAGCACAAATATAAAATTTATTTACAGCATGATGTCCAATCAGGTTAAATGTAAACTTGCAACTATATGCACTATTTAAAGATTTCATAGATGATATATCACGAACACTTTCAAGCATTTTATCAATCTCAACAAATTCATCAAGCATGACATAGAACACACACTCAGCATGGGGTTTTCTTGTAAAAAATTCAGCATGAGTAATCAATTTCACATGGTCAAATTTATTAGCATGTAAAATAGCACATATATCAGTCAAAGCATGGAAATGATCTTGCATGATTAAACAATGGTTATCAACTTGCAAATTTTCAGAACTCATATGAACATGTGGAGCTATCAGATCAACACAAAGATTTTGTGTATTCTCAATTCTAATGGAATCAAGTGTGTCATCACAATTGTTCACCAATTTATTTTGTAAATTTAGATATGAACAATTCTTATTACCATTCAGATTTGGTGATGGTGTAAGTGCAATAAAATATATCTCTGAATTTTTACATCCTTCATTGCCATGATTCAAACTTGGGGCAACAACGAATTGGTTATCAACAGTGACTACATTTTTACTTCTCTTGTCAAGTATGATGGAGTTATGAGTAGCAATCTCTTCCTCCTTTTCCTTGTAGACCTACTCATTTGGAGAGATAATACTAGAAGTAGAGATTAGTGGGTTAGTGTTAAAATCATCCTGACATGCTTTGCAATGAAGCTCTCTCTTATTGTGTGGTGTATCTCTCACACTCCATTTGTTGATGCTCTCAACCTCACATTGAGTGGAATCACACAACTTACTTTTGTTTTCACTCTCACTCAATTTGGCTATGTGGCTCTCATTCTCACATGGGTATTGATGCATATTGTCTTCAACGTCTTGTGGAGCAACATATGAATATGTGCCATCATTTATGGTCTTTTACAATGGCATTGGGACAACAATAGATGCAACTAAATAATTATCTTTGTCCTCCTCAAAAGATGCTGAAATGGCATTAGTAGAAGTGCCTTCAATTTAAACATTCAGTGGCATGTTGGAGCACAAAATTTTAGCACCACTGTCCAATATTTTCTCATATAATGAAACTAATGGTATAACACATCATGACATCACATTCAAGCTTGGAACATCTTCAGTTTGAAACTTCAGATTCATTGGAGCATGATAAACTTCATCTTGGACAGATTTCTCACTTATACTAGATGGCACAATAGTAGCATCTTTCTTCTCACATTCAGCTTTCGAACTGAAACTATGGTCAACCTTCAAATTCAGATTAGACACACCTTCAAAATTTGAAGTGTTACCAACCTGTTGATCACATTTTAGCTCTAATTTTTCACTATGTTGCATAGCAAAATTCTGAACAGCTTTGGAACATGTTGCTTCTCCATAAATGGCACTAGAACAAGGCACAAAACTACTAAGATCTGTAGCAGTTGTGTCCAAACATTCTGATGGTGCTTCGGGCTGAATAAATTTCAGACATGCATGATGTGGAACTACAACAGGTTTCTTCAACTCAACACACAAAGGATCACCATCGAAAAGACAAGTATCTTCTCTAGTTTCACAACTTTGTTGATGATCTTTCACAACTTGCATAGTGGCTTCTTCTAGCTCAACTTGTGTGGCATGTGCAGCATATTTTTCTTCTCTATCTTGCTCAGAGTTGAGACAACTAGTGACAGAAATATTAGTAACATCTTTCTCATCAACCTCAGATTGTAAATGGCACTTTGGGACAACAACAATACCAATAGATGGTGTAACACTATGATCCAAAGCAATGTCACACACCTCATCATTTCCCTTATCAACTTAGGACATAGAGTTGTCTTCTTGCCGCATAATAGAGTTCTTAGACTTGAATTGTTGATCTTCACCTCTTTTGGCACTAGAATCAACTGAAGAAACTTTTGGGACAGCATGTCCTCTCTTTGTGCATGGAGTTGATGCTTGCTTCTCTCCAACAACAGAGGATACAGTGGGTTGTAGCTTAGCACATATGTCTTGGCACAAATTAATGCGCCGTGTGATCTTATCTTGCTACACCTTTACAATTTTCTTCTCCTCTTTGATTGCACAACTTAGAAGATCTCACATACTTCTAAAATATTTTCTCTCAATAGCAGCAGCAATATTAGGATTAAGACCTCTCTTGAAATATGTCATTGCATTCATGTCATCACCAACATTTGCTCGATGCAAGGAAGAATATAGCTCATCAAAATATGCTTGGACAGATTTACTACCTTGCTTCTCACGCTGCAAACGACGAAGCAAAATCAATCCATATTCTCTTGGAACAAATTCTTTTCTCATGGCATTCTTCAAATCTTCCCAATTCTTGATGAAGCGCTTATGTGGATATTGTTTCCACCAATCAAGAGCATAATCTTCAAACTCAAGTACAACTCATGATATCTTCGTGGCTTCTAAAAAATCTTGGACTTCAAGTTCAATCTCTATTTGTTCTTGCCAATCAAGAAATTCCTCTGGATCGGTACTTCCATAGAATGGAAGATTGGTGTATCTTCGGCCTATCGTGGTTAATATCTATGCAAAGCAGCAAGCTTATACGTGGAATAGGAAAATATGTGGAAATCTCACAACCTCACCTCTCTTACCAATCGAAGCTCTTATGAATTCTTGCAGATTACAGTGAAGCAAAGTGTGGTGGTAACAAAAAAGTGATGGTTAGGCGAATACAAAACCAGTGTACCGATTACGATGGCTTGTATGTGGAGCTTGGTGGGGAATAATTCACAAGGAATACAATCTGAATTCTAGATATTGTAAAGCTAAATCGTAGTCCAAATTAGAAGTTCAATGCCTAGTGCTGACCACAAGATATGAGTGATGTAAATTGATCAAACACACGCGCAAAGAAAATTCAGATTTGATGCAAACAAGGAGTATGCTTAGGATGCAAGTGTTGCAATCAAACCCAAGCAAAATTTTGCACCAAAGAAAGGATAGCAATCTGGTTGTACAGCTAGATGAAAATTTCAGCACTTGTGCACATAAACAAACTAATCTTTCAACTCTTCTTTCACAACTTTTCTCAACTCTTTTTTTAACTTTTCTTTCTTCCTTTTTTTGACACACTTTTTTTTATATAGAACTAAGAATAAAGATCAGATATAACAGTTGCACACTTTTTATAGAAACATGACACAACCATTGGCTATAACTTGATAGGATCAAAGTTAACACAAAGGATGATACGGGTTTCAGATTTTTCTTTGTGGGGATTTTTAGATATATATAAAAGAGGCACAAAGGACACGCGACGAATAATATGATCAGCAACTAAAACAAGACTCTAATGGACCGAAACTTAACAAAACTCACAACAAAACATATTGAAACAAAGGGCTATGGCAAATATTTTTCTGACTTTTTGGTGGATAGGACGAACAAAAATTATGTGGCTAAGGGTAAAGGATCCTATCGTGGCAACGAAAGCTTTGATACCAGATGATGAGGTCCTTAGTCCTGATCTTCACGACGTAGGATCTTGATCTTGATAACTAGCTTTTTTTGCGATTGATCTTGATAACTAGCTGAAGAACAACCGGATAACTTGCTACAAGCAGCGATAACTAGTGTAACCTGACAAATAAAATTCGAAGCCAACCATCATCTTTAACCGGTAACCTAAATCGAGGATTCGCCCAGCCACACTCTCAAAGAACCAACCAACACAACCTACAATCAATCAAGGCAAACCTTGAAGGGAGTAGGAGCACCAATTGGGAGCGGATGAAGTAGCCGCTTCTGTAACCCCACGAAGGAAATCATAAGAGCAAAAGGGTAGAGATCGCTCTCTGAGTTTTGTTAGCACACAGCTAAACAAAGGGGTTCTGGTTTTGATTATCAAAAGTCTCCATTTGCTTAAGAGCATAGGGATATTTATACTAGGAACAACCATCCTAGATGAGTATGAACACGAGATAGAAATGAAAAGATAGAGTATGTGAAAATGCTTTTACGAAATGGATTTCTAGGGGTCTTCACGCGGTTGTCAGTTTCCAAAGCAGTCTCCACTAAAAGAGTCATAACTCTCTAGTGGGAAGTCCAAATGATGAGCCGTTTATTGGGTGTGAAAGTAGACTCAATAAGCTTTCCATCCATGTGCAACATGCATCACGAAACATTGTATATTGGTACAGTTTTGCATGGGAAGTTGCACAAAATTCTGCCCATGGCAGACTATACGGCTGTCACTTTTTCCTGGGTCCAATCGTCCGTCTATGCTACTTTTCATCCGTGTTACTTTTCCCTGAGTCTGGTCATCTATCCGTGCTACTTTTCATCTGTGTTACTTTTCCCTGGGTCTAGTCGTCTGCCCATGCTACTTTTCTGACGGAGCCATTTTGTAGCACCGTGTCTTCCATGTCTTCCTGTGCATACCTGAGTAACATCAAGGTAGAACATCTAGGTAGTATAACATTCTTAGAAATATTGAAATTATAATCACTTAGGAATGAATTCACCTGCTCTAGTAGTTTCTTGGCACGACTTCTTGTAAGTGGACCTAGATTTGTTTCTTTTATGTTGGATGGTGGATGATTGATACTTGAGCTAGCATGTACCATTGAGATGTCCTCATCAAAAGGTGCTAGGATTAGTGCTTAGACTAGTTAGAGACCGCTTGAGTGTTTGCTCTAGTTTTGGCTTAGTGTTTAGTGAGGTTTGCATACCTCCTTGATATCGGTGCTTTCATGCACCAAGAGTTGTACACACGAGGCCTATAATATTGCAAGATCACACCAACTGCGTTTATGGTGTAATTGTGGGTGTTGTATGATGGATGAGAGGCCCTCGATGGTTTGGTTGAAGCTCTCCATTGTGAAGATGGCGGGGGAGTGATCCAGAAAAGGCCACACGAAGATCCACTTGCACCTAAGAAGGCTCGTGGGCTATCCATAGAGTTTACCGACCAGGAGTTTGGCCCTTGCGAGGGGTCCAATGAGAATTTGTGGAAAGCATGAGCTTTTCGATACCTACCTCGATAAAACATTATCGTGCGAAAGTTTGCATTCTCCAATCCTTTAATACTCCACCTTTATGTTCTTGCATTATTTATGAAAAGATTGATATGTCACCTAGAGGGGGAAGGGTGAATAGGCAATTCCTACAAAAATCACAACTAAAAGATAGAACAGATTAGTCGATCTTAGAAAGTTCTAGATTTGTTCGAAACTTGTGCACAACTAGAAGGTGGTATGTAAGTAGGTCCGGAAGTTCCACACAAATAGAAAAGCTCAAGATGAAACTATGCCTAGAGAGTTCTACCGCAAACCAAACCTAGAAATATAAGTGGAGATGTCCACTAGCAAGTCCAAAAGCACCTTTTTCACTCACAAATATGCACAACCAAGTAGATTGAGTGGGAAGCACAAACCAAAGCAAGAGCTAAATAATCAAACCGAAGCGGAGACATGAGGATTTGTTTTCGAAAAACTCAACTCCTTCCAAGAATAACATGTGTCTTCATTGAGGAAGCTCCAAGCGACCAAAAGGTCAAGCTTAAGATGAGTCAATTTCAGCCGCTTTCCTTGATCCACTATCTTGATCTCTTCCATTGTAGAGCTGAGATCAGGGCCTTCACAAACTTCCTGTGGCTCACCAAAGGCACGAGAGATCACTAGGCGATGCCTAACCGTCTAGAAGGTTTCACTTTCAAAAGCAGCAAATTCTTCACAAATGATTGATGAAGACCACAAGCGCTCAAGGATTCGATTGATCACTTTTGCTCTCAATCACTAAATCTTTCAACCTAACTTACTAAATTTTAGACAAACCACATGAAGAGATGTTGGGAAGAGCTGGAAAGGCTTTCGAGATCAAATGTGGACATAGGAGTGCAGCAGTAACCCCTCAAAATGACAGAGAGTGGGGGTATAAATACCCCACACTCACGAACTACCCGTTATGTTTGTCATGATCTGGAACTTCCGAAAAAAATATCCAGACCTTCCGGACTAGAACAAAAATAGCCGTTGGAACTGTAAAACTAGGCATTGGACCTGGAATGAGCGTACGGTCTGGAACTTCCAAAAAACATGTTCGGAACTTCGGAAACTCCAACATGTCACCTCACGAAAAACATCATAACTTCTAGCTCCAAGCTCAAATTTCGATCATCTTGGATTCTACAAAAAGCTTGTTAAGAGGGATATCCATCCTTTTCTGCGCAAGGGATATCCATCCCAATTGAAAACAACCTCCATGACAAAAAAAATGCAAATGTTGTGGCATGTGTTTCTCTTATGTTAGCAATCGGATTTCAGTTAGTTTGAGCACTTGCAACTTATCAAACTATTCATGTTCCATCCCTCTTAATAGTATGACATACATATACTCAAGATTAAAGGATATGTCTATTTCACTTACTTGAGTTTTCAATATCTTCATGTCATTTCTCCTCAAAATATCTTCAGAAGGGTTTGCAACACTCTGTCTCATTTTTCTTGAGCAACACAACCTTGAGTTCGTAACTTGAACCATTTTAATATATGTGAGTTCAATTCATGGCTTCAAATGATTCCTACTTATGATACAACAATGATTTTTTTTGACATGGATACAACAATGATTTAATCCTTCACACAATGTGACTTCTAGTTCATCAGTTTAATGCAAGTACTTTCTCAGCCAGGCGGCCCAGGCAAGTCTAATCTTGCCATTTGAGTATAGCCAATTTGGGTAGCTCACTTTAGCAAAGAAATCAAACTTGTTGTTTTCCTCAGTTCCTTCCTTCCTCTAGTGCAGAAATATAGTTAACCAAAACAAAGAAAAATATGGAGAAATCGTCATCTGTCCCTCCGTGGCTGCAGACCTCCATAAGCCGCGTCTCGCCGGCGCCACTCGAGCCGAACACTTCACGTACGACCTTCTCCACGTCCAGCGCTTCGGCCTCCACCGCGCCGGCGTTAGCATCGTTTTCATCGGGCGATGGGATGAACGGCGGGCGCGCCACGTCGAGGACGCGGTCCCAGTCGACGCCTCTAAAGAAGGCGTGCTGCTTGACGCCGCGCGCGCCTAGTCGCTTCCCAGGGTCCTTCTCGAGGAGCCTGGTGATGAGGTCACACAACGGCGTGGCTTCGCCGGGCAGCTCCGGCGGTGCGGTGAGCACGCGGTGAAACGTCTCCCGCCGACTCCGGCCTCGGAACGGGGTGCGTCCGTACAGCATCTCGTAGATCACCACGCCGAGGCTCCACCAGTCCACGGCGTAGTCGTGCCCGCTGCCGGCTACGATCTCCGGCGCCACGTAGTCCTCCGTGCCCACGAACGAGTTCGACTTGGCTGGCGTCCGAGCGCCCGGCGAGCAGCAGGACAACGAGGACGCGGACGCGGACGAGGCCGTCATCGAAGTGGACGACGGGGACTGCGACGAAGTCTCCGGCGAAGCTGCATGGCGGGAGAAGCACGCGCCGAAAACCATAGCGGCCTTCTTGTTCTTGCGCCTGTGGTGGTGCGATGAGGAAGGTGAAAGCGAGGTGGCGCGTGCCGGGGTCACGTCCAGCTCCGGTGGCGGCGGGGGCGGAGGCGGTGGCAACGTGGTGGAGAGGTCGAAGTCGACGAGCATGATGTGGCCTGAGTCCTGGATGAGGATGTTCTCCGGCTTGAGGTCGCGGTGCACGACGCCGAGGCCGCGGAGGTGCTCGAGTGCGAGCACCAGCTCCGCCGCGTAGAACCGGATGACGGATTCCGGGAACGTGGTCTGGGCGCGCCAGCGGCGCCGGAGCGACTTGAGGTCGCCGCCGGGGCAGCGGCTGATGGCGAAGCCGACGACGGCGTCAGTGGCCACGACGCCGCGGAGGGACGGGAGCAGCGGGTGGCGGAGCGATAGCAGGATGTCGCGCTCGAACCAGATCCTCCGGTGCCCGTCACCGCCACCGCACGTGCCTCCTGCGCCCTTGTGCCGCGCGGCGGCGCGGGACATGGCCTTGAGCGCCATGGGTTCGCCTGCGCCTCCGGCGCTGTCCCCGGCTGCGGCGACGGGCACGACGTGGAAGACCACGCCCCTGGCACCCTGGCCGAGCACGGACAGTGCCCTGAGGTCCGCAAGGGCAAGGCTTAGCTGCTGCGGCGGTGAAGGCGCCATGCTCAGCTGCTCACCACGGACTGACGTGCCGCGCCAAGAAAGAGGGGGCTACACCGGGTGCTGTTCAGCCGCAGGGTCTGGGGTTTTTGAGATTCAGGAGCTGATAACTCTTCTGTGGGCTCGGTTTGCTTCTGGTTGACTGAACTTCTTTCCCCCATTGTAAAGATATACTGCATTTCGAGTTCTTTAGTGATCGAAAATCCCCCTCTTGGTGAAAATTCGTCCAACTCAATTCACGTGTTACCTACGTGACGTTCAAGACGCTATGGCACCATCCAGATTCTCCAGATCCAGCTACACTTTTACCAACAGGAAATCGATGGCAGTCACAGGGCAGAAAATCTGGAGCACACCTGAAATGGACTCACGTGATGGGCATGAGCGTGCAGATCAGCTGATAAACCCGACCCCGACGGTGATCTCAATTCCTCTGACGCGTGAGGGCCAGGTCAGGTGCGATCTGTCGCTGCCGCCAGCTCTAGAGGACTCTTTGTTGTCCATGATCCATCCATTCCACGTCAGTAAAGAGCTGCGCGCACGTCCTTCATGTGATGTGCTGGTGCCAAGTGCCAAACTCTGGACTGAACGTCAACAACGGCCACATGAAGTCATGAACTCTGCAGCTCTGCTGATCTTTGTTTAGGCCAGACGAGCCAGTTCCTGGACAGAGACCAACCATCAGCAGTTGTTTTCGTCCAGGTCACCTTATCTAGATCCAAGACAATTTAGCTGTCATGTACGCAGTACTACTAGTACACAACATGGTCAGCTGGAACTGGAATTCAGCTTGGCCACGGTCCAAACAAACATTCTCGTTGGTAAAGGCCGGCAGTTGGTGTTGTCCAGGTTTCGATTATTACATACAAAAATTTGGCTTGGCTGGTCCTGGGCATAAACCAAGCCGCCAAGAGCTCTGCAACATTTCGTTAGGATAGCTTTAATATGTTGACCCACAGGCCCACAGCCAGAAAATAAGAACAAATATATATACAAAGAACGTGTAAGATAAATGCTGAGAGACTGGACAAGTTCATGAAATAACAGTAGAACATTAATCTAGCACAGCTTCATCCACCATATTGCAGAGAAATGGTTAGTTCAGGATATAACAAGTAAAACTATGAATCATCTTATGCAGCTATTAATCCGAGTTAAAAGGATCGTGCAGGACCTGGGGAACGGAGGTCAGGTTCTTTGGGAAATCTGAAAAAAAAAACTTAATGTTCCCATACCTGTACCGATTGATATAACAAAGATGTGTTTGGCCCTTCTCCATCTACTTATGTTACCACACAAAATTTCCTTTCCCTTTCTATTTAAGCACCTTTCACATAGTACCTTTGATTGTGAGGCATCAGATTTTAGCCAATAGATGGCTCACATAATCTGCAAACACCATAATTTTTTTCTTCTAGAAATCAAAAAAAAACCAACGGAGGCCTCCTGAGACGTCGGTGCGTAGTGGAGTTCTAAAGCGGACCAATAATGTAAAGAGTGGTAGAGGTCGACCTAAACTAACTTGGGACGAGTCCGTTAAGAGAGATCTTATGGAGTGGAATATCTCCAAGGATTTAGCTATGGATAGGAGCGCTTGGAGATTGGCAATCAACGTGCCTGAACCGTGACCTTTTTTGTCTTGTGCCCTTTATATCCCTTTTATGTGTCTCCCTGTTTCTCGTCTCTTTTGGGTTTCATCTCTAGCCTACCCTAACTTGCTTGGGACAAAAGGCGCCGTCGTTGTTGTTGTTGTTGTTGTAGAAATCATAAAACAAAGTGTCTTCAATTCAGTAGTCATATTTTTCCCTCAAGTAAAATCACTAGGTGACGATCTCAAGGATGCAAAGGTCACATTCAAAGTAATCTAAAGAACAAAACAAAACTGTGAGGTTATGAAGCATGTTGGTTTTTCCATTAGAAGTGTGCCACCATTCCACGTTTGATTAAAAGCAACGAAATTCTGTGGTTCACTGTGAAACTGAACCAACTTTACAAGTAGTGGTAGGTATTGCAGGAAGTTCAGGGGAAAAAAAGGTTATAATGGAAAAAGAAGAACCTGGTTCCTGCATGAGTCTGACTGATTCCACACAAGTGCCCAATCCTTTGAAAAGCTACTGATGCTTATTCTCCACTTTCTCCAGCAGCTGAAGAAGCTATGTATGCTACGATTATAGGAATTATCATTCTGCAATTACATGCTGGGTTAGTTTGGTAATGCACAAAACAGGGATACATATGTTGCCTTGTCTCACACTTTGCAACAGATACGTTTGTTGATCAGCTGCAGACAGATACGTCTGTTGATCATTCTGAAATCACAAACTTTGCACCTCTGTTGCAAAGTATTACAATACCAAAAACAGTAGCCATCTTGCTGGATGCTGCTTCAGACAGCAAAATTACCATTACCTATAAAACTATAGGTGTTACAGGAGCAGCACCAAGAAATAGTCAAGCACATTTGCAGTCTCAGTCACACTGCACACTATAACAGATGTACACAACAACAACAAAGCCTTTTACCCCCAAACCAAGTTCAGATAGGAAGATGATATACATATAGCACTAAGAAGAAATAAAAGCAAGTTTACAATCTACACGACAAATCCACTGGATTAGACGATTGTTATCAAATGATCTTCCAGCAAATGGACATAATATAACATCGAAAGGTAGCTCAACAGCACTACATCCATGCCCAGTTTTGAACTAGATCAGAACTTAAAACCAAAGAAAATATTTACATCTGAAGTGGTTCACAGTACCAGCGCTCCAAATTATGTGCATCCTTGGTGTCCAATCCTCCAACCACGCCAGGGCTACAACCAAGCACCAGCAGGTGATTGCATTCTATAACAGATGGGAATATGTTAACCAGATCTACACATCCCAAGATCAAGAATATTATTAGGAAACAATCAAGAAATCTTGATTGATCATTAAACGAGATGGCACACTTCCTCTTGACTGAAGATATCCATCTCATATACTCATCTTTCTTGTGAATCAGCTGCAGACCAGAGTCACTCGAACTTCACAACAACCTGATTTTGCAATTTCCCCTCTTGTTAATATTCAACCCTCACAGGCCGAAACACGAAGTTTCTTGCCTTAGAGGAGCATAGTAAGGTTGCCAATGATACATAAAAGCTAGTCATTGTGCTGATACAGAATGCACCAAGAGATACCCATCCATTCTCTCCATGCCAGCCACCAAGCCAACCACGGCGGTTGCTTCCTTCCATTTTTCCTTCTGGCGTCCTTGCATTCTCAGAGCACCCTTCCCCACTGCAAATTCCTGGGTTTCCAGCCAATGCTCCTGGGAACTTCATTGTTGGCAAAGGCCCAGACAGGCTATTGTAGGAGAGGTTAAGCACCTCAAGCTCTGCCATGGCTGCAATTCCAGGAGGCACCTCCCCTGACAGCCCATTATGTGAGAAGTCAAGCGTATGCAACCTCCCCATGCCCCCAAGCCCTGCAGGGATCTGCCCAGCCAAGTAATTACAGGAGAGGTTCAGATACTCCAATCCCTTCATGGCAACCAATCCTTCTGGTATCTCCCCACGGAGCTCATTCCCAGACAGATCTATACCAGTAGTTGCCTGAAGATCATACCTCAAATCCAACTGCCATGACTCCGTGTTCACAGAAGCTGACACAGACAAATGGGGTGGAAGCACACTCTCTGATGGAGTCGCCTGAGCCTGGGCCTGACCACCTCCACCGTTAAGCACTTCAGTGACATTGAACCCACCATCTGGGATGAAACCCACAAACTTATTGCTAGACAAATCAAGCCACTGGAGCAGGGGAAACGAGAACATCCAGTCAGGTAGGTGGCCAGAGAGCTGGTTACCAGCCAGTGACAAGAACTTCAAGCTCAACCATTTCGCTACAGCACTGCTGAGCTCCCCGGAGATCTCATTTCCTGACAAGTCCACCACCTCCAAAGACCTGCACCCAGCCAGCGGCAGCGGAATCTCCCCAGATATCTTGTTATTCGACAAATCAAGAACCTTGAGACTAGCTAGTGCGTCGAGCTCCGGACGCAGCGCCCCAGAGAGCTGGTTACCCCCAAGCTGCAGGTACAGAAGCTGGAAGCAGCCTGCAAGTCCGGCAGGCACTGAACCGGACAACCGGTTATTCGACAAATCCAGCACCTGCAAATAGGTCAGGTTCCCTATTCCGGGAGGAATCTCCCCGGAAAGCTGGTTGTCCGCGAGAAACAGACCCTGCAGGCTCCGTACGGCTGCGATACCGGCGGGGATCTCGCCGGAGAAGCGATTATGGGAGAGGTCGAGGAGGAGGAGGGCGGAGTTGTCGGGGTCGGCGACGATCCGCGGCGGGACGGCGCCGGAGATGGCGTTGCGGGAGAGGTCGAGGGCAGCAAGGCGCGCGGGAAAAGAGAGACGCGGGGAGAGCGGGAGGCGGAGGAAGTTGGCGGAAAGGTTGAGGGTGTGGAGCGCGGGGAGCGAGGACGGCAGGCAGGTGGGGACGGCCCCCGAGAGCGCGTTGCGGGAGAGGTCGAGCACGAGGAGCGAGCGCGGGAGGGAGCAGGGGAGCTCTCCCGACAGCGCGTTGGCGGAGAGGTCGAGCGTGCGGAGGCGGCGCAGGAGCGCGAGCGGCGCCGCGGGGAGCACGCCCGTGAGGTTGAGGCCCCGGAGCGAGAGCTCGGCGACGGTGGGGGCGGCGGGCGAGGGGGCTGGCGCCGAGGCGGGGTGGAGAGACACGCCGCGCCAGGACGGCGAGAGCGGGCCGCTCCATGAGGAGAGCGCGGCGCGGGAGGGCGGCGACAGGGCGGCGCGGAACGCGAGGAGCGCCGCGCGGTCGGTGGAGGCGGGGGCCGCGGGTTGGGGCGCGGAGGCCAGCAGGAGGAGGAAGGTGGCCAGGAGGTGGTGGGGTAGGGGAGTGGCGATCGGCATGGTGGTGGTGGCCGGCCGGGACTGAGCGGTTAGGGTTTTGCGGGGTTTGGGCGCGGCCGTGGCCGCGGAGGATGGTGGTCGGGCCTCGGGCGTCGCCGCGTCGGGTGGGTGCGAGGTGTGACTGTGTGAGTGGCAGTGGAGTCTTGTCTGTCTGGGGCTCTGGGCGTGGGCAGACTGCGCGAGCTCGGCTGCGAGCGTGTGAATGAAATTTTGGGGAAAGTTTGCGGGGCCCCGATCCCCCGTTCCCCGCGGGGAATGCTCCCGTTAGGCTATTCATACTCATGGACTCTATATGTATAGTCAGTACAATTCTTCCACACCCATCCATCCTTTATATCATCCTCTATCCATTCTATCCACTGTAGGACCTACTTGTCACTTTATATAAATATATCCATGTGTGATCTAGTTTTGAAGGATTTATTGAGACGAATTTAATGGTGCAATCGAAATTTAATTTGGATTTTTGGTTTGTAAGTTATAACATTTTTTCCTTTATTTAGCTAGTGGAGCCTGCCACTGCCCACTATAGAGTAAGCACTGTACCACTCTAAATATAAAGTGAGAGGAAGGATAGAGTATCGTTTTAGAGTACCCAGTGCATCAGTTTTTACTCTATATTCATACTCTAAAGCTTTAGAGTACCCACTGCGGGTAGTCTTAGGGGATATGATGGGACTAAATCGTTCTCCACGAGGATTAGTTTGACAGAATTTCTGTCCCCATCGGGGATGGCGGGGATGGGGATGGTTACGTGATCCCCGACCCCATTCCCCGCTAACCCGCCCCGCTGTGCATTCAAGCGCACACGTGAGCAAGGTGAAATTGATATGAATCAGAGTTTCTCCAACAATGCCACTAATGAGCAAGGCTATATTGATGTGGATGTGTCATCTGAAGAAGAAGTTTACCAAGAAGAAGAAGATGTTGTGTGTTCACAGCCTATTGTGTGTTGAAGAAGTTAGAAGAGTTTATAATGCTTATGCTTTTAAGATGGGGTTTAGTATCCAGGTTGCATCATCAAGGAATAGTACTGTTACTAACGAGCTTATTAGGAAGGAATTTGAGTGCACACATGCAAGACGGCCAGATAGTGAGCAGGAGGACAACACTTCAGCTAGCACAGTGACCACTGATGTGTCAAAAGCTAAGGCCTCAAAGAAGAAGAGATCGACCAAAGATGTAGCCGAAGCTAAGGCCTCAAAGAAGAAGAGTTCTTCGGCTATACTGACCACAACGTCAAAGGAAGTGCAGCACTGTCAAGAAATATAAATGCAAGGCACGTATGGCAGTTGGTCTACGAGACGGTAAATGGAGAGTGTTTGTGACGAAAGCAGAACACACACATCCCATGGTAAAAACAAATTGGAAGAAGGGAACAGCTAAGGTCCCATCGGCGCATTTCGTTTGCAGATTATGAGCTTTTGAAGACACTCCACCATAGGAACATTAGCACCATGCAAATCATGGCTGTCCTTTTTGATTTTCATGGTGGGATTAGGAACTTATCATACAACAGTATGGATGTTCCAAACTTGAGGAGTCACCTAAGAAAGGGAGTTTATTTAAGAGATATGGAGGCAATATTGGAGTATTTACGGAAGCAGCAGTCTGAGAGTCCAAACTTTTTTTATGCGGTGAAGATTGGTAGTGACAATGCTATTAGGGGGCTGTTTTGGGTGGACAGAAGGACAAGGGATATGTATAAGACTTTCAGGGATTGTATCTTTTTTGACACAACCTTTTGTGTCAATAGGTACAACATGTCGTTTGCGCCCATAGTAGGTGTGAGCCATATGCAGAGCATATTGCTTGGTTGTGCCTTGCTTTCAGACGAAATAACTGAATCATTTGTTTGGGTATTCCGAACCTTGAAAGAAGCAATGGGTGGGCTGGAACCAAAGAATATAATGACCGACCAAGATAAGGTCATGTAGCGCTGGTCTTTCTTGATGTCGTACATAGATGCTGCAAATTCCATGTTGTGAGCGAGGCTTGTGAGAAACTAGGTTGGCTGATCAACTCTAGTGAAGAATTTGCTAATGAGTTCGATTCTTGCATTAATCATACTGAAACACCAGAAGAATTTGGATTTTTCCTTGACAAGATGACTTCAAATAAAAAAGTTGTCAACTACAAAGTTTTATAAATTTTGAGATCTACAACTTTCATTTTGGTTGTTTCTCCATCTAAGGTCATTTGAAAAATCTAAATTTTAAATTTAAGAAATTCAAACGTAGTTAACGTTGACAAGATGAATTCAAATATAAAAGTTGTCAATTACAAAGGTCTATAACTTTCCGAGATCTAAAACTTTTATTTTAGTCATCTGAGCATCTGACATAGTGGTAGTAATATTGTCCGCAAATTTTACATATCCTTCTTATAGTTTATGGAACTATATAAGAGATACGTAAATTTTGTGAGCAGTGTTACTACCACTTTGTTGGATGAAGAAATGACAAAAATAAAAGTTGTGGATCTTGATGAGTTCTACAACTTTTATGTTCATGACTTTTTCAGCTGAAGTCATTTAATGTTTCAAAATGACGTTTAAAGTTGTCATTTTTTGAAATTCAAAATTTAAATAGATAAAACATAGTTACACGAAAAGATAGACAAAATAATAGCTGTAAGAATATAGTAAATTGACAGAGGATAATTTTAGAAAATGTTAGAAAAAATCATCAAATTTAAAGTTAGTATAAGGGAGAAAGACTAGTTACAAGTTTTAGCCACAGATTAAAAAGAGAAATCAGAGTTCTTCAATAATTTTAAAATTGAATTTCAAATAGCATTTTGAAGCAGTAAATGATTTCAAATGAAAAAATGTAAACAATAAAGTTTCATAACTTAGATATACAACTTTTATTTTGGTCGTTTCTCTATCCGAGGACGTTTGAGAAAATTTAATTTTAGTGCTTAATCTTTACTATTTGGCATCTATATTGAGCTGCCCCTATAAATCCGATTTGTAGAATCGAGCCATTTATAGAGGCGGCTGATAACACCAGCAATCCCTACAAATGAATTTATAGGAGCGGCTCGTTTGGGCAGCATTTGTAGGGTGCGGCTCAATATAGAGCCGCCCCTAAAAAGGGCCGTTGCTACAAATCCTTTTTTTAGTAGTGCAATTTTCTTCTTAGGTTTCACCATAAGAAACCTAACCAGCTGAATTACATTGAATTAGCAACAAATCCTCAGCTTCAGCTAAATAAATTAGAAAAATAGTTATTTAGCACAAGGAGGAGAGTGGCCACCCTATGCTCTGGTTAGTAATAGTAGTCGAATTAGCCCTTAGTCCACACTCCACACAATTATATGAACTTGTTCAAATATTAGCCATATGGTATAAGGACTTTTAAGCATCCAATCAAGATGTGGTCAACCACTAGATAGTACAGCCATTAACTGTGCCAATTAGAGCAAGTATAATAATGGTCCTATAGTCAAGCTAGTCATTGTTGATGCAAAAGAGAGAAGGAAAGATAGGAGAGGTTGGTTCTCATGCAATCATTAAGTTGTTGGGCCGGTTGCCCAGCCATGAATAAGGTAAAGGAGAATGCAAATGATGTAGAGCACTAGCCACGCAGAGTGATCACCATTGCCGATCTATCTGTTAACAGAAAGCAGAATACTTTGGTTATGAGCAAAGAATAAAGAAAGACTGCAAGCCAACGCGCAAAGGGTACTCTCAAGAGCATCCAAACTATTTAGAGAGCTATGTCAAACTAGATCTAGTCATCTAAACCATCCAAAATCTGCCGCATCGGGAAACTTCTCAACTGAAGAGCACCCTTTTCTATTGAAGAGGAAACGCTGCAGCGTTCAGAAGACCGCAGCAGCCCAACTGGAGGCAAAGAAGCGGGAAGAAGGCTGGCGCACAGGAAAACTCAACTGAGCTAGGAAAACAAAAGCAAGAGAAAATATGGTATGTGATTTTTGATTTGTCACGTGAAAACTAATTAATCTGTTGAAGTGATTATTTAGCATCGTATATTATTTTTAAGCCACTACTTGCACTGGGAATAATTTGATTTGTCACGTGAAAACTAATTTATCTGTTGAAGTGATTATTTAGCATCGTATATTATTTTTAAGCCACTACTTGCACTGGGAATAATTCGGACTTGTTCAATTAGTCCTACTGCTGTTACTGAGGCAAACCAAATGGGCCTACTTTTTTTCCTGAGAAGCTTTTGGTAGCTTTTGCATTCACGAGGTCTTCGGTTTGTTTTCATCTTAAACAGCTATGTGTATATAACATTAATATAAGAAACAAAAAAAAGGAAAATGGGCCTTGGATGTAGTTCTCTTGCACCACCACCAATCTACCGGCTAGAAGCCGGATTGCAATAATAGTCCAATTCAGCAAATCCAAATGAGGAGTCATGGATACATCGCCTATCTTTGCCTCTTACCTTAATGATCTCCTCCCGTTTTCTCTTTCTTCATTTTTTCCATCCACCTCTCCATCCTCCGTGACTTAAACTCACGCCGGTGGGGTGAGAGGGAACCTTCTAGCCCCCTCCCTAAATCCGACATTTTTTAGAAAACAAATGTTGGAAAGAAGTTCCAAACAAAAAAACACTGGTAATTATTATGCAGTGTAGGAACTAGGATGCTAGGTAGTGTGTTCTAGTCGATCATCTCCAAGGCTTCAGCCACATTGCATCCCTAATTTGGATGCTTGTTTCTTTTTGGTAAAGTATATTTTTCAACCTTCAACTTATAATGTAGTCTGATTTTCAATCTTGAACTATGAAACCAGGTAACACACACCTTCAAACTGCCGAAACCAGACAAATTTGGTTCTCTGGCTAGCTTCAAAAGTAGTTTTCTATTTTTAATAATAATAAAAATCTAGTTTGATCTGGAGAAATTAATAATTAATTTATTTTAAATCATAAAAATATGAAACTAGTTCTAGTTTTCTTCTAAAAATGCAATATATCTGTTGGTGCTATATTTAGAGTTATTCGCATCTTACTTGTTTCAGATATATAATGAGTGCAACTATAAGCAATAAAGCAACAAAAAAAACCAATTCTAAGTACCTATTTATAGATCATATATAAATAAGTAGATAACGTTTTGAGAAAAAAATATGATACTTTTTCATATTTTTCTGATTTAAATAAATAATTTATGAATAAATTAGCTTTTTATTTGTTTTACAGAATAAAAGACCACCTTTAAAACCAACATGAGTACCAAATTTGTTGGGTTTTGATAATTGGAGGGTGTATGTTATCCTATTTCGTAGTTTAAGGGTGCGAATCAAACTACCACGCAAGTTTGAGGGTGACAAATGTACTTCACCCTTTCTTTTTTAAACTGAGGTTGACTAGTTACTTCTATTAGATTAGTGTGTGTATTTATATATGACACGTAGTCTTCCTATTCCAAGGTGCATTACCACCGAATGGGGAGTATGGGTCATCATCAACAGTACTTGGAAAATGCAACATCAACCAGCATTGCGCATGAGCTGAGAGATCTGTGGAATAGTCCTAGGGGAACAGTGCTCCGAATTGAGGCATTAGCGCTGGTGGCCATTGCTCTGTCCTTCTTCCTTGCCGCCTTCGGTTCCTGTCAGCGTTGGTCCAATAGTTGGTTCATACAAAAGGGCTTCTTGGCTGCAAATGCGGTGTTTCTATCCCTAGGAACATATAGCATTGGCCTAATGCAATCTTCGGCGGTGAAGAGCGAGATGTACCCCATATGGGCGGTATCCTTACTGGCCCTCCTTTGCTGCGTCGACTCAGCCACCGCGTCTGGCTCTGGTTTCGACGACAGGAGCCAGCTCTGGAAGATGTTGTGTCAGCTCTGCCTCTACTTTGGATATGTCCTTTTGATGAGCATCTCAACCATCTCCAGTGATATTGGTAACATAGCCATCTGCGTGTTGTCTGCCTTGACTTTCATCAAGGGATTTCATAGGTCAATGGCACTTGTGCAATCAAGTTCTGTGCAGAACATGGTCAGAGACATTCCAGATTCCCATCGAAAGTTTTCTTTCAGAGACCCTGATGAAGAAATCAGCTTGTTTGTGGACATGCCGATTGGTGACATGGAGATTATTGACGACCTAGCAAAGACAATTGAAATTTTCCAGATAATGCTTCGGTGTATTGAGATGGGTGGGAATAATGGGATAGCTCGCATCAGCTGCGGAGGTGACAGTAAGCTGGAATCAGATCTCAATGCCTGCAAGGAAGTGTGCCTCTCCTCTCTCTCTCATTTGTTGCAATGGCGTTTGCTTGGTTTAAGCAGCATTGAACCAACGAAGGCCAGTGCCCAGCCCCTGATTCCAACTTTGAGCGGGCGTTCAAGGTGGTTGAGATAGAGTTGGCTTTCTTGTATGATATATTGTACACCAGCAACGCATTCCTCCATTACTATGAAGCGAGTAGTTCCAGCATCTGGGCATTTGCTTCGCTTATTGGGGTATGTTTTGTTGGGGGCAGTGGCTGTCATACCTGGGGCGAGGACAACGCGCCATGCTTCTCCCGGCAACATCATTGCGCACACAACAATAGTGGACTTTATTATCACCGGAGTAATACCGGTATCCCTAGCTCTACTGCAGTTGCTACGCTGCTGGACCTCAAACTGGGCGAGAGTTGTCTTTGCCTGTGATTGCGCTAGGAAGATTATGAAGGAGGACGAACCATGGGACCACGAAGTATCTGATGATGAAAGAACTACGGCGAAGGATGTGGTGATGTGGAGGTGGGGAATGAGACTGAGGGCATCTCTTATCAGGATTAATTGGTCTGACAAATTATACCAGTACCTCTGGCAAAATAAGCTCGGTCAGCAACTCAGCATTCATTAATTGAATCAATCAGCTCGCCCGGTCACTGCCGTCGGTGGTTATTCTGCGGATCCATGGAGAGCGGTCAGACTCTTTTGCTTCGCATTGCGCTGACAAATAAATGTGGACTCTACCTGGTCCGCATCATCCAGAAATTAAATGTCAGGTTGTGTTTGGATTGCAGTACATAGGCCGAGTGCTTCAGGAAGCATTGCGGGGCAGCAACACAGGGGGTGCCGTTGAGCTGCATGCTGATGTGAAGGAAGCCATTGGTGAGTTCGTTATTAGTAAGAAGATCAAGTCCAATGAAGTGAGTGGTTGGGCTTCCTGGCCTCCCACAATATAACCACTGGGAATATGGTTATGCCTCCTGGATCCAAAGTTCCGGGGTCGAAACTGCTAAAGATAATTTGTCTAATGAGATTTACGTGCCTTGTGTTCTGATGTGGCACATTGCAACGTGCTACTGTGAACTGGCGCAGCAGTGCGACGACCAAGGTTTCTCGCAGCGCACGGGCAACGACGATGCAAAGAAGCACCATTGCGTGGCCACGTATCTGTCCAAATACTGTGCATACTTGGTGGCTTCAGCGCCAGGATTACTCCCTGGGGGCTCTGACACTACAAAAGAGCAATGTACGCTGGAGTTAGGGAAGTGGCAATTTGGAGTGTACACAAGTTTGCAGACAGGTTGCGGGCAATGAAAGATTTTGACCAGGGCGAGTTCAGGCTAGACTTTCATCGTGGGTTAACCAGTGGCAATAATGACGCCTAGTACGCCGGATCCTCCATCTATGCGGCGGGTGTCAAGGTGGGGGAGCGACTCCACACAAGCATGCCTGCTGCTGCTGATCGGTGGAAATTGCTGGCGGAATTCTGGGTGAAGGCATTGGTGTACGCAGTGCCGTCGGACAAGGTGGAGGAGCACTTGCAGCATCTGTCGCAGGGTGGTGAGCTCATCACGCATCTCTGGGCTCTGCTCTATCACGCCGGCATCCACAAGTGGTGCCTCGATCCCCTGCCACAAGGCGTCAAGATGGGGTGGGATTACATCTTTCGGATTCGCTCCTGGGAGGACCTCGACTCGAATCATCATCAGGTATATACCTCTCTCTGCCTGCCGGTCTATCTAGCTAACTTTTTCTCTCTATATATATAGATAGATACATAGATTGATAGAAATGTATTATATATATCCGTTGTCATTTATTTACACACAGTAGTCGATGCTTTTTATTTGGCAGAAGAGTCCAGAGTCGCAATATAGAGCAGGTGATGCTGCTGCTGCTGATATAACTGAGATGATGACCGACGACGCCCGCCGTCTGGACGACGGCGCTTCCTCGAGCCGGCCGCCACCGCCCCCCGCCCCGTGAAGTACGTCTCGTCTAGCTGCTGTATGTTGATGTGCGTCGCCAGCCGTCCTTTGTCGCCTCCATTTGTCCATCTGATTCATTGAATAATACTCCGATCAAGAGAGAATTGAAGTGAATTATCGCCTCCATCGATCGATATCTTCGTGCGTTGTGTAACTTGATCTTACTGTCTTTTACGTGCTTCTCTTATTGCGTTGAACATATTTTCTATGTAAATACAACGAAATGTTAAACAACACTCGGTTGTTTTGGCAGCCGGCGACACTAGATCTTGTGGCTGCTAAGATCAAAATACCTCTTCTTCCATCTTCCGTACCATCTGTCTCCGTTGATGTTGTTTGCTTTGTGTTTCTGACATGCAATGCCCACTTCTTAGCGCTACTGTTTCGTAATCAAGAGTCACGCCTGATTTTTTGGTTGCTGTTTCATTTCGTTTCACTATTTTATTTCCCCTTCATCTTCTTCCCTGCGGTGCTCTTCACCGGTGAGCTGTGATTCAAAGAGTTTGCAAGTTTCGTTGCTTTTGCTTCCTTCGACTCCTGGAAACGTTCGTTGTTAGGGCATGCACATGCTATTTCTCGTTCTAGATGTCAGGTTCGTATTTATTCCATGGATCTGTTATCTTGTGTTTGGGGATGGTTGGAATTTCAGGCTTCCTTGTCTGACCTAGGGTTCGAGCAGGCGTTTCGCATTGATGGTTCGGATTTGCGTTCGATTTGCTGCTTTGGTTGTCATCCTTGTTGATGGCGTTCGATTAGTGATTGTGTGCATTTTAGGCTTCATCTCTAGTTACCGGTTGAGATTAGTGCAGTCCCTCACGCACGGCTTCCTGCCTCCCT
Source organism: Saccharum hybrid cultivar R570 (assembly GCA_038087645.1). Lineage (NCBI taxonomy): Eukaryota > Viridiplantae > Streptophyta > Magnoliopsida > Poales > Poaceae > Saccharum > Saccharum hybrid cultivar. Next base: position 6,720,358 of record JAQSUU010000198.1, read on the forward strand.
CGAGAAGGAGCCTGTGCCTGAGGCTGTTTAGCTTGGGAGTTATTTATCTCATTTAGACAAATGATATTTCCCTACCATTAGGAAGATGCTTTTATATGTGGATAACTGAATTGGCATTTTGTTATAAGGAGACTTTGACATATTAACTTCTAAAACTAGGTGATACCCCACGCGTTGTTGCGAAAACTTTGAAGTATGATTACAAAAAAAAACATCTTAGAACTGAAAATAAATCACTTGATCATAACATTTTGGGGAAAGAATTATTTGATGGCCATGTTTATTCTATCAATTTTGATCATAACATTTTGGGGAAAGAATTATTTGACGTCTTAGACTGGAAGAAGTAAAAAAATTAAATAAATGAATGGCCATGTTTATTCTATCAATTTTTATCATAGTGGGCATGAAAATGGGGACGTATAACAACTGAAGTTTATTGTGCCAGCAGCCAGCGGAATATGGACAGCTTGAACTATAATGTACCATGTTTTTCATAGATATCTAACTGAGGTTCCGGAGCTACTTTTTTCAAAATTCGTAAGTATGGGAAGTGCAGATATCGATCTTTACCCTGGGAGATATTAAAAGAAACTGATCACGACCTGGAAGAATAGTTTTGCTTGCTGCACATGTGTGCATGACTCATGAGTGCCTCTTTGAATGAACATACACCCGATCTACACTGACACACAAAAACATAGGCATGTAAAAATGTAAGAAACAGAGGGATACGAACCTAAAGAAATCCTAAAGAAAAGAATCATGAATTTGTGACATGTTTATTGAAATATGATAGTAGCTGCATCTACAGCCAATAGAAAAGGCACCCCGACATGCTCTTTGTCTCAGGATACTCAAAGCAGTAGGAAATCAATCTATCAATCTTGAAAATATAAACTGGTGATATATGGATGTGGTGGCAATTGTAACCTGAGGGGCATGAATTCTGGTTTGAATAGGAGGGCAAAAGTAGGGAGTGATAGGAACAACTGATAAAAGCTTGTAACAACAGAATGTTTTTGCCGCAACAATTTCAAAGTTGTTACTGCAACAGGCAAAATCATCCATTGAAACATCCAAAACTCTCTGATTTAAACATCCAAAGGTCTTATGGTGCAATACGGAGAAACAGATAACACAACATCGTAAAACAATTGCTGCAACATTGTCGACGACACTTCACCAATGTCCTCTCAAGTCGTCGAGCTTGTCCATGGTGGCAAGGTTGCCTGCATGCACTGCCCATCGGGCACTTGCAAGTTGCAATCCTTGCTGCTTGAGAAGGCCCATATATATCACCTTGAGTGACTGATCCTTGATTCTATATATTATCCTAAAAAACTAAGAAAATTCCTCTTTACCCACAAAAACATATTTATATATTTTCTATCTTTATCCTTGGACGAACTTAAGCCTTAGTTAGTACATATACTTCAGTTCCACTATAATTTGATTCTCTCAATTGAGAATCAAATTCATCCGTTAGGGTACACTAGTTATATACACTCTCTTTGCTTTCTTTTAATCTCTCAATTGGCAACATTTTGCATTGAGAAGAAACTATTGGATGAGATTGATATTGATGTCATCATCGCCAACGACTTTGCATCAAGGAATGTTAGAAGAAACTTTTAAGGTAAATTTGATATGTATAATCATTTTATATAAGTACTGCTTTTCGATACATGTTGAGTGCCAAAACAATTATATATGTGTGTGTTGAGTATTTTTTTTATCATATTCATATTTATATAAAGGGCTCTGAGTTTTGGTTGGGCTTCAAGCCCCGAATAACTCAGGACCAACACTGGACGTATCAGATTATTTTAAGAGATAGGAGCACCCGATATTATTAGACTCTGTCCAGATGTCTGGTCGCTAGCCCTACCGCTAGAGAGGACCGAAAAACTTGGAACCTTTGGATGAACTTCTACTAGGCTGAGAGATGGAGATTGCTTCGGTGCTGGCTGCGTGGGCCCAATGGGAAGCACTGAGAGTGTTTTTTTTGGCCAAACTGCCGGCCTACATACAGAAAGGGTCCACAATACTACCGGGTTCAGGCCGTCTAGGCCAAACTGCGTGCCGGCCTGCAGGCCTAAAGACAGCCTCCATCGTGCAATGGAAAAAAGTTCATATTACCTCATCAACTTTTACGAAAGTCTGCTTTTTCCTGTCTAAACTCTAAAATCGGGTAAACCTCTCTAAACTTTTAAAACCATTCGTTTTAGCTCTTGACTGGTTATAAGCGGTTTTCAAAAGCGGTTTTATCCTTTTCTTTTCTATTTATTTTGGCTGAATCTTTGAAAAATTATAGTAAATCACAAAATGAAAAGTTCAATTTTGTTGGACTCCACATAAGTAGATATACACAGTAAATATATAATATGGTATGCTTTAGTACAAATTTTTTATTATAGTTTTAGATCTATATTTTTCTATAATTAATTCATAGTTGCAGTTTCTATGATCTAATTATGGTGAAATTTTTATGGTGCAATTATGGATTTATTTAGGTGTATGCTTGTTAAAAAAGTATTTATAAATCTATAACTAAATAATACATGATCCAATGAGTATAAAAATTTTACTGCAGTTTATGCATACAATAATTAGCGCACCATAAAAATTTCATCACAATTGGACCATAGAAACTACAGTTATGAATTAATTACAGAAAAGCATAGATCTAGAGCTACAACAAAAAATTTATACTAAAGCATACCATATTATACAACAAAAAATTGAACTTTCCATTTTATGATTTTTCTATGATTTTATCAAAGATTCAACCAAAATAAATAAAAAAGAAAAAGATAAAACCGTCTTTGAAAACCGCTTATAACCGGTCAGGGAGGTAAAACGAACGGTTTTAAAAGTTCAGGGAAGTGGTTTATCCGGTTTTAGAGTTCAGGGAGGAAAAATAGATTTTTGCAAAAGTTGAGGCGGGCAATGTGGCCTTTTTTCTCATCCAATTAAGATCAGGCTTGCCAAATTGCTGGACTACAGGGAGCACCTAAGTTCTGGCTTCCTTCCCTCCAAAAAAACCCCTAAGTTCTGGCTTCCAATTCTCAAAAAAAAAACCTAAGTTCTGGCTTCCAGGGCCACCTAATAGTAAGCAGCGATGAAAACGGTACGGATATTTTCCGACCGTATTCGAGATCGAATCCGTTTAGAGAGGTTTAGATATATCCGTATCCGAGTCCGAATATTCAATATCCGATACCGTATCCGTATCCGAATACCCAAATCGCATATTTATGATGTCGATATCCAATTGTATCTTATCCGGCATGGTTGATACTATCCGTATTCGAATCCGAATCCGAATCCGAGCAGAAATATGAAAACAAATGTGATATCAGCGATATCCGTCCGTATCCGATCCGTTTTTATCATAACATTAAGGGCCGGCAGGCAGGAAGCAGTAAGCCGTAAAGCACATGAGAACTGAGTGAACGTGCTAGCTCAGTTGGTGTGCACTGTGGGTTTGCAGGCTCCCCGCCCGGGTTCGATGTCCACCATCGGCACCGGGTGCCTCGCCGGAAACAGTGTTTCCCTTTATAATTTTTATCTTTTAGCCGTGTTTTCTTAGCCCTATATATAGGTTGTAGATTTAACTTATGTACCAGAGGTGTGTGTATCTTTTAACCATGTTCTCTTAGCCCTGTATATAGGTTGTAGGTCTAGCTTGTGTACTAGAGGTGTATGGTGTGAGTTAGTGCATGAGTTTGAAGGTTGGGGCAATAAAAAAAAGCTGTAAAGCACACACCTCCATCTATCTATATGTTTTAGACTCCATGTAGAGAAGTTCAGAGTTAGTAGTCACAAAAAAAGGAAGTTCAGAGTTAGTGAGTTACCATAAAAAAAATAAGTTTTAAATTACGTCAAACTCAGAAGAGATCCAGGCTGAGACAGGATGAGGCCACTTCCTTTTCCCTTGGACTTGCCTTCTTTTGGCTTGTTTTGTTGCTCCACTAGCTACGGTCTCGATGGCGTGCACCTTTTGCTTCATGCGCCAAACGGCCAAAATTCGTGTCAGTGGTTTCCTAGGTTTTTTTTAAGATAATTAAATCACCAAGTTTGCGCAGGTTGGATGCTTCCCTTTACTGGGTTTTAATTATTATTTGCTTTTTCTTTTTTCAGCGAGGTGACTGTTTTAGTTTCCAGGGGTGGCAGGCAACTCACTATCTTGTGAAAAGCCATGCTAAGTGGGCGCTCCTTGCGCCAAACTGCTTGTAATTATTTATGCTTCTACCTTATCAATGAAAGCCGGCAACGGATCTTTCGAAAAAAAAAAAGCGAGGTGACTGTTTTTCTGATCGGTGAACGACTGTGTTGCGACTTGTGAGGTGGTGTGTTTCACCCGTTGCCGCTGGAGTCGGTCACTGGGGGCTGGAGGGCTCGGGCGCTCGGCGCTGGGGTGTGATGATGGTGCCAATTTCAGTTGTTGGTGCTTCGCTTGGCGTTGCATGCGCGCCGCTGCTGTGCCGCTGAATTGCTCCTCCGTTTCTTTCTCATCTTTGCAGAACAAACAACTTGTACTGCCACCACTATAGCTAGTACGATGTACTTCTCCTCTAAGGAAAGCAAGTACTAGTAAGCTACGACCCCGTTTAGATGCCAAAAATTTTGCCAAATTTTTCAGATTCCCCATCACATCGAATCTTTGGACGCATGCATGAAGTATTAAATATAGATAAAAAATAAAACTAATTACACAGTTTAGACGAAATGGACGAGACAAATCTTTTAAGCCTAATTAGACCATGATTGGACACTAATTGCCAAATAACAACGAAACTGCTACAGTATCATTTCGCCAAAAATTTTGCCAACTAAACAAGGCCGAGCATAGTACGATGAACCAACCGGCCCGTCGACAGTAGTGGAGCCTCACGCATCGATCGAGTAGGAGTACCGTCACGCTTGTGACTCACGCGATGCCCTCCGATCCGTTTCGCTATTATTCTTTCTTCCTCCCTTGCGCAAGCAACGTCGTCGTCGTTGGATGGTTCCGGCCGGCTTTTCTGAGGTCTGGTTGCATGGTGACACGGCGCCGGCCGTGGCTGTGCTGTGCAGCTCGTGCTTCTTTACGCTGGTCCTCGTGACGACCCCCTGTCCCCCTTGCTCGTCTCATCGCCAGCGCCACCAGTCGATCTCCCATCCTCAGTGAGCAGTCCAGCTTCGACGTCGAGAAGGGCCTCGATCGATTCCGGCCGGCCCCCACATTGCAAGCCGATCGGCGGTTTGGCTGCTGGGGCGAAGCGAAGCCGTACGCTCTGGTTTTTGGTACGCACGCACCCGACGACGACGACAACGACATCATGGGAGGGGTAAAAGTATCGCGCAACTTGGCGATAAACAAGATGGCCAGTTGCAGGTGCCGGCGGGCGGCGGCCCTGATGCGATTGATCCTCGCCAGGTTCATGCACCCAGCCGGGCACGGGACGACGGCCCCGCGCGCAGGGGCGAAGCCACGATAAAACATCGCTGGGGTCAAGTGGCTATACTTATATCCCGTTTAGCAGGGTTCCGGCTCTAGCTCTTCATGCGAAGCAGCTTCTTTGATAGTTGTAGGAAAAAGGTTTGGTAAAAACAGCTCTAGTTACTGTTTTGTAATAGTGTATATTAGGTTTGTGAAGAGAATCCATTTTTTTCAGCTCTAGCTCCTTAAAAAAACAGTTCCAGTTCTTTTGGACTCCTTGCAGGGAGCCGCACAAAGCCGGAGCTAGAACTCTGCCAAACTGGACATATTGCGATAATAGTATAATAAAATAACATGATAACATAACCCTAATAATCGATAAAATAACAAATGACATTTCGTGACAAATCATAATGTACTTTGGTTGCTTATTAAATTAGTTGGCGATCTAATAATCTTTTTTACATTGAGAATTTGCAAGCAGCCATACATAAAAAAATCACTAATTTTATTACTTTAACGTTTTGCTGGAATAAGAAATAGGAGAAAGTTTCTTAGTCCAATACAAGCAACGAAATGACATGTTTGCTTACGATTTACGAATATATATTAGACGATGCTATTGTACTCCCGTTTCACCTACGAGGTAAGATTCAAATAAATCTAAACTCTTGATTTTTGTCTTTTTAGAATGCATGCAATAAATAAATAGGAGTAATTAAAATATTTTTTCTTTTAGAAAGAACATCCCAGAAATCTTGGCGCTTAAGTCGATCCCAATGGCGCCTCCGTCGCTTTTTGTTTCCTATTCAGCATTTTCCATCTCAAGTCCAAGCCACCATGGGCATTTGCGGACCCAAAGCAAGGCACACAGACGCGAGAAGCCGAGAGGCAAGAACGACATCAGTACATGACAAGGCAGGGAAAGGCAAGGCCGACTCGTAGCGTTGGATAACCGGAGCGATCAGAGTAGAAGGGGAGGGGATCAAATTGGACTACTACTGGACCTGCTGCATGCGTTTTTGACATGACCGTTAACTTGTCATTTGATTGGCTATCGGGCTGCCGGGGTCAGAAATATTTTTGACCGGGGTCATAAGCGGTGAACGATCGCAGGATACTGGACGTTAGCGCAAGGTTGTCGGGGTCGGCCGACCCCGACGCCATAACGTAGATCCGCCACTGCCCGCGCGACTAGGCCCCTCGCAGAAAGAAAAAGAATGCACTGCACCTATGTTCCCCAGTTCTTTAACATTTTGTTTCGGCGCATGTATATGTATATCTATCTAGAGGATATCTGACTTGATTCCAGCATCTGGTGGTGAGTTCATGTGCCGACTAGGGGTATATCCATCGTCCAAATCGATCGACAGTACGTACGCTGGATTGTACTGTATAGCTTGTTATGATTCGCGCTTTCTTGCAGATAATGGAGTTCTAGAAAGCATCAAAACGAACACTGATATGGTAGTAGTATAGTAACCTTGCGTGTAGAGAAAATTAAGGATGAGCGCATGAGAGCGAGAATCTTTTCTAGTTCATCTCAACTAATCAAACTAAAGGATGATAGCAAGAATCTGATCTATATAAGGCATCCAAAGGATCGGACCGATATATCTGGAGATCGACAAAGTCACTGTAGACGTAAGACGTGCCACACATCAAACTAAGAACTTAAACTTAAGTGGACAGGTTCCACCATAAGAAACCTAGCCAGCTTAATTACGCTCAATTCGCAACAAATACCAGCTTAAGCTAAATAAACTGAAAAATAGTTATTTAGCACAGGGAGGAGAGTCGGCCACCCTGTGCTCTGGTTAGTAATCACTACTCCAGGAAACTTAACCGAGGCGGGCGAAATGACTTAACCGAGGCGGGCAAACCAACCGCCTCGGTCTAAAGGTCACGGTTAATCGTGGCCTTAACCGAGGTGGGCGCCTTGCAAATGCCTGCCACGGTCAATGAATTAAAAAAACAAAAAAAAAGCCCAGAGCCCACCGGCGAGCTCGCCTGCTCCGCGCGGCCCCACCGCCGCCGCCGCATCCCCGCGCAGATCCGGCGTCCCCGCGCCGAGCTGCCGCCGGATCTGGCCAGCGAAAGGAGGTCCGCCTACATGGCCCCCAGCGTAGATCCGCCGCCGAGGGCGCAGATACGACGCCGGGAGGGCCCCGCGCGGCCCTCGCTCGCGCGCCCGTCGTCGTAGCCGCCAGCGCTGGTCCGCTGACGTGGCCCCCAGCACAGATCCACCGCCGGCGGCGCCGCCGCCGGGAGAGCCCCGTGCAGCCCTTGCACGCGCGCTCGCCGTCGTAGCCGCCAGCGCCAGTCCACCGTCGCCGGTAGAGCCTGCGTGTGCGCCCGTCGCCGTAGCCGCCGCGCCGGTAGTCCGCTGCCGTAGCCGTAGCCGCCGCGCCGCAGCCGGGAGTCCGTGCCACGCCCGGGCCCCCGGGGCTGCACCGCTGAGCCTGGAGGCCACGCCTGCGCCCGCGAGGACACGCTGCGCCAGCGCTCGCAAGACCGGGCCTTCCACCACCACAGCTGAGAGAGGCGAGGGAGAGAAGAGAGTGAGAGAGGTGAGCGAGGGAGAGAGAAGGAGATGGGGGCCGGCCGCTCGATCTGTCGAGCGTAACTGCACGAGGTGGGGAGAGAAGTGAGAGGAAACCCTAAGTGTTGGGTTATATACGAGCCCGGTAGACTGGTAGTTATGAGCTTTGCGTTGGTTCGAAGCTGGGCCAGTATTTTTCGAGACAGGCCCTCCATAAATAGATTAACCGAGGCGGTTACCTTATAACAACCGCCTCGGTTAATGCCTATTAACCGAGGCGGTGCCGGTTGTCTTATGTTGTCCACCTCGGTTAATAATTAACCGAGGCGGTTGCTTGGCTGGCTGCCCTGCCACGAATAACCGAGGCAGGCATCCGGCCCAACCGCCTCGGAGCCCGTCTTGAAAACGCCTCGGATAAGTTTTTGTGTAGTAGTGAATAGTAGTCAAATTAGACCATAGTCCACACTCCACACAATTATATGAACTTGTTCAAATATTAGCAATATGGTGTAAGGATTTCTAAGCATTCAATCTGGTCAACCACTAGATAGCACAACCATTAACTGTGCCAATTAAAGCAAGTATAATAATGCTCCTATAGTCAAGCTAGTCATTGTTGATGCAAAGGAGAGAAGGAAAAGAGAGGAGAGTTTGGCTCTCATGCAATCAACAAGCTAGGCACGAGATCCTATATATGCAGTGGAGGGCCTAGATAACAAGTGTATGCATGTGAGGAGAAATAAGAAAGAAAATATGGGACAAGATACCACATAATAATAAAAAGTTGTTTGTAAACAAACACAAGACAATTATTGTATAACTTGGCTTTTATAATTTGACTTATAGCCCAACACTTGACTTTATTGTTGGACTTGCTCTTAGCCTAGCCTAACTGCTTTTAATCAGAGGCATGAAAGACCTTTCAGTCTCTACTTAATTATTTGCCTTAAAAGTTCTAGAAGTTTTCATGCATATTTATCAATGGAGTGAGTAGTTTTTCTAATCCATGTTTCACATGACCTTTAGAGATTGACTAGCTTCGACGACCGCTCCTGGATCCTGCTTCGCCGGTAGAATTATAATTGAACAATGTGTCGACCCTTATTGTTCATCACAAGTGAAAGCTATCACTGCAAGCTCTTTCATTAACCAGATAGTATATAAATATAGGACCACACCAGGGTAATCCATGAGCTATTTGTTGGGTTGTTCCTCTACATGAAGGATGATCTTGACTCTTGAGCCCAGCAAAGCAGCCTAAATGGTGCTCACACAGCCCCAGTTCCTGTGAGTTGTTGATTTCAGTTGGAATCAACGTGGAGATCGATCTTGGAAGGAATAAAAATCATAAAACCCTATAGCCTCCATGGTTGATTATAGTGGAAGCTTGGTGTGGACAGGTTGGTCTCGTGGTTTTTACTCCTCGTCTTGAGAAGGTTTTCCACGTAAATCGGTGTGTCTATTGTGCTTGTGATTATTAATTCCTCAGCTAATCTGATGGTAGATATTCTCCTCATGATTTATCGTAAGACGAGAGATTAATTGTGCATTGTTTCTACCCTTTTATCCCAACACTATTATAGTAACTATCTCAAGCTTTGGGTGCCAGCCAACCTTATCTAAGATGCTCTGTTGTGGCGAGGTGCCTCAGACGATAAGCTCTGATCCCATGGCATTAAGAGGCACCAAAAAACTTTCTCTCACTTAATGAAAAACGCGCTTGACACATTCTCAAAAATAACATCAACAAACGATGGGTAGATTGATTGGTGGTGGCCCTGCTAGGATGATAACAAAGCTAGCTACGATGGAGGCAGGATTTGAACATATATATAGGGCTATTCAAGACGACAACAACTAAATAGACGTTTATTTTATGATACAAAAGAAAGATTTTTTTAAAATTAATATTACAAAGAAAAAGGAACAAAATTTAATTACCGCTAGGTCTCTAACCTTCACCCGGTCAATCTTTCTTTGATCGAAAAAGAATCATGATAGTAAAGTGCACTAGCGGTCCTCGAACTTGTTGTACTGTGTCATTCTGGTTCTTAAACTTACAAATCGACCGTTCAAGTCTTTAAACTTGTTCATCTGTGTCATCCCGGTCCATAAACTCTCAAATTGCTCGTTTAGGTCCTCAAACTTGTTTGGCTATATCATCTAAGTCTCTAAACTTGCAAATCACCCGTTGAGGTCTTCAAACTTGTTCAGTTGTGTCATCCTGGTCTCTAAATACGTACTGTAAACTTGTAAATTCAATATATATTTATATAACTATTCAAAAATTATAAATCTAATTTTGTTAGACTCTTGGTAACATGTACTTTAAATTAGAATAAAATAAGTCACTATGTACTTTCTATTTTAAACTCTATAGCTCAATAACTAAACAGGCACATATATTTTTAGGATTTATAAAAATATACGTGTCTATTTAGTCATTTAACGACAGAGTTAAAAATAGGAAGTACATGATGATTTTTTTATTCTAATTTAAAGTACATGTTACTAGGAGTCTAACAAAATAAGATTTATAATTTTTCGGATAGTTCTATAAGTATATATTGAATTTACAAGTTTACAGTATTTAGGGTCCGGATGACATAACTAAACAAGTTTGAGGACCTAAACTGGTGATTTGCAAGTTTAGGGACCTAGATGATACAACTGAATAAGTTTAAGGATCTAAAAGAGTGATTTGCAAGTTTAAAGACCGGGTTGGCACAGCCGAACAAGTTCGAGGACTGCGCCAGTGGACTTTACTCATAATAATAGGAACCAAGGAGATGAGATGAGATGATAAAATGAAGACCAATCCTAAATAAATAGATGTCATTGAGATAAATGTGCATGGAGGGAGAATAAACAAGCAAAACACTAACACCATTTATTAACCAATCTATAGAAATTATGCTCCTATAACATGAATACAATGTTAACACTAGTGCAAAAATGATTTTTTTAGACGTGGTCAAAATCAATTTCTAGGAATATGGTCGTAAAAACCAACACTATGCCACCGATTGTAAAAACAGTTCATTTCTAGCGACGGGTCAACAGCCCGACTCTAAAGAAGAATATCTAAGAACGGTTGTCTTAAATAACCCGATACTAAAACTGCAGGTTCACAGACGGTGAAGTTGTGTGAACCCATATTGAAACGGCATATACAGAGTCAGACGGCTTAAGCAACCAGCCTTAAAAATGATTTTTAGGCATAAAAAAAATGCTACGACCGTCGCCGCGCTGCACCACCGTACAGCTACGGCCATTCCGTGCCGCATCACCGTATCTACCACCGTTCCGTTGCCATATAGAAAATAAAGCCGGCGAGCACGCCATTGTCGTGCCGCCGCGCAGCTACGACCGTCAGCGCTGCACCACCATGCTGCTACCACAGCCGGCGCTGCACTGCTACAAGCTACCGCGCCTGGCCAGCACACCAGCGCCTGGCCAGCACACCGGCCAGCTCACCGGCGTCGCACCGCCGTCCCCAGGTAGCACACCGGTGCTGGGCCGCCACGCCTGGACAGCTCGCCGGCGCCACAACGCCGCGCGCACCGCAGCACGGCATTCGCTGGGGCGGTGGGTCCCATAGACATGGGAAGTTAAAGCCACTACACGTTCAAACTTTAAATTGCTTGGGCGCGTACTAACTTTCTGGCTTATAAAACGACCGCTACTGAAAATCTAGTTCCCTTTCTAGAAACGGGTGAGTTAAAAGAACTGTCTCCAGAAATCGTATTTTAAAGGCGGGTGTCTTCGTATAACCGTTTCCGAAAATAGATATATTTTGGAGCGATTTTCTTAGCAGCACTGTCCCCAAAAATCGTATTTTCAGATGCGGTTCTCTTAACAAAGCCGCGCCTAGAAATATATTTTGACACTGAACTTATCTGTTCTTGTATATGTTAATAGTGTTATGTTTTCAAAAGTTTGGACATAACTAGATAAGTTTAAATCAAGGATAAACCTAAAGTGGGCTATAATTTGAAAGGGCGACTAAAATACAATAGCACTGTCGGCCCATGGTAATCCACTGATGCAAAACATGGGCTGCGCAGCGCAGGAAACGACCATGTGTGCCTACGGTGATTGCAATCTTATCATCGGCCGGCGAGCTAGGCAAGGCAACCTTTTGATCCACTCGGCGGCGTCGGCGGGGGCAGCCGACCGGGCAGGCATTCCAGCGAGAGCTGACTAGCGGATCAGGTCGGCCGGGCGGCCCCGAAGAGCGAAGAGATGCCCGTGCCCCAGTCCCGCACCCTGTTCGTTTCGCTGGTTTATTGTGCTGAAAGTACTGTTCGTTGGTTTGTTGTGAGAAAAAATTACTGTTGATAGCTGCTGATTCTACTGATAAGTAAAAAAAAAAAAAGTGCCGGTCTTTCCACTTGCGGTTGGTAGCGGCAGCACCTTCCCTAGGTACCATAGCTATAGTCCTGTCCAGGGCGCGCGGGCGCCGGGCGGTCCCCCCGCGGCACCCCGCCACACGCCCCGAGAACCAATCACGGCGGCCGGCTGCCTGGCTCCTCACCCCCCGCCCGCTCTTTTAAGCCCACCACGCCCACTTGCAGCAGCCGCAGCACCACCACCAGTCCAGTTGCCGTAGCTTTACGCGTGAACGCACGCGCGCATCTGCCAAAACCCACGTCCCTCCCGGCCACCGCGCGCGCGCGTGCCTCGTCGTCGTCCTCTCCTCCCTCGCTCAGCTGACGACCTCCCTCTCCCCTTCCCTTCAATTCCCGGCGGGCGGACCCTTTCCACGCGGGGGCACCTGCACTGGCCGGCCGGGACGACTTAATCCCGGAGAGATAGAGAGAGGTATAGGGGGTTGTTGTCGGCATCATGAGGCGCTTCCTGCCGGTCGGCGGCGGCGGCGGGGAGCCGTCCTCTTCCTCCTCGTCGGGCGGGCAACACCAGCAGCAAGGCGGGCTTGCGGGCCAGAGGGCGGCGGCGGGCCTGCGGTACCGAGGAGGCGACATCTCGCTGGGGCACGAGCATGCGCACGACGACGGACACCGTCACCTTGATAGGCAGACCACCGATGGGTCCATGGACATGCTGGCGCGGCACAGCAGCTCGCCGGTCGGCTTCTTCTCCAACCTCGTGGTGGACAACGGTGAGTCAGATACTCCGGCGTTCAATCGCCTTCATCAATTTCCATGTGCTTTAAGCGATTTGGGGGCATGTTTTTTTTCCGCCACGAATTGGTCCCTCACCATGATTTTAGTTTTGTCATGCATCACACGAAGGAACGAACAATTTGGCTAGTACGTAATGCCTAATAATGGCGACATTCATCCACCCAACTCTTTCGAGAAACGGCCAATTCCCTTCCCCTGTGTGGATAATGAAGAAGCAGGCCGAACCGGCGAAGGCAGAATACGCGCCGGCCGCCGCAAAAGGAAATCTACCGGGGCTCGTTTAGTTTGCGAAATCTTTTTGAAAAAGCACCGTAACACTTTTTGTTTGTATTTGACAAACTTTATCTAATCATGGATTAAGTAGACTTAAAAGATTTGTCTCGACATTTATAGATAAATTATGAAATTAGTTATTTTTTACCTATATTTAATATACTATACATGTGCTGATATATGCGATGTGACGGGAAATCTTGAAAACTTTTTGTATTTTGATGTGAACTAAACATGGCCCGGCTATAGTGCACCGGCCACTAGCTAACCAGTTGCTGCAACTTGTTCCGTGTCGTGCACTGCCCAGCTTTACCTGCCGGTTTTGGTTGATTAAAGAAGGGAGCAGGTACCGGATCGGAATTTTGCTAGATGAGGCCTAGCCGGTTTTGCACAAACAGATGCGCGCGCGGCTTTTTGCTGGCTGCTGCCGCCCCTTGCCACGGCCCATGGAGAGGGCAGTGGCGGCATCTTTTACAGTTTCATCAACCTGTCATAGTAGTTACTTTAATATCTGTCTTGCATGCATTTAAGATGCCATAGATTTCGGTCACATGTACTCACTCACATGGTGGTTAATATGGATTAGCTTTTGTTCAGCATGAAATTACAGACCCTTAATTAGCTACTGAACAGTAGAACAAAGTTTGCATCAAATCTCAAATTGCAGTATGCATATAACATAAAAGCAACATGTTTTCCCCTCACATGTTACCCTATTATACATATGGCCTTTTCTATATGACCCCAGCTCTACTAACAACTTGCTAGAGGATGGAGAACTAAAGGGTTATATAGCGGTGCAGCTGTTCTCTCTATTGGCGTCTTCTTGATAGTGAAATGTGGGGTCTGAGATTTTGAAAGTCAAACTTTTATTCTTTTTACTTGTACTTTTGTATTCACATGTCTACAGTTGCCTCATTTTCTAATCCTAGTAGCTCATTTTTTATTAAAGTTCTGTTTGCCACTTGCACACTATGTTGATGTGTTTTTGCGCCCTTGCCTTCCTTTTATATATCCATTCATTAATTTAGATCAGTTGTTGCAAAGTCATTATGCATGTACAATATGTCCTTTGGTAGAGAATACTATACACATATAATCTTGAATACATACCGGCCAGCTAATTGAGAAGAGTGTGAGTTGGTCAAGAGAGGATAACTCTAATTTATTTCGTCCATTGGTTGTTTTTGCACTGGAGGATAAGAAAACCATCCATTTGCTTGTTCACTTGGACTGAAAATAAGCGATTGAAAGTACTGTTGGTTGATTTATGTGAGAAAAAACTGCTGGCTCGCTGAAAGCTCAAGCGAACATAGAGTCAAACATATAAATACCTCGCAGGTTCTGCCAACCTACCACGTACAATTGTCCTTATACTAATGCCTATATGCTAATATTCATTTCACCTTATTAGTTGCTACTGAGCAATCTATACAAATATAGTATGATGGGAAATGCTAAACTGTGCATCATCCTTAACTAGAGTACTATATGTAGAAATAAAAAATAAATAAATATGTGATAATGGAGGAGCACGATTTGATGTTGACATGGCCTCCTTTTGGCAGATTAGAAACCATCCATGATTCATTTGACGCCGGCCAAACAACTGCAGTTTATATCCTCAACATATATAGTCCACATGTACTTAATTAGTCGGATTGGCTTATGTAACTTCAATTTTTTTCATATTGCTTAAACTATCCTAAAAATCCTAGGAACCCTTATATTACTATTTGGGACATGGAGAATAATTTTCAAGAGAAAGAGAGAAACAAAACTTACATTTAAACTCTACGATGCAAATAGTAAAGATGTTTGATGCCAAAGGATGCTAGCTCAGTTAGCTAGTAGTTCCGGAGGCACCCCTCAGGTCCTGAGTTCGAACTTCCATGGGGGCGGATTTCAGGCTGAGGGTAAAAAAATCCCCTCGCTCGTCCTAGGCCAAGGCACAGGTTAAGAGACGGCTCGGGTCTAGGCTCCCTGTGTACGCACAGGTTAAGAGACGACCCTCTCACGGAGCTTGGCTCCCTGTGTATGGATGGGGTAGGGGTTCAGGGATTTTCTTGATCTGCGTGAGAATACCTTCTTCTTAAAGCCGGAATATCCGGAGGCTGTCTAGTCCCCGCGGATCGAGTTTTTGTAAAGATGTTTTGAGGCGAAAACCATCACACCATATATATGTGTCAATAGAATTTGTGTGCTCTAAATTGAAAAGCAGAATTTGTTGTCTATAACGAGAAATGGCCGATGATGGTAGACATTGCTTCAGCTATCTCTTAGGGAAAGTAAGTAAGTATATATTATATTATATTATATTATAATATATATATATATATATATATATATATATATATAGAGAGAGAGAGAGAGAGAGAGAGAGAGAGAGATTGGCTGTATATATTTTAGGTGCCTGTAGCCATGTACACAACCTACATTAGTTGTCTACTAGAAAGAGATACTCCTAAATAAGAAACGACTTGTATTCTCTCTTTGTAGCAGTAAGATTTTGCTTTTGCGGATATGACTGCGCTATTGGTGCGAGAGTGAGACAGACAAGGTGGATTGGATGGCATCACCTACGGTACATTGCCCTACTGACGATACTTCTTTCAAACCGGTCAATGCTACCCGAATGAATGCGTCCCACATGGCAGGGTTGGCTACTGCATGCTATCTCTCTAGGGGCGAGTTGAACAAACAGTCCACTAGATTCTTGTCTAGCTAGATTGGCCAGCAGCAGTAGTGAATTATATGATGCTTACACTAATTAATGGGGGGTCTTCATTAGTGGCGCAAACCCTAATCAAGGCGGCCACTTGTCTTAATCAAAGGCAGGGACCACATGGCACGCCCACTTGGCTGCGGTGGGCCCGGCGCTGTCTGCAGTCCAGGTTCAGCTGACGGCTCCACCGTGACGTCACCGCCGTTTTGCCAAAAATAGTAGCCTATATGCAAGTTGCAAAGTGGATTGGCGCTTTGTGCGCTCCTCGAAACGTCCATGCCGTATATCTGGCCGACGTCTTCCATTATTCTGATCTCAGTTCCGTGTTTAGTTTGAACTTTGAAGAGCTAGCACCGTGTTGCATACTCTTTTCAGAAGGCCACAAGTTTGTAAATTAGCTAGTTGCCCACTGGTTCAGATCATGCATTAACTATCTTGGCAAGTTGACAGTTTTTTAATCTTTCGAAGAAGTCGACAGTGGTTTTTCTAAACAATGCGCGGCTGGTTTTGGTTGGAATAAACTACGCAGGGTACCCACGCTCAAATAAAGCCGGAGGCAGTGGTGGCGGCGAAGGTCAGCGTGATTTTCCTTCAACGGCCAACAATAGCAGTGGCAGCAGCAGCAGTGGCCGGAAGATGAAGCCGTCGTCCGAGTTCAACTTCACCGGCGGGGCGCAGCAGGGCCACCAGGGCGCCGCCGCGGGCCACCTGTCGCGGATCTCCGAGGACGGCGCCTTCCCGGCCGGCATCATTGGCGACCGCGCGGCGGGTGGCCGCGGCTCTGGCGAGAGCAGCAGCGGTGGTGCCACGGCGGCGCGCTCGTACTCCGGCGGGTTCTCCATTGTTGGGCCGTGGGAAGAGTCCAGGGACATCATTACCACCCTCGGCGCATACGACCCTCAGGTATGGAAGACTACACATTTACGCATACCGCAACTATATATATGTATGTTGCAATGCACGTTCTACCTAGTAAGCTGCTTTGATTTTCTTTGCCACCAGTTAGTGTTGTTGTCGTCCCGTTCTTTGTGTTTGATGGATCTGCGTGAATAATATGCAGTTTAGCGGCGCCATGGCGGGTACGACTCTGGAGATGGCGGGCATGGACAGGTACATGCAGCTGCAGCAGGACCAGGTGCCATTCAAAGTGCGCGCCAAGCGCGGGTGCGCCACGCACCCCAGGAGCATCGCCGAGAGGGTGCGTACGTTTGTACTAGCTCATATATCCCAAAATACCTCTATGATCAGGGTTGTTTCGCATGCAGCAGGAGCGATTATATTCACCGTCATTTATGTATGGTGCAGGAGAGGAGGACGAGGATCAGCGAGAAGCTCAGGAAGCTGCAGGACCTCGTGCCCAACATGGACAAGGTAATAACTACTGAGTTGATCTATTGCTATGAACTATGATGCCACAACTTAATTACATACATTTCCTTGGATAATGAAATAAATTATTCCGGCTTCAACCTCTTTATATTTATATATACAAGAGGCTAGGCGTCAGAACACTCGGATAGATAGATCGATGACCATTGTGCAAAGCAGTTCTCCCTTAGGTATAGTTTTGGGCATATACCTGCACGAGGCAGCAATATATAACTAGCTTTACTGAACACTAAGGCGAATGGATACTTAACTGATCAGTGATCTTGCTTACATGTATCGATGCCACAGCAAACGAGCACCGCGGACATGTTGGACCTATCAGTTGAGCACATCAAGGGCCTGCAGAGCGAACTGCAGGTAATTTACATTCCTGAGCATGTATACAAATATGTTACTGTATGTTTTTTCTAGAGAGAATGCAATGATCTGAAGACGAATGCGTTTCAGTTTCGACTGATCACAGGCGGGTATTCTTGACAGCACACAAATTAAAAGGCCATTTAATTTGATATCTTTCTTGATCGATCGTCAGGAATTACGCACATACTGACCATAGCTCCAATCCGCAGGCTCTGAAACACGAGCAGGAGAAGTGCACCTGCTGCCGAAAGCGATAGCGATTCACAATAGGGGGGCAAGAACAGAAACGCGTCCATCTTTAACGGTTGATACCTTCAGTTTCCTTGATGTGAGGAATTGTACATGGATGAAGCCATCTTCTTGTTCTAAAGATAACGTCTTGATTGTTGAGAGTCCTAATTTTAGTTATTAGCACACAATGGGAGTGCATTTGGCGCGGCCCACGGATGGAGCCTGCATAGCGTTCTACCATTTCCAAAGCAGTGATGATCCACATATAGCCGTGGTCGACTAGCTGGGCAGTGCGAAAATAGGCAAACCCTTCTGTTCTGATACTTTGGTTTCTTCTGTTCTGGTTGATGTTCGACTTGAATTTTAGATTTCCTTTTAGGATATATCTGAAAACAATTTTGCTATTATTATTATTATACAAGTAGCCTGATTTTACTTTGTGTTCTTAAGAAGAGGATATTGCTTTTATGCAGAAAATGATGTAATTCTTGTTCCGTCTCTATAGTCAAATATGTAATGTTTGACCAAGTTCATATGAAAAAATATCAATATTTATGACGCAAAATAGATATAGTATAAAACTATATATATTATGTATGGGTAGTGAAATTTAGAATGGTTTGACTCAGTACTATACATGTACTCTTTTTCATAACAGAGGGAACATTTGTATTAGACCAGCGTGTTGCTTAACTAGATTATCATTTTAGCCACATCGCGGAGCTCCCAACCGTCGCCCTCGCTCTCTCCCACGACACTGCCTCAGTCCCCCTCCTCTCTTCTAACTGGTGATATTGTCAATGGATGGAGGAGTGGGGACCCGATCATCTCTTCCCCTAGGTTTATTGATCCTTGTTAATCTAGGGTTTGGTTTCTAGTGTCATGGACGAGGTGGCGGCGACAACAGTACTTTAGAATAAGGTCTCTCCAGCCTCTCCCTACCTCAAATAACTTTCGATTTGGCGTCGTCGAAGGGCCAGTCAAAGTTTGGTCCGTTAGATCTGTTGGTCGTCTCCAGATCTTAGCATTTTATGTGCTTATCATAAAAAGCAGTTGGTTGTCTTTCCATGCGACGATATCGACCTCTTCTTTTGGTATGTTCTAAAACAAGGTTTGGCATCTCCAACACTTTGTTTTGATAGTGAAGGAGTAAGTTTGTGTTTTTTGGAGGGTCTTCTAGCTGATGTTCTTTCAGTGAATATTAAATCTCGTTGTTAGCGACGATTGGCTTTTGCGGTCTTGAAAACCTTGTTTGACGAGGGTGTACGCAAATGTCGTTTTTCTTTGTTGTCTTTTCAGTCCGGTGGGCAGTGGACGATGAAAGGAAGAAGTCGATTGATTTGGTCTTTGATGTACTTTTATTTTTTAGAGATCATTTTGTGTCTTGTCGTTTATCTTTTATACTAGTCTTTTGGTTTCCTTGAGATATATCAGATCCGAAGCACTCTTTTGAGTGTCTATAAAAAAAAGTGACAATACCTTTTTATAAGATAGCTCAAGTTTTGCCGTAAGATTTAAAGAACTAGTTAGAAAATAAAAACAAGTGATGGTTTAAGGATACCTAAGTACAAAACCCAAACAACACGGAGAGCAGTCGAAAAATGTTACACACCCTAGCACCCACGCCACCATGACTACCACTACTCAGAAAAACAACTAGCGCCAGAACACTCCTACACTTCCTACAACAATTAACTCGCTGATTGGGAGAGCAGATTGAGCACGACTACAAAACACTCCGCTGGACAAATCACGAGCAACTCGCTCAGATTAATTAGGACCCTGAGCACAACCAGGCGTCCTCTCTAAATAGCGCGCAGGACCGAGTTCGAGTACTGTAAGTTGTAGACGCGAGGAGGGACACACCGTTCACCTTGTTACTGTTTACCACTGACTACTGAGCACTCTATACACTCGTTACGAAAATAGACGGCTGAGAGCATGTGCAGTCGTCGCTAACTTGCACTCGCGCGAGCGACTGCACCTGATCTGATCTCCGTGCCAACAGTGGCGGATCCAGGATTCAAAACTTGGGTATTCCCATCGATAATTAAAGTCACAAGAATAGTCTAATAATAAATTGTTCAGCTAATCGGCATTAAAATATGCATGAAACAAACTGATCCAGGTTGGTCATTCGTGGCACGCGCGCCTTGCCTAGCGCTCCAGCGGTGCCGCACCGATTCGCCGCTGCCCGCCGCTGATTTCCTGCCGCGACGCCATCTATTTGCTGCCGCCGTCGGCTGTCTGGGGTTGCAGGGGACGGAGTGCCGGAGTGGGGACTGAGTTCACGGGCACGGGAAGAAAGAAGACCGAAGGAGATGACGTGATTTCAATTTGGTGCTGCCGTGAAAAGCATCTAGTTGTGGTCTACGATGCTAGATGGGCCTCATGGGCCGGTCTGCTATGCGAATCTAGGATGGGAGAAGCAGAGGTAGGCTGTTTTTGGCCATTTTAGGCTAAAATAGCGAACAGATGACAGAAATACATCATTATACATTTATATATATGATTATACATACATATCTATTAAAACTTGTAAAAAAAAAGTTAGATATTTCTAGGAATACCATTAAATCCGCCCCTGCGTGCCAAATAGCATGATGCGTTAAAGCTGCCAAGTTGGAGGTCCGTCAGTTTGCTTGAACTGGGGAGGCTGATTTTTTTTTTTTTTGAGCAGACTGATGGTTTGCGTGCTCTTGGCCTCCTGCGCTGGCGAACCGGTCCAGCGCACCAAGCAGCATAGTCATCACCGCACACAACGGTAGAGTTGTTGACCAGGAGCGCGCGCCTGCTTGCACCCTGTGCGCTGTAGTTTCCTGATAGAAGTGGCCAAATGGGCTAGGGTAAATGGACCGGCACGTGGACCTTCTCAACTAGTAAAAGGAAGGAAAAAAAAAGTCCATTTTGCCTTCTTCAACTATCACAAAAGTCAGTTTTTTCTCCCCTCAACTCTAAAACCGAAAATAGTTCCTCCCTCGTCAATCAAAACCGGCCACTTGACCCCATGGCAGTTTTCATGGTAGTTTTTATTTTTTTATTGTATATTTATTTTGGCTGAATCTTTAAAAAATCATAGTAAATCATAAAAAAATTATAAAATAGAAAATCTAATTGTGTTGCACTCCACATGAATACATCCACATAGTGAATATATATATATATATGATAAGGTGTGTTTTAGTGTAAAATTTTTGTTGTAACTTTAGATCTATAATTTTCTATAAGTAATTCATAGTTGTAGTTTCTCTTATCCAATTGTGGTTACATTTATATAGTAGGCTAATCATTGTGTGCTTGACCTCTAGTAAAAATTTCATGTTCATTAGATCATGTATGATAGAGTTATAGATTTATCTAGGTTTATGTTTGTTAAATTAGTTTTTAAATGAAATTAAATCTATAACTTAAACATACATGATCCGACGGGCATGAAATTTTTGTTGGACTCCACATGAGTTGATCTACATAGTGAACAAAAGATATGGTATGCTTTAGTGCAAAAAAATATCATTAGATATACGTTTTTCTGTAATTAATTCATATGTGCAGTTTTCGTGGTCCAATTAATACAAATTTTTTATGGTGGTTTAATCATTGCATGCTTGAAATGTGACAAAAATTCTATGCTCATTGGATCATGTATGACTGAGTTATAGTTTTATCTAGATAAACATAGATAAATCAATAGATAAACCTAGATAAATCTATAGCTCAGCTATATATGATCCAACGAGCATGAAATATTTATACTATAGCTCAAACATGAAATTATTAGCCCAACATAAAAATCTCACCACAATTGGACAAGAGAAAGTGTAGCTATGAATTAATTACACAAAAAAGCATAAATCTAAAGTTACAACAAAAACTTTATACTAAAGTATATCGTATCATATGTTTTTCTTGAGAATACTATATCATATGTTCGTTGTGTAGATGTAGTCATGTGGTGTCTAACACAATTGAATTTTCTATTTTATGATTTTTCTGTGTTTACTACATTTTCTCAAAGATTCGGCTGAAATAAACATAAAAAAAACCACCGAGGGAATCAGACATGAAGGTCAAGTGACCGGTTTAGAAGATAAGGGTGGAGTTATTTCTTATTTTAGAGTTGAGAGAAAAAAAGTTGACTTTTACGATATTCGAGGAAGGTAAAATGAACCCGTTTTCTAAAGGAAACAGCTAATAGCCCTGGGCCTTGTCGTGGGCGTCGGTCCGTGGGCCTCGGCCACGCCCCAGCCCCAGATACGTTGGGGGCATTCCGTGTTGCCGGTGTCCAGCTAGGACGAGCTCTCTTCGTGTTCCTGCGTCTTCTGCTGTCTGCTCGGCTCCCGGCCACAAGTGCATGTCAACTATAGTCCTGTTTGATACAGATTAGAGCATCTCCAAGAGTTCTCGAAACTCACTTCCAATTTTGATTTTTCGGCAAGATTGAAAAAACTGCTCTCTACCAATTGTCAATCTTTACGCACTTGAAAAAATCGATCCAATCTTGCGGAAATATACATGCGCGTATCGATTGGCCAAATGAAGGTGGAGGGCGTGAAGAATAATAAGAAGTAGGATAGGGTATAGGTCGAGTTTTTTTAATGTAAGTGTACAAGTGAGAAATGAAATATAAAATTTGTTAGGTGATTTGCAAATAGTCTGGGATTCAATTCTGATGCAAAATTGCCTTCTATATTTTAGGAGCGAAATTTTGGAAATTACCGGAGGACCCAACAAATATGCTTTCAATTTTTTAGCCACTTGAAAAACTAATTGATTTACCAATTTTTTTAGAACCATTGGAGATGCTCTTATTTGGTAAATACTCCCTCCGTTCCAAAATAAACGCACTTTTAGCATTTAAAATTTATCCCACAATAAGTGCACTTCTAGGCCATAGACCACCTAGGACCAGTACTTTTTGCTACTCTCTATTCGCAATGTGCAGTTATTACATGTTACCTTACCTTTTTAGGGGTATATATATATATATATATATATATATATATATATATATATATATATATATATATATATATATATATATATATAGTATTACTATATGGTACCTAGGTACCGAATAGCTATTCAGTACCCGGGCCCCACCAGTCAAGCTACCGGGCGCACGCGCACCCCTCCGGCTCAGACTCCAAGGCCCGGCCCGGGCCATCCGTTTTTTTCTCACCGATGCCCCTGGCAACCGAATTTGGAATACCTCCCCAGGCCCCAGCCCACGTTCCGGACGGTTCCACCAGCTCATCTCGTTCGCTCGCGACCTGCTTCCGTCCGTAATCCGGCCGCCACCACCCCGCACCCACTGGTGCCGCCTCTATCCTCTCCGGCACCGCTCCCCACCCCTCCGGCGAGGTGCCATCCCGCACCCGCCGGCGCTGCCCCTCTCCCATCCAACCGATGCACCTCGTCCCCAATGCTGCACGCCGTCCCTCCTAACACCCTCATTAGTTCGCCACCACCACGGGCATCGGCCAATAAGATCCAGTCGAGGGCGGGCACCGACGGTGAGCTCAGTTCATCCGGCACTACCGATGACCCGCACTTTGCCTGCTTTGTCGCCTCGAGATGCATCCACTCCTCGAGCGGGCACGAGCTAGAGAGGTTTCCGAGCCCCAGCCCGGGCGCGTCGCTACCGCCGCCGCGGGAGGGGAAGCGGGTGGTGCTGGTGCGGTAGGGTCAGAGCACGTGGATCGTGGAGGGCTTCATCCGGGAGAGCTCTGACATCTCCGATCCAGTAAGGGCAAGTTCACTACTGGATCCCACACCACGGATCCAGTGAGGGCAGGTCCACAGCTCCCTGGTTCGGTGATGCAGTTCAAAGCTGCCTCCTTGACGGCGTCGCAGTGCTGCCAAGGCAAGGTGGAGGGCAACTGCAGCCCCCTCCCAGCGTCACCTGGTGGCGATAGCTTGACATCAGTACGGCAAGGTTTGTGATTGTTTCTTGCAATTTTCTCGGGGGTGCGTGCTCCTGTTCTTGATGGATGTACTTTATATGCGTGAATGTCTGAGAAGGAATCTTCTCAACTGAAAGTTTTTTTCTAATGTCTTGATTGTGCTAAATTGGATTGAGAGTTTATTCAATTTGATAGCTAAATTGGAGCAGAAAGAAGATATATTTGTTCTTGTTTTACAAGTTCCGTTTTACGTATCCTTTATGATAGACGACTGAGATGGATGCTTGTTGCACCTTATTTCTGCTCCAATTTCATGATAGACCGTCTCCATGCCATCTGTTGAATGCTACGAACAGTTTCATGGGATGCACGAGGCGTGTCAGGGGCTCAGGGCTGCATATGGCTGCGTGGGAAGAGAAGCCGGAGCTGCATATGGCTGCTTTCGCTCCGCTGCAGTGGCGGCGACGGTTGCTACACCCTTCTCTGAAGCGGTGGCCGTGACCCGGTCATTGGAATCAGCGTGTTAGTGTTTCCCAAGAGGCTGGAGCTCCTAAATCTATCGGTGATTTACTCTTTCGCACATCAAGGCGACCCTTTGTCTCCTGCCTCATTTGACTGCCCATGCATGTGTACAATTCCTCATGGTTGCGGCTTTGGAAGATTCTGACGCGTATCGAATCGAGTTGGATCTCCCCCATTAATTCTAAGTTGAAAGAATGGAATTCGTCCCCAACCGAGCTCTCCATCTGTGCAAGCTAATCCTCATGCACCTCCAGATCGAATTTCCTGTTGAATGAGATCCATTTCTCTGTAGAGATGATTATTCTGGACATCTGTTACCTGCTGACTAATTAGAATTATATCAACTTCCATTCATAGTTACCTATTCTATTGCCCAGCTTTCTTACTTTAGAAAATTGAACTGATTTCATCTTACAAATCTTTTTGGCACAGAAGATTAAATCCCCAAAAGAAGTGTATGCAGCATGTACAAGTTGGGTTAATGGGTTTGATATATATTTTTCTTGTCTATTGAGTTCGTTGGGTGTGATATTTATTTGTCCCTGTCATATTTGGAAACTCATTATTTCTCTTTTACTTGTGACCTGGTGCTTTATTCTAGTAGTTCAGTTTTTGCTAGCTTATAGAAATTGATGGTATATATTAATGAATAATTGTGTGGTGCAGCTATTCTCATAGTACTGGTGGAACTGTTTGAAGGCAGGAGTGATTCACTCGAACAATGTCGCACGGTGGATTCGTTGATCTAGTTCTCCCTGTCCATATGTCTCAGGTACAGCATTCCTACCCCCTCCAATTTTGTTGCACCTGCAACTGCAACTAGCACTGAAGTGCATTTGGGAAGTCCTTTTGCTTTTGTTTTTCCTTTCCAATTAGACTTCCGACAGTGTGAATCTCCATGCACAAAGAAATTTATTTTGAACCATAAAATTTGATGCCAAGTTCTTTCAGTACAACAATTTTCCTTTGTTCTCACAGAGAAATTTATCCTGAACCATAAAATCTGATTATTTAAACCATAAATGCTGTTTCAGTTCATAAAGACTGATATTTTGTGCCTTCCGATTGGTTCATAAACACTTTTTTTATTATACTTTCTAGTTCACATATGGAATTATTTGTGACAAGAGATGAAGTATTTGTGTTAACATAGGTCATTTGCAACCAGGAACTATCTCGAGCTGTATGGTGATTTGGAGCAAGATTTCAACAAGCTGAGAATGCAATTAGGTGAGAATAGCTCAGATAGCAGGTCCACGGAGCAAACAGGTCAGTCAAACAATCACAACTTCAGAATTTCCCTAGAATCTTATAAGTAATGATCTGACAGAAAGCTGGATTACTTCATATCACAAATTGCACTTACGCTTGGGAAAAAAGTACTCAGCCAGGAGACTACACTCTGTTCATTTTTCCTTTTTATTCAATTTGATTTGATATTTTTGGTAATACTAGTCTGTGATGTGGTCACATTGCTGTGCCAATACCGTTTGCGCAGCTCAATGCATTTGGCATGAACCTGCCAGACGTTGTTTGCTACCTCAATATTAATTAGCTATCACTTTCAGATGGTGCTAGATAATATTTTTTCTCTTGTTGCTCTAATGTTTGTTGATTGAATTAATTTGGTGTCCTGCTTAGTAACACCATTTATGGTAGTCAGTAACTCAGTAATAGAACCTTCTACTTTCATTTGTTCTTTTAATGCTCTGTTTTTTGTTTCCATTTAGGTTTGTTCTGATGCACATATGACCTTTATTTTTGTAGACAGGTTTTTATGGTTGTGTATGATTTACCTTTTATGATCATATATGGTGACCCACGCAAAGATACAACATTAGTAATTGCGTGCATAGATTTTTATAGTAGTATGTTGGTGACCAGCAAATGGATGCAAATATTTGTTGCTTTGTGGACTTACAGATGCAAGCTCATTTTGTTACTTCATCTGTCTATTCGAATTAAAAGCTTTTTGCAAAAAAAAATAGATTTGTTGTTTGACTTATGATTTGGACAGTAATTCATTTGTCTTTAAATCCAAACCTTTATGAACAGGAATTTATAAATTCCATCCAGTCAGATTTCTTTAGTTCCTGTGGAAAACTTTCTGTTGCTTTATCTATGTGAAGCCGTAATATCTACCTTCCCTAAAAGAATTAAAAATCTTTATTAATTAGATGGAAATTAATCCTCCCACATTCAGTTTCAAAAACCTTAAGAAATTCTTTCACATAGTAGGTTGGCCAATATTACCTGTATTCCATTCTTGTAATGCATGGCTAGCCTATATCTACCTCATCGAGTCATCGTGGTTTTGTTTGACCGCGCACAATAACCGGCTTGAAGTTTGCATGTCTGCATGGCTTAGAGAAATCCATGGTTTTCTCCGTCCTCGCGTTAATCTCGTTTGGCTTTGGAGCTTGACATTTCTGTGCAGTTTACAAGCAACAAAGGTCAACATAGCCTAATTTATATTTTTGAATTCACATGTGACATTATTTGCAACCAGAACCGGAAGTTTTTGTGTTCATACCTGTCATTAATTGTAACAAGGAAACTAAGTCGATACCTTTTTCTGATTCCTGTAGTCTATCCCTCTGCCGCAGGCCTGCTGCTAATGATTCGGGTGCATTTGCTCAAGAATACCTGCGAGGCCTTGGGACGACCCCTTCGCTGCTGGCCTGGTGCCAACCACATCTTTGCACAAGGTGAAACAGCACCCATTTTGCTTAATTTTTTAATATATGTTGGTCTTATTAGTAGCAAAAAAAACTATTGCTTGGACATATGACATATGTAGTGTATCGGTTCATCTCTCACTGTTTCCATTGGAAATTGGAAACCTTTGCATTGCTGCCATTTATGGTGATTATTAGAGATTGGGAAATAACATGATAGTAGGATTTTCCGATTTGTTTTAAAACTTGCATTTACATCTCCATGTACTATGTATAATGTGCTTGTCCTACAGAAAATTGTAACAATATCTTATTCATTTGAGTAATGCACAGTTCTGTGGGCAAAGAGTCTGGTATGTAGCTTGAAGCGGACATTGTGCATGTGGGTGTCTTCCTCTGACTACATTGTCCTTGTTCTTGTTTGTTGAATCCTCTAGTGGTGTTCGCGAGAAATAGGAGGCTATGAGCTTCAGGTCTATGGAAAGATGGCTTTGATTTGGGTTCAACTGTTCAGGATATATTGGCGAGAGCCCAAGCAAGTTATCTGAAGATTTTATAGTGAAGTGGAGAGAGAAGCAAGCAGAAAGCACAATTTTGATCAGAATTACATGGAGGCGGCATGGAGATTGAGTCCACTGAGGGTTCAACTTCTAGTGTTGCAGTGGTGGGGACTGGTGAGGCCAGTATGTGCCTTGACAATCCACAATCGTTACTATATGATGATATCAATAAATTTAATCAAAGGTGTCGTTATGAAATTTGTGTTTATTGTTACTACTAGTCCTTTGTAACACTCTACATGAGACCCAAAGGCACTATGAATTTCAAGCGATGCACATAATAACAAAAACATACATGGATGAACAAAAACTGCATGAACTTCATGGAAGATGGAAATTGTTGCACCACGCAAACCTCAGCTTGCATATGCCGTGTGAAAAAAAATGAAAAAAAGCGGACGGGAAAAATCCTTGGCGTACGCCGTGTGAAAAAATTGGAAAAAAAAGCGCGTCAGAAAAAAAAATCGGACGGGAAAAATCCTTGCCAAACACCGTGTGAAAAAAAATGAAAAAAAACGAATAGGAAAATTGGTGATGGGCACGGGTCTTCTGGGTGCGCGCTGGGGCTCGGTCCAGGGGACTGCGGGATGGAGGTGGGTACTGAATAACTCTTCAGTACCCGGGTACCATATATATATATATATATATATATATATATATATATATATATATATATATATATATATATATATATATAGTGGCATTGGTTTCTCCCCTCAATTCAATTCCAGAAGTGCACTTGTTTTACGACGGAATGAGTATACAAATAAAGTAAAAAGTAAGTTGTGTTTTTGTTTTTTTATATAAATGAGGGTATTGGGAATAAGCGTGTCCAAAGCTATAAAAAATTGTATCATTTGGCTAGTTTCAGTTTAGTTTAGCTATACGTAGTTTATATAAGTTGTATGGAGCAAGCCCAACATTTGCAACGCCAGTTTCTTTTTTTTTTTAAAGGGAAGGAGGCTGATATTAAATCTTGGCACGGTACATCCCTAAAATACACATGACAAAATCTAAAATAAAAGATACATAATATTCTATCCAGATTCTATCATCGTCTTCTTTTCTAATAGCTTTCCTGTGCGGTCCTTATTCGAATCCAACGACCAACCCCAAAACATTGGACATGCCAAGATCCAAGGCTTCGGAACCAATTCAAAATGCATCTAAATCGCTGAAAGAATATTGGCAGTTGCACCGTCGGCTACGACATAGGCTGCAGATTCATCAGCTCGAGCTCCGCGACCATCGACGATGAGATCGATGACCCGAAATCGCTGTCCTCGTAGGGGCTCCCAGAAGCACCTCCCTTACAAATAAAGGCCATAAATTGACCGTCTGCCGATGAAATTGACACCTGCAATGACGATCTCGTCGTGGCAATCACCGAATTCATCGTAGGACGCACGATCCTGACAAAAAATCATCTGATTTCACCAAAAATTTATTTAGACTCAATTCTAAGGCACTTAGACACTAGAAAACTACAGGAAAAGGATAGGTGTCCTCCCTTCTTGTCTCCGGCAGACGCATCGGAGAGGAAGATGGAGAGGAGCCCTAGACGTGACGGCGGCAGCGGAGCTGAGGAGCAGGCAGGCGGCGGCGGCTCTGCCCGCGGCCTGCAACAGCAGTTCCTTCTGCATGCAGTGCCCCTCTGCTATTCCGTGTAATTCTTCATGAAATTCTATCCCTATCCCATGCATGCATACAAAATCTACCTGATGCACTACTTTTTTAGAGGATAATTTATCTGCTCGATTGTGAAAATTTTGCGGTGCTGGTGTCAAACTAGCAGCCTGATTCAAAGAAAAAAAAATCTCAATCGAGAACTTTACTCTATAATTATATATGCATGCGTGGATAGCGTATGTTCCATCGATCGACAATACCGAGGCCCGTTCGTTTTGCATGAAAAACTCCCGGGAACAATTTCGGTTCAGGATTGCTATTCAATTTTATATAAGATTTCGTTAGCAGGAATGATTCCAGGCTAGGATTTCTCTAACTGAACAGGTCCCAAGGGAGACTGGATGGGTCCCCATCGACGCTGACCAGGAGCTTGCATTCGATCACGCGTGACCGTTCCAATTCCAAGCTGCTGAATGAACTCCGTAGGAGGTAGAAGCGCATGTGGCCGGACGGAATGGGCTATCTAGATGCCGCGTGGAAATGGAAGGGCCTAACGGGGTTGGACGGTTTGGCCCGTTGGCCGTGTCGCCTTGGTTTAACCGGCGCAACACGACGTCGTCTTGGCATAGCCGGAACATACGAAGAAAGATCGACACTGCGAAATTCACCGTCCCTGCCATTGTAAGTCCCTGTCGCACAGACGAGCGAGCAACCCCAGTGGGAAATACGGGTACGGGGTTGCGTGCGACCGTGCGTCGCTCACGTACGTCGTCGTCCGGTGCAATGCAACATTCTCACCGTTCCGTCCCGTGAGTCCGTGACATTTTCCCAAACTGTCTGGCTGGCTGGATCTGCCGAGGCCTAGCTAGCCGTTGCTCAGCGTGTTCGGCAGGTTCTACCAGCACTGAAATCGGCTGAAATCGGCTGAATGTCATAGACCCACCTGCTGAAATCAGCCGAATTCTGACAAGTTTACACCAGCCGAACCCGGCCGCTGTCTTGCATGCTGACTTCCTGTCCTCTTCCCCGCTATTGGCAACCAACATTTGGCACAGCGTGGCCGCCCGCGGAGGCCCGGTCCCGAGCGCCAGAATCTTCTCGTTTTCCCCGCCGCAGCCCGCAGAGATCGGATAGGAACACGCACGCGTGCGGCCGCGCTGTCGATCCCAGCCGGTAGCGGTAGCGGCCAAGGGGCAGCTTCGTTCCGCTGGCAATTCGCCGCGAGTTCCCAACCAACCGCGTCTCCTCTTCTATATAACCCAAGCCCCGTGCGCGGCCCCCACAGAACGGTCAAATCCGGAAGCACAGCACACACTTCGTTCTCCCCTCGCAGTCGCACTCGATCATCTGCTTCTCGCTTCGCGGCAGCGGCGCTCTTCGTTGCTTCCTTCCAACCGCTGCCTCTCTCTCGTGCGTGAGCCCGCCGCGGGCGGTGTTGAAATGGCCGTTGGGACAGGCGTGCGCGTGGCGCCGCCGCCGTCGTCGATGGAGGTGTGGGGGAGGAGGAGGACGGGTACGGTGACGGCGAGGCGCCGCGCCGCGGTGGCCATGAGGTGCAGCTTCGTGGGCGAGGCGGGGGTGGGCGCGGCCGGGGGCCCAGCGGAGGAGCACTACCGGACGCTGCGGCTGCGCCCGGGGTCCACACGGGACGAGGTCAAGAAGGCCTTCCGCCGCCTCGCGCTCGTGGTGCGTCCATAACTCCATAATCTCTGTAGTACTCTCCTCCATAGATCAATCAATTACCATTCCACGTAAACAGCGCTCAGATTTACCGCAGCAACAACCAGTAATTCGGTTTACTTTTCACCCTGGCGTGTTGAATATTCCTCTGTCTGACGAGTTCGTTCGTCTGATCGTCTCCCCTGCGCCGTGCAGTACCATCCGGACGTTTGCAAGGACAGCGACCGCGACACCGGCGTCGAATTCCAGAAGATCAACATCGCGTATCACGTGCGTGAGCTTACTACGAGTACTCCTTACTAAACATTTTTTGGTTTTTGTTTCTGTTTCTTGACCTGACGGCTGACGCAATCCGTCATTTGGGTGCAGATACTGATGAACAACATGAGGGAGGCCGAGGAGCGGCTCGAGTACTGGCGGCTCAAGTACGGCCTCACCGACCAGGATCTCGACAGGTACAGGTACTACCTCAACGAAGACGACGACGACTGGCTCGACATGTGAAGAAAACTGCCGATCGATCGATAGACACGGAGATTTTTATACAAAAGCGTGTTTATCCACATTGACCTTAGTGGCTTACCATGCATTCGATTAATTCTTGTTGCATTGCCATGGCAGAGGCAGCAGCACTGTATGTATGTATATATTGAGGCGTTGTGATGTCTACTTCTCCCCTGTTTTTATAGTGGGCGAAGGGATACACTTAGGCCCTGTTTGCTTGAATTACATCAATAGTACTTTTCAGCGAACAGATAGTGTTTTCTTCTCATAACAAATCACCATAAGCCAAATTTCAGCGAAACGAGAACAAAGTGTAGCGACACTCGTGTTATATATGAATATTTGTGCCGAGAGTTATGTTGGTTAAGAGGATTTTCTAGTTTGGTGTATGTTCAGTATGATAACATATATAATACTCCCCACATTCCAAATTATAAGTTGTTCTAACTTTCCAAAAATATTGATTTTACTATATACTACCTAGACTACTCATATACATAATAAAAATTATGTATCTAGAAAAGTTAAAAGTGACTTATAATTTAGAACGGAGGTAGTATAAACATGGAATACAAATCGTTTACATCTCCAAATATACCTAATATCTAATCCCAAAACTATTGGAACGGCAGTGCTAACGTCCGGACGAACGCCCGCGTCTGCATTCCGTCTCCCCCCACGCACCTATATCCCACGCCCACCTACGCGGGGCCTGCGTCGCCCAACTGCACGTGGGAGTCCCCGCTCACGTTCCCTCCGGCTCTCATGCGCATGCACGCGGCAAGCAGCTGTAGATAACTGCACGCGGCAAAAAGCTGATCTCCTTGGCCTCCATGTAATTCTCCAAGCATGGTCATATGTGTGGAGGTCATGTCCTCATCACCTACCAAGAGGGGGAGGGGGCGGCGGATGCCCAGCCGGCGCCGAGAGGAGGAGGAGACATCGAGGCAAAGGTGAGGCAGCAGAAAAGCGAAGACAGAGATGCACCACCTGATCTACTTTTGAAATATCCGAATACAACACTTGCAACATACCTTTGAAGGCAGATGAAACACATGAAATATGCATCTAAAACACTAGCTGCAACACCAGATCTACTTTTAAAACATCAAGGTAAAACACTTGCAACATACCTATGAAACAGCTAAAACGCTCGAAACATGCGTATGAAACACTAGCAAAAAAACACCTGAAAGCACTTCATATGTGTGAAAACGTATGCAACATCCAGATAAAACAGTTGCAAACAAACATCTAGAAAATGAGATAAAACATTTAGAACATACACTTAAAACATACATGTATAGCCGCTCCAACATGTGCAACATTCTAATATATTTTTGTAACATCAAGATGAAACACTTGCAACATTCAAATGAAACATCTAAAACACTTGAAACATACTCTTGCAACATGGGTTTTGCTTGGACGAGTGGAGGCATGCCGGCGCGGAGGTCGATGGCAGCGCATGGACCTCGCAGTGCGACGGCGGCATGGGCAACTCGCCGGCGGGCACGGCGTCACATGAATCTCGTCCTCCTCGCCTGCTTGCTGGAGCATCCGTTGTGGAGGCTCACTGGCTCGGTGGAGGCGGTCGCTACGAGCGGGCTGACCATGGTGAGGAGGCAACACGGTGGAGGCAGGCGAGACAGACTGGGCCTGGTGGGGAATACGGCACGGAGGAGGCGGCGTGGGGAGGTAGCGCGGAGGAGGCCTTAGGGGATGGGGCGTGGCGCTGCGGGGGACCGGCGGCGACGAGGTGGAGTGGGGTGGGCGGATGGGCACGACGACACAGGGAGGAAACGGCGCAGCAAGCATCGGGGCGCGCGGACAAGATGAGCGGATAAGATTGCTGGGCGAGCGACGCATGCGGGAGTAGGCGGAGGGAGGCGGTCGTCCGTCCGGACGTCTTAATTATATCATTATCGGTATTGGAAACAAACGAGAAGTTGCGTGCTCGAATAGTAACCTAAAATCATTCCTAAATTCCCGCGTGCCCAATCCATCTGTCATCACTCCATACATATTTGTTGGTTCTCAATGCACCCAATCCTGAGCCGACGTGTTATTATTCCCTCCCAATGAACCGCGTGCAACCGTTAGCTACTTGTTAGGCCATTCTTAATGCATGCTTCGCGAGCTTTCAAACTCATCAATAAGATGCCACGTAAGCAAAAATGGTAACATGACAAGAAATTTATGAAGAGAGATGATAGATAGGATTTATTAGGATGAAACTATGTGTAGATTGTTTCCAATTCTATGAAACATGTTTAAACATGCACGAAGGATTGCTGGGGAAGAAGGCTGGTTTGGCGGTGGTGGCAAATGCGGAGTCGATGTTGGAGCCGCTGGCCAAGCGATGGAGGAAGGCGGTTGACCAAGGCAAAGACGAGGGTGTAGCCGTGATAGCACAACGACATCCCCCGGGGGGGATAGCGTGATAGTGGTCGTAGGCGGCGGCAAAGGCGGCAGTGTCTAGACATGCCGGAGTTGGTTGGAAGGCGGTGGCGAGGGGGGGGGGAAGCACAGCTATAGATGAAGACAACGATTGGGAGGAAGCACGTCGATGGATTTTAGGGTCCAGTTGTGGTGGACGGCGGCGGATCCAGCCATGGTGAAGTAGATGGAGCTACACAAAAAGGAGGCGGTTGGGGCAAGCGGGCATACGGTGTCAAGGTCGGGCTAATGCGTGCGGAGGAAGACAGGAAGAAAGAGGAAAGATTGATCTGGGCACTTTCATTTAAATCCAAGGGTCAAAAAAAATTAAGTGATGATTTCATTTAATTAATCACTCAAATGTTTCCCTTAGAAG
The DNA here is from genome assembly GCA_038087645.1 of Saccharum hybrid cultivar R570. NCBI lineage: Eukaryota > Viridiplantae > Streptophyta > Magnoliopsida > Poales > Poaceae > Saccharum > Saccharum hybrid cultivar. The sequence continues at coordinate 6,754,744 of JAQSUU010000198.1, forward strand.
CTTAATAAACTATTTAAAAGTTGAGTAATTAGTGACCTATATGTTTTATCTTAAATATTAATGTACACATAATTAATATGATTATGATATATAGTTAATATGACAATTAGTATGACTATATAGGTTTATTATTATTCATTATTCATTTTATATGTATAGAATTTAGTATGTTTATTATATTTCTATATCCTATTATATAATCTGTTTTTAAAAAACATAGGATAGATATTTATAGGTAACAAAATTAAATAAATATTCGTATCCAAACTCTTCATTTTGTGTCAGTATCCGAGGATATTCGGAATCCGTATCCGGCAAAATTGCTAAAAAAACGTATCCGGCAAAAAATAAGGTAATGACGACATTTACATATGCAGTTCTATACGTATTTGATTCGTCCACGGGTGTTCCATGCCGACGCTCCGCGCCTGTTTTATGGATCATCACGCATGCAACAAAATGAAGTGGCAGAGTTTTAAGTTTTTGCAACCAACATGGGAACTGTTCGAGGACATTTTTCACTCTGTTCACTTATGTTGAAATTTGGTTTATATTGATGCTTATGCTGATTTATTGTAAGAGAAAAACATTATTCGTTGGCTGAAAAGTAATTCAAACGAACATGCCTTTTTTTCCCTTAAAAAACCATTTGGCTAGCTTCCAAAAACAGCCTTTTCCTCGGACATCTGGTTTTTTTCCCTCTAAAAGACCAATAGGCTAGCTTCCAAAAACAGCCTTTTTATGTGCAGATTCTTCCCTTCTTCGGACATCTCTAATCTCTTTGATGCCTTCTTCTCTTGATACTGTTTGCTTGCATTGCGACGGGATCATCATGGGCGCTGGTCCGCTGACGTGGCCCCCAGCACAGATCCACCGCCGGCGGTGCCGCCGCCGGGAGAGCCCCGTGCAGCCCTTGCACGCGCGCCCGCCGTCGTAGCCGCCAGCGCCGGTCCGCCGTCGCCGGTAGAGCCTGTGTGTGCGCCCGTCGCCGTAGCCGCCGCGCCGGTAGTCCGCCGCCGTAGCCGTAGCCGCCGCGCCGCAGCCGTAGCCGCCGCGCCGCAGCCGGGAGTCCGCGCCACGCTCGCGCCCGCGGGGCTGCACCGCTGAGCCTGGAGGCCATGCCTGCGCCCGCGAGGACACGCTGCGCCAGCGCTCGCAAGACCGGGCCTTCCACCACCGCAGCTGAGAGAGGCAAGGGAGAGAAGAGAGTGAGAGAGGTGAGCGAGGGAGAGAGAAGGAGATGGGGGCCGGCCGCTCGATCTGTCGAGCGTGACTGCACGAGGTGGGGAGAGAAGTGAGAGGAAACCCTAAGTGTTGGGTTATATACGAGCCCGGTAGACTGGTAGTTATGAGCTTTGCGTTGGTTCGGAGCTGGGCCAGTATTTTTCGAGACGGGCCCTCCATAAATAGATTAACCGAGGAGGTTACCTTATAACAACCGCCTCGGTTAATGCCTATTAACCGAGGCAGTGCCGGTTGTCTTATGTTGTCCACCTCGGTTAATAATTAACCGAGGCGGTTGCTTGGCCGGCTGCCCTGCCACGAATAACCGAGGCAGGCAACCGGCCCAACCGCCTCGGAGCCCATCTTGAAAACGCCTCGGATAAGTTTTTGTGTAGTAGTGAATAGTAGTCGAATTAGACCATAGTCCACACTCCACACAATTATATGAACTTGTTCAAATATTAGCAATATGGTGTAAAGATTTCTAAGCATCCAATCAAGAGCTGGTCAACCACTAGATAGCACAGCCATTAACTGTGCCAATTAAAGCAAGTATAATAATGCTCCTATAGTCAAGCTAGTCATTGTTGATGCAAAGGAGAGAAGGAAAAGAGAGGAGAGTTTGGCTCTCATGCAATCAACAAGCTGGGCACGAGATCCTATATATGCAGTGGAGGGCCTAGATAACAAGTGTATGCATGTGAGGAGAAATAAGAAAGAAAATATGGGACAAGATACCACATAATAATAAAAAAAAGTTGTTTGTAAACAAACACAAGACAATTATTGTATAACTTGGCTTTTATAATTTGACTTATAGCCCAACACTTGACTTTATTGTTGGACTTGCTCTTAGCCTAGCCTAACTGCTTTTAATCAGAGGCATGAAAGACCTTTCAGTCTCTACTTAATTATTTGCCCTAAAAGTTCTAGAAGTTTTCATGCATATTTATCAATGGAGTGAGTAGTTTTTCTAATCCATGTTTCACATGACCTTTAGAGATTGACTAGCTTCAACGACCGCTCCTGGATCCTGCTTCGCCGGTAGAATTATAATTGAACAATGTGTCGACCCTTATTGTTCATCACAAGCGAAAGCTATCACTGCAAGCTCTTTCATTAACCAGAGAGTATATAAATATAGGACCACACCAGGGTAATCCATGAGCTATTTGTTGGGTTGTTCCTCTACATGAAGGATGATCTTGACTCTTGAGCCCAGCAAAGCAGCCTAAATGGTGCTCACACAGCCCCAGTTCCTGTGAGTTGTTGATTTCAGTTGGAATCAACGTGGAGATCGATCTTGGAAGGAATAAAAATCATAAAACCCTATAGCCTCCATTGTTGATTATAGTGGAAGCTTGGTGTGGACAGGTTGGTCTCATGGTTTTTACTCCTCGCCTTGAGAAGGTTTTCCACGTAAATCGTTGTGTCTATTGTGCTTGTGATTATTAATTCCTCAGCTAATCTGATGGTAGATATTCTCCTCATGATTTATCGTAAGACGAAAGATTAATTGTGCATTGTTTCTACCCTTTTATCCCAACACTATTATAGTAACTATCTCAAGCTTTGGGTGCCAGCCAACCTTATCTAAGATGCTCTGTTGTGGCGAGGTGCCTCAGACGATAAGCTCTGATCCCATGGCATTAAGAGGCACCAAAAAACTTTCTCTCACTTAAATGAAAAACGCGCTTGACACATTCTCAAAAATAACATCAACAAACGATGGGTAGATTGATTGGTGGTGGCCCTGCTAGGATGATAACAAAGCTAGCTACGATGGAGGCAGGATTTGAACATACATATATAGGGCTATTCAAGACGACGACAACTAAATAAATAGACGTTTATTTTATGATACAAAAGAAAGATTTTTTTAAAATTAATATTACAAAGAAAAAGGAACAAAATTTAATTACCGCTAGGTTTCTAACCTTCACCCGGTCAATCTTTCTTTGATCGAAAAAGAATCATGATAGTAAAGTGCACTAGCGGTCCTCAAACTTGTTGTACTGTGTTATCCTGGTCCCTAAACTTACCAATCGACCGTTCAAGTCTTCAAACTTGTTCATCTGTGTCATCCCGGTCCATAAACTCTCAAATTGCTCGTTTAGGTCCTCAAACTTGTTTGGCTATATCATCTAAGTCCCTAAACTTGCAAATCACCCGTTGAGGTCTTCAAACTTGTTCAGTTGTGTCATCCTGGTCTCTAAATACGTACTGTAAACTTGTAAATTCAATATATATTTATAGAACTATTCAAAAATTATAAATCTAATTTTGTTAGACTCTTGGTAACATGTACTTTAAATTAGAATAAAATAAGTACTTTCTATTTTTAACTCTATAACTCAATAACTAAACAGGCACATACATTTTTAGTATTTATAAAAATATACGTGTTTATTTAGTCATTTAATGACAGAGTTAAAAATAGGAAGTACATGATGATTTCTTTTATTCTAATTTAAAGTACATGTTACCAGGAGTCTAACAAAATAAGATTTATAATTTTTTGGATAGTTCTATAAGTATATATTGAATTTACAAGTTTACAGTATTTAGGGACCGGATGACATAACTAAACAAGTTTGAGGACTTAAACTGGTGATTTGCAAGTTTAGGGACCTAGATGATACAACTGAACAAGTTTAAGGATCTAAGAGTGATTTGCAACTTTAGAGACCGGGTTGGCACAGCCGAACAAGTTCGAGGACTGCGCCAATGGACTTTACTCATAATAATAGGAACCAAGGAGATGAGATGAGATGATAAAATGAAGACCAATCCTAAATAAATAGGTGTCATTGAGATAAATGTGCATGGAGGGAGAATAAACAAGCAAAACACTAACACCATTTATTAACCAATCTATAGAAATTATGCTCCTATAACATGAATACAATGTTAACACTAGTGCAAAAATGATTTTTAGACGTGGTCAAAATCAATTTCTAGGAATATGGTCGTAAAAACCAACACTATGGGCTTGTTTAGTTGGTGAAAATGTTTGGGTTCGGCTACTGTAGCACTTTTCGTTTTATTTGGTAATTTGTGTCCAATCATGGACTAATTATACTCAAAAGATTTGTCTTGTGATTTACAACTAAATTATGTAATTAGTTTTTTCTTTCGTCTACGTTTAGTACTCGACGGGTCAACAGCCGACTCTAAAGAAGAATATCTAAGAACGGTTGTCTTAAATAACCCAATACTAAAACTGCAGGTTCACAGACGGTGAAGTTGTGTGAACCCATACTGAAAAGGCATATACAGAGTCAGACGGCTTAAGCAACCAGCCTTAAAAATGATTTTTAGGCATAAAAAAAAAGCTACGACCGTCGCCGCGCTGCACCACCGTACAGCTACGGCCATTCCGTGCCGCATCACCGTATCTACCACCGTTCCGTCGCCATATAGAAAATAAAGCCGGCGAGCACGCCATTGTCGTGCCGCCGCGCAGCTACGACCGTCAGCGCTGCACCACCATGCTGCTACCACAGCCGGCGCTGCACTGCTACAAGCTACCACAACCGGCGCCGCAACGCGCCACCGCGCCTGGCCAGCTCACCGGCGTCGCACCGCCGCCCCCAGGTAGCACACCGGTGCTGGGCCGCCACACCTGGACAGCTCGCCGGCGCCACAACGCCGCGCGCACCGCAGCACGGCATTCGCTGGGGCGGTGGGTCCCATAGACATGGGAAGTTAAAGCCAGTACACGTTCAACTTTAAATTGCTTGGGCGCGTGGTAACTTTCTGGCTTATCTTCCGAAACGGACATAAAACGACCGCTACTGAAAATCTAGTTCCCTTTCTAGAAACGGGTGAGTTGACTGTCTCCAGAAATCGTATTTTAAAGGCGGGTGTCTTCGTATAACCGTTTTCGAAAATAGATATCTTTTGGAGCGATTTTCTTAGCAGCACTGTCGTATTTTCAGATGCTGTTCTCTTAACAAACCCGCACCTAGAAATATATCTTGACACTGAACTTATCTGTTCTTGTATATGTTAATAGTGTTATGTTTTCAAAAGTTTGGACATAACTAGATAAGTTTAAATCAAGGATAAACCTAAAGTGGGCTATAATTTGAAAGGGGGACTAAAATACAATAGCACTGTCGGCCCAGGGTATTCCACTGATGCAAAACATGGGTTGCGCAGCGCAGGAAACGACCATGTGTGCCTACGGTGATTGCAATCTTATCATCGGTCGGCGAGCTAGGCAAGGCAACCTTTTGATCCACTCAGCAGCGTCGGCGGGGGCAGCCGACCGGGCAGGCATTCCAGCGAGAGCTGACTAGCGGATCAGGTCGGCCGGCCGGCCCCGAAGAGCGAAGAGATGCCCGTGCCCCGATCCCGATCTTTCCACTTGCGGTTGGCAGCGGCAGCTAAGGATGGCAGCGGGGCAGGTTCGGGGTGGATATCCGTGGATTTCAGGTTCAACGGTTTTGGTTTTGGGAACAGTTTTGCGCCCGTGGTTTTTCGGGTTCGGATACCCGAATGGTTGTGGGTTTGGGGCGGATCTTCATTTTTCTCCGCGGATCACCGTTGGAGCCCCGAAGTCATTGAGCCCACTGGCAGCCCATCTAATAACCTAGGTATATAACTCAGAGACTCTCAGCCCTTAGGCCCTCTCGCTCACCCCACACCCAATCCGCCTTCGCCTCCACCCGTCGCCGCCAGCACCAGCTGAGCGCAGAGGAGCAGGGGCTAGCGCCACCCGCCCAGGCGCCCACTCCAACAGATCTGCTCGTCGAGATGTCGGCTGCCAGCAAAGGAGGCAAGGAGCAGGGCCGGGCGGCCGCCACCGGCGCACTTAGCAGGTTCCAGTGCCACGGTGCGTGCACGCCCAGCAGCAGTAGGCGCAAGCCGCCGGGGGTTGATCCAGGCTGGCGGTGCGTCGCCCCCAGGTCCCAACCGCAGGGCGTAGGCCTGCAGTCCCGCTCCCGCAAGGACAGGAGGACGGCGTCGGCTTCCTTGTTTTTGCAAGCCGTATTTCTTGTTGGAATAATTTATTGCTCCTGCAGGGACAAGACGAGGACGGCGTCGGCTTCTTGTTTTTGTAAGCAGTAGTTCTTGTTGGAATAAATGATTTATCTATATTCATTTGCAAGCCGCTTCCTTGTTTATGCTAATTTTTATGTTCTTAGCTGCTAGTACAGCAGTACTTTCATGTATTGTATGCATTGGTACGCTGTCTTTGCTGGTTTGTTGCAAAGATTTTCGGGTTTCGGATTAACCATCGGGTTTTGGATATCCGTCGGGTTCGGTTTTGGGATGGATTTTCACTCGAATTGGTGTTCGGGGCGGATTCAGGTTTTGAGTTTGGGTTTTGCTTTTGAGTACACGGGGACTCCACCCAATTCGATTCCGACCCGTCGCCATCCTTAGCGGCTGCACCTTCCCTAGGTACCCTAGCTATAGTCCTGTCCAGGGCGCGCGGGCGCCGGGCGGTCCCCCCGCGGCACCCCGCCACACGCCCCGAGAACCAATCACGGCGGCCGCCTGCCTGGCTCCTCACCCCCCGCCCGCTCTTTTAAGCCCACCACGCCCACTTGCAGCAGCCGCAGCACCACCACCAGTCCAGTTGCCGTAGCTTTACGCGTGAACGCACGCGCGCATCTGCCAAAACCCACGTCCCTCCCGGCCACCGCGCGCGCGCGTGCCTCGTCGTCGTCCTCTCCTCCCTCGCTCAGCTGACGACCTCCCTCTCCCCTTCCCCTTCCCTTCAATTCCCGGCGGGCGGACCCTTTCCACGCGGGGGCACCTGCACTGGCCGGCCGGGACGACTTAATCCCGGAGAGATAGAGAGAGAGGTATAGGGGTTGTTGTCGGCATCATGAGGCGCTTCCTGCCGGTCGGCGGCGGCGGCGGGGAGCCGTCCTCTTCCTCCTCGTCGGGCGGGCAACACCAGCAGCAAGGCGGGCTTGCGGGCCAGAGGGCGGCGGCGGGCCTGCGGTACCGAGGAGGCGACATCTCGCTGGGGCACGAGCATGCGCACGACGACGGACACCGTCACCTTGATAGGCAGACCACCGATGGGTCCATGGACATGCTGGCGCGGCACAGCAGCTCGCCGGTCGGCTTCTTCTCCAACCTCGTTGTGGACAACGGTGAGTCAGATACCACAGTTAATTACTACGCCGGCGGCCGGCGTTCAATCGCCTTCATCAATTTCCATGTGCTTTAAGCGATTTGGGGGCATGTTTTTTTTTTCTTTCCCCACCATGAATTGGTCCTTCACCATGATTTTAGTTTTGTCATGCATCACACGGGAAGGAACGAACAATTTGGCTAGTAATGGCGACATTCATCCACCCAACTCTTTCGAGAAACGGCCAATTCCCTTCCCCTGTGTGGATAATGAAGAAGCAGGCCGAACCGGCGAAGGCAGAATAGTGCACCGGCCACTAGCTAACCAGTTGCTGCAACTTGTTCCGTGTCGTGCACTGCCCAGCTTTACCTGCCGGTTTTGGTTGATTAAAGCAGGGAGCAGGTACCGGATCGGAATTTTGCTAGATGAGGCCTAGCCGGTTTTGCACAAACAGATGCGCGCGCGGCTTTTTGCTGGCTGCTGCCGCCCCTTGCCATGGCCCATGGAGAGGGCAGTGGCGGCATCTTTTACAGTTTCGTCAACCTGTCATAGTAGTTACTTTAATATCTGTCTTGCATGCATCTAAGATGCCATAGATTTCGGTCACATGTACTCACTCACATGGTGGTTAATATGGATTAGCTTTTGTTCAGCATGAAATTACAGACCCTTAATTAGCTACTGAACAGTAGAACCAAGTTTGCATCAAATCTCAAATCGCAGTATGCATATAACATGAAAGCAGCATGTTTTTCCCTCATATGTTACCCTATTATACATATGGCCTTTTCTAGATAGACCCGGTCCTACTAACAACTTGCTAGGGGATCGGAGAACTAAAGGGTTATATAGCGGTGTGCCCGTTCTCTCTATTGGCGTCTCCTCGATAGTGAAATGTGGGGTCTGAGATTTTCAAAGTCAAAATTTTATTCCTTTTACATGTACTTTTGTATTCACATGTCTACAGTTGCCTCATTTTCTAATCCTAGTAGCTCATTTTTTAATTAAAGTTCTGTTTGCCACTTGCACACTATGCTGATGTGTTTTGCGTCCTTGCTTTCCTTTCATATATCCATTCATTAATTTAGATCAGTTGTTGCAAAGTCATTATACATGTACAATATGTCCTTTGGTAGAGAATACTATACACATATAATCTTGAATACATACTGGCCAGCTAATTGAGAAGAGTGTGACAAGGTAATAAATAGCGGCGGTAGCAGCCGCAATTGCACCCGCAATAGCGGTAGCGGTTCATTGCTGCTACCGCTATGAGGTAGCGCTCTGAATTTTGCATCCTGAAACTTTGCGGCCGCAATTCTAAATAGTGGGCCGATATTGCGGCCGCAATTGCGCGTAGCAGGCTGCAATAGCATGAAAGCAAATATCCCTAATTAGTCCAGCCCACTATGACTCACACCTCAAATTCAAATACTCACGCATCGGCTATTAAACTTAAAATTATTTATGATATATGCACTTAAAATTATTTATACTCATATTCTTGATATATGTACTTAAAATTATATGGGACTATTGGGTGCCGCTATTGAAACTTATCGTCCGCAATATCACCCGCTATCCGCAATCCGCTACCTCAACGCTAATCCGCTACCAACCCGCTATACGCTATTTATTAGCTTGCACAGTGTGAGTTGGTCAAGAGAGGTTAACTCTAATTTCTTTCGTCCATTGGCTTGTTTTTGCACTGGAGGATAAGAAAACCATCCATTTGCTGTATTTTTAGAGTCAAACATATAAATACCTCGCAGGTTCTGCCAACCTACCACGTACAATTGTCCTTATACTAATGCCTATATGCTAATATTCATTTCACCTTAGTTGCTACTGAGCAATCTATACAAATATAGGATGATGGGAAATGCTAAACTGTGCATCATCCTTAACTAGAGTACTATATGTGGAAATAATAAATAAATAAATATGTGATAATGGATGAGCACGATTTGATGTTGACATGGCCTCCTTTTGGCAGATTAGAAACCATCCATGATTCATTTGACGCCGGCCAAACAACTGCAATTTATATATCCTCAACATATATAGCGCACATGTACTTAATTAGTCGGATTGGCTTATGTAACTTCAATTTTTTCATATTACTTAAACTATCCTAAAAATCCTAGGAAACCTTATATTACTATTTGGGACATGGAGAATAATTTTCAAGAGAAAGAGAGAAACAAAACTTACATTTAAACTCTAGGATGCAAATAGTAAAGATGTTTGATGCCAAAGGATGTTATCTCGGTTGGCTAGTAGTTCCGGAGGCATCCCTCAGGTCCTGAGTTCGAACCCCCATGGGGGCGAATTTCAGGCTAAGGGTAAAAAAATCCCCTCGCTCGCCCTAGGCCAAAGCACAGCTTAAGAGACGGCTCGGGTCTGGGCTCCCTGTCTGCGCACAAGTTAAGAGACAACCTCTCACAGAGCTTGGCTCCCTATGTATGAATGGGGCGGGGGTTCAGGGATTTTCTCCATCTACGTGAAAAGATCTTCTTAAAACCGGAATACCCGGAGGCTGTCTAGCCCCTGCGGATCGAGTTTTTGTAAAGATGTTTTGAGGCGAAAACCGTCACACCATATATATGTGTCAATAGAATTTGTGTGCTCTAAATTGAAAAGCAGAATTTGTTGTCTAGAACGAGAAATGGCCGATGATGGTAGACATTGCTTCAGCTTATATTTTAGGTGCCTGTAGCCATGTACACAACCTGCATTAGTTGTCTACTAGAAAGAGATACTCCTAAACAAGAAACGACTTGTATTCTCTCTTTGTAGCAGTATGATTTGCTTTTGCGGATATGACTGCGCTATTGGTGCGAGAGTGAGACAAGGTGGATTGGATGGCATCACCTACGGTACATTGCCCTACTGACGATACTTCTTTCAAACCGGTCAATGCTACCCGAATGAATGCGTCCCACATGGCAGGGTTGGCTACTGCTATCTCTTGATGAGGGGCGAGTTGAACAAACAGTCTACTATATTCTGGTCTAGCTAGATTGGCCAGCAGCAGTTGTGAATTGTATATGATGCTTACACTAATTAATGGGGGTCTTCATTAGTGGCGCAAACCCTAATCAAGGCGGCCACTTGTCTTAATCAAAGGCAGGGACCACATGGCACGCCCACTTGGCTGCGGTGGGCCCGGCGCTGTCTGCAGTCCAGGTTCAGCTGACGGCTCCACCGTGACGTCACCGCCGTTTTGCCAAAAATAGTAGCCTATATGCAAGTTGCAAAGTGGATTGGCGCTTTGTGCGCTCCTCGAAACGTCCATGCCGTATATCTGGCCGACGTCTTCCATTATTCTGATCTCAGTTCCGTGTTTAGTTTGAACTTTGAAGAGCTAGCACCGTGTTGCATACTCTTTTCAGAAGGCCACAAGTTTGTAAATTAGCTAGTTGCCCACTGGTTCAGATCATGCATTAACTATCTTGGCAAGTTGATAGTTTTTTAATCTTTCGAAGAAGTCGACAGTGGTTTTTCTAAACAATGCGCGGCTGGTTTTGGTTGGAATAAACTACGCAGGGTACCCACGCTCAAACAAAGCCGGAGGCAGTGGTGGCGGCGAAGGTCAGCGTGATTTTCCTTCAACGGCCAACAATAGCAGTGGCAGCAGCAGCAGTGGCCGGAAGATGAAGCCGTCGTCCGAGTTCAACTTCACCGGCGGGGCGCAGCAGGGCCACCAGGGCGCCGCCGCGGGCCACCTGTCGCGGATCTCCGAGGACGGCGCCTTCCCGGCCGGCATCATTGGCGACCGCGCGGCGGGTGGCCGCGGCTCTGGCGAGAGCAGCAGCGGTGGTGCCACGGCGGCGCGCTCGTACTCCGGCGGGTTCTCCATTGTTGGGCCGTGGGAAGAGTCCAGGGACATCATTACCACCCTCGGCGCATACGACCCTCAGGTATGGAAGACTACACATTTACGCATACCGCAACTATATATATGTATGTTGCAATGCACGTTCTACCTAGTAAGCTGCTTTGATTTTCTTTGCCACCAGTTAGTGTTGTTGTCGTCCCGTTCTTTGTGTTTGATGGATCTGCGTGAATAATATGCAGTTTAGCGGCGCCATGGCGGGTACGACTCTGGAGATGGCGGGCATGGACAGGTACATGCAGCTGCAGCAGGACCAGGTGCCATTCAAAGTGCGCGCCAAGCGCGGGTGCGCCACGCACCCCAGGAGCATCGCCGAGAGGGTGCGTACGTTTGTACTAGCTCATATATCCCAAAATACCTCTATGATCAGGGTTTCGCATGCAGCAGGAGCGATTATATTCACCGTCATTTATGTATGGTGCAGGAGAGGAGGACGAGGATCAGCGAGAAGCTCAGGAAGCTGCAGGACCTCGTGCCCAACATGGACAAGGTAATAACTGTTAGATGTTTAGACAATTTCTAAGTCAATTTAATCTAAAAAATTAATTGTATCATGATGATGACATATGAGATAATAAGTAAAAACATCATGGCATCATATATGTTCATCCGAAAACCATAAGCATGATCAACATGATTATAAGCATCAAACCATGGCAAAAAGTATATACCAGCAAGATCATAAAACATGTATGAATCAAAGGCATGATCAAAAACATATAACCATGTTACATAAAACGTACCAGGAAACGCACAGGCCATGAACATAACATAAACAGGGATAAACACATACTTCCACGGCATATTATACGAAACAGAGATAGTGTAAAGCATGAATATCAAGATGTTAATATAAGATGATGAGTTTAGGGTGTACCCAGAGGAGGGTTCCATGCCGAGGGCATTGGAGGGCTCCATTCTCACTTGTACTACCCATGGTAGAGTCAGTGAGTTGCTTGAAGTAGTGGATCGCAGTTGGTGCAGGGAGAGGATCGCAGTGCCGTCCGCGTCTCCATAAAGAAGAACGAGCAGATGATGTTGCCGAAAAGAAGAACGAGCAGTCGCGTAGTCGCTCCCCAAAAACCTAATCGCTGCACATCCCGAGCAGGATTCTCAGGCAGCAAGGGCTTCGGAGGCACCTGCTCGCTCGCGGTTCTGTGCGTGCAAAATCATGAGACGGGGAGAGCCATCTCGCAGCAGAGGATATGGTGTCTGTCTCTTAGAATTATGTATTTGAGAAAGATAGGAGCGAGGACTCTTTATTTCCACAGTGGAGAGAAGAAGGGACCAGCCGGGAGATCAGGAGATGGTAACTCACGGGACTAATGCCAACCCACTTCACCATAATGCAAAAGAGTTAAAACTCCCGTAATTATGAGAGGTGAGTGGCAAAACTGAGCCACGCCTCGCCTGCTCGTCGCCTGCTACGCCCCTGCCCCCGCCCCGGCCGCCGGCGGCGGCGGCGGCGCACGCGCGCGCACGGCACACCTTTATCCTTTCCTCAACCTCTCAATATAGACGGATAAAATCTAACCATATAAGTTAAGTCAATGTTCAATTAAGCTCCCATACGATACAAATCATACACCACATAATGTTACGGATCATAGAGTTTATTGATTTATTAAATGTATTATGGGCCAAGCCCATAATAAATCCAACAATAACTACTCTCCTCAGCAGGTGACTGACGGATATCAGTCACTTCTTCGCCGTCACGCCCCCGCCCGCCCGTCTCTCCGCAGCGCATCGCTGCCTAGCATGCAGCCCGGCGCTCTCCCTCTGCCCAGCATGCAGCATCGCTGCCTAGTCTGTCATGGTCGCAGACCACGCCCCCACTCCCGGCCGGGTCCTCTCACAGGCGCTGCCCAGCATGCAGTCCCTCAGACAGGTGACTGATGGATTTGCAAACCATCAGGCGACTGTGTTTGATTATTTCTCTTGATCTATTGCTATGAACTATGACGCCACAACTTAATTACATACGTTATTCCGGCTTCAACCTCTTTATATTTATATATACAAGAGGCTCGGCGTCAGAACACTAGGATAGATAGATCGATGACCATTTGCAAAGCAGTTCTCCCTTAGGTATAGTTTTGTGCATATACCTGCACGAGGCAGCAATATATAACTAGCTTACTGAACACTAAGGCGAATGGATACTGAACTGATCAGTGATCTTGCTTACATGTATCGATGCCACAGCAAACGAGCACCGCGGACATGTTGGACCTTGCAGTTGAGCACATCAAGGGCCTGCAGAGCGAACTGCAGGTAATTTACATTCCTGAGCATGTATACAAATATGTTACTGTATGTTTTTTCTAGAGAGAATGCAATGATCTGAAGACGAATGCGTTTCAGTTTCGACTGATCACAGGCGGGTATTCTTGACAGCACACAAATTAAAAGGCCATTTAATTTGATATCTTTCTTGATCGATCGTCAGGAATTACGTACATACTGACCATAACTCCTATCCGCAGGCTCTGAAACACGAGCAGGAGAAGTGCACCTGCTGCCGAAAGCGATAGCGATTCACAATAGGGGGGTCAAGAACAGAAACGCGTCCATCTTTAACGGTTGATACCTTCAGTTTCCTTGTTGTGAGGAATTGTACATGGATGAAGCCATCTTCTTGTTCTAAAGATAACGTCTTGATTGTTGAGAGTCCTAATTTTAGTTATTAGCACACAATGGGAGTGCATTTGGCGCGGCCCACGGATGGAGCGTGCATAGTGTTCTACCATTTCCAAAGCAGTGATGATCCACATATAGCCGTGGTCGACTAGCTGGGCAGTGCGAAAATAGGCAAACCCTTCTGTTCTGATACTTTGGTTTCTTCTGTTCTGGTTGATGTTCGACTTGAATTTTAGATTTCCTTTTAGGATATATCTGAAAACAATTTTGCTATTATTATTATTATACAAGTAGCCTGATTTTACTTTGTGTTCTTAAGAAGAGGATATTGCTTTTATGCAGAAAATGATGTAATTCTTGTTCCGTCTCTATAGTCAAATATGTAATGTTTGACCAAGTTTATATGAAAAAATATCAATATTTATGACGCAAAATATATATAGTATAAAACTATATATATTATGTATGGGTAGTGAAATTTAGAATGGTTTGACTCAGTACTATACATGTACTCTTTTTCATAACAGAGGGAACATTAGTATTAGACCAGCGTGTTGCTTAACTAGATTATCATTTTAGCCACATCGCGGAGCTCCCAACCGTCGCCCTCGCTCTCTCCCACGACACTGCCTCGGTCCCCCTCCTCTCTCCTAACCGGTGATATTGTCGATGGATGGAGGACTGGGGACTCGATCATCTCTTCCCCTAGGTTTATTGATCCTTGTTAATCTAGGGTTTGGTTTCTAGTGTCATGGACGAGGTGGCGGCGACAACAGTACTTTAGAATAAGGTCTCTCCAGCCTCTCCCTACCTCAATAACTTTCGATTTGGCGTCGTCGAAGGGCCAGTCAAAGTTTGGTCCGTTAGATCTGTTGGTCGTCTCCAGATCTTGGCATTTTATGTGCTTATCATAAAAAGCAGTTGGTTGGCTTTCGATGTGACGATATCGACCTCTTCTTTTGGTATGTTCTAAAACAAGGTTCGGCATCTCCAACACTTTGTTCTGATAGTGAAGGAGTAAGTTTGTGTTTTTTGGAGGGTTAAATCTCGTTGTTAGCGACGATTGGCTTTTGCGGTCTTGAAAACCTTGTTTGACAAGGGTGTACACATATGTCGTTTTTCTTTGTTGTCTTTTCAGTCCGGTGGGCAGTGCACGATGAGAGGAAGAAGTCGACTGATTTGGTCTTTGATGTATTTTTATTTTTTAGAGATTATTTTGTGTCTTGTTCTTTATCTTTTATACTAATCTTTTGGTTTCCTTGAGATATATCAGATCCGAAGCACTCTTTTGAGTGTCTATAAGTAAAAAAAAAAGTGACAATACCTTTTTATAAGATAGCTCAAGTTTTGCCGTAAGATTTAAAGAACTAGTTAGAAAATAAAAACAAGTGATGGTTTAAGGAGACCAAAGTACAAAACCCAAACAACACGAAGAGCAGTCGAAAAATGTTACACACCCTAGCACCCACGCCACCATGACTACCACTACTCAGAAAAACAACTAGCGCCAGAACACTCCTACACTTCCTACATCAATTAACTCGCTGATTGGGAGAGCAGATTGAGCACGACTACAAAACACTCCGCTGGACAAATCACGAGCAACTCGCTCAGATTAATTAGGACCCTGAGCACAACCAGACGTCCTCTCTAAATAGCGCGCAGGACCGAGTTCGAGTACTGTTAAGTTGTAGACGCGAGGAGGGACACACCGTTCACCTTGTTACTGTTTACCACTGACTACTGAGCACCCTATCCACTCGTTACGAAAATAGACGGCTGAGAGCATGTGCAGTCGTCGCTAACTTGCACTCGCGCGAGCGACTGCACCTGATCTGATCTCCGTGCCATTGTGCCAAATAGCATGATGCGTTAAAGCTGCCAAGTTGGAGGTCCGTCAGTTTGCTTGAACTGGGCAGGCTGATGGTTTGCGTGCTCTTGGCCTCCTGCGCTGGCGAACCGGTCCAGCGCACCAAGCAGCATAGTCATCACCGCACACAACGGTAGACACCCTGTTCGTTTGAGCTATTCAGCGGAATCAGCAGCCATCCAGCAGTATTTTTCTCTCACAACAAACCAGCGAATAGTACTTTCAGCCACAATAAACCAGCGAAACGAACAGGCTGAGAGTTGTTGACCAGGAGCGCGCGCCTGCTTGCACCCTGTGAGCTGTAGTTTCCGGATAGAAGTGGCCAAATGGGCTAGGGTAAATGGACCGGCACGTGGACCTTCTCAACTAGTAAAAGGAAGGGGAAAACAAGTCCATTTTGCCTTCTTCAACTATCACAAAAGTCAGTTTTTTCTCCCCTCAACTCTAACACCGAAAATAGCTCCTCCCTCATCAATCAAAACCGGCCACTTGACCCCATGGCAGTTTTCATGGTAGTTTTTCTTTTTTTTCTTGTATGTTAATTTTGGTTGAATCTTTAAAAAAATCATAGTAAATCATAGAAAAATTATAAAATAGAAAATCTAATTGTATTGCACTCCACATGAGTACATCAACATAGTGAACATATATATGATAAGGTGTGTTTTAGTGTAAAGTTTTTGTTGTAACTTTAGATCTATAATTTTCTATAATTAATTCATAGTTGTAGTTTCTCTTATCCAATTGTGGTTACATTTACATGGTAGGCTAATCATTGTGTGCTTGATCTCTAGTAAAAATTTCATGTTCATTAGATCATGTATGATAGAGTTTTAGATTTATCTAGGTTTATGTTTGTTAAATTAGTTTTTAAATAAAATTAAATCTATAACTTAAACATACATGATCCGACGGGCATGAAATTTTTGTTGGACTCCACATGAGTTGATCTACATAGTGAACAAAAGATATGGTATGCTTTAGTGCAAAAAAATATATCATTAGATATACGTTTTTCTATAATTAATTCATAGGTGCAGTTTTCATGGTCCAATTAATACAAATTTTTTATGGTGGTTTAATCATTGCATGCTTGAGATGTGACAAAAATTCCATACTCATTGGATCATGTATGACTGAGTTATAGTTTTATCTAGATAAACATAGATAAATCAATAGATAAACCTAGATAAATCTATAGCTCAACTATATATGATCCAACGAGCATGAAATATTTATACTATAGCTCAAACATGAAATTATTAGCCCAACATAAAAATTTCACGCAATTGGACAAGAGAAAGTGTAGCTATGAATTAATTATACAAAAAGCATAAATCTAAAGTTACAACAAAAACTTTATACTAAAGCATATCATATCATATGTTTTTCTTGAGAATACTATATCATATGTTCGTTGTGTAGATGTAGTCATGTGGTGTCTAACACAATTGAATTTTTTATTTTATGATTTTTCTGTGTTTACTACGTTTTCTTAAAGATTCGGCTGAAATAAACATAAAAAAACCACCAAGGGAATCAGACATGAAGGTCAAGTGACCGGTTTAGAAGATAAGGGTGGAGTTATTTCTTATTTTAGAGTTGAGAGAGAAAAAATTGACTTTTACGATATTCGAGGAAGGTAAAATGAACCCGTTTTCTAAAGGAAACAGCTAATAGCCCTGGGCCTTGTCGTGGGCGTCGGTCCGTGGGCCTCGGCCACGCCCCAGCCCCAGATACGTTGGGGGCATTCCGTGTTGCCGGTGTCCAGCTAGGACGAGCTCTCTTCATGTTCGTGCGTCTTCTGCTGTCTGCTCGGCTCCCGGCCACAAGTGCATGTCAACTATAGTCCTGTTTGATACAGATTAGAGCATCTCCAAGAGTTCTCAAAACTCACTTCTAATTTTGATTTTTCGGCAAGATTGAAAAAATTACTCTCTACCAATTGTCATTCTTTACGCACTTGAAAAAATCGATCCAATCTTGCGGAAATATACACGCGCGTATCGATTGGCCAAATGAAGGTGGAGGGCGTGAAGAATAATAAGAAGTATGATAGGGTATAGGTCGAGTTTTTTTTAATGTAAATGTACAAGTGAGAAATGAAATATAAAATTTGTTAGGTGATTTGCAAATAGTCTGGGATTCAATTCTGATGCAAAATTGCCTTCTATATTTTAGGAGCGAAATTTTGAAAATTACCGGAGGACCCAACAAATATGCTTTCAATTTTTTAGCCACTTGAAAAACTAATTGATTTACCAATTTTTTTTAGAACCATTGGAGATGCTCTTATTTGGTAAATACTCCCTCCGTTCCAAAATAAACGCACTTTTAGGATTTAAAATTTATCCCACAATAAGTGCACTTCTAGACCATAGACCACCTAGGACCAGTACTTTTTGCTACTCTCTATTTGCAATGTGCAGTTATTACATGTTACCTTACCTTTTTAGGGGTATATATATGTAATTTTATAGTGGCATTGGTTTCTCCCCTCAATTCAATTCTAGAAGTGCACTTGTTTTACGACGGAATGAGTATACAAATAAAGTAAAAAGTAAGTTGTGTTTTTGTTTTTTTATATAAATGAGGGTATTGGGAATAAGCGTGTCCAAAGTTATAAAAAAATGTATCATTTGGCTAGTTTCAGTTTAGTTTAGCTATATGTAGTTTATATAAGTTGTATCGAGCAAGCCCAACATTTGCAACACCAGTTTCTTTTTTTTTTTGAAGGGAAGGAGGCTGATATTAAATCTTGGCACGGTACATCCCTAAAATACACATAAAAAAATTTAAAATAAAAGATACATAATATTCTATCCAGATTCTTTCATCGTCTTCTTTTCTAATGGCTTTCATATGCGGTCCTTATTCGAATCCAACGACCAACCCTAAAACATTGGACATGCCAAGATCCAAGGCTTCGAAACCAATTCAAAATGCATCTAAATCGTTGAAAGAATATTGACAGTTGCACCGTCGGCTACGACATAGGCTGCAGATTCATCAGCTCGAGCTCCGTGACCATTGACGATGAGATCGATGACCCGAAATCGCTGTCCTCGTAGGGGCTCCCAGAAGCACCCCTCCCATTGCAAATAAAGGCCACAAATTGACCGTCTGCCGATGAAATTGACGCCTGCAATGACGATCTCGTCGTGGCAATCACCGAATTCATCGTAGGACGCACGATCCTGACCAAAAAATCATCTGCACCAAAAATTTATTTAGACTCAATTCTAAGACACTAGAAAACTACGGGAAAAGGATATGTGTCCTCCCTTCTTGTCTCCGGCAGACGCATCGGAGAGGAAGATGGAGAGGAGCCCTAGACGCGACGGCGGCAGCGGAGCTGAGGAGCAGGCAGGCGGCGGCGGCTCTGCCCGCGGCCTGCAACGGCAGTTCCTTCTGCATGCAGTGCCCCTCTGCTATTCCGTGTAATTCTTTATGAAATTCTATCCCTATCCCATGCATGCATACAAAATCTACCTGATGCACTACTTTTTGAGAGGATAATTTATCTGCTCGATTGTGAAAATTTTGCGGTGCTGGTGTCAAACTAGCAGCCTGATTCAAAGAAAAAAAAATCTCAATCGAGAACTTTACTCTATAATTATATATGCATGCGTGGATAGCGTATGTTCCATCGATCGACAATACCGAGGCCCGTTCGTTTTGCATGAAAAACTCCCGGGAACAATTTCGGTTCAGGATTGCTATTCAATTTTATATAAGATTTCGTTAGCAGGAATGATTCCAGGCTAGGATTTCTCTAACTGAACAGGTCCCAAGGGAGACTGGATGGGTCCCCATCGACGCTGACCAGGAGCTTGCATTCGATCACGCGTGACCGTTCCAATTCCAAGCTGCTGAATGAACTCCGTAGGAGGTAGAAGCGCATGTGGCCGGACGGAATGGGCTATCTAGATGCCGCGTGGAAATGGAAGGGCCTAACGGGGTTGGACGGTTTGGCCCGTTGGCCGTGTCGCCTTGGTTTAACCGGCGCAACACGACGTCGTCTTGGCATAGCCGGAACATACGAAGAAAGATCGACACTGCGAAATTCACCGTCCCTGCCATTGTAAGTCCCTGTCGCACAGACGAGCGAGCAACCCCAGTGGGAAATACGGGTACGGGGTTGCGTGCGACCGTGCGTCGCTCACGTACGTCGTCGTCCGGTGCAATGCAACATTCTCACCGTTCCGTCCCGTGAGTCCGTGACATTTTCCCAAACTGTCTGGCTGGCTGGATCTGCCGAGGCCTAGCTAGCCGTTGCTGTCTTGCATGCTGACTTCCTGTCCTCTTCCCCGCTATTGGCAACCAACATTTGGCACAGCGTGGCCGCCCGCGGAGGCCCGGTCCCGAGCGCCAGAATCTTCTCGTTTTCCCCGCCGCAGCCCGCAGAGATCGGATAGGAACACGCACGCGTGCGGCCGCGCTGTCGATCCCAGCCGGTAGCGGTAGCGGCCAAGGGGCAGCTTCGTTCCGCTGGCAATTCGCCGCGAGTTCCCAACCAACCGCGTCTCCTCTTCTATATAACCCAAGCCCCGTGCGCGGCCCCCACAGAACGGTCAAATCCGGAAGCACAGCACACACTTCGTTCTCCCCTCGCAGTCGCACTCGATCATCTGCTTCTCGCTTCGCGGCAGCGGCGCTCTTCGTTGCTTCCTTCCAACCGCTGCCTCTCTCTCGTGCGTGAGCCCGCCGCGGGCGGTGTTGAAATGGCCGTTGGGACAGGCGTGCGCGTGGCGCCGCCGCCATCGTCGATGGAGGTGCGGGGGAGGAGGAGGACGGGTACGGTGACGGCGAGGCGCCGCGCCGCGGTGGCCATCAGATGCAGCTTCGTGGGCGAGGCGGGGGTGGGCGCGGCCGGGGGCCTAGCGGAGGAGCACTACCGGACGCTGCGGCTGCGCCCGGGGTCCACACGGAACGAGGTCAAGAAGGCCTTCCGCCGCCTCGCGCTCGTGGTGCGTCCATAACTCCAATCTCTGTAGTACTCTCCTCCACAGATCAATCAATTACCATTCCACGTAAACAGCGCTCAGATTTACCGCAGCAACAACCAGTAATTCGGTTTACTTTTCACCCTGGCGTGTTGAATATTCCTCTGTCTGACGAGTTCGTTCGTCTGATCGTCTCCCCTGCGCCGTGCAGTACCATCCGGACGTTTGCAAGGACAGCGACCGCGACACCGGCGTCGAATTCCAGAAGATCAACATCGCGTATCACGTACGTGAGCTTACTACGAGTGCTCCTTACTAAACATTTTTTGGTTTTTGTTTCTGTTTCTTGACCTGACGGCTGACGCAATCCGTCATTTGGGTGCAGATACTGATGAACAACATGAGGGAGGCCGAGGAGCGGCTCGAGTACTGGCGGCTCAAGTACGGCCTCACCGACCAGGATCTCGACAGGTACAGGTACTACCTCAACGAAGACGACGACGACTGGCTCGACATGTGAAGAGAACTGCCGATCGATCGAAGGCACGGATTTTTTTATACAAACCGTGTTTATCCACATTGACCTTAGTGGCTTATGCCATCGATTAATTCATGTTGCCATGGCAGAGAGGCAGCAGCTAGCACTGTATGTAGGTATGTATATATTGAAGCGTTTGCGATGTGTACTTCTCCCCTGTTTTTATAGTGGGTGAAGGGATACACTTAGACCAAAGTGTAGTGACACGTGTTTCAGAATGGTGTGAGGCCCCTTGTTGGTCATATACGAAGATTTGTGCCAAGAGTTACGTCGCTTAAGAGGATTTCAGTTTGGTGTATGTTCAGTATGATAACAAATATAATACTCCTTTTATTCCAAATTATAAGTTGTTCTGACTTTCTAAAAATATTAATTTTACTATACACATAGATATATACTATCTATATACATAATAAAAACTATATATACCTAGAAAAATCAAAATGACTTTTAATTTAGAGAATGGAGAGAGTGTATGTTAACATGAAATACAAATTGTTTAGCATCTCCAAATATACCTAAATCTATTGCCAAAACTATTGGAAACAAAAAAGAAGTCCAGTACTCCAATAGTAAACTAAAATCATTCCCAAAATTCCCGCGTGCCTAATCCATTTGTCATCACTCCTTACATATTTGCAGGTTCTCAATGCGCCCAATCCTGAGTCAGCGGGTTATTCCCTCCCAATGAACCACGTGCAAGTGCAACCATTAGCTACTTAGAGGTAGAGAGAAAAAGTTACATCAGCAAGTGTCTATCTTAGAGCTAAACCTACAATGGAAAATTTATTTAGAGACGCTTAGATCGTGTGGTTAACTTAAGAGCTTATGTAAGAAAAAAAAAATTCTACAATACAATGCCGACGCCAACGCACACAGCCAATTACCTTCTACCAGACTCTGTCCTCGTTTTCGTTCTCCTTCTGGTTCCTTCCTCTTCATGTTGCTTTGCCTCTTAGCGTCAATCCCTAATTCCCGATCTAGCTCTGTTGCTCAGGTCAGTGGTGAGCTCCTGAGTGTATACATCCACGGACGAACGCAAGTAGCGGCGGCATGGTGCGAGGAACGCAAGCAGCGGCGCCGCGTACCAGCGGGTTCGCAAGAGGAGAAGCTAAACTAGCTAGCTTTCTGGGCGTTCAACTGAGGCCTTTGGTTCCAAAAAATTTTGTAAAATTTTTCAGATTCCCCGTCACATCGAATCTTTAGACACATGTATGAAGCATTAAATATAGATAAAAAATAAAACTAATTACGCAGTTTAGACGAAATTCACGAGACGAATTTTTTAAGCCTAGCTAGCAGGGCCGTCCCTTGGCACGTGCAACGTGTGCGACGGTACAGGGCCTCCACTTTTCAGGGGCCTCCAAATATATATAGAGTATATATACGTATATATGTATTGCTTGGTAAATAAGAACGTACAGCAGTAGCTTTGGCCTTTGGCCCATTAGCAAAGCGACGTGTACAACAATTGACCAAAGCCCAATAAACAATGGCTTGTTGCCCGGCCGCTGTTCAGTTGACAATGTTGCCGATCCCAATTCCCCAACTGAATCAGATCGCAAATCTTAGGTCTCACGTACTACCTCTCGACGTCTCGTCTCGTGTCGCCGCCATCGCCTGACGCCGTACCGGCCGCCGGCAGCGTTTCGCGAGTGACAGGGCGTGAGCCGTGACGATCTAGCTGCAACCGCAACAGCGAGAGCGAGGCGCTAAGGCCCTGAAGGTAATATAAATCATTCATATTTATTTTTCAATTCATTCACTGGTAGCCGCGAACAATAATAAGTAGTTGATCGATCTCTAAATTTAGTTTTTTTTTCGTCTCGTATATTTAGTTTTTTTTCTAGGCTAATAGGCCTCATTTCTTAGTATCGTACAGGGCCTCTAATTTTCCCGGGACGGCCCTGTAGCTAGTCTATGGATAATATTTGTCAAATAACAACGAAATTGCTACAGTAGCATTTCCTAAAAATTTTCGGAAACTAAACAGCCCATAACTCAACTGCACGTCGGTAATCTAGGTACGGAGCATTTCGTGCGGCAGCGAAACGCCCGCCGCTGCGGGATCGCGCGAGAGCCTGTCTAGGAGCCGCTGTGTCAGCAGCTCGGTCCCACAGGCAGCTGCCCAAGACTCGGCGCCGAGCTCGTCCTCTGCCTCGCCAGCGCCTCGGCCAGCAGGAACCGAAGGCCCAACGTTCGCTACGCCGGCCCAGCCTGGATGAAATAGGCAAGGCTTACAAGAGAGGAGAAAAACCATGAACTATTGTACCGATTGTTGATTCTAAGAACCCCTCCGACCTAATTCCCAGCTGTTCTTCCTGTGTTCTTCCTTTCCCCTTCCACCAAGCTGCTGTGCTCCTCACACGCTAATTCGTGGAGCGTTGCTGCCGTCCTCGAGCGCCCGATTTCATCCACCTGGGAGTACACGCTGGAAAAAAAAACCCCCGCCCCAATGGCCCAGAGGCGACAGGCGTTGCATGTACTTTTAAGAGAAAATCTAATAATACAGCCGGTATACCGGTTGTAAGGGTCGCTCCATCCATATAGAAGTTAGTTCTTCACTATTAATACATAACTCCACTCGTCTCTCTCACAAAGTTTCTTGGTTCTTATGCCTAAACTGTCCGTAAGTTTATAGTCCGCTCCTCCTCTCTCTCTCGTCTTCTCTCTCCAACCTAGCATTTAGCCAGATTATAGTCTGTTATTATACTTGTTCTTATTAGGCCAATCTCCATAAGAGTTTCATCTCGTTTTTTCTAAGACTCTCGTATATTGAAAACAATGTAGATAAGTTTCATCCTCGTAAAACTTATTTTGATTCCACCCACTCCTCCACCACGCTGCGCGCCTGTCCTTCGTATGCACCCACCAGCTCCTCCGTAACGACGTGCTCCCCGCCTATTCGCATGGCAGCCTCATCCGGCTCCCGCGCCAGCTCCCCTGCCCCGGCGCCCGCCTACTGCCATGGTGAGTTCCTGTCACCCTTCAGTGCTGCTCCTCGTGCCACTCTAATGTGCTGCACTACGGTCAGGCGGCTAATCGTACTGTCGTAGCTGTACTATCTGAGATGCGTGCTTGCTGAACCGAGATTTGAACTCTTTAATATATTTTTAATATTAATTATATAGATATAAAAAGATGACTATAGTAGGGGCATCCAAATCAGGTGCTCACCCTATTTTTTCTTGACCCAACTTTACGCTTCCACTCTAGCAGTAGCACCTAAACAAAAGGCCTCAAATTCCTTCTCATAGCCACTGACACATGGGACCCGCCTGTCAGTGGGCTCTCCCTCCCCCTCTCTCTCTTCTTTTTGTCCGTGTTCTCTGACCAAATG
Organism: Saccharum hybrid cultivar R570; assembly: GCA_038087645.1. Taxonomy (NCBI): domain Eukaryota; kingdom Viridiplantae; phylum Streptophyta; class Magnoliopsida; order Poales; family Poaceae; genus Saccharum; species Saccharum hybrid cultivar. Next base: position 6,779,300 of record JAQSUU010000198.1, read on the forward strand.
CAAGTACGTGACCCCAAAACCCGATGGGTTTGTACCCTATTATGGCAAGGGTATGGCTCTACCGGGGGTTTGCTAATGGGCAAAAAGACCCTATGGGTTTACGGGCAGGTTTAGGGTTATAATACCCAAACTCGCCAACTAATGGGTTTTCTAAACCCGATCCGTTTTAGTAGAGCAAATCATATCATATCAATCCACAATACCCTTACTCACCTTTTCATCTTGGCACATATTTTACTTTCACGACCCATAAAAAAAGAATTGGAGAATATTATTATTTATTTGTTTTAGAAATCAAAAGTAAAAATTATAAACAAAAATAAAATAGAAAAGATAATAAACGAACATGGTGACCTTAATGTGCTTCTTCTATTTCTCGGTACGCTTACAGGCTTAGCCAAGTAGGTACCTTCTCTTGTCCGGAATTCTGCAAATTATAAGTTGCGATCTGCACAGCAACTAGTGGGCCCATGCATGTGCATGTATGCACAGGGCGACAGAGAGCCTAGACCACTGCCAGTCTAGTAGTCTACCACAACAACACAGCCACAACAAACAGCCTTTTCCTCAAAAAAAAAAAAAAGCCACAACAAACACCAGCACAAGTTAGTTCCACCTCGCTGAGCGAACCAATTTTGGCTGCCAAGGTGAGTGATCCTTGGCTTAGTCACGAGTACAAAACTATGGTGGGCATGGGTGACCCGATGAGTATCCGTGTGACATGAGTGGGCACAGGTCCAGTATGGGTCATGGGTTTTTTTAGTGGGTAGATTTTATGTTCGTTGGCACGGGTTTAGATTGGCAAAACCCTGTACCCGTTGGCCGCGGCTGCAGTGGCCTCTCACCACCTATCGCGGGAACGGTGCGCCTCAGAAAGGAGGCCGTGGCTTGTACAACATCAATAGCTGTGTGTCTCCTGCAGATGATGATGATCATCCACTGTGTCAAGTGTGCTTCAAGAAAGGCCACACCGCTGATCATTGTTGGCACAGATTTGATGAGGACTATGTCCATGTGTAAATAAAAACAGTATATGCAGTAGTGAGGTAGTGAGTAATAAACGAGTATATGCACACATATATATATACATACATATATAAAGAGACATAAATTTACATGATACATATCTGGCCCATGCAACACGACAGTACAGAAGAGTAACGAGAAGTGGAACAAATCACACGCATGCAGGAATTAGCGGCAAACGACGGGTCTAAATTCGTCGACACATGGAACTGAACAGAAGATGATGATCAGACCTTAACTCCTTTTGCCGCACGGATGGACACATGAATTGAGAAATACGTACTGAGACGGGGGTCGAGTTGAGATGGAGAGAGAATGAATACTCATGGTGCGGAGGTCGATGCTGAAACCACAGTTCCGCTGTCTTGACACTGGTGGCGTGGTTTATAGTATATGCTTATCTGAGGATTGCTGCCAACTTCTTTCTCGATCGCTTTCACCAGGTGGTCGCAATCATCATTGATGAGCTGCACCTCCTTCAACTTTGGCAGGTGGCCAAGTCCAGAGACAGCCTCCATTATTTTGTCAGAGGACCAAACAATAATCTCGAGATTCCGAGCTGCTCCGGGGCCAAAGCTGATATCAGCGATGTCACCGCCCTCGACGATCAGGGACCTGAGACGTTTGAATTCTCCTTCCCTGAAGGCGAGCTTGGTTCCTGTGCATGACCTGCGCAGAAGTCTGAGGCACCGCAGCATTCCTAGATTTCCAAGGCTGTGATGAATGTCATCTTCTTCGAAGCGAGTCTCGCACAGCGTTATCTTGGCAAGTCGAGTTAGCTGTGCAAGCCAGGAAGAAAGCCCACTTGTCATAGTCAGACCAGTTATGGTCAGTCTCTCAAGATGTTCTGGAGCTCTCACCCCGGCACCCTCGTCGCATTTGAGGAGCTGTCCGTTGCTCCGGATCCGGACCGATAAGGAGCGTAGGCAATGGCACAGTTCGCCAATCTGTCGGAACAGAAGACTCAAGCCACTACCTTTCATGTTACCATTGAGAATTACACCCAGTTTCCTCAGCTGCAGCAGCTGGCCGATGCCATATAGAACGTTGATGTTGCTGGAAACTTCAACGTGGCACAGCATCTCCAGCTTCCTCATCCTTCCGATGTTGCTAGGCAGGCCAATTGATGTCGTAAACAATAATTGATCAGACGACCTATCACTGATACTGTTGCAGTGGTTACCTGCGGAATCTTTGCGGCCCGCTAGCATATGTTTAAGCATCGGGAGCACGACAGATCTCGCGGGGCACAGTGACCTTATCGCTGTTCCACGGATGTCCAATGTCTCCAAGCATTGCAGCCTCTCAATCTGGTTGGGAAGTTGGGTGACATCTGTGTCCCTGAGACTCAAGTACTTGAGCAGCAGTATTTTGCAAATACTTGTGAGGTGCTTGCGCTTCTTCATCAGGCCTTGGCATTTTTCTAGATCCAGCACCTTCAACAGCTGCCACTGCGGAGACTTTGACACGGACTCAATGACGGTTAGTATGTCAGAGCTCGACGCCTCCAGCAGTGCGATGCCACAGTTGATGGAAAGTCGATGAGCCAGATCCGGCGACGAGGACGAGGAGGCGTCCATGAAGCCTACGTCGCTGGCGATGAACTCATGAACCTCGTCAGGTACGGCGCAGCTCTTCACCTTTCCGGTACCACCACCGATAGTTTCCATCTCCATCTCCACTGGGCGAACAAATCCTCGAGCCACTAGCGCATCGAAGATGCGCTCTGCTTGGTCCTCCAGAGTGCTTGATGGCGCTGCTACCCTTTCAGTTATTAGCCCTTCGGCGACCCATCGCCTGAGCAAGCTTGTCCTCCTGACCCGGTGGCCTTGTGGGTAAATGGATAGGTAGAGCAAGCAGCTCTTGTGGCTGCTAGGCAGTTCATTGTAGCAGAACACGAGCATCTCCTTGGCGATGTTGCCCTGATGCTGCCGTAGGGCTGCGCGCAAGCCGTCGAGTTCCTCCTCCGACCTGTTATGGTCTACGTAGAGTAGGTGGAGGAACATCTGCAGCGCGAACGTGCTGGGGCAGCACTCTTCCAAGACGCTTAGGATGGGCGGGAACTCGGATTTGACAAGGGCAACCGCCTTGCGGCGGAAGAACACCCGAAGAGGCTCGTGCACGTCGAAAACCTGGCCGTACCAGGTCCTTGTCTCCATGGCCCGACGGCTGTACAGGTAGCCGAGGCCTTGGTCATTCTTTGTAGTCACTATCACGGCGTAGGTGTGGTCGCGTACGGTGTGTAGAACTTTGCTCTGCAGGTCTGATAGGAGGCCTTCAATGTCTGCGGGCCGGACTGCGTCGAGGACGATCAGCAGGGATTTGTTGCTCCTAACAGGGCCAGCAGGGAGCGGCGGACGACTCTGATTCTGATCTAGAGCCCGTCGCAAGCAGTCCGGCTGCTGCTGCTGCTGGACCTGGACGTCGTCGTCAACCTTGCTGGAGCCGGCACAGCCAGTGGCAGCATCTTGAGCAGCGTCGGCTGGTCGAGTGGTCATCATCAGCTGCTTTATCATCTCCCGGCGCACCTCATTATGATCTTTGTCGAAACCTCCAACGTCCACCCAGACCTTGTGCTGGAATGAACTCTCCACGGATGCATCATGGTACACCCTCTTGGCAATGGCGGTCTTCCCCGCGCTGCCCCGTCCTACGATGAGGGCGAGGCGGCGCGACGGCCAGTGGAATCTGTCGGGGCTGGAGAGCAACCATGTACGGATCTTTCTGGTGGCTTCCTCCGCAAGGTTCGGCGGGTCACCGCGGAGCAGCTCGCGGCGCCGGAGATCCTCCTCCTTCTTGTCCTCCTCCTCCTCTTGCCCGCCGCCGCGGAGCAGCTCGCGGGATGCTCCTCGGGCACCATGTGGTGGCGCCGCCGGTGGCACGGTGACGCCGTACCTCTGCCGCCTGTCACCGACGTCACGCGCGCGCTCCTTGAGCTCGCGGATCCGCATCCCGATCTCGTGACGTTCGGGGATGCTCCGCAGCAGACAGAGGAGGCGGCGCAGGCGCCCCACGAGGCCGCTGGCGCCGCCAGCCTCACGAGGCACTCCGACGCGGCGGATGTAGAGCTCGACGTAGCCCTCGCAGTCCCGGGCTAGGCTGATGACCTGCTTCATCCATGCCCGGACCTGGTGGTCGCGATACTGGGCCTCGGTGAGGTGCCGGAGCAGACCATTCATGCTCTCCATCTCGTCCTTTATGAACTCCACGTCACCGCGGACGCGGCGCAGCAGCTGTGCCTCGGCTACCAGGACCGACGTCAGCCGTCCCAGCAGCGAGGTCACGGCGCCCTGCGCCATCCCAGCCATGATCGTGTCGCTAGATGTGTCTCCACCTCTCTCTCAGCATGTCTAACAGCAGCTAGTAGCATGCTTTAATTTGCTTCCAATGTACTCCATTGATCTTCTCCCCTCCCCGGCGGCGGCGACCATGCATGAGCGAAGGAGGGTGAGCAATGCCAAGAGGGCGTAACATACATGAAGGCATGCATGCATGCAAGCATAGCCTTCATCATGTTATCACTAGGTGTCTGATGCTTATTAGAGATGGAGTAGGACTAGAGGAAGAGCAGCATCTCACGATGCGCTCCATATCTCTCGTCATTGGACACGCCTACTCTGATCCGATGACCAATTGCTGAAACAAGGCACGCACCGACGTTTGCTTTCGTGCCGCGCTGCAGTATGCTTTGCTTGAGGCCATCGATATCAGCATATATAGCTTTCCCCTTTATTAGTTTCTTGTCTATATTAGGACCGTGAAGAATATTTTGGTCCTTTTCTTTTTACGACCACAAAAAGCTAGGCACGGTTAACACAAAATCTATTACTTGTGTGCAGCGAAAGTGTGGCCCATGTGCCCACATATTTTAATTTGTGGTTTCGGAGATTGAGGTGATATATAGACTAGTTACATGGGGAATATAATTTGGATTGCATACATGGCTCCGATGCATGGCACGTGGACACAAAAAAAAAACATACTACACCCACCTAGTTTAGCCCATCCATTGGTAGAGATCCTGGCAGCTCCGACTCCTACTGACAACGCTCCTACTCTATGAGAGGGAGAGGAAAAAGAGAGAAATTTAGCTCCAATGAACGGTGCGCTACACTGAATTTGTCAGTTGGAACCAGAGTTATTGAAATCCGTACCAAAGGTGCTTAGGTCAGTCTCAATGGGGTTTTATCAGAGTTTCATGGGCATTAATTATGCTGATGTGGCACCATATTAATGAAGAGAGAGATGATAAGAGTTTCATGGGAGTAGAGAGAGTTTTATGGGAATGAAACTCTTCTGCACTGTTTCCAAAATCTGAATGTGTTGGAAACAGTGACATGAAATCTCCACTGAGACTGGCCTTAGAGCCTCCACCATGTGCGGCTCGGCTCCCAGAAGACTGGAGCTGGCTGCTCGCTCAACCCCTCAGCGCTCCAAGCTAGTGGTGGAGGGTGAATATGAAATTAGAGGGCCATTTGAGAAGTTATTACTGTAGCTATTGGCAATGACAGGTGTAGGGACCGTGGCGTCTACAAATAGGGTTGAATTAGGCTTTCTAAGACTTTTACTCTAATTTTCACTTATCAAAACCTATGCAACAAAGTAATCTATCTAGACGTGTAACTAAGATTTTGCTAAGTGTGTTGCAATCTCTACCGTAAAGAGTTATGAAACCTAGGCTCTACTCCTATCAACTAGCCTAGCAAGCTAAACTAGAATAATAAACACACAACCTAGGTACAAAATATAAATACAGAAGCTTAATAAGGATAGAGAATATAATGCAAACATCCATTGACAACTCTGGTATTTTTACTGAGGTATTGAGAAGCTCACGTTTCCTCCCTAATCCTTGTTGGAGCCCCTTGAAAGGATGCTCTCGTAAGGGCCAAGCCTCTGGTCGGATAACTCCGTAGAGCTCACAGGCTTTTCTCCATGTCGGCATCACCAGCGAGCTTCATCAGATCAGCCTCTTCATCGCCGGTCTACAAGATCCACCCCAGGTGACAGTCGCACGACACCACCCAAGAGAGTTGGAGAGGCCATAGCTCCAGCGTGAGCACAGGAGCATCTGGGGCCTACAAATGGCAACGCCGCATGAGCCATCCCCAACATCGACGCCAACTCCGACCACACGGCACAACGGGAAGTGGACGCCGCATCGTGCAAGATGGAACGCGACTCGGCACCACCTCCGGCAATGACTCCGACACCCCACAACACCCCCACAAAAGGTGCTCCTTCCACTGGTCGGCTACAACACCAAAGCGGCCGCGCACCCTAACGACATCACCATTGCCACTGGTCCCAATCTTGGGGCACAGCAGGCGAGGGACGCCCCGACGGGGAGGACGGCACGTACCTCTGCTCCTCTCCCTCCCATGGCGAACCCGACACTCGACGTCCCTCCACCACCAATGCTGCCTCCATGTGTCGACAACAACACCGGCCAGCATAGTCCCTATTCTTGGCGACACCGTCAACCCCGTCATCATCACCCAGCTTCGCCTGGCCGCCCTAGACGAAAAGGAACTCCATATCATCTCCACCACCATCGCAGTCAACGCAGCGGCACCAGCATGGTCGCTCCAACAAGGCATCATCCTCTACAACGAGCGCTACTACATACTGGCGACTTCTCCGTTGTTGTAGGAGCTGCTGGGAATCCATGGGAACGACAACCCCACAACTCCTAGCAGTCGGCTTCCACATAGCGGCATCCACACCAGCTACCTAGGCGTTCCCCGCCAGCGTCTTACTGGTTGAAGACTGGCCACATCATATCCTCTCATCGTCAACCGTCGTCTTCTTTGACAGCAATGGTCACCAATTCCTCACTATTGATGACGCACGCTCATGGCCACCCGCTCATCTCCCCAGCCGACTACGACACAGGCGACCTCATCTTCAGCACCCTGGAGCACTTGATCACGTCACCACCATCCAAGGTGGTGGTAGCACTGTGTCGGCGCATCATGGGACAAGTCGATGTTGGACAGGTATACAATTTCCATGACCTCCACGGGTCATGCAGGTGCTACACCTCACGAGGATCCTACCAGGCGCCACCTTAGCTACAGCTTGCCACGCCCATGGACCACCAACAGCCCCGGGAACCTTCAACTACCACATCTTCGGCTACGTCGGCTCTTGCCAGTATTGCTTCTAGTTCTTCGCCAACAACATCGACCCGGAGTGATGAGGACATGACACCTATGGATACGTCCATGAAAGTTAAAGACAAGGTGAGCTCGTTCCTATGTTTGCATAATGATAAAATTAAGAATTTGTTACTACCTAATATCGGTATTTCAAATGTGCTTAGGAACAATGGTGATGATGATAGAGTATGGATATGTCATGAACACGACCGATCTTGAAGTGCAAGCTCATCAAAGTCCAACATTTGGTTCGTTGGTAGCCCAACATTGCTTCATTGTGATTGTGAAGGTCATAACTCGTCCATCCGGAGTGCGATTGAGGTCAATGAGCATTTGATGGAAAGATAATCTTTCAAATAGATCTAGTCCCACCTCAATATCACGTCGGCAAGGTCTTCAAATCATCAAGATATTCTGTTGTTGTTTCTATCGGGTGCTACGACGTCGTCGCGGGCTTGTTATTCACACTTGGGACCCAGACCCAAGTTGGAGCACGCCCCAAGAAGATGGAGAACACCTAAGAGATGCCCAAGGACATCCTCCTCCTTGGCCATCACCTTAGGAGCCAAGCAAGGGCGTCCAAGCGAAGTTGGAGGCCCAATCAAAGTCAAGTTCGAGTCCATCTTGAGCTCTAGGAGCAGCGTGTAGTAAAATAGACGCCCAAGTCACATACGAACCTGACATAAGATCGAGAGCTCGTCCCTATCACCGACCAACAACACGATACTCCGGGGCACCTCCTCATTCGTATCGAAGAGACACCTTGGGGTCCTAGCCTCCCCGTCAATGGCACCAACAACTTGGACAATGATTCAGCGCGAGGACACGCTGATCAAATAAGGGGGGAGTCTCGTCATATGTCTAATGGAGGGTCTAGGAGGGGCCAGGCCTACCTAGGTCAGCTGCACAGTAGCCAACCGCGCCACCTGGGGGGGCGCGCCCGGCAAGAAGGGTGGCCTCCCGTCGCACCGCCAACATCCGTATCCAAAAGATCCAAATAGAGGAAGGAGTCGGTTTAGATTAGATAGGATCTAGAAGAGTCCAAATCTATAAGGACCTTCCTCATTATATTACTTAGGATGCAAGTCCGAAAGGATCAAGATACCCAAGAGGAGGGTGAATTGGGCTAATTCTAAAATTCTTGCAATAATTAAGCCCTACACTTAGCCCATTTCACTCCCTTGTGCCTAAGAGGGATTCTATTGTTCTACTACACAAAAGTTTTGCACCCTAGGTTCCAATCCTACTCTAGCATGACAATTTTAGGAATGTAAAAACATGAATTAAATTGCTCAAAAGTAAATGCTTAAAGTAAAGAGAGGGAGAGGAATACGGCAATGTTTTTTTGAGGTATTGGAGACTCGCCACTCCCCAATAGTCCTCGTTGGAGCACCTGTGCAAGGGTGTAGCTGCCCCTTGATCCGCGTAAGGATAAGTGCTCTCTACGGGCTGATTCTTCGACACTCCGTTGCGATGAATCGCCCACAGCTGCTCACAAGATGGCTTGGGTCATCCATAAGCTCCGTCGGATGATCACCAAGCTTCCAATCACCATCGATCCATCTAGGTGATGGCGATCACCAAGAGTAACAAGCACAAACTCTCACTTGACCATGACAAGCGTAATGAGAAAGGTGGATGCACACTTGCTACTTCCTATGCACTAATGAGATCCTTAATCTTGGATTCTCAAATCTCAATCACCCCACTAGACTCTTGCACTCCCTTGCACTTCAAAGGTGTTTCGTAGCTGAACAAATGAGCAAGAAGACTAAAATGGACGAGTAGGAGAAGTATTTATACTCCCCCATTTAAAATATGACGGTTACTGTCCACCTTAGCAAAATACGATGTGACTGGATGCGCAGGTCCTCCTGACCGGACGCGCCGGTCAGTTCAACTCAGCTGAACTGCGTGACCCCGTCAAAAATAGCCGTTGGAGTGACCTGACGCTGACCAGCGTCCGGTCAACACCCACCTGACGAGTCCGGTCGCTGAAACTCTCCTCTAGAACCTCACTGATGTTGACCTGACGCGGCAGCGCGCGAGTCCGGTCACTGCAAGTCCCAGCGTCTGGTCAGTAGTCAGCCTTGTCATCTTGCTGCTACAGTGTGAGTATCGGCGCGTCAGGTGTTGATGACTGTAGATCATCCGATCGCTGACTGTCCCTCGGCTGCTCTCTCAGAGTAATGACCGGACTCTGTGAGCCAGCGTCCGATCGCTTTTTCTTCTACGTACGGTCAGTGAATCAAAGCTCCATTCACTTCTAATTCAAAACCTTTGTGAATGAGTTTGTTCCCAAATGAGGTTGTCGACCCTCAAGAAAACTATTTTCCTTAGCGGTTGTAACATTTTCTTGGCTCTTCGGCAAATTAAGTCTAGTTATAGTTTCCTTGAAGGTCAGCCTCCAAGGAAATCATCCTTGAGTGCCAAAACCGCCAAGAAAACTAATTTTCCTTATCTTCTATTCTTGAGTGCATTTGCTTGATGATTTGTAGCTAAGGATCATTTCCTTATTGGCGGTTTTTGGCACTAAGTCAATTCGGGACTGTGGTAGTGCTTGTCATACTTGTGTAGTGTAGCTCTCTTGCTTAGTTGTTTAGTTTGCCAGTTAGTTGTTTAGTTGATGTAGTCTCTAGCTAGCTTAACTAGTATAGAGAGTAGAGACTTAGCCATTGTGTGCCTAGAGATTATAATCACTAGAATGGTGGATAAGTGGCTTGCAACAGCTAGAGCAAAACGCTATTTCGCCATTTGGTTTACTAATCACTTGCGCTAGAGAATTTTTATAGCTTATTCACCCCCTCTAGCTATCTTGCACCTTTCATAAGGGCCGACCGTCGTCAAGCAGTTGCTTCTTCCACCGTGGTGGCCTTAGTCTATCTCATTCTTACCTCAGCCGTCACGTTCGCCTCCACCTGAATGGTGTGTTCCTCGAGATTCATCGGATTCCTGGGCTCAAGCCAAGTACGTGCCATCAGGACTCATTGGAGGATCTGCATGTTTCTCAATTGACAAACAGAAGAAATAAATGTCAATCTAAAGCAATACACGCCCTGTTCATTTGAGCTATTCAGCCAAATCAGCAGCCATCCAGCAGTGTTTTTCTCTCACAATAAACCAGCGAACAGTACTTTCTGCCACAATAATCCAGCGAAACGAACAGGCTGACAATATACAACTGAACATGTCACAGTTACCTCTTTAGATCTGAAACTTATTCCTTTGACAATCTGAGCAATTTTTGTTTAAATGACTACCAAAATGCGGATCTGGAGAGTGTGAGGGTGTGTTTGGTTAAGTTGCGGCTTCTGAAAAAACTGTTGTAACCTATGAGCTATAAAAAAGTTACTGTGGGTTGTGGGTTGTGAAAAAATTATAAACTGTTTTATTCAAACAAGTATAAAATCTACCTCCTACCTCTATATCTCTTGAAACAATTATAAAACAACTCTTTATTTTCACCATTTCAAAAAGTAGAAAGTCAAAAGCCAAAAGCGGAGTGGAAGGTGCTCAAAACTGTACCTAGCTACTTCTAAAAAGCAACTTCTAGTTCCTACCCTTTTGTTGGTTTTTGACTTTTTGAAAGTAAAAGCAGCTCTCAAAAGTTCAACCAAAAGCAATTTAAGAAAGAATCTTGGAGATGCTTTAGAATGTCAATCGTATCCCAAGCATGCATACAAGATTTACCTGCACTACTTTTTTAGAGGGTAATTTATTCGCATGCACGATTGCGAAAATTTTACGGTGCTGGTGCCAAACTAGCAGCGTAATTTGAAAGAAAATATCAACCCAGAACTCCTGCATGCATGCATGTGTCATATGTGGATAGCATAAGAATACCGAGAGGGATTAAGAGAAGATCATGGCAAAAGTGAGTTGACAAAAGACAAACGCCGGACATGAAGAATCTGACGGTCTAATCCTTCCAGAACACCGTCGGAAATGTAGCTACTTAATGTGATCCAAACGTGCAGAGGGGTCGCCAACCAACCGCGTCGCCTCTTCTATATAAACCCAGCCCGTGCGAGGCCCCCACAGAACGGTCAAATCCGGAAGCACAGCACAGCACACACTTCTCCCCTCGCAGTCGCAGCTCACACCAGCTCGATCATCTGCTTCTCGCTTCGCGGTCGCGGCGCTCGTCGTTGCTTCCTTCCAACCCCTGCCTCTCTCTCTCTCGTGCGTGAGCCCGCCGCGGGCGGTGTTGAAATGGACGTTGGGACAGGCGTGCGCGTGGCGCCGCCGCCGTCGTCGATGGAGGTGTGGGGGAGGAGGAGGACGGGTACGGTGACGGCGAGGCGCCACGCCGCGGTGGCCATCAGATGCAGCTTCGTGGGCGAGGCGGGGGTGGGCGCGGCCGGGGGCCCAGCGGAGGAGCACTACCGGACGCTGCGGCTGCGCCCGGGGTCCACCCGGAACGAGGTCAAGAAGGCCTTCCGCCGCCTCGCGCTCGTGGTGCGTCCATAACCACTGTACTCTCCATAGATCCACCTATCAGTCAATTACCATTCTGACGAGTTCGTTCGTCTCCCCTGCGTCGTGCAGTACCATCCGGACGTTTGCAAGGACAGCGACCGCGACACCGGCGTCGAATTCCAGAAGATCAACATCGCGTATCACGTGCGTGAGCTTACTACGAGTACTCCTTACTAAACATTTTTTGGTTTTTGTTTCTGTTTCTTGACCTGACGGCTGACGCAATCCGTCATTTGGGTGCAGATACTAATGAACAACATGAGGGAGGCCGAGGAGCGGCTCGAGTACTGGCGGCTCAAGTACGGCCTCACCGACCAGGATCTCGACAGGTACAGGTACTACCTCAACGAAGACGACGACGACTGGCTCGACATGTGAAGAAAACTGCCGATCGATCGATAGACACGGAGATTTTTATACAAAAGCGTGTTTATCCACATTGACCTTAGTGGCTTACCATGCCATCGATTAATTCTTGTTGCATTGCCATGGCAGAGGCAGCAGCACTGTATGTATGTATATATTGAAGCGTTGTGATGTCTACTTCTCCCCTGTTTTTATAGTGGGCGAAGGATACACTTAGGCCTTGTTTGCTTGAATTATATCAAAAGTATTTTTCAGCGAACAGACAGTGTTTTCTTAAAACAAATCAGCATAAGCTAAATTTCAGCGAAACGAGAACAAAGTGTAGCGACACTCATGTTATATATGAAGATTTGTGCCGAGAGTTATGTTGGTTAAGAGGATTTTCTAGTTTGGTGTATGTTCAGTATGATAACATATATAATACTCCCCATATTCCAAATTATAAGTTGTTTTAACTTTCTAAAAATATTGATTTTACTATATACTACCTAGACTACCCATATACATATGTATCTAGAAAAGTTAAAAGCGACTTATAATTTAGAACGGAGGTAGTATAAACATGGAATACAAATCGTTTACATCTCCAAATATACCTAATATCTATTCCCAAAACTATTGGAACGGCAGTGCTAACGTCCGGATGTCCGAACGAACGCCCGCGTCTGCACTCCGTCTCCCCCCGCGCATCTACATCCCGCACCCACCTACGTGGGGCCTGCGTCGCCCAACTGCACGTGGGAGTCCCCGCTCACGTCCCCTTCGGCTCTCACGCGCATGCACGCGGCAAGCAGCTGTAGCAGGTGACTACGCCAGCATCCAGAAGAGGGGGAGGAGGCGGCGGATGCCCAGCCGGTGCCGAGAGGAGGAGGAGGAGACATCGAGGCAAAGGTGAGGCAGCAGAAAAGCGAAGACAGAGATGCACCACCTGATCTACTTTTGAAATATCCGGATGTAACACTTGCAACATACGTTTGAAGGCAGATGAAACACATGAAATATACATCTAAAACACTAGCTGCAACACCAGATCTACTTTTAAAACATCAAGATAAAACACTTGCAACATACCTATGAAACAGCTAAAACACTCGAAACATGCGTATGAAACACTAGCAAAAAACACCTGAAAGCACTTCATATGTGTGAAAACGTATGCAACATCCAGATAAAACAATTGCAAACAAACGTCTAGAAAATGAGATAAAACATTTGGAACATACACTTAAAACATACATGTATAGCCACTCCAACATGTGCATCATTCTAATATATTTTTGTAACATCAAGATGAAACACTTGCAACATCCAAATGAAACATCTAAAACACTTGAAACATACTCTTGCAACATGGGTTTTGCTTGGACGAATGGAGGCATGCCGGCGCGGAGGTCGATGACAGCGCATGGACCTCGCAGTGCGACGGCGGCATGGGCAACTCGCCGACGGGCACGACGTCACACGAATCTCGTCCTCCTCGCCTGCTTGCTGGAGCATCCGTTGTGGAGGCTCACTGGCTCGGTGGAGGCGGTCGCTACGAGCGGGCTGACCGCGGCGAGGAGGCAACACGGTGGAGGCGGGCGAGGCAGACTGGGCATGGTGGGGAATGCGGCACGGAGGAGGCAGCGTGGGGAGGTAGCGCGGAGGAGGCCTTAGAGGATGGGGCGCGGCGCTGCGGGGGACCGGCGGCGGCGAGGTGGAGTGGGGTGGGCGGATGGGCACGACGACACAGGGAGGAAACGGCGCAGCAAGCATCGGGCCGCGCGGACAAGACGAGCGGATAAGATTGTTGGACGAGCGACGCGTGCGGGAGTAGGCGGAGGGAGGCGGTCGTCCGTCCGGACGTCTTAATTATATCATTATCGGTATTGGAAACAAACGAGAAGTTGCGTGCTCCAATAGTAACCTAAAATCATTCCTAAATTCCCGCGTGCCCAATCCATCTGTCATCACTCCTTACATATTTGTTGGTTCTCAATGCACCCAATCCTGAGCCGACGTGTTATTATTCCCTCCCAATGAACCACATGCAACCATTAGCTACTTGTTAGGCCATTCTTAATGCATGCTTCGCGAGCTTTCAAACTCATCAATAAGATGCCACGTAAGCAAAAATGGTAACATGACAAGAAATTTATGAAGAGAGATGATAGATAGGATTTATTAGGATGAAACTATATGTAGATTGTTTCCAATTCTATGAAACATGTTTAAACATGCACGAAGGATTGCTGGGGAAGAAGGCTGGTTTGGCGGTGGTGGCAAGTGCGGAGTCGATGTTGGAGCCGCTGGCCAAGCGATGGAGGAAGGCGGTTGACCAAGGCAAAGACGAGGGTGTAGCCGTGATAGCACAACGACATCCCCCGGGGGGGATAGCGTGACAGTGGTCGTAGGCGGCGGTGTCTAGACATGCCGGAGTTGGTTGGAAGGCGGTGGCGAGGGGGAAGCACAGCTATAGATGAAGACAACGATTGGGAGGAAGCACATCGATGGATTTTAGGGTCCAGTTGTGGTGGATGGCGGCGGATCCAGCCATGGTGAAGTCGATGGAGCTGCACAAAAAGGAGGCGGTTGGGGCAAGCGGGCATACGGTGTCAAGGTCAGGCTAATGCGTGCGGAGGAAGACAGGAAGAAAGAGGAAAGATTGATCTGGGCACTTTCATTTAAATCCAAGGGTCAAAAAAATTAAGTAATGATTTCATTTAATTAATCACTCAAATGTTTCCCTTAGAAGCTTAATAAACTATTTAAAAGTTGAGTAATTAGTGACCTATATGTTTTATCTTAAATATTAATGTACACATAATTAATATGATTATGATATATAGTTAATATGACAATTAGTATGACTATATAGGTTTATTATTATTCATTATTCATTTTATATGTATAGAATTTAGTATGTTTATTATATTTCTATATCCTATTATATAATCTGTTTTTAAAAAATATAGGATAGATATTTATAGGTAACAAAATTAAATAAATATTCGTATCCAAACTCTTCATTTTGTGTCAGTATCCGAGGATATTCGGAATCCGTATCCGGCAAAATTGCTAAAAAAAACGTATCCGGCAAAAAATAAGGTAATGACGACATTTACATATGCAGTTCTATACTCCCTCCGTCCCTAAATACTTGTCGCTTTACGCTTCCCGAGAAACAACTTTAATTAAATATATATTAAAAAAATATTAATATTTATGGTATATAATTAGTATCATTGGAAAGGTCTTTGAGTCTAGTTTTTTAATAAATTTATTTAGAGATACAAATGTTGCACGCATTTTATATAAATCGAGTCAAACTTGTGGGTACAAAAAACCGGAAACGACATCTAATAAGGGACAGAGGGAGTACGTATTTGATTCGTCCACGGGTGTTCCATGCCGATGCTCCGCGCCTGTTTTATGGATCATCACGCATGCAACAAAATGAAGTGGCAGAGTTTTCAAGTTTTTGCAACCAGCATGGGAACTGTTCGAGGACATTTTCACCATGTTCACTTATGTTGAAATTTGGTTTATACTGATGCTTATGCTGATTTATTATAAGAGGAAAACATTATTCGTTGCCTGAAAAGTAATTCAAGCGAACAGCTTTTTTTTCCTTTAAAAAAACATTTGGCTAGCTTCCAAAAACAGCCATTTTATGTACAGATTCTTCCCTTCCTTGGACATCTGGTTTTTTCCCTCTAAAAGACCAATAGGCTAGCTTCCAAAAACAGCCTTTTTATGTGCAGATTCTTCCCTTCTTCGGACATCTCTAATCTCTTTGATGCCTTCTTCTCTTGATACTGTTTGCTTGCATTGCGACGGGATCATCATGGGCGCCCTTGCCGCTGCCGTTCGCCCCTTGGCCGGCGGCGTCCCTCGTCGCGCCGCGCCTGCCCCTTGTGACGCTAGTGAGTGCGCGTCCGGGAAGAAGCCGCAGCGCGTCGCTCCCGCACGAGACTCGTCAGTTTGCGTCGCCGGGGTCGAGGAGTTGTACGTGCCCAGCCAGAAGCGCAAGATGATCCGCAACCACAACAACGTCGAGACCGCCGCCGCCAACACGAAGGTCTTAACCGTCGGCGGCGAGATGTCAGCTCGGGAGCTCCTACAGAAGCGCCTGGCGTCCGAGCTCGATGTCTTGCGCGGTCTCCTAAAGAAAGCAGAGCTTATATCCCGGCGTGGGGCATGCAAGGGCGGTGCACCAGCCACCGGCAAGAAGGAGCGGTTCTTGGCCTCCAAACAGCGATCGGAGCCAATGGTGGATGGTGGAGGCAATGCGCCTTCGGTGAAGAGGAGGAAGATTTCAGCTCTGGTGGAGCAGAAGCAGAAGCAGATACGGGCGCCGCGGATGTCGCAAGAAGAGAGGAATCAGCTTGCTGGTTGCCTGTCCTCGCTGTCTTTGGAACTGCCAGGGCACATCGTTGAGTTCCTGCTGAAGCAGTTTGGGGATGCCGATACCCATGGTGAGATCGAGATTGACTTTGACTCTGCGGAAGACTCCATACTGTTCGAGCTGAAGACACAGCTCGACAAGTTCGCCCAGGAACGCCCCATCGTCGTGGATGTCCTCCCGGAGGAAAAGGATGAGAAGCTCGCTGAGGAGAGCAAAAGCAAAGGCATCTCGGTGAAGCAGGAGGAAGAGGACGTCCACATCTGCGGCGTGTCCACCATCGTCCAAACCGGCAGCAGGCCGAGCTCAAGAAGCAGCAGTGGTTCAGACACGGGCAGTTACTCTGATCGAAAAAGCGGCTCCGACGATTTCCCAGCTCTACGGGGAGCTCTTCCCGAGCAGATCATTGTGACGTCTGCGCAGCCACCGTCGGAGCCGCCGGCATCAGGGGCGGCGCAGAGTGGTGAAGCAAAGAAGGTCAAAGACGTCCAGCGTGCCGCGCCCAAGACTGTTTCCCTGGCCGGTCTGATCTACAGGGCGAAGGTTCGCCGAGAGCTGATGGAGATGGAGAAGGCGGCGCTGCCCGACGAGAGCATCCACCCGCGGGACCTGCAGCGTCTCGGCATCGCGGAGTATGGCCATCCCAGCCTCATGCGGCAGCTCGGGCTCGTCCTCAAGGCCGACGACGCGTAGCGCGCGGCGAGCAGAAGGAGAGGCACGGCAGCTGTGGCTCGTAGAGCGTAGATCGCGTCATACTGTCATGCACTGATGGCATGTATCAAGTAACTTAAATGGAAAAAAAACAATCTTCTGCCAGGCAATGTGCTTAAGTAGGAACAAATCTTAATTAGCTAACAGCCTAACAGACCACTGACATGCAACTAACCACAACAGCTAGCAAGCTTCCATCACCAGACCGAGGCTTGATTCATCTTGGTACGTTGTTTAACAGGTAGGGAGTGGTTTGTGGTTATGTATCACTGCAGATCGGTTAGGCCTGAAGCCCTGACTGCAACGGTTGCCATCCGACGCTATGGAAGCAGTGAGGGAACAAAACAGCAGCCGAGCATCCCATTGAACTAGGTTCTCTGCAATATCTCACGTTCAATTGATGGCTTGGTTGATGAGCATATCACTAGTGAAGCAAACCAGAGTGTTACAGATGATCACTAGTTAAGCCAACTGACTCGCCAACCAGAGTCTGTTTTAACAAGCACATAACAAATCTATACCAGAAGGGACAGAGCAAATTGGTTTCACAAACCAAACAAGAATGGCAATTAGCAGAAATACTAGCATAATCTTATTTTGTTACACCCTGATGAATGATAGGATTCTTCTGATGATATATCGTATCTGCTTCATCGGGGGTGCTGCAGATTTGCCGTCACACAATATTTCTGATTTATTTCTCAAATCTCAATAGATGCACAAAATGTGTAGGGATGATGTACATTGTATGCTCAGTTACTGCATGCATTGCGTGTTTCGCTTTACAAAATATAAACTACAGACTAGGCTACAGCCTACAGCCCCTACTCCTCGGCAGGAGGATCCACCCATCGGCCATGGTCCTTGATCAGCTGGATCAAGGCGTCAGTGGCACCTTCCATAGCAATGCCGCGCTGCACAACAGTCTGCAGAAAGAAAGATGCATTGTTTTTAGCAGGATGATGGGAACAGCAGCTTCGGGACAAGTAACTGCAGATCAAAAAAAGCATTGTTCTATCACGGGCTCACAGCCGCATTTGCGTGCCCTCGGAGTGCTAACTGGACCAGGCAGCTCTGGCCAGTAGCAAACCTGTTTGGCCCAAGTATTTCTGAGACCAGCGAACAAACAAATACGAACGCACAGCTACTGCTCAACAACATAGTAAAACTTTCCATTTCATATACATGATTTTGGCAACCAAGCAATGGAATTATTACCTTGCCAACGTAAAGGTCGATCTTTCCAGGAGCCCCTCCAACGTACCCGAAATCGGCATCAGCCATCTCTCCTGGCCCATTGACAATACAACCCATGATAGCGATCTGCCAGGCAAATATGTATCGGTTGATCAGTATAACTGATAGAAAAGAAGGAAATTCATATACGGTTGAGCTTTTTTTGAAAGTCATATACAGTTGATCAGGCCATATACATTTGAATCAGAAAACTCACCGAGACACCTGGCAGATGAGAGGTTTTTTCTCTAATCTCAGCACTGATTTCCTGAAGGTCAAAGAGCGTTCGGCCACACGAAGGACAAGACACATATTCCTGCAGCATTCACAGTCAGAAAATCACTTTTCACAAAATCTACTCTCATCTCAGAGAGAAACATCAACAGTTATTTTTTGTTTTCTTTTCCCTTTTTTCTTTTTTTACTACAACTCAGCAAGTAGTGGATATGTTGTCCACTGGATATACAGACAGAGATAGCCATATCATTAAACAAAAAAACAACATGAACGTACAGTTTTTGTGTTGCGCATCCTGCAACCCTGGAGCAAGTTGAAAGATGTGTCCCTCAGGAACTCAAATTCCTGGTCAGCAGCTTCAAGAAGTACACCATCACCAAGACCATCAACTAGGAGAGCACCAACGTTGGCCCCAGCACCAATGACAAGACCATCTCTGCACATAGTTGGATTAGAATAAACAAGAAAGCCATGACTCACAATTCCAAGGGGAAGAAAATAGAAATATTGACAGTCACCTGTCAATGGCTTTAGGGAAATCTATGTGATGAATTACAGGGAAGTTCAAGCCATTGGCCTGTAAGTACTCGAATAACCTGCAAGACATAAAAAAAATATTAAATATGTTAAACCTCAAAGGACAAAAAGGACCCACAGTGCTGTTGAGCATGATGGATAAATAAATCCTAAGAATCTCCCGTTTAATAGCACATCTTAATCGACCACTGTGTTTTCTTACCTCCTAGCAGCATGCACCCTGCCTGTCTTCTCCTCACCATATGGAACATTATGTAACAACATTGTTATATCATCAACATCCTTAAGAATATCTAGCTGCTCGTATGATTCATCACCACGAAGAGTGACAGCTAGTCTAGTGCCTATACACACCATAAAAAAAGACAAAATGATGAGATTAGGCAAAACAACATACTCCCTTCGTACCAAAATGTAGGTCCTTTTAGTTTTATCGTAAGTCAAAACTCTTGACCAAGTTTATAAGAAATATATATTAAGATCAACAATACCAAACTGAATTATCAAGATATATTTCATGGTGGATTTAATGAAACTAACTTGATGTTGTAGATGTTTGGAGCATTTTTCTATGAACTTTGTCAAAGTTAGAAAAGTTTGACGTAGGACAAACAGAAACGATCATTATATTGGAATGGAGGGACGAGGAGTACCTTTTCTTCTAATCTGAACTAGAAAGCTCATTTCTATGATTCTGTCATCTCAGTGAAATAATTGTCCTTAAACTATTAGCAAAGAAACAATAATGTCATGGTCTAATTCAAATAACTACCTTCTGGCAAAAGTTTGTGTGCACCACTTGACAATTCGTCAAGGTTGACAAGTACAATTGCATGTGGGAGTGGCTTTGTCAACTGCTCCGATAAGGGGGTCAGCACGCCCATGCTGATGTCAACTAATCTTTTGAGTGCAAGCCTCTGTACACATTCACAAAATTAGAGCATAGCTCTAAAAAAGGGAATAAAACAATCAGCATATGCACTTGAGAGGGATAGAAATGTAGCTATAACTCACAGCTTCAGCATCTTCTACAGGGGGGAGCTCCCTCAAAAGAATGGAATCTACAGTAGCCAGATCCTGATAGCCATAGGAGAAATAATCAACTTCAACTAAAATCCGTCTGAAAACAGCCGTGTACTAGCACATCAAAACCATAGAACAGACCTTGAAAGGCATACCAACCACAAGCTTTGCTGCAAGAGACCTATAAAGGAGCTCAGGAGCCTGGCAAATAAAGGGAGCATTCATCACTACAGAACACACTTATTCAGATGGCTAATCAATAAAGAGTGGTCACTGCAACGTTTATTTGGAGTAACAACCAATTTTCAATAGAAAAATGCATGGAAAACAACAATGGTGCTACTTAACAACTACTAGGTGTGGATCCTAAATCAAAAACCCCGTGCTGAAATCCCTTTGTGTGTTATATTATGTATACCAGAAAATTCAACAAAAAAGAGTACAAAAGGTGCAGATTACCTTCAATTGATCCAGGGAAACTGACATCAGTACAGAACCATCACGATGCAGGACATTTCTGTAGTCAACTTCCTCACCCTGTCATAAGAGCATGAGCAACCGATAAGAAATCTAGCATTAGTAGTTTTATGATCATAATGTGGAATTATTTTTAACAAACCTCCTTCTGCAAAGGCAATTGACCACTCCTACGCTGGAAATCAAAATAACGCCTATGCTTTTCTTCAAATGGGGCCTGATAAAACAATACAAAATCCAAGAGAATTAAATAAATGCTTAAGGGAAAACACAAATAGTAAGGACTTGTATTTACTATATGGTGACTGGAAAGTATGGAAAGTGAAAGTGCATTACCACCCCAATTTGAAGGTTTGCAGCCAGTGCCCCAAGATTTGCCAATCTTTGACAAGGATCAATCTCTTCTTCTGGTGGTTCTGTGAGGGAGACACGGATTGTATCACCCAAGCCATCCTGCAATAGAAGACACAGAAGATATAGTCAATGTTTTTCGTAGAATTTGCCAGTTTCCATAATTCAATTGATTTACAGGAAACTGCTAGCCTTGTACTTTATTATGTGTCGTAGCATGGCAAACGTCTCAATCAGTTAATCCACAAAACAGAGTTTAATAATCTTAAACACATATTTTTTTCCAGTCAGCTATTTGATTGTAGGGTTTTTGTTAATATGGAATCATAACATATCATGCTATGGAACTGAATGGTAAAATTTATTTTAAAAATATTCATCCTCAAAGCTTCCAGCTATAAGCTCCAAAAGAAGCAAGTATTCTTCATCCTGAGAAGAGGCTATCATTTCCATGTCGTTTACGTTGTTTCCAGATTAACCATTTGAAAGAGATTTAATTTCATACAACATAAATAAGTAGTGAAGCAATTACCATTAGCAGTGTCCCAATGCCGATAGCAGACTTCATCCTTCCATCTTCACCCTCTCCAGCTTCTGTAACACCCAAGTGCAAGGGATAATCCCATCCTAGGTTATACATTTCTGCCACAAGCAGGCGATATGCTTGGACCATGACAACAGGGTTACTAGCTTTCATCGAAAATACAAAGTTGTGGAAGTCCAACTTTCGGCATATCCTAGCAAATTCCAAAGCAGACTCAACCTGCAACATTGTGCAGAAGATGTCAAACTTTTATGTACTACTATTTAAACATTTCCTTGGAAATGAGATAATCACCATCCCCCGTGGAGAATCACCATAGTAGCTCATTATGCGGTCAGAAAGACTACCATGATTTGTTCCTATACGCATTGCTCTTCCATACTGCTTGCATTTCTCAACTAATGGAGAAAACACCTGAGACAAAAATTAATATGGCTCTGTAAGATAACATGCCATATGTTCACACTGATTGAAACAAGACTAAGAGTGACAATTTTTCAACCTTCTCAATATGCTCAAGCTCTTTTTGGTAATCGTCATCAGTATATTCCAGCTTTTCGAATTGAGCACGACGATCAGCTGCCAGTACAGTTCAGCATTTTACAGTAATAAAAACATGACAGACTAAAATGAGGGATGTCAATATTTCACTCACCAAAATTTCCTGGGTTCACACGAATTTTGTCAAAGCATTCTGCCACCCTTAGAGCTACTGTGGGAGCAAAATGAATATCGGCCACTAGTGGAATGTTGTAACTATACAAACACAATGAAAAGAGTGAGGACACATACATGTGAACTCAGTGAATGTGAAGAAAATGACACCTTACTTCTTCTGAACCAGAGTGTTCTTGATCTCAAAGCAGGCGTCAGCTTCCTTCCTACCCTGGACGGTTATTCTAACAATATCGGCTCCTTTATCTGCTATCCTCATCACCTGAAATGGTGCAAGTGATATGTTCATTAGTTAAATATACACAAAATAGAAATCATCTGAAAAAGGCTGAGTAAAATCTCCCGCATTCAAACTCTGTAGAGAATACTAAGAACAATCAATATGAATTTCAGATGGGATGCACCTCCTCTACTGTTTTTGCAACATCCTTGGTATCCGAAGTCGTCATGGTTTGGATCCTTATAGGATGATCACTGCCAAGTGGCACATTCCCCACCATCACAGTTCGAGTTTTCCTCCTCCTCGTCTGGTGTATTGATTCACAGTACTTTTGCCTGGGTACTGAAGGACGCAGAAAGGACATTTCATTCAGTTAGGAAAAGAGTGCATAGATTTTAAATCTGGGACAGATCCCTTGAGTTGAAAAATACACAGCTACAAAATATACGTGCAAGGACACAAGAGCAATACCTAAAAGTGGGCTTCCTTCTGAAGATGGCTCGAGCTCCATGGTCTCCGAACCAGTACTTGAGCTCTTCACCACGAGCGCCCTGCCTCTGGAGGAGCTTGTCCTCATCGTGCCGGCGCTGGGAGCAGACAAGACCTTCGCAAAGTCTACGCTCCTGGTGAACCCAACGCCACCATCGCGCACTCTGACATGCGGGAGAGGAGCTGGAGCCACGCCGGTGGCCATGGCTGTCCCCAAGCGGCAGGAGCTCACCTACGCAATCCTACTAACACCTGCAAAGCAACCAACACAAGTGGCGACTGGTGAGGTGAGCAGTGGCTGCTGATCCTGGTGGCCTTTAATCGGCACAAGTGGAATATACCCTATCGCTGGAGGAGGGAGAACAGGACAAATACGGTGTGTGCGCTACTAAACCAGAGCATTTAACAATTCGTGCAACGAAATTGACAGCGTAAGGCACCGTTTGGATGCCAAATTTTTTGGCAAAACGGTACTGTAGCGTTTTCGTTGTTATTTGGCAAATATTGTCTAATAATGATCTAATTAGGTTTAAAAGATTCGTCTCGTCCATTTCGTCTAAACTGTGTAATTAGTTTTATTTTTTATCTATATTTAATGCTTCATGCATATATCTAAAGATTCGATGTGATGGAGAATCTGAAAAATTTTGCAAAATTTCTTAGAACTAAACAGCCCCTGATTCGTGCAGTGAAATTGTCAACATGTTTTGCATAATAAACTGCATAAAAAATTCAACAAACTCGAATCAGCCGCCATTCCCAGGGTGAAGGAAACAAGGAGGAGAAAAGCCCGCCTGGTGAGCTGTGAGCACCGCGAGAGGAAGGCCGGCGGTGGCGGCTGCAGCTGCAGCGCATGCCAGACGGCGACGGCTCCGCGCGCGAGCGAGGTGAGGGTGGCTCCGGCGAGCCAAGCTGGACATCTCCGGCGGCCCAACGTGCGAGTCGAGCTTAGCTCCGTGCTCTGGGGGCGCGGCAAGCAGCTATGCCTCGGCAGCGAGGCGCATCTGAGGCGAGCGGCTTCGAGCTACACCCATGCGAGACGAGCGGCGGCTCCGGCGGCGCGGCGCATCCGAGGCGAGCGGCTGCTGCTCCAGCGGCGCGGCCCATCCGAGGCGAGCGGCTGCTCTGCTCCAGCGGCGCCACGGCACATGCGAGCCAAGGCTGTGGCTTCGGCGGCCCGAGCGGCGACACCAGTAGTTTCCGTTCCACGAGGTGAGCAGCTAGTGAAGCCTCCTTCTACTGAAATCGATGAAGCTGCAACCTGATAGATCGACTGTGACAAATCCTCCCATCCACAGAACACAAATTCCCCAAACCAAATCCAATCAAGCATCCACAGAACCAGCTAGCGAAGCCTCCACCACTGGTTCAGGCGTTCAGCAACCTGCCCTGGCTGAACGGGAGAATAATCCAGCTAAACCGAGCACGAATCCCGCCCCAGCCAGTCAGCCACACAGCACGACGAACGCGATCGGACATCGGAGGCAGGCAGCAAGCTAGGAATTCTCACCGAACCTCGCAGCTCCGTGAGGGCGACACCTCGCCCGCGCTCCTCCCTTTCGGTGACCGAACGGAGCGCGCGAGTGAGTGCGCGAGTTTTATCTCTCTGTTTTTTTTCTTTTCTCCCCTATTTGCAAGCAGCAGGGGGCGGAAGAAGAGAGGAGGAGCTCGTGGCAGTGGCACGCCAGTTCGTGGTAGTTTTCTAGTGGATAGCCTTTTGTCTCCGAGCCGCAGGGGGCCGCCCGAGCCGCCGCGTGCACCCGGTCTATGCACGCCGCTGGGGCCCTGTGGCCTGTGGCACTGACGCTTTGGCCTACGACTCACGGGTTCTGTGGACCGGGTGCGGGGGAGGCGCAGCGGCCGAGGGGTGGGAGGTGTGGAAGTGGAGTTCCGCCTCCCTCGGCCCGCCATGATTTTACGGAAAGGATACAGTAGGGCATCAGAACGACGACGGACGCGCACCAACGACGTGGTGCGATCCGACCCGCCCACAGGCTCCTTTATCATTATTCATCGTGCGACGCTCCTGTCTTTCTTCTTCCTCCTCCCGCTCCCTGTCACTCTCTGATTCTGCTGTGCATGCCGCGGCTCCATTCCTTCACGCCACCACGCTCCTCCCCTACTCCTCCACTCTTTGTTCCGCGCCTCCCTCCCTCCACGTGCAACGGTCGCACGAGCTGCTGCTCCCTCCCTTCCTCCCTCCCTCCGTGCGCCCCCTCGACCTCCTATGCCACCGGATTTGGGGGCGATGGCGGCGGGCGCGGCTCCCTCCCTCCCTGCTCTCTCTCTCTCAGTCCGCGACATACATGCATGATAGCGGCTTCGGGCGAGGTAGACGAGGTCTCCGGTCTGGATCTCAGGCTTCTTCTTCCTCCCTTTCTCCCCCTCTCCCTCTGGATCTGGCCCTCCTTCGCCTTCTCCTCCTCCTCCTCCTCCTGCGTCTAGATCTAAAGGGTGCAGCATGCATGTTGCAGTAGTTCTCTCGGGGCTCCCTCTGGATCTGGCTCTTCTCTACCTTCTCCTCCTCCTCCTCCCGCGTCTGGATCTAAAGGGTGCAGCATGCATGTTGCAGTAGTTCTCTCGGGGGTTGCAGTATGCATGTTGCAATAGTGTGTTGCATGTTGTTGCAGTAGTTCTCCAGGTGTTGTTGTAACAATGCGCCCTCTGGTGTTTCAACTCTCTTTTCATTGTTTCAGTTTGCGTTTTCAATTTTATGTTGCAGTAGGTGTTCCATCGTTGGTGTAACAGCTTTTTTCCGGTGTTGTTGCAACAATTTTGGTGTTTCGGTAACTATACTATCTATTCGATGTTGCATTTTTCATGGATTCTCATGTTTCAATGGACAATCTCTTATGTTTCAGTAGTTTGTTCGATGTTGCTTCAGTAACATGCTCACCACGTTTCAGCCACTCATTCTATCTGTTGCAGCAGCAAGAAGCGGGGAACAGGGTGGGGCGGACTGTGTGGGGAAGGTGGCGACTGGCGGAGGTGCAGGGGCCGACGAGTTGGGGGCGGAGCAGATTTCCGTGTTTTGGGGGTCTTTCCTCCTCCGTCTCCGTGACGGAGGAGGTGTTCGCTATCTATTTCCTCTTCCGTGCGGGGCGGAGCAGGTGGGGGTGGGCGAGTTGGTGGTGTGTCCGGACGCCGCTGGAGCCGGACGTCCGGGCACTAGCAGCTCCCGACTTATCGTGTGCGGCGCGGAGCGATTTTTATATTTAACCTCTTTTTTAATAAATATTTCAATATTAACCGTCCCAGAAAATAATTTACATCCGTAGCCCTTTTTAGTCGCGCCATGGGGAATGGCGCGACTAAAAAGGGCTACCGAATGCAAATTATTTTCTGGGGCCACATAGTCGCACCACATGCGTTGGCGTGACGATACGGCACATTCGACAGCGTTTTCGACATGAAAAAGTTTGTCGCGCCACCCCTGTTGGCGTGACAGTACAGTCTAGTCGCGCCACCGGGAATGGCGCGACGAGACTGAATTTTTGAAAAATCATAACTCTTCAATACGACGTTGGATGAAGATGATTTTTATATGAAAATTGTAGCTCTCGATGAGATCTACAACTTTATAGTTTTGAGTTTTTTTGTTTGACGACGTTAAGATGCTCAAAAAATTATATAAACTTTCAGCACCAAAATAATCGCGTATTAGTGATTGTTGCATTATGAAAATCGTATCTTTTTTGAATGGATTCAACCAAAGATATAATTTATATAAAAATTGTAGCTCTCAATGAGGTATACAACGTTGTAGTTCTGAGGTTTTACATTTAAGGTCGTTAAGACGCTGAGCGTCTTAACGACCTTAAATGTAAAACCTCAGAACTACAACGTTGTATACCTCATTGAGAGCTACAATTTTTATATAAATTATATCTTTGTTTGAATCCATTCAAAAAAAAATACGATTTTCATAATGCAACAATCACTAATACACGATTATTTTGGTGCTGAAAGTTTATATAATTTTTTTGAGCATCTTAACGTCGTCAAACAAAAAAACTCAAAACTACAAAGTTGTAGATCTCATCGAGAGCTACAATTTTCATATAAAAATCATCTTCATCCAACGTCGTATTGAAGAGTTATGATTTTTCAAAAATTCAGTCTCGTCGCGCCATTCCCGGTGGCGCGATTAGACTTTTCCATGTCGGAAACGCCGTCGAATATGTCGTATCTTGTCACGCCAACGTATGTGGCACGACTATGTTATTTGGTCGCGCCATTGGAAATGGCGCGATAAAAAGGGCTACGGGTGCGAATTATTTTCTAGAGCGGTTAATATTGAAATATTTATTAAAAAAGAGGTTAAATATAAAAATCGCCCCTCGTTTTCCCATGCGACACGAGCCGTTATTTTTACGAAGAAGAAAAAAATTACTCTCCTCCTACACAGGAATGCGATAGAACCTTGTTTTTATCGTGTCCATTATTTTTATCGTGTCCGTTATTCGCTCGCTGTTCTCGATGGATGCAGACGGAATCTTGTTTTTCTTTTCTAGAGTATTGAATTTGCTTTGTTCAGGCTTTGACTTTCAGATTATTTCTGCGTCTAGATTTATTTTTTGTTTAACTTTTCAATTTTACTAGGGCCTTGTTTAGATCCTAAATTTAGAAAGCAAATTTTGCATAGTAAATGTCCCGTCACACCGTAGCAATTTTGTTTTTATTTGGTAATAATTGTCCAAATATTGATTAATTAGGTTTAAAATATTCGTCTCGCAAAGTACAACAAAATTGTACAATTAGTTTTTGATTTTATCTACATTTAGTACTCTATATATGTGCCGATATTTTGATGTGATGGGGAATCTTCTTTTTGCATAGTAAAATTTAGGGTGAATTTGGTGGCCTAGATTTTGTTGGGGGTAACTCGAGAATTACCTACTCTAAATAATCCTAGGGTGTGTTTAGATGTGTAAAAAGGTGTAAAAAAAAGTACTGTAGCACGTTTTGGCTTTATTTGGTAAATAGTGTCCAACTGTTGACTAATTAGGTTCAAAACGTTCGTCTCATCAAGTACAACCAAGCTGTACAATTAGTTTTTGATTTTATCTACATTTAGTACTTCATACATGTATCGCAAGTTTGATGTGACGAGGAATCTTTTTTTCGCATAGTGTTTTTTTCGTGGAAGGGCCCCAGTGCTGCTTCGGTTGCGTCACGACTAGCAACAGTTGCGCTCGTGTTGTCAGCTGTCAAGCCCACATGTTCACGAAATAAAAAAAGAAAAGAAAAAAAAACACATGTTCAGGGTAAGAAGAACGTGCGCCACTAGTCACCCCCATCGACTCGCCTGTTCCACCTATATTTTTTCTGGACGAATAAGGCCTCGTTTAGTTTTCAGAAAATTTTGCAAATTTTTTCAGATTCTTCGTCACATCGAATCTTTGACACATGCATGAAGCATTAAATATAGATAAAAAATAAAACTAATTACACAGTTTAGACGAAATGGACGAGACGGATCTTTTAAGCCTAATTAGATTATGATTGGACAATATTTGCCAAATAACAATGAAAAGAGCTACAGTGCCGTTTTGCAAAAATTTTTGCATCTAAACGCAGCCTAACTTTTCAGCTAAAACTATCGAATCTTGCGGCATTTGGAGTATTAAATATAAAAGAAATAAAAAATTAATTGTATAGTTTGCATGTAAATTGCGAGACGAACGTTCTGAACCTAATTAGTTTATGATTTGACACTAAAGTGCTACGGTAAAAAATGCTAATGATGAATTAATTAGGTTTAATAAATTTTTTCGCGGTTTCCAAGCTATGTAATTAGTTTTTTTATTAGTACATGAAAACCTCTTTCAACATCACACGAACATGTGATGTGATATTTTTATCAAAAACTTTTCGTA
Source organism: Saccharum hybrid cultivar R570 (assembly GCA_038087645.1). Taxonomy (NCBI): domain Eukaryota; kingdom Viridiplantae; phylum Streptophyta; class Magnoliopsida; order Poales; family Poaceae; genus Saccharum; species Saccharum hybrid cultivar. Next base: position 6,808,095 of record JAQSUU010000198.1, read on the forward strand.
TCTGGACACCTTAGATGAACTCACACCCATAGCGCTACAGCCTACGGCAGGTGTCTACGGCTGTGTAGCGGACGGAGACCGGGTCACACAACCTGACTGTTGTCTTCTAAGTCGTATTTTTTTCAGTCAATCAATAGTATTTTTCTCTTACAATAAATCAGCGAACAAGGCTGACATGTGTCAACTCAAAATAAAGGTCAAAACACATTAATTGCTCTATTCGTATGTCTTATAATCCGTACTTTTCAACTTACTTTTTTAATCAGAACAGTATTTTTCTCTCGTAATAAATCAACGGCCATAGTTTTTCAGTAAAGCGAACAGGCTCATTATGTGTTGTCAGTTTGTCACTGTCCGTCCAAACCACCGATCCCATGTGGGAGAAAATTTTCGAACACATGTTTCGCAATTGGGACTTCCAGGACCAGGATACGAGCAAAGACTGACCATTTATATATTCGGAGTACTGAAGTTGGTCTCGTCGTATGGTATGTATGGGCACAAAAGAGCCATGTTTTTTCTTCCCTCAAAAGCTTCAAGGACATGTCTGGGTATCTGTGAAAATTAACTTGTAATCAGTTTGGTATAGTCTACGCTTAGGCTGTGTTTAGATGGGGCTGTAAAATTTTTAGAAGCACAGTAACTCTTTCGTTTTGATTTGGTAATTAGTGTCTAATCATGGGCTAATTAGGTTCGAAAGATTCGTCTCGTGATTTACAACCAAACTGTGTAATTAGTTATTTTTTTACATATATTTAATACTCCATGCATGTGTCCAAAGATTCAATGTGATGAGAAATCTTGTAAAATTTTTGGAACTTTGAAGCATCTAAACACAACCTTAGTCCAAGTTTAGACGCCTACTCAGGATGTTCTTTGCCTTCGAAAGAACACAAAACAGTAATCCCTCCGTATAAGAAAGAATGCAATTCTAGCACAGTATCATGGTTTTGTATCTTAAGTTCGATCAATTATAAATAAAAAAGTATCAATATTTATGATATCAAATAAATATCATCAAATTAATTACGAAATGTATTTTTATAATAAATTATTTTGGAGCCATAAACGTGAATAGTATTTACTAGAAATTTAGTTAAACGTGAACTACTTTTGTTGACACGTAACACGTAGTTGTATTTTTTTTTTGACGAAGGTAGTACAAGAAATCGCCTCCTGGTTGCATCACTCGGGAGTCAGCAGGCAGAGCTTTATAGGACGATGTATTGATTGATTGATACCATGATAGTGATACTTCACGGAGCGATCGAGCTGCCTGCAGAATTGCAGATACTGGGATGGCATGCGCGCTCCGCTGCGCCCGCTGCTGGTGGAGCGGCAATGTGTTGTGACGTCTACCCCTTGTTTAGATTCCAAAATTCACCCCCAAATTCCACTATGCAAAAAGAAGATTCCCCATCACATCAAAATGTCAGCATATATATGGAGTACCAAATGTAGATGAAATCAAAAACTAATTGCACAGTTTTGTTGTACTTTGCGAGACAAACATTTTGAGCCTAATTAATCAAAATTTGGACAATTATTACCACTAAAAAACAAAAAGTGCTACAGTGTCGGGGGTGGCACTGTGCCGAATCGGCCACCCCCGACTCTGGTAACTAAACGAGGCCTAATCTATGCATGTCACCGTTTAATGCTCCGTCAGAACGTTGAAGCACAAATTTCAGTACTTGTAAGTATTCAATGTATAATAATGATAGTGGGCATTTAGTATTGTTTGAACATCAATAGGTTATTTCACGCAGGCCTTCCTTCATGCGAACTCGTAAAACAATCTACATTGGAGAATTACATTGCAGAAGCTTAAAGAGTAAACAATAGACAGCTGCACACAGAACAGTCGAGAAATAAGTTAAATATAGATTTGCAATGATGAGAGGGTACCATCTTTGAGAGAAGCCCAAAGCTTAGAACCTAGAAGCTAAATGAAGTCTGGAGGAGTATAAACAAAGTATGCTCAAGTAGAATGAATACAGAAGAAACATAACTGAAGATGGTTAAGCAGCATGTGGATACTCCAAGCAACACTGTCGCCGACCTGCACATATAAGAGCAAACTTATGGTTGTTAAGGAATTTATGAAAACCAAAGCGGTATTGATTATTGCACCATTCAAAATAGTGCTAGTTCTGAACGGAAGCACAAACATGGATTAATTATTATAATCTCAAAAGCAAATATTGTACCAAACAATCATGTCATTGACAACCTCGAAAAGCATCATGGAGTTGCAAAATTTCAATATCTGAGATATGGCATTCCTAAGCCTAACATTAGTGGTGCTGTTTGTTAGTGCAAAGCCTATAGCACGCATTGCAGTTGCAGGTACCTGTTCGACATTTTTTTAACCTATATCCAATTGAAATTGGTGAACTGTGATTAACAGAACAATCAATGGTGGTGCCAATTGTAAAGGAACACAATTTAATGTTGCATTAACATTTACAGAAAGGTTAGTCAACATATGAATCAAAATATTAGTTCGAATTCACTGATACAACAGAATTTTTTTTCCTGACTTTTCATGCATCACTGATATAGCAGAAATGTTTTTTTTTACTTTTCATTCATCGCTGTATACATAATATGGAGAGGACAACATCCACTAATCATTGGAATATTATACGACGACCATGGGAGGTTCAGGCTGACACGGATGGGAAATAAGTATGCAAAACATAATTCAGTAAGTGAAGGAAACATTATAAATACTCTAGAAATTGGCAAAAAAAAAAAAACAATTATAGTGACCAAATTAAGATACTATACTAATGTAAATGGATGAACCGGAGAAACCTACCTTCATGAGGGCAGAGCCACAATAACAAAATGCTTTATGGAACTAACAGGGTACTGGAAGAATGCCATTTGATGGACATCTAATAATAGCAAGGTCGAAGCTTCGCATTTGGCTACATATCTTGACTTCCTCCATAAAAACTGGAGGGATTTAAATTAGGTTAAAAAATACTTTACAAATTTTGAGCACTGAACTACTTCTAACAATATGTGCAGATGACTGTACTAAAGCTCAGCTTGTAAAATTGTAGATAAAAGCAGGTTATGGTTCAGGTACACATGGTATATACATTACAATATTAGCTAACCTATCCATTTAATGATCATGTATGGCTAGCTTGTTCTAGAGTTTAGAATGCAATAACACAACGTGTATCTGCATCAGCAGACCTTGCTTATGTGACTTGGGCAAGAGCTCGACTCTCAGATCAGCCAGCTCCTTCAAGGCCAACTAAGAACATCAATGGTGAACCTCTCTACACACATCTGGACTATGCACCATCCTGTATTGCCTTTGGATTGCCTCTTGCTGCTCCCATGATGCAAAATCAACAATTTTAGCATGCGTATGAAAAAGCCGGTTTGGCAATTTATGTGTAAGTCAAAACAAATGGAAAGGACGGTTTGGCAATTTATGTGCAGTAAAAAGAACTGGAGATATTGCATTTCCCTGAGAAAAAAGATTCTTTTTAACAGCTGTTTTTGAATAAAGATATTGCAATATGGAAATACATGTCTGAAACAAAATTCAGTTTTAGCTACATATGGAAGGCAAAAATACCAAAGGTAACATGTCTCAACAGTTTGCATCTTTTGACTGCACATAATTTTACATATGAAAGGCGAAAATACCGAAGGTAACATGGCTCAACAGTTTGCATCTTTGACTGCACATAAATTGGCAAACCTAATCATCTATATATGTTCCATTTGGTAACCAAAAATATCCCTTATGGCATACTCACATATACATCTCTGCATTCAGGGGCGGATTTGGGCCTAGGGCCACTAGGGCCACGGCCCTAGGCGTGGCCCAAAGAATCCCTATAGTATATCTTGTTTTCGGGCCTGATTCTGGTCATTGAGCCAAATATTCTATCCTACCGGCCCATTATAGAGAGGAGAGAGCCGATTGGCACGCGATTCGCGAGTGCGGCGCCCGTCCGATTTCCTGACCTGCTTCTCCTCTGTGAGACAAGTGACTCTGTAGTCCGAACACTAGCCGCCGGCCTCCGCCGGTCCTCCCGCTGGACGACCTCCACGGCTCCACCCCACCTGGGCCTAGCCGCAACCGCAGGCTGTATCTGCACACTGCACGATGGCGACCCGGTGTGGCCGTGCCAGCAGTGGCAGACGACAGGCAGCAGCAGGCCAGCATCTCGGCGTCGGCGTGGCCCGGTGGCCGCGTGGGCAGGCAGCAGGCTGCGCCCTGCAAGCCGCACGCTCACGCCGCAGGCAGGCTACCAAGTAGGCAGCTCTGTATTGATTCCTTGCCAATTGCACGCACACCTCCCCTGACTGGTAATTCCCCATTCCCATTCTCAAACAGATGGAGTAGAAAAGATGAAGATATTTAACTGAAGTTTTGGTTAAAAAAGTTGCCTCCATTATCTCAAACTTTATGTTTTTTATCAAATATTTTATGGATTTAAGTATGGAATTGAGATATCATCTAAACATATGCGCTTATAAGCTAGTTTTGTTATCTATCGGCATTCTGTAGTCTGTTACCTGTGCAGAACTACAGAAAGGAAAGCACAATGGTAAATAGAACTAAAATGAAGAGGGAAAACCAATGCTTTCCTACTACTAACTGCATAGCACTGGTATATATTTCACAAGTCACCACTACTAACTGCATAGGCAATGGTATATATTTCACAAGTGACCACTACTAACTGCATAGAAATGGCTGTGGTAGAAATCAATCAAGGAAGAACCCATCAAAACCACGGCAAGAAGCAGACATGTACTCTGAAACGAAGTACCCTTTAGGACAAACTAAGGGCAAAAGGTAGGTATTTTGAAAGGGCTATCGAATATATTTGCATCGCATGTGCATGTACAAATATATTTTGAACACATGTTCCATAATCACGAATGCCATGGAGCAGACCTGGTGTATATGAATGTAAGGCAAAGAACACATGAAACTTTTTGCTCCTCAAAACCAAATGCTTTTCTAGTCCCAAGACATTTAAAGCAAGCTCTTACCTTGGATCCTCACGTGCCCACAGGTTCAGCACCAATGTCAATGAACCCTCCAAGGATGCTGCCCCAGCACACATCTTATAGATAAATCCCAAATCTGAATGCATATCAAAGCATGCCAATTCAATTTGGGGAGGCGGATTAGGAGAACAGCGTCAAACTGGTATGGGTTACTGCACCCTGGCCCTTGGATCGGCCGAGTACCGCGCAGTGAGGCGTCCAATCGGCACCGGTTCAACGCCGCGACCCGCTCCCAAGGTCCAGCACAACTCGAACCCTCGAAGAAGGACCATATCAGAAGAAATCACAGGGGGCGGCGGGAGTGAGAGGGGCACCTGTACCTCAGTTGAAGGACGCCGGATGCGAAGAAGACGATTAGGCGCGGCGGCTGGTTCCACGTGGCCGCGTCGGGCCCATGTTGTCCGATGCCAAGGCTTGTTCCTCGGCCGAAGCAGGGAGAGTCAATGGTTGGTTCGGAGACCGGCGCGGCCGCCGTGAAAGGCGAGCGGAGGAGTCGAGGATTGAGCTGAAGCAGAATACGATTCGTTCGAGACACCAGCCGGCACTAAAAAGGGGCCAGTAACCGGCACCAGGTGGGAGCCGGCGCTGTCTCCGTACAGGGCGGTGCGGCGAGGCGCAACCGGCAGCAGCCGGGCGAGAGAGCTCCCGCCATACAGGCGCATCGGCGAGGCGCGACCGGCAGCAGCCGGCCGGCACAGGTACCGCCGTACAGGCGCATCAACGGGCCTAAAATGGAGCGACGAATCAGCACCGGCACCAGGCGGGAGCTGGCGCTGCCGCAGCGCATCGACGCGCAACCGGCAGGAGCCGGGAGCAGCAGGGGGGAGGGGGGGTTGCCGTACAGGCCACCGGCGATGAGGACCCGATCACCCGAGGCGGCACTGCGGCAGGGAACGCAGGAGCACAGGCCGTGCGAAAGCCGATGGGCCGAGAATCAAACAGGCCCCATGCTTACCAAATTCAGGTCAGGCATCAATGCAAGACATTCAATTTGGGATTGATACGTAGCGAGCTCCAAGGCAAGGACTCGAAAAGTCGAAACAAATAAGGTCCAACGGCGCGTTTGGTTGGCGCCTCCGCTTGCCAAGCTGCAACATAGGCGGTGCCAAAACTACGACGCTCGATGTGGTCGCCACACATTTGGCGAGCTCTGGCGCGAAAACTGAACTGGCATGCAATTGCAAGGCCGCGACATGCCGCAGGTGCAGGAGCGATCCAAACGTGCATCAATACTGTGGCGCGGTTCGGACGCACCAAACGCGCCCCAACCAATCCGTGGCACCCTCCGGTCCATGAGCGCTAACCAAAGCCCTTCGAAATGCGACAAACGAGAACGAGATTGCAGTTCCGGCAGTCCCGGAACCTGTATAGGAGTATCCCGTAACTGAGTTTTGTATTGGTTTTTTTAGATAGCTCATATCCTGCTTCATCTATCAGAAGATAGACTCTAGCCAATTATTATAAACTTCGACCCGTAGGTTGGCCTATTCATGGTCCGGTTAAAGCGGTTTCTAGGTAAAACGAACCCAAGCCGTAAGAGTTCCTATTTCTACGGTCTAGAAACCACGGGTTAGACGGCTTCCATGGGTTCGAGTGCGGAACTTGCCGTCGAGCAAGGATGCATTGGCGTAGGTGGGCCCGCGGAGGGGATAGCAATGATGGATGGCTCCTCATCGTCTTCGTGGCCGCCGCTCGTGGACACAGGAGTGGATTTGAGCGATCCCCGGTCGCCGCGCTATGTGGCTCGGCGCCGGAGCACTCTGTTGCTCGACGCAGGAGCAGGGTATGCGAACGAGATGGTTGGGGCCTGTTGCATGGGCGCTGCCACCACCTGCATCGGGGAGGGCGAGAGCACATCTCGTCGTCTGACCCAGATCGGACCCGGAGCCTTCGTCGGAGGAGTTGTTGCCCGGAGATGCTGCCGCCGCTGCTGCCGCCTCCAGGACGGGCACATTGATTGGCATGGCCTTGCTCTTGGCCCTGGCGCCACCCTTGGATGACGACGACGCGCCGGCGATGGTGGCGTAGATGGCCTGGAGCTTGGAGTTGGCGGCAGGGTCGAGTGGCCTGGGACACCGCTTTGTCGGGGAAGTTGAGCCGCGCCGCGTCCCGGCGGAGGCGGTACGCTGTCTGGTCGTACGCCAGTACCGCCTCCTCGGTGGTCTCGAAGGTGCCGAGCCACAGGCGGGTGCGGTTTCGGGGGATCCGGATCTCGGCCACCCACTTGCCCCAGTGGCGCTGCCGCACACCGCGATACAGCTTCTGCGGCCGCTGCTGCGGCGTCGCCGCCGCCGCCGCCGGGACGGGGACCGCGGGCTTCACTGCACGGGTTTCTCGGGTAAACCCGCAGACCAATGCAACCCGCGTGGAGTGTGTTCGACGGTTCCTCCTGGGTCTGGTCCGGTCCGGTCCGGTATCCGGTTATGACGAACCAATGAACAGGGCGACCCGTAGGTCAACACACAACCCCGAAGGAGCCATGACTGACAATTCTCAACTAAAACAAGCAACATGAAAGTAAAGTCTTGACTAAGCGGGACCAATAAATCTAGTGAACAACCACCCATTGAAGCTGAAGAAGTGCAAAGATGATGTCTCTAAATGCTGACCAACAAGGATCAGCTGATCTCTGGAATCATCACGCCGCTGCAGTCTTACCCATTAGCGGAGCCAGTGGGTTCCCCTGAGAGTTTTGTATTGATGACACCAGCATAACATTTGCACCAAACACGACTAGATTATCGAAGCACGCGCGCGCGCACACACAAACGGTACACACCACTAACGCATGCTATCAATTCAAGGGCGCGTTCGTCGACGACCCCGGCATCGTCTGCCCCGCCGGCCACTTGATCGGCGGCGGGTACGCGAGCCCCCCGCGGTAGAGCAGCTCGGCCATGTCCCCGTACGCATGCTGCGTCGGGTGCACGCCGTCCCAGCTCACGTACCGGTCCCGGTCCGCGCACACGGCCGTCCCGGGCGCCCCGCAGAACCTGCTCTCGTCTAAGCCGTACGCGGCGTCCCCGGCGCCGCAGCACGCCGTGCGCGTCCTCGCCGGGTCGAACCCCCGCGCGCGCGCCTCGCGTAGCACCCTGGCGTACGCCGCGAAGTAGTCCGCGTACGCGACCACGGCGCGCGGGTGCGCCCGCTGCAGAGCCGCCACGGCGCCCCGCAGCCGCGCGTTGTACAGCTCCGCGAACGCGTTGAGGACGGCCAGGCAGCCGCCCGCGTCGTACGCGGCCGGCTCCGTCACGTTCGCCCCGGCGAGGTAGACCGGCACGCACCCGATCGGGAAGTTACCCGCGATCACCACCCGGACCGCGCCCATCTCCAGCAACTCCTGAGGTCGAGTTTGGGACACGAGAATTGGTGAAAAATGTTCGAAATTTTGGAACTTAACAGATGCATCGAGTTTAGTTTGCCAAATTGTCATGGACATGGATGATGAAATTGAGATGCGTTACGTACCTGTGCTGCGTTCGAAATGGATTGCACGATTGGAGGCACAAGCGCCCCGGCCTGTTGTAGAGTTTCCACTATACGGGTGACGTTGCCGAGGCCATATCCGCCGTCGGATGGCCGGGTCTGTTGCTGTTGGAAGGCGTAGTTGAAGTCGTTCCCACCGATCTCCAGCAGCACCAGTGAGCTCGCTAGCTTCCTTCGGATCTCTATACGCATGGATCGGATCACAGGAATTGAGGGCTGCGACGCATGCATGCAAACCGTTACTACAAACTGTCAATATAAAGAGCTGATCAATGGCGTGCCTTGACTAGATGAGTTCGTGGCGGAGGCCAGGAAGTCCTTGAACCACGCGAGCTGGACGTCGAGGGAGCTGTTGGTGAGGGAGATGGTGACCCCTCTCTCGGCGAGCGTCGTCGTGTCGAGGGCGGTGGCTCCAGCGACCGCGAAGTTAACGCCGTGCGTGAAGTCCGCCACCTTGTCGAGGTACGGGTTGAGAAGGGGAAGCCCGAGATATTTCGCTGCAAATATATACGAATTAATTAAAATCACGGTATCATGCATGCAGATGGCCCTGCATGGAATTAAAATCACGTAAAAAATGCCCAGCCGGCGGCGGCGTACCGAGGAAATCGATCATGAGGTATCCGTTGGAGCAGCGGCCGGTCGGGCCGTGCAAGTCGATGCCGTAGGGAAGTTTGCCGATGTAGCGCAGCAGGCCGGTGGGGCCTTCGCGGATGAGGTTGCCCGTGTCCGTTATCGAGTCCCCGAAGTTGTAGATGGCCGTGATGCCATCCACCGTCGTCTCCGCCGCCGCCGCTCCAGCCGAGGAGGAGGAGGAGCACGCGACGAGGAGGAAGAGGAACGCCACCACGAGCACGCGTCGCAGGAGAAGACGAGCCATGGCCACTCTACCTCGTCGATCGGTCACAGGAGGCTCACATACAACGCAACCTGCAGGTGACTTAAGTAGCCGGTCCGGCCGGACGCTAACGTAAGCTATTGTTTAATTCGGCTCCAAGAATTAGGCGAGTACTTATTGCCATTCCTCTAGCTTAACATCTCGCACAAAATCCCGTTTACCTTTTGTTTCCTTTCCCCACCCCTGAATTCCCGAAATCAAGAGGTCTTCCATTTGAGGGGGCCAAGGTACCAATAATGGCAACAGTCCGGCCGTTGTTTCATCGTTTGGTTGCGCCAGAGCCCGGACCAGTCGTTCGAAGAGTGCGACTGTAATGCGATGCACTGCACGCTTGAAATGCGACTCCATGGACTCCAGTATTGTTGGGATTCAACTTCCGCATAAAAACACAGCTCCAAACTCTAGAGTAGAAAAGACTATGAAACTTTATAACAGTATTTGGTTGCAGTAAATAAGGAAGGCGAAGACGTTTATTTTCACACCACAAAGAAAAATCTAACTTCGCCAAGAAGTAGAAGACCAAAAAGCAAGATTTAAGCGAAGGTGGAGATTTGACTTCGCAGATAGGAAAATTAACTTCGCTGACCGGCAAAGACAAAAGAAGAACAGAAATTAGAAGACCAAAATTAGAGCGAAGACAAAGTTTGGCTTCGTTATATAAAGATCAACTTCGTCAGTCAGAGATAACTAAAGATCAACTTCGTTATATAAAGACCAAGAGAAGCGAAGGCGGAAGTTCGACTTCGTCTAAAGAGTTGAAGAATCAACTAAAGTTCGAACAAAGATCAGGAAAACTAGAGACTGGAAATAAAAGAATGAATGCTTAGAAAGAGGAAATTACCACTTCGTCCTCATATTTAAGAAGGGTTGTAAACATTTAGGTCGAGGGCATAATAGTCATTTTATGTAAAATACGAAGACTATGGTCCTATAAATACCTCCTCTGACATATACAGCGAGGACATAAAATAAATACAACTTTGCGCACAACTTTGTCTTATCTAAAATATTTTTTAATAATTGTGTGAATTGTGTGATCCGTCCTGAACTTTTCACTCAACGAGTACGTATCATTAATTCCTTGACCGCCGGTCGCGACGTCGCGTCAACCTTGGGATACTCGGGTTGTCGATACGCTGGGCGGAAGTTGGCGAGTGGAACACCGCGACCTCGTGGGCTTGTGGCGCATGCAGGCGACGACACACCGGTGGCACGCCGGCCGGGCCTCGTAGCGGTGGCGCCGCGTGTGGCGCGGGTGGCGGCGGTGGGGAGAGACCGGAGAATCAAGACTTGCAAGCGCCAGAGCCTTAACTTTGGACATGCCGGCCTCGCCCTCGGTGCAACAAGAAGTCAAGCACGGACGAACGAAGCCTGCAGGTGTCGCCCATCCTTGCCCAGTAAAATTATCCTTCGGACGACTGCCTGCGTTGGATAGTGCCTCAAGCCTACGTACCGACGCGGTGATCAGCTTTTTTTTCTTGAAACAACAACTTTTATGAACCACGTTGGGCCTGCTCTAAAATGATCCTTTGAACGAAGCACGCTGCGACTGCGTGTTCCTTTGCCGTCTTGTATCCTTTCATTTGATGTGAACTATGATGTTGCTTTATACTCTCTTCGTCCCTTTTTAAAAATATTATCTAGATTTACGTGCGTGTAAAGCTTTCTTAAGTTCAACAAAATTTACAGAAAATATTAGTAACATTTGCATCTCCAAATAAGAGTACTACGAAAATATATTTAATATAATCAATCTAATAATATTTATTACGTACCATAAATATTAGTAATTTTTCGTATATATATTTGATCAATGTTGAGCATCATTTGTAAGAATGATGTTTAAAAAGGGACGGAGGGAGTAAGTCGTATATCGTATTATTGGCTAACAAAAAATTGCCCTATGACAATATATCGTTGAAACAAGGTTCACTCTTGTAAAGGAAACACCAGAAAATGCAGAGTGCATCCTCAAAACATAGAACTAGCATACATGGCACAAGCTAGAGCAGGGGTGGATCGGTGGCAGCCACTAAAGGCACGGGAGACAAGTGATAATGATACAATTAGGTCTGTCCGGACAACACTCTCCGCACGCTCCGCTCACTCCTGCCCGCACTGCTCACTCTTGCCCAACCCATGTTGCGCTGAAAATACGTGCTACAAACGTATGTTCTAGTTGTTTTCAGATGTTTCAGAGATATGTTGCAAGTGTTTCATCTGGATGTTGTAAAGATAGATCCGGATGTTGCACGTATTGCAATGACTATACATGTATATTGCAAGAGCTTGTTCAAAATGTTTCATCTATTTTAGATGTATATTTCAAGTGTTTTATCTGGATGTTGCATATTTGCAATGGCTATGTCGCAAGTGTATGTTCCAAATCTCTCATCTGTTTAAGACGTATATTGCAATTGTTTCATCTGAGTCTTGCAAAAGTAGATCTAGATATAGGTGTGGAGGAAGCTAAAGCTCTCGGTGGCCATGCTGCTACCGAGCAGTGACATGGAGAAGGACAGCTGTTGCACCTCCCTGGTGTGGCGAAGATGGATGCCGCAGACGCAGGGAGTGATGGGGATGGAATGCCGCGGCGGATTAGGCGGGATGGGCATGGGGCACGATGCATCGGGTGGGATGGGGAGCGGGATGGGTGTGGGCGATGTGGCCTGCGTCGGGCGCAGGCGGGAGCTACGTCCGAACAGACGCCACGTCCGGACATCTGAGCGCTGGTGTCTCCATTCACATAGAAGGCTGGTCGCCGGCAAGTGGGCTCTCTCTTTCACAAAGTTTAGTGGAATTCATGTGTTTGCATAAAATGAGTGAAGAATTAATCCCAAAAACACTGCAACCGTTCCAAGTTCCTTGCTACGATGAAACGTCGATTCCAAAACCATCGGCCTTCACATTGTCTCTCATGCTCCTCGCGTGTACAAGTACGCCTATCGCCGCGGCTAGCCATCGGTGTTGTGTCATGCAACGCAGCATGTATGTCGACTCCAAACACGCGAAACAACCACCATACTAACTGAGCGCGCCCGCGTTGTCGCCTTTTCCCCAGACGCGCCTCCTCCTCCACCACACTGCGCCTCCACCATGTCGGGTGCCACCATCCGTTGTTGCGGCCGCCCGCACCATGTTGCGCTGAAAACGCGTGTTACAAACATATGTTCCAGTTGTTTCACATGTTTCAGAGGTATGTTACAAGCGTTTCATATGGATGTTGCAATGGCTATACGCCTATGTTGTAATAGTTTGTTCAAAATGTTTCATCTGTTTCAGACGTATGCTGCAAGTGTTTTATATGAATGTTGAATATGTTGCAATGGCTATGTTGCAAATGTATGTTCTAAATATTTTATCTGTTTCAGACATATGTTGCAACTATTTCATCTGAGTATTGCAAAAGTAGATTTAAATAGGAAGATTTTTTTTCTATTTAACCTTTTTAAAATTGTTTTTGAAATTAACACAATTGCTTTTTTTATTTCCGAATCTATCCCGTTTGGTCGCACCTAAGTCCCTGACGCGGCCAAAACATGATGTCACGCCGCATGCATCGGCGCATAGGTAGTTCTAGTTAAGATGTAGCCCAAAAAGTGTCTTCATTTGACACTATATAAAAAAAATTATTTTTCCAAGGCGATAAGAGCTTGTACGTGATTAATATGCTGATAAAAATTTATATTATTATTTTAGCATCTTAACGACCTCCAATGAAAAAACTTGAAACTATAAAGTTGTAGATTCCAACTAGAGATACAACTTTCATATAGAAAGTATCTCCATTTGACACTATATAAGAAAGATATAATTTTTCAAAAACGACAAATGCTTGTACGTGATTAATTAATATACTGCTGAACATTTGTTTAATTTTTTTGAGCATCTTAACGATCTCAAATTAAAAAACCTCAAGACTAGAAAGTCGTCGAGAGCTATAATTTTTATACAAACATCATTTTCATCCGAGTCGTATGAAAAAAGATCTAATTTTTCTAGTTTGTACTTGCCATGCCAATCTGGTTGGTGCAGGCGTGCAGCGCTACAATGCTGTCATGCCAACGGAAGTGGCGCGGCAAGCTTTTCCAGCTGGGAATCACTGTCCACCATGACAGATCGTGCCGCATCGATGCATATGGCACAACAGCGTGTTTTGGCCATGCCAGGACTTAGGCATGACCAAACGGCTAGAATTTTTAAAAATTATTTTAAGAAAAAGGTTAAAATAAAAAAATCTAGAGGAAGCCTAAACCCTTGGTGGTCATGCTGCTGCCCGAGCGGTGACACGGAGAAGGTTGGCTGATGTGGCTCCCTCGTGTGGCGAATATGGAGGGCACGGATGTGGGAGCAACGGGGATAGGATATCGGGGCGGATCGGGCGGGATGGGCGCCGCGCATTTGGGATAGGGAGCGGGATGGGCGTAGGTGAGAGAGTTGTGTCAGGTGCGGGAGCTCCGTCCGGACGGACGCCATGTCCGGAGCGGCATTGGTGTGGGCGATGGGAGCCGTATCAGGATGTTTAGGCGCTAGTGTCTCTGTTCACATAGAAGGCTGGTCGTCGGCACAGTGGGCTCTCTTTCGCAAAGTTTGGTAAAATTCATGTGGTTGCATAAAATCCGTGAAGAATTAATCCCAAAAACACTGTGACTGTTCCAAGTTCCTTGCTACGACGAATCGTTGGATCCAAAATTGGCCGCCTTTACATCGCCTCTCACTCTCCTCGTGTGTACATGTACGCCTATCGCCGCGACTCCCTGAACAGTAGCCATTGGTGTCGTGTCATGCAATGCAGCATGTCTGTCGACTTTGGACAAGCGGAAACAACCACTATACCTACTGGCCGCGCCCATGTTGCAGTTGTTTCCCTGGCCGCGCGGGGCGCCTCCACGCGTGAGTTCAACGCGTCGCCCGCGCTATGTTGTGTCGAAAACACGTGTTGCAAATATATGTTCCAATTGTTTCAGATGTTTCAGAGGTATGTTGCAAGTGTTTTATATGGATATTGTAAAGTACATCCAGATGTTGCACATGTTGCAATGGCGACACAGATATGTTGCAAGAGTTTGCTCAAAATGTTTATCTGTTTTAGACGTACGTTGAAAGTGTTTCATATAGATGTTGCATATGTTGTAATGGTTGTGTTGCAAGTGTATGTCCCTAATGTTTTATCTGTTTCAGACGTATGTTATAATTTCTTTTCATCTGAGTGTTGTAAAAATATATCTAGATGTTAGTGTGGAGGAAGCTCAGACCCTCGGTGGTCGTGTTGCTACCCGAGCAGTGACACGAAGAAGGCCGGCTGCTACGGCACCCTGGTGTGGCGAAGATGGAGGGCGCGGATGCGGGAGCAGTAGGGACGGGATGCCACGGCGGATCGGGCGGGTTGGGCAGCGGGATGGGCACGGGCGCGACACATCGGGCGGGTTGGGGAGTGTGAATACAGGCGCCGAGCATGGGCGAGGGAGCTTCGTTCGGACGAACGCCACGTCTGGAGCGGGATTGGCGCTGGTAAGGGAGTTGCGTCGGGCGCGGGCAAGGAAAAGGCCGCATCCGAACATCTGGAAGCTAGTGTCTCCGGAAGACCAGAGTTATAAACCATACTAGTTAATGGACAGTTTATATAGCATTCTCAATTATCTATGTAGCTCTGACCCTAGCACAAGCATAATTTTACTTTCATCGAGAGACAAAATTGCGCAACATGAGAGAAAGTAGAACACAAAATTCGGAACACCCTACTAGCTATCCAGACATTAACCGATTAACGAGTAATGAAGGACGCTTGTCGATCTTCAACTTCAAGTACGCGGGAACTCCACCGGCGCTGGTGACGCGAAGCCCTTGTGGTAGAGCAGGTCGGTCATGACGCGGTTGGCATGCTGCGTCAGGTGCACGCCGTCCCAGCTAATGCGCTCGTCGGGCCTCGCGCACACCGACGCGCCTGGCGCGCCGCACATCCGGTCCATGTCGAAGTTGTAGGCGCCGCCGCCAGCACCGCAGCACGCCTTGGTCCGCGCCCCCTCGTCGAACCCCGTCTTGCCGGCGTCCCTCAGCATCCGCACGTACGCGTAGAAGTAGTCGGCGTAGGAGATGGTCGCGGACGGGTAGGACCGGCGCAGCTCTCGGATGCCCTGCTGCAGCAGCACGTTGTGCATCTGGGCGAACAGGTTCAGCGCCGCCAGGCAGCCGTTGGCGTCGTAGGCTGCCGGGTCCGTCTCGTTCACCGCCGCCATGTAGCTCGGCACGCACCCAAGCGGGAAGTTGCCCGGAATCACCACCCGCGTCGCGCCCATGTCGAGGAGCTCCCTGGCCGCGCTCGTGACGGACCGCACTACGTCCGGGACGAGCGCCATTGCCTCGGCCACGCCGGTCGCCATGCGCCCGAAGTTGTAGATGTTGCGCGCACCGCCGGCCGCCGGCTTGTTCGCCGAGAAGGCGTAGTTGTAGTCGTTGCCGCCGATCTCCCCCACCATGACCAGCGAATGAGCCAGCTTCTCGCGGATCTCCTGCGGGGAGTGTGTGTTGGCGTTCATGAAGTCCTTGAACCGCTGCAGCTGGACGCCCAGAGAGCTGTTGGTGTGAGGGACGGAGACCCCTCTCCTCGCGAGCGCCGCCGCGTCGAGCGCCGTGGCGCCGGCCACGGCGAAGTTGACGCCGTGCGAGAAGTCGGCGCCCTTGTCGAGGTACGGGTTCAGCAGCGGCAAGCCGAGATCCTTTGCGAGGTAGTCCATCATGAGGTACCCGTCGGAGCATCGCCCGGTGGCGCCGCCGATAGCGGACCCGTAGGGAAGGCCCGTGGTGTGCTGCAGCATGCCGGTGGCGCCTTCGCGGAGCAGGTTCCCGGTGTCCGACAGGGAATCGCCGAAGTTGTAGATGGCAGTGATGCCGTCCACCACCGCCTTCTCTTTCACCGTCGACGACTTCGCCGCCTGTTCTGGCGCCGGTCTTGCTGCATGGCACGGGCAGACGACGAGCAGCATCGCCACTAAAGCGGCGAGCAGGATGCGAGCCATGGTCGCCATGTCAGTGTGTCACGTACTGCAAGTGCGCGAGGTGTTCGTTTTGAAGGCGAGCAGGCGCCTTTTATGAGCGCGCCGTGAGCCCCATTGGCTTGCCGGGTTCGGACTAGGAAACGAGCTTGTCCGAGCAAACCGAGTCGGAGTCGCCACGTCACCACGCCTTTCTCGCACGAATCTCCAGGCGACCGGGGATGAGGGGTGTCTGGAGAAGTCGCGTGTCCTTGCACGGATCTTGAGGCAGGGTGGGGGAAGGGTTAAAGCCCAGGCCTAAGGGTTCTCCCGCGGCGGCGCGTGCGAGACCCATCCGCCGCCACACCATGGCCAAGTACAACGTGGTGCAGAAGAACAAGCGCCAGTGGAAGCAGGACCGCAAGCGCGCCGCGCATGGGGAGCCCGGCACTGGCAAGCTCAAGCAGCGGACCGCCCCTGTCTCCATGTCCGGCAAGCGGAAGCGCAAGCTCGAGCGCCGCCTCAACCGGGTCAGTCTGGTGGATTTCTTAGCTGGAAGGTTTTTGGTGCGATGTTTTGGCTTCTCTGATGTTTTTTTGGTGGGTTACTGCTGTGCAGGAGCAGAAAGAGGCTGCGATGATTAATGCGCTGGAGAACAACATGGGGGATGTCGACATGGTCTCTGCTGAAGGTGCGATTCTAGGGCCGATTGCTTGTTTCGATTCAGTAGGTCGGTTTTTGGAGAATTGGTGTAGTGGTGATTGCAAAGGATTGACCTAGACTGGCTATTTGGACGGTTAGTAATAATGGCAACAGTTGAAGATTGCGTGGTTCGTGTATTTGTAGGATAATTAGTGGCTCTGTAAAGATTTGTAGCAGTCCAGTTTCAATCGAAAGTTACACTTGAGGGATAACTGATTGTGGTGACCGTTTCAGTGTGTAAACTTGACCCTACATTTGGTGAGCAAATTAGATATTTGGTGACCAAATTTGATATTCTCGTATTCCTGGCTATTGCATCCTTGATCATGAAAAAAAGTTGATTGTGCTGTTGACATTTTCCATTGCCTTAAGCTTGTTGATGCTTCATTTTGGCTCTTGGAAACGAGTTGTGATTTCAGGTCATATGCAACTGTGATGCTTATATCTTTGGTCACAGGGTTGTAGCTTCACCAAGTCTGCAATCTTTCCGAGGCTGTTGGAACATAATACTGGTTACACCAGCAGCAGTACCTGATTTAATGTTAATATAAATGTAGCACTGATTGCAGTGATGCAACACTAGTTAGTTGGAGTTGAGACTACAAGACTGATGGCAATATGAGGCACTGTTGATTATGGTGTTAGCCTGCCTATTTATGTTAAGCTTGTCCTTCTAGTGGATACAAAGACTGGAAAACATAGGTTTCTGTTTTAGTGTTTCAGACCAGGAAAGGTGTTTTAGTGTATTGTGCTCAGAGTACTCCTGATTTTGCCCCTATAGGGAAAGTTGCCCTTCTTTGTGTTTGCAACTTATATTATTCACATTATAACAGAGTATCTATAAAAACATACTGTACCAAGGAAAGCTATTCCTGTTTATTGTGATGAAATATATTTCAACCCAACAACTAGCCTATCCTTTCATAAACAGCTTCTGCTGCTGCGTTGTCTGTAGACAGGCTAATCAAATAAAGAGAAGCTAAATTATTGACCGCTAAGATCTAGTGAAAAATATGCTTATCCATGCTAATATATGTACTAGTACCTATTATAGTTTAAGTTTTATTGCTGAAATTTTTGAAGGCTTTGCTCCATCATGCAAACAAAGTTAAAACATATGGTTGAACTATTTGATCTTCTCCAAGAGAAGAGAAGGAGACGATGCATTGAGAGCTTCTTGGTTTCAGGAAGTATGCTTGATTTTTATTATATCTATTTTAATTGGCAGAGCTATAAACATCAGAGACATGCTTAATATGAACTATCGATGAAGAGCTTCCCATCTAATTTCTTAGTGAAACTATTTGTACGATTTTAATGTCTGCAATAAATTTTAGTCAGCATTTATAGAAAGATAGTTCCATCAGCCTCTCATTTCTGTCAGGTATTTTAGCTTGCTCACAATGTTTTCAAGTTCCCAACATTGTTTGATCAGGGATATGACCATGTGGTACTTTTTTACTTTCACAAAAAAGCAGCTGTTCTATACTACAGCTATTTGTGTCCTAGACTTATAACTTGGGTACCCCCATTGTCTTAGGTTGACCCACCTACCTAGGGATTTGTTTCTGATGTATTATTTCAGTGTGTTGCTTGATGTTATTTCCACTTGTATTTAGCTAGGCAACTTTTTTTTCCCCTTTGGACCTTGTGTTAACCTTTCTAAATATTTATCTGATGACTACTGCAACACCATTTCTTACTTTGGTATTTTTATTGACAGAGTCTTCAGAAGCTGCAAAGGGCAAGTCTCAAGTGAAGTTCAGTGTGAAGAAAAACTCAAGAATACAGATCAAGAGATTAAAGGGCAAATGTACCCTGTTGCTCAAATTGTAAATAGTAATACATCAATTAAACATCATTTTCCTTATTGGACATGATTGAGTATTCCTTGAGGCATGTAATCATGGTGATTCACTCTGCAGGCAGGAAGAAAGCCAAAAATGCAAAACAACCTGCGAAGGAGAAAGTTGATGCCATGGTAGAATGACAGACAAGACTGCATCACTAGAATTATGATATGAACCTTTGTATGTTTGCTCAGAGCTTGCAGCAAGGATTGCAGGGACTGACCTCACGGAACACTGGAGCGTGAACTGCCTCTTGCAATCTACTGCTGAATGTTCATTAGAAGCTACGTAGGTCTGGTGTTAGTGTATCGAACTTCAAACATGAATCTATCTTTAATAGTGGAATATGCATGTTTTTATTCATGTTCCATATTGCATTTGTGGAGATGTTTCGTTGTGAATGTACGGCCGTTGGCTTCTACAGTAAGCAACTAATAACGTAGTATTATGTTCCTCCCTAGCAACGGACGGCAATTGTTGTAGTCAGGCATACCAATCTGCAGTGATACACAATTGCCTGTTAAACAGTGTTCCAGGTTTGGGCAGACGGGAGCATCCCTCGCTGTCCTACATTCTTCTTTTACTTGTGCGCAAGTGCGTGCTGATCTATTTGTCTGAACTTGTTAATAGAACAAAGAGGGGGTAGCTTCATGGAGTGCGAATTGATAATCGAAGCCATTTCATAGCAGATGAATCAATACTGTCTCATGAATCATGATGGAAGCTTTCTGGCTGTTGTGGTTCGTTGCATATCAGTAGTCTTTTATCTGCTAAGATTGCCTAGTGAATGTGTGGCTGTGTGAATTTTGGTCTGAATAATTCTGTATAAAACTATCTTTTTTCTGTAATTCTAGAATCAGTTTATAGTGAATTGAAAGCAATCCCCTGTGCTCATACAATCTTACTGCTGCATCCAAATTTGCTCACAACTATAGAACCTATACATGTTCAGTTATGAAATAAGTAACATTCTCAGTACTTAAGCACATTGCCTGACAGAAGATGTTCTATTCATTGTTAACATGACACAAAAAAACATCAGAGACATATATCCAACATAACTACCGAGGACCACCATTCCACTTTCTATGTTATACGGAGTACAATCTAGAGCTGCCGATCTTTCAAAAAAATAAACCTACAGCTGCCGTGCTCCTGCTTCTGCTCGCCGCGCGCCACGCCTACGCGTCGGCCTTGAGGACGAGCCCGATCTGCCGCATGACGCTGGGACAGCCATACTCCGCGATGCCGAGACGCTGCAGGTCCCGCGGGTGGATGCTCTCGTCGGGCAGCGCCGCCCTCTCCATCTCCAACAGCTGTCGGCGAAGGTTCGCCCTGTAGATCAGACCGGGCATGTAGACAGCCTTGGGCGCCGCACGCTGGACGGCTTGGACCTTCTTTGCCTCAGCACTCTGCGCCACTTCTGGTGCCGCCACCGTCAGTGGAGCCGGGCCGCCGGTACTCTCGCCCGAAACGCTCTCTGCTTGTACGGTGCTCTGCGCCGTCCCTGATGCTGGCTCCGACGGTTGCTGCGCAGACATGCCCATCATCTGATCGGAGTCGCTTTCGCTACCGGAGTCGCTTTCGCTACCAGAGTCGCTGTCCGAGTCTGAATCACCGCTGCTGCTTGAGCTCGGCACGTTGCCGGTTTCGATGATGGGGGACAGGCCACAGATGTCGATGTACTCTTCCTCCTGCTGCTCCAGAACGACTTCGCCTTTGCTCTCCTTCTCAGCGAGCTTGTCGTCCTTGCTCTCCTCAGCGAGCTTGTCGAGCAGCGTCTTCAACTCGAACAGTACGGAATCTTCCACAGAGTCAATGTTAATCTCGATCTCACCATGGCTATCCGCATCGCCGAAGTGCTTCTGCAAGAACTCCACGATGTGCCCCGGCAGTTCCCCAGACAGCGAGGACAGGCGACCAGCAAGCTGATTCCTCTCTTCTGGCGACATCCGCGGCGTCCGTACCTGCTTCTGCTTCTGCTCCACCAGAGTTGAGATCTTCCTCCTTTTCACCGAAGGCGCATTGAAATCTTCCTCGATTGGCTTTGGTCGCTGGTTGGAGGCCAAGAATCGATCTTTCTTGCCGGCAGTAGGTGTGCCGCCCTTGCATGCACCACGCTGTGATATAAGCTCTGCTTTCTTTAGGAGACCGCGCAAGGCATCGAGCTCGGACGCCAGGCGCTTCCGTAGGAGCTGCTGGGATGACATCTTGCCGCCGACGGTTAAGACCTCCATGCCGGCGGCGGTCACGATGCTGTTGCGGTTACGGATCGTCTTGGTGAGGCAAGCCGACGAGTCTCGTGCCGGCGCGACGCCGCCACGAGGACGCTTCTTCCCGGACGCGCGCTCACTGGCGTCAGAAGGGGCAGTTGCGGCGCAACGAGCGACGGCGCCGGCGAAAGGGCGAACGGCAGGCGAAGGGGCGAACATGATCCGCTGCAAAGCAAGCAAACGGGCTCTAGGCGCTACCTAGCCGGTGGCGAATCTCAGCCGCCGCCTGCCGAAGGGATGGAGGGAAAGCAGTTGATGGATGGGTGTTGGATGGGATCGAGAAGGATGGCGGATACTTATGGCCCGGCAATTCGAGTCGAACTCTTAGGATCGCCGGAGAATTAGGAAAATTGAGGCAACTTCGAGTCGGAGTCGGAGACGAAAGCGAAGCTTCTGAATTGACTGCTCTGCATCTGGTTCCGTCTCTATTTCGGTTCACCGGTATTAAATGCTCGCGAACTGGCCATGTTATTTATCGCCTGGCAATTCGAGTCGGACTCGTTCGATCGACGAAGAATTAAGAAAATTAAAGGAACTTGCTGTCGGAGACGAAAAATAAGGTTCGGATTCACTGCTCTGCAGCTGGCTCGCGATCGTCTTCAGGCGCCCTCCATAAAAACGCACCCGCTGGCCTGCAGCTTCTTCTCGACATCAAAGCAACGAACCACTTGCAGTAGATTGCATGGCGACCATGGCTCGCATCCTGCTCGCCGCGTTCGTGGCGCTGCTTGTCGTCGTTAGCCCGTGCCACGCAAGACCAGCGCCGCAACCGGCAGCGAAAGAGAAGGCGGTGGTGGACGGCATCAATGCCATCTACAACTTCGGCGACTCCCTGTCGGACACCGGGAACCTGCTCCGCGAAGGCGCCACCGGCATGCTGCAGCACACCACGGGCCTTCCCTACGGGTCCGCCATCGGGGGCGCCACCGGGCGATGCTCCGACGGCTACCTAACGATAGACTATCTCGCAAAGGATCTCGGCTTGCCGCTGCTTAACCCGTACCTCGACAAGGGCGCCGACTTCTCGCACGGCGTCAACTTCGCCGTGGCCGGTGCCACAGCCCTCGACGCGGCGGCGCTCGCGAGGAAAGGGGTCGCCGTCCCTCACACCAACAGCTCTCTGGGCGTCCAGCTGCAGCGGTTCAAGGACTTCATGAGCGCCAACACCCGGTCCCCGCAGGAGATCCGCGAGAAGCTGGCTCATTCCCTGGTCATGGTGGGGGAGATCGGCGGCAACGACTACAACTACGCCTTCTCGGCGAACAAGCCCGCGGCCGGCGGCGCGCGCAACATCTACAACTTGGGCCGCATGGCGACCGGCGTGGCCGAGGCGATGGCGCTCGTCCCGGACGTAGTGCGGTCCGTCACGAGCGCGGCCAGGGAGATTCTCGACATGGGCGCGACGCGGGTGGTGATTCCGGGCAACTTCCCGCTCGGGTGCGTGCCGAGCTACATGGCGGCGGTGAACGAGACGGACCCGGCAGCCTACGACGCCAACGGCTGCCTGGCGGCGCTAAACCTGTTCGCCCAGATGCACAACGTGCTGCTGCAGCAGGGCATCCGGGAGTTGCGCCGGTCCTACCCGTCCGCGACCATCTCCTAGTCCTACGCCGACTACTTTCTAGTTCTACGCGTAAGTGCGGATGCTGAGGGACGCCGGCAAGACCGGGTTCGACGAGGCGGCGCGGACCGAGGCGTGCTGCGGCGCGTACAACTTCGACATGGACCGGTTGTGCGGCGCGCCAGGCGCGTCGGTGTGCGCAAGGCCTGACGAACGCATTAGCTGGGACGGCGTGCACCTGCCGCAGCGCGCCAACAGCGTCATGAGCCACTTGCTCTACCACAAAGGCTTCGCGTCCCCGGCGCCGGTAGAATTCCCGTGAAAATCGAAATTCAGCTTACATGGATGTCCCCATTTCGTGGTTACGCAGAAGTCAAAACACCGAACAGGGTTGGAGAATCAAGTAACAATGTAGTAATACTTTAACAATTAATCAATAGTATAGAGAAAAGGTTTCGTACAAAAAAGATTATCACATCGCTGTTGTTCATATACAGCTCCAGGAAAATTTTCTGTTACAAGTATCGTATCTGGAAAATCCCTATTGAATTATATGCCTATCAAAATGTATGCTGCTCTGTCACTCCCACGGCCACTGATGGCCGGCCACCCGCCTCAACCCAAAAATGAAAGAAGAAAATGGAGAACACGTTGGTACTTCTTTCTTTCTTTTGCCTTTACAGTGTACAATAGTTTATTCAACTCACAATGCTACATCAAATCTGCTGCTCACACGACAAAAAAGAGCTTCTATCCTACCTGCAGAACAGAAAGAAATTGAGTTCATGTGCTTGAGAGAGATAAATATTCCAGGAAACTTGTCTCAATATATTGCACACAGAAGTATAGAACCCATGAGGATCTAAAGTCGTTTTGTAACTACAAGGGAAATCAAAATCTTAGCCGAGCTGCCAACCTATGCCGAGCATACGTGCAGCTAACCAGATTATTTTCATCAATTTGCAACTATGGATCAGCATTTGGTGACTCTACCATCAATTTGCAACAATCTGTTTGATGCTTTCTCAAATTGCTATAGAAAATGAACTGTCACAGACAAATATCCACTAAAAAATCAAACATCTTTTCTGGTTTATGTTGTGTAATGTATCTATAATCATACACCTTACTGAATTGGTAAACTACATGCATATTATTATTATTAGCATATAGCTATATACCATGTCAAATTGTCAACTGGGCAACACTGTAGAAATCTGACTACAAGAATCTATGTATATACCTCAAGAAACTAGTTCATGTAGGCAACAGTGGTTGTCTCTCATCAGTTCCAATCCGATGGCTCGCCTGAAATGAAAGCCAACTTAGATGCAGCCTCTAAAACGACACACATCTATTCTAAAATTGAAAATGAGATACTTACATCATCAGCGGCACCAGCAGTCATATTTACAAAAGAAGATTCAGATGACCTGTGAAAAATAAGGACCATAGGGGCCATACGTTAAAAGAAACTTAATAAACAGCTTGCCATTTCTATAACAATAACAGGCATCCCAAAGCACATGCCAAAGCTATAAAAGCTAGAGCCTAGAGGGGGATCATGGACGCAGTGCAAAACATCACTTCTTCAAAGGCCAATGCTAAGTGAAACCTAAACCAAGTATTGAAGTAATATTTTAAAACCATTTGAAGCGAGATAAAAACTTACCGGTGATTTTGTGTATCTTCCAACTCTATTAAGTCAGCTGGTTTGTCATCTTTGACTTTAGCAAGTGGAGAGAAGAACTAAGGACAAACGACGGTAAGATACATGAAATACACAAAGGTTGTTCAACAAAATAAGTAATAATAAAAAAGGCTCAGTTTACCTGGTGCATTGAAATAAACACCACTGATATGCCCAGCAGAAAATTAATGGTTAAGGTATGCCCCAAAAATGCAGCAGAAGCTAGGCCAGTAAATATTGTGGCAACAGTTGACGAATACTTCTTCAAAATTGTGTCTGTAGCATATTTCAGTTAGACAATAGATGTGATAAGTTCAATAATAATGAAGAGCAAATCTCAAACACCATTACCTGCATACTTAAAGAAGAACGAAGATAGAATGCCTTGAGCAGCATTGTTACATATGAGAAACATTGTGGCCCTTGAATGTCCTCGAAGAATATTAAAACTCTCTGGCCCTGCAAAAAAACAGGACAAGGTAATCATCATAAACATAAGACAGCAACCATACCATTGTGTTTGCCTCAGGAATTGTCTAATGTCTACACAAAGTCAGCCAGCTGGGCAAGCCTTCGCTTTTATAAGCTATGGAGTTTGTTATGCCTGTCCTTTTCGTTGGTACAACATGGAAAGCGTGAGGGTACCACCATACAGAATTGTTTTTCTCGTTGTCATCTAGAGTGTGGACTGATAAATACAGCTAGTGGCCTCTAGAAAGGCAGCTGCCATCATCTATCAAAGTAAAACTAAGCATCAAATAAGGTGCACACCTTGGAATAAGGCAGTCCCGAGAATGCCAAGGAAGTTAAATATTGCTCCATATCCATACAGAAACAAGTTCTACAATTAAATGGAAAAATCATTAAAGGAAATAAGGGGCAATATGATAAAACAAATAGCAAGACAAGTAAGTCAAACCCTTTCAATATGAAGTTGGAAAACAAAAATAAAACTACAGTAATTGAAAACTGGGATCAAAGACTGGACGATACAAGCTACTCTAGAGGAACTCAAGGCCAAAGGTAAACTAACTAATACTTTACCTGGAGATAAATGCTAGTGTCATATTGGCTTTTCAAGGCATATTCATTGTAGACAGAAGCCATTGAAGGAACAGTTACCTACAGTTCATAGTTGTAAACAAATATAAGTAACTTAAGTTGCAAGTCTACTCTGTACATGAGGGAAAAGCAAATGAGAACAGATGGTCTAGCAGCAAGCCAGCAACTTACAAAAATCAATGTATATATGTACGCAATAGCAGTGACAGGAAGACCAAATGCCGTATTGCCCGCGGGTACAGTTCGGAGTTGATTGATGCTGATTCCAATAAGCAATAGAGCAAGAGCTTCCCACTGTCAATATTCAAAAAAAAGTGGGAGAAAGGCCAACATAGCTTGAAGTCAGAACTGTTGCACATGATAAAAGCATTCTTAAAAGGAAGTGCAGCATTTGATAGTTCATTTTATGCTTGTATATATTTGGAAAAGGCTCATCAGCACGCATAATTTCTAATGAATTCAAGTCTTCACCTAAAACTATATCATCACATGCCAACATGGCTAATATGGCAATATTTAGCAAGGCATGACGCAAACTGGCTTGCAAGACATCACAACTTCCAAAATATGCTTACATAAGCTCCTAACCAGATGATCCAGAGCTACCTGTTTCCAATCGTTAAGCAAGAATGGAAGATCAAATTTTGTGAAGAGCATTCGGCTGCAACGTATACTACTTATCCTAGCACTTAAGGCTTATTTTAAGAACGGTTAGTCCATTCCTAAGAAGTTCAGAATCCAATTATCTATGCTGCCTAATATGAAAATAATTGGGTAAGAGAAGACATAAGAAATCATGCAGGTAAAGCTTAATCCAGTAATCCTTATATTGAATACATAGCAGAATAAAAGACAGCTTTTTAGTCCCAACCTAGAGTTGAAACCCAACATTAGCCCCAACAAAAGCAAAAAGAAAGTGAGAAGACATAGTCTAAAAGCACAAATAATTTAGCACACGATACTCTCAATCTTTAAGACAAACAAAAATTATTTCAAGAAATGTCAATGTTACTCTTACCTGAATAACTGAGAATCTCCTTCTCATTATAAATTTCAGAAGAACAGCTATAACCAGTACCTAGAGAAGTTTAGATCACAGGTACTTTGAGATGTGTGCACACAAAGTATAGCTAAAGCAAAACAACTGAGTAGTACAAGAAAAGTGTACCTTTAGGTTACTTAGCATTTTCACAGTCGAAGGATTGAAGTACAACTGCACAGTTGGCTCAATATGTCAGGTTGTTACAATATCAACGCAATATCAACATTTATACCCATAAAAATTACAATACTCTGCCAGTAAACCAGACGAAGATTACCTGCATGATGAATTTTAGGTAATTGTTGATGGCATATAGAAGAGCAGGAACAGCTAGAAGTACATTATTACGGGCTGCCTACAAAACCAAGTAGTGAATGATCAAATAATCAGACAATGTAGCAAAAAATAAATAAGGAGCAACAGTACATATCATAGTACAATATATCTTGTGGTAGATAAATCACCTGTATGAAAGTTGAACGTGCCAAAAGTGGCTTTTCTCCAACCTTTTGCTTTCTAGACTGTCACATTGGAACAGCAAAGCAAAAAGGTTAACAAATAAGAAATTATGAACATATTACTACAAACTAAAGAGAAAACACTGCAGAGTAACTGTAATTCGGTATATCGATATCCACCAGGCACCATGAAAATCCAAAGTGTGGAGGAATACTAACAAAATCCTAAGTTAATATGCGCACACGGAAAACAGCTTATTTGGACTGACCAAGCAAGAGTGCCACTCCACATTTTAGAAGGCATTAACTACTAGGAAAGATGGCTTCATGTTTTGTTGAACAAACCCTTTTTCACATTTCCTTTTGCATGTAAACGCTTAGATCCTTACTCCAGAACCACAAATCATAAGAGTGCTAAGTGGGCTGTTTATTAGGAGATCATAGATGTTATCAGACTCTATCATGTGAAAATAGCTCATGCAAAATGGATCATTCTTCATTTCTAAACAGAGGCGGAGCCACCACTAGGGCGGCCGCCCTAGGTCCCTATGGCCGGGCACCTCTTCCCCACCCCCGGAGTAGGCGCTAGCGAGGCCGAGGAGGCGACAAACCGAGGTTGAAGACGACGGCGGCGCAGCTCCCGTTCAGTTCGAGACGACGCGGAGATGGAGAGTGTCATGGGCCTGGGTGCCTGGCCGCTTGAGACTAGGCCACGGCCCAACAGACACCAGCCCATGCCAAGCGGCCTTAGGGCAGGCGGCACCTCTCGCCCGCTCCAGCTCTTCCCCGCGACTAGACGACGTGCCGTCGCGGCCTCCAGGCTCGCGCTCACAATCCCGCGGCCACCCATTCGGCGCTGATGCGCCGCCGGCCCCCTGCGGCCCGGCCCTGCCGCGGTGCCGCCCCGGCCGCTTGGAGCTTCCGCAGTCCCGCCGGCGGCCGGCTGCCGTCCGCCCCGCCCCCGCGGTTCGGTGCCTCGGCGGCCGCTGGCCATCGCTGGCCTAGCTCCCACTCTGGCCGGCTGTTTGGCGCTCCGACGCTCCCTGCCTGTAGCCTGCTGCGGCCTGCTGTGCTGCCTGCCCCAGCCAGCAACCGGCCAGCCCCTAGCTCCAGCTGAACAGCCCCTAATTGACTTGTCTTCGACATTGACAGCAGTCCTCTGATAGACAGTGTATTTCTCTATTGAAACAAGTATTATTCATAACTCCACTATTAAAAGGTAACATCTTGATCTGCAACTTTTGTCCTTAACATACATGTTGCCATTGGTTAGACAAAATTTTATAGTATGAGTCCGCCCTAGGTGATTTTCCAGGCTGGATTCGCCACTGTTTCTAAAGTCACTTCAAGTCAGAATGCTTAGAAAAAAAAGGAAAACATCAACAGAAAGTAACAAGAACAAACCTGAATTATGAGCATCACGATAGCAAAGATGACTTTCATAACCTCCGTCAGAAAGTTAACACTGATGGGACTGAACTGAAACTTCCCATCAACCTTTGACATGAAAACTAGGATGGGCTGCATAAACGAAGTCAAACATTAGCATAACGCCCCAAGGCCAATCATTTGCTATTCAGATGAACGTAACACTACAGCAAAGGGCCAGGTCAAGCATGTGAGGCATCAGTACTAGTAAAAGCATTACTTCTGTACCAAATCCGTGAGGCCATTTCACACAAACATCGATCGTGCAAAGGTCTTCCACGCGAGGGACTGAAAATGAAGCATTTAGTCGCACACACACCTGGAGACCAACAAGGATGCAGTCACCGACGACGAGGAAGACGTTGAGCGCGCGGAACTTGGACGACATCTTGCTGCGGTGCTTGTCGTATGCCCTGGACACGCTCCGGGGGCTCGGCACCACCACCCGGGAGCGGCACACGCTGCATTCCACCACCCCGTTCCGCTGCATCTCGGCAGGCCACCAGCTACGCAGGCCACGCCTCCGCCGAGATGCCGCTCAGTCCCCGCGGCCTCCGAGAGATCACGAGAGCATCCACCTACAGCGACCACGCCATTTTCAGCAAATCAGCGGCAATACATCGGAGAGGACTGCCTAAGCGAGCAGATCCGAGGGGTTCAGCTCGGCCTCTGTACCTCGTGATAGGAGTGGCGGTGTCGGTGCGGATCTCGCAGATCTGGCCCGGCCTGGGCACCGCGCTCACGGCGAACAGGGCTTGGTCCGGCTGGGTTTCGGGGGGGTTTCTGTCGAGAGCACGATGGTTTGATCCAGCGAGCGGAGCGCAGGAGCCCTTGGGAAGCTGCCTCCGGGATCTCGAATTCCGGCAGGAGTCGGGGACGCGGGGAGAGAAAAGCCTGAAAGGGGTGAAGGGGAGAAGAGAGGAAGGTGGGGGAGGAAGAGGGGACGCGACAGGAAGGCGGGTGTTTCGGTCTATTTATATTTCCACGTATCACAATTTGTGTGTTTTTCGGGTAAACACGAAATCTCGCTCCAGTGTTTTTCTCTTCTTCTATTTTGATTTGATCTACAGTATATACAAGTCGCTCGGGCTTTTATTTCAGAAATACAACGGTTGAGTGTTTTAGACTATCGATTTGTTTTCTTTCTCTTCCCTTCCTCTCTTTTTAAACTCTAGCGGGCTTACAAGGAGCTCAGGGAGGCCGACCAACTAGGCGGTGGGGACGACAAGAGGGCAACGGTTAGCGTGGCGGCATAGGAGATGGCCGGACCAAGTCGGGGCGGGGGCATCCATGGCCATGGCGGCGGCGGGAGGGAGAGGAGGGAAGGAGGAGGTTGCCTCGTGCAGTAGGGTCTTGGCGGGTAGTGGGCGGCGACGGCGCGTCGGGAGAAAGAAGAAGACGGTGAAGAAAAAAATCGAGTGTTCTCCTGAACGACGGATAGAAATACTATTTTTTCCTTTTTTGATAAAGGGTTACTCCAACGTTTCTGATGCTCTGATTTTTTGGTGATTTGATTGATGTGTGCTGTCACTCGCGTTTAGTCTTTCTCAGCCTAGATTAATTTTGTTTTACAGACTACCCCTTTTGCCGTTTTAATTCGTTCTTGTTTAAACTTTTGAACTAAATGCGAGATAACAAAAGAAGGGGCATTGTCACATAAATGGACAGAATATGAGCTAAAAGGAGACATTACAGATACTATATAAAATTCAAGTGTTGGGCACTAATCCATTTGTTTTACGTTACTGTTCAAGGTGAAAACAACCAGGAGAGTGAGATTAGCCAATGTTGCCTATACAAATATGACCAAAGTCACTAAAATACGTTAGGAAATAGCTTATGGTGATAGAAGGGGAAATGCGATGTTTGTCTTTTTATGATGCGGACAATGACATCGCATTTCTCGTTAGAGGCATGGTCATGAGGTTCTCTCCTCTCATCCCGGAGGAATTCATTTGAAAAAACTAGCACCAACGTTCTGGTTAGAGACTTCATCGTGGCAAACACCCTTTCCTCCTGGTGTTTCTGTGGTGCACAATAGCACAAGGTGGTTATTATAATATTAGTTGATGCAACAATGGTAAAGCCATGCTTTTCGTTTCTAATCGATTGTTTTTCAAGAACATTCAATACACGTGTTTCTACCCCTACAACCTACACTCCTCTTCCCCACCTATACAGAATAGATACATTAATTAATGATTCAGCATATAACGCTCAAACCTTAGCTATTGATATTAAACTACATAATACATTGTCTCGTTTAAAATACCTGTTGTTTTGGTCTCATTCACAAACATTAAAGTGTTGTTTCTATAACAAGCATATACCATTCCACCATGATTGCATTATCAACTATAACATCTTTTATACGCATTTACACCTAAAACAAGCATTGACAACCAGAGGGGTAACACGTGGAAGCTTGATGGTCTCCCCAACCTATTTGGATGCATCGTCGCCACTATCAAAGTTACCATTATTACATGTTCCCCGTAGGAAAGATTGAGACTCCGAGGAACAAATCCTCTTATAAACCAATTTGCTGAATCAATGCATGGAAGTATTTGTTTCAGAGTTGGTTTATTATAGGATGGTAGTATCCCAAAAAGGCAAACTTCCCAACTTGAAAGCTCGCCGTTTCTACGTGGAAGTCTACAGAATAATTCAAACCAAAAGAGGTGACATGGCATGATGGTTCATGACTTTTTTCGTCAATAAGATGTTGATGTAATGTTGTGAATACATTTACATGATGATGAAGCTGACTTTTTAGTTTGGCATCTTGATGCAAAGGGCAAATTTTCTATTAAATCAGCCCACAAACTATATCTAAGTGAATTGGAACAGGAAGAAGGTCTACAAGGTCATTCAGGTGGGGACAATGGTAATTTTAAATGGAAACAAATATGGGAATACCAAGTCCTATATAAGATGAAGCATTCATTTGGAAGTTGGCCCATAGTAGTTTACCACCACGACAAAATTTAAAAAGAAGGGGATGAAGCTTGAAACTATTTGTACAATGTGTCATCGATTAGATGAGGATGGACAGTTATCTGTTCCTCAAGTGTGTGCGCTAGGTTTGGCATAGCCTTCACCTTGAAGAGAAGCGGAATCAACTCTTGGATTTTTCTTCGGCACAACATGTCCTAGAGCAAATACGAAAACTAAATGAGACTTGCAAACTGAAATGTTGACATTATCATGGCTTTGGTGGACTACTCGATACAAGGTCTCTCAAGGAGGAGTATTTATATTTGGATAAAGTGGTTTTCTTGATTAAAGATCTAGTGAGAAATTTCACCGACTACTTAAAGCCAAAACAATCAAAATAAAAGTCTTGTTCTTTTTTGTCGTATGCGGAGGCGACTAGAGGGAGATTCCCCAAAATAGATGCTGGTGGTTCCTTCAGTAAGCAATGTGGAAATGATGGTTGGGGAGTTATTGCTAGAGATTGTGATGAGTATCTAAGAATGATGGTAGCACATAAATTGCAGAACCTTTAGGATCCCCTCCATGTAGAGGCTACGTCCATCACAAATGCTTTGAAGATTGTTGATGTTCTTGACATGGGAAAATCATCGTAAAGATAGATTGTATAAATTTGAGAAACTCTTCAATAGAAGAGGAGATGGATTATTAAATAGGCTAGAATGTTGCTTTCTCTTAATAACTTTCACATGTACCATGTAACATATTGCCCGAGAGAATGTAATCGTGTTGCGCACCAATTAGCTAAGCTTGGTTCTTCTCTAGAGTCATCTGAAAGCTGTTATGTTTGCCTTAAGAATTTCCCGAGGATTGTGTCAGATCATGTAGCCAACAAGTCTGTTGGGTTGCATGGTTAATGAATTTGTGTTCTTTAAAAAAACAGTTGTCGTGGATGTATATGTATCCTCTGTTGTTCTATTCCTCTCTGCCTATTCATATATTCCTTTTTTTCATATCTCTATACATAGGTATGGCTTTGTTATATTAACTATTTGACTATTCCTTTGTTTCCTCATTAGTTTATTAGTAGCAGGTGCGTGTTTTATACCTGTAGGCCAATGTCGTTAAGTTTTAATATAAACCTAGATGATTCAATGTTACAAAGGAGAAAAGGTGAACTGTACTAATAATAGTGCTTCCTCCATCCTAAAATATAAGATATTTTGACTTTTTCTAGATCTATAGTTTTTGCTATGCACTTAGACATATAGTATCTATAGATACATAGTTACAACGATGTACCTGAAAAAACTAACATGTCTTATAATTTGGAACGGCTGAGTAATATATAGCGCAAAAATATCTTTTCATATATTCTATTCCGTAGTATACTCGGAAATACTCTCATCAATATTGTCAACCAAGTTAGTAATATAAAGCTCCCTTCAACCAACATTTTTTTTTGCCAAGACTAGAGAAAGTTTTATACTCCCCCTATTCTAAATTATAAGGCTTTTTGGCTTTTTAGATACATTTTATATGTATCTATACATGGTATATATCTAAGTGCATAGCAAAAGCTAAATATTGAGAAAATCATAACATCTTATAATTTGAAATGGATGAAGTATTTTATTAAATACAAATATACAGTCCCAAAATCGAACATTAGCAACCCGTGAGAAAACACGGTGCATATTAAAATGGCGCATGTTTGGCAGGACAGAGTAATTTAGGAAATATGTACAAGCTAACCACAAAATGAGCACATCTTTACATATTCAATATAGTTGTTGCTAGCATTATATAGTATCTCAACAACTTTATGCTAAGATGCATATAGATCTGATTTTGTTACAATGGAAGGATGAGAAGACTGAGGAAACTCTAGCAACATCACTACGACGAGGGCAAGTTTTTTGATTCAAGGTTCAAATAACCACCCTGTCAACTACCTTTGCACCCCTTCCTTTGGCCATATAGAGTCCAATATGATGCATCAGATCCTGCAATATTGAATGGTAAGTTGATTGTAAGGTTCTCCCTTCAGCATCTCTTAGAGAGCATCCAGTTTATGTCGAGTAATGTTCTAATGATTCCAAAAGAATGCTATTTGCAACTGATGATTGTGTAAACTTAACACAGGAGCAATATCTTTTAACCCCTTAGGTTTCCCAAGAATCATGCATGTGTTTTTTTTTGAGGGAACAGGAGGGGCAGGGCCTACTGATTAAAATAAATTTGTTCATTTGGAAACGAAATGGTTCTCTTTCTTTTTTGTATGTGCAAACTTTCCTTGCTGTTGGCATGAAATAAATTTTGTAAAGGTGCTGTATTTGGGGAAAAAAAGGCTCAGCCAACAACCACCCTATTATGTAAATGGATTGAGCAGTATCATCTTGAAAATTTCTAGGCTTAGTTTTTCCCCAAGGATATTTTTTCATTCATTCTTCTATATATAAAAATGTGATTGTGGCCATCTGAAGATTCCCATAGTGTACGGTTTGATTTTTTTGAATGTATGGACATCAGTGATTCGGTACCTGTGGATGGGCAAGAGTTCCTTTGATATTCATAGCAATCTCAACAGGAAGGTCATATGTAGCACACCCCTCTGAATAAATCACGACATCCTGTAATGGAGGCACTCGGTCAATATTTCGAGCAGCCAAAGTTGAGCTTGCAAAATCCAAAACACAGATGTCCGTGCATATCCCGAGTACCAAGACCTGCATTGAGCCCATGCCCCCAAGTCATACACAATAGGATAGAGTCTATCTCTGAAATCCTTCTGTATTAAGACAACTCACAGTTTTGATCTGATATTTTCCAACCCAGTCAACAAAAACACTAGACCCGTCCTTCTCTATGCAGCTGATGTACCCATCAATACAACTTTTCCTCTTTATAGTCACATTTGGCTCCTTTTCCAACCACTCCAGATCTGCACATTGCAAAATGAAATGGGTCACATAGAAAATCAATCATATTTCATTGTTCTTCTCATGTATTGTCAGTATAAATCATTAAGGATGTGTTTGGTCTGAGGAATGAGGTGGTCCATCATCTTCTCACTCCTCACTTTTTTGTTTGGTACGTTGAATAAAATGGATTGATTCTCCACCACCTCTTCCATCTCAAGCTAGTAATTAGTACAAGCATAAGAACAAGGTGATTCCACCAAAATTCATCGGATGAACTCATGACGCACCACCTCATTTGGGACGGGTTTGGTTCCTAAAGCCAAACACACTCTAACAGGAAATAAAAACTAAGCACCAAGTTGGGCAACAATTCTGAAGTACTTAGCACCAACCTGGAACGAAGTTCTCCTCCCCAGTACCAATGATACAATGTGGGGGATATGGCGGTTCTGGCTTATCTGGATAATGGGTATCCAGGAATGCAAAGATGGGCAAGTTTCTATCACAGAACAGCTTAGAGAGCCTAGCAGCCTCTTCCACCATCTTACTGATCTGCTTATTTGGCGCAACAGGAGCCTGTGAATGAAAAAGCATAAATTACTCGGTCAGTCTAAAATAGTCTGTATGAAACAACAATCAAACCTACTGACAGCACGACGCATGAACCCAAAAAGGAGACGGAAATTTGCGAAATCGCAAGGAGAAACGAAGAGGACATGCTAATATAACGATGACGGCCCGTGTTTTATACTAGAATAATAAATAATAACAACAAAACGGTCTCATAGGATCAGCATAAATTTCAGGTCTATCTAAGATGGAGGTCAACGGGGCATTACTTGTACAGCGGTACTGTGCATATCCAAACACTGGTCGAGAGTTTTTTTTATACTGATGAGCAGGAAACAGACTAAAAAAATAGGTAGAGGAAAGAGCACGGAAAAAATACAACGATACAATCGAGGAGGATAAATCCAGTAGTGAGCGATCACTTCTGTCCCTATCGCAGATTCCTACAAGATCGCTGCGCTGCTTACCCTTTCTTGCCATGAAACCGAACGATTTTAGTGTTGCGATCAAGCGAGGAACAGAACAGAACCGAAGCTTTCCCAATCCCACGCGAGCTTAACCAATCATCATCAAGGAAAAAGAAAAAAGGGGCGAACACGCGAGAACCTAGAGACGGCGGTGAGTAAAGAGAAGGAGGAGGCTCACGAGGTTCCCGGCGCCGACAGTGCAGAAGCCGTTGCAGAGGTCGACGAGGACGAGCCCCACGCCGCGCGGCGGGAGGACGAACTCCCCGTCGGTCTGGAACAGGATCTGCGACCGGAGCAGGTCCACTGCTGCGGCGTCGGCCTCCGTCCCCATTCTCCTCGCGCCTGGTTGACCTCTCAACGGCACGGCGAGGTCAGTGTGAGGAAGGCAGCAGCCGAGGAGGAGGTCTAAATATTTTTCGCAGTCAGGCGTCCACACTGACGGTCTCGGGCGGGCGGGCGGCGGACGAATCACGCGCTCCTCTCCTCTCGTGCACGCACTAGTTTACACAACTTTGATTTGACCTGTTGGCCAATCGAAGACCTGCCGTAGTAGATGCGGGAATCCACTACTGGCCCCCTCTGTTCCCCAAACCACAACTGTCCTCCATTCTTTAGTGATACTGATGTGATTTAGCCCTTCGATTCTACAAGTTTCAGTGTGTTTCGACGAACCAACCCGACGACCCCGCTTCGTCTCCTGCCAGCAGCATGTGCAGGCTTTGGCAGATAAGATTAGTGCCAAGAAATTCACTCTGGCCCTGTTCGGCAGGCTGTTTTTTTGGCTTATAAACCGGCTGTGACTGATTTGCTGTGAGAGAAAAACACTGTTCCACGGCTGATAAGCTCAGCCGAACAGGGGGTCTATTTAGGACCATATTATGGTTATCTGAAACACTGCCAAGTCATATCATGATTCATGAGAACATATAGAGTTCACAGATTTGTTTTGCTGAAAATGATAGAATTGTATCACCCGCAGTTCCACAACCATCACCAATCACCATCAGCAAGCATAACAGACAGGAAGCGCTGTCGCTTCCGCTGGAACAAGGACTAGTACTCAAACTGTGAATTCCTACATCACCCACGTCCACCAGAACATAGCTGGGGAAAAACATCAGGTTCAAGACCTACTAGCATTCTACTAGACTAGACGGCTCCAAAGCAAGCAGCCAGCAGAGCCTTCTGTCCAACTGGCACAGATTCTTCAATACACTCCCAGCTGCGGGATGGCTGGCTCGTCATCTCTCAGCTCAAACATAACTGGATTGTTCTCCTCCAAAGAAGGGTACTGGTCAAGCTCATCAAGACGGTCTTCAGCCATCTTTGCTTTATCATCTGCATGGAGATCACAAGCTACATGCAATCAGAACTGAAATATCACCGATAGAAATAACTGAAATATTTCGAATCGAAGAGAAAACACAAAAGAGAAAAAAAAGCAGCTGGAGGATAGCAACACTTAGCAAGTACAGCAGGTAAAACATGATTGACAACACATTTGTCAGAGA
Organism: Saccharum hybrid cultivar R570; assembly: GCA_038087645.1. Lineage (NCBI taxonomy): Eukaryota > Viridiplantae > Streptophyta > Magnoliopsida > Poales > Poaceae > Saccharum > Saccharum hybrid cultivar. The sequence goes on from JAQSUU010000198.1 coordinate 6,844,977, forward strand.
TAAGGGAGAAACCTACCTGCTGAACTAGAGAGACGCCAACTGATGTCCGGGAGAATCTCAGGTTCCAGCTCCAGCACATTTGGTTCATTAAAAAACTCAGCAACCTCCTGAATCATAAAGAGACACATGAATTATGTTTCTGGTATGACAGTGCAAGGGAGAAAAAAGAGAGGAAACGGGAAAAAAAAAGCTGTGGTCTAGAAATCATCTTTCTAGTATTATCTGCTACTTGCTTCGATGTCTACACTTTACAATGGGAATTAGTTGCATAGCTATATGTATAACAAGAGCAAATCAAATAACTGGATGCGAATTCATGTTGTTGGTGTAAATGATGCATCAATAGCAACATAATCCAAAATGCATAGGCGCATACAGATGACAAGATGGCTAAGAAAATAATATGAACCAACTATTATTGAACTTCTACACGTGCTACATTTCAGATTTTTATTGACCATACCCTACATGGGAGACCTGTTTTCTTCCTAAAATAAACCTACAATGGGGCAAGATGCTATGCCTTGTGAAACAATACGTTATTCATAGATAGCCAGCTTCCTTCAGTACTATTGGCATTGGGAAAATTCCAATATCCAGAAATGGGCTGATTATTAAAAGTGTTTTAAATTTCAGATATGTTTTCTTATAATAAGCAAATGCTGTAAGTAAGTAGTGAGCCAGATTCAGAATTCCAAGAATGACTATCTCACAAACATAGCTTTGTCGAAACTATAAGGTACTGGAGCAACCAAACAAGATCAAGCTTGTCAGTAGATAACACAATATAAACTTTTGTGATAGTAGTTTCCCGTTACTACCAGAAAGCTAGGTGATTAATCGTTTTACTGCTTTACCCCATGACTCCAGCGGACTAGTGACAACTGTATCAGTTAACAAGGAGAACTACACAATCAAGTAACATATACTTTCCCCATTCCAATATCTCATTCTTAATAATAACAAGTTCTGCTTGCTTAATTATGAGCTTGCATGGGACTGTGACCATCATACAGAAATGGAGTCATGATTTTGTAAAATAAATCCCTGATAACATACTTCAACCTTATGAACAACCTGCACGAATTTTGAAAAGTATTGTGTGATATTGGGCCACATACCTTAGCTGGAAACTTCAGACAATCAAATACTGTATCTGACCAACCACGCAGGGCTGAGTTTACCGCTGCCACTTTCTTCTTGACACCTAAACAGCATGCATAATTAGACATATACTATAGATATGACACACATATTTAAGAACCAAGAAGAGCGATCATACGTTTGTCTAGCAGATCCTTATCCAACTTCTGAGAATCATTTTGTGTCGAGTGAAATCCCTCCACCCCATCCTTAGCCCACTCATGGCACATTTTGATCTCTTCATCAGTTAAAATTTTCAGTGGGTTCTTAAGAGCTTCTGATCTCTGTTTCTGGGTTGACTTCTCTTTCAGGATGGGCTTGTCCTTCAAAGCAGTGCCTTTAATAGTATTGCTCACATTACTACGAGGCTTCTGCTGGGACTTATCTTTCAGGGTGGAAGTGTCCTTCAAACCAGTGCCTTTAGAAACGTTGGACAAATCATGAAGAGCTCTCCTCCCTTGCTTGCCAAGATTCTCGGATGGCTTCAGCCCCTTGGCCCTTAGTCCATCAGCCATCTTACCTGAACATGCAGATAAAAAATGTAACTATTTCAGGAAAAATTCCTTTTCACAAATTAGTTTTTGATAAAAATGCAATCTCACCTCTATTTATCTGTTGGTTCTCATCAAACAAAACAGGTACTGGAGTTGGTAAAGCCATGATGGAACAAAAAGCTTCTTTTTCTACCTTGAAAGCCTGGCTAATATCCAATTGACTGTAAAGAGAAACTAATCAGAACATAGAAACAATAAATGGTGACTTCTATATGGTATTTCTGTTGTATAGAAACTGAACAAGATCTGAAATAAGTTCTGGGGTGCAAATTTAATATGGATTCGAAGTATCGCTAAACGGCAAACATACTAAACTGGATCAGAACCAGGGGAAGAAGTTGCATTTCATTTTACAGAGGTCGCTTTTGAAATTTCATGTAGCAATATTACATAACAGAATGATTTACAAAGAGGAGACAGTGTGTCTAGATAGGATCCTGGTGATGTAACTGTGCAGCCTTTCTTTGCGCACCTATGCGATAGCACTTTCCACTGAGATGACATTGACGGAAGCACCACTAAATTAGTGAACCCAAGAACATCAAAACGCACATATCCTCTACTACCAAGTCAACCAAGATCTAACTGGGATTTTAGATAAGCATCAGATCTGCTTATGCCAACAAATCAACAAAGAAAGAATTTTCGAATCCCTCGCTCCCCTAACTGATGGATTGTGAATCCCACTGAGACCTTGGGCGCGCTCAAGAAGGGCTAAGGCGCTAAGCTAGGAACAGCGAACAAATCCACATTTGCGGCATCCCAAGAATGGCCGCATCTAGACCAAACGGGCCGAAGTACTGTAGGAACGTTAGGGTTTCGCTTCACTGGTTCACATCACAGCGAACGAGGGGGAAAAAGGAAAGGGAGGGAGGGAGGGAGGGAGAGAGCTAGGGTTTACCAGCACAGGAGAAATCAGGTCGATCTCCACTAGCGGGTCCAGCAGCAAGGAGAACGAGGACGCGGAGAGGAACTCGCGACGGCGTGCTCCGGTGGAGTCGACGGCGCCGGTTGAACGGGACGAGCAAGGGTTTCTTTCGTGCGTGGTAGTTGCCGGAAGATTCGCAGTTGGAGAGGAGGCGGAAAAGCTTTTCTGGTGCGCTCTGCGACTGCGAGGAGGGGAAAAGCCGAAAAGGGGAAGGGGGAGCGCTCTTCGCAACGGTCAGATTTTGTATCGGGTCGGCGGCTGGGACGGTGAGCTGCCGGAAAATCCCGTTGGATTCTTTTTTTTTTTTTGGAAAAAGTCTACTTTTCCTCCCCCAACTTTCATGAAAGTCTGCTTTTCCTCCCTCAACTCCAAAACCAGGTAAATCACCTCCCTCAACTTTTCAAACCGTGCATTTTACCTCCCTGGAGCGGTTTCGAAGGCGGTTTTGCTACAGTAAACGGTGGTTTTGCTACAGTGATGCGGTTTTGTCTTTTTCTTTTTTTTATTTATTTCGGCTGAATCTTTGAAAAATCATAGTAAATCACAGAAAAATCATAAAATGAAAAATCTATTTTTGTTGCACTCCACATGAGTAGATCTACACATTGAACATATAATATGGTATGCTTTAGTACAAAATTTTTGCTACCAAGGTTTTGTCTTTTTCTTTTTTATTTATTTGGCTGAATATTTGAAAAATCATAGTAAATCACAGAAAAATCATAAAATAGAAAGTCTAATTTTTTTGGACTCCACATGAGTATATCTACACAGTGAACATATAATACGGTAGAAGCTGCAGCTATGAATTATTTCAATTAATTACAGAAAAGCATAGATCTAAAGCTATAATAAAAATTTTGTACTAAATCATACCATATTATATGTTCACTGTGTAGATATGCTCATGTGGAGTCCAACAAAATTAGATTTTCCATTTTATGATTTTTCTGTAATTTACTATGATTTTTCAAATATTTAGCCGAAATAAATAAAAAAGAAAAAGGCAAAACCTTCATAGCAAAAACTTTGTACTAAAGCATACCATATTATATGTTCACTGTGTAGATCTACTCATGTGAAGTGCAACAAAATTAGATTTTTCATTTTATGATTTTTTGTGATTTACTATGATTTTTTAAAGATTCAGCCGAAATAAATAAAAAAAAGAAAAAGATAAAACCGCCTTACTGTAGCAAAACCACCATTTACTGTAGCAAAACCGCCTTCGAAACCGCTCCAGGGAGGTAAAATGCACGGTTTGAAAAGTTGAGGGAGGTGATTTGTCCGGTTTTGGAGTTGAAGGAGGAAAAGCGGACTTTCGTAAAAGTTGGGGGAGGAAAAGTAGACTTTTTCCTTTTTTTTTATTAGCCTTTCAACGCTTGGGCCGTTTCTGGACTGTACACACCCGCTGGGCCATTTTTTTCCCCCGTATGAGCTAACATTGGGCCGGCCCAAGTAAGCACTTGTAGGTAAACCCTAATCAGGAACCTCGTGGCCGTGCGCATATATATCCACTCGACCGGCCGCCAAGCTCCAACTCCGACCGCGCCGCCTGCCTCGGTTCGCCAATTGCCATGACCCGCCGTGTTTCTTCGTTCCACTACCTTTTTTTTGTGCTTTATTTATTTGTCCTCTTGGTTGTGTTGCTTTTCCTAGAGCCTCCCAATCGGTTTTATGGTTGTTCTGGTTTCTCGTTGATTTATAAAAATCGTGTGTGGTATGCAAGATCAGCTTCTTGTTTGGACCTCGAACTAGAACCCGGTCCAGGCAATCGGCAATCATCCTGCCATCTTGCGAGATTGAATCCGAGCCAGCTTAAACTCACCTGGATCTGACACCCTTGGTGATTTTCTGGGCCCTTTCGGCTGGCACATGTCTTCTCTTCTCCTGTGCAAAAATAAGAATTGTTCGTGGACTGTACACGCCCTTGGTTGTTTCGATGATGTTCTGGTGGGAGCACAGCAAACGCACTCTGTCCCAAAACCTCACCATGTTTTGTGGCAATTTCTTCGTTTGCGAGAGGGATGTATCCAAGATCTCGTCCGCGAGTGAGGCTTCCTCTGATCTCGTGGAGGAATTCTGGAAACATTGATTACTCAGTTCCTCTGTTATATTCATTTTTTGACTTTTGAGTTTTTTTAGAAGTATATGCATCTCCCTTCTGTGTTGGTTGATGATGGCAACCGATATCATTATACTCTTAATTGACTGATGATTATTGAAAAAACAAAAAAAAAACAAACAAACACCGGCAACAAATTGTTTAAATTTTAAATGGTTCACCGGAAATTTTGACTTTAATGGTTCATCTGAAATTTTGACTTAAAAGCTTAAGCAGAAGCCTTCTGGTTTATATAGAACTAAAAACGGGACGTGCAATTGCTAGATGCAGCGAATGAGCCATCATCACGGACACAATGTTAACAAAAATTTTACTATTGATGCCTTGATGGCCACCAAGTTATGAATGCAATGATGCTATCCCAAGTATCTGAAACTAAATTCTCAAAAAGAAAAGTATCTGAAACTAAGCTCAAGCTCAATTATATCATTGACTAGCTTTTGGCATGGAAGTATTTGACCGAGTCTGTGTCAAATTCGTCAGGCACGAAATGAATATTTACAATTCCTGTCAAATTTGGTCGAATATGCTTCCAAAAACGAACTGGTGGTGAGATATATAAATTTCCGCTGCGTCCTAATGGTGATTACTGAAAAAAGGCCACTTCTTACTGGCAAGTGGCAGCTCACCGCGAGGCGCGAGCCCCTCACGCCCTGTGGCTTCGGCGAGTGTTTGAGATGTCAGATGTTCTACCGCGACCACGAGGGCCACAAACACGCCATTTGCATGGAGATGGACGACATGTCGAGACCATTGAGGCGATGCCATGCCCCTCAGCAAGGAGACGACGGACTTGCGCGAGGCACTCAATGTGTTCGACAAGTTAATCAATCATCACCGTGGACGAGCCGCGCACCGTGCTGGCGCCTTCGCGTTTGGTTCTCGTTTCAGAGCAACCAGCCCCGTATCCTAGAGCCAGGCGCTGAGCAGCCAGGTTCTGCGCATGCAATCACAGGTTGATTGGTTGGCTACAGCCGGAGAACATGGCTCGTTGCAGGCTTTGTTTGGTTGCTTGGCCCCGTGCTACCAGGCCCGTATAAATTTAGTGAAACGATTCTACGTAAATAATACTAAATATTAGCTCGTAAAGAACAAGATGGCGATGGATTCATTCATTTTCGTACGCAACTCCTGGCGATGAACACGATACTTGACTCAAGATCTTGAATTTATCCTTGATAGTGTCGCTCAATTCTTGATAAATCTTCATTTCAATCTAAAGTTATTAATCGTTTTCTCATCAACACTTGTAAATATCTTCATCGCCATGCATTGTGGCCTACCATTATCACTTGTTTGTTATCTTAGCGCGCCAGAAGGCTAGCTCGGCTTGACTCATTTCCGAACTCGAGTCGGCTCGATTAGCTTGCAAGCCAGATAATAAAAACTACACAAAACAAAATATGTACAAGTATCCAAAGCTTAGGAATAGTAATAATGTAAAAGCAACCCATCCTTAAATTAATTAAATAAACTAACATGTACTGACATGTACAGATACAACAACTCCCTTCGTCTAACAGAAAGTGTTATTTTCACTTCCCCAGAATTCAAGTATTATCACTTTGACAAAAAAAATATAAGAAAATATTAATATTTATGGTGTGTAATTAGTATCATTAAATAAACCGCTGAATATATTTCTATAATAAATTTATTTTGTGGATACAAATATGACCAATACTTTTTAAATCTAGTCACATTTAAGAAAGTTCTATGGCACAAACTTATGACGATACTTTTTTCTGGCACCGAGGAAGCACACTACGTCATATACCATACCTTTCTTTGATTTTTTTATTGGAGTACGAGGGGTAGAACTGTAGGTAGGAATGCATGAAATTTACCCTTTTGGAAAATGGAACAAGACTCGGCTGTGGCTATTGAAAATAAGACACAAAACACTGTTGCTGCAATACAAAAATGTCGCCGAAGCCTTAAGGGCTTGGATCCCTTACTGACACTGCCTAACTTTGCTAAAGGAGAATGTACAGTGAAGTTGTTTGTTTGGATTATTTGCCTGGGTGCCTCCGGATCTGCACGAGCAAGGATTTTCTTGCCAGTAAAGGAGAGCCATAATAGCTCTCTTAGCTTGGCAAGGTTAGAGCATCTTCAAGAGATTTTCTAAATTTCACTTTTTAAATTATCATTTGAAGAGTCATTTATATAAAAATCGTTTTCTATATTTTTTAATACTTCAATAATTTTTCTATATCTTGTGCGCGCTCTAGAGAACCATTCTCGTCTTCTATTTTTAACTAGCGAAAAATCCAAAATAGAAAATAGCTATATTTATATGACCATTTAAAAAAGCAACTGAAGGATAGGTTTTCATCAAAACCTCTGTTCGACATGGAAAGTCTCTCCGAGATGTTCTTACAGAGTGCGGAGCGAGGCTGGACGAGGCAAGACTGGCTTGGCTGGGCGAGTAACAAGCATGCCCTTGGTCGTGAGACTCGTGAACTTTTTTTTTTTTTGAGAAGAGTGAGACTCGTGAACTGGTCTGGGCTTGGCAGGGCCGCACACGAGCCTGTGGCCCGTTAACCACAGAGACTCTGGCCCACGCGTCGTCCACCACGGCCGCCGTTTCCTGATACCCCGACGGCCGAAACCCTAGAAACCTCGCTAGAGAAACAGAGGATGGACCGATTCTTGTGGAAAGAAGCGAACAAACAGCTCCAAACGGCCCGCTTTGCGCCCAGCTTCTTCTCGCCGCGATTCTCCTCCGACCGCTCGCGCCTCTCTCCTCCTCGCCGGCCCTTGTGCCTCGCTCTTCCTCACCGCCCCCCGCGCCTCCCTCCTCTTCCCGGCCTCCGTCCTCCGGCTCGCCGGCTCTGGCGCCTCCGTCAGCTTCTCGATCTGTCTTCCTGCTCGCTGGCCCCCGCGCCTCCCTCTCCCTACTCTTGTGCTCGAGCGCCACCGGCCTTGCCCGCGGCTCGCCTCGTGCCTATGGAGAAGCTGGATGAGAGCAAGTTCGAGCAGCGGCTAGAGCTCTGGGCGCTCCGCATTCCCCGTGAGCTCGCCTCCGCAGTCACCCGCCTCCTTCGCTCCGGGTAACGCTTCTCCCTTGTTCCAGGGTCCAATCCAATTAATCTAGTAGGAACAGGATAAATTACCCATAGTATATCCGTTGTGTTTAACGATTAGTTTGGGGCTCGTTTTTTCCCCCTTCTCATCTGTGATTTCAGTTATCTGCTGGACAAGTCACGGGTTAAGTCTGTAGTTGAGGATCCCGAGAGCGACAAGAACCGGCTCGTCGTACTGTCTGAAAAGATTCAGAAGCCCGGTATGTTACTCTTGGGATGGACCATGTCAATTGCAAAGTTATACTCTATGAACTGAGCAAACATTGCAGCGCCAAATCACCAAATCATGTTGGAATAGCCTGACATGTCATTAGCCCCTTACTTCATTAAGCCTTAAGGCTATTTGAAATGTTCCTGGTTTCGGAAATCTTGACTCTCGTGTAACATAATCTTCTCTGTCCTGATTAGTCTCTTGGTATCAAAGGATAATGACTTACCCATGTTAATGTTGGTATTTTCTCTTGCCTCTAGCAGAAAATTGCTTATGTTTATGTCCATGGTATTTGGTGTGTAGATTTATCTGACATGCCACAGCAGGCGCTTGATTCATTGAAGCAACTATGCAATGTTGATGTTGTACCTTATACATTGACCCTTGGTTATTCGTACTGGAGTGCAGGTCAGTCTAAGATCTTTTCTTTATAATCTAATTTCTGTTATGCTTTGGTATCGCGCTACTTTGTGGTACACATATCACTTTCCACATTCTTTGTTCTTCTATAAATTATGCATAAAGTTAAAAGTCTTGTGTACTAAAATAAAATGGGGGTCGCAATTGGCCCATTATTGCCTGTTCATTGTCACTGGCGCTCATCTTTCCCTTTCGTTTTGCAAGCTTTGAGCTGACAAAACCAGTATAACCTTTTTTTAATTAGGGATAGGGAGAGGGATTGTGATAGAGAATATTGTATCCTAGCCATCCATTCCTTACGCCTCATTTAATCCTAGCTGTTCATCCATTTTCCTTTCCCTATCCCACCCCCTATATCCCTGTATCCAAACGCCACCTTATGGGTTTGATCAATTTCTTTATTTGTGACAGATCACATTTTGAAGCAAATCCTTCCTGCTGGAGTGGATGTACCCTCTTCGTTTGAGACAATTGTTAAGTATACTAAACTTGATGATACTTTCTTCCATTTTGTTGTCATCTCTTTAAATATTTTTTTTATGTCTGTGCAGGTCATGTTGCTCATCTGAACATATCTGATGACTTGCTAGCATATAAAAATGTCATAGGAAAGATTATCTATGATGTAAGCATGCTTCCATGCCCTTCTCTTTCTTAATAACTTGCTCACTTCATACATTCTTTGACTCTCTGATTCTCAACAACGTGCATGCAGAACCGATATAAATTTTGCATAAAAATGGCCCCAAAAGAGGTTCATAACCATACTTGCAAGCTCTGTAGATCGTCTCGTACAGATTTGGAAATGTTGTCAATTTGTCTTACTCTTCAATGCTGGTTGGTTGGGACCTTGCAATGACATGAAAGCAGTATTAAATGAGTTAACACTGTGAGCAGTTAACAATGAAAACATTAGATAATCTCTGCATCTCATGAACATACATGAAATTACTGCTGCCCATCTTTGTTGTTTTATTGCTTAGATGATCAGAATATCTAAAAACATCATAAAACATGCTGCAGAATGCTTGCTTCATAATTCACTAAGCATTTGCGTCATACCTATGCGCAGAAAAATCATCCAAGGATTCAGACCGTGGTGAATAAAGTGGGGACAATAACAAATGAATTTAGAGTCCCAAAGTTTGAGATCTTAGCAGGGAAAAACGATATGGTTACTGAAGTTAAACAATATGGTGCAACATTCAGACTTGATTATGGTTTGGTCTACTGGAATTCAAGACTCGAGCATGAGCATATCAGATTAGTTTCCCTGTTCAAGAAAGGAGACGTTATATGTGACATGTTTGCTGGTATAGGTCCATTTTCAGTCCCAGCTGCTCAGAAAGGATGTGTTGTGTATGCAAATGACTTGAATCCAGATAGCGTTCATTATCTAAGAACTAATGCAAAGATTAACAAGGTTGATGACTATATATTCGCCTACAACATGGATGCTAGAGTGTTCATGCAGAATTTGATGACTGTGCCTGGTTTGGAAACTGGATCAGACTCTCAAGTTGCCGCTGATGAATCCTATCCTAAAGAAGGGTTCCCTGCTAATGAAAATTCATCTTCAAATGGAAATCATAATGGTGCCTTCTTTTTTATGAGATTCCTATTCTCCCCTGCATACTGATTTTTTGTGGTCCTTCACACACTAACTTTACTGTTTCTTCAACTCTTTTCTAGATGTTCGTGAGGGCAGTCAAAATGGTGCTAATGAATCCTCTGTGGCAAGCACTACTGCCAAAAAGCGACAACAAACTTCAGAAGAAGGTAACTATGCTGTGTATTCTGTAGTGTCTTTAGTAAGTAGTAAACTTGCAAGAAGTCTACTATATGCTTCAAGTTCGAAATCTTGCGTTTACCAAAAAAAAAGCTTAGGGACTGTTTAGTTGCCTGCATTAGCCTGTATTCAGGCTTGTGCAGTACAGTTTACCCGTGTTTGGCTAGTACGTGAGATTTGGTCGTAATATGCAATGCAGATTTGCACAAGCCGATGGAACACTAAGCAATGAAATCTTCTCACTTCCCCTGCCTCTACTAGAACATGGAGATGACAACATGCAATACAATGTAATTAACCAAACAAAATCTGACCAAACGCAGCTTGCCTATGCAGTACAACCAAACACCAAGATATCGTATACGTTTATGCTGTCTTAGGTTGTGCTGCATAAGGTCTAATGCAAGCAACCAATCACACCCTTATTTTCATGAAACTTCTGTATGAATGTGCCAGATTTCTAACTAAACTAAAATTTCGTACTTGTTTCCCATAGGTGAACCTGATTGCCAAGATGGAGATGCTAATCAAAGAAAAAGACGAAACAACAAGAGAGTGAGAGGACCAGGGCCACCACCATCCAAGCCATGGGAACACTTTGATCATGTACTGATGAATCTACCTGCTTCCGCTCTGCAGTTCCTTGGTAATGTTTTATCCTCCCCATTAGTTTTTTCTGTTATAATTTAATTTTAGCATCACATCGTGACCGTTGGTTTTTTATAGCATGTTATAGAAACTCTATTGGTTAGCAATACCCATTTATGACATTTCTGGACAGCTGGCCTGACCCCTCTTTTCTGCTTATTGCTCATGATCTTTAATTGGATTTCCTGTCTTCTCCATATGTCATAAAGACATCTCCTATGCTTTTGAATAAAAAACTTAAAGCTGAAACCTTGCAAATCGGTGTTAAATGACTAGTCTACAATCGAGTTGTGCACTTGAGGCGAACTCTTATTCTCGGAGAACTACATTCTGTATTCCTTACTAGCATCAGCATCCATCAAACGCTTTGCCCATTAGCAACTAGAAGCTTTGGTTGGTACTCTGGTGTCAGGATTTTCTTTTCTTTATTAGATAACTTAGAAGTTTTACCTACAATTAGCAAATATGTAGTCATCGTTTGGAAAAATATTTCTACCGTTGTCATTATGTATTAGCTGCAGTTGCTCTGAGTTTTGGTTCATGATATATGGACCTTTGTGCAGATTGTTTTGATGGTCTCGTCCAAAAGAAATACTGGACAGGGCCACTACCTTGGATACACTGTTATTGTTTCATCCGTTCAAGTGAATCTGAAGAATCAATACTCTCTGTAAGCCCACTACTATTTGATTCACTTAGATGTTATTTAATTCAACGCATCATGACTGTCATTATATGCCACCTGTATCTGTATGTACTATCAGCTGTGAGATAGTACTGCTTTCATTTTAACATGAGCATTTTTCCTTTATGCAGGAAGCACAGAATAAATTAAATGCTAAGATAGCAGAACCGATATTCCATAGGGTTCGTGATGTTGCACCAAACAAGGTATGTAATGTTTTTATTGAGTGTACTTGTTAACAGGACTAGGTACCATTATTGAACGTCAGAGTTGACCTTGCCCCAAATTTGGGCCTTCGACTAAATGTAAGGCTCAAAATCAGTACCAAAATTCCTCTCATTGAATGGTATTCACAAACAGTGGCAGTTGTTTCCATGGTGAAGGCCTGAAGGGAGTAAAATATATTTTAGAACATGATCTTTCTCTGGGGCTTGAAACTGGCATCAAAGTTTTCAAATGTTTTTCTATGCTGTCGATTCCAGTTGTGCCCCTGGTAACATTAACTTTGCAGCAATGACTGATACTGATACATAATCAACTCTCTACCTGAAATGTTTAAACCAGCTACTTTGCTGGTTTCCAGTGAAATCTGGGGCAGTTGGCAAACATTGGGGATTCTTATTCTGTGTAGGCGCCTACTGAAAAATACCTTTTCTCATCTGAGAATAGTAGAGAAATACATGGATATGACCAACGAGCTAATGCAAGTTGAGTTGTTTTTAGTTTCAGTAGGATGGCATTGATTATTTTGGGGATTTACTTTTATGTTTGACATTTGTTGCAGGCTATGTTTTGTTTGAGCTTCAAGCTACCTATGGAGTGTCTTAAGGAGGACGACAGTGAAAATCACATTGACTCAGTTGCCTAGTAGACCATGCAATATTGTGCTCCCGTAGTTTTTACTCATCCACCTGCAATTGTTGGAGCTTTACTAAAGAAATAGCAACTGTGCTGGTGATTCTGGGGTTAGTAGTTGTAGATAGATCTGAATCACCATCTCATGGCAAGGAGAGATTAACAGGCTAAATGTGAGTGATCACTGATCAGGTGTCATAACCATGAAAGATGCTTTGGTGGCTGAAATCAAGACGCTGGTAGCAATATCTGATTCAAAGCGTTGTGCCGTTTGTTTGGTTTACAGGAAGTTCCCTTTTATGCCTTTTTTTTTGCAAAGGATTTGTATTGACCACTACTTGAGTCCAAATCTTACCAGGATTCAAGTTGTGTTTTTTTGGCTATGTAAAAGACCTACCCGGAACTTTTAAAATATTGCTAGTATCCAAAGTATTGAGTTTTCACACGGTTTGTTCTTGATTTGAAGAAATTTTGGTCAGAACTCAGGGCCGTTTGTAGTACTTGTCAATTGTGCTCTCTTTACCCCAAATGAAAGTGTCAGCTATTTGAGGCAAATGTTATGTTAAAAACATCGAAGTGTCTCTCAGACTGGTAGTAGCATAGCAACAAAGTGGCTTAGTAGAATTATCACGTTCACAATTGAGAGATACTACAGTCAAATATGCACAAGCACAACATATGACACTAGCTTGCACACCGTAAAATTCTTCTGGTACACAGCAGGAGAAGAAACAAAAGTCCTGCGCTTTCTGCTCTTAAATGTTTAACCGAGATCAGGGACGATGAAGTAGTCCTCGTCGTCGGTGACTTCGATCCGGGCCTTCTTGCTCTGGCGCACCCCGGCGCCGGCAGCGGCTTTGGCCGGCCTGTAGTACGCCGCGTCGTTCGCGGCCTGGGATCCAAAAAGCTCCGGGACCTCCGCCAACGTCCTGCCGGCCTTAGGCGCCTGCTCGTGGAAGAGGTCGATGTCGGCGAACCACTCCAGCTCCTTGAACCCGAGCGGGGACTCCTTGTGCAGCTGCAAAACAAAAAACGCACAAAAGACCATGAGACGGGACCCGGTGGGTGGTCGGACATGGACCGGCGGAGCTTGCGCTATCGGCTTGCCTTGTCGCTGGACTCGTAGTCGGAGAACTGCAGGAGCTCGTCGACGGCCCAGCCCTGCGGCAGGAACTGCGGCGGCGAGGGCACCTGCTGCGCCGCGGCGGAGACGGCGGCCTGCGGCGGTGGCTCGACGGTGGCCTTAGGCGGGGCGTGGTGGTCGGAGTCGTGGGCGTCGCAAGCGCCGTCGCTGCAGGCGGAGGCGGAGGCGAAGCCGACGCGGATGCCGGTGGCGAGGTAGCGCTGGTGGTTTCCGGAGAGCGTGCCAGGGACGTGGACGGGCTCGTCGCAGTCCCGGCAGAAGAGCGCCCGGTCCTCCACGCAGAAGATGAACGCCGCTTTCTCCTGCGACCGCGCGCGAGCAAGGTTAACTTGTGCGTGCCGTCGTGCGTGTAGCTAGCGCATGCCGCCGCCGCATGCCACCGCTTGCGCATGCGCTGGTTAGTGCGTGACGACGTACGTACCTGGCAGACGTCGCAGCGCGGGAGCTTCGCCGCCGAGAGCGCCTCGAGCGGGAGGCGCTGGTGCTTGCTGGCGAGCTTGTTGGCGGCGTGGATCTCGACGTCGCAGCGCGCGCACAGCGCGGCCTCGTCGGCGCAGCACACCACCGTGGCAGCCGCGCCCTCGCACGCGTCGCACTGGATCTTCATGGCCGCCGCCCCACCTCTCAGTCTACTTCCTATCCTGTCTCGCAACACTCAGCGAAGGACGAAACGAAGAAGATAAGGCCACTGACTGTGGTGGAGGACGACGGAAGAAGAGGCCGGCAAGGCAAGGGAGAGGTGGGGAGATCCAGCGGGCGGGCGAGTGGCGCATATAAGCCGCCTGCGCGAGCACGCAACTCGAGCAATCAGTGAGCGCTGCCGGGGCGAGCTTGTGGTGGAGGACTCGCCGGGGAGACTTGTGGCCAGGGGCTCCCGGCTCGTCTCCCCCCGTGCACTGTAGCTACGCCGGGAGCACGCTGGACGCGCTGATTTTGATCTGATGTGATCTGCTGACTCGGCGGAACGGGATCACAACTGAACTATTGGCTTTATATTATAGATATATTATAGAAAAAAAATCGCTAGGAACTCATGGTCGTAGGAGCTTCATCTCAGTTCTCTCGCATGTGCTATAGAGGAGCATTTATTAAAAATGCTGCGGTAGCTTTTAGTTGTCGGTGGACGAAAATACCTCTGCCACGATAATTTCTGTTCCCATAAATATATATATATTATCTATCTATATCTGGCTGACCTGAATTTGGTGAATGTATCCAAATCCACGCATCTATATATCTCGAAAAATTAAATTCTACCGCAATCCACCCCAACACACGTGGATTGAGGTGAACCCGATAAAATCAAACAAACAACTTGTGTACCAATTTTTATATATATACTTTTATTTATACATACTGTTGTACCGATTTTTTTTTAAAAAAACTGGTTAGCGTAATCATGCAAGCTTTCTTAAATTTGCTATAACAGTCTCTTTCCTTTTTAAGAAAAAAGTACATTGCGTGCTATACTGCTAACATCATGCAGCATGATCGAGCATGTATTATTAATGCTATTTCTTCCTTTTGGTTTATATTATATGCGTGATCGTGCATTTCTTAATCTTCTCGCCGTACGTATTACTGAAATATTTCTCTTGATGCTGTTGGTGAACAATATTATATGCGTGACCGTGCATTTCTTACTTTCTCCCCGTACGTATCACTCAAATATTTCTCTTAATGGTGTTTGTGAACTTGCATTTCTTTGCTTAACAGGTAATTATATTATTTATAAGTTGGACAACAAAACATGCAACCCTGTCAACATGAAAAAAAAGAGAAGGGCTTCGTGGCAAAGGCCATGATGAGCACATCGCCATTCTTCAATGCCAAGTTGCTCTCAGCTTGTGGATGAGATTTTTTTCGCGAGGATCTGCTGGAGATGTTAATTCGGTAATAGTGAAGGCCGGAAATGTGCCACACCATCACTGTGAATATTTTATTGCCACATTAGTGACTAGCTCCCTTAGAGCAACCACAGTGTGTCCCAAAACCAGTCCATAGTGATTAAATTATTTCCTATAGACTGCCTGAAACATTGTGGGAGTGATCCATAGAGCAGTCAATAGCTAAGGATACCCATAGCACTATGGACTGCCCATAAGAAATAAAGAAATATTATTCCTCCCTCTTCCTCCTCCCTCCCTCTCGCTCTTGGTTGCGACTGTCCGTCCGGACACGAGAGGTCCTCCGTGTGGTCGTTCGCGCGCCCAGCGAGGTCGCTGCCGTGGGCATTTGCGCGCCCAGCGAGGCTGCCACCAGCGAGGTCGCTGTCCCGGGCAACCACGAGCCTAGCAAGGCCGCCGCCGCCGCCGAGATCGCCGTCCCGGGCATCCGCGCGCCTATTGAGGCCGCCGCCGGCGAGGTCGCCATCCCAGGCATCCGCGCGCCTATTGAGGCCGCCGCCGACGATGTAGATCAGACAAAGAAGCTCCGATCCGTGAAAAGCAAGTGATTTGGTGCAGCGATTCAAGGCAATGGCAGACTAATCTTGATGGAGAAGATGTGGCGGCGGCGTGGTCGCGGAGGCAGCGAGCGGAGGCGGAGGCGGAGAGAGAAGATGCGGATGCTAGGAGACGGAAGGTAGAAGAAGAGCGGCGTCGGGAGTCTGAGACGGAGTGCACAAGTTGGGTACGGATGAGTTTTTTATTTCATGTAGACCCCGCCTTTATGGGCTGCTCATTGTGGAGGATGCCATAGTTAAAGATCACTGACACAAGGGTCCATCTATATGGACCAGTCTGCAATATACATTGGCCTTGCTCTTAGGGCTTGTTTTGTTCCTCCTCAAAAACTTCACGTCCTATCATATCGGATGTTTGATACATGCATAGAGTATTAAATGTAGATTAAAAAAATAACTAATTACACAGATTGTGTGTATTTGGTGAGACATATTTTTTGAGCCTAATTAGTCCGTGATTAGACAATGTCGTGCTACAATAAACATATGCTAATGACGGATTAATTAGTCTTAATAAATTCGTCTCATAGTTTACAGGCGAGTTCTATAATTAGTTTTTTTTATTAGTATCCGAACACCCCTTCTAACATCTTATGAAATGTCCGATATGACATCAAAAACTTGACACCCCTAAAACTAAACAAGGCCTTAGGTTATTTCTAGTGCATTATATCATCAAACGATTCTCTCTCTCTTTGTGTGTGTTAATCTGATGCCAAATTGACCACAAAAATATCTGTTATGATACCACCTATTAGAAACAGGGGTGGAGCTACAGGGTATGCCAGGTATGCACTGGCATACCCTGCAGATCCAGCATGTATTAGAGTATATATACTGTATTTGAAAAAAAACAAAAACAAAAGAACACTTACCTGTAGGCTGAAGAACTGAAAAGTGAAAACGGACGCAACAAGCTAGCAGGCCAGTTTTGCCAAGATGAGATCCAGAACTCCAGGTCCTGTCGTCGTGATGCCTTGGCTTCTAGGATCCAACGCACCGCTCTTCCCTCATCCATTCATCTACCGCAAAGTTCGGAGCTATGGACTGACAGAGTCTCGCTAATCCGCCATCTCGATTCTTCGATCCTCCAGGCGCCCAAGCTACGAATACGCGACCAATTGTGATCGAGAGATCGAGGATCCGCCTAGGCAGCTCGGCTGCTGCCTGCTAGCTGCGCGTGCATGGCTAACACGCAAAGCCTACTGTCTGAGCCACCAAGATGAGATTGTATCTTTGCTCTTTGAAGTAAAAAATTTGTTATAATTGAGATATTCATGGCCTGTTAGAAAGCATCGGCTAAAATGATATAATTGAGTTATTTAGTGCAAATCTTTTACAACGGTTACTAAATTACGTTGCAAAAAATTACGTTGTAAATTTTACTACTGTTACCAAATTATGTTGCAAATTTTACTACCGTTACCGAATTGCTAAATGATTCGCCGAATTGTATAGAAAAAAAATTTGAATTGCATACCCTGAGTTAAAATCCTAGATCCGCCACTGATTAGAAAACACAGCCAATTGGAGAAGTATTCCGATTCCATAGAGGGCATATTGTTACTGCACTATGCTCCCAAAATTGAGGTTTTGGATTCCCCTAAACCGAGTCTTTGTATTGGATGTTGATACATAGATATGTTAGATCTAGTAGTAAGGATAGTTATATTGGCATCAAATGAATACATTATGAAAATATAAATCATGATGCATATAATGATACTAATTTATTGTCATAAATATTGGTGTTTTTTCTATAAATTTGATTAAATTTAAATAGGTTGACTTAGGACAACTCTAGAGGTTAATTTATTTTGGGACAGAGGTAGTATATTTATAAGAAAAAACTTATATTTGTCTTGAAATGATAAACATATTTTGATTAGGAAAAAGTCATACAAAATGGATTTTAACCCTAAATGTCTCTGACAGTATGTGTAATTCGCTAAACAGTCAATATCATCTCCAATGTACTTTGAATACAAATCTACTACGAAAGTTTATGTTCTAAACTTATATATAAGTTAAACAATTGTTTATTAAAGTTTTTAAAAGTTTTTTTTTATGTACCAAATGCTCTAGTTGCAAATAAAGATTGCTCAATGAAAAAAGGAAAATAAGACATCACGAAGGCCTTGTTTCGTCGGGCTCCCTCTAGCTCCACCTCTGTGCTACAGTATCAAAGGGGCCACAAAGGGCTCCTAGTTTATTTCATTGGGAAAGAAAAACTTCTTCCATGAATATTGCTGCTACAGTTGCTGGTGCGGAAGAGAAGCCAGAGTGGCGAAGCCACAAGAAGGTATGTCAAACAAGCTCTAAGAGAAAACTATGATGTGCTACACCATGACCACTGGTCATGTATGCAACATATTCTCTTTGTCCTAAAAAAAGTGTAATTCTAGAATTGTTTAGACCAGTTAGGGTTATTGGGAAATAATAGATGTGACCCTTAAAAAAACTCTTACTCCGCCTACCTCAAAAAGTATGTAAATCTCGCTTACCGAGGAATCAAACAATTCTAAAATTGACTAGGTTTATATAAAATAATATCAAAAATTATATTTTCAAATATGTTTATTTTAAATTATATTCTATAATCAATCTAGTGGTAATTTTTATACATCATAAATATTAGTAGCTTTCTATATATTTGGATAAATTTAGGATTGTTTGACTTCTCGAAAAACGAGACTTTTATTTTTTTCCAGGACAAAGAAAGTATAACATATTATAATGTAATGCTTGCACTTCGGAGACACAAGTCTACTAGTTCTAGTGAGGCTAGCAGCTCGAAGTACTCTTATTCCGTGATAAATTTGAAACTCTATATTTCTAGAAGTAAGAAGCACTTAGGGAAGGAGTTTCCGTATATATAAAAAAACATTGAACAAGTCCTATCATGGATCAATCATGACATTATACGAGAAACAAGGAAAGAAAAAACCCCGGAGCCACCAGCAATTCAGCAGCGAGCCAGAAAGACCGCCCGTTCTCACGCTTGAGAATTGAGGCTGACGCCCGCCGTTGGGATTGCACACGCCTGCACCGCACCTACACCTACACGCAGCCGTGCAGCACGGTCCGGCATTAAACACCGACGTGCTGACGGCGCCATTCGCTCCTTCACTGAACCTGCCTGCAGGTTCCGGTCTGGATCTGCCGCTCGCGCCGCGATCATTGGTTGGCTTTCCGTGTGAACTGGCTGTTGGGGGACTTGTGGCGTAGGGCGCCGGGCGGGGCCTTTTCTCCCTGCTACTAGTACAGTGCATTGATGGGCAGAGGTTGACACGGAGAAGGGGGCAGCAAGGGCCCGTCTGCTGCCTGCGAGAAATGCTTATCCGGGCGCTATGTTGGGCTGTGACTTGGCGTCTTGGTTGGATAGGAGCCATGAAAAAGCGTACGCCTTTTGCTGTGCTGTTGGATTGAGCATTTCGGCTAAATGTTGGATGAGCTGACGTGGAGGATAGAACCGTTGGCTGTTTTTAAGAGAAGCAGGAGTATTTTCTTGACGACCTTTCTTTCTGTTATATTATACCAGAATGGCCAGAAAGTCTACATGCAACTATATGCAGGAATAAAGCTAGGAACAGATGGCTAGTGGTGTCCGTCAATATATGGGATACGTGTAAAAGTGCAGACGAAAGGCCCGCCCTGGGACCTGGGTGGAGTGGACAGTGGAGTAGACTCTGTGGTACAAAGACCTTTGGAATAGCGTCGCACTTTTTCCTGTTGATGACGCGCCTCTTGCTTTTTTTTTCCCTTCCTCCGACTAATGCTCCTTCTGTTTTCCGCTGATAGCAATTTGTTGAATGTTAATGTTAATGTTAATGCCCGGCGGCTTCAACAGTTCCACCTTGCAAACTCCGGTTTAAAGCGTACAGTAGGTCGTTATGTTTTTGTCCTAAACCAAACTAGTCTACCTTTGACAGGTTTACAGGAGAATGGAACATCTAGCACATCGACTAAGTCAAACTTGAAGTAGTTTCATTAAACAAACTGGTCTACTTTTGACGAGTTCAAAGGAGAATGGAAAATCTTGTAAACGTTAGCATATTTGTTTATAAATAAACTTGAATAAAATTAGAGAAGTTTGACTTAAGATAAAAAAAATACAGTTTAGAACGGATAGTACTGTATTTGGATTTGCTATATGACACTCGAGTGTTTCTCATCTCATCAACGTCTGATATTTTTTTCAATCAATTTTCACCTTTTTTTTAACTCAAGCCCTGCATCAAATCAAAATCTGGATAGTAGACAGTGATTATGAGAATCTAGATTATAAATAATAATAATCTAACATGTTTGGAGCATAGATAGTGGGTTAATTATACAAGCAATTTTTCTAAAAGTGTTAAATGCACCGGCGGCCCTCGAACTTGTAAGCATGGGTCAGATAAGTCCATAAACTTTGAAAATGCATTTTTGGGTCCCTAAACTTATTATGTGGTGCACTGCAGGTCCATGCTAGCCATATGGACATTACTTGCTGACATGGCATGCTAGCATGACACGTTTTTTCATTAACCCCTTATATTTATTTTTCTCTTGAAAATTAAATCCTCACGCCGAGCGCACCCTCACGTGCCGCTCGACATGGTGGACGCGTCGTCGTCCGGTGTGCTTGCCCCGAGACCTGTTCTCGTTGCCACATAGCATGTTCTCCTCGCTGCCGGAGTCCGTGGCCCTGTCTTTGCCGGCGTGCGTGCCGGCGGCAGTCTTCTCCCTCTCCATGACCCTGTGCGCGAACATCTGGAACGTCATGTCCGCTACGCATGTCGCCGCGCCTTGGCCCCGCTGCCACACCAGGATCTGCCTTAGCAGCTACACCTTGATGTATCGAGGTAGTCAGCAGCCGGCGCATCGGCCTGGCCCTGCTGTTGGCGAGGAACTGCTTCAGGTACCGAAGGACGCGGCAAATGGAGGTGAACGGCGGGTGTTGCGCTGGGTCGGCGTGCCAGCACCGCTTCATCGTCAGGGCGACCAGGTACCTGAGCGCCTGGAACAGGAACAGCGGCCGCTCGCCCGGCGTGGATGTTCTTGCTCGTCTTGTCTCCCTGCAAGTGGTTGTCCTCGAATGGGACCTTGCCCATCAGCTGCTCGAAGCAGATCATCACGAAGCAGCTGAACACATCCGCCTTCTCAGTGTGCGTGTCGCGGCTCTCGGGTTTGAGAACACGTGTAACAGATGCAGTTGCCGTTGCCGCCACCGGCTGCGTTGCCATTAGCAGGATGCCTTTGCGGCGTTTGTGACGATGCATGCCCAGCTGCTCAAACCCGGTGACCTTGTCACCTCGACGTGCACATACCCATCGGACTGCCGCAGCTTCACGAGCACGTTGGACGGGTTCAGCACGCCGCAGGGAGCTCATCTCCTTGACGTAACGAAGTACTCCTTCCTCTCCTCGTAGAGCCCGTTCCCTTCGCTAAAAAGCTACGGTAGAAAGTATTGTTCGCTAGTTTATTATGAACGAAAAACACTTCTAACTGAAAAAACAAGCTGAAAAGTATAGATTATAAGACAAGCCAAGAGAGCCGTAGTGTGGAAGCAGACAAACAACCTCTTCCATGGGATCTCGTCGGCACTCGGTGCCCTGCGCCACCACCACGGCATGCGCCCACCAGTTGCCCCCGCCACACGGGTCCAGGATCAGATATCCAGGGAGGATTTATTTTTTAAGAGAAAAATAAATACAAGAGGTTGAATGAAAAATACATGCCACGTTAGCATGCCATGTCAGCAAAAAAATGTTCACATGGCTGCCATGGACCTACAATGCACCACCTAACAAGTTTAGGGATTTAAAAATGCATTTTTAAAGTTTATAGACCTATATGACATATACTTACAAGTTTGAGGACCGCTGGTGCATTTAACTCTTTCTAAAATGTCCATGGCTTCTTCAACAGTTTTTTTTTTCCTTTCAGCTAGGGCAAAATCATCTTTTCATATAAAAATCTCCCAGAAGCTCGTGGAGAGGAGACATTGGGATTATGGCCTTGGATTGCTCGATGTATGCTAGAATCTCATAGAAGCTCTACTGTTTGGATTGGCTTCTGTTTTTTTGCTAGATTGTAGAATCAAAACTGGATCCAAATGGGTCCCCAATTTCCACACGTCTGGTCAGTCCGCTCTTCTCCATGTCCGTTGAGATTGAGCTTGTTCGACGAATTAGGCTGGAGTTTTAAAAATTTAGAAAAAAAAAGTACAAGAAAAGAAGATGGTCGCGACCCTTGATAGGCAAAGTGAAGGATAAATGGTGGAAGAAAGAGGGTCAGTGTGGCTGGCTCCAACAGTTAGCACGGCAAGTCGACACCATATTTGGTGGCTCACATGAAGTGGGCAGAGCAGAGGCACCGGGTGCTGTTCGAGCGCTATAGGAGGAGATGGACCATTTATACTTGTCGATTACTGCAAGTTCAATTCATATGGCTACACAAAATGATGCATATTACTGCAAGTCTGCAACTTGCTACTTTCACTAGGTAGCGTGCCCGTGCGTTGCTACGGGACATCTAAACTTTTGTACTAAAAACACACATATCACACAATAAGATAACAATACTGTGAAATTAAATAACGACGTTAAAGTGACATTTAATCCAAAAAATAAAGTTCGTGAAATTAACAGAATCACGAAGAGCGTGGCGTCACAGGCTCAACAACTCTACTGTATAGATCTTTCCATGTGTCGCAACAAGAACAAATAATGCTCTGATAATTTGAGCATGAACTGTATTGTTAAAAAAACGATAATGCGAGCGTGGTGTTTGGAATGTCAATATTACGATAAATATGTGGTTTTATTTTTAGAATACAACCATCATATATGCATGAGTTTTGTGGGAGATCAGAAATGCAGAAGTCTAGTCATTCTTGTGCAGCATCTCGTTAGGTAAAATAATGCATACCTAACAAAAAAACTGTAAGAGAATTAGGTCATTTAGGCAGCTTCATGAATAGGCAGAAAGTAATTCCAGGGACCACTCGTAACATTAATAGAACAGTTTGATGGATAGCATCCGTAGAGGAAACATGGGATGCCTGCAAATGTACCAAAGGCAGATCATCATTCAAGTATTTCAATTCTGTAGCAATGTATCAAAGATCAATGACGTTGGGGTCTCCCCATATAGCACTCAAAAATTAGTTTCCTACATGGTCAACAAAGATACATCAATATGCTTCTCCAAATGGCATACTAAATCAATGTATACCCTACTGGTTCAAAAAAACTGCATTTCTAAGACTTTTTTCTCAAACATCAGGAGAGTTGTGTATCATTATATTAAAAAGAGAACATTTCTAAAAATAGATAGGAAAAGATCAGTGAACTTCTTTTCTCATTAAGCGGCAGGCAAGGTCCATCAATGTTGCCCAAAATCAATGTACGAAGCTAATTTATAACCAAGATAAAGTAGACCACAAGAGACAATCTGAAGGCCACTAATAAAATAGCAATGCGATTATCTCTGAATGGATAGAGCTCTGAAACATGAATGGTAAGTAACAGCCCTGATGAACAGAGGCATGATGGACTAATTCAGGGGAAATGCGTATGATCTAATCAAGGTAACAAGAAGTTTCAACAATAATTGAAACACACCCATTGGCACTACTCTAAACTTTGTTTTTTCCCATAAGGCATCATGCTAGTTACTTTGACGCATGCTGAGCAGAAAGCACACAATGTAACCTATGAAACAAAAAACTCAGTTTCAGTCCCGCATCAAGATAGAATGGCAAAACTATCCGCTATGAGGATCCCCGCTAAAGAAGTAAGTTGCTTCCACCCTATAATTAACAGTTATATATTATGCTATATCGAACCTGAAGACAAAGGCATGATCTGGGCTCCTAAATCCTTGTACATTTACCTTCAATAAACGGGAGACGACTACAGCTTCTATGCATTCCTGCAGAAGCAAATAAAGTGGTTCTCAATGAATATACAAAGTCATGATCTCAAGGCACACAAATGAAGGACGTCAGGAAAATTTCTATAAATTTATATGCCAACCATTTCTAACGCTGTAATGCAACATGTTTTATTCGTCTCAAACGAAACAGCAAACCAAAGCGGCAAGTAACGATACCTAGGACAAAAGGCATACCAATATACTGAGGCTGTGATCTCCAACACCACCATCCTGAAAGAACAGGCTAGTTCATTTCCTCGTGTGCACATCTTTTTCAAATTACATAGAGAAATGGAGGGATAATTAGTATGTAGCAGTGAGAAATCATGAGCAAGGGCTAACTGGTAATTTCAGAAATAAGTCCAATAATAGAGAACTAAGCGTATCAAAAGAAATAAGCTATGAGGGTAATTTATTTCTTTATCCATTATCTGTTTTTTAGTATTTTTTAGGTAAATACACAGAGGTCTATATATGATATGAAATTAGCAGAAGAGAGTAGTACAACAATGATAGGTATGAAGCTTAAGCTTACCAATCAAGATGCATTTTTTTCAGAAAGGTAACAACAATTGCTCAAAAAAATTTATACCGATGGTGAGAAACTCTACTATGGTTTTCCTTTGAAGCTATAAAATCATATAATGGTTATGGCATCTTTTAAGCTAGGTACAAAATAACAAATCTTGCAGGGCTAGATTTTTTTTCCTGAACTGCACTACCAAATATTTTGATATAGCGCAACATTATCCTTCTTTTAGATGGGAAAAAACAACAGCATATATGGTGTATATAAGAATGAAAAAAAAAATCAATGAAGCATGATTCTCGATTATCCTGAATACCGAACTATAGAGGTAAAGCATATATAGCAGAACCTGAAAGACAGGATCAATGAAGTTACAACCAAGAAGCAGGAGAGCACAGTCACAAAAAGATTCAGGATTGATAGCATGTTCCAGCATAAGTGACAACATTAGAAGGCGTCATGGATTGTAGGTAGGTAATGCTTAGTTTCCTTACATCTGACCAACTCACAATTAAAAATATCAGTAAACAAATAAAAACATTGCCAATGTCCGATACTAATGAATGGTGAAGAAACCACAACATCAAAGCACTAAACATGAAACTGTAATGCATAAACAAATGGGCAAGCATGCTGACCTTTTTTAGCGCAAACACGTGAGGCTCCGTGAGAAGTTCATTAACTTTTCCTCGCCAGAGTAAAAAAACACAATTTAACACTGTACTTTGGCTTTCTCCTAAATGTCGACAGAAGCATGGTCTTCTTGACAGGGGAAGAATGGTCAGAACACATCAGCATGTATCATCAGTCATCAAGGTGGACTGACAATCAATTCTGGTTTTCTTTGTTCTTACTTCTACTTTAAAAAATTCTGCACAAATAAAAGTTTAGCTGTGAGCTCTCACTGGCTCACTTCAGTGCATGAATATTCGTACCTGTTACTGACGATGGCGTGGACGCTGGCGCTCATTTCCTACTATGACAAGAAAGCACCGCGCTTGATGTCCGGTTGTAGGTAGTTCATACACTGGAGCCCTTGCTCGTAGTTTGGCTTTGAATTTGTTCAAACACAGGCTTTCAGTGCATCAATAGATGAGTGGACCTGAAACTGAAAGTAACTCAAATCTACCAAAAAAAGAAAATGAGAAGGATGTCAGTCCTGAAAGTGAAATAGGAAAGATTTTCTCTATCACTTTAAGACACATTGTCATACTTTCAAACAAGGGAGCTGAGCAAATCGGAGCAACAGATCTTTCACACCACTACAGGCAAATCAGATCATAAGCTTCAAATTTACTACTCTTTAAACCCTTGTCGAGCCCTCAAGAATTGAGGCCTTTAAATAGGACCGGTAAATGCAAAATATTTTAGGACCTGAGACCTTCCTAAGATCCTACTTAGCTAAAAACAATGGCCATCAATCATGAACAAGATTAAAGCACAATTAGTTATGATCATGAACAAATCAAAGATAACAGACAACCCACTTCCATCAAGTCGAGATACTTAAATTACTTTTAAAATATTGACCCATTGAAATTAGCATCATTTGGTGTAAAAAAAGGTTACCATGTAAATCCAGAATGACATCAATTTACAAAGCAAAACCAAGTTCCTGATGGGCTACCTATTTTCGAATGTATGCTGCAATAATGTTTGTGCTATATTCCACAAAGCAGTATATTCACATGCCTCGGTTCATCCATTTATCCCCCACAGAGCAAAAAAAAAATCTTGAGGAAAAGCAATCATGGTAACAACTTCTACACTAATCATCCATTATCAGGTCCAAGTGATATTATCCCAAGCAAATAATGTTTGTTCAGTTTTTCTTTGAGACACGACATGCTCTCCAAGCAATATATTTAATGGGAACAATACTATGACCAGCAAGAAAAGTTCGGATCATTGCCGTGCTCCGCTTGCATGCTCTTTAGATCATTGCCGTGCTCCGTTTCCTCGCTGATAAATCATCAAACACCTATTGAGCAAGTGCGGGAGCGGCGCTGCATGCTTACCTGGTGGGCAGGAAGTAGGCCTTGACGGGGATGTAGCGTGCTGGTCCCTCGTCCTCCTCCTTCGAGCCCGCGCGGCGCGGCGGCGCCCGCGGCCCTGCTGCTCCGTCCAGCGCCTGACGGCCCCGCACGGCCCCTGCCCTTGGCCCCACGCCAATTCCTCGCCGGGGCCAGGCGACGGGATCCGCGGCCGGCAGCCCCGCACGGCCTCTGCGCCGGCGGCTGGCGACTCTGCACCGTGGCCACGCGCGCCTTCCAAGCCCATGTGGCCTGCGACCCAGTATCCATGGCCGATCTGGAAGAGGTGGACGTCGGCGCGTGGGGGAGAGAGGGAAGGAGGAGTGGGCGCGTGGGGCATGGGATGAGGGGGAAAGGAGGAAGGAGTACCGCGCATCGGTGGGATCGCACGAGGCAGACTCGAGATCAGAGAGGAGGATGCGGCGTGGGCGAGCGAAGGGAGAGGGTCGCGATGGTGTGGCCGCGTGAGGGAAGCGCGGTGAAAGCGGGCAGGGGATCGCAGCGACGGTGGTTTCCTTTTACACCGAGCGGGGATCGCAGCGGTGGAGCGACGAGGTGAGGCGAAATATTGTCGCACCAAAACAGTGTCTTATGTTTAGTCTTTTTAGTT
This sequence comes from Saccharum hybrid cultivar R570, assembly GCA_038087645.1. NCBI lineage: Eukaryota > Viridiplantae > Streptophyta > Magnoliopsida > Poales > Poaceae > Saccharum > Saccharum hybrid cultivar. Next base: position 6,872,124 of record JAQSUU010000198.1, read on the forward strand.
GTAGGAGATATGGCTGATTACACAGAACTGGAAGTCAAAACTATCTGAACAGATGGCCAAGGAGGCTGTTGAGTCATGCTCGGATGCTCCTGAGTGCATATGGGATATAATCTGTACCGCTAGAATTCACCAATAACAACATCAGTCATTGCTCCCTGAAAATTAGAAAAACAATAATTCAGCATAATGGCCATGTATGATCCAGAGAAAATGTGTATTGCTTTGAAATATTACTGTCAATAGTTCAGAGAAGGTATTGATGGCCGTGTAGGATTCAGAGATCCCTTCCTCAGGCACAGATGTATGATTCAGACGTATATTTTGTACCGCTGCGCCATCATCGACCACCACTTTTATAGTTTTTTGCTCCTTCAAATAAAAGAGAATAAAAAAGTTAAATGCAATTGAAACTTTTTGCATAAAATAGAACTAGAGAGGATCTGGTATATTTTGTGTTGTCATATACTTTTGAACAATTTCCTTTTTCTTGTCACACACCTTTGAACTTTCTTTTTTCTTGTCACACACCTTTGAACTTTTTTCTTTTTTGTTTCCACCCTTTTTTTGTAAACTTTCCCTTCTTGTCAAGCCAATTTCTTTTGCGCTTCGAGGTTTTTGTTTCCACATTTTTTTTCTTTAGGCTGGCTACACTCAATAATTCAATGGGTGGAGTAACATTGGTGGAAACAGTGATTGGATCCATAGGACTTGTAACACCATTCATTTCTTCTTCAACTTGCTTACTGAGCATGTCAAGTGTGTTGTTTACTAATAAGGTGCATTTTGGATGGCTGGCAGCTCGATATGCCAAATTGAGAAATTTGCGAGCCATATTTTTTATAGCGAAGCATATCATCTAATTTTGGATTTTCTATTATATCTCGGGCTTGGTTGTCCTGTACTGTTCCACTGCGTGCTTCCCGTGTCCATCTATTCAGTACATATTGTGCAGGAAGTAATTTGATATTCATCAAATCAAGGACTTTTAGAGCATGGCCACATAGTATTCCGATTCTATTGAATTGTCCACAGCTGCATGTACTGGTCTGCTCTACGGGATCACCAATAACTTTGTACTCCTTCTCAAAGGTAAAATTTTCATCTAGTCTCCCAATTGCTACGAGATATTCATTTGTGCTTTCCAATGTTGTGGTGCATGCTACCATTGACCTCTCATATTCACCTTGAAAAGCTTCAAAAATAGTTGGTGTGTACAACTTGCTAGCTTGGACTAAAATATATACCCTAATTAGATGGATAAAAAAAAACAACCATGACATTACGCACCTGTTTTCCTCCATCTTAGATATGCAAATTTTAATTTGATGCAAGCAAGTTGGTGCTTTCTTCAGGCTTCCATATCAGGTTTCCTTCAGCCAATTCCAGCACAATCCAACAAGGGAGGGTAAAAAAACAATCAAATCGGAGCAACACTAGTTTAAGTACACAGCACTAGATGACATGAGTGCAGAGATTTTGGTACCAGTCTGTGGATGGAGAGCACCGGCAAAGGCCGATCGCCGGCGCACGGCCGCCTGTAGGGCTCGCGCCAAAAACGTGAGTCCGGCGCCAAAGCAGCAAATATTCGCGCCAGAAATATTAACGCTGCCACACAGCTCTTACGTGCGTCGTGCTCTGAGTTGGGCCGGCCCAGCGAGATGAGTGGGACAGCACATATTTGTGTCTCCACCGTTGGATAGGGTTGATCTCATTCCACATCACCCGCATCTCCTAGACGCCGTCCCCAACCTCTCCGTCCCCGCGCCGCCGCCGCCCGTCACTGTGCTCGCGATCTCACCGGCGGCCCCAGAGGACTTGTCCGTGCTCGGCCATGGCATCGCCACCGCCGGCCCTCGAGATCCTAGGTATCCTCAAACACCCCCTCTCTCTCCTCGCCGTGTTTGCCCCATAATATCTCGTGTTCGAACACCGCCCGTCTGACGGAATGCGCCAACCTCGCAGTTCGCGAGCCCGACGGCTTCACGGTGTGGTCCGGGCCCCCCTACCCGCCGGGCACCACCAGCCCGCCGCAGAGACTCCCCAAGACGGCGTGCAGCGCCACCTCTTTCTCCACCGACGGTGCCCGCCTCCTCGCGACGGTGGCATCGGCCTCGGCCACCGTCTACGACTGCCGCACACTCGCCGTTGTCAAGTGCTTCGAGCTCCCGGGTCTCCTCGCCGCCGCGCTGTCGCCTACGGGGGCGTATCTGCAGACCTTCCAGAAGTCATCCTCGCCGCAGGAGAAGAATGTCACGGTCTGGCATGTTGACACAGCTGCTGCTCTCTACCAGCACTACCAGAAGAGCATGTCTAAGGCCACCTGGTACGTGTTGCTTTGGCTCTCGTGACACTGATGAATTATGCTGCCTGCACTCTTTATGCTTCATTATGCTTGTAGAGATGTTAATATGGGAGGTACATTTTGTAGCATTTAGCGTCTTATTGCTCCTGATTTATCGGATGAACATTTTATGGGAGATAGTGGCAGACGCTTGCTTGTTAAGTACATCCAGCACATTTGCTATTGCAATATTTCGTTAAGTCACTGATGTCATGTGGTAGCTATGTTTGAATTCTTGCACAGTTGTATACACATCTATCACTGAGGTTCCTATCAAGCTGGATGATGCTTCTTTTGGGAGACTGGCAAAGAAACAAAACTGTTATTCAATTTTAAAGATATCTCCTAGCACCCGATCCTTAGTGATTAGATTGGCTACTGATTAAGCTTTTTATCCTGGTTCCTGGATTTGAGATTCTAACACTACCTTCTGCCACCATTCTATGTGGGTTCCCCATTAGCTGCACATATGAGATTAGGCGAAAAAGAAACCTGACAGTATAGGAGGAAGTATCTATAAATTCAATTTAGGCTCAATTTGCGTAAGCATGAGACACATTTGAGTTCTTTTGATGCATGATATGTTGATTGAACCCGCAGGCCAATGGTTCAGTTTTCTGCGGATGAATTGGTCGCTTGCCGGATGATGCCTAATGAGATACAATTCTTTGATCCAAAAGATTTTGCAAAAGGGATTTTGTACAGGATAAGAATGCCTGGCATAGCTACGATGCAGCTAGCAACTGCACCAGGATCCCATGTTGCTGGATTCGTCCCAGAGGCTAAGGTCTGATTTGTTACATTTTATTTAGGTAATTACACTGTGTTTCTGCAAACTAGTTTCAGAAGGTTACTGATCTATTTCTCTCTCTGGTTTCGAGTAGGGTGTTCCAGCTAGTGTTCAGATATTTTCTTGCAACAAGGACGCACAAAATCAAGTTGTTGCTCGCAGGAGCTTTTTTCGTTGTTCCACTGTTCAATTACACTGGAACAAAGGGTCCACTGGGCTTCTAGTTCTTGCTCAAGCTGACGTGGATAAAACCAACCAGAGTTACTATGGTGAAACCAAGTTGAACTACTTGACAACTGACAGGGCCTTTGAAGGAATTGTTCCACTTAGTAAGTTCTTAGGTTTTGACAATATTTATCCTTTAATTTCTGGTATCTTACCCTATCATGTATTGGCAGAAAAAGATGGGCCAGTCCATGATGTGCAGTGGTCTTCCTCTGGCTCTGAATTTGCTGTGGTTTATGGATGTATCCTTATATTTGCTGTCTTCATATGCAATGTAGAATTTCAGTGTTTAACCTTTTATGTACCATTTGTCCTTTTTAAGTGCTCCTTAACCGTATCTCAGTTATGCCGGCCAAGGCAACAATATTCAACAAGAAGTGCAACCCTCTTGTTGAGCTTGGTGAAGGACCTTACAATACGATAAGATGGAACCCCAAAGGACGATGTATCCTCTAGAATAATTTGATCAGTCAGTCTTGTGTGAAAATGTGGTGGGCATATCTAGCTGTTTCTATCTACGAAAGTTGGGCTAAGCCATGCTCCCTCTGTTCTTTTCATAGGGCGTATTAGGATCTGGATAACTCTTTACAAGCATTATTTAACTACTAATTTTTATTATGAAAAGTTAGTGCTACAAAAATAACATTATTTTAAAGATGTCAAATACACATCTATTGATATAACTTTTGCACACTAAGTGTGCATATAATTGGACTAATTGTTAGTTACAGTTTAAGAAATTTGACCTTTTCATACTCAGTATAATAAGAAACGGAGGGAGTATATAAATCTTATGAAACCTGTTGCTTTTACAATATCCTTGACCGCATTTTCTCGACCAGTTGTTGTATTAGCAGGATTTGGTAATTTGCCTGGTGATATGGTATATTTCTACACCAAGCAATTTTTCAGCATTATTCATCACCCAGAAAATTTATAAATATTGCCTATTTCATCTGCTTAACTCTTAAGTTTGGTATAGAAAAAATAAAGATAAACTACAAAAGCAAACATGCCTTAATACCTGTAAGCATCTACAAATAGTTGCATTGGAGCTCACATGGTATTTTCTGCCCAGGCGTTCTGGGATTATTCAGAAAAGAAATTGGTAGCAAAAACAAAGGCAGAATGTTCTGTCACAAGTGAATGGTCCCCTGATGGTCGTCATTTTATGACTGCTACAACAGCGCCGAGGCTCCAAATAGACAATTGGTATGTTTACTGTATTTGGCAATTGGCATATTAATGGACATAGTTAAATGCCCTTACTGAATGGAACTGTTGTTGCAGTATAAAAATATTTGACCACAACGGATCTCTGCAGTTTAAGAAGATGTTTGAAAGGCTGTATCAGGTATACCCTCAACATAACTTCTTATTTTTTATCCTATTCTGTTCCTAAACTGTAGTAACATGCTGAAATTTATAGATAAATATGCACTCTCACTCTATATTTCTGAATTTTTTTTTTGAATCATTCAGGCTGATTGGAAACCTGAAGTACCTGAAAGATTCGGTGACATTGCTGACCTGACCACATCCTTGAGTACCTTAAAGATTGAAGAAACAAAAAAACAAGGTTCTGGTATTCTCGTAGATTCCAAGTCAATCTGTTCTGATCAATTGATATCTTCCCTTGACTTCCTTCTATAGTTTCAGCACAAGGTTCCAAGTCAGCACAAACATCAAGCAAGGCCCCTGCAAATACAGCACTGAAACCTACAGCATACCGCCCACCTCATGCTAAGGGTTCTGCAGAACTTCAGGATAAGGTACAAGCTTCTATCTAATAACACCACCATGGTTCCGTTTCAGAACTGGGGTGTTTGGAATGTGAAACTGAATGATTTGGTCTATTACCATGCAATTGCTCCTCGTCATGGTGGCAACAACAACAAAGCCTGTTAGTCCTCCAAGCAAGTTGAGATCTCCATACGAGTGGTTGGATTTTTTACGTTGGTTTGTCAGGCCTATCACCACCCTCCTTTACCTGGGATTGTGACCGGCTATGCTGAAAGTGAACGTTGAAACAACACAGGCTAGATCTTGTCAGTGTCAATAGAATAAAAGAGGAATGTGTCTCATACTTAATAAATCATATATGCTGGCGTTTACCTGGGATTGTAGTTTGCTGTGCTCAGATAATTCTATTGGTTGTTCCAGCTCGTTCGAGAAAATTTTCATTGTTTGGCAGTATAAGAATATTGACTTATCATGTTTTGGTGCATTGCAGCTCTTTGGTGGACTAGCTCCTGCAGGGTGAGTTTCACATTCTTCATTCACCTTTTCTTATGCCTTTTTTTACATCGACAGATAACCCACTGACCTTAACAATGTAACAGGGGGGAGATGAGCAAAAATGCATTGCGAAACAAGAAGCGCAGAGAGAAACAGAAGGAAAAGAAAGCTGCTGAAGCGTCAGGCTCTCCTGCTGATGAAAGTTGATCTGTGCTGGATTTGTTTCAGCATTTCCAACCACCGAGTATAACAGACAGTGACAAATGATTTCTTTCAATCTGGTGAAGCGGCCATGCACCAATTCACGTTTACACTGTATGAAACTCTTCATAGTTTGGTGCAGACAGTCGGTTATTTTTTCAGTGTTATACTGAATTTGTATAACCATATCGAAGAAACAGAAAAGTGAGGCTATTTCATATTTTCATGTGCGCTCTTGTTCTGTCGATGGATTCATGATCATTGTGCTAGCAAATGTCGCTATTGAAAGGACGATAGTTTCATGAGCATGATAGTTCTTGCAAAATTTCCTACAAAACATTATCGTACACTGTTGCATTTGCATGGCAAGTGTAACTTTTAAGTCCTAATGTCCTAATTCTAACCCCCCAAAAAAAACGTATGGCATGGCAACTTGCTAGCTGATTAGCCGAGGGCTGAGGCTTGTGGCAACAGATCTGCAGTCCTCAACAAACATGTGCATAGAAAGAGTTAGTAAAATAATCCTTCACCCCCCGCTACACATTTCTTGACACAGTTGAGAGTTTTGATCGATCAGATGCACAAGCTATCACCAACGTCTGATTGGCAGGTTACAGTCTCAAAACACGGTCCCATCAACTACAAAATTGCCAAGAATTCACTCACTTTCTTCATACTTTTAACAAACCAGAGACATACCCGATAAAGAACAAAAAAAATCAATGGTCCAGGCGACAGGCGACCTTACAACGCTGCACTAGCCCACGTTCCTATTATGCATTCTGCAATGGGTCAAAAAAAAAAAGGAGGGGGGCGTGGCGCTGATGATACCCCATCAACTAAGACTCCTGAGCATGGGGACGCCAGTTTCCCCTGCAAAGCTCCTGCATAAGATGCACAAATTTCTGAGGCTGTTGCCACCATGTAGGTTTTGACACAGCTGATCTCTCATATTGGTCCTCTTCTGAGCCTTCCTTCTGCATGAAGCTCTCGGAGAAGCTGTGCCACTTTTGCATGGCACGCTTCAGTCGGGCAGTCCTCTTACCAGTGACAAGATATCTGGTATAGTCCCTGGCAAGACGGTAAAGCTCCTCCCCTCTGATTATATGGATGTACTGCACCATTAGAAAAATACAGTGATTTAGCAGGCATCCTGGAGGGTTAATGCTTGTCACTATGATAAACACAGATGCAGACATTTGAATTTTGTAAGATCTGGCTATAACAAAATTGTAAGGTAATTCATATCATAAAAGAGGACTATAATCATTTTGTACCTAAGTGTCACATGTACAAGCAAAAAAACCTAAGAGCATGAAGTCTATTGATACTATTCTGTCTATTCAATATTCATAAGCAATGGTGTTTCAGCAGTCTATGATGCCCAGTGCTAACTTATCAAATAATTATTCCAGGAAATGCAGAAGAAACAAGAAAAACAAAACAATTACCACAAGTATGAAAGCAACAGTGGCTAAGATAACTTGGACTACTTCATCCAATGTTTCCTTGAACGATTCATCATCTGGGCCACCAGAACCACCACTGCCTCCACGGCGATTCCCATTCCCTCTGCCTCCACCAGACGCTTGTTCTCTCAGTTTAGCCACCTGCTCCTTCAGCAAGTCTTGTATGGGCCGGGGCTTTTTTGCATCAGCCATAGCTTTCTTCAAAGATTCCATCAAAGGCTACAACAAAGCGATATACAAGTTCACCAACCTGTTAAGAAATGTAAGTGCACTCTGCTAGCAGAACCAAATGTATGTAAATGTTTTGGGGATAGAGACCTTTCCTATATATTTGGTTCCTTGACCAAGCCAGCTATTCCTAATATGTATCCTTGATCTCTGTTTATATTTGATATGGTAGCCTAACATACTCCCTCCGTTTCAGGTTTGTCCTAAGTCAAGCATTCCTAACTTTGGCCAACAATTTAAAAATATAGTTTTAAATAGTTGTGAATAACCCAGCAGATTATGACTTCCAAAAATAACATCAGTAATCCACCTAAGGCCTTGTTCGGTTATTCCCCATTCCATGGGGGTTGGAGGGGATTGGAAGGGATTAGGAGGGATTTTGACTTGCTAGGGATTTAAACCACCTCAATCCCCTCTAATCCTCTTGGAATCATTTGCAACCGAACAAGGCCTAAAGGAGTATGACAAAATTCTGAAGCAAGACAAGAGTAAGTTTGCTTTGATCCACCAAATATACCATACACTAGTCCAATTTAACAAATATTTGAGCACAGTATGGCATATGGCACATGCAAATAAAAATATCACTCTAACCATGTTTTCCTTAATTCAACAATCTCAAGTGCACTTGTGGCATTCATAAATTTTGGCACCGACAAAACATTCACTTTGTTTAATTTCATACAACCAACTAACCTACCAAAAACTGGCCTTGGACAAAACCTATGCGTGACCAAAATTTTGGTAATTGGCAGTGAAGCCACGGTAACACTGTTAGTTGAAACATATTCAACACAGCCCTGGACTCATGTCAAGAAAACAACACAGCTATGCATTTTTGCATGATAAATTTATAAGAAATATCAAGGATAAAAGGAAGGCCTTAGAAGCTACTTACATCATCATCAGTGCCAGGGTTTCGCTTTCCACTTAAGGCACATACAGGAGTAAGCCTTTTGTGGCTAGCAGCAATGAGAACTAGCCTTGGGTACACCTTCTGTTTCAGCTTGTGGAATCCGAGAGCATGTGAATATAATGGATACTGACTTGTGCTCCCAAGACCTGCTATAGGTTTGTTCACAATGATCCTACTGTGAGGCTTGCAAGTAGTGGCTTGGAAGTAGCTCATCATTTCCTACTTCTTGAATAGTTAACTAGAACCAAATCTGCAGATTCACATTAAATGTAAGAATTTCAGAAATTACGAGGAAAATGGCAATGCCTCAAAGGCAGTATAAAATAAGATAACAGCAGGATCTAACGCATAGAATGTGGGGTGTGTGTGTTTTGGTGGTGGTGGTGTGGGGTGGGTTGGGGGGGGGGGGAGCATAATGAGTTTTTTTTGTGTGTAAATCCAACCAGTCTGACAAGATTAAGATAACTTTCCTTCTTAAGAAATTTCAATCAACTCTGTCTTTCAGTTATATAATAATTAACAATACACATGATCCAGTTTAGTTTTCTACCTCCCTCAATACGCAAAGAAAATGAAAAAAAAAACAATTCATGCATTGGAACATAAAGTTTTCTGATAATCTGTCGGGTAAGCTAACCAATAACCAGATTCAATGCAATGTAGCCAACCTTGGCAGAAACCATATGAACTTCAATCCTTCATGTTCATGTGCTACCAGTATGAAGGAACTCTGTTCTGCATGACAAATCCTTATTGACACTCAAACCAAAGATAGAGACAGTGTGCGCTACCATTGACACGATGACACTACATTATACACCAAGGAAATCTACATGATAATCTAAATAAAACAACAAAATTGAAAATAGGAAATGATGGAAGCATCACAACTAACTTAAGGTTAGCTGTCTAATGAACATTGTTATACCAGTATAGAAAAAAATACCACCATCTCACATTCCAAATAGGAATGACATGAGTAAAAAGTGGCATAAGACTACCTGCAAAGGGGATAGCAGTGAACTTAGCATGTGACATGGGGATCAACTTAGATCAATTTTACACGCCTTAAATAATTGGCAACTAGCAAACTTCAGCATGTCCGAGCACATTTTGATTGGTTCATTCATTTCTCACAACGATTTCAGCAAATTTAAGGCAAAGAAAACATTAGGCGGGAAGCCTTATTCTGCTTCTTAATTTGCCAGAAGTTGGTGACACATACACGTCTTCTTCATTGTCTTATCTCGGCTCGATTGATTACTGACTGCTCAGCGCAAATTAAACTCCAACTTTCACATGTAAAACGCAATACATCAATACGGCTTTCTAATAGGCTATGGAATGCTTCCTCTCAGGGGCGGGCAGGGGCAGCAGAGGACATGGACACCCAGTAATTTTGCGAAAAAAAATCGAAGTTAGTAGGCATAATATATCTATACACTTGAAATTAGATCATGTCCATATAAATAGGGAAATAGCCAAATAGCTCAAGTTAGGGTTCGGGAGCTCGGTTTCGCACAGCAGGAAAGGAATGGAAGGGAAGGGAAGGGGTCCGCATACTTGTTGGGTGCTCGTCGCCGGCGAAGAGACCGGCGAAGGCCTGGCGAAGGGACAGACGAACGCCTGGGAAGCTGGCGTAGGGCGGCGCCGGTCGGTCGCCGCGCGAGAGAGAGCGCGCGCGCACGCGGGGTGAACGGGAGAAGATAAGGCAAAAGGGAACGGGTTGCTTGGTTAGGTTCTGCAGAACCAGAAGACAGAACTGATTGTTTAAAGTTTAAAAAACTCTATATATTTTATTTATTATTAACTAGAGTAATAACTAGTCAAAATGCCCTATTGTGAAACACTCCTGCCAATATATTTCTTCCACGCAAATACTCACTCCTTCCCGTTTTCCCTTTTTAAATGTAGATTTTCGTACATGTTAATTTTTTAAGTTTTACTAGATTTATAGTAGTATTATAAAAATATATTCAATGATTAATATAATGATGCTCATTATGCACAATAAATATTAATAATCTCTTGTGTATATTTGATCCAAATTAGCTATGTTTGACTCTCGACATGTGAGAGTACTCATTATATCTCTATAGTTTTTTTAATCAATATAATCACAGCACCATGTCTTTTTAAAATTATAGACACTTATATACTAAGTTTGGACTAACAAAATCTCGATATTAATAAAATCACCACAAACATCTTGCTATCAAGGAGTATGTCGCCTATCACTGAAAAATAACATTGTTAAATTCTAAAATAGATACAGGAAAATATAAGCACCTGTGTCAAATTAGAGACCTCAACCCAGTTGAACAAGTTCTACTACAAGAAACCCAACCAGCTAAACTACACTAAATTTACAATCAGAGGGTATCTTTGTGGCAACTGCACTACCCCCGTCATCCTAAATTAAATCAACTTCTAAAATTGGCATAAATCAAACTATTTTAATTCTGATCAACTTTAGAGAAAAGAGTACCAATATTATGACACTAAATTAGTATATCAATATATACATCACAAAATAGTTTTCACAATACACTTGTTTGGTGTTATTGATGTTGTTACTCTTTTTTATAAAATTGGTCAAACATAAAATAATTTGACTTAGGAATATTTTAGGACTTGATTATTTTGGGATGAAGGTAGTATTATGCATCTTCACTTTATGGAGATCTATTTTATCTATTCCCTTTCCCCCTCTGGTTACATTATTACACCATGTAGATCTATAATATATATGTGCTCAAAACTTAAAAAAGAAGAAGATATGCATGCACATTGCTAAAATATTTGCACATGATTTTGCCACCAAGCAGTAATCTCCAATGGTGTTTGTGCATCAATCAGAAAGAAATAATTCCTAAGATGGTTCTTATTTTCTTTTTTCTTAAAAACCGACACTGATAATGCCTATTTAATAACAGAAATTATAAACAAGCAACACTGAGAGGCTATCTATAGAAAAGAAAGAAAAAACAACACCAACCACCATAGATGGCAGCAACTAATATCATTGTTGGCTGTTGTAGGTGATCGTCGAAGACTCCAATCGTGGCTCTGCATCTTCAGAATTTGAAGTAGACTGCACAACGCCGAGAAGGCCGATGTGTGACCCTTCACTATAGTGCGGTTGCAGCTCCACACACAATCAACGGGACGATTCCACCGGATCCAGGTACCTCCGGGGTTGTCTCGTAGTAGTCACTACGAAAACATGGCGTATTGGGGACCTCGCCACATTCGCCGCTAGACTTCAAACCTCCTTTTCGCCTCGAAGGACACAACATGTGAAACTTGCCACCGTCGTTGGACTCCAAGCCATAAAACTATTTCTTGTATTGCCATTGGAGGGGTGTGTAAACCCCCTCCACAACTCAAAGGTATCTTCCAACAATAAAGCCACCATCAAATTTTCAACATAGGCACACAACCCTCACCCAATGTTGGCACTGTGGCGCACCACTGATGCTTGCGCAGTCTTGCGATGATGTCCCACATTGGAATAACCCTGGCCATCCAAGGTTACCCATCCCGCAGTCCACTGTAAGTCTGGTAGTCTAACACTGTCATTGCTGCAAACGCCATCTTTCGACGTTGTCCCTCGCTGCACCGCTCGATGCCATGTAGGGTCGGTTGTCATGGTCCTCTCCCAGTAGCCACCCGACAACATGGGACTACCTGTGGCCGCCTGTCCAGTTGTCGATGATCACCACCACTAGCGTGCAGGCAAACCTCACCACTTGTCCAAGCCTATGCATGTAGCTACAACATAATCGACGCCCATGCACCATGGCCACCACTAGCGTGGCACGCTCAGCGTCGTGTGCACCAAAGCTAGTTGCGCCCCATGACCTCCCAACACCACCACCTCAGCTGAGATGCTTGCAACCACTTGCTGCCTCGTCCACGCCGAAGCCCGCCAACCCAATAGCTACCGGTCGTCGTCGCCCAAAAGCCTCCACGGCACCCCCACATCTGGATCTGGGAGCCCATATGCGAGGGAGACATCATACATGAACGGGCTATAGACGCGGGAGATCGGCAGCCTCGCGCCTTCCTTCTCTCGCATGCTAATGGTTCTCATTCTTCATTGTGAAGACAGGTGTCATCGGATAGCTAAGGCCATAATATTCCTGCACATCTTGAGGTGTTTTTAAATTCACTGATATCGTTGGTTGACGGAATACATTGGCTTTCTTGCTCTTAATACTAGAACAGGTGGCACGCTTCACGGCGCCTAGAGTATATAGCGATGATAGGTGCAAATATGAGAACACCGATATTTAATTTAGCTATATATGCGTGGGAATAATGACATTTTTGGCCAATGGAATGAAAGGATGGCACTATTTTATTTGGTAATTGGCATAAGCATAACAACCATTGTGCCAAATATACTACGGAATAAATCATAGACCACACTAACCCAACAGGGCCACGAGCAACAAAATTGTCGACTATGTTTGGTGTTTTGATTCCCATAATAATACTACTGGTAAAATAGAAACATATAAAGATTTGGTATGATGATGTTACCTGGGTTAGATAATTAAAATGAGAACATATAAATAGTTATTTGAAGCTGTATTGAAATCGCAATTAGACTTTGGATGTAATTATTTCAGAAGTATACATCGCTGAGGCCAAAATTAAACTATAAGACCTACCACACATGAAGCTGAGCAGTCCTAAAATTCGGAAACAGTTCGGTGTAACATCTACATTTAATTATTTTAAGGAAAAAAATTAGATGTTGTGCAGTTTTTTCTTATGGCGGACTGCATCGAAATGTAATCTACCTGATGAGTACCAGTTGTTGATCATTACCTAGTTCCTAGGCATGCTGATGGTTCAGTTCATCTTGGCCATTGTAAAGCAGTATTTTGAGATGGGCAACAGAAGTTTAATAGTATAGGTAGGAAAAGAATAGGAAAAACTCAGTAAGATAACCTCATGAACCAATATTCATATATATGCTTGTTCTAGTTCAAGAACTACAAACCTGACACGTGTGATAAATAAGCTACGATCAAAGAAATTTACATGCTGCCCATGAGAACCACCAACACCACTCACACCGCTCATGGTTCTAAATGTATGGTTTCTAAATGACAGCGTACACAACCCACACACTCAACACTCACACCACACGCGTGCGCGTCCATACATACGCAAAGAAGAGATTGGGAGGCTCTCTAGCCTCCGGTGAGCGGGAAATGCGCACTCATACTTGTACCTTGCTTTTTCTAGAAAATATCTAGAAAAATAGGTGTGACACCAGAGTTTGAACTTTAGTGGGTAGCGTCCCACTGGATTGCCCTACCACTGGACCACAGGCTCATTCGCCTAAATGACAGTATCTTATAATACCATAACATCTCAAGAGTGTCTAAAAATGCATTTTAAGAAACCTAGATATGGTGAGGACCGGAGCAAGGTCATGCCCGTCCATGCATTTTTATTATGACTATGGAGTATATGCTTCGAAGAACATCGAACCGTTTCAATTTCCATTACTGTGTTCGCTGAAACGACGACTGCTTGTAGTTGTAGCATAAGAGCAAGCTTAATAATAAAGCCAAGTACTTGGCTATAAGTCAAGGTATTAGAGTGAAGTTATGCAATAGTTATCTCTTATTTGTCTAATAAAAAAATTTATTATTATGTGGTACAATGTCTTACTTTCTCTTTCCTACTCTTGCTCACATACACTTAGACTCACATATACCTATGCATCCGTCGTCCGTGTCCAGCTTATGCTGGAATAAGAGGTAAGCTCTTTTCTCTCTCCTCTCTCTCTCCTCTCTTCCCCCTCAACAACTCCGTTGACGACTTATGTCTTCTGAGTACTTCTGTATTTGCCACCACGCAGGCACTGGTAGAGCTGCGAGTTTAGTGAACGAAACATGAGACAGACAAGTCAGCGCTGGCTAGTTGTTGAGGGGGAAGAGAGGAGAGAGAGAGAGGAGAGACGGCCGGCCGGATAAGAAATGGAACAGAGGCAGCTGACTAGTTGGGCGTCTATTTGTCATGGTTTGACTTTGACTCGTTGACGCGTTTGTGGCCTCCGTTCTACCACCTCCGGTTCTTGCCAGCTGCACGAATAGTCTTCAGTGCGGTTTTTTTTTTCCAGAAGTGGCGGCTTCAACAAACACCGACTGGTTCTGTCATTTGCACAGAAACAGCTTGAACGATCGCGACAGGGCCACATTTCACTTCACCTGAGTAACAACGCTGGCAGACGCCGCGAGATGAACGCTGCAGGTGCCGCTAATAAGAACAAACGTGCAGCTGAGCACGGAAGCTGCTTCACGTTTTCATCATCTCTGACCTGCGCGGCCGTTACGCCATGGTAGCCGGGTAGAAAAGGGGCCAAGTATCTGCCAAGAACAAGAAGTGAGGCAGCGCCAGCGGCGACGTGCTTCAGCATGAGCCCACACAGAGGTCCACGCGATTCACACCGATTCCACAACGTGCAGATGCCGACCTGGGAACGGCATCGACCTGCTGAGTATCGCTCGGTTTGACTCGGCCCTCGTTTCATCTGGACGATCGCGACAGGTGAGACGACCTGATCGGATGCATGCTTCTCTCCAAAGTCCAATCCTACTCTATAAAAGTCAGGCCCCAGCCCCAGCCCACCGTGAAACTCACTCACCAGAGCTCCAGAGGCATCAGTATCACACACAAACGCAACCAGCCATGGCACAGAAGCTCGTCGCGCCACCGACGGCGGTCGTCGCCGCCGTCCTGGCGCTCGTCCTCTGGGCCACCACGGCGGCCGCGCAGAACTGCGGGTGCGCGTCGGACCAGTGCTGCAGCAAGTACGGGTACTGCGGGACGGGCGAGGGCTACTGCGGCGCCGGGTGCCAGTCGGGCCCCTGCGACGTGCCGGCGACCAACAACGTGTCCGTGGCCAGCATCGTCACGCCGGCCTTCTTCGACGCGCTCCTCGCGCAGGCCGCCGCCTCGTGCGAGGCCAACGGGTTCTACACCCGCGACGCCTTCCTCGCCGCCGCCGGCTACTACCCGTCGTTCGGCCGCACCGGCACCGTCGACGACTCCAAGCGCGAGATCGCCGCCTTCTTCGGCAACGCCAACCACGAGACCATAAGTACGTATCACAAAACCCAAGCTCGTTTTTCATGCATTTTTCAAGCTACGGATATACTAAAATTCAAGCTCGTTTCATCAACCAACCAACCAACCGTGTAGAGTTCTGCTACATCAACGAGATCGACGGGCCGAGCAAGAACTACTGCGACCCAAACAACACGCAGTGGCCGTGCCAGGCGGGGAAAGGGTACTACGGGCGCGGCCCGCTGCAGATCTCGTGGAACTACAACTACGGGCCGGCGGGGCAGAGCATCGGCTTCGACGGGCTGGGCGACCCCGACGCGGTGGCGCGCAGCGCCCTCGTCGCGTTCCGGTCGGCGCTCTGGTACTGGATGAACAACGTGCACGGGGTCTTCGTCTCCGGGCAGGGCTTCGGCGCCACCATCCGGGCCATCAACGGCGCGCTCGAGTGCGACGGCAAGAACCCGGAATCCGTCAACAACCGCGTCGCCTACTACAAGCAGTTCTGCCAGGATTTCGGCGTCGACCCGGGCAGCAACCTCACATGCTGACTCTGATGACTGACCTCATTATTGGCTCGCTGTGTCATGTACTCGTGTGTTGATGGATTAATGGCGATTGTGTGGTGCGGATGTTTCGGTTTGGTAGTGTGAATTGTGTGATATGTGTGTGGGGGATCGGAGCGGCGAGACATCAACAAGACTAGCCACCGCTGCTCAGCAATATAAAAATGTTTAATATGTTTTCTCATCATGTTTGTACGAAAGGTTGGTCTATTTTGTACAACAATATTGGAAAAACATGAGAAGGAAAGGTAACATGGCTTTTTTCATTAGAATGCTTTAAAGAAACGTAGAGGTTGGTTGTCATTACATGGTGTTTATTCTAGGCCATCAAATCAAATTAACATGCTAGTGTAAAGAAGTACTTGATGGAGTTGAGCTCAAGCAACCAACACACTTAGATTCAAAGCACAACATTGGGTAGGATTCTTGAGGTGCCTGCATATCTTCTGGTTGTGGAGCTTCTTGATGATCATCTTGTCACGGTGCCTTCTCATTACTTGATTCTTGGGGTTTTATGGTGCCAATCCTCAGGTTATGCTTCTTTTGAGCAACAATCACAGTGCTCTTAGGATTCGGTTCCATTTCTCATACAGAGATTCGCATCCTTCTTTTCTACTTATCTCCGCCCTGTGTTTTCTTGAGTCGGATCTAGATCTACCCCACTTAGAAGATTTATCCCTAAACCTTCTATTAGCTAGATCTGTGTATTATTCGCGTGTCTAATCCTTATGGTCGCCTGTTTTTATCTTCTCGGGGTATGGTTTCTTGTTCATACACCCTCCTTAGTTAGTCTAGCTCATACACGTAGTAGATTGCGAGCCAAACACATGGATTTGATTGCCACAGGTGGAATACAACGATGGAGAGAGGGAAAGAGATGCTAACTACGGGTACATCTCCCTCGGGAGTGGTTAATCTACATCATCGAGGCAGAGAGCCTCATGGTGGGGCTCCTTGGGTCCTCCAAAGGTGGTGGAGCGGGGATCTCCTTCTTCTCTTGACGGTGGCTGGGTGAGTGGAAGGAGGGGTTCGGCGTCGGAGACTCCTGATGGCGGTGGTGCGAACGGTACGGTAGGGTCCATCCTTCTTCGTTCTGGTGGGTAAACGGGGATTCCATCTAGAATCATGGGCTCCTGCCCGTCGGCGGTGAGCATCCTTCGCTTGGGTCAGGTGACGAGGTAGGCGATCCGCAATTGCTCAGCGTGGCATCCTTCGGCAATCCTCAGGGCTTCAGCGAGAGCGGTCTCGCGGCTTTCCGCGATGGCGACACCGGCTTGTGTTTCGGCGTAGTAGACGTGGAGTCTTCGGGTGTATACTTCGGCTTCCATGGTGCGGGTGATGCAGTTCCTCAGCTTGGCGGCTTGCTCGTGGTATTGCTCGTCGAGGGCGAGCAGGTACTCGGTCATCAACTTCAGGGTGGGGCTTCCTCCTTGCGCTTGCAGGGCTTCTACATGGGCGTTCCAGGCAGGGTGGTTCTTCTCTGGCGGCGGAAAGAATCTCATCGGCGTACGGGAAATGGGCTCGTCGTAGAGCTGGCACAGGTGTCGCAGGGCCTTGCGGGCAACAACTTGGTACATGTTGGTGAAGCGAAATTCAGTAGCGGTCATGCTCCAGTCGTCGATGATGTTGGGGAAGTCTTCGCTCTTGGCGATGTAGACGGTTATCTCGCAGCGCTCAACATGCTGCTCGTAGTACTCTCGGGCCTTCATACTCGGGGTGCTCTTTGATTCCTAGTCTCTGCATGGTGGCATAGAGGAGCTTGGGGAAACCATTGGTGTGGAGGCAGTAGTTGCAAGTCCAGGCACCTTTGGCCATTTGGTTGGCTTGGTGGTGATGGTGATGGAGGGTGAGAGAGGTGGTTGCTTTGACAAAAGGGGAGAGAGTGGAAAAGGCTAGCGGTGGGATGATTGGAGTGGGATGGTGGGAAAAGGTGGGGGTTTCACCTTTTATAGAGGGGCGTGGGTTAGGCTTCTGGTGTAGGCTGTGATTGGTCTTGACCGGGGTCACAAGGTGTGTGGAGGAAGGGAAGGAGTGGAGGTGGGTTCCACTACACAGGGAGGTACTGTGGAGAGGTGTAGTCTTGACGGACGTGTGGTGGTGGTGTAGTCTTGATGACCGTGCAGTGGCTGTGTAGTCTTAACGACCGTGCGGATCCGGACAAGAGATGTCCTACTAGCTTTTTATCTCCTAGTTGAGATATTTGATGCACCATCTTTTCTTCTTTTGAGCCCGAGATTCTCAAAGATATTTTTGGCACCGACAATAATCACTCGTACTTTTATTGTAATTCCCTAATTTCAACAATTTTCCTTAGGGCCTTTCATTGGCAAGGGGCGTGTTACCACAATGAGCAAGATTATTGATCCTATCAGCATAGGAATCTAGATGGCGAGGATGAAGTTGGCGAGTTCATCTTCCACGAAGCACATCTCAAAGGCTTCAGCTTTTTTCTTCTGGCACCGTGTTTCGTCTTCTTCTAAAATCTTCAATAGGCGGCAATTCCCTCTGGCTTCTTCTTGTTTTAGGAGGGGTTTGTCACCGGGTTTAGGGGTTTAGGGGTGATTTGGCAGGTGATTAATTAGGATGGAGGGAGTGTCATTGGCGGGAAGGGGCAGTTGGAGGGGGTGCTTTTATAGGTGAACAATCATGGGGTCAGGGGAGCGGAGGTGTGCGGCTAGGTGTGCGCCATCATCGGCGGTCCTTGTGGCACAGTGGCGTCATGGGGGACAGCAGCAGCATCGGTGTCGAGCGAGGGGACAACAAGCGCGGCATCGTCGGTCATGCGGCGGTGCGCGGTAGTGGACGAGGCAGCAATAGCAGTAGCAACATCGGCGGTAGTGGAGGGGGATAGCGACACGACATGGAGGATATAGCAGCGGCGGAGAGAAGGTGTACAACGGCAATGTGCGCTGCGTCTGTGGCTTTTGCAGGCAAATCTTCGGGTGCACGAGTTGGTTGATCCCCTTTTATCTTTGTCTTTGGATGATCTTCTCAGCTAGGTCATGCTTCGGAGCTTGAGGATTCCGTCTCTCACCACCGCATTTTATAGCTGCCCAGATGGCACCCTATCTTGTAACTCAAGGATCATATTTAATGTGGGGAGCTATTGTACCTAAGGGACCGGGCATGCTCCTTTAGTACGGGCATGTGCGGGCCTTTGGCTAGGCATTTAAGGGGCTATTCATTTCCCGTCTTTCCATGAAGAGGAGGTAAGGCCAGCCACTGTAGGTCCCTCTTATGAGGACCACCATTGTTGTGCGGTCCCGTCATTGTCGCTCAGAACACTAAAGTCGTGACCATGAACTATGCCTTTAGTGGCATGCGCGACATTGAGGTGACAACATGGTGATGACGGTCTTGTAGATGTCCATACACCATTTATTGGTCTCCTATTATGTTATTACATGTGTGTGTACTATATTCATCTGTGAAGCATGTAGTGGACAACATTAAGTAGATTTGAAGATGCACGCATTTATATACCATGTTTAGTTTGGCAATGATAGGTTAATAATGCTATGAGCACTAAACCATGTATATACCATTTTTTATATGTCACATCGCCTTTGTTCTAAGGCCAATATTATAATCTTGTACCATTCATCTAAGTTCTTTGTTTCCCAATACTAGGGATAGATATTACGAAAACATTTCTTACTGTGAACCTAGGAACATATGACCTCTATCGCATACTAAGGCTGTGTTTAGTGCGGCTCCGGGAGGCTCCAGCCTGCTACTGTAGCACAACTGTAGCAGAGCCTAGAGAAGCCTCTCTTCTGGCTCCCCTCTGGGCTGTGTCGGAGCCAGAGTCATTTTCTTAGTTGCTACAGGATTGCACAGGCACTAATAGGGACGAAGGAGCCGGAGCCGAGCATGCACCAAACAAACGGCCCCCAAAGTTATTTCGAAGATTCACCAGATCAATAGAGCGGGTGAAACTATATAATTGTTTAGAATAACAAAATCATTACTGGTGAATTTAAGCCATCAGGTGGCATTCTTTTTTTTGCCCATATATGCTATGCAACATAATAATTTGATGTTTCGTAGTACAGTGGATTTTATTAAGTGCATTTTCTCATGTTACATTTATGTTAGTTTGATTCAAATAATGCTACTCCTATTGTAATGCACGGGCCATTTTGCTAGTAAAATATAAAAAAGGAACAGATAAAAGGAATGGAAATAAAAAAGAAAAAGAAATAGAGGAAGAAAATAAAAAAATAGAAAGAGGAAAACATTCTCGGACACACGCACGCACCATAGTCGCAGGGCATACTTCCATTTTTCTCGTAGTAGTTTGCTCAAGTCGAATAATAGTCTAGAGCGAAGTTTGCAAGCTGAAAGAATAAATAAGGCCCACTAAAGAAAAGTCCACCTAATAATATATCAATACATGGGACTGGGAAGATTAGCGCGCGTATAATAATCCCATCCTCAAGGTCCCGTCCTCTGGACCCCGACACCGCCGAAGCGCTGCTGCAATCGTGCGCCGAGAACCCTAGCGCCGCTCGGGTCCGGCGCCCCAGCGTAGTCGGCCCACCTATCCGCCGTCTGCCTTGTGGGTGAACTTCAAATTTAATTAACATATGGTTTTAAAAATTTTCAAGGAAAAAGAAACCCACGTGTAGTCTACTGGAGTACTGGGCTGTCACGGACCGCCAGCCCAGGTCGAATTTTTTTTATTTTTAGCCCAAATTTGAAACAAATTTTAAATTTAACCCGCGTTTGAATTTTTTTTAAATCTAACCCGTTTGGCCCCGCCACCATGCATGGCGGCGCAAATGCACTGAACCCCGCCATGCATGGTGGCGGAGTGCAGGTCCCACGTGGCACGCTGTAGGCCAGCGTGGAAAGGAGTACCCCGCCATGATGCATGGCGGGGTTCAGTGTATTTGCCCCGCCATGCATGGTGGCGGGGCCAAATGGGTTAGATTTTAAAAAAAATTTAAACGCGGGTTAAATTTAAAATTTGTTTCAAATTTGGACTAAAAATAAAAAAAAAATTCCCCAGGTCTCGGTTCGGCAAGGCCGACAAGGGCAATGCGCGCGCACGGCGCACTCCACTAGGTCGCCACCTCCCGAACCCCATACGGCCGCCACTTCCGCTCCTCGCCTCCTCACCTCCGACCGAGTCCCGGCCGGCCGATCCTGACGCCGGCCGCGTGGCTTGCCCCCAAGCTGCAACCGCGTCGTCCGTAAGCGCCCGCTATCAGTGGCAGCTAGTTCCCTCCCTCCACCCGCTGTCCTGAGCGGTGGGTGATGGAGTTCACTTTCGAGGATGCAGAGGAACTGTGCTCGCTCGTTTCGAGCCAGCAATCCCACGTCGACGAGAAGCGGAGGTCGGTGTGGTTTCTCCTTCCGGCGCACCTCCGATCAGAATGCACTTTCGTTTTTCCACCAATCCACCCTGCTTCACAAAAGATCCGGGGCCCTCTTAATTTGCAGGTGGCTGGAATCGATGATCCTCGAACCTGATGGCTGCATCAGGCGTGCGAAGCGACCCAAGTTTTTGGATGACGTGTAAGTGTGCGCTGACTTCTGGGACGAGAGTAGTGTTCTAGTCCAGACTTTTGCTTGGTCCCTTTATTAAGTTCTCTGAAGCTTAGTGTTCTATTATGGCCCCAACCGGGATGAAAATTTATCCATATCACAATGAAATTTGATTCTGCAGATTCAATGGTAAATCCATTTTGGGTGGTAATTTTCTCATGCATTATTGTGTTTCTTAAGCACTTCTCGCACTGTAGATGCCATAGCAATGCTTTGATGCATTCTGAAAAGCTGAAAATTATTGTGCTAAATGCTACCATTATGTGTAATGACATCTATCTTGCTCTGAAATGTTTCCCCATCGAACTCTGTTTCCCTAATTTACATCCCCCCTCCTCCCCAGGCACACACACACAAATAACACTCAGGATGCTCAGGATGTATGTAGTGACTATAATAAGTCTAATTGTTAGTTCTCTGCTTATGCAGGTACTTGCCAGAGTCATATATCAGGAGTGAAGAAGTAAGTGTTTAGTACTTTAGAAAGAACTATGTATACCTTAAAGTTTCTTTTACATTCTTACTAACATCAGCTCACGGCTCATGTACTATGTGCACATATGGTTTCTCCTCTCGAGTACATTAGCTGGATACCCACTTATTCAAATCCCTCCACCTATATGTTTAGGTCTTTAAGGTATTAGCCAAATATGTGAAGTAATCAATATTCTATTTTTCCATGTATAATTTTTACTCAAGAATAAGCCAGGTGTGTACTCAAGGACTTTATTTCAATAAATGGCTAAATACATAATGCTTAAAACTTATGGAAGAGCACGCTAGTGCCCAGTTAGGAACTATTGCACGTGGTACTCTCGTCCTATGTATGTTGTTGTTTTGAAGTTTGAACATGGTTCAATTTAATTGTATCTCTCCAAAAAAATGTTTTTGTCATTGCTATATAAATTTTCCTTACCCGGCAATGAGCTTTCAATCATTTTGGAACCATTTCTCAGTTTCCTGACTTACTAGTTAATATAACAGCAATTTCGGTTGCATTACGTCAGTTCAAAATATAAAATGTGAATTTAGTGGGGATCATTTTTTTTCAGATATCTTGTGATAAAGTAAGAGGTAGCATTAAGAAACTTTGGAGTTCAGAGTGCAATGGCTATACCCATCACTTAGTTCAGGAGGGCCTCCAGCTTTTTAACTTCCAGAAGAAGGAAGATGAACCACTTGGTCCAGAATATCTTGGTGTCATGCAGGACACAATTGGTAAATTGACCTATGAAACACTTCATTCAGTGGCTTGTATCGTCAGTCATCACAAGTTTACTTTTGATAAGACTAGGTCTGTAATGGAAAATATTGTAAAATCTCACCTTCCAAGTTACTTGGCCAGCTTGGATCAGAAAGACATGGTATGCCAGCTATTCAATATTTTTAGAAATCCATGCAGCTATCGATCTGGTTCTGTGAGGCTTGTCACACCCGTGTCACCACAACTTTTGTCTGCTATCAATCATGCGTTGGATGAGCTTGAAGGAATGCCCATGCAGGGTCTTGTTGCAATTGATAGAAAGATTAGAGGAAAACCGTGTACCCCAAAATTTGGATTAATTGCTCGCTCTTCCACAAGAGCACATATAATCAAAATGGTAAGGAAAAGGTGCAACAAGATTTTAACAGAGCTTGAGGAAGGTAATTACCTGCCAAAAAAATTAGCAAAGGCAATGTCAGTGGTGAACCTATATCAGAAGCAAAAGCTGAGAAGTGTGAGTATTTCGCAATCAGAGTTCTTCCCCTTTGCAAAAGAAACTATATCTTTGCAGAATGATATCCTGAATGCTCTTTGGTCACTCACAAAAATCAAGCATGAGAAGCTGAAATTACTGCGCCCCATACTGGATCATGATTCTAAAGTTGAAAGGACGCACTTAAGAGCAGCTTTGAGGAACTACTTGTCAGAATGTTTGTTTGGATGTGATGATGATCTACCAGATGAGGCCCTCCGAGCCATAGCCTTTATAAACCGGATTTCTAGATGTCAGCATTTTGTGTTAACAGAAGAGAGGAAGGAGGCTGAGGTAGATGCTGTACTGAACTTAAGCAGCCATCTCAAAGCTGTAGCACATTGTTGTATAGAAGAATGTTCATGCGAAGAGTTGATTAGCTTAGGGAATGATTGCTGCAATGAGGATAACGATTTCATACTTTCTGGGACCAACTACTTCAATTTAAGCTCCGAGCAGCAGGAGATGCATGAGCCTTGTCGTTCTAGTAGTTTATTGGGCATTGAATTTACGAGAGGGAGTTGCTGGGGTGAAACTATTGGCGATACACATAATGTCTCTAGAGCTGAGGGTTCTGGTTCCAAATCAGAAGCACTTGGGAAACCATGTGACAGGGCTGAAGACTCTGGAAGCACTAGGCATTGCAGAGACAATGAAGCTGTTGACAGTGACATGGACCCCTATGCAGAGATGTCTGTTGATGGTAACCATTTGAAGAAGTCAAGATGTTCAGAGATTACTGCAACCTGTGATGAAACTTCAATATTGGCCCATTCGATTATTGGGCAGATTTTAGACGAATGGTTGCCTGCGGAGAACAATGAAGTGGACGAACTGACTAGACGCCATCTTGGAGGTACATTGTGAACCATCATCAAACCTTTTCCTTTTATGATGTGTCATGGGTTTATATAGTATAGTTTATACTTCGTAGGTCGTAATCCATTTGTAAGCTGATGGGTAATGGGTTTCTTGTTTCCTTTGCTAGACGATGATAATAGGCCTGCTAATTCAGCAGAGAACATAGAAGGTGACATTTTTATTCATGCTGTGGAACGTGTCTTGCCTAATTTGCCAAAAAGGTGGGCCTTTCTTTTCCTTTATCCCTCTTTTGCGCAATCATTCTCTATGATTTTATAATACCTTGCGTTTGTTGCAGTTGCATAGACAAAGTCAAGAGGCTAATGAGCTGAGCTAGCCAGCACGGTGAGAACGACCTGCAATGGCACCAATGGACCAATGGAGCCAATAAATTTTCGATTTTGTTTCTTCAAAAAACACTAATTTTCGATTTTGTTTTTTTGTTTTTTTAGGGAGATTTTGTTTCTTCAAGGAACGTTATCGGACCTGTGTATTCTGTGAGTGTGACTAGGCACTATCTCATGTACTGAGCACTTCCGTCTGTGGCAAGCTTTTCTGCATACCGAATGTTATCGGGTATACAGTGGTAATTGTGCATCCCGTCTCAAGCAATGGCAAACCATGATTATTTAGTTCTGGTGCCTACTTGCCTTGCCTAGCTGTGAATCCATTATATTCATGTCCAGTGCAACTAGTTCATCCTCAATACTCATAATGAAATTTCAGTTTGAGTTACAGTAATCTAACACATTCAACAGAGTTTGAATACCACCTCTACAACCGCCTTGACTTGAAAAATAACATGTATTGCAGAGTTTGAATTCCACCTTTAGAATCACCTTGACTAGAAAACATGACATGTGTTGCGGTCATAAGTCCACAACTTCAGCGTTCGTATGCGTAAAAATTTGTTACCAGAAGTCACCAATGTTGAATAATAGATACTCTCTCCATTCTAAATTGCAAGTCATTCTAGCTTTTCTAGACAATAGCTTTTGCTGCATATCTAGATATACATTATGTCATACACGGTAAAAGATAGTATATATTAAAGAAAGCCAACGACTTATACAATTTGGAACTGAGGGAGTACATGGCGTAAAAAAGTATGAATCACATATAAGCGTAAAAAGGTACCACCACATTCTGTTTACACGATAAACACCAGCTAGCATAACAATATGATTAGCATAGATTATGTCAGATCCTATCCCTTAGTTATGCAAAGAGCTGATGCCTTTCTCCAGTTGGACCTAAGCCCCCTGTTAGAATTCCGGAACAGGAACACTGGAGCGATGCAAACTAGCTCCCTAAACTTCAAGGAGGCTTCCTTACTCCTAGTACCGATCCCGTCGTTCGTAACGCCTGCAGAAAGATGCAAAACAAAGTCAGATATACACCTTTACCAAAAACAAAGTTAGATAACTTCCTTTTTTCCACATGAAGTTGCAGTTAATAACCTTGCTACATTCTATCCTTGTTTGAAGACAACAATCAGTGTTACCACAATAGCAAGAGATAATTAAGAAAGCAGCTCTTTGGAGTTCCATTAATACATGCTAACTGAAGTAGAAGTAAACGTACCCAGATCGATCATAATCCCTAGAACTTCCCCTTGGTGAACGTGACCTGCGGTGGCTTCTGGAATCATAACTACGAGACCGTTCGGAATCTCGTTCTCTCTCCCTGTCATGGTAGCGATCATGGCTTCTTCTGCGGTCATAATCCCTGTCACGGCTACTGCTGCGGTCTCCTCTGTAGCGATCCCTGCTCGAAGCCCTGGCACGTTCCCCGCTCCTTTCCCTGGACCTGGTGTTAAGAGTATATTAGATCAAGCTTTGAAGACTACTAGCAGTTCTACAATATCATAAATAGAAATACTGATAGGGAAAAAATATCACCTTCTGTCATACTCAGCTCGGTCTAACTTCCGTTTTTTGTTCTTTTCTTCCTGTACATATAAAAGGAATAGAAACAAGATCATGTCACCCTCTCACATAAAAACAACCAAGCACTAATAAAACTGATCAAGTTCAGTAAAAGAAATCCAGTAAGCTTCACTCAGAAGATCACACGATTTACAAAAACAAACCTGCAGTTCAGACAATCTCTCACGAATAAGCATATAACCCATATGAAGTTTCCCTCCAAAATGATCTGCCAGGCGACGGTCACTGTGGGGCAAAAGGGAAATTAGCTATGCTGGTAACTGTAAATTATATACGTCATCATATCACAAAGTTTATGATAATTTATTAAAGCCTTAAAAACTACTTCGCATGGTAATAGTACACGTATAATAAACACGCACATTCTTTAGCTGCAAAAGTAATCCTCGTAAAAGTGGGCCCAAAAGCCTGCTGGTGAAAAAGGAGGTACATACGTCCGTCAAAAGCTGAAGAACTGTAAAAAACCCAAACTCTGCGATATCCATGGTCCTAGTAGTACAAATCGATCCAGCAGCTAAACAAGAGTTTACCTGTCATATACGCTCAAGAATGCTCCACATATGTCGCACAGGCGCAGCTTTTGATCAGTCTAAACAAAAATAGAAAAAGGGTATTATTACATAAAATACCACAATACAGCTCTGTCTATACTAATATTCCCAACAAGAATATGTGAAAAGAGATTTAGCATGTAGAGATTTTAATCATGTACACAGTACTAAAAATAAAAAACTCCCATGATATTCATGGAAAAGAATACAAGGATTTTGAACAAAACTAAACAGAAATAATGACTTTTTCACATGGAACGAGCAAGGGCAGTTCACCAAACTTACAATCTGGATATGAGTTGTCATTTTTGTAGAGTCTGGAACAGCCTGTGGTTGGGTGCTCAGCTGGTTAATAATGACAAGACAATCCTGTCAATTAAGCTGATAGAATTCTGACAAAGTTAAATATTAAAAGAAAACACCAACCTTCTTCAGAGCTTCTGCCTCATCCAACAATTTTTGAGCTTCATCAACCATTCCATTCTCACCTGTTCAACATAAAAATAAAATTGAGAGATCACTAGGCACCTCATGATATATGTAAGGAGACAAGGGTAGAACAACCATGTCAATAGAGATTTGCATTTATAACAGTCAAGGGGAGAAAAGTATTGGAAGTAAAATAATAGCAAAAGGTAAATACCTAGTTCTTCTGCCTTTTTCAGTTTCTCGTTTATCATTTCTTGTGTCCGTGCATCCGGAGCAGTTGGGGGAACAGGTGTAGTTGTTTGAGTGGCATTTTGAAGAGAATTTATTAAAGATGCACGGTCTTTGTTAAAGGCTTCAAGTAATATCTTTGCCTGGAATAATATAACAAAAAAACTGATAAATGTGTGACCTCGAATTTGTAAAGAATTATTACACAGTAAGAGGATGATTAGCAATTCAGCTATATAAAGTACCTGCTCTTCTGCCCTTTGTTCTTTTAGCTTGTCAAGCTCTTCAGTGGCCCGAATTTTTCCCTCAGTGTTACCCTCAAGATCTAGAGTACAAGGTAGATCATATGGCAAGACGAAGAAGTTAAGGTACTGAATGTACTGGGAAGAAGGCTTCGAAAAATTTGCTTTGGCATAAAGTAAACACAAAGAGAAACCAAAATGAAACTACCAGAGTAAAAAAAAATTCCAAAACAAGGATGGGATACCTAACCATTATAGGCACGATGACAAGAAAATTACTAGATTTGTCAATAGAGAAGGTCAAAGCATTTCAGGAAGGTTTGATTGTTCAGATCAAATATCCATGCGGCCATGCCTTCAGCCCTTCACAGTGACTTTAGATATTTGAGAAAACACTACATGTTCTAAGGATCTTTTCAAACACATTGTCCTGCTATTTCATTTATCATAGGAAAAAGTCCAAATTATTCCCCTCAAATTTAGCATATGTCCAGATAACCCCCTAAACTAACATTTGGTTCAATTTACTCCCTCCAACTATTTCAGTTGGTCCAATTTACAACTTTAAAAAATTTCTTTTTTTTATTTCTCTATGTACAAATTGTGTTTTAGTTTCAAATTTTGTGAAGTGATAACGACATCATATTTTGTGTTAGAAAAATACATTATGAAATTTTCAAATTATGTTTTGTACAATGTTGTATCTCTAGTGTTTATTTATTATTAAATTTTCTAAGCTATCAAAATAGTGGCGAAAAAGTAAGATAGATTTTTTTCTAATATAACTTGTGATGTCCTCTGTCACCTAACAAAATTTGATATTAAAACTCAACTTATACATGAAGAAACAAAAATAACTATCTTGTTAAGGTGTAAATTGGACCGACTGGAATATTTGGAGGTAGTAAATTGAACTAAAGGTTAGTTTAGAGTGTTATCTGGACATAGACGAAACTTGGAGTAATTTTGACTTTTTCCTTTATCATATAAACATTTTTGTTAGAGGAGGTAAAGCAAAAGGGCATTTTTTAGCCATTTGGGCATGCACTAAAACAATAGTGATTGTTAGGTTATTGGTGTGTATACTATTAATTGTGATCAAATACGCAAAATACTAAAAGAAACAAATCATACATTTCAAGAACAATATACTTTCTTGTCACCGAACAGTTCCCATGTGAAAAGTTCAAATATACTAGGCCAACTCAAGGCAAAAGAAGAAAAAACATGCTATTATCAAGATGTCACAAACGTGCCAATCTCCAAATAGCATTAAGCATATAATAGAGTAAGCAAATCATATGTGTGAACACAAACTTCTTTATTGTTGCAAGCCATGATGGAACACAAAAAAAACGATGACCAAACTTACCAAAACCATCAATATCCTTCATCTTATGCCTAATTTGTTTGGATAACTCCATTACTTCTTTGGTCTGCATTAAGCACACACAAACTTCATTGCTCAGTTTATCCAAATAACTGAACAGTCAATGTTAGTTTGGCGGGAACAGAAGTAGAATAACAGAATGTACCTGTGTGACCTCCGTGACAGAAATAGCAATAGCTGCCTTAGCGTCCTCCTCCTCCAAACGCTTAAGGGCTCTCTGAATCTTCCTTTCACACTCAACAATTAGTCTTTCAATGGTTTCTTCCAATTCACGGTCATAGTTATCTGTACCTTTGGCTTTGGCTTCTTCATATCTATTGACACACTCAGGAAGACATAGAACTGAGTAATTTCAACCAATTGCCAACATACAATTAAGACAAGAATGGTAATAAGGGTGGGGGATGTAAGCCAACAACTCTGCACTATTTAACAACAAATACTGAACCTCCAGGAGTTCCCAGTTTCACTCAAGACCACAATAATCCACAAACAGAGCCACACCTAGTTATCCAGCAGATTCTTTGATCACCAATTCAAACCATTTGAACCTAATGTGTGCACAATGCCACAAATGATGATAATTAAGACAAAGTTCATTGATTAGAAAAAATAGACAAATATCATGGGGGCCTCAGAGTTCACTGCTGGCCCTAGCCTCAGGGAATGCATCAAAACAACCGTAAGAGCCCAAGTCACTAATGTTGGTTCACATTGTTTAGCAAGAGGAAACTCGATTCTGAAGCATCCATAAAGCAACCCCATTGCCTAGATCATTGCAAATATGAAGCTACAACACAATGCTAACCTAACAAAAGATTGTATGCTGCATCTTAATCATATGAAAGTCACAAGATAAAAAAAATTGTGCAGTAGCATAGCATGTGCAGCCCTCAGGCCACAAATTGCAAACTAATATCGTAATATCGAATTCATTAGACTTGTCCAATTCATTTCACCATCACCTCAGAAATACCGACCGAGTATAGACTGTAACTTCCTACCAAACCATTAGGCAGACCAAAAAAAAAAGAATCAAATGTAATTTTATTTTATGAATCGTTGAATTGGCTTTTACACATGAAGCCTCACTCAAAAACTAACCCCCACAAACAAATACACAAAATAAAGTAACTCTTGGCTTGGAAGGATACTCTTTGCGCAGTTGCAGCGAGTGCAGCTTCGGGCACGGGCCCATGTCCATCTTCTGCAAAACACAAACAAATAAAAATTAAAAATCGCCACCAAAACCCAGGAACCGCGCGACAACCCAACCCAGATCTACTCGAACGTTCCAGATTAGTGAGGTTATGGAATGAGGGGAACAAGGGCAGTAGGACACATACGGTAAGCTGGAAGAGGTCGTGGGGGCAGAGGCCGGCGAGGTAGAGGCGGCAGACGTCGCGATCGTAGTACTTGCGGCTGACCTCCCGCACGTCGCCGTTGCGGTTGGCGCCCATGAGCTGGTCGAGCTGCTTCCGGATGGCGTCCATGTCGCCGTGCGTGGGACTTCGCTCCCGTCCCCTAGCCTAGGGTTTTTGCTTGCGAAGAGGGCGAGACCGGGCGGCGGCAGCGAATCGGGACCGTTTGGCGAATCAGGCTTCCGAGAGGAGGAAGACGGATACAAAGATGGGATTGGGTTGGAATACTGCTGGATGCCTCTAGAGCGTGGCGGTGGTTCGAGTTGGACACGAGCGGCAGGAGCCCCAGGCCCCAGCACGGCTCGCGCTCGACAAAGCGACTTTGGCTTGTAGGAGTTTTTTTTTTTTTTTTTTTGAAAAATTGTCATCAATTTTGTAAGCCTCGTGACATTTGAACTTTCATTTGTGCATCTTCCAAAACTTTACATTAAAATATTGCTTCAATTTAAAGGCCACGTTTTGCTTATAGACTATAATTTCACAAGAAAGTTGTAAAAAAATTTAATGCTAAAGTCCAGATTCTTAGGGCTTGATTGGTTCCTAAATCCTAAGGTCAGTTTCAATAGAAATTTATCAGAGTTTCATTTGCATTTAATAAGCTGCTACATAACCTTTTTTTATAATGTGACATGTGACGATTTTAAGAAATGAGAGAAGATATGAGTTTTTTTTTTGCGACTGAGAATAAATGAATGGAATTCTCTTGGTACGATTATCAACTCTCTATAAGTCATGAATTAAATGTCTATGAAACCATAAAATAAAACTCTTCATTAAGAGTGGATGTTTTATCCAGGTTTCATTTCATTTTATATGACACGATAGTCTTAAAAACAACATCACGGAACTCTCTACTGAGGTTAGCCTAAAGGTTACCTAGCTCATACCTTAGAGCGATGCCCTCGCCGACCATGCTTTATACATGCAAGTTTGTATGTTTGCTGCTACCTAGCCTAGTGCACTAGAAACTATTTTTGTTGCATGAACTGATGTACAAATATATATGCTATAGTTTTGTTTGCTCATACATACAAACATCTCGCTCCGACAGAGCTAATTTTATGGGGAAGGAGGATTTTTTCTGCATCCTAGGAGCTAGACTGTGCGACCGCTTTTGGATCCCTCAATTAAGCTAAACCATTAATTCGCCCAACCATTCAAGCAAAATGGCTCATCCACCGAGCCTATCCATACCAGAATGGCAACTACTGCTTTTGGATCCCCTCAATCAAGATAAACCATTAATTCACCCAACCACTCGAGCAAATGGCGCATCCACTGAACCTATCCATACCAGAAATGACAAACCAATTAGACTCTTAAAGATCCCATATTTTAGGGCAACTTTTTGTTTTTAGTCTATAGGACGAAGCAAGAAGCCTGAAATATAATTCTGTTGCACAGGGAATAACATGGAATAGCATGAAATATGGTTCAATCCATGCACATCCAACCTAGCAATCAAAACCCTAAAACCATAACTCCTTGATTATTTCTTGATTGTTCGCTATTACCCATCAATGTTGTTCATGCATTGTCTAAAATTGGAAGTGTGGCTAGCCTTTTTCGTGGATTGAATGATAACACTAATACCTTAAAGATATTACATGTTTGCTAAGTGTTGAACAAGATATTAATTTTTATTGTATTCTCTATATTGGTGATATGCTTAATTGGTTAAATCATTATGAAGCAAGACTCTTCCATATGTGATTGACAATCTGTTTCTATTGTAATGGCATACATTTATATTATGGAGTATCCTTATTCCTTAAGGGCTTGTTTGGTTAAGTGGATTGAGCCCAAAAATTATTTCCACTAATCAAAGCTATACAAATTAGATCATCAATTCGGCTAGGAATTGTTTCAGACGACCGTTCCTGGTCAAACGAACATGCCCCAAGTGATCATATTGGATAATCTCTAGCAGCATAAGCAACATGCCTCAACGGCCCAACCCAAGCGGTCCACGCCCCGGCCCTCCCGCCCCTCCGGTCACGGGCTCGTCGACTCGCCGGTCTCAAGTCTCCTCACCGCTGCGCTGCCTCTGGTCCTCTGGGTGATCACGTCACGTCGCCGCAACCAAGCTCCCGACCCCCGAGTCCCGACGACGAGCGACGACGACCTGCCTTGTTCAGTTGTAAGCGCAGCACCCAACCTCCGGCCCCTAAGCCTCTGAACCGGCCCGAGTGCTCGGGTCATCGAATCGCGTTCTTCTTTTAATTTGTGCCTCGAGAGTGCGGTGCTCCAATTCGATCCCAGAGGCTCCATACAGTGCCCTGTTAGGGAGATAGCTTGCGTCTAGTTTTCTTCCGTATTTCACTTTAGTTGTTGATGGCCCTGACCCGGGCGGCGCAGGACTCTCGGAGATGGTTCTAGCCATCGATTCCCTGTTCCTGCTTATGACTGGGTGTTGCAGAAGATTTCGCCCTGGGACTTTGATTTATCTTGAGATTGTTTCACGTTTATTTATATACTAATAGTGTTAATTGCCATGAATTTCCTTCAGTGTTCAAGGATAGATGTTGACTTTGTTTCTAAATTTATATATTATGTGTCAGCTTCCTTCTCTCAAGACACTTTTGTTGTACCAATTGAAGCATACTGTTCAGATTTTTATTGGACAGACTTATGAGTGCGGTGGAAGAATATGGCTATAGTTCACGGTGTGACCTATGCGACACCGAGGTTGTACATAGCAGGCAGAACTCCTGTTCCGTGGATTGGCCACAACTTCAGTGGACAGCACCACGGGCGATATATTCAAGAGCGCATCTTCTGTAGTTGCTGCTGTGAAGACCAAGCTAGAAAATTATCTGCTCGTGAGAACTGAATCGCTTATTCGTGAGTTTGTGGATGGAGCCCAGGATCATTCAGATCATTTGATGAAAGCGTCCACCAGGCCGACCGAGTTTCTATTAGACTTGATTGATGACTTCGTGGCTTCCAAAAGGAACTTACTGAGCCATGTGTCTGGGTTTTTGTCTAGCGAAAGCCGCTTGAACAAAATTAAAGATTTTATGCAGAAGATGGAGATGGAGAATGTGTGGACACTGGACGTAAGGCAGGCTACTGCAAAGACTATTCTTGAAAGCATAGACATGAAATGTATTTTCCACTGTCCTAAAAATTTGTTGAGCAAGATAAGCTGGCTGACCATAGAAGTCAGTGCAAATTTAGAGTAGTGGACTGCAAAAATGATGGATGCTCAGTTTCACTTTCTGCCATTCATATTGAGGAGCATGATTCCATGTGTCTATTTAAGGCCCTGCCATGTGAGCAGTTGTGCGTGCAACATGTTATGCGTTGCGAGATGGACAAACATTGTGCAACAATTTGCCCTATGAAGCTTATTAACTGTCCTTTCTACCATGTTGATGTGAAACAGCCTTTCCACAAGGTAATCTTGAGAATCACTGTTCGAAGCTACTTCAAACGCATCTGTTGTATGTTCTCCAAGCAAGTACAAAAATGCTGCCGTTAATGATATGAATCAACGATTACAACTCCTTGAGAAGGTTAGTATAATCTTTATTTGACCCTCTTTAACTGGATTTAAACTGTACCGTCCTATAGAAGTTTGAATGTATATGCAAAACCCATTTTTAGTTTAGTTTCCTATTTTGCCTGATGTATGTAAGCTCTGAGTTAAAAAATAAAACTGATGGTTATTTAACTCAACAACTAGAAGCTGTGAGTAATTGTTGAACCAGTGAAAGAGTAAACATGTTTATTAGAAGGCAACTGTATGCCTCTATGTGCTGGCATAGCTTTGCCAAAGCGATCAATGTGCTGGAGTAGGTGATATATTTCACACTAAGGTGTAATAATTGGTTCCTACTAAGTCTTGCAACTCGTACTATGTTTTACGGTTTTCTAAACAAGAGATATGGTTTGATTATTCTTTAATATTGTTACGGCTCAGTCACTTAACGAAATATCTGAGGCTTTAGATGTTAGTGTTAGATGTATAGATGCATATAGCTGCACTCTTGTTTTTCCTTCACTTGGAGGGTTTATTTGCATATGTACACACACATGTATATCTTTCCTCTTTGGTCTGGAATGGAATTTGGTTGGCCATATTCTTCTAACATGGTATCGAGCTAGGGTTACCGATCCGTCCAACCCCGCCGCCGCTGCATCCTGCCGAGTCCGCCGCCGCCGCATCGGACTCCCGCCCTGCGCCCGCGCGTCCGCCGGGGCATCGCGGCCGCCCGGACCCGCGCGGCCGTCCGCGCGCGCCTCGCGTAGCCCGCGTCCGTCGTCCGCGCGGCCCGTGCTCGCCCTGCACTCGCGCGGCCGCCCCGTCTTCCGAGCTCGAGGGCCCCGCGTGCGCCACCTCTGCTCTCTCGCGCGGCCAGGCTCGCGGGCTTCCGCTCCCTCACGCGTCTTCCGCTCGGCCTTCCGCTCCCGAGCGCTCCGCTGCATCGGCCTCCCGCTCTCGAGCGCTCGGTGACTCCTCTGTTTCTTCTTTGAGTTTGTTCCTCTGTTTCCCTTCTTCAAAAAAAAGAGACAGTGAGAGCAGTAATAGAGTTGCTGCTTCCTTCTTCATGGCGTCCCCCAGTCGCACTCGTCCTGGTGCTATTCCTGTCCCCAAGTGTCCGGTCATCTTCAACGGCACAAATTGGGGCGATTTTGTTTTCCATATGGAGGTCCACATGGACGGCCAGCTGCTGTGGGGGTACCTTACGGGGGATCGGGTGTGTCCTGCATGTCCTGCTCTTCCGATGCAGCCCACATATCCTCCTGATGCTGATGATGCCACCAAGCATGCTCTTCTAGATGCTTTTGAGGCTCAGATGGAGACCTATCAATCTGATCTTGGTCTCTATGAGACTTGGCTGCGTGAGGAAAAATCTGCCAAGGCCATCTTACTTGCGAGCATGGAGATTGATCTCGCCCGGTCTCTCAGAGGCCTTGCCACCTCCCACCTCATGTGGGATCACCTCTGTCGTAGTTATGAGATCCGCAATGAGGCTATGTACCTTGCTGTTGTTGAGGAGGCTCAGTCACTTCGCCAGCTCGACTCTACAGTTGAGGACTTTCACCGTAAGATGATTGATGTCTGGCATCGCCTGGACAACTTGGGTGCCGAGTTTTGTGGTGGTGGTACTTGTCAGTGCTGCGACCGCCACCGGGCCCAGCGGGACACACTTCGCCTTCACGAGTTTCTCTCTCGGCTGCGTCCAGAGTTCGAGACTATTCGGGCACAGCTACTGACTCGTCGTCCGCGCCCCTCACTCACAGAGGCGATGCCTGAGCTACGAGCTGAGGAGACTCGACTTCGGACTGGGGGTGTGAGCCGTGCTCAGCCACAACCCTCTGTCCTAGTGGCCTCACCTTCACCAGTCTCTCCGCCTCCGTCCCAGTCTCCGGTGGTGGCGGGGGTTCCTTCTGGTGTGCAATGTGGCTACTGCAAGCTCTATGGTCACGAGGAGAAGGACTGTCGCAAGAAGCAGCGCAACCGCTACGGCCGTCGTGATAGGCGCTCCTCCCAAGGCTCTGGTGCCTCTTCTACTCCGCAGGGTACTCGCTCTGTGTCCGCAGCGGAGCAGGAGGTTCTCGCCATGTTTCGTCGTCTCACTACCGCAGCTCAGGCCTCTCCTCATGGGACTACAGCTCAGGCTTCTAGTTCCACACCACCTCCTCCTCCTTCGTCAGGTATATCACCCCCGTGGTTCCTTGATTCGGGTGCCTCTTTTCACATGACACCAAATACCACACACCTATCTTCTCTATCCTCGCCTGATTTGCCTGTTGTTGTTCGCACTGCCGATGGCACCTCTCTTCCTGTTGCTGGGAGAGGTGTTCTTTCCACTTCTTCTTTTGAGGTTCCTTCTGTTTCGCATGTTCCACAACTCACCATGCAACTTTTATCTGCGGGTCAAATCACTGATCATGGTTGTCGCATAATCCTTGAATCTGATTCTTGTTGTGTTCAGGACCTTCGTACGAGCCTTTTGGTGGGAACTGGGCCTAGGCGTCGGGACTCACAACACCTATGGGAGCTTGATTGGTTGCGTCTTCCTTCACCCGCTTCACCCGCTTTGACTCCCCCATCGCCTGGTTCTTCAGCTTCAGCATCAGCTGCTTCATCCACCGCCTCTTTTGTGGAGTGGCATCGTCGTCTTGGCCACCTTTCTGGTTCTCGATTGTCCAGTCTTGTTGGTAGTGGTGTCTTAGGTTCTGTTTCTGGTGACACTGCTCTACATTGTACGGGTTGCAAACTTGGCAAACAGTTGCAACTCCCCTATCCCTCTAGTGAGTCTAAATCCCAGAAACCGTTTGATCTTGTTCACTCTGATGTATGGGGCCCTGCCCCCGTAGTTTCAAAAGGAGGGCGATCATATTATGTTTTGTTCATTGATGACTATTCGAGATTTACTTGGATTTATCTGATGTCCTCTCGAGGCCAATTTCTGTCTATTTATCAACAATTTGCTACCATGGTCCGTACCCAATATAATTCTCCCATTCGTGTTTTTCGTGCGGACTCTGCTGGTGAGTACATTTCCACTGCCCATCGCTCCTACCTTGCTGTTGACGGTTCTTAAGTATCAATTATAACCATCAAATAAATAAAGAAAAGGACCTATATGCAAGCAACACCTAGAATTAGGGTTTGATCTAACAGAATTCCACGAGTTTTGCTGTTTATCTATTTCTGCAGGGGGTTATCAGGAAATACGGAAGAAAGGCCCACATGTCGGATTAATGACGGGATATTAACCGAACACGTAATTATCTTACATCTAGAAGATTCCAGAAGCCACGGAAACGAACGGGAGCCGTAACGGGCCAGGACACAGGGCGCCCGCCCTGTGCCCTAGGGCGCCCGCCCTGCCCCCGGGACCAATCAGGTCGAGTCTCGCGGATTATGCTCCACCGCCTTTGAGGATCAAGAAAAACCGTAGGATGAAGGTCGGTTTGATCCGACGGTCCAGATTCATCCAAAAGGGCTATATAAGCAAGGCCCCTGACCCCTGGTGGAGAAGACCTCAATTTATTATTCAGTTGCATATCTCTAGTTAGGGTTTAGAGAGATAGGTTCCCTCTAGGGTTCCCACCTCTTAGGGCTTAGCATCCAATGTGAAAGTAGAATTAGTTCTACTAGATTGAGAGAGATAGAGTGGAGGTGTAGATCGGAGGAAGCCGGCCTGTCGGTGTCTACTCCGAGGTTGTACCTGCGGGAGCAAGTTCTTCTAACCCGATGCTTGTTCTCAGAATTCTTCAGTATTTCGACTTCTAAATTCTAGTAAGTTCTTTGTTTTATTGTTCTTTGGTTTATGAGTTTACTTTGATCTCTTCGCGTAGAGTTTAGAGTAATCATCTCTAGCGTAAACGTGGTGTTTAAGCTAGGATACTCATAGATATCCCCTCGTCTAGCCGGACCATGGTAGTAGCGAGGAACGTGACAATTCCGAGTTACCTTTGTATTCCATATCCCGTTAGCAGGATCGATAGGGTTTATAGGTGCGGGTTGAACATCCTTTGTGGTGTCTAGATTCCGTAAACCTCCCCAATAGAACAGTAGATCATCCTTACCAAGGTTAGAAGAAGAGTGCGGTTGTAGTCTTCTCTATACATCACTCACATCGAATCATAGTGGTTGTAGCCTAAAGGTTAGTAGTAATAGATTTGGTTAGTCAGATGCACTCTTTCTCCTAAAGGTAAAAATATAAATACGATACCCAGGATAACATCTCGGGTGAAGTGCTCACCGATATCCGTGCGCTTGCGGATCCTATTTCCTAATTGCATTACCAAATATCAACAAGCATTTCTGGCGCCGTTGCCGGGGAAAAAGACGGTTTGCTGAGATAACCTTGAGTCTTACTACTAGCTTGTATTCATACTTTTTATTTTCTTATCTTTTTCATTCTTTCTTTTTCTTTTTACCAAAAATGGAAAACCAAGGTTCTATATCTATCTTTGATGCCGCAACACCTTCAGCAACTGACCTTTTACCATGGGAGTCATCACAGCCTATCCAAACATCCCAGTATAAGTTAAGTTCAAGGTTGATTGCGATGATTCAAAATTTATCTTTTTCGGAAAAGGAAGACGAAAACCCTTACCTTCATATTAGAGATTTTGAGCAGACATGCGATTGTCTTCGCATTGATAGCATCTCTGATAAGACTTTACGTTGGAAGCTTTTTCCTTTTTCTTTAAGAGGAGAAGCTAGACGATGGTATAGTCAGAAGGTAAGTCAACAGCAAGGTGAATGGGGAGTTTTAAGAGCCAACTTTTGTCTAGATTTTTATTCCCTTGACCGTACTGGTGACCTTAGACTCGAAGTCCTATCTTTTAAACAAAAAGATAATGAAACTTTGGGGAAATCCTGGAAACGTTTTTCTGATCTTTTAGAATCTGGTCCAAAACTTTTGCTTGAAGACACTGTTCTTTTATTTCACTTTTTTCGAGGTCTTAAGAAAGATAATAAACAAATGCTGCATACTATGGCTAGAGGTTCTTTCTTTCGTATCCCTACTGATGAAGCTAAGGGGATCTTGAATAGAATCCTAGAAGCTGAGATGGATAATGCCCTCCATGATAAAACCTACGAAGCCGAAGTAGACACTCTGCCAAATTTTTCATCTACTTTAGCTATCCCAGGTTCTGAGCCACAAAAGGAAGAAATTCTACCATCTGATTTCATGCCAGACATAGAATCCGATCTCTTTGCCGATTTTGGAAACATTTCAAACTACCATTCTATAGACCGACCCCAAAACGGCCAATTTAGCATTTGTTTACCAAGTGAACGTCAATTGAGAGAGCTTATCTCGGTTATGAGTAGCGAATGGTTAGAGGAGTCAGAGCTTTCCTCTGAAGTAATCCGAGTGGACACACCCTCTATAACTATACGCTGTGCTTATAATTCTGATCAATTTAACGCTCTCTATAATCCTGTTGTGGGGATCAATATTATGTCCGAAGCTTTTGCACTTAATTTATTTAGGAAACTTGTTTTAACCCCCACAACAAAGGTCATAAAGGAATCTTCGGGACGATTAGTCCCCAGTCTTGGAATTATTAATGTCCTACCCTTTATGGTAGAAGGCTCCATGGTTCATTTGAACTTTTATATCTTTGATATATGGGGTTTTGACCTACTGATTGGACAACCTTTTAGAAGACTCCTTTATGAAGGTCAAACTGGAAAGCTCCACATTTCCTTGGGAAAGGATTTTAAACTTCCAATTATAATAACTCACTCCTTGAATAATAAGACCGAGCCATATCTTTTGCCTGATCCTATGGAGGAGGTAAAGGCTGCATCTCTAGAACTTTTAGATGATCCAGACTTAGAAGAGGAAGCCCCCTTCTTCACTGAAGAAGAGGCCGAACCTTCTGAACCTGAACCCTTAGATGAGTTTGCAGAAACACCTAGACCCCCCATAGAACTCAAAACTTTACCACCCGGTCTTACCTATGCTTTCCTAAACAATAATCCAGAGTTTCCTGTGATCGTTAGTAATAAACTCACTCAGGAGCAAACTCTGCGATTAATGACCATTCTTGAAAAACACCACTCTGTTTTCGGCTACTCACTTCAAGATCTCACAGGAATCAGTCCTATGATTTGTACCCATCGTATTCCGACAGATTCTTCTGTTACATCCTCTCGAGAGCCTCAACGTAGACTTAATAACGCGATGAGAGAGGTAGTTAAAAAAGAAGTTATAAAGTTGCTGCATGCAGGGATTATATATCCTGTGCCGCATAGTGAGTGGGTAAGCCCTGTTCAAGTTATGCCTAAAAAGGGAGGCATGACTGTTGTTACTAATGATAAGAATGAGCTAATTCCGCAACGCACCGTCACTGGGTGGCGGATGTGCATAGACTATAGAAAACTTAATAAAGCCACGAAAAAGGATCATTTTCCTTTGCCTTTTATAGATGAGATGCTTGAGCGGTTAGCAAAACACTCGTTTTTCTGTTTTCTAGATGGATATTCAGGGTATCACCAGATCCCTATCCATCCTGATGATCAAAGCAAAACCACTTTTACATGCCCATATGGAACGTATGCTTATCGTAGAATGTCTTTTGGGTTATGTAATGCACCAGCTTCTTTTCAAAGATGTATGATGTCTATATTTTCTGATATGATTGAAGAGATTATGGAAGTTTTCATGGATGATTTCTCAGTTTATGGAAAAACTTTTGATAGTTGTCTTGAGAACTTAGATAAGGTTTTGCAAAGATGTGAATAAAAGCACTTAATCCTTAATTGGGAAAAATATCATTTTATGGTTAGAGAAGGAATAGTGCTAGGACACCTAGTGTCTGAAAGAGGTATTGAGGTAGATAGAGCTAAAATTGAAGTAATTGAACAACTACCTCCACCTGTGAATATAAAAGGAATTCGAAGTTTTCTTGGCCATGCTGGTTTTTATCGCAGATTTATAAAAGACTTTTCATTTATTGCGAGACCACTTACTCTTTTGCTAGCCAAGGATGCTCCTTTCGAATTTGATGATGCATGTCTAAATTCTTTCAATTTATTAAAGCAAGCACTCATCTCTGCACCAATCATTCAACCCCCTGATTGGTCGTTGCCTTTTGAAATTATGTGTGATGCTAGTGATTATGCTGTGGGGGCAGTTTTGGGACAAACTAAAGATAAAAAGCATCATGCAATTGCTTATGCAAGTAAAACTTTGACAGGAGCTCAACTTAATTATGCAACCACTGAAAAAGAGCTTCTGGCTGTTGTTTTTGCCATTGATAAATTTAGATCTTATTTAGTTGGAGCTAAGATAATTGTTTACACTGATCATGCTGCACTAAAATATTTGCTCACTAAGAAAGATGCTAAACCTCGCTTAATCAGATGGATTTTATTACTCCAAGAATTTAACTTAGAAATAAAAGATAAAAAAGGAGTAGAAAATTCTGTTGCTGATCACTTGTCTAGAATGTACTTTAAGAATTCACAGGAACCCCCCATTAATGACTCACTCCGGGACGACATGCTTTGCGGGATTAACAGATCTGACCCCTGGTATGCAGATATTGTTAATTTTATGGTTTCAGGTTATGTACCACCCGGAGCAAACAAGAAGAAGGAGTTCTCACCCGGAGATAAGGTATTACTTTTTAATTCCAGGGTGAAGCTTTTCGGGTATGGAAAGCTCCGGAGGAAATGGGAAGGACCATTCAAGGTA
This sequence comes from Saccharum hybrid cultivar R570, assembly GCA_038087645.1. Classification (NCBI taxonomy): domain Eukaryota; kingdom Viridiplantae; phylum Streptophyta; class Magnoliopsida; order Poales; family Poaceae; genus Saccharum; species Saccharum hybrid cultivar. The sequence continues at coordinate 6,913,727 of JAQSUU010000198.1, forward strand.
ATTCATTCATCATCCCACGGAGCTATCACACTTCAAAATGACGAAGGTACGTTATTCAAGGTAAATGGTCAACGTCTTAAATTATTTTTAGAGCCCAATAAAGAATTAGAAGAAATAGACGTGATCAATTTTTACCTTCCAATTAAAAATTAAAGCCCGACGCTTTTAATTTGACGTTTTTGGGCCAAGTATATATTTTTCGGGATAAAAACACGGTGAGAAACACGCTCGAGAAAGCAGGCTTGTAGAGGAGCCGGACATAGGGCGGGCGCCCTGAGGATGAGGGCGGGCGCCCTGCCCCTGTCTCCCCTCGGCCCCAGACTTCTCCCACGCGATAACCTCGCCCGTTGCTATCTGGAAAATTTCGTCCTCGGTTTGTTTCGCAAACATGACGGCGAGAAGAGTCCCGACCATGCACGAGAGCAGTTTTTACCCCCTATATAAACAGACCCCCAACGTCAGCTTTTAGCACTAATTCATTCAAGCCTTCTCTCCTTCCTCAAATTAGATCTTGCTTAGTTCCTAGCTGCTCCAATGGCCGAGAAGTTCCACGTCGATTGGGAAGTCGTCCCCTACGACCTCAACAAGAAGCCCAAGGAGGATCCCGACGCCTACGCTCTCGTCCCGGCCAACACAGAGCGACAGCTAGAAGCCATGCCACCACGTCAACGCAGCTCTGCCCAATCCTACTTTGCTCGCCCAGTTCTTACCGCACCTACGCAGCCCCTATTGCTCGAAGGCTCGCCATCATCGTCAAAGGGGAAGGAGATCATCAAGGTACCAGCCGGAACAAAGATCCTGCCGCCAAAACCCAATGAGCGGATCATCGGAGTGAAGACCAACCGGAGCGGCGAGATCTCTAGTGTCCGCTATACCACGGAGGAGAGACCTTACTTCGAGGGTGTTAGGGCAGCTAAGGTCCGCTTCGTTCCTCCGAAGGAAGCACCCAAGCATGCTCTTAATGCTTTCGAGACACCTCCCAAGCGCCGCAGGACCATTGCAGATGTGGATGAGGAGCTACGGGTGATCAAGAACAGCATTATAGAAATTCAGAACTCCAATATCTCTATGGATCGGAGGACCTTCAACCATAACACTACGATCCTAAAGCTACGGGATGACCTTGCCGACGTCAACAAGAGGATCGATGAGTTAGAGCATAGTCTTAGGAGGCGTGAGCGTCGCTGAGCTATCTAGATTAGATCTTGGGGCTATATATGTCTTAGTTATTATTAGATTCGATTAGGTTCGCTTATAATCAGTTTAGATCTATTATATTCGGTTATTATTATTATTCGGTTGTAATAAATGCCTCAAGATTAATAAAGATTATTATTAGTATGTCTTGTGTGTCTCTACTTTACTTTTGTGCAAGAAAGCAGAAAACAAGTATGGGGGAGATTCCCTGACATGTCACACACACTTCGATCGCACCACTCCATGAACCAGGTACACACTCTGCACACTTTTATTACACACTTACACACTCACCTTAGTTTGTGCAGAATTTTATCTCTCTAAACATGATAAATTAAAAGGATAAAAATGCTTATAATCATGATCAATCTCACTCTGTGATATTTCCTAGAAACCTGCAATTATTAAAATTATTTCAAAACCCTGTGTTGCTAAAAGTCATTGTGGAATAAGAGATGGTAAGGGTATGAGTACCTTATTCTTAGTATCTTTATTGCTTGGAGAATTTGTTTTAAAAATCTCAAAATTATAGCTACCATCCTCAAGTTTTATATGCCTGCTAAACATAAAAATATTAATTAAAGCTATCTGCTTTGTATTGAGTTTGTTCAAAACAAGTTAGACCCTTGTTGAGAGATTTATCATACTCCTAAGATCAAGACATTTTTATTCAGAAAGATTTACTCTTCCGAAGTATTATTGCGTTAGAGGCATGGGCTATGCAAAATTATAAATATATCGAGGAAATAAAAAAGGAGCAAGTGCTCGATAACCTCGTGGAAAAAATGGACAAGTGTCCGACAGTAGAATTAGGGGTACCTCGGTATCCACCCAAAATGAAAAAAAATGAGATATGATAAAAATATGATGGAAAGAAAATGATAGCCCATGGTCCCTCTAATAAGCAATATGCCAGTAAGAGTGACAAGTTTTTAATTTTCAAAATCTTTGATCTAAGAGTATGGCATTCTTCTCCTCGGATCCGGTTTTGACCATACAATAAATGCAAGGTATGTATGCTTAAAGAATTATTTTTGCAAAATCAAAACAGCCTCAGAGAGAGATATAAAAGATAATGAGTGACTCTGAGAGCACCTATGAGGATAAAGGTATGCTAAGTTTTTCTTTTCAAAAATATGTAAAAACTCCTAGTGATAGGGATTAAGAAGAAGAAATGCTCTTTACTCTGACCATATATTTCCCTGACTATAAGTGCACAGTGGATTTTTACAACACCCTGCAGGTATGAAAGAATGTTTCAACCCCAGATGTTTTATTAACCAACCTTTTCTCGAGGACGAGTAAAAGCCTAAGTATGGGGGTGTTTGTTGACGGTTCTTAAGTATCAATTATAACCATCAAATAAATAAAGAAAATGACCTATATGCAAGCAACATCTAGAATTAGGGTTTGATCTAACAGAATTCCACGAGTTTTGCTGTTTATCTATTTCTGCAGGGGTTATCAGGAAATACGGAAGAAAGGCCCACATGTCGGATTAATGACGGGATATTAACCGAACACGTAATTATCTTACATCTAGAAGATTTCAGAAGCCACGGGAACGAACGGGAGCCGTAACGGGCCAGGACACAGGGCGCCCGCCCTGTGCCCTAGGGCGCCCACCCTGCCCCCGAGACCAATCAGGTCGAGTCTCGCGGATTATGCTCCACCGCCTTTGAGGATCAAGGAAAACCGTAGGATGAAGGTCGGTTTGATCCGACGGTCCAGATTCATCCAAAAGGGCTATATAAGCAAGGCCCCTGACCCCTGGTGGAGAAGACCTCAATTCATTATTCAGTTGCATATCTCTAGTTAGGGTTTAGAGAGAGAGGTTCCCTCTAGGGTTCCCACCTCTTAGGGCTTAGCATCCAATGTGAAAGTAGAATTAGTTCTACTAGATTGAGAGAGATAGAGTGGAGGTGTAGATCGGAGGAAGCCGGCCTGTCGGTGTCTACTCCGAGGTTGTACCTACGGGAGCAAGTTCTTCTAACCCGAGGCTTGTTCTCAGGATTCTTCAGTATTTCGACTTCTAAATTCTAGTAAGTTCTTTGTTTTATTGTTCTTTGGTTTATGAGTTTACTTTGATCTCTTCGCGTAGAGTTTAGAGTAATCATCTCTAGCGTAAACGTGGTGTTTAAGCTAGGATACTCATAGATATCCCCTCGTCTAGCCGGACCGTGGTAGTAGCGAGGAACGTGACAATTCCGAGTTACCTTTGTATTCCATATCCCGTTAGCAGGATCGATAGGGTTTATAGGTGCGGGTTGAACATCCTTTGTGGTGTCTAGATTCCGTAAACCTCCCCAATAGAACAGTAGATCATCCTTACCAAGGTTAGAAGAAGAGTGCGGTTGTAGTCTTCTCTATACATCACTCACATCGAATCATAGTGGTTGTAGCCTAAAGGTTAGTAGTAATAGATTTGGTTAGTCAGATGCACTCTTTCTCCTAAAGGTAAAAATATAAATACGATACCCAGGATAACATCTCGGGTGAAGTGCTCACCGATATCCGTGCGCTTGCGGATCCTATTTCCTAATTGCGTTACCAAATATCAACACTTGCTGAGCAGGGTACCCTTGCCCAATTTTCATGTCCTGGTGCTCATGCTCAAAATGGTGTTGCGGAGCGCAAACATCGCCACATTCTTGAGACTGCTCGTGCTCTCTTGATCTCCTCTGCCCTTGCTCCTCATTTCTAGGCTGAGGCGGTCTCCACGGCTGTTTTCCTCATAAACCGCCAACCCTCCACCTCTCTTAAGGGTAGCACTCCCTATGAGCGTCTTTTTGGTAGCCCTCCTTCCTATAGTCATCTCCGTTGTTTTGGGTGTGTTTGTTATGTTCTACTTCCACCTCGAGAGCGCACCAAACTCACTGCTCAGTCTGTTGAGTGTGTTTTTCTTGGGTACAGTACCGAACACAAGGGCTATCGTTGCTATGACCCTGTTGCTCGGCGGATGAGGATTTCTCGGGATGTCACCTTTGATGAGTCCCGACCCTACTATCCTCGTTCTCCCTCTGGTCTTTCGGACCCTGCCGAGTCTCTCTCGTTCCTCACTTTACCAGAGTGGTATCTTCCACTGTCATCTCCATCTTCGCCACCTCCTACTCCTTCACCTTCGCCACTTCCTTCAACCTCCTCCACTACACCACCGCCTTCCCCTTCGCCTTCCCCATCACCGCCTCACTCTCAACCACCGGTCTCCCCTTCCCCACCTTTGCGCCCTGCTCCACCATAGATCACTCACTACTACACTCGTCGTCCGCGCCCTGCTCCACCACTTGACTCTTCTCCGTCCGTCCTTGGACCTCTTCCTCAGCCTCCTCGCTATGACCTTCGTGACCGCGGCTCCCTTCATCCCCCGGATCGCTTTGGCTTCACTGCTACCGTCTTAGCCGAGCCTGCGACCTATCGGGAAGCTGCTTCTCATCCGGAGTGGCAGCATGCTATGGCTGAGGAGATTGCTGCTCTTGAGCGTACCAGCACCTGGGATCTTGTTCTGTCACACTCCAATTAAGGACAATATAGAGTGCATTCATCTTATGTGCGCCCCAGGAATAGTCGCACACATAAGCCGACAAATTAACAGAAGTATCATCACTGAGTACATACATAACGTTATTACATCACTTAGTTCTTACATAACAAACGGAAAGATAAATAGCATCTCTCAGGCGTAGTGTCTGATCCACAGGGAAGGACGACTGGTTGACCCAAACCTAGAAATCCTCCGGGAAGTCCTCGTAGAAACTGTCATCTGTTACCCATCCGGGATTTTACCCAAAAAACAATATAGCAACAAGTGTGAGTACATTCGTACTCCGCAAGTATAGTATGAGGATTCATGAGGCTCAAAAAGGTTAGACACGGTTGACTGCAGTTAGCATTTTTAGTAGATCAACATTTCATTATTAATCATTATTAAATTATGCTCAAGCTCCCATTTATCCCACATGATCCACTACTAGATTTAAGAAGAGAAAGCATCAGTGTGATCTCATCATCATGGTTCAACACGTATCAAGTAACCATTTATTCTGTGAGTTTTCCGGGCCGCTCGTGTCCGTGAGCACGGCTGTTATAACAGTTTAAACACTCTGCAGAGGTTGTGCATCTTTACCCGTGAGTCGTGTTACCCGTATGCCCGGGGCCCGTCGACCCCCTAACACTTCCAAGATGAGCAGGCAGGGTACACTATGAAGCCTTCCATAGGCCTCTTCTAACCAGTTAGGGCCGCTAGGTTTCCTCGGCAGGCAGATATAGAGAACCCCCCTTTCGATGGCACAATTCCCGCAGGCTATACACATCTGAACAGAGGCAGTTCTATACCCAACGTGGCAAGCCCCTCTTGCGCCCTTTCGGGTAACCTCTAACAAGTTAGAAAAGATCCTACTACTGAGCTAAAGTCAGAGCCATTTAACTCCCACGGTTGCACTGTAAGTCCCAGCTTTTGCCCTACAGATAAGTCCTTACGGAGGGTTTGGGGCAACATGATCAACATCATTTGCACCATCACCCTTTAGTTCCACTACTATCATCATGATTATCCGTTGTTTCCATTAATCAATGTGTAGATCATGTGTAGTTAGAGCACTAGCTTTCTACCCAAATGCAAATAATCCCCATAGGAATCAAGGTACAGGTCATCAATTTGCTAGGAAGTCCTTATAGTCGAGCAATATTAGACACATGCATAATGAGTATGTTATATAATGAATAGGACAACAAGGTAGGCCCATGCTATACTTGCCTTGGTTCACGAACTGCTGCTGGTCCTGCTGATCCTCGTACGCGTCCGGATTTCCGACGTACTCCTCACCGTCTGAACTCGTACAACACGAAGTACAACACGCAAATCGGAGCAGACATACAAGCAAAACATAGCTACTATTAGAACAGTACACCATCAATAAATAAATCTGAATAAAATGTTTACCAAAATCATCTACGTCTCGCTACGATCACATTGACGCGAATTGCACGAAAATCGGAGCTACAACGCAAAAGTTACGAGACATTTACTATTCCAGAAGCTAGCTATTAACTAGATTTATTTGAGAAATTCAAAAGCTATTAACAGGTCTAACAGTAGCACTATTGCGTAGATTATGAAATTACGAATCTAACGCAAGTTGAACGGGTCGAATCGGAGCTAAAACGACGATTTTATACACGTTTTACTGCAGTGGCAATTCTGTAAATAAATTGAAAATATTTCGGAATTAAAATAAAACAAATTCGGGAAATTCCTATCTGGCCGAGGACTGCGGGTTAATAAATGAAAAACACGGGGTCTCTTTAGCAAATTCTGCCCCGAAGGGGTATCGGCTGCCCACAGCCGTTGATCAAGCGATGAAGGGCTAGGAAAGAAGGGGGGAGGAAAGAGAGAGGCCGGCCGCCGGACTCAAGGAAGAAGACGGCGGCGCCGCCATGGGGCTCGCCGGAGCTGCTCGGCCGGGCACTCCAGGGCTCCATTTTCAAAAGCGAACGGACCGGAGCGAAGAGGGGAAGATGGCGAACACATTCCGGGACAGAACGCGGGCACGGGGGACGCCCGAGCGGCTCCCGCCATGGACGGCGGCGAAGAGTTCGCCGGAGCAGCGGGATTGGGTGCCAAAGTGCCCCATTCGCCAAACCAAAATCACAGGGAGGATGAGGAAGGGGTGGGGGTTCCGTTTTTGCCACTAACGCGGCCGGGGAAAGGCGCGAGGGCCACCCGCCATGGCCGGCCATGAAAGAGCTCGCCGGAGCTCACCTAGGACGGCCCTAGAGACCACCAAACGCCACGGGAGAGGGACGGGGAGAAAGAGGGGAACGTGGGGGTGCTCACCGAGCGGACAACCGGAGTCGAGGCAGCTCGGGGGCGATGACCGGCGAAGTGGGGCGGACGGCGGAGCTTGGAGACCTCGGGGCGGTTCTCTCGGGCACGGCGACGCGAGAGGGAACGGGGAAACTCAACAACTGATGCGGGTCGGCCTCGGCTTCTCTTTTTGAAGAGGTAGGGGCGCGGGGCGCTCCCACGCGCGGAGGTCGTGGGCGCGGGGGGGGTGCGGTTGCGGCTTGACCGGCGCTCAGAGCGGGGAGGCGGTTGGGGAAGACGGCGCTGACGTGCGGGACCGGGCGGTCAGCGACTGCGGGAGAGTGGGCGGCAACAGCAGGCCGAGACGGGCTGGGCCGCGGCCCAAGAGGAGAAGGGGGAGAGGGAGCGGGCCGTCGGGGAATGGGCAAGCAGGCCGAACGGCCGCTCGGGCCAGAAGGAGGGAAGAGAAAGGAAAACAAATTTCCTTTTTCTAATTTGATTTTCAATTCACATTTCCAATTGATTTTCAAATCCTTTCAAAAATTTATCAAAACCACTCATCACAAAAATACTTGTGCAACAGCATGAGTGCAAAAATAAATGATTAGCCTTATGGTTAATTTTAATTTCACAAAATTTATTATTCCCTATATTTAAATGCACACACACATAACTAATTAATTCATATTTAGCTATTTTAAAACAAAACAAAATCTTAGGGTGTTACAATTCTACCCCCCTTAAAAGAATCTCGTCCTCGAGATTGGATGATGCTTACTCAAAAAGCTGTGGATAAGACTTTCTCAGATCTTCTTCCCTTTCCCACGTAGATTCATCTTCTGAATAACGATTCCATTGCACTCTGCACATCTTTATAGTGCGACTCCTTGTAACTCTTTCTGCAGTTTCAAGAATCTTTACCGGATATTCCTCATACGTGAGATCTTCTTTAACAGTAAGCTCCTCCAAGGGAATCTGCTCTTCTGGTACCCGTAAACACTTTTTCAATTGTGAAACATGGAACACATCATGCACACCTGCTAAACTTTCTGGCAATTCCAATTGATAAGCCACTTCTCCACGTCTCTCCAGAATCTTGAAAGGTCCTACATATCTCGGTGCTAACTTGCCCTTCATATTGAATCTTCTCACATTTCTCATTGGTGACACTTTCAAATACACATAGTCACCTACTTTGAAACTCAACTCTCTCCTTCTGATATCAGCATAGCTCTTCTGTCTAGACTGTGCTACTCTCAAATTATCCCTGATCATCCTCACTTGTTCTTCTGCATTGCGTAGGACATCAGGTCCAAACACTTGGGTCTCACCTGCCTGATTCCAGAATAGAGGTGTTCTACACTTTCGTCCATATAAAGCTTCGAATGGCGCCATCTTAAGACTTTTCTGGTGACTGTTGTTGTATGAAAACTCAGCATATGACAAACTCTTATCCCAACTAGTACCATACTGTAAGGCACAAGCTCTCAACATATCTTCCAAGATTTGATTGGTCCTTTCGGTCTGCCCATCAGTTTGGGGGTGATATGCCGAACTGAAATTTAACTTGGTTCCCAAAGCACTGTGTACCTTACGCCAAAAATGTGATGTAAACTGAGTTCCTCGGTCAGATACGATCTTCTTTGGAACCCCATGTAGACATACTATTCTCTCCATATACAACTCTGCTAGCTTTGCACCACTATAAGTGGTTTTGACTGGCAAGAAGTGAGCTACCTTAGTAAGTCGGTCCACTATTACCCAGATCGAATCATATCCTTGTTGAGTGCGAGGCAATCCAGTAATGAAGTCCATACCAACTTCTTCCCATTTCCACTCTGGTATTTTCATTGGTTGCAACAATCCTGCAGGCCTTTGGTGCTCAGCTTTCACCCTTTGACAAGTATCACATATGGCCACATACTCAGCCACATCCCGTTTCAAACCATACCACCAATACTTCTCTTTGAGGTCCAAGTACATCTTGGTGCTTCCAGGGTGTATAGAATACGCAGAATCATGTGCCTCTCGCAGAATCATATCACGGATGGCTTTCACTTCAGGTACACATATCCTTTTTCCAAACCATAGAGTACCATTCTCATCCAACCGGAAACCTGGTGCCTTTCCAACCACTACCTGCTCAGCAATCTCTTTCAATTTCTCATCCTCCAACTGACCTTTACGTATCTCTTGCTCCAATGTAGGTTCTATAGTCAATTCTACTACATTATTGACAAAACCCAAGTTGAGATGTTCTATTTCAGCTCGCAACTCTGCTGGTATAAATGTCAACTGAAGTCCGTTGGCATAGCTTTTCCGGCTAAGTGCATCGGCAACAACATTTGCCTTTCCAGGATGATAATGCACTTCCAGATCATAGTCTTTAATTAACTCCAGCCAATGACGTTGCCTTAAGTTCAACTCGGACTGAGTAAAAATATATTTTAAACTCTTGTGGTCAGTGTAGATGTCACACTTATGTCCGATCAAATAATGCCTCCAGATTTTCAGAGCATGGACAACTGCGGCTAATTCCAAGTCATGGGTTGGGTAATTCAATTCATGCTTTCTCAATTGCCTGGATGCATAGGCCACAACCTTTCCTTCTTGCATAAGCACACATCCAAAGCCTAGGCGAGATGCATCACAATAAATAGAGAAACTCTTACTTAAATCAGGTAGGGTCAACACCGGGGCTGTTGTCAACCTTTTCTTTAACTCCTCAAAGTTAGCTTGACATTTGTCTGACCAAACAAATTTGGCATTCTTCTCTAATAGGGCTGTCATAGGCTTGGCTAGCTTAGAGAACCCTTCAATAAACCTTCTATAGTATCCAGCCAAACCCAAAAAGCTACGGATTTCACTAGCATTGACTGGGGCTTTCCAATTCAGCACATCTTGCACTTTACTGGGATCTACGGCTATTCCACCGTTAGAGACCACATGTCCCAGAAAAGATACTTCTTTCAGCCAGAACTCACATTTGCTCCTCTTTGCATATAATTTATGTTCCCTGAGTTTTTGTAAGACTAACCTTAAGTGTTCGGCATGTTCCTCTTCATTTTTGGAGAATACTAGGATATCATCTATGAATACCACTACAAACTTATCCAAGTACTCCATGAATACTTTGTTCATTAGGTACATAAAGTATGCAGGTGCATTTGTCAGTCCAAAAGACATCACTGTGTACTCATAAAGGCCATATCTGGTAGTAAATGCTGTCTTGGGTATGTCAGACACACGAATTTTTAGTTGGTGATATCCAGAACGGAGGTCAATTTTTGAGAACACACAAGCACCTTTCAGCTGATCAAATAAATCATCAATTCTAGGGAGTGGGTATTTGTTCTTGATGGTGACTTCATTAAGGGACCTATAATCGACACACATCCTTCGTGTGCCATCTTTCTTATCCACAAATATAACAGGTGCTCCCCAAGGTGAAGAACTAGGACGAATAAAACCTTTCTCTTGCAATTCCTTAATTTGTTTCTTTAGTTCTTCTAATTCATTTACCCCCATTCTATATGGTCTCTTAGCTATGGGTGCAGTTCCAGGTAAAAGCTCGATAAGGAATTCGATGTCGCGATCGGGTGGCATACCTGGCAATTCATCGGGGAACACGTCCGGGAATTCATCCACCACCTGGTCCTCCTGGTTAGCAACATCGCTCAGCTGATTGACGGTGGCGGTAGGTTGAGCTTGCACTTCCACTTCAACACAAATTCTATCACCACTTGGAGATGTCACAACCACAGATTTCTCCTGACATTGTATCACTGCCCTATGTTGCTTCATCCAATCCATTCCCAGGATGAGATCAATCCCAGCGGTTCTCAGAACAATTGGATTTACCTTGAAAGCTACCCCCCTTAAGAATATATTAGTAGAAGGGCTCCAATAATTTGCTGGCATGCTACCCCCGGTGAATTAACTAGCATGGGATCCTTCATGGCACACAGGGGTATGCTATGCATTCTAACAAAAGCTTGGGATATGAAAGAATGCGAGGCACCGGAATCAAAAAGTACGGTAGCGGAGATGGAGTTGACGCTAAACGTACCCAGCATAACCTCAGGCGCCTCCTGAGCTGATTCCGACGACACATGGTTCACCTTGCCAGTGAACGGAGGTCGAGCGTTGGGTCTCTGGTTGTTCTGCTGGTTCTGCGGGGCCTGCCGGTTCTGCTTCTTCGGGCACTGGTACGAATAGTGTCCCACCTCTCCGCAGTTGTAGCAGGCATTGGGGTTGCCTGGGGTGCCACTCTTGATTGGGGCATTGTTGGGCACTCCCTGACGTGGTGCCTGGTTGCTAGCTTGCTGTTGCTGGGGGCGCTGCTGACTCTGATTACCCAACTGCGGTGGGTACTGGGGACGCTGCTGGTACTGGTTCCTCTGGGGGTACTGGCCCTTGTTCCATTGGTTGGGTGGCCCTTGGTTCCTCTGCGGGAAACCTTGCTGTGGGAAGGCTCGCGGGCGAGTGTTGCTACCCGATGCCTGTCCCTGGAGCTTCCTCTTCTTGAGGTCCATTTCCTTACGCTTGTTATCAATTACTATTGCACGGTCCACCAACTCCTGGAAACTGGCATATTTGTTGGACATCAGCTGCAGTTGGAGTCCATCATACAGCCCCTTCAGAAAACGACGCTGTTTGTCAGAATCTCTAGCCACTTCAGCCGGGGCATATCGCGACAATTGTGCAAACTTGTCGCGGTATTCCGCCACTGACATGGACCCTTGCTTGAGAGCCCGGAACTCCTCTTGCTTCAGCTCAATAAGTCCCTCTGGGATATGATAGGACCTGAAGTTCTCTGTGAACTCTTTCCATGTGACCTCTGGAGCATTCTCTGGACGTCCATACTGGAATGACTCCCACCAATCCTGAGCAGCTCCTTGGAGTTGGCCTGAGGCGTACAAGACTTTCTCCAAGTCGTTGCACTGAGCAATGTTTAGCTGCTTTTCCACAGCTCTCAGCCAGTCATCCGCCTCCATAGGTTCAGAGGCGTGTGTGAACACAGGTGGGCGTCCTTTCAGAAACTCACCACGCTTGTCACGGACCTGCACTGGTGGGGGTGCTCCTGCGGGTTGCTCACCGAGACGGTCCATCACGGTCTGCATGAGCTGCGCTTGCATGGCCATCAACTGCTCAATAGTCACCGGCGGTGGCGGAGGTGGGTCCACCAAAGCTCCGTGTCCACGACCACGGCCACGGCCTCGACCACGTCCTCCTCTGGCGGCCATCTGTTTCCAAGCAAAGGTGCAAACTTTAGAGATCTCCCAAAAATTTTACAAATTATTTACAAAAGGTAAATAACATAACTGAAAATTTCTGGACGAGCGTCTACAACAGCAGACTGAAAACTGGAGTGTAACTCGAGTTCCAGAAATCCAAAATAGGCGTGGCATACATCGTTGGAAAGCTTAGAGAGTCTGCTAAATCTTTTGTATAGAACGTTTTCACTGATACAGACAGCAACATCATCAAAAACTGAGCTAAACAATTTCTGTTCTAGGTTACAGACTGCACAGACTTGCCAGGTTGCAGCGGGCATATCTCCCAAATCCGAATTGATAATGAGGTGTTTCCAGTGGGAAATGAAAGGTACACAGGTCTAGTTCTTCCCACAAAAATTTCATAATTTTTGGACGTAGAGATTTAGAGATATGAGGCAAACATTGCAGACTGCTCAGAGAAACAGCACAGCAGTAACGCAGAAATTAACCCCAACTAAGTTAATCAAACACTAACTTAAGGTTTTAATAAAAAGAACATGTGGACAAGCCCACACTGTTCCAACAATCAAACAAACTCCAAATCAACCAAGTTCATCAACACAACCAACGATACAACGGAAAGTTCACAAAACAAACACGAACTTGACACGACTCTCGACTCTAAGACGCATCTAGCTAGACAGGGCTGCAACATCTAAGGAGCGCGATCCACCATGGTGAACACCCTGGCCTTCTTCTTGTAAATGGTGGGCTGTCCTAGCTGAACGGCCATCTCATCTATCTGGTTCTGAAGGCGCTTTTCAGATTTTTGCGCTGCACGAAGCTCTTCCCTGAGTGCTTCGTTGACCTCCTGCATGGCGCTAAGGTGCCTCACTGTGGTGTCCAAGGTGGGATCAGAAGCTGGAGGAGCCAACACTGCCCATGTCTTCACCCTCGGGTCATAGCGTGGAAGATACCGGTAGCGGTTGTTCTGCATATCCTCAAAACGCCTGCCATGATAGTGCAGGTACGCCGCCTGCGCAGCATCTTCCATGCTGTCATAAACACTGGCACGCCTGGCTCGGTGGCTATGGGTGGTCACAATATCCTGGGATTGGTCGGTGTTGTTCCAGGCGGTGACGATCACATTGGTCTTCCAGTACGTCGCCTCCACTGGATGTATGTGCTCCGCACAGTAGTACTTCACAGAGGCAGCAAACTCTGGATAGTACTCAGCTAGCATGGTGGTGAGGAGGTTGTGGTAGTGGGCATCCTCGGGAGCTTCCTTAAACTTGTTCCTGGTGGACCATCCTATCTCTTCTGGCTCCTCTGATGCAGCTGGGGAGGGCACTGGGGTTGGTGCAGAAGCAGCCTGAGATGCTGGTGGAGGTGTAGCAGCGGGGACTGGTGCATCCACATGTGGAATGGGTGCAGCCACGGGAGTCGAAGCGGGTCCATCAGATGCGGCATCTGAAAATGCCTCCTCCTCCATGGGTTCCTCCTCCTCCTCGTCAGTGACGTGGACGACCTCAGGCTCCACTGGTGGTACTGCTGGTGGTGCTGGTGGAGCAGGTGCTGCTGGAACGAACTGGGCGACGTAGGCAGCGGCACTGAGACGAGGCATCTATAGTTTTGATATAAAATATTATCAGAGTCAATATTTTATGCAATAAAATAAAGAATAGAGCATAAAATTTTTAAGAAAATATCAAGAGTAAGGTAGTAGCAAATAAATAAATAAAGTCAATCTCCTAGAAACGACCATTTCTACCTAGGTTTGCGTCCTACAGTCGACACAGCTCTGATACCAATTTGTCACACTCCAATTAAGGACAATATAGAGTGCATTCATCTTATGTGCGCCCCAGGAATAGTCGCACACATAAGCCGACAAATTAACAGAAGTATCATCACTGAGTACATACATAACGTTATTACATCACTTAGTTCTTACATAACAAACGGAAAGATAAATAGCATCTCTCAGGCGTAGTGTCTGATCCACAGGGAAGGACGACTGGTTGACCCAAACCTAGAAATCCTCCGGGAAGTCCTCGTAGAAACTGTCATCTGTTACCCATCCGGGATTTTACCCAAAAAACAATATAGCAACAAGTGTGAGTACATTCGTACTCCGCAAGTATAGTATGAGGATTCATGAGGCTCAAAAAGGTTAGACACGGTTGACTGCAGTTAGCATTTTTAGTAGATCAACATTTCATTATTAATCATTATTAAATTATGCTCAAGCTCCCATTTATCCCACATGATCCACTACTAGATTTAAGAAGAGAAAGCATCAGTGTGATCTCATCATCATGGTTCAACACGTATCAAGTAACCATTTATTCTGTGAGTTTTCCGGGCCGCTCGTGTCCGTGAGCACGGCTGTTATAACAGTTTAAACACTCTGCAGAGGTTGTGCATCTTTACCCGTGAGTCGTGTTACCCGTATGCCCGGGGCCCGTCGACCCCCTAACACTTCCAAGGTGAGCAGGCAGGGTACACTATGAAGCCTTCCATAGGCCTCTTCTAACCAGTTAGGGCCGCTAGGTTTCCTCGGCAGGCAGATATAGAGAACCCCCCTTTCGATGGCACAATTCCCGCAGGCTATACACATCTGAACAGAGGCAGTTCTATACCCAACGTGGCAAGCCCCTCTTGCGCCCTTTCGGGTAACCTCTAACAAGTTAGAAAAGATCCTACTACTGAGCTAAAGTCAGAGCCATTTAACTCCCACGGTTGCACTGTAAGTCCCAGCTTTTGCCCTACAGATAAGTCCTTACGGAGGGTTTGGGGCAACATGATCAACATCATTTGCACCATCACCCTTTAGTTCCACTACTATCATCATGATTATCCGTTGTTTCCATTAATCAATGTGTAGATCATGTGTAGTTAGAGCACTAGCTTTCTACCCAAATGCAAATAATCCCCATAGGAATCAAGGTACAGGTCATCAATTTGCTAGGAAGTCCTTATAGTCGAGCAATATTAGACACATGCATAATGAGTATGTTATATAATGAATAGGACAACAAGGTAGGCCCATGCTATACTTGCCTTGGTTCACGAACTGCTGCTGGTCCTGCTGATCCTCGTACGCGTCCGGATTTCCGACGTACTCCTCACCGTCTGAACTCGTACGACACGAAGTACAACACGCAAATCGGAGCAGACATACAAGCAAAACATAGCTACTATTAGAACAGTACACCATCAATAAATAAATCTGAATAAAATGTTTACCAAAATCATCTACGTCTCGCTACGATCACATTGACGCGAATTGCACGAAAATCGGAGCTACAACGCAAAAGTTACGAGACATTTACTATTCCAGAAGCTAGCTATTAACTAGATTTATTTGAGAAATTCAAAAGCTATTAACAGGTCTAACAGTAGCACTATTGCGTAGATTATGAAATTACGAATCTAACGCAAGTTGAACGGGTCGAATCGGAGCTAAAACGACGATTTTATACACGTTTTACTGCAGTGGCAATTCTGTAAATAAATTGAAAATATTTCGGAATTAAAATAAAACAAATTCGGGAAATTCCTATCTGGCCGAGGACTGCGGGTTAATAAATGAAAAACACGGGGTCTCTTTAGCAAATTCTGCCCCGAAGGGGTATCGGCTGCCCACAGCCGTTGATCAAGCGATGAAGGGCTAGGAAAGAAGGGGGGGAGGAAAGAGAGAGGCCGGCCGCCGGACTCAAGGAAGAAGACGGCGGCGCCGCCATGGGGCTCGCCGGAGCTGCTCGGCCGGGCACTCCAGGGCTCCATTTTCAAAAGCGAACGGACCGGAGCGAAGAGGGGAAGATGGCGAACACATTCCGGGACAGAACGCGGGCACGGGGGACGCCCGAGCGGCTCCCGCCATGGACGGCGGCGAAGAGTTCGCCGGAGCAGCGGGATTGGGTGCCAAAGTGCCCCATTCGCCAAACCAAAATCACAGGGAGGATGAGGAAGGGGTGGGGGTTCCGTTTTTGCCACTAACGCGGCCGGGGAAAGGCGCGAGGGCCACCCGCCATGGCCGGCCATGAAAGAGCTCGCCGGAGCTCACCTAGGACGGCCCTAGAGACCACCAAACGCCACGGGAGAGGGACGGGGAGAAAGAGGGGAACGTGGGGGTGCTCACCGAGCGGACAACCGGAGTCGAGGCAGCTCGGGGGCGATGACCGGCGAAGTGGGGCGGACGGCGGAGCTTGGAGACCTCGGGGCGGTTCTCTCGGGCACGGCGACGCGAGAGGGAACGGGGAAACTCAACAACTGATGCGGGTCGGCCTCGGCTTCTCTTTTTGAAGAGGTAGGGGCGCGGGGCGCTCCCACGCGCGGAGGTCGTGGGCGCGGGGGGGGGGGTGCGGTTGCGGCTTGACCGGCGCTCAGAGCGGGGAGGCGGTTGGGGAAGACGGCGCTGACGTGCGGGACCGGGCGGTCAGCGACTGCGGGAGAGTGGGCGGCAACAGCAGGCCGAGACGGGCTGGGCCGCGGCCCAAGAGGAGAAGGGGGAGAGGGAGCGGGCCGTCGGGGAATGGGCAAGCAGGCCGAACGGCCGCTCGGGCCAGAAGGAGGGAAGAGAAAGGAAAACAAATTTCCTTTTTCTAATTTGATTTTCAATTCACATTTCCAATTGATTTTCAAATCCTTTCAAAAATTTATCAAAACCACTCATCACAAAAATACTTGTGCAACAGCATGAGTGCAAAAATAAATGATTAGCCTTATGGTTAATTTTAATTTCACAAAATTTATTATTCCCTATATTTAAATGCACACACACATAACTAATTAATTCATATTTAGCTATTTTAAAACAAAACAAAATCTTAGGGTGTTACAATTCTACCCCCCTTAAAAGAATCTCGTCCTCGAGATTGGATGATGCTTACTCAAAAAGCTGTGGATAAGACTTTCTCAGATCTTCTTCCCTTTCCCACGTAGATTCATCTTCTGAATAACGATTCCATTGCACTCTGCACATCTTTATAGTGCGACTCCTTGTAACTCTTTCTGCAGTTTCAAGAATCTTTACCGGATATTCCTCATACGTGAGATCTTCTTTAACAGTAAGCTCCTCCAAGGGAATCTGCTCTTCTGGTACCCGTAAACACTTTTTCAATTGTGAAACATGGAACACATCATGCACACCTGCTAAACTTTCTGGCAATTCCAATTGATAAGCCACTTCTCCACGTCTCTCCAGAATCTTGAAAGGTCCTACATATTTCGGTGCTAACTTGCCCTTCATATTGAATCTTCTCACATTTCTCATTGGTGACACTTTCAAATACACATAGTCACCTACTTTGAAACTCAACTCTCTCCTTCTGATATCAGCATAGCTCTTCTGTCTAGACTGTGCTACTCTCAAATTATCCCTGATCATCCTCACTTGTTCTTCTGCATTGCGTAGGACATCAGGTCCAAACACTTGGGTCTCACCTGCCTGATTCCAGAATAGAGGTGTTCTACACTTTCGTCCATATAAAGCTTCGAATGGCGCCATCTTAAGACTTTTCTGGTGACTGTTGTTGTATGAAAACTCAGCATATGACAAACTCTTATCCCAACTAGTACCATACTGTAAGGCACAAGCTCTCAACATATCTTCCAAGATTTGATTGGTCCTTTCGGTCTGCCCATCAGTTTGGGGGTGATATGCCGAACTGAAATTTAACTTGGTTCCCAAAGCACTGTGTACCTTACGCCAAAAATGTGATGTAAACTGAGTTCCTCGGTCAGATACGATCTTCTTTGGAACCCCATGTAGACATACTATTCTCTCCATATACAACTCTGCTAGCTTTGCACCACTATAAGTGGTTTTGACTGGCAAGAAGTGAGCTACCTTAGTAAGTCGGTCCACTATTACCCAGATCGAATCATATCCTTGTTGAGTGCGAGGCAATCCAGTAATGAAGTCCATACCAACTTCTTCCCATTTCCACTCTGGTATTTTCATTGGTTGCAACAATCCTGCAGGCCTTTGGTGCTCAGCTTTCACCCTTTGACAAGTATCACATATGGCCACATACTCAGCCACATCCCGTTTCAAACCATACCACCAATACTTCTCTTTGAGGTCCAAGTACATCTTGGTGCTTCCAGGGTGTATAGAATACGCAGAATCATGTGCCTCTCGCAGAATCATATCACGGATGGCTTTCACTTCAGGTACACATATCCTTTTTCCAAACCATAGAGTACCATTCTCATCCAACCGGAAACCTGGTGCCTTTCCAACCACTACCTGCTCAGCAATCTCTTTCAATTTCTCATCCTCCAACTGACCTTTACGTATCTCTTGCTCCAATGTAGGTTCTATAGTCAATTCTACTACATTATTGACAAAACCCAAGTTGAGATGTTCTATTTCAGCTCGCAACTCTGCTGGTATAAATGTCAACTGAAGTCCGTTGGCATAGCTTTTCCGGCTAAGTGCATCGGCAACAACATTTGCCTTTCCAGGATGATAATGCACTTCCAGATCATAGTCTTTAATTAACTCCAGCCAACGACGTTGCCTTAAGTTCAACTCGGACTGAGTAAAAATATATTTTAAACTCTTGTGGTCAGTGTAGATGTCACACTTATGTCCGATCAAATAATGCCTCCAGATTTTCAGAGCATGGACAACTGCGGCTAATTCCAAGTCATGGGTTGGGTAATTCAATTCATGCTTTCTCAATTGCCTGGATGCATAGGCCACAACCTTTCCTTCTTGCATAAGCACACATCCAAGGCCTAGGCGAGATGCATCACAATAAATAGAGAAACTCTTACTTAAATCAGGTAGGGTCAACACCGGGGCTGTTGTCAACCTTTTCTTTAACTCCTCAAAGTTAGCTTGACATTTGTCTGACCAAACAAATTTGGCATTCTTCTCTAATAGGGCTGTCATAGGCTTGGCTAGCTTAGAGAACCCTTCAATAAACCTTCTATAGTATCCAGCCAAACCCAAAAAGCTACGGATTTCACTAGCATTGACTGGGGCTTTCCAATTCAGCACATCTTGCACTTTACTGGGATCTACGGCTATTCCACCGTTAGAGACCACATGTCCCAGAAAAGATACTTCTTTCAGCCAGAACTCACATTTGCTCCTCTTTGCATATAATTTATGTTCCCTGAGTTTTTGTAAGACTAACCTTAAGTGTTCGGCATGTTCCTCTTCATTTTTGGAGAATACTAGGATATCATCTATGAATACCACTACAAACTTATCCAAGTACTCCATGAATACTTTGTTCATTAGGTACATAAAGTATGCAGGTGCATTTGTCAGTCCAAAAGACATCACTGTGTACTCATAAAGGCCATATCTGGTAGTAAATGCTGTCTTGGGTATGTCAGACACACGAATTTTTAGTTGGTGATATCCAGAACGGAGGTCAATTTTTGAGAACACACAAGCACCTTTCAGCTGATCAAATAAATCATCAATTCTAGGGAGTGGGTATTTGTTCTTGATGGTGACTTCATTAAGGGACCTATAATCGACACACATCCTTCGTGTGCCATCTTTCTTATCCACAAATATAACAGGTGCTCCCCAAGGTGAAGAACTAGGACGAATAAAACCTTTCTCTTGCAATTCCTTAATTTGTTTCTTTAGTTCTTCTAATTCATTTACCCCCATTCTATATGGTCTCTTAGCTATGGGTGCAGTTCCAGGTAAAAGCTCGATAAGGAATTCGATGTCGCGATCGGGTGGCATACCTGGCAATTCATCGGGGAACACGTCCGGGAATTCATCCACCACCTGGTCCTCCTGGTTAGCAACATCGCTCAGCTGATTGACGGTGGCGGTAGGTTGAGCTTGCACTTCCACTTCAACACAAATTCTATCACCACTTGGAGATGTCACAACCACAGATTTCTCCTGACATTGTATCACTGCCCTATGTTGCTTCATCCAATCCATTCCCAGGATGAGATCAATCCCAGCGGTTCTCAGAACAATTGGATTTACCTTGAAAGCTACCCCCCTTAAGAATATATTAGTAGAAGGGCTCCAATAATTTGCTGGCATGCTACCCCCGGTGAATTAACTAGCATGGGATCCTTCATGGCACACAGGGGTATGCTATGCATTCTAACAAAAGCTTGGGATATGAAAGAATGCGAGGCACCGGAATCAAAAAGTACGGTAGCGGAGATGGAGTTGACGCTAAACGTACCCAGCATAACCTCAGGCGCCTCCTGAGCTGATTCCGACGACACATGGTTCACCTTGCCAGTGAACGGAGGTCGAGCGTTGGGTCTCTGGTTGTTCTGCTGGTTCTGCGGGGCCTGCCGGTTCTGCTTCTTCGGGCACTGGTACGAATAGTGTCCCACCTCTCCGCAGTTGTAGCAGGCATTGGGGTTGCCTGGGGTGCCACTCTTGATTGGGGCATTGTTGGGCACTCCCTGACGTGGTGCCTGGTTGCTAGCTTGCTGTTGCTGGGGGCGCTGCTGACTCTGATTACCCAACTGCGGTGGGTACTGGGGACGCTGCTGGTACTGGTTCCTCTGGGGGTACTGGCCCTTGTTCCATTGGTTGGGTGGCCCTTGGTTCCTCTGCGGGAAACCTTGCTGTGGGAAGGCTCGCGGGCGAGTGTTGCTACCCGATGCCTGTCCCTGGAGCTTCCTCTTCTTGAGGTCCATTTCCTTACGCTTGTTATCAATTACTATTGCACGGTCCACCAACTCCTGGAAACTGGCATATTTGTTGGACATCAGCTGCAGTTGGAGTCCATCATACAGCCCCTTCAGAAAACGACGCTGTTTGTCAGAATCTCTAGCCACTTCAGCCGGGGCATATCGCGACAATTGTGCAAACTTGTCGCGGTATTCCGCCACTGACATGGACCCTTGCTTGAGAGCCCGGAACTCCTCTTGCTTCAGCTCAATAAGTCCCTCTAGGATATGATAGGACCTGAAGTTCTCTGTGAACTCTTTCCATGTGACCTCTGGAGCATTCTCTGAACGTCCATACTGGAATGACTCCCACCAATCCTGAGCAGCTCCTTGGAGTTGGCCTGAGGCGTACAAGACTTTCTCCAAGTCGTTGCACTGAGCAATGTTTAGCTGCTTTTCCACAGCTCTCAGCCAGTCATCCGCCTCCATAGGTTCAGAGGCGTGTGTGAACACAGGTGGGCGTCCTTTCAGAAACTCACCACGCTTGTCACGGACCTGCACTGGTGGGGGTGCTCCTGCGGGTTGCTCACCGAGACGGTCCATCACGGTCTGCATGAGCTGCGCTTGCATGGCCATCAACTGCTCAATAGTCACCGGCGGTGGCGGAGGTGGGTCCACCAAAGCTCCGTGTCCACGACCACGGCCACGGCCTCGACCACGTCCTCCTCTGGCGGCCATCTGTTTCCAAGCAAAGGTGCAAACTTTAGAGATCTCCCAAAAATTTTACAAATTATTTACAAAAGGTAAATAACATAACTGAAAATTTCTGGACGAGCGTCTACAACAGCAGACTGAAAACTGGAGTGTAACTCGAGTTCCAGAAATCCAAAATAGGCGTGGCATACATCGTTGGAAAGCTTAGAGAGTCTGCTAAATCTTTTGTATAGAACGTTTTCACTGATACAGACAGCAACATCATCAAAAACTGAGCTAAACAATTTCTGTTCTAGGTTACAGACTGCACAGACTTGCCAGGTTGCAGCGGGCATATCTCCCAAATCCGAATTGATAATGAGGTGTTTCCAGTGGGAAATGAAAGGTACACAGGTCTAGTTCTTCCCACAAAAATTTCATAATTTTTGGACGTAGAGATTTAGAGATATGAGGCAAACATTGCAGACTGCTCAGAGAAACAGCACAGCAGTAACGCAGAAATTAACCCCAACTAAGTTAATCAAACACTAACTTAAGGTTTTAATAAAAAGAACATGTGGACAAGCCCACACTGTTCCAACAATCAAACAAACTCCAAATCAACCAAGTTCATCAACACAACCAACGATACAACGGAAAGTTCACAAAACAAACACGAACTTGACACGACTCTCGACTCTAAGACGCATCTAGCTAGACAGGGCTGCAACATCTAAGGAGCGCGATCCACCATGGTGAACACCCTGGCCTTCTTCTTGTAAATGGTGGGCTGTCCTAGCTGAACGGCCATCTCATCTATCTGGTTCTGAAGGCGCTTTTCAGATTTTTGCGCTGCACGAAGCTCTTCCCTGAGTGCTTCGTTGACCTCCTGCATGGCGCTAAGGTGCCTCACTGTGGTGTCCAAGGTGGGATCAGAAGCTGGAGGAGCCAACACTGCCCATGTCTTCACCCTCGGGTCATAGCGTGGAAGATACCGGTAGCGGTTGTTCTGCATATCCTCAAAACGCCTGCCATGATAGTGCAGGTACGCCGTCTGCGCAGCATCTTCCATGCTGTCATAAACACTGGCACGCCTGGCTCGGTGGCTATGGGTGGTCACAATATCCTGGGATTGGTCGGTGTTGTTCCAGGCGGTGACGATCACATTGGTCTTCCAGTACGTCGCCTCCACTGGATGTATGTGCTCCGCACAGTAGTACTTCACAGAGGCAGCAAACTCTGGATAGTACTCAGCTAGCATGGTGGTGAGGAGGTTGTGGTAGTGGGCATCCTCGGGAGCTTCCTTAAACTTGTTCCTGGTGGACCATCCTATCTCTTCTGGCTCCTCTGATGCAGCTGGGGAGGGCACTGGGGTTGGTGCAGAAGCAGCCTGAGATGCTGGTGGAGGTGTAGCAGCGGGGACTGGTGCATCCACATGTGGAATGGGTGCAGCCACGGGAGTCGAAGCGGGTCCATCAGATGCGGCATCTGAAAATGCCTCCTCCTCCATGGGTTCCTCCTCCTCCTCGTCAGTGACGTGGACGACCTCAGGCTCCACTGGTGGTACTGCTGGTGGTGCTGGTGGAGCAGGTGCTGCTGGAACGAACTGGGCGACGTAGGCAGCGGCACTGAGACGAGGCATCTATAGTTTTGATATAAAATATTATCAGAGTCAATATTTTATGCAATAAAATAAAGAATAGAGCATAAAATTTTTAAGAAAATATCAAGAGTAAGGTAGTAGCAAATAAATAAATAAAGTCAATCTCCTAGAAACGACCATTTCTACCTAGGTTTGCGTCCTACAGTCGACACAGCTCTGATACCAATTTGTCACACTCCAATTAAGGACAATATAGAGTGCATTCATCTTATGTGCGCCCCAGGAATAGTCGCACACATAAGCCGACAAATTAACAGAAGTATCATCACTGAGTACATACATAACGTTATTACATCACTTAGTTCTTACATAACAAACGGAAAGATAAATAGCATCTCTCAGGCGTAGTGTCTGATCCACAGGGAAGGACGACTGGTTGACCCAAACCTAGAAATCCTCCGGGAAGTCCTCGTAGAAACTGTCATCTGTTACCCATCCGGGATTTTACCCAAAAAACAATATAGCAACAAGTGTGAGTACATTCGTACTCCGCAAGTATAGTATGAGGATTCATGAGGCTCAAAAAGGTTAGACACGGTTGACTGCAGTTAGCATTTTTAGTAGATCAACATTTCATTATTAATCATTATTAAATTATGCTCAAGCTCCCATTTATCCCACATGATCCACTACTAGATTTAAGAAGAGAAAGCATCAGTGTGATCTCATCATCATGGTTCAACACGTATCAAGTAACCATTTATTCTGTGAGTTTTCCGGGCCGCTCGTGTCCGTGAGCACGGCTGTTATAACAGTTTAAACACTCTGCAGAGGTTGTGCATCTTTACCCGTGAGTCGTGTTACCCGTATGCCCGGGGCCCGTCGACCCCCTAACACTTCCAAGGTGAGCAGGCAGGGTACACTATGAAGCCTTC
Source organism: Saccharum hybrid cultivar R570 (assembly GCA_038087645.1). Taxonomy (NCBI): domain Eukaryota; kingdom Viridiplantae; phylum Streptophyta; class Magnoliopsida; order Poales; family Poaceae; genus Saccharum; species Saccharum hybrid cultivar. Next base: position 6,937,802 of record JAQSUU010000198.1, read on the forward strand.
CATAGGCCTCTTCTAACCAGTTAGGGCCGCTAGGTTTCCTCGGCAGGCAGATATAGAGAACCCCCCTTTCGATGGCACAATTCCCGCAGGCTATACACATCTGAACAGAGGCAGTTCTATACCCAACGTGGCAAGCCCCTCTTGCGCCCTTTCGGGTAACCTCTAACAAGTTAGAAAAGATCCTACTACTGAGCTAAAGTCAGAGCCATTTAACTCCCACGGTTGCACTGTAAGTCCCAGCTTTTGCCCTACAGATAAGTCCTTACGGAGGGTTTGGGGCAACATGATCAACATCATTTGCACCATCACCCTTTAGTTCCACTACTATCATCATGATTATCCGTTGTTTCCATTAATCAATGTGTAGATCATGTGTAGTTAGAGCACTAGCTTTCTACCCAAATGCAAATAATCCCCATAGGAATCAAGGTACAGGTCATCAATTTGCTAGGAAGTCCTTATAGTCGAGCAATATTAGACACATGCATAATGAGTATGTTATATAATGAATAGGACAACAAGGTAGGCCCATGCTATACTTGCCTTGGTTCACGAACTGCTGCTGGTCCTGCTGATCCTCGTACGCGTCCGGATTTCCGACGTACTCCTCACCGTCTGAACTCGTACGACACGAAGTACAACACGCAAATCGGAGCAGACATACAAGCAAAACATAGCTACTATTAGAACAGTACACCATCAATAAATAAATCTGAATAAAATGTTTACCAAAATCATCTACGTCTCGCTACGATCACATTGACGCGAATTGCACGAAAATCGGAGCTACAACGCAAAAGTTACGAGACATTTACTATTCCAGAAGCTAGCTATTAACTAGATTTATTTGAGAAATTCAAAAGCTATTAACAGGTCTAACAGTAGCACTATTGCGTAGATTATGAAATTACGAATCTAACGCAAGTTGAACGGGTCGAATCGGAGCTAAAACGACGATTTTATACACGTTTTACTGCAGTGGCAATTCTGTAAATAAATTGAAAATATTTCGGAATTAAAATAAAACAAATTCGGGAAATTCCTATCTGGCCGAGGACTGCGGGTTAATAAATGAAAAACACGGGGTCTCTTTAGCAAATTCTGCCCCGAAGGGGTATCGGCTGCCCACAGCCGTTGATCAAGCGATGAAGGGCTAGGAAAGAAGGGGGGGAGGAAAGAGAGAGGCCGGCCGCCGGACTCAAGGAAGAAGACGGCGGCGCCGCCATGGGGCTCGCCGGAGCTGCTCGGCCGGGCACTCCAGGGCTCCATTTTCAAAAGCGAACGGACCGGAGCGAAGAGGGGAAGATGGCGAACACATTCCGGGACAGAACGCGGGCACGGGGGACGCCCGAGCGGCTCCCGCCATGGACGGCGGCGAAGAGTTCGCCGGAGCAGCGGGATTGGGTGCCAAAGTGCCCCATTCGCCAAACCAAAATCACAGGGAGGATGAGGAAGGGGTGGGGGTTCTGTTTTTGCCACTAACGCGGCCGGGGAAAGGCGCGAGGGCCACCCGCCATGGCCGGCCATGAAAGAGCTCGCCGGAGCTCACCTAGGACGGCCCTAGAGACCACCAAACGCCACGGGAGAGGGACGGGGAGAAAGAGGGGAACGTGGGGGTGCTCACCGAGCGGACAACCGGAGTCGAGGCAGCTCGGGGGCGATGACCGGCGAAGTGGGGCGGACGGCGGAGCTTGGAGACCTCGGGGCGGTTCTCTCGGGCACGGCGACGCGAGAGGGAACGGGGAAACTCAACAACTGATGCGGGTCGGCCTCGGCTTCTCTTTTTGAAGAGGTAGGGGCGCGGGGCGCTCCCACGCGCGGAGGTCGTGGGCGCGGGGGGGGGGTGCGGTTGCGGCTTGACCGGCGCTCAGAGCGGGGAGGCGGTTGGGGAAGACGGCGCTGACGTGCGGGACCGGGCGGTCAGCGACTGCGGGAGAGTGGGCGGCAACAACAGGCCGAGACGGGCTGGGCCGCGGCCCAAGAGGAGAAGGGGGAGAGGGAGCGGGCCGTCGGGGAATGGGCAAGCAGGCCGAACGGCCGCTCGGGCCAGAAGGAGGGAAGAGAAAGGAAAACAAATTTCCTTTTTCTAATTTGATTTTCAATTCACATTTCCAATTGATTTTCAAATCCTTTCAAAAATTTATCAAAACCACTCATCACAAAAATACTTGTGCAACAGCATGAGTGCAAAAATAAATGATTAGCCTTATGGTTAATTTTAATTTCACAAAATTTATTATTCCCTATATTTAAATGCACACACACATAACTAATTAATTCATATTTAGCTATTTTAAAACAAAACAAAATCTTAGGGTGTTACATGTTCCCACACCACCTCATGTCACTCCTATCACTTGCAAGTGGGTCTACAAGGTCAAGACTCGCTCGGATGGCTCTCTTGAGCGCTACAAGGCTCGTCTTGTGGCTCGTGGCTTTGAACAGGAGTATGGTATTGACTATGAGGAGACGTTTGCTCCTGTTGCTCACATGACCACTGTTCGGACGCTTCTTGCTGTTGCCTCCGTTCGCCAGTGGTCTATCTCACAGTTGGATGTCAAGAATGCCTTCCTTAATGGTGAGCTTCGTGAGGAAGTCTATATGCAGCCACCTCCGGGGTACTCCGTTCCTGATGGGATGGTTTGTCGCCTGCGTCGTTCCCTATATGGTCTTAAGCAAGCTCCTCGTGCTCGGTTTGAGCGTTTCTCCTCTGTTCTTATTGATGCTGGCTTCCAACCTAGTGATCATGATCCTGCTCTTTTTGTTCACACTTCTTCCCGTGGTCGCACCCTTCTTCTTCTCTATGTTGACGACATGATCATCACGGGTGACGACTCTCAGTTTATTGCCTTTGTGAAGCAGTGTCTCAGTGAGACATTCCTCATGTCGGATTTGGGTCCTCTTCGTTACTTCCTTGGTCTTGAGGTCACCTCCACGTCTGATGGCATTTTTCTCTCTCAGGAGAAGTACACTCAGGATCTCCTCTCCCGTGCTGCTCTCACAGATCACCGCACTGTTGATACTCCTATGGAGCTAAATGTTCACCTCCGACCCATTGATGGTGCTCCACTTGCTGATCCTACTCGCTATCGGCAGATTGTTGGAAGCCTTGTTTACCTTGGGATCACCCGTCCTGATATCACTCACTCTGTTCATATCTTGAGTCAGTTTGTCTCAGCTCCTACTCAGCTCCACTATTCTCACCTCCTTCGTGTTCTTCGGTACCTTCGTGGAACCATCACCCGCCGTCTTTTCTTTCCTCGCTCTAGTTCTCTCCAGCTTCAGGCGTACTCTGACGCGACATGGGCGAGTGATCCCACTGATCGCTACTCCCTCTCGGCTTATTGCGTTTTCCTTGGCTCCTCCTTGATTGCCTGGAAAACCAAGAAGCAAACTGCAGTCTCTCGCTCGAGTGCTGAAGCTGAGCTGCGTGCTATGGCGACTGTGACTGCCGAGGTGACATGGCTTCAATGGCTCCTTGAGGATTTTGGTGTGCCTGCCACTGCACCCACTTCTCTCTCTACTGACAGCACTGGTGCGATCAGTATTGCTCGTGATCCGGTCAAGCATGAGCTCACAAAACACATTGGGGTTGATGCTTCCTACATGAGATCGCAGGTGCATGATCAGGTTGTGTCTCTTCACCATGTGCCTTCAGAGGTTCAACTAGCTGATTTCTTCACCAAGGCACAGACACGGGCCCAGCATAGATTCTTGCTCTCCAAACTCAGTGTTGTAGATCCACCATGAGTTTGAGGGGGGATGTTAGATGTATAGATGCATATAGCTGCACTCTTGTTTTTCCTTCACTTGGAGGGTTTATTTGCATATGTACACACACATGTATATCTTTCCTCTTTGGTCTGGAATGGAATTTGGTTGGCCATATTCTTCTAACAGTTAGGTCCCTCACTCTGATAATAAAAGAGCAAGAAGCAAAGATCAAGAATCTCGAGAGTGGTATCAAAGCACAAGAGGCAAAGGTGAAGAAGCTTGAGAACGAGTTTAGGTCAAGGAATGCATGATAGCTGTTGTAATTTATACTTCCTACACAAACCAGAGTGGCATAATTTAGGACCTGTAAATAATCAGTAGCACTAACATACAGTTTGCCATTATGTTTTGTTTGTTCATGTAAAAAATATAGAGAACTGTAGGGTTTAGAATATAAGCTTCTCTTGGGTTATCTTTTTAATTTGATGTAATTGATGTTTTGACCTTTTTTATACGATATATTAAATGTTCAGATTATTATGGGGATTAGTTGTATCTGAATCGTCTGTCACCTTGTTGGTTTTGTCCCATGTTGGCTATCTTGTAATTATGTTAGGATGTTTGATCGTAATTTAGAAGAGTAGAACAATGACATGGTCATTCATATAACCTTCTGCCTTATGTAGAACATCATCTATTTTGTTATTAAGAGTAATTCATAAAAAACATTGATAGGTTCTGAACTTGTAACATATATAAACCATGCTTGTATGTGGCAATACTAATGTGATTGGAAGCATTTACCACGTGATGTGTGGAATACTCCTTTGCAAATAGAAACATTGTCAATCACTACAGATCTTTTGCGCAAATATATCGTGTATCAGTTATATGTCAATGCAAGGTAGATCTTCCACTCGAAGATATCACGATGATATTGGTCTCAAAGATAGTCATTAAGCTGCATTGATTGCATCCAAAGCTGGTATGTGACGTTACTCATTTTACTAGTACTTTCTAAAAACAAGTGTTATGCTTCTTGCATGCAAAGCCGCTCCTTATAATGGAAATTCTCATACTTGTCTTGCCAATCCATTTGGACTACCTGAGCTGTTTATTTGTGACTGTTACATTGCATTATGCAGTTCCCAGCTGATTTAAGCATTGAAGGATTACTTTTGATTAAAAATTGCATGCACATTATTGCATCCCAACAAAGTATCAAAAACCATCTCTTCTGTTTTCTGTTTGATTTAATAAGCATCCACTTCATCAAGGTTAGAAATCCATCATAGAAGGACATGTCAAATTGTTACCACCAATATATGTTGCGTACAGGAGTTTTGAAGTCAGAAACTGACAGACAAGTTACCAGGAACTGATTGGTGTCAATGAATGAGGGGAGAGATTTCTGTCCCGTGTACTCTTTTATGGGAATATTATGTTATAGGAATTGGTTAAGGTAATTTAATTAACTTGCACTACTACATCAGCAGGTCAAATTGCACCGGTCCTTGCAGAAGTTTGGAGTTTCTCTTTTGTTGTGAGCATTGTATGTAACATTAATGTAGCCTATCTTGTTCTAGGTAACTACTATGATTACTTGGTTTATGTACTGAACGACACATCATACTGGTTCACTACTTCGCAGGAATGTCTCCATGATCTGAAGCATCTTCTTCATGTGGATGCAATTCCACAGGTGGCTTCCCTTGCTGGTTTGTCTGTTCCCCAGCTTTTGGATATGACCACAATCACCCTGCAAAATCTTGCAAAACTTGTTTGCACTGCACTTGTATATGTGCATGGCACTGTGTAGGTGTTTTTCATCTGTAGGCTTTCACGGTGAAGATGCCATCACAATCTCGTCACTGTCATGGCTATTTGACTCAGATTTGAGGAAATAATCACAAGCAGCCTCCAAAATCTTGCAAACTTCTCTCCGGTACTGCACCAGAATACAGGTCATGTCAAGAACAAAAACTATCAATGGTGCTTCTGAAAATATCAGTATCAGGTTCACTATTTGATCTGATGCTCGATATAACCAGAGGGTTGTGTGGTGCAAAGCCAATTCGAGTCGCTTCACCATCTTTCTATCACATTCCTAATTGAGAGCAAAAGAGGTTGCCTCAAGCCTAGAACGTTCAGCTATTGGACTGACATTAAAACTGATCCTTTCTGCCTCAGGTTTAAGACGGATGGAGTTTTAAGAGGCTAGAAATTATGGTGTTATGAATTGGTCCAAGAAATTTGAATTCTGAAGTAATTACTGTCTTTCCATTTTCATGTTTTATGGAGTTGTGAAATATCAATGAACCCTCATGTCGCCGGTGCATATATTCTTTAGCTAGGAAACTGTATCAAAGGTGTCATTGCATACCTCATCGGTTGCTCCAGATTTTATTCTGGATTGCAATATGCACCATTTCTTCATGTTTACACCTATTATTGCAGAAAGATAATGTATATCATCGAAAAATGTCCTGCTGAATAGATTTTATTGAAATGCAATTCAACTAACCGATCTTTATATTTACTTGACATGTCGAACTGGAGGTTGTTCTTAGTGACCACCTGCAGTGGATCTGTAAAAAATGTATCAGCCACAATTCTCCATGTTGAAAAGATATTTATGTTCATACTAGCAAAATCAAATAACGCGCAGTCTTGTATGGAAAAGAAATGGTTAATCTTTATGTTCTGTTAACTAGCATTACAGCTTCATGATGAATATAAGTGTGTGACTGCATTAATTCAATAAGTGCTAAATTACTTATACATGTGCAATATTAACTGAAGAAAGACATGAAATGCGGAAGGTTGCTATTAAATATAAATTATTTCTATAAACACATAAGTTACTAAGTGTCATGGAGCTACTTGTTTGCTAATAAATATCTTTCAAATCCTTTAAGTATTCAGTTTTGACTATTATTCTTTAAGAATGTACTATAAAAGATGCTAAATACCTCAAAGTAAGAACCAAAAGGAACGTCATGTGCCTGGTGCTTTGTCTCATAGATCTGAAATCAGACAAATACTCATTCTTTCGTCAATGAGAAAACTTCCCCAAGAAATTGCATTGATAAATCTGCTTTAAGTTATAGTTACCAAGTTCCTTTTATCCCTTGAGAAAGAAGCATGCTGCCATTCTGTCACTGCAGTGTCTGGAGGGCACAAAGGACTGTGGCACTGTGACCTGAAAGTCACTTCACGAACCTTGCCACCGTACTCTTCTGAGGCACACCACCTGCTCAGCTGCAGTAAAGAAAATATTATCTATTAAATGATGTTGGTCATCACTGTTAGCAGTCAAATTAATAGCAGCTCCAAGAAATTAACATGAACAAACATAGCATGTAGATAGTGCAACTGACAAATAGACACCTTCAAATTTGTATCTTTTCTTGCATCCCTATATTGTTGGAAAAACATTGAATTGTCACCTAATATTGTACTGAAAAACTTCTCAGGTGTACCAGGGAAGAACTTCTGCAAGATGGGTTATATCAGAATTAGGAAATGGGTTATGCATCAGAAGAATTGGAAAAACAAAGTTGGATGCTCACACTGGTTACATCTGCAAGAACATGGTCATTGATGAAAGGTTGGAATTTTATAGCCTTTTCAATGTTTTTTTCTGGTGTCTTTGTGTTGTCTGACTTACTGCAGAACACACTGTTACGTTCTATTTGTAGAAGTACATGTGCTCTCACCTGTTTGTGGGAGAACAAGTATAAACATCAGGTTAGTTTTGGTGAGAAGATACCGAAACATAAAGTTCGAACACGATATCGAAACATAAAGACGTAGTAGTACCTGTTTTTCAGCTTCCAAGGTTGCTTCATAACTTTGTAGTGCAGCCTCTAGAGCTCTAAATGTACGGTTTCTACTCCAGAATGATGCGAAAGTATACCTGATCCTTCCTGAAAAATTAGACAGATGCTCAAGCTCAACGGTAAAATTCTCTTCATAGTTTTCCAACATGGAAGGTGAAAAAACACGGCATGTATGTGATGGTGCTTTGTCTGCAGGAGTACTTAAGCTTGTAAATACACTTGACTCTCTGATTGAAGTTTCCAACATCTTGCAGACAAAATCCATAAGGCCTACTTTTCTAATTAGGTGTGTGCTTGCATATAACTTATTAAAAGTGCCAATCAAAATTGATTTACCATTTTGACTGCATGCACGAGGTGTTCCATGTCCACCTGCACCAGCATTAAGAAAAATAGTAATTGCTGGATTGATAAGAGAATGCTGACTTCTTTTTATCTGCAGGATACATTCATTTGTATGTTAGCTCTCAATAAAAGAAAACAAACACTGTTTGTATGCCAGAAAAGGGCCATATGGATTGCATACCTCGTATATGTCTTGCAATGGAATAATCACCTAAAAAAATGCAGGTCTTAGAGAAGGAACTCAATGATATCATATAGGGATAAAATATGAAAAGTTGGCCTGAAAGTTTTTATCGCTATTTTAATTTGATACTGTTATCCATTGGTTGTGGCAGTGATCTTATTTGTGCCAGTTAGCTGCTAGAAGAACAACTTAACTTTTACAGATTTTTTAGGCATATGAAATGATATTATGATGTGCCCTGCCCTCTCATCATTTACAACTGTCCAAGGATCAGTTTGGGATTTGAAGAGAGTTGGAGAGAAGCCTAATGCACATTTCATCTTCAATCACTGTATGCACCCTCTAATTATATATCAAGCAGCTATATTAAGTTCCAGCAACCATTTTTCAAAATATTTGCTTACATTCAATTGTTTGGAGAATACGTTAGAGTGGAAGCACAGATGCCATTGGGAGATGTACATACGGCCATGGAGCAAGAAACACTTCTCCAGAGCACAGGAGTAACTTTGGTGAACAATCTGCAATGATAAAAGATAAATTAGATGTATCAATAAACTATAAGTTCTGGTGAGTATACGATACTACACGCCTACGTATGGCATTATAATTTGTTGAGAAAAGTACTTCATCATGAGGAAGTTTGTATATGATTTGCAGAGGGCCAATGCCTTCAATCATCGCTTGGCGTTGCTTATCCAGCATCATCTTTCTCGGGGACTCAACTCCATTACATTCTTCAAAGGAGCTGGAAAATATGATTAAATTGGGATGATGTTTACATTCAGAAATGTTGTCGTTTTCTCCCAAAACAAGGTTACCTATCAGAATCTGGAAATGCTTTAGTTGAACGAAGACGCAGGCAGATCTGCAGCCAGATGTTTTTGGATTGTCAATCAATACATGCTGAAATTCATTTAATTATCAAGATGGACGCAATTGCAATAAAATATTCAATCACAAATCCTTCACGAAATTCATGTCTTACCTGACCAAATTTGCTGTCCAGTTCATACCAACTAGCCCCAGATTCATTTTCAGTGAGAACAGCTATAGTTACAGACCCAATAACTTTGCATTTGCACAGAGTGTCCCAATCATATATTGTTATGGTTACCTATGCAGAAAGTAGCAACACATGTCACACGTTTTATCACAGCAATTCTGGCATCAAATATTCAGGGGAAAAAAACATTCTTTTCGATGTTCTCAACTTTTTATTCAGAGCCACATGAATCCAATCACACTTTACTTAACTTATATACAGTTTATTGCTTGTTAATCTTACTTGAATCATTCATTAGCACGTCATGTTAATGTCACTCTGAGGCTAGCGCCTGGGGAACGCACGCCACTGACTCAATCCTAACTTGAGTTAGTATCCCAGCCGCTATGATGCTTCGGAGAAGCTATGATGCTTCCATCCGTGCAGCACAAATCATATGCACGCCATGTACTTGCTAATGGTACTTTATATTACTTTCTGCAGGTTGGTATCCACAACTCAAATATTCAGTTCTATAGGTCTAACTTACGCTGTCATGTGGACCACTAATCGTGAGTGGGGTTGGGGTGGGATGTTGTCGTGGGAAAAATTTTCCAGTCACATGATTATGACGCAGCAAATCGCTTTTGTTTCTATTTCATGTACTTCTGAATCCAAATTCTCAATGTGAAGCAGCAAAAGGAAACAGTTTCGCTGTTCCTTGAAGGTTCTAAAAGGCTGACAATTGTAGTTCTAGCGGTACTCTGCAGTGGCAAAGCAACAGTTTTGTATCAGAACAAGGCTGGCGTACACCCTGGGCCATCTCTAACGGAGCATTTGTCTAGAATATCACGCATAAACTGTTTGCTGTTCTCTCACGCTTGGGACAGACAAGCTAAGCAGCGTGGATGAACGTCAGTGACTCCATAGTAGTACTAAATGGAGCTGGAAAGATGGATACAGTGGCTATCACGGTATCACCTTTTCAGCTGTCCGCGCACTTCAAAATTCAAATGCAGTGAGAATTGAGGAACTGAAGACGCTGCTGTTTTGTTGCTTACCTCAACCGGGAGTTGTTCGACCAGGAAATTGAACTCCTCTCCCCACAGAGGGTTTCTCTGGCTGGGCACCATGGAGCTGCACAAACAGTGTGGGCAGCCTCACTTCGTTCAGAATCAGTCATTCACGAGCTCGCTCTGAAGAATCAGCTCTGGAGGGAGAGGGAAGCAAGTAATAAACCACCTGAAACGCTTCTGGTCGGCGCAGGAGATAACGGCGAAAGGATCGGAGCTGCCGTCCAAGTTGGCGCCGATCAGGTACTTGGCCGAGAGCAGCTCCAGCTGAAAAGCACAGATCGATGATGCATACGAACTGAACGCGTAAAAAACAACAGAGGCATGCAGGTGCAATCATCGATCACAGTTGCCATGGGCCATGTGGCAGTATAGTTACCTTGATGACGTAGCCGCCGCCGCCGCCGCCGCTGCCCTGAGCGCAAGTGATTTCGGAAGCCGCCTCTCCTCTCGCGCGGGTCCGGCGTCCGCGGCCCGCGGCTGCTGCGGTGGCAGATGAACGCGCGGACGAGGCTGGCGTGTTGCCGCTGGTGGTGCCCGTGGACTTGGCGTGGTGCTGGTCCGACGTCAAGAGGAAGAGGATGAGCGCGGCGATGAGCAGCGCCGTGGCGGAGATGGCGACCTCGGCCTCCCACAGCGACGGCAGGAGGAGGCCCAGCGCCCACGACAGGCACTGACCCATCGCCGGGACCGGAGGAGGATCCGAGCAAGAAGCTGGAGACGGGAACGGAGAACGCGCGGCGAGGTGACGATTTCCAATCGTTCGTCTGCTCAAAAAATTCTTCGAAGCTAAGGCGTGTGGGTTTCTGGGAAATGGGAAGCAGCAGAGGGAAAGGAGGGCGATCGGCGGAAGGCCTGTGCGCTGGAGCATTTAAAAGTGAGCGGAGCGCGCGCGGGGTCGTCGGTGAGAGCTAAGCTACTAGCGGAAGCGGCTGGCGGCGGGGAGCCGAAAGATGCAATGATTAGCAGGTAGAGGTAGGTGCGTGCGGCTGGAGGCGATGGACGAGCACAACGGTGCTCCACGGCGTGCACCGTTAAGGCCATTTTTAAGGGATGCCGTGGGGGCCTCTTTGTCACATACTGTAATTGTTTTCTTTACTAATGAACGGGACAAGGAGGGGAAAAAAGGTAGCTGTTCTTAACACATGTCAAGCAATTTGTTTTACGATATGCAAGCAATCTGAAACAAACATAGCCCACTTCCAAAAAAAAACTTTGTTACAAACAAACATGTCTCATATTGTAATAATCTATACGCGAGATTGTTACAGTCCAACAATCTGCTCACCTAAACTGTAATATACAGTATGCAAGATAAATAACATTAGATGAGTTGAAGATGACACGAGACAAAAAAAAAACTAGATAGCAACCAGCTCTACACTTCTATGATTGGAATCGGCAGTCGAGTGTATGCATTAGTCAATTTGGAGCAGCAAAGCAAGTGTTAATAAAGCAACTAAAGCACATCATGAGCGAGGCTCATTATAAGCTCTTGGGGGGCCAAATGTTAATGCTAATAGCTACTGTAACACTAAACTTGGCACTAGTATCACCTCATAGCTATCTGCTTAAGGTGTTGGCAGGTACTAGAAGAACACCACCGCACTACCTGATGTGAGACCTGAAATCCAATGATAAGCCACACTAGCTTAGGGCACTGGAGTGTGTAGGGCCGCACATCAAAGCTTGCCACTTTGGAATTGTTAGCTCGTGTAAGCTCCTCCATGGGTCAGAGGATGGTACCAGATACGTACCATCTTGCTCTCAGAAGGCTGTGGCTAGCTAGGTGTAAAGAGAAGAGAATATAAAAGAGCCGTACGGTACAACGCTTTGGTAGAGAATCCAATCGTTTCCAGCTTCCTGCTATCATTAGATTCAACCGCACACCAACTCATTCCTATCTTTCATCCTTCCTAAATCATTCCATTCGTCCAAATCATGACATAAAAAGAGGGGGGGGGGGGGGGGGGGGGGGGGGGGGGGGGGGGGGGGGGGGGGATTGTTCCATTCGTCAGCATCCGTCAGTCGCCAGGTCCAAGCACAAACGGCCCCGGCTCGGCCCGCTCTGGGTCTCGGCGACGCCTCGCCTCATGGCCTGCTTGCGGTGGACGCGGCGGACCAAAGTCCAAAGCTGATCTGCTGCTGCTCAAAGCGCCCACGCTGATCCTTGTCCCGCTGACGCTGTCACGCAGCCCGCCGAGATGGCCGCCCGCCTGAAATTCGAGTGCGGTCGGGGCTGCGGCCTGCGGGGGCGGGGCGCGACGCTGGTTTTCCTGCTTGACGGGTTTGGCCCTGGGCGGCTGGGCCCCTGGTATACTTAGCGACTCTCGGTTTCCGCTCGGCTGGCTGCGCCACTGCTCACAAGATATACATCGTCCCTGATATTTGATATCTGTTCATGTTACGTACACGGTTCCCATGATTATTATCTGGACCCTGGAGGAAATCATTGGATAACAGATGTTCTTCAATAAATAAATTTTAATTTAGCTCCGGTCATCAAAGTGGTCGTGCCGGAGTGGTTATCGGGCATGACTAGAAATCATGTGGGCTTTGCCCGCGCAGGTTCGAATCCTGCCGACCACGTTTTTTTTTTTGATAAAATTGCATTATATTTTTCTCTTTTCAATTTTGTTTCAAAGAACGTGGACTTTTTTTTTACATTTCAGTTTTGTCAAAACAGTGAACCTTTTCTTTGTTTTCAATTTTGTTACAAAGAACGTGAACTCTTTTTTTTTGGGGGGGGGGGGGGGGGGTACTTTCCAATGTAAAAATAGTGAACATTTACTTTTCAATTTCATTAAAAACACGATATTTCCTTAGTTTTTCAAATATCTCATTTAAAAATGGTATTGCGTTCAACTATCCACGCGTTCCATTGTCCTCTTCCTCTGATTTCAACGTTCAGTTTCATCAACATCTCTAGCATTCAATCACCCCCCTTTTTTTTCATTAAGCACCAGTAACTGCCCAACAGATAGCTTCGAAATTCCACACACTCACCAAACTAATCTACATCTATCTTCGAGATATTATATGATATCAATGAGGGGATATCGCAGCCAGTCATGAAATAAATGCATTCCTCCATTTCGCTCTGCTTGATCGGATTCCCCGTAGTTAAGCATCACAGAATAGCCTATCTGAAGGAGATCAATGCTTGAGCACTTGATTAATGCATGAGAGATGAGGAGTTATTGCCCTGCTTTACTCTGACAAGGGCCGAGTTAGCAGCCCTAGTAGTACTTAAAGGAGTGCGTGATGAGGGATTGAGGGTGTGACTCCAGCAGCACAACAGTCCTCTCGCCACAGACAAGAACTGGTCCGCCGCCGTCGTCGTCCTCGCGAGACGGGGATGAGATTGGATAGCTTGCTTTTGGGTGAAATGGAGGCTTCTCTCTCGGTGCAGCCACAGGAGGGCGCCTCGCCGATCCTGTCAAGGTGGGGGTTTCTTCGTCATGCGTGAGTGATCATATCAGCGCGGTTTTCAATGTGAAGACCAATCGCAGCTATACGTACTGCTGTTAATAAGCGATTAACAAGTGATTGGATTTATATATATGTATATCTCCTGACTGAATCGTCAAGAGTTTGTTGCATGAAACGCTGATGAGCTGATTTGGTGCAGGGATGATGGCAGCGGCGGCGTCGTCGGGCGCGGAAGGAGCGTCTCTAGGGCGCGCCCCTCGTGGTTCCGTCGCGCGCTGGGCGGGCTCCTCATGTGGAAGCACCCCGCGGCCGTGGAAGCGCCGGCGCGGGCACGGGCACGGGAGCGCGCGCCAACGGAGAGGCCGCGCTGGCGCTCGTCCCTCAAGAAGGCGGTGGGGTCAGCGCTCGCGCGCGTGGCGTGCGTCTGTGAGCCGGTCTGCTCCGGCGTCCATGACGACGACGTCCTGGATCCGAGGAAGAGTCGGCGGCGGCGGCGGAGGAGGGTCCGTTCACCCCCGGAAGCTGTGCTCACGGGAGAATCGGAGGACTACTGGACATTCGCGTTCAGGGGGAGGTCGTCGCTGACCGACGAAATGCTGATGCGGCGGTTCGTGCTGGAGGAGGACGCCATGCGCCGGCGCATGGAGATGCGACAGGCGGCAGGCCTGTGTTGGTTTCCGCCGGGTCCCAGCAGACTCAGCCAGATGTCGCTGGCGAACGACGACGACAACGGCGGACGAAGCAGGAGAGACCAGTTCGACTTCGACCTCGCCCCAGCGCAGTGAAGCTCAGTCTCTCTGAGCTTGTTATGCATGCTTGTTTGATTTCGGCTCACTATTTGGTTCCATGCCAAATTACTCTATCTGGCAGCCGTCTATAAACTGTAAAACGTTTTGGCTGATTCATTGTTTTTACTGCTTCCTTCGTTTGTTTCACATTAGCTTTGTCCTAAATCAAATATTACTATCTTTGACCAACCATTTTAAAAGGTCCTTATAGTTTCGCAACATATGAATTATATGTTATGATGAAAGTATTTCTCATAGTAAATTTAAAAATATAAATCTTATGACATGAATCTTTATAACTTTTTTAAATCAATGGCCAAAAATACAAATATTTGACTTAGGATAAAGCTAATACGACGTCAATAAAAAACGGTGGGAGTTATATCTAGATACATTGTAATAAAAACAATGAATCTAGAAAGTTCAAAATATTTTACAATTTAGAATGAAGGGAATATTATGCAGTATGTAACGAACTATTTGTTAAGATCGAGCTATTCTAAGCCAATTATTATACAATGCATAACAAACCAGGTGTTATTGGTTTGAGCGTGTATCTAATTATTGTAGAGTGCTTATGAACTATCCATTGCTAGTGTGGTGTTTTTTTGTTGGATGCCAATTATAGTCCAAGAATATTAATTTGGGTAGCGAAGATATTCTTTGCTTAGATATAGTACCTAGATTTTTTTTTGCTTGGTGCAATTTTGGTGAAAGTTGATCGTCAAGTAGTATTAGTTATTGAGATGCCATTGGAAGTTTGACCCAATTGTCAAAGTGCTACTCAATATTGTTAAAACACTATTAGAGAGCGATATTTACAATTTTTAGAAAATCCAATGACATTTAAAACATGCTCCTTCTGAGTAGCAGACTAAGAACTATTACAAGGTTAGCCACTAAACACAAAAATACTAAACAAATAGTATATGTATTTTATTCACTCTTTTAATGCAACAAATAATGGTCATCAATATGCATGTTTTATTTTAGTTCTTCTTGTTTAGAATTATATTTGGAAATAGTGATGTGTGAGCCCGGGTATAATCTTCGTTTGATATCTATTGTGATGGATTTGTTGTAATGTGTTGTTTGTTGTTAGGAGTTGTTTTGGTTTGATCTAATTATTTGAGGTGTGCAATTAAATTTTTATTTACTAGTTTGAAGCTTTTTGGTTTGACATGCCAATTATTGTGAAATGATATTTGTATAGCAAAGATACACATTGAGGTATTATTACTATGATGTATGACCAAGTTATTTATGCACTGTGTTTATAGAAGGCACTTGAGATTAAGAGTTTTGAACCAAAATGAGAGAATGTGCCTATAATATGTGGGTTCTTTTGTTGCACTTGTTCTTTTACATGTAACTTTTAAGAAACAAATCTAGCCAATCACATCACATACTTGTTAAGTGTATGTTTTTAGTTTGTTCTACATATACCATAAGCATTAACATAATTTGCAAATAACCCCATATATGCATGCGGCAACTTGTATCCATTGCTTCTCCATGCACAAATTCTAGGATGCTCTTAGAGTATAGCTCCAAGTGTGGTTCAAAATCAAACCATGGGATGCTCAATGAAGTACCGAACCATTAACATTGTAGCGTTCGAGCCAACCTTGCTAGAGCCTAAATTTGATTTTGCAGATGAGTCACACTAAGGGCATCTAGAGTGTTTAATACTCACAACCCTATCGAAAAGTTAGATCATCAAAGTTTCCTGGGTTGCTTGGGTGTTCCTTCACCTATTCTTGAGGTCACATGCAGCTCAAAATCAATAGAGAAGTAGATTGGGCTTAACTCTAAAAGTCAACGCTTTACAAGAAACTCAAAGAATAAGGTGCAATAGAAAGAAAGAAGCCAAATACGCAAGAAAAAGATTTATCCAAGGTTTAGCCATTCCACTAAGGTGTGCATACGTCCTCATTGTTATGGAAGCCATAGAGGCTCACTCTCTTTGAATCCTATCTTCTTCTCAAGGAATTCATGGAGGATCAAGCTTGAGGGTACTTACTAGAGTTGTCGCGGCAATAGAAACTTCCTGGAGCACACTACAAGGTTGGGTGCTTCGACATGCAACGTCTAGCATTCTAGGAGTGAAGCTCCAAGAGCAACAAACACCAATCCATGGGTTTGATGAAGATATGATTGCTCAAGACATGGAATTTCAGTCACCCCAATTCAAGCTCTCGCTCAAATCCCAGTCAAATACAAAAGTGGGCATATGGGGGAAGAGATTAAAACACCTTAAATGCTATAAAGAGTTCTTGTCCAGTGTTTGGTCAAAACTGAATAAGGTAATTGTTAGAACAGGTGGTGAGGTATAAATACCCACCCACAAAAAGAGTTGACGGATACTGCACAAATGCATGGATAATATGCAACTTGACGGATATTTCCATGGATTATCCGCAACACTTGTAAGGCTACATGCTGTCCATTTGTAGATTATTCACAAATGAGCGAATTACCCGCAAGTGGACATAGTAAAAAAATTTAGATTTTTTTAGTCCAACCCCAATTGTGCATGTGTTGCGTCAAATGTATCTCAAATATTATTAGTTCAGTTGAGCACTTTTGAATGCTAGTTTATGTAAAGATATCTCTTGATAGTACGACATCCTAAACACAATTCTAAGCATTACAAAAAATGAGCTTTATGTGGTATTCTTGATTTTCCTTTTTGAGGGGACTAAGCACATATGCCTTATCCATTTGTGCTTAGAATCTGTTCATAGCTCAACAAATGCGTTAGATCCTTAATTAAGAATCATCAACACTAAAGCCTACAATAGGGCTTGAATTCACTTTGAAGGTGGGTCCCATATTTTATATGGTCTCCTCCTCCTTTGTAGGAGACTGGTACTAGACCCTAAGGTGGGTCTTGCTTGACAATTAAAAAACACCATATGTTGGCCTCCTCCATTTCCCCATCGCTCGGTCAGGTAAAATCTTTGCCCAATGGAATCCCCCACACTCATAATCTATACCTTTATTTAGGTGTGTTGGCGGTCTCTTGCCACCAATGGCGAAGCCCATGACCTCTCCTTGTGGATCCCCTACATGCTGCCATCATGGAGTTGCTCTTTCTTAGCCAAATTGGGCGGCATCCATGAGCTCTGATTCAAGTAGAATTGCACAACAACGACATTTTGGTACCCTCCACTAATAGCACCATGATGACATAGCCTCAGTGCTAGAGATCCACCACGCTAGAAATCCTCCATGCACATGCTCTTGCAAGCCTCCTTCCCGCGATCCACCACTTCTTCCCCAACGGATGTGACAAATGATTGGCGCTACTAATTTTGTATTCCTTGAGGTCGAGATCTAAGCTAGTGGTTGAGTCTTATGTGTTTTTGGGTTAAGTTCAACTCTCTGTTATGTATATGGTCGCATCTATGAATGCCAACTAGGACTTAAGGCCCTAGTTATTTCCCACATTCCAGATGTGCCCTAAGCCGCATAAAATAATGTATCTTGCACATGGCCATTGTACACCACTCTCTTGTCAATGCTAGCACCACTTGGAGCGCACCTTCCACCGCTCCCAAGCCTATAATTTCCGGCAACATTGAGTGCGTTGATGAAGTGCTTCGCCTCATTGTTGAGTGGTTTTCGATGCTCACCAACATTTTTGTGGATGAGCAGTTTCAACTGGTGAGCGGTGATCTTTGACAATGCACAAATCAATATCACTGATTAGAAGAAACGTTTCAAGGAAGAACTTGGCCAAGTGTGCACTAAAGCCAAGCCCCGAAGGTAGAACCCACTCAAGATCTGGAGAGATAGTTACTCAATTTGATTGTATTTTTCTCTTTGGGCTTGTAAGCCTTGTAATTTCTACCTTCTTTTCCCTTTTTGTACATGTTGTAAATATCATTCTTTCATTTAATGGAAAAAGGAAAAAAAATAGGTAGGGGATTCCCCTGTTGATTCGGTCAAAAAAATGTTGGTGGATGAGCACCACTCAACGGTGGGTGTTGGTGGTGTCTGTTAGCCTCCTAATATGGCGGCCACGCTAAGCCTCCATGTGAAAGAGCATGGCCACCAGGCCACCACCTCCTCGATGGAAACCACAATGAGGATCCATCCCCTCAACACACTTTGTCCAAGGCATCTTACACTTGTACCACAGCATGCGACCTGACATCGAATACTACAAAAAAATCTAATTAATCAATCTGCTATAGCACTCTAGAGCTCATTGATCGGATGGGTCCATGTTTAGATGAGCTAATCTGCTATGTTCTAAGCCTAGTTTCTGGATCTATGTTTCGATTGTTGGGAGGGGTAGTAAGGGGGTGGGCGAGGAAGAATGCGGAATGGAGATGAAGCTTGGCTGCATGGTGAAAGTCCCTAGTTTGGTTTTGGCTAATTGATGAAACCTAGGACTAACCTTTGTATCTAAGTGGATGATTTAGATAAAGGTGGTCATTGAATATGAGACATGACATTGACTCATATGACCAAAATGGTGAAGACCAAGATGAGGCTTGGCTCGATGGATCGGTTGTGAAGGTGAAGGGCAAGTCGAGACTTCGAAGCGAAGGACCATGCGATGGTGAAGCTTGAGCAAGACTTGGCACCGACGAACCGATGCAACGGTGAAGGGCAAGTGAAGTCAAGGTCGATGGATCGAGACGGTCATGTGATGATATGAAGTGGATCATATCATTTGGAGAAACAAAATGGGCTCAAGGCAAAGGTATAACCATAGGGCCATTTTGTTTTGTACTCAAGACATCATAGAGGGTGTGAGTGGTTTAGGGTCGATAGCCGAACTATTAAGAGGGGAAGTCTTATCGGTTATTCGACACACGGGTGCCACTAGGTGAATTCATGAAGTGCATTGCATGTAGGGCCTAGTGAGCTAACTGGAAAACCTTTGAAAATGATTGAGAAAAAGCTAACACACAAGCACATGGAGATGTACACTTGATGGTGTTGGCACTTTTGCAAAGGTGACGTTGGTCGCGCTGTGGCTTGCGGGTATAGAGGGGTTTGGGTTCCTCTCTCCCTCCCGCCGAGCGTGCGAGCGCGGGATTCAGGCGATTTCGGGGAAATGAAATGCCTATTTTCCACTACGCCGGAAGTCGGAAACCGAGGCGAACGGAGGTCACAGAGGTGATCGGATGCTGCACCGGACGTGGTCACAATTTGACCGGACGCGTCCGGTCAGTACAGCGCAGCAGTCAGGCGTGCGGGCTAGGGTTTGCAACCGGCGCGTCCGGTCACTCGCGGGACCGGAGCGTCCGGTCGGGCACCCAGAGGAACAGTGCGTGGCGAAGGGCTGAGCAGACGTGCGGCGCGTCCGGTCACACATGATCGGACGCGTCCGGTCGTGAAGGGAGCTTACTGGACTCCGACCGGACGCTGGCACCGTCGCGTCCGGTCGTTGCGTGGAGCGCGTCCGATCGTTGCGTCGCGAGTGCGCGGCACTGTGCGTTCGGCGCGTCCGGTCGGTTGAGCAGCGCGTCCGGTCGCTCGTTTGACCGTTGGCGCACAGTGACCGTTGGAGGATCTGGTGGGCGCGTTTGAATCTGGAGGGACACGTGGACGGCGCAGGGCGACCGGACGCGGTGAAGCGCGTCCGGTCAGTTTCGACCGGCGCGTCCGGTCGTCCCGAGAAAACGGTCAGTGGAGTGGCAACGGCTCTATTTGTATGGGATGCTTATAAATACTCGTTGGCCGGCCCTTGGGGAGGTCTCTTGGCATTTCTAACACTCTTGTGCATCCTTTAAGCTAAAGCATCTCCTCCCACTCATCTCTTTTGCTTGATTGCAAATCAAAAGTGAGATTGAGTGTTTCCAAAGTGCATTGCATAGCTTGAGGGCATCTAGTGGCACTTGTGGGTGGTTTAGCCGGTGGATTTCTTGTTACTCTTGGAGAGTACCGCTCCTAGCCGGCTTGGAGATTGTTGGAGGCGTTGGCAAGAGAAGGTGATTGTTTTTTGCCACCTCCGGTTGATTGTGAGAGGTTCTTGTGCTTTCCTCGGCGGGACACCAAAAGTAACTCTAGTGGAATGCGCGTGTCATTGAGTTACCTCACTTGAGAGTGGTGTCTTGCGGTGCCTTGCGGGGCATGCCTTGAGGGGCAAGTGACTTGAGGGTCACACCGGGAAACCATCTAAGTGTTGATCGACACAACCGGTGACGTAGCTTGTCGGTGCACAAGTGAACACCGGGTGAACAAAAATATTGTGTCTCTTGTCTCCCGGTGATTGGTCGTCATATTGTGTTGTTGTCAATATTGATTGATTATATATCATCTTGGTGATTGGCAACATCTTCACTCCACCGTCGGTATAAGAATCACAATCATCTCTCTTGCATTTATCTTTACTAGATTATCTTGTGTAGCTCTAGTGGTAGCTTTGCTAGTAGTGTTGTTAGCTTGCTCACTAGTGTTTACTTAGTGACATAGCACTTGTGTGAACTAGAGATTATAATCTACTAGACTTGTGGATAGGAGGCTTGCATCACAACCTTGGCTAAGCAAAACTCGCTTTACGCCGTTTGTTATTCTAACAAGTTTGCTTAGTGATATTTGTAGATTTTTTTATAGGCTATTCACCCCCCTCTAGCCATCCAGGACCTTACACATGGGGGATAGGATGGATAAGAGAGCTTTCTTATTGTATTATGGGTCCCACAATTGATGTGTACACTTCAGAAATTAAACTGTCATTGTGGATGCCCTTAGCTAGACAAAAGAATATGACAATGTGGAAGCTTGTTTTCTTATACATGAAGTTTGCCTTGGTAAACTATTACATATTTCATGACAATTAGCTAGCAATGTATTTGAACTTTTGTGTAAGCACTATTTTGATGGAGCTATCTAAGGCATGTTTGGTTCCTCGCCGCGTGGCCTTGCCTGTGGCGTGAGTTACTCCTTATGGGTACTTACCTCGAGCGTGCATTGTCATGGATTATCCAATCTCAGTAATATATTTTGTTAATATGTATTGCTAGTAATAATGTGATTACATATGTATTTGTGATACTGATATATGAAGAAACAAAGGTGTGCCGGTGGCGTGTATATGTGTACACACTACATGAGACAAATGTCTTTTGTCATAAACACACGCACACACTGTACAGTTGTTGCTCTTTAAACTCTTTCACAAGATGACTAAAAAAAATACTCCCTTCGTTCCGACCTATAAGACGTTTTGGTTTTTTAACATTAATAATTTTTGCTATACACTTAGATATACCATATGTCTAAATACGTAGAAAAAACAATGCATGTAAGAAAGATAAAATGTTTTATAATTTGGAAAAGAGGAAGTAGAGATGAATCCTGGGCGGGAGATGCAATTATTAGCAAAGCCATCTTTCCTCGGCTTAACATAGGAATCACTAATAAATATGTCATATGTGCTGCATTGTAGAAGCACTGCATTTGTGGCTTTAGCATTACATTTTTCACTAGGCAAAAGTAACCCAAAGCACGACAAATTAGAGATTCAGTATATATAAAAAAAAACAGAATTGCTAAATCACAGGTGTTTCATCGCCTCCCAACACACGAATTTTGTGGCCACAGGATCTGACATGTACGGCTCGGCTTCCATCTCCTCCGCCTTAGGCGAGCGGCGCCGCGCGCAGCCCCTGGTCGGACCGGACCTTCGCTGCCGCCCCCAGGCAGGATCTCCGCCGCCACCCTCAGGCCGGACCTCCACTGCCGCCTCTGCTGCCCTCAAGCCGGGCCTCCGCCGCCCTCAAGCCTGACACGGCCGTGCCCGCGCCCTCCCGCGCCTGCTCCGCCGCGATTTGTCGCTTGTGATCTGTGCCTACACAGCCGCGATTTATCCTTGTCCTTTCATAGAAAAAAAATGTTTCTGGTGATCTGTGCCAACGAAGAAGATAAACAGTACCACGGGCAGCGACGGCGGGCGGCTGAAGGTGAAAGATAAACAGTGCGCGGTGGCCGGCTGAAGGTAGAAGACGAACAGTGCACGGCGGGCTGCTGCAGGTAGAAGATGAACAGTGCCAAAAAAATTCAGGTGTGGAGTGAACTGCTCAGATTCTGTGCAGTTACGTTAGCTAAAACCTCTGCTGTGCACTGCTTGCTTCTCAGAGCACCAGTTCTGCTGTTCCTACACTACTGGCTATGTTTAGTTTACTTCAAAATGTAAAAAGTTTTCAAGATTTTCTGTCACATCGCATATGCCGGCACATGTATGAAGCATTAAATGTAGGTAAAAAAATAACTAATTGTACAGTTTGTCTGCAAATGTCGAGACAAATCTTTTGAGCCTAGTTAATTCAAGATTGGACAAAGTTTGTCAAATACAGACGAATAATGCTACAATGCTTTTTCAAATTTTTTTTGCAAACTAAACATGGCGTTAGGGTCTGCAATCGCATACAACATTGGAAAGAGGTCGACGTCGTCGTAGGAGCCATCACCATGGTGAGGAATGAGAGAGTGTATTGCTTCGACGCAGCGCTCCAACTTTATGGGTTCATACCCCGTCAGTTCCTTGAGCTCCCTGTTCCAACGCGTTATCTGCCCGTACGTCGGCTTCAGCGTCAGCCTCGCCAGGAACATGGCCGCCGCAGCCACGGCAGACGGGTTGTGCTGGAGGCAGCTGTAGTGGAGCAGCGACATGTCCGCGAAGTCATGCGCACAGGAGCGGAGCTCCAGACGCAGCTCCTCCTGGCCGTAGTGACGGGTGAAGTGCTCCACGAACGTGTGCGCCGTGGGGCGGCCGAGCCGGTAGTCGAGCGCCACGAGCAGCGCGCGCTCCATGTCGAGCACCTCCTCCTTGCTCGAGGCGAAGCCGCCGCTGCCGCCGCCGCAGCGGCGGCTGTAGCTGGCGATCTCCGCGGCGTCCAGTAGCTCTACGGTTCCCTGGTCCTCGTACTTGGCCGCGGCGTAGACGGCCACGGCGCCCAGGAGACGGAGCCGGTGCATGCCGACGTCCTCGAGCGGTCGCACCGTGAGGAACCGGTCGGCGTAGGAGACGGCGCGGTGGAGCGTGCCGGGGGCGAGGTCGTAGCACTGGGTGAACCGTTTCATCCAGCCCACGAGGGTGGCGCGCGTGTCCTGGCTCATACGACTCCCCTGCGTCGTCTCCAGGTAGTCCGGGGACGGCTTGGCTTCGTTCTCCTGGGCCCGGAGGGTGGCCTCGATGTCTTCGTCATAGCCGTCATAGGGACAGCAGAGCTTCGGAAGAAGTCTCGTGGAGTCGTCGTCGTCGTTAAGGGTGCCGCCGCCGTCGCAGACCGGAGCAGCGGACGACACCGTCACGGGCTCCTCGACGCCCGGCTGGACGACGTGGCCGTCGTCGTCGTCGTAGCACGGGTCCCACGGTGCTGGAATATCCATGGCAAGGGCAGCTGCTCTACCGTCGGCGTCAAAGGGGTTGCCGTAGTCGTAGACCGGCGTCGGATTGAAGCCGGCGGGTGATACTGGTAGCGCAGGGACTTCGCCGACGGCGGGGACGTTCATTGTTGGAAACGGACCGAACTGGGCGGGCCGAGGAAAATAATCATCACAGAGATCGGACAAGCTGATCGGAGGACGAGCAATGTCGTGCCCGAAGCTGAAGGGATGTGTCCTCCTCCCCATGTCGCCACCGGAGAAGGACCAGGAGCTGGCAGTCGAATATGGAGGCGCAATGTCAAGGTCGAAGCTGAAGGGGTTGTTGTGCATCGTGGCGCCACCGCTGGAGCAGGATTCGAAGCCAGGCGGCGGAATCTGACGAACGAGAGGCCGCTTGATGAAGGCGTCCATGGCGTCGGAGTACGACTGCACGGGGCAGTGGCCGGCGGCGGCGACGAAAGAGACGCGGGGCAATGGGGCATCGAGTTGCCAGCTACGTATTTATGCACTGACCGGAGCGAGTCCACTAACCCGCGTCGGATTCGTGCCGCCGCCTCCCAACCGGTTTCTTTTTTCTCGTTCCTTTTTTTTGTGTGTGTGCGTGTGCGCTGTACTCGGATCCTTTTTCAAAAAAGTAAAAACAAAAAAGGCGGAGTCGAATCCTTTTCATGTTTCTGCATGCCCAAACGGTGATACATCCGCCGCTGCTACCAACATCGCCATTTTTTTTTCCCGGAGTACGCACCTATCCGCTCTGTAAAACGCTGGCGACGGATCGGAGTCGGCCAAGCTCAAGCATCAGTTTTTTTTTTTTTGAAACTTCAAGCATCAGGTTTTAGATCTCTGATCCATGAAAAAAAACAAAAGGCGGTTCAGAGTCGTACAAGTCATTTGTAGCACCGCAGCAGTTTTGCTTGAGCGCAGCAGAGTCTATTGCGGACTGCTTACTTGCATGGTGGTACTGTGGTGGGCCGTTGAATCTCTCAGGGGTCAACTGGCAGCACATAGCTTGTAGCTATGTTCAATCACACGCGAAGATCTTGGCTATAATATTATACTCCCTTAGTCCAAAATAAACATACATCTCGCTTCCTGAGGAGTCAATTTTTGAAGTTTGATTAAATTTATACAAAAATATATTAAGATTTATGATGTATAATAAGTATAATTAAATTAAGCAAGAGATATTCTTTCATAATAAACTTATTTGGAGATATAAATATTGATACTATTTCTTATATTTTTCTAGTTAAATTTATAAAAGTTTAACTCCTTGAAAAATGAGTTGTATAGTTATTTTGGGTCAAAGGAAGCAGAAGTACTAGAGCATGCATTTCTCGATGTCAATATAATATATTTCCTATATATTAGTCTAAATTAGTGTCAGGAACTTCAATCAAATCGAACTCACAAATCAAAATCACAGCATAATATGAGAGCTTTGCAAGATTCTAGAAGGGTCTACAGAGAAGGACCAATACATGGGAGGAGAGGAAGAAGGATTAAAAGGATACAAATCTAGCCTCGAGCTGCTGCTCTCATCGTCGGTTCATAGTTCTGGTCTTCGACCCCCGTCCTCTGTGATGGTGGTGATCGCTTTATCCTGTTTGCTTTCCGTCCTTGTTGGTCTGCTGCAAGCCCAAACCTAGTCCAGTACCATTAGCATCATCCTCCGTATCCTCAAATACACTGATGTCTCTGCATGCAAACTGAAATATGTACTCGGTTCAGAATAACTCGTCAGCACCAACTTGAGCTTG
Source organism: Saccharum hybrid cultivar R570 (assembly GCA_038087645.1). Classification (NCBI taxonomy): domain Eukaryota; kingdom Viridiplantae; phylum Streptophyta; class Magnoliopsida; order Poales; family Poaceae; genus Saccharum; species Saccharum hybrid cultivar. The sequence continues at coordinate 6,963,276 of JAQSUU010000198.1, forward strand.
ATAACAACTGATAGATAGCGAATGCTTAGGCCGCACCTCAACGTTCTTGTGCTTGGACACTGCCCATGTTTGCAAGTATAAAACCAGGTTATGATTTTTCCGTTGTTTCTCATGATCAAGTATCATATCCTATTGCATGTAACATACATCTTCCATCACTTTCCAAATGCTAGCGAAGCTGCACAGATTCATAAATTCATCTCTATGTGTGAAAAGTTCACTTGTAGCCTTGCTTTGCCACCTCTCAACTAGCGCCAACTTTTAGCAAAAAGAGGCCCTATTCTGATTATTGTCCTGAGCACATCGCAACTCGTCATGGCATGGAACTGTAAGCCAAACAAGTCGATCAGGTGGCCAGGGAGACATCAACGATAAGGCTACTCTATAACACCCAAAAGATAAGCATGGTATCGGTTGTGATAATGACGTCATGATGCAGCATCCCAATTTGCTATGGTCTCCTATAACAGAGGGCTTGATCTGATCATGACTTGTTTGATCAGTGGTGATGGCCAAGGTCGGAGATGATCCCAGCTTCTAGACAGAAGCACCATGATGGCAGGTGAATGACAATAATCTTTGAACCATTGTTCTCTCCTTTTGAGTGTAATAGAAATGACAATGCATGTACTTTTTTAATGGTTTGGACAACACATCAATCACTGCTAATCATTTGTTGTTTTGTTTTGACAATGTTTCAACTAGAAACTGAGAGATGGCCATGGTGTTGGACCTATCTAGGTACGAACAACCACACAATATTCAATAAGGGTGGCCATGGTTGCTGCAGCTCAGACTGTTTTGTAAGTGTTGCACAGGATAACAAACTAAGGTTGAAAACACCAAAGACATAGGTATATAGTAGCAAATCTTCAGCTGTGTACCATCCCTTGATGGTAGAGGCTGGAACTTTGTTCCATTATATATATATATATATATATATAGAGAGAGAGAGAGAACTGTTACCATACAGCTGGCTACAAAATAACTTATTCTGTAGCCACTTTGAGTTACGATAATTGCTATGCTAATTTACGAGATTATATATGTATATAAAAGCAAAGGGTGCAGTTTTTATACTCCCAGGAGTAATTACTCCCTTTCTCATAACGGGTATGTCCAACAGAGATCCAATAGGTAAGGCGCTGGACTGTTGCAGTAACCAAGCAACTAGCAGCTGAATTCTCGGCACCATGCACGGAAGCGAACGTTTGAACGCCACGCCAACGCTAAAAAAAATCCTTAGAGCAGATTGGAAAACGTACGTGTTCACATACTTTAAAATAAATAATATATCAATCAGCTAGCTAGCAGTTCGTATACCATTCGGATTGAAATGTGAGTAGGCAAGTTTGAATAAAAAATTAAATAAATAAGTATGTGGACATACTCAAGTATACAAATATACCCTAGTTAGTATGAACGTATACTTAGGCCAAAGAAGTATGAACGTATACTTAGGGTAAAGGAGTATGCATGCATATATGTGTGTACTCAGAGGGTACATGAATATACTCGTCAAATAAAAAGGAGTATTGGTGCATACGCATGTTTGGTATAGTCTATCCATGCTATTTTGAGAAGAAAATATATACGTGCTATTTTGAGTAGAGAGTATGTGTACATACTATTTTAAAATGGAGTACGTGTATATACTTTGTTTTTACAAAGGAGTATGTCTGCATACTATTTAGATGCAAGATCCTGGAGATCTTGAAGGGACTATATACTAATTTTTCAGACCTCGATGTAAGGGTTTGTATGTATGCCGAAAGAAAGTACACATGGCAGAGAGTGTATAGATACTTTTCAACTAGAAGTATGTGTACATACTATAGTCCTTTGCAGTATTAGGAGATACTTACCAAAAAAAAAAAGAAGTATTAGGAGATGCTACAATCTGAACAAAGTATGAAGTGATACTGCGTGATATGATTATCAGATTATACTCTGATATGCAAAAAGTATCCAAACACATACTCTTATCTAATACAAGTATCCAAACGTACTCTTATATGAAACTATTTGCATATATAGAAGCATTTTCTGGAAAGCAAAAATTACAATTTAATTGCTAACACGCTTGACGTCATCTCCCACTCAACAACTCAACTGTGCGCACATAGCTGGATGAGCAGATGAACTTTACGCCTGTGATCAGAAGGAAGGTACAGTGAGATGAGACGGTTCATTGGTTCATAGTACTGACTTAATAATTTGATAAACATGCAAAATTGTGAACACGTACGTTTTCTCCTAGAGTCCTGGTCCAACAACGAATTGTTCGCCGAGCAAGTTGAGAAGATCATCATCTTAGACCAATCAGAAACGAAACAAGCAATCAAATTATTAGTTGGTGCTGGATCAATCGGAGATGGGATGGGATTTAATTTATTATTACCTGGTCGTCTTCTCGAAAAGCAGTGAATCAATCCTCATACGTGCTGATGAGTTGGAACAACGTGACACTTTGCAAGGAGAAACTAATTATGGATCTGTGCCTCCGTCCTGCTGGTCAGCGATAGGGTGCTTCGTTGACGGAGACCGGACGATCCAATCTAATGAGAGCCCGCAGAGACGAACGCCGACTACTATGCGCCGCCGAACTACGAAGATTCAGCACGTACAGTTGGTTGCATGAAGCCTGAAGATGCTAGCGGAAGCCAAGCCGATGATTCGTCAGGATCTCTTTCCATCACGGGAGCAGAGGATTTGATGAAGTGAAGTGAGATAACAAGATGATGGAATCAACCATCTCCCGATCGATCTGCATGCTACGAGAAGAATAGAATTAGGGATAAACAAATTGATCATAATGTCATATTAGGAACAGCGACGTATCTGGACTGCATCAATGAACCGCGTTACCAAAATCCCGATCGAACAACAGCAACGTGGCCGGCGGCAGCCTATTGGAGCGAGCAAAGCTGCCGCCGCCGCACGTATATATACTTTGGGCTGTGGCTGTTGGACGCCCGCAAATGACGATGGAATTTCCTTATATTCATTATATTAACGGGTCCCTTTAATTAACCCGCTAATGAACCTCCGGCACCACGTTGGGAGTCTCTTTCAGTGTAATCTAGGTGAGAGTAACTACTCCTAGGGAGTAGAAAATAATTTCCCTATAAGCAAATCCTTTGGCCAGTACAATACATCCTCGTTTGGATAACACGTATCATCGATGGAGAAAGCGGACGAATCAAGGGGTATTACCTCGATCACTTGATCACTTCATATGCACTGCAGGAACCGGTCTCAACATTGGACATGACTATGCCCGCTGCTGGAATCAGAACAGAGTTGGTGAAATTGATGAAGAAGCTGTGTCCCTTGTTATCAAGTGAGAAGGTAGCTGCGAGTGAAGTTAGAGTGGTGGGCGACTCGCTCACCGGTGCTGGAATGCGCAGACTGCATTTGCGACTCGATGTCAACCACATGGTGGGCATCACTCGGAGAAGCTTGGTAGAGGCGTCAACGTCAACAAGGATGACATGCTGAGAGCGAGCAGAGACTGAGGGAGTCATGGACGGTGCCAAGATGGCCTGGTAGAGTCCCTATGTCGACCACTCGGTGTGCAAATGTGGCGTGGTCTTCAATGTTGGAGAATTGGACGACAAGGTCTTCAACACGGGACGGAGCAAGGGTCGAGGAAGATGTGGGCGGTGTTGCGGAGGTTGTTGCAGGCTTGCTCTTGGTGGAGAGGTCGATCGATCTCATGCTCGCAGTTGTCGGGGTTGGTGATGGCCTGATGGGGATGCTGGGGGCGATGTCCTGTGGTGCAGATGGTGCCGTCAACATTCAACAACGCGTAGGAGGAGGTGGAGTTGTTGTTGGCGGGCTTGGTGTTGGAGGAAGCGGAGTCGCTATCCATGGGCTTGTAGAAGGCCTGATTGGCCGCCCGGAGTAGTGCTGTGTTGGCCTCGAAATCAACTGTGACTGTGAGCTTCTTCATGGCAGCTAGAATTTGATCCATCATCTCCTTGCACCGAGTCAGCCTTGCGGCACCTTCCTCTGCAGAATCCATGGTGGAACTGGAGAGCCCACGCATTGACAACTCTGATGCCAATTGTCACGAACCTCAATTGAATTGAACTCACAAATCAAAATCACATCATAATATGAGAGGTCTGCAAGGTTCTAACTAGAAGGGTCTATAGAGAGGGAGGAACCAGTATATGGGAGGAGGAAGAAGGATTAAAGGATACACGAGCTCGAGCAAATGGCCCGTATTGTGACATATCCACGTTTCCATACATATCGTGATACCCGTATTGATATTTGGGCAACAGAGACAACATCTATTTATTCGTATTTTTGTTGCAATTTTTAATATGATTTATGCTATTTATCTGTCAACAGATTTTGTTGATATTTATCTGTCAAATTCTGGATCGTTGATTTATTTTGAGATTCGTGCTGATGTTTGGGTCAGCTAACTGGTCCGTCTTGCTTGACGGGTCCGCGCAATAGAGCCTTTGCCCGAAATCCACAATCCTCTCTGTCATTTGCCTTTTCGCTTTCGCGTGGCGCAGGAGGTGGGTTGGTAGCCGCTGCCGCTTGGCCTGCGCCGCTCCTCGCCATGCCTCCCAGCTGAAGCTGTGGGTGGAGCCAGCCGGGGGCAGAGCCGCTGGGGTGTTGTTGTTGTCCTCGCGCGCTAGACGCCCTGTGCCGCAGCTGTCGCCGGTGTTTCCCCTTGCTCGCGAGCGAGTGTGTTGGGGGCGCGGCCGTCCCCGACGCCGGGCCGGTGGCCTCCCATCTCGGCTTCTCCGGCGTCCGGCCAGGCGCCCCCTGTCACAGCCGGGCCGCTACCACCGGGTGCAGGTGCGTTTCGGCCTCCGCCTGCGCTGTTTGTCCTCCCGTTGTCCTGAAGCCGCCGATCTGCTCTCTCCGTCTTCCTCAGGCCAGCTACCTCTATTGCAATAGCTCATAGCAGTAGCTGTCGGTCCCCATGGAGTCCAGGTTAGTCCCTATCCGTCTCGGTCTCTACATGTGTATTGGCTTTTGGCTTGTTTTGAAGGCTTGCATTCATCTGTCGATTTGTTTGTTACATGGGCACTAGCGAGTTCAGTTATCCATGGTGGATGCTACTGCGGATTCACATCTTGCCTGAATTTTGACTGGAACTTGTGAGCTGCTAGTTACTGCAGGTTTGGCAGACAATGCCGAATGTCAGTTGCATTTCAGGATTTTTAGCTCGTTGTAGGGAGAGCGAGCTTATGTATGTTGTTTGCCGCTCACTTCCTGTTTATGACATCCTTGTACGTTCAGCTCACCTCTATAAAACATGATAGCCTCGTTAGCCTGATAAGTCACTGTTAGTAAATCATCAGGATTCAGAACGTATCCGGCCTTTGTTTTTGTTGTGACTTGAGAAGGGTGTGTTTTTTCTTTTTTTTTCATTTGTCATGCAATTATTTGTTTTGTTTTACCCAACAGAAGTTATGTATGAAGAGAAAACATACCGATTCGTGCTAGTTTTTTTCTGAATAATGCTGCGAGACTGTATGTACTTCTTGTTTTTTGTGTGCAACGGCAACTTGCTTGTCTCTCTCTTGTCCATGCTCTGCTGGTCTATTTTTTTAAACTGGATTATGCTTGAAGCTATGAGATGTTTAGTTTTGTTTATGCACCTTAGCTCCATGAGTTCTTTTTGATCTATTCAAAGCATGCTATGCACCTTAGCTCCATGAGTTCTTTTTGATCTATTCAAAGCATGTAACATGTACTTGTAAGTCGTATAGCATCACTGTTGTTGGCGAATTTTCCAACTGGGTTTGTACTGTTTATTTCGTTTGGAAACTGAATGTGCATAAGACAATGCCACATGCACCTGTTGCGGTTTTCAATTGGAATTGGACTTACTTTGGGGCAAGTTCTTTTTGTAGTTAAAATTACAATTTGTTTTGCCAATTCATACAGATAATCAGGAAAGTAGGTGCGGCAAGCTGCCGCTCGCCTGAAATTAGAGAATTCATCTCTAAGTTTGTAAAATATGTACGGAAAAACTGCAGTAGATTAAACCACTTCTGGATCTTAGCAGATAATGTTTTTCCTTCCCTGTCCCAAAACTTGAAGTCAAGGAAAATGAGTGCCGCTACTTGTTTCTATACTGGCAGGTAGCAGCCCTCTTTTGTAGATTGTCTTTTTACTCTTTTTCCCTTCCTGTCTCCCTTACGATAGAGATCCATTTGGATAAAAGTTGTCCTATAGGAATATATTTTCTTTCTTCTTGTCCATATATGCAAACTGACTTCCAAAAGAGTGTGCTAATATGTTATTTTTATTGTTCAGCCTGAAAACCTGTGTGTGGTAAGTTTCCCCTGTGCTAGTTTTGGTGACATCTAATTTGACAACACAAATTAACCTGTCTTTCCCACTTTTTTGCAAAAAAACTTGTTGTAAAGTTACAGTCTCATTGCTGTTCTATTTGAGCACGTTTCAGAACTAGACTTTTTTTATCCATGTTGAAAGGTTTTAGCCCATATTTATTTGGAGGTCTAGAGTTTTTGGATATTTTCTGCGTTTTAGATGAGGCGTTGGATTACTGTATTGGTTTATGCCGCCCTGTTTTGAGATTAGTCTTCTGAGAGCAGTGATTTTTTTTTTTGGGTGCGTGAGGTGTTTCTTGGTGTATGGAATTTGGTTCAATTTTTGCGTGTTCCTCTGGCACTCGATGACCCTGCTAATCTTGATGCTGATTCGTGCTCCTGGAGTCATTAGTCTTTTGTCTTTGTATCTGTAATGACGTTTTTGTTGATTCTGAGTACTAGGATTTTTTGGTGGTTCTTTGTTTTTTTGTCCTTTCCCTTTTTCTGGCATTTGCCTTTTGAGTTTATCTTTTTGTCTCTGTCTATCTCTGTGTATATGTGTGTCTTACTTCTTGTTTAGTTATAGTTTTGTTGTGTGTAAGTGTGTATTTTTTCTTTTTCTTTTGTTCTTTTTTTTGGAGTTTTGATTTTTCTATTTTAGTTGAGCTGAGTTGTATATCTATCTGCTATCTCTGTGTATTTTGTCCTTTGCCTTTTGAGTTTGTCTGTGTGTGTCTTTCTGCTATCTTTGTGTGTGTCTCTCTCTCTATTTGTTTTTTTGTGTCTCTTTTTCTTTGTGTGCGTGTTTGTGTTTTTTTCTTTTTTTTGGGGGGCTTGGACAGTTGCTGGTGTGTTTGTGTGTCTTAATGTCTTGTTCAGTTATAGTTGTGGTGTGTGTGAGTGTGTTTTTTTATATTTTTTCTTTTTCTTTTGTTCTGTTTTTGGAGTTTTGATTTGTCTATTTTAGGTGAGCTGAGGTGTATATCTAGCTGCTATCACTCTGTGTATTTTGTCCTTTGTCTTTGAGTTTGTCTATGTGTGTCTCTCTGCTATCTCTTTGTGTGTGTCTCTCTTTCTGTGTTTGTGTCTGTGTGTATCTCTCTTTTTCTCTCTGTGTATTTGTGTGTGTGTTTGCCTCTCTCTATATCTATTTGTCTTTGTTTGTCTCTCTCTCTTTTCTCTATCTCTTTGTCTGTGTGCGTCTCTCTCTATCTCTCTCTTTGTTTCTCTGTGTGTGTCTCTCTCTCTATCTCTTTGTCTCTGTGTGTCTTTTTGTCTCTGTCTCTATCTATTTGTCTTTGTTTCACTCTTTTTCTCTCTATCTTTTTGTCTGTGTGTGTCTCTCTCTATCTCTATCTCTTTGTTTCTGTGTGTGTCTCTCTCTCTATATCTTTGTATTTGTGTGTGTCTTTATCTCTATCTCTTTGTGCGTGTTTTTGTTTTTTTGTGGGTGTGTGTCTGTGTTTCTGGGTGTGTTTGGAGTGTCTTTGACAGTTGTTTTTATGTGATTGTGTGTGTGTTTTTTTAGGGGCTTTGACAGCTGCTGGTGTGTGTGCGTTATTTTTCTTTTTTCTTTTGAGTGTCCCAAAGCTATTTTTTCGGGGTTTTATTTTAGTTGCTGCTGCTGATTGGGCTGTTACTGATCAGCAGTGTCTCTCTCTCTATCTCTATGTGTGGATTTTTTTTGTTTTAGTAGATCTGCATTTCTGCTTTTTGACTGTTATTTTTCTTCTGCTTTTTGTGTGTGTTTTTGTGTGTGTGCGTGTGTGTGTTTGTTTTTTTTTTGTTTTTTTTGGGGTGGGTGTTTTTCTGTGTGTGTGGGTGCATTGTCTTTGTCAGCTGCTGGTGTGTGTGTGTTATTTTTCTTTTTTCTCTTGACTGTCCCAAAGCTATTTTTTGGGGTTGTATTTTAGTTGCTGTTGCTGATTGAGCTGTTACTGATCAGCAGTAGCAGGAAATGCAGCGTTGTTTGGTGTGTGTCTTTCTGTGTGTTTGTCTCTCTTTCTGTCTCTCTCTCTGTAGTCGAATCAGCTTGCTCCTGCTGCTGATTGAGCTGATGTTTTTTCTTTTGATTGCCCCAAAGCTTGCTAATTGAGTTGCTACTATTGTTGTTGCATTTGCTGATGCTGCTGCGGCATGGTGTTTTTTTTGCCTTTTTGAGGGCCCTCTGTGTCTTTGTGTGTGTGTTTCTCTGTCAGATTGATTTATGCTTGGTGTGCAGCTTTGTTCAGTAGTATTATGTAGCTTAACTCAATTAGTTATCGAGATATGTGCATAAATAGGTTGTGATGGCCAATGATTGCATTTCGTGAGGAAGTGAGAAGTTGGCTACTGCTTTACCAAAAGGCGGATTTCTGCTCCTAGAGAATGTTAGATCCTACAAGGAGGAAGAGAAGAACGACCCAGAGTTTGCTAAGAAGCTAGCATCTGTTGCTGACCTGTTATGTCAATGATGCTTTTGGCACGGCACACAGAGCTCATGCTTCAACTAAAGGAGTTACCAATTATTTGAAGCCTGCTGTTGCTGGCTTCCTCATGCAGAAGGTAATTAAAAGTCATCCCCTGTTGTATGTTTTATCTATTGTTTTAAGACAATGATGTTTTCTTTCAGGCGATTGCTAAGAAGCTGGCTGAGCTTACAACCACAAAGGGTGTCACCACCATCATCGGCAGTGGTGATTCTGTTGCTGTTGTTTGAGAAGGTTGGGCTTGTTGACAAGATGAGCCACATTCTGGAGCTTTTTTACATTTTTTGATTGCGACAGTTTTCCAGTGTCTTCACCTGGATCTGACTCAGTCTATGTTTGCATTGTTGGTGAGTCCAGAAATGTAGTTAACACTCTATGTGAGCTTGTCCCTGGAATGCAAGTTCTCAATTTAGCAATTCGCTCTTAGTTATTATTTATGAGTACAATTCTCTCTCTCTCTCTCTCTGTGTGGGCGCGCGTGTGCGTGGGTGGGCGGGCGTGTGTGTCTCTGTGTTTGTGTGAGTGGTTTTTTGTTTTTCTAGGATTTATTTTTGGGCTATTTGTGGGCTTTTTTTTGCTTAAATTTTTCTGCATTTTGCAGGTTTTTCGTTCCGTTGCTATTGTCACTTCCTTCCAAAAGATGAGCTTAAGGTGATTATGGCATGCCTTTTTTTGCATTTAGATTTCTATTTGTTGAGATGTGATACTGAATATGATGATTGGTCCGATATGCATGAGCATTTTTATGTGCATTTTTATGAATTTTCATGCATATATGCTTGAAACATGTGGCTGCTTACCATTGAGCATGTATGGCCTGCTGTTTTGTGTCGGCTTTGGCCATGCTGTTTGGTGTACATCTGGTGTGACAACTGGAACAAATTGAGCCTAGTTAAACTGGTGTTCATGGATGCCTGAACGTTTATGTTATTTCTGCTCATGCTTCACTGTAAGGAATATATGTGTAGGCCTAGAGTTGGAGCCAACATTGAAAATTTGCGCCACTAGCTGTAGTTTGTGACACATTCAGGCCTCAGGTTAATGAAGTCAATTTTATTATGTGTATATTTGAACCTCGTGCGGTTTTATCTGTATGTCAATTTTTCATTGTCTTAATGCAAATGGAAAGCTATATATCACTGGAGAAGGGGTAATTTACCCTGTTTCTCATGTAGTTTTTAGCATGCCCAAAGGCAGGGTGGGGCATTGATTTAGTTTGGTTGCGTCCTGTCACTCTTTTTTTTCATTGTTTTGTCCCTGGTCAGTTATAAGGCAGAAGTTGAGATGTGATACTTAATATGGCAGAGCGATCCAATATGCATGTGGGAATTTAGATGGTCTTTTTTCTGAATTCTCATGCATATGCTTGTAACATGTGGCTGCTTACCATCTGCAAGCATGTATGGACCACTGTTTTTGTCCATGCTATCTTATCTGTTTATATGAATCTAGCCTTTATAGTTTGGATGAGAAGTTTAGTTGACTCAGAAACTTAATATTATAGAACTACAGTGATCAATTCTGACAGTTTAACTCATGTTTGACTTGTTTCACTGTTATTTGCAAGATGATTTATGTGAACGTGTGCATAACTGTGGTCGCTGGGGGACCTTGCTGATTTCCAACTCTTAACTACTTGCAAATTGTCAATAATAAGAGCACCGACTAAGAAAGATTGGGTAGCTACAAAATTTATGACTTGAATCAGTGGTTCCACTTGCCATGCTGTTTGTTCTGAAATTATTATACTAATGAAGTTGACAATGTCAGCACATGTGCAATATTTAAGTTTGCTAGTTGGTTACACGCACACAGCATTTAACCCTGATTCCTAACTATTCTGAGAGCTACATGTATTGATTAATCAAGTTAGTGGGGTTCATGTCGATGTTGCTCACATATTGGTTTTCTTTGTTTTCCCTGCAGCCCGGTTCCGATGGGGATCCTGAAAAGCACTTTGTCGCTGTTGATCGGCACCAGCTGCGGCATCTACATTGCCCAGAACTACGACGTCCCAAACATAAAGGAGTTCATGTGGAGTCTGATGGGCAGGGCCAAAGAGTTTGAAGAATCGTAGAAGAAGCAGGGCAACGGCAAGAACAAGGATAATGAATATCATTGACCTGCAGTCTGTGCTGCACCATTTGTCACCCCAAAATCCAGATAACGGGTTTTGGGTCTCTTGTCTATTTTTGTAACCCTGTTTTGCAAATATGACAGATTTGCTATATAAAAATCTGTCATTTTTTCTTGGCTGATGTGTCAGCTGTTGATTTGTTCAAAAGTTGACAGATTTTGGGGTGACAAATCTGTCAACAGTTATCTAGACAGTCCCTTTTTAATATATCAATTTAGGTACTATCGTGTTTGATAACAAGCTATCTCAGTCCCAAAATAAGTACACTTCTAAGATTAAAATTTGTCTCAATATAAATGTACATCTAGCTATAGACTAAATAATTTTAGTAGCCTTTTTAGCTCTCTTCTTAAGATGCAATTATTACATGTTGGAGCAACTTTTATAGGGTGTATATGTATATATGTAATTTTAGTTTCATTGATATCTCTAACCAAATCTATAAGTGCACTTAGTTTGGGACGAAGAGAGTATATCTAGCAGCCTATCCCTACGGATACATCCATCTTAGTTGGTTAAAGCATCTCTAAGGGCTCCTTAGGGCACCCGCAATGGTATAAACTAGTTGGTAGCTCTAAGCCAACTTTTTCAATAGTTTTAACTTTTAGCATATAGCTCATAACGAAGATAGTCTCACATGATCTTGGAATATGTGTATGAGCCTAGCTCTCTTGATCAAGAGCTAGTTTTTCTCTCTCTTCTATTAATATATAAAAAATACTTAGAGCTAGCTTATACGTCACACATTGCGGGTGTCCATACAAAACTTTGCTAGCTTTAGAGTTTTAGAAACCTAATTACTATTAGTTAAGTGAATAAAATTAATGACCTCTATTTTTGCCTTTCCTCAATATTTTCTAATATGATAATGATATGGCACGGGCATTCGTCCCATGACCGCATATCTTCTAAAAACAAAAAAAATCCCCACTACTCATCCTCTCATCCGGAGCGACCGGCTGACCCCGAGCCCCCAAGGCCGCAACACAAGATTTCGCCTTCGACTTCCAACGCAAGCACTGCCACTCCGAGTGCCGAGGCCAAGCCGTTCGAGAGGCACCCCGCTGGTCGCTGCTCCACGCCCCTGCCTGGCCCTAAAGTTTGTCACCAAGCCGGGCTACGTGCGTGGCCGCGTGGTTGAGCCGCGTCATGGCCACTCATCCGCCCACCCCCTTCCTCCCACCGCACGCCTGTCTCCCGCCACGCCATGCCCTCCCCCCACCGCGCCGCACCCCATCGCTGGCCACGCCGCGCCCCATACCCCTAGAGCAGACAACGCTAAACGACTATGACTGAGCGAGTAGCGGCGCTGGAATAGCAACAGCGGGGCCGACCGACGGGCGCGAGCTTGGGCCACGAGCATGCATGGGAGAATCACAGGAGGAGCAATGGGCCACGCTAACAGGTGCGAGCATGTGGTGCGGCGTCCCCCTGACCCAAGGTTAATGGTTACTGCAATTCCCCACCAGGTATAGGCCATGGCTGCCGGCGATGTTGTGTTTCAATCGTTTCAGGCGTTTCAGACTTATGTTTCAAGTTTTTTCATCTGGATGTTGCAAAAGTATATCTGAGATGTTGCATATGTTGCAATGATAATGTATGCATGTTGCAAGCCTTTTTTTAAATGTTTCGTGTGTTTTAAACATATATTTCAAGTGTTTCATCTGGATGTTGCTACGACTATACACATATGTTTCAAGTATATGTTTTCGAGTGTTTCAGATGTTTTAGAATTACGTTGTAAGTGTTTCATCTGAATGTTGCATATGTTGCTATGGCTATACACGTATGTTTTAAGCGCATGTTTCAAGTGTTTCATTTGTTTCAGACGTATGTTGCAAGTGTTTCATTTGGATGTTTCAAAAGTAGATTTCGGGAGGAAAGAACATGTTGCAATTGTGTGGTGCTGACGCGTGGGTCGCCGCACCGCCTGGTGCTACGTGCATGCATACACATGACCACACTGCCTGTTAGTGTTGTTGTGTGTGCGTGTGCATGTGGACGTGGGTCACTGTATGTTTCAAAAGTATGTTGCTATTGCTACTGTGTAGGTCACCGTGCTGCTTGTTGGTGCTGCGTGCATGCCGCCTATTGGTGTTGATGCTTCTGTGTGTGCATGCGGGCGCGTGAAAGCGGAGCAGGCTCGAGTGGTCCCCGCGGGCGTGGGCGAGCAAGCCGTTTTTCCCGTAGGCGCGTGATAGAGGAGGCTTGGGAGCTGCATGCCTGTGTCCGGACATGTCGTTGGTCCGGACGTCTGGGCGCTAGCTCTTTCCTTTCTAATATGTTTCCAGCAGTTAGTTTCTTCGTATGTATAAGACTCTAAAACTAGATGGAAGGAGGATGGGGGCGAAAATGCTGAGAGAAGGAGCACCCGGGCAGATTTCATGCGTAAAATGAAAATTTATCACTTAGGAGTTGTTTTTCAAAACTGTTAGAAATGTATTTAAAAAAACAAATTAGAGAGTTGTTTTAAGGAGCTTTTTAGATATGATGTGGTGGAGCATAGTCTAAAAAACGCTTAAAAATATGTGCATGTAGCACTGCGGCAGTGCAGTGAAAGACGTACACTTGTTCTTTCTCTCTTTTTTGCGAGGAAGAAGACTACCATTTTTTCCATCTTAAATATAAGAAACAAAAAGGAAACCCATCTCAGCATACGGAAACGGCGATCACCATGATCTGCACAGTGCACACCACACGCGGGCATGCCTGCCGCGCGCCGACCGGCGACCGGTGCAGTGCAGGTACCCAAGCCACCCACCCCCAGCACCGTGAGATGCACGCACACACTGACACACGCGCGTGACACATACAAGTCAGTCACAGCTTGGAGTAGAGCTGCGGCGTGTGCCACTTGAAGAACTTGCCGGTGGGCAGGTGCTGGGGCGGGAGCAGCGCGAGCCCCGCGGCGACGCGGCCGGCCTCCTCGGCGGTGCGCTTGCCGAGGCCGCGCGTCATGTCGGTGCGCGTGAACCCGGGGCAGAAGCAGTTGACGCTCACCCCGCGCCCCGCCAGCCGCGACGCCAGCAGGCGGGAGTAGGCGTTGAGGGCCAGCTTGGACACGGCGTAGTCCGTCCACACCTCGGGCCACCCGCGCCCGCGCCAGGTGCCGTCCGCCACCTGCGCCAGGAACCGCGACGCCATCCCCTCGATGTCGCCCTCCGTCAGCGCCGCCTCGTCCAGGAGCATGCGCCGCAGCTGCGGGTCCTTCACCTTCTGCAGCAGCCCAAATCAAATGGCATTATTTGGAATTCGTCTGAAACCGACATCTGATCGAATGCCACTAGCTCGCTGCACTGATATGTCTGCGGCGTTAGACTGGCATGCATGCCAGTGTAGCGCTCACGTGGCTTGTTGGAGGTTGGCTCAGACATGTCATGGCTTATGAGTTTCGACAGTTCATACATGGTCATGGTGTGGAGTGTGAACGACACAGCACACTGTACACCGGGCACCGGGCAGTTCTGAAGTGCTGGTATGGTATCATGTGCCAATGCCCCTGCATGGCAACGGCAAATCAAGTGGCTCTGTCTCTGCGATAGAGCGTTCAAACATTGTAGTCCATGCCTCTGAACAGAATGAGCCAGCCCATTGACAGCAGGCTACTTGCACCCTTAAGCAGCCTGCTGCTTGGAGTATTTAGAAAATCTCAATGGATTGAGTGATTGACTGATTTGATCGGCCAGAAATAAACTAAGGTCAGGTCAACACAAACATGTGCCATGATTAATCTCTGCAACTGCTGGTGCATATAGTTTCAAACCATAGTTTTAAATCTCCGGCTGTAGCTGAAGATATAGCCGGCTATAGCTGTTTGAGACTGGTCAAGCTACGAGCTATAGCCCGCTATATCTCTATTTAGCCTCCGCCATTGCTGTTTTAGAGGTCATCCGCTACATACCCTTAGCCGGTGATTTAAAACCTTGTTTCAAACTGACCTGACATACAACCACAAGCATAAGACTGAAGATTTGTTTGACAGCAACTTACGTTGAGAAGGCCAAGCTGGGAGCTGATGTTTAGGATGCGGCTGGTGGTGGGCGAGCGGCGGAAGAGCGGCAGGAGCGCCTCGGTGAGCATCTTGGCCCCGTAGAAGTTGGTCCGGAGGACCGTCTCCGCGTGCTCCACGGAGTTGGTGTCCATCTCGTTGAACGACACCCCAGCATTGTTCACCTGCAACCAACAACAGCATGCAAAATCAGCCTCAGATTTCAGAATGAAAAATCACACCACACAACAAGCTAGGTGTCAGATTTCAGAATGAAGTACACCATCTCAACGGCATATTCGAGCAATATTACATAGTATATGTCATCTTCCTGTATATTCTCTCTGATTCCAGCGGTAATGCAGCAGTAATGT
Organism: Saccharum hybrid cultivar R570; assembly: GCA_038087645.1. Classification (NCBI taxonomy): domain Eukaryota; kingdom Viridiplantae; phylum Streptophyta; class Magnoliopsida; order Poales; family Poaceae; genus Saccharum; species Saccharum hybrid cultivar. The sequence continues at coordinate 6,978,554 of JAQSUU010000198.1, forward strand.
ATACACCATCTACTACTCTACTAGCTAGTGCAATAGTATAATGCTTTGGATTATTGTAGAGCGTGATGATCTGGAGACCATAATGCAATAACTAACTGCCGCCACTTTGCAATACTAAACTCAACTGCAGATCAATAGACAATCTGAACACAGCTTTATTAGCTCTTGTGTTCTGCACGTACTGTGAGGTTGCATCGTCGTGCTACGCACTGGGCAAGCTTAGCTTCTATATACAGAGAGAGAGCTGAATTATAACACATGGTAATATTTACCATAATGTTATAATAAATCACACAGTAGAGAGTTACTATAATCTCGTAAATTAGCATAGCAATATCGTAACTCAAAGTGACTACAGAATAAGTTATTTTGTAGCCAGTTATAGGGTAATAGTTTATATATAGGGAGAGTATACTCTATAGCTAGCTATAAAATAAGTTATTTTATAGCCAGCTGTAGAGTAATAGCTCTAGAACTGTTACATGGTAGCTAGCTACAAAATAATTTATTTTGTAGCCGAGCCCAAACTCGTGAGATCAACGCATTATCCCACCCAACCAGGATCCATCGCACCATGGCTTTGACTGGCCTAGATGCGTGGTCCCCTTCGTTACTATTAATACACCCATGCATTTATTCTTCCGGCCATGCGGTCTCCTTCCCTGAATTACGTCGCTACCTTTCACGCGTTCAGAAATCCATCCAAAAAAACACCGCCGATAGTGGGAGCAGTTCGTGTGCAGGCTAGTGTAAAATAGAAACCTGCGCGTCCGTCCATTGCTTGTTTTGCTCGTTTGTGCGTTTGCGGTAGCTACTTTTTATACAACTTAGCGTGTGGCATGAGGTTCTTAAACTACGTTTTACTAATCGTAGTAGTTTATTGTTACTTGAACCGAATTCTAGTGGCTTGTGCATATATATGCATATAATAAGCATGGAGGATCTCCGATCAAATGTGGGCGACTTGACTTCAATTCCAAACGACTGTACACAGAATATTTTTGTGATTTCTGCTGTGGGTTTTCTATGACTGAATTGAAATGCTTGAATTCCAAGTAGATTGGGTAGCTACTTATATATGTGCGTATCTTAGAAGTTTGACATCACCACCGGAGACATTTGACACGTTATTAATTAGGGCATAATAAAAAAAACTTGAGCACCTAATATAATACTCCGGTCGCAAGGGATGACCGAAGAGCTAGCGAGCTCAACGGATTAATTGGAGGACCGGGTATAAGGCTGATAGCGAGGTTATCCTAAATTAATTTAGTGAGGATGGTGATTTTGAAGATGAGTGTGAGCTGCGGACTAGCTAGGTTCATGCGCGTCGACTCAAATTAGTCGCGGCCGGCCGGGCTACACGGCGAAATGGTAAGGTCATTGCTGCGCATAACGACGACTACCATGACCTTGTACGTATACTCCACTGACTGGACGTACTCCTGACGACATTGGCTTTGAACTTAATTGTGTGTGCGTGAGCATGACTTGTTCAGGCAAGACCGTATGTGTAATAAAAGAGTGGTGACGGACTGGCGGTGGTAGACCACTACCAGTACGGCAGTACCACGTTTGCCAAGCTAGCTTGCCGCAAACAAAAATATATATAGGTACATTTAACTTTATATAAGTCCCAGTGACGTTGGGTTCATATGACAAAGAAAATGGTACATGACTAATTTTTTTTCGAGCTCTTCTTATACACGGAGTAAAAGCATACACAGTAACACGTACAGTGTTTTGCTGTGAACCTTTGACATGCACGAAAAATAAAGGATACTACATGCGACTTGAATCCAGGGTTAAAAAACCGCTTGGTTTACCGCGGTAAACCGCGGTTACCGCCCTAACCGGGCCGGACCGGTTCTGATCCGGTCCGGTTAGGTAATCCCCAAATTCAAATTTAAAATTTGAAAAAAAAAATGCTGAAAAAATTTCTAAAAATAGTTCATGATTTATAGAAGCCAATGGTGTAAAATTTTTTCAAATTCGAGTTTGTTTAGTATTTATTTATACGTATAGAAGTTTGAAAAAAAAAGAAAAAAATCCCGGTCCCGGCCCGTTAAGGCCCCCAAATTTAAATTTAAAATTTGAAAAAAAAAACAAAAAATGCTGAAAAAATTCCTAAAAATAGTTCATGATTTATAGAAGCCAATGGTGTAAAAATTTTTCAAATTCGAGTTCGTTTAGTATTTATTTATACGTATAGAAGTTTGAAAAAAAAAAGAAAAAAGAAAATTCCAAACTCAAACCGAGCGGTAAACCGCTCAAACCGGGCGGTTACCGCTCCAAACCGGCCGGTAAACCGGAGACAAACCGAACCGAAGGAGCGTTTGAATTCAAATTCAAATTCAAATTCGACCGGTTACCGGTAAACCGGTCCGATTTACCGCTACCGGACCCCGGCGGTTTGGAGTGACCGGTCAGTAAAAAAAACCCTGCTGGAATCGACGGCACGCTACAGTGTCGCGCTCCCACATCCACTATCTGTACCTTGAGAAGTCAAACCCTACTAACGGCAAAGCGAATCTATCGAAAGGCCAAAAACGAGACGCCCGAAACCCGAGGAAATTAAGGCTCACGGCTCACCAGGATGTCGAGGCCGCCGAGCTCGTCGCGCACCCACGACGCGAACGCGGCGACGGAGGCCGGGTCGGCGACGTCGAGGCGGCGGAACCGCACGGCGCCGCGGAGTCCCCTGGCGCGGAACGCGGCCGCGGCGGCCTCCCCGCGCGGCTCGTCCCGCGCCGTGACCACCACGCACAGGCCCTGCTCGGCCAGGCGCGCCGCCAGCGCGTGCCCGATGCCGCGGTTCGCGCCCGTCACCACCGCCACCGTCTCCCCCGTCCACCACGCCGCCGCCCTGCTGCATGCATGCATGCCGCGCAGCGCAACAGATTAGGAATGAACTCGAGCTGATCGAAGGTGGAAGCTAATGCTGGTTACACAACGAGATAGCACTACTCACTTGAGCGGTGGCGTCTCCTTGTCCTTTGAGGCGACGCAGTCCATCGACGACGACGATGACGGCATCGATCGAGCTGGTGGTTACCGCCGCCTGATCTCCGACGACTATCCACCGGGAGGCAGGAGCTGGGGCTTGGAAAGTTGGAGTGAACGAAGCGAACGAGATGGAGCGCGGCAGCGAGTTCTCTCGGGAGCTAAGCTAGCTTGTTGCAAGTGATGGAATGGAATGAAGGGACAAGCAAGTAGCCAGCCAAGGGAGCGTTTATATATAGGGACGGGACGGCCGGACGGGTTGTGAAACCAAGCTGATGGAGAGCAAGTGGAGGGGGAGCCGGGGCCGGAGGCCAGTGTCTGGCCAGTGGGGCATGCTCATCTGATGCATGGGATTAGCTACGGTCAACGTAGCCGGTGGCATACGAGATGCGGCACAGGTAGCCACGTCTGAAAGCCAAGGGATACCATAGTGTCTGAAAGCGAAGGGATACCATAGTGCTAGCTGCTCCAACGTTGTGTACTACTGTACTTGTACAGTTGTACAGACAGCTTCTGACAATTATTTGTGTGTGATTAACAAAACGGAGGTACGCGAATTATTACCGCAATGAGCTGTGCATAAGTACTGTCTAGTAGTAGTAGGTGTCCCTCTGAGGTCGTTATCAACTGCTCCCTCTGCTCCACAAAACCATGCAATTCTCGTTTTTAAAAAATCAAACGGTTCGATTTTTGACTAAATTTCTATGAAAAATACTAACATCCACGATACAAAATAAACAACATTAGATTGGTTATAAAAAATATATTTTATATAAAAATTTATTTAAAGACATAAATGCTAATATTATTTAATATAAATTTAGTTAAATTTGAGCCAGTTTGACTGGTATGGATGTCATAATTGCATTCTTTTGTGAATGGAGGAAGTACAAATTCATTTTGTTACAGCAGTCTCAATCCTTAGAACTGTGGATGATTTTTTCGTAACTGTCACAGCAAAAAAAACATTTCTAAAAACTTTGATATAAAATCCATACTTATACTTATCACTTTTATGTTTCTCTCTTTCTTTTTTCTTCTGTTCTCTCTCCCACTCTTCTGGTGGTTGAGCGCGGCGGCGCGACACGAAGTGGTGAGCATGGCACGAGCAGTCGAGCACGGCTGGGCGCACGGGTAGCACAGAGAGGGCGATCAAGCGCAGCGCATGGGACGTGAGCTTAACGACACATCGACGCGCAGCGCTGCAGAAGTTCTGGGTCCTACCTACAAGGGAAGTGCTGGTTGTTTCCTGCCAACGCGAAAAGCCCTTTGAACAGAGGATTAATACTACAATCCCTTTGAAACAAAGGACTAAACCTTATGAAATTCCATCAGATTCCTATGGGGTGTATAAATTCATAGGAATTTGGAGAAAAAAATAGCATGAGGTTGGACCTTATGAAAACTTTCGTTTATGTCTATAAATCTCTCTTAGAATGTCTGGTTTTACCTATGTTGCATTCAAAGACTATGGCCTTGTTTAGATTCCAAAATTCATCCAAATTTTACTACGTAAAAAGAAGATTCTCCATCACATCAAAATGTCAGCACATGCATGGAGTACTAAATGTAGATAAAATCAAAAACTAATTGCACAATTTTATTGTACTTTACGAGACGAACATTTTAAGCCTAATTAATCAAACTTTGGACAATTATTACCAAATAAAAACAAAAAGCTACAGTGTTCGGCACAGTGCCGCCGGCGCCGATTCGGCGGATCTAAACAAGGCCCGTAATGGAATCTTTCATGCATTTTAAATTCTTGTAGTATTGTAATTTCCATACAACTCTAATTTTACTTTTTTTCTCATTTCTGTGTGTTTTTTCCCTTCCCGTCCTGGGCATAGTGGAGAAGTCAGATGAAATCTTGCATATGACGGTTGTACCTAGGCACATGCTGCTCTACCTCCTCTTGTCAGAATGGTTTGAAATTGTGTTTCCTCCAGCGGAAGCAGTCGTTCAGCGCCCCCTGCACGTTCACCAATCACACCACCACTTCACCAGGCAGTACTACGCCGTGTTCGTCGTGCATCCAATGGCGCGCGATCATCAGAAAAGTATCCCAGTCCCTGAGTCCCACCACCACTAGTTCTCTCCAAAGCAATCAAACTTCAAAAGTTTCGGTCAAGTCAGACGATATTGGCTATACTAAATCTGTGCTGGGTGGGTCGGAATATATAGTAGTGAAAACGGAAACACACTGCTAAAAACTATTTTCAAAGGTGTTTTTTCCACAGGCAACTCCATCAAGATCCGTCTCGATGGAGATCTTCGTGGCCTTAGCAAATATACTGTCTCTGAAAATTAAATCTATTTTTATATATGTGAATAGTCCAGCCTCCATTTTTAGAGGTCATAGGTAAGACAATCCGCCTTCTGAAAATCGTGTTTCCAAGGTCGTGAGGACCATTTTCAAAAGCAGTTGTAAACACGAGCTATGTAACAGATTCGACTAATTATACGAAATTAAGTAAGAAAATCACTCACCGGAGCAGATGATTTAGCAAACTTGAACCCGTATAACCCAGTAGTCCGTAAAGTCAAGAAGGATTTCAAACCAACTCGCATACCAACCAAGATCTTAATAAGTTTAGCGATCACCATCACATATTACATAAAAGTTCGCATCACATATACATCAGAGTTTAAACATAGTTATTACAAACCGAGTTCAAATAGAAAGTAGCGGAAGCAAATAGTTCAAATCCACACACACATGGAGTTTGAAGTAAAGTGGCAGCTGATGATCATCTCCAACAAAAACATTAAATGAGACGTAAGGAATGATCATTGCCCATAGTCCTAAGTATCACCTATCGCAGGATAAAGGCAATTGATATAGTAGCCATACTACATCTGCCCATCTACAACAAGTGGGAACAAAACCCTAAATACGAGAAGGTACTCAGCTAGACATACCCGATATAACAAAAATAAAGTGACACCAAGGATTATGAAGGGCTTTACAGGATGTAGCTGACTCATTTGTAAAAAGGCATTTTTAGCATTTTAATAACCTTTCCCAAAAATATTATGTCAAGTTAATCATTATTAACCTGTCGGCTACATTTACACATATACTAGAGCAAACATATGATTAAGCAATTAATGATAACCAATGATCATTATCAACTTCCATAATGCCATATCCATTATAATTGTCCAAGTGTTCCATCAACATTACTACGATGAAGTAACTCAAATCAAGTGTTCACTATCCAGTGAACGATGGCGATTCGAATCGATTATTAACCAGCTGGTAATTTATTCCTCACATAAAGCTCACTCACCCGTTAAAGTGAGGTATTAGTCACCGAGTCAATTATCCAGATAAAATCTCGAGTTCGCCAGGAACCACATGTACTTAGGGTCGACTGATTGCCTTTTGGTCTTATCATCGCATCCCCGTGTCCTACCACACCTTCTCCAGTACAGTGCGCTACGGGCAATCCACTCGGCCCGAATAATCTCCCAGCTTTGCGGTCGAAAGGTACGTTATTCAGCCAGCTAAATGTGAGGCATGCATTCAATATGACCCGAGGCCCAACAACGGTCGATCCTTAATCGATACAGACAGAAATCACTACAGTCCGAAACCTTGTAAGTTTTCATCCGGTCTCAACTTCAAATTAACACTTAGTTATCCCATGATGACATAATTATCCAAGCAGATCCAGATAATCACCTATAGCTCGCAGGTGACAGGAAATCACCCGACTTCTACCGGTCTAAGCCAGCTAAGCATTGACTCGATTGCGGATACCAGGGTCACAAGGATATAGTATAACAAAGATAAACAAGGTATAATGCAGCAATGGTTGCAAACAACTCTTGAACGTAATGCATCAATTAAAGTAAAGCATTAATTAAATATTTGCAAATCAAGGGAGAAATGCTCCGGGGCTTGCCTCTCTCGAAGGAACTCGGGTGGTGATCGGGGCACTCCGAAAGTTCCTCAACGTCCTCCTCGTCGGCCTCGGGCACCTCTTGTGGCTGCACCTCGAGCTGCTCTTCCGGCTCCTCGGGTACGACGACTGGATTCTCTGTTTACGATCCTGTATGATGCAGGTGCGTAAGTGCTTAAGCAAAAAGGTGCATCGGGGCAAAAATGCACACAATGAATATGCTTGCATGCAAGGTACATAAACTTGGTTTGCTTTATTGGGTAGAGTATAAGTAAAATTCTCATAAAAGGTAGTCAACATCATCCAAAAACATGTACAATAAGTATATGTCATCTACTACATTCTCTTTTACTACTAATTACCTTGTAGCCATACATGAGTACTGCTACACTAATATTACAACCACGGTACTAATATACTAAGTCACCACATCAGTTTAAGATGCTTCAAAGATACACCAAAGATTTACTAATTCACTACTCATGCACAAACAAAGCATCATTAAACCATAGTTAGCACTAAGTTTGAATAGCAACATCCATTTTGGTAGCACAGAAAAATATTAGAAAATTACCATATCTTATTACTACTCTAAGTAGACTATCATAAAATTTTCATAGCATTTGGATAAGTAAAATAGCCTACACAAAAATGACAAGCTATGGTATAAATATGAGCATGAAAATACTTTGTATGATGAAAAGTATCAAACAATAGATTTAGTATTTTTCTTAATTTCTACATAGTAAATAATCATTGTACAAAAATTATCACATGCAAGTTTTATACAAATTTTGCTCCCTAGCAAAAATAACAAAAATCAGCCATAAATAGCACTTCAACTAGACATCACTATTTTCCAACAGAATATGCATTAAATATATTTTTCATGTAAAGTAAATCACTAAAGAAGATTAACAAAACTAGAATCATATTTTTCTGAGCTTCCTATGATTTATTATGCATTTCTTAAGAAAACAGTAATTTCAAGAATTAAATAGAGTTCCACAGAAAAGTACCATAAATTCAACATGCAATATTTTTAAACTATAGATCTACTCCTAAGAAGTCTTCCAAAATTTGTTTCACAATTTTTGGAGCCATAAATCTCAAGATATGATTTTTGGATTCATTTTCACATTTTTTGAAAAAACATTTTCGAAATCATTTCAAAACCCGACCGCTTAAATGCTACATGCACCCGGTCCAGTGCACCCAAAACCAAACACAGGCACTGACGAGTGGACCCTGACGGTCAACACGGCCCCATGGGTCAGTCACACAGGGGCAGAGGCGGCTCTAATCGGCCAGTCCTCGCCGTCGGCGAGTCTTCCAGTGAGGGGGTGACCACAGCCGTGACCTACATTGTGCGGCGAGTCCAACAGTGTAGCTGGCGTGGCCTAGTGTGCTTAGGAAGGAGATCGCCGTCGCACATGGCGGAGCAGCGGCGCTGCTCCCCGGTGGCCAGCCATTCCCAGCCGAGAGGGGGCACGGGGTGAGGCGCAACGGCTTCACGGTGCTTGGTCGGTGCGAACATGCGCAAGAAAAGGCAGGACGATGAGCGGAGATGGGAGCTCGTCGCAACCGAGAGCTCCGTCAAGGCATGGCGGAGCTCCGGTGAGAGATTCCGGGTGACCCGAGCCTTACCACGACGAACGGAGGCTGGCACCAGCTACGCAAGGGTGAGGCGGAACCGAAGCGAAGATGTAGTGGTCGCTGGTGGGCTGGCGTGGCCGGAACGCTCGTCTCTGGCGAGCTCGGCGCGGCGGAGCGGTGTTGCTACGGCTGCGAGCGCGTGAGTGGCATGGAGGGGAACAAGGCGAGGGCGGGGTGGCGTGTGGTAGGTGGGGCACGGTGCTGTCGGCCCTTGAAGGTTGCGTAGGCGTGGTCGGAGCGGGCACCGCCCCTCGTCGCCGGTGTACGGTCGCCGCGTGGCGCCGGGCAGGCGAGGGAGGCAGGCACAACACGTCTGCGCATGGGCGAGCGGAAAGGAGGCAGAGCCGAGCGGGCTGTTCGGCTTCGGCCAGTGGGCCAGATGGGAGGCGCGCGGCCCAGTAAGGTGAAAAGAATGTTTTTCAATTTATATTTTCAAATGAATTTCAAACCACAACTTCAAACCAATTTTTGAGCAAGAAAATGACATTTTCTGGAAATGGTCCAAAAATAAAAGTTGCTTAGAATTTAATTCTCTACAACTTTGCTTTAGGGACCAACTAAAAATTTTGCATAGATTTTGAACTGGAATGCAAAAGCTAAATATGAAAGGTTTTTGACCATTTTTGGGAATATTTTTAAAAGCAAAATTTGACAAAACTTTGAATACCAAAGTGGCTCCAAATTGCATGATAAATATTCCTAAATGATTTGCATTTATAACCAAACATGTTTTATTGGTCTAGCAAGCATAATCAGGACAAAAATTGTATTAACAAGCACATGCAACATTCATATTGCAAAGTAATGTTTCAATCATTATTTCATGCAATGCTAATGAATGCATGACAATGCTTATGCTCAAGATTTGCAGGTACTGAATGCATGTGTAATGCTGGGGTGGTACAACCCTCCCCTTATAAAAAATCTCATCCCGAGATTTGTGTTACGAACCATTTGTTATAAAAACTTCATAAGCTTTTTGTAGATATTCTTCTGTTTCCCAAGTTGCATCCCCTCATCATGATGACTCCACTGTATCTTGTAGGTTTTCACCACACTATTTCGAGTGGCACGTTCTTTAGTGTCTAAAATTCGGACATGTTGCTCAGATATACCAAATATGACTTGAGTTTTATGCCTCGAGGTTCTATTCTTTCTTCTGGAACACGCAAACACTTCTTGAGTCTTGACACATGGAAAACTAGGAAAATAGGACTCATTGTCTCAGGTTAACTTGTAGGCTACTGAACCCCTTCTTTCTAATATCTTGTATGGTCCCACAAATCTGGCGGCAACCTTTCTTCGGACTCCAAACCATTTCTTCTTCATTAGCGTGACCTTCAGATACACATAGTCACCAACTTCAAACACAAGTGGTCTCCTTCTTCTATCTGCATTACTTTTCTGACGTAATTGGACCGCCTTCATATTTTGTTGAATAATATGAACTTTTTTCTCGGCCTCTTTTACAAAGTCAATACCATAATACCTTCTTTCTCCTGGCTCGACCCAATTCAGTGGTGTTCGGTATTTTCTGCCATACAAAGCTTCGAATGGGGCCATCTTAATACTTTCTTGATAACTGTTATTGTAAGCAAACTCAGCTAAGGGTAACCATGATTCCTATGAACCCTTGGAAGACAAAACACAGGCTTTTAATATATCCTCTAAAACAGCATTAACTCGTTCAGTCTGACCATCTATCTGGGGTGATAAGCAGTACTATGGATCAAACTAGTTCCCAAGCCTTTGTGTAAATGTTCCCAAAAGTGAGCCGTGAACTGTGGCCCTCTGTCAGACACTATTGTCTTTGGTATACCATGCAATCTCACAATTTTTGAAATGTATTTCTCGATATATTGAGGTGGTCGAAAATCTGTCTTGACAGGTAAAAAGTGAGCTGTCTTGGAAAGACGATCCACAATTACTCAAATCGAATCATGCCCTTTTTTAGTAGTGGGCAAACCCGAGATGAAATCCATACTTATATCATCACATTTCCAACTAGGTACGAACAAGGGTTGCAACAAACCGGCAGGTTTCATATGAATAGCTTTCACTACGTGTCACATCTGACAACATAGGCTGCAACTTCTTTCTTCGTCTTTGTCCACCAATAACGAGGTCTCAGTTCTTGGTACATCTTACTACTCCCCAGATGGATGGATAGCTTAGAAAGGTGAGCTTTATCCATGAGTTTATTCTTAAGCTCTCAATCCTTGGGAACAATAAGACGGTCGTCAAACCATAACACACCCTGTTCATCCACTCTAAAGTGCTTAGACGGCTCTTCTTTAATTTTCTCTTTGATGTGGAATATTCCCTTATCTGTTTTCTGGCCTTCTATTATCTTACTCTTCAAAAAGCAACTGATTTGAATATTATGTAACACAGCAGGGTGCATCAACCCATCTTTGAGCAATAGTTGCACATTCAGGTAATGTGACTTTCTACTCAAAGCATCTGCCACTACATTGGCTTTTTCGGGATGATACTGCACATTCAAATTGTAATCCTTGATTAATTCTAACCATCTTCGCTGTCTCATGTTCAGTTCGGGTTGGATAAAGATATACTTGGGACTCTTGTGATCTGTAAAAATATTGCACACATTATCAAGCAGATAATGTCTCTAAATTTTTAGTGCATGTACAACCGCAGCAAGTTCAAGATCATGTGCCGGATAGTTGGCCTTGTGCTTTCTCAACTAACGGGAAGCATAAGCAATAACTCTTCCTTCTTGCATAAGAACACAGTCCAATCCAGTTTTCAATGCGTCACAAAACACATCAAAAGGTTTCTCTATGTCCGGTTGTGCTAGAACAGGAGCATTAGTTAACAGTTTTCGCAAGGTGTGGAAAGCTGCTTCACACTCCTTTGTCCAAACGAACTTGTGATCTTTCTGTAGCAGACTTGTCATGGCTTGGCGGTGTACGGTCCGCGCGTGGGCGAGCGGGAAGGAGGCGGAGCCGAGCGGGTCAGGCAGTTTCGGCCAGTGGACCGGATGGGAGGCGCGCGACCCAGTAAGGTGAAAAGAATGTTTTTCAATTTCTATATTCAAATGAATTTCAAATAACAGCTTCAAACCAATTTTTGAGCAAGAAAATTGTATTTTCTGGAAATCGCCCAAAAATGAAAGTTGCTTAGAATTTAATCCTCTATAACTTTGCTTTAGGGACCAACTAAAAATTCTGTATAGATTTTGAACTGGAATGCAAAAGCTAAATATGAAGGGTTTTTGACCATTTTTGGGAATATTTTTAAAAGAAAAAATTGACAAAACTTTGAATACCAAAGTTGCTCCAAATTGCATGATAAATATTCCTAAATGATTCACATTTATAACCAAACATGTTTTACTGGCCTAGCAAGCATAATCAGGGCAAAAATTGTATTAACAAGCGCATGCAACATTCATGTTTCAAAGTAATGTTTCAATCATTATTTCATGCAATGCTAATGAATGCATGACAATGCTTATACTCAAGAATTACAGGTGCTAAATGCATGCGTAACACCGGAGTGTTACAAGCTACCCCTAGAAACCGATTTATTCCCACTTGCATCTGGAAATAGCAGAATTTAAGTTGTCTCCTCCTTCCTGCTCGGGATAGAATCATAGTGTTGACACCGTTTTTAGTACGTGTCAAAATGATCAGGAAAGGTTGATTAGCAAGGGAGAGATTACCGTGTGAATTGATGGCCGAGGAGAACAAAGTTTGTTTTAAGCGGTGGCAGTGTATGAATTTGATTGGGAATGTTGCCGATGAAGTCAAAGGTGTTATTGCCGATGCCGATGGAAGAAGGTTTGGAGACTGTTGCCGATAAGGGAATGTATCGATGAAGGAAGGTGTGAAGACTGCAGCCGATGAAATAGGGAATGTGCCGATGGAAGGAGATCGAGGGTTGCTGCCGATGGAAAAGGGGATGTGCTGGTGGAAAGGAAACCGATAAGAATACCATCGTGATTAAGGCGGATCATGGAATAAAATAGGAATTGATTTCCTTGTTTACGATTAGTAGAGTCTGAGTTGTGTAAAAGTCATATTCTTAGATTTGAGTTTAGTATCCTAGTCGTATTCGATTATGTTTCTATAGATCAGGATATAAATATAGAGTGAAGGGCAATGTAATAGGAATCAATCAATATACATCAAAAAACAGCTTTTACTCTTATTTACATCTACTTTTCGGCGACTTCGTCAATTTGCATATTTTTTCTTTTTTACGAGTTCTCATCGATTCGGCGAGTTGCATTACTCTAAGTGCAATTTTCGTCGATCCTCGAGTTCCGCGTGAGTACCTCTTGGCCGTGACTTCCGGGCGTATCGCTGTTGTCAGGACCAAAGTGCTCGTATCTTCATCCTTGTCGATTAATAGGTCAAATCGACTGGCACGCCTTGGATATCGACTTCGGGTATTAGCCCTTTGTGTTTGCAGATTCACTTTTGCATCAACACATCTTTTGGCACGCCCAGTGGGACAGATCTAATCAAGATGTCTAATCATGAGATAGATGCTGGGAATATCATCGCAGTAACAGAAGAAGATCTTAAGGATGATCAGAAGCAGGCTATGGAGAGGGCTATTGAAGAATACAGACAGCTTTGCTTAAAGTCATTCAGCGTGAACAAAAGTGGACAAGTCATCCAGAAGCAGGACTTGCCGTTGCCTCGGCAGGTTACATTTGATCCTAATCCTGGTAAACTTCAAGAGATGGTTAATTCTGCAGTGAATCATGCTTTAATTAATCACTCCAATGTGCTGTCCAATACTGTTCATAATGCTGTGATTCGAACTTTCAAAGAAGGGCCAGCGTCACATCATTACGTCGGGCCTGCTTATCATCAACCAGAAGCAGCATCTGCTGTTGCTCCATCGGCTCCTCCAGCCGTTGCGGGTATTAGAGATTTCTTCTCCTCCAGTATCAGCAGGATTATCTAATGCACAGTCTACTCCAATTCGTCCAGATTCAGCGTTATCAGGACGAGTTCAGCTTGGTACAGATCTATCAGCATCAGCTTTATCAGGTCCTGTACTACAGAGTAATCCAACTCCTGCTAATTGGTGGGGATATGGTATGCCTCCGGAGCCATCTACTGTCAATCACGGATTATCTCAAGTGTTTGACGCAGCGGGAAAAACTCCTATAGTATCGGCTGGTTTGCCGATAGCCCAAGCGTCTCAATATATTACAACCACTGTACAACCAAGTCTAGGAGGTTTTCAGGCGTCTCTAGGTCAAACATCTGGATCAAGTCCATCGGCAAGTTTGTTACCGATGCAGCAGAAGGCTCCTGTAATCAGTCAATCTGGAGTACAGGTTATGCCTCAAGTTGGATATAATTATCCAGCAATGCCAACAAGCTACCAGCCATCGGCAAATTCTGTGCCGATGAATACTAGTAATTGGTCAGGGCAGTTTTCTACTCAACATACAGTCCAGCCAAATCAGCAGGTCACAGGAGTTCATCAAGGTCACATGCATGCTGGTTTTCAGAATCAAGCATCGGCAGCTCAACCGATGAATCCTTTTCAGTAGATTAATGGACCACAGTTAGTAGCAAATATGCCAATTGCTGGAGATCGTGGGCAACAAAGGTATGCAGAAGGATATCAACAGATGCCTCTAGCAGAGATTCAACCATATCGTCAGCAAGATGTCGACGGTTTTTGGGCCGATAGGATAGCAGAAATTATGAGAGATCAATTTGGGATCAAGCCCAAGGTTAATACTTATTCTTATCGGACTCCGTATCCTCCAGCATATGATTTAATTCCTCTCCCAAATCGTTACAAAGTGCCAGATTTCACTAAATTCTCTGGGCAAGACGATACATCAACCATGGAGCATGTTAATCGTTTTATTATTCAATGCGGAGAGGCAGCTTGTAGAGATGAATTGAGAGTTCGTCTTTTCTCGTCATCTCTATCTGGATCAGCATTTACGTGGTTTATTTCACTACCACAAAATTCTATTATCACTTGGGCTGATCTGGAAAAGCAATTTCATAAGTACTTCTTTGCTGGAATTCATGAGAAGAAGCTTACCGATTTGGTAAAGATGAAACAGCGCAATGATGAATCGGTAGAAGGCTTCGTGCAAAGGCTACGAGATGTAAAGAATAAATGTTACAGTCTGGTATTGGATGATCGGCAGCTTGCCGATTTAGCCTTTCAGGGATTATTGCCACACCTAAAGGACAGATATGCTTCTCAGGAGTTCGAAAGCCTCAGTCATTTAGTACAAAGGATTTCTGATCAAGATACTAGAGTTTTTGAACCTAAGAGAAATTGGAACAAGAAAATTTCATTTGTTGAAGAAGCGGAAGATTCTGATTCAGATAATGAACCAGTTATCGGTTTGGCAGAGTGGGTTAAGAATAAGAAGCCGATATCTTGTCCCTTTGGTCACAAAGAGCCAGAAAAGTTTACTTTTGATGTCACCAAAGCCGATAAAATATTTGATCTTTTGCTTCAGGAGGGCCAGATTAAATTATCACCCAATCATGTGATCCCATCAGCAGAAGAGTTGAAGCATATGCTGTATTGCAAGTGGCACAATGCAACTTCACACAGTACCAATGATTGCAAGGTATTTAGACAGCAATTACAGTCAGCTATTGAGTCTGGCAGGATAAAATTTGGCAATTCCAAGATTCAAAAGCCAATGAAAATTGATCAACATCCTTTTCCAACAAATATGTTGGACGCTGAAGGAAAAGTTAAGGTGTTGACGTCGGAAGCTGCTGAAAAGAATGCATCAGTAGATCCCCAACATCGGATAACTACTGATGATGCAAAAGGCAAGGGGCTATTGACAGAGGGTGGCGGTTCTGGGAGGCCTCCTCGATCTGGCATCGTGATTACCCATCAAAGACAACACGAAGGATGGCGTCAGCGAAGGGACCGGTATAGACGACAACAAGAGGAAAGGCGTCAAGAAGAGTGGAATCGGCATAAGGATCATTGGAATTGTCCATTTTTTATTCATTGTTGGGAAGAAGGTATTAAGTTACCTACTGTTGAAAATTGTCCAGAGTGTAATGGCTATTATGGAGTTAATTATACTGCAAGACGATTTCAATCTGGTAATCAAGGTTTGCCCATTAATGAGCCGATCAGAAGGAGAGCATCAGTACATGATCGGCTGGGGGGCAGGCTTAGTGTGCATGAAAGGCTTGGTAAACGTGTTGCATATTTTCCAAGGAATCAAGAGGAACTCGAAGAGATGGCAAATGCAAGAGTCCCTGATGAAGAAATATTCTACAGGGACCCCTAATATACGTCGTGTGGAGACAACTAGAATTTATCAGCCAGTTTGGAAAACTAAGCTTCCTCAATGGTGTCCAGAAGGTTTGACAAAGACACAAAAGAGAAAAATGCAGCGGGATCGTCAGAAAGATTTATACCAAGAAGAAAGTTCCTCCAATGAGAAATCTGGTAACCAGCAGTGGCAGATAAGGCACAAGGATAAAGGTCCATCGGCAGATATCAATATGGTATTTATGTTGCCGATAGAATTTTTGGCTTTGTCTGACAATGAAGAAGAGGCTGTTTCCTCTGATCAGATAGCTCAATTAATGTTAGATCCAATGATGGCTGTTTTTGAGAAGCCGGCTGATGATGAAAGACAACACCTCAAGGCTTTGTTTGTAAAAGGCAGAGTTGATGGGCAGCCCGTATCTAAGATACTTATTGATGGAGGAGCTGCGATTAATATTATGTCTTATGTGATGTATCGGAAGTTGGGTAAGGGAGATCAAGACTTAACTAAAACCGATATGATGCTAAAGGATTTTGAAGGCAATGTGTCACCAGCTAAAGGAGCAGTATGTGTTGAGTTGACCATCGGTAGTAAAACTTTGCCGACAACTTTCTTTGTTATTAATGGCAAGGGTGCATATAATTTACTTCTGGGAAGGGATTGGATTCATGCTAATTGTTGTGTTCCTTCTACAATGCATCAATGTTTGGTACAATGGATCGGAGATAAAATTGAAGTTGTTCCTAGTGATTCTTCTTATATCATTGCATCGGCAGAATCAGATACCTATGAACGAACCAGGTGCATATCGGGAGAAGCTTGGGAGAAAGAGTTCCTCAAGATTGCTGACTATGAAATTCTACCGATCCAAGCAGTCGGTTCTGAAGAAGAGTTTTAATGGATAGATTTGCCGATGATGGAAAATTAGGGCAAGGATTTACATCGGCAGATGATTTAATAGAAGTAGATATTGGTGAAGGCGATAGGCCAAGGCCCACTTTTATTAGCTCTAAATTAGATTCCAAGTGTAAACAGCAATTAGTTGATTTGTTAAAGGAATATAAAGATTGTTTTGCTTGGGATTATACTGAAATACCTGGATTAGACCGATCTATAGTTGAACATCGGTTGCCAATTAAATCTGGATTTCAGCCACATCAGCAGCCGGCTCGCCGATGCAATCCTAATATACTCCCCGATATTAAGGCCGAAATAACCAAGTTAATTGAGGCAAAGTTTATTCGGCAGTGTCGGTATGCAGAGTGGATTTCTAATGTGGTTCCTGTATATAAGAAAAATGGAAAACTCCGTGTTTGTATTGATTTCAGGAATCTTAATAAGGCCACACCGATGGATGGATATCCAATGCCGATTGCCGATTTGTTGATTGATGCTGCAGCAGGGCATCAGATTATTAGTTTCATGGATGGAAATGCGGGTTATAACCAAATATTCATGGCTGAAGAAGATATTTCCAAAACTGCTTTTAGATGTCCAGGTCATGTGGGATTATTTGAATGGATAGTTATGACGTTTGGTTTGAAAAATGCCGGTACTACTTACCAGAGAGCTATGAACTTTATTTTCCATGAATATATCGGCACATTGGTGGAAATCTACATTGATGATATAGTGATTAAGTCTGGAGACATCACAAAGCATCTAACCGATCTGCGAAAGATATTGGAGTGCACCAGAAAACATGGATTAAAGATGAATCCCAATAAATGTGCATTTGGTGTATCGGCAGGCCAATTCTTGGGTTTTATGGTGCATCAGAGGGGCATTGAAATTAGTAGAAAATCTATTGAGGCAATTAACAAGGTGGTTGCTCCTGCCGATAAGACTGAGTTGCAATCTTTGATCGGTAAGATTAATTTCATTAGAAGGTTTATATCTAATCTGTCAGGTAAGATCAAGGCTTTCAGTCCATTATTAAAATTGAAAGCCGATCAGGAGTTTAAATGGGGGTATGAACAGCAGTTGGCTCTAGATCAGATTAAGAGTTATTTAACAAATCCTCCAGTGTTAGTTCCACCCCAGCATGGAAAACCTTTCAGATTATATTTGTCAACTGAAGATACTGTTATCGGTTCAGCTCTTATTCAAGAATTTGAAGGAAAAGAGCGTGTTATCTATTATTTGAGCAGACGATTAATAGATGCTGAAACCAGGTATTCGGCTATTGAGAAATTATGTTTATGTCTATATTTCTCCTGTAGTAAGTTAAGGCATTATTTACTATCGGCTGAATGTACTGTTGTATGCAAAGATGATGTAGTCAAATATATGCTATCTATGCCGATATTAAATGGTAGGATTGGTAAATAGATTTTAGCGTTATCAGAATTTGACTTACGTTATGAATCGGCTAAGGCAGTTAAAGGACAAGTTATTGCCGATTTTGTTACTCAGCATTGCAATACAGTAGATTCCTTGGAAGTTGCTCCATGGACATTGTTCTTTGATGGATCCACTTGTAACGAAGGGGCAGGCATCGGCATCGTGTTGATTTCTCCTCAAGGGAAGAAGTATGAATTCTCATTGCCGATCGTTGCCACATCAACAAACAATCAAGCTGAATACCAAGCATTGATAAAAGGGTTGGAGTTGCTTAAAGAAATACAGGCTGATGCTGTTGAAGTCTTTGGTGATTCTATGCTAGTTATAAATCAATTGATTGGGATTTATGAATGTCGAAGTGAAATCCTGATTTCATATCATGAGAGATGTTTGGAATTATTAAAAGGATTTAGGAATTTTCATCTGGAGCATGTTTCCCGGATGCATAATGAAGAGGCTAACCGATTGGCTCAGCATGCTTCAGGATATCAACCTGTTCAAGAAGCATTGACATTGGTGGTTGATGCCGATGACTGGAGAAGGGAAATCATTGATTATTTAAAGAATCCATCTAAAAAGATTGAGAGACGTGTAAGATTCCAAGCAACAAAGTATGTACTCCTCGATGATGAATTATATTATCGTACCATAGATGGAGTTTTACTCAGGTGTGTTAGCATAGAGGAATCAAAAAGCCTGATGAGTGAAATTCATGAAGGAGTATGTGGGGCTCATCAGTCAGCATTCAAGATGAAGTGGATGATCAGAAGAAATGGATATTATTGGCCAGCTATTCTTGAAGATTGTTTTAAATATTTTAAAGGATGTCAGGAATGTCAAAAGTTTGGTAATATTCAAAGAGCACCCGCATCGGCTATGAATCCTATAATTAAACTATGGCCGTTTAGGGGTTGGGCTATTGATCTCATCGGTCAAATTTATCCACCATCGAGTAAAGGGCATAAATTTATTCTGGTTGCTACCGATTATTTCACGAAGTGGGTTGAAGCAATTCCTTTGAAAAAGGTGACATCGGCTAACATGGTTGATTTTGTGAAGGAGCATATTGTTTACCGATTTGGTATCCCTCAAACTATCACTACCGATCAGGGCATTATGTTTACATCAGGTAAATTTGATGAGTTTGCTTTGAGTATGGGAATTAAAGTTTTGAATTCTTCACCATATTATGCCCAAGCAAATGGCCAAGCTGAAGCATCCAATAAGGGGATTATCAAACTTATTAAACGCAAGATCAGAGAATATCCTAAAAAGTGGCATACAATATTAAATGAAGCTTTGTGGTCATATCGGATGGCATGTCATGGTGCAACCAAGGTGTCGCCTTATCAATTGGTGTATGGGCACGATGCAGTATTACCTTGGGAAATTAAGATTGGATCTAGGCGGATGCGTTTTCAGGATCAACTGACAGCCGATGATTATGATATCCTTTTGAAAGATGAGTTGGAGGACGTAGCAGGTCATCGGTTAAAAGCTTTGATTAACATCGAGGAAAACAAGAAGAGAGTAGCCAGGTGGTATGATAAGAAAGTAAAGGTAAAGGAATTTGCCGATGGTGAATTAGTCTGGAAGTTGATTTTACCGATTGGGACTAAAAATTCTAAGTTTGGCAAATGGTCCCCTAATTGGGAAGGTCCATATCGGATAAGTCAGTCTGTTCCTGGTAATGCGTATATTCTTGAAACTCTCGAAGGAGTGGTATTTCCCAGAGCGTTAAATGGAAAATATTTAAAGAAATATTACCCTAGTGTTTGGGTAGATGCATAAAGAGTATAGTTGCCGATAACAATCCTATCGGCTGGAGTTAAAACAAAGTATCAATTATGCCGAATTTAACAAAGCTTGAATGGCTGATATCGCACGCAGGCGAATTTCATCGGCTTCTTTTAGTTCCTTGGCATCTTCATCGGCATTTCCTTCTACAGGTTTGATTTTCTTTTTCAATGCCAAGGCCTTGCGAGCTTGAGCATCCCGTTCCTGTTGAAGGGCTTTAATGGCGTCGGGAAGCTGGTCTTCTTCTTGTTTGGCCTGGGTCAGAGCTGTCTCAACTTGTTCCAGTTCAGCTAGCAGGGCTGCTTTCTTTGCCGATAGATCTGAGATCTTCTGTCTAATATCGGCACTGGAGGTTTGCAAATTATTGATGTTCTTGTGCTTCTCGTCGGCAGTCTGCTTTAGCTGTAGCATCTCTTCTTTAAGTTGAGATTGAGCTGCTCTGTCAGCAATACGATGAACGGCCCTTTGGTATTGAAGCTGTCTGCTTTCCAGATGGACTGCTGGAAAGATGATTTCTTCAACATTGGAGGGGACTTGGCCGCGGATTGCCTTGAAGATAGACTTCGCAGGATCCGAGTCGATTACCAATTGGGCAGTTTCTTGCTGAAGCAGGTTTAGGAGGGTTTCTAGCTTGCCATATGTGTCTGATGATACTGTTCCCAACGCCAAGGAGGAGCTCGCCTCTTCTCCATCATCATCAGAAATATCGATAGCAAAAGAAAATAAGCTATCGGGAGAATCTTGTTCCTATGGGATAAAGAGAATTAGAAATCTTGTTCATAATATTTTGAAGATATAATAAATCGGGTAATTGATTGATTTACCTGCTTCAAGGCTATCTCTTGAGCTTGACTTGAAGGAGCGGCTTGTAAAGGGTCCTGTGAAGGATCGGCAAAAGATGCCGATGGAATGTCTTCAATGACCACATCGGTAGTCGGCCCTTGAGGTACAATTGCCGATGATGTATCTTGAGCAGAAGCAGTTTGTTCAGAAGGCTGATCGACGGGTGTTGGAGCAGATGTAGGGGCCGGTGTAGGTTTTTGTCGTTTCTGTTGAGCCTCAGCATCGGTCAAAGCTTTACGTTTCTGTTGTGCTTCGACAACAACTGGCTGGGGGGCATCAACATCTGTTGGTTGAGGAGCTTGTGTGATCGGTGTGTTTACCGATGTATCCATTTGTTGCTGAAAAAACAGGTATAAGATTGGATGTTTAATGGGAAAAATAAAAATAATGAAAGAATACCTCTGAGGAAGGAGTAGAAGTTGTGGTGCTCGGTAAAGTTGCCGATGATGATCCAGCTGCAGCTTGTACACCCTGATAGGTGTATGTTAATATAAAGTGTATCGGCAGAGAAAATAGTAAACAAGATTATTACCTTAAAAGCCTTGATCAGGCTTGAAGCAGCAGCCTTTGGAGAAGCCCTAGATGTTCCCAATCTTGGTCTAGAAGCGCCAATTTTGGTACGAGCTCTTTGGAAGGTCAAGGCTTCCAGGGTGGGGGCGTTGTAACCGATTGCTGAAATCGGAGAGGCTGGATGGAGATTGAAGGGTTTTCCGCTTTTGCTTATCGGTGGAACTAGATCGTCAGCCTGTTTCAAGGAAGGTTAGTTACCGATATACATAATAAAAGAAAAGGGAAGGGACAAAAGTTGAAAGGAACTTACTGCATTATCAGGAATAGCATAATCGGGGTCAATCTGGTGCCGATATGTGTGAACAGACGTTGAAAATAGCTGTTCTTTCCACTCCTGCCACCATTGCTTATATGATTCTGTTATGAAAGAAGCTGGTGACCAGGCGGAGAGATCGACATTTGAAATATCGGCATCAGGAGCAAGTCTTACTATCCTGCTCCATTCAGTTCCGGAGGTGATGATTTTCCTGGGTTTAATCACATCGGCATAGCACAGTTTGATGGGCAATTGCCCAAAGGCCAGCAGGAGAGATACTGCCGATGGATTGTAAAATTCATAAGTAATGTGGGAGGCTTTCCCACTGCCAAATGTGTTGACTGGAATTGCTCTGGGGGTGATGATGGCCATCATGAGATCATTATCTTGGTTCAAATCACTATCGGCAAAATTGAAGAGGAGGAGAAACTTGTTATCCTCGTCAATATAAGGCACCCAAGCCCTGAGATCACGAGGGAGGCCATGGTAGAAAGTATGGAAAAATCTGCCGATTTGATCCTCATTGGCTTCTGTTCCGGGAAGGACGATGATTGCTTCACCGAAGTTGAGAGGGGGGCGTGTTGCCGATTCATCATCCCTAAGGACGTATTCTTCGGGAATCTCTCGTGGGAATTCCTGAGCAAAGAGATCCCATTGTAAACGCTTGTGCATGTGAGCGTTTAACCACATATTAATAAACCACCATGGGCCTCCCAGATTGCCGATGGGTTCGCCAAGTATAAGCTTTTGGGATACTTGGTGGAGGAGATGGTAGGCTGAGCTCAGAAGATATCGACCAAGTGGAAATCTGACACCGTTGGCCAAGAGTTCTGCTGCTGGGAGGAAAGCATTGGTTGGTCCTACCGATCGTCCGCAGAAAATAAACTTTTCTAGCCACATGTTCAGGAATGTGGCATGCTCCCTCTGATTGACAGTGCCAGTCTTCTGGTATTCCTGGATATATCCTGTCCAGCCGCCGATGTTGCGTGTGGTTATTCTGTATTCAGCTTTTCTGCCGAAAATATGGCCTTCATCGACAGTTGAAATGTCTAGGCCTGTGAGCATATACACATCGGCAAGGGTGGGGGCACATGGACCATGACCAAACATGAAGGTGTTGGTGGTGTCAGACCAAAATTGAGCAGCAGCTATCATCATAGATTCATTTTTCTGCATATCGGCAATGGACAACCTGATACATTGATCTATTTTTCGCTCTGCCCAGAACACTTGCATTGACCTGTTGACCCTCAGAAACCAATTTTTCCACCCTTTGGTGGGTTTAGGCCAAGAACGGAATGTATCTTTCCACAGATTCAAAGAGAAATTCTGAGATTTGAAGGGAATACGATTGGCTTCTGCATTAATCAAATCAGTTGGGTCTGGATTGCCCATCGGACCTAAGCAGTGAAGGGGAGATTGATGGGTTGGAATCACCAATGTGTTGCGGAGTTCCTAAGATCGGAAGACCGAGAAAATGAAAGAAAAAGAAAATGTCGACTGTAAGAACTCGCAGGGAACCGAAAGGATTAAAGTAAAAGTAATAAAGAACAAACCGCAGGGACGTCGAAGTTGACAGCCATTGCTTTAGGAGGATGAGGGCACGAGTTGGGAACTTGAAGATGATGATTCAGATGAGTTGAAGGCGCGCGGTTGTTGGTTAGGGTTGCCGCCGGGGTGAGAATGCCAAAAGGTGGAGTTTGAAGGTAGAAGATGAACAGCCCGGAGGAATCTATTTATAGGTTACCTGGAGTAGGGGTATTCTTGACTTATCTCTATGCCGTATGCGGATAAATCGAGGTGGTTCAGTTGGATATGGTAACTGTGCGCACGACAATCAAGGAATGGTACAGAAGATTTGACAGCAAGTAATCATAGCTTGAAGGATATCTTGATACAAGATTTTTTAGTTCTAAAAATGATGCGTTGCGGTGAGATATTGTTGAAAAAGTGTTATTTTGGTATCTCAATCATAGTTAAGGCAAAGAAGGTTAGAAAAATGCAATATATATATTGAGATGCATGGATTGGATCTAGATTTGGTTAAGTTTGGTAACAAATCATGTTATGCTTGGAGAATGGGTCAAAGGAATGGATAATAGCAAGCATCAGTTGGAGTAAATTTCGGAGCATCGATATCTTATACTCCGAAATTGGGGGGCATGTGTTGACACCGTTTTTAGTACGTGTCAAAATGATCAGGAAAGGTTGATTAGCAAGGGAGAGATTACCGTGTGAATTGATGGCCGAGGAGAACAAAGTTTGTTTTAAGCGGTGGCAGTGTATGAATTTGATTGGGAATGTTGCCGATGAAGTCAAAGGTGTTATTGCCGATGCCGATGGAAGAAGGTTTGGAGACTGTTGCCGATAAGGGAATGTATCGATGAAGGAAGGTGTGAAGACTGCAGCCGATGAAATAGGGAATGTGCCGATGGAAGGAGATCGAGGGTTGCTGCCGATGGAAAAGGGGATGTGCTGGTGGAAAGGAAACCGATAAGAATACCATCGTGATTAAGGCGGATCATGGAATAAAATAGGAATTGATTTCCTTGTTTACGATTAGTAGAGTCTGAGTTGTGTAAAAGTCATATTCTTAGATTTGAGTTTAGTATCCTAGTCGTATTCGATTATGTTTCTATAGATCAGGATATAAATATAGAGTGAAGGGCAATGTAATAGGAATCAATCAATATACATCAAAAAACAGCTTTTACTCTTATTTACATCTACTTTTCGGCGACTTCGTCAATTTGCATATTTTTCCTTTTTTACGAGTTCTCATCGATTCGGCGAGTTGCATTACTCTAAGTGCAATTTTCGTCGATCCTCGAGTTCCGCGTGAGTACCTCTTGGCCGTGACTTCCGGGCGTATCGCTGTTGTCAGGACCAAAGTGCTCGTATCTTCATCCTTGTCGATTAACAGGTCAAATCGACTGGCACGCCTTGGATATCGACTTCGGGTATTAGCCCTTTTCGGGTATTAGCCCTTTGTGTTTGCAGATTCACTTTTGCATCAACACATCTTTTGGCACGCCCAGTGGGACAGATCTAATCAAGATGTCTAATCATGAGATAGATGCTGGGAATATCATCGCAGTAACAGAAGAAGATCTTAAGGATGATCAGAAGCAGGCTATGGAGAGGGCTATTGAAGAATACAGACAGCTTTGCTTAAAGTCATTCAGCGTGAACAAAAGTGGACAAGTCATCCAGAAGCAGGACTTGCCGTTGCCTCGGCAGGTTACATTTGATCCTAATCCTGGTAAACTTCAAGAGATGGTTAATTCTGCAGTGAATCATGCTTTAATTAATCACTCCAATGTGCTGTCCAATACTGTTCATAATGCTGTGATTCGAACTTTCAAAGAAGGGCCAGCGTCACATCATTACGTCGGGCCTGCTTATCATCAACCAGAAGCCTGTTAGGCCCAATTAGACGTAACTATAGCTATTTTTAAGCCTGTTCACTTGAACTTTCAGCCGCTTATTTTCAGTCAGCAGTGTTTTTCTCTCACAACAAACCAGCCAATAGTACTTTCAGCCGCTTATTTTCAGCCAAGCGAACAATACTATTTTTAAGCGAACAATACTATTTTTGGCTTTACTTTTCTACAACACCTCCGCGCACTGTAGTAGCAAGCTACGCCAAAGATGCTTTTACTCTCTCTCCCCTTCTTCTTCTTACTTTTCTAGCATTATTAAAAATAGATACAAGGCCCTCACAGCTTCACTGGTCACAGCGAACGATGAGCTTTTCAACTAGGTTTTCAGACGATCAACGTAACCATGGCCAAAGAGGGGGGAATATACAAAAAAAATAAAAAGATTACAAAGTATAGCTATTTGCTCCAAAGAGAGGCCATATGTTCCCAAAATAACAGAGAGGTGGGACAGAAAGAATTTTAGTAATGATGGAATAAGCAAAAATTCCATCTGCAGTGCCTTAAAAAGAATTTATTAATGATGGCATAAATAAGCATTACAGTCTCTGTGTCAGAGATGCACATGGCCACTTATTCCAAAAAAAAGTTTTGAACATATTGTAGTTCAACAATGTAGCAAACAACACACCTCACCATTTACACCAATAAGAAATTTACTATTTATGTGAAGACTGCTTGCACCTTATGAAATTCTGACAATGCATCTCTGAAATTCGTAGATCTGAACCAATCACACAAAAGTAAGGGTGGCAAAGGGAGGAACTCTTTCGGCCTAGAAAATATCGATGTGTAAGTGGTACAATTAGAGGAGAGATAGGGTTCATCTGCGCCGCGTAGACCGTTTCTGGTTTTAATGGATCGAATTGGGAGATTAGATTAGAGTGTCACCAAAGCATGGTTATTATTAATAAACGAAAACACCCCCTGTTTCGTCAGTTGTTTCAAAAGGGGGAATCTAGTGAAATTGACAGCGATAGATCGTGCCCAGTCGCAGGCCAGCTCGATCGCTCAGGGCCTCGTTTAGTCGATGAAAAGTTATAATTTTTTTAACCGTAGCACTTTTGTTTCTATTTGACAATTAGTGTTTAATTATAGACTAACTAGACTTAAAAGATTCGTTTCGTGATTTATAACTAAACTATATTATTAATTATTTCTTTTACCTACATTTAATACTCTATACATACGTCTAAAGATTTGATGTGACGGAGAAAGTGAAAAAAAAATCAACTTTAGCCATGATGTAAACAAGGCCCAACCATGTTGGCTGCCGCTAGTCAAACTGACAGAAACAGGGAAATATCAAAGGCTGGTTTAGAAATCCAAATTCACCCTAAATTTCACTGTGTAAAAAGAAGATTTCCTGTCACATTAAAATGTCGGCGTATATATGGAGTACTAAATGTAGATGAAATTAAAAACTAATTGTACAGTTTTATTATACTTTGCGAGACGAATATTTTAAGCCTAATTAATCAATGTTTGGACAATTATTAGCAGATAAAAACGAAAAACTACAGTAAATCTGCACAGTGCATCAGGCGCGGGCGATCTAAACACGGCCAAAGAAATTTCTGGGTTTATTTCGATGTCGTGTGATGGTGGCCACACGGCTAATCTATCTTGTCAGATTTAATTCTCTATTTGACTTCTAATCCGGCTGACATATAGTGGTAGAGTAGCAACTGATTTTAGCTGAGAAGATATTTTTCGCGGCCTCCGGTTGTCTTTCCATTCCATCAGTTGTTGGAGAGGCAGAGCGGTGTGACATTGCAGGATGCAGAAACGCGTGGTGTTGTTGAGCGCGGCGGTGGCCGTGCTCGGCCTCGCCGCGGCCGCCTTGGGGTTCGTCGCGGAGAGCACCAAGTCCAAGGCAAGCTACGCAATCCCTCATCTCTGCTCTTCGAATTTGAGTTCTGCAGCGGGCTCACAGTTTGCACCTGGTTCGACTTCGATCCATCGATCGATCGGCCGCGCAGGCTTTCGTAGGCTTCGACGGGCAGACGCCGGCGCTTCGGGTACTTCGGTTCGGTTCGGGAATTTCGGTTCGGTACTCGGGTATTTCGGGTACTCAGAAACAGGAACCGAATTAGGAACCGAAACCGATCGGTTCGAGAAGTTCAGTTCGGTTTTCGGATAGTTCGGTTCGGTTTCAGGAATTCGGTTTTTCGTGCCCAGGGTCAGGTGCCTTGGCTGTTTCAAAAAGGGGAATCTCGTGAAACTGACAGTGACAGATGGTGCCCACTCGCAGCACATCTCGATCGGCCGCCGTTAGTCAAACTGACAGAAACAGGGAAATATCAAAGAAATTTCTGGGCCGGTTCGGTTTCGGGTATTCCCGAATGGAACCGAAAAAATGAAAAAATAAAAAAACAACTCATTCAAATGTAAATTTCGACAACATTTCGCCTCATTTTCATGCACATAACGGGGAGAATATGGAGCTTAAAGCAGTATAAGAGTCTCCAATGCAAACAAACAACATTCGACAAGCAACAAACTTAACGATAAGCCTCAATGGGCGTCCACCACGGCTCCACATAGGCACATACCACAGTCCACAGGCATCTTCATGACATCACCTTCTCTTGAAACAAGTCATGTAAAGTAAAACAAGTAAGATTGTGCAGCTTTGAATATAATATATAACTAGGATGTGTATATATATATATATATTTATTTATATAACTAGGATTGTGTAAATTCGGGTACTTCGGTTCGGTTCGGGAATTTCGGTTCGGTACTCGGGTATTTCGGGTACTCAGAAACAGGAACCGAATTAGGAACCGAAACCGATCGGTTCGAGAAGTTCAGTTCGGTTTTCGGATAGTTCGGTTCGGTTTCAGAAATTCGGTTTTTCGTGCCCAGGGTCAGGTGCCTTGGCTGTTTCAAAAAGGGGAATCTCGTGAAACTGACAGTGACAGATGGTGCCCACTCGCAGCACATCTCGATCGGCCGCCGTTAGTCAAACTGACAGAAACAGGGAAATATCAAAGAAATTTCTGGGCCGGTTCGGTTTCGGGTATTCCCGAATGGAACCGAAAAAATGAAAAAATAAAAAAAATAACTCATTCAAATGTAAATTTCGACAACATTTCGCCTCATTTTCATGCACATAACGGGGAGAATATGGAGCTTAAAGCAGTATAAGAGTCTCCAATGCAAACAAACAACATTCGACAAGCAACAAACTTAACGATAAGCTTCAATGGGCGTCCACCACGGCTCCACATAGGCACATACCACAGTCCACAGGCATCTTCATGACATCACCTTCTCTTGAAACAAGTCATGTAAAGTAAAACAAGTAAGATTGTGCAGCTTTGAATATAATATATAACTAGGATGTGTATATATATATATTTATTTATTTATATAACTAGGATTGTGCAAATTCGGGTACTTCGGTTCGGTTCGGGAATTTCGGTTCGGTACTCGGGTATTTCGGGTACTCAGAAACAGGAACCGAATTAGGAACCGAAACCGATCGGTTCGAGAAGTTCAGTTCGGTTTTCGGAGAATTCGGTTTTTCGTGCCCAGGGTCAGGTGCCTTGGCTGTTTCAAAAAGGGGAATCTCGTGAAACTGACAGTGACAGATGGTGCCCACTCGCAGCACATCTCGATCGGCCGCCGTTAGTCAAACTGACAGAAACAGGGAAATATCAAAGAAATTTCTGGGCCGTTGACGTTGACCTCGTCCGTGCTCCATATATTGTACGGATACTTTTTATGTTTCGATGTCGTGTGATGGTGGCCACACGGCTAATCTATCTTGTCAGATTAAGGCATAGTGGTAGAGTAGCAACTGATTAGCATCAGCATAATTGTCCATTTGACTTGCTAATCCGGCTGACATAGTGGTAGAGTAGCAACTGATTAGCTGAACAGATATTTGGGGGCCTCCGGTTGTCTTTCCATCAGTTGCTGGAGAGGCAGAGCAGTGTGACATTGCAGGATGCAGAAACGCGTGGTGTTGGTGAGCGCGGCGGTGGCCGTGCTCGGCCTCGCCGCGGCCGCCTTGGGGTTCGTCGCCGAGAGCACCAAGTCCGAGGCAAGCTACGCACAACATCTCCGTCCGCCTCATCTCTGCTCTTCGAATTTGATCTCTGCAGCGGGCTCACTGTTTGTACCTGGTTCGGCTTCGATCCATCGATCGATCGGCCGCGCAGGCTTTCGTAGGCTTCGACGGGCAGCGCTGCGTGTACCAGCGTACGCCGGCGCTCGGCTGCGGCGTCGCCGCGGCGCTGCTCGCGCTGACGGGGCTGGCCATCGCCACCGCGGCCAGCGGATGTCTCCGACGCGACGCGCCGCCACCGGCCGCAGGCGCGCCGTCGTCGTCAAGCTGTCCACCATCGCCTGGTACGTACGCGCCTAGATCCAGCCACCGCATGCCGTGAACTCGCCGTTCTGCGCGAGGCCGCCGCCGCTCAATCGCGTGTTGTTAGACATCTTGGTTGTGATTGGTCGTCATATATCCATGCATCCTCGTCAGGGTGGCGGCGGCGGTAGCGGCGGTGATGTTCCTGTACGGCGCGGCGATGAACCGGGGCGGGACGCGGGGCCTCCCGACGAGCAGGCGGGGCCGGCGCTACGGCCACGCCTACTACTACGGCTGCACCTTGCTCAAGAGCGGCGTCTTCGCCACGGCGTCCGTCTTGTCTGCCGTGGCCACCGGGTGCGCCATCGCGGCCTACGTCTACTTCCAGCGGACGGACGAGCCGGCGCCGGGCCAGTTCGTCGCGCCGGGCGTCGCGATGGGACAGCCGCAGTGGGCGCAGCCGTATCCTCCGCCGCCCTACCCGCCGCCTATGGCTTACCCTGCTCCTCCCCAGTACGGGCACGGCGGCTACGGCCCCAAGCAACCTGCGGGCACAGCTTGAGCTCGATGCATCGTCAGTTCCGTTCCGTGGAGTTGCGTGGTGTCACCATTAGCCGCTCGTGGTTTCCACCTTTTGTGCTTTTCTTTTGTCCATACTAAGGCCATGATTAGTTCACAAAATCTTTTTTGAAAAAGCACTCTAGGATTTTTTTGTATTTGACAAACTTTGTCCAATTATGGATTAACTAGGCTCAAAAGATTCGTCTTGACATTTACAGATAAACTGTGCAATTAGTTTTTTTTACCTACATTTAATGCTCCATACATGTGCCGATATGGTTGATGTGACGGAGAATCTTGAAAACTTTTTTGCATTTTGACGCGAAATAAATAAGGCCTAAGGCCCAGTTTAGTTTGCAAAATTTTTCACATTCCCCGTCACATCGAATCTTTGGACACATGCATGAAGCATTAAATATAAATAAAAAATAAAACTAATTACACAGTTTAGACGAAATCCACGAGACGAATCTTTTAAGCCTAATTAGACTATGATTGGACACTATTTACCAAATAACAACGAAAATGCTACAGTGCCCATTTTGCCAAAAAAATTTGAACTAAACGGGGCCTAAGTGTATCCTGCACGTTTGCTGCAGGACTTTCTTAAAAATAAAATCATTGCAGGTATGAATTAGACCAACATATTTTTACATTGAGTCTTATCAAAATCAAAATTAAGCATGGCAATGAAAGAATTCAATAAAAAAACTAATGAATAGATTGAATTATAAGAATGTCAGTCCCGATCAAGAAAAGGCAACTTTGAAAAAAAAATCATCTGGTAAAAGCCGACCAAAAGCTTCTCCGAGAGTTTCCAACAATATTTTTCCAAAACCATAGAGTTTTTCAACTCGTCAAAAATTATTGGAGAAAATACCATCTATAACGGTTTTCAATAATTCACTCCTAAAATATAAAAGACAATTTTACATCAGTAATCTTATACTATTTCTAAATTATACTAATCACTTTTATATATTATTTATCTCTTGTATGTTTGCATCATGAATCCTTTCATACTTTTTATTCTTTGTCCATGCCCGTCCACCTTTAGATTGGTCGATGGATACGCGCGTGGTTGACACGCAGACATATCCGTGCCATCAGTCTATCTTTCCAAGCACGGAAAAATTGGGAGGTGGGATTGGGAACAGTTGGAGATAGGTTTTTTCATTCTTGCCAAAAATTCTATATTGGGAGGCTTTATTGGGAACTCTTGAAGATACTCTAAGTTGGTATTTGTAAGAGTGTTTGGTTTAAGAGCGGAGAAAATTATTCTGTGGCGGCGACATCATCTCTGCCTTGATGTCGTCGTTCGGAAAACCAAGTCTCCATGTCATCATGCCGAGGAAGTTGCTGACACCGATGTCGCTGAGCCACCATAGAGAAAAAATATCCACCATGTCCCCTCGCCATCGCCGGGAGGAGGAGGAGATAAATCCTAGTACCAAAAAACTTGCATTGAAAGACCCTAACCATTAAGAACTTGATCTACTAGATAACTTATTAAAACGATGGAGGCTCCGATGAGATGCCGAAGGGTGAAGGGAGGAGGACCGGCAGTGGTGGAGGCGGGGGCGGGGCGGCTCTCGCTAGGGCTTCAACGAAACGACTCGAGTTGGCCTCACTTGGGCGGCCTGTTGCATCTCATATAGCTCACTGTAGCAAGATTTATTATTATATCTAATCTCAAGATGAAGTAGAAGCTGGCAGAACTACTACATTCCAAATGATAAGGTGTTTTTGTTCTTTTCAGATACATAACTTTTGCTATATATTTAGATATATATTATATCTAGATGCATAATAAAAAATAATGTACCTATAAAAGACAAAACGTCTTATCATTTGGAACGGAGAGTAATATTTTTTTCTTACGGGCTATGACTCCTCCATGCACTGTAGTAGCAAGTGACGCCAAAGATACTCTTCTTCTTCTCCTCCTTCTCCTTTATTATTATTATTATTATTATTATTATTAGTAGTACTACTACTATTACTGCTACTATTAATATTTGTTACTTTTCAACATATTTGCTCTGTTCGGCAGGCTGTTTTTTTGGCTTATAAGCCAGCTGTGGCTGATTTGCTATGAGAGAAAAGCATTGTTCCACAGCTAATAAGCCGTGCTGATAAGCTCAGCCAAACAGGGGGATTACAAACATAGATATATGGCCCTCACCGATCACAACGGACCATGAGCTTTTCCACTAGGTTTCACACGATCAGCATAGTCACTTAATCATAGCAAAAAACGAAATAGACAAAAAAAAAATTACTGGATCCATACAACAAAGCACAGCTATTTTCTCCAAAAAGAGGCCAAAGGTTCCCAAAGTGACAGAGGCGGGTAAGAAAGAATTCAGTAGCGATGGAATGAGCAAGCAATCCATCACCAATGGCTTGCAAAGAATTTATTAACGATGGAATAAATAAGTTTTAAACATATTGTAGTTCAACAATGCTAGCAAACAACACACCTCACCATTACACCAATGAGAAAATTATGTTAGGAATGC
The DNA here is from genome assembly GCA_038087645.1 of Saccharum hybrid cultivar R570. Taxonomy (NCBI): domain Eukaryota; kingdom Viridiplantae; phylum Streptophyta; class Magnoliopsida; order Poales; family Poaceae; genus Saccharum; species Saccharum hybrid cultivar. Next base: position 7,011,041 of record JAQSUU010000198.1, read on the forward strand.
ATACATCTTAAGAAATTCGTAGCTCTGAACCAATGGCAGAAAATAGCAAGGGTGGCAAAGGAAAACACTGTTCACTTATGCTGAAATAAGTTATCACCCTGTTCGCTTATGCTGAAATTTGGGTTATGCTGATACTTATGCTGATTTGTTGTGAGAGAAAAATGTTGTTCGTTGGCTAAAAAGTAATTCAAGCGAACAGAGTCTTGCATTGTGTTCATGTTACCGCCTAGCAGTAGCAGCGTCAATTCTTTCAGCCTAGATAGAACGATGTGCAAGTTGTACGATGTAATACCCTAGGTGTTACGTAAGGCCTTTGCCACTAATCATGCATTGTTAATTTGCTAATAATAAATTAGAGCAAGATTGGTGTAGAAAAGAATTTGAAAATAACATAAAACGCGGACAGATTATTAAATAGAATAATGTAGTTTCTGAACCTAACTAAGCATGGGCTAAGTTAATTTTAACTAAAGATAAAAATGCAACACATGCCATGATAACAATAAAGAGGTCAAACCCTTATAAACTTGATTTTTAGTAAAAAAAGTAATAATTAAATAATGTTTAACGATCAAAGTGGCATGAGCCTTTAGCAACGGTTGTAGTCCTATAATCCTGCTCGCTCCTTGTGTGTTGGTTGGACCTTGTTGCCACTCTGTAAAACGTAAACACAGGTTTGGAAAACAGCCCCTGCGCGCGGTTTTCGGCCGTTCGGGCCGCGGTCACCGCGCCCGAGTCGTCGCCGGCTGCGCCCGCGCCATTGCTGAGCGCCGTGCTCGCTCTGCTGCCGCGTCCGTCTCCTCGCTGTGCTTAGCGCTCCCGAGAGCCATCATCACTCGGCCGTTGAGGTCGTGTGCGCTCGGTGCCTGTGCAGCGGCCAGCGGCCATGCTGTGTCGCTGTCCCTGGCGCTACGGCCTTGCCTTCCGTCGAGTCATGCGTCCAGCCGAGCTGAGCAGCTGCGCACGTGAGCCGCGCCGCAAACGAAGACACCCTCAGCTGCTGCGCCGTGCCGGAAAAAAATTGTGTGAGGACCACCTCTACGAGGATAGTTGTGCGGATTGTTTGGCTGATAGGTGGGTCGCCGTATCATTCTAGCTGCACGAATGGTAAATCAGATACTTTTATGGTCCACACGTCAGCTACATATCCACTGTGTTTTGGTGAGAACCATCCCTATCGATTTTTTCCTCGTGCTGCCACGTTGAAAGGTCCTAATATAATTAGAGGGGGTGAATAGGCTATTTAAAAACTCAACAAAGCACTACAACAATTGATTAGTACAATAAACGGCGCAATGTAATTTTGCTCTAACTCTACGAGGGTTACAAGCCATCTATCCCAACAATTTTAGTTGCTATAATTACTAGACAAATATAAGAGCTAGGTCACTACTCACTAAGCTAGTGTGCTCTCAAAGACTAACTAAAGAGTCACACTAACCAAACTAACAAGCTCTCAAAGACTAACTACACTAAAGAGTTTGGCAACTAGTTTGCAAGAAATGTAAGAGAGTGAGTAGGATGATTATACCGTCGTGTCGAGGAATGAACCAATCACAATACGAAGTCAATCCAATCACCGGGAGAATTCTAATCACACAAGAGACACAAGATTTTTCTCCTCAGGTTCACGTGTTTGCCGTCATGCTAAATCCTGTTGTGTCGACCAACACTTGGTGGTTCGACGGCTAATAGGTATCACACACCTAGCCCACTACAAGGGCACCGCAAGAACCTGCCCACAAGTGAGGTAACCCAATGACACGAGCCATCCACTAGAGTTACCTTTCGGCACTCCGTCGGGGAAAGCACAAGACCCCTCACAATCACCAGAAGATGGCCACGAACAACCACCAACTCATGTCGATACTCCTCCGCTGCTCCAAACTATCTAGGTGGCAGCAACCACCAAGAGAAACAAAAAAATCCGCAGCCACAACGATTCCTAAGTGCCACTAGATGCAATCATTTAAGCAAATACATTTAGAATCACTCCCAATCTCACTATAATGATGAATCAATGATGGAGATAAGTGGAAGGTATTTGTTTAGGCTCACAAGGATGTCGAGTATGTCAAAGTGCCAAGAGAGTGAGCCACAAGCTAGTACCTTCCTATTTATAGAGCCCCAAAGCTCAAAGAGCCATTGGCAACTCTCGGACTGACCGGACGCACCCCAGCGTCTGGTCGGCCAGCGTCCGATCGCCCTCGGCCATCCACGTGTCAGCGCTTTGAAATTGTGCCACCCGATCTCAACGGTCAAAATGTTTTGCTCGCGTAGTTAAAGTCAGACCAGATGCACTGCTCAAAGTGACCGGACTCAGTGCTACGCAAAGTCGGGTCGAGTCCAGTAAGGGTCTAGAGACGATTTTCTGAGATCGGACGCGTCCGCTCGAAGTCGACCTGACACGCCCCTGCATCCGGTCCACACTCCGCCTCTCTGCGCTCGCTCGCGATGCTGATGCCAGTGTACGTCACGCTCGACCTGACGCACCATAGTAGCGTCCAATTGCGTGACCCCAGCAGGGTCTAGTCGCAGGGCCGATCCTGAACATCTCTGCAACCACTGATCGGACGCACCGCGCGTGTCCGAGGCCAGCGTCTGGTCGCTCTCAACGTCCTCGGCCAACACAGGCCTCCACGATAAAATTGACCGGACGCGTCTGGGATGAGTCCGGTCACCCCAGCACCAGAGTCCGGTCCTCTACCTTCGCCTCTTTTTCTTTTTCTAAGTCCACAACTGTTTCATCCTTGCTTTCAACTTGCTAACTACAAAGTGTAGAACTTGTGTACATGTGCGTTAGCATTTTTCAAAGCATTTTACAAGGGTCAATGTTAGCACACTAGGTTCCTAAATGCATATACAAGAATCATGTCACCTAGTGGCACTCGATAACCGCTTAGCCAAAGATTTCCTCTCCTTATAGTATGGCTATCGATCCCAAACATGGTCACACTCTTTATAGTGTCTTGATCACCAAAACAAAAACCCATTTGACACATTTTCCTTGATCTACTTGGTTTTTGTTTTTCTCTTTCTTCTTTTCTAATGTTGAGCACTTGATCATCATCATATGTGGCCATCACATTCACCATGACTATCTTCTATCTCTACAACTTGGATTGGACTACCTCATCTAATTTACACACTTAGATCAAAGGTTAGTCCAAGGTTTCATCAATTATCCAAAACCAAACTAGGGCTTTCACACGCCCCATCGACTGCATGCAGCATGAGAGAGGGAGAGAGAGGACAGTGGTGCAGTGCATGCATCCTGCAGCATGCAAGACAGTTTGAGAGAAAGAGAGAAAGTGTGTGGGCACGCGTTCTCGGGAAAAATCCATAGAAAACGTATCCACCATGTTCCTACGTACTATTGGAGAACTAGGTTAGTGTTTGAGCAAGGCATGTTGTTGTTAAAAACGAAAATGCCGATGTTTCATTAGTTGTTAAAAAAAGGGCAATCTCATGAAAGTGAAACTGACAGTGATAGATCGCATCCAGTAGTAGGCTCGCAGCCAAGCTCGACCACTCAAGCATCTTGGTCATTGTCGCTAGGCTGGAGCAACAGCCAGGCAGGGTTTTCACCCAGATTCCTCATGCCTGCAGACTACAGTCGTCCATCCAAGCCAAACTTGCCGACGATGAGTAGAGCAGCGATGCCGAAGCCTTGTAGATGCCTACCAGCCTTGCTCGCACCGTGTTCCTAGCGGCGCTAGTGGGCATGGTGAAAGCCCAAGTTTGATTTTGGTAATTAATGACACCAAGTTGCTAATGCTATTGTATCAAGTGTGACTAAGCTAGGCATAAGCAACATGTGATGGAGGTGGAAATGACATGGAGAGATGGCCACAAGACCACATGATTTGGTGCATGAAATGATGAGTAAGATCATGGTGGAGACGCACATAATATGGTGGACATGACGATCAAGTGGAAGAGAAGGATCTAAGAGCGCAAGGCAAAGGTATAACCATAGGGTTTTCCTTTTGCCGGTCTAAGATGAGTAGAGAAGTGATTGACCGGGTTTAGGATACATAGCCGACTATCAAGAGGGGAAATCTCGGTTAGCTCGGGAATCAAGTGCCACTAGATCAATGTCTTGAGCATATGCATTAGGATCTAGTTGAGAGCTAACATAACGCCTTGGAAAATGTTTGTGAAATGCTAACACACATGCACATGGTGATGTACACTTGGTGGTGTTAGCACTTTTGCAAAGGCGGTGGAGTTTAAGCGGTAGAGAGGGGTTTGGGGTTCGCTCTCCCTCCCGCCAAGCGTGCGAGCGCGGGATTCAGGCGTTTTCGAGGAAATAAAATGCCTATTTTCTATTGCGCCGGAAGTCGGAAAAGAAACAGAGGCGAACGGTGATCACTGTGGTGACCGGACGCTGCACCGGACGCGGTCTCGGTTTGATCGGACGCGTCCGGTCAGTTCAACGCGGCGCGGGCACTAGGGTTTGTGACCGGACGCTGGTCTGGCCTGACCAGCGCGTCCGGTCAGTTCTCCTGTGCGCTGAAGTAGAGTGCGCGACCGGCGTGTCCGGTCCCTCACGGAACCGGAGCGTCCGGTCAGGCGTCCAGAAGGGTAGAGTGTTGATCGGACGCGCGGCGCGTCCGGTCACGTGCGATCGGACGCGTCCGGTCTCGACGGGAGCTTACTGGAACGCGACCGGACGCTGGCACTGTCGCGTCCGGTCAAACGCTAGAGCGCGTCCGGTCAGGGCAACGGCTAGTTCTGACACGCACTATTCACGGTTGTCTTGTAGTGACCGGACGCGTCCGGTCACCCTGACCGGAGCGTCCGGTCAGCGCGATTTGAACTGCGTCGTCCGTAACGGCTAGCTGCGTACCCCTTCTCTATAAATAGATATTGTCCGGGGTTTGAGGGTAACTCTTGCACATTTTGAGACCTAGAGACATCCTTTGAGCTAGAGAACAACCCCTCCACTCATCTCTTTGCATAGTTGCACATCTTGAGTGAGATTGAGTGAGATTCAAGTGCATTGCTTGAGAGTTGCATTCTAGAGGCACTTGATCTTCGAGTTGCTGCGGATTTCTTGTTACTCTTCCGTGTTTCCCGACACGGTAGACGGCTTGGAGCAGCGGAGGTGATTGAGCTCGCAATTGGAGATTGTTGGAGCCCTCACCAAGTGTTGTAAGGGGTTCGTGATCCTTCCCCGCGGGAGTTCGCGAATTGGATACTCTAGTGGAGCTCGTGGCTTGGAGGATCCCCATCTTGTGTGCGGTTGTGCGGTGCCCGCCGAGGGCTCGACTCTTGATAGTCGATTAGCTCGCGAACCGACAAGTGGGTGTATCGCCACAACGGGGAGTAGCTTGCCGGGAAGCAAGTGAACCTCGGGATAAATTCTTGTGTCATTCTCTTCCCGAGGATTTCTCTTGTGTGATTGATTTATTGGTACTTCTCATCTCTACACGGCGGTATAATCACTCGAAGCTCTTCTCTCGTTTTACATCTTGTATCTAGCTTGTTGTTGTTGTGTTTAGTGGATAGCCTTGTACTAGACTTGTGTAGGTGGCTTGCTTAATTAGTTAGAGCTAGTGCATTTTGCTCCGCCACCTTTTGTACTAACTTGTGGTTAAGTAATTCTTGTAGAAGTTTTAATTAGGCTATTCACCCCCCCTCTAGCCTATTTGGACCTTACACATGGCCGCCGAGGAGAAGGCCCGCTTGGTGGTGCACCTCAAGAGGTAGATGGCCAAGCCCCAGCCTCAGCCAAGGTATACTCCCCAGCACACAGCTAGGCCCTGTCCCTGACTCACGAGCCCCTAGCTGTGCCTCACCTCTGACCCGCAGCCTATCTCCACAAGCGGTGGTGACGAGCCAGCGTGGCTCTGCCTAGCGGGAGCGTGCTGTGGCTAGTGGCGGCGTAGCTCAACGTGTTCAAGGTGTTCACCATGTACCAAAGTGACGCGCTGCAGCTAGAGAAGCTTGGCGCGCTGCGGCTGGAGAAGCTCCGTGGCGGTGCGCAGGAGTGCCTCAGCTGCGTCTGCAAGGGTGGCGTACTGCTCACCTGGAAGGAGGCCACCAGGAAGCGGGCTCTACCCACCGAGCTTCGATGATCCTCATAGTGCAAAGAGGAGGCCTCGCTGTCGGGAGCCGCATCCATGAGTGAGCCATCATGCGTCTCCGCTGGTCGACGCGTCGCACGACTGTGATGGTAGCTATGCCGCTAGACCGCGTCAACAGGGCGGCGCGCCATTTGACCACGTCGCCGGCTAGCGCGACTGCCAGCGGCCGTGCCTATTCGCTCACTGCAGGCCGGGTCCAGGCCTAGGGTGGCCCGGATTCTATGCTTGCTAGTTGCCGCCAACCATCCTTGCTTGGAGAAATTCAAATCTCGACTGTGGAAGAGGAGGGGGAAGGTGGAGGCTGATGCGGTGGGTGTCTTTGGGTGCCGCAGCGGGGCACCCACCGCTAGCCGGAGAGCGGTGGCGGCAGCGAGGAGCCGGCATGGCGAGGTTCCGGCAGTGGTGGCTAGGCCGCCCCTCAAGCTGGCTATACGGATGACGCAGAGGCGGGGAGGGGGATAGGGGCTGAGTCAACGCAGACAAATCTTATAGATACTATCAATGATTTAATTTGTATGAACAATTTCATTTGTAAGAACTTCTATTTGTTGACACTTCTTAGCATCACTCGCGTTAGGTTGTCATCCCTAACATGACACTAAGAGTGTGGTTGTATTGTACTCATGCCACTTAACTATATAAAGATATTAAAGTATATATCCGCAAGCGTACAGATAAATATACCCGTTGCAGTATTTCACCCAAGTTTATCCTAGGTATCTTTATTTATATTTAACTAAAGGAGAACAAATAGAGGGGCACATATTAATTAAAGGCTACTCTACACATGTGATATGAATATTCGAAATCACTATCCTTTACTCTCAAACAGGAATCAATCAAATAAAAAGAGATAAAATATATGAATATCAGACCATTCAGATGATATTCCTTAGAGCAGTACTACTATGGCAAGTCATTGATCAGAATATAAAGTAAGAGAATAACTCCTAAGTAATTCGTTAGCTATTAGTCATAATTTACATTGATTAGTGTAATTATATCAGGCAATCATTGGCTAGTTTATCTCATATCCATAAACAAGGAACATCTTCATTGCGAAGCTGAGAAACAGAGTAACAACAAAGTAATGAGACCGCGTTCTACTAAGTTCTACACTCAGGGAGTGGACTACAAAGGACTCAACAGGAATGTCACACCCGCGATCTACCACATGGCCCGGAGTATAGAGTGCATTTGTAGGTAAACAGTGTATAAGTACCACACTTACATAATGTTGACCACCCACCTATGACTCAATAAGGTGAGTGCTTTGTAAACATGTGTATAAACATAATGATAAACTATCTATGCCAAATATATAATCAAAGAAGACTAATTGTATAATAATCAAGGATATAATATAGATTAAGAACAAGATCATATCTAATGTATCAAGAATAATGATCAAGAACAATAAACTAGAACTAGACAATGATGAACTAAACAATTACGAACTAGAACATAAACAATTAGAACATGAACTAGATCAAGAACTAGATCAAGAACTAGAAGAACTGAAAAACTAGATGAATATCTGAAGAACAATGTTGATATAAGAGAGAAGAACTGGATTTATCAAGCTTCTCTTGACTAGATCTGGAGCCCAAGGCTGCTTGACTCCTCTACTTCTAATTCTAATGTAGCTATACCTAGATCTGATGGAGCTCTAAGGAGATGAGAGTTGCTGGTTGGTTTTCTGCTTTCTTGTTGATGATTGATTGAATGAATTCCTCTTTGGAGGGGGGTCTGGGGCCTCGTTTATATAGCCTAGAGCATAGAACCATGGCCCTTGGATCAAACCGACCTTCACGTAGGGTTAGGATGCATCCTTGGAGGCGGTTGAAGTAGTTTGCAAAGGAAGGAGCCGAGAGGCGGCGGCTAGGGGCCGGTCGGCCCCACCTGGCGGCGCCTCGTGGTGGCCCTCCTCGTGGAGTCCTCTGGTGTCCTCTAGAAGCCTCTTGTGTATTCGTGACGTGAAGATTAGGCCAATTGACGTGGGTTTCTTCTCGTGGAAGATATCAATTCCTAAATTATTCTGATAACCCCTGTAAAATATAGATTTACCAAAACTCGTGGAATTTCGTTAGTTGATACCCTAAACCTATGTTGGTGAACATTTATTAGCCCTTTATATATTTATTTTAACCTTTCATTATGGTAGATAACCATCGTCAACACTATTCTCTTGGGAAGGAATGAGTGTATGGGTCTCAGAAAAAAAAACAAGTGCATGTGAGCACACTGCATCATTATTTTAATAAAAAAACGAACAAGTGCAGTAGCAAGCAATTGCACGGCTGCACGCAAACACTAGCCCCGTTGGAAACTCCTTTTGAATAGCGAGAGTCAGTAGTTCTACTTGTTAGCCGCGGATCCAAATAGGATTAGACTAATCACTAGTTAGCTAATTACTAGCCCTAGTCTGTCCAAACAAGGCCTGAAAGTTACCCTAAATTAACTCTGCTAGCAGGAGGGGATAATAGGTGGGCTATTTGTTTGGATAAGTCTTTAACTAGTTGTTAGCTAACTAGTTAACCAACTTTAGCTAATTTGAGCTAATATTTAGCCCAACTAGTAACTAGCTCTAGCTTGCCCAACTATGTCCATAATAAGCCCATTCATGCTCCATATATATTGTATGGATACTTTGGCCATATTCATTTGGCTTATAATCCGTACTTTTCAGTTTGTTTTTTCAGCCGGAACAATGTTTTTCTCTCACACCAAATCAGCCAACAGTATTTTTCAGCCGGCTTATCAGCACAACCGAACAGGGCCTTTATGTTTCGATGTCGTGTTACGGTGACCACACGACTAATCTATATTGTACAGATACTTTATGTTTTGTGTTCTGTTTAGATCTCTTGGGCTAATATCTAGCTGCTAAATTTTTGCCCTTAAAAATCTAAATAAGTGGGTTAAAGGTTAGCTAAAGCTCCAACTAATTGTTAGCTTAGTAGTTTTTAGAACTCGGGCTAATGTTGCGTTTAGTTCGCGAAAAGAAAATTTATTGGTGTCACATCGGATGTGTCGGAAGGATGTCGGGAGGGGTTTTCGGATACTAATATATACCTAATATTTAATTGTGAAAATTTCTGCACTACTCTTTGTTTCCGCCTCAAATTTTCTGTCTGCCAGCCATATTAAAAAAAAGTAATATAGCGTCCGTGTCCGTCTTTTCTTACTCCTGTCTCTGTATGCCTGCACCCACCGCCCAATATCCTTTCCCTATACACCTGTGCCAGCCTGGTCGCCCCAAATCATCATTAATTTGATTGATCGAAGTCCAATACAAATACAAATAGAAATAGAATACATAGAAATAGAATATATAGAAATCGTGAACAACCATCATAAATTATGTGATCACAAAAAAAAAACCAAACAAAAAAGGACATGCGGCGAGGGCAGCGGAACTCAGTGAAAGTCCTATGTTTGGTGTTAGTAATTAGTGACAATGCCTAAGTACTAATCCTATGCCTAAGTTGTATGTAGCATATGAGGATTAGTACATTCCAAGGTTGGTGGCAAGATGGACATGGTAATCATGATGGCCACACTTGGATTTGGACGCAACCCTACGTGATCAAGGCAAAGGTATATGCGTAAGGGTTGTGTTTTAGTAACCAAGACACCTAGTGAGTGTGGTTACATTTTAGGATAGATAGCCGTACTATAAAGAGGGGAATGACGTGGCTATTGAACTCCTAAGTGCCTCTAGGTGTGCATTTCATAATCATATGCATTTGGATAGAACTAATAACGCCTCGAAAAATGATTGTGAAAATGCTAACACACTCGCACATGACGTGATCACTTGGTGGTGTTAGCACATTTGTAATGGCGGTGGAGTTTGAGCGGTAGAGAGGGTTTGGGGTCCTCTCTCCCTCCCGCCGAGCTTACGAGGCGGGATTCAGGCGTTTTCGAGGAGTTGAAACGACTTTTTTCCACTACGCCGAAAGTCGGAAATCGAACGGAAGCGAACGGAGGTCACAGTGGTGACCGGACGCTGGACCGGACGCGGTCTCTATTTGACCGGACGCGTCCGGTCAGCGTTCAGCGTCTGCGCGAGTTTCAGTTTGTTGATCGGACGCGCGGTGCGTCCGGTCATGACCGACCGGACGCGTCCGGTCGTTGAGGGAGCTTACTGGACTCCAACCGGACGTGGGCACTGTGGCGTCCGGTCAGTTCTCCAGCGCGTCTGGTCACTGTTTTGTTGTACGCGGCTCAGGCTTGACTAGCGCGTCCGGTCCATCACGGGACCAGCGCGTCCGGTCGTTGCGTGCAGCGCGTCCGGTCGGTGGTTCGCGAAAGTAGCCATTGTGCGATCGGCGCGTCCGGTCAGTTTGACCAGCGCGTCTGGTCAGCGCGACTTCGGCTGTTTCAAGTGCGTAACGGCTATATTCGAAGGGGTACGTCTATAAATACTCGTTGCCGGCTCAAGGCTCCCTCTCTTAGACATTTGACATACTTGTGAGCACTTTGAGCTAAGCAACTCCCCTCCCACTCATCTCTCTTGCTTCTTTGCATATTCGAAGTGAGATTGAGTGATCCAAGTGCATTTGCATTGTGAGATTGCATCTAGTTGGCACTTGATGGTTGATTTGCTGCGGGATTCTTGTTTCTCTTGGTGGTTGCCGCCACCTAGACGGCTTGGAGCAGCTTGGAGGCGTTGGCAAGAGTTGGTGATTGTTCTTGGCCACCTCCGGTGATTGTGAGGGTTTGTGCCTACCTCGGCGAAGCACCAAAGGCAACATTAGTAAATTGCTCGTGTCATTGCAACCTTTTGCCATTTGGTAGGTTCTTGTGGCACCTTTTGAGAGGCTCGGTGTGAGACCGATTAGCCACCGAACCACGTGGTGAAGAGAGACACAACGGGGACTAGCGTGCCGGCAAGCATGTGAACCTCGGGATAAATCTTCGTGTCATCACTTTCATATTGTGATTGATTGATCCCGGTGTTCGGTTGTCTTGGTATTCATTGTTGATCATATTGGTTGGCTCAATACTTCGCCCCTCGGTGAAACTCTCCTAACTCAACTCCACATTACTTTCTTAGTTATCTTTGCTAGCTAGTTAGCTTTGCTAGAGTAGCTCTTTTGTGTAGCTTGCTAGTTGTAGTTGTAGTTACCTTCTCGGTTTGACTTGTGCGGTTGAGTGCCAATATACTAGAATTGTGAATTGGATAGGTGGCTTGCAAACACCTCGTAGGCTAAGCAAAACTCGCATCTCGCTATTTGTTGTATTGATAAACTTGTTTAGCTTGTCTTTGTAGAAAATTTTAAAAGGCTATTCACCCCCCTCTAGCCATCGAGACCTTTCACTCAGGAGCGCAGGAACAGAGCAGGGCCTTCGAGGCGCGTGGTCTCGACGTAGCCGGCCATCGAGGTGCGGGCGTCGTGGAACTGCCGTCGGGACAGAGGCACGGAACAGTGCCTTTCATCGAGGTACAGGGGGAGGAGATCGTGACTCCGGAGCAGAGCAGCGTCGTCGTCGAGGCGCGGGGTCGCGGGGCCGCCGCCAGCCGTCAAGATGGAGGCACGGAGCAACGCCCTCGATCCGTCGAGGCGCGGGGATCGTGCAACGCCGTCGAGGCTCGGGGTTACCAGGCCACCGTCGATCCGTCAAGATAGAACGCCGTCAGACGGACACGGGCTTCCATCACGAATTCACGACCCTCCAGCTCCAGCATTTGATCGCTGCCTTCCTGACTCTGAAGACCGAAGAGAGAGAGCAGAGACAAATGTTGCCTTCCTGAGTTCTGACTCTGGCCTGCAGACCGAGGAGAGAGAGACATCGAGAGTTGCTGGGCGATGCGAGCTTGCGAGAGCTGGGTGTCGGCCGGAGGTGTTGCCGCGACGGGCACAACACTCGTGATTCGTGACAGCGTGAGTCGCGCCGTACGTAGCTGCTGGTGGTAGCACCTAGCACCCAGGCTTGTGTGGCGGCTGCAGGACTGGAACGGAGAGGATATGCTAGACTTGGGGTTTCAAAAATCGAAGCCGATGATGGACCTTGGTGGGCTGATTTGAGATGGATATCAAGAGTTGTGTTGCTACGTATTTGAATAACAAATTTTTAATTATTGTAATGCAAACTTGATATTATAAGATTTGTAATTAAATGTACTATATCCAATAATCATAAGTTCATACTCATAAAAATATGCAATACACGGTCAAAGTATAATTTAAAGATCGTGCCATATCAAAAGATTCATTATAACTCTTTGTTGACTGTTATCAGACATTTAAATTACATATTTTTATGTGCCCTCAAACAAAGTCATGATGTTATAATAAATTTATGACTAAATATTTCTGTGTTTTACAGTGGAAAAATATTCAATATAGACTTAATCAGATACTATCATATTATTCTTAATAGTAACTTATATATTCGGGATGTTATTATCATCAAAAAATAAATTACAGCTCTATAAAGTTTATAAAAAGGTAAAACATAAATAAATATGCAACACTTCTATTCTCGTTGCTCATTAACGTTTGTTTTTTCTTCCGTTGTAACGCACGGACATATTTGCTAGTAAAAAAATAAACTGCGAGACGAATCTAATGATATTAATTAATCCGTCATTAGCACATGAGAGTTACTGTAGCACTTAAGACTTTTCATGGACTAATTAGGCTTCAAAGATACGTCTCGCGATTTCTCCGAGAATCGTATATTTAGTATTTTTCCGTCTGCATTTAGTACTATGTACCTGTGTTAAAAAAAATGAACTAAACCGGGCCTAATTCCGAGCACGGTAAAAAAAAGTCGTCCCTACCCTGAACCACGCTGAGCCCCCCGCGAGGCCACGTTCGGCGAAGCGTCCATCGACGCCCGCGCCGGACGCACAGCAGCTGCAGCACACGCAAGAGGACAGTGCACTGACCAGATGACCAGGGTTGCAGCACAGCGTCATTGTCGCGTCTTTTCAGAGTCAATTCAGCCAAAGGTGAACAGCGGCAAAGCTTTCCGAAGTCTAGGGCCTCGTTTAGATACACTAGGTTTGAAATTTTTTCACTTTCTCTTCATCACATCGATCTTTGGATCTATACATAAAATAGTAAATATAGGTAAAAAAATAACTAATTATACAGTTTAGTTGGAAATCATGAGATGAATCTTTTGAGCCTAGTTGGTCCACGATTGGACAATATTTATCAAATAAGACAAAAATTGTACTATTCATCGGGTTGAAATTTTTTCAACATCTAAACGAGCTCCAAAAATGTAAAATGTTTTCAAGATTTTTCGTCACATCACATATATTAAGGCCTTGTTTAGTTCTCCTCAAAATTCCAAGTTTTTTCACTCTCTCCATCACATCAATTTTTAGCCGCTTGCATGGAGTATTAAATGTAGGTAAAAAAAAACTAATTACACAGTTTAGTTGGAAATCACGAGATGAATCTTTTGAGCCTAGTTGGTCCACGATTGGACAATATTTGTCAAATAAGACGAAAGTGGTACTATTCATCGGGTTGAAAAAACTTTCAATCTAAACCAGACCTAAATATAGGTAAAAAAATAACTAATTATATAGTTTATCTGTAAATATCGAGATGAATCTTTTAAGCCTAGTTAATCTATGATTGAACAAAGTTTATCAAATACAAACGAAAAGTGTTACAATGCTTTTCAAAAAAAATTTAGAAACTAAACATGGCCTAAGCCTCGTTTAGATTGCAAAAAAATGAACCCGATAAATAGTACCACTTTCGTCTTATTTAACAAATATTGACCAATCGTGGACAACTAAGCTCAAAAGATTCATCTCGTGATTTTTAATTAAACTGTTTAATTAGTTATTTTTTTATTTATATTTACTACTTTATGTACTATCAAGGATTGATAGGTCAGAGAGAGCGAAAAAATTTCTAATTTTTAGGTGCATCTAAAAAGGCGTAGGTGAACTGTGAACAGCAGAGCAGCACAGCCTAGGCGCAGCCGGAGCGCGGGCACTGCACCGTTCGTTTTCACACCAGACGTTCGTGGTAGAGTAGCAACTGATTAGCTGAGGGTGCGTTTAGTTCACTCAAAGTTTTAAAAATTTTACAAGATTCTCCGTCACATCGAATCTTTAGACGCATACATAGAGTATTAAATATAGGTAAAAAAATAATTAATTACACAATTTATCTATAAATGTCGAGACGAATCTTTTGAGCCTAGTTAATCCATAATTGAATAAATTTTATCAAATAACAACAAAAAGTGCTACGAGACCTTTAGAGCATCTCCAACAGTCCCCCAATAAAACTCCCCCAATAACTTGGTATTGTGGTAGCCCAATATTTACTTTTTGCATTATTGGAAGAGATGCTTTTGCAGTTCCCTAATATCTCATCCCCAATATGTGATTTTGGCCCATATTGCAAATTTTGGCCTATGTTGGAGCAAATTGACCCATGTATATTTTTCACGTCAAAATAAGTTGCTGATGTCTTGTTTGTCGCATACTTAAGACCAAAGATCGAATTTTTAAGTACAGACCCATACAGTCTCACCAATATTTGGAGGATAGTACTGCTACATAAAGTCTTATATAGCAAGGATAGTACTATGTTCTTATAATTAGAGGATAACACATAGCTAAATGCAAGTTCAGTAACCTTTCACTAAACTCCCAACTTTGTGCTGTTATGGCTCAGTGTGCGGCAAGGAGAAGAAGAAAAGATAGTTATTTGTGGGGCCCACTATATTGGCTGAGATGCAACTCCCCCTCTATTTGAGGGGAGATGGGGTGTATTTTTGGTGGCCACCGAAAAAGGGAGGGTTATTGGGGGACTGTTGGAGAAGAAAAAGTGACCAATCTCCCTCAATATGACAGTTTTACGGGATGAGGGATGAGATTAGGATACTGTTGGAGATGCTCTTACACCAACTTTTATACCATCTAAACACTACCTGAACAGGTATTTGGCGGCCTCCGATTGTCTTTCCATTCCATCCGTCGTTGTTGGAGAGCCAGAGCGGTGTGACATTGCAGGATGGAGAAACGCGTGGTGTTGGTGAGCGCGGCGGCCGTGCTCGGCCTCACCGCGGTCGTCATGGGGGTCGTCGCGAGCAAGAGGTCCAAGGCAAGCTACACACTCCATCCGCCTTACCCCCCTCATCCCTTCTCTTCGAATCTGGAGGCTTTTACCTGTGTACCCTTAAAAAAGATGTCACACTCCTGCGTACCCCTCAAAAGTTAGTCGTCACCTACGTGCCCTCGCTCGAACTTTTCTTTTCCCTCACGCCATTCCGTCGGCATTCTGTTAGATTTTGGCCGTTTGGCGGCTCTGACATGTGGGACTGGGCTGGAAAAATGTCATCCTTGCCCTCTGGGTCACTGACATATCAGAGCAAGTATACTAAGCGTTTTTCAGCCGGCGAAATGACATCCACGTCATACAAAAGCAGCCATGTCAGAAGAGAGAAGGTGGAGCGGACGTTAAGCTCTTCGTCGGCTGCAGCACATGTTACAAGAAAAAAAGCCCCTTTGCTTTCTCTTATCCAATCCGGTGCAGCGTACAATAAAATGATTAAATAATTATCAGGCTAGTAGAGCTATTCAAACAGCCAACCTATAATACTAGTTGACTGTATTGCTGGCTGTATATGACATGGCACTGTGTTACAGCCTTCAGCTGGCGAAATTATTAGTCTCGCTCTTAGGCCGCATCTCCTTCAGTCTCACCCGAGCCTCTCTCTCAGTCTCTCCCCATTATTTGCTCTTTACCTTTTGTCTGTAATTTAAGTTTATTTAGTAATATTTTATACTTTTTTATTGACCTATCAAGGTACCTATATAGTGACCTATCAGGGTACCTATATGGTATTTATCAAAGGAAAATTAGTATTTTATAGATACATTAGATCAGATAGTTTTTACTAGATGGAGAATCACTCAAATAGCACTCAGTTCAGTCAAAACAGTTACAGAGAACAATTACATAAGCGATGCTACAGAATAAGTAGGTCACCCTTTTAATCTGTAGAAATTTTAAATTCCAACTGATATTTTCATAGTACTATCTATTTTAGTATTTATGTCTCCAACTAAATTTATTATAAAAATATATTTTATAACGGATCTAATGGTACTTATTTTGTTTTATGAGTACAAGTATATTTTTATATAATTTTAGTTAAAGTTAAAATCGTTTGACTTCTCTAAATGCGAGAATTGCATTTATTTATGGACAAAGGTAGTGGAATTCTAGTTTTTTCTATTTTTCATAATATGCTTGTTTGATATCATGAGCATTAATATTTTTATCTATATATTTAATTAAGCATTAGGTAAAGTAGTCACCAGCTCTACGCGTACAGGTCCTGGTTTGTACTGACTCATATGGAGGCCATGTTTAGTTCTCAGATTTTGGGTCTAAATTCACTATGCAAAAAGAAGATTCCCCATCACATCAAAATTGCGGCATATGCATGGAGTACTAAATGTAGATGAAATCAAAAACTAATTGCACAGTTTGGTTATACTAGATGAAATCAAAAATTAATTGCACAGTTTGGTTATACTTTGCGAGACGAACGTTTTGATCCTAATTAGTCAATGTTTGGACAATTTTTATCAAATACAAACAAAATGTTACAGTGGCGCTACAGTGTATTTTACCAACTTTGCACACCTCAAGTTGAGGAACTAAACAAGGCCGAGTATGTAAGTATCTGCCCCTACTAGACGTAGCTGGCACTAGTCACTAGTAGTACTAGTTTTACGTAAGCCTGATAAAAAAAAACCTACAGTACTAATGGCTGGTAGCTGATAGAGTATTTGAGCCCCTCAAAGTCATAGGCCCTGTTTGTACACACCGCGGCGTCTCTTTGGCGCCAACAGCGACGTCTCTGGCGCCAAAGCCAATTGGCCTGGCAATGGCACAGGGAAAACGAAAAAGTTCAGACACCCATACAAGCCCAAGGGCAACTGAGTCATTCTCCAGAGCCGTTACCCACCGTTAGGAGCAAATGCTGACGGAATGGCGTGAGGGAAAAGAAAAGTTCGAGCGAGGACACGTAGGTGACGACCAACTTTTGAGGAATACGTATGACATCTTTTTTAAGGATACACAGGTAAAAGCCTCTCGAATCTGAGCACTGCAGCGGGCTCACTGCTTGTACCTGTTTCGACTTCGATCCATCGATCTATCGGCCGCGCAGGGTTTCGTAAGCTTCGAGTCCTTCGACGAGCAGCACTGCGTGTACCGGCGCAAGCCAGCGCTCCGCTGCGGCGTCGGCGCGGCGCTGCTCGCGCTGACGGGGGTGGCCTTCGCCACCGCGGTCGGCGAATGTCTCGGACCCGACGACGCGCGTTCGACCGGCCGCAGGCGCGCCGTCGCCGTCAAGTATTGCAAAAACGCCTGGTACGTACAGTACGCGCCTAGATCCAGCCACCGCATGTCGTGAACTCGCAGCACCTTGCGCCCGCTGTTCTGCGCGAGGCGGCCGACGCTCGATCAATTGCCTGTTGGAAGACATCTGGTTGTGATTGGTCGGTATATGTCTAGGGAAAATTGGTTGCGTAGCATCGAAAGGTTGCGACCTCCGTAAAATACCACCGAAAGATTTCGGTCCCGTAAAATACCACTAAAAGTTGACACCGTGAACTGAAAATACCATTCCGTCAGCTAAGCCGTCAAACCAGTCACGGACACTCACGGCTGGTGCAGCACGCGGTCGAGGAGCCACGGCGCGTGTGGAGCAGCCCGTGGTAGCCGGCGGAGGGCGCGGCGTGCACGTGGGGAGGGCCTGCCGCGGCCGGTGGAGCCGGCGTAGGCGCGCAGCCTGCGCACGGGGAGCAGCCCATGGCGGACGGCGGAGGCAGTGCGGACTCCGCATGGAGCGGCTCGCGGTCGACGGCGGAGGCGGCGTGGCCTCTGCACGGGGAGCGGCCCGTGGCGACTGGCTGAGGCGGCGCGGCCTGCACGCCGGGACCAACCCGCAGCGGCCGGCGGAGGCGGCGCTCGGAGGTCGCGCAGAGGCTGGTGGAGGCGGTGCTCGGAGGCCGTGCGGCTGCCGGCGGAGGTGGCGTGCAAGGGCGGCGCTCCCAGCATGTGAAAATCGGAAGCGAGGGCAGCCTGTCTCCCGTGCGTGCGTCCCTGCTCGACCAGCTGGCGGAGTCCCGCACCTTCCGCGCCGCCTGCCCGCGCCACTGCATGGGACCCATGGTTCCTCATGCTCGACGACCCCGACCACCAAGACCAGGACCAGGACGAGCGGCGGCCGCGCCCCACAGTCGTCTTCGGCTCCGCCGAGAGCGCCTAGGCGCCGTGGCGTGGCGCGCCGGGGCCGCTGCAGCCGGTGGCTGCAGCGGGTGGGCTTGTGCTGTACTGCCGACGCGTGCGCTGCAGGCTGTTGCCATGTACGGCTCGCCGTACCGCGTGGTGCTCATCCTGGGCGAGCTCCCGGACCTGTCCACGGTGGTGTACGACTCGTCGACGAACGCGTGGGGCGAGGAGGCGGCGCTGTCCCGAAAGCCAGTGGAGTAGGACGCCTCGTCCCGGGAGGAGCGCGTCGTGGAAGCCGACGGCGATTACACGATCTACTTCCTGAGCAAGTCTGGCGACCATCACCATGCAGCGGGGCGCGTCGCTGCAGTACTCGTCGGCCATGGCGTGCCGCGGCGGCGGTGGCGGCGACGCCGTGGCCTACTTCCTGAGCCGCTCGGGCACGGTGGTGGCCTGCGACCTGGTGCGCCGCGCGTTCGCGGAGCTGCCCCGGATCCTGCCCGCGTACCACGAGTACTCCATCGACGTGGTGGCGTGCGGCGGCGCTGCCTTACGCAGTGGTGCTCTCGGAGTTCCTCGACCGCGTGCTGCGTCGGCCGTGAGCGCCCGTGACTGGTTTGACGGCTTAGTTGACGGAATGGTAGTTTCAGTTGACGGTGCTAACTTTCAGTGGTATTTTACGAGGTCAAAATCTTTCGGTGGTATTTTACAGAGGTCGCAACCTTTCGATGCTACACAACCAATTTTCCCATATGTCTATGCCTCCTCGTCAGGGCGGCGGTGGCGTTTGCGGTGGCGATGTTCCTGTACGGCGCGGCGATGGAGCGGGGCCTCTCGACGACGAGCAGGCCGGGCTGGCGCTTCAACCGCGCCTACTACTACGCCTGCACCGAGCTCAAGAGCGGCATCTTCTTCACGGCGTCCATCTTGTCCGCCGTCGCCACCGCGTACGCCATCGCGGCCTACGTCAACTTCCAGCGGACGGACGAGCCGGCGCTGGGCCAGTTCGTCGAGCTGGGCGTCGCGATGGGACAGCCGCAGTGGGCGCAGCCGTATCCTCCGCTGCCTTACCCGCCGCCTATGGCTAACCCTGCTCCTCCCCAGTACGGGCACGGCGGCTACGGCCCCAGGCAAGCAGGCAACCTGCGGGGACAGCTTGAGCTTGATGCATCGTCAGTTCCGTAGACTTGTGCGGTGTCTCCATTAGCCGCTCATGGTTTCTGGTGTGCTTTTCTTTCGTCTACATGTGGTTACCTATTGTGGTAGTCGTTAAGGAGTAAAACATCACCCTGTTCGACAGGCTGTTTCTGCGGCTTGGAAGCTGCCAGTCGTTGTTTTGCTGTGAGAGAAAAATAATGTTCCACAGCTGATAAGCCGTGCTGATAAGTTCAGCCGAACAGGATGATATCTTTTGTTTTCAAACGGTGGTAGCCATAAATTCCACGGTTGACATATTGCACTTTCTAGGTTTAAGTAGATTTATATACCCGAATTTTTCAACCAGGGTAAAACGTTTAGGCAAGGCAACACAGCAAAGCATGACAATATATAACAAAATAAAAAAAAATTGGAAATACATTTAGCACAATCGTCCATGACATCATACATTACAACCTTCGTGGTCTTAATATTGTCGGGGAAATATGGACAGAGGGGGATGATTTCATATTTTTAGTAGAAAAATGGTTTTGTTGCTTTGTCAAAATCCACAACGGGCTACAAAATTACTACTCCGTCCGGAAAAGAGTGACGTTTTTAACTTTTAGACATCGTGTTTGACCGTTCGTTTTATTCAAAAATTTTGTGCAAATTATAAAATAAATAAATTATTATTAAAGTATATCTAATGATACAATAAGTCATAACAAAATAAATGATATTTATAAAAAATTTTTGAATAAGACGGATGATCAAACAAGCCCCCTGTTCGGTTGAGCTTATCAGCACGGCTTATCAGCCGTGGAACAGTGTTTTTCTCTCACAGCAAATCAGCCACAGGCGGCTTATAAGCCAAAAAACAGCCTGCCGAACAGGGCCTTTGATGTCTGAAATTATAAAACGACGCTCTTTTTAGGACGGAGGGAGTACGTTCCTCTCATCCGGACGATAAAGTTTTTTTATCGGATTTTCCCAAAGTCATCTCATCCGGACGATAAAGTTTTTTTATCGGATTTTCCCAAAGTCATCTTTTCTCGATCCAGACTCCTAATTGAACATTCACCGTTTTAAAAATTATGGATCTATCTAGCTATCTCCCGACAGATTTCATAGATCTGAATCTGTCAGATGCTAGACCAATCAGAACATGACATATAAACATTGGAAAAATGACATACGAATTGTTCGGTCTGGCCTTGTTTAGATACCTAAATTCACCCTAAATTTCATTATACAAGAAGAAGATTTCCCATCATATCAAAATGTCGGCACATATATAGAGTACTAAATGTAGATGAAATCAAAAACTAATTACACAGTTTTGTTGTACTTTGCGAGACGAATATTTTAAGCCTAATTAATCAATGTTTGAACAATTATTACCAAATAAAAATAAAATTGCTACCACAGGACACTTACTATACAAACTTTGCCTCTAAAGTTTGAAATCTAAACGAGGCCTCTATCAAATTTGTACCAGCGGGTCGTTGCAGAGCGGAGAGTGCTGGGGAAGAAATGAATGGGCGCAAGAACAGGTGAACCATTAAGGAGTGGGTCCAGCAGCACATATCATAAAGATAATCCCGACGGCTAAAAATTAGACAGATTTTTTCTAAAGAAATCTGCTGACAGATAAATAGTAATAATCTATATTATGGCTTCACAACATATAAATTATACGTTATGAAAGTATTTCTTATAGTGAAGCTAAAAACATAAACCATATGACATGAATCTACGTAATTTCAAAATCGCTGGTCAAAAGATA
This sequence comes from Saccharum hybrid cultivar R570, assembly GCA_038087645.1. NCBI lineage: Eukaryota > Viridiplantae > Streptophyta > Magnoliopsida > Poales > Poaceae > Saccharum > Saccharum hybrid cultivar. The sequence goes on from JAQSUU010000198.1 coordinate 7,032,298, forward strand.
CAAATGTTTGATTGAGTACATAGGTAATATGACATATAATAAAAAATAGAGAGAGTAGTAAAAGTAGTGTATCTAAAAAAACCCAAAACATTTGCAAATTTGCAATAGAGGGAGTACTTATTTTGTTATTATTCCATTGTAATTCTATTTTAAATACGATGCCACCTCGTGTGGTCCCTACAAATCTCGTAAGTTGTAATGTATTTTTTAAATCATAACAGATTAACGTCTGAATTAAAAATAAGAAATAGGTTAACAGCTAAGAGCATTTGCAATAGTTCTAAAAAAATCAATTGGTAAATCAAAGAGTTTTCCAAGTGGCTGAAAAAGTTTGGGTGTATATTTGTTGACCTTCGACGGTCTCCAAAATCTCGCTCCTAAAATATAAAATACAATTTTGCATCAGGAATCCTAGACTATTTTCTATCACCCTAACCACTTTTGTACTTTTTTCTCTTGTATATTTACGTTCGGAACCTTGTCCAACTCTTTATTCTTCCCCCACATCCTTTCACCTCTAGATTGGTGGACCGTAGGCACGCGTATATTTCTGCGGCCAATTTTCCCAAGTGCAGAAACATTAAGAGTTAAGAGCAACTTCAAGAGACTCTCTGTATCATTCCTAAATGCTAGGTATAAACATTTTAGTGAAAATTACCCACCAACAGCTTCTCTGAACGATTATCCAAATATAACCATCTTCTATTCTGGATTTTTTGCTAGCCAAAAATAGAAGACGAGAATGACTTTCTAGAGTGCGCACAAGATATAGAAAAACTATTAGAGAGTGAAGAGATATAGAAAGTATTTTTTTATACAAATGACTCTCCAAATGATGATTTAGAGAGTGGAGTTTAGAAAGGCTCTCGGAGATGCTCTAAGATAGGGAGTTGTTGAAGAGCAGTTTTTTAATCTTACCAAAAAAAATCAAGATTGAGTGGGTTTTAGAAACTCTTGGAGATACTATAAGGTTCTATTTAGGAGGGATACTCCTCCATAGTGGCTTTGGTTTCAAAAGAATTTTATGCTCTAAGAGCATATCTAAAATTCTTTTTGAAATTTTCTCTCTAAATCATCAATTAGAGAGTCAATTGAGTAAAAGTCGCTTTCTATATCTTTATATCTAGCTTTTTTATATTTTGTGTGCACTCTAGAGAGCCATCCTCGCTCTCCATGGCTAGTGAAAAATCTAGAATAAATGATGTCTATATTCGGAGAACCTATTAAAGAGGCCATTAGAGGGTTTTTTCCACCAAAATCTCCATTCCAATAAATTAGAAAGGATATAAAGAGACTCTTGGAGTTTCTCTAAGCTATCTCTCTCTTTTTAAAATACATTAGAATTCCATGAACTCAGAGACCAGAGAAGCTCTTTGTGTTGAACTATAAATCTTTCAAAATAGAATTTGAAAAACTATGTAGGTTATGTTGAAAATGAAAACCTTTCACATTGAGTCAAACCGTCACATCCGGAGGACTTCTTTATTGGGCAACAAAACCTCATCAAGGTGTATTTCAATTATCTTTTGTATGAGGATGCAACTGTAAATCCCAGGCCCACCGCCATCATTGACCCACCTTAGTTCGGTCATCAATGGGAAGCCTTGCCTACTACACCGAAACTCCAAAATCGTTTCTCATCAGGAGGCCTCACCCTCTTCCTCTACCTAGCCTTCTACCAACGCTAGTATAGTGGAGATCTATCGGAACCTACATCGATTTCTTCTTCTTTTAGAGCTTGTTTGGATGTCCATGTTCCACCTCAATCCATGTGAGTTGGCTAGGCTAATGTGGAATTTAGTGAGCAAATCTTGGATCCATTTGATTTGGATATATAGCGTTAGATTAGATTGGGAAGGCAATATCATTGGGCGTTGATATGTGCCGACCAGGGTGACTGTAGGGTCGAGATGGCGGACTAGAGGGGGGTGAATAGTCCTTTCTAAAATATAATCGCACCGGCTAACCGAAACAAATACGGAATTAAAACTATCGGTCTAGCCAAGACTACACCCCTCTATCTAAGTTCACAAGCACCTTACAAAGATCCTAATTAGACAACAAAGGTGTTAGGCTAGCTAGAGCTCACGTAATCAATTCTAGAGTAAGGTCACACAAACATATGCACTAATACTTTGGCAACCGGAGAGCTCCTACACAAACTAGTGAAGCAAAAGCATAAAGCCACCTAAGTTCACTAGCAATGCTCAATAACAAAGCTACACAAGCCAAATTATAGAGCACAAAATACTTAGCTACATAAACTAAGCGATGTGACTCACAAGGTTACTCAAATCGAATTAGTTACGCAAGGGAGCTACTTCTATGCTACACAAGCAAGAAGGTAACTAGCAAGCTACACAAGTCAACTAGTTACAAGAGCAACTATGCAAGCACAATGTAAATGAAAGTAATTGGAAGCTTGTGTAAGGGGATTGTAAACCAACGGGAAGACAAGGATGACACGGTAATCTTTATCCCGAGGTTCACGTGCTTGCCAACACGCTAGTTCCCGTTGAGACAAGCTCCAAGGTTGCTGCCGTCCTCTTGCTAGTGGTGACCCTCAAGTCACTCTCTCCCACAAGGTGTGCTACCATAAGCTCTAGCACTTGACCTGACTGGACCACTTGTCGCCCTTCGCGTCTCGCTATATTAGAGTTGCTCTTCACGGCTCCCGTGGAGTGAGCACAATACCCCTCACAATCACTTCTCCGGAGTACTGCACAATCTTCTTTGCGTGCTTTGACGGAGACCACCACCAAGCTATCTAAGAGGTCACAACCTCCAAGATTAACAAAAACCACCGGCTTGTAACTCGATCACTTAGTGCCACTTGATGTAACCACACGATGCAATTGCACTAGAATCACACTCACTCGTAATTGGATGCAACCACTATGTATACAAGTGAGTTAGAGGCTCTCCTAGCACTCCCCAAGCATGGACACTAAGTTCCAAGGGTGCTATGCATGTGCTAAGGCCGGCCACACACTCCTTTTATAGCCCCAAGAGCTACAATAGTTGTTACCCCCTTCACTGGGCACTTTTCGCACTGACCGGACTCGCAAGTTGTAGTGACCGAACGCGCAGGTCGCAGAATCTGGTCGCTCCTCGTGCGCCACATGTACTAGCCGTTCGAAGATGACCGTTGCTCACCAACGGCTAGCTTTCGCACGTGCATACTCCTGACCGGACGTGTGACAGAACTGCCCAATTTATACAAGATCAAATATGATTGTCTCCGTTAAACACGTTGACACGCGTATACCATCACTTATATAAACCCGGTAGTCCGTCGAGTACCACAAAGGCCTCGATAAATCAACTTCACAACCAAGGTCGTACTTGATTAAGTGAATACGTATCACATACACAGAGTTTGCAGCGGAAATAACCTTACAATAGGGTCATAAGTAATTAATACAAGTTCAGTTTCAAATACAATAGGTTAAAACAATATAACTTTGAAAGGATTACCAAATCATAAGTTTGAATCATATTGCTAGCTCAGATGACACCCCCGACAAAAGCATAGATGCGAAGCATATACAGAGTAGCCGAGCCCACCGTCACTTAGTCTCCACCTTCAGCAGACAGAGCACTTCACCTGCAACAGGGTGGGATAAACCCTGAGTACTCAATTGTACTCAGCAAGACTTACCCGACAGAGAACAAAATAAAAGACTCCAAGGATATGTAAGACCATATACGGTGGTGTGAGTTGGATAGCATACTTTGCAAAAGAGCTTACTAAAGTAATCCTTACTTTCAAATTTTAGCATCAAGTTCAGTGAAGCCAATTATTGCATCTATCCTATAACAATCATTTGATTAATAAGCATCACAGTAGTAACCATATTCAATTATCATAATCAACAGAACCATCATGTTTCATCAGTTACTATGACTACCGGACAATGACCAAATTTCTCACTAACCGAGAGAGAAGACGACTCGAATCGATTATATCCAGCTGGACAATCCCAAACACACACCCGTACGAGCACACATTAGCTCGCGCGGGTCACCGTTCACTCCATTCGGTGGTGAGTTTGGACTGTTTCGCAAAACTCATGGTCCTGCTGTAAGGTCCAAATGTCTAGAGGGGGGTGAATAGCCTATTTAAAAAATCTACAAGCTTCACTAAACAACCACGTTAGTATAAAAGATGGCTAAGCTAATTCTAGCACTAGCTCAACTACACTATGTAAGCCACCTAAACAATTTTAGTGAAGCAAGGTTATGATCTCTAATACACACCAACAAGGCTAAGTCACTAAGCTACTTACTCCTATGAGATAAAGGCTACACTAAGAAAACTACACTAGGATTAGTACAAGAAAGTAAAGAGCAAGTGACTTGATTCTTATACCAACGATGTAGAGAAGTAATGCACTCGAAGAATCAATCACAATGATCAACCACAAGAGAAATCCTCGGCAAAGAGATGACACAAGATTTTTACCGAGGTTCACTTGCTTCCCGACAAGCTACTCCTCGTTGTGGCGACACACCCACTTGTCGGTTCGCGAGCTAATCGACTATCAAGAGTCGAGCCCTCGGTGAGCGCTGCACAACCGCACACAAGATGGGGATCCTCCAAGCCACGAGCTCCACTAGAGTATCCAATTTACGAACTCCCACGGGGAAGGATCAAGAACCCCTTACAACACTCGGTGAGGGCTCCAACAACCTTCAATTGTGAGCTCAATCACCTCCGTTGCTCCAAGCCATCTACCGTGTCGGGAAACATGGAAGAGTAACAAGAAATCCGCAGAAACTCGAAGATCAAGTGCCTCTAGAATGCAGCTCTCAAGCAATGCACTTGAATCTCACTCAATCTTACTCAAGATGTGTAACTAAGCAAAGAGATGAGTGGAGGGGTTGTTCTCTAGCTCAAAGGATGTCTCTAGGTCTCAAAATGTGCAACAGTCGCCCCCAAACCCCGACCAACTTCTATTTATAGTGAATGGGTACGCAGCTAGCCGTTACCAGACGACACAGTTCAAAATGTGCTGACCGGACGCACCGGTCAGGGTGACCGGACACGTCTGGTCACTACAGGACAAGCGTGAACAGTACGCGTCAGAAGTTACCGTTGTCGTGACCGGACGCGCTCTAGCGTTTAACCGGACGCGCTGCACCTGGCGTCCGGTCGGAGTCCAGTAAGCTCCCACCGTGACCGGACGCGTCCGATCGCACGTGACCGGACGTGCCTCGTGTCGGGTCGGCTCTACGACTAGCTCTGCCCCTCTGGGTGCCTGACCAAACGCTCCGGTCCCGTGATGGACCAAATGCGCCGGTTGCAAACCCTAGCGCTCGCGCGCTTGACTGCTGCGAGAGCTGACCGGACGCGTCCGGTCAAACCATGACCGTGTCCGGTGCAGTGTCCGGTCACCACAGTGACCACCGTTCGCCTCCGTTACTTTTCTGACTTCCGGTGCAGTGGAAAATAGGCGTTTCACTTTCCCAAAAAGCGCTGAATGTGCATGTGTGTTAGCATTTCACAAACATTTTTCAAGGCGATATGTTAGCTCTCTACTAGATCCTAATGCATATGCTCAAGACATTGATCTAGTGGCACTTGATTCCCGAGCTAACCGTGATTGCCCCTCTTGATAGTCGGCTATGTATCCTAAATCCGGTCAATCACTTCTCTACTCATCTTAGACCGGTAAAAGAAAAACCCTATGGTTATACCTTTGCCTTGCGCTCTTAGATCCTTCTCCACTTGATCATCATGTCCATCATTTTATGTGCATTTCTTCATGATCTTACTCATCATTTCATGCACCAAATCATGTGTCCATCTCTTCATGTCATTTCCACCTCCATCACATGTTACTTATACCTAGCTCATTTCACTTGATACAATAGCATTAGCAACTTGGTGTCATTAATTACCAAAACCAAACTTGGGCTTTGTGGCAGAACCGCCTAATCTAATGTCCTCCCAAGAGTACTTGTCCTCCATTAGACACTAGTACCCAAGAGAGTGCACTAAATTCTGCGATTCCGTCGAGCACACCCGAGGGAGAACTCGAAAATCCACGTTTTTACCTCAGGATCATAAATGAGAGATAAAGCTTACAACATCTTTACCATTTCTTACATCACTTTTAGTACAACATCAGAGTAATTCATTATTTGATTATAACAGCGGAAAATAAAATGTTATCAGAGTTCAGCGGAAATGAAACCATTTGATGATGAGTTAAATATGATCATGATGAACATTTATATATAGGAAATGATAACAGGTGGTAAATCTTTCCCTTGTAAAACATTTTTGGTGAGAGTTATAAATCAACTCTACATCCGCAACGTAAAGGAAATCCTCACTGAGCCCACCAGGAGGTTTCCACACAAATATCATCTTCAAGAACACCTGTCACCTGCAACAGGGTAGAACAAACCCTGAGTACTCAATTGTACTCCGCAAGACTTACCCGTCAGAAGGAAAGAAAAGACTCCAAGGATATGCAAGGCTATCTGGCTTGTGGGTTATTGCAACTGCAGGAAGCATTACTAAAGGTTCATCCTTACATTCAATTTTTATTAGCAATTGTCAGTAGTTCATTAACCAACCATTCTAGGTAAGCACCTGTTCTACTTCCAAGCAAAGGTTGAGCCATCAGAACCATCTTTCATCTTTCATCTTTCAGTTCTTACTACGGTGCCAGAGTGCAGTCAAGCCGTACCGTCACGTAGAAACGGCGATTCGCGAATCAATGTGCCCAGCTGGGTACCCCCGAAAAACACACGCCTCGCTCGCACCCCAGGCACGAGTGAGACTAACCTGTTCCACTCCTGTCACGGGTTCCAGGTCCCCGTCCAAACTTGGACTCCAAGCCCCCACCCTTGAGGCCTGGCCTCAAAGTGGTGCTTAGACCTCCACATATCCCCGCCTCCAATCAGTCGGTCCGGAAAGAGCCGGAGCCCATGACAAGAGAGTAACAAGTCTTCCTAGCCCCCATCCGCTAGTATATGCTCGGGATAATAAATCTGTGACTTGACCGGGGATCTAGTGCAACGAACGGTCCTTAATCGACACAAGCGGGACAAATGCAACCAGAGCCTCGCTCGGATTGCCCAACCAAGTCCATATCCAATTCCAAGTACAGTCCCGCCCGGTCTCCAATTATTATCCATATATAATCCATGTGATAGTAACATGATAATAGTAACAATAATATATTTCTTATCTCTCGCGAGTGACAGGCAATTACTCGACTTCTACCGGAGTCCTGTAGCATAGCAATCTACACGATCCTGTCATACTGGCAAGACTCATGGGATCAGGATATATATATATGCAAGTGGGTTTCATTCAACTCCTTAAAACTTAATGTACAAGCATAAATAAAGTGCAGCATAATAGAGGTTATGCACCGGGGCTTGCCTGGTTAACATATAACCAAAGTTAGCATTTCCACCATGGCACCACGATCATTTGGGCACCATCTTTTCCGCTACTCCGGTTGACTCCACGATCCATCGTCGTCCCTATTATGAGATTTACGCGAATGCAACGTAGAGACATAAGTAAAAGACAGCAATCGCAACTCTCGTCGTACGACTACGTCTCGCAAGCTAACGAGCTAGCCACACACCAACTCACTAGGCCACGTATCCACGTTGTCGATTCAAACGTTATTTCTCAACAAGTGTTGTAGTTATATAAACCGAGGTGTCACGTTATTCATTTTATCGATTTACTACATATTCAAACTAGAGCTTATTAATTATCCTAGCAACGAATTATTTTGGAGCTACAAAAATTACAGTGAGCAGCTAATATTGCTAAGAACCTACTGTAAAGATTTCAGACCCAAAACTATTACCAATTTATCACAACAATTCCTATAAGTTCATATTTTTACAACATCAAGTATCCCAATTTAATTATGTAGCTCCTAAGAAAATTATCCCACTATGTGAACAATTTATACTAGCAGGTAGGTCATGATTTAAGGAGACTAACAAAATTGGTTTGACATTTTTATGATTTTTATTTGATTTATTACGGATTTACAAACTTCAGCCATATTAATTAAAATAGCAAGCCCAGCCGAAAAGAAAAACAACCCACAGGACATTGGCACTATTTACTTGAGTCATGTATTTAGCAAAAAGGACCCCCGTATAATTCTTTTGCTTGGATATATACCCTCCTCACCTTGCTCTCTCTTTTCCAGGAACGGAGCGCTCGGAGCTGAGGAGCTCCGGCTGGCAGTGGAGTCGCTGCGGTCACGACGGCCGGCGAGGGCGGGACAGCTCCACGGCTTGGGTGGCTGCGGGCTCGGCAAGCGGAGTTGGGACGCCGGTGCGGGACGCGGAGGTGGAGCAAGGAGAGGCCGTGAGATAAGGCGAGCAAGGCGAGCAGCAGTCTGGCTTCCTTAAGAAGCCGGGGAGACAGCAGACAAGCGCAGATGGCAGGGCGTGCGGTGCAGCGAAATGAGAGAGAGAAGAGAGTGCACGGCGCAGCAGCTCTTATTGCTCGGATGAACAGTGTTTCCTGTGCACTACAGTACTCTGCTGTGAAGAGTGCCCGACGTGCAAGGCGCAGTGAACCGTGTTTGGATTCAGGTGATGGACTTGAGTGGTCTTTGGTCTTTCAACGTGTCAACAGGGCTAGTTGATTCATGATGGACTACTCACCGCACCCGCCGGGTAAGGTCGACACTGGCCACGTACAGCTTGCAGACAGGGAAAGGAAGTCGAGAGATCGAGTGAAAAGCAGCTGAACCCAGTAAAGGCTCATGGCTACTGGATGGTGCGGGCTCGCAGAAGAAAGATGACTGACGCGCGCGACACACTTCAGCGGAGGCAGCGCTCTAAATAACCTCGCAGCGCACCGGCGACAACAAGATTTCTTCGGATGAACAGTGTTTTCTGCATGCTACAGTACCGGATTAGAAATTCCTGCGAACTCCGGTGGTCGTCTACAGTAATTCCTCCGTGCTACAGTAGGGTCCTGCGCGCTACAGTTTTTTTATGCGTGTTCTCTGGTTCACTGGCTTGTGCAGACCTATAGTGCTGGACGTGCAGCATATGCTATAACATGTAGTTACTATTCGTGCTCTGTCTCACTACTATATAATAATTTTCTTTTTAGAAAAAAAATGTGATACATTTTAGCATGTATATATATTTATGTGTTTGTCCACTAGATATAAAATTATTCTATAATCATGTTTTAAAAGCTTCTGAAAACATTCTCGTTTTGACTGCCTACGTACAGAAAGAAAACAAGAAGATGTATTAAATCCTTGCCAGTCTGGATGCGCCCTGGCCGATCAACAATAAAGGCGCGCAGGAGTCACCAGCTGAGCTGCACCTCTGCCGCACTCTCCCCTTCTACACTGCAACAGCATGTGCATGCAACGTATAACATGGGCAGAGCTATTAGTTGGCTACGCTGGGTCATGACCATCCATCACGGCTCATGAGCTCAAGTGCTCACTTAGAGGCAATCAACAATACAAAATTATAAAGCTAATGTTTACATATTTTAGTTATAATCTAAACGTCACAATAACACCGTCTACTACCTTTTCAGTCTTAAAAAAATCAAGGGTTCAGTTCGAACTAAACAACCATAAGCACTTTATCATGATTTTTTTAAAAGGTCTAAACTTTATTAATGTCAACCAATAAGTATTTCATGTAATCGTCCCTACTACGTACTAACCCATAGGAATAAATATTAAGCACTATTTAATTATTTTGCTCGATATAATTTGTCAAAAATAGCACTTTTAATCCTAAGTTCATGCCCTTGCCAATGCAACGAAAGGACTCATTTTTAATTTTTGGATTTGGTTTCTTGCAACCACAAACATGCGTCACATAAGAGTCGGGTATCATTTCATGAGCGATTAAAATTTAAAACCCGAGAACTCATTTTGCTAATTTCTTTTAGGCCTTAATCGCGTGCTAACTAAGCTAGTAACACTATCCTCACATGAATTGCCCGAAGCCTAAAGCTCATAGCAAACATGGTCTTGGACCAGTCCCCTTCCCTGAGGCTCCCCTCCTAAAAATGCTAATAGTCCAATACCTCAGCCCGAATGAGCTAATCAGCTTCACGTTTAACTATAACTCAGACCCCTGTTATGGGTTTGGTACCTTCAATCTTAACCAAGGTTCGACAATGAACTGGTCCTTAAATGACATAGACGGGATCAAAGAATACATGCCTAGATGGCATTAACAACAACCATAATAGCACTGGATCTCGCCCGGTCTCTAGTTATCCATTATCACATGGTTCTTTTTCACGATAGCAAATATAGTCAACCGTGTCCGAGTAGCCACCTAAACCTCACGGATGACTGGAATCACCCGACTTCTACCGGTATAAGTATAGCTAAGCATAGAACGACTTGTACATACTAGGTAGGTTGCAAGTACATATATTGTGGACAAGGTAAGTAATGCAACAACGGGTTTCAATCAACTCTTATAACTTAATGCACAATACAAAAGGTATACTCGAGTGAATTCTAAAAGAGAGGTAGGAAGCTTGTAATGCTCCGGGGCTTGCCTGGGTAACTTAACATCATATTAAGTTAGTAGGTTCCATTTTCAGCGAACGATCAACCATCATCATCAGGAAAGGTCACCAAAACACTGTCTTTTGGTTCGGCTTCAACATCCTTTCGTCGATCCATCAACGACCATCGTTCCTAGATGATATGCATGGATGCAATGCATGTTTGAGTGAAACAAACATAATAGCAACATTACAAACATGAAGGACAAGTAACACGCTGAAGGGTGAACTAAGATAACTAATCGTTAAATGGTTTGACTCTCATCCTATCTTAGCGACTTACTCGCGAATTGGTTACCACAACATGACCCAAATTACCAAAACAACTACTTCAACATGAACCAATCAAGATTAGCAAACTTGGGTACAACTTTCCTTCACTCAGAACTAGGGTTACACTTCACAAAGCGTTTCAATTATTTAACTAACAAGTTAATTATGTGCCCAATAAGAAACCAACACAATTCACATTATACTAGTCGAACAAGACAAGGCAAGGTCATATCATATTGACTCAAGTACTAGTGACCAAATTATCTATCTAAAACATCACATGAACTTTTCATGTTAAGATAGAAAGCATCTAAGTCTAACATGCGATTTATAAGATTGGTCTAAGCAAAACATGTAGCTATGAAAGGTAATTAACATGAGCATCACAAAAGAGCACCAGGGATGCTATAGTTCACTTAGCCTAAGTAAACAAAGGAATATTACACGACGTAAGTACATTTACTTTCGTATAAACTTACATTAGCAATACACTTACTACTTATTATATTATTATATTAATAAGAGTTCATTATACATACTTATCCAAAATGGTTTAAACTATTATTGGCATACTTGAGCCATCACCTTAGACTTTTGCATAACAACCACCACAAGATTTATACACATGCATTCACTAAGTAAGTAATTGAGTAAAGTATTTTAATTATTACCAGTAAGCGAATTACCTATTATAAAGAAAGAACTAACTTCCAAGGAACAACAGGGATAAATGTGTTCCAAGGTTTATAATCAACTCCAAAGCTTATTCAAGTCATTTCATGACCTATGTTATTCCTTTTGATGATTATAAACTAATAATTAAAGTATATAATTATGGATATAATCAAACAATATCAAATTAATTCCAACATTTTTTTGAAGTTTAATATTAGCATACAATAGATACACAAAAAGTTTCATGACTATTGGATATTTATTTTAGCCTATAAAAATCATACAAGGTCAATTTATTAATTAAATGGGGTAATTTTGAAGCATAGAAAAACTACTGAAAATGCTCATTTCATAATTTTCCTACATAGATCATATCTTGGAGAGGCTACAGAAAAATTTTCACGATTTTATCAGGCTTCCATAATTAGTTATGAAAATAACAAATATTAGCACTTTTATAGAAATAATAAAACACTGAAAAAGGAAAAAGGAGGCTCGGGCCCAAAGTGGCCCGGCTCGGCCCCATGCTGGGCGCCCAAGTGGCCCAAGCGCACGCAGGCGGGATGGCAGGCCGGCCCAATATGGCCTGCCCAGGCATGACCTGGAGGTTTTGCATAAAGGCCCCTCTTTATTGAAACTAACCCCAGTCCAGAAGTACTGTTCATGTGAGTAACGAGATTTACATTGAGAACCCTGTAAAAGCTTCTATTCTCACCTTGAGGTCCTTCTCCTTCTTCAACGCAGGAAGCAGAGGAGGTGGCCGGCCGGCTCGACTCGGGTCGGCAGGGCGAGCAGTCGGCGGCGATTGGCGATGACGCAGCCACCCTGGGTATGCGCGCACCCATGCAGGGGCGCAGCTCGCCCGGGGGCAACCCACAGTGGTGTGACCACGCGCACGCGCGACCACAGCAGCTGCTGTAGGTGGCGGCGGTGGCGGCGCTGCCGGCAACAGTGTGAGCAGGGAAGGGGCGCCGGAGCACCACCGTACTCGCGCAGCTCCGAGGAGGGGCTCAGCTTCGATCGAGGGTGGCCCGAGGCTAGCCGGCCGCGTGCGCGGGCAACTGCAGCGGCGACAGCCTGGAGACGGCGGAATTGGCACGTGCAGTTGATTTTGGCCGAGAGGGCCGACGCGAGCAAGCCAGGGAGGAGTGCAAGGAGGTGGCAATGCTGCCTACGAGAGGAATTGGATGGAGACGGCACAGCCACCGCTAATTTGGCTGGCGGTGGAGAAGAGAGGGAAAAGAAGGAGAGCGCCGACGTCGAGATCCTTATAACGGCGAGGACGCAAACTTCGGTTTGTCCGGTGCCTTCTCGAGATCGCCAGCGTCGCACGAGCTTGGCCACGCGGGCGGCTACGTGCCCGGGCACGAGAAGCGCCAGGAAGGTGGCCAAACGACACACGACGGTGCGAAGACTAAGAAGCTAATGCTCGGGTTACTGTAGCAAACTGAGAGCCCAACTTCCTCCCCCTCGTTCTCCCAAATTCATGTAGAATCTTGACGATCACTCTTGACAAAAGTTGTTTACCTACAAGAGATCTCCAACTTCTATTAAAGGCTCAATATCAAAAGATCAACATATCGAGAGATCAAGAGGGTTGAACACATGCACATGAAACTGAAAATGGAATCCAGTTTCAGAGTTTTGAAAACTGTTTTGATCAAGCAATTTTGGCTAATTAATTAGAGGCTAAACAGTGATCAAACAATACAACCAATTGCTCATTAATATACCTCAAGCATACTACCAATTAGTGGAACAAAAATCTAACAACTTTTATTTATGAGAATTCATTTTTTAATTCACCAAACATTGCACTTTAATTTTGTTTTTCAGAACTTAGCCAAAATGCCAGAGTACAGAAAACAATTATAGAATTCAAATTTGAAGCTCAAGTTTAAACATGTTTGACTTGAAAACATAAATCAACCTTGATTTTATATGAAAGCACTCGCTTTTATGACAAAATTTACATTGGCATGTTTTAATTATTTAAGTAAATTTCAAACCATAAAATCACAAGGATTCTTAATCATTAACATTGACATTATTTCATGCAACATGCGAAACATATTACAAGCAACGTATGAAACACATGGATGCTATATTTGAAACATATAGTGCATGTATGCCATGATACTTGGTGATTATGCTTGATGATTATGCGTCATGATGACATGATCAAGATTTTAATTAGCCGTCTAAACCTAGGGTGTTATAGCCCCCCCTTTAATAGAATCTCGTTCCGAGATTCAGGGCGAAAGACTTTGCAAGGGAAGAGACACATGTCAACCTTTTCCAACATCTGAGATAATACTTGGTTCCTTCCAACTTCACAGGAATGTCAAACGTGAGTTGTTGCTTTGTTGATTCCGAATAAAAATGTAGGTGGCAGTAGCACACAAGATATTATTAGTAATAATACAACTTCATGATCTTTCACGTCATTTGTAGCTAATTCTGTCAGCCTGAGTCACATGACTTTATGTCATGTCTCATATGTAATAAGCTCCTTTATCATATGTGTGAGCCTTCCAAGCCATTTCACCTCTATGGTATAGGTTGCTCACACATGATGTTGCCTCGTCAGCCAAACCAACAAGGCGGCAGGTTCCGCTAAGCAGCGCGTACAGAGAAAAGCACATGCAGGTGAAAAGTATATGCACGCAGGTGAATACTTTTGTTGACATCGTCCATATACAAACGCGCTCGAAAGTTTTAAAAGTTGTACTCTAAAACTAAATTTCAAAATTAAATTACGATTGTACCATGGTCTTTTCTACGATAAATCTTTCAAAACAAGATCCCACTTAGTATATTATAAAATTTATTAAATAATTTTTTGATGAAGATAGAATATTTTTTATTAAGCATATCCAATGTTCTAGGTCCTCTAAAGACAAATATTCCAAATTTTAAAATAAAGTATTTCAGGCGCATAACAAAATATATTATATAAAGACAAATAGTCTTGTATTAAATCTCATTTAAAGATAATCACAAAACATCTCATTCATATAATATGAAATAACAAAATACGTTATAGGACATAACATATATATACTACATTAATATTGCAACAAAAGACATATAAGAGAATAAAAAATAACAAGAATTATAGAAACATCATAAAATACATAGGAGAACGTGACATGGATAATAAGGCTGTGTTTAGTTCCTCATGGAATGCAAAATACAAAATACCAACTACTTTGGAATGATGAAATGCAAAATGCCAAAATTTTCATGAGTGTGTTCAGTTCCATTCAAAATACCAAATTTTTCATAGGGTCGGTGAGAGTTTTTTTTTGGCTTTTTAACTTTTTTTTATCTCTTGAGGCCAAAATCTAAAATGGAGAATAGATATCTTTTTATTAAAAATTTTGTATGGTGTTTAGTTTTATTTTGCAAAATGATAAGTTAAAATCAAATTTTTTTTTAGTAAAATAGGGACTAAACACACCCTAGCTGAGCATCCTAATATATCATCGAACATCTAATATACTGCGTACTACTGACATCTCATTTCTTTATCGGAAAAAGTCTACTTGACCCCCTCAACTATGGGGGGTCGTCTAATTTACCCCCAAACTATGAAACGGTCTAATTTACCCCCTGAACTTTGCAAAACCGGCCAAATCACCCCTCGGGCGGTTTTTGGGCGGCGGTTTTGCTACAGTAACCGCGTTTTGTCTTTTTTCTTTTTTTATTTATTTCATCTAAATCTTTGAAAAATCATAGTAAATCACAAAAAAATCATAAAATGGAAAATCTAATTTTGTTGGACTCCACATGAGTAGATCTACACAATGAATATATAATATAGTATACTTTAGTACAAAGTTTTTTGCTGTAAATTTGGATCTATTTTTTTCTGTAATTAATTTGAATGATTCATACAACAAAAACTTTGTACTAAAGCATACTATATTATATATTCACTGTATAGATCTACTCATGTGGAGTCCAACAAAATTAGATTTTCTATTTTATGATTTTTCTATGATTTACTATGATTTTTCAAAGATTCAGACGAAATAAATAAAAAAGAAAAGGACAAAACCGCTGTTACTGTAACAAACCCGCTGTTACTGTAGCAAAACCACCGAACAAAACCGCTCGAGGGGGTGATTTGACCGGTTTTGCAAAGTTCAGGGGCTAAATTAGACCGTTTCATAGTTTGGAGGGTAAATTAGACGACCTCTGTAGTTGGGGGGTCAATTAGACTTTTTCCTTTCTTTATCCCATATACTCGTCCCGTACCCTCTCGCCGTCGTCTTTCGCATCCCGTGCCGCCGCCCTCCGAACAGCCCGCGCCGCCGCCCTCCGACCCCCGCGACTCCACCGCAGCTGCCCTCTGCACCGTTATCGCCGCGTACCCTTGCGACTCCGACCGTGGCCCTTAGTCCGGCTCGCCGCCAGTACTCGGAGCCCGCAGGCGGCGCCCGCAGCCGAGCCGGAGGTCGCCAGCGTCGCCAGAAGACTTGCTTCGAGGGATTTCCCTAGGGTTGGTCTTATTCTGACGGCCTTTTGTTTGCTAATAATTTGATTGCTGCATGGTTTGCCTGCTTACTGAATCCCGTTCAGTTTATGGTATGAATCTGATCTTCCTCTTCTTCAGGGCACAAGGTCAATCAGGTGTGGTTGCACTTTTCCATTTTTAGGGTTCAGCTAAACTGAACCCTCATGTCCCATGGTGTGCCCGCCCCCATGTTAGAAGAGTTGGCGAGGGAGGCAACACTCGCCGATGTGTCTATTCTTGTGGATGGGAATGGCGCAGAGCTACATGGTAATGGCGCAGAGCTACATGGCAATAGCGCAGTGCTGAAAGGAGTTGAGGTGCCCCAGGTTAGAGAGGTTTAGGTTAGTTTAAATGTTTATTTTTGGTGCTGACTGCTATGGAAACTTGTAATGCTTTGCTTTGTTCACTAGGATTTGGTAGGGATTTCGCCCAAGGAGGTGCCGCTGCATGAGGGCAAGGAGGTGATACTCGTGGATGATAATGACAGCGGGCAGGAAGATGGTGGGGAGGGTAAAGTGGATGAGAACGCACCGCGTGTTGGGCTGAGATTCAAAACTTATGATGATGCTCTCAAGTACTATAAACAATATGCTGAGGATTCTGGGTTTTCAGCGATCATTCTGAAGTCATCATATTTAAAGTCAGGGGTGTGCCGAAGGTTGGTGATTGGATGTAGTCGAGCTGGGAGAGGGAGAGCAAATGCGTGCTATCTATCGAGAGAGTCGACCAAGATAAATTGTCCAGCAAGGATCTCTTTGAAGTTAAGGCAAGATAGATGGCTTCATATTGATGATGCTAAGCTCGAGCACAACCATCCACTAAACCAGTCCTCTACATCACTCATTAATTGTTATAAAAAGCTAACAGATGCCAAGAATGGGGGATCTGCCTCACGACTGAAGGGTCGCAGGAACATTCCAGCTGAAAAAGAGCAAGGTAACTTCACAGAGATAGGAAGGCTTAAATTTGGGGAAGGAGACGATGAATATATCCAGAAGTTTTTTGGGAGTATGCAGAACAAGAATCCTTACTTCTTCTACTTAGTAGATTTGGATAATCAGGGCCGTTTGAGGAACTTATTCTGGAGTGATGCTAGATCACGGGCAGCGAATGATTACTTTGGTCATGATGTTGTTTACTTTGATACCTCATACTTGACAGAAAAATATGATTTGCCACTTGTTTTCTTCACTGGGATGAATAACCATGGTCAGCCTGTTCTGTTTGGTACTGGTTTACTGTCAGATCTAAGTGCTGATAGTTATGCTTGGTTATTTAGAGCATTTTTATCATGTATGAAGGGTCTCTGCCCAAAGGCAATCATCACTGAACATTACAATGCTATTTTAGATGCTGTTCAAGAAGTTCTCCCTGAAGTTAGACATCGCCTTTGCCTGTATCGTATTATGAAAGATGTAGCAGAGAACTTGAAAGAACATGCAGAGTTTAAAACAATCAAGAAAGCACTGAAGAAAGTAACATATGGGTCTTTGAAGATCCCAGAGTTTGAAACGGACTGGAAGAAGATTATCGAGGAACATGGACTTGGAGAAAACGGGTGCCTTAGCTCCCTTTATGAGCATCGCCAACTCTGGGCACCTGCATATCTGAGAGATAAATTCTGGGCAGGGATGTCTATTTCACAGAGTGGGGAGTCTATTTCCTCGTACTATGATGGGTTTGTGTACCCAAAAACTTCTTTGAAGCAATTTTTCAGTAAATATGAGATGATATTAGAGAACAAATACAAGAAGGAATGGCAAGCAGATGAAGAATCTTCCCATAGGTCTCCATTGACTGTAACAAAATTCTACATGGAAGAGCAGCTGGCCAAAGCCTACACAATAAACATGTTCAGAAAATTTCAAGATGAGTTGAAAGCAACGATGTATTGCGATGGTATGCCAATTAAAGTTGATGGCCGACTTGTTACTTTTGAAGTGAAAGAGTGCTCATACATGGAAGATGGAAAGGACACAGAGAGCAGGACCTATGAAGTTTACTTTTGTAAAGAAGAGCCCAAAGTTGAAATTGAGTGTGAATGTGGTTTTGTTCAGTTCACTGGCATCCTGTGTAGACATGCACTGTCTGTGTTGAAGTTGCAGGAGATATTTGAGATCCCAAAAGATTATGTTCTTGATCGCTGGAGAAGGGACTATAAGAAATTATATTCTAATGCAAAGAAACCTAATGAAATGCCCCTTAGTGACATTGTTGAGCGCTCTGATTATTTGTTCACACAATGTAGTCAGCTGCTCAATCTAGGGTTTGTATCTGAGAGTAGGTACCTTGTTGCTCTGAAGTTACTTAGAGAAGCGGAAAGATCTCTTCTGGATGATGGACTGCCTGCTAGAGACAGGCAGCCAATGCTTCTTTCCTTTGAGGCTGATGCACCAGAAAATGGTCAAGGCCTTTTTAATCCTCAGTTTCCAGAGGGAGTAAAGAATTCTCAGTCAGCCCATGCAAAGCGCCGTGGTCGGCCACCGAAGAAAGTGACAGAATCTAATGATGATACCGTAACACAGCCAAATAAAGAACAGGTCAGTCTTATATCCCTTTTTTCTCGAGAGTATATTCATGAGCCTCAGACCCACACTTCAGTTGATATAATATGAATATACCTTTTGTTCATGGATATTCTTGTTGAGCAGGATTTCCTACGGTCATCATTTGTCACAGACAGTACAAATATGATCCAAGGGCCGTCTTCTGCCTCCCATCTTGAAGGTCCTCACATGGGAGTGCAAGGAGGCATTGATTTAATGGTACACATTATTTTTTTTTTGCCGCTGCTATTAATACTACATATATTTTTAAAAGTCTTGCTGCAAACTTACACAGGAAGGAATACCAAATCTCTCATTTGGTAATCATTTTGGAATGGATATTAATCACCAACATCAAGTGCCCAGCCACCAAAGGATGCAGCAGAACAGTTTCATACAGGTTTCTGTCATACGATTGGCCATGTCTTGATAATTTCGTATAGTCGTCTTTGTTTGCAACTATTTTTTTTTGACACCTTGTTTTTTTAGGTGCAGGCAGAACCACATGGGTTTGGGAATCAGTGGGTTTACCACCCAATGTTGCAGGTATTTCTAGTCAATCTTGGTTCTTGACTTTGAAGTTTATCTATGGATATCTGTCTGAAAATGACTCATATGGCCATGTTGCAGGATAATCCAGTGCTAAGAACTCCTACGCGAAGATCAGGGTAGTGCATATTCATTGCTCCAATTATTTCAGTTAAACTTTAGGTAAGGTGTCAGCTTTTTCTTATCCATGTAGCTATGTGTCCCGTTTAATTTTTCCATCATCCTCCAAGTTCCAACATTCAAGGCTTTTTATTTTTCTAGGTTCAGAAGAATTGTGCCCATGCATATATTCTGTGAGAAATGCTATTCCATAATCCATATATATATATATAGTAAATAAGGATGGCAACCGGGCGGGTTCGGATTGGGTGAAGTCTCTGGGCACCCAAAACCGAAACCCGAACCTAAAACCTGAGTGCGCCCCGAACACTGATTCGGGTATAAATCCATCCTTGAAACCGAAACCCGGCGGATTAACCGAAACCCGAGAATATTAAAATCAATCAGGAAGGACAACAATAGAAAACATGATAAATTAGCAAAGCAGCTTGCTGATAAATGTAGATAAATTATTCCAATTAAGGATGTCCAGGAGATGCAAGTAGCAGCTAGCAATAGCCATATATGTACATAACATAGTCCAAAACTCCAGATTTGATAACATTAGTACAGAACATGCAAGACATGAAGGTACAGAACATCCAGAACATGATACAAGAGCGACACATGAGATTAAACAACGCCATAAAGGTAGAACTGGAGAAGCGTCGTGTGTTGAGGAGGCCGTCCGCCGCCGGATTCCACAGGCTGCGTGCGTGGGCGGGCTGGTGCAGTGTGGACGCGGGGGGGGGGCTGAGGAGGCCGCCGAGGGCCGAACGCCGTGAGGGTCTGAGGGACCCGCCGACTGGCCGAGACCGAGAGAGAGGGCGAGGAGCCGGGGACCGTGAGGCGTTGCCGCGTCGAGCGGGGTGCGGGGAAACAAACGTGGACCACGGGTGAGCCGCTGTCGGTGCGTCACCCGTGGGTGGGTGCGGGGAGCGAGGTGCTGGGGTAACTGATTGCGGGTTGCGGCATTGCGGTGCCTGGGTGGGATGGCCGGCTGAGGGAAAGTGCTGAGGGATTGAGGATTTCAGTTTATATACCTAGGGTTGCTACCACTAGTGGGCTGAATATTCGGGGCTCCAATGGACATCCGCGGGTGGAATTAAAGATCTGCACCAAAACCGCAGGATTTCGGATATCCGAACCCAAAAAACCGTGGGCGAAAATCAAGCCCTGAAACTGAACCCGCGGACCCGGAACCCGTGGATATTCGCCCTGAACCCGACCCACTGCCATCTTTATAGTTATTGGAGTTAACTTGCATGGGTATGCCACTTGGGTTCTTGAAGAATTGAGTCCCACACCTTAACTGTATTAAATTCAAAGTTCCGCTAGGCGCTCGCCTAGGCGCGCCTAGGCGCGATTAAGCGCGAATCGGAGGGTGCCCGCCTCTCCTATGGGGGTCGGCGGAACCCTAGGTCTGCTGAGGTCGCCGGTGAGGGAGGAGCAGGCGGCGGCGGGCGGGCGAGAGAGGGAGATGGCGGCGGGCGGACGAGAAAGAGAGATGGAGGCGGGGCGGGCGAGCGAGAGAGATTGCGCGGCTGCAGCAGAGGAGGCTAGCGGCGGCGGCGGCCATGGCAGAGGAGGTGGAGAAGCAGGGACGGGGGGGGGGGGGGGGGGGGGCGGAGGATGCGAGCGGTGCTGAGGAGGCGGGGGCGGGGGCGGAGGACGATGTGGAGGAGCTGGGACAGTTAGGATATGGGCTTGGGCTGTTTATGGGCCTTTCTATACAACTCTTGGCCCACAGGTGTCCTTTTTTTTCTTTTTTTTATAGACTTTTACAGTAAAATATGAATGGATTTAAAACGCCTAGAAAAACGCCTAGGAACGCCTAGGCGCGATTACTCCCGATTACTCCCTAGGCTAGGGGTCAGCGCCTAGATTCCGCCTGCCGCCTAGCGAAACTTTGATTAAATTGTCAACAGGATTCAAAATTTGCTTAATTGGTCTTGACATAACATCTTTGGTTCAATCTATATTGTTTTTTTTAGAGTTTTCAATCTATCTATATTGTTTTCTGACCGATTGACATCGTGCGGAATAAATAATGGTCATCGTGCGGAATAAATAGAAAAACCGAACATCTTTCAATGTGGACAGACTATTACATGTTTTTGGTAGCAGCGAGATGCAATTGATAGTTAATAATTTAAGTTGGGTTTGGACTTAAACTTGACACTCCTTCACAAGATTAGGACCTAAATACGATTTCTTGTTTAAAGGACTTGAACAAAACACCCATCAAATTTAGTGAACTATGATGTATTTTCCTCACTCGTTCTAATTTTTTTTTATACACAAACTCAGTAACATCAGGATTTTTTCCCACCCCTTCTTTTAATCAAGATCAGAGCCCTGTTGTTTCATTAGAAAAACCTACCACTTCAAGTTTATTTTGCATTGCTATGAAAGTACTGTGCTATATGCTATGTGTAGGGAGGGTGATAAGTGATAACTGTGGTGTCTGGGTCACACGCTTACAGATGTGATGAGAGAAGAGATCCTTGTAGTTTCTGCAATTTTTTTCAGGCATAGAGCCATATAGCTTATTTCAAACTGATCGCTATGGTTTATCACATGATAATTTTACTATGTTGTATTACCTACACTATTTGCTGCTGTTAAGTGTTATACCATCTATTGCTAGTTATGGTAGTCATGCATCTCTAGACATAAATTCTTACCATGATAATTTCTTTACACCTGAGTTCAGCGATGATTTCTCAGCTTCACATACAGTTATGACCGTACAGATGCTGTCACACACTACGGCATGATTTTGAGCCTGATTGCTGTTAGTACTGTAGTGTTGTTTTTTTGCCCAAGGCTTTATTTATAACATGAACTCTGATCATACACTGTACCCTTGTGAAACTATGGATCTGCATGGAATACCTTTGTTTCGATTAATAATTAACATATACTGTGCCAATGGTTCATTGGCTTGGTAAGGATGCATGCATTCCCAATATGTATCAGATTTTCATAGCCAGTTCCTGCTTTTAACTGATTCCAAAAGCAGAAACACAGTAGTTTGCTTTCTTAGAGAATAATTTACAATTATATAAAACATATATCTGCAATGGTTCTTACCAGCTATGCGGTAGCATCGATGTTGTAAATAGCTGGCTAAAGTTGTGCTATAGCTGATCTCTGAACTTGGCTTTTGCAGCTGTGAAAACTGTGATTTAAAACCTTGGTTAGCACCAGTACCAGTATACCAGCTATCCGTCATTAATAGTTAATAGGTTTCCCTGTGTAATTTCAGGCACCATGACTTCTCAGGCTCCTGTAATGACTTCCTGAGTCCTGAACTAACCGAAGGATACCGAGGCTGTGCGTGGCACTGGCACTGGCACTCCAGATGGCAAGAACTTGGCAGAGGGTCCCATGGATCCAAACATTTTTGTTACATGATACTGTTAGCTGCTGTCGCTAGGATGAATATTCAAACTGTACATAACATTGGCTCTATAATAGGTTTTCTTTTTTTGCCTGATGTGCGCCAGATTTGATAATGTGGCAGAGGATACGTACTGTTTAGCTTATTGGTTACTACCTCCGTCCGTAGAAGAATGCAATTATGGAATGCGTGCCGGTTAAAGAAGTTCGAGTTTGATCAAGATTATAGCAAATATTGTTGACATTTATGTCTCCAAATAAATTTATTATAAAAATATATTCTATAAGTAATCTAATGGTATTAACTTTGTATCATAAATGTTTGCACCTTTTTATATAAATTTAATCAATGTTCAAACTTGATTGACTTATCGAAAAACGAGAATTGTATTCTTTTGTGGAAGGAGGGAGTAATTTCAGACAAAAGTCAGACTAATAAACGGAGGAGCGGCAGTAGCCCAAGGCCATGTTTAGTTTCCAATTTTTTTTAGAAAAGCGTTGTAGCACTTTTTGTTTGTATTTGATAAACTTTGTTCAATCATGAATTAACTAGACTCAAAAGATTCGTCTCGATATTTATAGATAAACTGTACAATTAATTATTTTTTACTTACATTTAATGTTCTATACATGTACCGGTATATGCGATGTGACGGAAAATCTTGAAATTTTTTTACATTTTGGAGTGAATTAAGGCCCAAGACGTCCTCGCCAGTCGCCAGCACCGTGTACTGTACCTCATATTCCGCCCATACGCGTCGTCCTCCGTTGCCTCCCTATCCATCTGCAACCTCGACTCCCTCGCTGTCACCTCATCTCGACGCATACGTAGGAGCACACTTTTTTTTTCCTTGACCAATCCTGGTGCCATCGACGCGTACGAATACAACTTTTTTTTTCTCCCATTGTTTTGACCATGCCATGCCTAGTTGCCAAGTTTTGGCTTGGCTCACAAGCGTTACCAAAATACACCGTGAATTGTTTTAGTTGCTATATACATCAGCCATTGCCACGACGGATGTGTTGCGAGCGGCCAGGCCCATCAGTGAGTCCGCGACAGCTGCTGGATTGCGTTCACGGGCGCGGGGCGCGCGGCGCGGGAGACGCCTAAAGATGGCAACAGAAAATTCCCCGTCGGGGAATGCCTCACCGTCCCCGTCCCCGCGGGGAAGAAAATTCCCCGTCCCCGTTTCCGTCAAGGCTCACGGGAAGATTTTCTTCCCATCCCTGTCTCCGTGCGGGGAATTATTCCCCGTGGGGATCCCCGTCCCCGCGTGAGTTCATCAGAATGTAACCCATACAACCATTCACAAATTCACATGAGTGACATTCAAACAAATCAATGATACAAATAGACCTTGAATTCAGAAATTACAACACATCCAGGACAACTCAGGTCACGATGCCCTCACGTCTGCATATCAAAGCTTGAATTGAACTAATCTTCGGACAGATCCTTCACCTGTTCAGTCCGCTGCTGAGGACCTTGCCCCAGCGCTTGCCTCCGATGCTGTGACCGCGGGCGTGCCTCCCCACCGCTGCCATGGCTCCAGCGCTCGAGGAGTCCGTCGGCATCGTTGAGGTCCTCGCCCTGCTGCTCAGCTTCGACGCAGCAATGTCAGAGGAAGAGGAACGAAGTAGAGTAGCTGGTTGGGCATCTCGTGCAGTCGCAGTACTGAA
Source organism: Saccharum hybrid cultivar R570 (assembly GCA_038087645.1). Taxonomy (NCBI): domain Eukaryota; kingdom Viridiplantae; phylum Streptophyta; class Magnoliopsida; order Poales; family Poaceae; genus Saccharum; species Saccharum hybrid cultivar. The sequence continues at coordinate 7,056,605 of JAQSUU010000198.1, forward strand.
GCTAACGGCGGCGACTGGTGTGGTCTGTGGTGTGTGGATAAGGTTGGGAAGTGAAGGTTGTTTAGGGTTATTCACGGTATATATACATGGCCGGTCGCAGATGGGCCTTAGATGGGCCTTTGCTGTTCACGGTGAGTTCACTCGCTTCATGGTGCGTTCGCTCGCTGCACGCGTAGCAGGGATCCCGACGGGGACAAGATTTCTACCGTATGAATTTTCGTAGGGATTAATTAATTCTTCTCCGTTCCTGATTCCCCGTCCCTGATTCTCCGTGGGGAATCGGGGATAGGGGCGTTGCCATCTTTTCAGACGCCCGAGGGGCTGAGGAGCGGCCGGGCCCCACTTCTCTCTCGGGTCGGGCCCTTGTGCAGATGCGCAGGGGTAGCGCCGTAGCGGCCCCTAAATTCATTTGTCACCGAACTTTGCACCCGCCTCCCCCGTACCCGTCCGAAACCCTAGCCTACCTCGTCGGCGGCGGGTCCTCCGGCGATGGAGGTGGAGGAACCGCTCCCAGCGTCCAAGAACCCCCGCCGTGCTCGGCGCCGGGACCTCAACGCACTGGTCAGACTCGCCCCGTCCCTCCTGTTCTTCTGTCGTTCCTGATCCTTTTATCGCCTTTGTGATCCTGAGCGTAGCCTTCGATATGTGCTAACTTCTCGGTGTGGGGAAATTTCCATTTCCTTCCTTGATTCGAGGTGTGACCGCCGAGGAACGATTCAGATTTCATTTTGAACTCTAGACTAGAGTGGGCGGGCAGACAGTGGTTGCCATTTAGGGTTTGGATTTGATTGATTCATTTGGTTTTGATGGGTAGTTATTTCGTATTTTAACTCTATTTTCGTGACTTTGACTAGCACTTGTTTTTTCAGTAAGCGGTCTAGTGTCTAGTAACTCTGTATTTCTGTTCATCACTGTGGGCTTGAGGTTCTAATTTAGGATCCATTTCTGTTCTAATAAAGTTGTAGCCTTTGCTTTGGAGGCATTGGTAATAGCACAGCTTAGTTGGATGGTCATTGGAGCATTTACCAGCAGTTGAAACCAAATGTTAGTGTCATGCCATCCTGAAATACCTACATTCAGGACGCTCGATTTGCTCAGTCACTCATGCTGTTCCTATGTTTTAAAAAGTTAATTTTAAGTTGATTTCACTTTGTATTAGCTTGAAAACTTAAAAAAATTCCGGTAGTTTGCAATGTAAGTGGTTTCATGATGAAGTTTTTTTTTTAGGATCCCAGCATGGAGGAGTCCGATGGGGAGGATATTGGTGTTCCAGAAGTTGGCATGGTGTTCAATAATCACACAGAAGTCAACCGATTCTACCGCAAGTATGCCCGCCGTGTTGGTTTTGGTGTCTCAGTAAGGAGGTCCTCGTTCTCACAAGAAGGGACCTGCTTATATCTCGAGCTTATGTGCTGCAAAGGAGGGCGGCCACGTTATGAACCAAAGTTTCGGAAACGGGCTTCATCAACCACTAACTGCCCAGCCAAGATCCGAGTGAAGTTGTGGGGAGATAAATTGTTGCATGTAGAGTTGGCAATCCTCGATCATAATCATCCAGTGAGCCCAGCAATGGCAAGGTTTTTGAACTCTTATAAGCAGCTCTCTGGCCCTGCGAAGAAGCGGTTGCGTATGGGTGGCCCTGGGGCTATGCCTGTTGAAGAGTCAAGCAAGATGCCCATGGATAAGCTGGGGGAGCTTGAGCAGCTTCTTTTTGGTGAGAGCAAGCACCACAGCTTTGTGGAGAGGGGTCGTTTGAAGCTCCAACCTGGAGATTCGGAGGCTCTTCGGCTTTTCTTCACTCGGATGCAGGCCAAAAATGCCAACTTTTTCAATGTCATTGACCTGGACGATGAAGGCTGTACCAGGAATGTTTTCTGGGCAGATGCACGGTCAAGAGCCATGTGTGAGTACTATAGTGATGTCATCACGCTTGATACGTCATATGTGGCTAGTAAATATGATATGCCTCTTGCAACATTTATTGGGGTGAATCATCATGGACAATCTGTCTTGATGGGGTGTGCCCTGCTTTCTGATGAAACAGCAGAAACCTATTCATGGCTACTTAAGGCTTGGATAGCATGTATGTATGGCAATCTTCCAAAGGCTATTGTCACTGACTATTGTAGGGGCATCCAAAGTGCTGTAGCTGAGGTTATTCCGGGAGTCCGTCATAGAATGTGCTTGTTTCAGATAATGAGGAAGGCCGCGGAACGTTTAGGTGGGCTGTCAGAGTACAGAGCTATCAACAAGGCGATGCATAAGGCTGTGTATGATTCTTTAACCATCAATGAGTTTGAAGGGGAATGGAATACTTTAATTACATATAGTGGGCTTCAGGGCAATGACTGGCTAAGATCACTTTATGAATGCCGATCTTCATGGGTTCCTGTTTTCATTAAAGATACATTTTGGGCAGGAATGTCTGCTACACAAAGAAATGAAACATTCACTCCTTTTTTTGATGGATATGTTGATTTAAAAACCACCTTGAAGCAATTTCTTGGCAAGTATGAGATGGCTTTGCAGAGTAAATATGAGAAGGAGGCCCAAGCAGATTTTGAGACATTTCATAAGCAACGTCCACCAGTATCAAAATTTTATATGGAAGAGCAGCTCTCAAAGGTATACACGCATAATATGTTCAAGAAGTTCCAAGATGAGATTGAAGCCATAATGTACTGCCACGTATCTTTAATTGGTGTTGACGGGCCTGTCTCCACATTCAATGTCAAGGAGTGCATTTTCCTTGAAGATGGTAAAAGGACCATGAGTAAAATCTTTGTAGTGACATACAAAGCGGACGAAAAGAATATTAGTTGTATATGTGGAGGTTTCCAATTCAGTGGCATACTATGTAGGCATAGTCTCTCAATGCTCAAGTTTCAACTGGTTCGTGAAATTCCACAACATTATATTCTTGATAGGTGGAAAAAGGATTTTAGACAGTTGCATGTGAAGAGACGCCCTCCAAGCGATCTTGTCCCCAACAATCGCATGGATCGATATGATTATATATCAATGAGATGTTTGCAACTTGTTGACTCTGCAGTCCTATCAGATAAGTATCGCCTTGCTTTGAGGTTGGTAAGGGAGACAGAAAAATTTCTGCTAAATAGCAATACACATGATGATACACAACCAAGGATCAAGTCTCGTGTTCCTAAAGTAAATAAACCAAATACAGTGACTGGTCAAACCGTGGTGGGTGCAGCTACTGGAAACAGAAATGATAGTCTCAAAGGGCCAGAGGTACTGGTTCGACCTATAATAAATCTTATGTACACATGTTTGCTTGTAAGCTTTGTGGAAATTCGAATCGATAGTCCATATGATTTGCTTAAATGGGTTGTTTTGCAATATGCAGGCTCCAGCAGTCATGCAAGTACCGCAAATCCAAAAGGTAAGATTGCACTAAGCATTAGTTAATTTTATATCCTTAGTTGACACATCTGGCTCTGAGGATATTGATTGGTTTGTAAGACTATGCTTCCAATATCAGAGACCTCCTTAAAAAGAAGATATTGATTGGTTGCTATTTTTACTCCAGGGAGGGGCAGAAAAAGGAATAGTTCCTACTGGCTACATTGGAGTACCAGCTAATATCCAGCAATTTGTAGGCAATCAAGCAGCATTTCAGCCAAGCATTGTGTACATGGTACCGGTATGTCAGAACAGATGGTCATATATGCTGACTCGTATCTTTGACTAAAGCCCACAGGCACTAGAAAACCAAATTTCCATGATACGAAAATAGTATGGTGCCCAGGGGTGCTGGCGCCCTCCTTATCTGGAGTCGTTGCCTGGCATCACTGAGATTTGTTTTGACGACAGGCTGTGATGGTGTTTCTTCTTCCACCTTCTTCCTCCTCGCCTTGCGTTCCTCACCTTCTGTCTGTGTCTCACCATGAGCACAGCCCTCCCCCATGAGCGCTGTGTCTGTGACGTGCCCGGCCTCACATTCCTCCGCTCCCGTCCACGCGCCCCATGAGCACATCCTCCCCCATGAGCGTGTGCGCCTCTCCACGAGCGTGCCCTGCCCCCTGAGCGCATGCACCTCTCCATGAGAGCGCCCCTCCCTTGTGACTGAGTGTCCCTACTCCCCCATGAGCGCTGTGTCCATGACTGAGTGCCGGCCCATGATCGAGGTCAAGCGGCGGTGCAAGAAGCCAGTGGATCCGCGCCTCCTCCCCCGTGATGCAGCAGCTGGAGCTAGGAGGAGACTGGGAGGCGCAAAGGAGGTCACAAGGGAGCAGGCCCATGGCTAGCATGCTTGTTGGTGGTGTGAGGAAGATGATCGGTGGTGCAGGCTGTGTGGCGCAGTGGCAGTGAGGAAGAGGAAGACGGCTCCATTATCTCTGTTTTCTTCTGTTTATTTCTACTAAGATGTCTGCTCCAGATAAGGAGGGTGCCAGCCTCCCTGGGTGCCAAATCCGTACTCTTCCAGAATATTTGGATGCTTTTCTTGCATATTAAATCAGGAATATTTGCAATAAGCAGTAGTCATTCATCGTTCTCTATAGTTGGTAAAAAAAATATTGAATCTTCTAACAAAAATAAATCATATATCACTCCGTTCCAATTTCCAAATTGTAAATCATTTTGGCTGTTCTAGATACATATTTTTTGCTATGTATCTAGACAGCAGATGCACAGCAATGTGCCTAGAAAATCCAAAACAACTTACAATTTGGAATGGAGGGAGTACTTATTAATCGGTAATTGTTCTTTATTTTCAAGTTTTTTCTTTATTATTTTTACTTTGAGGCAGATTCTATTCTGTAGGAATATGCTACTGACTGTTGCTAATTTAAAATTTCAGAGTGGTGTTGACCCACATGCTTTTGGAAATGTTCTGATGCCGGTGATGTACCAGCAGATGTTCCAGGTTTGAGTTTATGTTTGTTTGCAAGTTCCATTCATCTTGCATGGACTTTTTTTTTGGCATAAATTGATGGCATTCAATGGCACGGTGGTATGGCTAGGTGCCTCCGAAGCCAAATGAGACCGTGCAAGATACTTCAGCCAACGGAAAGAGGAAGCGACCTCGTGGTCAGAAGCTCACAGAGACATCTCAACAGGCAAATGGAACCCCAGCATCTGCCTCTGGCTAGGGGGTACTGCTAACATTTAGAACAGGTTTTCCTGATTTACTCCTAATACTTGGTATGCTTTGTTCAACTATAGTCACCTCACCTGAGTTGTGGCAACTATATTTGTTCTTCCCAGGATTTCTGTACATACGTCGACTTCCTGCCGTGAGAAATTTTACATATGGACGCCGGCACTAACAATTACCTCAATGTGATCCGAGGTATCTGGCCCAGGAATGGAAATTTAGTTCTCACACTTTTTTTTTTTTTGCTGATTTCAGCAAGACAGGTTGCACTTGGGGAATATCCAGTATCCACGGTTCTATTGTAATGTGCAAGTCCCCGTGTCCTTTTTTATGATATGTAAATGATTTTTTTTGGGAATAGCTCTATGGCTCATGAGTACAGTGTCGGTTGCCTTGAATTCCCATTGTCGTCGATGCACCAGATCGATGTCTAATGCATATAGAAATATAAAGCATGGAGGCTGGAAGCGTTTCCTGACTCTGGTCATTGGGTACTTTGGCAACAATCATGGAGCAAGACATGCCAAAGCAGAGCTCTATAGGAAATTAAGTTATTCTCTCGATATTTAAGACAGCTAATTAATTCAAAACTAATAAACCTGTCGTAAATGTGAAAAATGTGCTCTTTGTTTCTAATTATAGGCCTTTTTGTTTTTTCTAGAGATACACTCTGTGTTCTAAATTGCAAGTCGTTTTGACTTTTCTAGGTTCATAGTTTTTACTATGCATTTAGATATATATTATAAAAACTATGAACCTAGAGAAGCCAAAACAACTTACAATTTGGAATGAGGTTATGTATAATGTATCTAACATAGTGGATATGTACCTAGAAAAGTCAAGATGATCTATAATTTAGGACAGAGAAGTAGGTAATACGAATTACCTATAATTTGGGACAGTGAAGTAGGTAATATAGTTTACTCTTAGGGATCTTGCAACATGTAGTCTCAAAAATTTAGAAGTTGGAAAGAAAGGAATAGTGCATAGTGATATACTAGTGTTGGATTGGATTGCTCAAGGTTCTTAAGGATATTAGAAGATTGGTGAACAGGTTCTGACACAAAAGAATTGAAAAAGAAAAAAAATGAATACTCCCAAAACTTTTACAAGCAGCAGAATGCGACATTCAATTACTTCACTGCACACATTGTTTGTTGTACAAGCAACATGGCTGACAGCGTGTATATGTAGGGTCCAACAGCCCAGGGAACTTCCCATGCCCGAGTTTCCTGATCGCCCATTTCGGTCCAAATTCACAATTTTAAAATTTCAACTTATGAAAATTGACTCCAACCACGTAGGCCATCACAGCCCATTTCGGTCCAAATTCCCATGCTCTGTTTGCTTGAACTTATCAACCATAGTACAAAGTTTTTATCTCACAATAAATCAGCGAACAGTGCTTTTCAGCATAGCAAATCGAATAGGGCTACAACAACAGATCATAATTGGCCATGATAAAATCAGCTAACACCATAATGATTCTATAAACTTTATGGTCAATAAATTACCCCAACATCCACCAACCATTACTTATGAATTTAAAACAGATTCAATATTTCGGGATTGCATAGTACCATAACAATTGATCTGTATTTTCCACGTCCATAGCAGCCAGTGAAATTTCGGTTGCAATTTACCTGCCAAACTACGGCACCGTGCCTAACTAAATGCATGACAGCATGAGCATCTCTACAAAGTCTATCCACCTTACTAATTGGAAGTCACTATCAAAGTCAGCCAAGAGGCACAAAAAATGGCCGTTTCAATACATATGATACTGCCGTTAGGTAGCTGAGGTCTCTTGAATTTTCTGAGTTCTGACTGCTGAAATAATATATATAGTAATAGGCCACCTATCTAAACGAGTGCGATGTTTCCAAATACTCTTCCAGCTACTGCCGTGCTTCCTCTTCCTCTTCATTGTTCTCTGTTTGGGATGCTAGCTTCACAATATCTTCAACAAGGATCTTTCCTTCTGAAGGCGTGCATAAAGAGAACGTTCAGAAAAATACAAGAAAATTGGACAGATGTAACACTGGAGCAGCATGTAGGTGTCATGGGTAAACGAACCTTTGTCTTTAGAAAGGCTGCTGATGAGCTCTTGCACGCCTTCTTTCCCTATGGTGTCCTTGAGATAGGCTGCTGCGGCCGCCACCTCTTCAGGTGTCACTTTGCCATCATGGTCCCTGAAAATTGTGTGCAAATCGGATCATAATGCTGAGGACTATGTGCAAAATGGTTATGGTGGAATATTACAAATGACTTCTCTGTTTGATAAAGTAGGCCATCCCACATATCTTAGGATAATAGGAAGCAGCAACCATGCTTTTACAGGGACTCCACAAGGAAGATGAGTTTATTAACTAGTGCATTTCAAAAAACAATCATCTGAATATGGTTAGGTAGATCACAGAAACACCTGACACAGAACTGTGTTTTGACAGGGCAATAGAGTTACCGCCGATTGTAAATTAACAAAAAATAGCATTAAGTTTCCCTATCAGGGAGAACTCAGTAACAAAATGCACTGGCTGACAAGCACACAGCATAAAAAGATCCATACAAGTGACTTACTTATCAAGCAGTTGCCAACGATTTCCAATTTGTGCATCCACATCATCAATCTCCTTTTCTAATTCTTGGAGCATAGCATCAACCTGAATGCAGCAAAGGTCATAGTTATATGTGATTCATGTGAACAGCAAACCCATGAATCATAAATATTCAACCAAAAAAGGGATATAATAGCATACATATGCCAACAACATACTGAAGATACAAAAAAATGCGGATGCTTGTTTCCTTTGCAGCACTTTTAAAATGCCAAAAGAGGTGTTCAGTTCAGGTAGGCTTTCTAAGATTACATCATCAGAACGAAAATCAGAGGCCTTTTAGTTACCAAGTCTTGTCAATATAGACCTTAGTTACAATTTGCAAGTAAAAGTTTGCAGTCTTATCTTCAACTTTTAGATATTTGTTTATAGTTTTCACTGTCGATATTCAAGGCTATTTAGGCAGCATAGTTCCAAGAGTAGTAGCAACAAAATATGGGAAATATAAACAGATTTTAGGTAGACACTGCTCAACTACGGGTCATGCCCCGAAGGATTCCTTACCTTCTCAATAAGTGCTGATGAGACTTTTTCTTCTGCAGCAGCCTCAGCATGACGGTCTGATTCCTCTCTAGCAGCTATGTATGCTCTCTTAGCTTCTTCTTCACCCTCTGTACCCTCCTTTTCAAGCATTGAGTTGTATAGTTCTATCTGCATGCAGACAAAAGTCCTATTAAATATCCAGTGTACATATTTATATATGCAATACCATGAAAGATGCCTGCATGAGTATTTGTTTGTCTAATCCACTTCATATTATACCTCCTTGTTGACAAGTCCCAAGAACTCCTGACGCTCCTTGCTTACAGACTGCAAATACAAGTTTTACAAAAATGATCAAACAGAGAGGATGGAATGAGGAGACACTAGTGCTCCATAGCTACGGTGTTGTTAAACGTGTATAGTTATTAAATGAAAAATACTGATTGTATAGGAGCATACCGATGCAGATGCGAGCACTGCCAATGCTCGGCCAATATTACAGAGTTTTTCCCTGTCGTGTTGTTTTGCCTTTCGCAGTTCTTCTTCCCTAGCAGTAGCCTCAGTCATTTCTTTCAAAGCTAAATCTTCAGCAGCACCCTCTGGTTCTTTGAGCTTTGTCTTTTCCTCTTCCTCTTGTTTTGCTTTTTCTTCTTTCTCCTTCCTTTTCTCTTCCTCCTGAATATATTTTTGCATTAAAAAAATCAATAATAGATTTGCAGCATTACGTTAACAAAATAAAATGATTGGGTTAAATATAAAAAATACATGTTCCGACAAACATAGGATAATTATCAAGTAAAATGTGTTTGCAGATTTGTGAAAGAGAACAAATCTGCTATAATTACAGTGCGAGTCTTTAAGTACTCCAGATAAGATGACAGCATTGGGATTAGAAACTACACAAATTGGAAGCATGCCTCGAGTTACAAACTTACAATACAGGCAGGGATATCAATTATGAAATCTAATTTGTAATAACATTTTCATTTCAGATTCTCTTAATCGAACATCTTCTCCCTAACCATGAAACTGCATAAACCACGTAATGAGAAACTTTAATGGATAGGGACTAGATAGATTCCTTTGAATATGAAGGGGTTCTAGTTCAATTCCCTACCGATTCCATGAGATTAAACCTAATCTCTATAATCGAAACAAAGGCTAAGTAATTGTGCTCATCTGAACATCTAACACGTGACAAAGATATGAACAGGATCTCCTATGAAGTTTACACATAGGATCCAACTAGGGATTCAATCATGATGTATAACTAGGGAGCAGAAACATAAGGAATAACAATGCACGAAAGTAGGAATTTCAAAATCTGAAACAGCGCATTGGGTTAGATAAAATTAAATATGTGGCTTAACTCTAGCTTTTTCGACTAATAATAAAACACAAGTTACAAACTACAAAGCCAGCAGGTACACTTTCAGTGGAGGGAAGTTCTCTATCAGCTTATCATTATAGTGGTTTTATGTCCCCAAAGATTATGGCTGCATTGGCACAATGGGAGGTTAAAAAAACACATCATTTAACTATTACAATCTATATGCTATCTCTAGAGAAATAAAAAGATGCATATGTACACGTCACCTTAATAAGTTCTTCTTGCATCTCAAGGAATTCAAGTTTTCTCCTCCTCTCAGAAACTGAATCTTCAGATGGCAGTACTGTCCCAACTGTATCCACAACTTCATCCGGTAGTGAAGATAGTGTTGCTACAACAGCTTCCTCAGGCTTCACTTTCCCAGATACAGTAAAAGCTCTGACAGAATTACCAAACATAAGAATGCGAGTATAAAAATAGCATGACAACTGGGAAAATGTTTCCTAAATTTACCTTGAAAGTATGAGAAGTGAAGATGGCACTGCATAGTTTAGTGAGAGATCCAACCAGTCTCGGAGCTGGCAAAAAAGATGAATGTTACTAGCATAATTTTATATGCATTTATATGGCATTAGTTAATTTTTTTCCTATACAAATAGTTGCCTTGAACTTGCAGTTAAACTCAAAGGCCGTGCAATCCCTCAATATCAGTTGTGTTTGATTGTAAGTGCAAGCTAAGTGCTGTCATAACATTTCCTCAATAGTACATCAGACTTGAAAAATGTAACAATGTAACAAGGACATAAAAGTGTCAACTAAAAAAGATTAATGAAAAAGATGATATTTACTAGGAAACGTAAACATGGCACTTTATAGCTCATATAGGTGCTTAAATGCAGCTATGAACTAAGAAAAATATCATGTATTCTTGGGAAGAACACAAAACAGGACCTACATGGAAATGGATGGAGCATAGCCCAACTCTATCATAGGAATACAGGATGACTACTCCATTCCGAAGTATAACGAGTTAAGGTAGGGGCTGATCTAGGAAATCAATTCAGTGGTGCCACCAGTCAATTATCTTGCTAAAGCAGTAGCCTATGAGTTGCATAACGGTAGTGTTACAAAGGTAATTCCTCAAGCCACTGATGTCACAGGACACCACTGATTGCACTGTGGATCTGCCCCTGAGTTAAAGGTGTTGCTGTCTCTTTTTTTTTTCTTTTTCTCTCAAATGACACAGGAGAGCTGCGTGTCATTACATTAAGAGAGAATACAAGTTACATACGCGTCACATACAACAGAGACTCAACCACGTCCAAACAGATCTTGACGTAGGTGTCAAGGTTAAGTGACCTGATGAGTAGTTCATGGACAGCTGAGGAACCAGCCAAACACCACAAACTACTCTCATTTGCCACTGCCTGTAAGACTATTGAAATACAAGGCCTAGTACCCCTCAGACACACAAGCATTGAGATGCTTCCGTATCTCCCTAACCACAAGGACGGTGAGGGAATTCAGCCCTTTCTTTCCGACTTTTGGAAGTCTAAAATTATTGCATGTCATAAGATTAAGTGGGCAAACCTGCTGTCTCATCTCTTCAGTTGACAGTAGACCTAGGTGACCGCGTTCCTGACAGGCTTGCCGAAGCTCCTCTTCAGAAAGAGACTCCACACCCTCAGCTTGAATCATCTTATCATCATTCTTAATGCTGCAAAGATAGGTACCGATACCAAAATAATAAGCAGCACTATAAGAAGACAGTTCAAAATTCAAATGGTAGCATATTAAATCAAACAGAAACAAGACAAAGGGCAAAAGAACTAGCAAATTGTGAAACAAGAAAAGAATCTTGATGCTATATCATTTATTTATTTTTTAAAAAAAGGTGTACTGCTGAACCTGAACACCACTTAAATCCATTTCAGAGATTTCTATGGTAAGCTTGCACATCCATCGTGAATTGACTAATATGAAATATTTACTAGAAACTACTTAATGTAAAGATAGGCCACAAGCCTCATCACAGTTTGATCTACAAAATTGAACATTTTCTGTTATACTGACTTTTTTTTAAAGGGTGGCAGGAGTTCTGCCTTTCAATTAAGGTAGGAAAGCAAGTTTGTGTACAGTGAGGCCAATGTTACACTGGCAATTAAGTAGATACAATCAGAATAGTATATAGATGCTCCAGATGCAAATTAAACCAGCATTTCTACAGTATCAATTTAAATACTTACTCTTGCAGTTTTTTGCGAAGCATGAACCTCAAGTAGTGATCTGTACCAAAAGGCCGGATACCCATATATTTGCACATATTTACCAAGCGTGGTCTGCAGAAAAAATACCAAGCAACTGTTTAGTCACTGGTGTAACTTTGATAGCTTGATGATCAATTTATACAGGTAAGATAAAAGAACATCGAACCTGCTCATGTTATCCAAAGTAAGTTCATCATTGAAAAGCTTCGCAAAGCTCAAGATTTCGTCATTAGAGACACGTTCACCTCTCCTTACCTAAGCAAAATTTAGGTATGTTATCCAATCACAGAATAGCAAACAGCTGTTTACAATACATAACTAATTGTGGTAATGATCGGAGCATAGAAATAATCTATACCTTGTTACAATAGATAACTAATTACAGTAATGATTGGAGCATAGAAAGAACATATACCTTATTCAAAAACTCGTCCAGATCTTCAGCAGTCTGTTTTATGTCCCCACTACGTGATGTTTGAACTTCCTTTGCCATTTCTTTTGCTGTATCTTGCAAAAATTTTGCATATTCGATCCTTGCTTTTAGTTTCCTTTTCAATGCTTCCTGCACAGTAAAATGGATCATTGTTGGCCTTCTACTCAACTCCCAGGTGAGCAGCACCGGCACTCCTTCCCTCCTCTCCTCTCTTGCACCAAGGTAGAAGAAGAGCTGAGCTCTCAGCTCACACACACACACACAGGCAACAGCAGTGGCCGAAAGCCTGAGAAACTGAATGTGAGGCAAAAAGACTCCCTTTGATTGATTGCATAGCATAGATATATATACAAGTCTCATACCAACTATGGTACTTGAGGTATGGCTGAGTACAGCCCCAACTACTCCTAGTACAGCTGAAGTAAGCCATGGACATGGCTGTCTACTTCTACTCCTAGAAAGGCCTAATGCCATGCTGCTGCAGTACCAAGGATGGGCAGCAATGCTGACCACTACAACTGCTCCTTGACTGCAAACAGGGAAGAGGGAGAGTGGAGGATCAGCAGATTACTTCTAACAATCATGTCCTTAAGCCAATCAGTTTGCACTATGATAATGTCTTCACTCTGTAGTCATGACAAAATGGCACAGGAGACCCAGTTCAAACATGAGACGCAAAAATGACTATCTACAGCAACAAGAGCGACAGTAAGGTATGCTGTGCCATGGAACTAATACACTAATAACAAATGTGCAGCAGTGAGTTTGTGACATACAGAGTACTATTCGCATGACGAGAAATGTAACACCACCAAACCAGTATAATCTCTGGTTCTGAAACCAATCAAACACGTACCTCTTCTTTCATTTTGTCTTGGAAAGTTGATGGAAGCATGTTTGGAAATAACTTCAGGAACACTGGCAGTAAGAACTCCATGAAAGGAACAATGATGAACACAGCAAATGGTACCAGCCTGAAGATATCAGCTGTTGTGCGTGTCAGCTGTTGCCTCTCTCTTCTAGAAAGGCTTTTTCCACCGGCAAGTTTCACCAGCAATCTTGATGAGATTCTAACATCTGCCCATAGTAGCCTTGTCCCTAACCAGTAATGCTGCAGTGTAGAAACAAATTCATCCTTCCAATGCTTAAGCTTTGCAGCCCAATCAGCCCTTGGCAAACAAAGAGGTAAAGTTTCGTAAGTTAAGAAAGAAACAGACCAATCATTCTTCTTATATGTACGCATTTAGGTACAAAAGAAGGAACTGAGACCTGCTCATTGAAGCCACAGCTCGCAGAGCAGGGCCAATACCCAGAAGCCTTGCCCAGAATTTCTGCATAACTGATTGGCTAGCCTTCGGAGATTCTTGGACCTGTTTAGCTTTGGCTTTAGCTTTTGCAGTACTTAGGCCTTCCACAGCCTGATCACATTCCTCTGGGGATGCCTCTTTTTTCTTTCTATTTTGCTTCTGATCCTCACTCTGTTCATCATCAATATCCAACTTAGGTTGCCCTGCAGTTGCAGTTGATGATGCACGAACTGACTGCAGAACAGATCTAGCTCCCAGCGGCAACCCGAAGTCATTCTTTCCAATTCCATAATATGAAAGAGATATCCCATGAGCTGGACGTCGCAGAAATCTATTAGCAAGACCTGCCAAATTCCTTTTAGTCAAATTCACACTGTATTGCTCCTTCTCAGATCTTGAGTCTCCGGAGCTTTGCTCCAGAAACCGTAGTGCTATTCTTGGCTCAGCCTCAGAACCAATTCTTCCATGTTGGAAGGTAGAGGATGAAGATGAGAGGTTAAGTGTTTTAACATGATCGAAAAGATATTTCCTTCTCCTCGTGATTGCTCTTGAAGCCATACTTGATTGCTACTCAATCTCCAGATGGGAAGGCCAAGGTCATGCCTTTTAGGGTAGAATCCTGAAGTGGTCCAATTGTCCAAACATAAGCATAAGATTTGATTATTCCCATAAAGAAATAAAATAGTTGCAAAGAACAGGTGCTTGGTGCAATAAGACTTCACAACCATATATAACAACAATCTTCAAGGAATCCTAGGATGTTGTTCTAATGGAACCCAATGTTCAGTTCTCTTCAATTGCCTAAAAATATAATTATTCAAAAAACACGAAGCTAGCAACTAATTCATAAGAACCATTAGGCTAATTCACTAAAGCAAATAGTGTCCAAGCTTGGCATAGTTCATCCAATCATAGGCATTACAACAAATAAGTTTGCAATTTGTTTTTTCCTTTTGACATGTGACCTCAGCATTTGGTTTTAGAAAATGTAAATATTGAATCCCCAGCTGGACAAATATCTAGAGTCTTCTCTCAGATGCTGGTAAGAAGTTAAATAAGAATACCCTTGTTATTTGCCTCAACTGTCCAGATTTATCACTAGTAACTGTCATGGGTCAACTGTGAACTAATTCTGACACCATTGAGAGCACTTCCTCTAACAGTCCCTGAATATCAGTAACAGATGGACTAGAGATCAGTAGCCAACCATTCCAAGAAATTCCTATTTCACGTGTACACGAGCCCCTCTACTTAGCCAAAGTTTTGTATGTTTTGCTGATCTCGTTGAGGAATCTGATGATTATCCACATATCAACAGAAAAAAAAAACAGACTTTTATCATCAGCAGCAGTTCAACAGTTCCAGACTACAACAGGAAGGCACGTATTAATCTAACCAGCCTAAGCAACTGAACAACAAAGGAACAGGTGAAGTACGGAAACAGTACCTAAAGGAAGGGGCAGCAACGAGACAACGACGCGTATCACTAGTAGGCCACCGTGGTTTGTACATTAAAAAATTTAAAAATTAACTCACTGGGATCAATTAGCGATTAAGCACAGTTTCAATTCGGTCCTTTTCGTTACCGCATAGACACCCCAAAATGCCCAAACCTCACCGATCGCCACTGAAATTTCCCCCAAAAAGGGCAATAAATTAAAATTGCAAAGAGCAGCGGTGCGGAGTCACTGATTGGCGATCCCACTGATCAAACCATCCCTGGATCATCACCAAACCACCGACGCAACGGCGAGCGAACTCGACTCGCACCAAACAAAACCTAAAACGTAATGCCAATGTGGAACAAAAAGTAATACGGGAAGGGGAGAGAGAGAGAGAGAGCCAGAGAGGATCGCTTCCTCGAGCGAGACGGAGGGGGGCGCTCACCGGGCGAAGGGTGCGGCGCCGACGGGGCGGGCGAGTGGGTTGGCACACCGAGCTGCGCTGGGGTGGGGTTTAGGGCTTTGGAAGAGGGGAAGCAGGGGAGGGGAGGGGAGGGAGAGGGGAGGATGAGGGGCTGTTGGAGGGAGCCAGGGACATGGGGGGAGGTGAAGCAGGCGTGTGGAGGAAGAAAGAAAAGTAACAGGAGGAGCGGCCGCAAGCCGCCGCACGTCTTGCACAGAGAGAGCCAACGGGACGGGAGTGGAACCCGCCGCAAGTCCCCTGATGGCTGCTGGAGTGGAAGTGCAAGTACCCTGGCCGTCTGAGCGAATCATTCGTTGCACGGATAGCATATATACTACAGTACTTTACTCCGTAACAGCCACTGCAAAGACTGGCTTAATTTCGCCTGCATGTTTGCGCATGATATTATTGTTTCTTGACTTGACGTTTCTTTCTTTCAAATTTCAAATTATCAGACTACTGCATTCATTCCAAAATAACTACACATTCCGTTTTTCTTAAGTAGAATATATTATTTTCATAACAAACATAAGATGTACAAAATATCAAAAGTATTTTTAGTTAAATTTAAAAATATTTGACTTTTTAAAAACGAGATATACGGTTATTTTCGACAGGGAGAGTTAGAAATTTTTCTAAAGTAGTTCTTTTAGACAGAAGAGAGAGAGAGTAATAGAGTTTTAGAAGTGGTTCTCCATCAAAGCAGTTCCAAGCTTGGACAGGTCTGGCTGGTCCAGACTTAGCTGGTTACGGCTGATTTCAGCAGGTCTGTCTAGCTAGAACCTGTCCAGAACCTACCGATTTCAGTCCTGCCTAAACCTGCCGAACACGCCCCTTCTCGGTAGTCCGTACTAAAATAAAAAACACGCGATTTGACTTCGAAAATTCGCGAGGAATCGGCAGTTCGGCACCGTTCTTCTGGCTTCCCATTGGTTGCCCGTTGCCCTGCCCAGATGCCAGGTGCCCATATGGCATATCCCGGACCGGACAAGCTCGCCGCTGGGCGCTGGGACGCTGGGTCTAGCTCATCGTGACACTCGTGAGCTGCGAGCGTTTCTTCGATTTGCGTGCTTCGGTGCTTCCCCATCCTCGCTGTAGCATATTTCTCGGCATACGCCTCATGTTCTCTTTCAGCACACTGCACACGTACACAAACGACACTAGTGCAGGGTCCTACAAGTCCAAGCATATTACCTACCCGTTGCCTTTACGTATCAACTCATCCCCAACTAGGCAGGCTTCTCGCTTTTTTTCCCCCTGATGAATAAGCAAATTCGCACATGCGAGCTGCCAAAAGGTAAGGAAATCGTGTGGAATTTACAACGTTCACATGTCGTATCTCGTAGGAGTTCAAAAGGAAGTGGCACGTACTGAATGTTCAGAAAAGTAATACTCTGTTCACTGTTCCCGTTTGGATGAAGATAGCTCAAGAGAAATTGGGCCCGTGGCATAAGCCTAGATACAGTCATACAGGCTACAAACTGTGCTCTCCTATTGGACGCGTATAGAACCTGAACTGAAAAGGAACGGCTTCTGTTTGTAACTCTGTACGTTTCTTCACTCGTGTAGTCGTGTTTACTCACATTTGCTGAAGGGAGGGGGCGAAATCTTGACGGCAGCCTTGCGGAACTTTACAACTATCTCTCTCCAGTTTGTTTCCTGTGTCAGATAAAACGAGGAGTATGATTCAGACCAACAATCCCCACGAGACAGATTTTTATGCAATGAGCTACGTTCATGTTCTGGAAAGCGCATCAGAATGGAGAAGCAATTGTAGGAAACGGGTAACACTTCAGAGAGGAATTGGACTGGGGGGATTGGCAAATGATGCTGCTCATATGATAAGATCAGCCAGAGATGTACCATGGAAGCTTGAAGGTGTCTCTCCAGCGACCCTGCTTAGCACAGCTCGCGTGTATCTTGTTCAGGCGCACAATTATCTCCGCGAATGTTGGCCTGACGGAAGGCGTCGGATCCCAGCATTCTTGTATCAGCCTGCAGCGTGCAAAGAACCATCACGAGCAGCAAAATGGCACGATGCTAAATGCAGCGTTTCACCTATGTAATATCCACTGCTTGTGACCATTAGCCTAGTATGTACTATGTAGTTGCACGCTGCTAGTGTGGTTGAGTTGGCAAGAGAACTTGATCGATCAAGTGAAAGCAAAACTCCTCGAGTAAGTAGAGCGTGTGATTCACTCACTCTTTCACATCACTGGGGTAGTATTTTGGTTTATTCTTGAATGTTGGTCTCGACCCCTCTAAACAAATCATCTTAGCTGCTTCTTCTTGTGGATTTGGGTGAAAAGCAGGAGTTCCTTCAATCATCTGAACCAGAGCCATCCATAGAACGGGCAAGCAGTGTAAACGTGAGAAGCTAAGAATTTCTGTTCATCTAAGTGACACATCAGCCAGGATTCAACACATGGTTAGCCTGGATTCCTTGCATGTAGATTGGATAGCTTTGCGTACCTCATAAAGAATGAGACCAAATGCAAATACATCTACACTTCTGTCAAATGGTTCATTTTTGTAGACCTCGGGAGCGATGTATACATCTATGCACATTGAGGAAAGCATCAGCAAGCTACAAGACAGAGTTGCCAAATAGACAGGGGGGGTTAAAAGGAACTCGGACACTAGCCAAAATAGTATTATATAGTAAAATAAGATTGGTGTCAAATTAATTCTAAGAGCAAATGAACACTACATCTGAAAAAGGAACTGACCAAACTCATGAACTTACATTTCGACGGCAAAGGCATAATAAAGAAAGAGGATTGGCTAGGAGAAGCATAACACATCTAAGGTTCATTTATAAATCAAAGCTCTTCTTTAATAAGAAAAAACCTCTGAGTAAGCGCAACATACTGTCTAGTTTTGCAACTGGCTGAGCCATTTGTACTTTATCTTCAGAAACTTTAGTCAAACTCAGTGATCCAAACCCAGCCACCTTAAGCTGTCCTTCATCGTCTCGAACGATGTTTCTGCAACCTTACCAAAGTATCATAGCGTACAGCATACATGTAGCCACTTATATTTAAAAGTTTTGCATGAATTCAACAATGGAATAATGCTTAATGAGCTTACTTTGGTGATAAATGTCCATGAATGATTGGCTCAGGCTTGCACTCATGAAGATAATTCAGTCCCCTGAACAAGAAGGGAAAAAATCCTGAACACTTTGTTCGGTTCAACTGTAGCAGACACAAGCTTCATAGTGTTGTTTCAATTGTACCCAACTGAATCAACACAAAATTGCTATCTGAAAACACATTTGTGTGTTACCACACCTAAAAGAACCGTCCTGCCATTCTGATCCATAAGCTAGGAAAGAATATATTTTTTTTCTATGTGAGTATGAAATAATGTACTTCAGTGAACATTTTGCAAGCCGCAAGGTGCATAAAATTTTATCAAAAGGACAAACATTTAAAAAAACATATAGATCTCGTGAGTATTTACACACCTCGCAATTTCAAGAGCAAATCTTATAGCTTTGTGAGGCTTCAGGCGACCTTTCATCTCAAGATAACTGGCTAAATCACCCTAATCAGGGAAAAACGGATATAGTCATCAATGACAAAGACGGCATAGATTTTATGTGTAAAAAGAGTGCTACTTGAAAGCGAATGGCTTGAGCAACTAACTGAAACTGAATACAGAAATTTGTCTTGTTCGGTCCGTTATAGTAACTTACCTTTTGATGGTACTCTGAAACAATCATCATCGGGACATTTTGTGTGACAGCTCCAATAAATTGGACCAAATTGGGATGCCGTGCTTTCTCAAGTAAGGTAAGCTCGTCTTTGAACGCATTTCTGAACAAACATAACAATGGCACTTAGAAACATTGCATGCAAAAAGAAAAGAAGAGCTCAAAAGTTAATTAATTAGGCCAACCCCTATGAAACAGAACAAAAATTACAATGCTACAGACATATTTTAGGTTATATTACAGACTAACTATATGGCAAACCCCCTATGTAGCATTGCTTGGTTAACTTGCTTGGGGTGTCACCTAGGTCCTTGAACTTAATTGTGCCACTCAAGATGTAAATACCATTAGTTAGCATATGACCCCGATGTTGCAAACCAGAATGCATTATGGCCATCTAAGAGAGAGAGAGAGATGATGTTAAACATGTGCATCCACTGGAATTCTTATTTTTTCATTGTCTATGATGTGTGACCCAATAGTGATATGAATGATGAATTTCAAATTTACATTGACATGGATGCTGCAATAGATGCGAAGTAAACAGACCAACACTAATTATATATGTTTGGACCTCGAATGAACCACTTAGTAAGTTTAGGGACATAGATATGCAAATTAATAGTTCAGGGACCTAGGTGACATGCGGAAAAAGTTTCAAGATCGCCCTGAAATTGTAGTACACATGAACTTACTGAGTGAATGAGAAGGAATAAATTATGGTGTTGATTATTCAACGTCATTTGACATAATGGAAGGTAACATAATGCACATGTAATTAATATAAAAAGATTACTCAAGATAAGAGTTAATGTAGGTAGCCATTACATGCTATCAGCATCCGAGAAGCTTTCTTTGTCAAGTATCTTAACAAACACTTTCGAGCCATACCATTTTGCCAGATATGTACCCTGTAAATTGTATGGCAAGTAGGACTGTCACAATTGTCTGCAAATTTTTAAGCTAATGTACACTTGCACGAATAGATAGAGAAGACATAATGTAGCACATGCAGAGCATATATATTGAGAATAAATAGATCTGAAAATTCTAAAAAAACATCCTTTAGCTTGAGCTTCTATGTGGAAGTAAAATCATAGTGGAAGTCACTGAATAACCAAAACCCAAAGTACAAAAACATTAAGAACAGAGTAAAATGAACAATAAACAGACAATATTCTTAAAAAAAACAAACATGCCTCTGTGACCTCCTCTCCTCTTCGGAACTCCAGTTCAAGTGGGTTCAGTTCATACTCTGGAACTTCTTTCGGATTTGACACAGCCATTGGAGTCTTTCTGGTTTTCTAGGGAGTAAAATAAGCACATGTTAAATATATGCAGTATCTGAGAAAGCAAGAGAGGAGGAATGGCTCAGATCCCTTGCATCTTTTTTTTTCTTCTTCTAAAAAAGGAATAGCTCAGTATTTTTGCGTCAGTGAAATATAGTACCGGAACTTTTGCTCCTCTTGCTCTCAGAAGATTATATACTTCGAAATGGCCGTAATGTTTCGCGTCTGCTGCTGACTGAAAATCGTCCATAAAAATGCAGGAAGACAGAGATAAAGTTCAGTTAGATAAGGTACTTCCTCTTATCATGCTGGTCTAATCAAAATCGTTGAGACGTTGACTGTTCTCTATAAATACCCAGTTGCATAGGTTAAACCATGAAATTCGTTCAGCTAGCGTGGCATTGATCTAGCGTTGTACTTTCCATTAGTATGAACTGAAGCACATGAGAAACTACAAAGGCTCCACCCATTCAGTGATCTAGACCGATCGCGTTCGTCAAAGAGGAACAGAGAGAGCTAGTAATGAAAATGAAGTAGTAGTAGCAGTAGAGTTGACGAACCGTGCTACCCCATCGATCGCGGGCGTTGATGTTGGCCTTCCAGTCGAGCAGCAGGCGCACGACCTCCCCCTGTCCCTCGCAGGCCGCGATGTGCAGCGCCGTGCGCCCGTCGAGGTCGATGCTGTCGACGTCCACCCCGCTCCTGAGCAGCTCCTCCACCCCGGCGGCGTCCCCCTGGCACGCCGCGAAGAGCAGGCGCATGGTGGCGTCAAGGTTCTCCGGCACCGCGAGCTGCTGGTGCGCCGACGACCCGTCCGGCCCGCCGTGCGGCGTCGGGTCGAGCGACGACTGCCTCGCGATCGCGAACCGCGTCTGCTGCCGCGCGCCCGCCGCCGGCCCCGGCCCGCCGCGGCGCGGGGTGTGCGGGTCCAGCGACAGCTGGCGCCACAGCCGCGCCGCCCCCGACGAGAGCTGCCGCGAGATGCTCCGCGTCATCTTCTTCGCCGCCGCCGCGTCCATGGTCATCGTCGCAGGGCCTCCGGAGGCCACCGCCGGCCTGGGACGGCGCTGGAGGAGGAGGAGGAGGAGGGAATCCGCGGGAGGAGCGGGAGGAGGTGGTGCTGTGCTGGTGGGACGCGCGTGGGATCTCGCGCGCGACGGGTGGGTGCTTCTGGGGATTTGGGGGCGGATGATTGGGCGTGGGCGATGCCTCTGCTCCCGATTAACCAATTGGGCGACGACTCGATCGAGACCAGCAGTTATACAAATATATATATGGCGCGCGTTAGGTTTTGGTGTACAGCTCACTACTAGTAGCAGCCGAGCTCGACCAGCAGCGATGGAAATGAATGAATCCTCTTGCAGTTGCAGTTGCAAGCAGCAGCGTGGCAGAGCGTTTGTGCGCGCAGTTGGGGCGCGGGGAATAAACCGAGTGGAGGAAAACGCGCGGTGGGGTGTGAGGGGTTTTTAAAACGCGGCCTCGTGTCACCTACAGGGATGTTGGGAAGCATTGAGCTACTGATTAGTGGGACCGAAGTGGAGCTGGTCACATTGTCAGGGAGGGCGAGTTGATGGCGCCGCGTGTGTTGTTTGCGTTTGTTCGCTTCGTGAGAACGCTTGCCGACGACTTTTTTCTCCTTTTTTGTATGCTTCGCACAATCGCACTCCTCCGGTTATTACTAGTGTGTTGTTTATCTTTGCCAGGCTGGAATTGCTGGATGGGATATCAGATCAGCAGCCTACGACCAGTTTGCACATGTTGAATTTTCCTCTACGTGCATAGTTTTCTTCTGCAATCCACGAGGCTTTTTTAAATGGAAGTACTACACGAACATTTGCTAAAGCAATCGAAATGTTGGGGTACTACATCTTAGCTTATTCTTCCGAACCGCTTGGGTTATCCGGTAAAAAAAAAATGCAATGCACTGGTGAAAACGAAGGCCTGTTCTGAGTGCCATCACTTTACTGTTGTAGTGTTGTCATGTCACTTGGGTGCTGTTGAGATTTGGTGGCTTTGCCCTCAGCGGCGGCATATGGTCCGGTAGCGTTCTTACCTCTTTTATGCTGTCACAAAACGAGAACGAGATGTGGACAGCCGCTACTGGTCCTTCCTTTTCATGGAATCACAACATCAGAGAAAGAAAGAAAAAAAAAAGGAGGGAGCGTGGTGTGCAGCACGTAGTAGTTCTTCTGGACCAAACGGCGCCGGTGCTTTGTTCCCGAGATTCCTTCTGTTTCGGCGTCCGAGTCCGATCGAAAGTGTCTGCCGACTTGCCGTACGTGCCGGGATCCGGGATCGCTCACGAGCAGGGTTTTTTATCCCGGGCGGTAAACCGCGGTTTACTACGGTAACCGGGCTTACCGGACCGGTTAGGTATTCCCCAAATTCAAATTTAAAATTTTAAAAAAATACTGAAAAAATTTCTAAAAATAGTTCATGATTTATAGAAGCCAATGGTGTAAAAATTTTTCAAATTCGAGTTCGTTTAGTATTTATTTATACGTATAGAAGTTTGAAAAAAAAAATCTCGGTCCCGGCCCGTTAAGGCCCATGAGGCCCATTAGGCCGCCACGGGCACAAAACGCGCCGGGAGCTGCGGGGGGGGGGGGGGGGGGGGGGGTCAACGCGCCCAGAAGCTTATCCGCTCCCGTCCGCCCCCCGCCCGCTCCGTCCGCGCTGCCGCCGTCGCGCGACCGCCCCGACTCGCCGGCTTACCGCGCGGTCCGGGCGGTTTACCGCGCGTCCGCCGCAGCGACGGTTAGCCGGCCAGAAGGCGCGGCTAACCACCCGGGAGGAGCGGCTTACCGCTCGGTTCGCCGGGCGACCGCCAGGTAAGGTTTTTTTGTTTTTTTTTCTTTAGAGTAGTATTAGCTTTAGGATTTAGGTATGGTTTATGTGTTAGGATTTAGGAAAGATCTAGGATTTAGGTAGGATTTGTGTTAGGATTTAGGATAGGTTTTTGGTTAGGTTTTAGGTAGAATTTACTTTAGGATGTTTTTTTAATTTAGGATTAGAGGTAGGATTTGTGGTAGGATGTATATTTTAGGTATATATTGTGTAGATACATTTTATTTAGGTGTGACTTTGTGTTGTCCGTTTATGCAGGTAGACAATGTCAGGCAGAAACAGAGATGTTGTATGGGAGCATGGTGAAATCTTGCTCCTGGATGGAGATGCAATTATTGTCATGTGACGAAAGCAGGCGGTGGTTGCACTAGATTTAAACAGCATTTGGCTGGGCACGGGGCGGACACCTTGCATTGCGACCGTGTGCCACCAGATGTGCGTGCGTACTTTCAGCGAGATCTTGACAGAGCTAAGAAGACGACTGCTGACCGGGCTCGACAAAGGTTGACACGAGAAAAAGCTGCAGCGGAGGGAAACCATCCCCTCGGTGATGATGAATATGAGGCTCAGATGAAGGAAGCACTAAACAGTCGAGAGCAGAATATGACTACGAGCAGAGGGTGCAACAGAGAGGAGGTAATTACGACCGTGGAGGGGGTAGTGGTGGTGGTGGTTCGCATGGTGGGAATCCTATTGAGAGGTTGTTTAGAAGAGCACGATCACGGAGGGAGACTCCTGTGGAGGTGGAGGACTATCATGTGGCAGCCGGTGGGAGGAGAGGAATGCACCAACAAAGGATTGATACAGGGTCTTGGACGCAGAAGGGGAAAATGCAAAGGAAGCTATTGGTAAAGCTTGGGGAAAGTTTTTCCATTATGTAGGAATCCCAGGACGAAATGTCGACAATCCGTACTTTGTCAGTGCGGTCCGAGAGACACAGAAGTGGGGTAAGTACCTATACTTGGAGACCTATGGCCTTATGTATCTTTCCATATTCTCATTCTTTACTTATGGTTTCAGGTGAAGGCATCACGTCACCCACTGGAAGGGATATTGATGGCAAGTACCTAGATCAGAATGAGAAAGACTTGAATGATAGGTATGCAAAGTTTCAGAAGAAGTGGCCCAACTTTGGCGTCACGTTGATGTGTGATTCATGGACTGGCCCCACTAAAATGAGTGTCATAAACTTTCTGATTTATTGCAATGGGGTCACATGGTTTCACAAATCCATTGATGCATCTGGAAAAAGTCAAGATGCTAACTATTTGTACAGGGTACCTCCTAAACATAGTTATCATATGGTTCTTTTTATTTATATATATATATATATGTGTATATATAATATGTTCTGCTTTTTTTTAGAGATTCGGAAGGTGGTGGAGGAGATTGGTGCCGAGCATATTGTCCATGTGGTCACCGACAATGGCGCCAACTACAAGAAAGCTTGCAACTCACTGAAAGAGGAGTATGGTCACATTGTTTGGACACCTTGTCTGGCACACACCATCAACTTGATGTTGAAGGATATTGGTAACAGGCCCGATCATGCAGGTATGTTGTAAGTATGCAAGCGAATTTTAACTTAGTTGCACAACCATTCTCAGTTGAATCATATGGTGAAGAAAGCAATTGGTGGTGAGTTGGTCAAGTGGAATGACACTAGATTTGGGACCAACTACATGTTTCTAGAGAGCTTTCATCGAAAACGTGAACAATTCATGCAGTGGATGGGATCTCCTGAGTTTTTGCAGAGCAAGTGGGCACTCACTGAAGAAGGTCGATATGCTCATGTAAGGTTGTCAAATATTCAGTGGTGGGAGGGATTGGAATACATCATCAATACAGTTCAACCAATTTACAAATTCCTTCGTTTCGCTGATCAAGACAAGCGGCCCAACATGTGTGACATGGTGTACGAGTACCAGAATTGCAAATAGGAGTTGGAGTCGTTCTTTGGAAGGAATGCGCAAACATGGAATGAGTATAGACAGATTATGGACGCAAGGATTCATGACGTGTACATAGGGACGTATGTGGGTGCAGGTATGATAATGACTTATGTTGATTTAGCAAGCTCTATATATTGAATATTTACCGTATGCTTATTTGAATCATATGTTGCAGCTGTTGTTCTAAATCCAAAGCTTACATATAGTTTGGATCCAACTCGAAGAATGTTCGGTGGCCTGAAGGAGACATTTCAGCAAATGACGGATGTGCAGTGCGCCGTACAGGCATTGCAGGAGGCTGAGATTTTTCGACAGAAGCTTGGTGAGTTTGGCTCAGAACTGGCAATGAAAATGGCGACGGATCCAAGGACAACCCCATGTAAGAGTACTTTCTACACCCATTTGGTTTCCTATATTGGAACATATAACTAACATAATGTGTTCCACTTGCAGCGGCCTGGTGGATGATATTTGGTAGAGATACTCCAAATTTGCAGCGCCTTGCTTTGTGGCTTGTTTCACAATGTATCTCCTCCAGTGGATGTGAGCGGAACTGGAGTACTTTTGCCTTGCTGCATACGAAGGTTCGCAATCGGTTGTCGCACAAGAAACTAAACAGGCTTGTTTATGTCAATTACAACCTTCGGCTGCGACTTGCGGATATGAACCCACGAAGGCATGATGAAGAAGATTTTATCGACCGGTTCGCCGAAGTCTCATTCTATGACCGGAGCAATCCGGTTAGGGAATGGATGGAGTACGGTAGATCTAACCTGCCTCCAGTTCTTGATGAGGATTCTGACGAAGTGGACGTCCCTCTGCCATCACATCTTGTCAGGTACATTATATTTATATATATACAAATGTGTGTGTATGTCTCACCCTGTATTATGTGATTGATTTTATTTATGTGATTCATTTGTTTGTGTTGGCAGTGACCAAATAAATCCCGAGGATCTACGTCAGGCTACGGGGCATGATTGCATCAGTGATTGGGCCCGTAGAAATGTGGGTGAAAGTCACATCGGGAAGAGGAAGATGCAGATGGTACCTCCGAAGGGTCACCGCAAGCGTCACCGAGGAAAAGGAAAAGCAGTGACCAG
The DNA here is from genome assembly GCA_038087645.1 of Saccharum hybrid cultivar R570. Classification (NCBI taxonomy): domain Eukaryota; kingdom Viridiplantae; phylum Streptophyta; class Magnoliopsida; order Poales; family Poaceae; genus Saccharum; species Saccharum hybrid cultivar. The sequence goes on from JAQSUU010000198.1 coordinate 7,082,976, forward strand.
CGACACAGAGACTGAGGATGAAGAATACCAGTCCCAGGATAGTGGTGACGATAACAGTAGTGACGATGACAGTGACAATGACGGTGCTGGTGGGAGTGACGGTGGCGGTGGTGGTGGGAAAGACGGTGGTGGTGGTGGGAGTGGGGCTGGTACTATTGGTGCTGGTGGTAGTAGTTACGTAGGTCTTCATTTCACAGGTATCCATTGTACCTACATACGCACAATTGTTTCTGTCTATGCCTACTAATTATGGTTGATTGCAGGCGAGACCCAATTCACACATGCTACTCAAGACCGTGACCATGGACAACCGACATCGCAGAGGAGAGCATATGCACCGACGGACTACGACACTCCACAGTACTCTTCTTCCTCCTACAGCGATACCTCACAGCCTACTTATAGCTATCCCATTCCTGACATGACCATGCAAACTCAGACCAGATGGGTGTATAAATGGAAAGACCCCAGTTTTTATAATATGTTAGTTTAAGAATGGGAGACAACAGCAGCATGGACAGGTCAAACTTAGCAAGATTACAAGACTGTCCTACTTAGACAGCAAGGTATCTCTCTTATGTCCACCGCCGAATATGAAATGTCGTGTCAATAAGGGGTCTTCCCATACATCCTACGTAGTTAACCATGCGACTATTTGTTTGTGTAAGCGAATATGTATTTGTATGCGACTATATATTGTTGCTTTAGTGACTTATGCTATTTATTACCGCATTGTGTGGTCTTTTTACATTAATTTGTGCAAAGGAAGTACCAAAAATTCTTTTTATTTATGCAAAAAAAATTCTAAATGGTTTGTAGCGGTTACCGCTCAAACCGAGCAGTAACCGCTACAAACCGCTCGGTAAACCGGCCGCCGACCGAACCGAAGACGAGTTTGAATTCAAATTCAAACTCGACCGGTTACCGTACGGTTACTGATAAACCGGATCAGTAAACCGAAACCGAAGGCCGACGGTTTGACCCTTCCGGTCGGTAAAAAAAACCTGCTCACGAGTCACCACGCATTTTCTAGCGCACGCGGCACGGCAACGGCTAACTACTCCGATACGGCAACAGCACTGCTGGTACAGTACGTCCTTGGACAGTTGGGCTCGCTGTTGGCTCTGCTAGCTAACAGAGTAACAGGCCTTCGTTTGTGACCCGACAGGTGGGCCCTGTGGTGGGTGGCAGTTTACTTGCCGGTCGACGTTAGCAGTCCAATCATCGGTGTCCTCTGGCGTAGGATGATTAGGCCTCTGTCCGATGTGGTTCGGACTTCCTCGGCACACCAGCCTGTTTAGTCTCCGAAAAATTTTGAGAAGTGTTACTGTAGTAATTTCGTTATTATTTAATAAATATTATTTAATATGGACTAACTAGACTTAAAAGATTCGTCTCGTAAATTTTATCTAAATTGTATAATTAGTTTTATTTTTTATCTATATTGTGTCCAAAGATTCAATGTGACGGAGAATTAAAAAATTTTGCAAATTTTTTTTGGCAAACAGGGCCTAGCTAGTGGTGGAATCCCATGCCCGCGTAGGACGATTGCATGCATGTCGGCCGCGCGCGTCGCCGTCATGCGCGACCGCGAGTATGCCCGCCCGGGCGGGGCGGGCTCGGCGAAAGCGCCAGTCGTCCTCTCTCAGGACGGACAGCTGCGGACCGCTGATCCACAACCACAACCACCAAGCGTGCGTTCCTTCGCTCTCGCTCGCGCGCAGGAATCCGGGCGATTGGAGCGCATGCAAGCGCAGCTCCCGCGATGTGGTGGCCTGGTGGGGTCTGGTTGGCTGGGCCGGCTATCGGCTGTGCCGCCGGCCGCCGCCATCGGCACAGTTCTCCGTCAGTCCATCTTGCTTTATTAAGGCCCAGTTTAGTTTGCAAAAAATTTTGCAAAATTTTTCACATTCCCCGTCACATCGAATCTTTGGACGCATGCATGAAGCATTAAATATAAAAAAAAATAAAACTAATTACACAGTTTAGACGAAATCCACGAGACGAATCTTTTAAACCTAATTAGACTATAATTGGACATTATTTGCCAAATAACAACGAAAATGCTACAGTGCCCATTTTACCAAAAAATTTGGAACTAAACGGGGCCTAAGCAAAAAGTATATGGACAATTGGGTACGGATATTATTGGTACGTACGAGTGGGTTGCAATGATGCATGGTGGGGGCGTGGGGTTACCGCGCGCGTGTCTGTTTTTGCAAATTGGGGAAGGAAGCTCAGTTATTAGGACCGGACCGAACCGGCGGTCCAACCGGTAAAAGACCGAACCAGAGACTATAATGGTTCGGTTCACTTCAAAGACCGTTCATGCAATCGGACCGCTAAAAACCGGATGAACCGGCCAATTTTTTATAGAACCGGTGAACCGTCCGGTTCCATTCAAATCGGAGCGGCTCGAAAAAGCTGGCGTGCGGTAGCGTGCTCTGGCCTCTGGCTGGTGGCGTGCAGGCACGGGGGAGGGCGGACCATGTAGGGCCCACCTAGCTACTGTTGTCGCTGCCACCTGGTGATTCGCGATTGGAGTGGAGATCTGGAGTACTGGACATTGCTTGCATGCATACTGGACTTTGGTGGCACTGCAGCTGACGTCAACGCTTTCTTTTAATTCCAAAATTTAATAACTTTTTCATAGGAGCTTTAAACTAGACAAATAATATATTCATCTTGATTATTTCAATGAGCTCCTCGCAGTAGTGCAATCTATTTTAGCATCTAAAATTGTTTTTATAACGATGAATATTTAAATTACTATTCAACATCTAAGGTTGTTTTTATAACGATAAATAATTAAATTACTGTTTAGGTCCTTTTTGCACCAATTTGTAAGTGCTCCGTATATTCTTTTTTCATGTGTGTTTTTTACAGATCTTGTAAAACAACTCTAGAGCTGGTTATATAATTGTGTGTTTTATCATTTCATTTGTGCATTGATCAAATATATGTTGCTAATTATTTGTTGTATATTATTAAATTGCACCGGTTCAAAGTATTTGTGAGCGGTTCAATTCATCCGGTCCAAAACAATCGAACCGGTGGTTCAACCGGTTCTTAACGGTTGGACCAGTGAACCAGCGAACCGAAGGCCTCACCGGTTCGATGTCCGGTCCAGTCCTAATAACTATGCTCGGAGAGTGACATGCACTCGTTGGTACTACGTCTACGTGCCGACAACGGTGGGTCAGGGCAGGTGAAAATGACTCCAGTAGTAATAAAGTCGTCTGGTTCCATAGTTCCATCCCTCGGCTACTCTTCCACGGTTCATAAATCAACACAAAGCGCACTATCTCCGTTAACTCTTTTTGACGTACACTTGTTACGTGTTATACGAATGACTTGCGACTCAATTCATCTTGAAATTAAACTTTCTACTGTTTCTCGACACATATCAATGATCGTATCATATGTCTCAAATCGTTTGAGGACCCGGACCAAGGATTTTATCCCTTTAATATTTGGTAGAGATTTATTTTGAAATCACACTTCGCATCATGTTTGAGCACATCGCTCTAACTTGTACGGACACGCAAGATATTACATCAATCAAATCTTTATCGGATGGCTACGTACGAGTGATGTTGGGCCAAGAAAATTTCCTCACTCCAATATGCATTGTAGAGATGAACGGCGCCTACGCTATCGATCTGTATCACGCCATCACCCGACACCCCGTGAGGAAGAAGGGGAAGAGGAAGACCTCGCTTCCAACTTCCAAGAGGCTTCGAGTCGTCCGAACATGAAGTATTTAGTTTGTGTCGGTCTGGGCTGGGCTTCCTTTCGAAGCTGCTTTCTTCTTGGGCCAGATTGGCTTAATATTTCCCTAGATCGGTGGGTGGTGGCCTGGTGGGCGATAAAGGAAACACTAACAAACATAGATTTTCCACATAAAAAAACATATGTTTACCAAGAGTATCCTATTTTTTCCTCCCAAAAACATATAGTTTTGTAACTCCTAAAAAGATATTGGTAGGAAAAAAGAAGGTCATCTCCAAGAGTTTCTAATAATCCACTCCTAAAACATAGAAGACAATTTTACATCAGGAATCCTATACTATTTTTAAATTATCGGAACTACTTTAATATATTCTCTCTCGTACATTTGCATCAGGAACCCTTTTCTACCTTTTATTTTTTTTCCACGCCCTTCCACCTTTAGATTGACCGATACGCACAGGATCCGCGAGACAGCTACTACGCGCAAAGTTACGCGTGACGGGGGAGGATTTACCAAGTGCGTAAATTTTATGAGCATGGATTAGAAGTTGTTGGAGAGGTGTTTTTTTCTCATCTTGCTAAAAAAACAAGGATTGAGAAGGGAAATAGGGTACTCTGGAGATGCTCTAAGGGGAAAAAGTCATTTTAACCCTTAACCTTCGTGGTCTGATTTGCTTTCAATTTTTAAAACCATGTATGTTTTTTATATTATTTTTTGAGAATTACGCCCACAACACACACAAACTCACCCCTATGAACCCATGTATGCAAAACCTACCCCCTATGAGCACCTCTGAAGGATTGAACCGACAAATCTCGAGATTCATAAAGTCATCACTGGCGCCTCGCTGTCGATGGGACGTTGCCTACAACTGAAAGCACAGCGCCGTTAAATTCTGGATTAAATCCAGAAAAATACGAGCACACGTGTCAAGTCGAGGACTTGAACCCGGGTGGGCAAGTTCCACCACAAGGAATCTAACCAACTGATCTATGATCAGTTCGCTATAAGCAGTTTTTGTTAGCGTATCCTACGTGGTGTCACATAAGATAAGAGAAAGGTGAATTGGATTTATGTTAATAATTCAAGGATAGATCAAACTACAAAAAAATCAAGATTTTTTTTGAAAAATATGCAATTAAAAATCATATAATCTAATTCAATCTTAAAAATTCATAGAAATTTTGATTTAGCTAAAAAAATATGAAAATAGTTTCATATCTTTAAAATAATTCTCTATCTTATAGTGGCTAAATAGAATTGATTGAATCTTATTTAGACTCCTTTTGGTGCTTATTTGCTAGTAGAAGCCCTCGTGATCTATTATAATTAGTCTATATTGACAACCAAGTGACTTTGATGACAATACAAATGTTATGTAATCACATCGTACTTGACACTATTTATTAGTATGAAACATAAGTGTTGCTCGATCATGTTTGTGTCGCTTGATCCTATATGTACAAACATCATATCTCATATGCTACAATCTTGTTTTTTCTGTCATACTAAACTCCATAATTCATTGTATTAACATTTAATTAAATTCAATAGTCTGTAAAACTTAATTTAATATTATTAAACATATGGTGTATGCAACAATGTAGGATAACACAGGAGCTTTGAAAATTTATTCAGAGTAGGGGAGCATCGGCCACTATGGTCCTAATGCTTCTACATAGTTCAGATTATCAACAATTCAACATCGACTAATTATAATAGATATGATAACTTCTTCTAGCAAATAAACACTAAAATGAGTCATCAAGATTCAAAATAATTTCAAGCTAGGCACCTAAGATAGATCATGATTTTTAGAAAAAAAATATCTAAAACTAGTTTCATAATTTTATAAGATTTTAGGACTTTTATTTGCACTGTTTTTCAAATAACAAATATTTGGATATGTTTCATAAAAATATTTTTTTGTGAATTATTAGATTTTAAAAATATTTATAGTTTGATTTCCTCCCTAAACTTTTAACTTAGTTCGATTTATCTCTCCTGTAACTTACGTGGTGTTACGTACGTAGGACGATTGAAGTGGTGCCACTTTAGCAAAATCCGCCATCAGAACCGCCCAAGATGAAAAACAAACGTTTTTAAAAGTTTGGAGTTCAAAAAACCGATTTTAAAGATAGGGGGAAAAAATCAGATGTGTGCAAAAGTTAAGGTGGTTAAAAGAATTTTTTCTCTATTTATATGTGTTGTTTTTAATCATCTTCCTCCTCGATGCAGCAGGTCTTCCACCAACCCTTCTGGCGTGCAGCCTCCGATGTCTTTACGAACTTTTTGGTTAGCTCGACAACAGCTCGTTCAAGATATCATACCAATGAGCTCAGCTCCTGGTAGGGAATTTTCCTGTTACATAATGGCGACGATTTGATTTAGTCTCCATGAGAATTATGAAAAAGGAAAAAAAAAGTTTTCGTCGGATCTTGCAGAGACTAAGATATTGAAGCATTTTCGTCCTTACTTCGAACCAGATCTTTTGCAGGTAGCCTAACACATACTCCCTCTGTCTCATTTTAACTATCGTTTTCATTTTTTTCGAAAAGTCCAACATACACAACTTATATATACAAAAGATATTATATTTATAGTACATAATTAGTATTATTAGGTAGATTGTTGAGCTGTTTCATAATAAATTTTGGAGATATAAATATTGCTAATATTTTTATAGTAGTTAATTTTTTTTAAAAAAAATTGATGAGCACGATTACCACAACGATACATAAGGACACCCTATCCTTTTCCCCAACGTAGCACAACTGCCGCCGGTGACCGGCGCCGTCGCTACAGCCTACAGCCTACAGACTCGCGAGTTCATCGTCCCGGGACTCAGGGGCTCGGGGTAGGCCAGCCGCCCGCGGCGGCTGGGCGCGAGCCTACACGCAAGTCACGTCCGTGTTCGTGCATCCCCAGTGGCCCGGTGCACAGGTTGCCAAGGGTGTGGACAGTGGACAGTGCCTCTACTGTTGCAGGGGTTGGGCGTATATATGAGCACCGAAGGACCGGCTCAACGGGGCTTGAGATGAGACCATACGCAGCCGCCACCCCCCAACCTTGCTCACCGTACTTCATAAATTGGCCTACACGGGAAAATAGAGAAATTTATCTTTGACAAAACCAAACATAATAAGTTTTCGAACAAAGAGAGTACCTTGGCATTATTTTCCATACGTGTTACGTAATGAGTGAAACATCAGGTAGTGAAGTCTCATTCCACAACAGCTAATGTGTCGCAATTTTGTCTCCGCAACTAAAGTTTTTATGCATAAATGACGCACCTACCAACAATATAAGAAAAATAGCCATTTATGTACCACCGACCTGCAACTAGTAACCATTTTTTATTTGCTTTATTTTAGTATATCATGGTATAGAACAAGAAACAAGGAGCTTCTTATAAACCCCAAACAAACTGGGCTTCACCTCAGATGAGCTGCACTGAAGTGTGAAAGAGAGAGCAGACCAGAGCAGGCAGAAGGGGACGGAAAACGAGGGCGAGATGGCTGGACCGACATGATGCACGCGACAAACCAGAGTCCAGAGTCTAGCATGTTTTTTCCCCCTTACCCTCGAGGGAAGCCGTTCGGGAACCTGTTCCTGCACGGCTAGCTTTTGCGGACTGTGGTTAGTGCTGACGAGAGCCGGCTCTTTTTTTCTTCTTTTGTGTGCGCTCGCATAAAATCTAGTGTACTAGTAAAGAAGAAGACAGTCAACCATTTTGATGTGAATCGTTGACAGTTGAGCAGCCACCAGCCACCATAGGACGTTGGCGTGTTCAGTTTTGATTATGAACCAAACAATAACATGACACAAATAAAATGTGATGCGTGCTTAACTTAAGGGGTGGCAGATCATGGCTCTACCTAAACAAATAGCCACAGTGTACTCCCTCCGTCCCATTGAAAGTGTCGTTGGAAAAGCGTGCCCCCCTCACAAACACGTTTCCCGGGCGACACTTTCAATGGGACGGAGGGAGTAGTTTACAATAACACATGGGACAAGATGGTTGTAGGCAAGTTTGCTATCATAAGATCTACAATTTGCATGCCATGTCATAAAATTGAAATCCCTAATGACGCATAATGATTTCTTTTTATGGATCACACGATTTAGCGACCAATGCCTTTAGTGTTATTGGCGTAACGGAGAACTTATCATGGGAAGCCTATGCACCTTCAATGTCATCTTAGCTCCATGGGACATATGCCTTTTCGTTTTGTGTTTTTAACTGAATGTTGCTGTAAATTATTCTTTTTAGGTTTTATAAAAAATATATGAGTGAGTACATATAGCCAACTAGTCATGTAGATGTACCGTTGTGTGCATGCAAGCACCTATGCAAGATAACACTGATTCTCCTTGAAAATTAAGGGGGGCGCACTAGCCGTCTTGTTTGACGTTGGCATGTCAAATTTTGGTTATGAACCAAACAATAATCGGCAAATTAAATGTGGTGCACGCTTATCTTATGGCATGATAGATCATGTCTATAGCTATACGAATAACCATAGTAGTTTAGGACTTGTTTGAATCACAACTAAATTATTATAATATGAATTATGAACTATGATAGCCAAGATGTTTGGATTTTATGGATTATTATGATTGGTTATTCTTAGTTCAAGTGAAAAAAATACTCTTAATCACCGAAAAGTAGATCCGAGATGGATTATAGGATTATTGTAACATGGTGTCGTGATGCAATAACCCACCTGGTGATCTAGCCTCTTTAGATGACAATTAAATTATGTTAGTTGATTATTATAACCACAGCACAATAAAGACACATGAGACAAGATAGCTGCAGATAAGTTTATTTGCTATCCTAAGATCTACAATTTTCATGCCATGTCATAACATGTTTTCTTTTACGGATAAACATAATTTAGTGATCAATGCCTTTAGTGTCATTGGCCTTATCATCTTCTACCCTTTATGTTGTACGGGGAACTTATCTTAAACTGGGTTCAGTGTCATCTTAGCTCCCACATGGGATATCGGCTTTTGTTGTGTGATTTTTAACTAATAGATATAGTTGTGAACTGACCATTTTTTTAGGTTTAAGTAGGAGTATGTGTCTTATCCGTGAATGTCCCCCGGAGGGGAAGGCTTTGTCATCCATTTTGAACCAAACAAACACATTGGCATGTCATCCATGAGCAAGTCTTTCCACGAGTAAGCAACAGCATAAGTGTATAACAAACATCGAAAGACTAAAATAAAAAACTGGCTGCGCGTAACAAAGCCTATGCTGCTATGCCCATAGCACACGGCGAGCAAGACAGATATAATATGGCACCACACCACCAGAGCCAAAAAAAAATGCGACAACAACTTTTGGTCCCGTCCCCCGTGTCAGGCCAAGCACCTATAACACGACAAGAGTCCCCGACGCGACATGATGAAAGCGAAAAGCCAGCACAACACATTGCGGCCATGCCGTGCGCGTGAACATTTCGTTTGCAAAGGTGATTGAGGAGAAATGACGGATTAGCCACCCACGGCCACGGGCCACGGCGGCGCACTTATCCGCGCTCCTCACAAACGGCTAAAAAGGCGCACTTATCCCGGGCTGCCCGCTTGCTTGCTCGGCTTGGGTGGACGACGGTCAGGCCGGGCGGGCGACGGGCGACGAGCGTGAGACGAGTGCGAGGACGCGGCCTGCTCGTGCTCGGGCACTCTCGGCTCGCGCTCGACGTCAACAAGATAGCCGATGGAATCCGCGGCGGCGCGAATGCGACAGCAGGTCCACACCACCCCGTGACCCCACCGGCGATTTGCGCGCGGATCACATGCGTAGCGACAGCCTCCTACTCCCTCCCTCGAACTGTGGGCTGCGTCACTGCGTGCGGGGATAGGCTCGTCATTTCCCCCGACGCCACCCTTCATAAACGACCCTTGATAAACCCTACGGCTAAACCACTTACAGGCAGCCGCCCCAACCGGCCACCGAGCAAGCCCGCTCCGCCCGCGGCCCGCCAAGTGCGCACTTCCCCCAGCAACCCCCCGCCACCTTTAGCGCCCGACGGCATGTCTGTCGCCTCCTACCACCTGCGGCCGTCGCCGGCGGGCCCGGCGCGGCGCACGGGCTGCGCCGCGGCGCCGCGCGTGTCGCTCTGGACAGCCGGTGCCTCGCCCCCGTACCGCGGCCGCTGCACCGTCGTGGCGGCGGCGGCGCCTGCCGCGGGCGCCGGCGGCGGCGAGGCAGCCTCGGTCCCCGCCGCCGTGTCATCGGTCCCCGCCGCCGTGTCAGCGGTCGCCCCCGCGGCCGCCGCCATGGACAAGTAAGCGCCCCCCTTGCCCGCCGAAATGCTGGCTCCTTGTTTCTCAATCTCTCGCGGCGCGCGGGCCTCGTGTTGTTTTGTTCGCGCACGCGTCGCTTTGTCTGTTTCTATTCTGAGTCTTTTCGGTGTATACCATTATAAAAGTTCATAATTCCTTCTTTGTCCCTGGAAAAGTTAGGTGGACTTAGACGCTAATTTTTTTCCTCCGTGCAACTACCGTCAGATTGGACAGTGTACAACGGTAGTAGCGAAAAGTCAAAAATACTCTTAAATCTAAATATGCTATTAATTTTTTTTAGTATCTTAACGATTTTAAATAAAAAAACTTAAAACTAAAAAATTGTAGGTCTCGGCGAGATCTACCATTTTCATATAAAAGTTATCTTCATTTAATTTTGTAAAAAAATATATTATTTTTCTAAAACATATTAATCATATCGAATCATATCTTTTTTGCAGAATTAAATAAAGATAATTTTTATATAAAAATTATAGATCTCGACGAGATCTATAACTGTCTAGTTTTAAGTTTTTTCATTTAAATAATTAAGATGCTAAAAAAAATTAATAACATATTTAGATATAAGGGTATTTTTTATTTTTCATACCTGCAGTTTAACGTCATCAGAGCCTAATCTGACAGTAGTTGACAGTAGTGGTATGGAGGGTAACAAAAAGTTTGAAGCAGTGACGCTGAAGTTCACCAAACTTTTTCAGCGGCACGTAACGAATTGCGAACTTTTATAATGGCATACACGGAAAAGACTCTATTTTCCTGTTCTGATGAGGCGGCTCGGATTCCTGGCGCCAAATGCAGGGTGCGGCGCCACACGATTTTGGTGTTCGTCGGAGACGAGAGCGGCATGATCAACCGGATCGCCGGGGTCTTCGCCAGGAGAGGCTACAACATCGAGTCGCTCGCCGTGGGGCTCAACAAGGACAAGGCCCTCTTCACCATTGTCGTCTCCGGGACCGACAGGGTGCTTAACCAAGTCATTGAGCAGTTCAATAAGCTTGTCAACGTCCTCAGTGTGAGTCTGCCTTCTCAAAATTTAGCAGAGTCACCCGAATCCATACTTGATTTTGGTGCCCCCGGTTTGAGCACTTGGTGACAATTCACTAGTACAGTGAGATTTTGTTCCATGAGTTTAGCTCGCCCGAATCTTCTGTCCTTTTTATTCTGTTATAGGATCGTTTCCACTTTCGTGGAGCATCTTTTGTATAGCTAGACAGAACATGCGGAACCTTTTTCTTTCCTGATTTGGTCATAATCATCTTCAAAGTATTCTTTTCCCTTCCCCCCTAGAATCGCTGCCAGCCTGACAGTCATGTCAACGTCAGGGACATACTCGTACTCCTTTCTAGGGGATACCTCAAATGCAACATCATTATTATACGCCCTGTATTATGTTTATGTAATGGACTTTCTGTTTGTGCACCTGTGCTGTGTATGGTAACCACAGTTGCTTTGGTTAATCATTTGAAGAAAAAAATAAGATACTTGACTTCATTATTCTGACTATGTGGTAGTACTCATTTAGTTCAATTTTAATGCTACCCTTTACATGTCTATATCCTATAACCTAAAGCAGCCTTTCAGTTAGGAGTTATTCTGAGTTTTCTTTGTTCTTGCGATTTGAAGATGCTGATTTCTTGGGGAAAAGATTTATTGTTCTCTCTGAATATACTATGCAGATATTACATTGCTTTACTTTCCTTCTGAATTCTTAGCCAGAAAAACTTCATGGATTACCATTCCTTCACTGTTTGTGTCAACTAAACATTTAGATGGTTTTAACTACCATGCTATTTTCTCTTTGAAAATTATTTGCTACTACTATTTTGTTGCCAGCTTGCATTAAGAGTAATATCAATTACAGGTCGAAGATTTATCTAAAGAACCTCAGGTTGAAAGAGAGCTGATGCTTATAAAACTAAACGTTGAACCTGATCAGCGCCCTGCGGTATGATGTAGCGATGAGTTAGTCTTTGTAATTCAAAAGTTCAGTTAGCATCCTGTACTCATGATTCTCAATTGCATGGTGAGCCTTACAATGGTGCTTCTTGTCATGACTGACAGGTCATGGTTTTAGTTGATATTTTCAGAGCAAAAGTTGTTGATATATCTGAGAAAACACTTACCATAGAAGTAAAAACTCAATCTCTAGCTAGTGTACATATTTTGATTGGTATCCATTTTCCTGTACTGAACTGTATGTTTAATGGGCATTTGACCAATGCTAGGTAGCTGGAGATCCTGGCAAAATTGCTGCAGTGCAGAGGAATCTAAGGAAATTCGGAATCAAAGAAATTTGCAGGACAGGAAAAGTAATTTCTAATGTTCTTTCCTTGCATGGACACATTTTTTTTCTGTAATGCTAATTTAATGCCCTATCTTCTTAGATTGCTTTGAGACGTGAAAAGATTGGTGCAACAGCCCGTTTCTGGCAATTTTCTGCTGCTTCTTACCCAGACCTTATAGAGGCATTGCCGAAAAATCCAATTACATCGGTAAATAGGACAGTGAATGGCAGTTTTGGTCAACCATCCAATGCTGGGGTATGTAACCTTTTACTTTTGAAACTTTCTAGAATTTTCTTTTTCTTATATCATGTCCTGCTCTGTTTATAATTTTATACTTAGTTTTGGTCGAATGATGCATATAACCAATTTGAGGTGGATACATTAAACAAAAAAAAAACCTGTGATTTCAGTAATGCCTATTCACTTGAACCAAAAGCAGGTGAACTTCTATGTTAACGGATAAAAGTACCAATAATCACCAGCTGTATTTAAGTAATTACCTGCAGTGATGCTGGCATATTAGTTTTCTGAGTCTAATACGTTTGAACAATTACCTCGTGCCTTGAGAGGGGTTAGTTCACCAGAGTCAATACATTTCCACGGAATGATACTCACCCTGTTCGGCTGCTCTTATCAACACGGCTTATCAGCCGTGGTACAGTGTTTTTCTCTCACAACAAAACAGGCACAGCCGGCTTATAAGCCGCAGAAACAGCCTGCCGAACAGGGTGACTACTTCCAGAAGCTATAAATGCACGGTAATGCAGAATGGTCTTATGAATAATCAACTGGTAACTGAATGTACATATTTAGTATTTGCACATATAAAACAGTAGTACTGATGGGCGAGTCGTGCAGTACCATGACACCTGGTACATTGAACTTGTGTTAACTGTATGTATTTACTATTGTGTTAATGGGAATGTACTGTTGGGTGATACCCACCATAGTGCACAGACATACATAAATAGTATTAACAGGCATTGCAGTCTTAGTCATAGTTCACGTTTGCTCAATGTGTAGTTTGGACTAATACTAATACCATTAATGGTTACAGCATGCTAGTTGTTCAGACTTCCATCGGATGCATTTGATACAATATTACAGTCTACACACTATTCCTGGCTCTTATAACACGTGTTGTTTTGACTTTGGAACTGTCCAGGGTGATGTCTATCCTGTGGAATCTTACGAGAGCTTATCAGCAAACCATGTACTTGATGCTCATTGGGGTGTTCTGGATGATGATGATGATGTAAGTATAGAGATTTCCATCATGTGATTTGCATTTAGAAATGGTAATAATGCTTAACCTGCATGTTTATGTATACTGTTGTTATCTTGCAGCTGCTAATCCCAGTATTGATTTTGTGTGGTACAGGCAACTGGACTTCGCTCGCATACCCTCTCCATCCTTGTGAATGACTGTCCTGGTGTCCTCAACATTGTAACAGGAGTTTTTGCTCGCAGGGGCTACAATATACAGGTTTTCTTTTTCAAAAAGCTCTTTCTTCTTGTTGAATATAGTGCCAGACTAGTTATTGACAAGTGCATACTTGTCAGAGCCTTGCTGTTGGCCCAGCTGAGAAGGAAGGCATTTCGCGTATTACAACAGTTGTTCCTGGTACTGTTGAATCCATTGAGAAGTTAGTTCAGCAGCTTTACAAGCTTGTTGATGTGCATGAAGTAAGCGGCATGTAATTCCTACCAAAATCATTTGTGTTTGCAAATTTATTATGTTAACTAACAAAAACATGCGATTCCTGCAGGTTCATGACATTACCCCCTCACCTTTTGCTGAAAGGGAACTGATGCTTATTAAGGTTTCTGTAAACACTGCTGCTCGGAGGGAAATCCTAGATATTGCCGAAATCTTCCGAGCAAAACCTGTTGATGTTTCTGACCATACAGTAACGCTTCAGGTTGGCATCCTAACATTTTGTGTGTTTCTCCCAGATTTCCATCAGTGCCTTTGCCAACACTGATGATACTAGAGCCAGTTTTAGAAAAAGTGCTGTGCACACTGCACAGCCACAAATTAGATCACATTGCTTTTGTTGATTTTCTGCTGCATAGTACCGCTTGTGGTAACAATAACAACATCATACCCATATAGAAACACTGAATGTTTGACACCAGTACTATTTTTTCATGCTGCTTCATCTAACTTAGATGAAGCAGCATGAAAAAATAGTACTGCTCCAAGCTATTAGCTATTGTAAAACTCTTGCATAATGGATCCCTTATTGATGATTGCAGCTTACTGGAGATTTTGACAAGATGGTTGCACTACAAAGGTTATTGGAGCCATATGGCATCTGCGAGGTATGTTGCTTGTCACTTCACATCAACTTAAGTGTGAAAAGGCAATGTTTGGGTCCTTTGGGATGAATTATTTGATGCCAGAAGTTGTTTTGTTTTCTTCTGAGATTACTTGTGATTGTGAAACAGAATATAAGCAATTGTGGACAATGCCACATGGTTAAATAGTCCTAAATAAAAACTATTCGAAAGTACCCAGTGATGTTCTGTTGCAGCCAATTAGTACTGCCTTTTGCAAACGAGACCATTTCTAAGTTCTGTTAAGACTATAATGAAGCATATTCTAATTTGATTCCTCAGAGAAGCAATTACTGTACTGCTTAAGCTGTCATCAGATTTTACACCGAAAAGCTTATTTGATGTTTTGTACACGGTCCTCACCGTTGTGTTGCACACATGACAGGTCGCCAGAACTGGACGAGTGGCACTGGTCCGTGAATCGAAGGTCGACTCCAAGTACCTACGCGGCTACTCCATTGTAGCCTGGCATTTGTGATGATGGTGGGCCCGATAAAGAGCTTGGTTGGTTGTCATAGAGCAGGCCATCTCGCGCTGGGTTGTGTTGTGCAATTACAGGACTTATTTCTTTTATGTGGTGAACTCCCTGGCCTGCGTGTTCAATAATGTCCTTCCCCCTGTATATGCGCGTTGAGGTTGCATATGTATCCCATCGACGGTCAGAATAAGATGCATAGCGTACCTGTTTACTTCAGCGAAGAGAGATGCAGGCATCGTTCGAAATCAGCTTTGCCTGCGTTTTGTAGTTCAGTTCTATTTATATATACTGTATGGTGATTTCTGATTTGGTGAGAAGCGGAACATGTGGAGTCGTGGACCATCTCCAAATCCACATCGACATCAAACGGCTAGGGTATGGGGAGAAATTATTTTATCCATTAGAAACGGGTAGGTTATGGGTAATATTTATATCTATATCTATACCTAATATTAAAGAGATAAAATTTTTATCTTTTTTTTGCCTAGCTCATTCTATTAGACCCAACCGAGGCAAAATTTCTCTTTTTTTTTTCTTCTAGCCCATTCTATTAGACCCAACCGTTCTCACTCGCACGCTTCTGGCTTACTCCCTTGTATCTAGCTTCTTCTCAATGCCATCGCTCCTCTCGTCGTTTCTCTCACGTTTTCTTTACGCGACCAGTATGGCATGCGCCGCCGCCACCTAGCACAGCGTCCTCCCCACCACCGCCTCCCAGCACAGCACCCTCCCCACCGCCGCCCACCCGTCTTGTTGCGGCGTTGCGCCACCGATGACCACTCCTCGATGCCCTGGGCTCCGGCGACCCTACACCCCCACGTTCTCGGCAGCTTTGCGCCTCGCCCGGTTCGGGCATCGGCGACCCTAGGCCTGCTCGCCCCCATGGCTCCACGCTCGTCGTCCTCCACCCAGAGGAAGACGCTGCGGGAAGCGACGGAGAGTGGGTGGGCACTGGTCTCCTACGATGACGGAGGTGCTGCCACAGGGGAGCCAGCTAGCCAGGTCCCAGTGTAGCGAGTTGGAATCAGAATCTAATCCAACGAAGACACCAGCTCGGATTAGGTCACTAGGACAGATCGGGAAAAAATTCCATGGTAAGTTCGACAAGAACTCCACTATTAATATAAACTCCTTCACTTTTTTCTCTATTTATATATAGATTAGAGATCTCTGTTGAAAAAAGTGCCTCGTTCATTTTTTCCCTAATTATATATAGACTAGCAAACATGCCCGTGCGTTACAACGGAGAATAAAAAACTATCAAACATAATGAAAAATAACGATAAAAATAGCAAGTGTCTATTTATGTTTTACATATTCTATAAAATTAAAATCTATAATTTATGCTATTTGTGATGACTATGACATTCATAATATGAGTTAATGTCGGCAATGATATGATAATATTCTATTAACCGTGACGTCCGACTCTAAGCCCGTGTCTAGACGCAGCTCCCCGCACTTGCTCCGTGCCGCACGCCCCACCCACTCAGATTCCACGCCACTCTAACGACTCGCCCCACCCCCACCCCCCACGCCTCCACGCGAGCTTGTGGCGCCCGAACATCACCAGCATCGAGAAGAGGAGACACCTATGCGAGGTAGCAGAAAGACGAGGAGGGAGATGCAACACCCGATCTACTTTTAAAACATTCAAATAAAACATTTGTAACATAAGTTCGAAATAGTTGAAACACTTACAACATGCATGTAAAAACACCTAAAAACGCTTGAAAAAACCATTGCAACATATATGCAACATCTAGATAAAACACATGTAACATATGTGTGAAACACATTCAACATCCAGATAAATACACTTGTAAACATACGTCTCAAAAATAGATAAAACATCTAGAACAGACGCTTACAACATACATGTATAGCCATTGCAACATATGCAACATCTCGATTTACTTTTGCAACATCCATATGAAACGCTTGCAACATACCTCTGAAATATCAGAAACACTTGAAACATACACTTGCAACATGCGTTTTCAAGCGCAACATTAACTCGCTGCTTGGACGAATGGAGGCTTGTTGATGCGGAGCTCAACGCTAGCTCGGAGCTCGATGCCGCGGAGTCACATGGAGGGTGCTAGTGGGCGGGCGGCTGGGCGTGGCCCGAAGAGTGGCTGCGTCGCTCCTGGCAACAAGACAAGCGGGCACGGTCCCCGCGGCGAGGCACCCCCACGGTGTGCTGGAGAAGGGGAGGCAGTGGGCGCGCGACCTTGGGAGCCTTCTGCTAATGTTGCTTCTCCTCCGTCAGTGGCGGGGAAGGAGGAGGGATGGCAGAGCAGGAGGCGGTGACGGCGCGGAGTCAAGTCGGAGGAGGGAGAGGAGCAGGAGCAGGGAAGAGAGCGAGGCTAGGGTGAGCATGAGCAGCAGCACCGGAATGGGGAATCGGCATCCTTAGATGGAGAAGCCATGAGGGGTGCATCGGGGGAGCACGCATATTGTGCGGAAGGGGCACGGACGAGGCGGATGCCGTCCATCCAGACGCCCTGATGAGAGCATTGTCGATCTGTAATTCTAGTATGTGATTAAAATAGGCAAGAAGTCAGTTGCCGACATTTCAAGAATTAGTCTCTATCCAAAAAATTGTGACGGGAGATCTCTTTGGATTTTTCACATGTCAACTCTTCCTAGATGGAATTATAAAGATACATATTTAGATGGGATTAGACAATAAAGTGCTCAAGCTTTCGGTTTATGGTTTGATTAGTTGGAACTTCGGTGATCCATAAAAGAATAATCTTGGTTTTTCTAATCTACTATATGGTCTATATCAAGGATTTGATGGTGATAATCTTTATTTTCTAGATAAAGATTAATAGTCTAAAAGGACGTAATGTTGTATGTATTATGTGTTTTTAACTTTACGAAGAAACCACCGGTGTGTAGAGGAGAAAAAACAGAAAACAGAAATGCACGGACAGAAAGAAGGGGGAAAGAAGAACAGAACGAAAAAAACAAAGAAGAAAAAACTGAAAGCAGAAACTCATGCCACGGGAAAAAGGAAGAAAAATAGAAACTGGAATTCCATATGGAAAGGGAGAAAAATAGAAGCTGTGATTCCGTACAGGAAGACAGGAGGTGACCGAAAAAAAAGAATTAGAGAAATGGAAACAAAACGACCGAGGCTACTCGTTTGCTAGGCTGAAAAGTCATGGCTGAAAGTACCGTTTGCTGAATTGTTGGAAGAGACAAATATTGTTTGTTGGCTGAAAAAGTACAGTTTATAAGACAAGCGAATAGGGTGTAAGAACAAATGATTTTTTTTCTTTTTCTCTTTTCTTAATTCTTTATTCTTCTTTTTTTCTTCATTTTTTCCTCTCCTTTTTCTACTCACGCGTCTCTCTTTTCCCTTGTCCACCGATGGAGAAAGGATAGTTGTCTCATGGATATGGAGCTGACGAGGGCCAACCAAAAAAAAACAAAACGGAACCTGAGGGCAGTCCCAATGGAGCATTTATGGTAGTTTTATTTATGAGAGTTTCTATCTATCTTAATTATCTCGATAATTCAGCAATTTGCTGATGTGGCAGTAGATTTATTACGAAGAGACAAGAAAAAACTGAGAAACGGTTTCTTCCGAATGAAACGGAGTCTGACTCTCATACCAATGCGCTAAGAAACGATGGAATCACCGATGGGGAGACTCGACTCGTTTCTTCCTCCTCTCACCCAGATCCCTTGCGCCGCCGCCGCCGCCAATTTCCCTAGCGCGCTCTGGTTTCCTCCGTTCCCGCGCGCCCCCTGGTTCGCTCTGGCGGACTCGGAGAGCCCCGCGGCAGCGGATGCTCAGGCCAGGCGCGCCAAGCCTCACACGTCGGATGGTGAGATCAAGCATCAGCACGTTGTGTCATCCTCGTCGGCTGCAATGCTTCTCGGTGGACTCCGCGGCGGATGCGTGCCTCGGCGGCTGCTTCGCGTGCCTCACTAGCAAGCAGCAGCGTCACTGGCAAGCTCGCCCCGGTCGATAGACACGAGGACCACGCTGCCGGCCTCGAAGAGTCGACTCGCCCTGACCATGGACGCGCTCGTCAAGGGCAGGAGGCAGGGTAGGAGGCATAGCAGCCACAGCATAGGTGTTGGCCTCCATGAGGCTTTCCTGCACTACTCTGCACTCCATCGTTGAACCTATGCACAGGCGTTGGCCTCCACATGGCCGCCGCGCTCGCATGCCGGACGCACTCGCTAGCGACGGCCGCGCTCGCCTGCACCGCCGCGCTTCATGCCGGCCGTGCTCGCCCGCAACAGCCATGCTCGGTAGCACTGCCGCGTTCGTCCGCGCCGCCGTGCTCCGCGCCAGCCGCGGTTGCTAGCGACAGCCACGGTCGCCTGCGCCATCCGCGCTTGCTTGCCGGCCGTGCTCGGCCGCGACGGCCAGGCTCGCCCGCCGGCTCCTCGCGTGCCCGCCACCTCGCGCGTGCCTGCGCCGCGTGCGCTCGCCCTCCGGCCGACTGCGCCTCCACGTAGCGAGCTAACCGCCCTGCGCGCCCGCTCGCTGGCGCCTCGCCCGCCCGCCCGCGCTTCTGCACTCGCCCACCGGCGCCGCGTGCTGCTTCTCCGGTGCCGCATGCTGCTTCTCCGGTCTGGATTTGGTTGGTAGAGAACGAACGGAGAGTGGGGAAAGGGACAGGGGAGAGATAATAAATGTCAATATTTATGGGGAAAGGGATAAGGGAGATATAATAAATGTTAATATTTATTATTAGAAGACACTACCACTGTGAGATGGTTTCTATAGAGAATTTTTACTGACATGGTAATCGTGGAAACCGTGCATAGTTTCTACCATTGGGACTGCCCTGACACAAACACGGCACACAGAGCCCAAAAAAATTTGATAACAAAAAAAATTAAGGCAGGAATTTTGCCTTTTTTATATTATATGTTATAGGTATGTTCGTATCTTACAACGGAACTCGATAATCTTAGAATCGGACTCCATATAGGTTTAGACGTGAGCTATTTTAACTCGTATTAGCACATGTTATTATATATATAAGTCCGGACAGAAGAAACTCTCCGTTGTCCGGTAGTTCGAGGAAGATGGAAAAAAAATGGATGAACGGGTTAAATTTTTGCCTCTTTATTATTATGTATAGATTAGAGATCTCGGTTGAAAAATGTGCCATTGGGATATCCTGTTCTCACAGGCTTCCAATCCTTGATCTTGCCGAGCTGAACAAATTCACAACCACAAGAACTGTATAAAGATACTTATTCAGGAAATATAATATTTTGCTAACCACAAGAACTGTATAAAGATACTTACGGGCCAATAACTATGAATAAAAAAATAATGAAAATTGGTTAGATGCTATTTGTCTCCTTTGCTTCAGATATGCAGATTGGTATCTTAGGCATCTGTATATAATTTAAGCTGTGCTAATTGCCCAGTGGTTAAATTGCTTTATCTAGGTTAATTTGCTCATATTATCGACAGAGTTGATGAAGGTTACAAAGGTTTGGTTTTCTTTGTGCTTTGCAGGGAACAAAAATGGTCTATAAGCATTTGGCCACACTGTACTTTGTTTTTGTCTTTGATAGCTCTGAGAATGAGGTTGTCATGCTCGATCTCATACAAGGTAATCTAATGGTTTATTGATGAAAGGGGAGAGCATTCTCATTTTCTAAGAAACGAATTATATTCAGTGTGTTATCATGCCATTCATCTGTTTGGTGTGTCTTACTCCATAACCATTTAGCTATTTATTGTGCTTCTTTCAGCATTCAGTTACCCTTGCATTCAGCTTTTTATTCCTTTTTTTAACGTAATGGCAGGAGCTCTGCCTTTCAATTAAGAAGAATCCTACTTTTTATTCTGTGTACTAGGTTAATGCCGTGCGTTGCAACGGAAGCAAAAAGAAATATTATGTTCTGATGATTTTTTCTAGTTGGCACCTAAATTTCTGTCCATTGAATTATGGTTTGAGGTGTTTATTAAGTTGTCAACTGCTGTTGCTTGGTGTTTGGGATTCATTTGGATCGTTTTTAAGTTGTAGTCGACCATGTGTGTTATGCATTTTTGACAGGGTTCTCGTCAGCGCCACCAACAACAAGCAGCATGGCGCTGGTGAAAGCCCTAGTTTAGTTTTGGATAATTGATGAAACATAGGACTAACCTTTGATCTAAGTGTGTGATTTAGATGAGGTAGTCCAATCCAAGTGGCGAAGCTAGATGATGGTCATGGTGAAGGTGATGGCCACAAAAGAGATGGTCAAGTGCTTCACATTTGGAAAAGAAGAAAGAGAAAAATAAAAATGGGCTCAAGGCAAAGGTATAATGATAGGAGCCATTTTTTATTTGCACTCAAGACACTATAAAGGGTGTAAGTGATTGAGAATCGATGGTCGTACTATAAAGAGAAAAAATCTTTGACTAAGCGGTTATCGAGTGCCACTAGGTGACATAATTTTTGCATATGCATTTAGGAACCTAGTGTGCTAACTTTGACCCTTGTAAAATGCTTTGAAAAATGCTAACACAAGTGCACACAAGTTCTACACTTTATGGTTAGCAAGTTGGAAGCAAGGGCGAAGTGGTTGTCGACTTAGAAAAAGAAAAGGAGGAGATGGCAGAGGACCGGACTCTGGCCGCGGGGTGACCGGACTCACCCCGGGCACGTCCGGTCAATTATAGCATGGTGGCGTTGCGTTGGCCAAGAGCGAGGAAGAGCAATCGGACGCAGCGACCTGACGCTGGCCTTGCGTTCGGTCATGTTGTTGAGCAGAGGAGGCGCAACTCGTGGTGGCGAACGGACACTGGAGACTTTGCGCGGCCAGACACGATGCTAGTGCGTCAGGTTGTGCGTGACGTACACTGACGTTGGCTCGGTGAGTGAGACAGTGAGGACTGGACGCCGCGACGTGTCAGTTCACCTTCGACCGGGCGCATCCGGTCTCATTTTCCATGCTCTGGATCGTCTCTGGAAACGATCGGACACCACTTGATTGTGGCAGAACCTCCTAAATAATATGGCCCACATGTACTTGTCATCGTCTTAAAGACCTCTAACAACCATGCATGTGTACCACAAAACTTAAGAACTCTGTCGGGTGTCCTCGGGGAAACCCGAATCATCCACATTTTACAACTCAAACAGGATCAACAAAGGAGTAACTACAGCATTACAACATTTGTTACAAACTTTACATCAGAGTGCGAAAGAATAACAATACATTTACGAATCATGATTAAGTTAACTTTTTACAAACTTAACTTAAATGGCGGAAGTCGAGTAGAACTACAGAAGACAACTTAGGTAGAGCACCTAAGTTAGGAGAAGATAACCAGATTATATCGAACCCACCGACATGACCTGACTAGCAGCACCAGTCAGCACCTGCAAGAGGGGTTAACAAACCCTGAGTACTCAATTGTACTCCGCAAGACTTACCCGTTGAAAAGAAACGGCTCCAAGGATATGCTGGCTTTAAGGGAAGTAGTAGAGCTAGAAAAGAGGAGTTTTGTAGAAAAGCTTACTACAAGTGGATCCTTACTTTCAATGTTTTAGTCAAGTTTTAGCATCAGTTTTAGTGAAGCTCATCATAGATAGATTTGCACCTATTCTATCTCAATCATTTGTATTAAGCATCACATCTCATATTTATCTCTTTGCCTCATTTTCATAATCATTATGTACCATTATTAACTATGATGATGAATAGAGAATCGAGTCTCCTTAACCGAGGAGCAGCGACGATTCGAATCGATTATACCCAGCTAGGGATCCCTAACCACACGACATATGTAGGACTCTAACCGACATATATCAACCTTCACTTGGATCCTCCAAAACATGACGACACCTCCAATCCAGCCATTGGCTACGAGGGTACATACTACTCTCGTCATCTCTCCACTCCTAGTGCGCGGTTGGCCGTTCACATGTTGGCATTACCGAGGTCTTAGGCTTACCAGAGCATGTGGCCAGTTGCAAAGTCTCGACGCACACAATTCAATCAACGGTACGGTCCTTAATCGACACAGGCGGAAACACTACATTGAGACTCCTTTCCTAATGTAAGTTACCCGTCCGGTCTCAGCTTAATATTACCATATTCATATTCATATTCATATTCATATGCTCTCATGACCCGTCATTAGATCAGGAGAAGCAAAGGTAAACCTGTTTCTCACGAACGATGAAACCACCATTCGACTTCTACCGAAGTCTAAGCATTACTAAGCATAAGAGATCGACTTACATATATTAGTGGGATATCATCTAGATATAAGTGTAGATCAAGGTAATCATGCAGCAACGGTATCGACCAACTCCTACTAACTTAATGCACATTACACTAAACTTAAAGTATAATAAAGCATTTATGAAACAGAAGAGTAGTTATATGTCCGGGGCTTGCCTTCGTTGCAGAGAAGTTAGTTTTCCCTCAGAGAGTTCCAATAGACACCAACACCTTTGGTGGATGGACCTACCCGATACTTGATCAACACGCATCTTCTCATCTCGTACACTATACGTAATAAAATATGCATGCTTAACATGATGGAATGAATGCCATGATGCGTGATGCATGATGATGAATAAAGCATAGCATACAAGATACGTTTAGAAAGGATAAACATTAGTTATCTACTTGAGTACAACTTTCCTTCACGGTACGATTACAAGCCAACAAGGTTAATTTAAAGGTTAACTAACAATAACTTTGTTTTTACCCAAGAGGTTGCATCTAATAACAAGTTAGTCTATCACAAGACCACTAATTACTTACACAAGAACTCATTAATCAATAATGATCTAAATTAAACACATTAATTATCATTAACAAATCATAGTCAACAAGTTAATCGTGAGCTCAAATAACTCAATAAGATTCCATGGATCATCACATGTTAATGATTCAAGGTCAACAAGAAATCTTAAAGTCACACAAATCCTAAATTATCAAGTTAAACACATGTTTAATTAATTAATTATGACATAAACTAAGAATAAAATAAAATTTATGCAATTAAGCCCAAACTTCTTCTACGGATTAATATTACCCTAAAATAGTACCAAAATTAATTTCATGATTTTTGGACTTTTATTTCAATTACTAAAATTCATGGAAGTTGCATTTAATAATTAATTGAGATAATTAAATCACATACAAAAAGTAATCAAAATTGGCATTTCAGAAAAAAGGAAAAACAAAAACCGTCATAACAGGCCGGCTACCCTCTTCTTCCCCTCGCTCGGCCCACTTGGCCCAGCTCGCAGACGCGCCGACCCAGCGGGCAGCCAGCCCGACTTCTCCCCATTCTCACCCACCCCTTTTCTACCCCACTCTCACTGACTCGCGGGGCCAGGTCAAACTGACCCTGCCCGGCCTTGACCAAGCAGAGGCCGGCGGGTACATGACGGGGATCACCGGCGACGAAGTCTCCGACGACGGGAATGGCACGTATGTGACCGCAGAGACCTGGCGCATCTACCGATGGACTCAAACGGGCGGATTAAGGTTAGTGGTGTGCGCAACCGCGTCCATGGCGGCTCGGCTTGCTCTGACACGGCGGCGCACCATCTCCGATGATGATGACGCGGTAACAACAAAAAGGATGGCACAAACTGCTTCAGAGACTCACCCTAACCATGATGCTCACCCATGCTGAGATGGAAACGAGGCGGAGCTAGGCCACCGGCGTTGAGGGTGGCACGGCGGCCTGAACTGAGGAAGAAGGCGCCGTTCCCACGCGTCCCGTGCACCCCACAAGGATTGGTTGAGCCGATGAGCATCACACCATCAACGTGATGCTAAAACGCAGAAGCTTGAGACCGGAGCTGCTCCATAGGAGCCTGGCCACGACGAGGCAGATCACGGTGGCGCTCTGGCCGTGCGCAAGAAAGACGACGTCGCATGGCCAACTTTGGTGCGGTGAGGCACTGTGGCTGGCTCCAACTGGCGTGCAAGGGGGTGGCGAAGCTAGCTGTGCAGGCAATTGGAGCGAGAGCAAGCAGTGAAGACGAATTTGACCGAGGAAACAAGCTCGATGGCGACGGGAAAGAAGAAGAAAAGAGGAAGATGGCCGGCGGCTCTAGCTTTAAAGCCGAGGTGAGGCAACGGGAGGACGACACGCGCGACAGCCCGGCCATCATGAAGCAGCAGTTGGCGGTCGCGGGCACGCCTGGAAGCGGTTGGAAGGTCGCCGGCGACAGCGAGAGGTGGCGGCATGCGGTTGGAGACGATTTTGAAATATTTACCGAAATGCCACTGGCAAAATTTTATAAATTACTCTAAATTTTTCTATAGAAGTTGAAAATCTGTAAATACAAAAGTTGTTCAATTTTCAAAGTTCTACACCTTTCTCAATATAAACATTTTCCAATTCGGCCTAGATTTTGAAATTTGAATTTGAATTTAAAAGGGGACATTTTCTAGAAATCTATAAATTCAAAATTGCTTTGAATTTTATATTGAAACTTCAAAAACTTAAAACACCAAAGTTGTACATCTAGGTAAGACCTACAACTTTGCTATTCAAAATATTTTTAAATTCTGCCTCTATTTTGAAATTGGATAGGGGAGATGAAAAGGGGTCAAATTTGAGATTTAAATCTTTTCAAAATTACTCCAAATTTTACACTGAAACTTTGAAAACTCAAAACACCAAACTTGTAGCCCTTGAAAAGATCTACAAACTTGGTTTTACACTTTTTCCCAAATTTTGCTTAGATTTTGATTTAATCAAAAAGGGTAAAATCAGGGTTTTGCTTTTCAGGGTTTTCGGAAAGATTTCAAATTGAAACTTGATACTCTATTAATTGGTGTTTATTTAGTGATCACACCATCACCAAGGGCATCATTGAGTCAAGCATCACATGGTTGACAAAATGTCACTCTTGGTTGACCAGTTTTACTTTGGAAATTCTTTTAATAATTCCTCAAATTTGAATTCGAATTCGAATCAAAAAACTTGCGACAAGTTTTGGATTCCAAATTTAAACTCAAACTTGAAGCTCCATTTTAAACATGTTTAACTTACAAATTATTATCAAACCTTGATCCCATATTATAAAGCACATTTAACCCTACAACTTTTATTGAAACAAAACTTTAATTGTGTAAACCAATTCTCATATATAAATTCATAAAGAACCTAATGTATCAACATGCCATCATTTCATGGAATTAACTAAAATACCAGATTTGCAATATGTGAACATGACAAAGAAACATATGAAACATTTCATATGGCAACATTACATATGCAACATAGACATGGTATATGCAACACAACAATGCTATAAATGCAACATATGATATCTATTATTGCAATATGAATGCATTTATGGCATAACACTTGATACTTATGCTTGATGAAGCATCATTATCACATTTTAATTATTTCTTAACATCTGGGATGTGACATTGATGGTGCGTCTGGTCATCACTTGACTTCACGTTTGACTGGCTAGTGACCATTGAAGATTGGTGGATGAGATTCAAAGCACTAACATGTGGAAGGTCGAGGGTGATCGGACGCTGGCCGACCGGGCCTTGGGGTGCATCCGGTCAGCCCGAGAGCTTCCAACGGCTCTCTAAGTTTTGGGGCTCTATAAATAGGAAGGTACCGGCTTGGGGCTCACTCTCTTGGCACTTTGACATATTTGACATCCTTGTGAGCCTAAGCAAACACCTCTCACTCATCTTCATCATTGATTCATCATCATAGTAAGATTGAGAGTGATTCCAAGTGCATTTGCTTGAGTAATTATATCTAGTAGCACTTGGGAATCGTTGTAACTGCGGATTTCTTGTTTTTGTTGGTGGTTGCCGCCACCTAGATGGCTTAGAGCAGTAGAGAAGCTTCGACACGTGTTGGTGATTGTTCATGGCCGACTTCAGTAATTGTGAGGGGTCTTGTATCTTCCCTGGCAGAGAGCCGAAAGGTAACTCTACTGGATTGCTCGTATCATTGAGTTACCTCACTTGCGGGTAGGTTCTTGTGGTGTCCATTTGTTGGATGAGGTTCGTGCAACAACACTTAGCCGCCGAACCACCAAGTATTGGTTGACACAACAGGGACTAGCGTGCCAGCAAGCACGTGAACATTGGGAAAAATCTTGTGTCTCTTGTGTGATTGGATTTCTCCTGGTGATTGGATTGACTTCATATTGTGATTGATTCATTCCTCGACACGGCGGTATAATCACCCTACTCACTTCTTTACATTCTTGCAAACTAGTAGTCAAGCTCTTTAGTATAGTTAGCCTTTGAGAGCTTTTTAGTTTGGTTAGTGTGGCTCTTTAGTTAGTCTTTAAGAGCACACTAGCTTAGTGAGTATTGACCTAGTTTGTTGTGTGTCTAGTGATCATAGCAACTAGAATTGTTGGAATAGATGGCTTGCAACCCTTATAGAGCTAGAGTAAAATTGCATTACGCCATTTGTTTTACTAATCAATCGCTCTAGTGCTTTGTAGAGTTTTTAAATAGGCTATTGAAAGTCCCTAGTTTGGTTTTGGCTAATTGATGAAACCTAAGTACTAATCACATGTGCTTGAGTGTTGATAGCAAAAGGTGATTGGTACACTCCTAAGTTATGGCAAGATGCATGTTGATCATGATGACTTGGTGCCATGCTTGGAGAAGAGGAGATGGAGTGCAATCCTATGGAGCTCAAGGCAAAGGTATAGATAAGATTTGCTTTTGGTGATCAAGACACCATAGAGGGTGTGATCACACTTAGGATCGATAGCCGTACTATAAAGAGGAGAATTTTTTGGGGGCTATTGATCACTTAAGTGCCACTAGATGAGGATTCATTTGCATATGCATTTAGATCTAGTGGAGAGTTAACTTAACACCTTAAAAATGATTGTGAAAATGCTAACACACATGCACATTGTGATGTACTCTTGGTGATGTTAGCACGTTTGCGAAGGCGGTGGAGTTTGAGCGGTAGAGATGGGTTTGGGGCCCTCTCTCCCTCCCACCGAGCTTGCGAGGCGGGATTCAGCGCTTTTTATGGAAGTGAAACGCCTATTTTTCACTACATCGGAGGCGGAGATTTTCTCTAATCCATCGTGGATAGAAACAGAGGCGAACGGGGGTCACAGGGGTGACCAGACGCTGAACCGGGCGCGGTCTCGGTATGACCGGACGCGTCCGGTCAATGGCAGTGGCAGTCAGGCGCGGGTCGCTAGGGTTTTGCACCAGTGCGACCGGTCACTCGCGGGACTGGCACATCTGGTCAGGCACTAGAGGGACAGGGAACGCGAAGGGTCGATCGAACGTGGTTGCGTGTCCGGTCACGATCGACCGGACGCGTCCAGTCATGGTTGGGTGCTTACTGGAATCGACCGGATGCTGGCACTGTGGCGTCCGATCAGTTTGAGCGATGCGTCCAGTCACGTCCCTCAACGCGCGAGCCTTTGGCAACCAGACGCTAGGGCATGTCCGATCAGTTTTGATCGACGCGTCCGGTCACTCTAGCGCGTGAACGAGTATCTTTAAGTGACCGTTACGATCGAACGAACGAGATTCAAAACGGGACACGTGGCAAGCATCGGGAAGGCATGCAGGGTCGACCGGATGCTGTGATCACGTCCGGTCAGTACGCAGGCAGCAACAACTTGTCCCTAACAGCTCTATTCTTTGGGGCTGCTTATAAATATGTGTTTGGCCGGTTTGGGGAGCTCTCTCTTGGACATTTTGACTCTCTAACATCCTCTTGAGCTGAGCGCATCCCCTCCCACTCATCTCTCTTGTTTGATTGACAAATCAAAGTGAGTTTGAGTGATCTCAAGTGCATTTGCTTGTGAGTTTGCATCTAGTTGGCACTTGGGTGAGCATTGGCTGCGGGATTCTTGTTACTCTTGGTGGTTGCTGCCACCTAGACGGCTTGGAGGCAGCGGAGGAGTTGTGGCAATAGTGGTGCTTGTTCTTGGCCACCTCCCGGTGACTTGTGAGGGGTGTTGTGCCTTCCCCGGCGGAGTGCCAAAGACAACTCTAGTAAATTACTCGTGTCATTGAGTTACCTCACTTCCGGTAGGTTCTTGCGGTGCTCCTGGGGAGCTTGGCTTTGGATTGCCAAATAGCCGCCGAACCACGAAGTGGTGGTCGACACAACGGGGACATAGCGTGCCGGCAAGCACGTGAACCTCGGGAGAAAAATTGTGTCACCTTTGTGATTGATTTCTTGGATTTCTCCCGGTGATTGGTCTTCATATTGTGGCGATTGGTTCATTCCTCGACGCGGCAGTATAAAGATCACTTACCTCTCTTTTACATTCCGCAAACTAGTTGTAACAAACTCTTTGGTGTAATTAGTTTTGAGAGCTTGTATTTTTTTGCTAGTGTAGCTTATCACCTAGTTGAGCTCTTTAGTGTAGCTAGCTTGTGAGAGCTCGTAGTGACTTAGCCCTTGATTGTTATAGTGATCATAGTTACTAAGAATTGTTGGATAGGTGGCTTGCAACCCTTGTAAAGGTAGAGCAAAATCGTATTTTGCCATTTGTTATACTAACCTCTTGCTCTAGTGAGTTTGTAGAATTTTTAATAGACTATTCACCCCCCCTCTAGCCATATTTGGACCTTTCAGCTATTCACCCCCTATAGCCATACTAGGACCTTTCAAGTGGTATCCGAGCCGTAGTCACCGTTTGATTGAAGGCTTAACAATCTTGGTGTCAAAAGATGGCTCAAATTGTGTTCAACCATGTGGGGGGCAAACCACCATTCTTTGATGGAACATGCTATGATTATTGGAAGAGAAAGATGAAGATGTATCTTGGTTCAATCAATGACCAAGTGTGGGATGTGACCAAGAGTGACTTTGTGATTCTTGATCAGGACAATCTCACCAACAATGACAAGGCCAACAAGCAATGCAATACAATGGCTCTCAACACCATCTATAATGCCATTGATTCTAAGGTGTTTGAGCAAATCAAGGATTGTGAGAGAGCTAGTGAGGTGTGGAAGAATTGGAGGAAACATATGAGGGCACACCGATGGTGAAGAGTGCCAAGCTATACATCCTCAAGGACAAGCTGACAAGCTTTAAGATGAAGGATGATGAGAGCATTCCGGAGATGTTTCATAGGCTCCAAGCGATTGTGAATGACTTGAAGACATTGTGAGAGAAGATCAATGATGATGATGTCTCTCATCTGTTCTTGATGTGCTTACCTCTAAGATTTGAGACATTAAGATTGATCATCATTGAGGAGGATTGAAGCAACTAACCCCCAACCAAGTACTAGGTGATGTCATGACCTAAGAGACATACCGTGTGGAAAGGAAAGGGGTTGATCAAGATGAGAAGAAGGATGAGGACAAGAAGAAGAAGAGTGTAGCATTCAAGGCTAGCTCGTCATCTAAGAACAAGGACAAGTCCAAGAAAGAAGAATCAAGTGATGATGAAGATGCTAGTGACATTGATGATGAAGCCATGGCTCTCTTTGTGCTTAAGATGGGTAAGTTCATGAAGAAGAAGGGTTATGGTGCAAGAAAGAGAAGAGATGACAACAAGGAGTATGTGAGAAGATGCTACAAGTGCAAGAGCAAGGATCACGTTGTAGCGGATTGTCCCTACAATAGCGACAATGATAAGGATGACAAGAAGAAAGAAAAGGAGAGGAAGGAGAAGAAGGAAAAGAAGGACAAGAAAGAGAAGAAGATGATCTTCTAAAAAAAGAAGAGTGGAGGCTATGTGGCAACTTGGGATAGTGATGGCTTATCCGATGATGGTGATTCTAGTGATGGTGACAAGAAGTCTCTCAAGAAAGCACTAGCAAGCATCACCATCAACAACAAGCCCTCCATCTTCGACACAGAGCCCTTTTCTAGAGACGTACTTAATGTTCCTTCTTGAATAAAGTGCAGATATTCTTTGAAAACATGGTTAAGAAGAAGAAGGCTGAAATTTCCGATTGGAAGGATAGAAATAAGTGGACCAGTATTACTTTCAAGCCTGATCTTGCAAAGTTTGGTATGTCTAAATTAGATGATGATATTGTTGGCCTCATGAGGAAGAGAGTAGTTGATTTTGCAGGCTTGCTTAGCAACACTGTGACTGTCAAATTGGATAGAGAAAAGCTGCATGTAAATAGCTTCGTAGATTTGTACATTCACTCAGCTTCCAAGGACATACCTTAAGCACCCCAGGTTTATAAAGTTTCTTGTCACATCCGCAAATAAAACCTATATTGTCTCTGATGACATTCTCATTTCTTTTAGGATACATGAGATTGTAAATGACAGGTGGGAGGTATGTGTGTGTCTAAGAAAAGGGCAGCAGTTTGACGAAAATCCAATATCACGAGCGTTCACTAGTTTCTTGGGCAGCGAACGACGAATGAAAGACACGTGTATGCCGCTCCCCTCCCTCACATGCTTTTTCAATTGCTGATGTCATCCTAAAAATACAATATATGTATTTAAAATGCTATAACTTCTAAACGATGTATCTGTTTTTAGTTTTGTATGCACCTATGTGGTCTACGCGACGAGGTAAACAAAACTAGACCCCACTTGCATATGTTTTAAAGAATTCTTTTCAGTAGCAATTTATGTGTATTAACTTATAACATATAACTTATAACTTATACAGATAAGTTGTATTGATAACTTTTTGGTGGTCGGATTCATTGGGTGGCATGGCTATATTTGCACGGACGTTCATTTTTTTTTTATTTTTTTCTCTACCATTTTTTCTCTTTTTTGTTATATATTTATAAGTTATACTACCATAGTTTTCAAATTTCTACTAATATGTTATGATATTAATTTGTATATTGAAGTTCTTGAATATAAATTATACGTCCAACTTTACATTTAAGTCATTCATCAAGTTATATATCTAAGTTATACAAGTAAGATATACATAAAAGTTTTGTGTATAAGTTTTTATAGCTTCCTATGAAATTATATTGATAAGTTTGTTTTGTAAAATATTATACATAAAAGTTAGGAAAAATTTGCTCCTGGACACACAAAGTGACCACGCTTTGCTGCTGGACATGCAAAATAAAGCGATTTGCTGGAGGACACTCTGGTTCTTGACAAATTTGCTGGTGGACACTCCGCCTAATGAAATATTAATTTCTAGTTTTTGAGGAGAGAGAAGGACAGTAAAATGTCCTTTTTCCCCTGCCCCTTTCTTCTACCTTGGTCCAGCGCGAGGTTGAGGATGGCGTCCAGCGCCAGCACGACGTCGCGGTCCAGCGCCTTCCCATCCTTGCCCTCCACCCGCTGCGCCGCGACGCCACCCGCGCCCAACCTTCGCTTGCGCATCGTCCTCCACCCGTTGCGCCATGATGCCACTCGCGCTCGTCCTCCATCGGAGCGCCCCGCGCGTCTGCGCGCTGCCATGGCCGCGCGTCGGGCTATGGAGCGAGCTGAGCCGGTGGGATGCGGGGGAGGGGCATGGCCGTTGTTGCATGGAGGAGGGGCCATCGGACCCAGGGTGCCGGTGTGACGACCTGGGCGCGGCCAAGCGGGGCCGTCAGGGCTCATCGAGCAGGCACGGCCGTCGGGCCACGAGGGAGCGTGGTAGCTAAGACGCGCTCGAGTAGGCACGGCCACCGAGGCAAGGGTGAACATGGCCGTGGCGTGTGCGAGCACGACGCGCCCCTCACTGCGGCTAGCTTGACCTGACGGACGAAGCGGAGGTGGAGCAGATGGCATTGCCGGCGTCGATGGTGAGGACGGCGGCGTGAACCGGCGGCGGGGTCGTCATTCCTGCGCGTCCTGCATGGGATTCATGAAACTGGCGTGCTGATAAGCTTCACGGGGACACGACAAACGTGGCGCAAAGGAGGAGAGGGAGAGAAGTGCACTGGAGAGACCTGGCCATGGCGGAGGTGCTTGCGGCGGCGAGGACGAGAAGCCGCGGCGAACGTGCGTGTAGGGGAGCGGGCCGAAGGCGGAGTCCGTGGCTGTGGCCGCGTCCTGCATCGTATGCGCACAGCGAGGCATCACCCTCCCGCAGGCTGGGGCCGCGTGGCCGCACGCCGGCGAGCCGCGTGCCCATGCGCCGGTGAGCCGCCTCACGCTGTGTGCGTCACGGGCATCAACGACCACTATTCTCGCCTCTTCCTCTTATCCGCACCGCCAAGCCCTCTCTGCCGCCCTAGCTCGCCGTGCCACCACTCAGCCACCGCCGCTGGTCTACACGGCATGCGCAACCGAGCGGGGCTGCGCCCACCCCATGTTCCATGACCTCTATCAGTGGGGCCGTGCTGCCGAAGCTGTGCGTGTTGTCAATGCCGTCCGAGGCCAGCCCCGCCGTTGGCGTGCCCCCACGCTGCCACTCCGCTGCCACAGGAAAAAGGAGAGAGGAAGAGGAAATATGCAGGGGTATTAAGGACATTTCGCCGCTCTTCTCTCTCCTCCAAACCTGGAAATGAATATTTTATTCGGTCTGGTGTCCACCAGCAAATTTGTCAAGAACCAGAATGTTCTCTAGCAAATCACTTCATTTTGCATGTCCAGCAACAAAGCACGGTCACTTTGTGTGTCCAGGAGCAAATTTTCCCTAAAAGTTATGCATATAACTTTCTCACTTAGTAAGTTATAAGTATAAATTATGTGTGTAATTTTGTCATGTTGAAGGTATATGTTGAAGTGATATGTATAAGTTATGCGTTGAAGTTTGTTCCAGAAGTTATATATAAAAGGTGTGAGTATAACATTATAACTTTGCAAAAAAATAAAGTTACAGAATTCTTTTGCCAAAAATAGAAAAACTTTTCAAAAAAGGAATGTTGCGGAAATTTTTTTTTGCCAAAAATGGAAAGTCGCGGGGGTTGTCTGATCGTTCACCGGATTTGAATCTGCTGAACGTTCGCTGGTTAGTGGTGCCAGGTAAGTCTGGATTATGTCCATGCGAGTAGCTTCTCTGTTGTGATTTAAGTGACCTACCTAAATAGTTCTTTGTTTGTTGCAGATCACCTTTGTCAACCAGTTTGCAACAAGGGGTGGAACTCATGTTGATTATGTGGCTGACAAAATTGCCACCCATGTGGCAGATACAATGAGTTAGATGCTATGTTCAAAGCACAAACCGTAAAAAACCATTTATGAATATTTCATTAATTCTTCCGTTGATAACCTGGCCTTCGATTCACAGGCCAAAGATATATTAATATCCCCAATTGTAAGCTTTGGATCAACGTGTGAGCTATCTCAGAAGGAAAGACGGTATGTTCTATTCACTTTGGTAGTCTTAGATTGTGTGAGTTGAATGCACATTACTGATCACTTCTGTTGAAAACCTCAGCAAAGTCTTCTTCCATTATAATTTGAAAAATAAGAAAGGAACATGTGGAAACTTATGGACCGGAGAAGTCCAGAGTCTCTAGCATCCAGAAGCTCGAGGATGCGCTCTATGGGTACTAAGGACTCCCATGAGTGCACCCTAATTCTGACTAAAGGCAGTCAAGACCCTTGCTGTGAGTAATGCAATTTTGTCTAATACACCATTGCATTTTTACTACAAAATTGAACAAATTTGAGCCTTTACCTTGCAGTTGGCTGGTCTATCTGAACTCAAGAGTGATTACTTTGGACTAAAGGGCAAAATATCAAATATTAGGATACAAATCCTCATGTCATGTCAAACATTAAACTGTATAACATAATGAAAATTCTTGTTTTACAGTATGGGAAGGAGTATGATAGCACAAAAGGGTTAAGATACATATAAGATTAAGATACAGACAACTTATGATAATGGCCGATCGAGTTCGTGAGAAATTCTAACGATGTTCCACATTATTCATATTTTCTCTAATATAATGTTACTCATTTATTTATTTGTTTATATTTTAGGATGATGACATGCTGTCATGCTCACATCAAAGGGTTGCTGATAAATTTTATTCATTCTTATTGGCCATCACTTCTTAAGCTTCTTTTCTCATCAGATTTTACCAGTGCAATTATAAAGGTAGGGTAGCAGTTAAGGTGCATCCTTTTTGTATTATCAATGTTTATTCATGATTTTATTCCTATTTTCAGTTTGAAGGAGTTATTATAATTTTCATATCCGTATTTTATGAATTTACTAGTTGGCTGTACTGATAATTGAATTTACTGTCTAGGCATAAATATCGAGGACAGAAGTGTGCTACCATTTTACACAAGGCAACATACGATGAATGGAAAGCAGGTATTGGGGAAGATCTAATGATTTGTGGTCTCTAAAATAATACAAGGTTTGATTCTGATCTCTTCTGATCTTGCCTCACAATTTCCATTTGTAATATTCATTAGCTGAGAAGTCTGTGGTTAGTTTTTTTGGGTTAATAGAATCGTGATTGATAATAGGGGCTTGGAACAAGCACGGTTGAACAAGGGAGCCAATATTCAAACATAGGAGAAATTTTATATGGGTTGATGAGGAGTGTTACTAATCTTGAGATCAGAGAAGATATAAGCACTCAATCCATTAGTGGAAAGGTATAAATAGACACTCATATGGGCCATATGGGCCAATAGTAGATAGGCCTTCACTTAACACCCCTTCAAACTCTACGGGGTGGCCAATGGCCTGCCAAACCAATGCAATGCAAGCCCAGGAGTAATTGGAAGGTAGGAAGGTACGGCGAGGTAGGCGAAGAAGCATCCAGACTCGAGGGGCAGGGCAGGGCGGGCGGCGATCCGAATCCAATCGCCGGAGGGAGGAAGCCACCGGTGGCCGCAGAGAGGGCGACGGCGGTAGAGGCGGAGGGATGACGCGCGGGAAGCAGAAGATCGACGCGCAGCGGCGTAACGCGGAGCGGAACCAGAAATCCAAGGGGTCCCAGCTCGAGGCCCGCGCCGGCGGCCTCAAGGTCGTCTGCCCCATCTGCAAGGTAATAAGCCGGGGCCCCTTTCCGATCGCGAGCCATCGCCTGGACCTGCCGGGTTTGCCTGGGCAGCAGATCCGGCCAATCTGTCCAGCTTTGCCGTATCCCTGCTTGCCCTTGCCCCTATTAAGGCGAAGGAATAGTCAATAGTGTCTACCGCGGACGTATAAAGACCAAAGTTGTTCAACTTCTGGCAGGGACTGCTCTGCCTGTGCGGAGTATCCATCTAGCGCCTCACTTTATCTGGAAAAATTTTGTGCCAGCAAATTGAAATGTTCCTGCTGCATACCATCAGTATTGTTCTAACCTCCTTTAATCAGCCAGTTTGTATGTAGGCCAATCGTTGACACATGTTGTTCCAGCGTACTCATATTGTTCTTGTTGCCTAGGGGGGATTGGGACCGGTTAGTAGCGATACTAGTCATCGTGACTAGAATGAGAGTACTCGAAGTGGAATCTACTGGCCAGTGTGTTTGACACTTTACCACACCACAGATAAAGCTAGTGCTACAAAGAAGTGGCCATGTAACCTTCTCCTAGCATGATTTGATCTCACGAGTAAAAGACTTCCATCACCTTTTTCCCAAAAGCGGAGCCAATATTTCAGAAAGAATTCCCTGTTGTGGAACCTTTTGTGGGTTCGTCTAAACATGGTTTAGCTGTGCTCTTTCATTACCCAGCACTTTCTTCATATTATAACTCAAAGGTTACTGTGGCATATTGGCTCTCGTCTTCTACTGAATTGCTTTTAAAACTCAGTAGTAAAGCTGTGGGTTCATTATGTGGATGCCCTACTTTTTATCTGGGTAGTTGCATTTGAGGAACATATCTGCTTACCGGGCGTTGCTATTTCCGTAGGTACAATTGGCAAATGAAAAACAGCTGACCGACCACTACGGATCAAAGCATCCAAAGGAGAAACCTCCAAGCACATCGAACACGGAATAACCATTACTGGTTGTGATGCAGGATCCCTTAAGTCTGAGGATCTTTAAGTCTGATCCATGCCTTGGACCTTAACGTCAGTTATACTCTATAGTGTGTTTATTTCCTCTTGTTTCAGGCTACACCCTTAAGATGAGTGTGCATTTCTGCTAGTATGTTGTGTTATCGTACTGCCGATGTATCTCCAAACTGTATGTGATCGCCATGGAATTGGGATGATGTGAAAAATTTATGATCATAACTATGTTCCAATGTTTGTGGCTTTTTACAACATGGTTTGTGCCAGTGCGTTCCCTACTCCACCGGATCCTAATGGCCGTACCTCCGCTGCTTGATCGGCGCCGTGCTTCAGTTGGTATCTCCAAATGAATGAAATGAGGAAAATGAGCTCGTCGACCCCAAACAAGGAAGGATTCTCTGACTCCGACGGAGCAGATGGATATTCTTAAACGGCCAATGCCATTAGCAGCGGAATCAGTGAACTGGAATCGTGGCAAAGTCGCTATCACTATCGACAGGACAAGTGTATTTGCACGTCACCAACGCCACGATTGACTAATGCTGTAATATTTTGTGGAAATAAAACGTGCTTATATATTCTTCTTCTTCTCATGCTGTAACATTTTGAGGAAATAAAACTCATGCTGTAACATTTTGAGGAAATAAAACGTGCTTATATATTCTTCCTCTTCTCATTTTTACAGAGTTCCTTTGTTTTGTACTTGACGAGTATAAAAAGGGTTAGGAGCATTAGGAGCAGCGGGGAACTCTGTTGAGGACAACATATAATTTCACTTGCAAGGACTATAGTTGGTAAATTCGCAGTTTACCACATGGCACGGTCTCTTTCTCCGATACAATTATCTGGTGATTGGTGAAGTATCACGAATGCTGCTTGTCTGCTTGATGACGGACGTTTTCTTTTGCAGAGGCTGCATAGTTTTTTTTTCGGTAGTTGTTTGGTTACCGTTGGAATGCTAGCTTAGATCTTGGTGTACAACAGGTTTTGTAACCTCCCTAAACTGTCTCCAACAACCGCTACCCAAAATACAAGACCCATTTGATGTTTGGATAGCGCTATAGGCAAAGGGTTCAATACCCATTTTTAGTCTTCTCTAACAACCAGACCTAAAAGAGAACCCTTTCTGCAAATGGGTCTCGAGGAGAGATGATACTCAGATTTAGGTTATGTCTCTCCGACACTTAAAATGGTTCTCCCATATAGATACTCTGTTGGAGGCCATAGGTATTGTGTTGGAGACTCATTTTGGATTTGGGTACCGTAATGAGTCTCGTGTTGAAGACAGCCTAATAACGAAGAGAGGAGAGCTGAGGGCCGGTTTAGATCCAAAATTTTTTGCAAAATGGCACTGTAGCAAGTTTCGTTGTTATTTGGCAATTAGTGTCCAATCATGATCTAATTAGGCTTAAAAGATTTGTCTCGTCCATTTCGTCTAAACTGTGTAATTAGTTTTATTTTTTATCTATATTTAATGCTTCATGCATGTGTCTAAAGATTCGATGTGACAGAGAATCTGAAAAATTTTGCAAAATTTTTGGAGAACTAAACAGGGCCTGACTGCTGTTGGGCTTATTAACACAATCGAACACGCGTTGCAGCAAGCTACGACACTCGCCGCCAGTGCACAAACTGATGAGCAGAAAACATGCAAACCAAAGGTACCAATGTTGACAGCTACACGACGCTGATGGAGAAGGGGAACGAGACGAGGTACAGGAAGATGTAAATCACTCCCGCCGGTCCTCGATGTTCACCAGAAAGCAGGCGTCTCTGGTGGCTGGTGCAGCAGGATTGCCGACGTGAGCCTTCAAGTTCTGGCAGGCTGTGCAAAGAGCTGCTGAATTGGGGATTCAGAAAATTGTTCTGGCAACTGATGCGACTTCAGTAGTTCAAGCAGTGACCTCTACAATCGCTGATCGTAGCTCAGCTTGTGGTTTGATCTGGGAATTCAAGGATGCATTAACTTCTAATTTTGTGTCAAAATTGTAGCATATAACTCTCGGTCATGTAATTCAGTAGCGCATGCTTTAGCGAGTTTAGGTGCTAGTCTTGATTCAGACATGAACTCGGTCAGGGATTCTATCCCGGCTTGTATCCAGGTGTTGGTTGCCAATGATTTGGGTTGATGAGTAATGGAGTCTGCTTCCATGTAAAAAAAAAGTTCTGGATTGGCCTGCCCAACTCTCGAGGAATTCGATCAGAATATCAGATATCCCATTTGGAATTTCTGACATCAATATTAGTCAGCTACCAATGGCCAAAAAAGAGCAATCGAGACGAACACAAAAAAGCCTCTCTCTCTTTTTTCCCTTCTTGTTTACCAAGCGTTTGCTTGGGGTGTGGTCTCAACAGTATTTCACAATAACAAAAAAAAAAGGGGAGGCAACAAATGCAGATCAACAAGGCTGCTGAACTACATCGCAGTAAGGTTGGTCAAAATGAGAATCGGTGGCAGGTATTTACTCCGTGTTCACCTCGGAGTCCCTGAC
Organism: Saccharum hybrid cultivar R570; assembly: GCA_038087645.1. Taxonomy (NCBI): domain Eukaryota; kingdom Viridiplantae; phylum Streptophyta; class Magnoliopsida; order Poales; family Poaceae; genus Saccharum; species Saccharum hybrid cultivar. The sequence continues at coordinate 7,122,405 of JAQSUU010000198.1, forward strand.
CTTATCACAGTGGCTGTACCATGATAGAATGTGAAGGTCAACGTATGCAGTTAGGGTACCGGATTTTCGGATGCCCTGACCTTATCACTGTGGCTATACCATGATAGAATGCGATGTCTAAGGTCTGCAGTCAGGTACCAGAGGTTCGGATGTTTTTGGAGAACTTGGTACAGTCAAATGGTCCAACATCTTGTGCTTTCCGTTTAACCTGCAGTGATTTGCAATGAAAAGCTGTTACATTATACACTGAATGAATGTTTCTAAGGAAGTCATTCATCGGTAGAGCTAATTTTGTTCTTGGTAAGGTGACCTTCGCATCTATCAATCTATTCAAATAGTTTCAGATTACTGTGAATACAAATTGTCGACTTTAACATTAGAATTTTTTGTTGGTATAAATGTACTGCACATGAAACATCATGGCTTACTGAACAATGAAGTTCCACTCCTGTGTTTTGAGAAACTATATTTCAAATTTGAAATTTTGCAAGAGCATTACCGGCGACCAAGGACTGGGTTCTGGAGCAGTTTTGTCAGGAGGAGAATTTTGCACAGCACCAGTCTTTTGTTCCAAAACTTCCTGACAAGAATGTATCACACTCAGCTCAGTGACAAAAAAAGGAATTTGCAAACTGCTAAATGCTACCACTAGTATTCTATGCTCAGCTAGTCAGTTGCTGGGAAAAATATAAGACTGAATGATCGGTACAGTTAGATTTATTGATTCAGTTATTTGTTCCTAAATATTATGGCTCATTGCCATGGACTGCTAGTAACCATATAATGCAGTAAAACCCAGGAAATATGGAAAGCCTTTCGCTAGTACCAGGAGAATGGATTAGTGGCATGCAGCCAAATATAAAAAGCAAAGGCCAAAAACTGGAAAGCTGACTTGTGCTGCCTGTACTAAAGGATTGTAAAGAAATTAGCATGGTAGCAAGTTATGAAAATAAAGGGGAAAAAGAACCCATAGACTACACTTGTTAACAAGTCACAATAGCATGTACTTTACTACTTCTATTAGGTAGCTTAGGTATGCAGACCTGCCCACGAGCCTCCATTACAGCAAGCCATTCTTCTGTAAATGGTACCAAGTTCTTCAGATGATCTTTAAGGATTGTATTTGCTGGTGATCTGTCTGGTGCCTTGTTCTTTCTGTAAAAGATGAGAATGAAACATTATAAATGCAGTTGCAAGTCAACTAAATGTATGCAGTCAAATATTAAACAGACATACTCTATATGTGGTGCATCCTGTATAGCTGACAATCTGTCTGTATCAAGCACCATTTTTTCTTCAATATTTGGTTCTACTAATAAAGCATGCCGTCTTTCCACACAAGGTGTAGAAGCTTCCAATTTCATAGGAGAACAATCTGTGGTCCTATAATTGTGAATACGCCCACACCCCACATCTAACAAAGGAGTTGCCTTTACATCTAATGTACTGTTTGTTTCAAGCTCCATTTCACCTTCAGTATTTGGTTCTTCTGACAAAGCTGGTTTAGCTTCATCACACAAAGAATCATTCAAATCTGAATGACTGACAGCTAGGGTTGGCATTTCATCTCTTAAACTGCCACAATGTGGCAACTGATCTGCACATATTGTAGATAATGATTCCATTAGCATAGGACGTTCAATATTCTGGTGATCAAAGGAATAAAATCCTTGCAACAAATCAGGAGTTGGAGTGCAACTGCTACCTTTCAACAAAGAAGCTCTAAGTGTAGTCTCTCCAACATTAGAGTTTTCCAAGTCAATTGCTGCACTGGAATCACTGTCTGACTTGCCTTGACAACTAAGCTCACTAGAGGAGCATACTTCAGAAGAAATGCAAGAGGGTGACAATTTACTCCCTACAATAGGTTTGGTTGAGGAATAACTGGCTTGAAGAGGGAACGAATCCTCAACAGGTTCAATGGTTGAAGAACAAATAGCTTCAAGAGAGTTGGAATTATCAAGAGGTTCAATCTCTCTGGTACCGCCCCTTCCTTCTACATGCGATGTCTCATTGTACACAATTGGCAGTGGCACACTATTTCCGGCATCATCATTCTTTTCTAAATTCATTGGTTGTGGAGTAGTAGTAGCTCCAGTTCCTGCCAATGAGAAATCAGCCTTTGGCCTTGCTTGATTATTTACATTTTCAGGTTTTTCTATGTATGTAGTAATAACTTTTGACAACGATTCCTTTTCTGGAATCACCAAAGATTTGAGATTGCTCTCTCTAGTCACAGGTGGCGCAAGATTGGAAGCAGCAGTGCAATTGGTTGACAGCTGCTTTGTTAGGTGGGGTCTGCTTTCCTCAGACTGCCTGTATCTGGGTGGTTTATCAAGCGCTGAAGTATTTGAAGAGAAGCACCTCCCCACGTTTCTTTTAGCTGCATCACCGTGTGACACAAGCGCTTTTTCCTGAACAGATCAGTCAATCAATCATATTTGACAAATGAGCCCTCACAGGAAAATATAAAACAAAACACAAGTGCAAAACCAACAGACTCAAAGTTACAAAATAAGATATTACAAATAAAAAATACACCAAGAATAGTGCAAGAGTGAGCATGATAGGCCATAGGGCGCATGGATTTACATATATTGATCCCCTAGGGACTCTGTTTCCTATAGTGATACAAGATTACAACAAATGAACAGATTGATATGAACTAATGAAAGAGTCCCAACAACTATAGGGTCGATGCTACAAAAGGACGGAGACATTGATGAAGATGTTAGGCATAGAATTTCAGCCGGCTGGTTGAAATGGCGTCAAGCTTCTGGCGTCCTCTGTGACAAAAGGGTGCCTCAGAAGCTGAAAGGTAAGTTCTATAGGACGGCGATTCGTCCGGCGATGTTATACGGTGCTGAGTGTTGGCCTACAAAAAGGCGACATGTCCAGCAATTGAGTGTAGCAGAGATGCGTATGTTGCGTTGGTGTTGTGGGCACACAAGGAGGGATAGAGTCCGGAACGACGATATTCGGGATAGGGTTGGGGTGGCACCAATTGAGGAGAAATTGATTCAACATCGGTTGAGATGGTTTGGACATGTCCAACGGAGGCCTCCTGAGGCGCCGGTGCGTAGTGGAGTTCTAAAGCGGGCCGATAATGTAAAGAGCGGTAGAGGTCAACCTAAACTAACTTGGGACGAGTCCGTTAAGAGAGATCTTAAGGAGTGGAATATCTCCAAGGATTTAGCTATGGATAGGAGCGCTTGGAGATTGGCGATCAACGTGCCGGAACCGTGACCTCTTTTTGTCTCCCTTTATGTCCTTTTTTGTGTCTCCCTATTTCTCGTCTCTTTTGGGTTTCATCTCTAGCCTACCCCAACTTGCTTGGGACAAAAGGCTATGTTGTTGTTGTTGTTGTTGTAGAAAGGAAAGCAATCTTAGGTACCTAATAGGCTAATATACAATATGTTATTGACAAATAGAAAACAGTTTTTCAGGTAACTTTCATATCATACTATGTGTTTGCACAATTAATCAACTATGCATAACTATGTAACATTCAATAATTAAATCTCCACATGTACCAGGCCTCATATTTTTCCATACATTTGATAAAAACTTAGCCCAGAATCACACATTTGTTTATTTCTCAAATTTGCTATCAAGCCAGCTTATCATTATATTGTTGAGAAAATAGGAAATGCACCAATGCATTACACCACGACAAATAAGGCAATGTTCTAAAAATGGAAGGACATAATAGACTACCTGATTGAAAAAACCAACTGAAGGTGAAGGCATTCGAAGTGCTGATGGCTTAGCAAATTTTGATGCAGTGCTATCAAAGGGGCTGGATGGACTAATTTGTGGGTGTGGAATTTTTTTGCATTTCACAGAAGCACTGGCTTCTTCACGTACTCCAGTAACAGCAGGCACCTGCAAAAGAAAACAGTTTGTTTAGGAACACTATTACATATTGATTGACAAAAGATGCAGGCAGATTGGACAAGTGGGGATGCAGACCATATCATTTATGATGAATTGAATATATAACTCACCGCATCCTTCTCTATGCTAGGTCCAGAAGATACAGAAGTGATCTTCAATCTAGTAGGCAATCCAGTTACTCTGTGAACTAGCTCAGCTTTAACTGAAAAAATAGCAGTATATTGCATCAGACAGCTAGTAACAACACATGAGTGCCAAGAACTAAGTCAAATAAACATACTTTATCACTGGGAAATCCTGCATGGTCTGGTAAAATAGAATTCCAGAGTTCGCCAGAAACCCAGTTTCTTTAGGGCATATACAAAGATTACCTGGAGCTATTTTTTTGTGTGATTCCAAACTGTTTGTCGCAGATGAAGTACTTCTTGGGACCTTAGGAAGAGAAGGTCGTGATTGCTTTGCTATTCTTGACATCTGAGCTGTAGAAGCAGATGAGTTTGGTACTTTCTTCTGTGTATATCTAAGTTAAGACTAACAACATTTGTAGTGATGAATGAATACTTAAACTTGTGGCAACGCATGGACAAATAAGTCAACCCTACTGTTATCAAGGGAAAAACACTAAGGCCTGCTCAACCCTGCCTAAAACTTCGTTAGGATATATAGATCCTGCTGGTACTCTTGGTGAGCATATTTGGATGCTTCTTGCAGAGCTTCTGTTTTGTGTTCCCTGCAATTGGTTGGGCAGAAAACAGCAATGTTATTGGATGATTGTAAGTGCTACAACCATAACAAGTAAACAGTGTCTTTAAAAGAAACAAGTAAAGAATGTGTTGAGTGATGAACTGACAGCAGGTTCTTTCTGTTTGTCTCTCTGAGGAGTTTTTGCTGAAGAAAACAATTTCCTTCCCTGGCTTTCTGCCCTGTGATATCTTGCAGGCAATTTTCCATGTGAATTCTCTGCAGCTTCCTTCCGTACATATGTGTTACCATATCTCCCTGACTGACACGAAGGGGGCATTATACTACTGACCCCTGAGCCAGGGCTCCTATTTGCCATCGGTTGGGAGCTAGTAAGCACAGAAAGCTCCGAATTATCCAAAACACCTACAAAGTTCATTGATGTTACTATTAAACCAGATCCAGGACAAACCAAAGCGCAGAGTTGACGAAGAAGAACCATACCTTCTTCAGTGAAAAAAGCAGGGTTCCAGGCAATGCTTTTCCTCAAGTTGAAACCTGCAGGCTTCTTCTTCCACCTTGTAGAGGCAGACCCTTCTTTAGGCAAGGTTGCAAAATCCAAGGGAGCATCTCCATCTTGAGAAATATTCTCTTTGTTGCCTGTGTTTATGTGTGGCAATAATGAATATATATTTAAGATTAGGATGGTATCCCTGAGTTCATGGTATAAAGTGGGCACAACCTATTGAACTGAACTTTGTAAGTTAGCAAGCATGGGCCTGTGGGAGCAGGAGAGCACTGCGTCTAAAAGTATGCGAAACCGTGTTTTTCGCACTATAATAGTGGCAGGGAAGCACAATGGCACAGACCTAAACAAGGTCAAGCGCATTGGACTGGAATGGCCACTGACCCAGAGCCCAAGCGCCAGGCATCTTGTGAATCCAAGCGAGTAAACCAGAGACCACAAGTCACTAGACCCGAAGAAATTAAGCGCCATCCATGCAAAGAAATGTAACAACTACTGGGGCTGGAGCAGGAAAACCTAGCAAAATTGGGGTACAAAAGCGAAGACGGCGAGATTAGTGGAGAAAGAGCGCCTCACTGGATCCGGCAGGCACGGAGGGAATGCGGCGCGGCGGCGCCATGCGCGTATCTCAGGTGAGACCCCGTTTCAGATTTTGGGATCCGGAGGACGGAGGAGGTAGGGGAGAGGGAGACGGTACGATGGGCCCCAAGAGGCCAAGACGGTTTGGTTTGAATCGTTTGAAACGGAAACGCGAGGCAGCGGAAGCTGCGATTTTTTTTTCCTCCCTCATCACGTGACGTTTGGATCATTGGATTTGGATGCCATGTGCTATACATATTTGGGAATTTGAAAAGCTAGATAAAAAATAACCCACGCGTTGTTGTGGGACATTTTGCTTCCTGTCGTAGATCACAGTGCGGGGCATTCTTCATTGCATGGATCACGGGTATAAAGGAACGTGAAAAAAATGAAATAGCAAAAAGCCATTGCTAGTAAGATGGAATATTATAAGTATATAGAAATATTTAATGCTACGTTGTACTCCCTCCATCCCAAATTATGAGACGTTTGACTTTTTTTTAACCTCTAAATTTGACCACTCGTTTTATTCAAAAAATGTGTGCAAATATAGTCAAATTTAAATCATTCTTGAAGAACTTTTATTAGTAAAGCAAGCCACGAAAAAGAAGTGATATTTTACACAAATTTTTGAATAAGACAAGCGATCAAATTTGATGTCAAAAAAGTCAAACGTCTTATAATTTGAGATGGGAGAATTACGTACGATGGATGGTGGCATCATTGTGAGGACACCAATGTGAGGACCCTTCCCTCTATATCTCTCTCTGGTCACATGCTGTTTATCATGAATCATGTGTGGGCAGGTTATTGGCCCTGTTCATTCGGCTTATAATCCGTCTTTTTAAGCTTGATTTTTTAGTCGGAATAGTATTTTTCTCTCACAACAAATCAGCCAACAATGTTTTTTAACCGGCTTATCAGCACAGCCGAACGGCTCCATTAACAAAGGCAAATTAGCAGTTTTTGTTCAATGTGAATACAAGGGGCTCAGACCATAGGTGCGGTTCAATATAAAAATATATAACAAATAATTATCAATATAGTTGATCACATATACAAATATAAGATGATAAAACAAAATTATATGACCAGCTTTAGAATTATTTTACAAAATATGTAAAAAATAAGCATGAAAAAGATAAATACAGAGAACTACAAATTGGTGCAAAAAAAGACTTGAATAGTAATTTAAATATTATTGAATAGTAATATAAATATTCACTGCTACAAAAACAATATCAGATGGTGAAATGGAATGCACTATTGCGAGAAAGAAGCTCGTTGAGGTGATTAAAATGGATATATTACTTGTCTAATAAATCAGACGGTTTCTATTAGCTGAGACGTGGATCTCCGAGATTAGATAGCCTTTGTAGCGGGGCTTTGTTTTACAATAATGATCCCCCCAATCATGTTTGAGCCTATGTTCACCCGGGGCTCAAAAAGAAGAATTCCGGAATGCTTAAGAGGACGTACGTCCCAAACTCACGTCCGGACGCAGCCCGTGACCCCCCACGCCCCACCCCACTCCGCGTCCGCCTCACTCCCCCGTGCCTCCCTCCCATCCCGTGACCTCCCCGCTCCACCCGCTCGCTCGCTCGCTGCCTCTAGTGTCGTGCCGTGCTCGGAGCCTACTAGCGCCCGAGGATGGATGTCGCGCCTGCGCCTAGCTCGTTGCCGCGCCCGACCGTGCGCGCTCCCTCCCTCCCTCCATTGCGACCCGCGTTCCCCAGCGACCCGGTTCCCGCTCCTCCCACCGGAGACGAGGACGACGGTGGCAGCTCCGAGGAGGTAAGTCGGGGGATCTGAGCCCTCCTCTGGATTTGAGCGCTCTTCCTCCTGTTTTGAATCTGAGCCCTTCTCCTTTGGATCTGAGGGGCGTGGCTGTGGCTAGGGTTCCGACGAGCTCTGGGATTGCTGTTTCTCCGTGTTACAGGGGGAAATTTTGGATGTTGCAACAGATGATTTTCTATGTTGCAATAGGTGTTTTCATGTGTTGCAGAAAGAGATTTTTTTGCTGTTTCTTCATGTTGCAGGGGGATTTTTGATGCTGCAACAGATGATTTTCTATGTTGCAATTGGTGATTTCTTGCGTTACAGTAGGTCTTTTTTTTAATGTTGGGATTGTTGTAATAGGGGATCTTAAATGTTGAAATTACTTTTCCAAATGTTTTGCAGCACTAAAATGTGATTTTTGAGATATTTCTATTCGCACGTTTCATGGTTGATTTTTGCGATGTTGCAGTACTACTGTTTCAGATGTTACAATGCAAATTTTTCAATGTTGCATTACATAATTTTCTATGTTACAGTATATTATTTTCGTTGTTGCACTGCATAGGTCTATGAAATTATATTTATATCCTAATTTTACATTTTTTTTTTCGATGTTGCACTTAAGTGTTCCCTGTTTTTTTTTGAGAAGGGACACGGTGGGAAATGGGGCGCAGCGAGGGACAGAAGGTGTGGCGCGAATGGCGGCACGGCGGGGGAACGGGCCGCCGCGACTGGCGAGTGACGCCCGCTCCGGATTGGTTCGCCCTATTGTTTGTATCTGATGAATATGTGGATTGGTCGGGATCAAAACGAGTCAAACGGACCCGAGGGGCTACGTGCTCCGTTGTTAGGTCAGGATCGAAACGACTCGACGCGCAGGTAGCCGGGCGTCCGGACGCTGTGCGTCGTTTGTTTTATAAGAGTTATAGATTGGTGGGATGCTCATGCTCTTAGGTCGGTCATAAAATGCTTACAGCCTCTGTTTTCGGGACACTACGGAAGGTGAGGATCGGTAGTCCGGCTTCCGCCTCTCCTCCACCGGCGGCCGCATCAACGACGCCTACGCTTTCCCAGCGGGATCCCTCACCGGCACGACACCACCCGTTGCTTCACTAGCCAAAGGTCAGTGGATCTGTTATTTGCGTCCCCTTATTAGTTTAATTCCAACTGGTAGCACCTACCTGAAAAACACTCAGTTTTGTCCTCCTAGTTTGCAGATCTGCACGCAAAATTTATTATCTAATCATCCTCCTGTGCTTACTGTAACTGTCGGGATGCTACCTTGCGTGTTCTAGATGTTCAATTTCAGTTGTTTTGGAATTGTTCAGAGAGAAACAAGCTAATGTAACCAGAAAACAGCATTAGCATCATCTTCATAACTGAATAACTGATGCATTGCTGACGCTAATGTTGTATCAAGAAAATGGATAGACCTGATTATAGTTTGCATGGACTACCAATACGATACCTGAAGACATAGATGTATTTTACGTTTCTTTTTGCCCCATGAATATTCAGGATTGCTATGGCACAGTGTGGTATATCCAGAGAAGTTCATTACTTTGTGTACATTACACACAGTTGGAACCAGATTTCTATTATGTTAGACCCCAGGGACCTGAGGGCGTAGGGGTGGATGATGGATGGTCGTGGCTTGAACCCACGGCGACGGCGTGGAGGAAGAGGCGCCGTGCTCGGCGCCTGGAGGTAGATGGGAACGGCAAAGAGATGACAATGAACAGTAACGCCCGAGGGCCAAGGGGAGATAAATCTCAATCCCAGGCTAGCTTTCTTAACTGAATAGAGTTTGACACTTATACTTGTGATCCTAACAAACCAGCTAATTAAAATATAAATCACAATCTTAACAAAACTAGATAGATAATGCTCCTAGATACTAGGATCCTGCCAACCGACAGTTGGGCACCGTGGACGGCGTGGCTGGCGTGGTGACTGCGCCCTCCCTGGCACAATCAGCCACTTGGCCTGCCCCGACGCCTGTAGACCTTGCCCACCATAACATCTCTCCCTCCCTCGACAAACAGCTCGTCCGCGAGCTGAAAATCAGGGAAACGAGCTTTAAACTCCTCGACGGGCTCCCATGTGGCTGCCGATTCCTCCATGTCTTCCCAGTGCACAAGTACATGCCACACTCCGCGGCGACGCTGGGCACCCAGAGCCTGTCGTGGACGATGTAGCAGGCGGCCATTGTGGAGCGGAGGCAGCGCAGGCGGAGTGGTCGGTGGCGTACCCCGGAACGGCTTCAGGACGCCAACATGGAAGACGTCATGAATGCGGGCTCCCTCAGGAAGGCGAAGACGATACGCCACCGGGCCAATCCGTTCTAGCACCTGAAATGGACTGCAAACCGCGGACTCAGCTTACTGCGCCTACCAGGCACCAGAGATTGGGCAGGCCGGTGCAGCAAGCGGAGCCACACCCAGTCATGGACATCAAATTCCAGCAGGCGATGGTGTTCATCGTAGTGCTTCTTGGCATAAGCCTGTGCTTGGAGTAGACGGTCACGGACGTCGGCGAGGAACATGTCACGGTCCCGAAGTAGAGCATCCACCGATTCTGTGGCGGTCGATCCTGCAGTATAAGGCAAAAGAGCGGGCGGGGGCCGCCTATATACCACCTCGAACGGCGTCGTCCTGAGAGCTGAATGGTAGGATGTATTGTAACAATATTCAGCCCAGGGAAGCCAATCTAGCCACGCACGCGGCCGGTCACCAGTGATGCAGCGAAGGTACATCGCAATAGTCTTGTTCACAATTTCGGACTGACCGTCCGTCTGAGGGTGAAATGCCGTGCTCATCCGAAGTTGAACACCAGCTAGCTTGAAGAGGTCGCGCCAGACATGGCCAGTGAATACCGGATCACGATCACTCACAATCGGGTTGGGGAAGCCATGCAAGCGAACAATAGCATCGAAGAAAGCCTTGGCCACCGAGAGTGCCGTGTACGGGTGAGTGAGCGCAATGAAGTGCGCATGCTTGGAAAAATGATCTACCACCGTCAAGATGACACTTTTGCCGTGAACACGAGGGAGGCCTTCAATGAAATCCATCGAGATATCGGACCAGACCTGCTGGGGAACCTCCAGTGGCTGCAAGAGACCTGCAGGGTGGAGTGCCTCTGTCTTGTTACGTTGGCAGACGACACAAGAGCGCACAAAGTCCTGCACCAAGTGACGGTCATGGTCAATGATGAAGTCCTGTCGCAGCCGCTGCAATGTCTTCTGAATGCCCTCATGCCCTGCTGAATGCGCAAGTTGCAGGACGTCGTGCAGGAGCGCTGATGACGACGGAACGAAGATGCGGCTGCCACGGAGGACAAGACCATCCACGACATGCCACGGTTCACCGCGGTCACGGACCACGGTGTCTCTGAACTCGCGCAATGCAGCATTCGCGTCAAACTCGCGGCGGAGGTCCTCATAGAGCTGAAAGGAAGGGCCGCTCCGGACCTCAATGGAGAAGGTGTGGTCACCGCGACGTGACAGTGCGTCGGCAACCACATTGAGGCGACCGGGACGGTACTCCACACTGAAGTCATATCCAAATAGTTTACTGACCCACTGATGTTGCGGAACTGTCGACAAGCGCTGATCCAACAGAAACTTGAGGGCGTAGTGATCAGTTCGGACGATGAAGTGGCGCCCCCATAGGTATGGTCTCCAATGACGCACCGCCTGTACCAGACCAATAAGCTCGCGTTCATAAGCTGCGAGCTTGAGGTGCCGCGCCACGAAGGGTCGGCTGAAAAATGCGAGGGCACCGTCTCCCTGATGAAGAACAGCGCCGAAGCCCGATCCGGAGGCGTCACAATCGACCATGAACGACTTGTCGAAATCGGGCAGCTGCAGCACAGGCGCGGTGGACAGCGCGTTTTTGAGGGCGTCAAACGCCGTGAGAGCCTCTGGCGACCATGCGAAACTGTCCTTCCGGAGAAGCTGGGTGAGGGGTGCTGCAATTGATCCATAGTCTTGAATAAACCGGCGATAATAGCCGGCCAACCCCAGGAAGCCACGAAGGCCACGCACTGATCGCGGCTGCGCCATGAGGAAACAGCCTCGACCTTATCCTCGCGGACGAGCTGTTTGTCGAGGGAGGGAGAGATGTTATGGTGGGCAAGGTCTACAGGCGTCGGGGCAGGCCAAGTGGCTGATTGTGCCAGGGAGGGCGCAGTCACCACGCCAGCCACGCCGTCCACGGTGCCCAACTGTCGGTTAGCAGGATCCTAGTATCTAGGAGCATTATCTATCTAGTTTTGTTAAGATTGTGATTTATATTTTAATTAGCTGGTTTGTTAGGATCACAAGTATAAGTGTCAAACTCTATTCAGTTAAGAAAGCTAGCCTGGGATTGAGATTTATCTCCCCTTGGCCCCCGGGCGTTACTGTTCATTGTCATCTCTTTGCCATTCCCATCTACCTCCAGGCGCCGAGCACGGCGCCTCTTCCTCCACGCCGTCGTCGTGGGTTCAAGCCACGACCATCCATCATCCACCCCTACGCCCTCAGGTCCCTGGGGTCTAACAACCTGGTATCAATGTCAGGCCCTGGCTCCTCCGATGCTGTCACCTCCTCCGTCGCGGCATCACCATCTGATCCACCCAACACCTCCGCCGCCCTAATTCCCGTTTCACCTCCATTGCCGGTGGCCACCACGGTATCCACTAACGCGCTGGACGCGCTCACCACCGCCATCCTGGGCATGCAGCGCCAGATGGGTGACCTGGCCTTGCGTGTTGCTGCGATCGAGGGCGGCCCGTCCGGTTCGGCACCACCGCAGCCATCTCTTGGCTTACCAGGGGTCGGTGTCATCCCTCAGCTCCAGGCTCCGATCGTGTCCGAGGTCGCCACCACCCAGCCAACGGCGACAACGCTGCCGGTGACCCTCAATGTCACGCCGGCAGTGCCTCCGTCGGCTCCAGTACCGATCACGCAGATCCAGTTTCCACACTCACCATCGCCGCTGCCATCGCTGTCTTCCATCATGAACAGTGCCATGTTGATGCCATGCCACCACCCTGCGTACATGTGCCACTGGAGCCTCAGGCAGCGGCCGTGCCGCGGTACCACAAGTTGTCCTTCCCGACCTATGACGGCAAGGAGGACCCCCTCGGGTGGCTCAACCGTTGTGAACGGTTCTTCAACGCCCAGCGCACCCGGGAGGATGACAAAGTGTGGCTGGCCTCCTTTCATCTGCTTGGATCGGCGCAACAGTGGTACTTTGTCATCGAGCGCGACGCCGGTACGCCGTCCTGGGATGCATTCAAGCAACTTTGTCATCAGCGCTTCGGTCCGCCTCTGACCACCAATCATCTGGCTGAGTTGGCGCGTCTGCCGTTCACCGCGGACGTCGCCACGTACATGGAGGCGTTCTTGGCGTGTCTCGCGCATGCTGGCCGCCTGACTTCATCTCAGCAGGCACAGCTGTTCACAGGTGGGCTCCCAGACCACATCCGCATCGATGTTGAGTTGCACGATCCACAAGACTTGCAGCGTGCCATGCGCTTGGCGCGCGCCTATGAGCGGCGCAACATGGCGGTGCCCTTGGCCCTTCCAGCACCTCCAGGCCGGGCTCCTCGCCGTGCGCCGACCGGGTCGGCTTCTCAGCAACTCAGTTCAGGCTCCTCGACAACGACCGCCACGTCATCCTCGCCACGGCCGTTCAAACGCCTCACACCGGCGGAGATGGCTGAGCAGCGCAAGCAAGGACTGTGCTACAACTGTGATGAGCCATATATACAAGGCCATAAGTGCGCTTGCCTTTTTTATCTTGAAGCCTTAGACTACATCGTCGAAGAACCAGCGGAGTCTGCTGATGATGAACCAGAGGCACCGGCGCCAGTGGCCCAGGACCCTCCTGTGATCTCTTTGGGGGCCATAACCGGCATACGCACAGAGGACACCATGCAGGTCTATGTCACCATCGGCAATGACCAGTTCATCGCCCTGCTGGACTCCGGTTCCACTCATAATTTTGTCAGCAGGGAGGTGGCGCGCCGCGTTGGACTACAGTTCACACCGTGCCCGGGCGCCAGAGTCATAGTGGCCAACGGTGACCGTGTCGCCTGCCATGGTCTTGCACGGGACGTCGGGGTCCGTATTGCCGATGAGGTGTTTGCAGTGGACTGTTATTCCATACCGCTTGACAGGTGGGACATGGTCCTGGGCATCACGTTTCTCCGCACCTTGGGGCCAATCTTGTGGGACTTTGACGACTTATGTATGGCGTTCACTCGCAATGGTCATCGCGTGTTCTGGAGGGGCATTGGTTCTACCCGCCATGATGTACAGTCCACCCGTCGTCTCAACACCATTCACAAGGAGCACGCTCTACTGGATACACTGCTCCATTCATTTGAGGATGTGTTCGCTGCTCCGGAGGGTCTGCCGCCGGAACGAGCCTGTGACCACAGAATCCATCTCTTGCCCAACACAGCACCAGTTGCGGTCCGCCCCTACAGGTACCCCCAATTGCAGAAAGATGAATTGGAAGCACAGTGTGCAGCCATGCTCCAACAGGGAATAATCAGACCAAGCACCTCGGCCTTTTCAGCTCCAGTTCTCCTGGTCAGGAAGCATGATGGGACTTGGCGCTTTTGCGTGGATTACAGAGCACTCAACCAAACCACAGTCAAGGATAAGTTCCCAATTCCCGTAGTTGAAGAGTTGCTTGATGAGTTGAAGGGTGCCCGTTTCTTCACTAAGTTGGATTTGCGTTCGGGATATCATCAAGTGCGGATGCATGCGGGGGACATTGAGAAAACCGCGTTCCGCACCCATGAAGGCCACTTTGAGTTTCTGGTTATGCCCTTTGGCCTCACCAATGCGCCGGCCACCTTTCAAAGCTTGATGAACACGGTCCTCCGGCCATTCCTCCGCAAGTTTGTACTAGTTTTCTTTGATGATATCTTGATTTACAGTCCATCTTGGTCGTCACATTTGCAACATCTCAATGCTGTTCTGTCAGCACTTCGGGAGCATCAGCTAAAGCTCAAGCGCGCCAAATGCTCCTTCGCACAATCTTCTGTGGCATACCTCGGTCACATCATATCAGCTGATGGTGTAGCCATGGACAAGGATAAGGTCGAGGCTGTTTCCTCATGGCCGCAGCCGCGATCAGTGCGTGGCCTTCGTGGCTTCCTGGGGTTGGCCGGCTATTATCGCCGGTTTATTCGAGACTATGGATCAATTGCAGCACCCCTCACCCAGCTTCTCTGGAAGGACAGTTTCGCATGGTCGCTAGAGGCTCTCACGGCGTTTGACGCCCTCAAAAACGCGCTGTCCACCGCGCCTGTGCTGCAGCTGCCCGATTTCGACAAGCCGTTCATGGTCGATTGTGACGCCTCCGGATCGGGCTTCGGCGCTGTTCTTCATCAGGGAGACGGTGCCCTCGCATTTTTCAGCCAACCCTTTGCGGCGCGGCACCTCAAGCTCGCAGCTTATGAACGCGAGCTTATTGGTCTGGTACAGGCGGTGCGTCATTGGAGACCATACCTATGGGGGCGCCACTTCATCGTCCGAACTGATCACTACGCCCTCAAGTTTCTGTTGGATCAGCGCTTGTCGACAGTTCCGCAACATCAGTGGGTCAGTAAACTATTTGGATATGACTTCAGTGTGGAGTACCGTCCCGGTCGCCTCAATGTGGTTGCCGACGCACTGTCACGTCGCGGTGACCACACCTTCTCCATTGAGGTCCGGAGCGGCCCTTCCTTTCAGCTCTATGAGGACCTCCGCCGCGAGTTTGACACGAATGCTGCATTGCGCGAGTTGAGAGACACCGTGGTCCGTGACCGCGGTGAACCGTGGCATGTCGTGGATGGTCTTGTCCTCCGTGGCAGCCGCATCTTCGTTCCGTCGTCATCAGTGCTCCTGCACGACGTCCTGCAACTTGCGCATTCAGCAGGGCATGAGGGCATTCAGAAGACATTGCAGCGGCTGCGACAGGACTTCATCATTGACCATGACCGTCGCTTGGTGCAGGACTTTGTGCGCTCTTGTGTCGTCTGCCAACGTAACAAGACAGAGGCACTCCACCCTGCAGGTCTCTTGCAGCCACTGGAGGTTCCCCAGCAGGGCTGGTCCTGGTTCACCCACCGCGTCGCCAGTTTTCGCCGCCGCCACGGCCACCACGCCGCCACTGCCTACGCAGCAGTCTGCGCTTTCCACGGGCGCCATCAACGCGTTGACGGCGGTCGTCTACGGCCTGCAGCGCCAAATGGATGACCTCAACACGCGTCTGGCAGTGCTTGAAAGTAGGCAATCGCCCTCCGCGCGGCCGCCAGACCTGACAAGGGCCGGGGGCATCCCGGCCTTCCCGACGGCGGTTCTGGTCGTCCCGGAGCGCGTGAACAGCACGGCGGCGTTTCCCACCTACTTCACCACCACGCTGCAGCCGGCCGCCTGGTCCCAGTCGTCCGCGGCCACCATGGTCACCCCAGCAGCTATGGCGGCCACCACCAGTGTCACCACCACGCCGCCGCCGGCCGCCTTCCCGTCGTTCACCACCCCCAGCCCCGTGCCGTGGTGGCCACCGGCAATGGAGGTGAAACGGGAATTAGGGCGGCGGAGGTGTTGGGTGGATCAGATGGTGATGCCGCGACGGAGGAGGTGACAGCATCGGAGGAGCCAGGGCCTGACATTGATACCAGGTTGTTAGACCCCAGGGACCTGAGGGCGTAGGAGTGGATGATGGATGGTCGTGGCTTGAACCCACGGCGACGGCGTGGAGGAAGAGGCGCCGTGCTCGGCGCCTGGAGGTAGATGGGAACGGCAAAGAGATGACAATGAACAGTAACGCCCGGGGGCCAAGGGGAGATAAATCTCAATCCCAGGCTAGCTTTCTTAACTGAATAGAGTTTGACACTTATACTTGTGATCCTAACAAACCAGCTAATTAAAATATAAATCACAATCTTAACAAAACTAGATAGATAATGCTCCTAGATACTAGGATCCTGCTAACCGACAGTTGGGCACCGTGGACGGCGTGGCTGGCGTGGTGACTGCGCCCTCCCTGGCACAATCAGCCACTTGGCCTGCCCCGACGCCTGTAGACCTTGCCCACCATAACATATTAACAACGAACTTAGAAAAAAAATACTTCCATGTTTGCCTCTACTTGTATTCAGTAAACAAATGAGTTATCATTAGCCTCAAGGGCATACGGGTCATTTTACCCTCGGAACAAACAAGTTACTAGAAAAAAAATCAGGTTTGTCAAAAACCCAACTTCTGCAGGGAGCAGCTTCTTAGAAAAACCTGCTTCTCAGAAAAGCGAGTCTCAGACAAGCAGTTGCAAACACTGCCAATTGCGTTCTGTCTTGAAGCTATTACTAGCCTCCTTGTTTCAGATAGCTTTTGTCACTCTGCCCACTTTAACATAACGCGATGATGTGGGCTCTCATCCACTCCAGATTTAGAAGATGCCAAGAGAGGATCAAGGCTGTGGAAGCATAGGAGGAGGAAGGGAAAAAGCAAGCATGCATAAGAGGCAGAAGACTTCGTCTCTGCTTAACTTCAAGCTAGAAGGTTAACATAGCGCAATCACTTTCCAAGGCTCTGCAGAGTGTTTTACAATATTATGCTGATACTAATCATTCACATTTTGATCATTCATTGTCATGGCACATTTGTCATCATTATACCTGCATCTGACATCTATACAAATCATTTAACAGTTCCTGTTTTTCACCTTATTGCACCAGATTTCACGAGTAGATTACGCAGGCTTTACCTGCTCCGTGGCTATCCTATGCCATCTGAATCTCAACGTAGTGGCAAGTTTCTATCTTCCATTTTCTGACCTGATAAATACTCCCGCCCTCTTTATTTTGACACATGCTAAGATCACTTATTCTATCACATTGGTATGTCATACTGTTATCCTCTTCTTTCGAGCAGCGGGCATGCACTTGGTGAATACTTTCGAAGAGCGTTTTGATGACTTGGATGGCTACAGTGAAGAACATGCTCGGGTTAAATTACTTGCTTCAAGCATGTCTAATTCAGTTGTCTCCCTTGCTTCTTTTGAGGGTAATGAACTAATAATACGATATCTCTAAGGGAATTCCAGTAATGAACTAATAATACGATATCTGTAAGGGAATTCCATACTTTTGTGAGTTGACCACTAATCAAATTTTAAAGCCTTGTGTTATGTAGGGAATGTGAGGCGTTTCACATGCACGGGTACTATTTTCAGACACACGCCTTACGAAATGACTATTCTAACTTCAGCTAGCTTGGTTAGATGCCTTGGAGATGAAGCTAAGTTTGTTAATAAGTTGAAGGTTAGTTCTGCTTGTCATTTGTATTATTCCGTTGCTTCTCAAGGAAATTTTCTTGATGAGGTGATATAATCGTCACTTTGTTGCAGATTAAGGTGTGCCTGCCCAATGGCAAGTTAGCTGTAGGGAAGTTATGGAAATATGATTGTAACTATAATATTGCTGTTGTTAAGACCAAATCTTTCCCGGAATTTCGTAGAGCTCATATTCATGGAGTCCAATTTAATTCTGAATTGTTTCAAACTAATCTGGTAGCTATTGGCCGTTGCTATGAATCTGGACAATTAATGGCTTCAAGTGGAATGCTGCTACATAAAAATAGCATACTTGATTGCCAAGAACTTATGGTCTTTACGTGTAAGATCACAAAGGTACTTTCCTTGTCTCAACTTTCAACACTTAGGTGGAAGCATTAATAATGTACAATTGGCAATATGACTAGACTAGGTTAGTTTGAATTAAAACAATGGATCTCATATTCATGTAAAACTTTATTCATATTATGCATTGTTTATAACAATACTTTTCACTAACACTTAATTTTTGTGCTAGGCCGGGATAGGTGGTCCCCTAATTGATTCTAGTGGAAACTTTGTTGGCATGAACTTTTATTCTAAGGATGAAACACCATTCTTACCAGTCAGTATACTTTTGAAATGTTTCAAGCACTTTGAAATATCTGGGTACGTGTTCATGTTCTTCTTTATACATTTGTGGTATATGTCACTTGCAGTTGCATGTTGTCTGCGTAATGTTGTTGGAATGTGTCTTGTATGCTCCATTATTTTAACAGGAGACTTATAGATTAGGTCAGGACTATTAATTGAAAGGATGATATGTTGATGGATGTTTAGTGGGTTATTAAATTGTTAACTCTTTTTCAAATGATTGGAAGAAAGCTAAAACTAGCATGCTTAGGTGGTTTGTCATGATCTAAGTAAAATTGGAAGAACCCTAACTGTAGAGTTCCTGTGAGGCTGAGTGCTCATATTTTGTAGATAAATCAGAATTCCCAATCGCTTTTCTTGGCACGTTTATGCAGTTTGTGATGCTGATATTTAAGGACCACTTTTGCTCTTACTAACCAGACTGAGAATGATGGTCCAGTTCAGTTCCTATCTGAGGGACGACACATTCTGTCAAGAATTAGGATGCTCTGGACTAGCTAAATGGTGTTATGATGGTTGGCGGCTTGATGCCATCGAAAAAACTGAGGGCTCTTCCTTTTCGAGTGGTCTATGTGGTATGCAGACTGCAAAGCCTCCACTTGGTGCCATGGTGGATGATGACCCATCTGACTGTTCCACTGAGATTTGTTATGTGAATAATCTACTAATGCTATTTCTGCAAGGATGTTAACATGTGTCACACTAAACTATTATCTTCTTAGAATCAAACACTTGTATTGAGGAGCACCGATTGGACCATTAAACTTGTGAATGAACTAGATGATTTAGCAGGGTTCATGACCTGTCCAATTTCAGTACAGTTCTGCCTATTTCTCTGTTAGGATCATGAATTGTCGTGCAATATCTTTTTTCCTTGCCAGTTATGTTTTCACGATGTGAGCTCCTTAGTGTCCTTTTGACTGTCCAGAATCTACTGGGCTGCAGTTTTCTTGGAACCTCTGTTTTTGTGCATCTGATTGGTTACAAAACCAACAGGCCTCCCAAACTTCAATTTTGAGGGGAGTGGGGGGTGGGGGGGGGGGTGCACAATATTCAAATCGGTGAACTAGATCCAGTTCCCCTGCGGTTTTGGTGCCCTGGTCGGTATCCAAATAGGGCGCATGAATTTGTGGTGTACTTGGAAGATATGTATAACTAGAAGTATACCCCGCGCGTTGCCGCGGGAATTGCGGATTAGTGGATTGCGTGGTACGATGAAGTGGACAATAAAATGCTTATGTCTTTCGTTGACGTGGACATTGCAGTTGCATGTGCTAGTGGATTTTAATTGTATGTGATAATGCATTGCCTAGTTGGACAGCTTGTATGTTGAGATAAATAGTTAGTGGAGTGTTCTTTAGTGGATTTTAATTCTATGTGATAGTGGATTGCCTAGTTGGATAGCTTACATGTTGAGATAAGTAGCTAATGGAAGTTTCTACTGATATCTGATAGTGCGCTGTTTCCCCATAATTGGCCCCAATTTAAAGGCCTGTGTTTGCAATATCATGAATTTTACGGGAACTGAGGCCTTTAGCGAACTGTTTTGCTAAGACATTAAGTCAGCCTCATAGAAAGTGACACCTCGATGTATATTGTGTAATATACCTTCATACTAGAGGTCCATTGACTCAATCAATGGAGAACTCTCATATTTGCACCTCAACTTTGAATCTTGTTACAAATTTAGTGAATGCTGAAAATTACTTGTGTAAAACATCTAAACTAAAAGGGTCAGGAAGTTTACTTCTATAATCTCATTCTAGACATCAGCTGTTGTGTTTAATTATATATGCATTCTGATTCCACAAGATGGATCACTAAATGTTAAATTTACTTGAGGATGAATTATTAGATTCAAAATATAAAAGGTATACCCAGTGCTGAAAGTTCCCACACAAGTTAGGGTCTGGGGAGGGGATTTTCTACCCTTGAAAAATTCTGCAAGAAGGCTTGTTCGAACCCGGGACATCCAGGCCACAGGTGGAGACTCTACCACCAGGCCCACCACTCCTCTATTGGATTGGGTATATACGAACAAAAAATTTCGAACTACCAAACTTCTTAGTTGTTATCATGTAACTGAACACTACAGTAATTAGTGCAAAACAAGGCAAAAGAAGTGAAAACACATAGTAAGTTCTTAAATTAACCGATCACTTTCAATCTAGATTGGGATGGATTCATGATGCCCAACCTGAGCTGCTGTGCATATATAAAAAAATACCTGCTATAGGTTGTTCTCCCTGCAAATCTATGGTCATATATATGTCCGTGCGAAGAAGCAATGTGGCAAGTTTCCACCTCCCAAGCTGTTCAGCAGAACAGCAACAACCACAATGGTGGCACAATTGGGTTCATCAAGCTTCCAACTATCAGCAATAGGGCTGGCAGTAGGCACAATGACTTTAGTTACATCCTATTTTTATGATCCCACTTGAACTAAGCTGCCAGCAAGCATAGCTTCAGTCCCCCATTTTGTCCTAAGCTGGTTCGCTGCTCTTTGGGAGGTACTTTCTGAGGCTCGGTTAGCCTTTTTTCTGGGTTCATTTCCATCAAGTAGCAAGCTGGCCCAAGTACAATTTTGCATTGTTTTATTTGGCTAAGTAGTTTTGTTATTACTTATTAATAAATGTACCTCGCATTTTAATCGTCTGTCAAATTTGTGTGTTATATGCAGGAGAGTTGTAAAACCATCCCTAGGCCTGAGGGTTGGATCACTTGGCACTCAAAAATTGAGTATCTGTGAAGAAATACATAGGAGCTTTCCACATGCACATGGCATTTATGTGGATATGGTGAATTTTGTTGCAATACATTTGATTTTTTCCCCCAGTGTTCTCTGTATTTCTGTTGCTATTCTTATTCTATTTACATGTGATTGTTTTGTGAATATATGATGATTGTTGAGCAAATTCTAAGGCAGGAACGCTTACAGGTTACCCTAGTTGTGCTCAACCAAATTGGTTGGGTACTGTTTTGATTTTTTATAGTTCTTAAATCTAAACTCATCTCTCTAGGAAAAACATTATGGGTGAAACTAGAACTGCTAAATGACCATCAGAAATTTGGAACAATAGGTTTATCTAAACATGACATATCTAAGTTACTGCATTTCACAAGGTGTGCAACATTGTTTCTTCTTCCATTATCCAAATCTTGATAACCATGACTTTGGGAAGCAGAGTAGGCACACCTGCATTCAGGCCTGAGGAAGGCTGATTTGCGCCCTTATTTCTTTTAGATCACTAATTCTCAATTTCTGTTGCAATTTATTTTGTGCTGGTGCTAGAGATTAAGGAAAATGTAGTTCTGGCCATGGTTGCTAAGTATCTAAGAAACTATATTCTCAGTGCAGCTGTTCGTGGCTTTCTTATTCTGGTGTTAACCGCCATCCGGTAATGCATGTGTAGCATTAGATAAACCAGTCTTGTGGATGCTTAGACTTTTATTGCTTACCATCAGCTCTTACCATCATAGATATAGAAGGTTTGTAATTGGTCTGATATGGATTTATATGGTTTCTCCCAGTGGGAAGTATCATGTACATTGATTAGGTACCACATAATTTTTTCCCTGAGTTGGCAGTAAACTAATGAGAGGAAAGCTGCATCTTCATGGAGATATAGCTTGCCCATGACATCTGACCAGTGGAAAATACACAATAGCATTGGGATGGTATTATTTCACATGATACTGTTATGGCACTGGAAGAGTCTCTAGAGGGATGCACGGCCACCAGGTCCTTAGGGGCATGCACCAGCGCATGCCTCAGCTCTTGACCGAGCTTGTGGCTAAGAATAAAAGGCCAGGTCCTCATGGGCATGCACCATCAACCTGGCTTTAGTAGGTTTGATTTACTATTGTTAGTAGTGTCACTTGAGTTATAAAGGGGCACCGTAGGTTGTGCAAGCGATCATCGAAGAAGAATAGAACCAGCCTTAGGCGGCCTGTTCTTCGGTGATCTGGCCGGGTTTCCTGCCCGGCCAGGCGTTCCAGTCCAGTTCCTCTTCATGTTCTAGCCATTTCATATCAGATACTTGTTTTGGGTCAACCACAACATCATACAATAGTTAACTGCTTTGGGAATATTAAGAAACAAACACCAATACATTATGCACTGGGAGGGTAGGATCATACTTATGTTTCTATTATATTACATGGCAGCTTTAGAGAAAGTGACGAGACAATGCGTTGGGAGTAACCAGGCAATCACCATGAATTTGGCAATAAACTTGGTAGAAAATGAATTGTTATGATTATCAAATTGAAATTTTCATTTTATTTCAGACAAATAGTCTTGGTATTTTGACACTTGCCAGATTGTCTGGTAAAGTGGTTACCAGGCACGACTTTTGCTGTTCTCCAGCAGGATTAATCTGAATCTGATGATGGAAGCGCTGGCTGTCACTTTTTATCGGGTTATTTTATGGTTTTATTTTCCTTCTTTTGTTAGGGTTGCTTTTATTTGATTTCATAGCTTTCATGACTGTGTGTGTTGGGGAGGGGGAGGGCATACTGCCCCCATTTGTTGAAAAATAATTTGTGGTAAAATGCACTATACTCTAGGAATCATTTGTTACATCTGAGTATGACAGTGGAGAAGCATTTAATGTTCTTTTGGTTTCCATGTAAAGCATGGCGGTTTTTCCTCAAATCCTTTGTATTTTAATCGCCCGATTATATTTAAAGTTTATATAAGTTTATTTTAACTTCCAGAATTTTTTTGGATAACAAAACCAGGTATTCATGTTAGGTTTGATACTTAGCAGAAAATATGTTATTAATGGCTTGAGTGCAAACACAAAAAGGATAGTTGCATCTATTTGTGAAAAATGAGTGACCCTTTTGAGTTTAAACACTAAGTAACTATTGTTTGTGTTCGCACTTATCCCGATAATGTTTTGATAGGTTTTTGATGGATCCCCAGCGTCATTTTTTGGAATCAAAGGTGGTGATCTTATTTCAACGCTTGATGGAGTTGCTTTGTCCAATGCACAAGAGGTTCTATATATTTTGTGAAGTTTGTTTTCAAAGAAATTTAGTTTTCTCATGGTTATCCTGCAAAATCAAGCACTCATTTCTGATTGGAGCTCTACCATGACATTTCAATATTTCATTCAGGCAAAGGATCTAAGGCTGACATCTGTTATTTTCAAAGTTGTCGTGTTTGCACATGCTTTCACGTTTAGGAACACCTGCCTTTTCGTGTTATAGAAATAATGACTCGTAAGGGCAGCTGGATTTTGAATGGGGACATATCTATTCGTTCTGATGGTGGGATAGGAGCTTATCACTGAATAATTAACTTGCAAAACAATGAACAATAATTACAGGTTGAAATATTATTTTTTACTGCGTATGTCCCACAATTTTGAGTTCTGAGTTTCTGATGGTAGGTCAGGACTAATTTTGAAGATGTCTCCTTATTCGTTAGGAAAAGGGTATATGCTTGTATGACCGTATAAGGTTCAAAGGAAAAAAAAAAGGTTCTCTACACTTGAGAGTCAAGATGAGCCATCATTTTTTTTTTGAGAAAGTATAAAACAAGAGTAAACTTCATAAACCCAGGCTTTTCTGGGGTGTCAAGAACCTTAGGTTATATGGCACGTGCCACTTACACCCAGGTTTTACTATACTAGAGTTTCACAAAACTCCACCCTTTTACATCTTATCTCAAATCTGATGTGGATATAAGGTATGGAATGATATGGTGCTTATGGACAATCCAAGCAAATACCATGTTTGGATTTATCATTTCAACCATGACATTCTGTATTTTCGAACCACATTATTCTAGGAAAAAAAGGTGGCTGGTTTTGTGGAACACTGGGGCCATAAACATGAGATTAAATGATACATACCATGGTACCTAGGGTTTTGTCACATTAGGGATATAAAACCTGGGAATCATCTACTTTTTAGAGAGGAATCTGATTTATTTATGCAAAGCTTTGCAAAGTGCTAACTTGCATGTGCCAATAGTTTGCAGTATCTTGTGCAAATATGGTGTGTGTGTGTGTGTGAGAGAGAGAGAGAGAGAGAGAGAGTGTTTGTTTGTTGCGCGCGCGTGCGTGCGCGTTCGCGCACCTAGGAAGGAGCCTAGGACCCAAATTGTTATTCCTGGGTACCATAATTTGAATGTCACTATTAAATTATCACGGTCAGCTAGCTACCGGTTGATCCATTTTATTACTTGTCCTACATGGGGAAAAATAAAGGAAGAGAGAATACTGCTAGCTACTAATATGTACCAAGTACTTAGTCTAATATCCTATTTAACTGTGGATCCATTTATTAAATAGAAGAACATGCTATATAGTCTTTTTTAGGGGTCATCTATTGTGTTTTTTATGTATGACAATTGACATGGACAATTTTTGTAGCAAGTAGTCGACAATATTGCTGGGGATGCTACTATGTGTGTGAATATTAAATCTCAAAATAATTATTTACTGTACAAGCATTGAACTGGTATCCTTTTCATTTTATTTTCCATATGAAATGTAATCACAACATCAAATCTTAGCTTTTCAGATATTTTTTAATGAGTGATTTGCAAAATGTCTGCATATACCATAGGCTATGTCTTCGTTTATTTTGGTTAGCGCAATCCAGTTTAAAAACTTTTCCTGATGAAGTTAAATGCTAGAGCCCCCCCGCCCCAGTGTTATCACACATCCTTCTTGAATTGGTTCAACAGGTACGATCAATATTAGCATCATGTACATGCTAATTTGCATCATTTTTTTGAAAACACAGAACTGTTTTTATTGTATAAAGAAGAAAAAGGGTGAGAACCTTACACAAACACACACGCAACAAGGCATCATTTCTTCTAGCTATAGCAAGAGAGGTAAGGAAACGGGAATTTCAACTATAAGATTTCGTACATTTCAAGAATTCTAAAATTCACACTTACTCTCCTTGGCATAAAAGCATGCCCTTTCAGTGAAATGTATGCATGCTCATCATGTAAACACATGTCCACCTGCAAAAATGTCCATATGTGCACGGTGCTACAAAAGGAAAACAGATCTATCTGTACAGAAAGGCTTAGTGTTTTTTGTGTCAATTGTTTATTCCTTTTTATACAACGTAAAACAACATAGTTTTGCACGTGTAACATGTTTTATATATTTTTAATAAAATGTAAAAATTACACAAAGTACATCATAGGTTCATGAATTTAGGAAAAATACCATTTTTTTCTCTTGAAATATTTTTTCGATATGTAGGAGAGTTGACATCATTGCATTAAAGATTTAAGAGAACAAACACATGCTATACGAGCAATTGACAATGAATTAAAACCTACTCAAGACGATTCATATATCTGAAGCACAAATAGCAACCGTAGAATTTGGTCTTTTTTCCCTCTTGAACGACGCAGGAAAGCTGCGTGTCATTTCATTAAGCAAGAATTTGCTCTTTTTTCTAAGAAGAATCTTAATGGGCTATATCTGCATAGTTCAGTTTAACATTAATTTGTTCTGTTTCCCATATCATGATGACGTCGTGTCAAAAGCTATATAGCCATATTTATGTTACTTGTTTGTACCATTAAATGTTTTGAAAGCAATTGCTTCAGTAAAGGCAAGTGGCAATTTTTCCGAAAGACAGTTCAGACTTCGGGAGGCCAATAACTTTAATATTTTTAATTTTTCTATAAATTTAATAACTACCATAAATTTGGACAGCTTTGTTTGGTTATTTCAGGGTTGCATGATGTGTAGAATCACTATGCCAACATAGTGGACTTTTAATACAAAGATATGCATCTCTGTTGTATGTTTGAAAAAAAAACATTGGGTGCCTGATGGTTTTATTTTGATCCTGCCAGTTCCATGAGTTGATTTTGGACAAGGCGGAGTGTTCTATAGAACACCCTGGAGGAATGGTTTTTGAGGTATGCTGCTGCACTAGTTGTGTTATGCAGTTGGGATGATTCAACATCCTTACATCCATAGTACAGTTGTCCATTTATATAACACTGTTGCATTTGGGAATAGGTGTTTGTGCTCAGGCCGAGTGATGGTTCTGGATTCATTGCAACTGTCAATGCTGATGTCGATACGATCAAGCAAAACAGGTTCTTTCTGACACAGCATAACTACTTCATTGGATTTTGTGTGTGGATGTTTTCACCAAGTTTCTTCAATTACAGATGGCCTGTACCTGAGGCTGAATGGAGGCATCCAAGCACAAATGATGATAACGACACAGATTCTATGTGGCCACGTCCTGTGACTAGAACTACACCTCTCTCTGAATTTCATATAAAAACCCCTAGCGGATACAACCTCGACTACCACTGAGTAGTCTTTTGTAGGCTGTGTTCTTGAAGGTTAAACTTTAAAGGTCGCTGTTCCTAAATATGATGTATAGAATTTGTCCTCGGATTCATGTCTCAGACTTTGCCAGTTGTAACCTTCTAAACTAGATATTTTTAGGAAGATATTTTGCAAGGATTCACTGTTTTTATGTAGCTTATGAAACTTTGCTACCATGGGGTTGGTACATGTATGCTGCGTGCCTGTGCAACAATGGTTCTGCTGCGGAAGATAGCATTTTTTTTTTGGAATTAACCGTTTCGTACAAGTATTTCATGTTCTGTTCCGTACGGCTGGAGCAGCTAATTAAGCACATGAGGCACGGATCGACTGGCTGCCTGGTCATGAAGAGCGTGCAAGGACCAAACGTGAGTGTTTAGTCTCAATTTGTAGCGGTGTTGTAATCAGGTAGCAAGATTGGGAGTTGATGATTCAGACTTATTTTTTGACCATGCACCGAACTTTGTAATTCACCTGGTTTCGCCTGGAACCAACGTACTTCGATGGGAGTTTCAGAGAGGAGAATGAAACGGTGGAACAGGCGTAGTTACTAGTGATTCAAATGGATCCTGATCATACACATACTTCAGCACAGTGGATGCCCCAACAGCAGAGGTGATGGCACATGGCACTCAGGGATGGATTGCTGCAACATATTGGCCACGGCCCACCTCATGGACCAGGTCATCGACTCCGAAGCCAGCCACCCGCAGATGGCCCGTGCCAAAGTCACAAGCGACGAGCGTGGCGAGGACATCCTCTCCTGTGAGTGCGACTTCAAGATCTGAGCTCCCAGAAGGCCATTACCAGAAGACATATCAATTATCAATTATGATAAAAAAGAAGCCATATCAGTTCTGCAGGAACTATACTGAAATTATTCTTGTTGCTCTCTGTATTTACCTCTATAAAGGTACGTGACTACTGGTCTGAACTCAATGAACCCTTTGATGGTACTGTCAGGAGTTAATTTGATCTATGCAGCTGGCCAGCTACTTTGATCTATGTAGTTTATGTCCGAACTGAATGCAACCTTTTTTGCTACTGCAGGTGTCTTTTTTCTTCCTTCTGAAATCTTATGGTCACTACTAGGAACTATCTTACAGTTTAGTCTGTAATCTGTAATATGAAAACAGGAGTATTCTGTAATCTATGCCTCCTCCTGAGATATTTGCAGACTTCATAAGGTGTTGGTTGCAACAAGATAGATGCAAGTGTGCAGTTGCAGGTCTAGATAGAGAAGTGGCAGCTTAATAAGTGCGTACAGTAGTAGTAGATTCGCAGGTATGCAGATCTGTGGCAAGGCCAAGTTTGACGTTCAGCAAAAGGAGGCCTGATTTTTCATGGCAAACAAGGAATGATATGCAGCCAATTCCAAGAGTCAATAGACATGGGCCTGACGAAGTTCATTACCGCATATCCTGGAATATGTAAAATATATACACTGAACCAGATAGTTGTCTTAAATGTCAAATGTCAAGTGGGGAAACAGTCGTCTCCGAAAGGGAAAAGTCTCTCTCTCCCCCGAGCGTCCCAACGGGCGACTCGGGGGGCGCTCGTCGGCGCTGCCTTCGGGCCACCCCTTCCTCCCCCATCCCCCCCCCCCCCCCCCCCCCCGCTTGCGGCGGCGGCGGCCAGCAAAGGCCCGAAAAAGGTCTCTCCTTTGCAGCCTCACCCCCCCTCCCGCTACCCACTCCATCCCTCCACCTGCCTACCTGTCGGCCGGCGAGCCGGCCGGCCGGCGGGCCAGATCCGGGCCACCCAGGCCCGGATCCAGCATCCCCCTCGCCAGATCCGCTGCAGCTGTTCGGGTGTTGTTCTGGGGCTGCAGCACCGGTCGCGTCTCGGGCGGGCCCCGACAGCGTCCGCTTCGGGCGGCCTCGGGAGTGCGCTGGAGCTCGCCGAGCCGTGCTCATGCACTGGAGCCGCGGGGGTGCGCGGCACAGCGCTGTGCGCTGGACAGCGCTGGATCGGCGCGGACTGCCTCCTGGTGTGGTCGGTCTACGCCGGGGCTGGGGCTGCGGTACTTTGCCTTTCAGCCGGGATTCGGGCCGGCGGCTTGCTGGCGTGGCACTGGCAGCGGCGGTGTGAACACGCAACCGCCCCTTCTGATCCTGCGCCCCTGGTTCGGATCCACGTCTTCGCCACACTGGTGGCGGCGGTGACTGCCGGTGTTGGGGACCGTTGCCTTGACTCTTGGCCGTCCGTGTGTCCCCACCCCTCCTGCGCGATGACGGGGCCGCGCCACGGCTAGCCGTGCCCGTGCGCTGGAGCCCGGTGGGCCGCACCTTCCTGGCGTCGGTTCTCCCCGCCGGCTTGGGAGGCGGCGGCTGGTTCCTGCAGCCATGGCACCCCCGGGCGTCCATGGCTATGGCCAGGGTGACGGCCGGCCGCTGGGGCCTGGCATCCTAGGGTGCTGGTGGCTGTCCGTGTGGTTGTTGTGGATGCATCAGTTTGGCTGCTCCTTTCGACGTACATTGGCTGGGTGAAAACCTTGCCTAGATCCTCTAGGCCGACGGCGGTGGCGTGACCGTGTCATCTGCCTTCTTGAAGGCGTCGTTGAAGCTCATGTTCATCGGAGCAGGCCAGGGTCGAAAGACCTTCTGTTGTGCTTCCAACGTTGTTGGCATCTGAGGATGTCATGTTCCTTCCTGAAGGCAGCGTCGGAGCACTACTGCAGCACCCCCGTTGCTCTTGCCGAATGCCGTGCAGTCGGTTCCCGCTGAAGCTCTTAGATGTGCCTGTGTGTGCCTCAGTTGCAACATAATGGTTTGTCCTGCTGCATTGACCTTGCTGGCGTCGTTTGTAGCGGATGCTTTGCCGCTACCTCTCCTTCGGCGGATGTTTTGCCGTCGTCCTCCTTGGTCTTCGCTTTGTTGCTGCATTGACGGATGCTTTGATGTCATTGTCGCTGGCCTCCTCATTGTCAGATGCTTTGCTGCAGAGAGCGTCGTGGCCGCTCACCGCTACGGATGCTTTGCCGTGCGGGGTGATTTTAGTTGGCCACCTCTCTGGCAGATGCTTTGCTGCTGAGAGTGTGCTGACCTGTCTTCTTGGCGGGCTTTGCCGTCGTGTTCGTTGGCGGATGCTTTGCCGCCGTTGCTGCTGGTTGCCTCTTTCTATGGGTGGATGCTTTGCCACCATAGCTTCGTCTCTGGCGTAGGAAACCATTGCATTCTTGTTCTATTGCAGGCACAGCTATAGGTTATCGGTGTTGAGGGCAGTCGCTCTCCCTTTGTATCTTTCCTTTTTTTCTATGTTTATTCTAGGTTACCCACTACTGTCTTAGTGGTGCGTAATCTGTGCTACGAGAGTTCTCTCATAGCTGACCTGTACTTTACTCTTCTTAATGAAAAACGGGCTATATTCCCCGATCACGAAAAAATGTCAAATGTCAAGTTTTATACACTGAAGCAAATCTTCACCAATCTATTTAGTCCATGTCAAATTTTGTTATCTCTATTTCCCTCTGTATGGAACCTACTGCTTAAGCGGGCAGAGAAAACTCAAAACCTCTTCATAATTTATAGTGTGAAACCAACTTGAGTCATTGTGAGCGATTTCACTGCCAAGGATGACACCATGCTTTAGTAGCCAGCAACATAATCGATATGGCACATTTGAGCCTTGTGCAAAAATTAAATTCTATATTGTGTGTGTGCGCGCACGCGCCCTTCAGGAGGCCAGGTGTGTGTGTGGGACGGGCGCTCGAAACCCCGCCAGCTGGCTCCCCACCTTGGAGCCTTACCACCGGCCCCCGCCAGCCAGCTCTTCGCCTTGAGGCCTTACCACCGGGCAACCACCTTGAGCCTTACACCGGGCTCCTTGCCCGTCCGCAATACCGTGTAATACTGAGAAATATTGATTCATCATCAACTAACATTTGTAAAACTGACGTGGCACTCTTAAGTCTTAAAAACTGACTAAAACTTTTCCATTGAGACTGCTTATAAGTGTCCATGATTTCTGTAAACGTGTCTAAAGGGTAACCACCTTGCATTATACAACATGTCCACAAAGCACCACTTGTGGAATGGATGGGCAACCTTGCCGCCCACTGCGGACATCACACCTTTCCTAGACACCCAAAAGAAAACTTTGTTGAGCCTGATGTCGGAGAACTGACAAACACCAAAAACTATAACCAATCTTGTTAAGTACTTAAGTCGGAGCACATCACAAAGGTTAGGAAATCAAAGTTTAAGTTCGATCTTAATGCAACTTCCCTAACAGAGAGCCACCTAATAGCATGTGAGGAAGGTAAGTTATGCTCATCCCTCATCCTGGTTGCTAGTCAGCTACAACATTCAGAAGCCATCACTGCCAAGCTTAAATTAATAAGCATTCTGCATTCAGCTAGAAATTCAGGATATAGGAACCATTTCACCATAAAAAAAACACAAAAATAGCGCCCATGCTGCTGCTGTAGAACACCACAACGCTTCCCTCAAAACACCACTGTCTACCACTCTTCAGTCTTCACGAGTCATGTACCACTCTTCGTCTACAACTTTACCATTTGCAAGTTGCCGGACAATAATTGGCCTGGGAAGTGGCCACCTGCAGGTAAACAAAGTGCTAATATATTGTATACTCCAAAGGCTACACTTTCTAGATCATATGAAAACTACCTGTTAAGTCTGCTGGGGGTAAACTTGTTGACGTTGATTGTTCGAGTTGTGACTTCAGGTTTACAACCACTATATGTTCTCACAAGAAACTGGATTGGATATAAAAACAAGACGCCGTCATTATGTTAGCAGAACCATAACAAAGACCCAATGCAATTATAGAGAATAGAACCTTAAGGCTCATCACTGCTGCCATCTCGTTCAAGTCATCTGAAAGGTTCAGTTTCTTTCGGTCCAGCCAAAGCTTACCGCCCATGTCCAGAAGTATGCCGCCCAACTAGTACCAAAAAACGACGACATTCAGCACCATTTTTGACAGACCAAGGATTCCACATAAGATTAAAATCGTACATACCTCTGCAGCATTGGAGAAAGGCACACCATCAACATGAGTGATTATTTCGCCAACCTTTATCTCAGAAGAAAGTTCTGTGGAAGATTCTTGTACCTGCAACACAAATACACAGAAAACAAAAGCTTCTTATTCGCAACAGAAGACCTGAAACCAAAAGACAAACCAGCTGGATACATACCGAGACAGAGTTTCTGCATTACTATGGCAAAAAGCTCACATCCACAGCATTGAATTAGAAACATTAACACACAGATAAGTGCAAAAGATGGAAGATCCATACCTTCGCCACAATTACACCACACCTTGCAGGGACCCCACCCTTTACTATCTGTTCAAGTACGCTAAGATCTGCTTCATAAAGAGTTTCAACTTGCAGTCCATGCAAAGGTCGTATCACCTTTCTGCATCAACATATGGATCATTTTATTCATCAATGCTACAAAGAGCATGAGGCATAATCTTAAAAAAAAAAAGAACATGTGGGACTACATTTCCCCTGGTATAGAAATGAATTAAGGCTGCACTTAATGAGTACAGTAATTAGTAAAGTGAATGTGCAAAGATAAGTAATAAAACACACACCCAAAGTTAGCAAAGTGCTGCAAACACTTCAACACAATGAAACCTGGAAGGAAAGGAGTTCCTTTCTTGTCATAGAAGTTCATTCCAATTGCATTCCCACCAAAATCCATCAGAGGACCACCAACACCTTTCTGCACAATATTTTGTTAGTATTTAACTGATGATTTGTAAGAAATATAGGTAAAGCATGGATTGCGTTGTATATGATAGAAGAAATTCATTTAGTTCTACCATGAACATCAAGCAAAAGTTGCAAATTCCAATTCCTATTCCTAGTATAGCCGCACCCATGAACTTTCAACATGAGCGCTTAATTAACAAAGTCATGGGCGCCAGCAAAATGTGACTTCTTCCTATGGCTTGTGGCTCATAATCGCTGCTGGACAGCAGATCGGTTGGCACGGAGGGGCCTTCCTCATCCAGAATCATGTCCTCTTTGTGACCAAGAACAAGAGATCATCCAGCATCTTTTGGTTTCTTGTGATTTTGCCCGCCAGTTTTGGTTTCTATTACTGCAAAGGGTGGGCCTCGCTATCCCCTCACCTCAGACCACAGAGACTTCTTTTGATGATTGGTGGTGCAGAGCTAGTTCAGCTGTGAGTGGTCCTGTTCATAAAGGATTAAACTCTCTTATCATCTTGGGCGCGTGGAGTATTTGGAAACACAGGAACAAGTGTGTGTTTTAATGGTGTTGCCCAAAGGATCACCACAGTCCTCACTCTTTCTGGCGAGGAGTGCCAACTATGGAATATGGCAGGAGCCAAGGGGCTGCCCTCAGGCCCTAGCTCAGATAACTAGTCGGTCGTTTTTATCGTCTAATCTTTAATGGGTGTGGGTGTCATGTTTTATGAGGGGTGTTTTGTTGTGCTGTAACTCTTTTCTTCTATTAATGTAATGATACACAGCTCTCCTGCGTGTTCGAGAGAAAAAATTAACAAAGCTTCTTTATCATAGTAATATAATCTATGATTAAAAGCCACCACATCATTCCTCTGCAACATACCACCATATAGTACAGGTAATGGACATGTCTAAGTGAGGCATGCAATTGGCTACAAGCACCTCGCTACAGTAGTCATCCTAAAAAGGAGCAAAAATGCAGAATGATGTTTATAAATTCAAAAACTACAGATTAGCGAAACATAATGACAATATAAACTGTTCTTTATCCCTACAAAATTTAGAAATCATGGCAAATCTTATAATCTGTTAAAAAAATTGTGTCACCTCTCACCTGCCCAATACATTCATGGCATTACTCACTGTCTCAGTTGACAGGTCCAAAACTTCAACTTTTGCAAAGATAATAAAGAAAAAGGCTAATAGCAACATTTCACCTATAGTACTTGAGCTAAATGTTATAGGCACTTGTTCTCACATGTTTTTGGTCAAGAAAATATTCCTGGCAGATAAACTGGAATCTTGAGAATAAAACGATGCAAATAAAAATGAATGCATAGTCTTTATAAGAAACATTTCAGGGAGAGTGTAGAAGCTCATGATTGTATGAGTAAATCTTTTACTAAGTTTTGTAGAGCGATGAAGGCAATACACCTCTAAGCATTTTTAAGTTTGGTTCCTGTCCTCTTCAGTCAGACCCATAGCATTTGGTTGGAACATGGAAAGAATGAATGTCAGGCCTCAAGGAACGACTATATGATGATTGAGACAAATTATTTTATGTTTGGATCCCCAGACTTACAGTTAAATGGATCTAAAACGTATGACTGGCTGAAAAAAAATCCACAAGATAGTGAAGGAATTCCAATCACCCTCTATAAGAAAAGTCAAAAACAGTTTTTTTACGGTACAATAAATTGGATACTATAATGTCTCTGAGATCTAAACTATGGTATTATAAACAACATCCTTGAGCTTTAGGAAATTATTTTCATAGCTCTATAAAAGGTAGTCAGATAAAGGTTCTTAGGGCCCAAGAAGTAATTCAGTTCGAAATGGTCTTCAAATAAAATTGTAAAATTACTAGACCAGACATCAGTTTGCAATTTGCTTGACCTACCTGTGAAATCTTGCAAGATGAAACTAATAGCTCTTCACAATCAAACCTGCTTTTCCTTGGAATAAGCTTTCCTGAAGCAACCTTTAAGCCGCGAGGCTCACAAGTACGGCCTAGTGCTACAACATCTCTTGTACAGCTTTCATAAAAATTGAAGAGTCCAGAGTTTTGGTTGAAGCTTTTGCTTGTCAGGTGAAAAGTGCAAGGGACCTTGATCATGCATATGTTGTAATAGAAGTCCACATTTGACACAAAGCCCTCAAGTTTTTGACCACCTGCTAACCATACATTGATCTACAACCAAATTTGTAAGAACAAAGTTAAATAGTTATACCGTTTTAAGGAAAAGAAAGACAACAATTCTATATACGGGACGAGAATAGTCCAGCAACCTTAGGTTTATCAACTTGCTCGTCTTTGTCTGGACATGTTATCAAACTTGCTGATGTCACTACATAAGCAGTATCATCCACATACTCAACTATTGTGCCAGAGCAAGAGAAAATCTCCGTGTCTCCTGCAGACAAAAAAATGAAACACTAGTTGTTAGAGTCAACACTAACACAAGCAACAACGCCCATCCAGATGAAGTTATTCACCTGTAAAACATTCAAGGCCAACCACACATCGAGCAAGCTCCAGAGTGGATTTCTCAACTTGCCAGTTTATGTGCTTCAGCTCAAATTCTGTCCCAAATTCAAGGTCCGGTTCATATGGTATCCATTCCATCCATCCTAGTTACAAATTAAGAATTGACGCCATTTTACTGAATGCTGGAAGCACTACGTCACAAACCAAACTAGTTCCTGATTGTAATAGCGATGGCAAAAGGGAATAAAAGCAAACCCCTGTAACGTCCTGGAGGTTTATTGATAGTCTCATCTACAGCAAGTTGATGCACAGAGTAAGTAAAGAAGGCAATAGTAGGATCAGGAGAGAAAGGAGAAGAAAGGTAAAAACACTAACATGTATAAACTGTTTCACTCTCCCCTTTGTTGCCACTGAAGTCGCCGCCATTGTTGTCACCTGCTTGTTTGGAAAGCCGAAGCTTTTCCTGTTCTTTCTCCCATAAGTCGTATTGGGCATGCATGGTTGCTTTTAGCTTTAAGATCCCGGCCACATGTTCTCTATCTTTGATTTCCTGCTCTTTTTTTAAGCGCTTAGTTTGAATGCGTCTCTCTATCTCCCTCTCCCCCTCCTTCTTGAGTTCGTCTCTCCTCAACTGTGTTTCTGAATCAACATTGCGACCACGTAGACTGTATCTACTGCTCTGTGGAGCTTGTCCACCGCTGCTGTTGGAGCTCCCAATAGTCAATTCCTGGGAGGCAATGACCACGATTGCTAAGAAAAAGTAGAGGGCTTTTACCACGCGCACTAACAATTAGGCGAGGGAAAAGCTATGTGCTTGGGGGGTACTAGCAACGATTACCTCTTGCGTCTCAGGATGATGATCGTGGCCGTCGGTGTCCGCCATGTGGTACCTGCCTTGGGGCTCAGCTCAGCGTGGAATCAGAACCACCAGTAGATAGACCGAAATCAGTGACCTAACATGCAGCACAAGCAATCCAAGATGTGAACTTGACTGTTGGGATCAGTTCAATCAAACCCAGGCGGAAAAGAGAACCATCCGATCAAGTTAGGGTTCCTTTACCAAACCTCCGATTCGGACCCATCTCTACCTATTCCAGTACTCCCTCCATTCCAAATTATAAAACATTCTAAGAATCTTGGAGAGTCAAAGCATATTAAGTTTGACCAAAATTATAGAAAAAATTACAAAAATTTATAACATCAAATAGGTATACTATAAAAATATAATTAATGAAGAATCTAATAATACTTAATTAGTGTCATAAATATTATTATCTTATCATATAAATTTGGTCAAACTTGAGATCATTTGACTCTCCAAGATTCTTGGAATGCCTTATAATTTGGAACGGAGGGAGTACCGATGTACTAGCTGGGAGGTCAGTTGCATGCCCCGGTGTGGGCTTGGTGGAGAAGGGGATCGCCCGGCGCCGCTGCTGGGGAGGAGGCAGGGGAGGGCTGAGGAGGCAACTGCGTGAGCGCTGAGCGGGCGGTGTGCCTAGCTTTTTTTGTCGGACGTCGTTTCGATCACGGGAAGCAGAGGCAGAGCAGAGGTGCTTTCCCGCCCAGCGTCCGATGCGCGACGGAGGCCATCCGACGCCTGATCGCCGCCCGCTGGGTCGACTCGACACAACAGAGAGAGAGGTGCGTGTCAGCTCGTCCATCATGGAAAATATATACTAGCTCCATCAAAAAAGAATATAATTACGGGAGCCGCGCCAGTCAACATTGCTTAAGTTTAACTAAGTTTACAGTAAATAGTATTAGCATCTACGTGGCGAAATAAATTTATTATGAATATATATTTTATAACTAATCTAATGATACTTATTTTATATTATTATTGTTTGTACTTTATTAAATAAATTCAGTCAAAGTTCAAATGGCTTGACTTCTTAAAAAGTGAGAATTGCATACATGAGAGGACCATACCGTAAGACCGTCTGTGGCCGAATTAGAAAAAAGGACTAGGCCATTAAGTTAGGCATCATTGCTAATTGTGCTTGGCTATAGAAAAAATGATAATTTGACCTAATGGCCCTAGTGTCAGGTCCGCCGCTGCTTTCAACCATCAATATTAGAGATAGAACTCGGGTTTTCATGCTCTAGCAATTCCCTTTTCTGGTCCCCCAGCTAATGGAACTGCCCCAATATGTGTCTTTTTTTTCCCAAATAGAGGGGACAGAGGCGGTTGCCCAAATAGTTGGGCCCCACATGCCAGTCGTCTCTTCCACCTAGCACCACGCTCTGTCCTAGTGCTCGACACCACCCTTGTCCCATCTTCACCAGCCTTCCCTTGATGCCACGAATTCCCCGTCGGTAGGATCGCCAAGTTCCTCAAGGTCGAGTACGCCGAGAGGGTGGCCACCTCTAGCTCGCGCCGGACCCAGCCCAACAGGGGGTCACCTCCGGCCCGCGCCAGCCACTAGTGGTGACGGCAGGTGCCCCGGGCAGTGGAGGGAGCTCGTGCTCAGTGCGATCCGACCACAGCCCCATCCCACCCGGCATAGGGCCGCGCGGGCTGGAGGTGACCCCCTCCTGCGCCTTGCCACACCCAGCCTCCTGCAGTTGCCGCCAGGCTTGAGAGCCATGAACCTAGGCGCTAGCGTTGGGCATAGGAAAGGAAAAAAAAAGAAAAAATGGATTAAGCCACTACGAATGGGTCCTACGTGTTAGCTCTAGATAATTGGAATGTGTTATTGGAGAACTGCTATAGCATCTGCCTTGATAAACAGTCCCTTCTAATTAGGTTTGTCCTAATACTTATTTATTAGGATGAGATATTGTGAAACTGATGTGATGCTCTTAGAAACTATACTCTCTCTGAAAAAAGACTCCATTCTAAAATACTAGACATATAGCATTCAAATATTGTCCCAAAATACTTGTCCATCTCACTTTCTAATGCATATTTCTCTTCTCCTAATACATATTTTTCTTATTCTAACACATCTCTCGTTCTTCTTTTCTGTATACCATATTTTTACCCTCCTTGATTCTCGTGCTTAAACCTATATGGTCTTCTTACGGGACGGAGGGAGTATGTACTCTCCTTGGTTCCCGTGCTTAAACCTATATAGTCTTCTTATGGGACGGAGGGAGTATGTTTTAACTTTGTACTGAGTTAAACTACTGTTCCACCCAAACGAACAAAGGCGGGCAGCGCACAGCAGCAGCCAACGACACAGCTGCAGCAGTCGGAGCAAGGTCCTAGCACAGCAGCACTGGTGGCATGGTCCCGTGGAACATCAGCCCCGCCAGGGGGGTAGCACTGTAGCAGGTAGGGCACGAAGTAGCGGCACACCACGGGGAGAGCATTGAGAGAAGCGGGGTGAAAGAAAGACGACTAAGGATGACATATTGGCCCCACATGTTAGGTCTTTAATCTTATTCAATTAAGACCTCCAACCAAACAAAAAATTTAGGATGGACCTAATATAAACCACTAAACAAACAAGAAGTAGGCTTAACCCATCATCAAAAGCAGTGTTAAAGTCCATTCCATCACTTCTCACACAAAACCAAACACATGTCCAGAGTTCTGGTACCTACCATCTGTATGACAGGTTGGTTCGATGGGTGCATAGAATAAAACTACGTCCCGAGCAGGCAAGCACGGAGACCCAGACCATAGGTGACTGGTGACACAACCCACTACTGTCCTTTTTTAATTTAATATTTTAATATTAACTCCTCCTACCTGTTTTGGTATTTCTTTTGATCCCGACTGAAGCGCTCAGTCGAGTAGCTGTTTTTTATACTAAAACCTTTTTTGTCTTTTCTCCCTCTAATAAAAATTACGGCAAAGCTCTTGCCGCCCTTTCAAAATAACTATTAACTCCTCCTGGTCATGCCAACTACTTTAGCGTGATGCTAACTGCTTTGGTGCGACTTAAAACTATGTCGCACCAAAAAATTTGGCGCCACCGAGGTTGCCACACTAGCTTGCGGGTTGTGACGTGGCAAGGGTCAGTCACGCCAAACCCTTTGGAGCGACTGAGTCACACCAACTGGTTTGGCGTGACTCGGTTTTTTCTAGGTGCTACGCGGCGCTGACGTGGCCATCGTAGTCACGCCAGGCCCTTTAGCGCGACTTAGTCACACCAAAGGGTTTGGAGTGACTCCGTTGGCTATACAAGGGCCACCGACCCCGTCTTCCTCCTCCCTCCCTCCTACTTGGCCCAAGGTGAAGAACAAGGGCATCAGGTGCCCCCACCCAATCTCCCTCCTACTTGGCCCAAGGTGAAGAACAGTGGACGAGGAGGGAGATCAAGAGGGGTCGTCGCCCTGGTCTAGAGCTCATAGGAAGTGAGACTAAGGGGGTGTTTGGGACTGCTCCGCTCCACTTTTTTTAGCCAAACAGTTTCAGCTCCACACATACGGTTCGAGGAAAAAGGGTGGAGTTGTAAGGTGGTCCACAAACTCCAGGTTTTTGTGGAGCTGCTCCACGGTGGAGTTTGTGAAGCAGTCCCAAACGCCCCCCTAAGGAAGGCAGGGAGGAGGAAAGGGCCGTGGCCCCCTTATAGCTAGTTGAGTCATGCCAAAGATTTTGGCAAATGGTATGGCATGAGTCGCGGCAAATGGTACGACGTGACTCAATAAGCCACGTCTGCGCACCGTGGGCCTTGGAAAAGGCTGTGTCACGTTAGGCTAGTTGGCGTGGCATGACCGGCCCTTGCCACGTCACAGCCCATAGGCCTACGTGGCACCCGCGGTCACACCAAAGGCCTTCGGCGCAACTCAATTCTAGATCGCGCCAGTGTGACCAAAAGGCCACTATTTGGAAATTCAGTTTGGAAGGGGTTAATATTAAAATATTAGATTAAAAAAGGCTAAAAAATTTTGCTGCAGCGGCCATACTCCCTTTGTCCCTAAATGTTTGTCTCTAGAAAACTATGTTTTCCTCACAGACACGCTTTCCGGACGACACACATAAAAGGACGGAGGGAGTATGCACCTTCTACAAGGTCAAGATTCATAATTTACTAAATAATAGGGCAACAAGTACAGAAGTGAAGAACACTCGAAAGTTTCCGTATATTAACTGCGAAATACATCTTACGACCTATCCAGTACCTTCCGTTCTTGTCCAAATGTTCCTTCAGACCTCGACATCCCTTCCTGATAACATCAGCAATATATGAGAATTTACTGGACAAAAATAAAAAAGATAAAATAAAACCATCCAAAATATAAGAACGCCAAAAAGAAACGGCTTGACAGCATACTAACTTCTATCTTTGCCAGCTTATATATATATATATATATATATATATATATATATATATATATATATATATATATATATATATATATATATATATATATATATATATATATACACACACACATATATATATATATACTCCCTTCATGTTGGTAATAGAAGTCGTTTAGGACATGATTACGTTTATCAAGGAGTGGTTAATTAGGGGTATTTTTTCCCTCCTTGCCCTTATTAAATCAACCTACAGATGCTATCTATAGGACATCCTTTCTTAGTTGGGCTGGCAACGCTTCCGTGGCCCGAGGCTCACGGCTACGGTTCAAGCCCCCCACGGCCGCACCTTTTTATTGCTACGGTTCAGGTTATTTACGTTCTCATCATTGTTTTTTTCGTCACAATCACATTTATTTTAGCTTGAACTTGCTAGTACTGTTATTTTGATTGGACTTGCCCGTGAACTTGCCGTGAACATGCAGCGGCTAGCTGGTTAGTATTACGAACATGCCGTGACTAGCACAAGAATGTGCTTGTTTTTTATTCTTTTCTATATGAACATGCTAATAACAGAACATGCTAGCTTTTTATTTTGCTAATAACAGAACATGCACAGTATGCACAGCGTAAATTTTTTTATTATGAACATGCTAATAACAGAACATTCTAGCTTTTTTTTCACAGTATGCACAGCTAGCATTAATAGAAGTGCTTATTTTTTTGCCCTGGCACAGCGTGCGGTTGGGAGCTAGCCCGGCGCCCCGGCCAATCATGTTGCGTCGAGGGGCACGCTAATTAATTGCGTGGCCTGGGAGGCGAACCGGAGGGGTAGCAGCGTCCAAAATCGAGTTGAATGTGCAGAACGTCATCTTTTGTTCAAAACAGCTCTAAGTGTAGAACGGACCTCTATTTACAACATGGAGGGAGTATATACTTATACTATTAGCGTGACATGCTAACCAGAAATGTGTTTCAGGGAAAACATAAAGTTGATTTTGTGTGCTACTTCCTCTGTCCTTAGGTTAAAAGGGAATTTCATTTGTCCTAAATTTGACCAGATTTATTCAACGTCAAATAAGCTTCACTAGATATATTATGAAACATATTTTCTTAATTGACCTCTTTGATATGGTTGATATTAATACTCTTCTTTACAAACTTGTTCAAACTTAAAACGATGAGTTAGTATAGTTCTGAAAAGAAATTCCACGAGACAACTCTAAGAATAGAAAACAAAAAGGAAATAGCAGGGTGCAAGTGATTGTTCAAAAATATCATCAACATTAACATCAACATCGACAGAGCCTTTCAGTTCCAAGCAAGCTGGAGTAGTCTTAGAGTTGAAACCAAACATGAGCCCCCTGTGTTCAGAAATA
The DNA here is from genome assembly GCA_038087645.1 of Saccharum hybrid cultivar R570. Classification (NCBI taxonomy): domain Eukaryota; kingdom Viridiplantae; phylum Streptophyta; class Magnoliopsida; order Poales; family Poaceae; genus Saccharum; species Saccharum hybrid cultivar. The sequence continues at coordinate 7,163,946 of JAQSUU010000198.1, forward strand.
TCAAATGCAATTTAAAAACAGATGCAGTGGGTGGCGAAAGACCATCCTACTGTATTGCAAAGAAACTTTCAGTCAGCTGACCGAGAACTATGAATCCTCAGCTTTACCCCTATACAGACGCATCAGGGCGTCAACCACTGCCACTCTCCCTATAGGGCAGCACGTTACCACAAGCCATTGCCCTGTCACTATTTTTGGGGTTGGCATTACCCTACGAAAGCGTTGGTAAAATGTTAAATGCAATTGGTAAATATATTCGAAAGGTGCATGTCTTCCTGAGATTACTTGTAGGTGCATGGAACAAAAATATGAGCATTATTGTTGAATACACGTGTATAATCAATATATTTAGAACAGAAACACCAAGGGCATGGATGTTCACAGAATTGTGTAAAGGTATCAAACATGTACAAGAATCTTACAATGGAAAAAAAAACAGAAGCATTTTGAAGTTGATTTACACATCAATTTGCATATGATCTAGGCATTTTGAATTCATGATGATTGATTCGAAAAATTGGCACTTCTAGCCAACGCAAACCACAATTCCTATTCCTGCTACGAATGTAATCTAATCAAACATGAAATTGAATAGTAAAGCCAGCCAACAAGATATCAAAAGTAAAGAAAGAGGTTACTGGTTGAGGAAATAGTAAAAAAAATAGTTTATATCAGGTGTATAACCCTCTAAATGAGACACCATGTTTGACATGCAGGAATATTCCCAAACTCCTGAATAACTCTTGCTTATCAAACAGGCCCTTAACAAAATGATATGCCAAGACTTGGGAGTGAGATGTTTTGAGTTTTGACTTAGAAGAACCCTACATCTGTGAAAACAGTGCTAGGCTCGAGACCTGAGAGTGATATATGTCACGTGACAAGAAAAGAGCCAACAAAGTGGATGGTATTTGTTAACAGCCAGTACCGATGCAGATGTTTGGACTAACAAATTTAGGCATTTAGCTATTCACACACGCTGTTTCATATTCATCTTAACTAGGCAAATAATGTGAATGTCTAAAACTCTTTTTTTAATACAGGTATGTGACAATTAAAGGTTAAAAGCTCAAAGAAATAAAGTCTTCACAAGAATTTATCATCCTAGAAATTTTACCAATATGGATAAGAAATAGGCAACAATATCATATAAAAGTCCAACGAGGATTTCTATTCAGACAAATGTTCAACTACCTAGTTTTATAATATTAGCGTATAATTAAAAAGGCAAAAAAAAAGAGATAACAAACATCAATACATCCAAAACTCAAGAACAAACAGTCTAAGGAGTCTTTGCCTCCTACTAATGTCATAGTGGTAGTCATGTTGCGTAGAACACAGGTTTTATAAATAAAAATGAAGTACGGTGAAGTTACTAGGGACATGTTTGGATACACTTGTAATCTCATTTAGGCTGGGAAAATGCACACAGTGAACCAAACGCCTCACGGCGACCGCTCGTCTCCCACAGAACACGAAAGTGTGACTTTTTTTGCCTGATTCCCACGACAATCAAGGCATTGTTTCGGAGCCGCATTTTCACGCCGCACCACACGGTCATGAGGAGCGTATCCAAACACAGCCTAGGAATGATGAAAATTGGTGGATAGATGGAAGCTAAATAAATATATGGTCTACTTCCAGGGCCTAAGAATTACTTACATCATTCAAGTGTAATAACTTCATATTTGAACACCAGAATCTCGTTTCTTTCACTGCAATGGCCATCTACAATTGTAATAAACAAAGGCCTCTCAAAAATTTAAATTGTAATAAAAACTACATCATAACATTAATCAACAGTGAGATACGAAAACTTCTATTGTGTTTGAGAAATAACCTGTTACAAAAGGAATTGCCACATTCGACAGAACCATTTTCCCATATATTCAGCATTGCAATAAATTTGGTGTTATCTCTTGGTCTTTGTATTACTGCCTGATTTCCCATACAGAGAAGTATCAACAGGAAGAAACTATGGAAATTAATACAGTTATCCAAACTAACCTGGAGGATCGTTGCCTTCTGGGATTTCATAGCAAACACCGTATCAAGAAGAATCGCAGTAAGCTGGGAATAGGAAAGAAAACATTGCAGGAACTACACAAAGTACGATAAGGCTTTCAAATAGTACGACAGGAGTGTCTAAATTCTCCATCCAAAGTAGGGTGAAGATGGATGTGAAGTGAGCTGTTAGGGATTAGTAGATTGCCATTAATGACGTGAATGATAACCAATTTTCACTATGGGAAGAGTAATTTCACCATGTTATGAAATACTAGAAAGTGCAATGGAAAATGGAGAAAATTGCTAAAATAGAACTCCCAAACATGTGGCTTTGCTAAAATAGGAGTCCTAACATTGGCTTTGCTAAAATAGGACTTGAAATGTTGTGACTTTGTTATAATGACATTTTGACAACTTTTAATCATATTCCAAAACTCAAATACATGTATTTTCTCATATTGACCGTATTGCCCTTCTGGTATTCTAATCTATCCGTGTCGATTCATTGCCCCATCCCGTCGTTCCTCCTTCCGTACGGCGCACGAGCGCGTCGTTCCTCCTTCTCTTCCGTATGCGAACACCGCCAGTCGCCGCCCGTTCTTCACCTCCCACGCCGCCAGGCATGGATGGAGAAGAACCTCCGCCCACCCCTCCTTCCCTGCCGACGCCGCCGGCCATGGACTTGGAGGCAACCGAAGCCCTGGCCGCGCGTGGTGCCCTAGCCGAGGCCGCGCCTGGTGCCCTAGCCGGGGCGTCGCCCAGTGCTCTGGCCTCGGCGTCACCCGGTGCCCTGGCCGCGGCGCCTGCTGGTCTGCCCGACCCTGCTGGTGCACTGGGCGCGGCACCTAATGGCCAAGCTGCCCAGGCTGGGGCAACCGATGGCCTGCAGCCAGCAGTGGAGGCCTCCATCGATGCTCTAGCCCTAGCAAGGTCACTTCTGCCTACTGCTCCTCATCCGGCAAGAGTGCAACATTCCTGTTCTTCAAGTGCAAAGGTATATATTGCATCCACTAGATCTTTTTTTCAGTACAAGTACCGTACAGAAATAAAACTAGGTTTGGCTTGTTTATAGGTCTGAAGTGAATGATGTGGAAACTATAGGAAAAGTTGATTGGGCAACATTACAAATTGTGGAAACATATGATGATGAAGGTTGAATTGAAGTTATGAGCGAGAGCCGGATGTGTGAGTTTTTAGGCTTGACAGAAGAGGGCACAACAAATGAGTCAACAAATGTACCTATACAAGGCTTTGGTTGCCGAATGGATGAACAAGTGAATGATACTGCGCTTGGGCAAGATATTGATGGTGCTGCCATCCCTACTAGTGATGCCGTACCCGATGAGATGGTCATTATGTATGATAAGAAGAACCCATCAATGGAGGTAGGGACAATGTACCCAACAATGAAGGAGTTCAAGCTGGCAGTTCGGTAATTTGCCATCAACAAGGAGTTCCATTTACGAGTAGAGAAGTCAACTAAGATGGTATATAGGGCTTATTGCAATTCCGGTGACGAAGATCGCCCTTGCATTTGGAGGATAAATGGCAGAAAACTGCAAGGCAGCGCTACAACAGAGATATACAGGGCTTATTTCATTAATTCTACATTGCCTGTGTTTAATTGCCCGGACGAAAGTGTTTTACTGCCATGTAGTACTATATATACATATATGCTTGCATGCCTCTGTACGATTCATTTGGTAAGCTGTAATCAATTTGGTAAGTAAATTTGGTAAGCTGTTAAATTTCAAGTAGTCTAATACTAGCAGTAGTACTACTTGAGTGGCCATCCTTGAATTTATTCATGTCACGATTTTGGGGTTCATATGTTTTTTCTGGAGCTGTAAATGCTTGGCAATGGATACGTAACTACAATTGGTTTTACTAAACTAGCATTCTGATCGTTTTGCGGAGCTGTATTTTAGTGGCAAATTCAACTAGCAATAGGAGGCAGTAGTACTACTTGATTGGCCGGACGTGTGCATGCTCCTGTGCTTGATTGTTTACTTTGCTAGCTGCTGTGAACGCGCATTATTTCATGTGTGTCTATATATGACTGAGAAGTCCTTGATTTTTTTCTGTGCTATATATGATGCAACAGTACATATGTGTGTCTATATATGATGCAACAGTACACAATATATCTCATTAATTTATTTTTTCTTGCAGGTTACCGTCTTAGTCAATGACCATACATGTGTGTCTAGCATGAGGATGGCAACTATAACTCCAAATTGCAAGTGGGTAGCTCTATGGGCTGCGAGTATACTTAGAGCTGAACCAAATATTGGTGCTAGGGAACTGCAAAAGAGGTTGGAGACAGATCACAAGTGTGAAATTGCATATGACACTGTGTGGCGGGGTAAAGCAAAAGCTCTTGATGAGGTTTATGACAAATGGTCAGAGAGTTTTCAGCTGCTATATAGGTGGAAGGCCGAGGTAGAGACGGGAGTGTAGTTGAGATTGATGTTCTTTTGGTGGATGGTGAGGTATATTTTCACCGTTTTTTCTGTGCTCTTGAACCATGCATTGATGGTTTCTTGGAAGGTTGTAGGCCTCATTTGAGTATAGATGCTACAACCCTTAATGGAAGGTGGAATGGTCACTTGGCCGCAGCTATAGCAGTTGATAGTCACAATTGGATGTATCCAGTCGCTTATGGCTTCATTGCTTCTGAGACAACAGACAACTGGACTTGGTTCATAGAACAGTTGAAGAAGGCTATAGGTGATCCTCCACTACTTGCTATATGTTCTGATACTTGCAAAGGCTTAGAGAATGCAGTGAAGAATGTATTCCCAAATGCAGAGCAAAGGGAATGCTTTTATCATCTAACTAGAAACTTCAAAAAGAGATTTAGAGGGTTTATTAAGATATATCCTGCTGCAAGAGCTTACAGAGAGGAGATTTTCTATGACAATTTAGCAAAAATACTAAGTGAATCATCAGAAGCAGTGCAATGGTTACAAGCCAATCACAAGCTTCTATGGTATAGGTGTGGTTTCAATCCAGACATTAAGTGTGACTACATAACTAGTAACATTGCTGAGTCATTTAATAACTGGATTAGAGACCATAAGGACCTACCTGTTGCTGACCTTGCTGATAAGATCAGAGAAATGATCATGGTACTGTGGCACAAGAGAAGAATTATTGCATAAGGGCAGGATTCTCCTAGCTATTGTGGTTCAGCTAAGAGCAAATACTAGAGGTTTGGGACACTTGAAAATTGTGAAATGTTCTAATTGGAGTGCAGAGGTGTGGGACAATAGCAGCGGAGTTTCTGTGAGACACATTGTCAAGTTAGAGCAAAGGACTTGTACTTGTCGAGAATGGTAGCACACTGGTAAGTCATGTCAGCATGTATTGGCCTATGTAACCCACCAAAGGGGAATTGACCTAGAACAGTTCGTGCATGACTACTACTCGGTGAATAGGTTTAGGGCGGCTTATGGAAGAGAGATTGAGCCGATGACAGATAAAACACAATGACCAGAAGTGGACCTACCTTTTTTAGTTGGTGCACCTCTAGCTAAATTACCTCCTGGAAGATTGATGAAACTAAGAATCAAGGGATGGATGGAAGGTGGACACAAGAAGAAAGGTTCCAAAGATGAAAAATTTACTAATGAGATGGAGGGTGAGAAGGGATGTGACAATGATACTGCTCCAACAAATGCAAAGAGAAAGAAGATGATCAGAGGACCTATGACTTGCAAAAGATGCGGAGAAAAATGTCATAAGCAAGCTAGTTCCAAGTGCCCGCTCAATGAGATCGCAAAAAAGAGGTAAATAGTCTGTACATTCCACAACTTCATTTTTTTTATGGCTGAACACAAAGTGCAATGATGTATGTTTAGTCTGTACATGTATTTCAAACTTGTATATATATGCATATATGCATGCATGGAGTACGTATATGAGGCAGTCTTGTTTGTTCCAAGTCAATCTTGTTTGTTCCTTTGCATGCATGCAATACCTATATGAGGCCACTAGCATATATATGCAGTACATATATGAGGCCACTAGCATATATACGGCCAGTGACTTTCTAATTAAAATAGGACTGCATCAGGGGTCAGCTTTGAGCCCTTATTTATTTGCTTTGGTGATGGATGAGGTCACAAGGGACATATAAGGTGATATCCCTTGGTGTATGCTCTTTGCTGATGATGTGGTGCTAGTTGACGACAGTAGGGCAGGGGTTAATAGGAAGTTAGAACTATGGAGGCACACGTTAGAGTTGAAAGGGTTCAGACTTAGTAGGACTAAGACCGAGTACATGAGGTGCGATTTCAGCGCGACTAGGCATGAGGAGGGAGATGTTAGCCTCGATGGACAAGTTGTGGCCAAGAAGGATACTTTTCGGTATTTAGGGTCGATGCTATAAAAGGATGGAGACATTGATGAAGATGTTAGGCATAGAATTTCAGCCGGCTGGTTGAAATGGCGTCAAGCTTCTGGTGTCCTCTGTGACAAAAGGGTGCCTCAAAAGCTGAAAGGTAAGTTCTATAGAACGGCGATTCGTCCGGCGATGTTATACGGTGCTGAGTGTTGGCCTACAAAAAGGCGACATGTCCATCAATTGAGTGTAGCAGATATGTGTATGTTGCGTTGGTGTTGTAGGCACACAAGGAAGGATAGAGTCCGGAACGACAATATTCGGGATAGGGTTGGGGTGACACCAATTGAGGAGAAATTGATTCAACATCGGTTGAGATGGTTTGGACATGTCCAACGGAGGCCTCCTGAGGCACCGGTGCGTAGTGGAGTTCTAAAGCGGGCCGATAATGTAAAGAACAGTAGAGGTCGACCTAAACTAATTTGGGACGAATCCGTTAAGAGAGATCTTAAGGAGTGAAATATCTCTAAGGATTTAGCTATGGACAGGAGCGCTTGGAGATTGGCAATCAACGTGCCTCAACCGTGACTTCTTTTTGTCTTGTACCCTTTATGTCCATTTATGTGTCTCCTTATTTCTCGTCTCTTTTGGGTTTCATCTCTAGCCTACCCCAACTTGCTTGGGACAAAATGCTATGTTGTTGTTGTCGTCGTTGTTATATATTGCTTGGATCATCATTTTCCTATTTCAATCTTGTATATATATGCATATATGCATGCATGCAGTACGTATACGAGGCAGTCTTGTTTGTTTCTACTACACTATACATGCAGTACGTACTACACTGTATAGGCAGTGGCCAGCGAGCCCAGGCCACGGCCAGCCATGCCCAGGCGGCAGCCAGCCAGCCCAGGCCACGGCCAGCCAAGCCATGGCCAGGCGGCCGGCCATCCAGCCCAGGCAGCGGCCAGCAGCCCACCTATACACGTGTTACGTACTACACTGTTTTGGCCGTGGCCAGCGAGCCCAGGCCACGGCCAGCCATGCCCAGGCGGCAGCCAGCCAGCCCAGGCCACGGCCAGCCAAGCCATGGCCATCCAGCCTAGGCAGCAGCCAGCAGCCCACCTATACACGTGTTTTAAAGGCCTAAGGGCAAAATAGTCAGCTCAAGGCAAAATACATGTATTTGAGATGACAAATGTGATTAAAAGTGTCAAAATGTCATTATAACAAAAGTGACAACGTTTCGAGTCCTATTTGAGCAAAGACAACGTTAGGAGTCCTATTTTAGCAAAGACACATGTTTGGGAGTCCTATTTTAGCAAATTTCTCAGGAAAATAAAGGTATTTTTGTTAACTGACATTGTCTGGAACTCAAAAACATTTCAATATGCTTAAACAGACAATTCTGCAACTTCAATGATAACAAGTATATCTTTTGAAACAAATATTCATGGTGTCATAATGTAAAACAAGAGATCTAAATTTGCAAGAAAATGATACCTGAGCTACAGAATACAGAACAACCCCATGAATACTGCAGATGATATCACCAGCCTCGATGCCTCCAAAATTTGCTGATGATATTCCAGATATCTACACAAATTATATGTGATTAAGCCAATGAAAATGGGAGTTAAAAGAAAATCATGCAAACAAAACATGCTATTATTAGCTAATGTTCTAAAGAAGAAAAATACACTCGGCGACAATTTCCACAAACTGCAAGCCCTACCTTAATTTTGGATTTGTATGTACTTCTCAAAAAATGTAATCGTCTATCTAGGGAACTTTGTGTTAAAAGAGAGGTTATCCGTAATTGAACACAATACATAGTGTTGCCAACAATTATATATATATATATATATATATATATATATATATATATATATATATATATATATATATATATATATATATATATACACAAATCACAAAGTTAATGGTTCAAAAGTTATGGGTACCCATAGTAACAGGTTATTCATTTAGGCCATACTTGGTTTGTCCCATCAGGCCTCGATGCCATTGTATGTATCATCTAATTGCTAATCGTTAAGTCTATAATTTTGAAAGTATATTCCTCCTTCTCCCTCTCCCTCTTCCTCTCCCTCTCTCTGTTAACATTCACCATATAGTGGACCTAATGTAATGTTACATCTTTCAATCTTTCGCACCTGATCCTTCTTGCAAAATTGTTACCAGTCCTTGATCATCTTCCACCTCCACCATATCTGCTTAAGTCCTCCCATCAATAGCATCACCACTCAGCTGATAGTGCAACTCTTTCCTGTTGACCTTCTTACGTCAGGATTTTCTTATCCATCCTCTATTAACTCCCTAACTCAGAATCTCAATCCTTCATACATGCTTCCGGCTAACTAGGACTATAGCCCCCCAAAAAAAACTGTAGTGCCAACTATTTTTTTCCCCTATTCCTATAGCAAAAAGGGTCAACATATGAGTAGAACGTTGAAGCTCAAGTTGCACTCAACGAGTTCAAAAGAATGAATGTCTCAAATAATACGAGTATAAAGAGAATATACAGTATGCTATTGCTCTAGTTTAGTTTTAGCATTTTAGGTCAGTTCAATCAGGCAAATTACTTTTTCAGTAACAAACTAGCAACAAAAGGAAGTTTCCAATCAGTCCACCTCTTTAAAGGAAGTAACCAGCAGACAGCATAGCTGAAGGAAATGAAAAGGTATTGCACCCAGATTTGTCCCCACTTGTTTTGAGTTTTGACTAATGAATATCACATTCAGTCTGATTCAGTTTACGCAAACAGTGAACTGCACTTAATATCAAGAACAATGCACACTTTTCCGCATGAACTGAATCATATCGTACTACATACTGAGTTTGATATCCCTTAGTATGCAGATATGACAAAATAAACTTATGCAATTCATAATAAATAGACAGATAACTATCATGCTGAAGGATCACCATGGTACTAAACAAATAATCGCTAATGCAGTTACTAAATGTGTTTGCGAGTGAGAATAAGGATTTTTTTGTGAACGAGAATAGGGATGGCTCGTCAGGTTTATTTATTCCGTCCTGTGTGTGCGGGAGAGGGGGGATCTACATTGATGACTACCTGGTCTACCACAACTCCAATTCCACAAGATAGGTTGGGGAACTTGAGGCATAGAATTTCCAGACTGCTTAGTTCCAAACTGTGAAGAGCATGTCCCCTTATGCAGACACGAGGCTGCTTGAGTGTCCTGCATTCAGCATAAGATTTGCAACATTCTCAATAGTAGACGATAACTGCAGTGGTAGACAAATGCTTGCAGTGAGTCCTTATAACATTACTACAATAATGCCTACCCTACTTTGTTCTGGTTCATTACTAGGGACTAGCTCCAGTAATTTATAAACCACAGAGATGCCGACCATTTTTTAATTCTTAAACTAGCATGGTGAATGTAAGTTATAGATGGTGATATGAAGTAGTCACCAGGGAATAATATCGACAGCAAGTGATGCTACATATAATGAAGATAGGACAGTTAAGAAAGAAAAAGAACAACTAAAACTCAATGAGCGCTGTTATCGCAGAATAGATTTAAGGATTCTAAGCTAATACAAATAGCTTCTTGCAGAACCATTGCATAAAAAACAACAGTAATATCGTTTGAAACCAAAAGAAACCATATCCTTGCTGCTAAAGGACCTCTATACAAGGTTAAACTATTAAAAACGACTTCACATGCATCCAACTTACTTAGGCATGCACATGTTAAAATAAATCTGTGCAAGGGTGCACACACAAAGCTAAACAATACAATGTATATGACATAACCAAGACCCAAAGAGAATAAATAGCACCTGAACTTCTTGAAGTGCTTCACACATCTTGCCATAATCTCGGTTGGCACAATATGAGTGGTGTCCTTGCCCAAAAAAGTGACGCCAATGATTCTTCTTTCAAAGTCTACGACTAGCCCCCCGATAAAAATCTGGTACAATATGACAAACCCAAAAATAATGCTAATGTAAGTTTTCACATCATCCCGAATATCGGTAGGATATGCATATACAGTTTCAAATTATCGAAAACATCTCCCATGAAGGATTAGTGCATAAAAGAAGAGGTTAAATTTATATCCTCATGATCTATAATGAGTAACTAAGGTTACATGATCTGCACACCGTAACAAAAAGAGTATGACTTCTAATTGAAGTTATATGTTCTTTCACAGATTAAGAGTATAAGTTGGATCTCACTCTGTAAACAGCCTTGTAATCATTCAAGAGTAACTGAATATTCAGCAAACTACATATGGTGCCTTACCAGCTCACAAAACTAATTTGACACGCAGCCTTTCTTTAATTGCTATAATGGATATTCATTCATATTCACATCTTTTTTACTCACAATTAAAATTTAAATATTGTGTTATTTGTTACCTTATTAACAGGACAGGTACAGAGCAAAAGCTCACTGCAGTCCAACTTGCTTCTTTTACGAATCATGTTCCCCTGTCTCACCAGTAAAGCTTGTGACTTCGAGTCCCGAGCTACAGCTATCACAGGCCGACCCAGCAAGGAGTAACATTCAGGAAGGTCATTAAGCGCCACCATGGGAAGATCAAACTGTATCTCAACAGTGACAACAGCAATATTATAGTGCAAATTGCACATTGAGATGCACCCATTGACAGTCCTTTTGTCGTGCAGAAGCACTTCAATCTGTGATCATTAAATCAAAGCCTAGTTATCCAGGATTCCCCACATCAATGAAGAAGGAAGTGAGTACATCAAATCTGCTGTTACGCTGACCTTAACTTCATCCGCCTTGTAAGCATCATGGTCGGTGTCAGGTTTCCTAACCAGCGTAGCTGAGGTGAGTATCCATGTCTCAGAACCCACATGATTGACCACTGTGCCTGTGCAAGCAAACAGAGGCTTCCCATCTGCACAATTGTGTAGCAGAACAGGATCAAAGTTTCACTCACAAGCTTAGCTTGATGACGAGAAACGTCTGTAAAACTTGATGATGGAAAACACAGAGCCGATGCAGTACAGGTGGAGAGCAGTGAAAGTACCAACAGAAGAGACAAGTGAGACGATGGATTTGGACAGGCATAACACCACTTGTTTTGCATTCAGGGCTTCTTGGGTGAAACCCTCTGGATCGCTAGGATCATCATCCTCCTCAGCCTCCATATCCGAATCGCCTTCTGGATCCCCAAAAAGAGCATTCCTCCAGAATGCATCTAAGGAATTAAACAACCAAACAACAAAAACAAAGATTATTTGGACGGGAGGGGCATAAAAGTTTTCTATAATTTTGCCATCACCTCTTGGACTTGCATTGTCTTGGGCCATCTCCGAGATCTTCAAGAAAAACAAAAACGGGATGAGCTTGGTAAGTTTTCCCTGTATAAACGAAGCTAGCGATTACTCCAGGGAATCCGCAGCAGGAAGGCGGACTTCTTGGACCCTAATTTTATTTATTTATTTGATTATTTGGACAATACGCAGCTGCCGCGCCTTAAAAAACCTACGAGAAGTGTTACTATGAAAACTACGTCGATCTTGTGCCCTGAGGAACAAAAAAATAAATCAACCCGTAAATGAGCGGAATTGCATGAGAAGATGGAGAAAAAGGATCCGGTGTTTGTGGATACAACAAAGCCAACTCGGCAACTCCTATATATATAGAGAGAATACGTACTGTAGAACAAAAGAGTCAAAAGCAAGCAAGAAGCACTCACAAGGACCAGTGACCAGTCCTCGCTCAAGGATGAATGGATGATGGGTCACAGGAGCGAAGCGGCGGCGCAGTGAGGAATGGACAGGGGAAAGAGACGACGGGCGGCGTTGCGTGACTTGCGTCCTGTGTGTTCGTTCTACGTTGGTATGTACCGGTTCGTTTGCGGAAATAGGTGGCTGACGAGGACATGGGAGAGAGCATGCTCATTTTTTTCGGAGAACTGACATGAGAGCATGCTCCTCATTTTTTTTTGGAAGGAGATCTGCATGTCATTTTATTAAGAAATAAAACTACATGCTCCTCATTTTCCTCCCTAATTTCTTCAGTAATCCACTAATTCTTTTTGAAATTCATACACTCTAATGGGCTCTTTACAATTGGACATTGAATTATGGTTAGGCCTTGTGATATTGACGGATTCACCTGAATCCTCAGTCCAAGTGTTGGAGTGGATTGAAATAAAATTTAGTTTAAATTTCACTCCTATTCACCCCAACACATGTGGATCGATGTCAACCCGACTATATCCGAACAAGGCCATATAGGATCATGTGACATTTGTTGGGTATATGAATAAATCAATAATCACCCAGTGTCTCTTACATAAATCCCAAATGCCTAGTCTTCTAAAATCCGAAAGGAGCCCCAGCCTCTAAGCTCTGCCCATTAAGCCATCAAAGAATAAGTACAATCGCCCTGAGGGCAAGCCTCTATTGTTCCCACAAAAAGAAAAGATAGTACACAGGCAGCGAACTTGGGTCCCTGATCTTCATTCAGTAGGCTTTACATAAATTTTGAATTGCTTCTGGCACTGAATACTAACTATGTACACTAGTTGAAAGTACATGATAAGTAGAAAGAGCTCATGGATTGTGTTGTCGTTGTTGACCTACGCAGATTGCAACCAAAGGTTCGCCGAAGCCTTTGGAGTCTCCACATAAATGGATTACTTACACCAGGTTACAGATCCCATCGTTTCTTCACATTGAAGAGGAAAACGGGATTTCTGAGATTATCCTGGGGTACTTGAAGCATAACCTGAAGTTTTGTTTTCATTGGCGCAGTCTTCGCTTTGCCCCCTTCTTCTCCAACCTAACATAAAAAAACATTTCATAAAATTAATATATTAGTATATTACTCTACTCATGTCATATGCAATTCAAAGTTTCAAACCATCAGAAGGCCATGATAGTTTCAATGTCAATAATGCTAATTGTCAATGTGGCGTAGGATATAGAGGTTGATCCATGACAATCGTTGCTATGGTATCCTCAAACAACCATTTTACCAAAGGTGCCAACAAGAATAATTATAGTCCCTAAGATTTAAATACTCAGTGCAAAATATGGCCAATATCTTATGTTCAATGTACTCAATTATAAGTGCATTCCACAATAAATTGAGAAACAGACGTAAGGCCTCAGGGCTTTGGACAACTGAACAGCAATCTAATACCTTAGCAAGTATCCTTATTTCAGGGTTCAAACAAGAAAATAACTTCGTACCTACTCTGCTAGTATAAGGTTCTCTATAAATACAATAAAGGACATGCACAATTGAAACCTGATAGCCTATGGAATTCCCCCCAACAAACACAATCTTCATATAGCAAAACAAAACCACAATTACTGCATCTCCTTATGGACATTGTATTTTGGTTTTATTCATTTTTCCCAACATAGTGTCACCTTGAATACATTGCGAGGTTGGAATCACCACGATAAGGAAGAAGTGTGAAATGCAAGTTTTGCTTATTTTCAAACTCATCTGCTCTGTATCTTATAACCAAAGTAAGAGATGCTGCTGTACCATACCCAAAGAGAAGCCCATCCGACTCGCACCTCAGAATCATAACCAGCTTTCACTTTGAAATTTGTACCCACTGTATGCTTATAAACAGCATTCCAGTCATCAGTATCGAAGCTGTAATGATAGCTGAAAGGAAGGGAAGTCAATGTTACCACCAGAAAAACGAATCTACTGCAGAAAGAGGATGATGCATGCAACATGCAGTAATCCTTCAAAACAATTGCAAGTAATTTCTTTCAACTTTAATCCTGGGAATATCATGGCCGTAAGTTCTACCAAGTAGCAACTGCATAGATAGTAGTGTTCAATAAAAAATCATAAGAAAATAACCAACAAAATAGGGGGGAAAGACACTGAACTGCTGAAGATAAGCCAATTTTCGTTTGTAGTTATTTAATTATGCTTTGTAACAAAATATATAGCAGGCAGAGCACTGGAGTGCAGTGTTAAGATCCTGGAATACCACCAACATACAGGCAGGGCATGTTGCTGACTTTTTAGAATCTGAAGATAAACTTACAATATATGGCAAAATCTTGAGCGAACATTAAGAATATAAGTATGATCAGAAGTTGCAAAATGCAAGAGTGCTTTTATCAATAGTTTAAACCCTTGAGGTTTAGTGAAGCAAACTTATGTGCAGATAAAGTAATTGAATATTGGAAGAAGTCCATTTTACTCCCCTTAAGTACAGCCCAAGTCCATTTACCCCGCTAAACTATGATTTGGCTTACTTAACCCCCTCTATTTCTTAAAACGGTCCATTATTCACCTTTTGCTCTTACGGCAGCCACAATGTACTCCAAAAGCAGGCAATAGACAATAAACGCGCTCTTACTGCTGGGTAGCAACCATTGTGGAACCAGTAAAGAACAAAAGCCCCCAAAAGCACTATAGTGGCGGCTAGTTAGAGAGTCTGGTTTGTATGGGCAAGATCAGTTTGGCACTTGATCTGCACAATCTCTATAGGGGCGTCACAGTTACAAGCACCGTGGTCCGTGGAGATAGAGAATCTTCACGTACAAGTCCCCTCTCCCTTGCAATTCCATGAAGCCATAGCAAGATGGAGATACAGCAACTGTTCCGATACAGGAAGAAGGTAGTAAACTTGTATATGATTCAAATTTGCCACATGAGTTTGTGTGATCGATGCGTTGTTTGAAGCAAGAAAATTCAGGACTGGGCACATCAATTGATGAAGGTAACAAGACAAGCTTCGTGAAACTAGTTCCTATGTCTGTACTCTGTAGGAGAGAAACAGAGAGATGAGAGGAAGGAGAAAAGGCCAAGGAGAAACAAAGAGTTTCAGGCAGCAATATGTATGTCAAGCACCAGTCTCCATGTCAAAAGCCGGCCAAGCTAGCATTCTTGACCGGCAAAACAGCTCAACCCTCTCTCCATGCAGACGAAATCAGGATCAAATAAGAGCAAAAGATGAATAGTGATCTGGATTAAGAAAAAGAGGGTGTTAACTAAATCGCACTTTAGCAGGTTAAGTAGAATCCAACCATACTTCAGGGGGACTAAAATGGAGTTCTTTGAATATTCTTTTCATTGCTGTAGGTGGCTTGGTTTTTCTCTAATGAACACATCATCAAGAAAGCATTGCTAATTTGTAGTAAAACAGATAGAACACAAGTGCAATTCACATAATAGTGACTGGAAGTAACTTGAGAAATTGAAGACCTGAAGCATTGACAGTGCAGAGACCTTGTGACGAAAAAAATGTTTAGTCGATGCATTTATAAATGGGCACAAGACGATGATCACAGAACGATGATTGTAGCCTCACCTCAACTTATCAGAAGGACCAAAACGCCTTTTGAAGCCTATGGATACTGCATTGGAAGGCAATGAGACACTTGGAACTAAAGTTAATTCCTTGTCCTGCCACAGGAAACATATGAACAGAATCAAACTTAACAGGAAGTCCAAAAAACAGAACAAAGAAAAGGATTAAATAGCTCACCTTATAACAATATCTTAGATTAAGATCATTTTCATTGTACTGAGCAGTAAGAACACCGTCCAAGAAATCAGATTTTCCAATCCCATATACAGATAGCACCTTCTCATCATCTTCATTTCTCCTCTCTTCTACTGAAACTTGACCAATAGGAAAGTGGAACGTTGCCCTTGGCTACCAAATAAAATAAAAAAGGAGAAACCTTTTACATTTAACAGGGTTTAGATCCCATATAATATTAGCCAAAAGAGAAACTGATGAATTGTCCTTTTAACTTAAATGTGCATAGTATTCACAAAATCTCTTGAATGCAACTTTAAGATATATGGTACATTGCCTGATGCAACTAAAAATAGAAAATACAGAGGTCGAAATGTGCAAGAATATTTCAGATAATGAGATAACACAGTCAAAATAGTATTTGAATGGTCAGTATCTTAATATTATGAACCTCTTTTTTTCTGTTAGGAGTAGTGTTTCTAGTATTTTCCAAGGGAGCATGGATGAACTCACTTTATTCCATGACAACAAAAGATCAATATTTATCTGAATGTGCAACATGACAGCAGCTTAATAGGACATCTGAACCTTGTTAGAATAGCTAAACTATTTGATAACGGATAAAAAAATGTCACCAGTAAAGGAACCTAGATACTCACCAAACCACTGTAAGGCACCAAAGATGATAACTCCATTTTATACAATGGATCACCCAAACTAGTGATCACCGAAACTTCTCCTTGTTGTGCCTAAGAAAACAAGGAAAGGCACATTAAACCCAATATCTTTATTAGAGCAACCCAATATTACATTGGCACTTCAACTTAGCAGATTTGAATATAAATGACCTAGTGAATGAAAGAAAAAAAAAACTCCCTAAACAGAGTAATGTATGAAGTTTAAGTGCAACTAATATGCAAATATTATTTGCTGACCACTTGTAAAGCCATTCCTTGACTCAAATTTACGGCGCAATACCTTGACATCGTGCGAGGCACGGAGCTGGACGGCGCCTCCGGGAAGCGAGCAGTCTCCGCGGAGCAGCGCGTTGCGTGCCTCGACGTCGTAGAGCACGGAGAAGCGCTTGGTGATGAGCCCCACAAAAGGCGCTCTGAAGAGCTGCTGAAGTGGGTCCCCTTCCTCCCCGCCCCCTTGCCACTGCCCCTGCGGGTCGCTCTGGAAGGAGAGCCGCAGCTTGGCGAGGTCCCCCGCGAGCTTGCAGGACACCTTGTTCACGAACACGCCCTCCTCGCTATCGTACTCCGTGGTCACCCGCAGGCTCGGAAGCCTCCGCGGCCGTAAGACGGCAGGCTCCGGAGGTGGCAGCGGGGGAGGAGGAGGCGGCGGAGGCGGTGGCGGCGGGGGCGGGCAGAGGAAGGAGAAGGGGCAGCGCAGCCCGCTGAGCCATGGGGGAAGCTTGATGTTGAGATTAAGGGGATTGGGGTTCTGGGCGGCAGCGGCCGAGGTGGTCGTGGCGGCGGCGGACGCCATGGGGACGGCGGAGGAAGCGAGGCGAAGCGGCGGAGTTAGAAGAATCGAATGCAGGACGAGGGAAGTGGGAAATTTTCCGGCGTGGGATTCAGGAGGCCTAGGCCCTGTTTAGTTGCAAGGAATTTTGCAAAAATTTTCAACGTTTTCCGTCACATCAAATCTTTAAACGCATGCACGAAGTATTAAATATAATTAAAAAATAAAATTAATTATACAGTTTAGACGAAATGGACGAGACGAATCTTTTAAGCCTAATTAGATCATGATTGGATACTAATTATCAAATAACAACGAAATTAACTACAGCGTCATTTTGCAAAAAATTTTGCATCTAAACCGGCCCCTAGAATCTTGGGTCCGGTAGTTTTTCGATTGAGGACCCCGATTTAGGCCGTTACAAATGTTAAATCTTAACGAACACTATAGCACTTTCGTTTTATTTGATAAAAAATTTTCAATCTAAGACTAATTAGGTTTAATAAATTCGTCTTATAAATTACTCCTAATCTGTGCCGATATGCATGTAATTAGTCTATTTTTAATACTTTATATATTTACCGCAAATTCAATGTGGCGGAAGTTAAACTTTAACAAATAAAAATCAAACAGGGTCTTATTGTTTATTCCGGGCTAGGGTACAGCTTGCTCGCTGACAGGACCTGTTGGAGAGATCGATGATCGACGCCCCTGGCGCCCAAACCCTCGGTGCGAGCGCGTGTCTGGACGCCCTGGTGGCCGTTTGATTAACCTGCCAATAACTGTCCGATCCCAACCAAGCTAATAAATAGCTGTGGTAGCGGTCGTAATTGTACTCGTAATAGTGGTAACGGTTCATTGCCGCTACCGCTATGAGGTAGCGCTCTGAACTTTGCATCCTAGAACTTTGCGGCCGTAATTCTGAATAGCGGGCCGATATTGCGGCTGCAATTACGCATAACAGGCAACAATAGTATGGAAGCAAATATCCCTAATTAGTGCAGCCCACTATGACTCACAGCTCAAATTCAAATACTCATGCATCGGCTATAGAACTTAAAATTATTCATGATATATGCACTTAAAATTATTTATACTCATTATTCATGATATATGTACTTAAAATTATATGGGACTATCGGGTGCTATTATTGGAACTTATTGTCCGCAATATCGCCCGTTATCCGCAATCTGCTATCTTGACGCCAATCTGCTACCAACCCGCTATACGCTATTTATTACCTTATCCCGACCAAGTAATGTAACGATTTGATACAAGCGAATCAATCCGAAGGAGCGTCCGCCCACGCCCGTCGTGGCGGTCCGTTCCCCCACTGCGCCGCCATCCGTGCCCCTTGTCCCCCACCTCGCTCCGTTCCCCACCGCGCCCTTGTCCCCGTTTCCCACAGCACCATGTTACTCCACCGCACCCCTGTTCCAAGAGCACGAAACACTTTCAAGTGCAACATCGCAAAAAATATGTAACTATGTAGTGCAACATCGGGATATAAATACTGCAACATCGCAAAATTATGTAGTGCAACATCGAAAAAATATACCATAACATAGGAAATTACGCAGCATTGAAAAATTTGTATTGCAACATCTGAAACAGTAGTACTACAACGTCACAAAATCAACCATGAAACATGGAAATTGAAACATCTCAAAATCACCTTTCAATGCTGCAACATTTAGAAAAGGTAATTTCAACCATTAAGATCCCCTATTGCAACAATCCCAACATTAGAATTCTCTTTCTACAACACATGAAATCGCCTATTGCAACATGCGAAAATCATCTGTTGCAACATCCAAAAATCCCCCTTTGCAACACGGAGAAACAGCAAAAAAAAAAGGCGTACAAAACAGCGAGGGGGTGGGTTCAAGGTGCAGACTGCTCCAGCTCCTGGCCCATCACCTTCGAGTTCGCCGGTGGGAGGACGGAATAGGACCAAAGAGGTCGCCAGAACCCTAGCCACCGCCGCGTCCCTCAGATCCAGAGGAGAGAGAGGAGGAGGGCTCAGATTCAGAGGAGGAATGACCTACCTCGTCGGTGCCGCCGCCGTCATCCTCGTCTCCGGTGGGGAAAACGGGAGCCGGGTTGCTAGGAGTGCAGGTCGTAATGGAGGTCGTGGAGAGGAGAGGGAGAAAGGGAGGGAGTGCGCGCGGGCGGGGCGGCAGCAAACTAGGCACGGGCATGGCATCCGTCCTAGGGCGCTAGCGAGCTCGGAACACGGCGCGGCACTGGCGGCAGCGAGCGGGCGAGTGGAGCTAGCACGGTCGCGGGATGGGGTGGGGGCGTAGGGGAGCTGGACGGTCACGGGATGGGAGTGACGGGTCATGGGCCACGTCCAGATGTGAGTTTGGGGACGGACGTCTTCGTAGAATCATTATCGATCAACGATATAATTACAAGTGAAATTATTAGGGACTTTACTACAGCGTGCGTGCACAGCATTTTGCCTTCCAACGCGCACACCTGCTTGCACATATTTTTTAGTCGCAAAAACAAAAACTAAGTAGGTATTCTTCCCTAACTCCGGTGACCTTGCCGCCGTCGCCCCGCCGCAGCGACCTAGGGTTTCAGCTCCAGCGAAACCCTAGCTCGCCCGCGACGCCACCTTCTTCCCCTCTCTCCTCCCGCCGCCACAGCCACCATGGCCAAAGCTCCCCCGCCCCGACCTGGCCCGGCCGCTGCTACCGTCGCCAGCTCCCCTAAACCGCTCGCTAGTCATCCCCACCACCTAGCCTACCTGTCTCCCCACGGCCGGTCATTCTACACCCATCGGAGTTGGAGAAGATAAGGAGGAGCTCACCGGAACCCTAGAAAGAAAGCATATCTAGGAGGATAGAGGAGAGAGGAGGAGGAGGAGGCCTACCCTGGCGTGCTCCGCCGCCGCCGCCGAATACACCATGGGCGCGTGCGGGAAGGCGGTGGGCGCGTGCGCGGGGAGAAGGTCGCCGGGGAGGTGCTCCCGGTCTCGGAGCGAGAGAGAGAGAGCTGGGGGGAGAGAGAGAGAGAAGACGAGTGTGCGGGTGGGGTCTCCAGAGCAGACGAGTGTGTGGGCGCAGGTGGAAGGCGCCAACGATAAAGCGTGCACGCCCTTAATTAGCATTTCCGAATTATTAATATACATCTACAACAGTTTTCTCGATAACTGCACCTTGGAGACAGAGAGAGTGAACAAGCTACTGTTTGGTAGTCTATAACTAGACTAGATGTATACTTATTTTGAGGCAAAGGGTCTACTTGACCCATTTCTAAAATTTGCCATACCAAAGATTTGTCAAGTCAAAAGTTAGGCAAAAATTGCCATAAATTTAGTAAGCCAAATGTTAAAGTTTAGCAAGTTTTGGGAGCAAATAAAATACTAGCTGAAATCATGCTTTACTAAATCTTTGGCATGACAAATTTTAGAAGTGAACCATACAAGCCCAAAATTTGAATGCACTCACTCACTTCTAACAATCACACACCTCGTTTATTTTGACCAAGATGCAGCCAAAGCTCCCACCTATATCATTCAAAGCCCTCTCTACTTTTCCCAATCGCATAATCACGTAGAAAATAGACGGCAGTGGTAACAGATGCGCAGGTAATTAAACGAGCGCATAATCGCATTTGCGGCGCTGTGGCATCCAACGGTCCACTGAAGAGGTGCGCTTGCGCGACCCCGTACGCCCCCTCTTCCCTGCGTCACCCACAGGCGGACAAGCCACAGCCCACGGCAGACGGCCGCGAGCGGCACTCGTCAGAAGTCGCGAGCTGCTGCACCGTTCGGTGGCCAGGCACGCACACGCAGCCAGGCCCACGGGCCATGGTTGCAAACACGCCCCGATAGGCCGTGCGCCCGGTCGGCCGTGCCGCTGCCGCACATATGCTGGTCTGGGTCTGGGTCTGGGTCTGGGTCACGCCTTCAGGGTCCGGGTGCGTACACCTCGATCCGTGCACAGCGCACGTGCACTCGTCCGATCCATAGTAGCCATTGTGGTTGTGGAGAGAGTCAAAGGGTGGATCATAGCCGAGCAGGAACTGGCAGAGCTAAAGCGCATGATTTCACCGGGAGAGATGCGTGTAACATACGAACAACAGTTGTGCACCGTAACAAAAGAGTGGTCGTTCGAGGATGATGACAACTAAGCAACTTGCTAACGATCCATGGACGCGGGTAAATAAATACTTTGTTTATCCTCGATACAGCGGGCGCCCCCCGGTTTCGTCGACAGATTGTCATCAATTGCATATTCTTACCAGGTACTGTGCTATTATACTGAGGATCCAGCAAATCGTTTTCAGTCAGAACCAAAATACCATTATCTAAAAAACTCAGACCCAAAATATGATAACGGCAACTTGTCTTGCTAGCAAGTACTTGTACTACTTCAGTGTAGTAATATAAAGATGCCTGCCCGTCAGAAGCTGGAAGCAAAGCAAGGTTGCAGACCTACTTCTACTTGCGCATCTCTGCAGGCTGCACTCCGCATTTGGTTGCCCACGGACCACGGTGAATGCTCAACTGCTTAATTACCTGTCATTTTGATTCAACCTTTTTTTTCAATTTTTGTGTACCATATGCAAGTTAGCATGTACAGTACTACTTCTGTTTTATTTTTCTCAATACTGTCATTATTTCTGATACTTCGTGTCATGAAAATTGAAAACACAGTGCATTTAATTTGGCAGGTCGTCAGCACCTTATTACTAGCATTAATGGCCACCAAGTACATCATCGGGTCCGTGGCGGCGTCTTTCGCCTTCGCGTACGTCTGCGGCGTCTACGTCGCCGACAGGAAGGTCCTCGGAGGTGAGGTGCCAATAATGCCCACCAATTTCTCAGCAGTGGACATCACTGCTGCTTTGTCTGCAGGCACGACTCCGCGGACCGTGGCGACGAACGAGTGGTGGCAGGAGACGGACAAGAAGTTCCAGGCGTGGCCTCGCACCGCCGGCCCGCCCGTCGCCATGAACCCCATCAGGCGCCACAACTTCATCGTCAAGTCGTCTGAATGAACCGCGTGCTGCCGATCTGCATCTGCATCATGGTGACCATGTAGCTTATCGTAGCTTTGTTACATGGTAGGAGTCGTAGCCAATATCCATGCGCTTTCGAATTCTGTTCCGAGTATCATGTGAATTTGTTGTTCGGCATGAACATGAACACGATAGAATGCTGGCCTTTTTTTCTAAAAAAAAGTACTTGTATCATTGTATGGCGACTAAAGATTATGAAGACCTATAAGTATCTATACAACATGCATGTGTGTGTTTTAGAGGCTCCATTGCAAATTCCACAAAAAACTCAATTCGGCTTTGCTCATTCGTCTAAGTGCTATTTTGAGAACAAGATATCAGAACATCGAAAAGGGCGACTCAATTCTGTCAATAGGTGGGATTCATCGAATTCCTTAGTTTTGCTTCGTACGAGTCAATTGGATTTGGATCACTTGTTTATTACTGAGTTGATATTATTTTCTCAATTTCTGTCAATAAAAGGAGGGATTCATCGAATTTATTGTTTTTGTTTGGTACAGAGACAGTGTGGGTGTTTGGCACGGCTCCTCCTGAGGGGCTCCTCCAGATGAGAGCTACAGCTTGTGACTTCTCCAAAACGGCTCTAACTCCTCCGCTTTTTACTGAAAAAATGGTTCCTCCAGGAAAACGTTGGGCAGGGCTCCTCTGGAGGAGCCAGAGCAGGAGCCAGAGAGGAGCCCTGCCAAACAAGCCCAATTCAACCACTTGTTTATTACTAAGGTGTTATTATTTTCTCAATTTCTGTCAATAGGAGGTATCTAGGGATACATGACGGAGTGTCCACAACCTATAAATAGGCTAAATTTTGCAGGTCTGCGGGTAGCCCCAAAAAATAGACTATTTACGTGTCCACGGATAACCCGCCTTGCAACCCTAGAGGGATCATCGAATTCCCTGACTTTGTTTGGTACAGAGTCAATTCGATGGGATCGCTTGTTTATTACCGAGTTGCTTTTATTTGTAAGCTGAGTATCTACACATTGTTCCATATAAAGTATCTCATATACCACTTAATCATAACACAAATATAGATACTCACATACATGTATGCACACACATCCACAAATGCGTGTATGCACTCTACCCGTTTGTTATTGACGGCTCAAAGAATAATACATTTAAATCTTGAAATAAAACCATGAATATGAGCACTTGGATCATGTCGATAACTTCACTAGTATATGTCCACAGATCACTGTCGGGTCTAAACTCGACATCACTGCTAGAATTAGATCCGACGACAGGGCAATTGACAATTATGGTGCTCACTTATCACTGCCGGTTCTCACACCTGATAGTGATATCAACTGTCGGGACAAGGCTAGATCTGACCATTAATTTGATTCCATTCAAACTTAAGAAAAGTCATTATAGTTATAGTACACATTGCATCACTTACACACCGTGTCATTCCGCATTACATCACTTAACAAGAATTACCACTTTTGAAAAACTCAAGAACACCTATGAACAATGCATATCACCAATTCACCACCAATAATAAAACCAAACTTATGATATCCATCTTGTCATCATTAGCAAGCTTAGGCTTCATATCCATCTCTACTAGATCATCGATCATGCGGGGCCTTGACTTCTGATCTGCAATTTTCCTTTGCGAGCAAAGTTGGCAAGTACTTCCTATAATCAAAGCTCCACTTGAAGAATAGGCATTTGCCTTCCACCTATAAGGCTACAAAAACCAAGCAAGACCGAACCTGCATTAGCCAAATTATCTCCAAATTCACATCACAATGAGATGAATTATAAAGAAACAGCAAGCACTACTTACATATTGTTCATTGTTCACCTAGGAGTTGTAGCAGAGTCCCTCACTCGCGGTGTGACAATGAACAATGAACAATGAACCAGCTAGGCTACACTCACTCGGCGACAGTTGTACTCCATGGCAGCAGTGGCACATGTGACATGTCCTCAGCGACTACAGAGGAAGAGCTTCTCGCGGTTGCTGTGGGAGGACTCCTCGGATGCTACAACGGAAGTATCGTGAGGCACTGGCTCTGCACCACGGTCGACAACCCAGGACCGTCCTCTCAAGTTGTACTTGGGTCAGGCATGGTAGACATGGCATGAGCCAACCTACTAACTTATTAAGTTCCTTTATACTACTTAGCGAAGACATTTGACTCACCTCGCTGACCAGGGGGGGCAAACGAGGATGAGACTTCTCTAACTTTGAGTGAGATATAGATCTAATAAGGTCGTATTTGGATTCATGTGACTGACAACTAGTTAGTATATAAGGATCCAAATGAATGGGCTAATGAGCTAATGGATGGACTAATATTTAGTTAAGCCTCCAACTAATTGTTAGTCCACTAGTTGGCAAAACCCAGATAATTGAGACTAATAGGGGAACTAATCTTGAAAAAGTCAAAAACACTTCTTCCTAGTCTTTGCGTGCAAGTAGGCAAGAGGCATAAATGTCTTTAAGTGTAAACAGTAATATACATTAGTTAGGGATTCAAACAGCATAATACTAATTTTTAGTCACCTAACTATTAACTAACCTTTTTTGCGATAAGCTAACTATTAACTAACTAACAATTAGTTCTGGTACTATTCCATCTAAACAAGGCATACGGACTCAACTATACCTGATTACAAGTTAAAGGACCATTTCCAACTATGAAACTGCTGATTCTTGCAAGTTCACCTTTAAATTGGTGGGAACCATTGGATCATAATTAGTCGCCGGAGATGAAAGAAAGTCACGCCAAAGTCCCCTAAAAAAAGGGTTATTTGGATCCGTGCCATTACAATCTTCGAAGTTTGGAGAAACACCACTACAATTCACCTATTCAAAGATACAACATTATAATTCTTTCGTTCTCTGAAGTATGTCATTATATACGTTTTGAGCATGGTTGGACCCATTTGCATGCCAACCTATTTTCGTATTGCCCGGAATACCCCTCTACCCCCTCTCTCTGCATCACTGACGCATGGCCCCACATGTCATCTTCTTCATATTTTTCCTATCTACCTTGGCCATCGCACGCTGATGCCCTGCCGCCGCGCCTCCATATTCATCCTGCTGCTCCTCATCGGATTCTGCTACTGGGGTGGTTCCAGCACCAGGATGGTCATGGAGGACGGAGGCCGTCCTTTTTTTGCTCCCTGGCGTCGCTGGGACAGCCACTGCACACGGCGACAGCTTCGGCGACGCGAGCTAGTGGCGCGGCGCAGCAATCGATCAGGCCGCAGATGCAACGAGCGCGACGGCAACGGCAAAGCGCACCAGCAGTCGATCAGGCGAGCACGACGGCAACGGGCGTGGACTCCGCGGCCTCGTTGCGGTAGCCCAGCGGTAGTGCGGCGGCGAGGTCGAGCGAGTCCCTTCTGGCCGGACGAGACAGATTTCCACCAAGCCCAATAATCACCGGCACGGCAGCACATCGCTTGCACATCAGCACGCCCAGGCCCGCACATCATTTCTTGCAACCATCTTGCAAACATCAGTTGCCGGGATGGGGAGGGGTACTCGCGGCACGACCCCATCTTGGCAACGACATGATCTTGCTCGAGCCTACTCGGTATCTAGCTCGAAAACAAGAACATACCAACGCCGTCGCAAGCCTCGCTGTGCGGTTCTTCGACTCGCTCATGCCGACCGATGCGCCGCCGCTTCGTAAGGATCCGCTCTAAGCTAGAGTCATTCATCGGCGCGGAGGCCATGGCGGCATTCGCCCAGATGCCCCACTTCCGCGAGGTGTTTCAAACGACGCCTCATGTGTGCTGGCCTGTAGCCTAGCGGCAGCGCACCGCTGAGGTCCAGCGAATCCGCGATGGAGGTAGAGAGGAGGAAGAAATGACAAGCGGAGCCCACATGTCCGTGAGGGCGAGAGAGAGAGAGTAGGGTAGATGGGTATTTTGGGCAATACAGAAATAGGTTGGTCTGCAAATGAGCCCAATAATGCTTAAAGTGTCTATAATGACATATTTCAGATAATAGAAGAATTATAATGACACGTCTCCGAATAGATGAATTGTAGTGGTATTTCTCCAAACTTTGAAAATTATAATGGCACCTCCAAATAACCAAAAAAAAAAAAAAAAGTCACGCTGAAGTCACTAGCCCTCTGCGTCCGAGGCACTCCCCTGCGTTCACACTTGTTGCTGTTTTTCTCCTCCCGTTCGCTTGGCGTGCGCGACGGCTAGGGCGACCGCCGCCGCCCTACGCCCAGCTGTCCATGTCTTCTTCGGGCCCGTTGCCGGCGACGGGAACCCACCACACCAGGTATGCCCGCTCCTTCCCTTCCCTTCCTGTTGTGCACAATTGAGCACCCGAACCCTATCTTGAGCTAATTGGCTATTTGTATTCGGATCTGAGCTAATCACAAGTGTGTACATGTATTATGCTTACTAACTTCGATTTTTGTTTTATCACCCATGTCAGTTGGGTCCATGGTTTAGTGATCTCTCGCTGTCACGGTTAGAAAGTGGAGTACAGTGTGAAGAATAAATCGATTCTCTATAGCATTCTTGTGCGTTTGCTGATCGCTCTGTTGATCTCATCAGTTGATAAGCCGCTTAGTTCTTTTCTTAGGATTTCTGATCTAATACTGCGATTTCTGTATTGCTTCTCATTATTAGAGTTGTTTGAAAGTTAAACCATCAATTAATGCCTCCCTTGTCTTGTTGTATAGGTTGACATTTCGTTAGCTTTGTATCTTGCTACATGTATCTGCTTATGATCATTTGCTTATGGTTGTCTTTATATTCTCAATATTGTTCAGGAATCGTGCAAACAGTCGGCGCAAGTCTGGAGGTACATCTCTTCCAATAAAATTAGTTACATTTGGTTAGGCTTTTTAGGCACTCGATATGTTTTCCTTCAACTTGTTTGCGGAGTTCATATAGCGCATAATGTCCCACCGACTTAGTAGTTGATATGGTCTGATTCATTTACTGGGTTTTATTACACATTTCTTTAGAGGCAATCAAATGTATTTCATTATGCTTTTAGGCATATTTTTGCTTTGTGGTTTGTTGGGTTGACACACAAGGGGTTCTACTGTTCACTAATTTAGTCAAGATGATCTGATCCAGTATCTGGGTGTTCTGGTGTCAAATACTGTCTTTCTAAGTTAGTCTGTGAATATGTTTAGAAATCTCCACATAGTTCAATAATTGTGGTTGCTCTGCTTCGAATGGACAGACCATTACATAGTTTCAGCTTCCAAATTCGTAAGAACAGAAGTACCCTTTAATAACAAACTAACATTCTTGTGAACCCACACACACCAAAAAAGTTACTCAATACATCTACTTACAACTGTACAAAAAATATAAAACTGAAGACACCTGCAACCACAGTATCTATATTTAACCATTTTAAGAGAAAAAGTTGTTATTTGTGTTGTACTTGAATGATCGTCACTGGTGGCTTTTCAGAAACCTTAGGCCCTCCACAACGTTACGCCTAAGTGATGCCCAAAACAAGGTACAGCTGGTTCGGCATCGCTCCTCCTGCTGTGGCCAGTGATGCCAATTTCAAGCGGTGCCAAGAAAACAGGGAGCGGGGCAACTAGTTGCGCCGATGCCCGCTACTGCACAAGTGATAAACAATCATTTGTTTCGTTTCTGTGATGAGAACCGACCAGAGGTCAGGAGCAAAGGATAACATTATTTTATTTCAGGTGGGACCAAGCGTTGCAGATAGCTTTGATGCTCCGTTTTCTTCACACTGCAGCTCTGCGAGTGTGATGCTCTGGTTTCATTGTAGGCCCCACTTTTTTTTCTGGCATCGCTAGTACGCTGTGGAGGGCCTTATGTTTGCACCTAGAATTTTCTGTTTACTGTATTTTTTAATTGTTATCACGTCTCTTAATATGCCACTGCTATATATTAAGTTGTTAGGCAGTCCTGTTCATCTCGCTTATGACACTTGTTATTGTTATTCCACCAAACAGATAGGGTCGATAGGGCTAATTACTCCTACAACAATGATGGGGAGAAGAGTCATGTTCCTTCATTAAAGAACCTTCCTCCAATTGTTCATCATGAAACATTCTTCAGCAATGTTCAGAATGACTACAATCAAACAGGATTAGTGCCTTTGGAGGGATGTTCTGCCAGTGAGGCTTCACAGCTTCTCAGTGACCGTATGTATCTCTGCAAAACTGCACACTTTTATTTTAAAATGTCTGCCAGAAGTTCTATCTTTTTGAGCACTCTGAGGTGCTGCATGCTACTACTGTGTAGTACTCTTACATTGTATTAGGGTTGGAGAGTCACTTCTGTGATAACCTTAGGGGGTTGCCTTCCCAGTGTCCACATACTCAAATTTGCAATATGCAAGACAACTTATGGAACACCTGTAACCTTTGCATTTCATTCTAGGTTTTCTGGTTGTGTGTTCTACATTTTAGAATATCAAGTTGGGTGCTCCTTTAGTCCATTACTATTTCTTTCTTTAACTTAGTTATTGTTCATTTATAGTAAGCCTTTATTCTGACTCTAGGTTGGACTGCTGCAATGAATATGTACAATGACCAAACAATTGACCCATCAGGTGAGTCCACATAGTAAACTCTACATTTCTCCATGGTTACTGATAAAACAGATATTCCAGTCTTTAATGTTAGAGAAGTGAGAACCACTCTAGCAGTGAGGAGAAAAATTGGACCTTACTAGTTACTTTTACTTTCTTGTATGTTATTACATGCATGACAACTTGAAAGTAGACATTATATTCTTGTGCTTTGCTCCATCTATTGCAGCGGCTCTTAAGAATTGAGAATGTCATACACTCATAGTGGATAGAGGGTTATGTGCATATACTCTGCTGCAACTCATAGAACTAATATGTTCATATTGGGTAGAGAACTAGAGTCCTAGAGATGCTGTAGTGTTATATATAATATCATGCTCTGCAACATTAAATAACAGTAGTCAAACAAAGTTGGGAATCGGTTTTCTTAGGGCATGCTACCTGGAAAGGTGTCTCTTGATCAAATGGGAATTTCAATAGCATGTTATAATCGCTATATTCTGGTGAATTTATCATATCAACCTGATACCTCAGATAGATATCTGTGTCCGTGGTGCCAGTGTGAAACATGAAAAAAAAGGGAAACATGTAATGTATTCTGGATGTTTGCTATCTTGGTATGCTGTTATCTTGATGTTTGCCCAGATAGATGTGCTGTTAACTTTGCTATCTTGATGTTTGCCCAGAGAAACCAGTAATGTATTCTGGATCTAGCAGCTCATCATGGGGTCACCTGAAGCTTCCTCATCAGGTATGACTTGGAGTAAAATTCTTGTCGTGATTTCCTCCTACACGTCGTTTTGCTAATTGCTGTATCCTAATTGCTTTCTGGGTCTTATTGGGATTATAGATGAACTTCCTTGAAGAGTTGCGCCGTGCACTGGATGCTCATACAGAAGTTGCATCGCCCGTCGACACCTGGAACTAATTGAAGTCAGCATCTGTATCATTATGGGTTGACTAATATATGGAAGGCAGGCTATTGGCCAGGTCTATGTATGTTGTATCTCATCACACGGATGATGTGCCAGAAGGCTTTCGTCTGACGTGCAACTGCTTGGGTTTCTTCTGGAATCAGCATTTGTTCATTGGTACCATTGTTACCCCTGGCCTTATAGCTGCAAAGCAGCTTGTTGTAGTATCAGTTAAATGTGGCGCTGGATACTCACGCCATTGAAAGTTTGAAACAGCTTGGTTGTTGTATGGTAATTCGAAGAAGACTTGGTGTCATGCCATTTTTCTCGACTTGGAGTGCTAGAATATTTAGAAGGTAATGCTTATTGAAAACCTCATTTTAACTTTAATGGTACTTTTCTGTGCGCTAAATCACCTGATGTTCAGAGCTTAATTGGCGGATGGTTAAGTGGTAGTGGGAAGTATGTATCAGATGTTCCGATGGGTACAAGACATTAGAAGCAAGAACAACTGTCATGGTAAATCAAAGCCGTCGTCGTCTCTTCCCCTTGCTGTTCGCTGGCGGCTGCGGATCAATTCCATCCAACCAGAGGTAAACTGCGTAGCAGCAGCAGTAGTAACAATCTACTGCTAGCTGCTTGAGTATTGAGTTGGGAAAGTTGTTCAGCTAAGATTCCGGCAGAGCCATATGCAGTTCTACGTTTTCATTTCCTCTTTTTACGATTGGTTGTGTGATATGTTTTGGTACTATGTAGTCAGCAAGCGTAATTAATGTGCTGACATGTTCATGCTTGGTGCGTCGGCATGCTTGCGATATTTCCGTTACTGTTTCTACCGTGCGGTGGAATCGGCGGCACCCATGGCTCAACGTTCCGTGGCAACAGCAGCGACATGCTCTCCCTTGTCGACTTCAAGAACGCCATCATCACCAGTGATCCAAACGGTGCTCTGAGGTCGTGGAACGCAACAACCCCTTTCTGCCAGTGGAGCGGCGTCATATGCTCCATGAAGCGGGCGTGTCACGTCGCTACTCGCTAGACCTTGGCGAACACGACCTGTCAGAGTGTCTGTCAGGCTTCATCTCCACCTCCATTGGGCATTGGCAACCTTAGACTGGTTGCACCGGCTCCGCTATCGCGTCCGGTACGCACGAATAGAGGATGAAAATCGCTGCAGCGGTATACTGTAAAGTTACTGAAGTTACTGGACAGAGGCTTCGTCCGCTAAATATAGCGAGATAGAGGGCATCCGGTACCGGCCATGTGGCCCATCACGACTGAGACAGAGCATGCGCGCCTGACAGTGAGAGGAGAGAGGTAAAGCATGTAGTGGTGGGTCCCGCGATTTTAACTAGCTAAAAAATGTTATAACTTACAAACTAAAACACCAAATTAAATTCCGATTACACCATTGAATTTGTTTCAATAAATCCATCAAAACTAGATCTCACATGGATATATTTAGATAAAGTGACAAGTGGGCCCTACAGTGGATAGAGGATGATATAGAGGATGGATGGGTGCGGGAGAAATAAGTATAGAGGAGAGAATCTTGATGACCAGGATGTATAGAGGATGAAAATAGAGGATCATGAGTGCGGATAGCCTTACGGAACCCAACCTTTCCTCAAACACTCTCTCCGGCCTCACCTGTTGCCACCTCTAGGGGCAGTCCCAACGGTATATTGATGGTGGTTTCTATCCTTATTAATTGTCTTGCCACCTAAGTAAATTGTTGATGTGGCAGTTGATTTATTACGGAGAGGGAAGGAAAAACGGAGAAACCGTTTCTTGAGGAGGAAACGAAGTCGTCCCGCGTGCCGATGCACGAGGAAACGGTGTGATCTGCGTTGGGGAGAAACGGGTCGTTTCCTTCCTTCTTCGCTTGGATCTCTTGCTCCAAGCTGCGCCCTCGCTCTGGTCGCCGGGAGCTACCCGCTGCAGCAGCTTGGCCGCGTGGAGCTCCGGCCTGACTGTCACCGCCGTGACCCGTGCCCTGACTGTGCAGGTGCCGTCGTGGAGCTCTGGCTGCGGCCCGATGCAGCCGCGCCGCCCTCCTGATGGCGCCGCATGATGCTATGGAGCTCACCGGCTCGCGGGTCTGCGCATGCTCACGCCATGGACGAGAGGTGGCCCAGCACATGGACGAGGCGCGGAGCTCACGCGGTTCACCGCCGCATGTGGATCTCGTGCGAGGCCACCCAGCGCCATCCACCTCGGCCTCCCGGAGGCTAGCGCTCACCGTCCGCGCCCGTTCCACTACCGCGGTGGTGCCGCGTACGCCGCGGAGTCGACCGTGGACACGCAGGAGGAAAGCCGTGCACCTTGGATGATGAGCAGCCAAACGACCCTTCCAAGTGATGGATGAACTCGACCAGAGCTCGGCGTGGCGTGGCTAGTTGTTTCCGTGCTAGCTAGCAGGCAAACGTTCCACTGCTAGCTAGTTGTCTCCGTGCTAACTAGTTGTTCCCGTCGGCTTCTGCTGCTTCGAGGCGCTCTGCCGCCAGCAGCTCCCCGGCGACGGCGTCTGGTGAGCCTTCCCTCTCCCGGAGCCACTGCTAGACATCTAGAGGGGCAGGTCGGACGAGAGAGAAAAGCCAAATGCGCAGAGGATCCGAAGATGGGAGATTGAAAGATAGGCCGCGTTCACTTGCTACAGTAACCCGAAATATTTTATCTTCCCCATCCCATCAAATCTTTAAACGCATGCATGAAACATTAAATGTAGGTAAAAAACTAATTGCATAGTTTGGTTGTAAAGTTCGAGACGAATCTTTTGAGTCTAATTAATCCATAGTTGGACAAATTTTACCAAATAACAACGAAAAATGCTACAGTAACTTTTCACCCCAACTTTTTCATCTAAACACACCCATAGCGAGTGATTGGGTTAATTTTTATCTAGACTTCGGTATAAAATTATGCAATGGGAAAGGTAGTTTCTTGGTACGATATCCTATACTATAGAAACTATTATGATTTCTTTCATTGGGACTGCCCCCGTCGTCTCCACAGACTCGAGGGCCTTGATCTGGGCAACCAACAACTCGCTGCGCGACAGGATTCCGGACGCGGTCGCCAACCGTTCGAACCTGCGTGGCCTTCGTCGCAATCTGATATTCGGTGAAATTCCTCCAAAGTTGGGCCTCCTCTCGTGGTTCATAGGAATTTACTATCGGGTGGTATACCGCAGTCCGCTGTCACTCTTCAATGTGTCATCTCTACAGTATCTATATGTCCAAGAGAATAATTTCATCTTGCGCAAAAGAAAAAAAAAAGAGAATAATTTCATCGGGACAATTCCATCCTCTATTAGCAATCCTCCTAACTTGGAGGCGCTGCTTTTAGCAAACAATGCATTTAGCAGTGACGTAAGCAATTTGGGAAATCCATCTACAGTTTAGGAGGATGGTTCACCAGAAATTATTGTTTCACACTTTATCTTATGTGGATGGATGGATGGAAATTTCAAGCTCATTACCTGAATGCACAATTCAAAAAAGGAAAGTGTCTAACCAGAGAACATGACTGCTTTCTTGGACAATGGACCAGGCGAACCAACAAGCTAAGGCTCAGTTCATCTGGATTATAATCTGTCTTTTTCAGCTTGTTTTTTCAGTCAGAATAGTATTTTTCTCTCACAATAAATCAGCCAACAGTGTTTTTCAGCCGGCTTCAGCACAGCCGAACGGGGCCAGGAATGCTGAAAGTCAATTGATACACAAATGAATCACACCCTTGATGTCAGACAGCAAGGTCGCCTGATGGTTTGCGTCTTCCACGAGAAGACTGAACACTAACCATCTTCATATATTAACCATCAGGCAACAATGTTATTCACTACTATCTTGTTCTACTAATTTTATCCAGGCAATGATTTGCATACATAGTATCATGAAATGCACATCAATATATTGACCAAAATGAACAGATAATAACTGTATCTCTTGTTCGCAAACAATACACACAGCTGAAACTTAAATAACTACCAAATTATAAACACTTTTGACTGATAGGAGGCGAGGCTGAAAACCCATTCTTCTAGTATCCTATTTCTGAACCACCGCTGTCCCGAGATGATTGCTATGTATATGCCAGAATTGGATGGATGACCATTGTCTTCAAATGAAAGAAAACAACTTGAAGTATACAATCAGGTAGAGGGAAAGAGAGAACACTGCACAAATATGCTGCCAGAATAGAAGGGCGGATGCTTCCTTAACACCGTAGCCTCTTAGACTGGCAATTGCTCCAAGCAGGATAGCACTTGGCGTGGAGTACTGGAGGGAAAGCACAAAGCGGTACATATGGTTTTGCTCAACGAGTAGATGCAACTTGTCTGCTAGGGTCACAACACCAATGCCAATGCATGGGACAACCAAAAGCCTGGCCACAATTATACCGACGGTAGTCCTCATGCCCAAGGCATTATCTTTTGGGCCTTCCGCAAGCATGCCTCCTAGAATTAACATCACTGATGGAACCACAGCAGCAGCTAGGATTTCCAAACTGTCGGTGAAGAATGAGAGCGGTGCATCAGCTCCAAACACAAAATCTTTCAAGACAGGAACCATGCCAATGATGATGGCAAGTAAAGAGGCAATTGTCGGTGGCTGAAGGACGTGCTGAATTGGAGTCTTCTCAGCTACAACCCTGATCCTCCTGACCACTCTTGGCTCTGCCAAACATCTGAGCGACTTAGGACTGCTAGGTCCAGCACCAGAAGTTCCTTCTTCAGTAAAATCAATATCAGGAAACGTATTCTGGGAGGAACCTGAAATGCTCATGAAAACTCTTGCAATGAATGGTGTCTTTGAATGCTCAGTTTCTTTGTCAACCATCCCTGGCCACTCCGCCTCATGAAGCAGAGACCTACTGTAGTTGCTGCTGATCTGCTCGGGTTCTTGCTGTATCTCATTCCCCTCCCCAACAATCTCATAGAACTGCATCGGTGGCTCCATCATGTGGTAGACCAAAGTGTACACAAGAATAACCGCAACCCACTGCGCGAACGAGACATAGGCGATACCCATGGTGTCACATCCAGGACCGAAGGGATGATCATTGGTATGGCAGACCGAGCCGATGATCGCAATCGGGAGGTTCCCCGTGTTGCCAAACCCGGTCATGATCACCGTGAACCGGAACAGGTGCGGTGGCGGGCGGCAGATCAGGGCCACGATGTACCCAAGAACGCACCCAATGGCAGTGCTGATGAGCACGTTGACAGGGATGAACCACCAGTGCAGGACGTTGTCTATGGTGACCGACTTGCCGAGGTGGACGAAGATGAGGCAGGGGAGGAAGAGCGCGAAGACGAGCTTGCTCAGCAGCTTGAAGGTGGCCCTTGGCACGACCTGGACCCGCGGGTTGGCGAGGAGAAGGCCGATGACCGTCAGGCACAGCAGCTTCATCAGCGGCGCCACGGCTGACACCCAGTCGCCATGGACGGTCACCTGCGGGTCCATTGCCCAAAGCATTGCCGCTGCTAAAGCTTCTCGCCTTTCTCTGGCTTCAGTGCTCAAAACAGCCCTCTTCTAAACTCTGGAAAATACTCCCACTTTTTGTTTGTATATGTACAACTAAATAATGTTTTCTTGCACAGCCACAGAGGCAGTTCAATCAGATGCAAAAGGATGATATTTCTGCATAGCAAATTAATGGAGAAGATTCAGCAACGGGGGGGAAACTACGACATGCTATTATAAAGGATTAATAGCAAAAATTCTAGCTTGGACCCGGTGCGGATCTTGCAAATTACTCGGTACATGTACTTGGTTCGTGTTCTAAACTTCTTAAAAATCTCGAATTTCAAGTTTGGCGAAGATTCAGGCAACCGATCAGCAAGAAAAATCAGAAACAGCAAAAAGATCACCGCCTCGGAACCAAACCTTGCAAGATTCACGGCAATACTTACATCTGGGAATGGAGGAGGGATGGGGGGAGGCGCTGTGCTATTCCTCTCCGCGACGCGATGCGCCGAGGCAGGCAGGAGCGACAACGACGCAGAGAGAAGGAATTCAGAAAAGAGGGGAGAGTGGCGGCGAGCGGCGTGCAAGGATTCCAGCCCCCGTTCGGTTGCCCTTATCAACACGCTATCAGCCGTATAATAGTGTTTTTCTCTCACAACAAAATAGTTACACCAACTTATAAGCTACAAAAACAGCCTGCCGAACATAGTGGTATTATCCGTGTGGCATTGTGATAAACTTGTCAAGATCGAGACGGGGGCGTGGGGCCCAGCAGGAAGGGACCCAGGCAGAGGTGTGTGTGATGTGATCTGACGATTTTTTTAGAAAAAAATTCCTCTCGAAGGCACGTGAATTCGGGGCTCTGATGGGGACAACAGCATCCGCATGTGGCCTTGATCAGGATCAGATCGGTGACCCTATGTTACTTTGGCCTGTTTTAGATACCCAAATCAGGGTTAAAAAAACCGACCGGTTTACCGCGGTAAACCGCGGTTACCGCCCTAACCGGACCGGTCCGGTTCCGGTCCGGTCCGGTTAGGTATTCCCCAAATTCAAATTTAAAATTTGAAAAAAAAATGCTGAAAAAATTTCTAAAAATAGTTCATGATTTATAGAAGCCAATGGTATAAAAATTTTTCAAATTCGAGTTCGTTTAGTATTTATTTATGCGTATAGAAGTTTGAAAAAAAAGAAAAAAAAATCCCGGTCCCGGCCCGTTAAGGCCCCCAAATTCAAATTTAAAATTTGAAAAAAACAAAAATTGCTGAAAAAATTCCTAAAAATAGTTCATGATTTATAGAAGCCAATGGTGTAAACATTTTTCAAATTCGAGTTCGTTTAGTATTTATTTATACGTATAGAAGTTTGAAAAAAAAAGAAAAAAATTCCAAACTCAAACCGAGCGGTAAACCGGTCAAACCGGCCGGTTACCGCTCCAAACCGGCCGGTTTACCGGACCCGAACCGAACCGAAGCAGGGTTTGAATTTGATTTTGAATTCGGCCGGTTACCGACCGGTTACCGGTAAACCGGACCGGTTTACCGCTACCGGAGGCCGGCGGTTACCGGAAACCGGCCGGTAAAAAAGAAGATTCGCCATCACATCAAAATGTCGGCACATATATGGAGTACTAAATGTAGATGAAATTTAAAATTAATTGCACAGTTTTGTTGTACTTTGCGAGACGAATATTTTAAGCCTAATTAATCAATATTTGGACAATTATTACCAAATAAAAATAAAATTGCTACAGTGTGACGGGACATCTACTATACAAAGTTTGGATCCCAAATTTGGGATCTAAACAAGGCCTTTGCCAAAAATGATTGAGGAGGCTCGGTTGGATCTTGGATCTCAGAATTGGGGAGGGCGAATTGAATTGGATTATACCAGTTCAAATGCAAGGAGAATTTAACTGCTGCTCAAAATTCAGGCTTGAATTCTAGCTCATAAAAAAGGACCCAAGGTTCCGAATTTTTTTTGACCCATAGTGTCTTTTTATTAATGCAGTAACTTGGGGGATAATCTACCCATCACACCTTGTTCGTTTGATCCTACACCATAAAGATTAAGAGAGATTTGAGGTGATTGAGAAGGATTTTGACTTGCAGGGAACTTAATACTCTCAGTTTTTCCCCAAATTCCCTTGGTTTAAGGATGAAACAAACAAGACCTGGGGGTTAAGGAATTTGGAGGGGACAAGAAACCTTCCACCTAGATCGCTCACATTAATACTATTTTTGACATTGTCGCTTTCTTTGCTAACTTAGTCGCCATGGCTGCCCAATCAAGCTTGTTATCAGCAAAGTTAAATTGTTTAGGCTTCAGCTATGGAGAATCTTGTTGGCTGGTGGTACAAACTCACAAAACCCTTTAGGGCATGTTTGACACAATTTTTTATAACTCCGGCTCTTCCTACACCAACAACAGTAGCAGCACTCTTCACGAGAGCCTTTTTCTCTCTCGTCGCAAAATGAACGTGGAGCTAAGAGAAACCATAATCTCTGACTCCTTCGTCTCTTGCTCCGGTACTACAGCACGGAGCCAGACCCTGAAGGAGCCCGATCAAATATACCATTGGTCTGTTAGGGAGTGAGGTTGTTTCGGCAATAGTGTTGGTGTTTCGGCACATCCCTTTGTAAATTTTGGATTTGATGTTAGCTGCTAGAACTCTCAGTTTCTAGATGCAAAACTTACTGGACGCCCCAACCTCAAAATTGGTTTAGTCAAAGATATCACTGCCATTTCTAGCATAGGATTGTGAATCAGATATTGACACAAGAGTTCTGAAGATTGTAATGAAGGTTGCATGTGAATCTTGTGGGGATATGTGAGTCGCTGCTACGCTTTTGAGTTTAGTAGCAGATTGCTCATATCTATGTAGTGTTTTCTTCACATAATGCACGTGTTCTTATGTAAAGGTTTCTTGGGCCTACAGTGGTCTGAGAATTTTAACCAAAATGCATGCAATGGATTTAAGCAAGAAATCTCCATGTTAAGGTATTCCACATTTCTATGAATCAATTCGCGAGGTTTTCATTGTTCAATGCGCATACCTGATTATATTGTGTTTAGAGATCGATCTATAAAAATCAGCATAAGTAGTCATGGTTTTATCTCCGCCAGCTTGTCTGTTGCAAGCACAAACAAATATATGGGCCTGTTTGGATTATGGCCACACTTAGCCATGCCGCAGTTGCGGCGCGCCACAGACCTGTGGCGGTCGATTTGGCCGCCACACTCGCCACAACCGCAACGCATTTATTACAAGCTAGAAGACAACGGACAGACAACGGACAGAAGCAAACGATAAAGACTCGAGTACCGTGGCTGCCTCAGCCTATACATCAACCAAACAGCAGCCAGCCTACCGTGGTGGCCGCAAGCGTGGCGTGGTGAGTGATGGCTCCCAACCAAACAAGCCTTATATACCTACCCTTCGCCTTCCACACCTCTTCTCAGGGAAGTTGATCATCCCAATATTGTCCGATTCATTGATTCATGCACAAAGCCACACCTCTTTTTCCTATGTTCGAGCCAGTGGTGAAGCCAGGATAAATGGTTGCCGGGGTCGATACTTACCGTCACAGGACTAACTTATAGGTTGGCATAATATATAATTATAAAATACCACGCATAACATCAAATTGATAAAATAAAAATTGTATATTGCAACAAAATAAGTTGTTTGCTGGAACAATGAAGCGTAAACGTCGCATCCGCTTTCTATGTTCCAATTGTATTGCTGAAAAAAAAATAAAAAAAGTTAAGACCTCACACATCAGACTTGATTGTTGATTACCGATTGAAGAATTGGATATTTGGGGTACATGGACAGCAGATGGGCAGGGAGAGCTTATCGCAGCGGCCACCGGCCACCGGCAAGTCGTCGCTGAGATTTGCGTCTTTGAGACTCGCGGTCCAGAATGAACACGAAGGAGCAGCCGCTAGCGCCAGCGCCGGCGCCGTCAGAAGGACTTATGGATTGCGATGTGAAAACAATGAAGATCGGAAGATGAAACGGTGACTAGGGTTAGGTTGTAGAGGAGGCCAGAGGCGATGTTTGGCCTTCTGGGCTGCTGTAGTATATCTGCTAGCATCATTCACTTAATCATCAGTTCATCACGTTGATTCATTGAGACGTTCCATGAAAGGAGAGCTGGGGCTGGGCCATTGGGTGTGCTACTGGGCTTATTCTTGCTCCTTGCAAACGCTGGAGGGATGGGCTGAGGCAATACCGCGACGGACTGCTGAGCTGCCGGGGTCACGCGTAATTTTTGCCGGGGTCCAACGTGGCCAAGAATCGCTGGGTACCAGAGGGCACGACAAAATCGTCAGGGTCGGCTGACCCCGATAGGTGAACGTAGCTTCGCCCCTACTTCGAGGGTTATCCTAAATTGCCTGATACTGATCCTACTCATTTGTGCACCTCTGTGGATTTGCTCTACTGGATCAAGGTGAATGAGGCCGACCCGGGTTCATTGTTTTTTAGGCATCATGCACTGCCATTAATTCATTGCTTGGCGGCTGGGAATAAAACCATAAGAGGCCTGGTACTTCCCCTCACCTATAGTCAACTTGGTTACTGTCATTTTGATTCTGACAAAAGTTATATTGTTGTTTACTAGGCCCTGTAATCCGTACTTTTCAGCTTATTTTTTCAGCCGGAACAGTGTTTTTCTCTCACAACAAATCAGCCAACAGTGTTTTTCAGCCGGCTTATCAGCACAGCCGAACGGACTCAATGGCTTGCCACATAATATATTTAGGCTACCTCCAAACAGGATTTGTTGTGCTGCTTCAGTAGGTTCTGTCATTTTGTAGCTTCCCTTCCATGTTTCCAGCCAAACCTTTTTATTAGGAGATGATAACACTCAAGTACTTAGATGCAGGTTTCGTTTCTATACCTACTCACTCAAAAATCAGTTTATTA
Source organism: Saccharum hybrid cultivar R570 (assembly GCA_038087645.1). Taxonomy (NCBI): domain Eukaryota; kingdom Viridiplantae; phylum Streptophyta; class Magnoliopsida; order Poales; family Poaceae; genus Saccharum; species Saccharum hybrid cultivar. The sequence goes on from JAQSUU010000198.1 coordinate 7,204,135, forward strand.
CCCTCGCTAAATAATGATGTATTTATTTTCAAATTAAATGATTGATAGAACGTATATATTCTGCATGCCAATGTACGGGATATGTTTTATTTGAACATGAAACGCCACCTCAAGTTTGCTTGAGCTGATAGCCTAGGCTTCTAAATTTCCTGGTGGACAAATGAAAGTACTAAAATTCTGCTCTAATACTACCAGAACAGAGTGTTGAATTATTAGAGTGGTTTAGGATCAGGCACCTAATTAAACTGAGCTGCTGCTAAAATTCCGTCTATTTTCTAAAATATTGGTTCTTAAATAGCAATTGTGTATGATACATTACAAACAGTATAGTTATAATGGAGGCGCATCATCTTGTATAGCCCCCGTCCCAAATTGTAGACCATCTAAGTTATGACAAATAACTCATTTCCATAGTCACAAAGTTTCTGGGTCGATGGGGTCGAGGTACGGGGTCGCGGTACGTGGTACGCTACTTGTGAGAGATTTTTACACTTCGGGTCGAAAATGAACCCGTGAACCCGGGTCGGGGTCGATGAACCCGGGTCGAGGGTCGAAGGTGGTGAACCCGTTTTATGTGTCATTTCTAATTTTGGTACCTAAGATCTTAATGGGATAATCTCAGCTGCAGAGCTTAGTTATTGATTAGACCCTTGTTTAACACAATATGCAGTAAATCTAGATAACTATTACTCAATAGTAAACGTAAGACACAAACACAGTCAATGCCTCGGTGACCCTCTAATTTTGAATTTTATCCTTTGCTGGACCTATTCAGTGAAAATTAGTTAAACAAACTTCAGCTTCTGGTGCTTTGCACGTTCCCGTTTTGTCATATGACGTCAGCAGGTACCTAAGCAGACATGGCAAATGCAACTGTCATTGCTAATTTCTAATTCGAAAACCTGCCTAACAGTTTGATTGTTAATAGGATATCCATATGTAACCTTACTTCGATAGCTATGTTAAAACTGTGCTTTATTCAGGAAAAAACAGGGATGACCACAGTTAGCCAATTCTTTCCCTGTTATTTTTCCTTGATTATGCTCCTTGATGCAGGGAGTTATGCCACAGAACAAGATGGCCGATGGCCGCTTCATCATTTTGCTAAACGCGTAAGGTTATATTTTGCACCTCAGAGACAACTGTCATCGCCTTGCCATCTCAGTCCTCTGTCCATAGCAACGACTCCTGAGAAATAGCGCCTCATCCTGTTTACAACCTTCGTCGTGGACTTGGTGTTTCTATATTAATATTGCTGCTTCAAGTACACTTACTTCACTATGCTGTAAAGTTAGTAAATATACTAGAAAGCACGCGCGGCGTTGCCGCGCGGCCAGAACTCCAGAATGCCCGCCTTATATTACCCCTTGGTCTAGACGATTGATTCATCCTAGGTGGACGCGAGGAGGCAACGTCAATGGGACAAGCTGGTGTCTCTGGTGTGTCTCTAGCAATCCGACTAAGTGAGAGCAAACACACCCAAGTGTGTCCATGGCGGTTCGCCGTGCTCGTTGAAGATGGTAGGCGTAAGCAGTAGACAGCAGCAGAAGGTTTGTATCTATGTAGTAATCCGGAACTGTAGATATGATTTACATCCTGCTCCATATTCATGAGTTGTATATCCCACAATCCAAGCAGGATAGGTATAGCAAATATCCAACTACGGTATCTCGGATTTAGTTTTACAGAAGTGAGAAGTTGTATGCCCTTAAGCATAGCACATCTATATACACCAAAAGATTTGTCTTGGCCCAGGGACTTAAAGAAAAAGACTCGTCTTTCTTAAAACACAGTTTTGGGATATTTCATGCACGTCCTTAAGCATAGCATATCTATATAGAAACCTTAAGCATAGCATATATCTATATACACCAAAAGATTTGTCTTGTCTCAGATACTTCAGGAGAAGACTCGTCTTTCTTAACACACGGTTTGGGGATATTTCATCCATGCTCTTAAGCATAGCACATCTATATACCCCAAGAGATTTGTCTTGTCCCAGAGACTTCAGCAAAAGACCTGTATTTCTTAGAACACAGTTTGGGGACATTTCATCTAACAGAGCAAGCTATATACAACAAAATATATGCTCTTCCCCAGAAAAAGAACTCTGTAGATATATTGATGAAGGGGCAGTCTTGTTGATACTATTTCGGGCTTGTTCTGCTGGTCATATTTCAGCTGGTTTCGGCTTGTTTCTTTCTCACATAATAATGTTCAATCAGCCGAAATCAGCTGAAATTCTACCAGCCGAACACAACCTTCATCTGCTGAAGAGCAGAATGTATATTAAAAGTAAGAGGTGAATAAAAACACTTGCATAGATAAACTGGGCATGAGAGAAAGATGTATGCAAGTTTTACCTTAGTCGCTGTCTTGTTCCTTTGGCCGTAGCTTCTTAATTTTTGGATAAATCGAAGCATCATCAGTATCTTCCTCTTGAGTGTCCTGTTTGACAATTAGAATTAAGAATAGAAAAGTATGAATAATACTTTAAATGAAATATAATCATTTTTTGTATGTGCAGAAATTTTAGGTGAGACACACCTGATTGTTGCTAGCACTGTCTTCATATTCTCTTTTCCGTGATTTATTGTTCCCAAAGATGCTGTAGTATAAATTAATGAGATGTTAATAGACTATTGAACTTTATTTGAGAAAAATATGTAGACAAACAGAAAAACTCAAAATTCTGAAATGATATGACTAGGCATTTTCAATGTATACCTCGGTGGATCAAGGTCCATGGTTTGTGTTTCTCCAGTGCCCTGTATTTGTATTGTTAATATGTTCAAATTGTTTGGTTAGAAGTACTGTGAGTAATGTTTTCGAATTTTACCTGGCCTTGAATATTTTTTGATGTGATGGGAAGTAGCAGTGGTAAATCTTCATGTTCTGCAAACATAGCTGAGTTGGATGCAAGTGTTGAAGATTGGTATAATTGAGACGTAGCTGGGACTGGCTGCTTTCCAAATTTCTCCTTCATGAGAACAACTTCGAATGAAGGCTCAAGTGCATTTATGCTTTTGGATAGAACCTTGACTATGAAGGTAAATTTGTGACCTATCAATGATGTGATCGCTGGAGGAGTCTGTGTGATGTCATATAGCTTTCGGAGAGTCTCTGCATTTTTACCAATGAGTTTTGTTCCTCGTTTTTCAAAGATATGAACTCAAGAGTGTATGTTCCATCAGTAACCATAAATGGTATCTTGTATCTGAAAACAATCAAGAACAATAAAGTAGAGGATGTTAGTGATTGTTATTTATGTGTTTAATATATACTTGTGTTTATAATGGAAAAACATAATTGTCTTCCAATCAAACAGGGTGTTTGAGCAACCTTCTTTAATGCATTTAAAGTTGTTATCTTCAAGTCTGATAGTATGATTGTCAATTTTGCATGCTCGGTAGCACCATGTTTTCTTGTCTGTGATTGCAGCAATGGTAACAGTACATTCATATTTTTTATCCTGTATGAATTCACAATTTGTATATATAATTAATTGGACACAAATGTTGGGCTGTAGGTAAATAATAAAATTACCTTCTCAGTAAAAGGATCTATATCCTTTAGTTGTAGCAATGTCTTTTGCTCAAACCTCTGATCCTTATCATCTTTACTTGGAAGATATAGTTGTTGAATTGGCTGAGATACAAGTGGAAGGCTGCAATTTGTAGAGCCATTGGAGGTATTTAAATTAGAAGCTTATATAGGGTACAACATATATAGAATGTATAGATAGATTAATATCTTTCTTTACCTTTTCTGAAAAGCTTTGATTTCAGGGATATCATTGTGGTTGATATACCAACGACATGCTGATGTGCCACTTAAAAAACCATGGTCTCCCTGGTAGACTTTCATTAGAGTGCCCACAAATATTGCTATTACATGACTTTGCTGTCCGACCTGTAGCACTGTTTCTCCATCAAATTCTAGTGCTCTTTTTCCAGCAAGTGAAAGATCGATTGTGTGTCCACTGTAGCGAAAGAAAGTATAATTAGAAACTCTTGTAGTAATGAAGTTTTCAATGAAATGTGGTTTTGCTGTAAACACTTTAAGTTGTGCTATGGTTGCAGTGTTGTAGCATGTAGGCTGCTGCTTGAAAGCAACAAATGTCACTGTACAGCTACTAAAATGAAAAGAGAACAGGTGCAGCCGATAGAAGCAGGGAGAGTAGGTGTACTGATCAGGCTGCTATTAATTTGATTCATATAGAGATCGAAAATACCTGAGGTCCTGGAGTTTTATTAGTCTCCTCATCATTAATTCTCCTTAACTTGAATAAACATTTGCTGCATTTGACACGGCAACAATTCTTCCAATAACATCTGCAATATGAAGTATTATCTTGTGAAAAAATGTAGTATGAAATGATCAGTTTGTACTATGAGGAAAAGTAGAATACCTAGAAATTTTTCCTTCTTCTTTAGGTACTGAGAAAGGCTAGTAAAAGGAGTGAGTGAGAATGTGTATTTTGGAAAGCTGTCTGGCTGATCATTTGGCACGGCAATTATTGTTCTCTTGTTTAGTTTGATCATGTAGGGGTGCTCCACAACCTTGAATGTTGGTTTGGCTTTCTCTACTGTTATCTTCGCCATTTATATATTTATATATTTATATATATATATATATATATATATATATATATATATATATATATATATATATATATATATATATATATATAAAAGAGAGAGCGAATATTATGATAAAATATTAAGCAAATGAAAACAATTATTAGGTAGGTATACAAAAACTAATTGTGTAAATAAAATGCTTTCAGGATTACATGCTTGGTGTTCGAAGACACATACCTTTTACTTGGTTGCTTCTCTCGAAAGTTTCTGTCTCAAGTGTTTCCTGTATCAATACACAACTATTAGATCAATGAAATAATAGATAGTCCAGGCAGGTGATATTTTAGAGATGAATAAATTATTGGAGACTCTAGCTTGGTTCAAGATAAACCTCATGGCTTTATCTCATACTGTGAGGCTTTGTGACTAATCATTGGATTATCTTTCATAATAGTAATCCCATATTATTCAGGCAAACATCAATTCATTATCAAGAAAAGATTGATTCTGGTATGACAATATCATTTTCTGTTATGCTAACATACCAGAATTTATTCCTCTAAAGTTATACTGTAATAAGAATTTAGTAGTAAAGAAAAGTATCGTAAAGAAGTATCCTTCGTATTTATGATGTACTTCTCTATGGTATTGAAAGGATTGGGCTTATAAATTCTACACCAGTGTGGAATCAATCTATCAATATTTAGAGCCTGGCACAGATTAACATATCACTTCGCTTGCATTTCATAAACGGCAGCGTGGCCCAGATGGGGCCTGGGATAGGGACGGGAGCGGCGGCAGCGATCGAGGCGCTGTGCGGCCGCGTAGTACCCCTCCTCGGCGACCTCGGCGAAGGTGGGGCGCAGGCAGAGGAAGGGTGGAGGCGCGGCACGGCGCGGCGCCTCGACCCACCGTGGCGCATGACGCAGGCGGGCGGCGGCCCAGCGAGGCGGCGACTCTAGCGTGCTTGTTTCGCCGACGGCTAGATAGAGGCGTGGAAGATGAGCGCTAGATTTGGAGGCGGCAACGAGTTTCTCTTGCTTCTTGGCCCCTCTCGATTCAGATGAGAAAGGAGGAGGCAGGAAGATAGAATCGTAGAATAAAAATGCAGTTTTTTTTTTGAAAAAATGCTAATGATTTAAGAGTCGGAACGTTGAAATCTGGTATCGAGTATACTGCAATTGATGGGAGAAAATCAACAGAGAAGGAATACCTGTTGCTCACGTCGCTTTCTCCTATGGGATCCACCAGTTGCTGTTTTTTTCGACTCGAAGATGGAAGGGCGGCTTTTACATTTTTACCATTATAGGTAGTGTGCCCGTGCGTTGCTACGGGATAGCTAATATTTTATATTTAAAACACACGGATCGCACAATAAGATGATAATACTGTAAAACTTAAATACCAACATTAAAGTGATATTATCTCAAAAAGCAAAGTTTGTGAAATCAAACATAGTCACGGAGAGTGCGGCGTCGTAAGCTCACAAATTCCTGATTGCAAAGATCTCATGTTCAGTTGATAGAATTGCAAAATCAAATATTTACATTCCTAACAATTTTGGGAACAAACCATATAAAATTAATGACTGCAAAATTATGCACAAACCACATAAAATTAATGACTGCAAAATAGTTTAAAACCAGATCATTTTACGATTATCTTTAGTGGTTTAGTTGAAATTGACTGAGATAATTAATGACGTAAAATAGTAACCATGCCAAAGGAACCGCAGCGATAAGCTTAGGATCATTAAACATTATTGACTATAGAAAATTCAGTACTGTGTGCTCGTCCAGTAGTAGGGATAATGAGGTCAAGTGATGGCAATGGAAAAACTGCTATATCATGTTTACAAAGCCTAAAGGGTGCTCATGGGAAGGTCACTGATTTTATTTTTTTTAAAAAAAACAACATCACTTTTGAGCACCACAGGCACAAACTAAAGAGATCAAAATGCCATGTGTGACTACTACATGATCTAACTATCAAAGCATCAGAAAAGTTCATGCCTAGGCACTTCCTCTATTTTCCTAACTATGGTACTGTCAGATAGTCCATTTCCTTAAATTTGCAAGTTCAATTAGTCAAACCAAATGTACTGGTAGAGTATATATATTTATTTCCCAAGTAAATAAATAGGAAAGAAATCAAGGTAAGATGAAATGTGCACATAAAACTAAAGCTAAAATGAGTAGAACACCTAGTACGTGAGCCATTGCTGATCATACACTGCAGATTTGTTTCAATTGCTCTAACAGAGGCATACCTGTGGAAAACGTCCAATGAGGTAAAACAGAAACAATAACTATCAAATTAAGACAGTTAGCGTCTATATGTTTATCTAAAAGGTTACTGGATTAACTTACAGAGGATACGCAAGTGAAACTACAGGCCTGCAAAGACAAACAAATAGAGGATTAAAAATTCGCAATAACCTGTTGGAAATCTGAACAGATAATCAGTGCTGTGTGCTCGTCCAGTAGTAGGGATAATGAGGTCAAGTGATGGCAATGGAAAAACTGCTATATCATGTTTACAAAGCCTAAAGGGTGCTCATGGGAAGGTCAATGATTTTATTTTTTAAAAAAAACAACAACATAGCTTTTGAGCACCACAGGCACAAACTAAAGAGATCAAAATGCCATGTGTGACTACTACATGATCTAACTATCAAAGCATCAGAAAAGTTCATGCCTAGGCACTTCCTCTATTTTCCTAACTATGGTACTGTCAGATAGTCCATTTCCTTAAATTTGCAAGTTCAATTAGTCAAACCAAATGTACTGGTAGAGTATATATATTTATTTCCCAAGTAAATAAATAGGAAAGAAATCAAGGTAAGATGAAATGTGCACATAAAACTAAAGCTAAAATGAGTAGAACACCTAGTACGTGAGCCATTGCTGATCACACACTGCAGATTTGTTTCAATTGCTCTAACAGAGGCATACCTGTGGAAAATGTCCAATGAGGTAAAACAGAAACAATAACTATCAAATTAAGACAGTTAGCGTTTATATGTTTATCTAAAAGGTTACTGGATTAACTTACAGAGGATACGCAAGTGAAACTACAGGCCTGCAAAGACAAACAAATAGAGGATTAAAAATTCGCAATAACCTGTTGGAAATCTGAACAGATAATAAGTGCTGTTGGCAACAAAACTGACACCACAAATACACGGTTGCCTTGATATTATCCCCGAGAACTACAGATGTTCCAAGTCCCATTACTTCATCTGACAACCAACAACACTGCATCAGAGATCTGAATAAAGTTTCGTTGCAAAATGAGATCTGAACAAAGGGGTATAAACATAGAATAATCGGTTGTGACTGAATTTATTTTACATATATACTTAAGCTCTATGTATTCGCATCATAGCAGCTGACCTAATAATCCGACAAAGACCAGAAAGTAGACACAAGGGCCAGCGTGCATCTTGTTTGTAAGCGAACAGAGCAGCACAGTTCAACAGGCATAGGTACAACACAGGGTGCGTGAAAGGAACCGCAGCGATAAGCTTAGGATCATTAAACATTATTGACTATAGAAAATTCAGTACTGTGTGCTCGTCCAGTAGTAGGGATAATGAGGTCAAGTGATGGCAATGGAAAAACTGATATATCATGTTTACAAAACCTAAAGGGTGCTCATGGGAAGGTCACTGATTTTATTTTATTTTTTTTAAAACAACATAGCTTTTGAGCTCCACAGGCACAAACTAAAGAGATCAAAATGCCATGTGTGACTACTACATGATCTAACTATCAAAGCATCAGAAAAGTTCATGCCTAGGCACTTCCTCTATTTTCCTAACTATGGTACTGTCAGATAGTCTATTTCCTTAAATTTGCAAGTTCAATTAGTCAAACCAAATGTACTGGTAGAGTATATATATTTATTTCCCAAGTAAATAAATAGGAAAGAAATCAAGGTAAGATGAAATGTGCACATAAAACTAAAGCTAAAATGAGTAGAACACCTAGTACGTGAGCCATTGCTGATCATACACTGCAGATTTGTTTCAATTGCTCTAACAGAGGCATACCTGTGGAAAACGTCCAATGAGGTAAAACAGAAACAATAACTATCAAATTAAGACAGTTAGCATCTATATGTTTATCTAAAAGGTTACTGGATTAACTTACAGAGGATACGCAAGTGAAACTACAGGCCTGCAAAGACAAACAAATAGAGGATTAAAAATTCGCAATAACCTGTTGGAAATCTGAACAGATAATAAGTGCTGTTGGCAACAAAACTGACACCACAAATACACGGTTGCCTTGATATTATCCCCCAGAACTACAGATGTTCCAAGTCCCATTACTTCATCTGACAACCAACAGCACTGCATCAGAGATCTGAATAAAGTTTCGTTGCAAAATGAGATCTGAACAAAGGGGTATAAACATAGCATAATCGGTTGTGACTGAATTTATTTTACATATATACTTAAGCTCTATGTATTCGCATCATAGCAGCTGACCTAATAATCCGACAAAGACCAGAAAGTAGACACAAGGGCCGGCGTGCATCTTGTTTGTAAACGAACAGAGCAGCACAGTTCAACAGGCATAGGTACAACAAAGGGTGCGTGAGGGATGGCCTCGGCCCGGCCTCCATGCTATAACAAGAAGAGAGCAAGGGAATCGGGATTTTTACCTTCTCTACTATTAGCCGGAGCGTCGAATTGGAGTTGGGGCCGTTGGCGGCGGCTTTCTTCCGGAATGGCGGATCCTACGCCAGAACGGTGGCCTGGAGGTTCGGTGGAGTCGGCCGCAGCACTGACACCAGCGAGAGGGTTGATGGCCTGATGGGAAGCGGCTGATCAACCGAGCAGCACTGACACCAGCGAGAGGGTTGATGGCCTGATGGGAAGCGGCTGATCAACCGAGCTCGGCGACGCTAGGCAGGGAGGCAGGGAGAGATTGCTGCTGTGTGCTGGCGGAGGAGGCGGCGTGGCGTGGGGTTTATAGGAGCGTCGCGTTGTGGTCGCACAGGGAGGGGAGATCGCACGGCGAGGCGTCGGGGTGGCATTCCGGCGGCGCAGCGGGGCGATGCGGGCCGGTGGCGATCGCACGGGCAGGGATTGCGGGGAGGGGGAGATCGCACGGCGAGGGGATTGGGCAGATGATTGGGCGGGCTGGTGCCGATTGCACGGGGCAGGGATTGCGGGGACGGGGAGATTGCACGGCGAGGGGATTGGGCGGATGATTGGGCAGAGATTCAGGGAGGGGGAGAACGCCCTTACCTTTCCAGATTTGTCGCGCGGGTGGAGAGACGTTGTCGGGGTCGCACGGAGCGGTAGAAGGTGAGGCGAAAATTTTTATCGCACCAAAACACTTTCTTACTTTTAGGCTTTTTAGTTGTAGGAGATAATGGTTGGCCATCGTCCGATTCTCACCCTTATAACGTCCCTTACATTTTTACCATCTTTAAACGATGACTCTTTCATTTGGGCCACATTTGAACATCTGGCAGGCCAGCCCAGCTGAAACGGTGGCGCTGACTCAGCACGGGCAGGCGAAATGACGACGCTGCCCCTGGCATCATTTCCTTTTAAAAACAATGTTAAACGAAAAGGGAAAATAGTAATCGCAAGGCTTACTGTGCAGAGGAAGGAGGAAGCACGCGAAGCATGCACGACCGCGTTGCCGGCAGGGGATCTGGCGACGACGCCTGGGCTAGGCCGCTAGAGCTTGGGCCGCGTCAGCAATAGAGGCAGAGATGGCCGAGCCGCGGCTTATCGCGTCGGCGGTGACGTGGCGACCAGAAGCGGGGTGCGGACGATGCTCGGCAGCGCGGCCTCGCCAAGAGCAGCGCCGGAGGCGGTAGCGGCGACCGACAGGGGTGGGAGCGGCGGAGCAACGTCCTCCGCGGACGGTGCTCGGCAGCGCGGCTTCGCGAAGAGCAGCGCCGGAGCGCGGCAACGGCGACCGACAGGGGTGAGGGAGAGGCGTGGGGAGCAGGAGGCGGCGGCGGACAGAGGACGAAGAAGAAGGCGGCGTCGGCGTGGGGGAAAGGAAGTGAGGACGGAGATGGCGAGGGCGGGCCCGACGTAGCATTTTTAGAAGGAAATGAGGCCAGGGGCAGCGTCGTCATTTTGCCTGCCTGTGCTGAGTCAGCGCCACCGTGTCAGCTGGGCTGGCCTGCCAGATGTTCAAATGTGGCCTAAATAAAAGAGTCGCCGTTTAAAAATGGTAAAAATGTAGGACACATTATAAGGATGAGAATCGGGCGATGGCCAACCATTATAATGGTAAAAATGTAAAAGCCCCGTTTGGTTGGGATTGGTCTTTTTTTGCGTTGTTGACTGGAAGATGAAAGGGAGGAGCTGAAGGGTCAGGTGGTCTATATTTATTGTTGGTATAGATGACGCTGGTATTTTCTGGAAGATCCTTTGCTATCCCGACAGAGGTACAACACTGTACAAAGTAGTTGACGTGGCCTTAGAACTTTTGCCACCGCTGTTGACATATGATACTGTACAAACTTGATGACGTGGCTTTTTAATTTGCTTGAGCTTGGCTCAAGTTTAGAAGTGTAGAGATACCTGTCAACCACCTAGTATGTAAAATATAATTCAAGTACGCCGTGTAGTATATACTAATGTACTCCTCTTTAGCTTTTGCGGTTACAAAAACGTCTGTACCATGGACATTTGCAGTCAACAAACCAAACACATATTTGTATTTCTGTAGCCATATATTTCCTATCACTAATAGGTATGCTCCCTTCGCCCATGCGCACGAGGGTGCGCGCCCTATACTAGTGGAAGAACATCTAGCGTTGTGTAGGACATTATGTCAGAATACTCGTTGCGATGTGGCATAGGCATTTTCTGCTCTGGTCTTAGTGACAAACCTTGCATTAACTGGTGAAGGCAGTCAAGAATGATTTTTTTTGTAAAATAATATTATTTTAATAGACAATTGCAAATTTAGATGCTATATATAAAAATGCATAATAGCATCCCCATCATCACTTGGGAAGCTGACGGGAGATTGTCAATGAACCTATGTGGCGCGTACCTGGTCATTGGTCGATGAACAAATACCATGACTGGGTCCGCCACATAAGTCAATCGGTAGTCAACAATCCAATATAAACTCCCAATGGAGGGAATCACATCTTGGTGGGGTGACTGACAAACTCATAATTCGATAACTCAATAGGGCTTATGTTTATCCGCAATTAGAAGACCGACAGGCCTATCGACTTTACAATTGATTGTCAGTAGGCCTACCGGCAATTGGAAAGCCAATAGGCCTATCAGCGCAAAATAGAGGCCTTTACCTGTATACCCCTAAAAAAGATGGCGGTCTCCTACGTACCCCTGAAAAGTTTATTCTCACCTGTATATCCTCACGCCAACTTTTCATTACCCACATGCCCTTCCGTCGGTATTCTGTTATGTTTTCGACGTTAAGTGTGGGACCAAGGTGGAAAAATGACCTTTTCGCCCTCCAGTTTAATGAAACTTCTAAAATTTATAGTAATTCATAGAAAAATCATAAAATGAAAAATGAAGATGTTTTGGAATCCTTGTGAGTATATCTATGCAGTAGGTATGTAATATTGTATATTTATATAGAAATTTTCTACGGTAAAAATACATCAAGTTCCGCGGCACTTGATATATTTTTACCGCAGAAACTTTCTATATAAACATACAATATTACATACCTACTGCATAGATATACTCACAAGGATTCCAAAACATCTTCATTTTTCATTTTATGATTTTTCTATGAATTACTATAAATTTTAGAAGTTTCATTAAACTGGAGGGCGAAAATGTCATTTTTCCACCTTGGTCCCACACTTAACGTCGAAAACATAACAGAATACCGACGGAAGGGCATGTGGGTAATGAAAAGTTGGCGTGAGGGTATACAGGTGAGAATAAACTTTTCAGTGGTACGTAGGAGACCGCCATCTTTTTTAGGGGTATACGGGTAAAGGCCTCCGCAAAATAGTCTTACATGGACAACAGTTGACTTACATGGCATAACTTACCTATCAACTCCTTATTTGTCAACTTCAGAAGGACTAACAATGTACTATTTTTGCAGTTTTCACCTATATTTGCGATCATCTGCTAAGAAGTATATTTTTAAAGTATATTTAATTGTTGTCATACCCATCATGAAATATATTTTTAAAGTATATCTAATTGTTGTCATAAATATTAATTATTTTTCTATATAAATTTGATCAAACCTAAAATGATTTGGCTTGGACGACAAAACCGTTGCTTCCTTTGATGGCCCCTTTTCTTAGCGGAGTGAGCATCCACATTTTCACGTCTCAACCATTTTGATGCTGCTTTTCGGTTTACTTTGGGCCGCCTTTACTTCTTGTCAAGAAGGTCTGTTCCAGACGACCAGCAGACCCATGGTCAGCAGACGATCAATCGCGCCATTGCATTGCATTGATGGCCGGGAAGGGCAGCGGGCAACGGCTCTTGCTGGTTGGTCACGCTCATGGAGGCGGCTACAGCCTACACGGCTCAAATGGGACGCTACGAAGGTGGTTTGAGGGAGAGGTGGCGTGGCGGCCGTCGCTTCAAGCAAACGAAAAGCTGCATTTGGCCGCTGCCTGCCTAGTGGTGCTTGAGACCGCCGGGCCGGGGTGTCACGATCGAGTGACCGCGAGAGCGACGGATTGGAAACAGGGGGGAAGAGAACCAACCAGCTCACCCGGAAACATCGCCACGGAGGGTATTGGGCTGCGTCTGGATTAGGCTCGGGCCGAGCGTTGCTTCGCGTTGCCGGCCTGGCAAACCTGAGGCCCTAGTCCGATCAACATTTTGACGGCGGGCCCCGGCCCGTGTATATTTGCCGGGCTTGCAAGTACTACTAGCAGTTAAGGTGATATTCGCTAAGATAGACTCTCATGCTCCCATCAGCATCACACAAACGGAGATTGAATGCTTATGATGTCTTCTTCAACGGTAATGCTCAGGAGCGGGCATCCGTCCGTTCACACGCCGCTTTCTGATCCTGCTTCGTCGTAGCGCCAGCTCCAGCTCGCTACGCGTCATGCCTCCGCCGATGCACGTCATGCCCCGTCCCCCGCGCGGGCCGAGGTGTTGCTGGGGTGCTGCTGACGCCGCCGTTCCCCACCAAAAGGTTGTGGCTGCTGTAGACGCCGTGGCCGCTGCGATGCACGCCTCGGCAAGGAGATGTTACGATGAAAGCGTATTTGCAAACATATATTTCAAGTATTTCAGATGCTTCAAAGGTATATTGCAAGTGTTTCATATGGATGTTGCAAAAGTGAATCGGCGGATGTTGCGCAGGTTGCATATGTTGCAAGTGTTTCGAAGGTTTGTTTAAAATGTTAATTTCATTTGTTCCAGATGTGTGTTGCAAGAGTTCTGAACTGGATGTTGTATATGTTTCATACATATGTTGCAACAATATGTTCTAAATGTTTCAGCTGTTTCAGAGTTGCAAGTGTTTTATTTAGACGTTGCATCCAAGTGTTTCATGTTGTTCGGGGAGTTAGGGGACGCAGGGAGTGATGGCGGCATGGCACGGGCGTGGGAGAATGGGAAGCGGCAAGCCTGTGTCTTGTGGACGGGGCGCGCTCGGGGACGGCGGGCGGGGTGCTCGTGCGAGGGCGGGGCGAACGGCCTTCAATCGAGGTGGATAGGGCGGGTTGCGCGTGCGAGGCGAGTCGTCCGGACGCGCGGCGCTACGACGAGGCGAGGTGCGCGTGCGGGGCGGGAAACAAATCAGCGGACCGGGCACTAGGACTGCCGCTTCTGAAAAGATATTGCGTGCACCTCGCCAGCATATCCATCACAAAGATAATACAAGCATACACAACTGAGATTGAGATGCTCTGCCATGCAAATGTCCAAACTCGAGGGGAGGTATCACGTACACCTTAGCAAATATATTCATCATCAATATAATTCTAAACTTGGCCAAAAGTGTACTATATTACAACCAAACGGCATACTGCATATGGCCAAGCACGAGGCCCGGTTTTTTAGCCTGGCCCAAGCCCTGCCTGACCCGGTGACCAACGGGCCCGGGCCGGCACGGCTCGGAGGAGCAGGTCGTGCCTGGGCCTTACCCAGGCACGTGGGCCGGCATGGCACGACCCGCTCCTCAGCGGTAGGCCCGGTGGCGGCCCCGCCGGGCAGCCTGCCAGCCACTTAGACGGCCTTGCCCACTGCCCCCCCTCCGATCGTATATAACCGCAGCGGCTCCCCCTACCTCACTACCCTAAACCTAATCCACATTCCCATCCCGTCGCGCCGCGCTGCTGTCTGGCTCTCTGCTCTCTCGCGCGGTCTTGCCCGCCGCCCGCCGCATCCACCACCACCACTCCACTAGTGACTCGCTCGCCACCTCGCCTCCCCGCCCCACTCTCTCTCCCGCACAACTCGCCTCCCTGCCGGCCGCCGCACTCTCCCGACTCGCCTCCGCGGCCCCGCGCTGCCACAGACGGTGGCCACCTCCTCCTCACCGCCCCGCGCTGTTGCTCCTCCCCATGCCTCCTCTGCGCGGATCCGGCCTCGTTCTCTGCGGATCCAGCCTCCTTATCGTTCATCCTCCGTGGATCCAGCCAAGTTGGGGTGCGGAGAGGTCGCGTCGTCCACGACCTTCCGAAGCAACGACGGCAGCCTGGCCTCCCCCTCTCTCGCTCTGTTGGTGCAGTGGGCCTTGGGCCACCCCGGCACGCTGGATTAGCTGTGCTTCTCGGACCAACCCGGCACAAAAAAACGGCCCAGCAGGCCGTGCCTGGGCCGTCAGCCAGGCACGAAGCTCATGGCGGCACGGCCCGCAGGGCATGTCGTGCCTTGTCAGCCCGACCCCATCGGGCTGTGCCGTGACGGGCCGGGCCGGCCCGTTGGCCATCTATAACTGCATACTCTCATTTAATGGGAGCAAAATATATTATTACAGCTCGGGTGCGTCGCAGCAAGTACTTGTTTGCATTGCGTGTTATTTTGACCATATATACATATGTATCTCATAGCTAGCGTGGCAAACTGTTTGAGGATGCAAATTCTTTCTCTAGGCTGTAGCCGCGAGAGGTCTCTTCACAAGGCAAACGGGTAGCATTCCCAAGATCGAGCTGTGCATGGGAGTTTCTAGCATGTGATGGGCACAGCAAATGCTCAGGCTCACCATTATTTCCTGGTGAATGGTGTGTTTTTCTTAGCCTCCCTGTCCTTAGGAGCTGCAATTTCATCTCTACTTCTTTCATAGTTGGTCTCTCTACTCCTTTGGTCCTCAAGCATGCTTGTGCGAGTAAGGCGATCTCATCAATTTCTCCTTGGTCTGCCTCTTCCAAAATCTGTTGATCTATTATTTCCATAAGAGCTCCTTCTTGAAGTGCTTCAATGAAGTAATGAGCCAAGCTTTCTTTCACACCGGAATCACTAATAAAAACTGGTTTCTTTCTTGTCAGAAGCTCCATAATAATCACACCAAAACTATATACATCACTCTTCTCAGTTAGCCGGCCAGTATTGTAATATTCTGGATCTAGGTAGCCAAATGTGCCTTGGACAATTGTCACCACATGAGTCTCGTCGATTGAAACAAATCTTGAAGCACCAAAATCAGAAACCTTTGCGGTGAAGGTGCATCCAAGAGTATATTGGATGACTTCACATCTCTATGAAAAATTGGAATTGCAGCAGCTGAGTGTAGATAAGCAAGCGCCCCTGATGATTCTACCACATTCCTAGTGCGATCATCCCATGACAGCAAACATTTATCATCGACATTTGTGTGAAGAAGGTTGTATAATGTGCCACTAGATATGAACTCATACACGAGCAAGGGCACCTCAGTTTCCAAGCAACAACCAAAAAGTTTCACCACATTCCGGTGGATGATTTGAGACAATATTGCAACCTCATTGATAAACTGATCTATCTCGGTTTGCTCCACAATTTTGGACCTTTTAATGGCTACCACATTTTGGTCGGATAGAATACCTTTATAGACAGTTCCATGTCCTCCACGGCCAAGGACACGAGTAGCATCAAAATAGTTGGTGGCTTTCTCTAGTTCCTCTAAGGAGAATATCTTTGTTTTGTTTGGGGTTCTCTCATCAGATACTAGTTACTCCAACAACAGACCTTGATTTTTCTTGAAGTATGCTCTTCGGATTCTCTTCTGCATGCCTTGCTTCCATTTTCTAGCTATTAAAATGGCGCAGAACACAAAAAATATGGAGCCAAGACCACATCCAATTCCAATTGTAACACCTGTGTTGCACATCCATTAATGTCATGAATTCCACAATAAGCTCATTCTACTTTTTACCAACAAGATTATTGCATTTTTATAATGAGATGTGGATATGTGGGGTATGACTCACCTAAAATAAGACTGTGTTGCTTAGCTGATGTGACACTGTTCCTTTTTGTTGGTTCAAACACTTTACCATGAGGACAAGTTGTGCAATAATACCCTCCAAGAGTATTATGACATACTCCATTGCAATCATTTCGCTCTAAACACTCATTAATGTCTGGAAATAAACTGGAATCAAGTGAGCCATCATCAAGTTCTCTAAAATATTGAAGCTTGTAAGGTTCATTTGGTTTTACAGTATGTCATGAAATTCTCAAGAAGCTCAAGTATTCCAAAATATTCCTTTTTCACACACGCACACATACACACAAACACACAAAGAGTGAGAGAGACCTGTACAACCATCTGGGCTTTTGACATATGGATTCCCATCAAAGCCTTGCGAGCACTCGCAACGATACCCTAGGTATAGCGTCCCATGGGTGACATTAACGCATTCGCTGTGGGGGCTGACACACGCATAAGTTCCATTCCTTTGCGAGGCTGTTGCGCAGGTTAAGTTGGAAACAGCCCACCTCATCTTGATATCAAATTCTTGGGTGAATTAAATAAAACTCCTCATGGATTCGCTTGATATCCTGTAATCAAAGTCACCATTGGAGGTATGAACTACCACCACCTGGTCATCGCTGCTGCTTGAATCATTAAGCATGCTGGTTACACGCAAGTATCCATCATTCATTGACAATTTGGTCACCATAAATCTTGTGCCATCTCCTCGGTCAAGAACAACTGTCTTATTCGACACACAACTAAGTTGAAATTTTTTGTGTGCACAGCAGCGTTCTTCTAACCCAAAAGGGAAAGGGATGGACATGTTTCCACATGACCTCTTACAATTTCCTTTAGGAATGGGGTCGTAACCTGCTCCAAAAACAAGAGGGGAGAACTATTGAGCATATGTGTAAATAAAGAAGAAAGAAGTTATACACCATAACTCGATGGTTATTGAGCATAAGCAAGAAGAGACATGTTTCAAACATTAAGGCTCTGTTTGGCACAGCTTCAAATGGTTCTAGCTCCTTGCTACTGCGTGGAGGAGCCAGAGACAATGAAACTCAAGAGAAAAATGGCTCCTCATTACGGTGCACAGAGGAGCTAGAGCCAAAGTTGCCCGGAACTCTACCAATTAGGACTTAATATTTTTCCAAATTCTCATGTGCAACTATAATAATATGAAGTTGTAGTTGTTTCATTGAAGTAATTAATTAGGATTTGGGCAGTGTCACGAACCTTCGATGCAGCCATCCAAAATGTAGGGATTGCCACTTACACGAGGATTGCAGTAACAGAAGTAACCGCCCCACTCTCCTGTCTGGCATAAGCTGCCGGGGCTACATGCAAAGGTTTCCTTATTCGCAGATGCAATTTCACAACTTGGTTGGTCCGTTGCGAAAATCTCCAAGCTTGTATGCACACTTTGGTTTATCCAGCTCGAGTAAAGGTCGCTTGTGTTGAATACATAATTACTATCAGTTAAGAAAACCTTTGCAGTGGAGGAAGCAGCATCTGGTTGTGCTCGGACCCCATCCCTACTTGACAGCGTGAACCGAAAGCCTTGGAGGTACTCCGGCAAGGCGATGCTGCAGCAGCCGAACCCATTGCAATTATCATAGGGGTCCATATCCATGGCCATGGTCACCCTGTCGCCCGGGCAGGAACTCGAGCAAGAACCAATGGTCAGGTTCGTCCCAGTATCGAACAGGACGACGTCGACGTCGCAACCAACAAGGTACATGCGGGTGTCAGAGTCTATGACGAAGCCCTTGGAAGGCGACTCCCAGGACCTGGTGTAGGTACTCGTACCTGGCGTGACGGTGATACTGAAGCCGATCGAGGCGTAGACGAAGTAGTGATCTGTCCCGTCCGTGCCAAGCATCTGGGTGTTGCTGTTGGCCCAGAAGAGCCTGGGAGGCTGGGTGGTGTGGTCGCATGTGAGCTCGAAGCCCTGACGGAAGCACCCGGGCTCCGTCCCGAACGGGTAGAGGAACTCGGCGTCGCCGCAGCGGGTGGGGCAGTGAGCCAGGGAGGCAGCTGAAGGGACAGACAAGATCCCTCTCCCTCCGCCTCCGGGGGCGCCGGCGCCGGCGAATCCAGAATCCCGCCCGGACGCTCGCGGCACACTACTTCCCAACAAGCACGTTAGCAGGAGCTGCGTGCCGATGAGTATTGCCGTGACGACCGAGCTCATCGTTGCGTCGTCGCTATGCTTCTTGCTTTTTGGAGTTCGCTGCTAGCTAGTGTGCATGTAGCAGATCAAATGCTCGCCCCGTTGATCAAACGTTACCTGAAGGCTGAAGTGGTCATATGCTACGGCCGTTCCTGGGGCGACGACTCGAAGTCGTCCCACTTGCCGCTTTAATTTGCTGTTTAAGTTAGCGATCGTGACACTAACGTGCAGAGCATGCTAGCTCAGCTGTGGTTTCTAAATTGTACACGTACCCTCAATTATGAATTGCCATATGACTCTGGTCGCCGGTATATTAAGTTGGCACATCACAGAAGATCGATTGCGTAACTAACCCCACGGATTGGATGAGCGCGACTATCAAAGGTTCAGATCGATTAGCATATAATAATAAATTAAACAAAGGAACATTTGAGACTGACTTGACCAACCAAAGGTAAACTCGTGAAGCTGCTTTGACAACGGACCGCCCAATGTTGGGCCGAAAGGAAACGGAGAGCCTTGAACAAACAATTGGCCCACTGGCAGAGCCTACAAAATTTGCTTTTGTTTCGGTTGGGGTGCGCCAGGCCCAGCCAGCAGTGCAACGGCTGGGCGACACGCGAGGGCCCCAGTGGCAAGCCACTGTAGTGGACCCTCCCCCACAAAAAATAAATTTAATATCGAAGTGGACACATGGCCCACATATCAGATATTAAACTGATAAGAACAGATACTACACTTGATCTTAGCCAAAAGGCCGAGAAAGGTATGAGTTGCTGAGGTGCCCTGCCCCTTCTTTTATAGCTCCGTCCCTCCGCGCTTCGCCCTGGCTAGGCGATGTGGTACTAACGCGCCTCTGCAAGACTGCAACAAACGCAACCGGCTGCGGGCGGGATTAGGCAACCTGAGCCAAGAAAGCTAAACTAGGCCGTGTTCTGTTAATGGGCTTCCCGTCGCGTCCGGCCCATTGCTCGAACGGGGGAGCCTGTTGACGGGCGGGAAGCGCGTCGATTCGCCGATCGGCTGCTCCCCTCCTCGCCGCCGCACGCCGCCGGCCGGCGGGCAGACTGCTTCCGATGGTACGAACAGTTTCACTCTCGTTCTAGTGTTTCTGTTCCTCTTGCTGCTGGCGTCAGCTACTCAGCTGGTAGTAGCCCTGCTAATGGGTGAAAACCCACCCCGTACCCAACCCATCCCATAACAAATTAACTCTCTTATTCCACCCAACTCATCCCATATTTTTATAGTTTCAACCCAACCCATTCCAACCCATAAACTAATTAAACCCACGGATTTGCTATAAAAATCTATGGATTTGCATAAAAATATATATATATACTTGATAAGACATATAGGCCCCACATCAAAGCCGGACCCTAGAAATAAAAGCTCGCGTTCACATTTTAAAATTTTATCGAAATTGACTAGAATTTGTTGCTGATAATTTAATGTAACAAGCAGCTACTTTATGCAAGTTGGCATTGCCAGATCAATATGTGGACCCCACCTTGAAGCCGGACCCTAGAAATAAAAGCTCGCGTTCACATTATAAAATTTTGTCGAAATGGACTAAAATTTGTTGCAGATGATTTAATGTAACAAGCAGCTATTTTATGCCAGTTGGCATTGCCAGATGAATATATGGGCCCCACCTCGAAGCCGGACCTTAGAAATAAAAGCTTGTGTTCACATTATAAAATTTTGTCGAAATTGACCAAAATAAATTAAGCTGGATTCAAAATGTCATGAGGCTAATCCGTGCCAATTAACATAGCAAAATATGCATGTGGGCCCTACATCAAAAGCTAAACAAATTACAAATCAATATATATGTATACTATGATATATTAAAAATTCAACATCAACCCATGGGCTCAACCCATTTAAACTCATAAAAAAAAAGAACTCAATCCCGACCCATCCAACCCAGTTTTCTATTAAACTCAACCCGACCCAACCCGCTAAATAAATCAACCCATTCCTAGTGCGCCCATTTAAAAACCCAACCCATTAAACCCATTTAAACTCAACCCATTAGCAGGCCTAGCTGGTAGCCTGGTACGAACAGTCGCTACTCCTGCGAGTCCAAGAGATATCAGTGGAGGGAAGTGTTTCACCGGGTGGACGGGTTCCTGCCTTTTCAACTGAAGGCGAGCCTCTTGGAGTTGGAACAACATCTAGCGCCGTGTAGGATATTCCGTCGGAATACAGGTTGCGATGTGGCACAGACATTAATTTCTTCCAGCTCTAGTCTCGGTGACAAACCTTGCATTGACTGGTGAATGCAGTCAAGAATGATTTTTTAATAATATTATTTTAATAGATAATTGTAAAAATAACACCCTGCCACCACTTGGGAAGCCGACAGGGGAGATTGCCAATAAACCTACGTGGCGCATACCTGGTCATCGGTCGATGAACAAATGCCATGTCAGCAACTACACTAGAAAACCAATTAGGTCCACCGGTTAGGCCAATCGATAGTCCACGTGCCAATAAACTGAATGGAGGCAATCACACCTCAGTGGAGGGACGATTGATTCATCATACCCCAATAGGGCTTATCCGCAATTGGAAGACCGAGGCCTATCAGCTTTACAATTGATTGTTAATAGGCATGTCGACAATTGAAGAACCAATAGGTCTGTCAGTACAAAATAATATGAGAACAACAATTGACTTATGTGGCATAACTTTTCTGTAACTAGCACCCATATTTGCAATCATCTAGTATTAAGATAGTATTATATCAAAAGATTCGTCATTCTTTGTGAGAATAGCTCGAGTGCTCAATACGAAAATACGTGATCCACATGTGGGTGTCAGGACTTGGACCTGTTCTATGTGCACCATTCGCGATATGGTCTTCAAAGCTGACCCGGAGTCATACTTATCTATAGATATGATTCATATGAAAACACAGGTAGAGACCCTCTGATTAAGAGACATAATCGAGACAAGTGGGCATATTTGCTAGTGAAAGAATAGAAAGGCTATACAGTTTCGTAGGGGAAGCCTAAACTTGGTGCGTTCAATTTACACGCCATTGGGTGACCCCTTGTATGGTAAAGCCATCACAAAAGGATTATAGCATAGAGATAACCATCGAATAAGGTGGTCAAACGACCAAAATGGAAATGATGGCTAAAAAAGAAAACAAGTCACTTCTACAAACTTGGAGACTAGTGAAGTCGATCATGCTGGCATAACATGTTAGTCCTCAAGTCGAGCTAAGGTACCTAAAATAACCTACGCAGCAGCTTCAACCTTCTGGGTCTTGTTAGAATTCTTCTCTGATTCAGGGTTTCTACCTCGCTTCCCGTTGAAATGCTTTCCTCCTCTCTGGTTCTTTAAAGCCCTAGAAAATCAAGAAAAAGAATAATTAAGCCACGTTATCTTCCACAGAAAGGTAAAGACAACTCTTGTTGAAGATGGTGTACGGCCCTATATAAGAGCAGAAACCCAAGGGCTTTCACTTGAAAGTGGTGCCCCTAGTTTTACATGAACATACCTGTAATTTTAACAAACAAAACTGTAATTTCAAGGAAGTTGAGCCTCAGCTGGCTGAGGCCTGAAGGTGTAGATGTACACCCAAACCAACCAGGTTTCAATTCCAAGTCCTCATAGAGGCAAATTTGGGTGCATGTTTTCTTTTTGACATAAAGCCAACTAGTTCCTCAAAGGTCTAGTTTAAGTGTCCAAGAAAAAAAAACTGCAATTTACATCAATTATACTGAGTAAATAAGGTGTCTGTGGTGTCAACTTCAACAGTTAGCCCAGTTAATTATATTGAGTAAACAAGGTGTCGTGGTTTAATTGTGACAGTTAGCAAAGGTATCATTTATGTTAGTGTCAGCTTCCATGAGGAGAATTGCTTAAACATATCATCAAGCGCATGGAGGTTCTTTTGTGAACTTCCTGAGATAATACAGTGCAAACAAGACAAAGAGATAAAACCAAACAGAGTTGACCGAGAACACACTAATACCTTCCCTTGTAGCTTCTACTATCCTTGTACTTTCCTTGAATGCCGCGAATTGTGTTCCAATAATCCTTCTCAGCTTCACCTGCAAAAACAGATAGGTACTGCCTAAGATCTGAAAATATAATTCCTATCTGGTGCATTCAGTTACTATTGCCAAACATTGATGAAAACTGATCCCGCCAAGTATACCACCATAAAGTGGAATAACAACCTCTACAGCAAGGATGCTATTCAATACTATTCATTAACAAGCTATGAGAAGAAAACCAAAGCCAAACAAAAAGAAAAAAGAAAAACTTTATCTGCACTAGTAACTATTCCCCCCTCTGGTAAAATAAAAGTGCGTTCCTAGAATGGGTTAAAGCCAAATTGATTCTGTCGATAATATCTTTATAAATATCAAGACAAGCCACAAGAAAATGATTCTGAATTGTCTGAAAAAAATACTTCCATAGTATCCAAATTTTATTAGACTTACAAAAACAACTGAACAGAAACAGGTGGTCAAAATTTTGCTTTTTGAGCTCCTAAATGACCGCAAGGACTCTAATTTGTTACTAGAGCAACAACTTCTAACAGAATAGATTAAATTCAAGATTCAAAAAGTCAAAGCCAATAAAGAAGAACAGCTGCTGCTCTTACCAGTCACAGGCTCCAAAGAAACAATGTGGTCTTTAATTATCAAGCCACCTTCATCAGCAAGTACAGCGGACATGCGGGCCTTTTCAGCTGACTTAGAATCTTCAAAGCGAAGGTATCCTGAATTATCCCCGATGCTGAAGTCCACATACTTCAGGAGGAAACATATTTAAAGAAAATATATCATTATCAACAAGTGCTGAAGGTAAATGGGATGCATAATACATGTCATTACTTGGTATTCAAATATGAGTTTCCATTGAGTAGCATTGTGGCTGTAAATTGTGAGGTTTCCGTTAACGAAATTTCAGAACATTTGCTGGTAAATAACCAATAGATCCTAAAGAAGTTACAGCATTTTGAAAGGCAAAGGAAAGTATATGGAGTATCATCAAAGAAAGTTCTAACCGGCACCAATATTTTTTTTCCCCTCAAATGCCCAAGAATTTTGGTAACTGGTGTGCCGGGGGAGGTGATTCATCATCAACTGGCACCAAATAACTCAGTTCCCTGGCATGCCTGCCAGTGAAAACGTGCCTACTACCACCACCCCATCTTTCTTTTAAATATCTTGTCTCCATGCCAGAAGAGTCATAATTTTGCATCCACGCAGCCATTAGGCATGTCAGAATTTTCAAGAAAAACAGCCATCCAACTCCCTAAATGGCCTCCAGCCACTACCATGATCAGTAAAGCATATCAGCAAGGGCAACAGTGAGGCAGCAGGTAGCACATCTCGTGCTAGTCATCAGGAGCTGTTATCTAGCAGTTTGAGGATGACAGTCGCGGAAGAGAAAAGGAATTCAGGAAGGAAAAAAGAGAGGGGGGCGAGTTTCAATCAGCACCAAACTAGAAGACAGGACATACAGCAGGTATCTGTCTACATAATTACTTGCAGAATACCCATGGGGCCATGGGGCCCATTCCAAAAGGCATAGATAGAACAGGAATGAAAGAATGGCAAGTAGGGGCACTACAGTTAAGCCTGACTTACAGGGTAGAAAAATAGTCTTTGTATATACTTCAAAATGTTTTGAAAAATGTATGGCATAGCAGAAAACACTTAATTAGAGGCAGCGCACATAAGTGCAAGTTATTATGGCAAAAAATAAATTTCCCCACTAGAGGTTGTATGAGTCGTCTAGACACCTTTTCATTCTTAATATCATAATATGCAGCTCTCCTGCATATTCGAGAGAAAGTAAAAAAGATAAGGCAAACAAAAGAATTTACCCATGTAATCCATGAGCTGAAATTTGAGTCCTCAGCGACACTTGTTGAGCATAGGTGAATTTATAAAAAAGTGGTATACTGATAGGCCAGAAAAAGTGAAAAGAAACCCATACCATCTCACTTAAAGACAAAAAAAAATGGAAGTATTACTGTTAAACCAACAAAAGCAAAATCCAGAAAGAGGCATGAATTTATTACCCGAACAGTTCCAAATTTTTTGAATGCTTCTTTCAGATCCTCCCTTGATATTTGGTTCTTCACATTCACATTGCCAGAAATGTTTTTGCCATCCCTGCTCAATGATTCACTATCACCATGTTTATCACCTTCTACCAGGGCATCACCAATAAACTTCTCAGATTCTGCAGCTTCCGCAGTGTTTAATTCTTTCTCTTTGGTCATGTCATCTGAGGACTTCCCTTGCTTAGTACCATCGCTCTCAAGGGTGGACTCTGGTCCCTGGCCTGAGAGTTTTTCCATGGAACTGGAAACTTCTAATTTCGTGGCGGAGTCATTCCCTTCATCTATGTTATCTTGCTGCACCACAGAACCAACCATGGTCTTCTTCAATTTGAAGGCCACAATTAGACCTTTTGGATAGCTGCAACCAAATTTCAAGGACTATAAGAGACAAAAATAATAATAATTGACCAAATAGGCTGTAAGATACAGATACTCACCCTTCATCCTGGTTGTCCTTTCTAGGGCGTGCCTTTTCATATGCTTCTTTTTTGGACTCCTGTTCAGCATCAAACTCCTTCCTTCATAATTCAAGCAAGTAACAGTCAAAATATCAAAGATGTCACTGACTTAAAATACCAAACATGTAAAGAAGTCAGGACAGGAATCTGTGTGAATAAAGATGTTCACTTAGATTCAAAATAGTTAGAAAAATGGTTAGCCTATCATAATACATTCCAATGGCAATGAAAAGAAAAAAAAAAGCAAGTTACCAAAGGCAGGAAGCTATATCATTTTATGAAGGCATTAATTGTACAAATAGAAAAGTGGCTTACTTTGGCCTTATTTCCAGATTTGCCCCTGCAAATACTAAAGCATTGTCCATAATACTTTTTGCTTCCTCTTCTTCAGAAAACTCAACCAAAGCAGTCCCGCAGAAGTGTTTTTTGTTGACAATATTGCGTGGAAGCCTCACGCTGTTTACCTATGAATTCATACCGAAGCACATAAAAATGTTATGTTATTTACACAAACAAATGCACAATTCCTCTACTTCCATTGCAGATTAACAGTATATAACTTGAAAAGGGCATCATAACTCTTAAAGTCTCCAGATATCTTTCACATCGGAAGCAAACCATACTGCAAAAGAATACTAATAGAACAGAAATATGCAGTCAAGGGCCTGAACAGGACACACGGCAGAGCAGAACAGATAAATATTTGTCTATGCTTAGGCAGTTCGCCATGCTGCCGGTTTTTTATTACAAGTTAAAAATCTTGATCTGCCATATTGAACAAATTGAATGAAATATATGCAGTTGGTTATTATGCATCGCATTTCAATTTCATTCAATCCATTTCCTAACCAACCAGTAGCACACTAACTGCAGTATTTGAATGAAAATAGATAGAACACACCTTCGCATAATTAGTGAAAAAAGATAGAACACACCTTCGCATAATTTGTGAAAAAAGACTGGATGTCTTCCAGCTTTACATTGTAAGGCAGCGGAGATACAGCAATAGTCCTAGAGTCTACTTGTTCTATGATCTCATCTGGCTTCGAGAGTTCACTAGTTCTACCAATCTTCTTTCCTGCAATTGAAGTACAGTAGAAATGAACCGACTCATATTCATTCCAATCCGCCTCTTAAATCAACTATTCATTGTATAGAACCATGTCCCTTGATTTACAATAGAAGTTCATACTAATATCCACTTTCCAGTAAAATATTCGTAAAGCAGAGATCATAATCAAGTGCAAGCCAAGGCAAGGTGTCATCTTAAGACTGTGGCAGTATATACAAACGCTAGCCACAACCAAGCTCAAGGGATCTACGTTTGTTGATATTTTTAATGGAGAATAGGACGATCTAAAATCTCAACTACATTGAGAAACACAAGATTTACATTAAATCTCTGCTACAAAGCTCAGGTGTTTAGCATGTGACAGAACTAAACCAAACTTCCTGAAAAAAAAGGAGGGAAGGGCAGGAATTGGCTTACCATCCTCCGATATGCGGAGGACCGGAGAACGCCGGAGCACCTCAGCAACCGCAAGCACGGTCTCCTCTGGCATAGTCTCGGCCTTCACATCTGCGTCCAGCCCCAGGTGGGACTTCATCCGCGAGAAGGAGCATATCAGGGGCAAGCTCACCACTGCACAGTTGGGCAAAACAACAGAAAATTCAGCAGCTCGCCCACAAAACCAAACAGCAGGGACATGGAGCAAGTGGGCGTTACATCCGTCGTCGCTCTGCTCGACCGTCTCCCGCAGGAACTTGTCGCGGGGTAGGTTGCTGTCGCTGAAGTAGAACTCCACCTGGTGCAACCAAATCATATACGTACTTTTCGGAAGAATCGCACGGGAAAAGGAAAAAAAAAGTTGTGCAGCTGGGGCAACAAGGGGGGATCGCGAACCTGGCGAAGGACTTTCTTCGCCTTGCCCTCGTCAAGCGGCGCGGCGGTTGGGGCGGCCATGGATTGCAGGTCTCCGATCGCGATCGAGCTGGACTGCTGGAGACTGGAGAGGAATCGCCGCTGCCCGCTAGGGTTTAATCGGGTGGTTTTAGGAGCAGCGCCGGCGCGGGTAGAGCGTCGGCGAGGAGCTTGCGGCGGCGGCTGTTCTCTCCTCCACGTAAACGGCGCGCTTTCTATGGGGCCGATCTCGGAGGCACTTGGGCTGCGAGAGGCCTCCACGCAAATACTGTTGCAGTTCACAACAAAGGTATTTCTCAAAAAAAAAGTTCACAACAAAAGTCAGCAGAGCCGTGACTGCACTGAACAACTGGAGCAGTCGCCATTCACCGACGGGCCCGACGTGGACGTGCCAAATCGGCGGCCTGCTGAATTTTCTGTTGGACGCGATTTGGTGACCGATAACTACGGGATAGACAACGAGGAAAAAAGGAAAACGCGATAGCGACGTGATTTTTTTGGCTCGCGCTCGATAAACCGGCTTTCACGGAGATTATACAGAGGCCGCTGGAGATGCTCTCACCCGTGCTCGTTTATCCTGGCCGCGTATCCGTGCGATTCGGACCGAGGGTCCGTCCGGACTCCGGATAGAGATACGGTCTCCACTTACGTGCAGGACCGAACCTCATGCTCGCTCTGCCCCTGCCTCTAACCTCCGAGCCAGTAGTAGAGTCCTATCTCATCATCAGTTATCTTGATTTCTGATAGGAACCGCGTGTGGGCCGCGCTCTTTCTTCCCTGGGCCTTGTTTACATATCTAAATTCACCTCTAAATTTCACTGTACAAAAAAAAAGATTTTCCATCACATCAAAATACCATCACATGTATATAATATTAAATGTAGAAGAAATCAAAAACTAATTGTACAGTTTTGTTGTACTTTGTGAGACGAACATTTTGAGCCTAATTAATCAATATTTAGACAATTATTACCAAATAAAAACAAAATTGCTACAGTATTGCACAGTGCAGCACAGTGATTCGGGATGCCTCCGAATCGGGCGTCTAAACAAGGCTCTGAACAGACAGGAACCGGATAGCTTTCGGGATAAGCATCTTCTCCCCTAGTGCCATCTCTCTTTGTGACTGGTGACTGGTGCCTGCTGCGTGCTCGACCCGAACCGAAAGCTGTCACAGTGTCATGCATGCTCCGTTGAGTTCAGCTTTGTTTGTTTAGTGGTTTCCGGATCAGTCTATTCTTCGAGCTCGCTGTTTGCTCATGCCTTCTCTTTCAGCACTCAACGGTCGTCATCGGCTTAGTGGTACGCCTAACTGTCCCTTTTGTTGACATGACACCGGAATTTGCAGTAGCTTAATTTTCTATACTACTTGCCAAGATTGGCCTCATGTGCTGCTACTAGAGCACAAAAGCATGCCTGCATACTTGCTATTAATGGCACACTAGGGTCTCGTGCAAACCTATTTTATGCGACACAAAGCAATGTTTGCTTTTGTTCTAGTGGCACACTGACGCGCGCACTTGCGGCTCATGCGACCATTTTAAAGCAGCTTTTTGTATGGGTGTAAAGAGATGGAGTAGAGACGGACAGACAGCAACAGATGATGATGGGGTCGCTAGTCGGCAGTCGCTACGCCAACTGGCCCGGGAAGCGTCGCGAGCGCACAGGCACAGCGGGCCACACCCCCAGGGCCCAGGTCCTAGCCGACGGATCCAGATCTCGCCTGTGATTCGCCCGGCGGGGACTGGGGAGGTCCACCGGCTGACCTGTCACCCCGTATCCGCAGGGGATAAGCGCGATCGTCCCGGGGGCCAACCGGGACGCGCCAGCTGGCGCGGGGCGACCGCCCACGGTTGATTGGGTGGAGGAAAGAGACGCTTTGGGCCGGCGGGGCCCGGACGCTGTCAGCGTCGCGGTCGCATCCGGTCCGGCGTCCCTCTTCCGACCTCCGTCTCGTGTCGCACAGGCGCAGCGGCGTACTGTGACGAGTAACGACGAGCGATACGAACCGTCCCTTTTCCGTGCAATACGAAAAGGCTTCGGCATCGTTTAAAGTTTTTAGGTGTCATAGGATGTTCAGTTCCTTCGAAATTTCAAAAATTTTATAACATAGAGCATTAAATATAGATAAAAAAAATAACTAATTACACAGTTTAGTTGTAAATTACGAGACGAATCTTTAGAACCTAATTAGTCCATGATTGGACACTAATTGCCAAATACAAACGAAAGAGTTATCGTGCTTCCAAAAATTTTACAGGGGCAACTAAACACAAATGTTTTATAGGACTAACAAAACATGTCTGCGTGTTACATCGGGACATACAACTTGCTGAGTGGTTACGTGGATGACTTGCAATTTGTAGATTTATGTAATGCTCGTGTTATCTGCTCTAATACGCCTCGGAATCGAATTTCGTACCACCTAGATATGAACTATGGTAACTCGTATACCAATTTGTTAGTGGTTGGACACGTCATATTAACTCATACAACACGGAAGAGAGATATGTTTCAATATGTATCTAGGTATAGATATAGATAGAACGACTGGTCTTTCGTGGTTCAATCAGTAGATTCAAATCGTGCAAGCATATTTTCTAAACCGGTTCGATCGACAAGCCAAAGTCTAAACCTAAAACATGTCATCCTTTTCTAAAACAAGAAGAGACATATATTTTGTATTCAACCAATCACATGAAAAGGCTCGATTACGTGTGCATACGTATCCCAAATAAACAAGTTCAGCTGCCCTAAGCTTCTTTAGAATTCTCCCTTAATCACGGTATGCATGCAAATATAGCATATATTGTGGATACTTTAATTCATTTTTGGTGTCTACATGTGTACCATGGCCGGCTATTTTTTTTGGCTTGACGACTTGCTTACAGACTCTTGTCGTTGTAAAACATACTGACTCTATCCTAGAAGGAAAGGAGAAGGAAAAATCCTAATAATAGTCCGTCTATACGGATGCGAACTATTATAACTCGTATAAGCACATGCTATATTATATATATAAGTCTGGATGGAAGAAACTCTCTATTGTCCAGTAGTTAAAGAGAGACATTATGGACGAAAAAATGACCTAAAATTTTGTCTCTTTATTATTAGGTAGGTATAGAAAATCTAGAATGCTCGGTGGCAGTGTATTTTTTCTCCTTCTTGTTTCTCGGAGCCGATGGCCTTTCGCTCTCAAATTTGGAACACCTAGCAGTGTATTTTTTTTCTCTTTTTTTGATCCTATCGCTATTAATATAGAAAGCTAGATGTAGTTGTATTCGGAAAAGGAATTTGTAACCAGCTGGAACATAGTATTTTATTATCTTAGTATTATTTACTGTGACTTTGACTCAAACTCGGCCAGAGTTATTCGCGTAAGTGGCGAAAGAAACCTTTGTTTAATAGAACTCATATGCTAGTTCTATTCTAATTTGTATTCACGCTAGCTGAGTGTTGAACTTGGTCAGAGTCGGAACCGATGCTGGCTTAAAAGGATGGACTGACTGAGCAGTAACTTTGTCTAGTAGATCTTGTGTCTTTTGCTCAAAAAAATTATTGATGCCATAGTTCTATTTCGATTGTATTTGTATTTTTGCCGCCGAGTCCGACTCTGGTAAAATCACCGGGTGCTCCAATGATATCATTGTTGGTAGTGCTAGCTTTTAAGTTAAAATTTGTTTTCTATGCGGGAGAGGTGGAGCAGGAAAAAAGAATGGGCCACGCCAAAACC
Organism: Saccharum hybrid cultivar R570; assembly: GCA_038087645.1. Classification (NCBI taxonomy): domain Eukaryota; kingdom Viridiplantae; phylum Streptophyta; class Magnoliopsida; order Poales; family Poaceae; genus Saccharum; species Saccharum hybrid cultivar. The sequence goes on from JAQSUU010000198.1 coordinate 7,235,459, forward strand.
AGGGTGGTGAGAAAATAAATGCATAACACTGTCGTCAAATCTAAGGAATCTATTTAGATTAGGATTCTTACTCCATATCTGTCTAGACGCGAGCTATTCTAACTCATTCGTAAATAAAGAAAGTGGTGCAAAATAAAAAAACATAACTTTTATTCTTTTCTATTTATTATTAAGAGTTCTATTTAGAGTACTCAGGATTTGAGAAATCTATTTAGGTTAGGATTTCTATTCTATATTGGTTTAGACACGAGCTATTCTAACTCGTATGAGCACAGGTTATATATATATAAGTTCGGACAAAAGAAAATCTCCATTGTTCGGTAGTTAGAGGAAGACGGACAAAAAAATGGATGGACGAAAAAAAAGAGCCTGAAATTTTGCCTCTTTATTATTAGGTATATAGATGTTGGAAGGGATATTCGGATACTAATAAAAAAAACTAATTACGGAACTCGTCTATAAACTATGAGACGAATTTATTAAGACTAATTAATCTATCATCAACATTTATTTACTGTAGCACGACATTGTCTAATCATAGATTAATTAGGCTCAACAAATCCGTCTCGCAAAATACATGCAATCTATGCAATTAATTATTTTTTAAAGTTTATATTTAATACTCTATGCATATGTCAAACATGCAATATGATATGATGTAAAGTTTTAAAGAGGAACTAAACGAGGCTTAATCAGAGAGGAAAAGGGCGTGCAGGTGTGTGTGAAGGGTATCTGCGCGCATCTGCGTGCACTTGCAGCGTGTAGGCACAGAACTTGTCACCATCAGCCAAACTTGTATCGCACTGCTGTTTCTAGTCACTGTTCGTACGGGGGAACCATTTTGTCCCGTGGTTTTTCATCCATTCTTTAAAGAGCAAATGCAGTAGCACTAATGTGTATATACATGGAAAAATTACAGACTTCGGATTAGAAATGTAGCTAGTCTAAGAATATTGAATTACACACATCCAAATAAGAATAGGAAGTTTTGTTACTCCTAAATCTTTCATCTCCTTGATACGTTAGAAGCAGCATCAACCTAAATATACTAGGAGGAAATAGGCATAACCGCATAGTTCTTACATAATAAATGAAAGACATGCCTAACTCTCATTTCCTCGCCTAATTGAATTAATGATGGACCTCTCACATGAAAATTGAGTGTCGACATAGTTCTTACATGACAAATGAGTAAATGACATTGCTTTCGCAGCCACAACACCTGAATTTTTTGGCAGATGGCATGTTCTACCGATCAAATGGCTTTTAAATACCCTCTGTAGATGACTAGGCATGTTTAACTCCATTATGTATTCGTCTTTTTTCCTTTATGACCATTTAATTAACTACGTTACAGATGGGTTGGTGTGGCAATAGATCCAAGAGTGGGGTGATGTTAGGGACGAGGATGAATGACAACATGAAGCATGAAGGCACTGAGGGGAACTTGTCATGGTCGAGGAAACAAGCAACAAAGGTGCAAAGGTGAAGTCATGGACTCATGGGTCTGAGGAAGAATGTAGCGAAGGCACTAAATTCATTGGAGTTAAGATAAAGGATCACAAGTATGACAATGTCAGTCAAGTAAGATTAGACAAACCTAAATGAGATTGAAGAACCAAAACAAACTATATAGGACCGAAACTAAGAATTTTGGTCCTAGATTGGTTATATTTTTTATATACCTCATTTAACAAAATCACCCAAAAAATTGAATATGTCAAATAGGTACAACACATATACCAACCCATGTGCCTAATTCCTCGCCCCAACCTATTAAACCACTCACTCATCCCTATCTATCGCCACTCAAGTCATTCCCCCACTAACCCCTAAACCCTAGGAGTGGTAGCTAATCCTCTGTCTCCAACCCTATTATTCCAACGGAAGCATCTTCCCACACTCTAGTGGTAGACACCAACACACTCATCCATGGTCCCTGCTTACACGAGCGTCGCTACCTATGTCCTCCCCGTTGTGGGGATGCCTCTTCATGGCTCCACGTACCAACTTGCTACACTTATAGCGATCTCATCCGCAAGTTTTTCATTGTCCACCATTCCACACGCCTTGCCAATTGCTCGACTTCATTGATCTTTGTCGGCGACCTCTCTCCATTGATCATGTTCGCACTGCCAATGGCTCACCTCCAAGGACCCTAAACGTACCATTCTTCCCTAGCTCTTCGTCTTGATCCCCTACTTATGCTTAAACTCTATGAACAATGGCTTGATTTGCATCTATGATTTTTAACTATGCAAGATTGAACTGAATCGAGACTAAATCTCTCAGTCTTGAGAATTATGTAGTGAAGCTTGGTCTTATTTTTACTTCACTGAGTTCTTCAATGGACCAAAAGACTAGAACTGATTTTTTTTAGTTTGACCGAATGCCCACCCCCAACAAGTTGATATGGAATGTAGCAAGGAAATCTGAGCAATAGACACTGAAGAAAAACACTCCAGTGCGCATAGATGAACCCTAGGATTTCATTAAAAGAATCAAGTAGGTTATGGTCCATCAATGTGACACATTTTTTATTTTGAAAACTTCAAAATTATAACTATTGACAAATAATTAATCAAAGTATATGGGAGTTGCCAGAATTTTCAGACAACAACCTCACACAACTAACTACTACAGTTAGAAAGATAACTCGCAAAAGACCATTAATATTTTTTTATATCAATGGCAAAATTACATGTTGCTCGAATAACAACAAAAAAAATTAGGCACATAAAATATAGAAGAGGTGAAAGTATATATACATATGTAACATGCAAAAGTTGGGTCAACAAAATTTATTATCTCAAAGATAATGTTAATTTAGTAATATTATATTGCAAGAGAAACTCAGGGCCGCCAAGACTTTCGCGTTTGGATTATGCTTTACGTTGACAACAGACTTAAGAGAAAATCTTTACTCTAGTTGCTAGCAAAGTTCGCATCTACTAGCATGGTCGGACAAGCGAACAAAGGAGCGACCCCCGAGACACCGACGGGACGCCGGTCCACTAGCCGCCCGTCTCGTGGCCGCCAGCCCCTCCACGTGCTGGCCGACCCCTCAAAACGCCCGCTGCGGCGGGCACACACCAACAAACACCCCGAGAGCAGCCATTTCTTTTCCAACGCAAGCCCCCGAGAAGCCCGCCCGTGACACCAGCATCCAGCAGGCAGCAGCATCTCTCTCGTGACGCCCGGAGCAGACAGCGGAGGCATGGACACCGCGGTGGAGCTGGAGCAGAAGCCGGCGGTGGGCTACTGGAGCGTGGTGGGCGCGCGTCCCTGCGACGCGTGCGCCGCGGAGCCGGCGCGGCTGCACTGCCGCGAGGACGGCGCGTTCCTGTGCCCTGGCTGCGACGACCGGGCGCACGGCGCCGGGTCGCGCCACGCGCGCGTCTGGCTGTGCGAGGTCTGCGAGCACGCCCCCGCCGCCGTCACCTGCCGCGCCGACGCCGCCGCGCTCTGCGCCGCCTGCGACGCCGACATTCACTCGGCCAACCCGCTCGCGCGCCGCCACGAGCGCCTCCCCGTCGCGCCCTTCTTCGGCGCGCTCGCCGACGCGCCGCAGCCCTTTCCGTCCCCGGCCTTCGCCGCCGCGGCCGCAGCGGGGGCCCAGGCTCAGGGGGAAGCCGCAGCGGCGGACGACGACGACGGGAGCAACGAGGCCGAGGCGGCGTCGTGGCTGCTCGCCGAGCCCGACAACAGCCACGAGGACAGCGCCGCCGACACGTTGTTCGCGGAATCGGACGCCTACCTCGGCGTCGACCTGGACTTCGCCCGGTGCATGGACGGCGTCAAGGCCATCGGCGTGCCGGTCGCGCCGCCCGAGCTGGACATCGCTGCCGGCAGCTTTTTCTACCCCGAGCACTCCATGATCCACAGTGTAAGCCTGGATCCTTCATACTCATGGTTTCTTTCAGATTCCTCGAAAATATGCTCCCTTTTTATTTGTGTGGACGGTGGTGATAATGTACACGACTTAAATTAATCCCTTATTATTGCAGTTGTCGTCCTCGGAGGTGGCGGTGGTGCCGGACGCGCAGGCGGCCGGCGTGCCGACGGTGGTGATGAGCGGGAGGCGCGACTGATGCGGTACCGTGAGAAGCGCAAGAACCGTCGGTTCGACAAGACCATCCGCTACGCGTCCCGCAAGGCGTACGCCGAGACGCGGCCGCGCATCAAGGGCCGCTTCGCCAAGCGCTGCTCCGCGGAGGCCGAGGACGACGCGCTGGAGCACGACGAAGGGGCGTGCTTCTCGCCCGCGGGGTCGGCCCACGCGGCGTCGGACGGCGTCGTCCCGTCCTTCTGTTGAGGAGCGACGGCGACCCCCGGCAGACGGCGGCCCTCCCCGGCTGCCCGGCGACGACGACGACTCCTTAGTTTTGCCAACTCTGCCGACTCTGAACCTTTTTTTTTCCTCCCTCCCTCTCTTGATCGAGGGGTTGCCAGCTCTGGATCTGAAACTCTGAATGCATGGGACGCGAGCTCCGTGTAGCATGAAAAACTATGTAGTTGTTCGATGGACGAACTCAATCGCGTTCGCATGGAACTCTTGTAATCCTTCTCATCAGTCCTCACCATCACTGTAATCCACCCTTGTACATTACCATCTAGAGTTGTTTCCTTTCCATGAATGCATCTCAGCATCTGCTACCTGAAAATTTCCGCTGTTCATATGCATCACGGCCATAGTGCAGCACTCGGCTCTCAGAAAGATCAATCACTCAATCAGCGAGCTATTAGGCTAGAGACCATTATGGGAAGTGGGCTTCGGCAATATGTCATTCTGCAAAGGGGCTTCAGCAATATGTCATTATGAAGCGCAACGCAACCGTTGAAATGCCATCCGAGCGACTTTAGAGTGTTTTATTCCCCTTCTACCCTTCCCTTATCCTTTTACTTTTCCTTTGTTCGCTTAGAAGGCCGACGGAACGGGGAAAAGAAAGGGATCGAGCTGCTCGCTGGAAGCGGTGCAGCAGCTGGGCGAGCCAGAGGTGGACGGTGGCGAGCGCCAGCGTCTTGCCCGGGCACACGCGCCGCCCGGCCCCGAACGGCGCGAGCCGGAGGTCCCCGCCCAGCACGCTCACGTCCTCCTCCTCGAACCGCTCGGGCCGGAACGCGGAGGGCTCCGCCCACACCGCGGGGTCGTGCGCGATGGCCCACATGTTCACCATGGCCGTCGTGCCCGCGGGGACCAGGTGCCCGCCGACCACCGCGTCGTGCACGGCGAGGCGCGCCCACGAGAGCAGCGGGCCCGGCGGGTGCACGCGGAGCGTCTCCTTCACGACGCGCTGCAGGTAGGGCAGCCGGGCCACGTCGGCGTCGGACACGGCGCGGCCGCGGCCCACGACGGCGTCCAGCTCCGCCTGCGCCTTGGACTGGATGCCCGGGTGCAGCACCATCCGCGCCATCACCCACTCCAGCAGGATCGCCACCGTGTCGGTGCCTCGAAAGATCATCTCCTGTGTGTTTTGTGTATTATATTTATTGTTTGCAGGAACAAATTTTTACTTGAAACAAATGAGACGCATGATGCATTTCGTAACTGATCGAAATCGATGTTACAAATGCAATATTCATGAAGGTCACAATTCAGCAGCTGCTGTTCTTGGTAACGTAAAAGTGTTTGTTTATTTCTTACCCAGAGGACAGCGATCATGTCGGAGTCTGACAGCTTCTCCTCGCCCTCCAATCCCAGCAAGACGTCGACGAAGTCTCCAGCGGCCGACTCGCCATTGGCGGCGTCGTCCTTCTTCTTCTGCCTGTGCTCTTCGATGATCCTCGCCACGAACACGTTCACTCGGCTCACCAGGCTCCTGCACCTCCGCCTAACGCCTTGCAGGTCCAGCCACCTGAGCAACGGCAGGTGGTCGCCCCAGTTGAACAGGCCGAGCAGGTCGTACCCTTCCTTCACCATCTCCTCCAGCTCCGCGCCCTCTGCGCTGTCGGCGTCGTAGCGCGCGCCGAACACGGTAGCCATGACGTGGTCTAGGGACGCCGCGTGGAGCACGCGCCGCATGACGACCTCTCCGCCGCCACCGCCACCGGCCGCAGCGAGCAGCTCGATCCGTTTCTTTCCCCAGTTCCGTCGGCCTTCTAAGCGAACAAAGTAAAATTAAAAGGATAAGGGAAGGGTAGAAGGGGAATAAAACACTCCAAAGTCGTTCGGATGGCATTTCAACGGTTGCGTTGCGCTTCATAATGGCATATTGCCGAAGCCCCTTTGTGGAATGGCATATTGCCGAAGCCCGCTTCCCATAATAGTCTCTCGCCAAATAGCTCCCACCTTGTTCGCAGCAATCCAGCTCTTTTTTCCTGCTGCAGTTGCTGCGAACAAGGTGGTTGGTTGGTAGAGCATCTATTCGAGCATCAGAGCACGCGAAAGCGAAATGAAAACTGTGAGCTGCTCAGCAGTTACCGGAACGGGGCTGCAGGTAAATTTCTGATTTGAGCCATGGAATTAGGTGGAATCAATGAAGCCTTTTCAGCCGTTGGTGGCTGCAGGGGAAGTTGCAGCTAAAGACGAGCAGCCTGTTCGTTTCGCTGGATTACTGTGGTTTGAAAGTGCTGTTTACTGATTTATTACGAGAGAAAAACACTGTTAGATGGCTATTAATTTAACTGAATACTTCAAACGAACAGGACGGAGACCGGGTTAGTGAACTCAAGTGTACCCTCCCCCACTGTGAACGACTTTTTCCCGACAAGTGGCACGCGACCCACGACGCCGGTGCACATCGAAATTCCTAGATGCGGCAAGCTTTCCTGCAAGAGGGAGGCCCGCTCGCTCAACAACACCAAAGATGGCGCGCCACCCGTGAACGACTATGCAGAGTAACAGATCTCTCTATATAATAAATAACTATTATAGTTCAACAAAATTCATTTATTTTTGTATATTTCCTCCCTTCTCCCGTATCTCTCGTCTACCCGTGCCGGCGAGGTATTTATCTACACTGGGGTGCTGGACTTCTTCCTCAATGGAGGCAGAGAGAGGGCAACGAAACTCCACCTCGATTCAGCGGGAGCTCCAGCTCGATCTGGGCACATCAGCAGGTCTCGGGCAAGGTAAAATCGACACCGACGGATCTTGGTGGGATCGAGCGTGGGCGGGTGGGGTTTGGCCGCGGCCGCCGCTCAAAAGAAATTTTTGTTATTTGATACTAAAAAAAGTTTCTGCTTTTCTATTTAACAACCAAACTTAAAATCTTTCCTACTTTTTTAAATTCTTTTCTATTTGTCACCTCTTTTATTTTTTTTCTTTCTACTCTGTATTTTTTAACGGTGTTAAGCCCCAGACAAAATATTGTTTTGCCCCTATTGTATTTTCTCAAATCGTGACGCTCCCTTTTGCTGCCTATTGCTACTTTTTTTTGGCATTTTTATTTCGGTAATGATACACTGTAGACGTCCGGACGGGACGGACGCGCCGCGCGACCCGAACCCGCTCACGCGCGACTCCACCCGCTCGACCGCGCGTGGCTCCCTTATCCATTCGTCCGTCGCTCGCTCAGCTCTTCCCCCTCCCCACTCGTTCGCTCCGCTCTCTTCGTCTCGCCTCATTCTCTCCTCCGCGTGCCGCGAGCTCCTCCCCTGCACGCTGCGTCGGCGGCTCGTCGCCACTCCCTCTCTTCCTCTCTCCCGGTGACGCCCCCCCTGCTGTGTCCCTCTCCTTTCTCCGTCGCTTCCTCGAAGTTGACGGCGGCCGCGGGCTCCTGGCGTTCCTCCGGTGGATCCATGGAGCGCGGACCTCCCAATGGTGGATCCATAGGAGTCGTTGCAGATCCAGCGGCGTGGGGTCTCCTCCACCTTGGAGCATTCTCCACCTTGACGGTGGCATGGGGGTTCTTCCCTCGTGGTGGATTCACGGGAGCACCGGGCTCCCCATGGTTGATCCATGGGGGGGCGGTGCAGATCCAGCTGCGTGGGTGGCGTTCTTCACCCCGGCTCGCCTCCTCCACCTCGATGGCAGCATGGGGCCTCCCCCGGGTGGTGGATCCATGTAGCAGCGGCCCCCCGTGGTGGATCCATGGAGGGCGATGCAGATCCAGCGGCTTTTTCCCCCTTTCTACCCCCTGTTTCAGTAGCTTCTATATGTTTGTTTCAGTTTCTAGAAAGATATGTTTCAGTAGGTGTTTTTGTTGTTGTTGCAGTAGTTTTTATGCTTTTGGTGCAGTAGGTGTTCCTTGCATGTTGAAGCTTCCTTTTTTTCTGCATGTTGCAGTAGATGTTTGGCCGTTGTTTCAGTAGGTGTTTGGTTGCTGTTGCAGTAGTTTCCATGGTTTGGTGTAGTAGATCAGTTTCTGCATGTTGCAGTAGGTGTTTGTTTGTTGTTTCAGTAGGTGTTTGGTCGTTGTTGCGGTATTTTTCATGCTTTGGTGCAGCCCGCGTTTCTTTGTTTGTTGCATAGCTGTTTTTCATGATGATTTTGCAGCAACTCGCGTGTGTTGTTTCAGTTGTTTGCCGAGCTGCGGGGGGCGCGGTGTTGCACGGTGGGGAGGGAGGCGAAGGTTGCTTCGGGGGGCAAACGGAGTTTGGAGAGGTGGGATCGGATCCCGCGTGCGGGCCCGGGGATGCGTTCGATCTGCTCCCCCACGCGCGTGGGGACGGTGCGGGTGGCCGTTTTTTTTGAATCACGGGTTCGTCGGTTTTCATTAGCGTGGTGCGGGGTGGAAGCGGGGGGTCGGTGATCCTTTCTCCTGTGGTGCGTCCGGACGCTAGCGCCCGGATCCGGACGTCCGAGCGCTAGCAGCGCCCTTTTTATTTTCAACTGTTATGTTTCTCGTCTTTTGTTACTTCCGTTACCACTGGAAAACGTCACGACCAAAAAAACAACAGGGGCAAAACGGCATTTTTATCTAGAACTTAATGATGTTACCACTCTAATCTAAAGTAACAATTTCTCAAATCGTGACGTTCCCTTTTGCCGTCACGACACCCCCCCCACCCCACCCCCCAACCAAAAAAGGGCAAAACGGTATTTTTATTTAGAACTTAATAACGTTACCACTATAAAGTAACAAAAGTGACAAATATAGGAAAGAAAAATGTTTCTCATGTCAAATAGGAAATTCTCTCTCCTTTTGAAGTGGCCTGGTAGATCACCAAGCAAGGGCATGACAGAAAAACAAGGTTGTTGATGTTGGGGCATTATATTGGGGGAGTTGCATCTCCTACTCTCTTTGGAACGACGAAATATTGGCGAGTGGCGACAGTTTAATGGGAGGTGATGCTCTACGGTCATCGGCAACCCAAGCAGCAGCCTCCTTCCTCTCTCGCTGCTTGATATTGCTATCACGTCACACCCCCAGAATGAAATCACCGACCAAAAGCGAGTAGGAAGATGTCTCTTCGGAAACATCCTATGAAAAGCTAGGCTATATATGCTAGTCTTATAAGCCATACTTTTTCAGTCAACAAACTCATAACAGTATTTTTAGTCATGACTTTTCAATCAAACGAACGAAACTTAGGAGATATCTTTTTTTATTTTTTTTGCGATTCGCTTACGTAGGTATCTCAACATAGCGCACGATAAACACTTTGTCCAAATTCGAATACAAACTAGTAATACAAGTCTAACACGAAACAGGTCTGGTCTTGACAACTACACAAGCGCCCAAAGTCATCCAGTCAATACTTTAAAACAGAAACGTTATGGTCCTGCCTCCACAATTGTATCAGCAGCGGTGTGTCCAAGGGAAACTCAAAACACTGGAACAAAATCTCGGACTGGATCCTATAGAATTACAGTTGTATCGACGCGCTCGGGCAAAACATGCTGGGCCCCCTCGTATTTTCCAGCATCTTGGGGCAGCTAAGAATCTCAGGCGTCATTGGCATATGGGGACTCGTCACGCTGGGGCTGCTGTCCTGGGGATCTGCTATAGCTTCTTCTGGCATCAGGAGGTGGTGGCGGCGACCTGCTCGCGTCTCGGGCTCCCGGTGGTGACCTGCTGTTATTTCTGGGAGGAGGTGGTGGTGGCGACCTGCTCATGTCTCGGGCTCCCCGTGGTGACCTGCTGTTATTTCTGGGAGGAGGAGGAGGCGGCGGCGGTGACCTGCTGAGACTCCGTGCACGAGATCCTGGTGGCGACCTGCTGTAACTTCGCCTCCTAGGAGAACGATCTCGTGGGCTGTAGCTCCTGAAAAACCCAACATTTGTTTTCAGGTTTAACACAAAATAATCCATTGAAAAGGCTGCTAGCAAGGCAAGAAAACATTTATCTGTATTTTATGTAGTCTCTCAAAATGTTCCCCTCAAATATTAGGTTTGGATTCACAATGCTAACAAAGCTATAACAGGTGGGGAGAGGGGGATAAGAATGCATTAAATCATATTGTACCAATGCAAGATAAAGAACTACACTCAGAAGTTAGAATGCATAGTTGAATGTTTGATTAAATACTATCCATCAAATCAGTAACACATCTAGTCATGTAGATATTAACATCTCTAGGTGTGACTTCTCGTCACCATTCTTCTTTTTTCAACATGCCATCTTAATTTTTGCTGCATGTATTTATATCAGTGTAAAGGGCTACTTTTATCACAGAGCAAAACTGAAAAAAGGGGAAATGTGGCAATGACTAGGCTCAAACACAAAGCTGGAGATGTCCAGAAAACCATTGTTATTATCTGTAAACAGTGCATTTGAGACCATTACTGGATACTCCCTTGGTTATAAAGAATGTGTTATCTTCGAAATTTTGCTTCGTTATCAGAAGTTTTAGGATTTCTAGGTGGTGTTTCGCAACCCTTAATTAAAACTACTGGATGAATGCATGTGGTGGATTGGTGTCATTAGCAAATTACCTTCTGCCATAGCTTGGGCTCCTTCGATATCTTGGGCTGCGGCTGCGACTTCGGCTACGGCTGCGATATCTAGGACTTCGGCTGCGACGCCTTCCACTACCCAGGCCTCCCGAACCAATCCGTAAGCGACATTCACGTGCAAAGTGGCCAGATTCACCACACTCATAGCACTTCATATCAGAACCGTTACGGTCTCGGCCACGGCCACCACCAGCTTTGGTTGACAGCTCAACCCTCCAACCATTCTTTCCTATCAAGCACAAATCAACAAGATAACCATAAGCATAAATTCACAAATTGCTGAAATATATGTATTCACAATAGCTAAAGTGCAAAACTGCGTTCAATTACTAGTGCAAAATAAAAAAAAATGGGTGAAAGATTCATTATCACGTAAGATCAGAGCATGTTAGCAGTTTGAAACAAACTCAATGGCTTTCTTGCAAAGCAAGCCTTGTGTTAAAGTATTGCGGTTGTATGCAATTGCAGGACAAGGACTTGAGTACCTGCTCCATTGCCAGTAAGATATTGTTTATTAGTATACATATGCATTGACAATGTACAGCAGTGCCAAGATATCCAGCATCCCAGCATTGCTATAACTATAGACATGACTTAGTATTCATATGTCAGTTGATATAATGGACACTAATTCCTATTCCTGGTAAAAGTGCAACTGCTATGTATCCAACCACAGGCACAAACATTTCATAGTTGCCAAAGACAGCTTTTCCCCCATTTCATGAACTCAACTCACAGAACACAATTAAAGCACAGAGACATTTGATTTGATACCTTCAAGCATACTAAACTATGTGGCTATTACTTGCCAGCTGTAAGACAAAGAACTCAAAACTTGTTGATGGGTATAATAAAGTTTAGACAAGCAAACTTATTGGGAAGTGACCAACAAAGAGAACTTAGAAATCAGGCAGCACAAATATCTTTCACATCTTGACATCACATAAGCTACCACTTCATTTGAGGCACAACTTACTACTGCAGGGTGATAATTGCTGTGAATCAAAAGCTTTTATACTATTATCTGAAGTTTATAAGCCTTTTCAAATCTACAAATAGGTGAGTAACTAAAAAGAAAAAAAGATAGTTTTTTTTACATATAGTAATTTAATAAGGCCACATCTACATTCTTTACAAAGGAACAACCTACTATCAGAAAACTGCATAAATTACTTGTACAAAGTCTTACAGGAAAAGGCAAGCTCTCTACACTAAAAAGTACAATAAATAGGCATCCATAGTTATTAAGTACCATCCAATTCACGAATGGCATCTTGTGCATCCCTGCGGTCATCAAAGTCAATGAAGGCAAACCCTGGTGGTTTCCTAGCAACCCATACACTGCATGGAAAGAACAAATCAGTCCAAGTGAATGCATATAAACTATAACAATCTATTGTACAGGAAAAAAACATTTTAATGCGGTATTGAACGCAGTTTTATTATGAACATGTTTAACTTAGTATCATCTTAATCAACAGCAAACAGGAGACAAACAACAACTCAGCATGCAGATGCAGAAACAAATTCAACCAAACCTACATAGAAGGATGGCTAGGATACTTTTTCGAGAAACCAAAGTAAAAAAGATGGCACTTTTGTACAGGGTAACAGCTAAACCTGTCAAAATTCAACTACAAACAGAAGTAAATATATTGGCATCAACCAACTAAAGAAAAAGGTTGAAGCATTTCATCCAGTCTTAAGATATCCATAGTATTGAGGAAATATGATTCCGAGTTAATTTTGTCAATTCTGACATCACCAGACAAGAACCTTTACTTACAGATCATAGACATAAAAATTCCAGGTCAGACGGTAGCATTGTTATGTTGGATGCACTTCAGAATCACTGGCATGATTCCATCTTTCCATCTATCATAGTAACTTCAACTTCAATCTACTCTACATATCTTACTGGTTGTTTCTTACTCATCATCATGTTCACCCAGTATTTTTACTGTGGTATCATCAATTCATCATCAACATGAAGCATAAAAATAATTGCACAATTGCAAGTGTACTCTGGATTAAATCACAAGTGTTCAGAAAGATACCCTCCAATCTTTAGAAAGAGGTGCTACCTTTCTTCTAAAAAAACAAAGGATAATAACAACTCACAAGCCTTTAATAAAACAAAGAAGCTCAAATTAGTCTGCAAGAAACTAAGGAAGCAGCCAACACATAAAGTGGAAATTTTAAGGCTAGACTGTTATCTTGAGCTTGATACTACGAAAAAGATGTGATTGTAATAGTGAGGCTAACTAGATAAGATTGAGCACCATATGTACTGGTAATTTGAAACCGCACTTGCCAACTTATCATGCAGAAGCCCAAGCCCTACCAAACTAAGCCTCAGGTACTTGCAATTTAACGTGAGCATAGTACTGCTGCCTTTCCCTTCTATTTCTCAAACAGCATATGCATCACCAAAAAAACTCCGAGATTGTCAAGAAACAGACACAACTCTACTAAAACTTGCTCTACTCAACAAACAAACAAAGCATACACAAACGGTAATGATATAGTCAGGGCGTCCGGACGCCTCCGGACAGCCCGACCACTCGCTCGTTTCCTCCCCTCCCCACTCGCTCGACTCGCTCTCTCCGTCTTTCGTCTTCTTCCCTCGCTTCACTCTCCCCACCGCGCGACCGCGCGCTGCATCATGCGACTCCCCTCCCCTGCGCCCTCCACGCCGCCCCCCCGGCGAGCCACCCCTCCCTCCCTTCCTCTCTCCGGCTTCCCCCCTTCCCCCGCAGCAACCTCTGCTCCCTCCGTGTCTCATCGCTTCCTCCACCGCTCCCGTCGGCGACCTTCATGGACCGGAGTTGAGGGCGACAGCGGCTTGCCCCGTGGTAGACCTCCCCCCCCCCCGGTGGATCCATGGAGCACCGCCCTCCCCGTGGTGGATCCATGGGAGGCAATGCAGATCCAGCGGCGTGGGGGTCTCCTCCACGCTGGCGCGCCCTCCCCCACCATGACGGCGGCATGGTGGGCTCCCCTGTGGCGGATCCATGGTGCACCGGGCTCCCCGTGGTGGATCCATGGAGGCGCGATGCAGATCCAGCGGTGTGGTGGTCTTTCTCCACCCTGGCGCGCCTCCCTCACCTCAATGGCGGCATGGGGCTTTCCCCCGTGGTGGATCCCATGGAGCAGCGGTCCCCCCCTGGTGGATCCATGGGGGTGATGCAGATCCGGCGGCGCTTTTCCTCTTCTTCTCCCCTGTTGCATTAGCATGTTTCTGTTGTTTCAGACGCTCCAAAGGTATGTTTCAATAGAATTATATGGATGTTGGAGAAGCAGATCGGGGCATGTTGTATGAGCTCTCCTCCCTCCTCCTTCCCTGTGTTGCAATGGGAGTTTTTCGTTGTTGCAGTAGGCTTCGGTAGATGTTTGAGTGTGTTTGAGATTTTGTTTCAGTTTTTTTTTTTTTTGCTTCAACCACATGTTGAAGTAGGTGTTGCCCGTTGTTGCAGTAGGTGTTTGGGGTTGTTGCAGTAGTTTTCATGCTTTTGGTGTAGCAACGGCAAAGGGAGGGTGCCGAGCTGGGGGGCGGGATGTTGCGGGGCGGGGAGGTGGGGGGCGAAGGTGGTTCGGGGCAGGCGAGGTCGGGAGAAAGGGGGCGGGATCCCCGTGCGTGCGAGGGCCGAGATGGGTTCGATCCGCTCTCCCTGCGCGTGTGGGGGCGGTGCGGGTTGCTGTTTTTCATTATCATTCTTCTATGTGTGGTGCGGGGTGGAAGCGGGGGCAGGGATATCCTCCTTTTTGCGTCGCGTCCGGACGCTAGCGCCCGGATCCGGACGTCCGGGCGCTAGCAGTTCTCATACACAAATGCATCGGCATTGAGTCACTGCATCACATTTTACTTATTGATTTCTATACATATCATATCACATGACAAATAAGTGGAGCGCAGGCTTCTGTATTGCTGTTTTACCACTGGTACGCACTATGCTCAATACGAAACTATCATACTCAAAACATAAATTGTTTAGCATGCATGTATATGAACTAGCAAGCAACAGCGTAAAGTCACAGTAGGATAGAGGCAAGTCGGGGGAAATCCTACCCGCAAAAAGACTACCTTAGCGCTTCCGCTATCAGTAAAGAAAAAAAAAAGAAGCTTAGCACTTTCGAGCAAAGGCACCGCATCTCACCTCCTCAGAACCCCAAACGTGCGGAACTCGTCCTCGATCTCCCGCGCCGTGACACGCGGATCCAGGTTCCCAACGTAGACGCGAGCCATGAGCTCAGCCTGCAAGAGCGAAACAATCTGAACAAAAAAGTCACTGAAATCCACTCCAAGGCGGAGTGGAACCAAGCACCACCGAGGAAACCCAAATTCCTCACGAATTAGACCAAAACGGAGAAGAAAATCGAGGCGCGCTGGCCTAGGAACCAGAAGCAATGAAGGATCTAAAGCGTACTTGCCTTCGCGAGCGAGCTCCCTCCGGGTGATTTGAGATTTGGGGTCGCTAGAGCGACCGGGGCTGCGGCTCTAGGGTTTAAGTTCGAGCCGCGGCCAGAGTAGAAGAGGGAGGGAGCGGGTGGAGGGCAGGGAAGTGTTTTGGGCGGAAAAGGAGTTGACGACTCAGGCCCTTGACTGTCAGGGGTATTTTTGGAATTCCAAGTTGGGTGGGAAAGGCCTACCTTCTACATTTATTAAATAATAATAAATATTAATGTTTATTATGCATGATTAGTGTCATTAAATGAATGGCTGAGTATATTTTTATAATAAATTGATTTAGTGATACAAATGTTGTTCCTATTTTCTATAAGCGTGCATTGCATAATGTTATTCTTCTTTGGGACGGAGGAAGTAAGCAAAAATCAGACTAGTTTCGAGTCTAAAATTTAAGTCTAGGCCTAGTTAGAGGACAGGCTCGGGTTTTATGTCTTGGCTCAGGCCTAGGCGAGTTTTTAATATAAAATAAATAAAATTAATGTTTTAGGTTGGACTCGAAACAAGAAAAAGCTTTCTGAGCGGCAAGACCTCCATTAAGGGACGAGCCTTGCCAGTTTAGCTCAGGTCTACCTAGAGATGGCAACGGACACAAAACCCGTTGAGTTTTGCCAACTCAAACCTATACCCTTGAACATAAAAAGTGCTCGTTAAAAAACCCATTACCTATCACGAGTTTAATTCTATGCTCAAACCCATGCCCACTCAGGTCATTGTACCCAACGGGTCACCCGTCCCCGCAACAGCAACACTATGTCACCACTAGTAACCAGATAGAAGTATAATACATATTAACGATTGTCATATACTCATATATTCGTACTGCATAATACACTAAAAATAACATAAATGAGAAATCACATTTCACCGACCATTCAACAACCAACCACCATAGTTTTTGTGAATAGATGACGATGCATATAAAGAGCTACTGATCTTTCATGACAATTTCATTTATACACTAATGTGAAATGTGCAAATGGAAACATGGGACCCCCCTCAATTTCTACTTCAAAGAAAGCTACGACATCTCGCTTTGATTGGAAGAAATTCACAATGATTTTAATTTTATTTGAACTTCATATTAAGAGAGACTGAAATGTCATTACTTGAAGGTGATTGCTCAATGGATCACTAACAATATCTTACAAACCCTAGAATAGCAACCGTTTGCCGACTTTGCCTATAGCTGTTTGGACATGCTCTCGCTTGGGGCTAGGATCCCAAGGGTCCCAACAACATCGTAGCACCTGATAGAAATAGAAGCAACCAATCTTTAATTTGGGTTGTTGTTTGGATGGTTGCAAACAAACTATGCATTTTTATTTGCCTTTCATAATGGCGGAGACAGTTGCATGATGCGCTCACATACTTCTGTGTGGGTCCAAACGATTGTTTGTTGGCCGTGCCTGTCTGTCTGCCCACATCTCTTGTGGCAAGCCAAGCTTATGCCACTGTAGTCTGATAGATAGGTTGCTGCCTCGCTGGTTAGCATGTCTTGGAGCCTTCTACGACCTATGGTTCTAGCAACATTGATCTAACAAGCGTTCAAGGCAAAGGAAACGAAGAAAAAGGTCCTACTACATTTGATTTATTTTTCCTTTGTGTCAAATGGTCTATCTTTTGTATTATCAATCGTTTTTGTTGATGAATCCAGCCCCCTTCGCTGAAAACAAAAGGCTCACAAGGACTTGACGTTTCACGGGATTTGTGGGTGTGAATGGTTGAGGTTGCTCTTCAAATCCAAAATTCATGTGGACGATGTTCCGCCACGAGCTTCAAACAAGAATTAAGATTCTTTTTTTAGATGAGGGGAAAAAGAGGGAATCAAAGTTCTTTTGTCTCGTTTTTGTAGTGGCTCCAGAACAATGAACCGCGTACGTACTGCTATCCAGTCATTCGTGTTAGCAAATAGTTTTTGGGCCAAAAAGAAATAAAATGAGATTATTTGTTTAGCTGGAGTCGGCTGGACTGGATGATACATTATGGAACTTTTCTGAGATGGTGGAAACCTTACCCATGATAAGCAAACCTCATGACCAATTTTTTTTTTTTTGCTAAAGTCAGGATGACTTGCGCTTCTGAAATTCTAATGAAATCATTTTGTTCCAAACAGGCAAAAACTAGCATGCTCGATGCGGAGTGAAAGAGCGAGCACAACGTTAGGAATTGAAGAATCAAACTGTACAGCTCAGCCTTCTAAAGCACCCAATGTTGTGAATCTATACCACTCATGCTCAGCTCCTTTGCCATAAAAAAAGATCATTCAACAAATTCCTAATGATATGCTCCTGAAGTTTTCCAAGTTGAGCTTGAAGTTGTGCCATTCCCATATCTCATTAATATGCATGGACCCTAAATCGATCCACGCTAGTGACATACAGTACACGCTCAACAGATTGTTTTTTAGCTTGCAGTTACAAACACAACTATGACAAAGGACAAATCAGATATTCAATAATAGGCCTTGTATCCCATAATAGGCCTTGATAGGCTCTGGCAATAAAAATTACAACAAAACGCTGCAACTCGAGCTAAATAAACAAGAACATATATAACTATAAAAGTAAGACTTGTGAGGTACCCACATTTTCATAGTAAGATCAATCAACAAGAACATATACAAAAATAAGACTTTGAGGTACCCACATTTTCATGGTAAGATGAAGTCACACGCTAGCAATAGATTCATCATTCCATTGCAGGTGTCATCAGCTCAGTATATACAAACAACCAGTCAGAGACTTCTAAGTCAAATCCACATCTTACAAGCTCAATGGTCTGGCAAAAGAAGGAAAAGAGTTCTCAGAGACTTCAACATTTCACATTTAAGTATGAAGAACTGTTCTTTAGCAGGTGCTATCATCAGAAATTGTTGGGCTACATAGAACGACTCTGTTACATGTATATTAATGTTCATCCCATGCTATTGTGCTTGATAAACAAACAAGTTTGGGTGCGCTATTGCGCAGCCATCTGGGATTAACTACCCAAAAAATTGGGTGGATCCAACAAATAAGATTCAGATAAGAGCTCTCCTGGCCAAGGAACGTGAAAAAGAAATCTCCAATCATGGTCCAGTATTATTGCCCAAATAAACTAGAAATAGCCGTCAGATATCCAGCTAGCTGCAGAAATGGATGAGCACGCGATCACAAATTAGTAACGCAAAACTGTAATTAACATTCTGGTTTCTAAGCAATAATTGTCTAGCATCAGACACCACTGTGTCCATTATAATATTTCCCAAGTCATGTTATTGGTTATGATAAAAGTTTGTTTATCTCTGTCAAATAAAAGTGTATATATACTAAAAACCGAATTTCTCCAACATCCAGTTTACGTACCTGCCCTAAGATGCCCTTTCCTGTCTGAGCTTCCACTACCAATCCAGCAGTCAGTCCTATCATTGCCAATGCCCCGTTGATCGCTTCTGCTTGACGGCGCCTCTGCAAAACAGACCACAGTGATTTGGATCAAATTTGAAGAGTAAGAAAACACAATGAGCATCAATATAGAATATAGACTGATATTGGGATTCAGAGGGAAGTGCAGCAGATGAGTTTTCCAAGGACAAACAGACACCAATTAATGGATGATGAAATAACTATTTGTTAACAGAAAATGGAAGTAATATATTAGAAATAATAAACATATATGTTTCTTGAATCACCAAAGGAATTTCAGCATCTCTCTTATAAGTTATAATTTCCCTCGCAGGTAGAGTATTTTTTTAATTTAATAATACATGCCCATGTGAACATTACTGCAATGTACAGTCCACTAGGTAATATTAAGTTGAATATCCATTTGCAGTTAGGTTAGATGCCTCAACTGAAGAACATGCAATCAAGTTTTCACCCACAGGGAAAAAAAATAGAAATGGGGAACTTGCAGGACAACATGAACAGGGAAAAGCCTAGTTCTGTTTCCAGTTATCTGAAACAATGATTGATCACCAACTATTGGCCCAAACAAAAGATAGATGTTTTCCACTTTTCCTTATTATGAAGATTCCTTCCTTTAGCAAATATGATTGATTTAATCCAAGGAATGATACACTCCAATACAGCAACAACGCACCTTCAGTTTTTCTTTGGCCCTAATTTCTTGCATTTGTTTAGCAGCTAGGCGCTTAGCTTCCAGTGGATCAACCATCACAACATTCTCACCTGAGCTTCTTTTGCCTTGTGGTGCCTGATTCATTTGAAAAAACCAGTTTAGCTACCAAGAGAGAATGTATCTATACTTCTAATAAAGCAAACTCCCAGTAGCCTATTCTCTAGCTTCTCATTGGTCCAATCCTGAAAAGTGATGTCATCCGCCCACTAAGTGACATCATGCACCCACTAAGCCTCATTTATCTCCCTACTGGCTATTTCTTTTGAAATAGAAAAAAAGTCATAGCACCTAAACCAAGTATCGTAATTAAAATCCAATTGCACCATGGTGTTCCTCGCAATAAACACTTCAAAACAAGATCCCACATGGACATATTTCGATAATTTTTTTGCAAACATTTAAACCGCTTCTAAGCAAAGCCTAGCAAAACTGCCGTTTCTAAACAAAAAACTAGCAAAATTGCAAATCATATGGATTACATGTGGTCCTCCGAAACATGTATGAATTTGTGAAGGAAAACTCCTAAAACTTTTGGGACGGGGGGATGACCCTCAGGTATAGTAGGGGTGAGGGGTTCGGTGGATGAGATTTGGGCGATCTATATTTGATTTGTGGATAGGTCCAAAGTCTAACAAGAGAATCACAAATCTTACAAGGACAAGTTAAGCAAAAGCTAAGAGAATGAGAAAAACAATGTGCTATAGTAGCAACAAGTATTTTTTTAAAAGTAACACAAAATCTTCTGATGAAACCTATATGCCAATCGATACAATCTGCATAATTGTGCTAATGCATCTATACATATACATCTTCTAATCCTTAGTCTAACTTCTTTATATTTTTACTTCAGACCCACAGCAACGCGCGGGGCATTCCTACTAGTTATATAGAATAAGAATGCACCAATTGGCACTAAAGAAAGTTGAATAACTTTCTCCAGGACCTGGGTTAGTATAATCGCATAAAGTAAAGAGTACTAAGGAATTATGGTATCCTGGTTGGGATATAGGCCTAAGAAATTGAGCTTAAACTTCTAAAAAAATATATCAAAATCACATAAAGTTATGTTCAACAAACATTATTAATGCCATAGTCCTACCAACCCTAAAAAATAGATGGCCTACTCAAAAAAGCCTGATGCATACATCTGCACTAGCAAAGGCCAGAACGTGGCTTCTCCGATATAATGTATGTCCCAATTGCTTGTATTGGATTGTCCATCTATGAGAGAAAAGACATAACTCAGAGGTCAGTTAAGTTGTAATGCGAGTACTATTGATGTCACTAACCACAACCAGAATTAGCTATTATTAGTAAACCAAGTTAAATCAACTGATATTAATTCAAATGTACTGGTCTCCTGGCTGCTTGCCAACCCAAATGAGGAATTGAACCGTTTCACAGCTGTACAAAAAGTCGAAAAGAAATTTTCCAATGGTTTGTAATTGAAGAACAGGTTTTCAACTTGTAACTAGTAACTACTCTACATATGGTAGGAATGGAAACCAGATACACCAGAATGTGGAGTTCCAACCAAATATTCTTCCATACTTATAGCAGTTAAAGGTAAATTCACAAGATTGCAGAGAATAAAAACTAACACCAAACCGTTTTCGTGTTGGCTAGCTTCAGGAACAACAATGCAAAATTCTCGTCTAACAAGAACAAACAATATTTAACATCAGGAGACACTTAATTTGAGATTTCGAGAAAGCTTTAATGAATTGGCCAAGAGCAATACTGCATCAATGGAGGCAGGGCAACAAGAAACAAGAACATACCTGGACAAGGACGGAGCAGAGGAAACACGCTCGATCGTGAGGAAGCGGGAGGAGCCAGAAGAACAAGAGGCTGGAAGAGGAGGAATCGACGCCGAGAAGTAGAGACCGGTGGAGCACGCCATTCTTGCTGCTCCCCGCCTCCTTCCCTCCTCTCCTCTTTTTCTACGGACGCCGGACACCGTCGTCTTCCACCCTCTAGTTTTTCGTTTTTCTTTCTTTCTTTCCTTCCCAAATCAGGTCGTCGTTATCCTCTTCCCTCACCGTTAGGTGGGCTTCTTCATGATCTTGGGCCGGCCCACGGCCCAAGCGGAAGACTGAGATCACCACACTGCTTGGTGGATGAACTGGTTCACCCGCGACCGCCATCACTAGCGTTAGCTTCTGCGTGTGGCCGTGGGAGCCTGCCTGCTCCCGGCATGACGACCGCCACCGCCATCGTCGCCGGGCATGGCCTCGCCCTGCGCCTGAGCCTCCCCCTCCCTAACCCGCCAGGGAGAGCCACCACCTCGGTCTCCCTCTCCGCGCGCCCCGTCACTCCTGCCCGCTGCATGATTGTCCCGGCTAGCCCGTCGCCGCGGTCGCGCCGGTGCCGGTCCATCTCGTCCGAGAGCTCCACCGCCGCCTCCGCCGCGGCTGAAATCACCGACGAAGAAGCGGAGCCCGTGGACGAGGTGGACCCGCAGGCGGAGGTGTGCTACCTGGACCCCGACGCGGACCCTGAGTCGATCCGGGAGTGGGAGCTGGACTTCTGCTCGCGGCCGATCCTGGACGCGCGCGGCAAGAAGGTGTGGGAGCTCGTGGTCTGCGACGCCACGCTGTCGCTCCAGTTCACGCGCTACTTCCCCAACAACGCCATCAACAGCGTGACGCTCCGCGACGCGCTGGCGTCCGTGTCCGAGGCGCTGGGCGTGCCCATGCCCGACCGCGTCCGCTTCTTCCGGTCCCAGATGCAGACCATCATCACCCGCGCCTGCGGCGAGCTGGGCGTGAAGGCCGTGCCGAGCCGGCGGTGCGTGTCGCTGCTGCTGTGGCTGGAGGAGCGGTACGAGGTGGTGTACAGCCGACACCCGGGGTTCCAGGCCGGCACCCGCCCGCTGCTCGCGCTCGACAACCCGTTCCCCACCACGCTCCCCGAGAACCTCTTCGGCGACAAGTGGGCGTTCGTGCAGCTCCCGTTCTCCGGTCAGTAGTTCGATTTGCCACAGCGATTAACCTTGATTAAGCCATTGATGAGGCCTTTGTTGTGCAGCTGTGAGAGAGGAGGTGGAGTCACTGGGGAGGAGGTACGCATTCGGTGCGGGGCTGGATTTGGATCTGCTGGGGTTCGAGCTTGATGACAGCACGCTAGTCCCTGGTGTCGCCGTGGAATCATCTCGCGCCAAGCCTCTAGCCGGTAAGCTTGTACTGTACCAAATGTTCAGCCAACGTCAATGCCACAAGCCCACAATATAAGAATGACAATGTGCTGTCTCGGCGTATTGAAATTAACAAGCAACCTGAAGCCCCAAAGCATTCAAAATGTATATAGCAAACTGGCAACGATTTTTTTTCGTGGCTAATGCTTGATTGCAAATGCATCTATCTATATGTTCAGATTATGGGGGTGAAGATGCTTTTTTGTTGGTAAAAACATTAAATTCTTATTAAATAGTAGTACTTGCATATCAGTTGATCATTTTGTTCTCTATGAACAATGATCGTATTGAAATTGGCTATTGTTTTTCTCCAACAACTTAAATTTTTTTTTGTGCAAAATAATTGGTGCATACAACTCAATCGTTGTGCACCTAGGCAAGTTTTGGCATGTCATATGAGATGATCTCACAAGTTTATCGTTCCAGAATTTTATCCCTATTACTTTGAGAATGTAGAAGAAAAGACAGTCACATAACAGCCATCTAGTTGATTTTCTGGTCTAGAAGAAATGACAACCAGTATGCATTTGATGTTGAACAAGTTACCGCATTTGAACAGCATACTGTAAAGGGGACAATGTCGAACAACTAGATATTCATCTTTGTGTTTTCTGTCTCCCCCATTTCAGCGTGGATGAACGGTCTGGAGATCAGATCGATGGAGGTGGACACCGGCAGGGGGAGCCTGATCCTGTCGGCGGGGGTCTCGACGCGGTACATCTACTCCGGGTACCAGAAAACCCCCGCGGCGACGCAGGAGGCGGAGGCCTGGGAGGCGGCGAAGAAGGCCAGCGGCGGCCTCCACTTCCTGGCCATCCAGGAGAGCCTCAGCTCCGACGGCTGCGTCGGCTTCTGGCTCCTGCTGGACCTGCCCCCGCCGCCTGTATGATGGATGATCTATCCGGACGCTAGTTTCTTTCTGTCGTGGATTTCATCTTGAAAAAAATCACTGTAGCATCGACGTCTAGTGCTGATAGTAAAAATTACTTTTGGGAATCAGTATACAGAAATTCAGAGAGGAAAGTATAAAGGAATGTTTGAACTTTGAACAGCCTTGCAGGTCGCAACAACGCTTTGTTATTGATTCCGCTGATGGCCCAACGGTACCATCGGCCCGAGCTCTAGGCGGCCGCCTTCCTCCGTCGCAGGCCAGCCCATCCCGCCCAGCGGCGTGGCGGCCCAGTGTGTGTTTTTTTAAGGAAAGGCCTAGTGTATTGTCGTCCCTAGTTTTTTCACGAGGGGTGCCATGCCCGGCCGCTGCCGTGTGACGCGCTCGCAGCAGCAGCACCACCCTGTGCGCAACCCCGATTCTCGACAGGGTGTCCGGGTGCGGCATACGCTGCACGCTGACGGCGGATTCATCATCCACTACGCTGCCCCGGCCCGGCCCTGTGCGCCGGAGTGCCGGATTATGGCCCCCAGGCCCTCACGCACCGCGCACGACCAGCGGACCAGGCCGGTGCATGCAGCATGCGTCCGTGCACCCGGCCGGCCTCTCTCTATTCTTCAGAGAAAAACGCGGTAGTTGCTCGAAGCTGCTGCTGGCCCCGATCGAGGCTGAGCCAACCAAAGGTCCTGACCGGTAGTCGCGCCGGAGTCCAAACGGGCGGCCGTCAGCCATCTGACCATCTCGTGCAAGCGGCGCGGTGCCGGGCTGCCGGCACGCCCTCTTGGCCGGCGGACAGTTTGTGCTGCTAATCCGCCTGGTCCTACGTATATAGTACCATGCTTTCTGTCAAGTCGGTGGTGTTTTAGTTCTGATTTAGCTACCCATTGGACCTCGAGGAGCAGTATTGATAAGAATAGAGAGATTAGTAAAAAAAAAATCTTCAACAAATTATTCAGAGGGGCCCTGGCACCCCTGACGCGCTGCTAATCCTCTAGTACATATAGTCAATATACATCAATACATGTACGTATTAGCTTTGTATTTTTGAGCAACGCATGTACTCCGTACGTATTAGCTGTTTCATTCCAAACGTTAGAGTACTCGAGGCCCAATAAGAAGCAGTTGCTGCTGCTCCGTTTATTATTGTTTGGATTACGAAGCGTCAAGGCGTCGTGGCTCTGGCTTCCTTCGTTTCTCGCCCAAACGCTGCTGTTCGTCGTCTTATCTTCTCCTTCGCCAGTTCGTCGGACACTGCTGCGCCGCGCTGGTACTGCTGGGCTGGGAGACCGGAGTCCGGACATGAGACGCCACGCCACGCCGCCACCTGTCCAAATTTGACACCCACCGCCGGCTGCCGTCCACCAGCAGCAACAGGTAATCCATAATCATAAATCACTTATTTGATTAACAGTCTCTAGTGATTCTAAATTTCCCTTTCCAATTTCACCATTACAAAGTACAAGTGTTTAATGTTGCAATTGATCAACAATTAGCAGAATTAGAAGATTGATTTAGTTCAAGCGACAGATCCAACAAAAAGTAGATGTGTTTAATGTTGCCCCCCTCTACTTTGTTTGTCTATTGCCGCCACCCCCCTCCGGTACTCCAATCCTGGCTCCGCCCCTGGTTAGAAGGTAGAAAGATATAGATAATGTTTCTTATTCAAATGACAAATAAGAATTTAGAGAGTGAGTTTAAGAAGAGATGCTTTAACTAGCTACCCGCCCGTGGCGGAGCATGTGAATAGTGAGAGATCGACTAAACCAATAGTAGATGGATAGATTAACGATATTTAAATATGGTTAAGTGCAAAAGTCCACAAGAAAAATGTAAGGAGACATGATCCTTTTGGCCTCAGCCAATCAACAGTAGTTGAAATTTATATAATACAAAAAAAAAGAAATCAATTTTTTCGCTTTTCCTTTCAAACGTCAACTAATGTTGACTAGAGGGAGTATCTTTATCTTAGTAAAAGATAGTTAAAAGAAACAATCAAACCCACTCTCGAGGTTTGAAATTATACAACACCAGTAAAGAAGATTCTACGTAGTTATCTTTCACTTTGCAAACAATTATGGTTACAAGTACCATATATACTAGAACAAAGAGTCCTTCTCAAATATAAAATAACAAAAACAAGAAGCAGATTGTTTTCTATGCGGATGAAGAAACATAGTATAATACTTAAACAAAAACGTCTATGCAAAACATAACTAACAAATATATATATATATATATATATATATATATATATATATATATATATATATATATATATATGAGACCAAAGGTTACGGGAAATCAATAGTTTATTAATTGCTATATTATATAGAATTGGTTCGTATAAAACAACAAAAAAACAAAGATTCCATATATGTAAAAAAAAAAAAGAATACATTATCTAGGTCCGCGCACTATATTTGTTTTGGCTTCTAAAAACGTGTCGTTGCAAAAGAAGAGAGAGGGTGTGTAGGTGTAGGCGTCTAGCTCAACCTCAACGTACGTAGCTTGTGCACAGCTAGCGTCCTAGGGAGCCCCCTTGGATTATCCGTTCGTCCCCGCGAACGGACCGTGGAAATGGGCAATCACCCGCAGCGCCCAACAAACATAACGGTCGGCCGTGCCCGTGCCCGTGCCCCCTGTAGACATACTACTCCCGTACGCGCGTGCAGTAATGAGACGCAACAGCAGCTACGGAGTACGTGCCAGTCTACGTACAGGCCATGGCTTTGCAGTTTGCACGCAGGAAGGAATCGCATGCAGATAGATGCAGCCCGATCGAGAGAAGTGTACGTACTCCTATGTGGATGTGGCGCCGTAGTACTGCACGCCCGATCTTTTCCCAGTCTAGAAAGCCGTGTGGGCATGTGGCTTGCAGCTAGCGCTGGCTGGATCGATCGATCGATCTGTGACCACTCACACCTGGCGGTGTACGGCCGGCATTGTTGTTGTTGGCTAAAGAGGCGACGAGCTGATCGAGCTACGTACAACTGGCACGTATATAGGCGTACCGCGTAGTACGTACGTGTATGCAAGGGCCTTTGCGTCCTGCTGGCTGCTGCGATCGAAGAATCCTCCTTGGCTGCCGCGTAGGACTGTAGGAGTACGTAGCGGCGTTGGCATTGGCATCGATGGCCTTGTTTAGTTCTCAATTTTTACTCCAAATTTCACTATGCAAAAAGAAGATTTCCATCACATCAAAATGCCGACATATGTATGGAGTACTAAATGTAGATAAAATTAAAAACTAATTACACAGTTGTGTTGTACTTTGCGAGATGAACATTTTAAACTTAATTAATCAAAGTTTAGACAATTTTTACTAAATACAAACGAAATACTACAGACTCGGTGCCCCGAATCCGAAACTAAACACGGCCGATGGATAATCCCATATGCATGCGCGATGCGCCGATCGAATCGGCCATGCATGCATGAACCATCGCATCGACATCCATCTCACCTGTACGTCCGTCCTTCCCGTCGAGTGTGCGTGCGAGGCTCGGCCCCGTGCGTCGGTGCGTGTTGTCACCTCGTGGGCGGCGGTGGGCGGCGCGCGAGGCGATCGAGGGGGGAAGAAGGCCGGAGCCCTTCTCTGCTGCCTGCATCTGCATCTGCATCTGCATCTGCATCTGTATGCATGGAAGCCGAAAGGCGGCCAGCTGCTGCCCGAGAGCCCGAGCGTAGTACGTGATCGAACCAAAGCGTGCATGCAGCGGCGACGCGATGTGTGAGGGGATCGGAAGGCGTATCTCATCTGCTGTCGAAGAAGCATCTCATGCATGCATCTTTGTCAGCGGGCGGCCGGCGCTACTGCTGCTGAATGCTGATGGATCGATCGATGGGCGATGGCTACTGGCAGGGGTAATCTCAGCTCAGATCAGCATAAGCTGGTTCTCTGCTCATCTAATGCATGCAGTGGACCAGTGGCAGTGCAGGCAGCGCGCGATCGTCAGCTACTAGTTTAGCTTGAGCAGCCAGGCGCCCAGACCTAGTGCGAGTGTGAGACTGAGCAGAGCCTATAGTATACTGTACTGTGTGTGGGTGTGGCTACATTATATATATTCGCACACTACACGTACTCGTAGCTGCATGCATGCATGCAATGTAGAGTACACTGTGTGCATGCATGCATAGGACGATCTAACGGAGCACGGCAACCCGGTCTGTCTCTCTGCGTCGACCTCTCAGATCATGCATTATACTTCGATATCTGGATGGAAGTGGAACTACAATGCACAACGTACTATTCCTAAATCCTAATACCACTGCATCTGCTGTGTTAGACGCCATAGCGACAAGTTATCAGCTAACCTTCACACTTGAAAGCGTGGATTAGATTTAACAAGATGCATGATATTTGTTAACGAGATTCAACTCATGACTACAGACGCTTCTCCCCAATACCAACAACAGTGCCCGCTCTTAAACATGAGCATTCGGGCCGCCCGGCTCGGCACGGCATGGGCCCGGACCAGGCACGGGCCGCCTGGGCTAGGCCCAGCCAAGGCACGACGTGCCGCCGTGCCTAGCCGAGCTGGGCTTCGTGCCTGGTCGATGGTCCCGGCACGGCACTACGGGTCGTTTTCCGTGCTGGGCCGGCTCGAAAAGCCCGACCTTTTTTGCAAGTCGGGCCGCCCCGAGGCCCACCAAATGCCAAAAGCGAGCCACAGAGAGCAGGAAGGGGACGCAGCCGAATTCGACCACGGGAGGTGGCGGCGGCCGCCCCATCGGCGCTTGGGGCCGGATCCGCGGCGGCCAAACAACGAGCTTGAGGATGCCACGCTTGCCCGAGATCCGTCCGTGGAGGAGGTTGATGGCAGAGCGAGGCAGGGAGCTACGACAGCCGACATCGGGGAAGAGGGAGGAGGAGCCGCAGAGCCCTCGTACTCGGAAGAGCGGAGGCGGAGCCGAGGGAGAAGGCGCGGGCAGAGGTGGTGGGCTGGCGGCGTCGGGAGAGAGAGGCTGAGAGGGGCGTGAGCTCATCGCTGCGACGCTGTCTCGCACGGCTTGCGTGCGGGGCGGGGTGGGTGTATGGTGGATTGGGGAAAGGAAGTTAGGCTTAGGGGGAAGGAGGTTGGTGGGCTCTTAGCAGGCCAGGATGGTCACCGGCCCGCCACGCCTCTCACCAAATTGCGGGCTATGCCGAGCCAGCCCACGTGCCTGGGGTGCGGCCCAAGCACGGCCCTGTGTACCGGGCCGGGTCAGCCCGGGCCCACTCGTGTAACACCCCGGGTGTTATAGTGCTAATTAATCTGCCATGTCATCATAATGCATCGCAAAGCATCCCTGTTAGGTTAACATTGTTATGCATCAACTAAAACGAGTTTACTTAATTAGGTTGAATGTGTTTCTCTGTGGTGTGCTCCGAAATCGAAAACCCTAATTTTGAATATCACCGCAAATGCTTAGTCCATGCCCTGCGTAATTTGAGGTGCGCGACTGTGTTGCACACTAGTGCCAAATGTAGGGTATGAGCTCAAGTACAACATCTAAAATGAAGCTCCAAATTTGAGTTTGAATTGGAGTCCCAAAACTTGTCGCGAGTTTTCCGATTCGAATTCGAATTCAAATCTGGGGAGAAATGTAAAACAATTTCGAAAGTAAATTGGTCAACCAAGAGTGACATTTGGTCAACTATGTCATGTTGGTCCAAATGATGCCTTTGGGTGAGGTTTTGATCACTAAGTAATCACAAATCAAAGTAGAAACAAATTCCAATTTGAAATCCCTCCGAAAACCCTAAATTTCAAAATCCTGTTTTACCCCTTTTGAAATAATTCAAAATCTAAGCAAAATTTGGGAAAAAGTTCAAAACCAAGTTTGTAGAACTTTTCAAGGGCTACAACTTTGGTGTTTTGAGTTTTCAAAGTTTTAGTGTAAAATGTGGAGTAATTTTGAAAATAAACAAATTTCAGTTTTAAATCATTTTTGTCCTCGAACTAAGATTTCAAAATGAGGCAGAATTTGAAAAAGTTTTGAACAGAAAAGTTGTAGGTCTTGTTGAGATATACAACTTTGATGTTTGGAGATTTTGAAGTTTCAATATAAAATCAAAAGTAATTTCTAAATTTCCAAATCTGAAAAATGTGTCCCTTTTTGAATTTAAACTCAAATTTCAAAATCCAAGCAGAATTTGAAAAAGTGTTCAATATCAAACTTGTAGAGCTTGAAATTCTGAAGATTTCATACATTGGAAAATTTTCAAGCTGTTATACAAATTTGAAAGTAATTTGAGAAAACAGTTTGAATTTCAGAGTTTGGGGGGGAAGCTACAGTACACGACGTATCACCGCCGGGCACCGCGCGGCATGGGCGCCGGCCGACCGCCGCCGTGGCCGTTTCCACGGTCTTCGCCCGCGCCAGGAACGCCAGCGCAACGACGAGCGTCTTCCAGAGCCGATCACAGTGCCTAGCCCTATATATACGTTGAGGTCACCGAGTTCGTCTTTTTCTCCTCCGTTTAGCCGTCGCCGCTGTTGAATTTCGCCGGTGAAATTCACCACCGTCACTGCACCGCCAGCCACTCCCTCTTGCAGCCAGCTCCGCCTTGCCTTCGCGCACGCTTTGAGCCCCGTTGCAGAGCCTCTTTTCATCCCGAGCTAGGTTAGGCCGTTTTCTCCCTCGCGGTGGTCACCGTCGCCGCCGCGATCGAGCTCTCCGTGGCCAGCCCGTCTCGGTGAGTCTCTGGCTTAACCGCTTCATGTTCAAGGTCCTACTCGATGCTGTGATGCTCACCGCGTTGATGGTTTTCCTTTTTGTGTCCTGTGTTCGTCGGAACAACGCCTTGTCGCCACCGTCCGGGTCGCCCTCACCGCCTCACCGTCGACCGGGCACTCCAGGCCACCTCTACCCCCACCAAGTTCGTCAGTGAGATCACGGTGAGCTCCTGAGCGTGATGCTCGCTTGCTTTTAACTGCTACCGCCATGGCCGTCGGGAAGGGTGTTTGGGAAGGAGAGCCTTAGCTTTTAGGGTTGCAGATGGTTCGCGGGGATGGTGGGATCATGTTGATCACTTCGGTTTGTCGACCGAGGCATCGGTCGTCGGCCGGTCACCGCGGGCGAGCACGCGGACGCGAGAGAGAGAGAGCGCGCGAGCGAGAGGAAGAAGATGACAGACGGGGCCGCACTGTCAGAGAGAGAGGGAGCGAGGCAGGCCGGCTGAGCGGGCCGCTGGCTGGGCCGGTCGGGCGCACGAGCGCGCGGGCGCGCGAACGGGCCGTTGAGCTGGGCCGGACCGCGGGAAAGTTAAGAATCGGCCCGATTTCGTTTTTGTTTTTCTTTTTCAAATAAATGAATAGTGTTATTATTTGTTTATTTCATTAAAAATTGTGTGGAGTTCCAAAATTCTTGAAAATTTTTGTGTAAGCTTCTCAATGTATAAACTATCTAGGAAAAATATTAAATCATGAATTTGAATACTTTTTGCAGTAGAATTAATTGGTTCCAATAAAGATTAAATGCAACTTCCAGTAATTTTAATAATTAATTTATTTATCCAAAAATTATGAAATTTATTATGGCACTGTTATAAATCATTGTTAACCCATAGAAAAAGTTTAAGCTTGTTTAGATAAAGTTTGATCAACTTCTAATTATGTCCTAATTATTTAAATAGTAAATAAATGTTAATTTGAGAACTTTAAGTGTTGTGTGCCTTTTGATTAAGTGATGTCCTTAGGTCACTACCCTTTTGTGATCTCTGGCACTTTAATTTCATGACTGAGCTCGTTAGTAGCTTGTTAGGTTAAGAGCTGGTATCGCGGGAATTCGTCGCTGCTAGTTAGTAGGTTTTCTGTTTACGACTGTACCGTGAAGGGAAGTTGTACTCGTATCGTAACCGTGGCATGTTATCATCAAGCATCATGTTTATCATCGAGCATCATGTTAAAGCATGTTATGTATTCGTGTAGTCACCGCTTTCGAAGAAGCCGAAGTCGTCGAGCAGGCCTCCGGAGAAGAGCGATCGTCGGCAGGTTCCGAACCAGACGGAGGAGTTCACGAGTCTGAGTCAGTCGTCGTGTCAGAGCAAGGCAAGCCCCGGTGCATTTAAACCCTACCTTGTTATTTTACAAATGTTTTAATATTTATATTATGGTTTATTGCATTAAGTAATTAGGAGTTGAGTGATAACCTAATTGCTGCATTACCATCCTTGATTATTACGATATTAACCTTGATACCTGTTTTATGGAAAATGCGTAGTATGCTTCGCTATGCTTAGAAGTTAAGCTTTTAAATGAAATGTTTACATAGCCATGACGGCATACTTAATGAATAATGAAGTATGAGAATGAACTTGAAAGATCGGGTGGGTGGTTTGGCCACTGCTAACATACATTGGGAAAGGAGTCTCAATGTAGTGTTTCCGCCTTGTCAGTTAAGGTCCGTTCGTTGTAAGCCTGTTGTGTTCGAGAATTTGCAACTAGCTTCATGCCTTGGGTAAGCCCAACATGTTAGTGATTCCATTACGAGAACGTCTAACCTCGCACTGGGAGTGGAGAGATGGCGGGAGTAACGTGTACCCTCGGGGCTAGAATCGGGCCGGGTTCGAGGAGTACTGTACTCTCGGGTGGCGATGGACACGTTCTGGTTTTGGGAGATCTAAATGAGGGTTGATATATGCAGATTCGGTTCTACATATGTCGTGATGTTAGGGATCCCCAGCTGGGTATAATCGGTTCGAATCGTCGTTGCTCCTCGGTTATGGAGACTTGATCACCTGACTTGCATCGTAGTTAAGAACTGGAATGAAAGAAAGAATGAGAAAGGGTTGGATGACAATTACTTTGATCTAGATTAGGATCACCTAGATTTGGTTAATGAACCATCAATGGTAAAAGTAAAATGTTGAAAATAAGGACTTACCTTAGTAAGCTTTTCTGCAAAAGAAAATCTTGATTCTAGATTACCCGTACCTTGATTCCCTAAAGCTAGCATGCCCTTGGAGTCTTTGTCTTAGTCGGGTAAGTCTTGTTGAGTACTTTTGTACTCAGGGTTTGTTGAACCCCTTGTTGCAGGTGCGGTTTATGAACAAGTCTGCTTCGAGCCTTGTTGCATGACCGTCGTGGTCGAAGAAAGCGACGACGAGTAGACTGTGTGGCCTTTGGGCAAGGCATCTCGTTTGGGTGATGTAATAAAGTTACTACCGATACTTCTCTACTAATGGTTTGTAATAATGTTACATAAGGTTTGAAGTTTAAAAACTGGTTTGTAAACATATGTTATTGTAAGACTTCCGCTACTTTACTCTGTTGAATATTTTGAATAAACTGTTGTAATATTGCAATACTCCTGTGATTGGATCCTGTTCGGATGAAAGCATGCCTTTTAAGTTATGGTGAACATAAGTACGACTGTCAGAGGTCATTATGGCAATGACGTGTACTTGTGGGCCATCATAATTAGGAGGTTCTATGACAGCTGGTACCAGAGCATAATCACTCGAGTTATTGTAGTATTACTTTGCAAAACTTCAAAATGATTTGGGTCAAACAAACTTAATATTGATATTTTGGGTCCAAAAATTGCTTTTGCTTATCTTAATCTATTCTATAGTTTCCTTAGCTCATATTTGAAAGCTTCGTAGTGAAGTACCATGTATAGTGCCCTATGTTATAAAGTTTGCATGTGTTATTTAATCTTTCTGTTAGATCGTAAGAACGATGCATGCATCATGTTTAATTAACCTGCTTAAGTTACCTTCCCTTTTAAAGTGGTTTGGGTTAAGTAAGGTTCAATCCTATTCATGCTAACCTTCAGATCCCCCTATCTATTCTCATCATCCTAATTCTATCTTGCTTTAGGATGGCATGTGTGAAGACAACTCCTCGCAAGAAAACGGGTCCGCAAGGAGTGCCGCGTCATCAGTTGGCCGCCAGAGTTGATGGAGCAAGCAGTAGCCGTAATCCGAACCCGGATTCGGAATCAGAGGTTGCGAGGCTTACATCAGAAGTGGAGCGACTGAAGCGCAATATGCGTTTTTGGAAGCAGTTCCAGAACGAGTCTCTGGAAAAGGAGACAGAAGCCAGAGCTCGTGTTCGTCAGTTGGAGCTTTATGTGACACACCTGGAGCAGTACAATACTGTTCTGCATGAGGAAGTCCATAGGCTAAATGATCTGATGAATCCTAATCATCAGCCCCAGGCAGTGGAAGATGATGTTGGTGCCGTGATTGTTCCAGGTGTAGAGGACAATGATGAAGATGAACCCATGATGGAAAGTGGGGATGATGCAAGTCATGTTACTGGTGCGAGTGCTCTAGAGGTTGAAAATGGAGTGATCGTGATCAGCGATGATGATGAGGAGTGAAGTGTTGACATGGATGGTTATGTAATATAGTAGTCTTTCCTGCTTTTTAAGAACTTTAGTGGGTAGTTTCTTGCTTGCGAGCAAGTTTGTAATGAAATAATGTAAGATAAGTTTGTATGTGTATACAAGTACTATACTAACTGCTTTTTAATTCAATAAAGCGATGTAAATAAATATGGTTTGTGTATAACAGATGGACGGTACTGGAACTTCCCAGGATGGGGATAATACTCTGAATCCCCCACCGTTTCCACCCACCTTGGCAGAGGCTATTGCCGCTTTGGTTAATGCCACTACCCTGTTGGCTCAGAATCAGAATCAAAATAGAAATCAGGGTCGTCGAGGCCGTAACAATGGAGGGGAAACCACCTATGTGGATTTCACCGATACCCGTCCACCAGTGTTCTCAAAGGCAGATGAGCCGCTAGAGGCGGATGACTGGCTCCGTACCATGGAGCAGAAGTTTGAACTGTTACAGTGTACAGAGCACCAGAAGCCCGTGTTTGCAGCGCAGCAGCTTAGAGGTGCCGCAGGGGCGTGGTGGGCGAATCTGGTCGCCGCACGGCCTGCTGGCCACCGTGTCACTTGGCAGGAGTTTCGTGAAGCCTTCAGAGCACATTATATTCCAGATGGTGTCATGGCCATGAAGCTAGAGGAGTTTCTCTCGCTGAAGCAAGGGAACCAGACAGTTCTGCAGTACGTGGGTAAATTCAATCATCTGTCCCAGTATGCAGCAGAATATGTGAACACTGATGCGAAGAAGAAAAGCTGTTTCATGAGAGGTTTGAGTACCAGAATCCAGGAAGCATTGGTCACCTGTTATAATGCTACATACCATGAGATAGTCAACGTGGCTATTGCGTCAGAAGAGAAGTCCCGACTGCACAAAGAGTCGAAGAAAAAGAAGCCAGTGTTTTCAAGCCCGTCTGGCGGCATTAAGAAGCGCCAGAAGTTTATTTACCACCCTCAGAACCATTTCCGCCCAACTTATCGTCCACCGCAATACCAAGCTCAGCCGCAGACGTTTTTCCGTCCTGCCGCAACCCCGCAGTTTACACAACAGCCGAATGCCCCTGGTATTCGAAACCAGACTCCAGCCACCCATAACTTTCCCTGCTACAATTGTGGAAAGCCAGGCCACTTTTCAAAGGACTGCCCGTATCCAAGGCAGTACAATCCCAACTATCCCAGAGCTCCCGTACCACAACAGCAACAACCTCAGAGCAAGAACAATAATCTGAATGTTCAGAAGGGTAAGGGTGAGAAGAAGAAGACCGGACGTGTGTTCTACACTCAAGCAAGTGCAATCCCAGAGGGAGAACCTGTTATGATGGGTATGTTCCCTGTTGCTAATCATCCAGCAGTACTGTTATTTGATTCAGGTGCATCGCATACATTCATAAATCGCACCTTTATTGTTAAGCATGACATTCTAATTTTGGGAACACAAGAAGATTTCTTTATCCAGTCGCCCGGGGGACGACTGTGTACTAAGGAGATGGTACGTGACGTACCTATAGAGTTAGGTGGGCATATATTCCCTACCTCAATGATAATATTACAGAAACAGGATATAGATGTAATCCTGGGTATGAATTGGATGTACCAAAGAGGAGCCCTTATAGATGCACTGCACCGAACTATAAGGTTGAACCTGCCAGATAATAAATCTCATCTTCTTATCCAACTTCCTATCCCAAAGAGGACCGTTGAAAGGATATGTGCAACTTCAGTACAAGAGGTTTGTGATATACCAGTAGTCTGTGAATTTCCAGATGTGTTTCCAGATGATCTACCAGGTCTGCCACCAAACAGAGATGTAGAGTTTGTGATTGAGTTAAAACCGGGTACTGCCCCAATATCCCGGAGAGCTTACAGAATACCACCCAATGAATTGGCAAAACTCAAGGATCAACTGCAAGAGTTACGTGACAAAGGTTTTATCAGACCCAGTTCCTCACCATGGGGATGTCCAGCTCTGTTTGTTAAGAAGAAAGATCATACTTTAAGGATGTGTGTTGATTATCGACCGCTAAATGAAGTAACCATTAAGAATAAATATCCGTTGCCGCGCATTGATCTGCTCTTTGATCAGCTTGCGGGGGCAAAGGTATTTTCAAAGATCGATCTTCGATCAGGGTACCATCAAATCAAGATTCGACCTGAAGATATCCCAAAGACTGCATTCACCACCAGATATGGGCTGTATGAATACTTAGTTATGTCTTTTGGTCTCACCAATGCACCGGCACATTTCATGTATCTGATGAACTCAGTTTTTATGCCGGAGCTTGACAAGTTTGTGGTTGTGTTTATTGATGATATTCTGGTATATTCCAAAAGTAAAGAAGAGCATGTTGAACATCTCAGAGTTGTTCTGAATCGTTTGAGAGATCATCAGCTGTATGCCAAGTTCAGTAAATGTGAGTTTTGGTTAAGAGAAGTGCAATTCTTAGGCCATGTGTTGTCAGCCGAAGGAGTAGCAGTAGATCCTGGCAAGGTGAAAGATATTCTGAATTGGAAACCACCAATTTCAGTTCATGAAGTCCGAAGTTTTCTAGGAATGGCGGGTTATTACCGTCGATTCATACCTGACTTTTCAAAGGTAGCCAAGCCAATCACAGAGTTGTTGAAGAATCAAACTAAGTTCATATGGTCTCCAGAATGTGAGAGAGCTTTTAGAATTTTAAAGAAGTCATTGACAACTGCTCTAGTTTTGGCACAACCAGATATAGAAAAGCCATTTGATGTTTATTGTGATGCCTCGGGTATTGGCCTTGGTTGTGTATTGATGCAAGAAGGCAGAGTCATTGCTTATGCCTCGAGACAGTTGAAGCGCCATGAAGAACATTATCCGACACATGATCTTGAACTAGCAGCTGTGGTTCATGCATTGAAAATATGGCGTCATTACTTGTTAGGTAATACTTGCCACATGTATACAGATCACAAGAGCTTAAAGTATATCTTTACTCAGGCAGAATTGAATATGAGGCAAAGAAGGTGGCTTGAATTGATAAAGGATTATGATTTGGAAGTACACTATCACCCTGGAAAAGCAAATGTTGTTGCTGATGCACTCAGTAGGAAGAATCATTACAATTGCATGACTGTGAAGCCAATGGATTACAGCTTATGTTACGAATTGGAAAAGTTAAATATTGAAATAGTTCAACAAGGTCAGTTAACTAATGTTACAATAGAATCAACAATCAAAGATCAGATTGTGTCTGCTCAGAGAACAAATTCCGGAATAGCTCATATCAAAGAAAAGGTTAGAACTGGTCAACAGACAGATTTCAGTATTGAGAATGCAGGTGTGCTGTGGTTTAAGAACCGGCTAGTGGTCCCAAAGATTTCAGAGTTACGTCAGCTCATCCTTGATGAAGCACATAGTACAAGGTTTTCTATTCATCCAGGGAGTAATAAGATGTATCAAGATTTGAAACAAAGATTCTGGTGGACCAAAATGAAAATTGAGATCGCCAAGTACGTTGCCAGATGTGACACTTGTTGTAAAGTGAAGGCAGTACACTTGAAGTCAGCAGGAATGTTACAACCCTTGCCTATTCCATCCTGGAAATGGGAAGATATCAGTATGGATTTCATTACTGGGTTACCCAAGACCTCAAGAGGCTTTGATTCAATTTGGGTCATTGTGGACCGACTGACCAAGTCATCTCATTTTATTCCAGTTAAGGTGGACTATTCTGCTATAACTTATGCAAGAATATATATTGCACGAATCCTGAGTCTTCATGGGGTACCAAAGACCATTGTATCGGATAGAGGTACGCAGTTTGTCAACAAATTTTGGCGACACCTCCATGAGTCTCTGGGTACAAAACTTTTGCACAGTACCGCTTATCATCCACAAACAGGGGGATAGACTGAAAGAGTAAATCAAATTTTGGAGGATATGTTAAGATCCTGTGCTCTCACTTATCAAGATCAATGGGATGAATGTTTACCTTTAGCAGAATTCTCTTACAATAATAGTTATCAAGAGAGTATAAAAATGGCACCGTTTGAAGCATTGTATGGCCGCAGGTGCAGAACTCCAGTGAATTGGTCAGAACCGGGAGAAAGATGGTTTTTCGGTGTTGATCTTGTGAAACAAACAGAAGAAAAAGTTCGACGGATCCAGAATAATTTGAAAGTTGCTCAGTCTAGACAAAAGAGTTATGCTGATAAAAGGCGTAGACCTTTGATATTCCAAGTAGGGGATTATGTTTATTTAAAAGTATCACCCATGAAAGGAGTTAGTAGATTTGGAGTCAAAGGCAAACTCGCACCACGTTATATCGGTCCTTTTCAAATCATTCAACAATGTGGAAAGGTAGCATATAAGTTAAAGTTGCCTGAACAACTGTCCGCCGTGCACAATGTATTTCATGTATCACAAATGAAGAAGTGTCTATAAGTACATGATCAAGTGGTTGATGTTGAGGGGGTTGAACTTGAACCAGATTTGACATATTCTGAACATCCTGTCCGAGTTCTGGATCAAAAAGATCGTGTTACCAGAAGTAGAACAACTAAATGGTACAGAATACAGTGGAATCAACATTCAGAAGAGGAAGCTACCTGGGAATCTGAGGATTACCTGTTGGAGAATTTCCCGGAGTTCTTTGCTTCTATCTAGGTTGCAATTTCTTCTTTAAATTGTAACCTATCCTTTTAAAATCTTTGTAATGCAGAAAACCCCTACCTGTTTTGTAAACAAGTCTTGGGCGTGTTCGCTTGACACGTTTCCTTTTCCATTACTTAACTCAAGGCTTTAAATCTCGGGACGAGATTTCTTTAAGGGGGAAGGGCTGTAACACCCCGGGTGTTATAGTGCTAATTAATCTGCCATGTTATCATAATGCATCGCAAAGCATCCCTGTTAGGTTAACATTGTTATGCATCAACTAAAACGAGTTTACTTAATTAGGTTGAATGTGTTTCTCTGTGGTGTGCTCCGAAATCGAAAACCCTAATTTCGAATATCACCGCAAATGCTTAGTCCATGCCCTGCGTAATTTGAGGTGCGCGACTGTGTTGCACACTAGTGCCAAATGTAGGGTATGAGCTCAAGTACAACATCTAAAATGAAGCTCCAAATTTGAGTTTGAATTGGAGTCCCAAAACTTGTCGCGAGTTTTCCGATTCGAATTCGAATTCAAATCTGGGGAGAAATGTAAAACAATTTCGAAAGTAAATTGGTCAACCAAGAGTGACATTTGGTCAACTATGTCATGTTGGTCCAAATGATGCCTTTGGGTGAGGTTTTGATCACTAAGTAATCACAAATCAAAGTAGAAACAAATTCCAATTTGAAATCCCTCCGAAAACCCTAAATTTCAAAATCCTGTTTTACCCCTTTTGAAATAATTCAAAATCTAAGCAAAATTTGGGAAAAAGTTCAAAACCAAGTTTGTAGAACTTTTCAAGGGCTACAACTTTGGTGTTTTGAGTTTTCAAAGTTTTAGTGTAAAATGTGGAGTAATTTGAAAATAAATAAATTTCAGTTTTAAATCATTTTTGTCCCCGAACTAAGATTTCAAAATGAGGCAGAATTTGAAAAAGTTTTGAACAGAAAAGTTGTAGGTCTTGTTGAGATATACAACTTTGATGTTTGGAGATTTTGAAGTTTCAATATAAAATCAAAAGTAATTTCTAAATTTCCAAATCTAAAAAATGTGTCCCTTTTTGAATTTAAACTCAAATTTCAAAATCCAAGCAGAATTTGAAAAAGTGTTCAATATCAAACTTGTAGAGCTTGAAATTCTGAAGATTTCATACATTGGAAAATTTTCAAGCTGTTATACAAATTTGAAAGTAATTTGAGAAAACAGTTTGAATTTCAGAGTTTGGGGGGGAAGCTACAGTACACGACGTATCACCGCCGGGCACCGCGCGGCATGGGCGCCGGCCGACCGCCGCCGTGGCCGTTTCCACGGTCTTCGCCCACGCCAGGAACGCCAGCGCAACGACGAGCGTCTTCCAGAGCCGATCACAGTGCCTAGCCCTATATATACGTTGAGGTCACCGAGTTCGTCTTTTTCTCCTCCGTTTAGCCGTCGCCGCTGTTGAATTTCGCCGGTGAAATTCACCACCGTCACTGCACCGCCAGCCACTCCCTCTTGCAGCCAGCTCCGCCTTGCCTTCGCGCACGCTTTGAGCCCCGTTGCAGAGCCTCTTTTCATCCCGAGCTAGGTTAGGCCGTTTTCTCCCTCGCGGTGGTCACCGTCGCCGCCGCGATCGAGCTCTCCGTGGCCAGCCCGTCTCGGTGAGTCTCTGGCTTAACCGCTTCATGTTCAAGGTCCTACTCGATGCTGTGATGCTCACCGCGTTGATGGTTTTCCTTTTTGTGTCCTGTGTTCGTCGGAACAGCGCCTTGTCGCCACCGTCCGGGTCGCCCTCACCGCCTCACCGTCGACCGGGCACTCCAGGCCACCTCTACCCCCACCAAGTTCGTCAGTGAGATCACGGTGAGCTCCTGAGCGTGATGCTCGCTTGCTTTTAACTGCTACCGCCATGGGAAGGGGGGGTCAGCCGCCTTGCCGTCGTCCCGAGCCGCCATGGCCGTCGGGAAGGGTGTTTGGGAAGGAGAGCCTTAGCTTTTAGGGTTGCAGATGGTTCACGGGGATGGTGGGATCATGTTGGTCACTTCGGTTTGTCGACCGAGGCATCGGTCGTCGGCCGGTCACCGCGGGCGAGCGCGCGGACACGAGAGAGAGAGCGCGCGAGCGAGAGGAAGAAGATGACAGACGGGGCCGCACTGTCAGAGAGAGAGGGAGCGAGGCAGGCCGGCTGAGCGGGCCGCTGGCTGGGCCGGTCGGGCGCACGAGCGCGCGGGCGCGCGAGCGGGCCGTTGAGCTGGGCCGGACCGCGGGAAAGTTAAGAATCGGCCCGATTTCGTTTTTGTTTTTCTTTTTCAAATAAATGAATAGTGTTATTATTTGTTTATTTCATTAAAAATTGTGTGGAGGTCCAAAATTCTTGAAAATTTTTGTGTAAGCTTCTCAATGTATAAACTATCTAGGAAAAATATTAAATCATGAATTTGAATACTTTTTGCAGTAGAATTAATTGGTTCCAATAAAGATTAAATGCAACTTCCAGTAATTTTAATAATTAATTTATTTATCCAAAAATTATGAAATTTATTATGGCACTGTTATAAATCATTGTTAACCCATAGAAAAAGTTTGAGCTTGTTTAGATAAAGTTTGATCAACTTCTAATTATGTCCTAATTATTTAAATAGTAAATAAATGTTAATTTGAGAACTTTAAGTGTTGTGTGCCTTTTGATTAAGTGATGTCCTTAGGTCACTACCCTTTTGTGATCTCTGGCACTTTAATTTCATGACTGAGCTCGTTAGTAGCTTGTTAGGTTAAGAGCTGGTATCGCGGGAATTCGTCGCTGCTAGTTAGTAGGTTTTCTGTTTACGACTGTACCGTGAAGGGAAGTTGTACTCGTATCGTAACCGTGGCATGTTATCATCAAGCATCATGTTTATCATCGAGCATCATGTTAAAGCATGTTATGTATTCGTGTAGTCACCGCTTTCGAAGAAGCCGAAGTCGTCGAGCAGGCCTCCGGAGAAGAGCGATCGTCGGCAGGTTCCGAACCAGACGGAGGAGTTCACGAGTCTGAGTCAGTCGTCATGTCAGAGCAAGGCAAGCCCCGGTGCATTTAAACCCTACCTTGTTATTTTACAAATGTTTTAATATTTATATTATGGTTTATTGCATTAAGTAATTAGGAGTTGAGTGATAACCTAATTGCTGCATTACCATCCTTGATTATTACGATATTAACCTTGATACCTGTTTTACGGAAAATGCGTAGTATGCTTCGCTATGCTTAGAAGTTAAGCTTTTAAATGAAATGTTTACATAGCCATGACGGCATACTTAATGAATAATGAAGTATGAGAATGAACTTGAAAGATCGGGTGGGTGGTTTGGCCACTGCTAACATGCATTGGAAAAGGAGTCTCAATGTAGTGTTTCCGCCTTGTCAGTTAAGGTCCGTTCGTTGTAAGCCTGTTGTGTTCGAGAATTTGCAACTAGCTTCATGCCTTGGGTAAGCCCAACATGTTAGTGATTCCATTACGAGAACGTCTAACATCGCACTGGGAGTGGAGAGATGGCGGGAGTAACGTGTAC
This sequence comes from Saccharum hybrid cultivar R570, assembly GCA_038087645.1. Lineage (NCBI taxonomy): Eukaryota > Viridiplantae > Streptophyta > Magnoliopsida > Poales > Poaceae > Saccharum > Saccharum hybrid cultivar. Next base: position 7,277,444 of record JAQSUU010000198.1, read on the forward strand.
CCTCGGGGCTAGAATCGGGCCGGGTTCGAGGAGTACTGTACTCTCGGGTGGCGATGGACACGTTCTGGTTTTGGGAGATCTAAATGAGGGTTGATATATGCAGATTCGGTTCTACATATGTCGTGATGTTAGGGATCCCCAGCTGGGTATAATCGGTTCGAATCGTCGTTGCTCCTCGGTTATGGAGACTTGATCACCTGACTTGCATCGTAGTTAAGAACTGGAATGAAAGAAAGAATGAGAAAGGGTTGGATGACAATTACTTTGATATAGATTAGGATCACCTAGATTTGGTTAATGAACCATCAATGGTAAAAGTAAAATGTTGAAAATAAGGACTTACCTTAGTAAGCTTTTCTGCAAAAGAAAATCTTGATTCTAGATTACCCGTACCTTGATTCCCTAAAGCTAGCATGCCCTTGGAGTCTTTGTCTTAGTCGGGTAAGTCTTGTTGAGTACTTTTGTACTCAGGGTTTGTTGAACCCCTTGTTGCAGGTGTGGTTCATGAACAAGTCTGCTTCGAGCCTTGTTGCATGACCGTCGTGGTCGAAGAAAGCGACGACGAGTAGACTGTGTGGCCTTTGGGCAAGGCATCTCGTTTGGGTGATGTAATAAAGTTACTACCGATACTTCTCTACTAATGGTTTGTAATAATGTTACATAAGGTTTGAAGTTTAAAAACTGGTTTGTAAACATATGTTATTGTAAGACTTCCGCTACTTTACTCTGTTGAATATTTTGAATAAACTGTTGTAATATTGCAATACTCCTGTGATTGGATCCTGTTCGGAGGAAAGCAGGCCTTTTAAGTTATAGTGAACATAAGTACGACTGTCAGAGGTCATTATGGCAATGACGTGTACTTGTGGACCATCATAATTAGGTGGTTCTGTGACAACTAGCCACTGGGCCAGGGCTTGCTCATGCCGGGCCAAAAATGAGGGCTTCGTGCCATGTCGTCGTGCTACAGGATGCTCATCTTTACTCACTCTAGGGTCTGGCAATGTGTCGTTGCTCTCCTGCGAATTTGTCGCTATGTTGTCATCAGTGGCGGAGCTTGAGACAAATTAAAGGGGGGGGGGGCGAATTTGAAAAAAAAACAGTGAACAGTATTTGACGCAAGAAATGAACCGGCAATGCATATAATATCATTAATATATACATTCGTACTTATATTAATCAGTGGCGGAGCGTGAAGAGGAAACAAGAGGGGGCTAAAAAATATTTTAATGGCAATTATAGTAGATAGCAGCAATATGATGTAGGCTCTTCTATCATTTTCTGTTTGTTATCTACAGCCAGACTTGTCCCTCTCCATGCATAGCTTCACAAAAGCAGAATTTTATAGAGCAAAAAGAAAAAACAATATAATATACAATGGCAAAGCATGGAAGGAAGGGGGGGCAGGTGCCCAGGTTCGCCTCCATGAAGCTCCGCCAGTGGTTGTCATGCATGGTTATAACAGCAGCCCTCCTCTCATATTTATGAGGAGACCGGGTCAACTCCAACTCCATCCTATACTGCCAAGTACAACTCTGAATCATAGTCTAACCAAACTCGTATATAATATTCGATACATATCTAACATGCATGCTAATTTGCATCACTAACTAGTAGGATGTGCTTGTATATTAAATAATCTCTCAGTCTGTGATAGCTTAATTATATCTGAGCGTCTGGTCAAGCTGAAGTACAAGCAAGATTTGATAGGTCAATGTTGCTGATCGATGAATGTACATAATCAAAGCACATGGCCCGCTTTGCCCAAATAATTGCTCCGATCCCTGCATGCCTAATGCTCTCCTCTATGCACTGACCTAAACATGCATGATTCACCCATAATAGGGTAACAGGTAACTGAAATCAAGCCGCCCTTAAACCAGCTAGCTAACTCTGTCCAGAGGAGCCTAGTAAGCAGCACTGTAGCAGGCTAGCAGCAGCTATCTGTACGTACTCCTACGTACGTACCGCCGTCCGGCACGATGATCGGCTCGCGATCGGTCAGTGTATATCACGACCGTGACTGTACCGGCAGCTAGACCTGGTGGTAAGGACGCGTTCATAAATTCGCCGGGTACGGTTTCCACCGGAAGGGAGCCAGGGCACTGACCAGATGAGCAAATGAATGTGCACCATGCATGCGGTCTCCATGATCTTATGCCGATGCCGACCCCTTAAGCCTTCAGCTAGCGTTTTGAGCATTCAAGATAGACATGGATTCTCACCAGTTTTCAAAGCCCAAGAAAACACAGCAGACAATGAGAGCCTGCCTCTGCCTGCTAGCTCTGTGCATGCATGTGTATGAGTGTGTGTGTCTGACTGAGATCGGGAGGGAAAACACAGAGAGGTTTCAAGCGGGCAATGGCGCGGCCCTGAGTCTGTGCGCGCGCATGAGAGAGGGATCGATCAGCGGCCGGTGTGTAAATGCAAGGGCCAAGGCAGCAGCAGGAGCAGCAGCAGGGCATGCAGAAGAGGGAACAGGGAAGAGAGAGGCAGCGAGCAATGCGTTTGCATACGGAGAGGAGAGGAGAGGAGGGAGAGAGGCCGGCCGGGGCATGCATGCATTGAAGGAGGGGCTCTCATCATAGCTACCCAATGGCGCACCGGCCATCCATGGAACGATATCGCATTTAACTTTGCACGCAGGCAGCTCTCAGCCTCGGCAGCAGCAGCAGCATGCATGGTAGTGTTTGCTATGGTGCCATGCCAGAAAGGTGCAAGTCAAAACGCAGGCGATCGATCCACACTCACATTATCTACCCATCTCCGGCTGAGTCCCCAAACTTGGGGCCTCTCTTCAATACTCCTACTAGCTTCGTGCATGCATGCATGGATCGATTCTCTCCGCACCTACAGACAGACACTGCAGTCACTGACGTGCATGCACGGGACGATCACAGATGTCGTCTCTCTCTCCCTCTCTCCTGCCTGCTCCTCTGGTTTGCGTGAGTTTGTAGCAAATAGATGTGATGTGATGCACCAGCTAGTATGTAGTACTATACTACCTAGCCAGTAGCCAGTAGCTAGCTGAGAGGTAGAGCTAGCTCAGCTTCCTCACAGGCAGAGAGAGGGAACGAGAGGCTGATGAGAGGCCGCAGCAGCATCCCCCTCCGATCCTGGTGGCTGATGTGTGACTATCCCTTGTTTAGTTTCCCAATTCTCCCCCATATTCTACTATGTAAAAAGAAGATTCCTCGTCACATCAAAATATCGGCAAATGCATGGAGTACTAAATATTGATGAAATCAAAAACTAATTGTACAGTTTTGTTGTACTTTGCGAGACGAACATTTTAAGCCTAGTTAGTCAAAATTTGGATAATTTTTACCAAATACAAACGAAATGCTATAGGAATTCTGATACAGTATTTTTTCTCTCCAATTCTCTCGTCTAAGCGAGGCCTATGCATACGACTGCAGGCAGTACGGCCTTTACACCTGCGCTGTAACACTCGTCGTTCAAACCCTCATGTCACGAGTCACAGGCTCACAGCAGCTAGTAGCAGCAAACATTGCTTGCTTCTCGACCATCCATCGCTATATATGCATGGTGTACCTCCCGTTCTCTTTTCTTTCACAGAAAAACACACAGCACCAATCTCAGCTCACCTCTCTTCCAGTACTACATACTACAGTTATCTGATCTTGCACTGAGTACGTACGTACGTGCAACACTCGTACAGTCACTCATACATACAGGGCCTGTTTAGTTGGTGATATTTTTTTGGTTCGGCTACTGTAGCACTTTTCGTTTTATTAGGCAATTTGTGTCCAATCATAGACTAATTAGGCTTAAAAGATTTGTCTCGTGATTTATAACTAAACTGTGTAATTAGTTTTTTCTTTCATCTACATTTAGTACTCCATGCATGTGCCGCAAGATTTGATATGACAGGTACTGTAGCACTTTTTGGGTTCCTTTTTGGGAACTAAACAGGCTCACAGTAATTCAGAATTCCGTCCAACCAAGACGGATTGGGCGTGCGTACGTACGTTCTACGAGCTTCGTACGTACATACGGCCGGCCAAAAGCTTCGTACATGTACTACGTACGGCTATGGTGGCGGCGAACGAACAACAAAGCTCTCGATCGGCCGGCCGGTCCCCTGCAGCTGCATGCAGCTAGGAGTTCCGTGTTGGGCATGGCCGATTTGTCAACCGCCGTCCGCGGGTGGTTTGGATGGCATGCATAGCAACATTTTGTGGCCCGTCGTCCGCGGCCTGCGGGCATGCTAGTTACCACTCCCCGAAATGGTGCTGGGTCGCCACTCCCCAGTCGCCACCATCTCATCACGGCAACCCAAAGAAAACGCATGCATGTGTCCGTTACTCCATTAGTTGGGCATGCTGGTGTGCAATGCAGCAATGACGAACTAACCGCGCAGCTAGCGCAACATTGTCATGCTAGCTGGACCAATTCCATTGTGTTTCTGAATGCGCAAGATTCCGCTTTGAAGAGGAGCTCCTGCAGATTTTATCCGTAGCTTGCATGGACGCAGAATTCTAGCTCGCTCTCTCCACTCTCGAATTTCGTTCATTGGAGGGCACACGCGTACACAATGCAAGGAGCTAGGGAACTCGAAAACCATGCTGCAGATTCGGTCGTTGCGGCATGCACGTAAATGGAGAGCAGGGATGGCCTGGTGGCCGGGACCGGGACCCCATGAATTGAAGCTCTTTGCAGCATTGGCAATGGCCTCACTCTGATGCAAACGCAATGCCAATGCCAAGCGAATTGAAACATGCATGCATGCGAGCCTCGCCTGATCGTCGCCATAACTCGAACGCGCAGTGCCGGTACAGTCACGCTAGCTGTTGCTCCGGCTGGCAACGGGCAATGGCGCAGCGCATGCTGGCCTGCGTATGCGTCCAAACCCGGCTCAGCGTCCGCCGTCCGGCCGGTCCGAGCGCCGGACGGAGGAAAGGCGTTTGTTGCCGTGTCCATAAAGAGGCACTGCACCTGCACGCTGCTAGCTAGCTTCACCAGGCCTCTGCCTGTTTCACCTTTATGCGGTCCACGTGAGGAATCAAGGGCGCTGTCTACCCGATCAACAACTTACGTTCTGTTCCTTGCTTGTAGGTGAGTTGCTGAAAGATAGTACTAGTGCTAGACCGTGCAAGTGTGTGCTATGAGCCCTCCTTTCTCTTCCCAAACTCCCAGCAACTCTTGTGCGCAATCAAGCTGTCGATTATAAGAGACTGTACCTTCAACAGCCCTACCATTTGGGGTCTTTATGCGATCCATTTCTCCCAGTATGTAATGCACAGTTGGCTAAGATCTAGCCACGACTTATTATAAATAAAAAAAGTCACTATATATCTATCATTTTTTTCTGCAAGAACTAAGACAGTGATGTCGAGCTTGTTCGTTTGGGCTAAAAATAAGCGGCTGAAAATATTGTTGTCTGATTTATGTGAAAAAAAAATACTGTTGGTTGACTGAAAATAAACGGCTGAAAGCTCAAGCGAACAGGCTGGAAAACTGAAGAATCGGATAAAGATTTTTCCTGTCCTGAAATTTGGTTGTGGAGCAGTGCAATGGAGCATTATTGCTCCTTTCTTTTTTTTCTTTGAAACGAAAAGACAGAGAGAACAAACTGCAGGGTTGCATTTTTTAAACCGGACGCCTGCTTCCTCCCTTTTGCCTCCCTCCCCGAGTCCCCCCGGCCATAACTCCACCGGCACCGCGCTCTTCCTCCTTCGCGCGCCCGCTATATAAAGGGAGCCCAGCCCTTCTTCTCCACCGTTCTTGCCATTGCCACACCTCTCCTCCCCTCTCCTCTTCTCAGGGCCACCGACAAAATGCCTGCTAGCCACGACTACCCTTGCTGGTTCTTCCTCCCGGTCTGCTGCCCAAGCTTCTCTGCCGCCGGCGACCCGTCCCCGGCTGCCGCAGCCTCCACGGGGCGCCTCTGCTGGATGGCCAGGAAGAAGAAGAAGAGGAAGCGGCTGAAGCCCCGTCGTCGTGCCAGCATCAGCTGCGAGCGCTTCCGTGCTGCTGTACCGTGATGGCGTTATCCTCGCCGAGCTTCTTCTTCCACATCCACTTAGTCTCTGCTTTTCTTGCTCCACGGTTGTTCACCACTGCTGTTGGAATTATTCTTCTAGTTACAAGTCAATCAGCGGTCTTCTTGACCTTGCAAGACTTTTTGCTTGAAGTTGAGTCCCTACAGTCTCGCTCTCTTCTTCTCACGCCTATCAATTCTCCCATCCTTCTCGTCCCCGTCTATCCCTCTTGAGCTTGGAACACTTGCAGCTTAGCTAGTAGCAGCTATCTGCTCGTGTGAACTGTTGTTCGGTGTGCTGGAAGTAAACTGTGTACTGTTCCCTTTCAGCTACTTCCGCTTGACTTGAACTCTCCTATTTGCTGTAATAAAGCTAAGTTTTCTGGTGTAGGAGTATTATTTTAGTCGCCCATTGCCTTTTAGTTTCATCTAGCACTTTACCTTGACCTTGGTCCATGTGATGTAAGTGAAGTTTCTGGTGCTTTTTCAGTGTCAATGCATGCATGTGTTCCCAGATTTCTGTATAACTCTTGTGCTGGTGTATTCTTGGCCCAACTGGGGAAGAACAACAACATTGAGCTGCTGTCATATTAGTTGACACTTGATAGTGACACATCAAGTCGTCATACAATATACCCCAGTTGAGTTTAACTTGTGCCGTTAATTAGCCAAATAACATGCAAAACTAAGAAGAGAAAAACAGGGAACAATATAGTGGCGCATAGGCTGGCGTCCAAACGTAGCAGAAAAGGTACGCACCCGTTGAGCGTTCTCACATCGTGTGCATGCGACGTCCGGCCGTGCAGTGCCCTGTGCGGCTGTGCCCTAGTGCACTGCGTCTAATTGGCCGGCCGGGGACTAGCTGACTAGCACGCTGCTGCTGTACAATGATCGGCCGTATTCAGACTTTCAGAGCGCAGGCAGCACTCCAGCCACCCCATTTACCGCCCCCAGCTAACCCATCGTCGCTGATTCGGCTGTACAATGATCGACCGTCAGTGAGAACAGTGAGAACCGGCCGGCTGCCCAAGGCTCCAAGGCCTAAGGCCCAAGCTGTACGGCCGAAGCGCAGGCACGGTTCGGCCGTGGAAAACCACACCGTACGTTGTGCCGGTGTCGTTTGAACATTCATGATTATTCATTCATGCATGCATCATCACTCATTATCAGTAGTTTGGTCAAGGGCAAGAATAAAGCAAATATCATGCAGTATATTCAGGGGATTCAGTCTACAAGTATGAAGTATGCTGGGAGCGCTCGATGCATCAGAGACAAATATATATAATAATGCTTTGCATCCCATATATATTCCATTCATATACCCAAGTCAGTAACGCATCCTACTATGTGAAAATACAGATTCAATCCGACATAATCTCGTCCTGCCACCATATGCCCCCAGGCTGCCTTGGCGCTAACACCTTAAGCTCAAGTGCCAATCAAGGCCCAAGTCCCTTATGTACAGAGAAAAGGCTGGGAAGAGTGAGAGCAAAGGGAGCGGCGCCCGGGCTTCCAAAGAACCTGGCTCCGGCCGCCACTGTCCTGCCGTGTCATTTAGATCCCTAATAAAACTTCAAGAAATGCAATTCGAGGCATCGTGTAAACGAGTATATATATGTTGTCTCCGTGCTAATTTTTTTTTCTTTTTCGCGATGAAAGAATATAGCCAATTTTTTATTAAGAAAAGTGAATTACACGATGCAGCTATAAGAGAACCCTCATAGCACATCTTACAAACCACCAAGATAGTGATGAATGACCTAGAATAAACATAGAAATAAGAAAAAAAAGAAGAAAGAAGAGCGACGGCGCTCAACACCCAAGACCTACAATTGAGCCTGCAATAAAAATAAAATGCAAGAGTTGCCTACAAGATAGACAAAGCCGTGGTGGCAAAGCATCCACCCTGATAAGGCATAGGAGCATCCAGCAGCAACAGCGGCAAAACATCCGCCAACGAAGACCAAGCGACCACGGCGGCCAAGTATCCGCCAAGGAGAGGGTCCACACGCTCTCGGCAGCAAAGCATCTACCACAGAGAGAACCAAGAGCCAACAACGGCAAAGCATCCGCCAAGAATTCCGCCGACGGCCAAGCATCCGCCAGGGAAGAAGAGAAGACACCCCCTACGGCAGGTATCCGCAGAGAGGAGCGGCCATGACACTCTCGGCAGCAAAACATTTGCCCGAGAGGAGACCAACGACAATGACGGCAAAGCATCCGTCAAATAAAAGATAGCGGTAGCCAGACGACGACGGCAAGGTCAAAAGCTATAGGACAAATCAAGCGAGTAGAATGAAGGCACACACATGCTCAGTGAGGAACTCCAACAGTGGCCAATGGCAGTAACCACGGACAGGGGACAAGCGGCGGGTCATAAGAGATTCTTCAGTGACGCCTTAAGGAAGGAGGTGACGTCCAAGAGTATGACCCTAGGCGCCATCGTCGCTGGTCTTAGAGGCTTCTAAGGCAGGGCTTTCACCCGGAATCCGGAGATGTTGGCGCAGAAGCACGATGTTCAGAAGCGACACCTCCAAGGGGGTATGTGGCGCATGAGGCGTCACTGTCGTCCGCTCGGTAAAAACCGGGCTGAACTTTCACCCAGAAGCCGTGCAACTGCCGCCACTTCACCATGATGCCCATGAGCACTGCCGCACTGCCCCCCCCCCCCCCCCCCCCGTGCGTCGAGCAGCCACGTCGAGCGGGCAGCAGGCCGGTCTAAAGTCGGCCATGGCCTGCCCAGATCCGGCCGACCGGGCAGCTGCCGCTCGCCATCATGGTCCTGGTAGCGGCCGCCGTGGGCTGGCCAGGACGGACAGCAGCCAGCCTGCTGAAGCTCCCAGGAGGCGGCCGTTGTGGGCCGGAGCTGAGGCGGCGAGAGCCCCACACGGCACACGGCACCACTTATGTCGGCCCCGTGGTCGGTGCCCCCTGCGGCACGGATGCCGGCACGGCGCGAATCCGGGGTCGAGGCGAGCAGAGGCAGCCGGATCTACTGCCAACGCATCACCCGCTGGCGGCAGCCGGCCTCGTGACGGTGGCCCCCGCGTCACGGATGGCCCTACGCAGATCCGGGGTCAGGGCAAACAGAGGGATCTGGGCCAGAATGGGCTAAGGCAGCCAGATCCGTCGTCGACGCGGGGGACCGCCGGCCGAGGGGAGCTTGGGGAGGGCAAGTGGGGAGGGGAAGAGAGGAAGCAGAAGAGGGAGAAGAAGCCACGGAGCCCCACCTTTTTGAGCACAGTGCCGCTGCCCGCCATGGCCGCTCGCCGGGTGAGCAGCGGCAGCGACCGGAAGGGCGTCCTGGAGATGTCCTTTGCGGCGGTGATTGAGCGCCCCCTGAGTCGCTGCGGAGGACGACGCGGGGGTCCGTGGCTTCAGACCGAGTCACCCCTTACATTATCGCTAGGCAAACGTTCGCTTCGGTGCTAATGTTTCAAGGGAACTACCCCAATTAAAGCACGCATGCACCTGAAATTTATTATTTTTGTATGAGTTTTTTTTAACAAATAATGCGTTTGAATCTCAAATTTTGTGGTAATGTACATCTATAGATGTACTATGAATGTATATAGTTTCAATTTTTTTGAAATCACCAAAATATGTTTTTTCCCTGGTGTTTTTAAGATTCCGAGTGATCTTGCCACTGAATGTTTTCCCCTATGATATGTGCGGGTGATCTTGCGAGTTAGAGTTGGTCAGGCATTCTTTGGTTTACTAGGGACACAATCCATTCCATTGCATCGTAAATTCGTAATGAAACAGTCATAATTGGTTGATCAAAAACAATGATAAGAAAATGGACGTTTACGTTATTTTTTTTCTCTATGAAGACTAGCTGTGTAGTTGTTTGGAGTTTCAGAGACTGAAGAACCACATTTTACCTTTCCATTTTTCTTTATAATAATAAAGGTTTCGAAATATGGTTGTAGGCCAGTGCACAGTAGAGCATTTCTCCTTTTTTCTTCCAAGAAGAAAAGATTGAGATAACTAGTCCCGCCTACCGGGAAACATTTTTAACAGGACGTCTGCTTCCTCTCTTTTGCCCTCCACGGCCACAACTCCTCCGGGACCGTCCATCCTCTCCCTCTCTCTCGCCCTATATAAAGGCAGGCCAGCTTTTCTTCTCCACCATTCTTGCCACACCTGACCTTGCCTCCCCTCTCCTATGTCCACCAAAATGCCTAGCCCCAACCACCATTCCGGCTGCTTCCTCCCGGTCTGCTGCCCAAGATTCTTGTCTGCTAGCGATTCGTCGTCCCCGCCGGTTGCTGCAGACTCCACGGGGTGCCTCTGGATGACCTGGAAGAACAGGAAGCGGCTGAAGGCTCGTCCCAGCTGCAAGCACTGCGGTGCCGCTGTTCTGTGACGGGGCTATCCTTGCCGAGCTTCTTCTTCTACCACGTCATCTTCCCGCTAGGCTTCTGCACGGTTGTACATTAGTCATTGCTCCATCATCTATTGAAATTGTCTAAAAGGATCTTCTTGACCTTGCAAGACTTTTCACTGGAGGATGAATTCCTACTTAGCGCGCATCTCTTTCTTACGCCTGCCTTTCACTATCTCGCGCCTATCAGTCCTCTCGTCTTTCTCGTGCTCGTCTATCCCTCTTGAGCTTGTAACACTTGCAGCTAATAACTAGCTACACCTAGCTACTTTCGTGTGAACTCTGCTGAAGTTAAGTTTCTCTGAAGTATTTCCTCGTCATGTGCTGCTGTGTATTGTTGCGCTTCAACTACTACTTCCGCATGAACTCTGCTATTCCGTATAAATTAATGGAAGGTTTGTGATGTATTTGCTAGCCGTGCATTGCCTTCCAGCAGGCAGCACTTTATTAATTAGCATGAGCTTTGCTACTCGGTGTAACTATATATGATGGAAGTGAAGTTATTTGTTTCTGATGTACTGTATTTCAGTCATTCAGTGTCAATTGTCATGCATTGCTTGATTTCTGTATCCCTGTTCTCGATCGTGATGTCGTCTTCTTGATTCAAGTGGGGAGAGGAAGGGGTAGTATATATTGAACTGTTAAAACAAAAGTCAGCCCAGCGCCACTGAGCTGAGTTTAACTTACTGCTGTTGTGATAACATGCAAAGTTGAGGGGGGAAATGGGGACAATGGCGCGGGCAGGCGTTGAATCAGAGCAGGAAAAAATGGCAACCGAGATCACGCACACATCTAACTCGCGCGGAGAATTTTTATTTTTTAATCTTTTTTATTTAATATTTTAATAATAATTGCACCTATTTTTTTTTACGAATCTGACCCTCTTGGTCACGCCGGTGCTGCTGGCGCGACCAAATAACGCTATCGCGTCACGTGCATTGGCACGACAACACCTGCCACGTTAGATAACGTTTTCGACGTGGAAAACCTCGTCGCGCCACTCCCGTTGGCGCGACAATATTGTTGTGTCGCGTCACCGGGAGAGACATGACAAGGCACAAACTTTGAAAAATCATAACTCTTCGATACGACGTCGGATGAAGATGATTTGTATATGAAAATTGTAGATCTATAATTTTCTAGTATTGAGTTTTTTCATTTGAGGATGTTCATATGCTCAAAAAATTATATAAAATTTCAGCTGCATAATAATCACGTACTATTGCGCGTTCCATTAGAAAATAGTATCATCTTTGTCCGTGGTCAAATAAAGATACTTTTTATATCAAATTTGTAGCTCTTAATAAGATTTATAATTTTATAGTTTTAAGTTTTTACATTTGATGTCGTTAAGATGCTCGAGAAAATAATACAAAATGTTAGCCTAGGTATACTGCTGAAATTTTATATTTATTTTTTCGAGCATCTTAACGACCTCAAATGTAAAAACTCAAAACTATAAAGTTATAAATCTCATTGAGAGCTAAAACTTTAATATAAAAAGTATCTTTATTTGACACTATACAAAGAAGATATTATTTTTCTAATGCGACAAGAGCGATAGTATGTGATTATTATGCTGCTGAAATTTATATAATTTTTTGAGCATCTTAACATCCTCAAATGGAAAAACTTAAACTAGAAAGTTGTAGATCTCGTTGAGATCTACAATTTTCATATAAAAATCATCTTCATCCAACGTCGTATCGAAGAGTTATAATTTTTTTAAGTTTGAGCTTTGTCACGCCACTCCCGGTGGCACGACAAAACAATACCGTCGTGCTAAGGAGAGTGGCACGAGAAGGTTTTCCACGTCAAAAACATTGTCTAACGTGGCAGGTGTGTCGCGCCAGTGCATGTGGCGGACAACGTTATTTGCTCGCCAGCAGCATCGGCGCGACCAAAAGGGTCAGATCAGCAAAAAAAAATTAGACGTGATTATTATTAAAATATTAAATAAAATAGATTAAAAATATAAAAAATTCCTCGTGCGGTGCCCGTGCCCTCGTGTGCCGAGTCCAATGGGACTACTGGCGGGCACGCACGTACGTGTCGTCCTCAGACGTCAGGAGAGCGCAGGCTGCAGTGCAGCACTGGAGCTATATATGCACATCTCATTGACCATCCCAGCGACCGCGCGTCGTCGCTGATTCGGAAGCACCGAAACAAATTCAATCGCAACACTTGCCAGTGAGAAACAGGCTGCCTGAGCCATATACGCGAGCGGCCCAAGCACGATTCTGCTTCTGACGTGGAAAACCCGCGCAGCCGACGGCCGGCCGCCGTTCATCGGACGCACTGGTGTCCGGCCGTAAGGGCCTCCGTGACCCACGGCCGGGGAAATAAGCAGGACCGTCGATCCCCCGGTAACGGCGCCGGCGCTACTGGCGGCGTATATGCGCGCGCCTTCACGCGAGCTAGCCTGATCCGCTCGCTCGCCATGGCATTGGCACGCAGCAACAACTCGCTCTCAATGCGATCGATGGTAGGCGACGTTGCAGGTTGCACGAGCACACGCTCGATCGGCGTTCCCTTAAGAGCAAAGGCTAATAATTTAGCCTGCTGCCGGCGGCAAGAGGATGTCATGTCATATACAAACAGTTATATAGCCAACTCATATTATGCCTTAGTTGTTTGACGGGCTGTAGTATTTAATGGTTACAGTATAGGAGTACGTGAAATGGGAAATAAACGCCAGCTTCTCGCTCGCAGCCGGCTGGAAAAAGATGTTTTCTCCTTGTATGTTGCGCTGCACTCAGCGAGGAGTTTACCGCCCGCTCTGAATTCTCTCTCTTTACGTGGCTGGTTTTTCGATGACATGGATGCTCCTCGCCGGCTAAAAGGCGATTATTATACCTGCTCTAATCCCTTATGCCTCCCTGCCGCCGAGCGAGCAGCAGCAGGCGCAGCGTGACCGTCCATTAAATACCACCAGCTCTGAATGCATGGCGCGCATGCCGCATGGGGAGGGGGTAGTGATAGTGAGCGTTTGAAGCCCCAACTGCAGCTGCATGCAATGCACCACGCGAACACGCCAAGAGGAGGGAGGCTCGTGCTGGCAAGGCATGCATGCCCGCGGCAGCGACGGCCCATGCATGCGCGCCCGGCCAGCGAGCGAGCGATGGTGACAGGCTGCATGCCGCAAACGGCGCAGGCATGGCCGTGGCGCCCTGTGCGCTGCGCTGCTCGCAGGCTCGGATCCATCGGCGTGGAGCCTACCTACCCCAATTGAATGCCCCGCGTGCGGTGCTGTGCTGTGGATCCAGCGCCTGCGGCGGCAGGATGATCGGTGGCGGACCGAGCATTTTGTGTGTCACTGTACGCGCGCTTGCTGAGGTTCAACCCGGCGGCCCGGCACCGGAAGCGCGCCAGAGCGAGACTTCACGTCGAGCCGCGTCAGGGACGGACGGCAGTCAGATGTGTAAATGCAGTACAGCGACGACGGTCAGCCAAAACGTTCCTACTGTACGTGACACCTCCACTGTGCATCTTCAAAGATGGCGACAAATGGACGAATTTGCAGCAGCTCCACTGTGCGTCTTGTAGATGGCGACAAACAAACGAACGAATTTACAGACGGGCCTTGATTACTTCCCCGACTCGGGGTGGCCGATTCGACACAGTGTCACCCCGAGCACTGTAGCATTTTTTGTTTTTATTTATTAATAATTATCCAAATATTGATTAATTAGGCTCAAAATGTTCGTCTCGCAAAGTACAACAAAACTGTGCAATTAGTTTTTTGATTTTATCTACATTTCGTACTCCATATATGTGCCAGTATTTTGATGTGATGAAGAATCTTCTTTTTTAATAGTAAAATTTAGGGATGAATTCTGGAATCTAAACAAGGCCACGGTGTAAACTTCTGGACGAGCAAAGAAAGCTGCCGATGAAAGGAACAAAGACAGCGCATTAGAGACTGTTCACCAACAGCTCCTCCATTGCTGACCAGACTGATGAGTGTTTCGGGCAGCAGCCAGTACTTGTCGGTAATCATCGGTCACAAAACCATGGGTGGTGCACAACAGCAAGTGGAGAAGAAACAGGACGTTCGCCTGGCGTTTTCATCGCATGGTCAAATTAGGTTTCCTGTGCCGCTGTGCGTGCCTGCAGTTTGCATGCAGGCCGCAGCAAAAATTTACCGCAGGATGCAGGAATAACTTCTCTCCGTACGGCACAGCTGAAAAATCACAAAACCACGCGTATCAAATGGCACTGGCAGCCGGTGGTGTAAGGTTCCTCCTCTAATCGCTGTTACATCGGACGATTGACACGTACATGGAGTATTAAATATAAACAAAAAAATAATTAATTACACAGATTGCAACTAATTTGCGAGACGAATTTTTTAAACCCAAGTAGTCCATAATTTGACACTGTAGTGCTACAGTAACATATGCTAATGACGGATTAATTAGACTTAATAAATTCGTCTTGCGGATTACTAGCATATTCTGTAATTTATTTTTTTATTAGTATCCGAATACTCCATGTGATACCCTAATGTGACATCTCCTAAACTTCAGTCACCAAATCCAAACACCCATAGATTAGCCTACTGTGGAGTCCAGTTTAGGCATAGTAGTTCTCTAACCACACAGCTAGCCTAAAAGATTAAATAGCTTTCAAAGAGGTAATAACTTTAAGAGGCGTTATGTAACTTCTAAATTCAAAAGCTTTTGAAATTAGTTCATGTTTAGTCCATGTAATTAGCATCTAAACATAGTGTTATTTTTTAGCAGGTTGGATCCAAACAAACCTTAAGGCCTGGTTTAGTTCCCAAAATTTTTTGCCTTCACCCATCACATTGAATGTTTGGACACATGCATGGAGTATTAAACGTAGACGAAAAAAAACTAATTGTATAGTTCTCGAGGAAATCGTGAGACGAGTCTTTTAAGCCAAATTAGTCCATGAAAAGCCTTAAATGCTACAGTAACTAACATGTGCTAATGACGAATTAATTAGTATCATTAGATTCGTCTCGCAGTTTTATGACAGACTCTGTAATTTGTTTTTTATTAGTATTCGAAAACCCCTCCCGACATCCTTCTAACACATACGATGTGACGCCCAAAAATTCTTTTCACGAACTAAACGCAGCCTAAATGAATAACCACCTTTCAATTTCTCATAAGAATTTCCTGCGGATAGTTCTTCACAAAGACCTGGACCGCAGTAGGTAAGAAAAGCTCTACTCTCAAAATTTTACCCGGCGAAAGGTACACCCACATTCATGGGCAGTATGTAATCATTGTCCTACCCTGATTCCCAGCCATTACTACAATTCCAGCATATTGAAGACACAAAAGGCGTAGTACAGGACGACACAGTCGCAGGCACGAAAGAAATGCAAGTTCATTCAAACGTTTATACGTGAATAAAATGAGGTCCACACACAAAACAAGGCTGCATGTGAGGCAACTGTAGCCAATTATTAGAACTGCAAAAGGAGAGCATCACTAACAGTTTTGTGGTGACTGGTTGAAGAGCCAGGGACAAAAGGCATTGACGATTCTGAAAGTAGGAATGCAGAATGGAACAGTAGGACTGGCCAACTTGTTGACTGGTCCAAGGGGAGGCCTCGGGCAGTAGATTCAGAGAGGTCCTGGAAACGTCCCATTATCCCTCTGCTCGTTCCATTTCTCAACCTGTATATCAAACAGTAAGCTTATGATTATTTCAATGAAAGCAAACACAACTAATTGACAAAATCAAGGAGAAAACACAATACACTAAATAAGCAAATAATCAAACACAAGAGACCATTATGGCTACATTACAGGGATACAATGTACAAGGAACCATTAGAAAATTAATGTTAAACGCTTGACCAGAGCCAATATAGCAAATTTGAAGCATTCTGATATTCAGTATGCGTGTCATTTAAACTGGATTCCAAACTTGGAAAAAATATAATGCTTCGGTATGGTACAGGGTGGAGTAAATCTATGGTAGCTTCTGAAAGCCAAATAACGCATCTGATAACCAATTGAAGGCTGGCAATAGTAGTCAGCTGTGAACAATACTAAAGAAAGCTTCAGTTGCAAGAAGGTATGTAAGACTCCTTCCTGAACTAATTTGGAGTTCAGCTGGAAACATCACATGTTATGCTATAATGACACTCCACCGAAGCACCGACAACAAATAATTTCAATTTTATCATTCCAACGGTCCATTGCCTCCATTACGCAAGGACGCTTTTTTGCCCAGCACCTAGAAATGTTCATCAAGGACAGGAACACTCAAAATATATCATTCACTGCACATATCATAAGGTCTTGCATGCATCTCTAACTGGTGATGACCAGAAGAGGAGGGGCCAAGACAATATGGAGCAAGTCAAGGTAAATGTGTAAGAGCATCTCCAACACATTACTTGTATCTCCCACAATACCAAAAATATGCAATATACAGGATTGTGGTTGCTCCAACAGATTACTCATCCTATCCCCAATACCTAAAAGCTTTTAAGTAATTACTCAAAATACACCCCCCACCCCCCTCCCTCCCTCCCTCCCTCAAATTTAGGAGATCCACCCTCTCTCCCCTATCCACTTTAAAGGTATTGGCAATCCGTTGCTCTAAGAACCTCTTAATGTGTATCTGATGGCAAAACAAGTGATGGTAAATGTGTAGATATCCCCCTCATGATTAATAAAAAGAAGTTAAGGCAAATACACAGACGCCTCCTTCTGATGCACATGCCTCTACAAGCATATCCATGACCATAAGTATGGCCTACTAAATGACAACTAAAGAATACGGTCACTAAGAAGGGAAATGTTATTGAAAAGCTAGATCATGCAGAATTGGAGTTGATTAATAAAATTCTGACCGATAACAAACCATTGGCTGGGTCATAATTAGAGATGGCAATGGGGCCCCCTATCCCCAATTCCCCGCGGGGAATTCCCCTATTAGGGGACAGGGATGGGGTCGATTTTATCCCTGTGGGGACTCAATTGGCAGAGAAACAGCCCCCGTCGGGTCTGGTGGGGACGGGGATGGTTATCCATCCCCCGACCACGATCCCTGCAAACCCGCCCCACTAAGAGTATGAAGTAACGCAGCCTCTGATGTCTATCTCAAATTGGCCCACCAAGGCCCATTATCGGCTTCAGTATATATTCCGATTTGTAAACCCTAAGTCCAGGACATCCCCAAATCCTCCAGTCCTGCAGCCGCCACCCAACCCAAGGCGCTTTGTGGGCATGCCAGCAGCAGCTACGTCGCGACCCGCAAGTGCGGTGACCGGCGCGGCAGCACCTCCGACCAACACCCAGCCCGTGTAGGCTCACGTCGCCTGTTCCATGGCCAGCCCTGTCTGGCTGTCCCACAGGCTCACGCTCCAGTTCATCACTCGATGCTCTCTCTCTACTCTCTCTTTGCTTGGTCTACAGGAATGCTCTCTCTCTCTCTTTGCTTGGTCTACAGGAAGGCAACATCTAGGTGCTGAGCCATATTAATTTTCCATTTGTGAGATCCACGCATTGTGGTTCCGCCTAGGGAGTTGTGGTTGTGAGCAGTGGTTTGTAAACTACAATCCTATGTTGCAAGATACATTTTTTTGGCATTATTTGTGCTTTTGGATTGTTGATTTGAGAACAAAACGTCCCCCGTGAGCCTTAGCGGAGACTGGGACAGGGAAAATTTAGCCCCGTGGGGACGGGGATGGGGAAGTAATACACGGCGGGGAATTCCCCGTTGCCATCTCTAGTCATGACACCGAACAAAGATAACTTAAGACTGCCACAAGCAAAACTTGGTGCTGACATCCAAGTTGAAAAAAGTTTTAAGAAGCAAAATATTATTCAGGGCACGGGCTTTTACATATTAACTAGATAAATCACACATAGCAACGTAATACGCCCACTGAGACATCCTGATAAATTCATGATTTGCAGAACCAAAATAATAATAAAAGAAAACATGGTGCTAAACCAATGAACAAATTTTGATCAACACTTAGACATATATATGCAAGTTTAGGGCATAAAATTTGCATCAGTAGATTTGTGTTCAAAATGCCTCTTGAGACGATATTGATTTTTTAGCAAATTACAGCATACTATAAGAGAAATGAAGGGTCACAATCTACTTTGTATGATTTGTCCTCTGGTCAAATATGCTTATCATTTCACGACGGAGGGAGAACTTACTCGAAAGGATCAGCTAAAAGAAAAATAAATACTCACCCATTCTCCAGGGCAAAGGGACCTGTAGTACTTGGCAAATTTTTCACAATCACCAGCATCGTCCCCTTTGGCATTCACGCACCTGAATTCCGTGAGAGGTGCAGTCATTGGTAAGAAAAATAGGAGTGTGTTGTTTTGACTAGCAAAGTTGAAGCACAAAACGCTGAAAAATTATAACTCATTAAGGTTACACATAGTATGCGGTCATACCTGTGGTACTCGATGTAGCGCGTAAAACAATGCCTTGTTTGGTTTGTTGTAGGGAAGCGGAAGTCAGCAGGTGCTGTTTTTATCTCAATCTGGCATATGAACAAATAAATGAACTTGTGAGTGAAGAGAAACAACATAAACAACGCACTTCTGAGAGTCTGTCATAAATAAAACAAAGGAAAACAAAGAAGCAGTGAAAGAAAATATTTCATAAGATCAGACTATTTGCATAGCGAAACTGAAATGACAGTACTTCCATAACAAAAACTGGACTTCACGAATCATGGCAGCGTAGGAAAGATTAGTTTTTCTCGATTTGAAGAGTTTGGTAAAGTTTGTAGATACTAAATGATGAAATGGATAATACAGGAAGAAGTCAGGATGAAACCAGACTATTATATTAATTACAATCAGCAATATACATAACCAAAAATTGTAGAGGTTAACATATGGTCGAAGCTAGAAAGACAGTAACAAATGCAGCTTAATAAAAAAAAAATCATTCAGATTCGAGGATGCATATGGCAGTACCATAATAGGCAGGCCAACGATTACTCACAAAACAAAAGTTCCATGATATATCAAGGAAAATACATGAATAAGAATAACTAGAGAGTTGAGACAATATCATTATTTCAATCTGACATGCGCCAAGTTGGAGACGTATATTAGATCTAATGCCAGAAATCTCATGCACACTATGTTGTCTTCCCTCTACTTTCCCTGTATATCTAAAAGACGTTGTGTTCCTTCCACTGGTCCCTGGAAGGATGCCGATCAAATGTTTGAACACAGTGTTGTTATGGTTCAGAATTGATACAAGCCTACGATATGTTCTCATCAATCTGATAGGAGACACGGGAGCAAATTGTATCAAACACCAACCCTAACCGCCCTGAATCTGTAGCCGCGTATGAGGAGATACATCCTCGCATTTCTGATCCCAATCAAAACAATACCGTAGCTGATAAAAAAAAATCATCTACGATCCTACGATGTCTCGCATCTCCGCCACCTATTCGGCCGGAACAGACCGGAGGCATGTGCCGGCGGCGCCCTGACGTCGGGTACGCAAGGCCAAACCTATACCGTAATAAGGACCAGGCGTCACCAGATCCAAGAGACGGAGCGGAAGGGCCTACAAGGATCGCGATCTCACCTCGGCCATCTTGCTGGAGAGGGGCTCGACACAGCGGCGGGTTCACGGCGTCGCGCGGCGGAAGGGCGGAGGGGGTGGGTGTTGGCACTTTCGGCTGCCGGTCGGGTCAACCTCGATTGGCTTCTGTTCTCGGAGACGAGAACGAGAAAGACCGGAGCCCCAGCGTCCGAAAACCGCGGCTGTTCCGGCCCATCTGGCCTGCCAGCACAAGAGGTAGCCCTTCGGCAGCCCGCGTGGCCCAGCTCGAAACCGGGCCGGTTGATGCCGGATTCCTTAGGATGGGCCTCTGAAGGCCTGCTTTGCCGCCTCTCGTCGTTTGGGCTCTCCCATGTGTAGGACGTATGAGCGCACGGAACACCGAACAGCGAACACGCAGGAAATTTGGACTCTGCTGCCTTTGGTGAATGCTGATCCGTATAGCATAGAGTCAGCCAGTCCGTGACCTGTGAGCGAGGGAAGTGACCTGACTGGATCCACCCACATCCTGATCGCCTCGCAGTCCCAGCTGCTAGCGGCACGGCACGGGCACACAAAAGTCCAAAAGAAAACAAAGGCACCTTCAAAGAGAGACGGAAGCCCTTTTGACCTCTGCAAGTGCAGAGACAAAGGATAAGGACGTCACCTCACCTAACGGAATCACGTCTGCCACCGTCCAACGGCATACTAGATGCCTAGCGGTGGCGCGTAGTCACTAGCGACACCTCCACAGCCCACAGGTCGCCACCTCGGCACGGGGACGCGCATCCGCGGAGTGCGGAGAGCCGCACGTCCAGGACAGGAGGTCAGCACTACCCACCCGAAGCAAAGCGAGACTGCGAGACGCGGCGACGCGCGGGCGGTGGCCCACCTGTCACCCACCCGCGCGCTCGCGGGGGGAGATGGCACGCAACGGAAACGTGAAGAAAGAGGACCCTGCTGCGTCTGCGTGCACGCGGTCCACCGCATCCGTGGCCACTGCCGCGCCGAATCCGCGCACCGAGCGGTCCAGTGGACCTGGTGCCGCCGCCTCTACGCGACCCGGATCCGATAGCGGCCCTATAAATACGCGGCCTGGCCCGTCTCTCCTTTCTCATCGCAGCCCCACCGCGTTTGTTCGTTAGAAAAGGAATCGATCCCCCTCATCTCTTCGTTGCGAGAGAACTCTAGGCCGCGCCTCCTTTTTCTTCGGTGAGAGGAGAAGAACAGGGAGGAAGGAATTTCTTGGCTCCCCGCCTTCGGGTTGGGAAATCTCTCGACTGACGAGCAGCAGAGCAGAATTTCTCGAGGTCGCTGGTTGCAGCGAGGTCCGGGCCTTCGTGGGATTGTAAGAATCTCTGCTCCCCACCTGTTGTTTGTTGTGCAATCTGATCCAGTATGATGTTTGTTTGGTCTGGTCTTTGATTATGCTGGGTTTCCTGAGAAACCCTAATCCCCTGGTACATGTAGATGGTTAGGGAATCACTACCTGATTTGTGACGGAGGATGGTTAGGGAATTACTAGTTAATTTGTGACGGAGGATGGTTAGGGAATTACTACTTAATTTGTGACGGAGGATTAGATAGGAGATGGGGATTATATATTTCCATGGTACCTATATTTCTTTGCTATGGTGTTAAAGGATCATTTAATCATCTCAATTATTCGTTTCGTCGGAGAATATGCTAATTTATATTCCTTTGCTACGGCCTTAAGGATCATTTAATCATCTCAATTATTCGTTTCGTGGGAGAATATGCTAATTTTGGATATCCCTCTGGCGTCTGGGTTATGTGCATGTGTTCTAGTTTCTCTGATCTGTCTAAGCGGTTGTATCAGTGTCATAGCCTTTGTCCAGCCCGTAACTTTGATATGGATTGTGTCTGTATAGTGTATGCCTCCATTATAGATTATTGATTTCTCAATTATGCTTCAGTTCTTATAAGAAGTTCCTTTTCGTCCGTTGTATAATTATTAATTTTCTTTTGTAATATATATGTGCCCTTAAATCCCTACAATCTGGAGAAGTCTTAACTGTAATCTAAATCACTAGTTCTTCAAAGATACTAGTGGAATTGTTCTCTGTTGTAATATATGTACGCCCTTAGATCCCTACAATCTGGAGAAGTCTTAACTGCAATCAAAATCACTATTCTTCAAAGATACTAGTGGAATCGTTCTCTGATTTTATGGCTCATGACATCTGTTGAAAAGATGGATATTTCCTTTCCCATCATAATAACTCAAAACAGTTCTCATCAGTTCTTTGGTTCTTCTCTGCAGTGAAAATTGGATGTTCTAATGGAGTCCAAGGGTGGCAAGAAGAAGTCTAGCAGTAGTCGTTCCTCCCTGATGTACGAAGCTCCCCTTGGCTACAGCATTGAGGATCTCCGCCCTGCAGGCGGCATCAAGAAGTTTTCCGCTGCTTACTCGAACGTATGTACTGGGCAATTCCCTTCTTTCTATGTTTAATTAATTGCAGTTCTTATTTATGATATGGTGCTTATAATGGATCGTTTCATCTCTTGCAGTGCGCGAGGAAGCCATCTTGATAGCTCTCTCGTCAGCCCCATCCTAGTAGCTTAGAAACCACCTGCATTTTCATTTTGATCTTCCTAAAATCTCTCTGGCTAGCTGCTTTCCAGTGACCAAAAGATTTCAAGAAACCACTTCCTGTCTTCCTCCCCCGGCTGTCTGTCATCTTGCTCTGAAACAATGGCAGTCCTGCAAGTTGCTGCTGCTGCCCCTCCCCCTGTCTCTGCGATTGGGTTTGAGGGATATGAGAAGCGCCTTGAGATCAGCTTCTCTGAGGCACCTGTCTTCGCTGACCCCAATGGAAGGGGACTCCGTGCACTCTCGCGTGCCCAGATTGACTCTGTTCTCGACCTTGCACGGTGCACCATTGTGTCCGAGCTCTCAAATGAGGACTTTGACTCTTACGTCTTATCTGAGTCAAGCCTGTTTGTCTACCCATACAAGATGGTGATCAAGACCTGTGGGACTACAAAGCTTCTGCTCGCTATTCCGAGGATCCTTGAGCTTGCTGAAGAGCTCTCGTTACCACTTGCTGCAGTTAAATACTCCCGTGGGACATTCATATTCCCTGATGCACAGCCTTCCCCGCACAAGAACTTTGCTGATGAGGTTGCCTTCCTGAATCGCTATTTTGGTGGCCTCAGGTCTGGTGGTAATGCTTATGTGATTGGTGATTCTGCAAAGCCTGGGCAGAAGTGGCACGTCTACTACGCCACTGAGCACCCTGAGGAGCCTGTTGTTACTCTTGAGATGTGCATGACTGGGCTGGATAAGAAGAAAGCTTCTGTCTTCTTCAAGACCTCTGCTGATGGTTACACATCGTGTGCTAAGGAGATGACCAAGCTCTCTGGTATCTCGGACATTATCCCAGAGATGGAGATCTGTGACTTCGATTTTGAGCCCTGTGGCTACTCCATGAATGCTGTTCATGGCCGTGCTTTCTCGACCATTCATGTGACCCCAGAGGACGGCTTCAGCTATGCAAGCTACGAGATCATGGGCTTCAACCCGGCCTCTCTGTCTTATGGTGACCTGGTTAAGAGGGTGCTGAGGTGCTTTGGCCCAGCTGAGTTCTCTGTTGCCGTGACTATCTTCGGTGAGCGGGACAACGCAAAGACCTGGGGGAAGAAACTGGATGCTGAGGCCTATGCCTGCAGCAACATGGTTGAGCAGGTGCTTCCGTCTGGTGGCTTGCTCATCTATCAGAGCTTCACTGCTACGGGTGAAACTACCCCTGGTTCGCCGAGGTCAGTCCTGGATGACTTCGCTGGTGACATTGTCAAGAATGGCTCAGAGAGTGGTGAGCCTGATGCCCCCTGCTGGGAAGCTGATGCTGTGGATAAGATCGAGGAAAGAGAGGTCAAGAAGATGAAATGCTGATTCCGTCATGCTCTATGCTGAAGGTTGACGACAAATCAGATTTAGAGTTGCTGCCCCTGGTTATCTTGTGAAGCAGCCAAGCCAGATTATTTATGCTACATAACCTGTGCTATTGTGATGTGGCACATGCTTATATTTGCAATAAAGAGCTCTAGGTGGTTAGCTTTGTCTGCCACAGTGAGCAGTGTACCCATATTGTGTTTCTGAACTGTATGAGTCTAAATAAAGTTTCTGTTTGGTACAATTTGAATGATGTCTTTTCATGTGATCTGTTGGCATCTGCTTTTCATGATTCATGTTCCTGGGTGACATACCAGTATAACGTGACTAAGTTACTTGCCCTCTGATTATTTCATTCGAAGATTCTTATATTCAATCTGGGTGATGACTTCGTTTCTCAGCATGCTATTTAGTCCTTTTTAAAGGAAATGAAAAGAAACCTATATGTGTTACGAATAATAATAGATTAAAATAGGCATCTAAATTCGACTCACGAGGACTTGGGTGGTATAGATTTGGAATTGTATTGCGAAATGGTCATCTAAATCTAGGTGTCACTGATACTGATAACTGACGTTTTGGATTTGGAAATTTGGAATCGGCCAGGCCGCTATGCCACATGCCAACCTGTGGTTGTGGAGGGTACTGGGGACGTGGTCATCTCCTCAGACAGCATCGCCCGTGGCCACTGCTTGCTCTGGAATCAGACAGATTGAGATGGGGCACTCATCGTGTTCGCTGGAGATGGGATATTGGGGGGCAGCTTGCCCGGCAAAGTTGATTGCATTATGCGAGACCACATTTAGCGTCTTCTCGTGGGGACGTACGTGGAGCTTTTATCTGAACTGAGCCGCGAGGCGCATGGTGGTGCCGGGATGCCGGCTGCCGGGTAAAAGACGATTTTGTTTGTGCTCCCTTGTTCTCGAGATCTCTACTGCCGGCCTCGGGAGTCTGGAATTTTCTTGGGTGGAGAAAACTAACAGAGAACGAGCTCAGCGTTAATCCGCAGCAGGCTCCAACTCCAATGCGACCTGCCCTCGTCGGCGACCAGAGGAGGGCCGTGCGAGGATTACCTTTCAACCAGTCAGTTTCCTAGTTGCGCAACGTTAATCACCTTGTG
Organism: Saccharum hybrid cultivar R570; assembly: GCA_038087645.1. Taxonomy (NCBI): domain Eukaryota; kingdom Viridiplantae; phylum Streptophyta; class Magnoliopsida; order Poales; family Poaceae; genus Saccharum; species Saccharum hybrid cultivar. Next base: position 7,302,396 of record JAQSUU010000198.1, read on the forward strand.
TCAAACTGATGGTCAGCTATGCGCTCAAGCACGCCTAGGCCGCTAGGACTTTTGCTCTCGTTGCTTGCTGATACATTTAATAAATGGGGGGTAGCATTCTCCTAGAAGGGTAGATTTGGGTCATGTTTAAGCCATGTGAACAGGGACTATTAAGTTTTGTAACATCATCTCACATAAAAGGGCAGCCGCAAACATTACATGAAGCTCAAACGTTTGTTTCATCAGAAAATTTGTGTACATGTTTCCGCAAACTACCACCTGTAAACTGACTGAATTCCCTATGAAATCAAATAATGAATGTTGCAGTTTACAACAACATAGATGAGCAATGTGAAAGAATCGTTTCCAACAAATGCATGTAAAGAATGTACCCCATGAAATTATTATACAGGACAAGCTTGCTCTTTCAGCAGGGGCTCTAAAAGAAGGGCAGTCAGATATCCGCAGCAGGAACTTCACTCATCGACGTTGGCATGCTTGTTGAGGATGCCACGAGGGATGTTCTCTTCTTCTTGCGGGCCCAGCATAGCCGGCTAATTTTCCTTTTGCTTCTCAGGTTAAAAGAGACCTCTATACAGTTGGTCCAGGGTAACAAATGATTTATTGGCTTCAATCTTGTAGCTTCTTGTTGTGTGGACGAATTTTCTCGCAGCTGCCCTTGCGGTGCTGCAGTAGCAAGAATGCTTTGAATTGGGTTCTTTATTTGGCTGCCCAGGTATCCCTGACAGTTCACTGCCTCGCAATGGCACTTCACTTTTTCTCCAAAATGCACAAACCTATAAAAAAAAAGCAAATAATTGTCGCTTAAACCAAACAGGATAAAATGCAGCCCAGTTTCAGAGAATGTTCTGTGGCCTCTGAATATAATGCTGGCCAGTTGAAAGCTGAGGAAAAGTATGCCAATGTCTGGGTTAGTGAACCCAAGAGCAGTATAGCTGAGAGCCAAGACCAACAAAATTTTTATCTTGATTTCATGCGGGTAAATGTGGAAACATCCACAAGTCTACAACAATTTCACCACATGAAACGGGCCATGCATAGTGTTAAAAAAATGGGCTATCTATAGCATCTTTGAAAAGTTCAAAAGCTAGTTGGACTAAAGAGAAGTCTAGTCTTATCCTGGCCTATGCTTGTAAGCTTTATTCAAAATTTCACATGACCAAGTCATTGAAAGGGGACTTCGAGGTGCATGCAGGTCATAGAGCGAAAGAACCTCCAGAAAGTTAATAAAAGATATCGTAGTCTCTGGTACTAAAGTTTGCACGTATGATTCACCACACAAAAAGGTAAAGAAATAGTGCTAAGGCCTGAGGTTTTAGGTGGGGAAACTATTTGTCGGGTACCGGAATTAGGGGTACCCAACCCTACGAAGAAAAGGAGCCAACCCCCCGAGGAATCCACGCCCTGAAACCCCCTAAAAAATCGAATCAAGGCTCCTACTACACCGACACGCCGAGCCAAACCCTCGACTGCGTTCCGACTTGCACGAGGCTCGCTCGACGGGAAGCCTCGACCCCAGAGAATCTCCGACTCACACGACCCAGGGTCAAGCCGGTCGGCCCCCTCTCTCAGTCACCTACTCGCTGACAAAAGCATTTAATGCCACCACTTCCACCTACGTGGCTACAGCGCCACAGGCATGGGAGCAGCACCCGCGTCTGATCCTACTTTTTACCGCATGTCCCGGGATGGGCAATGAAAAGTAGCCACTATTCACACCATGGCGAGCACTGTCCGACCATCATGCCCCGGGATTTCTGGGGCTCGGCCTTATCCGTTTCTCGTCGACCCCCCTCAGCTACGCCCCGACCCGGTCTCGACTGCCATCGGTCAACAAAGGGACCACGTCCGTACGTCGACCACAGGGAATCGCACGTCCTCTACAGCACCCACGATGTTTCACCGTCCCGTCATCGACATCACCACGACGCCCCAAGGATGGCCTGCATGCACCGGGGCACGTCGCTACAGCAACATCTACAGCGCCCGTCCCGCCTTCTCCAAGGCACCCCCTAGGGTTTTTTTAGACCTAGACCCTCCTCTTGAGTCTATAAAAGGGGAGGGCAAAGAACTCTCCAGGGGACGACAGACGGCTTCAAGATCAACATCTCAAACAATTCTTTATTTTCCTCTTCTGAGACTTGGGACCAGCTCCCTCTCTCGCAGCTTGTAACCCCTACGCAAGCACTTCGGTGCAAGGAAATACAATACTCTCCCTCCCCGTTGGATGTAGGGACTTCTTTATCCGAACCAGAATAAACCCCCGTGTATTCTCTTTGCATCACCATCCGGATTAGGGAGCACGCAGCACACATTCACTCGTCAGCTTAGGGCCCTCCCGGGTCCAAACACCGACACTATTGATCATGTGATAACACTACAAGCAGGCGCAAATGCTAGTTTGATCATTTTGATGCCACCTGCTCAAACTAGATTCACGGACTTATAGCTTCATGTGTCGCTGCAATCAGCTTATTGCAGGGAGGCATCATCTTGGTACCAAGGATACATTGTAAGTAACTTGTAGCCTCTTGACATTGAAAGAACACTTCCCTCTGTTTTTCATTTACTTGTCACCAATAATTTATTGTGGCAACATTGACCATCCATTTTTTTTTCTACAAAATGTTTTCACATAGTTCATAATATGTAATACGAAAAAATTATACTTCACGACAAATCATATGATATGAAAATTTGAAGTATCTAAAAACTCTTTAGGAAAAAGCTACAGTAAAGAGGTACTGTTAAGTAAATGAAAATGGAGGAAGTACATTTAGCCTTCTTAATTAAGAATGCCTCTTTAATCTTTATAAGTGGAATAAAACAAAATAACTGTTTAAACTACCTGTAATCATAAGTTAAGGGCTCTCCAACTTTGATGGAACGAGAGGCAAAGACACCAACTCTTGTCTCACCATCAACCTGCCTGGCAAGGCCAAAGAAACAGTCAGGAACATGCTATAAAACGATTTTTTTTTCAAGAACACATCATTACCATTTTTCGAGTTTACAGTTGGGCTCACAACTGTGATTTAGAAAACGTGACGGGTTTCCTTTAAATGTCGCATCTATTGTAAAATCTTTGCTGATTTCGCACATGTAGAAGTTTTTGTCACCACGCTCTCTTATATCCCAAAGCCTTTGTTCACATGTCGCGTCATCAATGACTGAAACAATGTTTAAAAAGAGGCAAAAAGAATGTACATGAGACTTAACTGTGAAATACAATTAGAGCAACTCCAAGAGTTTCTTTATACTCTTCCTAATTGATAGGAATAGAGATTTTGGTGAAAAATACTCTCCAACAGCTTCTCCAATTAGATCTCTAAATATTGCTATCATCTATTCCGGATTTCTCGCTAGCCAAAGACCATGCAGTGCCAGAGAGAATATGAACCATAAATGGAAAGGGAATAATAAAAGGAACATTTTAACACAATGTACACTATTATACGGTAGGTTCTAAACAAATTGTCTCCAAACCTCCAATACTGGTAATACATCCCAAGTCAGAAGACTATGTGGCACAAATTGTGAATAAGTGTCCCTGTTTCCAGTTGTAGCTATGTTATATATGTTTATGATTACTAGCTCAAACTTCCCCTTCAGTATCCAACATAAAACCATGCTAAGTTCCCAGTTGGGCAAAATATGCCGTTTAGGTTAGCCATGATAGCTTATATGCCACCTCCAGTGGCTTTTTCCAAATAGCATAAGGCACCATGTAAGATTATTTAACAACTAATGAACTAAAAGAACTTAAATTGTGTTAGAACATCCTTATGAGCTTTACTGGATTCATACTAGCTGGGACGATACTCCCTCTGCCCATTAATGGAAGGCATTTTTTATTTGAAAGCACCAAGTTTTGACAAACGATCAGTCAACTGCATCAATAGACTCGTGTTTAGATGATACGATTATGTAGAAATCAACCATATACTGAGAAAATAAAGGTCAAAATCTACAATTGGTGACTTTCTTCTAAAAAGTGTTGATGGACAAGAGTACTAACTTACTAATGGAATGGACCGCTGATAATGGAAAGTTTGAGAAATTTGGTTGGAACCAGAAAGTGCAGACCACTACATATTAGAGAACAAGCAAAATGCGACTGTTGACCCCACCACAACAAATGTTATGCAGAAGGTCATCTACCAAGACCTTGCTATTTCTGCTGGTCTATTTCCAGAAATAATAATAACATGAAAAACAGTATTACCTTCACCAACATACTCAATTACAAAATCACCTCTCTCCAATGGCTCCAACGCAACAGCACCCCATCCACATCGCTTTGTCTGTAAAGGAAAAGTGTTGCTATGGTTATAATAAAATAAACTAAAGCCATCTTTGAGCAAGTAAAATGCACAAGTAATACCAAACTCTCAGAAAAATAATCACTCTCGCTGAAGCAGGTCAGCTCTACTGCCCAGATGGAGGTGCAAACTTGCCGGTATGAGGTGTGTAATTCTTTTGTTTCATTGAAACAAGTGACCTCTATCACACATGATGCCAGGTCAATTTCACAGAGCACACTATCAATGGCACATGTTCCCGCATCCAAAAATAAATACAAAAGGAAATTCAGGTTTCAATGGACAGGGTTTACTTTGGCAGCAGTAGAAGGTAAGAAACCAAAGGACCAGGATCGCCATCATGATTTGAGTCAAGGTGATCCTCTTTCCCCATTGCTTTTCATTCTAGTTATGGATATCATCAATTTGGCCCTTGCCAAGGTCACAGAGGCGGGTTTACTGCAACCACTTTCACCTAGACTGTGAGCATCAGGATCCATGTACCCTGATGAGGTGGTGTCATGCTTGAGTCCAGTCGTGAAGGAGCTTGAAGCTATACAGGAGATTATTAATTGATTTGGTGCAATTTCGGGTCTTAAAACTAAGATCAACAAATGATCAGCTAAGCCTAGCCTGCACTCCTCCGGTGGACATTGATACAAGAAATACTATGCCATGAGCTATTGCTGAAATTCCAGGCACCTACCTAGGCCTACCACTTTCAGTCAAGAAGCTTACTTAGGTTGTTCTCCAATTCCTTGTCAACAGGGAGCAGATCAGCTACCCATTGGAAGGATGCTCCAATCAACCCCACTGGTCATGCTGTTCTCACAGCCATACCTACCTATCATATGATGGCTCTAAATATTTCACAATGGGTGATCAAGTCTATAGAGAATCTATGGCGTGTTTTGCTGCGGCAAGGCTGAAAGGAAAGGAGGTAAATGGTGGGCATTGCCTCCTAACTTGGAGCAAAGTTTGCGTGCCAATGAGAATTCATAATTTAGAATTGCTTAGCTGGAATCTACGCATGACATGCCTCTGGATACAGAAAACTGGCCCTCACCCACCATGGGTCACAGTTTTGGAGAGCCAGTTCCATCACCAGTCCTCAGCTCTGCTTTCTATCTAGTTCAGCACCGAATTGGCAATGGTAACTCCACAGATTTTGGACAGACCATTGGCTTTTGGGAAAATCCCTCACTCGGTCTGGATGTTGGCAAAGGAATTGGTCCACAGAATTGAGTTTCCAAATCAATGACATGCTGAAATGGTATTGGACTGCAATTCAGTTTCCGGTGGTCTCTTTAAATTGCCACTCGAGAATCAGAAACTGGATGTTGGCAATGGAATTGGTCAACAGAATTGAGTTTCCAAATCAATGACATGCTGAAATGGTATTGGACTGCAATTCAGTTTCCGGTGGTCTCTTTAAATTGCCACTCGAGAATCAGAAACTGGATCCGCACCTCATCTTCCTCTTGGCTGGCGAGGCCCTCCACGCCCCGGCTCAACCCCTACCATGCGTCGGCAACCCCTGCCCCTGCCCCCCCCCCCCCCCCTCCGTGGCTGCGAGCCCCGCCCCCTCCGCACCGCGCAACCCCCGTATGAGAGGGTGAAGCAGCGATGGGAGCCTACCCACGGCATCCCTGTCAGCAGTCACCTTGGAGTGGAGCTCTCTAGTGGCGGCATCGATTCCAGCCAATACCGAGCTCCATAGGTCTGTATTGGGAGCATGTTGTTCTGTGGTGTGAGAATACCATGTGGAATTGTGAGTCAAATTCCAAGATCCAATTCTAAAACATCCAAGCTTGTGGTATTGAAGATCTACAATTCCAATTCCCCAATTCCAAGCCGAATGCCAACATCCAAGCAGGGTGTGATCAAGGAATTGGCACCAAACGTATTCAGCTTGGTGCCTAAGCGTATTGCTGGGTGCACTGTGAGCCAAGCAGAGTGGGGGATCTCAGGGGAACCATCACAATCCGTGTCCTTGAGCAGTACCTGCAGATGTGGGACCTTATGGCCGAGGTGGAGCAGCGCTAAGAGGTGAAGGGCACATGTCTGGACTGCTAGGCTTATTCTCCATGGATGCATAGGATTTGAACAGTGGGAGAGGTTGTGGAAATTTTGGGTGCCTCAATGGGGGAAATTCCTCATGTGGCTTTCTTTCTCCTTGGAGTATGTTGTTTTCTTTATAGTGCGTATTGTTTGTGTTTTGCTTTGTTGGATTTCTCCAGGCTGTTTTGTACATTCTTTCTCCTTAATATAGTGACGGGCAGCTCTCATGTCAGTGTAAGAAAAAAAAGAACCCTTAGAGCAAGTTGGATGAGGGGATTTTGTACTTAATCTTAAGGGGTTGGATCCAAACTTCCCAATCCTTGATGCATTGAGCAATGTTTAAAAAATATATTGGATTTTGCGCCTGATACCTAAGGTAGCGGTAACACTGCATATGACCTTTTAATACAACACCTAAATAAATCAGTGTTCAAAGATTACGCAACAATGCATAAACTCTTGAGAAAGAAAGAACTTACAACTTGAAAATTTCGGAAACCGTAAGTAACATCAAAACATGCAACACTATCATGCATGATAGAAACTGATTCTCCATTAATTTGGGCTAACCCTAGAAGGGTAGCTATATAGGTACCATACATGGGCCACATGGGCCTAGACACATGGGCCTAACACATTCACACTCCAACACCCCCCCGCAGTCTGAACTACCGGCGCAGCGGAGTTCAAGGCTGAACAAGAAAGAAAACAAGTGAGAGCACAACACACACAGGACCCCCCCGCAGCCACAACTAGCCACTGGAGACGTTGAGGCTGGAGCAAAACTCGGAGAAGGTCGAGGAAGGGAGGCCTTTGGTGAAGATGTCCGCAAACTGGGAGGTGGTCGGGACGTCAAGAACCCGGACGTCGCCGATGGCCACCCGGTCGCGGACGAAGTGTAGATCGATCTCCACATGCTTGGTCCTCTGGTGCTGCACGGGGTTGGTGGAGAGGTAGACCGCGCTGACATTGTCGCAGTAGACGAGCGTGCTCCTGGCGAGTGGGCGGTGAAGCTCAGCCAGGAGCTGACGGAGCCAGGCGGCCTCGGCCACGCCGTTGGCCACAGCACGGTACTCCGCCTCGGCACTGGAGCGTGAAACCACCGGCTGGCGCTTGGACGACCAAGAGACCAGGTTGCCGCCGAGGAAGACAGTGTAGCCGGAGGTGGACCGGCGGGTGTCCGGGCATCCCGCCCAGTCAGCGTCGGTGTAGACAACCAGCTCGGCAGTGGAGGACCGGCCGAGGAGCAGCCCGTAGCCAAGTGTGCCACGGAGGTACCGGAGAAGCCGCTTCATAGCAGCCAGGTGGGGCTCCCGCGGAGCATGCATGTAGAGGCAGAGCTGCTGGACGGCATAAGTGATGTCCGGCCGTGTGAAAGTGAGGTACTGAAGCGCGCCAGCAAGACTCCGGTAGGCGGTGGAGTCCGCTGGCCCAAGCATCGGACCCCCAGCCTCTGACAGCTTCCCCTGGGTGTCCACCGGTGTAGAGCAGGACTGGCAGGCGGTCATCCCTGCTCGCTCCAGAATGTCACAAGTGAACTGCCGCTGGTGGAGGAACAGGCCTGAAGGTCGGGGCTCAACAGTGACGCCGAGGAAGTGGTGGAGCACCCCAAGATCATTCATAGCAAATTCCTTCTGGAGTGAGGCAATGATGCGGTGGAGCAGAGACTCGCTGGAGGCGGTGAGAACAATGTCATCCACATAGAGGAGCAGGTAAGCAGTCTCACCCCCATAGTGGTATATGAACAGGGAGGTGTCAGACTTGGCCTCCGTGAACCCAAGAGTCTGCAGGAAGGTAGCGAATCGAGAGTACCAAGCCCGGGGTGCCTGTTTGAGCCCGTAGAGAGATTTGTTGAGCTGGCAGACGAAGTCAGGACGAGAAGAATCCACGAAACCTGCCGGCTGACTGCAGTAGACCGTCTCAGTCAAAGTGCCATGGAGGAAGGCATTCTTGACATCCAGCTGATGCACAGGCCAGGAGCGCTCGAGAGCCAGGGAGAGGACGGTGCGGACTGTAGCTGGCTTCACCACGGGACTGAAGGTCTCAGTATAGTCAATGCCGGGCCGCTGAGTGAAGCCGCGGAGGACCCAACGAGCCTTGTAGCGCTCCAGGGAACCATCAGCCCGCCTCTTGTGCGTCCAGATCCACTTGCCGGTGACAATGTTGGAGCCCGGCGGACGAGGCACTAGGTCCCACGTCTGGTTGGCGAGGAGGGTCGCGTACTCCTCGTCCATCGCGCGGCGCCAGTGAGGATCCGCCAAGGCCGCGCGGACGGAAGAGGGTACCGGAGAGATCCCCGGCTCGCAGGCGGCGGCAGTGAGGGCCTGCGGGCGAGACGCCTGCCTCGTCACCATCGGGTGAGTGTGACGAGGGTCCCGATGAAGAAGAGGCGGGTGGTACACCGGCGGGTCGGCGCGAGAGCGTGGCGATGCCGGCGGAGCATGCACCGGCGACGACGGTGCTGGTGACGAGAGCGGCGGAGCCGGCTCACGTCGGCGCTCGTAGACGATGCCGAAGCGTCCGGGAGGAGGTGAGGGCGGACGCGTCTCCCGCCGGCGCTGGTAGACGAGTCTGAAGCGCCCGGGAGGAGGTGGGGTCGGTGTGCTCGGTCCCGCGATCGGAACGGCAGCATCAGGCACAACGGGAGGCAGCGAAGCCACAGGGAGCGAGGGTGGAAGCTCCGAGGCTGCCTCGACCGTGTGAGGCACCGGAAGGTCCTGGTGCGAGTCCGGCAGGGGCGAGGCGGGACCACCAGGAGAGTGCGCCGTAGTACCTGCAGGGTAGAGGGAGAAGGGTGGCGGAATCGCCGGGTCAGTGGGAAAGAATGAAGCCTCCGCAGGGTCAGGGGGAGGTGTGGGTGGAGAGGTGGTGGAGTAAGGGAATGCCGACTCATCAAACACGACATGGCGAGAGATGAGGACACGGCGAGAGGTAAGGTCAAAGCATCGGTAACCCTTGTGATCCGGAGAGTATCCGAGAAAGACACAGAAGGTCGACCGGGGAGCCAGCTTGTGGGGAGCGATGGCGGCGGTGTTAGGGTAACACGCACACCCAAAGACTCGAAGGTGGTCGTACCGAGGAGGGGTACCGAATAGAGCGTGGTGAGGCGTGGGAGCTGGGCATGCAGTAGAAGGCGGTTAAGGAGATAGGTGGAGGTGTGCAGACACTCTGCCCAGAAGCGAACGGGTAGAGATGCCTGGAGCAGAAGAGTGCGCATGATGTCATTGGTGGTGCGGATCATGCGCTCTGCCTTGCCGTTTTGAGAGGAGGTATACGGACAAGACATGCGCAGGTGGACACCGGAAGAAAGGAAGAAGGCACGTGAGGTTGAGTTATCGAACTCACGGCCATTGTCGCACTGGACAGCCTTGATGGTGAGGCCGAACTGAGTGCATACCCAAGCAAAGAGGTGGCTAAGAGTGGGGAACGCCTCGGACTTGGCCCGCAGGGGAAAACTCCAGGAATAATGGGAGAAATCATCGACCACCACCAAGTAGTACTTATATCCAGACATGCTGAGAACAGGAGAAGTCCACAAGTCGCAATGAATAAGATCAAATGCACGAGGGGCATGTGAGGATGAGGACTGAAAGGGAAGGCGAACGTGACGGCCCAGCTGGCACGCATGACACAAGTGATCATCGTGATCCTAAGAGCACCGAATGTCGGAACTACGACTGAGCTGCATCAGGGCATCCCGGCCAGGATGGCCGAGGCGACGGTGCCAAGTGGTGGAGGAAGGAGTGGCGGCGAAAGCGGCTGAGGAAGACGAAGAGGGTGAAACAGACGCCGAGGAAGGTGAAGAAGGTGAAGCAGACGCCGGAAACCGAAGGGTGTAGAGAGGCCCAGTGCTGTTACACCGGAGCAGAGGAGCCCGGGAGGCCAAATCCCGCACGGTGAGACCAGAGGGGTCAAACTCAACTGAACAAGAGTTATCAGTGGTGAAACGGCGAATAGAGAGAAGGTTGTGAACCATCCCGGGAGCCACAAGAACATCAGGGATATGAAAGGAGCCGTGGGAACTGGCAGTGCCCACGGAGGAGACAGGAATGCAGGTGCCATTGGCGACCATGATGGAAGAGGGACAGGAAGGGTGGGGAGGATGGAGAGAAGAAAGGAGACTCGCATCGGGCGTGGTGTGGAAAGTGGCGCCCGAGTCGGCGATCCAATCAGGTGGAGGGCTGGCGGTGGTGCTGAAGGAGGAGGCCAAGGTAGCCGAAACCCAACCGACAAGCCCTGGAGAGTCACCGGAATGTGTAGCCCACGGGGATTTGGTGTGAAACCCCGGGGGAACACCAGTGAGCAGTGCCGCCGACGGGCGAAGCTCACCCCGTGAAGGCACCGACGGGAGGGGCTGCTCCGTCACGGCCGCACGAGCGCCCAACGGCAGTAGGAGGGCGGAGGCAGCGTCGATGTCGGTGTTGATGCCGCGCTGGGGTGCGGCAGTGGCAACAACCACCGCGGCAGGCGCACCGGGGCTGATCCGCGCCCCCGCCGGCTGCTCCACAGCAGGACGTCTGGCGGCCTCGGGAGAACACCGGCCGCCCGACGTCGGAGGCAGGGTCGTAGGGGCGGGCGGGCTGCTGTCCTCCAGGGACTCAGCTCCCGCGCCACGGAGGGCAGCCAGGGTCGCCGGAAGAGGTGCCACCCCGGTACCTGGAGCTGGACGGGAGAGGGCCGGGAAGACATGAACGCCGGCAGGAAGGAGACCTGCGGCATCCAGTCCGGCGCCGGGAAGGTAGACGGCGTCGGCGGGCTGCGCAGTAAGGGCAGCAGCAGCAGCACCCCCTGCAGGAGGAGCGGCAGCAGGGGCAGTAGTAGCGGCAGCAAGGGCACCCAGGCCCGCAGGCGCAGCAACGCGGGGAAGAAGGCCGGCGGGGAGGGCAGCGACGCGCGGACCTGGGGATGGGGCGGAGCCACTGAGCGACCAGAGAGCCGCGCGCCTGGTGAGGGGGAGGAGGGCCGCGGTGCCTGGGGAGGGGGAGGAGGGCTGCGTCGCACCGGGAGGAGAGCGGCGCGCCTCGGTCCGCGGTGCGTGTCCAGGGGACCGCGCGGTATCCTGAGAGCCGCCTGGGACGAAGAACCGCGCGTATCCGGTGTCGGAGCGGGGAGACCGGCGGCTGGGGGCCGCGAGCGGTCTGGGGAGCGGAGGAACCACGCTCGCCGGAGTGGGGTGGTGTGGGGAGGCACGCTCGCCGGAGTGGGCAGCCACAGCGGCATCCGCACCCGGGCCAGCGGGAAGAGGAACGAACACAGGAGGTGGCCGGGGGACAGCAGCAGTAGCAACCGGCGCCCAGGAGGTGGAGGGAAGAGGTGGGAAGGCAGGGAAGGAGGAGGGGAAGGGAGGAGGAGGCCGGCCGGCCATGGAGGTGGCGGCGGCGGCTCCAGCTAGAAGGGGCGGCGGCTGGGAGGAAAAACTAGCTTGATACCATGATAGAAACTGATTCTCCATTAATTTGGGCTAACCCTAGAAGGGTAACTATATAGGTACCATACATGGGCCACATGGGCCTAGCCACATGGGCCTAACACATTCACACTCCAACAATGCACATAAAGAAAATAAGTAGGAGTGAATACATTGGTGCACATAAGTTCCTAGAAAAATCAAGAACATTATTGACAAGAAAGCTACCTTCACAATTTTAATTTTCTTATCCTTGCGGAATGGCCTGTTTGTACATAGATCTGAGCAGCGACAATTCTTGGAACAACTCGTAGAAATACCCCTGATAAGTCAGAAAATAAATTTAAACAATCATGTTGGAGGAAAGTAAACATCTATGGATTCTATATACATCATATATAAAATTATAAAGGATTAGGCTAACTTCTTTAGCAAATATTAGCAATACATGAGTGCAAGCATCCATAATATGCACAACTGGCAGCGTCACTGTTCAGCTAATATGGCACTGTATTCACTTAGCATATGATCCAGAAAACAATATGAATAATTGCTAAGTAGGTATTCAAACGTTTAAACTTAGGCCCAAGTTAAACTGCAGGAATACTATAGTAGAACTATCCAAGTGAAGTGAAAACCATAGGGTTAAAACCACACAAAAATTGTGGATAGCAGGATATATTGCCGTGATCTTACATCAGCAAGATGGTAAACGATGTTGGAATGAAGGTTCAGATTACTGTGGAATTCCTCCAAAATCGAAGAGAAAGGAACCATATCTAGTGAAATTCTTTTAGTGACTACGATGTTTCAAACGCTCAAATAGTGCTCATTTATATGGTATGGAAAATCCTCATCCTCCAGTGATAATCATATGTTCCAAACCGCCTTAGCATAGTCTTAGTAGCATGGTCACATGGGAGTGAGCGTGCTCTAAAGTGCTATCATTTAAATAGTTTATATGCCAAGACTTCCCACAAAACACAAGGTACCAAACAGCATACAGTAACAGTATATTAGAAGTGACATGTGGATTTGGTGCAAGTTTCTTGCAACCCAGACACAACACCTAAACGATATAAGTGCACTTCAGGGGAAAAACAACAATATATACTACATATTTAGTTCAATTCAGCGCTGTAGCACTGTAGTGTTGATATAAAAAAGATGGCACATGTTTATGCTTTCTCTTTTGCTAATATGATTCCAGTTCCACATTTAAAAGACAGTTTTGCACAATAGAAAAAAAAACAAACTTGACCTGTGGGGGTTAAGACAGCCCATAGGCATTTTGCTAAGAAGAAGGTCTTCTCGTGCAGGTCAAGAAAACCCCCCGAACCCCTGCCCCACCCATACACAGCGGCACCGTAGCACATTTGAGAACCACGACCTAGGCCGGACCTTAAGACCTGTGCTTTGGTGTGGGACAAATGAGGGGATTTTTATAAACCCAGCCTGAAATTCTCCACAGGGAGTCGGACCCAGGACCTGAGGAGTGTTACTAGAGCCACCTGACAAACTTAGCTAGAGGCCCGTTCGCACAGTTTTGCACAATATTCACATGTCTTTAGCATGTTTCAACAGAGTAAGAAAGAACACCTGCATTCACAGTCTTCTTTGCAAGTAGAATCAGCCCTGCAGTTTGTGCACCCAATATCCACACGAACACCAGTGCGCTTCTTTTTTATCAGATATACATCTTTTACAAATTAAGGAAATAACCATGACTTACTTGTATTGCAATGAAAAGCAGACAAACACAAGGCTAATCTAACTACACAACTGCAGAAACATAGAAATCATTTAGTAAAACGTTATGCTTTAGGATACTGCGCCTGATAGATGTATAGGGGGGTGGCTTGTAAACAGCCCCAGCAAAATCCCTAATGGTTGACTCATTTAAGTCTTCGTTAACATATGGAAGAGGTAGCCGGCAGAACACTTCCTATCAAATAAACATGTAGTGTAGCCATCAATATAAATTGCGAAGGAAATGTACTTCATCTTGATGAGAAAGTGGTACTTGTACTAGACAAAGGAAGACAAGTCAATGAAATTCCTTTTCCTGAGGCTTTACATCATCAGAAACTTAACCATGTTCCTCATCAAATGTTTATTTTACCAAGCATTCCATTCTTGTCACTAAGTACTTCAAATTAGCTAAGTAAAAAATAGCCCATCAATTATGTCACATGAAATATCATAGAAGAAAAGATAGCAAAGGTACAATTATGTCATGCATGCACTCACCTCTATACTGTTGGTAAAGTCAGCATTCTGTCATCAGCAAACAAAGTATTCCTGTCAGTCACCTCAACCATTACAAAAACAAAAGGGCGTGTGGGATGCATTGTAATAAAATTTGTCCAAGCTAAACCTCAGAGGTAACTTATTAAGTATTAATCTTCCAAAGATCTAAAGATGAAACAAAAAGATAGTTGAAATTAATGGAGAATCAGCACTGGGCATAAAAAAAAGACAATGACTAGATGCATATGACCTTTTAAGTACTTATACTAGAGAGTTTCCTTCTTGTCTATTTATTAAATTAGACTGGATAAGCTCTGGCGTATGTTGTCAGGCATAGAATTTCAGCCGGCTGGTTGAAATGGCGTCAAGCTTCTGGCGTCCTCTGTGACAAAAGGGTGCCTCAAAAGCTGAAAGGTAAGTTCTATAGGACGGCAATTCGTCCAGCGATGTTATACGGTGTTGAGTGTTGGCCTACAAAAAGGCGACATGTCCAGCAATTGAGTGTAGTAGAGATGCGTATGTTGCGTTGGTGTTGTGGGCACACAAGGAGGGATAGAGTCCGGAACGACGATATTCGGGTAGGGTTGGGGTGGCACCAATTGAGGAGAAATTGATTCAACATCGGCTGAGATGGTTTGGACATGTCCAACGGAGGCCTCCTGAGGCGCCGGTGCGTAGTGGAGTTCTAAAGCGGGCCGATAATGTAAAGAGCGGTAGAGGTCGACCTAAACTAACTTGGGACGAGTCCGTTAAAAGAGATCTTAAGGAGTGGAATATCTCCAAGGATTTAGCTATGGACAGGAGCGCTTGGAGATTGACAATCAACGTGCCTGAACCGTGACCTCTTTTTCTCTTGTGCCCTTTATGTCCCTTTATGTGTCTCCCTGTTTCTCGTCTCTTTTGGGTTTCATCTCTAGCCTACCCCAACTTGCTTGGGACAAAAGGCTATGTTGTTGTTGTTGTTGTAGACTGGATAAGCTCTTATTACCTATTTGATATAATGACAACGTGAAGTGACCAATTTTAAGGGAAAAAAGGATAGACCTCATTTTGCAGCAGCCAATCAGAAGTATGCCTCCAGCAAATTGCACTTCCTTGATCACCTTTTAGATGAACCACTGGCCATGGTGCACACTTCGTATGTGCTGCAACTGTACAACGTCCGCAGCGCCAAAAGAACATCTTTTGCTTACAAACCATACACCCCTAATGGGAGACAGAAAATTAAATGATGTTTTGAATGATCAAGCAATGGAACCAGTCCAAGCACAGGAATTGAAATACAACATGACCTGAAAAACAAAATACAGGTTTGTATCTTAACCATTGACTGTATCTACAAAACAATTTTTCATGCCTGCAATATCAGACCCCAAGTTTATTGCAGAAAAATCTCTATTCTTGTCACGGTTATGATATTTACAATGCACTCTGCAATCCTTACCTTTGGACCATTAAATCTTGCACTTGTATATTGAACATACCATGCATTGATAAAAAAGGAAATAGCTAAAGAAGAGTATGTTACAATTATTGGACACTGGAGTATGGTAATCAGAGAAGTTTAAAATTAATATCCTGTTTAGACTTCTTTGTAGATTTAGTGAAATGTTACATGTTCCACGATACAAAGTAACACAAACTTAAAAGTGCACCATGCCATAAAATAGGAACTTACTGTTAGGAATTGGATACGGTGAATCAGTGGGATGTTGTATTCTTCAAACTAATATCCTTATTATCTCTTCTCTCACACACATATACAGTTCAAGGCTATCTGAAAGCTAGCACAACACTCTTTCTAGCTTTCTAACTAGCTTCAATCTACATACAGCTCAAGGCTATCTGAAGCTAGCAACCCTTATTATAATCTAATTTATTAACTTACCTACAAAGGAGTTCAGCATGTCATTATATAGGCCATTTGGGTCGGTTTGCTACAGTAGCCGATATTACTACAGTAACCGGCCTTACATGTACAGCGCATGCTATACAAAAATACTAGCTAATAGTCGATTTCTATGTTACTAATTCTTCCTTTTGCTAAACTCCATAGATCCGTCCCTCAATTCACAGTTCATGGTGCATGAACAATCCAGTAGCTGTTAGTGGTATCAAGCACCTCTTAACTAGCAAAACTCAATTTGCTTTTGACTTGCATCTTTCCAACTCATACTGACAGAAATAAGTCTGTGTGTTGGCTGGTCTTTGTGGGATTGCAACACATGGTCCTTGTGTCCTTGTAAACATCATCTTTGACTGCTCTTAGGACAGCATCTTAGGACAGAGGCATCTTAGGACAGCATCTTGACTAGCATCTAGGACAACATCTTAGCAGCATCTTAGCATATACTTAACTAGTTAGCAGCCTATAAATTTGTATCACCAACCCCTCAGGTTGGTATGGCATTGTGTGAAAAATAAACCCAGAAAATTGCCCCAACTCCTAGTGTCATCCTCTCCTTCGATGAGAGTAAGGATTCTACTGCTACCGAGAGTTAGAATCCAGCGACTAACAAGTGGTATCAGAGCCGTATTATCCTGTAGCCTGAGCATCTCCTGCTCATCTCCTTCCCCGGCCTCGCAGCAGCCCTAGCCGGTAGCAGCAGCAGCTCCGACTGCCCCTGCTCTCCACACAATAGCCCCCTCGATAGCGCGCCATGTCCACAGGGCAATCTCAGGGCTCGGTCGCCTCGAGCACGCGGCGTCGGCAGGAGGCCGACCTCACCGCGGCAGAGAAGCGCGAGCGAGCGGCGGCAGATGCCGCAGCAGCAGCGGCAAGGGCATCGAGGCTGGCAGCAGCTAGAGCGGAGGTGAAAGCAGCAGCAGCGGCGGATGCAGCACGTGCAGCAGCAGCGGAGGTCGAGGTTCTACGTGGCAGCAACAGCAGCTCCATCGCTGCTGATGACAGCGCCGACGCGGACCTCGAGCTGCTGGAGAGGGAGGCATCGCGAGGGCGAGCGGCGCAGTGGGCAGCCGCGCACGCCCACGAGCGCGGCGGCAGCCCAGACAGGCGCAGACACGTCGGCGGCGCTCCTGAAGGAGGCGCGCACGGCGGTGGCGCTCCTGGAGGAGGCGCGCACGGTGGCGGCGGACGGGTCGACGGAGAGCGCGGCCTTCACAGGCAGCGCGGCTCTCTCTCCCCGGTTCGGTACTGTGGTCACCACGAGTACCAAGCTGTCGTCAGGGATGTCGGCCCAGCGGCAGGTGGCCTACCCTCACCAAGACCAACTACGTTGAGTGGGCTGCGGTGATGAGGGTAAGGCTCCAGGTGCGGCATATGTGGGATGCAGTCCGGTACGGCGACGTCGACTACGACCAAGATCGACGGGCGCTGGATGCTCTCATTGCTGCAGTCCCGCCCGAGATGTAGTTTTCACTTACCAGCAAGCGGACTGCCAAGGAGGCCTGGGACACCATCGCTGCGGCACGCATCGGCAGCGACTGCGCCCGTAAGTCCACACTGCAGGCACTTCGCAAGGAGTGGGAGAACCTGGCCTTCAAGTCAGGTGAGGACGTTGATGACTTTGCTCTCCGTCTCAACACTCTGTTGCAGAAGTTGGTGCAGTTCGGCGACGACACCTACGGCGAGGAGAGAGCTATTGAGAAGCTCTTCCGCTGCGTCCCCGAGAAGTACAAGCAAATGGCTCGCTCAATCGAGTCTCTGTTGGACCTCTCCACGATGACGATCGAGGAGGCATTGGGTCGCCTCAAGGTCGTTGACAGCGATGAGCCACAGCGCCTCTCGGGACCCGTCACCATTGGCGGGAAGCTCCTCCTCACTCGGGAGCAGTGGGCTGCCGGCCAAGGTGACAGGAAGAAGGGGGAGCCTTCTTCCACGACAGGCGGCCACAAGCGTGGCAAGCCGCGCAAAGACGCCCAGGCAGGGGCGCGAGGAC
Source organism: Saccharum hybrid cultivar R570 (assembly GCA_038087645.1). NCBI lineage: Eukaryota > Viridiplantae > Streptophyta > Magnoliopsida > Poales > Poaceae > Saccharum > Saccharum hybrid cultivar. The sequence continues at coordinate 7,320,314 of JAQSUU010000198.1, forward strand.
GTGCCGAGGGTGATGACCGTGGAGGCGCCCAGGGCAGCGCCGCTGGCAAGCAAAAGCCGGCACGAGACGACCCTTGCTGCAACTGCGGCAACCTTGGTCATTGGGCCAAGGATTGTCGGCAGCCACGACGCGGCCAGGCCCACGTCACGCAGGTGGAGGAGGAGCAGCCGGCTCTGTTCATTGCTCATGCGAGCATCGAACTACCTCCAGCGGCACCGGCCGCAGCGGCTCTCCTCCACCTTGATGAGCCAAAAGCACACGCCCTCCTCGGCGACAGCTCCGGCAACGACAAGACCGATGGGTGGTGCCTTGACACCGGCGCCACCCACCACATGACCGAGCGGCGGGAGTTCTTCTCCGAGCTCGACTTAGGCGTTCGAGGCACCGTCAAGTTCGGCGACGCCTTCGCTGTGGAGATCAAGGGCGTCGGTTCTGTCGTCTTCGTCGCCAAGACTGGCGAGCACAGGCTGCTCACCGGTGTCTACTACATCCCCGCGTTGAGAAACTCCATCATCAGCTTGGGACAGCTGGATGAGAGCGGATCGCGCGTGGAGATCGAGCACGGGGTGCTGCGCATCTGGGATCACCGACGTCGGCTCCTCGTCAAGGTCAATAGGAGCAACCGCCTCTACGTCCTTCACGCACAGGTGGCGCAACCTCTTTGTCTTGCAGCCCGCCGCGACGACGACGCTTGGAGATGGCACGAGCGCTTTGGGCACCTCAACTTTGAGGCCCTGAGGCAGCTCGGCAGCAAGGAGATGGTGCGGGGCATGCCGCACGTCGACCACGTGGAGCAGTTCTGCGACACCTGCGTCCTCACCAAGCTGCGGCGGCTCCCCTTCCCTCGCCAGGCGAGCTTCCGCGCCAAGGAGAAGCTGGAGCTCGTACATGGTGACCTCTGTGGCCCCGTGACACCGGCTACACCTGGAGGCCGACGCTACTTCCTCCTCGTCGACGACGTGTCCCGCTACATGTGGGCTGTCCTGCTCGACGCCAAGGCAGCCGCAGCGGACGCCATCAAGCGCCTTCAAGCTGCTGCGGAGGCGGAGTGCGGCCGCAAGCTTCGGGTCCTACGCACAGACAACAGCATCGAGTTCACGGCGGCCGAGTTCGCGGCGTACTGCGCCGATGAGAGGATCCACCGCCACTTCTCCGCGCCGTACACTCCGCAGCAGAACGGCGTGGTCGAGCGCCGCAACCAGACGGTGGTGGCCACCGCCCGTGCCCTCCTCAAGCAGAGAGGGATGCCGGTGATCTACTGGGGTGAGGCGGTGATGACTGTCGTTCACTTGCTCAACCGCTCCCCCATCAAGGCCCTCGACGGCAAGACACCATACGATGCCTTGCACGGGAGCAAGCCCGCGGTGAGCCACCTTCGCGTCAAGGAGCTCAACCACGTCGGCAAGCTCGACGACCGGAGCACGCCAAGGATCTTCATCGGCTACACGGAGGGCGCCAAGGCCTACCGCGTCCTCGACCCTGCGACACGGCGCGTGCGCATCACGCGTGACGTCGTGTTTGACGAAGGGCGAAGCTAGACGTGGGGCAAGATGGTGGATGACGGCTCGACTCCGACGACCAGCGACTTCGTCGTCAACTACGTCCACTTCAAGGAGGCGGGGGGAGCTAGTAGCTCGTCTTCACCGAGCTCGCCTACCCCACCACCTCGCTCGCCACCACCTCCGGCGAGTCCTTCACCACCGCCGCCACCAGCTCCGGCAAGTCCACAGGCTCCGGCGAGTCCACCACCAGCACCGTCGGCCACGCCCCGCTCTCCTACACCGGCGCCTACCCCTTCGGGCTCGGCACCGGCAGCTTCGGCCCACAACGAGCAGCGCACGGTGGAGTTCGCCACTCCGCTGTCCAACGACGACGATCGCATCGACGTCTACCACGGCGGCGAGCCTCTGCGCCACTGTACCGTGGACAACCTCCTCGGCGAGCAGTCGGTCCCTGGACTGGCGCAGCACGACTTTGAGGCAGAGCTGCACCTTGCACAGGACGATGGCGAGCCTCGTTCCTTCGCCGAGGTGGAGAGGGACGCGGCATGGCGTGCCGCGATGCAGATGGAGATGGACGCCGTCGAGCGGAACAAGACGTGGGAGCTGGCCGATCTTCCATTCGGCCACCACGCCATCTCTCTCAAGTGGGTCTTCAAGCTCAAGAAGGACAAGACCGGAGAGGTGATCAAGCACAAGGCGCGTCTGGTGGTGCGCGGCTTCGTCCAGTAAGAAGGAATCGACTTTGACGACGCCTTCGCGCCCGTTGCACGGATAGGGTCCGTGCGACTCCTTGCACTAGCTGCCTAGGAGGGCTGGCGTGTCCATCACATGGATGTCAAGTCGGCGTTCCTTAACGGCGACTTGAAGGAGGAGGTCTACGTGCATCAGCCGCCGGGATTTGCGATTCCCGGCAAGGAGGGCAAGGTGCTCCACCTGCGCAAGGCCCTCTATGGCTTGCGGCAGGCACCGAGGGCGTGGAATGCCAAACTGGATTCCACGCTAAAGGGGATGGGCTTCGAGCAAAGCCCGCACGAGACGGCCATCTACCGGCGAGGCAGCGGAGGAAAGGCCCTGCCGGTGGGTGTCTACGTCGACGACTTGGTGATCACCAGCACCAAGGATGCGAAGGTGGCGGCATTCAAGGAAGAGATGAAGGCCACCTTCCAGATGAGTGATCTGGGGCCTCTCTTTCTACTTGGGGATCGAGGTGCACCAGGATGACTCCGGGATCACGCTTCGACAGACCGCCTATGCCAAGCGCGTCGTTGAGCTAGCTAGGCTCACCGACTGCAACCCATCCCTCACTCCGATGGAGGAGAGGCTGAAGCTGAGCCGCGACAGCACGACGGAGGAGGTGGGCGCTACGCAGTACCGGCGTCTTGTGGGGAGCCTTCGCTACCTCGCCCACACATGGCCGGACTTGGCATTCTCCGTCGGCTACGTCAGTCAGTTCATGCAACGACCAACGATGGAGCACCAGCAGGCTGTGAAGAGGATCATCCGCTACGTTGTGGGGACTCTCGACCACGATCTCTACTACCCGAGGTGTCCTGGCGCGACACACTTCGTCGGGTACAGCGACAGTGACCACGCGGGCGACATCGACACTAGCAAGAGCACAAGCGGGGTCCTCTTCTTCCTCGGCAAGTGCCTCGTTAGTTGGCAGTCGGTCAAGCAGCAGGTGGTGGCCCTGTCCAGCTGCGAGGCCGAGTATATAGCGGCTTCCACCGCTTCGACTCAGGCGCTCTGGCTCGCTCGACTGCTTGGTGATCTCCTCGACAGAGACACTGAAGCGGTGGAGCTCAGGGTGGATAGCAAGTCTGTCTTGGCCTTAGCAAAGAACCCCGTCTTCCATGAGCGCAGCAAGCACATCCGCATCAAGTACCACTTCATTCGGAGCTGCTTGGACGAGGGGAGCATCAAGGCCGGCTACATCAACACCCAGGATCAGCTGGCAGACCTTCTCACCAAGTCCCTTGGGCGAGTGAAGTTCCAGGAGCTTTGCGCCAGGATTGGGATGGTCCGAGTTCCCTAGACGGCGCCACACAAGACTTAGGGGGAGAATGACAGAAATAATTCTGTGTTGGCTGGTCTTTGTGGGACTGCAACACATGGTCCTTGTGTCCTTGTAAACAGCATCCTTGACTGCTCTTAGGACAGCAGTTAGCATCTTAGAACAGCTTCTTAGGACAGGCATCTTAGGACAACATCTTGACTAACATCTAGGACAGCATCTTAGACTAGCATCTTAGCAACATCTTAGCATATGCTTGGCTGGTTAGCAGCCTATAAATTTGTATCCCCAACCCCTCAAGTTGGTATGGCATTGTGTGAGAAATAAACCCAGAAAATTGCTCCAACTCCTAGTGTCATCCTCTCCTTCGATGAGAGTAAGGATTCTACTGCTACCAAGAGTTAGAATCCAGCGACTAACACATATTTCATTTCTTTGGACTTTGCTAGAAACTTTTAAGGATCAACTAGTGTATAGCATCTACTTATCAATTTATTTTTTCTCATCTCAAGAAAATAAATTAATTCCAACACTTACATGTTGAGGGCACCTGAAGCTTTCGGCGGTGAAGTTTGAAGTATCTTTCACAACACAGTTGCGATGGAACATCAGTGGACAGTTTTTAACGGAACATTTTATTTCTTCTCCAGCATAAATAATCTTGGAGCACGAACGGCATTCGACCTTTGCACAAATGAAGAAGGTATTAGATGTTAAGCAGATGAAAGGGGGAAAAATTGGATCCTAATGCATAGTTTCGGCGATGGGAGTTCTTGTCTGGTAGAAGCTTGTTGGCTGCGGTCTGATGTTGCCGCGTCAGTGATGTACCCGTTTTCTTTTTTCTTCGATAGCGTTTGGAACTAAGGTTTTGCTCCACCGGCTGGTGTGAGTTTGGAATGGTCTATTACCTGCGCTGTAAACTGACATCTGGTCTTTTGACTAATCAGTTGGAAGGCTGGGGCATTTTTGCCCTCGAACTCTAAAAAAAATAGGATCCTAACTTCCTAAGTCAACAAACAAAACTAATTACTAACACTGGTAACAGTTATAAGTCATTTTAGGATTCCTAAACTTTTCACTTTGACCACCGATATAATAAAAATTAGATAGATTAACAAAGTCAGAATGATGTCAGTAGATTCATCATGAAAGGCACTTTCATACATACGATTGTGTTTATGTTAGGTATCAAATTTTAATATAAATTGCCAGTTTCACATTATAGATAGTACCAATGTCCTAAACAACCTATATTTATGACAGCGGAACAGCTTCATGATTAATGAACAGCAGCTTCAAATTTTAACTGATAGACAGTACCATGGACAATGAGTTTTTAAGTTATGGAATGGAGACAAAGCAATTCAGAGGTGGAAAACTTTATAAAATGGTTGCGCACTTTGTATCTAGGGGATCGTTCCCATTAACGGATTCAGTATGTTTGGATCTTACAAAATAAATCATGTATGTACTTTATAAAATGGTTGCGCTTGCGCACTTTGTATCTAGGGGATCGTTCCCATTAACGGATTCAGTATGTTTGGATCTTACAAAATAAATCATGTATGTATTACATATAGAAATAAGTTAACTGTTATCCTGCAAAATATTATATAGATGTCAAGAAATAAAATAGACAAGCATTGTTTATCATGTGATTAAAGTACCACTTGTGTTTCTTGAAACGTAATATAACAGATTAACTTGAAATTGAAGTTCTTTCAAGTTTCTTTAACTCCATGTACTATGAACATGGAAGATATTCAAAAATCACAACATTTTGCATTAGTAGTACTTTTGCTGGTGGGGACACTAGAACCCTGGTAACCAACAAATTTTCTACATTTTTGGCTATCATTGGGTTCCATATTTAGCCAACACCAGCTTGCTTCGGACCAAAGGCAAATAGGCAATGCTAACCCACATGGTTTCTACTCCCTCGCTAAAACTCTTTTGAATTTTGTGCCTTTTCATAACCTCTTACTCTTGGAGGAAACAGAGCAATAGATATCATCGTGACAGAGATGTAAATCTATTAAATATAAATATTATAGCATTTTAATGACAAATATACTAGCACTATTTTGATGTGACTAATGTACATAATTAAAAGTATACCACCATCCAAGCTAAAGAAGAAAAAAAAACTGATTGCAAACTGTACATAATGTCTTAAGTGTCAAAATAAGTGATTAATGGGAATGAAATGTGCAACGAACACACGTGATGAGTTCCTATACTCATAGCTCAAGTGCACGTATAGTTGTTGCCACAATGCTAAAGAATTTCTCGGATCGACCTGAACTGCACAAACTCATTGCCAGCTGCATTTTGCTTGATCCGCCCAGACATGAGGGATGAGTTAAATGGGAATTCGAAGTAAGGAAAGCAGACATTGGTCAATCAATGCGAAGCGCTTCGAGCCAAAATCCTTACCGCCTTTGGCGCCCCGGTGAGGAAAGGCAGCACACAGTGGTGAGCCGGAACACCGGCCGCTGCCTTCTTAGCCGCCCACTCGCTCACGCGTTCCTCGAGCGTCGGAGCCGATGCTGAAGCCTGCGTCCGCGCCGGCTCGGGTGACGGAATCAGGGACAGGTTCTTCCCGCCGCCGGGCCGCGCGGCGGGGCAAGCGGTCGCAGCGCCCTCGCCCGCGCCCGCCATGTCGAAGGTGCGGATACGGCCCCTCCACCGGCATTCCGCTGGGATAATGAGGTCGACGCCGCCGCCGCCGCCCACAGTGGCGGACGAAGACGCGTACGCGGGCGCCGCATCGGCGGCGGCGGCGGCGGCAGCATCCCCGGCGTGGTCGACGGCGAGGGTCCCCGCGTCGAGGGAGAATTCAGGGAAGGGAGGGAGGTAGCCGGTGCTCAGATCCGGCATGGCCGCCAGGGGACAGGGGCTGTGGACTAGGGTTTGGAGGGCATTGGGGCTGGTCGGAGACGTGGAAATGGAACGAAGACGTGAACCGGGGAGGGAGAGGACTCCCCGAGTCTCGCCAGAACTGGGAGAGCGAAGCTGCGAAAGAAATGAACCTTTTCGAATTTTATATTTTTCATTCACATGAGAAATGATATACAGCAATGTTTCGGAGCAATCCAACGTTTGAATTTTCTCTTCTCTCCGGTCTCTCACTCCCTTTTTCTCCAAATCCAGCCCCATTAGAAGAGGCTCGTGCAGACAGAGCGGCCAGACGGTGGGAACAGCGAGAGGACGGTGTTAGGTTCCAGTGGCGGTATTAGAGTCCCAGCGGTAGCGGAGACGATCGGTGCGGTGGCGACAGGGTGAGGACGGGAATGAGGAGGCCGCTGCGGCCACGGTAGGGTCTCGCTGGAGCTTCACAGCCATGTCCGCGGAGCCGGACGAGACCCTATCGCGCGTGCAGCAGGGTGGTGGGCGGCGGGCGACGGGCGGTGGCGGAGCACGGGAGGAGGTAGAAGACGGTGAACAAAAAATCGGGTATTGGGAGAGCGTGAAACGCTGGAGTGCTATGTAGACAGTTCCTTTTCACATTCACTCCCCTCACGCTTTTGCTTGATCTACCGATTATTTTATATATATATATATATATTTTTGCTTGTTGAGAGTTATTAAGGCCCTGATTGGATCTCTAGGATTAATAACTAGTTAACTAACTTTTAGTCGTTAAGAATTCAAACTATGATCTAACAACTAGTTGACCGATATTTAGTCGCTAAAGAATATAAACTGTAGACTAATTGTTAATTCACTAGTCATGGACTAGTTGTTAGTCTATTTATTCACATATAGAAGCTAATAGAACTAGTTGTCAGTCGATCTATCCAAAAATGCCCTAAATACAGTACAACCATGGACCTTCAAATTTTTCTAGGTTCTTGCTTAGGTCCGTGAACCGATTCACTCTAAGTGAAAACAGGTCATTTAGGGGATGTGCTGTTGACCTAAGAAATAAGGTAAGTTTGGTTTGTTGCCCTAATTTGACTTGCCTCATCTGCATTGGCCAAAATACAATTCATTTTCTCCCCTCCACTCGTCCAAATCGGGGCACCATTTTGGCTGCAGAGCTTTGGCCAGTTGTCCAAGTTTGGCTTGTCTTCTTAGCAGCACAGTCCAATCATGCCCCTAGAAACAATTTAAGAACTCGGTCCTCACTTTGAGAATTTATAACATGATATGTGTGAATTGGAGAGAAGTTAAAGACCTTCGGTTTTCTCAAATAAGCATTGTTAGCCCGATAAATGATACAGATGACTCGTTGTTCATTAAAAAATACACATCACATAATCAAACTTTGAGTTATGGTCACACAAAATTTCCATAAAGGTTTAATTGGATTCCATCTATTTCAAAATTATAAGATGTTTTGATATTTTTAGATGCACTGCTGGTACTATATATCTAGACATGTTATACATCTAAGAGCATAACAAAGACTATGGTGATGTTTAAATCCAGGGACTAAAGTTTAGGGGTGTCACATCAGGTGTTACATGAGAGTATTCATATAGTAATAACAAAACAAATTACACAAGTTCTCAGTAATCCGCAAGACACATTTATTAAGCCTAATTAATCCGTCATTAGCGTATGTTTACTGTAGCACCACATTGTCAAATTATGGACTAATTAGGCTTAAAAAATTTATCTCGCAAAGTAGTCGCAGTCTGTGTAATTAGTTATTTTTTTAGGTTGTATTTAATACTCTATGCATGTGTCCAAACATACAATGTGATAGGGACTAAACTTTAGGGGAGGAACTAAACAAGGCCTATGTATCTAAAAAAATCCAAAACGTCTTATAATTCGGAACGGAGAGAGTATCTTTTAGTTTAAAAATAGCATCACACACATGTAAACTGAATTAAAACACAAAGTCCATACTTGTTTTTATTGTAATGTGAGAATTTTGTAAAGTTGTTGTCCCATATAGTGTTCATGACTACAATAGCTTACCGTTAGTGATATATTCGCTTTGTCCCAAAATATCTGTCGTTTTTGCTTCAAAAAAAACTTTGACAAAATATATATTAAAAAATATTAATATTTATGGTACATAATTGATATCGTTGGAAAGATCTTCGAATCTAGTTTTTTAATAAATTTATTTGGAGGTACAAATGTTGCACGTATTTTCTACAAATCAAGTCAAACTTGTGGCACGAAAACCGAAAACAACGAATAATATGGGACAGAGGAAGTAAGAGCCTGTTTAGTTCACAAAAAGTGAACCCAAAAAGTGCTACAGTACCTGTCACATCAAATCTTACGCCACATGCATGGAGTACTAAATGTAGATGAAAGAAAAAACTAATTACGCAGATTAATTGTAAATCACGAGACAAATCTTTTGAGCATAATTAGTCCATGATTGGACACAAATTACCAAATAAAACGAAAAGTGCTACAGTAGCCGAACCCAAACTTTTTCACCAACTAAACAACCCCTAAATCTAAAAAGGGCACGAATTAAAGTGTTTCCACATGACCATGGTACTAAGATAGCATATTTCACTAAACGATCACACCATTGTCTTGTTTAGACAGACTAATGTGTTAGGAAAATAGAACGTAGGGCAATCGTCATGCTTCACGCTTAACTTGCTTATGTCCTTCGCTAATTACTTGTATACTTGTAGGGCTGTTTGGATGGGTGGTTTAGGGGCAAGCCAAGCTTCCGCATTGTTTATGTTTGGATGCATGCTTTAAGTGCTAAGTTACGCCCAAGGAAGCCAAAAGGGGAAGTGGCCGACTAGCTAGATATGAGTTGGGGGTTGTTTCCAGGAAGCGACGCTTGGCTAGCCACACATTCGTGTCGCCTCACCGCCAGGCAAACTCACCTACGCCGCGCTCATCGCTGTGCGCTCCGCCTCCCGCTCGTCGCTGTGAGCTCCGTCAACCGTGTGGACCTCGTGTGTAACACCTCTGGTGTTATAGTAACTAAAATTTGGTCATGTCATCATATGCACTACAAAGCATTCATGATTAGGTCAACCATGATGGGCATCAACTAAAATAAGTTTACATTTTATAGATTGAATGAGTTTTTGTGATGTGTGACTGAAATCAAAAACCCTAATTTCGAATGTCACCGCAAATACTTAGTTTGTGTCCTACGTAATTTGGGGTGTATGACTGTGTTGTACACTAGTGCCAAGTGTAGGGTATGAACTTAAGTCCAACCTATAAAATGAATTTTTAAGTTTGAGTTTGAATTTGGAATCCAAAACTTGTTGCAAGTTTTTTTATTCGAATTTGAATTCAAATTTGGGGAATTACTAAAAGATTTTCAAAAGTCAACTTAGTCAACCAAGAGTGGCGTTTGGTCAAACATGTGATGCTTGACTCGATGATGCCCTTGGATGATGGTTTGATCATTAAATAATCACCAACTAATATAGCAACAAGTTTCAATTTGAAATTCTTTCGAAAACCCTAAATTCAAAATCCTTTATTTTACCCCTTTTTGATTAATTCAAAATCTAAGTAAAATTTGGGAAAAAGTTTGAAACCAAGTTTGTAGATCTTTTCAAAGGCTCCAAGTTTGGTGTTTCAAGTTTTCAAAGTTTCAGTGTAAAATTTTGAGTAATTTTGAAAAGAAGCAAATTTGAAATTTGACCCCTTTTCATCCCCAAACCCAAATTTCAAAATGGAGGCAAAATTTGAAAATGGTTTGAATAGAAAAGTTGTAGTTCTTTGTTAGATGTACAACTTTGGTATTTTGAGTTTTTGAAGTTTTAATATAAAATTTAAAGTAATTTTGAAATTACCAAATTCCAGAAAATGTCCCCTTTTGATTTCAAATTCAAATTTCAAAATCCAGGCTGAATTTGAGAAAATTTTTGACATGAAACTTGTAGATCTTGAAATTATGAAGATTTCATATCTTGGGATTTTTTCAAGTTGCTACATGTTTGTGGAAGTAATTTTGAAAAACAGTTTTGAAATCTAAAGATTTAGGGGGGTGCTACAGTGTCTGACAAATCATGGCCGGGCAGCGCGCGGCATGGGCACCGGCGAGCCGCCGTGGCCTTCGGCCATCTTCCAGGCGTGCCACGGTCACCAGCTGCTGCTTCGCATGGCTAGCCCGCCCGCGTGGCGCCATATTGTTGCTCAGCCACCACTATAAAGTCTCCCACCGTCGGTAGCATTTTCTTTTCCTTCCTCTGCTTCCTCACCGTCGTCGTCGTCCTCTCGGTCGTCGATGCACACCACCGCCACCGCTTCACCTCAGGGCACGTTCTCTCGCCCTGTTGTTCGCAACAATATTGTGTGTCGAGTGAATCCCTTCGCGTGTAGCCTAGCTGCCTGAGCCGAGCGCGCGTGGTCATCTTCTTCCGCACCGTTCACCGCACCGCCGCAAGCCCGTCACCGTGGCCAGCCACCCCTGTTGCCTCTTCGCGTCTACCAGTTGCACCATTATGTTCATGGTGAGCTACTCTTGCTTCCGGTCCCCTCAATTTAGTCGTTACCGGCTTTGCTTACCGGGGCGACGGTCACCGCGGCCACCGTGCCGCCATGGCTGGGATGGGGCTCCCTCCGGGGGGTCTGCGGTCGTGTGAATTGTCCGAGGGTGTTCGCGGTGTCGTGTAGGTCGTGATGGTCAGGTTGGTTGGTCGGGGTTGTGTCACCAACGTCGTGGCCGCGGGTGGCCACCGTGCCGCCATGGCCGGGCTGTGGGACGCGGGGAAGAAGAGGACGACGAGGGGGAGAAGGGAGCTAGGCCGGCCTAGCGTTGTTGGGCCGAGAGAGAGAGAAACAGTGCGGCTGGGCCGCACGTCTGGCTGGGCCGAGCGAGGGGAAGGAAAGAAGGGAAACGGCCCGTGTTGCCGCTTTTGTTTTTCTTTTTCAAAAATGTGAATTAGTAACAGTTTTTGTTTATTTTATTATGAAATTTCTAGAGCTCCAAAATTATTGAAAATTTTTGTGTAAGCTTTTCAGAGTGTAAACTATCTAGGAAAAATATTAAATGCCAATTTTGATTACTTTTTGTAAGTTATTTAATTAGCTCAATTAAATGTTAAATGCAACTTCCAGAAATTTTAGTAATTAAAATATTAATCCAAAAATCATAAAATTTGTTTTGACACTGTTTTAGACTATGATCAATCTGTAGGAAAAGTTTGAACTCAATTAGATGAAGTTTAATTTATTCTTATGTTATGCCTTAATTGTTTAAGTGATTAAATAAATGTTTAAGTTGATAACTTTAAGTGTTGTGTGCCCTTTTTGACTGAGTGATGACCTTGGGTCATTAACTCTTAATGATCTTTGGCACCTTAATTACTTGGTTGAGCTCATGATTAACATGTTCTTTATGAAGTAATAATATTACTTAATGTAAATTATTGTTAGTAGTGAGTTCTGTTGGTTTGCAACTGTACCGCGAAGGAAAGTTGTACTCAAGTTATTGATCATGGCATATCATCATCAAGCATCATGTTTATTACCGCATCATGTTAAAGCATGTCATATTCTCGTGTAGTTTCCGCTTTCGAGAAAGTAAACGTTGTCGAGCAAGCTTCCAGAGAAGAGCTGTCGTCAGTGGGGTCTGGACCCGACATCGGTGTTGTTGAGCCTGAACCAGTCGTCTCGTCTGAGCAAGGCAAGCCCCGGTGCATCTAAACCTTTCCTTGAGTTTTTACAAATCTTTATCACTAGTACTATGGTTTACTACATTAAGTAATTAGGAGTTGAGTGATAACTCAATTATTGCATTACCATCCTTGATTATTGTGATATCCCCTTGGTACCTGTTTTTTATTGGAAAATGCGTAGTTTTGCTTTGCCATATTTATTAAGTTAGGCTTTTTTAAATGAGATGTTTAAAAATGGCCCTATGAGGGCATAACCTGATGGATGTTGAAATATGATAATGAAATTGAGATCGGGCGGGTGGTTTGGCCACTGCTAACTTGCATTAGGAAAGGAGTCTCAATATAGTGTTTCTGCCTTGTCAGTTAAGGATCGTCTGTTGTTGGCCCTCGAGTCAAGGAGTTTTTAATAGTACTAGTCATGCTCTGGGCAAGCCTTACTTCGGCTATTCTATCATGAGAATGTCTAACCGTGCACTGGGAGTGGAGAGATGGCGGGAGTAGCATGTACCCTCGTGGCCAAGAGCTGGAGTAGAGGAGTAGAGTGCTCTCGGGTGGCGCTAGACACGTTCTAGTCCTGGAAGATTCGTAGTCAGGTTGATATATGAAGGCCATGTACTTGCATATGTCGTGTGGTTAGGAAGCCCCAGTTGAATAAATCAAGCGGTTCGAATCATCGTTACTCCACGAGAAAGGAGTCTTGACCTTGCACCAGCATCGTAGTTAATAAATAGAATATGTTGAAGGAATGAGAAAGAATTTGATAAGAAGTAATTAATCTAGTTTAGGGTCACTTAGAATTTATTAGTGAAACATCAATGGTAAAAGTAAAATGTTGAAAGCAAGGACTTACCCTAGTAAGCTTTTCTGCAAAAGAACTTTGCTTTTTGCTAAGACCATACCTAGATTCCCTTAAGCCAGCGTGCCCTTGGAATCTTTCTTAGTCGGGTAAGTCTTGTTGAGTACCCTCAGTACTCAGGGTTTGTTAAACCATTGTTGCAGGTGCGGTTCATGAGCAAGTCTGTTTTGAGCCTTGCTGCATGATCGTTGTCGTTGAAGAAAGTGACGACGAGTAGGCTGTGTGGCCTCTGGGCAAGGCACCTCGTTTGGGTATTGTAATAAAGTTACTACTGATACTCCACTATTACTGGTTTGTAATAATGTTACTTATGGTTTAAGGTTTAAAACTGTGGTTTGTAAACTTAAGTTATGTAAGACTTTCGCTCTTTTACTCTGATGTTATTTTGAATAAACTATTGTAATATTGCAATACTCCTGTATTTGAATCCTGTTCGGGGGAAAGCAGGCCTTTTAGGTTATGAGGTACATAAGTATGGCTGTCAGAGGTCATTATGACAGTGACAGGTATATGTAGGTCATCATAATTTAGGAGGTTCTGTGACATCGTGCGTCGGAGCCGTCCCCTGCACGAGGTCTATCGGGTCCTTGAGCGCGAGATCCACCTCTCCCATGCTCGTCTTCGGCCACCGCACTAGATTCTGCAGGCCTTTGCGCGCTCGTCTTGGGGCACCGTGCGAACACCGCAAGCTTCCTTCCCCGTGCGACCTGAGTCACCCCTACGCAAGCTTCGCCTCCACCTAAGGCTGGACGAAAAACTCGAAGCTCGTTAGCTCGCTTGGCTCTAATGTAAGTTATGATGACTTTTTCCCTAAAACTACGGCTCATTTGGCTCGCGAGCGGCTCACGAGCCAGCTCGAGTTGACTCGTTATAGCTAACGAGCTAAAATCCTGCCGAGCCAGAATTTTAGCTCGTTAGCTATAACGAGTCAACTCGAGCTGGCTCGTGAGCCGCTCGCGAGCCAAACGAGCCGTAGTTTTAGGAAAAAAGTCATCATAACTTATCATAACGAGCCGAGCCGAGTCAGGATTTTAGCTCGTTAGCTATAACGAGTCAACTCGAGCTGGCTCGTGAGCCGCTCGCGAGCCAAACGAGCCGTAGTTTTAGGAAAAAAGTCATCATAACTTACATTAGTTTTGTATTACTTCATGTCTTGCACTTCACAAATGGATGACATGTTAGCTCATATGAATATTTTATTCGATTTAAGGTTATTGAATATATTATTTTTATATTATTAATATTTTTAAGCTTTAGATAAATACAAATATTATATTTTGTGTATTTTTTATACCTGGCTCGCGAGCCTAACGAGCCAGCTCGAGCTCATAACGAGCCGAGCCGAGCTGGCTTTCTGGCTCGTTAAAATAACGAGCCGAACCGAGTTGGCTCGTTATTCTAACGAGCCAGAACGAGCCGAGCTGAGCCGAGCCAGCTCGGCTCGTTATCCAGCCTTACCTCCACCACTAGGCTGCGCCACGACTAGCTGTCACCGCTAGTAGGTGATGCACCATGCGTGTGCGATGAAATGTTTCAAAAGGGGTAAACTTATCGAATAAAAAAGGGGCGATTCTATTTATAAGCAAAACCAAACACCCAAACACATAGTTTCCTATCCAGGCTTGGGTAGTCACTCCAACCAAACAAGGGTCTACTGGCTTAGGCCAAGCAGGCTAGACCTACCCTGACTTAGAAAGCTAGCCAGTCTAGGAATCGAAGGAGAACCAAACAACCTATGTGACTATCAAGCATTGGACATAACAAATCTTAGTATCCGAAGTAAACAATTGAAGAAAATGATAGTGGGCATTGATTTAGAGTAGATGTCAAACTTCATTCAATAAAAGCTACTCTCTCTTCCAAACTATAAGACATTTAATTTTTAGATACATAGGTTTTGCTATCTATTTAGATATTACATACATGGTAAAAATAATGTATCTAGAAAAGTAAAAATATCTTACAATTTGAAAATAGAGGGAGTACACCAAGTTCACTTAGGTGATAAATTTAAGGGGAGGAAGAGAAGGCAATGTATTAAAGTGTAATCTTTTATTGGCTCTCAAAAACTATATATCAGCTATTTTTCAAAGTCATGTTAGTGTATGGATGTGGGTTCCAAGAGACTTCTAAACGTTACTCCCTCCGTCTCTGAATAAATTAATTCCTAGAATTCGTGCCGACTAACTTTATAGAAAAGAGTAACAATATCTATGACATAAAATGAGCACCTTATAAAAATATATTTTATGTCCAATCTAATGATGCTAATTTGATATCATGAATCTTAACCAATTTTTTTTATAAATTCAGTTAAAGTTTTAAAAATTTGACTTAAGATAACTCTAGGAATCTATTTATCTAGCACAGAGGAAGAGGGAGTAGTAGAAGTAGTGATTAGAATAAAATAAACAATCAGAATAGAAACAAACTTGAAGCGATAGTTTTAGAGCAGGCGGTGGAAAAAAATGAGTGCTACTCCCTCCGTCCATAAAAACATGCAATTCTCGCTTTTCGAGAAGTCAAACAGTTTCAACTTTGACTAAAGTTATATAAAAAAATACTAATGTTTATGATACAAAATAAGTATCATTAGATTAGTTATAGAATATATTTTTATAATAAATTTATTTGGAGACATAAATTTTAATACTATTTGCTATAAACTTAGTTAAACTTGAGTCAGTTTGACTGACACGCATCCTATAATTGCATCTTTTCTCGGACGGAGGAAGTATCTCAGATGGATTCATATCATCGAATGGCCTTCTCATCATCAACTTAGAAAAACCCGTTGACACGGTACGCAACCCTATCAACCAAGCTAGGGGCAGCATGCAGAAACATCCGTCGGATCGGTGTATCAACGGTGCAGATCGAGGCGCGGTTCTCCCCGGCGCCGTAGGGTTTTTCTCCTCGCTTCTCTTACCAGAGCCACCACCCCGCAGGCCGCAGCTACCCCACGGCGACGGCCGCCATGAGAGCCCTCCTCTCCCTCTCCCGTCTCGCCCGACGGCTTCCAGCTTCTCTAGCCCCTGTAAGCGCGCCGACAACATTCCTCCTCCGGCACATCCATGCCGATGCCCCTCCGCCGCCGCCGCCGCCACCTCATGACTCGTCGCCCTTCGTCTCCCGCATCCTCGAATCGGAGCCGAGCCTGACCCCGAAAGCTGAGTCGGAGCCGGCATCCGATCCGACCCTCGACGAGTTCCTGGCGCGCTTCGTGGCTGCCTTCCGTCCGCTACTCACAGCTGCCTTCCCCAACCATGACCGTGACGTGCTCGACGAAATGCTCCGCCTCGTCGCGGACGCCGTACTGTGCCGCCTCACCGGGGCCGACCGGGGGGCCGATGCTATCGAGCTCAATGACGACCTCTGGGCGGCCGTATGGGAGGTCAGCGCCTCCGTGCGCGAGGCTATGCGCCGGGATCAGGTCCGCGCCGACCTCCGCCAATACCTTCACTGCGACGAGGTCAAGGAGATGACGCGGTTCGCTGTCGATGTCGGCATCCGCGGTGCCATGCTCCGGGAGCTCCGCTTCAAGTGGGCCCGCGAGAAGCTCGATGAGGTCGAGTTCTACCGCGGCCTTGATGACAAGCGCGCCGATGCCGAGGCCGGTGCCGACCCGGCGCCTGCGCCGGTGCCGAGGCTGACCGCTCTTCCGAAGAGGAAGGGAGACGTGAAGTTCACGATGTACGGACTGGACATGTCTGACCCAAAGTGGGCTGAGGTGGCGGAGCGAGTGGCCGAGGCTGAGGCGCATTTTGTGCCTGAGGAGGCCAAGGCTGTAGAAGGGAGGGCGAAGAAGGCCGAAGAGCGGCTGTTGTCAGTTGACCCGAGGAGAGGAGATCCGGTGCCTGCCATTGAGGAGTGGAAGGAGGATCTCCGGCCAAACCGTGTTGATTGGATAGCGCTGCTTGAGCGGATTAAGGCACGGAATGTCGAGTTGTACCTCAAGGTGAGATCTTTGGTAACACTGAAAGCTTGTGTGCATCATGCTGCAATGTTTGTTTGCTAGTGTTTTTCCCCCTTTTTGCATGTAGTAAAATTCTTCCTTTCTCCACAAGTTTCTCGCTGAAAACGACTTGAATTATTGCTGGAATATGTAACTAGTTACCTGTTTTCACTGGGTGAATAGTAGAGATATCCTGGATCTACTCAGACAATGATAGCTTAACCTGGATAGAGACACAGAGTGTGGTTGGACGTTTTCATTCTTAGAGAAAAGAAAGTTGTATGATGAGAAGCATTCTCTGGAACAATAGTTTGGGGACATAGGGAGTTAAGTTGTATTTTATTGGGCCATTTCGTCCTATGAACCTAGTGACACTAAGCCTATTTGAACCCCAAAATTGTTCGGGGCTTACTGGAAGTGAATACTAGATTACACTGAAATATTTCATTCTAAACTTATTGTGCTTGGGCAAAACAGATTGACACAAATTGTCTGCATAGTGATTTGTGGTGTTTTTTCTTTTGAGCCCGTCTTATCATGTCTATCAAGTGCCATCAAATTTGGTCATAAACTTCTGGAGATCATTATGCCCTTCACCTTCAGACAAGGGTTATGACTCTAGAATTTCTGAAGACTTTAATGAGTAGTTCTCGTAAGTTCCTCTCCCACAAGGTGATTATCATTTGACGCACATTTGGAAGGAGTTCATGTTCACCAGTTATATCATTTGATGCACATCTGGTTGCGGGGGAGGGAGGGAGGGCATTGATTTGAGGCTTCAGTGGGGGTGCTATGGGTGCCACTGGTCGGCTACCTGGTGTTTCAGAAGGGTGGTATGTAGGAGAGAGGGCTGTCGTCAGGGAGGGTCAGGCATGGCTGCCATTGAGCTCTAGGGGAAAGAGAGCATTGTTCATGTGAATGGGGATTTTGAGATATGTTAGTCCCGGCAAGTCTTCCCTAGATTCATGGTGGGCACATATTAGGCAATGCAAGCCACTGTGGATCAAGGCATGGACAAGGGGTTTTAGGTAGATTTGGATTGGGGGGAGAGGGAGGTGGGGATGCTGGAGCAGTTGTCTGTTGCAGACTGGTGGGACAGAGGCCGTTAGTGGCCCGGGTTGGCGAAATGCGGGGCCTACTTATTGCTGCCGAAGTCAGGTGAGGCGGCCTACCACATCCTGCTCAGTGTCCCCTGTGCGATCAGGCTGACAAAGATGTTAAACATCTGCTCACTTCCTGTGTCTTTGCACGACTGTTCTGGTCCAGAATCTTTATACCGATGGGATTGCAGGAGCTGGTTCCCCAATGACATGAATCTTTGTTTGCCGTGTGGTGGCACAAATCAATCAAGAAAGTTCAGGACAAGAGGAAGGGAGTGAATACTGGCATTATCTCGAGAGCTTGGCTAAATCTGTGTGTTTTTGAGGGTGCCAGCCCCAAACATCAACACCGTCTTTTAGGCCTTACAATGAGTAACGCCATCTTTGGTGTCTAGCGGTTGCGCGTGGTGACGTGGTCTTAACGCCCTTGCTTTGGGTCAAGTTAGCTAAGCTTAGCGTCTTAGTTTTCAGCGGTCTGGTCTCACCTGTGTTTGGTTTTTTATTAGTCCAAACCTTTTATGTTCCCAACCCACTGCTAGTCCAGCCCGGAATGAGGTGTTTGGTTTTCAGCGGTCTGGTCTCACCTATGTTTGGTTTTTTATTAGTCCAAACTTTTTTATGTTCCCAACCCACCTCATAGCCCAGCCTGGAATGAGGTGGTCTTATTTGTAAGGGGCTGTTTTTCTCTCTCTTAATACAAAGATACGCAGCTCTCCTGCGTATTCGAGAAAAAAAGGAACACACCCACCCACCCGCACAACTCTAAATATGTTATTAGCCATGGTTTATATGTGTTAAATCAATTGTTTAGTTTCCTTAAAAAAAGAAATGTTTTCACACCACTTAACATATGCTACTATTTGAACTTGCAGGTTGCTGAAATTCTGCTAGCTCAAGAATCTTTTGAGGCAAACATCCGAGATTACTCAAAATTAATTGATCTTCACGCTAAAGCAAATCATGTGGAAAGCGCAGAGAGAGTACTTGGTAAAATGAAAGAGAAGGGTATTGCACCTGATGTCATCACATCCATCGTACTAGCCCACATGTATAGCAAGGCAGGCAATCTAGAGCAGGCCAAGGAGGCTTTTGAATTTATTCGAAGGGAGGGTTTTAAACCAGATCTGAAACTCATCAGTTCAATGATTAATTGCTATATCAACCATGGAGAACCAGAACAAGCAGAAAATCTGATAAAATTTATGAAGGATACACTTGTCAATGTCAAACCCACTAGAGAAATCTACACAGACATTGTACGAGCATATGCTCAGCGAGGCATGATGGCATGTGCACAGAGGGTTCTTAATACGATGGCACATGATGAAATCAAGCCTACAGAGGAGCTCTATGCAATATGTATAGAAGCATGTGGACGTATTGGTGATCCTACCCAAGCCTGTGCCATGTTTGAGCAAATCAGGATTAGGCTTAGACAGGAACCAGGTGACAGTTCAATTGCTGGTGTGGTGGCTGCGCACATGAAGAAGAACCAACTAGACGAGGCTTTGCAGTGGCTGCTGAGTTTAGAGAAGGACGGACTTGAACTTGGTGTCAAGACGAATCTCATGTTACTGGATTGGCTGTCTATGTTGCAGCTAGTTCCGGAGGCTGAACAGCTTGTGCAGAAGATAAAGAAGCTTGGAGAAGAGCCCATAGAAGTCCATGTGTTCCTTGCCGATATGTATGCAAAGTCTCGCCAGGAAGAGAAAGCCCGCAGGTCCCTCAAGATCTTGGAAGAGAAGAAGAAACTATTGAAGTCTGATCAGTTTGAGAGGGTTATAAGAGGCCTTCTCGATGGTGGGTTCTCAGAAGAGGCAAATAAATACTACAAAATGATGAAGTCCTGTGGCTTTGAACCATCAGAAACAATCGAGGTCGGTGTTAAGGCTAGTCTCAGGATTAGGGGCGCTTCTCGTCACACTGGTAGGCATTGAGGTTAGGGCCTGTATGCTGGTAGAGTGGCAGTGATCTACTAGGCATACAGGCAGGCAAGGAGGGATTCTGGTGTGAGAACCTTGGGGCACTGACACGGGACAATCAAATTGACAAAACTCAGTGCTGAAAGATAGCTTGGCTATTTTTTTCCTGGTTATCAATTGTCTGGAGGCACGACGTTGCTTCCATAGACTATGAAGTTAATATAAGTCCTGGCTTCAAGATTTTGTTGTTTTCAGTGATCAGGATTTTCACTTGTATTAGATGAGGTTTGAAGTGATTGTAACACTAATCCATCTTCCAGGTTGTTCCAAGCAAAACATATATCCGCGAATAGTGATTATTGCTCTGTTCAGACATACAATGATGTAAGTTAATAATTATTCCCTCAATGATGTAAGTTAATAAATATTCCCTCCGGTCTCCTGTCACAATGGTTCACTAAAACTGCATGCATCAATAACTTTTAAATTATTGAGTTTGGAAACATACAAATTATATGTGTAGATTTGCGTTAGAAAACACTTTCAAAGTTTTAGGAGTTTAAGAAACATTTTAAAATTAGGAGTTTAAGAAACATTTTAAAAATATTAGAGTTTAATATTTAACAGAAAAGACTTGTTTCAATCAAGTCATGTGTAGATTGGCATTAGAAATTACTCCGAGTTTTTTTTTATAAATTCAAAGTAGTTAGGCATGCCAGTGTCAGGGCGACGAGGAGCAAGAGGAAGGGCAGATTGTTTTGGGAATAGATAGGAAACAGACGAACAGTGGGCTAGGTGCCCTTTTCAATCCAAGTCAAGGTGTTCTCTGCAAAATTGCCAACCTCGAGGAGCAGCAAAAATCCTACCAAAACCAGACGACTGCCACACCAGCGCTTACCTACTTTTCGCTACTGCAAGTTTAGAGCATCTCCACCAGTCTCCCAATAAAACTCCCCCAATAACTTAGTATTGGGGTAGCTCAATATTTACTTTTTAGGTTATTGGGGGAGATGCTTTCGCAGTTCCCCAATATCTCATCCCCAATATATGATTTTGGCCCCATATTGCAAATTCTGGACCATGTTGGAGCAAATTGACCCATTGATATTTTTCACGTCAAAATAAGTTGCTGATGTCTTGTTTGTCGCATACTTAAGACCAAAGATCGAAAATGCAATACCAGTTTGTTCAACAATAAGAAAATGAAATTAAACATACTCACACAAGGATATATCATAAACAAGATATAAAGAGAGATGACATGTCATTGTTTCCAAGTGCAGAATCACCAATGGGTGTGTTTGCGCCAAAAGAACAGAGCATTGGGAGAGGTTGCAAGTGCCCCTTTATTTGAGGGGAGATGGGTGTTTTTTTTTGTGGCCACCAAAAATTAGGGGAGGTATTGGGGCACTGTTGGAGTATGAAAATTGATCTATCTCCTCCAATAATTTTGTTTTATGGGGATGAGGGATTGTATTGGGGATTTGTTGGAGATGCTCTTAGGCTGTCCGCACCGCGGCCCTCTAACCGGATCGCTACTCCAAATATAGCGCTCCCGGGCATGCACCGCGCAACGGCAAACCGCACGCTACCGTTTAGTTCGACACAGTAACACGCCAAGTTCAGCGTTCATCTCTCTCCTCTCTGTATCCTCCATCAGGCCCACCGCGAGGTGCGGCGCGCGGCGCTCGGAGGCGGGAAGGGGAGACGACCATCGTCGTTGTGCAGTCCGCCGGAGGGAGGAGGCGCGCCGCCGATGCCAGTGGGAGGAAAGAGACGAGGAAAAAGACAAGGACGGCGAGAGGAGGCTGAGCCACGCCGCCGGTGCCGGAGGGAGGAGCCGCGCCATCGGGAAGCCGCCGCGCGACCTCCGCGCTGGCCACCTCCATGGCCGGCGGGCGAGCTGCGCGCGGGAAGGAGTGGAGGGAGGGAGGGGAGCCGCGCCGCCGGGCGCCGCCGCGCGAGCTCCACCGGCCCACCTCCATGGCCGGCGAGCGAGCTGCACGCGAAGGAGAGGAGGGAGGGAGGGGAGCCGCGCTGTCGCTTTTGGGCCGAGCCGCCAGCCCCCGTGCCGCCACGCTCGGCCGCGCCGCCGGCGAGGAGCAGTGGGAGGTGGAGAGAGCGAGGAGAGGATGGCGGTCCGGATAGCGTTGTGCGCGCGACAGCTCCCTCACCTGTATGCCGCCTGCCAAGCGGGCCCCACCCCTTTTAGCGTGGGCGATGCAGATGGGGAGGTGCGCATAGCCTTATGCACTTAAATGGCACATGCCCACGAGTTAAAGGGACGCCAATGTATTTAACTTAAAAATCACATTCGATAGAAATTATGCATATATAAGAATATTTCATTAAATCCTACACACATTGCTAATTTCTTCTCTCTAGAATATATTATTAAATCCTACACAAATTTGAGATTTTTAGAAGTACTTTTCAATAGAAATTATGCATATATAAGAAAGGAAGAAGTCCAATTTTTTGTCATCAAACTATCCCTCGAGCCTAATTTCAACTGTCAAACTTAAAAACCAGAGATCTTTAGCCATTTGACTATCAAAACCTTTCGGATTGGCTATTAAGCTGGTTTCAACGGTGATTTTCAAACTAAATAATCAAGTCATTGATGCTTGTAGCCTTTAAGGTTTTGACAAAATCTTGTCCTAAAGACTTTTTATGACCGTAGGGCATATTTCTAAAGAACAATAATAGATAGAAACCATCTATAGGCAACAGTGTTTTTTTTAACAACAGGCAAATGGGTTATCTGACTCTCAACACTCCGAAAACAAGACAAGTTTAGGGTACCGCAACCACAAGCAAGCCACCAATGAAATCCGAGTCCAACATCCAGAATACAAGGGAGCAAATCTGCCATGTTATCATAAGTTACAAGAAACACCTCCCAACACCACTGATTGGACAGCTATTACCACGCATGCTTGCTTGTTGGATAAAAGACATCAGACCAAACAACAGTCGTGCTACCGCTGAGCCAGTTTCTTCAGGTGTTGAAACAACTTTTGCTTTATCCACTGTCGATCATATGGCAGAAATGCCTGAATCGAGTGATCATAACTGCATATGGAGGGGGGGAAAGCACAGTTATTATGTTGTTAGTTTTGAACACGAACATGTATAAATATACCTCAAGGAACTCCGAAAATCTTAAAAAAAGTTGTACTCACACCAGCGCACTAATGTCAGCTAGGCCATCAATGAAGTTATAGAGGTCGCTGATATCATAAGTTATGTTTGGGACCATTGGGTTGATATCCCTAATTTTCCTTTCATAAAGCCCACAGATCCCTGCCATTACAGTTGAATGTTACAAGTAACTTATGAACTTTAGAAGGGAAATAAATCAAGAAGAATCACTGCAGATTTGCAAATCTGGTTTTTGGAAGAGCATAAGCTGGATCCACGTCAAAGTAGCCTATTGCTAACAGTAAAGCTAGGGGGTAAAACATCAGGCCAGCCAGCAACAAATTTAAACAAAGAGGACTATATCCAATCAAAACCTCTAAGATAGATTAATATCACGTTTCTAATAAGATATAGTTAAATATCACTGTTTTTTTTTCTGAGTATAGGATCACACGAAGACCACCATGGTCATGCAAATAATACAAACTAGGGAGTTTTATTTGAGTTTTTTCTAAAGCAGGTCCTTTTTCAACCATACATACCATCCAATGCATGATTAACCGAATTGTAATCCATAAATGTTCTAGAAGCCCTATTTTGAGATGGCTGCATCAGAATAATGGTGTGCCTCCCAGCCTGCAAAGAGCAATCAGTCAGATACACACATCAGCGCATAGCAAGTGCCATGGGTATCATTGCATAAACTGGTGGTGCTTCTACCAAAGTGCCAAACATTGGATATTAACAACAGATGCTACAATATTCCCTGTAGCAGCTCCTATGCTGGAATATTCATAAAGGGAGCAATAACACAAAAGTGAAGATTTACCAGACAACCCATTTATTAGCTACCCAATACAAATACTTTTTATTCCCTTTCCTTTATTTCGAGCAGCAATAATAATATTGGTATAGTTATCATCAAGTTGGCTTTGGACAGGATGCACAGTTATGGCATCTAAAAACTTTTGATCTTCAAGGCACATACTGGGAATAAAGGAAACCCAACCCAACACAATGCCTATCACTATCAATAGTGTTATCTTACTTTGCATGCAAACAACACAATTTTTTTTCGAAATTATGTAATGTACAATATTTATGCGATTATAAATTCAAGGTAACCTTTATATTTTCTGCTTCTTCAGACAGAAAAAGAAGTGTTAAGCTAGAACTACACGATGATTGACGAAAATAAAGGATTCTGTAGAAGGATAAGAAGGATTTCTAAATGCTCTTCAAGTATTGAAAGCTGAGCATAGCTATTTAAAGGTTTAGATGATAGCCTAGCTCCTTAGATGCCTATAGTGCACGTCTAAGTAAAGAAGCATCCTGTAGGAAAGGCACAAAGGAACAGTAGATAATTCGTTGTGTTTTACAAACTAGAAGGTATAACCTAAATAAGGCAAAAAAAAAGGGGTCACCAGTCTATGAACAAATAATCCTTGTAACAAAGGAAAAGGCACAATAACCTATGAGTATGTAAAATTCATTGATAAAAATAACTAGATGCAGAATAAAGTATAACAAACATGTCTTTATTTGAAGCTTAAAATGGTAAAGAAGAGAACGGAAAGGATAAAATCAGAGATTGAAAAATGCAGTTGGATACAGGGATTTCCTTGGTATATGGAGTCCCACCAATCATCCATAATAGACAAACTTACAAAATGCAAGCTAGCAATTGTGCCATTTGCTAGCCAGCAATACAGGCCAAGGCATTATTAAAGACCTAGTGGTATTCATTTCCCAGCAATAAATTATAACCAAGCAAGCTGCAGTGTGCAGTCTCTGAGCTGACGGTGTGGCAAGTTACAAGTAGTTGGGGAACATCAGAACTAAGGTAAGAGCAATGAAATCATGGGTATTGGCATAATGAAACTGGCACAGGGTCAGTAGGGGATGGGCTTGTACTACCTTTTCTTATTCATGAAGCATCACCATTGGGTTTTCAGGTCGTCAAGACACAGCCTCTAAATTACATATTTCCCAATAGTGAGAACCAATTGTTTGGCAACCTTTGTTATCTAGTAATTATAACTCCTACTATGGTGTCATGCCGCTATGCAGCTTCAGTGTCAAAGCATTTGCCAACTTTTGATCAGAAATTACAAAAAAAAAACTACCATATCTTAAAGTAAAATACAACTGTCTAAATACAAAACAACAGTTCCACATATTATGCCTGAACATTCAGACCACTTAATTTCATGTTCTCAAAAGAACATTAAGTTTGACATACAAAGTTTAGTTAGCAGATGACACATTGCAGCATGTTCATATACAACTAAAATAAGTCTATAACCTTACATATCAGAACATAGAAGCAGAGTCACCTGAGGATCTTAAGCTTATAACCAAGTACTTTTGATAAATTGCAGAAGGGGAGAAGTATGGACCAGAATGTTCACGACATACTCCATAGATATCACCACATTCCCAACCCTCTCAATAAACCAGAACTCGAACAAGTCAACGAAAGCAAATAGCAGATCACTTGCTTATCAAAGCTAACCATCCAATCACCGGTGCCCCCAACAAGCATATGGGTGTACACATGTACACCCGATAAGTTTTTTGCGAAAAGAATCGAAGTTAGTAGGCATAATTCATGTATAGACTTGCAATTAGATCAGGTCCGATTCTCCGATTAAGCTAACCATCCAACCCCATAGTTCTTTTTCGCAATAAGAATCGAAGTTAGTAGGCATAATTCATTTATACACTTGCAATTAGATCAGGCCCGATTACATACAAACAGCCAAATAGCTTAGGTTAGGCTTTGGGTGCTGCTCGGTTTCGCACAGCAGGAAGGGAAGAGAAGGGGCGGGCATACCATCTGTTCGGTGCTCGTTGCCCGAGAAGGGGCCGACGAAGACCTGGGCACGGCGGCGGTGGCGGCGGGGCGGCGGCGGCCTGTTCGTCGAGCAGAGAGAGAGAGAGAGAGAGAGAGAGAGAGAGAGAGAGCGCACGCCGGGAGAAAGAATAGGCGAGTCGGTGGCTGTTCGGCCGAGGGAAAACGCAATCGCACGGGCCTTCTCCTGGACATGGGCTGTCCATGGTTTCAAACTTCTTTTGCAGATTTTTCTTGTTTCTTTCTTTCTCTCTTTTTATTTAGTCTTTATATTCTTCCTATAATTTGTATTTACTCTTTTTCCTGAAACGCGGAACATTTTTTTGTTTTAAATTAGTGGAACCAAGATGATAGTATTTATTGGGACATTGCAAATAAGTAAAGAGAACATCTTTTAGATTTATTATTTTGTTAAGGTGGAACTTTTTTTCTCATGAACCTTGAAACATTTTTCTCTTGAATACGAACATGGAACATTTTTATTCTAAATGTGGACCAATAATGCCGTAAGGCCGAACATCGGCTCATAAATAAATGTTTCAATTTAATTAGAAAAATATTCTCTAAGAAAATATGATCCAAATGTACATAATCAGAGTATTATTTTAAAATTTTATCGTAAGAAACACAATGGTTCATACTTTTATTTGGATGCATTCTTCAGAAACTATGATTTTTTTCTGTCTCAACTCTTTTTGTTGGCCGTGAACTAGGTTCTTCCATCCAAGCAAATTAATATCATTCCAGTACCATAAAAAAATGGCCAGTACATGAGTCCAGGTCAAACTTTTTCAACTTTGACTAGATTTGTAGAAAACACGTGCAATATTTATATCTCTAATAAGTTTATTATGAAAGTATATTCAACGATCTATCTAATGATACTAATTATATATTATAAATATTAATATTCTTTTATATATAATTAGTCAAAGTTAAAATTTGACTTCTCGGAAAGCAAAAATAACTTATCAGGGAGTATATCTCGTACCGATAGCTAGGTCTATAGACTGGTATAGACCGGTACATGAGTGAGTAGTTACATCCCGTTCTAGCCTCGATACGTGCCAATACTATAGTTAATATCGGCCACTTCGGCCAATACCGGTCATTACATGACTAGCGTAAAAAAAAACAAGTAGCAACTCATTTGATGTACAATTTTAGTAACTTGTAGAACTATATATTATTGAGCACATGAACTCACTAAGCAAAATTGGGCTGAAAATCATGAAGTCGTAGAGCGACCGGCTTGCCATGTCTTCATTTGGTTCACCCTTTGAAACTGTAAGCACTTGAGACATGATAGGTCAACAATATTAATGCTAGACTTCGTTTGGGTCACCCCTCCTCCAACATGTGATCTACTCCCCCCTCCCCACTCCTCCGTTCTAAATTATAAGTTATTCTAGTTTTCTAGATACACATATATACATTATATCTATATACACAATAAAAAACCATGTAGCTAGAAAAGCTAAAACAAAAACAACTTAGGAACCATGTGATGGGCGTAACTGATCCAAGCAATTTAGCAAGTTGAGGGAGTGAATCTAACGATTCGAGCGGCCTTGAATGAGATCGACAGTAAACCCCATACTGCTACCAACCTAATAAGTAAACAATCAGTGGTGAAGATCCCAATCCAGCTGGCCTAAGTGGCATCAATGGGGCTAAACTTTTGTGTCACTCCATTCCATCCTTGCTTACAAATACCCCCAGCTATGAACAGACCTATGGCTATGATAAATAGCCCATGGGGCCACCATTCTAACCACGGAAAAGAAGAAACATGAGTAGGCTAAGCCCCACCACAATAAACTTTAGAAAGTAGGCCTAGAGGAAAGATGAGAGTGCCAGGGAGAATCCGTAGCTATCAGCTGCTTCTCATCCACTTTATACCTCAAGGATGCTACTCAACTTTGAGTGAAGTCCTTGTCTTCTGTATCACTAATACTTAAGTCTCATTTATATTTGTATATAAGTTCAGTTTTTACTTTCTTTGTTTCCGAGTTCCTCCTACTCCATCGCATCCATCATTATGTTCCCGTCAAGCTAATAAATAGCAGCGGTAGCGGCCGCAATTGCGCTAGCGGTCCATTGCCGCTACCGCTATAAGGTAGCGCTCTGATCTTTACACCCTGAAACTTTGCGGTCGCAATTCTGAGTAGTGGGGTGATATTGCGGCCGCAATTGCATGTAGCAAGCCGCAATAGCATGGAAGTAAATAACCCTAATCAGCCCACCCCACTATGACTCACACCCCTAAGCCAAACACTCACGCATCGGTTGTAGCCTCCAAGGTCTAGGTTCAGACGCTCTTTAAGTATAATTAAATGTCTATTTATACTCATTATTCATGATATATGTACTTAAAATTATGTGGGATTATCGGGTGTCGCTCTTGGAACTTATCGTCCGTAATATCGCCCGCAATCCGCAATCCGCTACCTCAACGCCAGTCCGCTACCAACCCTATACGCTATTTATTACCTTGGTTCCCGTCACTACTGCAAAGGTAGCAATATGGCAAATGTTCTTCGTGACCGAGAAGTGCGGCGATTCAAATTGATGTACATCTAGCTGGGCAAATCCAAACATACAGTCGCACGCACTCCAACAGGTTTGTACTAAAGCCACCATTCCCGAACTTGCACGCACGAGGCCTGAACCGACCCGGCCGCCCCAGAGAACCCACCCTACCAGTCCCATGAGTTTTTCCATGGACACTCCGCCTCGACTACCACCCATGGGGCCAGTGTAGCAGTTCAGCACACTAACACCTTAGAGCAAGAAGGTAGTAGACTTACGTGTCATCCATAATACCGTATATGTGTTTGGGATGTTCAAACTTGATCATAACACCACAATAGTCAGGGGTCTTAACTGAAACACGCATGACTATAACACCCGGAGCCTCGCTGTGTTGCCCTCTCTATAACAATGGTAACAATAATAGGAAGGACCTAGCAGTGACAATAACCACTCGGCTTCTATCGTAATCCCTTTAGCGCATGTGACCAAAGGGTCCAAGAAAATAGTGTCATAAGACGATCTAGGCCCATCTAGTCACAACTAAGGTTTGAAGTATGTCAAAATCGCATATGGCCAAGGTTGTCAAAAAAGTAAATTCTAAATCCAGTCGAAAAGATAATATCGTAATTACTAAAAATTGTATAAACATAGGTTCTATTAGTTAGAATCATAGAATCAGACCCCTTAGTTAAGATCATAAAGATATACAAAATCGTATGATAACGCAGATTTTAACAACTTTGAATGCAGTTCCTATCTAATGCACCGCTGGAATTTTCAGAATGAGACCAGAACCGAGGCTCTCAAAGTTCAATACGCATCACAGTGTAAAGTTAAGGATCTTTAGGTTGAAATAACATCAACAGCCAATCTGTTGAGATTGAGACACCCTATTGATTTGGGTAATGCCATCTCGTAATGGTAGTTCTACACTCGTGTACGGACGAGCCAATTTCAGCGAACCCCAATTCGAAGGACATCAGAGGGGTAAAACAAAAGGTGTCATCAGACGGGCTAAAGAATCGTTGTGTACAATGTCAACATTTCACGTACTCAACGTAGATGTATCCCAAAGAATACTTCCCAAAATACAATACAGGTTACACAATAATAGGAGCACAAAAAAAACATTAATTATATTAATACCACAAATAGATGTATCCCAAAGAATACTTCCCAAAATACAATACAGGTTACACAATATATGAGCACCCAAAAAAAATAGTAATGGCATTAATACGACAGATAGGATCAGGTTAAAGCCTTTCATCTCAGGCTACAGAAGTAAAAAAAAAATAACCTACCGTTACAAGCGAGCAAAATTTGTGGCTTTCCTTGTTTCACTTCGTCGCTGTCCAAACAATAAGCTCACATATGACTTCTAAAAAAAACCTACAGCTTACAATTGGTTGTTTCTCAATACTGCAGCATTGTAATTTCCTCGAGGGCGAAACTACATGAACTATCTGAGATAAGTTTTATGCCATTTATTTCAAGGATAAAAGATTGTTGCAAGCATCCATTTCAGTAACATGTGAGCTTAAGATTGCCTGACCCGATGGATTTGCCCCAATGGTCTTCACTGCAGCTTTGAAAACCACTGAGCGGAAGAAGGTATCCTCCATTTTCTTTAGAGTGTCCTCAACAACTCCAATACCCAGACAACGTGACATGATTAGCCGCCCAATAACTTCACCAAAGTGTGCTGGAGCTTTCGGAAGGTCGATAGCAAGATCATCCAGAAGAGACCCATAAAGCAAGCATCCAGTTTCCAAGTCTGCCGTCTTGAAAGTATTCTTGCTGTGAAGGTATTCCAGTAGCCTAACAAGAGGATCAATGGAACTGGCACCTTTGTCAAGAGCAAGACTGATGGCCTCTTTAACAACTTCTGGGTAGTAATGAGGACTCTTGAGCTCCTCAATGCACTGCTGTGCTTCATCTAGAATACAGACGTGAAAATATTCCTCAAGAAGAGAGATGGTCTTCTTTTCTAGACCAGCAGAGTTTGACTTAGGAGCAGCAGCTGGCTTCACAACAACAGGAGCTACAGATGGAGCTGGTGCAAGTCCAGGAGAATAACTTGAAGGACGGGATATTGGACCACCAATGCCCACAAGTGCACTTGTCTTCCCACTAATTAGTGCTGCACTGCCTTGAGGAAGTAGTTTAGAATTGACAGACGATGGCTTATTCACCAGCTGGGTGTGGCTGCGGAATGAGTCAGTTCTGGATTTAGAACGTGGAACTTCCCAATTATCATCATCTAACCCAGACATTCCAGGCATCTTTCTCGCTCCAGGCATGCCAGGCATCATGCCACCAGTTCCAGGTCCATTCATTGGGAAAGCTCCAGGTGACAGTGGCCCTCCAGTACCAGTTCGTCCATTCCTCATGTTTGTGGTCGACCCAGGTCGCAATCCAAGTTTCATTTCTGCCTCTGTATGAATTTCACTGATTTTCTTGGCTTTTATCTGAGAAAGAAATAACAACACATCAGAGTCAGTGAATACTAGAAAATTCAACCCAGTTTGTGCGTAAGAATAGCAAGCACTGGTTCATGGAGAAAGGCATATCGCACTGAAATAGACTAGTGTCATGGTCAACTATCAGCTGTGGAACATGTATCTTCAACTTGCAATGTTTTATTCCCTTTATTTTACAAGATACTAGTGTATAGTAGATCCTGGCACACAGAACACTAATGCAAATACATTTCAAGATCGGAGCTGAGACATTTACCTCCTCACGTCGAGGCACCCAGTTGTTTGAACGGAGATCAAGGACATCGCGTGCCATGAACCTCAAACGTGGTGCCAATTGAGTATTAGTTGTAAGCTCCTTTAGACGGTTGAAGTAGACATCGTTAAATCGACGAGACTTTGGGTTCTCATCCAACTGTTTACCAATTGTGTTGAAAAACTGATAGACGGCCTCGACATTTTCCTCAGCAGGGCAAGAATTGCTATCAGAACCCAGCAGCTCCTACTTACAGCAAATGAATTAGAAAATATTTGACAGTGATAAAACACAATGTATGTGGAGAAAGGCGTTCCAGTCTAGAAGTCTTTTCCCACAGATGGATTGGGGGAAAAATGGATCACTTCAGACCCAGCTACAACTACCCAGCTGAAGAGTACAAAGGATTACATATGTAAGTACCTGAACAATGTGATGTACTATCTTCTCTGTCACCATTTTTTGCTTCAGCAGCTCGCCGATAAGACGAATGTTTCCAAGTGTTCGAAGCTTCACAAGCCTTTCTTTATCACGTTTCTCCATCTCTTGGTCTGGACCAGTCAATTTCGCTACCTCAGCCCGTAGGTTGCCAGCACCTTCAAATGCCTCTTGACAATTGTTCAACAGTACACGTTTGAATGTAATGTCTCTACCACCAGGCTCTTCAGAAGGAAATGATGGGAGGCTTTCATTGAGTTCAAAGCATAGCTGAGCATACATCTGACAGAATGTGGGCTCAAATACAGCCTTCTCAAATATGAGAGTAATAACATCCTGAACAGGCAGGAGAAAAGAGGTCAATCACAAGGAACTGATAACAATAAAGCCAGCAGAATAAAGAAATAGAAATAAACAAACCTTCAAAATATCAGCTGTAGTAATTCCTGCTTCTATCAGTTGGCCCTTCAGAAGGTCAAACTTCTCTGGCGTCAATTTGTTCAGTATTCTGTGCCATGAATAATTTTTTTTTGAAAAAAACCCAAACAAATTTGACTTCTGAACACAATAGTATAGAAAACAAAATCTTGATACAAGTACCAGAAAGGTAAAAAAAAGTCTGCAATCAAACAGTACCCTTTCACGGTTTTTAGAACTCTCTCCTGTTCAGAGAGATTTCCTCTCCGGACTGACCATGGGACTTCAGCCTTGATAAGAGCAGGGGTGGGACCAGTCTGATGTAAAATAAATCAGGAATATTAGAGAATCCATTTTGGTATGACATGCAAATGATTAGATGGTCACATGCTAGTTTTGCAGCAGCTTTGCTTGTGCAGCATCCAAATATATGTGCTGCTGATTAATGTACTTGAAATGTTATGTGGATGTGGCATTCATTCTAATATCACACAACAAATAGTTCACATGTTTAAATTTTATTATGCGAATTTGAGCTGGTCATCTAAACATTAGAACATTTAGCATGTGCCTGGCTAAGGTTTGAATCAGACAAAGTCCATACAGCAACTGCATCAGCAATTCAGCATTTACATTGTATATATGCTTATTTATGCGACAATTGCCAAGTTGCTTACAAATCAATCACTGCCTGCAAGTTGCAACCACATGTGATAATGTGAATGCATAAAAGGCACTTTTCCTCCATAATTTTTTTTTCTAAAAAATCATATACACAAAATCTACAGAGTTAAGTCAAGCAGTTTAGCATAATAGTTACAAAAAAATATACAGTGACATACACAAACAGAGCAAGGGAGCTCAGCCTAAATAAATGATTGCAGAATCCACTGGGGGAAAAAACAATGATAAGACAGATGTTAGTCTCTGTTTCAAGATACCTGAGATTTAGCAGGAAACTGGGAGCTTAATTGCTCTTGCTTTCCACCTGAAACACGAGATTCTTTGGCTTCACGGATTTTATCCCATGACTTCTCTTCACTAACAACTGGGGAAGTCTGCGAACGTGAATGCCAGTCACGACTGTCTGTCTCAGTATAGCGGTTATGTGATTGAGTTTGTACCTATCATCAGACATGATAAAGCACCCAAGGGATAGTATAATCAGGTGATCTTACATGCAACACTGAGGAAAATTAGAGCAGTGTGAAGGAAGTAACAAAAGCTCCCATCTTAAAAGTAAATGGAAGAGTTCTCACATTTGAGTCACTGCGAGCCCACCTTTGATCCTCGCGTTCCTCTCCAAGAAGTTCTACATTAATTTCTTGCTGAAGTTCCAAGATTTCCTTAGCTATATCAAGAATCTGCAAAGTAATTTAACCAAAATATGGACTAAGCGATACCGTTTCAGGAAGAGGAACAGAAAACACACGCGCCATGATATGAAATCATTTGGAGATGCATACAATAACTGATAGTAATATAACGATAAATATCACGCCCCCTCTATAAGGAACCAACTATTGACCAACACTGCTTCTTTATGCAGGTTAGGAATTTAGGATGGCACCAAAAATAAGATGTGCCATCAGTTTTCCCAACATTGCTCAGATCCATGATTTATGAGGTGTCGCGCCTAGTTGTCCAGGCATACACCCAGCATCACAAGATGCCACAAGGTTTTAGTTACACCGTCACCTAGGCTAGGGATGGGAATGGACCGGGGCAACCCATTGGGTAGTTGAACCAACCCACAAAAGTAAGGCCAATGGGTCACATGGGTCAGCCTCAAAGTCTAAAATGGGCCAATAGAGACAGAACCTATTGACCCAATGGGTAAGATGCGTCGACCCAATTGTCACATAACTACCTTTTCTAAAATGTGTTGGTTTTCTTCATTTTTCCGAATAAGCACGGTTGGTCATATAAGTTGTAAACACGTCTATGCTTAGAAGTCAATCGGAGAATATCATATTTTAATAGTGAAAATAGATAAAATTAAAATCATGGTTCACTTGCAGGCTTTTTAATTTGATGCATTGCTAATAATCTTAATGTGTTATCATGGTACTTTTCAATATTGTATTCTTTTCTACAAGCACTGATAGTATTCATAGTCCATGATAGCCGAGAAATATTTGGGCTGACCTATGCTACCCATTGGGTCTGGGGGCCATAATTTTTTTAGGTGAGATCGGTCGACCCATGGCCCCTAAATTAGTCTTGAGGCCATGGGGTTCGGTCCAAGGCCAGGGCCAGGTCGGCCCATTCTGATCCCTAACATAGGTGTCCAGGCACACCCTAGAGGCCTAAACACCACACAACACTACAATGCCTCAAAAACCTTGCTCATGTCCACTCACAAAAGTGACATTGTATAAAAAAGGTCTTAAAATGTATTCCCAAACACTATGATACAGAAATCAACTGCCGATGTTGTGAACGGCACTCTTCCATGAATACAAGAAAGACTTTACTCCCACACAAGTTGGGTAGGCCGGACATGAAACCCAGTAAAAGCAATAAAAAGAGCATAAAACAGAAGTATTTGCAAGAGTAACAGTAGTAACAAATAAGATAAGTGCAGTCTGCAGTACCACAACAACAAAAGCAATGTCTTTTAGTCCAAAGCAAGTTGGCTAGGGTAGGCTAGGATAGAGTTAAATCAACCGGTTGCTTAAATGACATCAAAGATGATGAATACACTACACCAGATAACCTCACTTTTCCTATTTACTATATATAATACATATTAGTATAAGCAGTCGCATCATTTGATAATCAATAGGATATGAGAATTGAAGTTTAGATAAATATAGAATCCATTTCATTACTTCAAAATTTTCAATTATTAATGCACAGCACACCTCCCTGAATTACCAAAAGATTTTGTTTTCTTGCCTTCACATTTGACAAGAAAAAAACAAATAACACAAATAGATGTTTGCTGACAAATAAAAGAAAAATTCTATCATGAGAAGACAATGTTGTTTCCACTTCCTAGGCTCCTAGCTCTCAGAGGGAGCAAATAATTACAACATGATATGCTATGAGTTGGATGTATGGTTACCCAAGAGGTGTCAGGAGTTACTTTCACTGTTTCATGTAATGAAATAAACAGCTAGATAAACAGAGTAAGAACGAATAAGTACCTCACGCATTTCAAGGAGTTGGTCTCTTGTGTACCGAACACGCTCAAGAGGCACAAAACGTGAATCTCCAAGCTGCAGTGCATTATTACGCAAGTCAGAAAGGCAGAGACAAGGATACAACAAATATTCTTCCTTTGCATGCAGAATTAACTGGACGAGCAGCAACACATACACACAAATGCACCAACATGCACTTCGAACTTGGTCAAACAAGGAAACTTGAGTAGAGGACCATTTCTTTGGCCCACATAGGCATCTAATGGTCACAGCACAGTTTAGTGTATCATTTGCTTTCAGTGTTTTACTGTCGTCGGAGGTCTCGGATTCCTTGCGAGTTGGTGACCCACGTGATCAAATGAACTTACAGGAGAGCCAGGGCCGACGCCGACGGGAAGCACTTCTTCTTCCACCGCCCGGCAACGCGGTGCTGGCGCAAGGGTGATGTCGCGGCCAGGGCGGCCGGCATCGGAGTATGGAGGGCGCCCAAGAAGGAGAGCCTCTGCCTCCGCCACTGTCGTGTGGGGTCACAGGTGTTGGCTGCGTTGGGCGGGCAGGTATCAAATGGCAATGGGGCAGGTTGATTATTCAGGTGGGGTTAGGTTGGAGAAACTCTCTCATAAGCAGTGGGTTTGGGGTGGGTTCAACCCCATTAGTAGGCCTAGATTCATTGTATGAACAAGCATGGATGGACATTCTAGTGCTCTCTCAAGAAGTGAATAGATTAAGCACACGAGGTTTTATTGCGACCAAGAACCATCCATCAACATAGTATATTACTCAGAAAACTGTGCAGCTAGTTTTTGGCAGAGTACTATATCAGCCATGTGATTGATTTTTCTATTTAAACCTAATAATGCTCATATATGAATACGGAGAGCAAATATCTATTGAATTTCCATTGGATATAAGCTTTCGTTCTACACAAATGACAAAAATAGAGATCATAACATGTTAGCTGAGCATTAATTAGACAAACAAACAAGCTCCATTCTTGTGTCACTAACCCATCTAACCGAACTTGTAAGCGATACCAAAGATGATTAGTCACTAATTTTCCAAATGGCAAGTTGGCATCAACCAAACTCAATAAAAAGAAGATTCAAATTCAAGTATGACAACGATAATAGCCAGCTCCTAAAGTTGTAACTGGAAGAAATACCTATACGGCTATACCTACATGATATGCTCTGCTTTATAAATCACACAGTACAACAGAAAGCTACAATGCTACATAAAGAAATAACCCTTAATAAGTCTAGCTATGAAAGCTAAAACACTTTGTGCTATGCCAAAAGGCAAAGTTCCAGCTCAATTTAGGAATAATCAAACCACTAGTCATTGTAATGCTGGAGCATTCTAAGTTTCTAATAACCAGCATAAAAGTTCACGCAGCTAGAGTAACCCTGTACAGGTGCATTAACATGTCCCAACACCAATGTGTCTCCTCTCCTGTGTGTGTGGTATACCTCGACTCCAACAGCAGCTCAACGCCAAATTAAGTTCCACAGGCTTTAATTACCAAATCGGCATCAGACCAATACGACCCAAATGGCAAAAATACAAAATCCCCCCGCAATCCATATATCGCCCTCGGAGCCGCAGCAGGCGCAAACCCCAACCAAAACCCTAGCACACCCCAACCTCGCCCCGCCCCCAACTCCAGATCAAGCGGTCACCTTGGCGGCAAAGCCAGTCGATGAGCCGGCGTGCGGCCGGAGGAAGTCTCCGGCTCCGGTGGCTGCGGCGAAGGCGGTGGGGAAGAGGCGGGGGCCGCGCAGGCCGATGCCGCCGCCGCCCGGGCGCAGGCTGATCACAGGCTGGTCCGTCGCCATACTCTGTTGGTCCGAACAAAATAGACAGCCGAGCCGGCGCGAATTCGAGAGCTGAAGGGGGACGCGACTACGCGAGAGCGGATGAAATCGAAGCTTTTCCGTTGAGCTGGGGACCGACTTCTATCGGGGAGGAGAGGCGAAGGAGGAAGAGGAGGCTGCGCGGCGGGAGTGTGGGGTTTTATCGTGGAAGAGTGGAGACGTTATTAGGGCTGTGGTTTGGTCTTTTAGGGAGGATCAGGTGGCTCTTGCGGGAATCGGGATGAAGGGTTGAACGAAGGCCGCTTTGGCTGCTGCTCTGCTCGCGCGGGTTTCAAGGCTTTCAGCGGTGTCCGTTGGAGTTAACTGTCATTTTAGGTTTATGTGCCACTAATTAGACTCGATTTATAGAAAATACCTGTAATATTTATATCTTTAAATAAATTTATTAAAAATTTAGATTCAAAGATATTTCTGAGGATATTAATTATGTACGATAAATATTAATATTTTTTAAAGTATATTTAGTCAAAGTTGTTTCTCGAGAAACGAAAACGACAGTTATTTTGAGACGGAGGGAGTACACCTATTTTGGTATGGTTGTATACCGTATATGGAACTATCGGCCACAGGTGGCTAGGTTTGCCTACTCTGATGGCGAAATGAGTTTTATTTTCCTGAAATATGCAAGAGCATTGTGCATCACTGTATTAAGAAGAAAGAGATTTTAAAGTCACAAGCGGTCATGCTGCCACGGGTATCCAGGATAGCACTACATTGGGATTATAACAAACCAAGATTGACAGTTGCCATCTAAGCTACCGGTCAGCCAGCGCTGCCAAGTTCTTTGCACTTGCTTCAATCCACTGATCGGCTTGGGCTTTGATTATCTAGAGTAGCTCGCTTATCGAAGATGGTGATTCCCGAAAGCAGCGGGCGTTCCATTCCTTCCATACCTGCCATGAAACCAGGATAAATAAGTTGTCGAAACTTTTTTGGTGTTGGCCGGTCCAAAGGGCGCGTAGTTGTCGCCACCAGCGCTTGATGGTTAGCTCTTGGTGTGGAGCTTGCTTTCCCAGCGCCTGGACAATGAGGTGCCAAAGTTCCCTGGTGAAAACGCAGGAGGCAGTGATATGGTCTATTGTTTCTTGTGCCTGATCACAAAGGAAGTAGGTTGTCTCTCGCCTCTAAGCCATGTCCTCTCCAGCGGTCTGCTGTCCAATGTCGTCGATGGAATGCCAGCCACATGAAGATCTTCACCCGCAAGGGGGGCCAAGTTTGCCAAATGAGTTGGTGACCCTGGAGTGTGGTGGGCCCTGCATGCAGCATGGTGTAGGTAGACTTTGCCGAGTAGCAACCATCCGGTGTCCACCGCCAAATCGTTCTGTCTGGTTGGTCAGTGAGGAATGGCGAAATGAGTAAATATCGCGCCCGTGCATAGCATGTATTTGTTCGATACATAGGAGTATATATTGAATTATTGATCAGTTGACCTATCATCCATAAATAGCGTTTGGTTTGGTTTGATATATCGTCATCCGTTTATTGCGTTAAGCGTTTTGCATTAAATTATGCTTATTTTCTCTTCTACCACAATTAGATCTTATGTAATCAAATGCCATATCGTGCGAAATCGGTTCCTCTATCACAACTGCATAATTCCCTAATCGGATGTAGTAGGCCGCTCATTGTCTTTGTTGCCATTAATTCCACCGTACCCGCGCATAGCATCGCCCGGACACGGCCCCTCAGTGCCCATCGTCTTCGTTGCTGGTACGAGATCCTCGCCTCCCATAGCGTCACACCGGCCGCCACAATTCTCGTAGCCCACTGTCACTATTGTTAGGTACTAGATTATGGTGCCCATATGTAACACCCTCGGTGTTACTGCGTTAATAAATCACTAAACCATGTCATGAGCATCATGTTTATGTATTTTTGTTTATGGCAAAGTGAGAAATTAAATTTTGTTGCACTAATTCTTAAGTTGAGCTCTAATTTAATTCCTTGTCCAAATATTCCTCAGCACAGTTCAACTAACTATTGTCATCCTGATCCAACTCCAGCGCTAGCAATTCTTTTGCTTTCTAAAATCCCAGATTGCACTGTAGCAGAGTGCTGTAGCGCCGCAGAAGTGTACTGCCGCAGAGTACTGTAGCGCCGCAGAAGCGTACTGCAGCAGAGTACTGTAGCGCGCAGAAATGCACTGTAGCAGCAGCAGAGGTTACTGTAGCGACGCAGAGATGCACTGTAGCAGCAGCAGAGGTTACTGTAGCGCAGCAGAGATGCACTGTAACAGCAGCAGAGGTTACTGTAGCGCGCAGAAAACACTGTAGCACGGAGACTTGCTGCGTCGCGCACGTCAATCTCCTTCCCGTGCGAGCTCTGCCCTGCGTCTCTCGTCCTTAAAAGGAGACGTCTCGCGATCGCGAGCTCGCCAGAGTTTGCTGTCCACCTCTTTCTCCCTAAACAAGTTCCTCTGTTCTTGCCGTGTAAGCTGCGTCTATCGAAGCTTCAGTGGACTGCGGTAAGTATCCCGCGAGTTCCTCTTGTACTTCCTCTGTTTCTCACTAGCAGCGTCATCCGTCTTTATTATTCCTTTGATTAAAGACCTTATTCATGAGCAAGTCACGGGAGAAAGCCATGAGCTAATTAAGTTCCTTTGATTTTTTTTAGAGATTATTAATAGCTACTTTGCGCAACCAATATCTCCACCATACGAACTCCAATTCCGTTGATTCTTCTTCCTAAATTCATTGAAAATCAAGAGTTGTCTGTCCATGTCATTTTCTTCGTCTCTAGAGCTCAACTAAATTTATCTATTTATCATGAAATGCATTTTAGTTAGTAGAAAGTATTAGGCTAGCTAGTTCTTGTTTAGTAGAAGTAATGGATAGCTTAGCATGTTAACCATTAGAGTTAGTTAATTAGCTTAGTAGTTGTGTACTTTTAAGAGTTGTTGTCTAAGTATTAATTTATTGCACCATCATTGCATGCATGTAGTGAACGAGTTGGAGGCGGACGTGGTGACCATCGACGACCAAGAGTACGAGGAGGTCGTGGAGGTGATCGAGGAGGTCCTTGCAGCGGAGGAGGTTCCGGAGCCGCCGACTGACTTTGTTGACTCCGTGCCTGCCCAAGGCAAGCCCCGGTGCATAACCCCTATTTTACTAATCACTTGGTATATATATGTTTGCATTACGTTTCAGGAGTTGATATGAAAACTACTTGCACATATATACCCACCTATGAGTCCTACTAGTACAGGTCGTGTAGATGCGATGCTTAGGATGACGGTAGCGGGTAACCTGTCGTTACTCACAATAGGTGATTATTATTGTATCACATGATAAGAAGGTGAAAGAAAATTGGAGACCGGGCAGGGATATGGTTTGGGTACTGGTGGGTGTGACAAGTTATGTCCCGCGGCCACGGGCTTAGCTTGGTTGCATCGTTTCCCTGTCCGTGTCGATTAAGAACTGTTCGTTGTTATGGACAATAGTCTTGTCACAGATCTTATTATCCCGAGCATATACTAGCGGATGGGGGCTAGGAAGACTTGTTACTCTCTTGTCATGGGCTCCGGCTCTTTCCGGACCGACTGATTGGAGGCGGGGATAGGTGGAGGTCTAAGCACCACTTTGAGGCCGGGCCTCAAGTGTGGGGGCTTGGAGTCCAAGTTTGGACGGGGACCTGGAACCTGTGACAGGAGTGGAACGGGTTGGTCTCGCTCGTGCCTAGGGTACGAGCGAGGCGTGTGTTTTTCGGGGTACCCAGCTGGGCACATTGATTCGCGAATCGCCGTCGCTTAGACGGTACGGCTTGACTATGGCATGGCATCGTAGTAACAACTGGAATAATAAAGTTGGTGGAAGAAAGGAAAGAAAGAGAAATGAGTATGATTGCTTATCACTTGCTTGAAAGTAGAACAGGTGCTTACCTAGAGTGTTTAGTTAATAAAAAAAAATGAATGAAAAATAAAATGACTGCTAAATATTTACCAGTAAGGATACACTTTAGTAAGCTTTGCAGGCAAAAATGAAACAGCAAACCAAAAAGCCTTTCATATCCTTGAGAGTCGGGAATTATATATTTCCACTAGTCGGGTAAGTCTTGCAAGTACATTTTGTACTTAGGGTTATTTTTACCCCTGTTGCAGGTGCAATTTAAGAAGTTGGCTGCTGTGTGGAGGATTCTTCTGGTGGGCACAGACGGATCCTTGTATCGCTTTCCGCTAGATGTTTAATTAGTTTCCGCTGTTTAATTACTGCACTCTGAACTCTGGTATTGTAATGAATAAATTTCCAAGACTGCTATTGTATGAAATGGACTAAGTATTGTAAGCTTGTATTCATTATTGTATCCTGGATGAAAACGTGGATTATTCGAGTTCTCCTTCGGGTGTGCTCGACGGAGGTGTTTGACTTGGTTCATTATCGGAATACTTAGTGTCAATGGAAGACGAGTATTATCGATAATGTGCCGATTCAGACGGTTCCGCCACAGTTGGTACCAGAGCCAATAATGAATTTACAAGCTTAATCACCTCTTTTTAAATTTAAAAATTTGACCAACAAAAGATTTGTGAAAAATAGGATTCGGTAAATTCGCATAAATAAGTATTCGCCCTATTAATATGGTCTATCTAGGATAGTGGCACTGATTTTATCTAATGAAAAGTCCTGCAGGTACACTAACTTACGCATCGTATAAATCGACTAGTATACGGTGAGTGAGTATACCTTGTGCCAAAATATTCGCGAATGCCGCTATATTCGGCTTGAGCGACGAATAGGCCGATACATGCATCATGAGCATAAAAAAAATACCCCGTCACGTATAAGTTTGTTTAATAAATGATAGGGAAATAATAAAAATAAGTGCTCCAATTAACTATGGAAGTCTGATTATTTTATCCCTTATCAAGTGTATCTTTTCTTTGAGTCTGTCCTTGAATCTGGAAGTTTGTCCCTAATGGTGGATCCTTATATGATCACAGATGAGTCAGGGGTCTCATCATGGGAGTGCCAGTGGTGGGGCTGTCCTTGGCCATGGTGGAAGTGATCAAGGCAATGATGGTGAGCATCAGGGGGATAACAATGGGGTCCCAGTGTTGGATGCTGCACTACCTCGGGCACCAGTACCTCCTATGAATCCTGAAGAGATGCTGGCTGAGATGTTGACTGCCCGTCGTGAGTCCAACCGTGTCATGGAAATGATGGCACAGTTAGTTGGTAACCTTGTTCGTGGGGGCCACGGTGATGGTGGTAGGAATGGGGATGGTGCTCGTGGGCATGACAGGCCCAGCACCTATCAGGACTTTTTGAAGACGCAGCCACCTACCTTCACACCGTCTGCTGAGCCTCTGGATGCAGATCATTGGCTTCGCACCATAGAGCAGAAGTTGATGTTGCTGCACAATGTGGCTGATGACCAGAAGGTGCGCTTTGTTGCACAGCAGCTTCTAGGATCTGCTACTGCGTGGTGGGACACCTTCCAAGCCATGCAGCTTGCAGGTCACCGGGTGACTTGGCAGGAGTTTGTCACTGCTTTTCGTGAGCACTTTATTCCTGCTGGTTTGATGAGCAGGAAGTTGACTGAGTTTAAGGAGTTAAGGCAGGGTAATATGACCGTGGTGGAGTATGCAACCAAGTTCAACCATCTGGCTCAGTATGCTGGTTATCTTGTGGACACCGATCAGAAGAAGATGGATTGTTTTAGGGATGGTCTCTCTTGTGTCTTAAAGGAGAAGTTGTTCACTGGGGGCTATCAGACCTTTGGTGCATTGATGAGTGCTGCCATTTCCATGGAGGGACTTCAGAATGACACCCAGTCTGAGTGGAAGCGCAAGCGGGTGATTACTGGATCCTCTAGTCACCCACATGCGCAGAAGGTACAAGTTGTTAGGAGGGTGCCTTATTATTCTCAGGGTGGACAGCAGCCACGTCACTTTCAGCAAGCCACTTCAGTTCAGCACACTCAGTACCGTGCACCTACTCAGCAGGTGCAGCAGCCTCAGGGACAGCAGTTCCAGCCTCGTCAGGGACAGGGAAACAAGCCACCAGTTATTTGTTTCAAGTGTGGCAAGGAAGGCCACTATGCTCGGGAGTGTCCTGAAAATCATCCTATTCAGTCTGCTCAGTCTGCAGCCAACTCTCGCTTGGTCAAGAGGACTATTATCAGGAAGAAGGTGCCTGTGAGCCGCTCGGGGCATGTTAATTTCACTGCAGCTGAGGAGTTTCCACAGGGAGAGCCTGTGATGGCTGGTATGTTCTCCATCAACTCCCACCCAGCATATGTGTTATTTGATTCTGGTGCATCACATTCATTCATGAGTATGGGTTTCGTAGAAAGGCACAATATACCTACTGCAATGATTTCTGTTGCATATAAGGTTAGCACCCCTGGTGCACAGTTATGTATTCAGACCCGGACTGAGACACTTAACCTGGTTTTGGCCACCCATTCTTATCGTGTCCAGTTCATGGTATTGCCTGGGCAAAGTACCGATGCTATCTTGGGAATGAATTGGTTGGGGAGGAATGGTGTAGTTTTGGACCTTAACCATAGAGTGGTGGAGTTGAAGCTTCCTTCATCTGAGGATAGAATGTCCCTTATTATGCCACCAATCTCTTCTCTAGCAGCCGTCTCTAATACTGAAGCTTCTCCTGCTCTTGCCTCTATTCCTGTGGTCTGTGAATTTCCGGATGTTTTTCCTGAAGATTTACCTGGGTTACCTCCTGATAGAGATGTGGAGTTTACCATTGAGCTAGAGCCCGGTACTACTCCTATTTCTAGACGTCCTTATCGTATGGCTCCCCCAGAGTTAGCTGAAATGAAGAAGCAATTAGAAGAGCTGAGGGAGAAGGGATTTATTCGTCCTAGCACTTCACCATGGGGTTGTCCAGCTATTTTTGTGAAGAAGAAGGATGGCACTCTTCGGATGTGTATTGATTATCGCCCCCTTAATGCAGTAACTATTAAAAATAAATATCCCTTGCCTCGGATTGATACCTTGTTTGATCAGTTAGCTGGTGCAAAGGTATTTTCAAAAATTGACCTCCGTTCTGGGTATCACCAAATAAAAATCCGGCCCCAAGATGTACCAAAGACAGCCTTTTCCACTAGGTACGGCCTTTATGAGTACCTAGTAATGTCCTTTGGTCTTACCAATGCTCCTGCATTTTTCATGTACCTCATGAACTCAGTCTTCATGCCGGAGTTGGATAAGTTTGTGGTGGTGTTTATTGATGATATTTTAATATATTCAAAGAATGAAGATGAGCATTCCCGGCATCTTCGCATAGT
The DNA here is from genome assembly GCA_038087645.1 of Saccharum hybrid cultivar R570. NCBI lineage: Eukaryota > Viridiplantae > Streptophyta > Magnoliopsida > Poales > Poaceae > Saccharum > Saccharum hybrid cultivar. Next base: position 7,364,628 of record JAQSUU010000198.1, read on the forward strand.
CCTAACCAGACTACGCGAGCATCAGTTATATGCCAAGTTTAGCAAGTGTGAATTTTGGCTAGACCGGGTACAATTTTTGGGACATGTCTTGACCCCTGAAGGCATATCAGTGGACCCTAGTAAGGTGCAAGAGGTTTTAAATTGGAAATCACCAAGGTCCGTGCATCAGATACGTCAGTTCCTTGGCCTTGCCGGTTATTATCGGCGTTTCATTCCTGACTTTTCCAAGATAGCTAAACCCATGACCAAGTTGCTTCAGAAGGATGTCAAGTTTGTTTGGGGCCCGGCTTGTGAGGAGGCATTTCAAGCTCTGAAGAAGTATTTGACCACTGCTCCTATTCTTGCTCAACCTGATATTGGGAAACCATTTGATGTATATTGTGATGCCTCTCGGTCTGGACTTGGGTGTGTGCTTATGCAAGAAGGACGGGCAGTAGCTTATGCTTCCCGTCAGCTGAAAAAGCATGAAGTAAACTATCCCACCCATGATTTAGAGCTTGGTGCGGTTGTGCATGCTCTAAAAATATGGAGGCACTTTTTGTTGGGAAACAAGGTAAATATTTATACGGACCACAAGAGCCTCAAATATATTTTTACTCAACCCGAGTTAAATATGAGGCAACGAAGGTGGCTTGAGTTAATTAAGGATTATGATTTAGAGGTGCACTATCATCCCGGCAAAGCTAATGTGGTAGCTGATGCATTAAGTCGGAAGTCACACCAGGAGGATAAGGAGTCTTTGTCTTTTGCTCATCATGAGGTGTTGGCACATATTGCCTTGGTTTCTGACTTGCTGGATCAGATTGTCTTGGAGCAGAGGAAGGACACTGAGGTGATTCCTCACATCAGGAGATTGATGGCTAAAGGACGAGGGCCCCATTTTAATATTGATGAGCAAGGTGTGCTCAGGTACAAGAGGAGATTGGTAGTGCCAGGGAGTGTTGAGCTTAGGACAAAAATCTTGGAAGAGGCCCATAACTCCAAGTTGTCCATTCACCCAGGGAGTAATAAAATGTATCATGATTTGAGGCACGTGTATTGGTGGCCCAACCTAAAGCAAGATGTGGCCAAGTACATCTCTGAGTGTGACATTTGTGGAAGAGTTAAAGCTGATCACCTGCGTACACCGGGTTTGCTACAGCCCTTGCCTATCCCTGCTTGGAAATGGGAGGATATTTCCATGGATTTTATTGTGGGTCTGCCCCGCACAGTAAGAGGACATGATTCTATTTGGGTCATTGTGGATCGTCTTACCAAGTCAGCTCATTTTCTTCCGGTGGGTAATAGGTTCACAGCCATGCAATATGCCAAGTTATATTTTGACCGAGTTGTTACTCTACATGGAGTTCCTCTCACTATAGTTTCTGATCGGGGATCAGTATTTGTGTCACGTTTCTGGGAGCAGTTGCAGAAGTGTCTTGGTACTCGCCTTCTTAGAAGTTCTGCTTATCATCCTCAGACTGATGGTCAAACAGAGAGAATCAACCAAGTACTAGAAGACATGTTGAGGGCCTGTGTCATTTCTTTTCCTGAAAAGTGGGATGAGTGTTTGAGGTTTGCTGAGTTCTCTTATAACAACAATTATCAAGAGAGCATTCGCATGGCACCTTTTGAGGCTCTGTATGGCAAGAAATGTAGGACACCACTCAACTGGGTGGAGGTGGGAGACCGTGGTCATTATGGGCTCGATCTCATTAAGAAGGCAAGAGATCAAGTGAGAGTCATCCAAGGTCACTTGAAGTCAGCTCAGAGTCGTCAGAAAAATTATGCAGACAAAAGGAGAAGGCCCTTGCAGTTCGAGGTTGGTGATTATGTGTACCTCAAGGTATCTCCCATGAGAGGTGTGCATAGGTTTGGTGTCAGAGGAAAATTGGCTCCTCGCTATGTGGGTCCTTATAAAATTTTGGAGAAAAGGGGTTCTGTTGCCTATCGTATTCAACTCCCAGATATCTTGTCAGCGGTCCATGATGTTTTCCATGTCTCCCAATTGAAAAGATGTTTGCGGGTTCCCGAAGAAATTGTGGAAATTGAAGGCCTTCCTCTTCAACCCGATCTTTCTTATATTGAGCACCCTATCAAGGTTTTGGATGAAAAAGAAAGAATCACAAGAAACAAGGTGGTGAAATTTTACAAGGTTCAATGGAAAAATCATTCGGAGGATGAGGCCACTTGGGAGTTGGAAAGCTATATTTTGGAGCATTATCCTCATCTCATTCCTAGTTCGTCAAGGTAATCATCTTAAGTAATTAACTTGCTTATCTTTTCCCACACTAGGCACACACAAGAAATCTCGGGTCGAGATTTTCTTTAGGGGGGTAGAGCTGTAACACCCTCGGTGTTACTGCGTTAATAAATCACTAAACCATGTCATGAGCATCATGTTTATGTATTTTTGTTTATGGCAAAGTGAGAAATTAAATTTTGTTGCACTAATTCTTAAGTTGAGCTCTAATTTAATTCCTTGTCCAAATATTCCTCAGCACAGTTCAACTAACTATTGTCATCCTGATCCAACTCCAGCGCTAGCAATTCTTTTGCTTTCTAAAATCCCAGATTGCACTGTAGCAGAGTGCTGTAGCGCCGCAGAAGTGTACTGCCGCAGAGTACTGTAGCGCCGCAGAAGCGTACTGCAGCAGAGTACTGTAGCGCACAGAAATGCACTGTAGCAGCAGAGGTTACTGTAGCGACGCAGAGATGCACTGTAGCAGCAGCAGAGGTTACTGTAGCGCAGCAGAGATGCACTGTAACAGCAGCAGAGGTTACTGTAGCGCGCAGAAAACACTGTAGCACGGAGACTTGCTGCGTCGCGCACGTCAATCTCCTTCCCGTGCGAGCTCTGCCCTGCGTCTCTCGTCCTTAAAAGGAGACGTCTCGCGATCGCGAGCTCGCCAGAGTTTGCTGTCCACCTCTTTCTCCCTAAACAAGTTCCTCTGTTCTTGCCGTGTAAGCTGCGTCTATCGAAGCTTCAGTGGACTGCGGTAAGTATCCCGCGAGTTCCTCTTGTACTTCCTCTGTTTCTCACTAGCAGCGTCATCCGTCTTTATTATTCCTTTGATTAAAGACCTTATTCATGAGCAAGTCACGGGAGAAAGCCATGAGCTAATTAAGTTCCTTTGATTTTTTTTTAGAGATTATTAATAGCTACTTTGCGCAACCAATATCTCCACCATACGAACTCCAATTCCGTTGATTCTTCTTCCTAAATTCATTGAAAATCAAGAGTTGTCTGTCCATGTCATTTTCTTCGTCTCTAGAGCTCAACTAAATTTATCTATTTATCATGAAATGCATTTTAGTTAGTAGAAAGTATTAGGCTAGCTAGTTCTTGTTTAGTAGAAGTAATGGATAGCTTAGCATGTTAACCATTAGAGTTAGTTAATTAGCTTAGTAGTTGTGTACTTTTAAGAGTTGTTGTCTAAGTATTAATTTATTGCACCATCATTGCATGCATGTAGTGAACGAGTTGGAGGCGGACGTGGTGACCATCGACGACCAGGAGTACGAGGAGGTCGTGGAGGTGATCGAGGAGGTCCTTGCAGCGGAGGAGGTTCCGGAGCCGCCGACTGACTTTGTTGACTCCGTGCCTGCCCAAGGCAAGCCCCGGTGCATAACCCCTATTTTACTAATCACTTGGTATATATATGTTTGCATTACGTTTCAGGAGTTGATATGAAAACTACTTGCACATATATACCCACCTATGAGTCCTACTAGTACAGGTCGTGTAGATGCGATGCTTAGGATGACGGTAGCGGGTAACCTGTCGTTACTCACAATAGGTGATTATTATTGTATCACATGATAAGAAGGTGAAAGAAAATTGGAGACCGGGCAGGGATATGGTTTGGGTACTGGTGGGTGTGACAAGTTATGTCCCGCGGCCACGGGCTTAGCTTGGTTGCATCGTTTCCCTGTCCGTGTCGATTAAGAACTGTTCGTTGTTATGGACAATAGTCTTGTCACAGATCTTATTATCCCGAGCATATACTAGCGGATGGGGGCTAGGAAGACTTGTTACTCTCTTGTCATGGGCTCCGGCTCTTTCCGGACCGACTGATTGGAGGCGGGGATAGGTGGAGGTCTAAGCACCACTTTGAGGCCGGGCCTCAAGTGTGGGGGCTTGGAGTCCAAGTTTGGACGGGGACCTGGAACCTGTGACAGGAGTGGAACGGGTTGGTCTCGCTCGTGCCTAGGGTACGAGCGAGGCGTGTGTTTTTCGGGGTACCCAGCTGGGCACATTGATTCGCGAATCGCCGTCGCTTAGACGGTACGGCTTGACTATGGCATGGCATCGTAGTAACAACTGGAATAATAAAGTTGGTGGAAGAAAGGAAAGAAAGAGAAATGAGTATGATTGCTTATCACTTGCTTGAAAGTAGAACAGGTGCTTACCTAGAGTGTTTAGCTAATAAAAAAAAATGAATGAAAAATAAAATGACTGCTAAATATTTACCAGTAAGGATACACTTTAGTAAGCTTTGCAGGCAAAAATGAAACAGCAAACCAAAAAGCCTTTCATATCCTTGAGAGTCGGGAATTATATATTTCCACTAGTCGGGTAAGTCTTGCAAGTACATTTTGTACTTAGGGTTATTTTTACCCCTGTTGCAGGTGCAATTTAAGAAGTTGGCTGCTGTGTGGAGGATTCTTCTGGTGGGCACAGACGGATCCTTGTATCGCTTTCCGCTAGATGTTTAATTAGTTTCCGCTGTTTAATTACTGCACTCTGAACTCTGGTATTGTAATGAATAAATTTCCAAGACTGCTATTGTATGAAATGGACTAAGTATTGTAAGCTTGTATTCATTATTGTATCCTGGATGAAAACGTGGATTATTCGAGTTCTCCTTCGGGTGTGCTCGACGGAGGTGTTTGACTTGGTTCATTATCGGAATACTTAGTGTCAATGGAAGACGAGTATTATCGATAATGTGCCGATTCAGACGGTTCCGCCACACCATAGTCCGCACGCCATTGTCTGCCCACCACCCCTCACCACACACATGGTTAGGAAGCCCACACACCTGAGACTCTGAGAGGATGGCAGCACGAGGCTCTACTGCCTGAGGACGAAACACGAAGCACCATGCAGCAGAACACTTGTCTTGGCACAAAGGCTCATCAATACTACAAACGGCTTCTATAAAGGCGGCTAGGAAGCATCTAAGTTTCCGCCTCCACAAATCAACAACTTGTATAGGCGGTTGCCCAGACGCCTCTAGAAACGGTAATGCTAGGGCTAGGGCATATGTCCTTTTGGATGCTTAAAAAAATCTCTCTACTGCGCTCCGCCTCCACCGCGCCGCCCGCCTTCCATACTCCGCCTCCACCGCGCCACTCGCCTTCCATACTCCGCCTCCACTGTGCCGCTTGCCTTCCCATTTTGCCTCCACTGCGCCGCCCGCCTGCACCGCGACATCTGCCCACGTCCCCCCGACCGCTCCACCGAGCCGGCGAGCCTCCACGATGAATGCTCCAGGAAGTAGGCGAGGGGAGGAGCTTCGTGTGATGTCGCGCCAGCATCGGGCTCTGCAACGGCGTGCCTCCATTCGTCCAAGGAGCAAGGTGACATTTTGTTGAAAAAGCGCAATGTTTCAAGCCGTATGTTTCAAAGTGTTTCAGATGTTTCAGAGGTATATTGCAAGTGTTTTATATCGATGTTGCAAAAGTAGATCGGGATGTTGCACATGTTGCAATGGTTATACACGTATGTTTTAAATATATGTTCTAAATGTTTCATCTGTTTCAGACGTATGTTGCAAGTGTTTCACTTGGAATGTTACAATGCAAGTGTTTCGGGTGTTTTCATACGTATGTTGCAAATATTTCATCTGGATGTTTGCAATGGCTACACACATGTTTTCAAGTTTTTTCTGGTGTTTTTGTAAGTGGTTCAAACGTATGTTGCAAGTGTTTCAGCTGTTTTGGACATATGTTGCAAGCATTTTATCTGGATGTTGCAAAATATATCGGGATTTTGCTCATGTTACAATGGGACTCATCTGCCGCAGCCGCATGCTGCAGCTACTGGGGCGTAGACGGTCTCCACGTGCGGTCGAGCAACACGGGCGACGTTCGGACAATGTGGGCCCGTATGGGCTCGAGAAACGAGGTGTAGGCATAGGCTTTCGGACGCGGGCGTCCGTCCGAACGTCCAGACTTTAGTAATCTCACTCTAGAAATTGATTTGTAAAGACGAGTTGGGAACCAATAGGATTTTAGATGCCTCTAAATCTTCCCTGTCGCCCTACCTCTCACGGCTCACAAGTAATATAGAGAGCTTCGTCCTTTTTCTAGAGATTTTTTTTTCTCACGCCTTACCCCACGGGCTCCCTTGTGCCATCTCCGGTAGGTCAGTCGACTGGAGTGACTACGGACGCGCGCGCGTCCCTCCTTCTCAGTTCATGCATGTGCGCCATGTGGCAGCTTATTCAGCAACCAGCAGTGTACAGCACGGTTTCTTTCTACCGCCACCAACTACCATGACTTCATGAGCCTTGCATGACCGCACGAGGCCTGTGACCTCACCCTGACTCGGATCCAACGTAGTAGCTCGATCGCTAGTACTCCATACTTCCTGATCGAGTCCGACGAAGGACGATGATCGCCTCTGACTTCTTGGCTCCTGACGGCGGTTTATAAAGTTAAGCCTACTGTATGTATATAGAGAATAGTACGACGGTGGGCCATTATCTAAAAAAAATGACGGCGGGTGCCGCGCTGCACGTTACAACGACCCACCACAAGTAACTCGAGCCACCGCATATGCATTATCTTCCCATTTCTCTCACCAAACGCACTGAGATTTTACGCTTGACTGCAGCCGTGTCCTTCAAGCAGAGAGCAGAAAAGGAAAACACAGCTGTGTCACTGTATGACTGCTTGCTTGAACTACACTCCTGACGAGTGTATACAGCCTGTTCGTTTCGCTGGTTTATTGTGGCTGAAAGTACTGTTCGCTGGTTTGTTGTGAGAGAAAAACACTGCTGGATGGCTGCTGATTCCGCTGAATAGCTTAAACGAACAGGGTAGCATGCGTTGTTGTAGCCTGTAGCGCATCATCACTAGACCAGAATTCGGACAGGCCAAAGAAAGCACAAGTTCAGACTACCCACACTGGGTACTCTAAAACGATACTCTAAAGCTTTAGAGTATGAATATAGAGTAAAAACTGCTGCACTGGGTACTCTAAAACGATACTCTATTCTTTCTCTCACTCTATATTTAGAGTGGTACAGTGCTTACTCTATACTCTATAGCGGCGGGCCCCACTCGCTAAACAAAGGAAAAAATGATATAACTCACAAACCAAAAATCCAAATTAAATTTCGATTGCACTATTAAATTCGTCTCAATAAATCCTTCAAAACTAGATCACACATGGATATATTTAGATAAAGTAACATGTGGGTCCCACAGTGGATAGAGTGGATAGAGGATGATATAGAGGATGGATGAGTGCGGAAGAATTAAGTATAGAGGAGAGAATCTTGCTGACTAGGACGTATACATGATGAATATAGAGGTCCATGAGTACGGGTAGTCTCAGGCTTGCTTGATTTGCCTGCTGCTGACTTGTGCCAATATATAGGCCTTGTTTAGTTCCTAATTTTGGGAGCCCAAAGTTGGGTGTTCGGCACTGTAGCGCGCTGTAGCATTTTCGTTTGTATTTGGTAAAAATTGTCTAAACTTTGACTAATTAGGCTCAAAATGTTCGTCTCGCAAAGTACAACAAAACTGTGTAATTAGTTTTTAATTTTATCTACATTTAGTACTCCATACATGTGTCGACATTTTGATGTGACGGAAAATCTATTTTTTGTATAGTTGAATTTGGGAGAGAAGTTGGTAACTACACAAGGCCATACCGTGAAGCGTGTGCTGACTTTCGATTGATTCCTACAGCAAATCAGAATCTTGCAGCAGCAGCAGTAAACATGAAGGAGAAGGATGTTGGTTGGGAATTGGAACCTGAGAGGCCTGACAAGTAAAGAAAAAAAGGTGTACCACTACCACGCCGGATGAGAGACCGACCGGACGCGGGGGGAGGCGCGAGCTGGTTGGCGCACGCAACTAGCAGAATCTCCGAAATGGGCCAACTGGTTCAGCCATGTACAGGATCATGCATGACAAGTGCTGGCAGTCATCAGACTGTCCGCACCGGACACTCTAAAGCGTTACACTATGTGATATAGAGTAGAGAATTTGCTGCAGCAGGGACTCTAAACTGCTACTCTATTTTTCCTCTTCCTCTATATATGACGCGATACAGCACACACGCTATCCGGCGAGGGCCCGCGCTGCCGCGCGCGCGGAGAGACACCAGCACGCGGGAGGAAGGAGACAGAACCTGCAGTGGTGGGCTCCATTAATTTAACTAAACAAAAAATGATATAACTCACAAACTAAAAATCCAAATTAAATTCTGATTGCACTATTAAATTCGTTTCAATAAATCCTTCAAAACAAGATGTCACATGGATATATTTAGATAAAGTGACAAGTGGGGCCCACAGTGACTAGGATGGATAGATGATGATATAGAGGATGGATGGGTGCGGGAGAATTGAATACAGAGGAGAGAATCTTGATGACTAGGATGTATAGATGATGAATATAGAGGTCCATGAGTGCAGATAGTCTCAGCCTCATTGGAGTAATGTACTATTAAAACCAAGTGACCTGTGAAGACCACCACTGCCAAGGACCAGGGTACCAGGTCTAACACACCACCTCGACATCTGCATCGAAACAATGTCTGACGTGCATCCGTGCATGCACCGATGCACGCCATCGCCATTGAAGCGGTCATTGTTCAACGTTCACCAGGAATTTCAGTGAAATCATCCCCTTCAAATATAGAATCTCTCTGAACAGAGTCATCTTCACGTTCACAAATAAAAAACCTGGACGGCGTCGCCGCTGCTGATCACTGCATAGACAGACCAGGTCGAGCCGACACGCGACAGCCGAGACGCGGCGCGCGCGGTCGGCCTTGCAAGTGCGTGCAGTGCAGCATGCGTGCCCCCGCACCGCCAGCCTGCATTCTTCTGTCACTGCTGATGCGGCGCGGACCTCATCGGATCGGGGCAGGTCACCGGCTCCCGGCCTCCCGCGTCCAGCGTCCGGTTGGGTGGACCGCGTCCACCCAGGGTCCCAACACCAGCACAGCACACCACGCCTCCTTGCCAAATCCAACCGGCAAACCCCCGTCCACTCCACCCCCACCCTCCGGCGTCCGCTGTTGCTTTCCGCGCGGGTCATCCATCCCACCAAACGCCCGGGATTTTTTTCTTCACCAAAAAAAGAAAAAAACGAGACTCGGGCACAGATTGCGCGCACGGCTACCTGGCTATAAAAGGCGCTCCACCCCCCGCTAGCTCACCAGCTCTCCACCAAGAGCTATACCCCCGCACCACTACCTAACGCTACCTGCTTTTACACCGCGGCGGCCGCTTTGAGCTCGAGTTCGCGTCCGTCCCAGATCCGCCGTGCTCCTCCATCGCTCGCGCAAGGTTGGTTAATTGGTGCCCTCGCCTCGCCTGCTCGTCTTTCTCCCCTTTCCTTCCCGCTTGGATTTGGGCTTCTCGATCACGAGGCGCTCCGATGGGTCGGGTCGGGGGATCAAATTCAATCAATTCGACTGTGTGTACGAATAATAACGCGGTGCGGGGTCTTGTGTCGCGTGCGTGCAGATGAAGATCACGGTGCGGGGGTCGGAGATGGTGTACCCGGCGGCGGAGACGCCGCGGCGCCGGCTCTGGAACTCGGGGCCCGACCTGGTGGTGCCGCGGTTCCACACGCCCAGCGTCTACTTCTTCCGCCGCAGGGACGCGGACGGGAACGACCTGACGGCCCCGGACGGCAGCTTCTTCGACGGGGCGCGGATGCGGCGCGCGCTGGCGGAGGCGCTGGTGCCCTTCTACCCGATGGCGGGGCGGCTGGCGCGCGACGAGGACGGCCGCGTCGAGATCGACTGCAACGCCGCCGGGGTGCTGTTCCAGGAGGCGGACGCGCCCGACGCCACCATCGACTACTTCGGCGACTTCGCGCCCACCATGGAGCTCAAGCGCCTCATCCCCACCGTCGACTTCTCGGACGACACCGCCTTCCCGCTGCTCGTGCTCCAGGTAAGGAATCGATCCATCCCACTGAGAACTCCGAGGTTCGGTTATTGCATTTCACTAGGATTTTGATGATTTGATCGGGGAAGGGTTGAAAGTTGAAAGTCGAAACATAGTGGGGCTTGCGTGAGGAGATCGAGGTTATCTACTGAGGTCCGGTTTACTTGCCATTCAAACTCAAAATATTTCCTCTTTCATCCATCACATCAAATATTTAAACATTAAATATAAGTAAAAAAATAACTAATTGCTCACTCGCCATGCAAATGTAAAATATTTCCTCTTTTATCCATCACATCAAATATTTGGACGCATGCATAAAGTATTAAATATAGGTAAAAAATAACTAATTGCTAAGTTTATCTAATTTTTACGAGACGAATCTTTTAAGCATAGTTACTTCATAATTAGATAATATTTATCAAATAAAAAAATACTACAGTAATTTTTCACCCATCGAACTAAACACGAGTGGCCGCCGGCGCACAACGACTGTGTCAACGTAGGTAGACGAGTCACAGTTGTTGGGTGGGTGCATGCATGTGCGACGTGTGGACGAGACGACATATGGCTGGGCCGCGGGCGCCGACGCGAATCGGTCCGCGTGGAGACAAGCTGTCAAGCTTGCTTGACGTTGCTCCATTCCTGCGACAGCCGAGGATTGAAAGGACGATCTTCAGATCTTACATTTATGGAAGAAGAGTTCGAGGAAAAAAAAAGAGAACACTTGCACTGGACCAAGCCTCATAAAAATCCGATCAAGCCTGCAAAGGGTTCCGTTCCGTCATATAGCACTGCTCAATAAAAGAAATCGTACTTGCAGTCAAATAGGCGTTGAATAATGCGTGCTGACGGCGCTGTGCCACATATAATTAGTTAATTACTACGTACTATAAGTTAATCTGTCAGCGATAACGATGGTTTGGTGTTTTGCAAAAGTCTGCGTTTGTACTGTGTTTCGAAAAGAAAACGTTCTCTGCCTTGTCATCCTTCAAAGACCGCTCCTCCAAATATAGGAAGTATATAATTTGAAAAAGTAAAACATTGTAGATTTTTACCATCACATCAGTAGGTTCGTACTTGTGTGCCCTTCGGTACTTTACTTTTGTAATAATAATGACATATTGTAGAGAAATCAATTGTAAAAGTAAGCCTTGAAATACGTGCCTGAGGTTGCTGTTGAACCTTCTCTCATGGATGCGGGTGGTTGCGAGCATGTGGCTTTGGGTTGCAAATTGTTAACCATGTAACCTTTTTTTTCTTTGTGCGTTTGCTTGTAGTAATCCCCAATTACCACTTTGTAAACAACTATTTCTCTCTTAATGAAAAATATGCCTAATGGCACGGTCGAGAAAAAGTACGCCATGAAATACTTCGAAATCTTAATATGCCTTGTAAAAATAACTTGAGGGAGTACTGAAAACATTTTTCTTCTTTTCTAGAATAGCACGGTGCTTATTTTTGAGAAACATTTGTGAGAGTGAAACTGTTGTGTTACCACCTGGCCCTGAAAGTCCATAGTAGTGTCTAAATGTTTAGAGCATCTTACGCCAAAAAATGTATAGAGCATCTTTAAAAATCTCGTTCAAGCAACTCCCAATCGGTTTTTTTTTGGCAAAACGGGAAAAAAGGGTCTTCCAACAGTTTTATAAAACATGCCCCTAATGTTAAGCACTTGGTCCCTCCACTCCTTAAGAGTCTACCCCCCCCCCCCCCCCCTCCACCAGGTTCTCTATCCTCTCCCCTTCCGTCCAGTTTTCGAACTTTAGGAATCTAACTATTAGATATATTACTAATTTTTATAGTGACAATTTGCCATGACACGGATTTCAAGTTACACTTTGTCTATTTATTCATGTTATATTATATTGGTTTATGATAATAAACTTATTATAGGATAATATATGTGATTATAGATTTAACGTATCAAGTTTATATTGTGAAAATTAAAGATTGTTGGCTAAATTACTAGTCAAACATCGGACCTTATAAACTGGACCGGAGAAAGCTAAAAATATAATGCATATTCGTTTTATTCTCCTAGCACAATCATTTTTTTATAATATTGTAGCACAATCATTAGTTCATTAAATGATTCTTAAGGAGCTTTTAGAGATGCTCATGTTCATGGAATTCGTGGAAATCATACAGTAGCTCGTTTTCCGTACAGGTCTTTTGGGATAAAATTGTACCAATGGTAAGTATGAAAACGACAACGAAAAATGCATAAGATAGATTTCTTCGCCCATGGTCCCATACCGTTGGTATTGTTAGGTCGAAACATGACATCCTTTTCCCTTCGAGAAGAAAAGGAACTATCGTGACAGCAACATGCTACCACCTCGAGTATGCATAAGTGTATGCCCATGACCTATGTGTATGGTCTATCCTGGCTTGCCTTCCCGGCAATTCCGGCACCACCCGATTGCCATTTCGCAAGATTTCACTTTCTTTCGACTAGTGAACAGCACCTACTGACCGCATATCATTTAACTGCTGCACATGATAGCACACATGGATTGGAAACAAAAAATTCCTATTTACTCACTCTGTCCCGAAAGTAATGCAGTTCCTGTGCTTTAAGAAGTCAAACGATTTCAAATTTAATTAAATCCATATGAAAAATATAAACATTTATGATACTAAATACATATCATTAGATTAATCGTGACATGCATTTTTATGTTAAATCTATTTGGAGATATAAATGTCAATACTATTTTCTATAAACTTGGCTGAACTTGACTTGTCGTAAGCCTATAATTGCATTTCTTTTGAACGAGGGAGTATTTGTTTAGGGTCCACAGATGCTATCACGGTCATCACTCAGCAGGGGGAAACCTGGCAACTTGCCAAGGTGTGAGTGTGACCCAGTAACCACTAACCACGCTGATGATGCTGAGTGATGAGTAATAAAGTGGGTTGCTTCTTTCGTTGAACAGTCAAATGTAGTTGCGCGCTAGTTGTTCTTTGCTCAGCATGCACGCGTTGCTTGCTCGATCAAAGAAAATGATAGCCTAACAACAGGAGCGCCAGAAGGATGATGCTTTAGACTTTTCTTGAGACAGCAAGCAAAGTTTGGTGGTTTCTTCTGTTCTGATCTGCATGTCTCTTGCTTTGTATTCCCTCCATTCCAAATTATAAGACGTTTGACTTTTCTGACCTCAAGTTTGACCATTCGTCTTATTCAAAAAATTTGAGCAAATATAGTCATATTTAAGTCATTCTTAAAGAACTATCATTAATAATGCAAGCCACAACAAAATAAGTGATGTTTCGTAAAAAAATTTGAATAAGACGAGTGGTCAAACTTGGTGTCAAAAAAGTCAAACGTCTTATAATTTAGGATGGAGGGAGTATAGTACAGTACCGTTCGTGTTTGGTCCATACTTAGCTGTGCATCCATGATTATGGCTGGCCTCAACTATTGTGAAAACGTAGCATAAAGCGAGCGAGGTGCCAAGAAACACCAAGACTGGCCAAGCAAAACTTTAGATTTTCTGCAATTGTTAGGGTGTGGGTTGTGCAATAATCCGACAACAATGGTATTCAATTCAAAATTGTACTATGACAGAAACGTGGGATCCGCTTGGAGTTTTGGTTACATATTCACATTGGATGGAAGTTGCCACTTGCAAGGTGCTAGAATTAATTCATCTAGTCCATTCGGTTTTGGTGCGATGATTGTTTCATCATGGTAGTTAGATGTATCTTTCTGAGCCTGCAAAAAAAAAAAAAATCTTTCTGAGATGCTTGTTTCTACTGTAAAATCAGTAACACTAATCGACAATGCAAGTAAACTTCCGTATAGTTGATGGATGATGCCTGTGTGTCGCTGTTTGGTTGAAGCCTTGCTGGGCAGCTAGCTGCGCAGCCAGGCAACAAAATTGGACCCAGGCTGATGAAATCATAGGCCTGAGCCTGAGAGCGCTGCCTGTACCAAGCAGGTTACCGTAATCCCAAGCAGCTTAGTTGTCGGTCCTTCATACTCCAATCTTCTTTTCTACTGTAGAGAAAAATGATTGCCTGCCTCCTATCTCATTCATTTACCTACCGGCATCTAGTATATATCGACTATTGATTTGGACTTCAGTCTCGTGCTCTCGCCTTGTATTCTTCGTTTGATAGGGACAACTGGACAAAGAAAAAAGAAGGTATGCATGAAACAATTTCGGCACCTAACCAAAATTGGCGCTCTTATTTTTGCTGCAGGTGACCCACTTCAAGTGTGGTGGCGTGGCTATCGGCGTTGGCATGCAGCACCACGTTGCCGACGGCTTCTCCGGCCTGCACTTCATCAACTCGTGGGCGGACCTCTGCCGCGGTGTCCCGATCGCCGTCATGCCCTTCATTGACCGCTCCCTCCTCCGCGCGCGCGACCCGCCGACCCCGGCCTACCCGCACATCGAGTACCAGCCGGCGCCCGCCATGCTGTCCTCTGAGCCGCCACAGGCGGCCCTCACTGCCAAGCCGGCGACGCCGCCCGCAGCCGTGGCCATCTTCAAGCTCTCCCGCGCCGAGCTCGGCCGCCTGCGTTCGCAGCTCCCCGCGCGCGAGGGCGCGCCGCGGTTCAGCACGTACGCGGTGCTGGCGGCGCACGTGTGGCGGTGCGCATCCCTGGCGCGCGGCCTGCCGGCCGACCAGCCCACCAAGCTGTACTGCGCCACTGACGGGCGGCAGCGGCTGCAGCCGCCGCTGCCGGAGGGCTACTTCGGCAACGTGATCTTCACGGCGACGCCGCTGGCGAACGCCGGCACGGTGACGGCCGGCGTGGCGGAGGGCGCTGGCGTGATCCAGGCGGCGCTGGACCGGATGGACGACGGGTACTGCCGGTCGGCGCTGGACTACCTGGAGCTGCAGCCGGACCTGTCGGCGCTGGTCCGCGGAGCGCACACGTTCCGGTGCCCCAACCTGGGGCTCACCAGCTGGGTGCGCCTGCCCATCCACGACGCGGACTTCGGGTGGGGGCGGCCCGTGTTCATGGGCCCCGGCGGCATCGCGTACGAGGGGCTCGCGTTCGTGCTCCCCAGCGCCAACCGCGACGGCAGCCTGTCTGTGGCCATCTCGCTGCAGGCGGAGCACATGGAGAAGTTCCGGAAGCTCATCTACGACTTCTGATCTCCAACTCCTCCCCAGAAGTCATCATCAGTACCAGTACGCGCAGCACAGAGAAGCGGAGAAGCACTAGCAAGAGGCGCAGGGAGGGTGATTTTTCAGCTAACTACTGGAAGTCTGGAGGGAGTAGGTTGCAGCAAGATTCTTTGATTTCACACATAGTTCCTGCACACTTTTCCGTTTCTGCCTGCCCCCTTTGTGCTGGGTGTATACCTTTTGTGCCGTACGTATGATTTACGAGCCCCAGCAATTGTATGATGAATGAACAATTTTTTATCGTTCTGAATGATACAGATTAATAAGATTAATTAACTTACCTCTTGAACCTTTTTGTATATATATAGGCATATAAAGGGGTATATGCAGGGAATGCAGGACAGTGGTGCGATTCAAAACGCTGAGTTCGATCGAGACCAACCAATCTGCTTGACAGGAGCTAAGAAAGTACTGATACTACTGCAGTACTCTGCTCTATTGGACGATCGAGAAAGTACAGCCTGAACTTAGCATGATTACTTTGGTCTGGACATGATCATATTACTGGACCATCTTCGCCATGTGTACTAGTTGACGAATTGAGACATCCCAAACGGGCCCGCGGAATAATTTGGGTTCTAGAAAGACACTGCACAGTGCACATATCGAATACAGGACGCACGGCAACGGAAAGAACTTGGAACGTCGTCTGATTCCATGGATTGCAGCGATCGGAACTGGTCGCACAGGTCCCCTTTTGTCTATGGCCCGAACCACACGCACATGCGTGGACAACGTGGCAACAAGAAAGATGAGGATTAGGTCGAGTCGAGCTCCATTCCTTGGTGGCTGGTGGTTGGCGGGTGTTCGCCAACCCTGGCCGGTTGCAAGTAGGTGACGACGCTGACACGGGCTCCATGTGGCCTGTAGCTGTAGCTTCCATGTCGGGAGTCCACGGCACGGACCGGACGCAATTTGCGATTGCTCAGTCGAGGTTGGTGGAGTGTCAGCCCTCACCCGTACCAAACAGAATTTATACCGTCGTCAACCGGTTTGGATATCATCACCCGTATATATCTACTGGCCTCTCGCATATCACTGCTGCTTTTTTTTTCGAGAAATATCGATGTTTTTTTTTCCCCGAGGCCTAGTCACAGACCTAGGCGCTCACATACACGCCCTACCTCTGTGAACACCTCCGATGGACCGGCAAGTCTCGAGATTGATGAAGTCACCACAGACATCTCGCTGTCGACGGACACGTCGCCTACCACTGAAAGAATAGCGCCGTTAGCTGAAATAAATCTAGAAAAATACGAGCACCCGTGTCAAGTCAAGGACTTGAACTCGGGTGGACAGGTTCCACCATAAGAAACCCAACCAGCTAAACTATGCTTAGTTCGCAAATATCACTGCTGCTTTTAAGTGAACCAGCTATGATGCCTATTACTGTTGCAGTGCACGATTGTATTTCCGTTCGCTTCTGGTTCCTAGCTGGTAAGAAAGCTGGCAAGTTCTTTTTTCCCCCTTTTTTTTAACAAAAAACAAGATGATGATAAGTTAAGACATCAGGCATCAACACATACATAAATAAAATTACACATGCACGCAACCACAGATGGTAAAGACAAAACAAGCGGTAATATACCACTAAAACGAGTAAGTCAGTAGCAACAACTTTCACAAATACTTTGTTAAATTTGTAGTTCTATGACCATGCATACAGTAAGCCAAATGAGCCGGCCCATCGCACCATTCATGTCTCTTGACAAAGCTCACCTTCTCCTCAAAAGTTTAGTATTTAAACTACATAAAAAAATCATGCACATGTGGTACATGTAGCGCAAAGCCATCGTGGACACTGCTGATGGATGAGCCTGTCAAGGTGAGTAGAGATGCAAGTGAGTTTATCTGCAAACCCACGAATATTTACGGGTTCGTACATAAACCCGCTTGTATCCCTAAGTTGTTGAGGTATTGTAGCCCTGCTAATGATTTGGTGTCAATTTCATTGGGTTGGTTTTGAGATTGGATTACTTTGGTTTGGTGAAGAATGGATTGAGATCTTGGATGGAATGTTTTGGTTTGGACTCTCACTAAAAATCCACGGGTTCGAATTGAAAGCGCAGGCTCAAATTGTAGTCTGAAACTACAAGCCTAAAATGTAAGTTGAAACCACAGCTCGAGATGTACGCAGACCATCAGGCAGCAAAGCAGAGGATGGGGTACGGCGTGAAGGTCCTAGGTCCCGATCCCGGAGAAGGAGGCGTTTGGGCTCGGCCTAACCGCGCCATCGTCGTCGTTGATCGAGATGGAGGCTGCTGTGCCATCGGTGTGGATGAAAGAAGACAGTGATGACAACCAGCCTACCGGGGCGGCACCATTTGGCAAGTTATCATTTTGGAAGTCGAAGAACTGCCATAAGCATAGCACTCTGGACAACTACTTCCAAGTAAGGCTAGTCGAGTGGATAACACAAGTGAAGAAGAAAGGCAATGTGACGAGGACATCACTGCTATAGACACTCATCCTTTCTCGAGCTCGTGCACGTTGCTTAAGTCGTGAGGTGAATTTGTTACTCTCACTTTATAATATTGTTTCTAAGGATGGTACGCTATTGAATTCTCTGTGATAGTTTGATCCTAAGGAACATGGGAGTGTCGCCAATGAACGTGTCAAGTTGTGTGGAGCTCCAATCAATTTTAACTCGGAGTTAGAATTTGTCTCGGAATCAGCAGATAACCATGCACTGAATCGATGATAACTTACTCGTATGGAGTCCGATTAAGGTGATTTTGGAAAGCTAAAGACAATAGCTTTGTTTTGGCTATGGGCTGTGTTCGGCTGGTAGAATTTCAGCTGATTTCGGCTGATTGAACAGTATTATGTGAGAAAGAAATAAACCGAAACCAGCTGAAACCAGCTGAAATATGACCAGCCGAACAAGCCCATGGTCTAGATTCGTCATGGAACATTCTTTGTGAATAAAACTATGTGTTGTGTCACAATTTAGATCAAGTTAGGCCTTTTAAGCGTGTTGGGGATTAGGAAACATATTATCTTCTACCACATCAAAAAGACAAGCTATAAAAATACATTCCATAATGTTTCTAATGAGCCTATATGATGTCAAAAATATTATTATTCTTTTCTATAAATTTGATTAATTTAGAATGGATTGACTTTGGAGAGATAAATAAAAGATTATGCGATTGCGCTGGGTTCCTTGGGGCGAGACCCGAGAGTGCTCGAGAGTCTCTCCACTCCTCTTCCAGAATCCAGAAAACACAAAAGCAAGGAAGGAGCCATCTCGAATTCTCGATCCATTCCCAATTTCCCATCCATCCATCCAATCCATCTGAAGGCGAGGGTTATCTCGTACCCTCCCCCGCTGTTCTCCTCTCCCGCAGGCCGCATCCGATAGCTTAGCGCAAACCAAAACCCCTCTCCGCACCCGCCCCCCACCGGTGACCGCGCGCCCATGGCTGCCTTACTCCGCACGGCCGCGGCCCTCGCGCCCCCACCCTCGTCGCCGCTGTCCGCACGGGAGCCGCGTGGGCGGTGCCTGCGGCTCGCCTGCTCCCGGCGCGCGCCGGCCCGACCGCTCCGGGCGTGGCTGCTGCCGACCCCGCACGTCTTCTGTCGCGACGGGGGCCGGTTCCGGCGCCTGGCCGCCACCGAGGCCGACGAGGCCGCGCAGACGGCGACGCAGGTGAGGGTGGGTGTTCTGGTGGCCGTAGCTCGTGTAAACTCCGTCGTTCCTTTGTATCCGATGGACGGGTGGTTGCTTCAGTTGTGAAGAATAGCTGTCAGGTTCCTGGTATCGTTAGCGTCCTAGTAAATTTGAATTAGAAAAATATGAACCGGAGGTGACATATTGTTCATTCTCTAAACACCAGGTTTGTCTATGTAAAGATCTGTAACTGCTTTGCATTGACATCTGAGGACGAATTATTTGCGCTTACTTGTTAGGATAGGTAGGTACACAATTTGTGTCGAAGCTACTGCTTCTTTTCGCTATGTTTTGATTATATATGGCTGGCGATACATAAGTGCTGTAATTTTGGGGAATAAGCAGCTGGACCTTCATTCTTGAGTTGTTTAATATGACCAGTTAAGAATTTTTCAATATGTTGTTTGATAAATCATTTCCTGGTATGAAGATTTCTGCTTTGCCTTCTTAAGCGCCCCCTAAACAGATCTTGGTTAGTCATGATTAGTGATTTTTAGGTGGTCCTTAAGAAGATCGAGATTTAGGCAATGCAGGACAGTTCTGATACTTAAATTATATAGCCTTATTGTCCATGATAGTTATTTTTTTTGCTGGGAGACATTCTAAAATTCGTGTCCTAACTTATCATTCATTTTCAATATAAGCTTGTTGGCTTTATAACTTGTACTTACTAGTTTGATCAATATTAGAGCGAGTATTGGATAGGACTTCTGCAAGTAATGACTGCCCAAAGTTTCACTAATTTGGAAGCATTAGCTATCTGTTAGAAAAACAGGGTGCTGCACTTTTATGGAAAACTATTGGAAAACCTTGGATAAGTAGGGTAGTCACACCGATGGTGCATCTTTATTTAGTGGAACTTATCTGTACTTGTGAAAACACATGGTGTGACAGCAATAGCAGTACCCAGCTGCATGCCTGTGCACTTGTGCTAATTCATGTAGATGCTAGTCTCCTGTTTGATCCTTGAAGTATAGCAAAATGCACAATCTTGTTGGTTGAGGACATTGATTTGTTGCATTTCACTATAAATGCTATTATGTTGGAATTTTATTAGAGGTTTTTGGATTTGAAAAGTTATATATCAAAGTCTTCATTCTAGCTTTAGATACAGTATGGCACTGATTTGTGTAACACCTTTACAATAGTTAAATTGCAGTGCAGGGATGTGATCTTTCTGCAGATTACATGACAGCAACATAATAATTTATAGGAAAATATTTTAATATATTAGGTTGGAATTTTCTCTAAAGATGGCAATAGTGCAACAATATGTTGCTTTCCTTTGAATGCTTGTTTAAAAGCTGAAGAAGTTCATTTTGTTGCAATGCTATCCACGTCCATCTACAGATAATCTGTCTATTGGATGCTTGGGCTTTTTTGTATGATGTTATTTTTCTATGCTGCAGGAGGATTCAGAAACCGAAGTTACTGGAGATAGTGCTGCAGATGATGGTGCTGGAAACACAGATGAAACTCCATCTATTATTGTGACAGCACTGCAGTCATACAGAGAAGCTCTGATTAATGATGATGAAGCAAAAGCTGCTGAGATAGAGTCCTTTTTACTTTCTTTCGAGGATGAGAAAAACTCTCTTATGAACAAAATCACTGCTCTAAATGCCGAACTAGCAACTCAACGAGAACGTATCTTGAGGATCAGTGCTGATTTTGACAATTTCAGGAAAAGGACAGAAAATGAGAAGCTTAACATGATAGAAAATGTGCAAGGGGAACTTATAGAGAGCTTTTTGCCTGTTCTCGACAACTTTGAAAGAGCAAAAATGCAAATAAAGGTGGAAACAGAGGGAGAGGAGAAAATAAATAATAGCTACCAGAGCATTTATAAGCAATTTATCGAGATTCTGAATTCACTGGGCGTTGAAGATGTTGAAACTGTTGGCAAACCATTTGATCCTATGGTAAGCAGTCTTAGCAAAATATCATCTAGATTAAATCCTGAGATTTGCATATTCCACTTAAAGTTTTGTTGCTACACTACATATCTACTCTTACATTTTTAGTATTTCAGTGTAATCAGGTGGTAGAGACTATTGACTATTTGACTTCTGCAACAGAATTGCTAAATCTTTATAGTTGTCCACATCCGAGCATTTTGCAAGGATATATATTTTTCTTTTAAAATGATTCCTTATCGCACATTGTGTTTCAGTTTCATGAGGCTATTATGAGAGAAGAGTCATCGGAGTACGAAGAGGGGATCATTCTCCAGGAATTCCGAAAAGGTTTCAAACTCGGGGAAAGATTACTTCGCCCAGCAATGGTCAAGGTGTCTGCAGGACCAGGCCCTGAAATGTCTGCAGGACCAGGCCCTCAAACGTCTGAAGATAATGACCCTACAATTGTCGAAGATAGTGTGGCACCTCAAAAGGTTGAAGATGTTGAAGACGATGGTGTCGATGGCGATGCAGAATAGGTGGATGGAGCTTAATCTGTGAATCAACAAGAACACATCCAGAAATTTTGATGCTTTTCTGGAGCGTGCCAAGCAGGTAATAGGATAGTACCATTTTGTTCAAGCTAGAGTTAGGTCCCCAAATGTGCTGTTGTTACCTGCTGCTGACATGGGGTGTTGGTATTGCGACAAGTCTGTGTGTCTACCCGCCGTGGTCGACTTTTTGTTCTTACAAAGAGGTTTTTTCATGATTCATTGATGCAACATGATATTGTAAGGCTTAATTGTCTCAGATTGGGATTGATCCTCAAAATCTGAATTCCATCGTTTGTACATTCCGACCGGAACGGCAGTGCCCGGGGCAAACAGAGTGCTGGAGTATATTGCATGTTGGAAACTCCTTTTACGGGTAGACGGAAATAGAAATCAGATCACCGTCATACTTCTATGGGCCTAATTCCCCCAATGTGGGCCTTAACACCCTTGCCCACATGCCCAGGTCTTATATATAGAGGTCCATCAGAGGCAGCTGCCACCACCCGCCGCCGCCCCGCCCCGTGCCCTACTTTTGCACCAGCGTTGGCCGAGGCGCCGAGCTCGTGACTGCCGTCGACGTCGATCTCGTCTGCCGTCTGGTGAACGGTGAGCGCGGAGCGCCTACTCACGCCTTCCTTGCCTGATGCCTGTTCCACTTCTACCTCGTGATTTGCCGTGCCTTCTCCGCCTCTCCGCGTTGCCACACCCAATTCGCCGTCAATACACTAGGCCTGCGCCACCGTACCGTGGAAGGCATGCGCCGCTCGCAATCGCAAGCCCAGCCGGCTATCACGTGCAAAGCTAACAGCGCCCTGCCCCTGCGTGTGCCCAGCAAGCAAGCATGCAAGCAGCCTGAGTCAGCATATGGATCCTGAAGTTTTGCCTATCTCCTTATACGAATCACGCACCAAACCGAGGCCAGGGAACGTGGCCACGTCGCCCGCCGTTCCCGGCCATCGGATCGGCCGGACGGATGGCCCAGATCAGGCGTTTCCCGGTCATTTTGTAAAAAAGCCCTCAAACTTTACCGAAATCAACCCGCAGTCCACAGTCTCTCACATAGAATCTTCCATAATACCCCTTAAACTTTTTCAAAATCAACCCGCAGTCCAGGCCGGCCTCACTCGAAATGGGCCTTTGTGGGCCGAATTCAGCCCAAAGCCGTTTTCCCATTTTCCATACAATTTCTTATTTTCCTAAATCGACTGATTTTTTTAAAAACCAAAACAAATCAAATAAAAATAAAAATATGTCAAATCAAGTTTGTTAAACTCTACACAACTACCACTGCACTGTAAACACAAAACATCACATATTTTAGTCAGATTTAATTGCTAAAGCTGTAGATCTATATTTCTCTAGAGTTTTTTTACAAACAATTAATATAGTTAGTTCCTTCATTCAAATTACTACAAATTTCATCATCAAGGCCAAATTCTCCTCCTTTCACAGTTACAGCAAACTTTCTGCTACTTATGCTCCTCACTCGTTACTAAATAATTTAACCCCTTCTTCCTCAAACGAAAATATAACAAAAAAATGTACATATAAAACAAATCCAATTCACAAAAAAATTATTTGCGATGAAAAATATCATAAGTCCTACTGGCCATAAGCGGCAACGCCGCGATCTTTTCTAGTGAGTCTCAGATGCCGGCGCAGCAGCACCTTGTACAGGTAGTACGAGAGGACGAGCCGGACGGGCGACGCATACAGCATGACGGTTGCTGCGCCTGCACTACTACATGCGCCCAGCGTCTGAGGATCGCGCGCGTGCGAGCACGCCTGCGCCGCGCTGCTTTTGAGTTTTTCCACGGGCGACATATACCAATCTGCCGAAAGGCGCGTAGTACGATCCTCCCCTCCCAGCAGCAGGTCGCCGTCTCCGGCGGCGAAAAAAGATGGAGCACGTACGTGGGCGCCGCGAGAGGGCCCGCGGGGAAAAGGCACCGTCGTTTCAATGGCGATGGGACGTGAGAGTACGATCGTTAAAAGGAGAGAGAAAAAAAAAGAGAGGGCTCGCTCAACAGTGCCATGGCACTCGATTATCAACGGGAGGTTTGTCTGCTGTTTGGGACTAGCCAATGGCGACCAGGCACGTGCACAGTGTTACAGTGTACCCTAGTAGGATCACGAACCAATACATCGAGTGCACTGACGGGACTGAATTGTGTTTTGTTCTTGCCACAGTCAGACTCCGTTAATAAATGTGTGCGATCTGTTTGGTTGGATATCGTATCGCCGCATTCTTCTTTCTTCCTTTCTTTCGCTCTCCTTTCTGCTACAGGTCTCTATCTCTTCGGTGTTGGTTGGGGCCGGTTTCAATTGTGTGCTTGTGCGTTGAACACTGTTTGCAAATGCTTGCAGGCTTGCTTGCATTGTCCTGGCTCCTGGGCCGGGGAAGAAGGGATAATTGATGCGTGCGTGCCTAAAGCTTTGTTTGTCGATTAATGGTCCACCCGTGACATGATCGGCGCAGCGATTGGGTAACGTGGTTGCACGAACACCGTGATCGTGATGCCTGAATAGTACTGCTTCCTTTGACCAATCATTGGGAGAACACAGGGCAAATTTTTTTTCTTTTTTGCCAATAGCTAGGGCACATTTTTTTTTCTTTGCGGGTTGACGGTCTTTTTTATTTTTTAGCCCTTTTTTCGAAAGATTTTTTCAAATACGTCCTTGATGGAAAGATTTCAGGAAATAGACCCAGAGCTTGGCGCCATCCACGCTGGCGCCAAGGTAACACAGCTTGGCGCCGTTGACGTTGGCGCCAAGCCCCCATGCCACTTGGCCGACGACGCTGAGCTTGCGCTGACGTGGTAGCATCTTGGCGCCGTCACAATTGGCGCCAAGCTTGGCGCCATCGTCATTGGCGCCAAACCTGACGCCATGGATCTTGGCGTCGAGCTGTTGGAATTTCTTAAGTTTGGAATTTTATCATGAGATGGACATATGAAAATTTGTTAAGTCTATAAATTTACCATGAGATGGGACATGTTGGAATTTGTTAAGTCTGAAATTTTACCATGACATTGGCAAATTTGATGCTATCGCATGGTAGTTCGTATTCTAACATATTCAGGCTTTTTCAAGTTGTTTATTCCGAGTGTGAATTCAGGCTTATGATTAGACCTAGAGTGAACTTAAAATGAACTGCTCGAGAAAAAAAAGTTGATGGACCCAGGTGATCATTATTTTTGAGAGTTCCATCCTCATCCCATAGTAAATTTAAAGACTTAGCCAAATAAATCTGGATTTTTGCTATGGCTTGTATATGTTAGAATACCAACTACCATGTGGTAGACATATGGAAAAATAGCTTTTTTAACATGACTTGGACATTTACAAATTTGAAATTTTACCATGACTTGGATATTGAGAAATGTGACTAACTCTAGAGTTTTTACAGTGACTTTCTGTTTGATCACATAGAACAACCTAGAAATACTTAGAATAAAAAATGATATATATGGTAACAGGTCTGTGGCGCCAGGCTTGGCGCCAATGACGATGGCGCCAAGCTTGGCGCCAATAGTGATGGCGCCAAGGTGCTGCCACGTCAGCGCCAGCTCAGCGTCGTCGGCCAAGTGGCATGGGGGCTTGGCGCCAACGTTAACGGCGCCAAGCTGTGTTACCTTGGCGCCAGTGTGGATGGCGCCAAGCCTAGGGTCTATTTCCTAAAATCTTAGAAAATCTTTCGAAAAAAGGGCTAAAAAATAAAAAAGACGGGCGGGTTGATTAGTCGCTTTGATATGTGAAGGGAAACATGTCCAATTGCAAAACTGTTCGCCACCATACTCGATTTGGTTTCCTTTTGGTCATAAAGCGTGCTCGCTTTTCAGTTGGTTGGTGGTCCGTGTCCTTTTCTCACGAGCCTTCACAAGGAATCGAGGTTTTTCACCTTTACATATAACAAAAAACTTTGTTTATTGTTAATTTTACTAGCTTCAACATATCCACTCCATACACGTACTAAGTAATATAATTGTGCACACTTAAGTAACAAACTATGTCCAATTGCGCATAAGAATAGCAGCCTTGAGACAATCGCCTGTTTTCACTTTTCACCCCCAGTATAGTAACCTCTACAATTTGGTCCATCTGGCCAACTATGGTTCGGTGCCACGGTGGATTGCTGTCAGCCCATGCCGAAAACACAACGTACGTGCAACCCTTGCCACCTGTGTTTATGCATGCAACAACTGGCAAATGTGTAATATGTTGAATGTGCGTAGTGGAATTAATTTCTAGTAATGATCTATTCCAAGTTTCTAACTATACTTGGTTAAGAGTACGTTAGCCATTTGTTTAATCCTTCTTCACCCAGCTGTTTTAACTCAGCCAGTTCAATAATTCTTTTGATATTATTAGTTCATCCAATGATATAGACCCCTTTCGATATTCGTGTACAAACCACAAGTATATAGCTGCAGAATATTAATAGCGTTGTTTTTAGCATAGCTTCGTATTGCTGCAAAGACTTCGAAATTTGGTAATAATATTTTTCTAAACCATTGTTCTGGCATATATTATTGTGGAGTTAAATGATTAATTAACCTAAACTATTCATTTGCATGGTGTACATGTTAGTTTTCCTTTCATTAGAAAATGCCTTCTTACCGTGCTAAATATATATACCTTGGAATATTTATACCTCTTAAGCCATAAATCCGGTTGTAATGATTCTTGCGTTCTTCAGACCATCGTAGCGACATGTTCGACATTTTAGTATTCCTTTTCCATTTTGTTTCTATTGCTCGGTGTAGTATTTTACTATTTTATTTATCTTCATTTGTTTGTTTGTATCTACATATATATGCTCACGTAATCGTTGTTCACTACATTTAGAAGGAGAGCAAGTGGTGAACATTCAAGAGCAAGATTTTCAAGGTGCAGCAACAACAAAACGTTATAGAAGGCAAGTGTCCTTGATCATTTTGATATCCCATTTATCATTGATTACATACCGCATGCATGTGTCATTACTCATAAGGACTTCATAAGATGTACTAATCCCTTAAATTCTTAGTTGCTTTACCTTTTATTTACGATATATGATGATCTTATAAATTATTGATACACCTTATCATTGTACATGGAATTGATGGTGATACCCTGTAATGAGCTTAATTGGAACATGGAGTGAATATCCAAACATTGCAACCACACAAACTAATCATTAGTCTTGGCTAATTAATTAGAGGATCCTTGTGTGGACATTAGTTTAATACTAACATGGATATGGAAGAAGGCTTAGTGAGGGATTAGGAACACTAAAGTACATACATGATTAGTAATGAGAGAATCTAAATCATTAACATTCTATGGTAGGTGGCCTTTGAATATAGGAGTTTTCTCCTATGGTTGCCTAATCCTAGGTATGGGAGATTGCTTCTACAACGTGTGCTCTATAGACTAATACGCCTGGAAGGACCCTTTGGAAAGGCCTCATGGTGAAACCTTGCCTACTCACTTTGGAAGTGTTTAAGAGGTTGTTCACCTCAAGCAAACTGGTATCACGTCATGTCGATAAAAATTGGCAACCTCAGAAGAGTGTCTAAAACTAATATACTAGTTCTTCTCACGGTTAAGAGCGACCTGGATCTCACATGTTATATTTATATTGTTAATTTTTGTGCTATGTTACATACATGCTTACTTTATGTTATTTAACTTATTTATATGTAATCTACTAATGGTTCTGGGATAGCATACTTTATTAGTAAACAAGTTATTAATGAAATGTGCCGACTAAAAAGCTTACTGCAGTATAACCAGTGTTAGCTATTTCTTGTTTTAAGTCTGTGCATATCATTTATTCCCCACACATGTTGAGTACAATGATATTCACGCTTGCTTTATTATTATTTTGGAAAAATACCAGATGAGTACTTAGACAGAAGGCTTAAGGAGTTTCTAGAGAACTATTAGGAGTCTAGGCATATGTGTTCCATAGTAAGGTGCCTGGGGAAGATTAGATGTTCCACTACGAGTTAGTTTGTGATATGTTTGAATTGTTTTTGTTAATGACTTTGAGTGAACTTTGTAATGATATTTTTTTTATTTAAAGCAATATTTATATTATTCACTAATGATGCCATTATATGGGTGTAAAACTGATCCTGGTGCACATATAATCAGCACTTGGTTCTATTCTTAGAAACTTTTGCCATTTTCTGTTATATTATATCCTTATCCTTGTTTTTTATCCCCCCACTTGTTGCTTGTTAATTCATTGCTCCTGTGTTTATTCCTTGCCTTAATATTTTTGCTTTTAGGACTGTCTCTTACCTTACTCTTATGTATCCTAAAGATGCCTATAACTTATCGGACAAATCCTAGGATTCTTTTTCACCATGTTGTCTAAAGAAACACTTAGTTTTGAGCGTGTTTAGTAACTAGTTTAGGTTTGCTTGCGTGTTTGTTGTTATGTTTATGCATGAGCTGCATATTTGTAATGTGTATGCTGTATTGTAGGTTGTTGTCCATGACTACAAAAGTTATTTTTCTTAGTATAAGTGTTATTCCCTCCATTCTAAATTATAAGACATTTTAGCTTTTTTCTAATCTAGACAGTGTATATCTAAATGCATAGTAAAAGCTGCGTATCTAAAAAACCAAAACGTCTTTATAATTTGGGGGAGTCATTAGTTGGGGGTTTTAATCTTGTTATTATCTGAATCATGTTATCTTGTATTCTTGTTCTTTGTATTTAATTTTTTATACCATGCTATGATATCTTGCATTCTATACCTTATTTTCACACGTTATATCTTTCTCATATCCTTTCCACGATCATCCTCTTTTCACCCAAATAGATGGTTAACACAAGGAGAAACACTGGAGGCGCAGGTAACAACACTGGCAATAAGAACCCACCACCTCCTCCGTCCCTTGTGACAATTGAGAAGATGGTGGCTATGCAGACTTAGATTTTGCAAGGAATAGTTCAGACAATGACTTCTTTCCAGCAAGCTCGAGCTCAGCAGATGCAAACTCCACCTATGGATAGGCATGAATAATTTATGAAGGGTTGTCTGCCTATTTTCAATCATTGTTCCGAGCCTATAGAAGCTGATGATTGACTCAAATCAGTGGAGAGGCATCTAGAGATCGCTCAATGCAATGATACAGAGAAGGTCTTATATGCTTCCGGACAGCTTAAGGGAGCAGCATTGGATTGGTGGGACTTCCTGCTCTCATGCAACTCCAGCTAATATCACCTGGTAGGAGTTGAAGGATAGCTTTAGATCACATCATATGCCAGCAGGACTAATCAATTTGAAAAAAAGGAGTTTTTTAGTTTAAAGCAAGGATCCATGTCTATCATTGGGTATCGAGATAAATTCATTTAGTTGTCACGTTATGCCCCTAGCGAGGTGGATACTGATAAGAAGAAGCAAGATCACTTCATAGAAGGTTTAAACCTTGGTGTTCAGTACCTACTAGTAGCTCACTCATTTGACAACTTCCAGCAGCTCATGGACAAAGCTTTGGTACTGGAGAACAAATTACATGAAATAGTGGAGAAGAGGAGAATGACATTCCAAAGTCAAACAGATAGTTGTTCTCACAACTACCTTATCACTCAAATGGGAGCACTTTTTTTCCTTAAAAATTTGTATGAAAGACCAGATCAAGCTCAACCCCACCTCTATAACACACATGTGCTCTGTCCTTCATCAACCACTTATCCTCAGGCAATGTCCAACAGTCGGAGTATTAAAGCCAAAAGGGCTTGTTTCTACTGCAAGCAGGAAGGACATTTCATCCGTCAATGCCCAAACAAGCGTTTGCATCAGGTTAAAAGGAAGGCTATGAAGCAGAACTTTGTTAAAGGCGGCAACTAAGGATGCTTGTAATGACCAAAACGTTGCATTTAGTATGTCCTCATCAACACAATAACATTTGTTTGTTTGGATTCAGGAGCAATGCGTCTTTATACTTGCTAAATAAATGGTATTAAATTTCTTTACCACTCTTATATATCTTAACCTCATGAAAATATGAAGATATGTATGAAGAGTCGTCTTTTGCTAGCCTTTACAAATTTTGTGGATGAGATTCTATTAAGTTGTTTTGCTATAACTCTTTTTTTTATTTTGAGATGGGTATGTATAACATCCCAAAAATTCACATTCAAAAATCACTCACATTAAAAATTATTTTCAAATACATTTCAAAAAGCTATAAGTTATATGAGCTCTATATCCTTCTAAATCTTGTCCATCTTCTATCCATTTCAATTACCTCTCTTCAATTTATATCCTGCTTCGTGGCATTGGCATCACTCGCCCGTTCCTCACCTCTCTCCCTCTCCCTCACTTCACCCGACACTCGACAATGGCGCGTGCGCTGACCCCACCACCATCGCCGTCGCAGCGCACCCGTGCTCGGACCCCCTCGCTGACTGCAGCAGCTCGCATGCTGCCACAATAGTGGATCCCACCTCCCACCTTTCTCTTTCTCTTTCTCTTTCTCTTTCTTCTCCATGCATGGCAAAAGCACATTCGTATATGCGCAGCAAGTAGAGCAAGACAAAACACCCACCGAGGCAACATTCACTTTTACCATTTACCACGCAAACAAGCAAGGCACACAGACAGCATGCATGTACCACCAGCATGCAAAGCACAAGCAAACAAGTGTCAGCAGTGCACCCACCCATACACACATACAGATAGCTCATGCATACATGCAAAACCAGCAAAGCCTTAGTAGCATGCACACACGCATACTCGCATGCATGCCAACCACCATGCAAAGTTAGGCACCGGCCGTGCATGCCGAGAATACACCGTCACCTACTACGCGTTGCACCGCCCACCACTGTCCACCGTCCTCTCAGCGCCATTGTTGCATGCAAAAGGGCACCGAAAGCAACCTGATGGCATAGCCCACGTTCCGACCTATAAAAAGGCATGCCGGGTTACTCTCCCGCAGCAGCACGCTCAACTCATCACTCGCTTGCCTGCTCTCGCTTCACTTGTCTCGTGTATACCGTATACGGCCGTGTGCACGAGCCGGGCTTGACCGTCGTCGCACGACGAGGTGAGCAACCCATGAGCATTCCCTTGCTCTTCCTGTAACAGAACCGTCTAAATTATAAGAGCACAAATACAAAAACAATCACCGAAGTGATCAAATTCTCGCACTTGAGCCCATATAACTCTGGTAGTCCAATGAAATCATGAGGGATTTCAAACCAACCAACATACAAGCCAAGATCGTAGTGATTCAACATAACAAGTCACATGTTACAACCATTTCACAAATAATTCAATATACATCAGAGTTCAACATAGTTATTACAACTTAAGTTCAAAAGTAGCGGAAGCAAAGTAATTTGAAACTAACAACACCTTTATTTCAAATATATGCTAGTACTAAGGTCGACTTCCAAAAAAAGCATTAGAGAGAAGATAACTCAGAAGGATCATGCCTATGATCACACTTCGCCACTAAGGTAGGAGCCAACCAACTCTTACAGTCGCCATGATACATCACAACCTGCAACAAGTAGAGATAAAACCCTGAGTACGAGAAGGTACTCAGCTAGACTTACCCGTCAGAAACCAGAAATAAAGTGACACCAAGGATTATACAAGGCTGATATAAAGTAGGCTAGCTTGACAACATTTTGCATAAAAGCTTAATATAGATAAGTAATCATTAATGTTTAAGCATCAAGTTAATTATCATTAACCTGTCATCTATATTAGAACCTGTACTAGAGCACTCACTTTATTAGGAGCAAACAATATTAATCATAGCAGGTATAAATTGAGGCAACCTTTCCATCGTTATCCATTTAACCATCTGTTCAATTTAATGGAATCTACGTTGCCGCTGCTCAAGTCAAGTGCTCACTAACCGGGAGCGACGGCGATTCGAATCGAGTTCCTATCCAGCTGGAGGGGTATTTCTAACACTCACCGAGTCACGCCTGGCGAGGGCTGCTCAGGTCACCTTTCGTACAGTTCAGGAATCACGGATCCAAATGATGTCGCGTCCCCAAGGGCGACACTCTGCCAGGTGATAGGGACTCTAACCCCCCCTTGGTCTCACGCCAATGTCCCCAAGCACATCCTTTCTCTCCTCCAAGATGCAACCTACCATTCGATTCCCGGCCTGAACCATACTACTCGACTTCGCGGTCGGAACGACTTATCCGGCCAACTAAGTGTTAGACTGCGTTCAACATGACTCAAGGACGTACAACGAATCGGTCCTTAAACGACTCAGACGGGAATAGTTCTACACCCAAGACCTCCATGGCTTGTTGCTTCACTATCGTCATCCCGCCCGGTCTCAAATCATTTTATTAACACATAGTTCCATTCCACGATAGCAAATATAGCCAACCGTGCCATATATGAATATTCCTATATCTCGCAGGTGACAGGAAATCACCTGACTTCTACCGCTTAAAGCAGGGCTAAGCATCTATTCGATCCTAGTCTATGTAGGATTCAAGAATTCATATATCTGGACAAGGAATGATATAATGCAGCAAGGTTTTCAACCAACTCCTACCACTTAATGCAACAATACTTATAACATATATATAATTAATTGCTTTGAAGGTGGAGGCTTATAATGCTCCAGGGCTTGCCTGGGATCCGACTCAAGTTAGAGTATGTCAGGTGAATTTACTTGGCGAGCATCTCCCAATCTATCACTTGTCCGGTCCTTCTATCTTCGGGATAGATCCACCAACTCCATCTTCGGGTTTGGCTCCACATCAGGTCCTTCACGTGCTTCAGCTAGCGTACCTAAATGAGGTGCAATAATGCATATGTATGAATGCATAGAAGTGCAATAAACAAAGTAATCATGCAAGCATACCAAAGTTCACATAAACACCTAGAGCTAATTAACTTAATCCTTATTAAGACATAACATAGAAGAGGGCAAGCACATCAATTAAGAAATAAGTCTCACAAGATCACAGGGTACCACCCAAGTATCATCAAAGATATGAGTCATACTTCAATACCCAAGCATGACAAAGTTAATCAAAATACTAGAACTAGAAATTGCTACCTTCTGAACATCAGACCAACAGCTGAGTAATTTAATCATAACTGGAGATCTACAATTCCAAATGAGTTGCAAGCAGACATTATGGAAAGCTTATGAAATTATCTATATTTCATTTATAATCATCACAGCATGATTTCAAAGTTTAACATATCGAATTTACATAAACACAGCAACTTATCTAACAAGACAGAGAGCAAGCAATTCTGTACCCCAAATTTAAACATCTAAAACTCCTAAACCACATGGATAAATTCCACCAAATTTTAACAGCAGCTAGATACATAAATTATCTACAACTTTTGTATAAATAAGTTTCACAACAAAGCACATTATCATGAAGAACTTTGCTAAGTTCCCAGATCTGTCCAGAAACCTCATTTGCAAGAAACAATTATTAACTTCCGTTGCAAACAAATAATTGGGCAAAACCAACTTTACCAACATTTCATACATGACTAATGAACACCAGAAAACATAGTGTCAATTACTAAATAATTTCTTTTACTACACTTTCTTAATTTATTTAGATAATTAGGTAGAATTATGACCACATCATAAAGATGCTCAATAAATTCTATCAAAATTACAAGGGTCTACAGATGATCCCAAAAGTATACTATCCAAATTTCAATCCATTTAAACAAGTATATCAACCTCTATGAAAAAGACAAATAGCTATTGAAATAAATCATGTGAGAGCAAGTAAAACTTAAAACTCAATATTTTCTGTGAACACATGGCCATAGAATGAACCAACATCATAGAGCAACATCATAATAAGGTGATGGGACAACATCTTCTATTTTATCATCTATATATTATTTATAAGCTATTTATCAAGCCATAAACAAGTTAACTCAATAACTTGAGCATACAGTAAGCAATGGCCATCAAAACTATACCACAGTACATCCATAGCATGACAAGCCTACCATAAAAATTTCACATCAATTGGAGCAACACAACTCAAGATATAAAAATAACAAGAAATATAGTGTAGATTTCCTTATTTATCAAGGTCCAATCAAAACCCTAAGAAAACAGTGACAACTAGTGTGTTTAATATTTTTCCTAGCAAGTACATGTCATCAAAAAATTAACAAAACAAAAATCACTATTTTTGGAGTCCTAAAACTCCAGATCTGGCTTTGGTCAAGTTTAATGGCATTTATAGAGCATTTTTTTTAACTTAAATAAAGACATCAGAAAACATCTATAAACATGTAATAATTTATGACTACTGCATAGATCTCTTCTCAAGGTTTCCAAAAAGTTCCCATTTACTATTTTTGGACTTTTCTATCATGAGATATAGATTTTCAAATATTAACATGAAATTGAAATTCAAAATCGGAATTAAAACAACCCTAACATAATTCGCTAGGCACACCCGAATACACACCAAGGACGGCCACTTCCTTAAACCGACAAGTGGGACCAGCTGCCCGGTTGGACCCACCGGTCATATACACAGAGAGAGAGAGACAAGGGCAGAGGCGTCAGTTGTCTCCTTCCTCCCGATGGCCGAACAGGGGAGGTGGTGGTCCGGCTCGGCCGGCCGGCGTAGGGCGGCGCCGGTGGCGAGGAAGCGGCTGGGGAGGTTCACGGCATCGAGGCGCATCCATAGGTGGTCACGGTTCGGCGTGAGGTGGTCCACAGTGGCTGGCCCACGAGCTCCGGCGACGTGCTCACGGCGGCTCCATCGGCGGAGTCCCTCGGCGGCGAACACGGCCGGGAAAAGGGGGCGTCGGGGGCGGTGCGAGGAGGGCAAGGTGGCGCGGTGGTTCAATTTGGCGGTAGTTGCTTGGTGGTGGCCGGCCACGAGCTCGACTTGGCTCGGCAATGGCGGCCACAAGCTCGGCCATGGCGGTCGTCGCGGCACGCGCGTTCAGGGCGGAGCCGAACGAGGGGGGAGGCAGAGACAAGCTTGGGAAAGTGGAGGAGCGGCTGGCTTCAGTTCTCCACAACGCGAAGGGGGGGGGGGGAGAATCGGACACGCGGACAGGGAGTGGGGGCGCGGTGCGGGCATGAGCGCCACGCCCTTGTCCACGCGTCGCCTCTGGAGCAAAAGCGCGAACAGCTGGCATGCGTCCAAATGGACCGGTTGGAGCTCCAATTTGGGCCTGTTCTGGGCCGATCTAGGTCTTGGACCTAAAGGCAAAGTTGTAGCCCGTACCATGCTCTACATTTCCTATTTAGGGGTCATAGTCATTAGAGGTGTAGATTAGGAGATAATTAGTCCCCAAATTACCAGTGTCAATATGTTCAGCTAGGGCTCGGTTTTGGGATTTTGCAATGCCAAACTTGGTCAAATTGATCCCAACTTTTTACATGTTGTTCACCAACAAATTGTTTGCAACTTTCATTTTTGGCTCAACTTGAGTTGCTTAGTAAAATTTAGAGAACGCGGAATGTCATCATTGATAACTATGGATTCTAGACTTAGAATATTTTCAAGTCTGAAAACTGTAGAATATTCAAACTTCAAGCCTCTGTTTGACAAACTTAAGAATAGATTTAGACCTAGGTCCTTAAACAAAGGTTGCAGCACATAAACCAAACTACATCTTTTGTTAAAGGGTCATGGACTGGTTCAGCATGGTTAGGGATATACAAATGCATGAACATGTCAACTTTCTGCTGCCAATTCAGGACTTAGAATATTTTCCGGGCTTTGAAAAACAGCAGCTGATCCAATCTTGTGAGCTCTACTTGACTAGGTTAGAGACCAAACTAGATCTTGACCCTTAAACAAAGTTTGTTCTACACAAGATGAACTACAACTTTTGTTTAAGGTCAAACCTCATAACTGGTACAGAAGTCAAACTTCCACTTTGGTCAAAGTAACAACTTGATAAAGCCGAAACTAGGGTTTTAGGCCAATCGGGGCATTTTCTTGACATTTGCTCAACATGAACTCTTCATGACTTTTGTTGTAGAATTCATCTAGAGTAATTTGGACAAGTTCTCAAGGTTTGGTTGATGATCTATAGTTCCATTAAATTAATGGTGCAAGTTCCAATAGGAATGGAACTTATCATTTCATGTGATTTTTTTATTCCAAACTCCATGAAACTTTTCCAGGGATCAATATAGGTAGTTATTGAGGTGAGACATGTGAAGATACTTGATAGCAACACCCAAGCATATATCTTTTAATTGAGCCTATATGTAAGCGAGGGTGCAATATCCAAGTTTAGGTTAGGCTCATCTCCGTAGGTTGACCCTGGACCTTGTCATCTCCACTTAATCTATCATGTTTGAGCTTAAACCCACTGCTTAGTGAGTAACAAACACCTGGGGTGTTACACTTCCCACTCTCCCTATGGTCTTCTCTTTGCTTCCCTCCTTGCCTTTACCTGTGCCGAACCACTCCCAAGCTCTACGAGAGCTCGGCCATGGCGTCCAGCAAGCATGAAACATGAAGCAAGAAGAAAGCTCGTGCTAGCTTCTCTCCTTTCCCGTGCATGTGTATATGACACGTGGGCCCTAAGCAATAACTCCACCAAATAGTACATGCACAATATACACCATGCACTGCCAGCCAAGCCAAATGCCCACGTGATCACCCATTCCTTAATTGTGCATTATTCTTTTTCGCGTAATTTTGGCCATCTTGCAAAGCCACATGCCAACTCCGATTCCAAATATTATTCTTTCTAAATTCATCTAAAATCATGATCTATCTCCCATATAAATTTCATAATTTTTAGAGCTCATTTGAATTTATGTGATTATTTATCTGTGTTTATTTGCCTGTTGCGCTCATTGCGTACTTTTAGCTGACGGAGTGAACGAGCCGGAGAACGAAAACATCGAAGGCGAGTACCGTGAGTTCAACGCCGAGGATCCGGACAGTCGGCAGAAGTTTGCCGAGGACGC
Source organism: Saccharum hybrid cultivar R570 (assembly GCA_038087645.1). Classification (NCBI taxonomy): domain Eukaryota; kingdom Viridiplantae; phylum Streptophyta; class Magnoliopsida; order Poales; family Poaceae; genus Saccharum; species Saccharum hybrid cultivar. Next base: position 7,400,956 of record JAQSUU010000198.1, read on the forward strand.
CGACGGAGGCAAGTCCGATCTAATCCCCTTTGATGCATGTTGATCCTATTTTTAAACACAACCCGTAGAAGTCGTTTTAAATGTTGCATGTACGATTATACGTATGTGATATTTTCACTGCTTAGTTAAACCCGTTGAATAGCCATCCTTGAATTGGCATTACCTGATAGTTGTCTTGTTCAAACTTAGAAACAGATAATATGCTATGATAAAATATTATTATTTAGTATGCTTAGGACTTGATATTCATCATGGATACTTATTACTATGTTTTCTCAAATACAATGATTTTAAATGCAAAAATGGTGTGAGTTGTGATAATAAATTATGTGTATTATGAAATGGTTAATGAACAAATTATAGATGGTGATTACCTTAGAGATGGGGTGGATTGTTGTTCCTTTTGTAGGATGCCGTGGTATTGGGATTTGTACCTTTTGTGGTTAAGCACGAAGATATCCACCTTGTCTCGATTAAGGACCGAGTTGATGATTCATCTTGTCTAACTCATTTATCATACGACCACTCGCTTTGCATGGGAAAGGCTTAGTCTAAATCCCTCTAATTGGTATGGCAATCACCTGGAGGCAGGTGTGCAACGAGACACTAAGAGATGTATGTGAAAATTGATGAATATTATATGAAATGTAAAGGGCGCTGTAAATTATTGTATTATGAGATGTGGCCTTAGTGTTCCCGTGGTGAGTGCCATTACTTAGCTATGGAGGGTAATGGCTTTGATGGATCTGTGCTTGTACCACGGTGTTAAGCTACGGTATCCTACTTGTGGGGAAAGTGTACAACCTCTGCAGAATGTGAAATTTATCCGGATAAACGTGTCCGCGGTATCAGACGAGTTATGGTTTGGTTTCAACAACTAGATGGGTTAGGATGAGTGAAAACATGAGAGTGAGTGTGATTTTAGAAATGAATTGTTGTCTGCCTTGTGTTATGGGAACATGGGTTCAACAACACTTAAAATTGTGACCAACCCTTTTTAGAAATACTATCATATATGGAAAATATGTCTGTTGCAAAGGTATTTATAAAATGAAACCCTGCATGTGTAAAAAGATAGCTTTATGCCAATAAACCTTGTCCTTGATACATATCCATATGCATATACTGTTATCCCACTCTATAAGGTAAGGTTGGACTTGCTGAGTACTTTGTACTCACCCTTGCTTTGTCGAACAGAGAAAGATCCAAACTTCGATCCCGAAGCTGCGTTCGAGTAAGGTCGTGTCTGCACCTAGCTAGCTTGTGGCAATGGGATTCGTAAGGTGAAATGTATTAGCGAGACCTTTTTCTGGGTCTGTTGGACCTATATTGTGTTGTGGTTACTTTTAATCGTGGCATGTCTTCATTGCTCGCGCTTGTCGAGATTACTGCATTGAGACTTATCTGATGTAATAAATGTGTTACTAGCCTCCTGAGACTAGTATTGTATCACATTTTAGGTTCTGGTTAATCATGGGTGCTTCAGGTGGTATCAGAGCTATAGTTGGCTGTAGGACGCGACCTTAAGCTTTCTGGACTAGTATTTTGCATATAAAAGTATTTTTCAAAAAGTTCTTACCCTCTCCCCTCAATTTGAAAAATATTTACTCTTGTCTACTTCCCTCAGATGGCAGAAGAAGTTTGGACCAGTAGCTACTGTCTAAGTGTCGAAGGCTTTTCTAAGCTCTTGTATGCTACCATGCAAAGGCTTGGAATCAAGGGTCACCCGAAATATGAAGGCAGAGAATACATAGAACATAAAACCGAACAATGTGAAGTTACTGTGTATATCAGGAAAAGTGAAGACTTTCCTGACATAGCTGAAGCATGGAGTATAACTGCGATCGGATTTTGGTTTGCAGATACATATCAAGCTGTCGCCCGCAAAGCCTTGAGGTACCTGTGTCAAACCTACGAGAAGCCCATTGCCCGTACATCCGTGAGATTCTTTCCACCCTGAGAAAGAGACCGGGCAGTTTAGAGGACCCGTATGGACATCTTGGAGAGGCGTTATTCACTCTAGGATGACCTAACTGTGCTATTCATGACCACATACCTACTTGCTCTAGACGAGCAATATGATAAACAGGCCTCAAAGTTGAGGAAGTTCATCCACCGTGCGGAAGAAGCCGAGATCTTAGTTAGAAAGCTCCATGTGCAGCTTACAGAAGCTCAGGCCCAAGCAGCTACAACCGAGAGTCGTGAAACTGCCATTTCTGAAGCCATGAAGGAAGCTAAAGATCGCTGAAAGGATCAAGATGCCCAAGAGGGGGGTGAATTGGGCTTTTCTAAAAATTAATTGCAAGAATTAAATCCTACAAGCAAAAATTTACCCCTAATACCTACTAGTGTTCCTTGTGATTCTACCGATAAATGTTTTGCACCCTAAGTTCCAATCCTAGTCTTGCATGGCAATTCTAGGAAAGTAAATCAAGCAACAAAAGTAATATGAGAAAGTAATTGCTTGAAAGTAAAGGGTTAGGAACACGGCGATGTTTTCCTGAGGTATCGGAGAGTCGCCACTCCCCACTAGTCCTTGTTGGAGCACCCGCGCAAGGGTGTAGCTCCCCCTTGATCCACGCAAGGATCAAGTGCTCTCTACGGGCTGATTCTTTGACACTCCGTCACGGTGAATCGCCCACAACCGCTCACAAGATGAGTTGGGTCATCCACAAGCTCCGCCGGATGATCACCAAACTCCCAATCACCACCAAGCCATCTAGGTGATGGCGATCACCAAGAGTAACAAGCTAGAACTCTCACTTGACCACAACAAGCCTAATGAGAAGGTGGATGCACACTTACTACTCCCTAGTCACTAATGAGGGATCTCAAACTTTGATTCTCAAATCACAACCCTCACTAGAGCTCTTGCACTTCCTTACACTTGAAAGGTGTTTCTCAGCTGAATAAAAAGCAAGAGACCTTAAAAAGAGGTGTAGGGGTGTATTTATACACCATATAGTCAATTCTAACAGTTATGTGCCAACTCAGCAATTTACGTACTGACCGGACACGCCGGTCGATGTGACCGGACGCGTCCGGTCGATGGCAACGGTCGAATTTGAAACCAACAGCGCTGAGTGACTGGACGCACCAATCAGGGGTGACCAGACGTGTCCGGTCGTACAAGGACCTTACTGTACTTTGACCGGACGCTCGGTCGAGTCCGATCAGTGATGACCGGACGCGTTCGGTCAGCGAAGTACCTTACTAGAAGTGGACTGGACGCACTGTGGACGCGTCCGATCATTTTCTAGTCACGTCCGATGAGATCACTTACCCTCTGTGACACGTGTCAACACGATCAACGCGTCCGGTCCTCGGGAGGACCGCGTCCGGTCGACCGAGTTGAAGCAACGGTGACTGCCAGCACTGACCAGACACGTCCGGTCAAGGCAGAGACCGCGTGCGGTCAAGGATAAATGGCTCAAACGACTTCGAATCGCGACACAACTTGAACCGAGTTTCTTCCAAATGAACTTTGGGCTTCACCTGAGCTACCTAGTGCTAAGTTTGACAAGTGTGCACCACACCTTAACAAAAGACTCACCTAGGTCAAGCTACTCGCTCATGCCCCCCTTTATAGTACGGCCAAAGGAAAAAAGCGAAGATCCTAACGACTATTCCGAACGTAACTCAACACCTCGACGTCCGGAACTAACCGTCCTTAATTTTGACGTTAATCCTTTGAAAACCGAAACGATTTCCATCAAGGGGCATGAATACCATAGTGCCCAAAACAGTTACCAATCTCATGACCTAACTTACCAAAGTTTCTACAAAACACACGTTAGTCATGGTAATAATGCGTTGTCATCAATTGCTGAAATCAACTCTCGGGGGCCTAGATGCTTTCAATCGCCATGTCCAGGAGTTGAAGGATGCCTATCTTGTCACCAGGGTCAAGAGAAGAATGCTAGCTTTGGAAGACCAAGAGCCCATAATCTTGGAAGGGATCCCAATCATGCCCCTAAAAACAGGAAAGAGATTGGCGAGTGAAGGGTCACCAGCTCCCCCATCCACAAAAACCTCTCATGAAGCTTCAGAGTTAGAGCCTAAGGAAGAAGAAATCTCCCTCCTCACCTAGCCACCACCAAAAGATGACAGTGACCCGCCTCTTAGTTCGAAGGAAGAACCACAGATGACGGAAGAATGATCCTTCTCAAACACCAAGGGAATGAAGCTATTCAATTCGAGGAAGTTGAAGATTAGTTGTACCCAGTTTCTCCTTTTATCTTGGGGAAGTGAAGTTTACTTCACTTTTGTTTACCCCTAATGAGATGAATCGTATTGTAGCACACATATTTTTATTATGTTGTAAACCACCCTCCTATTCAAAATATATATTTGTGCTTGTTGGTTATGCTAATTGAGTGCTTTATGTTGTACCCTTATGGGGTAGCAAGTCTTAATACTTGCACCTTTTTTTAAAAAAATAATATAACGCCTTAAAATAGATTTAACACTTATCTAATGCTTCCCTTCTCATCTCAACCAACAGATGCCTCCCAAGCCAGCTACTCGCTCCCAACCAAGTGGCCATGCAGCTAACAGGCAAAGTCAAAATCCAGTTGATAGTCAAGCCAATACAAATGCTGATGGTATCCGTGAAGATGAAGTGAGCCAGACTGGGAACCATAATGGAGAAGATGAGTTGCCCCCTCCTCCAGCAATTGACTTAGCACAAGTCATGACAACTCAAACCCGCCTTTTGGATACTTTAGCCCAAGGCATGAACCGCCCTAGGAACAACCGTAGAGCTGGAGTCCAGGATAAAATGACCGAGTTCATGAGGCTTAAGCCACCCACCTCTGCTGGATCTGATAACCCCATGGAAGCAAATGATTGGCTTAAGGTCATTGAAAGGAAGTTGGACACAATCCACTGCAATGGAAGGGATAGAGTTCTGTTAGCAACTCACCAACTGATAGGAATCACCCTTTCATGGTGGGAAGCCTATAGTAGAGCTGTGGACAATGCCAACACTATTACATGGCAAGAATTTGTGGAAGAATTCCTCCGGTACCACATTCTAGATGGAATCATAAAGTTGAAAGCTGATAAATTTTGCAACTTGAAGCAAGAAAACAAAACTCTGAGTGAATACATCTTTAGGTTCAATGAGTTATCTCGCTATGGCCCAGAATTGGTCAACACTGATGCCAAGAAGCAAACAAAGTTCATAGAAGGACTGACCTGTGAGTTGAGGACTCTTATGACCCCCACAGATCTATCCAGACTTCAACACTTTGGTGAATAGAACCATTCTGACTGATGTAGCCAAGACTGAAGAAAGGAAGGAAAACAAGCGCAAGTTCCTAGAGCGCAAAGTTCAAGAAGGAGCTAGATCCCAGAGGTAGAAAATATTTAGCCAACTAAGCTAGCAAACTCAAGCCCCAATGTAGTTTTGCTCTCCTGCAAGTGTCTCTAACCAAATGCAGCCATCATATCAGCCCAAGACAACTTATCAGAATCAGACTTATGGCAAGACCCAATAAAACAACATCGGTCAAGTCACCAACAATGGCAAAGTATGCTTTCATTGCCATGAGACTGGACACTACATTGCCAATTGTCCTTATAAGAATAACCCAGCAGTGTCCACCCAGTCCCACATTGTTAATGGACCAAGACCTGCAGTGTCTGGAGCCAACCGTGGTTTCCCTCGCAACAACACCAACACCACCAACAACAGCCAGATGGTGAAACAACCTCAGCAATCTTATGGCCAAGCTCGTGTTAACCACATTCATGCTCAGGATGCTCAGACTGCTTCAGGAGTGGTACTTGGTGAGTTCTTAGTCTCAGTACTTGTAACAGTATTGTTTGATTCTGGAGCATCACATTCATTCATATCATCAAGTTTTGCTGAGAAGCATAAAATACCCACAGTACTACTAAAGTTACCCCTAATAACCCGAACACCTGGGTCTAACATCAAATATCATCTAGGTTGTTTAAATATAAGGATCATCTTAAGTGGGGTAGTTTTCCTAGCAGACTTAGTAGTGCTCGAGTCCAAAGGGATAGATGTTATCCTTGAAATGGATTGGTTAACACGACACAATGGGGTTATTAGTTGTGCAACCAAGGAAGTATCATTAGTTAACCAAGAAGGGATTAAGGTGAAATGCCAAACCCGAGGATCTAAAGTCAACCCAATGGTCTTCAACTTGGATGCAAGGACCATAGAAGAAGTGCCCGTAGTGCAAGAATACCCTGATGTATTCCCTGAGGAACTACCTGGAATACCATCAGATAGAGATGTAGAGTTCATCATTGATCTTGTCCCTAGGACTGCTCCCATAGCCAAGAGACCTTACAGAATGGCCCCTGCAGAGTTAGCTGAATTAAAGGAGCAATTAAAAAAATTGCAACAGAAAGGTTATATCAGGCCTAATTCTTCACCATGGGGAGCCCCAGTCTTGTTTGTAAAGAAGAAAGATGGGAGCATGAGGATGTGTGTGGATTATAGATCCCTAAATGAAGTCACCATAAAGAATAAATATCACCTACCAAGGATAGATGACCTCTTTGATCAGCTTAAAGGAGCCAAGTATTTCTCCAAGATTGATTTGAGATCAGGTTACCACCAGCTCAAGATCAAGAACTGTGATGTTCCCAAAATAGCCTTTGTAATCAGATATGGGCAATATGAGTTTACAGCGATGTCCTTTGGATTAAACAATGTCCCTGCTTATTTCATGAACCTCATGAACAAGATATTCATGGAGGAGCTAGATAAGTTTGTTGTAGTCTTCATTGACAACATACTTATCTACTCTAAGAGTGCTGAAGAACATGGGCAACACTTGAGAGTAATGCTAGGAAAGCTAAGAAGACACAAGTTGTATGCCAAATTCAGCAAGTGTGAATTTTGGCTTGAGAAGGTTGCATTTCTAGGTCATATCCTGCCAATTGAAGGAGTTGCAGTGGACCCTGAGAAAGTGGAAGTTGTCTCTCATTGGCAACAACCCACAAATGTCAGTGAAGTCAGAAGTTTTCTTGGATTAGCTGGATATTACCGAAGGCTCATAGTGGGATTTTCCAAGATAGCCAGACCCATGACAGAGCTTCTCAGAAAAGATAAGAAATTTACCTGGACAAAGTCATGTGAAAAGAGTTTCCAAGAATTGAAGAAGAGATTGACAACAGCACCAGTGTTAACTTTACCAGACATTCACCAAGATTTCATCATATATTGTGATGCCTCAAGACAAGGTTTAGGATGTGTTCTCATGCAAGGAGGAAATGTTGTAGCTTATGCATCCCGGCAGCTTAGACCTCATGAGCAAAATTACCCTACTCATGATTTGGAGTTAGCAGCTGTAGTGCATGCTCTCAAGATTTGGAGACACTATCTCATTGGGAACAAGTGTGAAATCTACACGGATCACAAGAGTTTGAAGTATATTTTCACTCAGTCAGACTTGAACCTAAGGCAAAGAAGATGGTTGGAGTTAACCAAGGACTACAACCTTGAGATTCATTACCACCTAGAAAAGGCTAATGTGGTTGCAGATGCCCTAAGCAGAAGGTCATATGGTCAACAATTAGTGCCCAAGAACACTCACCTACAAGAAGAGATAGCATAACTGAACATGCATATCGTACACCAACCTCAACATGGTAGTCTGAAGGTGCAACCAACTCTAGAGAAAGAAATTAAGAAGGCACAACATAAGGATAAAGATCTGGTGAAGATTCATGAGCAAACTGGAGAAAATAAAGCCCCATACTTCAAAGTGGATGACAAAGGAACCTTGTGGTATAAGGATAGGATTTGTGTGTCCAAGGTAGGAAAGTTTCAAGAACTAATCCTTGATGAAGCTCATAACTCAGCATACTCTATCCACCCTAGTGCCACCAAGATGTATATGGACCTAAAAGAAAGATATTGGTGGAATGACCTGAAAGCTGATGTGGCATGATTTGTTGCACAATGTGATGTTTGCCAGAGAGTTAAAGCAGAGCATCAGAAACTAGCCGGTTTGCTCCAGCCATTACCTATTCTAGTTTGAAAGTGGGATGAGATAGGCATGGATTTTGTGAATGGGTTACTCAAAACTCAAAAAGGGAATGATTCAATATGGGTAATAGTGGACCGTCTTACCAAGGTTGCTCACTTTATACCTATGCGCACCAAGTATAGTGGAGACAAGCTAGCACAGTTATATGTGGATAATATAGTAAAACTATATGGTGTGCCAAGTAAGATTGTATATGACCGAGGTACCCAATTCACCTCTAAGTTTTTTAAAAGATTGCATGAAGCCATGGGCACCAAGCTAGATTTTAGCTCAGCTTATCACCCCCAGACAGATGGTCAGGCCGAAAGAGTAAATTAGATCATGGAAGATATGCTAAGAGCATGTGTGCTTACCTATGGTAAAGATTGGGAGAAGAGCCTATCTTATGCAGAGTTCTCATACAACAATAGCTATCAAGCCAGCTTAGGTATGTCACCTTTTGAAGCCCTATATGGAACAAAATGTAGGACCCCATTGATGTGGTCAGAGGTTGGAGAACGGACCTTGGTTAAACCTTCCCTCATAAAAGAAGCAGAAGACCGTGTGGCAGAGGTCAAAGAAAAATTAAAAGAGGCAGAATCACGCCAGAAGAGCTATTCTGATAAAAGAAGAAGAAAGCTAAATTTTGTAGTTGGAGATTTTATGTACCTCAAAGTTTTCCCAATTTGAGAGACTCGAAGGTTCCAAGTTAGGGGCAAGCTAGCACCCCGGTATATTGGACCATATCAAGTGTTGCAAAGAATTAGAGTTGTAGCTTACCGTATTCGGCTACCTAAAGAAATGTCAGATATACACAATGTGTTCCATGTTTCCCAACTGAAGAAATGCCTTAGAGTGCCAGAGGAACAAATATCACCAGATACTGTTGATTTACAAGATGATCTAAGGTATCAAGAAATGCCAATAAAAATACTAGACACAGTCACCAAGCAAACGAGAATGACAACAGTCCGAATTTGTCATGTTCAATGGAGTAGGCACACTGAAGCAGAAGCAACAAGGGAAAGAGAAGATGCCCTGAGAAAGGAGTTTCCTCATCTGTTTAGAACCCAGTCGAATCTCGAGGACGAGATTCCTTTTAAGTGGGGTAGGTTTGTAACATCCCAAAAATTCACATTCAAAATTCACTCGCATTAAAAATTATTTTCAAATGCATTTCAAAAAGCTATAAGTCATCTGAGCTCTATATCATTCCAAATCTTGTCCATCTTCTGTCCATCCCAATTACCTCTCTTCAATTTATATTCTGCTCCGTGGCATCGGCATCACTCGCTCGTTCCTCACCTCTCTCTCCCTCTCTCTCACTTCACCCGATGCCCGACAACGGCGCGTGCGCCGACCCCACCACCATCGCCGCTGCAGCGCACCCGCGCTCAGACCCCCTCGCCGACTGCGGCAGCTCTCACGCTGCCACGACAGTGGGTCCCACCTCCCACCTTTTCTTCCTCTTTCTTCTCCATGCATGGCAAAAGCACATTCGTATATGCAAAGCAAGTAGAGCAAGACAAAGCATCCACCGAGACAACATCCACTTGTACCATTTATCACGCAAACAAGCAAGGCACATAGGTAGCATGCATGTACCACCACCATGCAAAGCACAAGCAAACAAGTGTCAGCAGTGCACCCACACATACACACATACAGATAGCTCATGCATGCATGCAAAACCAGCAAAGTCTTAGTAGCATGCACACACGCATACTTGCATGCATGCCGACCACTATGCAAAGTTAGGCACCGGCCGTGCATGCCGAGAATCCACCGTCCCCTGCTACGCACCGCACCGCCCACCACCGTCCACCGTCCTCTCAGCGCCATTGTTGCATGTGAAAGGGCACCGAAAGCAACCTGATGGCACAGCCCGCGTCCCAGCCTATAAAAAGGCATGCCGGGTTACTCTCCCGCAGCAGCACGCTCAGCTCACCACTCGCTTGCCTGCTCTCGCTTCACTTGCCTCGTGTATATCGTATACGGCCGTGCGCACGAGCCGGGCTTGACCGTCGTCGCACGACGAGGTGAGCAGCCCATGAGCATCCCCTTGCTCTTCCCACTCTCCCTGTGGTCTTCTCTTCACTTTCCTCCTTGCCTTTGCCTATGTCGAGCCACTCCCGAGCTCTACGAGAGCTCAGCCATGACGTCCAGCAAGCATCAAGCATGAAGCAAGAAGAAAGCTCGTGCTAGCTTCTCTCCCTTCTCGTGCATGTGTATATGATACATGAGCCCTAATCAATAACTCCACCAAATAGTACATGCATAGTATACACCATGCAGTACCAGCCAATCCAAATGCCCACGTGATCACCCATTCCTTAATCGCGCATTATTCTTTTTCACGTGATTAAATTTCGGCCATCTTGCAGAGCCACATGCCAACTCCAATTCTAAATTTTATTCTTTCTAAATTCATTTAAAATCATGATCTATCTCCCATATAAATTCATGATTTTGAGAGCTCATTTGAATTTATGTGATTATTTATTTATGTTTATTTGCCTGTTGCGCTCGTTGCGTACTTTTAGCTGACGGAGTGAATGAGCCAGAGAACGAGGACGTCGGAGGCGAGTACCACGAGTTCGACGCCGAGGATCCGGAAGGTCAGTAGGAGTTTGCCGAGGACGCCGATGGAGGCAAGTCTAATCTAATCCCCTTTGATACATGTTAATCCTATTTTTAAACACAACCCGTAAAAGTCGTTTTAAATGGTGAGTACCGCGAGTTCGACGCCGAGGATCCGGACAGTCAGCAGAAGTTTGCCGAGGACGCCGCTGGAGGCAAGTCCGATCTAATCCCCTTTGATACATGTTAATTCTATTTTTAAACACAACCCATAGAAGTCATTTTAAATGTTGCATGTATGATTATACGTATGAGATATTTTCGCTGCTTAGTTAAACCCGTTGAATTGCCATCCTTGAATTGGCATTACCTGATAGTTGTTTTGGTCAAACTTAGGAACAAATAATATGCTATGATAAAATATTATTATTTAGTATGCTTAGAACTTGATATTCATCATAGATACTTATTACTATGTTTCCTCAAATGCAATGATTTTAAATGCAAAATGGTGTGAGTTGTGATAATAAATTGTAGGTATTATGAAAGGGTTAATGAACAAGTTATAGATGGTGATTACCCTTAAGATGGGGCGGATTGGTGTTCCTTTTATAGGATGCTGTGGTGTTGGGGCTTGTACCTTTTGTGGTTAAACATGAAGATATCCGTCTTGTCTCGATTAAGGACTGAGTTGATGATTCATCTTGCCTAACTCATTTATCGTACAACTACTCGCCTTGCATGGTAAATGATTAGTCCAAATCTCTCTAGTTGGTATGGCAATCACCTGGAGGCAGGTGTGCAACGGGACACTAAGAGATATATGTGGAAATTGATGAATATTATATGAAATATAAAGAGCGCTGTAAATTATTGTATTATGAGATGTGGTCTTAGTGTTCCCGTGGTGAGCGCCATTACTTAGCTATGGAGGGTAATGGCTTTGATGGATCTGTGCTTGCACGATGGTGTTAAGCTACGATATCCTACTTGTGGGGAAAGTGTATAACCTCTGCAGAGTGTAAAATTTATCTAGATAGACGTGTCCACGGTATCAGACGAGTTATGGTTTGATTTCAACAACTAGATGGGTTGGGATGAGTGAAAACATGAGAGTGAGTGTGATTTTGGAAATGAATGATTGTCTGCCATGTGTTGTGGGAACATGGGTTCAACAACACTTAAAATTGTGATCAACCCTTTTTTAGAAATACTATCATATATGGAAAATATGTCTATTGTAAAGGTATTCATAAAACAAAACCCTGTATGTGTAAAAAGATAACTTTATACAAATAAACCAAGTCTTATCCTTGATACATATCCATATGCATATACTGTTATCCCATTCCGTAGGGTAAGGTTGGATTTGCTAAGTACTCTGTACTCACCCTTACTTTGTTGGACAGAGAAAGATCCAAACTTTGATCCCGAAGCTACGTTCGAGTTAGGTCGTGTCTACACCCAGCTAGCCTATGGCATTGGGATATGTCAGATGATATGTATTAGCGAGACCTTTTCTGGGTCTATTGGACCTGTATTGTGTTGTGGTTACTTTTAATCGTGGCATGTCTTCATTACTCGCGCTTGTCGAGACTACTGCACTGAGACTTATATGATGTAATAAATATGTTACTAGCCTCCTGGGACTAGTATTGTATCACATTTGAGTTCTTGGTTAACCAGGGGCGCTTCAGTATGAAAAACACAAATATGGTCTTTTTTCTTTCAAACTTATGTGCACGGCCTCATTAGCTAACTTCTAGTGTGGTGCACTCTCTAATGATCACCGACGGAGTTATCAAGTGACCCATTGAAAACACTAGTGTAATGTTCAAATTGGTGCAAATGACCTTTACTCTTCGGTGATCAATCCAGTGAGTGTAAAGACCACACTAAACTTTTTTCTCAAACCTTTTCAAATGGCTAACTCCAAACAAATTTCCACAGGAATACGAACACATTCAGCATTGAGGTAGCATTTTTAAAATATTTTGCAATGGTTTCACTTGCTTCCTCACCGTGCCACTCAATCTAACACATATGCATTATTAGTCCTCAACTAGTGGCACTAGATAACTGCATTAGCAAAAGAATTTATTTTGTACCACTATCTATTCAAACTTGACCATTCACTTCTCTACACACCTTGGGCCAATGCAAATACCTTTGCCTTTAGACTTTTGCTTCCAATTCCATCCATCTCCATCACCTTCTATCACTTGTTGAGCACTTCACTTCCATGGTCCTTGCCATCTCCTCTATAGCTCCATGTTGAAAGCTCTATGTCTGGTGTTGGTAATTAGTGACAATGCCTAAGTACTAATCCTATGCCTAAGTTGTATGTAGCATATGAGGATTAGTACATTCCAAGGTTGGTGGCAAGATGGACATGGTGATCATGATGGCCACACTTGGATTTGGACGCAACTCTATGTGATCAAGGCAAAGGTATATGCTTAAGGGTTGTGTTTTAGTAACCAAGACACCTAGTGGGTATGGTTACATTATAGGATAGATAGCCGTACTATAAAGAGGGGAATAACGCGGCTATTGAACTTCTAAGTGCCTCTAGGTGTGCATTTCATAATCATATGCATTTGGATAGAACTAATAATGCCTCGAGCCCTCGAGAAATGATTGCGAAAATGCTAACACACTCGCACATGACGTGATCACTTGGTGGTGTTAGCACATTTACGAAGGCGGTGGAGTTTGAGTGGTAGAGAGGGTTTGGGGTCCTCTCTCCCTCCCGCCGAGCTTGCGAGGCGGGATTCAGACGTTTTCGAGGAATTGAAACGCCTATTTTCCACTACGCCGGAAGTCAGAAATCAAACGGAGGCAAACGGAGGTCACAGAGGTGACCGGACGCTGGACCGGACGCGGACCGCATCCGATCAGTGTTCAGCGTCTGCGCGTGTTTTAGCTTTTTGATCGGACGCGCAGCGTGTCCGGTCATAGTCGACCGGACGCGTCCGGTCATTGAGGGAGCTTACTAGACTCCAACCGGACGCTGGCACTGTGGTGTCCGGTCAGTTCTGCAGTGCGTCCGGTCGTTGGTTCGTTGTGCGCTGCTGAGGCTTGAACAGCGCGTCCGGTCCGTTACGGGACCAGCGCGTCCGGTCGGTGCTTCGCGAAAGTAGCTGTTGTGTGATCGACGCGTCCGGTCAGTTAGACCAGCGTGTCCGGTCAGCACGATTTCAGCTGTTTCAAGTGACTAACGGCTATATTCGAAGGGGTACGTCTATAAATACTCGTTGGCCGGCTCAAAGCTCTACCTCTTGGACTTTGGACATTCTTGTGAGCACTTTGAGCTAAGAAACTCCCCTCCCACTCATCTCTCTTGCTTCTTTGCATATTCGAAGTGAGATTGAGTGATCCAAGTGCATTTGCATTGTGAGATTGCATCTAGTTGGCACTTGGTGGTTGATTTGCTGCGAGATTCTTGTTTCTCTTGGTGGTTGCCGCCACCTAGACGGCTTGGAGAAGCTTGGAGGCGTTGGCAAGAGTTGGTGATTGTTCTTGGCCACCTTCGGTGATTGTGAGAGGTTTGTGCCTACCTCGGCGAAGCGCCAAAGGCAATGTTAGTAAATTGCTCGTGTCATTGCAACCTCTTGCTATTTGGTAGGTTCTTGTGGCGCCCTTTGAGAGGCTCGGTGTGTGACCGATTAGCCACCGAACCACGTGGTGAAGAGGGACACAACGGGGACTAGCGTGCCGGCAAGCACGTGAACCTCGGGATAAATCTTCGTGTCTTCACTTCTTTGATTGTAATTGATTTATCTCGGTGGATTGGCTATCTTGATTATCATCTCTTGATCATATTGATTGGTTGGCTCAATTCTTCGCCCCTCGGTGAAACTCTCCTAACTCAACTCCGCTTTACCTTCTTAGTTATCTTTGCTAGCTAGTTAGCTTTGCTAGAGTAGCTCTTTTGTGTAGCTTGCTAGTTGTAGTTGTAGTTACCTTTTCGGTTTGACTTGTGCGGTTGAGTGCGAATATACTAGAATTGTGTATTTGATAGGTGGCTTGCAAACACCCCGTAGGTTAAGCAAAACTCGTATCTCGCTATTTGTTGTATTGATAAACTTGTTTAGCTTGTCTTTGTAGAAAATTTTAAAAGGCTATTCACCCTCTCTAGCCATCAAGACCTTTCACATGTATGTCTCAACTAGCTTGTGAACTGAGCATCTAATCATCTTACAAGAAAAACATTGGTCACTTAATATTATCACTCAATTACCATAACAAACCAAGACTTTGACATTGTATTTTCTATAAATAAATGTTGCTTAACTCTTACTGGTACTACTACTCCCTCCATCTCAAATATAAGACATGCAACTATTTCAAAATTCAAACTTTGTTATCTTTGACCAATAATTAATATGATTATATAAAAATTTATACTATAAAAGTAGGTTAAGTTAGATTTGTCTGTAGAAACACATTCTAGTCTAGTGCTCGTCAGGCATGTGAGTCAATTGAAAAAAAATGTGATACAAGCACAGTGGTTGATAGAACTCTCGATACAGTATCAAATTGGCAATAAACTTTCCATATGCAATCGTGATAAAAATGGGAAAAAAAACAACAGCCACCTCCTCTTTGTATCAGTAATTGCAATGTTGCCTTGCCAAAGATTTATAGGCTATTATATACTTCCTCTGTTGATCTGAAAATATATTTACCTCCATTGTACAATGCCTACCTCCAGACTCCAGATAAATTACTTATTGTTGAATGCATTCATGATCCATCTCAAATTAAAAGTCTATCATCGATGAATGATTCTACCATATTCATCTGTCATGCGATCAACCATACACTTGTTATACTATACCTATATACCATACAAGTATTGTATTTATGTATTTGGAGCTATCTTATTTTACCCTAACATTGAATAACGAAGAGTGTTTTTTTGGTTTCGGTCATTTTTGTTTTCTGTTTATATTTTCAGGAGTTCTCGGACATTGACTAATATGAATCTAGTTGCAGTACCGGTATGCATTACAACTTGTGTGGTCTCGAGTCCTGTTTGAATACCATAAGGGGCAGTTTTGATCCTATAAATTGAATCTTATTCAGCAATTGCTTTCAATGAGAATTGAATTAGCCAGAATGTAATTGAAATCTAATATTCTTGATTGGGTAAAATGGTCATTTTACTCTTCACTTAACACTGTTAAGTAGCTGAAATAGACGGAAGGCCATATAGGTAAGCGAAATTCATTTTCAGGCCTAATAGGTAAGTTCAAAGAAAAAAAAAGTCATCTAAGAAAGCCATAGTTTTTTTTGAGACCATACAGGTAATTCTTTCTATACGTATATCTATCCGTTTTTGTCTCCCACACATCCCTTGGCCAGCGGATGATGGCACCTTGGACAAGTCGTTGACGAGGGCCATGGCGATGTTTGTGGCGAAGAGTACCTGGAGTCCTGGACTCAACGCCTACTTTTTCGGTAAGTCACACGCGTGAGAGAACTAATGCCAACAAGCTCCTGGCCGGTGAAGGATTTGTAGTCACCGGACGTTGGCCACTAGGGCTTGTCGGTGCTGGTTTTTTTAGTCAAACATCGGGGGTTGAGCCAGGGACCACACCTGAATATATTCTCCCTCCATCGATACCGGCAAGCTGTTAATGGTTGGTGTTAGGCCAGTTTCAACGTAGATTTCATGTCACTATTTTCAATATATCTAAATTTTGGAAACAATGCAGAAGAGTTTCATCCCCATGAAATTCTCTATGCTCTTATAAAACTCTTATCATCTCTCTCTTCATAAATATAGTGCCACATCAGCATAATTAATACCCATGAAACTCTATGAAACTCCATTGAGACTGGCCTTAGGGTATGTACAATGCAATGACGCTTACGTAGATTTTTTTTAAAAAATTCATCATCAGACTGACTGCACCGGCTCCTGTAAACTCATCTTTTATCAGCTTTTACCGGATCAGCGATGGAAAAAGAAGCTGCAGTGCAGTCCGCTATGCGCGCGCTATCTAAGCGGTCTCCGCTATTTCTGGCGCGTAGAGGACGTCCTTTAGCGGATGGATGTGGAGAGAGGTGACAGCAGCGGCCCCACTTTCTCCTTAAAAAAATGTTATAACTCACAAACTATAAAACCAAATTAAATTTCAATTACACCATTGAATTTGTTTCAATTAATCCTTCAAAACAAGATCTCACATAGATATATTTGGATAAAATTTATAGAGGATGATAAGTGGGGACGTTGTTAGTAGTTGGTTATATAGTATGAGATATAGAGGATGATGGGTGCGAAATAAACGTATATAGAGGAGAGAATTTTGATGATAAGATGTATAGAGGATGGAAATAGACAATGATGACTGCGGGCATCGGTATAAGAGTCCTAGCCTACAATGGAATCAATCATTTCATAGGTGCTTAAATGTTTGGC
Source organism: Saccharum hybrid cultivar R570 (assembly GCA_038087645.1). Taxonomy (NCBI): domain Eukaryota; kingdom Viridiplantae; phylum Streptophyta; class Magnoliopsida; order Poales; family Poaceae; genus Saccharum; species Saccharum hybrid cultivar. Next base: position 7,417,981 of record JAQSUU010000198.1, read on the forward strand.
TATAGGAGCCTGTTTAAGCGTCTACCTATGCAATGCGTGTATGATTTATTTTACGCTAATATTTAACTAGCCTCGAAGCACCGGCTCCTGGTTTCAATACTAGATGCACGGTCAAAGCGTCGGCCGCCTGGTGGAGCGCCTTTTCAGCCTGCAAGCGCCGCTGATGCTTCCACCGTGTCAAGAAAATTAGTTGATTGACGCTTAGCGTCATCTAAACGCTCTGCAATGTACGTGGCCTTAGAACGCCAAGAAGAGTCTCGGGTATGGTGGCAGTCTTCTTTGCATGAGGGTGTAACAAAGATGCAAATCGCTAGCAAATACTATATTAATTTTAGTCTAGGTGGATGAAAGAGAACGCAAAAAACATGGTTGCTACCGAGATGTCGAGGATGCTAGCACGTAGTCCAAGTAACTCATATTCGATGAAATCTGTGGCCCTCCCTTTCTTTTACTATGTGCAGCAAGCATTTTTCTATTTTCACCCTGTTCGACTGAGTCACGGCTTATCAGCCGTGGAACAGTATTTTTCTTTCACAGTAAAATAGCAATAGCCGGTTTATAAGCCGTAGAAACAGCCTGCCGAACAGGGTGTTTGTTTACTCTCTCTTCAACGTTGCTGGCGATTTGCATCGCTCCTAGCCTTGCCGAGAACTCTTTGGTGAGGTGTGGTGTGGTGTGGGAATGCGGCGCCGTGCGTGCGATTGCGGCTCCGGTCTGCGCCGGATCTAGCCATCATGACGGCGTAACGATGTGAGCGACGAGTCGACTCGATGGGGTCGCGGTGCACGGGAAGAGTCGGGAGAGAGATGAAGGTTGTTTGGAATTGATTTCTAGTTTTTAGCCTGTGAATCTGGAGTGGGCTGCCATTTCGAGTCGTGAAAAAAAAGGCAGAATGTTTGCTTTCACAATTCTTAGTCCATCAAAAGTCACCCAAAAAAGCAATTCCAATTCGTCTCGATTCAGATTATTCAAATAGGCTGTAAGGGTTTATTGGTTTCGTATAAGTTCACACGTCCTTCTCTGTCCATCTGTTTTTTCTTTCTTTTTTTTCATTTGTCTTTTCACATTTTCATTTCATTTGTTTTTTCCTTTTTCCATTTGGCATGTTTTTTTCGCTTGTTTTTCCCTTTTCCATCCATCACCCTTCGGTTTCTTTGTTCATGATTTGTTTTTTTTATTAAGAGCTATTGAACCGTTGATCTTTTTTCTTAAGAAACAAACATCCCTGACTAAGTTATTGATATCCTTATGATTAAAAATATTTTTTTATTAAAAACTGATCAATAGATAGTATCAAATTATGAAAATTAATGTTATAATATATTTACGAGTAAATATTTTTTTTAGTTTTTAGTGGGAGAGCAATAATCTATCGAGGTTGTATTTTAATTGGATACAATACTTAGTATGACATTGTCATATTTTATTATTGCCAACATTAACTTATATTATGAATGTCATAGTCATCACAAAATAAATGAAAGTTTTAAATACTTTATATAATGGATAAAACATAAATAAATATGTATCGTCATGTTTCCATAAACATTTATAGCTTTTTTTTTGGGTGTAATGCACAAACATATTCACTATAATAATAATAATATTATTAAAAAAATGAAATTTTCTTTGTCCATTGTCCAACCATCCTTTTTTTTGTCTTTTTTGTTCTGGTTCCGTTTGTTGAGATAGAATTGGTAATGAGAATTAGCTCTAAGAGATACTATATATATACATATACATATAATATAGATATAATTAGTACAACCTTTTCATGATGCAAATTCTGGGGCCACTTCCCCGGGCCCATTAGACAGCCCACCGGTCGTCTCTCCCCCGCAGGCCCGCACCACCAATTTGTGAGCACAGAAAATTTCACTGCGATTGCTAAAAAAAGGAAAATTTCACTGCAAAACCGTTGCGGCGAACACTCGAGCACCCCCGACTGCAAAAAGGTTGAGATGGTCTCCATGGCGGCCGCCGCGGCGGCCGTGGGCGTGCTGCTGCCGTTCCCGTTCTACTGCGCGCTGTGGACCCACCCACAGCGTTGGGTGGACTTGTGCGGCCGCGGCGCCGACCCGTGCCGGCGGATGGCGCAGGTCTCGCACGCCATCAAGGCGCTTCAGCTCCTCGCGCTCGCCTCCGTCGCTTCATTCTCCTGGCCCCCGCCCCTCTACTGCCCCGTCCTCCTCGCCGTCGGCCAGTATCTCAACTTCAAGTGAGTAACCGATTCGTCCTTCTCCTGTCTGTTCTCCCAGTTAGCGAGGCGCCGTACATGATCCATCCCACGTTAAGCAATAGCTTCAGGATTTTATAATCTCTACAGCTTGCAACTGTTTCTGTTGGTGCAAAGGCGCATGTGATTAAGAATATCTTGTATTGTTGTCTGTCTTGACTGAATTACGAATTGTAAGGACTATGAATTGAGCATTTGAGCTACTGGCTATTAGAATGATAGATGGCCGAAGATATGTCTAAGCTCTTCAGTACCTAAAGAAACAGATGCATGCCAAGCCTGACGTCTGTTGTTCACCTAGGTGAATCAAACTAAGTGTATTTTATTCAACGGTTCTTAGCTGTAGGAATTGGAGGTCACTGGCTTGGAATTTGAAGGAATTTATTACTTCTGTCGGATCTTGTGCAAGCCTTAATTTCTCTTTCCATTTAGTGCTGCAGAATTGCTTCAGGTGATTAAACACTGGTAAATGTGATTTCGAAACTGGGTACAAAGAAATGGTTGGCAAAGTGGATTAGGCAAACAATTGTCATTTTCTCCCTTTTAACACTCATGGGTTTAGGCACACTGGTAGATTAATGGAATACCATCTCTTGGAATTTTCCTTGTCTTCATATAACCAATGGTTTTGCATCATGGTGCTATCTTCATTGATAGATTTTTATTCTAAGTTTTGTCTTTGTTAAATTGTTGATAAACCTTGAAAGTGGTGATAAGATCATGCTGTAAGGCTTGGGACTCAACTCACTGTTGTAACAGATGATAACAAATTTGGCTTATTTTTATCACATATGGATAACCTATTTGTTTCATTTTTAAACAAGGAGGCTAATGCTGACCAATCTTAACACTGGTTACCCGTAGTGGTCGTCATAGTGTAAGGTGTGAGTGGAGTTACTGTGGTATGCCGTATGTGTAACATAGAGTAAATTCATTGCTTGCTTATTTCCATTCATGTCGAAATCCCTGCCCAGAAGTTTCAGTTGTGATTGTTGATTTAGGGGGTCTTTGGTTCCTGACCACACTTTGCCACACTTTATGTGGCCGGCACAAGTAATTTGGCTGTTGTTTGGTTTCCAAATAAACTGAGGCAGCCACATAATCTCATAGTTTATTTCTATACAAATATACACCACACTTGGGGCGGCCTTTTTCTCTGCCTCACTTCTGTGGCGGCACCACAACCGGCATGGCTGGCAGCGGCCAGGAACCAAATGGCCTCTTAGTAAAGTGGAAAATGATGGTAGTGCTGAGGTCAACGATTAGGAGAGAGGTGGATAGTACCAAAGATTGGTGCACTCAGAATGAGTAGAGCTAGATGGCTGGCTAGTGGTTACAAAGGAGAAACAGAATTCCAGCCATAACACTAGTTGAATAATGATAAACAAGAGTAGCAGAAAATCTTTCCGTGTGAACTAGTACAAAGAAGATCCTGATCTCGTCATATGCATTCTATTTTATCAATATCGTAATACTTCTACACTACATGGACATAGTACTATAACGAGGGAGTTCATAGTCATCGAAGCTTTGAAGTTTGTTTGTGTTCCATTGTGTGTATGCTGCTAGCAGTAGCAGCCATTATATGTTCTGCTATGTTTCAGGTTGGCCGTGATAGTGTATTGAATCTCAATCCCTGATATGCCATCACGGTGTCTATGACATATAGCCCCCCCCCCCCCCCCCCCCCCCCCCCCCACCCCACCCCCGCGCTCTCACTGACAATGGTATATCATGGATTTAAGGTTTATTTGGTGGCATAGGACGAATTATTCCATTGATTTATTATTTGGCTATCTTCATTGATAGGTCCTTGCCATAAAACTTTGGCTCTGTCGAATGTTGAAATATCTTTAAAAAAATGCTTTATAGTTGTGCTACCTGCAAGATAAGGGGTTCTTCAATTCATTAACAATTGATATAAAACTGGTCTTTGAATGCATATGGACAACCCAGTTATGTGTTTCTCCAACGAATTTAGTGCTCGTCAACCTAAACACTGGCACAACTCCTCTCGGAGTAAGGTGTAAATGAATTTAGTGGGGTATGCATAACATCAAGTGAATCGATCGATTGGTGGACTGGTGGTTTCTGTGCATATGAAAATCCCTGGCCTTAAGTTCAGTACATTGTCCTGCTGATTTAGTAAAATAAAAAATAATGTATAGAACACAGAGGAAATCACTACACTTCTGTATCGAACGCATGCTAGCTGGATTAGGTCAGAGGTGGATAGCACCAAAGGTCGGGCCTCCAGTAGATGTCGTGCTGACACTGCTGCATGGGTCCGGCTGTTGTGGTCACAGAACTCGAGAGTTAGATGGCTGACTAAGGGTAACAAAGGTGAAACATAATTTCAGTGGCACGATTAGTTAGAAAAATGATAAACATATGTAGCAGAAAATCTTGTGGTTTGAACTACTACAAGAAGAACCTGGTCCAGTTATGCACATTATATTTTGTTGTCTTCCATAATACTTGTACACCGCGTAGGAGTTGTACTGTGAGTGTTGCCCTGCTTTCTTCTATAGTATTGTGAGGACGTGAGGGAGTTCATAGTGCATCCTGTCTCTAAAGATTGTATTCTGGTTTATACGTGCTGTTCACAGTATCTGCCTATGTCTGTTCTGCTATTCTGAAATTGGCCACCATATTGTGTTTCATTATCTGGTTACTTAGTGCTCATTGTCTTGTTAGAGTCACAACTAAAATTTTATCTAGCCGTAAAGAGTCTACACGTACACTGTATTCAATGTTATGAAGGACGGACAATACATTGTTTTTGTTCCTGAAACGGTGAAACCTTTGTTTCTTTTCAGGGTGTACCAGCTGCTTGGTGAGTCTGGTACCTACTATGGCGTTCGATTCGGAAAGACAATCCCGTGGGTGACAGAGTTTCCCTTTGGCTATATCAAAGACCCGCAGTATGTTGGGAGTATGCTTAGCCTCGTCGCACTTCTGTGTTGGGTTCCGCTTCAGTATGTGCTGCTGTGGTGCCTTGGTTATGTTTTCATGATGTGGGTCGAACACAAGGAAGACCCAGCCACTCGTGCCAAGGTCATCTCCTAATTGCTTAGTTATTGCAGCTGATAGTTTCCTACAGGTGCCCTAGTGACATTGCATAAATATTCTTTCAAAAATTTTGGTGCGTGATTGCTGAGAAGTGATGTGCCGTAATTTCGTACCTTATATCAAAGTACTGTGGCAACCTCTATTCTTGAGTAATTCATGTCAAGCAGTATGCTTGTAGACTTTAGTTGTAGCTTATTGGGTATGAGATCATCTTGTACCCTGAGCAAATATGCAACCGGGAGCACTTGTTTGTTGGTGGGCAAATATTTTGACCAGCATGGACATGTGTCATGAATCTGTGATCGGTACCCACGACTGTCCAATGAGGAGGGTCTACTCAATTTTTTCCTTTCATGTATGTAATAAGAATTGTAATTTTTTTTAGTTGAAACTTGTGAGGTTTCTACAGACTGCAAATGTTCTTGTCTGAGTCCGAGAAATCTCACTGCATATCTATGGCTAATGTTCAACGTGTAGCGCCAGTGTGCACAAAGGAGGCCGTTGAAGGTCTTTACAAGTGGATCTAAATCTTTAAGCCTTGTCAGGTAACATCAAGTGACAAGGTCACTATCTCAAATGCATTGTGGCGGTAAGGTGTGCCACATTGGAACGTGCGTTAAGAATCAATTGGTGCCATTCCATTAGAAAAGCTTATCACGCCATTTTTATTGGTGGGGCAACTCTATTTTGCATCGGCACTAGTATCGGCAGCATGACAAATCCACCTTCTCACCTTAAAATCATTTTTTTTATACGGAGTGGATTAGCTATGACTAGTTATTAGCTGGTGCTTAGCCCAAATTACATGGAATTTACAAACTAGTTTTCTAATAACTAGTTGAAGGTTCTGGCTAAAAGCTTAGTCCACCTATTAGCCCTGTGTTTGGTTGGACTAGGACTAAAATTTAGTTGTCTAACAATTAGCCCAATGCATCAACCATGCCCTAAATTTGTAGCTCATAATAAATCTATAACTTTATAGTTTTGAGTTTTTTTTTCATTTAAATTTCTTAAGATGCTTAAAAAGTTGATACACACTTTCAACAAATATTAAGCGCCGAGGCCTGTCATCTTAGAAATATCCTATTTTCTCATACAAGTTGGATAGAGATGAAATTTTATTTGAAAACTGTAGTTCTGGACAAGATCTATAACATTTTATTTTTGTGTTCTCTTTTATTTGGATTGGAGTCATTAATATGCTTAAATAATTGATACAAACTTTCAGTAATTCGCAAAAAAAAAAACTTTCAGTAACATACATGGAATGTACTGATAACTTGCCGCCCCTGGTTAGGACTCCGATTCGATTCGTCTACGGTCTACTGAGATGTCCTACTGGGATGGTCTATAAAAGACATGGAGCGTCCTTAATCGTTTCAACCCCTACGACTACTATCAATCGATCGGGTATTCGGGTGCACGTAGCTCAGGCTCGCCCCAGCCGTAACCATGGCTCCTCGCTACACCTACGGCGACGGGCCGAGCGGGAGCTCCTGCTTAAGCATCGGGCTCACCGCGCTGCCGTGCCCCGGCGTGGCGCTCCGCCTCAACACCGTACCGTCATCGACTGCACCCCGGGCAAGGACCGCATGCCGCCGGTCACCATCGACTTCCTCGACAAGAACCTGCCGCAGCAGAGCGAGGCCGAGGCCCCGGCCCCGGCACCGGCACCGGCATCAGCCGTCGCCGCCCAGGAGGTGACGGGGAGCTTCACGTGCAACAGCGGCGACTTCGTCCTCTTCAGCCAGCTCCAGCGCGTGGAGGAGATGGTCGCGGCGGCGGGGCTGCCCCGGGAGTGCGCGCCCAGCGTGGAGCAGCTCTTCAACCTGTCCGCCTCCCACGCCACCAACTCCTTCTACAAGGCGATGGCGATCACCGTGGAGGCCGACGCGCCCGGGAGCATCATCGTCGTGGACGAATACGAGGACAAGGCTGAGGACGAGGAGCTGCCGCCCGGCACGGCCATCGGGGAGTGCGCCATATGCTACAAGGAGTACCTTGTCGGCGGAGCAACGTCCGTGAAGCTGCTGTGCGGCGACCACACGTTCCACCGCAAGTGCCTGGACCGCTGGACGGCCGTGAACCAGACGTGCCCCTGCTGCCGGCGCCGGTGCCGGAAGAGCAGGACTACTGGGACGAGGACGATTGCGACGACTCCGAGTCGGAGTACGAGTACGAGGAGGACGGCTCCTCACCGGTGCCCGACGGCAGTAGTAGCCAGGAAGTCATGGCCTCTCCGCCTTCTTCGACTTGGAGCAGAACATCAGTGTTCGAACTTTTGATCATGTTTGTATGTGTCGGTCTTTTTACGATGAATTAACTAGGGTTTTTTTTCAGGAAAAACAACTAGGGCGAGTATAATTTGGTGCTTGATGCGGCTGAAATACTGCACGACTGCACCCGGAACGAGATCCTCTGCAGTCGTCCTGACTGACTGTTCTCTCCAGTCATAGATCTGTCCCGTCCATTTTTAATCCAACGGTGAGGCTCCAAAACTCCGCGCTAGATAAGCACAGCACTCGGCCCATCTCATCCCAAGACGACTTTGCCTTCGTCTTCCTCATTTTCAGCCGGGCCTATGCGGTGCGCACGCGGCGAGCGGGGTGGTCGCTGGCCAGCGCGGGGCTGCGGTTGCGTAGGAGGACGACAGCCTGTTCCACGAGTCACTGTACGCACTCGTCGTGGTCACCGCGGTCTCGCTAGTGTGCGTGCGAGCGATCGGGGGCGGAGCTCCAGTACCTCGAATAGCGGCGGCGGTGAGGACGCCAGGGGGGTCAATGGATTTTTTGGCCGCACGTCAGCTGTTGATGTGCGGCGAAACGCTCGCCCTCAGGCCACAACATACACATTGACAAGCTCTCCTCTCCATGGCCTGCACTGCAGTGAGGGCCAGTGATCTACATTCACATTTGTTGCTAACCGTGCTTGTGCCATTTTAAGAGGATGAGTAGATATATTTATGTATTTTAGAAATTATTTCCAAGGGAAAAAGGGAGTATATGACATAGTCATTATGTCATGGTGACGTCATCAAGCTAGCAGCATAGCAGGGCACGCGGCGGCCGCGGCTGAGTCGTGCTCGGCCCGGCATCGTGTGGCGTCCACAAAGCCACAAAGGCAACCAAACCACCCTCAACAAGTTGCAGACAGCGTCATTACTGGGAACATTGAATCCTGAGGCCGGCGACGAGGTGAGGGAGGTTGATGCTGGAGCTCAGAGCACCGTGGCGAGGAGAGAGACAGCCGGCATGTCGGCATCGGGCTCATCAACGATGCGGGAGACAATGGCGGAGGGGAAAGATTGAAGACTAGCGCAATGCTTGGGCTGAGATGGGCCACTGGAACGGCCTGCTAGATGAGTTTAGTTGGGGTCACCGTTGGATCAGGACAAACGTCTCCGATGTGCCGACTGCAGAGATAAGTCGCTCTTCGCGACTGCAGACGATCTCATTTGGGGAACGAGAGGGCGCCTATTTGAGTCATATATCTACTCTTATCATCTTTAAAATGACTTGTATCTAATCGAAGTATCAATTTGGACCTTGTAAATAATTTCGGTAATTGCTAGCTAGCGGCCGGGTGCTCACGCCTATAGTCCGCTTCCCGCGCCCAGGGCCCACACCGCCCTGCACCATTCAAGAGCTACCTCAATCCGCCGCTGACCACTGTTGCAGAGGTGTGGTCTGCCCGATGCCACTAATCGCCGTGGAGGCGAGAAACATCACCGGAAATCTGATCCACACCGACCAAATGGAGATCCGCTGCACTCGTCCAATCCACTTTTCAAACATCTAGATACAACACTTGTAACATATAAAATAAAAACAGATGAAACATTTGAAACATGCTTTTGAAACACTTTGCAAAAACACCTAAAAACCATTACAAACATACGCAATATCCAGATAAAATACTTGCAACAGATGTGTGAAACGTATGTAACATCGAGATAAACACACTGGCCCTGTTCGGCAGGCTGTTTTTTTGGCTTATAAGCCGGCTGTGGCTGATTTGCTGTGAGAGAAAAACACTGTTCCACGGCTGATAAGCCGTGCTGATAAGCTCAGCCGAACAGGGGGACTATATGTCCGAACACACAGATAAAACATTGGAAACAGACCTTTACAACATACATGTACAACCATTGCAGCATTCATCTGAAACACTTGTAACATATCTCTGAAACATCTGAAACACTTCAAATATACACTTGCAACATGCGTTTTCAGCACATCGCAACGTCTCCTTGCTGCTTAGGATAATGGAGGCTCATCGGCGTGTGGAATTTACCGGATACAGCAGCCCGACGGCCCTTGTAGGCAGCAGCCCGACGCCGTTTGTAGGCGGCGACGGCTGCGCGACGTGGCAAGGAGGCAGCGGCCACGTGCAGGAGCACTGTTCGCCTACACGGCCGTGTAGGCCGTTTACACGGCGTGTAAACGCTACTCGATGGGTAACGCCGATTAGCCGTGTAAAGCCGTGCAAAATCGTTTCGACCGTTTAAAATGTCGTTTAAACGGCCGTGTATATCGACTTTTTGCTAAACGATGGGTGACCGACCGTTCACCGTTTAACGTTTAGGCTAACACTGTGCAGCAGGAGTGAGCAGAGCGAGACGACCAGAGCGAGACGACCGGACGGACGTCTTAATTGTATGATTATCGAAACAATTTCATTGGAGCGCAGATAGTAGATGTAGAACAATCAGTTACTCCTTTTGCCTTACTACTTCGAATCACTGGCCGGCTTCCTCACCTATGCTGTGGTCTGTCGATTTGTGCCGACAAACCTTTACGACACCGGACCCAGCGGCATCTGCCGTTGCTGTGCAAGCAACCAGCGGTAAACCGGCGAGGCGGCGAATACCATCAGGCGCTCGCACGCCCCCGGCAACCGACAGAGCCAGAGACGGAACCGGCGACTAGGACCAAAGAAGTATGATCATATTTTTTAGTATGCTAAAATAACAACTTTTTAAATATTTTACACTATTTATAACCAAAATCATAATATTTGAATAAAAAATAGGTGAAAATTAATATTTTTCAGCTGTAAATTCATATATTTATATATATATTAAAGAAAACTTACTGTGCTGGGGGAGGGGGGTGGGGGGCGGGGGGCACCGCCCCTGCTAGCCCCCCCTTGGTTCCGTCTCTGGACAGAGCCAAGCGGATCGCACAGCCAATGCACACAGGCATGGGCCACTAGAGTTGTCGGGGAAACAGACAGGAAAAATGGAAGTTAGGGTTCGGTAATAATAAATTAGAATCAATATATTCATTGGTCTCAGTATAGGCTTCATCAGCAGCAAACAACAGATAAGGCTCATTGCATCTGTTAACACAGTACCCCACTTGAGCCACATGTAAAACCGACGCACATTCAATTCAGATTAATAGATGATAGGAGGACTAGAAAAGGAGGAACGGCCGGCGAATAAGGCCGTGTTTAGATTCCAAATTTTTTTCATTCTCTTCGTCGTATCAAGGCCTTGTTTAGTTTCCAAAATATTTCCCAAAATATTTCAGATTCCCGTCACATCGAATTTTTGGACACATGCATGAAGCATTAAATATAGATAAAAAATAAAACTAATTACACAGTTTAGACGAAATGAACGAGACGAATCTTTTAAGCCTAGTTAGGCCATGATCGGACAATAATTACCAAATAACAACGAAAGTGCTACAGTAGCGCTACAGTTACATTTCCCAAAATATTTCGCGAACTAAACAATGCCCAAATCTTTGGACACATGCATGAAGCAGTAAATGTTGGTAAAAAAATAACTAATTACACAGTTTGATTGTAAATCACGAGACGAATCTTTTGAACATAATTAGTTCATAATTGGACACTAATTATTAAATACAAACGAAAGTGCTACGGTGACTGGGGTTCAAAAGTTTTGCAATCTAAACAAGCCCTAAGTCTGTTGTACAACAGGGCGAAATCCGGATACTACTGCTAGCTGTGGACTCTTCTGCAGCGACTGGACACCAGAACCACACTGCATGTAGCAACAACTTGTTCCACACAACTTTAGAGACGACGTCTCTTGTCGTAGTCATCTTCTTCTTCATCAGAGTCGCCTTTCTCACGGAATCTAGGATTCTTCTCCTGTAAATGAAATGTCGAATGTTTTATGAATATCTCCGGTCCACAAGGGCATAATAAGGGCATAACAAGGAACATTGTTAATACCGCTGGATCAGAGTCGGGTGCTCTCTTAGACTCCTCTGGTGCCGACCGGTCATCGTTCCGGTAGCGTTTCCGCTGGTAATCTGGAGACTCATATCGTGTTAGTGGGCAAAAATAAACACACAAAAGAGCAATTTTGACATGTGTTACCTCCTCTGTCATTCCTATGAGAATCTCCGTATCCTCTTTTCCGCTCACCTCTCTCATCTGCACATTAAAATAAGATGGCAAATTTATGTCCCTACATATGGTCAGGTTCAAGCATATCTAAAGATAAGAATATAACGGGCAAAATCTACTAAATGACTACGACTGGCCAACTAATGATCAGAATGACTCCAAAATATGTTGCAAAGAATTGAATCATCACAATCATGGTCCTGACAGCAAGAAGTGAAACACTTCGACTTAAGTTCACAACATCACAAAAGTAAACTGGTCAACTAAAAGAGGAGTAAAAGTGGTCACCTAGTGATTGCAACTAGGGTAAAACGTAAAAGAGAGATTGGACTGTGTAAAGAATGCTATGCAGAGGTAAGAGGAGTAACAGTCTAACAGAACTGGAAAAAATGTAAAATTGTTTCAGATATTCCAGCAAACATTGCATGTTGAATCAACCAAAGTTGTTACTATACAAACCCGTAAGAACTCAATCAAAGTCCAAAATCATAGGCTGTAACAAATGTGAATTCATGGAAATTCGTTCTCGAAAGAACATAATCCAAATAACATCAAACTTACAGGGAGGTGGTGCATTCGGTTGAAAAGATCCACCATAGTCAACTAATTCTCTTTGTGCTTCTAGTTCCCTCTGAACCATCTTACCGTAACCACCTCTTCGTTTGATTCATTAAGGAAACTTGGGAACTCCTGAGAGCCGTTGTTGAACAAAGGGAACATGCAAAGGTACACCATTATCAAAATTGCACCAGTAAAAGACAACAGGCACAGAGAAACATGTAATTTTATAGCTGAATTTAAGTTGACACCAGGTGGTGTGGAGCATTTACGGAAATATCTTATGGCTTTCTAGTTCTATAGCACCAAATCAGAATGGAGTAAACTGGAATAGAATAGCATCAAAGGATATCAGGATCATAATCTGTACGGTACTCATCTCTGACCTATAAAAGAAACAGACAATATATAAGCATAAAGCGTGTAGAAACCCATGTGGCCATGTATATTTGAAAGAATAAGATCAAGGCACTACTTGTCCACCACTTCGTCCACGGCCCCATTGCCTGCCTTCTTCAAAGCCCCAATCGAAATCAACACGGATTGGTCGATCATCAAGCATCGTTCCACTAATGTATTTGACAGCATCTTCTGCATCCTCCCTAGAGTAGTACCTGGAAAGAGAGGATCCATTAAAGCAACAGATACTAACAGTCAAACCAGACTAAGTGGTATTCTTGCAATGCACAGGTAAGCAATGCGTGCACAGTAAATTCCTTTTTGTCAAAATTGACAGCTGATGAATGTGTAGCTTCTATGAACCTAACAGAATAGTGAGTTTATACAGAACAAGGCAGACTGACACACTGCACCCAACAATACAGTTTGCATCTCTAAATTCAATAAACTATGCCCCGGTTACAAATAAAAAAAGATCCATGATTCTCATCCTGTGAATATAGAATGACACACATGAACCACATCAAACTAAACATGGAAACAAAAACATAGAAACTTTGCAAGCAGAGGGAGGGAAAAAGGCTAACCGTATAGTTGTTATCAGTTTAGCAAAACTTCAGCATAAATAACATCATATTCCTCATTGTAACCCTTGATCTCTCACTCTATAAATAAGGAATCAAACATAATTGCAACAACCCAATAAATCCTAAGGAAAATTTACACTCAGATTGGAACATGTATACCTAAATATCAGTGCCCATGAACTCACATCCCAGTCTTCTGGGGAAGGGGCTCACAACCAAGCATAGAAAACAGTACATATACAAATTCCCAAAAGGCCACTGAAATCACCAGTTTGGAACATTATATGTTATTAAATCCCAGTGCCCATAAAAATTGATAAATTAAACCACACCCTAACTAGAGAGTGCACAAGTCAACAATGGCCATAGCAGCACTTGAAGATAATTGTTTAGGGGGGTGGGCGGCAAGATAAGAGATAAACACATATACACTGAATTTGTTTTTGTTAACATCTATATGGTAAAAATTGCGTTTTCTAAAGAAACTTTCGGGAGGGGGGCTCCACCCCTGAGCTAAAACAGGGTACATGAAGTGCTGCTAATAAATCATGAAAAGACAGATTATTTTTCTTATATATGCCATTGTCTCTCCGAGAACCAAGCACCCACTATTTACCCCACACCCTCACACCCCCAGACCAACACTTGGTCAGTTGGTCTCCATCCAATCTATTGCAATATCCTATGGAATGTACACACTGAGATAGCACAGTTCTCTATTCCTGTTCTAGGCATCTCACGTGTTCCTGGAAGCAATAAAATTTCATGAAGCGATGTCCAATTGCAACTAGCAGATGAACACCTCACACTACCACACTACTGAAGAACCAAATCAATACATAAACAGAACTGGAAATCCATCTACTCGGCATCCAATTGCATCAAACTACACTCCAGCAGAACAATTGGGGCAATCTTCCCTTCTAATTAAACTAGGCCGAGGGCTATGTTCCTGTAAATTGAAGGAAACTACAGCACCGAATCCAAAATCACCCAGAACAAGAACAAACAGGAAACTTAACGCGACGTATCAAGGAAGGGGAAGAGGCCCGCACAGCACGAAGCAGAAACCGCATGGGGTCTTGGAGTTCTTGTCGAGCCCCATGATGATCTTCTTGATCTCGCCGGCGCGGGAGAAGAGCTCGTAGGCTTGCTCCTCCGTGGTGTAGAAGGACATATTCCCGATGTACAGCGTTGTCGACGCAAGCAGCGCCGCCTCATACTCCTCCTGCGTCCCCTTGAATCGGCGGTCCCTGTACGCCGAAAGCTTGCTCGGGTCCTGGAGGCAGCAGGAGAAGCCGCGAAGAGCCGCGTGGCCGCGTCAGCATGGCGGGGCGAGGGGACCCGGATGCTCGGGGAATTAGGGTTTCGGAGATCCGTACCTTGAAAAGGGACGCCATTGGGGGCTGCGGCGGCGGCCACTAGGTCGAGAACTCTGCGTTCAGCGGTTGGGGTGGGGGGGGGGGGGGGGGGGGGGGGGGGGGGGGGGGGGGGTGTTGGCTCGAGTGAAGAAGAGCCGGGCGTGGGGAATTTTGGCGATTTGCGATTGGCGAAGGCCGAAAGGGGACGAAACAAGCAGGGGGAGGTGTTAAAAATATAGGCATTAAAAATAGAGAAAATTAGTTTCTTGCCTTAAAAAAATGCTGTGCTTAGTTTCTTTTAAATTACACCATGTAAACGTTCATAACATACACATACGCTCACCCCTAGAAACACACTTCGTCTACCACTGAAAGCATAGCGCATTAACTCCTAGAATAAATCCAGAAAAATACGAACACCCGTGCCAAGTCGAGGTTCCAGCACAGAAAACCTAACCAACTCATCTATGATCATTTCACAAAAGTTGTGCTTAGTTTTTTGGTCTTTTTCTTTAAACTTGCTTATTTGTCCCCCCAAAAGAATTGTGTTTTGGCTCTTTGCCCTTTTGTTAGTTTGACAAGGTAACGATGTTAAAAGCAACGTGAAATTATTCTTTTATCCTTGGCGTCGAATGCAACACTACACAAGCCTACAGTAGATCTATACAGTCTTTTCAGGTTGCCAACTACCAATAATTTTCCAAAATAATGTACAATATTTTTTCAAGAATAAAATCATTATTATATTTTATACATATATGCACATGACAACATCACACCGACCAATTGAAATACATATAAATCCACAATTGCAATCTAAGTGCAAACATACATAAATGATGACAAATCAGTGGATAAAACATTAAGGAGATAGGTTCAGGTCATACATGAACAAGGTGCACACATACAAGAGATGTCTAAGTTCATAAATAAGTTCATATACATTGGCTCACATTAACCAAACCAAACCAACATTTACATGGCATCAAATATGAGAACATGCATATCAAAAATCAAAGGCTAAGTCTTCTTTTGCTTCTTGTACTCGTTACAGGGATAAGTGGTTGTTTTTTCGCTCCTAGCATCCATGGAGGGGCTATCAAGTGCACATTTGAAGTGTTTACATCATTAGTAGCTAGCCTTTGCTTCTTCTTTGTGGGTTTCACTTTCTTTGTACCCTTAGCCTTCACAGGTTGTTCTATATGTGAGGGATACTCGATGGAAAGTGCTTCCAGATTCTAGTTGATTTGAACCTCTTCTTGACTTACAAACGTTCATTTTCAGTAGCAAATGGTGTTAGTTTAATATACAATAGTCAAATGGAAAAAATTCAAAATTAGGAAAAATACCATTTTAATAGTCTAGAGTTAGGTTTATTTTGTTTTTCCTTAGTTTTACTTGAAATCTTCAAGCTTTAGCTGTGATGATAGAGAGCATCTATTTAGTTTCTTAACTAAGTGCCATTAATAGTAACAAAGAATTTCAGCACTAGTGTCAATTACCTTCTAGATGCTTCAGGAGTACAATCATCGCTATTTCTCTTTTTGCTGGTTGTTGTTTCCAAGTTTTGACTAGAGGGGCAAAGTCAATATTTAGAATTGATCACAAGTTTGAAATAATAATCAATGCATATGGCTAAGCCCCTAGGTGATCTAATATCCTCTCTAAGGTGACTCAGAAACTAAATCCAATTTTCATTAGTTTCTGAATCAAAAACTCCAAAGCAAATAGGATACAACCAGTTATGTCCATTTGAAAGGTCTTAATATGGCTAGAAGCGGTGAATAGCCTATTTAAAAAACTACAAACTAACTAGAGCAATTGATTAGTACAACAAACGGTGTAATGCAATTTTGCTCTAGGTCTATAAGGGTTGAAAGCCACCTATCCAACAATGCTAGTTACTATAATCACTAGGCACACAATTGGCTATGTCACTACTCACTGAGAACTCTCAAACTTGCTACACTAAAGAGCTCCACTAAATAAACTTAAGCTACAAAACAAGCTCTCAAAACTAGCTACACTAAAGAGCTTATTATAACTAGTTTGCGGGAAAGTAATGGAGTAAGCAAGATAGTTATACCGCCGCGTAGAAGGGGGAACCAATCACAATATGAATGCCAATTCAATCACCGGGAGAATACCAAAGGGCAAGAGACAACCAATTTTTCTCCCGAGGTTCACGCGTTTGCCAGCACGCTAGTTCCAGTTGTGTCGACCAACACTTGGTGGTTCGGCGGCTAAGAGGTGTTGCACGAACCTCGTCCACATAATTGGACACTACAAGAACCTACCTACAAGTGAGGTAACTTAAAGACACGAGCAATCCACTATAGGTACCTTTCAACTCTCTGTCGGAGAAGGTACAAGACCTCTCACAATCACCGAAGCTGGCCACGAACAATCACCAACACGTGCCGAAGCTCCTCTGCTGCTCCAAGCCGTCTAGGTGGTGGCAACCACCAAGAGTAACAAGAAATCTGCAGCCACAACGATCCCCAGGTGCCAGTAGATGCAATCACTCAAGCAAATGCACTTAGAATCACTCCCAATCTCACTATGATGATGAATCAATGATGGAGATGAGTGGGAGGTGTTTGTCTAGGATCACAAGAATGTCAAGTATGTCAAAGTGCCAAGACAGTTGTAACACCCCTGGTGTTACGAACTCGCTTAGCACCCGGATTAGGACCTCAGAAATGTTCGTAACGAGCTTCTTGGGTTTTTAAAAATTTAATTTGCACATAAAATGACGACGCAGACCTTTTGTGCCCACTTTTGTAAATCAAAGGATCGAATAAGTGTGCTAATCAATTTTACTGTCGTGCTTAAAAACTTTTAAATAATCTCGTGAACAAAAGTCGTTTAGGGTCGTGTTGGTAAAGGTGTGCAGAAAGTGCTTGTAAATGTCGAATAGCAACTTTAGCAAATAAATAGCAGGTGGTTTGTTTTATTTGATTAGGCATGAAAAATAATTTTTATAAACAAAAATAAAATACTACTTGTATATAGTACTTAAATAAGATTTGAAGTGTAAGTTTAGTAGATGGAAATGCAACTTTTGTTTCGGGAAATAAATGTTGTTCAATAATATTTTTGTTAGCTCCGGAATTGAATTTGGAATTTAAATTCGACTTTTAGAACTAAAATGAGCGTGTCCGGAAACCTAATGGCAATACCATCTTGGTAATTAATTTTTGAAAAATATAGTTAGACGCTATAGCTATGTTTCGGCTGTGTTGTTTGCACCTAAGTGTAGACTGTGCGATGGTGTAGCGCTTGGAGGGGTTTGAACTGATCGGGAATAGTTAAAAGCGTGCCAAAGTACCGCAGTTGGCACTACTGATGGTTAATTGAGCCATGGCCGCGGTCACCACGCTCGGCGTCGAGCCACCGTGGCTTGACTGCTCGGCTGCCCGGCTATCGCCTCGTGTACGCGCTGGGCCAAGATTGGGCCCAGCTGCTTTGCGCTCTGCAAGGTGCTGTGCTCTGCCACGTGGAGCCGCTGCTGCGCGCCGTCGTGTCGAGCAGCCACCGCTAGCCCCGCTTCCTCCCTACCGCTGCAGCGCTGCCCTCCCCTGGACTCGCATGTCCGTCCCATCCCGTCGCATCGCTGCTCAGCCCAGCGGGCACGTCACTGCAATACTGCCGCCTCACGTCGCGTGTCCCACTGCCTGTCACGATTGGTCGGTGACCCCGGCCGTAGTCCCGAGGTGACGCTCCTCTGCCTCAGTTGCCTCGCGAGCCGACGGCGAGGAGCTCTGTTCGGTCGGGCCATACCGCTTCAAGCACGGCACGCCAAGCCTCCTTTTCCCACCACTGTTCGCACGTACTCGCACTGCTGCCTTCGGACGGTGCCGCCCACGTCTTAACCGGCTCGGTTCGCTCACGCGTTTGCTGCCGTATTAAACCGCTTGAGCTCGTTCACCTGCCCCTTCGTGAAACGACCACGACCAGAGCTCCGTGCTGCCGCCCAGCGGTTCAGCTAGCTCACGGCTCCCTGGTTCGATTTCTCGCGCCAGCAAGCGGCTTAGGGACGCCAACTAGACGCTCTGTCTCTCCCCATTCCCAGTCGAGCACTACTGACCTCCAATTTGGCAATTGCTCGCCGCCAGCCATGCACGCCACCGTGACTGCGAACTTTGGGGAAGTCCACCATCGGGGCAGTGACGCACCGGTGTCATGCTCAGTGCGTCGCCGTGAGGGTAGGCGCACGCGGCTAGCTCGCCTTGTCGCTCCTCCGTCTCAACCACCACCGAAGCACGAACTCTGGGACGACGATGGATCGTGAAGTCATCTGGAGAAGCTGGAAAGATGGTGCCTGGATGATCGTGTCACTTCGATGAAATGCTAACTTTGGTTAAATCATACCCAGGCAAGCCCCGATGTATAACCCCTATTATTCTATACATTATTTTTTTTATCTTTGTGCATTAAGTTTAAAGGAGTTGAGTGGAAACCACTTGCGTATATATATTCTTATCCTACGAGTCTTACTAGTATGATAGGATCGTATAGTGTGCTATGCTATAGGATCCCGGTAGAAGTCGAGTGATTACCTGTCACTCGCAAGAGATAGGAAATATATTATTGTTACTATTATCATGTTACTATCACATGGAATAAATATGTATAATAATTAGAGATCGGGCGGGACTAGGCTTGGATGGACTGAGACTTGGTTGGGCAACAAAGCGGGGCTCTGGTTGCATTTGTCCCGTCTGTGTCAATTAAGGACCGTCCGTTGCATTAGACACTAGTCAGGTCACAGACTTATTATCCCGAGCACATACTTGCTTATGGAAGCAGGAAGACTTGTTACTCTCTTGTCATGAGTTCCGGCCGACTGTTATAGGTGGATTATTGGGTTAGAGGTCTAAGCACCACACTGAGGCCGGGCCTGCAGTGTTGGGGCTTGGAGTCCCAGTTTAGACGGGGACATGGACCCCTTGACAAGAGTGGAACGGATTGGCCTTGCTTGTGCGTAAGGTACAAGCGAGGCGTGTGTTTTTAGGATACCCAGCTGAGCACATTGATTCGCGAATCGCCGTTTCTACGTGACGGTATGACTTGGCTACTGTCTAGCACCGTAGTAATAACTGAAACATGAAAGAATGGTAAAATGGTTCTAATTGCTTACCACCTGCTTGAAAGTAACATAGGTGCTTACATAGAAGGATTAGTTAAGGAACTAATTATGACTACTAATAAAAGTTGATTATAAGGATGCACATTTAGTAATGCTTCTTGTAGTTGCAATGAACCCACAAGCCAACTAGCCTTGCATAACTTTGAAGTCCTTTATTTTCTCTTGTCGGGTAAGTCTTGCTGAGTACAATTGAGTACTCATGGTTTTATTTTTCCCCTATTGCGGGTGGCAGACGTTTTTGAAGCTGACACTTGTGTGTGGAAACCTTCTAGTGGGCTCAGTGAAGATTTCCTTTATGTGCGGACATAGAGTTTATTTAAAACTTTCACCAAGGATGTTTTTTACAAAAGAAAGACTTATAACCTAATATCATTTCATGCATATAAATATTCTTCAGGATAATGTTTAACTTGACATTAAATGATTTCCATTCCGCTGAAACTCTGATAACATTTCATATTCCGTTGTTATAATTAAACAATAAATTACTCTGATGTTGTACTAAAAGTGATGTAAGAAATGGCAAGGATGTTGTAAGCTTTACTCTCTCATTTATGATCCTACTGTAAAAATGTGTATTTTCGAGTTCTCCCTTGTGATGTGCTCGACGGAATCGCATAGTTTAGTGCTCTCTCTTGGGTATTTAGTGTCTAGTGAAAAATAAGTACCCTTAGAAGGGCATTAGATTAGACGGTTCTACCACAACGGTCGTGCCCAAGCCGGCCAAACACTATTTAAAGAGATCCAAAGAATAATAGAGCCGTTAGGCTCAGCATTGGGCTCCCTATGGGTTGATCGGACGCGCCGGTCAGGTGTGACCGGACATGCAGCCTCCAGTGTCCGGTCGCCTAGATTGCGCCATGTGTCCACATTTAAAATTGCGTCACTCGATTTCAACGGTCACTAACCAGTCAGCGCCAAAGTCAAAGAGTGACCGGACTCACCAACACGTGGCATCCGGTCGACTCTAGTAAAGTACTAGAGAGGTTTTTAACGGCCTGGATGTGTCCGGTCATAGGTGACCTGACACGCCCCGGTGTTTGGTCGCCACTCCTCTCTGTGCTTTGCACACGGTGCCTACGTCAGCGTACGTTAAGTAAGACCTGACGCACTAGCGTCACGTCCAATCGCCACCAGCTCGCCAGCCCTCAACAAGTGACTGGACGCGCAGGTGGAACAAGGTCCAGCATCTGGTCAACGCTTCACGCTCTCGGCCAGCTGTGTTGCGTAGCTAAAATTGACCGGATGCGCCTGGGGTGAGTCTGGTCACCTCGCGGCAAGCGTCCGGTCATGGACTTCTTCCTCCTTTTCTTTTTCTAAGTCCACAACCACTTCGCCCTTGCTTCCAACTTGTTAACCATAAAGTGTAGAACTTGTGTGCATGTGTGTTAGCATTTTTCAAAGCATTTTCTAAGCGCCAAATGTTAGCATACTAGGTCCCTAATGCATATGCAAGAATCATGTCACCTAGTGGCACTCGATAAACCATTTAGCCAAAGATTTCCCCTCTTTATAGTACGACTATCAATCCGAAATCACTCACACCCTCTATGGTATCTTGAGTGCAAACCAAAAATGACTCCTATCATTATACCTTTGCCTTGAGCCCATTTTTATTTTTCTCTTTCTTCTTTTCCAAGTCGAGCACTTGATCATCATCTCATGTGATTATCTCTTCATTTCATGTGATCATCACCTTCTCTAGAGTGTCACCATGCTCCACACTTGGATTGCACCAACCTAGCTCAAATCACAAATCATGACAAAGATTAGTGCCTATGTTTCATCAATTATTCAAAACCAAACTAGGGCTTTCATCATTAACAGTAGAAGCACTAGCCAATTGCCCCTTGAACTTTCCTATCAAGAATGTGCTATCTATTGCAAGGTATGGTCTTGAACCATTAAGGAACCCATCTATGCAAGGCTGCAATGCAAAGAAGAATTTTCTAAATCTGATCTTGTCATTAATGGTGTGTTGGTCAATATTGACTAAGCTACCAGGGCAACATGTTTTAATTTGTGCTTTGAACCTATAAAGGTTATCAAAACTACTGTCTCAATCTCCATAAAGGTGTTTCAATGCTAGCTCCTTATCGTTGTAAACTCTGTTGTAGGGGATGTTTACCTTATGGTGTCCTTTTAGCTTCTTCTACAATTCCTTTGCACCCAAAGTTCCATAGGTTTTTTGCCGGCAACCTACGTCCATGTTGTGGCGAGGCAAACTAAGTGGTTTGTGCGCTAATTGACATCACATGCCAAGATCAACACATGGGCGTCACAAGAACCACTAGAGAGGCACTACCCAAGCCACGATTCCACTAAAGTTGCCTTTTTGTGAATCTTCCACGAAGAATAGGCACAAGAACCTCTCACAATGGATCGATCGGAGTCGGAAGCAATCACCACCTTCTGCTCAATGATCCTCCAATCACTGGGCCGGCTAGGTGATGACAATCACCAAGAGTAACAAGAGATCCACCAGCCTAACCCAACTAGTGCCACAAAGCAAATGCACTAGAGGCTCTCCAATCTCACCCAAATGATGAAATCAACGATGCAGTGAGTGGAGTGTGTTTCTTAGCTCTCAAGAGGTGTGCACAGTATGGAGTGCCAAGAGAGTGGCCAAGGCCAGCCATAAGATCTATTTATAGACCCACCAAAGAATCCAATCGTTATGCACACTTGGGCTGACTGCGGAGGCATCGGTTACCTCTACAGTAGCACCAGTTACCGCATCGGTGATGACTGATGCAACCCCAACGGCTAGTTTGCAACATTCAATTTTTTGACCGTTTGGTGCTGTCAAACAATCAATGCAATCACCAGTTAAAGCACCGACGACCACCGGTGCACATTAGTGTTTAAAATGCCCAAACTACTTGCTCTCTGGATGCCCACACCGGTGAGGCGACCGGTGCCAGTCCGGACATGACCGGGCGTAGAACTACCCACGGAGCCGATCTGCAAGCTCTCTGGAACCGCGCACTAGTGCAACGATTGGTGCTAGTACCTGGGACGACAGGTGCTTAGAGCACTCGCGTGGCCGAGCTGCAAGCTCTCTGAAACCCGTGATTGGTGCACACCGGGCATGCCGGTGCTCAGCTAAAAACTGCGCAGAGTTAAGCAAGAGCCGCCATAACCAGTGCCACCCAACCAGTGTGCCACCGGACACGACTGGTGCTTGCTAAACAGCTACACCGAGAGCACCCAAGCGCCTCCTTTCAAGTGGCTAACTCTCAAATATTTTTCACAAATATATTAGAGCCAAGTTAGCCTTTTCCAAAGAGTTTTTCATAAAAGTTTGTGCTTGCTCTTTGACTGTGTCACTAGGCCTAAATGCACATATGCAAAGTATTCCAACACCTAGTGGCACTAGATGACCGAATTATCCAATTAGAGCTCTCCTTTTAATAGTACAGTCACATATCCTAAATCTGATTATGAACTCTTTTGCGTCTTGACCGGCAAAATAAGATCCTTTTGTATACATTTGCCTTGAGCCCATAAGGCGTTGTTTTCTCTTTCTTTTTTTCTGAAGTTGGAGCACTTAATCACGATTATGTGGTTATCTCCATCACCATGAGTGTTATCTTGCTCCACCTTGAATGTGAACCGACCATTCTCAATTAGAATACTAAAGTAGAAGGTTAGTCCACTTGGTTATCTCAATTATCCAAAACCAACCATAGAGCTTTTAATAGGGAGCAAGAACAGCAAAGGGGTTCTTGATGGAGGAAGAAGACGGTCGAGATTCTGATTCTGTTCTTTTGTTCGATGCCCTCCTGTACAGCTGTTCCTTTATTCCTTTGTAGTTCTGTGTGTGTTTGTCCTTGATGGAAAAAGTCTATATTACCTCCCTTAACTTTTGTGAAAATATGCTTTTCCTCTCTGAACTCTAAAACCGGGTAAACCACCTCTCTGAACTTTTAAAACCGTTCGTTTTACCTCCCTGACCGGTTATAAGCTGTTTTTAAAGGCGGTTTTGTCTTTTTTTTATTTATTTTGACTGAATCTTTGAAAAATCATAGTAAATTACATAAAAATTATAAAATGGAAAATCTAATTTTGTTGGACTCCACATGAGTAGATCTATACAGTGAACATATAATATGGTATACTTCAGCATAATTTTTTGTTGTAGCTTTAGATCTGTGCTTTTTTATAATTAATTCATAGTTGTAGTTTCTATGGTCCAATTGTGGTGAAATTTTTATGGTGAAAAATTTTTAGTACAGTTCAAGCATATAATAATTAGCCCACCATAAAAATATCATCATAATTGAGGAAAAGCAGATTTTCACAAAAGTTAAGGGAGGTAATGTGGACATTTTTTCCCTGATTCCTGATTGGTTGAGCAGGCCCAAAGACCATCTCAGCTGTCCGGCATTCCAGCCTGATAGCCCACACCAAAGGCCCACTTACGTGACACTAGAGTATGTGGTATTCAGCATATGGTCATGTTTCTCAAAAAAAAAATCAGCACATATGGTCATGCAGCACACATGTCAACATCTCTCTGATCTGATATATGCAAGAACACGAACTATGCTTCAATAATGTAATAACTCTCTAAAGTTTATTGTGCTCGTTAGTCGTTACATATGAGTTTTGCGCTAATACTGGTATTAATTAATCCACATTCTACCTAGCCGGCTGAAAGGTCCTAATGGTTAGAGGGTGTGAATAGCCTATAAAAATTTCTACAATAACACTAAACAAACCGGTTAGATAAATATGCGGCGAAGCAAATGTTGCGTTAGCCTACTAAAAATGTAAGCCACCTATCACAATTCTAGTTGCTATTGTTTCTAAGCACACAAAGTCTAAGTCACTGTTCTAAGTTAGTGAGCTCTCAAAAGTTAACTAAAGAGCCTCACTAACCAAGCTAGACCGATACTTGCCCTCAAAACTAGCTACACTAAAAGGCCAAGCTACACTAAGAAATATAAATACACGGGAAGGATAGAGTGTTATACCGCCGTGTAGAGAAATGAGCCAATCACCAATGGAGACAATCAATCACAAAGAATGAATGCCAATAAAGACCAATCACCTCAGAATCAAATGATGACACAATGATTTTTTATCGGGGTTCACTTGCTTACCGGCAAGCTAATCCTCGTTGTGGCGATTCACCCACTTGGAGGTTCATGCACTAATAGGGCTCACACGCCTAACCCGCAACCGGGTGCCGCACAACCAACATAAGACGGGGATCCACAAGCCACGCGCAATCCACTAGAGATGTTTTTTCTGATCTCCCAAGAGAAAGGCTCAAGAACCCCTCACAATCACCACGATCGAAGCCAGAGACAAGCATCTTCCTCCGCTTGACGATCCTCACTGCACCAAGCCGTCTAGGTGGCGGTCACCACCAAGAGTAACAAGCAAATCCCGTAGCAAAACACGAACACCAAGTGCCTCTAGATGCAATCACTCAAGCAATGCACTTGGATTCACTCTCAATCTCACAAAGATAATGAATCAATGATCGAGATGAGTGGAAGGGCTTTGGCTAAGCTCACAAGGTTGCTACATCAATGCAAATGGCCAAGAGAGAGAGAGCTTGAGCCGGTCAAGGGGCTTAAATAGAGAGCCCCCACGAAATAGAGCAGTTAGGCTTTCAATGCAGCTTACTGCGCAACGACTGGACGCGTCGGTCGGTATGACCGGACGCGCGATGCCCAGCGTCCGGTCACGCGATGCACGCCACGTGGCGCCCGCGTTCAACATCCTCCGTCGATCCTCAACGGTCAACTCGAACCCGCGCTCGCGTTAAGCGATGATCGGACGCGCCAGTCATAGTCTAGCTCGCTCACACGCTTGTGCACCCACGACATGACCGGACGCGCAGCTCTAAATAGCGCCCCAGCGTCAGGTCAAGTACAATAAGGGTCAAGAGAGTTTTTTTCACACGATCAGACGTGTCAGATCACTCACGACCGGACGCGCCACTGCGTCAGATCAGTTTAACTCCTCTGCGCGCCAAATTTTCAGCTAACGTCACTATACGACATACTGACCGCACTCACCCCTCTGTGAGTCAGGTCACAACTACGAGCCAGCGTCCGACGCCAAACCCTAGTTGCGCCAGCGTCCCCAACACTGACCGGACGCACCCCCTGCGTCCAGTGCAGCGTACGGTTGCTGCTGAGCATCTCCTTGACTTCACCAACTTCGCCACCCTTGATCAAATGTGTCAACCACCAAATGTATCACCATGCATACATGTGTTAGCATATTTTCACAAACATTTTCAAAGGTGTTAGCACTCCACTAGATCTAAATGCATATGTAATGAGTTAGAACATCTAGTGGCACTTTGATAACCGCATTTCGATACGAGTTTCACCCCTCTTAATAGTACAGCTATCGATCCTAAATGTGATCACACTCGCCAAGTGTCTCGATCACCAAACCAAAAAACTCATATCAAGTTTCACCTTTGCCTTGAGCTTTTTGTTTTTCTCTTTCTTCTTTTCCAAGCCCAAGCACTTGATCACCATGGACATCACCACCATGATCTTCATCCATTTGCTCCACCACTTGGAATAGTGCTACCTATCTCATGATCACTTTGATAAACTAGGTAAGCACTAAGGGTTTTATCAATTCACCAAAACAAAACTAGAAACTTCACCAGCTCTATCTGCTTATGCAAAATGTGAAATAACATGCGTTTAACTCATATATATCATCCTTCAGCGAAGACACGCTGCTAGAATGGTCTCGCACCGCCAGCTGATGTACCACTTCATAATATCTGTCTCCCCCAAGCTCGCTCCACACATGCAACGTGATTCAAAGAGCCATGTTGCATTCTAATATGTACGCATAAAGTTTCTATAATTAAAGAAGTGCCCCCTGTCCCCCTCCCCCCCCCCCCCCATTCCAAATTATAAGATTTTCTAGAGTATATCTAAGAGTTACAGCAAAAACTCTGTATCTAGAAAAAAACAAAACGTCTTATAATTTAGAATGGAGAGAGTATCAAGGATAATCATCAGATAGTACATAAATAAGGAAAAAACCGATGTAACAAGGATCAAGGCCGATTCAAAAAAACACAAGGATCACGATGAACACAAAAAATGTAAACTCAATGGCTAATTTAAGTGCTTTATGCAAGAAATACATATATCCAAACATATAATATTAACCTTATTTGGTTGACCATATATATATAGCACTAAATCTATTACTATGTTATTAGTGGAATCACATCGCGAAGGGGAGAGAATTTAGGGTATATAATTCTATAATAGTAGGCACATGAATACGCCCATTTCAATTTATCTCATATATTCCGCCCATTCCAAATTGTAACTTATTTTGGCTTACAGTAAAACTATTGTATCTAGAATTGCCAAAATAGCTTACATTTTAGGAACAAAGGGAATACATAAACACTTCAAAATGTACATCCATGTTCTAATTGAGGTCACATGTTTATATGAGAATTTTTTATTTTTATGTGCCCTAGCAGTTTGTACCAATATGCATTTAGCTTAATACTATCAAATCTGGCGTATTAGCTAATGATACATTGGGCCTGTTTTGAGTACCATCCAAGTTTACATAAGAAGTTAAGAATATCTAAGGGCAACCAAACATGTATAAACCGCACTGCACAAGTCTAGATATAGACTAATATACAAGTCCAAATAGACCCTATATACCGAGGAATCACCCTTTCTAGTAGCAGATTGAGTTTTTATGTAAATTTATTTGATGCCTTTAGCTTCGATGCTATCGGTGCAAGTCATGCATAACACATAGATCTTAAAAGTTATTTCTATGACCTCCATTCCAAATTATAGACCGTTTCGTTCTGGTTTTTTTTAGATATACAACTTTTGCTATATATCTCGATATAGTATATATCTAGATAAAAAGTAAATAAAATATATTTTATATTTAAAAATCTAGAATATCATATAATTTGGGACGGAGGAAGTAGATGTTAATAAACTAACAAGTGAATTGAGGTAACATCACATATAATTACGGTTTCTGGTCAAGCAAGGATGCTTTATAGTACCCAAATATTCGTAAGAAAAATGAACATCCTTCATCGTAGTGTAGAAGTCATGCTAAGCAGGCATGTTTGAACAAAAACAAATTTAATTTTGAAACCCACTGGCTGTCGTGTATAAGTTGAGCAATCTCCACTTTACAAGTGGATTGCAGCTAGCTACATATATATTATTACAATCTGCAAGATGAAACATGTCCCAGATTATAGCAATCCACACGGGCTAGATTGTTACAATCCAACCATCAAAGCAGCTAAAACAAACATGGCTAAGTTGTTTCATCGGTAAAACTACAGTAGTTGCATGCTAGTTTTCCTAATAAAGGATGAAAGGATAACACAGAAATCACATCAATTATTCTCACATGTATGTATCCTCGATCTCTTGAACATAAACACAGGAGTTTTCTACTGCTAAAACACAGACGACACACGATCATCTTAAGACATCAAATCTCGTATGATGAGGGGTACGTACATATGCAGTAGCAGGATTCGAGTTAATTTATTTCTTCATCACCATTAGAATGCAAGTTTTACTTTTCTTTGCGTCGTCATGTGGTTGACCCCAAAACAATGAAACAAATCCAGATTTCAAAGCTAAAACAACTTACAATTTGAAACTAAAACAACTTACAATTTGAAACTAAAACGAATATATAACCAGAGAAAAACATCCCTAACAAATTAAGCATTTCATCCACTATAATAAAATAATAACAAAATGTTGATGAAACACATACGTTCTACGCTGTGTTATCAAGGACTTCAAGAAAAGTTCACCAAGAAAGAAAAAGCTCTGAAGACGAGTAGGGTAGCTCTCATTGAAGAGATAAGTACGAGATGTCACGAATGGAACCGTGTCTCACAGCGACCCTACCATTCTCCGGAGGCTGGAGCACAAATGTGCCACATCACCCATATAATGGCTGCTGCCGGCTAGCTATACTAAGCATACAGGACGGACAGTATGAACAGGATCTGCAGACTGCAGCGCTATCTAATCGTCCATCTCCTGTTAAATCTCTGAATAATGCATGGATCGGGAGCACCACTGACCTGACAAGCAGAAAGGAGAATTATGTGACGATGATAAGCAGATCTGAGACGGGAGTCCACCGGCGGTGTGCTTCCTTTGGAATTCTTCTTTCACTCTCATCAGTAGCGTCTACTGCCATGGCGAAATCCAGAATCTGGAGATTTAATAGATGGTTACTGTAAAAGGGGAATTGGAGGAGAACTGGTAGTAGTAACATTCATAATCTCAAAATTGAGGAAAGCGAAACGGATCTGGTCAACAGCCACATACTCTCAAAATGATGAACAGCCACATAATCTCAAAATTGGGGAATTGGAAGAGTACTGGAGTATACCTTCCGAAACGGACGATGAACATCGAAGAATTTACCTTCCCGAGAAGCTGGCAGCAGGCGCAGGTAGTAACGGTTGGATCCCTTCCCTGCTTCCCTTAACAGGCTAGCAGCGCGCGGCTTGTCCGTACCAAGCGAATGGGAGGGAATCCGTGGTGGGGAGGGGAGGTACACGCGCGCCCCCAAAAGCTCAGATCCAGCATCCAGGCCGTACGTACGAACCGCCCAGAAATGGAAATTAATTCTGCGGACGACCGCCGGGCACCAACGCGGCCACGTAGCGCGGCGATCCGTTCCGCGGCATACAATGACACGGACAAGAAGGTGGGCGGGTGGAGAAGATGGGCGAGTGGAGCGATGCAAGTAGATAGTACTAGCGTGCCAGCGCCGCGCCGGTGCCGGTGCGCGCGGTGATCACGACGGCTAGCTGCGGCTTCGATCGATCGGCAAGGCGGCCGGAGCGGAGCAGATCGAGGGAGGGGGAGTGGATGACAGATAGAGCAGTGAGCACGCGGCCGCGACGGCACATCCGCCGGTGCCGTTCCGCCCGGCCGTGTGCTCACTCTCTTCTGTCACCGCCCGCTGCCGACGCCCGCCCGCCCGCCCGCCGATCGATAACCAGCGGCCAGCGCGGCCGCCCGCGTGTGGCCTGCGAAACAGCACCGCCGGCCGCCGCGATCACCACCGCACGGCCGCATGCGGCTACAGCCTACAGGCGAGGGGGTGGGTGGATGGTGAGAAAGGTGAGCGGGCTGGTGCCGGCTATATAGGCGCGAGCGCACCGGGACGGGACGGAGCGAGGCTCGATCGCTAGCTATGCGCCGCGCCGGCCGGCCAGGACATTCCGTGCCTGCTGGCTGGCAACTTGACTGCTAGGGTTCCGATCGATCGGGTGTGCACCGATGCGGTACGGCGCCGCTGCGCTGGCCGGGCCGGCCATCGGGCAGGCGTGCGTCGTGTGGCTAGAATTTTGGGCTCTTTCTAAAATCGGGCATATGCGTCGGTTTGGGCTGGCGTAACTCTCTCGGTCTCCTCCTCCTCTCCTCGAAGCGATAAGCCGCGCGCGCCGCATTAAAGCTGCGCCGCGCCGTGCCGGTCCAGAGCTGAGCCGGGGCCAGTGGACCCTATGAGAGCGACACGTAGAAGTAGTAGAGCTAGCTGGCCCCGGCCGAGTTGTGTAACGTGGAGTCCAGGGTCCGCAGCACACTTGTTGTGCTCCTCCTGCCGCTGCTTTTTACTCCGAGCGAGGAGTAGGTCAAGGTCAGGCACTGGCAGCTGGTCTGGTGATGAGTGGTGAGCTTTTGAAGGAACGCACGCGTCAGATGGTTTTCCCTTTTCTGGCCGCGTGACGAGAGGTCGGGGAGTTTAAAGCTGTCAGCAGGCTGTCAGCCTGTTTTGTTCCTAAAAAGAACCCAAAAAATGTTACAGTACCTGTCACATCGAATTTTACGGCACATGCATGAAGTACTAAATGTAGACGAAAGAAAAAACTAATTACACTGTTTAGTTGTAAATCACGAGACAAATCTTTTGAGTCTAATTAGTCTATGATTGGACACAAATTGCCAAATAAAACGAAAAGTGCTACAGTAGTCGAACCTAAATATTTTCACAACTAAACAAACCGTGTGGATAATGACCCAGCCAGGCCTGCCTGCCTGACACGGCTCGTACAGATGTCCAAACTTATCATCGGTCCGTGCCAACTCCCAAGTGGAGCAGTACATGCTGGTACTGCCGAACACCTCATGTAAATTATCGGTGATCGTGGTTGGATGAAGCAGGGATGTGGTAATTCTCTTGTAGTCTTTTGTGTAAATCCTCACGCATGTGCTGGTGTGTGCTCCGTACTATTACATGTGTGGACTGTACTCCCTGGATGCCATAACGCCAACCAGTCGCCAGGCCATTTTACAATTCTCGCGCGTCAGCTTATCAGCAGAGTATACAGTGAAATCAAGGTGAAAAGAATCAAATTTATACTTTTTATTAATCGTCATCCAGCGTTATTTTAACGATTATATTTTCTTGGCCAATTACGTTGTCAAAGCACACGTACGGCCCTCTTGCCAGGTAACGGACCCTTATGTGCGAGGGGGCATAGGGTTCAAGGGTTTTCTTGTGCTGGGTGAGAATTCCTCTGTCTTAAACTAAAATAGCTCAGGGGTGTCTAACCCCGCAGCCTGAGTTTTTTTTACAATCGCTCAGCCGCCTAGCTGGTCCGACCTTGGCAGCCCACGGTGGGACCACTAGGGTGGCCTGAGTGCGGGAGCGGCCTATTTGTCTTGGGGGGCCACACCTGTGCATCCGGTGCACACAGACTTGGCCCACCGGAGGGCCCACCTAACTGGAGTTATAATGAATCTATTTTTGAGGCACTTTGGGCTTAAAGGACAGTGGACGTGTCTAGTGTTGGGCCGGTGCTCACACCGGACTTGGGCTTTCTTTGTGCGCTCTCTGACCTCTGAGCCCCCTCGGCGCAGGTAGCCATAGGGCACGACAGCTGATGATCGTCGGCTCGCCAGCGTGCGCTGAGGCTACGTGAAGAGCCAAATGATTCTTTCTCCCCCTCACCTCTATAAATAGTTGGAGGCACGGGATTGGGAGCCCTCTTGACCACTCGTTGAACCTCCCTCATCCCTCTAGAGTTGAGAAAAGCCTTCCACTCTCTCATGTTTGGTTGGGTGAAGAGCCAAACACATTTGAGAAAACATTTCACCAAGTGTATTGCATTTGTTGGTTGCATCCTTGTGGCACTAGTGATTGTTAAAGTCTGACGTTCTTGTTACTCTTGGTGGTTGCTGCCACCTAGATGGATGGAGCTTCGGTGATTGGTGAGGTCAATTAGCGATTGTTTCTACCCCCAATGAAGTGATTGTGAAAGGTTCTTGATCCCACCTTGTGGAGTGCGAAGGGATACTCTAGTGTATTGCTCGTGACTAGAAGGAGGGCTTGTAGGATTATCCGTGCGCCGACAGCTAGTGACGCGGCGCTTCGAGCCGCCATCGTCCCTGCTCACTCCGACCGTCACAAATGCTACATTTCCCTCGCACTAACCATAGTTGCCCCTCCACTCTCCGGTCGTTGTCGGCATAGCTCTATTCTCCGCCCACCATTGATGCATGTGCTTGTGTCATGTGGGGCATATATGTCCCCTCCTGCTCATGTGCAACATCGCCGTGACGCTCGCACCACACTGAGCCGTTGCCGCCCGGCTTACTCCATGGTCCACCACGAGTAGCCGCTGCCTTGCTGCAGATGTGTACACCGTGTGGGTAGTTACCTCGCGTTCGAGCTACGCCAAATGGGACTAGGGCGAGCCCAACAAGCAGGCCTCGTAACCCCTTTAAGTAGGAATAAGATCCTTTTTTGTCTCTTCTCCACATAAGCAAAATACTAAATTCTATTCTTATGAGCTAGTTAGGTTTCTGTCGACGAAACCTGGTCGGTAGTCTACCAAGGGGTATGCCCAAGGTAGTGATTTGTCGGTAGACAGGTGCGCAAGCTACGAACTAGATGGTGACGCAAGGCACATCAAGGTTTTTATCCAGGTTCGGCTGCCGTGAGGGCGTAATACCTACGTCCTGCGTCTGATCTGTATTGCTACATATAATGAGATGTGTTGAGATGTCTTTTGAGGGGGTCCCCTGCCCGCCTTATATAGTTCGGGGGGTAGGGCTACAAATCTGGAAACTAATCCTAGTCAGTTACAATTGCCATAGCTGGCCGAATGAGGATTCCTATTTTAACCGATCAGGATCTTGCTTGATCTCCAAGTTTGCTTTCCTTCCTTGCGTGGGACGCTGAGCAGATCGACTGGGCCACGCGTCGTCTTTTGATGGGCCGGGCCCACTGGTCTGGGCCAGCCGAAGACTAGCCGTAGGGGTATAGGGGTTGATACCCCCACAGCTAGTCCCCGAGCACTATGCATTGTGATGCGAAACGTCGTCTTGACCTTATCCGAACAATGAGGCTTGAGTTCTTGACATCTTCGACCAGTCAAAACACCATCCGAGCAGTTGTTGCAAGTGTCCGACCAGTCAACCACTGTTGTCGCCGGAGAAGTAGGTTGTCCGAAGAATGTATGGTGCTCTTTGAGAAAAAGAAAAAGATTTCTCCTTCCTAGGAAGTGTGCCCACATGGGTTTCTGTGAAGAAACGTAAGTGTGTCTTGAAGCATAGCGTCTTTGATCATCAGAGGTGTAGGGGTCGAAAAACAACCACATTCACCGCAAGGTCCCCGAGCCTGGTAGTAGGTGACGTAGGCACGTGGTGCCAGGGTCTTAAATGAAACTTCGTGGAAACTTGATACTGAGATGCACCGATAGGTGCATCATACCGATGTAGTCCCCGAGCTTGCTGGAAGACGAAATATGGGCCTTGTAGCAAGGTCTAAAAAAATAATGACCTCTCAACTATATGTGAGTCCAATTTCACATGTAGCCGAGGAAATCAGTCATCGAGCTGTGGTCGAAGAGTGGTCGAAGCAGTCCCCGAGCACAGTGTGAGGTGTGGTCGACAAGTCCCCGAATAGCAGGAGACGTGGTCGATGAGTCCCCGAGCTTGTTCGAGGAGTATAACGTGCTTGGTGGTCTATGTGTAGCCAGACCAGTCCCCAAGTACCTCTTACTGTCGTCCCGGTCGACCCAAAATATTTAATTAGCATTTGTCTTGCTTACTTGCTCTGACATGATGGCAAAAAGTTGACTGATTTGACGTTACCGTCACGGTCGTCTGCCTTGTCAGTGTCACAATGAACCGTCCGTCAGACGTAGCATGCCAAAGTGGGCCCTCCCGCAGAGAAAACGAGGGGCGCATTTACTGGCGCAGTAACCAGAACGACAGTAGAAACCCAAAGGATCGTGCCACATTTCTCGCGCATGTATCCCAAGAATCTCGGTAAGGTGAAACGTCTCAATCAATGAGATAAATAGCTGCAGTGCGGCCATTCCCCATGTACACCCAACAGTCACATTTGCAAAGCAACCGCCGTCTTCCTCCAGTTCGCGCGCCCTAATCTGGTTCTACCGCTGCCATTTGCGCATCTCGCCGCCGTTAGGAGCGACGCACTCTCTGTACACCATCAAAGCCAAGCCAAAGAGGCGAGAGAGGTAGAAGATGGCCAAGTCAAATGCGGCAAAAAGAGCCGAGATGATGAGGAAGGAGTGGTGGAAATCGAAGTCCACCGAAGCGACCATCAACGACCTCATCGGCCTAGGCGTTCTTGACAACCGGGAGCTTGGTGGATGGCGGCCAGCGGACAGCGACAGCTACCTCAATCCCTAGCCTAGTAAGATAGTTGTTTTCGAAGATTTCTTCAAGTGGGGTTTTGGGGTTCCTGTCCATCTGTTCCTCCATAGTCTCTTACTGCATTACGAGATTGGGATTTGCAATCTGCATCCCAACTCGATCCTCCTTGTTTCTGTTTTCATCCACCTTTGTGAGGCGTATGGGGGAATCCAACCCCATTTCAACCTCTTCTGATACCTGTTCTGCTTGAGGAGGAAGGGGTCCCAAGGTGGCTCCAAAATCGCTGGTGGAGTGTATCTGACCCTTCGGGATGGGATGAAGCAAGAGTATCTCAACTGCCCCTAGAACACATCTCTCGGAGATTGGTACAAGAAGTGGTTCTACATTCGTGAAGAGCCCGACAGTGTTACGATGTGCGACGTCGGGTATGTTCCAGACAAGAGGGTGGCCTGGAATGAGCGACCAGAGCTGACCAGGCAAGTGGAGGAGCTGATGGCGCTGCTCCCGTGAAATCATCTGGACGGACCGGCTGTGGCCGGGAACTTCATCAGCCGTCGGGTGCAACCATGCCAGAGGAGGGTGCACGCCGGGTATGAGTACCAAGGCTCGGCCAACCAGACGAGGATGCGGTCAGAGGATCTGGACCATGACGAAGTCGTATGCCGGATTAGGGAGTTATTCAATCTGGCAGACCAGAGCTACTCCCACCTGAGCAAGATCCAGCACGCATATAAGCTCATCTGACCAGCCCCGAAGGTAAATAATCCAACTCCTTTGCTCCAAAAAATGTTGCCGACCACCGTAGAGTAAAAATGCCCGATTTTGTCTTGTCTCTGCATGTGTATAGGTGCACGACGTGGAGAGGCACAACCTGTACGTGTCATTGGTGCTTGGAGTAGAGCACCCGCAGAGCGTGGAGCCTCCCCCACGGAATGTGCAGCGGTGCTACATGGACGTCGAGGACGACCACGAAGCCCGAGCCCGAGCAGAAGCTGGAAAAAGTCCAGTCACCGCCGACCAGTTGAAGAAGAGGGCCGAAAGCTCTCAGGCAGACAAGGCCCCAGAAGACTTGACCAGGAAGCGCCGTTGCATGGTGCGAGACTGGTCAGAGGATGAAGAGGAGGAGGACGCAAGTGCCTAGATGCTCAACCCTCGGAAGAGGAGGAGCGAGCAAACAACGCAGGGGGGATCGACCCCACCGGCAAAGGGGCCACAGGAGGGCCAGACGTCGCCAGCAGGGCCGACACCCGGCGTGAGGACAGTTGAAGAGCAAGCCAGGCTGCCACCACAGGATGGAGGCCAGGGTTCCTCCGCCCAACACACAAGCCAGGGGAAGCCGTGGCGTCGTGCCTTCACAACCATCCACTGGAGCTCAGATCTGTAAGTTCCTAAAAACTCATTCAATACTGCATCAATAGTAGTAGCAAGCGTATAAGTAGTAAAGGTAATTGTTCTGATGTCACATGCTAGCTCGGCATCAACGGAGAGGCCCGATCAGCTGGGCGCCGCTGGGGCAACCGCGTCGACCACCACTGCGACAGCGAGCAAAGATGCGGTGGACGTGGCGAACACGGAAGTGCTCGAGCAAGTGTTCGACCAGGTGCCCGTATAGGAGGCGCCAGAGCAGGTGGCGCCCGAGCAAAGCCTTCCGGGGACACCGAGTGAAAGGCAAGTCTTCGGGACCAATCAGAGCGTGCCTGAGCAGACCACGGCCACCACATGTTCGACGCAAGGTGGTCTGCCTGAGGCCGCAGCCAGGGGAAAATCAGCGACGATGTCGTCACTTGCCGGGCTACACCAAGAGCAAAATCAAACCGGTGCCGAGCAGGTGGCAGAGTCTAATGACGACGTCATCGAGGAAATCCAGGGGCACCCACAAGACGGGTGACAACACGTATATGTCTGCCGTGAGCGTGGAGACCACTATGTCTGCCACGAAGAGATCTCCATCGACAAGGAGACGAAGAGAGTGGAGCGGGTAGCAAGACGCTCATCAGAGAAGTACAAGTAAGTGTACTCTGTAATCACTATTGTAGACTAATTCAAATTTGTACTCTTGCTTATATGGTACTGTATTTGGCTTGCAGGGCCTCGTGAAGACTGCAAAGTACTGTAAACGGTGCTTTGACCAGATTCAAGGCATCTCCGAAGACAATAAGGAGCTGACAGCTGAAGTGGATCAGCTGCACAAGTTGCTCGAGACCGCTGAAAAGGACTAGGCAAAAATCGAGTCACAAAGGCTCAATGCTGTCCTCCAACTTGGTTAGAAAGAGCGGGAAGAATAGGTAACTTATCTTAGCCGCGCGCCCACAAACACTGAAAAATACTGTTGGTATGTACTTATGTGTTTTCCGGAGCTTGTTGTAGACCTGGTGGAGGAAGTCACCAGGCTTCAAGAGGCAAACATGCGCCTAGCCGAGGAGAGTGCCCGATTGTCAGCGGAGAATGCTCGGCTGGTAGAGGACCACACACAGCTCCGAGACCAGTCAATGAAGATGACCGAGGAGGTGAAGACCAAAAACCAAGAGATAACCAGTAAGTGGCCGCTTTCCTGATCTTGGGTTCAAGAGTCAATGTATGTCCTTTGGCGTTGTTTTGACCAGAATGCCCTTGCGCAGCATTGAAGATCAATGCCAAGAAGCACATTGTGGAGCTACAAAAGGATCACAACCTCTAGAAGGATCGCTGCATGCAGATGGTGCGGGGGATCGGGCCAGTGCTCGATTGCTTGATCCAGGACTACCGCCAGACGAGTCTTGGGTACAGCAGCGAGGAGTAAAAGACAAGTGTCAACTCGCCTAGGATTGGCTGCAGCAGTTCGTGGAGGAGGCCGAAGAATTTGCGGGCGCCCATGTGGTAAGCATGGTGCATGCACATTATCCCCTGATTGACTTCACGTGCTTCGCCAAGGGCTACCCCAAGGAAGTTGGCGTACAGGAAGCAGGAGAGCTGCGGGGCCAACTGACTGAGCTGGCGATAACAATCATTGGCGATATAAACCTATGCGGAACACCAATGCCACCGTCGCAAGGGACGTCGACGACGTCTGCTCCGGGGTCTTCGAGCCGACCACCTAGGACTGCGGTCTCGACCAGCCAGTCCTAGGCCGGGTAGTCTGTAAGTAAGGAGCAATCGAAGCCTGCGGTCACGACCAGCCAGACTCCTACGGCTCAAGCTCGACCAGCGGAGGCAATGCCACAGCCATAGATAGGTGGTAGCGAAATCCAGCCCGATCACCGGTCGTCGAGTAGCTGGTTACCTATAGCTGTAGAGCAGGCAATAGTTTAGTTTATTATAAACTTGTGCCTCGTCAGGCAAGGTTGTAATAAAGTACTATTGCAGCAATATAAGCTTGTGTTGTTTTGTTGAAAAAATGTATTAAGCTTGTATATTGCTATTTGATAACTAAGTTAGAACGCATAAGTGTTCTGTTTTAGTTGTATCAGTTGGTAGGCGCGCCATCCTGTAGAATCCGTATGGCCCCAGCTGGATCTGCGGTCCGAGTGCGAGGCACGGAGCCTGTTCACACATAAGAGCACACAGGTCAGACCAGGGAGCGCCCGCCGACCACCCGAAGCATAGAGAGCGGGTCCCGTGCACGCGTAGGGAGAAGCCAAAGATAGGGCTGGCTCCGAGAACTCGAGAAAGGATGGTGCTCTGTCAACTGGTCTTGTATAAAAGTATTGGAAGAAAGGAGACTCCAGATAAACATGTTAGAGTGATCGAATGACAAAATATATGCTTTATTGAAATAATCAAAGTACAAGAATGGTACATATCTTTATTTATGTGTTCTACGGGTAAAAAAGCCTGAGCTTGTCAATATGCCAGGAGTTGGGTACCTCAGTACCATCGAGGTGAGCCAACCTGTATGAAGTAGGTCGGGTGACTTTGATGACCTCAAATGGTCCTTCCCAAGGAGATGAAAGCTTGTGCATGCCTTCTTGGTTTGTTTTCCACTTCAAGACCAGGTCCCCAACCACAAAGAGTCGTTCTTTGACATTCCGGTTGTAGTATCTGCGTAGTACAGCTAGGTACTTGGCTGTATGCACATAAGATTCAAGCCGCCGTTCTTCAGAGCAGTTGACCTCGAGTTCCCGTGCTTCGTCAGATCTGTCTTCATCAAAGTTCTCAATACGTCGTTGAAAGCCCAAGTTTGGTTTTGGTAATTAATGACACCAAGTTGCTAATGCCATGTGTTAAGTGGTTTAAGTTAGGCATAAGCAACACATGTGATGAAGGTGCATGTGGCATGGAGTGGTGGCCACAAGATCACAAAGAGATGGTGTATGGACATGAAATGATGGTCATGGTGATCAAGCATGAGGAGATGGACATGGAACAAAGTGATCAAGGCAAAGGTATAATCATAGGGTTTGCTTTTGCCGGTCTAAGATGAGTAGAGAAGTGATTGACCGGGTTTAGGATTGATAACCGACTATCAAGAGGGGCAATCACGGTTAGCTCGTGGATCAAGTGCTACTAGGTCATCTTGTTGAGCATATGCATTAGGATCTAGTAGAGAGCTAACATATCGCCTTAGAAAATGATTGTGAAAATGCTAACACACATGCACATGGTGATTTACACATGATGGTGTTGGCGCATTTGCGAAGGCGGCAGTGTTTGAGCGGTAGTGAGGGGTTTGGGATTCAGGCGTTTTCAGGGAAATGAAATGCCTATTTTCTATTGCGCCGGAGGTTGAAAAAGTGGTGAAACACGGAGGTGTTTCATGAGCTAAAACATGCGTTTTAGTGATACACATATGAAGAGTAGCTCATAAGTGAAAGGGCGGATCAAGCAGAACGAGTTTTCGACGAAGCATCACGAAGAAACGAGCGACAGACGCTCGGCTTGCTGGCGACAGACGCGGGGTGCGGCGTCTGACGCCAAACCCTAGCTCGGCCTGTGCGTGCGGGTGCGACAGACGCGGGGACATGACCGTGATAGACGCCGTGCATGGCACTGTTGCCACGTCTGTTGCCTGGGCGCGTCGCGGTTCTACGCGACAGACGCGTCCATCGACCAGGCACCGGACGCGTCTGATGCTCTGGCGCGATAACGTGGCCACTGGACCACGTCTGACGGTGGCGAGGCGGCGTCTGTCGGTCACGACAGACGCGTCTATCGCGTGTTGGCACGAGCAGTAAAGGCGAGCATGTGGTGGCTGCGACAAACGCTGGACTGCGTCTGTCGCTGAGTCGACAGACGTGTCCATTGAGCGTTCAGCGAAAATGGCCTCTCTAGACCGCATCTGTCGTCGCGACAGACGTTGGACTCTGCCGCGACATACGCGTCTGATGCGTGAGTTTTTGATCGTTGGTTTTCGGTCGCTGGAACACGTGGCATGCGTAGGAGCGACGGACGCTACTGTGCAGCGTCTGTCGCCCCCGAAAATCGTCTAGTAAAGTTGATAACGGCTAGCTCTTGAGTGAAACATTATAAATAAGAGGTGGCCGGCCCTTGGGGTTCTCTCTTGCACATTTTGAGATATTGAGGCATACTTTGAGCTAGAGAACCTTCCCCTCCACTCATCTCCTTGCTTGGTTGCATACTCTAGAGAGATTGAGTGAGATTCAAGTGCATTGCATTGAGAGTTGCATCTAGTGGCACTTGATCTTTGAGTTTGCTGTGGATTGCTTGTTACTCTTGGGTGTTTCCCGACACCCTAGATGGCTTGGAGCAGCGGTGGTGTTGAGCTCGTGATTAGAGATTGTTTCGAGCCTCACCAAGTGATTGTGAGGGGTTCTTGAGCCTTCTCCGCGGGAGTTCGTGAATTGTCTACTCTAGTGGAGCTCGTGGCTTGGAGGATCCCCATCTTGTGAGTGGATGTGCAGCACCCGCTGAGGATTCAACTCTTGATAGTTGATTAGCTCGTGACCCATCAAGTGGGTGCATCGCCACAACGAGGAGTAGCTTGCCGGGAAGCAAGTGAATCTCGGTAAAAAATCTTATGTCATCTCTTTGCTGAGAATTTCTCTTGTGATTGCTCATTGTGATTGATTCTTCGAGTGCATTGCTTCTCTACATCGTTGGTATAAGAATCAAGTCACTTGCTCTTTACTTTCTTGTACTAGTCCTTGTGTAGTTTGCTTAGTGTAGCCTTTATCATATAGGAGTAAGTAGCTTAGTGACTTAGCATTGTTGGTGTGTATTAGAGATCATAGCATTGCTTCACCAGAATTGTATAGGTGGCTTGCATAGTGTAGTTGAGCTAGTGCTAGAATTAGCTTAGCCATCTTTTATACTAACGTGATTGTTTAGTGAAGCTTGTAGATTTTTAAATAGGCTATTCACCCCCCTCTAGCCATTTGGACCTTATAGCCATGATTTGAAAGCGATATCTGCAGGGAGTACTGCTTCTGCACCGTAGACCATGAAATATGGGGAAGCACTAGTGTTGCGACTAGGCTAGGTTCACAGTCCCCAGACCACAGCTGACAATTCTTTAAGCCATCTTCCAGGGGCTTTGTCATTTTCCCTGTACAACCTCTTTTTTAGCGCGTCGAGAATCATGCCGTCGGCCCTTTCGACCTGCCCATTAGCTTTGGGATGCACCACTAACACGTATTTCACGACTATGCTTCTTTCATCGCAGAAGTACCAGAATGCGCTGCCAGTGAACTGAGTCCCTAGGTTTATAATTATGCTATTGGGGAGGCCAAAACAGTGTATAATCTGATCAAGGAACTCAACCGCCTTCTCTGATGATGCCTTGGTTAAAGGCATGTACTCTATCCATTTAGAAAACTTGTCAATCAACATAAAGACACATTTAAAGTTGCCAGGGGCCGGCTTGAAGGGACCAATCATATCCAGTCCCCAACATGCAAAGGGCCAGGAGGCTGGTATGGTCTGAATCTCATGTGCTGGTACGCGAATTCGTTTGGCAAAAAACTGACATCCGTCGCAGCAGCGGACCAACTTCTCTGCATCGGCCATAGCAGACGGCCAGTAGAAACCTGCTCGAAAAGCTTTGCCGACTAGGTTCCGAGAGGCGGCGTGATTGCCACAAGTACCACTATGAATTTCATGGAGAAGTTGAATACCTGCTTCTCGAGTAATACACTTCATCAGAACCTCCTCCTTTGCATTTTTGCACATCAGGACACCGTCAACCAGTACATACTACTTACTATGGCACTGAGCTGCTCATTCTCTGTTCGATCAGTATATCCAGTCCCATCCTGCAAAAACTTGATAAAAGGTACTCTCCAATCTTCAGTGTTAGTGGTCGGAGGTACTGCAGGTGTGGTCGGAAAGGATTCCGTAATGCTCGGAGGGGGAACCATAGCCACCAGAGGCTAGTCTGGAGGCTTCTCGACCACCTGATTTGTGTTTTCCTTGATAGACGATTTAACAAGGTCTTGGACAAACACGCCATGTGGGACTTGAGCTCGGGATGACCCTAACTTGGACAACTCATCGGCTGCCTGATTTTTTGTCCCGGACCACATGTGTGTACTCGATGCCATAAAATTTGCCTTCTAACTTTCTGATTTCCTTGCAATAAGCATCCATCTTCTCGCTACTCGTGTCCCAATCTTTGTTAAGATGGTTAATGACTAATGCCGAATTGCCGTAAATGTACACCGAGTTTGAACGCAATCTGCATGCCGTAGAGGCAGGCCTCATATTCTGCAGCTTTGTTAGATGCAGGGAAATAGATCCTGAGGACGTAGTGGAGTTGTGCTTTGGTTGGTGAAATGAAGAGCACGCCTGCTCCTGCGCCATCGATGTTCAAGGAGCCATCGAAATACATCTTCCAGTATTCGACTGGCCCCTGATCGGGAGGTGCGCTAAGGTCTGTCCATTCGGCGATAAAGTCGACAGAGCCTGGGACTTAATAGTTGTACAACTCTGAAACTCCAGGGAGTAGGGGCATAATTCCAACGCTGAAAGCCCAAGTTTGGTTTTGGTAATTAATGACACCAAGTTGCTAATGCTATTGTATCAAGTGTGATTAAGCTAGGCATAAGCAACATATGATGAAGGTGTACGTGGCAAGGAGTGGTGGCCACAAGATCACAAAGAAATGGTGCATGAACATGAAATGACGATCATGGTGAAGAAATGCACTTAAAATGATGGACTTGATGATCAAGTGGAAGAGAAGGATCTAAGAGCGCAAGGCAAAGGTATAACCATAGGGTTTTCCTTTTGCCGGTCTAAGTTGAGTAGAGAAGTGATTGACCGGGTTTAGGATACATAGCCGACTATCAAGAGGGGCAATCACGGTTAGCTCGGGAATCAAGTGCCACTAGATCAATGTCTTGAGCATATGCATTAGGATCTAGTAGAGAGCTAACATAACGCCTTGGAAAATATTTGTGAAAATGCTAACACACATGCACATGGTGGTGTACACTTGGTGGTGTTAGCACTTTAGCAAAGGCGGTGGAGTTTGAGCGGTAGAGAGGGGTTTGGGTTCCTCTCTCCCTCCCGCCGAGCTTGCGAGGCGAGATTCGGCGCTTTTTGGGGAAGTGAAACGTCTATTTTCTACTGCGCCGAAAGTTGGAAAAGAAACGGAGGCGAACGGCGGTCACTGTGGTGATCGGACGCAGCACCGGACGCGGTCTCGGTTTGACCGGACGCGTCCGGTCAACTCGGTGCTGCTAGAGTTTCTGACCGGACGCTGGTCTGGCCTAACCAGCGCGTCCGATCAGTTCACCTGAGCGCAGAAGTAGAGCGCGCGACCGGTCCCTCACGGATCCGGAGCGTCCGGTCAGGCGTCTAGAGGGGCAGAGCGCAGCGGAGTGCCGATCGGACGCGCGGCGCGTCCGGTCACGGGTGATCGGACGCGTCCGGTCTCGATGGGAGCTTACTGGAACGCGACCGGATGCTGGCACTGTCGCGTCCGGTCAAACGGTTGAGCGCGTCCGGTCACAGCAACGGCTAGTTCTGACGCGCACTGTTTCTTGCTGTCGTGTAGTGACCGGAGCGTCCGGTCAGCGCGATTTGAACTGTGTCGTCCGGTAACGGCTAGCTGCGTACCCCTTCGCTATAAATAGAGGGTGTCCGGGGTTTGAGGGTAACTCTTGCATATTTTGAGACCTAGAGACATCCTTTGAGCTAGAGAACAACCCCTCCACTCATCTCTTTGCTTAGTTGCACATCTTGAGTGAGATTGAGTGAGATTCAAGTGCATTGCTTGAGAGTTGCATTCTAGAGGCACTTGATCTTCGAGTTGCTGCGGATTTCTTGTTACTCTTCCATGTTTCCCGACACGGTAGACGGCTTGGAGCAGCGGAGGTGATTGAGCTCGCAATTGGAGATTGTTGGAGCCCTCACCAAGTGTTGTAAGGGGTTCTTGATCCTTCCCCGCGGGAGTTTGCAAATTGGATACTCTAGTGGAGCTCGTGGCTTGGAGGATCCCCATCTTGTGTGCGGTTGTGCGGCGCCCGCCGAGGGCTCGACTCTTGATAGTTGATTAGCTCGCGAACCGACAAGTGGGTGCATCGCCACAACGAGGAGTAGCTTGCCGGGAAGCAAGTGAACCTCGGTAAAAAATCTTGTGTCATCCATTTGCCGAGGATTTCTCTTGTGGTTGATCATTGTGATTGATTCTTCGAGTGCACTACTTCTCTACATCATCGGTATAAGAATCAAGTCACTTGCTCTTTACTTTCTTGTACTAGTTCTAGTATAGTTTGCTTAGTGTAGCTTTTATCACATAGGAGTAAGTAGCTTAGTGACTTAGCCTTGTTGGTGTGTTTTAGAGATC
This sequence comes from Saccharum hybrid cultivar R570, assembly GCA_038087645.1. Taxonomy (NCBI): domain Eukaryota; kingdom Viridiplantae; phylum Streptophyta; class Magnoliopsida; order Poales; family Poaceae; genus Saccharum; species Saccharum hybrid cultivar. The sequence continues at coordinate 7,462,114 of JAQSUU010000198.1, forward strand.
ATAGCCTTGCCTCACTAGAATTGTATAGGTGGCTTGCATAGTGTAGTTGAGCTAGTGCCAGAATTAGCATAGCCATCTTTTATACTAACGTGGTTGTCTAGTGAAGCTTGTAGATTTTTAAATAGGCTATTCACCCCCCTCTAGCCATTTGGACCTTACAAACGCCCATTTGACGATGCGTTCATTAGCGTCCTTATTCCGGATGATGTCCCCAAACGAAAAACTGGTCTTGACCACCACCCGATATTCGTCGAAGTAATGTTTCAACTTTCGGAATGTAATCAGGATGGCATAGATCAGTTTCTGAATTTGAGGGTACCTGGCTTTGGACTCATTGAGCACCTCACTGATGAAGTAAATAGGGCGCTGGACTTTGTACACGTGGCCGGGTTCCTCATGCTTGTTGACGGTAGATAAGTGTCAATTTTAACCGTCAACGAAACATGAAAAAGGACCTAAACATAATTACTACATAGATATAGGGGGTTTACTGATAGAATTCCATGAGTTTTGGTGAATGTCTATTTCTACAGGGTGTTAGCTGAAAAGAACCAAGAAAGGCCCACATGTCAGATTTACATAGAGACAAAAGGGGTACGAACAACTTTTCTGGAATCTAGAAGATATGAGAAGACTCTAGAAACAAATGGGAGGCGAAACGGGCCCGGAAGTGGGGTGCCCACCCCCCTCCTTGGGCACCCACCCAGGCTACAGAGCTAATCAGGAGCAACCTCCTGGATCCTGCCTCCACCGCCTTTGAGGATCAATAATAATCGTAGATCAAGGTCGATTTGATCCGAGGGCTATGGTGCTTCCTAGAGGGCTATATAATCAAGGCTCTCCCCTAGGGTTTGGGACCATATCACTTCTACAGATCAAAAGCTAGGGTTTCAATTCTTCATCCAAGTAGAAGAGGGTCCCTCTAGTTCATCTAGTTCTAGTTCTAGTTCTAGTTCATCTAGATATAGTTCTAGTTCATCTAGTTGTATCTAGAAAATAGGGAGAGAGAGGAGGAGAGAGCTGAGGAGGAGCTGGATCTGTCAGATCTTCCTCAACATTGTACTTTTGTAGTATCTGGTTCGTCATTCAGCAATCTCCAGGTTCTTCAATTATTATTTCTAAGTTCTAAGTTCTTATTTAATTCTTACTTTATTCTATTTACTTGAACTCCGCTTGTATTTGAGTGCTCTAGTTATAATATTTGGCTAGAGTAGTAAACCCTAGTGTAGACGTGGTGTCTAGGCTATAGTTTACCTGAGTTTGCATCCAATCTCACGGTTAGTTGTGGTAGCCCTCAGAGGTGACAGCTCTGTCCAGCCATTGCAATCCACCCCGTTTGGGTTGATGTTTTGTAGAGCTTTTGGTAGCCTTCCCCCGACTACTTTCTTCCCAGTCTCTTTCGAGAGTCGAAAAGGTACTGTTGCTCCATAGTAAGTAAAGTAGAGTAAGCCCGATCTTGATCACCTAATCAACTTAGAAAACCCTAGAAAGTTCCTCTCTTCCCACCAAATATATATATATCTTTCTTCTCTTATCTTTATCCTTGGACGGCCTTGATTCTCTAGTACACTTCACGTTCCCCGTGGAAATCGATACTCTAGAATACTCCCGGGTGAAAGCTATATCGGTATCCATGCGCTTGCGGATTTCTCTGTGTGCGTTAAAATACCCAACAAGCTTTCTGGCGCCGTTGTCGGGGAACGGTAGCCGTGCTAGTTTAGAACCAAATTTGTCCGTGTACCCTTTTCCTTTTACCACCTTTTTACCACAACCACCTTACCATATGGATTCCACTCCTATTCATAAATTCTCTACACCAAAGGGCGAGTTCTTAGAGCCACCACAATCATCAAAGCCAATTACAGCATCTAGCTATGAACTCAAACCTGGCTTTATAGCCATGGTGCAGGCGCAATCCTTCTCTGGGTTAAAAGATGAAAATCCTTATACCCACCTTCGGGAATTTGAGCACTTGTGTTCTTACCTCGTTATCGCTGGCATGACACAAGAGGCCCTTAAATGGAAATTGTTTCCGTTCTCCCTTTTAGGAATAGCAAAGCAATGGTATGCTCATACCGTAGGAGGAGTAAATGGAAACTGGGATGAACTTTGAGTCAAATTTGGTCTCGCTTTCTTCCCTATTTCTAAAGTTAATGCCCTTTGAATAGAAATTCTTAAATTTGAACAAAAGGAGAAGGAGACTCTAGGAGCAGCCTGGGCTAGGTTCACAAGCCTTAAAAACACTGGTCTAGACCTGTCTTTGCCTGACCACATCCTTCTAAATCACTTCTACCATGGTCTTAGCAAAGAAGCTGCTCTGCACCTCGACATATCTTCTGGAGGCTCATTCACGCACATGTCCTTTATTGTGGGGGAAGCTATCCTTGAGAAAATCCTTGAAAATACTCCCTACACTGGCATTTTTTATGAGTTTCCTAAAGAAGAAAAAGAAGTCGAGCCAAGCCCTGACCAACAAGAGGAGATACATGCAACCGAACCCGAAATTCCTTTAAATCCTTCCAATGATTTGGTTATCGAAGAATCTCCTACTACGAAAACACAAAATATGTTGGAAGACGATGAGCCCCATCCTTCCACATTCTTCTCTGAAATTGAGGATGGTCTTTTTGAAGATTTAGGGAATGCCTCAAACTTTCCAGTTCAAGTAAAGCCTCTAGAACACTCTACACCATTTAAGGATGATGATATTCCATGCAATGATCCCTTCTTAATGGAACATATCAAGGGACTCTCGGCCATCATGAGCCGTGAGTGGTTGGCAGAAATGGAGCTATCCAGTGAGGTAGCCCGAATCATTGCTGAAACGATCCTGCATTCCACGAAGGGAATGCCACAGATTCGACGTGTAATAGATGAACAAGTTCATGCCATTACCCAAATCTCAGTCGAATAGCAGAGTCATACACGAATATCAGAGTACAAATAGAAGGTTTACATTAATTATTATCATCGCCACGCAGGGCGGAACATGCTCACACACAACATCGGGAACAGCTTCTCAAAGATAGCAGTGGAAACTAGGACTCCTCGCACCAAGCTTGAGTGCAGGGCGAACCCCTACTCCCAGTCATCCTCCTCGTCATACTCGGGCTCCGAGCCTGCCAAAAATCTATCAGTACACTTGGTACTGGCCACGCATCGCCCACCCTATGATGCATTTGCTTTGTGGAACTGGATGCAATTGGGGTTGAGTAGAGAAACCTATCTTTGGCTGTGGTTTCCTATGCGAGTGATCAATATTTTAACAGTAAGTTTATCAGATATTAACCCATCTCATTCACACATGATATCCCATCCTAGCACACATCTCCACATCACATCTCATCTCACTCTCTCATCGGCATGGACAACTCCCTCTTGTCCATGTCTCAACGGCCAAGGCCGGATCACACGCTGAAATCCCAGGGAAGGTAGAAGGACTCCTCTCTCTAGTCAAGTGAAGCTATACTTAGGAAAGGTCCATAGCCGAAAGGTTCGGCATATGTATCGATCGATCAACCAGAAACTCTGCAGAGGTTTACACATCCCACAAGATAGCTATCCTCGACGACGCCTCGTCTAAGCTGATTTCGGGCCACCTTCCGACTAGAAACGGTACCACCCTATCACTCAGAACTAGGGCCGTGTCGGAGTACCACCGACACGCTGAGACTATGAGACGTAGTACCTGGCCCCTGGGTACTACGCTGTCTTTTAAGGGTGTGGGTCCTCTTGCCCGTACCTCCCTACACTATCCGCTAACCTCTCAATAGTAGTGGCGCCGCACTAGCAAGTCGAACGTCCGTCTCCTCCCCACAGAAGCGAGTAGGTGTGCAAGGATTCCTAAGACCCGGTCCACGGACATATCACTCCTTAGGGTGACTAAGCAGGATATCTTCACAAGGGGAAAACCGTTTTCTGCTCAATGGAACACCCGGCACCCCGTGCCATCACAGCACCTCCCATCCCGGGGCTTCATCCCATGAAGACACTCCACCCTAGGACCTCTCCATGTCACATGTACCCGCCACAGGCACCTCACATGGCGAACGCCCAGGTAGCATCCTCCGGCAGACTCGTCCTCACGACTCATCGCAGATCCTGCTCGGTCGACTCGACCCTCACTATACACACCTAAGACTCACGCCAAGATCTCCCTAGGTTCATTACCAGGTTATTAACAGGTTTACGGCACCTCGTGCCTTAACTCAAATGCCTCTCCCTCACCAGCATCACATCACAGATATAATGCAAGTAAGAGTAAAGCAGAAGTAACAAGTAATAAAGCAGCATCTAGTCTAACTGCAGGGTGAGCAGGTGTAAGGTTGCAACAAGGTAAGTAGCTCAAAAAGCAGTAAACTACCATGCAACCTATCAGTTATATTATTGCATGAAAGTAAAGCACTAGCAATTCTAAGTATTTGCAATGCGTAATAGGATCTACGAATGGGTGGGGCGTGGCACCTGGTAGGTCATCACCTAAGTCATCGGTGTAGTCGGGGTCGAACTCCTCAGTCGGTGGCTCCTCCGGGTCTGTTAAACGTAACATATAGCCGCGTTAGCGACTCCTATAGAGATGCATAAAGAAGCAACTAAAAACCGAAAGATCCAAATACACTCAAGCATAGGCCTATGACGTAGAGCTCATTTTTAGAAAAATTTGGACTCTGGTTTGGCATTTTTCTGAGCTACGGTTAATTAATTATGAATTTTTAAAGGTTAATACATTTTCTGAAAAAGAAAAAGGGGTTGAAATTTCAGGGGCTGACACGTGGCGGCTTGTGACTGGCTGTGGTGAACAGAGAAACTGATAGGTGGGACCGGTCAACGTTGACCAGGTCAACGGTCAATGGTCAAAGTTGACCGGGCCGGGTCTGGGCTCCAGCGGGCCGGGTCAGGGCCGGTCTTGGGCTGGGTTGGGCCAGCCCGGGCCCGGACACGTGTCGCTCGCTGGTGCGGCCACGTTGCGGGTGCGGGCTCCTACTGGGCCTTTGGTTCACTAGGCACGGCTCACCGTGGACTTGCATGCTCGGTGTATGGACCGAAGACTGGTTCATGGTGGGCTCAGTTCACCGCTCCTCCCCACCCCACTCGGTCCACCGTGGACCGAGCGCACATGGACGTTGTTTCCCCTCTCTTCTTCCCTCTCCCAAAATCCTCTGCTTTCACCGGACGGTGCCCGCCGGCGACGGCCTTGCCTGGTGGCGGTCTACGGCGGCTCGGCTCGGTCACTAAGGACTTCTACGGGTTCGTGGCCGTGAGAGGAGCACAAGGGTGAGGTCAAGGCCGTGAGTTAGGGGCTTCAGCAGGACCTCCCACAGTGGTGGTGGCTTGCCGGTGCTGGCGTGCAGCGGTGAGGTGCCAGGTTGGGCCCTAGTGCCAGCCGAGACCATGGCGCGGCTCAGGTGAGTGTGGCGGGCGCTGCGGAGCTCCTTTGCGGTACGCAAGGAGGCCGGTTGGACGAGGGTGCGCGCGTCGCGGAGGCGCCCCGGTACACGGCCGCGCTGGCACGACGTTCCCCAATTGGCGGCTCCCGAGGCGCCCTTCTCCTCCTAGCGCACGCACGGCTTGTGCCTCGGCAAGGCGGAGCAAGTAGTGCTTCAATTTCTACCTCTACCGTGGTGTGGGTGGCGAAACCACCTCGCCATGGCCGTGCTCTGGCCATGGTGAGCGCTCCACGGCGGCCAACCGACGGCGTGCGTAGGGAAAAAGTTGGGGCTCACCGTGGGTGGCGGTGAGGAGAGGATGGCGGTGCAACGTTGAGGCGAGGCCGGGACGAGTTGATGCGGTGCCGTGTAGTGGGAAGAAGACGGTGGCGGAGCTCCCGTCGTGCCCGGCTCCGGTGGCCCCTCGCACGAACGGCTCCGGCTCCGCGCCCTTTGTTCTCTCCTTTCCTCCCCCTTCTCTGCTCCGCGCAGTTTGGTGGGTGAGATGGAACCGCAAGGTGGCGGCTGTGTGGGAAGAGGGCCAGGGCACCCGAAGCTGCCCTTTTGTAGGGAGCCGCGGCCATGGCGGTCACGGGAAATTGGCCAACGGTGGGCGATGGGGACGGGGTACATGGACGGTGATTGCAAGCCCTAGGCTAGGGTTTTCGGTTGCTTGACGCAGTGCTGCGGTGCCCAGCGCCTCCGATTTCGAAAACGGGCGGTCAAAAGGCAGACGGCCATGGCGTCACCGGCAGCGGGGCCACGGCGGCGACGTCAGCACAGCAAGGTGCCCGCTGGGGAAGGGGAAAGCAAGCCTCGGATCATGGACGTGGCACCCATCGGCGGACTCGCCTCCCAACTGCTCAAATCGGGTGGTGATGGCGTGAGGTAGGGCTTCGGTTCCCTTCGGTGCATTGCTCTGCTTCACGGCGGTGGCAGAGGAAAGGGGGGGTGGGGGATGACAACGGTGGCCCACCTGGTAGAGACGGCACCTGGTTGCTCCTTCGTCACGACGTGGGAGGGCGCCGCTGCGCTAGTGGGCCAGCCCACGGGCAAGACAGGGTGGCTCGGCAGGCCAGCTGCCTCGGGCGGCCTGGTGGCTTGGCAGGCCGGCTACGGCGCTGGGCCGGCTGCTGGTGCGGGCGATCTGGCTCGCCTTGCCGGCTCGCGGGCGAGCAGGCCGGCTCGGCTGGTTAGATGCTGGGCCAGAATGGCCTTTTTCCTTTTCTCCTCTATTTCTTAAAGCTTTTCTATTTCCAAAATATTTTCTAGCCACCCCAATTGCAACTATCTGTGAAAGGGTGTGCACATACACCCTTAGGGGTGGTCTCTAGGGTAGGTTAGGGTTCCATCAATGTAGGTACTTAGGTTAAGTTAAGTAATTAATCACAATTAGTTAATTAGTCGAGTTTGTTTATCTAAAGAGGTTGTAGATTTTATTTAGCAACACAAAAGAGCGAATAAAATCCAACTCACACCTATGATTAATTAGAATGCAAGTGCTCAACTACAAGCAGGTGCTACGTGTGCAACTACATGGTTGTTTTTCCTATATGACACTCACCAAACATGGGCATGTTTGCGAAAAAATTTTCAGTTGTGATTTTTGGGTTTCGGAAAACTAGGATGTTACAATTGCCCCCTCTGATGTTCTAACTTGCATCCTAAAGAAGACAACCATAGAGGCTCATTATAGTCCTACCATTGGGATGAACATTATTTCTAAGGCTTTGGCTGATGAACTTTGTCCCAATGAGTCCTCGATCTCATCTCATAAGCTTTTAAGAACTCCTTCTAGAGTTACTCTTGAAAGTTATGGGGTCGTGAGGTCTATTCCCTTGTGCATAAGAGGTTTTGAGTATCATCTAGACTTTCACATCTATGACATCTTGGACAGGTCCATTTTGATTGGTGTACCTTTGGAGACACTCTTTCAAGAGCGACCAAAACAAAGTCTCTTGAATTTAAAGTTGGGAAACTCTACTATCAATGTCTCGCTTGCACTCTCGCACAACGCAATAGTAGAACCCAAGCCCGAACAAGATCCTATTGAGGAAGTTTTAATGGTATCTCTAGAAGACATGGCCCAACCTCTTTTTGATAATGAACACTTCATCGAAGAAGAGGAAGAGCTAGTAGAACCTGTCGAGCTAGACCCTTTGGAGGTGCCTCCACAACCCTCAATTGACCTAAAACCTCTTCCTCTTGGCTTGAAATATGTCTTTCTCAATAATAATCTAGAAACTCCTGTCATCATAAGTGACAAGCTTTCCCAAGAAGAAACCTATAGGCTTGTCACTGTCCTAGAAAGACATAGATCAGCTATAGGCTACTCAATCCATGACCTCATAGGAATTAGTCCCGTTCTATGCACGCATCGTATCCCTACAGATCCTGACATCTCACCGACAAGAGAACCACAACAGAGACTTAACAACGCTATGCGAGATTGTTAAGAAAGAAGTCTTAAAACTTTACCAAGCTGGGATTATTTATCCCATGCCACATAGTGAATGGGTTAGCCCAGTCCAAGTGGTACCAAAGAAAGGAGGGATGACAGTTATTACAAATGAAAAGAATGAACTCATTCCTCAACGAACTGTCACTGGGTGGAGAATGTGCATAGACTATCAAAAACTCAACAAGGCTACAAGGAAAGATCACTTCCCGTTACCCTTCATTGATGAAATGTTGGAACGGCTTGCAAACCACTCTTTCTTTTATTTCCTTGATGGGTATTCCGGATATCACCAAATCCCAATCCACCCCGATGACCAAAGTAAGACCACTTTCACATGCCCGTATGGAACTTACGCATACCGACGAATGTCGTTCGGATTGTGTAATGCTCCAGCTTCTTTCCAATGGTGCATGATGTCTATCTTCTCTGAGATGATCGAGAAAATCATGGAGGTGTTCATGGATTACTTTACCGTCTATGGCAAAACCTTCAATGACTGTTTAGAGAATTTAGACAGAGTCTTACAACGATGTGAAGAGGAGCACTTAGTCCAGAACTGGGAAAATGTCATTTTATGGTTCGGGAAGGAATGTCATTTTATGGTTCGGGAAGGAATAGTGCTAGGACACAAAGTGTCCAAACGTGGGATAGAAGTGGATAGAGCAAAGATTGAAGTCATTGAACAACTTCCACCTCCCACGAATGTGAAAGGAATACGAAGCTTTCTAGGCAATGCGGGGTTCTATAGGCATTTTATCAAAAACTTTTCTCAAATTGCTAGACCCCTCACTAGCCTATTAGCTAAGGATGTGCCTTTCATCTTCAATAATGAGTGCCATGAAGCCTTCCAAACTCTTAAGCAGGCACTCATTTCAGCTCCAATCATCCAGCCACCTGATTGGACGCTGCCTTTTGAGATCATGTGTGATGCTAGCGACTTTGTTGTTGGTGCCGTTCTCGGCCAAACAAAGGATAAGAAGCATTATGCTATATCCTATGCTAGCAAAACCATGATCGGGCCACAACTCAATTATTCTACCACTGAAAAAGAGTTGTTGGCAGTTGTTTTTGCAATAGACAAGTTTAGATCTTACTTAGTTGGAGCAAAAATAATCATCTATTCAGACCATGCTGCCCTTAAATACCTGCTTACTAAGAAAGATGCTAAACCCTGTCTTATAAGATGGATTTTTTTTGCTCCAAGAATTTGACATTGATATAAAAGATAAGAAAGGAGTAGAGAATTCAGTAGCTGATCACTTGTCTAGGCTTCAATATAAGGAAACACATGAGTTACCTATCAATGACTATCTGAGGGACGACACACTCCTCATGGTAACACACTCGGACCCTTGGTATGCGGATATTGTGAACTATATGGTTGCAGGCTATGTTCCACCAGGAGGAGACAAGAGAAAGCTCAAATATGAAGCTCGTTGCCACTTGTGGGAGGATCCGTATCTCTATCGGGTATGTGTTGATGGATTGTTACAGAAATGTGTCCCAATGGTTGAAGCCATGAAAATCATAGAGAGATGTCATGCATCACCCTATGGAGGACATTATGGAACATTTCTCACAAATGCAAAGATCTAGCAAAGTGGATTTTTCTGGCCAACGATGTATCAAGATACAAAGGAGTTTGTTAGAAGATGTGCCAGATGTCAAAAACATGGAAACATAAATACTCGGGATGCAATGCCACTTCAGAACAACCTCTAAATAGAGTTGTTTGATGTTTGGGGAATTGGTTACATGGGACCATTCCAGAAGTTAGGAGATGCTGAATACATCTTGGTGGTAGTTGACTATGTATCCAAGTGGGTAGAAGCTTTATCATGTCGAGCTGCCAATTCCAAGCATGCTAAGAAGATGTTTCATGAAGTGATATTTCCAAGGTTTGGAATACCGAGAATGGTCATAAGTGATGGAGGATCACACTTCATTGATAAGTCCTTCAGATAGTTCCTAGTAGGATATGGAGTCAAACATAATGTTGCAACTCCATACCATCCCCAAACAAGTGGTCAAGTAGAAACGTCAAATAAGCAAATCAAGAACATTCTGCAGAAGACCGTGGATGAGATGGGAAAGAAATGGAAGCACCAGCTTCATGATGCACTATGGGCATACCGGACTGCATACAAAACACCCATAGGAATGTCACCTTATCAGCTTGTATATGGGAAAACATATCACTTGCCTGTTGAATTGGAATTTAAAGCTCATTAGGCAATCAAGAAATGGAACATGGATCTCCATCTAGCTGGTAAGAATCGTCAGATGCAAATATCTAAGCTAGAGGAATGGAGAGAAAAGGCTTATCATAACTCCAAGATTTACAAGGAGAGAACCAAAAGATGGCATGATAAGAGAATCAAGCATAAGGAATTCAAGCCTGGAGATAGAGTTCTACTGTTCAACTCAAGAGTGAAGCTCTTCGGTCATGGAAAACTTAGAAGCAAATGGGAAGGACCATTCAAGGTGATTGAAGTTGCATCCCATGGTGCTGTCACACTTCAGGATGATTCAGGTAACATATTCAAGGTAAATGGTCAACGTTTGAAAGTTTTTCTTGAATCTAAAAACTTAGAAGAAATTGATGTAATTGAATTTTTGCAATTTAAAGATGCAATTTAAAAACTCCTTGTAAAGGCTCTAGACAACTAAGGCTCAAACACCTAAACACTTAATTAGTTCCACAAGTTTTGTTGTCTATTTGAGTTCTACAGGATTTGGGAAGTTTAAGAAGAGTGAGACCTATATCAATCTACAAACAGAATGACTATGCAACATCCAGCTTGGGGGAGAGCATTCCCCATGTATCTAGCTAAGTGTTTTCTTACCTATCTATTTACTTATATATTTATTCTTTGATATATGAAACAAATAAAAAGATGCATAACCTTTAGAAAGCCAAATAAATGTTTCCCTTTCTATATATTTATGTATGATCTTTAAGCTTGCTAAATAAATATAGGAGAGTGTGCTAAGTTTCATCTTGCTAAAATAAATCCCTGTGATAAACTCTTATGGAAATGATAAATAGTTGCTCTGCTGTAATTCTTTTCAAGTGTCTGTTCTCAACCTAGAACTCTCCCAAGTTTTGGACACACTGTTTTGATCTAAGATTTACTCTGAACCTGAAATTTGTGGATGGCAAATGCTTGATCTAAGTCTAGGTAGTTGACGGGTATGATATGGGAAGGTCTGAGCTGCTATTTATCTTATTCTAAGTGATACTAGTTCTAGAGAATTTATCTTTTGAAAAAATAAACTACTACATGATGAGTTCTTGTATGATGAGAGTTTAAATTCCTACCACAGCCATATATCATGCTTGTTAGATTAGAAAAATTTTCACTTATATTTACTGCTTGTGAGCATTGAGTATGGTCAAGTTGTGTTGACCCTTAGGGATTGGTCATGTGGTTAAAATCAAGATCACATACACTCCACCCATATATGCTGCTTCTACCCTAGAAGTACGTGTCCACATACTTTCCATTTAGTCATATTTCAAAATTGTTCTACTCCTACACTAGGAGTGAGGATGAAAAAAATCCCGTCATCCATTGCTAGCCCCTTTTGTTATCCAATAAAGCTCCAAATATTCCTATTACAACCTCCATCAATATTTCCAAAAGAGGCTTGCGTGCTCTGAAAAAAAAGAAAAAAAAAGAAGAGAAGAAAGGAAGAGGACAAATGTCCCAACATAAGAAAGGTCTTGAGCAGCCCAAGTTCTCCCCAAAATTCTTCAAAGTTCAAGAGAGGTATAAATTTCTTCAAGGAGCAAAAGTAGAATTAGGTGTTCACCATTATCATTTCTTTACCCTTTTGTTTCTACTCACCATCACCGCTATGTGCCACAACTACCACATTTCCACTCAACCCACATATTTTAGGATCACACACATGCACATCTTGATTTGACTGTATGGCTAGACTCATTCCTCTGGATCCATATTTTGACTGTGCAATATATGTTTGCAAGTATGTATGCGCTGTCTCCCTACCTATGAGCTCCACATAAGCCTATTAAGTTGTAGGGTGAGAGAGAGAGAAGACAATGATATTATGCCTTATGCCAAAAATACCACATATTTTGAGAGAAGAGAGAAGGCATACATTCTTAATGCCTTGGTAAGCATCCAGAAATACCACAAAGGAGAGACTTGAGAAGGTCATACATAGGAATCTCTGAGTTTTATATGAAAATCTTGCAAAACTCCAGAATAAAGGATGATCAAAGAGCTAGAGACATAGTGCTTGACTTGACCGTTCTGTCTTTCAACTGCTCAAGACCCAAGTGACGGCTACAAGTCCCATGGTGGAAGGTAATATGGGTAAGTTTGAAAGTCAGGATAGTTCACTCTACACCAGAGAAGAGTTCTTGTTTGAACGCATGTGTACTTTTGAGGCGTGAAAGCATTGTAGCAACTCCTCATCCATCACTGAGTTTATCTTTGCTCAGAGACGAGCAAAGGGTAAGCTTGGGGAAGTTTGTTGACGGTAGATAAGTGTCAATTTTAACCGTCAACGAAACATAAAAAAGGACATAAACATAATTACTACATAGATATAGGGGGTTTACTGACAGAATTCCATGAGTTTTGGTGAATGTCTGTTTCTGCAGGGTGTCAGCTGAAAAGAACCAAGGAAGGCCCACATGTTAGATTTACATAGAGACAAAAGGGGTACGAACAACTTTTCTGGAATCTAGAAGATATGAGAAGACTCTGAAAACAAACGGGAGGCGAAACAGGCCCAGAAGTGGGGCGCCCGCCCCCCTCCTTGGGCGCCCGCCCAGGCTACAGAGCCAATCAGGAGCGACCTCCTGGATCCTGCCTCCACCGCCTTTGAGGATCAATAATAATCGTAGATCAAGGTCGGTTTGATCCGAGGGCTGTGGTGCTTCCTAGAGGGCTATATAACCAAGGCTCCCCTAAGGGTTTGGGACCATATCTCTTCTACAGATCAAAATCTAGGGTTTCAATTCTTCATCCAAGTAGAAGAGGGTCCCTCTAGTTCATCTAGTTCTAGTTCTAGTTCATCTAGATATAGTTCTAGTTCATCTAGTTGTATCTAGAAAATAGGGAGAGAGAGAGGAGAAGAGAGCTGAGGAGGAGCTAGATCTGTCATATCTTCCTCAACATTATACTTTTGCAGCATCTGGTTCGTCATTTAGCAATCTCTAGGTTCTTCAATTATTATTTCTAAGTTCTAAGTTCTTATTTAATTCTTACTTTATTCTATTTACTTGAACTCCGCTTATATTTGAGTGCTCTAGTTATAATATTTGGCTAGAGTAGTAAACCCTAGTGTAGACGTGATGTCTAGGCTATAGTTTACCTGAGTTTGCGCCTAATCTCATGGTTAGTTGTGGTAGCCCTCAGAGATGACAGCTCTGTCCAGCCATTGCAATCCACCCCGTTTGGGTTGGTGTTTCGTAGAGCTTTTGGCAGCCTTCCCCCGACTACTTTCTTCCCAGTCTCTTTCGAGAGTCGGAAAGGTACTGTTGCTCCATAGTAAGTAAAGTATAATAAGCCCGATCTTGATCACCTAATCAACTTAGAAAACCCTAGAAAGTTCCTCTCTTCTCGCCAAAAATATATATATCTTTCTTCTCTTATCTTTATCCTTGGACGGCCTTGATTCTCTCGTACACTTCACCTTCCTCATGGAAATCAATATTCTGGAATACTCTCGGGTGAAAGCTACATTGGTATCCGTGCGCTTGCGGATTTCTCTGTGTGCGTTAAAAATACCCAACAACGCTCGACCACAATAACTGTAGAGACCACGCGGTCGGTGGCCGCAATGTTGATAAGAAGAACGTCATCTTTTTGAGGGTTGTAAGGACCGGAGGTGAGGTTAAGAATTCCTTGAGCTGCGTGAAGGTAGCATCAGCCTCCTTTGACCAGACGAACTTCTCTGAAGCCTTGAGTAGCTTAAAGAAAGGCAGGCCCTTTTCGCCTAGTCACGAGATGAAGCGGCTAAGGGCGGCCATACATCCAGTGAGCTTCTGGATATCCTTGACATTTCTGGGAGGCTGCATATACAAAACGGCCTTTACCTTTGTCAGATTGGGGCGTATGCCGTCGTGGCTGATGACAGTGCCCAATAATATACCAGATGGGACTCCAAAGATACACTTCTTTGGATTAAACTTCCATTGGTACTTGTTGAGAGCCTTGAAGGTACGCTGGAGATTGTCGACCAGGGTATGAGCTTCCCTGGTCTTCACGACCACATCATCGACGTAGGCTTTGACCATATCATCCTTGATTTCATCAACAAGGCATTGCTTGATAGTGCGCTGGTATGTGGCCCCTGTGTTCTTAAGCTCAAACGACATAGTCATGTAGCAGTAGGCACCGAACGGTGTAATGAAGGATGTCTTGATCTGATCATTCTTGTTGAGAGCGATCTGGTGGTAACCAGAGTAGCAATCAAGAAAGGACAAGAGCTCGCAGCTGGCTGTGGAATCAACGACCTCGTCTATGCGAGGTAAGCCAAAGGGGTCTTTAGGGCAGTGTTTGTTAAGATTAGTATAATCAACGCACATTCTCCATTCATTATTCTTTTTGCATATAAGTACCGGGTTGGCTAACCAATCCGGATGATACACTTCTTTGATAAATCCAGCTGCTAAAAGTCGGGTAACTTCTGCCCTAATAGCCTCCTTTTTGTCACAAGCGAACCATCGTAGCTTTTGCTTGATAGGTCTTGCAGTCTTCGAGACGTTCAAGGAGTGCTCGATCAGGTGCCGAGGAACACCGAGCATGTCAGCGGGTTTCCACACGAACACGTTCACGTTGTCCCTCAGGAACCTGACGAGCACGTCTTCCTATTTAGGATCCAGTTTGGCCCTAATAAGGGTTGTCTTGCTGGGATCGTCATTGACCAGCTAGATCTCCTTGTGCTCATTGGACTTGATGTACTTTCGCGGTACTTGGCGCTCTAGGATCTCCAGCTGGTCGGTGGGAATCTTGGAGGCGTCGACCAGGGTTTGCTCCATGCGGATTGAGAGGTCGGTGGCCTCTGCTACCTTAAAGCTTTCCTCTTCACAGGTATAGGCAGTGTAAACATTGCCTCTGAGAGTAAGGACACCCTGCTCGGTAGGCATTTTGAGCACCAAGTAAGAGTAGTGCGGCACGGCCATGAACTTGGTAAGCGCTGGTCGACCAAGCATGGCGTGGTAAGTACCCTCGAAGTCTATGACCACGAAGTTGACGTAGTCAGTGTGGAAGTGGTTGGGATTGCCGAACTGCATAGGGAGCGTGATCTGCCCGAGAGGTATAGAGCTTTGTCCGGGAAGGATGCCCCAAAACTATGCATCGTAGGGTTTGAGGTCAGCCTCAGTTAGTTTAAGAGCAGGCAAGCTGCTGCGAACCAAGATGTCGATGGAGCTGCCACCGTCGATGAGCACCCTCTCGAACCAGACACTGTTGATGTAGGGGTCGAGAACGAGGAGGAAACAACCAAGTTTTAGAATTGTCGCCCTCCGGTCAGCTCGGCTGAAGGAGATTTCACGGTGGGACCAGGCCAGGAACCTAGGATCAGAGATGAGGTCGTCGGCATTGACGACGCTCAAACAAGCGCGCTTCAATAGCTTGCGCTCGCGCTTAGACTCTAAAGACACCTTGCCGCCAAAGATGGAGTGGATGGTTTTGGTGGGGTTGACATATTGGTGATAAGGATTTCTATCCTGTGCGTCATCATCGTCGTCATCACCGTCACGTCACGGTCCATCATCAATGGCTTTTGGAGCATCGTCATTAGCAAGTTGCTTGGCGTAGATGTTCCTGAGGAGGCGACAGTTCTCCATGGTGTGATTGGCCTTGGGATGGATCTGGCAGGGACCCTTCAGAGCCTTATTGTAGTCCTCCTGGTAGTCCTGGCGACCACTTGGCTTCTTAATCGCGTTGACTTCATGATCGTCTTCACGAGGACGCTTGCCTCTGAAGGCGTTGCGGCGGTCATGCCGCCGATCACGGTTGTCCGAAAAGTTGCGGTTGTCATTGCGTCGATCACGATCGTTTCGACCACGGTCGTTGCGATTGTCGTCACGGCGCGGTGGGTGTTCGGGGCGTGATGACCCACCCACGTCTTCCTTAATAATCTTATCGGCGTCATCGGCATCCACATAGTTCTTGGTGGTAGCGAGCAACTCGGAGACCGTGGTCAGCCATTTCCGAAGCAGCTTGCTTCTGAGGGCATCATGATGGCGGAGGCTCTTGATGAAGGCCGAGACTGCCTTGTCATGAGAGATCTTGGGGATCTTGAGACGCATATCCGAGAAACGTCAGATGTAGTCGCGCAGTGGTTCGCCTGCTCGGTCACGTATGCGCTCAAGGTCGTACTTGTTGTCCGGCTGGTCACACATGGCGATGAAGTTGTCCATGAAGGCCTGCTTGAGTTGCGCCTAACTATCGAACTGGTTCTCTGGTAGGCTCAAGAGCCACTGATGACCTACTTGATCAAGGACAACTGGAAGATAATTAGCCATTACATGTTCGTCACCTGCGGCGGACCGAATGGTGATCTCGTAGAGCGTGATCCAGCTTTCAGGGTTCTCCTTACCGTCGTACTTCCTGAGCTTTTCGAGCTTGAAGTTTCACAGCCATATGACTTGTCGAAGATGAGGAGTGAATTGTTTGAGCCCCAGGGGGCCATGTTCGGTGTCGTACTGGATGTGGCACACATTCTCGTGGCCCTGATGGTCATTAGCACGACAAGTGATATGGCTGCAGAAGTCACGAGTGTAAGGTCCTAAGTGGCTAGAGGGGGTGAATAGCCTTTTTGAATTTTCTACAAACTTTACTCAACAACAAAGTTAGTACAAAAGATGACGAAGCTAATTCTAGCACTAGCTCAACTATGCTAAGCAAGCCACCTACACAATTCTAGTTAACAAGGCTATGATCTCTAATTCACACCACAAGCTAAGTCACTAAGCTACTTACTCCTATGTGATATAAGCTACTATAAGCACACTAGACAAGATATGGTGCAAGAATGTAAAAGGGGAGTGAATTGATTCTTATACCGACGGTGTAGAGAAGAGAAGTATCCAAAGAATCAATTACACACAATCACAATGAGAATCCTCGGCAAGAGTTGACACAAGATTTTTTAAAGAGGTTCACTTACTTTCCGGCAAGCTACTCCTCGTTGTGGTGATGCACCCACTTGATGGATCATGAGCTAATCAACTATCAAGAGTTGAACCCTCAGCGGGTGCCACACATCCACTCACAAGATGGGGATCCTCCAAGACACGAGCTCCACTAGAGTATCCAATTCGCGAACTCCCGCGGGGAAGGATCAAGAACCCCTCACAATCACGTAGTGACGGCTCGAACAAGTCTCCAATCACGAGCTCAATCACCACCGCTGCTCCAAGCCATCTAGGGTGTCGGGAAACACCCAAGAGTAACAAGCAATCCGCAGCAAACTCAAAGATCAAGTGCCACTAGATGCAACTCTCAATGCAACGCACTTGAATCTCACTCAATCTCTATAGAATATGCAACCAAGCAAGAAGATGAGTGGGGGGTAAGTTCTCTAGCTCAAAGTATGCCTCAATATGTCAAATGTGCAAGAGAGAGCCCCCTAAACCTGACCACCATCTATTTATAGCCCCACGAACGAATATGGTCGTTACCCCTTCACTAGGCGAATTTTCGGATCGACCGGACACGCCGGTCGAACTGACCAAACGCGTTGCACCACGTCCGATTGCCCTGCGGCGTCCACGTGGCCTCCTGGACCCGCTCGATCCTCCAACGGTCACTGCGCGCCAACAGTCAAACGCGACGACCGGACGCGCCGCTTCTCAAACCGGACGCGCGGGTGCACACACCACCCACGCGTGCAACGACATGATCGGATGCGCTCCACGCAACAACTGGACGCGACAGTGCCAGCGTCCGGTCGCGGTCCAGAGAGGTTCCAGAGAGCTCCTATCGTGACCGAACGCGTCCGATCGCATGTGACCAGATGCGCCGCGCGTCTGATTAGCTCTTCGCCACGCTCTGCTCCTCTGGGTTCCTAACCAGATGTGCCGGTCCCGCGAGTGACTGAACACGCCAGTGCAAAACCCTAGCCCACACATCTCTGCAGCAACTGCTACTGACCGGACGCGCTGGTCATGCGGAGACCGCGTCCGATCCAGCGTCCGGTCACCTTAGTGACCTCCGTTCACCTCCGTTTCTATCCACGAAGACTTAGAGAAAATCTCCGCCACCGGCGTAGTGGAAAATAGTCGTTTCACTTCCACAAAAAGCATCGAATCCCACCTCGCAAGCTCGGCGGGAGGGAGAGAGGAACCCAAACCCCTCTCTACCGCTCAAACTCCACCGCCTTCGCAAATGTGCTAACACCAACAAGTGTTCACCACCTTATGCACGTGTGTTAGAATTTTCACAATCATTTTTCAAGGCATTATGTTAGCCCTCTACTAGATCCTAATGCATATGCTCAAGATGATGACCTAGTAGCACTTGATTCGTGAGCTAACTGTGATTGCCCCTCTTGATAGTCGGCTATCAATCCTAAACCCGGTCAATCACTTCTCTACTCATCTTAGACCGGCAAAAGCAAACCCTATGATTATAACTTTGCCTTGATCACTTTATTCCATGTCCATCTCCACATGCTTGATCACCTTGATCATCATTTTATGTGCATCTCCACCTCTTGTGATCTTGTGGCCATCACTTCATGTCACATGCTCCTTCATCACGTGTGTTGCTTATGTCTAACTCATTCCACTTAATACAATAGCATTAGCAACTTGATGCCATTAATTACCAAAACCAAACTTGGGCTTTCAACGAGGAGGAAGACGGTGACGGAGATCGCGAGGAGGGTTCTGGTCGACCTCCTGATCTCGATTGCCGCGACGATTGCGGTTGTTGTCACGACGACCTCGACCACCATCTTGTCTGCCACTGTCGCCGCCACCACCACGTGGGGGATTGGGTGGAGGCGGATCGTCTCGATGTTGGCGACTTGGATGTTCTGAAGCACGGGATCGATGGCTCTGACTAGATGTGACGGATGTGCTTGCAGCAGCTTGAGCTCGTTGGGTGAGCTCGACAGTTTGGCCCATGGTGGCAGTCAGATACACTTTGATGTCTTCACGGACCATGTGGTTCTTTAGCGTGCCTGGTAATCGGTCCAGATTGGCCATGGCAACTGCCACGTTGGCACTTGGGGTCCTGAAAACCTGCCGATCGCCCACTCTGTCAAAGGCGTTGGCTAGATCTCGAGGTCGGGGTCCCCTATGACATGTTCTTCTTCTTCAGCCTCCTGATGACGACGTCTGGCGCGGTCAGCGTTACGCTGTTCGCAAAGCTACCGTTGCTCGTCAGTTTCTTCCACGACTGAGGGCTCGTCATTGCTAATGTTGAGCACCATGTCGCAACGTCTAGGTGGAAACCTTAGGATCAGAGAGAAATCTGGAGGGTGCAGTAGTGGATCCAGATCATATTCGTCGTGGTTGAGGTGTTTAGCCTCGATGTGGACAGAGTGTGTAGATCTAGTGCTGGAGTCGCCATCCTCGGGCAGTGTATGAACTGAGCCTTCGTTGTGCTCCCGGATACCGACCATGTTGACGGCATTGCCTGGTGGTGGTCGAGGTATATCCAAGAAGTACAGATCTAAGACGTGGTCGCGCTCCATGGGACCCACGAACAGATGGAGTGTACGATACGCGTACTCGGAAGCAGCGTTTTTTAGGCCGTATGGGAAGGCATGGCGATCCTCCGTCGAGACTTGGTACTCAAAGGACCTGAGGTCGGGTGTAGGAACTGGGTGAAGGCGTACCGTACGTCCTTTAGGAGTAGCGGAGACCACTATATTTGTATCTAGCCGTATTGGACGGCAAGCCCGAACTGGTCGGGTAGATCTGTTGTGGCTAAGAAGTACCTGCTCGGTAGATTGATTTTGTATTGAATCTGCCAAAGTCAGGGTTTGCGAAAGCTTATAACCGACTCGGTCAATGGCTTCGATCAGGTCGGTGTCGTCGATGATCCTTCCTTTGTAGCGAGGGAGTGGTCGACGAGTTGTCGACGTGGTCGGAGCCGTTGCTGGGGTGGTCGGAGCCATAGCCAGCGTGGTTGGAGCCATAGCCGATGAAGACGTGGTCGACGCAGATCGGATCTGCGCCTCCTCCGTGGTAGCGGCGGTGAAGCTGTTGACACCGGTGGTCCAGGTGATCTGTCTGATGGTGAACGTGAGGCCGTCCGCCACGGCCACGAAGTTGGGGATGATGACCATCTTGCTCGCCTGGGAAGCTGTACGCACACCCCCTACCTGACGCGCCACTGTCGACGAAACCTGGTCGGTAGTCTACCAAGGGGTATGCCCAAGGTAGTGATTTGTCGGTAGATAGGTGCGCAAGCTACGAACTAGATGGTGACGCAAGACACAACAAGGTTTTTATCTAGGCTCGGCCGCCGTGAGGGCGTAATACCTACATCTTGCGTCTGATCTGTATTGCTACGTATAATGAGATGTGTTGAGATGTCTTTTGAGGGGGTCCCCTGCCCGCCTTATATAGTCCGGGGGGGCAGGGTTACAAATCTGGAAACTAATCCTAGTCGGTTACAATTGCCATAGCTGGCCGGATGAGGATTCCTATTCTAACCGACCAGGATCTTGCTTGATGTCTAAGTTTGCTTTCCTTCCTTGCGTGGGACGCCGAGTAGATCGATTGGGCCACGCGTCATCTTTTGATGGGCCGGGCCCACTGGTCTGGGTCAGCCGAAGCCTAGCCGTAGGGGTATAGGGGTTGATACCCCCACAGTATCCTATGTGAGTGTTTCAAGAAATGTGTTTTAAATCAAAACCCCAAACTTTTGTGCGCGATACACTAATACTAAGGGTGCATTTGGTAGCAAGAAACATTACAGGATTCTTAGTACAATCATTAGGATCATTACTAAACACTACAAGAGAGAAACGTTTCATGTGAGAATAATGGAACCAATTCTTGTTTTTACTAGTAGTCTAGAGAAACAACCAAGATCTGATTTCTCCTAATTCTAGTTCTGGTTTGAAGAATCCAACGAGCTAGTCAAACGGTTCTATAAATAAGTCTGATTCAAGAGAGAAACGTTTTTAAAGAAAATCTGGATACAAAACATTTCTAGGAAAATCTATACCCTACCAAACACACACTAAAACATGCAAAATTTTATTGTGGCCCCTCTCGGAAATACACTGATACCAAACAATGCTTGAACGGCCTCTTAAAAGTTAAAACTGAGTTCACACACATCAACAGGTTTTTTTCCAATTATAAGCTACAGTAATCCACAGTGCAGTGTGATGGTAACTGTTCGGCGGTTGGACCCCACGTACGCACGCGTTGTTTGGTACTTCCTCTATCCCAAATTATAAGACGTTTGACTTTTTTGATATCAAGTTTGATCATTCGTCTTATTTAAAATTTTGTGCAAAACATCACTTCTTTTGTTGTGGCTTGCTTTATTAATAAAACTTTTTCAAGAATGACTTAAATTTGACTATATTTGTATAATTTTTTTGAATAAGACAACTTGTCAAGCTTAAGGTCAAAAAAAAAAAAAGTTGAACGTCTTACAATTGAGATGGAGGAAGTAGCTCTGAGACGTCTCCAGCGGTCTCGACCGACTCCGGACTCTCGAGTCACTCCAGTAGTTGTCTTGTCGAGCAGGTAGCTAGCCTTTATAGGCAAGCCACCACCCGTCTCCTTCCTCTAGGCTTTCCGGATTTGGTTTGTTCCTACTGGCAATCGAGAACATCACATGCCTGCATATACGGAGCGCACAAAAGGACACTGCCCATACTGTACGTTGCTGCAGTCTGTACTCTGTCTGGACTGCCCTACTAGATAGAAGATAAGCCCGGTGCTTCGAGGAAAGAACACACGGCCAAAAGCCAGCAGAGGTAGCTAGGCTAGCTGTCGATCGGGGACTGGTCGAGCCTTGCTAAACCACTAGTTTTAATCCAGCGGCGTTGCTTTAATTTATTTTTATATGGTTTAAGCACTCCTTTAGGCCATCATTCAGCAGAACTTGCCATTGGCCCATTGTGGATTTAAAATTTCGTCGATTAGGATAGATAAGTGCTACTGGTACGTACTTATTGATTCCTATTATAAGCTTTTTGTAGCATCACGCGGCCCATGACAGCTGCCGATCGAGATTGATCGATCTTACGAAGATCGATCGTGTTCCTTTTAAGGTAGGACGAACATAACCACTTCTGATTATATGTTGAAAAAAATATTTGATGAGGTAACGTGCACAGATTGGATAGAGAAAAAAAAAACACAGATTAGGCCCGGGCTTGCAGCGCTGGAACAGCTAGCCGAGAAATTAGACGGTGCGGCGAAGCACGGGACCAGAGATGCTCCCTCCATCCAAAACAAATCAATTCCTAAGTTCCTCTATGAATAGAAAAGTGTGTCAAATAAATCTATGACATCAAATTAATATCATTAGATCATATATACCATATATTTTTCATATATGATCATTTGATGTCATAACTATTTATACTTAATTTTTTCTATAAATTTGGTAAAATATAAATCATTGACTTTAGACAACTTTAGAAATTGAACTGTTCAGGGACGAAGGGAGTCGTAATACAGTCATCTATATGTATTATGTTCTCTCCATTCTAAATTATAGGTTGTTCTGACTTTTTAAATATATTGATTTTATTATGCATCTAGACATAACATATATTCAGGTGCATAGCAAAATCAATATCTACACAAGACAAAACAACTTACAATTTGGAATAGAGGGAATAGAAACCAAAAGTTGACTCTTAACTTCTTAAGTTACAACAATCATAAACCTTGGATGTGTATATCTACATGTTTTTGTCGTAGTTGTTGTTTAAATGTTTTATGTTAGAGTAAGGGTCATGTGTAGAGCCCCTGTTAGAGATGCTCTTAACATCATACTGAAAAGCAATATTGAAAGGCCAATCTATTGATGTATCTTTTGTGGTCAAACATACACATATATAGTTTGAGTACTTGTTAGTCAAAGTTGATAATGCACGTTTGACTTTTTAAAATTCAATAAGAACATCTTAGATTTTGAAACTGCAAAATAGTCATTTTGGTTCCTCAATTATTATCCGAGCCTCACTTTCTTCCCTTAACTTTCAAAATGACTATTCAGTCCTCAAAATTTTGTTTTAGGCTTAGTTTCATCCTAGAAGTATCAAAGTGGTTGTTGTAATCTTTATAATTCTCTATATAATTTTGGTCAAGCTTGAGATGCAAACTCTCCAAAAATTTAGAATGTCTTATAATTTGGAACGGAGAGAGTAGAATATTGCTGCTTTTATGAAAAAATTTACTAGTTTATATACTCTCTAAGTTTTTTACATGCCCTGTTCGGCTGACTGATTTTTCGGCTGATGCTGATGTTGATTTATTGTGAGAGAAAAATAATGTTTCATAGCTGAAAAATAGTGTTGTTGTGAGAGAAAAATATTGTTTCATAGCTGAAAAATAGTGTTGATAAGTTCAAACGAACGGGCGAGTCTAAAGGTTAAATTAAAGCATGCCCACGTACTTAACCAACCAACTTACTCGGGCGCAGTTAATGACCCGGATTCCTATACGAATACAAAAATACATACTCGTACATACGTCCGAAAGATGAGGGTTTTCGATCGAGGTCCTCTCCCTAGCTACTCTTGTATAAATCGATGAGGTAGCGTGGTCCATGCATGCATGGAGAGCTTTTCCGTCTTTCGAGCGGCGGGAGGCTCGCTTGCTCGTGCTCGGGCTCGGCTGATTCCTTTCCTGCACAGCACAGGCAGGAGATCGACGATCGACGACGCCAATACGGCTGCCAACTCCAACTTGTATATACTCGGCGAGGCGAGTACTCGACAGGTGTACCACCCGGCCGGTACAGTTTACTTTAATCCCGCGCGTGATTGGTCGGTCGGGCAGGTACGTACGTAGGGTGGGCACCACGCTAGCTAGCTCAGCGCATGGTCCGCTCGAGCTGTATACCACGCCGGCCGTCGTCACCTGCCGCACAGATCAGTACAGCTACTACTACTGTACAACCTCCATGGCTCCATGCACGAGACGACGCGCCGTACGCACGCCGCCCGCAGAGCCCCGCCCATCGTTGAGGCCACCACCACCGGTGGGCGTCGGTCATTGCGGCCGGACGCGGTGAGTGCCGTGAATTTGGGAGTTGCATGCGGCGACAGCGCTGAGTGATCATGTCATGTGTGCCACTCCTATATCTATCTACTCCATGCAACTTGCAATTGGGGCTGGGGCCGTGTTTAGTTCCGGATTCGGGACACCCGAGTTGGAAAATGCGTAATAAATGCGCACTGTAGCATTTCGTTTGTATTTGATAAAAATTGTCCAAACTTTAACTAATTAGGCTCAAAATGTTCCTCTCGCAAAGTTTAACAAAACTATATAATTCATCTACATTTAGTATTTCATACATGTGCCGGCATTTTGATGTGACGGGAATGTTCTTTTTACGTAGTGGAATTTAGGGTAGAAATTGGGAATTAAACCAGGCCTGGGTGGTGGCTGGCCCATCCGAGGTGATGGGATTCACCGATTCAGATCAGGGTGAACTCGCCGGCCGGTGAGGGTAAGGCCGGGGCCACGGCAACGCGCCAACGCGCGTAGCGTATCTGAAAGATTCAGCTGCTCGCAGCTAGCCAACAGGCAACCAACACCGCATCCATGCCCCTGCATCAATCGTACTCCCTCCGGATTAAAAATAGAGTCGGTACGTGAATCGTGATTGAACTTTCTCAACTTTGACTAAATTTATAAAAAATACGTGTAATATTTATATCTTTAAATAAATTTATTATATAAAAGTATATTCAACGATTTACTTAATAATACTAATTATATACCATAAATATTAATATTTTGTTAAATATATTTATTCAAAGTTAAAAGTTACTGATTTTTTGAAAAATGAGAATGACTTTTTTTACGGAGGGCGTGCACGTGTGTGTGACTGTGCATGATTTAACACCGCATGCCCGGTCGGAGAGAGTCACTCGGGCCGTGTTTAGTTCCACCGAGTTGGTGGCGACTGAATTCCTGTGTAATACTATAGCGTACTGTAGCATTTTGTTTGTATTTGATAAAAATTGTTCAAACTTTAATTAATTAGGCTCAAAATATTCGTCTCGCAAAGTAAAAATTTGGGATCTAAACATGCCCTCGACTTGTTTGGTTGCAGTCTATTAACTGTTGGCGAACAGTTGGGACAGAGGGAAAAAAAGGCAAAAAGCTTGCCGGTGTAAATTTCATGTCCTGCCGACGCAGTACTGGCTTCTGTTTAGTTTCAACCAAACTACCTCAAAGGTCAAACCACAAAAGCAGTAGGTAGATAATAATGGTATAATGTAATATGTGCTAGCACCTCAAGTCTTACGTTCGACACCCCCGTAAGTGCGAATTTTTAGTATTTAACGACGTTCGTCCCGTTCGAAACCACAGTTGAAAGTACTATTCACTGATTTATTATAAGAGAAAAATATTGTTAGACAGTTGTACTTTCAGTGGTAGGCAATATTCCCGTGAAAGCGAGGAGCCTGTAATGACTTCGTCAATCTCGAGAATTTGCTGGTCTGGCCTTTGAAGATGATCATAGGAGTAGAGTTATATGCGCATGTTTATAGAGACGTATGTATGTTACACGGTAAGCATTCGTGTTGTACTATGTAATTCTTAAAAAAAAAGAAAAAGATCTGAAACGGAGACATATCTAATATATCTATGGCACACTGTTGTACACTTGTAATGTTGTGTCACACTACTGCAATATTCGCACGTGAATTTTGCAATCTAGTGATTGGAGGAGTTAAAGTTTAATAAATACTGTAGCACTTTCGTCTTATTTAATAAAAAGTTTTCAATCTTGAACTAATTAGGCTTAATAGATTCGTCTCGTAAATTACTCCTAATCTATGCCGACATGCATACAATTAATCTACATTTAGTACTCCATGCATTTGAGGAAATATTAATGTGATGGGAGTTAAACATTAACTCTGGAAACCAAACAGGCCCTAGATGAAGCCCCGTCTCGTAGTCAATGTCCCTTCGCTGCTGTCTTTGTCCGCGCCAGTTGACAGTAGGCCCAAAGCATAAATTTCTGCCTCCTGGGTGTTTAGTTCCTAGAGTAAAAATTTTGGGTGCTACATAGCATGTTTTATAGAATATCGGAAGGATATTCGGATGCTAATAAAAAAAACTAATTACATAACTCGTCTGAAAACCGTGAGACGAATTTATTAAGCCTAATTAATCCGTCATTAGCACATGTACGGTAGCACAACATTGTTAAATCATAGATTAATTAGGCTTAAAAAATTCATCTCACAAATTTATTACAATCTATGTAATTAATTATTTTTTATCTATATTTAATATTTCATGTATGTGTCAAACATCCGATACGACGGGGTGAAATTTTTTTAAGAGAACTAGACGCCCCTCAGTGGAGGGAACCTTACGTGCGTTTGGTGCTGTCATTATCGCCACCCACCCACATGTTTCCCATCACCACCATTCACCTCCTGTTTTCAGAGGGGAGAAATAAAGCCAGGTGATGTTTAGTTTCCAAATAAAGCCACCATTCACAAGTGTCATCTACACAAAAACCCTAGCAACACATAAAGGAAACACATAGAAAACCACAAATGTTGTAATTGTTTCAAAACCATGTTTCACATGTTTCATGACCTTGTTACAAGACTTAAGCTTGTCATGTTACACTAACAATATTGACATGTTTCAAGGTATGAAAAACACATGTTGCATCTACATGCTGCACTAACCATTTTTCATAAACACAAATTATGAAACAAGCATAATTGAGTATGTTGCATACTTATGTTTCAAATGTTTCAAATTAATGTTTCAACACTTTTACTCATCAAACATGATGCTATGCTCATGAAAAGAGATTAGGATGCCATGATGATGCATTATGAATGCATTATGAGGCTAACTAATACCAGGGGTGTTACATCGGCAACCTACGTCCATGTTGTGGTGAGCCAAACTAAGTGATTTGTGCGCTAATTGACATCACATGCCAAGATCACCACACGGGCATCACAAGAACCACTAGAGAGGCACTACCCAAGCCACGATTCCACTAGAATTGTCTTTTGTGAATCTCCCACGAAGAATAGGCACAAGAACTTCTCACAATCGATCGATCACAGTCAGAAGCAATCACCACCTTCCGCTCAATGATCCTCCAATCACTAGGCCGGCTAGGTGACGACAATCACCAAGAGTAACAAGAGATCCACCAACCTAACCCAACTAGTGCCACAAAATGCAAGATTACTATGCAAATGCACTAGAGGCTCTCTAATCTCACCCAAATGATGAAATCAAGGATGCAGTGAGTGGAGTGTGTTTCTTAGCTCTCAAGAGGTGTGCACAGTATGGAATGCCAAGAGAGTGGCCAAGGCTAGCCATAAGATCTATTTATAGACCCACCAAAGAATCCAATCGTTATGCACACTTGGGTTGACTGCAGAGGCATCAGTTGCCTCTACAATAGCACCATTTACCGCACCAGTGATGACTGGTGCAACCCCAACGGCTAGTTTGCAACGTTCAATTTTTTGACCGTTTGGTGTTGTCAGAGAATCAGTGCAATCACCGATTAAAGCACCGACGACCACCGGTGCACGTTAGTGTTTAAAACGCCCGAAATACGTGCTCTCTGGACTCCCACACCAGTGAGGCGACCGGTGCCAGTCTGGACATGACCGGTGCGTAGAACCACCCACGGAGCCGATCTGTAAGCTCTCTAGAACCGCGCACTAGTGTGACGACCGGTGCTAGTACCTAGGACGACCGGTGCTTAGAGCGCCCGTGCGACCGAGCTGCAAGCTCTCTGGAACCCATGACTGGTGCACACCGGGCATGCCGGTGCTTGGCTAAAAACTGTGCAGAGTTGAAAGGTCCTAAATGGCTAGACGGGAGGTGAATAGCCTATAAAAATTTTCTACAAACACACTAGATCAAATGGTTAGTACACTAAACGGCGCAATGCAATTTTGCTCTAGCTCTACAAGGGTTGCAAGCCACCTACCTAACAATTCTAGTTACTATGATCACTAAGCACTCAACAAGCTATGTCACTACTCACTAAGCTAGTGTGCTCTCAAAGGCTAACTAAAGAGCCACACTAACCAAACTAACAAGCTCTCAAAGACTAACTACACTAAAGAGCTTGACAACTAGTTTGCAAGAAATGTAAAGGAGTGAGTAAGGTGATTATACCACCACGTCGAGGAATGAACCAATCACAAGATGTAGACAATCCAATCACCGGGAGAAATCCAATCACACAAGAGACATAAGATTTTTCTCCCGAGGTTCACGTGCTTGCTGGCACGCTAGTCCCCGTTGTGTCGACCAATATTTGGTGGTTCGGCGGCTAAGAGGTGTTGCA
The DNA here is from genome assembly GCA_038087645.1 of Saccharum hybrid cultivar R570. Classification (NCBI taxonomy): domain Eukaryota; kingdom Viridiplantae; phylum Streptophyta; class Magnoliopsida; order Poales; family Poaceae; genus Saccharum; species Saccharum hybrid cultivar. Next base: position 7,490,505 of record JAQSUU010000198.1, read on the forward strand.
CGAACCTCGTCCACATAATTAGACATCGTAAGAACCTACCCACAAGTGAGGTAACTCAATGACACGAGCAATTTACTAGAGTTGCCTTTGGTGCTTCCCCGGGGAAGGCACAAGACCCCTCACAAGCAACCGATCGAGACCGGAGACAATCACCAACTCCGCTCAACGATCATCCAATCACCGGGCCGTCTAGGTGTCGGCAAACACCAAGAGTAACAAGCTCACAACCAGCCCAAAGCTTCCAACTAGTGCCACAAGATGATGCAACTCAATGCAATGCACTAGAGGCTCTCCAATCTCACCCAAGATGAAGAAATCAAGTGAACAAGTGAGTGGAGTGTGTTGCTCAGCTTCCAAATGGTGTGCACAAGTGTAAGAGGTGCCAAGAGGGTGGCCAAGGCCAGCCACACCCTCTATTTATAGCTAGACAAGCAAATAGAGTCGTTACCCCTTGGAGCTGCTTTCTATGAGGCCACCGGACAAGGGGTGGCGGTGCCCTCCAATGGTCGACTCAATGACTATTTTGACTAGTCGTTGGGTCACTGGATAGGGAGTGGCGGTGCCACCCTGCCGAGCCCCTTGTTTTCCCTCCTCTCTGGATAAATAGGGCGGTGCACCGCCACCCCACGACGATGACTAGGGTGGTGCCCCCTCGGCCCTAACTCCAGCAAGCCTCAGCCTCGGTTAAAAAGCGGCGGCGGCATCGGACACCCACTGACGGTGCACCGGCACACATATGGCGGTGCACACCGTCGTGTCCGATGACCACCTCGACACTCGCGCTCAGAACCAGGCCAGCCGGGCACCACCACAGGGGCGACGGTGCACCGGATAAGGGGTGGCGGTGCCACCCAAGCACCAAGCCCTTCCCCAAGTTGCAATCTTTTTCGCGTTTCGTTCCACGGCAACTTAGAGCAACTTTTCGCAAGCTATACTAACTCTCAAAGTGTTTTATCAAAACATGTTAGAGCCAAGTTAGCATTTCTCAAAACATTTCTCATAAATATTTTCGCTTGCTCTCCGATGTGTACTAGGCCTAAATGCAATGCATGAAATCCAACACCTAGTGGCACTAGATGACCGAATTGTCTAGTTAAGAACCCCTCTTAATAGTACGACCATCTATCCTAAATGTGATCACTCTCTATAATGTCTTGATCACCAAAACAAAAACCCCTATTTATACTTTGCCTTGATCTCCATAGGGTTTTATTTTTCTCTTTCTTCTTTTCCAAGTTGAGCACGTGATCATCATCACATGTGGCCATCTCATCATTTCATGAGATCATCACCTTCTCTAGAGTGTCACCATGCTCCACACTTGGATTGCACCAACCTAGCTCATATCATAACTCATGACAAAGGTTAGTGCTAGGTTTCATCAATTATCCAAAACCAAACTAGAGCTTTCAAGAGTTAAACAAGAGCCGCCATAACCGTGCCACCCAACCAGTGTGCCACCGGACACGACCGGTGCATGCTAAACAGCTGCACCGAGAGCACCCAAGCACCTCCTTTCAAGTAACTAACTCTCAAATATTTTTCACAAATATATTAGAGCCAAGTTAGCCTTTTCCAAAGAGTTTTTCATAAAAGTTTTTGCTTGCTCTCTAACTGTGTCACTAGGCCTAAATGCACATATGCAAAGTATTCCAACACCTAGTGGCACTAGATGACCAAATTGTCCAATTAGAGCTCCCCTCTTCATAGTACAGTCATCTATCCTAAATCTGATTACGAACTCTTTTTGCGTCTTGACCGGCAAAATAAGATCCTGATGTATACCTTTGCCTTGAGCCCATAGGGTTTTGTTTTTCTCTTTCTTCTTTTTCCAAAGTTAGAGCACTTAATCACAATTATGTGGCCATCTCCATCATCATGAGTGTCATCTTGCTCCACCTTGAATGTGAACCAACCATTCTCAATCACAACACTAAAGTAGAAGGTTAGTCCATTTGGTTATCTCAATTATCCAAAACCAAGCATAGAGCTTTCAATAGGGAGCAAGAATAGCAAAGGGGTCAATTCTTGAATTAGTTTGATGCCCTCCTGTGCAGCTGTTCCTTTATTCCTTTGTAGTTTTTTTTGTGTGTGTTGTCCCTGATGTAAAAAGTCTACATTACCTCCCTTAACTTTTGTGAAAGTCTGTTTTTCCTCCCTGAACTCTAAAACCGGGTAAACAACCTCCCTAAACTTTTAAAACCGTTCGTTTTACCTCCCTGACCGGTTATAAGCTGTTTTCAAAGGCGGTTTTGTCTTTTTTTTTTATTTATTTTGGTTGAATCTTTGAAAAATCATAGTAAATTACAGAAAAATCATAAAATGGAAAATCTAATTTTGTTGGACTCCACATGAGTAGATCTACACAGTGAACATAATATGGTATACTTTAGTACAATTTTTTCGCTGTAGCTTTAGATCTATGTTTATTGTAATTAATTCATAGCTGCAATTTCTATGGTCCAATTGTGGTGAAATTTTTATGGTGGAAAATTTTTTAGTATAGTTCAAGCATACAATAATTAGTCCACCATAAAAATTTCACCATAATTGAGAAAAACAGACTTTTACAAAAGTTGAGCGAGGTAATATGGAGTTTTTTCGTCCCTGATTCCCGATTGCTTGAGCAGGCCCAAAGCCCATCCCAGCTGTCCGGCATTCCAGCCTGATAGCCCACACCGAAGGCCCACTTATGTGACAGTAGAGTATGTGGTAATCAGCATATGGTCATGTTTCTCAAAAAAAAAACACATCGCATATGGTCATGCAGCACACATGTCAACATCTCTCGATCTGATATATGCAAGAACACGAACTATGCTTCAACAATGTAATAACTCTCTAAAATTTATTGTGCTCTTTAGTCGTTACATATGAGTTTTGCACTAATATTGGTATTAATTAATCCACATTCCACCCGACCGGCTCGATCTGCCTATGCAAAATGTGAAATCACATGCGTTTAACTCATATATATCATCCTTCAGCGAAGACACGCTGCTAGAACAGTCTCGCACCGTCAGCTGATGTACCACTTCATAATATTTGCCTCCCCCAAGCTCGCTCCACACATGCAACGTGTTTCAAAGAGCCATGTTGCATTCAAATATGTACGCATAAAGTTTCTATAATTAAAGAAGTGCCCCCTCCATTCCAAATTATAAGATATTCTAGATTTTCTAGAGTATATTAAGTGTAACAGCAAAAACTCTATATCTAGAAAAAAACAAAACGTCTTATAATTTAGAATGGAGAGAGTATCAAGGATACTCATCAGATAGTACATAAATAAGGAAAAAAAACTGATGTAACAAGGATCACGATCGATTCAAAAAAACACAAGGATCACGATGAACACAAAAAAATGTAAACTCAACGGCTAATTTAAGTGCCTTCTGCAAGAAATACATATATCCAACATATAATATTAACCTTATTTGGTTGACCATATATATAACCCTAAATCTATTACTATATTATTAGTGGAATCACATCGCGAAGGGGAGAGAATATAGGATATATAATTCTATAATAGTAGGCACATGAATACGCCCATTTCAATTTATCTCATATATTCCGTCCATTCCAAATTGTAACTTATTCTGGCTTACAGTAAAACTATTGTATCTAGAAATGCCAAAATAACTTACATTTTAGGAACAAAGGGAATACATAAATACTTCAAAATGTACATCCATGTTCTAATTGAGGTCACATGTTTATATGAGAATATTTTATTTTTATGTGCCCTAGCAGTTTGTACGAATATGCATTTAGCCTAATACTATCAAATCTGGCGTATTAGCTAATGATACATGTACCTGTTCTGAGTACCATCCAAGTTTACATAAGAAGTTAAGAATATCTAAGGGCAACCAAACATGTATAAACCGCACTGCACAAGTCTAGATACTAGACTAATATACAAGTGACCAAATAGACCCTATATACCGAGGAATCACCCTTTCTAGTAGCAGATTGAGTTTTTATGTAAATTTATTTGATGCCTTTAGCTTCGGTGCTATCGGTGCAAGTCGTGCATAACACATAGATCTTAAAAGTTATTGCTATGACCTCCATTCCAAACTATAGATCATTTCGTTCTGGTTTTTTTTCGATACACAACTTTTACTATATATCTAGACATAGTGTATATCTAGGTAAATAGTAAATAAAATGTATTTTATATTTAAAAATCCAGAATATCATATAATTTAGGATGGAGGAAGTAGATGTTAATAAACTAACAAGTGAATTGAGGTAACATCACATATAATTATGGTTTCTGGTCAAGCAAGGATGCTTTATATAGTACCCAAATATTCGTAAGAAAAATGAACATCCTTCATCGTAGTGTAGAAGTCATGCTAAGCAGGCATGTTTGAACAAAAACAAATTTAATTTTGAAACCCACTGGCTGTCGTGTATAAGTTGAGCAATCTCCGCTTTACAAGTGGATTGCAGCTAGTAGCTACATATATATATTATTACAATCTGCAAGATGAAACATGTCCCAGATTATAGCAATCCACACTGGCTAGATTGTTACAATCCAACCACCAAAGCAGCTAAAACAAACATGGCTAAGTTGTTTCATCGGTAAAACTGCATTGCATGCTAGTTTTCCTAATAAAGGATGAAAGGATAACACAGAAATCACATCAATTATTCTCACATGTATGTATCCTCGATCTCTTGACACATAACACAGGAGTTTTCTACTGCTAAAACACAGACGACACACAATCATCTTAAGACATCAAATCTCGTATGATGAGGGATACGTACATATGCAGTAGCAGGATTCGAGTTAATTTATTTCTTCATCACCATTAGAATGCAAGTTTTACTTTTCTTTGCGTCGTCATGTGGTTGACCCCAAAACAATGAAACAAAATCCAGATTTCAAAGCAAGAAAAAGGAAAAAAAACATGAATTAAGTCGGTAACCTATAACCAACGATTGGGTATATATAGCGCAGTTACGCACTCGCCTCCCTGACTCTTGGTCATAAAAAAAGCTGTTAATTAATTCTGAGAAATGCTGCACTTATTCCAAATCAATCTTGGAGGATCGGGTAACCGTCATAATGTGATGTACATGTGTACTGAACCGGTATATAGTTCCAAAAGAAAACAAAAAGTTACCGAATCTAGAAATGGCACTCTGGAATGGAATTCGTCTCTCTATATTATATCTATATTCTCATTGTACATAATATCGAGCAATTTACTTCTAATAGTTTTAAGTATTTACTAATTTGCGTTGTTGTCTGTACGTATTTTCATTCCACTAATAAGCTATGTTCATTCCAAATTGTAAGTCGTTTTGATTTTTTAGATACATAATTTCTTATATATACCTAGATATACAAACTATATATGTCTAATATATACATAATAAGTTAAGCTATATATTTAAAAAAACTAAAACAACTTACAATTTGAAACTAAAACGAATATATAACCAAAGAAAAACATCCCTAACAAATTAAGCATTTCATCCACTATAATAAAATAATAACAAAATGTTGATGAAACACATACGTTCTACGTTGTGTTATCAAGGACTTCAAGAAAAGTTCACCAAGAAAGAAAAAGCTCTGAAGACGAGTAGGGTAGCTCTCATTGAAGAGGTAAGTACGAGATGTCACGAATGGAACAGTGTCTCGACAGCGACCCTACCATTCTCCGGAGGCTGGAGCACAAATGTGTCACATCACCAATATAATGGCTGCTGCCGGCTAGCTATACTAAGCATACAGGACGGACAGTATGAACAGGATCTGCAGACTGCAGCGCTATCTAATCGTCCATCTCCTGTTAAGTCTCTGAATAATGCATGGATCGGGAGCACCACTGACCTGACAAGCAGAAAGGAGAATAATGTGACGATGATAAGCAGATCTGAGACGGGGAGTCCACCGGCGGTGTGCTTCCTTTGGAATTCTTCTCTCACTCTCATCAGTGTAGCGTCTTCTGCCATGGCGAAATCCAGAATCTAGAGATTTAATAGCTAGGTGGGTTACTGTAAAAGGGGAATTGGAAGAGTACTGGTAGTAGTAACATTCATAATCTCAAAATTGAGGAAAGCGAAACGGATCTGGTCAACAGCCACATACTCTCAAAATGATGAACAGCCACATAATCTCAAAATTGGGGAATTGGAAGAGTACTGGAGTATACCTTTCGAAACGGACGATGAACATCGAAGAATTTACCTTCCCGAGAAGCTGGCAGCAGGCGCAGGTAGTAACGGTTGGATCCCTTCCCTGCTTCCCTTGGAAATGATGAACAGGCTAGCAGCGCGCGGCTTGTCCGTACCAAGTGAATGGGAGGGAATCCGTGGTGGGAAGGGGAGGTACACGCGCGCCCCCAAAAGCTCAGATCCAGCATCCAGGCCGTACGTACGAACCGCCCAGAAATGGAAATTAATTCTGCGGACGACCGCCGGCCACCAACGCGGCCACGTAGCGCGGCCATCCGTTCCGCGGCATACAATGACACGGACAAGAAGGTGGGCGGTGCCAGCGCCGCGCCGGTGCGCGCGGTGATCACGACGGCTAGCTGCGGCTTCGATCGATCGGCAAGGCGGCCGGAGCGGAGGAGATCGAGGGAGGGGGAGTGGATGACAGATAGAGCAGTGAGCACGCGGCCGCGACGGCACATCCGCCGGTGCCGTTCCGCCCGGCCGTGTGCTCACTCTCTTCTGTCACCGCCCGCTGCCGCCGCCCGCCCGCCCGCCGGCCGATCGATAACCAGCGGCCAGCGCGGCCGCCCGCGTGTGGCCTGCGAAACAGCACCGCCGGCCGCCGCGATCACCACCGCACGGCCGCATGCGGCTACAGGCGAGGGGGTGGGTGGATGGTGAGAAAGGTAAGCGGGCTGGTGCCGGCTATATAGGCGCGAGCGCACCGGGACGGGACGGAGCGAGGCTCGATCGCTAGCTATGCGCCGCGCCGGCCGGCCGGGACATTCCGTGCCTGCTGGCTGGCAACTTGACTGCTAGGGTTCCGATCGATCGGGTGTGCACCGATGCGGTACGGCGCCGCTGCGCTGGCCGGGCCGGCCATCGGGCAGGCGTGCGTCGTGTGGCTAGAATTTTCGGCTCTTTCTAAAATCGGGCATATGCGTCGGTTTGGGCTGGCGTAAGCGTAACTCTCTCGGTCTCCTCCTTTCCTCGAAGCGATAAGCCGCGCTCGCCGCATTAAAGCTGCGGCGCGCCGTGCCGGTCCAGAGCTGAGCCGGGGCCAGTGGACCCTATCAGCGCGACACGGGGCGAAGCTTTGGCCAAATCTCGCTTGCTCGCCGGACGCCGGCTTGAGGATTGTGGTGTTTTCCCATTGGTTTTTTTTGGCCATCAATCACGTTCAGTTCACGTAGAAGTAGTAGAGCTAGCTGGCCCCGGCCGAGTTGTGTAACGTGGAGGCCAGGCTCCAGGGTCCGCAGCACACTTGTTGTGCTCCTCCTGCCGCTGCTTTTTACTCCGAGCGAGGAGTAGGTCAAGGTCAGGCACTGGCAGCTGGTCTGGTGATGAGTGGTGAGCTTTTGAAGGAACGCACGCGTCAGATGGTTTTCCCTTTTCTGGCCGCGTGACGAGAGGTCGGGGAGTTTAAAGCTGTGGATAATGACCCAGCCAGGCCTGCCTGCCTGACACGGCTCGTAAAGATGTCCAACCTTATCATCGCTCCGTGCCAACTCCCAAGTGGAGCAGTACATGCTGGTACTGCCGAACACCACATGTAAATTATCGGTGATCGTGGTTGGATGAAGCAGGGATGTGGTAATTCTCTTCTAGTCTTTTGTGTAAATCCTCACGCATGTGCTGGTGTGTGCTCCGTACTATTACATGTGTGGACTGTACTCCCTGGATGCCATAACGCCAACCAGTCGCCAGGCCATTTTACAATTCTCGCGCGTCAGCTTATCAGCAGAGTATACAGTGAAATCAAGGTGAAAAGAATCAAATTTATACTTTTTATTAATCGTCATCCAGCGTTATTTTAACGATTATATTTTCTTGGTCAATTACGTTGTCAAAGCACACGTACGGCCCTCTCACCGGGTGAGAAATCATCTGCCTTAAACTAAAATAGCTCGTGGGTGTCTATCCCCGTAGCTTGAGTTTTTTTTTTTACAATCGCTTAGCCGCCCAGCTGGTCTAACCGTGGCAGCCCACGGTGGGACCACTAGGGTGGCCTGGGCGCGGGAGCGGTATGTTTGTCTTGGGGGCCGCACCTGTGCATCCGGTGTGCACAGACTTGGCCCACCGGAGGGCCCACCTAACTGGAGTTATAGTGAACCTATTTTTGAGGCACTTTAGGCTTAAAAGGACAGTGGACGTGTCCAGTGTTGGGCCGGTGCTCACACCGGACTTGGACTTTCTTTGTGCGCTCTCTAACCTCTGAGGCCCCTCGGTGCAGGTAGCCATAGGGCATGGCAGCTGGTGACCGTAGGCTACGTGAAGAGCCAAATGATTCTTTCTCCCCCTCACCTCTATAAATAGTTGGAGGCACTGGATTGGGAGCCCTCTTGACCACTCGTTGAACCTCCCTCATCCCTCTAGAGTTGAGAAAAGCCTTCCACTCTCTCATGTTTGGCTGGGTGAAGAGCCAAACACATTTGAGAAAACAATTCACCTAGTGTATTGCGTTTTTTGGTTGCATCCTTGTGGCACCAGTGATTATTAAAGCCTGACGTTCTTGTTACTCTTGGTGATTGCTGCCACCTAGATGGATGGAGCTTCGGTGATTGGTGAGGTCAATTAGCGATTGTTTCTACCCCCAATGAAGTGATTGTGAAAGGTTCTTGATCCCACCTTGTGGAGTGCGAAGGGATACTCTAGTGTATTGCTCGTGGATAGAAGGAGGGCTTGTAGGATTATCCGTGTGCCGACAGCTAGTGACGCGGCGCTTCGAGCCGCCATCGTCCCTGCTCACTCTGACCGTCGCAAATGCTACATTTCCCTCACACTAACCATAGTTACCCCTCCACTCTCCGGTCGTTGTCGGCACAGCTCTATTCTCCGCCCACCGTTGATGCATGTGCTTGTGTCGTGTGGGGGCATATATGTCCCCTCCTGCTAATGTGCAACACCGCGCGACGCTTGCACCACACTAAGCCATTGCCGCCCGGCTTACTCCATGGTCCACCACGAGTAGTTGCTGCCCCGCTGTAGATGTGCACACCGTGTGGGTAGTTGCCTCACGTTCGAGCTATGCCAAATGGGACTTGGGAGAGCCCAACAAGCGGGCCTCGTAACCCCTTTGAGTAGGAATAAGATCCTTTTTTTTGTCTCTTCTCCACATAAGCAAAATGCTAAATTACCAAACACTACAAGAGAGAAACGTTTCATGTGAGAATAATGGAACCAATTCTTGTTTTTACTAGTAGTCTAGAGAAACAACCAAGATCTGATTTCTCCTAATTCTAGTTCTGGTTTGAAGAATCCAACGAGCTAGTCAAACGGTTCTATATAAATAAGTCTGAATCAAGAGAGAAACGTTTTAGAGAAAATCTGGATACAAAACATTTTTAGGAAAATCTAGACCCTACCAAACACACACTAAAACATGCAAAATTTTATTGTGGCCCCTCTCGGAAATACACTAATACCAAACAACGCTTGAACGGTCTCTTAAACTGAGTCCACACACATCAACAGTTTTTTTCCAATTATAAGCTATAGTAATCCACAGTGCAGTGTGATGGTAACTGTTCGATGGTTGGACCCCACGTACGCACACATTGTTTGGTACTTCCTTTATCCCAAATTATAATACGTTTGACTTTTTTAACATCAAGTTTGACCATTCGTCTTATTTAAAAATTTGTGCAAAACATCATTTTTTTTTGTTGTGGCTTGCTTTATTAATAAAACTTCTTCAAGAATGACTTAAGTTTGATTATATTTACATAATTTTTTGAATAAGACGAGTTGTCAAGCCTAAGATCAAAAATGTCGAACGTCTTACAATTTGAGAACGTCTTACCATTTGAGACGGATGAAGTAGACGTCTCTAGTGGTCTCGACCGACTCCTGACTCGAGAGTCACTCCAGTGTTTTCCAAGAGCACAGTTGTCTTGTCGAGCAGGTAGCTAGCCTTTATAGGCAAGCCACCACCCGTCTCCTTCCTCTAGGCTTTCCCGATTTGGTTTGTTCCTAATGGCAATCGAGAACATCACATGCCTGCATATACGGAGCGCACAAAAGGACACTGCCCATACTGTACGTTGCTGCAGTCTGTACTCTGTCTGGACTGCCCTACTAGATAGAAGATAAGCCCGGTGCTTCGAGGAAAGAACACACGGCCAAAAGCCAGCAGAGGTAGCTAGGCTAGCTGTCGATCGGGGACTGGTCGAGCCTTGCTAAACCATTAGTTTTAATCCAGCGGCGTTGCTTTAATTTATTTTTATATGGTTTAAGCACTCCTTTAGGCCATCATTCAGCAGAACTTGCCATTGGCCCATTGTGGATTTAAAATTTCGTCGATTAGGATAGATAAGTGCTACTGGTACGTACTTATTGATTCCTATTATAAGCTTTTTGTAGCATCACGCGGCCCATGACAGCTGCCGATCGAGATTGATCGATCTTACGAAGATCGATCGTGTTCCTTTTAAGGTAGGACGAACATAACCACTTCTGATTATATGTTGAAAAAATATTTGATGAGGTAACGTGCACAGATTGGATAGAGAAAAAAAAAACACAGATTAGGCCCGGGCTTGCAGCGCTGGAACAGCTAGCCGAGAAATTAGACGGTGCGGCGAAGCACGGGACCAGAGATGCTCCCTCCATCCAAAACAAATCAATTCCTAAGTTCCTCTATGAATAGAAAAGTGTGTCAAATAAATCTATGACATCAAATTAATATCATTAGATCATATATACCATATATTTTTCATTATATGATCATTTGATGTCATAACTATTTATACTTAATTTTTTCTATAAATTTGGTAAAATATAAATCATTAACTTTAGACAACTTTAGAAATTGAACTCTTCAGGGACAAAGGGAGTCGTAATACAAGCATCTATATGTATTATGTTCTCTCCATTCTAAATTATAAGTTGTTTTGACTTTTTAGATATATTGACAAAAGACAAAACAACTTATAATTTGGAATAGAGGGAATAGAAACCAAAAGTTGACTCTTAACTTCTTAAGTTACAACAATCATAAACCTTGGATGTGTATATCTACATGTTTTTGTCGTAGTTGTTGTTTAAATGTTTTATGTTAGAGTAAGGGTCGTGTGTAAAGCCCCTGTTAGAGATGCTCTTAACATCATACTGAAAAGCAATATTAAAAGGCCAATCTATTGATGTATCTTTTGTGGTCAAACATACACATATACGGAGTATAGTTTGAGTACTTGTTAGTCAAAGTTGATAATGCACATTTGACTTTTTAAAATTCAATAAGAACATCTTAGATTTTGAAACTGCAAAATAGTCATTTTGGTCCCTCAATTATTATCCGAGCCTCACTTTCTTCCCTTAACTTTCAAAATGACCATTCAATCCTCAAAATTTTGTTTTAGGCTTAGTTTCATCCTAGAAGTATCAAAGTGGTTGTTGTAATCTTTATAATTCTCTATATAATTTTGGTCAAGCTTGAGATGCAAACTCTCCAAAAATTTAGAATGCCCTGTTCGGCTGACTGATTTTTCGGCTGATGCTAATATTGATTTATTGTGAGAGAAAAATATTATTTCATGGCTGAAAAATAGCGTGGATAAGTTCAAGCGAACGGGGCGAGTCTAAAGGTTAAATTAAAGCATGCCTACTTACCTAACCAACCAACTTACTCGGGCGCAGTTAATGACCCGGATTCCTATACGAATACAAAAATACATACTCCTATTCCTATACGGATTCCCATACGAATACAAAAGTACATACGTCCGAAAGATGAGGGTTTTCGATCGAGGTCCTCCCCCTAGCTACTCTTGTATACTAAATCGATGAGGTAGCGTGGTCCATGCATGCATGGAGAGCTTTTCCGTCTTTCGAGCGGCGGGAGGCTCGCTTGCTCGGGCTCGGGCTCGGCTGATTCCTTTCCTGCACAGCACAGGCAGGAGATCGATCGACGACGCCAATACGGCTGCCAACTCCAACTTGTATATACTGGGCGAGGCGAGTACTCGACAGGTGTACCACCCGGTACAGTTTACTTTAATCCCGCGCGTGATTGGTCGGTCGGGCAGGTACGTACGTAGTGTGGGCACCACGCTAGCTAGCTCAGCGCATGGTCCGCTCGAGCTGTATACCACGCCGGCCGTCGTCACCTGCCGCACAGATCAGTACAGCTACTATTGCTATTGTACAACCTCTCCATGCACGAGACGACGCCCGCAGAGCCCCGCCCATCGTTGAGGCCACCACCACCACTAGAGATGGCAGCGGATCGAGTTCGGGTCGGATACCCGCGGGTTTCGGGTCCTGCGGTTTCGGGTTTGGGTATGGTTTTTCACCCACGGTTTTCGGTTTCGGTTTCGGGTTTGGTATCGGGTTCGGTTTCGGGTTTGGTTTTTCACCCGTGGATATCCAATGGATATCCGAAATAAATCATTTGGAATTAAAACTCATGTTTTATAATATGCTAATAATAACTTGTTTACTTAGATTATTAAATCTATTCAAAATTGACTCATGAAAATATTTATTATTTATTGCCTCTTATTTATATATGTGAATATGCGTATATTTATCCGCGGGTTTCGGGTATCCATTCGGGTTTCGGGTATCCGTTCGGGTTTTGGGTATCCGCGGGTTTAGTTTTGGTGATGGATTTCCACCCGAATCGGTTTTCGGTTCGGGTTCGGGTTTCTATTTCGGGTTTCGGTTTTGGGTGCACGGAGACTCCACCCGATCCGAACCCGACCCGTTGCCATCCTTAACCACCACCAGTGGCCGTCGGTCATTGCGGCCGGACGCGGTGAGTGTCTTGAGCCTTCTTTAGCCGTTTATTTTCAAGTAGCTAGCAGTATTTTTCTCTCGTAACAAATCAATCAACAATACTTTTCAGTGACGGAATTAGGGGGCTAGCAGGGGCGAAGACCCCCCTAACATCTGATAAATGTTAATGTAATAACTGTAGCAGTTATGATTTTCAAGTGAAGAAGAGACTGTATCCATGTGTTGTCTTGGTCTTGGCCCCCCCTAATTTGATCGTCTGGTTCCGCCTCTGGTACTTTCATCAGCTTATTTTTAGCCAAGCAAATAGGAACAGGCTGAAAGTTGCATGCGGCGACAGTACAGTGCAGGTGCAGCGCAGCAGCTAGCGCTGAGTGATCATGTCATGTGTGCCACTCCATGCAACTTGCAATTGGTGCTGGATGGTGGCTGGCCCATCCGGCATCCGGCATCCGCCTAGGGGATGGGATGGGGGTGGGGGATATTCACCGCGATTAGATCAGGGTGAGCCGGCCGGTGAGAGAGGGTAAGGTCCCCGGGGCCAGGGCAACGCGCCAACGCGCGTAGCGTATCTGAAAGATTCAGCGGCTGGCTGCTAGCCAACAGACAACCAACACCGCACCCAAGCCCCTGCATCAATCATACTGTACGTGCATGTGTGTGTGAACTGTGATTTAACACCGCATGCCCGGCCGGAAACTCACTGCTGCCGGCTTGTTTGGTTGCAGTCTACTCACTGTTGATGAACAGTTGGCACAGAGGGTGAAAAAAAGGCTTGCCTGTAAATTTCTTCATGTCCTGCCGACACAGCACTGGCATCTGTACGTTAGTTTGAGCCAAACTAGCTCAAAGGTCAAACCGATAATACTCCAACCGTCCTATAATATATGATGATATTTTGATTTTCGAACATCTTATTTGACTGTTTGTTTTCTTCAAAATTTTTGTATAAATAACCTAAACATTATTTATTTTGTTATGAATTATTCTATGATTAGAAATACTTTAATAATAGCTTATTATTTGCATAAAAAAATAAAATGAATAATCAAACATGATATCTAAAAGTCAAAAGCGTCGTGCATTTTGAGATGGGGAAGTATATGGTATAAGACTGTCTGCACTGGGAGATGGTAAAGCTCCCTGCAGTATCATATAGAGTAGAAAAGAGCTGCAGCGGCATCCTCTATATGCTACGCTATCATACAGAATCGGCCGCAATCCTCTATATTTGGCATGAGAGAGAGCACATAGTGTACGCTGCTGCCCACGTGCGTGTGAGAGAGAGCAGGGGAGAGAGAGCACGTATCAGCGCGGCCCCACTTGTTCAACGATAAAAAAATATTATAACTCACAGACCAAAAAACCAAATTAAATTCCAATTGCACCATTAAATTCGTTTCAATAAATCCTTCAAAACTAGATCTCACATGGATATATTTAGATAAAGTGATAAGTGGGTCCCACAGTGGATAGAGGATGATATAGATGATGAATGGGTGCGGAAGAATTGGGTATAGATGAGAGAATCTTGGTGACTAAGATGTATAGAGGATGAATTTAGACTACCACGAGTGCGGATAGCCTAATGTATGTGCTCCTTTATTTGTCAATAAGGGAATATCTGAAACAGAGACATATATCTAGCCCTTGTTTAGTTCCCAAAATATTTTTGCAAAATATTTCGGATTCCTGTCACATCGAATCTTTGGACACATGCATAAAGCATTAAATATAGATAAAAATAAAACTAATTATAAAGTTTAGTTGTAAATCACGAGACGAATCTTTTAAACCTAATTAGGTCATGATCGGACAATAATTGTCAAATAACAACGAAAGTGCTACAGTAGCACTACAGTTACATTTTGCAAAATATTTTTGGGAACTAAACAAGAGCCTAATTTATAACTATGCCACACTGTTGTACTGCTCTGTCACACTACTGTATTGTAATGCTAGCTTAACTACTGTTGTATCCTATCATTTTGTCCACACTACCCCCACTTTTATTCACACGTGAATTTTGCCTCAAATGAAGCCCCGTCCCGTCTCGTAGTCCTTTCGCTGCTGTCTTTGTCCGCGCCAGTTGACAGTAGGGCCAAAGCATAAATTCCTGCCTCAGTGGAGGGAACCTTGGCCTGGGTTAGATGCCTTCAAAATTTAAAATTTTTACTTTTCAGTCCCATCATATCAAATCTTTGAACATATACATAGAACATTAAATATAGATAAAAAATAATTAATTGCATAGTTTAGTTGTAAATCATGAGACGAATCTTTTGAGTCAAATTAGTCTATGATTGGACACTAATTGCTAAATACAAACGAAAGTGCTATATTAGCCAAATTCTAAAAGTTTTTACATGTAAACACACCCCCCTATGTGCGTTTGGTGCTCTCATTATCGCCACCCACCCAAATGTTTCCCATCACCACCATTCACCTCCTGTTTTCAGAGGGGAGAAATAAAGACTTCCCTCATCTAGGGCGTGTTTAGTTCCTGAAATATTTTGCGAAATGCTACTGTAGTACTTTTATTATTATTTGATAATTAGTGTCCAATCATGGCTTAATTAGGTTTAAAAGATTCGTCTCGTCCATTTCGTCTAAACTATGTAATTAGTTTTATTTTTTATTTATATTTAATGCTCCATGCATGTGTCTAAAGATTCGATGTGACGGAGAATCTACTATTTTTTTTTGAAATATTTTGAAACTAAAGGGCCCTAGAATCAAGAACAGTAGCCTCACTAGTGAGCAAAATGGCACCTTTTGCCCCCAAAGTGAATACAGACGTCAAGATAGCTGGTATGCATCGTGTGTGGGCCACCGATCGTGCCCTGGATCAAAGGGGGAACCTGGTCCATGCGTACGTTGCCTACCTTTATAGCCCAGCCTAGGAAGGTCACGCTGTTCCCAAGGGAGCCCATGATCGTAGCGGCTTCCCGCAGTCGCCGCGCACGTTGCGGCCCGCGATTCCATCGCGAAAAGCCCGCGCCTGGAGACGTCAGCCCGAGCGAGACTAGTAGGCTGCGGACGGCGGAGGCGGGACGGCCCGCTAGCTCCCACCGACCAGCACCCACCCAGCCATTCCTCAGACACATCAGCGCCTGAAATTTTACACACAAGCAAATGCCAGCAGAACTTAGCTTCCGTGAATCAGCCACAAAATTTTGAGAATCCAAATGAAAACCAGCAATATAGGGAGGATGGTTGAGAACTTGAGATTCTGCCCAGATAAGCTTGAACCAAATGGCGGATTTAGAAATCATTGAGCTATAGATTCCCTTGTCAAGACCAAACTAGGATCTACCAAAACTTGATTGTATAATGTGATAATGAGAATGATAAATGGAAGTAGAGAGCTATGCCTATTGGGGAAAAAAAACGAAGGGACGTGAAATAGGGTTCAGTCTCGTCCCTCATTGCCGGTGAATGAAAATATATCGTGCACTGGTACTGCTTCTGAATTCACTGCGAGTTAGAGCATATCCAACAATGGCTTCTAGAATACGACTTTTACTTAGGATTTGAGTGTTGTCTGTACTTTTGAGGGTTTTGTTTTTAAGCTGAACTCCAGCAATAACCATGAAACACATGGTCCCTTTTTTTAGCCCACATGTCAGTCACATAACTTTTATTCCTTTCAATTTTTTCTCTGATTTAATATCCCCTGCTTTCTGTAGCTGCTATGCACTGCACAGGGAGGCGGCTGTCGTTGGGATCCAAGCTGGGAGTCACATCGGGGAGAAGGAGGTCGCGATGGAATAGATGCAGGATCGAAGCAGCTAGGGAGGGGCCGAGCTTGGTAGGGTGGGCACATCGAGAGGAGAGGGAGGCGTTCCTGGAGGACATGCTCACACCGAGAGAGGTGTTCGCGTTGGGGGTGGATGGATGCCGGCAATGTGACAGAGTCGGAGGGGGGGAGTAGCCCCACTGGTGAAGGGCGTATAGAAAGGCCCAATGCGGACGCCGTGGAGGAGGGAGGCCACGACGGAGTGATCCCAACGCTAGGTCTAAGGCCTAGGCTGGCAAAGTGGGGCAGACATAATAGAAATCGGTCGAACAATAGAAAATCATATGGGGGCAAGTTTCTAACATGAAAAACAAATTTAGGAACCCCTCGAATCCTAGAAATGAGGGTTTGAGGTTTGGAATCAAGAGCCTCCTACTTTTAAGAGACATGAACGTTTTTATTTTATTTTACTTTGCCTTTGTCTCTCAACCCTAAAAACAAGTAAGGATTGGTTTCCGTCCTTGCTATAAATGCTCTTATTGTGGGTAACCGTTAATGTTTTATACGTGGCGAAAAAGGTAAGTAAACGACAACCGTACGATGCCCAATAAACGGTTCCCACCGCATTTCACCCCTTCCAAAAAAAACGTCAAAGCTTTCAGTCACAGTACGGATTTTTTAAAATCAAGTCACAATACGGTTTTATTCAGTAGTGAGACTGAATGGCATTCAGACTTACTCGCCTGAACCTGACAGAGTCGGTCGAGGCGTGCTGCTACAGCAATTACAATGCTCGTCGCAAGCTCGCTCGGACGCCGGAGGCTCGACGCCTCGGCGGCCCACCGACCCGATTCCCGCGGAACCGACGGCTTGACCCACTCATCAGGATAAAGGGCCCCGTGTTACGTCGTCGCGTTGTCTCTCGTGTTCCGGCTTCCGGGACCCCGTGTGCCCTGCACCGCCGGTGCGTGTACGATGGCAAGGCGTGCACGTAGTGGACGTGGTAGGCTGCACAGCACACCTTTTTTTTTGGGTGGATTTATTCCCTCCCTAAGATCAGCCGGTATACTCTGCCCGGCCGTTTCACCGACTGAACCAAACCATCCGTTCAGATCCAATGATGCTTGGACTCTACCAGAGTAGCCCAGCAGCTGTGGAGTACAAGAAATCTATTTCTACTGCGTGTCGATGGTAGCCAGGTAACGTGGCAACAAGCCCTCTCTAGTAGTATCATACCATACTCTTTTCTGTCTGAGGAATGACAGTTGCTTCCGGTGCTGAATTCCGAACCACTCCTGCACACTCACGAGCGCCGAGCAAACGATTGCTTGCAAGGTTCCTCCCCCGGCCGTCCTGGCAGCCATCCAGACCTGGGTGCCGGCTCTGGGCTCTTGTTGTTGTTCCGTTAGTTACCCAATCTAGGGAGGCCGTCCGTCCACGCACGAGCACGACGGGACAGAGATTGATATGTGCAAACAACTTCCACCACCACCGTTTCCTGCGAGACCCACGCCACGCAGATAGGAGTACATTTACAAGACACCCGTCGGTATGTCAGGACGGATTCCATTTCCTTCAGTAGGTACGACGAACGAAAGGGAGGTTTTAGCTGCACACGGCGCGCCGGCGACACCGCCGTGGTGCTGGTGACTTACGTTTCAAGCGAAAGCATGCCTCAGGTATTGTGTCGGATGCGTGGTACGTACCAACCCTGAGGCCAAATGCTCACCCGCCGGCTGCTCACCGACGAAGCATGGTCCATGGAGATTTGGAGGATGCTCTGCTCTTCGTCAGTGGCGGTGAGCTCGACCCCTGAGCTCACTGCTTAACGATTAAGGGTACGTGCTATTGCTTTCCAAAAGCAGTTAAGGTTGCATCAAAAGCATAAACACAGGGGGCTAGATATGATTAAGTGTTCATGTGGATCTAGCCTGACTTCTTTAGCGGGGAGCTTGACAAAGTACAAAAGGGGATGGGATGAGATGAGATTGTCAGGCCGATGAGTGGATAAATACACTGCTGGGGCAAAAGAGAGAGATCTGAACATGATCTGCTTCTTCTTTCCTTTTTGTTTCTTTCCTTGGGGAGGTGGACAAAGACAATTAGGGAGCCAATTTTTGCTCCTGTTTTTCTGAGGGAGGACACGTTGAGTGAAGTTCATCATGGTAATAACAATGTATAATGTAAGAGAAATGCTAGCGTACGGACGTCCGATCGGGAAGAAATCCGTTGCACGCCTGACAAGCCCTTGCCCCGACGCCTGACCCACCCCCATCCGCGCACCCCGCCCCCATCCCCCTCCATTCACCCTGCCCCCATCCCCATCTGTTCGCCTCGCCCCCGCAGGAGCACCCCTGCCCCGTCTTGCCCCCGACCATCAGCCCCTAGCGCGGCGCACGCCACGTCCGCCGGCCACTGGCTCGCCGCGCCCTATTCCCCGCCCCCCTGACTCTCCGAACTGTAGGAAACACGTGCAACTTGAAACACTTAATGCAACATACATCTAAAATAGATAAAATATTTGAAATATACACTTGCAATATGTGTGTGAAAACATATGCAACATCCAGATAGAACACTTGCTCCAACAAAAGATTGAAACAGTGAAATATTTTAGACCATACTATTGTAACATATGCAACATCCAGATCAAGACGCTTGCAACATACTGTTGATGCAAAAGTAAATCTGCAAACACAAAGGGCTAATACCCGAAATCGATATCCAAAGCGTGCCAGTCGATTTGACCTGTTAATCGACAAGGATGCAGATACGAGCACTTTGGTCCTGACAACAGCGATACGCCCGGAAGTCACGGCCAAGAGGTACTCACGCGGAACTCGAGGATCGACAAAGATTGCACTTAGAGCAATGCAACTCGCCGAATCGATGAGAACTCGTAAAAAGGAAAAATATGCAAATTGACGAAGTCGCCGAAAAGTAGATGTAAATAAGAGTAAAAGCTGGTTTTTGATGTATTGATTGATTCTCTATTACATTGCCCTTCACTCTATATTTATACCCTGATCTATAGAAACATAACCAAATACGACTAGGACACTAAATCCAAGTCTAAGGAAAAGAACATGACTTTGACACAACTCAGACTCTAGTAATCGTAAACAAGGAAATCAACTCCTATTTTATTCCATAGTCCGCCTTAATCACGATGGTATTCTTATCGACATCCTTTTCACCAGCGCAGCCCTTGTTCCATCGGCAGCAACCTTCGATCTCCTTTCATCGGTACATTCCCTGTTTCATCGGCTGCAGTCTCCATACCTTCCTTCATCGGTACATTCCCTTATCTTATCGGCAACAGTCTTCAAACCCTCTTCCTCGGCATCGGCAATAACACCCTTGGCCTCATCGGCAACATTCCAAATTAAATTCATACACTGTCACCGCTTAAAAAACAAACTTATTCTCCTTAGCTATCAATTTACACGGTAATCTTTCCTTTGCCGATTAACCTTTCCTGATCATCTTGACACGTGCTAAAAACGGTGTCAACACATGCCCCCCAATTTCGGAGTATAAGATACTGATGCTCCGAAATTTACTCCAACTGATCCTTGCTATTATTTCTTTAATCCATTCTCCAAGCACGACATGATTTATTACCACATTCAATCAAATCTAGATCCAATCCATGTATCTCAATATATATCGCATTTTTCCAACCTTCTTTGCCTTAACTACGGTTGAGATACCAAAATAGCAATCCATCAACAATATCTTACCACAGCGCATCATTTTTAGAACTGAAAAAATCTTGTATCAAGATATCCTTCAAGTTATGATTACTTGCCGTCAAATCTTCTGTACCATTCCTTGATTGTCGTGCGAACAGTTACCATATCCAACTAAACCACCTTGATTCATCCGCATACGGCATAGAGATAAGTCAAGAATACCCCTACCCCAAATAACGTATAAATAGATTCCTCCGAGCTGTTCATCTTCTACCTTCAAACTCCACCCTTTAGCCTTCTCACTCCGGCGGCAACCCTAACCAACGACCACGCGTCTTCAACTCATCAGAACCATCATCATCTTCAAGTTCCCAGCTTGCGCCCTCATCCTCCTTAAGCAATGGCTGTTAACTTCGACGTCCCTGCGGTTTGTTCTTCCTCTCATTACTTCTATTTTAATCCTTTCGGTTTCCTACGAATTCTTACAGTCGACATCTTTCTTTCTCTTTCATTTTCTTGGTTCTTCAAACCTAGGAACTTCGCAACACATTGGTGATTCCAACCCATCAACCTCCCCTTCATTGCTTAGGTCCGATGGGCAACCCAGATCCAACTGATTTGATTAATGCAGAAGCCAATCGCATTCCCTTCAAATCTCAGAATTTCTCTTTGAATCTGTGGAAAGACACATTCCGTTCTTGGCCCAAACCCACCAAAGGGTGGAAAAACTGGTTTTTAAGGGTCAACAGATCAATGCAAGTGTTCTGGGCAGAGCGGAAAATAGATCAATGTATCAGGCTGTCCATTGCCGATATGCAGAAAAATGAATCCATGATGATAGCTGCTGCTCAGTTCTGGTCTGACACCACCAACACCTTCATGTTCGGTCATGGCCCATGCGCTCTCACTCTTGCCGATTTATACATGCTCACAGGTTTAGACATCTCAACTGTCGATGAAGGCCATATCTTCGGCAGAAAAGCTGAATACAGAATAACCACACGCAACATCGGTGGTTGGACAGGATATATCCAGGAGTACCAGAAGACTGGCACCGTCAATCAAAGGGAGCATGCCACATTCCTGAATATGTGGCTAGAAAAGTTTATTTTCTGCGGACGATCGGTAGGACCAACTAACGCCTTCCTCCCAGCAGCAGAACTCTTGGCCAACGGTGTCAGATTCCCACTTGGCCGATATCTTCTGAGCTCAACCTACCATCTCCTCCACCAAGTATCCCAGAAGCTTATACTTAGCGAACCCATCGACAATCTGGGAGGCCCATGGTGGTTTGTTAATATGTGGTTAAACGCTCACATGCACAAGCGTTTACAGTAGGATCTCTTTGCTCAGGAATTCCCACGAGAGATTCCCGAAGAATACGTCCTTAGGGATGATGAATCGGCAACACGGCCCCCTCTCAACTTCGGTGAAGCAATCATCGTCCTTCCCGGAACAGAAGCCAATGAGGATCAAATCGGCAGATTTTTCCAAACTTTCTACCATGGCCTCCCTCGTGACCTCAGGGCTTGGGTGCCTTATATTGACGAGGATAACAAGTTCCCCCTCCTCTTCAATTTTGTCGATAGTGATCTGAACCAAGACAATGATCTCATGATGGCCATCATCACCCCCAGAGCAATCCCAGTCAACACATTTGGCAGCGGGAAAGCCTCCCACATTACTTATTAATTTTATAATCCATCGGCAGTATCTCGCCAGCTGGCCTTTGGGCAATTGCCCATCAAACTGTGCTATGCCGATGTGATTAAACCCAGGGAAATCATCACCTCCTGAACTGAATGGAGCAGGATAGTAAGACTTGCTCCTGATGCCGATATTTCAAACGTCGATCTCTCCGCCTGGTCACCAGCTTCTTTCATAACAGAATCATATAAGCAATGGTGGCAGGAGTGGAAAGAACAGCTATTTTCAACGTCTGTTCACACATATCGGCACCAGATCGACCCTGATTATGCTATTCCTGATAATGCAGTAAGTTCCTTTCAACTTTTGTCCCTTTCCTTTCTTTTATTATATGTATCGGTAACTAACCTTCCTTGAAACAGGCTGACGATCCAGTTCCACCGATAAGTAAAAGCGGAAAACCCTTCAATCTCCATCCAGCCTCTCCAATTTCAGCAATCGGTTACAACGCCCCCACCCTGGAAGCCTTGACCTTCCAAAGGGCTCGCACTAAAATTGGCACTTCTAGACCAAGATTAGAAACATCCAGGGCGTCTCCAAAGGCCGCTGCTTCAAGCCTGATCAAGGCTTTTAAGGTATCAATCTTGTTTACTCTCTTTTCTGCCGATACACTTTATATTTAACATACAATTACCAGGGTGTACAAGCTGCAGCTGGATCATCATCGGCAACTTTACCAAGCACCGCAACTTCTACTCCTCCTTCAGAGGTATTCTCTCATTATTTTTATATTTCTCCATTAAACATACAATCTTATACCTGTTTTTGCAGCAACAAATGGATATATCGGTAAGCACACCGATCATCCAAGCTCCCCAACCAACAAATGTTGATGCCCCTCAGCCAGTTGTTGTTGAAGCACAACAAAAACGTAAAGCTTTGACTGATGCTGAGGCTCAACAGAAACGACAAAAGCCTACACCAGCCCCTGCGTCTGCTTCAACACCCATCGACCAGCCTTCTGAACAGACTGCTCCTGCTCAAGATACATCATCGGCAATTGTACTTCAAGGGCCGACTACCGATGTGGTCATAGAAGACATTCCATCGGCATCTTCTGCCGATCCTTCACACGACCCTCTACAAGCCGCTCCCTCAAGCCAAGCTCAAGAAATTGCCCTGAAGCAGGTAAACCAATCAACTACTTGGTTTATTATATCCTCAAATATCATAAACAAGATTTCTAATTGTCTTTATCCCATAGGAACAAGACTCTCCCGATAGCTTATTCTCTTTCGCTATCGATGTTTCTGATGACGACGGAGAAGAAGCAAGCTCCTCCCTAGCGTTGGGAACAATTTCATCAGATACCTATGGCAAACTGGAAATCCTTCTAAACCTGCTACAGCAAGACACTGCCCAATTGGTGATCGACTCGGATCCTGCGAGGTCTATCTTCAAAGCGATTCGCGGCCAAGTCCCCGCTAATATTGAAGAAATCATCTTTCCAGCAGTCCATCTGGAGAGCAGACAGCTTCAATACCAAAGGGCCGTTCATCGTATCGCTGACAGAGCAGCTCAATCTCAACTTAAAGAAGAAATGCTACAACTGAAGCAAACTGCCGACGAGAAGCACAAGAACATTAACAATTTGCAAGCCTCCAGTGCCGATATCAGACAGAAAATCTCAGATCTATCGGCAAAGAAAGCAGCTCTGCTGGCTGAGCTGGAAAAGGTTGAGACAGCTCTGACTCAGGCCAAACAAGAAGAAGACCAGCTTCCTGACGCCATTAAAGGCCTTCAATAGGAACGAGATGCTCAAGCTCGCAAGGCCTTGGCCTTGAAAAAGAAAATCAAGCCTGTGGAAGGAAATGCCGATGAAGATGCCAAAGAGCTAAAAGAGGCCGATGAAATTCGCCTGCGTGCGATATCAGCCATCCAGGCTTTGTTAAATTAGCGCATCGGCACATTTGATACTTTGTTTTGACTCCAGCCGATAGGATTGTTATCGGCAACTATACTCTTTATGCATCTATCCAGATACTAGGGTAATATTTCTTTAAATATTTTCCATTTAACGCTCTGGTAAATACAACTCCTTCGAGAGTTTCAAGAATATACGCATTACCAGGAACAGACTGATTTATCCGATATGGACCTTCCCAGTTAGGAGACCATTTGCCAAACTTAGAACTTTTAGTCCCAATCGGTAAAATCAATTTCCAGACTAATTCACCATCGACAAATTCCTTTACTTTCACTTTCTTGTCATACCACTTAGCTACCCTTTTCTTATTCTCCTCAATATTAACCAAAGCTTTTAACCGATGACCTGATACATCTTCCAATTCATCTTTCATAAGAATATCATAATCATCGGCTGTCAGTTGATCCTGAAAGCGCATTCGCCTAGAACCAATCTTAATCTCCCAAGGTAATACTGCATCGTGTCCATACACCAATTGATAAGGTGATACCTTGGTTGCACCATGACATGCCATCCGATATGACCACAAAGCCTCATTTAATATGGTATGCCACTTTTTAGGATATTCTTTGATCTTGCGCTTAATAAGTTTGATAATTCCCTTATTAGATGCTTCAGCCTGGCCATTTGCTTGGGCATAATATGGTGAAGAATTCAAAACTTTAATTTCCATACTTAAAGCAAACTCATCAAATTCACCTGATGTAAACATAGTGCCCTGATCGGTAGTAATGGTTTGAGGGATGCCAAATCGGTAAACAATATGCTATTTCACAAAATCAATCATGTTAGCTGATGTTACTTTTTTCAAAGGTATTGCTTCAACCCACTTTGTGAAATAATCGGTAGCAACCAGAATAAACTTATGCCCTTTACTCGATGGTGGATAAATTTGACCGATGAGATCAATAGCCCAACCCCTAAACGGCCACGGTTTAATTATGGGATTCATAGCCGATGCGGGTGCTCTTTGAATATTACCGAATCTTTGACACTCCTGACATCCTTTAAAATATTTAAAACAATCCTCAAGAATAGTCGGCCAATAATATCCATTTCTTCTGATCATCCACTTCATCTTAAATGCTGACTGATGAGCCCCACACACTCCTTCATGAATTTCACTCATCAGGCTTTTTGATTCCTCTATGCCAACACATCTGAGTAAAACTCCATCTATGGTACGGTAATATAATTCATCATCGAGGAGTACATACTTTGTCGCTTGGAACCTTACGCGTCTTTCAACCTTTTTAGATGGATTCTTTAAATAATCAATGATTTCCTTCCTCCAGTCATCGGCATCAGCCTCCAATGTCAATGCTTCTTGAACAGGTTGATATTCTGAAGCATGCTGAGCCAATCGGTTAGCCTCTTCATTATACATCCGAGAAATATGCTCCGGATGAAAACTCCTAAACCCTTTTAATAATTCCAAACACTTTTTATAATATGAAATTAGAATTTCACTTCGGCATTCATAAATCCCAATCAACTGATTTATAACTAGCATAGAATCACCAAAGACCTCAACAGCATCAGCCTGTATTTCTTTAAGCAATTCTAACCCTTTTATCAGGGCTTGGTATTCAGCTTGATTGTTTGTCGATGTGGCGACGATCGGCAATGAGAATTCATACTTCTTCCCCTGAGGAGAAATCAACACGATGCCGATGCCTGCCCCTTCACCACAAGTAGACCCATCAAAGAAAAGTGTCCATGGAGCAACTTCCAAAGAATCCACCGTGTTGCAATGTTGAGTAACAAAATCGGCCATAATTTGTCCTTTAACTGCCTTAGCCGATTCATAACGTAAGTCAAATTCTGATAACGCTAAAATCCATTTACCAATCCTACCATTTAATATCGGCATATATAGCATATATTTGACCACATCATCTTTGCATACGACAGTACACTCAGCCGATAGTAAATAATGCCTCAACTTACTACAGGAAAAATATAAACATAAGCATAATTTCTCAATGGCCGAATACCTGGTTTCAGCATCTATTAACCGTCTGCTCAAATAATAGATAACACGCTCTTTTCCTTCAAATTCTTGAATAAGAGCTGAACCGATAACAGTATCTTCAGTTGATAAATATAATCTGAAAGGTTTTCCATGCTAGGGTGGAACTAACACTGGAGGATTTGTTAAATAACTTTTAATCTGATCTAAGGCCAATTGCTGTTCATCCCCCCATTTAAACTCCTGATCGGCTTTCAATTTCAATAACGGACTGAAAGCCTTGATCTTGCCTGACAGATTAGATATAAACCTTCTGATGAAATTAATCTTACCGATCAAGGATTGTAATTCAGTCTTATCGACAGGAGCAACAACCTTGTTGATTGCCTCAATAGATTTTCTACTAATTTCAATGCCCCTCTGATGCACCATAAAACCTAAGAATTGTCCTGCCGATACACCAAATGCACATTTATTGGGATTCATCTTTAATCCATATTTTCTTGTGCACTCCAGTATCTTTCGTAGATCGGTTAGATGCTTTGTGATGTCTCCAGACTTAATCACTATGTCATCAATGTAAATTTCTACCAAGGTGCCGATATATTCATGGAAAATAAAGTTCATAGCTCTCTGATAAGTAGCACCGGCATTTTTCAAACCAAATGTCATAACTATCCACTCAAATAATCCCACATGACCTGGACATCTAAAAGCAGTCTTGGAAATATCTTCTTCAGCCATGAATATTGGGTTATAACCCGCATTTTCATCCATGAAACTAATAATCTGATGTCCTGCTGTAGCATCAATCAACAAATCAGCAATCGGCATTGGATAACCATCCATCGGCGTGGCCTTATTAAGATTCCTGAAATCAATACAAACACGGAGTTTTCCATTTTTCTTATATACAGGAACCACATTAGAAATCCACTCTGCATATCGACACTGCCGAATAAACTTTGCCTCAATTAACTTGGTTATTTCGGCCTTAATATCAGGGAGTATATTAGGATTGCATCGGCGAGCCGGCTGCTGATGTGGCCGAAATCCAGATTTAATCGGCAACCGATGTTCAACTATAAATCGGTCTAATCCAGGCATTTCAGTATAATCCCAAGCAAAACAATCTTTATATTCCTTTAACAAATCAACTAGTTGTTGTTTACACTTGGAATCTAACTTAGAGCTAATAAAAGTGGGCCTTGGCCTATCGCCTTCACCAATATCTACTTCTATTAAATCATCTGTCGATGTAAATCCCTGACCTAATTTTCCATCATCGGCAAATCTATCCATTAAAACTCTTCTTCAGAACCGACTGCTTGGATCGGTAGAATTTCATAATCAGCAATCTTGAGGAACTCTTTTTCCCAGGCTTCTCCCGATATGCATTTGGTTCGTTCATAAGTATCTGATTCTGCCGATGCAATGATATAAGAAGAGTCCCCAGGAACAACCTCAATCTTATCTCCAATCCATTGTACCAGACATTGATGCATCGTAGAAGAAACACAACAATTAGTATGAATCCAATCCCTTCCTAAAAGCAAATTATATGCACCCTTGCCATTAATAACAAAGAAAGTTGTCGGCAAAGTTTTACTACCGATGGTCAACTCAACACATACTGCCCCTTTAGTTGGTGACACATTGCCTTCAAAATCCTTTAGCATCATATCGGTTTTAGTTAAGTCTTGATCTCCCTTACCAAGCTTCCGATACATCACATAAGGCATAATATTAATCGCAGCTCCTCCATCAATAAGTATCTTAGATACAGGCTGCCCATCAACTCTGCCTTTTACAAACAAAGCCTTGAGGTGTTGTCTCTCATCATCAGCAGGCTTCTCAAAAATAGCCATCATTGGATCTAACATTAATTGAGCTATCTGATCAGAGGAAACAGCCTCTTCTTCACTGTCAGACAGAGCCAAAAATTCCATCGGCAACATAAACACCATATTGACATCTGCCGATGGACCTTTATCCTTGTGCCTTATCTGCCACTGCTGATTACCAGATTTCTCATTGGAGGGACTTTCTTCTTGATATAGATCTTTTTGACGATCCCGCTGCATTTTTCTCTTCTGTGTCTTTATCAAACCTTCTGGACACCATTGAGGAAGCTTAGTTTTCCAAACTGGCTGATAAGTCCTAGTTGTCTCCACACGACGTATATTAGGATCCCTGTAAAATATTTCTTCATCAGGAACTCTTGCATTTGCCATCTCTTCGAGTTCCTCTTGGTTCCTTGGAAAATATGCAACGCGTTTACCAAGCCTTTCGTGCACACTGAGCCTGCCCCCCAGCCGATCATGTACTGATGCTCTCCTTCTGATCGGCTCATTAATGAGCAAACCTTGATTACCAGATTGGAACCTTCTTGCAGGATAATTAACTCCATAATAGCCATTGCACTCTGGACAATTTTCAACAGTAGGTAACTTAATACCTTCTTCCCAACAATGAATAAAAAACGGACAATTCCAATGATCCTTATGCCGATTCCATTCTTCTTGACGCCTTTCCACTTGTTGTCGTCTATACCGATCCCTTCGCTGACGCCATCCTTCGTGTTGTCTTTGATGGGTAATCACGATGCCAGATCGAGGAGGCCTCCCAGAACCGTCACTCTCCGTCAATAGCCCCTTGCCTTTTGCATCATCGGTAGTTATCCGATGTTGAGGATCTACTAATGCATTCTTTTCAGCAGCTTCCGATGTCAACACCTTAATTTTTCCTTTAGCATCCAACATATTTGCTGGAAAAGGATGTTGATCAATTTTCATTGGCTTTTGAATCTTGGAATTGCCAAATTTTATCCTGCCAGACTCAATAGCTAACTATAATTGCTGTCTAAACACCTTGCATTCATTGGTACTGTGTGAAGTTGCATTGTGCCACTTGCAATACAGCATATGCTTCAACTCTTCTACCGATGGGATCACATGATTGGGTGACAGTTTAATCTGGCCCTCCTGAAGCAAGAGATAAAATTTTTTATCGGCTTTGGTGACATCAAAAGTAAACTTTTCTGGCTCTTTGTGACCAAAGGGACAAGATATCAGCTTCTTATTCTTAACCCATTCTGCCAAACCGATAAATGGTTCATTATCTGAATCAGAATCTTCTGCCTCTTCAACAAATGAAACTTTCTTGTTCTAATTTCTCTTAGGTTCAAAAACCCTAGTGTCTTGATCAGAAATCCTTTGCACTAAATGACTTAGGCTTTCGAACTCCTGAGAAGCATATCTGTCCTTTAGGTGTGGTAATAGTCCCTGAAAGGCTAAATCGGTGAGCTGCCGATCATCCAATACCAGACTATAACATTTGTTCTTTACATCTCGTAGCCTTTGCACGAAGCCTTCTACCGATTCATCATTGCGCTGTTTCATCTTTACCAAATCGGTAAGCTTCTTTTCATGAATTCCAGCAAAGAAATACTTATGAAATTGCTTTTCCAGATCAGCCCAGGTGATAATAGAATTTGGCGGTAGTGAAATAAACCACGTAAATGCTGATCCGGATAGAGATGACGAGAACAGACGAACTCTCAATTCATCTCTACAAGCTGTCTCTCCACATTGAATAATAAAATGATTAACATGCTCCATGGTTGATGTATCGTCTTGTCCAGAGAATTTAGTGAAATATGGCACTTTGTAACGATTTGGGAGAGGAATTAAATCATATGCTGGAGGATACGGAGTCCGATAAGAATAGGTATTAACCTTGGGTTTGATCCCAAATTGATCTCTCATAACTTCTGCTATCTTATCGGTCCAAAAAACATCGACATCTTGCTGACGATATGGTTGAATCTCTGCTGGAGGTATCTGTTGATACCCTTCTGCATACCTTTGTTGCCCACGATCTCCAGCAATTGGCATATTTGCTACTAACTGTGGTCCATTAACCTGCTGAAAAGGATTCATCGGCTGAGCTGCCGATGCTTGATTCTGAAAACCAGCATGCATGTGACCTTGATGAATTCCTGTGACTTGCTGACTTGGCTGAACTGTATGTTGAGTAGGAAATTGCCCTGACCAATTGTTAGTATTCATCGGCACAAAGTTTGCCGATGGCTGGTAGCTTGTTGGCATTGCTGGATAATTACATTCAACTTGAGGCATAACCTGGACTCCAGGTTGACTGGTGATAGGAGCCTTCTGCTGCATCGGTAACAAATTTACCGATGGACTTGAACTAGATGTTTGACCCAGAGGCGCCTGAAAACTTCCTAGACTTGGTTGTACAGCAGTTGTATGATATTGAGGTGCTTGGACTATTGGCAAACCAGCCGATGGCATAGGATTTTTTCCCGCTGCGTCAAACACTTGAGGTAATCCATGATTAAAAGTAGATGGCTCCGGAGGCATACCATATCCCCACCAATTAGCAGGAGTTTGATTACTCTGTGGTGTCGGACCCGATAAAGCTGATGCTGATAAATCTGTACCAAGTTGAACTCGTCCTGATAATGCTGAATCTGGACGCACCGGAGTAGACTGTGCATTAGATAATCCTGCTGATACTGGAGGAGAAGAAATCTCTATACCCGCAACGGCTGTAGGAGCCGATGGAGCAACAGCAGATGCTGCTTCTGGTTGATGATAAGCAGGCCCAACGTAATGATGTGATGCTTGCCCTTCTTTGAAAGTTCGAATCACAGCATTATGAACAGTATTGGACATCACATTGGAGTGATTAATTAAAGCATGATTCACCGCAGAATTAACCATCTCTTGAAGTTTACCAGGATTAGAATCAAAGGTAACCTGCCGAGGCAACGGCAAGTCCTGCTTCTGGATGACTTGTCCACTTTTGTTCACGCTGAATGACTTCAAGCAAAGCTGTCTATATTCTTCAATAGCCCTCTCCATAGCCTGCTTCTGATCGTCCTTAAGATCTTCTTCTGTTACTGTGATGATATTCCCAGCATCGATCTCATGATTAGGCATCTTGACTAGATCTGTCCCATCGAGCGTGCCAAAAGATGTGTTGATGCAAAAGTAAATCTGCAAACACAAAGGGCTAATACCCGAAATCGATATCCAAAGCGTGCCAGTCGATTTGACCTGTTAATCGACAAGGATGCAGATACGAGCACTTTGGTCCTGACAACAGCGATACGCCCGGAAGTCACGGCCAAGAGGTACTCACGCGGAACTCGAGGATCGACAAAGATTGCACTTAGAGCAATGCAACTCGCCGAATCGATGAGAACTCGTAAAAAGGAAAAATATGTAAATTGACGAAGTCGCCGAAAAGTAGATGTAAATAAGAGTAAAAGCTGGTTTTTGATGTATTGATTGATTCTCTATTACATTGCCCTTCACTCTATATTTATACCCTGATCTATAGAAACATAACCAAATACGACTAGGACACTAAATCCAAGTCTAAGGAAAAGAACATGACTTTGACACAACTCAGACTCTACTAATCGTAAACAAGGAAATCAACTCCTATTTTATTCCATAGTCCGCCTTAATCACGATGGTATTCTTATCGACATCCTTTTCACCAGCGCAGCCCTTGTTCCATCGGCAGCAACCTTCGATCTCCTTTCATCAGTACATTCCCTGTTTCATCGGCTGCAGTCTCCATACCTTCCTTCATCGGTACATTCCCTTATCTTATCGGCAACAGTCTTCAAACCCTCTTCCATCGGCATCGGCAATAACACCCTTGGCCTTATCGGCAACATTCCAAATTAAATTCATACACTATCACCGCTTAAAAAACAAACTTATTCTCCTTGGCTATCAATTTACACGGTAATCTTTCCTTTGCCGATTAACCTTTCCTGATCATCTTGACACGTGCTAAAAACGGTGTCAACACATACATCTAGAAACAGTTGAAATAGTTTGAACAAACGCTTACAACATGCCTCTGAAACACTTGCAATATCCACTGATCTACTTTTGTAACATCCATATGAAACAATTACAACATACTTCGAAAACGTCTGAAACAATTCAAACATACATTTGCAACATAGGGGGGAGAGAGGCCTGGGTCGGTCGATTCCGGCCGACGGGGTGGGAGCCGGTGGCGAGCGGCTGCGCGCGAGCATCACCCAGCACCAACCCCTACGGCGCGCGCAAGCACCATCACCGCGAGCGCCACCGGCACCTGGCTTAGCTCGGCGGCAATAGTTGGGGATGGGGGCGGGGAGCGCCATGGCCGCCAGGGTGGGGGAGCCCGGTCACCAGGGTGAGAGAGGGCGTCGTCGGGGTGGGGAGGAGGCCGCGCTGGGGTGGGGAAGAGCCGTACACTACCCTGCAACAC
The DNA here is from genome assembly GCA_038087645.1 of Saccharum hybrid cultivar R570. NCBI lineage: Eukaryota > Viridiplantae > Streptophyta > Magnoliopsida > Poales > Poaceae > Saccharum > Saccharum hybrid cultivar. The sequence goes on from JAQSUU010000198.1 coordinate 7,522,772, forward strand.
CGTCGCACCACCTCCATGGATCTTGCCAGAGGGGAGTGGATCTCGCTCATGCTCCATGGATCTTGCCGAGGTGGAGGAGAGGGTCGCCGGATCTGCTGGCATTGGGGGCTCTCGGTGAGGACGCAGGGTTTTGGAAGGACACCGGGCGTTGCTGCGCTGCGGGAGGCGATGAGGAGTGCGGAAGGGGTAAGAATGGGGAGGAGGAAACGAAAGGATAAGTTTTTTAATATACATGCGGGCGGGAGCAAGCGGCGGGGGTAAAAAAGTCATCCGACGTTTGTGCGGTCTATAGACGTACGACGGGTAGCATTCCCGATAATGTAATGTGATTAGGGTTCATGTATAATTGTATAAAGATATATATGTATAATTGTATAGTATGTTATAAATTGGTCCATAAGCACAAAAGAGCTACTGGTAGCCCACGAAGTCATTAAAAACTGCATCTCATCTCTGCTCTCCCGTTCAGTGAATCGACAATTTGGGACTCTCCGTCCGTGGCATAACACCTCAATGGGCGAGTTGCGGTGCATCGACTCGGAAGTCGGAAGCGGTGGCAGTGGCCATCAGTCACGGCGTAGCCAGCACCATAGTCACAAAGTTTCTAGGTCGACGGGGTCGAGGTACGGGGCTGCGGTACGTGGTACGCTACCTGCGAGAGATTTTTACACTTCGGGTCGAAAATGAACCCGTGAACCTGGGTCGGGATCGACGAACCCGGGTCGAGAATCGAAGGTGGTGAACCCGTTTTATGTGACTATGGCCAGCACCCCTCCTCAGCTCCTCAGCCTCCTCCCAGCTTCGCTGTCCGCTCAACTCACCCCCTTACTCTTATAGTCGATAACCGGTGTCCAACGGTAGAGCGGACTGTGTTGAAGCCATTGGCGGTCACTGCAGTCAGCAGCAGCATCCCTCTCCTTCGACGGATCGGTCCCCCTCCAAGCTCCGCTCAGCTCGGCATGGGTCTCCTTCTCCCCGATCCATTCTCCAGTCCAGACTCCAGCTGACTTTCAGATATGGATTTTATTTTCTTCTAATTTATAAAAAATGAAATAATCTTGATTGATGGAATCTAGAGTGAATCATTGCAATCTAAGATATTTCATATTTGCTTTGAAATTTTTTTTATACGTGGAATACCCAACCGCCACTGCTCCCATGGGACCTCCTAATCAATATACAAAACATCGGGTACGCAACGATCTCGACAACCCATGATTGCCTGCTGATGTGTTCAGGATCAGCAGCAGCAATCTTTTTGGTGGGTGATATAATGAACATCAGAGGGAACAGAAAGCAAAAGAAATGTGTTTGTCAAGAATGACAAAACAGTGCTCCACTGATATCCATATTCCTTTCTAGAAACAGAACGAGTGTCATCACAATGATGAGCAAGTTACAGTGCGTGTGTGTTTTTCTGTCGAAACCTGTGTCAGTAATTAATTCTTTCACCGCTGATACAGGAGTAACACGACTAATCCTGTGAGACAGTCAGATGATCGCCGGCGGCGGCGTCTCCCAGACGTCGAAAACATTCTCCTCGCTGTGCAGGGCGAAGAGGCGGTCGCCGCCGATGGAGAAGTCGCAGATGGCGCCGCCTTGGCCGCCGCGCAACGTCGACGTCAGCACGTTGTCGGGTCCGCTGAACACCGAGACGGTGTCGCCCGTCGACGCGAACAGCTGACCGCCGTACGTGGCGAGCTTCGGATAGCAAACCTCCTCGCTGATGAGCGCCTTCGTCTTCCCGCCCGTCGCCAGCTTGCTCCGCGACCGCCATCGCACGCCGCCGGCGCTGCTCCGGAGGTCGAGGAACCCGAGGTCGTCGTACTGGTTGATCACGCACACCGACCTCCCGTCCTCCATCACGACGGCATGGACGGCGTGCTTGTCCTCGAGCGACGCCGGCGTGCCGACGTCGGACCACGACCAGACGACGCTCTTGTCCCGGAAATCGAGCAGGCTGACGAAGGAGGAGTCGGTCCGCGGGAACATGGTGGCCACCATGAGGGTGCCGGTGCCGTCGAGCCACTGGAGCCTGTCCGCGTCGCCCAGCGCGCAGCCAGGCGGCTCGTAGAAGAAGTCGGCCTGCTCGCCCGTGTTCGCGTCCCAGACGCCGATGCCGTACTCGTTGAACCGGCCCTTGCAGCTCGCGAAGACGCTGCACCCTCCTCCGTCGTCAAAGGCCAGCGCGCCTGCGGTGAAGGACCTGGGCTGGCGATCGTGCGCGACGCGGAAGCGGTGGCGCAGGCCGCCCGTGAGCGCGGAGAAGGCGGCCACGCCGCCGTCGTCGTCGCGGCGGCCGGGCCGCTCCCGCGCGGCGACGAGGAGCGTGGCGGCGTCCAGGTACGCCGCGTCGTTGACCGGCGCGTGGCCGGGGTAGTACACCGGGCGCCGCTCCTGGAGCATCCAGTTGTACACGCGCACGGCGCCGCCGTGCGCCACGCAGCAGCCGCCGTCGGGCGCCGCGCGCACGGCCGTGCCGTCCCCCGGCGCGCGCCCGGGGACGGACGCCGCCAGGCGGAGCCGGTCGCCGTCGAACTCCCCCAGGCGCGCGGCGCGGACGCGGTCGAGGAGGCCGTAGTAGAGCGCCTCGCGGTACAGCGTCGCCTCGGGGACGCCGGGGGGCACGTGGAGCCCGCCCGTGCGGAGGAGGTCCAGCAGCACCGCGAAGCATGCCGGGTCGCGGTCGATGAAGTATTCGGCCGCCGCGCCTCCGCCGTCCTCGTCGTCGCGGGAGGCGTTCCAGGAGGCGTCCAGCATGGCGCCCAGCATGGTGTCCCGCCCCGCGCTGGCGAGCGTGGCGGCCGTCGTCTCGAACACCCGCCCGCCGACGTTGAGGCGCACGCGGCCGCTCCCGGCCGCGGGGGTGCACATGGCCGATGATCGCGAGCAGGAAGCGTGTCACAGGTTAAAATTCGAGCGTGTTTTTTGCGCGCGGCGCACGGCCGTTATGTTGGGGGTTGGGTATGTTGCGGGGATGAGACAGACGAGCGGGACCCGGGTCTGGGAGCTGGCGTATATAACGGCGCGGCAGCAGGGCAGCCTCGTGCCGGCTGGGACCTGGGACGAAGAAAAGGAGGCACGGGCGCGGCTGGTCGTCGAGGAGGTCCAAGCGCGCGCGACTGAACCGAGAGGATTTGGTCGTCTCGAGCGAGACGTCACCCACCCCGCACGCGTCCACACCCTGGCGGTTGTTCCGTTGACGCGAGACGGGAGTCGCGTTCGGGGCTGGGCCGCGGGGGGGCCTGCGGCTCCGCCCTGTGGTGGGGCGGGCGCGGGGCGACGGATTTGGTGGGGCGGCGGCGATCACGGGAGTGGGTTGGCCGGTTCGGGCGGGTTGGGTGCGGGAGACGAGGGCGTTGCTCTCCTGGTCCTGGAGTGCGGGTGCGGTCTGCGGTGCGAGGCACGTTCTGCAAATCTAGCGGGGTTTTTTCGCCTGATGTCGCGATCCCGGGGCCTGTGCTCGCGAGTTTGGAGCGGGAACTGAAAGCAAGCGTACGGGTACTCTGGTAATGGATCAGAAAGTTCTGTGGATGGGTTGGGGGTGGACAGTGGACTGGGAGGTGTGGCGTTGCACTTGCACGCCCCAAAAGCAGCCGCTCGTGCTTCGGCTGCGGCGAAGATCCCGAACCACTCTCGTCTCTCGAGCAGCACGACGCTGGGACTAGTAGCTCACTAGCTCCAAAAGAGGCAGCTGCACGGCTGCAGCCTCGTTCAGTATACTAACTGAGCGCTCGTAACCAAGACAACTTAACAGCGGCAGGTAGAACGCCCTTTTAGGACGACGGATTGAGCTTAAAGAGTGGAATTGCAAAAGGCAAAGACACCGGTTCATGTGTAGTAGGCATGTACTACTAGCGCAATTATATGCTAGTACCGCCTGGATTCTGAATTCGAGCTCACATTACTTGCGATGCAGAGGAATTGGTTCACCACGCTACGTCAGCTCATCTTCTTCGTCCTTATATCTTTTGATGGGAGGTAAAATGATGGCACACAAATGTACTGCTCACTCCCGTTCCTGTCCGTACATCCAAGTGAGATGGAAGTATATTCAACAAGTGACCGAAGCGCGGACAGTTCCTGTCCGTAAACCCCAGTGAGATATTCAACAAATGACAAGAGGAAGGCGAAAATTTGTGCAGGAAAGCGATGGGTCCGGCGAAGCAGCAGGAGGACGGCGATCGAGGTGGCGTAGCAGCGCACTCATCAGGTCTTTACTTTTGGTCGGCTCCTGGTAGTGCCGGGCTTGGATTATCTACGTGTCGTTCCATTCTTTGAAGAAAGAATCGCACGCGTTCTTATCGTTATCGGGTTGATGAGTGCAACACGCGCCGCATGGCCCCAGTAGTTGAATTGGCGGCCGATGACCGTGCATGGTGCCAATTTAAAGGGGACGGCCTAATCGCACTGCCTAATCTTGCACTCCATTTGACTCTGCTCTAAAACATGATCGAGACGACCACTACGAAACTGTATCTTGGTTGTTCTTGATATGAAATTGTGGTCTGTGTCTCTGGTCGCGAAGGGTGTACAGTACAGGTTAAACTTAAACCTAGCTGTTATTATGCGTTTTGCTGAGCAAATTTTAACAGAATCCCATGGAGAAAATTAGAGAGAGAGAGAGAGAGAGGATGGCCGTGGTTTAATTGACAACCTGGACGTGACGCCATCGAGTTAGTCGTTCGAAGTGTTTTGGACTTGTTGAACTGGTCGCCGTCTCTGATGCTTCGATGCAATGTGCGGTGACCACGTTGGGACATTTTTCTCGTTTTTTAGAAGGACCTGGTCGATCCTGTTTGTTGATCGTCGCTCATTGACTCGGTTAAAAATCAAAGGAAAAAAGTGCAGTTTAACGGGGCTGGTGCAGACTGATAGAATCATACTCGTTCCACTTATCAATTAGTGTTATTACGACGAACCGCCTCTGTTGAGGAGACCAGCCCAACGTATTTAGGACTTGCTAATTCATATTCCACGGTGGAGGAAAGCGACAGGCAAACCCTACACCTTGAAAGGTTCTTCGGTTTTCTTCTGAATCAGGGGGCGTCTGCAGCTACAAACTACGATCACCCGATCAAGTGGCTCAGCACTCAGCAGACAGGCAATTAGATGAGCATCTTCCTACCCGCCGCAGAACCTGCCTGAGATAACCAGCACTCACTCCCAGGACGCTTATGTGCAACTTCCTTTCTAAAGGTTGCAGGCATTTGCAGCTCTTTGATGGAAATGTAAAATATTTAATCTCGTTAGAGCATCTCCATGAACCTTTTTAAATCCTACTCTCTAGATTATTATTTTGAGAGTTATTTGTATAAAAATTATTTTTTATATCTTTTCACTCTCTAACAGTTTTTCTATATCTCATGCGTACTCTAGAGTCATTTTCATCTTCTATATTTGGCTAGCGAAAAATCCAGAATAAAATATGGCTATATTTAGATGACCGTTTAGAAAAGCTGTTGCAGAGTAGTTTTTTACCAAAATTTCTATTTCTAGCATTTAGAAAGAATATAGTGTCTTTCAGAGACTTAAACCTAGCTGTTATTATGCGTTTTGCTGAGCAAATTTTAACAGAATCCCATGGAGAAAATGAGAGAGAGAGGGATGGCCGTGGTTTAGTTGACAACCTGGACGTGACACCATCGAGTTAGTCGTGCTTCGATGCAATGTGCGGTGACCACGTTGGGACATTTTTCTCCTCGTTTTTTATAAGGACCTGGTCGATCCTGTTTGTTGATCGTCGCTGATTGACTCGGTTAAAAATCAAAGAAAAAAAGTGCAGTTTAACGGGGCTGGTGCAGACTGACAGAATCATACTCGTTCCACTTATCTATTAGTGTTATTACGACGAACCGCCTCTGTTGAGGAGACCAGCCCAACGTATTTAGGACTTGCTAATTCATATTCCACGGTGGAGGAAAGCGACAAGCAAACCCTACACTTACACATTTTTTAAGTCGTACCTACTGCTCCCTCTGTTCCTCCGTTCTAAATTACAAGTTGCTTTGATTTTTTTAACATCTAAACAAATTTGCTATGTTTCTGACTACGTTTGAAGATACTGTACTCGCAGTTTGTAGATGCCGCTCTTGGCCAGTCATAACCAATACGAATGTAAGTAAATGTATAAATGTATAAATATAAAATGTTGCTATTCAGTAACAAAAGATTGCAAGGGCTTTAGAGGCCAAGCTGCATATTACAAGAGCAGTTAGTTAGCATGCAGCAGAGAAACAAGCCCAACTTGAAAACCAGGCCAACATCCTTGTCAAAAAGGTGTATTTGCTGCAAAATCCACTGCTGATTATAATAAATAGAACATCAATAAGCTACAACACCACCCGACAACACGATGCCATGGGCCTCACAGCGAGCATAGGGTTCATTCCGCTTAAGGCTCAGCACCAATGCACCATGGATCTTACCACAACGAACACATGTTACTCCTAACATTACACATCTATAGCAAATGTTGCTTCCACACCTAACTACTAGAGACCGATCAGACGAAATTCCGAGTTAACACTCAATAATACATGGTGCAGCGCCAATGCCTCTGCCTAAAGGAACAAATCTAGGGAGCACATCCATTTACAAGAGTTCATTGGCGTTAATTTCAAGCCTTCCTTCTGCGCTTCTTTCCTGTAGAAGCATTTCCTGATGCCTCCTGCTCTATTTCAGCAGCCTTGACTTCTTTCTCCTTCCGCTTCTCTTTGTCAGCATCACTCTTCGCGGGAGTACCAGCATTTTTTGGTTTCCGACCTGGCCTAGCTTTTCCTTCAGTGGACTTGCCTTCATCTTTTAAATCCTTGCCTTTGCTAATAGCCTCCTTAGGTTTGGTCGCACTCTTATCATCATCTTTAGGCAATTCATCCTTTGTCTCAGTTGATACACTAGCTTTGCCCTTGGAGCTCTTCTCAAGTTCCTTTTTAAGGTTGGGGCCAGTTTTAGGTGTTTCTTTGGCATCCTTGCCGGCAGTTTTCCCCTTTGTGCTCGGAGTAGCTGAGTTACTAGATGTCCCATTGCTGGATCGCACACCTTTTGGACGTCCTCTTTTCTTTGGAGAATCCACAGCATCACTGCAAACCATGCAGAAAACAGTAGTCTCAGAAAAGCTACAGGCATGAGTCATCGTGACTTCTTTGTATCAATTACGTACCTTCTAGGTGTTTCGGTATTTTCTTCCTTCACCACATCCGCTTTTCTTTTTCTGCCTCGTGGCCTGTTGAAACAAACAATAACACAAACTTAACAAAACCACTTATCGACAGGCATGAGATTATTGGTGTGCTTGGAATTCAGATAAATAACCAATTATCAATTGCCAGCAGGGGCTTATGCAGTATGCTGGTATCCACAAACTAGTTTACAACAACATTGTGGAGTCCTAAAGCAAGCTAATAATGTGAGAGGTAGAGGAAGACCGAAATTGAGATGGGGGGAGGCAATAAAAAGAGATTTGAAAGCTTGGGATATACCAAGCATTTCAAAAATAAGAAAGCAGGGAGAAAAGTAGACATGTATCACAAAGCAGAGAATCACACTACTTCACCATAACCCAGACCTTTAACTATTCAGGAGATCTAGTTTATGGGCGTCCACATGCAGGTGAGCAAAAATATTAGCAGCAAGGCATTAAACAGAGTCAGACCCTATTCTCATAAGGGCAAGTAAACAGTGACCCTGTGCATTGCATACTTATAATACAATATGGGAACTAGTTCTACAGCCGGCTGATGCATGAACAAATATCCAAATTTGAAGTTGTAGTTAATGGCACAGATATAGCTGTAACATTGCAAATGCAAAAATAGCACAAAGATGAGTTTGCTTACTTTTCAGATGCCACAGAAGCTCCCTTCTCCTGTCAGAGTAAAAGTTAATCAGAAACAAGGAATCAGTACGGAATTATAAAATCATCATGATCAGAAACAAGGAATCAGTACGAAAATATAAAATCATCATGAGGTGAAATGTGCATACTTCACTGATGAATTCCCACTTTTCATCCCTCAGCAGTAGTACCTCTACATCCCCATCATCATATGCGACCTAGGCTCCGGAAAGGGAAGAGAACATGATGAAAAGAAACATAAAATAAACAAAGATCCATTAATTAACACTAGTTTTTTTCCTGCAAACTAAATAGCCAGGGCAGGATATAGCAGTGCACAAAAACACACCTTGTGCCTCTTAGAAACAGAATCAAATGACTCCACAACACCATTGTAGAACCTGCAAAATAATAAAAAGGATTAAAATCTGGAAAAGAATAAAACTAGTAAGCCACCGCAATGCGATTTGCTAAATCCAAATAGTAACATTCATTTCTAAAAGGGCAACCATCAGAAAGAAAATGTCAGATTTGGAACTACTAAAAAATAACAAGACATAACAAATAAGTAAAAAGAAACGGGTTTACAAATAATAATGGCACGTTTATAATATAAAACAGAGAAGAAAATAACCAGCTCAACGAGTGTCAAAAGTTCAGAATATTGAATTGTTCATTCTACTTACATCTTGTCATCTGGCCACCAAACTTTGATCCTTGCACCAACTAGACTTCTATCAAGGCCTTTGCTTTTCCTTGAACGAGGAGGCTGTGAAAAGGAACTCAAGAATCAGATTTTGGTTACCTAAACAAACAAACAAAATTAATTCTATGTGCATACAACATATATAATGCTCAGACTAGAATATTCAAATAATAAGACAGATATATAAAACTATTAAGAACTTGTTAGGTATCAACATGAACAAAATTCTTGACCAAGCAAAAGACCAATTGATCAACATTTCAAGCTCAACTAGACATCGAAAAACACTCTATTGCAATAATTTTAACCAAGCCTGCCCTCTACCTCTTCAGTTTCTTGTTCTTGCTTCATCTTAGGTGTGCTATTCTCTGTGCTTTGCCCTTTGGTTCTACCTGGGCCCTTGGTGGAAGATTTCGGCGATATCATTTCCTGCATTTTGGTAAAAGAATCAGTACACTAATCACTATTAAAGGTGCAACACAATAAAAGGCAAGGAATCAGACCATGTTGTACACAATAGAGGGAGGAACTGCAAAAAGCAGACCATATTGATAATCAACACAAAACCTGCTAGTGTTAAGAGAGAGAAAAACCTTTAAGCTCAGATCCTTGGCAGGATCATCCTCAGAAAGAGTTTCATCCTTCTGCTGTTTTGAATTGTTCTTTTGAGTCTTCTTAGATGATTCTCCTTCACCAGCCTTCTTTGCAGAAGACTTCTCATCCTTAGCTGATCGTTTCGCCAACTTCCCAGCTGAATCACCTGCCTCCTTGACCTTTTTCAAATCCAAACCTGAAGACTGATCCTTTCCAGCAGCCTTCTTCTGCGATGACTTTGGACCAGGAGGACGGCCTCGCTTTGGTTTAGTAGGTGTACCATCAGCAGGCCTTGATGTATCAGCTGCTCCATTGGTACCCTCTGCAGATGCTACAAGATCTTCCTTTTTAGTGTCAGCATCAGAATGCACAGTTGCTTCACATTTATCAGACGGTTTGAGCTCAGTACTTTTGTCTGAATCAAGGGCAGCTTTCTTTTTGGGCTTTGCAGCAGTGGACTCAGCACCTTCATTGTGGTCAGATTTCAACTGATCAGCATCTGCTATGTTTTCATCATTGCAAAGTTTTTCAATCTTCTCTTTTGTGGAAGGTGGTCCTTGATCATCAGACTCACCAGTATCTGGTGGAGTAGCACCACTGCTAATAGCAGTACCTGTATTACCATTCATAGAAGTACCATCTTGTTCAGGACGGCTAACATCTTGCTCAGCCTTTGAAGATTCCTGCCAAAAAAAAAATGCATGCTGTTGTTAGAATCAGCCATTTACATAAATACAGAAAATGCAGATCATACCTGAGGTAATTCATCAGAAATAGTCCTTTCAGAGAGCTTGCCATCATCCACCTGAACATTAAGACATCAAAGTAAGACACAAATCAACTAAACAGCACCTATTCCAGCATTTGAAAGTAGTTAATTTCATTCTACATGCTAAAAACTAATCATGGTTTCAACTCCCAAATCATCCAATTCAACCTAGTGAAGTGAAAAATCATGCATTACATTCATATCTGAAACAACAAAGAAAGATAAAACAAGATTGCCTATTCTAGCACCTGTAAGAATGGCATAACAGTTATCAAGCAAACAACTTCCAACATTAATCATAGCAAGTTAATAATTTAACTAACCGTGTCCTTCCCAGAAGGATCAGCATTGTTATCTTCCCTGTCATCTGAAACCTCTTCACAAACTGATGCGACAATTTGGCTATATTCACTCAAGGAAGTGCCTTTTAGTGATTGCAGAAAGACTGGCTTAAGTTTTTCGCGGCATGTGTCTATCACTTTTTCAGCAAGCTCAAAGGAAGGTGAAGAAGATTCCTGGAAATAAAATCAAAATGATCAGATCATGTAAACCTTATGCTATGAATATAAATCTATGTTGCTGATGTTGAGAAAAATTAAGGACGATACCTTTTCTTCTTTTCTAACATTTTGGAGTAGACATGAAGCAATCTGTGGTTGGACATCCTCACTCTCCTCAATTACTAATCTCATTATTGTTTCCATGCAGGATATGATGGCTTCTGAATGTCCAGAACTGAAATAAGACACAGAAAAGTTCAAAACCTGTACACAGAACATAAGAATACAACACATACTTCTGAAATCAAGAGATCTGACCTATTTAACAAATTTAGCAGCAGGATATAGTAAAGCAAAGATTAAGAACAAAATAAAAAAGATCCATTTATCGTAATTCAATAGCCAGAGTGGGCACGCCTACCTCCCAGTCAGAGAAACAGAGCAATGACAAGTTTAGAATTGCAATTTCAACATTAGCAGTTAAAAGGCTGGCAAAATTACACACATATAGTTTTAGTATCTAAATAGGAAACAAATCAGACACCAAAAGTAGATTATGCTATTTCATTTCCTGTACAGAACATATCCAAGAAAAAAAAGGGAGCTATCCAATGCTCATGTTACTTAATAAATCTTAGACGTATAAACTATGCTAGACAAATTTAAAGGAACTTGAGAATGTATCCAGGATATCTTAGCAAAAACATGTTTTAGCACATCAAGAAATCCAGAAAGAGGAGAAATAGATGAAGCTAAGACGAATTAAGATATTTCTTACCTAACAGTCCTCAAGAAGTGATGGAACATATCATTTATCAAATCATCACATTCAAGATCTAGCATCACCACGCAGGACCGAACTTTTGCCACAGTATCAAGAATTGAAGTTCTCCTTCCAAAGAAGGGGCTCTCTATGTCATCAAGATGCTCGAAGGCCCCCACAATTAACGAGAACACATCCTAAAACGAAGTAAAAACATATGTAAGCACACACAGTACAGCAGAAATCATTTTATTCAGGGCAGACTATACCTTCATTGCATCATCATCATATGGAGCATCAGGCGCCGTGATCCGTGTGATCTCAGATATGCATGATGCCACGCCAAGTCTAACATTTGAATCAGCATGGCCCAGCAGCTCTTTCTTGACCAGAGCTTCAGTTGCTGGGCGAAGGGCATTCGATGTGCTTTCAGGAGGTGACTGCTCTACTTTAAGTAAACACTCCTCAACTTCCTGCATGAACAAACCATCAACCAACTTGACGAGTTCATACGATTCAAGGAGCAAGGTAGGTCAGTTAGCAAGATCAAAGTCTTCATATTTACTCAAATGGTATAAGTACATCATTCCCAGTAATCTAAACCATGGCAAATTACTCTGTACAGCAAGAAAAAATGAAATCTGGAGCAGTAGTTAATAAACTAGGCTAATGCAAAACTCCAATCCTATAGTCATCAAAAACCTCAATCAAATCAATAAGATACTAAGAGGCCAACATTTCCAGTCTCCTTTGAAACCAAACATCACCATCAAAACTACAAATAAAATCGACATGATTGGCATGTCCAATAGATAATTACTCCACGTCTCAAACCCCAAAAACAGAGATAGAATTCAAGTTCAAGAAGCCAAGTCTCAAAAGGCAATGATAAAAAGTAAACTGATTCCAAGGAAATCAGATTACTCCGTATAACAACAGTTCAGCACGGAGAACACTCCACAGAACACACTTCCTGTTTTGTCAGAACAAAATAAATCACGAATTTCATAGCACGTATAAGACAACTTAAAAGCAAATCACCAGGCCGAGTAGCATTTCATCCGCGACCCAAACAATCACCGCTAACAACAGGTAAGAGCACAACATTCACTCGGTTCCTACTCGTACTCGATACAAACCGAGACGTCAACGCGCCGGCAAACACGACACATCGTAGAGGCGCAGTCCTAACATACGCATAACAATCAACGAGAGGAGAACAAGCGGTAAAGGAGTAGCAGGCTCACGATGAGGAGGTTGAGCAGGTCCTCCGCGTCGTCGGGAGGCGCCTGCAGCCGTTCCCCGACCTCCCTGAGCCGGTCCTCCAGCTGCTGCATCTCCTGTTCCGCGGCAGGATCCTCCGCCATTTCCCCGGCCGAAACGGGGGGTCTACGCGGCCAGATCGAGAGCGCCCGCTCTAGATCTGCCGCGGCTAGGGTTTCCCCACGCGGCGCGAGTGCGGGGTGCGGCGGGCCGAGAGCGGGCGCCTTTCGCGCTCGGCGTCCCGCCCCGCGCGCGGAGGAGCACGCGAGGGTTTAGCGGTGGAGCGGTGGTGGATGACGAGGGAGTATTCCCTTCTCGCCCCCGCCTCCCCCGTCTCCTCTCTTCCGCGCGACGCGACGAGGCTTCGGTGCGGGCGGGGGCTGGGTTGTGTTCGCTTCTGGCTGGGATTGGGGCGTGCGCTGGGCCGCGGGAGTGAGAAGAGCAGGTGAGGTTTGGAAGAATCGGCGGGGGCGGGCGATTTATGGGGTAGCCGCGGGCGGGTGGGGTGGTGTGTTTGGACTGTGCGCAGTTCCGCGGGGTCTGCCAAAATTGCCAACGCCCCTGCACTGCACCGCAGCCCCAAGGCCCCCAGCGGACGGACGTGTCGGGTGACCATGGAATCCTCTTCACCTGAGGGGTCCTCGCGTCCGCGGACGGCCTGGCGGTCTGCCGTGGCTTGGCTGGCTGGCCTCCGCGGCTCCAGGCGGCTCCACCTCACTCCGCGTGATCTCGGCCGTCGACTCGCGTGGGGCGCCCGGCCGATGGCTGCCACGGCGCTCGCTGTGGCCGAAACGGTAGTTCGGCGCCGGATACGCTCTATGTACTCCGCCAAGCATATCTTTGAAAGTAGGAGTATATATATAGTAAGAAAAACGATAATGGGAGTTCTGTTTACATGGTCAAAGACGACGGCAGTGCGAAGGAGGCAGTGGTGATGACGCTTCAGGGATGAAGTAGCGGTAACGATGGTGGTCTTTGAATCGTAGGCAAGAAGTAGACATATCACCGATGCCGGAGAAGACTAGATATAAACAGTATACTAGGTATATGTTTGGTATGTCGAGAGGTAGGAGAAAAGGTCTAGCGAAGGAGGTATATATATACAAGCGGAGCATCAACGGTCCGTTGGATTACTGTGATCCAACGGATACGCGTTACTCAGCGCAGACACATTTAACGCACTAGCGTCATAACGCGCGAATGTGTAATAAATAAAATATAATTTTGAATAAGATATTTTGCATGGAACCGGTATATCTTCTTCGTTGTTGTGTGCCGAGTGGCACCAGCTAAGTATCTTTACAGGTTTCTTAACTATGATTTCAAACTTCAAATATTCACAAATATGTCACGATGAATCTAGAGCATCACCTAATGATACCATATAGGTCATCCAAAGCTTAATTTAACGTGTCTATATATCATGCCTTGAATAGTTATGGTTATACCTCTATCGAGTGAATATTGTGACACTCTTTAGGTCTTGTTTAGATTTCACGGCTAATAGTTAACTGCTAAAATTTTATTGAGATCCTATTTAATTATCAACTAATATGTTAACTAGTGTCTTAGCTATCACTTAGCTAAAAATTAGTTGTTAACTATCCTCGACAACGAAGTTTGTTCTAAATGGGCAGCAACTTTCCATCATATTTTTATGCCATGCAACTCAGGCTGTAAGCCTATGATGTTCTACCTAGGTGGACATTAACCAGTGTCCATCCACCTAAGCCTGGTATGCAGTATGTTTCACGGGTCCTTCCTTTTCCATTTGCCACAGTCGTATAACAGTAACGAAATGTTTGGTCCATGTTGGCTAACGAGATTCGGCCCATAGTTCCTCTCATTAGCAATTAGGCCCATGAGCATGTATTATTCTACCAGGCCTCCATGCTTCATAAAATGCCTAATATCATGTTTGCTTTTGGTTTTTCCTTTTATCACTTCAAAATATATAGCAAGAGCTAAGTTATTAGGAGTGTCGTATGAAACACTCAAAATATATAGAAAAACCACAAGATACCCCGCACGTGGGATCACAGATGATTTAATTTGAGATTAGATTACTTATATTTATAGCTATATGAAGAAAATGGTTCGATACATTGATGTGGACAACTAAATGATTGTTAATGGGAGATGAGATAATTACATGTGCTATTGGGTTGTTGATGTGGATAGCTTGCATGTTGATATATAATTTTTAGTGGGGTTTGAAAATATAAGATATAGATATAGATATAGATATAGATATAGATATAGATACAGATACAAATACAAATACGGATACGGATACGGATATAGATATATTTATGGGAGATTTAAACAAAAAATTTAGAATAATCGAGTTGTGGTGGCGTTACAATATTATCCCCAGGTGGAGCAAATCAAGTTATAACATGGAAGTTTTACTAATGGAACAACAAAAAAACATAGAAAAATATACCATAGAACATTTTTGAAAGTTAAGGATTTAATTGTACTAACGGAACAAGAAGTTTCCACTGGTCGAACCATATCCAAATATAGCATAAAAATGAACTCCCCAAAAGGAATAGTCAAAATACAACTAAAAATATCACATATCACATCACATTTGGAAAAATTGTGGATCATTTAATTGTATTAGGTGAACATTAACTTTTCATGAATGGAACAATCCAGGGTATCACATAGAACAATGGATATTTTTTACCAGAACTTTTCACGAATGGAACAATCCAGGGTATCACATAGAACAATGGATATTTTTTACTACCTAGAATATGGATCAGTTTAATTGTACCGTAAGAACAATAAATTTCATGAATGAAAACTGCCCATAATATAACATGGAACAATTAATGTGTTCCTGTTGGAATAATCAAAGTGTAGTTAAAAACATCCTAGAACAACTCAAAAACATCGAAGAACAACTCAAAAGTTCATATATACAGCACAAGAAAAACAATAAATTGTCATTATGAAACAATCTACATCATAACATAGAACAGTGGATTTTTTTTCCTATTGCCATACTTAGAATATACAATAGAATAATATATTATTGAACAACCCATTATAGCATAAAAGAAAAGGAAAGAAGAGAAAACGAAAAGATGGCTCGACTCACACTATCCCAACACGTTATCGTTGGGAAAGTTTATCTCGGTATCAGTTGCGTTGCGCCTAAGTTGGATCTACATGGGCCAAACAAAAAAATGAAGAAAACAGGCAAAAAAAGGGAAACAAATAAATCATCAATTGGATTTTATCGATGAGTCATGGGCCGAAGCATGCCAGGGTTGAATGGAGAGATGTTTTCCTCCAACAGGGTTAGATGAAGTTGGCAATGTAATGCTTAGGTTGTTCCTCATTCAACTTTCAAATAAAAAACATGCAAAACACTATATAAAAGGTCCATATATATATATATATATATATATATATATATATATATATATATATATGTATGTATATATATATATATATATATATATATATATATATATATATATATATGAAATGTTAATTTCTTGTAGAGTTAAAGGACCTTAGAGGGGGGTTGAATATATGTTTCATGTGATTTTAACTTGAGGTGTAAATTAAGCCTCTAGACTATCTACACCTTACTAAATGCTCAAGTGTCACAACATCATCAAGTTCTCTAAAACTTGAGGGAATTCAACAAAATAGGATCAATTAAAAGTTTATACTTGAATCAAAGGTTATGAAATTAAGTTAATTAAATTTTCCCACTAGTCAGCTACAAAAAAAACTTACATCAGGGTAGATTAAGTGAAATCCTCAAACAGTATCAAACACAAGTTCAAACGACAAGCACATATAACAATCCAATTTTCTTTCTAAGTTCCGTGTCAAATAGAAGTGTCGAGTGGATTTGTGAGTCGTTTCTGAGCTAAGCTAAGCTCATAAACTTCTTTTTTGTAAACCTGGTGTCCCTAATTGGTTCGAGTCCAAAGATTACATCAAAATGAATGCCTCGCAGGTTTGTTCTGCTGCCCAGGCCGGTACCTTTCACAGGCTCGACCATCCTTAACTTGCTTTCACAAGCCTGACAGTTATTAGAGCCAGAACTATCATCCGACAAGAGCTGGCTGTCAACCAAGCAATCTATACGTATAGATAATCTGCAAGCTCACATAATCCTCAGAGTGACTGCCTCGCCAATGCAATTAACTGGTAAAATCAAACACTACATTTCAACTCCATTAATTTATCAAAACACATGCATGTATAACGCCACATACAGTCCACACACACAGACAATACACTAACAACGTACTCCGTATATACTACAGCTAAACACCAATCCTCAGGTCCCATTTTATTTGCCGCGTCCGGCTCAGATTAATACTCCTATATTACTAGTAATAGCAGCAAGCACCGGAGTATCCGTGCCGGTGATGGACAGTCATCATTTCCCAAAGAGCGACTTGAACCACCATACTCCCTTGGTGTCAGTGGGCGCGGCGTCGCTCTCCGGCGGCGGGTCGTCCTGCGGCGTCCTGTGCAGCTTGCTCACGTCGTAGCCTTCCTCCTTGGCCCGCTCCACCAGCTGGTTGTACACCTCCTCGTCGATGCTCGTCTTCCTGCACAGAATCTGCACACGCACGCAAATCAAAGATCCATGAGCACACAGCTTCGAACCGAGGTGGACCTGAACGGGTTTTCCTCTGAAACTGAAAGAGGACTGGCAATTGTTTACATACCCAGAGGTTCTTGCGGCGCGGCTCGCCGACGAGCGCGTACTGGTAGTCGTCGTCGACGTAGAGCACCCAGTAGTCGCCGACGACGGGGATGATGGGGAGGAAGGGCGGGAGGTAGAACTTGACCTTGAGCTTGGCCTCGTCGCTGCTGGCGTCGGCCTTGTAGGCCGTGCCCTCGATGTAGTCGCGCTTCCCCTTGCTCCACGTCTCGTTGAGGACGTGCACCGTGGCGCCGTCCTCCAGCAGCCGGTAGGTGGCGCGCGTGTCCCGCCCGTCCCGGGGCTGGAAGAAGGACGGGAACGACGCGATCTCGTACCACCGCCCCATGTACCGCGCCACGTCCAGGCCCCGCACCACCGTCATCTGCCCGCCGCTCTTCTTCCCCTCTGCCGCCGCCATTGTTGCTGGTGGGTGGTATGGGTTACTGTGTGCTTTTCGTGACAATCCGGTGACTGCCGCTGGCTTTGTTGCAGTTGCAGGTGCTTGCTTTGGAGCTTGCTTGCGATGGATGGATGGATATATAGAAAGGGGAGAGGGCTTTGGGGTCGTTTGATTTGGAGCAACTCTGCAACTGAACACGAGAGGATAAGGTGTTGGTGCGAGGAGAAAGACGTGGAGGGCTCTCGAACGCTTAACAAGTGTATTGTCTGCTTGCCCAGGGGCCAGAGGGCGCGGGGCCAGTCCCGTCTGCACGTGGAGACTTGTACGCAAAGGTAACTGCTTTACTGTACATCTCTCCATCATATACCGTGTTGCTGTAGCATGCACGTTGGTTTGTTTGATTTTCACCGGAAAATCAGCGTGGTAACGTCGACCTCCAAAGGAGAACGCTATACCATTTCTGGAACCGCATGTACGTACGAAGCCATTTTGTATGAAGCCTGTCTCACCTTCATTCCAAATAAACACAGACAAATTCCTCCCTTTTGACGCTGTTTTTCGACAGACAGATAAAAAAGAGCTGTTTGGATCTACCAACCAAACTTTAGCCGACTAAATTTAGCTGCTAGAGATCCAAACAGCCTAGCTAAAAGACCAACTAAAATTTAGCTGAGTTTAGCTACTTCAACCTAGCTAAGAGCATCTCCAAGAGATTAGCTAAATCATTTTCTAAAGGTAAATTTGGCTATTATTAGAAGAAAAACGTCTCCAACATACTCTGTAGTAGCTCTTCATCCCACCTTATTCGCACTCTACTTTTGGATAGCCTACCTCACTAGCCTCTTGTTTTACAGAGTCTGTTGGAGTACACTAGTATATTTTTGTCAAAATTTATTTTAGAGAATAGCTACATAAGTAAATTTGGCTAGTCTTTTTGGCTAATCTTTTGGAGATGCTCTAAACCCAACTAAAGTTTAACTGAGTTTATTAGCTGGAGGATCCAAACACCTTAGCTAAAGTTTAGCTAGGAAAAATTTTAGCAGGCTAAAGTTTAGCTTTGAAATTTTAGCTAACTAAATTTTAGTCGAGTGGATTCAAACATGTCAGTCGCGCTGCCTCGCTTTTGACAGATTTCACTTGAATCTAAAAAAATGAAAAATATTGCACCACGGTGAAAGCCTAAGTTTGGTTTTGATAATTAATGACACCAAGTTGCTAATGCCATTGTGTCAAGTGAATTGAGTTAGGCGTAGCAACACATGTGATGAAGGAACAAGGAGCATGAAGGTGATGGCTATAAGATCACAAGTGCATGAAGATAAAGATGATGGTGAACATGCACATAGGTGATGGACAAGGAATGAGATGATCAAGGCAAAGGTATAATCATAGGATTCTCTTTTGCCGGTCTAAAGATGAGTAGAGAAGTGATTGACCGGGTTTATGATTAATAACCGTCTATCAAGAGGGGTAATCACGGTCATCTCATGAATCAAGTGCTACTAGTTCTATATTCTTGAGCATATGTATTTAGGATCTAGTGAGTTGCTAACTCCTTGAAAAATATTTGAGAAAATGCTAACACACGAGCACAAGATGGTGTACACTTGGTAGTGTTAGCACATTTGCAAAGGAGGTGAAGTTTGAGCGGTAGAGATGGGTTTGGGGCCCTCTCTCCCTCCCGCCGAGCTTGCGAGGCGGAATACAACGCTTTTTGTGGAAGTGAAATGCATATTTTCCACTACGCTGGTGGCGGAGATTTTCTCTAAGTCATCGTGGATTGAAACGGAGGCGAAAGGAAGTCACTGAATGACCGAACGCTGGACTGGACGCGGTCTCAGCACAACCGACGCGTCCGGTCAGTGGCCGTTGCTATGCGCGGCGTGGGGCGCTAGGGTTTGCAACCGGCGCGTCCGATCACTCGCGGGACCAGCGCGTCCGGTCACACACCCAGGAGAGCAGCGCGGAGGGAAGTTTGATCGGACGCGGTGGCGCGTCCGGTCACATGCGACCGGACACATCCGGTCGACAAAGTCGCTCCCTGGAACCTCTCTGGACAACGACCGGACGCTGGCACTGTCGCGTCCGGTCGTGGCGTGGAGCGCGTCTGGTCACACTTTACCTGAGAGCGTAACGTTTCATGACCGTTGGAAATCTAACGAGCGAAATTCAAAAAGGGACACGTGGCGAGCATCGCGCGAGGTCGCGCTGGTGCAACCGGACGCTGGCCGCGTCCGGTCAACGCGCGCAGAGCGGCATCTCGAGCCTAACGGCTCTATTCTTTGGGGATGCTTATAAATAGTTACTTGGCCGATTTTGGGAGCTCTCTCTTGACTCTTTGAACACTTGAGACATACTTTGAACTAGAGAACTTCCCCTCCACTCATCTCTTTGCTTGGTTGCATACTCTAGTGAGATTGAGTGAGATTCAAGTGCATTGCTTAGTAATTTGTATCTAGTGGCACTTGATCCTTGAGTTGACTGCGGATTTCTTGTTACTCTTGTGTGTTTCCCGACATCCTAGATGACTTGGAGCAGCGGTGGTGTTGAACTCGTGATTAGAGAGTGTTTCGAGCCTCATCAAGTGATTGTGAGGGGTTCTTGAGTCTTCCCCGCGGGAGTTCGCGAATTGGCTACTCTAGTGGGGCTCGTGACTTGGAGGATCCCCATCTTATGAGTAGATGTGCGGCACCCGCTGAGGGTTTGACTCTTGATAGTCAATTAGCTCGTGATCTATCAAGTGGGTGCATCGACACAACGAGGAGTAGCTTGCCGGGAAGCAAGTGAACCTCGGTAAAAAAATCTTGTGTCATCTCTTGCCGATGATTCTCTTTGTGATTATATGTGATTGATTCTTTGGATATATCTCATCTCTACACCGTCGGTGTAAGAATCAATTCACTTCCCCTTATATTCTTGCACTATATCTTGTCTAGTATGCTCAGAGTAATTTATATCACATAGGAGTAAGTAGCTTAGTGACTTAGCTTGGTTGGTGTGAATTAGAGATCATAGTCTTGTTCACTAGAATTGTTTAGATGGCTTGCTTAGTATAGTTGAGCTAGTATTAGAATTAGCGTCGCCATCTTTTATACTAACGATTGTTGTTTAGTGAAGTTTGTAGAATTTTTAAATAGGCTATTCACTTCGTCTAGTCATTTGGACCTTTCACACGGCTAATAGCTTAAAAAATATAGCTAGGATCAATCCAATCAGTCCTAGGCCTGTTTGGGTGCATATAAACAATAATTGTTATTTAGCTGATTTTGAACCCTAATAAATCGTTCAAACGGTGGCCAATAGATGTGCTCTTTTTCCCCCAAAACCGCAGTTGTTATCTAACTAGCAGACCAACCCAGACAATTTAGACTAATTTTTAACCCAAATCGATAACTTGTCTTAACTTATCTAAACAAGCCATTAGTTAATTGGCTAGGTAATCACTACTCATTTCTTCTTGAAATACAAGCTATCCAAGCATTCAAAATTTGTCCTAAATTATAAGGGATTTTTATTACCAACTCTTCAACTCAATTTAAAAAGGAAACATTCGTATGTATATCTACCATTAATTTATATTACTAACTCAAATATGGTAACTACGAAGGGTCATATGTGTCGTTCGATATACGACGTCTAAGAATTTTCTATGACACATTGTATTCCAGGACATAGGGTATTGTTTAAATTCAGGTAATAGCAACTAAAATAGAAAGAACATTATTTATGAACAAAGTATCAATGCATAGATCTGTTAACTGTTTGACCCCCAAAAGAGATATCTACTTAATAGTCAGCTAGTTTATACTCCCTCCATTTTAAATTATAAGTCATTATGATTTTTAAAAACATAGTTTTTACTATATATTTAGAAATAATATATATTTAGGTGCATAACAAAAGCAATGTATCTTAAAATTCAGGCCAACTTAGCTTTGAACTTACGAGGATGTAAACAGACAGACCGCTTTCACATGGCGAGGATACATTTGCCCCAGAGCACTCCGGAGTACTCCAGAATATCCGCGTGGACCGTGTGTCCGTGTCACTACTCGAAAATCCGGTGGGATTCTTCCTTGCTCCCCAAGGCTGAATGAAACACTAAAAAGCACAGTGACAAAACGAGGAAATTGATCGGCGAGACTGCGACATCGCTTTTAGCCTAGCGTTGCAGCTTCGTGCTTCCGGGGCGTGTCCCTGTCCATGGAGGGAACAAATCTGTTGGCGTCTTCGGACTCGAGGTGTGCGCCGGAAACCCAGAAGCGCGTCACTGTATGGTTCTTGCCTTCTTGGCCTTGGCCGAATGGCCGGTTCATAGCTAGACACGTATGAGTTCAGCAGTTGCGTCCTCTGCATCGTGAGAACTGAGAAGGGCGGTCGTCTGGATTGCTTGTACGTTCACATCTTGTACATTCAGTCATTCTGGATGCAGCAGAGCTGTTGTAGTTCACAGTGTCACGGCAGCACAACGGTTGCGTGATTGCGTCCCATTGATCTAAGCTCCCAACACCCAAGTGGCGGCGGTCTTGCGCTGACCACATGAGCTGAAACTAATATCTAGAAAGTGCTTATTATTACGATTATTTACAAATTCCTCTAAATTCCTGGGAACCAAATAGGGCCTAAGGTTCTTTTTATTACAAGGAAAAGAACAATATGTGAAGTCGACGATGATACATCGACAATCATGCATTCTACCGCATGACACCAGACACACATAGATGTCTGGATGTATGGCCGTATGGGAATTGGATCCAATGATCCATCATCCATACAAATTAGGCATAGACCACTAGCACTAGGTGTCGGCCGTCTGAGAAGAACCCACATAATCACAATTCACAACCAGCAAGATGTTTTCACCTGTAAACGAACAAAGATAATCGTCCAACTGAAAAAAAAGCCTCCAGGACGTCACTCAATATTTCCTCTTGACAATACTGCTGAATTCAGCACATTTGACTTTTAACTTCGCACATAATTCTCTGAGTCAAAAATCCTAGTACAAATGGCATATAGAAACTGATATCAAAATCTCATGATCTATAACTTTCAGAATTTTCTCATGATCTATAGCTTTCAGAAATCAGAATCTTTGATGTATTATTCCTCTTCCTCAGGCAGCAGTGAATGCCTTCTTCACTGCACCACTCTTTGACCCGGCAGGGATCACCTTCAGCACATTAAACCTCACCGTCTTGGACAGTGGCCTGCATAGGCACATGGCACAGCGGTGAGTTTTTCAGAATTCCGAGTGGCATCAAGCAGCTATTATTGGCACAGCAGAAAATGTAGTATCTAGTAATGCCATAATCGTATTGGAAAAATTGGTGCAAATATGAAGTTAAGGAAAGACCAAGCTTAGCTTCAAAATAATCCGAACTGCTTTTTTACCTGCACTGGCCAATGATCACATGGTCTCCTTCCTTCACACGAAAGCAAGGAGAAATGTGGGCGGGGATGTTAGAGTGCCTCTTCTCATACCTAAACAAGAATATCAGAATTACAGTTAGTACGATGAAATAATCTAATATAAGTCTGAAAATCAACAAAGAATATTCACTGACCTTTGATATTTCTTGACAAAATGAAGGTAGTTCCGACGAACAATGATAGTCCTGTTCATTTTAGCGCTATGACATGTTCCAGCAATGATGCGGCCTCTAATTGACACAGTGCCAGTGAACGGGCATTTCTTATCAATGTAGGTTCCTGCAATACAGGACAAATGAAAAGCACATTTAAGTCTCAAAGTTTACAGAATTTCTGCACTGGACAAGGTATGGCAGAGCTGCATAAGCAGTTCTGAGTAAAGGCAATGAAAACAAAAAAGAAGAGCAATCACGTTTCAAGTATTTATTAACAATGACACCCCCCCCTGGTAGATAAAGAAGCACGTGTGTAAAGATAATCAAGGAGAAACTAAAAGACAAATTGTCACACCTTCAGGTCGATTGGATACAAAGGATATAGCATAATGTTCATGTCAATGGGCATTAAGAGAACCAGGCACTCCTTGCAATATTATATCAACAAAATAACACGGAAAAAATAGTTGCAACATTGCCATATGCTTGCTAATGTTTTCTATTTCAGTACAGCCCGAGTGTTGCAGAAAAGATCAAACAGTTGAGTGACGGATAGCTTAAATAGGGTACATTTATAACAGATAAAATCACATAGAGTTTGATTCAGTCCTGGATTCTTCGCTAGTCTCTTAAAAGTGATGAATCAGTGAACACTACGAGCCCATGAGTAAGTTAGTTACATTAAGCTAACAAGTAACATCAAATTAGGGAGCTCTGAAATGACAAATTGTTGGACAATCGAACTCCAGGACAAACCTTCAATGGCTTCCCTGGGAGTCTTGAAACCAAGGCCAATGTTCTTCCAGAACCTGTTGCCCCCCTTCCCGGGCTTATTCCCCTTGGCGGCCTTCTTCGAGCTGCAATTATGCAAATGAAACCATGATTAGTTCGTTCCACGACAAAATACCACGAACCTAATTTACAAGGAATAACACTACTTTCTCTTACCAGAGGAAAACCTTAGGCTGCTTGAGGAAAGCCTTCTCTGTCTGCAAAAACCAGATAAGTGTTTATTTTTTATTACAGATAAAATGGTGACAGGTTGATAAAATTGTACTGGTAACAGAACGATGGCAATCCACTTGTGCTAAATAGTAAGAACTAGACTGATCCACATAGATCTGGTGCTCGACTGAATATTTATCTACATCTATTTTAGAGCGTCACAATTGAATCAATCAGTGAGGAAAGAAGTTACCCACATCCATTTCATAGTATTAGGATTGAACAAGTCGACACTAATGACGAAATTGAATCAAACCATACCACTAGATCAATAGACGTCTACATAGGAGTAAGGACACCTCGACAGAACAGCACTAGACCTGAAGGTGTCAACATGACTTACAAGCAAGGCACCATAGCAAATTGGGCCAAAAGAACGCTGCGACTGCGAGAAGGCTAGTATTCCCCGCTCGGACTTATCGAAAGACAACAAATCGATAGCTCGTCGTGCAGTCCACGGATGCAACTCACCTGCTCCGCCATGGTTGATGTTCGAGAGGACTAACGGGCAGCGGCGCACGGCGTAGGCGGTGGCGGCGGTGGCGGGAGGATAGAAGGCTTGCCCAAACCAAACCCTATTCGTCCGACTGGTTATATGTATGCGAGTTAGATGGGCTTTTGTTCTTTTCATTTGAGAGGTTACATGGGCTTTTATTTTTTGGGCCGTTGTGCTTACTGATTACATACTGGGCTTTACTACTACCGCGGGTAAGCCTTTTTTTTTAAAAAAATAGTTTTTTAAATAACAGTTTCGAATAAAAAGGTGGACAAACCCCTCCCACCAATTGAAACGGGAAAAAAGGGAAGTGGAGAAATTCAAATCTCGCGTTCAATTGGTAGGACGGGCTTGCTAGCGTCCGGATGTCTAGATATCCGTGCCTACAGTCATTTCCGTGTCATTTCACGACGCCGTTTCGCGCGCCCACTCGGGGCCCACGCCGCCCCCAAACGTCACTTGCATCGAGAAGAGGGAGAGGGGGCAACAGATGCCAACCGGCGTCGGGAGGAGGAGGAGACAGCGAGGCATGGCAACAGAAAGCAAGGATGGAAGTGCAATACCCAATCTACTTTTGAAATATTCAGATGTAACATTTGCAATATACGTCTGAAGGCATATGAAACACTTAAAATATGTATCTGAAACACTTGTAAAAACACAAGAAAAATACTTGAAAAATATTGTAAAATATGCGCAACGTCCAGATAAAGCACCTGTAACATATGTGTGAAACATATGTAATATCCAAATAAAGACACTTGCGACATACGTCTGGAAAAAACAGATAAAACATTGTAAATAAAAACTTGCAACATACGTGTACAACCATTGCAACATATGCAACATCCCGATCTACTTTTGCAACATCCGTATGAAGCACTTGTAACATACATCTAAAACATCTAAAATACTTGAAGATACGCTTGCAACATACGCTTTTAGCGTAACATCTCCTTACTGCTTGTGAGAATGGAGGCTTGTCATCGTGTATTCACCGGAGGCGGCGGCCCGGGGCGAGGAGCAGAGAAGATGGCGCCCACACCGAGTTTAAGGAGGTGATGAACGGATCTCAGAAGAAGGGCAGCTGGTGGTTCTCGGCAGTCCGGAGCACGGGGGAGCAAGCGTGGCGGTGCGACAAATGGGCGGGGAGGGTGGCGCGATGCCGGATCAGAGCAGCGAGGAGGTGGTGGGGGCGCACGACTAAGTTGGTGGCCAACAGGGCTGTAGGCAACGGCGCGGTGTAATGTCCTAAATGGCCAGAGGGGGTGAATAGTCTTTTAAAAAAATCTACAAACTTTACTAAAACAAGATATTAGTAAAAAAATAGCGAAGCTTCTCTAGCACTAGCTCAACTACACTATGCAAGCTATTTAAACAATTTTAGTAGATATGAAGGCTATGATCTCTAATTCAAAATAACAAAGCTAAGTCACTAGACTAATTACTCCTAGGTGATATAGAAGCTGTAACGGATCAACGTAATTATACGAGATTAAGTAAGAAAAATCTTCCACCGAGGCGGTTAATTTAACAAACTTAAACCCGTATAACCTGAGATTCCGTGAAATCACGAGGGATTTCAAACCAACCAACATACAACCAAGATCGTACTGATTTAGCAGCCACAGTTCACATGATACATAGAGTTCACCATAAAAGTGAAATACATCGGAGTTCAGAATAAAAGTTATTACAACATAGTTCAACATAAAATAGCAGAAGCGAGTAGTTTTACACACACACTTAGTTCAAATACAGTGCCAACAGATAGTCATAGTCCACAAAAGCATTAGATAAGACGAACAGAGTGACCTTTGCCCAAGGTCCTAGTTGTCTCCCATCGCCGGATACAGACAGTTGGAGCAGTACCCATAGTACATCTGACCATCTGCAACAACAATGGGAACAACGCCCTGAGTACGAGAATGTACTCAGCTAGACTTACCCGTCATAAACCAGAAATAACATGACACCAAGGAGTATGCAAGGCTTTATATGTTGGACTGGCTTGACTCATTTGCGAAAAGCATAAATTATTATAAAAACTATACTAGTACTTTTTGCAGCATTTTAGTATAACCTATTCAAGCTAGATAAGCACCTATTTGCTAAAACACTCACTTGATTCATCGTTAACAATCTGGATTACCATATCAGGTTTAGCATTTCCAACATCAATCACCTAACCATCAGTGTTCCATTAATATTACTACGATGCCGTAGCTCGAGTCAAGTGCTCACTAACTGGGAGCGACGGCGATTCGAATCGAATTCCTATCCAGCTGGAGATTTATTCCTCACACAAACCATGCTTCCCCCGTCAGGGTTGCGTAGATCACCAATGACACTTTCCAAGAAGCCGCGGGATAACAATCATGGATCGCACTACCCAGGGACCGCCCGACTACCAGGACGCACCTTGGGCTCACTCTTCGCGTCCCCGTTACACCCCCTTCAGCACCAGTCTGCCAACCCGAGTTTATCCCAGCTCGAAAAGTGTCACTAGCTTCGCGGTCGAAAGGTACTTTATTCGGACAGCTAAATGTGAGGCATGCGTTCAACATGACAAGAGGGACGAGCAATGATCGGTCCTTAATCGACACAGACGGAATCACTATAGTCCAAAACCCTATAAGACTACGCCCGGTCTCCGTTTATCCATCAACACTTGGTTACTTTTCATGATCACAATCACAGCTAACCATAGCCCGGTATTCTCCTATAGCTCGCAGGTGACAGGAAATCACCCGACTTCTACCGATCTAAGCATGGCTAAGCAATTTAATCGATCCTGACCTAACAAGATAAAGGTAATCTAGTGGACAAGGATAGTAATGCAACAACGGTTTCACTCAACTCCTATAACTTAATGCAACAATATATAACTATAATTCATGTAATAAGGAATAGCTTTCATAAAATAGGAGACTTAAAATGCTCCGGGGCTTGCCTCTTTCGAACGAGCTAGGGTGGTGGTCGACGCACTCTGGCAGATCCTCGTCTGGCTCTTCCTCCTCGGGCACCTCCTGTGCCTGGGGCTCCTGTTGATCCGTCCAAGCCTGCTCCTCCGGTACTGCTACCTGCGACTCCTCCTGCGATCCTGTATGATGCAAGTGCATAAGTAAACATGTGAATGATACGTCGGATTATGGTGGAGTGCTTTGATGACATGAGATGCAGATGAACACATGGAATGAGCAGTTTGGATATAACTACATCTTCTACAAGGTAGTCCACGTCATCCAAGAACATGTACCCTAAAAACATGCACCTTGTTATTCTACTAATTAGCACATAACTTACACATACAAGTGATCCTAAATGACCAGATTTTACCAACTTAACTCATTCACAAAATCAGCAAGGCATAATGATGCTTCAAAGATACACCAAACTTATTTTATTACTCTCAATTTCTCATAAAGAATAATCTTTTATTCCCTATTTAACTAGGGTTACACAGCAACACCTATCTCTGGTGTAGATAAAAATCTACAAAAATTACAGTAGATTACTCTTACCCTAACTAACCTACTACTAAATTTTCATGAGAATTGAATACGTAAAACTGCCTGTACAAAATAAACAAGTTATAGCCTAAATATGAGCATGAAATTATTTT
This sequence comes from Saccharum hybrid cultivar R570, assembly GCA_038087645.1. NCBI lineage: Eukaryota > Viridiplantae > Streptophyta > Magnoliopsida > Poales > Poaceae > Saccharum > Saccharum hybrid cultivar. The sequence continues at coordinate 7,551,008 of JAQSUU010000198.1, forward strand.
GTACTAGAAAAAGTATCAAACAACAGATTTCACATTTTTCCTATGTTACTAACAGTAAACTAACATACTACAAAAATTATCATATGCATATTCTATACAAATTTTGCTCTCTACTAAAAATAATAAAGATTATCAATTAAAAACATTTGAACTACACTTCAAAAATTTCTCACAGAACATGCTTCACTAGTATTTTTCCTAGAAAGTACATCACTAATAAAGATTAATGCCACAAGAATCACATTTTTCCCTTCATTATTTTATTTACTACATATTTTCTAAATTATCAGCATTTATAGCAATTAAATAAATTTGCACAGTAAAGTGTTACAAAAATAACATGAGATATTTTTAAACTGTAGATCTATTCAAGAGGAACATTTCAAACTTTGTTTCGTAATTTTTGGAGCTAGAAATCTTGAGATATGATTTTTCAAAGCTGTTTCATAATTTCTGAGAAATCATTTTCCTTAATTCTTTTAAAAATTCGCCGGTGAAAACGCTGAATACACCCGGTGCAGTGCACCCACACGCGCTGACACGCGGGACCCACGGGTCAACGGACCCACCGGCCAGCCAGAGCAGCGCGGGGGAGGCGCTGACCGGTGGCGAACTCGCCGCCGGTGAGGTCTCCGGCGACGGGGAGGACACCAACGTGCTCCCCGCACCGAGACGCACCCAGCGCACCAACTCCGAGCGGCGCGGGAGCTCCGGAGGAGGCTCGCCGGCGGGGATGGCGGCACGGCGGTGCTGGAGCTCGTCGGCCGGCCAATGCAGGCCACGGGGGCGGCCGAGAAGGCGAGCGCGAGCACCGCTAGGCAAAGGGGAAGCGGATGCTCGAGACCGGAGGAGGCATGGAGGGCCAGGGAGCTCCGGCCATGCGCGCCGGCCAACGGCGGCCATGGCGGCAGTGGAGGAGGGGGCGGCCAATTGGCCCTCACCTGAGCTCGAGCGGCGGAGTGGAGGCGCGCACGCGGTGGAGGGAAGCGGGGCGGAGGTGAGGCCAAGAGGAATCGGCCGGAGAAGCAGCCACGAGCGCGAACGGCGGTGGCGGAGCTCCGGGAGCCGGTGATGGCGCGGCGGTGCGCTGCTGCTGGTGGGGCGAGAGGAGGAATGGAGGGAGTAGCCGAGGCGGACGAGCGCGCGGAGGGAGAGTAAGCGAGCGCGGTGCTGCGGGGGCCACAGGGGCGCGTGTCGCGCGGCGTCGTCGACGTCCGGCCACGCGGCGGCCGAGCTCTGCCGCGGCGCCACGGCGTCGCGCGCGGGCGCGCGCGCGGGAGGACGCCGGCGCGGGGCTGCGGGCCGGGCTGCCAGAGCCGCTGGGCCGGAAAGGAGGCCGCGGCCCAAGAAAGCGAAAATCCATTTTTCTTTTATAATAAATATTTTCAGATTTATTTCTTTGTTTCAAAAGTGAATTTGAAGATGAAAAAGAGGTTTTCAGAATTTTGGCCCAAAATAAAAGTTGTTCAAAATTTTATTCTCTACAACTTTCATGTAGAGCATTTTTCAAAATTCTCAATAGATTTTGAATTTGGGATTTAAAGCTAAATTGATAATCAAAAACCCATTTGTTTAGAATATTTTTAAAGCAAAATTTGAGGAAAGCTTGAATTCAAGAATTGTTCCAGAAATCATGTTAATTTATTCTAGATTATTTAAAATTGCTACTTCCCAAAAGTACACCACCTTTTTGGCACTTACATTAAAATTAGGGTTCTAATTATTTGTTTTTCAAGTTTAAATTCGAAAGAGCTAAATTCCATACAATGCTAGTCATGAAATGATGTTGAATGTTTATGCTTTGAAATGATAATGCATGCTTAACACCCACTTGATGGATCACGAGCTAATTGGCATTCCAAAGTTAAACCCTCAGCGGGTGCAGCACATCCAACACAAGATGGGGTATCCTCCAAGCCACGAGCAATCCACTAGAGTAGCCAATTACGATCTCCCGAGGGGAAGACTCAAGAACCCCTCACAAATCCACCGGTGAAGCTCGAAACAATCTCCAATCACGAGCTCAACACCACCACTGCTCCAAACCGTCTAGGGCGTCGGGAAACACCCAAGAGTAACAAACAATCCGCAGCCAACTCAATGGATCAAGTGTCACTAGATGCAACTCTCAAAACAATGCACTTGAATCTCACTCAATCTCACTAGGATGCACAATCAAGCAAGGAGATGAGTGGAGAGGATGTTCTCTAGCTCAAAGTATGTCTCAAATGTTCAAAGAGTCAAGAGGAAGGTCCCAAGACCGGCCAAATAAGTATTTATAGCCAACCCTCAAAGATAGAGCCGTTAGGCTCAAGAAACTGCTCTGCGCACGCTGACCGGACGTGCAGGTCGAACTGACCGGACACGGACACAACGTTCGGTCGCGTCTCGCACCATCGTCCGATGCTCGCCACGTGTCCCGTTTTAAAAATTCGTTCGTTCGATCTCCAACGGTCACGAAACGTTATCTTCTCAGAGAGGGAGTGACCGGACGCGCCAAAGTACTGATCGGACGCGTTACACGCGGCGTCCGGTTTGAGTACAGAAAGGGTCTAGAGAGCGATTTCGTCGACCGGACGCGTCCGATCAAACCTTCCCTTCGCGCTGCTCTCCTAGGTGCGTGACCGGACGCACCGGTCTCGCGAGTGATCGGACGCTCCGGTCACAAACCCCCGTCCTTTGCCCCGCGCGCCTGCCGGTTGAACTGACCGGACGCGCCAGCCGCGTCCGGTCCAGCGTCCGGTCACCCCAAGGACTTTCTTTCACCTCCGACGCAGTGAAAAATAGGCGTTTTACTTTCATAAAAGCGCCGAATCCCGCCTCGCAAGCTCGGCGGAAGGGAGAGAGGAACCCAAACCCCTCTCTACCCCTCAAACTTCACTTCCTTCGTAAATGTGCTAACACCACCAAATGTTCACCATCTTGTGCTCGTGTGTTAGCATTTTCTCAAATATTTTTTAAGGAGTTAGCATCTCACTAGATCATAAATGCATATGCTCAAGAATATGGACCTAGTAGCACTTGATTCATGAGATGACCGTGATTGCCCCTCTTGATAGTCGGCTATCAATCATAAACCCGGTCAATCACTTCTCTACTCATCTTTAGACCGGCAAAAGAGAATCCTATGATTATACCTTTACCTTGATCATCTCATTTCTTGTCCATCGCCTATGTGCATGTTCACCATCATTTTTATCTTCATGCACTTGTGATCTTATGGCCATCACCATCATGTTTCTTGCTCCTTCATCACTTGTGTTGTTACGCCTAACTCACTTCACTTGACACAATGACATTTAGCAACTTGATGTCATTAATTACTAAAACCAAACTTAGGCTTTAATGGGGCGCTGCGAGCTGCGCGTGGGGTGCGACACGTTGGGGAAGGAAGAGGGACACGAGGCAGGAAGACCGATTCTTTTTTAGAACTCCCGAGCAGATAGGAGGATGTAGTTGGGCCAGCGTCGTGGCCCATCAATAGAGCGTCCGAGGCGGACGGATGCCCGCTTCCTAGAATTCCTGTTGGTAGGAATTCCATTTCTGCACAACTTACTACAAGAATCTTAACTTTTTATATGAAGTTGGATTGAAACAATATTCTATAGCTCACAATGTTTTTTGTTTGGAGACATTTTCATGCTAAAATAATAGATATACGGCATACAATATTCAAATCTGACATCTACGGGTTATTTTAGCACAAGGATAGTGAATAGTGTCAAACAAAGATGTGAGCTATAAAGTTGTACTCCCTCCGTCCCAAAATACAACTCGTCTTGGTGTTTGAAAAAAGTATCAAAAAGCAAGACGTTTTAGCTTCGGTAGCTCTTACAGCATATGTACAACACCGGTCATCCATCACATCTTATCACATCCTGTTGTCCAATGTGAATAAAAATTGAAAAGCAACAGGCGGTGTGTGAAGGGGCTCCTAGCCGAAGCGCTGGTTTCAAGTAGACATGCTACTGCAGACGTGCGATAGGGGCAAAGATTTCATAGGGGTTTCAGAGTCATTGTCCATCGACGTTGGTCTCTGTGTCAGCTTTCTGGACGTCTTTTAATGTGGGACAGAGGGAGTAGATATGCATAGTTTAAGTGTTTGTTCAAACCTTCAAGGTCAAACTTTGTACAAAATAGACTAGCACTAGCACATGCTGTCTTCATATTTTAATTGGATTTTTTCTTGAAGCACTTTTAAGTTGCATTACGTAGGACCACGGGAACACCAAACACTTACAGTTGTGTTCTTTGAGCAGCTTTTCCATCCACTTTTATCGTGGGAAATACTAAGACAACAAAGAACACAAACACTGTTAGGGTCTGTTTGGTTTGCACGGAACAGCTCCCTAGAACGGTTCCTGGCCGAATTGTATGTCTAGTTTACATAGCCTATGAGCAGCTGGAACGATTCTTGGCGCAATTTTTGCCTAACCAAAGGAGGCCTTATATTGTTTTCTTGAGATATCACTAGCAAACGTCTTGGATGTGAAAAAAAAACGAGCCATTGATAGTAATCTTCTCCGTCTCGTGACGAAATACTCGATGATGTCACTGGCTTACTGCCATTGCCATATACGAACCGTAATTTTTTGGAATAAATAAGGGTTCGTCCATTTAATATGGAATGGTTGCCCTGGAACTGTTTCAGCTAGATTGGTAGGCTTATTTATATTAACTAGTATAGCGCCCGTGCTAGCGCTACGGTGACATTTGGTAATGCAAATGGAACAACAAAAAATTGATTTACCTGCGTAATACTTAGTTTCAAAAGATCTAGATCCAATATTACGATGGTAACACCCACCTCTTTGCCAAAGAGAACTTTATTTTAATGGATTCAACAATATCATTACAAAACAAGACTCTTGACACAAAACAAGAAACAATACTCATGGGCGAAACATGGATGTTCATCCACAACTTTATTTTGCTCCACTCCAAACTTCTCAATTCTTGAGCTTTGCAGCTACCGGCCTTCCTGCTGAAGTCATGGGCGATCGATGTCACCAAGAAGCGATAACACATTGAAGCAAAAGCTAAATTAGTCCGGAGTACCACCAAACAATCTCACTCGTCTGCAGTGACAACCACAACTGCTAAAGAGGCACAAGTTCAAAGATCAAAAGGTCACACTGCCCCCCTCAACTTCCATGCCGCCGCTTCTTATCTCCTAGCAAATTGCCAGATTTGTAAAGTCTGCATGGTTGAAAAATTAGCTACAGATTGCAGATACAGATAGCGAAGGCAAGTGATTTGATTGACAAGGGCACATTGGTGAGAGGAAGATGCGGGCAGGTAGAAAATTTATTGGTGACAAAAAGACAGTGTGGACGAGGGCACCGCGAGGTAATTGATCGGCATGAACTCATAAAACTTGTACATGATGATTACAACTGGTTGATATTAGAAAGGAACACCTTGATAGAACCATAATTCTCAAAATAACCATTCTAGATGGGCATAATCTAACAAATAAATCATGAGCATACAATCGGCACCCAGAAAACTCACCCTCAATATGGCGGCAGGTGTGATTAGTTGCTTGCTGCCAGTGTCTACCTCCACCATGAATGTCTTATGTCTTATCCTTCAGCGCAGGGTTCTTCGACCTCTCCTCCACGAAATCAGTTCCAAGAACTTGTCCATGAGCTCACGAGTGCCCACAGCCTGTACACATCCATGAAGTTGCTCTGAACCCCTAAGATCCAGTGAAGTTGGGCAGGCGCAACTTGATCTCCAACCATGAGGCGACTGCAGAAAACACAAGCAAAAAACAACATTATTCAGTTATACATACAAGCATGTCGAAATGAAACTGCCAACAACACCCACAGATGCACCGAACCAGATAAAATTTAAAATATGTCTAATGTATTCTAGAATTTGTTTGCATTGTTTTGGCACTCCATAAGTGTAGAAAAGAAAATTCAAAGGTTCCATTTAAAACACTATCAAGTTATCCAATCACACACTACCACAAACTTATACACACTTGAAGGAACCAATTCTCATGTACAAAAGCAATTGCACCTTTTACACAGAATTTGCTAAATAACGTACCAAAGAAAAATATAATATCTGCAGGTATTAGAAGATAATGAAATTTCATTCTCTAATATTTGAGAAATTACGCAGAGGTAGCTGGACTGTTTCCTAAGGAAACACCGAAAGAGCCCATTGATAATCAGGTATTCAGGTGGTGAAGCATAGAAGATCAACACATACTATTCCAGTTACCAGATGTCATTAAAGGACAGACCCAGTGCTGGCAGCTCCCACATGAGTGGGGTCTGGGGAAGGAATAACCGAGGTAAGCCTTACCCCTGCATTTTGCAGAGAGGCTGCGTCGAACCCAGGACCTTTGGCTCAATGGGAAGACTTCTCACCACTGCGCCAGACCTGTCCTTCTTACCAGATGTCATTACCAAAAAAAATATTATCTGCAGGTATTAGAAGATACTGAAATTTCATTCTCTAATATTTGAGAAATTACGCAGAGGTAGCTAGACTGTTTCCTAAGGAAAGACCGAAAGAGCCCATTGATAATCAGGTGGTGAAGCATAGAAGATGAGCACATACTATTCCAGTTACCAGATGTCATTGATGCATGTTGGCATGCATCTTCAAACCAGAAATGCATTTAACATGAGGCCACTCACTGAGTGCTCAAATAGATTTCCAACCATGGAAAAAGAATAGTCATAAAATAAAGTTAACAAGACAAAAGCATAATCAGCTACGCTTCAGCAAATAAACCATGATCAGATAAAAAAAAACAAGATCAAATGCAGCACACATCAAGAGTCAAAGCCATTGCAGTCTGCAAGCACAGCTCATCTGCAGGCGGTGCGACTGACGCACAACTAAGCGCAGGAATTTGGGGTGGCAGCAGCCTAACGCGTGCGCATTTACCACGGCCACACACTAAACCCAGGGCAAATCAGTCAGAAACAAGTCTATAATGCGCCCTCTAAAGATAAACCTTTTGAGTTGCCAGACGACGAAACATGTATTCACTAAGCAGAGGTTCATAAATAGCTAAAGGGAGTGATTCAGATTGTTAATTTAAATATAGAACATGTCATGATGAAAATTAGCACAAAGAAGCATAATCTGAACAAGACCTCGATCTGTCATGGCTCCAAATCGCAAATCATTGGTTTCTCTTTTACCTGCCTAAAAAAAGCCTTGTGCAAAGCATAGACATAATTAAAATTGTATATGGTGCACACTATTCTTTTGATGTAAGTCAGTAAAACATTATGCAAATTAGTCACCGTGATTTATTACTTAATCGATGACAAGTTATATTGATCAGCTGAAGGAATGAAACTAATTGGTATGATATCCTATTTGCAGTCAACGATTAAAATAAGAATTGCAATTGGAGGCAGGCTTACATCTGAGAACAAAAATCATGGCTTACATCTGAGAACAAAAATCATGTCATCGCCGCTCTCTATCTTCCCTGCTGCTTCCTTTTTTCTGCACGAAGTACTTATAAACAACAACAAAAATTGAGTTAGCTAAAAGAGAGAGAGAGGGGGGCACCTAGAGACTGAGCAGCATGCAGAGCCAAGACAGTGGCGCCCCTGCAAGCGATCTCGAACATCTCCGCGAGTGCACGCGCACAGAGAGACTGAGCAGCAAGCAACACACCTTCTCGCTGTCGGCATAAGAAGCAGTGGCGTGGTACCGCCGCTGGAGCTTCCCCTGGAGCACGGCAGCGCAGCGCCTCCTAATCTGCCCGCACTCGCCTCAGTAGTGTTGTACCCGTGTCCTGCAGTTCCTACACCTTCTCCGCCGCCGCGCGCCGCCGCCACCGCGCCGTAGCCCTCTCCCTTCGTCTCCTCCTCCCCTGTCTCTCTCTCTCCTCTGCTTGCTTTGCCCCCTCTGTAGGTGCGACCATCTGTGAGATCTAGGGCAGGGAGGAGCCGCCGGCTAGATCTGGAGGAGGACGACGAGGGAGATGGCGGCGGCATAGGAGGAGCAGTGGCTGCTAGTTGCGACTTGCGACTCACGACGGGGAGAAGGGGATTCGAACCTGCGGCGTCGGCATCGTTGGTTAGAGGGGAAGGGCGCGGGGCCGTGGGGGTGAGAAGGCTTGCATCAAACTTTGTTCGTCGGCCGTTGGATTTGACGTGGTTGTTTCGTGAGCCATTTTAATAGAGATAAATTTCTGTGCGTAATTTTCTCGGTACATAATGGTTAGTTTACTCAGCGGGGATATTTTAATTGGTGGACCTAAAATAGTTAGTTTGAAGTGGTCAATTAGGATTAGTTGGAATAGTTGGCAGGATTAGTTGGAATAGTTGGCAGCCTCAAAACCAGCCAAACTAACGAGGTCTAAAGGAAATTGAAAAGGAACATTTTTTCCGCATGCATATTGCCGCCAATGCCTACAAAGCCGGACAGGGCCTTGGCCGGTTGTCTTGTCTCCACGGCACAAGAAGAGGAAGCCCAAGAAAGCCGGCCAGCTAATCGCCTATTCCTTCCCTCCCTCGCATTCCGGCAGGCTTCGCCCAACCCCAACGTCCGTGCGCCCCCGCGTCGCCGCTTCCTTCCTCCCTTCCTTCCGTCCTCGGCGAATCGAAGCCGCTAGCCCCCGACATCCATGGCCGCCGCGTTAACCCGCCTCCGATCCGCCGTCGAGCGGCTCGGGCCCTCCAGTGCCCGCGCCCGCGCCTTCTCCGCAGCCGCCGCTGAGGCCGAGGCCGCGGGGCCCTGCAGCGACTCTAGGGCTTTCACCGCGGCCGCCGTGGCCGCCGGCTCGGGGCTCGGGATCTGGCTGCTGTCCTCGAACCCGCAGCCGCTCGCGGACTCCGGCCAGGCGGAGGATGCCGCCACCGCAGGGGGCGGAGGCAACGGCGCCTTCCCCGCAGCTTTCGGCGGGGTCGGAGCCACCGAGGAGCGGGAGGGCAGGTTCCTGTTCGGAGGTGAGCACCCTTGGTTGAATCCGTAGCGGCGCGCAATGAATTAGCTCGTCTTCGTTATTTTTTTGTGTTGATAAAGGTGATGCATCCGAGCCTGTGGATTTGTGGCTATCGTTGCACGAGAAATGCTAGTGTTTTTTTTTTCTCACCGAGTCGCCGTCAGCGTTCCTCTCGTTCGACGAGCATTTGTACTTTGTAGCCATGCATATTATATAATATATATTTAAGTTAATTTGGTCATAGTTGATAGAAACGGCATGATGATTTGGTTACCATCGTCTTGTAGATTCATATCGCCGAAGGGTGTTCTTCAAGTACGAGAAGAGGATTAGGACGCGCAGCCCTCCAGAGAAGGTAATGTGGCATTCCATATTCAGAATAACCATTCTACGTCATATGGCTTGATAATTTTCCCATTCAAATTCTCGTGCTTCTTATGCTAGATCTTTGAGTACTTCGCATCCGTCCACAGCCCGGAGGGTGAAATGTACATGTTACCTACCGATCTGATGAGGGCAGTTGTTCCCGTTTTCCCCCCATCCGAGTCTAAAATTGTCAGGGAAGGGAGACTGAGGGGGGAGCGCCACCCTGGCGAGCTACAATGTGCCCCATCTGAGTTTTTCATGCTATTCGATACAAATGGTGATGGAGTCATCTCCTTTTCTGAGTAAGTGGGTTGTGACTTCAACACAAGCGATTGTTTGCGTTTGCTCTGCCATCTACTATATCTGCATCATATTGGCAATTTCTCTCTGTCCTGTCTAGTCATCTTTATGCAATGAAATAGTTAAGAGAAGCTAATGTAGGGATATATTATCATATACATAGGCGCTGTTATAGCATCCTCTCAACTATGCATGCGTAGGGATGGCACTGACACATCTAGGCATCTAGCTATCTGGGTATCAGTATCGCTATGCTATTAGTGTTGCATGCCTTTCTGTACTTTTTACTTGATTTCCGTAAGCCATATGTCATTTTAATTTTTAATGTTGCCTCATGCAGGTATATCTTCTTTGTAACATTACTTAGCATCCCTGAATCAAGCTTCAATGTGGCTTTCAAGATGTTTGACCTTGACCACAATGGGTATGTTATCTTCCAGCTACTGGACCCGTTCATATCCATATTCTCTAGAGGCTTCTTTATGCATCTCAGCATCTGGTTCCTCTTTTCTTATTTTAATTTAATTAGCTCCGAACCATTTAATTGTTACAAGCATGCTCATTTACATATTTTAGTTTGGAATTTTTTTGACTAGTCATATCTTGTTTGGAAATACTGGTGTCAGATGACTATGGTCATATGTGCGATCTTCCACAGCTAGTGGTATCTGGGGAGAATGCAATCCCATGTTTCTTTTGGCGGCATTTGATCACATTTGGTATATACAACTCCCGATGTGACCCCACTGGTAAAATGTCACCTCCATGGATTCAAAGGAAGCACCAAATCTCAACAAAGAACATACCTCCAAAGCCCTTCACCCCACCCCCAAATTTTTATCACAACATTTCGTAGCAAATCTAATATCCATTTTAATTAAGGAATCAAGGTTATACATGAGGTATTGCATTGGAACAGTTAACCGATGTGAGTCCTTAGAATTTAAAACTGTGAATACCGTAGTTCTGGAAGAAAATCAGATAGAGTAAAAGAAATATCTGACATCGCTAGTTTTGACTTTTGCATTGTTTGATCCCTTTAAACTTGACTCCACACCCCCACCCCCCACCCCACCCCCACCCCCACCCCCCCTTTTTCTGAATCTATTAAAATTATGTGCTGTGCTTTACATTTTGGTATGTGCTTTTGTTATGTCGGGCTCAGCACCAGGCCTGTTAGTGGGCTGATTATCTATTTATATATTTCCTTAAAATAGTTTAGTTATTTTCTTAAATTAGGATCTCGTAGGCTATATATTTGTAACGTTGGTTGAGAAATAATTAAGCAAGAGCAATCTATTATTGCTCGGCTTCCCTTAGGGAGCCGGGAGTTTCCAAACCCTAGCCGCCACCCTCCTTCAGCCCTAATCGCGTTTACTGTTCGCGTGAACAGTAACGCGGCACTGTAGCGCCGCCACGGCGCTGATCTGCCGTTCTCGCTCGTTCAGACCTCGACCACCAATCTCTCACTCCTACAACCTTCGCAGCCAGCCCGGTAGGATCCGTAATCCTATCAGCTTTACAGAAGGACGCCTTTAAACTATATTATCTATGCCCGCATGCCTACATGTTGTTTACATTTGGCAATTCATGTACAGTTTGTCATCCAGAAAAAAAACCTGCTTTTTGAGCATGTCCAATCATCTCAGATGTTATTAAGGGTGTGATTAAATTTGACAAGCTGTTTATCTGTTTATTATTCTTTGTTCTCACTTGCTACTATGTCTTCATCACAGGGAAATTGACAAAGATGAGTTTAGGAAAGTGATGACACTGATGCGATCCTATAATAGACAAGGAGCTGCCCATAGGGATGGTTTACGCTTTGGACGTAAGGTTTGTCAGCCGGTAGAAGATGGTGGACTGGTCGAGTACTTCTTTGGCAAGGATGGGAATGAACATCTACACTATGATAAGTTCTCTAGTTTTTTGAAGCAATTGCATGATGAGGTGATTTATTTCTTTTTCATTTTTTTGTTCATTAATATATTATCAATCTAGATAATGTTTCTGTTGATATAACTCTTGAGAGACTTAGTGTAAAGCCAAATAAATCAGAGTCTGTATCAATCAACTGCGCTTGTCAGCATTTGCTTCTGTATTTTTTCAGAACTCGAAATAATCCGTTCATTTCATAAAGGAAGATTATGTGTCACAAATAGTTCTATTTTCTAGAAAATGTTGATGAACATGACTATGCTATATGTAAGTTTGCAGATTAATTCGTATAGAGTTGTATTTAGTTTTATATACTTTCTATAAAGAAGTAAATTGTGGAGAATCAGAAACAAATTATTTGTACATGGAAAAGACTGCAATTTCTGGAATGTAGAAAAAGAAGGGACAAGCTCGCACTACCAAATTCCAATTTATTCCAGATTTTGAACACACAACTTTTCATGTGGTGGGCCTTGGAAAAGCACAAAGTCCCAACTAAGTACGTTACCCTCATCAAGGATATGTACAGGGATGTGGTGACGTTTGTCCGAACATGTGATGGCGACACCAGTGACTTTCCAATTAAAATAGGACTGCATCAGGGGTCAGCTTTGAGCCCTTATTTATTTGCTTTGGTGATGGATGAGGTCACAAGGGACATACAAGGTGGTATCCCTTGGTGTATGCTCTTTGCTGATGATGTGGTGCTAGTTGACGACAGTAGGGCAGGGGTTAATAGGAAGTTAGAACTATGGAGGCACACGTTAGAGTCGAAAGGGTTCAGACTTAGTAGGACTAAGACCGAGTACATGAGGTGCGATTTTAGCGCGACTAGGCATGAGGAGGGAGACGTTAGCCTCGATGGGCAAGTGGTGGCCAAGAAGGATACTTTTCGGTATTTAGGGTCGATGCTACAAAAGGACGGAGACATTGATGAAGATGTTAGGCATAGAATTTCAGCCGGCTGGTTGAAATGGCGTCAAGCTTCTGGCGTCCTCTGTGACAAAAGGGTGCCTCAGAAGCTGAAAGGTAAGTTCTATAGGACGGCGATTCGTCCGGCGATGTTATACGGTGCTGAGTGTTGGCCTACAAAAAGGCGACATATCCAACAATTGAGTGTAGCAGAGATGCGTATGTTGTGTTGGTGTTGTGGGCACACAAGGAGGGATAGAGTCCGGAACGATGATATTCGGGATAGGGTTGGAGTGGCACCAATTGAGGAGAAATTGATTCAACATCGGTTGAGATGGTTTGGACATGTCCAACGGAGGCCTCCTGAGGCGCCGGTGCGTAGTGGAGTTCTAAAGCGGGCCGATAATATAAAGAGCGGTAGAGGTCGACCTAAACTAACTTGGGACGAGTCCGTTAAGAGAGATCTTAAGGAGTGGAATATCTCCAAGGATTTAGCTATGGATAGGAGCGCTTGGAGATTGGCAATCAACGTGCCGGAACCGTGATATCTTTTTGTCTCCCTTTATGTCTTTTTTGTCTCCCTGTTTCTCGTCTCTTTTGGGTTTCATCTCTAGCCTACCCCAACTTGCTTGGGACAAAAGGCTATGTTGTTGTATGTTGTTGTTTGTTTGTTTGTTTGAACACAACTTTTGATTGAGTTTCCTTGTTTTGAAACTATTTGTTGGAGTATGTGTTTAGGCCCATGTGGCCCATGTATGGAACCTATATAGCTACCCTTCTAGGGTTAGCCCTAATCAATAGAATCTCTAAACCTAACATGGTATCAGCAGCCTAGTTTCTCTTCCTCCCTTCCCCCACCCGCCGCCGCCCCTGGTTGCCGGCCGGCCAGCCGCCGCCGCAGCCATGGCCGGCCACCCCACTCCTCCTCCCTCCTACTATGCTTACTTCCCCTCCCTTTCCTCCCCATCCTGGGCCCAGATTGCCTCCTGCTCGTCTCCAGGCGCCGGCGGGCCACAGGGCGCGCCTGCTGCCGGTGCTCTGGCCGCCACGCCTGCGGCACCGGGCAGCGGCGCCCCACCCGCGCTCGGCATGCCGGGGGGGTCCGGTGAGGTCGACTCCTCCCCTCTGGCGCCCGCTCAGCCCCTGGTGGCTACTGGTGTCCGCCCGCCCGCCGAGCAGCAGCTCCGCCCAGATCACCAGCCCACCATCCCCATCTCCGCTGATGTTCTGGCCCTCCACTCCTCTTCCCCGGCAGTGGATCCCGCACCCCTTGCGGATCCTCTGGCCGCCGCAGCCATCCGCCCCAGACACCCAGCCGCCGCCCTTCCCTCTGCTGATGGTACTCTGACCGCTCACGCGCAGTCCGGCCTCGGCCTCCCTTCCCTGCTGGCGCCGCTGATCCTTGGTGGTCATGCCGGTTCTCTTCCCACCGCCCCTCCGCCGGGTCCGGACTCCGCCCTCGCAGCCGCTCTCATCGCCGCTCGGGCTGCCACCGCGGAGGGGCAGGCTCGCGTGCGCGCTGCAGCCCTCGCATGGGAGCGTGAGCGCGACGCAGCCGAGGTCTTGGCCCGCCAGATCGCCGAGGCGGAGCACCTCCTCGTCTCTCCCACTCCACGGGACGTTGGAGCCCACTCCTCCGCCTCGCCAGGACGTCGTGTGCCCCATCCTGCCGTCCTCTGGCACGATCCGGCTGACCCGCTCGTGGCTCAGCTCCACTACCAGGCCGGGGGGGTCCAGAACATTCGCCTCCTCGTCCCGGTCGTCCTCGAGCCGGAGTCGCCCTCCTACGCCCGCTGGCGGGACCTCGTGCTTCTCACCCTTCGCCGCTACGCCCTCGACGACCACGTCCTCGTTGACGCTTCGGTCGCCGTCCAGACCCCGTCGTGGCTTCGTCTGGACAGCATCGTCCTCTCCTGGATCCTGGGGACGATCTCTCTAGACCTCCACGACCTCGTCCGCACCTCCCCTGACGCGCGCCGGGCATGGCTCGCCCTTGAGGGCCAGTTCCTGGGCAACGCCGAGGCCCGGGCTCTGCGCCTCGACGCGAGCTTCCGGACCTTCGTCCAGGGTGACCTCTCTGTCGGCGAGTTCTGCCGTCGGATGAAGGGCATGGCGGACTCCCTGGGGGACCTCGGGTGTCCTGTGGAGGATCGCATCTTAGTCCTCAACGTCCTCCGGGGGCTCAGCGACCGCTACGCCCACCTCCGGACGTGGATCACCCGCCAGAGGCCCTTCCCCACCTTCCTGGAGGTCCGTGACGATCTCGTCATGGAGGAGCTCACGCAGGGCCTCCAGCCGGGATCCACCACTTCCACGGGGTCCTCGTCCTCCTCGACGGCCCTGGCTGCTACTTCACCGCGCCCGTCTGCTCCACCACGGTCGACCGCTCCACCGCCGCAGTCTCTCCTGGGTCCTCCTCCCTCCGGGCCGAGCGGAGGTGGGGGGGTCGTGGCGGTCGTCGTCGCCGCGGAGGGGGTCGCGGGGGCGGCCGGGGTGGACATACCCAGGCCCCGGCACCTGGTGGACCGCAGGGGGGCACCATGGCCCTCTTTCCAGAACCCGTGGTCCGGGCGCATCTCCATGTGGCCCTACCACGCCACCGGGGCCGACTCCCGTCCACCGATGGCCATGCTCACCGGAGCTCCTCCTGCTGGTCCTCCACCCGGCGTCTTCCCGGCTACGACGTGGACTCCACCTTCTGGGACTCTCCCGGGGGTCACCGGATGGGACCAGGCAGCCCTGGCTCGCTCGTTCAGCACCATGGGCCTGACGCCTCCGGTCGGACCCGAGTGGATCGCTGATTTGGGAGCCACCTACCACACCACTCTTGACTCCGGTATACTTTCGTCGTTTCACTCTCCCTCTTCCTCTCTTCCTTCGTCCATTATGGTCGCAAATGGTTCTTGTATTCCAGTCACGTCTGTGGGTACCACCGGTGCTCATGGCTCCTTCCATCTTCCTGATGTTCTTGTTGCTCCTTCTATGGTTCATAATCTTCTTTCTATTCGTCGTTTTACAGCTGACAATTCTTGTTCTGTGGAATTTGACTCTTTTGGTCTTACTGTAAATGATTTGGCTTCCCGGTGTCCTCTGCTCCGATGTGACAGTTCCGGGCCCCTTTACACCCTTCGCTTTCCGGCGGCTCCTTCTTCATCTTCGCCGCCCGTTTTGTCAGCTGCTTTCGTCGCTTCTACTTCCTCTACTACCTGGCACCGGCGCCTCGGCCATCCTGGACGTGATGCCCTGATACAGCTCAGTCGTAGCTCCGGTCTTCCATGTACTCGAGCTCATGATGAGCAATTGTGTCATGCGTGCCAATTGGGCCGACATGTTCGTCTTCCTTTTTCTAGTTCTACCTCCCATGCGGCCCGCATTTTTGATCTTATACATTGCGACCTATGGACATCTCCTATTCTGAGTATTTCCGGTTATAAGTACTATCTTGTGGTTATTGATGATTTTTCGCATTATTCGTGGACTTTTCCTCTTCGTGCGAAGTCAGATACGTTTACCACGCTCCTTCACTTCTTTACTTGGGTGTCTACACAGTTCGGCCTCACCATCAAGGCCGTCCAGTGTGACAATGGTCGCGAGTTTGATCACTCCACCTCCCGCGCTTTCTTCCTCTCTCACGGTGTCCAGTTGCGCATGTCTTGTCCATACACCTCTTCGCAGAATGGCAAGGCTGAGCGGATGATTCGCACCACCAACGACACCGTGCGTACCATTCTGTTCCAGGCCTCTCTTCCTGCTCGCTTCTGGGCTGAGGGCCTGCACACTTCCACCTACCTTCTTAACCGCCTTCCTTCCGCTGCCTGTCCCGCTCCCACACCTCACCACACCCTCTTCGGTACCCCGCCTCGGTATGATCACCTCCGCGTGTTTGGGTGTGCGTGTTATCCCAACACCGCTGCCACTTCTTCTCACAAGCTGGACCCTCGCTCCACGCTCTGTGTCTTCCTCGGGTACTCTCCGGATCACAAGGGGTACCGGTGCTTTGACCTTACCTCCCGACGGATTCTCATATCTCGCCATGTGGTGTTCGATGAGTCCGTTTTTCCCTTTTCCAGCACTACCACCCCTCCGGTCCCTGACCCTCCCTCCCTATTTCCCACTGACCCGGTGGTCCAGCCACCTTTTTCGTGGTCTCCTGCAGGTACCGCTTCGCTGCGCGCCGGGCCGGCCACCTGTCCCGGCTCCCCAGCGGGTCCAGGCTCGTCGTCCTCTAGCGCGGCCCCGTCCTCTCCGATTGGTGCAGACCCGGAGCCTTCGTCCCCCGCTTCTGCCCCGGGGGGTCGTGCCGGTCGCCGACGCCAGATCCCGTCCCGGCACCTGCCCCGACACCTCCGTCGAGGTTCGCCGCGCCGGTACGGGTGTACTAGCGCAGGCCGCGGCCACCACCGCTCGCGGTCCCTTCTTCGCCGGGGACACCGACACCACCGCCGCAGTCCCCGCCGGCTCGTGGTGCCCCGCCGGTCTACCACCCGCCGCTGCTTCACCGACACCCGCGGCATGTTCACCCGATGGTGACACGGCACGCGGCTGGCACACTGCCGCCTCATGCCCTTGAGGCTTCGACCGGCGAAACGGTGGTCTCCCCGGTACCCTCTTTCGTCCGCGACGCCCTGTTGGACCCTCACTGACGCCGTGCGATGGAAGAGGAGTACGCCGCGCTACTCGCCAACCAGACGTGGGAGTTGGTGCCCCGGCCGCCAGGCTCCAACGTCGTCACCGGCAAGTGGATCTGGACCCACAAGTGCCGGGCCGATGGCTCTCTCGAGCGCTACAAGGCTCGATGGGTCCTCCGGGGTTTCACTCAGTGACCGGACGTCGACTACGATGAGACTTTCAGCCCGGTGGTCAAGCCGGCCACCGTCCGTACCATGCTCTCGCTGGCGCTGGCTCGGTCTTGGCCCGTCCACCAGCTGGACGTCAAGAACGCCTTCCTCCACGGCCTTCTTACCGAGACGGTGTACTGCAGTCAGCCGGCGGGGTTCGTCGATTCCACCCGTCCTGACATGGTCTGCCAGCTCAACAGGTCCCTCTACGGCCTCAAGCAGGCACCTCAGGCGTGGAACCACCGGTTTGCTGCTTTCTTGCTGACCCTGGGGTTCATGGAGGCCAAATCTGATACGTCCCTGTTCGTATACCACCATGGGGCTGACACTGCATACTTGCTGCCCTATGTTGATGACATTGTCCTCACGGCCTCCAGCGAGCCCCTTCTCCGCAGGATCATCGCCGCTCTCCAGCAGGAGTTCGCGATGAAGGATCTGGATGAGCTCCACCACTTCCTCGGGGTCACAGTTGAGCACCGTCCTGCTGGGTTACTCCTTCACCAGCGGCAGTACACTCAGGACATCCTGGAGCGGGCTGGGATGACTGACTGCAACCCCTGCTCCACTCCGGTCGACACCCAGGGCAAGCTGTCTGAGGCTGAGGGACCCCCGGTGGCCGATCCCACTGCGTACAGGAGTCTCGCCGGGGCCCTTTAGTACCTCACCTTCACCCGCCCGGACATCACTTATGCAGTTCAGCAGGTCTGTCTTCATATGCATGACCCCAGGGAGCTTCACCTCACGGCTCTCAAGCGCCTCCTCCGCTACCTCCGGGGCATGCTCGACTACGGCCTCCTCCACCGGGCCTCCTCCACCGACCTCGTCGTCTACACCGACGCTGACTGGGCGGGGTGCCCGGATACTCGCCGCTCCACCTCCGGCTACGCCGTCTTCCTGGGCGGCAACTTGGTGTCATGGTCGTCCAAGCGCCAGCCGGTGGTCTCCCGGTCCAGCGCCGAGGCGGAGTACAGCGCCGTTGCTAACGGCGTGGCGGAGGCCGCCTGGCTCAGGCAGCTGCTTGCTGAGTTGCACACTCCGCCCTCCCGGAGCACACTGATCTACTGCGACAATGTCAGTGCGGTCTACCTCTCCACCAACCCCATCCAGCACCAGCGGACGAAGCATGTGGAGATTGACCTCCACTTTGTCCGTGATCGGGTGGCCATGGGCGAGGTGCGGGTCCTTCATGTTCCGACGACCTCCCAGTTCGCGGACATCTTCACCAAAGGCCTCCCGTCCTTGACCTTCGCCGAGTTTCGCTCCAGCCTCAACATCACTGGTGGCTAGTTGCGTCTGTGGGGGGTTGTGTGTGTTCTTTCTTGTTCAGCCTCGAACTCCGCTGCGCCGGTAGTTCAAACTGCGGGGGGGTGTTGGAGTATGTGTTTAGGCCCAGACTGCGGGGGGGGGGGGGGGGGGTGTTGGAGTATGTGTTTAGGCCCATGTGGCTAAGGCCCGTGTGGCCCATGTATGGAACCTATATAGCTACCCTTCTAGGGTTAGCCCTAATCAATAGAATCTCTAAACCTAACACTATTTAGCCAAAGTTCAATGTTTTTACTGTACAAGTGCATCTCATTTTGTATTGGTGTAGATTAGTGATTTTTTCCATACCTCTTGACCAGCATCTGGCTTACCATCATAGAATAAACATTAATAATCCTTGTTAAAGGATTCAGTGAAAGCATGAAAATTTTCTTAGCACCACAGGCCTATGTGGTCAACCCCCCCCCCCCCCCACCGCCGCCGCCATTATGCCCTAGTCCATTCTCAAGAAATTTTTAACTCATTGTGTTTTTCCCCTGGTTGAATCTTCTGCAGATTGTCCGCTTGGAGTTCAGTCACTACGATATGAAATCATCCAACACAATACCTGTAAAGGACTTTGCTTTATCCATGGTTGCTTCTGCTGATATGAATTACATAGACAAGTTACTGGATAGAGTCGATGATTTGGATGACAATCTTGACCTCAAGGATCTGCGCATTACCTTTGAGGTTGGACTATTAGCTATTCTTCATCAATCATCATTGTCCTTGGGTTCACCATTGTTCCATTTCAAATTACAAATCTATAATTTCAGGAGTTCAAGGCATTTGCTGATCTTCGAAGAAGGTTGGAACCATTTGCAATGGCTATCTTCAGTTATGGCAAAGTAAATGGTTTGTTGACGAAGCAGGATCTAAAACGTGCTGCATCACATGTAAGGTCTTCTACACCTGCCCTGTGTAGTCTGAGTTAGCTATTACCAATTGAAATATATTTCTTCCAGGTTTCCTTAGAAGAAGCACTGGGTTTCACATTTCTCTCATTATGTAGTGTTCTGCCCTAGGCTGCTAGCTAGCCTGTTTGTTTATAGATGACATGCTTCAGTTATTCACAAATATTAGATCCGTTTTCTGATTGATTCCCTACTCTTTGCTTTATAGGTTTGTGGAGTGGACTTGACTGACAAAGTAGTGGACATAATTTTCCATGTGTTTGATGCTAACTGTGATGGTAACCTGAGCTCAGAGGAGTTCCTGAGGTCATTACAAAGAAGAGAAAGTGACATTCGCCAGCCAGCGACTTCAGGTTTCCTAGGTGTGATCGCCTGCTGGCTGAACTGTACAAAGTGTTCTCTTCAACAGATGCTGCCCCAGTAGATTCTTTTGATGCTCATGACAGTAGTGTCTTCGTTGCCCTTGGTTGCTCTGTGTTTAATGTAGGTTTGCCAAACTCACCTTTTGTTTAGTTTCATTATTCAGTTTTCATAAAATTTCAACTAAACTACTCGTTAATCGCTCATCTAGGTACATAATAATTGTCTTCATCTATTTTGCGTTGATTTTGATTATGTGCAGGAGCCGGAGAACGTGATCGACAGCAGATAGAGTTCTGAAGTGTGAAGAGGATTTTTGGTGTAAATATTACCCTGCGGCCCCTGCTTGATGCTGATTAGATTTGGTCATACCACGTAGCAGCTGTAAGGAATACCTTCCGTTCTCGTCCAAGGGCTCCGATGACATGCATCTTCTCCCCTGACGTTAAATGTCCATCGACTCCAGCCTTGCTACCTATCTTGCTTTTAGCTCATTCCTGATGCTAATATTCTGTGGATTGTGGCCGGACAATCACACTTGTAATGACTAATCGATGCTTCTCTTTTACTGAATAAATGAATGGTAATGTGATCCGCTGGAAAGATTATATTATGGAAAAAGGTTGTGACATAACTGATAGATTGTAGATCAGGATGAGTATAACGAAGTACACGTGGGAGTTGGTGCATAATTGTGTATGAATAGACCTACACGACCACACCACCGGTTACAGGTTGATGCGATCATGGATTATACGAGTCCAGATATAAACGAGCACTTTTCTCTCAAAATTTATGTTTCAGGCTGGAGTGAGTGGATTTGTTTGTAGTTCTGTTTAGCAATTTTTTATTCGTATAAACCTAAAGCTCTATTATGTTACTCCCTCCATCTCAAATTATAAGACGTTTGACTTTTTTGATCTTAAGTTTGACCATTCGTCTTATTCAAAAAATTTATACAAATATAGTCAAATTTAAGTTATTCTTGGGGAACTTTTATTAATATACCAAGCCACGATAAAAGAATGGATATTTTGCATAAATTTTTGAAGAGGACGAGTGGTCAAACTTGGTGTCAAAAAAGTCAAACGTCTTATAGTTTGGGATGGAGGGAGTATCAGTTATCGAATGGACACTATGACATCCACTACAGGCTCGCCCTATATTTATTTATCTAAACCGAAAGCTTAGCAAAAACATTTAGTATTCCAACACATTTTTTTTTATTTCAGGCTAGATTACAGAGTTCTTTTGTTGTTCTTTTTATGAATGTTGCTACGGACACATAAAATTTGAAGGAAATAACAATTATTCTTTAAAGAAATATAATACAGGTAAAGCAAGATGCACTAATAGTTGTCCAAGTCACATGTTCCAGCAAAAAAAAGGTAAAGAAAACGGAAAAATAAGAGGCATCCACTATGACAAATATCCTGAGACTTTTAAACTTTCAAAGTATGATTTTTTGAGACTTTTAAACTTCCAGTATGATTTTTTTTTTGCAGCACTTAAAACAAGGGAGTTATCATGGTCTCGTTAGTGGTGCTTTGTTATATTGTTGAGACTTGAGAGTGTTGTCTCTGAATTTAAATAAAACGGATATGAAGCGCCACTAAAACATGTAATGCATTTGTTTTTGACAGAAAGAGTACATGTCAAATGACATATACCTCAGATCAATTATAAGCGTACAAAGATACACATGCAATCAGTGAAGGAACTGGAGTCGAACACGAGCATTTGAAAGGGAACACAGCTCAGGATGACAAGCGGAGGACGCAACATGCTCGAAGTGGAAAGCACCGCGGGTGTGATTTTTTTATTAGGTACCCGCGAGTGTGATTAGAGTAACTCTGTCAGCTCTCTCATTCCTTCTTCTCTTTAATCGGCTATAGGACTATAGGAGATCTCTTAAAAGTAATTTCGGCACATAGAAGTGTCGTGTAGCTACTGATCACACAAAACTCATCCTTTACATCCATTCTTATACATGGACACGTGGTGCCCACATGTCATAATCAAATGTATTCTTCTTCCTCCTACGAACACCACACTCCTCCAAGACTTCAAACGAACAGGTGGCTATGTGAGGCGTGATGGCGAGCGCTCGGCCTGATCTGACCACGAGGACGCAGTGACCAGTGGGCGGTAGAGCCAGACGTGACCACAAGGGCAGGTTCCGAGGTGGCGAGGTCTCCTTTATTTAGGGGAGAAAGATTTTGAGATATCTTTAAAAATTATAGGGAAAGCAGATCCCATAGGAGTTCTGGTGGAGCAACCTAATCTTCTATAATCTATTGAATGGCCATAAATTTGTTTGTTTGGACATGTGAGAAGCATTCTTTTCTTGCAAGAGAGGACGTCCGATTCCTCATGTATGGTTGCACAGAAAACAACTTCCCTTTTCCCTCATGTATGGTTGTCTTAACTTCCAAAAAAAAGTTTGATCAGATTTGTAGAAAAAAGAGTCAACATTTATGACACTAAATTAATATCATCAGATACACTGTGAAAATATTTTCACAATGTGTTTATTCAGTGTCATAAATACTGTTACTTTTTCTATAAACTCGGTTGAACATAAAAAGTTTTGATTTAAGACAATCTGAATTGATTTTATTTCGAGATAGGCTTTGGTAGTACTCATATTCCACAACATCAACAAAAACACTCCGAAAGCCACAATGTTTCTCTTTACCGCATCTATAGCGTGCAAAAAGAGGGGTCTTAAAAAATTTAGGATCCACCTTACACCCTCTATCTTCTTTTACAAGGCGCAATGTGACATGATATTGTCTTTTAAATTACACTTTGATCATTTATTTATTTTGTAGTATATTGTTTATACTTATAAACCTGATAATTGAACAGTACATTTAATTACAAACAAACCTTAAATACAACCTTAGCAAAAAAAAAGACTAACATTTATATAAGCACTAAAAATGATAATGTACAGCACAAAACACAAGAAACGGGTTGCCTCGCTCAGCCAGAAACCAAGGTTGTTAACTGTTCGGTTCACGAGCATGATTGTCTCGTCTCCGTATGCATGTTTTTTTAAGGTTTTGTCTCGTTCGAGCGAGCAAGATTGTCTAGCGAGATGAGGCCAGGTGGCCTGGCAAGACTTCCAAATCGAAAATGTTGGGCTTAGGGTGTCCGATCGTCCGAACGCTTCTGTTCTCAGGCCGTGACACCAGCCCAACGGCCCAACAGTCGTATCCTCTTCAACAACGCATTCTTTCTTCGGAAGGTTTCAACACTTGGAAGCTTCCGTTCCGCAGCGTCGTGACCGCACTCCGCCGCGTCGCCTTGGTGTTCTCCATCCGAGTGCCCGCCAGCCAGCATCTCCATCGCGCTCGAGAGCGACCGCTTGCCTTCCTCCATCTCCGCTGCGCCTCCCATCTGCCGCGGCCGCCTCCAGTGTGTGGACGGCCTTCTCCACCAGAGCGGTGACAGCTCGTGCCAGATCCATCGCGGCCTTCTCCACCGGAGTGACGAGCTCTACACGCCGACGAGCCTCCATTCCCAAGCAGGAGATGTTGCGTTGAAAACGCATGTTGCAAACATATGTTTCAGAGGTATGTCGCAAGTGTTTCGTATCGGTGTTGTAAAACTAGATCGGGATGTTGCACATGTTGCAATGGCTATGCACGTATGGTTCAGGTGTATGTTCCAAATGTTTCATCTGTATCAGACGTTTGTTGCAAGTGTTTTCATCTGGATGTTACATATACATGCATGTTGCATGCATATGTTAAGCATATACATGCATGTTGCATGCGTATGTTAAATGTTTTTAGGTGTTTCGTACGCTTGTTGCAAATGCTTCATCTGGACGTTGCATATGCTTGCAATGATTTTCAAGTGTTTTTAGGGTGTTTGTTACAAGTGTTTCGGACATATGTTTCAAGTGTTTCATCTGTCTTCATTTATATATTGCAACTATTGCATCCGGATATTTTAAAAGTAGATCAGGTGTTACACATAGGATGCGCGTGGGAAGCGGCTAGCGGCGCGAGCGACACGGGCCCACTGCTCTGCTGTAGGGCGCTGGGGCACTTACCCGTCCAATGCTAGTGTTCCGAATCGGACGTCTGGGTATTAGCAAGTCCGCTTCCAAATTGCCCTGTTACAAGGCAAAGGACCTTTGAATGAGACCGATGGGCAGCTCCTGCGCGGTTTGATAGTTTAGGATTGAATATCCAGACTTCGGCAACAGTTTATTAGGGTTGAATATCAAATCTATACCTATAAAAGTAGGTAGAGCTAGAACCGTACAATCTTCAACTCAGATTAAACACAGTTGACAGTCTATCATGAAGGGAAAAAAACTACTAGTAATCAATACATTCCGAAAAAAAATCTACTAGTAATCAACACACGAATAATGTACATTACTTAAACACGACCACATGAATGAACCTGACCGAAACCTGCATCAGTACGGGAGCCTAACGTTGAGCCTTCTTATCCAGATGGAGTGCAGCACCATGCGGATCATGTCGAACCGCTGCGCCGGCCGGTGCACCACGAAGTGCCGCTGCGCCTGCAGCACCCTGGCGCGCAGCACCCGGTACCTCCGCTCGGACACCCCCTTGAGTATGTCCTTGAGCTCAGGTATCCTCGCCGGCGGCACCGTCACCGACATCTTGCTCCAGTCCAGCACGTCGCTGAACGGCGGCGGGTACCCATCGGAGATGATGACGGGCACGCAGCCGCTGAACACGGACTCCACCACCCTGGGGCTGGCCACCTCGAAGCCGCTGGGGCAGAGGCAGAACCGGGCCCTGGCCATGAGCGCGTGGTAGTCCTGCCCCTTGGGGAGGTACTCGTGGATGTCCATGTCCGGGTCCTTCCTGCCGAGCCAGTACCCCAGCAGGGACTTGCGGATGTGCCCGTGCATGCCCCCCGCGAAGAAGGCGAGCGTGGTGCGGTTCTCGGGCGGGAGGCCGGACGTGGGGCTGCGGAGGAGGCCGTCGCCGAGGTTCACCTCCGGCAGCGTGGCGTCCTTGCGCGGGCGGAATCCCTCCGAGGTGTTGGCGTTGCAGAGCACCCGGATCGCGTTGGCGTAGAGCTCCCGGTTCGCTTCGGAGACCAGAGGCGCCCAGTCGTGGCACGACACGATGACGTGGTCGGCGCCGCGCGACCTGTTCCAGTAGGGGTACCTGTCGGCGACGACGTCGACGTAGTCGGCGAGCGCGCGGCGCATGTGCGCCATGTAGGCCGTGGTGTTGCGCCGGTAGAAAGGGTAGATGTACTGCACGAGGTTGCAGACGCTGACGGGGAGCAGGAAGGCGTGGGCCTCGCCGGGGTGGCGCGCGGCGAAGGGGTTCCGGGGGTCTTCGATCTCCTCCAAGAACTGGCCCTCGATGGAGTAGATGTCGGCGGACGGGCCGAGGTGCGTCAGCGGCGGCTCTCCTTCCCTGTACGTCCATATCTTGAACTTCCTCTCCATCTCCAGGTAGCTCCTTGATCCATGATCCGATCCATGTCAAGATTGAATTTTTAATTTATCGATTTGTGCACGATGGTATATATGCTTTATTTGTGTCTATGTGTAACAAAAAAATTCCTCTACTTGCGCATGTCGATGAGATCCGGCCATCCGGGAGAACGAAGAGAACTACTGTAACGCATACGTGTTTACCTGTGGAAAGCTCTGGGGTTTCGGTAGATAGCGCCTCGCGGTACGAAGGCGTCGCCGACGTCCTTGAAGCTCCGCCGAGCGTTCTCCGCCGCCGCCGTCGCCGGTGCCTCGCGAGCCGCGCGGCGGATGGCCGCCCGTGACCGGGCCAGGGATTCCTCGATCGGCCCGACGCTCACCTGATCATGCACACGTACGCAGAGAGACGATCAGATCAAACGCGACGACCAACGACGATTTCCCGCAGAGCTGCGTGATTTCCATGACGCCGCGGCCGCGTGCGTGCACGTGTCACGTGTACGTACGTTACCGTACCTTCTCGGCGAGTTGCGCGCTCGCCGGCGCCTTCTGGGGCTCATGCGGAATAACGTGCCGCTGGAAGTGCTCCCGGCGGCGCTCCCGGACGATGCTGGCTGACTCGGCGCCGCCGCCCAAGAAGGCGGGAGGCGGCAGCACGAAGGCTGCGACGATGAGCGCGGAGGCGATGAGAGGCATGGCGATCGCAGCCACGCGGCCGCCGTTCTCCATGGAGGTACGAACGCGGGTTCCCGAGCTGCTCTCCTCTCTGATCGCGTGGTCGGCTACTCCAACGACAGCCCGGGCATGCTGCACCAGGCCTCTTGACTCGAAACTGCGAGTCCAGCCCCGCTGGTAAAATGCGCGCACGCAGTCCTCGTTGCGGGAACAAAGGGGAGTTTAGCGAGAGTTCGTTGCTAACAGAAGCTGCTGCCGCGCGCGGCGCAGTTAGTTTGGCAATCCGGATTTCGGGATCTAAATCTACTATACCCGGCCGCGGCATGCGCAGCACCGTGCAGCGCAGCCTGGATCTATCGGCAGAGGAGCTAGCCTCCCGGCTGATCTTGCATGCACGGCGCACGATCGAGTCGGCGGCACCACCCAACGACGAGGGCGTGCGTGCACACCGCACACGGGGCGCCGTGTACCGCAGGTGAGTTTTAGTTTGGTAGTACTAGTACATCGTTGGTTGATGTTGGGTCGAGGCAATATACCTGGAGAACTCTGTTGCTAGTAGCACGAAAAATGCTTGGCTCAACGCAACTCTCGTGTTTTGCGGATGTCGTTGAGGCGTTGAGCTAGCTGCTGGAACAGTTGGGTTGTTGACCATGTTTGCAAGAAACAGGACTGGAAACCATACAGCACTATTCCTTTTGAATGAATGTCATTATTATTTTTTCTATGCCGTGCTGTTCGCATCGTGTTAGGGATCCCACCGAACATTTATTTACAATTTGATCAAAGTTTGGGGTTAAAGAGAAGTGGCAGCTTTGACAGTCACCGCATGTTTCTAGTGGGCAATTCGGTGACACCAAAAACATTCGACATGTCCGAGAGGCTCTCTATATTATCCTTTAGAAAATTGCTCTCTAAATCTTTTCACCATTCCCTATTCTCTATATCTTATGGACACTCTAGAGAGCTAGCCCCTCTCACCATCTTTGGCTAGCGAGAAATGCAAAATGGAGAATGTCTATATTTAAAGATATAATTTAAAAAGTTATTAGAAGGTATTTTTTTAATCAACTAGGTAAATGCCCATGCGTTGCAACGGGAACACATAATACCACGATAACATATGTATGATCGTGTGTGATATTGTTATCTAAAAATAGATATCACAATCATGATGTTCCAATTAATATTACATAAGTCTTCACGAAACATAGATAGTTAAAATATAAAATATAACTCTAAATTTGAATGCAAAACTACAATATCAACTTCAATTGTTGCATCACTTCATGCCTATGATATACAGTGTTACCGTTAGATACTTCAGAGAGCATAGAATCGGTCTTTTTACGATGGTAAGTTTCGCGTCGCTTCCTATTAATTTCACTCCGGTGTTCTTTAGTCATTGCAGCACGTCACTTTTTTCTATTTATTTCATTCCGTTGCTCTTCAGTCATGGCTGCACGCCGTGCTCTTTCTCTTTGTCTTTTACGTTCTTTTGGATCAATGACTTGTGTACGCGAATTGGTTTCACTTTCATCATCTAATGTGTAATATATAAGAAAAGTAAAAAAAGCATAGTAATTAATACCATTTAATTACATTACAAAGCATTGATACACAAACACCAGTAGTTACCTTTGTTGTTGATGTGGTTTGTCAAATCTTTAAATGGTGTGCGACAACTCTGATTTTCATCGGGTTCCATTCACCTAAGAATGACTAATAAAATAATAAAAACGATGAATCAGGTGTGAAACTTATAAAACAATGAAAAAAATAAAAAACATAATCCGACTCATGTGAAATGACCAAATTAGATTTAAGTAGCGTTTGGATGCTGGATGGACAAATATATAATACACCTAACAAGTGAGTCACTACCAGCGACAAGTTATACTGGCGCATAGGACCAAACAAGTACTTCCTCATTAGAAGAAAAGAAAAGAAAAACAACAGGGAAAAAAATGACCAGAAGCTCCGTGGCCACTGGTTCACGGAAACCTTTTCTCCCTTCCGCACAGCTCCCGTCCGCTCGTTCCCCATCGCCGCCGGCACCCAGTCACTCGCCTCTGCGATCCCACTCCTTCCTGTTCCCTTCCCCATCCACTCGCGCACCACTGCCCACCTGCAAGCCAGATCCTTCTTGGGTGCTGCAATGCAGTCGGCATGGGTGCGCCCGATCCGGCAGTGAAGGGATTCGGTTGTGTGCCGGCGAGAACTGGGCCGCTGCAGCACGGTCTGGCAGACGCTGCCGACGCCGCAAGTCCCGTTCTTGTCGCTGCGGGAGTTGCATTGGCACCCCACGCATCCGTTCAGGCCGTTCCTTGGGAGGTTGCGGTGGGAGAGGAGCTGTCTAGAATCCGCCAGATCCGGCGGCAACAGTAGTGTGGGCCGCCATGGCGGCCGATACACCCGCTTGACTTCGCGCTCTTGCTGGTCTCATCGGCGGTGTGGAGGCGCAGGCCACGCGGTGCTTCAAGCAGTTCCTCTTCCTACCGGCGCTGATTGCTTGTTTCCTTTTTCTCAGGGCGCCCTTTTTTTATGGCCGTAGGCACTCTTGCGAGTATTCCCTGATTGTTTCTTTCCTTTTTTTTTCTTTTGGCGAGACATTGTTTTTGTCAACGGGCCGTATTTTTTTTTTGGATCGCATGCATGTTGTTGGTTGCCTGGTGAGTAATAGATCGCAGGCTTTCTTTCCTTTTAGGGGGGCGTATTTTTTGGATCGCAGGCATGCGGTTGGTTGCCTGGTGAGTAATGGATCACAGGCACGCGGTGATATTTGCCGGGTGGATGAAAACTATCGGTGTTTTTTTAGTTGTAGAAGAAATCTATGTTCCTATCAATTAGTAAAGATATAAAGTGGCTCTAAAGTTGCTCTAAGGGGAGTAGACCACTCGCCTTCTTGAGGAAACGTGCTCAGAGCAACTCCAGTACAAGTCTTCAAATCAAAGCCCCTACTTTCGATTTGAGAGCTTCTCTTACTTTTAATTTTTGAGGGTTCGGTTTTTTATCTACTCTAATAGGAGCCCTTAAATTAGAACCTCCGATTCCATTCGAGTAGACACTAGCATATGGAATCAACTCATCATTAGGTCATGTCCACTATCGTTGCACTTAACTGAGCTATTAGGGGAGGGGGATGTGAGGCGAAGAACACCATAGACAGCTATGGGGCGCGCGAGGTGAGGAGCAATGAAGATAGCATGATGGGATCCTCGCCAGGTGAGCCACACTGAGACGAATAGGGCGACGATACAATAGAAAAGCGGGACAAAAAAGGATGCACGATAGTGTGAGTTGGTAGCGAAAAAATTATCAAGAAGAAATAAAGAGCTCCCTACGACCCATGGGAAATGGGGGTGAGGAAGAGATTTAGAGGGCTTCATAGAGTAGGGACTCGAGTTGGGACCCTATTGAATTAAGTTTTTGCTCTAGCACCAAAAGGTAGAGTAGGGGTCCTCTTTAGGTCTTGTTGAAAATGCTCTTACACAAAAGAGTGAGGAGATGGCCGCACAAACGTCGAGAAGAGGCGAGATTGAAGCCCAAAACTGGTTACAGTTGAGCAATCTAAAATAATGTTTTAGTGAGCTCGCTGACCTAGAGCTTCCTTCGACAAGACTTGGTATAAACTCTGTTGCACTTTTGATAGTTTGGGAGATTCAGGTGAGAGAAATAACAGAGTTTTTGGCTAGGGACTAAAAATATCTAGGGACTTTAATGGCATATGTGACGAGACATGCACAGTGTTCAGCAGGAAACAAAGATGTGGAGCTCATCTCGCCGCCTCTTAATCTCTAGGGGAGTTGCAGATAGTTTCTTAGTCTTAGCCTCTTGGCTAACGCCTAACATTACATGTAAATTTAATAGTCTAGATAAACTAGGGTTGGTGGATGTCTAGATGTTAGCCGAAACAACATGCATATCCGTCATGTGCCTTTCAGGCTCCATCTAGAGTTCCAGACGTTTGGTCTAGGGATCAAGATGCATTTATATAGCAGATAATGCCATGAAGGCTTGTGTTCGATCGGACAACTATCCAGAATGCATTTGCCTAGAAGATAACACCTAGAAGGCCTCCAATCAGACCTCCATCCAAACAAACCCTTATAAGCTAACTAACCGGATCTTTCAAAAAAAAGACAAAAAAACAAGCACCCAGCCTAAAGAAGAGACTCAACCCTCCACCACTCAACACCACACCTCAGGCCTGTTTAGATTCTACTCCCTCTATCTCCATTTGTCCATTGTTGTAGCCTTCACCTAGCACATGCAAGATTCTTTGAACTTGGACAGAAGCTCACCTAGATACATGCAAGATGCTTTGAATGTGGACAACTAGAAGTGCAACTAAAACAACGGACAAATGGGGACGGTGGGAGGTGAATCTAAATTTTAGCAATTAAACTTCTAAATTTTAGTAATTAAACTTTAAATCAATTTAGTTTTTAAATTATTTTTTTGCGAGACCCAGTTATAGATGTAGAAGTTCACACAGGTGTCTCGCTGTCGGCGGACACGTCACCTATCACTAAAAGAACGGCGTCGTTAAATCCTAGAATAAATTTAGACAAATGTGAGCACCCGTATCAAGTCGATGACTTGAACTCGGGTGGACAGGTTCCATCACAAGAAACCCAACTAGTTGAGCTAGCTCTTAAGACTCCAGACATATGGTCTAAAATATTCTAAAATTTAACCAACCATCGTTCTTTCATTAGGGCCTGTTTAGATCCTATGGGCTAGCAACTAGTTGCTAAAGTTTAGCTCTTGGGGATCCAAAAATGAGGGTTAATAGATGAGCTAAAGTTTAGCAAAAGCCCAACTAGCTGTTACTTCACTAGCCCTTCAAACCTAACTAACTGAGGCTAAAAGTTCTACAGGTATCAAAAATTCACCTCTATCTCCTATTCTCCCCCTCTCCCCTCAAGACCCAAGCAGGTAAGAACTAACAACTAGTTGGCTAAAGTTTAGCTACTCATGGCTAGCAACTACATGTTTGGATAGACTACGACTAACAACTAGTCCTATTAGCTCCTATAGGTGGACTGACTAACAACTAGTCCATGACTAGTGGACTAACAATTAGTCTGCCTATCTAGATGCTTGGGGACTAAGAATTAGTCAACTAGTTGTTCTATAGATCCAAAGTGAGCTGAAACAATCTAAAGTTTAACCTTTAAGAGCATCTCTAAAAGGTTCTTGTTTGGTTTTGGTAATTGAGTGACAACCTTAGGTGGATTAATATGTATTTGAGTGAGATACATAGGTGATTAGTTCACAAGTACATCATGTGTGAGCAACCCATGCCATGGAGGCGAAATGGCTTGGATATGTTGCAAGGCTCATACATGTGATGAAGGAGCTCATCATTGCATATGAGACATGACATTGAGTCATGTGACTAAGGTGGAGAAGATCAAGACAAGGCTTGGCTTAATGGACTGGTTGCAAGCGTGAAGGGTAAGTTGAAGGCTTTGGAGCGATGGACCGTGTGGCGGTGAAGCTTGAGCAAGACTTAGCACCGATGGACGAAGGCAACGGTGAAAAGCAAGTGAGGTCAAGATTGATGAACCAATAAGGTCATATGATGATATGAAGTGGATCATATCATTGTTGATTATATTGGTGCATGTGTTGCATTGACATTGGAGGAGATGGAATGAAATGCGCAAGGCAAAGGTATAACCTATAGAGCATTTCATTTCACTGGTCATAGGTATGTAGATAAGTTTATGACCGGGTTTAGGATAGATGGCCATACTATAAAGAGGGGCAAACTTATTTGCATATCGGTCATCTACTGCCACTTGAGTGATCTAACTTTTGTATCGTTGCTAGGATCGAGTGACGTGGTGAATTGAATGCTAATCCTTTGGGAAAAAAGTTTATGAAAAGATAACACATATGCACAAGGTGGTGTATCACTTGGAGTGTTAGCATATTTGCAAAGGAGTTGGCAAAGGTGAAGAAAGGAGGTGTTGTCGGTGTAGGGTCGAGATGGCGGACTAGAGGGGGGTGAATAGTTATTTCTAAAAATATTGGTCTATCCAAGACTACACCCCTCTATCTATGTTCCCAAGCACCTTAAAAAGATCCTAAACTAGCAACTAAGGTGCTAGGCTAGCTAGTGTAACACCCCGGTGTTACGCAAGCATTTAGACACTACAAATCATGCATATTATGCATCATCAAGCATCATAATCATACATGGCTAATCATGTTAAATAATAACTGAGACAATGCTTTGAAACATATGAAACATGCTCGTGAAACATCAATGTTGCATGCACTTGTTTAGAGTTATTTTTTTCCCTAATTATGCTTGCTAGGCTAAGAAAACATGTTTGGCTATAATTGTAAATCATCTAGAATTATTTAGCACAATTTTTGGAGCAACTTTGGTATTCAAAGTTTTGTCAAATTATTAAAAATGTTTCGAAAAATGGTCAAAATACCCTTCTTTTTAACTTTTACTTCCCAATACAAAATCTGTTTGGAATTTTGAGTTGGTCCCTCAATAAAAGTTGTAGAGAATTAAATTCTAAGCAACTTTTATTTTTTTGGCCATTTTCAGAAAAGGTCATTTTATTGCTCAAAATAGTATTTGAAATCTGTTATTTGAAAACGTATTGAAAATAAAAATTTGAAAAATCATTTTCTCACTATAACGGGTCGCCGCCTCCTTTTCGGCCCGCTGGCCAAAGCCGGCCTAGCCTATTCTCCGTGCGCCCGCGCCTCTCCCTCGGCCCAGCTCACTCGCCGCGGCCCAGGCCCACGCACCCGCGCTGTTTTCCTCCCGCGTGCGCGCGCGGACGCGTCCGACCGCTGAAAGTCCTATGTTTGGTGTTGGTAATTAGTGACAATGCCTAAGTACTAATCCTATGCCTAAGTTGTATGTAGCATATGAGGATTAGTACATTCCAAGGTTGGTGGCAAGATGGACATGGTGATCATGAGTGGCCACACTTGGATTTGGACGCAACCCTACGTGATCAAGGCAAAGGTATATGCTTAAGGGTTGTGTTTTAGTAACCAAGACACCTAGTGGGTGTGGTTACATTATAGGATAGATAGCCGTACTATAAAGAGGAGAATGACGCGGCTATTTAACTCCTAAGTGCCTCTAGGTGTGCATTTCATGTCATATGCATTTGGATAGAAGTAATAACGCCTCGAAAAATGATTGTGAAAATGCTAACACACATGCACATGGTGTTGATCACTTGGTGATGTTAGCACGTTTGCGAAGGCGGTTGAGTTTGAGCGGTAGAGAGGGTTTTGGGGGTTTTCGAGGAGTTGAAATGACTATTTTCCACTACGCCGAAAGTCGGAATTCGAACGGAAATCGAACGGAAGCGAACGGAGGTCACAGTGGTGACCGGACGCTGGACCGGACGCGGTCACTGTTTGACCGGACGCGTCCGGTCAGCGTTCAGCGTCTGTGCGTTTTTCAGTTGGTTGATCGGACGCGCAGCGCATTCGGTCACAGTCGACCGGACGCGTCCGGTCGTCCAGGGAGCTTACTGGACTCCGACCGGACGCTGGCACTGTGGCGTCCGGTCAGTTCTCCAGCGCGTCCGGTCGACGTTACGTTGTGCGCGGCTCAGGGTTGACCAGCGCGTCCGGTCAGTCACGGGACCGGCACGTCCGGTCGTGACCAGCGCGTCCGGTCGTTGCGACCAGCGCGTCCGGTCAGTGTTTCGAAAACTAGCCGTTGCGTGACCGGCGCGTGCGGTCAGTTGGACCAGCGCGTCCGGTCAGCGCGACTGCTGCTGAATCAAGTTTCTAACGGCTATATTCGAAGGGGTACGTCTATAAATACTCGTTGGCCGGCTCAAGGCTCTATCTCTTGGATATTTGACATACTTGTGAGCACTTTGAGCTAAGCAACTCCCCTCCCACTCATCTCTCTTGCTTCTTTGCATATTCGAAGTGAGATTGAGTGATCCAAGTGCATTTGCATTGTGAGATAGCATCTAGTTGGCACTTGGTGGTTGATTTGCTGCGGGATTCTTGTTTCTCTTGGTGGTTGCCGCCACCTAGACGGCTTGGAGCAGCTTGGAGGCGTTGGCAAGAGTTGGTGATTGTTCTTGGCCACCTCCGGTGATTGTGAGGGGTTTGTGCCTACCTCGGCGAAGCGCCAAAGGCAACATTAGTAAATTGCTCGTGTCATTGCAACCTTTTGCCATTTGGTAGGTTCTTGTGGCGCCTTTTGAGAGGCTCGGTGTGAGACCGATTAGCCACCGAACCACGTGGTGAAGAGGGACACAACGGGGACTAGCGTGCCGGCAAGCACGTGAACCTCGGGATAAATCTTCGTGTCATCACTTTCATATTGTGATTGATTGATCCCGGTGTTCGGTTGTTTTGGTATTCATTTTTTATCATATTGGTTGGCTCAATACTTCGCCCCTCGGTGAAACCCTCCTAACTCAACTCCGCATTACTTTCTTAGTTATCTTTGCTAGCTAGTTTGCTTTGCTAGAGTAGTTCTTTTGTGTAGCTTGTTAGTTGTAGTTGTAGTTACCTCCTCGGTTTACCTTGTGCGGTTGAGTGCCAATTTACTAGATTTGTGAATTGGATAGGTGGCTTGCAAACACCCCGTAGGCTAAGCAAAACTCGCATCTCGCTATTTGTTGTATTGATAAACTTGTTTAGCTTGTCTTTGTAGAAATTTTTAAAAGGCTATTCACCCCCCCTCTAGCCATCAAGACCTTTCAAGTGGTATCGGAGCCGTGGTCACCGTTTGTAAGGCTTAACAACCTCGGTGTAAAATGGCTCAAGTTGTGTTCAACCATGTCGGGGGCAAGCCTCCATTCTTTGATGGTGTCTCATCTTTTGATCATTGGAAAAGAAAGATGAAGCAATATCTTGGCTCTATCAATGAGAAGGTTTGGGAGGTGACACATCATGATTATGCTATCATTGATCCCGACAACCTCACCAATAATGACCGCATCAACAACCAATGCAACACTATGGCTCTCAACACTCTCTACAATGGGATTGATGCAAAGGTCTTTAAGCAAATCAAGGATCTTGAGATGGCAAGTGAAGTGTGGACAAGATTAGAGGAAACATATGAGGGCACTTCAACGGTAAAGAGTGCCAAGCTCTATATGCTCAAGGACAAGTTTGCAAGCTTCAAGATGAAAGATGATGAGTCCATACCGGAGATGTTCTATAGGCTACAAGTTATTGTCAATGATCTCAAGAGCCTAGGAGAAGATGTCAAGGACAAGGACTTCTCACATAAGTTCTTGATGAACTTACCTAAGAAGTTTGCTATCTTGAGGAAGATGATCCAAAGAGAGGGTTTGGACAAGGTGACTCCAAACCAAGTGCTTGGAGATGTCATGACCGATGCTCAATATGATGATGATGAAGATGAAGATGAGAAGAAGGAGATCAAGGTCAAGCAAGAGAAGCCCATTGCATTCAAGGCTTCATCTTCTAAGGGCAAGAGCAAGGTGGAAAGTGATGATGATGATCCATTCGATGATGAGACCATGGCCCTCCTAGTGCACAAGATGGGGAGGTTCATGAAGAAGAAAGGATATGGTGCAAGAAAGAGAAGGGACTTCATGAAGGCAAAGGAGGTGCTTTGCTACAATTGCAATAGCCCCGATCATGTAGTGGCAAAGTGCCCCTATGAAGACAAAAGATATCATGATGGAGAGTTGAAGTTGAAGAAGAACAAGAAGGACAAGAAGGAGAAGAAAGAGAAGAAGAGCTTCACTATCAACAAGAAGAAGAAGGGTGGTGGCTATGTGGTCACTTGGGATAGTGATAACTCCGATAGTGATGATGATAGCTCAAGTGATGATGAGAGGACCACTCGGCGAGCCATTGCAAGCATCGCCCTCTTCAACAAGTCATCCATCTTCGACACTACATCGACATGCCTTATGGCCAAGCCTACCAAGGTAAAATATGATGATAGTGATGATGATTCTTGTGCTAGTGATGGTTGTAGGAGTGATGATGAGGAGGATGAGGACTACTCCAAGGATGATCTATTGGGCATTATAGATCAAATGAGCAAGGGCTACAAGAGGACAACCAAGAAGTGCAAAATCTTAGAGCAAGAGCTCATTGCCAAGAGCAATGAAAATGATGCCTTGATGGAGGAGCTTGTTGCTCTCAAAAAGAGTAAGGAGTGCAAAGGAATTGAACAAGAGCTTAAAGCTCTTAGGAAATCCTTTGATGAGCTAGAGGCCTCTCGTGAGTGTCTAAAGGAAGACCACGAGGACCTTAAAGTTGCTCACACTAGGCTTAAGGAAGCCCACTCCTCTCTACTTGAGCTCATCAAGGAGAAGGACCTCAAGTTGGAGAAACTCATGAAGGAAGCTAAGGAGGAGCAAGTGATTGCCACTTGTGATATTGGACTAACATGTGATATTATTGATGATTCTTTATTTGTTTGTCCTACTAATGCTTCATGTAGCTCATCATCATCCACCACAACCAACTCTATCTCTACTACTAGTGATTCATCACTTGTGGTTGAAAATAAGACTCTCAAGAGAGAAGTGGATGATCTCACCCGCGCATTAGGCAATGCCTATGGTGGGGATGCCCGCTTGCTAAAATGCTTGGGTAGTCAAAGGTTCTCTCTTAACAAAGTGGGTTTGGGCTATACTTCCAAGAAGGGCAAGGCGGCCTTCATGGGCGAAGGTACGTAGATTGTGTTGGATGCCCAGGCACCCAGGCCAAAGTTGCAACCACCTTATGAGGAGCAATTTTTGACCCTTTGTGCACCCCCCCGGCCCACAACAAGGCACCCACACCAGCCCAAGCCCACGTCGTAGCTTCCAGGAGAAGGAGTCCGCAAGGGGCACGGTCGCACGGAGGCAGCGACGTTTCGCACTTCCGCTTCCGCCTGACGCAGCGAACCAACGACGCAACGTCGCAACTGGGGTCTGGGGCGGCAGCCGGCAAGGCACCGACGCCGGCGACGATCAAAGCTGGAGTGCTGGTCGCGGACGCCGGCTTTCCCTTCCGGCCTTCCTGCTTCAGAGCTTCCCTGCCTTCGAGCCGAGCCGAGCGAGCGCCTGATGGCTGCGGCAACAGTCTGATGTGAGGGTGCTCACCCTCACGGTCTCTCTTGCTCTCTCCAAAAGAAAAGGCAAGGAATCAAATCCTCAATTTATTTATCTTGTATTTTAATCAGTTAAGCCTCACATTCGATTTCGATTCTTCCCGGTTGAAATTGGGTAGGTTGCAATTTAGGGTTACTGATTAATTGGGGTTTTCTCTTTTTAGTATATGCATATACATTTATGATAGTATGTATCTTCAATTTAATTATTTTGCAAATGATAGGTAATCATGGAGAGGTTTTATAAACGGAAAGCTCCAGACACAGACACTGCCAACAATAACAGCTGTCTAGATGATCTCAATTGGGAAGAGGAGATTAAATATGATCCAGGCTTGAGAAAACCAATTGATGCTTACCATCCTAACCATAGAGAAAAGGTCAGAAGAAAATATTTGGAAAATGGACCTTGTCAGCCTCGCGCGTGTAATTTTCCTGTGACAGATATTGGAGATAAGGCGAGAAGATTTATCCCGGAATGGTTTGATGAGTTTGGAAGTTGGCTTGAATATAGTGAATCGAAGGACAGAGCATATTGCTTTTGTTGTTTCTTATTCAGAGAAAAGAAGGATCCAGGATATGAATCATTTGTACTTAATGGTTGGAATGGCTATCATAGGAAAGGAAGGTTAAAGTCACATGTTGGTGATGTTGGTGGCTTACACTATAATGCAATGAAGAAGTGCGATGATTTGTTACAAAGAAAGCAACACATAGATGTTGCTTATAATCAGATAAGTGAGACTGCTAAGAAGGCTTATTTTACTCGGTTGAATGGATCCATTGATACTGCTAGGATATTGTTGAAGCAAGGATTGCCTTTTCGTGGTCATGATGAGTCACTAGAATCCAACAACAGAGGGAACTTCAAGGAGTTTTATGATTGCTTAGCACAACATGATCCAGAGTTACGCAAAGCGGTGAGTACAAATGCTGCAGCTAATAGTTGTTTGCTAGCTCCTGAAATTCAAAGGGACATTGTTGAATGTTTTGCAAATGAGATTGTACACTCTATACTTGAAGAACTTGGCAATGATGTGTTTTGCTTACTAGTTGATGAGTCAAGAGATGTTTCTTGCAAAGAACAGATGGCTGTGGTCTTGAGGTATGTTGACAAATGTGGGATTGTGAAAGAGAGGTTTGTTGGTGTTGTGCATGTGACTGAAACAACTTCTTCTCACTTGAAGTCATCTATTAATTCTCTACTTGCAAAGTTTAAACTAAGCTTAAAGCAATGTCGAGGCCAAGGATATGATGGTGCTAGCAATATGCGAGGTGAGTTCAATGGCTTGCAATCATTGATCATGAGAGAAAGTAGGACAGCTTATTATGTGCATTGCTTTGCTCACCAACTTCAATTAGTTATTGTGGCTGTTGTGAGAAAACATAAGGGCGTAAGCAATTTCTTAAGCATGATTTCTATCTTATTAAATGTGGTGGGTGGATCAGCTAAGAGACGGGATATGATTAGAGATATTAATCATGAACAAGTGACAAAGGCATTAGGTTGTGGGCAACTTGAGACCGGGACAGGGTTAAATCAAGAGCAATGCCTTCAAAGACCCGGAGATACTCGTTGGAGTTCTCTTTACAAAACTTTCAAAAGTTTAGTCAACATGTTTTCTACAATAGTTGAAGTGCTACAAGTTGTTGAAAAGGATGACAGAGATTGGAAAAATAGAGATCAAGCATCAAATCTTCTAGTATACTTCAAATCATTTGACTTTGCCTTTTATTTGCATCTCATGTTGACTACATTAACTGCCACAAATGCCTTGTCATTAGCATTGCAACGCAAGGATCAAGACATTGTTAATGCCATTGGATGTGTGAAATCAACTAGACTTCATTTGAATAATCTTAGAAGAGATGGGTGGGACAAATTATTAGATGAAGTGAATGAGTTTTGCGACAAGCATGAAATTGACAAAGCGGAAATGGAAGATGCATATATTGATCCCCGACAGCCTAGAAAAAAAACAGGAATTACATACAAGCATCACTATGAAGTGGATTGCTTTAATGATGTTATTGATTGGCTAGTTCAAGAGCTTGATAGCCGCTTTAGTGAGACAAGCTCTCAATTGCTTGTTTGCTCGGCTGCTTTCGACCCAAGGGATCAATTTCATGCTTTTGATGTGGAGACTTTGTTGAGCTTAGCAAAACTATATCCTGATGATTTTAGTTCTGATGAGTTGAGGGAGCTTAGTCATGATCTTTGCATTTACATTGCTGATGTGCGAGAAGATGCTAGATTCTCTAACATCAACACTATCGGTGAGCTCTCTCAAAAAATGGTTGAGATAGGAAAACATCGTCGTTATCCATTGGTCTATCGACTATTGAAGCTTGTACTAGTGCTGCCTATTGCGACTGCAACAGTTGAGAGATGCTTTTCTGGAATGAAGATTGTCAAAACAAGTTTGTCTAATCGCATGGGTGATCAACACTTGAGTCATAGACTTATTTGCTATCTAGAGAAAGAAGAAATGAAGAAAGTTAGCAACGAGGCTGTGGTTCGTCGTTTCATGACCATGGAAGGAAAAGGGCGTAAATATGATCTCTGATAGGTAATGTAATGTATCTACTTTTAATCAATAATGCTACAATTTATTTGCTAAATAATTGACATACTTGTTCTCTTTCCTTTTAGGCTAGCGGGATCTTCATCATGGTCTCCTGGATCAAACATTTTGCTATATGGGCATGTTTTCTTGATGATTTTGGCATTCTATCAATGACTACACTTCTTTTTTGTTAAATGGTGAGTGCTATGTTTCGACCAAAATCTCAAATTTATTGCTAGAAGTCGAATTTGATATTAAAATATGGTAGTTACACATTAGTTATGCTATTTTTTATTGAAC
The DNA here is from genome assembly GCA_038087645.1 of Saccharum hybrid cultivar R570. Taxonomy (NCBI): domain Eukaryota; kingdom Viridiplantae; phylum Streptophyta; class Magnoliopsida; order Poales; family Poaceae; genus Saccharum; species Saccharum hybrid cultivar. The sequence continues at coordinate 7,590,965 of JAQSUU010000198.1, forward strand.
ATTATATCGGTTAGTGTACTTATGAATTAAGTGAGGCACCCCCTGTCATTTTGCTCTAGCTTCGCCCCTGGCGGCCTTTGCTACTCCAAAGCCTCGCTTTGTGAAGAGCAATGGTCGTTATTGCAATAGATGCAAGCAAGTTGGGCATCTAGAGATTAATTGTAATAAAATGAACAAGAACAACAAGTTTCATGCTAAAATGGATTACATTCCTTTTGATTCTTGTTATGTGCTTACCAAGGGTGAGAAAGGTGTGCATGCTAGGTTTGTTGGTACACCAATTGTTGGTCCAAAGAAGAAGGCCATTTGGGTACCAAAGAGCTTAGTTACTAACCTCCAAGGACCCAAACAAGTATGGGTACCTAAGAAATATTAATTTATTTTGTAGGTAAATTACAAGGCCAGAGGAAGGCATTGGGTGCTTGATAGTGGGTGCTCTCAACATATGACCGGTGATTCAAGAATGTTCAACTCTCTCAAATCAAATGATAGTGGTATTGATAGTATCACATTTGGTGACAATAGCAAGGGTGATGTGAAGGCTCTTGGAAGGATTGCAATCTCAAATGATCATAGCATTTCCAATGTGCTCCTAGTTGAAAAGTTGAACTTCAATCTTCTCTCGGTTGCTCAATTGTGTGATCTTGGTTTCAAGTGCATATTTGGTGTTGATGATGTGGAGATAGTTAGTGTTGATGGCTCTAACTTGATCTTCAAGGGCTTTAGATATGAGAATCTATACTTGGTTGATTTCAATGCTAATGACACTCAACTCTCAACATGCTTGCTCACCAAATCAAGTATGGGTTGGTTATGGCATAGAAGACTTGGTCATGTTGGCATGAAGCAATTGAACAAGTTAGTGAAGCATGACTTAGTTAGAGGCTTGAAGGATGTCACATTTGAGAAAGATAAGCTATGTAGTGCATGTCAAGCCGGAAAGCAAGTGGGCAACACTCATCCATTAAAGAGAATTATGAGTACATCCAAGGCATTTGAGTTGTTGCACATGGATTTATTTGGGCCAACTACATATACAAGCATTGGTGGCAACAAGTATGGCTTTGTGATTGTGGATGATTTCACTAGATATACATGGGTATTCTTTCTTGGGGACAAGAGTGATGTATTTGACACATTCAAGAAGTTCATCAAGAGGGTGCAAAATGAGTTTGAGACCACAATCAAGAAAGTGAGAAGTGACAATGGAAGTGAGTTTAGAAACACAAGAGTTGATGAGCTATGTGAGGAGCTTGGAATCAAGCATCAATTCGCGGCCAAGTATACACCTCAATCTAATGGCCTAGTTGAAAGAAAGAATAGAACTTTGATTGATATGGCAAGATCAATGTTAAATGAGTATAATGTGAGTCATTCATTTTGGGCCGAAGCAATCAACACGGCTTGCTTCTATAGCAACCGCCTCTATTGCCACAAGTTTCTAGAGAAGACACCATATGAGATCTTAAATGGAAGAAAGCCCAACATTGCATACTTTCGGGTATTTGGTTGCAAATGCTACATCTTGAAGAAGGGCACTAGATTGAGCAAGTTTGAGAAGAAATGTGATGAAGGATTCTTACTTGGTTACTCCACTACTAGCAAAGCTTATAGAGTTTGGAATTTGGCTAGTGGTTTACTTGAGGAAGTTCATGATGTTGAGTTTGATGAAACAAATGGCTCTCAAGATGAAGAAAATAACTTGGATGATGTAAGAGGAACTCAATTGACCAATGCTATGAAAGAAATGGATATTGGTGATATTAGGCCGAAGCAAGTGATTGATGTGGATGACAACAAAGATCAAGTGCTCCAAAGTCCAATTACACAAGCTAGTGGTTCTCTAATGCAAAATTAAGCTAGTACATCATCTCAAGTGCAACAAGATCAACAAGTGGCTAGTTCATCATCTCCAACTCATGATCAACATCAACATCCAAGCAATCAAGTCCAAGTGTTTCAACCAACTAACATTGCAAGAGACCATCCATTGGATTCTATCATTGGTGACATACAAAGGGGAGTTCAAACTAGATCAAGATTGGCATCATTTTGTGCTCACTCTTCTTTTATGTCAATGGAAGAACCCAAGGATATTGATAAAGCATTGAGAGATCCGGATTGGGTAAATGCAATGCATGAAGAGCTCAACAACTTCAAGAGAAATGAAGTGTGGGAACTAGTTGAGAGGCCTAAGGATCACAATGTCATTGGAACAAGATGGGTCTTTCGCAACAAGCAAGATCAAGATGGAATAGTAGTAAGAAACAAAGCAAGACTAGTGGCTCAAGGTTACACACAAATAGAGGGTCTTGACTTTGGTGAAACTTATGCCCCGGTTGCTAGATTAGAAGCAATTAGGATTTTACTTGCCTATGCTTGTGCTCACAATATCAAGCTATATCAAATGGATGTGAAGAGTGCATTTCTAAATGAGTACATTCAAGAGGAGGTGTATGTGGAGCAACCTCCCGGTTTTGAAGATGACAAGAAACCCAACCATGTGTACAAGTTAAGGAAAGCTTTGTATGGATTGAAGCAAGCACCTAGAGCATGGTATGAAAGATTGAGGGACTTCTTGCTATCCAAAGGATTTGTCATGGGCAAAGTTGATACAACACTATTCACCAAGAAGATTGGGAAAGACTTGTTTGTGTTGCAAATATATGTTGATGATATCATATTCGGTTCAACCACTCAAGATTATTGTGATGAGTTTGGGAAAATGATGGCAAAGGAATTTGAAATGTCAATGATTGGTGAACTTAGTTTCTTTCTTGGACTTCAAATCAAACAAATGAAGGAAGGAACATTTGTGAGCCAAACCAAGTACATCAAAGATATGCTTAAGAAGTTTGGCATGGAAGATGCAAAGGGCATTACAACCCCAATGGGCACTAGTGGAAGTTTGGATAGTGACAAGAGTGGCAACATGGTGGATCAAAAGCTATATAGATCAATGATTGGTAGCCTACTCTATGTGACGGCATCAAGGCCCGATGTGATGTTTAGTGTATGCATGTGTGCAAGATTTCAAGCCTCACTAAGAGAAAGTCATTTGAAGGCAACAAAGAGAATATTGAGGTACTTAAAGCATACACAAGATGTTGGATTATGGTATCCCAAAGGTGCAAGTTTTGAGCTAGTTGGATATTCGGATTCCGACTATGCCGGTGACAAAGTGGAGAGAAAGAGCACTTCCGGGACTTGTCAATTATTGGGAAGATCACTTGTCTCATGGTCATCCAAGAAGCAAAATAGTATTGCACTATCTACCGCCGAAGCCGAATACATCGCCGCGGGTAGTTGTTGTGCACAAATCTTGTGGATGAAGGCAACATTGAAGGATTTTGGAATCAATTTCAAGAATGTGCCATTGCTATGTGATAATGAAAGTGCCGTGAAGCTAACCAACAATCCGGTTCAACATCAAAGAACAAAGCATATTGATGTTCGTCATCATTTCATTAGAGATCATCAACAAAAGGGTGACATTGCAATTGAGAGTGTGGGCACCGAAGATCAACTAGCCGATCTATTCACCAAGCCACTTGATGAGAAGAGATTTCACAAGCTAAAGAATGAGTTGAACATAATTGATTTCTCCAACATGAGTTGATGCACCCCATATATGACATGCCTCTCCTTTGAGCCCCAAGGTACAATTGGTTGACATGTCATACATTCTATGCTAAGGACTTGTTTAGTGCATCTAGTCATAATTTACATATTCTAGGCTTATTCATGAAAATCAAATGACTTTGAAGTTTATATGGTGCCACTATTGTTTCCATGACTTGTATGATCTAGTGGTAGCATATAACTTGTTTAAGTAGCTTGTGATCCTAAGTGTTTAATCTAGATAACTTGTTTAAGTATTTGCTTCAACATGGTGCATGATAACCCTTCTAGTGAGGTGTGAAGAAGCTTGCCCTTGGTTCAAACCGAAGCATTTTATTTATGCAAGCAATCTAGGTTGACCCACAAACTTGATCCTCACCCCGTATTTCAACATGATAATCTATCTAAAATTGGTCCCTTGTGGTCATTGGTGCCAAAGGGGGAGAAAATGTTGTTCACAAAGATAGATTCTAAAGGGAAAATTGATAAAAGAAGGGGATCAACTAACAACTAAAATTTTGAGCACACAAGTAGGGGGAGCAAGCTCTTAAACATGAATGTTGCATTTCCATGTGCACTTCATATGTATGATGCATAGTTATGCATTTCTTTTTCTCTGATACATTGCTTGTGTGGTGACTTGCTAGTACAATTTGAATGATGTATTGAAGTACTAGCATGAATAGGAAGTAGTTAGATTTTTTTTGCTTCATGTTTTTCAAAGTGGTACTAGAACCTTGCTTATAATGTTGATCTCACGAGGTTTCTAGTTATGTTTGTGCTTTTCCAAGTGGTATCTAACTACACAAGGTGCTAAGATGGTGTTTATCGCTACTCCGATGGTATCACGCTTCAAAGGTCTATAATCTAAAACACTTAGCACCTATTGGTAGTCAATGCTCCTAATCTTTCCTATCTAACATGTATGCTTCTAAAATCCAAACATATAGCATACATGTAGGGGGAGCCATTGCTATCAATTTGAATTCATGATCACTTGTCCATACTTCTTACACATGGTAATATACTTGGACAATGTGACATGGGTTCAATCAAAATTTTATCATAATATCTTTGTGAAAGGGTTGTCACCAATTACCAACAAGGGGGAGATTGAAAGTTCTATGTTTGGTGTTGGTAATTAGTGACAATGCCTAAGTACTAATCCTATGCCTAAGTTGTATGTAGCATATGAGGATTAGTACATTCCAAGGTTGGTGGCAAGATGGACATGGTGATCATGAGTGGCCACACTTGGATTTGGACGCAACCCTACGTGATCAAGGCAAAGGTATATGCTTAAGGGTTGTGTTTTAGTAACCAAGACACCTAGTGGGTGTGGTTACATTATAGGATAGATAGCCGTACTATAAAGAGGGGAATGACGCGACTATTTAACTCCTAAGTGCCTCTAGGTGTGCATTTCATGTCATATGCATTTGGATAGAACTAATAACGCCTCGAAAAATGATTGTGAAAATGCTAACACACATGCACATGGTGTTGATCACTTGGTGATGTTAGCACGTTTGCGAAGGCGGTTGAGTTTGAGCGGTAGAGAGGGTTTTGGGGGTTTTCGAGGAGTTGAAATGACTATTTTCCACTACGCCGAAAGTCGGAATTCGAACGGAAATCGAACGGAAGCGAACGGAGGTCACAGTGGTGACCGGACGCTAGACCGGACGCGGTCACTGTTTGACCGGACGCGTCCGGTCAGCGTTCAGCGTCTGCGCGTTTTTCAGTTGGTTGATCGGACGCGTAGCGCGTTCGGTCACAGTCGACCGGACGCGTCCGGTCGTCCAGGGAGCTTACTGGACTCCGACCGGACGCTGGCACTGTGGCGTCCGGTCAGTTCTCCAGCGCGTCCGGTCGACGTTACGTTGTGCGTGGCTCAGGGTTGACCAGCGCGTCCGGTCAGTCACGGGACCGGCGCGTCCGGTCGTGACCAGCGCGTCCGGTCGTTGCGACCAGCGCGTCCGGTCAGTGTTTCGAAAACTAGCCGTTGCGTGACCGGCGCGTCCGGTTAGTTGGACCAGCGCGTCCGGTCAGCGCGACTGCTGCTGAATCAAGTTTCTAACGGCTATATTCGAAGGGGTACGTCTATAAATACTCGTTGGCCGGCTCAAGGCTCTATCTCTTGGATATTTGACATACTTGTGAGCACTTTGAGCTAAGCAACTCCCCTCCCACTCATCTCTCTTGCTTCTTTGCATATTCGAAGTGAGATTGAGTGATCCAAGTGCATTTGCATTGTGAGATAGCATCTAGTTGGCACTTGGTGGTTGATTTGCTGCGGGATTCTTGTTTCTCTTGGTGGTTGCCGCCACCTAGACGGCTTGGAGCAGCTTGGAGGCGTTGGCAAGAGTTGGTGATTGTTCTTGGCCACCTCCGGTGATTGTGAGGGGTTTGTGCCTACCTCGGCGAAGCGCCAAAGGCAACATTAGTAAATTGCTCGTGTCATTGCAACCTTTTGCCATTTGGTAGGTTCTTGTGGCGCCTTTTGAGAGGCTCGGTGTGAGACCGATTAGCCACCGAACCACGTGGTGAAGAGGGACACAACGGGGACTAGCGTGCCGGCAAGCACGTGAACCTCGGGATAAATCTTCGTGTCATCACTTTCATATTGTGATTGATTGATCCCGGTGTTCGGTTGTTTTGGTATTCATTTTTTATCATATTGTTTGGCTCAATACTTCGCCCCTCGGTGAAACCCTCCTAACTCAACTCCGCATTACTTTCTTAGTTATCTTTGCTAGTTAGTTTGCTTTGCTAGAGTAGTTCTTTTGTGTAGCTTGCTAGTTGTAGTTGTAGTTACCTCCTCGGTTTAACTTGTGCGGTTGAGTGCCAATTTACTAGATTTGTGAATTGGATAGGTGGCTTGCAAACACCCCGTAGGCTAAGCAAAACTCGCATCTCGCTATTTGTTGTATTGATAAACTTGTTTAGCTTGTCTTTGTAGAAATTTTTAAAAGGCTATTCACCCCCCCTCTAGCCATCAAGACCTTTCAACCGCGCCAGCCGAGCCGCGCCGCGTGGCGGGCGCATGCCGGCGACGCCGGCCGGGTGGCATCCGTGGCCCCCACAAGCGCACACCTCGCCCGTTTTCAAAGCTGCTCGGCTCCGCTCCTCCCTGCCTTCTCCGTTTTTTCCACTCGTGCTGCATCTCCTCCCTCGCCCTGCACCGAGCGCTCGTGCTGCCCACGCCACCGCCATCTCCGCTGGTGAAATTGGCCGCCGGTGGTCCCCCATCGCCCACAATCGTGCGCACATTACTCCGCCTCACTCTCCGTCACTCAGTGCTCGCTTCAGGTGCACTGTTTGAGCAAGGTAGAGCCTTCTTGGGCGGTTTCGCCGCCGACGGTCATGGTGCCGCCGCACTTGACCTCGTCGTGGATAGTGCTTCCCTGGTCCTTCTCTCTTCCCTTGAGCCGCATTCCCGTGTTCGCCATTTCTTTGCAGACCCCGTGCGCCCTCCATCTCGCCCGGTCGTGGCCGGAAATGGCCGTCGGCCGCTGGCGGCCGCCGCACTGCCGCGACGCTGAGAGCGCCGGCGTGGCGTGGCCGTGGCCGTCCCCCCTCGGTTTTCTCTGGGTCAGGCCAGCCGTGGGCCAAAGCCCCGAGCCGGGCCGGCTCGCCCTTCCTCGCTCTATCTGCTGAGGCCGAAAGCGGCCGTGGGCCGGCCCAGTAGTAATAGGATTATGATTTCGATTTTCTTTTATTAATTGAGAAGAAAAATGCTTTGTAAAAATGTTGTGTACCCATTTTGGCTCCAAAAATTGTGAAATAAATTTTGTAGTGATCCTCATGAGTAGATCTATGGTTTTGAAAATAGTGCCTGTTGAATTTGTGACACTTTTCTGTAGAGTTTTTATTTAATCATTGAAATTGCTGTTTTCTTGAGAAATGCATAATAAATCATAGAAAATTCAGAAAAATATGATTCTAAGTTTCTTACTCTTCTTGTATAATGTACTTTCTAAGAAAAATATGTGTCATGCATGTTGTGTAGAAAAATTATAAGGTGTAGTTCAAGTGCCTATAATGGCTGATTTTTGTTATTTTTGATAGAGGGCAAAAGTTGTATAAAACATGCATGTGATTATTTTTGTACAGTGGTGATTTACCATGTAAAGCCTAGGAAAAATAATAAATCTATTGTTTGATACTTTTCATAATACAAAGTATTTTCATGCTCATATTTAGGCCCTAGCTTGTCATTTTTGTGTAGGCTATTCCACTTATCCAAATGCCATAAAATTTTGATGGTAGTCTACTTAGGGTAGTACTCTGCTATGGTAATTTTCTAAGATTTTTCTATGTTGTAAAAATAGATGTTTCTGTTCAAACCTATTATTAATTAGGGTTTAATCAAATAAAGCTTTATGCATGATTAAGAACTTAGTAAAGCTTTGGTGTGTCTTTGAAGCATCCAATGAGATGTGTGGACTAAGCATGTTAGTAGTCTAAGAGAATGCAGTAGATGACATGCACTAGTAGTACATGTTCTTGGATGATGTGGACTACCTTGTATGAGATTTGTATTATACTCTACCCATTAAAGCGAATCATACTCATCTACCTTGCATGCAAGCATATTCATTGTGCTCATTTCATTCGATGCACCATTTGTATAAGCACTTACACATCTACATCATACAGGATCGCAAACCGAGAGCCCAGTCATCGTACCCGAGGAGCTCGAGGAGCAGCTCGAGGTGCAGCCTCAAGAGGTGACCGAAGCAGACGAGGAGGACATTGAAGAACTTCCGGAGTGCCCCGATCACCGCCCGAGCACCTTCAAGAGAGGCAAGCCTCGGAGCATTTCTCTCCCCCGATTTGCAATTATTAATTAATGCTTTACTTTAATTGATGCATTATATTCAGGAGTTGTTTGTAATTGTTGCTGCATTATTCCTTGTTTACCTTTGTTATACTACATCCTTGTTACCCTGGTATCCGCAGTCGAGTCAATGCTTAGCTGGCTTAGACCGGTAGAAGTCGTGTGATTTCCTATCACCTGCGACCTATAGGTGGTTACCTAGATCTGCTCGTATTACTATATCGTCATGGTATAACTAAGTGTTAAAGTGAAGTTGAGATCGGATAGAGACTTACAGGGTTTCGGACTGTAGTGTTTTCCGTCTGTATCGATTAAGGATCGACTGTTGTTGGGCCTCGAGTCATGTTGAACGCATGTCTTACATTTAACTGGTCGAATAACGTACCTTTCGACTGCGAAACTGGGAGATTATTCAGGCCGAGTGGATTGCCCACAGCGCACTATACCGGGGAAGGTGTGGTAGGACACGGGGGCGTGATGATAAGACCTAAAGACAGTCGGTTGGCCCCCGGGTATATGTGGTTCCTAGCAAACTTGAGATTTTACCTGAATAGTTGACTCGGTGACCAATATCTCACTTTAGCGGGTGAGTACGGTTTGTGTAAGGAATAAATTACCAGCTGGTTAATAATCGATTCGAATCGCCATCGTTCACTAGATAGTGAACACTTGACTTGAGTTACTTCATCGTAGTAATGTTGTTGGAACACTTGGATGGTTATAATGGATATGACATTATGGAAGTTGTTAATGATCATTGGTTATCATTATTTGCTTAATCACATGCTTGCTCTAGTATAGGTGCAAATATAGTTAACAGGTTAAGAATGGTTAACTTGGCGGAAATGTTTTGGAAAGGTTCTCCAATTGCTAAAAATGTCTTTTTTGCAAATGAATCAGCTACCCCACTATAAAGCCTTTCATAATCCTTGGTGTCACTTTATTTTCGGTTATGTCGGGTAAGTCTAGCTGAGTACCTTCTCGTACTCAGGGTTTGTTTCCACTTATTGCAGATGTATTACGGCTACTGTATCAACTGCCTCTATCCTGCGATGGGTGATGCTTAGGACCATGGGCATGGTCATTCCTTACGTCTCGTCTTATGCTTTTGTTGGAGATGATCATCAGCAGGCACTGTAATTGAACTCTGTGTGAGTGTGCATGTGAATTTGAACAAATGGCTTCCGCTACTTTTTATTCGAACTCAGTTTGTAATAACTATGTTAAACTCCGATGTATTTGTGATGTGAACTTTTATGTAATATGTGATGGTGACCGCTAAACTTATTACGATCTTGGCTGGGATGTGAGTTGGTTTGAAATCCTTCGTGATTTCACGAACTACCAGGTTATACGGACTTAAGTTGGCTAAATCATTTGCGCTGGCGGGTGATTTTCCTACTTAATTTCGTATAATTGATCGGTTCTGTTACAGCTAGAGCTCACCTAACCAATTCTAGGAGCAAGGTCACACAAACCTATGACACTAATACTTCAAGCAACGGGAGAGCTCCTATACATGCTAGTAAGCAAAACCACAAAGCCACCTAAGCTCACTAGCAATGCTCAATAACAAGGCTACACAAGCCAAATTATAGAGCACAAATTACTTAGCTACACAAACTAAACAATGTGACTAACAAGGTTACTAAAACCAAGTGAGCTACTTCTATGCTACATAAGTGAAAGGTCCTAAATGGCTAGAGGGGGGGGGTGAATAGCCTTTAAAAATTTTCTACAAACACACTAGAGCAAGTGGTTAGTAACCTAAAAGGTGAAATACAATTTTGCTCTAGCTCTACAAGGGTTGCAAGCCACCTATCCAACAATTCTAGTTGCTATGATCACTAGGCACAAACAATAGCTATGTCACTACTCACTAAGAGCTCTCAAACACGTTACACTAAAGAGCTCCACTAGGTGATACTGCTAGCAAGTAAGACAAGCTCTCAAAACTAAATACACTAAAGAGCTTGTTACAACTACTTTGCAAGTAAGTAAAGGAGTGAGTGGGACGTTTATACCGCAGTGTTGAGGAATGAACCAATCACAATAAGACCACCAATACAATCACCGGGAGAATACCAATGGCAAGAGACAAGTGATTTTTCTCCCGAGGTTCACGTGCTTGCCGGTATGCTAGTCCCCGTTGTGTCGACCAACACTTGGTGGTTCGGTAGCTAAGAGGTGTTGCATGAACCTCGTCCACACAATTGGACACCATAAGATCCTACTCATAAGTGAGGTAGCTCAATGACACGAGCAATTTACTAGAGTTTCCTTTGGTGCTCCGCTGTGAAAAGCACAAGACCCCTCACAAGCACTGATCGAGGCTGGAGACAATCACCAACTCTGCTCAATGATCCTCCAATCACTAGGCCATCTAGGTGTCGGCAAACACCAAGAGTAACAAGCTCACAACCAGCCTAAATCACCCAATTAGTGCCACAAGATGATGCAACTCAATGCAATGCACTAGAGGTTCTCTAATCTCACTCAAGATGATGAAATCAAGTGAACAAGTGAGTGGAGTGTGTTGCTCAGCTTCCAAAGGGTGTGCACAAGTGTAAGAGGTGCCCAGAGAATGGCCAAGGCTAGCCATACCCTCTATTTATAGCCACACAAGCAAATAGAGCTATTATACCCCTTGGAGCTGTCTGCGCGGGGCACCAGACACGGCGGTGTCACACCGCCCCTGGGGTGGCGGTGCCCCAACGGTCACTTCCCAATGGCTAGAAGTCATCAGATATGGCATGGCGGTGGCACTACCCTAGGGGTGGCAGTGACCATCCCAGCCAAGTCTTCGAAACCAGCCCTCTTTGGAAAAATAGGGCGGTGCACCGCCATCACCATGGCGGTGACCTCCCTCACTTACGCTTGTCTCTGAAAGAAATCGTCAGTGTCAACGGGCACCCAGTGGCGGTGACTAGGCGGTGCACCGCTACGCCTGAGGCAGTGTACACCGGCGTGTCCGGTGACCACCTCAAACTAGCTGCTCTCGCCCTTCTCTGTCGAGCCCGGGTGGGCACCGCCCTAGGTTGGCGGTGCCACCTAGGCACCCCCACTAGCTCACCAAATTGCAAACTTTTGCGCAATTCGATCCACGTCAACTCGAGCTACTCCCGCAAGCGATGCTAACTCTCAAAATGTTTTCTCAAAACATATTACAGTTAAGTTAGCATTTCTCAAAACATTTTTCAAAAATATTTTAGCTTGCTTTCCGATGTGCACTAGATGACCGAATTGTCTAGTTAAGAACCCCTCTTAATAGTACGTTCATCTACCCTAAACGTGATCACACTCTATATAGTGTCTTGACAACCGAAATAAAATCCCTATTTATACATTTGCCTTGATCTCCATAGGGTTTTTGTTTTTCTCTTTCTTCTTTTCCAAGTTGAGCACTTGATCATCATCACATGTGGCCATCTTCATCATTTCATGTGATCAACATCACAATTTGAGTGCCACCATGCTCCTTACCTAGATTGCACCAACCTAGCTCATATCATCACTCATGACAAAGGTTAGTGTAAGGTTTCATCAATTATCCAAAACCACACTAGGGCTTTCAACAAGCAAGAAGGTAACTAGCAAACTACACAAGCTAACTAATCCAAGAGCAACTACACAAGCACAATATACGGAATGTTAATACAAGCATGCGTTGCGTGGAATGCAAACCATCGAGAAGATGATGAAGACAATCTTGACACGGTGATTTTCTCCTGAGGTTCACTTGCTTGCCACCAAGCTACATCCCCGCTGCGTCGATCGTTCACTTGGTGGTTTGGCCTCTAATTGGCATCACCCGTCAAGCCTGCACGTCGGGCACCGCAAGAACCTACCCCAAAAGTGAGGGTAGCTCAATGACACACTCTACTAGAGTTGCTCTTCATGATCCCCATGGGGTGAGCACAATCCCCCTCATAAATCTTCCTCCGGAGCACCGCACAAGCTTCTCGCGTGCTTCAACGGAGTCACAGGCCACCAAGCCGTCTTGGAGGTGGCAACCTCCAAGAGTAACAAGCACCATCGGCTTGCAACTCGATCACCTAGTGCCACTGTTGGTATTTATTAACTTGTCACTTGTTTTAAGTAGCCACCTATTATATGCCTACATCTCTTAACATTACTTGTACTAGGTTGTCATCCCTAATGATGATGATGCCAGATATGTTTGTTGGTACTACCTAGGATCACTACTAGAATGATACCAAGTAGTTCGTTATTATTCCATGTGACTAGTAGGAATATGAAGATATGAATGAAAAGGAATCTGCAAGCGCACAGATAATTATAACATTGTAGCACTTCACCCGGAAGTATTTCAGATATCATTATTTATATTTTTACCGCATGGAAGGTCTAGCATGGACATGTATTGATAACTTATATTATTGAAGGAGAAGTAAACCATAACCAATATCTACTCATAACAGGGGTAAGTCATAGGATAAGATGTATATATGATAAGTATTGATCAATGATAATGATAAATCACTCAGAGTACTCCATTCTATAGCAATAGCATGATCAGATAGAATATTAGAGGAATAATTCCTAAGTCATTCTTAATTACAAGTCAAAGCATACATTGATTAGTGCACTTACACTCAGTAGTCATTGCTAAGATCATCTTCATATCTACACATAAGGGATATTACTAGGGAAAAGTAAGGACGGAGCTTATCTTCCTTCATAAATGAGATCCTACGTGCTACCTACATCGGGGAGTGGACTACAAAAGACTCAATAGGAGTGTCACGTTCGCGATCTACCACATGACCCGGAATATAGGGTGTATCCATAGATAAACAATGTATAAGCACCACACTTACACAATGTCGACCACCCATCCATGGATCCTTAGGGTGAGTGCTATACGAACTCATGCATGAATATGATGATAATCCCACTATACTAAGCATATAATCAAAGTAGACGATGAACATTATAATGAAGAACATGAATAAGATGAACTAGCCAGAACCCCCGCGCTTCGCGCGAGTAGACCCTGTAAGAGTAATAGGTGTCTATGGATTCATTATGTCTCGATGAATCTGGTATATGACCATTCTACAATGGTTCTAAAAACGTAGAGGACAATGAACCATGTATGTGCATATATCGCAACGAATTGTGTTTTTTTACACATAGGGGCTGCATGCCTGCATTGCAATAGTAGGACCTGTTGGTCTTGCGAACGACAAACGTAGCTGGGAGGCAGAATATTAATGTTACATGGTAGCTGACCAAATCGCGGATAGCACTATCTTGCTCTCTTTAACTCTAGGACAATTGCTTGCTATGTAGATATCTGAAATCAGGCCAAGAAAACATATGGAAAAAAAGATTTGTGGTTAAAAACAGCCTTAAAGGGCAGACCCAGTGCTAAAGGCTCCCACACGAGTGGGGTCAGGGGAAAGGAATAACCGAAGCAAAGTCTTACCCCCGTAGAAATTCTGACAAAATGGTTATGGATGATGTCATGAACAATTGTGCAAGGAAAATTTCTTACCTTATAAGATGTGGGGTACGTATTATATATCATGGAATAAAAGGGGTCTGTAGAAGGGAAACAAAAACTTTGCAATCCTTACATGGGTGGCATACAGTATGGCTCAAACCTGAAGTAGAAAAAAGAAATATTAGAGAATAGATAATTAGAGACAGCTGCTGCTAGAGAAGTACAATGGCAACACTTGGCTAGGCTAAGTATAACTATTAGAGGAAATATTATTAGCCTATATGCAGGGTGTTGTTTAGTAGGATGAATCATAGGAAAAGGGCAATTTAGACATTGCACAAAGCCTGTGCAACTCTTACATGAGGATATGTTGACTACTACAGCTATGGATACGCGTTTGTCATTCGAAAACAGAGCAACACAATGCGAGAACATATGATCAGACCTTCCCAAATAAAGAGGTGAGAAAACTATGCCTACAATTTGTACAGCAAAGAAAGAAAGAAACTAATAGCTAAGGTCATGAAGAACTGATTATGGCAATGATCACCTAGTATATACCCATGGATTTAGCCCCCACAAACAAATCTCAAGTCTAACGACTTTTTACAAACATGAATAATCAATGCCCGCTTTGACTTGAAAGACAATGAGCTGGATCAAATGGCCCTAACTGATAAGCTTGACAGTCTTGTATAATCTTTGAATTCCAATCTGCCCAAATACCCTACAGTCTTTATATTCCTATGTTTCCGAAGAACTTCCTTTGACCCCCAGGAAACATGCTAGGAAGATATCAGTTTTTGTTGGATTATTAATAGCGTGTATGTATGCAGCGGTCTGCGAGCTTGGGTATAAAAACAGGGCTTGTAACACATACCAAAATTATAAGACTTTGAAGATGTAGCCTTATGAATAGTGGTAGTTGTCAATATTAAAATGTACCTGTATATTCAGGCAGCATAAGTAACAAATCCCTTAGATTACAAAGCGCTCACAATACAGAAATGTATGACCATGAAAAGATATCTCAAATGTACAAAATGACATTCACCTAAACATTTGAAAGGATATGAAAACACAGGAATCATGATATGTTATCAATAGAACTTCATGAATAAAGTTTTTGCAGCAGGTTAAAGAGTAACCTTTAATGCCATGCAGTCCCTGGATCCATCGTCCTTTTGTTCTGTAAACATCAACCTGCCATTGCTTTTCAGGTTGAAATAATCAAACCAAGTAGAATAATACAATGGCAAAGGGATGATTAGCCATGCAAAAGCTCTCATGTAGCAGACAGGAACTGCTAAACTCTTGATTTGCAATTTTGTGAGCATTTTGGATGCAGTACTGAACTATTGATGTTTGTCATTAGGGCATATGTAGTGTGGTTCTTTCATGGAGGGAGCACAAATCAAATCAACAACAAAAAACTGATTGTAAGATGCTAGCATTTCAAACTTTCAATCGACCTCACTATGGATCACAATCTTCATTATTCCAAATCGTCAGTATTCCAAGGTCCAGAGATGGAACAAAATTAAGTGGTGGAAAGAAAATATATATTGCCATGTTCATATGGAGTGTTTTATGTTCATATTGAGCATTTGAAAATTTCATCAGTGCATTCATCGAGGAAAGCAAGTACTATTTATGTGTTGCCACGTCAGAAACAATTTAGTGCCAGAGGCATCATGTTTGCTAATGAGAAAATCACATGGTAGAAATGCCTTTTTGCTTTTATAACTCTAACAAATTAGTCTCTAGTTCTAATGGTCGTCATTTTACAATTTGACAGAAACATCCGACCCAATGGTTTGTTGATCCGACCCACAAAATCGACCCTAACGGGCCCCTCTTACGACCCATGAAGCCTGCTCGGTCCAATGGTTCAGAGGCACTCGAACCTTAGGATCGAGTGGATCGATCCACCAATCGGCTTCCTTCTGCACGGTGGCGCAGGCGGCGGCGCCCTCTGATCCGTCGTATGTTGGTGGTGGACTCGAAGAGCTCTCGTGGCTTTAGCTTCACCCCATGCCGCGGTGGCGTCGTATACAGGGACGACAGCGCCGTTACCCGACTAGCAACCAGGTGCACTTGGCCTAGTTCCTGCTCTCCGCGACATGCGTGGCGCCGCCGTTACCTGCTTATGCACGACGGCATCGGGGAGGTGACACAACAGTAGGTGACCAAGGGAAAACACGGCGGGCAGGCGTCGGTGAGCAGGAACCAGGGCGGCGCCGGCGGGTGGCAGCACAAGGCGGCGCATGTAAGGGCACGAAACAGCGCCACGCTGGGTTGAGCTTCGTGGCGGTCATGGTGGCTATGGGTGTGCCGGAGACGACGGCGAGGGCTGCAGCCTGGAAGCAAGGAAGGGACGCACTCGGACGAGGCAAAGCGAAGCTTGGACGCGTTCACTGGAGCCATGGCCCATGGGTGGTGCATCTTATCTCTTGTTGTCAACGATTGTTGTTCCATGCAACAGAATCTCAGTCTTCATTAACTGTCCTCGGTTCTTGCTTGCAGTTCTGTGATTTCAAAACTCTCGTCTCCTAATCCAGTGGAGCTAGCATGTTAGATCTTCGAGTCGACTCAATTCGTGGCGGCAGACATCCTGCCTCCTTCGGCTAGCATGTCTACATGTGTGTGCGTGCTGATGGGTCGAACCGCTGATGGGTCGAACCACACGATCCAATGGAGCTCCTAATCCAGTCAACTCCAGCAAAAGGATTGAACGGCGCCCCTTCCATCCCTGCATGGGTCGGTGGATAGTTCCAGGTTCGCTCCATGGAGCACCCCCATCTTTAATCTTTGTTGTTGCAGAGTGAACAGCGAAAAACATGAACAGCAGCATACGCGCGAGAAAAAGAAAATAAACACTCAGTGCTCATCGAACACCAACATAACGCACACTTAACTCCAATTTAACCAAACATAACGAGATCGACACACATAAGCATCCCAGATGGCGAGGAAGCGCGCTATTTACAATTCTGTCTCTTCCCATCGCGCCTTGTAGGGTGCACGCACGGTGCAAAGCAAAGCAACTGCCATTTCTTCAGCATCACCCGAAACGAACGAGCTCGCTGACAGATAGCAGAGCACCTACCAATCGCTAAAACCATTGTTGACTTATATATGCCTGCCTGCAATTCAGGCTCTCCCAAGATACTTATAGCCTGCTCGAGCCGCATGATGATTATTTAGGTACCAAGTGGTAAGCTACTCTGGCCGCATGCTGATCAGATTAGGCAGCATTGTTGCTCGGAGCTTCCTCATCTCGTTTGCCGTGACCCGGGTGGAGTCTAGAGACAGTGAACGCAGGCTCTGTAGGTCATTCAGGTGTTTGAGACCAGCATTGGACACCCGCGAGTTTGACACGTTCAAGTTGACCAAAGCAGTCAAGCCTGTAAACCAGATGGCCATGAGATTTAAAGTGTAAAAAAGAAGTGAACTTATTCCGGCATGGAAGAACAATACCAGAGATCAGCTCCAAGGTTTTGTCTGTCAGATTAACATTTTGAGAAAGATTCAGCAGCGTCAGAGCCTTCAGATCCTTGATGTTCTTCACTCCAGCATCAGTAACGAACCCACCACAGACTTCAAGAGAAAGAAGATTCTTAAAATCTGCAACAACATAAATTGCGTCAAATGATGTGGCCTACTTAGGCACAGAAAAGATAACTAATTTCAAACAATGTATCCTCAATATTATCTTCGAATAGGAACAGGGATGCCTAAATAACATGACCAACAAGCTCGCCTACTCAACAGGGCCCAACAAAAGGTATTTCTGTACAGTGCTTCATTCATTTTATATACTCCTATATGACCACCACAACCAAAGTAATAACAGACAAATGTAGTGTGCCCACGTTTTTTTTTAATGTGCCAGGTTAGTTAGGGTATTGTTCCACGAAACTCACCTCATAAATAAGGCTGGTATTACTACATAGTAGATCATTGACTACTAAAAAGTATAAACTAGCTGTGACTAGCCTCTGGATAGAACACATCAATTTTTCATAGCTTAACAACCAATTTTGCAACTGAAGCTGATTTTGAAGTATGCTCTTACATCTGAAGCAGTTTGTGCCATAGTCAGTTATGCGAGCTCCAAAAAGGTCAAGATGAGTCAGCCTAGTGAGACCTGCATCATCCAACCCCATATATTAGTGGGAACTACCAAATACGAGTAGTACACCATAAATGGAACAATAAGGATCATGTACACCCAATCCATGTATGACACATACTTGTAAGTGCTGCCAAGCCAACATCAGTAATTTGGCGATTGTCAAGGTTAACTGACTTCAGCGAATTCAACATGGAGATCTTCTTCATTCCAATGTCCGTGACCAAAGTAAATGAGAGATTAATACTTTGCAGATTACAAAGACCTGCGGAAATACATGGATATCTTCTCCATTAAACTACTTAACAACTAGAAAAAACAGTGTTCATAAGCATGCCACTGAAATAATGCATTTAGAAGGGAAAAAAAAGACACACAGTGAAACAAGTAAAAGATGCACTTATAACTCTAATATTCACATAATCCATGTTTTGTCAAGAGTCACATGCAGTTTCCACATAGGAAGCTAGCAACTTTGCATCGAAAATTAGAAGTTTAGAACATTCTCTTTTTATACTTGGCGAAAGCACATACATTAGTATATTGCTGTCAAAAGCAACCCTACAACTTTCGTCAAGGGTTCTACCATGTATAGGATTCAATCAATCTAAGAGGTAAGAGCTAAAAAAGATGAGTTCATTTTTTTTTCAAAAGTCAAGACAGACCAGATAGATGCTGGAGTCCATTGTTTCCAACGTCATTATCAGAAAGATCCAAGCTTTGCAGTAGCACAAGACCTGCATTAACATAGACTCATAGTGTTACGAGCACAGATATTCCTAAAAAGATTTAAGAAGGAACAGACATTCACAGATACAAATGTATGAATCCTGAGTCAAACAAATAGTTAATAACATATCATTGACGAAAACCTGCAGGAATATAGGCACAGAATGGAACGAGTAAACAAATTGCAGAGGATAAAAAGAACTGTACCTAAAGGATACAGTAGACTGAAAACCAGTAAAACTGTTACTCACCTTTCAGATGTGATAGACCATCATCTCCAACCTTGCACGAATCCAAGTTCAGAGACTCCAAACTGATCAATCCTAGAAGCAAGAAAATCACAAGAACTTAGCTTTAACCACATTGAAGTTCCTACTCTACAATGATTTTCTGGATTTTCAGTATCTTTAAAAGCAACAAAACAGAAGAAGGGGTCATCCTTTGGCAGCAATATGCATGGATATAAATGAACGAGTGCCCAGTGGAAATCACATACTTTAATTTTACATCTTTTGGTTTTGGAACATCTCTGATCTATGTATTTTGTTATTTCGATTCTTTTATTGATCTAACATTTCTTCAGCGGCTCAAAATCATTGGTTTTGGAACAAATAGTGTTCTTTGCTTATTGATCAGGGCATCAAGAACAAGAAATAAAAATCACTAGCTCATTTTATCAATGAAGAATAATATCCATCCAAGCCCCTGAAGAACCAGTCCATTGTAATTCTTGAAAGGAAAAAAAAACTATTGGATAAACTAGTGATGTAATGCCATATGCAAAATCAATTCCTTGAAACAAATAACCACTATTGAAATAATAAATAAATAAATAAAATACAAATTTGATACATACATTGTATTGTGCAGACATCCAATCCAAATGTAAAGAGTTGATGAGTTCTCAACTACATTATAAGATAATCATACCTTTGAGATGCGCCAAACAAGCATCTGTAATATAGTTATACCCCAAGTTTAAAACCTTCAACTTTTTAAGACCTGGAATGCAGCAATAGGCAATAAATTAGACAGCAGTTAAGCATGACATAAACATGCACAAGAATGATTAAATCAGTTATCAGGGTAACACATGCTCAGTGGCTAACAAAATGCATGTATCATGTACGGCACGTAAAAGCAGGTAATAAGAACTTATAAAGTACTTGAAACAAATGCCTTTTGCAACCAATTTCATGTTATTTCTTATTATTTACTAAAAACCTGGGCATTATACAGAGGAGAACAAGAAAAGGTGGGAGGCAGGTTCATAAACATCGTTCCAGATTTCATGCAAATTCCTTGCATCTAATGCTGCACGCACGCATGTGTGCTCACAAAAACACGCAAATGCGCGCGCGCGCACACACACACACACACAAACCATTATAACACACGCCACTTAACAAAAGGAAAAATTACCCAAACAAAATGTATGTCGCCCCATTAAACATATAATATAAAACACACCCTGGCTGCACAATATGTATGCCACTCAATATTAACGTTTACATATTATAAAAACTGCACTAGTGCTGACTGCTGAGTCCAAAAATAGTTAGCAAGTAGCATTACATTTACCTTCAAAGTATTCACAGCCATCATCGTATATACCACAACGGTTCAAGTTCAACAATACCAATGAAGACAATCCTACAAAAGTGAATGTCAATGAAGTGAAGATATCTTACAGACCAAACAAAACCAGCCATTGCTAAGAACATGCATTTGACACCTACAACTAATATCCTAGAAATACAACACAAGACAGATAAGTATACTAAAATCAATGACCCATATAGATCAGATCAGTGCAAGATATAATCAGGCAGTCAGTTCTCATCTGCAAGAGCTGAGTTGTAAATCCTAAAGAAAGCTACTGTTGATTATAACAAGTATAAGAAAGCGATCATACTTGTTGGAATGTGAGTGTCTTAGGCCCATGAGGCTAGGCCCATGTATGGTCACCTATATAGCTACCCTTCTAGGGTTAGCCCAAATCAAGAGAGACTAACCTTCTAGCATGGTATCAAGCTGAGTTTTTCTCCTCCTCTTCCCCCAGCCGCCGCCCCTCTGGCTGGCGCCGCCGCCGCCACCTCCATGGCCGGCCGGCCCCCTCCTCCCTCCCCTTCCTACTTCCATGTCTTCCCTCCACTTCCTGGGCGCGTGTCGCTGCTGCTGACCCCCAGCCCCCTCCCACCGCTGTCCTGTTTCCCGGCGACCCTGCTGATGCGGGCACCACTCCTGGGGCGGACGCCGCTGCTGGTGCGGGCGCTGCTGCAGCGGGGCGTCACGCCCCCCACCCGCCCCCTCCCGCAGGCCCCCACCCGCCCCCTCCCGCAGGCACAACCCCCGCCGCTCTCCTCCCTGGGGCCCTGACCGGTGCGGGCGCGGGCGCGTCTGTCCTGCTCCATGGCGCGCCCACCGGTCGGGGCTCTGCTCATGGGCGCGCGGCCTGGCCTGGCGCCGCTGCTGCCCTTACTGCTGCCGCCCTTACTGCCGTGGAGGCAGCAGCCGCGGGCGCGGGCGCGCCTACCGCGCAGCCTGCCGACGCGGCCCTCCTCCCGACGGCTCCCCTCCCTGGCGCGGGTATGGACGCCGCCGGACTTCTCCCCGGCGCCCTGGTCGCCGGTGGCAGCCTCCTCCCAGGCGCGGTACTCTCGGCGGCAGCGGTCACTGAGGGCGTTCACGTCTTCCCTACTGCCTGGCACGCAGCCGCCCTTGCTGCGGCGGGTGGTACTACAGCCGGCGCGGGCACTGCTGCCGCTGCTGCTGCTGCGGGCGCGGGCGCGGCCCTCGGCTCGGCCGCTGCTGCTGCTACCGAGCAGCCCGCCGACACCGTCCACCACCCCGGCGCTGGTCTCCCACGGGCCGCCACAGTCGCGGCCATGCCTTTCCGATTCCAGTTCCCGGCGCCTCAGTCGCCGCCGCCAGGCCGTCGCCCCAGCACCGCCGTCGCCGGTCCAAGCGCGGCCGCGGGCGCGGGGGGCCCAGGCGCCTTGGCCTACTCCTTCAGCACCACCGCCAGCCCTCCGCCCGCAGTTCCTCCTGCCGCAGGGCTGCGATCAGCCAGTCCTGATTGGATCGCCGACTCGGGCGCCACCTTCCACACCACGCCCGATGCGAGTCTACTTTCTTCTCTCCGTCCTCCCCACCCTTCATGTCCTTCTTCCATCATGGTCGCCAATGGTACTTGCATTCCTGTCTCCTCCGTGGGCACTGCCAGTTCCCACGGCTCCTTTCATATCCCTGATGTTCTTGTGGCTCCCGGTATGGTTCACAACCTTCTCTCTATTCGCCGTTTCACCACTGACAACTCTTGTTCGGTTGAGTTTGACCCCTCTGGCCTCACCGTGCGGGATTTGGCCTCCCGGGTTCCTCTGCTCCGATGTAACAGCACTGGGCCTCTCTACACCCTTTGGTTTCCGGCGTCTATTTCACCTTCTTCGCCTTCCTCGGCGTCTGTTTCACCTTCTTCGCCTTCCTCAGCCGCTTTCGCCGCCACTCCTTCCTCCACCACTTGGCACCGTCGCCTCGGCCACCCTGGCCGGGATGCCCTGATGCAGCTCAGTCGTAGTTCCGACATTCGGTGCTCTCGGGCTCACAATGATCACTTGTGTCATGCGTGCCAGCTGGGCCGCCACGTTCGCCTTCCCTTTCAGTCCTCTTCCTCACATGCCACGTGTATTTGATCTTATTCATTGCGACTTGTGGACTTCTCCTGTTCTCAGCATGTCTGGCTATAAGTACTACTTGGTGGTGGTCGATGATTTCTCCCATTATTCCTGGACTTTTCCCCTGCGTGCCAAGTCCGAGGCGTTCCCCACTCTTAGCCACCTCTTTGCTTGGGTATCCACTCAGTTCGGCCTCACCATCAAGGCTATCCAGTGCGACAATGGTCGTGAGTTCGATAACTCAACCTCACGTACCTTCTTCCTTTCTCACGGTGTCCACCTGCGCATGTCTTGTCCGTATACCTCCTCTCAAAACGGCAAGGCAGAGCGCATGATCCGCACAACCAATGACATCATGCGCACCCTTCTGCTCCAGGCATCTCTACCCACTCGCTTCTAGGCTGAGTGTCTGCACACCTCCACCTATCTCCTTAACCGACTTCCTTCTACTGTCTGCCCAGCTCCCACGCCTCACCACGTTCTATTCGGTACCCCTCCTCGGTACGACCACCTTCGCGTCTTCGGGTGTGCGTGTTACCCTAACACCGCCGCCACCGCTCCCCATAAGCTGGCTCCCCGGTCGACCCTCTGTGTCTTTCTCGGATACTCTCCGGATCACAAGGGTTACCAATGCTTTGACCTTACCTCTCGCCGTGTCCTCATCTCTCGCCATGTCGTGTTTGATGAGTCGGCATTCCCTTACTCCACCACCTCTCCACCCACAACTCCCGCTGACCCTGCGGAGGCTTCCTTTTTTTCCACTGACCCGGTGATTCTGCCACCCTTCTGCCTCTACCTTGCAGGTACTGCTCCGGCGCGCTTTCCTGGTGGTACCACCTCGCCCCTGCCGGCCTCGCACCAGGACCTTCCTCCGGTACCTGACACGGCCGAGGCAGCCCCGGAGCTGCCACCATCGCTCCCTGTGGCTTCGCTGCCTCCCGTTGTGCCCGATGCTGCTGTTTCGATCGCGAGACCGAGCGCACCGACCCCACCTCCTCCCAGGCGCTTCGGACTCGTCTACCAGCGTCGGCGGGAGCCGAGTCCGCTCTCACCTCCTCCCGGACGCTTCGGCATCGTCTACGAGCGCCGGCGTGAGCCGGCTCCGCCGCTTTCGCCACCAGCGCTGTCGTCGCCGGTGCATGCTCTGCCGGCCTCGCCGCGCTCTCGCGCCGACCCGCCGATGTACCACCCGCCTCTTCTTCACCGGGACCCTCGTCACACTCACCCGATGGTGACGAGGCAGGCGTCTCGCCCGCAGGCCCTCACCACCGCCGGCACGGGGCCTGCTGCTGGGCGCGCGGCTGGGCCTGGCACCGCTGCCGCCCTTGCTGCTGCTGCGGGTGCAGGCACCGCTGCCGCAGGGGCAGCAGCCGAGGGCGCGGGTGCGTCTGCCGCGCAGCCACCTGCCGCCGCCTGCGAGCCGAGGATCTCTCCGGTACCCTCTTCCGTCCGCGCGGCCTTGGCGGATCCTCACTGGCACCGCGCGATGGACGAGGAGTACGCGGCCCTCCTCGCCAACCAGACGTGGGACCTAGTGCCCCGTCCGCCGGGCTCCAACATTGTCACCGGCAAGTGGATCTGGACGCACAAGAGGCGTGCTGATGGTTCCTTGGAGCGCTACAAGGCCCGCTGGGTCCTCCGCGGCTTCACTCAGCGGCCCGGCATTGACTATGCTGAGACCTGCAGTCCCGTGGTGAAGCCAGCTACAGTCCGCACCGTCCTCTCACTGGCTCTCGAACGCTCCTGGCCTGTGCATCAGCTGGATGTCAAGAATGCCTTCCTCCATGGCACTCTGACTGAGACGGTCTACTGCAGTCAGCCGGCTGGTTTCGTGGATTCTTCTCGTCCTGACTTGGTCTGCCGGCTCAACAAATCTCTCTACGGGCTCAAGCAGGCACCCCGGGCTTGGTACTCTCGATTCGCTACCTTCCTGCAGACTCTTGGGTTCACGGAGGCCAAGTCTGACACCTCCCTGTTCATATACCACTATGGGGGTGAGACTGCTTATTTGCTCCTCTATGTGGATGACATTGTTCTCACTGCCTCCAGCGAGTCTATGCTCCACTGCATCATTGCTTCTCTCCAGAAGGAATTTGCTATGAAGGATCTTGGGGTGCTCCACCACTTCCTCGGCGTCACTGTTGAGCCCCGACCTTCAGGCCTGTTCCTCCACCAGTCAGCCTGGGCAATCGGTTTTAACCGACATTTCGGTTCGGTTATTCGGTGGAGTAAAACTTCGGTTTCAGACAAGGTTGCAACCGATCGGTTCCAAAAAGAAAGAGAAACTGACAACTTCGGCTTCGGTTTGTTCGGTTCGGGTGTTCGGTTTCAACCGAGAGCTCGTACCTACACGCGTGGGGCAGGTCGCTCCTGCCGGCGCTTGCTCCTGCTTTGCTGGATCCGCATCGCCGTCGCTCCTGCTCGGCGCTTGCGTCGCCGCCGCCCGGCTCTGCTGGATCCGCCGCCGCGCGCCGCCACCGCACATGCGCCGCTGCCCGCGCATGCTCGAGCTCGCGTGGTCGCGCCCTCCACGGGACCTGCCGAAGAGCCGCGGGCCAGTAGCCGCCGTCGCCGCCTCCTGCTCGCGCTCCTCCTGCCCGCGCTCGCTGCTTGCGGTCGCGGCCGCGCTGCCTGCTCGCGCCGCCGCGTGCGCTCTGCTGCTCGCGCCGTCACAGGTCGCACCGCCCGCGGTCGCTCCCTGCTCGCTCGCACGGTCACGCTGTCGTTGGATTAGATAGGGCTTCGATGTGTGTTGGCTGACCGGCTGAGGCTGTGGTGGTATGTGTGCGTGTTGGTGTTGGGCCATATTGGGCCATTGGGCTGCTAGCTTGTAGATAACAGGGATGATGATACTGCTGCGCTATGCTCTTTGTTTCTGAGGATCGGTTCGTTCGGGTGATCGGTTCTCACGACCCTGAAACCGAAGCCGGGAACCGAAGCCGAACTGTGCAGGTATAGAAACCGAAACCGAACCGAAGAATCGAAAAACCGACATTTCGGTTCGGTTTCGGTTCGGTTCGGTTCGGGTTTCGGTTCTCGGGTTATATGTGCCCAGGCTGATCCACCAGCGGCAGTTCACTTGTGACATTTTGGAGCGAGCAGGGATGACTGACTGCAAGTCCTGCTCTACCCCGGTTGACACCCAGGGGAAGCTGTCAGAGGCTGGGGGTCCGATGCTTGGACCAGCGGACTCTAGCGCCTACCGGAGTCTTGCTGGCGCGCTCCAGTACCTCACCTTCACACGGCCGGACATCACTTATGCCGTACAGCAGCTCTGACTCTACATGCATGCTCCGCGGGAGCCCCACCTGGCTGCTATGAAGCGGCTTCTCCGCTACCTCCGTGGCACCGTAGGCTACGGGATGCTCCTCGGCCGGTCCCCCACTGCCGAGCTGGTTGTCTACACCGACGCTGACTGGGCGGGCTGCCCGGACACCCGCAGGTCCACCTCCGGCTACGCTGTCTTCCTCGGCGGCAACCTTGTCTCTTGGTCGTCCAAGCGCCAGCCGGTGGTCTCACGCTCCAGTGCCGAGGCAGAGTACCGTGTCGTTGCCAACGGCGTGGCCGAGGCCGCCTGGCTCCGCCAACTCCTGGCTGAGCTTCACCGCCCTCTCGCCAGGAGCACGCTCGTCTACTGCGACAACGTCAGTGCGGTCTACCTCTCCACCAACCCCGTGCAGCACCAGCAGACGAAGCATGTGGAGATCGACCTACACTTCGTCTGTGACCGTGTGGCCATCGGCAACGTCCGGGTCCTTCACGTCCCGACCACCTCCCAGTTCGCGGACATCTTCACCAAAGGCCTCCCGTCCTCGACCTTCACCGAGTTTCGCTCTAGCCTCACCGTCACCAGTGGCTAGTTGCATCTGTGGGGGGACGTGTGTGTGGTCTTTCTTCTTTCTTGTTCAGCCTGGAACTCCGCTGCGCCGGTAGTTCAGACTGCGGGGGGGTGTTGGAATGTGAGTGTCTTAGGCCCATGAGGCTAGGCCCATGTGGCCCATGTATGGTTACCTATATAGCTACCCTTCTAGGGTTAGCCCAAATCAAGAGACTAACCTTCTAGCAATACTAAACGGCAAAAGAACTCTATTTGCTCCCAGAGTGAGAAATGCCTCATCTACACATTGTTCTTAAAGTTTGTAATTTTTCTTTAGAAGCATCTATCTAATGACTGAGAGCTTTATTATATACAAATTTCATAAGGCAGCCTCACATGAGTCAAGAGTTTGTGTTGCATGCAGATTGCAGAACAGTTTATGGCACCTAATTAGGGAAAAGGTCAAAAAGTCATAGCAAGTTAGTACATTATCATTCCATAGAAATGCAACAGAGGTAGAACTCCGAACGCTGATGAACCAAGAAAACCACAGAAACAGATATGAAACTTTGACTGAGGTCACATAATATCAAGATTCATAAGCACAACACAAGATACTATCAGGAAATGATGCAAGACCTGAAATAGCTTCCAAACAAGAAGCGGTCACTGGGCAGCCCTCTAGGTTCAAGTGAGTGAGCTTCTGCAAGCCTACAGGGAAGAATGAGCATACTTGTCAAACTTTAGATCAACTTACAGCACAGTTAAACACAGGTCAATACATATCAATGTACATTAAAAAGCTAAATAAAGCCCAAAGCAGACAGCAGTACATCCACAGCAAAAACGATCAACCTCCAAACAAAAAAAGAAACATGTCATACTGTTTACCTCTGATATACGACACCCCCAGATCTGTGATCTTACAACATGACAATTGAAGGTCCTTCAAATTTGTAAGATCTACAAAAGAAAAGTGATCATCAGCCATGTAAAAATGGGAGACCTGGGTATGCCATCTTATAAATTTTACTATGTTGAAAATGACGATAGATAAATTTCTATCAAGACAACCGCTTTGTCTGACATACTGATATCATATGATGTTTCTGAGGGAAACACAGAAACAAACAGATATGCTGCTACCTGTTAAATATTTGATATCTGAATCCGCAATATAATTGCAATATCTCATATTCAATGACTCGAGCTTTGTCAGATCTGGAAAAATAAAGACATTGCAACTGATATTTCAAGTCAACAACTCGGAAAGTAGTGAAAGTTCATGAGAACCAGAGGAAACCTTTTAAATGAATAAGGCCACCATGAATCTTTAGGCAACCTTCAAGGTCGAGATTTACTAAGTTAACTAAATTTGCAAATGCTCTCATTCCTTCAGCAGTAACAGCATTACTTCTCTTGAAGCTTAAAGAAGTCAGGTTTGACAGTCCTGCATATATAGAAGCATTAAGTTTTAGTATAACAAAATACAAGTTCTGAAGCATAGCAAGTTAACTGACTCATAGTCTATAACACAAATGAAAATAGGGACTTGTATTTGAAGTGCTATCGATAGGCCAAGTTTAGGGTAAGGGTTGGACTACTTAACACATTTGAGTTTGATAATAAGCCACCATTCGAAGAACCAAGATTGTAGTGCATTAATCTTGCACACAGGAAAGAGTTTTTAAGCTCATTCTTAAATGTTAAATCCATCTCAAGTGAACTAAAGTCATTTAAGTAAACAAAACATCGGTAAGAAACATGTGACTAACCTGACAATACGACCAGCCCACTTTCGGATATTTGATCACAGTAATTACAAGCCAAGCTTTGCATGCTTGAGCAATCTGTAAGAAGATCTATCCCACTATCAGTTACTTCAGAGCAAGAAATATCAACCGACAACAATGACTGCCTTTGAGATGCCACTACTTCCATCCAAGCATCCTTTACTCCAGGGTACTCCCCTAAGCCAATGTCCTAACAATGAGGCATGAAAGAACAGTTATCAGAAAAGTGAAATAGCCTCATATTATCACGCAAGAATCGTTCTCAAAAGTGAAAGCTAGTTTCAGATAAAGTCCTCAATAGAAAAGTGATTATCGATTCCAAATGAGAGGAAAGAGCATTTAACCACCTAATAGAAAAACATATAACAAGAGGTTCCAAACTTCCAATTGTTGCTTGCTAGACAGCATTGCTTATAACTACTAGATCCCACCTCTCGAATTTGGCATGCATCTCATGGGACCAACCTATGTGCTATACTTATAAGCAAGCTAAACAAATTTCTTTTGGGGGGAAACAGTAGGGGCATATTCCTACAGGAATGCTAGACATATTAGAACAGAAACCTTTACCTGCAGAGCACAATCCCTAAAAATTTGAAGCGATGCCTCCGTAAGACGGTTTGAATTTACCAATTCATTGAAAATCTGCTGGCTGAGATCCCTCGGCAGCATTGCAAAAGTAGAATGCTTGTCGATATCCTGCAAATATTACTGGGTTCAAGAAAAAAGACATTCTATATCAAAATTCAAACACATGTAGCCACAATACTACCTGGCAGACTCTAGCGACACAGAGCTCCATGAGGGACGGGCACCGCCCAGGTTCATTCCCCTGCCCCTTCCCGGAGACATCAGAATTGCTGCGGGGCAGTGAAAGCAGCAGCCATTTCAAGCTGCTGGTCTTTGAGAACCTTGGGGATGTCTGGGGAGAGTCACCTTCATCCACCAATTGGCTTCTCTTCCTTGAGCAGACACCACCCATGATCGAGGTGAAAGAAAGTATTGAACAAAATCCAGTCACTCCTCTCGCTATCAAACAATTTGGTCGTAGGAAACTGGTAGCTGCACGGTGACTATCCTATAATCCAATTGTGGCCTAGTTAGAGCCCATGGCAGCCTTCGTCACCTCCCACTCCATTCTGCAACATGAACACATTTGTTGAGGATTTGACGGTGTCTCAAATCTGTAAATGAACATACTGTACAGCCTTTTTTGCTATTTTTTTTAATCAGTGTATGGGTGCTCAGATTACACTAAGCAAACAGTGCATCGATTTTTGTCAATCATCGATCCGACCCTACCCTGACCAAAATAGTCAATCTAAAACGAAATCGAAACTGAGAGAATAACACACCGATTAACCATCGCGACTTCTTCAGTACGATCCTACCGGAAACAACACTCTACGTATCAAACAATAGAACCCTGGCGAAGTAGTGGTACCAAAATTAAAACTCAAAAAACAAACAAAACACCACATCGATCGAACGTCAGCACAAATCCAACAGAGCAGAGAACCCGAACCTCCCAAAACATCACTGATCAGTCCTTCTGAGGTAAAAAAAATCTGGAAAATCCCAAGGTAGATAGATTACCGCACGAAAAGCGCAAAAAAAAAAAAAAAGCTCAGCCAAATTGAGGGGAAAGCAACAGTGCCCAACCACCCCCGCACCCAGAAAGTCCCACAAAAACATGGAGCCGCCAGTACAAACCGGTCGCGGAATTCTCACCCACCAGGAGAACAGCGGGCCGCCGCCGACGCCAAAGTCACCACCAACCCAGCTACGCCCCCCGGCTAGGGTTTATCCAGTCGCGGCTCAACCCCAGCGCTGCGACTGCGAACGCGAGCACGAGCAGGAGCACGGGAGCGAGAAGGGAGGATTAACCCGCGGCTGCGCTCATAAATATCTGACGAGTTCTCGCGTGGTGGCGAAGTGGGGAAGGGAAACGAAGGGGATAAAAAGGAAGGGAGGAAATGCAAGTGGCTTGTGGGGAAGAGAAGGCGACAGAGCTCCACGTGTCCCGTGGGCCGACGGGTCAGTTTCGCTGATTAGTGGGTTCTACTGGGAGGACGAGAGCGGCTTTTTTTTTTCTGAGAGATCAGGACGAGAGCGGCTTGTGGGGAAGAGAAGGGGAGAGAGCCGGAGAGGGCTGCACGCAAGTGATCGGCCGCACGCTAGCCCGCTGAGAGCCCGTTCGCTGAGCCATGTCCGAAAGCAGTGGTCGCTGTTTGTTGCGAAAGAAAAATATTATTTTGATTAAAAAAATAAATTAAAAAATACGAATTATAAAACAAACGAACAGGGCTTTGCAGTCGAATGTGTGGCCCTTTTACCATCAGCAGGGCCCTCTAGTGGAGTACACATGAGGGGAACACCTGGCACCCGGATGTCTGGACGTAGCTCCAACATCTGGGCTGTTCTCGTGTTCGCGTCACGCTTCATGCCTCGCGTCCCATATCCCGCCTTAGCACCCGTGCTCGGGTCCGTCGCAGGGACTCACGCCCCCATGCCACCTCGTGCTCCGCACGAGGAAACCCACGTGGGTTGACCCACGGCTGCGTCTAAGTAGCAGCGACAGCCACCGGTTGCGTCGTGCAACACCTCGATCTACTTTTGCAACATCCAGATGAAACATTTACAACATACGTCTAAAATAGATGAAACATTTAGAATATACCGTTGAAATACCATTGCAACATATACAACATCCCGATCTACTTCTAGATGTAACACTTGCAACATACGACGGATGAAACACTTCAGACATGCGTCTGAAACACTTGCAACATACATGGGAAAAAAGATGAAACGTTAGGGATAGACGCTTGCAGCATACGTTTACAACCATTGCAACATATACAAACATCCCGATCTACTTTTGCAGCATCTGTATGAAACAATTGAAACATACGTCTGAAACAACTGAAATACTTGAAACATGGACTTACAACATGTCTGAAAAGCGTCCAGAAACACTTGAAACACAGCATCGCCATGCGGTCATGACCTACCTAGTGGGAAACTGCGGTAGCGTAGGCTTGCTAGATGGTGCGCGCCCGTATGCCCCCGCCATGCCTGCCGTCGCCCAAGGTAGAGGACACGCTTCCGGATCTAGGGAGGGTACCGCCGGCCGAGATAGGGGAGGGCCAGATCCGGTGGGACGTGGGAAGGGTTGCAGCCGCCATGGAGTGGGAGAGGGGATGCCATGGAGGCCGCCGGACTTAGGGGAAGACGCATATGGAGGAGGGGTGGCTGGATCCATAGAGGGGAGGGGAGGAGGCTTGCTCGAGCCGCCATGGAGTGTGGGGAGCGGCTGCCATGGGGTGGGGGGAGAGGGTCGCGGCCGCAACGGCGGAGAATAAGTGAGCTATCAGCGGCGGTGCGACGGTGGCGCCCGCAGCGGCCGATGCGAAATGAGGAACGATGTGTCACTCTATTTTATTTCGTTTTTGTTTTTGAGGAACTCTATATGCGTGCTAGAAGTAGGTTGTGGCCGGTCCGCAGGCCCAGCTAGCCGCGTCCGATACGGGACAGACGCCCTAGCCATAGCATTATCGATTTTATTTTTATCAGTAATTTTCTACGAGGCAAACGAATGATTATAGAGTACTACACTCCTACTTAAAGAAAAATTTACTAGCACGGCGGCTGCTACATTATTTTGGTTACCAAAATATATAAGTTTAGGCGTGAATTTTAAGCTTCGTGGATGGGTTCGATCAAAAGGTACATTTGTTTCGACTTTAAAAAAGTAATTTTGTGTTGTACATATCAGATAATGTCCTACTATCTCAATAATTTAAGTGGTGAGCCATAAATTGCCCAGAAGTACATAAAGAATTTGATGAAAGCGGGCTTGTAAATTAAAATTTGTTCACAGTTTTGTAGCTACAAAAAAAACTCATAACTAAATACTACTCGTCCTAGCTTTTGCACAACCTTTTCCGTTGGGCGCGATCCGTAGAACAAAGCTCGGACAGTTCCTGCGGGCAGGGCCCGGAATGAACAGTGAAGGCAACCACAACCTGTACCCAGGACTACGCGGCCGCAGAGGATCTCCCACCGGGTCACCCGCAGGGTGGGCGTAGAGGATGGTACTCGCGGCCACATGTACGGGCAAGAACAAACATGTCACAGTTTCAGACAAACATGTCACACAGACACAGGTCATCGCAACAACCATTGTACGGAGTACTACTACTACTCGCCCGTCGCCACGTTACGTCGAAGGCTCTAGAACGGAGGGTGGCGGTGCGCTGCCGCCGCCGGCACCCGGCAGTCCGGCACGACGAGTCGTGGGAGCTTCGATCCAGCCAAGGGGAGTCGTCAGGTCACGAGATTGCCTGGATCGGAGTGAGTGCGTCCGGTCGGTCCCATGCTTCCCCCGGAACGGAAGGAACGGCGCGATTCTTTCTCGGATCACATTTCCGGCGAGGCACACCACCGATTTCCCACTCCGCTCCACTCTCACTCTGCTTTTCCGATCCGCGCCTTGTTTAGTTTGCCTCAAAGTTCCAAGTTTTTTTCACTCTCTTTCCATCACATCAATTTTTAACCGCTTGTATGGAGTATTAAATGTAGGTACAAAAAATAACTAATTACACAGTTTAGTTGGAAATCATGAGATGAATCTTTTGAATCTAGTTGGTCCATAATTGGACAATATTTGCCAAATAAAACAAAAGTAGTACTATTCATCAGGTTGAAATTTTCTTCAATCTAAACAAGGCCCGATGTGCCTTCCGTCCAGCCAAAGCGTCTCATCGACCTTTTGCTCCAAACGAAGACAAAGCCATCGGTTTCCTTTCAGAGTGCTATTAGTACTAGTGTCACTCGGTGGTCACCGTTATGGCATCTGCTTTCACTGTAGTAGCGCGCCATCGATCAGATGCCTTTGGCTTGTCTGGATAGCTTCCGTGACCGTTGAGCACTGGGAGCGCCGTATGGCTCTGACTCGTGCCAAGGGGCCGTCGGCGAGTTTTGTTTTATATAAAAAACAGACGGCACTTTCATTACCTTATAAGATCGTTACAAAGTAAAGCCCGAATAAACTCGGGGCTTCATCTAGACACATCAAACCAGCCGTCGGGTTAGCCGACTTAAGGCCCCGTTCGGCTGAAATTATAAGCCGGCTGAAAAACATTGTTGGCTGATTTTTTATAAGAGAAAAATACTGTTTCGACTGAAAAAACAAGCTAAATAAGACGGATTATAAGCCAGATGAACAGGGCCTTAGCTAATACATGAGCTACCTCATTACAATTTCAACTAACAAAGACAAAAAAAAATCATCAAAGTTGGTTTTCATCATCTCGATGTCTTGGACGATTGCTCCTATACGAGACCTATCCAGACTTTTTTGCATGAGCTTTCATACAAGTTTAAGCAGTCTGAAGCAATTACCACTTTCTTGAAGTGTTGATCACAGATGAATTTTAAAGCCTATCGGACAGCCAAAGCTTCAGCCATTTCTGGTTCAGAGACTCTGCAAAACACCTGGTTTGTTGCAGCCAAGAAATTTCCATTGTGGTCCCATATCACACATCCAACTCCCATGCTTTCAGATTCACTAAAACCAGTAGCATCAACATTTGCCTTAACCTAATCTTCCGGCGGTGGAACCCAGGTAGATACATTAGGCTCACACCTATTGGAAAAATCAGGAACATCATCGCAATGCATCACCACTTGAATATATGCTTTTATTTTTCAACTATCCGACATGGATGGACAATATTTTCACCATTTCTAACATCATTCCTATTATCCCAAATATGCTAGATAATTAAAAGATAGTAGCCTCCTCGTCAGATGCATTAGCTAAAAACTCCCATAACCATTGCTTTGGGGAAATAAACGGCATAAGTTTACAATTTATACCACACCATTTCTTCATTTCACGCCATGTTTCTGCCACATATTGACATTTGATGAAGGTATGAGCCACCGTTTCTACCTGTCCACAAAAGCAGCAAGCATTAGTGGTACAAATATGCCTGCATAAGAGTTGTTCCTGTAGGTAAACAATCATGAGCCAACCTCCACAAGACTATTTTCATTTTCTCAGGGGAATGTATCTTCCAAATACATTTCAGTCAATAGTGACTTGTTGATGTTCCTCCCTTGCCATTGGTGCTGGAAAACAAATGAATTTTTTTAGATTTGGCCAACATGTATGCTGATTTAACAGTAAAAATACCTTCTGTGGTGTTTTCCCAAGCCATAAAGTCTTCGCACATATTATGACTTAAAGGAATTTTTAGTATTGCATTAGCAGTATCCTCCGAGTAGCATGCCTGCAATCCTCCGAGTAGCATGCCTGCACTAACTCCTCATCCCATTGTTGTTGTCGTTCATCAATTAGAAAATCTACCTTAAGATCTTGTGGTAGTGGCATGATTGGTTGGACAAATTGTTGTAAAACTCTTGGTATCCAATGGGCACCAGATAAAAGGTATTGTTTTTCCATTACCAACTCTCCATACAATTCCATCCATCAAAAGTTTCTTCCCAAAAATCAAGCTTTTCCAGGTGTACGAGTGCAACCTGCCTCCCAAAAAGAGGAATTAGGAAAGTATCTACTTTTAAGCACCCTAGCACACAAAGAGTCAGGTACAGTAAGTAGCCGCCAACATTGCTTTGCTAGAAGTGCTTGATTAAATAATTTCATATCTCTAAAGCCCATCCCTCCCAATGCTTTTGGTGCAGTCAGCCATTCCTAGGAACGCCAATGCAATTTCAAGTTTCCATTTTCGATGCCCCACCAGTAATTAGATATGATTAATCTCATCTTATCACAAATGCCAACTGGTATTTGGAAGCAACTCATGATATATATAGGGATAGCTTGGACAATTGATTTCAGCAAAACTTCTTTCCCGACTCTAGATAACGATTTATCGCTCCATCCATAAACTCTTTTCCACATTCTTTCTAGCAGGAAAACAAAGGTGCTGGTTTTTGATCTTTTAATACAAGTCGGCATTCCTAAATAAGTAGACTGCAGTGCTGCATTGTAGATGTTCAGCTCATTCATTACTCTTTCTTTTAAATCATCAAGACATCGATTCTCAAAGAAGATGGATGACTTCTGTAAATTGACTCGCTGTCCAGACCCTTCACTATAAATCTGAAGTATTGATTTTAGTGTTGAGACACTCCGTTTATCCCCCCTAGTAAAGAAGATGCTGTCATCTGCGAATAAAAGATGGGATATTGATGGCCCTAAAATTCCATTCCTTAATCCTTTCAAAGAGCCTTCCTGTTCTTTCTTTTTCAATAAGCATGATAACCCTTCAGCGCACAAGAGGAAAAGACATTGACTGATAGGATCTCCTTGGCGAATGCCTCTTGTTGGATAAAAGGTTTGAGTTAATTCACCATTAATCCTTATGGCATAGCGCACCGAAGAAACACACCGCATAACTGTAGATATCCATGAATTATGAAAACCCAGTTTCTGCAATACACCACGTAAATAAGCCCATTCTACCCTGTCATAAGCTTTCATCATATCAATTTTCAAAGCAAAAAAGGGTGTCTTTGATCGTTGTCTCCTTATTTTGTGTAAGCATTCATATGCGATCTTCTTGGCACAAAAGCACTTTGCTCTTGAAAAATTATATTCGGAAGGAAAAGCTTCAAACGATTAGATAGAACTTTTGAGGCTATTTTGTAAATAACATTACATAGACTAATTGGTCTGAAATTGTTTAGATGTTCTGGTCTAGGCACTTTGGGAATGAGCACGATAGTTGTGTCGCATAAACCTTTTGGAATCTCATCTTCAGATAGAAAACTTCTTACAGCTTAACATGTTTCTTTGTGCAATAAATCCCAATGTCGTTGATAAAAAAGAGCTAGAAATCCATCTGGACCTGGGGCTTTTGTTGGACCCATCTGAAACAGTGCTTTTTTTATCTCCTCGTCAGTATATGGTTTGTATAATTCTTCAATTATGTTTTGATCCACTTTGGTAGGAATTGCATCAAGGATGGCTTCAATATTAGCATTTGGTTCAGAAGAGAACAAATTTGAGTAGAAGTCTTTAGCCATTCGTTTAATAGCCTCTTGATCTTCACATTTTGTACCATCTTCTTGTACTAAATATCTTATTTTGTTATTTCTTCTGCGGGCTGATGCTCTTGCATGAAAAAAAATTGTGTTCCGATCCCCCGCTTGGAGCCTGTCTGCTCTTGATCGCTGTCGAGCCATGATTTCCTCCCTTTCGAACAGCTCACAAAGTCTTTGTTCGATATTTTTTATTTCCTGTGAAAAATCTGTTGTGGTGCTTGATAGAGACAGCCTCGACCAGCGACTTTGAAGCTTCTTATCTCCTTACGAACAAACCCAAAGGAAACTCCGCTCCATTTTTTCAGTGAACTAGCCATTCTTTGCAAGTTATTCCATGTAGATTGAAGATTTATAGGACCATTATATCCTTCTTTCCAGAATTGTTCCACTGCATCCTTATAATCTAGGGCCCTAACCAAGCATCCTCATATCTGAACTGTTCAACAACATGTATGCTCCGTGATCCCTGACCATGTTCCCCAAGTACTATTTTAATTGCACAATGATCTAAGGAAGATGTTACCACATTTTCTACCTGGTATTTATCAAACAGTTGAATAAAGTGACCATTTGCTACTGCTCTGTCTAGACGAACCCTTACATTATTGATCCCTGCCTGTCTATTGTTCCATGTAAACTTTGGCCCAATATATCACAGATCAATCAGTTCACAATCTTCTAAGCACTCGCAGAATAAGTTCATCTGAGTACTATGTCTGTCACATCTTCCCTTGTATTCATGACCATTTAGCACTTAATTGAAATCTCCAGCACAAATCCAAGAAATCTCCAGCACAAATCCAAGGACCCTCCCATTGAGCACGAAGAAATCTAATGTGATCCCAGAACACATGGCGCAGTTCCAATTTTGGTTCACCATAAACAAAAGTAGCTCTCCATGTAAGGCCATCTTCTTGTGTTATGCTCACATCAATAAAGTTTTTACAATAACCTTTCAGTGATATCTTGCTGGAATCAGTTCAAAATAAAATCAAACCTCCACTTCTTCCTTCACTGTTAACTGCAAAACAACCTGAGAAGCCCAATGACCACATAAATTTTCGCACACTATCATCCCTCATTTTGGTTTCCGAAAGAAATAGGAGGGAGGGACAGTATTGCTTCACCAACCGGCGAAGCTCTCCAACTGCCGAGTCCCGTCCTAATCCTCGGCAGTTCCAACATAAGAGAATCATTGCTCTCGACGGGGCTGGAAGCCAGCCACCGCCGATAATTCCATAGGAAAGTTTTCTTCTGTCTTCATCTTCTTTTTCTGTTCTAGATCATCAGAACCCGAGTCAGGTTCTTCAAACATGGGCTGTGATCCAGGGACATGAGGTACAATCGCCAGATCATTCACCGAAATTTGATGCATTAATTGTGAAGAGTCAATATCATACTCCGTAGTCTCATTCTGTTTGTGTTTCCTACCCTGTATATCCATTAGATCATTCATAAGAATTAAGTTGTCCCTTCCAGCAATTTCACTTGATTTGTTCAAAGATTTATTATTTAAATCCCTTTCATTCTCCAAACTAACAGAAATATGTTGAGCTGAATTTGTTTTTAGTACCGTCATATCGACCTCTTGAAATGGTGTTGCGGCCACCTGATGGTGAAGCATGACCCTGTTTATCATCAATTTGCTTTTTCTTCTTGTCATCAGGGACCCGAAGATTCTCTCCATATGGCAGTAAGCCTTTGTCATCACGAGCCGCTGGGCTAGGACATTCAATAGACGAATGCCCTATAATTCCACAAGAAAAGCAAAAGTAAGGTAGTTTTTCATACTGCACATCGTACCATTCGTTGGTTTGTCGTCGTGCTGAGAAAATTCCAACACAACGTTGAAGAGGTTTTGAAACATCAATTGCGACCTTTGCTCGCAGATAAGGTCCCCACGCCCTTCCTTGGTCATCTAAATCTAATTTTTCAACCTCTCCAATCATACCTGCTAGTTGACCTCCCCACTTACCATTCATAAGACCAAAAGGGAGATTCATATTTCTCACCCAGATCGGCAAAAGATTAAAAACAATATCTGTGGGCCTCTGGTTTGGATCATATCTTTTTACAGGCACAGCTCCCTTATTAACATTCCAAGGTGATCCATCAAGCACACGTTCCAAATCCTGTCTAGACCCAAATTCTGCAATGAATAAATTCTCTCCCACTGATCTGGCAACTAGGCCTTTTGGATTTCCCCAAGCAGGACGTAGCGCCCCCATGATAGTCTGTAAGTGGAGAACACTAGAGGATAAACCTTACCAACAATGGCACAATCTGAAGTCGCAAGACCTTTCTCCACATCATCGTCCACTGACAACAGGAGTACTCCCTCTGTCCCAGTTTATTGGTCGTTTTCGGTTTTCTGCCATAAGTTTGATTTGATTTATAGAAAATACGTGCAACATTTATATCTTTAAATAAATTTATTAAAAAACTAGATTCAAAAATCTTTCTAATGATACCAATTTTGTATCATAAATATTAATATGTTTAATATATATTTTGTCAAAGTTGTTTCTCGAGAAGCGAAAGCGACAGATATTTTGGGACGGAGGGAGTAAGCTTCAAGCGCCCAAACAATTCGGTCACTCCATCTCCACAAGTTTGTTTGTTCTCAAATCCTTCACCTATACCCTGATTCGTGCCTTCCAAAGAAATCTGTTTACCAGGCTCCATGGAAGCTGAAAGACAATGCAGAGCGAAAAGATGTCAAAATATCCGGATGCATCATGCATCTTTATATACGATGCCAGGGATAGGGACTAGGGACGTGCTGAGTACGCCGGCTCCGGTTGGGCCACGACCCACACGCACGGCAGCGCTGACGCCATCAAACAAACGTACCGAGTACGTGCACGGCGCACCTGGTGGTGCCTGGTTGATTCTCTCGTACGAGTGTGCGCTCGTAGGAGTACTGCGTGAGTCCTGACCGTGTCCTAAATTGATCCATCCATCTGTAACCGCCACTCGTGTCTTCTTCGACGCGTCTCTGTGCTGACTCAGGGACACGTCTTGATTAGTTTAGCAGGTTTTTGGACACGCGTCGGGATGATTCACTGACTCGTCACGACAGCCCATGCTGCTGTCCTTCCGGCTCATTGTTCTTTCCCCAAGAGAAAGGAGGACTAACAAACAACATTCGTGTCTACAATCAGTGAGTCCTGGCCTCCTGGGGATGGATGACACGACTGGCACCCAAACCATCAGCCTGTTCGCTTGAGATTATCAGCCAAATCAGTCAGTCAGTCAGCAGTGTTTTTCTCTCACAAAAAACCAACCAGCAGTACTTTCAGCCAGCCAGATCAACCTAAGCGAACAGACTGCATGGCGTCCCACCTCCCGAGTACAATTAGCATGCCTAGCAAGATTATGAGCACCATCAGTTCCTGGTGTGCATATATTTTTGGATGTTTGCGAGTCTAATTACCAGTCGCCCCCAGCTACACTTGAGAAATCTTATTACAGTCTGTATGCAAACTCGAAATCTCGAATGGAAGTAACCATGCCTTGTGGGCTTGTGGCCGCGTGATGCAAAAAAAAAATGAAAAGGGATACCTTCCCAAATCCCAATTCCCACTCTGGGCTGAATCAACAGAAACGTTCGAGCCCACCAAACTATTCCTGGGTCCTGGCGCGGTCTCAAGGTAATTCCGGGCAAGCCGACCCATCACCAGCTTCAACGGCCTGACAACGTTCGCAGGCTAACAGGACGTCAAGCCCTTGGGCCGTTTAGTTAAGAAGCCGGAGGTCCACCGTCCACATCAAACGCAGGCGAGGCGCGCGCGCGTGATGGCGCTGGAAAAGGCGGGAATTGCCGTGCTGCGCCGGCGCCCACCACGACCGTGCAGTGCGGGTGCCCACTACCTACATCCTCTCTTCAACGCTGGCCCGGTCACTGCCTGCTTCTCTCCCGGTGCTCAGTAGACTCTGGCAACTGGCAACTCAGCAGCGTGTTGCCAATTTCCATTGCTTGGGTCTTGCGCCGCAGCAATTTGGCCGTCGTACCATGGGGCAAGAGCCCAAGAGGCGTGGTTTTTGAGACTTGACCGAGCATCGACTAGCAAATTTCTCTGCTTCCAAGTTCCAGGCACTGCTAAAAAACAAAGGACCCCCCGTAGCTGAATGCAAGCAGCTTAGGAATGCGCCAGAAAACGTTGGGCAGCAAATCAGGATATCAGTCGCAAAAAAAAAAAGCAAATCAGGATATCGATGGGCAGCTAATCAGGATATCGATGAACCAAAGTTGGCACAGGAGATAAATAAAAAGAGTCAAGGACATGAGCAGCCCCTGAACTTGTCAACCGGTGCCACTTAGATCCACAAACTTTAAAAACATATTTTTAGGTCACTAAACTTATCAATTGGTACACCATAGTTAGCAGTCCAGAAATGAACCTACAACTTTTTTACAAGTTTAGAGACATACGGTGCACCACTAACAAGCTTAGAAGCCCAGAAATATGTTTGCAAAGTTCATAGACCTAAGTAACACCTCTGGACAAGTTCACGGACCACTGATGTACTTAACTCTAAACAAAATAAAGCCTCGAACCCAGTCACCTTTACCTACTGCAACTCTCCTCGAAAACAAATGAACCTGGATGCTTTTAGAAGTGAACAAGCACAACCATTCCCATAGCTCTCCACTTGCACCTGATATTTCCATCGGTTTCCTTGATTATTACATACATTATTTCATATCAAGCCCTTTACGCCCATGCGATATCAAGCCGACGGCACTACCAAGTAAGTACAAGAAGAAAGCCTAACGGAAGGCCAGGAACAAAAAGGCTATCACGTTGGGCTTGCTCAGCGGCTGCAAAATACGCCCAGGCAAATGTCGCCCGTTGAATCAAATGCACAAAATCGCCACCTCTTCTCACTCAGCTCGGATTGAACCAGCGGCCCGTCGCGCCGTTCAGGTGCCCATTCCCATGGATCCCTGCACCGTTGGGTGCCATTGGGGATGTGGGGATCCGTGAGGCCGGAGGGCCAACTGCCACTGAAGGAGGCGAGGAGAATAGGGAGGGGATGTGAGAAAGGGCGGGGCCACCCAAGAGATGGCTGCTACCTTTCCTTTGCTGGATAGCTTTGATCTGCCTTAAACTCTGCTCGTGGATGTTTGCAAGTGCCTCCAGCTCATCCAACGACAGTGATTCGACGCCAACACCATATAGTGGAGCATGCCGGGCCATCTCTTCTTGGAGTGACGTTTCAAGTGTCCGAATGTATTGCTGAAAATGATGATACATCAGCAAACATTATAGGTTAGTTGTGATACAAGGTTCTACACTAGTAATAAGAGCAGCAGCAGGAAATTAATATGAAATTGCCAAATTGGTCATGATAATGAGTACCCTGGGCCATTCGAAGTTGTTCATAACCAGCACATACTAGCTGAAAACCAAGTACAGCTCAGGTAGTGATGACAGGCATTAAAAAAAGTTATTAATCCACCACAGAAATTTGCATGTTCGCAATGTTGTAATCAGTAAGGTCTAGTTTTGCTCGGCATTCAATTAGATCAATTAAAAATAACGCAGGGTTCATCCAGAAACCAGGCATACTATTTGGACTACTTATCTAAAAATCAATATGCAAAATATTATATGGCACCCAAGGGGGTTGGCACCCTCTTAAGCTCAAATATCAAGTTGCAATATTTCAAAAAAAAATCATCACAAAAATCATGTATTTATTGATGTTGATATTAAAAACAGAAGTGTCACTGTCAGCACATGATGAATACTGCCAAGTTGACTGCTTGTCTATTTTGTTTCTTGACATCTGGGAGTAATTTCAAATTGAATTGTTGTGGCTATACTTAACTTTATATGTTCTACATACATGATTTTTGTGATGATTTTTTAAACAATGCAACATGGCATTTTAGCTAACGAGGGCACCAGCCCCCCGGGCGCCAAATCTGCACACTACAGGCAATACTGTTTCCCAATATCATGGACAAGTCCCTAAAAACATATGATGCCATTGACTAATACATCTTTGCGACAAAAAAAAACTATGAAAAGAATTGTCATATTTTTAACAATGCATTTGAAGTAGTAGTCAATATCGGTGCAAGTGTGGAACATACAGTAGTTGTGGAAACATAAAAAATTAGCAAGGTGGAAACCTGGCAAACTTGCAGTTTGGATTCCATCCCATCAATGTATGCTTCACAACGAGTAATTTGCTCTTCTTTTTCCTTTTTTTCTCCCTCTGTTTGCCCAACTGTCTGTGTCAGCCTTCTCACTTCATTCTCAAGTGATTTTCGAATTTCTTCACGAGTCTGTGTTTCAGCTGCATAATGTTTTAATTCATCGTCAAACCTTTTCCTTGAAGCTTCAGCATTCTTCAGCCGTTCTGCTAATGTATTTTTCTCCTTTGTCACTTTCTGCAGCACATAGCACATTAGTTTGGTTGTTTAAAAATGTATAGCAAATACCATTGGTATCATTTGAAATGTAAAGAGTTACATGAAGGTCATGATAACAGATATCTCTACTCCCTCCGGTCTAGTTTATAAGGCACACAGACACATATCAAGATTCAGACTTCACAATCTTTGACCAATAATTTGGCAAACAACTTTTAAATTGTAAAACAAACTTGATACGGTTTCTTATAACAGTGAGTGCGCTTTCATCCTACACTTAACCTCAATCATAAGGGATAAGTTCTGCATACTGCATATAGAGACTCAAGGTCAAGGTGTGCAGACATATTAAGAATAACTCAACACAAACTACAATGGTAGCCAAAAGAAAACACGGCAAGGAAACAATTAAAAAACATTTATTTTGACAATCGGTATCATAACCAGTCTATCAAACAATTGATGACAAGAAACACAACAGAAACAGATGAACAGTTTATTTTGATCAGCATAAACACATTTTTGACACATTGTTTAGGATTACTATAACTTTACCTTTAATTCTTCACGTTTCCGTGCTTTCACCAAGGAGAGTTGTGACTCTGCATCATTAAGACGATCATGAAGATTCCTCTTTTCAGCAGAGAGCTTTGCAATCTGATCACCTTTCTCTGATCGCACCCATTCCAACTGATTCTCAATCTCTCGCATCTGATCGGATAATGCCTTCTTCTCACGAATAAAACGGTCCCTCTCAGCTTTTAGCTCAGACTACATCAATGAGAAAATCAATAAATGTTAGGCTAACAAACAAGGATGAAAAAAAAGGGTTAACAGCTGGTCACAACAAAGAAATACCCTTAGACCGCCAATAGTTGCCTCCAACTCAGTTCGCTGTTGGTTTAGTGCAATCTTTTCATTGGTGAAATTTGTTTGCTCCATTTCCATGTCCTCTCGAAGACGAATATTTTCATCTTCAGTAGCACATATTTGGTGCCAAAGATTTGCACGGTCAGCCTGAGCAACTTCAGCAACCTCACGCATCATGTTCAAAACAGGTCTCGCGATCCCATACTCCTCCTTAACAAGAAATACCAAGACATCCATATCGATGTCAACTGCTCGGCAGTTATCTGATGTATTTGTTGCTCGATCAACAAGGCCCTTAAGAATTCTATATCTATAATGATCCTCGGCATAGATCTTAAATATGATAGCGTAAAGCATCCGCACAAAATCTTGAACCTTCGTTTCTGTAGATAGAGATAATACCTCACCAAGTGCAAGGACTGAAGTGAAATCATTTTCTTGGACAGATAAAGGTTCAAACTGCCCATCTAAAAGAACTTGTTTGTTCTGTGAATCATTCACAACAGACCCAGACTTTGAACTTGACCTGTAAGAATGTCTTCTTTCCAGCACCATGGCTACTAATTGTAGACCAAAGGACCCTCGCAATAAAGCCCTCTCAAAAACCTGTGCGACTTCAACAAATAATCCAGGCATTGATAACATTTCTATCAGTGCAAAAACATCTGATAGATGACTTCTTCCATGCACAGCTTGCTCTTGCCAAGAATACATCCCTTCAGCTGAAAGCCCATCTGTAGAACAAGTACTACAAGGCGATGTTGATGATAGGCAATTGTTTTCAGGCTCACAATCAGAATCAATATCCTTCAATATAGCTTCAGCTACATCTGGCTGGGTTTGAATTGTTTTAGACAAAAAGTCAAGCACACAATGTGGAACTTCAGTTCCCAAATCTGTCAATCTCCATCTAACAGCTCTAACCTTTGGAAATTAAAAA
This sequence comes from Saccharum hybrid cultivar R570, assembly GCA_038087645.1. Classification (NCBI taxonomy): domain Eukaryota; kingdom Viridiplantae; phylum Streptophyta; class Magnoliopsida; order Poales; family Poaceae; genus Saccharum; species Saccharum hybrid cultivar. The sequence goes on from JAQSUU010000198.1 coordinate 7,635,318, forward strand.
AAAACCAAAGCAGTTAATGATATGAAAAGTGAGAAGATGCTGAGCAAGCAGGAAGTCAAGAAGCATGACTGGTAAACATACCGCTACAGAAAGATGCTGACACTGTGATGCCACCTTAAGAACATAAGTAATGGCAGCTACAAGAGGCTCATCGTTTGAGTCAGACAATAATTCAAGTGCATGAACAGATGCTTGTTTCCAGATATCACTTTCAAGTTCTAACTCAGAAAGAGCACCAAAAACCTACCATAATTAATTGAAAAAAGAATCGTGTCAGGTATTAGTTGTTCACATATATTTTATATAAGCTAATCAAGCACAATAGCTATCCACAAATACAATCATATAAGTCACAAACCCACAATACATACAGTAGAACAAATGCAGATACATCAGCTATTCATTCCCAAAATAGCGGAAACCATATGCTTTCATACAACAAAATTACTGAAAAGTGTCCAAAAAGTTAAATTAGCCAAAACCATACTCCTTTTTGTAAGGGCCGCACACAAGCCAGGGTGCAAACTTCTTAATCTTTGATAAAGAAATAAGATTTTGTAGATTATAACATACAGATTCAGTACAATTGGATTCATATTTGAAAGTACTTTCATATGATGTCAATCTCATGGTCATTAACAATATAACATAAGAGATATTAACAGTCAAAGCGTAGCCCTGGAGACCATCCTGGGTCAATACATGCCCCATAGTAGCACTATAGCATAGTCTTAGGAGGCAAACTTACTGGCAATCTCAATGAAGGGTCTGCATCTGGCTTTTGAAGATGATCTAACAGGGCACAAGCTGCAAGGGAGTGTTCCGAACCATCCACCAACTTTGGTACAAGGGAAATCAAATCTTGCTGGAGCTGTTTTGGAGCTTTGTCGAGGACAAGTGCAATCTTTCGGACAGCCTGGGGCCGCCTTCTTGGTTCACGGCATCCATGTGGGACAGCGCTGTCCAATGCCCTCAATGAATTAACAATCAACCCTAGCAGTTCCTCTGATTGCTCTGGCCATTTTGACTGAGAAAAAAATTGGTCGGATCATACACTAATTGAAGGAATGTGATCATAAAGGTTAAAAAAATAATAAACCTCAAATCATACCCAGGAAGCCAGCTCGGGGCCTTCATCTGCTGGCAAATCAGCAGCAGATGTTTCTGGAGGAAAACAGGAATGTTCTAGATTATTTACAGCGATCTCAGTTGCAGCCAAATCTGTATTACGCATTGCAGGACTATCTCGAATATCATCACTATTAGATTCCACCCTCGCATACACATCATTGCATGCACATTCTGTTAGTTCACCTTCAACGCTAAGCTCTGGTGGAGAGCTAGCCCCATTTGAATCAGGAGAAGCTTTAGTGCTTGCTGAGGAACCACTTTCTTCTGAAGGTTGGCAACACTCAACCATTATATCTAGAAGCAAATCTATGATAGCCTGCTTCAAGGCACTAACCCCCATCAACAAGCTAATGAGACTTGTGGAGCTTGAGCTTGAATCACATTTTGAAGCATCTTTCTTTCCACCACTCTTGGTGGATACTTTGGTTGGAAGAAGCATACGCTTAACTTTTGTTGGGTTATCCAGATAAATACGCAGACCAGTGAGGAATCCAGCTATCGCAGTAGCATCTGTTAGAATTTTCTCTCTTAAAGTAACCTGTGGTTGAGTATAGTTATCTTCATATGTAAGAGAAAATCCAGCTCTCGAGAGGAGGCTCCGGAAAATATCCTCCTCATCACCACTCATATCTTCGCTATCTTCAGAATCAACAAGTTCATCAGGATCTGTCGACAATTCATCCTGGTCATCATCTGAGGCCCAAACCTGATAGACAAGTTAATTATGAGCCTAATAAGAAAAGAGCACTGTCTGCCATATGAGCACATCTGGTTATCAGTTCCAAGAATGTACCATGAACAAAAACGGATATTTATATCAGTGTCACATTAGGAAGGACTACAACTTGTGCACAAGCACAGCTACAACTTACATACAAATATCATGCTATGACCCATATAAAATCCTTCAAAGGTAAAGACTGAAATCTGCTTACTCAACAATAGTTAACTAATCCAGCACATACTGTTATCTTCCGAAGATGTTAAAGTCGTATGACACCCGTTCAAAAAGGAAAAAAAAGGGCGGGGGTCAGAGGACATCCCATTGCTTTGAGTGAACTAGCAAATATGAAGCATCATTGCAATATACAGCAGGACACATTTCCTATAGGCCATAGCTAGGCCAGCATAGTCCTCAGCAGTAACAAGCACAGAAAAATGTAACTAAAACAGTAAACAAAAGGGCCAAGAGATGCCTGCTTCAACATGGATAGCTGATGCTACACAAGCCTCATTAAACAATGCAATTCATTCATTCCCTTGCTAAAAAAGTTATGGGTTCACAGGACTCTTAACTGCAATCTGATAAGTGCACAGTTTGCTATGCTTACAATTGTTTTCATTGGCATATGCTGTAGCAAATCAGTAAAACTCTACGTATCAGCTGCTTCACTAAACTTCCATCTGCCTATGCATTAAAAAGCACAAATAGACAAGACATGAAGAAAAAGCAAATGAAAACTCACCTCAAGATCAGAGAAATCAAACCATGGGCAACAGTCTATGATTTCACAAGTGAAAACAACAGTGTCCCGAACAAGAAAGCCAGCATCAATGTCAACCATGTCCGAAGTCTTCATAAACTGGAGAACTGAATTATTCCATGTTTTCGTGCAGATTGAAGATTCCTTGCACACATTGTTTGCAGAATTCTTCTGGTTAACTATAGCCATTTTATAATGCACCCAAAAGTTCTTATCAGGATCATACCCAGATGACTGATCACTCTCCAAGTATATGCAGATCGTATCAAACGACTCATATACACCTGCAAGTTACGATGAAGTAAACACAAAGTAAGGGTTTGGTGCAGCTGTATAAGACAAGAAAGTGAATAAATTTACTTTACCTATCCGCAGCTCACAACCCCCAGCCTGAAAAAATTTACTAAAAATCTTTCTGGACTCCATAATCTCCTTAAAAGACAAGAAATTTTCCACTTTCCATGTGAATGATGGCCGCTTTGGTAAAGCTTCAATCTGACATCCATAAGTTGAACTGCATATTTCAGAATCTTCATCGGTGAGCTCTTGCATAGTTGCTGTTTCCTTCAGAATGAGAACCTCGGCTGAAAACACAACGGTATCCTGCACGAGAAAACCTGCATCCTGATCAAAGAGGCTAGTTAATGTCACAAATTCGCGCCAACCCCAATCTTTTGCTGACTTAGAGTAACGATTCTGAGACTCTTTCATGATCGACTTCTCCTCCACTTTTTGGTTGATGACAGAGAGACGATGGCTCACAAAGCAACTCCATTCAGTAGTTGTATTTCGGGGATCTGTAACTTCCAGAAATACTGACAGGTGGCATGGTGGTTGAGACTGCCCTGGTTGCAGCAACATAAACAAAACCAAGTGAAAGGATCAGTACCAAATTCTAAGAATGCCCACATATGCAACATTAACAAGTAATCATGCTCAGATGCTACTGAAAAATGGACACAATTTTCTTGTAGTGAAAACAAACTCAAACTTCTAATGGACTAAAACATTGGGGACTGCCATAGAAATATGGACTCAGTGGCAGCAGTCACAGCCCCCAAACAAAACTAAGCACTTGGTCTATAACACTTAATTCAATATCGAGGGAAGGAGCCCCAGGAAACCCAAGTTGCGGCTGCATTTGCGAATGCATATTCTACTTCAAAAGTGGAATTTAAGGTCAATTTGATGCTTCGGTATAGTCTATAGTCATATAGTGTAATCATGAGCCAACTCTTGGATCAGCTCCAACAAAAATTGTCACTGTTTTACAATCTCAAGCAAATTGGGGATTTAATAACAAAACAAAAGAAAAAATCAACACTCGCTGTGGTGCTCTATGAATGCTGCTAATGGGGAAAATAACACTTGCCAATGGCATCCATTGGTTTTATGCCACACGAACAAACACTTTATTAACAGGGATCATGGATGGAAAAAATGTGAAATCAACATGATATATTGTTCTGGAAGAGGCAGCAGCTACTTATGTAAGATAAAAAATGTGCCTGCCATCCACAAGGACAATTAGGACAGCTTATATGAGAGCAATAGTTATAAGCCACACCTAAGAGAGAGAAGTTATGCCGTGTATTCATTGATTGCCTGATCGGTACATTAACTATTAGCTATTGTTTCTAGGTACAAATTAAGAATTGACTTTTATGGTGAAAATTTCATTAATTCTAAATGAATGGCAAACTTCAAATGCATGTCTGGATTTCACCGTTACAATTCCCGAACCAATTTAATCAAGCACCTCTGACCATTGATTCACATTTTTTTCAATCATTTAAGTATCTAAAAGATTTGTGCAGACCATGCAGATGTACACATGCTTAGTTGCCTACAGCATTTCACCAAGTTTCACTCCACAAGCAGTTCAATGTATGTCCGAACAGAATGCATAAAGTCAATTTCAAAGCTACCATGAGAAGCATAAGCCCTAGTGCTTACCCCGTGGATAAATAATAAGACGGCAATCTCGATTCCCAACTTGAAACCGTCTGCTTTTGATACACAGACCCACGATCTTGCGCTTTTTGAGAAGCTCCTTGAGTCTTGTGAAGCTTTCAATCCTCCACACAAACTTCCCAAAGTGTCCATCTGACTTCCTAGCACCAGCACGCCCACCACCAGCACCACATATTCCGGGAACCATTGGCAAGCTCCGAGTGAATGAGTTTGACTCCTTTATGACATGCACTGAGGCACTAAACACCACAGCTCCATCTACCAGGTATCCGCTATCAGCAGCCAAAAACTCATCCATCTTGATGTATTCTCCCCAACCAAGACTGGCACTGTCTGCCCCAAATCGACCATACGAGTCCTTGTGGATATGGCTCCCACCAGACCTCTGATTAAGGATCGAAATGCGGAAAAGACACCAGCAGCCGCGATCACCATCTGGCACACCACTCCCTGTACCACCTGAGGCCAATGCCGATGCCGATGACCCAGATGCTACCTGCACAACGGGCTCCTTGCTTTCCAGACAAACAGATAAATGCTCTGCGCCAGAGACATTGCTCTGATAGACGCTAATCCGGAGCCCGCAGTCAGTCCCGCCAGCAGAGGCAGCGGCAGGGAAGAATGAAGGGCTCATGATCTTCTGTGTGCGGATCATTTCTCGGAAGAGGCCAAAATTGAGCACCTTCCAGGTAAAACGACCGTCGGCATCAGCGAAGGAGGCTGCCTCGGAGAGCACAGATATGTCGGCAGCAATGACGAGGGCGTCGTGGGGCTGGAAGAGGAAGGCGGCGGAGGAGGAGGGCGCGAAATCGCACCAGCCGTGGGAGCGCTTCTTGGACGAGAATCGGTGCCAGGAATCGCGGCCCAGCGACTTGGCGGGATCGGTGGGGTGCACGACGGAGAGGCGGTAGCTGAGGAAGCAGTCCCATTTGGAGGAGGTGGTTGTCGTGGTGGATGACGACGACGACACCGGGGTTTTGGGGTCGAGGACCTGTAGGTAGAGGGAGAGGTACCCCGGCAGCGCCTGCGAGTCGCCGCGCGGGTAGAGGAGGAGGCGGCAGTCGAAGCCGCCGACCTCGAAGTACCGGCTGTAGAAGGTGCGGGCGCGGGTGCGGGGGAAGTCCGGGAGCGTCCACCGGCAGGAGGCGGAGGCGTCCCCGCGGCGCTCGACGGTGAACGTCGCCGACGTGGAGTCGGACGGCGAAGGGGAAGGGTCATCGGTGGTGACCGCCGCCGCCGCCGCCGCGGCGGAAGTGGTGGGCTTCATGGATTGGGGATTTTTGGTTTGTTTTTCGGGGTGTGTTTTCTCTCCTTTTTTTTTCCTTTGGTCTTTGGCTCTTGGAGATGCAGGAGCGAAGGCTTTGGTTGGGGAGACGAGGAGGGTGTTGCCACTGGGGTGCTGTTTTTTATTTGTTTATTTATTCTGTTTTCCTATCCTTCCGTTTCTTTATTTTGGTTATCAATAATGCCACCTACGAATGTATGATTCACCTTTCACATTTTCTTCCTCCTACTAGAGTGAATGTGCTATATGAATAAAGCTCTGGCTGCAAGTCGAAAAGTTTGTTGGGGAGAAAGGGGATGTGAGGTTTTATGATCTAGCTTAATCTCTCGACTAATTAACAGTCAGGGTTGACAATTGTTCATATATGTGACTAGCTTGTAAGAATTCATGCATGTTGTGTTAGTAACATAATCTAGTTTGGTATTGTATATTTTTGTATTTGTATAAACAAATAATGGCTTAATCCTTGGGAAGTTTGTAAGTTCGTTATGTGACAAAAAGGAAAAGATATGGTTTTATCAAGTATGTTCAATACAAACATAGAACAACTAAAGTAACAGTAAATAAATGACTCGAAGTTAGGTTTGGAAGTGTATTTGATTTCCTCTTAATCACTATGTCAGAAAAATTGTCTGTTTCTAACTTTTGCCGTGTTTCATCCTTTGACCAGCACCCACTAGGTACATAAAAAAAATACCACACTAAAACTTGTATGAAGTCACAGAGGAATATAGTTAAAGTGAACGGTCTTAAAAATTATAAGATATATGATGAGGAAGGTGTCATTTATTATAAGATATGATACTCGAAAATGAGAAAGTGAAACATGTATTAGCATGGCTGATAACAATAACCATGAGTAACAAAACAACACAAATGGCTAGATATATTCTTCAACTAACAATTATATATTGCATATATGTAATAAGCCAAGTGGACACCAAGGTTCTACAACGGAAGATGCGTACAACTATAGGTTATGAGGTTGGACCTAAGAAATTCAACTCAGTAAATGGGTCTTACGCAAAGTTACACTAGACTTGTTTATGAAAAGGCATTACCATGGGACACCAAGTAAAAATCCTAACAATAAAAACTAGAATACAAAATAAAGTCATATATTTATGTTACGACGTTAATACCTAATGCTTAAACACATTATTTTCCCGTGAAATATATCTAGGTAGAGAAAGAGTAATTGGTATAAATACATTGCTACATTAGACCAAGTTCAACCTAGGCCCATGTAAATATGTTTGAATGTTTAATCCAGACAGACATGGTACTCGTCTTAGTTTATCTCCATATCCTATCTCTTATTGAAAATTTTCCTTATACACATTGAAACTTGTATCAATCATTTACGTTCCATTGAAAATTTATCGTTCCTAAAATGGTACTGTTTTATTTCTTTTCTCCCCTCTACATCATTACGGGGACTCCATAACTTTCGGTCAACTTTATAGCTAGATGCAATGTTACTTTTATGGGTCAAAACACTCGTAAATTCGTTGCCTCCTTTGCCAACACAAGTATCATTCACCCCATCCGCATAGCGACAAACTTTGTTGACCCCACATATGGTTGTGGCTCACAAGCATGTCGCAACTGTCGCTAGTTGTGTTGTTTTCACCGCCACGCTCACCGCACCCTTCACAGGCCAACAATGTTACACCGTGGTGCTAAATTACAGCAGCCTCATGCCATGGTTACTACACAAACACGATGCCCTAAGGTCACGGCGTGTGCTCCCGCATAAGCACCATCGTATATACTAACACCGCCTTTGGTAAGCCACCTTGCCACCCATGGGGCAACACATTGATTACCCACCGCTGAAGCTTCAACCACTCAACTCGTCAACCACTAACACGTGCGGTGGTACAAACCAGGATACGCGGTTTCTAGTAAAAAAATCACAACATCAGACAAATTTAATTAGTAACACAATAGAGCTTTTGTTTGTAGGCTATAATTACTAGGTGAAGGTTTACAACCTAATGTTGACATTAATGACTTATCGCCCTACCAGGCATACATTGAGGTGGAATTATTGTTTAACCACTCGTTTACCAAGGCACCGTTTGCTCATGAGCTAGTTAGAACCAAAGAAGAACTCCACACCTTCCTTTCACTAGAGTTGCTCTTTAGCAAGACGATTAGAAGATCTTCAAAAAAATCGGGGCACCTTTAAGATATTCTTGAAGTACTATATGTTTCCAGAGTTTCCAAGCCATTAAGAAGCAATAAACCTCCAAGAGTAATTCTCAATGACACTTGTTTAAAGACCATGCTACAAAGCTTAAACTCCAGATGCAATGCACCAGGTTGCTCTCAATCTCATCACAATGCAATCACTAAACATTGCGTGCGAGAGAGATGATAGAAGACTTTAGTACGTGAAGGAAACTTTTCAAATTACCAAGAGACTTTACCCATAGAAGGCTCGATGAAAATTCGGCCCACCAAAGACCCACCAACTTTTTTCTCGTTCCCATCGGACACACACAACCACGGTACCCACTCCCTCTCTTGTAAAATATCAATCTCAATCTTTCTATGGTCTCATGGACGACACAATAAAGATTGGTAGGTGGCAGCTACATACGCGAGGGCGATCAACTATTGTGCGACGGAACAACGTGGACCAATAAGCGACAATTGTGGTACATGGCAGAGTGGTGAGGACAGACAAACAATGCCTGTGTGGATGAACGAGCAGCCTTGTGTGTGAGCGGTGACGACCAACAACAACCATACAACTGCACAAATATGGCTTAAACTTAGGTGGAAGAAGCAAAGAGGACTGCGGTGATTCTGTGTGTTACGCTGAGCTCGGAGGCCTTAGGTGGCACCAAGAAACCAAATCGACTATGACAACACTGTGATTTTTATTTTATTTTATCATACAACGCATCAATCAACTTCAGTCAGAAGTAAGAAAAGGTAAATGGGTAATTGTCTTTTTTGCGTTAGAGACAATAGACATCCGATAAACATGACACATAAATAAAGAGATGCAACATATAACAGTAAAATTAATAATGTATACACTATTTGTTTTGAATTATAAGATATTTTGGTTTTTTTATAATAGTTTTTACTTATACACCTACAGTATATCTATATAGAAATAATTACATTAGAAAAATCAAAATGTCTTATAATTTGAAAAAAAAATTCTAGCTAATAGGCTCAGCTAAATTTTTAGCTGGTTTTAGCTTGGTTGAAATAGCAACTAAATTTAGCCAGCTAAAGTTTAGCCAGTGCATCAAACATGCCCGAAGTATTATTTTGAACAACATAATAATACTAGGTAGCATGCCCGTGCGTTTCTACGGGATAACTAAATTTTTATACTAAAAACGCAAGAATCGCACGATAAGATAACAATGCCGTAAAATTAAATACAGACGTTAAAGTGGCATTTAATCCAAAAGACAAAGTTCGTGAAATTAACAGTCACAGAGAGCGCAATGTCGCAAGCTCATCAACTCTACTATATAAACATTTTTGTGCGTGCAACGTGAACAAATAATGCCCTAATAACTATGAAAGAAAATTAAATATGTGAGATCAACTTTCACAGGTTCAAGTAGCCCACGTCTTTAAATACATGAAAACAACCGGTGTTAAGAATATGCAATATATATGAAAAAAATAAAATAAAAGATATCAAAGTATTTTTCAATACATATCTAGAATGTTTTAAATCACCTTTTAGTTCTAAGAATTGTGAGGAGATCCACAACGCTGTACATGGCATAGGCGTAGAAAATCAAGTATCTTTAAATACATGGAAACAGCCAACGTTAAGAATTGTGTAATATATATGGTTTAGTAACTATAACTATAATAACATATTGTGCTCATCAAATAGTAGAATACAACAGATATATTAGAAACTATGATGTGTTGGCGTCGTTCATCTTGTTGACACTTGAGGATGACTGCACATACCTCTTGACATCGAAGAGCGGCCCATGGGCTTCCAGCTCTGCGGAAGCCACGCTGTAAGGTCTTAGATGGCTAGAGGGGGGGGTGAATAGCCTATAAAAAATTCTACAAAAACCACTAAGCAAACTTGTTAGAATAACAAACGGCGTAAAGCGAGTTTTGCTTAGCCAAAGGTTGTGATGCAAGCCTCCTATCCACAAGTCTAGTAGATTATGATCTCTAGTTCACACAAGTGCTAAGTCACTAAGTTTACACTAGAGAGCAAGCTAACAACACTACTAGCAAAGCTACCACTAGAGCAACACAAGATAATCTAGTAAAAGTAAATGCAAAAGATAGGATTGTGATTCTTATACCGACGGTGGAGAGAAGATGTTGTCAATCACCAAGATGACATACAATCAATCAATATTGACAACAATACAATATGAAGACCAATCACCGGGAGACAAGAGACACAATATTTTTGTTTACCCGGTGTTCACTTGTGCACCGACAAGCTACGTCACCGGTTGTGTCGACCAACACTTAGATGGTTTCCCGGTGTGACCCTCAAGTCACTTGCTCCTCAAGGCACGCCCCGCAAGGCACCGCAAGACACCACTCTCAAGTGAGGTAACTCAATGACACGCGCATTCCATTAGAGTTGCTTTTGGCGTCCCACCGAGGAAACCACAAGAACCTCTCACAATCAACCGGAGGTGGCCAAGAACAATCACCTTCTCTTGCCAACGCCTCCAACAATCTCCAAGCCGGCTAGGAGCGGTACTCTCCAAGAGTAACAAGAAATCTACCGGCTAAATCACCCACAAGTGCCACTAGATGCCCTCAAGCTATGCAATGCACTTTGGGATCATTCAATCTCACTTTTGATTTGCAATCAAACAAGAGAGATGAGTGGGAGGAGAAGTTTTAGCTCAAAGGATGCACAAGAGTGTTAGAAATGCCAAGAGACCTCCCCAAGGGCCGGCCAACGAGTATTTATAAGCATCCCAAACAAATAGAGCCGTTGCCACTCCACTGACCGTTTTCTCGGGACGACCGGACGCGCCGGTCGAAACTGACCGGACGCGCTTCACCGCGTCCGGTCGCCCTGCGACGTCCACGTGTCCCTCGAATTTCAACTGCGGCCGCCCGATCCTCCAACGGTCACTGCGCGCCAACGGTCAAACGCTATGACCGGACGCGCTGCTCAACCGACCGGACGCGCCGATGCGCACAGCACCCGCACCTGCGAAGCATCGATCGAACGCGCTCCACGGAACGACCAGACGCGACAGTGCCAGCGTGATGTTGGAGTCCAGTAAGCTCCCTCGACGACCGGACGCGTCCGATCGCGTGTGACCGGACGCGCACCGCGTCCGATCGACCTTGCGAACTGCAGTTCCCTCAGGGCGCCTGACCGGACGCGCCGGTCCCGCGAGTGACCGGACGCGCCGGTTGCAAACCCTAGCCCGCGCACCTGACTGCTACGCTGTATTGACCGGACGCGTCCGGTCAAACCGTGACCGCGTCCGATCCAGCGTCCGATTACGCTGGTGACCTCCGTTCGCCTCCGTTTCTTTTTCGACTTCCGGCGTAGTGGAAAATAGGCATTTCATTTCCCCGAAATCGCCTGAATCCCGCGCTCGCACGCTTGGCGGGAGAGAGAGGAACCCAAACCCCTTTCTACCCGCAAACCACAGCGCGACCAACGCCACCTTTGCAAATGTGCCAACACCATCAAGTGTACATCTCCATGTGCTTGTGTGTTAGCTTTTTCTCAATCATTTTCAAAGGTTTTCCAGTTAGCTCACTAGGCCCTACATGCAATGCACTTCATGAATTCACCTAGTGGCACCCATGCGTCGAATAACCGATAAGACTTCCCCTCTTAATAGTTCGGCTATCGACCCTAAACCACTCACACCCTCTATGGTGTCTTGAGTGCAAAACAAAATGGCCCTATGGTTATACCTTTGCCTTGAGCCCATTTTGTTTCTCCAAAAGATATGATCCACTTCATATCATCACATGACCGTCTCGATCCATCGACCTTGACTTTACTTGCTCTTCACCGTTGCATCGGTCTGTCGGCGCCAAGTCTTGCTCAAGCTTCACCATCGCATGGTCCTTCGCTTCGAAGCCTCGACTTGCCCTTCACCTTCACAACCGGTCCATCGAGCCAAGCCTCATCTTGGTCTTCACCATCTTGGTCACATGAGTCAATGTCATGTCTCATATTCAATGACCACCTTTATCTAAATCATCCACTTAGATACAAAGGTTAGTCTTAGGTTTCATCAATTAGCCAAAACCAAACTAGGGACTTTCACACGCGCGAGCACAAAATCTGAGTTCGCAATAATTGCAACGAAGCAAAATCGAATGGGAGAATACAGGGGGAATCGGTACAGCAGCATACCCACTCCTGCTCGACGTCGGCAAAGCTGTTACGCGTCCACGCGCGTGGCGGTGATGAGGATGTCAGCAACGTGAAAGCCCAAGTTTGGTTTTGGTAATTAATGACACCAAGTTGCTAATGCCATGTGTTAAGTGTTTTGAGTCAGGCATAAGCAACACATGTGATGAAGGTGTACGTGGCAAGGAGTGGTGGCCACAAGATCACAAAGAGATGGTGCATGGACATGAAATGTTGATCATGATGGAATGCACATCAAATGATGGACTTGATGATCAAGTGGAAGACAAGGATCTAAGAGCGCAAGGCAAAGGTATAACCATAGGGTTTTCCTTTTGCCGGTCGAAGATGAGTAGAGAAGTGATTGACCGGGTTTAGGATACATAGCCGACTATCAAGAGGGGCAATCACGGTTAGCTCGGGAATCAAGTGCCACCAGATCAATGTCTTGAGCATATGCATTAGGATCTAGTAGAGAGCTAACATAACGCCTTAAAAAAATTGTTTGTGAAATGCTAACACACATGCACATGGTGGTGTACACTTGGTGGTGTTAGCACATTTACGAAGGCGGTGGTGTTTGAGCGGTAGAGAGGGGTTTGGGTTCCTCTCTCCCTCCCGCCGAGCTTGCGAGGCGGGATTCGGCGCTTTTTGGAGAAGTGAAACGCCTATTTTCTACTGCGCCGAAAGTTGGAAAAGAAACGGAGGCGAACGGAGGTCACTGCGTTGACCGGACGCTGCACCGGACGCGGTCTCGGTGCGACCGGACGCGTCCGGTCAGTTCAACGCGGCTCGGTGCTGCTAGGGTTTGTGACCGGACGCGGGTCTGGCCTGACCAGCGCGTCCGGTCAGTTCAACTGGGCGTAAAAGTTAACCGCGCGACCGGCGCGTCCGGTGCCTCACGGGACCGGAGCGTCCGGTCAAGTGTCCAGAGAGGCCGAGCGCAGCGAAGCGCGATCGGACGCGGCTGGCGCGTCCGGTCACGTAAGACCGGACGCGTCCGGTCGCGTCGGGTGCTTACTGGAACGCGACCGGACGCTGGCACTGTCGCGTCCGGTCGATCGAAGGAGCGCGTCCGGTCAGGGCAACGGCTAGTTCTGACGCGCACTATTCACGTTTGTCGTGTAGTGACCGGACGCGTCTGGTCACCCTGACCGGAGCGTCCGGTCAGCGCGATTCCTGCTGAGTTGTCCGGTAACGGCTAGCTGAGTACCCCTTCGTTATAAATAGATGGTGGCCGGGGTTTGAGGGTAACTCTTGCACATTTTGAGACCTAGAGACATACTTTGAGCTAGAGAACAACCCCTCCACTCATCTCCTTGATTGATTGCACATCTTGAGTGAGATTGAGTGAGATTCAAGTGCATTGCTTGAGAGTTGCATTCTAGAGGCACTTGATCTTCGAGTTGCTGCGGATTTCTTGTTACTCTTCCGTGTTTCCCAACACGGTAGACGGCTTGGAGCAGCGGAGGTGATTGAGCTCGCAATTGGAGATTGTTGGAGCCCTCACCAAGTGTTGTAAGGGGTTCTTGATCCTTCCCCGCGGGAGTTCACAAATTGGATACTCTAGTAGAGCTCGTGGCTTGGAGGATCCCCATCTTGTGTGCGGTTGTGCGGCGCCCGCCGAGGGCTCGACTCTTGATAGTCGATTAGCTCACGAACCGACAAGTGGGTGCATCGCCACAACGAGGAGTAGCTTGCCGGGAAGCAAGTGAACCTCGGTAAAAATCTTGTGTCATCCCTTTGCCGAGGATTTCTCTTGTGTGATTGATTGATTGGTACTTCTCATCTCTACACGGTGGTATAATCACTCGAAGCTCTTCTCTCGTATTACATCTTGTTTCTAGTTTGTTGTTGTTGTTGTGATTAGTGAATAGCCTTGTACTAGACTTGTGTAGGTGGCTTGCTTAATTAGTTAGAGCTAGTGCTTTTTGCTCCGCCACCTTTTGTACTAACTTGTGGTTAAGTAATTATTGTAGAAATTTTAATTAGGCTTTTCACCCCCCCCTCTAGCCTTTTTGGACCTTACAAGTGGTATCGGAGCCGAGGCACCGTTTATTTGAGGCTTAACAACCTACGGTGAAGAAGTAATGGCTCAATTAAGTTTGCACATCAACAACACCAAGAAGGCACCTCACTTTGATGGCACAAATTATGCATATTGGAAGGTTAAGATGACCGCACACCTCAAGTCAATCAATAGAGAAGTGTGGAAGGTTACCGAAACAAAATTTGAGGTTGCTAATCCGGAAGCACCTACACCGGTGGAAGAGAAGAAGCTCCAATGCAATGACATTGCCATTAGTGCTCTTCATGAGGCACTAGATGACAAGACATTTGAGCAAGTGAAGAACATAGAAGTTGCACATGATGCTTGGGCCAAGCTTGAAGAAACATTTGAGGGCACCGAAGGCACAAAGACCGCTAAAGCATATATCTTGCAAGAAAAATTTTCAAGCTTCAAGATGCAAGATGATGAAAGTGTACCGGAAATGTTTTATCGATTGCAAGTCATTGTCAATGAGCTCAAGGCACTTGGTGAGGAAGTCAAGGACAACCAATTCTCTATGAAGTTCTTGAGAAGCTTGCCCAAAAGGTTTGATACATTGATCACCGTGCTAGTGAGGACTACATTGAAGGATTCAACTCCTCAACAAATATTCCAAGAAGTGATGACCGATGATTCATATAGAGAAGATGATGAGAAAGAGGAGTTGGTCAAAAAGAAGAAGAAGGAAAGTGAGAAGAAAGATGATGAAAAGAAGAAGAGTGTGGCATTCAAAGCCACCACATCCAAGGGCAAATCCAAGATTGAATCATCAAGTGAAGAAGACTCAAGCTCTTGTGATAGTGATGACATTGATGAGAAGATGGCTCTCTTTGTCAAGCAATTTGGCAAATTCATGAAGAAGAAGGGCTATCGTGCAAGGAGGAGGAAGAACACATCTAAGAAGAATGAGCATACCATGAGATGCTTTAGATGCCATAGCAAGGACCATCTCATTGCAAAGTGTCCTTATGATAGTGATGATGAAGATGCTATCAAGAAGGAAAGGAAGAAGCAAAAGAAGAAGCAAGAAAAGAAGGAGAGTTCTCATAAGAAGAAGAATGATTCTCATGTTGCTACATGGGATAGTGATGATTCCTCAAGTGATGATGAGGATGACAACAAGAGCAAGAAGAAGGGACATGCTAGCATTGCCATCCAAGAGAAGGTCTCCCTCTTCGACACTCCATCGTGCTTCATGGCTAAGGCCGCTAAGGTATCATCCGATGATGAGAGTGATCATGATAATGCTAGTGATAGTGATAGTGACGAAGAAGAATTCACTAAAGATGAACTAATCACTATGTTAGAAGATTGCACTCAACATTTTAAAGAATCTAGAAAGGAGTGCAAGGGCTTGCTTAAGGATAAGAAAAACCTTATGCAAGAACTTGATGAGCTTAGAGCATCTTATGAGAGTCTAAAGGAAGACCATAAGAAGCTTCAAAAGTCTCACACTAAGCTTGAAGAAGCTCATTCCTCTCTAGTTAAAAAATATGAAAACATGCCAACTAATGTTGAGAAAGCTAAAACTTGCAACATAGGCATATCTTGTGATATAATTGATGAATCTTGTCATAAGCCTATTGTTGTTGCTCCCACTAACCCTTCATGTAGCTCATCTACATCATCCTCATCTAGTAGTGATGGTTTCACTTGTGACTCCACACTTATGGTTGAGAATGAAAATCTCAAGAATGAGGTAAAAGAGCTCAATCACACCTTAGCTAAGGCTTATGGTGGTGAGGACCGCTTGCTTATGTGCTTGGGTAGCCAAAGGGCTTCTCTCTACAAAGAGGGATTGGGCTATAACCCCAAGAAAGGCAAGGCCGCTTTTGCTCCTCACAAGACTCGTTTTGTGAAGAACAATGGTAGCTACTGCAAAAGTTGCAAGCAAGTTGGTCACGTAGAGCAACATTGCATGAACAAGAAATCCAATGCTAATGTATCCTCAATTAAGTTTGATTCTTTCTATATACTTACCAAGGGTACAAATGGTGTCCACGCTAAGTTCATTGGTGCACCATGGATGGGCTCAAAGAAGAAAGCCATTTGGGTACCAAAGAGCTTGGTCACTAACCTTGGAGGACCCAAACAAGTTTGGGTACCTAAAAAGAATTGATCTTATCTTGTAGGTCAATTACAAAGCCGGAGGAAGGCATTGGGTGCTTGATAGTGGGTGCACTCAACATATGACCGGAGATTCTTGTATGTTCAAATCAATTGATACAAGTCAAAATGGTGGTTTTGATGCTATCACTTTCGGCAACAACAAGAAAGGCAAGGTCAAGGGGCTTGGTAAAATTGCTATCTCAAATGACATGAGCATATCAAATGTGTTGCTAGTTGAGAGCTTGGACTTCAATCTTTTGTCGGTGGCACAACTTTGTGATCTTGGCTTCAAGTGCATATTTGGTAGTGATGATGTTGAAGTCATAAGTGTGGATGGATCAAACTTGATATTCAAAGGATTTAGACATGGTAGTTTATACTTGGTTGACTTCAATGATAGTGAGACACAATTGACATCTTGCTTGCTTAGCAAATCTAGTATGGGTTGGTTATGACATAGAAGGCTTGGTCATGTTGGAATGAAACAATTGAACAAACTTTTGAGGCATGACTTAGTTAGAGGCTTGAAGGATGTCACCTTTGAGAAGGATAAACCTTGTAGTGCTTGTCAAGCCGGTAAACAAGTTGGAAATGCACATCCTAGGAAGAGTGAAATGAGCACATCAAAGGCATTTGAGTTATTACACATGGACTTGTTTGGGCCAACTACATACACTAGCATTGGTGGCAATAAGTATGGTTTTGTGATTGTTGATGACTACACTAGATACACTTGGGTGTTCTTTCTCTATGACAAGAGTGATGTTTATGATCTATTCAAGTCTTTTGTCAAAAGAGTGCAAAATGAGTTTGAAATCACCATCAAGAAGATTAGAAGTGACAATGGTAGTGAATTCAAGAACACAAGAATTGAGGAATTGTGTGATGATCTTGGTATTGGACATCAATTCTCTCCAACATACACTCCTCAATCCAATGGTGTAGTTGAAAGAAAGAATAGAACTTTGATTGACATGGCTAGATCAATGCTTAGTGAATACAATGTGAGTCATTCATTTTGGAGTGAAGCTATCAACACGGCTTGCTATTGTAGCAACCGTCTCTATTGCCATGGGAAGCTTGGGAAGACACCATATGAGCTTTTGAATGGAAGAAAGCCCAACATTGCATACTTTAGAGTGTTTGGTTGCAAATGCTATATTCTCAAGAAAGGCACTAGATTGAGCAAGTTTGAAAAGAAATGTGATGAAGGGTTTTTACTTGGTTATTCTACCACAAGCAAAGCATATAGAGTTTGGAATCTCACAAATGGCACCTTGGAAGAAGTTCATGATGTTGAGTTTGATGAAACCCAAGGATCTCAAAATGAAGCTCAAAACCTTGATGATGTGAGAGGAGATCAATTGTCAAATGCAATGAAGAACATGGACATTGGTGATGTTAGGCCAAGGCAAGTTGATGATGATGATATTCATGTGATCAACCAAAGTGTGCAAATTGATACAAATCAAGCAAGCTCTAGTGGTTCTCATGATGAAGCTCAAGATCAAGGTCAAGCAAGTGGAGGCAATCAACTCCCAATACTCCAACCTACTAGTATTGCAAGAGATCATCCATTGGACCAAATCATTGGTGGAATTCAAAGTGGTGTTCAAACTAGATCAAGGCTAGCATCCTTTTGTGAGCACTACTCGTTTGTGTCACTTGAAGAACCTAAGAAAATAGAAGATGCATTGAAGGATTCCGATTGGGTAAATGCCATGCATGAAGAGCTAAACAACTTCACTAGAAATCAAGTTTGGGAACTTGTTGAAAGGCCGAAGAACTACAATGTGATTGGTACTAAGTGGGTCTTTAGAAACAAGCAAGATCAAGATGGTGTAGTTGTGAGAAACAAAGCAAGATTGGTAGCACAAGGATATACTCAAGTTGAAGGTCTTGACTTTGGAGAAACATATGCACCGGTTGCAAGATTGGAGGCAATTAGGATCTTGTTAGCATATGCTTGTGCACACAACATCAAGCTCTATCAAATGGATGTCAAAAGTGCATTTCTCAATGGTTACATCAATGAAGAAGTTTATGTTGAGCAACCTCCCGGTTTTGAAGATGACAAGAAGCCCAACCATGTCTACAAGCTCAAGAAGGCATTGTATGGTTTGAAGCAAGCACCTAGAGCATGGTATGAGAGATTGAGGGATTTTCTTCTCTCTAAAGGGTTCAAGATGGGAAAGGTTGACACCACTCTCTTCACCAAGAAGCTTGGAAATGACTTGTTTGTGTTGCAAATCTATGTGGATGACATCATTTTTGGATCAACTAACCAAGATTTTTGTGAAGAATTTGGAAATATGATGGCAAAAGAGTTTGAGATGTCTATGATTGGAGAGCTTAGTTACTTCCTTGGACTTCAAATCAAGCAAATGAAGAATGGCACTTTTGTAAGTCAAGGCAAGTACATCAAGGACATGATCAAGAAGTTTGGATTGCAAGATGCTAAGCCGATGAGTACACCAATGGGCACAAATGATCAATTGGGTATTGATGCAAGTGGCAACATGGTAGATCAAAAGCAATACCGGTCTATGATTGGAAGTTTGCTATATGTCACCGCTTCTAGGCCGGATGTGATGTTTAGTGTGTGCAAGTGTGCAAGATATCAAGCTTCACCTAGAGAAAGTCACTTGAAAGCAACCAAAAGGATATTGAGATATCTTAAGGGCACTCATGATGTTGGATTATGGTTTACAAAGGGGTCTAATTTTGAGTTGATTGGATATTCGGACTCCGACTTTGGTGGATGCAAGATTGATAGAATGAGCACAAGTGGCACTTGTCAATTGCTTGGAAGGTCTCTTGTTTCATGGTCATCAAAGAAACAAAATAGTGTTACACAATTGCTTTGGATGAAAGCCACCTTGAATGACTTTGGAATCAAATTCAAGAATGCGCCTTTGTTTTGTGACAATGAAAGTGCTATCAAGATGACACAAAATCCGGTTCAACATTCAAGAACAAAGCACATTGACATAAGGCATCACTTCATAAGAGACCATCAACAAAAGGGTGATATTAGCATTGAGAGCATTGGCACCGAAGATCAACTAGCCGACATATTCACAAAGCCACTTGATGAGAAAAGATTTTACAAGTTGAAGAATGAATTGAACATACTTGACTTCTCCAACTTGAAATGAGTGCACCCCCACATTCTTATATGACATGCCTCTCCTCCGACATAGCAAGGTAAAGTTGTTTGGCATATCATTCAAACTTTGCTAAGGATATGTTTAGAACATATAGACATATTTGCATGACAAATAGGCTCATTCATGAAAATTAAATGAGTTTAATGTATGTATGGTACCACTATTGCTTCTATGTTTGATTGATCTAGTGGTAGCATATGACATATTTGTGAGCTTGCAAACCTAGTGTTGAATCTAGAAAATGAGCTCATGATGTGTAATTCAACATGGTCAAGATAACCCTTATACTTTATGAGGTGTGAAGAAGCTTGTCCTTGGATCAAACCGAATTACATATTCTAGGCAAGTGATCTAGATTGAACCATAATTTGGACTCCCTCATATTGATTGACTTGACTCTCACTAAAATTGGCACCTTTTTGGTGATTGTTGACAAAGGGGGAGAGAAAAGTCACAAAGTTAGAAAAGTCACAAAGATAAAAAGTTAAGGGGGAGAGAAAGTTAAGGGGGAGAGAAAGTTACTAAGGGGGAGCAAGCTCATGAATTATTTGTTGCATTTGTATGTGCATTAACATGATGAATTGTTGCATTGCAAAGCTTAAATTCATATTCATGTTTGTATGGTGGTTGCTAGAATTAAAACTTGAATGATGTTTTGTTAAGAGTAGCTTTACAAGTAGTATCTAGACACCTTTGCTTATAATGTTGATCTCACGGGGTACTTTAGTGTGTGTGATCTTTACAAGTGAAGTATTATAAGTGGTGTCTAGCTACATCGATGCTAAGGATGGTATATAAAGGCAACTCCGATTGGTATCACGCTTCAAAGGTCCATTCTATATACCTTAGCATCAATTTGATAGTAGTAACTCTCCCAAAATTCAAATCCATACATATGTGCACATTTGAACCAAACTCATGGAAGCACATATGTAGGGGGAGCTAATACTATCGAAATTGAAAATTGATTTCATTTCATATCTTTGTGATGGTTGTCATCAATTACCAAAAAGGGAGAGATTGAAAGCCCAAGTTTGGTTTTAGTAATTAATAACACCAAGTTGCTAATGTCATGTGTTAAGTGTTTTGAGTTAGGCATAAGCAACACATGTGATGAAGGTGTACGTGGCAAGGAGTGGTGGCCACAAGATCACAAAGAGATGGTGCATGGACATGAAATGTTGATCATGATGGAATGCACATCAAATGATGGACTTGATGATCAAGTGGAAGACAAGGATCTAAGAGCGCAAGGCAAAGGTATAACCATAGGGTTTTCCTTTTGCCGGTCGAAGATGAGTAGAGAAGTGATTGACCGGGTTTAGGATACATAGCCGACTATCAAGAGGGGCAATCACGGTTAGCTCGGGAATCAAGTGCCACTAGATCAATGTCTTGAGCATATGCATTAGGATCTAGTAGAGAGCTAACATAACGCCTTAAAAAAATTGTTTGTGAAATGCTAACACACATGCACATGGTGGTGTACACTTGGTGGTGTTAGCACATTTACGAAGGCGGTGGTGTTTGAGCGGTAGAGAGGGGTTTGGGTTCCTCTCTCCCTTCCGCCGAGCTTGCGAGGCGGGATTCGGCGCTTTTTGGAGAAGTGAAACGCCTATTTTCTACTGCGCCGAAAGTTGGAAAAGAAACGGAGGCGAACGGAGGTCACTGCGTTGACCGGACGCTGCACCGGACGCGGTCTCGGTGCGACCGGACGCGTCCGGTCAGTTCAACGCGGCTCGGTGCTGCTAGGGTTTGTGACCGGACGCGGGTCTGGCCTGACCAGCGCGTCCGGTCAGTTCAACTAGGCGTAAAAGTTAACCGCGCGACCGGCGCGTCCGGTGCCTCACGGGACCGGAGCGTCCGGTCAAGTGTCCAGAGAGGCCGAGCGCAGCGAAGCGCGATCGGACACGGCTGGCGCGTCCGGTCACGTAAGACCGGACGCGTCCGGTCGCGTCGGGTGCTTACTGGAACGCGACCGGACGCTGGCACTGTCGCGTCCGGTCGATCGAAGGAGCGCGTCCGGTCAGGGCAACGGCTAGTTCTGACGTGCACTATTCACGTTTGTCGTGTAGTGACCGGACGCGTCCGGTCACCCTGACCGGAGCGTCCGGTCAGCGCGATTCCTGCTGAGTTGTCCGGTAACGGCTAGCTGAGTACCCCTTCGTTATAAATAGATGGTGGCCGGGGTTTGAGGGTAACTCTTGCACATTTTGAGACCTAGAGACATACTTTGAGCTAGAGAACAACCCCTCCACTCATCTCCTTGATTGATTGCACATCTTGAGTGAGATTCAAGTGCATTGCTTGAGAGTTGCATTCTAGAGGCACTTGATCTTCGAGTTGCTGCGGATTTCTTGTTACTCTTCCGTGTTTCCCGACACGGTAGACGGCTTGGAGCAGCGGAGGTGATTGAGCTCGCAATTGGAGATTGTTGGAGCCCTCACCAAGTGTTGTAAGGGGTTCTTGATCCTTCCCCGCGGGAGTTCACAAATTGGATACTCTAGTAGAGCTCGTGGCTTGGAGGATCCCCATCTTGTGTGCGGTTGTACGGCGCCCGCCGAGGGCTCGACTCTTGATAGTCGATTAGCTCGCGAACCGACAAGTGGGTGCATCGCCACAACGAGGAGTAGCTTGCCGGGAAGCAAGTGAACCTCGGTAAAAATCTTGTGTCATCCCTTTGCCGAGGATTTCTCTTGTGTGATTGATTGATTGGTACTTCTCATCTCTACACGGTGGTATAATCACTCGAAGCTCTTCTCTCGTATTACATCTTGTTTCTAGTTTGTTGTTGTTGTTGTGATTAGTGAATAGCCTTGTACTAGACTTGTGTAGGTGGCTTGCTTAATTAGTTAGAGCTAGTGCTTTTTGCTCCGCCACCTTTTGTACTAACTTGTGGTTAAGTAATTATTGTAGAAATTTTAATTAGGCTTTTCACCCCCTCTAGCCTTTTTTGGACCTTACACAACGGCGGGGTCAAGTCGCTGGCGCTGCAGCAGCCGCGTGCCCTCCCGGTCTCACGCCAGGTTTGGTGTCACCTTCACGCCGCCACTGCCTGCTCCATGGATGCACGTGCCATCAACGGAATCCTTGGTGGCCGTGAGATTTTTCTCCGTGCATTTGGGTATGTTTACCGTTAGTGCTAAAATGTCAAAAATATTGCATATTATTGTTAAGAGATGCAGCCAAGGGTATTAGTCATACTATCACTATTCATCCATTTTAGCAGTAGTATTAATATTTGCAGCAGCAGTAGTAGTTTCTGTGATCTTACAAGTAAAATTTAGAAGCTGAAGTATTATTAGATGCAAAAAGTATTAGTCTCACATCAATCAGTGACAAATGAAATTACTATCACAAAAAAGCAGTTTTAATGTTAGTGCAATGAGACATCCATACTTGCCAATAGCAATAGTAGTAGTGGTATTACCATTGGTAGTGTCAGTAGTAGTAGAATTAGCAGTAGTCTGTTTATTTTCCTAGAAGGATTATATCAGTAGCAGGTATGGATTTTATTGACAATAGATGCAGGCAACTGTTATAGTAGCACTAAGAACTAATCAGCAATACCAAAATCAAGAGATCCACCGCCAAGCCTGTTGTGGAACCCGTCAAAAGCACAATACTTTGGCGATCCACTTAAGCAGTATGATGCTCCTATTTTTACCTATAGGCAGCCTGTGCTGATTCCTGCACATCACCATGCATGTCAATCTAGAACTATAAACTACCCGTTGAGCATAAAGAACTTGTCACTCTGTCTCATCAAACTAAATGCTTGTGTTAGTATCTGAAACTAAATTAGCATTTATTTTTGTTATTTTCTGAAACTAAGTAAGCAATCCTTGTGTCTAATTATTCTCTATACTTAGTCCACAGAGAGTAAAGATCATTTAGATTTTCACTACTGCATTTCATAGTGGATGGCATTTGTAGAATCATAAGAGTAACTTTCAGTCCATGTGGACAGAAACCGGATACAGGATAATTTCATCCACCAGCAACCATATAAGAGGACTTAAATCACAGGTTCAATAGAAAACAAAGGGACAAAAAGGGAGGGGTGCCAGAGTCATGCTAATCGATTGTAGTAAAACCACCACTAATGGACACCGAGAATATTCTAAGCATTGCTGCATCTTTGGATGAAGAACTCTTGAGCACACGACCACGCACCGGAGCACACGACCTAGTGAAGCAACGCAACATGACAACAGTGTGACAAACAGATAAAATTGTGCACACGACCTGGTGAAGCAACGCACCGGAGCACACGACCTAGTGAAGCAACGCACCGGAGCACACGACCTAGTCATGCTAATCGATTAGCTGATTCAAGTATTCAACGCCAGGCCACGTACAGGTCCCAGCATATGAGCAAAGCAGTGGTTCTTGTCTAGCTGGTGAATGCACTGAACAAAAATGTGGTAACTCAATTTTGAGTCTGCCATCGCCTAAATAAGATTGTGCACAGCCCTGCAGCACTTTGACAAAAAGAAACTTAAAACAGAGGTATCCTAGATATATGAAGCTATGATTACCGAACGATGAGGCATACTTATACATTCAATTCGAAGGTCACACGCAGACACATTCAGTTAGTAGGAATAATCAGTGAAAAGACATCAGGATTAAAAGAGCTAAGCCTATCACTGATCGTCGTTGAGCTTTTCATAGGACTGATCATATATCATAGTGTCAAACAATACGCACCTGCACAAGCTTGAGAGACCTGTAATTCTGAAGAGTGGTCTGCACATATAAAGAATTGATGAATTCATTAACTGATGCCTCACAGCCGGGGGCGGATCGAATCGGAGTTTCCTTAGGTAGCCACCGACCTACAGTTCTCCTTAAACTTCTGTGCTTGGTGGAAAAGAAGCGAACAAAGGTACGCTCACTTGTTGTCTTGTTCTCTGCCGCGGACTGGGATCAGACTTGCCAGCCAGTTTGCAAATAAACAAGACAAGCGAGGAAAAGACTTCAACATTCTATACTGTCTAAACAATGTAGTCTTAAGTGAATTATGCAGACATAAATGGTGAAAAACCTCAAGTTCATGAATTGTTCTGCCAGAAGGTTTAAGTTTGCACATATCACATATGGCTGATGACATCAATTTTGGGATAGCTCAAATAGAAAATAGGGCACCAAAGAGATATATTATTGGACACCAACGAGATATATTTGATATGGGAATCCATCTATGATGATATATATTTACCACATCAACCTTGGTCGCTCCATCCAAAATGTTTCCATGCCCTCCCTCTATTCAGCTTGATTGCCTAATACACCAAAAGAAAAGGGGAAAAAAACATATTCTTTGACATGTATTCAAAAAATGATACCAAAATCCCTATCCTAAATAAAGAAGCACTTCTACGAGCCGCTATTTATTGTTGCTTTATCATGATTACAGCACATTTCCAATTAGGCTTGGAGAGTACCCATGCAACACAACTAAAATAAAATGAAGCTCAGAAGAAAAAAAATGCTAACTGGCAACTGGTACCTTAAAACTGATATCGAAATCCCTCCCCTAAAAAAAGAAGCACTTCTATGAACCAATATTGAATATTGTTTGACGTGATTTCAATTTTATAGCACATTTTCAATCAGGGAGTATCCATGAAACACAACTAAAATAGAATGAAGCTCAGAAAAAAATGCTAACCAGCAGCTGCTCACCCCTCCAGAAGCTAATAAGTTATGCACATATGCAGACAAAGTCTAAATTACTACTCCACAACATAAACTTATAGAAATGTCCACATAGAAGGAAATCTACAAGAAACAATTAAAATTCCCGAGAGAAATCCATGTCTTCCAAAATAGGGCTGAGATTTATCCTATAGGTTGGCCACACAAGAAGCAGTTAGTGAGATACATCGCATACTCCGGTTTGATTCTGCTTCGTTTATGTTTTTTCTTCTGAATTAACTATATAACTAAAATAGCATTGGTACCGACTCCATTCATGAGCATGTACTGTTCCCCTTCTCTGTCATCTCGTAATCAGAAAATAACAAAGACGAAAGCACATGTATCAGCCTGAAGTGCATCTTTCTGACCAACGCTGTGTTGAGCACTCAAATTAATTATGAAATCATGGTTCCAAAAAATTATCAAAAATGATTGGAACCGCATGCAACAAGGATTGATCGTGAATCCTAAAATGAAGCAGCCTACAAGGCTCGAGCGGTGCGTGCGTACCTGGATGGGTGCAGGAGCCGGCACTGGGGTGGCCGTGGCAGCGAGGGACGCCGACTCGGCGTCGCAGTCGACCACTGCCGCGTCGGAGTCCACGAGGTCGGGTGCGAGGGATCTGGCGATGTCGGCGTGAGGACAAGTGCTGACGACTGCGGCGCGAGGGTGAGGACGAGGTATCGCAAGGGCGGTAGCGGTGCGTGCGTACCTGGACGGGTGCAGGAGCCGGCACTGGGGTGGCCGTGGCAGCAAGGGCCGCCGACTCGGCGTCGCAGTCGACCACTGCCGCGTCGGAGTCCGCGAGGTCGGGTGCGAGGGATCTGGCGATGTCGGCGCGAGGACAAGTGCTAACGACTGCGGTGCGAGGGTGAGGACGAGGTATCGCAAGGGCGGCACGAGGGCGAGGGCGATGGCTGGCGGCGGCGTGAGGACGAATCGCGGGGCTGCGAGGCGACTGACGAGGACCGCAGGTGAAGGGATTCGTCTTTCCTTCGGTGTTGGAGAGAAGCACGGGGAAGACATCGATTGATTGGAGCCGGGATCTTCGTGCTGTGGAGGGGGAACTTCCATGTTATGACGGCTTGACGGGTGGCATTTTGTAATAGGCATCTAGGTAGGGCCCACCGTGAGTGGTATTTGCAAGGAAACGGAGCCAGCGAGCGCCGCGGGGGATGGGATCGCACGAGAGGTGCGGCAGACGGACGAAAGGCGATTGTCGCACCAAAAAAATGCCTCTCTTTTATTCTTTTTAGTTGTGGGAGATTTAGTTGTGGGAGAAGAAGGGAGGTAAAATTTTAATGGAAAAAAGGAATCCCCAGAAGGCCAGAACACCCACATCCCCAAGAGGCCAAGAGCCCAAGACCCAAATGCCCCCGCGCGCTCCTGCCTCGTGGGCACGACCACGACTGGGCTGGTCCGGGCGAACTTCACCGCCCCGCGCACCCACTCTCCCTCTCCCGCGGCGACGTGTGCTCAGGTCTTCTTCGGGTCCTTCGCCGGCGTGAGCATCACCAGGTACGCGGTACGCCCACCCCTTTGCCTTTCCTTCCCTGCTGTGCGATACTGAGCACCCAAAGTCCCAAACCTTGTACTGGGATCTGATCTAGTTATTTGGTTATGAGCACTGATCCGCATGTCTTAATTTCCTGTATCTTTGCTTCCTAATTTCCGCTCTCCATTTATATGGAAGTCCAACAATAATGCTCTGTAATTTTTTTTTGAAGAAAATAATACCCTGTCATGATAAAAGTTCTTTCACAGTAAGTTCAGGACAAGCTTACATGCGCCCGCGCCAGCTTTGAGGTAGTCACTAGTGATTTGATTCCTGTGATGCATCTATATGCAGAGATGTTGAAAAAATAGTCTTGATGTTATCCACAGCCAGTAGTTACTGTAGTTTCGGAATAGAATATATTATTATATCTGGGATGATGGAAAGAACCTAAATGAGGTGATGGAAGCATACCTCAGAAATTCATCACTCGTAGATTGTCTGAAAGCCCATCTTAAGTCATAGGATAGCACATCTAGAAATAGAGAGGTATTTTGTGAACGAAGTCAAAACAACAAATCATACCAAGTGTTGATGAACTAATATAGTTTATGACACCAAAATAATGTGCATAGTTCCATTTCTTCTGTAAAAAGGATTCTTCGATAGATCCTTCACAGCATGTGGCTGCATTTAGCATGTAAAGTTTGCTTGTTTCTTCAAAGTTCTTGGCGACAATATCTACTGTATATCACAAAGCTTACAATGAAGAGCCTTAACCATTGCAAGGCTGGAATATAGTCTAGAAAATATACAAAGGCATGGAAGACAATATACAGTTTATTTTTACATGCAGCATGTCATCAGAGTATCAATAGTCGAAACCTTTACATAATTTATGAAGCATTCCTTAAAGTTCTGGATTCTAGTTTGGTAATCTGGCATGAAAAGTTTCCACAGGATTCATGCTGTAACTTCTATCTAGGAAAGAGTAAATTTTGGGTACTCATTGGTTATGTTCAGAACATTATGATTTTTCAGAAATATAATCGGCAGAAAGTGAACTGAATCAGGGAGTGGAATCCAACATTAGAAACATAATTGCAGCAAATGCAGCAAAGCACATGATTAAATTGTTTGAGAAACTTACACAGAACATCATAACAACGCATCAGATCTGTTAGTTGTTGTAGAGTGCTAGTGCTTTGCGTCATTACGTGATGGTCGTATTCATCCAATCGAGATATTACTACGTGAAAATTTAGAAGAGAACAACAATCTCTATAACCATGTAAGCTTGTCCTGAACTTACTGTGAAAGAACTTTTATCATGACAGGGTATTATTTTCTTCAAAAAAAAAATTACAGAGTATTATTGTTGGACTTCCATATAAATGGAGAGCGGAAATTAGGAAGCAAAGATACAGGAAATTAAGACATGCTGATCATTGCTCAGAACCAAAACATATAATTCGTCCATTGACCGTGCAGAATCAGAGACATTGTCGGGAGCTGACAACTGAGTTATTTTCAGTTATGTGGAGAAGCATGCACATCTGTGCGTGAGTGCATCCAATCGCAGAGGAAGACGCTGTCGCACCTGCGACCAGCGGGCAGCGCTTTGGCGGCTGGCGGCATCGGGTGCAGACACAACGATGCGTTGAGCGAGCAGAGGGACGACGACAGAGATTTGGGGGCGGGACGAGGGGATGGGCATCGGTTGTCTCCGTCGCACACCGGGCTGACGCCTGAGAACTTTCGTGAGGTTTTCGGGTCAATACCCGAGCCGACCTGCAATCAGACGGTACACATCGCTTTCTCGGCGGATCCAACGGCTATGGCACTAACGGGCGACGTGGCGCCACCGGGTGCCCGAGCTTGGACTCTAGATTCGAAAGGTAGAGATGGTATGCATGTATTATGCCTACTAACTTGGATTGTTAAAAAATATTGGGTGTACATCTGCACACCCATGTCCTTTGTTGGGTCCACCCCTACTTGTTCTACTTAGCTGTAACAAGTAGGCCTGAATAATCTGTGTTTTTAGAGGTACCAAAATTTCCTTGTTTAAGCAGAAAATTTATGCCACCTTGGAACCTTTACATGTTAGAAGAGGTCAATCTTCGGTTTAGATCTTGCCAGAGCTATAGAGTTTGCTCCATTTTGTGCTTATAGTCATAGCCCTGTACTGGCAAATTGCAGAGCCATGAAACCAAATTATCAGTGAATAGATCAATTTGCATGCTCTCAGCCTTGTGTAACTTTGCCCATGCTGCTTGAGGCTGTGATCCTTGTTGGCTCTTGACTTCTTGAGGGATGCCAGTTATATTGATAAAGGAAGTCAAATAGGGTTGTGAACTTCCAAATCTCTAAGACTACTAAGAGAGTCTTACGGGATAATTGCTCTTGGTGGCACACGGTCACACCAGCTAACACCCATATTCTTCTGTTATTTCCTCCTCATTTTTTTTAAAGTCGACGAGAGGGACGAAAAGTCCCTACAAGATATATTACCACAGATTTCAGGACGGAGGCCCGGTGGTGAAGGGGCGTGGAGCCCAAAAGTCAGGCATGGGAGCCTTTTTTTCGAGAACGTGCTATAGCACGTGTTTCGTTAAGCAGAATAAAGGAATTTTGTTACAGACAGGGTGAACTTACGGTAATCCGAAGATTACCGAAAATCGTACCCCACACCCTTACGACACTCGCACGAGGTTGTAATTACATAAACACATAACGACAAAGGTGCTGGTTGAGCCTTGGGTTATACAGGTTTCAGCAGAGAAGAGGGGAGTAGTATTACATCTGAAACATGGAACTCCAGTATGCGAATAAGGTAGCATTTTGTCGGGGGTAGACGGTACAGCCATAGCTTCGCTGTCTCTCTGCGGGCGGCGAGCAGGCTGTCAACATTTGGTGATAGGGCCCTGAACACAACGTCATGCCTGTGTTTTCATAATTCCCAGCAGCATAGGAGAAGTTTGGTGGAGAGGGCTTCCTTGGGTACTCCATGCGAGGCTGTGGAGGTCAAAAGCTCCTGCGCCGCGGCCACCGTGTCTGGGTTCCACCCGATTCTTGTCCAGAATGTTTGAACGAATGGACACCACAAGATGATGTGGTTTGCATCTTCTCCATTGAGCCTGCAAATGTCACAGGTGTCCTCATTGATATTTGTTAGTTGGGTGAGGAGGTTGCCTTTCTTGTTCTGGAAGACCCTCAACTTTGCACTCACTTCTTAGTAACTAGAATGTGCAGCAATGATGTAGCTTTCCTTTGTCCTACCCTAGCCTGCTCTAAGTTTAAGGACAGCCAACGATTGTTCTGAAGGAGCTATAGGCCGTGTTTAGATGCCAAAAAGAGGCAAAAATTTTTACATAGTAATTGTCACATCGAATCTTTGGACGCATGCATGGAGAATTAAATGTAGGTAAAAAAACTAATTGCACAGTTTGTCTGTAAATGTCGAGACAAATCTTTTGAGCCTAGTTAGTCCATGGTTAGACAAATTTTGCCAAATAACAACGAAAAATGCTACAGGAATTTTTTCCCAAAAAATTTCACAACTAAACGGGGCCATAGTCATGTTTTGGGTGGTTCATGTTATCAAGCCACTTTATTACCATGCTCTGCTGATGTCCTTGGTCTATCAGCACTTGGACAAAATATGTAGCTCGTGACTCCATCTTTTGATGGCATGATAGGTTCTGGGAGCTATTGTGGACTTCTGTAGAGGATGTAGCTGGCGATATCGTAGTCCAGTCCCACCATCTTTCCAAAAAATACTGTCGTTTAAGAATGTTTTTGTCTACCTATAGCACTAAGGATGTCTGGGGTTTCCATGTTGAAAAATTGCTTTTCAAGATTTGTAACATATATTTAGTTGCAGTGAATGATCTTCCTTTTGATGAAAGCACTTTGATTTCTCAACAAGTTTGTCCTTGTCCATGACTGTAATATTAATGTGGGAGCAAGGACCTTCTCAATCCTGTGAGTTAAGCTTATCAGCTTGTATAGGGCAACCTCATCTGCCCCTTCTTTTTTGCGACATGAGTTATGTTGCACTGGTGAATTTTTTTTATTTTTAGCCCAAATTTGAAACAAATTTTAAATTTAACCTGGATTTGAATTTTTTTTTAAAACTAACCCGTTTGGCCCCGCCACCATGCATGGCGGGGCAATTGCACTGAACCCCGCCATGCATGGTGGCGGGGTGCAGGTGCCACGTGGCACGCTGCAGGCCAGCGTGGAAAGAAGTACCCCGCCATGCATCATGGCGGGGTACCCCTAACCCGCCACAGATCATGGTGGGGTACAACCCCGCCCATTTAAAAGGCCGGACCCTTCTTGTTTTTGGCTATCCTTCCATTCCATTTTCCGCAGCGTCCCTCTCCGCCCCAGGACCGAGCTCCCCTCCCCTCAGCGCCCTTCTCCGGCACCCCTCCCCCCTAGTGCCCCTCCCCGTCGGCTACTGACCCATCGTCGGACCTTGTCCCGGCCACCCCTTCTCCGCGCCCATCGTTGTAGTATGTTTGGTTAATGTAGTTAGTAAAGTTATATTAGTTTTAATCGTATTGATATTGTACATTATTTTTGATTTGTAAGAATTATAAGTGATATGTGTTTTGTGTTGAAATCATTTCGTGTTATTAGATGGAGGACTCGTATCGTGAGTCGATTTGGAGGAAAAAGGGTCGTCCTAGAGAGATGTACCCCGACGTGTCTTGCAAGGATGCGCCCGTGCCTCCCGAGGAACCTTTCCCTAACTGTGACTGTGGTCATCCGGCGCACGTGGGCCAGTCGAGACATCCGGATACTGCGGCACGTTGCTTCTACACATGTTATAGTTGTAGCGTAAGTAATTGTGCCCTTTGTTTTTCTTATTGGTTTCTGATGTTGTATTCGCGATGAGATAATTGAAACTTTTTTGTAGCCCTACTTCCGGTGTTTTTTCTTCCAATGGATCGACGGTCTGGACAAGTTTGACCCAAGGATTCTCCTTTTCTACCCCGGCATTGATCATTGCAAGCGTGAGGTGTTTACTCGTTGGGTTCCGCCCTCTCCTAACCCTCCTCCTATGACGGAGGAAGAGAAGGCCGTAGCATCGGCACGGCGGCTCGAGGATCCTCCAAAGTGCCATTGCGGAGAGCAAGCTGTGATAAACCCACGCAATGAACAAGAGTTCATTTGTCCTCTACGGCGTGAGGTAAGGTTTGAGTTAACCTTGAAATGTCATGTCCTATATGTGTGTTTTACTGTTTTGATTTTGTAGGATCGTGATTTTCCAAAGTGCCGTTTCGCGGAGTGGGTCTATGGTCCAAAGAGCCATTGGCCAGAGCCGGAGAAGAAGGAGGAGGTGCCAGACTGGAAGAAGAAGAGGAGGTCTATTGCGCCTCCTGTGATGTGCAAATGTGGTGTTGAAGCTAGCTACGGCCTAGTCCCTTCAGGCCTTGGGATTGGCCACTTCTGTGGCCACATGATCGATTATGACGAGGTTTGCTAGGACTGTTGACACTTAGTGCTAATGTTTTATTTTGTTTGCTTTGGTACGCTAACTTTGTATTCATCTATTTGTTGCAACAGAGCACTCAGAAATGCAAATGGGAATCATATGATGATGTGTTTAAGTTCAAGGATGAGTATAAGACAAGAGTAGCACTTCGCAAGATGAGAGGATATCCTGCAAACTACGTCACTGATTTCGTTAAGAACCATAAGAAGAAAATGCTACGACGGGCCCAAGACCTGCGTGTTCGTAACCCGGAGAGTATTGCGTGGAAGAAGTGGTATGAGAAGAAGAAGAAGGATGTAGAGGAGTACCAGGCAAGGAAGGCTGAAGAGGATGCAAGGAAGGCTACAGAGGAGGCTGAGAGAGCAGAGATGCAAGGCTTGAACGATACTATTGCCTCATTATGTGCGAGTGAGTCATTGCGTTTTTTGAAAGTCAATCTTCTTTGTTTGACTGGCAATAAAGTCCTTGCAAAGATCGTGCTAATTGTTTGCATTTTGTACTTGCAGAGATTGGATGCACCGGCAACTGGCAAGCAGATGTGGCTCGTGCTAGGTACACGGAGAATAGGACACTAAAGCGGGACGCAGGAGTTGGTGGCACCGCAAGCCGTCCGATTGTGGTTGAAGAGGAGGCCGAGCCGGAGAAAGACGACGACACCGGGAGGATAGGCGAGCTCATTCGTCTAGCCGAGGAATTGGGCTACCCTCAGGACGAGGATGCCTACGACATGGGAAGGATAGCCGAGCTACTTCATCTTGCAGAGGAGTTAGGACCGATGCCCGAGGAGGATGGTAATGCGTTTGTCGCTGGGCCTGTCAGGGACTTAGAGGAGGGTCAGGCTGCGTACCACAGCCAGAAGACACTGCTGTTCGACACATGGGGGCCAACAGACATGACTAAAGAAGAGGCCGAGTTGTACTCTCAGGCCGCGGAAGAGGCGGAGGCGGCTTACTACCGGCGTCAGGCCTCTCAGGCCAAGGCAGTCGAGGCGAGCAAGGGTAAGGAGGTTGTAGTGGAGGATTCGGAGTCCGAGGACGAGTTGCTTACGCAGTGGTGCACGCAGTTTGATTGACGTAGAAGTGTCATTGTTAGTGCCTTAGTGCTGCACGTAGGAGGCTGTCAGTGCCTTAGAAACTTGTCATTGTAATAATTTGCATTGTCACGTCTTCACGTCGTCGTTGTCAGTGTTTGTCATTTTTAGTGGCTTAGAAACTTTGTCTGGTGTAGTTTATCAGTGTTGTACTTTGAAACATGTCATTGTAATAATTTGCATTCTCACATCTTCATTCGTTCCATTTGTTGCTCCACTCACTAACATTGTTGTCTGGTTTATCAGTGCAGTTTATCAGTGCAGTTTCTGCGTTCCAGCAGTTTCAGGGGCACCCCGCCATGGCTGGGGGCAGGTTAGGGGTACCCCACCATAGCACATGGCGGGGTACCCCTAACCCGCCCCCAGCCATGGCGGGGTGTCCCTGAAACTGCTGGCACACAGAAACTCTGCCTAGATTTTGCGTTTGCAACGCGTGACAAATGCGGACATGCCATGTTGAGTCATTTGCAGCAAGTTATACGGTAGCCATGGCACGAAGAATTACGTTTACGCCAAAGATTAAACGAGTGTTACCAACTATATTAGTCCAATCGAAATAACCAAGTATAGTAGTTTTAAGATCAAGGTACTGCTGCTACACCTGCAAATAATTTAAATATTCTAGCACTACATAACTAAGATAACATGTGTCCGCCGCCTGCTAAACATGACTATTCTACTAATCGCCAGGGGTGTAGGGGTTTCGCGGTCTCCGCCGCCTCCTCGAATTCGTAGGGACCACGTTGCTTCTCCAGCCCACGTCTATGCGGTCCCGTTGCTGCCTCTCGCGCTGCCGCCTATGTCCACGCTCGAACTGCTGCATCGAGGTAGTCCCCTGCAAGCAAGCACCCTGATGAGCTACTCTAAATGTTTAGCTACGAACAGTTGAATTAAAGAAAAAGCAAAGCATAGGCACCTGTTGCTCGGCCGGTGTGTAGTTCTCCTGCTGTGTGTACTCCACCCCCTGTGTACCAATAGGAGCACCGTATAGCTGTGAGGGACCCATCTCCTTGTGACCGGTGTACTCCCACTGGTGAACGTCATCGTCGTCGTCGCCACTCGTCGTGTCGTACTGAAGTTCCTCGTCCACATCGTCCGCAACCGCTGGACCCTTCCCTCTGTCCTGCGGAGTACGAACAGACGAGGACGTAGCCCTGGTGTCGCTAGCAGAAGCAGCTACGGTGGACATCGTCTGGCTCCTCGACCACGTGGGGTTGTACGGTACGTCCAACGTCGTGTCCGCACAGCTCAGCTTCTGAGCCAACTTCTTGCAGCCCTTTTTCATTCTCTACAGGTTTAGATGACAACATGCATTATTAAGCATGAATTTTGAAGGTAATTGAGTTGTAGTAACGAATGTTGTTGTCAAAAGTACCTTGACAAAGCTGCGAAGAGGGTTGCGCTTGTCGTCCCTAGTCCGGAAAAGTTGCCTGCAAGCTTCCTCGGAGTAGTTCGACAACTGTTGTGCCTACAACATCACACAAGGTTACCTCGATCATTTTGATTGAATTTTAAAACCCTGACCTCGCTTGAGGATGTAAGTCCAAAGTACTTACCACGTATCTATTTAGAGGGGCCCTAAGAAGTTGTGTTTCCACCCTTTGCGCCTCGTCGAACGCATCGGCGATGTCATCCTCACCGCCCACATCTGCAGGCATGTTGGTGTACGGGACCATGAGATGAGTCCTCGTACTCCGCTGCAGCCATTGCAGGTACTCCATCCATCTTGCCAGGTGGTGCTGTGGAAGTTCGTTGAGGTGGCGAGGATGCCTGTGATACCAATTAAGCAAATGTGGTTCGTGCTTCACCGCCCAATCCTTTTGCGTGGTTCCAAACCTTCGATCGATCCTGCATTGACATATTGCATTAGAAATGAGGCACTTAAGTAGAATAAACAAATTGGCATCGTACTCATGCAGCTGAGCGTTGGTGGAGTACAGCGGTGGAATTCCCTGCAACCTCCCGAACTGTCTGTAAACCCTGAAAGGGTAGTGCATCTCGACCACGTGGAAGAAGATAAGTGGCCCTTCGTAAAGCCACTCGTCCCCTTCCTCCTCGCAGTGCGGACTAAGGTAGTCCTCTAGCTCCCACCTAGACCACGGTGTCCATGTTACCTGCAAAGTAAAAAAACTTAATTTAGTATTTCCGGATCAATCTCATTGATAGTGCCTTTAGTAGGAAATGTGGATTGAACTTACGTAGTTGTGTGTCAACACGTCTAGCGCATCCGTGTACTGCCTGTACCTCCTATCCAGCTCGCCCCTCACTACCTTAGTGTCTTTCCAGACGAAAAGGGCGGTGGGTCGAACGTCTTCATGCTGCCAAACCTGCAATTCACACAAACACGGTGTCACAAATCTCTTAAGTCTTATGAAGATATCAAAGTAGTCAATGTACTCACAGGCAAATACGGAGGTTTAGTAGGCCTCCCAACCGGAAACCGCTCCCAAATCCAGACTTGAAGTACGTACGAGCAGCCACCTAGGTTGGCATTGGCCGACTGCGACGACAGGCGTTACAAAGCTGACGGTATGTCCAAGCAAGGACCGCGGTACCCCAGCTAAAGGTTGCAATGTTCTCCAGTGGCTGCATAAGGATCCTCAGGAAAATCCAGCTGATGCTGTCGCCTGAGGAGTCGGGGAACAAGAAAGCGCCCAAGAAGTGCCACAACCACACCTTTGCATACATCTCGACCTCGTGATCTGGAGCACCGATCGGAGGCCCTGCACCAAAGTTCTGGGTTATCCATGACGTCGACACTCCTGAGGTCTTCCTGCAATTACAAGTAAAGCATTATTCTATAAAAATAGATGTAGCTAAAATGGTTGTATTAGTGATTTCAATGGGACGCAGATATGAACTTACTTTGTGCCTTTAACTTCAGCATCTGATGACCTCCTACCACAGAACTGCTCCACCAAGTCTACCCAAGTAGACTCGTCGACGACCCCAGTCACCGGATGACCAGACAAACTCAGACACAATATCATCTTGACATCCTGCATTGTGATAGTCAATTCCCCACATGGTGTGTGGAAGGTGTGCGTCTCCGGTCTCCACCTGCATCATTACAAGGTTCTGGTTATAGGCAAGTTGACGGCCCAATTTTACGAAAGAAAGTCAATTAACGCAAAATGCAATGTTACCTATCAACAAACGCAGAAAGTCAATTAACGCAGTAAGAAGTGCAGGGTCTAGAGTGGGGAGTGTACTGTTGTAGACCCGAACGATCTCAAGGAAGCCTGCACGACGTATGTACGTCGCGTATCGCTCGTCCCAGCTATGTGTGTGGTGCGTGCGAACACGAAGCGCACGTAACAGCCTCTGCTGCTCCGACAAGGCCTGGGCCCGGTGGTCCTTGTCGTAGTCCGCCTCAATGAGGCTAAAGCGCGAATGAGGTGCCCGCGCCTCCATCTTGCAACCCTGAACCTGCCTATTTGAAAATGAAAGTAACAACATTAATACAATTAATAACATTATAAAAAAACAAAGCCAAGTAAATTTAAAGATGAATATCATAAATGCATGTTTACTATGAAATTCGATGAGCAATATAAACCACCTCTTGTCTCGCCCACCTATGAAATCTAGCATTATGACCAGGATTCTTGCAAATGGAGCAAAGGTTCTGCGCACGTTCTTCGTCAAAGTCCCCGCCACCATACATGTCGTCGCCGTAACCTTTCATATTGTCCATGTCGCCTTTAAGTTGCTTCTTCTTCCTCCTTCCCTTCTCTACCTTCTTTAGGTCCGGATAAGGCGCGTAGTCCTCACCATAATATGGAGGCCACTGCGACTCGTCAAGGTACGGCTCGAAACTCTTCTCCCAAACTTTGAGGGTGTTGGCACGGAGATACAAGGATGACATGTATGGTGCAACTGTGTGGTCAAAACCTCTAAGCCAACAAGACGTGATCATGTGTGAGCAAGGGGCATGCATGATCTGAGGGACGTTGCAACTGCATTCTACTTTATCAAGATCGACACGGTACGTTCGCCCACCAAATCGTTCGCCGCCCAGGTTTGTGCCCCCTCTAGCTCGTACGCAGAAAACAAGCATGTCCCGTCCATAAGCCTCGGCAACCTGTTGCTTGGCCAATTCCTCAGCCTCCTTCAAATATTCGTGTGCAGCCTTCCCCCATCTTCCAAGCTCCTCTTCATTCCTCAGGGCTAGGCCATACCGCGTAACAAAATACTCATTGCACTTCCTAAAAGAGAACTCAACAATACCGGACACTGGGAGAGATCGAACGCCTTTGAACACACGATTGAAAGACTCAGAGGAGTTTATTGTCATGATGCCGTACCGAAAGCCTCCCTCATCATATGCTAATGCCCACTTGGCTTTATTTTCCATCTGCTGTTCTAACCATGCCTTGTCCGCTTGGTTGAGCATCTTCTCTAGTTCCACCATAGTCTCGTTGAACTCGCGTTCCGTACGTTTATTGCAAAGCTCCTTTAACTTGTCAGCCACCTCCTTCTTCCGTTGACGCCGCTAGAAATTGGCGGCAAAATGCCGCATGCACCAACGGTGCACTAGGGGCGGGTGCCCATCAATGTGTTCACCGGCAGCATTAAGAATTCCAATGTGACGGTCCGAAATCAGACAAATGGTGCGAGAAGGGCCAAGCACATGAACACGGAGCAGACGCATGAACCATGACCATGAATCATTGTTTTCCCCCTCCACCAAAGCAAAAGCCATTGGTACAATCTGGTTCTCTGGGTCTACAGCAGCAGCCATCATCAATGTGCCCCTGTACTTGCCGGTGAGGAACGTGCCGTCAACAAGAACAACTGGCCGATAATACTGAAATGCATGCTTGCACTGATCGAAATACCAGAACACACGGTACAGAATATGCCTCAACGGGTTCTGAAGATACAACCCTCTTGTGTATATGAACGATCTCATGCCAGGGTTGAAGTGTTCCATCGCACACAAAATGCGTGGAACCCTGTTATAGGCTTCCTCCCAGCTACCCCAGCGAATTGCCAGGGCAATTTGCTTTGCCCGCCAAGCCTTTCCATACGTGACCTCATACCCAACAAAAGTGACTATGGTCTCCTACAAGAAAGACACCGATATGTCGTTGTCCTTATCTATAAGACCCAATATACGACAGGCAAGGTACCGAGCCGTCAACTGGGGATGGTACCGTTTTCCCTCATTAGTCTGGCATCTGTGCGGCTGTTCCACTGAAGTTACCTTCCACTTACGAGCACGGGAATCCAGCCTTACATACTATGTGGAATTTTACCTCCTTGTCAGAATGTCGAACCGTGTAAGGCCTATGATGATACACAGCATAGTCCTGAAGGAACAACTTCATCTCAGACATCGTATTGAAAAGCATTCCCTTCCTCAGTATTAAATTTTTATGGTTGTACAATGATTCCTTACACATCTACAAACCCGTGTCACAAACTGCCATATGCGACATGCTGACATCCTTATAATTTGGCACACCGGTAAAGGGCAAGCCAGCCTCCCTCAGCTATGTAAGCTCTGCCGATGTATAAGAGGGTGGTGCAACGTATTGTTGTGCCTCCCTAACCCTGCTCCATCCTTCATATTCCACTCCATCATCTGGATAACTGGTGGCTAATGTGCCATGAGTCTGCATGCCATGAAGTACCTCAAGCGGTACTCCTGAGGGCATGCCACGAACTGGTGTACACATGGCAGGTGCACCTCCAGAGGGCATGGCTTCAATCGGTGCTCGCATGGCATGTGGACCTCTTTCCTCGTTTCCTGAATCGTCAGAATCAGTGCTAACATCATCACCAATCATTTCCTCCTCTGCCGCCTCCTCCTCCTCCTGTTCGAATTCGTCTACATCAAAATCATTGCTTATATGACCAACTGGAGGAGAATGAACCCGCTCCTACGTCCAATTACCATCCAAGTCCATACTCTCCATAGTTTGTTGCATCTGCATACCACAATCTCCTTGAGTACCACTGTCGAAGGACGGCTCCTCATTCTCAACATTCTCCAGCACCAACTCAGCCATACCGACATTCGAACCTTGGATGACCCTATTGTATCGGGACCACTCTGCTTGGTTGCACAAGTCCATCATCACATAGTGTGCCCTATTCCTTCCAACATCAAACCTACCCTTTAGTGTGAAAGCCTCGTCAAACTTCAAACTCAAACGGTCACATAGATCGCTGAAACTAGGGGTGCCATCAAACCATTCCAATTCTTCATACATATCCTCAAACTGGCAATCCTCTCTCCTAACACTTCCTCTGTAAAAAACTCTTACACCGTAATCCATCTACAAAACGATTTGACATCCGATTATCAACTGACCAATATGGTAGTACTAATTACTACATAACTAACTAACTAACCTTACTTACCTACCACGTAACTAACTAACTTACTAACTAAATTAACTAATAACTAATAATCGTTAACTAACTAAATAACTAATATTAACTAATAACATCCGATTAACTAATAATCGTTAACTAATAATCGTTAACTAATTAAATAATAACTAAATAACTAATAACATCCGATTAACTAATAACTAATATTAACTAACTAACTACTAATAATCGTTAACTAACTAAATAACTAATATTAACTAATAACATCCGATTAACTAATAATCGTTAACTAATAATCGTTAACTAATTAAATAATAACTAAATAACTAATAACATCTGATTAACTAATAACTAATATTAACTAACTAACAAAAAAATCGTTAACTACAAATAATCGTTAACTAACTAAATAACTAATATTAATCGTTAACTAACTAAATAACTAACTAACTACAAATAATATTAACTAACTAACTAACTACAAATAATCGTTAACTAACTAAATAACTAAATAACTAACTAAATAATTAAATAACTAACTAAATAACTAATATTAAATAACTAAATAATCGTTAACTACAAATAATATTAAATAACTAACTAAATAACTAATATTAACTAAGTAACAAAAAAATAAAAAAAATTACCGTAAACCGGGGCCGGGACGGGGTGCGACGGGCGGCGGCGCGGCGAGGTTGGCCGGGCGGCGGCGTGCCGGGGCCGGGCCGGGGTGCGACGGTCGGCGGCCGGGGGCGCGGCGGGGGCGCGGCGGCGCGGCCGGCGGGCGCGGCGGGGCGCGGCAGCGGCGGCGCTGGCGCGGGGGGAGGGGCGGCGCGCGGCGGTGGCGGCGTTGGCGGCGGTGGCGGCCGGGGGCGCTCGGGCAGGGCGCGGCAATATGACCGAGCGGGCGGGGCGCGGCCGTTTATGTCGGCCGTACCCCGTCATGATGGGGGGCGGGGTATACCCCGCCATGATGGGTGGCGGGTTAGGCATACCCCGCCACGCATCATGGCGGGGTATGCCTTTCCACGTCCCCGGGTGTGGCTGCCACGTGGCGCCTCCACCCCGCCACCATGCATGGCGGGGTTCAGTGCAATTGCCCCGCCATGCATGGTGGCGGGGC
The DNA here is from genome assembly GCA_038087645.1 of Saccharum hybrid cultivar R570. Classification (NCBI taxonomy): domain Eukaryota; kingdom Viridiplantae; phylum Streptophyta; class Magnoliopsida; order Poales; family Poaceae; genus Saccharum; species Saccharum hybrid cultivar. The sequence goes on from JAQSUU010000198.1 coordinate 7,676,147, forward strand.
CAAACGGGTTAGTTTTAAAAAAATTTCAAATCCGGGTTAAATTTAAAATTTGTTTCAAATTTGGGCTAAAAATAAAAAAAAAATTCGCACTGGTGAGGTATCAGAGGCTTTCTGTTCTGAGGTTGAAGAAAGCATTCAGAATGGCTATTTGGTTGTTTTTTATGATTCCAGATCAGTATTTGTACAAACTAGAACTCATTGAGTCATTGGTGTAGCCATGTGGTTTGGTGCTTTATCCCCTGGCATCTGAGAGACGGGTGACACTGACAATGGTTCCTCTTGTGGGAATGGTGCATCTAGGGACTGTATATAAGTATCATCGTTGGTCATTAATATGTTAATATAATGCAGTCAGGGTAGGTTCTTCACTTCTGTCATTTGTGCCCCATGTTTAGCAATTTTTGTACAATTATTATTCTATCCTGTATTTATAGGCCTTGTTATTTGCAGGTATTTAAACTATTTTCAGAGCATTAAACTGCCATCTCACTTGTTGAAATGGCGAGCATAGCATGCTTTGTGATTGTTACTCTAAGAGTTTGCCAAAATTCACTTGGCAAATATCGTGATTTGGCAACTTGCTAAAATATATGGCAAGTGAAAAAATAGACTCTCTCCGAGAGTTTGTCATTTGGACTTGGTAAAATAAGAAGAGGTCCGCCAAACGAACGAATAGCCCCGCTAAGAAACGAAGAGCTCCGCTTAAATATGCACGCGAAGCCGGATGCGCGAGCGATGCGCGCTCGCGCTCAGCGCGCAAATATGCGCATGGAGGGGGGAGATTTGCCAAGTTGCTAAAATTTGCCAAGTTGGATGCTAAACTGTTAGAGCATAATTTTTCCTGTTTTGCCAAAAATAGATGAATGCCAAGTTGATTTGGCAAACTCTTGGAGATGCTTAATAATGACATCCCAATCTATGAGGCTGAAGTTGGATCTGCACTCAAAGTATGTTTCTTTCAATACACTCCTTCTAGGATTAATGTTGTATCAGCCGAGATTCGTTTCTACGATATTATGCTGTATCTGTGGCGATAATAGTTTGCACACAACCATATGCTAGGATTTCGTTCACTTTTCCATTCAGTTATCATGGTTTCATGATTAGTGTAGACATGATTTGTGATGTTTGTTTGCTGCTCATTGTGATCCTTCAATTTACTTTATCTGGCAGAAAGAAGGTTTAGCTCATCAGCATCAGTTCATTTTGCATGCTGCATTGGATGTTGTTCAGGACCTTTCATGGACTACTAATGCAATGTGAGCGGTGGACTTTGTCTGCCATCTGTTTATTTTTAACTTCTTTGTTTCTGGCTTCACATAATTTGTTCACCAGTTTCTGCATTTTTCAGGTTTTTGAGATCAGTTGATAGATTCAGTGACTTTGTCATGTCTGTATATGTAACTGCTGGTCATATCCTTGTACTATGATATCAGTCAATTTATAGAAGTCATTTCAATTTATATTCTAAAAAAAAACTGGAAACTTAAAGAAGTTAGATAGTGATTAACTGATTATTCGATTTGCACAATCTTGACAAAGATCATCATTTTCCCTGTTCACAGCCATGGACCATTTGCTTCACATGGTTGTATTTATCATCAGTGCTGCAGGCATTATGTCCTGTTCTATCTTCCTTTCAATATTTCCTCTGTCCTAGAGTTTTTGCTTCCTTGACAAACATTGCTGGCACATACCAGATTTATGTTGCTTCATGATTCACGAAGCGATGATGGAATAAAGAGTTTCTTTCAGGAGGTCCATGAACTTTACATGAAGGTTAATAGTCAGATATAGTTCATGCCTTTTGCTGGCTATTACTCTGTGACGACTGTGCGATATTACAAAAATTTCCACCTGGATCATTGGATATCTTTGTTTTGCACAATCTAATATTCTTCATCCTTTCCTTCTTCTGATATAACGGAGTTCTCTTTGTCAATCTTTTGTTGTGCAGATATTCCTCAATCCACTCTACTTGCCTGGTTCTCGCATCGCATCGTCCCATTTTGATACCCCAAGGTCAGGACGCTTGCAAGGAAATACCTTTAGCATGCACTTCGATGAAGACCCTGTTGTGGTGGTCCTTGTCTTTCCTCCCATTTCATTTCATATATTCTTGTTAGTCAATGTCTGATACATGCTGAACTTCTCCATAAAAAGATGCAGTCCGAGTCATTTTTTTTTGCACTCTGATAAATTCAGAGCACTGTACAAGAAAACTTCTGTTTCAGCTATTCTCTTTAGTCGATGGTGGGTATATCCTGAAATGTGTTATATCAAAACAAGGCTTGTTTCAGCTATTCTCTTTGTAGAGCGTTGCACGAAGCAAATCTTTAGAAATGTCTTGAGCCTTTGAAGATACAGTATATCTTTCTGAAGTATGATTTTGCTGATTTTTTTTATTTTCACCTACCTGCCATTTTTCTACCAACCTTTTGAAAATTACCATGGTATCTTCAGCAGTGCCATGCCGAGAAATGGAGGCGGTGACGCCGTGACGCCTTGCAACCAGTAACGGAGCACTGTATCAATTTCAGCAGTCAGTCCAATAATTTGTGCACGGCACATAAAATCTGTTCCAATTAAAGGCCCATTAGTCACTTGCGCAGCTTTTACGATCTCTGCGCCGACGCCGCACAACTGCCTAGTAATTAGCGTCAGTTACTACAAGGATGTGGCATGTGAGCTGCTTCCTTTCCAAGTGCAGCAGCAGCGATTGAACTGCTCTCCCAAGTCCCAAACCCCGCGATCGTGCAGCCGTACGCCCCCATCAACCATCGACAGACGACAGGTGCGCCGTGCGGCAGTAATGCGCTTGCCGCGCTGCCCTGCTCCTGCAGTCCTGCTCCAGCCGCGGCGTGTCTGTCTGATACTCCCTCCGTCCGGTTGATTGTGTAATTATGGGAAACGTGTCGTTCAAACTGTGTCAACTTTGACCAAATTTATAACAAAAAGTATTAACATTTATGTCTCAAAATAAATTTATTATGAAAATATATCTCATAACCAATCTAACGGTACTTATTTTGTCTCATAAGAGTTAGTATTTTTTTATATAATTTAAATCAAAATTTGCTATGGCTGATTTCTCGGGATGCGAGAATTGCACATTCACTGGGACGGAGGGAGTACCTAAATTCACCCCTAAATTCTACTATGCAAAAAGAAGATTATCTATCACATCAAAATATAGGCATATATATGGAGTACTAAATGTAGATGAAATCAAAAACTAATTACACAGTTTTGTTGTACTTTGCGAGACGAATATTTTAAGCTTAATTAATCAATGTTTAGACAATTATTACTAAATAAAAACAAAATTGCAACAGTATAGCACAGTAAATCGGGACCGCCCGAATCGGCATCTAAACACGCCCTGAATCCGCGGGCAGCTCGCCTGGCTTATCAAATCGGCACCGGATCCGGGGCAAGATTTCACTGGGATTTGAGGGTGGCAACACGTCATGTTCGCAGGCACATCGGAATCCAGTCCAGCCACTCGGGGCGGGGCCAATAACTGCTCACTCACTCACCATCGCTACCACACGAGTCACCATTCCTGTATCCTGATACCGAAGAACAACAACCTAGGAGCAGAGCTGCCAAAAAGCCCAGGACTTGAGGCTCATCTCACCATCCAGCGGAAGTGACTAGTGAAGGCCGTGCCCAACGCACCACGTTGACGTGCTGCCCCATGTGCCACGTCCAAGCCAGCACTCCAGGTCAGGTAGATTGATAGCTTCGCAGGCTGTCAATGCTGCCTGCAGAAGAGCCGACCTCTTTGACCGACAAAAGATTAAGGCTATGGCTGGAGCATGCGCTGTGGTGAGGAGGCACCCAAACGTGACATCACCTTCCTAGTACCACGCTCAGCCGAGGATAAAAAACAGCATGCACCTGCCCAACTTACGTGACTCGTCGAATTAGCCTGCATTGAGAGAATTAATAAACCTTGATTGCCTCGATCTACGTGGCGCATACTTTTAGGTGAGGCTAATGCCCATGACTGCCCGCGTTGGGCATGCCGAGTGCCCTCTGCCTTTGAGACGCTGGGATGAGATCACTCGTCATGCATGGCATGGCTGGATTGCAGTTCAGGATTGGAGCCGAGGAGGCGAGGGGGATGCAAGCCGTTGGAGATTCGGTGACGGATGGCAAAACATGGCGTCACTGAAAGAGCCCGATCTCCGGTCCAATCCAATCGCAGTGCGGCGAAGCATGCATGGGATGTCGGGGTCTCTTTGTGCGGGTGGATCCTGCACTGTTGCAGATCGTTATCTCGCCCGATAAGTACGGGCACTATCTTCGCCAATGGAAGGGGCAGCTAGATTAGCGAGTCACGTCAGCGAGGAGGCAATCACACCCCCAGCCCAGCTTATTTTCGCTTTCGTCTTCTCAAAGTGGATTGTCTGCAACTGCAAGTTGCAGCAATTGGTCTCTCTTTGAGGCTGTGTTTAGTTGCACCTGTAAAATTTTTAGAAGCACAGTAACACTTTCGTTTGTATTTGACAATTAGTATTCAATCATGGGTTAATTAGGTTCAAAAGATTCGTCTCGTGATTTACAACCAAACTGTATAATTAGTTATTTTTTTACGTATATTTAATGCTTCATACATGCGTCCAAAGATTCGATGTGACGGAGAATCTTGTAAATTTTTTGGAAGTTCGAAGGAACTAAACATGCCCTGAGTCTTGAACAAAATATTGAATGAGATGCTCACCTTTCAGAATGTCAGTCACAGTCAGTGATGTTAGCCAGTACAGTACAAATTCTTTTTCTTTTTGAAGGAGAGCCTCCTGGATTGAATTACTATTGATGAAACAAGATTATCGAGAGATTGGTTCTGTCATCAATATTTTCTTTAAAGAAGTTATTACCTTATGATGACGAAGACACCAGAGAATAAGAAACTCTTTGTATTTTTTTTAAGCCTCTCATCTGGGTACAACACACATCCACACACACCACACTCATACCACACATGCACGACCAGACCTACAACTACACACAGAGTAGAACCAGACCTACAACTACACACAGAGAGAGTAGAAGACCACGTCCTTCTAGATCACCGAAACCAACGTAGTTTCGTAGGCGACGGGAACATCGCAGTCCTTTCGTGGCACCACGCGAGACGAGGCTGTAGATTTTTATTCTGGGAGCTAGTCCCGGTGAGAGACGCAGGTCGATTCCGGGAATCGAACCTGCGCCGGCTGCGTGGCCACTGCCGCCGCTAGCCACTCTCATCAGTTTGTGTTGTTGTTTCCGGTCCTGTCTAAGGACTTGCTTCATCTTCAGTTCAGAGCTCCCTAGAGTGGTGTGTGCCATTTTACCAAAAAAACAGCACACAAATCGAATGAAATTCACATGTTCCAAACAAGGGCCGGAACTCATCTCCCGTGACGTGAACCTGTTAGTATTCGAGAAGAACTCCAACATCATGGTCTGGACTCCGGATCGGCTCATCAGATGCTACTTGCCTCCACTGACTGACGCCTGAAAAACCCGAGGGCGACACCTCGTTTTGTCTCTCGGCGATAGAACAAATGATGCTGGCTTTTGACGGACGGGCGCGAGGCATGTTGTCACAACAAAATCTTAGCGTTTTCCATGCCAGAATCGCTGGAAAAGACCTCTCGTCATTCGTCGAGGGTGGCCGCCGTGGAACACTACCATCACTCACCTGACAGCAGCATCGATCGTCGTGGATTCGGTCCTCCGGATCTCGGAGTAGACCGACCGCAGAGAGGAGGACACTCCGCAGTGGGGAGTTAACTGCATGCACGATGGCGAAGGCGAACGCCAGCAATTTGTCTGAGGGGCGGGTAAGATCGTAGGAAGATTGACGCCGACGAGATCGCTTCTTTTGACGATCTGGGCGGGCAGGCTGACGGTGAAAAAAGCTTGTCCGCTGCGTATGTACACACGTCCAGTTGTGCAATTTTCCTGGCAGCAGTTGCGAAAAGCAAGACACGCAATGCTACGAGTTTGAATGGTCCTAACTAGTTTGAATGATCATAGCAACTAGCAGGTAGCAAAACGTACAGTGAAATAAAGCACATGAATTCAATTAGAGCAAGTATAATAAGGGGTTGTAAGTTGGCTAAATACTGAGGTGGAGGAGAGAGAAGAGGAAAAAGAGGAGAAGCGGGTTGTAAGCTTACAATCAACTTAGACATAAGAATAAAAAAAAACTTTGTGTGAGAGACAAGATGAGCCATGTATTACCAGTGAAGAGCTAACTACTTAGACGCGTGAGCTAAGAGAAGGCTATAATGAATATTACAGCCAGCAGGCGGGGTGTATTATTAAGCTTGCTCTTACGAAGCTGGGCAGGCCAAGGTTGCGATGTGAGCATCTGTTCAGTACTCCATCTGTCCCGTTATTTATGTCGTTTTGGCTTCTTACCAGGTTCATTTAAATGTGTGTGAATGTGGTCACTACGTTGGTCCAGATACTTGCCAAAAGCTGCGAATGGAGACATTAAATTTCACTGCCAGAACGACAGTTAAACGGGGACAGAGGGAGTACTTCAATGCAGCAGTAGTCCTTGAGAAAAGTCGTCAGGTCTCTGGTGCATACTGTTGAGCATTTTTCTTGCAAGTGCTGAGCTGCTAACAAAAAGAAAAGGCTGCCCAACTAGGGTTGTAGATTCTCGATATCACCTCCGATCCCTCCAATCCTATCTCCAGACTCCAGAGTGACTTTGCTAGAGCTGGACTGGAAGCAGATTTCTGATTTTATAAATGAATATTTTTGCAGGCCCACAAATATCCCTAGCTATAGACATGATGATCATTTGGATTTTGGAGCCATCATTCACACCTCCATTTGCCACCTTCATTTTTCCGCGGGGGTTGCCACTTTTGCCACTCTTACACTAGCTAGGATCTATGAGAATTGCAGGAGGTTGTAGGGCGACGGAAAAATCCGGGGCAGCAGCGCGGTCAAAAGTTGCATCATCCATGATACTAGTACAAAAAGTTGGCAATGATGTCCACTCGGGATCAGAGCCCTCCTCCTATGACACAGTCACACAGACGATGATCCAGGATCGGCAGAAGATACTCAAAGCAAAGGTCGTTGTTGGGACGCCCCTGAGATAGAAACCTTTTTCTCCAGCGGCCACACGGTCGTCGTTGCCTACCGTTGCCGTGTGGTGGCGCCCATTCTCGTTGAAGCTGAAAACAAACGCCTTTTGCACGCAGCGTCAAGTTGTCGCGTGGCGACTGGCGAGACGCGATCGAAAGGGATATCGGCGGCGCGGCGCCTCCTTTCCGGTCTCTCTGTACTGTCTACTGTACGTACACGGGCACACGGCGATCGGCGATCGGTGATCCGGCCAGCGAGATGCGGCGGGTCTAGAGTCTAGACGGCTTCGTGCTCGCCTCTTCCAGCACCCGTCACGTTGGCCAGGCAGCCATCCCTGGACTTGTATAGCAGTACCAGTGTACCACTGTACCATCTTGGCACGATCATCACGGGGGGGCGTAACACGGGACGTGGTCCGGGGCTAGCACGTCGTTCGGTTCCTTGTTCACCAAATCCGGCCGGCGCGCTCGATTGCGGAGTTGAAAGCCGATTCGATCCGGTGAGCCTCACGTTCTAGCTAGTAGGCTTGTGGCCTTGCCTTGGCGTCACGCACCATGCGGACGAGAGACCTCCGGTGCGGTTTCGTCGAGTCAAAGGCACACTCATGTCATCTAGATGCCCCCACCCAACCGCGAACCAGGCCGGGGTCGACCGGTCGAGAGAAGAAGATTCGTTGCGACCCATAGCAGGCGTGTATCGCATGGCTGTTGGCTGCGGACGTACATGCATGCGGCAACCGGCTAGGCCGCCGCGGCGCCGCTTTGGCATAGTTTTAGGACTACTTCTGCGTGCAAAAAAAACTACGACGACTTTGTGCTTACATGAGTACGTCGGAACTGATTCCACACGACTTCTTCATTTTGTAAAACTTAGCTTTTTTTAGCTACTTCAAGCCGTGCGTGCATGTATTTCTTCTTGGAACACATAGTTATCGGTTGGGGTGCATGCATATGCATGAGCCACATACACATGCTTGATTGCCCGTCAATGTATAATACTCGCTCTGGTCATCCAGTATACATGACCATTTCTTGATGATGAATAATCCTAGATCATCTTTAAACGTAACGATATGTTTTAAGCTTTTCATATCGTAGTGTCTTTAAATTATTTTGTTAAGATTTTTTTTACGTCAATCCCACTTCCAAATTAGAAATGCTCATGCAGACATCAATAAAGTCAAATTTGAAAGATTCAGTTTCATCAGTTGTCTCTAGACTTGTCCCACATTCTTAGGCCAGTCTCAGTGGAGGTTTCATGGCTCAGTTTCCAACACACTCGTATTTTGGTATAAAACTCTCTATTTTCATGAAACTTTCATCATCTCTCTCTTCATCAATACAGTGTCATGTCAGCATATTTAATGTCTATGAAACTCTATGAAACTTCCATTGAGACTGACCTTATAGCAGGTACGTAAACTTTCAAACTGCATATTTAAGACTTTAAACTTGTATCAAGTTTTTAACCAGCTCCAAAGCAACCCAAGTTGCCTACATGGCATGCCACCATGGCGCCTGCTAGCTTGGTGATCTTGGGAGTCATATACTCATATTTTCATCTAGTTTTAACTTGTTGAATATTTCACAAACATCGATGATCGGAACTCACACCGAGGAATTCGTTAAAAATGTTCTAAGGGCACTCTCAATACAGAAACCACCATAGTTTCCACGGACATTAATTGTACTGTCACCTAAGCGTTTTGCTGATGTGGCAAGATAGTTATTGAAGAGAGAGAGCAAAAATCACAGAAACCGAGTCTAAGTTAGAAACCATATCTACACGAGAACCAAGACATGAAGGGATGCGATTGGTAGAGAATGGAGAGAGAATGTATGTGATTGGGTAAAAATTGTTCCGTAGAAACTATCTATTGGGACCATGGTTTCTATATTAGTGTCTATAGAAATTAATAGATATAGAAATTATATATAGTTTCTAGTATTGGGACTGTCCTAAGCCAAGAATTAGGAGCATCTTCTCTCACCAACCATGTATGCACCAAAGCTGAGATTTGGCCCTGATATACATGATAATCTAGAAGAAAAAACTTCCCGATGCATACGGAAACTCAATTTTATAAGATCGACCGATCGAAGGAAGTAGCTTGTATAGAGCCTAAATCCCTCACGAGAATCTTAACATAAATTTATTCTATCTAGTAAAAGCATTCATCCAAGCACTTCTTAGGGCGTGTTTGGTTTACGCCTCTTAAAGTTTAGTCACCTAAACTAGCTCGTAAAATTTAGTCAACTCCTGTTTGGTTTGGTGGACTAAGAGCATCTCCCGCAGTTCTCCAATACCTTACCCTATCCCCGTAAAACTGTCATATTTGGAACAACTATGCTTTTTTCTTGCTCTAGCAGTTTCCCAATACCTCTTTTTTTTTGTAGCCACCAATATTTCTCTCATCTCCTCTTAAACAAAGGGAGAGATACAACTCCCCTAATACCATGAGGACTATCTTAACTACAACTTTTCAGCAATATTCTTTCTTACACTCCTGTGGGAACCACCTTCTATATTGGTATTGAGTGAGATATATTGGGGTACTGCTGTAGCAAATCCCCCAATAACGACAAAAGGTGATATTGGGCTACCTAATACATGTATACTCCCTCCGTATAGGATTTAGAAGTCGTTTTGGACAAGGTTTAGGTCAAACATTGGAAATATAAATCATCAATAACTTTTAAGTTGTTGAGTTTGCAAATGTAAAAATTATATGAATAGAATAGATTTGTCTTGAAAAATACTTTCATAAAAGTATACATATATCACTTTTCCATAAATATTTTTTATAAAAACAAGAGGTCAAAGTTGTGTTTTGGAGACCGTGTTGCTGTCCTAAACGACTTCTAAATCTGATACGGAGGGAGTATTGGGGAAAGATTATTAGGGAATTGCTGGAGATGCTCTAAAAGAGACTAAAAGAGGACTTTTAGTTAGTGTGTTTGGCTGTAAAGTGACTAAAAAGTGAGGCAGCCTGATTAAAAGGTGGGGTTTAGTCCCATTTAGTCATAGTGTTCGAGTAAAAGTGACTAAATTAGACTAAATTTAGGAGTTAAGGAGTGAACAAACACCCCCCTTCCTCTATTTTGGAGCAAATTTCTGGAGCCTTGGCAGCAAAATATATTTGTTGAATTTCCCTTCAGCGACACCACCTTTTTTATTGGCTCCAAGCAGCCCAGATCGTCCTGTTCTTCAGTTCTTCGGTTTTTATTTCAGCAAAATTTGCCGGTGTCTTGTCGAAGTACATATAGATGGTGTGAGAGACAAAACGGTCATGCATCCGTCATGTTCGAGTTGACGGAGAGACGGTGCCAAGTCTCACACATACCATCCAAAGCAGCTACTCACGTCCCGGTGGCGTACACGGTACACGTACAAAGACAACACGGTTCCTCCACCACGCACAGTTTCGATGGCGAGCATATCCTTCGAACGATTCATAGCAGAAACAACGGGCCGGGCTTGGCTACTAGCTGCAGCTTTTTCCATGTCCATACAACTAGGCAAGGGCCCTGGTCCTCACGTAAAAAAGTAACGCCGGCGATGAGCACATACGCGCATCTGCAGCAAAGATTTGCAGTACGGCGTGATTTTCGCCGTGCGCGTCCGTGAAAAAGGTGGATTCAGAATTTCAGATACATGGATGAGGTGTGCGGCCAGGACGATGACGGCGATCGCGCCGTACGTGCGCCCTTCCACCACCAACAGCTTTACCGTCTCTTGGGTTCCACCACCAATAGCAATTGTATACGAATACGACACAGCACATATCAATGTTTGGAACATCTGTTGTCAAGCAACGGAAAGCTAGTTATTGCAAATGTTTCGTGTTATTCTTTTAGAAAGTTTTTTTTGAAGAGGTTTCGAAGAGGATCTGTTTACCCCAATTGAGCAATTTAAGGATAACTATCACTTGATTTTTTTAACCTTATATAAAATAAAAGGTCTAGATCAAACTATCTTTTTCCATCTTATCTTCTTTCATTCTTTTTCTTCCTCCGCCCGCGCCTGCACCAGATGTTCGCCCCCTGACCCTGACGCCTCCCCACTTAGCTTCGACGGGTCCTCCGCCGCCGAATCCGCCATTAACCACCACGGCCTGGCTCTCTAAATCCATTGGATGTGCCTCCGCTTTGACATATTCTTCATCTCCGACCAAGATCCCCCGTCGCCACCTCCTCTTGTCTGGATCTAAAGACACCACGCTACCTCCAATCACCGCCACGCTAAGCCGATGGAGGTCGTCAGACTATCTCTGTCGCGCCCCGCCCTTGTCCCGCCCAACCAACTTCCCCTGCTGCCCTGTTAGCAGTGCCACCGCCACCTCGCCCCACGCCACGCCCACCATCGTCATCAGGCCAGTCTCCCCCCAACAATCCTTCTAAGCCCACCAAATTCAAGTAAGGCCCCCAAATCCTCAACCCTAAATCTAATCTTGCCGGAGTTAGAGAAAAAACGGCGTAGCATTTTTAGATTGTACAGAAAAAATCGAGTGAGAGTAGGACTTGAATCACTCGAGTGATTTTAGCTTTATTGTTTGAAGGAGTGGGAGTACAAGCCAAAAGCCAGGAAATGAAACAATAGCCCAGCTATTGAGCTGACTTTTGAAAAGCTAGGAAATTGGCTCCTGAGTAAATGAACTAAAAGCTAAAAAGCACGCTAATAGAAGCTTTTTTGGGTGTCCGCGTGTGTTGAGAAGGTAAAAAATCATTACAAAAGTCAATAGTAAAAAAGCCAACAGCTAGAAGGTAGAAAAACCAACTTTTGAGCCAAAAGGCTAAAAGTTGCAGCTCAATAAATAGACCCTTAGCGCGCTTCAGTACTTAGAGCATATTTAGATGCTACGGCTAAATATTAGCTAACTAAAAATTAGCCAGAATTAGCTCTAGCTTATCCAAACAGAGGGACAAATAGATAGGCTAATTTTGTAGCCAAATCTTTAACTACTAGTTGTTGGCCAACTAGCCAGCTCACTCTAGCTAATTTAGACTTTTTTAGCTCCAACTAGTAATTAGCTCCGATGATCAAACATGCCCTTAATCTTTTTGGACAATCAATGGATATGATATAATTGGTGTCTTAACCCCAGCGAGGGCTCAAGTTAGGTTAAGGTTTATAGGTCTACCGTCGAAGAGCCCTATTACTTTCATCAGTGAGGGGGACTAGGAGAGGTCCAAGGAAAGTGTCAAGCTTACTAAGATGGATAAATAACTTGCGAAGGCAGTTTGGCTAATCGGCGGCGGAGGATGCCTGATGCGTGGGGTTGAGGCGTGGGAGCAATGACAACATATGGTGACGGAGATAGATGGAAGAGCCCAAGAGGTTGCCACAGCCGCGGCTACGGCGAGGAAAGTGAGGCCATTGCCTTATTGGAGAAGAAAATAGGAGGTAAATGTCGGAGGCCTGAGATCCTGTTCGGCTGATTGGAAAAACGACTGATGCTGATGCTGATACTGATTTGTTATGAGAGAAAAATACTATTATTTTACTGAAACAGTACGGCTGATAAGTACAAGTGAACAGGGCATGAATGGCTAAAAAATATATCGGGTGGTAGTAGCACCCTCTAAAACCCCATTATCGCGATACATACACACTCCAAAATGAATGTACTTGCTTGCACTAGAGCCCGTCAGCCTGGTCCGGAGCAGGACAGACACTACACGTCCTTTTTGTAGGAAATCGGGAGACGTCCTGCCGGAGCAGCCCCTGAATCAGTGACGCGATCGCGTCCTTGTACAATCCGGAATCCTGGTTGGGGCACACTAGCTGACTAGCCACTCCGCTTATACAATGCCTCCCCCTGGCTACCTCCATCGATACTGTAGCTGATACCATCCCAGCCAGAGTGGTGGTACTGACTCTGGTACAACATGGAAACAGTAGCGTGGCAACGATGCCAGCGCGTGGTCTGCATCTGCATTGCCTGCGACTGCTCCGCACCATGACAAACAAAACGGAGGAGCGGAGCGCGACATGAATGCTGAATCCACTGGGCTGTGCGTGTTGCTGCGAGTCCGCGACGCCCCCGCAACAAAGTTCTCCGACGACCCCTACAACCTACGGAGCGGCGGAAACCAGAGATCGCCCATGGGCCTCGCGATAAAAATTGCGAGAAGCCTTTCTCTGACAATTCCGGTTACCTATTTGCTGGAAACAAGCTTGGTTGGATCCATGCATCCACCCAACAAGGGTACGCACGCAATGTGCGTGTGTGTGTGCTTGCCCGGCGCATGCGGTGCCGTCGAAATCACGAGGAGTTTGGCGACGACGGATCATCTTTTTCCCGGCGGCATCGAAAAAAAAAATCTTTTCCCGGCGGGTTCCCTCTGTCCTGTCCAGATTGCAAATATTTCGCGCACCGCTCACCGCCCGGGGCTGGGGATTTGCCGGATCGATCGGGACGGGAGGAAGAGAAACAGAGGCGGGACGTTACCGCGCGGGTGGCCAACGAGCGGCGGACACGGCGATCGACCCGTCGGTCTCGCGCCTTGGCGTAGCCTGGTTGGCCTAGTGCCCCGTACGTCCGTGCCGTGATCGGTGTGAGACTGTCCACACCGGGTCCGATACCCGGTCCGCTATACCAGATAGCGGAGGAAATATGCCTACATCGGGTACGCCACGGACCACGGTATGCGCGAGCTTCCGCTACATTTAGCTTATATCGGGCATGTGGTACAGGCCGATGGCCCCATCACTCGTGAGACAGAAAGCATGTGCGGGAAAGAGGAGAGAGTTGAGCACATGCACGGTAGGCCCCACTATTTCAAGGAACTAAAAAAATATTATAACTTACAAACCAAAAAATCAAATTAAATTCCGATTACACTATTGAATTCGTTTCAATAAATCCTTCGAAATAATATCTCACATGAATATATTTAGATAAAATTTATAGAGAATGACAAGTGCGGCCGTTGTTGGTAGTTGGTATAGAATATGAGATATATAGGATGATGGGTGTGGAAAAAACATGTATAGATGAGAGAATCTTGATCAGGATGCATAGAGGAAGAAAATAGAGGTAGATGAGCGCGACAGTGTAAGGACTGAGGACTGAGGCGCAGCGCAGGCAGCGCCGAGCGCCAAGCCAAGCGCCCAACCAACAGCCGAGTGCCCGGGTCCGGCCGGGTACCGGTACCGGGTACGGCCTACGGGCGGCACGGTTACGCTGAAAACCTGGACGAAGAAGTAACGTGGGGTGGGTGACATAAGTGCAGTAGTGGTGACGCCGTGGTACTGCGAGTCTAGTACCCCAGGCTACCAGCACCACCGTCCACCGCTGCGCGCTGCGCTGCACGGCAGCGGGCAGCGCAGCGCAGGCATCGGATCCCCCACCCCACCCGGTCCTGCCGCTGCGAGTTCCGACGAGCCGCGGTGTACCCACAAGCGAAATCCGGGGCGCAGTGCGGTGCGGCCCGGTGGCTACTGGCTAGGCTAGCCCAAATGGAGTGGAGGTGGAGCAGCGGCACAGCGCCCTACTGCGTGGCTACTGTACTGGCTAACGCGCCCCGTTTTCTTTCCCTTTCCTCTCTGAAACGGCTACGCGCTGGCTGCTCATCAATTCCGGGGCTAGGCCGCGAAGCTTTTCACCAAAAGAGAAAGGGACGCCCACACCCTCAGCCCCTCACTCACATTGTCACGTACTACTACAGTACAACTGTACAACTAGGGGCACACACCGAGAGAGAGAGACTGTGTGCCTATGCGGCGATGCCTATGCCTAGCACGTTAGAGTCGTACAGTGCAGGGCTACGTGTGGTGCGGGCTGCCGTGCCAGCACTGCTCTCCTGCCCCCTCTTTAGACTGTCCGCACTCGCGTCCGGTATCCCATCCTGCAGTACGTGGATACCGGACGTAGAGGCTGCAGCGGGTCCTCTACCCTTGTCCGCCATCCTAGAGGAGCGCCGTTCGTCCGCCATATTTGGAGGAATAGCGGGCGTCCACTATGCCCTACGCGGGGCCCGCCGCTCGCCCGCTCGCCGTCTGCATCGTCGGTCGTCCTCCACCGCAACACCCGCGCGCGGCTTGCCCTGACCAGGAAGAGGAGAGAGAAGGGGATGGCCATGGAGGTCCGCCGCGGACGCCACCTCGTCGGAGCCGTGCTCGCCGAAGCCGCCCCAACGTCGAGATGCCGAAGCCGTGCCTCCCCGCGTTCGGCGAGGGAGGAGGAGTGGGCCGCCGGGCGCGAGATGCGGAGGCGGAGGCCGCCACGGCCACCACGAGATGCCGAGGTGCGCCTCGGGCTTGCAGGGAGGGCTCCGGCGAGGGCTCCGCCGCCGGATCCGGCCCCACCACGTCCTCCTCGGCCTCCCCGTCCCCGGCCACCTCCTCGGCCTCACCGTCCCGGGCGTGAGCTGCCGCGCAGGGCGCACCGCCTGGGCGCCGCCCGCGCCCGCTCACTCCAGCAGCGCGGACCCGCCATGGCCGCCCGAGCTCCACGCCGAGGCCTGGACGAGCTCCGCCGCCCGCCATGGCCGCCCGAGCTCCGCGCCGAGGGCCGAAGCCGTGCCATGGCCGCCCGGGCGAGGAGCAGGCGAGGCGGAGGGGGAGGCGGAGGGAGCAGGGGAGGGCCGGCGGCGGAGGGAGCAGGGGAGGTGCCGGGCAGCTCCGGCTCCGGCTCCTGCCACCGTGCGAGGGAGCAGGGGAGGCGCGAGGGAGAAGGGGAAAGGACAAGGAGAGAGAAGAGAGAGGGGAGAGAGAATAGGGAGGGAGGGTGGCGGGTGGGAAAAAAAAAGAACAAAAAAAAACTGACGCGTGGGTCCCACTGATATAGAGTAGAGATATATAGGATGGATGAGTGCGGAAGAAAGTGATATAGAGGAGAGAATCTCGATGACCAGGACGGAATATTACTTTTACGGGATGAATTTAGAGTACTGCAGTACGGTAGTCTTATAAACAGAGCAAGGGCAGGCCGACGAGGGAGCCCCGGCGCTTGTTTCTGCCCAGCTCACTAGTCACTCTCACTCCCCGCCCCTCCTCTGCTCGGTGCCTCTGCCTTGGCCCTTGGCTATATATACGCGGGCGCACCAGTCCAGCAAGCAACAATAAAGGCGGGTGTCGAAGAGGACGGTAGGAGGAGCTTTGGACGGAGCGAGAGAGCCGAGAGGGAGAGCGAGAGGAATTAATGGGTGAGGAGGCCAGCAGCAACGCCGTCAGCGCGATGGAGGCCGCCACCAACGCCAAGCCGGCCAAGGAGAACGGCTGCTCGCCGGCCGTGACGGAGGCGGCGGCGGAGGCCGTAGCGGCGGCGGTGGCCCAGGAGGAGGCGGCCCCCGTGGCCGCGGCGGCCGACCCCCGGCTGCAGGGCATCTCCGACGCCATCCGCGTCGTGCCGCACTTCCCCAAGCAAGGTGCGCCTTGCTCGCTCCTCGATCTCCACGCTCTCTCCGGTTAATTATGCTGCTAGCTAGTAGCGCTGATCGATCTTTTTTTTTTTTGCTCTGCATGCACCGTTGGGGGCCGGGCTGCTGGTGGTGCAGGCATCATGTTCAACGACATCACCACGCTTCTGCTGCGCCCCGGGGTGTTCAAGGACGCCGTCGACCTGTTCGTCGAGCGCTACCGTGGGATGCGCATCGACGCCGTCGCCGGTAATAATCTGCAGAACCCGACGGAAACCTCTCCTCGTCCCTCGTCTCGTCCGTCCCCCTCTCTGCCGACTGGCGACTACTCTCTCTCTCTCCGGCGGTCCGTGCCTGAAGCGGCACGTCGCTGTCCCGCGCGCGTGCAGCCGCGGGGGAGAGCTGAGCTGTGGGCAGAGTTCTGAGATTCCGTAAAATCTCTGGGGTAGATCTCCCCTGGTCCTTTTGCTCCCCCGTGCTTTTGTCGCCGCGCGCGCCCGCACCTCGGCACCTGCCCTGCGGCCGGGTCCATCCGCCGTCCGCTGCTAGGACTACGCCCGTCGAGATCGAGCCTGCTTTCCTCGGGAGGATCGTATCATAATCGCCCCACTAATCCTCCCACGCTACTGTGGCTGGATTTGCGTTGCGGCCAGCGCCGCTGCCATATCCATCCGTCAGGTGCAAAGCTGACCCTAAAGCCGCAAACGGATAATAAATGTGCGAGATCGTGGTGGACCGTCGTCGCTGACAGCGGGGCCCTTCTCCTTCCCGTGTGCATGTGCCCTCCGTGGACCGTGGTCGTGGAGCGTTCCGTGTGGCTAACCTCGTCTGCCGCCTGCCGGTGTGGTTTGAGTGCACGCTTGGCGTTGCCAGTGCCAGCCGGCCCTGTTGCCCGCCTGCCTGAACCGGCCGGCGAACGGGCCACAGGGCGTGCATGCGTGTGTAGCAGAATGTCTGGCGCAGCGTACTCCCTCCGTCCGTCCTCGGCACATGACCTGGGCGGGCGCGCCTTTCCAGGCTTTCCCGCCGCGGCCGCGCCCGGAATCTGCCGCTTTCAGTAGCGTATCGGGGGGTGGGCACTGGGCACACGTATAGAAGGAGAGGCCCCTGCTTGCCTTGCCTGTGCCTGCTACGGGCACACCAGATCCCGTCCCGCCCGCGGCAGGGGCCGCCAAGGGGTCAAGGCCCGCCGCGGGAGCATGCAGATGCAGCAGCGCCCGTCCGGGCCGCCGCTCGTGGCCCCGTGGCTCCGCGGGATCGGACGGGCGCGGCAGCTGGCGCACGGGATCGGGCGGTGGGGGGACGCCGGCGGTACACCCGTCATCGGTTTCTGCTGGTGGCGCGCGCGCCCTGATGTCACGCGGCATGCGCCCGATCCGCTGTCGCTATCGCTGCAAAGTGCTGCTTCTGAGATTTTGCTCTGTCGCTTGTTAGATACTCTGTCCGCTTCTGCGGGCTCTGTTCCTCAATTTTCATTATTTTCTTTCCTTCTCTCACCTTTTCCGTTTACTCCATTTTATTTTTTTTAAAAAACACGAGCTTTATGCTTTAATGCGTCGCTGCTGTTGCTTATGTGGCACCATCTTTTGGTAGATACTAGTAGTATTGTTGTCTTTGTCAGTCAATTATTAGTACTACTTGGCAGTGCCAAGCCCATTCATGCTTCCATTCAGCATTTGCACTACTACTAGTTCTGACTTGTTTCTTGTTTCCTCCAGGGATTGAGGCCAGGGGCTTCATATTTGGCCCGGCAATTGCGTTGGCTATTGGCGCCAAGTTCATACCACTGCGCAAGCCTAGGAAGCTCCCAGGTGAGATTCCTTGAACATTTTTGTTTTGATTCTGAATTCATTCCCATGCATATACTTAGCCAGCTGTTGCCTTTTCTAGTGCCCAGCTTGTGGTGACACCCTGATTAAGCATGTATATATACTATATGTTTAGTGAGGGTACTTGCTTAGCAGGCAGTAAAAGTACGGGCCTTGCCCATAATCTCTGACACCAAAGTTGTTTCTCTAGCCTGCTCAGCACTTTTGTGCATGCATGAAGCCCATGATGGGATATTAAGGAATGCATGACTTTTTATACAAGATCATTCTGCACTTTTGTCCACATGTTCTTACCCCAAGAGATGCTGTGTGCAGTGCCACTTACCCAAAGTGGTTATGAGTGGCTTGATAGTTAAACAAAATTTGTTTAACAGTAATAAACATGTGCTAACATCGGCTCTTGAAAACATGAAAGGTGAGGTGATCTCTGAGAAGTATGTTCTGGAATACGGGACTGATTGCTTAGAGATGCATGTTGGAGCTATCGAACGGCCTGGTGAGCGTGTGCTGATCGTCGATGACCTGGTTGCAACCGGAGGGACACTTTGTGCTGGAATTAGGCTTCTTGGTACGTGAGTGCTAATTTCAACTTTATGCATTCAGACAAATTATTGACCAAGGCTTGCATGCAAAGTATACATGATGATTAGTTACCGATAGAACCTACTCTTGTGCATAGAGTGACGTAGAATATCCACAGTAAAGTATATCTTGCAAATGTTACGTTTCCCTATTTTTATGAATGCTTTTTTTCTCTCTGAAACTTCAGACTGCTGCTTCTGTTTGAACATTCACGACACACTATTCATGGACGAGTTGTAGCAGTTAAAAGCTTTAAATTGTGCATTATGCATCCGTGACATTATATCAAGCATTGTGCTGTTGTGCATCACAGCACATCAGGTGCATGCAGTCGGGTACTCGGGTCAGCATCAGATTATCCAGTACTGCTTCTGTTGGAACTGTGCCAGCACAATGTAGTTAGTAGCATTTTTTATTAGCATTTTTCTTCTCAATTAAACCCCAACTAGTACACATTACTTTGACCTGAGAAATGTGGACAATAACACTGTAAAGTAATAGTGATGGGCTCCATCAATAGTGATTAGGACAAATGTCAGTAGCCTCCATCAATAGTGATTAGGGCAGAGTGTTATAGTTTTCTGGTACCTTTGTCCTTCACATGGAAAACTGTACTTTTCCACAGTTTCTGTAGTATGCTTCGAGGCAGAATTTGAATTTTGAGAATGCATATTGATGCTATCTTGTCAGTGGTTATCTGTAGTCTGCTATGTCTTTTGTTTGGTCTGCTACTACAGTTAACAATTTGCTTTGCAGAACGTGCTGAAGCTGATGTGGTCGAGTGCGCATGTCTCATTGGGCTCCCAAAATTCAAGGTATTGTCGCTGGACTCACAACTAATCTGAACTACTGATAAGAAAAATCAGCTGTTTATTATAATGTAGGTGCCATATACTGTACTAGCCTCGATTATAATGTATGTACACTATTTAGATAATGCTGGCCGCATACATCTGATAGTAACTGTTAGTGCTATTGTAGCTTTACAGATTGTGTAGCCCATGGTTTTGTTATGCACAGCCGCAAGGAACAACTTGCCTTGTTATTAACTGTTATATAAGTACGAACAACATGAACATGTCTGCTCTGTTGCCGACACATAAGATTACTCAATATCTGTACCAGTTGGGCATCCATGTACATGAGATTTCGGTGGACATTGTTTGTTATGTCTAAATAAAACTATTGAAGGTACATGCACTGCACCAGTCTTAACTGTATTACTTTGTTTTAACACGGGAGCACACCTCTGTTGTGTACCATCGTTTCAGGATAGAGAATATCCTGTAGGTTCCAGGAAAAATCAAGCTGAGACATTTGCAACGTAGTCCTCCTAATTTTGCTTCTTGTCAGTTAATCTATTTCAGTTTCAGTAACCGGTCACATTAGTAATTTGCAATGAAGCATTCGTTTTTATGTCTTCAAATTTTAAACAAACTGGTTGATACGGAAAAAGGATTCAAATTTGTTAACTGATGATGTAGTAACTTCCCCGCAGGATTTCTACAAGTTGAATGGAAAGCCTGTATACGTGCTGGTTGAGTCCCGTGAATCAGATAAATAAGAACTTATGGTCAGGTGAGGGATACTGACTGCATTCTTTTCTTTATGAAGTACTGTAGAGAGCAATATGTTGGTTTGAGTTCTCTTTAACCTCTACAAAACCCATATATTTCTAGAAATGCTAACTTGAACTCCAGCTGCAAGCAGTGTAGTGATTTATACTTATGTTGCTCATTTCCTTCGCTTCTTGTTTTTCCAGAGGAATGCTGGTGGGTTCATTCCTTGTCCTTTGCTACTGCGGTTGGACAGTGGAGGGACATCGACAGGGCAACTATGCGGTGCATTACAACTAAGGCTAGCTGCTAAAAGTGTTGGTGAGGGGAGAGATTAGAGTGTTGAGAGTGTAGTCTTGTAGGCTGAGTAGTTTTTCAGAGTACTGAAGAGCGTGTAGTTTTTCTGAAGAACATGGTTATTAGTTGAAGAGTGTTGCTGTTCCGTTGTTTGTTGAATTAGTTTGAAGGGCGCAGACCGGGATGGGAGCTTGAGGGAAGAACTTCGACAGCAATAACCATGCTTTTAACGTGTACTGTTAGCTTGTTATTCTTATCTCTGAACTCGCAATTACAAATAAGGCTAGCTGCTAAAAGTATTGGTGAGGGGAGAGATTAGTTTGCTGAATTAGTTTGAAGGGCGCAGACCGGGAAGTAGGAACCAACCTGAACTCGCAAGTTTTGTGACAAAATTCACAAACAATGGCACAAGGAACGAACACAGCTCGTAGCAGAGAAAACGTAGATATACGCAGTAAAATTTACCACAACTTGTATTTTTGGGCCTCACATTGAGTACTTTCCCTGCGGTGCGTAGAGTAGAGTACACACCTCTGTTTCCTGCTCGCCTGTGTTGTCGTCTGACAAGCGGCACGGGCGCACGGCGCATCCCATCCATGACGCCATCATCGGTGGAGATCCCGCGACGGGGCATTGATTGTTGTGAGAAACCGCAGGCGTACGCCCAAATGAATGCCGAGCGGTACGTGCATGTCACCTCGCATCCTCCATGCATGCGGCACTGGCGGTCTGGCGCTAGCACCAGTGAACCTACGTTCAGGATCCCCAGGCGACGTGTTGTCACATCGCCCGGCAGGGGCCGCAGGCCTACTACGCCTAGCCCGTGAGATGATACTCACTCTACTCTAAAACGATACTCTATTCTTTCTTTCACTCTATATTTAGAGTAGTACAGTATATTTTATAGTAGTGGCTCCCACTAGCTAAACAAAGGGAAAAAATACTATAACTCACAAACCAAAAATCCAAATTAAATTTCGATTGCACCATTAAATTCGTCTCAATAAATCCTTCAAAACTAGATCACACATGGATATATTTAGATAAAGTGACAAGTAGGTCCCACAGTGGATAGAGTGGATAGAGAATGATATAGAGGATAGATAGGTGCGGAAGAATTAAGTATAGAGGAGAGAATCTTGCTGACCAGGACGAGGATGAATATAGAGATCCATGGTTGCGGATAGTCTTACGTACACGGTACCGCGCGGAGGGGGCACTGCCTACGTGCGCGTGTACAGGTCTACGCTCGGCACACACCGCGAGGCTGCCGGCTCGGGTGGTGGCGTGCCCCCGCTGCGCGCATGCTGGCCTTTCCGGCGCCAAATCGGACGACGGGTGGCAGGGTGGCGCAGATGTACAGCGCCATGCCCACGCGGTATCTCCCGCCGGTCGCAGCGGCGAGCAAGGTGACCGCCCTACGTATCCTACCAGCTCGAGCTACGTGTTGACCGTTCGGCCCGTCACCTCGCCATAATTCAGCCCAAACGACCAGGGATGATGCGCGGGGCCAAGGGTTCAGTAGTCAGTACCCTTATAAAGGTTGTCTGGTGCGGCATTAACTAGACAATCATCGATTCGAATCCTGGCGGCAGTAAGGCCTGTTCCCTCCGTCCTATTGAAAGTGTCGTTGGAAAAGCGTGCCCCCCTCACAAACACGTTTTCCGAACGACACTTTCAATGGGACGGAGGGAGTACGTCCGGTTCACTTCCCAAAATATTTCCTCTGCCATCCGTCGTGTTAAATCTTTAGACGTATACATAGAGCATTAAATATAGGTAAAAAAATAACTAATTGTACAGTTTGTCTGTAAATATCGAGATGAATCTTTTGAGCCTAATTAATTCATGGTTAGATAAATTTTGCCAAATAACAATGAAAGTGTTACAGAAATTTTCCCCCCAAATATTTCGGATCTGAACACAGCCCTAGTTTAGTTTCAAAATATTTCAAAAAAAAAACAGTAGATTCCCCATCACATCGAATCTTTAGACACATACATAGAGCATTAAATATAGATAAAAAATAAAACTAATTACACAGTTTAGACGAAATGGACGAGACGAATCTTTTAAGTCTAATTAAACCATGATTGGATACTAATTACCAAATAACAACGAAAAGTGCTACAGTAGCATTTCGCCAAATATTTTAGGAACTAAACAAGCTCTAACTGTATAATACTCCGTATGTGTGCAAGCTGAATTAGCTTAATTTTGACTAAACAAGATTAATTATAAAAATATATTATAAATCTAATAATATTTATTTTATATTATAAATGTTAGTGTTTTTTATATAACATTGGTCAAACTTCAAATCATTTGATTTCTCAAAAAATAATAATTGCATCGTTTTGTGCATGGAGAAAGTCCTTGCCAATTAAGCTACCTCCCACGGTTGCCAACCAAACAGGTCCCATGCATCTAAGTGGATGCTGTTTGTTTTCTCTCTAAGAACACCTCTAATGATTAGTAGCTCTAAGCTAGTATTATGCCACAAACATTTGAGCTAGCGGGAAGAGAAGAGTTAAGCTCTCCGTGCATCCCAATATACGAGAGATACACTTGACAAGAGAGAATATATGAATAAAGAACATTTTACATGCATGTGACACACATACAAGATAATATAGAAGACTCGACACTTGACTATTATTATTGGAGATGTCCTGAGATAGAGCTAAACCAAACTTTGGACTTTCAAAACGCAAGTGTGGTATCATCCTAACTACTTCACATGTGACCCCCTAACATAGCCACATAACAAGGCAGGTGTTGTGTACGAGTAGACCCTATGATATCGGTTCTTCAACTAAGTCCATAGGGGACCAAGCAAAACATCCTCTCCATTAGGAAGCTAAACTTCCCGTGCCCATTAGTGGCGCCTCCTTCCCGGAAACTCACCCAGCACAGAGAAATAAAGAGGAATAAAAACTTGCTAATTATCAAAACACTTACTATTTACTAACTTACATGCTTGTAGTCTATTTTATTTGTTAGGTAAGATTGTTAGAATTGTGATATGAATATATCTAATGATTGGAACTCCAACAATACAATTGCAAATAATAGGATCATACTTACTAGAATCGAAAAATTGTAGAATCAAGGTAATCAACTAAGAATCATTAGACGACGGAATCAAACTTTTAATTACTCCCTCCAGTCTAAAATAAATAACTTTATGAGTTTTAAAGTTTGTCTAAAAAATAACATTCTACTGAAACATGAGACACTCCTAATGCGGAGATAATCAAGTGTGCATGTAAATGATAAATGCGAAATCCAGGAGATATGCTCCGGGAAAGGAAAGGAAAGGAAAGGAAAGGAGATGAGGGTACACACGTCTTTTTGCGAGCAATCGGTCCGAAAATTTATATATAGAAAATTATTTATTTCTGGACGAAGAGAGTTGAAAGGTCCAAATAGCTAGAGGGGGGATGAATAGCCTATAAAAATTTCTACAACAACACTAAGCAAAGTGATTAGACAAACATAAGGCGAAGCAATTCTTGCGCTAGCCTACTAAAAATGCAAGCCACCTACCACAATTCTAGTTACTATAGTCTCTAAGCACACAATGCTAGGTCACTACCACTAAGTTAGTGAGCTCTCAAAGACTAACTAAAGAGCTTCACTAACCACTAGACACAACACAAGCTAGCTCTCAAAACTAATTACACTAAAGAGCTTAGCTACACTAGGAATGTAAGTACAAGAGTGAGGTAGTGAAGATATACCGCTGTGGCAAGAGACAATCAATTAATCACAATGAATACCAAAGAAATCCCAATGACAAGATGACACAATGATTTTTTACTAAGGTTCACTTGCTTGCCGGCAAGCTAGTCCTCGTTGTGGCGATTCACTCACTTGAAGGTTCACGCGCTAATAGGCATCACACGCCTAACTCACAATCGGGTGCCGCACAACCAATATAAGATGAGGATCATGAAAGCATCTAGGCCCCGAGAGTTGGTTTCGGCAATTGATGACAACGCTTTATTACCATGACTAACGTGTATTTTGCAGAAACTTTGGTAAGTTAGGTCATGGAGTTGATAACTGCTTTGGGCACTATGGTATTCATGCCCCTTGATGGAAATCGTTTCGGTTTTCAAAGGATTGACGTCAAGATTAAGGACGGTTAGTTTCGGATGTCAAGGTGTTGAGTTACATTCGGAATAGTCGTTAGGATCTTCGTTCTCTCTTTTGGCCGTACTATAAAGGGGGGCATGAGCGAGTAGCTTGACCTAGGTGAGTCTTATGTTTAGGTGTGGTGCACACTTGTCAAACTTAGCACTAGGAAGCTCTAGAATGGCTCAAAGTTTAGTTGGAAGCAACTTGGTTCAAGTTGCGTCGCGTTTCGGAGTGTTTAGAGACGTTTTCCCTTGACCGGACGCGGTGCCTGGCTTGACCGGACGCGTCCGGTCAGTTCTAAACCGCGACTGTGTTTCAGTGCTGACGACCGGACGCGGTCCTTGCGAGGACCGGACGCGGTGTTCAGGCTGACACGTGTCACTTGAGGGAATTCACCTAATCGGACGCGACTGGGGTGTGATCGACGCGTCCGGTCACGTTCCAGTAAGGTCCTCTGACGACCGGACGCGTCCGGTCATCACTGATCAGACGCGGCCGCGCGTCAGGTCAGAGTACAGTAAGCTCCCTGCACGATCGGACGCGTCCGGTCACCCCTGATCGGCGTGTCCGATCACTCAGCCGAAATTTCAGGTTTTCGACCGTTACGAGCGACCGGCGCGTCCGGTCACCTCGTATTTTGCTGAGTTGGCAGGTAACGGTTGGATTTGACTGTGGGGTGTATAAATACATCCCCACCATCTCTTTTAGAGGTCTCTTGCTCATTTGTTCAGCTGAGAAACACCTTTGGAGTGCAAGGGAGTGCAAGAGCTCTAGTGAGGAGTGTGATTTGAGAATCAAAGCTTGAGAGTTCCTCACTAGTGAATAGAGAGTAGCAAGTGTGCATCCATCTTCTCATTAGGCTCGTTGTGGTCAAGTGAGAGTTCTAGCTTGTTACTCTTGGTGATCGCCATCACCTAGACGGCTTAGTGGTGATTGGGAGTTTGGTGATCATCCGGCGGAGCTTGTGGATGACCCAACTCATCTTGTGAGCGGTTTTGGGCGATTCACCGCGACGGAGTGTTGAAGAATCAGCCCGTAGAGAGCACTTGATCCTTGCGCGGATCAAGGGGGAGCTACACCCTTGCGCGGGTGCTCCAACGAGGACTAGTGGGGAGTGGCGACTCTCCGATACCTCGGGAAAACATCGCCTTGTTCCTTGCCCTTACTTTCAAGCATTTACTTTCGCGTATTTACTTTCATTGCTTGATTTACTTTCCTAGAATTGCCATGCTAGACTAGGATTGGAAACTAGGGTGCAAAACTTTTACCGGTAGAATCTCTAGGAACACAAGTAGGCACTAGGGGTGAATTCCAGCTTGTAGGATTTAATTCTTGCAATTAATTTTTAGAAAAGCCCAATTCACCCCCCCTCTTGGGCATCTTGATCCTTTCAGATCACATAAGCCACGAGCAATCCACTAGAGTATCTTTTGGCTCTCCACTGGGGAAAGGTCAAGAACCCCTCACAATCACCATGATCAGAGCCGGAGACAAGCACCTTCCTCCGCTCGACGATCCTCGCCGCACCAAGCCGTCTAGGTGGCGGCAACCACCAAGAGAAACAAGTGAATCCCGCAGCGAAACACAATCACCAAGTGCCTCTAGATGCAATGTAACACCCCTGGTGTTACAGACTCGCTTAGCACCGTGGTTAAGGTCTAAAAGAAATTAACTAAACAAGTTTCCCGGAGGGTAAATTTAAAACACACATGAAAAGATAAATCACTCTTATGTGACTTACATTTGTAGTTGAGAGAAATTAAATATATAACTAAGTTAAATTACTTAGTGCATAAAGGTGCTAATGTAAATCCTAACAAAAAGGATAGGATGTGTTGCCTAATTGTTTGGCATGAAAAACAAATTTTTACAAACAAAAAAATAAAATGTAACTTGAGCAATGCGCTTAAGTAAAAAAATTGATGAGCAAGCTACGTAGATGAAAGTGCAACTTTATTTTGGAGAATAAATATTGGTAACTAGTGTTTTGCAAGCTCGGTAATCGAATTCGAAATCCAACCCCACCTCAACTCTAGGTCTCTCTAAGTTTGAAATGGGATGACAAAGCCTTGTTGGCATTTAAATTCTGTAAAATTTTGTTAAACACCCATTTCATGTCTTCACGCTGTTGATTGAATCGAAGTGAGAGCCTTGCGTTGGTGTGAGGGTTGGGTTGTTGGGTTTCGATTTGGCCGTCACATAAATTCGTCAAAGCACTTGGTAACCAACCGGTTTGGCCATTTGGCCGTGGTCACCACTCCCTCAGCGTGACACTGCCGTGCCCTGGGTGGCCATGGTCGCCTGCTTGCGTGTTGGCCGGCCCGGTTTGCCGCGTTGGCCAGCTGTGGGCACGCGCTGTGGTGTCCTCGCCCCCTGTACCTCTACCGTGCCCGCGTGCTGCCCCTGCTGCCTATCTGTTGCACCTGTGCTTAAGGAGGAGGCAAGCGCGCACAGCTCCTCACTCGTCCTCCCTCTCTCGGTCTCTCTCTCTCTCTCTCACGTTGCTGCTCGCGCCGCCCGCCATGGCCACCAGCTAAGCACCCGCGTCAAGTGTTCCTGCTCCTCCGCGCGTCCTTTGCGCCCAGCCCACCGCCCTAGCACCCTCCTCGCCTCACGTAGTGGCCGCCTGCTGTCCCCGCGTGCCCCCGACGGACCTTGTGAAAGCCCAAGTTTAGTTTTGGTAATTAATGACATCAAGTTGCTAATGCTATTGTATCAAGTGTGATTAAGCTAGGCATAAGCAACATGTGATGGAGGTGGAAATGGCATGGAGAGATGACCACAAGACCACATGATTTGGTGCATGAAATGATGAGCAAGATCTTGAAGCAATGCACATAAAATGATGGACATGGTGTTCAAGTGGAGGAGAAGGATCTAAGAGCGCAAGGCAAAGGTATAACCATAGGGTTTTCCTTTTGCCGGTCTAAGATGAGTAGAGAAGTGATTGACCAGATTTAGGATACATAGCCGACTATCAAGAGGGGCAATCACGGTTAGCTCGGAAATCAAGTGCCACTAGATCAACGCCTATTTTCTATTGCGCCGTAAGTTGGAAAAGAAACGGAGGCGAACGGCGGTCACTGTGGTGACCGGACGCTGCACCGGACGCGGTCCTGGTTTGACCGGACGCGTCCGGTCAGTTCAACGCAGCGTGCCTAGGGTTTGTGACCGGACGCTGGTCTGGCCTGACCAGCGCGTCCGGTCAGTTCACCTGTGCGCAGAAGAAGAGCGCGCGACCGGCGCATCCGGTCCCTCATGGAACCGGAGCGTCCGGTCAGGTGTCCAGAGGAGCAGAGTGCAGCGGAGTGCTGATCGGACGCGCGGCGCGTCCGGTCACGTGCGATCGGACGCGTCCGGTCGCGGTGGGAGTTTACTGGACTCCGACCGGACGCCAGGTGCAGCGCGTCCAGTCAAACGCTGGAGCGCGTCCGGTCACGGCAACGGTAACCTCTGACGCGCACTGTTCACACTTGTCCTGTAGTGACCGGACGTGTCCGGTCAGCTCGTTTTGAACTGTGTCGTCTGGTAACGGCTTGCTGCGTTCCCCTTCGCTATAAATAGATGTTGTTCAGGGTTTGAGGGTAACTCTTGCACTTTTTGAGACCTAGAGACATCCTTTGAGCTAGAGAACAACCCCTCCACTCATCTCTTTGCTTGGTTGCACATCTTGAGTGAGATTGAGTGAGATTCAAGTGCATTGCTTGAGAGTTGCATTCTAGAGGCACTTGATCTTCGAGTTGCTGCGGATTTCTTGTTACTCTTCCGTGTTTCCCGACACGGTAGATGGCTTGGAGCAGCGGAGGTGATTAAGCTCACAATTGGAGATTGTTGGTGCCCTCACCAAGTGTTGTAAGGGGTTCTTGATCCTTCCCCGCGGGAGTTCGCAAATTGGATACTCTAGTGGAGCTCGTGGCTTGGAGGATCCCCATCTTGTGTGCGGTTGTGCGGCGCCCGCCGAGGGCTCGACTCTTGATAGTCGATTAGCTCGTAAACCGACAAGTGGGTGCATCGCCACAACGAGGAGTAGCTTGCCGGGAAGCAAATGAACCTCGGTAAAAAATCTTGTGTCATCCCTTTGCCGAGGATTTCTCTTGTGGTTGATCATTGTGATTGATTCTTCGAGTGCATTACTTCTCTACATCGTTGGTATAAGAATCAAGTCACTTGCTCTTTACTTTCTTGTACTAGTTCTAGTGTAGTTTGCTTAGTGTAGCTTTTATCACATAGGAGTAAGTAGCTTAGTGACTTAGCCTTGTTGGTGTGTATTAGAGATCATAGCCTTGCTTCACTAGAATTGCTCAAGTGAGAGTTCTAGCTTGTTACTCTTGGTAATCGCCATCACCTAGACGGCTTGGTGGTGATTGGGAGTTTGGTGATCATCCGGCGGAGCTTGTGGATGACCCAACTCATCTTGTGAGCGGTTTTGGGCGATTCACCGCGACGGAGTGTCGAAGAATCAGCCCGTAGAGAGCACTTGATCCTTACGCGGATCAAGGAGGAGCTACACCCTTGCGCGGGTGCTCCAACGAGGACTAGTGGGGAGTGGCGACTCTCCGATAGCTCGGGAAAACATCGCCTTGTTCCTTGCCCTTACTTTCAAGCATTTACTTTCGCGTATTTACTTTCATTGCTTGATTTACTTTCCTAGAATTGCCATGCTAGACTAGGATTGGAAACTAGGGTGCAAAACTTTTACCGGTAGAATCTCTAGGAACACAAGTAGGCACTAGGGGTGAATTCCGGCTTGTAGGATTTAATTCTTGCAATTAATTTTTAGAAAAACCCAATTCACCCCCCCTCTTGGGTATCTTGATCCTTTCAATTGGTATCAGAGCCGAGTTGCTCCTAATTTAGGCTTTACCGCCTAGAGCAAGATGTCTAACGGGGAAGGACCACCTCCCACCTTTGAGGGGGATGATTTTCCATATTGGAAAATCCGTATGGAGGTGTACCTCGAAGCCATAGATGTTGGGTGTCTTAGAGCCGCAACCCAAGGGCTTCCCGCTATCAAGGATCCCGCCAACCCAAGTGGTGACGAGGAGAAGTACGACCGGTGGAATGCAAAGGCCAAAAATGCACTCTATCGGGGCTTAGGCAAGGATATCTTCAATCGTGTGCGTAATGCAAAGAACGCTCATGAATTGTGGGAAAACCTTTGTGCTCTCCATGAGGGAACTAAGAGTGAGCGTGAGGAACGCTATCATATTGCTTTAAAGAAAATCAATTCTTTTGAGATGCTTCCCAAAGAAAGTGCTAATGACGTGTACACTCGATTGAATGTTCTTGTAGAGGACCTCAATGCTCTTGGGCTCACCCAAATGAGCCAATCGGATGTTGCAAGGAAGATCTTGAGTGTTCTTCCCGTTGAGAAGTATGGTCACATTGTCATCGTGCTTCACCAAAGTGATCTCTCCACCGCAACACCGACACAAGTATTGGGGAAGATCAATGCACATGAGATGTACATGCACATCACTCCGGAAGAGGGCTCATCATCTTCCAAGAAGAAAGACTTGGCCTTCAAAGCTAGCCATGACAAGAAGAAGAAGAAGGGCCAAGCCATGATGGTGCAAGAGAGCTCAAGTGAAAGTGATATTGATGATGCATCACTTGCACTCATGGTGTGGAAGACCACCAAGATGCTAAAGAAGCTCAACAAGAGTGGCATCAAGTTCGATGGCAAGAAAAAGAAATTCTTCACAAGTAGCAAAAGGAAGCCAATATCGGAGATGGATTGCTACAATTGTGGTGAACTTGGCCACTTAGCTCATCAATGCCCTAGACCTCCAAAAGACAAAGACAAGTACAAGAACAAGAACAAGGGCAAGAAGAATGATTCAAGTGATGAAGAAGAAGAGAGGAAGAAAAACAAGCCATACAAGAAGAAGGATGGCAAGAAGAAAGAGTTCCACAAGAAGAAGAAGGGAGGAAAAGCATACATTGTTGGTGATTGGCTCACCGACATTGAATCATCTTGTGAGTCCTCCGGTGATGAGAGCGATGATGAGAAAGAGAAGGTTGCCGCATTTGTGATGGGGCCATCATCTTCACCGACATCTTCATCACCACCTTCACCGCCACCTTCACCATCATCGTCCACTACTCACCTATGCCTTATGGCCAAAGGTGAACGAAAGGTACAAAACCATGATAGTGATGATGATGATAGTGATAGTGATGATGAATATGACGCACCTTCTTATGATGAACTTGTAAAATTGTTGAACAAATACACTAAAGTCATAAGAAGAACTAGAAATGAAAATGATGAACTTCAAAATGAAAATGAATCACTCTCATCTAAGCTTGAAAGTGCACAAAAAGCTAGTGGTGAGCTCAAAGATCAAAATGAAATTATGTCTTCCACTCTCAAGGAGCTCAAAACTTCTAACAAAGAGCTTAGAGATCAACATGATAAACTTGAGAAGAAGCATGATGAGCTCATCACTAGACATAACTCTCTAAAAGACAAATATACTATATTGAAAATTGACTATGACAGTCTTGTGGTTGCTAATGAACTTTATCTTGAGACACATGATGCTACTAACAAAGTTGTCAAGTTTGATATAGCTACATCATGTGATGACTTGATCATTGAAAGCATTGAGCAAGGTTCTAGTAGCAAAGGCAAGAGTGTGGTTGAGTCAAACAACTATGATGATTATGCCAAGATCAAGAGTGAAAATGAGAAGCTTGCAAATGAGAACAAGAAGCTAAAAGGGTTGATGGCTCTTGAGAAGCAAACAACAAATGAGTCACTTATTGAAGAAAACAAAAAGCTCAAGCAAGAGAAAGAGCATCTCAAGACCGGCCTAAGCAAGTTCACAAGAGGCCAATATTTGCAAAGTGAGCTACTCATGAACACCGTAATGAAGATGGATAGAAGTGGCATTGGTTATTTGGCAAGTCAAGAGAAGAAGGCTAAAGCTCAACAACAACAAAGCAAATCAAAGCCCAAGCCAAAGAGATGTGTTGAGTGTGGACAAGAAGGCCATTTTGCTCATGAGTGCAAAACTCCACCACCACAACCCTTGCCCAAGCATGCTAGACCCTTTGCCTTCAATGCTCATTACATGTTAAGAAAAGATTCAAATGGAAAGATGAAAGTTATGTTCTTGGGTCCCCCAAACAAGAATAGGCCTAAGAAAATATGGGTTGCCAAGTCACTAGTTGAGAAAGTCAAGGGTCCCTCTCAAGTGTGGGTCCCTAAACAAAAAGCTTGATCTCTTGTGTGTAGGTGAACTACAAGACCGGTGGATCTCATTGGGTTATTGATAGTGGTTGCACTCAACATATGACCGGTGATCCTCGTATGTTCACCTCTATTGAAGAGAATGGGGTATGTCAAGAGAAGATCACATTTGGAGATAATTCAAAGAGCAAAGTCAAGGGTATAGGCAAGATTGCAATATCAAATGATCACTCACTCTCAAATGTGCTCTATGTTGCTTCATTGAGTTTCAACTTATTATCCGTTGGGCAACTTTGTGACCTTGGCTTCCAATGCTTGTTCATACCTAATGAAGTGGTAGTTTCAAAGATAGATGACAAGCAAGTGATATTCAAAGGCTTTAGATACAATAATCTTTATCTTGTTGACTTCACCTCTGAAGATGCAAACTTGATGACATGTTTGTTCACCAAGACCTCACTTGGATGGCTTTGGCATAGGAGGCTTGCTCATGTTGGAATGAACACTCTCAACAAGCTATTGAAGAAAGAACTAGTGAGAGGATTGAATGATGTAAAGTTTGAAAAGGACAAACCTTATAGTGCATGTCAAGCGGGCAAACAAGTTGCAAACACTCATCCAACCAAAGCTTTCATGTCAACTTCAAGAGTGCTAGAACTTCTACACATGGATTTGTTTGGGCCTACAACCTACAAGAGCTTGGGTGGAAATCTCTATTGTCTTGTGATAGTGGATGACTACTCAAGGTACACATGGACCTTCTTCCTTCATGACAAATCCGAAGTGGCCAATTGCTTCAAGAAGTTTGCAAAGAGAGCTCAAAATGAATTTGAAGTCAAGATAAAGAAGATTAGAAGTGACAATGGGAAAGAGTTTGACAACACAAACATTGAAGCTTATTGTGATGAAATTGGAATCAAGCATGAAGTCTCTTCAACCTATACTCCTCAACAAAATGGTGTAGTTGAGAGAAAGAACCGGACTTTGATCACCCTTGCAAGAACAATGTTAGATGAGTACAACACTCCGGAGAAGTTGTGGGCCGAGGCAATCAACACCGCATGCTATGCTTCAAATCGCCTCTTCCTACAAAAGTTTCTTGGCAAGACCCCCTATGAGTTGCTAAATGAGAAGAAGCCGGACGTCTTATTCTTCCGGGTGTTTGGTTGCAAATGCTACATCTACAAGAAGCGTCAACACCTAGAGAAGTTTCAAAGACGTTGTGATATTGGTTTTCTTGTTGGTTACTCATCAAAGTCCAAAGCATATAGAGTATTTAACCATGCCATCGGTTTGGTTGAAGAAACATATGATGTGGAATTTGATGAATCTAACGGCTCCCAAGGAGCAATTGAGAATTGTGATGATGTAGGCGATGAACCCTTGAGGGAGGCAATGAAGAACATGCCGGTGGGAGACATCAAGCCAAAAGATGATGAAGATGATGTACAAATTGTTGATCCACCATCTTCATCACATGTGCCTCAAGATGATGACAAGAATGAGAGAGTTGAAAATGAAGACACTCATGTCTCTCATGAACAAGCCGAGGCACAAGCTCAAGATGTTGATGCTCCCCACCCTCCTCCTCAAGTGGTTGATAGAAGAACCTCACCTCTACTTCAAGCACATCCACAAGATCTCATCATAGGGAGTCCTACTAAGGGAGTAATGACTCGATCTCAAAAGCTTGCTTCTTTTGTTGAACATCACTCTTTTGTCTCTTGTGTTGAACCTAAGAATGTAGAAGAAGCTCTTCAAGATCCGGATTGGGTGAATGCTATGCATGAAGAATTGAACAACTTCACCCGCAATCAAGTGTGGACACTTGAAGAGCATCCAAAAGGTGCAAGAGTCATTGGAACCAAGTGGGTGTTCTGCAACAAGCAAGATGACCAAGGCATTGTAGTGAGGAACAAGGCAAGACTAGTTGCAAAGGGGTTCTCTCAAGTTGAAGGTCTTGATTTTGGAGAGACCTTTGCACCCGTTGCAAGACTTGAAGCCATTCGTATCCTCCTTGCATATGCATCACATCATGATATGAAACTATATCAAATGGATGTGAAAAGTGCATTCTTAAATGGCTTCATAAATGAACTAGTCTATGTTAATCAACCTCCCAGGTTTGAAGACCCTAGATATCCTAATCATGTTTATAGGTTATCCAAGGTGCTATATGGGCTCAAGCAAGCCCCTAGAGCGTGGTATGAAAGCCTCTGGGACTTCCTCATCGAGAAGGGCTTCACCATTAGGAAGGTCGACACCACACTATTCACCAAGAAGCTTAATGGGGAGATCTTCATTTGTCAAGTTTATGTTGATGATATCATCTTCGGGTCAACAAATGAAGAATATTGCAAGGAATTTGGTGAATTGATGTCGAAGGAGTTCGAGATGTCTATGATTGGTGAGCTCACATTCTTCCTTGGTTTTCAAGTCAAGCAAATGAGAGAAGGGATTTTCATCTCTCAAGAAAAGTATACCAAGGATCTTCTCAAGAGATTCAAGATGGAAGAATGCAAACCAATCAAGACCCTAATGCCATCTAATGGACATCTCGACCTAGATGAGGGAGGTAAACCGGTTGATCAAACTCTCTACCGTTCTATGATTGGTAGTTTGTTGTACCTTACCGCATCTAGGCCCGATATCATGTTTAGTGTGTGCATGTGTGCTCGCTTTCAAGCGTGCCCTAAAGAACCTCACTTAAGTGCCGTAAAAAGAATCTTAAGATATCTTAAGCACACCCCAAGCATTGGTCTTTGGTATCCCAAAGGAGCTAGATTCCAACTAGTTGGCTATTCCGATTCGGATTATGCCGGTTGCAAAATTGATAGAAAAAGCACATCCGGAGGGTGCCATTTGCTTGGGAGGTCTTTAGTATCTTGGTCATCTAAAAAGCAAAATAGTGTGGCTTTGTCCACCGCCGAGGCGGAATACATTGCCGCGGGGGCTTGTTGTGCACAAATCTTATACATGAAACAAACCCTCCTAGACTATGGAATTGTTCTTGAAAAGGTGCCACTTTTATATGACAATGAAAGTGCCGTTAAAATTGCTAATAATCCGGTACAACACTCTCGCACCAAGCACATTGATATCCGCTACCACTTTCTAAGAGATCATGTTGCTAAAAATGATATATCACTAGAAGGTGTAAGAAGTGAAAATCAATTAGCGGATATCTTCACTAAACCCTTAGATGAGGCTACTTTTTGTAGGTTGAGAAGTGAACTTAATGTGCTTGACTCTAGTAACTTTAAAAAGTGAGCTTGTGTTGTCCCTTGCGTTGCATTGTATTTTATGTCATGTTTAAATTTCCCGCAATGCACCTAGGGCTTGTCTAACACGGTTACGATAACCCTCCTTTGGAGGAGTGAAGAAGCCTAACCGTGGATCAAACTTGACAAGCAACCTAGCTTTACTTACTTGTATTGCATTGCATATGCATGGTTGTTGCTTTGTCGTTTCTTTTTGGTTTGGCTTTGAGCAACCTCTGTGTTCGTCCATGAATAGAGAGAGCATTTGATGCTCCTAAGGGTTCATAAACTCTATCGCATGGCCATACGTTGCTCCTCGGGTGTTTATTGCTTATTTTCCTAAAAAAATACTAGCCTAAGGCAAATTATTTTGAAAAATTTGAGGGTTTGAGTGAGGTCACTCATATCAGGTTCCAATTGGTGTTTATTTGAGTCTCTTTGAATTGGAACTTGATTGGGAGAAGTCGCGTCGAAGATCAGATTGAAGAAAGGCAAAAAACAGTGACCGGACGCTGGACCGGACGCTGCACCGGACGCAGTGATGCTTCACCACCGCGTCCGGTCATGGCGACCACCAGCGCGTCCGGTCATCCCGAAGACTTTCTCTTGACCTTGTGACCGGACGCTGCACCGGACGCGTAGTTGTTGACCACCGCGTCCGGTCCCGGTAACCACCACCGCGTCCGGTCATGCGCGATGATTTTCCCAGATGACCCTCGATCGGACTCTGTCCGCGTCCGGTCAGCCCTAACCGGACGCGTCCGGTCGCTCCAGGAGCTTACTGGAGTGTGACCGGACGCTGCACCACCGCGTCCGGTCACTCGACCACCGCGTTCGGTCAATGCGCGCCGAGCGGATCTGAGTCCTCATATAACCCTTCGTCTTCGATCCGGTTTCTTTTCAATCCGCCCGCCGCCACGTCTTTCTCGCCGACTCTGTGCCCTAGCTCGCCGGATTCGCCACCCACGGGCTCTCCTCCACCGCCGTTGCCTCGCTGCCGCGCGCCTGCACTGCCTCGCCCTGTCGTGCTGCCCCGGCGCGCCCGCACTGCCTCGCCATGCCCGCACCGCCTCGCCGCGCCGTCGCTGCTTTGCCGCGCCGCCGTCGCTGCCCACTGCCCGCTGAGCCGCCATTGCCTTGCCGTTGCAGCCTGCTCGCACGCGCCCCCTGTGCCGAGCCCTGCAATCCTAGGCTTCATCAGCACCACCATCAACCGAGCTCCGTTCTAGGGTTTGCCCTAACCCTCAAGTTCGAAGGTGAAATCGAATTATTCGTTTTTCAATCCTTCAAATTTCCATCGTTAGGGTTCGCCGTGACAAGTCACTCTCATCGCTAATCATTATACCTTGTCTCGGCCTTTTTCAGCGCTCATCCGGCGTTTTCGGGAAATCTCGCGAACTAGGTCATCTCATCTCCTCACCAGTTTCTCATCGATCCGAGGTAGCTATCGCTGTTCGTTTCTCATCTCATCTTATATGCTTGCTATCTTTAGGGTTTCGTACCTTTTAGATTATATATGTTGCTTATAGTAGATCCATCTATTCCGTCTTTTCAGCGAGTTTGTCGGTGTGTCAGGGTGACAGCAGTTCAGTGCTTTAATCCGAGGCCAAGCCTGCGGATACGGATTGAGGCCAAGCCTCTTGAGTGACAGTACAACATCTTTCAGAGGTTCCCGACAGTCGTCAGTATGGTTCGCTGCAAGAACGCCGGGGGTGCTCCTAGTGACGGGGACGAGAGTCCTCCTCGTCTGTCTGAGGTTGCGCGTGGTAAGCGCATAAAGATTATGGCCAGAAAGAAGAAGAAGACTCTTACAGATGCAGAGATTGCTCAGGCAGTTGCTGATGCAGCAGAGCAGGCAGAGAGGGGAGGCAGGAGCAGTGGTATTCGCATTGGCGAGCGTCGCTTTCATCTTGAAGGTCGACAGCTCGGTACAGAGGCCACAGAGGGCACAGAGGGGACAGAGGATGCAGATGCTATGTCAGTTGATCCACCTGCAGAGGCTCCAGAGGAGCAGCCAGTCCAGACTCCACCGCGTCGTCGCTCTACGCGTACGCGAGCTCAGGTGACTCCTAGGCCAGAGGGCCAGCGTCGTGGAGGACGTCCACCTCCCAGGGCTTGAGGTTCGCCCCCAGTCGAGCACTTTGACTTGAGGGGAGCTACAACACGTCAGGTGCAAGCCCTGAGGTTCGTTGAGGTCAGCCGGTGGTTCCCACCTGTGAGGGATTCCAGAGCGTCAGAGGGATTCTATACACCTCTACAGGAGGATTTCTATCGAGCATATGTTGACAGTGGGATTGCTTTTCGACCTCAGAGGGTCTATCGTATTGAGACTCTTGTTGAGGTAGTGGGTGAGCAGCTTCGTCCGCCCTGTCCTTTCTTCCAGGCTTATCTGACTTTCTTGGACGGACAGGAGCATACTGCGGCACTTGGGTCAGGGAGTTCTATGCCTCACTATGGATTGATCCGGCACATGAGTTCATACACTTTGCATTCCGAGGCCGTGACCGCAGACTGTACAGCACCAGAGTGTGGGAGATTCTCAGACTCCCAGCTTCAGACACAAAGATACATCAGCTTTGCTTTGGTCAGACAGCTCCACCTAGACGCCCTCACGGCGGGACAGTGCCCCCTACTGATCTGATCCGACCCTGCTTTCGTGAGCCTTTTGGTGAAGGGTCTCGTCGCACACCCGCCAGTTTGACCCCTCTTGCCAGAGTCCTGGATGCCATTGTCAGACGTACTCTTCTTCCTAGGCTGGGCTACAGAGAGGGACTGACTAGGATGCAGTTGTGGGTTGTACACCACCTTCTCTCACAGGCACCGTTTGATATATGGGATCTTATGCTATGTGAGATGGAGGACACCCTGGCAGAAGGCTTCAAGGGACACCGTCAGCTGCCCTATGCTCATTGGATATGCTTCATCATCAGATCTTCACTTGAGCTGCCTTCAGAGATTAGAGCTGAGATATCTGATACTACCACTGCCTTTCCAGAGTATGATATCCGTCAGCTGTGGGCTTCTGTCACCAGAGAGCAGACCCCAGTGCCAGGACAGCGAGAGAGACCTGAGGCGCCAGAGACAGCGGCTGAGTAGGACGTGACCGTTGAGGGTCTTGCTGAGGTAGAGCTTGCAGATCTAGATGCTCAGCCTGCTGATCTAGCTGAGGATGAGGCCTCTGACAGCACTGATGAGGATTATCAGCCCATCCCCAGGTATCGGTCTCCTCGGCCTCACGACCACGAGGTCGGTGGCTCTGGTTCAGCCTCCCGCTTAGACCCAGCCATGGTGGCTATTCTTGAGAGGCTGACCCAGGCACAGGAGAGACAGGAGCTTCAGCTATAGAGATAGGCTCAGGACACAGCTGCCGCTTTTGCTCAGATACAGACTCGACAGGACGAGTTCCAGAGACAGCAGCTTGAGATACAGCGTCAGCAGGTCGAGATGCAGCGTCAGTAGTACGAGATGCAGCGACAGCATGCAGCAAGCTAGCAGCAGTACTTAGAGCTTCTGCGTCACTTGGTCACAGTTGGGGTTCCTCCACCTGCATCTGTCCTGACTCTAGCTTTACAGTCTAGTGGACCTTCGAGTCAGGGACAGCCGAGCTTTCAGTTCACCTCTCCACAGCAGCAGGTTTCTCAGTCGTTCCAGTCCCCGAGTTACACGCCTATTCAGACGGGGTTCACTCCTTCAGACCAGCCTCGCCCTCACCTACTGACAGGCACACCGTTTGCTGATTTTAGTGCCACCTACAGCGAGTTGACTGGTCAGCCGATGCCCTCGCACACTACTCTAGCTACTTCTTCAGGGTTGTCAGCTTCAGAGGCAGTTGTTCCTCCTGTGACAGGGACGGGCACTACAGAGACTATACCTTCGTCAGTTGCCTCAACCGATCCCCCAGCTGTTGGCTCACTTCAGGCTCAGGTCACAGAGACTGCTCCACTGGTTGCTACTTCTTCGTTAGTACCTGTTCCTGTTGTTCAGACCCAGACCGCTTCACAGCCGCGTGCTTCTTTAGAGGGTCAGCTTGACAGCTCCGAGTCCGAGGAAGACACTTCTCAGTTTGTGATCACTCCGCGCTCCTCGGCACTCGACTCGACTCCGTCTGTTCCCCCGTCAGATCCTTAAATTAGTTTTTGGCGGTTGATGCCAAAGGGGGAGAGAGAGTAGATTCAGGGGGAGTTTTGATAGAAGGTTTTTTTGTTTCATTCTTATTTGTGTGCTACATTCATGCATCATGTTTACATTCTAGTACTTGCATACTTGTGACATGTGGTCGTGTGAGATACTTTGAGTCTATGTGGTCTATCTAGTCATCTTTTTTAAATCATGTCACTTGGTTGGTTATAGCTCTAAGGTTGTGCTTCCGTGCCTTACTCTGATTTCTTTTGAGCTATGTTTTTATGTGTACTAACGCTTTTTGTTTTATCTTATGAGTACACTCTTTTGGCTTGGGCACATAAGCAATTCCTAACCCCTTGTGCGTATTGCTTTTTGCTTATGTGAACCAAGCATGTTCAAAAACCTCAACTCCTATCTTCTGAATCTTAGTGTTGTCATCAATCACCAAAAAGGGGGAGATTGAAAGCATCTAGGCCCCGAGAGTTGGTTTCGGCAATTGATGACAACGCTTTATTACCATGACTAACGTGTGTTTTGCAGAAACTTTGGTAAGTTAGGTCATGGAGTTGATAACTGCTTTGGGCATTATGGTATTCATGCCCCTTGATGGAAATCATTTCGGTTTTCAAAGGATTGACGTCAAGATTAAGGACGGTTAGTTCCGGATGTCAAGGTGTTGAGTTACATTCGGAATAGTCGTTAGGATCTTCGTTCTCTCTTTTGGCCGTACTATAAAGGGGGGCATGAGCGAGTAGCTTGACCTAGGTGAGTCTTATGTTTAGGTGTGGTGCACACTTGTCAAACTTAGCACTAGGAAGCTCTAGAATAGCTCAAAGTTCAGTTGGAAACAACTTGGTTCAAGTTGCGTCGCGTTTCGGAGTGTTTAGAGACGTTTTTCCTTGACCGGACGCGGTGCCTGGCTTGACCGGACGCGTCCGGTCAGTTCTAAACCGCGACTGTGTTTCAGTGCTGATGACCGGACGCGGTCCTTGCGAGGACCGGACGCGGTGTTTAGGCTGACACGTGTCACTTGAGGGAATTCACCTAATCGGACGCGACTGGGGTGTGATCGGCGCGTCCGGTCACGTTCCAGTAAGGTCCTCTGACGACCGGACGTGTCCGGTCATCTCTGATCGGACGTGGTCACGCGTCAGGTCAGAGTACAGTAAGCTCCCTGCACGATCGGATGCGTCCGGTCACCCCTGATCGGCGTGTCCGGTCACTCAGCCGAAATTTCAGGTTTTCGACCGTTACGAGCGACCGGCGCGTCCGGTCACTTCGACCGGCGCATCCGGTCACCTCGTATTTTGCTGAGTTGGCAGGTAACGGTTGGATTTGACTATGGGGTGTATAAATACATCCCCACCACCTCTTTTAGAGGTCTCTTGCTCATTTGTTCAGCTGAGAAACACCTTTGGAGTGCAAGGGAGTGCAAGAGCTCTAGTGAGGAGTGTGATTTGAGAATCAAAGCTTGAGAGTTCCTCACTAGTGAATAGAGAGTAGCAAGTGTGCATCCATCTTCTCATTAGGCTCGTTGTGGTCAAGTGAGAGTTCTAGCTTGTTACTCTTGGTGATCGCCATCACCTAGACGGCTTGGTGGTGATTGGGAGTTTGGTGATCATCCGGCGGAGCTTGTGGATGACCCAACTCATCTTGTGAGCGGTTTTGGGCGATTCACCGCGACGGAGTGTTGAAGAATCAGCCCGTAGAGAGCACTTGATCCTTGCGCGGATCAAGGGGGAGCTACACCCTTGCGCGGGTGCTCCAACGAGCACTAGGGGTGAATTCCAGCTTGCTTAGTGTAGCTTTTATCACATAGGAGTAAGTAGCTTAGAGATCATAGCCTTGCTTCACTAGAATTGCTCAAGTGAGAGTTGTAGCTTGTTACTCTTGGTGATCGCCATCACCTAGACGGCTTGGTGGTGATTGGGAGTTTGGTGATCATCCGGCGGAGCTTGTGGATGACCCAACTCATCTTGTGAGCGGTTTTGGGCGATTCACCGCGACGGAGTGTCGAAGAATCAGCCCGTAGAGAGCACTTGATCCTTGCGCGGATCAAGGGGGAGCTACACCCTTGCGCTGGTGCTCCAACGAGGACTAGTGGGGAGTAGCGACTCTCTGATACCTCGGGAAAACATCGTCTTGTTCCTTGCCCTTACTTTCAAGCATTTACTTTCGCGTATTTACTTTCATTGCTTGATTTACTTTCCTAGAATTGCCATGCTAGACTAGGATTGGAAACTAGGGTGCAAAACTTTTACCGGTAGAATCTCTAGGAACACAAGTAGGCACTAGGGGTGAATTCCGGCTTGTAGGATTTAATTCTTGCAATTAATTTTTAGAAAAGCCCAATTCACCCCCCTCTTGGGTATCTTGATCCTTTCAATTGGTATCGGAGCCGAGTTGCTCCTAATTTAGGCTTTACCGCCTAGAGCAAGATGTCTAACGGGGAAGGACCACCTCCCACCTTTGAGGGGGATGATTTTCCATATTGGAAAATCCGTATGGAGGCGTACCTCGAAGCCATAGATGTTGGGTGTCTTAGAGCCGCAACCCAAGGGCTTCCCGCTATCAAGGATCCCGCCAACCCAAGTGGTGACGAGGAGAAGTACGACCGGTGGAATGCAAAGGCCAAAAATACACTCTACCGGGGCTTAGGCAAGGATATCTTCAATCGTGTGCGTAATGCAAAGAACGCTCATGAATTGTGGGAAAACCTTTGTGCTCTCCATGAGGGAACTAAGAGTGAGCGTGAGGAACGCTATCATATTGCTTTAAAGAAAATCAATTCTTTTGAGATGCTTCCCAAAGAAAGTGCTAATGACGTGTACACTCGATTGAATGTTCTTGTAGAGGACCTCAATGCTCTTGGGCTCACCCAAATGAGCCAATCGGATGTTGCAAGGAAGATCTTGAGTGTTCTTCCCGTTGAGAAGTATGGTCACATTGTCATCGTGCTTCACCAAAGTGATCTCTCCACCGCAACACCGACACAAGTATTGGGGAAGATCAATGCACATGAGATGTACATGCACATCACTCCAGAAGAGGGCTCATCATCTTCCAAGAAGAAAGACTTGGCCTTCAAAGCTAGCCGGTCTAAGATGAGTAGAGAAGTGATTGACCGGATTTAGGATACATAGCCGACTATCAAGAGGGGCAATCACGGTTAGCTCGGAAATCAAGTGCCACTAGATCAATGTCTTGAGCATATGCATTAGGATCTAGTTGAGAGCTAACATAACGCCTTGAAAAATGTTTGTGAAATGCTAACACACATGCACATGGTGGTGTACACTTGGTGGTGTTAGCACATTTGCGAAGGCGGTGGAGTTTAAGCGGTAGAGAGGGGGTTTTGGTTCCTCTCTCCCTCCTGCCGAGCTTGCGAGGCGGGATTCGGCGCTTTTTGGGAAAGTGAAATGCCTATTTTCTATTGCGCCGTAAGTTGGAAAAGAAACGGAGGCGAACGACGGTCACTGTGGTGACCGGACGCTGCACCGGACGCGGTCCCGGTTTGACCGGACGCGTCCGGTCAGTTCAACGCAGCGTGCCTAGGGTTTGTTACCGGACGCTGGTCTGGCCTGACCAGCGCGTCCGGTCAGTTCACCTGTGCGCAGAAGAAGAGCGCGCGACCGGCGCGTCCGGTCCCTCACGGAACCAGAGCATCCGGTCAGGTGTCCAGAGGAGCAGATTGCAGCGGAGTGCTGATCGGACGCGCGGCGCGTCCGGTCACGTGCGATCGGACGCGTCCGGTCGCGGTGGGAGCTTACTGGACTCCGACCGGACGCCAGGTGCAGTGCGTCCGGTCAAACGCTGGAGCGCGTCCGGTCACAGCAACGGTAACCTCTGACGCGCACTGTTCACGCTTGTCCTGTAGTGACCGAACGCGTTCGGTCACCCTGACCGGAGCGTCCGGTCAGCTCGTTTTGAACTGTGTCGTCCGGTAACGGCTAGCTGCGTACCCTTTCGCTATAAATAGATGTTGTCCGGGGTTTGAGGGTAACTCTTGCACTTTTTGAGACCTAGAGACATCCTTTGAGCTAGAGAACAACCCCTCCACTCATCTCTTTGCTTAGTTGCACATCTTGAGTGAGATTGAGTGAGATTCAAGTGCATTGCTTGAGAGTTGCATTCTAGAGGCACTTGATCTTCGAGTTGCTGCGGATTTCTTATTACTCTTCCGTGTTTCCCAACACGGTAGATGGCTTGGAGCAGCGGAGGTGATTGAGCTCGCAATTGGAGATTGTTGGAGCCCTCACCAAGTGTTGTAAGGGGTTCTTGATCCTTCCCCGCGGGAGTTCGCAAATTGGATACTCTAGTGGAGCTCGTGGCTTGGAGGATCCCCATCTTGTGTGCGGTTGTGCGGCGCCCGCCGAGGGCTCGACTCTTGATAGTCGATTAGCTCGCGAACCGACAAGTGGGTGCATCACCACAACGAGGAGTAGCTTGCCAGGAAGCAAGTGAACCTCGGTAAAAAATCTTGTGTCATCCCTTTGCCGAGGATTTCTCTTGTGGTTGATCATTGTTATTGATTCTTCGAGTGCATTACTTCTCTACATCGTTGGTATAAGAATCAAGTCACTTGCTCTTTACTTTCTTGTACTAGTTCTAGTGTAGTTTGCTTAGTGTAGCTTTTATCACATAGGAGTAAGTAGCTTAGTGACTTAGCCTTGTTGGTGTGTATTAGAGATCATAGCCTTGCTTCACTAGAATTGTTTAGGTGGCTTGCATAGTGTAGTTGAGCTAGTGCTAGAATTAGCTTAGCTATCTTTTATACTAACGTGGTTGTTTAGTGAAGCTTGTAGATTTTTAAATAGGCTATTCACCCCCCCTCTATCCATTTGGACCTTACAAGTGGTATCGGAGCCGAAGCACCATTTATTTGAGGCTTAACAACCTACGGTGAAAAAGAAATGGCTCAATTAAGCTTGCACATCAACAACACCAAGAAGGCACCTTACTTTGATGGCACAAATTATGCATATTGGAAGGTTAAGATGACCGCACACCTCAAGTCAATCAATAGAGAAGTGTGGAAGGTCACCGAAATAAAATTTGAGGTTGCTAATCCAGAAGCACCTACACTGGTGGAAGAGAAGAAGCTCCAATGCAATGACATTGCCATTAGTGCTCTTCATGAGGCATTAGATGACAAGACATTTGAGCAAGTGAAGAACATAGAAGTTGCACATGATGCTTGGGCCAAGCTAGAAGAAACTTTTGAGGGCACCGAAGGCACAAAGACCGCTAAAGCATATATCTTGCAAGAAAAGTTTTCTAGCTTCAAGATGCAAGAAGATGAGAGTGTACCGGAAATGTTTCATCGGTTGCAAGTCATTGTCAATGAGCTCAAGGCACTTGGTGAGGAGGTCAAGGACAACCAATTCTCTATGAAGTTCTTGAGAAGCTTGCCCAAGAGATTTGATACATTGATCACCATGCTAGTGAGGACTACATTGAAGGATTCAACTCCTCAACAAGTATTTCAAGAAGTGATGACCGATGATTC
Organism: Saccharum hybrid cultivar R570; assembly: GCA_038087645.1. Taxonomy (NCBI): domain Eukaryota; kingdom Viridiplantae; phylum Streptophyta; class Magnoliopsida; order Poales; family Poaceae; genus Saccharum; species Saccharum hybrid cultivar. Next base: position 7,721,106 of record JAQSUU010000198.1, read on the forward strand.
ATATAGAGAAGATGATGAGAAAGAGGAGTTGGTCAAAAAGAAGAAGAAGGAAAGTGAGAAGAAGGATGATGAGAAGAAGAAGAGTGTGGCATTCAAAGCCACCACATCCAAGGGCAAATCCAAGATTGAATCATCAAGTGATGAAGACTCAAGCTCTTGTGATAGTGATGACATTGATGAGAAGATGGCTCTTTTTGTCAAGCAATTTGGCAAATTCATGAAGAAGAAGGGCTTTCGTGCAAGAAGGAGGAAGAACTCGTCCAAGAAGAATGAGCATACCATGAGATGCTTTAGATGCCATAGCAAGGACCATCTCATTGCAAAGTGTCCTTATGATAGTGATGATAAAGATGCTATCAAGAAGGAGAGGAAGAAGCAAAAGAAGAAGCAAGAAAAGAAGGAGAGCTCTCATAAAAAGAAGAATGACTCTCATGTTGCTACATGGGATAGTGATAATTCCTCAAGTGATGATGAGGATGACAACAAGAGCAAGAAGAAGGGACATGCTAGTATTTCCATTCAAAAGAAGGTCTCCCTCTTCGACACTCCATCGTGCTTCATGGCTAAGGCCGCTAAGGTATCTTCCGACGATGAGAGTGATCATGATAATGCTAGTGATAGTGATAGTGATGAAGAAGAATTCACTAAAGATGAACTAATCACTATGCTAGAAGATTGCACTCAACATTTTAAAGAATCTAGAAAGGAGTGCAAGGGCTTGCTTAAGGAAAAGAAAAACCTTATGCAAGAACTTGATGAGCTTAGAGCATCTTATGAGAGTCTAAAGGTAGACCATAAGAAGCTTCAAAAGTCTCACACTAAACTTGAAGAAGCTCATTCCTCTCTAGTTGAAAAATGTGAAAACATGCCAACAAATGTTGAGAAAGCTAAAACTTGCAACATAGGCATATCATGTGATATAATTGATGAATCTCTTCATAAGCCTATCATTGTTGCTCCCACTAACCCTTCATGTAGCTCATCTACATCATCCTCATCTAGTAGTGATGGTTTCACTTGTGACTCCACACTTATAGTTGAGAATGAAAATCTCAAGAATGAGGTAAAAGAGCTCAATCACACCTTAGCTAAGGCTTATGGTGGTGAGGACCGCTTGCTTATGTGCTTGGGTAGCCAAAGGGCTTCTCTCTATAAAGAGGGATTGGGCTATAACCCTAAGAAAGGCAAGGCCGCTTTTGCTCCTCACAAGACTCGTTTTGTGAAGAACAATGGTAACTATTGCAAAAGTTGCAAGCAAGTTGGTCACATAGAGCAACATTGCATGAACAAGAAATCCAATGCTAATGTATCCTCAATTAAGTTTGATTCTTTCTATATACTTACCAAGGGTACAAATGGTGTTCATGCTAAGTTCATTGGTACACCATGGATGGGCTCAAAGAAGAAAGCCATTTGGGTACCAAAGAGCTTGGTCACTAGCCTTGGAGGACCCAAATAAGTTTGGGTACCTAAAAAGAATTGATCTTGTCTTGTAGGTTAATTACAAATCCGGAGGAAGACATTGGGTGCTTGACAGTGGGTGCACTCAACATATGACCGGGGATTCATGTATGTTCAAATCAATTGATACAAGTCAAAATGGTGGTTTTGATGCTATCATTTTCGGCAACAACAAGAAAGGCAAAGTCAAGGGGCTTGGTAAAATTGCTATCTCAAATGACATGAGCATATCTAATGTATTGCTAGTTGAGAGCTTGGATTTCAATCTTTTGTCGGTAGCATAACTTTGTGACCTTGGCTTCAAGTGCATATTTGGTAGTGATGATGTTGAAGTCATTAGTGTGGATGGATCAAATTTGATATTCAAAGGATTTAGACATGGTAGCTTATACTTGGTTGACTTCAATGATAGTGAGACACAATTGACATCATGCTTGCTTAGCAAATCTAGTATGGGATGGTTGTGGCATAGAAGTCTTGGTCATGTTGGAATGAAACAATTGAACAAACTTTTGAGGCATGACCTAGTTAGAGGCTTGAAAGATGTGACTTTTGAAAAGGATAAACCATGTAGTGCTTGTCAAGCCGGCAAACAAGTTGGAAATGTACATCCTAGTAAGAGTGAAATGAGCACATCAAAGGCATTTGAGCTATTGCACATGGACTTGTTTGGGCCAACAACATACACTAGCATTGGTGGCAACAAGTATGGCTTTGTGATAGTGGATGACTACACTAGATAGACTTGGGTGTTCTTTCTCTATGACAAGAGTGATGTTTATGATCTATTCAAATCTTTTGTCAAAAGAGTGCAAAATGAGTTTGAAATCACCATAAAGAAGATTAGAAGTGACAATGGTAGTGAGTTCAAGAACACAAGAATTGAGGAATTGTGTGATGATCTTGGTATTGGACATCAATTCTCACCTACATACACTCCTCAATCCAATGGTGTAGTTGAAAGAAAGAATAGAACTTTGATTGACATGGCTAGATCAATGCTTAGTGAATACAATGTGAGTCATTCATTTTGGAGTGAAGCCATCAACACGGCTTGCTATTGTAGCAACCGTCTCTATTGCCATGGGAAGCTTGGGAAGACACCATATGAGCTATTGAATGGAAGAAAGCCCAACATTGCATACTTTAGAGTGTTTGGTTGCAAATGCTATATTCTCAAGAAAGGCACTAGATTGAGCAAGTTTGAAAAGAAATGTGATGAAGGGTTCTTACTTGGTTATTCTACCACAAGCAAAGCATATAGAGTTTGGAATCTCACAAATAGCACCTTGGAAGAAGTTCATGATGTTGAGTTTGATAAAACCCAAGGGTCTCAAAATGAAGATCAAAATCTTGATGATGTGAGAGGAGATCAATCGGCAAAAGCAATGAAGAACATGGATATTGGTGATGTTAGGCCAAGAAAAGTTGATGATGATGATGATATTCATGTGATCAACCAAAGTGTGCAAATTGATACAAATTAAGCAAGCTCTAGTGGTTCTCATGATGAAGTGTAAGATCAAAGTCAAGCTAGTGGAAGCCACCAACTCCCATTACTCCAACCTACTAGCATAGCAAGAGATCATCCATTGGACCAAATCATTGGTGGAATTCAAAGTGGTGTTCAAACTAGATCAAGATTAGCATCCTTTTGTGAGCACTACTCATTTATGTCACTTGAAGAACCTAAGAAAATAGAAGATGCATTGAAAGATTCCGATTGGGTAAATGCCATGCATGAAGAGCTAAACAACTTCACTAGAAATCAAGTTTGGGAACTTGTTGAAAGGCCGAAGAACTATAATGTGATTGGTACTAAGTGGGTCTTTAGAAACAAGCAAGATCAAGATGGCATGGTTGTAAGGAACAAAGCAAAATTAGTAGCACAAGGATACACTCAAGTTGAGGGTCTTGACTTTGGAGAAACATATGCACCGGTTGCAAGATTGGAGGCTATTAGAATCTTATTAGCATATGCTTGTGCACACAACATCAAGCTCTATCAAATGGATGTCAAAAGTGCATTTCTCAATGGCTACATCAATGAAGAAGTTTATGTTGAGCAACCTCCCGGTTTTGAAGATGATAAGAAGCCCGACCATGTTTACAAGCTCAAGAAGGCATTATATGGTTTGAAGCAAGCACCTAGAGCATGGTATGAGAGATTGAGGGACTTTCTTCTCTCTAAAGGGTTCAAGATGGGAAAGGTTGACACCACTCTCTTTACCAAGAAGCTTGGAAATGACTTGTTTGTGTTGTAAATCTATGTGGATGACATTATCTTTGGATCAACTAACCAAGATTTTTGTGAAGAGTTTGGAAATATGATGGCTAATGAGTTTGAGATGTCTATGATTGGAGAGCTTAGTTACTTTCTTAGACTTCAAATCAAGCAAATAAAGAATGACACTTTTGTAAGTCAAGGGAAGTACATCAAGGACATGATCAAGAAGTTTGGATTGCAAGATGTTAAGCCAATAAGTACACCAATGGGCACAAATGATCAATTGGGTGTTGATGCTAGTGAAAACATGGTAGATCAAAAGCAATATCGGTCTATGATTGGAAGTTTGCTCTATGTCACCGCTTCTAGGCCGGATGTGATGTTTAGTGTGTGCAAATGTGTAAGATATTAAGCTTCACCTAGAGAAAGTCACTTGAAAGCAACCAAGAGGATTTTGAGATATCTTAAGGGCACTGATAATGTTGGATTATGGTTTCCAAAGGGGTCTAATTTTGAGTTGATTGGATATTCGGACTCCGACTATGGTGGATGCAAGATTGATAGAATGAGCACAAGTGGCACTTGTCAATTGCTTGGAAGGTCTCTTGTTTCATGGTCATCAAAGAAACAAAATAGTGTTGCACTATCTACCGCCGAGGCCGAATACATTAGTGCCGGTAGTTGTTGTGCACAATTGCTTTGGATGAAAGCAACCTTGAATGACTTTGGAATCAAATTCAAGAATGTGCCTTTGTTTTGTGATAATGAGAGTGCTATCAAGATGACACAAAATCCGGTTCAACATTCAAGAACGAAGCACATTGACATAAGGCATCACTTCATAAGAGACCATCAACAAAAGGGTGATATTAGCATTGAAAGCATTGGCACCGAAGATCAACTAGCCGACATATTCACCAAGCCACTTGATGAGAAGAGATTTTACAAGTTGAAGAATGAATTGAACATACTTGATTTCTCCAACTTGAAATGAGTGCACCCCCACATTCTTATATGACATGCCTCTCCTCCGACATTGCAAGGTAAAGTTGTTTGACATATCATTCATACTTTGCTAAGGACATGGTTAGAACATATAGACATATTTGCATGACAAATAGGCTCATTCATGAAAATCAAATGATTTTGATGTATATATGGTACCACTATTGCTTCTATATTTTGATTGATCTAGTGGTAGCATATGACATGTTTGTGGGCTTGCAAACCTAGTGTTGAATCTAGAAAATAAGCTCATGATGTGTAATTCAACATGGTCAAGATAACCCTTATACTTTATGAGGTGTGAAGAAGCTTGTCCTTGGATCAAACCGAATTACATATTCTAGGCAAGTGATCTAGATTGAATCATAATTTGGACTCCCTCATATTGATTGACTTAATTCTCACTAAAATTGGCACCTTTTTGGTGATTGTTGACAAAGGGGGAGAGAAAAGTCACAAAGATAGAAAAGTCACAAAGATCAAAAGTTAAATTGCAAAGAGGGAGAAAGATATAGTAAGGGGAAGAGAATTCAAAGTTATGACTTTGGAAAGGGATCAATTAAAATTGAGCACACGAGTAGGGGGAGCAAGCTCATGAATTATTTGTTGCATTTGTATGTGCATTAACATGATGAATTGTTGCATTGCAAAACTTAAATTCATATTCATGATTGTATGGTGATTGCTAGAAATATAACTTCAATGATGATTTGTTGAGAGTAGCTTTATAAGTGGTATCTAGACACCTTTGCTTATAATGTTGATCTCACGGGGTACTTTAGTGTTTGTGATCTTTACAAGTGATGTATAACAAGTGGTGTCTAGCTGCATCGATGCTAAGGATGGTATATAAAGGCAACTCCGATTGGTATCACGCTTCAAAGGTCCATTCTATATACCTTAGCATCAATTTTATAGTAGTAACTCTCCCAAAATTCAAATCCATACATATGTGCATAATTGAACCAAACTCAAGGAAGCACATATATAGGGGGAGCTAATACTATCAAAATTGAAAATTGTTTTCATTTCATATCTTTGTGATGGTTGTCATCAATTACCAAAAAGGGGGAGATTGAAAGCCCAAGTTTGGTTTTGGTAATTAATGACATCAAGTTGCTAATGCTATTGTATCAAGTGTGATTAAGCTAGGCATAAGCAACATGTGATGGAGGTGGAAATGGCATGGAGAGATGGCCACAAGACCACATGATTTGGTGCATGAAATGATGAGCAAGATCTTGAAGCAATGCACATAAAATGATGGACATGGTGTTCAAGTGGAGGAGAAGGATCTAAGAGCGCAAGGCAAAGGTATAACCATAGGGTTTTCCTTTTGCCGGTCTAATATGAGTAGAGAAGTGATTGACCGGATTTAGGATACATAGCCGACTATCAAGAGGGGCAATCACGGTTAGCTCGGAAATCAAGAGCCACTAGATCAATGTCTTGAGCATATGCATTAGGATCTAGTTGAGAGCTAACATAACGCCTTGAAAAATGTTTGTGAAATGCTAACACACATGCACATGGTGGTGTACACTTGGTGGTGTTAGCACATTTGCGAAGGCGGTGGAGTTTAAGCGGTAGAGAGGGGTTTTGGTTCCTCTCTCCCTCCTGCCGAGCTTGCGAGGCGGGATTCGGCGCTTTTTGGGAAAGTGAAACGCCTATTTTCTATTGCGCCGTAAGTTGGAAAAGAAACGGAGGCGAACGGCGGTCACTGTGGTGACCGGACGCTGCACCGGACGCGGTCCCGGTTTGACCGGACGCGTCCGGTCAGTTCAACGCAGCGTGCCTAGGGTTTGTGACCGGACGCTGGTCTGGCCTGACCAGCGCGTCCGGTCAGTTCACCTGTGCGCAGAAGAAGAGCGCGCGACCGGCGCGTCCGGTCCCTCACGGAACCGGAGCGTCCGGTCAGGTGTCCAGAGGAGCAGAGTGCAGCGGAGTGCTGATCGGACACGCGGCGCGTCCGGTCACGTGCGATCAGACGCGTCCGGTCGCGGTGGGAGCTTACTGGACTCCGACCGGACGCCAGGTGCAGCGCGTCCGGTCAAACGCTGGAGCACGTCCGGTCATGGCAACGGTAACCTCTGACGCGCACTGTTCACGCTTGTCCTGTAGTGACCGGACGCGTCCGGTCACCCTGACAGGAGCGTCCGGTCAGCTCGTTTTGAACTGTGTCGTCCGGTAACGGCTAGCTGCGTACCCCTTCGCTATAAATAGATGTTGTCCGGGGTTTGAGGGTAACTCTTGCACTTTTTGAGACCTAGAGACATCCTTTGAGCTAGAGAACAACCCCTCCACTCATCTCTTTGCTTGGTTGCACATCTTGAGTGAGATTGAGTGAGATTCAAGTGCATTGCTTGAGAGTTGCATTCTAGAGGCACTTGATCTTCGAGTTGCTGCGGATTTCTTGTTACTCTTCCGTGTTTCCCGACACGGTAGATGGCTTGGAGCAGCGGAGGTGATTGAGCTCGCAATTAGAGATTGTTGGAGCCCTCACCAAGTGTTGTAAGGGGTTCTTGATCCTTCCCCGCGGGAGTTAGCAAATTGGATACTCTAGTGGAGCTCGTGGCTTGGAGGATCCCCATCTTGTGTGCGGTTGTGCGGCGCCCGCCGAGGGCTCGACTCTTGATAGTCGATTAGCTCGCGAACCGACAAGTGGGTGCATCGCCACAACGAGGAGTAGCTTGCCGGGAAGCAAGTGAACCTCGGTAAAAAATCTTGTGTCATCCCTTTGCCGAGGATTTCTCTTGTGGTTGATCATTGTGATTGATTCTTCGAGTGCATTACTTCTCTACATCGTTGGTATAAGAATCAAGTCACTTACTCTTTACTTTCTTGTACTAGTTCTAGTGTAGTTTGCTTAGTGTAGCTTTTATCACATAGGAGTAAGTAGCTTAGTGACTTAGCCTTGTTGGTGTGTATTAGAGATCATAGCCTTGCTTCACTAGAATTGTTTAGGTGGCTTGCATAGTGTAGTTGAGCTAGTGCTAGAATTAGCTTAGCTATCTTTTATACTAACGTGGTTATTTAGTGAAGCTTGTAGATTTTTAAATAGGCTATTCACCCCCCTCTAGCCATTTGGACCTTACACCTTGCCGGGCCGCGCCGCCGCCGTCCAGTAGCTGCCCAGCGTGCGTGCGTGACCAGGGTGCCACGGGTCACCCTTGGCCATGCCACTGATGTCCGCGGGTGCGTCAGGCACCCCGCTGCCTCTGTGCATCGTCTTCACCGTCTCCGGCTTTGCTCCGCCCAAGCCGATAGCGCCACGGCCTTCCTCATCTCGCGCTAGACGTCCCCGGCCCCACGCTGCCCCTGCAACTCCACACTGTCGCCGGTGCACCCAGCCCGACCAAGTCGGCCCGGTACCCGGCCGGCAGTGCGCCTGCTCTACTGGTGTCCGCCATGGCCACGTCTGGCTGCCGCTCGAGCTCGGTCGCCACCGTCCGCACCGCACCGGCCGCGCCATCCTCCTCACGTGTGCACTGCGCCGCTGTGCAGCCACCCGCGCCCTAGAGCCGCCATTCGCCACTGCCGTGCAGCTGCCCGTCGCGGTCGCCGCGCGCGTGGCCAGGTCACCACCAGCTGCGCCTGGTCGAGCCGCCATTGTCACCGTCTTCACCTGTTCGCGTTGCCATTTCCGCGCTCCTTCTTTTGGTCCTCGCCGGCAGCCGCCCCGCAGCGCCGCTGTCGTCCCACTGCCGAGCCATGGGTGCGCGTGGCCAGGGCGCCATGGCATGCCATCGGCCGGGCCGCGACCCTCCACGGGTGCGCTCTGGCCCAGGTGTGCCCGAGCGCCGCCTCCCCGCCGTCTATCCGTCTCCAACCAGCCGGAAATCGACCGCCCGAGCCATCCTCTGCTCCGTGTACGAGAGGAAGAAGAGGAAAGGGTGAGAAAATAGAATAGAAACTTTACGGGGTTCTCAATGCAAACTTTGTGACTCAGATGATTAGTACACATTGTACTGCGGGTTGATTTAGCTTAATCGGGGGTGTTTCCTGCAAAGTGCGCAGTCCGCGTCCGGCCGGACAAGTTGGGCCAGCTTGATATGCGCGCGTCCGCGCCCCGCGCTGGGCCTTTGGGCCACCGGGCCGAATTTGGTTGCCGCTGGTTTTCCTTTTTCTAAAAACAATTTCTAATTTTGTTTTGAGCTAACTTGTAAATTCAATATCTAAATGTGTAGAAGTCCAAAAATGGTGAAACAAGTTTTGTTAGGTTTCTAAAATTAGGATCTATCTACTGGTATAATTTGTTCGTGTGGTCTCATAATGTTTTCAGAAGTTCTTTAATTAAATTGAGAAGTGTAATATTGTTAACATATGAACTTGTAGTAATTTTTATGGCCAAAGAATGATAGTGTTAGTTTTGAAAATTTTATGGTAGCCTCATAATGTTATTACATGCTCACTGCAATTGTTGTAGCTCCCGAACAATTAGTTTGCTTAATTAGTTAATGAGCCCTAGTTAGAGTATAAATATTAAATCGATGAAATAAATAAATCAACACTTTGGGTTCTTATGACAAAAATACTTGTTGGGTAAATCATATCTTATTCAACCACATGGGTACGTTGTCTAGTACGTTAGAGTTAGTCCGTGAGATTGTGAAGCGTATCGTGTTCTCCTAATTGCAATTATCGTTGTCTATTTACGTCTTTGCATTGCATCCACGAATGTCATAATAGGAGCGATGATGGATTGTGGAGTCATCCGGAGGTAGCAGAAAAGATGGTGCCTTGATGATCGTGTCACCATGGTGGAATGCTACCTTTGGTTAAATCATACCTAGACAAGCCCCGGTGCATAACCCTTATTATTTTGCACTTTTATTTTATGCTTGTGCATTAAGTTTTAAGGAGTTGAATGAAATCCACTTGCATATATATATATATATCCTTATCCTATGAGTCTTACTAGTATGATAGGATCGTATAGCGTGCTATGCTTTAGGATTTCGGTAGAAGTCGAGTGATTTCCTGTCACTCGCGAGAGATAGGAAATATATTATTGTTATTATTATTATTATCATATTATTATCACATGGAATAGATATAAATAACAATAATTGGAGACCGGACGAAACGGGTTTGGATGGACTTGGACTTGGTTGGGCAACAGAGCGGGGCTCTAATTACATTTGTTCCGCCTGTGTCGATTAATGACCGTTCGTTGCATTGGGTTCCATAGTCAGGTCATAGACCTACTTGTCCCGAGCATATACTTGCTTATGGGAGCGGGAAGACTTGTTTCTCTCTTGTCATGGGTTCTGGCTCTTTCCGGACCGACTTTTTAGTTGGTTATATATATTGGGTTGAGGAGGTCTAAGCACCATACTGAGGCCGGGCCTGCAGTGTTGGAGGCTTAGAGTCCGAGCTTGGACGGGGACCTGGACCCCTTGACAGAAGTGGAACGGGTTGGTCTTACTTGTGCCGGGGTACAAGCAAGGCGTGTATTTTCGGGGCACCTAGCTGGGTACATTGATTCGCGAATCACCGTCAATTTGACGGTCCGACGTGACTATAATCTGGCATCGTAGTATGAACTATGGAAGATGGTAAAATGGTTTTGATTGCTTATCACCTGCTTGAAAGTAGCCTTGGTGCTTACATAAAATGGTCGGTTAATAAACTAATGATGACTGCTAATAAAATAAATATAAGGATGCACATTTAGTAATGCTTCTTGCAGAGGCACCAAACCTACGAGCTAGTAAGCCTTGCATAATTCTTGGAGTTTTTTTCCCTCCTGATGGGTAAGTCTTGCGAAGTACAATTGAGTACTCAGGGTTTGTTCTACCTTGTTGCAGGTGACATGTGCTGATAAACTGACACTTATATGTGGAAACCTCCTGGTGGGCTCAGCGAGGATTTCCTTTACGATGCGGACTATAGTTTATTTAACAAAAATCTCACTAAAAGTTTTACAAAGAAAATACTTGTAATTTGTTACTATTTCATGTTTACAAAAGTTCATCATGTTAATGTTTAACTTATTATTAAATGGTTTCATTTCCGCTGAACTTTGATAACATTTTATATTCTGTTGTCGTAATTAAATAATGAATTACTCTGATGTCGTACTAAAAGTGATGTAAGAAATGGCAAGGATGTTGTAAGCTTTACTCTCTCATTTATGATCTTGAGGTAAAAATATGGATTTTCAAGTTCTCCCTTGGGGTGTGCTCGACGGAATCACATGGTTTAGTGCGCTTACTTGGGTATTTAGTGTCTAATGGAAGACGAGTACTCTTGAGAGGGCATTAGATTAGGCGGTTCTGCCACATGCAATCACTCAAAGCAATGCACTTGGATGCTCTTAATTCTCACAAAATGATGAATCAATCCGGTAGGATGAGTGAGAGAGAGATGGCTATGCTCACTAGGATGTATTCTTAATAGAAATGGTCAATAGAGTGAGCAAGAGCCGGCCACACGACTTAAATAGGGAGCTCCTTCGAAAAGAGTCGCTGGCCTCCTGTCTGCGCTACTTCCACGATGTGACTGGACGCGTTGGTCAGATCGACCCGACGCACCAGCCTCAGCGTCCGATCTCTGATCATCGTCCACATGTCCCCTTGGTTTAACGTCCACCGCGCGATCTCAATGGCTAGCTCAGTTGCGCCAACGGTCAAGTGATGATTGGATGCACCGCTACAGCGAACGGACTCGGCCGCCCAATGTCTGATCCTGCGCGCGCCCATGCCACCAAGTGCAGACCGGACGCGGTGCTTTACTTCACCTGACGCCACGCCTCCTCGCGTCAGAGGTTCCAGAGCGCGTTTTGCGTGACCTGATGCGTCCGCTCGCGTGCGACCTGACATTGGCCAGCGTCCGGTCCACCTAGTCCACGCCCAATGCATTGCGTCAGCGTACATCATCCCTGACCGGATGCAGGCCTTGCGTGTCCGATCACATTTACTGTGCAGCATCCAATCGTGAGCCAGACAGAGCCCGAGCGCACCAACTCCACTAAAATTGACTGGACGCACCAGCGCCGAGTTCGGTCATCACGTGACCAGAGTCCGGTCAGTGAAAAACAACACCTTCTCTTCACCAACTTCGTCATCCTTGATCAAATGTGCTAACCACCAAGTGTTTCACCTTTGTGCACGTGTGTTAGCATATTTTCACAAAACATTTTTAAGGATGTTAGCACTCACTAGAATCTAAATGCATATGCAATGAGTTAAAACATCTAGTAGCACTTTGATAACCGCATTTCACGACGAGTTTCACCCCTCTTAATAGTACGGCTATCTATCCTAAATGTGATCACACTCGCCAAGTGTCTCGATCGCCAAACCAAAAAGCTCCTATTGATATCACCTTTGCCTTGAGCTTTTTGTTTCTCTTTCTTCTTTTTCAAGCCCGAGCACTTGATCATCACCATGGCTATTACCACCATCATCATTGTAACGCCCCGATCTGGGAAGACGGCTAAGGCCCACTCTACACATTGACTGAACCATACCTGCTAATTAACTCTCTTGCACTTTCGTCCTCGCTTCGCGCAAAATAACCGATCTGAAACTGAAATTAACAGCCTCCCAGGGTCCGGGCTTTTAAGTTAGTTCAGTTCCTCCTTAGGTTCCGATGTGGGACTAATGTCCTCTAGCTACAGTGCCTCTTGCTGCTACAGTATCGGCAACCCGAGCTACAGTGCTCGCCCATTCAGCCTAGCCCATCAGACCGGCCCAACTTGGCCCATTTAGCGGTGTCTCACAGTCATGATCTTCATCATTAGCTCCACCACTTAAAAATGTACTATCTATCTCATAATCACTAGAGGAATAGATTAGCACTTAGGGTTTCATTAATTCACCAAAACCAAACTAGAGCTTTCAAGAGTACCATTTTAAGCAACAAGTAAATTTCTTGTATGGCCACGTTAAACCACGATATTGCTTCAAGATTTTAGAGTGCTTATTTTAAGCAACAAGTAACTCTTGTGTGGAGAAAAAATAAATCTTAATATTGCTTCAAGATTTTACGGTGCTCATTTTAAGTACTTCAAGATTTTGCTTCCAATCTTACTAAAGTTACGTGGCAAAAATAAATCTTAATATCCCAATAAATTTCTTGAGCGGTGAAACTAAACCTTGATTTTGCTTTAAAATTTTTTAGTGTTTAATTTTAAGATCTTGCAGATAATCAGGGAGGGCGGGATGCACCTCTATACTTAGCGTTAAGAAACAATGGCGGACATGATGTATGTGTAATCTCAATATGCAATTATGCATCCTTGCTGTGCCTAGGGTCAGGACATCCGTCTGTCCAGACGCCTCCTTGCTGTGCCTGTGGACGGGCGGCTCAGGCAATTGCAACGGTCCGTCCCGTGACTCCCGTCCAGACATTTCAACGGTTCAACTCTCCCATTCGGGATTGTTCCGCCGCCCCTGCACGTCTCTCCCATTCCCCTCTCCCCTCCAGGGCTCCACGGCTCTGCCCCCTCGGTCTCTAACCCGCGCAACAAATTCGTGATGGCACGCCGCCTCCTCGCCGTCCTCCTCACGGCGTTGCTCCTGCTCTCACTCACCCGCCCGGACTCCACCTCGTCACTACATGCTACCACCGCACACGATGAGCTCTGCCTCCGGAGCTTCCCACGCGGCCTGCTCCCAGCCAACGCGCGTTCCTACACGCTCGACGCCAGCTCCGGGGACTTCGCCGTCGACCTCCACTCCAGCTGCTGCATCGTGCTGCCCGCGGGGAGCTACCTTGTCGCCTCCAGCGACCTCCTCACGAGCTACCTTGATGACTGCCGCATCTCGAGCCTTGACGACATCCGCGTTAGGGCCTTCTTTCGCTAGTGGTCCATCACAGCACTGGCAACCTCCTTTCACTCTGAGGCATCGAGCTCCGCGCAGGCGTTGAGCTCCACAACAACGAGCTTCATCCGTCCAAGCAGCAAGGTGACATTGCGCTGAAAGCGCATGTTGCAAGCGTATGTTTCAAGTGTTTCAGTTGTTTTAGAGGTATGTTGCACGGGTACCGTATGGATGTTTCAAAAGTGGATAGAGATGTTGCATATATTGCAATGACTGTACACTTATGTTACAAACATTTGTTCCCAATATTTCATGTGTTTTTTCATGTTGCAAGTGCGTTTATTTGGATGTTGCATATGTTTCACACATATGTTGAAAGTGTTTTATCTGGATGTTGCGTATGTGATGGTTTTCAAGTGTTTCATGTGTTTTTTTGCAAGTATTACATACGCATGTTTCAAACGTTTTATCTGTCTTTATGCGTATGTTGCAAGTGTTGTATCTGGATGTTTCAAAAGTAGATCGGGTGTTGTATCTCTCTCATCGTCTTCTGCTGCCTCGCCTCGGTGTCTCCTCCTTTTTTCGATGCTAGTGATGTTCGGACGGCGTGGGCCCATGTGGGAGCGGACGACGTGGGTGGAGCGCGAATCGTTCGAGTGGCACACAACCCGAGCAAGCGGGGTGTACGTCACGGCGCGGGCGCGCGGGGAGCAGCATCCGAACACGGACCTAGGGTCGAACGTCCGGACGCTAACTTGCCCTTTAGCATTAAGAAACAACGGCAGACATGCTGTTTTTTCGTGTAATCTCAATATGCAATTACGTAAGATGGAAAAAAATAGCACATGGTATCTCCAACCAGTACTTAGCAAAAATGAGTGACGCGAAGAATCATATCGCCAATCTAGATCCTCGATCCGTTGAACCTGCAGCCCTGGACTGGGCAGATCGGACGTATGCCATCGGATGAACGACACCGAGCGCCACCGTATCCCGGCTGGTGGATCGCTGGATCTCATTCCCTCTCCGAGGATTAGCTTCTTTAATCAGGCCCTGGCTCGTGAGTGCCGGTGGTGACATCGCACACTTATCCGGCTGTACTGTACTATCCCCTATCCCCAATCGTCCACTGATCCAGTGGCCGAGTTCGATCGATGCTGTGACCCCGACGCGATCGCGATGTGACCAACGGTCCAACGCCGCGAAGCAACGCAAGGCTGTGTTTAGTTGCACCTGTAAAATTTTTGAAAGTACAATAACATTTTTGTTTGTATTTAACAATTAGTATCCGATCATGACCTAATTAGGTTCGAAAGATTCGTGTCGTGATTTATAATCAAACTGTATAATTAATTATTTTTTTACTTATATTTAATGCTTCGTGCATACGTCTAAAAAATTTAACGTGACGGAGAATCTTATAAAATTTTTTAAAGGGCTGAAGTAACTAAGCCCAAGTCGCGAATCGCAACGTGACGCACGAGGCACGCCAGGCACCGAGCGGCAGGCCGGGCAACATGTCAAATCGCACCCGCCCGTCCGCTTCCAATAAAAGGCGGCTGGCTGCCGCGCTGGCCAAGCCTGGCAGGCGCCGGCGCGGTCGGGCAGAAGCTTCCGCATCCCCAGTCCCAAGTCCCAGTCCCGCACCCGGGGTCGCTGACCGGCGACCGCATCGCGGAGCGAGTCAGTCGCCGAGGCGAGGACGAGACAGACGACACCGCACCCCGCACCCGTTTCCAGCGCGGCGCAGGCACAGCGCACAAAACGGCCAGTTTTATTCCGCTGCCGTCGCGTGCTGCATCGAGGGGCCAGGGCCAAGTAAGAAGTGGGTGGTGGGGACAGAAATATCCTCCTGCAGTCCTGCTGCTCCTCGTCCTCGGCCTCGGCGTGCTCGCGGGCGGGCGGGCGGAGCAGGAGGGAGGGGCGAGGAGGTGGATCGGGGAGCGGAGATCCCGGCCGGAGGGAGGGATGGCGAAGGGCGGCGGGGAGAGGGGCGCGCTGCTGCCGGTCTCAGCGGACGACGGGAAGGGCAACGGCGGAGGGGGAGGCGGCGACGACGCCGTGCTGTTCAAGGGCTCCGCCATGACCCGCCGCGGCGCCGCCGCAGCGCTCTCCTACATGGCATGCTCCGGTACGCGCTACGCCCGATCCGCGCCCTCCCTCCCGGGCGGCCGGCTTGGTTTGCTCGTTTGCGCGGCGGTCGCGCCGCCGCGTGGACTGCTCGCAGTTCGGGTAATCGGGTGGATCGTCTCGTTCGTCGCGTTCAGGGAATTTGGGGACGGGAGAGCACCTGCATCACGTGCTTGATTTGTTGGTTGTGCTAGTCGTCACGTTTTCTGTTGGATTCAGCTACGTGATTTTGGAGTTCGTGCAGGATGGTTGACTCTTGCTTTGGTCTTTCGGCTTTTGGCAACACGACCGAGCTTTTGGGAAGCGAGACCATTTTCGTAGTTTTGTTGCCTATGGGTTAAGTACATACTTCATACATGTTTATGAAATTCTATATGTAAGTAGGAACTGGCTATTTCGTACAGATAACTGAATTTGCCATCATGACGAATCTGTGACATACTGTCCTAGTGTTAGCTGAATTTTGGTCGTAACAAATGGGGCTACTGTGCTGCCTTATCTGCCTTTGGAGTTTGGAGTGGGCCTATGCTTATTGCTCGGGCGCACTTGTAGGAGAACATGACCACAGAACCCTGTTGGAATAGAATTTAGAAAGCAATACGCCATTTAATGAAGTAAGGTTTCTAGCTGTCATCTGTATGAATTTGGATCAGACAGAGGGCCTGTAAGGAAGAGTGATGGTTCCCTGTTATCTCATGTACTATATCGTTTGGTGCTGATGATAGGATGTAAATTGATTTAATCCCCTGTTTGGATGATGATTCAATTGGATAAGAATAGGTACATCATTGTCCTCATCTAACTGACTAGCTAGCTAGCTAGCCTTTTGAACTGAAACCTGCCCACTTGTCATTAGTTGCATGACAAAGTTAGAACAAAGGAAGGTGGTCTCACTTGAGGAAAAACACAAGAGGAAAATCAGCAAACCATTTTCACTTTAGTGCGTGTGGGTGGGGTGGGGTGGGGGGGGGGTGAATTGGTGTGGAAGATTTTAGGTTAAGTGATGAATGAGTTTTGAATTGCACATTTAAACTCATCTTCCATTTATATGTGTTTACTGGAGGTTGGAGAACTATGAACGGGTTACTGTAGTTGGACCGATTATGTTGGCCTTACTAATGATACCCCCTTTTGCATTCATGACTAAAATTGCAGTGGAGCTCATTTTTGCATTCAAAATCATTCATATAACCCAATCTCTATGCTGCGAGTTTGGACATTATGTTCTGCCTATAATACCAGTTGAAGGAGTTTTGCACAATGCATGGTAGTCAGTTTTACTTGAATCGTTTCACCTTAATTTTGGTTTATCTCCATTGCTTCTTTCAAATATTTAGATAGATCGCGTATTTGCATCAAACTTCTGGTTAAGCAAGGAAAAATAAAAAAGGAGTTTCTTGGTCATTGTTTTGTTTGTTTTGTATTCTCCTTAACATGTGCAGTGTACCAATGTAATATTTAGTTATCTTGTCTCCACAAATTATACTTGTGTGCCTCACATTATCTTACACACTGTTAATCTGCTAGAAATTTATACCCATTCGTTCATTTGAGTTCCTTGATGATTCACTCTGTGATGCCATCTTTTTTAGCTCTAGAAGCATGATAACCAAATAACCAATGTCCACAGAGATATGATGTGTTGTTATTGTTTCATTTTCCATTTTAAGAACCACCCATTTGTTGTACTAATTTTGGGACTTTTCAATTTGCAGTGTTGCTAGTGATGTTTAACAAAGCAGCTCTGTCTTCGTATAATTTCCCTTGCGCAAATGTCATCACGCTCCTTCAGGTACTGGATGTGTTCTGGGAAAATATGTGGCGTGCATGGTTCATGCACTTTTCTGGATGGAGTACGTGAATGTTTCATGTCTGTGTTCCATCGAATCTTAGCGAACATTTTCTTTCAAGTTTTCAGTGCTGTATGGGTCTGTGATTAGTCTAGTCCAGGGTTCAGTTTCCACTGGTAACTGTTTTTTCCCATTGGATACCAGGAGAACAAATCCTGTCCAGGAAATTCTATATTTAAAATGTAAAGTGTAAGTTTGTAGTTTGAACTGATTAATAGTAATCTGTTGGGGACTTGATGGGAACCTCATTTATGGTGGTAAATTGGGTGAGCTGGTAAAATTCATGCCTGACATCTAAATTTTCAAATATCAATAAATACTTGGGGGGCGTGGGGGGCGCTGTACATATTTTTTAATCAATTTGTTATTGAAAATATTTAATTTTGTCCCATGGTATAGTTCCAAATATCAACAAATGTTCCAAGTCTTGCTTGAAGTGCCGCAAATATTTCACATTTGATCATCCTTGGGAAATAGCGGATCCCAAATCTTCTGGTAGCTGTTGATGGAACGTAGCTTTATAAAACCTTCCTTTGCCTTTGGATGTCTGTTGTCTAAACTTCTAGTTTACATTTTTATTCTATCATCTGTGTATTTCTCCTTTCTTTGTTAACACTTAACAAACATGTGCAGATGGTGTGCTCAACGTGCCTTCTTTATGTTATGAGACGGTTAAAGATCATCTCCTTCACAAATAGTGATCCATCAGTGCCTTCTGATTCACTATTCTTTGTGCCGTTTAGGTTATTGTTGCGCACCACACCTCTTTCCTTGGCTTATTTACTCTACATGGTATGCCGACTCCCTTACATACAAGATTAATGTGTTTAATAATTAGGCACATGCATTTCTGCTCATGTTGAATTCTGACTGGTGTTTACTGTTTTTTTTTTCTTGGGTGAAAAGCTAGCTTCGATGGAATCGGTCCGTGGAGTTAACGTTCCTATGTATACAACTCTACGGCGCACAACAGTCGTGTTTACAATGACAATGGAGTATTTCCTGGCAAAGCAGAAGCACACCCCACCTATAATAGGCAGGTAAATATATGGATATTTGTTCTGTTCGCTGTATCTCATTATTGCCAATACACGGTTTGTTCTAAGAATGAATAGTGTGCGGTAGTTAGCTAGTGTAAGTTCCATTTCGTTTAATGCATTTATGCCCTAGGCAGTGTCAAACATAAGTATTTGAACACATTATCCATTTTGTATAAGCCTTTGATTATATGATTATATTTGTTTCATCCAGTAGTAGTAGGTTTCTGTGCCTACTGCTGTGCATGTACCCTTTTTCTTTGCATATATAGCATTTGTTATACTGAATGTTTACAGAACTTGGTAGTGTTCTGAATCTATAATGTTCCACTATCTGGTTGTTAACCAAGGTTTTATCAGTGTGGCTTTGATTGTATTCGGAGCATTCATTGCTGGAGCTCGAGACTTGTCATTTGATGCTCGTGGGTATGCTATTGTCTTTGTGGCCAACATTACTACAGCTGTTTATCTTGCTACTATCAACCGTATAGGTAAAGCAGTTTCCTTTTCCAACATATAATGTTCTTTCATCTTACAAAAGCTTTCTGATCAGATATTCTTTTTCTCCCTAGGAAAATCTAGTGGCCTCAATAGCTTTGGCCTGATGTGGTGCAATGGTATTATTTTGATTGCCCTTTTTTCTTCTCGAACACTATTTTGATTGCTCTTAACTTCAGATCAAATTTCTTATGTCTTAATACCCTGTCTGGATTTCAGGACTTGTCTGTGGACCTTCAGTACTGTTCTTGACATATATTCAGGGTGACCTAAGGAGGACCATGGAATTTCCGTACCTTTATTCCCCTGGGTTCATGGTAACACTGGATTCATGCTCTGGTCATATTTCAGCTGGTTTCAGTTGGTTTCGGCTTGTTTCTTTCTCACATAATACTGTTCAATCAGCCGAAATCAGCTGAAATTCTACCAGCCGAACATAGCCTAAGTTAATTTGTGCATTGCCGACCCTCCTTTTGTAAGTTTTAAAGGCATTTAAAGACTGTTTGTGGACACACGTCACGAAATTAAAAAAACCATTAGTCGTGTTATTTATCTTCATCGGTGTGCTTGTACTGTCAATTAGCCAGTTAGCCCTTGGACTCATGCTGCGGCTGGAAGTTTAGTTTGCAAGACATTGTTCTGTTTGTGTACTGTCAATTAGCCAATTAGCCCTTGGACTCATGCTGCAGCTGGAAGTTTAGGTTGCAAGACAGTGTTCTGTTTGTTTCACTATCTCTGAGATCCGGCTATTCAAGTCCAGAAATTAGCTTGGATTGCACATGTTACTGAAGCACGTGAGCACTACCTTTGGGTGTAGTCACAAAGTCTCACTCACTCTCACCCAAGTCAAGTTTTGTTGGTGCTGATAATTTGATGATACCACCCTCTAGTCCTTTAATATCATTTATCATGTTCTAATTTACCAACAATTATCCATAATACCATAGCAAGGGACATGTTTCAGACACTATTATGATGACTTATTGCTAGTGCCTCCAGTTTCGAACCTCAAAATTCTGTCATTCAGTCCAACTACTAGTGTGTAGTATAGCTTCTGTAGATGATCTTGAGGTCACTTTACGTGCTAATTTGTTTATTTTTCATACTAATTTAACACTCAAAACAGGTAGACAACAAAATAGTGAGTAAAGTCATGTCAATTAGTATGCCATTACATCATGTATTGTCAATAATGTGAAGAATATCACTAATTACGAAATTTCACTTGTAGGCTGTGCTGCTATTTTCGTGCATCTTAGCATTTCTACTGAACTACACTATCTTCTGGAACACAATCCTGAATTCTGCACTCACACAATCGATGTGTGGGAACTTGAAGGTACGGCTGCCATCCAGTTATTCCACTCAACCCTATCGGTCAACATACAAAACATTCTTGAGTAGTGATATTCATGTTCGATGTTTCTGCAGGATTTCTTCACCGTTGGAATTGGTTGGGTGCTATTTGGTGGGCTTCCTTTTGATCTTGTAAGTTTTGGGGCTTGTTTCTCATGCGCCACTTTGTATAATCTCCCAGTGAATACTGAACCCAAGTTTTTGTATGCAGCTTAATATTATCGGACAGGGACTAGGCTTTCTGGGCTCTGGATTGTATGCCTACTGCAAGATCAAAGGAAAGTAGATGCTGATGTCTAGTGGGATCAACTGGAGTAGACTTTGGTGTGACTTGGTGTTTCATTCGGGGGCCAGTGTGCTTAACAAAAGTAGCGTTATTTATGCTGTTTGCTCCTACATATGGGAGAGAAATTTTGTAGGTTTCCTGTATGTATTAAACTTCAGCCCTCATGAACACTACAAAACTGACAAGGAAATAGAGTATACCGAATTTTACTGTTACTTTATGATCATCTCTCTTTTAAACTCGAATAGACTTGCAAAATACAATGAATAACTTGAATAAGGCCATGTTTGGCAGGGCTTCTCTTGTTGGCTCCGTTTTGCAGAGCTTTTCTGGTTCTAGCTTTGTCTCCTATGGAGGAGCCCTGCCAAGCGAACAGGGCCCAGAGCTGTTTTTCAGTGATAAGGGGAACTGCCAGAGCCGTTTTGGAGCCCTTGAGGAGTCCTACCCGTGCAGAATATAATGAACTTATGTAAAAGGCACACGATACAGAACGATCTGATCGAAAAATCGATTCCTCTACATCCAGTCTTCAGGCTCAAATGTGAAACATGCACCGGTACAAAATTGATTAATGAACATGTACCGTCCAAAATTGGAATGTTCATTCAGGCGTAGCTCAGAAGCACAAGATGGTGCATCGCTCATGTTATGCATACCCGACACAAATCAACGATCCAACTAAACAAGCTAACTTCAAGAACCGTGTCAAATGCACTGAACACAGGTTTTGGAATAACATAATTGCTGCAGTCGTCTTGTTGCAATGTACACGCTACTTAAGATAGAAAAAGTGAGAATACATGTCATCACAGATATCGCACTGTAATCTGTAATCCGTAAAACAAAACTTTCATAGCTTTAGAAAAGCTCAAAGAGGTCATAACAAACTTATGCATCTAGAGCCTATATAAGCCGGCAGAACAAAGATCTCTTGCGTGCTCCCAAGATGTAGCACATTTTTGCCCACTGTCTATATCTACCACAGTTCAAGCCATTCGAAAACTACTCGGTTGGCTTGTCCGGGTCATCTTCCTCAGGTTCTTCCTTGTCTGGATCATCCTCTTGTGGCTCCTCCTGAGGTGGTTGTTGTTCTTCCTCTTCCTCTTCTTCATCATCATCCAGAGGATCATCAGCTGGTAATGGATGCGGCAATGGTGTCTTCATTGGGCTGAACTTAGGGAAGATATCAGGTCTCCTCCCAGGCTTTGGTCTCTCCCATTCCTAGCAACATTCAGACAACAGTAGAAATTATTAACATATAGAAGTGAAAAGAAGCGTATGGAACATCATATTTAAATCACTATAGTCATGTTTTAACATTATTTTGCTAGGCTGGACATGTCGTCCACACCAATAGCTAGAATAATCATTGGAAAAAAGTTGCAGCAGATCTGCAATCACTACTTAGCAAGAAAGGCTAGGCAGTATGTTCATATATCACAACATGTAATACATACAGTCATGAATCCATTTACATGGTCTGGCCTTAAAAAAAATTTAAGGCAGTGAGTTCACCAAAAACAGCTCATGACTGCTCGTCACAACATTCTATCACTTTGAATCTTTGATGATGAAAGAGTGAAAGACTCTTACAAAGAAAAGAATATATAGAAGCTACACATTCGGAAGGCACACACTGCTGAAGGACATTTCGGGATTATTTGTATATTATAGTCAGTATTTAGGAGCGAATATAAATTTGAAGCTCCAAATATCGATCAGCACAACAAGCTACTAGCTGCAAAAACAATCGCGGTAAGTCTATGGCAATAAAAGTTTATGTTTGGATAGATGAAATTATGACAATCATAATAGAGTAATCAGTAAGGTTAAAAATTATCATTTTCGCAGGGGTATCTTAGCCAGACATATACAAAATAGCAAAACCCGAAAAAATAATGAAGGCCGAATCCACATCTTTGAAAGCTAAAGCATAAGGAAGTAATCCACACCACAATATGTATATTTTCTACCGACTTTGTCTATCCCAATCCCCAAACCGGTTCTCGGTCAGCTTAACCCAAAAAATTAAGCCTCCAATCTCACCAGGAGAAGCCGCTAAAATCAAATGAACTGAAGCTAAGTCGAACAGCAAGAGAATTACGATGGGGAAATCCAGGGGCGACCGCTTGGTAATCTTCTCCTCGTCGGGGGCCGCGCAGACCACGAGCGCGTCCCACCTGCGCCGCCTACCGGCGGGAACCGGCACGCGCGCGAGGGCGGAGGCCGACGCGGAGACGCCGAGGGCGCCGGGCGCGGCCGCCACCGGCGGGGGCGCGGCCGGAGCCGAGAGGCACCACGGGGACGCCATGCGGGAGGAGGGAGCTCAAGGGCCCTCGGTTCGCCTGGGCTGCTGGCTGGCTGGACGAGTCGGGTTGGAATTTGGGTTCCGTCTCGTTGGAATTTGGGTTCCGTCTCCGTGGGGCTTGGTGGCGTACCGGCGGCTTGTCAACCACCGACGGCGGCGGCGGCTGTCTCTAGAGAGTGGAGACCGCCTTCGGTCTGCCTGCGGGGCGATAAGAGTCGGCTTCGAGTCGGTAACACTTGCGCGTACGCGCGGCGTGTCCGGACGGTGACTACACGCGGCGCTTATTCCGGCCCACCGCGAGTTGGACCCAGCCCAACAGATGAATTAGGCCCGTATCCTGGGCCTTTGCCGCGGGCCGGAGTGAACCAGCAACTAATTCGGCCCGAGTCGTCCCCGTTCGAGAGACCCGTGGGCCGTGGCGGAACTGCCGACCCTCCATGCCGGTATGCCACCATAACATGCGCGTGTGCAGTGCAGCCGTGCTCGTGCACACATGATGACATGACTCGACGCGACCAAGACCAGCCATGCTGCCTCCCGGGAAATCACCAGGGCCGCATGGCGGCTGCCACCTGCAGCCCATGCACGGGCGGCGACGGCAGGAGCCGGTCCGGTGTCGCCGCGCCTGACACGCGTTTGCCCAGCGATTAATAACTTTAATCGCCGAATCCGAGCTCTCTGACGCGCGCATTTTCAACCAAAAATCTCGCACCACTCATGTAGTACGTACTACCTCCTATCGGTCAGTAGATTATTCGCCGGCAGACTGCCGAGCGGAGCCGAGCCGAGCAATAATTAAACTAACCTTGCCAGTGACCAAATAACCCGAGCGTGCAACGTGTGCATGCCAGCAGCATCTAGCGAAGAAACGCGAGTGTGTGCACACGCACGGACGGACGTCTCCAAGTGCCGAACACACGCGCAGATTGACGGGACGAGCTGCATGCATCTGCGCCTACCAGCAGATTATTGAAAACTGGTAGCGGCAGCTGCTGCGAGAGCAAGACATACAGATGGTAGCAGACGTGGTGATCGTCCTTTTTACCTTTTTGTCTCAACCCCCTGGACGGAGCGAATTTTTTTTTTATTTTTAGTCCAAATTTAAAACATATTTTGGATCTGATCCGTATTTGAAAATATTTTTAAAACTAGTCCGTTTGGCCCCATCACCATACATGGCGGGGCAAATGAACTGTACCCCGCCATGCATGGCGGCAGGGTCCAGCTGCCACGTAGCCTGCAGCCCGGGATGCCTGCTGACGTGGCTCAGGACGTGGAAAGGCGTACCCCGCCACGCATCATGGCGGGTTACCCTATCCCGCCACGTATCATGGCGGGGTACGGCCATGGCCATTTAAACGGTTGGGCCCTTCTTGTTTGTGTCTTTCCTTCCATTCCATACCCCGCAGCGCCCCTCTCCGCCCTAGCGCCCGATCTCCCCTCCCCCAGCGCCCCTCTCCGGCGCCCCTCCCCCAGTGCCCCTCCCCAGCGGCTACCTCCCATCGTCGGTCCTTGTCCCGGCCACCCCTCGTATAAGGAAGGTAAAATTTCTTATTTACTTTCCGTTTCTATAGTTTAGTCATGTTAGTTTGCTTAGTTATAGTATGTTTGGTTAATTTAGTTAGTAAAGTTATATTAGTTTTAATCGTATTGATATTATGGATTATTTTTGAATTGTAAGAATTATAAGTGATATGTGATTTGTGTTGAAATAATTTCGTGTTTTTAGATGGAGGACTCGTATCTTGAGTCGATTTGGAGGAAAAATGGTCGTCCTAGAGAGATGTACCCCGACGTGTCTTGCAAGGATGCGCCCGTGCCTCCCGAGGAACCTTTCCCTAATTGTGACTGTGGTCATCCGGCGCACGTGGGCTAGTCGAGACATCCGGATATTGCGGCATGTTGCTTCTACACATGTTATAGTTGTAGCGTAAGTAATTGTGTCCTCTGTTTTTCTTATTGGTTTGTGATGTTGTATTCGCGATGAGATAATTGAAACTTTTTTGTAACCCTACTTCCGGTGCTTTTTCTTCCAATGGATCGACGGTCCGGACAAGTTTGACCCAAGGATTCTCCTTTTCTACCCCGGCATTGATCATTGCAAGCGTGAGGTGTTTACTCGCTGGGTTCCGCCCCCTCCTAACCCTCCTCCTATGATGGAGGAAGAGAAGGCCGTAGCATCGGCACGCGCGGCTCGAGGATCCTCTGAAGTGCCATTGTAGAGAGCAAGCCGTGATAAACCCACACAATGAATAAGAGTTCATTTGTCCTCTACGGCATGAAGTAAGGTTTGAGTTAACCTTGAAATGTCATGTCCTATATGTGTGTTTTAATGTTTTGATTTTGTAGAATCATGATTTTCCAAAGTGTCGTTTCGTGGAGTGGGTCTATGGTCCAAAGAGCCATTGGCCGGAGCCGGAGAAGAAGGAGGAGGTGCCAGAGTGGAAGAAGAAGAGGAGGTCTATTGCGCCTCCTGTGATGTGCAAATGTGGTGTCGAAGCTAGCTACGGCCTAGTCCCTTTAGGTCTTGGGATTGGCCACTTCTGTGGCCACATGATTGATTATGACGAGGTTTGCTAGGACTGTTGACCTTAGTACTAATGTTTTATTTTGTTTGTTTTGGTACGCTAACTTTGTATTCATATATTTGTTGTAACAGAGCACTCAGAAATGCAAATGGGAATCATATGATGATGTGTTTAAGTTCAAGGATGAGTATAAGACAAGAGTAGCACTTCACAAGATGAGAGGATATCCTGCAAACTGCGTCACCGATTTCGTGAAGAATCATAAGAAGAAAATGCTTCAACGGGCCCAAGAGATGTGTGTTCGTAACCCAGAGAGTATTGCGTGGAAGAAGTGGTACGAGAAGAGGAAAAAGGAGGTAGAGGAGTACCAGACAAGGAAGGCTGAAGAGGATGCAAGGTAGGCTGCAGAGGAGGCTGAGAGAGCAGAAATGCAAGGCTTGAATGGTACTATTGCCTCATTATGTGCGAGTGAGTCATTGCATTTTTGAAAGTCAAACTTCTTTGTTTCACTGGCAATAAAGTCCTTGCAAATATCGTGCTAATTGTTTGCATTTTGTACTTGCAGAGATTGGATTCACCGGCAACTGGCAAGCAGATGTGGCTCGTGCTAGGTACACGGAGAAGAGGACACTAGAGCGGGACGCTGGAGTTGGTGGCACCGCAAGCCGTCCGATTGTGGTTGAAGAGGAGGCTGAGCCGGAGGAAGACGACGACACCGGGAGGATAGGCGAACTCATTCATCTAGCCGAGGAATTGGGCTACCCTTAGGACGAGGATGCCTACGACATGGGAAGGATAGTCGAGCTACTTCATCTTGCAGAGGAGTTAGGACCGATGCCTGAGGAGGATGGTGATGCGTTTGTCACTGGGCCTGTTGAAAGGTCTTGATGGCTAGAGGGGGGGTGAATAGCCTTTTAAAAATTTCTACAAAGACAAGCTAAACAAGTTTATCAATACAACAAATAGCGAGATGCGAGTTTTGCTTAGCCTATGGGGTGTTTGCAAGCCACCTATCCAAATCACAATTCTAGTATATTGGCACTCAACCGCACAAGTCAAACCGAGAAGGTAACTACAACTACAACTAGCAAGCTACACAAAAGAGCTACTCTAGTAACGCTAACTAGCTAGCAAAGAAGACTAAGAAAGAAATACAAGAGAGGGTTAGGAGGGTATCACCGAGGGGCGAAGTATTGAGCCAACCAATATGATCAACAATGAATACCAAGATAACCGAACACCGGGATCAATCAATCACAATATGAAAGTGATGACACGAAGATTTATCCCGAGGTTCACGTGCTTGCCGGCACGCTAGTCCCCGTTGTGTCCCTCTTCACCACGTGGTTCGGTGGCTAATCGGTCTCACACCGAGCCTCTCAAAAGGCGCCACAAGAACCTACCAAATGGCAAAAGGTTGCAAATGACACGAGCAATCCACTAATGTTGCCTTTGGCGCTTCGCCGAGGTAGGCACAAACCCCTCACAATCACCGGAGGTGGCCAAGAACAATCACCAACTCTTGCCAACGCCTCCAAGCTGCTCCAAGCCGTCTAGGTGGCGGCAACCACCAAGAGAAACAAGAATCCCGCAGCAAATCAACCACCAAGTGCCAACTAGATGCTATCTCACAATGCAAATGCACTTGGATCACTCAATCTCACTTCGAATATGCAAACAAGCAAGAGAGATGAGTGGGAGGGGAGTTTCTTAGCTCAAAGTGCTCACAAGTATGTCAAAATGTCCAAGAGAGAGAGCCTTGAGCCGGCCAACGAGTATTTATAGACGTACCCCTTCGAATATAGCTGTTAGAAACTGAAATCAGCAGCAGTCGCGCTGACCGGACGCGCTGGTCCAACTGACCGGACGCGCCGGTCGCGCAACGGCTAGTTTTCGAAACACTGACCGGACGCGCCGGTCGCAACGACCGGACGCGCTGGTCACGACCGGACGCGCCGGTCCCGTGACTGACCGGACGCGCTGGTCAACCCTGAGTCGCGCAAAACGAACCAACGACCGGACGCGCTGTTGAACTGACCGGACGCCACAGTGCCCGCGTCCGGTCGGAGTCCAGTAAGCTCCCTGGACGACCGGACGCGTCCGGTCGCCTGTGACCGGACGCGCTGCGCGTCCGATCAACCAACTGAAAAACGCGCAGACGCTGAACGCTGACCGGACGCGTCCGGTCAAACAGTGACCGCGTCCGGTGCAGCGTCCGGTGCAGCGTCCGGTCACCACTGTGACCTCCGTTCGCCTCCGTTTGATTTCCGACTTCCGACATAGTGGAAAATAGGCATTTCATTTCTCTGAAATCGCTTGAATCCCGCGCTCGCACGCTCGGCGGGAGGGAGAGAGGAACCCAAACCCTCTCTACCACTCAAACTCCACCGCCATCGCAAATGTGCTAACACCACCAAGTGATCATCACCATGTGCAAGTGTGTTAGCATTTTCACAATCATTTTTCGAGGCGTTATTAGTTCTATCCAAATGCATATGACATGAAATGCACACCTAGAGGCACTTAGGAGTTCAATAGCCACGTCATTCCCCTCTTTATAGTACGGCTATCTATCCTATAATGTAACCACACCCACTAGGTGTCTTGGTTACTAAAACACAACCCTTAAGCATATACCTTTGCCTTGATCACGTAGGGTTGCATCCAAATCCAAGTGTGGCCATCATGATCACCATGTCCATCTTGCCACCAACCTTGGAATGTACTAATCCTCATATGCTACATACAACTTAGGCATAGGATTAGTACTTAGGCATTGTCACTAATTACCAACACCAAACATAGAGCTTTCACCTGTCAGGAACTTAGAGAGGGTCAGGCTGCATACCACAGCCAGAAGACACCACTGTTCGACGCATGGGGGCCAATAGACATTACCGAGGAAGAGGCCGAGTTGTACTCTCAGGCCGCGGAAGAGGCGGAGGCGGCTTACTACCGGCAACAGGCCTCTCAGGCCAAGGCAGTGGAGGCGAGCATGGGTAAGGAGGTTGTAGTGGAGGATTCAGAGTCCGAGGACGAGTTGCTTACGCAGTGGTGCACGCAGTTTGATTGACGTAGTATAGTTTGTTAGTGGCTTAGGGATGAGAGTGTTGTACTTTGAAACTTGTCATTGTAATAATTTGCATTCTCACGTCTTCATTCGTTCTATGTGTAGTTGTCCATGTGTTGCTCCACTCACTAAAATTGTTGTCTGGTGTAGTTTATCAGTGCAGTTTCTGTGTTCCAACAGATTCAGGGACACCTCGCCATGGCTAGGGGCAGGTTAGGGGTACCCCGCCATAGCAAATGGTGTCACAAATTGCCATATGCGATATGCTGACATCCTTATAATTTGGCACACCCGTAAAGGGCAAGCCAGCCTCCCTTAGCTGTGTAAGCTCTGCCGATGTATAAGAGGGTGGTGCAACGTAATGTTGTGCCTCCCTAACCCTGCCCCATCCTTCATATTCCACTCCATCATCTGGATACCATATGGCTAATGTGCCCTGTGTCTGCATGGCATGAAGTACCTCAAGCGGTACTCCTGAGGGCATGCCACGAACTGGTGTACACATGGCAGGTGCACCTCCAGAGAGCATGGCACGAACTGGTGCTCGCATGGCATGTCACTACTGGAAACAGGCGATTTGCCGAGTGTTCGCAGCACTCGGCAAACTTCAAAAAAATACTCGGCAAACAATTTGCCGAGTGTAACACTCGGCAAATCGCTCACGGTGAAAAAACTAACGGCAAAGAGAGATTTTCCGAGTGCTTTTTGTCGGGCACTCGACAAAATGTTTGCCGAGTGTCGAGCACTCGGCAACGACCACCTAACGGTCAAAACGGCGACGTCAGGTTTGCCGAGTGCCGCCACTCGGCGAATACGTCGACTTTGCCGAGTGTCTTTTCCCTGACACTCGGCGAATTGTGTCCAGTTTGCCAAGTGTATTGGGTGGAGACACTCGGCGAATAATGGTCGGTTTGCCGAGTGTCTTCCCTGACACTCGACAAACCATGTTTCCAGGTGTGCCCTAAATGGCCGATTTGCCGAGTGTCAGGGAAAAGGCACTCGGCAAATCGACCAGACAGTCCCCTTTTTTTTATTTTTTTTGCATTTCTTCCAAACAACATATCACAGACAAAACATGACACATATATATAAATCCAGCAACATATTTCTCACAATGTATCACATCGATCACAATTATATATCAACATCACATATCTCACAAAACCAACACACTCACAAGTCCACAAGTAGTCCATCACACTCACAAGTCCATGAAAGTTATCGGAAAGAAACACAAGTGCTTACAAGTCACAGGTCCATCACAAGCATAAGTCCGAAAGAGAATAACCATAAGTATCACCGAGCCCTCAGGCGCCTCACCTGCACGGAACGCTCTTTGGTATAGCGATCGCACGTTCCTCATACCGCCCACCATCTTCGCTCAATCACCTGCAAATAAACAGAGTAGACCAATTAGCACAAATAAACAAGTACTTAGAAATAGATGCATAATAAATAAAACATAATATTAGAAATATTACATGTATATTAGAAATATTCTTCTTGATCAGGATTAGCTGGATCATAAGTCTCATCATCACTATCATTCAAGTCGAATTGTCGGTTAAGAAAGGCTAAGTCTGGAGGAGGAATATTGTCTTCATTTTCTAAATGCAATCGTTCTAGCATTTGTAAGTCCTTCACATTAACCACCTCCTCTCCTCCATTCTCGTCAGCAACCCACTCGTTGTCTATCTCCATCTCGATCGCTTCAGATAAGTATATCTCGAACCTTCCTTCCATCCCCTCTTCTTGATAGAACTCTCCGTCGTATGTGGTTGGGTTAATTAAGTTGTAGTCTTCATCGTTGGGGACCGGTATTCTACCGTGCGGTGATACCTTGTGCACAATATCCCACCCCTTAAGATGCTCTTTGGTTTTGCATGCATATGGGAGATAATAAACTTTAGTAACCTGTTGGGCCACAATATAGACATCGTCTCCGGGTAAGATGGAATCCTGTCAAATTTCGACTAGCCCAAGATTAGAATGTGTCCGTCTGGTTACTGCAGGATCAAACCAATGACATTTGAAAACGACAGGAGTTAGAGGTTTGCAACCTCTAAAATTGAGTCCGTATATCTCTTCAATTCTTCCATATTACTCGACATTATCAAGGCCGGGTGTAAAAACTCTGGAACATGTGGTTCTTCGATTCTCCTTGTCAAAGCTTGTTGTACGAAAGCGGTAACCATTTACGTCATAACCGGTAAATGACCTGACCCTATATTCAAAGCCATTAGCAACTTGTCTCAACTCGGCACTCATTGCCACAATTTTGGAACCAAGAAATGAAATCGGGCATTCCACCTCCCGCCCCATTTCTAAGAAGGGTATCACACTCCTGCGGGGTAGGTTCCCTCCTTGATTCAGTTCTGAATTGATCAAGAAATTCCCTGTGACAACGAGAAACAATAGGGTTGGTCAACACATATAGCATGACGAAACAATTCATGAGTATGGAACCAGTTCGGTGAGAACTTACCGCAAATACGGCTCCACTTCATCAAGGTTGGTCAACAGATATAGCATGATAGTGCGCCACTCGTCAGGTCTCAAGGACTTGTTGGTCGATGCACTTGCGCTTCCGAGTTGCCCTTTGAAAAGGCTGAGGTTGGTCTCATTCTCGTCAGCATTGTAACGATCGGGTGGATTATGCACGCTAGGGAGTTTGTCACCATAGTATGACGTTGTGAAGTTCGATACCTCCTCGAGAATGTATGCCTCCACAATGGACGCCTTGATTTTATTTTTATTTCTACATTTCTTTTGAAGAACCTTTAAACATCTCTCCACTGGATAGCACCAACGGAACTGCACGCCCCCCAATCGTGCCTCAGTAGGAAGATGTAGAATCAAGTGCTGCATCAGATTGAAGAAGGCAGGGGGAAAGATCTTCTCCAACTTACAAAGCAACACAGGGGCCATTTGTTCCAAGTCTTCAACCACCTTCCGAGACAACTCCTTCGCATAAAGCTGTCGAAAGAAATAGCTCAACTCTGTCAGCACTAACCACACATGCTCAGGGACATAGCCTCGAACCATGGACGAAAGAAGCCGCTCAATCCATATGTGGTAGTCATGACTCTTCATCCCTAAGACTTTTAGAGTATCTAATCTAACTCCTCTCCTCAGATTTGCTGCATACCCATCAGGGAACGATAATGACTGGATCCATTCTAGTACTTCCCTCCTCTGGGGCTTCTTCAGGACGAAATCGACCTCTGGCTTTGTCCAATTCTTGCCACGTGTAGGAGGTTTCATTTCTTGCTTTGGTCTATCGCATAACGTTGCCAGATCCACTCTAGCCTTAATGTTGTCCTTTGTCTTATCAGTGTCCATCAGTGTTGCCCAAAGTGCCTCGGCAATATTTTTCTCAGTGTGCATTACATCAATGTTGTGTGGAAGGAGCAGATCATCATAATAGGTGAGGCGAGTCAAGCCGGACTTATGAGTCCACATATGTTTCTCACCATATCCCTCAAAATGATGTCCTTTGCCGTTATTAAGCACGAGAGCATCTATCTGAGCATGAACCTCAGCACTAGTCCTCATTTGTGGTGCTTCCTCTGTCACTACGACACCTTTTATAAAATTCTTGATGTCTTGTATGAATGGATGGGTAGGAGGAAGGAATTGTCGATGTTTGTCGAACAACAAAAATTTGCCGCCCTTTAGCAACCAAATGAACCTCACAACCTCCTTACATATTGGACATGGGTACTTCCCGTGAACACACCAGGCGGCAAATACCCTATACGCCAGGAAGTCATGCAGGGAGTAGTGGTACCACACATACATTTTGAAGTTGCGTTTCGTAGCTCGGTCGTATGTCCATACGCCTTGCACCCAAGCATCGATCAATTCATCAATCAGAGGCTCCATGAACACACCCATATTATTCCCCGGATGCCCTGGAACTATCAAGGACAAGAATACGTATCTGCTTTGAAAGCATATGCCAAGAGGGAGATTCAGGGGGATAACAAAAACTGGCCAACATGTGTATGGAGCAGCCATCATTCCATAATGATTGAACCCATCTGTTGCCAGCGCAACACGTACATTTCTAGCCTCCTTTTTCTTTATGCTTGCCATCAAAGTGGATCCATTCCTCACCATCGGATGCATGTACCATCTTGTCAGGATTGTATCGTTTGCCATTTTTGTGCCATGTCATCTGTTTAGCAGACTCCTCGGTCATGTAAAGCCATTGGATCCTAGGTATGAAGGGAAGATACCTCAGCTGAGTCACTGGGATCGCAAGCTGCCTCTTCTGGCCTTCACTAGATTCTGCCTCCAGGAACCTAGAAGACTTACACTTCGGACAATATTTTGTGTCCGCGTGTTCTTTCCTAAACAGGACGCACCCATTCGGACAAGCATCTATCTGGTCATACGACATCTTTAGTGCACGAAGTAGCTTCTGTGAGTTGTACATGTTCTTGGGCATAATGTGACCAGCCGGAAGTAAGCTGCCAACAACTGTCAGTAGAGTATCAAAGGCGTCTCGACCCAAGCTATACTGGGACTTGTACGCCATCAAGCGTCCAATGGCATCTAGTTGAGACACCACTGTGTGACCATGAAGGGGTGTCTGTGCCGCGTCTAACATATCATAGAACGCCTTTGCACTTGCCTCTGGCTCCTCCTCCAGATGTTCTTCATTGAAGCGTGCTTGGTGATAGTCATTTAACATGTCTTCTACCCCCACATCATCATCATAATCCTCGAGGCGGGGTCAGACCACCTCCTCTCTCACCCGATCAGCTTCACCATGCATGTACCACCGGGTATAGTTCGCCATATATCCATACTTCCACAGATGACGCCCTAGAGTCACCTTCCATTGCCTTTTTCTATTTGCACACCTATTGCAAGGACACCAAACTGCATTCGCTCCTTTAGCATGGCTAAATGCCCATTCTATGAAAGCATCGGTCTTCATTGTCCACTCATCGGTGGGCACATGCCCTCTTCGCCAGCCCGTGTACATCCACTCTCGGTCATCCATCCTCTAGCATATGTATCAGCGAGTAATGTAACAAGCCAGTATATGCAAGAAGGTTTCTACCATCTAATAGGTGAGGATACATCCTAATCCCACCCGAGGATGCGTAGATAGGGTTAGTTTCCATGTTCTACTTCGATCGGATGCAGAATTTTGGCAGCACCTCCCCGCTGTTCTCCAAATACACGTCCCGACAGGGAGTGTGTGTATCCGGAGAACACGAGGAAGGTGTTACCGAAACTCTGTCTCCGATCGAAAGCAGAACATGAAAACTAACCACATCTACGCATCCTCGGGCTGTCTAGAAAACGTGGACAATCCGAAACAGATAGGGTTAGAGATATGCGATGACTTGCATAACATATCTCTAGCCCTATCTCTTTCGAACAGGAGACGCCTAACTGGTTTACGCGACGCATGACCATGCTACGGAAAGAGCGGTTATACCTTGGGTGGTGGTGGAGTCAGGCTAGCGGGACCGTGGCGGGTCGCTTCAGTGGCGAGGCGACGCGGTGCCGGCAGACCCGCAACGCTCAGTAAGACGATTGGGGTCGCGAAGAATGACCGACTCGCCTCCGACATGCTCTTCTCTGCAAAACAAAAGAACATACAAGATCAATTCAAAATTTCGGCAGCACCTCTCCTACACGATGACATTTGCACAACCTGCAATAAGCCACATACAATGGCACGATGGCTCACGGTGACATACAACGGCACGATGGCCGACAACCACAAACACACCATTTTCATTTTCCATCATGCATGGCTTGCTTTCCTTACCTAGGTGAGGAGGCAGGAGCAGTGTTGCGGGAGGGCGCGTGCGGCGTCGGGGGTGGTAGTGGGATGGCGGCCGGTGGTGGGTCGATCGGTGTTGAGGTCCGGGCGCCCAGTGGTTCACCGGCACAGGGGCTGCGCCCTCCTCTTCTCCTCCCCTTCTTCCTCTTCTTCTTCCTCCTCTCCTCCCCTTCTTCCTCCTCTTCTTGTTCCTCCTCTCCTTCTCCCCTCTTCCCCTACTCCTCCTCCCCAGCGGCAGCTGAGCCGCAGCGCAGCGGGGGGCGCCGGCCAGCCCAGCCGCGGCCTGCGTGAGGACCGGCGGTGGCGCACTTGGCCGCGGCGGCGCTCGTGGGCCCGTGGCTCTGCCCGGCACTGGCCGAGAGCCGCACCGCAGCAGGGGCGCGGTGGCCGACCGTGGCCCGTGGCCGAGCGTGCGGCGAGCGAGGGCCGCCGGGGTGCGAGCCGGGCGCGGGCCGGCGGTGGTGGCGCGCGGGGCGGCGTGCGGTGGCACGGCGTCAATCGGGTGCGTGTGGCCGGCAGTGGTGTCCGCTGACCGGTTATAAGTGCGGGGTCAAGGTTTGCCGAGTGCCTCGATCTGGCACTCGGCAAACGTATGTATTTTGCCGAGTGTCTCGATGTGGCACTCGACAAACGTATTTTTTTATTTTTCAGATTCGCCGAGTGTCAAGGGGAGACACTCAGCAAACCTAGGTATTTTGCCGAGTGTTTTCCTGGGACACTCGGCAAACACAATTTTTTTTTGGATTCTGGCTTCCAAATTTTTTTGCTGTACTTGTAGAGTATTAGGGGCACCATGTTTGATTTTGGACCTTTTCTCGAACTTTTTACTATATATTGTACGTTTATTTTATTTATTTGAATTTTTTCAGGCAAAGGAAGTTTGCACTGCAGGTGCATCCGATAATTGAATTCAATGGATGCAAAAATGTTATTCATATTACTGAGTCCAATTTGAGGCTGTATCTAGAAGGAGACCCAAAATTGAAAACATCTTATTCACGTAACACGTGCGGGCAACATGCGGGCAAATGTTTTTAAAATTCTATAAAATGCAAATAAAGTTTGAAAATCATGAAACTTGGCGAGATGTCTTCATATCATATGCAGAGGCTATAAAAAAATTGGGAAGGTTTCATGAACGTTGTCTCGTACGATGTTCAGAAACCCAAGAATCAACGAGTATGTTTTATGATTTCATGTGACACTTGTACAGGGCTTCTAAGCGACAGCGTGCACACGTACTCGAAATCATTTCAAATTTTAATCATTGCCTCTGCCTATGATATGAAGGTATCTCGCCAAGTTTCATGATTTTCAAACTTTATTTGTATTTTATAGAATTTTAAAAACTTTGCCCGCATGTTGTCCGCACGTGTTACGTGAATAAGATGTTTTCAATTTTGGGTCTCTCTGTAGATACAGCCTCAAATTGGACTCAGTAATATGAATAACATTTTTGCATCCATTGAATTCATTTATCGGATGCACCTGCAGTGCAAACTTCCTTTACCCGAAAAAATTCAAATAAATAAAATAAACGAACAATATATAGTAAAAAGTTCGAGAAAAGGTCCAAAATCAAACATGGTGCCCCCAATACTCTACAAGTACAGAAAAAAATTTGGAAGCCAGAATCCAAAAAAAATTGTGTTTGCCGAGTGTCCTAGGAAAACACTCGGCAAAATACCTAGGTTTGCCGAGTGTCTCCCCTTGACACTCGGCAAACATTTAATGGCGTCACCCCCGTCAGGTTTTGCCGAGTGTCAGACGCCGGACACTCGGCAAATTGGACGTATGCCGAGTGCTTTATTTCGCTGAGTGTCTGACACTCGGCAAATTGGATCTTTGTCGTGTGTATTATTATGCCGAGTGTAACACTCGGCAAATATGAGGTTTGCCGAGTGCCCGATAGAAAGCACTCGGCAAACGTTCTAACACTCGGCATTGAGCCTATTTCCGGTAGTGTGTGGACCTCCTTCCTCGTTTTCTGAATCGTCAGAATCAGTGCTAACATTATCACCAACCATTTTCTCCTCTGTCACCTCCTCCTCCTCCTGTTCAAACTCGTCTACATCAAAATCATTGTTTATATGACCAACTGGAGGAGAATGAACCCGCTCCTGTGTCCAATTACCATCCAAGTCCATACTCTCTATAGTTTGTTGCACCTGCACACCACAATCTCCTTGAGTACCACTGTCGAAGGACGGCTCCTCATTCTCAACATTCTCCAGCACCAACTCAGCCATGCCGACATTCGAACCTTGGATGACCCTATTGTATCAGGACCACTCAGCTTCGTTGCACAAGTCCATCATCACATAGTGTGCCCTATTATTTCCAATATCAAACCTACCATTTAGTGTGAAAGGCTCGCCAAACTTCAAACTCAAACGGTCACATAGATCGCTGAAACTAGAGGTGCCATCAAACCATTCCATTTCTTCATACATATCTTCAAACTGGCAATCCTCTCTCCTAACACTTTCTTCGTAAAAACTCTTACACCGTAATCCATCTACAGAACGATTTGATATCCGATTATCAACTAACCAATATAGTAGTACTAATTACTGCATAACTACTAAGTACAGTTATACTAAAGAAATACAACATTAATACTACTTAACTAACTAACCTTACTTAACTACCTACCTAACTAACTTACTAACTAAATTATTAACTAATAACTAATATTAACTAGCTACAAATAATTGTTAACTAACTAACTACCTAACAATTTAAGTAACAAAAAATTAAAAAAATTACCATGAACCGGGGCCGGGGCGGGGTGTGGCGGCGCGGCTGGGGCGGATAGGCGCGGATGGCGGGGTGCGGCCATTTAAGTGGGCATGGATGTACCCCGCCATGATGGGGGGCGGGGTAGGGGAACCCGTCATGATGCGTGGCGGGGTACGCCTTTCCACGTCCCCAGCCACGTCAGCAGGCACCCCCGGCTGCAGGCCACGTGGCAGCTGGACCCCGCCACCATGTATGGCGGGGTACAGTTCATTTGCCCCGCCATGCATGGTGGCGGAGCCAAACAGAAAATATTTTCAAATACGGGTCAGATCCAAAAATATGTTTCAAATTTGCTCTAAAAATAAAAAAAAATTCGACGGAGCGCCCCGTATTTTTGACCGGCGATCGCGGGGGGGGGGGGGGGGGTTGGGGGGGTGCCTTTATTTGTTTAACCCGTACGTACGCGCACACGGCGTAACCGAGGGGGTTAAACGTGTTCTTCAACAGCTTCCCAGAGCCAGAGATTAACCCCCGTTCAACGGCATGTGTTTCACTTTTTCACCGCGCGACACCGCCCCCCTTTTGATTTTGATCAGTCATCAGGCAGCAGGCAGCCTGCTTGGCTAGCGCCGCCCGCCCCGCCAGCGGCCCGGACACCCCGGCCGGCCGGCTCCGCTTTGACGGTCAAAGCTAGCTTGGGCAGGAAGCACGGGGACCGAGCGCAGGACCGGTCCGGACGCCAATATTCTATCCCAGGATCAATACGCCGCTCGTGGCCGCCTGTACGTACTCATGCGCATGCGCTACCTAGCTACCCTGCGCCCTGCGGGGTGTAGAGAGAGGAGAAGGTGGTGGTGGTGGCTCCGTGGCTGGCGCGCGTAGCCGAGAACAAGAGCATGCCAAATTTCAATCTCAAATTCTACTATATAAAAAAAAAGATTTTCATCACATCAAAATACCGGCATATATATGAAGTACTAAATGTAGATGAAATTAAAAACTAATTACACAGTTTTGTTGTACTTTGCGAGACGAACATTTTGAGCCTAATTAGTCAAAGTTTGGACAATTTTTACCAAATACAAACGAATTGCTACAGTGCGCATTTAATACGTACATTAAAAAATTCGGACCCCCTAAATTGGGATCTAAACACGGCCGAGGAGGATCCCAGCGGTGCTGTGCCTGTGCATGGGGAAGCTACACGGCGCCTCACGTGCACCGTGGAAAACACCAACGGCTGCCTGCTGCACTGCCACTGGCCCGCCCGCGGCGCGCAGAGAATAGCTGGCTGAAGAGCGAGGACCGACATTTTCGGACGGGGGCAGGGCGCCAGGGCCGGCCAGGGCATGCATGCGAGAGTCGCGGTAGCAGGGCAGGACTATAGCTACCCTGCTGACAAGCAGGTTGCTCTTCGTGCCGCTGCATGTGGTGGGTATATTTACAATGCGATCTCTCACTGGTGTGAGATCGATATATATATGTGGAAGCATGTTTGGCGCAGGTGTTGCGTGTAGATGTAGAGACTGTTTTCACTCATGGGCATGCGCAAAGGTGCTAGTTGATGATCTGCATGCATGTGTAACATGTAGGACGACGGCAAATTGCATGTATAAAATGCATACTCTCTGGCACAAATTTTCGAAAACGCGCATTGACACGTGTTGCATTAAGTGGAAATTGAAAAGTTTACACGCTCCGGGAGCGGTCACGGCGAGGCGCCGATCCACCTCACGGAGTAGCACACAACATGAATCACCGCAAGCGGTGGGCAGTGGCGGATCCAAAGGGGGGCTGGGTGGGCTGCAGCCCCCCAAGCTTGATTTTTGCCTTTAAATTACTGTAGCTTAGCCTCAAATTCACCATTAATATTTAGCTTTAGCACTAAACCTTCATTATTTAGCCCCCTAGATGCTTATCCTAGATCCGCCACTGGTGGTGGGGTACGAAAGTTATACTAACTAGTGCAACACGTAAATTGATGGCCATGCATATCTCGATGATGGCTGGATTACATATTTGATCTTAATAGATTGCAAGCAGGTATATATGTATATATACACTCATATGTATCATGATGCTACACATGCTTGTACACATGTGCTCGCGTTTGTTTCACCCTAACTCAAAGGCTTGTTAGGCTATCCGCACTCATGGACCTCTATATTCATCCTCTATATGTCTTAGTCAGCAAGATTCTCTCCTCTATACTCAATTCTCTCGCACCCATCCATCCTCTATATCATCCTCTATCCACTCTATCTACTGTGGGACCCACTTGTCACTTTATCTAAATATATACATGTGTGATCTAGTTTTGAAGGATTTATTGAGACGAATTTAATGGTGCAATCGAAATTTAATTTGGATTTTTGGTTTGTGAGTTATAATATTTTTTTTGTTAGAAAAAAGGTGGGGCCCGCTACTGCACTCTCTCCCACACTCTCTGTCGCGGCAGCTGCCTCGCGCGCGCTCTCGCGTGGGGTTACCGGAAGCACGGTACGTCCGCTTGATTTACCGGATGGGAGGAGGATATAGAGGACGCCGGTGCAGTCGGTCTTATGGATGTGCAGCAGTACGGAGTTCACCCTAGCTTTTTTTTAATCATGAGTTCACCCTAGCTTAGCTAGCTACCAGCCGACCTCCACTGTACTGATTACTGACCGAGTATGTATCTAGCTGGCCTGCTATACCTAATCGCCTTGACATGCATATTTCTTCTCAGTGTAATCTATCCTGTCTGTTCCTGGAATACTGCACATGCATGGCCCGTGAGGGATCTGCAGGATCGGAGAGGACGGTCCTGAGCGAGGCATTAGGCATGTTCGCAGAGACGTTTAGGGCACTCCTCCGGTGCGTGCAGCAGCACTGTTACGGTACGATCCTCCTAGCTAGCTCTTCCCCTAGTGTGCCCGGAAGACAAGGGTGTGTGTCCTCGTAGAGGGCACAGCTTGCAACCCCAGCGCCCCTACTTTATTCGGAGTCACCGTGACCTTTCTTTAAGCTCAACCTTTCTCGCTCTTTGGGGCTGGATGGGCGCTTCTCGATACGGAGAGAAAGAGAGGTTAGGGGACTCCCGACTGATGCGGGGAAGACCGTGGGTCTGGATCATTTGATTATGGTACCAAGGAATGATCAAGAAAAGATAACTGTAGAACGCATTAGAATATATATCTATGACCAGAGAAGGCACGCAGAGAGTGAGCTTCACACTACTCCAGCTATACTGACACTTGCAGTTTCATTCAGTCTTGCATTTTCAGAATATAGCAAGCAGTAGGTAGCTAGGTCATTTGACGTGCCTGCACTAGCGCGATTCGCCAAAGAGCTAAGAATAAACCACACCAAATCTTTGAGTCTTTATCTATCACTGCGTTCTGAAACAAAGCTGTTTATTTCTCGCAGAACAACTCTGTAACTGCTGGAAGACGACCTCCATTTCTCAAGAACATCAACATTATTAGGGCAGTCCCAATGAAAGAAACTAGTAGTTTCTATAACATAGGATACCGCACCAAAAAAGTACTGCTTTCCAACCCATAGTTTCTATGAGTAATAATTATTTTCTCTTTCTCCTCCCAACTCTATCTTCTTTCTCCAATGAGAGTGCGACACGAGCTCCCTAGAAACTGGTGGTTTCTCCCCAATGATGATTTCATGGTTTCTTAGTGCATTGGGTCAAGAGTAGATCTGATTTCTTCATGAAGAAACCATTTCTATGATTTGTGCTCTCTTTCTTCATTAATTACGTTGCCATGTCAGCATTTTGTCTACGTGGCAAGTCATTTAATGAGGATAAAAACCATCATCAATGCACCATTGGAAACTGCCCTTAGTACTTAAGTAGCACCTAGCAGTACAGTGAACGAACTCATTACTCACAAAAGTGATGAAGTGATGGAGAACATTCAGTTACACTGGCATTGGTTGGCTTCAGGCACGCCCGCTGCAAAAACCAGAAACTGATCTCCGAAATGTGGGGTTCGATCAATTCGGTCAGTCCAAGCAGGTCATACCACACCAGTCCAATCCAGCGATTCACCTCGAAAGCACCAGCCCCCGCCGAATATTAGACTGTCCGCACTTACATACTCTAAACGATACTCTAAAGCTTTAGAGTATAAATATAGAGTAAAAACTGCTGCACTGGATACTCTAAAACGATACTCTATTCTTTCTCTCACTCTATATTTAGAGTAATACAGTGTTTACTCTATAGTACGTAGTGGCGGGCCCTACTAGCTAAACCAAGGAAAAAAATGTTATAACTCACAAACCAAAAATCCAAATTAAATTTCGATTGCACCATTAAATTCGTCTCAATAAATCCTTCAAAACTAGATCACTCATGGATATATTTAGATAAAGTGACAAGTGGGTCCCACAGTATATAGAGTGGATAGAGGATAATATAGAGGATGGATGGATGCGGAAGAATTGAGTATAGAGGAGAGAATCTTGCTGACTAGGACGTATAGAGGATGAATATAGAGGACCATGAGTGCGGATAGCCTTATAGAGCGGGCAAGCCTAGGCTGCCGCCGCTGCCCGCGTAGCCTTTGTGCCCTATTAGTGGCGGAGGGGTTGGAACTCGGAGGCGCACGCGCGGGCCGGCGGACGGCCGCGCATGCCGCGGCTCGCGTCGCCACGACATGTCAGAGATCATATCGATCGGCTACTGGCTTCCGGCCTTCCACAGGTGTGCGTGCGCGCGGCCGCGCGGGGCGGGTTTGACCGCGCGCCGCGGCGAGCGCGAGCCCTTCTTTTTTTTTTTCCTTTTATTTTACGGGAATCTTTCGCTGGATTCGCCGTCGTTGGACGGGACGAACCGTCCGCACAGTACCTGCCGGTCGCGAGTGCATGCATGCACGCGTCGGCGCACCGCGCACACGGTTGGCGCGTGCACACACCTATCGGCTGCTGCTGCTGCTGCTTCCTCTTCTTCCGATTGATTGAGATCCAAGGAAATGCTGGGCGCGTTTTTAAACTGGGCTGATCGGCTTCGTCCCCCTGATCGATCTGATCCTATGTTCCGATAGATTGAGTCAGCCTTCTTTTCTTTTCTTTTTCTCGAATACGCAAGAGCATTGCGTATCATTTCATTACGAAGGAGTAGAGTTCAACAACACAGCCCGGAGACAAAGAAAAACAAGAACAAGAACCGAAGCAAGGCTACAAGAAACTACGGTGAAGACCCAGGAGAGCAGGCCCTACTCTCCCGAAACAAGCACTCCTAAGTTTTTAGCACCCGCTCTGATCCACTGGTCTGCCTCCAAGCGGATAACGAGCAACAGGTCTGTCACTGACGTCGTCGCACTCCGGAAGCAGCGGGCGTTCCTCTCCTTCCACACTTGCCAAGACACCAAAGCAAAGAGGGAGTCGAAGCCTTTTCGCTGGCA
The DNA here is from genome assembly GCA_038087645.1 of Saccharum hybrid cultivar R570. NCBI lineage: Eukaryota > Viridiplantae > Streptophyta > Magnoliopsida > Poales > Poaceae > Saccharum > Saccharum hybrid cultivar. Next base: position 7,763,583 of record JAQSUU010000198.1, read on the forward strand.
GCCATGCCATTCCCTGCGAAGCTGCCTCCAAGCTGATTGCACTGAGTGGTTCGGTTGGGGGAGGTGCTTCCCAAGCGCCGTGCAAATCTGAAACCATAGCTCACGAGTGAACGGGCAGCAACTCAGCATGTGGTCAATGGATTCCGGCGCCTGGTCGCAGAGGAAGCACTCTTCGTGTGCCTGAAGGCCGTGTCTGGCCCGACGATCGTTGGTCCAATGCTTCCTCTTGAACCCAAGCCATAGGAAAATTTTCACCCTCAGCGGTGCCCAGGTTTTCCAAATTAGCGCGTGGCCGCAGCAGGTGATGGCGCCCGTGTGCAGCTTGCTGTACGCCGATTTAGCTGTGTATTGCCCATCAGGGGTCCATCGCCACACAATCTTGTCGGGTTGATCCAGGAGTGCCACGTTCTCAGTAGCGTCTCAGAGGTCAAAGAACTCGGCGATGAGCATGTCGGTGAGAGCACCGGTAATGAAGCGTGTCCAGTCCCTGTTGCTTAGTCCTTGGCGAACGGAGAGACTCCGCCTAGTCAGCTTTCTTTTCAGACTGTAAGTAGCGGCGAAATGGATAAAGGATATGTATGGACCATTAATTAATAATACCAAAGAGTAATGGTGTTTAACTTACAGTACTAGATGTGAAAGCTCCCTTGGTATGAACATCTAGAGTTGGCAATGCATGCAGTTCAATTAAGAGCCACGCGCAGGTTAACCTTTCAGTTTGTAGCACGTACAGCAACCTAGTGTATTAGTTGCCTGAATTTTTTGGGGTTTGTAATTTTTGGTGAACCTTAAATCTGTATAGAGAGGATGATGTGCTGACTGATCACAACGGGGGTCCACGCACTTTCCTCCATGAAATTGAAAAGAACAAAAACTTTATGGTCCACTTTACTAATTAAAAATAGGACTTACATATGCTTGAGAATAATCAAACCAATCGCGTAGCTATAGTATATGCAAGTTTTACATTTTGAAGCTTTGCATGTGGTCAGCTGAAAAGCAAATTGTACTCAAAATAACCTCCATGTGTTCGAAAACTTTCATTAATTACATTTTTCTCCACTCGAGTGTACCAACATTTTTTTGTTAAAAAACATTTGACAAGATCTTACGCCCTTTTTCCTTGAACTGTTTATCCTTAACTAAGAAGCATTAAACGGGACTACGCTGTTCTTAACTAAGAACCTTGTACAACACTTTCACCTCCTCTCAGGTGGCCAGGATATTTTTTCTTTGGCCCCTTCCCTGCTGCCCTCGTCACATTGACCCAACATGTGTTGTGCTATCCCTGGAAAGCTATACCTCCTTGCCCCTATCTGCTTCTCCACACATCTCCCCTCGTCGTCACCAATGCTATCACCGCTCTGATCACAATCAAAACAAACCCTCACTGTTCTATCACACCACACCCTTCTTAGATGGCTTCCGCGAACAACTGGCTGGGATTCTCGCTCTCGGGCCAGGATAACCCGCAGCCTAATCATCAGGATAGCTCGCCTGCCGCCGCCGGTATCGACATCTCCGGCGCCAGCGACTTCTATGGCCTACCCACGCAGCAGGGCTCCGACGGGCATCTCGGCGTGCCGGGGCTGCGGGACGATCACGCTTCCTATGGCATCATGGAGGCCTTCAACAGGGTTCCTCAAGAAACCCAAGGTGAGGAGCGGCGGAGGCCGCAACTAATAACAGTCTGTTTCGCCTGATCGATCGATGATCTCTCTTGCTAGTTTTTGTATCGTATGGTGCACTGCACAGTATTCCATGTTTTCTTTTTCACGGTTTTTTCTCTTGATATTTGATGTGGGTGCGTGTTCGGTGTTCCTGCTCGCAGATTGGAACATGAGGGGTCTGGAATACAACGGCGGTGGCTCGGAGCTCTCGATGCTTGTGGGGTCCAGCGGAGGCGGCGGGGGCGGCGGCAAGAGGGCCGTGGAAGACAGCGAGCCCAAGCTCGAAGATTTCCTCGGCGGCAACTCGTTCGTCTCCGAGCAAGATCAGTCCGGCGGTTACCTGTTCTCGGGAGTCCCGATGGCCAGCAGCACCAACAGCAACAGTGGGAGCAACACCATGGAGCTCTCCATGATCAAGAGCTGGCTCCGGAACAACCAGGTGCCCCAGCCGCAGCCGCCAGCAGCTCCGCATCAGCCGCAGCCCGAGGAGATGAGCACCGACGCCAGCGCCAGCAGCTTTGGCTGCTCGGATTCGATGGGGAGGAACGGCACGGTGGCGGCTGCTGGGAGCTCCCAGAGCCTGGCGCTCTCGATGAGCACGGGCTCACACCTGCCGATGGTTGTGGCCGGTGGCGGCGCCAGCGGAGCGGCCTCGGGGAGCACGTCGTCGGAGAACAAGCGAGCTAGCGGCGCTATGGATTCGCCCGGCAGCGCGGTAGAAGCCGTCCCGAGGAAGTCCATCGACACTTTTGGGCAAAGGACCTCTATATATCGAGGTGTGACAAGGTTAGAACATTGATTAGTTTGTGTCTTCGATACATTTTGTTGTTGTTCTTCGATCGTTCGTTTCCAATTGGTCTAGTACTCTAGAGTTATTTATTTGGAGCCTTAGATAACTCTCATCAGAGAACATAGCATTAGCACATGGCCTTGTTCTAGCACTAGCCACTCTAGACTTGTTGAGCGATCAATCCATCGAGAACATAAACTATCATCCGAGATCTATGCAAACGCAACCTTTGGAGACAGTGGCCATACTATTTTGCTTTTAATTTTCTCTAGTAGTTCATATGTATGATTAGAAGATAAGGTGACTAATTCTGAAGTATACCATTTGTTTACTAAGAAATGAATGCAATATACTGATCTATTTTCATATGTGCTGTGATGACGGCAACATATGCCACTTATCACTTAGGTAATTGAGAACGGAGTATATATATGCATGTACAATTCATGACTAGTTGTGGAATGGTTAACATTTTGAAATGGTACTCCTTGAGTGCACTGTTATCATTGCTTTTATTCTATTTGCCAATGAACATCAAAAGCTATATATATGCAAGCGTATTTTTGCTTAGTTTTCAGATATTTAGCATATATATAGACATGTTGAGGGTGGTAATAACAAATGTTTTTTAATGCACTATATTTGCATAATTTTGAGTGTTCTTGTTTACTTATTAATTATATATGCTCTTGCTTTTGGTTTGTGCAGACATAGATGGACAGGGAGGTATGAGGCTCATCTATGGGATAATAGTTGTAGAAGGGAAGGGCAGAGTCGCAAGGGTAGGCAAGGTAATGAAAAATGTATCCATAATAACCACTTATATCCTCATAGAGAAAATATATACAGTATGTACAGCTTGAGCTACTGATAAAGCATTGTGTCTTTGTTTCCGTCAACACTCTCGCTTCACACATTGCCTACCGGAATGACACCAACAATACGCAGTTTACCTTGGTATGCATTCACCTTAGCTCCTGCACTTGCATTTTCATTGTATAGATCTTTCCATGCATTTTAACGATCATTTTGCCTTGTCATTGTATATCCACTAGGTGGCTATGACAAGGAGGACAAGGCAGCAAGGGCTTATGATTTGGCAGCTCTCAAGTATTGGGGCACTACTACAACAACAAATTTCCCTGTACGCAAAGTTCTATATGTTTTTTCTCCAAATGCTTATAACAAAAGGATTTTGATTTGTTTTTTAAATATTATATTCATCTTTGTTCTTGAATGCAATTTTTTGCCAAAATTTTATTGTTGCAGATAAGCAACTACGAGAAGGAGGTAGAGGAAATGAAACATATGACTAGGCAGGAGTACATTGCATACCTAAGAAGGTAGTATTTTGATGCTTGTATCATTCTCAATGTTTCATTTCCATAGATGATTTAATTAATTGGCTAACAGTAATACGATCCTATACATTCAGAAATAGCAGTGGATTTTCTCGTGGAGCATCAAAATATCGTGGAGTAACTAGGTAATCAAACTTCACAAGTAGTAGGCAATATATATATGATTTGTGTGCATTCAATCAAAATTCTCCATGTTTTTATTTCACATTATCATTAGATGCCTGTCGTGGGAAAAGCATAATTACAAGAGATTTATGGAACTTGTTTTATTCTTTTTTATTATTATTGAAATCAATGTTGTTTATCGAGCAGACATCATCAGCATGGGAGATGGCAAGCAAGGATAGGGAGAGTCGCAGGAAACAAGGATCTCTACTTGGGCACATTCAGTAAGCTCTAGCTATAGCTGCCTTCTTTTCTTGTTTGTTTGTTTTGAGAACCCAGTGAAGCTAGCACCTATTGAGTAATGCGACTCATCAAAACCAAATTGCTCGGTTAATGGAGATCCTTAAGCTAGTTAATGACTACTCATAGTGTTATATATGTCCCCAAGATCTAAGTCATCTCGCCCCGTACGTACTTGTTTAGTCAAATTTCTTGAAATCTCCGTCTCGTAGAACTGAAGATTAGATATTCTATATGTTGCCCTATGGGAGCATAAAATAGTGATCACAGCATTAACTATGTCTCAAATGTACCTTTCCAAGTTTTTGTCTCAAAGTTGTCTGAGAAAACCGGGGCATGGGGTCAAAGGGTCGAGCAGAAAACCCTAGTGCTTTGAATCACACAGTTTGCACCCTGCATGCAGCATGCATGCATGCAATATGCAAAATGTAGCTACGATCGACCTAACCTGCATTGGGAAACAACCCTAATCATGCACCCTACTACAGCTAATCGTCGTGCACATTCCCTCGTACGTAGGCACCGAGGAGGAGGCGGCGGAGGCCTACGACATCGCCGCGATCAAGTTCCGCGGTCTGAACGCCGTCACCAACTTCGACATGAGCCGCTACGACGTCAAGAGCATCCTCGAGAGCAGCACGCTGCCTGTCGGCGGCGCGGCCAGGCGCCTCAAGGACGCCGTGGACCACGTGGAGGCCGGCGCCACCATCTGGCGCGCCGACATGGACGGCGGCGTGATCTCCCAGCTGGCCGAGGCCGGGATGGGAGGCTACGCCTCGTACGGCCACCACGGCTGGCCGACCATCGCGTTCCAGCAGCCGTCGCCGCTGTCCGTCCACTACCCGTACGGCCAGCCGCCGTCCCGCGGGTGGTGCAAGCCCGAGCAGGACGCAGCCGTCGCCGCCGCCGCGCACAGCCTGCAGGACCTCCAGCAGCTGCACCTCGGCAGCGCGGCGGCCCACAACTTTTTCCAGGCGTCGTCGAGCTCGGCAGTCTACAACAGCGGCGGGTACCAGGGCCTCGGTGGTGGCGGCAGCTCCTTCCTGATGCCGTCGAGCACTGTCGTGGCGGCGGCCGACCAGGGGCACAGCAGCACGGCCAACCAGGGGAGCACGTGCAGCTACGGCGACGATCACCAGGAGGGGAAGCTCATCGGGTACGACGCCATGGTGGCGGCGACCGCAGCCGCCGGCGGGGACCCGTACGCCGCGGCGAGGAGCGGGTACCAGTTCTCGCAGGGCTCGGGGTCCACGGTGAGCATCGCGAGGGCGAACGGGTACTCTAACAACTGGAGCTCTCCTTTCAACGGCATGGGGTGACGGTACGGTCGACGAAGAGAGCAGAAGCTAGTGGCTAGTGATAGGGGATTAGCTAGCTAGAAGATCCAAGTCTAGGTTAGAGTTATTTGGTCATCGTTGTCGTGTTTCGACGTACTCAGGTTCTGGTTCGATTCTGCAGAATTAACCCGTGTGCATGCACGTAAGGCGTGCTGCCTTTCTGGAAGCTGGTAATGGCAGGTCAGGGTAAGTAAAGTTAGCGTTCTAAGTTATCCTGACGTGCTGTTAGTTTTGGGTAGTTTCAGAAGGTCCAGTCAATCTCTTCGAGGACTCAATCATCATATATCGTGCACTCGTGCTATGAGAATAACTTATTATATTTCTTTTTTTTTCTGATCATAGTTACTTTTATTCTTCTGGCCTGGTGTATACTACTATATATGTTCAATTCGTCTGTAGTTATTTATATCGATGATCTTTTCACATGTTATTAATTATATATTAAGATATAAGCTCAGTACTGTTGCGCTGCTAATTAGCTAGCGACATGGTGACCGAGAAAAGAGAAGCAAGATAACCGAGTGCTAATAAGCTTATATATAATATAAGGAACTGAAGCAAAGTCAAGGGACAGAACATAAAATCAACCGGACCAACCTATGAGCAACAACGTGTCTGGAATAGCTAATCTGTCGACATTTTCCGTGAAGGAAGCTCAACAGCTTCTACTAAGCTTGCCATCACCGCATCCATGCCGCCATGAGAGGAGGCATTGCAGCCACCTCTGCCGCACCTATGCACGGGTCGTACTTGACAAAGAGGTCTTTTACGATGGCGTGTTACATTATTGATCAATCCTAGCCAGACAATGTATATATAACTTGCATATACGTCATGTCGCTCCTTGCATATTGTGGTTTCCATGTAGATCATGTGAGCTTTTACTTTGTAGGCACGTTAGAAGTCACCAAATAGGGTGTCATGAGGGGGGGGGGGGGGGGGGGGGGGGGGTTACCTCCCCCGCCACACTAAGGTAAGTTTTTATTTCCTACATTTGCATTGTTTTCTTTTCTTCTTTTATTGCATGTAAAAAAATCTGAATGATAAAAAATACCAAAAATATTTCCCTTTGTATATATATATGCTTTATGAAGAATGTTTAACTCTTTCCATCTTGGAGATGATGAATATTTACTCTGCTAATGTTTCTCTAGTGCCTAGTATACATCTTGGTATTTCTTTAAGTTTCGACTATTTATGAAACCACCATGAACCCAAAACTTTGTGGGATGCAAGTGCTGGAACTAAGTCTAAGTCGTTGTGAGATATGAGATAACAAGACAATAGCTGATATAATACTGTTGTTCCAAATGAGTATGATTATTGGAGTTTTATTTTTGAAAAATGGTAAAAAGCTTAGTGTTCCTTAATGGTGATAAATTTATACCAAAGCCATATATAATCTACATGATATAAGTTTTCTACATAAGCTGCTTGCTTTGTGTTGAGTTTCGTCAAGTCTCGTTGACTCTTGTTGAGAGACTTATCCTGCTCCCAAGATCAAGCAGATTACATATACGCCACATATATGTGCTACTTCTATACTGGAAGTATGTAAAAACATGCCTTTCCTGCATTTCCACCAAATAAATGCTCTATGTTCTAAAAGTGTGATCTATCTCTAAACTTATTTTTAGTAAATGAGACATAAGACTATGCAAATGTATGAGAAAAAAAATAAAAATGATATGGACACATGAAGGTCCAATGTATTGAAAAAAATGAGCACATAAAGACTCATGAACAGAAAAAGGAAAGACAACCATGTCTCAAATAATAAGTTAGAGAGAGAAGGATCATATCTACAAAAGGAATATATTTATATCATGTTTCACATATATGCACATCTTGGTATAAGAGTATGACGCTTCTCTCATTGGATCCAAGGTTTAGCTTTACAATATATGCAATGTAAGCATGCTACATCTTTTATCCTATCCAAAGTTCCACATAAGCCATTAGAAGCAGGCTGAGAAGGCAATTTCAAAAATATGTCGTGACGAGGAATCAAACACCATACAAGCGATATGAGAGTACCATATGAGGATCATTAAGTCTTTATTTTGAAAAATATTGCAAAAACCTCCGATATAAAACTTGTGCGGGATAAGAAAATAGTGCTCAAAAGTCAAAGTTGTTCTATCTGTCAACCACCCAAGACAGAAGGAAAAGGCCATATGCCCTATGGAGGACTAATGTAATATGGGTGAGTTTTCATAATTGCTATTTTCCACTCGAGGAGAAATATATTTGTTGTACACATGATACTATTGAAATGTGAAGCATAGTGGCAACTCATGATCCATCGTGGCTATGTTTTAATCGTTTGCTCGGGATGACCAAAGGTTAAGCTTGGGGGATCTAGTTGGCGGTAAAAATGACACATTTTCATATACTCAAAATGCCGTCAATAGCCTCAGAAATAAAAGGAAGAAAAATAATATCATGAGCGTATTTTATCAAATAACAAGTTCCACATGTATATAGTATATTTTTCTGCAGAACGTAGCAAATCAGAGAAGATGAGTTGGTGGGACCACCATAGGGGTTGTCGATCGATCACCCTTATGAGCCCACCAGCCTCCCAAAGCCTCCACGATCCATGTGATACACTCTCAAATTGTTTTCAACCCTTGGATGCACATTGTGTTTCTCCTCAATGGTGAAAGATCAACTCACATGGATTGGACACCCCACAAGCAAGCAAACTGACGTGCCAAAGTGGTATTTTCAGCACATACCCACTCTACACCAAGTTTAGGTTAAAATGGTTTTTTAAATAAAAGAGAAAAATCAGACTATCATAAAAAGTTTAGGGGTTAAAAAAAAACTTTTTCCTTCTTCCAACTCCGGGTAGATCTGCCATGCGTGTCGTCACTGTCCTTGGCCCAATAAGTAACTCAAAGAAATTGTCAGCCCATGGCCGTCCTATACAGCCCACACAGGCCACGGCTTGCGCACGCAAGGCCCAAGTGGCTGCACAGCGACGTGCCGACGTCTCGTGCCTCTGTCCACTGTCGTCCGCCCCAGTTTCCCCACAGGGACGCAAAGCGTTGCCTAATCCAAACCGGCCGTCGCTAGTCCCGGTTCCAGATCCTCTCCCCTGCGCGGCTCGGCCCCTCGGCGTCCGCGTTCGCCACGGTCCTCCGCACACCGGCCGGCGACCCTGCGCGCGCGCCTCCCGCTCCCCTCCCGCCTCCGGTGGACCGTAGACGGCGCCCGGCCCCGGCGGCTGCGCTGCGCGCCGCGCGCGGCCGGCGGGCAGCGGGAGCCAGCAGCTGCTGCTCCACCACACCATGTTTCCCTGTCATGGAGTGGCTACTGCAAATCCTCATCTGCCTGGTGCTCTTGCTGCAAACCGCTATGGTTCTCCCACGAGGCCATCTTTTTACCCTAGCGCGGCGTTTCTGAGACTGCAGGGCCCTGCGTTTCGTCATGAGAAGAAATCCTTGGCTTTGAGAGGTAAATCCACTTATATTTTCTTCCTATATGTGCATGAATATTATTATCTTTTTTCCTCGGAGCTGTGTGCCATTTCATTAAGAAGAAGAGAAACACAATGGAGAGGCAAATCCTGCTCCTGGAAACACCCAACACATGACCAGAACGTGAATGGATATTTCTGTTCATCCGAGCACTTTGAAAATGTGATCCAATTCATATGTATTCGGTACTCTGGTAGGCTATTGGATTAGCGTCGATTGAATTAGCATCTGGATGTGCTTGGGTGTAATTAAGCTGTGCTTATGGGCTTATTGCTACCACTGAATCTCTATCTCAATTGGCAAGGCCATTATTCTTTCTTAAAATAGTTTTTGGGGAAGAACTACCTTAGTTTGGTATATTATGCGGCACAGTTGGGAAACGTTTGAGCATCTTTAGTTTGTAATTAAGCTTCACCATTTTATTCCTCCTGACCAAATTGTCAGCATTTGTTTTTCTTTTAAAAAGTGGAAAGTTGCATGATCAAAGGAGAAACTTAATTTCTACTTGCTACATGCTTCCATGGTGGGGAACGAGTCGCTCGTTTGGTCAGACGCTCCAGTCGTGAGCTCGGCCACCCAGGCTCGAACCCGGTGCTCAGCATGTATTTCCGTTCAAAATGAATGGGAACGGGGAATCTCCCCAGTTCAAAAAAAAAAAAAACGTGCTTCCATGGCAGAAGGGCTCACTGATTTTCTGAGATCAGTAGAAAGCCGTTGATAGGATGAAAAGGAATATTTTGCATGTTTGCCTGTTAACTCTGAAAAACCAAAGTGTTTAATAACCTGGATTATAAGTTATTTAGTTTTGTCAATGACAAGGGAAGTTTGTAATTTCAATGTACACAATATGTTTTTTGAAAGCAAAAGTTTGCTACGGTTAGTCCACTTTGTGACCGTACGGCATTGACATCTTATCTTTATCAATGCATGATGAAGTTGTTGTCCATGTGGAGACAACACTAAATGAAGATTCTAGTCCAGTTCCGTTAATTTTTTTCCCTATACTGAAGGCAATTGTACATAGGTGGATGGATTCTGGATTGTGGCTTAAAATTAAAACTACTCCCTCCATTTCAAATTATAAGATGTTTTGGCTTTTCTAGATACATAGCTTTTGCTATGCACTTAGATGTACTTTATATCTAAATACATAGTAAAAGCAATTTAGAAAAGCCAAAACGTCTTATAATTTGGAACAAAGGGATTAACAATTAATATTTACTTTCTTGTGATGAGTATTCTGAAATTATAATTCTTTTGCTTGTTTTCAACTATCAGTCATAGCAAATCTTATTTGAAGTTATAATGAGTACTTTTCTCAATTATTTCCTCCTTTGTGCTAAAGTTGCCCATCTACATTTAAGCTGAAGTATCTCAGACTGTAAACCTTTCTATGCCAGTGATGATGTTGAAATTTTATAGATGTTCATATGATAAGAAATTTCTTCCTTTCAGCTGGTGCGGATTTTCACCGTTATGCGATACCTTCATCCTTTGCAAAGTATGATCCTGTCAAGGGCATCAAGCCACTACTGTCATCCCCCAAATTGAAACCAAGAACTCAAGTTGGTTGCCAAGCATCTCTGTCGTCGTTGAGCTACCCTGAGTTATCTTCCAAACCAAAATGGTGGTGGAGGACCCTAGCATGTGTACCTTATCTTCTGCCACTGCATAACATGTGGGGACATGCAGATGCTATCTATCAGCTTCATCCATACTTGCAAAGATTCAGCCTACCTTATGCCTTCATCGATACAATGGCTCTACTCCCTGGGTGGCTTTTCCTGGCGATCTTCATGACCATATACTTCTTTGTTGTGAGGCGGAAGTGGTCGCCGCACTTCTTGCGGTTTCACATCATATTGGCTATCCTGCTTGATACGGGCTCACAAGCTTTGGCCACTGCTTGCAACTGGAATCCAAGTATTGTTTTTCAGGGTAAACAAATGGCATATTTCTGGATGACAATGGCCTTCATTCAGATCTTCACAGTTGTTGAGTGCATGAGGTGTGCACTTTCAGGGGTGTATGCAAATATTCCATTTATATCTCATGCAGCATTCATCCATTCAGATCTTAACCTGTTCAGGTAGTTGATCATTGCAAACTGCATTTTTGGAATTAAGAGGTACTGAGGTGGTTGGGCGATGTGGACTCTCAAATAGGAAAAGGACTAATTAGAGAGGAAATTAGTGTAATCATTGCTCTTCGCTGCATTGTTGTCAGTGCTGTTGACTTCATGTCTCTGAATTTATGCTTGAATGGCACCAGGCTTTGTGCCTTTCTTCTTCCTTCTACCCTCTTTAGCGGCACAAACTTTGAGAATTTATTTAAATGGATAAATCCTTATCGATTGACTAGTGTGGTGATCCTTGTTCTGTGCATTCTAGTCGTGTGGTGATCTTTGTTCTGTAATCGTATACTATTTTATTCAGTTTTGTTAATCATATAGCAGTTTTGTAGCTGCTTCTCCCAGGCATGAGGAGATCTGGGTTGTAAAAATAGCTGCCTTGGGATAAATCCCCAGGCCCCGATGGTTTCACATGTCGCTTTTACAAGAGGACATTGTCAACGTGTTCAATGCCTTATTTGAGATAGATAGATGCAAGGAGCTTTCACTTGTTAACGGAGCAATCCTAATTACTGTTATCCAAATCTGCCGAAGTCAGGGAATCTGGGATTACAAGCCCATCAGTTTGATACACAATTTTGGAAAGCTGGTGTTAAAAGTTATTGCCAACAGATTAGCACCCTAGTTACTGCGTCTCCTCTCACCAAATCAAACAGCGTTCCTCAAAGGTCGCCACCTCCACCGTCGCCTAAGGCTGCGTTTAGATGCAAAATTTTTTGCAAAACGACATTGTAGATCTTTTCGTTGTTATTTGGCAAATATTATTCAATCATGGTCTAATTAGGCTTAAAAGATTCGTCTCGTCCATTTCGTCTAAACTGTGTAATTGGTTTTATTTTTTATCTATATTTAATGCTTCATGCATGTGTCCAAAGATTCAATGTGACGAGGAATCTGAAAATTTTTGTAAAATTTTCTGAGAACTAAACAGGGCATAACACGACGACAAGGCTGCAGTCTTCAGTCTTCACTATAGAAGAAGTCGGTCAACGTCGGGGCCACCGAGAACGTCCGCGTCGACACAGCCATACTGTCAAGACGTCCGATCGGTCAAGCTGGGCATTGCCATGCATCTCTTCAATACTCCCACTACAACAACATGTTGTTCGAGACTGACGAGGCCGAATGACACGGACGGTCAGTGTCTACATCTAGGCTACACTACAGCCGGCCCATGGACCGACGAGGCCATGATCATGCCATCACCCTGTTTTCGTCTATATCATCGTCATCTCATGCATAGAGAACGCGAAGCGAAGACCAGAGACGACGACCACAACAGTTTAATTGGAGGTGTTCTACGAGCCTGACTCACAGATCTAATTAACCAGGAACTTTCCAATGCCCTGAGAACCAGAAGACCGCATTGTCCATGTTAGATCTGCCCAACAGCAGGCTATGGAGCGCGCATATGTATTTGGGAACCTATATTTGTATTATCTATAATATGAATAAAGCATGTGTTCCCTAATGTTTCTTGTTTAAATTCGGTGGTGATTTTCTCTCGGAAACACGCCAAGACTCGGTTGAGTAAGGTCAGGAGTGGTCTGACGCGCTTCTTCTATAGATGTGGGGGGGGGGGGGGGGGTGCTGCAGTCGGGAGCCTGGTCCTCGTCTGGTGTCTCCTTTGGCTGGAGATCGTCTAGATGGGAAAATGCCAGGTCCCCTTGATTTGTTGATTGGAAGACAAAGCTTCCAATATGGAGGTCCGGTGAGCTCGGAGCCCCTGAGTCCCTGCCAAGAGGAGAGCTTGGGGCGCTGGTCGATTTGGTTCTAACCTTTGGTGGAGCGCTATCGCAGTAGTCGGTGGTGAACTTGTCGAATAGATCTTATGTTGATCTAGGTGAGTTGTCTGAGGGATGGGAACTCTAGTGCGCGCTTCGGAGACAAAGTAAGAACCCTACAAAAGAGAAACCCCTACCTGGCGCGCCAAATGCCAATGATCATGGATTAGGGCCGACAGGGGGTGCTCTGCCGACTTGGAGATCCCATGGGACTAGGGATCATCACCGACACGCACAAGAATACACTGATATTTTTATACAGGTTTAGGTCTCCCGTGAGGGGAGTAATACTCTACATCCTGTTTGTGGATTGGATTGATGAGTCTAGAGCTCAGCCAATTACAATGGTGCTCGAAGGGCTCTTATGGTTATGCTAAAGCCTAGATTGAAGTTCCATGCCCCTAAGGGGCGGTTTATGGGGGTATTTGTAGGCTCATACCCCCGGTAGTACAAGTCGGTTTAGGGTTTCCTACTCTAGGTCATCAGGCGATCTTCTTCTCCGGTTCGATTACGATTTGATTAGATCCTCCGCGTGGTGGTTCAGGAATCCTCGCTTCCTTATTAGCGAGGGGTACATAGCGGGCTCCCCATGGCGCACGGATCTCGCACCCGGTGGAGGTCAGACCCCAAAGTTGTATACTCGTCACCAGACATGCTCAGGTTAAGGCAAATCTTGACGAGGGTAGCAACCAAACGGACCCATAATGAATTCATGGAAGAAGTTAAGGAGTGATTCCACTAAGAGCCATTTGGGGCACCAACAACCCAATCTTGTCACAATCTAATTCTGTTTTGTTTCAAAAGAACGCAAAATGGCAGTATGCTTCAGAAGAAAATGCTAAGTAGGGCTTCCACTGAGATCAAACTGGGACACCAACAATCAAACGCTAGCAATTGCCATAGAAGATACAACGATTTTTTCTCTTTATTTTGTGTACTCTGCTACATTGGCGCATCCGCAACTCGTTTGTCCCTCAGCACAGGAATTTTCTGTGTTATTTCTCTCCAACACAGTAGGGTGGTTACATTACATGTAACAATATGAGTAGCGAGTTTGGTAATAACCACCACTGTCCGAATGGTCTCACGTAGCATTTTTTCTCTTTATTTTGTGTTCACAGGAGCAGTTTTCTGGCTCCATGCTACAGTCAACGTGAGAGATGGTGGAGCCGGTGGAGCTGAAAAATATGGCTCCCCCACAGGTTTTGGTAAACAATGCGCTACAGTTCACCGAAACGGAGCCCGGCTAAACTAGCCTTAGTCTAGCGAGTTCACACTATGATTGTGGCTGGTACCTACCACACTGATCAAAAGTTATGGTGATAGCGAGTTGGTGATGGAGGATTGCAGCTTATTTGCAGCAGCAGTGGCTGTATTTTCCCTCTACTGTTACTGTAGAGTTGCTGTTTTTGGCTGCAAAAGAGTTGAAGCGAACAGTTTAGCCGAAGTCTGGTAGCTCCACACAAGGACTGTGACCTTTTGTCGTTAGCCTGGAGAGGGGGCCATCACAGGCGAAATATCCGTATATCGTGCAACTGCTAATCGTACTGGTGGCGCAATACCATTGTCAAACGTGTCAACCGCTGCAAATACTAGGATACTAGGATTATCCGGCACATAATAATTTATCTAAACATCCAGATACAAGAGAAAGCGTGACTACATTCTTATTCTTCTTGGTACACACTGATTAGGCACAAGTTATATATTAACCCGTTAGGTCGCTTGTCACTGTTATTACATTAAATATATATCCAGATGCATGGGAAGCGTGAGTACATTCTTATATTCTGGAAAATCACGGAGTCAAGTCTTGGTGAAAAGGATGAGAAGTTTGTTATGATGCTTGGGAGTTGGGAGGGTGTGTTTAGATGGTAAAAAAGGTGTAAAAAAAGTACTGTAGCACGTTTTGGCTTTATTTGGCAAATAGTGTCCAACTGTTGACTAATTAGGTTCAAAACGTTCGTCTCGTCAAGTACAACCAAACTGTACAATTAGTTTTTGATTTTATCTACATTTAGTACTTCATGCATGTATCACAAGTTTGATGTGACGGGAAATTTTTTTTTCGCATAGTGTTTTTTTCTGGAACTAAACAGGGCCTTAGTTCCTCTCCTTGGAATTTTTTTTCCAACCATCTGGTGTTAGAAGCATAAATTAAGAACAATTAAAGGTAACTAAGGGTAGTTCAATCAATTCAGTGGATATATTAAGTTTGACGAACATCTGCTTTCTTTTGCCCTCTCGCGCGAATTGAATGCCGGCTATGCCGCACGGATCTCTCGGAGGGTCTCGCCGCCGCTCTGTAGGGGGCTCACCGGCGCCAGCTGCCTATTTGGGATCACCTCCGTTGAGCTCGCCACCACGCGCCTGAATGGGGATCACGGGCGGCCGCATACAGGAGCTCTCCACGAACTGTCTGCTGGTGCTGGAGGCTGCAGCTCGCCCGCTTGGCCGGCAGATGCTCGTCAGCCTGCCTCCTCGCATCGTCGATCCTCCGATCGCAGCTACACTTCTTTGGCATCTGTGCTTCATACGTCGCCGCGCTTCATAGTTCTTTGACCTGTTAAATTTGTTTACGAGCATCTCTAAGGGACTTTGCAAATAAGGTTTGCATTTGAGAATTTGCCAAAAACCTTAAAGAGAGGGCTCCAATGGTTTTGCATATTAGTTTTGCATTTGTGTAAACTTTGCAATTCTCAGGTTTGGTTTGGCATCTATGCAGAGTCCGCTCGACTTGGCAAACGCGACTCCCGCGACTCTCGCGCCCGGTCCTCCCTCTCGCACGCGCCATATCTTCTCGCGCCCGGTCCTTCCCCTCGCGCCCGGTCCTTCCCCTCGCGCGTGCCATATCTTCGACGGATCGCGCGCGCGACTCCAGGATCGCGACGAAAGGGCGGCTCCAGGGCTCCAGGTATTTACGAAGGACAAACCTTGGCGATCCGCAGCGCAAGCCTGTTTGATGGAGTCGGCGGCGGCATCGTGGGCAAGAGGAGCACCGATCATTCACAGCCTGGTCTCCAAAAAAACAAAATCATGGATCCTTGTTTTCGAACGACGGGGACTACGAGCAGTACCAACGCGATTGTACATACCTTTGTCCAGCAGCGACGTCGATCTGGAAGCCGTCCAAGGGCAGCAGCGATCTGGATGCCTTCCAAGGGCACCAGCGACCTGGTGGACGACAGCAGCGACGTGAACTGGCGGCCTGGACTGGACGCGCGATCACCTGGACGCGCGAAGGAACTGGCGGCGCGAGGGCGAGGAGAAAGCGCGCGCGTGAGACCACGGGAAGAAAATCGCGCGCGAAGGAAAAGAAAAGTTTCGGTGGATCACCTGGGTCCACAAATTGAGTAATTGCCAAGTCCATTTACAAAGTCCCTTGGAGATGGCCTATTTTTAGACTTTGCATTTTAGTTTGGGACTTTGCAAACAACAACAAATGCAAAGTCCATTTGCAAAGTCCCTTGAAGATGCTTCCACCACTGTATTTTCATGTTTCAACGGGTTACTGCTTTAAAATCGAATGATATTTCGATAACGCTTTCCTGAAGAACTCTTGTGCCATTCGGCTGTTATTTTTGATCTAGTTTCTGTCCACTAATTTTTGGTTCCGTTCCTCCTATTTTTTTTGACCATTCGATCTACTTGAATGGAGGGCTCTCAATATTTTCAAGCACCGTAAAATTTCTCAAAGTATTAAGCACATTATTAAAGTCGATTTATTGCCACCAGTGAACTGATAGCTACTCATTCCTTTCAAGTACGATATTTTGATCAAAATCTGGTTAAACTTTTGAATCTTTAGCTGTTATATAATGGCTTTTAAAATATTTAGTTTGAAAATAGCATCTCAAAAGAAAATGCTTTTGTAATCATAGACAGTTACTAGATTGTAAAAATATATTCTAATGTAAAATAGTGGTAAAAATAGCAATCTCAAAAGAAAATCAAACGTCATACATTTTTGACAGGAGAGAGTAGCTCTATAAATTAAGCAGTTGGACGAGCATTAGCACAAGCTAAGCGTGCATCTGAAGCTCAGTGACCTAGCCAATAATGGCTGGCGACAAGTCGGACAAGCCATGGGAGTACACCCTGCGGAAGTACGTGCTGCTGCTGGCCACCGTGGTGGCCACGCTGACTTACTCCTCGGCGTTCAGCCCGCCGGGTGGAGTGTGGCAGGACACCGATGCCGGCCACCTCGCCGGAGACCCCATTATCCGGGACACGCACTACCGCCGGTACTTGGTGTTCTTCTACTGCAACGCCACCGGGTTCGCCTCGTCGCTGGTGGTCATCATCCTCATCCTCCTCCTGTCCGTCCAGCACGAGGACATGAGCGGCGCGAGCATCTGGAAGTGGCGGCACACCCTCGTGCCCCTGCGGGTGGTCATGGCGCTGGACCTGCTCAGCATCTTGGGCGCCTACGCCGCCGCCACCTGCCGGGACGCGGTCACCACCACGTACAGCACGCTGCTGGTGGTTGGGGTTTTCGCCTACCTCATGGTCCAGGTGGCGCTGTCGTCGTCGGCGGCGCGGCGCAGGGGCGACCAGCAGGACGACGACGACGCCGACCGCGAGGTGCTCGGCGAGCGGCCGCGCAAGGTCCTGATGCTGCTCGCGACGTTCGCGGTCAGCGTCACGTACGTGTCCGGGCTGAGCACGCCCGGCGGCTTCTGGGATGGCTCCCAGGCGGGCCACGCCGCCGGCGACGCCGTCCTGCAGGACTACAACCGCGCCCGCCTGGTCACCTTCTTCCTCTGCAACACCACGGCGTTCGTCGCGTCCCTGCTCATCATCCTGCTGCTCCTGGACAAGAAGCTGCGCGCCAACGCCGGCCTGCGCTCCCACGAGCTCTACGGGTGCATCGTCGTCGCGCTGGCCGGCCTCGTCGCCGCGTACGCCGCGGGAAGCTGCCGGGACGCCGAGACCACCGCCTACGTCGTCGTCCTGGTCGCCGTTGTTCTGGGATACATGTTGTTCCAGGTCTATTTTGCTGTAAAAGTCGTGGAAGCCACACGGAAGTCCAACTTGTGGCAATGCCTAGTAAGCGTCTATGCAGCAGCATCAGGGTGGTTGCGAGCAATAGCAGCAGCAAGTCACTGTTTCAGGGGACAAGCTCCCGAAAGGCATCCTGCTGAAATTGCCAGGTACGACACCGCCAAGCTTTGGAATCCACTCTTAATTCCAACAACTCCTTAAAACAGGTTGTTATTTTTATAACTTTAACAAAAACATAAAATTCCTTCTCCAACAACTCCTCAAACCAACTTACTATTTATCCGCACTTGCTATTCACCGGCCTCGCGCGCGGAAGAATACGCGCGCGGAAAGGACTTGCTATCCCGATCTCGGGCCCTCGGCGACGCTCCGGGACGGCCTCGGGACCGGAGCCGAGGAGCGGGGCTGGCCGGAGCGAGGAGGACCGCCGCCAGTGCTGCTGTTCCTCGCCGGCGCGGGGAGGAGGTGCCGCGGCCGCCGGTGAGGCACCGGTGACGAGCGCGGGCCGCCGTTGTGACGAGAAAAGTTAACGGGGCTCTTCGTTCGCTTAGCGGGCCTCTTTGTTCGTTAGCGGGCTTCTTCATTTTGGCAAGTGAGTTTTAAGGAGTTGTTGGAGAAGGGTCTTTTTTTCACTTGCCAAATAAATCAGCAACTTGCTAAAACTCAAGATTTATCAAGTGATTTTTTTCAAGTTGTTGAAGATGCTCTGTATTTCATTCATGTTAATCAAGCAGCTAGCATTTCAATTCTGTTTCTTTGCTTGCAATTGCAATTATCAGGGAGCAAGTTATCAATGAATCCATGGACAAGGCTCGCTCTCTCGTTCTACTGCTCGCCACTCTCGCAACCAGCGTGACCTACCAAGCAGGTCTGGTCCCACCCGGAGACGTCTGGCAGGACGACGGCGACGGCCACCTGGCCGGCGACCCGATACTCCTAACGACGCACCCTAGGCGGTACAAGACATTCTACTACTGCAACTCGACCGCTTTCATGGCGTCCCTGGCAGCCATCGTCCTGGTCCAGCGGAGGTCCGCGCTGATCAAGCGCCACACGCTGGAGGCCGCCATGATCCTCGACCTCTTCGGCCTCATGGGCGCGTACGCCGCTGGGAGCTGCCGGGACGTGAGCACCTCCATCTACGTCGTGGCCCTGGCCGGCGGCGTCATGGTCTACGTGGTGATCCACGTCATCTTCTTCACGCTCGACCACGGGGAGAGGATCGCCGGGCGGCAGCAGGACGACGACGTCTCGGTCGAGAAGCGGCGCAAGCGGCTGCTCCTCTTCGCCATCCTGGCCGCCACCATCACCTACCAGGCCGGGCTGACCCCGCCGAGCGGCTTCTGGCCCAAGGACGACGACCAGGGCCACCGCGCCGGCGAGCCGGTGCTCCTCTCCAACTACCCGCGCCGCTACAAGGCCTTCTTCTACAGCAACTCGCTGAGCTTCATGTCGGCCATCGCCCACATCATACTGCTCGTGAACCCGAACCTGTACCGGCCGGCGATACGGAGCTACGCGCTCTCCGTCTGCACGGCGGTCGGCCTGCTGGGTCTCGTCGGCGCCTACGCCGCCGGGAGCACGCAGCATCTCAAGACGTCGATATATATATTCGTGTTGGCGTTTCTGGTGATCCTGCTCATGGCCGTGCTTTTCGTAGTAGCACGAAGGAAGAAAGGGAAGAACAAGGGGAAGACCACCAGCAACGTCGTCGCTGACGAGTCGCCCGCCGTTGAAGCGAGCGGTGGCGGCACCGGAGGAGGGAACCCGGTGGCCGGCAACATCGCAGAGCCGGTGGCGCCCAGGGCTGGAGGAGCAGAGGTCGACGAAGTTAAGGCGAAGGAGAGACACGCCAAGTGCAAATACCTGATGCTGCTGGGCATCCTGATGGCGAGCGTGACCTACCAGGCGGGGCTCGACCCGCCGGGCGGCGTGTGGCAGAGCGACGGAGACGGGCACGCTGCCGGCGACCCGGTACTCCGCACCAACCGGAGGCTCCGGTACCTCTTCTTCTTCCACTGCAACTCCACCTCCTTCGTGGCGTCCGTCGTCGTCGTCGTCCTGCTGCTGCCCCGGCAGCTGATGGACATCAGCTGGTGGCTCACGGTGACCAACGTGACCATCGTGCTCAATCTCTTTGGCCTCCTCGGCGCGCACGCCGCCGGCTCAAGCAGGGGGTGGGAGACGTCCGGGTACATCGTCGCCATGATCGTCGCCGCGCTGGCCTTCGTCTTCGTGCACGTGCTTACGTCGTGCTTCGGCAGGACGCGAGGAACAAGGAGCTCGAGCCATCTGCCGGCTGGGGACGTGCCTCCTCAGCTCAAGGAACCCGGAAGCATTTGGCGTCGTCAGCCACTTGAAGTTTCGGTGTGACCATGATATGCTTGCTGCCAGATGTTCAGTCTATCTCAGAGTGATGTACGTAGTTTGGATGGATTTCCAGCTGCGCGCAGTGTATCTATATTTGCTTTTGCCGAGTCTTTTCTAGGCTCTGTTTCCTTATCTGTATAATTTTTAATTTATGTACCTAGTATCCTTATTGTATTTGGATTGCAACCAATATTGTAATACTAGTATTTTGGATTGCACTTTAATTTGCGGTGTCATAAGAATGCATGAGATGGGTCTCGTGCCATGGACGGACATCGGAAAGATATAAACATACACTAATCACGCAGATCTCTATCTCTACTACTAAAAAAAAAACGAGATGTAATTTGCGTCCACCCTCCCCCACGAGTCCCCTCGGCTTGCATCTGCTCAGGTTCTTTGTTAGATAACCTCCTATACTTTTGTGTGTATAAAGAACCTTTTCACCATATAAAACAGCTCCTCCCCTCCTTAATCTTTTGCATTATTTTAGACCCTGGCCATATAGGATAATTACGAATTCCTGCACATGTATCTGCTATCTTTATTTTTTTTGCACGTTATTACTCTGGTCTGTTTATGTATGGAAACCGATAGATACTGAGTTACTGTATCCGGTTATGTTTATGAATCATTTTATGTATACAAGATGTATTGAATTTGTCTTAAATCACCAAGACACATGAAGCAAAGACCTACAATATGTGTTTTGCCATGTATGCGATTCGGCAGCACTAGCGCCCGGACATCCGGACCGTCAGAACGCTCGTGGCTGCTCCACCCTGTTCGCTCGGATTCACGCGTCACCCGGGCCAACTCCATTTCCCACGTTTGCATCCGAACCGTCCGCTTCAGATCCCCTGCCCACGCTGCTCGGATGACTCCCCCCTCTCCACATCGACGCGACGCCCTGTCTCTTCCAAATCGCCCGGAAGACTCACCCTAGCCTTTTTCACAACAGCACCGCGCACCCTATGCCTCCTCCCTACACCGCCGCCGGTGTCCTATGCCTCTTCCACGCATCGGTGGCCGTGGCTTGGTCTTGTCCGCCCTCATGGACACCAATGCCGGCGGTTTGCACTTGCAACATGAAACACTCGAATGCAACATACTTTTGAAACAAATGAAACATTTGAGACATACGCTTGAAACATGTGTGTGAAACATATGCAACATCTAGATAAAAAACTTGCAACATAAAAAAACACTTAGTGCAACATAAGACTGAAACAGCTGAAACATTTGGAACATACTGTTGCAACATATGTGTGAAAACATATGAACATCTATATAAAAAACGATTGCAACATACATCTAGAAACATATGAAGAAACATTTTGAACAAACGCTGGCAACATGCTTCTGAAACACTTGCAACATGTGTAACATCCCTCGATCTACTTTTGCAATATCTATAAGAAACAACTGCAACATACTTTTAAAACGATTGAAACACATGAAACATACATCTGCAACATAGAGGAGGGGAAGCATGAGCCAGTCAATTCCAGTCATCGGGGTCAGAGCCGGTGGCGAGCGGCGACGCATGAGCACCACTAGCACCCCTTGTGCTCGTGGGTGCCCTTGGCTTGGCCGAGGAAGACATGAGGTGCCATGGCACATGCGCCCCGTTGGCCATGGTAGGGTCAGCGGCGTGCGCGATGACAATGGGAGATGGACGGACAGATGTCGAGGGAGCGAGTGGCACGACGTTTAGGAAAGGCGTGCGGCGTGGCCGGCAATGGGGCGCGTGGCGGTGGGGCACAGTGCGGCAACTGACGAGCGCGCAGTGAGCTAGGGAAGGGGCGCGGACAACGAGTGGCTACGCTGCTTCGGGGCCAGGTTGATAAGCACGAGGGAGTGGGGGTGTGGAGCGGGCAGATAAGCACGAGGGAGTGAGGGATTTTTGTTTGGGGCCTGCTCCTGGGGAGCCGCGTCTGGACGGGAGTCACGGACGGATGCCTGAGTTGGATCATTGTTATACGCAATTGGTAATGTATTTCTATTTTATGGCTAATATTTTTGTTTTATTGCTAATATTTTTTCCCATAGCAGCACATTGGCACCCATCTAGTTGAATGATAAAGCAAACATACAGTAGGCACCGAAACTCTTTCTTGTAAGACTATCTCCAACAACAGAAACCTAAATCAGAGACCCATTCTATCATATAGGTCATGCACAGTAAAAGGATAACCCACCCAAAACTTTCTTTCTCCAACATCCACCGCAAAAACAGAGCACGCAAAAACTGCCACGCGCCGCTTCGGCCGCTCGCCATGGGCACGCTGCGGACCTCGCCTCGCCCCGCCAGCCGCGCCCCGCTCCCCGCTGCGGACCTGCCCCAGCTCCCGGCCGGAGTTCCTCTTCCCCCGGCACCCGCCCCAGCCCCATGGCCGCCGCGGGCAAGCTCCTCCTCCCGGCCGCCATGGCCGCCACGGGCAAGCTCCTTCTCCTCCGTCTCCAAGCCCAACCCAGACCCCACCAACCCCACACCACTCACCACCACCGTCGTCACCGTCCTCTGCGTCCGCCGCCTCAGCCCGCACCAGATCCGCCGCCCCGTGGCCCTCCCCGCCTCCGAGCCGGAGGTCGCCGCCTCGTTCGTGCCAAGGACATCCGTGTCGTCGTCTCTAGCCTTCACCTGCACCTCCGGCTACGAGGACGACGTCTACAGCGACGACAAGGACCAGCGAGCGAGCCGGCTCTGGTCGTGGTGATGGGCCTGCTTCGGTTGTGGAGACGCAAAGAGAGCCAGAGAAGACGCTTATTTGCCTTCCGCGTCAGAGGCAACGCAAAATGGGTGCTACGTTTGGCTGCTCCATTGGAGAGCGATTTTTTGCCCCAAAACCACTGTGCACCACTCATTTTGGGTATGGGTCACCTTTTGCCTATGCTTTTTTTTGCGACGAAAGAAGAATTATATTATATGATAGCTGGGTACATCAACACATTACACGCACTCTGTATTACAAAATAGTACCCACGCTGTGAATAGCATAACTCAAAACCTAACCTGTTAGATGCTTTGCAGTATGGATGACCGCACAGGCAAACACTCGGCAAATGGCCTGAGAACAAATGCCCAACGAACAGCGGCCAACATTCCTGTAGGCGGAATTGAGGAACTTCTTCTTTCTGGTGTCTTCCTTCTTCTTCTTTCTGCCACCGAAGAGTGAGGAAGACTGATCTGAAAATTATTCTCCCTAGTCCTTCATCGTGGTCAGATCTAACCACAATAAAACGGAGAAGAGACCGGAGAAAATTATTCCATAGCGGCGACATCATCTCCGCCTTGATGTCATCGTTCGGAAACAAAAGTCTCCATGTCGTCATGTCGATGAAGATGCTGACGCCGATGTTGTCGTCCTTATCTTCAACGGAGCCGCCATGGAGAAGACGATTCCACCCTTCCCCTTCACTGTCGACAGAGATGAGGAGGAGGAGATAAAACTCCAGTACCAAGTAATTTGGCATGAAGAGACACTAACCCTAATGACTCGATCTACTGAAAAAAAACTTATTAAAAACAATGAATCCCCACTCCCTTTAGCCCCCGACGAGATGCCGGAGGAGAAGGGAGGGGGACCAGCGGTGGTGGATGGCGGGGGCGGCGGCGCTAGGGCAATCAGGCGGCGGCGCTAGGCCTATGCTGCTGGAGATAGTCTAAGCATCACCAAACACTTCCTATATATGTACTGCTAACAAATAAACATTGCTTAGCACCTACGCGTAAATGGCGGACCCAGGGTTTACACAATGAGTGTTCAAACACTGAACCTAATAAAATTTATGAAAATTGGCTGCATATCACTGTATTTAGATGAGCTTTGCAAACAATATCGTCAGATTCTCACTCCTCCAAAATACAATACTACGTCTCACGTCTTACTTCACGAGTCATTCATTACTTGCTTATGAGCTACTTCTCCTTCCCTTTGGCTGAAGCCACCATCACCTCATGTGCTCCAGACCAGTTTATTGTTGTTGTTTTCTGTTGGACTAGATGGTCCACAAAACAGGAGAAAGGAAGAGAGATAGTAGAAGAATAAGACAGAAAACCTAATAGAAGTAGTTGGTTGGAGTTTTATTTAATGTTGAGCTATGTGGTAATTGAGTGTTGATGAGGATGGATGTTCGGCCCCCCGAGATATTAGAGTGTTGAACTAGGCAAGTTATTATTTTAGGCCATGATTCATGATTATTATATGCAGTTTGATTCGGTGTTATAATATATGTACGTAGCATACATACTATATTATTGTAATCTTTTCCTAAAAATTTTGGGCATTCAAGTGAATGGCCATGAACTGCATGGGGCCTGCCCCTGCTACGCCTGGTAGTCATCCAATATTATTATTACCACTAACATGTTACTTGTTTGTTTTGCTTCCTTTTCTGCAAGAATGGTCCACTCATCTCATAGGGGCCGGATCCTCTCAAACATCTGCCAAATTGTTCAGTAGCCTCAAGCATATGGGCAAAGCTATTAGGAAGGTTGACACAATGCTAGCTTCATAGGAAAACTAGCATATATACTTAGGCTCTATCCCTCCTCACATCTCTTTTCTGAGTTGTCAACATTGTTTGAACCTTATTGCCGAGCTTAATTCCCCTCTGTGTCATATGAACAGACTCTTGTATAGTAGGAGGCTTGTAGAACTCCTCAATAGGGCCGCCACTTGCCGTAGATCTAGAGCTACTAGATCCTTTGATTATAGATGTCCAACGGGCCGTGCCGTGCTGGCCCGGCCCGACGACGTGCCATGCCGTGCCGGCCCGCGTCGTGCCGCCACGGGCCGCCGTGCCTGACGGGCCGTGCCTGTGGCGTGCTCGTGCCTGGCCTCTGGCCCAAGGCACGGCCCGTGGGCCGTCGGGCCGGCCCGAGAGCACGGCGTGCCCTGCGTGCCGTGGGCGGCCCGAGAGCAGCGCGCGGAGAAGGGAAGAGCGGCGCGACGGATGGGGAGGGGAAGGGAAGAGCAGCGCCGTCTGGGAGAGTGGGAGTGGGAGGAAGTTAGGGTTTGGAGTGATGAAGATATTATATATATGTATGGATTGCAGTGGGTTGTGCAAAATATTCACATGGTTATTAATTTAACGGGCCGCCTCTTGGACCGGGCCGTGCCCGTGTCGTGCCACGTGCTTGGGTGGCGGCCCAGGCACGGCCTGGTCCCTTGGGCCGGGCCGGCCCGGGCCCGGTGGCCACCGTGCCGTGCCGTGCTCGGGCCGGGCCAAAACGCTGGGCCGTGGGCCGGGTCATCGGGCCTCGGGCTGCATGGCCAAGTATACCTTTGATTGGCTTTGGCTCCACTACAAGAACCTCATTCCCATAATCAGAAAATTCTTCACTAGCTACCACTTTCACCATCGAATGATCAAGGTCAATTTCTCCCCTCTCTGCCCTTTTGTTTTCCTTGGCTTTTTGTTCCCTTTCACCGGCCTTCTTTGTAAGCAAAGCAAACATCTCTTTTTTCACTGTAGGTGGAACTTTCTTGCACTTTGTTTTTAAGAAAGGACGACAAAAGCTTTACTGCAATTTCTATTAGACGAAGAAAAGAAAAAAGGCAAGTGCCCACCTAGTTTTTTAAATAGAAACTGGGCTCAAAAACCATACAACTGAGGAGAGTGTTCCACTCATCCTATACAACTTTGGTACAACCACTGAACAACTATCATAACTCACGCCACTATCTTGCTCCAACTTGGTCGAAACGACCCAACTAAACAACCTAACTAACAACTAACAAGGACAGAAGAAACACCATGGCATCACCAAACACACAACTTGGAGCATCACCATGGCCAGACGACGACGAGCAACCGCGGAACTAGAAAGCCTAGCAATGCCTCCAAGGAGGAAACGACGCTAAAAGCGCCGACAAGGTAGTCCGTCAAGGGAAGGTTTTCACCTACAACATCCAGTATGGTAGGAGGAGAGGTAGGAAAGGATGCCTCGAAGAAGGGAACGTCGTCCGCAAACGTCGTTGTCCAAGCTTTCGCCCCAACCTCAAGAACCTCCACACCGTCACCGCCGGAGACCGAACCTACCAGGAAGGCAGGGTGCGGCGATGGATCAATAGCAACATCGCTCGCCTGCCGCCCAAGAGACGCCGGCTTGGAGAAATGCCGAGAGAAGCCCGTCGAAGAGTCCACCCCCGCTAGAACCGGCAAAGCCGGCCCGCAGCAAGCGGATCCGGCGAGCTCTGCCTCGAAAGCTAGTCCACGAAAGGGGAAAGGCAGATGGCGGGGAGAAGAGGGCCAGGATCAGAAGAAGCTCCAGTCGCCCAGCCCACCAACACCCCAAACCCTACCGAGCCAACCTCGCGTCAACAACGCCGCGCAAGACCTCCAGCAACATCCGCCAGCCCCACGCCGCCCACTTCGCCATTCCACACCGCCGCCGTCCCGCACAGATCCAGACCCAGGGACACCGGGTCCGGCCTCCAGCAACCCGAATCCACCAACCCGAGCCATCGTCGCTGCCGCCTTGGCTGGCTAGCGTCACAAGGGGATCTGGCCGCCTTCACCGCAGGCCGCTGGAGCCCAGGCTAGCCACCGCCCAAATCCAGACGCCGTGCACGCAGAGGCAGCGTCCCCTCCTTCCCCCTGCAGGATCCGACCGAGACTGGCCAGCAGCCCGGCCAACGTGGCCAGCCTACAACCGGAGCAAGGGAGGGACGAGGCATGAGGAGAGGAAGTGGGCACCACGCGGGCATGCCCAACCGCCAAGCACTTCGGCCACCCCGCACGGATCCGATCGTCGGACCCTGGAGCAAGCCTCGCCACGCTACTCATCGCTGCTCACCAGGATGGGAAAGAAGGGAGGAAGGAGAGGGATGGGTGAGGAGGAGAGCGAGATTGCCCCGCCGCTGCCCTCCTCGCTGCTCACTGGGCCTCCATCCGGTAGCTCTGGCGACGGCGGAGGCGCCCCTAGGGTTTGCGAGGTACACAGGGGCAGGGGCTAGGAGAGCCGCCCGAGCCGCCCCGTCGGGATGATGCGGGGGCAAAAAGGCCACTTTCCCTTCCTGCACTTTGTCACATTGAACCCTTTAATGCCATCAAGATACGGTTTATTCTTGCAACCCCAGAGGTGCAGAGCTTGTCACAATACTTGCACATAGCCAATGCTTCTTGGTTATATTTGGGCAAAAACAATGAGCCCATGCAGGGTCATCTGAGTTGATAGCAGCTTGTGATGATAGTGCATTTGTTACTGAGGCAGAGGCGGAGTTTGATGGGTTACCTATGCAAAGTGCAAACACAAAATGCAACACAATTAATATGACAACCAACTGTTAGCAGCAAGAAATTGCATCCATTAGCAATTAACAGTTCATAATAGTTGTATAACATCATGTACGATTAGAGAAAATAATCTGCAATAGGACTAATTGCACAAACATATCCCGTGCCACGTGCGGTCAAAAGAAACGCGGGAGTTAGTTCATTTTTGCGATTCCCGTGCCGTGTGCGGTCAAAAGAATTATTGTGGCCGCAGGGGTGTTTGAAGCGTGTTGATGTTGGAAGTGATCCGAATCACATATCAGCAGGGCCTTGGGCGTCCGGGCCGCTACAGACCGAAGAACGCAGCGAGGAGATCACTCTTTCGCGGCGAAGAACAGAGAGGTTTACAAGCAAACCACCAAAGGATAACCAACGTGCTTGCATGACGAAGAACCGGCTAGTTTTCAGACAAACTAGCAAAGAAACCGTCGAAGCTCTCGCCCGGGAGGGACATCGCCGGGTTGCCCTAGGTCGGCCGGCAAGCCTAGGGCGCTATCCTTGGTCGTCGGATCAAGGGATGAACAACATAGGGGTAAAAGGGTTGGAGTAGAAGTAGTAGATTGATTTATTTGACGATTGGACAGATGAGAACTCAATCGGCCATGACCCTCTCATATATATAGATGGGATGGTCTTATCCCAGTAGGAAAGACTTATTTTCCAAGTTTTTCACGAGTTTGAAACAGATCCGATCGGAATCCAAAAGGTCAGATCCAAACAAGGTTTTTATTAGGTCTGTCGGAAGTCCCGACTTGGGTCAGAACTCCCGACATGGGAATAACCCCAGACACCCAAGCAGGTTTCTTCAGACTTCCCGGAAGTCCCGACACCCGGAAGTCCCGACTTGGGTCGGAACTCCCGACAACGGAGCATCTTTCCGGAGGCATAACTCATTCATCCGGACTCCAAATTGGACGTTCCATATATGTTTTTTGACCATTTCGACGAGAGGAACACAATGGTGAAATCCGTTTCACCTTTTGATAACTTCACAAAATAAACAATTTTGGTTGTCAACAAAGCGATTGTTTGATTGTTTCCGGTCACCACCGAATACGCGGTCCCAAACACGCCCAAACTACTCAGGGTCTCAGAAGAAAGTGTCACAACTCACGAGGTGGAAAACAAGCACAATCCAGCGAGAGGCGAGACGGGAACCTCAACCGATGAACGATTATTTGCTAACCATGACATCATTTCCCGTGGAGAAACGCAACATGATCTTGTATCCCTGATAGCCTTCATTCATCCCTTGGCTAGTCACTCCATTTCAGTTGCAAGCAAAGCACGGAACGCCAACCGATCGACAGGAACAAGTGTTGGCCCAATCCTTTTCGTCACCTCACCTCACTTGCAGAGCATCCCGCACCTCATCTCTAGCCCTGGGCGTAATTAACCGATGACCGAAGACCGAACCGAACTGACCGAGACCGAGACCGAACCAACCGACACCGAAATTTTCGGTCATTACTTCGGTCCCCAGTCCCAACTAACCGAACTTTGTACGGTTAGTTCGGGTATAGGTCTCGGTTAACCGAACTGACCGAAAAAACCGAACTTTGTACTACACATTTGGACTTTATTGATTTCTTGTGATGATGCGTAGTATTGTTACAGTATTGGAAATTTGGACTTTGTTGTCATCTATATACTATGTATTTGTGTTGTCATTTTTGCCTACAAATAGAAAAACATGCTACATTTTTGCCTATATATTGTGTATTTGTGTTGTCATTGTTGTCGGTCCGGTTAGTTCAGTTGTGACCGAGACCGAATTTGCTCGGTCCTGACTTTTTCAACTGACCGATCGGTCTCGGATTTCTGATGACCGAACTTTTAAAATGACCGAAGAACCGAACGGTTCGGTTCGGTCTGACCAAACGGTCAGAGTGACTCATCTCAGTGTCAGTGGGATGTTGCCGTGCAACCAACCGGTTGACCGCTCATCGGCCGGCCAATGGCCCGTGAGGCCGTGACCGTGACCGAGCGAGAACGAAGTGCTTGCTGAAAACCCACTGCAAAACGCCGCTAGTGGTTCGGTGCCGAGCTCATCTCACGCGCCTGCCCCACGGCACCGGCAGCCGGGCGACGCGGACGTGTCTCTGCCTGCGCTAGTGACAAGTGCGTCCTGTTCCTGTCCTGGCATTCCACTCCTATCCGTCGTCGTCGGAGACGTTGCTACGCACTCCCCAACCGCTGCAAATCTAGCACTGGCTGATGACAAGTGCAGAGGAGCTGCCGCTTGCGCCATAACCTTAAGCATCTTGTACGTACGTTAGTGTCCAAATCCAAGTATGCAATAAGATACTGTACGAATGAATTTTACTGTCCATCCGGTCAGTCCTTCCGCAAAAAAAAAAAAAAAAGAAACACGCAATGTGGTTATGAAGTCATGTTGCTTCAAAAATTAATTGCTTCAAAAAGAGTCATGCCCACAGATTGGTGCAATGGATGATGGCTTTGCTTCATCAGCACCAAAAGTGATGACTTTTTCTCTTTCACTTGAGTAAGATTCAAGTGCTGCCGATCGGCCTAACACGTGGAGAGCATGTCCGATATCGTGCTCCACATTTCTCCTGTGTCCGGACGATGATTTCACAAGTTTCCTGACCTACATGCCAGTCTACAGACTGGTGGCATGGACGGGTCAGTGATTTTTTTTTGTTGGTCTTATAAACCTCAAAAGCTGACGGCGCCATTTTACCGACCTGTCTTCGTCAACCCAACGTCCACGAGGTGCTATGCCATATCGATCCTCTGTAGAAAAAGTTAGTCAGTAACCTATCTGGATAGGTAATTCAGACTGTCGACGACAAGAAATGCAAAATATTTTCTGAGGGAAAAAACATGCACACTGCATATATCAATCTCATTCTAATAAGTAGAATTCATGAAATCGATGCTACTAACATTTTCTAGAAAAAATGAAATTGATAGCAAATTCCTGTCGTCGCGTGCAAACTGGTAATCCTGATGATCCGGCAGCAGAGCAGGCGAGCAGCCATGTCTACTCCGTATGTCAAGGGGAGGAAGAAGCCACGGCTGATCTCCGGTGGGATGTGTGTGGTCGTGCCGATGACCCAGGCCAGAACTGAACAGCCCAACTGCTCCAGCTTCCAGTCTTTCTGACAGCATGCCTGAACCACCAGGCTTCCGTGTCCTCCCTGACTCCTCCGCTTCCCGCCAAGCGAAAGCGCCACCCGCGCTGCCCTCCTTGACGCCTTCCTCCTCAACAGGCTCCACTCCTGCTGTCCTGCAACCGCAATCCCTCCAAGGCACACGCACACCGACCAAACTGCCAGTACCGCCTGCACCTTACCAGCCAAGCTGCCTACTGACGGAATGTCTTGAGCGAGTGAGCTTTCCACTCGCCAGTCGCCAGTTCAGTTCTTGCTTCCTGCTCCGGTTGTGGTACCTTGACTGAGAAGCTAGCTATGCATCCCTCCCTGCGGTGGCTGACGAATTGCATAGCCTGATCAACCAGGTACTGGACTCTTTGTCGCTTAATTTGGTTCTGATGCTTTTCTACGCGAAAATGTCCTGCGCTGCATGCGTTGCTCTTTCTGTTTCGAGTTATTCGAATGCTGAGTTTCAGTTTTGCAACTAGATTATTACTACATCATGTGTTCGTCAAATTCAGTTGATACACTTTATCAGGTTTCCAGTTTGTTTCTTCATCGTTACATTTTCGTTACTTCAGAGACAGTTGTTAGAACATCAGCAGTTTTCATCGGTCTTAAATTGGACAGTCAATATCAAATTATGAATCATGGGTTTAGATGATCATCGTACTATTGAATATAAACGGCAGAGGCTTCAGTACGACCCAACAGTACAAAAGCATAGAGCCTGTTTAGTTCCTCCCCCAACCCAAAAAAGTTTGCGCAGTACCCGTCACATCGAATCTTTGGACGCATGCATGGAACATTAAATGTAGGTAAAAAAATAACTAATTGCACAGTTTGTCTGTAAATGTCGAAACGAATCTTTTGAGCCTAGTTAGTCCATAATTGGATAAATTTTGTCAAATAAAACGAAAAGTGCTACAGTAGCCTAACCCAAACTTTTTCACCAACTAAACAACCCCATACTTTCTCTAGTTCTGTTACAACTCAGTACGGAGTACATGGTTGGTTTGGTGGTCATAATTTGAGAGGAACTAATGTTCAATGCTCCTGACGACAAAGAGTTCAGTTAACAGCAAGTTTTTTACTTCCTTCGGAATGAGACACATCAACTAGTAGCGGTTGCTTCAGAGCCCACACATTCCTATTTCTCCTTTACAAAAAGCTTTGGTGGATGGAATGAACTGTTCAGTTCTAGGAGTCTAAGACTATTTATCTTTAGCAGCTGGTTGGCAAAACGTGAGAACCAAACTAGTGGAGTTGTTGGGGGTTCATACATAAGCAAGAGCATCATGCAAACCCATGGTTTTAAATAGCGAGCTAAGGCTAAAGTGTTTAGCGTTTTATAAACCGTAATTAGCGGACTTTAGCGGCAAAATAGCGATAAAATTGTGCATGAACGCAAATAGCGGCACAATTTTTTTCAAGCTATTTCGGGCTATAGCGGCAAAAATAGCGAGCTATTTAAAACCATGTGCAAACCTAATTGGTTTGGCCAGCAACACATAGTTCTGACAGAGGTTGCTCACGTAAATTTTGTGTTTACTTCCCACAGATTCTTTGTTTCCGCAGAAACTTTTAGCTGAATATCATCCTTATTGCTCAGGTTGAGCTAACAATGCTTACTACTACTCAGTGATTATTTTCAAGGGATAATCTGGAGAAGCAAGCATCAAGGTAATCATGGCTGAAATGGGAGAAGCTCTGAGATCCTGCATGGAGCGGCTGGTCATTGCCAGGGAAGAGCGGGAGCAGATCATCGTGGAGGCGGCCAACGAGATATCCTCCGAGAAGAAGAAAGTGCGCGAGCTCCAGCAGAAGCTGGAGAACGCGAACAAGAAGGTCGCGAAGCTCGCCGCCGAGAACAACCACCTCTCCAAGGCCGCTGACTCCAAGGATGCGCTGATCGGGAAGCTGAGGGAGTCCGCGGCGGCCACTGGGAACAAGCTCGCCGACGCGACGGCGAGGCTAGAGTCGGCGCAGAAGCAAGCCGGGTCGTTGCAGTACGAGGTGCGCATGCTCCAGAAGGAGCTGGAGGTCCGGGGCCAGGAGCGGGAGTACGACCTCAAGTCCGTCGACGCCGCGCGCCGGCAGCAGGCGGAGCACCTGAAGCGGATCGCGGAGCTGGAGGCCGAGTGCCAGCGGCTGCGCGCCATGGTCCGCAAGCGCCTCCCCGGGCCGGCGGCGATCGCCAAGATGAGGGACGAGGTCGATCAGCAGCCGACCCAGACCCCCACATCAGCCAGCCCGAGGCGGCCGCGTCCCGCGATGCCCTCCTCGCCGCGGTCGGTCTCGGTCGTCGCGCCGCGGACCCCGTCGCCGCGGCGCTCCTCCGTCTCGGACGCCGAGGGCTACGCGTTCAAGCTCCGCGCCGTGGAGGACGAGAACAGGGCGCTTAAGCAGGCGCTCGCCAAGAGGGAGAACGAGCTGCAGTTCATGCAGATGAAGTACGCCGACGAGGCCTGCAAGCTAACGGTGGCTCAGAGGCAGCTCAAGGAGCTGACGGAGGAGAACAGGCAGCTCAGTGACGCCAACAGTCAGTCTGAATCCTGGGCTTCTGCTCTGGTTTCTGAACTGGACAAGCTCAGGTCAGGCAACCAGAACGGTGGTGCTTCCATCATGGCATCATCTGAGATGAACTTGCTTGATGATTTCGCTGAGATTGAGAAGCTGGAGATGGCGTCAGGTGATCAAAAGCGCAATGCGCAATGTGCATCTCCGAAGAAGGCGGATACGGGACCGGTAACGCAAGAACAGAATGGCAATGCTCCTGTCCTGGATGGTAGAGTCTCCGACGGCCATCCTGAAAAGGTAAAGAATATCTGGGAACTAGTTGTGCAAAAGCATGAAGCAAGTGGGGAAAGTGTTGAAACTATTATTGAACAGATAAGCCAAGCATTGGATCAGGCAGCTATTTCTGCCAAGAGAGATGATTCAGATGCACGGAATGACCGGTCTGAAATAGAGAAGGCGGTGAGAAATCTGGTCGAGGAAATCACGTCCATGATCCGCACATCTCCAGAAGACAATGTTGCAAGATCAAGAGTGCTGTTGCACAACAAGTCTGAACTTTTTCGCCGCCTTGAGCACCTGGTTCAGATCTGTCATGACCTACTAGAAGGGAAATGTAACCTTGGAAAGTTCGTCGATGAAGTTTGCCTCATTCTAAAGTATATAGTGAGCCAATACTTCTCAGATCAAGATCAGACTGACAGTTTGAACAGTAATACAGAGAATTTTGCTGGAGTTAAGTCATCGAGTACAGTTACCACAAATGGTACACATGACACTGAAAGCGCTAAACCAGCAGCAACTTCAGCTATTCAGACAGAAGCAGATGAAGAACCAGTTCAGTCAGTTGAAAGCCAGATTATGGCCAATCATCTGCAGAAGCCTGATACAGAACTCATACATGTTGTACAAGCCCAGGATGATAGTATCCTTCCAGGAAGAAAATCGGCATACTGTGAGATACAAAGGTAATTTATATGTCGCTACGTTGACTACTCATGTTTTTAAAATAAAAAAAAGCTATTGCCAACACTTTAAAAATTTAATGTATATTCTTTATCATGCAGCTCTGCTGCTGAGGCAAATGTGGAACATAGGGCAGCTCAAGAGGAAAGTCATTTAGCAACAGTAAGTTATGAAGTCCTTGCTATACATTCTTACAGGAAAATAGTATAGTAGTAGTAACAATATTCAGTATATCATCATCAGGAACTGAACTCACAACATCAGCATTCACTGCAGAATTCAGAGATCCTCGCAGCAGCTGACAAGCTCGCCGAGTGCCAGGAGACGATCACGATTCTGAGCAAGCAGCTGCAAGCTCTAAAGATGCCAAAAACTTCAGGTCCTCTAGACACCTCCTCCATCTGCAACCCCAGGCCGAGCAACGCGGGGTCCGACTACAAGCCGCAGTCGCTCGCGAGCATCCTCGCCGAGGAGTTCACCAACTCTGAGGCCTCCATGTCTCCCACCACACCCAAGCAACAAGTGCTGTCCAAGCAAGACGAAGGTGAGGTCTGTGCTACGCCGAGGAGGAGCGTAGTACAGCAGCAGGAGGAGAACGCCGGCGCTGACGACAAGGATTCGATGCAGATCGTCATCCATCCGGTGTTCACCACCGCGCCGCGGCAGGACGATGTTTCCGCTGACCTGAAGAGGAGGAAGAAGCGCGGTACGAGCCTGCTGGGCAGGTTCATGTTCAGGAAGAGAGTGGAAGACGGCTCCTAGACCGGCTGCGCTGAACTGCATCGACATGGTGGATGCATTCTGCAACCTGCAGCCTGCAGCTGCATCTGCAGGTGTGACATGGATCCGGCCAGTGTGCTGCTACGTTGTGATCAGTGATTTCTTAACGTGTTCTGTTTATGCGTTTCCTGCTCCCAGTGAGCGATCTTTTTGGCTGTACATTCTGTTCCAGAGCCTTGTGGCTGATGGCAACTGGTTCTGGCACTTGTTGTGGGCTACGTGTCTGCATTTTGTTCTTGACGTACATGGACAAATTTTTCTGTGTATTTATGAACATCACGGTTGTGCAAAAGGTAATTTATCGAAGGAGAATAGGTTCTTTTCTGAGCTGTTCTTGCACTTGCCTATAATGCTGGACTAGTGGACTATTTATGGCGAGAGGACTTGATCATCAGCCATCAGGCGGTGGAAACTCAAAAAGACTACGGACACAATCAGTGCAGCAAATTTCTCCTTCTAACCACAAGTGAAATTGTACGGTTCTTGGAAAAAGAAGAGTCATTCATTTAGATTGATCTTATGGTTATAAAATAGAAAAAACTAATTTAGAGAAACTTAAGTTGTGGACCCGAACAAAAATACGTGAACGGTCTCTTTTAAATTTTTGAAGAGTATAATAGTATTTTACGCTTCAGGAACCTCCTCAACGCGCCGGCGGCACAGCGGCCCCCTTGCGGGCGCACTCGCCGTGGGCGGGCTCTGGCGTGGTAGCTCCCTGGCAAGCGCGGACTCCGATGGACCGGACCTACAGCTCTCTCCCTCTCCTAGCGCAGGGCCGCAGGCGGCGCGGCAACCCCATGGTGGGCAACTCTCCGTGCGGGCTCTAGCTCGTGTGCTCCCCGTCGCTGGATCTGTACACCGCAAGAGAGGCATAGACAGGTAAACTGATCCATGGCCATTCCTATGCGAGCTGCCCAGTGCCCAGGTACCTGTGAGTATTAGTGGACTCATGTTCTGCTCTCTGACAAGACATAACACAACTTGAAGGTGACATGCTTTGCGTATCATGTGCTTCTGAAACCAATATCAATCATTTCTCAGTTAGTAAAGCGAGAAGCCTAAACTGTTACAGTTCAGTTTTTTCGGTGATGTGAGATTCAGAAGAAAGGAAGTATGAAGCCAGTGAATGGATTCAATGCAGAGGAGACGTTTGACGAGTTGATGGCTGTGTTTAGATCCAAATTTTAGAGTGCCAAAATACAATGTAGCATTTCGTTTGTATTTGGTAATAATTGTCCAACCATTGACTAATTAGGCTCAAAACGTTCGTCTCGCAAAATACAACCAAACTGTGCAATTAGTTTTTGATTTTATCCACATTTAGTACTCCATATATGTATCGCAAGTTTGATGTGACGGAGAATCTTTTTTTGCATAGTGCACTTTTTAATGGATCTAAACACAGCCATTGTGGCATTTTCAGGCTGTGGATACATGGTCAGCTTTCTCTTCTATAGATGAATTTGCGAAGAGGAAGGCATTAAAATAAGAGATGACGATCATACATGCTGTAGAGAAAACTCCTAGCTTATAATTGTCGTATCATTACGACTACCAGTATGAGTGCAAATGCAACTAAACGTTCATTGAGTTGGATGTTTAAATTTCTTTTCTTGAAGCCAAGAACTGAGCACTCTATTAAAGAATTTGCTCAACTATATGATCCAATAATTCAGAACCACTCAGTAGTAAACAAGACAACAAGAGATTTTGTGCAAAATTAATCCATAATTATGCTCAAGTGTCACACCAGGTTTATAATTCAACAGAGAATCAGGTTCAAATTGCAACACACTACTCAGTATAGTGAAACAGCGGCAAGCAGACAGATCACAGTTCTTGGCATCGAGCACTTCCTCTTGAGTCCATAAACATAACTATAAAATCGATTTCAGATCGCACAGTCACAGCGCAAAGCGCGGTGTTATAACAGTAGCACTTGGGGAGATTTTTGAAATGTCCCCAAGCCCGAGCCCGAGCGACCGAGCGCCCACCCACCTGCCCTCGCCGGCGGCCACCCAGGCGCCGGCGGCCAAACCTGAGCCCATAACCCGGCCTCCGCTGCTTACGGCAGCTGCCCCACCCACTCATCCGGCAGCTCCCGCCACCCCATCGACGGCACCTGCGCCGGATCTGGAGGACGCCTTCGAAGAAGATCTGGTGGATTGGGATGAGGACGGAATTGAAGACGCCGGCGTGGAAATGGCTGGCTGCGGATACGCAGACCCGCCAGTGCTGGAGCTCAAGACCTCGGAAACCGCGCCCCATGCCGGGGAATCCGCCGCCGGTGGGCATCCAAAGCTTGGTGGCGTAACTCCGGCTTCCACTACGGGGCCTGCTGGGGAGGCACGCGCCGGATCTGATGCTGAAGCACCCTCCGGGTACGTCTGCACCGTCTCTGATACCTCGTCGCTCCCGCCACCGCCAGCCAGGTCGTCAGCCCCCTCATCGCTCCCCATACCTGCCAAGGGGCCTGGCTATGCCAAGGACGCCGGAAAGGCGCCACCGCCCAAGCTCAAATCCATTCTGGTCAGGCCGGACAGGCAGCCTGCTCCCGCTCTGCGGGCTAGCAAGCAAGTCTGGCAGCGGCTGGAGCTGAAGAAGATTTCTACAGAAGGATACACATCCCTGGCGACACAGAGCTCCAGGCCACCGGCCGCACAAGTTTGGGATGGCCATCAAGCCGAGCCTGCCAAGCGGTGGGAGGTTGGGGAGTCTTCTCGAGTTAATGACCGCCTGGGCGAGCTTCAGAACGGACAGCTTTCACCAACTTGGCATGCGGCGAAGACGAGGCGCAGGGAACGCCAGGGTACCATTCCACTCCAGGCGGCCATGGCTTCGCAGGGGAGGGAGAAGGTGGCTGCCCGGGAGGCCTTTAAGAAGAGACTCGCCGGCCGCTGCTTTCGTTGCCTCGCCCCAGACCACCTCCTTGCCCAGTGCCGCGAACCTGTTCGCTGTTTGGCTTGCAAGGGAGTTGGCCACTTTGCTCGTTCCTGCCCGTCTCGCCGGAAGGTCATCTCTGCTGAGCTTCGTTCAAGACTCAAATTTCCCCACAATAACATCCATAGCCGCATCTCCTTCCCACCCCTCAACCGCCACTCGCAGCCGCCACCGACACCAACACCTGAAGCAATGGCGTATGTTCCGGGTCAGGCGCTCCAGCGCCCGGTGCGTGCTCATGTCAACATTGTCTCCACGGAGGGCATCCTGCGCGAGGCCAACAGGCTGCGCACGCACGCCGTCTTGGTGGCCGCGCCTCAGGAGGGCTACCGGGCCACTGCCCCGGAGGTGGCATACGCCCTCTGGGGGCAACTGCGCATCCCCAGGCACAGCATCAAGGTGTCCCGATACGGCTCGGGTCTCTTCCTTGCGGAGTTTGGGGCCACCGCTGAGCGTGACCGCGCCATGGCCAAGGGGTTCGTGGAGATTGCGGGAGCTGCTTTCCCCATCAACCCTTGGCAGTCAGCAGGGGGACCTACGGAGACAACCTGGTGGTTCCACGTCAAGGTGGCCTTGGAGAACGTCCCGAGGGAGGCTTGGAATGCGGAGGGCGTGAAGCTGATCCTGGGGGATCCCTGCATCTTCGACCGGATTGACAGCGGACCTGTGGCGAGGGAGGACTCGGACCTCCTAACTTGCTGGGTTTGGATGGAGGACCCTGACGAGCTGCCGCGGTCGCTGTCATACACCTTCTTCGCTGCCAGGGCTGGCCAGGCTATGGTGATCAACGGCCTGCAGGCTCCCACCCGCATCCCAGCAACGCCACCAATCGGGTTGGAGGGGGACAGGACCATCCTGGTCCACCTCCTAGGCTACGAGGACTGGAGCCCTTCCACCCCTGACTCTGGCTCGGGTACGTCGTCCGATCATGGCAGTTCGGGCCCGCGCTTCGTCCACTTCGACTGGGCACGCGGCGTCCTGGACGGGAGGCCGGCACAGGGGAGGCGCGTACAACCGGGGGGCTGCAGGCCGCCAGCCTCATCCATGGTGCGCAGGAGCGACTACGACGACGACAGCAGGGGACCGAGGCCGCGGGATGACTCGCAGAAGTCTTCCAGGGTCCGCCAGCTCTTCCAGGGCTGCTCCTCGGACCGATCGGTGCGGGTGCGCACCCGCTCGCCTCCAACTTACCGCCAGGTTGTGATGGGGGAGCTGGAGCCCATGGACCGCGGGCGCACGATGTGTCGCTCGCCGTCAAGGTCTGGGTGGGAGCGCGATGCCCTGGAGCACGCGACTGAAGACTGGGAACGTCGTCGCTCGCGTTCGCCACCAAGCCGGGCAGCTGCCCGTAACACTTCGTTCATGCAGGGGCAGCTCGGGGATCCCTTGGCAGAGGAATTCGCACTCCGGGAGCCACTTCGTTGTGATTGGGGCTTCGACCCTATGCTCCAGGAGTCGCAAAGGTGGGAGGAGACGGCGTGCCATCACCCTGCGATCTGCTACTCACCTGACGATGATGCAGGCAGGGTCGAGTCTCCTGTGTATGTGCCGGTCTCGGGCACCTTTGTGACTGGCGACTTCAACAACCACGGCCAGGGGGAGGATGACATTCTGTTCGGCCCTGGTGTCCAGCTGCAGGTGGACTACCAGGTGGCTGAGATCTCTGACCGGGTAACACAGATGGACATCGACGCCAACCCCCGCTCGAACATGGTGCTGGAGGAGGACGGAGGTGCTGGGGATGCAGATCACGCTGTTGCAGGAGAGCCCGGTGGGGATGATGGCACAGTTGATGATGACCGTGAGGTGTCGGAGGCGATCGTGGCTGAGGGAAAGGGCGAGCTGTCTGCCTGTGCCGCCTTTTGCAAGGGGATTTTCAGGGAGGCGGCTGCACCACTACTCCCAAGGCCGGCCACATCTCCACGCCGCAGCATGGGACACAAGCGGACCTTGGTGACGACCCGCTCTAGCCTCAGGCAAGCTGCCCGTCCTTCACCAGTTCCGGTGTCACAGAGGGCGCAGAGGAAGTTGATGAAGGAGCTGCAGTTCATTGATACACCGACTGCACCGCCGGATGCTGCTGCCATGGAGTACATCGACCTCTACGGTCATGAGCTCCCACCACAGGCCATGGACGCGATCAGATCAGCTGCTCGGATGGGGAACAAGAAGCTCGCCAAGGTCCTTGCATCGATGGCGGCTGAGGCAGGGGCAATGGAGATGGAGGTTCCGTGAGGACCAAGCAACATGGGAAACTGCAGATGCAGCTCTAGCAGTTGCCAATGTCAGTGTCAGTGCCAGCAAAATCCGGCCTTAAGCCGGCAGGTTTAGGTTTGTTTCCAATATTAGTTCCAGCTGTGTTGTACTGTGTTGAATGGCCCAGTGTTCCTGTAGGCGAGGCTCCCTATTTGTTACTGTTCTGTGGCAGTGCTTGCTTCAGTGTTTGTTTCAGCTTGAATGTTTTAGCAACAAGAAATCAGTTTGCTGGCAAAATGTTGGGAAATCAAATTGAAATGATGCGGGGTCTGACTCAGCCTGATTGTACAACGCTGATGAATGAACAACAGTGATCTAAAGTTCTTGAATTGGAATGTAAGGGGTTTGAACTGTGCGGCAAGAAGGGAGGCAGTAAAACTCTTGATTCAACAGGCACAGCCCCATATAGTCTGTCTCCAAGAAACAAAATTGAGCCAGATTGATGATCATTTAAAGTCTGAATTTATGGGACAGTCTTTTTGGAGGGTGCAATACTTGCCTGCAGACGAAACAAGGGGGGGCATTGCGATTGCTTGGAACCGTGACTTCATCACAGCCACCCAGACAGATACGAAGACACACACACTGACGATGACGTTAACGGTGAACCTGACGAATACCTCCTTTGTGCTGACAACGGTTTATGGGCCAACTGAACACAGTGAGAAGACAAGCTTCCTAAATGAATTGATTGGCTGCCAGCCGCCACAAAATACGCCATGGATATGCCTAGGCGATTTCAATTTGATCTACGAAGCAAGGGACAAAAATAACGGGAATATCAATCGCAATTTAATGAGGAAATTCAGGCAGGCCTTGGATGCAAGTGAACTGATAGAACTGAGATTACAGAATCGACGCTACACTTGGAGCAACGGAAGAGCCACGCCGACGCTTGTTCATCTAGATCGTGTCTTCTGTAACCAAGAATGGTCTGCCATCTTCCCAGTGATTGGCCTCCAAGCGCTCTCCAGTTCACTCTCGGATCACTGTCCGTTGTTCCTTTGTAGCCAACGTCATCACCCAAGATTGGCAACGTTCAAATTCGAACAATTTTGGACAAGGGTATCAGACTTCGGTGAGATTGTTAAAGCAGCCTGGGAGCAACCGGTCCTGGGAAACAACCCAATGATGAGACTTCATAATCGCCTGAGAACCACAGCGAAACACTTAAAAACATGGAGCAGGAACCTGTTCAGCGACGCCCGAATACAGCTTAACATAGCAAACGAGGCAATACTACGACTTGATATTGCCCAAGAGACAAGAACACTCTCAGATCAGGAAGTAGCATTGCTGAGAAACCTCAAACAACAGGTTCTAGGATGGGCGGCCATTGAGAGATCACGACGTCGTCAATGCTCCAGACTCATCCAGATTAGAGAAGGGGATGCGTGCACAAAATTCTTTCATCAGCGAGCGATTGGACGACGCAAGAGAAATCTCATTGCGTATCTCAAGACATCGACAGAGACCATTGTCTGGGGCCATGAGGAGAAGGAAGAAATCCTATATCGTTTCTATTCAGAGCTGTTGGGCAATCGCGTGGAGCGGACCCAAGTCTTAGATTGGAACCAGCTTCAATTATGCAGAATGGAGGACGACAGCATGGATATCCCTTTCTCAGAGACTGAGATTGAAAATACGATCAAGATGCTACCTGCAGAAAAGGCACCAGGGCCTGATGGCTTCACGGGATCATTTTACAAATGTTGTTGGCAAACTATTAAAGGGGACGTAGTGGACGCGATGAACTCCTTTTATAATCTCCAAGCCGGACCGTTGGTATATATGAATGGTGCCAACATCGTACTCATTCCGAAACTTGAAGTATCGGAACATGCCAAGGATTTTAGGCCAGTCAGTTTGGTACACTCTTTTGCCAAGCTCATCACCAAGACATTGGCCATCAGACTCTCCAAAAATATGGACCGGCTCATATCATCATCACAGAGTGCTTTTGTCAAAGGTCGATGTATACATGATAACTTCATGTATGTCCGCAACTTGGCTCGGGCTTATCAACGAACCAAAACCCCAGCTCTGCTATTCAAGCTGGACATCTCAAAGGCTTTTGACACTCTCTCGTGGGAATACATCATGGAAATGATGGAGAACCGCGGATTCAGCAATAGATGGCGAGATTGGATAAGCTTGCTGTTGCGCACCTCACACTCGTCAGTCCTTATGAACGGAACAGCGGGCGAGAGAATTCAGCATGCCAGAGGTTTGAGACAAGGTGACCCTCTTTCACCTTACCTGTTCATCCTGGCCATTGATACACTCCAGAAAATACTCGAGTTGGCAACACAAGAAGGCATCCTATCCCCCCTACGAGGAAGATTTGCAAGGATCAGGCTATCACTATATGCGGATGACGCCGTCATCTTTCTGAATCCGGATAAGCAGGAAGTAACATCTCTCCTAAATATTCTAACACATTTTGGGGCTGCCACGGGACTGAGACTTAACTGGGATAAATGTTCAGTAGCTCCAATTAGATGCAGTGGTGTCAATCTGGACCATATACTTGAGTCATTCGCTGGGCAAAGGGTGCGATTTCCGATTACATACTTGGGGCTACCTATGACTCTGGGACGACTCAAGGTGGTGCATCTACAAGGCATAGTGGATAAGGCACGGAATCGGCTGGCAGGCTGGCAGGGCCGACTGCTAAACCCGGCAGGGAGAAGGGAACTTGTACGGTCTGTTCTCAGTTCAATCCCAATATATATGCTGACATCGATCAGGGCGCCGAAGCAGATACTACGGGAGCTGGACAAGGTACGAAGGCGTTTCCTATGGGCTGGAGATGGTGAGATAACAGGAGGAAAATGCAAAGTCGCTTGGCCACTTGTCGCCAGACCAGTACAGGTTGGGGGCCTCGGCATCCTGGACCTCGAAAGGTTTAGTAGGGCGCTTCGGCTACGATGGCTATGGCTGGTGTGGAGCGGAAACCAGAGGCCGTGGGTGGGAATGAAGCTTCCGATCGATGAGACGGACATCGCCCTCTTTACAGCAGCTACAAGAGTGAGCGTACACAATGGAAGGAAAGCCTCGTTCTGGCTGTCTAGCTGGATCGATGGGCAGTCACAGGCACTTCTCTTCCCACGCCTCTACCAGAATAGCAGACGAAAACACAGAACAGTAAGTGAGGCAGTGCTGAATGATAAATGGATTGAAGACGTTGCACACGAGCTGAATGCAGACACCTTGAGAGATCTCTTCCTACTGTCGCAGCTCATTCACTCCATGCATCTTGATCTGACAAGTGAGCAGGAGGATCAAATCACCTGGACGTTAGAAAGCTCGGGGAACTACTCCGCCCGATCGGCTTACGAAATTCAGTTCAGCGGACAGGTCATCTCAAATTTCCCGAAGTTAATTTGGAAAGCTTGGGCCACACCACGATGCAAATTCTTCATGTGGCTGCTCCTGCAAGATCGAGTATGGACATCAGCCAAGCTACAATTACGGGGATGGAAGAACAATTACTTCTGTGCGCTTTGTGAAAGGAACCTTGAGACTGCCACTCATCTTTTCATTGAATGCCCTTATGCGAGGAAGGTTTGGACTCTAATCGCAGAGTGGAGTAATTGTGCAAGCCTTGAGCCTACGAGTTGGACGGAGCAAAGTACTTGGAAGACTGGTTCATGGCGATAACGGCGGGAGGCAACAAGGACGCACATTCTTTAGCCATTCTGACTGCTTGGCATATTTGGAAGGAGAGAAACGCCAGAGTTTTCAACGAATCTTTGAGTGGGGAAGATTCTGTCTTTACTAGGATCAAGGACGAATGCTCGAACTGGGCTTCAGCGGGAAGGCGAGGGCGAGGGCTCGGTTTTCCAAGGATGTTATCAAACAACATGAGTAATTAGCATAGGCTTCCTGGCACCTCATACAGCGGTCTGCTGTGTGGGGTAGCGCTTCTCGCGCATGTGTTTGCAACTCTTTTCTTGCTTATTAATATAATGCCGGATATCCGGATCTTTCAAAAAAAAAAAAAAAATCGATTTCAGGTTTGTGCATTCCCTTTTAGATAACATACTACCAGGATGGCAAAGCTTTTGTTAACTGTGTTTTTAACCATACTCAGCTTGGGTTAGGCCTCCCCTTGCTCCCTCGACAGTTTGGACCAGTTGCAGCAGCTACTGCAACCGCAGAAGATCTCAATTCCATAAAAAAAGATATCTGAGTTTTATCCAGAAAAGAACTTCTGCAATATTAGATGGACATGTTATGGATCACACACATGAAGCTTAGATAGGAGAAGAATAAGGCAAAAGTCACCTATGAGGAAGGACAATCATACCTTCAAATCACTCATCATGTCTGCTACTTCCGCCTGATCTGCATATAGTCTGGCCATTTCCTGCTGTAATACCATCACATGCAAATCTAGTGACAGTGTCCCTCTGCAATCGTCGGATCTTACGACAATGATAAGATCGTTTCATCCAGCCATCTGATAGTTTCCTTTTGTCAAGGCATTCAGCCGGGGAACT
The DNA here is from genome assembly GCA_038087645.1 of Saccharum hybrid cultivar R570. Taxonomy (NCBI): domain Eukaryota; kingdom Viridiplantae; phylum Streptophyta; class Magnoliopsida; order Poales; family Poaceae; genus Saccharum; species Saccharum hybrid cultivar. Next base: position 7,808,287 of record JAQSUU010000198.1, read on the forward strand.
TGTTTCACCGAATGTAGCCCATGGCTCCTACAAGAAGAAACAATCACCATTTGAATTCACAGCCAGAAAACATAAAAATGAGGACAAAGCCATGCTCGGAAGAGACATACGTTTCCGCCCTCCATAGCATCTGCCGTGGCGATTGGGGACTCGTCCGACCAGTCCTTTGTCGAGTCTGTCTGTCATCAAGTATCTATCATCTGACCCGTCCTCTGTCAAGTCTTTGTCTGTCATCAAGTATCCATCGTCGCTCATACAACTGAAATGAGTGATGTTTACAATTAAACAAATCAAGAACAATCAGAAAACAATTAAACAAGATAGGAATGGTTTCTACTTACTACCAGGTTGCCTTGCTGAGCTAGCCTAGCTGTTTGGTAGCTAGCTAAAACAGCAAGTGAAACGCACACTAATATCTTTTCTTGCCTTGCCTTGCTCAGCTAGGCTGGGCAATCCTCAGCAAACTAGTCTCAGGTACTAAAGGAACCAGACTGGCCATTTGTACTACCTGAACCAAACAGACATCACTAAATTTAGCTAAGACCTGAGACTGTTAATAATTCTCCTTGTGCTACCAATGGAAAGACCAAAGAGTACTGCTACAGATTGATGCTACTGCTTAACTTTAATATTTTTTTAGAAGTTGCTGGTCTAGAACATATGAGTATGCTACATAGCAAGAGAATGGGAGGTGGCGGCACTGGGCTTCTTGCCAATCGTAGGAGTGGGATTTGGTAGCTAATTACTCAGCTAGATTGGTTAGGCGTGATGGGCTTTAGGAAATTAGGCGAAGAGATTTCTGGTTAGAATTTCACCGTGGCAAGGCTCGCAACAAGGACATGACAGTTCAAAATAGGCAACTCATGCATCACCTAAATCACCTAAAAAAACACCTAAATCAATTTTCAGACAATGTAGACTCATAACAGCTCGGTCCTCACCAGTCCATCTGCCCGCTGACTGGGAAAGCCTGTCGTCCGCACGCTGCCTGCCTGGGAGTGGGCACGCCACCTGTCTCGGAAGGGAGGGGTGGAAGCGGCTGGCGGAGATCCAGCGTGGCGGTGGAAGCTTCTGGCGGAGATCCAATGAAGCAAGCCTGTTGTCCGCTCGCCGCTGGCGCGCCGCCTGTGGAAGGGACGAGTGGAGGTGGCGGGGGCACTTGGTGGGCGGTGGAAGGGGCTGGCGGAGATTCATCGTGGCGTTGGAAGCGGTGGGAAGGTGTCACCGTCACGAGTGAGGAGTAGTAGCATCAGGTGTAGCCGTAGTGGGCCTCAAGGTTTAGCCGGTGTGTGTGGGCCTGGGCCCGTGTCGTTGCCTTGAGTTGTGCTTGTGCGGTCCAGCGTGCTTACTGCTTATAAGCCGAGACGGCGAAGGGAGAACGGTAATTGAATTGTAACCGAACTGTTCAACACCGGAACTGCCGGCGCCCGCAAGTCCGATCGGATATGGATCCGTCGGACGGTACTGTGGATGGAACCGATTCGTTTCCTCAGTGCCCATTTGCACTCCGTGCCTACTTTTCACGCGCCCACCTTAGAGCCCGCGCCCGTGGGACCGCTGGCGACCTGCGCCCGCCTATTCTCACGTTCAGATGGACGGCCGTGCAGCCCACCCCGTCCGCCTCGCCCCTGCCTCACACGCACACCTTGGCCCGTTGCTACGCCCTGCTCCTTCCATCAGAACCCCTCCTCTTTCTCCGCATCGGCGGGACTCGGGAGTCGACCCCCAGCCCGCTGCACCCCGCGTCCCTAGTTTTGCCGCGCCCCATTCTTTGGCACCTAGGCCGTGCACCCATCACTCACTGTGCCCCCGTGAAACACTTGCAACATGAAACACTTAGATGCTACATACGTCAGACACAGATGAAACATTTGAAACATACTGTTGCAACATATGCTTGAAACATATGCAACATCCAGATAAAACAATTGCAACATGTGTGTGAACATATATGCAACATCCAGATAAAACACTTGTTGCAATATGCGTGTAAAACATATGCAACATCTAGATAAAACACTTGTTGCAACATACGTCTGAAAACATTTTTTCAAAATGCTTGCAACATAACACTGAAAACACATACAAAAATATGCAACATGTGCAACATCCCGATCTACTTTTGCAACATTCATATGAAACAATTGCAACATACCTCTGAAACATCTGAAACACTTGAAATATACATTTGCAACGTAGGGGAGAAAAAGGCCGGGGCCGGTCGATTCCGGTCATCGGGGTGGGATCCGCTGACGAGTGGCGGTGCACGAGCACCACCACCATCTGCACCGGCCTTGGCTCAGCCTGACGGGCAGCGCACACTACGAGAGGGAGCGAGCGGCGCGGTGCACGACCAAAGTAAGGAGTGAGGTGTGGGTGGGGCGCGCGACGGACGGGGGAGAGAAGCGAGGGGCGAGCGGCGCAAGTGGGGAGCGCAACGGCGCGGAAACGAGGAACGAGCGAGCGAGTGGCGTAGGGTCGGGGTGGGAGAACGCCGCAACCGCGAACGGAGTGAGGCAAGGCATCCGGATGAGAATAAGAGACATGAAAATGAGTAGAGAATAAAAAAAAAGCAAAGTTGTGGTGCACGTCACGCCATACATCCGTCCGGAGGGAGTCGCTGGCGTCGGACGTACTGTTTATAGCATTACCGATTCAACTCCGAAGAAATATTGCTATTCCCATGGGCTCCGTGTTCTTCTGATTTCTATCTCCGTTTCATGCTTCCTCTTCCTGCTATCCTAGCTATCTCAGTATCTCGTAACAGAAGGTGGGGCAAATAGACACACATAGGGTCAATAGACACGCATAGTTAAATAGGCACTCAGAGGGTAAAGAGGAATTGTTCGATAATATTAGGAAAAAGTCTACATCACCCCCTGAAGTATGGGGTGGTGTCTAATTTACCCCCTCAAATATGAAACAGTCTAATTTACCCCCTGAACTTTTCAAAACCGTCTACTTTACCCCCTGGGGCAGTTTTGGACGGCGGTTTGCTACAGTAACCATTGTTTTGCTACAGTAACCGAATCTTTAAAAAATCGTAGTAAATCACAGAAAAATCGTAAAATGGAAAATCTAATTTTGTTAGACTCCACGTGAGTAGATCTACATAATGAACATATAATATGGTGTGCTTTAGTACAAATTTTTTGCTGTAACTTTAAATTTATTAGGATTTTCCAATAAATTTAAAGCTACAGCAAAAACTTTGTACTAAAGCACACCATATTATATGTTCATTGTGTAGATCTACTCACGTGGAGTCCAACAAAATTGGATTTTTTATTTTACGATTTTTCTATGATTTACTATGATTTTTTAAAGATTCGGTTGCTGTAGCAAAACTATTGTTACTGTAGCAAACCGTCGTCAAAACTGCCCCAGGGGGTAAAGTAGACAGTTTTGGAAAGTTCAGGGGGTAAATTAGACCGTTTCATACTTGAGGGGGTAAATTAGACACCACCCCATACTTCAGGGGGTGATGTAGACTTTTTCCGATAATATTATCCTCTACAGCGTAGCGGGAGAGCTACTCCTCATAGTACGTTTTGTACTCCGTTGCTCCTTATTATAGCATGTTACCGTTAATCGGTATTCCGTTGCTCCTAATACTTGTGGACACATCGGCACATGAAACTTGCATGTGAGCTAGCTTGAGAGCTCCAATTTGCCTTTTGAATTTGGTTGGATGGTTACTGTAGAGATCTGAATGCATCAGCACTGCAGGATTGTTTAATCTGATGGCAAAAGTGGTCATCCCAAGAAGGCTTCTCAACGGGAATGTGATGTTCTGACTTAATTACTTTGATAAACAAATGGAAAAGGAAATATAGCAGTAACCTAATCCTGTGCAGAATGGGCTGGACCAGCTGACCTCAACATAAGAAAAAGGGAATGGCTCTCATTGCTGGACCAGGACCAAACCTCAGCTTCTAGATGAAGTAGCGCCGTCCGGAACCGGATCACACAAGGACGGCCGTATATTCTAGAGGGCGGCTGAAATGGACAGGAGAGCCCGGCAACACCTCGAACGCACAAGGGGTTTCAGATGCTGACAACTCGCATGAAAAAACACGAAAAAGTCCGCGGGTGCCGCGGCAGGACTCGGACAGAAACGTCACTGGTTTCGCATGCAGCTAGCTCCAAATCCGTGACAACATTGACACCTTGAGGCCGAGGAGGCACCTGGATTAGTTCTAATCCAATTGTTAGATAGATTATCATTCGGGCTGCAGTGACGTTACGGACGGCACGAGGTTGCTGTTTTCCACCCCACCTTTTTAATTGACTAGCGACTGCCGGCAATTGCTTGTCATTTCCCTGTTCTGTGCTCGTTGTTGGGTGGATGGATGCCTGGATAGCGTTATTCGGCAGCGAGACAAGTCATGGGCTCATCTTATTCTTTTTTTTTCGCGACCAGGTCGTAACCTGTTTATTCTTATCTTGTATGCTTTTTGTTTTTCTCGTGGAGTTCTTGTGGAACCGGGTGGCCAAATGACAAGTTGTGGAATGGTGCGGATTCTTTGCCGTTGCGTCTGCTGCGCCGTTTGATGGCAGCTCGCCAGGTCCCATATTATGGTTCTCATTATCGCCACAAGGTTCCCCGGGGTACAAATGTCTGGATGCCATTATTCATTTTTAGCTACATGTTGCTTGAGATGCCATTGATCCAAATTCGAGATTCTTTTCTCCGCATGCTCATCCTTTGTGCAAAGTCATTGAAAACTCATTTGAAGGAAAGAGATTGCTCTAAACTAAAACCTAAGTTTCTCTCCTTTTCTTTTTGTAGGCAAAGTTCTAGTATTAAAAAAGTCCATCTATCCTACCTCCACCTGTGCAAAATAAAGTATCAGATAATGAGTAGTGATCATATAAACTATTTAAATTTTCATATAGAAATGGTATTACTCACACTTTCATGGTGTAGTATTTTTTTAAAAAAAATCAACACATACTTGAAAAAATAGCCATATATTTATATTGGAGGCTACATCAATATATAAAACTATGTAATCCCTCGTTCCAAATTAGAAGATGTTCTAGCTTTTGTAGATACGTAACAAAAGTTATGTATAAAAAAAAGCTAGAAACATTTTACAATTTGGAACAACAATGTTCCTATAGAGGCAGTAGGGGGTGTTTAGTTCACCCAGCTAAAGTTTAGTCCCTATCACATCGAATGTTTAGACATATGCATGGAGTATTAAATATAGATTATTTATGAAACTAAATATTGAGACTAATTTGCGAGACTAATTTTTTAAGCCTAATTAGTTCATGATTTGACAATGTGGTGTTACAATAAACATGTTCTAATGATGGATTAATTAATCTTAATAAATTTGTCTCGCGGTTTACTGACGAAATCTGTAATTTGTTTTTTATTAGTATCCAAACACCCCATGTAACGTCCGATATGACACCAACTAAACTTTAGTCCCTGCATCAGACACCCGGTTTCCTTTTGCTCTCTCTCTCAAGTAAATGCCTAGCTAGAGCCTTGTATATGTTTGGGACTCATTTACATCACTCGATCTCTCTCTCACTTTATATAGATATCAATGAAGGCGCAACCTGCTATTAATGGACCTGAGCTCTCAACCTAAACAAAAGTTTTGCAATTGAAAATAGTAAATAAAATGAGAATAAGTGCGTACAGAGTATCCATATAAAAATTAGAGCAAAGTGACGACATGATCATGATGGACCAATATTTAAATCATATCCATTAGCTAGTATAATATTGACAATAATGAAGAGCGAAACTAAGGTAAACTACAAATTTATGTTGAAGTCATGATATAGCGGTACATGCACACATGCATTCTTCGGATTTTTTTATTTTTAATCTTAAAGCCCTATCAGACTTCCGATCCATCCCTTGTTTGCCGATTGAAGAAAGCCTTGCATAGGAATAACTAGAATTAAAGCAAGAAGAAAAAAGTCAAAACAACAACCCTCATCACGAATTCCCCCAATTTGCGACCTACCATAGGATTTGTTATGCTGCATAGAACTTGATATGGAATCCAGTTCCAGGATCTATGGTCGGTCCACCAATGTTTTCGTTACTCAAGCTGACATTCTCGCTTCCGCTGCCCCATAATGAAACCACCAGTAGTCGCGAATATCTCCTTCTTCCCTGCTCATTATCTATTTTCCCCCTGGTTGGTAATAATAGGAGCGGTGATCTCGGTAGCTACGCCACCCACCGAATTTAAAGAGCCTAACGCTTGATATTCATTCTTTTTTTTCTAAGCATCACATAATTTTAAAAAAAGGAATTTGTCGGAAAAGGAGATCCTCTCTCAACCCAATAGATGCAATGTAGGAAGACTAGTATCTTTAGTCCATGGATGTAACACCATAAGATGGGATTGATGGTAATCTATCATAAATAGTTTCCCTTTTTGTCTAGATACCGGAGCTTTGCGTGGTTTCCCTTTAAGCCCCAACGCCCGAAGTCTAAGCAGATTAGTCTACGAAAGTGTGCTTCAAGCCCAGTTGAGCTTTCCAAGTTCTCACGTGCGGATGGGAGGCGCGAATGCTATTTGCCAACTGGTGACCCTGCCCAAGCAGTTCAGAAAGTTCCTCTTCCGTCTTCTCATGGGCAGACAAAACTTGGGTGGGCATCGGATTAGCAGGTATATAATTGTCAGGATTCCCCAAAACATTTGGAGCAAAAAAAATCCAAATGGAAAAAAGAGAGCAGAAGCTACCCGACCTACAAGATCCTTTACATAAAAATAAGGGTAAGAAGCTATTTTATCCATCTCAGAATGTACACCCAATGGATTATTTGATCCATATTGATGCAATGCAGGCAGATGAAGAAGACTGGCGCTATTTATTCTTTATTCGGGTTTGTCTTTTGAACTTCCTTTGCTTAGGTTCGGGCACGGTAGTGGACATACAGAGCGAAAGAAAGTATGGCGGGGACAAATTTCTTGTGAGCAAATAGAATTGCTTGACTTTTTCATTTAAGTTCAATCCTCCCTTCCTGGAAGGAAGAACGTTGGTTATGGAACCAATTCCTATAATTATGAAACCCATGTGAGATATGGAGGAGTAGGCTATTCTTTTTTTGAAATTTCGTTGACCAAGAGAAGTTGAAGCTGCATAGATTATTTGCACCGCTCCCGCACCAATATTATCACACCACAAGCATGCAGCCCGCGGCTGAGCTATGCCTAGTTCCTTGAGTAAGTTTGAACCTAGGAGATGGCAAATATTCGGACCCAGCGCAGTGCCTATGAAGAATAGTGAATGTAGACCGGATAGGAACAGGACTCTTTAGGCGGAGTGGCTTTCTTGGAGGCCTGTCTTCTTCTTGGAATTTTTTATTCAATAATTTAATAATAATTGCTCCTAAAAAGATTTTGCGGATTTGACTCTTTCGGTTGCGTCAGTGCCGCTGGTGCGACCAAATAACATTGTCGCGCCACATGTATTAGCGCGGCAACATCTGCCACGTTGGACGGCCTTTCCGACGTGGAAAACCTTTTGTCGCGCCACTTCCGTTGACATGACAGTATTGTTCTGTCGCGCCACCCGGAGTGGCGTGACAAGACTGAACTTTAGAAAAATCATAACTCCTCGATACTAGGTCGGATGAAGATGAACTTTATACGAAAATTGTAGATCTCGATGAGCTCTATAACTTTCAGTTTTGAGGTTTTTTCATTTGAAAATGTTAAGATACTCAAAAAATAATATAAAATTTTAGGAGCATAATAATCGTGTACTTGTGCTTGTCGTGTTAGAAAAATAATATCTTTTCTGTAAGGTGTCAAATGAAGGTACTTTTTCATCAAAGTTGTAGCTCTGAATGAGATCTACAAGTTTATAGTTTTGACTTTAAAAAAATACCGTTTCAAAAAATGCTCAAAAAATAACATAAAATTTCAGCAGCATAATAATCACGTAATGTCGCATGTTGCATTAGAAAAATAATATCGTTTCTGTACGGTGTTAAATGAGATACTTTTTAGATCAAAGTTGTAGCTCTCAATGAGATGTACAACTTTAATGTAAAAAGTATTTTTATTCGACGTCAAATAAGAGATATCTGATTTTTCTAAAAAGATAAGCGTTGATACACGATTAATATAACTATTCCAAATGAAAGACCTCAAAACTAAAAAGTTGTTGATATCATAGTTATCTACAACTTTAATATCAAAATTATCATCATTTGACACCATATAGAAGAAATGTTATTTTAATAAGACCACAAATCCTAGTGCTTGATTAATATGTTGCTAAAACTTTATATTATTTTTTGGAGTATGTTAACGACCTCAAACATAAAAAATTAAAACTATAAAGTTGTATATCTCGTTGAGAGCTACAACTTTGATATAAAATGTATCTTCATTTGACACTATATAGAAACGATATTATTTTTCTAATGCAACCAGCGCTAGTACATGATTATTATACCACTAAAATTTTATATTATTTTTTAGCATCTTAACGACCTCAAATGTAAAAATTCAAAAATATAAAGTTGTAGATCTCAATGAGAGCTACAATCATTTGATACTATAAAAAAGATATTATTTTTCTAATGCGACAAGCACTAGTACATGATTATTATGCTCTTGAAATTTTATATTATTTTTTGAACATCTTAACGTCCTTAAATGAAAAAACTCAAAACTAGAAAGTTGTAGATCTCATTGAGATCTACAATTTTCATATAAGATTTATATTAATCTGAAGTAGTATCGAAGAGTTATGATTTTTCTAAAGTTTAGTGTTGTCATGCCACTTCGGGTGGCGCGACGGAACAATACTGTCAGTCTGTCACGCCAACGGGAGTGGCGCGACAAGGTTTTACACGTCGGAAATGCCGTCCAACGTGACAGATGTTGCCGCGTTAATGCCATGTGGCGCGACAACGTTATTTGGTCAAGCTAGCGGCACTGGTGCAACCAAAAAGGTGATCCGCAAAATCTTTTTAGGAGCGATTATTATTAAATATTGAATTAAAAAGGATTAAAAATAAAAAAATCCTGCATTCTTTAGCCATGTGGCGCCATGGAACTGCACGGGCTAGTTGACAAGTGAAAGAGAAGGCATACTATACAACTTCATTAAAGTAAACTATAAGATTTGTTTATAACTTATTAAACATACAAAACTAAGCATTATCACCTTTTGTATGTCATTTGTTGCTGCAAGCACCAGCAACAAAATCACAATCACGAGGTGCTGGATACTTGCTCCGTGCCTCCATGGCTCCATTAACATGGTTTATTTATTGTCAAAGCGTGCGCATTGGGAATTTGGGAGTCAACTGATGCTATAAAGCAAACCCACTTACATGCAAAATTTTCTGTTATAAAAAAATCTCAAAGTATAAAGTGCATGGACTTTGCAAATCAAAGTAAAAAGATATACCATTATTAGCTATGCAAATGTGAATCACAGGAAGATTCATCTTTTCAAATTGTGGTGTTCTCTAGGCGCTTCTTTTTCTCCTCTTTATTCGAAATTCTAGTTCCAGAATCTATCTCCACCATCTGTACATCTTGAATAATGAAAGCATAAAGATAAAAAGACACACACCAGGGAATAAAAAAGAAGAAAACAACGAATCAAAAGCTCATTGCATAAGACAAGCTTTTCATGCTTTTAACCTACCTATATAATACTTTTCACATCTAAGATAACAACAGCTAGACGATGATACATCAACAGCAACAACAACAACGGCCGAATCAACCTGCGTGTCCTGACTCCTAAGCATGTGTCAGTATCGCCGTGACCATTCGCCATTACTACAACTAATTCCTGTTTGACAAATGGGCCACCCGTCGGTCGCCGGCCGCCACGTTCACCATCAGTCTCGCAGCGGGATCTCGAACAGGTCGGACTCGGCCTCCGGGTCGCCGACGACGGACGCCGCGCCGGAGCCGCCGATGCTCTCCTTCCTGCTCCGGCTCACCTTCGCCGTCTCCAGCCACCCGGAGTCCACGCGGCCCATGGAGAAGAGCTCTCCGCTGTCGTCGAAGTCGAGGCCCATCGAGCCGCCGCTGCCGCCGCGGGCGTCGTCCACCGCGGACGCGGCGCGTACGAAACACGGGTTGGCCGTGCGCCGCGCGTTGGCCGGCGCGTACCGGAACTTGCCCTGCCCGAGGTTGACCAGCGCCATCACGTCGAAGCTGGAGGCCAGCACCGGGTACAGCGGCCTCGAGAACGCCTCCGCGTTGCAGCTCACGGCGTGGACCAGCTGCCCGTCCACCGTGAAGAACACCTTCCGCTTCGCCGGCTCGAAGCCGCACCCCACCACCTTGTCCACGCCCGCCCACGAGGATTTGTCCGATTCGTACACCAGCTTCATCCCTGAAATCACCAATCGAGACGGAACTCTTTCAGATCATGTCTTGCACGGTTGCACCCAAGGATCATCGAAAGCACCGTGCTTTGCTATGCTAATTACCGTCGAGGTAGACCGCGCCGTCGGAATGGAAGCCGATGCACGACGCGTAGGTTCCGGCCAGCGACGGCCGTTGTGGAGCGGTGGACGCGGTGGCGAGGCCGAGCGACATGACCAGATGCCTCCGTTTGTCTTGTTCACCGTCCTTGGCGGCGGCTCTGTTTTCTTGGACCGGGTTCTTGGCGTCCGGTGCAAAACTGATGAGTTTGACGCGGTCGCTCTCGCTGGAGCCGTCCCGCCCACGCCTGCTCGCCCTGGACGCTGACCACTCCGGCCGTTTCGTGTTCAGGTAGATGATGGTGATCTCGAAGTAGGCGTCCTGCGGGAACGGCGTGCCGGCGAGGGGCGGGCCCGGCAGCGGCAGGCTCATCCTGGCGAGGCACAGCGCGTTGGGGTTCCCGTTCCCCGCGTCCGCGTCGCCGCGGAGCGGGCTCGGGATGCTTCCGGGAAGCCACTTCCTGCCGGACGCGGCGGCGGCGGCGGAGGCGGCCGGGTTGAGCCGCACCGCCTGCATCCGCTCGGACGACCCCGCGGGCAGCTCCCACGCGGCCGCCTCCGCCATGTCACGGCTCGTCCCGGCGTCGCAGAGCGGGCACGTCCCCCACAGCGGGGACAACGACGCGGACTTGGACCGCGGCGGCGCCACCGCGAACACGAACTGCGCCCACCCATTCTCCGCCGCCTCCGTCACCAGCCGCGGGTGGTCAGCCCACTGGAACGCGCCCTGCTGCGCGCCGCCGCCCGAGCCACGGTGCCTCACGGCGTGGTGCTGGTGCTGGTGCAACTGCTGGAACCGGAGCCCCACGCGGCCGCTGGCGGCGTTGTACCTCATGTTGAGCTTCGCCAGCCCGGGGCTCGCCGTCGGCTTCACGCCGGCCGTAGGGGAAACTTCTGGCAGCTCCGGCGGCGCGTTACGAGGCAAGCTTTTACGCCGGTACACCAGAAACACGACCGCGACCAGCGCCGCGATGGGGAGTCCGACGGCGAGCAGCAGCCTAAGCCACAGCGCCGCCATACTGCACGCGCGTTCCTGCCCTGCAGCTGTTGCTCACTGAGAAGACCGGAGCTGCGTCGATGGAGCGGCGGCGGACATGGACATGGTCACGAATCACGATGGTGGTGCGGCCGGTTGATTCTTTCTGTGTGCGTTTGTTGTTGCGTTCCTGGACCCTGGTTTGGTGGAGGGTCTCGGAAGGCTGGCGCGGCCACGGAACGCTGACCGACTCCACAAAAACAGGCAAAACAACAAGCGATTGGATTGATTATTTCTCTTTAAATTCAGCGGAAGCGGCACGCCGCACGCATCAGCGTGATGCTGCAGGTGTGGGTTTATTTTGCTCTCAGGGGCTGATTGAATTGGCGCTTATTCGCAACGGGCACACCAGCACGTTGCACGGTGCGGGTTAGGTTGGTGACGTGACATGTGAATGCTTTTAACGTGGCGTATTTATTTTCAAAATTCGTGAAAGGTCATGCGAGAATTTTCAAAGGCCTTAAGCGGTTTTACTCCTGTTTTGGAGTACATTTGTGATTTTATCCTTGTTTTTTTTAACTTTATGATTTTACCCATGTAATTTTTAAACGAAGGAAGACTTTACCCCTGGTATATGAAGTCCTTGTAACGGTGTTAACTTTGGACAAAAGGACAACTTTGTCCATGCGTTTTTGTCCCTGTTTTATTTGATATTTGTATTTATACCCTAATTTTCAAATCAACAATATGGCAATTTTGATACAGAATTGTGCAATTGAAGCAGTGCAAAACTCAACAATTTTTTTAGAAAAAATCGACAACATTTTAGCTAACAATCCATATAAACAAAAAATTAATATCATAGATTCAAGTAGCCCACATTATTTGTATAGATGACAACAAACTTGACAACACTGCAGTCGGAATTTCTCTTTCCATTGCTAGGGTAGGAAATTGCAATTGACCTCAGAATTGCTTTACCCTGTCCCCAAAGTTCCTAAAGTAGACTTCTGCAAAAGCGAGGTAGTTTTCTCCCTTGTTTGGTACAGCTTATATGGCAAGCGCTTCCCAGATAAGGTGCATAAATAAAGTAAAATTGATGGTCAAAATAAGCTGGTTTGATCCAGCTTCTGCTTTTTAGTACAAATGAGAGCTATGAGAATAAGTACGCCGAAATAAGCTGCAAAAAAGCGTCCTGTTTGGCTGTTGATTTCAGCTTATTTTGGCCATAAACAGCTTATAAGCTGTACCAAACATGCCCATGGTACAAGCAACTTTCGTCTCAAAATATGTGCTTTTTTTTTGGTGCTGAAGGAGGCTTCTCGCTCAGCACTTACATGAATCTGGAGCTGAGAAGTCCGTCGTATTCATTCTGAAGGACCTGAGGAAGATCGAAATGGCAGATGGTGGCATGAGGACAGCAAGTCGATTTTTTTTCAGGGGAAAATATAAGAAGTGATAGAACGACAAGTCAATAATGTTGGGGCTAGACCATACAATTAATCACTGTCCTCTAACTAACGCATTATTGCCCCCAATTCTTCTTGTAAGCATTCTATCAAACACCTTGTAGGCTATAAAATAGCCTTGGAGCATGCACTTCACCCCAGGCACCGCTACTTGTTCATTCATGAATTTTTTTTATTTTTAACACTTTTTAAAAACTATTTTTAATTTTAGTACTGAAATTTTTTTTTATATCTAACACTTTTGGCCGCTCCCCACGCGAGGGAGCGGCATTTGAACTTTGCCGCTCCTCAGATCAAGGAGCGGCAGGCGCATGACGCCTTTTATTCTCTTCTCCTCTTGAGCTGTTGTCATTCGTCGTTTCGGCGCCGCGCCCCCTCTCCCTCCTCACGGCCATCACACAAGTTATTTTGTTGTTTAGTTGTAGTTCAAATGTCGGGCGGAAGTTCGTTGAGCAGAGGTAGAGGAAAGGGAGTGAGGAAGGGACATCCGATTGTGTGGGAGGGTTCTCTGGGTCCTGATTCTTTTGAGGAACCTATAGAACAATTTTCTTTGGAGAGCAAGAGTGACTTCACCCGCGAGAGACCTCTTAGATCATACGACAACCGCACGGAAGATTGGCCAAAATGTCGCCACGGTGAGGATTGCGTCGTGCAGATGTACAACGACTGTGACGGTGGAGGCCGTCGTTTCTTCAGATGCCCGCGAGGATTTGTATTTCCTTTTAACTCTCATTTTTTCTGATTTGCATTTGGTTTGTAGAAGTACTTATTGGTAGATGCATTTTCAGGATTCAAGCTGCCCAGAAAACTGTGGGTTCACTCGATGGGCCGATCCTCCTCCTATCTATCCCCATCAATAATACATCACATATCTATAGAGACGCATCTTTGATCTAGAGTATGGCCCTGGAAGTGGTAATAGGACATGTCAGAGGACGACAGCATCAACGATGCAGAGGAGCCACTATGCAACAATCCATACTGCCAGTGCCCGTACCATAAGAAGCACGGGCCTCCTTCTCCGCCGCCGCCGCCACCGCCACCGCCACCGCTGCCGTCAATAGGAGGTTACTATGGGGAAGGCGCAACTCAGTTCAATATGTGGTACCATTATTAGGCATGTTAGGTTTAGTTTGCAACATGTCATTGTTTAGTTCGTTAATATCAGTGTTTGAGTTTGAACTATGTTTATGTTGGAGCAAGTGGTAGTGCAACTGTTGAACCTTGTAATAAGTGTGTACCATGTGCCTACTGTTTTCCTCGATCGTGCAAGTATTTTATTTCCAACATGTCCTAGTATTATAAACAAGTACATGTGGTCGAGGTTACCAATCAAAGCACATTATAAGTTGCACATTACAAGTTCACTGGAACACATAAAACATCATATTACAAGCTCAAATCCATTAGTTCCAAATACATGTAGTTGCAAATTATTTCGACACACTGCTAGGACACATAAGTTCAACAAATGACTTGGATACATAAATGGCGACATAGAGTGCAACAAAGGGTCTCCAACTTCATCCTGCAATGAAAATGACCAAGTCTACATGCACTCTATGTCCCAGGAGTGTAAGGCTCCCTCGGCCGCCTCTGTCTTTTCGGATTGGTAGGCACCAGGTTGGGGGTGTAGCCAACGTCCGTGTGGTCCCGATGACGGTGCTGCCGTCCTTGCCCCTGCGCATGGCTGGTCCCCTGTACATAGGTCGGCCCCTGCTAAGATAAAAGACAAATCGGTGTTAGATTGTTGTATTCTTACGTAACATGGGTTAGGCAAATAAGAAAATTTGCTTATTTAGTTTTACCTGTTCGTCTCCTTGGGTTCCAAACGGGGCATCAAAGAGCTGCGACATGCCAATCTCCTGGTGCTATGAAGGGTCCACCGAGGTGTGCTGGGACGGGACGTGCTGGTACAGGGTGTGCTGGTACGGGCTGGGCTGGCACGGGACGTGCTGGTACGGGGTGTGCTGGTACGGGCTGGGCTGGTACGGGCTATGCTGGTAGGGGCTTTGTTGGAAAGGTACGTGGTGAAAGTTGCCCTGCTGGAAAGGACCGAGGTGGATAGAGCCCTGCTGGTACGGGGCTGGGAAAAGCCCTGCTGCAAAGGACCCTGCTGGAAGAAGCCCTGCTGAAAAGGACCGAGGTGGGAAGGGCCCTGCTGCGTAGGATGGCTGTGCTGGGGTATGCTGAAGCCCGGTGCCTCGTCCTCGTCGGACGACTCTAAGTCGTCGTCCTCATCGTCCTCTACCTCAACTGGGGCCTTGCCGGGGCGGTGTGGTGGTGTACGCGCGCCGGAGGTGGACCCCATGACGGGGTCCGAAGAGCCTGCAGGAGTGAAAGGTCTTGATGGCTAGAGGGGGGGTGAATAGCCTTTTTAAAAATTTCTACAAAGACAAGCTAAATAAGTTTATCAATACAACAAATAGCGAGATGCGAGTTTTGCTTAGCCTACGGGGTGTTTGCAAGCCACCTATCCAATTCACAATTCTAGTATATTGGCACTCAACCGCACAAGTTAAACCGAGAAGGTAACTACAACTACAACTAGCAAGCTACACAAAAGAGCTACTCTAGCAAAGCAAACTAGCTAGCAAAGATAACTAAGAAAGTAATGCGGAGTTGAGTTAGGAGGGTTTCACCGAGGGGCGAAGTATTGAGCCAACCAATATGATCAACAATGAATGCCAAAACAACCGAACACCGGGATCAATCAATCACAATATGAAAGTGATGACACGAAGATTTATCCCGAGGTTCACGTGCTTGCCGGCACGCTAGTCCCCGTTGTGTCCCTCTTCACCACGTGGTTCGGTGGCTAATCGATCTCACACCGAGCCTCTCAAAAGGCGCCACAAGAACCTACCAAATGGCAAAAGGTTGCAATTGACACGAGCAATCCACTAATGTTGCCTTTGGCGCTTCGCCGAGGTAGGCACAAACCCCTCACAATCACGGGAGGTGGCCAAGAACAATCACCAACTCTTGCCAACGCCTCCAAGCTGCTCCAAGCCGTCTAGGTGGCGGCAACCACCAAGAGAAACAAGAATCCCGCAGCAAATCAACCACCAAGTGCCCACTAGATGCTATCTCACAATGCAAATGCACTTGGATCACTCAATCTCACTTCGAATATGCAAAGAAGCAAGAGAGATGAGTGGGAGGGGAGTTGCTTGGCTCAAAGTGCTCACAAGTATGTCAAAATGTCAAGAGAAGGAGCCTTGAGCCGGCCAACGAGTATATATAGACGTACCCCTTCGAATATAGCCGTTAGAAACTTGAAACAGCTGAATTCGCGTTGACCGGACGCGCCGGTCAAACTGACCGGACGCGCCGGTCGCGTAACGGCTATTTTCCGAACTACTGACCGGACGCGCCGGTCGAAACGACCGGACGCGCTGGTCACGACCGGACGCGCCGGTCCCGTGACTCACCGGACGCGCCGGTCAACTCTGAGCCGCGCACAGCGAAACATCGACCGGACGCGCTGAAGAACTGACCGGACGCCACAGTGCCTGCGTCCGGTGGGAGTCCAGTAAGCTCCCTGGACGACCGGACGCGTCCGGTCGCCTGTGACCGGACGCGCCACCGCGTCCGATCAATCAACCGAGAAACGCGCAGTCACTGGACACTGACCGGACGCGCCGGTCGCACAGTGACCGCGTCCGGTGCAGCGTCCGGTGCAGCGTCCGGTCACCACTGTGACCTCCGTTCGCTTCCGTTTGATTTCCGTTTGATTTTCGACTTCCGGCGTAGTGGAAAATAGGCATTTCATTTCCGTTTGACCCCAAACCCTCTCTACCACTCAAACTCCAACGCCGTCGCAAACGTGCTAACACCACCAAGTGATCACGTCATGTGTGAGTGTGTTAGCATTTTCACAATCATTTTTCGAGGCGTTATTAGTTCTATCCAAATGCATATGACATGAAATGCACATCTAGAGGCACTTAGGAGTTCATTAGCCGCGTCATTCTCCTCTTTATAGTACGGCTATCTATCCTATAATGTAACCACACCCACTAGGTGTCTTGGTTACTAAAACACAACCCTTAAGCATATACCTTTGCCTTGATCACGTAGAGTTGCATCCAAAACCAAGTGTGGCCATCATGATCACCATGTCCATCTTGCCACCAACCTTGGAATGTACTAATCCTCATATGCTACATATAACTTAGGCATAGGATTAGTACTTAGGCATTGTCACTAATTACCAACACCAAACATAGGACTTTCAATCTCCCCCTTGTTGGTAATTGGTGACAATCCTTTCACAAAGATATTATGATAAAATTTTGATTGAACCCATGTCACATTGTCCAAGTATATTACCATGTGTAAGAAGTATGGACAAGTGATCATGAATTCAAAATTGATAGCAATGACTCCCCCTACATGTATGCTATATGTTTGGATTTTGGAAGCATACATGTTAGATAGGAAAGATTAGGAGCATTGACTATCAATAGGTGCTAAGTGTTTTAGATTATAGACCTTTGAAGCGTGATACCATCGGAGTAGCGATAAACACCATCTTAGCACCTTGTATAGTTAGATATCACTTGAAAAAGCACAAACATAACTAGAAACCTCGTGAGATCAACATTATAAGCAAGGCTCTAGTACCACTTTGAAAAACATGAAGCAAGAAAAATCTAACTACTTCTTATTCATGCTAGTACTTCAATACACCATTCAATTGTATACTAGCAAAACACCACACAAGCAATGTATCGGAGAAAAAGAAATGCATAACTATGCATCATACATATGAAGTGCACATGAAAATGCAACATTCATGTTTAAGAGCTTGCTCCCCCTACTTGTGTGCTCAAAATTTTAGTTGACCCCCTTCTTTTATCAATTCTCCCCTTTAGGTTTTCTCCCCCTTTATAATCTATCTTTGTGAACAACATTTTCTCCCCCTTTGGCACCAATGACCACAAGGGACTAACTTTAGATAGATTATCATGTTGACTTATGGGGTGAGGATCAAGTTTGTGATTCAACCTAGATTGCTTGCATAAATGAAATGCTTCGGTTTGATCCAAGGGCAAGCTTCTTCACACCTTACTAGAAGGGTTATCATGCACCATGTTGAAGCAAATATTTAGACAAGTTTTCTAGATTAAACACTTAGGATCACAAGCGCTCAAACAAGTTATATGCTACCACTAGATCATACAAGTCATGGAAACAATAGTGGCACCATATAAACTTCAAATTCATTTGATTTTCATGAATGAGCCTAGAACATAAGAAATCATGACTAGATGCACTAAACATGTCCTTAGTATAGAATGTATGACATGTCAACCAATTGTACCTTTGGGGCTCGAAGGAGAGGCATGTCATATATGGGGTGCATCAACTCATGTTGGAGAAGTCAATTATGTTCAACTCATTCTTTAGCTTGTGAAATCTCTTCTCATCAAGTGGCTTGGTGAATAGATCGGCTAATTGATCTTCGGTGCCCACATTCTCAATTGCAATGTCACCCTTTTGTTGATGATTTCTAATAAAATGATGACGAACATCAATGTGCTTTGTTCTTTGATGTTGAATCGGATTGTTGGTTAGCTTCACGGCACTTTCATTGTCACATAGCAATGGCACATTTTTGAAATTGATTCCAAAATCCTTCAATGTTGCCTTCATCCACAAGATTTGTGCACAACAACTACCCGCGGTAATGTATTCGGCTTCGGCGGTAGATAGTGTAATACTATTTTGCTTCTTGGATAACCATGACACAAGTGATCTTCTCAACAATTGACAAGTCCCGGAGGTGCTCTTTCTCTCCACTTTGTCACCGGCATAGTCGGAATCCGAATATCCAACTAGCTCAAAGCTTGCACCCTTGGGATACCACAATCCAACATCTTGTGTATGCTTCAAATACCTCAATATTCTCTTTGTTGCCTTCAAATGACTTTCTCTTGGTGAGGCTTGAAATCTTGCACACATGCATACACTAAACATTACATCGGGCCTTGATGCCGTCACATAGAGTAAGCTACCAATCATTGATCTATAAAGCTTTTGATCCACCATGTTGCCACTCTTGTCACTATCCAAACTTCCACTAGTGCCCATTGGGGTTGTAATGCCCTTTGCATCTTCCATGCCAAACTTCTTGAGCATATCTTTGATGTACTTGGTTTGGCTCACAAATGTTCCTTCCTTCATTTGTTTGATTTGAAGTCCAAGAAAGAAACTAAGTTCACCGATCATTGACATTTCAAATTCCTTTGCCATCATTTTTCCAAACTCATCATAATAATCTTGATTGGTTGAACCGAAGATGATATCATCAACATATATTTGCAATACAAACAAGTCTTTCCCAATCTTCTTGGTGAAGAGAGTAGTATCCACTTTGCCCATGACAAATCCTTTGGATAGCAAGAAGTCCCTCAATCTTTCATACCATGCTCTAGGTGCTTGCTTCAATCCATACAAAGCTTTCCTTAACTTGTAGACATGGTTGGGTTTCTTGTCATCTTCAAAACCGGGAGGTTGCTCCACATATACCTCTTCTTGAATGTACCCATTGAGAAATGCACTCTTCACATCCATTTGATATAGCTTGATATTGTGAGCACAAGCATAGGCAAGTAAGATCCTAATTTCTTCCAATCTTGCAACCGGGGCATAAGTTTCACCAAAGTCAAGACCCTCTATTTGTGTGTAACCTTGAGCCACTAGTCTTGCTTTGTTCCTTACTACTATCCCATCTTGATCTTGCTTGTTGCGAAAGACCCATCTTGTTCCAATGACATTATGATGACTAGGTCTCTCAACTAATTCCCATACTTCATTTCTCTTGAAGTTATTTAGCTCTTCATGCATTGCATTTACCCAATCCGGATCTCTCAATGCTTTATCAATGTTCTTGGGTTCTTCCATTGACACAAAAGAAGAGTGAGCACAAAATGATGCCAATCTTGATCTAGTTTAAACTCCCCTTTGTATGTCACCAATGATGGAATCCAATGGATGGTCTCTTGCAATGTTAGTTGGTTGAAGCACTTGCACTTGATTGCTTGGATGTTGATGTTGATCATGAGTTGGAGATGATGAACTAGCCACTTGTTGATCTTGTTGCACTTGAGATGATGTACTAGCTTGATTTTGCATTAGAGACCCACTAGCTTGTGTAATTGGACTTTGGAGCACTTGATCTTTGTTGTCATCCACATCAATCACTTGCTTTGGCCTAATATCACCAATATCCATTTCTTTCATAGCATTGGTCAATTGAGTTCCTCTCACATCATCCAAGTTATTTTCTTCATCTTGAGAACCATTTGTTTCATCAAACTCAACATCATGAACTTCCTCAAGTAAACCACTAGCCAAATTCCAAACTCTATAAGCTTTGCTAGTAGTGGAGTAACCAAGTAAGAATCCTTCATCACATTTCTTCTCAAACTTGCTCAATCTAGTGCCTTTCTTCAAGATGTAGCATTTGCAACCAAATACCCGAAAGTATGCAATGTTGGGCTTTCTTCCATTTAAGATCTCATATGGTGTCTTCTCTAGAAACTTGTGGCAATAGAGGCGGTTGCTATAGAAGCAAGCCGTGTTGATTGCTTCGGCCCAAAATGAATGACTCACATTATACTCATTCAACATTGATCTTGCCATATCAATCAAAGTTCTATTCTTCCTCTCAACTAGGCCATTAGATTGAGGTGTATACTTGGCCGAGAATTGATGCTTGATTCCAAGTTCCTCACATAGCTCATCAACTCTTGTGTTTCTAAACTCACTTCCATTGTCACTTCTCACTTTCTTGATTGTGGTCTCAAACTCATTTTGTACTCTCTTGATGAACTTCTTGAATATGTCAAATACATCACTCTTGTCCACAAGAAAGAATACCCATGTGTATCTAGTGAAATCATCCACAATCACAAAACCATACTTGTTGCCACCAATGCTTGTGTATGTAGTTGGCCCAAATAAATCCATGTGCAACAACTCAAATGCCTTGGAAGTACTCATAATGCTCTTCAATGGATGAGTGTTGCCCACTTGTTTTCCGGCTTGACATGCACTACATAGCTTATCCTTCTCAAATGTGACATCCTTCAAGCCTCTAACTAAGTCATGCTTCACTAACTTGTTCAATTGCTTCATGCCAACATGACCAAGTCTTCTATGCCATAACCAACCCATACTTGATTTGGTGAGCAAGCATGTTGAAAGTTGAGTGTCACTAGCATTGAAATCAACCAAGTATAGATTCTCATATCTAAAACCTTTGAAGATCAAGTTGGAGCCATCAACACTAACTATCTCCACATCATCAACACCAAATATGCACTTGAAACCTAGATCACACAATTGAGCAACCGAGAGAAGATTGAAGTTCAACTTTTCAACTAGGAGCACATTGGAAATGCTATGATCATTTGAGATTGCAATCCTTCCAAGAGCCTTCACATCACCCTTGCTATTGTCACCAAATGTGATACTATCAATGCCACTATCATTTGATTTGAGAGAGTTGAACATTCTTGAATCACCGGTCATATGTTGAGAACACCCACTATCAAGCACCCAATGCCTTCCTCCGGCCTTGTAATCTACCTACAAAATAAATTAATACTTCTTAGGTACCCATACTTGTTTGGGTCCTTGGAGGTTAGTAACTAAGCTCTTTGGTACCCAAATGGCCTTCTTCTTTGGACCCACAATTGGTGTACCAACAAACCTAGCATGCACACCTTTCTCACCCTTGGTAAGCACGTAACAAGAATCGAAAGGAATGTAATCCATTTTAGCATGAGACTTGTTGTTGTTCTTGTTCATTTTATTACAATTAATCTCTAGATGCCCAACTTGCTTGCATCTATTGCAATAACGACCATTGCTCTTCACAAAGCGAGACTTTGGAGTAGCAAAGGCCGCCTTGCCCTTCTTAGGAGTATAGCCCAAACCCTCTTTGTTAAGAGAGAACCTTTGGCTACCCAAGCATTTTAGCAAGCGGGCATCCCCACCATAGGCATTGCCTAATGCGCGGGTGAGATCATCCACCTCTCTCTTGAGAGTCTCATTCTCAACCACAAGCGATGCATCACTAGTAGTAGAGGTAGAGTTGGTTGTGGTGGATGATGATGAGCTACATGAAGCATTAGTGGGACCAACAAATAAAGAATCATCAATAATATCACATGTTAGTCCAATATCACAAGTGACAATCACTTGCTCCTCCTTAGCTTCCTTCATGAGCTTCTCCAACTTGAGGTCCTTCTCCTTGATGAGCTCAAGTAGAGAGGAGTGGGCTTCCTTAAGCCTAGTGTGAGCAACTTCAAGGTCCTCGCGGTCTTCCTTTAGACACTCACGAGAGGCCTCTAGCTCATCAAAGGATTTCCTAAGAGCTTTGAGCTCTTGTTCAATTCCTTTGCACTCCTTACTCTTTTTGAGAGCAACAAGCTCCTCCATCAAGACATCATTTTCATTGCTCTTGGCAATGAGCTCTTGTTCCAAGATTTTGTATTTCTTGGTTGTCCTCTTATAGCCCTTGCTCATTTGATCTATTATGCCCAATAGATCATCCTTGGAGTAGTCCTCATCCTCCTCATCATCACTCCTACAACCATCACTAGCACAAGAATCATCATCACTATCATCATATTTTACCTTGGTAGGCTTGGGCATAAGGCATGTCGATGTAGTGTCGAAGATGGATGACTTGTTGGAGAGGGCGATGCTTGCAATGGCTCGCCGAGTGGTCCTCTCATCATCACTAGAGCTTTCATCATCATCACTATCGGAGTTGTCACTATCCCAAGTGACCACATAACCACCACCCTTCTTCTTCTTGTTGATAGTGAAGCTCTTCTTCTCTTTCTTCTCCTTCTTGTCCTTCTTGTTCTTCTTCAACTTCAACTCCCCATCATGATATCTTTTATCTTCATAGGGGCACTTTGCCACTATATGATCGGGGCTATTGCAATTGTAGCAAAGCACATCCTTTGCCTTCATGAAGTCCCTTCTCTTCCTTGCACCATATCCTTTCTTCTTCATGAACCTCCCCATCTTGTGCACTAGGAGGGCCATGGTCTCATCATCGAATGGATCATCATCATCACTCTCCACCTTGCTCTTGCCCTTAGAAGATGAAGCCTTGAATGCAATGGGCTTCTCTTGCTTGACCTTGGTCTCCTTCTTCTCTTCTACCTCATCTTCATCATCATTGTATTGGGCATCGGTCATTATATCTCCAAGCACATCGGTTGGTTTGACCTTGTCCAATCCCTCTCTAAAGATCATTCTTCTCAAGGTGGCAAACTTCTTGGGTAAGCACATCAAGAACTTGTGTGAGAAGTCCTTGTCCTCAACCTTCTCTCCAAGCCCCTTGAGATCATTGACAATGACTTGGAGCCTATAGAACATCTCCGGGATGGATTCATCATCCTTCATCTTGAAAGTGGAGAACTTGTCCTTGAGCATATATAGCTTGGCACTTTTTACCGTTGAAGTGCCTTCATATGTTTCTTCAAGCCTTATACAAAGCTCATTTGCCTTCTCAAGATCTTTAATTTGCTCAAATACTTTGTCATCAATGGCACGGTAGATTGTGTCAAGTGCCGCCGTGTTGCATTGTTTGTTGATGCGGTCATTTGGAGTGAGATTTTCTTCATCAAGAATGATGTATCCTTCATTGGTCACATCCCAAACCTTCTCATGTATATTGCCTAGATATTGCTTCATCTTCCTTTTCCAATGATCAAAGGAAGAGACGCCATCAAAGAATGGAGGCTTGCCATTAACATGATTGAACATAACTTGAGCCATCTTGCACCGAGGTTGTTAAGCCTTGCAAACGGTGACCACGGCTCCGATACCACTTGAAAGGTCTTGATGGCTAGAGGGGGGGGTGAATAGCCTTTTTAAAAATTTCTACAAAGACAAGCTAAACAAGTTTATCAATACAACAAATAGCGAGATGCGAGTTTTGCTTAGCCTACGGGGTGTTTGCAAGCCACCTATCCAATTCACAATTCTAGTATATTGGCACTCAACCGCACAAGTTAAACCGAGAAGGTAACTACAACTACAACTAGCAAGCTACACAAAAGAGCTACTCTAGCAAAGCAAACTAGCTAGCAAAGATAACTAAGAAAGTAATGCGGAGTTGAGTTAGGAGGGTTTCACCGAGGGGCGAAGTATTGAGCCAACCAATATGATCAACAATGAATGCCAAAACAACCGAACACCGGGATCAATCAATCACAATATGAAAGTGATGACACGAAGATTTATCCCGAGGTTCACGTGCTTGCCGGCACGCTAGTCCCCGTTGTGTCCCTCTTCACCACGTGGTTCGGTGGCTAATCGGTCTCACACCGAGCCTCTCAAAAGGCGCCACAAGAACCTACCAAATGACAAAAGGTTGCAATTGACACGAGCAATCCACTAATGTTGCCTTTGGCGCTTCGCCGAGGTAGGCACAAACCCCTCACAATCACGGGAGGTGGCCAAGAACAATCACCAACTCTTGCCAACGCCTCCAAGCCGCTCCAAGCCGTCTAGGTGGCGGCAACCACCAAGAGAAACAAGAATCCCGCAGCAAATCAACCACCAAGTGCCCACTAGATGCTATCTCACAATGCAAATGCACTTGGATCACTCAATCTCACTTCGAATATGCAAAGAAGCAAGAGAGATGAGTGGGAGGGGAGTTGCTTGGCTCAAAGTGCTCACAAGTATGTCAAAATGTCAAGAGAAGGAGCCTTGAGCCGGCCAACGAGTATATATAGACGTACCCCTTCGAATATAGCCGTTAGAAACTTGAAACAGCCGAACTCGCGTTGACCGGACGCGCCGATCAAACTGACCGGACGCGCCGGTCGCGTAACGGCTATTTTCCGAACTACTGACCGGACGCGCCGGTCGAAACGACCGGACGCGCTGGTCACGACCGGACGCGCCGGTCCCGTGACTCACCGGACGCGCCGGTCAACTCTGAGCCGCGCACAGCGAAACATCGACCGGACGCGCTGAAGAACTGACCGGACGCCACAGTGCCCGCGTCCGGTGGGAGTCCAGTAAGCTCCCTGGACGACCGGACGCGTCCGGTCGCCTGTGACCAGACGCGCCACCATGTCCGATCAATCAACCGAGAAACGCGCAGTCACTGGACACCAACCTTGGAATATACTAATCCTCATATGCTACATATAACTTAGGCATAGGATTAGTACTTAGGCATTGTCACTAATTACCAACACCAAACATAGGACTTTCAAGGAGTCCTCAGAGAAGCCGAAGCTGTGCTCTGGGAATGCGGAGGGTTTGCTGGCGGCTCCCACGGAGTGTCCATGCAGCTCAACTTCTGGGCTAGCTTCCTCAAACTCCTGCTCATTTTCTGCAAACACATGTGTGGACTCATATTATTTGGGACAACCTTTTAACTCGTACAACATTATAGGATATTTTGAACGTGTTGCTTACGTACACAAATGTCTCAAGCGCACCTCGCCCTTTGTTTCTGCAATCGTGTAGTTGAAACGCTGCTTCATTGGACATCATTGACAATTGTCTGGCCTGCATACATAAACGAGATTTCACCTTGACGTTATAATTTACTAAAACTGGAATACACCCCACCCAAAGTGCACGGATCTAGGATCTTACCACGTATCTCTGAAGGGGGCTCTCTGTGGCTGCGTCTCGTGCATAGTCGCCTCTTCGTATTCGTCAGCGACGATGTCGTCCTCGGAGTCCGCGGGAAGTTCTCCCCCCTTGTACGGCTGCCTCACGTGCACACGGGTCGACCTGTGAAGCCACCGTAGGTACTCGTTGAAGGCATGTTGATCATGTGGAGGGCCATCCTATAGCGGCTGCTTCTCCCTTCTCTCCCATCTCTCGATGTATTGTGCGTGTATCTCACGTCAGTCCTTCTGCTTCATCCTCAGCCTGCGGTCCACACTGCAACAAGTACAGAGGGTGTTAGTGCACATAAATGCAATGACGTACGTATGCCAAATTAGTTGATGCAAAAATATGATTTTCCGAACCAACCTGTGCAGCTCCTTGCTCGTGGAGTAAAGAGGTGGTGGCACGCCCGTACGTTTGCCAAACTGCCTGCAAACTCTTATGGGATAGTGCATCTCAACCACGTGAAAGAAAATGAGCGGGACGTCGGACCGAAACTCGTCGTTCTCTTGCCAACACTTCGGAGTCAAGTGGGCCTGCAGCTGGGGATCGTCGTACGGTTGCCAATACACCTAGCAAATGGCAATTCAGTTAGTCTTTAACATTGACAAGATAAACTATTACCATACACATGAAAGACTCCAACGTACCTGCATGTGTGTTAGCACGTCAAGCAAGTCGGTGTACTCCTTGTACAGCTGTACTTGCGCTCTGCATTCCCTGTGACCTGCTCTGCCCCGCTCCAAACCCACAAGGCTGTAGGCATTGTATCCTCGGGCTCCCAATCCTGCATTGTACACAAAAATAAATGAGTCATTTCTTAAATAAAGTTTCGCACGAAATGATAATGTAATTAGTTTCATTATACATTACTTACAGGCAAAGCGGCCATTCTAGGCCACCCGACAGGCCACCGGTACCAGATCCAGATCTGCAGCAGGTACGAGCAACCACCAAGCGACGGGTAGCCCGATCCGCGACGGCAAGCAGCGCACAACTGCCTGTACGTCCACGCTAGGACCGCGCTGCCCCAACTGAACAGGGCGATGTTCTCCCACGGCTGACGTAGTATGTCCAGGAAGATCCAGCTGACGACGTTGCCCGACGCGTCGGGGAACAAGAACGTACCAAGGAAGTGCCATAGCCACACCAGAGCGTACGTTTCGACGGTACCCAGCCCAGCATCTGGGTCCAGGTTATCGAAGCGCCCAATGAGCCACTGTGACGTGACATACAGTTAGACAACAGGAATAACAACTTATGTTACAACAAAACATAATGGTTCAAATAAGAACATGTATACTAGGTTATCTTAACAAACTAATATGGACAGACCTGTTGTCCAGGTCTTCTATGCCTGCTAGCCTTGTGACCCGGTTGCTTGCAAACCGAGCACAAATTTCGGCCACGTGTCTCGTTGAAGTCTCCCCCTCCATACATGTCATCCACGTACCCTTTCATAGCATCCATATCCCCCTTTAGATGTTTCTTCTTCCTTCTGCCCTTGCTCAACTTCTGCAGGGCCGGATTGGGTGCATAGTCAGGTCCATGATATGAGGGCCACTGTGACGGGTCGAGGTAAGGCTCGAAGCTCTTCTCCCATACCCGAACGGTGTTCGAACAGAGGTACAAAGGAGACATATATGGCAAAGCCAAGTAGTCATATCCACGCATCCTGCAGGCCGTGATCATGTGAGAGCAAGGGGCATGCATGATCTGAGGGACGTTACAACTGCACTCAACTTTGTCTAAATCGACACGGTAGTTCCTGCCACCGTAACACTCCCCGCCCATGCTTGTGCCACCCAACCCCCGTACACTGTAGATATGCCTGTGAGGTCCGTATGGCTCGCCAATCTGCTGCTTGGCCAATTCCTCTCCCTCCTTAATAAAATGAGTGGCTGCCTTTCCCCACACCCCTACCTCCCTTATATTCCTCTGCGCGAGCTCCCACCTCTTCACAAAATATTCGTTGCACTTCATGAAAGAGAACTCAACAATCCCAGACACTGGCAACGAGCGCACTCCGGTGAACACACGGTTGAAAGACTCGGACGAGTTGGTGGTCATGATGTCGTACCTGAATCCACCCTCGTCGTATGCTAGTGCCCACTTTTCCTTCTGTTCCATCTGGTCCTGTAACCAAGTCTTGGCGGCTTGGTTCAGCACTTTGTCTAGTTCTCTCATTTTCTCTTTGAACTGGTACTCTGTACGCACACAACATAGAGCCTTAACCATGTCACTAACCTCCTTCTTCCTCTGACGCCGCCAGAAATTAGCTGCAAAATGACGCATGCACCATCTATGCACCAAAGACGGGAACCCTTCGATATCTTCACTAGCGGCGTGGAGAATCTCTGCGTGCCGATCCGACATCAAACATATAGTGCGTGATGCCCCAATCACTTGGGTACATAGAAGCCGCATGAACCATGACCACGATGAATTGTTCTCTCCCTCTGCCAAAGCAAAAGCCATTGGTACTATCTGGTCCTTTGGATCAACCGCTGCAGCCATCATCAAAGTGCCCCTGTACTTTCCCGTCAAGAAAGTGCCATCAACAAGGACCACTGGCCTACAGAACTGGAAAGCATGCTCCGTCTGAGCAAACGACCAGAAAACACAATGTAGCACATGCCTCCCCGAGTTCTGCAAAAACATCCCACCGGTGTCCACAAACCATTTCATGCCATGGTTGTAGTAATTCATTGCAGACAGTATTCGGGGAACTCGATTGTACGCCTCCTCCCAACTACCCCATTGATCGTCAGTGCAATTTGCTTTGCACGCCAAGCCTTGCCACACTTCACATGATACTTTACAAGCTCATATATGGACTGCTGTAAATAAGACACCGAGACATCATTATCCTTGTCAACGAGCCCCAATATACGACAGGCAAGGTAACGTGCAGTGAGCTGCGGATGATATTCTTTACCCTTGTTATCCAAGCATAAATGGGGTTGGACCAATTTACTTATCCTCCATTTGCCATCACTCGCTTTCTTCCTTGCAGTAAGCCTCCACTGGCATGGATAACCTGCTTTGCAGGTAATGTGGTACCTCAAGTTCTTGTCGGAATGAGTCACCAAGTATGGCCTATGGTGGTACACAGCGTAATCCTGAAGAAAGAGCTTCATCTCTGACATTGTATTGAATATCATGCCCTTCTGAAGGATTACATGCTCATGGTTATACAGAGATTCTGCACACATCTGCAGACCTGTGTCACAAACTGCCATATGTACCATGCTGACATCCCTGTAGTTCGGACCATCACTTAAAGGTACACCGCCCTGGCTCAGTTGCATGAGTTCTGCCTCTGTGTAAGGGGGCGGTGCAACATAATGCTGTGCTTCGCTGATCCTACCCCACGAATCAAAATATGGCGCACCACCCTCTGGTAAATCATGGACCAGCCTGCCCTGAGTCGGCATGGCATGAAGCACCGAAAGTGAAACATCGGACGTTGTAGCATGAACCGGCGTCGCATGGGCAGCTCTATCATCATCGTCGTCGTCGTCGTCGTCATCATCGTCGTCGTCGTCATCGTCGTGGTGGTCGTCATGACCGAACCAGTTCTCTTTCGCCTGCTCCTGCTCTTCACGTTCGAACTCCCTCACATCGAAGTCGTTGTTTATACAACCGACTGGATGTGAATGCAACTGCTCCTGCGTCAACTTACCATCCATATACAACTGACTGGATGTGAATGGAACTGCTTCTTCGTCACCTCCATCATCGTCATGATGATCATCCCCCAACCTATACCCATTCTCCACAACCACCTCAGCAATGGGTGAGTTCGAGCCTGCGAGGACCCTAGTGTAGCGGGACCAATGAGCAGGGTCGCGCAATGGCATCAGGATATATTTTGCCCGAGTCTTCCCATTGTCAAATCTCCCCTTGATTATGAAATCACCACCAAACTTTGCGTTCAAACGCACACAAAGGTCATTGAAACTCGGCGGTTCATCGAACCATTCCAACTCCTCTTCCATATCCTCAAATTCACCATCTTCCTTTCTAACAATTCCTCCGAAATAAACTCGGACACAACAATCCATCTGAAAACCATTCGAGAAAACTTCATCAAATCGTCCAAACTAACTAACTATACTAAGTTTATTAACTACACTATACTAACTAAACTAACTAAAGTAACTATTTATATCACCTATACTAACTTCACTAATCTAAACTAAACAAACTATTCTAACTATTTATAAAACCTAAGTAACTATTTGTATCTCCTATATTAACTTCACTAATGTAAACTAAACATACTAACTATTTATAATACATATACTAACTTTACTAATCATACTAACTAAAATAATTATTTATAATATTTATACTAACTATGCTAGTTTTACTAATAATACGAACTAAACAATTAAACTAACTACTTATACTAAGAATGTTAAATAAACTAATCTAACTAACAATTATAATACATAAAAAACGAAATTACCGCTCACGGAGGGGGTGCTACCTGCTGCTGGGGGGGCGCTGCTGCCTCCTGCGGCCGCGCAGGGGGGCGCCTGTGCCGTGCGGGGGGGCCTGCTGCCGCTGCCGCACCAGGGGGAGGCGCGCGCTTGTGCCGCGCGCGGGGGGAGGGGCCGGGCGCTGCCGCCGCACGGGGGGGGGGGGGGGGGGGCGGGCGCTGCTGCCGCGCAGGGGGGGCGCTGCTGCCGCCTGCTCGCGCGGGAGGGGGCGCTGTCCGCCGGGGTGGCCGCGTCGGGCGTCGGGCGAGTCGGCTTTGTGTGTTGTGACTTCCTCAGCCGAAACAAAACGACCGCGCGACCCCCCCCCCCGCTGCCGCTCCTTGATCTGGGGAGCGGCAGCCTTGCCGCTCCCCAGATCAAGGAGCGGCAGCGGGGGGTGGGGCTTGCCGCTCCCCAGGGAGCGGCAAGCCCCAGGCCAGTCGTCAGCGATGCCAGCTCAGCAACATTGCCGCTCCTCCACGTGGGGAGCGGCAAAGTTCAAATGTCGTTCCCTCGCGTGGGGAGCGGCCAAAAGTGTTAGATATAAAAAAATTGGTGCTAAAATTAAAAATAGTTTTTAAAAAGTGTTAAAAATAAAAAAAATTCTTCATTCACCACCATAAAAATAGGGGAGATTTACACAGAGGCGAAATTGCCAACACCGACCGAAAAGAATCAAACGAAGTGGGGGAAAAGGAGAGATGTTCACCTTGACGTGCGCCATGGACACCATTGAGGCGGGCCTGGAGGAGCTCAAATCTCCAGTTCCCCTTGGCAGGCTTGTGCGCACCTGGGGCATCCGCGCGATCGGGATAGACGCCGCCTGTGCCACCCGCGCTGTCGGGGCGGACGCCACCTGCCCCACCTGTGCGGTCGGGGCGGACTTCACTTGTGGCACCCGCCCGGCGCGAACCAGGGGAGGGGGGCGGGGCGAGGGGGAGGGCGAGCGCCGCCGCTGGGATGACCTCAATGCCGCGAGTCGCCGCCCCTGGAGCACCCGCCGTGAACTGGGGCGCGAGCTGTGGGGGGAGGGGGAGGGGAAGGGCGACGCGCAGCCTCGCTGCCGGGAGCTGCCCTAACCCTAGGTTGCGAATCAGGACGGAGAACTGTACGAGGCCGACACGTTTGCTTCCAGTGCCGGTTCGTGTGATTCATGAAGGAGGAGGGGCAGTGCTGTCATTCTTTCTACATTTATTTTCTTTCTTTATTTATTTTTGGTCATTTAATTCCACAAGTCCAGACGGTGTTACAAGTAGGGGCAAACAACGGCTTCGTTTGAAAAAAACGAGGGCAAAATCACAAAGTTAAAAAAGAAGGGATAAAATTATCATTGAGTTTTGGAATAGGGGCAAAAACACCAAAATCCCAATTTTCAATCATACAGATCTATATATATATATATATATATATATATATATATATATATATATATATATATATATATATATATATATACTAGCAGAGATGCACGTGCCACACGCACGTGGAGGTCGTAACTTAACAACATTCCTATTCACATGGTGTGATCAACCGCTAATCTGCCCGAGCTTCCGTTTCATTTGCTGCTTCTGTTTTTTTATTATCAGATTCAGTTTTCACGCTTTTTTGTTGCACATGTTCCTCTGCTCCTGTGGGTTTTTGTTTTTTTGCCATCTATATGTGTATCTCTTCTCTACTCTCTACTATCTCTACCTTTATCTCTACTCTCTATTTCTGTTTATATTCTCTATCTCTACCTAATAATATTATTAAAGAGGAAAACTTTTCTTTGAACAAAGTGTGCAAGAAGCATACCACTTTTTGCTGATGAAAACCAGTCGAATAGACATCCATCCATCCATCCACAATTCGCACCAAAACTTTCAGAGTTAGAAGCTCAACTCACACAGTTTGCTTTGCATAGACTTCCCACAAACTGATCTATCTATTAATATGCCTACTTGATATCAAACTGAATGTGCCTACCGCAGCAGGACGAATCAATGTAAATGTAATGTAAGCAAGGAGGAGGCGCAGTTCAATCCTCGAATGCCCAGGAGTTCTCCCTCCTGACCTGGGCCTCCTGCTCGGCGTGTAGTCGTTCTCGATGTCCAAAGCAACGCGGATCTCGTCAGTCGTCTTGCCCCTCATCTTGTCCGCTACGACCGTGGAGCCCAGGTCAACCAGGTCCCCGATGGCCATTAAGTTGGCAACCTGCAGCGCAGAACCACATAATTCATCACAGATGCTATAGGCGTGGTTGCTCAAATTCAGATTAAACCCAAGGCAAGTATATCAATTTTGTTTCATCTAACCACAGTACCACTCCCGAAGTTCAATCAATGAAAAGTTCGCTCCGAAGAAGGAAAGCATTGATCAGTGCGGTGCGTTACTTACGATGATGAGGTTGAAGAGGGCGGAGTTGTCGGGGAGGTTGCCGATGAACTTGCAGTCCCAAGCCTCGAGGCCGTGGTGCCATGCGGGTCGGGGTCGAGCTGGGTGACGGGTTTGACGGCGTACGAGGCCGGTGTGAAGTTGATGGGGAAGGGCGGCAATGGGTCGCGGAGCTTCGCCTCTGAGGCCATGGGGTCGTAGTGCGGCGCGTGCTTCTCGCAGTAGGCCGCCACCAGGCGGAGCCCTTGATGGGGATGCCGCCCTCCGCACAGTCAGCCTCGATCATGCCGAGGAGCGTCGCCGACATCCGTGCCGCGGAGCATGACAGCCACACCTCTGTGCCACACTCCTCCAGCAGCCGTAGGTCGCCGTCGCCCTCGGCGCTGCCTTCCCCTCCCGCCGTGTGTTGCTCCTGCTTCGTCGTCGCCAACACCATGTGCGTAAGTGAGTAGATTGGGGGTGAGGCAAACAAGCTAATCTTGAAGTAGCCCGTGTTGTGTTTCACATTAACTTCGTGCATGGCAGTGTACAAGTTAGCATTTAATATGTCTCGTATGAGTGCCGTGTCGGAGTCCTGGAAGAAGATAATTTGGCTTCTATGTACGTTGGAGTCTAATACGTTGTTACTATTATGGGCAAGAACTCAGGAAGGTAATTAAGATGTTAGACAATATAATGGATGGCTCATATAACATGACGTCTAGATCAAACGGTTAGGAGAAATCTTATATCTTACATGTAAGATCTCAGATGACGGATGACTGAAATAACACGAGATCTAGATCCAACGGTTACGGTAGAGGGAGAACCCCCTCAAAAAAAACTCGCTCTTTTATAGTAGGATATATATATATATGACACTTTGTTGAGAGTAGGATATACCCAATGATGACATGACCGAATGGTAGACTTGAGAAAATGAATGTATTTATTTGCATCATTAATCATATTCTATATGTAGAAGTCAATAATGCTAATTTGAAAAAAATTAGAATCTTAAATCCACTTACTATCGGGTACCTAACTTAGGGATACCCCAACTATACGGATAAAGGGCCTAAATGGGCGGAGCTAATGGAGTGGGCCTGGCAGGCCCAGAACAATGCCATGGGCTATAAAAGCAAAAAGACCGAGCTGCTGGGGAGATGGCCCAGCCCACCACACAGGACGACCCAAGAGCCGAAGGAAGGACCGGACCCGCCGACAAGACAAAGACGGCCGAAGTAACTCTGCCTCGCCTGATGTGGAAGAGGCGGCCGAGGTGCCTTCAACCCACCCGAGGTCGCTCCGCCTCGTCCGAGGTGTCTCCACCTCGCCCGACGTGGTAGGGATAGCAGGCATGGCTTCGACTCGCCCGAGGTGGAGGGGGGACCGCACCACGACTCCCGAGCAACGGTCCCTAGCACCGTACAATTCATTAAATGCGGGAGCACGCCGTTGTACTCACTAAGGTACACACCTCGTCAGGATAAGGAACGTGGGCGCTGACAGGCGCACGCCGTTGTACCCACCACGGCACGTGTCCGGTCAGAATGGAGATAGGACCTGGCGCAAGGCGCACGCACGCCAGGCCACGGGAGTGGCTCCGGTAAACGTGACGATAGGTCTCCATTAAATATAGTATAGGTCATCATGGCGACCGGACGTGGCGTGGCGCCCTAACGCCTGAAATCATGGCGACCACCCCTAAAGCTATGCAGAGACAGTACCCCGGCCGCAGAGGAGAGCCTGATGGGATTGTACCCTTAGCAGGGGGTGGTTGGGATAACCAGGGCTCAGCACGCGTGCTCAAGGACAACGCCTGAATGTCAACACCTGTGATGCCATAGTGACAGGGCGTAACAGGGCAGGCGTGCGCGGCCATACCAATCACAACAACCACGAATACGGAGAAGATCAGACTCCATATCTAGTGTGTACGAAATACGTAAACCAGGAGAATAACAGGGTACAACATGGACCAGGGACTCTACCAATCACGACGTGGGTCAAACAAGAGTAGGAAAAGGGTATGACATAGATCAGCTGGTTGGGTTCCTTGTGGTGGAACCTGCCCACCTGGGTTCAAGTCCTCGACTTGGCACCAGTGCTCGTATTTTCCTGGATTTATTCCATGATTTAACGGCGCTATGCTTCCAGTGGTAGGCAACGTCCCCATCGAAAGCGAGGCGCCTATGGTGACTTCGTGAATCTCGTGATCTGTCGGCTCAGTCCTTCGGAGGTGCTCATAGGGTAGGGTTTGTGTACGTGTGTTCATAGGGGTGAGTGTGCATGCGTTTGAGTATCTGCGTTGTACTGTGTAGTTCTTAAAAAAAGAGTAGGAAAAGGACAGACGACATAGGGGAGTCCTCATCTCCGCAAGGCAGCATGCGACGTCTTCCTGAAGCACTCTACACTCCACTCCTTGTGCTACACCCCTCACTATGTAAGCAGGCCTCCTCTTGGGCTATAAAAGGGGAGGCCTGGCTCCTTTCGAAGACGCAGAACAACATCACATTCACACACACACACACGCACTGTCGGTGTTCTAGAACTGGGGGGTGTCTAGAGACGAGACATGTAAATGATGCTACGCGTCGGAGCCTCCGATGGTGTGCAAGGCGGACACAAGATTTATACTGGTTGGGCCGAATGTCCCTACTTCCAGTGCTCGCTGCTGCTCATGTTGCTTTGCATCGAAGTGCTTGTAGTAGGGGGATACAAGCTGATCGAGAGAGGGACAGCTCTCAGGTCTCTGTGTGTGGGTGTGTTCGAGTGTTTGAGTGTATGCTTAGTACATTGCCGTTGCTGGGCGTTGTCCAACGTGTCTTGTCGAGGGTCCCTCCCTCCCCTTTTATAGTATGCAAAGGGAGGGGTCGGGTTACAGTATCTGGATGTACGAAAATAGAAAGAAAAGGCCCTAAGGTGCTCCCTATTCCTAGCTTTCCTCTGAGTTCGTGCATTCGCACAGTCGTCGTCATAGTGGTGCCATGCCGTGGTTGTAGATGTATCACAGTTGATGCGACGAGGCCATACCCTGACATGGTGTCATGATAAAGAAGATTTCATGGCCCTGAAGCTGGGCCAGCAAAAAGGTGGGGGGCCTGGACGGCCGTTGCTCCCCGTCCCGTTGAGGTGGACATGGTAGGGTGCGGCGTAGCATAGCTTCTCCTTGTTACTACTGTGAGGGGCGAGAAAGAACTGTGGAAGCCTTGAACAGATTATGAATCAGGTGTTACAAGTTCCCAGGCAATCTTGCATGACGCGGCGAGCTCCTGATCCTTAACAGGAAAAGGTAGGGGTCGTGCGTGCCTATAGTAGTGTGTTACAGTAGGGGGGTCGAGCGAAGCAGTAGCCGTGCAAAGGGGTCGAGTGCCTTGATGATGTCACAGGGATCGGGTGCCTGGATGATGTCACGGGGGTCAGACGAGATGGAGAGGGGTCGAACGAAGCGGAGGAGCACTAGGGGGCTCGGGCGCTTGTCCCTTGGCTTTAGTTTTGAGCGGAGTAAGGCCTAGGCTGGCTGTGATGGGTCGTGGGCCGTAATATTTGTCTTGGTGGGTGGTTTTGCGATGAAAATAGGGTACCCTGTTTTGCTGGTACCCGACACACACACTCATTCACAGAGACTTGGGGGCCCGTTTCCCTCTCTCGCCCAAGCTTGTAGACCCCCTGGCAAGCAAGAGATAAGAAACATGAGTACCTCCTCACACTGGATGTAGGGATTGTTCGGCCCGAACCAATATAAATCCTTGTGCCTTTTTGTCTCACCATCCGGCCCCGACGCGCATAATCAGAAATTTACTAGTTGGTTGTTTCACAACACCGATAGTTGGCGCGTTAGGTAGGGGGCTTTGCGTGTCATGTTGTTTGTAGGGTTTCGGATGGCTTCCCACCACGTCAACTTCTCCCCATACTCCTGCATCCGCTTTGAGAGCCTGGATTTTCTTTGTCTCCCCGAAGGAGACACGCTTCGCCTGCTCCCCACCCCGGGTGATGACACTGATTTCATCACCAAGCCGATAGGGAGCCCACGCCTAAACAAGGACTGCGCACCCGCTTCGACGACCCCACGCTCGTCCACGCCGCCCACCGGGTTCGACGGTGACGGCCCGGCAGGATTCGGTGGCCAGTCCCTCCCTGAGGTCATCTCAGGCTCACCGGCGCCTTCGGACGCCGACTCCGATGCCACCACCTAGGGTTCCTGGGATGACTTGGACCCTCTCGAGCACGACACTCGGGAGGCCGTTCTCCGCTTCATGCTCTCCCAATGGGACTACCTTCTTGAGGATTACGGCTCCGACGATGAGAGCTCTAACAGTGGGGGATATGACCCCACCCGCGAGTGCTTCGTGGTGGAACCGTCCCGCAAGCAGGAGAGCCCAATGGGGAACAGCTCGACCCCCCTCATGGCAAGCGCCGCCGGGACTTGGATGCCTGGCGCCCGTATGCTCTTCGGCTTCCTCGACTTCATCGTCAACACTGAGGGAAACCTCACCCGGGCCGATGGCGCATCCACCGGCATAGGCGACACCGATGCCATCACCAAAAGCCTGGAAAGCTTGAAACTCTCAGCTCCGCCCGAGGGACCACCCGAGAAAGGTGGGTCCGAGGATGAGTACGACGACCTCTGCTCTGACTCTGACATCAACGTAAAGTCACAATCATCATCGGGGCCGGACACCGAGGACTACTTCACCTCGGAAGAGCTTTCCTCCAAGGATGAGAGCCCCCCTCATCAACTACGGGAGGCTTGAGCGCCGGCTCTGAGCATTCTTCGGTCCGCGACCCTCACCGGAGGATATGCGTTGCCTCGCCCTCTCCTACATCAATGTCGCCATCCAGCTAGAGGAGGGAGTGCCGTTCACATCAGCGGAACTAGCGGAGGACATCCCCGTAACATATCCGTTCGGCCTCACCAACGTTGTGGCCATCCTAGAGTGGCTCATCTCCAGGGAACCAACCGACCACCCCGCAGGCGGTGAGTTCGTGGGGGCGGTGGAGTCCGTCTATGACCTCTTAGAAGAGGATGACCTAACCTTGATTAGTTATTCTAGCACGGGTTCGGTGGAGCACTCCGAAGGAAGCAACTTCCCTCTGTTACATGAGTGCTAGATGTGTGATAGGAGGGAGGCCACCCCTGAGGGAGCGCTGCGTGATGTCAATGAGAATGGCAACGAGATCATCCTAGCCGAGGACGACATGCGCGAGCCGTAGCGGCCTGACCTCGACGCCCTGCTGGCCCGGCAAGGGGAGCTCGATGAAGCCCAGCACCAAATTGACTCCGAGCACGGCCGCCTGGAGCAAGAGATTGGGTAGCGACAACCTGGCAGGCCAGCTCGTGCTCGGGCACAAGAGGTGCACCGGAGGATCACGGAAAATGATGCTAGCCCACCGGTCTTTGAGAGGGCATAACAAAATGTCACCGCTGCCACCTTGCTCATGCGGCAACTCCCCAAGGCGTCCACCCCTGAGGGCAAGAAGCTCCACGATGAGCTGCGCGTCCTGCTCGACCACGCCGCCGTGCAACAGGCGGAGAGCTCCGCCCAGAGGCGAGACACCGCCCCGTCCAGCAACAAGAGGTCCCCGACCCGTGGGACCTCGGTGCATTAGACGCCGGAGCCTTCACAGGATGCGGCCAGGATTCCGGTCCGATCCCATCTTGGAGAAAGACAGGATGCGCGCCCCGTCATCAGCGCCCGGCAACACGACCAGGATGACAACGATGAGGAGCAGGAACCCCAACATGAATGCCACCTGCGATAGGGAGGACGCTATGACATGAATGAGGACCAGGATCCTAGCCCGGAACTGACGGGCCTGCGCTACTTCAGCTCGCGCATCCACACAGCACGGGTCCTAGCACACTTCAAACCTCCGACCTGCATCCCCATGTACGCCGGGAAAATGAACCCCGGTCTCTGGCTCGAAGACTACTGCCCCACATGGAGGCGGGAGGGGCGCGGGATGAGGCCTACATCATCCACCACCTGCCCTTGTACCTCTCCGACTCGGCGCGCACGTGGCTAGAGCACCTGCTGAAGGGAAAGATCAAGAACTGGTCCAACCTAAAGGCACATACGTCCGGCCCAAAAATCCCTAGGGACCTCTGGAACTACCGGTAGAAGGAGGAGACCCTGCGGGAGTATATCCGACACTTCTCCAAGCAGTGCAATGAGCTCCCCGACGTGGCTGACGGTGACATCATCAGCGCGTTCCTATCAAGAACGACTGCCAAGGCTCTGGTCCACAAGCTAGGCCCAAAGAAGCCCAAGACGACCAAGGAACTGCTCGACATCACCACCAACCATGCCTCGGGGGAAGAAGCCGTCGGAGCCATCTTTTGCAACGACACCACCAAGAACAAGCGAAGCAACGATGCCGGCGAGGGCACGTCAGGCCGCCCCCACAAAAAGGGGTGAAACAGGCGGCGACGTGACGGCTCGTTAGTGGCGACCGTCGATCGGAAGGGAGCTAAGGGCGACGGTCTGACCAAGGACCTTTTGAGAATATGCTAGAGTAGCCCTGCCCCAACCATGAGACTCCCGTCAAACACCTTCTGAAGGACTGCCGACTCATGAGGCGATTCCTTTTCGACAACTCGAAGAAGGAGGCGCTAAGAAGAAGGACGACGAGGGCGATGATGATGGGGAGGCCCCGGCGAAGAACTACATTGTGGAGGATACGATGCTGATGATCTTTGGTGGGCCAGTGGCGTACGATTCCAAGCGACAGCAGAAGGTCACCCAACGTGAGATATATACCGTCAAACCCGCTACCCCCACCTATCTCAAGTGGTCAGAGGCCCCAATTACCTTTGACCGTAGCGACCACCTGGATCATGTCCCGTAGCCAGGAAGATATCCCCTCATCATTGACCCCATCATCGACACCAAGCGCCTGAGCAAGGTCTTGATGGACGGAGGGAGCGGCCTCAACATCCTCTATGCCGAAATGCTTGCGGCCATGGGGATCCCACGCACTTGACTCCAACTGGAGCGCCCCTCCACGAGGTCATACTAGGGAAGCAGGCAGAGTCCGTCGGCCAGATCGACCTGTCGGTCCAATTCGGTGGGCTGACGAACTTTAGGAGGGAGACCCTCACCTTCGAGGTGGTCAACTTTCGCGGCACTTACCACGCCCTCCTTGGACGGCCATGCTATGCCAAGTTTATGGCCGTCCCAAATTACACCTATCTAAAGCTGAAGATCCTGGGCTTGAAGGGGATCATCACCATCAGCGCCTCCTACCGGCGTGCCTACGAGTGCGACACTGAATGCTGCGAATACGCCGTGGCACTCGTCGCCTCCACGAAGTTCACGGCGGAGCTCACAGCCGAGGCTACCGAAACACACAAGGCGACCTCCGGCGGCAACAAGGTGGGCGCTTTTGAGCCGGTGGAGGGGACCAAGACCGTCGTCCTCAACGTCATCAACAGGGAGGAGAGGAAGGTGCACGTCGACAACGGTCTCTCCCCAAAATAGGAAAGCAAGCTCATCGACTACCTTCGTGCGAACATCGGCGTCTTCACATGGAGGCCCTCAGACATGCTGGGCATATCGAGGAAGGTCGCCGAGCACTCCTTGAACATCAAGCAAGGCTCCAGACCAGTGAAGCAACGGCTGCGCTGCTTCGACGATGAGAGGCGCAAAGCAATCAGGGAAGAAATCAAGAAGCTCCTGGCGGCCGGCTTCATCAAGGAGGTGTATCATCCAGAGTGGTTAGCTAATCCTATACTTGTATGCAAAAAGAATGGGAAATGGAGAACGTGCATTGATTATATGAGTCTCAATAAGACATGTCCAAAGGATCCGTATCCTTTGCCTCGAATAGACCAGATAGTCGACGCGACCTCCGGCTGTGAAACCCTCTGCTTCCTTGATGCCTATTCTAGGTACCACCAGATGAAGAGGAACAAGTCCGACCAAGCCGTGATGTCGTTCATCACCCCGTTCGGGTCATATTGCTACGTCACTATGCCATTTGGGTTGAAAAACGTCGGGGCGACGTTTCAGCGAACCATGGTAAAGTTCTTTGACAAGCTAGTTGGCGAGACCATCGAGGTCTACGTGGATGATATCATCGTCAAAACAAAAAAACCAATCAGCTCATATACGACTTAGGCTTAACGTTCGCCAAATTAAAGAAAAATGATATAAAGCCCAACCTCGAAAAATGTGTGTTTGGGGTCCCCAAAGGCATGCTCCTAGGTTTCATTGTCTCTGAGAAAGGCATCGAAGCCAACATAGAGAAGATAGCGGCCATCAAAAGCATGGGACCAATCCACAATGTAAAGGGGGTACAGAGAGTTACTGGCTGTCTCACCGCGCTCAGCCGGTTCATGTCTCGCCTCGAGGAACGAAGTCTTCCCCTTTACAAGGTCCCGAAGAAGTCTGAGCGATTCATGTGGGCGTTAGAAGCACAAAACACACTTAACCAAATCAAGAAGCTCTTAACCAAGACCCTGATCCTAGTATCCCCTAACGACGGGGAAGAACTCCTGCTCTACATAGCCGTGACGACTCAAGTCGTAAGCGCGGCCCTGGTCGTGGAGTGAGCGGAAGAAGGGCACGTCCTCAAAGTATAGCGACCCGTGTACTTCGTGAGCGAGGGCCTAGGCGACTCGAAGACCCGTTATCCCCAGCTCCAGAAGTTGGTGTACGCGGTACTCAGCGAAGTCATTCAAAACTGAGACGCATCAGGACGGATAGCGAAATGGGCTCTAGAGCTGATGGACAAAGACATCTCATACGCCCCGCGGTCCACCATCAAGTCCCAGGCCCTGGTAGACTTCATGGTCAAATGGACGAAAACACAGCAGCCGCCAGCACCCATGGACCAAGAATACTGGACCATGTACTTCGACGGGTCACTCATGAAAACGGGCGCGAGGGCTGGGCTAGTCTTCGTCTCTCCCTCGGGGGTGCCAATGAAATACATGATCCATCTCTACTTCCCCATGTCCAACAACGAGGTAGAGTACGAGGCCCTCATCAATGGCTAACGGATCGCCATAGAATTAGGAATACGTTAGCTTGACGCCATAGGTGACTCTCAACTCGTCATCAACCATGTCATGAAGGAATCAAGTTGCGTCAACCTGTGAATGGCATCGTACTGCCAAGAAGTCCGCAAACTCGAGTCAAAATTTGACGAGCTAGAGGTAAACCACATCCCACTCCGGTTTAACGAAACCGCCGATGCCTTGGCTAAGGCAGCATCAAGTCGCGAGCTGGCCCCCGCTGGCGTCTTCGCCAGCGACCAAATGAAGCCAACGATACACATTGAGGAAGCAAAGGACATGGATCAGTCTCAACCCAAGGCGAGACCAAAAGAGGAAGGCAAATCCCTATCGGCCGACGCAACCAGCAAAGTGATCAGGGCGACGGACGAAGTAGACGACGTAGCCGACAAAGCGGCCAACGTAATGGATGTGGAGGAGGTGAAGCGCCCAGCCCAAATTGGAGAACACCCTACCTTGACTACCTCACTCGCTGCATTCTCCCTGCAGACGTGACTGAAGCAAAGTGAATCTCCCGACATGCCAAGTCCTTCATCCTCGTCAAAGGGAAACTCTACAAGCAAAGCGCCACCGGGTGTTGCAACACTGCATCCCCATCAAACAAAGGATGGAGCTATTGCAGGACATCCATCGTGGCGCTTACGACCACCATGTGGCACCTAGAACCCTCATTGGAAACGCGTTTCGACAAGGATTCTATTGGTTCACCACCGTGGCCGATGCGATAGAGATCGTGCGTACTTGCGAGGGTTGCCAATTTTTCGCCAGGCAAATCCACATGCCAGCACAAGCGCTACAAACAATCCCTATCACCTGGCCTTTCGCGGTTTGGGGTCTTGACATGGTGGGACCTTTCGAAAA
Organism: Saccharum hybrid cultivar R570; assembly: GCA_038087645.1. Classification (NCBI taxonomy): domain Eukaryota; kingdom Viridiplantae; phylum Streptophyta; class Magnoliopsida; order Poales; family Poaceae; genus Saccharum; species Saccharum hybrid cultivar. The sequence goes on from JAQSUU010000198.1 coordinate 7,850,573, forward strand.
GGCACCCGGGGGCTACACCCATTTATTTGTCGCCATAGACAAGTTCACAAAATGGATCAAAGTGTGCCCCCTCACCAACACAAGAGCCAAGCAGCCCGTCCAATTTTTCACTAACATCATCCACCGTTTTGGCGCCCCAAATTCCATCATCACCGATAATGGGACGCAGTTCACGGGGAAGAAATTCCTAGATTGGTGCGACGAGCACCACATCCGCATGGACTAGGCCGCTGTCACTCACCCTGAGTGCAAGGGGTAGGTGGAACGTGCGAACGACATGCTCTTACAAGGGATCAAGCCTTGGATTTTCGACCGATTAGATAAGTATGGCACTCGGTGGCTATAGGAGCTCCCAGCCGTGCTCTGGAGTCTCAGGACGACGCGAAGCAGGGCCACCGGATGCACCCCTTTCTATTTGGTCTACGGGTCCGAGGCAATACTCCCCACCGATATCGAGTATGGTGCACCAAGGGTAATGGCCTACGATGAGCGAAAGGCAGAGACATTCCTCGAAGACGCCGTGGACCAACTGGATGAAGCCCATGAAGCCACCCTCCTTCATTCGGCCGCCTACCAGCAAGCATTACGATGGTACCATGACAAACGCATTAGGCCAAGAGAACTCCACCCTGACGACCTTGTACTACATCGGATCTAGAGCACCAAGGAGCGACGCAAGCTCACGTCATCGTGGGAAGGCCCCTACATTGTCCACAAAGTAATCCGGCTGGGTCCTACTGTCTCTGAACCTTCGCTGGCAAGGTCTTCATCAACGCATGGAACATCCAACAGCTACGCCGCTTCTATCCTTAGCTCCAGTTAAGATTACTCGTGTACCTTGTTGTACGGGAAGAAGCTAGCCATGTTGGGAAAATAAAATTATGGCTAGGGACGACGTCGATGTCGGCCCCTCCAAATAAATCATGTTTATGTTATGATTGAACCTAACAATAAATGCCACTTTCATCTTAGCATAAAAGCACCCTTTACTCGGGGGCTAGGAAACAGGACGCATCGCTCACTGCGCTCTTGAAAAATTTGTCTAAATCTCAAAAAACGCTAGAAAAGGATCAAAACATCAAACGAACACAAAGAAATCTAGACATATCCTGACAAAAACAGAGTCAAAAATCGCCAGCCGACGTGGTTGGATGACACATGATAGAGCCTATCTTACAACCCATGCCATTTCTCACTCCTCACTGGCTGCGTCCGCCGTTCCGGCGTTCTCCTCGTCGGCGACATCTGGCGTCCCGGCTTCTCCCTTGCCGACGGCGTCGCTCGCCTCGGCTCCACCCCTGGTGTCTTCATCTTTAATGGCCTCGGCCAAGCTCTGTGCTAGGGGAAGCATCTCCTCCTCAAGATCGGCAGTCCCTGTCATCTCATACTCGGGGCCCATCCCTCGCACAAAACCACTCATCCTAGGCCAAGAAGCAAAGCGATCACCTCGAAAGGAAAAACGTGGTCCGCTGGGGGGAAAGCGATCACCACAAGAAAAACATGGTCCGCTAGAGGGGTAAAAGCCAAAGCCACTGCCATGAGGTCCAAGGTCATATTGATCATGACCTGAACCACGCCAGGCACGACCACCGCGTGGTCTAGCAACCTGAGGCCTAGCACCTTGAGGCATTGCACCTCTTGGCCTAGCATTGTGCCTCTGAACAGGCGGCACATGTACACCATGGGGCGGACAGTACATTTTCCGGTTGTTCAACTCATACTCCCGCCGCTCATCTCTCTTCCTCCTAAAGAAAAACTCAACAAGGTGACCATCCCTATGGCAATAGTCACAGTGATACCTCACCTCTCTCTTGGGTGGTTGTTGGCTCACTTTCTTGTGGGTATGTGTCACTTTTGATAGCTTTCTGGCTTTAGGAAGGGGATCCTCAGAGATGTTCGGTAGAGTGTCAAGTGGGTTCCTGAGATAGTTCGGTTTTGGAACCCAAACTTGTTTCTGGGGTGGAGCTCTTGGAGGCTCTTCAAACACTCCATCTTTCACAGTGGGTTCGGTAGGCTTAGGTGGATTGGTCTTGATCAATTTGAGAGTAGTGGAAGGTTTCTCACTTGGGCTCAAACCACTGAACTCACCAACTTTGCCATAGACATTTTCACCCTTCCCACCTAGAGCAAAGCCTACTCCCGATGTCCTAGTTCCCCGTTTGAACTGGCTCATCATCATGCCCAACTGCGGCTCACTACAAGATACTCAATTCAAGATGGACCGAAGGTATGTGTTGTCTTCCTCGGATCTCATCTTATCATGCCTGCAAGACTCAAGCTCCAACACCAAGCTCTCACAACGTGCACACTCAACAACCGTGCTATCTGAACCGGTCTTCTCAAGAGCAAGGATCTTGGCATTCTTCTCTGCCAGCTCAGATTGCAAGCCCGAACAAGACTTGCACGCACCCAACAAGACAGGCCTAGAATTCAGCTCATCATTCTCATCAAGCAAAGAGACATACTTGGTTTGTAGGTTGGAAAGGTTTGTCATGTGAATAGCACAGGCATCACACTCGGTCTCATCCGACACTACCACTGCACCCTTAGCAAACTCAAGCTCTCTAAGCATAGTCTTTAACTTGGCCTTAAAGTCGTTCCTCTCACGAGCAGCATGCTTAAGCAACTTGTCTTGATTAATCAAAGCAGCACTCAAAGTCTCAACCTCAACAGCAAGCTCATCGGCGGAAAGTGATACCTGAGAGGTGTCGTCATCGCTGGAAGCCTCGTCCTTGCCAATCTCCACTTTGCCCTTGCCGGCCTCCACCTCATCACCAAGAGCCGTGGTGCAGAGGCCTTGCTTGGTGGTGTCGGCGTGGAAGCTCAACTTGTCCTTGATCTTGCGCTTGGACTCGTTGTCGCTTGAGGTGGAAGAGTCGCTGTCGGTGGAGTCCTTCTCAAGATCACTGAGGGAGTCGAGGAAGGCGCGCTCATGTGCCTTGGCCTTCTTGAGATACGCCTTCTTGATCGCCTCCTTGTCAAACCCTCTCTTCAACTTGTGCTTGCCGAAGGTGTGCCCTCGCTTGTCGTTGCACTTGCCGGAGTCGTGCTTGCTGGAGGTGTAGTCACGCTTGTTCTTGTTGGGGCAGTCCGCGACGATGTGGTTCGGATCTCCGCATCCGAAGCAACCCTCCTTTGGGCCACCACCGCGTCGGTGATTCAAACGGTTGTTGTGGAACCGAGAGAATCGGCTGATGACGAGTGCCAACTCATCATCCCCAAGAGACTCCAACTGCTCCTCTGTGACAGACACCAAAGAAGACAAGGCAAAAGACACCTGTGAAGGATTAGCCAAAGAACTTGAGCCGTTACCTGAGACCAAAGCCATAGTCGGTGCAGAGGGATTCTTGAGCTTGGCTTCTCGGTGGACTTGAGCTTGCTGAAAAGCTCATCCACGGTGAGGGTCTCATACCCCGAAGACTCAATGATGGCGGTCACCTTCACATCCCATACCTTCCGATCTAGGGCATATAGAAGCTTGAGTGCCCTCTCATGATCATCATAAGGTAACTGTGCCTTGTTTGCTCGCATCTTATTGACGATGGTCTGAAAGCGAGAAAACATGGCATCGATGGACTCGCCATCAAGCTGAGTGAAGTTCTCGTACTCCCTCTTGTACGTCTCATAGAGTCTGGTTTTGACCTGTGCGGTCCCCTCGTGATAGCTCTGAAGCCTCACCCAGATCTCCCGAGCAGTAGTACAATCGGAGACTCTCTCGAACTCCTGAAGCGAAAGACTCGAGAAAAGAACTGGGCGAGCTCTGCTATTAGCGTTGTGCTGATCTTTTTGATCTTGCGTGACACGAGCACGAGGTTCAAGCACAACGTAAGTAGCATCCTCGTAAATCTCCCAAACAAGTCAATCAATCCCCTGGAGATGCGCGGACATGCGGATCTTCCAATAGGGATAATTTGTTCCATCGAAGAACAGTGGTTTGCCAGAACCACGCTCCATGTCGCCTTCGTAGATTACGGACCGATTAAGGTGGAATGATTCTTAACCGGCTCCGATACCAATTGAAGGACCGAAAACGGCGACCAGAGGGGGGTGAATGGGAACCGTAAAATTTCTCGTGAAACTTTTAGGCCACTGTCCCAAAATCACCGCCAAACACAAATGAGTCGGTAAAACTAAAATACCAAGCCAACTGGTGACGAGAGTACTTAGATAAATTTATCGCAACGGTAGAAAACCAACGCAACTGACGAAAATCGAATCAGAGCTCAAACGTGTAAGCCACGGACGAGACAAAAAGTTGAACCTGAAATTCCAATAGCACAAGCTGAAAATTTCAAGGGCCGAACAACAACGGTAGGGGTGGGACTGCACACCTACTACACAGAGAACTCACAGCACAGGAACACCAAAACACTAAGCAGCAGAACTGGGCAAACTGTCTTGCTGTGACTTAACGCTAGAAAGTAGAACCTGTAAGAACTAAAAACACCGGGCCTCAGGAGCTAGTTCTCAGCAAGCAGCACAGCTGCTGCAATCTCGAACGCAGGGGCAGCAGTGCCTTCACCAGTGATCATCGATGCTTGTGCACAAAACTAGAGTGAACAGGAAGCAGCAAACTTGCAAACCGTGACTATCAAGTATGAAAAAGAGGTAATTTAATACTCCAAAGAATATTGCTTGAAATAAATCACGGATGCAAGACAAGTGCTTTTGACCAATCAAAAATCAGCACAAATAGAAACAAGCCATGAAAAAACAAGCACAGCAACCTGCTCTCTAACCTGCTGCTGAAACGATGCACGCATAGGGAACAAGAAAGCCACGCATGTTCAGGAGCAAGCAGGTGACGGGCACAGGAAGCGCACAGCGCTGGGCAGGGGCTGCACTGCCTGGTTCCCTGGCTACAAGCACGAACTGACGAACAGAAGGAAACGGATCCGAGCAAGGGTGAGCGGCACTAGCAGGAACACAGCTGCCGTACGTGCTCGGCCAAGGGCACGAGGCACTAGGAGACTGGTGCAGTTGCTGCCTGGGAGCACATAGAGGAGCCGACGCGGGTCTGCACACGCCGCTCAGAGAAAGAGGACCGAACCCAAGAACAGAAAGCACGAACAGCAGGCCGCCTTCAACCAAAAACCGACCGGATCTCCATCAAAACAAAAGGATTTAAGCTTAAACTTTGCACAGATGAAATTCAACCTACCACGAACCAATCCCCGAGAAATCGTCGCCTGAGATTCATCCAAACTCTGAGAAATAGAGATCAAAGCTATGAACGAAAATGAGAAAAAAATGAAGAATGAAAATCACAGCTTCAAATAGGAACCCCAGAGGGTAAAAGGAGGATTTGGACCTCTATTCCCACACCAAATCTCAACAAAATACACCATGAATTTTCAGTTCATGTGACCTCTCTCATGAAACACTAGAAGACCTAACCTAGGTGGAAGAGGGGAAAATAGAAGTGAGGAGAGAAGTGAGGAGACAAGGGGTTGTCATCCTCTATTTAACAGTGCTATTTTACATTCCCCTAAATGCCCCTGGATACATAAGAGCTAAACCAATAAGCCCAAGGGCGTAGAGGTCCAACCCGGTCTTCATGTTGATCTGACGGCCACCGCGCCTCCTCACCGGTAGCTTCGCCTCGACACGAACTCCCCGATGCCGCCACGTGCCGTCCGTTCCTCCTCGGAACCTCCGCCCGGGTTTTGAGGCCCAAACCCATAAACCCATAAACCCGCCACTGATGGTTTTGAGGCCCAAACCGCTCGCGAGTAGCGTACTCCATACGCATCCCCCGCCGATGGTTTTGAGGACGAAACCACCAAACCCCCGATGTCGACGCGTGTCCGACCTCCCGCCAAGCATGACGTCTTCGTCTTCCTCCTTGACTCGGCCCACCGGCCTCCGCCAAGTGCCACGACGCCATCGTCTCCATCTTGACTTGGCCGACGCCGTCTTCATCACCATGTACACTTGTACTCGTCGATGTCCCAAGTGTCAGCCACCGCAGCTAGTCACCCGGCCTCTTGGTCCCTCGATCCAAGCCTCACGTCCGCCATTCACTACTCCCGGTGCCGTCCTCCTTGACCTTCACCTCGTCGTCGACTACCGCCTCCGTGCTCCACACCTACACATCATGAGCCAAGAGACATGCACACATAGCTTTCGCCATGGTAGGGTTAGTCACCACTCAACCTACTTCGTGGATCACATTGACAATCACTCATCACAAAACGAACACACAAGGGTACTTGTCAACCTTGTGTTCGCACAAACCATTCCAACACACGTAGACTGAGGTGGATACATGCGCATTCTAAACAAGACCTAACATATACTGTATCTCTGATGATCCCATTCCACTGGTTGTGCCGACTGAGGACATTTTCTGAGCTCGATCCCGGCCACCTGGCAACGGTACACCGTAAGTGAAGCACTGATGGTCGCTTGACCGGCTAAACGCCGTTAGCGTCGACACATCGGCCGCCCACGCACCCTGCACAGGACGGCAGTGTTACATGAGCTCATCCGAATGGTTACGTTGTTCGATCCTACGGTAGGCCCGTGAATCGTGTCGCGAGCCTCGATTGGTCGCTAGCTCAAGTTTTGCGGACGAGTTGCACCGTTGCACGTTTCACGTGAAGGCACAACCGCACGAGTACAACGAGCGGCAGCTAGATCTACAATTCATTAGGTTCGGTCTTGTGACGAATTCCTGCAAATGGCACGAAGAGGACTGACGTCTAGGAGTAAGAGGGAATTAGGCTTTCTAAAACTTCTACTCTAAACTATGTTCTCTAATTTCTACCTCATGATCATCCACTTTACCATTCGTAAATAAACCTAACTATTTTACTAGATACTTTTTCCAATTCCAACAGTATTCACAGTTTGCAAGAATCCTGCGAAGCACGGCATTGTACAGACAGACTATTCTTGTCCAGATAAAGATGCATACGAGTTGACTGGACGCGGTACCCTGTCAGCTGTCAAAGATAACCCCTATGGATGAATCATGCCCACACGATACATTCTGGAAGCGAGATCATCACGACGAAAATCCAACACCGGTAAATCATTCTACGAGACCCAATTATTGTCGGTATCGAATCGCACATGATGAACCCAGAATATCTGTGTCTGGTTCCTATGGAAAAGTATACTAGGATTCAAGGCTGGACACGCCGCAACAACGACGGCGCAGCTGGCCGACGGGATGGAAGAGGAAAAGTGGCGGTAACTGGCGAAAATGGACTCGCAGTAGTCCTCGCTGCGATGGCGGTCAAGCTAAGACATCACAGTGCAGCCTCTTCTGCTGATCTGCGAGATGAGCATCCAACTTACCCTATATTAAAGCCTCAAACTCCCACTAGCAAGCAAAACGAAGCAGATTAAAAGGACAGCCGGCGGAGAAGAGGTACCCTAGCCACTCTCTCTTGTTGCTTAGTGTTCGTACTATGGTACGTAATTATCCGTTTTAGCTTGTTATATATACTTCCTGTAATAACCGTGTTGGGTTTCTCGATATAGTGGAGTGTGTGTCTGCCCTTGTTTTGTATAGCTCTGGTTTCAGCTTGAACGCAGTGTGGTTTCTCTAGTAATAGCACCAACTTTATGCTTTATTTTTGCGGGTCTCAATTAAGTGCATCATGCCTCATTCTAAGTTGCATTGCCTTTTCTACTACAAACTTTTACTATACATCTAGATAGTAAGTAAAAGCTATAAAAAAACCCAAAATAACTTATAACTTGGAATGGAGTGAGCAGCTCTGATTTCAGCATCAACGGAGCATGATTTGTCTAGTAATAGCACAAAGTTCATGCTTTACTTTTGCAGGTCTCAGTTGAGTGCATCATGCCCCGTTCTAAACTTCCGGCCATACTCAGCATGCTAATAGTACTGCCGTTCTTACTGCTGTATTATGGACTCGGCAAGGTTCATTGCTCCACAGTTCGTGAGAACAGCGAAGATTTTCACTCATTGCTCGATTTCAAGAACGGCATCACCAACGACCCAAATGGAGCCTTGAGCAATTGGACTAGCAACATCCACTTCTGCCGGTGGAATGGCGTCAACTGCACCTTAACCCCGCCATATCGCGTCATGCAGCTCAGCCTTCCCAACCAGAACTTAGCTGGCCAAATCTCATCCTCCCTTGGAAATCTGACCTACCTTAATGAGCTGGTTCTAACCAATAATAGCTTTCAGGGGGCCATACCTCTTGTTAGCAAACTTCACAACCTAGAATACCTTTCTCTCGGAAATAACCTTTTGCAAGGTTTGATTCCCGACGCAATTATAAACTGTTCCAACTTAGTCAGTCTAGATCTCTCTAAAAACCACCTCACGGGAGTTATTCATCCAAGAATAGGCTCTCTTACCAAGCTAGAATCTCTTTTCTTGAATGGAAATAATCTCTCCGGGGTCATCCCACCGGGCCTTGGCAACATCTCCCATTTATCACTACTTGTTCTGTCACAAAATCAACTGAACGGGCCCATTCCCAGTGAGTTTTGGCAAATGCCACACATATCGTCGTTGTACCTTTTTGATAATAATCTGTCCGGTGGAATCCCACAAAATCTATCTAATTTCTCTTCTCTTCAACAACTATCCTTGACGTCGAATAAGCTGAGCAACATATTGCCATCCAACTTTGGCTACGCCCTCCCAAATCTCAAATTTCTGTACTTGGGGAATAACATGTTTGAAGGACACATTCCAGCTTCCCTAGGCAATGCTTCAGGTCTAGTAAGTTTGGACCTGTCCAATAATAAGTTTGCTGGCCAGATCCCTAGCATATTCGGAAAATTTGCAGGGCTTTCTTTTCTAAACCTTGAGAGAAACAAGTTTGAAGCAAGCGATAGTGCTGGCTGGGAATTCGTTGATACCCTTACAAACTGCAGTTCCCTGAGTGTGCTTTCATTGGCTAGTAATAATCTGCAGGGAGTCTTACCAAAATCGATTGCGAACCTGTCCACCAACCTCACATTTCTACTAGTGAGTGATAACCACCTATCAGGAATAGTCCCCTCAAACATTGGGAAGCTTAATGGTTTAATTGAACTTGATCTCGGTGCCAACAATTTTACCGGTACAGTTGTGGAGTTGGTCTTAAACTTGACGAATTTACAACGTGTATATCTCAATGGCAACTACTTTGTTGGTACAATTCCACCTTCCATTAGCAGCCTTACTAATTTGAACGTTTTGGACTTTTCAAATAATAAATTCACTGGTTCAATACCACCTAGCTTGGGAAACCTTCAACAAATGAATAATTTGAACCTTAGCTACAACAATTTCCAAGGGATCATACCAGTTGAATTTGGTAATCTGAAACAACTAATCTCACTAGATGTTTCATCAAACAAAATTAGCGGTGAAATTCCTGAAACTTTGGGGCAATGCCAACAGCTAGTGACAATCCAAATGAACGGAAACATTCTTACAGGAAACATCCCAATCACATTCACCAATCTATTTAGCTTGAGCGTGCTCAATCTTTCCCATAATATTTTGTCTGGCCCCATGCCAGCTTACCTAAATAATCTAGAGCTTCTCACTATATTAGACCTCTCTTACAACAATTTCAATGGAGAAATACCAAGAAACAGTTTATTCAATAATGCTACAGTTGTTTCACTCAATGGCAATCCTGGACTTTGTGGAGGACCCATTGATTTTCATGTGCCGTCATGCCAAGTTGTTTCTAGAAGAGCAGGAGCCATAAACAATTTGTTCAAAACATTGATCCCAATATTTGGCTTCATGACACTCATAATGCTGGCATACATTATATTCCATGGGAAGAAGAAGACATCAGGAAGGCCATACTTATTGCTGTTTTCTTTTGGCAAGCAATTCCCTAAAGTTTGTTACAATGATGTAGTCCAAGCTACAGGAAACTTCTGTGAGTTAAACCTAATTGGAAGAGGAAGCCATGGTTCAGTTTACAAAGGAAAAATAACTCTTGCTAAAATGCAAGTGGCGATTAAGGTTTTTGACCTTGGGATGAGATGCGGAGACAAAAGTTTCATATCAGAATGTGAAGTGTTGAGTAGAATCTGTCATCGGAACCTTCTTCCTATCCTAACGGCATGTTCAACAATAGACAACAATGGGAATGATTTTAAAGCTCTAATTTATGTGTTCATGCAGAATGGGAATCTTGACACATGGTTGCATCAGAAACCTTCAAGTATAGCCTTGAAACGTTTGGGCTTGATAGAAAGAATCAACATAGCCGTCAGCATAGCTGATGCCTTGGCATATTTACACCACGACTGTGGGAGGCCTATTGTCCATTGTGATGTGAAACCAACAAATATCCTTCTTGATGATGATATGAATGCCCATTTGGGAGACTTTGGCATTGCAAGTTTAGTTCTTGATTCTAGGTCAACAGAAGGTGGACATTCTGGGCTTAATAGTTCAGTTGTTGGACATTCTGGGCTTAATAGTTCAGTTGTTGTGACGGGAACTATAGGATATATTGCTCCAGGTGTGTATATAATATATTCATTGCCACGTCAAACCTTTGCACAAGGCAACCTTTTACTCGTTTCTTAAAAAGTTAAGGAACTAATCAGAGGATTTTATATACTTTATTTTGCAGAGTATGGTCAAAGTGCTCATGCATCAACATGTGGGGATGTCTACAGTTTTGGAATAGTACTTCTGGAGATGGTAATAGGCAAACGACCAACTGACCCGATGTTTGAGAATGAACTCAACATTGTTAGCTTTGTGGAGAGTAACTTTCCAGATAAAATATTAGGCAAGATTGATGCTCATCTCCAAGAAGAATGCAATTGCTCTATACAAACAGTGCCAGAAGCAGAACAGGAGATCTATCGATGCTTGCTATCAGTGGTGCAAGTTGCTCTTTCTTGCACGTGTCTATCGCCAAGAGAACGATTGAACATGAGAGAAGTAGCCATTAACTTGCATGCAATCAGGAGGTCATACATTGCAGCGATCAAGCGACAGTAAGTCATGTTTAGCTAGAGTGGCACCCAACATGCCAATGCCATGGCCCATGGAGCTTGGATAGATAGATAGTTTAGTGTGGCTTTGATGACAGCAGGCCTGATGATAAATTAGCCATGAGTGGCCTCCTGAAATTGACCCAAAAAAAAACTGCTAGCAATAGCAAGATGTTTGTCTCAGAGGTGAGTTTTGTACAATAGCTGAAACTAAGATTTAGTTTGTGAACATTATTAGTGAAATGCAATGCAATTGGGAAAGAATTGACAAGTATATTCGACAGAGCATTGAGGATTTGGCGAAATGTCTGTCTCTCAGATCGCTTGGATTGGTAGCTCGTCACTGTAATACTGGGCGATTCTTTTCAGACAGCTAATCATCATGGAGATCAACGAATACGGAGTAAGAATACCAGATTACAGGCGGCATTGCTAATCCATGTATCCAACTGCATGCATTGCAATCTAGTACTAGTAGATCTAAATCATCTCGGACCTCTATCCCGATCCAAACCCAAACTGCAACTACCACGAAGAGACGAACCAATCACTTGAACAGGCAACGACTAATAATGAGATAGATCCCCTCACATACCCGTCGCTGGTCGGCCCGTCGCTGGTCCGCGCGCCGAGACGCTTCGCCCTCAGAAGCTCGGACGACTCGCCTCCGCCCTGGCTGATTTTACTCCTGTACTGCACGACTGCACAGAAGCCGGAACCCGTAAGCCACGCCGCGCCGTTAATTTTGTCTGTGATCCGACTTTGCTGCTCCTTGGTTGATGTGATTAGTTAGATGGGCCGTTAGTCCATTGTTTTTTCCTATACCGCCCTAATCGAAATCATGGATTGTATATTTGCTGGCTGACTGGATGCTGCAGTTGCACACAGTACAAAATCGAACAGATTTAGCAGATGCCAAATTTGGTTGGTTTGTCCTTTTTAGAGCAAGTTTAGCGAAGGCAATCCCATAGTTGAAATTATTCAAAACCAAATAAACTGAACCGATTTAACAATGTCAACCGAATGCATATGGGCCTGATGGAAAACAAAATTGGTGGGACGATCATGAAGCAACCATAGGCACCTGCTGCGGATCTATGATACATGGTCATGCACAAGCATCTAACATATGAGAACGTTGTATAAATTCATGAGTATTGGAGAAAAAATAGCTCTCACGGGTTAGGTGCATGCGCATGGAGGCTACGCCACTGGGACTATCCCACTGATTGTGTTTTTAACTCAGGGTCTCCGTTTCAATAATTTTTGAGCCCATATAAACAATTAGTATGCATTTGGTTTGGAGGATGGAGTGGGATGGGATGGATTAATCCTATTTTCGAGTTTTTTTACGACTCATGGGGGCAGGATCACCATAATCTAGGAATATTCCATGAAAACAAGGTTGCCCCATCCCTCTTAATCAAGGGGACCGGTGAGTCCCCTTTCTTGTCCGTGTGTGATGGCTGAGCGTGAGTGAGGCAGCAGAGTGGCACACGGAAGGTGAGCTAGCAGCGGCATGTGTGTAGCGAGCTACAATGGCGACGTTGGCGGGTCCATCCATGAAGAGCAAGAGTTGGTGGCTATATGGCGCACATAGGGCAAGCTGCAACGGTGGCGCTTCCGGTAGGGGCGGATCTAGGATGGGGACGGGGGGCTAAAAATATGAAGATTTAGGGCTAGAGCTAGAGATTAATGATGATTTGAGGCTCAGTAACAGTGATTTAAGGTAGAAAATCATGCTCACAAGGGGGTTGCAACCCACCTAGCCCCCCTGTGGATCCGCCCCTAGCTTCCAAGCTCTACTGTGGAGGGGCAAGCGTGGTGGGTGGGCTAGCTAATGACGGAGCAACACATGTGGGGTGAGCTGCGGGTGCTGGCGAGCTTGGCCATGGAGGGGATAGCCGGCGACAAAGCGACACTTACAGTGGTGAGCTACGGTGACAGGGATGAAAGGATCAAGATGCCCAAGAGGGGGCGTGAATTGGGCTTTTCTAAAAATTAATTGCAAGAATTAAATCCTACAAGCCAAAGTTCACCCCTAGTGCCTACTTGTGTTCCTTGTGATTCTACCGGTAAAAAGTTTTGCACTCTAAGTTCCAATCCTAGTCTAGCATGGCAATTCTAGGAAAGTAAACTAAGCAATGAATGTAATACGAGAAAGTAAATTCTTGGAAGTAAGGGCAAGGAACACGGTGATGTTTTCCCGAGGTATCGGAGAGTCGCCACTCCCCACTAGTCCTCGTTGGAGCACCCGCGCAAGCGTGTAGCTCCCCCTTGATCCGCGCAAGGATCAAGTGCTCTCTACGGGCTGATTCTTTAACACTCCGTCGCGGTGAATCGTCCAAAACCGCTCACAAGATGAGTTGGGTCATCCACAAGCTCCGCCAGATGATCACCAAACTCCTAATCACCACCAAGCCGTCTAGGTGATGGCGATCACCAAGAGTAACAAGCTAGAACTCTCACTTGACCACAACGAGCCTAATGAGAAGATGGATGCACACTTGCTACTCTCTAGTCACTAGTGAGGGACTCTCAAGCTTTGATTTTCAAATCACTACCCTCACTAGAGCTCTTGCACTCCCTTGCACTTCAAAGGTGTTTCTCAGCTGAACAAATGAGCAAGAGACCTCTAAAAGAGGTGGAGAGGATGTATTTATACATCCCACAGTCAAATTCAACCGTTACCTGCCAACTCGGTAAAATACGCGTTGACCGGACGCGCCGGTCGATCGTAACGGTCGAAAGTCTGAAACACTTCGCTGAGTGACCTGACGCGCCGATCAGGGGTGACCGGACGTGTCCGATCGTGCAGGGAGCTTACTGTACTTTGACCTGACGCGCGACCGCGTCCGATCAGTGATGACCGGACGCATCCGATCGTCAAGGTACCTTACTGGAACATGACCGGACGCGCCGATCACTTCATAGTCGCGTCCGATCAGTTGTTTTCCCTTCTGTGACACGTGTCAGCCTGAACACCGTGTCCGGTCCTCGCAAGGACCGTATCCGGTCAACAACGCTGAAACACGGTAACTGTTTAGTACTGACCGGACGCGTCCGGTCGTGACAGACACCGTGTCCGGTCAAGGAAAAATGTCTCTAACGACTCCGAAACGCGATGCAACTTGAACCAAGTTGCTTCCAACTGAACTTTGAGCTATTCTTGAGCTACCTAGTGCTAAGTTTAACAAGTGTGCACCACACCTAAACAAAAGACTCACCTAGGTCAAGCTACTCGCTCACGCCCCCCTTTATAGTACGGCTAAAGGAAAAAACGAAGATCCTAACGACTATTCCGAATGTAACTCAACACCATGACATCCGGAACTAACCGTCCTTAATCTTGACGTCAATCCTTTGAAAACCGAAATGGTTTCCATCAAGGGGCATGAATACTATAGTGCCCAAAGCAGTTATCAACCCCATGACCTAACTTACCAAAGTTTCTGCAAAACACACGTTAGTCATGATAATAATGCGTTGTCATCAATTGCCGAAACCAACTCTCGGGGCCTAGATGCTTTCAATCTCCCCCTTTTTGGTGATTGATGACAACACTTAGATTCAGAAGATAAGAGTTGAGGTTTTCGAACATGCTTGGTTCACATAAGCAAAAAGCAATAAGTACAAAAGGTTAGAAATTGCTTATGTGCCCCAAGCCAACAGGGTGTACTCATAAGATAAAACATGAAGCGTTAGTACACATAAAACATAGCTCATATGAAATCGGAGTAAGGCACGGAAGCACAACCTTATGAGCTAGAACCAATTAAGTGACATGATATAACATAGAGACAAGATAGACCACATATGCTCTCTGGTAACAGAAGCCCACAACTGACGAATGTCATACTCTGAAAAAACAGTAGTGGTATCTGATATCTCAGCTCGAATCTCTGGAGGCAGCTCACATGCTGATCTGATAATGAAGCAAATCCAATGAGCATAGGGCAGCTGACGGTGACCCTTGAAACCCTTTGCCAAGGTATCCTCCATCTCACACAGCATAAGATCCTAGATGTCGAACGGTGTCTGTGAGAGGAGGTGATGCACCACCCATAGCTGCATACGGGTCAATCCCTCTCTGTATCCCAGCCTCGGAAGAAGTGTGCGTCTAACAATAGCATCCAAGACTCTAGCAAGGGGTGTCAAGCTAGCAGGTGTACGTCTAGACCCCTCGCCAAAAGGCTCACGAAAGCAGGGTCGGATCATATCAGTAGGAGGCACTGTACCACCGTGAGGGCGTCTCGGTGGAGCAGTCTGACCAAAACACAGCTGGTGTATCTTCGTATCTGAAGCAGGTAGTCTGAGAATCTCCTGTACCTTGGTGCTGTAGAGTCTGCGGTCACGGCCTCGGAATGCAAAGTGGATGAACTCATGTGCCGGGTCAATCCAAAGTGAAGAATAGAACTCTCTGACCCAAGTGCCGCAGTAGGCTCCCGTCCGTCCAAGAAAATATGATAAGCCAGGAAGAAAGGACAGGTGCGGACGAAGCTGCTCACCAACCACCTCAACTAGAGCCTCAAGTCGACAGACTCTCTGAGGTCTGAAAGCAATCCCACTGTCAATGTAAGCTCTGTAGAAGTCCTCATGCAGAGGTGTGTAGAAGCCCTCTGACGCTCGGAGGTCCCGCTGAGGTGGGAACCACCGACCAACCTCAACAAACCTCAGGGCCTGCACCTGGCGTGATGTAGCTCCCCTCAAGTCAAAGTGCTCGACTGGGGGGTGTCCTCGAGCCCTGGGAGGTGGACGTCCTCCACGACGCTGGCCCTCTGGCCTAGGAGTCACCTGAGCTCGCGTACGTCCTGAGCGACGATGCGGTGGAGTCTGAACTGTCTGCTCCTCTGTCTCCTCTGGATCCTCTGTGGGCTGCTCAACAGGTATATCCTCTGTCCCCTCGGTGGTCTCAGTACCGAGCTGTCGACCTTCAAGATGAAAGCGACGCTCACCAAAATGAATCCCACTACTCCTGCCACCCCTCTCTGCCATCTCGGCTGCATCAGCAACTGCCTGAGCAATCTCTGCCTCTGTAAGTGTTCTCTTCCTCTTCTTGGCCATGGTCTTCTTGCGCTTACCACGCGCAACCTCTGTCAGTCTGGGAGGACTCTCGTCCCCGTCACTGGGTGCACCCCCGGCATTCTTGTAGCGAACCATACTGACCAACTGCTGAGAAACCCTGAAAGATGGTGAACTGGCACTCAAGAGGCTTGGCCTCAATCCGTATCCGCAGGCTTGGCCTCAGATTCAAATCTGATCAACTAACACCCAACACACCGACAGAACTCGCTGAAAAGATAGAATAGATGGATCTACTATAAGCAACATATATTATCTAATAGATAAGAGATCCTATAGGTAGCAAGCATATGAGATAAAGATATGAATAGAACACGATAGCTACCTCCGATCGGCGAGAATCCTGTGACGGGATGAGAAGACCTAGAGTCGCGAGAGTTCCCCGGAAGCGCCGGATGAGCACTGAAATTACCGAGACAAGTAAAGATGATAAGAATTTGAATGAAGCGTCATGGCAAACCCTAATCGAAAGAATCAAAGGATTGAAAACAAGATTCCGATTTCACCTTGGCGGAAGGAGGAAGACCGGAGACGATTAGGGTTAGGGCAAACAGGGGCTTCGCGAGAAGTGGTCTCGCTGGAGCGTGATGGAGGAGGAGGAACGGCTGCTGTTGGCTGGCACGTGATAGAGAGGCTCAACGACGGCGCGGGCGTAGTTGCGGCAGCAGCGGAGCACGGTGGCGACGTGGGCGAGGGCGGTGCGCGCGGCAAGGAGGAGGAGGCGCAGTGCGGCGGCGCGGCGAGTCGGCGAGACGGGCTAGGGCACGGGAGCGGCGGCGTACGGCGATGGATTGAAAAAAACAGATCGAGAACGGAAAAGTTATATGAGGGCTCAGATCCGCTCGCAAAGCACTGACCGGACACGGTGGTCGCCTGACCGGACGCGGTGGGGCAGCGTCCGGTCAGAGTCCAGTAAGCTCCTGGAGCGACCGGACGTGTCCGGTTAGGGCTGACCGAACGCAGACAGAGTCCAGTCGAAGGTCATCTGGGAAACTCATCGCGCATGACCGGACGCGGTGGTGGGGTCCGGGACCGGACGCGGTGGTCAACAACGACGCGTCCGGTCGAGCGTCCGGTCACAGGTCTAAGAGAAAGTCTTCGGGATGACCGGACGCACTGGTGGTCGCCGGGACCGGACGTAGTGGTGAAGCAGCACCACGTCCGGTTCAGCATCCGGTCCAGCGTCCGGTCACTGTTTAACGCCTTTCTTCAATCCGATCTTCGACGCGACTTCTTCCAATCAAGTTCCAATTCAAAGAGACTCAAATAAACACCAATTAGAACATGATATGAGTGACCTCACTCAAACCCTCAAGTTTTTCAAAATAATTTGCCTTAGGCTAGTATTATTTTTAGGAAAATAGGCAATAAACACCTGAGGAGCAACGTATGGCCATGCAATAGAGTTTATGAACCCTTAGGAGCGTCAAATGCTCTCTCTATTCATGGACGAACACAGAGGTTGCTCAAAGACAAACCAAAAAGAAACGACAAAGCAACAACCATGCATATGCAATGCAAGACAAGTAAGAAAAACTAGGTTGCTTGTCAAGTTTGATCCACGGTTAGGCTTCTTCACTCCTCCAAAGGAGGGTTATCGTAACCGTGTTAGACAAGCCCTAGATGCATTGCGGGGAATTAAACATGTCATATAATACAATGCAATGCAAGGGACAACACAAGCTTATTTTTTAAAGTTACTAGAGTCAAGCACATTAAGTTCACTTCTCAACCTACAAAAGGTAGCCTCATCCAAAGGTTTAGTGAAGATATCCGCTAATTGATTTTCATTTCTTACACCTTCTAGTGATATATCATTTTTAGCAACATGATCTCTTAGAAAGTGGTGGCGGATATCAATGTGCTTGGTGCGTGAGTGTTGTACTAGATTATTAGCAATTTTAACGGCACTTTCGTTGTCACACAAAAGTGGCACCTTTTCAAGAACAACTCCATAGTCTAGGAGGGTTTGTTTCATATATAAGATTTGTGCACAACAAGCCCCCGCGGCAATGTATTCCGCCTCGGCGGTGGACAAAGCCACACTATTTTGGTTCTTAGATGACCAAGATACTAAAGACCTCCCAAGCAAATGGCACCCTCCGGATGTGCTTTTTCTATCAATTTTGCAACCGGCATAATCCGAATCGGAATAGCCAACTAGTTGGAATCTAGCTCCTTTGGGATACCAAAGACCAATGCTTGGGGTGTGCTTAAGATATCTTAAAATTCTTTTTACGGCACTTAAGTGGGGTTCTTTAGGGCACGCTTGAAAACGAGCACATATGCACACACTAAACATGATATCGGGCCTAGATGTGGTAAGGTACAATAAGCTACCAATCATAGAACGGTAGAGAGTTTGATCAACCGATTTACCTCCCTCATCTAGGTCGAGATGTCCATTAGATGGCATTGGGGTCTTGATTGGCTTACACTCTTCCATCTTGAATCTCTTGAGAAGATCCTTGGTATACTTTTCTTGAGAGATGAAAATCCCTTCTCTCATTTGCTTGACTTGAAAACCAAGGAAGAATGTGAGCTCACCAATCATAGACATCTCGAACTCCTTTGACATCAATTCACCAAATTCCTTGCAATAATCTTCATTTGTTGATCCGAAGATGATATCATCAATATAGACTTGACAAATGAAGATCTCCCCATTAAGCTTCTTGGTGAATAGTGTGGTGTCGACCTTCCCAATGGTGAAGCCCTTCTCAATGAGGAAGTCCCGAAGGCGCTCATACCACGCTCTAGGGTCTTGCTTGAGCCCATATAGCGCCTTGGACAACCTATAAACATGATTAGGATATCTAGGGTCTTCAAATCCGGAAGGTTGATCAATATAGACTAGTTCATTTATGAAGCCATTTAAGAATGCACTTTTCACATCCATTTGATATAGTTTCATATCATGATGTGATGCATATGCAAGAAGGATACGAATGGCTTCAAGTCTTGCAACGGGTGCAAAGGTCTCTCCAAAATCAAGACCTTCAACTTGAGAGAACCCCTTTACAACTAGTCTTGCCTTGTTCCTCACTACTATGCCTTGGTCATCTTGCTTGTTGCGGAACACCCACTTGGTTCCAATGACTCTTGCACCTTTTGGATGCTCTTCAAGTGTTCAAACTTGATTGCGGGTGAAGTTGTTCAATTCTTCATGCATAGCATTCACCCAATCCGGATCTTGAAGAGCTTCTTCTATATTCTTAGGTTCAACACAAGAGACAAAAGAGTGATGTTCAACAAAAGAAGCAAGCTTTTGAGATCGAGTCATTACACCCTTTGTAGGACTCCATATGATGAGATCTTGTGGATGTGCTTGAAGTAGAGGCGAGTTTCTTCTATCAACCACTTGAGGAGAGGGTTGGGGAGCATCAACATCTTGAGCTTGTGTCTCGGTTTGTTCATGAGAGACATGAGTATCTTTATTTTCAACTGTCTCATCCTTATCATCATCTTGAGGCACTATGATGAAGATGGTGGATCGACAATTTGTACATCGTCTTCATCATCTTCTGGCTTGATGTCTCCCACCAGCATGTTCTTCATTGCCTCCCTCAATGGTTCATCACCTACATCATCACAATTCTCAATTACTCCTTGAGAGCCGTTAGATTCATCAAATTCCACATCATATGTTTCTTCAACCAAACCGGTGGCATGGTTAAATACTCTATATGTTTTGGACTTTGATGAGTAACTAACAAGAAAACCAATATCACAACGTCTTTGAAACTTCCCTAGGTGTTGACACTTCTTGTAGATGTAGCATTTGCAACCAAACACCCGGAAGAACGAGACGTCTGGCTTCTTCCCATTTAGCAACTCATAGGGGGTCTTGCCAAGAAACTTTTGTAGGAAGAGGCGATTTGAAGCATAGCATGCGGTGTTGATTGCCTCGGCCCACAATTTTTTTGAAGTGTTGTACTCATCTAACATTGTTCTTGCAAGGGTGATCAAAGTCTGGTTCTTTCTCTTAACTACACCATTTTGTTGAGGAGTGTAGGTTGATGAAACTTCATGCTTGATTCCAATCTCATCACAATAAGCTTCAATGTTTGTGTTGTCAAACTCTTTCCCATTGTCACTTCTAATCTTCTTTATCTTGACTTCAAATTCATTTTGAGCTCTCTTTGTAAACTTCTTGAAGCAATTTGCCACTTCGGATTTGTCATGAAGGAAGAAAGTCCAAGTGTATCTTGAGTAGTCATCCACAATCATAAGACAATAGAGATTTCCACCCAAGCTCTTGTAAGTTGTAGGACCAAACAAATCCATGTGTAGAAGTTCTAGCACTCTTGAAGTTGACATGTAAGCTTTGGTTGGATGAGTGTTTGCAACTTGTTTACCGGCTTGACATGCACTACAAGGTTTGTCCTTTTCAAACTTTACATCCTTCAAGCCTCTCACTAATTCTTTCTTCAATAGCTTGTTGAGAGTGTTCATTCCAACATGAGCAAGCCTCATATGCCAAAGCCACCCAAGTGAGGTCTTGGTGAACAAGCATGTCATCAAGTTTGCATCTTCGGAGGTGAAGTCAACAAGATAAAGATTGTTGTATCTAAAGCCTTTGAATATCATTTGCTTGTCATCTATCTTTGAAACTACCACTTCATTTGGTGTGAACAAGCATTGGTAGCCAAGGTCACAAAGTTGCCCAACGGATAACAAGTTAAAACTTAATGAAGCAACATAGAGCACATTTGAGAGAGAGTGATCATTTGATATTGCAATCTTGCCTATACCCTTGACTTTGCTCTTTGAATTATCTCCAAATGTGATCTTCTCTTGACATACCCCATTCTCTTCAAGTGAGGTGAACATATGAGGATCACCGGTCATATGTTGAGTGCAACCACTATCAATAACCCAATGAGATCCACCGGTCTTGTAGTTCACCTACACACAAGAGATCAAGCTTTTTGTTTAGGGACCCAAACTTGAGAGGGACCCTTGACTTTATCTACTAGTGACTTGGCAACCCATATTTTCTTAGGCCTATTCTTGTTTGGGGGACCCAAGAACATAACTTTCATATTTCCACTTGAATCTTTTCTAAGCATGTAATGAGCATTGAAGGCAAATGGTCTAGCATGCTTGGGCAAGGGTTATGGTGGTGGAGTTTTGCACTCATAAGCAAAATGGCCTTCTTGTCCACACTCAACACATCTATTTGGCTTGGGCTTTGACTTGCTTTGTTGTTGTTGAACTTTAGCCTTCTTCTCTTGATTTGCCAAGTAACCAATGCCACTTCTATCCATCTTCATGATGGTGTTCATGAGTAGCTCACTTTACAAATGTTGGCCTCTTGTGAACTTGCTTAGGCCATTCTTGAGATGCTCTTTCTCTTGCTTGAACTTTTTGTTCTCTTCAATAAGTGACTCATTTGAAGCTTGCTTCTCAAGAGCCATCAACCCTTTTAGCTTCTCGTTCTCATTTGCAAGCATCTCATTCTCACTCTTGATCTTGGCATAATCATCATAGTTGTTGGACTCAACCACACTCTTGCCTTTGTCACTAGAGCCTTGCTCAATGCTTTCAATGATCAAGTCATCACATGATGTAGCTATATCAATCTTAACAACTTGGTTAGTAGCATCATGTGTCTCAAGAGAAAGCTCATTAGCAACAACAAGACTATCATAATTGATTTTCAATGTGGTGTATTTGTCTTTTAGCGAGTTGTGCCTAGTGTTGAGCTCATCATGCTTCTTCTCAAGTTTATCATGTTCATCTCTAAGCTCTTTGTTAGAAGTTTTGAGCTCCTTGAGAGTAGAAGACATAATTTCATTTTGATCTTTGAGCTCATCACTAGTCTTTTGTGCATTCTCGAGCTTAGATGAGAGTGAGTCATTTTTATTTTGGAGCTCATCATTTTCATTTCTAGTTCTTCTTATGACTTTAGAGTATTTGTTCAACAATTTTACAAGTTCATCATAAGAAGGTGCATCATATTCATCATCACTATCACTATCATCATCATCACTATCATTGTTTTGTATCTTTCGTTCACCCTTGGCCATAAGGCATAGGTGAGTAGTGGACGATGATGGTGAAGATGGCGGTGAAGGTGGTGATGAAGATATCGGTGAAGATGATGATGGCCCAATCACAAATGCGGCAACCTTCTCTTTCTCATCATCGCTCTCATCACCGGATGACTCATATGATGATTCAATGTCGGTAAGCCAATCACCAACAATGTAGGCTTTGCCTCCCTTCTTCTTCTTGTAAAATTCTTTTCTCTTGCCATCCTTCTTCTTGTATGACTTGTTCTTTTTCTTCTCATCTTCTTCATCACTTGAATCATTTTTCTTGCCCTTGTTCTTGTTCTTGTACTTGTCTTTTGGAGGCTTAGGGCATTGATGAGCTAAGTGGCCAAGTTCACCACAATTGCAACAATCCATCTCGGATGTGGGCTTCCTTTTGCTACTAGTGAAGAACTTATTCTTCTTTCCATCGAACTTGATGCCACTCTTGTTGAGCTTCTTTAGCATCTTGGTAGTCTTTCTCACCATGAGTGTAAGTGATGCATCATCAATATCACTTTCACTTAAGCTTTCTTGCACCATCATGGCTTGGCCCTTCTTCTTCTTCTTGTCATGGCTAGCTTTGAAGGCCAAGTCCTTCTTCTTGGAAGATGATGAGCCCTCTTCCGGAGTGATGTGCATGTACATCTCATATGCATTGATCTTTCCCAATACTTGTGTCAGTGTTGCGGTGGAGAGATCACTTTGATGAAGCACGGTAACAATGTGACCATACTTCTCAACAGGAAGAACGCTCAAGATCCTTCTTGTAACATCCGATTGACTTATTTGGGTGAGCCCAAGAGCATTGAGATCCTCTACAAGAATATTCAATCGAGTGTACATGTCATTAGCACTTTCTTTAGGAAGTATCTCAAAAGAATTAATTTTCTTTAAAGCAATATGATAGTGTTCCTCACGCTCACTCTTGGTTCCCTCATGGAGAGCACAAAGGTTTTCCCACAATTCATGAGCGTTTTTTGCATTACGCACACGATTGAAGATATCCTTGCCTAGGCCCCGGTAGAGTGCATTTTTGGCCTTTGCATTCCACCGGTCGTACTTCTCCTCGTCACCACTTGGGTTGGCGGGATCCTTGATAGCGGGAAGCCCTTCGGTGGTGGCTCTAAGACACCCAACATCTATGGCTTCGAGGTACGCCTCCATGCGGATTTTCTAATATGGAAAATCATCTCCCTCAAAGATGGGAGGTGGTCCTTCCCCGTTAGACATCTTGCTCTAGGCGGTGAAGCCTAATTTAGGAGCAACTCGGCTCCGATACCAATTGAAAGGATCAAGATGCCCAAGAGGGGGGTGAATTGGGCTTTTCTAAAAATTAATTGCAAGAATTAAATCCTACAAGCCAAAGTTCACCCCTAGTGCCTACTTGTGTTCCTTGTGATTCTATCGGTAAAAAGTTTTGCACTCTAAGTTCCAATTCTAGTCTAGCATGGCAATTCTAGGAAAGTAAACCAAGCAATGAAAGTAATACGAGAAAGTAAATGCTTGAAAGTAAGGGTAAGGAACACGGCGATGTTTTCCCGAGGTATCGGAGAGTCGTCACTCCCCACTAGTTCTCGTTGGAGCACCCGCGCAAGGGTGTAGCTCCCCCTTGATCCGCGCAAGGATCAAGTGCTATCTATGGGCTGATTCTTTGACACTCCGTCGCGGTAAATCGCCCAAAACCGCTCACAAGATGAGTTGGGTCATCCACAAGCTCCGCCGGATGATCACCAAACTCCCAATCACCACCAAGCCGTCTAGGTGATGGCGATCACCAAGAGTAACAAGCTAGAACTCTCACTTGACCACAACGAGTCTAATGAGAAGATGGATGCACACTTGCTACTCTCTAGTCACTAATGAGGGATTCTCAAACTTTGATTCTCAAATCACTACCCTCACTAGAGCTCTTGCACTCCCTTGCACTTGAAAGGTGTTTCTCAGCTGAATAAATGAGCAAGAGACCTCTAAAAGAGGTGGAGGGGATGTATTTATACACCCCACAGTCAAATCCAACCGTTACCTGCCAACTCAGCAAAATACGCACTGACCGGACGCGCCGGTCGACGTGACCGGACGCGCCGGTCGAACGTAACGGTCGAAAAACTGAACAACATTGCTGAGTGACCGGACGCGTCCGATCGTGCAAGGTCCTTACTGTACTTTGACCTGACGCTCGACCGCGTCCGATCAGTGATGACCGGACGCGTCCGGTCAGCAAAGTACCTTACTGGAACGTGACCGGACACGTCCGATCACTTCCCAGTCGCGTCCGATTAGATGTTTTACCCTCTGAGACACGTGTCAGCATGATCACCGCGTCCGGTTATCGCAAGATCCGCGTCCGGTCAACCGAGCTGAAACGCAGTAACTGTTAGTACTGACCGGACGCGTCCGGTCAAGGGAAAACGGCTCAAACGACTTCGAAACGCGACGCAACTTGAACCAAGTTGCTTCCAACTGAACTTTGAGCTTTTCTTGAGCTACCTAGTGCTAAGTTTGACAAGTGTGCACCACACCTAAACAAAAGACTCACCTAGGTCAAGCTACTCGCGCATGCCCCCCTTTATAGTACGGCCAAAGGAAAAAAAACGAAGATCCTAACGACTATTCCGAATGTAACTCAACACCTTGACATCCGGAACTAACCGTTCTTAATCTTGTCGTTGATCCTTTGAAAACCGAAACGATTTCCATCAAGGGACATGAATACCATAGTGCCCAAAGCAGTTATCAACCCCATGACCTAACTTACCAAAGTTTCTGCAAAACACACGTTAATCATGGTAATAATGTGTTGTCATCAATTGCCAAAACCAACTCTCGGGGTTTAGATGCTTTCAGGAGCACCTAGAGGCTAGCAGAGTTCAAGATGGTTGCAAGTGACTCTAATTTCCTGGCCGCCTATCTTTTTCTTCTGATTACTCTTAGCTTGCTTTTGTGCACTTGGATTGATATTCTATGGAGCACTTGCTGGTTTGGATAGTTTTTCATGCTAGAAGTGTGTTTGTCATGTAAACTATGATCGGCAATTAAGCAGTAGTCTTCGTTGTATTTTTATTCCCATGTATAAACCAGCTAGCAAATCATTCTTAAAAAATTCTCGCAGCAACACGCAGGGAATCACCTAGTTTTGTTACATTCCAGAGACGTCCCAATTTATTATTCATTGATCTAATAGCTCAGCATTCTATATACTATTGGCCCTCGCATCCGGAAGCAAACCAGCCCATTCCTGAATCCTGACCACCCAGTGATCACAGATTCACCCCGCTCAGCAGTCAGCACGTACAGCGCTGATGACCGCGACAATTGAGAACTGACAAGCCTCCCTCGATCCCTGCTGTTACGCGATGTGCCAATACTGATACGCCATTTTTTCAAAAACAATGATACAGGGGCATGCAAATGCCAAATCTGTTATATATAGCAAAATATAAATGGCTCCGTATCATATGCAAACCACCATACTTGTGCAAACTTTGCAAACTAATGATTTGGACCCCATGATGCTCATCCGAAGACTGTGGAGAGAGGTGGGACTTTTTTACATTTAACAGCCTGCCAGGTACTAGTAATTGTGTTTTATTTTCCAAATGACCCCCCTAATCGCCCGATGCTCCAGTAGAATCGAAGCCCCCTAATCGCTCCAGTCTTGTCGAAGTCAGCCGCCGCCGGTCCATCTTCATATCATATGCGTTGCGCGTCTCTTCGACTCTACTGCCGCCGCCGCTCCTCGTCATGACTCACCGGCTGACGGACTCGAAGATGCTGCCCACGAACGCCGCCCCGATGCTGCCCACGGTTGCGCACTGCCCCGATGCAGGTTCGTTTCTGCCCTCCTATAAGACTGTTGTCTTGACTTTCATCTTGAGTAGGATCATTGCTAACGTCCCTGCATGCCGCGGATGGTGAACCTGCAGTCGTCGTTGATTCTGCGTCCTTTGAGGCCACCAGCATGGATAATGCCGGCATGACCATCATGGACGTCGATGCCGGAGTTGGAGCCTACCTTGAAGAACCAAGCACACCACGGGCAACCTCTTCTCCTAATATAGCAGATAGTTGCAAAGAACATTCGAAGCCTATGGTTGGAATGACATTTGATACACTCACAGACGTGGAGAATTTTTACAAGGACTACGCAACAAGTTTGAAGATCTTATCCAGATGGCCAAAAACTCTGAACAAGGAATGAAATTTTTATATTCTAGTTTAGCAAACCTTGTAGAACCTCTTCAAAATATCATTCCGGCTACTACAGTTAATAAACAAGATGAGTTTGAAGCATTCCTTGGTGGCAAAATCCCACAAGAAGTGGAGATACATCCACCAAATGATATCAACTCCAGAGGGCGATGCAAAAGAATTAAAAAGGGCAAGGAGAAGAAGGCACCAAGAAAACGGATGTGTGGAAAATGCAAGCAATTAGTGGATCATGACGCCCGTAATTGCCCAAACAATGTCGTTGGCTGATATTTCAAGTTTGTGTAACCTTTTAAGACAATTTGGAATGCTTACTTTTATTTCAAGTTCATAGTCCTCCATTCTGAACTGTTACTGTCTATGCAATCTAAATATTTTTGTACTAGTGCTCTTTTTTTTTTGATCGGTCAACGGGGGGGAGAGAATCCCCACCTGAGTTTCATTGATCATTTGGCTCTTGAAAGCCTGATAGTACAAATACATGTTTTACAGGGTTTTCAGGCATAGCATTGCGCACAAATCGCGCTCCCTGACGAAACCGAAAACGAAACATAAAGAGGAAAACAAACAAACTCCCATGGTAAGCATGCAGTTGTACACCAAGCAACACCACCACCAGCGGCTGAGCTCCGGCGACCTCCACTCCCACAGCGACTGTGAAGCTTCGAGTCAACTAACAGACGACAGTCGTGATTACAATGTCTTTAAAGCACATCCAGGCCCCAATTGACGCCCGCCAACGCCCATTACCCAACCTTTGGAGGGGGGATGGTGGCAGCGGTGGAAACCACCCGGCATTTGATGTTCTGACACCATTAAGTAATGGTGACATCCTCCAGCACATCCGGACCGGCATTTGATATTCTGGCACCCATCTAATGGTGACATCCTCCGACACATCCGGGCCCACGTACCACCATCCAACGCCGTCCGCGGAGAGGACAATGGAGGGAGGGCCGTCAAAAGAGGCGCGAGGAGATCCAAGAGAGGGGATCATGGTCTCGTTACCGGCATTTGATGAGACAAGGCAATCAAGGATCATGGAGAATGGCAAAGCTAAGACACTGGCAGCTGGTTAGAAAGCCAAAAGGCAACAACAACACCAAGGGGGAGAAGAAAACAGAAGGCACGAAGTGGAGGAGGGGGAGCTAGAGAGCCGACCACGGTGGACTGCAGGCGTGCTTTTGTATCGATGCCTTCAGGAAGGGAATGACGCCCACAGGCACCATCATCGATGTAATAGCACCAGGCTCGTAAGGGCTTTCGCCCCGAGGCCTGCAGACGGCGAGCCAAGGCCGGGGAAGAGTGGCCAACCGGGGCTGGGGGAGGCAACGTGGAGTGCTCCAATGGCGCCTTCAGGAAGGGGACTGACGGCCGTAGCCGCCATCGTCAATGTGAGAGCACTGAGAGGGATTCATCCGGGGGATGCTGCCCCGTGCCCGCCCGATTGCAAAATCTCCCCAAAGAGGCAGATCAGGTCCCAGCGGCGCTCAGACACCGCTCCACGGGCGCACAGCCCCGCCGCCGGCAAGCCCGCGGCCAAACTGTGCGCCCATGTCGCTGCTGGCCCCTGCAAACGCAAAAGAAGAATACGGGTACGCTGCCCCGCCGCCGACATGCCGCGGCCGAACTGCACGCCCTACGCCTTCTCCGCTGCAGAGCTTTCAAGAATGAGAGCCATACCTCGCCGGCACGCCCCGCCGTTTGAGCCCTCGACAGCCCGTACAAGGCGGCAGGGGATCCGGTGCTAGCGAGGCAGGGACCAGGGGCCAAGGCAAGGGCGCCATGCTCAGAACGGAGCTCATGCATGGAGCAGCGCCGCTGGCCAGCAGCCCCGTCCACCAGCAGCCGGCCGTAGCACGCAGGCGTGCAACCCCGGCCACCAGCAGACGCCCGAGGCGGACAGGCGAGCGGCCGAGCAAGGCCGCTGCCGCCCCATGGCCTTGGCCAGCCCCAGAGTTCGGCGCCCATCCACGCCGTAGAACGCCGTTAGGCGCCGACCGCCGGCATCGGCCAGGAGCCACTGCGCCTTCCGTGGTCCGTACCGCGCCACACAAAGCACAGCCTCCCACCGGTGGGCGACGCGGCCTCCATCGCACGCTGCTGCTCACGCTCGAGCAGGTGGCGCCATATCTGGCCATCAGGGGGCTGGATACGACTCGCGGCAACCAGGTGTCGGCCATGGAGGCCACGCCTAGCGGGCGGCCGTGCAGTCAAATCCGGGGCGGGGCTCGCTGGATCCGGCCACAGGGGAGGTGGATCCGGCGCGTCACCGGCCAACTAGCTCGCCGCCGGCCATGGAGCTGCCGCAGAGACGGGACGACAAGAGAAAGGAGACGAGAAGAGGGAGGAGGTGGTGCTGCAGAGGGGAGCCTTGTTGGGCGCCTCCGCTGGCCGCCGCCACCGCTAGCTGGGTGCGGCAGCGGCGGCCGGAGAGCACGCGCGGCGAGGGCCTTGGCGGCGGTGGCTAGGTCGCCCCCCGGTCGCCCGTACGGACGACGCGGGGAGGCAGACTTATCTCCGGGTCCATGCCTACTAGTGCTCTTTTTGTACTAGTGCTGTCATATGCGATTGCATGCTACAATCAGTTTTGCTACAATGCATGATCATTCCTAGTGTTAATAGCTTCATGCTTTCTGAAAGTATCCTGTGTGTTTTGCTTTTCAGAAACAGAACCACTGTCAGTGTACTCTGAATTTGTTTGTCACTGTACTCTGAATTTGTTTGCTTGATACAGGAAGACTCTGAATTTGTTTGCTTGATACAGGAAGCATTCAGTAAACCAATCAGAAAACAAAGATGAAGTATAACTCTATGAAAAAGAAAACAAATAATCGAACACATCCTTTTGTTCAGCACCGAGCAGGGCAACTGAGATACACTTCTTACATGGCTACATCAACGTTGAATGTAGCAATGAATCCATGCACACAGCACATAATTCTGAACACATGCTGAAATCAATTTTATTTCAATCTTCAGAACACAGAATTCACAGGGTTACATCCTTTTGTTCAGGCATTACACATAGAAGACACAATTGCCATTAGCATTACACAGATCACCAACTCGAGTCCTGCAAACAGATCACCAAAACAACACTGAGCCCTGCACTTTCAGGCATTACACACAGAAGGCGCAACTCGAGCACTGAAACAGGCAGCACTGAAACAGGAAACACAGCTCTGAGCATGGCCGGGCAGCCTCCGACACGGCGTCGTGGCGGGCGAGGTTGATCCTGGTCGTGGCAGGCGAGGTGGAGGTGGGTCGCGTGGCCCAGCGCGGAGCAGCCTGGTAATGGACCGCGGCGTCGGGGTACAGTTGAAGGAGAGGTGGGTCGCCGTGGCCCAGCGCGGCGCAGCCTGTGAGCGGTCGGCGTGAGCGGGCCGGCGGAGGGCAAGAGCGCAAGGGGGCGGCTCCTCCAGGGGTGCTTCTGCAGGGCGGCTCCTCCGGCAGCCACCTGGCGGAGGACTCGCGGCGCAGGAGAGGCGGCGGCCGACGTGAGCGGGCCGGTGGAGGGGGCCCGCGCAAGGGGGCGGCTCCTCTCCGGGGCGCTCCTCCTCCGGGGGCGCTTCTCCTCTGGCCGCCTGGAACGGAGGAGCGACGGGCGAGAAGAAAGAGCGACGGGGAAAGAAAGATGGGGTCGCGACGGGGGGAAAGGAAGACGGGATCTTTTTTGCAAAACGGACTAAGGGCTGGCGGGCGTTTAATCGTAAAATTACCCCACCTCTCTCCGTAGCCACTGGATCTCAGATGGATGGTTTGAAACGGAAGTTTCCAAGGTTGCACAGTAACCTTGGTTTGCATACGATACGGAGCCAATATAATTGCATACAAAATTCGTAAACATTGCTAAAAAGATTTGTAAATACTTGATACTGGCTAATTATTGGTAATAATTGTCTTCAGATATTCTTCATCATACGTACTCCCTTCATTCCAAATGGTAAGTCATTTTGTCCTTTTAGATAGGTAGTTTTTAGTTTTACAATGCACCTAAATATATGCTCAATGAGATAATATATGCTCCACAGCACTTAAGCTGGCAAAGTTTTTGCTGTTCTTGTTCATTAACAACGAACGAACAATGTGAAATGCAGAAACAGCAGATCCCACCATGGAAAGTTTAGCTGACTTCATTCTGCCTACAAAACTTCTCATGAACTGCACAATGACCATGTAAGTTTATAGAACCTCGTAGTAACACAACAAGCAGAACCAACTACATAGAGAATCAGGGGGATACGGCGACGAACGACCGGAGTAGCTGCAAAACAATAGCATACACAAGCCAGCTGCTCCCTGGAAAGTTTTACCAGTTACAATCGATGTCTCATCATGTAAAACAAACTGTAAAATCCAGCACGGCTTCTTCAACCAGCTCGTCCATTACTCCCCCTTCGAGTTCCTCAGTGATGTCAACCACCTGCGCCATCATCAGTTTCACCCACCCTCTTGCTTCCACCTCCTGCTTCACAATTCTGTCCAATATGATCCCAGCATTATCTCTCTTGCTCACCACAAACATCCGTGCCCCGTATATCCAGTCCTTCAGGATACTCCAGACTTCTACACCCAGATCAAGAGATGAGGTGCCT
The DNA here is from genome assembly GCA_038087645.1 of Saccharum hybrid cultivar R570. NCBI lineage: Eukaryota > Viridiplantae > Streptophyta > Magnoliopsida > Poales > Poaceae > Saccharum > Saccharum hybrid cultivar. Next base: position 7,881,450 of record JAQSUU010000198.1, read on the forward strand.
CCCCATGTCCTGGAGTGTCTTTTACTCCATGGGAATGCGCTCAGTAAGGTGTTCTCGCCGATCTCGATAAGAGCAACATTCACGCAGTCAAAAAGAAGCCTTCTGTATGAACCTTTCTCCTGCAGCTCCGATACTTTGTTGCACAGTACCGGGTCAAGAGGGAGGTCAGGTAAATGCCAACCGGTGAAAACCATACATGATTGTGAAGTGCCTAATCCAGCTGATGACATTATATTTTGCACAAGGACATGGCATTCTGACTCATCATCATCTACATCAGGGAGACGAGAACTCGGCCTTGGGTTACAAAGTGACTGTGACTCTGAGGCGGTGTCATCCCACGATAAGAAACGGGCAACAGTTTCAATTGGTGAAGATCTTGATACTGCTTCACAGAATAAATCAGAAACAATCAACATATAAACCAGATTGAGTAATGGAGAGATTTGATACAGAAAAACAAGACTTACTCGCATTCTTGGAAGTAGTTAATCCAGGTGTTTCAGGTTCATTACAACTGCTATCTTCAGAGGGTGCATCAAGAACTGAGGTAGGGCTTGGTTGATCACGGTTACTATTTAGGCATTTATTTACTCCTAGTTTATCCAGGTTTCTGGTTGAACTGTCCAATGATACAGAAGCACCAGAAGTTGTTCTCTGCAATGCAATTTCTTATCAGTTGTTTTGAGGCCAAGAAGTTTGGAATGCAGTGATATAGTTCTTATGCAGGAATAAACAGGTAGCCATAAGTCAAGAAACTCAACAGAAAAGGCACTCCAATAATGTGGTATGTTTCTTATGCAAGAACAGAAGAATATAACATTGTGCTCCCTCTGTTCCAAATTATAAGACGTTTTGGCTTTTCTAGATATGTAGCTTTTGTGTCTAGATACATAGAGAAATCAAAATGTCTTATAATTTGGAATGGATGGAGTATTAAACTTGCATGATATTGAGAAATGCTTACATCTGATGTGCTAGTTGATATTTGTGTCGAAAAACTATCAAATCTGTCCTCACAATGCATCGCTTTCTCAATGGCATCCATTTCATGATTGCAATCCTGTCTACTATGAATAATACAACGTTCAAGCCTCTCAGCAAAGCAATCAGATGGATGATAAATGGACATCTGCCTTCTTGGCCTTTTACTTTTAGACGAGAAAAAATCTGAAACTCTTCCCTTGAAAGCTGATTTTCCTTTATTTGACACAACAGCCACTTTCAGTTTGCGGCTCTCAGGATTTGAAGCTTGCACATTCACCACCATGTTTTCAGAAGTGGATGAAATCACTGGAACAGATTTTGATCTTGGCAATTTCCTAGAGGACACCCCATTGTCATCATTCTTTCTAGAAGTAGTTACATTTGAAGAACATGTAGTCATTTCATTTTCCAGGCCACATGACTGGTTACTGGAAACAGAAAACATCCCAGTTGTGGCCTCATCTTCCTTTGCTTCCTTAATGGAGAGCATCTCACCCAACGTGCATTTTCTCCTCGACAGTTGCACTTGACTCGTCTCATTGCAGCTAACCATTGACCATCGCTCTGAAAGCTGTTTTTTGGCCTCTATGATTACTGATGACTCAGAAAAGTGGGAGATTCTGCTGAAGGATGAGCTTGGGCATTGACCTTCATATCTTCTTATGTAATTCCATGAATGTTTTGACAGAGGGCTACCTCCCTCGGAGTCACTGAGGGTATCACCATCTTCAATATAGTTGATTTCAGAACCACTGGTATAATCAACTTCTGAATCACTGAATGAGCTTTCATCTCCCCCATATCCATTTGAGTATGCAGAAGATAATAAAGAGTCATCTCTTTGGTGACATCCATCTTGCCGGCACTGCATGATACCATGCACTAGTCCTGCAGATCCTATGGATGCCTGGTTATCATCTAATGATCCATTGAGACTGTTACGGATAGTTAACTGAAATGAAGTTGCCCTGGAAGTCAGCTTTGCCTTTGATATACCAGGCTTCCCTGTGGTAGGCCTCAAAAGTACTATTCTACTTGGCTGGGAAGGTATCTCTTCCTTTGGACTAGGAATTTGATGGAACCTTCTCATGTTCAATACATTTTGCTTACCAATTTCTGCCTTGGATAGTCTTATGCCATTAATATCAACAGATCTAATTGGTTTCAGCACTGTAATGCGTTTGGTCTGAGGCGGTGCTCGGTTTGCGTGAAGCCCACTCGACTGTCTTGAGAAAGTGGGGTTATGTTCTTCAGGAAATTCAAGAAATAAATCTCTATTTGAACATGGAAAAACAAGAGCTTCAGGTAACTCCTTTGTACAAAGGAGCTTCTCTTCAATGGCAAAGTGTTCTGGTTCCACGATCTTGTCTTGTGCAATATCTAATTGCTTACTCTTGTTCTCCAAACACCATCCTTTCTGTGAAGTTCGATCATGAAAATAGCCTGTTCTTGATTGTCCTTCCGATACTTCATAAACATCATTGTATTCAATTTTTTCATGACAGGATTGGTCATTTTGTGTCTTCAACATTATGAACTGATGGCATTCTTTTAAGGTGTTGTTTGTGGCATTTAAATCTCTACTCAAGTCACTTACGGTATGGTGTACAATTGGTTCTTTAGTAGGTAAATCCTCCTCAAGACCCATTAATCTGGCAATGACACTTGGAGGTCTTCTCTTTGACTCCGCTTCTTTAGACATCTCCTTCTCTAATAACATTTTTAATGATGTTGCATTAGATTTTCTGCTTGAAGAATTGTTATCAGCACCCTGTAGATAAACCCATAATATCAAAAACAATAATCAAGACAAAAATCAATTGTATATATTATTTTTCCTCAGGCCCTTCAGGAGAATATAATACCATAAATTTTTCTATTAGCACTAACTGATAGCTAATCTTTACATGTAGGGATATATATTTCCCTTTCTTTTTATTTTCAAATTGTATCATATCGAAAGGTCCCTACAGTCCTTATCAAATGACATTCACCAATATAAGTGTGAGGGAACAAAATTCTAAAATAAATTTTGTATATGACACTCACAAGTTTTTCCTCGACAGGATTGGTAGTTTTCTTCAATTCTGAGATGATTCTTTGAACTGATAATCCTGAGAGGAGAAATATTGAATAAGGTATTTTGATGTAAATGATACAAAGTAAAAGGTTAGTGCCTGGATAAACTTGACTTATAACATAAACCAAGCAATAAAAAAACAGGAATGGCAGAACAAATATTGTTTTGTCATTATCTGAAAACACAAGAAGGTATAGTACTACAATCCACTACTTGTTGAATACAATACAATATCATCTATGATTTATCCCAACATAAAGCAGAATGATGACATTTTTTATACAGCAATCCTGCCAGGTCTTATTCACAATTAATCCCATGATTATTTTGTAAAAGTAACCCCCCACCATTACATCCAAATGTCACAAAAATACAAAAGTAACACAATAAATATAGGACCTACTCAAGAAGCGCCCAAAAGAGATTATAAGTGATACAAACCATCTCCACGAGCTTGATCAATTACTGGCTTTACTTCAGACATTCTGGTACACAGTTCAAAGTTCAAACAAATTTATCAATTTCTCCTGATAAAAGGTGGCTCACCCAGCTTAAAACAATCCATTTGTAACATGGAATCCTGAAAAGCAAACAAAAAGATGTGAAACTCCATGAACCATATGTGAGTTGTATGACTAAAACCAGGTAAATTAACCATACGATCAGACCACAACCCTTGTTAGGTGGCTAGGTAAACTCTAAGAGCAGGAAATTTTCAGTAGAATAGTGGCCAACTAGCACTAACATAGTAACACTCGAGAGGAATGGATAACTGCAATGAATATATTTCAGGAGGCTCTTAGCATCTAAAGCCTTTAGGATTTAAATGTAAGGGATACTAGATACAAAAGGTCTGTTGCCATTACTGTAGGAAGATGCTTGTTGGGAAAATTTCAAGAGACATATGAACATTTTGCAGGCACTTAGCCAGATTAGTGCAAAAGAGAAGCACAGTTTATGGCCTCTTCTTGTCCAACTTTACTTACATGAAAAGAAAATCAGCACAGAGAACTAAAATATTCGAGGTGGACAGAGCAGCACTTGGCAGTATGGAATAGTGACAGTCTAGCAGAGTGGCGGATAAAAGGACAAAACAAAAGCAAGTCCAAAGAGCCAATGAACACAAGTAACAACGATATGGACGCATAAGGACATGACATTAACGAGTTTGTACGTACTTCCAAAAGGAATCTTGCAGAAAAGACAACAATCTCTGAAAAACTGCATTTTTGTCAGGTAATAGAAGGCAGAATGGCAATAAGAGTGACCTGAAAAATACCAATCAAGATTCAAGAGCACAGATTTCGAATGTTTTACACTTACTCAGATCAGACAAGTGTGAAAACTAAAACATGAATTGGCACAGAATAACTGTGAAGCCATGGACAACCAAAATAATGCCAAGATTTACAGATGACAGAGGAATCTCTGCAGTCTGCACCAACACCATCCTTAAAGGCTCCGGATTTTCTCTGGAAGTCTCGTCAGCACCTTGAATCTTGACAGTGTAATCCAGGAAAAGAAAAGGGCAATGATGTTGTGATAAAGTAGAGGGCATGCACTCTACGTTGAATAAAATATGCAATCAAGAATGAGAATAACGAGATGTTTAGGTATGTACGTCTCCACATGTGCCCTGAAACCGAGACAATTCCTCCATGCAGCAATGCTGCAGTGTCTACAGATTAAAATACACCATGAACCATAAACTTTGTCTTGGTTTGCTCATTCCTGACTCTTAGGCCCAGTTTGGTGGGGCTCTAGCCGGCTCCGGCTCTGGCTCCTTCGTGCACTGTAGCAAGAAACCGTTTTTATCTCTCCAAAATAAACTAGGCTAGTGATAGTGATGCCACTATTTTTTGCTTCACTGGCTCTACACCTCCTTCGTGCACTGTGGTATGAAGCCGGAGCCATTTGAATCCGTGCTAAACAGGCCTTATTATATTATAGTACCACATTAGGCCCCTTTGGTAGGGTTTCAAAACCAGCTTTATTACCTTCGGCACGAAGTTGAAGCCGATTTGTACTAGATTTCTGAAGGAAAAAATAACTAGCTTCTACGGGCTCCTCCCCTATCCCCCGTTTGCGGGAGCGGTTCTACCAAACGTTTTTTTCCAAACGAATTCAACTATATCAGAGAAGCTGTTGAACGACACGTATTGAAGCATACAGGAAACTGAAGAACTACAGTCTACAGAGCACGAAATCATACCCATAAATATGCTAAATTATAGCCATAGATGTGTCAAAAACAGCATATACAGGTCTGAATTTTTATTTATCCCTTTTTGGAAAATTATGGAGTGCATAGAGAGGTGATATAATAATGACACAACAGGTGCCATATGCATATCGATGGGTTTAGCATTTCACTCACTGAATCCTAACTCGGTTTTTCTTATTTCTCCGACCAAGTACTGAATCATAAAATTTTATAATTTATCCTTCCAACCAAGCACTAAATCATAGAAATGTTTTATTAATTTATCTTCCCAGAACCAAAGCACCGACTCATAAGTCATAACTTCGTCTGAAATTACTACATGTATCCGTACCACGAATTCGCAGCAAAAGAAAATGCTCGGACTCTACAAGAGACAACTCGAATTAAATCGGGAGGTGGCATTTCGACATCAAACTCGATTGTCGTACTCGTACCCCGCGGAAGTCACAGCAAGAGAGCGACACAACCACCCCCAAGCAACCAAGCACCGTCGGCACGCCGCGGCGAGGGAGCGAGAGATGGTGGGGCGGGGGAGGGAGAGAGTCTATGGATGATAAGAGCCGGATGCTAACCTCACGAGACGCGGACGCCGAGCATTCGCAGCCCAGTGGCAGCCGGGAGAGGGAGCGCCGGCGGCGGCGGCGGCGGGTTTGAGTGGGAGGGACCGAGGGAGTGGGAGAGTGCTGGTTTGCTGGAACACGGTTAGGTAGCGAGTCCTCTGCGAGCCCGGCTTCTTGTTTCCTTTCGTTCCCTCCGCGGCCGCGGGTGCGTGCGTTTCGTTTGCTTTTGCCGTTGCCCGCAAGGCCGCAACGCATCGAGCGAGGGCTGCATGCGTGCGCGCGCGAAGTCCAGGTACGGGACCGGTGGTGACGACTGACTGAGACCGGAGTTGCCGGTCAAAGAAAAGTTGGGTTTAGTCAAGCTAGCACAAGAGGCGTGAGTTCCCTAGAAAAGATTTACAAATTTGACTTAAGAGTTCCTTATAGAACGCAAGAATTTTTTAGGGATGAATTCATTTTTATAGAAAAAAATTCTCGCATTCAAGAGGGATATAAATGTGGAACGTGGAGACTCCTTAAGCTAAGCAAGGTTGTGCTTTCTCTTTTAATGGGTCTGTTTGATATCATGGACTAAACTTTCCCCCTGTTTGGCTGAGCTTATCAGCACGGCTTATCAGCTGTGGAACAGTGTTTTTCTCTCACAGCAAATTAGCCACAGCCGGCTTATAAGCCAAAAAACAGCCTGCCGAACAGGGCATTTAGTTATTTAAGCTTTACTCCAATGTATTTTAAACAAATGGACTAAAAATAGAATAATCTGTAGTTTCCAACCTAGCTAGCAATTAGTTTATTGATTGGCAAATGTGAACTAACATAGACTTAAAAGACACAGAAGAGTCTCTGTTCAGGAAAGCTATGTGCTTTTAGTCCATATATTCAAACAACACTAGACTAAATTTTAGTCACTTGAACTTTAGTTAACTAGACTTTAGTCCACCTAAACTTTAGTTCTAAGTGATCCAAATAGACCTTAGTTGTACATCTTCCATTAATAAATAATTGAAGGTCTTCCATCGAGTCAATTCTTGTATCTTTGACTAAAAACGTGTTATTATTTTTGAATGTTTCAAGTGATATGAGTGGATTTGTCTTTATACTATAATAAATTAATTAATAGTCAAAGCTAGTACATTCGATATCACAAAACATCAATTTCTCACTTACTTTTAACTATAGGGAGTTATTATTATTCATTAATAATCATCAACCAAATCATGAACATGGGCATACTATTATTCTCCTTCCTCATTAAGGAATGCCTGGCCCCTGGCCGTACAGTCCCCCACCCAGTACCTACTCTGGCCCGGGGTAGAGTTCTAGCGCTTTCCTTTGTTAAAGTTTTGGACATGAATTTGATTTCAAAAGCACAAAAGTGCAAGTAACAGAGTTTCTAACGGTACCAGAAATGCTGAGAGCTTCTAGCTGCTACGAGCATGAAGTAGGACATGAATATTTTGAGTCTCGGGTTTCAAATTCAGATTGCATCATTGCTTGTTTAACTGATTAATAGCGTGTTAATTTGGGCACGGTACGAGTACGATTGGAGCGCTTTTTAGAGGTCGCCTTTTAATCTGGACAGGCTGAAATGGAATGTGGAGGTGAGAGGCAGAGACGGAGGTGAACGCGGCAGAGCTAACATCCAACCTGCAAAAAGTGATGGGATGCAACGGCGTTGGATTCGCATTTTACATTTTTACCTGGCTGTAAAAACAGACCGTGTCAATCAATATATTATTGCCGAACACAAGCTGGGAAATCCACCTGACCTGACCGGAGATAACTCGAAGCAAATTTCCATCTCACAACCAGGATAAACTTCCTCTTGTGTGGAAAGGATGAAAGAAAAATGAGACGAACCGGCGGTCCACTCGTTGAGCAGCAGTACGAACTGCACGGCGGAGTGGAGTGGTGGTACCCCCCATCTCCATCTGTCCAGCTCGCTCCACCACCGGTCACCGGATCCATGTACCCGTTCGCTGGCAGTCCAGTTCTGCCCGAGAGACGCCACTGTTCCGTGCGCAGACGCCTCCGATCCGCGCGGGCCGCGCGCGGGACCACGGCCCCGCCCGCCGTCCCAGCAGACCAGCCGCACCGCCGCGCAGTGATCAGTAACGACGGTGGCGCGCGGCAGGCAGCCACGGCACGGGGCCACGGGGCACCCCACACCCTGATCTCTCGGCAATTCGACAGGCACAAGCAAGTGCAGTAGCGAACAGCAACGCCTGCGACCCACCGGCCCGCCCTCACCAGTCACCAGGCGCGCAGCATGCACACAGCACACCCACCCATCCGCACCCAGTTGCCCAGGTCCGGCAGCCGGCACGCGAGTGCCACAGTTTACGCCCGCGCTACGCGACGCGCCCGGGGCGCGAGGACGGACGGGACGGAAGCACAAGCAGGGCGACGTGCTGCTGCTCCCCCGCCCGCCGGCCCCCCGGTGCACGCCGCTCTGCCGGCCCGACCGGTCAGGCCAGTCACATGCTGATGCGCTATTGCATCGTAAGCGTCCCTGTGTTGCTCGCTGACGCTGAGCGGCAACAGCAGCGATGGCAGGCGCTTTCCGGCGCGATCGGTGTCTTTTGGGATTAAATGACGAGCGGTCAAATCGTGATTTTTTGGCCGCGTAGTAGCCGTTGTCCTATGCTGGCGTGAGATGCGGCCAAGATGCGTGCAGCCGTGAGCGAGGGATTCGCGTGGCTGGTTCATACTACTTCACTGTCGTTTGGAGAGCGGTACGTACATTACATGCTACTACAAGCAGCAAATCTGGTGGAACCATCACGGAGTTCAAGAGCATGGAAGCTGCTGAGAATATCTTGTTTAGGGTTCTTGAAGCACGGCGGCCGGTCCGCCACCAAGAATAAAATCCCTAGCACGGAAATTCGAGTGATACGGCGTGGTATCTTCTTGGGAGAATACAAGTGGATTTTATTACGTGTTTCTCCCATGACATGTTTCTCGACAAGAAAGCATCAAGGTTGTTCCGCCCCGAACGACAGATTTCTCTCATATTTTACGACTTGCGCTTTTCACTTGTTATGATGGCATCTCGCATAGTCGCATATGCATGCAGATGATCACGATTCACCAGCTCAGTGTCAGTCACGCTGGCGTGGATTTTGGAATATCTCTGCCATACCAGAGCACAGGATGAGGAATTGAGGATTGAGGAGCGAGACCACGCCTTTGGGTCTAGTAAAAAGTGGTTTTGGTCGCCAGAAACTGCCAAGGAAAGCAAAGCGTTCAACTGTGAAGAGAATATGTAGCTTTTTACTGTGGAGATAGTAGTACTGTCGAGCTCTATCATTGTAAATAAATTCCTTAGAACAAAGTCTCACGTGTTTAGGGTAAAAATCTTCAGTCAAAAAGCTACGGAAGCAACTCCCTTTACACGGACAAAGCTCGAGATTTACCTCGATCTTGGAGGTTCTCGATGTACTTTAAACATAGCTAGTTACGGTATCGATATGACAGCAAAGGAAGTAGCTAATGCCAAAAACAAAGAGAAACCCAAAAGGAAGTATTATTTAAAAAGAGCGTGTCAGTTCAAAATTGAAATGGAAGAAGTCACTCCTTTAGCTCCTCTTTCCATTATGTCCATCAAGCCCCGTTGAAAAATAAAATGGATTTTCGGGAGACTTTGATAATAAAAGCAAAATAAAGAATATAATTTGAAAAAAGTTCAATCTATTTTAGATTATTTCTTTCTTCAGTAGGATGGATTTCATTCTCTTTTTTTAGCAGACGGTCGAATATTCTTCTATTCCCTCTCCCCCCCCCCCCGGCGCAAAAAAGGGAAATCTTCCATGAATTTACCTTTTCTATTTTTTATTTGTTTTTGGAACCTTGACGAAAGTTGATTCAAAGTTACCTCAATTATCTTTTTCTTTTAAGTTCTTCTTGTAAAGTTCCATGTTTGCAGTTTGGTTAATAAAGTTAGGCCCAATCCAACAAACAAGACAAGAATTGATTACGAATCTTGATTCTTCGAAGAATGTATTCTGTTTATTTCATAACGGATTATCCATATTTAATTTTTTATTTATTAGATATTATTTTATGCTAACCAATTTATTTCTTTAACATGTTTGGAATCCTTGCCGTGGTTTGCTTTGTCAGACTGGATAAGAAAATCCATGTTTGGTTGTCTTGCTTGCTACTTCGTTTTTCACACTTTCTTGGATTCCTCTCGACAAGAAGAGAGCCAAAAAAACACTCTAGGCCCCCGCATGGCTGACCTTACCAAGCGTGACAAGGCAAGCTGGATGGATTGCCAAACTTACCAAACGCGCCCAAGAGGTGCCGATTAGAGCTGTTATTCTTCAGTAATTAAGTACCAAAATTCAAATCATAATTTTGGACCTCATGGTATCTCTTCATGTTAAAGTGTCCTTTGTCTAGTAATGATTGCAAATATCACACATCTTTCTGGTCATTGTTTCCAATTGAAGCTAATAACTTAACCTATACGTGCAACTTCAAATTTAATAAAATTTCATTCAGCAAAACTGTTCTCCAGTAATACTGTTAAATTGAAAAGGTTCATCTGGATAGAAATTTCAGAGTGGACCAACACAACTACCATGTTATGCCATCGGAAGATAACATAGGAGCCTCTGTGATGTTATCCAAAGCTAAGCAAGAACCAAAGAATGATACATCAGCAGTACCAAGAATGTCATTGTTCAGGTTTCCTTGGGCTAGCATCAGGCTGTGATGACGTTCCACCAAATTACTGTAAGCACTTCCATTTGGCATGAAACCGAGCACAGCTCCCAAATCAGCATGAGATTGGAGTTGATGCCCGGATGACCACAATTCTGTACAAGAATTATGTAAGCTACCCCAATCTTGCTTACAAGCAAGCTCTGCATATGAAGACTGATGGTCCCAAATTCTGGAATCGTTGTTTGAAAAACTTGAAGGGATGAATTTCACAGGTAACTGATCCAACACCTGAAGAAGCCTATCAGAATTATCAGGCAGTTCTACCTCCGTGGAGTACTGCTCCAGTCCAGCCAAACAAGATAGACCAAATGAAGAATCAAGCAGGCTCTTTGTGCCAACCCTGTATGACTGCTCTGGAGTTGACATGGAATTCAGACAACTTGAGTTTGAACTGAACATGTCATTGCTTTGACTTACATGGAAGTTGGAGATACATCTGAAATCATTGTGATCCAGAATTTCACTCCCACTGTCCAAAATGCTTGAAATAGTTGGTTTCACAACTAACGGAGCAAGCCTGGTTGAAAACCCAGCATCAGAATTACCACACAATCCAACTGAACTAGAAGTATATTGTTCTATGGAGCTGCATAGGTCAGGTTGCCCAGAAGTATTTGAAATTCCAAATGGTACTGCATGCTGCTCCTCATTCTGACAGGGGAAGTACAATCTGTCACGAAATGACTTGGAGAGTGTTAATGACAGCATAGGGTCCCATCTATGTTGATCATGTGAATCAGTTTGAACATTCAAACTCAATTCATTAGCAGAAGCGCATCTTCCATGGACGTATGGATTGACATCCTCTAGTAATGAGTTTGAAACCGGGTTGTGATCAATGCCTCCCTTCCAATCAGAACTCAGAATATCATTAACCCACACCCATGGCAATGCCATGCACTCACGTGCTTCACTACCCCCATGAGATAAGTCATTTTTCCGATCAACAGGGCCCTGATTGTATCCCCATGGTAAAGCCATGAACTCACATTCTTCATCGCTTGCATAAGAGGATGACATTTTACCAGTTCTTCTCAGCTTAGCTGAATTAAAGTCACTTCGCTTGTAATCTAGCAAGTTATCAAAATGACCTTTGGGAATAGCAAGAGCTTGTCTGCAGTCCATTTTCCTGTGCCTCATGGACCCTTCTTGCTGCAGCATTACATTAATAATAATAATCAATGGTGTAACTATAACAACAAATGTAGCAGTATGTTGCACCAAGTGTTGAATTACAAAGCACAAAGCATACCTTTCTCATGATGTTGTCGGTGCCTAGTCTCTGCAGGATGTTACCTACAAATTCTGACCTGAGAAATTTGCTATAATTATGCAACCGTATAAGAAAAAAAAATAAGCCAATGGATTTCTGCAATATAGAACCACAACCTTCTTTGAAATAACTCAGCACTTCCCATTGACACTGTTTTTGCTGCTATCTTCAATAGATTGCTTCTCTTTTCTGAAAAGATCTGTCCACTGACAGGCTCTCTGTCTATAAAAATAAGTGTAAGTGTCATGTGCTTAACATCCCAGATTAGTGCAGGAAATGTTAGTTTGTAGAGAATAATAATGCACACAATATTCCGAGATATGCAACAAAACATAAGTAGTCAAAAGTAAGTACCAATTTCAAAAGACCTATTGCAAATTAAGAAATGTTCCTGAATCAATACATAAGGAATCGTCATGTCCGATGATGAGACTTGTCAGCAACCGGTGCTGATATCAGCCCATAGTTGCAAGTAGCATATGAGCATTGCAGAAATACTAATCCGTGCATCAGCAAGGCAAAAAAAATACTTTTAAGAAACAGCCTATGATTGTGGGTATAGTTTAACTTTATTCTCATTTATCAAGATATACATTTTTATTCTCTCCTATAAACTTCTAAATAAAGAATCAGGGTGATCTTTATGATTGTCTTGTCTCATAACTTTTTTCATGCAAGCGATATGGCTGAAAAGTTTCCAGAAATGTAAATACTGGATATGGTAAAACTTCAGCAGCAGCAACTAAATTATGCATGTATGCTGAGATCTCAGAGATTAACACGTGCTCACCAACATTTCCTGAAATCCCTGTAACATCAAATGATGCCTGAGCTATAGGTGTGAGAACATGAATACCCAGCAGGCGATCATGTGGGCTGACTTGAGGTGTATCTTTATCGCCATATTCTGCATAGAAGAGGATCCACAGTTATAAGAGTCTAGATATGCAATATTAATAAAACAGAGGGGCCTGATAGAGATATCAGACCAGAATGGGTGGATTGCACACTAATTTTCTCGCCAGGAATTTCCTCATTCTTAGCTGGTGTAGCAGGGGGGTCATCACAGTACACAGTATTCTCATGGACATAGAACTTTTTCGGGGCAGTCACATTGCACGATCCTACAAGACACAGCAATAACACAGGAGTTCATTCTACTCACCCACTGCAGATCATTATAATGTTTACAGTAAGAAGGAACAACAGAACAGAACAGAACAGAACAGAACAGAACAGAACAGAACAGAACAGAACAGAACAGAACAGAACAGAACAGCAATGGAAGAGTGTATAAACCCAATCTCATACCTTGTTTTTGCTTGGAAACCTTTGATTCAAAGCTTTGATGAGAATGTTTGTATGAACGAGAACTATGGCCTGACTGTTCACACAATTTCTTAAAGAATTTATATTCTGCCGTTTTCGCATCACAAACTGCATAGAAAATGATGGGTTTAGCATATAAAACGAAAATGTTAAAATGCTCAAGCATCTAACAGCTACAGGCAGAAAAATACTTCTGATTATTACAATTTACAACTGAAAATGTTGACTATATAGATCATATAATCCTATATAAGAACAATGTAGAATTTATGTTACTACAGTAACACTCCTGGAAGTACCAAAATGTCAACAAGTGAAGATGAAGAAACAAATTGCTAATTAAAACGACATTAATCTAATAAGAAATTCCAAAAGGGAGGGATATTTGCATGCAGCATTGTAGAAAAGAGATGAGTTACGCTGACACTAGGGGTGGTGCACCTTGAGGTTTGTTTTTTGCATCTTCGCGTATGTTCGCAACGTGTTTCCCGCCTATGCAATGACTACCAGCTTCATTTGCAAATCGAACCCTTTTCCTTTGCCTTCCATCTGCTATCAGGTAATCATTGCATCAGACCAAAATAATCAGAACGATTGCTACGAGGGAGGGATGTCCATGGATGTAGGGATGAGAAGCATACGGCCTTAAACAACACCAAAATCAACTAAACCAAGCAAAACAAATCTACCTACGCACACTAACTCTACAACCGGTCTTCTTTCCCCTCGTGAGTCATGAGCAAACCGCAAGAACTCATGCCTTGCGTTCCAATTCAGTTGCAATCAAACTTCTTAGTTATCTCTAATCCAACCCAACCTCACTAATCCCAGCTCAACCACAAGCCAGCGAATTCGGCTCCGATCCAAGAACACATCTCCGATTACATACGTCAAAAGAAAACTAGGGAGATTCCTGAAGACGAAACAAGAAACAAGAAACGAGAAACGGAGGGAGTTACGCAAGACCTGGGGAGGAGGGCTCCGGCTCCCGTAGGGTCCTCGACGCCGGCGGGGGCTGGAAGGTTGGCCCTCGCGGAGGCCGTGGGGGCTTCAGTGAAGTGGAATGGGTCCGGCTGTTAGGGTTCCGGCGCTGAAGTCGGTCCATCGACGCCGCCGCGCCGTCGTTTGGGTCGGCGCGCGCCAAAACTCAGGGGAGGTGGGGGTCGCCAGTTGCGGTTGCGGCTATAGATGGCCAGATGGGCCGGCCTAGATGGGCTGGCACGAGGCCCGCAATTCTAGTCCGGCCTTAGGCACGCTGACGACGGATACGCGGAAATTAAGACCAATTCTTGGTTGCTTGTATTAGCTTATATCTAAGGTTATTTGATTCAAAGCTTATATCTATGCAATAGGTTTGCATAGTGCTTAGTACGACAGAATTGATTTTATTAAATAATGTAAATATTTCTCGTCCCATACCTCTACTAGAAATATAAGATCTCTACTAGAATATAGAGATAACTACATGTAACAAATATAAACCAAACATAATTTTATAAAAACATTGTACGGCTTATTTATGCATATATTTATGTTATCTTATGTTATGCTGCATAAGGTCTAATGCAGGCTAACAAGCAACCAATCAGATCCATAGCTTATATCTAGTTGTGTAACATAATCTATGGAATCTCTCTGTCCCTGAATAAATCAATTTCTAGATTTGTCTTAAGTCAAATATTTTTATGTTTGATTGAATTTATAGAAAAAAAACACAAATATATAACACTAAATGAGCATATTATGAAAATATATTGCATGGCGTATTGAATGATATAAGTAAAAATGTAAAATAGGTAGAAAGAGGAGAGATAATGAATCTAATAACCAACATCACATCAAGAAAAACAAATCATTCAAGTATTGAGCCAGCAACTGTTTGCACAAAGTAGAACTGCTAAATATTCACAAATTGTGTTTTTCAGCAATCGATCTGTACACCAACCCCCATAGAAAAGTGAAGGGAAGCGAGCTCCATGATGCTACACTTTTGTTCTTTGTACAATGTGGATGGTGCATAGTAACACAAAACACGATCCCAACGCAAATCGTACATGATGGCATCTCATCTGCTCTATGTACAAATGAATGAAACCCATAACCCAGATAATACAAACAAATGTTACTATGGTACACAAAACATGACTCATTGGTTAGCATGCACTGGCGCACGGACCTTGCCTGTGATATCCGATTTGCATAGATAGTTACTAGGCGCAGCTGTGTGCTACTAAGACCCTCCAAATATGGTACAAATGCTTTCCCAAGCATGATGTAGATATCCACTAAACAGAATACAACAGCCTGAAGGAAAGTGTAAATGATATCAGATATACACCGGAAACATGCAACAAAATTATTACAGTAGATATGTCTTACATAACCCAGATAACATCGGCAGTCACTAAGTACATGCTAAAGGGTGAATAGTGTGAGCTAATAATGACCAAATATGGACAGATGATCTATTCAGAAGTCAGGACAGTGCAATGAAGCTTAAGTGAACAAGAGCACTTCAGTGGTGTTATCGGATCTGCAGCATATCTGGAAGGTATGCTAGTTGCAACGTAACTATTGAGTTAATGATTGACAATAAATAGGTTCAGTTATACTTTTCTTATATAGAACCTGTTTGGATTGGTGGGGTTGGGATACAGATTCTTTTTTTTCAATAATACACAAGAGGACCGCACACTTTGCATTAAGGAGGAGAAATAAAAATTCCACAACACGATTGCTGAAAGGCCCTCACAAGGCTACTTTTGTGAGATCAGATTATACAGTAACCAAACTACCAAGAGTTCTACTCCCTCAAATTATAGGTCATTTTGGCTTTTCTAGGTCCACAGCTTTGCTATGCACCTAAATATACGCTATGTCTAACTATGTATCTAGAAAAAAGCAAAAACGACCAATAATTTGGAATGAAGGGAGTGGTTCTTAGAATTTGGTAACAAATCTTAACTTTAAAGGAAAAATCCTAGAACAATCCTGCTCATCTGGTTATAGAACCATACACATTCCCGTTCTCTATTCAGCTCACAACCAGAAAGAGAGATCACTCTTGGCATATAAATGAATGTCAGGTCTCAATGCTGTAAATAAGCTTAGCACCCTTATCTCTCTGTGTTTAAGTACAAGAAAAAGATTCCTTTTTTATTTTTGCATAATCTTCAAAGTTCCCTGACTGAAGAACTAACATAGTAACATATCTGTAAGAAAGACGTTTCAGAAGAATAGGTAAGCATCTTGCGAATATCTGGACTCTGATTACTGAAAGCATCAAACAGTGCTGGTAAAAATGAAGGCAGTTGAGTAATCAATTCCACCTGTGAGAGGCGCCCCACAAGCTGCAAGATTACCAGAAGATCAAAACAGTAAACCATCGTTGCTCAGAACATACTCCACAATGAATCTGAATGAGTGTGATTCTACGAGCAGTATACACTCAAATAAATAGTTGAGTTGCATTGCAATGCTACGCAGGACAATAACCCAAACCATTGTAGGTTTCTGTTGATATAATATAATGCCAAACTGCCTCACTACAGCTACGGCCCCTAACAATGGTCAACAAGATCAGGACTTCTGAAGGAGACAAGTTACATGTATTAAATGTAGGATGTTTGTTTATTGCTCAATAATAGGGAAATATGCCACATAAAAATGTGCCAAACTAAGTGAAAGTTCATTATTTTTGTTATCTGACTGCTCATACAAAATTACAATGGCAAATGGAGTTTAAATTTTAGCATTCATAATTACAGTGCGAAACCTAGATACCTTTGTCAAACAGTTGATAATCATGACAAGTGTCTTTTCATCATCACTAGCCAGCAAAGGCACAATAATCTGCAGCGTAAGCAAAGAAAATCCAGGAAAGTGTAAGTTGCTTGTTGTAACAGGTAGTGATGTGGGAACATACTTTTCATTAATAAGTACTGGACATACAGAAAGGCATCTGTGAGGGTCATATTTTGCCAACATGACATTTAAGCATCGATGTGCTTCATTTGCAACCTGTATTAGCATTAAGAAAATATTAGCATGGAAAAAAGGTAAGAACTTCTGAAGTGAAAGAAAATATACCTTCACAAAATCATCTTTGGTCACGTGAAGGAGCTTTTCAAGAACAATCGCAATGAATTCTTCCATAGAATCTTTCTGAGAAAAATTAATTTGCCATTATTAATCCAACAGGTTACCAATTAGATTACTAGGGCCCTGTTTGGATGCAAAGTATTTTTTAGTAAAAACACCATGGTTTTATGAAATAATTTTATTTTAAAAACAATAAGGTGTTTGGATGTAAAGATCTATGTAGTTTTGAAAACTATAGTTGGGCCCTAGGGTAGCTAGACCTCGGCTATGGAGTTCATAACCTCGATCTGTAGGGTTGGGGCGAGGTTTTACCCCTCAACGCCATGTTGTTGATTGAAGGGGGTGAGATTAAGAAGTTGTCATATTGTTCTTGCTTCCCTCTTAATATCGAGATTACAAATATAAATAGGCCACTCGGCCAGACATTATTGGAGCTAACGATCCTGAATCTAAGGCCATGACCGGCTCTCCTTTCCTTCTAGCCACAAGCCTGATCAACGCCTGCCTTCTAGCCACTCGTCTGATCAGCATGCATGGTGACCAACTCTCCTTTCCTTCTAGCCGCAAGCCTCCTCCTATTCTTGGCGCCGATTGCTCCTTGCCTTTCCTGCTGGTGCGGGATGCATGGTCCGCATGGCGCGCCCTATGGCACCCACATGACAATAGTATTGCTAAAACTATAATTTTTTTTGAAGTTTTAGAAACTCCACTCTAGATCTCTTTTTCTAAACCATGTTTTTGCACCTCTCTTGTTCTAAAACTAAAGTTTCTTTATACTACAGTTTCTTAAAACCACAGGATCCAAACAGGGCCTAAGTATATATGAATGACTAGTGAGCAGAAAACCTGATTGTGGAGCATCTCAGCAACTAACAACAGACAAATCTCCCTCACAGAGGAATCAAAATTGTCCAACACTTCGAGGACCGTCGTTAAAATCTGATTGAAATACTATTGAAACACAGAAAAGTTGATATTAGACATGAATTTTCACAAACAGAATAATAGTAATATTTGATAGCACAAGTATGCTGTAAAGTACTCTTTGAAAAGCACGCAATAATTAATGGAGATAAAAAGATTCTGTTGTTATGAAACAGTGAATCATCATCTTTCAGAGAAACCAGTATCGATTTTTTTAATAAGTCAACATTTGAATTATACTAGAAAGCAGGTATGTTAAACACCGCGAATGATTTCATATGTTAAACAAAGAAGTGAAAATAAATGCAACTCAACAAGACTGCTAGAGGAATAACTTTTTTCATTACTTGGCTAACCCTAGAAGGGTAGCTATATAGTTCCATACATGGGCCACATGGGCCTTAGCCTCATGGGCCTACATATACTCCAACACCCCCCCGCAGTCTGAACTACCGTCGCAGCGGAGTTCGAGGCTGAAACAAGAAAGAACACACACAACCCCCCCACAGACGCAACTAGCCACGGGTGATGTTGAGGCTGGAGCGAAACTCGGCGAAGGTCGAGGACGGGAGGCCTTTGGTGAAGATGTCCGCGAACTGGGAGGTCGTCGGGACATGAAGGACCCGCACCTCGCCGATGGCCACCCGATCACGGACAAAGTGGAGGTCGATCTCGACATGCTTCGTCCGCTGGTGCTGGATGGGGTTGGTGGAGAGGTAGACCGCACTGACGTTGTCGCAGTAGATCAGTGTGCTCCTGGAGGGTGGAGTGTGCAACTCAGCAAGCAGCTGCCGGAGCCAGGCGGCCTCCGCCACGCCGTTAGCCACGGCGCGGTACTCCGCCTCGGCACTGGACCGGGAGACCACCGGCTGGCGCTTGGACGACCAAGACACCAGGTTGCCGCCCAGGAAGACGGCGTAGCCGGAGGTGGAGCGACGAGTATCCGGGCACCCGGCCCAGTCCGCGTCGGTGTAGACAACGAGGTCGGTGGAGGAGGCCCGGTGGAGGAGGAGGCCGTAGTCGAGTGTGCCCCGGAGGTAGCGGAGGAGACGCTTGAGAGCCGTGAGGTGAGGCTCCCGGGGATCATGCATGTGGAGGCAGACCTGCTGAACTGCATAGGTGATGTCCGGCCGGGTGAAGGTGAGGTACTGAAGAGCCCCGGCAAGACTCCTGTACGCAGTGGGATCGTCCACCGGTGGTCCCTCGGCCTCAGACAGCTTGCCCTGAATGTCGACCGGGGTGGAGCAGGGCTTGCAATCAGACATCCCAGCCCGCTCCAGGATATCCCGAGTGTACTGTCGCTGGTGAAGAAGGAGCCCAGCAGGACGGTGCTCAACAGTGACACCGAGAAAGTGATGGAGCTCACCCAGGTCCTTCATCGCAAACTCCTGCTGGAGAGCTGCAATGATCCGGCGGAGAAGAGGCTCGCTGGAGGCAGTGAGGACAATATCATCAACATAGAGTAACAAGTATGCAGTGTCGGCCCCATGGTGGTAGACGAACAGGGACGTATCAGACTTGGCCTCCATGAACCCCAGGGTCAGCAAGAAAGCAGCAAACCGGTGGTTCCACGCCCGAGGTGCCTGCTTGAGGCCATAGAGTGACCTGTTGAGCCGGCAGACCATGTCAGGGCGGGTGTTGTCGACGAACCCCGCCGGCTGACTGCAGTACACCGTCTCGGTAAGAAGGCCGTGGAGGAAGGCGTTCTTGACGTCCAGCTGGTGGACGGGCCAAGACCGAGCAAGTGCCAGGGAGAGTACGGTCCGGACGGTGGCCGGCTTGACCACCGGGCTGAAGGTCTCATCGTAGTCGACGCCGGGGCGCTGAGTGAAACCCCGGAGGACCCATCGAGCCTTGTAGCGCTCGAGAGAGCCGTCCGCTCGGCGCTTGTGAGTCCAAATCCACTTGCCGGTGACGACATTGGCACCCGGCGGCCGGGGCACCAACTCCCACGTCTGGTTGGCGAGTAGTGCGGCGTACTCCTCTTCCATCGCGCGGCGCCAGTGAGGGTCCAACAGGGCGTCGCGGACGGAGGAGGGTACCGGAGAGACCACCGCGTCGCCGGTCGAAGCCTCGAGGGCACGAGGCGGCAAGGTGCCAGCCGCGTGCCGTGTCACCATCGGGTGAACATGCCGCGGGTGTCGGTGAAGAAGCGGCGGGTGGTAGACCGGCGGGACACCACGGGCCGGCGGAGACAGAGGCGGTGGTGTCGGTGTTCCCGGCGGAGAAGGGACCGGAACCACGAGCGGCGGTGGCCGCGGCCTGCGCTGGTAAACCCGTACCGGCGCGGCAAACCTCGACGGAGCCGCCGGGGCAGGTGCCGAGACAGGGTCCGGCAACCGGCACGACCCCCCCGGGGCAGAAGCGGGGGACGAAGGCCCCGGGTCTGCACCAACTGGAGAAGGCGGGGCCGCACCGGAGGACGAGGGGCCCGGACTCGCAGGGGAGCCGGGACCGATGGCTGGCTCAGAACGCGTCGAGGCGGTACCTGCAGGAGACCACAAAGAAGGTGGCTGGACCACCGGGTCAGTGGGAAACAGATCGGGTGGGTCAGGGACCGGGGGTGTAGTGGTGCTGGAAAAGGGAAAGACGGACTCATCGAAGACCACATGGCGCGAGATGAGAACACGTCGGGAGGTAAGGTCGAAGCACCGGTACCCCTTGTGATCAGGGGAGTACCCGAGGAAGACACAGAGCGTGGAGCGAGGGTCCAGCTTGTGAGAAGAAGTGGCAGCAGTGTTGGGGTAACAAGCACACCCAAACACGCGAAGGTGATCATACCGAGGCGGGGTACCAAAGAGGGCGTGGTGAGGAGTGGGAGCGGGACAGGCAGCGGAAGGAAGGCGGTTAAGAAGGTAGGTGGAGGTGTGCAAGCCCTCAGCCCAGAAGCGAGCAGGAAGAGAAGCCTGAAACAGGAGAGTGCGCACGGTGTCGTTGGTGGTGCGAATCATCCGCTCGGCCTTGCCATTCTGCGAGGAGGTGTATGGGCAAGACATGCGGAGCTGAACACCGTGAGAGAGGAAGAAATCTCGGGCGGTGGAGTTATCAAACTCGCGACCATTGTCACACTGGACGGCCTTGATGGTGAGACCGAACTGAGTAGACACCCAAGTAAAGAAGTGGAGGAGCGTGGTAAACGTATCAGACTTCGCACGAAGAGGAAAAGTCCACGAATAATGCGAAAAATCATCAACAACCACAAGATAGTACTTATAACCAGAAATACTGATAACAGGAGATGTCCATAGGTCGCAATGTACAAGATCAAAAATGCGGGCCGCATGAGAAGAAGAACTAGAAAAAGGAAGACGAACATGTCGGCCCAATTGGCACGCATGACACAGTTGCTCATCATGAGCTCGAGTACATGGAAGACCAGAGCTACGACTGAGCTGTATCAGGGCATCACGTCCAGGATGGCCGAGGCGCCGGTGCCAGGTAGTAGAGGAAGCAGAGGCGACGAAGGCAGCTGACAAAACGGACGGCGAAGACGAAGAAGGAGCCGCCGGAAAGCGAAGAGTGTAAAGGGGCCCGGTGCTGTCACATCGGAGCAGAGGACGCCGGGAAGCCAAATCCTTCACAGTAAGACCAGAAGAGTCAAACTCCACAGAACAAGAGTTGTCAGCTGTAAAACGTCGAATAGAAAGAAGATTATGAACCATGGAAGGAGCAACAAGAACATCAGGAAGACGAAAGGAGCCATGAGCACCGGCGGTACCCACAGAGGAGACAGGAATACAAGAACCATTTGCGACCATAATGGACGAAGGAAGAGATGAAGAGGGAGAGTGAACCGACGAAAGTATACCGGGGTCAGGAGTGGTGTGGTAGGTGGCCCCCGAATCGGCGATCCACTCGGGTCCGACCGGAGGTGTCAGGCCCATGGTGCCGAACGAGCGAGCCAGGGCCGCCTGATCCCAGCCCGCGACCCCCGGTGGAGCCCCGGAAGGTCCGGAGGGAGGAACCCACGGCGTAGTAGGCGGCGTAGCAGGAGGTGCTCCGGTGAGCATGGCCACCGGTGGACGCGAGTCGGTCCCGGTGGCGTGGTAGGGCCACATGGAGATGCGCCCAGACCACGGGTTCTGGAAAGAGGGCCATGGTGCCCCCCCCTGCGGTCCACCAGGTACCGGGGCCTGGGTAGGTGCACCCCGGCCGCCCCCGCGACCACCACCGCGGCGACGACGACCACCACGACCCCCCCCACCTCCGCTCGGCCCGGAGGGAGGGGGACCCAGGAGAGACGACGGTGGTGGAGTAGCCGACCGTGGAGCAGACTGGCGCGGCGGAGTAGCAGCCAGAGCCGTCGAGGAGGCCCCCGGGGAAGCAGTGGAGCCCGGCTGGAGGCCCTGTGTGAGCTCCTCCATGACAAGATCGTCACGGACCTCCAGGAAGGTGGGGAAGGGCCGCTGGCGGGTAATCCACGTCCGGAGGTGGGCGTAGCGGTCACTGAGCCCCCGGAGGACGTTGAGGACCAAGATCCGATCCTCCACGGGCCACCCGAGATCCCCCAGCGAGTCAGCCATGGCCTTCATCCGACGGCAGAACTCACCGACGGAGAGGTCACCCTGGACGAAGGTGCGGAAGCTCGCGTCAAGGCGGAGAGCCCGGGCCTCAGCGTTGCCTAGGAACTGACCCTCAAGGGCCAGCCACGCCCGGCGCGCGTCAGGAGAGGTGCGGACGAGGTCGTGGAGGTCCAGGGAGATCGTCCCTAGGATCCAGGAGAGGACGATGCTGTCGAGTCGGAACCATGACGACGTCTGGGCAGTGACCGGGGCGTCGAGGAGGACGTGGTCGTCGAGGGCGTAGCGGCGAAGGGTGAGAACCACCAGATCCCGCCAACGGGCGTAGGAAGGAGACTCCGGCTCGAGGACGACCGGGACGAGAAGTCGGATGTTCTGGACCCCCCCGGCCTGGTAGTGGAGCTGGGCCACGAGGGGATCAGCAGGGTCATGCCAGATGACGGTGGTGTGGGAGATGGGACGCCCCGGCGAGGCAGAGGAGGTGGCACCAATGTCCCGGGAGGCGGGCGGAACGAGAAGCTGCTCCGCCTCGGCGATCTGGCGAGCCAGAGCGTCGGCCGCGTTGCGCTCGCGCTCCCACACAAGAGCCGCCGCGCGAACACGAGCCTGGCCTTCCGCCGCAGCAGCACGGGCAGCCACAAGGGCGGCAGCGAGAGTGGAGTCCGTCCCCATGGCGCGTGGAAGATGAGGGCCACCAAGAAGAAGATCAACAGAAGGAGCAGAGGCACCGGCACCGGCACCAGCGGGGTCCCCCGGGTCAGCTGTAGGACGGAGGAGCGGCTGGACAGCTTCGGGCTGGACCACCCCCGCAGGCGCGACGTCTTCGGTGCCGTCCCCCACGGTGCCAAGGTCAGAGGAGGTGGCCAAGGCATGGGCTGCCGCATGGCCCTGAGCAGCAGCAGCAGCCGCAGGGGAGGAAGGAAGGGGGCACTGCTGGAGAGGGGGGCGGGTGGCGCCTGGAAGATGGGGGAGGGAAGGGCGGGTGGCGCCTGGAAGATGGGGGAGGGGAGGGTGGCCGGCGGCCAGGGGATGGCCGGCGGGTGTTGGGTGGCCGGCGGCCAGGGGTTGGCCGGCGGGAAGTGGGTGGCCGGCGGCCAGTTCCTGGCCGGCGGGTGGGAGATGGCCAGCGGGCAGTGATGGACCGACGGGAGGAAGGTGAGGGGCGCCGGCCAAGATCTGGGCCCAGGAAGGAGAGGGAGAAGAGGGGAAGAAGGAGTAGAGGGAGGGGGGAGGGGGAGGGCCGCCGGCCATGGTGGCTGGACCGGCGGCGGCGCCTCCAGGAGAGGGGCGGCGGCTGGGAAGCAGGGGAAAAGAAAAACCCTATGCTCTGATTACCATGCTAGAGGAATAACTTTTTTCATTACTTGGCTAACCCTAGAAGGGTAGCTATATAGTTCCATACATGGGCCACATGGGCCTTAGCCTCATGGGCCTACATATACTCCAACAAAGACAAAAAGAAATATGATGCAACTTGCATGAAACACGTGTCTATTGTTTTTCACTTCATGCAACCTGAACAGACTAAGGAACGCTCATTTATTCTCTTACAAGCCACAAAAGGATTGTAGCACCAGATGCAAAAAGGTATGATATTCAGTAAAGTTTAGTAAAATTTTCAAGAGAAAAATTCACAAAAAAAGACCCAACAGATAAAAGAAAGCAATAACACCGGAGTTGTTCTTCCAAAGAAAATGAAAAAGAAATTGAAAAGGTACGGAAGCAAACCTTAGTCCATATAAAGTTATCTTTACTGGAGGAAGCTTTAACCAACTGCTGTAACGCCTCCTGCTTTTCTAGGATTGAAACGTCACCATCATTGCCAATCCAAAAAATAATAATCGTTCTGTACTGAGCACAAAATAAAAATACAAAAGAAATACATATGCAGCAATACAGGCAGAATCAACAAAGCTGAAAAAGAAAAATGGGCATAATGCAGAAGTACCTGATGAAGAAGTTGTGGTATGCTAGTCCCATTACTGACACGTGGGAATGTGGGATAATATTCACATAGCTAGGATCAACAAACTGATCTACTTCTTCAGTGTGCTCCCTAGAAATTGCAAGAACAGAACTATGTCCATCAGATGGAATATGGCCCAAATCCAAGCAATGAGTTCCAGTAAAATTTTCATCATCCATGGTGGCATCTGATTTTTCAGGAAAATCTGCCCATGAATGCATAGTTTCTACAACTGAGCGGGTATTGTTGTTTAGTTCCCTACTCTGCATAAGAACTTCAGCTTCAGAGGTGCGTTCAAAACATTGCTTAGCGTGATCAATAGAAACATCAGAGGTAGTTCGACCAATTGGAACATTAAGTAATGTTGATTCTTGCACTGTATCCATCTTTTTCCCTCGTTCAGCATCAAGCAAACTATCAGAAAAGTGCCCAAATGGAAAGCTTTTCTTCAATGTCACAGCATAACCATCTTCAGAAGAAGTGCTAGAATCAACTTGGTCATAAGATTTGGGACGTGCATGCTCTTTCTTGCTCTGAAGGTAGTTGACCAAATCGACCTCAATACGAGGAGTATATTGCTTCAGAGCTCGCCTCACAATGTTTTGTTCATCAATTGACAAACCAAGGATGAAATTTAGGACTGCGGCTGAATCAAAATGAGAATAAACTGATATGATTCCATAAATAGATGCTTCTTTCAACTTAGCATTCTTTTCATGTATTAAAGGTGCTAGCTTTGTAAGCCACAGCTTAAGAAAACCACTGTTACTGCAACCTCCAGAATCTATTCTGTAATTCTCGAATGATTTAATTGCAAACTCAAGAACAGCCAGTTTTGCCTTTGAAGACCTTTGTTCATCCAGTGAACGTACTAGTGCAGGTAGCAACATGTCAATAGAATATGTTCTGCCAACAATTTCTAAGGTCGAGGAACATGGTTGCTGAACCAACTCTTTTGGATCGATGAGTCTTGAAAAGATGCATGGTAAAATTCTTTCAACATAGCTCTCAAAAGGCTTTTTGAATGCTGGAATAAGATCTGCAAGTGTGGAGAAAGCTGCCTGTGCAACTTTGTGATGAGGATCATCCAAATAACGAAAAAATAGTTTCATAACCTTTTCAAAGTTCTGAGTAATACCTTGAATGCCTTTCTTTCCTTGTTGCAGCAATATCTGAATGCAGTTGAACGCTGCAACTCTAGCTGTCCAGTCTGAACTTGGACTAAGGCCCTCAGATAGTGCATCATTTAGAGACGCCGGACCATCTGTATATCCACATATGTCATTAGATAGGACATGACCATCATCAAAACTGCGCCTGCCACTTACAGAAACCCTTGATGCTACTTGCCTCCTAAGAGGCCTCTGGAAGTGTTGAACATGATTGTTAGGTGAATTTCTGTAACCTGCATCCCTATAGGGCATATCCACATAGTGTTTGTCCATCTGCATTTTTGGTGATCTCATGGTTGGCCATGTATCATGATTCTCATCCATAATGATACCATCTTGAGATCTCCCTGAAGATCTTCTTAAAGATGGAAGTGACAAGCCTGATACTGATTCAGAAGATAAATTACGCAAATAAGGTGGGCCTGGTCGTTTTTTGGTGTCCACCAAACAAGAACCACCATTTCTTGAGCTAGTCATGCCAGCCAGGGATGAATCCAGAGAAGGTAGAGCAGATGGGACAGGAGGATCACGAGAGGATGGGTGATCAACTCCTGCACTGGGAAGAAATGAAAAGGAAAGTAAGAATTTTTTAGTATTAGATTAATATATTATAAAAGCCATAAGGAGATGGCACTGCACAACAGATGAGATTCATTTTTTTATAGGAAAATTCCAAATATAGCTTAGACAATACCAAGGTCCAAGCTTGTTGAGTGAACAGCTGAGAACTTGTGCCAGTCTGACATGCTTACACCTTTTAATAAACTTTCAATGGCTGAAACTTTTTGTTTGCTTGGACTCAGCACACTCTCTATACTTCTTTCAGCTCTACTGACTTTCTGTGATTGTGACAACAGAAGATGGCTACACGAGGGAGATGATTCAGAAGAAATAGCTCCACTCTTGTCCATTGCAACAATGGCTGAAGTACCATATCCATAATAGGTACCGTCTCCATGAGATGAAGCACAAGAAACTTGACCACCCCTCTCGTACAATGATGGAAAAGGATACCTCTTGTGCTTGCCCCCATCTTCATCGTTTATTATCTGAAGACAAATCCATCTTTAGATCATACTAAAAGAAATTCTGTAAATAAAACTGTCAAACATCCATGACTTTTTTTTTGAACGAAAAAAAAACATGATATAACATATATTTTTTACAACAAAACTACAAGCTAGAAGCTACCATACAGGTATACAAAAAGGCTGCTTTTGCAGGAACACTTATGTCGTATGTTTAGGGCATTAGGCAATTAGGATTGCTAAAATCACAACAATGTTCATAAAACAACTAAGTAGCAGTGCTAATCTGCTTTTCCAGGAATACTTAAACTGTATGGTTAGGTACTTAAGCTTCAAAAAAAAATATACAATGTTCATAAACTAACTAGCAGCACTAACCTATATGCAGACCTTGAACTAATCTGGGTAAAACATATGAATTACTCATACAGATCTCTAGAAGTACATCTACAAAGCTGCCAATTTACAGAGTATAGACTATTATGAGCCATGGTGATCAAATGAAACACAGGATTGTCATGGGAAAATACTTGTGATTTTCTTCATTGCTGTAACCAAGATAGCCAGATACAATTATGATTCCATGAAATCAAGTGACCCACAAAAAGATCAAATATGATGTTTTTTCGTGGAAGATAGAAGTACATGGCTCTCTCAGTAAAGAGCTATTTCTCAGATTTGTTTGAACCACCAACATAAGCAAAGACATTTTTAAAAGGAAATAAATATAAATCAGGTTCAAGAGCACTTTGATCCTTCAGTATACCTTTACATGTACACATTGTACAGAATCTAAATGGAAGAGCATCTTTTTAATGCAATGATACACAACTTTCTTGTGTATTCAAGAAAAATAAATGGAAGAACATGCAAGTAAAAAAAGTATACCCTCTGTATGGCAGGATCAAATGACATGAAAAGCCGGTGTGAACGCTCAGGCCATGTTTTTGTGAACATCCTATAGCAAGTCTTTGCCGTTGCATGGACCTGTATATGCAAATATGGCATTAAATATAGAACATGTACAGAGAAATTATTCATGATCCCAAGACTGAACATTAATATGAACTAAGTCAGGAAATTTGGATGGTGTTATTCCAACCTCAATACCTCACTCATTGCATCTGCAACACAGGACTTTATTAGGTCTTCATACAAATCAGCTGAGCAGTGTATTTCTGGAGCATCTGCCCAATACTCCAATGTTAAGAGTGCATATTCGCAGCACCTGCCATAGTAGCAAATAGGCATGAATTGCTTGCAAAACAATGGATGTCCAGATAAATATGATGCTAAAATACAAATACCTAGCGCGGAGGACTGCACTGCGGTCATTCTTCGCTGTATCAGCTATAAGTGGAAGAATACGTGAAACCTTGCAGTTGCACAGGATCTGCAAGATAATACATGTCAAAAAAAAGGGAATTATGTAATGTAGTGTGTGTGTGTGTGTGGGGTGGGGGGGGGGGGGGGGCAGGGTTAAAAATACCGCTCGGTTTACCGCGGTTACCGCCCTAACCGGGCCGGACCGGTTCCGGTCCGGTCCGGTTAGGTATTCCCCAAATTCAAATTTAAAATTTGAAAAAAAAAATGCTGAAAAAATTCCTAAAAATAGTTTATGATTTATAGAAGCCAATGGTGTAAAAATTTTTCAAATTCGAGTTCGTTTAGTATTTATTTATACGTATAGAAGTTTGAAAAAAAAAGAAAAAAATCCCGGTCCCAGCCCGTTAAGGCCCCCAAATTCAAATTTAAAATTTGAAAAAAAAACAAAAAATGCTGAAAAAATTCCTAAAAATAGTTCATGATTTATAGAAGCCAATGGTGTAAAAATTTTTCAAATTCGAGTTCGTTTAGTATTTATTTATACGTATAGAAGTTTGAAAAAAAAAAGAAAAAAGAAAATTCCAAACTCAAACCGAGCGGTAAACCGCTCCAAACCGGCCGGTAAACCGGACCCGAACCGAACTGAAGGAGCGTTTGAATTTGAATTTGAATTCGGCCGGTTACCGGTAAACCGGGCCGGTTTACCGCTACCGGACCCCGGCGGTTACCGGAAACCGGTCGGTAAAAAAAACCCTGGGGGGGGAGCACAAAATGTAGATGTATTACAGATTTTATGCAGTTGTCTGCAGATTCGGCAATCACAAGCACAGTTATGATAACAAGCTTAGAAAGTACCTGACAATTTCATTGTATATTAACCTTAACGAAGTATCAAGCCACATTTGTGGAGTACTGAACTGGTTTCAAGGATTACCAGAATAAATATTTCAGCACATGGTTCAAAATCACCAAGAAGTTCCTTTGATAGTACATTAAGTAGATGGCATGCCTGTAGAGAAGATCAAGTCAGCAAGGTCATCTTGTCAGAAAAACTTTTCTGACAGAATTTATGTAATTGAGGTAGAAGAGTTTTATATACAAAGCAGGGTGCTAGCAAAACCGTAAGCCACCCCTAGAAAAGCCCGCCTGGGTCCAACGCCCAGCACCAGAAACAATTAAGTGAAACGTGATTTGTCTAGTTACTTGAAGTGGTGTGGAGTGGATATTGTCGAAAATCCTACGGTTCCATTTGTAATTCAAGACAGTCTGAACTAAATATTATAGGGAAGAACTTAACATTACATATATATATATAGACCCATAGATTTAGGTACTGTAATGGTTACATTAATGTGTGGGTACAAAATGATAGAAACTGTTGGCCTATGCTCCTTGGCTACAAAATGATAGAAGGATAGGCTACAAAGTGAGTAATGGTTACATTAGTGGGTGGCTTTCCACCACTGAATAATAAACTTCCTAAGTCACTGCAGAGTGCGCTCTGCTTATATCCTAGTCCTAGCTACAAAAAATTGGTGGTGCAGTCTCCTGGCACAGCCTCTCCTCGCTACAAGCTACAGCCCCCTAGCATATCTCCGAACAGCTTCTTGACCAGAGACTAGAAACTGTTGCTCCATGCTCCTTGGCTCCGAATGATTCCTGAGTTAGTTCTTGACCAGAAAGTACTCTTCTACTTACATAGCATCGAGCAGCCACTGCCCAGCGTTCCGGTGGCCACGTTGCCGAAGTCCAGTGCTGCGCAGTTGGTCTGCACATTAGTCAGTATTGACCTGCAGAAGTCATCGAGGTCTACTGCCACCCAGCTACTCTGGACCCCTGTTGCCATGACACCAGTGTTGGGCACCACCCAGCTGCTCTGGGCCCCTGTTGCCATGGCGCCATTGTTGGGCACCACCCAGCTGCTATGGACCCCTGTTGCCATGGCACCGGCGTTGGGCGCCACCCAGCTGCTCTGGGCCCCTGTTGCCATGGCACCGGTGTTGGGCGCCACCCAGCTGCTCTGGGCCCCTGTTGCCATGGCGCTGTTGTTGGGCACCACCCAGCTGCTCTGGACCCCTGTGGACTGCTCCTGATCAAAACTGTTATTGCTCTGCACATCAACCCCTATCGAGCTCCAGAACTCCAGCTCTCCTGCAGACAACTGCCGCGCCACTGGCATGGTAGATTGTTGGCCCATCAACTGCGGCACCACAATATCCTGCTGCTCTGTAGTCAGCACCTGCGCCTCCAACTCCGTGTACTGCTCTGACGCTGCGGACAAGAAGCCCTGAGAGTTGATGCTGCCAAGAAAAGGGCTCTGCCGGAAGTTGTCATCGTCGATCAGAACGAGGTGTGAGGGTTCTTCGTCTCCAGAAGCATACGCCATACCCAAGGAGCCGTGATTGAGAATCGCCCCAGAACAAGGAAGCGCTGATGAAGCATATGCCACGCCTGAGGAGCCGTGATCAGGCATCACCCCAGAACAAGGAAGCGCTGATGAACCGCTGGCCACGGTGGCGCCGACGCACGCATGACCACTACTCTGACGAACTTGTTGGCCATCCGGCATGCGCATGCGCATCCGGCCGTGGCCGCTGAAGGCGATGTGGCAGATCTTGACGAGCGACGAGCAGGGCGGCGCGGCGATGGTGTACTCGTGCATCACCCACCCCACGCTGCCGCTGTTCTTGCCTTTGCCCATGTGCAGGTTGAGGTTGCTGACGTGGACCCTGATCCTCTCGCCGCGGACGCGCAGGGACTTCTCGACGCTGCTCTGCGTCTTCCACGTCCCGACGCCGCCATCGCAGGCGCGGTCCTGGCGGGCGCCGGGTTTCTTGGCTTCCCTGGAGCGCACGATGAAGTAGGCCTCGTCCTCGCTCCCCACGCCGTGGCGCTCGAAGAGATCCCAGGGCAGCGAGCTCCCCGCCGCGTCGTCCTCGAAGATGACGCCGGGGAATGGGTCCTGGCCACGGGCGCGCGGGAGGAGGTAGAACTCGACGAGCTCGCGCTTCTTAGGCCGGAACCTGTAGGTGGGTGGGGATGGGATCTGCTCCGCCGCCGCCGACGACGACGACATGGATGGGATGTAGGTGGGTGGGGATGGGATCTGCGCCGCCGCCGCCGACATGGATGGGATTTGCTTCTACGACGGGCAAGAGGCGGATCTAGTACACCCGAGATTTATAGGGGTCCACACCAGCCTCGGGGATTCAGATCCGGTCACCGCGTACCTTTCTGGCCTCTGTCTACCGTTCAAATCGAATCTGATGGCTCCCACGAATTTGCAGCACATCCTTTAGCTTTTTCTATGGAAAAAAAAAAAGGCGGGAGGGGCTGCCCATCTGCGCGCGCGCCGCGCTGGTCTCCCGCGCGCTGCGCCGCCCACTGCCTGGAGGAGTCGAGCTGATCTGCAACCTCCGACTGGAAGAGCCAAGCGGTGCTACGCCGGTAGCCCAGCAGCTCAGCACCGACAGTCCGACGGCAAGACGCCGTCCGGCAGCGCTGTCCCCGAGACACCGTCGAGGAGCACCGTGCAAACCAGCGTTCTCGTAGGCACGCCTTCCAGGAGCTCTGCAGCTGCAGGGACATCATCAAGGGCACCACACTCGTGAGTTCCTTCACCGCCTGTCCGCCTCTCGTCAGGTTCAGAACAAACCCTCTTCTTAGCTTCCTGTCAGATTGTGATGGAACTAATGCTGCTATGATGTCGTGATGCTATTGACAAGGTTTTGATTGGTTTCAAGGATGCAAGTGTAGTTTACTCTCTCTGCTATAACACTATTTTGAACGGTAATAAAGCTAGTATTGTGTTATGAAACTTGAGTAATCTGTAGTAGTCCAGTTACTCTAAATCTATTTGTATTTATTCTTTACTAAAGTTTGTACCAGTCCAGCTAGTATCTATGTTTAGCTTGATAAAAATTGCAAATCTGCAATCATGTGCTAGTAATTGTTTGCTGTAAACTTTGTTCTTTGTGACAGAATTTGACAAGGAAAATTTGGTTAGATATTGAAAGGCAATGGCAGAACTTAACAAGGGAACACCTCAAGTTGGTTTGATGTTTCGAAATCCAGATGAGGCTTGGCAGTTTTGGGTGGCATATGGGGGTCGTACAGGCTTTGATGTAAGAAAAAGGTACACAAATTTAAGCAAATTTTATGGCAAAAGGCTGCACATGAGATGGCTAGCCGTCAAGATGGCGAAACATTTAACCTTAGCTTCACTTGTCATGATCGCAAAAATTATTTGCAGAGCAAGAGGTAGAGGGAGTTAGCATTTGGACAAGCTGGTAGCATGCTAAAGTGTTTTCATGACAAGTTGAATTTTTATTGGCAGAGACAAAAGAAAAATGATGCTATACAACCCCAAGTTGAGCTGGAGAATGATGGCAGCAACAGAGATGCAACTCTGGAGTCTGACGATTACAGCTCCAACTTGTGCCGAAGATAACCTTTAGTTCTAGTATGTATAGGCTGGTTAGATAGCATTTTGGACAGGGCTAACTATAGTCTTTTGAGGCCTAACTATAGTCTTTTGTGGCCTAACTGTATATATGCAATGGCCTGTAGAATTTCAGTAGAAGCACATGTTGCTGGTTCAGTAATAGCACAACTTCCTGGGGCACACAAACCTGAAGGTGCTTTGAATGATTTTAAATATGTGCTTTTCAAAATGGCTTTGTTTGAGTGCAAGTCTGATGTATTTTGTTCATCAGTGAAAATTTGGGGATAAACATGTACTCAGTGTATTACTGAATGAGTACCTATTGTGTCTGAACTCTGAACACACATCAAACAGACATTAGTAGTGTGTCTGAACTCTGAACACACATCAAACAGACATTAGTAGGAACAAAATCTTTTTTTTTGAGGTCATTAGGAACAAAATCTTACATTTCCATTTCCAGATTTCAGTACTTCACAAGAAATCCACTCGTCGCCCCCACCCGCCCACCGTGGATCAGGCCTGTTTAGTTCGTGACCAAAATGTACCATGCCCCAGGTTAGTCACGCCAGAATGTGCCATACCCCAGGTTAGTCACGCCACAGTTTTTCTAGCAGTTGTTTGGTTCGCTACCACAATTACGGTTACCACACTTTCTTAGCACACTGTCCCACACGTCATAGACTCATTTTCTTACCAAACTTTGCTACAAGTGTGGCTTCAATTTTCCTCGCCGAACTTTCTATGGCAGCCATAGTTTGCCAAAGGTTTGGTGTGGCAAACTACGGCACCAACCAAACAGCATGTTTGGAACAGAAAGGCACGCGAAAAGTCAATTTTACCCCCGGCCCTTTCTAAGGCGGTCACTCCATGAATCTTTGATATTGTAATTAAATACCTGTTTATGTTGCAAGTGTTGTGCCATCATGAACCATAAAATCTACTCAAACGTGTCAAGGAATGGTGGACAATTTACTCACACATCAAGTTTCCCTAATGTCTAGGCTCCATTAGACTTATACTGTGGAGCTTCCATGTTTGGAGTTGTTACCTTTTTCCTTACATGGGCTCATACTTCAATAGCAAGAAGGCAAGAAAAGATTACCTGTTTAACTATGCTGGATCTTCGGTCAGATAGCTGAGAGGACAATGGAGGAACCAACTGTTTTAAGAGCATAATAAATGATGGATAATCAACAGCACCTGATAAACAGAGGAGTGTTTCAAACAGGGTAAGCAAATCATGTTAACAAGAAGGGTTTAGTAATAATTAGTACAACAGCACCTGATAAACAGAGGAGTGTTTCAAACAGGGTAAGCAAATCATGTTAACAAGGGTTTAGTAATAATTAGTATGTACATAATGCTACATTCGAACAGTCAACATTAGAAACTATATCTTCTAAAATTATGTTAGTAAATGTGAGGCAGTTCCACTTAATGTCCAATTCAGTTTCATGGTGTTAGCGTATCTGGCTCACATGAATCTCTATTTTGCATAACTGCAACTGTAAAGTGCTGATATTGCATTCATACATATGATGACTCGAGTCAATTTGTCGATATTGATGGTAGGGTTCTTGGATTTCTTGAAAAAATTTACTCTCCATATAAGGTGTCTGCATCATACCTACCGCATTGCACAGAAGACGGCCACGGCCATTTCTAATATCAAACAATTTTACCATGCTTCATATCATCTCATTTCAAATGTCAAACCTTGTATTTTTATAGTATACAAATAAAAAAATTGAATCCTGCTCATGATTGTTGACTTAAAAATTTTAAATTTTAAAACATTACTGAACTTAGGTGCTAACAACTTGTTAGTTAGTGCCTTGGTACATTTTTCAAGAACTTCAAGTCCTCCATGGCATGTATATGTTCTAACCAAAGCTACTCATTGACAAACCAAATGTAGATACTAGATAGTACTAATATAGGACAGAGGTGATAAGTGATAACTGATAAATTCCGACCTCCAGATACCAAGGCTTCGATCCTTTCTATAGCAGCAATGCGTATAGACCAGTCCTTCTCTGGATTAAGGGCAGATGCAATCTTTTCGAAATCTCTAATTAGTTCTTTCTCTGAGTGAACTCGGATGGGCTCCACTGGTTTCTCATTAATATTCGCATCACCTATAAATAGCACAAAATCCAGTGACACATGACAGAAAAACCAAACATCAGAAATGGTAGTTTTGCTAAAAATCCAAATGAACGTCACCATATTATGACTACATTGTTTTCTAGATTTTTTTTCCTGGGGGGTGGGGGGGGGGGGGGGGGGGGGGGGGGGTACTGTGGTAATAAGCTTCTAGCTTATGTATCCAAAAAGAAGATGTTGTTGCTCCCAACCGTTACTTGAAATCTTGTAGTCACAGACTAATATCCCTTGTGTATCATTTATATGGTGCTAAACAAACTGAATGAAATGATCCAGAAAGCTAAAGGTAAAACTTGCCTCCAAATAATGTGTGTTCCCTTGGCATGCCTTTTTTCTTTGGGCTGCCTCTTTTTGGAGCACTAACAGATTTCTTGGCATTACACTGCATTCTAGCTCCATTGGATGAGGGGACATTTGGCTCTATTTTATCCAATCTTGAATTTATTTCCTTTAGCTGCAAATGTCAAGCAAGGCAAAGAAAGGATATTCGCAATATGCTAGCATGGTGAACTTTAGATGTAAAAACATGACAAAAGGAGTCCACATGGGTTACCATGTAGGCAGGTAGATTATGGCGCTACAACTCTTCATGGAACTGGGATCCCATGTTTCTGTACATCTCCTACGGTGAATATTGATAATGCAAGCAGTCAAGTTACATACAATGTGCTTTAACCAAAGACATATTAAATGCAGGTCTTTAGGGAGAATCACATGCTGGAAAAAAACATATGTTCAGTCATTCATCGCACAAATGACTCCACCCTCCACTCCAAACACACACTGAAACGCACACACCACTACCACCAGCAAAAAACAAAACCTATATGTAGACCAAAGGAACCCTTTTCCACTCTAAGGCTTCTGAGAAAAGCCAAACGGATTGCATATTTGGGTGTGGGTGAAGTGCAGGACATCAACAGTTGCCATTGATGCATTTTTGAAAGCAATATAGCAACATATACAGCAGAAGTAAATGCTAGTATGAAACAAGCAACACACAACAAGGAATTAATTCTAAATTATTAAATAATGTGGTTACGAAATATCAGAGAACAGGCACTAAGTATGAGTGAATGATGTTCTGAGCAATAGAAAGCAACCAGAAAAAAGGGTGCAAGCTACAGAAGTACAGATTTTTCACCTTTTTGGTATATTAGACTTATGTGAGATGGAAATAAACCTAACATACAAGACACTAAGCGTAAGAACAATGGAACTACAGCGAAAGTTTAGACACAAGTGGAAAAACACATGAAATTAATAAACAAAACAAGACGTATGATTTGTACAACATATTTCTTATGAATTGGAAAGGAACTATATGGCATATCTGTAGTGACACACCTCAATACATGAGATTGCAGCGTCTCTAACACTTTGGTTCAAATCACTCATCAATTGTAGAACCTGTGAAGCCAAAGAAGTTTACCTTTAACAACTATGGAACAAACCGAAGGGAAAAACTTTCGATAACAAAAATGAAATCATCCTTGCATACAGGTGAAAGCAACACTCGCTGTAGTGGGAGCTCTGTAGAAGCAAAAAGCCCTACTCCAGCTGCAACTGTGTGTACAAACTCTTCCCGCACCCTCCAGTTCTTATGAGTCCATGCATAACTTCCAGCTCTTTCAACAATGATTGTTGGTGAAGAAACCTGAGATACAGAAGGTTGGAATATCGTTCTCTAATTGCAACGTGGAAAAGGAAATCAGTTCAATTTGTTCTGAGTGATAGTCATATGGTACACACAAAAAAGGTGTCACGTACTGATTTTTAACATGGACACATGGTACAATCAATAGGGAATACCATACCAGAACACCATATCAGGGATATGCACCATAGAGGAAACAAAACGAAACCAGAACACCGAGGAACTTCATTTATTAGAAGAGTTCAAATTAATTAAAAAGCTATGCGCGACATCTTGGTCCCTTAGTCTGGGACTATTTTTGACTTCATTTATAAAAATAGGACCAGGGGTTTTGCCCTCTGTTTCTCAAGTAAAATGGATAGTAAAAGTTGGTTTCAAACTTTGAGATGTTCATTTATCAAAAAGTTGCATCCAACTATGACAAAAATGGAGATGGTGCTCAAAAAAGGGAAATACTTGTCCGTTTCATAAACTCAGCATGCTGAAATTTGATTCTTGCCCCTAAAATAAATTTCATGAATTAGGATTACCCTACAGGACAAGATGGATAATAAAGTACCACTGAAATGCAAAATGCAGTAACCATTCAGGTACACCTATTTTCCAAATCTCCATCTTACACTCAAGTAAGCAAAATTGACCATTTTGGACCCAAGCAAGTAAGCAGAATTGACCATTTTGGACCCAAGGGAAAGCTCTAATCGTCCTCGGAACTCAAATTCTTAACTGTATTCAAGCCCAGAATGCAGGCCGCAGCAAAATTCAATCCACATTCCACTGTCACCAGAACGCTACCAATACAACTTTCCCATACAACTTCTGTTCTAGCTCGAAATGCATAGCAGCAGCCAGCAGCACCCCAGGCAACAAAAGACCGCCCCGTTCCATCGGAAGCATTCAAGACTACAATTCACAATATCAAAGCACGCGAAATTGCAGACCTTCAGCCAACATCTTACTGATGTTTTCCACGAAACGCCAACCTGGAGCGAGCAAAGCAAACGATCTCTCTTCGGAAAAGGCAACAGCGGAGAAGCGACCGACCTCCATGAGGGTGACGAGGAGCTGCCGCGCGGCTTCGCGGACGGGCTGCTTGCCGTCGCCGAGGCGCTCGACGGCGGCGGGCACGAGCGCGTTGAGGTGGACCTTGAAGTGGTCGCCGGCGAGCATCGCGGCGGCGGAGAGCGCCTGCAGCCCTCCCTGGGCAATGCGGAAGTTGCCGTCCCTGGCGAGACCCATGCAGGTGTCCACCACGGACGCCACCTCCCCGGCACTCAGCTGGCCGCGCCGCGCCGCGGCCTCCAGCGCCTCATGCAGACGCTCCACGCCAGCCAGCCGCTCCTTCGTGTCCTTGGCGCGCGCCGCCTCCATCTCCGCTTTACCCGACGACGAGGGGCAATGCCGGTGGCTGGGTTGAGGACTTGAGGGCTCCCCCGGTACGGTGAGTTCGGACCTTCGGGCTTCGGGGGAGTGGTAGGGAACGGCGAAAGGGAGGAGTGGCGGTGGGATCAGAAAGTTTCAGAGAATGGAAGGGAACTGTGCAACAGTGCGAGAGTATCGAGACAGGCCGTTCAGATTTTAAGAGAGTTCGTGTAGTTGTGTGTTTAGGTCCCTATCCTTTCGATGAATTAGCGGACCGCTAATGATGAAAGGATCAAATTTGCCATAGCTTAGTATAGCATTAAGAAATTTTAAGAAGCCAAGGCTAAGAATACGGATAAGTTCGATCCTTGCTTTCTCAGTTGACGTATGCTACGTATGCTATGTGCGCCTTATCAATACCGCCCGGAGTGCTGCAACAGATGGATCGCAGACGCCGTGCTTTCCTTTGGAGTGGTGATTGCTCAGTATCGCCGGCTCAGTGCCTCATCGCTTGGGAAAAGGTTTGCCTTTCCAGAGATCAAGGTGGCCTTGGCATCAGGGATCTCGGACTCCAAAATGTTTGTCCATCCGTCCGAACAGATCTCGCCCGGGTCGCCCACTCGATCTGCGCGCTGCGCGCCCCTGCTCGTAGGATGGACCCCGTCCTCGCCTGCGCCGCCCTCGTTGCTCAAGCGTACACCGACCTACGCTTCATATGGCCTCGTGCCGGCTGCGGGTCTGTACCGCGGCCGTTTCCTCCAGTGCATCGTCTGCCCAGTCGAAGGTGTCAGCAGCAACGAATCGCTGGACGACGCCAGTTACTCCGGCATAACTTGTTGCTTGGATTGGAAAGCTTTACGGGACAGTACTGTACTATTCCAATGAATACAAATCGTTGTTCTTGCGTGGAACAACAGTCGTGCGTGCACCCTTCTACTCGTTACTGCCACTCCAATTCCCAACTCAATTTCACCGGCCGACAATCGCTTGAACTTATCAGTCATGGTATAGCATAACAAAACAACATCAGTTAACATATCAGCCGCAAAAAGCATCCGCCAAACAGCATGAATCGCTTTTCAAAAACTACAGCGGTCACTGTACGTACATTGTATGATTCAGACGGTTCGGAGAATGTTCATTGAGGAAGATGAATTGGCAGCTGTTTAGTACCCTTCGTTCCAAATTATAAGAATTACAAAGATTTATGACATTAAATAGGTATACTATACAAATATAATTAATGATAATCTAATGATACTTATATGATATCATAAATGTTATTATTCTATTATATAAATTTAGTTAAACTTGTGATCATTTGACTCTCCAACAAAGTTAAAATAATTTGTAATTTGAGATGGAAGGAATAATTGTGAAGTAGATCGAGTGGCGTGGCCTGGCGGTGGTTAATTCATCTTTAACATTCTACCCCCACCGATTTATGATTTCACATGGCGTGTTAGATGCTTTGCTCATGGCTGGCTGGCCCTATGGCAGTGTAATAAATGAAAAACGGGGTATAAGTACTGTAGACTGGACACGGTGTATCTTTCTGCTAAGAGCATCTTCAATACAGTACTGTCTACCCCCAATTTAGGCAGTGAGGGCGAGAAAATCAACTCCAGCAGACTACCTACTTGACTCAACAAATTTGTTGGCTACCCAAATTCCTCCTCCCACTACCCATTCCTGTTGGGCCAAGCAGACTCCCCAAATCTTCTCTCTCCCACCCACGCGCGTGTTTCTTCTCTACCGCACGGTCTTCGTCCGCGGGTGGCCCTCCTCCGCCGCGGCTCCACGACGACAGCGGCCCTCCCCAACTGTGGTGGCTCCCCGCGGAGAAGCCCTCCCCAACGGCAGTGCCCTCCCCGGAGGCGGGCGTGGCTTCCCCGCGTGTGGCCATGGCATCCTCAGCTGCGGGTGCAGCTTCCCCGATGGCGAGGGGCTTCTTCCCCGGTGGGCACAGCTTCCCTGCGCGCGGCCACGACATCCTCGATGGCGGGCACAGCTTCCTTGGCGACAGGCGCAGCATCTCCGGCAGCGGCGCGGCGCAACTTCCCCGACGCAATGTGGCCACGCCATCCCCAGCAGCGGGCGCGGCCTTCTCCGGCACAGCCACGGCCACGGCATCCCCGGCATGGGAGGCGCGCGGCCTTCCCTGTCACGGTTGACGGCCATCTCCTCGCCGCCGTAGAGAGATAGAGGATGACAACATGGCCCCACATGTCATTCACGGCTAGAGTGCATTTAGGTAATCTCTTTTAGGTACTGTTGCTAGAGTTGAAGGCAAAAATTGAATAGTATTAAAATTGGTAGTTACCCAAATAGAAATTTAGGTAGTCTGATTTGGATAACATTGCTGGAGATGCTCTAAGTTCTTGATGTTAGGTGTCGGCTGAATCACCCTTATTATGCCAAAATTGAATCGATCTGCTGCTCATCCTGCTTGCGCCTCTGAGTAGTTCACAACGCATTTCGCGAGAAATTTGTGCTGATCACAACGCATGCATACGGATTGAGATGAAACTTTCTTCATCAATGTTTGGTTTCCAGCTGCACGCATCGACTGATCAATTTGGAGGCACTGATGTATTCAAAACTTCCAACGTTCTAACTTGGTACAACAACAACATAATTAGGGCGTGGTTAGTGCCCGGAAGTCTGGACACCCGTGATTGCTCCGTCTGCCATGCCTGTACTTCATGTACAACCTAACCCCACGCGGCATCTGCAAACCACATGACCCTACTGAAAGCCCAAGTTTGGTTTTGGTAATTAATGACACCAAGTTGCTAATGCTATCGTATCAAGTATGATTAAGCTAGGCATAAGCAACATGTGATGGAGGTGAAAATGGCATGGAGAGATGGCCACAAGACCACATGATTTGGTGCATGAAATGATGAGCAAGATCATGAAGAAATACACATAATATGATGGACATGATGATCAAGTGGAAGAGAAGGATCTAAGAGTGCAAGGCAAAGGTATAACTATAGGGTTTTCCTTTTGCCGGTCTAAGTTGAGTAGAGAAGTGATTGACCGGGTTTAGGATACATAGCCGACTATCAAGAGGGGCAATCACGGTTAGCTCGGAAATCAAGTGCCACTAGATCAATGTCTTAAGCATATGCATTAGGATCTAGTAGAGAGCTAACATAACGCCTTGAAAATATTTGTGAAAATGCTAACACACTTGCACATGGTGTGTTTCACATGATGGTGTTGGCACATTTGTGAAGGCGGTGGTGTTTAAGCGGTAGTAAGGGGTTTGGGGTTCGCTCTCCCTCCCGCCGAGCTTGCGAGCGCGGGATTCAGGCGTTTTTGAGGAAATGAAATGCCTATTTTCTATTGCGCCGGAGGCGAGAAAAGGTGGCGAAAGTCTGAATTGATTATCACTGAAAATACAGTGACCGTACGCGGCTGGCGCGTCCGGTCAGTTCAAACCACAGATAGACGCGCGTGTGAGAAGGGTCGCGGACTGGCGCGTCCGGTCCCTCGTGGAACCGGCGCGTCCGGTCACGCAACCAGGAGTTCAGTACGGAGGGCAGATGCGATCGGACGCGGTGGCGCGTCCGGTCACGTTCGACCGGACGCGTCCGGTCATGAGTGGATCGTTACTGGACTCCGATCGGACGCGGCTGGCACGTCCGGTCACGTGCGATCGGACGCGTCCGGTCTCGACGGGAGCTTACTGGACCGCGACCGGACGCTGACACTGTCGCGTCCGGTCAAACGGTAGAGCGCGTCCGGTCACGGCAGCGGCTAGTTCTGACTCGCACTGTTCACGCTTGTCCTGTAGTGACCAGACGCGTCCGGTCACCCTGACCGGTGCGTCCAGTCAGCACGTGTTTCACTGCCTCGCCGGTAACGGCTAGCTGCGTACCCCTTCGCTATAAATAGAAGATGTCCGGGGTTTGAGAGAAACTCTTGCACACTTTGAGACCTAGAGACATCCTTTGAGCTAGAGAACAACCCCTCCACTCATCTCTTTGCTTGGTTGCACATCTTGAGTGAGATTGAGTGAGATTCAAGTGCATTGCTTGAGAGTTGCATTCTAGAGGCACTTGATCTTCGAGTTGCTGTGGATTTCTTGTTACTCTTCCGTGTTTTCCGACATGGTAGACGGCTTGGAGCAGCGGAGGTGATTGAGCTCGCAATTGGAGATTGTTGGAGCCCTCACCAAGTGTTGTAAGGGGTTCTTGATCCTTCTCCGCGGGTGTTCGCAAATTGGATACTCTAGTGGAGCTCGTGGCTTGGAGGATCCCCATCTTGTGTGCGGTTGTGCGGCGCCCGCCGAGGGCTCGACTCTTGATAGTCGATTAGCTCGCGAACCGACAAGTGGATGCATTGCCACAACGAGGAGTAGCTTGCCGGGAAGCAAGTGAACCTCGGTAAAAAATCTTGTGTCATCTCTTTGCTGAGGATTTCTCTCGTGGTTGATCATTGTGATTGATTCTTCGAATGCATTACTTCTCTACATCGTTGGTACAAGAATCAAGTCACTTGCTCTTTACTTTCTTGTACTAATCCTAGTATAGGTTGCTTAGTGTAGCTTTTATCATATAGGAGTAAGTAGCTTAGTGACTTAGTCTTGTTGGTGTGTATTAGAGATCATAGCTTTGCTTCACTAGAATTGCATA
The DNA here is from genome assembly GCA_038087645.1 of Saccharum hybrid cultivar R570. NCBI lineage: Eukaryota > Viridiplantae > Streptophyta > Magnoliopsida > Poales > Poaceae > Saccharum > Saccharum hybrid cultivar. Next base: position 7,923,946 of record JAQSUU010000198.1, read on the forward strand.
GGTGGCTTGCATAGTGTAGTTGAGTTAGTGCTAGAATTAACTTAGCCATCTTTTATACTAACGTATTTGTTTAGTGAAGCTTGTAGAATTTTAAATAGGCTATTCACCCCCTCTAGCCATTTGGACCTTACACCCACGTGGAGTCTGCACCCCGCACAACCCCTTGCGCCCTCTAGCAGCTGCAGCAGGTTGCAACATGCATGTGCAAAATATTCGATCTACTTTTGAAACAACCAGATGCAACATTTGAAATATATCTCTTAAGACAGATGAAACACTTGAAGCATGCGTTTGAAACACTCGCAAAAACACCTAGAAGACACTTCAAAACCATTGCAAAACATACACAAAATTCAGATAAAACACATACAACATATGTGTGAAATATATGCAACATACAGATTAACATACTTGTAACATGCGTCGAAAAAACAGACGAAACATTGAAAACAGACGTTTGCAACATAGGTGTACACCCATTGCAACATATGCAACATCCCGATCTACTTTGCAACATCCATACGAAAACACTTACAACGTACCTCTGAATCATCCGAAATACTTGAAACATACGTTTGCAACATGCGCTTGCAACATTTGATGAAGGGAGCGTGAGGTGCAGCCAAAGAAGCTTGATTCGGGTCTGGCCACTCCCGATCTCGTGATGTCGCGAGCTAAGGTCATGCGTCGCGGCAACGCCGATGTCGCAATGGTCATGACCTCCTGGTGGGGAACGACAGCGGCAGCAGCACCTCGACCCGACGAGGGATGGGGCACCGTGCACAGGGGCGGGGACCTCGCACGGCATGACAAGGCGGAGCGGGCGCGGCGGGGATGGAGCACGGCGCGGCTCGACACAGGATGGGGGCGCCGCCGCGATGCTGCTTAGGGTGGACGGATGGCGCGGTGAGCTGCGACAAGCGAAGCAAAGAGTTGAGGATTTATGTCGACTATCGTAGTGTAGATAAAGTAGACAGAGGACAGAACATAGATGGGCGCCCGGTCGTTGTGCTGGCTTGAGAACGGGAATAGGTTGTCTGAACGGACGGCCGCACCAGAGTATTAGTGAAACAATTACCGCAAAAGCACATGAATTTCTTGCTGAATACTGGCCTGGTCTATAAACCGAGTCCGATAATCGGAGGTCACCTTTCCGTTCTTCCGTCTGGAACATGTACACAGCCCAAAGGCAAAAGGAGAATTACGGAACAGAGCACTCCGGCCTCAAACCGAGTCCGATAATCCGAACGTCCGAGACCACCGAGTCCGATGATCCGAACGTCTGAGACCTCCGAGTCCGAGTCCATTGCCCGATTCGTAAAGAAGCTACTCCAGCCAGGCTAATAAAAGGAGGCGGCGCCCTTGGCTTCTCTCCACCAAACCGAAGGCACCGTTCGCCAAGCCTTCAGCAAACGAACGCAAGGTCGAAGCCACCAAGCCCACGACACGAACACTGTCTGCGGCTGCGCCCTCGAAAACCGCAGAAACCATGGCGATCCGCACGGGGAACAAGCTTGCTCGGGCATTGGCGATCTGGTGCCTCGCCGTCCTGCTGCTACTCCTGCCGTGCGCGGCTCGCCCCATCTCCGAGACGAGCACCATCGACGGGAGCCGGAGCAAGCACCTGCCACTTCGGGGATCGCTGCTGCGCGGCCCGGAGAGCGTGGCCTTCGACGGCGCGGGCGCCGGTCCTTACAGCGGCGTCTCCGACGGCCGCGTCCTCAAGTGGAACGGCTTCGCGCGTGGGTGGTCGACGTACGCGTACAGCCCGGGCTACGACGCCGAGGCCTGCACGGCGTCCAGGGCTCGGCCGGCGGAGCTCACCGAGAGCAAGTGCGGCCGCCCGCTGGGCCTGCGGTTCCACCACCGGACGGGCAACCTTTACATCGCGGATGCGTACAAGGGGCTGATGCGCGTCGGCCCGGGAGGCGGCGAGGCCACGGTGCTGGCCGCGGAGGCCGACGGCGTGCCGCTCCGCTTCACCAACGGGGTCGACGTCGACCAGGTCACCGGGGACGTGTTCTTCACGGACAGCAGCATGAACTACCCGCGGTCGCAGCACGAGAGGGTGACCGCCACCGGGGACTCGTCCGGCCGCCTCATGAAGTACGACCCCAAGACGGGCCAAGTTACCGTGCTGCAGGCCGGCGTCACGTACCCCAATGGCCTCGCCATTAGCGCCGACAGGACACACCTCGTGGTCGCGCTCACTGGGCCGTGCAAGCTGCTTAGGTACTGGATCAAGGGTCCCAAGGCGGGCACGTCTGAGCACCTCGCTGACTTGCCCGGCTACCCTGACAATGTGAGGGCCGATGGCAGAGGAGGGTTTTGGGTGGCGCTGCACCGGGAGAAGATGGAGCTGCCCTTTGGCCCGGACAGCCACCTGCTCGCCGTCAGGGTCGGAGCCGACGGGCAGGTGGTCCAGGTGATGAGAGGGCCCAAGAGCGTGAGGCCGACCGAGGTGGTGGAGAGGGAAGGCAGCAAGCTGTACATGGGCTCGGTAGAACTACCGTATGTCGCCGTTGTTAGGGAATAGTGACTTCGTTTTGTAATTACTTTAGTGTTTGGAATTTTATATGTCGTGCTATGTTCTACGTTTTTGTTAGCGAATAGTGACTACGTTTTGTAATTACGGTCCGTGGGCAAGGGCACGGTGTATCTTCAGAGATAGCATTCAGTTAGAGTCTTGTCTTTCCATCGCATTCAACTGGTGGGGTGTAACATGAGGCCCAGAATAGCTTCAGATTGCAATCCTTGGATCTTTACTGTTTTCCCCTTGTAATTATACTGGAACCATTTCTCAGCCTAATTAATCTCCATAGGACTGTGCGCTGCTAACCAGTCCATACCCAATATAATGTCATAGCAACCGAAAGGAATGATCTTGGAAGAATTCCTGAAAGTAATTCCTTGTATGACCCATAGTTGATCAGGTAGTTCATGGGTGCACTGAAGGATATCCCCATTGGCTACTCTGACTTGGACAGGGTGTTGCAATTGCATTGCCTTCCTCAGGGATCAAAATTTCGGCGAAATTTCGGCCGAATTTCGCGAAATTCGGTAATTTCGGTGGTGGCCGAAAGAAAACTCCGAAATTTTGTAAAATTCTAATACATGTGATGTATAACTCTAGACTTGTATTTTTCTATTGATTATATTGTATATTCTTCTATTCAATAGATGTGTAGTCATAAATCATACTAATGTTTATTTAGATCTAAACTTTTTTAGAAACAACATACTTCATGTCCTAATCTCTAAAAAAATTTCGGCGAAATTTCGGCCGAATTTCGCGAAATTCGGTAATTTCGGTGGTGACCGAAATTTTTGAGATAACGAAATTAAAATCCTTGGCCTTCCTTCCCTGGACAGCAGCAGCTAGGTGCTCACTGATGAAGCAGTGTGTACTGCCAGAATCCATCAGCATCTAAACCTCTTGATTAGCCCAAAATCCCCTCAGTCTGACAGATTAGTTCTCTTCCGTTCTGTTCCCTTCATGGCTTATAAAGAGATTGCGAGAAGTTCCTCCCCAGATTCAATTTCCTCTTCTTCATGCGAGTGATGCTCTGACTGGTTATGCTCATCTCTATCTGGCCCGTCTGTGCCCCCGCCTCGCCCTGGTTAGGCTGTCCGCACCGCATCCGGTAAACCATCCTCTACCGCTTTTTCCAGGATCCAATGAGCTGCAGCGTCTTCTCTAAACGAACCGCTAAAGAACAGCGTCCGCTAAATACAGCGTACTTCGATCGTCCGCTACACGCCTGTGCAGCCCTCTGCACGCTGCCAGAGTAGAACAGCGTCCGCTAAATACAGCGTACTTCGATCGTCCGCTACACGCCTGTGCAGCCCTCTGCACGCTGCCAGAGTGAGAGAAAAAGTAGCGGGCCCCACCATTTTAATCTTTAAAAAATGTTATAACTCATAAACTAAAAATCCAAATTAAATTCCGATTGCACCATTAAATTTGTTTCAATAAATTCTTCAAAACTAGATCTCACATGGATATATTTAGATAATGTGATAAGTGGGCCCCACAGTGAATAGAGGATGATATAGAGGATGGATGGGTGCGGAAGAAATAAGTATAGAGGAGAGAATCTTAATGACCAGGATATATAGAGGATGAAAATAGAGGATCATGAGTGCGGATAGCCTTATGCTGGGACTGGCACCGGCTACGCAGAGCCTCAGCATGGCGCTAACGTACCGATGCACAGTACACTCGCACTTGGTACGAGTAAGGGTGTGTTTATTTGGCCTGTAATTTTTTTTTGAAGCACAGTAACTCTTTCGTTTGTATTTGACAATTAGTGTTTAATCATGAACTAATTAGGTTTTAAAGATTCGTCTCGTGATTTACAATCAAATTGTGTAATTAGTTTTTTTATCTATATTTAATGCTCTATGCATACGTCTAAAGATTCGATGTGACGAAGAATCTTATAAAATTTTTAGAATTTTGAAGAACTCAACACAGCCTAAACTCCGACTAGCACCAGCTTGCAGCAATCATCCTCCGATGTCGTGCCAGCTGCGTATCTCTGTACCGCGGCCGTTTCCTCCAGTGCACCATCTGCCAGTCGAAGATGTCAGCAGCAATGAATCACAGGACGACGCCAGTTACTCCGGCATAACTCGTTGCTTGGATTGGAAAGCTTTACGAGGCCTTCGACGCTTCGCTGTTCGCTCCTCAGGCTTCCGGAAGCACTGAAGCAGGATCAGGACCGCTTTGGACGGCGACGCTGAATTGGCAGTAACTTCAGGAGTGCTGGTGGTTTCTCTCGTGCCCACTGTCCACTCCATTAAAATCACCATGGAAGCATCTGGAGTAGTACAACACGCTGTAGGCTGGGAACGGCTGTACTATACACGAGACCAGATCTGAAACAAACAAGGGATCACAGTCATTTACTACAGTGACTGACCAATGGCGATCCGCCGATCTGATGCAAGGAAGAAATGAACAAGCACCCTGTTCGGCTGCTCTTATCAGCCGTGGTACAGTGTTTTTCTCTCACAACAAAACAGCCACAGCCGGCTTATAAGCCGCAGAAACAGCCAAACAAACAGGGTGAAGGAATGTCACTGTGGGCAAACGGATACACAGGTAAAACCGCCAGAGTACATTCCGAGTTTCCTGCACTGTCATAGTGCCTGTAAAGACTGTAGCACACAATTCGATCCGGGTGAGATCTGATCTGATCAGTCCTCGGTTTCACAAGTCACAGCCACCCGAAGGTGAAAAACAAAAACTGGATCCCCACCCTTTCTTCAAAAAAAAACTGGATCCCCACCCCACAGCGTGAAGGCGTGGTACGTCCACAACCAAATCAGAATTCCTATTGTCAAAAAAAAAACCAAATCAGAATTCCAGCGGCAAGAGCACAAGGCAGTGGACCGACCGGTGGTGGTACAATCTGTCAACTGCCATGCGCCGGTGCTCGCCCAGTGGCAGTTTTTATTGCAAGCTACAGGACGATCAGTAACTCAGGACTGTACTGTACTATTCCAATGAATGCAAATTTTTTTTTGACAACTGGGTCTTGTTTAGATGCACCCCAAAAGTTGAAATTTTTTCACTCTCTCCATCACATCAATCTTCAGACCCATGCATAAAGTAGTAAATGTAGGTAAAAAAAATAACTAATTACACAGTTTAGTTGGAAATCACGAGATGAATCTTTTGAACCTAGTTGGTCCACAATTGAACAATATTTGCCAAATAAGACGAAAATGGTACTATTCATCGGGTTGAAATTATTTTCAATCTATATGAGGCCCTAACATGTATTCAATAGCAGCAAGCCGCTGCGATAATCCTGAGTTTAGTGCACTTCCGAGAGGGCACTGTTTGAAAATCGTTGTTCTTTTTTTTCGAAAACGCGCATTGACACGTGTTGCACTAAGTGGAAGTTGGAAAGTTTACACGCTCCGGGAGCGGTCACGGCGAGGCGCCGATCCACATCACGGAGTAGCACACAACATGAATCACCGCAAGTGGTGGGGTACAAAAATTGTACTAACTAAGCACTAATTTTGCGACAATGTGAGCACCGTCGTGGCTAGTCGACTAGGGCTGTGAGCAGCGCCAGTTCGACCTCTTGCAGGGCGAGGGGAACATCAGCTCGCGCAACGCCTCACGAGTGGGGGAGTCGACCGGTTGAAAGTCCTATGTTTGGTGTTGGTAATTAGTGACAATGCCTAAGTACTAATCCTATGCCTAAGTTGTATGTAGCATATGAGGATTAGTACATTCCAAGGTTGGTGGCAAGATGGACATGGTGATCATGATGGCCACACTTGAATTTGGACGCAACCCTACCAGATCAAGGCAAAGGTATATGCTTAAGGGTTGTGTTTTAGTAACCAAGACACCTAGTGAATGTGGTTACATTATAGGATAGATAGCCGTACTATAAAGAGGGGAATGACGCGGCTATTAAACTCCTAAGTGCCTCTAGGTGTGCATTTCATAATCATATGCATTTGGATAGAACTAATAACGCTTCGAAAAATGATTGTGAAAATGCTAACACACTCGCATATAACGTGATCACTTGGTGTTGTTAGCACATTTGCGATGGCGTTGGAGTATGAGCGGTAGAGAGGGTATGGGGTCCTCTCTCCCTCCCGCCGAGCTTGCGAGGCGGGATTCAGGCGTTTTCGAGGAGTTGAAACGACTATTTTTCACTACGCCGGAAGTCGGAAATCAAACGGAAGCGAACGAAGGTCACAGTGGTGACCGGACGCTGGACCGGGCGCGGTCTCTGTTTGACCGGACGCGTCCGGTCAGTGTTCAGCGTCTGCGCGTGTTTCAGCTTTTTGATCGGACGCGCAGCGCGTCCGGTCACAGTCGACCGGACGCGTCCGATCGTTGAGGGAGCTTACTGGACTCCAACCGGACGCTGGCACTGTGGCGTCCGGTCAGTTCTGCAGCGCGTCCGGTCACTGTTTCGTTGGAGCGCTGCTCTGGCTTGACCAGCGCGTCCGGTCAGTCACGGGACTAGCGTGTCTGGTCGAGCCCAGCGCGTTCGGTCCGCGCGACCAGCGCGTCCGGTCGGTGCTTCGCGAAAGTAGCCGTTGTGCGATCGGCGCGTCCGGTCAGCGCGATTTCGGCTGTTTCAAGTTCCTAACGGCTATATTCGAAGGGGTACGTTTATAAATACTCGTTGGCCGACTCAAAGCTTCATCCCTTGGACATTTGACATACTTGTGAGCACTTTGAGCTAAACAACTCCCCTCCCACTCATCTCTCTTGCTTCTTTGCATATTCGAAGTGAGATTGAGTGATCCAAGTACATTTGCATTGTGAGATTGCATCTAGTTGGCACTTGGTGGTTGATTTGCTGCGGGATTCTTGTTTCTCTTGGTGGTTGCCGCCACCTAGACGGCTTGGAGCAGCTTGGAGGTGTTGGCAAGAGTTGGTGATTGTTCTTGGCCACCTCTGGTGATTGTGAGGGGTTTGTGCCTACCTCGGCGAAGCGTCAAAGACAACATTAGTAAATTGCTCGTGTCATTGCAACCTTTTGCCATTTGGTAGGTTCTTGTGGCGCCTTTTGAGAGGCTCGGTGTGAGACCGATTAGCCACCGAACCACGTGGTGAAGAGGGACACAACAGAGACTAGCGTACCGGCAAGCACGTGAACCTCGGGATAAATCTTCGTGTCATCACTTTATATTGTGATTGATTGATCCCGGTGTTCGGTTGTCTTGGTATTCATTGTTGATCATATTGGTTGGCTCAATACTTTGCCCCTCGCTGAAACTCTCCTAACTCAACTCCGAATTACTTTTTTAGTTATCTTTGCTAGCTAGATAACTTTGCTAGAGTAGCTCTTTTGTGTAGCTTGCTAGTTGTAGTTGTAGTTACCTTCTCAGTTTGACTTGTGCGGTTGAGTGCCATTATACTAGAATTGTGAATTGGATAGGTGGCTTGCAAACACCCCGTAGGCTAAGCAAAACTCGCATCTCGCTATTTGTTGTATTAATAAACTTGTTTAGCTTGTCTTTGTAGAAAATTTTAAAAAGGTTATTCACCCCCTCTAGCCATCAAGACCTTTCACCGGTTCCTTGAACGTCTCGTGGAAGAGCACGACGATCCGGTCGTCAGTGGCATCAATGGGTGCGTCATCACGCCTGCGTTCCCATTTGTTGACGAGGACGCGCTTTGCTTGCTTTTTCGGATTGGGATCGCGACAAATCGTTGTTCTTGCGTGGAACAACCAACAGTCGTGCGTGGCGTCCTTCACTACTGGTTACTCTCTCCGGGGGTGTTTAGTTTCTGCCCAAAATTTTTTCACTCTATCACATCGAATATTTAAACACATTCATAGAGTACTAAATGTAGACGAAAAAAAACTAATTACACAGTTTAGTTGGAAATCATGAGACGAATCTTTTAAGCCTAATTAGTCCATGATTAGCCTTAAGTGCTATAGTAACGCACATGTGCTAATGATGGCTTAATTAGGCTTGATAAATTCGTCTCACGGTTTCAAGCGAGTTATGTAATTAGTTTTTTTATTAGTATCCGAAAACCCTTTCCGACATCCCATGAAACATCCGATGTGACATCAAAAACTTTTCGCTTACCAGCTAAACACCCCCTCAATCCAATTCCCAGCTCAATTTCACCAGCCGGCAATCGCTTTTCAGAAACTACAGCTGTACTAACTAACACACTACATACATCGTATGATTCATCAGACAGTTCAGAGAATGGTCAATAAGGGCCTTGTTTAGTTCTCAACTTCTCCCCCAAATTCTACTATGCAAAAAGAAGATTCCCCATCACATCGAAATATCAGCAAATGCATAGAGTACTGAATGTAGATGAAATTAAAAACTAATTGCACATTTTTATTGTACTTTGCGAGACAAACATTTTGAGCCTAATTAATCAAAGTTTGGATAATTTTTACCAAATACAAACGAATTGCTACAGTGCGCATTTAATACGCACCGTAGCGATTCGGATGCCCCCAACTCGACATCTAAACAAGGGCCAAGGAGGATGAATCGGCACTGTTGAATTGTGAAGTGGATCGAGTAGTACAGGCAACTGTGCCACCACAGTGGATTTTCAAAACGTCACGGGGGTGGAGTGGGGTGGAGTGGCGTGGCGTGGTGGTGGTTAATTCATCTTTAACATTCTACCCCACCGATTTATGGATTTCACATGGCGTGTTAGTTACTGTACTTTGCTCATGGCTGGCCCTATGGCAGCGTAATGAATGAAAAGCGGGGTATAAGTACTGTAAATACGGAGTAGATTGGAAGGTGTGTATCTTTCTGGTGAGGGTGTGTTTAGTTGTCCCCGTAAATTTTTTGGAAGCATAGTAATTTTTTCGTTTGTATTTGATAATTAGTATCCAACCATGAACTAATTAGGTTCTAAAGATTCGTCTCGTGATTTACAACCAAACTTTATAATTAGTTATTTTTTTACCTATATTTAATGCTCCATGTATGCGTCCAAAGATTCGATGTGATGGAGAATCTTATAAAATTTTTGGAATTTTGAAGGAACTAAACACTACCTAAGTTCTTGATGTTAGGTGTCGGCTGAATCACCCTTGTTCTGCCAAAATTGAATAGGCGACCAAACTCAGTCTACTTGTATGAGCAGTACATTGATATGGCTTTGTTCGGCTGGCTGGCTGCCAGCCAGCAGTGCTTTTCTCTCACATCATTTCAGCACCAGCCACCAGCCACCAGCTAGCCAGCAGTATTTTTCTTTCACAACAAATCAGCACTAGCCACCGGCCACCAGCCAGCCGAACGAGGCCATTGATTTCAGCGAGACGGTGAGATGGTAGGAACGTCTCTGACAGATGCAGTCTCGCATCTTTAATTTTGCCTGTCTGTGAATCCATTTCGTTTTCCATCTTCCCAACAGGTTTACAGGATCGTCGGATAGACGACGAATTGCTAAAAGATGAAAAAATTACAGAGGAGAAACTCATTGTCTCATGCTGAACCTTTATGATCAGTTCATTCGGTTCGGTGATTACTGAAAAGAACACTCGTAAATAATGAAATGTTTTCATAGTATTATGCAGCTACAAGGGCATGGAGTATCTAGCAATTGCTCTTCTCCTAGTATTTCATAAACTTTTTTTTTCAGCAATTCCCTATTTTCCGGTACTACAAACTGAATGAATAAGTTCAGCTGTACTGTTTTTTTTATGAAACAATTCAGCTGTACTGTACTAGATTGTTTTAGCATTATAGATCCTTCTTAAATAACTGAAAATTTGTATCTTCCCCGATGCCCATAACACGCTAACAACGAGCAAGCAGATTTTCGGTGGTACAGTGTTAGGATCGGCAATTAACAACTCATCATCCAAATTCGAAAGCCCACTCTGGCCGTGCAGCCCATTCTCATTGGTGGTGGACAAAAGGATTCTGCGACCTACAGTGTGCTGCAACTACAGGCTCACAGTCCTGCTGGGGCACATGATCCAAGGCTGCCGGGGTACTAAAAGTGACAAACCACACAACCACCTCGCATGTGTGCATTTGCTAGGGGTGGCCACTGCTGGCCTAGTGTGGCCTTCCTTCGTCAGCTTGGTGCAAGGCACGCAAGATGGCGATCAAGGCCGGCCGGCTGACCGGCCTCTATAAAGCACACTGCACACGCTCACCAGTCAGTCACCACCTCTACTCGGACGAGACTTCCACGATGGCTGCTGCTCTTATGCCTCCACTCGTCGTCTCCCTACTCCTCTGCCTGCTGGCGGCGGCTGCCCCGGCGGCGTCCGCGGCGCGGGCCTTCTTCGTCTTCGGCGACTCCCTCGTCGATAACGGCAACAACAACTACCTGCTGACCACGGCGCGCGCCGACGCGCCGCCCTACGGCATCGACTTCCCCACGCACCGCGCGACGGGCCGCTTCTCCAACGGGCTCAACATCCCCGACATCATCAGTAATATATATAACGCCATTGATGATTGATCATCTATGCCTCCTTCATAGAAATGACGTGTCGCATACGCGCAGACACACATGCTGACACTTGCTTTCAGGCGAGCACCTCGGGGCCGAACCTTTGCTGCCGCACCTGAGCCCCGAACTCCGGGGGGAGAAGCTGCTCGTCGGCGCCAACTTCGCGTCGGCCGGCGTCGGGATCCTCAACGACACAGGAATACAGTTTGTACGGGAGGATAGATGCTAGCTAGCTACTCATTTCACTGCATGACCTCTCTGTCACACACTCACGTACGCAAACTGTAGCTCCGAATTCTGACGTCGTCCTGCCATGCATCGTGCGCGCCGTCGCGAGCAGGTGAACATCATCAGGATCGGCGACCAGCTGCAGTACTTCCGGCAGTACCAGCAGAAGCTGAGAGCCCTCATCGGCGAGCCGCAGGCGACGCGGCTCGTGAACCAGGCCCTGGTGCTCATCACGCTGGGCGGCAACGACTTCGTCAACAACTACTACCTGGTGCCCATGTCCGTGCGGTCGCGCCAGTACGCGCTCCCGGACTACGTCCGCTTCATCATCTCCGAGTACAGGAAGATCCTCTCGGTAATTAAAGTGTACTGAACGACTCTCTACGCTCTAGCAACCACCACCAGCTACCAATCCACAAGCGACCCTACCGTGCACCACCGCCGCCGCTGCGCCGCACACTCAGCTCAGCCGGTGATCGACTCGCTTGAATGCCCGCCAACAACGAGCACATGGTCGTCGTCGTAGGATTCGCTCCTGGGTCGCCGCGCAACATGTGTGACCAACGCATGCATATGCATTGTGCAGAGGCTGTACGAGCTGGGCGCGCGGCGCGTGATCGTGACGGGGACGGGGCCGCTGGGGTGCGTCCCGGCCGAGCTGGCGCTGCACAGCCAGAACGGCGAGTGCGCGGCGGAGCTGACGCGCGCCGTGAACCTCTTCAACCCGCAGATGGTGGACATGGTGCGCGGCCTCAACCGCGCCATCGGCGACGACGTCTTCGTCACCGCCAACACCTACCGCATGAACTTCGACTACCTCGCGAACCCGCAGGCCTTCGGTGAGCTAGATCAGACACGGTGCCGACGGTGGTCTTTCCATGGGAAACCAATCAAGCGGGTCGATCGGTGACAATTGGATTTCTCGTGCTGCTTTCTTTTGCAGGGTTCACGAACGTGCAGGTGGCGTGCTGCGGGCAGGGCCCGTACAACGGGATCGGGCTGTGCACGGCGGCGTCGAACGTGTGCGCCAACCGGGACGTGTTCGCGTTCTGGGACGCGTTCCACCCCACGGAGAGGGCCAACCGCATCATCGTCTCCCAGTTCATGCACGGTGACACGGACTACATGCACCCCATGAACCTCAGCACCATCCTCGCCATGGAGCAGGAGGGCCTGTAGAGTGGAGTGTATAGCTTGATCAGCCGGCCACGAGTTGTACGTACATGTGTGATGTGTCACCGTACCTAGCACGCTAGCCCTATGTGCTGGATGATGGCAGCACAGTTTGCCAAGATTCGTGCCTTAATCCAAGTGGCAGTGTTTCAGTGTGATGTGTTATGTTATAAACAGAATTGGTAATTCTTACTAAATGACCATTTGCAATCTTGGCCTCAGTTGTCACTGTGTCGGCGTGCTCTCCTCTGTTCCCCCTGCGATCCTGCCTCCCTGGATGGCCGGACGGCCAGACCTGACCTTTTGGCATGGACACGGCACACGGGAGTAGTGGAGACCAGGAAGCCGTGCCATACAACGAGTCCCCGCCCCGCCTGCAAAATCCACGGCACAATTTGAATCTCTTCTTCCTCGGCACAACGACTCGGCTCCTTCTCTTCCACCCCACAACTCCACCAGAACACCGCAACACCACAAACACCCGCGCGCTACGCTCCTCCCGCTGCGCTCAAGCCCCTCTCGAAGCTAGCAGACGCTCCTCTGATCCTCTCTCTCTCTCTCTCCGCCGTCTCGTCAACAGCCTCTCCCGCCTCTCGCTGCAGTCTCCTCCGGTCCGATTCCACTAGCGAGTAAGTTCCCGCTCCCCCACTCGTCTCCTACACTACACTCCAACCTCGCTCCGCAATTCAGTTCGGCAGAGAGATCATCCCGCCGACTCGGCTCGAAGCGACGCCGCGCGCAAGGTGTTCGACGATACTCCTCGCGATGGATTCCTCGCTACCGATCGCTTGGAATTTTTTTTTACCCTCGATCGCTCGGGCTTTTTATTTCACCACTGATCACTATTCACTCCGCTAGTCGATTGCTCACCGGTCACCTCTAGTTGATTGCTCACCGCGATCGTTCGGATTCTGCAGGAGGCGGACTCTGTGCGGCATCGATCTCAAGTGACACCCGCTTGCGGTCAGGTCGCCCGACCGAGGATGGGTTCTCTCGCCGATCCGTACGCCCTACGCTGTGTCTCCGACCTGCCCCCGCCATTCCGCTCCGTGTTCAGGTTCAGGTGCGACCCGTGCGCTGATTATCAAGCTACACGTTCGAATTTTGCTGTTCATACGCCGTGTTTCTGCACTATTGTCTTTGCTCAGTTGCGTGACTGCAGCACCCACATGTAGAGGGTTCGAATTGAGTGGTAACCTCGCGTATTGCATGAGATTATAATGCTAGGTTAATGGAATTTGGAATTATGGGGAGTATAAAGTAATATTCACCCTGTTCGGCTGCTCTTATCAGCACGGCTTATCAGCCGTGGTACAGTGTTTTTCTCTCACAACAAAACAGCCACAGCCGGCTTATAAGCCGCACAAACAGCCTGCCGAACAGGGTGATTGAGATGCTGTGGTGTAGAGGTGGGATTTAGTAAAGTAATGTTTCGGTTTCTCTGCAGATATTTCAATTCCTTGCAGAGCGAGTGCTTTCATGTGTGCTTTTTCTCGGATGTGAACATGGTTATCTCGGCACCCACGGGGAGTGGGAAGACCGTACTCTTTGAACTCTGCATTCTGAGGCTCCTCTCAAGGTTCCTTTCACCAGATTGGAGGTTCAATTTGAATAAAGGAACTCTGAAAACAGTATGTGCCGATTCTGGATGCCATTCCTCAAAAAACTGGGAGTTTAGGATTCGGGTATTTTATTGTTATCGTGTGGTTCACTGGATTTATATGGCAGATCTACATTGCACCCTCCAAGGCATTGGTGCAGGAAAAGCTGCGGGACTGGAACATGAAGTTGGGCCCATTGGGGATCAATTGCTTGGAGATGACTGGTGACAGTGAATTTTATGACAATAAAGCCATACATGATGCTGATTTAATCCTCACCACTCCTGAGGTCCATGTCACTACTTACTTTCATCTGCAGAAGTTAAGATGATAGCCTGCTAACCAATATCTTGCTTTCTCACTGGAATTGTAATACATGCAGAAGTTTGATTCTATGAGTCGACATGGTATAAAAGGTGGTAGATTGGGTTTCTTCGGTGACATTGCTCTCGTCCTTATTGATGAAGTTCACCTTCTCAATGATCCACGTGGAGCTGCATTAGAAGCAGTTGTCAGTAGGATAAAAATGCTTTCGCGACATGACAACATGAAATCTTTTCCTCTGGCTAATGTTCGATTCATAGCCGTTTCTGCTACTATCCCTAATATTGAGGACATAGGTTTTTAACTCTACACAGTAAATTCTCAACATACCATTTACATTGCCATATCACGCTCCAAGAAAAAAAGTTATGTTTCTCATTAATATTACAAAATTTCAGCACAGTGGCTCCTAGTACCCCCAGAAGGAATCAAAAGGTGACTAACACAATTTATTTTGAGGATTTTGTGGAGTACTCCCAATAAATTTACCTTATCTGTGGTATCCTCCTCTTGCAGATTTGGAGAAGAAATGAGGCCAGTGAAGTTGACAACCAAGGTTTTTGGTATGATTGAGACTTCTTATATATTAGAATCAAACTGACCACATGTCAAGGGCTCATGTCTGTAACAAACACTGATGCAATACATTGCCAACCCTTAAGATTAGCTTATCAAGAAGCCGCTCTAACTTAGTTATGCTGCAGCAAACTTTTGTGCTAATCTGGCAGTAAATGCTCTCCTATCATATGTTGCTTGAAGGATCAACACCAAGTCATTAAAGTGTTTCAGTTTTTATCAATGATGATTTGACTGTTTTTCTATGCCATTTAAGTTACATTTGGTTTACTTATGTAAAAACACCTCTTGTACAAAATAACCACAATTTTCCTTTCTCTAGATAAACCTGTGTTTTTCGTGCTACTAGGTAAAATTTATGAACATATATACACATGGTACAAATTGCTAGCATCCTCCCAATGATCTTTCAGCTTCCACTTCGTCAGCCATTTGTATGCCGCTAATTCTTTCCTTTTTCTTTGTGTGCTATTTAGGTTATGCTCCAGCTAAAAACGACTTCCTTTTTGAGAGGGTATGCATCTTTACTATCCAAAATCTTCCTTCTTCACAGATAGAATAAAAATTAGCAGGGAGGTTTTAAGTCAGAACTGCATCTCCCTGAGTTGTATCATATTGTTTCAAATAGTTGTACTTATATAATGCTAACTACTTAATTCTTTTTGATTGTTTCAACTTGTAGAGGCTGCAAAGTTTTATTTATGGTGAGTAAAATCCCCACATCACT
Source organism: Saccharum hybrid cultivar R570 (assembly GCA_038087645.1). Taxonomy (NCBI): domain Eukaryota; kingdom Viridiplantae; phylum Streptophyta; class Magnoliopsida; order Poales; family Poaceae; genus Saccharum; species Saccharum hybrid cultivar. The sequence continues at coordinate 7,939,526 of JAQSUU010000198.1, forward strand.
CAATAGCATTGCACATCATGTAAATTACAGTTTTAAAAATCAGTACTAGAAATATAAATGAAAATATTGATTACAGATATACTGATGCAACATTCAAGAGGGAAGTCTGCACTTATTTTCTGTTCTACAAGAAAAGGTGCACAAGAAGCAGCGCAGTGCCTTTCACAAACTGGAGCATCACTTGGCTATTCAAATCCATTTATGAAATCGATGCAGCAGTATGAGCATCTAAAGGAGGCTTCCCTAACCTGTAGTGACAAGCAACTGCAGGCTTGCATTGTACATGGAGGTTATATGGAATCTTGTTCCCTGGGCACCCATAATACCTTCCTTAACTTTGCAACCTCCATTTTTTTAGTAATGTCTTTTTAGGTGCCCATGTTAGTTGATACACTTAGCCTAAAAACTTTAATTGATTGCTTAACTGATGCAATCCTGTTCCATTTTCAGTTGGTTTTCATAATGGTGGTCTTTGCTTAAAAGACCGAGGTCTTGTTGAGGGGCTTTTCCTCAAGGGTGATCTTCAAGTCCTATGCACAACGAATACTTTGGCACATGGCATCAACTTACCTGCACATACAGTTGTGATAAAGTCAACACAGTTTTTGTAAGAATGAATTTTTAGATATGGCATCAATCAATTAAATTGAACTTCTAGTTTTTGACATAGATTCTATATGCAGCAACAAGGACAAGGGCCTATATGTTGAATATGAGAGGTCCATGGTGCTTCAGGTGTACTACTAAGTCTATATGTCCTAGAAAACTCTTCTCCTAAAAAAAATCCTATAAAACTATTATCTTTGATATGCAGGAGTAGATACTCCATCTTGCTTCACATCTTACTGTGATTTTGTATGGTTAACATGTAGCTTCATTGTTGTTTGTTCATTGCTTAATTTCTTTTACTTCTTTCTGACCTAATAGGTCAGATTTGATAACTTGAGGCATACAAACTACTGAATTTGTTTAAAATTATAACTTACACAGACGTGTGCTAAACCTTTAGCAAAAGATGGTTCTGGAATATATCATTGGCACTTTTGTTTAAGAAAGCAGGAGTGCTGGATATCTTACCTTATCTTATATATATAGGTTGAATTTTACTTATACTGAAATACTTCAATATTTATTTCTCTTCTTCCTGCGAATAAAGGGTTTCACTTATGAAGTAATCCTACATTTGCACAGGGTTCAACAAGGCTTTTAGATTTCTATTTAATTGACTGGACTCAGTAGTTTAGTTTGCTAGTGGCTCTGCCTATGTTGTACTGTAGTTATCTTCTTTGTACTCTGTTGTTATAGATTACACATATCACCAATAGTAGGGTCCTCTCCTACGGCATTTCCCTAAAATATATAGAAATTTATATTCAAATGTATACCAAATTTAACAGTTCAACTTAACACATTTAGTGATTTCAATTTTAAATATAAAATGTATTATATGACTATCCTCTTGTTTTTGAGAAAGCTTCTGTTTGGGGTGATCCGCAGATGTGTGGGAGGGCTGGACGTCCACCATTCGATGATACTGGAACAATTATAATCATGACAAGAAAAGAGACAGTAAGCATCATACGTTTCCACTCTTATTAATTTTGTCAGTTGTGCAATAATTTGACAGGGTATTGAACTAACATGTTTAAGTTTTCCTTTTAGGTTCATCTATATGAGAACCTTCTAAATGGTTGTGAAATGGTGGAGTCTCAGTAAGTGCTTGATGTCTAATTAGAAACTAGTGTCTCATGTGATATTTCACCTAAAAGAAGACCGTGATATGCACTGCATATAATTTTGTACTTCTGACCAAGTATATATACTACATAACTACCACCAGGTTGCTGCCATGTGCAGTGGAGCATCTAAATGCAGAAATCGTTCAGCTGACAGTATCTGACATCATTCTGGCAGTTGAGTGGATCAAGTGCTCGTATTTGTACACCAGAATAAGGAAGGTATGTATGCATACTCTTGTTTAACATTTAAATTTAATCCATGGAATAACTTTAATGAAATAAATTGCTAGAATCCTGAGAACTATGGAGTTAAGAGGGGGACTCCTCAAGATCTCCTTGAAAAGCAAATTCAAGGTACTTTCTTTTGGCATGATGGTTCTGTTATGATGCCTTATGCTTTGATCCTAAGCAACCGAATATACAGATATATGTGTCCAGAAGATTCATGAGTTGGTGGACTATGGACTGATTTGGACAGATGAAGGAGCTTTCGTTCTACAACCACTAGGTAAAGTTTTCTTCTCTCTACCAAAATGAAAATGCAGAAATCACAATTACAAGATGTCATATGGTCCAGCTCTCAATCTGCAGGGATAAAACACTGTTTTTTTTTGTTGCAATGTACTCCCATTCATTCCAAATTATAAGACGTTTTGGCTTTTCTTGATACATTGCTTTTATTATGTATCTAGACATAGTGTAGCCTAAAATCATATGTTACAAATATCAACCAGCCAGATCCTGAGATCCATGAAGATTAACTCATTATATTGGTCTAGATACGCTCTCCCTACCCTCTGTTCAACATTATAGGATTGTCGAACAATAAATAGTATTCCGTGAGCTGGGTTTGTTGGATTTGTATGTCTAAGTCCCTAGGGTTCTGATCTGCAAATGTTGCCCCCCTATTTCAGGATTTGCGTTGTGTTATTGTATGTATCATCTAGCTTTAAACAGTGCATGGATCAATTTAGGCATCATGCATTGTATTTGTGAATCTGTGCCAAGCTCACTATATTTTCTGCAATGACTGCCATGTTTCTTGAGGCAGACTTACAGTAAGCTCCAGGTCTGATGGTTTGTCAAAAGGACTTCTTTAAGATCTAATTATTTTGCAATTGTTTGTCAAAAGGACTCCTTTAAGATCTAATTGTTCATTCTCAGAACCTGGGAGGCTGATGGCAAAATTCTACCTGAAGTTTGATACAATGAAGCTTATCGTGAAAGCTTCTGCCTGTTGCAGTTTGGAAGATTTATTGCATGTCATCTGTCACTCTGCAGAAATAACTTGTAGGTAGATATACATATTTTCAATTGATTATTAAGTGTCAAGCATTTTATTTTTATTTTTATTTTTATTTTTTGGTGTATCAAGGGATCCAACTACGCCGAAAGGACAAGAAGATTCTAAATGACATAAACGCCGACAAAGATGGTAGACTCCTTTTTCATATTGTCATGGAGAATAGAAAAAGGAAGAAGCGTGTTCAGACAAGAGAAGAGAAAATATTCTTGCTAGCAAATGACTGCTTAACTGGAGACCCCCTAATCCATGATTTATCCCTCAACCAGGTTGCTTGCTTGTCTAGTTGCAAACACCCCTTGATTTTCTCCCCTACTATGTTGACTTAAGTGGACTCCCATGCAGGAAACAAATTCAATATGCTCAAATGGATGTAGGATTGCCAAATGCATGCGAGAATATTTTATATACAAAAAGAACTACAGATCCGCCATAAATTCTATGATCCTTGCAAATAGTCTACATCAAAAGCTTTGGGAGAGCAGTCCATTTCTGCTGAAACAACTGCCTGGGATTGGAATTGTAACAGCAAAGGTTATTAATTTTGTGATTGTTATGTAGCCACTGCTGTATCTGCAGCCAGCATAATTAATTCTTGAGTTGATCACTTGCCACCTCAGGCTCTGAAGACTGCTGGAATTTATAGCTTTGAGACCTTGGCAACTGCTGATGCGAGAAAGATAGAATCGGCCACAGGACGCAATTATCCATTTGGGAATCATGTCAAAGATTCAATGTCATCATTACCACCCAAAATTGACATAGACATAGAAGAAACTGGAAACAGACTTGGGAAAACGACAATCACTGTAACATTAACTCGTCTATCACAGGCAGTTCTATCCAGTAAACGCAGTTGCGCTGACATGGTACCTTATTTAACTTTGCTTCAGGTCATTGAGTGCTTTTAAAACCAACTAAATGTTATAACATTATTTTTCAGGTTGTGGCCTCAGAGGAAGACAATGTGATCCTCTTTCATGAGAATATAAGGTCAGTGCTTCTCCTCTCAAACCGATCTAATACCTTTGACAATCTATTTTTCATCTGCTGATGTGGATGGTTGTTTGTTGTTCTTTTGGTTCTTTCTTCCAGGACTCAAGAATTCCACAGGTAACACTTTTCAACTTTTGTTATTTTAGGATAAGTTAATCCATTCTTCTTCACCAGCATGTCTTATTCCAGAATTGCTCACTGTCCAATTTTTTAAAATGCAGCCCATATTCTGTAAAAGTTTTTGTTCCATGCCCGCAAAATGCACGGGTCACTCTGAAGGTTGATCTAATATTTGAAGAATATGGTAATATCACTATCTGAGAATACTTTCTTTCGATGTTGGGTCTCAATAGAGGTTGTGGTTAAGGTTGTTTTTCTTTTAGCATTGGCAAGTCTTTAACCTTTTAAACCAGTGTACTCGGGGTTTTTCCCCCTTATTTCTTCTTGTATAATATAATGATACACAGTCCTCCTGCATGTTTTACAAAAAAAAGAGAGAATACTTTCCTTCCAAAATATTATGCACATATCACTTCTATGCTCACATAGTTTATGTTTTCAATGCTTTGGTGAAGTTGGTCTTGATGTGCACAAGAAGCATGTAGTAAGCAGGGAAGATGGTTTGTACGTGACCAAAAAGCATGTGATAGATAAGCTTGAACCTGCATACAATCTCCCTTCAGAGATTTGTTTGGTTAGCTCCAGGACAACTCGAAGAAGCCGATCTCAATCTCACACTGAACAGAGCCCTCTTTCCAAAGAGGTTTATGTCATAGAAGATAATGACATTGCCGTCAGTGCTCTCGAGAAAGCTGATAATGTACTGGGAACCAGAAAATTTAACAACTTGGCTTTACTGTAAGTTCTTAGGCCCTGTTCGTTTCGCTGAAATTTGGTTTATGCTGATTTGTTGTGAGAGGAAAACATTGTTTGTTCGCTGAAAAGTACTGCTAAAGTAGTTCAATCTTTTTTTTGGTTGGCTAATAATATATGGATTGATCGCCATCCACCAGCATAACCTTAAATACTGATCAGACTAGGGATTATCCAACCTTCAGCATGTGGTAGATCAGCATACACCACAACTTTATACTGAATGGTTTTGGTCCCTAGATGGTATTCTTGGGGGATTTGTTACTGGATCCTTTGGTCTTTGGGATCAACCTGTTTTGAACACTCTTTTCTCTCATAATTGAATGGCAGAGCTCCTGCCATTTTTGTTCCAAAAAAAAAAACTTCGTACTTAATCTATTGACTCAAGTCATGTTTTCTGAACCTTGGTCAGTATTTTTGTAACGTGCTATTTTCATGATTATAGAGAGGTCCCAAGCTGTGATCTACTGCCTGAAGAAGAGTATGGAGGTAAGACAATCCTGCAAACAGTATACAGTTATATGCACTTTATGCTTCATTTGTGCTCCTTCAATTAAAATCTGGAAATTTATTATTAGCTAGCTGAAATGTGCATTATCTTGTTTACATATGCAAGCTGCATCAGCTCCTGGACCAGAACAGGAAGAATGCAAAAGTGCCACAGACAACACAATTTTCGATCACATACGCAAGAAATCCAAAGAGTTCCCCACTCTGATGGTATCGAAATCCATGGATAGCTCTTATGAACCTCTTATACTGAAGAAGATGAAGATATCAAGGGACCAGTTTGAAGTAGAGCATGGCTGTCTGCATGCGGATGAGGCCACCACAATGGATTTTGAACCTGTTGAGCCTAGGGTCTCTCCAACCAAGACTGCTGAGAAGTGTCGCGGGATCCTGGGTAGAAGCTCAGAAAAGAGCCGCATGCTGTTTGGAATAATGGATAGCCCATCTGAGAAGAGCAAGATGCTGAGCACGACACCAGACAAAAGCTCTCTTCAGAATGCGGGTGGAAAGGAGAGCCCATTGGAGAAGAGCGAGGTACTGAGCACTTCAGCTGAAAACTCTCTCCAATTTGCAGCTAGGCGTGTCATCTCATCTGAGAAGAGTAAGATGCTGACAACTCCAGATAAAAGATCTCTTGTGTTTGCGGGTGGAAAGGAGAGCCCATTGGAGAAGAGCGAGGTACTGAGCACTTCAGCTGAAAACTCTCTCCAATTTGCAGCTAGGCGTGTCAGCTCATCTGAGAAGAGCAAGATGCTGACAACTCCAGATAAAAGCTCTCTTGTGTTTGCGGGTGGAAAGGAGAGCCCATTGGAGAAGAGCGAGGTACTGAGCAATTCAGCTGAAAACTCTCTCCAATTTGCAGCTAGGCGTGTCAGCTCATCTGAGAAGAGCAAGATGCTGACAACTCCAGATGAAAGCTCTCCAGGATCTGTGGGCGGAAAGGATAGCTCGCTGGAGAAAAGCAAGATCCTTATTAGTACTCCAGTTGAGTATCCTCTAAAGAAAGGAAATCCAGGTGAAAATCCTTTCAAAACAGGAACTCCAGTTGAAAACTCCCCCCAATTTGCAGCTCAACGTGACAGCCCATCTAAGAAGAGGAAATCCTGCATCAGCAGTCCCCTTCCGTGCTTCCAGGCTGTTCAATGCACAGAAGTCAGAGTTGCAGGTCAACCCTTCGATATTCAGGAATATGTCAAGGAGATATCGAGAAGCAGAAGGAACAGTCAAGGAGGCGATCCTTTTGCTGGTTACAAGAGTATCTTTTCCTTCCTATACTAGATCTGCTAAAGATCCTGAACAATGTACAGTCAGTTCAATATCCTGCTCATAACATGCACTGTAACATGGAAAAGCATCTTCTTTTCTGCCTCTAGTTTAGTTACGAATGCTATTCTGTGGTTTGTACTCTGTACACATGACTGGAGTGTGCTTATGTATGGTACATGTACAAGTTACTATTGGCTGCACAAACTATGAAGTTTTCTGCCGGGTGCCATGCTAGATGCTTCACCTTTGATGCCATGTTGCATGAAACTTCCTGCTTGCCGTCTGACCTCGGACCATCCTGATCTGCGCGACAAGAGATTTTCCAGAGCACGCTATGAGGAGCTTCAGTGTGGTTGAGACATAGCTCAAAGCACACATGAAAAACTTGGCAAATAAATCCTCTCTAACCTTTTCTATTAACTCCAAGAGAGAAATTTTTAAGGAGCGCTGGAATCTTCGTAGGAGCTTGTAATTGTATCCTGCGGTGCGGCCAAAGTGCAAGGTTCAGTAGGCGCCAAAACTCTATTCATGTATTAGACATGAACTTTGGACTTTGATGTTATTTGGCAGCAAACCACAGCCACATAAAAACTTGGCACGGCGTGAAAACTTTGGAGTTTTATCTTAATTCAGATAAACATCACGTTAGATTGTTCTCCCAAAATAAAGAGAAAAAACAGTATTCTTTGATGCAATGAACCTGTAAGGGTTGGTGCTAGCTGTCGTCTAAACGCATTTTTTAAAACGTTACACAACAAGAACATAAGACACAACTAGCACAAGTGCATTCAACCGGCCTGTTCGCTGGATGATTTTTGACTTTTATTCTAGCTGATGCTGATTTGTTGTGAGAGAAAAACACTGTTGAATAAGCGCTGATCAGCACAAGCGATGAACATCAATGTGCATTCATGCTAGTTGCATCTCATATTTTTACCATGCAGAGTTTTTTAAAACACGTATAGACATCAATTATAATGTTTTGAGGATTGTTCAATATATTTTGGGTATTTTCTCATTTTCTAGATAAAATGTATATTTTGAAACTTCCAGAGATATTTTTATGAGCTTGAACTATTTTATTTGGGTTTGTCATGCCCCAACTTATCTATAGGATTTTTCTCGGGCCTTTTAGAAGTTTAGAGACATTTTTTGTGATTTAAAAAGCTTATAATATATTTACTAGATTTTCATATATTAACTAAAAAAGTGATGAAATCGTCTCCAGAACCACTTAAATCTAGGCTAAGGAGATGTTTTTTTGTGAATTGGCTATGGAGATGGTTTTGCGAGTTTAGAAACAATGATTCGTGGTTTTGAAGTTTGAACTTTTTATCTTTTCTATATTCTAATTCTAATATTCTGGCCTTGTTTAGATTCCAAAATTCACCCCCCAAATTCCACTATGCAAAAAGAAGATTCCCCATCACATCAAAATGTTGACATATATATGGAGTACTAAATGTAGATGAAATCAAAAACTAATTGCACAGTTTTGTTGTACTTTGCGAGACGAACATTTTGAGCCTAATTAATCAAAATTTGGACAATTATTACCACTAAAAAACAAAAAGTGCTACAGTGTCGGGGGTGGCACTGTGCCGAGTCGGCCACCCCCGACTCTGGAATCTAAACGAGGCGTCTATGTCCGGTGAGCTGTGACCCACCCAGCCCATCCCGTACACCCCGAGTGGCCCAACTAGCCCACGTATATACTCCAAACCTAACCCTAGCAATACATTCCGCTCCCCTAGCGGCGGCGGCCACAGCCACACGGTCTCGCGCGGGATCTAAGGCAGTGTTTAGATCCAAACTTTGGTGTACCAAAATACACTGTAGCATTTCGTTTGTATTTGGTAATAATTGTCCAATCATTGACTAATTAGGCTCAAAACATTCGTCTCGCAAAGTACAACCAAACTGTACAATTAGTTTTTGATTTTATCTACATTTAGTACTCCATACATGTATCGCAAGTTTGATGTGACGGGGAATCTTTTTTTGCATAGTGCATATTTCAATGGATCTAAACACAGCCTAATTCGAAACAGCACTGCCCTTTCTTCCACCGTTCCCCACCTCACCCAAGGGCACGCTCTCTCTCTCTCACTCCCTCGCGGCGACGACTTGGCGACCGCTGCCGCTGCCCAGGTGCCCATCGGTCCGTTCGCCAGGTCTTCTTCGGGCTCTTCGCTGCCGACAAGCTCCGCTCAGGTACCCGTCGGTCCGTTCGCCAGGTCTTCTTCGGGCTCTGCGCTGCCGAAAAGCTCCGCCAGGCACGCCCACCCTTCTCTTCCGTTCCTGCTGTGCGAAGCTGAGCACCCAAACCCTAACTTGAGCTATTTGTCTCCGGATCTGATCAAATTAGAAGTGTATACTGTATTCTGTCTGCTAACTTTCGGGGTTTTTTTTTTTTGCAAAAATTATCGGCTCCACACCTATGTCCTTTACTGCATTCACCCCTGCCTGTTTGCTTCAGTTTAATTGGTTCATATTGTTGGTTTATTATTGTGTTTTTTGCTACTGCGATATCTTATGTTATCCAAGCAAGGCTAGTAAATCATGTTCTGCTATTACAGGTTGCTGTGTTAAGTCCAAGCTTGTCACATGGATTCAACTCAAGATTTCCAACCCAGGACATTCTCTATAAAGTTGTGGCCACCAAGTGAAAGCACACGGCTCGTGCTTGTTGAGAGGATGACAAATAATCTGTCCACAGAGTCCATTTTCTCTCGCAAATATGGTCTTTTGGGCAAGCAAGAGGCTCATGAGAATGCAAAAAGGATTGAAGAACTTTGCTTTGCCTCGGCTGATGAGCATTTCAAAAGGGAGCCAGATGGTGATGGGAGTTCTGCTGTCCAGCTATATGCAAAGGAAACGAGCAAGCTGATGTTGGAAGTTCTGAAAAAAGGCCCAAGGACTACTGCAGAACTGGAGGCACCTGTAGCTGATACACCTCCTGTGCCTGCTGATGCACCTCTTGTGCCTGCTGATACTGTACTGGATATATCTGGCGGCAAGCGTGCTTTTATTGAGGCAGATGAAGCAAAGGAACTGCTGAGTCCACTCACCAAACCAGGAAATTCGTATAAAAGAATTTGCTTTAGCAACAGGAGCTTTGGTATTGGTGCTGCTAATGTTGCAGGGCCAATTCTTGAGGCAGTTAAGAATCAGCTCACAGAGGTTGATATCTCAGATTTTGTGGCAGGAAGGCCTGAGGATGAAGCACTTGATGTGATGCGCATATTCTCCAAAGCACTAGAGGGTTCTGTCCTGAAATATCTGAATATATCTGACAATGCTTTGGGTGAGAAGGGTGTCAGGGCATTCAGTGAGCTCCTGAAATCACAGGAATCCCTGGAAGAACTCTATGTGATGAATGATGGCATATCAGAGGAAGCTGCAAAAGCTCTATCTGAGCTTATTCCTGCAACTGACAAGCTCAAGGTTCTTCACTTCCACAACAATATGACTGGAGATGAAGGTGCTATGTATATCGCTGAGATGGTTAAGCGTTCCCCAAATGTAGAGAGTTTCAGGTGCTCAGCAACAAGGATAGGATCTGATGGTGGAGTTGCATTGTCTGAGGCATTAGGGACATGCACCCGTCTGAAGAAACTTGATCTCAGGGACAACTTGTTTGGTGTTGATGCAGGGTTAGCTCTCAGCAAAACCCTTCCAAAGCTTCCTGATCTTGTCGAGCTTTATCTCAGTGATCTCAATCTTGAGAACGAGGGTACAATAGCAATTGCCAAAGCTCTCAAACAGTCAGCACCACAGTTGGAGGTCCTTGAAATTGCTGGAAATGAAATAAATGCCAAAACAGCCCCCGTTTTGGCTGAATGCCTAGCAGCAATGCAGTCACTCAAGAAGCTGACCTTGGCTGAAAATGAACTTAAGGATGATGGTGCTGTGATAATTGCAAAATCATTGGAAGATGGCCACACTGATCTCAAGGAACTTGATGTGAGCACAAATATGCTGCAGAGGGTTGGAGCTCGGTGCTTTGCGCGGGCAGTCGCATATAAACCAGCTTTTGTGCAACTGAACATGAATGGAAATTTCATCTCCGATGAAGGGATTGATGAGGTGAAGGACATTCTGAAGGCTGGTAAGAAATCCCTGGATGTTCTTGGCTCACTAGATGAGAATGAACCTGACGGGGAGCCTGATGATGAGGAAGAGGACGAGGATGCTGAGGACAATGAGGATGAGCTGGATTCAAAGTTACAGAGTGTGAAGGTTGAGCAGGATGATTGACCATTCTTAGGTTAAATAGCGCTCTGTTTTTTGTTGCAATGTACTGTAGAACTGATGGTTGGATGCACCCAACCCAACTAGACTGTATCCTCATATTGTATGTTATAAATATCAACCAGCCAGATCCTGAGATCCATGAAGATTAACTAATTGTATTGGTCTGGAACTCTGGATACGCTCTCCCTACCCCCTTTCAACATTTTAGGATTGTGGAACAATGAATAGTATTCTGTGAGCTGGGTTTTGTTGGATTTGTATGTCTAAGTCCTTAGAGTCAATTTGCATTGCGTTACTGTATATATCATCTAGCTTTAAACAGTGCATGGATCAATTTCACATAGACATCATGCACTGTACTCCATCTCAAATTATAAGTCATTCCAAGAATCTTGGAGATGAGATAATAACATTTATAGTACCCAGTAAGTATCATTAGGTTCTTCATTAATTATATTTTCATAGTATATCTATTTGATGTCATAAATCTTTGTAATTTTTTCTATAATTTTGGTCAAACTTGAGGTGTTTTGACTCTCCAAGATTCTTAGAATAATTTATAATTTGGGATGGAGGGAGTATTTGTGAATCTGTGCCAAGCTCACTATATTTTCTGCAATGACTGCCATGTTTCTTGAGGTTCTAATACCTTGGCAGACTTACAGTAAGCATTATTCAAACAACAGCTATAGCATATTAGCATTCATCCTAACAGACGCACTGCTGCAGTACAGGATTCCTCAACGGTTTCACCAAAACAAACATCAGCCTAACAGTCCAAGCAAGTAAGTCTAAAAATATGTCAGGTTTGTATCATGGGATTAGCTCGATAATATAGCAAAAAAGCAATACTAGAGAAATGACGTTGCATAGGGTCGACTGCTAAGATATTACAGTGAACATTCATCATAGGAAATATTACTGTGTCGATTCCTTCAGATCATTTTGGTAATGACACGAATACACATTATCTCTTTTTCCTCCCAACTCTGAGGGTTGGGCATGCAGGTATGGTACTTGGAGCCTGGCATTACTTGATAACTGAGAATATTGTTCTACTATTTTCAATCCATGTGCTCTCATATATTCCATTTTCCTACTACTATAAGAGATGGTAGTATTCCAATCAGTTGCTTCATTCTCATGTTTCTGTTTTGCATTTGTTCGTCAAAAAGGACTCCTTTAAGATCTAATTGTTCATTCTCAGAACCTGCGAGGCTGATGGTAAAATTCTAGCTGAAGTTTGATACAATGAAGCTTATCGCCAAAGCTTCTGCCGGTTGCAGTTGGGAAGATTTATCCCTCAACCAGGTTGTTTCCTTGTCTAGTTTCAAACACCCCTTGATTTTCTCTCCTACTATGTTGACTTAAATGGTCCCAATGTCCCATGCTGGAAACAAATTCAATATGCTCAAATGGATGTAGGATTGCCAAATGCATGCGAGAATATTTTATATACAAAAAGAACTACAGATCTGCCATAAATTCTATGATCCTCGCAAATAGTCTACATCAAAAGCTTTGGGAGAGCAGCCCATTTCTGCTGAAACAACTGCCTGGGATTGGAATTGTAACAGCAAAGGTTATTAATTTTGTGATTGTTATGTAGCCACTGCTGTATCTGCAGCCAGCATAATTAATTCTTGAGTTGATCACTTGCCACCTCAGGCTCTGAAGACTGCTGGAATTTATAGCTTTGAGACCTTGGCAACTGCTGATGCGAGAAAGATAGACTCGGCCACAGGACGCCATTATCCATTTGGGAATCATATCGAAGATTCAATGTCATCATTACCACCCAAAATTGACATAGACATAGAAGAAACTGGAAACATACTTGGGAAAACGACCATCACTGTAACATTAACTCGTCTATCACAGGCAGTTCGATCCAGTAAATGCAGTTTGTTATGTAGATCGATATTTGATAGATAACTAGGCCTTATGCTTTGCCAAGAGCTTGAGAGATTGAGGGAGACTAGAATTGGCCTTATGCTTTGCCAAGAGCTTGAGAGATTGAGGGAGACTAGAATTGTTTCTTCATTATTCTTTTTCCCCTTCCAAATGACAGACGTGCCTCTCTTTATATAGAGAGGGGACTAACCCTAAACCTAACTTGGTGGCTAAGCACCCTTGACCTAACTTGACGGCTAAGCTACTGACGCTTGGGTCTATTGGGCCGGCGGCAGCCTGTTGGCTGCCCATGACACAGTTGCACTGACATGGTACCTTATTTAAATTTACTTCGGGTCATTGAGTGCTTTTAAAAACCAACTAAATGTTATAACATTATTTTTCAGGTTGTGGCCTCCTCTTTCATGAGAATATAAGGTCAGTGCCGCTCCTCTCAAACCGATCTAATACCTTTGACAATCTATTTTCCATCTGCTGATGTGGATGGTTGTTTGTTGTTCTTTTGGTTCTTTCTTCCAGGACTCGAGAATTCCACAGGTAACACTTTTCAACTTTTGTTATTCTAGGATATGTTAATCCATTCTTCTTCACCAGCATATCTTATTCCAGAATTGCTCACTGGCCAGTTTTTTAAAATGCAGCCCATATTCTGTAAAAGTTTTTGTGCCATGCCCCAAGAATGCACGGGTCACTCTGAAGGTTGATCTGATATTTGAAGAATATGGTAATATAATATCACCATCCGAGAATACTTTCCAACGATGTTGAGTCTCAGTAGAGGTTGTGGTTAAGATTGTTTTTCTTTTACCATCGGCTAGTCTGTAACCTTTTAAACCAATGTACTCAATAGATAAGCTTGTGGTTAAGTGTACTCAGTAGAGGTTGTGGTTAAGTATGTGACCAAAGAGCATGCAATAGATAAGCTTGAAGCTGTGTACAATCTCCCTTCGAGAATTGTTTGGTTAGCTCCAGGACAACTCGAACAAGCCGATCTCAATCTCACACTGAACAGAGCCCTCTTTCCAAAGAGGTTTATGTCATAGAAGATGCTGCTGCTGCTATCAGTGCTCTCGAGAAAGCTGATAATGCACTGAGAACCAGAAAATTTAACAACTTGGCTTCACTGTGAGTGCTTAATCTTTTTTTTTTGGTTGGACAATAATATATGAATTGATTGCCATCCACCAGCATAACCTGAAATACTGATTAGACTAGGGATTATCCAACCTTTAGCATGTGTCAGATCAGCATACAGCACAACTTTGTACTGGATGATTTTGGTCCCCAGATTATTTCTTGGGGGATTTGTTACTAGATCCTTTGGTCTTTGGGATCAACCTGTAATATGTGTTTTGAACACTCTTTTCTCTTATAATTGAATGGCAGAGCTCCTGCCATTTTTGTTCCAGAAAAAAACTTTGTACTCTAGTCATGTTTTCTGAACCTTGGTCAGTATTTTTGTAACGTGCTATTTTCATGATTATAGGGAGGTCCCAAGCTTTGATCTACTGCCTGAAGAAGAGTATGGAGGTAAGGCAATGCTGCAAACAGTATACAGTTATATGCACTTTATGCTTCATTTGTGCTCCTTCAATTGAAATCTGGAAATTTATTATTAGCTAGCTGAAATTTGCATTATCTTTCTTACATGTGCAAGCTGCTTCAGCTCCTGGACCAGCAGAGGCAGAATGCAAAGGTGCCACAGACAACACAATTTTCGATCACGTTTGGAAGTTCAGAAAAGAGCTGCATGCTGTTTGGAAAAATGGATAGCCCATCTGAGGAGAGCAAGATGCTGAGCACGACACCAGCCAAAAGCTCTCTGCGGCTCGCGGGTGAAAAAGATAGCCCACTGGAGAAGAACAAGATCATGATCAGAACTCCAGCTGAAAACTCTCTGCAATTTGCAGCTAGGTGTGTCAGCTCATCTGAGAAGAGCAAGATGCTGACAACTCCAGATGAAAGCTCTCCACGGTTTGAGGGCGGAAAGGATAGCCCACTGGAGAAAAGCAAGATCCTTATTAGTCTTCCAGTTGAGTATCCTTTCAAGAAAGGAAATCCAGGTGAAAATCCTTTCAAAACAGGAACTCCAGTTGAAAACTCCCCAAATTTGCAGCTCAACGTGACAGCCCATTTAAGAAGAGGAAATCCTGCATCAGCATTCCCCTTCCATGCTTCCAGGCTGTTCATTGCACAAAGCAAGTCGGAGTTGCAGGTCAACCCTTCGATATTCAGGAATATTGCAAGGATATATTGAGGAGCAGAAAGGACAGTCAAGGAGGTGACCCTTTTGTTGGTTACAAGAGTATATTTTCCTTTCTATGATCTGCTGAAGATCCTGAACAATGTACAGTCAGTTCAATATCCTGCTCATGACATGCACTGTAACATGGAAAAGCATCTTCTTTTCTGACATCAGTTTAGTTACGAATGCTATTCAGTGGTTTGCACTATGTACACATACATGACTGGAGTGTGCTTATGTATGGTACATGTACAAGCTGTTATTGGCTGCACAAACTATGAAGTTTTCTGCCGGGTGCCATGCTAGATGCTTCACCTTTGATGCCATGTTGCATGAAACTTCCTCCTTGCCGTCTGACCTCGGACCATCCTGACCTGCGCGACAAGATTTTACAGAGCATGTTATGATGAGCTTCAGTGATAACCTCTTGGCTGAGGCATAGCTCAAAGCCTCGAAGCACACATGAAAAACTTGGCAAATAGATCTTCCCTAACCTTTTCTATTAACTCCAAGAGAGAAATTGCTGAGCAGCGCTGGAATCTTTGTAGGAGCTTGTAATTGTATCCTGCGGCCAAAGTGCAAGGTTCAGTAGACGCCAAAACTGTATTCATGTTAGTCATGAACTTTGCACTTTTAGAGTTTGATGTTATTTGGCAGCAAACCACAGCCATAAAAAACTTGGTATGGCATGAAAAATTTGGAGTTTGATCTTATTCAGATAAACAGCACGCTAGATTGTTCTTTCGAAATGAGGAGAAAGAAGCAGTAATCTTTGACGCAATGTACCTGTAAGGGTTGGTGCTAGCTTCCAATGTAGTGGCGCTTGTATGTGCAGCAGCACGGGAGAAAACTTTGAAGGCATTGCTGCTTATCACAAGAACCATAAGAAAAAGATGACCGAGTGTCCAAGACGGCGAGATCACTAATTCACTACAGACTAGTGTTCATGCGTTTCAGTAGTACTTCCTCCGTCTCCAAATAAATTAATTCCTAAAATCTGTACATGTCAAACTCGTTTGACTAACTTTATAGAAAAGAGTAACAACATCTATGACATAAAATAAGTACATTATAAAAATATATTTATGGTATATCTAAGGATACTAATTTGATATTATAAATTTTGATGTGTTTTTCTAGAAATTTGGTCGAAGTTTAAAAAATTAGACTTAGACAACTCTAAGAATCCATTTTATTCATGGACAGTGAGGAGAAACCTGTAAGATCCAGTAGCGAAGTAGGCCCCGTCCTTGCTGGCGCAGCAGCTGAACCTGTCGAAAATGTAGTCGTCGGTGTACAGCTCCGACAGCTGCAGCACCAGCAGACAAGCAACCATTTTTTCTGAAAAATTGTCATCTTTCCTTTGATGCTACCAAAAGGTGGTTCTGAAATTTGGATAGATTTGATCCACAAATTTCGATGACGGATAGGAATATGCTGCTAGGATAAGATGTGAACGTACCTTTGGGCGAAGGAACTCGTGCACTTTGTATGTTGCCATGGGTGAGGTTTCCACGCGCAGGTCCCAGAGCTGCAAAACAGTGAGGCTTCATTGCTGCTTGCGGAAACAGGTAGCTGCATAGTTGGCACTGGGCACAAATGGAGTAATATATATATAGCACCTTGAGGTTCATGTAGTCGCGAGTTAGAAGGCATTTTCCGTCGCCTGTGAACTTCAGATCGGTGATGCAAGATATGATCTCAGTGAAAAATGTGCTAGGCTGAGGGCGGTTCTGGCGGTCCTGGAATCTGTTCAGTAAGCGACAGTTCCAAAAAAAAAATAGAGCACAAAAGCATAAGTGAACTGATATTTTCAGGCTTTGCAAGAAGAGGAGTGCAGAAGTAACTCACATTCTCACGCTCTGGTCGCACAGCGCCGATCGCCGCAGGTCGACCAGCCGGACGAGGCCGCTGGAGCTGCCGTAGGCCAACAGGCTGCAGGACGACGGGTGGAACTCGGCCGTGGTGATCACCTCTGCTTCATCACCCCACCAACACCCAGATGTGTAAGTGCCGGTGCTTGCTACGGTTGCCGTTCACGAACTATAGACAGAGAATACTTTGGTGGGTAAGAAAAAAAAAATGACGAAATCACCTACGAGATCCTCCATGTCCGCGGGCCTCATGTCCACGATGTTGAAGCACTGGCTCGTCACCTCCAGGTGCCACAGGTTGATCCTCACATCGTCCGCGGACACGAACGTCTCCCCGTCGCTGCACGTTAACAAGCACACTGACGACCTCGCTTCGCCAAGAACAGAATCGGGGTTCAGGCAGAATGAACCATCGATTAAACAAAGCTAGCCAACCAGTTATTCGAGACGGAGTGGATGTTGAACTCGTGAGCGCGGCCGAAGACTCTCCGGCATTTTGCAGAGTACCCATCTCCAACATCACCTACCTGGCCATTAAACCACACACGACAGCAACAATCAACACAGTCGTAAACATAGTGCTAGCACATCGATCAAATTAACTGAGCTCGATCGGCAGATCGAACATTGCGATCAGCAATGCTAGCTGCAGAGATCGAGTAAACCTTTTCATGACGTTCGTCAGGATCTCCGGACGAACCCCCCCTCGGCTTCGTGGCTGCCCATTCAGAATAATACGGTGGTTCTTTCAGAGACAACGCCGCCGTGGTGCCCCAACGCGGCGGCCGATCGTTCCCTTTCTTCGCCGCCTTGTGTTCGGAGACCTGCCCTGGAGCTACAGAATCCGTTATACTCAATCCATTTCGCATGGACACGGGCCATCTATTACAGTCGTTCGGTAGGAGTACCTTCCAGAGCTTGACCGTACGGTCATTGGCGGCGAGCATGAGCAGGGAGCTGTTGGGCCGCGCGCACCACCTCACCCTCTTGATCTTCTCGCTGATCTCCAAGCTGTGCATCGCGTCAAACTGCACCAGCACTCCAGAATGGATCAAGGTCAACAGCAACAGAGAATGAATGCGTGCACTAGGATATACACTTCACCCTGCTCGGCTTCTGAAACTAAAACAACAACCCGATCGGTGGCTCACCTCCGGCTCGTGGCTCTGGAACTCCGTCGCGTAGCTGTACCTCGGCGGCGGAGCTCCGGCTCCGGCACGATCGGCGCGCTCAAGCTCGGTACGAGGCCGCGCCTGCAGACGTACGTAGTACAGAAACCCCGCGTCAGTCAGTCACCCTGTGGCCGCAACAAGCACGTACGAATTAGCACCGGGAAAGCTGTGACGCTTACATCGCCGTCGCCGTCGTCGTCGTCGGTACTCCGGAAGAGGATGACGCGCCCGGCGTTGTCACCGGCGGCCAGGTACTCGCCGCGGCCGTCGAACTCGATGGCCGAGATTTCGTCCGCTGAAGCACGTACGCGTGCGAAAGCACCGATCAGTCCGACAACAAACAACCATGCGGCGGCTAGCTCTGATGTTTGAGTTTGCAGACATTGATTGATTGATAGATACCGTCGTCATCCTGGGGACAGGGAGCGCCGTCGCGGTGTGCTTCGGCGGCGGGCGGCAGTTCGCCGAGGACCTGGGAGAACTTCCACTGGGGAAGAAGCCGGGACGGCTGCGATTCTTGGGGGGCAGAAGGCGACGGAGAGGTGGTCCGCGAAGGGGCTACGGACTTCGTGCTCCTCCGCCTCCGGCCGGTGTTGCTCATCGGCATCGCTGTGTCCTATAGGCTAGCTAGCCATCCTCTGCTACAATTACGCAGGGGCGCGGGGAATGCATTTGTGGCGCTGCACACATTTGCGCGGCCGTGCAGTGATACGGTGCCACCGTGCCAGTCCGGTAGTCCGGATTCTGAAGCATCCGTGTCCACTCGCCTGTTGTTATCGTCATCTTCTGTTCGTTCTCGCACTTTCTTTCTTTCTTTCTTTTTCTTCTACTAGGTAGCGTGCCCGTGCGTTGCTACGGGACAACTAAACTTCTATACTAAAAATACACGGATCGCATGATAAAATAACAATACTATGAAATTAAATACCGATATTAAAGTGACATTTAATACAAAAAGCAAAGTTCGTGAAATTAACATAGTCACGAATAGCGCGGCATCGCAGGCTCACCAACTCTAATGTATAGATCTTTTCGTGCTTTGCAACGGAAATAAATAATACCATGAATTCTTTTTCTCAAATATGCAAAAAATTTGCGCATCATTGTAATTAAGAAGAAAAGTTTAATCATACAAACAACACGCTTCTGGCGAGCGCCCTCGATGCCACGAAATTTTTAATTTGAACATGTTACATTGTTAGTAAAAAACAATTTTTGAATGTGATTAGACTACCATTCCACTCTTGCTGCCATCTGCTGTCTTCCGTAAAGGAGTCTGTCTAACAAGCATGCACACGGGAAGCTACGTGATGCAGACCATCGACCTCAGCGCTGACCAAGCGGCGGTCACAGTTAAGGTCGACGGACACACGGGCCAACGCTTTGTCCACGATAACAGACTGGGTACACAGAGAGAGGCCATCACGACAGCGTACATGTGCACGTTAGGATTCAACAACAGCAAGACAAGGTACATTTTTTGGTCATCTTATCATTATTATCATAAAGTCACAAAAACTTTGTCCACGTGTTACAGTGAGAGCTAAAAACTTGACACGGATGCAAATATGGCTAGCTCGAATTCTTCACGGTTCCATCCGACCTGAGCAAAGCTAGGGTTTGGCTAATCAGCAGAGATAAACTCTTCAGATATATGCACTAAAATTGTAACGTCAGATTGGCCAAGAAGCAGGAGTAGCAATAGTTTTGGTATTAACGCAACTCAAAATAAACTTCATGTATTAACAAAGCTCTGGCTCCTCTTGCCGAATCGCAGGTTCAAATACATGCAGGGAATGCTTCTTCTTCTGTTGCAGCTCAAAAAACTTCACCAAACAAAAAATATAAATCAAATAATTTATTTCTTACTGAAAATTACACACATCAAATGAAAACAATCTTCACTGGGAAGGCTGTCTGCATAGTCGTGTCCATCCCAATCCCCAAATCTGGCATGGAGCCCCAAATCTGGGCTGAACTAATATAATAGTAAATTAAAATAAGGTATCTGCATTTGCCCATTTGGTGAATTCACTACATTTAGTGGAAAACACAGAATTCTGGAGAACACTGAATTCACTGAAAGCTAACACTAAATTTTTTTGGGGAAACACATAATTCACTCAATGGGTGAAACGCTAAATTTTGACGGAGAACACGGACAAAATTAACACTAAATTCATTGAATTTCCTAAAACGGTACCAAATCCAAAATCAGAATCTTAGATGAACAAAGCTAAATGCTGACCTTGAAAGGTGTAATGTATAGCGGTTGCATATATATATATATTGCCTATGATTTTCGGGCTCCAGATTGCATTACTGACTCCAATGATCTCCTCATGCCTGCAGCTTGATTTTATCTAGCTCCTTCATTTAGTCAATTGCATTGCCCAGGATCGATGTCCTGATCTATTGGGCACAACGAGTGGATCCATGTCCTGTCCATCAATTGAAACACATTTCTTGGTAGAGACCAAAAAGATAAAAAAGAAGAAGAGTTTTTCCTTACTTCACTGATCTTGGGCAGTTGTTAGATAGGTCACCATTGAAGTGCATCCTTCCAATGTCACGCAGTTGTATGATGACGAGATCGACAGTAACAACGCCCCCTTGCATCGCCGCCGCCGCCAACAGTGATCGGCGTGAGCTCCTAGTAAGGATCAGGCGCAAACACAGCCACACATTACTGAGAACTATGTCCACCTTTTAGTCTTTTTAGTTATGAGATTGCAATGGATTGCAGTTCATGTACTACCAATTTCTAGCAAGTCAAGATTTTTCTTTCCCTCACTTGGCTGATGCTACCATCCAGATAAAAAACCTTAGCATGGGCATTATGCTACATTCTAAATTTCTGCAAGGCTGGTGCTGGACAAAAAAACATGCAATTTTCTGATCATGGACAACACTTGCAAGAAACTGGCCACTGACTGAAATGGAGAGGTTCAGCTGCATATAATGAGCCTTCACATGAATAGGCCTGAAATCTTTTTCTGTGACATACACAGATGCAATAGATTAACTGCTTGTTCCTAGAACTAATCAAGTTCAAGCTCAGTTTTAACAAACAGCCCTAAATTCAGAAAAAAGGCTCTTATCACCGAGAATAGAAAAACTGAAACCGCATGACAATAGCAACTGGTCTCACAGATAGAGAATATCATGCTACATAGGTAATGAGCCATGATCACAGTATAATCATATTCTTCTAGCATGACAGTTTGTTGAAGAGATCTTCCAAGATATATGCAGAACTTTCAAGACATAAACACACAAAGTTGCTCATGGTAGAATGAAACTATAAGGCACAGAAGTTGCTTTTCATATGAGTGATCATATATCATAGTGTGAAGTTTCAATACACACCTGCACAAGCTTTTCAGAGATCTGTATTCTGAAGAGTGGTCTGCACAAATTAAAAATTGAAGAATACATTAACTGAATATTATCAAGGACTTGATAGTCTGCATAAACAAGACAAGCGAGGAAAAAACCTCAACGTTCCATACTGTCAAGCAGTACTGAATCCAAATCCAAACCCCAACTAACTCCCCACGCAGTCTGTTAGCTACAAAACGAGAGCTCCCATGCGCCATCTCCATGCCCACAGTTTTCAGTTAGCATGCAAGTAGCTAAACAATTACACTTGCCTAGTAGGACCATATGCAATGGCTCTTCATAAAGTTAGAGAGTTAAGTAGTGCTGGAGTCATGGTGGTCGACCAGCAATACGTCTTTTCAGTAGTATGTTTTCCAGGCGTACAGCACAGCCATGGCTAAACACACAGGCGAGGTGCATCTATAAACATAATAATAAAATGTCTACTTATTTACATGGCATGTAAAATTAGCTAGGACTGTAAGAGGTGAAGGAAAAGGTTCAGAGCCACAATAATCAATTGACTGTATATTAGTTTTTTGTTTGGAGGCAACAGGCAAGGGCATTGTGCAACGGTTCAGTAATCACCTCATCTACTGATATTTATATGGTTCCATCTACCATCAATACATGTAGAATATGACTTCTAAGATCATTGAAGTATTACCTGACTGTCGACAGTGATCGGAGGTATCCGTGAGTAGCCGACCTTGGGAGATGCAAGCCTGAAATGATGCAAGACTTTTGTAAAAATCTAAAACCATGAATCTCATCAAACTAAATGATGAAAAGCCTGCTACATATAAATATATAATTGAATGCCCAAACCGCAGATTATTTGATTGCGCGGTGATTGCCATGAAGGATGCGGGGGAGGGTGAGTCGGAGCGTGATTGGCGCCGGGCGGTCACTCTCGCGGGGAAGAGGGCCCACCTGCCGGCCTCCAAATTTGTCGCAGGGGAGGCAATCGCAGGAGGTGGGGCAGATAAATCTGCAGTTGCCTCCAACCTAGCAAATGGACAAATATCTGCATATATAACTAAAATAGAAGAAACAACATGAACATGGTCCAACAAGAAGACCACAAATATTAGAAAAAGAAAATAGGAAACAAAGAAGATACGCCATGGATGATAAGAGATGAACCTTCTCTTCCTCTGTACAGGGAAGGAAACACGCCATAGATGCCAAATCCCTGCCCACAATGACAAATAGCGCAACATATGAGTAGAGAATTCACCAGTGATGCTTACATTGTAAGAAAATACATACATATATTTTCAATTATAGCAAAGAAATAGCAACACTTTTGGAGGGCTTTGCAGTTAGTAACAAGTGTAGTTGAGAGAATTAGAAGGAAGCAATCATCAGTTGGGGATTCCTGCCTTTTCGTGCAGCCAACTATCCTTCAGGATCCAGCTAGAAGCTAGTGGGGATTGACTCAAGCGAAGCGACAATTATATAAGCATCAAGTTAAAACCTATCATCGGGAACAATAACTTGAACAGTAAAGTTCTGAACTCCTAAGAAAAAACTTCAGACTGAATTCCTACGAAATAAAGTAGAGAAATTAGATCAAACCAGGATTATTTTCCCTTTCCACCAGGTCGTGTAGATCCTTCTCCACCCAGCTATGGCCACAAATAACTGACAGGCTGATTTGATCAAGGGATACAAGAACCATTAGAGAAGGACGTCAGGAAGGAGGAAGAATTTAGGCGCCTATGCACCTTCTGGCAGATATGTACTCCTCGATGAAGAAAGAGCTAAACTTGTCGAGCTCAGCCTCCAGCAGCGCCTAAACTCCATCTCGGTCTCTTAGTTGGGGAATCGTCGCCAGTAATGAACGAAGCGAATGTGAGGTACGAAGTTGGAGAATTTGGGGGCAGGCGATGAGTTCGCCGAGGGATCGGGCGACGGCGGCGGCAGCCTCAGCGGATTCGAAGATGAGTTCGCCGAGGGATCCGGCGGCGGCCTCAGCGGATTCGAAGGGCATGAGCCAGATCGGGTTCTCTTGTCCTGCTCTCGGATTGTTGTGAAAGGTACCGCAGCGGCGATCTATGCGTGGCATAGCTGGCGTGTGGAGGCGGCTGCGCGAAGAAGACCTTGACCTCGGCAGCGGCGCCATGCCGAATCGAGCCACTCCATGCCACCGCCGCCGCCCCACGCACGACTGTTCCCCACCGCGCGTCGCCAACCCCGCCCAACACTCGCCTCTGCTCAGCCGCAGCGCGGCCTCTGCTGGCCACGAGCACCGCGCAGCCGCCCCTTGTGTTGTCCGGTGTTCTGGCTGGCCGCTGCAGCCGACACGGCCTCTGGAGGCGTGCTCTCGACAGATCCGGGCTTCACAGGTACCGACGCACTCGGGGGAGGTGTGGAGAGAGCCGGAGGCGGGCAGGACGACATGGAGGTCCAGAGCGCCCCGACCTCCTAGCTGCCAGCGCGAGGAGCCCGGTTGCGGACACCGCCTGGCCGCCGCCCCTCTGGTTGGGCGTGGTGGAGAGGGCGAGGGCTAAGGGATCGTGAAGGAAGGAGCGTGCCGGGTGCGTGATTGACGATCGCGGGCAGGACGTCGATCGCAGGGAGAAGGCCCACCTGCCGGCGCCTGGACACGCGGTCCCGCACGTCCAAGGCAGAGGCGACGCGAAGGATTGTCGCACGAATTGACGGTCTTACTTTTGCTCTTTTTAGTTGTAGGAGATTATGCCCACAGCCGCACATCTCGCCGTCGCAATGGACCATCCAACGAATGTCTCACATAATTGACATAATATGCAAATGTGCTGGGTTACCTGTTGGGTAGCAAACTAGCAATCAGAAGTCAGAAGAGCGGCGTGTGGGCAAGCCGTCGATAGTCTAGCCGAGGACAGTTTCATTTGAGTTTTCAAAGTTCCCCTATGCAATACTGCAATGTAATCTGAGCCCGCATTCTACACTTCTTAAAATATAGCAGTGCTCCTGCAAACTTTTCAAAACTTAAAAAAATTCACAATCAAATTTTGTGAACAGCCCCGCTAAAAGCCTGCAGTTGTGTCAAGGTTTTTAACGCGTACCTGTGATGGAATCTTATGATCATGAGTTCATGACATCAAAAGAAAAATAAAGAAGGTACAGCTGAACATTCTCAGGTAAAGAAACCACAAAATGGAACTGGATCTGGATTCCTGTGAGGCTGTGACTCAGTAGGTCCTAGAAAGAATGATATTCATCGTCTATTATTTCCAATAGAATAGATAAGTAACGTAATCCTAATAATATACAATTGCTGCAGCAGGTTCGGATGGTTCGTACTCAGTCCCGTGCGCTCTACACTTACATGTCATGGACCTAATTTTACCTCCATTCTATTCATGGTTGCATGTTTCGGAACAATGCTCAACCACGGCGAAAGAACAAAACTTTGCTAACCCTGTGTTCCTCAAGTTGATTGATTAGCTGCTAGCCTGTTACACATTTACAGGTGTCTCTAACACCGTAAATCCTCCAGCGAAAGGCCCTTTTCCGCTTCCCAAATGGTGGCACTACTAGTCCAGCAATGAGAATACCGGAATCCCCTTAGCGTTGAAACTAGAACATTTCACTAGTAGTTCCTGTCCAACTTCAAATTCCTTTTGGCCATTTGCCTGCAACAGATGCTCCAGAATTTCAGTTACCAATGTTCATTGGGAGTATTGGTGGAAAGGATGCACGGGTTAAGAATCTACGAATATAGTGTGACCATTGAAAGGGTGGAATACAGGGATGAAGGGTTAAGAATCTACGAATACAGTGTGGCCATTGAAGGGGTGGAATACAGGGATGAAAAACTGTGTTGCTAATAGCAGTATATGAACAAAAAAAAAGACCGCTTCTTTTCTCAAGAGTCCGTACGAAGTTACCTCAAATTTATGCATTCCACGCGCACCATCACTCAACTCAAGTACTAGTCCAAAGGCTCGAATCTGGTAGACCTTTGCTGTAACTACATCACCCAACTTCATAGCCCCAGATTGGAAGTTTGTGGGACTCTGATTCAGGTCCAAAGTGGTGTCAGCAGTCTGTTCTGGAACCTCAGAACCACTGGTTTCCAGTCCATTCCTCCCAGATTCCAAAATCTTTACTTAGTTTTCTTGGTAGTAGCACCTGTGGCTTTCTTAGCAGTAGCTTTCCTAACCTCATGACATTCGCTGGCTGGTTTATATGGTCTAGGAGCTGACTTTGCAGCCTTCGCCCGCTTCTTAGGACCATTTGCATCATCTTGAGCATCACAGTCCGCAGCACTTCGAATTATAACTGAAGGAGTCGAAAACGCAGGTGCCTCCTCAGTTGTGCCATTTTCATGTTCGGTACTGGATGGCTCAGCATCAGCATCCACACTAATCATGTGCTCTACAGCAGCCCAACCGCTAACTTGACTTGGCAAAGGATCCTTACTTTTCAAATCCTTCTTGCTACGTGGTTGGGGTAAGGTTGCTTTAAGTGAAAGTTTAATGTTGCCCCGCACATCCTGTCCAATACATCTCAGAGAGAGAGATTGGCCAACAGTTACAACATCTGAGACTTTCGCTACCTGCACAAAGAAAATAGAAAAAAATATATAGAAACAATAACTAAAAACTGGTGAAAAGATGGTATTTTAGTATTCATTCTAATAAGTTATAATGGGGTTGATAAAACGGACTCTCAATATAATGCAAGACAACAAAAATTTGGCCTGTAGCTCTACAAAAGAAACTTCAAACTATTTGTGAGCAAATATTCAACTGCCTTTAACAAGAAACCAACAAATGTAGACTTAAATGTACTGGGAGATAGTACTGAATCTATTTCCAGATATCATTCGGAACAATCTTAGTAAATAGAACATGAACCCTATTCAACCTCAATCCCTCTATTACAGAATTTCAAGAGAAATACCGGTTCATGTGACAACTCTGAAATGTGAAGTAAGCCTTGCTGTCCACCATTGAACTCCACAAAAGCGCCATACTCCTTAATTGAGGAAACAATTCCTTTGTATGTACGACCTACTTCAATTTCACGTCCCACAAGGAACTCAACCTACAGCGAAGAAAAGTTCAGAATTCGTTAAATGAAGATTATTTTTTTCCTCCGAAGCACTTGCACTTTTAACATTCTAACCAGCACAAACTGACATCATGTGTACATTAAGCAATTACTACTGAGGCTCTCATGAATAGGTGTCATAGGCACTTGTACCTTCTCAATAGCTTTATCCATAATTTCTTGAGTTTTAGCAACAATAGTGACTGTACCATCACTGACTGATACTCGTGCACCTAAGGAAATGGAAGAGAGAGTTAAGGAAATGGAAGAGAGAGATTAACTACAACACCCGGTAGCTGAACAAAATATAACCCAGCATAATTATATGAAAAATGCTCAACCATTTAAATATACAAGTCAACTAAAAGGAAACTACATTTTCACAGATTAAAACCGCTCTTAGACTCAGCCTCTTCCTTTGGCTAAACAGCCTGTTGTAGAGTTTCCTAGTATACCCTTGATGGTTTTTTTTGTACAACTTTGCCTACTCTTTTATATATTCATACATTTTACCATATTAGGGCTTTCCCCTACTGTACAACCCCTCAAAAAAAAAACTAAAAGGAAACTAGTGATGAACCATGTTAATATTCTCAGTGATTTTCACAGAAATGCATACCCATAACCCACATGAGTAGATAGCCAATGCACAAAAAACAAAAGGCCACAGCTTAAAAACAAAATGAAACCATCTCAACCAAGATGTTTTCCAGTGCATATGAAGTCCTATTAAAGTACAGAACCATGTAATCACCTAATGCTAGAAGATGAACTAATGTTACTGTCATCACAGATACCCACTGGCTTTCTCCCTTCATCTGTCTGAACTATTGAAATACATGTTTATATTTTACTCACAAATTTGCTTTTAGATTCATGAAAACTCTAAACTGAAACACCTCTAGTTCATCACACATTAGCATGATTTCTGGTACAACAAGTAATGACCAAACTATCAATAAATATCTTGTCAAATGAAATTAGTTGCTCCTAAACCAGAGGACAAAGAAAGACCATGAACAAAAGGCAGGTATGTAGATAGCTTGATACCTGTTTCTTGCTCAATTTTTTTCCTGTGGAAAAGCAGTTTCCTAAGAGAATCGCTGCTGAAGCTCAGTGTAGCTGCAAATGGAGGGTCAGTTCAGACCTTAATCATATCATGCTAGAAACAAAAACAACAAAGCAAGTACATCAACAAACCTAATCGAGGGGAACTTCCATCGTTAATAGCACGTGCAGTACTTATTTCCTGGTCCATGCGGTCAAGGATTTGATTTCGAGCCTTACGTGCAGGCTCTAAACTTTCACATATTATGTCCAATGGTATTCCAGCAGGTTTTATATCCAGCTGAATAGCAGTAATACCTTTCCTTGTTCCTGCAATTTTGAAGTCCATGTCACCCAAGTGATCCTCAAGGCCCTGAAAAATATTGATTATCATGTTCACTTAAAGGATCAATATTTTTCCATTTGTGGAAACAACAAATACAATTGACTGAAAAATCTTTTAATGAAGTGCAGCAAAACACTCACCAGAATATCCGTTAATATGCGATAATTAGAAATATCTCCAGTAGCTGGGTCCACTTGACTTACAAGACCCACTGAAACACCAGCAACATGTTCTCTTACAGGTATCCCAGCATCCATTAAGGCCATACTTCCTGTGAGTCAACATTTACAATAGCAGAACATTAAAGAACATAAAATAATCATTTACTAGCAGTTCAAAGATACCACAGAAGGTAATTTACATTAAAATTCACGAAACTCAAGAACCTATACGAAATGAATAAAAACTATATAAATTATTATCTTACATAAAGCATATTATCGCTGCGTGTATGTCAGAAATGACAAAGGTGGTGCAAAAAACAAGTTTCGTCATGCTAAAAGGAGAAAAGTAGGCAGTCAATCTATTTCTTATCACAGTGAAGTACGTAGTCTTGCAAATGAATCACACCATGTTGCCAACCTAGAGTTAAGTTCCACAAAACAAAAAATTGTAGACCATAGAGAACAGAAATATCAATAAATAGCATAGTTCTCACAAAACACATCTCCAAGCCACAACTGAAAGATGGAGTTTTATAAGAATAGCACCATTATAAGAGAAAAATGGTTTGTGGTATACCTCCACATACTGATGCCATTGATGTTGAACCATCAGATGCCATGACTTCTGAATTTACCCGAACGGTGTATGGAAAATCACTTTCTGGAGGAAGCACAGCAAGCAATGCTTTCTCCGCAAGAGTGCCTGCACAAAGGTATAAAATAAATGGCTGCAATATTGGTTTTCATTTTGCTTCATCCAAATCTAAATCGGGACAGGATTAAATCTAGAACTGAAGGGGAAAATGACATTCAGCGTATCATAGTACTCCATGCATGCCCAAACAACACCAAATTGTCAAGCTTTCATCCACTATTTGATAGTTCCCAGGCTTTTATATGCTAGGATAATACTAGTAGACCATCACAGGTACCATTGTAAGACTAATTCCATCACGTTGGTAAGCCTCTATACGAACCAAACTAGGTGAGGATACAAGAAATCCATTTAACTAGATTTCAGGACAATTCATTTAGCATATGGGGAAAAAAAAGTGCTACCATGTCCAACTTCTCGTCGATTCAGGCCTCCACGTTTGGCAACTTCATTTATTGAAAATGGTGGAAAGCTATAGTGAAGCATGAAACGCTTTGTTGGAGGGCCAACAATTGAATCCAGCCGCTGAGCATCGCCAGGAGCACCAAGGGTAACTGTACAAAGAACCTACAACCATAGTACTGGTTATTTGCATGGGTATATATACACAATAACTTAATTGAAAATATGGTTAAGTCCATCCAAATTCAGACAAATAATACTATGTGAATGTGTGGTTGTATACTTGTAGCATTTGGTACTGTGCACTGTAGAGAGAGAGAGAGCAAGGGATAGAGCGCACCTGCGTGTCTCCACGTGAAAACAGGGCAGAGCCATGTAATACTGGATATGTGTTGGATTCACAATACAATGGTCTCACTTCATCAAGTTGTCTACCATCTACTCTAAGTCCCTCTTCAATTATTCTTTTACGTATAACCTGCACAATTGGACACCAAGCCAGTGTCAATTAGAGTAGCACAGATGATTTAATGAGATTATAGCAATGACTGAAGTGGCATCAAGTGGTGTCATTGTGTCAAGTATAGCTGGGAGATGCAGATCTCAGTCTATTAAGAACCATAAACAAATTGCACAGATATTTAGAAATTCCCATAAACTAATGGATAGCAGTATCTTCAGAAATCATGGCGGAATAATTTAGATATATCCATGCATTTATTTTATGCTCAAAGCTATTTGTTTCCCTAGCCAAATTTGGCCGAAGAAATTAATGTGGGCTACCTGTTTTCTCACTGTGTCAACTGCCTTATGAAGAAACTTCAAGCTGTCCTCATCATTTTCTTCTTCAAGCTTTGCCTTCACAGATTGTGTGATGTTTTCTAAAGCTTCCCCCCGTTCAAACTGAAATGAAAACACCCAATAAGTTCACGCCCTGAAGACTTCAAGGCATTTGCTGGTGGCCCTAAAACAAATGTGTGTGTAAAGAAATGATCAACACTGAATATTTTGGCTTCTCTTGACCTTGCCATATGATGAATCAGTGAAGACTTCCTCAATGGGTGCTTCTGAGAATGTTCTAATTTTCTCATAGGATGCATCTGAAATCAGTGATATCTTGTATTCTTTCTTCTCTTTGCCAGCTCGCTTAGCCAACCTTATTTGAGGGTCGATACATTTAATTGCCTGAGCATAATAATGAACACATGAGAATACGCTTTCCAATATATCAAGAAGCAGAGAAAAAAGAAAATACCTCAGAGTGTGCAAGCTTCATTCCTGCCTGAAGATCCCTCTCAGTTATTTCACGAGCTTGTACATCTATCATTAAAGTTTTATCCCGTGAACATGCATAAACAAGATTGAGATCACTCAAAGCTAGCTGCAAATCACCATACAACATACACAAAATATGAGTCAACCAGACAAATTCTAGCAGTGTAGAATATATATACATGGTCAAAAAAATTGAGACGTTCAGATATGCTATGAAATGGTAGAGAAATATCAAGTCCACAAGCAGTATAAATGTACAATATCGTGGAAACAATACGTGCACAACTCAGGGTAGAACACAATGATTCCTATGTCAGTAAACCAATCCAATTTACCTCATCCACTGTAGGATTTAAGACGAAAGTTCCATCAATTCTCCCTACACGTATTACTCCAATCGGCCCATTCCAAGGTATATCAGATAGCATTAGCGCAGCTGAAGAGGCATTTGCAGCCATTACATCTGGATCTTGCTTTCCATCTGATGAAAGAACATTTACCATGATCTAAAAAAGCAGGATATAATGTTAGTGATGAGTTCTGATGGTTTAGCCAACTTTGAGAATTTGGCGCATCATGAGAAGAATACCTGAACTTCATGGTAAAATCCAGGAGGAAACAATGGTCTTATTGGTCGATCAATTATACGCCCACACAGGAGTTCTCTTTCCTTAGGAGCACCTTCCCTGCGCATATATGTTGTGGGGATAACACCTTGAGCATATTGTTTCTCTTGATAGTCAACCTACAGCACCCAAAAACGAAAAACTTTGCTGAAGCAAAGAAACATGAAAATAGTACTCACAAGATACAGAACGAATGTTCAATTAAAAAATGCAAGGACAAACAAAACTTCAATTTTCCATTTTGAATGTAACACAAAAGATCATTTTCTTTTTGGACAATGGCATCCTAAAATTCAGTATTTTTATAATTTTGATTTAGAATCATAATAAACAACAAATTAAATAAAACACCATACAGGACACAGCTAGTTGACCACATGACCAGATGGGGCTTTTGCAATCATTTCAAACTCAATATGCATCGAACTGACAACTGGCATCAGTTTTTAGTTTAATTATAATATAGAAAAAACAGTTGGGCCACTATTTGCACAGTTAAGAGCAGTTATTAATCTGCAATATAAAACAGGCTTGTCAGCATGGAATGAGGGTCGATTATGGCAGTATAGAACCATATCAAATTGCAAGATTCAATAAGTTGCGGTACATGAATTGGGCATTCCTTGTTGTTGTAGAACTCAACGCTCTCTACAAACTCACATCACGATCACATTTTAAAAAAATAAAGGGGCTTATCCGTACAGTTAGTGGCAGGAAGTCCCGAACAGGCTCAGAGGACTTGGCGGCGGCGACGGTTGAGAGGACGTGGGTGTCTTCCATGGAGATCACCACGGAGCCGTTGGCGAAGCGCGCCATCTTTCCCGTCTCGAAGGCGATGGAGCGCCCCCCGATCTCGAACTCCTCCCGGAAGCTCTCCAGCACCTTCCGACCCGGGACAGGAGGCGCCGCCGCCGCCGCTTCCGCGGCAGCTAGCGGGGCCGCCTCCTCGGCCGCGCCGGAGAGTAATGCCGCGCGGCCGCCGGGGACGACGAGCGGCGCAGCAGGCAAGCGTAGGCGGGGTCGGCGGCGCGCCAGGGAGCGGAGGGAGGAGGCCACCGCCATCGACATGGTGGCGGGCGGCGAGCGGGGAGCAGGAGGGGTTTTGGCTAGGGTTTAAGGGAAAGAAACCGGTTTGGTTTGGCCTCGCCGTGTTGGCCCTTGTTGCGGCGGAGTTGTTTGTGTTGCTGTGAAACATGGCCCACAAGTCAGTTGGTGAAACCGCCGCAGCTTTCTCCAGGTTTCTGTCTTTCCCGTGATCCAGACCGTAAACAGAGCAATCGACGGCTCAGGATTATCAACGCCGGCGAGGCCGCTGACTCCAAACGGCTCGCGGCCCTGCACGTGAGCGGCACGGGCATCCAGTACCAGCAATCCAGCGGGCAACTGGGCGAGGCGTCGGGATGCAAGCGGGCCGCTCTGCAGACTCTGCAGAGCCGCCGCCGCTGGCCGCAACAATTCATTGTAAGCTTTGCAGCATGTAGACTTTGCTAGCCGCGAGCACCCACTGGGTCTAGTGGTTAAACCTGCTGGACCCGCAAGCACCCGCAACAATTGATTTGCATACTGCTGGCCGCAAGCACATGATTCAGTGAGAAATTAAATTGATTAAATTACATGATCCATCCACGATGCACTACACATAAATATAATCTGAAAGCGAATAGAGCTCATAGATAAATAGCTTCATGTTGCTCTCAATTATTAACATAGCAGCAGCACAAATGCAGAGCTTCATAGAACTGTAGGTACAGAAACATGTAACAAACATGAAGTGTCTGGCCGTCGGCATACAGTTGCAAACCATTTCGCAGGCCATGATGCTGAATGCAGCTTATGAGACAATGAGAGGAACATTGAGCAGGCCATGTACAATGCGCATAAGCACAGCAGGCAAATAGAACAGAGGTGGCGCTCTGTCAGACTGAAGCAAAAACGGGGGACAATTTTTCGTTCTCAAGTCCGGTTGTCAGACATTCATATGATTGCATCATGGCAGCGAGCAACTCCAGCATCTCCATGTCCATCGCATCAACAAAATCACTCTACCAGAGAAACCTAGCAAGCGGTGGCGGTGGAGACGGAGACGTACGCGGAGACGGAGCAAGATTTGTGTACGCGGAGACGGAGCAGGACATTGCGGGACTTGGCAGGTTCTGCGAGCGGCCTGCATTTGCTAGCAGCCTGGCCTGCCTGAGCCCAAAATAGAAAATCAAGCAGGCTGCGGTTGTCCAGTGGGCCTGATTTGCGGGGCGAGCAAAGCGGGCTTGCGGAGAGGCCCGCGCCGCTTGCATCCCTACCGAGGCGAGAAGCCAAGGATTCGACCGTTGCGTTCTCCGCCCAGATCGAGCCTCAATTAAAACTTTTCCTCGCCTCGCCGCTCCCCGTTCCCCGTCCCTACCCATCCCTACCCACGCTTCCTCCCCCTCCGCGCCGCTCCTCCAGGCTCCAGACATGGCGATCGCCACTGAGTCGCGCGGCAGCGAGGACAGGGTATACTACTGCTCCCTCTCCCCTCTCCCCTCCCCCTGGTCGGATCCGCCCGCGGATGATTTTGGGGGGCTCCGTGCGTAGCGGTTGATTCATGGACTTCGGCGAGCGATTGGTGTGCTTGATTATAGTCGTCTCCGTAGTCAAATTGGTGCCGGTTTACCGTCGAATCTGGGGGATTTTCCTCCGTCTCTTTTGCCCGCCCCACCCCCCACCCCCACCTTTTGTGGTTGCTGTAGCTCGTGGACGCGACACGGCGACAGGGTCAAACAGACGTTTCTAATTTTTCTGCGTGTGACATTAATATATCGTTGCTTTACTAGCTGCGCACAGTCCATTTTCTCAATATCCTTTTGCAGAGTGATGATTAAGGTTTGACCTCTATTTGTTGGCTGGGTACACCTTGCGCCAGTGAAGTATAATATGGTTTACCAGATCCTTCGCTTAGGATTTAACTCTTCATTTTGTTCCTGGTCTGGTTATCCATGAACTTCACTCCATTTGAGTGATTTTTCCTGTGTTTAGAGGCTTAGTAAACGGGTTCATGACTGATTAAGCTTCTAATGATGGTTTCCAGCTTCAGGGTACTGTGGTAGTGCTTGCGAGCTGCCGAGATTGGTACCCTGGCCGCTGTCCATTTTCTCAGTATCCTTTTGCAGAATAGATGCTTAGGTTTGTTTGACCTCTATGTGTGCAAAAGCATGGGCGTCCCTTAGGATTTTAACTCTCGATTCTGTTCGTGATCTGGTTATCCCTGAACTTCGCTCCATTTGAGTGGTTTCCCTGAGCTTAGAGGGTTAGTAAACGAGGATTCATGGCTGATTAAGCCTCTAATGATGGTTTG
This sequence comes from Saccharum hybrid cultivar R570, assembly GCA_038087645.1. Taxonomy (NCBI): domain Eukaryota; kingdom Viridiplantae; phylum Streptophyta; class Magnoliopsida; order Poales; family Poaceae; genus Saccharum; species Saccharum hybrid cultivar. The sequence goes on from JAQSUU010000198.1 coordinate 7,973,948, forward strand.
CGACTTCAGGGTACTGTGGTAGTGCTTGCAAGCTTGGTAGCTGGCTGCAGTGTAATGGAAATATAATGATGCATTTTGTTTTCACCTTGCAGGCTTCAGCCCACGCAAACGAGGAGAAGCGGTGGGTGCTGTCTGATTTCGAGGTTGGAAAACCTCTTGGGAGGGGCAAGTTTGGCCATGTTTATCAGGCCAGAGAAAAGAGGGTAAATAACATGTTTAAGCTTACTTGCACTGATTATTGTGAGTCTCTAACTTTACTGAATGATGTACTGAACCGTGATTGCTTGGAGTTGACTACTTCAGTACTGTACAATGTCAGCAAATATACTACTGTAACTAATGTTAATTGTCAGGAAATATTGCACTGGTTATTTTTAGCCTCTAGCTTAGCTGAATGGGTACTGTACCGAGATTGCTGTGATTTGACTAATTCAGTATTGTACCCTATTTCGTATCTACTAGCTGATTTTTTTATATTATTATACAGTCAGCAACAATACTACTGTAACTAATGCTATAGTCAGCAAATATACTACTGTAACTAACAATAAACATGTTGAATGACAACGCTGGAAATGTCTTATAGAGTGTTTTTTCCGTTTATGCTTTAGTTAATCATCCTAGTGAGCAGTGCAAGTTTGGCATTGTTTATCTGGCCTGAGAAAAGAGGGTAAATAACATGTTTAAGCTTTCTTTTGGTTAGTTGGACTGCTTATTTTTAGTCTATAACTTCACTGAATGATTTACTGTACTGTGATTGCTGGGAATAGACTACTTCAGTATTGTACAATGTTTGTACTTACTAAATTAACTTTTTATATTATGGTATACTCAGCAAATATACTACTGTAACTAATGTTAATTGTCAGGAAATATTGCACTGATTATTTTTAGTCTCTAGCTTAGCTGAATGGTTACTGCACCGAGATTGCTGGGATTTGACTAATTCAGTATTGTACCCTGTTTCGTATCTACTAACTGAACTTTTTTATATTATTGTACAGTCAGCAACTATACTACTGTAACTAATGCTATAGTCAGCAAATATACTACTAAACATGTTAAATGACAACGCTGAAAACATCTTACAGAGTGTTTTCTGTTTATGCTTTAGTTAATCATCCTAGTGAGCAGCTAGGGCTTACAGTACGTCTTTTTGTGGAAACAGAGCAGTCAAAATGTGGCTCTGAAAGTGCTTTTCAAGAGCCAACTCAAGCAATCACAGGTCGAGCATCAGCTGCGACGTGAAGTGGAGATTCAGAGTCATCTTCGCCATCCTAATATTCTTCGCCTGTATGGGTACTTCTATGATCAGGTAAAAACATATCCACATTTCTAATATAGAGTTACCATTGCTTCATTTATATGGCAAGAGAGGTCATCATTTCTCTATCATGTGGAATTCTCAGAGCCGGGTTTACCTAATCCTGGAATATGCTGCCAAGGGTGAACTGTACAAGGAACTGACAAGGTGCAAACATTTTTCTGAGAGACGTTCAGCAACTGTGAGTTGATGCTCTATACATGTACTTGGTGAATTTATCTGCAGCTCATTTTCACCAAAGTAGTAATGGAGTTTCCTTTTATTTTTAGTATATTGCATCATTGGCTAGAGCTCTGATCTACCTTCATGGGAAGCATGTCATCCACCGGGACATTAAACCAGAAAATCTTTTGGTTGGAGCCCAGGTACTTGCATTGTGTTTTTCTGGTATCCCTGATCTGGAAGACTCGAACTCTATGCTTACTTACATTGTTGTATGTTTCCTTGGAACAGGGCGAGATCAAAATCGCCGACTTTGGCTGGTCCGTGCACACCTTCAACAGAAGACGGACTATGTGCGGAACTCTGGATTACCTGCCACCTGAAATGGGTACTTTGCTAACCATTTTCCTCTAGTTATCAACTAGTTCTTGAAAATTCCCACAGCTGTTCCAGTTCTTTATTGGCCTATCTGCTTTCCTTGACTCTAAATCCTGTTGTGATTTGTCCAGTGGACAAGACAGAACATGATTACCATGTAGACATATGGAGCTTGGGTATTCTGTGCTATGAATTCCTTTACGGGGTCCCACCTTTCGAAGCTAAGGAGCACTCAGAAACATACAGAAGGTGACTCCACAACTCTGGGATCTTAGTATGTGGCAATTTTGTCCCTAATTTGCCCATGTGAGTTCTAGATTATTTCTTGTGATTTTGAGCTATGCTCTGATAATTGTGAGGAGACTTTAGAACTTGCATATAGTTCTAGTGTAGCAAAGAGAATGCGCACTATATTGATCACCATAGCTCCACATGTTTTTAGATCTATGATTTTTTTCTACCTATTATTAGTATATACGTAATAGCATAGTGAATATCTATCCTTGTGGTTGTGAAACTCGAGCCTTTGACTTGCTTGTTTGCGGCTTTGAAAACAACTGCTGTTTCTAAAAGCAACTATGGGATCTTAGTATGCAGCGATTTTGTCCCTAACTTGCCCAAGTGAGTTCTAGATTATTTCTTGCGACTTTTGAGCTATGCTCTGATAATTGGTGAGATAACTTTTGAACTTGCATATAGTGCTAGTGTAGCAAAGAGGGAAGCATATTGATCACAATAGCTCCACATGTTTTAGATCCATGAATTCTTTCTGTCTATCATTAGTATATATGTATATCATAGTGCCATAGTGAATATCTATCCTCGTGGTCGTGAAACTCGAGAGCAACTGTTGTTTCTGAATCTGTCGTTTGTCCCTAACTTGCCCATATGAGTTCTAGATTATTTCTTGCAATTTTTGAGCTGTGCTCTGATAATTGGTGAGGAAACTTTTGAAGTTGCAGCTAGTGTAGCAAAGAGGAAGTACTATATTGATCAGCACAGCTTCACATGTTTTCGATCCATGAATTCTTTCTATCTATCAATAGTATATATGTATAGCATAGTGAATATCTATCCTCATGGTCATGAAACTCAGAGAGCAACTGTTGTTTCTGAATATGTCGTCGTTTTTACTTGGATACAGGATAGTGACAGTCGACTTGAAGTTCCCACTGAAACCATTTGTTTCACCTGCCGCGAAGGATTTAATTTCTCAGGTAAGAAGTCTTCGGTTTTTCCGCTGTCTCGTAAAGAAAATGGTTATTCAGATTCAGATAGTCATATCCCTGAACCTCATCAATTTTTGTACACAGATGCTGGTCAAGAACTCGGCACAGCGGCTGCCTCTCCACAAGGTTCTTGAGCACCCGTGGATCGCCCAGAACGCTGACCCTTCCGGTGTGTACAGAGGGTAGAACCACCACCGGCTGAAGACTGCCTCTCCTCCACTCTCCCCAATTCGAGAGGAGTGCACAGACACATGGAATGCCACGAGGAATCAGCTCATGAACCTGGGCCTTGCTGGATGTGTCTACAGAGGGTAGAACCACCACCGGCTGAAGACTGCCTCTCCTCCACTCTCCCCAATTCGAGGGGAGTGCACAGACACATGGAATGCCACGAGGAATCAGCTCATGAACCGGGCCTTGCTGGATGTGTTTTAGTGTTCTATTTGGTGGTGTGTCTGTATTGGGGTGTGCTGTGTGCAGTGTGTTCCACATGGGTTTGCATGGGCAAGCGTTCATCTTCTTTATTCTAATGGCACACAGTTGTATTGTTGTGTTTGAGTAAAAAGTACACAAAAAAGTAACTCTAAGATTAAGTGAGATTTAAAATCTGAAACAACACTGATTCTCGGGTCTTTGTTCTTTTTTTTCAGATAAATATGTTCAGATTGTTTGCCTGTTGGATATCGCTAGTGTCAGTGATCAATTGGGTCCAGAACTAACTCAAGGGGAATAAATATAAGGTTGGGTCTAGAGTTAATTCAAGGGGATTAAATATAGGCACTGTGGAGTAACATTATGGCACTCAAATATGATAAGGACATTTTCTGTGCAAAGAACAGCTGGGTTGCCCCAAACTACCAATTGTAACACCCCTGGTGTTACGACCTTGCTTAGCATTGGGTAGGGCCTAAAAGAAATTAACTAAACAAGGTTTCAGGTTTTAAAAATTTTTCAAACTCACGTGACATGATAATCAAATTGTATCTCTCATCTTTTTGGGAGAAGAAGAGTCAAATGTATATGGTGGGTTAATTAATGGGTAAACATGTTTGTGAAATTCTAATATGAAAAATAGAGTAAATTGTTTAATGGTTTGCCATGAAAAACAACTCCGATAACCAAAAGCACAATATAGTTTATAATTGAAAGTACCATTTTTTGGAGAATGAAATTGTGCAAAATCTTGAACAATGCCTACAAATATTGTTTCTATAAGTTAGTACGAAGTGTGGACCATGTCATGCTATGATAGTTAGTTGAAATCGGCAAGGTTTAGACCTTTTAAGACTTAAGGTGAAAGTGCTAAGGAACATTAGTTCTAATTGAAACCTTGAATTCTTTTAAAATGATAATAGGCGATGCTATTTTGGAATGTGAATTTCAACAAAAATGCCTAAACACTAAATTCATGTTCTTGCATAGTTGGTTGCATCAAAGTGAGCACTTGAGCATGGTGTATGTTATAGTCATTTTGGGTGTCGCGTGGTCTCCATAAAAATTGCCCAAACTTCGCTAGAATCTTGACGTCGATGCTCTGTTTGTGAACCAGTGCTCCAGCGACGGCCTCGTGTTGGCGTCCATATATTTACCTTTTCCAATTGCCCTTGGGTCTTGGCGTTTGCTTCGCCAGGCAGCTGGTAGCGTCGACGTTAAGACAAAGGAATGGGTTGGCAGCCAGTCATGTTGATCAGTACCCTTCGGCTTGCTTTAAATTTCGTGCTCGTCAACTTTTGCTCATGCTCGATCGGTGTCCACAGTCACTGTTGCGTGCACGCTGCCATTGCGGGGCCGTGCCTGGTCATGTCTCTCAGAGCTGCGTCGCACTGCTGCCCTTGCCACCCTGCCCCCTGCGGTCGCACTCAAGTGGAGGCCGAGGCTTAGCTCGTCCTCACGCCCCCTCTACTTTGCTCCCTCACTCCCTCCTTTCGCTCCCTCAGTTTCCGTCTACGTTGGATGCCGGCTCCGAGCTCAGTCGTCCCGTGTTCCATCCTGCTAGGCCACCCTCGAGCTACCCAGCGCCGCCACCGCAGCAGCCGCCTCCAACCCTGCTCTGCCTTGCACTTGCTCGCTAGTCGCCGAGGCTGGGGCCGCTTGCCTTAGCCACTGTGGTGCCGCTGCCACCGTGCAGTCGCCACTGCGGGCGCTGCACGCATGGCCGGGCCACCACTGACTCCGCCTGGCCGAGCCGCGACGGTTACCGCCTTCCCCTGCCCACGCCGCCCCTCCCACCTCCCACCCTCATCCCCTGGCTCCTCGTCGGCCGCCACGCCCCGCAGCGCCGCTGTCTCCGGGCGCCATAGTTGCTGGCCGCCAGCGAAGCTTCTGCGTCGAGTGTTCCTGCTCCTCCGCGCGTCCTTCGCCCCAGCCCACCACCCTAGCTCCCTCCTCGCCTCGCGCAGTGGTTGTCTGCTGCCCTTGCGTGCCCCCGACGGATCTGCCGAGCCGTGTCGCCGCCGTCCAGCAGCTGCCAGCGTGCGCGCGTGACCAGGGTGCCATGGGCCACCCCAGGCCATGCCACCGACGCCCGTGGGTGCGTCAGGCACCCCGCTACCTCTGTGCATCGCCTTCACCAACGCCGGCCGCCTACCAAGCCGAATCGACGAAGGCCGATCGATCCCCGCCGCGTCCTCTGCTCTGCCTCTGCGAGCAGAGAAAGGAAAAGGGTGAGAAATGTGAATAGAAATTTTTACAGGGTACCCAATGCAAACTTCACGACTCAGATGAATAGTGCATGTTGTACTGCGGGTTCATTTAGCGTAATCAGGGGGTCTTTTCTGTAAAAATGCGCAGCCGTAATCGGGCGGGCCAGTTGGGCCGGCCTGCTATGCGCGCGTCCACGCCCCGTGCTGGGCCAAATGGCCGCATGTGGTCGTGCCTCGTGTGGGCCACCCTGGGCCATTGCGTCGCGCGCGCTGCCGCTCTCGCGCGGGCCACTGGAGGGCTTGCTGGGCCGGAATGACCGCCGCTGGCCTTTTCAATTTCTAAATGCTTTTCTAAATTAGTTTCTAAGCTAAACATGTACATTTGATATAAAATTGGGTAGAAATCCAAAAAATATGAAACAAACTTGGTGAGGATCCTAAAATCATGGTCTATCAGATAGTATATCTTGTTAATATAGGGTTGCAATATTTTTAGGAATACTATAATTAAACCAAGATGTTTAATATTACTAGAATATAAACTTGTAGGAATTTTCATGGTAAAATGGTAAAAGTACTAGCTTTGAAAACTTTATGGCAGCTTCATAATGTTATTGCATGTTCACTGCAATTGTTGTAGCTGCTGAATAATTAGTTTGCTTAATTAGTAATGAGCCCTAGTTACAGTGTAAATATTAAATCGATAAAATAAATAAAGCAACACTTTTGGTTCGCATGACTAAAATACTTGTTGGGTAAAAATGTCTTATTCAACAACTTAGGTACGTAGTCTAGTACGTTAGAGTTAGCCCGTGAGCTTGTGAAAAATATCGTGTTCTCCTAGTTGCAATTACCGTGGTCTATTTACATCTCTACATTACATTTATGAATGTCATAATAGGAGCGATGAAGGATCGTGGAGTCATCCAGAGGTAGCAAAAAAAGATGGTGCCTTGATGATTATGTCATTGTGATGAATGCTAATCTGTACTTTATTTTATGCTTGTACATTAAGTTTAAAGGAGTTGAATGAAACCCACTTGCTATATATATATATATATATATATATATATATATATATATATATATATATATATATATATATAGCATATGAGTCTTTTTAGTATGACAGGATCATGTAGCGTGCTATGCTATAAGATCCCGGTTGAAGTCGAATGATTACTTGTCACTCACGAGAGATAGAAAATCTATTATTATTACTATTATCATGTTACTATCACATAGAACATATATGAATAATAATTGGAGACCAGGCGGGACTAGGCTTGGATGGACTTGGACTTGGTTGGGCAACAGAGCGGGGTTCTAGTTGCAATTGTCCCGCCTATGTCGATTAAGGACCGTCCGTTGCATTGGACACTAGTTAGGTCACAAACTTATTATCCCGAGTACATACTTGCTTATGGGAGCAGGAAGACTTGTTATTATCTTGTCATGGGTTCCGACTCTTTCCGGACCGACTATTATGGTGGATTATTGGGTAGGAGGTCTAAGCATCACATTGAGGTCGGGGCTGCAGTGTTAGGGGCTTGGAGTCCCAGTTTGGACGGAAACCTGGACCCCATGACAGGAGTAGAACGAGTTGGTCTCACTTATGCCTGGGGTACAAGCGAGGCGTGTATTTTTCAGGGTATCTAACCGGGCACATTGATTCGGGTATCGCCGTTTCTACGTGACGGTACGACTTGGCTACTGTATAACACCGTAGTATTAACTGGAACATTGAAGAATGGTAAAATGGTGCTGATTGCTTACCGCCTACTTGAAAGTAGTATATGTGTTTACATAGAATGGTTAGTTAAGGAACTAAATATGACTGCTAATAAAAGTTGATTATAAGGATGCACATTTAGTAATGCTTCCCACAGTTGCAATGAACCCATAAGCCAAATAGCCTTGCATAACCTTAGAGTCTTTTACTTTCTCCTGCGGGTAAGTCTTGCTGAGTACAATTGAGTACTCAGGGTTTTATTCCCCTGTTGTAGGTGACAGGCGTTGTTGGAGCTGACAATTGTGTGTGGAAACCTCCTAGTGGGTTCAACGAGGATTTCTTTTACGTGCGGACATAGAGTTTATATAAAATTTCCACCAATAATATTTCTTTTAAAGAAAGACTCGTAACATGTTATTATTTCATGCATATAAAGGTTCTTCTTGATAATGTTTAACTTGGCATTAATGATTTTCATTCTGCTGAAGCTCTAATAACATTTTATATCTCGCTGTCATAACCAAATAATGAATTACTCTGATATTGTACTAAATTGTACTAAAAGTGATGTAAGAAATGGCAAGGATGTTGTAAGCTTTACTCTCTCATTTATGATCCTGATGTAAAAATATGGATTTTTGAGTTCTCCCTTGTGGTGTGCTCGACAAAATCACAGAGTTTAGTGTTCTCTCGGGTACTTAATGTCTAGTGGAAGACAAGTACCTTGAGAGAGCATTAGATTAGGCGGTTCTGCCACACCAATAATCTTTTTCTTGTCAATTGCTGAACTATCTTCAGCCAAAGTTAGTCTGAGTAAAAAGTAAACACAAGTGATTTGGGGAAGTGTGTAAAGAGTTGCCCCCAAATTTGTGTGTTATATCACTTTATTATGCCTCACCAAGCTCTTGTACATAGTATTACTCCGTCTTAAAAATAGAGTCGTTATGGGAATCGTGCTGATCAAACTTTCTCAACTTTAACTAGGTTTGTATAAAATACGTGCAACATTTATATCTCCAAATAAGTTCATTATGAAAGCATATTCAACGATCTATCTAATAATACTAATTATATATCATAAATATTAATATTTTGTTAAATATATTTTGTCAAAATTAAAAGTTGCTGACTTTTTAGGAAGTGAGAACGACTCTCTCTTTTTTTAACAGAGGGAGTATCTCCTTACACTAATCACGTCCTCTGTATACCAACTATATGTAATCGTTAGCCCGACCACTGGTTACTGTTGAGGATGAAAGGTACAATTTCTTTTCGTGACTAAAAGCCACTAATGTGTCAGGTGAGTGACATCTGTACTGCTCAATCGTGGTCTGCACATGCTAGAAAGAACAAACCATTTATTTCTGGTGGGGCAATCATGTACCCTTTTTGAGTGTTGTTTACTTTATATTAGTCTGAAGACTGATAGCAACATAATTTTTTTGAATGGGAATGGAAGCTCGCAATTGCTTCATGGATCATTGAGTTGCTTTGTTAACAGAAAATCAGGGCAATCATGTATCAAAAGAAAATTGGCTTGGTCCATCACGAGATGAACAAATTGGAAAATACTGATGCTTGTGGAGCTGACAAAGAGGCTATTTTCCAACTTGAGTGATCTTTGGGCCGGTACTCGGTAGGGAGAGCAAAATAAGCTATTAGGGTTTCTATTCTAGGAAGCCTTTTGTTTTCTTTTTTGTTGCTGTTTTGGATGCTAAAGACAAGAATCATTCAGGACACACATTCAGAAGTGGAGGCCATCAATTCGAAAATTCTTGATGCCTCTGCATGTAGGTGCTTGGTCATGGGAGACGTCAGGTCGAAAAGGACCTATTATTGGTGCTTCTCTGGCTAGTGTCCATGATGGCGATGATTAGGTGCACTTGCAAGTTGCAACAGGCAGGCTCACTCACCACCTCCATGGCTCCTCCACCATTCCACTTCCACCCGTCTGAAGGAGGAAAAAGGTATTCAGAAATTCCATTGGAGGGGTCCACTGCGCTGGGCCTTCAACCATTAAATCCGACTTTTGTGGAATGCCATTCTTTGGTCGTATTGATTCTCTCCTTTATTGTGGTGCAGTTTCCACCAAAAATGCCTGGTATATTCCCTCTTAACTCTGAATCATTATCTGTTGCAGACTGAAAAACAGGCCCTGTGACAATATCATGAAGAACTAATTCAACTAGATTCATGGAAGTTATTTTTTTCACTTGCACTGAAGAATTGAGAGATGCAGAGGTTGATAAGCACGAAGTAGTGGCAAAACAGGAAGGCCACACTCCTCAATCTCCCTGTTCCAAAAACTGCATCTCAAAAGAGAAGATTGCCTCTTCAACTTTTTGTAAAAGGTACCTTTATTTTCTGCACCGTGGATCTGTAGGTTTGGTCTCTTTGGTAAAATCTGAGTAACCTCAGTTTGTTGGTAAAGATTGGTTAGTCGGGGTTTTGGCCTTAGGTTGATTGGTAGAAACTTAATTGCTAAGCAATTGGGTAGCAAGAAAGGACATTTGGCTTCCAAATTTTGGCAGCAAGCATGGCAAATGGTCAAAAGCTGACACCAAATTATTACTTGTAAAAAAGATTAATGAGATTAGTATAGAGGTTGTCTTAGCTTTTAGCAGCATGAATGCCTTGGGTGGGTCGCTGGACGTAGTACATTTACCTTCAGTACAAATTACTCTTGGACAGCCCCCAAACAAGGATAGGAATGGAGAATTGTCAGCAGAAGGAATAGCTGCAGAATTGATGTCTGGTGAGACAAGAATAGCATGGATAGGGATTTCTAAACACTGCCACGCGCCCCATACAGGGTCTGTTTAGTTGGCCAAAGAGGCTAAAAAAGTTTGCACAGTACCCGTCACATCGAATCTTTGACGCATGTATGGAGTATTAAATGTAGGTAAAAAAATAACTAATTGCACAGTTTGTCTGTAAATATCGAAATGAATCTTTTGCGCCTAGTTAGTCTATAATTGGATAAATTTTGCCAAATAATAACGAAAAGTGCTACAGAAATTTACCCAAAATTTTTTACCATCTAAACAGGCCCACAGTAAGCTTTCTTCGTTGTTCTTTTTTTCCCCATTAAAGCACACCACCAGCAGCCTCTTTAAAATGCCACCGTGCAAGTTCTTCTTGGTTCTCACAAGAGCCTCAACACCTGCCGGCTGCAGCCTGCAGGCAGGTAAAAGCATTGCTCTCCTCCCCTCTACTGCAATCCTCTGCCCCCTGCAGATCATGGAGGAAGCATGGCAGGAGTGTCTGCATGGTTCCTGAGAGTTGCGTAAGCAGCAAAGCAGTTCATGGATGGTTGGAGGACAATGACCAGCTGAGCTGCTACTGCTCTTCATCCATCATCAGTTTGTATTTGTCCATGCCTCTTATGCCTGGCTTCCAGTTCCGGAAGGCCCGGTGAGGCGTGGACAGAGACCGGCAAGTCAGAGATCGGCAATGGTGAGCTCCTCCAGGAGCCTACTACTCCTTTATTTACCAGTTTAAGGTTTCCCTCTACCTGTTGTTGCTCCTCCAGGAGCCTACTACTCCTTTATTTACCAGTTTAAGGTTTCCCTCTACCTGTTGTTGCTCGTCTTCCTTCGTTTCTTCTTATCTGTCCCCTCTTGCCCTAGAGTTAGAGCTGTACCGGTGAGAGCAGAAGATTTCAGTAGAAGTCTTGCTTTGTGGAGACAGTTTCAATGTTGGTTTTGGAATATGCGGCCCTACTCGCTTGTCTTTTCAGCCGTAATTTTTCAGCGAAGGAATAATATTTTTCTCACACAATAAATCAGTAAATAGTACTTTTCAACTTGTCTTTTCAGCGAATGATTTGCTCGTGTTTACCATCGCTAAAGATAGCTTGTGACCTTTATTGTGTTGTCGAATCCGCAATCATGTTTGATCTACTTCAAAGGACGCGATGACTATTGTCATATTGCTTGGAATATTGATGTATTCAGAAAAAAAAAGTCTAGCCATACCTCTTTGGGCTGATGGTGAATTATTATCTCCCCGTGAGACGTGACACCGCATTATTCCGAAGATGGAGAACCGACCAGCGGCTGGACGAGTGAAAAATTCGTACACACAGAGAGATAAATAACCTGAAACGACAGCTCTGGGTGAGTAGTATCACAGATATACTATAGCAAGCCCTGTCGGCCAAGCAACTCTGAACTACAAAAGGCTGCACGCCATGTGGTATTAACAGTAAAACTTGTGTGCCTTCTAAATCAGTCTGAGGGCCCTTTGAAACACATGAATTTGTGCAGGATTTACACAATCATTTTCTACATTCCGGAGGGGGCATAAATAAGTTAACAAATACGCTAGCAAATAAATTTGTCCATGAACTTTGTTTCCGAATTCAGTTTAAATAAGCTAGCAAATAAATTTGTGGATGCATTTTCAGTTTATCATGAACTCCAGTTTGGGGAGAAGTAGACGGAAGGAAAAGAGAGGACAGCTCTTCATGCGTCAGACTAAAAAAACTGTCACATCCGTCCTTGAGAATAAAATCAAGTGTACATCGTATGTGTGCTAAGATGAATTTCCATATGTACAGTGATGTCATAAATAAATAATAAATACAATATATTGAACAAGTGACATGTAAATAGTATGCGATTAACCACAAATAGCAGCAAATCATACAACAATTCATGGGAAGGTTGCCTAGAAACACATAGGCTAAACACTCATGGCAGTCTTTTAGACACACCACATCATCTCCATCTTCTGAGCAGATTTTACTTTTACTAACCGAATGAGTGGGGAATGAACACATATCGTACCTAGGCCATTCTCGGGCGTGAGCATGGTGATATCAATTTTAGACATTATACAAAACGTCTTTACCCATAGCTCATGATTCTTGTATGCCATGGTTAATTACTCATATGTCACACTTCCAAGGTATGCCTTAGTTTTACTACAAAATCTTTGCAAGGTTGATCTAGTGTGTGCTACCACTCTAGAGCACCTAGCCTACATAAACATCTAGGGGCCACCACTGAGTCGTACTTGATATGGGAAATCTCTCACCGGATCCATCCTGTATCACTCCACGACTCCTCTAATTTAGAAGCCAATTTCATAACCCATGTAAATCTGGTTGTACTATTTTTCTAGGTAGTCACTCCACAAACCGATCTTTAACTTTAAGAGAGACTTAGGCATGCCCAACACTAGCCATCCGAAACTAAAATACCATAAGCATCACCAACACCTGCATAACCCCAAACCATACATAGTCCGATTTAGTCCTTCCAGACTTGGTGCCATATCAAACAAAACTCCCATCTAAACCACCCAGGTTAAAAAGAACAATGTTTAAAAGTCATGCAGATCAAAATCTGATTTTATACACTAAGAAATAAAGCTGTGCTCCGTGGATAATTGAGAGGATAAAAGGACTTAGAAAAAGTCACTTTTTATCTCCTCCAACTATCAACGTGGTTTGAATTTTCTCCTAGAATTTCAAAACCAATCATCTCACTTCCAAAACTCTCAAAATTATTTAAATTATATCCTTTGTATGGGTTTGAAGTGGTTTTGAAGGCAGTTTCTTCCTTTGTCTAGTTGAAAATCAGATAAATATCTGATAAAGTTTTTAAACCATAAAAATGTCTAAGATTTGAAAAGTTTCAATAAAAATCCTAGAGATGGATTAGGACACAAAAAATTCAAATATAATATTTAAAGATCGTCATAGTATCTCTAGAAGCTTCCAAAAATTAGATCTATCTCTAGAAAAATGAGAAAATATCTAGATTTTTTAAATTCTCAAAACATTATAATTGTTGTGTAAACGCGTTTTGAAAATGTTTCACAACAAAAATGTAAGACACAGCTAGCACAAATGCATCTGACATCAATGTGCATTCATGCTAGCTGTATCTCATATTTTTGCCATGCAAAGTTTTTTCGAAACACGTATAAACATCGATTATAATGTTTTGGGGGATTTTCAAGTTATTTTAGGTATTTTTCTTATTTTTTAGTTATACATATATTTTTTGAAGCTTCAAGAGATATTTTCATGATCTCTAAATATTTGATTTAAGGTTGTCGTGTCCCCAACTTATCTCCAGGATTTTTCCTGGACTTTCTAGAAGCTTAGAGATATTTTCGTGATTTAAAAAACTTATAATATATATAAACTGGATTTTTATATTAAATAAAAAGTGATGAAATTGCCTTCAAAACCACCTGAACCTAGGATACGGAGATAGTCCAAATGGTCTTTTTATCTTATCTATCTATATACATACGCAGCTATAGAGTTCAAGAGGAGCACAGTATCGCTTTTGTCCTTTCTGAGTGTTTTCTCCTTTTTGTTTCCCCTCTTTGCTTTCTGATTTTTCCCCAAGTGCATGTGGCGACGCGCGTAGGGCCCGCTAGTTATATATAATCCAAATGGTCAACAGTTCAGAAAAATGTATGATTCATAATAATAGATCTCTGCCCTGTTTGGCTGGCTGAGTTTTCGGATGGTGCTTATGCTGATGCTGATTTGTTGTGAGAGAAAAACATTGTTTTATGGCTGAAAAGTAGTACCGATAAGTTGAAGCAAACAGGGCCCTCTTTAACGAGGAATAAATCCATGTTCTCCCAGCCACTTGGGCACGGTAGCGGTGATGTTCATGCGGGCCCTCACTGTTAATGTGGGCTAGTCACTGTTCATGTGGGGTCCCACACATACTGTTCAATGCTTCATCCTTTTCTCAACTTTTTTTAACTCCTCTTTTAAGACGGCGTTCATGCGGGCCCTTCACTATTCATGTGGGCCCAGTCACTGTTCACATGGGTCCCACATATACTGTTCACTTCTTCTTTCTCACATTTTTAACTCCTCTTTAAGCCGACGCAGCAGCACGCCCCGGGTGGTAGTATATATACAGCTACAGAGATCAAGAGGAGCACGGCACCTTAGTTACTGTTATCACTTTTTTCCTTTGAGTTTTTTTCCCTTTTTTGTTCCCCCTCCTCCCCCCTGGTTTTTGATTTTCCCAGTACACGCGACAACACGCGTGGGGCCCGCTAGTTATATATAATCTAAATGGTCAACAGTTCAGAAATATGATTCGTGGTTTTGAAAGTTTGAAAAGAAAATTTATGTTAGCGAGGTGAGGTAGAATGAACCCTTTTATCTTTCCTAAGCTGTCCTGGTTCCTTCCATGCCCCTTTGGCGTTCTTCTCCGACGTCCAAGGCGGGACCGGGAAACAGGGGATCTGGTGAGTCCTCTGTCTAGGAGTCCGCGTGCTCTGCTTTTCCATCGTCTTGTTTGGGTGGTGGATCTAGCGGCGCGCTTCATCAACAGTACATCGTGGCTGTGGGCGTTGCGGCAAGATGGAGTGCGGATTGAGCTCGAGTTCCCGGCGGCACGAGTCGTTGGTGAGCTTCGTTCCAAGATCCGAGGGGCTCGGGGTGTATCCCCGACAGATGTTTTCCATGGTGTTTCAATCCCGGTCTTCGCGTCGGGTGGCTACTGCGGCTCTTCAAAGCCCGTGTGCAATGGGGCTCCTCCGGATCTGAGGTGGCCAGGTCGTCTTCTCTGACGACGGCTGCGGCCGTTGGCTTGACGGCGGCGAGTGGAGGAGGCTTCTGGCGATTTGGGGAAGCACACGGTCTAGGGTCTTCAATGTATTTTCTATTTCCTTTAGGGACCTTTGTGCAAGATGGCTGCGACAGCTGTCCTTGTATCCCCAACCATATCTGTATTTGTACGTGTCTCTTATTCAGTAATACAGGTATGGTTAATCAAAATAAAAAAAACCCGGTGAGAGCAATTGAGCTGCAACCCATCCCGTATGGCCCCGAGTGTCCGGCCCAACTAGCCCACGTACATGCCCCAAACTTAAACCTATACTACACCCCACAGCGGCGGCGGCCACAGCCACAGGGGTGGTCTCGCGCGGGTTCTAATTCCAGACAGCACTCGCCCTGTGTACGCTCTCTCCCTCCATCTCGTGGTGACGACGACTGGGCGGCCGCTGCCGCTGTCCAGGTGCCCAGGTCTCCATCGGTCCCTCGCCAGGTCTTCTCCGTCCGTTCGCCGCCGACAAGCTCCGCCAGGTACGCCCACCCTTTCTCTTCCGTTCCTGCTGGGCGAAGCTGGAGCACCCAAACCCTAACTTGAGCCATTTGTCTCCGGATCTAATCAAATAGAAGTGTATACATGTATTCTATCTGCTAACTTCGGTTTTTTTTTTGCTACTGCGATATCTTATACATGTATTCTATCTGCTATCTTATACTGCGATATCTCCGCCCAGGTACCCGTCGGTCTGTTCGCCAGGTCTTCTTCGGGCTCTGCGTTGCCGACAAGCTCCGCCAGGTACGCCCACCCTTCTCTTCCGTTCCTGCTGTGCGAAGCTGAGCACCCAAACCCTAACTTGAGCTATTTGTCTCCGGATCTGATCAAATTAGAAGTGTATACTGTATTCTGTCTGCTAATTTCGGTTTTTTTTTCAAAAATTATCGTCACCACACCTATGTCCTTTACTGCATCCACCCCTGCTAGTCTGTTTGCTTCAGTTTAATTGGTTCATATTGTTGGTTTATTATTGTCTTTTTTGCTACTGCGATATCTTATGTTATCAAAGCAAGGCTAGTAAATCATGTTATACTATTACAGGTTGCTGTGTTAAGTCCAAGCTTGTCACATGGATTCAACTCAAGATTTCCAACCCAGGACATTCTCTATAAAGTTGTGGCCGCCAAGTGAAAGCACACGGCTCATGCTTGTTGAGAGGATGACAAAGAATCTGTCCACAGAGACGATTTTCTCTCGCAAGTATGGCCTTTTGGGCAAGCAAGAGGCTCATGAGAATGCCAAAAGGATTGAAGAACTTTGCTTTGCCTCGGCTGATGAGCATTTCAAAAGGGAGCCAGATGGTGATGGGAGTTCTGCTGTCCAGCTATATGCAAAGGAAACGAGCAAGATGATGTTGGAAGTTCTGAAAAAAGGCCCAAGGACTACTGCGGAACTGGAGGCACCTGTAGCTGATACACCTCCTGTGCCTGCTGATGCACCTCTTGTGCCTGCTGATACTGTACTGGATATATCTGGCGGCAAGCGTGCTTTTATTGAGGCAGATGAAGCAAAGGAACTGCTGAGTCCGCTCACCAAACCAGGAAATTTGTATAAAAGAATTTGCTTTAGCAACAGGAGCTTTGGTATTGGTGCTGCTAATGTTGCAGGGCCAATTCTTGAGGCAGTTAAGAATCAGCTCACAGAGGTTGATATCTCAGATTTTGTGGCAGGAAGGCCTGAGGATGAAGCACTTGATGTGATGCGCATATTCTCCAAAGCATTAGAGGGTTCTGTCCTGAGATATCTGAATATATCTGACAATGCTTTGGGTGAGAAGGGTGTCAGGGCATTCAGTGAGCTCCTGAAATCACAGGAATCCCTGGAAGAACTCTATGTGATGAATGATGGCATATCAGAGGAAGCTGCAAAAGCTCTATCTGAGCTTATTCCTGCAACTGACAAGCTCAAGGTTCTTCACTTCCACAACAATATGACTGGAGATGAAGGTGCTATGTATATCGCTGAGATGGTTAAGCGTTCCCCAAATGTAGAGAGTTTCAGGTGCTCAGCAACAAGGATTGGATCTGACGGTGGAGTCGCATTGTCTGAGGCATTAGGGACATGCACTCGTCTGAAAAAACTTGATCTCAGGGACAACTTGTTTGGTGTTGATGCGGGGTTAGCTCTCATTTCTGCATCTTGTTTTGTAGAGTTGTAGACCCATACTCGTTATTTTCAATTGCATTATGCATAGATTTTAGATCGGGAAAAATCATACACATTTTATGAAGCCATGTGCTATGGCTCGCTGTTCCTCGAATCATTGTTTCTTCAGAGCCTGGTAGGTCCAGAAGCTTCCTGCTCGACTCTATTGTTTGTTTCTTCAGAGCCTTGAACGAATCTGTTGTTTCAAATGCATATGCCAATCCCCAGCAATGTCCGTTGTCCGTGGCCAGCACCTTTGAAGGCACACGGTGGCGCCGGCCGTCATGGCGGGTAAAAGCATTCCTCTCCTCCCCTGCCCTGCAATCTTCTGCCCACGCAGATCATGGAGGAAGCATGGCAGGGGTGTCTGCCTGGTTCTTGAGAGTTGCGTAAGCAGCAAAGCAGTTCATGGATGGTTCGAGAACAATGGTCAGCTGAGCTGCTGCTCATCAATTATCAGTTTGTATTTTTTCCATGCCTCTTATGGCCGTCTTCCCTGGCTTCCAGTTCCGGAAGGCCTGGTGAGGCGTGGACAGATATGGCAATGGTGAGCTCCTACAGGAGCCTACTCCTTATTTACCAGTTTAAGGTTTCACTCTTCCTGTTCCTCGTTTTCCTTTGTTTCTTCTACTGTCTCCAACAGCCTAGGCATACCACTACCCAAACCCAAAATGTGTTGTGCATAGTGAAAATGCTGTCCAACATAGTAGGCAAAAGAAGCACCTATTTTGCATAGGAGAGAGGGAACCCAAATTAGCGTCCTCTTCCCGTCATCTCTCTCCTCGAACCAAATCTGGAGGCTCCCATCGTTGCTGGGAGAGGAGGCACAGCCATGGCGGTGGCGCCATCGTTGTTGAAGGAGGACGGGCGCTACCATCAAATTCTGCCCCCAAAGGCCGCCGCCATTGGTGATGAAGGGGACGGGCCTTGCATTGGATCCGCGAGGGGAAGTGGAAGGGTGACCGCCGTCGCTGCCATGGGGCCGCCGGAGCTCAAGCCAGCGTGGGGGCGGAGGACTATGGGGCTGTCGATCCGCCGGAGCTGGAGGCGATGGGCCGGGGGGCGCTTTGCTGAGGACGCGGGGTCGCCGGCGCAAGGGCAGAAGCGGGCGTGAGGGTGGAGGGCGGCACGAGGATGGGAGCGACTGAGGCCGAGGTGCCCATGGCGGCGGATTCGCCTGAGATTGGGATGGGGGCGAGCTCCGTGGGAGTGGCGCCCGGGCAGATGAGAGTCAGAAGTTGGGGCTCGCGATGGAGGAAAGTTTTGGGTCACGCACCCTTTTGTTGTCCGCGACCTAAATGATTGAATGCGTCTCGTTTTATGTGGGGGTTGCTGGAGACAATCTTATCTGTTCCCTCCTGCCTCCGAGATGTACCGGTGAGAGAAGAAGATTTCAGAGGCAGAAGATTTCTGTAGAAGTCTTTTGCCTGTTCGGTAGCTGAATTTTTCAACCGCTGCAGTGGCTTTGCCTATCACAAAATCACTGAGCAGTTTCTCAAAAAAAAAAAAACACTGTGCGGACAGCCATCATCAGCTGCTTTCTGGAGACAGTTTCAATGTTGGTTTTGGAATATGCTACTGTGATTTGCTCGTGTTTACCCTCGCTAAAGATAGCCTGTGACCTTTATTTGTGTTGTCGAATCTGCAATCATGTACTGCATGATCTACTTGTAAAGGACGCGATGACTATTGTCATATTGTTGGACAATTTTTAAGTGAAAACTCCACGAGCTGAAATCAAAGTAATGAACGGACATTCTACTTCTGCATGGTGGCGTCGCGGATAATATGGCCTGGATCCTCATCGCGGATATACATTGTTTTCAAATGCATATGCCAGTCCCCAGCAATGTCCGTGGCCAGCACCTTCGAAGCCACCCCTGTGGCAGCACCTGGAATTTATGTGCTGTTTTAATTTAGTTAATGACCTTTACCACATTTTGTTAAAAATATATTAACATCTATAATACTAAACAAACACACTATAGGATTTAATGAAATCAGTTTAACTATGTATAGATGTTAGAGAAGTTTAATTTAGGATAAAGCTAAAGTAATCTACAAATCCAAGTGAAAAAGTATTTTCCACGAGTGTCCATGTTTATTTTGCGTTGATTTGAAGTTGGAACTAATACTCTTAGGTCAGTTTGTATGATGAGCTATGAACATCGAACAAGCATTAACGCGTTATGAAACAACGTATTTGTAGGTCACCACAAGGATATTGACCACATTTGGTATTTCTAAAATTTATTTATGCATACGAAACTGGCCTAGGATGAACGTATACGTCCTCGGCAGCGAAACCCACCCGAAGGGCTGCCCAAATTCAGACCTCCGCCGCTCCGAGGTCGTCGTCCTCCACCGCTGCGCCCTCTCCGCATCCGCAAGCCGGGGCCAGCACGCCTGCCGCCCACGCCGTCCGTGCCTTGCCGCGCCTTACCCTCGCTAAAGATTACCCTCCGAACCAGCACCGCATCGACGAGCGCCGCCCGCCGGTGGCCGCGACCTGCCCGACGCCGAGCTCCCCCTAATCCACTGAGAACCATACCCTGGATCTCCCTCGCCGCCCAGACGTGCTCCCGCCTCTCAGTCAAGCAGCATCGCTTGAATCTTCCTCGCCGCGAAGCCCCTTAACCGACTGCGGCCAGGTGCGGCGGCGGTTGTGGACCGCCCTCGTCAAGACGAGGTAATCTCCGAATCCCATCGAGATAATAAATTAGGATGCTCGTCAACTCTGTGAATGTCTATAGTATTAGCGTTAGATTTCATACTCTGAGGGAAGAAATTAGTATCATAGCTACTCGCGTCTGTTTACTTCTGAGCTTGGAACCAATTATAAGCCTAATGGCTGGCCATCACCTCTTTAGAATTGGTTACAATCATGATTGCCTATGTTCGGCTTATTATTTGTTGTGACTGTACATTTATTCACAAGCATTAAGAAAGCTCTAGCACATCTTACTACATATCTGTGCTTTACTTCTTTTCATTTTCAAAAGACTTGTCCTGTGAGGAAACAAGTATATGGACATAATTAACCTGAATGGTGCTCACATTAGAGTAAATGTTCGTTGGATGGTAAAGACTAAAAACACACACGAGGAGCTCAATGTTCCCACTGTAACTGTAATAGTATTGTGTTGATCTTACTAGCTTGTATTGCCCAATGCTTGCTGGCAAATGGAGAATACAGATAGTGCCAAGTGAAAAACCAAAGTCACAGCTTATACAATATTGATAACAATCATTTCATTTTTTTTATAGTACTCCAACTGTACCAAGGAGTAGTATCTCTGTTGGAGTATTGATGAAATAAGTATTTTATAATCTTTATACTAGTTCATGCAACATTAATAAGACTTATTTATTTTTTGTATCATAGTATCCACAACTGTATGAGTATCCAGGGTTTCAAGAATCCTCGTACATGATAGCACCACATTAAAAGCCAAGTTACAGACTAGTTTCTCTGTTGGAGTCTTGAAGAAAGAAAGTATTATAACTTGAAAGAAACTATTTATATTTTTTATATGAAGTCATAACATTAAAGTCAAAAATCTTAAAATATGTCATAAACGTTGCGAGAAATGAGTTGGAGTACATTGGAGTGCATACTGTCGGGTGCCAGTATCATGTCTCGAGAAAAGTAATCAGCGCAAATAAATGGACGGAAATGAGTTAGAATACAACTTTACAAGGGTGAAGGAACATGCTTGAGTGCAGTTGGTGCTTATGGTTATTGACCACATTTATTACACTAAACACTTTGGACGGTTATCAGATACGAAAAGGAAATGTCAGTGGAGAATTTTTTTGTCATATCTAACTGATGCAGTTGGTGCTTCTTTCTCTGCCGCTCTTATTCAGTTATTCTTATCCCACATTGTAGCAGACTAGACTAGAAATACTGGCTGTCGTCTCACGGTTTTGCTAGAGTTTATCTCCAAATGGACTTTTGCTCACATTTGCTGCTGTAGTGGCATGAGGCAACACTGAATTTTCAGCCATGGGCAGTTGATGGGTGACTTGCAAATGATAGAATGACATGTATGTGTTCTGGTTCGTCGCAGCTCGTTGATGACAAGTCCTTAACTCCTTATCGTCGCATTCCTGTGAAACTCCGCTGTTAATGTGGTTGCACAAAATTGTAAGCCTTTAATGATGGAGCACAAACCAGGGCATTCTTTTTGGGGAAAAAACGAGAGCTGTTTGTCATAGATGGCCGATTCCTTTTAATATCTAGAATTGTCATGATATGTTTGATTGTAAATGAAGTAATCAGAACTTGTTTGTGCTGCAAATACTGCAGTGGTAGTGCTTTCTTCCCCTTCTTTTGTCCATCTCTTGATTTCTACAGGATAATTCAATCTCTTCAATTTTATTGTAAGCTTCTTGATTTGGTGAAACAATTGGTCATCTATCTACTTGACGTGTATAACAACAATTCTGTGCCCATTCTTTGTACACAGCAGCTCATTTCTTATTATCATGTAGAGAATACCATTTTGGATTCTTTATAGGCTGCAGAATGGGTCTCCTCTTGTTCAAATATACATTTTTGCTGTCTTTTTTTTTCAACTTTTGTGCTTCCAACTCGTATTGTTTCTTCTTGTTTATCCCTGCTTCACACATTATGCAAACCATTTATGTATTAAATTATGCAAATGGCAACTTTTGAGATATTTTTTTTCTTATGCAAATGCCTTGTGATATCTCTATTGTAGGTCAACAGGTCAAGTTGTCGTCTCTGGAAACCAGATCGAGGTGAGAGTTCCATATGCATAGATTTTTTTGCTTCTCTATTGTAGTTATGGGATTAGTTGTATAGAAAAATTGAGAAACATCACATATTTGTGAGATTAGTTGAGAAAAATTGAGCCACACCATGTATGAGAATTCTATGTATATGTAATTAACTTTGCAACGTCTAAATATAAGTTTCATCTCCCTGTTTCTCCCTGTTTCTCGTCTCTTTTTTGTGTCTCCCTGTTTCTCGTCTCTTTTGGGTTTCATCTCTAGCCTACCCCAACTTGCTTGGGACAAAAGGCTATGTTGTTGTTGTTGTTGTTGTTGTCTAAATATAAGTTTGAAAGAATTCTTGTTATACTCTGGATGTATGTTGCATGAAACATTTGTGAGAAATCTTTGACAAAGTTAGGACTCTATTTCTGTTATCACAGCATCAGATGGAGAAGCAACTGAACACTCAAGGTGGGGAAGAACAACCTTCACCCCCGTTCGACAAATTTATTACACCGAGCCCGAGTGCAAGTGAGGGTTGGGAAACCGAGTATGAGAGTGGTGAGGAGGAACTTACCTCAAGGCTCAAGAAGAAACCTCATGGAGAGGGAGCAGATTTCAATCCTAAGGATGATGAAGAACACCAAAGTAACGAGGTATGGTAGTGCAAGTTTAGGTCCGATTCAATCCTCATGGGCTTAGCCAATAAGATTTAATGTTCTTATCAGGTCAAGTTATTCGATTTGTCACCTTCTAATTAATGTTCTTATGCTCGCTAGATCCCATTAAGACCCTGTCTATTGGAATTCAACGAGGAAGAGGGAACCTCTGCACCTAAGCTGATGCCTACAACGTCCTCAGAAAAGTCTAAGAGGAAACGAGGCCAGCACGGCAGACACCAGCTACCTACCAAGGTGTTTGCAATACACGAGGTCGGCAAAAAAGGGGAGCCCCTCGAGCCAGTCTCGGTGATTTCCAAGTTTAGTAATGCTTGCGGAGTGTTGGTCAGGGAAAGGGTGGACTTCAACATAGACGAATGGAAGAAGGTTGATGTTTTACTTAAGAATTCCCTATGGGAAGATATTAAGAGGAGATTCACATACCCACTGGGCACCAATGAAGAGCTCAACAGGAGCTATGCGCTGAGTACCTGTGCAAAAGCCCTGCGCCAGTTCAGATGGAAGCTTAACCAGAAGTACGTTAAGAAGGGGGAGATGCCTTTTAAAGAATACGGGTTTATCACACAGGAAAGGTGGGACCAGTTTGTCCGATATCACACAAGTGAAGATGCTATGGACAAGAGTGAGAAGTTCTCCTTGCTAGCAAAGAGGAATCTCTACCCCCACCACCTCGGCAGTACAGGGTATGTGGTGAAGAAAAAGAAATGGCGGAGGGAAGAAAGGGAGGCAGTTGTGGCCGGCAAGCCTGTAGAGTATGAGGGACTGAACGAGAGGACAAGGGACTTCCTCAAAGCCCGTAGGCCAAAGCAACTCGCGCAGGGGAAGAGTAAATTCAATGAGCCACAGACTGAGGAAGCGGAGAAAAAGATTCTAGCATTTGTTGCGGCTGAGCAAGCTGGAACATTTACTCCACATAGGGAAAAGGATCAGCTGTCGGCTGCGTTGGGCAACCCCGAGCATTGTGGCCGCGTTCGAGGCATGTCCTCGAGAATGAGCTGGAAAGATGCCTGGGCCATCGACGCGGGCTCCTGTAGGACGCAACAGGGTTACAAGGAAAAGTTGATCCAGGAAATCAGTGAGGAAACAATGAGGGAAATTGTGATGGAAGAGATCCGTAACGTCCTGACGAGTGGTGACCCTAAGATGGTGCAACTGAGGTCACAGTTTTTGGGCAAGGCTAGCTCGATGGAACTAATGCAACGAACACAACTGGACCAAGGCCTGTCAGTTCCTAGCAGCTCGGTGTCGACTGTGAACCAACCAGCTAATGATATCGTCTCATGTACACCGTGCTCATTGCATATCCCGGTCGGCAGGAAAAAGCGGATGATGGAGGTGGCCACAGGCATGGCAATCCCGGGCCGCACGTTTCAGTGCCAACCCATCCCGATCGACTATGCCAAGGTCCTAGTGGTCGATGTCCATCCTAATCACCAGAGGCTTGAGATCGACTTGCCCACCAAGGAAGGCATCCGGTACTTGGGAGATGCCAAAGACAACTTAATACTTTGGAATAGGTACGACATCATCCTTACTACTGCATCGCCGGCACTGCCTCCCGTGCAGCTGGAGAGCGACAACGATCCTCTCCAAGGTCAGGCGTCGGCGTCTGGAAACGTGACAGTCGAGGGAGAAGCAGCAACCCCGTCATGAGACATCTCACTGTAAAGGATGGAGCAGGCACATCTGTACAGGCATGTTCTTCCTCGCAATCAAATATCTTTCTGCCAGCTCCAGGAGAGCATCTGATAGATGCGGAAGAAATCCAATCGATCTTACAAATACAAGCACAAAAACAAAATAAAAAAGAATGGGCAATTTTTTAATTTAAAAATTATTAATAGAGGTGGCAACCTTCGGCTGGCGTCTGCCTTAAATCGTCCGGCTCTATTAACGAAGCGGCCTGCCCGACCGCCTCTGGAAATAAAAATACCATTTCATAGAGTCAGTCAGGTCACCTGCCTCTGTTAATGGAAAACACCTGCCTCTGCTAATGGAAAATATGTGCCTCTGAAAGTGCATTTTGTAGTAGTAACAACATAGTTCTACTTACATCATCATTTAGACAATTCCAAGTAAGTATGTTCTAGTTTCGGTTGAGGCTTCAAGCTTGTGTAGGCATTGGGGTTTCAGCAGGTAGTTATGCTATTATTAGAATCCAGAGGTGTTGATAGATCATCTGAGATAGTGCACCACATTCAGTTAACAGGGTAATGGAATTTTCATTACTTGTGGACAAGGTATATGTAGAAGTAGAAGTTTACACTAAAATGTCAGTACTGAGTACCTTTAGAACTGAATTAGATGTAATATTCTTTTCTGAGATACATGTTGTGACCTGTGGCATTCTGCCTTAATCCTTGCAATCTTTTAACACTTTCCAAGTTCCAACATTGGTATGTTCAGATCTTTAGATGCACAAGAAGTTTGGCCTTGAAACCCATATTCTCTTAAACCCATGAAGCTTGGCCTCAAGGTCCAAGTTCTCTTTCTCAAATGCCTGAAGCTATTCTTGTACATCATGCCTCAGCCCTCATGTAGCATTAACTGATATTGATATAAACATTTTCTTTCTAGAATATTATGTTTAGGTTCGTACCTCGTCATATTTTCACTTATGTTCCATTTGATATTACAAGCTGTAGTAACACAATTTTACTTTGAGATACATTAGTGAAATGAAGAATCATCATGTTTGAATCATGGGGTTTACTCCATAGTAATTTTTCACAATCAGATTATACAATGTCCACACTGACACTATTTTTTTGACAAAAAATACTGTGGGGGAGTTCCCCACAGTGCACAAACTTTTAATTAAATTTTAATGTCCACACTGACACTATTGTATCGTTGAAGGCAAAATAAGGGAGTGAAACACTCCCAAAAAAAAATCGCAGATCGTGCTCTTTTATGACCCAATTTGGTTGCTTGTACGCCATCTTCTGTCAGTAGCATATAATAATACAAGAACCACACTAATGAATACCATGCTTGTAGTAGAGATTCAATTACCAATCTTGATCTTGATTTGTTCTGTTCTAGGCCCATTACTATTGAGTGTCTGTTTTCAGTTGCCTCACTGCATGCTCTGTATGTATGAACTGTCTATACACCGCTTGACAGTATGCAGCTAGATCTGACTAGATTATTGAGTGATTTATAGCAAAGACATACGTGGTAACTGAAATAAAGTGGTTTTGGCAGGTTAAGGTACATCTATGGTCGAACGAATAGCAAAAGGTAAATGGTATTCAAACTACCTGACAAGTATGGTGGATCCATTGGTGAGAAAAATATCTATATTACATTATGGGGTCTGATTTCTATGTGCGTGGATGTGTCTCGTCATCAAGACCTTATGCTTCTTTCTGTAATGTATGTATCAGAGTTGGACTCAGAACTACTCCTTACATTTCAAATTATAAAGACGTTTTGGCTTTTCGAGATCTATAGTTTTTTCTATACATTTTAGATATACACTATGTCTATTAGATACATGGTAAAAGTAATGTATCTAGAAAGTAGAAAAGCTAAAATGTCTTATAAATTGGAATAGAGAGAGTACATTCTATCATATCATATATAAATAATCATTGGTTAAAGTAATGAATGAGTTTGAATCGTTATAAGAAATGATTTGTGGTTATATGTTGTTGATCCAGATTAAGAACATTTGTTTTTATGAAATAAGAATCGATAACTTATCCAACATTTGATTGTTATATTCACGCAATATGAATGGTCTTTTTAGACACGTGTGCCGCTGTCTACCAGTAGTTAGTTATATTTTCGGAGTGCACAAAGACTTGAGACGACAAGCTAAAAAAATATATATATATATATTCTCTTCATTTCAAATTATAAGTCCTTATGATTTTTTTGGTACATAGCTTTTACGCGGCTACATATACACTATGTTTATGTGGCTACATATACACTATGATTAGATACATAACTTTTGCTATGTGTCGTATCTACAAAAATCAAATGGTAATGCTGGGGTTAAAATGTCCGTCCCCGCCCGTTCAGACGCGTCTCCCAGATGCGCAGCGGATCGGCTCAATGACCCCCTCAAATCTCCCCATTCGTTTATAACAAAAAAAATACGCTTATCGCTCTTATCCGCTCATTACTCCTATCTGCTCGTTGCTCGTATTCGCTCCCTACCGCCTCCGAGGAGCAACAATCGGCCATAGGACTGCCGGCCTTGCCTGCTAGGCGCCGCGCGCAGCCGCCTTCGAGCCGCGACGCTCGACCACCGGACTACCGGCCCTGCTAGGTGCGGCGCGCGATCCCTCTGAGCCTCGGCGGTCCTCTGCCTCCCTGCCACGTCGCATGGTGGATGCCTTCCTACCGCCGGGCCGCTGTCTTCGGCGAACTCCACACGCCGATGAGCCTCCATCCTCCCAAACAACATGTTGGGATGTGCTGAAAACACACGTTGCAAGCATATGTTTCATGTGTTTCATAGGTATGTTGCAATTGTTTTCATGCGAATGTTGCAAAAGTAGATCGAGATGTTGCATATGTTGCAATGGTTGTACACGTATGTTGCAAAGGTTTGTTTCCAACGTTTCATCTGTGTTATCGAATGTATGTTGTAAGTGTGTTTTTATCTAGATGTTACATACGTTTCACACATATATGTTGCAGGTGTTTTATCCGGATATTGCGTATGTTTTGCAATAGTTTTTCAAGTGTTTTTCAGGTGCTTTTTTGCAAGTGTTTCAGAAGTATGTTTCGAGTGTTTTCATCTGCCTGCAGACGTATGTTGCAAGTGTTGCATCTCGATGTTTCAAAAGTAAATCGGGTGTTGCATCTCCCTCGTCAAATTTTTGTTGCCTCCCTCGGTGTCTTCTCTTCCTCTGGGCACCGGCAGGGCATCTGTCATCCCTACTCCTCTTCCTGATGCTGGTGACGTTTGGGGTGGCGCGGGAAACTTACACCGGAAGCGGATGGGAAGGGCGCAGGCGGTCCTCGCGCGGCATGCGCGTGCCGATAGCGGAGGGGCACGAGCGGGAGCAGGATAGGGCTTGGGTGTTTGGACGGGGAGGTGCGGAGGGAGAGTGCGGGCTCCTACATGCGCGCGGACGCGCATAATAGAGCAGCAGGCACTGGCGTCCGGACGTCTGGACGCTAGTAAGGCGTTTTATAATTTAGAACGGAGGGAGTAAATAAACTAGCAAATCTATTGGGTTGCACAGTCATGGATAGCAGCCACGGCATCCACGTGTTCATGATGCGTCTGGATGTGATGGATCCTGAGGCAATGAGCTACATACACCAACACGTACTTCCTCCGTCCTAAAATATATGTCGTTTTCGCTTCTCCAGAACAACTTTGACAAAATATATATTAAAAAATTATTAATATCTATGGTACATAATTGATATTATTGGAAAGATCTTTGAATCTAGTTTTTTAATAAATTTATTTGGAGACACAAATGTTGCACATATTTTTTACAAATAAAGTCAAACTTGCGGTACGGAAACCTAAAGCGACAAATAATTTGGGTAGAGGGAGTAGTATCTCACTGATCATGACATTGACCTCCGAATTTTAGTGGGATATTGAGCAGCACCATCATTTGTCCCCTCATGCGTTGCAAGGGCGTGGATCCATCGCGCTCTCATGCGTTGCAAGGGCGTGGATCCATCGCGCTCGTTGCCTCTCAGCTAGTCAGTTTTTTAGAATGAAATTTTGTTTGTTGCTTTGTTTTTTAGGAAATTTTTGTTTTTCTAAGAAGGGGTGGTGAGTACAAGTTACATAAAGGAACCTGATAAAAAAGGAAAATTACATTGAAACTATTATAGGTCCTATTCATGGAGTTCCTCTCCGATCGCCAACGCCAAGCTGGATCAAAGGAACCGAAGCTAAGACATTCTCAGCTGACAAGGTATGGCCATTAAAGGCCAATATAGTTTTGGAAAAAGTCTAGATCACCCCCAGCTATGGGGGTGGTCTACTTAACTCCCAAACTATGAAACGGTCTAATTTATCCCCTGAACTTTCCAAAACCGTCTACTTTACCCTCTGGGGCAGTTTTGGACGGCGGTTTCCTACAGTAACCATGGTTTTGCTACAGTAACCGAATCTTTAAAAAATCATAGTAAATCACAGAAAAATCGTAAAATAGAAAATCCAATTTTGTTGGACTCCACGTGAGTAGATCTACACGATGAACATATAATATGGTGTACTTTAGTACAAAGTTTTTGCTGTAGCTTTAAATTTATTGGAAAATCCTAATAAATTTAAAGCTATAGCAAAAATTTTATACTAAAGCACACCATATTATATCTTCATTGTGTAGATATACTCACGTGGAGTCCAACAAAATTAGATTTTCCATTTTACGATTTTTCTGTGATTTACTATGATTTTTTAAAGATTCAGTTACTGTAGCAAAATCATGGTTACTGTAGGAAACCGCCGTCCAAAACTGCCCCAGGGGGTAAAGTAGACGGTTTTGGAAAGTTTAGGGGATAAATTAGACCGTTTCATAGTTTGGGGGTTAAGTAGACCACCCCCATAGTTGAGGGGGTGATCTAGACTTTTTCCTATAGTTTTTAAAGCCACAACATGCAGTGCCCGAAAGTTAAGACGCATTGAGACCACTGAATAAACAAGGCAACCTCGCCAGATCGGTAGCAGAAGCCTTCCCTTGTGAGGAAGTATGAGCAATACCAACCAGGCCGAACCGGCAGGCCAGAGAAGAATCTCAACCAGGGGAGCAGATCGAACACCATCCCCTCCATTATGTGAGGAAGCAAACCATACTTCACTGCTGCTTCGTCGGAGAAGATCATAGATGCCGCATCATCATCGTGTTGTGGGCGCTTGCGTTGTACTGTAATTCTAACAAAAGGGGAACTCTAGATTCAACTCATCCTTGCCGGTTCCTTGTGCTGCCGGTGGCCTTCTAGGCTTCAGTAGTGCGGGGAAACGGGATATGAAGTCCAGCTGTAGGCACACTCACCCCTATGAATACACGTACGCAAACCCTATTCTATGAGTACATCAAAGAGACTGAGCCAGCAGATCTCGGGATTCACGAAGTCACCACTGGTGTCGTGCTGTCGATGGAGACGTCGCCTACCACTGAAAGCATAGCGCTATTAAATCCTGAAATAAATCCAGAAAAACACGAGCACCCATGTCAAATCGAGGACTTAAATCCGGATAAACAGGTTCCACGAGCGCCCGTGTCAAATCGAGGACTTCAACCCGGTTAAGCAACCACAGGCAACCTAACCGACTGATCTATGGTCAGTTCGCAGAGTTCCCCTTTTCGCTGCTACAGTACAGAGCGAGGGAGGAAGAAAGGTCTAGCAGTGAGAAGCTGCCGGAGAGAGGAAAATTTTGTTTGTTGCTTGGGGGCGGTCGAGTACCAAATTTGCTTAGCAGGCCCAAAGGCTGAATCCCAGAGCCTGTTAACGTGGGGCCGAACCCTAGAGCCCATTAGGGTTTGAGAAGGTAACCTAACAAACCGCTAGGCAGACACCCACGGCGGCTATAAATTGCTCCCCCTCCGGTTCAGGTCAGCACCGCCGCCGCCGTCTCCGTTAGGTTCTTCCCTTTCTCGTCAGATTGGATTTCTGCTCGTTTCTTTCGATTTTGATCGCTGCGCTTCTAGTTTCTTTCGATTTCGATTTCATATTTTGAAGCTTTGCCTTCGATTTTGCCGATATTGCGGTTGGCTTCGTCATCTGGTCGCTGGGATTTTCGGTCTACGACCGATTGGTTCCCAGTAGACTCGTTCCCTTGAAGCAACATCACCCTGTTGTATCCTGAGCTCGCTTTCACCTTGTGCCCTCGGATTTTTCCGGCGCCGCAGGGCACGCGGCGACTCTTACATACATTACTAATCCGAAAACAGCATCATCGATCTTGTTCTAATTTGAACTCCCGACTCGATTTCTTGTGTGAAAAGGGTAAATATTTTGGGGTTCGTGCTGGCAACGGTGATGAGTCCTACAGACCTGTAATGACTCCTGCGGAGATGATCGCATGGTCTAAGAACATCTAAGGGACTGAGTTGTCTTTGTGGTAATCCATCACTAGGTTTTCTTGATGCTAGGTTTTCTTCATTACAGATCTTCATCACTAGGTCCAAGAACATCCTTTTTATGGCTTCTCTTGATTTCATTGTGCCTGTGAGCCTTTATGGTTTGTGGGCAGCGTCAAGAATGTGAAGCAAAAATGATTGTTCCTCTCGCTATCCAGCGCGGAATTCTTTTGATGCGATTGGACGTCGAGGAACTACACTTTTTTGAATGCTTATCTTCGGACCAAAAATTTGCTGATGCCCTGGTCTTTCCCCAAGAGAAATGATGCTGGTAAAACAGCAAATTGCGTAATATTTTAGTAATTGAACAGAGGAAACATATTGAATGAATAGCAAACATATTGAATGAACAGGGCGGATGGTAATATTCCTACTGAACACAGCAAATGTGTTATACCTGAAATTGAACAGAGAATCTTTTACTGTGTAACACAATAAAAACCAGACGCCAAGATCCTTTCTGATTAAAGACATTTTTTTCTGTTTATAAATAAATATTGGACAAAGGAGCAGAAACTCTCGACGGCCGCATGCCCGCGTAGCTATTCCTTCGAAGTTCACGAATTGGACAACGGAGCAGAAACACGATTGTTCAATGATCCATTCATGTTCTCTACCTATGGGCTCAATCGTCTCAAAGCCAGGCCGTACGATCCTTCAGAGGCAGGCTTCGCGCTGCACCGACGGCGTTGTCTTTGTCAGAGACCCCTCGTCGTACGACTGAATTCTGAAAACTATGCTTGCCCCTCGCCGTACGACTGATGAATTGTGAAAACGAATGCTCTTGGGGTCACGCATGACGTAAAACGTAATCGCAGCTGCGACCGGCGAAAGCATGCTGCTCAATCGTGGATCTAGAATGGTCCATCCAGTTGCGACTGGGACGAGAGGAAAAGACGAGCCACGACTTCTCTTCAAGTCGTGCGTTAGTCCGTTCGTGGGCTTTAGCCCTAGCGTGCACGGTGCGTCAACGCGGCTGCCGGCTGCCGGGCAAAAGAAATTCTCCAGTTGCCGTCCGGTTCCCACGGCGGATCGGCACCTTCCCGCTCCGGTATAAATTGGACGGGCCGGGTTCGGCACCGAAAGCACACAGCCGTCTAGTTTTTTCTGGAAACAACAAATCCGTCTTCTTTCCTTTCCCCATCTAAGCTCCGCGCTCGGACAACTCTGCAAGCCGCACGCACATGGCTCTCGACAAGGCCA
Organism: Saccharum hybrid cultivar R570; assembly: GCA_038087645.1. Classification (NCBI taxonomy): domain Eukaryota; kingdom Viridiplantae; phylum Streptophyta; class Magnoliopsida; order Poales; family Poaceae; genus Saccharum; species Saccharum hybrid cultivar. Next base: position 8,005,856 of record JAQSUU010000198.1, read on the forward strand.
AGGAGATCGTCTCGTCCTCCCCCGTCGTCGTCTTCAGGTCTTTTTTGCTCAACAAATCTTTGTTTCGATTACCGCACTTTCAAAATTAGTGCAAATCAAATCTTTGTTTCGATTACCGCACTTTCAAAATTAGTGCAAGCTTCGAGTTGGACCATCTGTTACATAGATGACAGTGCAGTTATCCGGTAGCAGGTTTGTTTTCTCGTTTTCAAATTTGCAATTGACTGGGATAGAACAAATAGTTTCGCGTGGTATAGACATGATGAATTGGGGTTGGGTGGATAAGGAAATTAGTTGTCAGTTCTCCTTGTAGCTTGAACTTTTCCTCAACTTGGCACCGTAGACTGAATATACTTGTAGTTTTGCAGAAATTATATATTGGGTATTTAGTATATTTTGATTCAAATCCTCACTATTCCTTGTAAGCCATTAGAAATTTTTGGAATGACTGATGAATGAGTAAGGTACTACCTTTCATCTTTCACCTTTTTGCAGAATTTTTGGTATTTTTTTTTCGAAAGATCCGTTACCGGCTTTCATTGATAAGAGAAGAGCATAATAATTAAAGTGTTTTAGCGCGAGAAGCGCCCACCCTTTTGCCCGGCAAACACATCACAGTGAAGGCCACGCCACCCCTTAGTACATCGAGTTCAGTTTACATATAATTCATAATCTCTAATCCTAACCGTATGTATCATCACGTGATCCCAGGCGCTAAAGGACCACTTGCAGCTTCCTGTATCAACGATGGGATCACTTCTTCAATGTTTTTGTTGCCCGCACGGATCCACATCTTGGCTTCCTCTTGAATTGCCCGAAATACTTGCTCCGGTGATCTGGTAGACCTGTTGAAAACACGGTAGTTCCTTTCCTTCCATGTCTCCCATGTTGTTAGGATCACCATTGAGCGCACTCCATTGCTCCTGTATCTCGGACCATTATTTGCCATCTCAACGAACCACTGGCCTAAGTCGCTTTGCTGCCTCCAGTTTATTGGCCTAATCTCACCCGCCTGAATCCATGATCCAACTCTGTCCCAGACTTCCCTGGAGAAGCAGCATTCTTGGAATAGGTGTGAAACTGTCTCAAGGTTCCTGATGCACAGGGCGCAGAAATAGTCATTTGGCCATCCCCTGATTTGTAGTCTTGCCGCCGTCCAAATTCTATTCTGCAGCATCAACCAGATGAAGAATCTGCATTTTGGTGGCGCTTTGGCTGTCCATGAGCTCTCAGCAGTAATGGATGTCGTCATTCCAACGAACTGTAACTTATATGCCGAGCTCGCCGTGTACTGTCCATCAGAGCTATGTAGCCATGTGATCCTATCCTCTTGTAACGGAACCAGTGCCACATGCTGAATGCGATCCCAAAAGGATACAAATTCATCAATAATCCTTGCTGTCATACTATGATCAACATCTCTTATCCATCTATCCTCTGTCAGTGCTTCCTTAACTGTTCTGTTTTTTCTTTTGCTATGTTTGAACAAGGCAGGATATAGCGCTGCTGGAGCTTCACCTTGCAGCCAGCGAGATGTCCAGAACATAGCTTGTTCACCATTCCCCAGTGTCACCGTTGTTGCAGCATTGAAAAGTGCTATGTCATCTTTGTCCACCGGCAGTTGCATTCCTTTCCATGGTCTTGCTCTGTGATCCCAAGCATACCACAACCACCGAAGCCTCAGAGCTCTGCTAAATTTCTCTAGCTCTATGATGCCTAGACCACCATAAATCGTTGGTGTGCAGACCCTGATCCAAGCCACTTTGCACTTGCCTCCTGTCAGCTCTTTCTCCTGCCCAAAGAAATTTCCTTCTTATCTTATCAAGCTCCTTTAGGAAGTTTTTGGGTGCCTTAACCACTGTCAACAAATATACCGGCAGCGAACTAATAACCGAGCGTACTAGTTCTCTTCTTCCAGCCACATTGAGCAGACGCCCTTGCCATCCTGCTACTCTTGCCTTTGCTCTATCTTGTATGTACTGAAGATGCACCATCCTTAGTCTCCCGAGTGTCAGCGGCAAACCCAGATATTGGGTTGGAAAGTTTACCCTTGGTCCACTGAAATCACGCAGTATGTCATCCAAATCCAGTCCTGCACACCTGATCGGCGCAACAGTGCTTTTTTGCATGTTAATCTGTAGGCTTGTAGCTTCACCGAAAGCATTCATTATGTCCATTATGCAGGTGATATCCTCTCTTGTTGGATTGGTGAATATCACTGCATCATCTGCATACATTGAGATGCGGATACTGGCATGTCTACCCCTAAGCCTAGACAAGAAGCCTTGTTGGGTTGCGAAGTGAAAGATGTTATTCAGCACATCAAAAGCCAGTATGAAAAGATATGGCGAAAGGGGGTCTCCCTGCCTGAGCCCCCGTCGGTGCTTTATGTTGTCTCCTGGGCATCCGTTCAGTAATACGGAGGAGGATGAGGTTCTGAGGATTGCGGCCAACCAGTTCAGCCACCTCGTCGGAAAACCCCTTCTGCCGAGCAGCTCAAGTAAGTATTCCCATGATACTGAGTCGAAGGCCTTGGTTATGTCTAGTTTTATGAGGCAAGCCGGGGTTTTTGTCCTATGATATTGCCTTGCCAAACCCCTAACATACATGAAATTTTCTTGGATACATCTTTTCTGGATAAAAGCACTTTGAGACGTTGAGATGAGCTTGTCAATGTACACCGACAATCGGATCGCTAGAACTTTTGTCAGAAGCTTTGCAAAAGAGTGAATGAGGCTTATCGGGCGAAAATCCCTTGGCTCCGTTGCCACCTCTATCTTTGGAATCAGTACCACCTGCGCACGATTCAATTGTTCCAGGGCTCCAGTGTGCTGGATATAGAAGGCATGGAAAGCGCTGATGACATCGTGCTTAATAATGTTCCAGCAAGCTTTATAAAAGTCATTCGTGAAGCCATCCGGCCCGGGTGCCTTTTCATTTGGTAGGCTGTTGACCGCTTGCTCAATCTCAGCTTCAGTGAACGGTCTATCAAGTTCGAGGCCAGGTAGCTGCTGTAGTGTGTTTATTCCAAGGTCTGCCCACCGGAAATTCCAGGTTCTATGCACCTTCTTTCCCATCAAATTCTCGAAATAGTTCTGCAGTATGTCTTGTTTATCATCATGATTCCAAAGCAAGGCGCCAGTCTGATTTTTAAGCATGGGGATGTACTGTCTCCTTTTCCTGGCAGACATCTTGAGATGGAAGAACCTTGTACATGCATCCCCGGCTCTTATGTAGTTGATTCTTGATGCCTGTCTCCGCCTACTTCTCTCTAAGGCGGCCAGACCGAGCAGCCTTAGTTTTAGATCTTCCCTTAGTTGCAGTTCCTCATTAGTTAACTGTCTGCTTTCCTGGGCAATGTCTAGCGAAAATATATACATATTTCTTCAGTTGGTTTGTTCTTTGTTTTTATGAGGGAATTCTTTACTTATTTGTGATGATAACAAGTGATTTATTTATATAGGATCACTCTACCCATTCATTATGATGAAGTGCCATAATAAGAAAGAAAAAGAATGAATATTGCTTTGCCAATTGCCATAGAACAAACTCTTTGTATTATCTGAAGTGTTAGAATTGCTCCATGAGTGTAAAATGAATGAACAATTTTGTCGGTATAGTTATACTAATTCAAATGATAATTATCCTTTATTCTTTGTATAAAAAGTTCCTTACGTTTTAATCTTATATACGCTTATATGATAATTATCCTTTATTCTTTGTATATAAATTCCTTGTGTTTTAATCTTATGACCACAGCAAAACTTACTGTCCTTTCTGCACCCGAGTGAAGCAATTGTTAGCACAGCTGGGGGCAAGTTACAAGGCTATTGAGTTGGATGTGTAAAGTGAGTGATTTTCTTGATTTTAGCATACTTCTTTATTTTTGATCCACTTCTGTACCTCACAAATAGTCTGATTCCCAAATCTCAATATTTGTCATAAAATAAACCAACAAATGAAGGGTAAGGTTTACGATATCAAATGATGATGGTTGTAGAAGCCACTGGTAGACTTATGAGCTCATCTATCAATTGAAAGATATTGCAAATTTTAGTTCTGATCAAACTGCAATGCTGAAAGTGTCCATGAACTGATAAACATACTACAATTCAATCAAATTGGAGATTAGTTCAGTACTTGCAAACCATGTTTGGAGTGATCTCTTTAATATTGTTAACACGTTGCGAAATGATTGCTCCTCGATTGATTACACCATCATAACACAATTACACCAATGAAGATTTGTGTGAATCTGTAAACGTGACCGAACACAGTGAAGATTACATGAACCATTTTAACATATGTCTCGAGCACTCAAGAGATAACAAACACATGCATTCTATGAGAACTGTTTGCTGAATTATCATTTTAATCACTGTGTGAAGGTGATGGCGCTGAGCTGCAATCAGCTCTCGCTGAATGGACTGGTCAGAAAACTGTTCCCAATGTCTTTGTGAAAGGGGAGCGCATTGGTGGCTGTGACGGTGAGTTTACCTTCTGTAGTTCTGTCAATGTCGTCATTCTCGTAGTGATCTCCAACTCCAAGAAACAAAGCTGCGTTCACTTTGTTTCTCATTTGCATCTGAATTGTGTTTTAACGATGTATTTACTGCCTGCTGAGCAGCAACTATGGCAATGCATGACGGTGGGAAGCTGGTGCCTCTGCTGACCGAGGCTGGAGCAATTGTCACTGCCAGTGCCACTGCAACTGTCACCCCGTCTTTGTAGACATGTTTTACAGAGTCATCCGCTCGCTTCGTGGCTATACTGTACGTAGTACCAAACTACGTAGTAATAAAGATGAATAAAGACAAACATTTCTTCATGTTGACTGTATTTTAAGCTTTTGTTTTTTGTTTTTTTCCTGTTGAGCCTCTCTGCAACTCTGTATGCGCTACCTCATCCTCTGGACTGCGAGCTCAATTTGTATGCCTCTCAATTTTCGTGTCAGTAAAGTGTGCCGTGTGATTTGTGTCACCTAAACTTGTCATCTGAAATGGTGACTGTATGAGACGTTGTAGACCTGCTGTGCAAAAAAAGTCGATACCAATTCATGTCTCACTCGACTAAGCTGAAAGTTGACACCATCAGGTTTAATTAAACTCGTGAGAATGTCCAGAGGACCAATAATGCTTCGACGAGGACGCCTGTTTGGGCGTGTCGGTCCGGACGCCCCCGTTCCTGGCTCTACGTATCGATTGGGACCAACAGGTAATGTCCATTCTTCCACTCCCGAATATTTTCCTCACTCGCGACCGCTACCACTTTCATCATGTCGTCCGCCCGCAACGTCGTGTCGACTACGCATCCGCCCGCAACAGTCGCGATTCGCCGTCCGCCCGCCTGCTCTGCCTCGCCGCCGCGCACATCATGCGCTGCACCCACCCCAATCTTGCACCGCGCCCCATCCCGCGCCGCGCGAGGCATCCACCACCGCGACCCATCCATCTTGCTGGGCGCGGCCACGACGTACAAAGCGCCACCACCACCCTGACGCCACTAGGAGGTCGCCAGTTGCTCTTGATGTCCTTTTAAACCTAAATTTGTTGGCTACCGTAGTCCCACACCAGGTAGGCCACGGCCGCTGGTGACGCAAGTGTTTCACGCGTTTCAGACTTTATGTGTTTAAGTGTTTCATCTGAATGTTGCAAAAGTAGAACTGGCATGTTTCATATGTCGCAATGACAATATACGCATGTTTGAAGCCTATGTTCAAAGTGTTCTAGTTGTTTTCATCTAGATGTTGCATATATTGCTATGGCTGCACACGCATGTTTCAAGTGTTTGTTTTCATGTGTTTCAGATGTTTCAGACGTATGTTGCAAAAGTGGATCTGGAAGTAGCATATGTTGCTATGGCTATACACGCATGTTTTAATGTTTCATTGTATGTTACAAATATTTTATCTTTATGTTTCAAAAATAGATCGGTGTTGCACATGTTGCAATGCGCGCAGGTGGCTGGCGGACAGCGGCTTGCCGCAACCGCTTGGTGCTGCTGCGGGGGCGCCGCCGTGGTTCACGTGCGAGCACGGCAGGCTCAACGTGGTTCACGTGTGGACACCGATGCACAGTTCCGGACACTAGCGTGCGATGTGAGGGGCGTGGGGCGCGAGATGCGATGCGGGCGGACGTTGGGTGCAGGCGCGGAGCTCCATCTGGACGAACACTGTCTTTGGAGCAAGATTTGGTGTGGGACAAAGCGAGTTGCGTGCGTCGGGCGCTGGTGTGGGGGCTGCGTCCGGGCGGACGTTGCTTTCCGAACGATTGGGCGCTAGTCCCCGTATATATTGTAAACCAAAGTTCCTCCTAGGCTAAAAGCCTGAAACCGCAATGGTCGACACGTAGTACTCATGAGCTTGACACCTGAGTTGACCCATCTGCATCCGCAGCATCAGCTCCGCTTCTGGCCCATTACCGATTTGGCTGCCGGGCTTTTGCATCTCCTCCACGCCGCAACAAACTTTCTGAATCATCAAGATTCAACGCACAAAAGAGTGGAGTGGAGGGGCCCCCACGCCATGAGCCGCCACCATCGCGGGCCACTCGGGGCGTGTTTGATATGGGCCAAAAGACCGGCCCCCCAGCCGCAGTTGCTCGTGTTTGATATCTGTTGGCCCCCCTGGGAGCCAAGTCGCCGCGGTGCATTTTTCCTTCTCTCTCCTGCACGCCGGGAAACAAGATTAGGTTTCGTTCCTTCAGGGCTCGGCTCTCTTCGTCTCCTCCCGGGCGATTTTCGGCGGCGACGGCTGCCTCACGTGCACTCGCGCAGGCTTGCGTGGGAAGGCAGAAATGTCCGCGTGCCTCCCTCCCTCCCCCGCAGTGTCGTCTTTATAAGCTGCTCCCTCCCAACTTCGTCTTCCTCTCCTCCATTTCCCAACCTTGTTCCCTTCCATCCCCACCGCAATCCTGTTGAGTGACTGGAGGATTTGGTGAGTTTGGTGGCCTTGCGGTGGTGGGCTACGTCCCTGGTGCTTGCCTCCGTTCGTCACTGTCGGATCTGGTTCACCGCGTGGCCGCTCCGTCTCCTCCCGGGCTCCGTGGAGGCGGTGTTCTTCCTCCTTCGTCTTCCTCGAGTCCGTTGGTGCGGCTAGTGTTGGTGGCTGCGGATCTACCTCCTCTCCTTCCAGATCTGCTACATCTCCACCAGCTACTCTTGTTCTTCTCCGTTCCGGATGCCTCCAAATCTCCGACGACCACCCCTAGGTGAAATTGGCCCCATTTCCCCCATTCTTGTGATGTCAGGGTTTTGTTCGTGCCTAGGGTTTGGATGCGAGTATGGAAATCATGCATGGTTTGGTTATTCTTGCTCTATTTTTTCCTATTTTCAGTACATTAAGGTCAATCATGTTGCAGTTTGTGGTAAAGCTTTTGCTCATGTTTTTTATTCGTTTGATATACTGTTACGGTCGATGATGAATATGTCCATGCACTGGAGGCATTTTTCCCTAGGCAGCCGTGCTATTTTTTGTTGTTGAATGCTCACTCATGCATGTTGAAGCCAGCCAGGGTGTTTACATCTTAGTTATATATGTGAATGTTCATTGCTTTTAGATGGATCCGTATGACTAGGCTTAGGAGGCTTAGGGTTGCAATGTTCCTCCATATTGTTGGGCACAAACAGAGGTTTAGGGTTGTGCACCAGTCCTTCAGGAGATCCATTGAGACTGTTAGTACGATATTCCACCAAGTCTTGTTTGTTGTTGGTGAGCTTAGGGCCGAAATGATCAAGCCTCGTAGGACCTCCATCCATCCAAAAATAATGGGAAGCCACAATGGTACCCATTCTTGCAGGTAGATATAATTCATGTTAATGTGCCAGTGTAAACATGTAGTGGTACTTAGTAGTTGTTATCCCACTTTTAGGACTGCATTGGCGCCATTGATGGCACACATGTGTTGACAAGGGTGCCTCTAGGACTGATGACATTTGTAATGCCATGTGGGCTGGTAGGGGGACATCTAGAATTTAGTTTATCATTCATTTGTTGTATAACTACATTTGGACACCCTGGTATGGAACTCATGTATGGGTACTGTTCATGTAAAATTTGATGGACATGTCTGAGACCTGCTTTTTAATAATTTCCTTTCTTTTTATCGGATGTTGAAATTGTATGTTTCCATATGGTGTACTTCATATTTGGCTGGTCACCTATTTAGGATGGCTTCACCAGATGCTGATGGGTCTGTTGGTGCTGTGGGTTTGCATCTGTTGTTGACTTGCTTGCTGGGGTTGCTGGAGGGCCAACAGGAGTTGGGGCTGCTGTAGCAGCTGCCGCTGGGGCATGAAACTATTGATGGTTTCAAATATTTCTGTTGGATGAGTTGGCTGATTCACATCCGTCCTTTTGGGTTAGTGTAGTTGGAGGGTGGATGACTATAGGTAACATTAAGCAAGATGGACCTTATTTGGGCCTACATGTGTGAGGCTGTTCTGGTATCTGTAATGCACTATTAGTGGCCTCTGTTGGCTGCTCTATTTGGTATTGTTCATGGTTTCTTTTATTTCTGTGGGATTCTGTTCTTTTAGCTCCATTTACTACATCATCTATCGATGTTACCTTGTCTTTGGCCATGAAACTCAGCCATACAGTGGTAGCAGCATAGATGAATGATGATGCTGCTGTTGCATGGCTGTGTCCCATGGCGAAACCTTATGTCTGTTACTTATGATCTGTTGGTTTTGTTTCTTTTGATTGGTGGTAACTATGAAAAATCTATAAGGTCTATGATGTAAACAACATATTCATGAGGTGGCTACCTTGTTTAATTGGTTCTTCATGTTTTTCATCACTGCCATGGAACCCTATGTGTGCTCATCCATTCACTTATCAATAGCAACTTGTATCTTATGCTGATGGCAGTGAATGAATGTGCACAATAGGGTTTGATGGCAGTCATGACCCTGGATTTGCACTTGTTTGGTGCCTGCCCTGTTTAATTGATTATTCTGATTTGTCATGTATGTCATCAAATCCATGTGACACATGCATACCTTAGCAACAGCCCCTTCTTTCTTGTGCTGATGGCAGTGTATGGATGTGCACATGGATTCCATGGCAACCATAAGCTTGGATTTGCTGCACTACTGATTTTTTTCTATGGCAGCCACCAATGATTTGAACTGAAAGAACACCACCACATTCTAAAGCTGAGGCCAACCTTTTATTACAATGTCTGTGATGTCAATTCTCTTACATATGAACTTGATGATGTTGGTCATCAGTGGGGGACTTAAGATCAACGATTTGTTTCACCACAAACCGTAGATCTTCAAGTTCCACACTCATGGCTAGTTTCATGTTTTACATTTGACTGGGGCTAAACCACTATTTCATTTCACATAAATGACAAGATACTATGTTGTTTTCAATGGGAAGTCTCCTAGGATTTATCAGAGTTGGCACGAGTGCAGCAAGCATGTTCTTGGGTTGAGAAATGCTATATACAAAAAGTACAACAACTATGACCAAGCTGTTAGAGATTTTCAGGCAGCAATGAGAGATGTCCATCCATCTCAGGGAGCAGTAGCTCCCCTCCCCTATGATCCTGTTCTTGATGATGCTTTTGCTCCAATCATTCTTCCTTCTGATGGTAATGGTAAGGCTGGTTGGTGGAACAAGGTGTTAATCACCTCATTTGTTATCTTGATGTTTGGAATATGGTTGAAGGGGGCAATAGTGGCAGCTACGACTGCCCCACTTAGACCTGTGATGACTAGAACTAGAGGATGGATGAGCTGCTGCTGTGATGAGGCTATTGATGTTGGTATTTTGCCTTGTTTCATTGGTACTTTGTAAACTTTGAGCAGCTATGACTCCATGGTTAATTACCTAATTTGTCTGAAGCCGATTGTAGCATCCAATCCCGACATACACGGCCCAGGCCCACTCTGCCGAGGAGTGATCCCACCTGCGTAGCAACCCGCTTGAGCTTTCGTCCTCGTTTCGCTCAAAACAGTTAACCGAAGGTTACTACGTGTCCCTGGCCCTGGTATTTAAGTCGGTCCAACTCCCACAGTATGGTACTAAACACCGGCTGCACAGTGTTTCGTGATGCTACAGTAACCGGTAAACAGTACCCGAGCAACGATAAAACAAATTTGACCCGGCCCAATTCGACGCTACAGTGTCGGCTGCTACAGTGTCCTGACCCCCCGGAAGTCCGGATGTGTAGCAACCCCGCAGCTACAGCCCCCCCGGCCCACTGCCCAAGCTACAGTCATCGGCCCATTCCGCGAATTAGGCCCACTTGGCCTATTTTGGGGCTGTTACACCGATGATGACATAACCTAGGCATGATTAAGTAGCTTCATGTTTTTTCTTGTTTGGTTGGTCCACCTCTATGATTTAAGACAATATATGTGGCATCAGACTATGATGATGTTTATGTTGCTGATCTCTCTGTCAGATTCTTCTTTGTTTATTTGGTTGAAACTATGATTAATCATGCATCAATCAATGCCATTAGTCTGAGGCCAGTGTGGGTTTACAACCTTATTTGATATTATGTTCTTTCTTTTTTTCTTCCTTGTTGTTTCTGTTACGTGGGATGTGCCCAGCCGGGTCAAAATGAAACAACATGTGGCAGTTGAAGGTAGTTGATGATGGGCCTGGCTCAGGTGAGAGAATCAAACACAGCCTGGGCTGGGCCTGTCTCCACTGCTAAAAAAAATCAAACAGGGGCACTTGTCCAATCTAGGCCTGACCGTGGGTGGACTGAGCCTGGCTCAAGGGCCTGGCCTTCCACGGCCCCCAAAATCAAACACGCCCTCAGTCTCCAATCCGCAGAACGAAAGAGATCGCCATACAACTGCCCGATTCCACTGGGGCCACTCGTCCGTCGTCCCCAAAGCCTCGGCGGCTCGGCCGCGCGGGCGAAATCTTTTGCTCGTCGCGACGGGAACCTAGCGTACACGCACATTTCTTCAGCTTTTTTTTCTTTTTTGGCCGCGCGGGGAAGCCTGCCTTCTAGCCAGCGCCGGCCGCGTGTAGTGATCGGAAACGAGGGGCGCGCGTGGGGCGAAGGAGATTAGTCTACCCGGATACTCTAAAACGATACTACAAAGTTTCAGAGTATGAATATAGGCTGTGTTTAGATCTATGGAAAAGTACACTATGTAAAAAAAAAATTTCCCGTCACATTAAACTTACGATACATATATGGAGTACAAAATGTGGATAAAATCAAAAACTAATTACACAGTTTGGTTGTACTTTGCGAGACGAACGTTTTGAAACTAATTAGTCAATGGTTGAACAATTATTACCAAATACAAACAAAATGCTACAGTGTATTTTGGCACTCCAAAATTCGGATCTAAACACAGCCATAGAGTAAAAGTTGTTGCACTGGGTACTCTAAAACGATACTATATTCTTTCTCTCACTCTATATTTAGAGTGGTACTGTGCTTACTCTATACTCTATAGTGGCGGACCCCACTGGCTAAACAAAGGAAAAAATATTATAACTCACAAACCAAAAATCCAAATTAAATTTTGATTTCACCATTAAATTCGTCTCAATAAATCCTTCAAAACTAGATCACACATGGATATATTTAGATAAAGTGACAAGTGGGTCCTACAGTGATAGAGTGGATAGAGGATGATATAGAGGATGGATGGGTGCGAGAGAATTGAGTATAGCAGAGAGAATCTTGCTAACTAGGACGTATAGAGGATGAATATAGATGTCTGTGAATACGGGTAGTCTTAGCGCGAGGACGTGGCCCGCATCCGATCCCCTCTCGTTTCGTTCCATCGTCACCCGAAACGAAAGCCGAAATCTACGAGGCCCACGTCTGGCCCGCCTAGCCGGTCTCTCCGTCTCCGTAAATAGTGTAGCACGGTCCAGCAACCCGAAGCGTGGGCATGGCTCCACCATGGCTTTTTACTAGTCGCACACGCACTACCGATGGCCGACGAGGATTAGATATTTCAGCGACGGCTGGTTAGCGGACACGTAGCCAAAAGCGTAGCGTCTAACGGAGGCGAGCTAGATATTTTCGCCACTGCTTTGCTGGGCCCCCTATCCAATCCGCTCATGCTCAGCTGCTGACGTCGGGACGGGCGGCCGAGATCGCGCGGCCGGCTCGCCCGAGCGCGCCCAGCCGTCGCTTTGCTTTTATTTTACTCCGCGGCCGCGGCGCCGTGCTGCTGGCTCTGGCTTCTCCCCGTCCTCCTCTTCTGTGGGATCACCCCGCCGAGCGACGCTCGCTCGCTGCTGCGTGCCCCAGCCCCACTACTCGCTGAGGAAAGCGGAAAAAGCGAGGAAAATATCCTGCTCCAGCGAAGCACCGCAGCAGAGAAGAGCGGACGCCACCGCCCGCCACCGCCGCTCCTCAATAGATTAGGCGCGGATAATGGTGCGGGCCGGACCGCGACGGGCGGCGGAGGGCGCCGCGGCCCCCGGCGGCCCCAGCCGCCGCCGCTGATAGTAGTATACCTGCTAACCAGCCATCTGCAGGCACGCGCGGTGGTAGCTCGCGAGGGCCCCGGGTTGATTGGCGGTACCGGCGGCCGCGGGGATGGAGGAGGAGGCGTCTGCAGATCCACCGACCGCTTCGTCGTCCTGCGTCTGTGTCTCTGGTTCCGGCCGCTCCTGAATCCGACGCTTCGGTTCGTGTCCCCTTGCCGGAGGCCGGAGGCGTGGTTGGTGTGTCTGGGGGTTTGGATATGGTTGGCGGCGGCGAGGGGGATCGTGTGGGCGGCGCCGGTGGAGGCGGGTTGGGGGTTGGGGGAGGCCAGCAGTTCGTGGACCGGAGCCAGGTGAGGATTCTTCTCTGCGACGGCGACGCCACCAGCTCCCGGGAGGTGCTGCGGCTCCTCTGCAACTGCGCATACCATGGTTAGTCTTAGTCAACCTTTGTAGCCCTCGCACTTGGTTTCTCTAGTCGTCGGGATTTCCCGATTTAGGATTGTGTTTCCTTCTCACTGTGGGCTTAATCATTAGTAGTACCAAGACGTTCGCTTCTAATGATAGGAATCTGTTGCGCGTCATGAGTGGTTACTGTTGTGCTGTTGGGATGGTGAACCTTTTTTTTTTCAGTAACCTGCGCCAAGTCTCCGCGGCAGGTGATCAATATTCTCAACTACGAGGGCGGCGAGATCGACATCATCCTGGCTGAGGTTGATCTGCCGGTCTCCAAGTGCTTCAAGATGCTCAAGTACATTGCCAGGAACAAGGACCTGCGCCACATCCCCATCATCAGTAGGCTGCCTTCCTATCCGTGTCTTGTGCCGATTACTGTGATGTGCTTGCTTTGACCATCTTCCTGTTTGATGGAACTATGCAGTGATGTCCAACAGAGATGAGGTGTCTGTTGTTGTCAAGTGCTTGCGGCTTGGCGCGGCTGAGTACCTGGTGAAACCGTTGCGCACGAATGAGCTGCTGAACCTTTGGACCCATGTGTGGCGGCGGAGACGGATGGTAAAGGGCACTATGCTGATTCACCTTAGCCTCTGCGTTAGAAGCATGCTCTAAGCTGAGATGCTTGTAGGCGTTGCTGTACCTGCATGAATTATTCTTTAAATTGAGTACTGGTGTTGGCAGCTTGGTTTGCCCGAGAAAAACTTCTTCAATGACAACTTCGAGTTGGTGCTCTCAGAACCTAGTGATGCCAATACCAATAGCACCACCCTCCTCTCAGACGAGACAGACGATAGGCCTAAAGAAAATACGAATCAAGAAACAGGCACCTCAAATCAACTTGAGTACGAGGTAATGAACCCAGCATTCATTTGGAAGCTTGTTGCAGTCCAGATATTCTTTTTGCTGTTTTAGTATAGTTCCATTTCTGATCTTTGATGTTGCCACAAAGATCTGCCCATTTGGCTCTATATATGTTGTATGTTGATGCGATGCTAACAATATACTTGTTTAAATGCCCTACCATTTCTTGGCGTGTTTCAGTCTAATCCTTCTGTTGCGGAGCCCGACCAGAGAGACAAGATGGAGGGTCTACCAGGCTCTGTCCTAGATGCCAGTCAAGCATGTAAGATGTTTGAGTCGTACCTTTATTTTGCCTGTAATTACTGGTCTTCCTTTTTCTCCATCTGTTTTCTGATTAATTATTTTAATTTCCAGCCTCTCCGGGAAGAATGTTTTCACGCCCAATAAAAACTAACCTGAGGATTGCTGGGTCGTCTGCATTTCTAGCATATGTTAAGACAAGCACCCCAACCACCAGCTCATTTGATAGCGAATTACAAAGAGGTGGCAGTCGGTTAGATTCTTTGGATAACCAAGGTAATTGCTCTTGTGCAACCGATAGAAGTGACACCGGTACTGATGTAAATATTCGGAATAAAGAAGCTTTTGAGATGCCTGTGCAGTACCCTATGGTATGCTTTTCTTCGTCTAACATACATATGGAGCAAAGCAATGAAGGCCATAATGATACTTCAGGAACTCCACCTGTATACCATTTCCCATTTTATTATCCAGGGATGGTAGAGCACAACATGGCTGTTTCATCAGTGCAAAATTTTCAAGCAAACATAAACAATGCTCAAGCACATACACCACCAATGATGCTACCGCAGTACAATGTTTATCCCCAATGCCATGCTTTACCTATGATATCATCATATCAGTTTAATCCTGCTGGCATGAATATGCACTCAAGTCATTTGCCAACGCAAAATGTGTGGTCATCGGCATCGAGCACACCAATGCCTGAGGAAACATGCAATCGCTCTGAAAGGAGGGCTGCAGCACTTGCCAAATTCAGGCAGAAAAGGAAAGAGCGCTGCTTTGACAAGAAGGTGAGGTATGTGAATCGGAAGAAACTTGCTGAAACAAGGCCTAGGGTGCGAGGTCAGTTTGTTAGACAGGCAAGCAATATGGATATCATCAGCACTGGAGATGATATCTCTGAAGACGAAGACGATGATCCATCGTCCAGGGAGGTAGATATGGTTTCCTCTCCAGAGTAGTGGAGAGGTCCTCTTATGTGAAAAAAATAGACTGCAGATGATACTGCTCACTTTGTTACAACTCAGTAGACCTAGGCAATACATTCTTCTACTGGCAACAAGGCAATACACACTTTTTGCTCACACACATAACCTTTTTGTCCCCAAAACATGTGGCTGTTAACTCTGGTTACTTTAATGGAGAAATCATCTTTTGATTCAGTGTAGTTGTAGTTTTGCGAGTTATTGATGCACAGAAGAGTCTAATCAATATGGTCTTATTGCAGGATAATCTTTGTTTTTTTTGAGGTAAACAGGGCTATTATTGTACATTCCGCCTATTGTTATAAGTTGATTCTACATTTTGGTTTCCTATTCCATGTGTGTTTTAGATGAGATCACAAAGATCCATTTCTGGTTCTGAGATGAAGGATCCATTCCTGAAGGGGAAACTAAGTTGATTAATACTCATCTGTTTATGTAATGTGCTCACTAGGTAGTTTATACTCCCTCTATTCTAATTTATAGGTCGTTTTGACTTTTCTAGATACACAACTTTACTCTGGACATTAGTATATCTAGGTCATAGCAAAAACTATGTATCTAAAAAAACAAAACGGCCTATAATTTGGAACAGATGATGGTATGTATCACCCAAAAATTCAGCGAAGTTCAGTTTGTTAAGAGCTTTGCCTTTTAATTAAGATAGAAAAGAGTTTTAAGACAACACAATATACAATTTAGGCTGTGACGGTACACAAGTTTGGGCGAGAGCACATCCACGGCTGAAACCTAGCCAAAACAAGCAACCTACGTTCTTCTACATTGCTCCATGTCTTTCTTCACTTGCAACGCCACTTGTGCCGATTGTGACCCTACGGTTGCGATCCTTTCAAATGTTCTAAAAAAATTGTTTAATGGTCAAAGTAGTTAAAAACAATTTAAACAGTGCGTTTAAATGATATTTAAACGTGTTTAAACACTATTTGAGGCATCTAAACGACAGCAATAGAGAACCAACTTAAGGCTCTTTGATATTTGTGCACTTGTTACAATTTAACGTCTAATGTACTGTGTAATGATATCTAATCATTTAACTATGTGAGAACTACTGTACATGTCTATTATCTATGTCATTATGTCTGTCTAATTATCTATATGTGTTATTGTACGAACTGTGTGCATGTCTCAAGTCATATATTAAAAATTTAGATGGAATTATAGTGTTTGTATGCACATTTAGCTACAGGGCAAAACATTTAAACTGTCTAATTTACCGTCTACACTGACTAAACGCTAAATGAACTAATGAAGGGTGACTGACCGTAGTGTTTAGCATTTAGGTAAACAATGGTGCCACGCACCTCGTGTTGTAGCTAGACCTCATCCTCATGCATCCGGATTCAGAGGGACATGAACTCAATCTACACTGTGCTTGTTATGTTTCCACGAATGGTTCTCATCCAAGCATTGTTCATCGGTCTTGCTCCATCATTTTTTTTCCTTTTACTAGTTCTAATACATGCGACGCGAGATTTCTAGGTGTCTCCCCATCAAGCCAATTGCAGTGCCAAAAGAGTGTCTTCTTCCCGTTTCCAATATTGATTGTGGTGAAGGCGTTGAAGAGCAATATGTCAACCAAGTTCGAGACCTCGCTCCTTGCCCATGGCTTGGAGTCATCAGATTCAGACCTCGCTGCTTGCCTATGGCTTGGAGTCATCACCCAGTCCTGCCACAGTCAGCGTAGCCACGTACGCGCAATGCTCTTCCAAATTTATCAATGTCACGCACGTGTAATTTATGCATTTTTTTTAATATACCATCAGCCTTGTGCAAAATTGGTAAACAAGATTGGTCGTGACCTCGGAAATTAGAAGTTGAATTTCAAAGTTTGATTTTCCAACATCAGCCAAAATCCGGTTTTCATCAACCAGCTAGCACACGTGAACTGGCCAACTGGGAAACGTTATGGCTCTTATGTTACACACCAGTGGGCCTGCTGGTAGAGATGAAAACAGGCGGAAACCTTACTCATTTCCGTTGCCCTATTTTATCACAGGAAACAAGAACATGATGATCAATAACTAAGCATGTCAACAGTCAAGACCAAAAGAGGACGGCAAGACGATGTTTTGGCCCACGCACCAAGTACATATTAAGGTCACGACCTGTCAATCACATAGCATTACATATTGAGCCTGAATATGCTGGAGAGATGCCATAGTGCCTAGCAGTGTCTGATTTCTGTTCTCAATACCTATTCAACATTCTGACCAACAAGCTGTGACACAAACTGAACACGCATGGTTGGGCAGTTGAAGCTTCAGTACTTTGGTGCTGGCCGCTGAGTTGGCAGAAGTCCAAATCTCTTCTTCAATAGGAACCGCTGGCGAGAGTACTTGTCATCTGGTGAGAAGCGAGCTGCACCACAAGGAAATATTTCAGTAAATCATTATGCGAGGTCCATGGGCACCCGAATTATTAAACAATCAAAACCACAAATGCAACCATAAAAAAGAACGAATTACACATGTTTCAGTTCTGCAGGTTCATCTTTGTTTGGTCCTACACATCCACAATACAAGTGTTCACCTCAGGTAAACTAAGATAGGTTCTATCTCTCTACAGTCTATTTACATCCAGTCCAATGATACAACAGAATGAAGCTTTAACCTGGCAGAGAGTGCTCATGGAAAAGCCAATCATGATTGACCAGAACTCTAGATTACGCGAATGCCTAGTGAGTTCATATTGATCATATAAAGCACAGGGAATTGTCACAGGAAAAGAAAGAATGATCTGCAGCTTTGATAGGTACCAGTACTCTTAACGCCATTCTTAAAAGTTGCGCAAGCAATTTTCTATTTGTGTGCTCAAAATATCCAGAATCTAAACTCAGAAGAAATTGAAGATACAACATACTATTGGATGAACGACACAAATCGGTCAGGGGTCCAAGTCTACAAACATGCCAACTGCTCATAATTAGACAACCATGACTCTGCATCCTTATACACAACAAAAGAAAACTAGCCAACTATTATATTTTGACAGCCAAGTTATAACAGCAGAAACAAAAGTAACTCCAGTGAACAAAGGTGGTGTACCTGGGTGAGCCGACTGCGTCGGCACCCCAAGAGGCGACTCCTTCTGCAAAGCAAGAACAAAGATACCCAAATTAGCAGAGGCTAACAAGTACTCCGTCTGTTCCAAATTATAAGTTGCTTTGACTTTTTTTAGTACATCAATTTTGCAGATACATAGCAAAATCTATGTACCAAAAAAATTCAAAGCGACTTATAATTTGGAATGGAGGGAGTAACACCCAAAATCATCAGCCACTCAGAGAAACTTAAGTGCAAGCTCATACACAAACCTTGGTGGTGTAGACCTTGTCACCCTTCTCGTTGATGTAGTACTGGAGATACATCTTGAATCAGCGTGCAGGGATGATACCTGACAAATCCAACGAGAATAAAGAGGAATTACTCGCAAAGTCCCAATAATAGCAAGAATCGCAGCAAACAAAAGCAGGAGAGCCTGCGGAGGGGGTACTGATGTTTTTTTTTATCCAGTCTGGTACTAGTATTAAGATGCAAGGACGTACAAAGAACAGAACAAACACATAATGCTTATGCTAACACAAGGATGCAAAACAAAGATGAATCCTATCGCTGGACACTGTCGATGAACAACGAGAGCTCTGAGAAAGAAAGCAGCAGCAACCACCAAACCAGATCACAGCAGGCAACTTTGCGTGAAGGCTTTGTGTTTATTCATCCTATATCTACAAAGAAATTTCTCTAGTATCCCCAAATTGCCCAAATTGCTACTCTCTTATTGTTTGGTCCATGAACACCCTAACCCTAAACCTCAGCACAGAAACTTCCATCAATTTTCCAATCATTAGCATAGCCCCTCAAATCTCACTGACAAGATCATCCTTGCTTAAACAAGGACTCCAGTTGTGAACAATACTTGCTATCAATATAAGCAGACGCAAAAGAATACGCAGCAACGGGGCCGCCACGAGCCCCAGAGGCCAGCTGCAGCCGGCCGTGCAACGCCGGCAAGAGGCCAAGACCAAAGCAACGGGACGACACGAAACTCCCCAACTGGATCCACCGATCCATGGACAGAGACGCAGACCCCATCGAACCCCACCTCACAAGCCCACGCCTATGATGTCTCCGCCTCACAACGCCCATATCAACTGTGCCAGGGACAAAGGATAATTGAGAGACTTACCAGAGCTTGGAAGACGGATCGGCTGTTCACCTTGAGCAAGATACTGGCGGCTAGGGTTTACGGAGGAGACCCGGAGAGGGTATAAGATAAGAGGCCACGGAAATCCTCTACCGTCGTCACGCCTCGCGAGCAGGGGCGTGCGTCGGTCTGCAGTCTGCACTCCGCACATACGGAAGCGGCGCGGGCCTGTCCACAAGCCCACCAGCCCCGGCCCGCAAAAAAAAAACGCTAGTGGCCATGCAGGTTCATTTGGTATCGTGGTCTTAATAGCAGGAGCGCCTGCGAGGCCCAGTGGATTAGAGTGGGCAGGCACCCGCAGCTGCCCTCATTGCAAGGCTGTTCGGATCAAGCCCTGGTGAAATTTGCGCATTCGTGGAGCAACCGAAGAGTAGCGTGAACCATGTTTTTGCTTGCAACCCCAGAGAAGCACCATGTCCTAGGCATAGGCTTAAGAAATCGATCGCCTGGGCTCCAGACAGCTTATGTAATGATGGTTTTCTGTCTGCACTGGCCAGTCACCAACCAAATATTGTTGTTTTGCATGTGCGTGAGCAGGCAAAAAAAGCTTTCTCAATCACATGCAACTTAAGCCATGTTTAGATTCCAAAAGACCTAAAAATTTTTGCACAGAACTCGTCACATCGAATCTTTAGACGTATGCATGGAGCATTAAATATAGGTAAAAAAATAACTAATTACACAGTTTGTCTGTAAATATCGAGACGAATCTTTTGAGCCTAGTTAGTCCATGGTTAGATAAATTTTACCAAATAATAACGAAAGTGCTACATGAATTTTTTCCCAAAAATTTTGCCATCTGAACACGCCCTTACATCAGATAAAATAGCTAGGCATCCCATCCAGGGTCTTGACAGACCCTGCATCCGCCATGGTCTCGCACGCGACTATGCCTCCAACAACAGCATCCACAAAGGTGAGAGGAGTCGTACCAAACCCCTAAAGAAGAAACTACATTCAAGAGGAATCAAAGCTATAATTTGGGATTTCTAATTATTTGCCACTCATATGGTGGTCGTCTCTCCGTTTGCCAGCTTTATTGTGCCCACTACAAAATTGCCCCAGAAAATAGTAACCTTACTAATATTGTGTCATTTTCGCTGACGTGGCACACCACTTCAACACTCCACCGTGGAACTTGACGCCTCCGTCTCCACAGCCTAACTGCGCTAGCAGCTTGCCCGTCAACTCCCCTCTCTGCTAGTCACTGGTAGCGGGTCCCGCTTGTCGGTACCTTCGTCCTCCTCAGCCTCCACCTTCTATCCATGGACAGCGAGCGTCCGGGCGTGTGCAACTTGCTCGACAGAGGAAGCACATGCGGAGAAGAAGATGGCAAGGGAGATATGGAAGGCAAGCTTCAGCTACAGGCAGACGCCATGGCGAAAGGCACCATGAACCAGCTCCCTCTCCCTGCGCTCTCGCTGCCCGAGGTTCTGCCTTCTACGCCGCCATCGGTGCTCGCGAATCGTGATGCAGGGGCAGGCTAGCTGCGTCAGCTCCGCTCCCTAGTCTGCCCTGCTCCATGGACGAGCGCATCGCACCCCCGCCTCGAACCGACATGTTGCCGCGCACGCACTCCCACCCCTCGCGGCGGCGCTCCGACCTAGACAGCGAGCGTCCAGTCACATGCCGCGCCTCGGCGAGCATCCCGGGCCTGCCCTTGGCGACTAGCAGCGCGGCCGCGTACCCCGTGGCGCTGCTGGAGGAGCACGCGGTGGGCGAGGCTAGGGCCGGAGCGAGCGTTGGGGACGACGACGAGCGGCGAGGGCGAGGCCCAGGCGCACCACGGGAGGAGCCTGGGCGCGGGCCATGGACGACGGCGCTCTGTGCTGTGCCATCGCGACCGCCATGGCCAAGGACGAGGCTGCCGTAGCTGCTCGTCGTCCGCTGCAGCCACAGCTATGTGCCGTTCAGCAAAACATCCAAGTCCAATTTTGGCGTTCATCCCGACGATGGAGTTCTAGTCGGCAGGGCGCAGGAGGCGTGCCACTGGTATGCGGGCGCAGCCTGGCAAGCATGGCCTACGCAGGCAGCAGCTGGTGCGCTCCTCAGACAGGTTGAGCGACGCCGCTGTGGTTGGATCCTGTGGCGCTGGTCAGAGTCAAGGCGACGCGGCCATCCATGGCGGCGGCAACTCAAGTACAGAGTCATCCATGGCGCCTGCTTGGCCTCATCCTCTACCGCTCCATCCTCTTCCTGCTTTGCTGCTCGTTGCCGCTCCTGGGGTGGACACCGCGGCATCGGCGTCCAACACTTCGTGCTCCTCGGTCTGCTGCTCGCGTGCGTCCTCGGCCAGTCGGCCGGCGTGACTCGGCTTGAGAAGCGGCGACATGGGGGTGAGCGGCAGTGCTGGAGCTATGGGGGAGCGTGGCTTGGCAAGTGGCAACACAAATGAGTGGCTCCAAGCGAGTGACGGTGTTGGAAATTGGAACTTGCAAGAAAGAAGAAAATAGGAGTAAGAAAGAAGAAAGAAGAAAGAGGAGTGAGGAAGAAGAAAGCAACCTGACAGCCAGGTCCCACTAGGGGTGAGACAGCCCGCTGCTACTTCTACTAGCGCTGTTGGTACTGGGCAAGCGGAGGCAGATGCAGCCATTAAGTTCCATGATGGCTAGCTGAACTGGCATGCCACGTCAACAAAAGTGGCAAAAATGTATCTAAGTTACTGTTTCCGGGGGCAATTTTGTAGTTGCACGATAAAGCTGGCAAATGGAGAGGCGACCACCATAAGAGTGGCAAATAATTAGAAATCCCCTATAATTTGTGACTCCTCCCTCCGGCTGTGTAGAAACCAAAGGTACAATTTGAGGCCCTTCCCTCTGTCCCTTCCAAAGAAGCATATGATGAAAAAGTCATGCCAGATAGACGCTAAATCACGGACTAAGATATTTAGCTATGGTTTCCTTTAAAAGCTATAAAAAAACTATACCAGGATATAACATAAGCTATTTTATTTAGTGGTTTTATTGGAAAACATGAATACGTCTAGTGGAATTATAGTTGTGCTATAGCTGGCTATTTGAAACCCTGCTCCCTGGCTCTTTCGTTCGTCCCTTGTCCACATCACCACTATAGTTCCACTATTAGGATTTGTTTTAGTTTTTTTTAATGAAACAGGAGGGGTTTGACCCCCTACTGGAATTAAATAAAGATTAAATCAACAACAGTTCTTTACAAAAGGAATCAAGAAACAAAGAAGGTAACGAAGAAAATAAGACAAATTACACAAAAGCTCCTAGCCATAAATCTAATCTTGGTTGAAGAGCAGCCTTTGCTCGTAGCTTAACTAGAGCAAATTCCTTCTTAAAAATTTCTTTGCAACACAGGATGGAGTGAGGAATGCCTCTAAAGATCAGATCATTTCGCATCATCCAAATGGACCAGCACATAGTTATAATAATTTCCATAAAGAAGGGTTGATGGGGCTGCAACCTCAGAGACTCAACAATTGCACAAGGGTCACTAGTGCCAGGAATGATGACAGATAGCACTGACCAACAGGTTGTAGCAAACAGGCAGTGAAAGATGAGATGATCCATTTCCTCCTCAACATTTAGGTAACACAGAACACAATTGTAGTCTCAAGATGCATATGCCGACGACGAAGGAGAGTCCGAGTGGTCAACCTGTCTTTTAGAAGCAACTAGAAGAAAAACTTACGCTTGTTTTGACATGCAGAGCGCCAAAGCCATTTGAAAGCAGGAGGGATCTGTCGGTGACCAATAAACCGTTCGTAGGCTTTATTAGGAGCGAAAGAATTAGTGCCCCAAACATAAGCCCAAACATCTGGAGTCAATTGCAATTGTAGGCCCTGAATAAGGGTAGTCAGGGAGAGAAACTGATCATAAGCCTCCATTGACAAGGGGAGATGAAAAAGATCATGAAGGATAGGGGCTGAAGCAGCTGCAGAGACGGTGATCAAAGAGTTTTTGGCAAAGGAGAACAACTCAGGAAATTTGTTACTGCATATATCATCACCCCAAGGGTCATGCCATAGAAAACAAGATTTGCCATCATTCAGTGACAGAACAGTGAGTCCTTTGTATTTGTCAACTACCTTAAGCACGTCTCTCCACCAAAAGGTGCCTCTGAATGTGACACTTTGATTAGGCAATCTATGTCTGGTATAGTATTTCTCCCAAACCAGCTAAACCCAAGGGACAGAGACTCTGTTATAAAACTTATGAAGATGCTTCATGAGAAGGCTTTCATTTTGCACTGATATATCCAGAACTCCAAGACCACCTTCATCTTTTGGTAGACAAACAAAAGGCCAAGCTGCTTTGGGGGTTTCCTGCTGTTGATGTCTGACCCTCTCCAAAGACAATGTTTCCTATATTTATCAATTTGCTTAACAACTGTCTTGGGTAAGAGGAAGCTGCACATGGCAAAAGTTGAAAGAGCAGTCAAGATGGCAGATAAGGGATCTCCTTGCCTAACCCTTGTTCTGCAATGGAAAACTTTACCAAGAAGACCATTTAGAATAACAGCAGATGTGCCTGACCAAAGATAGATCTCATCCAATCAAACCACTTTGGTGGGAAACCCTTATGCTCCATAATTTGTAACATGTATTCATGCTCCACTTTGTCAAATGCCTTTTCAAAATCAAGCTTGAGAATAATCAATTCCTTTTTAGATTGATGACACATGTGTAAATATTCTAATGCCCAAGCAATGCAATCCTGTATCGTTCTATGTTTAATAAAACCATACTAGTTCTTGTGAAGAAGGCTTGGCAAAACCTTTTGGAGTCTGTTGGCCAACAACTTAGTAATAATCTTCACTGAAGTGTTAAGAAGAGAAATGGCCTGTAATCCACAATTCTTTGAGCATCATCCTTCTTAGGGACAAGTGTAATGTGGGAACCATTGATGCTTTGTAGGCATAACTGATTATCAAAAAAAATGCCCACATAGATTGTAGAAATCTACCTTTATAATATGCCAATAGTGCTTGATGAAGTCAGTGTTAAAGCCATCTGGCCTGGGTGCCTTGTCACTTGGAAGGGCTTTAACAATAAGATCAATTTCTGCATTAGAAAAGGGGACCACAAGTTCAAATAGATCTGGTCTATTATTGAAGTGAGCAGCCAGGTCAAAACCCATGGAGGTGTAAGAGCTCATTCCCAACCTATCCTTGAAAGAGAGCCAAATCAGATTGGCCTTGTTAGCATGGGTGACTACCAGTGCACCATCATCATCGATAAGTTGGGAAATAAAGTTCCTCTTGTACTTAACAGTTGCTTGGGTATGGACAAACTTTGTACTGGCATCCCCAAGTGTAGCCCACTTAATAGCTCCTCTTTATTTCCAGTATGCCTTTTG
The DNA here is from genome assembly GCA_038087645.1 of Saccharum hybrid cultivar R570. Lineage (NCBI taxonomy): Eukaryota > Viridiplantae > Streptophyta > Magnoliopsida > Poales > Poaceae > Saccharum > Saccharum hybrid cultivar. The sequence continues at coordinate 8,030,371 of JAQSUU010000198.1, forward strand.
TTGCTTTAAGAGACTTACTAACTTTGCTTGCAAAATTTTTCTGAAGTTCCACTCAATGAGGCTAAGATCTCTGAATTCTTCTAGTATGTTCATGAAATAGAGAACCAACTTTATATTATGAATGCATTCTTTAAGAGCAGACAATGACTGTTTCCATTGCTTTAGAACCTTTCTTAGGTTTTTAAACTTGGCTGTAATAATCTTTGCAGGGTCAGAGATGAAATGGGGTGCTACCCAGCCTGCTTGAACCTGATAAATGAAGTCATCACGTTGGAGCCAGAAATTTTCAAACCGAAAAATGTTACCTTTAGGAATATCAGTAGCCACTGTCACAAGGCAAGGAACATGATATGATGTTTCCATAGTTAGAGTAGAAACAACAGTATTGGGGTATACAGTAGTCCAACTAGGCGAGGTAAAAAAACCAGCCCAAGCGCTCCAGCAGGGGTGGATGCTGCTTATTCATCCATGTAAATCGTTGACCTCTCAAAGGCAATTCCACCAAACCAAGTGTACTAATAGCATCATTGAAAAGTAGCATTTCAGTAAAATCAGCACCTGGCCTATTGCGATCCTCAGGATTACGATAGAGATTAAAAGCACCGACAAGTAACTAGTCTATATCATGAGGCATGGCAATATTGCTGAGCCATTGAACAAAGGCTCTCTTACCCACTGGTGTACATGGCGCATACACATTTGTTAAAACCCAAGTTGCACTATTTTGAGTGGAAGAAAAAAAGAACTGAAGTGGCATACTCATTCTGAAAGATGAGCTGACCAGAGAACATAGAGCTGTTCCAGATGATCACAGACCCACCAGACGCACCAATAGAAGGCAAACACTCAAAAGTATCAAAAGAAGAGGGACAAAAATTGCGAATGAAAGCAAGGTCAAAAGAGGAGCGCTTAGTTTCTTGAAGGCAGATAATATCACAGAAGCTTTCATTAACGCGGTCTCTAATTGAGTTCCACTTCTTATTGGAGTTTATACCACAGATATTCCAACTAATTATTTTCCACTGTCTTACAACCATGGATAACAAGCAAGCAGACTAAAAACAAAAGAAAGCTCAGGCAGAACTAAGCCGAGCAAAGAGAGGATCACTTCTTGCCCTTCTTCTGGCCTGGGCCATCTTCTAGGCCCTTGCCAGCTTTCTTGGCCTTCTTGTCTTTGGCCTTGGCAACATTGTCTTCTAGGCCTTTGTCATCACTCTTTGGCTTCTTTGCCTTGGCCTTGCCAACAGTGTGCTTCTTGTTGGGCTTTTCTCCAAGCTTGTCCTCAGTCAACAGGTCTGGATCAACTTGACAGAAAGATGTTCCGAGATCACGAACTACAGAGGCAGGTAACAAAGGTGGATCAGAGTTACAACCCAAACAACTATGATCTTTACAAATGGGAGATTTGTAACCTCTTGTGATGGCATGGAGGCGATCACTACGCCTGAGATCAGCCTCAGAGATATGAAAGACTTACCCCTCTTGGCACGAGGAACCACCTTCTCGGCAGTCAAAGAGGGTGAGGGAGTCTAAAGCTGGGGAGCTAACTGCTTCAAGGTGTACTTCGGAGAGGATGGGTTCGGGAAGTTAAGATCAGGAGACCCTGCATCCAGATCATCCTCCAAATCAGTGGAGACAATACCAGAGATTGAGTTCAAAGCATTTTCTAAAACAGGGCAGGTGATTTCAGAGATGATCACTGAAGGCTTAGTTTGGGGAAGGGTGAAGGGAAAGGAATTACCAGATGTAGCATAGCTATTAGCCACGGTAGCCCAACCAGCAGACTGCAAGAATTCTTTAGCCCAGTCAAAGCTTGACTACTTCATCATCAAAAGAGTGAAAAAATTCATCCATTGGGTTGGGATGGCAACTGTTGGGAGTGACTAATCTATCGAGATGAAAAAATACATCCTGATAGTGTTTGGGCTTGGGCCTGATTGTGCCTTGGCCAAATGAACACTTGGATCAACAGGGGGAACAAAGGCCTCCACAAAGCCTAACTGCACATTGTCCATTTGAATTGGTGGCTCAGCAGGCAGGGGCTCATTTGGCGCCAGATCGTCAAAAACATCCAAATCTTCCAGAGGCACTTCCTCTACCATCAGTGGCTACAGGTTCTGCATATTTGGAAAAGCAATCATTTCTACTTCTGCAAGGTCATCTATCAGAGGGGGCATCACAGTCTCTTCTTTAGAGTGTTCAGCAAGATCATCCATAGCCAAAACCTGGCCAGCTTCCTGCTGTGGTGGCAACTCAACCTGAAAACCCAGGGCTTGAATGATCTCCTCCACTGGGTCAACAACAACATTTTCAGCAGCCTGAACATGCAGAGGAACCAAATCAGGAGCATTGTCTTCTGGTGGTTGTTCAGCAGCTTGTGGCCAAACACCCCAACCCATAGCTACTAGGTGATCTAGATTTGGCATTGGAGGGATGTTGTTCTCAGGGGAAGGTGGCGGGCCATGACCCATCTGACCAAAGCCATGAAAATGAAAATCATAAGGGTCAAAGTCATCATCATCAGGGGGAAACTGTTCATCTGCAGGAGCACCTCATAGCATCCTTGCTTGTAAGATTTCAGTCTGCACACTCCAACTTGGGGACTCAAAGTTTAACCCTTCAGTGAACACAAAGAACCAGGGTATATCCTCCAAGTTTGTCACCCTGACCTTAACAACTGCCCTAGACTGATAGAAAAGGTCCTCTTCCCAAATGAGCAGTCGACCAAAAGAGGAAACAACCTTGTCAAGAAGGGGTTGCGTCCAAAGATCAAGGTTGAGCCCCAACAGCATGATCCAAACTTCATGTGACATGATGGCAGTACGGTTGTTCCATGCCTGATTATGAGCCACAAAGGAAATAGTCCCATACCAATGAGCATATCACGTTGGAAGATGTAGTTGAAATGAATGTACGCTTGGCCCAAAGGGCAGGGTTGCAAGGAGTTGAACCCAATACCTCTGTCGCGTAGGAAGTCCTGAATGATGTTGTGGATGGCCATGAAGTTGATCGGGCCTTGAGGCATCGGCTGCAGGTAGGCGATGGCAAGATCGTTGTTCCGCTGCGGGACATGATCAATGACGACGTGGCACATAATGGGTCGACCATGAACAACCCTCCTCTGAGCTCCCAAAGGCATGAAAGGCTTTGGATCAACCAAGCGAAACACCATGGATTGCTAAGAAGGGGAAGAAGACACTGAAGCGGCTGTGGTTTTCTCTTCCCAAAAAAACATGAAAGACAGAACTAACCGGCGAAATGCCAAGCACCGAAGATGCGAACTCACCGAAAGAAGCGAAAAGGCGAGGAGAAGCAACAGCCGGAGGCGCGGGGACGATCGACACAGAGGGTAGGGTGCCCTCATCGTCGTCGTCGTCGTCAAGAAACTCTGGTGCCGAAATGCTCTAAGTATGGATCCAGGGGATAGTGATAGGTGGCGGTGGGGTAATGGTAGTAAAATGCTTAAACAAAGCACCAAAGGAAGCAAATCGAGGTGGAGTAGGGGCAAGCCCACCAGCCAGAGGCACAGAATTGGACTGGCAACAGGGGTAAACGGGGAAGGGCGAGTCAATCGAGGCGCGAAAAAGCAGCTACTAGAAACATGACCAGGACGAAGACAGACTTGGCACCTGGGCCGATTGCGACACAGGGCTGCACGATGGCCAAAACATAAGCAACGAGAACAAGGCTGGTTGGGCCTATATGGCGCAACAGATACAACAGGAGGCAAAGGCCGCTTTCTAAAAATGCCAGGCACGCTGCTATTAAAGGTAAAGAGACGTTTGGCTTCCTGAGATCTCGAGCCAAACTGAAGGCGTTTGAAAACTGATTGATGACCCAAATCAATGCCCTGAATTGGGGCTGAATTTGAAACCTTAGCTCGAAGTTGGATGCGACCGTTAACAAAGATACTATTGGCACCAGTCACTGGCGGCGCCATCGCCGGCCGAGCAGAACGATTGGGGACGGTGGTCCACTTGGAATCTTCCTCAGCTCACCAATGGCGGAACTCAGAATGGTAATTTGGACCTCCATTATGCCAAAGGTTGAAGAAAACTTAAACTGAGAACACTCAAAAGCACAAAGTTTGTAAATGTGAAAGCCCACCGCCGGTGAGCTCACCGTGAAATGGAAAACACGATCATTCAGGGAGTATAAGCGAAAGGCATGGGCAGCACCACCAATGACTGATTGGAGGATGGCAGCAGCATTCTCCTCAGACAGCCGGAATTTACAACGACCAAAAGAGAGCACCAGATGAAAGCCATGGAAGGGAGAGGATGGATCAAGACAAACCGGGGATCCAAACTTGCGACGAATTTCTGATTCCACCACCCTCCCCGGTCGGAAGTTCAGGCCAGGGAGCTCCATTCTTCTACGATCAGTCGCCGCCTCGCCGGACGGCATCTCAGATCGATGATGATGGTGTTTCGCTTCTAGGACGTATTCGGCAACGGCGATACCTTTGGATATTGTCTCACTATCCGGAAGAGACGGCGATTCAAATTGATTACAACGAGCTGGGTAAAAATCCACATCACACGGCAACGCAAACCTAATCAATAGTTCATGTAGGTTAACCACTCACTTTATTCGGCGGGGAGTCCGAACTGAGCCACAAGGTCCGATTTGTTTTAGTTGCGCTAATAAACTCTTTAGATGCTCTAAGATAACTCAAGGCAACAGAAATAGAACCATGCACCTAAATACATGTTGAGTTTGGGCGTTTAAAATGGGAGTAGATGAGCTAAGTTGCACTTTCAGCACACCATGATCTTATATCGGAGAAAAAACTCTCTCATCCCTCTAGGAAAAAAAGTGGTTAAAGACGAGCTAAACAAGTCATGAAGACATGCTACTCGCTCGAAGTGGGCTTTGGTTGGTGTTGCATCCTTATCCAACGCAACAATCAGAGTGACCTCTCGCTCTCACCCTCCACACATAGGCCGCAGCCGCAGCTGCAAGCAGTCGAAGACGAAAAGAACATCTAATTGTAGCAGGGGTATATAAAGTTGTAGGGTACAGCTAGCAGCTGCTAGTAGAAAGCGAGCCCTTGATCCTGCAGCAAAGGGAAGCTGCTGTCCCAGCCGCAGGCGCCGCCATCGACGTCATCCACCACGTCGTCAAGGTTCCACAGGCTGCCCCACCCCCACGTGGCGCCGCCGTCGAGCTGGTGATCCCCGCTGGACCCGTCCTCGCTCGTCGACGCGCTGACGGCGGAGGTGCAGCTGCCGCCGGGGAGGAGGCAGGAGGAGGAGGTGCAGGCGGAGGCCATTGGGCAGAACTGGAACAGCAGGTCGTCCATGTCCTGCTGCAGCATCTGCAGGTCCTCCTCGTGCTGCTGCGCCAGCGAAACGGCCGCCGGCGCTGCCTCCCTGCTGGCGTCGTCGTCGTCGTCGTCGTGATCGGGCTGTTTCTCCTGCTGCTGATGGTCTTGTCCCTGCAGCAGCAGCTGGCTCTGCATCTCGCGCCGCTGCTTGAGGAACCTCGCCCTGGCGCGCTCGATGTTCTTGGACGGCTTGCCCTTCTTGAAGTGCGTCCGCCAGTAGTTCTTGATCTCGTTGTCCGTTCGACCCGGCAGGCTGCGCGCGATCGTCGACCATCTGTGTTTTATATGATCAGACCAGAACGTTATCAGCTAAACAACCTTGCGGTTATACAAAGAAATTAAGCTGATGATGACCAGCTACCAGCTGATCGGTGAGAAGGGATTATTACGTACCTGTTTCCCCACAGGGCGTGGAGCTCGACTATGATGCTCTCCTCCTGCGGCGTGATCTTGCCTCTCTTCAGGTCGGGCCTCAGGTAGTTCACCCACCGAAGCCGGCAGCTCTTGCCGCTTCGCTTCAGACCTGCACCATGCCCGATCGACGACCAGGGTAAGGCTAAGAGTATATATAAAATAGAATCATGAACCTCTATCTAGCAAGTTGGCAATCGTGTGCAGGAGTATCAGTAGAATCTACTAAATTCCCATGTAATTGGAGGTTTGACTGCATCACCTAGCTGAATAAGCAAATGCAACTTGCAGCTTCAGGTAGGTTGGCGATGGTGAGTTGGTAAAGAAAGGGGAAAAAAAACTGAAGAGACAAGTGACTGTCAGAAGAAACGAGAATAATCAGTAACAGTGTTCATTACCAGTCAGCTTGGCGACAGAATTCCACCTCCCTTCTCCTTGCTGCCTGACGTACTCGACCAGCAGCTTATCTTCCTGAGCCGTCCATGGCCCTTTCCTCCACCCTCCCTCCTCTCTCCCCCAACCAAACTGCCCTTCCATTCCTGTCTCCGTCTCGTCCCCTCTCCTCTCTGTCTACCTCAAGTCAAGAGCGATCGAGCTCGTTAGTCTTTCAACCTCAATGATCTTAGCGAGCTAATCAATCTTTAATCCTCCCGAGTTGTCTCCCCAGCGAGCTAGGTCGTAGTGAGTGAGAAGCTAAGGTGATCGATGCGGCAACGGAGTGAGCCACATATATATCCAGCACGGCCTTCGCTTCGCCAGAGAGGCCACGTCGCTGTCAGGGGCATCCCACTGCCACTACCTCGGGAGGGTGCCGGAGGATGCCTGAAATGCCCTCCGGCGATCGGTGTCGCTGGTAATTTTGGTAAGCTTGTATTGTATACGCTTCTTTTTTCTCGATGGATATGATGACGGATTACCGACTTACCGTAGCATTTTCCTGCCGAAAGCGCAGCCTCGCCGCCTATAGCTAAGCTAGCTTAGCACCTGCGTTGCTGTGTGTTTTTTTCGGTGCTGCGTGGAGTAGCCACGACAGGGACAAAGACAACCCGTGTTTCCTAGCTCGTAGCCAGGCCAGGCCAGGCCAGCGGCCAACGCCATCTAATCTTGATCTGGTGCGGCAGCAACCGGCAAATCCTAGCTAGATCACAACCTTTTTTTTTTTGCTCGCGATTGATGGAGTAATATGGATTGTGTGCAGTGATCTCTGTGAATCGATCGGTCCGTGTCAAATCAAATAATCATACTGCTGATCTAGAAGCTGGACAGGAGAACAGAAATAGTATAGTGCATGTCAACAGTACCGGTCCATTCTTATGAGGCAATCTCACGTAATGACCTTAAAAGGAATCAGCATAGGTCCGTACGGGAGAGCCCTAACGGAGTTGGGCGAGCAGGCAAAGTCACCCTAACCCATGTAAAACCAGAGCCACGGGGGAGAGACGTCCCCAGGGTGCTTCATTAAGAAGTTGAACTTCTCACGTAACTCTAGAAAAACGCCGAATCCGGCTCCACCCATATATACAATGGCATCTGCATCCCCGTGAGATGGGACAACCACAAACATGTACTTTAGTGTGAGATAAACGGGGAAATTTTTTTTACCCTCAAGCATCTGTCCCCGTAGGAAATTGAACTCAGGACCTGAGGGGTGTTGGAACCATCTAACCAGTTAGGCTAGAGAACCTTTGGCACCCTCACCCATCTATGCAACACAACTACTGCAATGGTGCATGGACGAGCAGACAAATAAGGCCGAGCAAGCAAGCACTTGCTACTAGCTTGGTCCCAGCCCAGGTGCTCATTGTGCTGGACTCTGGACCCAGCACACAGTTGACCTGCATGCTTAATTAGCTCGTTTCGATGTGCACGGTATCGCTCTCGTAGTTTGGCAGTTGACTTGGGCTCCCAACTTGCGTTACGGCCTACCATACCCATATACGGACTACATACCAGTCCGTGCTGGTCAAGGTTACATGCACGTGGCCGGCTCGACCGCTCGAGTCTAGTAGACATCAGCCATGTCCGTTTTCACGTGTAAGCCCTTCTTCAGAATTTGATAGTCCACATCAGAATTTGATATAGCAGTGCTCCTGCTAGTTCTTCCAAAAAAAACATCTGAATTCGAAATCACGTCCTCCTTGCGGTCATGAGTAATAATGCAAACCGGACTGCTGAGTTAATATATATAAGGAACTTGTCCAAATAAACCAGTGAAGGTGAATCTTAAAACCGAAAGTTTCTTCCACTGTAATAAATCCCCTCCGATCCAGGCTGGTAATTGACGTGGAGGCACCGGCCGGCAAATCCAGGAGTCGATCGTAATTCCACTGCTAAATCTAAATGGTAGATAGAGTAGAAAGTTGAAGCTCACCAAGCAGCAGGTCGACCGATTCCATCGATCAAGATGAGGTAAAATAATCCAAAATCTGCCCCGCAATCGCGATTCGCGAGGTTTAGCCGGAGCGCCTGCCGCCTAACTCGTTAAACACCTGGCCGCCGCTGCGCGCGTCCCGTCCCGGTGGCTTCAAGCCAGAGCGATATAATTATCCGGGGCGGCGGCCGGGACGCGGTTCGCGGGAGGGAAAAGCGCGCCTCGCCCTCGCTAGTCCGCTAGCGCCGCCGTCGCCATCAAGAAAAAGGCCACACACAGGCCCGCCCGGCTATAGCTCCGGGCGGTGCACGACCACCCTTTTGACCGCGCCACGTCGTCGTCCCCCGCGCGCCCGGCCGCTCGGCGGTCGCCACGTCCGGTCCTCCACGCGCCCCGCCGCGCGTCACCTGGTGGCTGGCTGGTCCCCCCGCGGCGCCCCGGCCTCCCCTGTACCTGTACGGCGACTCGGCGACTCGGCGGGTCGGGCGGGTCTCGCCTCGCCGTCAACACGGCTGCGGGCCGATCGGCCTAACCCCACCCCGCGCCGCAACAGCGCAAAACGAGGTCTGACCCGGGGTCAGCCAGCGAGTCCGCGCTCCGCCACGCCGCTGCGGGCACGAGCTCGACGCGCTAGCGCAAAACGAGCTCTGACCGATCAGTGCGGCGCGCGCTCACTCGGTTTGGGCCCTCCGTTCGTTGCCTACAGCCAGACGGGAGGAGGGGAAGAAAGCGAGAGGAGAGCGCGTGTGCGTACCGTGCCCGTGAGTGGCCGCTGATGTCACGATCTGCGCTTTTCTCAGGATCCATCATCGATCGGAGGGGCTGAGGATTAGCACGGGAGGAAAAGAGCACACAAGGGGACGTACGGCGGACGAATCGGAGGGGTTCCCTCGGCCCTCGAGGCACACACGGCCGGCCGTATGTGCTCGTTCGGTTTCTGGGGTCGTGAGGGACATGATGCGAGAGGAGAAATTAGCTAGCGCTCGCCGGGGCATGAGAGCGATCGATCTGCATTGGCGTTTGCTAGTTGGACATGATGGGCTAGTGACATCTGAACACACCCAGCTAGCACCATGGCCATGGAACAACGTGTTGCACGTTGGACGTGGCGCTCTACAGTACCTGTTTCTTTTTTAATCTTGTTCTACGGCAAATAGGTGCTCCAACTTCAAGCCCGCCAACCCATGCATCATCCTAATGTTCCTAGGATTGACCAAACTTTACAAACCGTGGCGGAGCGTGAAGGGAATTCAAGAGGGGGCTAATGTGGAAATCTCCATTACTTGCTAAGTGCCATCCTTAAGAAATGTCATTTGCTGGAATTACTAGTCTCAACTGAGCCCAATGGTCTTGTCCTAGGCTGTGTAGCTTCAGTGGTCTTGTCCTAGCTTCTGTGAAAGCTCGCAGGCATGGCCGTATGGCATAGCTGAGGCATGAGACTACCCGCACTCATTGACCTCTATATTCATCCTCTATATGTTCTAGTCAGCAAGATTCTCTCTTTTAATTATACTCAATTATAGTGCACCCATCCATCCTCTATATCATCCTCTATCCACTCTATCCACTGTAGGACCCACTTGTCACTTTATTTAAATATATCCATGTGTGATCTAGTTTTGAAGGATTTATTGAGACAAATTTAATGGTGCAATTGAAATTTAATTTAGATTATTTGTTTGTGAGTTATAGCATTTTTTTCCTTTGTTTAGCTAGTGGGGTCCGCCACTATAGAGTATAGAGTAAGCATTGTACCACTCTAAATATAGAGTGAGAGAAAAGATAGAGTATCGTTTTAGAGTATCCAGTACAGTAGTTTTTACTCTATATTCATACTCTAAAGCTTTAGAGTATCGTTTTAGAGTACCCACTACGGATAGTCTGAGGCCCTGCTAGTTACGGACTGGATATGAACTACTACCCCTCCATTAAAAAAGATTCTTAGCCACATTCATATATACTCCCCCGTTCTAAATAAGTGTCGTTCTCGTTTTTCGATGAGTCATATTTTCAATTTTAACCAAATATATATATATATATATATATATATATATATAAATTAATATTTGTAGTATATAATTAGTATCATTATTTGATCGATTGGGCACGACCCACTATGACCTACCTCATCAAATCAAACGAAGTAAGATCATAGCGGTGGACGGGTGGTCCTTCAATCGAACGTTTAACAGCTACTCTTATATTTCCACCAAGAGCATTTGAAGAAAATACAAAAATCGAAAGATCTGGTAAGACTTACTTATCTTAATAAAGAAGAGGGCAGATACATACACAAGAGGCACAGTACGACTCAAGCCTTGCTCGGCAAGGATTACCGATCAAGATGAGAAATCTAAGAGATTACTCACAAATCACGATTATAGAAGCAACAAGAAGAAACAAAAGAAAAAATTAAACTACATCTCTATCACTCCTCTTCTCCATCTTTCTCGCTAGCTAGCATAACAGTTGCTCTCTCCGATGAGCCATTTCACACGCTAGCTAGAGCTGGCCACTGTCACACATGAAGGTGCGTCCCCTTGTACAGCGTGAGGTGCCAGGAGCGTACTCTAGTGGCGGGTTCATGGCGGCCAGAGCTCGAGACAACCATTCTGAAGGGCCAGAGGTTGACAAGGGTAGAAAAAAATATATTTCTCGCATCTTATATCTCTCTTGAAATCTGAGAAATAAATAAAATAATCGGTGTGGTTTGTTACGGCAAAACACACTTTCATAATGGTTGGACAAATTTAAGAGTTGATGGTGTCCATCAGCGTATATCGTGTTTCTCCGATGTTCTTGACCAAAGTTTCTTTTTTTTTTTGGGATGGAACATAAGCTTCATTACTCAAGAGAAATCATTCCAATCAGACTGCAATCAGTGTTGGATTATGTGTATATTAGGCCATGAGGCTAGGCCCATGAGGCCCATGTATGACTACCTATATAGCTACCCTTCTAGGGTTAGCCCAAATCAATAGAGACTCTCATTCTAGCATGGTATCAAGCTAGGGTTTTCCTCCCTTCCCCTGACCCCTGACCCGCCCAGCCGCCGGACCCGTCGCTCCTCCTGGAGCCACTCCTGCTAGCCATGGCTGGCCGTCCACACTCCCATCCTCCTTCTACCTACACCCATTTCCCTCCTCTTCCCTCCCCTTGGTCTCACGTCGTGGATCCCCTCCTCTCTGCTAGCGCCGACGCCCAGCCGCCGCTCCACCCGCACAGCGCCGCCGCTGCCCGGCCTGTGGCCCCTGGCCCACACAGCGCTGCTGGAGTCCGTCCCCCTCCTCCAGGCCTCCCTGCGCCGCCCCTCCCCCTTCCTTCCCACCGCGCGGCGGCCGCTTTCACCGCTGGCGCGGACGCCGGGGGAGCGGGTGGTGGGGACGATGCCCCTGCTGCTGCCGCGCGGGGCTCCTGTGGCCGAAGCTCCCCTTCTGCCGGCTGCGGTTCCTCCTCTGGTGCCTGCAGGAGCAGGACCGGCCACCCTCCAGGCAGCTCTGACCGGCCTCCTGGGTGCGGACGCCGGGGCCGTGGGCGCTGATCATCTTCAAGCCGCCCTGGCTGCCCTCCTGCGCGCCGGCGGACCAACTGCACCTGCTGTCGTGTCCGATGCTGCCACCCTTGCCCGGGCAGCCATGCTGCTGGTGGGGGTCTAGCACAGGGGGTCTTCCCTGCCCCACCGCCGCCGCCACGACTTCATGGCACGGATTCCGACTCCGCACTCGCCGCCGCACTTGTCTCTGCGCGGGCCGCGGCCGCAGCGGGATAGGCCCGTGTCCGTGCGGCCGCCCTAGCCTGGGAGCGCGAGCGCGATGCCGCTGATGCTTTGGCTCGCCAGATCACCGAAGCAGAGCACCTCCTCGCTCACGACATCGGCGCTGCTTCCTCCGGGTCGACGGGCCCCCGCGTCTCCACCACCGCGGTCCTCTGGCACGATCCGGCCGATCCCCTCGTGGCCCAGCTCCACTACTAGGCTGGCGGTGTGCAGAACATCCGTCTGCTCGTCCCGGTTGTGCTCGAGCCCAAGTCCCCCTCCTACGCTCGTTGGCGGGACTTGGTCCTCATCACCCTCCGTCGCTACGCCCTCAACGATCACGTCCTCGCCGATGCCCCTGTCATGGCCCCGACCCCCTCGTGGCTATGCCTTGACAGCATCGTCCTCTCGTGGATCATCGGGATGATCTCCCTCGACCTCCACGATCTCGTTCGCAACTCTGCGGATGCTCGTCAGGCCTGGCTGGCGCTCGAGGGCTAGTTTCTGGGCAACGCCGACGCCCGGGCTCTGAGGCTCGATGCGAGCTTCCGGACCTTCGTCCAGGGTGATCTCTCTGTTGGTGAGTTCTGCCGCATGATGAAGACCATGGCAGACTCCCTCAGTGACCTTAGCTAGCCCGTGGAGGACCGCATCCTCGTCCTCAACGTCCTCCGCGGGCTCAGCGACCGCTACGCCTACCTCCGGACATGGATCACCCGCCAGCGCCCCTTCCCCACCTTCCTCCAGGTCCGTGACGATCTTGTCATGGAGGAGCTGACTCAGGGCCTCCAGCCTGGGTCCACCACTGCCTCGGGTCCCTCGGCTTCCTCGACGGCCCTTGCGGCCACTCCACCATGTCCGCTTGCTCTGTCGCGTCCGTCCGCTACGCCACCGTCGTCCCTTCTGGGTCCTCCTCCCTCTGGGCTGAGCAGGGGTGGGGGGGCCGTGACGGTTGTCGTCGCCGCGGCACTGGGCGTGGGGGGGGCCGTGGTGGTGGCGGGGGCAACCATGCGCCAACAGCACCACAGGGCACACCATGGCCTTCCTTCCAGAACCCGTGGTCCGGGCGCATCTCTATGTGGCCCTTCCACGCCCCGGCGGCCATGTTCACTGGTACTCCACTTCCTGGCGTCGCCCCTACGTCACTGTGGGCTACACCCTCCGGCAGCTCGCCCGGGATTGCCGGTTGTGATCAGGCGGCCCTGGCCCGTTCGTTCAGCACGATGGGCCTGACACCTCCTGTCGGTCCTGAGTGGATCGCTGATTCGAGAGCCACCTACCACACCACTCCTGATGCTGGTATACTTTCTTCTATACATTCTCCCTCTCTTCTCTCCCTTCGTCCATTATGGTCGCAAATGGTTCTTGTCTTCCTGTCACGTCTGTGGGTACCGCCGGTGCTTATGGCTCCTTTCGTCTTCCTGATGTTCTTGTTGCTCCTTCTATGGTTCACAACCTTCTTTCTATTCGTCGTTTTACAGCTGACAATTCCTGTTCTGTGGAATTTGACTCTTCTGGTCTTACTGTAAAGGATTTGACTTCCCGGCGTCCTCTGCTCCGATGTGACAGCACGGGGCCCCTTTACACTCTTCGCTTCCCGGTGGCGACTTCGTCTTCTTCGCCGTCCATTTTGTCAGCTGCTTTCGCCGCCTCTACTTCCTCTATCACTTAGCACCGGCGTCTCGGCCATCCTGGACGTGAATCCCTGATGCAGCTCAGTCGTAGCTCCGGTCTTCCATGTACTCGAGCTCCTGATGAGCATTTGTGTCATGTGTGCCAATTGGGCCGACATGTTTGTCTTCCTTTTCATAGTTCTTCTTCACATGCGGCCCGCATTTTTGATCTTGTACATTACGACCTATGGACCTCTTCTGTTATCAGTATTTCTGGTTATAAGTACTATCTTGTGGTGGTCGATGATTTCTCTCATTACTCGTCGACCTTTCCCCTGCGTGCGAAGTCTGACACTTTTTCCACGCTTCTTCATTTCTTCACTTGGGTGTCCACACAGTTCGGCCTCATCATCAAGGCCGTCCAGTGTGACAATGGTCGCGAGTTTGATAACTCCACCTCTCGTGCTTTCTTCCTCTCTCACAGTGTTCAGTTGCGCATGTCTTGCCCATATACCTCCTCACAGAATGGCAAGGCAGAACGCATGATTCGCACCACTAATGACACCGTGCGCACCCTTATGTTTCAGGCGTCTCTCCCTACTCGCTTCTGGGTGGAGAGACTGCACACCTCCACCTACCTCCTCAACCGTCTTCCTTCCGCTGCCTGTCCCGCTCCTACGCCTCACCACGCTCTTTTCGGTACCCCTCTTCGGTATGATCACCTTCGAGTCTTCGGATGCGCGTGTTACCCCAACACTGCTGCCACTTCTTCCCATAACCTGGACCCCCGTTCGACTCTCTGTGTTTTCCTCGGGTACTCCTCTGATCACAAGGGGTACCGGTGTTTTGATCTTTCCTCCCGATGGGTTCTCATCTCTCGCCATGTGGTGTTTGATGAGTCCGTTTTTCTCTTCTCCAGCACACCCATCACCACTCCGGCTCCTGATGATCCCTCCTCTCTTTTTCCCACTGACACGGTGGTCCAGCCACCTTTTCCGTTGTCTCCTGCAGGTACTGCTTCACCACCCTCCTTGCGGGGCACCTGTCCCGGCTCCTCGGCTGGTCCAGCCACGTCGTCCTCTGGCACGGCACCAACCTCTCCGTTCGGCACAGACCCGGGGACCTCGTCCCCCGCTCCTGCCCCGGGGGGCCATGCCCGACACCTCCTTCGCGGTTCGCTGCGCCAGTACGGGTGTACCAGCGCAGGCCGCGGCCGCCGCCACTCGCGGTCTCTTCTCCACCGTGGACACCGACTCCACCGCCGCAGTCCCCGCCGGTCCGTGACCCACCACCGGCCTACCACCCACCGCTTCTTCACCGACACCCGCGGCATGTTCACCCGATGGTGACACGGCACGCGGCTGGCACACTGCCACCCTGGGCCCTTGCGGCATCGACCGGTGACGAGCCGATCTCCCCTGTACCCTCTTCTGTCCGTGATGCCTTGTTGGATCCTCACTGGCGCTGCGCGATGGAAGAGGAGTACGCCGCGCTCCTCGCCAACCAGACGTGGGAGTTGGTGCCCCGGCCGTCGGGCTCCAACATCGTCACCGGCAAGTGGATCTGGACCCACAAGCGCCGAGCTGATGGCACTCTCGAGCGCTACAAGGCTCGTTGGGTCCTCTGGGGCTTCACTTAGCGCCCTGGGGTCGACTATGATGAGACCTTCAGCCCGGTGGTCAAGCTGGCCACAGTCCACACCGTGCTCTCACTGGCGCTTGCTCGGTTATGGCCCGTCCATCAGCTAGATGTCAAGAATGCTTTTCTACACGGCCTGCTCACCGAGACAGTGTACTGCAGTCAGCCGGCGGGGTTCATCGATTCCTCCCGTCCTGACATGGTCTGCCGACTCAACAGGTCTCTCTACGGCCTCAAGCAGGCACTCCGGGCGTGGAACCATCGGTTTGCTGCTTTCCTGCTAACACTGGTGTTTGTGGAGGTTAAGTCTGATATATCTCTGTTTCTCTATCACCATGGAGCTGACACTGCGTACCTGCTGCTCTATGTTGATGACATTGTCCTCACAGCCTCCAGTGAGCCACTTCTCCACCGCATCATTGCCGCTCTTCAGCAGGAGTTTATGAAGGATCTGGGTGTGCTCCACCATTTCCTCGGGGTCACTGTTGAGACTCATTCTGCCAGGTTACTTCTTCACCAGCGGCAGTATACTCGAGATATCCTGGAGCGGGCTGGGATGACTGACTGCAACCCCTGCTCCACTCCGGTTGATACTCAGGGCAAGTTGTCAGAGGCTGAGGGCCCTCCAGTGTCAGATCCCACTGCATACCGGAGTCTTGCTGGTGTCCTTCAGTACCTCACCTTCACCCGACCGGACATCACCTATGCAGTTCAGCAGATCTGCCTTCACATGCATGATCTCCGGGAGCCTCACCTCACTGCTCTCAAGCGCCTCCTCCGCTACCTCCGGGGCACGATCGACTACGGCCTACTCCTTCACCGGTCCTCCTCGGCTGAGCTCGTTGTCTACACTGACGCCGACTGGGCAGGGTGTCTGGACACCCGGCGCTCCACCTCCGGCTACGCTGTCTTCTTGGGCGGCAACCTGGTGTCTTGGTCGTCTAAGCGCCAGCCGGTGGTCTCCCGGTCCAGTGCCGAAGCGGAGTACCGCGCTGTTGCTAACGGCGTGGCTGAGGCCTCCTGGCTCCGGCAGCTCCTCGCCGAGCTCCATACTCCGCCCTCCCGGAGCACGCTGATCTACTGCGACAATGTCAGTGCAGTCTATCTCTCCACCAACCCCATCCAACACCAGCGGACGAAGCACGTGGAGATCGACCTCCATTTTGTCCGGGATCGGGTCGCCCTCGGCGAGGTGCGGGTCCTTCATGTTCCGACCACCTCTCAGTTTGTGGACATCTTCACCAAAGGCCTCCTGTCCACGACCTTCACCGAGTTTCGCTCCAGCCTCAACATCACCAGTGGCTAGTTGCGTCTGTGGGGGGCTTGTGTGTGTTCTTTCTTCTTTCGTGTCCAGTCTGGAACTCCGCTGCGCCGGTAGTTCAGACTGCGGAGGGGTGTTGGATTATGTGTATATTAGGCCCATGAGGCTAGGCCCATGAGGCCCATGTATGGCTACCTATATAGCTACCCTTCTAGGGTTAGCCCAAATCAATAGAGACTCTCATTCTAGCAAGCAGCGCTGCAGGAAGCTAGGGGGCAGGGGCAAACATGAGTATCTAGAGAAGAAGATGCAAAATGGACACAAGAGTGTGTTGCGAAATTTGCCTCCCGAAGCTAACTCCTCTATCTCGTTCAAAATTGTTGAAATTTCAGATAGTTGCTTGGTCGTGTTCTTCCACAGCGAGACCACCTCTTGAGCATCGGATTCCGCTGCGATGTGTTCTCCGGTTCCTGCCGGGATGAGGTTAGTCTTGTGCTCCATGTTTTAGTTGCGAACATACTGAAGTAAGATAGACAAGTAACTAAAAAGTCGTTTTCAACAAAACTGGGATGACAACTTATCACTTTGAAACGTGCCAAAATTATTAAAACTATGGAAAGAAGGGTAATTAAAGAAGCAAGTGGCTCACATAACCAAACATTGATGGCAAACGTGCGTTGCCTTTCTGTAATGATTTGAAAAAGGAAATTAAAGTAAGCTTTTCTCAAGGGGAATACTAGGAAGGAACGAAAGCTGCCTGCAGTAATTAACTTGTGTGCTGTGTGATTGTGTCACACGTGTGAGTTGTAACACTGTTGTTGGAAGGAATAGCTAAAAAGACTTTGTGGTAGACTCCACACACCAGACTACTATAGATTGCAAGCATGTTAGGGCATGCAATCCAGCAGTTGACGTCTGAGGACCGACAAGCAGACTTTCTCATCAGAGATAAAGAGATAGACCAATAAAAAGTTCGTTAATGTCTCCATGGAAGACAGTGATTTCAGAGCAACAAGCACACATGGGAAGACTGCCATTATTCTGCCAATGCACGTAGCGTAGTCGCGGTTAAAGACGTGTCGATGCCCTGGATCAACGTGCTTCCGTATATAAAGTTACGTTGGGCCGGCGGAAATCGTACGCGGTTATCGGCAACATAAATCCTTTTAATTTGTAGGCTGCCAAACCAGGGTTAGCCTATACAATTAACATTTGACGCCTGCGTGCCGGAACGACGCATGAGTTTGATGTTTGTGGCAGTACGCCGTCTAGTACGGTGATATAGTCAAATGGAGTGATCTGATCTGATCTTCCTCACACGGTTTGAACAGTGATTAGAGGGATTGGAGCGTATATGATGTTGCGTTAATGGCCAACTCGCTGGGGTACACATTGCTTTTGTGAAAACGGTACGTGAATCGTGAAGCACTGAAGCTTTTTGGACCGCCGCCGTCGACTTGGAATGGAAGGACCAACTATAGTACCCCAGTTTTTAATATAACACGTGTGTCGTTGCGCGCATTGGTCGGGGGACAGGATATTTTTCAAGACATTGGCAGACGTCACTGCACACATGTGTTCTCTGAAATCTGATTGCTGCAGTACAAGGATCATTAATTTGCTAAGGGTGTGTTTAGTTGGGGAAAATTGGGTGAAAAGTCACTGTAGCACTTTTCGTTGTTATTTGGTAAAATTTGTCTAACCATGGACTAACTAGACTCAAAAGATTCGTCTCGACATTTACAGACAAACTATGTAATTAGCTATTTTTTTACATACATTTAATGCTCCATGCATGCGTTCAAAGATTCGATGTGATGGGTGGAAGAGGAAATATTTTGGGTTTGCATGGGAAGTAAACGGGGCCTAAAGTATAAGGTGGACTGGAATGTCCGATGAGATCTTGTGGTGGCAGGTCATCGCAGCACTGCAGGTCATAACAGCTTGTTCGTTCGAGCTTATCAGCGGAATCAGCAGCCATCCAGCAGTGTTTTTCTCTTACAACAAATCAGCGAACAGTACTTTCAGCCACAATAAACCAGCGAAACGAACAGGCTGCTCGCTGTGGGAGAAGGAGAACAGTAGTCCAGTGCTCGACTCGATAGTGTTGGTTATTATTCTTTTTTACTACTAGAGGCTAGACTTCACTTAATAATAATTACTCCGTATTATCGGAGGGTGACTTCGTCACACGGCACGGTCATGCATGCCGTGGAGTCTTCTGCCGACGGATCGATCCCTCCATGACGTTGCTAGATCGCTTCCTGCTATAGCGACCACATGTTGCTGCTATAGCGAAACTGCGCGGCCGGCGAAAGCGCACTCAGTCTCAGTGTCACGTACATTATTCCGAGCAACGTACGTACTACGTCGAATTGTTATGTCCCGGCGACCGGCGCGGCGATGATGCTCTGCTCCCCCGCGCGCCCACCTGCCGGCGGTCCCCCCGCCACACGGCTGTACGACGGCGCCGGAGGCCGGAGGAGCATATCTATCCATCCCACCACGCCGCTGCCGTCGCTTGTAGTCGATTGCTCACTTGGGATGATCTCTCACCGGCCGCTCGGTGCGCTCTAGTAAAGTGTAAAGCAAAGCTTCGCCCGTTCGCCGGACGCTTTCGTACGGGAGAGAGGAGTATAAACTAGCGCGGCGTTCGTGATAGGAGCGCGCGTGGGCGCGGCCGGCCAGCCGGCGACAGGTGTCCGGCACGGGGGATTGTTAAATGGCGAGGCGCACAAGAGCCGGCCGGCCTCCGATAGATCTGATCCGCACCGGAAAGGGAAGCTCGAATGCGGCATATAATTGCCGGGGTATTGATAAATCTGCTGCTACTCCAGCAGGCATTCGTGCAAGCTTTGCTATCTAGGAGTACTAGGCTACAAGCATCTAATCTTACTTATCACTGAGAAAGCGTTTACGAATGATGATTTGTCGTCCGTGCTGCGAGCGAAGCTAGCTCCATGCAGGAAACGGCGAAAGAGACGACGCAGGCTCGCATCTCTGCAACATCCAAATCCAACACCGGATACACGCACCGTTATGAAACTGTATCAGTGAATCATTAGAAACAGTACTACCTTTTCTTTAGCAAATCAGGGGCAGGTGCAAAGTGAGGTCTGAAACATGCATGGCCTGAACAATTGGCAGGCCCCATGGAGTAGAGCTCCGAGGGTTGACATTCTGGTTGCTGAAGTGAAGAGACACAAAATTCTCGTCAACAGAGCTCATATCAATTTGGAAAACGGTCTATATACACATCTCCGAGAGCCTTCTGGATGAACGAATCTTGACACCTATAGCAAACTGTTGGCAGCCATATAAGCGACCTATACAATACAACTAACAAATATTCCGATCTACTCACGTTGGAATGCAGTGGGAAACAGCACAAACAAGGGATTCCAACTAGGAGCGTATGAAAGCATTAAAAAATGGAATTTCGTAGAGTAGTCGCCATCCAAGAATCCCTAGATCTTGTTTTGCTTAAAATAGAAGCTAGAATCCGGAAGCAGACACAGATCGTGTGCCCCGTCATGGGTACAGAGAAGATTTTTGTTAACAAAGAATAACAATGATAATGCTCTAGGTGCCAATTAACGATAGCGACTTAGAAAGGGACCCTGTAAGTCTAAGTCATGAACAATTTCGTGATTAAATGTTTATATTACGTACTAATGGCTCGAAACAAAATTGTGTAGGGCCGCCAAGAGCATCTACCACGCATGGTTATCTACACAATTATTATCACGCATATATATTGGTATATACAAGCTACATGTTTTTTATGTTCTGATGAAGCCCAAATCTTCCTAGCCCAGTCTATTAGATCCATGAGGCCATGACTTTGAGTGGAAACGTAACTTTGGCCCCACACGAACCATACAGATCTGATTTCCTTAAAGTGACATGAAACCTTGCTTCGCTAAATTGGTTGCCCTAGGAAACGTAATTTGGGCCCACGAAACACACATACTGTATCTAATTAGGCCCATCGGGGAAAAGTTAGCGTCAGAGGTTAGTCGGCTACAGTAGCCCGAGTTTTTTTTTTAACCTCGGCTCAGCGGCCTTTCAATTAACAGCATGCTCAATCAAATCATGAGCAACCAGGTTTGTACTACAGTAGCCCGAGTTAGTGCAGAGCCATCGCGGCAAGTGTAACTTTTCTTTATCCAAACCTAAGGCCGGACGAAAAACTCGAAGCTCGTTAGCTCGCTCGGCTCGTGGCTAGCTCGGCTCGGCTCGTTACCATAACGAGCCGAGCCGAGCCAAGATTTTAGCTCGTTAGCTATAACGAGCCAACTCGAGCTAGCTCGCGAGCGGCTCGCGAGCCAAACGAGCCATAGTTTTAGGGTAAAAGTTCGGCTGGGCAATCGGTTTTAACCGACGTTTCGGTTTGGTTAATTCGGTTGTCAAAAATTTCGGTTTACACAAACTAGCGACCGATCGGTTGGTTAGAAAATCAAGAACCGACGAGTTCGGTTTCGGTTTTTTTGTTCGGTTTTTCGGTTATAACCGAACAAACCGATGGAAGATTATAACACACTTGAGAAACATGCGAATCGGCAAATCAGCGTTGAGCCGTTGACGCCAGGGAAAAGCAAATCAGCAAATCGGCGCATGAACAGTTCACTTTAATAGGCAACAAGCATTCACGCCAGGAAGAAGCAAGCAAGCAGAGAGAGTAGCAAGCATTCATACAGGTCTGCGAACGCGTTCCTCCGCTGCAGCCGCTCCCCGGACGGATCTGCAGACGCGCCACTGCACCGCAGCTGCCTTGCCGCCTCCAACTGGCATCCGCGCGAACGCCCGCGCGGCAGCGCCGGGCCACCGCTGCTGGCCTGCCTCGGCGCCTCCACCTCCCGTCCGGTGTCGCGCCGCAGCTGCCTTGCCGCCTCCAACTGGCGTCCGCGCGAACGCCCGCGCGGCAGCGCCGGTCCGCCGCTGCTGGCCTGCCTCGGCGCCTCCACCTCCCGTCCGGCGTCGCGCCGCCGCCGCTGGCCTGGCGGGTGCGCCGCCGCCTCGAACTCCGAAGGGCGAAGGATTGGGTGGGTGCGGCTGGGAGCCTGGGAGTAGCGTACTTTTGTTTTTTCTGGAGAAACTGGGAGTGGTGCGTACATGTGTGAGGCCGGCGGGGGCTAAGGTGTATTGGTGGGCCGTAACTGGTGGGCTTGCTACGACGCTGCTGCGGACTTCTTCGCCTTGCGAACTAAGCATCGGTTCTTCGGTGAATCGGTTTGGCTGGAGATAAGAACCGTAGCCGAAGCCGAAGACCGAAGTTCACGAAATAGGAAACCGAAATCGAACCGAAAAACCGAAAAACCGACAGTTCGGTTCGGTTTCGGTTCGGTTTGGTTCGGTTTCCGGTTTTCGGTGAAAATGTGCCCAGGCTGAGTAAAAGTCATCATAACTTATATTATGTTTGTATTACTTCATGTCTTGCACTCTGCAAATGGTTGATATGTTAGCTCAAACGAATATTTTATTTAATTTAAAGCTATTAGATATATTATTTTTGTATTATTACTATTTTTATGCTTTTGATAAATGCAAATATTAAATTTTGTATATTTTTTATAAGGAAAAAGTCTAATTGAACCCCCAACTATTGGGGGTGGTCTACTTTACTCCCTAAACTATGAAACGGTCTAATTTACCCCCTGAACTTTGCAAAACCGGCCAAATCACCCCCTCGAGCGGTTTTGGGCGGTGGTTTTGCTACAGTAACAACGGTTTTGCTACAGTAACATCGGTTTTGTCTTTTCCTTTTTTATTTATTTCGTTTGAATCTTTGAAAAATCATAGTAAATCACAGAAAAATCATAAAATGGAAAATCTAATTTTGTTGGACTCTACATGAGTAGATCTACACAGTGAACTTATAATATAGTATGCTTTAGTACAAAGTTTTGTTGTATAAATTATTCAAATTAATTACAGAAAAAAATATATCAAAATTTGCAGCAAAAAACTTTGTACTAAAGCATACTATATTATAAGTTCACTGTGTAGATCTACTCATCTGGAGTCCAACAAAATTGGATTTTCTATTTTATGATTTTTCTGTGATTTACTATGTTTTTTCAAAGATTCAGACGAAATAAATAAAAAAGAAAAAGACAAAAACCACTTTTACTGTAGCAAACCGCTGTTACTGTAGCAAACCGCCGCCCAAACCACTCGAGGGGGTGATTTGGCCGGTTTTGCAAAGTTCAGGGGGTAAATTAGACCGTTTCATAGTTTGGGGGTAAAGTAGACAACCCCCAATAGTTGGGGGGTCAAGTAGACTTTTTTCTTTTTTATAACTGGCTCGCGAGCCTAACGAGCCAGCTCGAGCTTTTAACGAGCTGAGCCGAGCTGGCTTTCTGGCTCGTTAAGATAACGAGCAGATCCGAGCTAGCTCGTTATCCTAACGAGCCATAACGAGCCGAACCGAGCCGAGCCGAGCTGGCTCGTTATCCAGCCTTATCCAAACCTAAGTATTTAAATGTTTCTCAAAAAAAAAACTTAAGTAATTAAATAGAATACATTCAACAAATTCTACACACCTATAGTCTCAATTATGTAAGCGCCGACTTAAAAATTCAATTTTTTTAATTTCTCGTTCAAACATTAATAAAAAGAACATTTAATCTATATTAGAATCCATTTTTTTCACCCAACAATGTTTCCTCTTGCTAATAGCAGCACTATTTCTTCTAGATAATCATAGAGACAGTGTCTGTCGACAGCAAGGCGGTTATAACCACTTCGTCAACCTTGAGATGTATAGTATCAGCTTAGACTTTCACATGTGCTCACAGTCATCGAGGTAAGGTTTGTGTTTGTGTGTCTTTGAAGTGAGTATACGTGCGTGTGAACTTCTGTGTTTGTACTATCTAATTTGTAAAAAAAAACTATCTATCAAAATACTGGTCACTTGTCACTGCACTTGTAGTCCTGGGAGGACCCTATGCATCCAGATTTGATGCTAAGCACTGTGACACGCTCAAAGTTGTGAGACGTCGAAAAGAAATTTAGTGGGAACAATCCTTATTTATAGCCATAGGGCAGCTGTACACACCTATTACATATTGATTCACGACATCGACATGTGTATATGTACAATCATGTAATATATGAGACTACTGTATAAATTTAGGAGAAGTTATGTCATGCTCTCTCGTATACGTGATAATTCGTATGAACACAGGACTTGATTAGTGCTAATGCCCTACGGCTGCCCATGGACAGACACACTATTTTTCTCCGTGAATATGCACTTGCTCGCGATCCGCGCCATGTACGTTCCGGTCCTTTACAGCTTGAAGGACAACACTCACCGCCATGGCGCCATGCATTGCACGATTGCAGTGCGCGCGTGGATCATTCATCGAGGTTGTGCCCACTGGCGGAGCGTCATGGGAACCATAGTGGGCCATGGCCCCCCCTTGGCTCTGGAAATTTTCAAAGGTCCATATACTGCTCCCAGGTGACGGCCCAGCCCAAGGCCATATGCTCCAGCCAATTCCTCCCAAAGTTGCATTCGCAAGTCAGAGTCTACGCTCGTCCGTAGTCCGGCGGCCGGCGTGCGGCGTCCGCGACCGCGACTCCGAGGTTCGAGTCGCCACTGCAGTGTGCCGGCGTGCGGCGTCCGCGACCGCGACCGCAGCGACCAGGGCGGCCGCCGCCGGCCGGCTGCCGGCGAAGGTCAACCCCGGCCCGGCGGCTCTGCAACCAGCGCAACAGCACAACACCCACGGAACAGAGCTCACCTACAGATACAGGTACGTTCGTTCTTGTTGATTCTTCTTTTTTTTTCTTCCAAATTCCTCGATCTGTAATGTACAGGCTATCCAAATTCTTCAAATTCTTTTTTGAGATAATTTAGATGTTTGCTGTTTGTTTTGCCCTAAGCCCTAAATTGCACAGTACATACTAAGAACTATTTTGCAATTTTATAGGTACAAATGGGTGTCCAAAAACCCATTTATTCATTTTATAAAAGGAGTGATGAACCCATTGTGGAGCAACCTTTGGCTCCAGCTCCAGCTCCAGCTCGAGCTCCCTTAATTGAATTGGAACAAAGGCAAGATGAAGAACAAGCAGATAGACATGAACCTATTGTATTTCGAGGAATTGAATTCCTACAGCGAGATCCAGCATTACGCTCACAAATTTGGGAGTATCCAAGTAACCAGCAAGATGAAGTACAACGAGCATACTTGAAGCTAGGTCCTATGCAGCCCAAACTGAGGAAGTATATGGGTTTTGGACCAAAAGGGCATAAACGTCGTTTCCAACACAACTGGTTCAGTCAATTTCCATCTTGGTTGGAGTACTCTGAGAGCACAGGCTGTGCATATTGCCTTCTTTGCTTTGTGGCCAGCAAAAATATAAAGAAAAGAAGTGGCTTTGATGTCTTCACAACACAAGGTTTCAACAATTATAAGAAAGTCCATGCTGGCAAAAAATGTTCCTTCTTGATTCATATAGGATCTGATCCTTCCTCAACACACAACAATGCAGTTATAGAATGTCAAAATCTTTTGAATCAGCCCAACCATATAGATAATATTATAGAGGTGGCAAGCAATCGAGAGAAAGAAAAAAATCGTCTAAGGCTGAAAACATCTATTGCATCTGTCAAGTGGTTAGCATTTCAAGCTTGTTAGCTATTGATGAAATTGAGACAGGCACTGGAGCAAATCAAATCCGCTCTTTGAAACGTCCAGGGGAGACTAGGTGGGGCTCACACTTAGGTTCTATTTCTAGCCTCATGGACATGTTCAATTCAGTAAGCTCAGTTCTACAAATTATAGCTGCTGATTCATCAGCTGGAGCAAACCGCGCTGATGGAGATACTGCTTTCACCTACCTGACATCTTTTGAGTTTGTATTTATCCTATTAATGATGAGAGAAATAATGGAGATCACTGAACAACTTGGTCAAGCTGTACAGAAGAAAACACAGGACATAGTAAATGCCGTTCGTCTTGTGCAATCAACGAAAATTCTTCTTGAAAAAATGAGATCAGATGATGGCTGGGGAACTTTTATTGACCAAGTTATTGAGTTCTGTATGGTTCATGAAATTAATGTTCCAGACTTTGAAGCAATATACATCTTGCGTGGTGGTCGAGCTCGTCGTCAACCAAATCACTTTACACATGAACACTATTTTCGTGTGGAGATATTTCGGGCAACGATTGACACTCAGCTGGCCGAATTAAACCTGAAGTTCAATGAGAAGGTGATGGGTCTTTTGTCTATCTGTGCTACACTAATACCAAAAAATAGATTTGCACCTTTCAATGCTAGTGAGATATGCAAAATGGTTGAGAAGTAGATTTCAGCCAACAAGACAGGCTTGGATTAGAGTCTCAGCTGAAACATTTTGTTGTTGATGCTTCCAGTAGTGAAGATTTGAAAAATATTGCAACCATAGCTGAGTTATGTCGATGCCTTGTTGACACAAGACGCCACATGAATTTTAACATGATCGATAGATTGCTTCGACTGCTTCTTACTCTCCCTGTTTCAACAGCCAGTGCTGAGCGTGTTTTTTCTATATTGAAGATCACTAAGACAAGGCTGCGCAATAAGATGGAAGATGAATTTCTTGCTAACAGCATGTTAGTACACATAGAAGGTGAAATTGCAAGAGGCTACAGTTATGAAGACATAATTGCTGATTTCCAATCTCGAAAGAAAAGGAGAGTGGACTTTTGACAAGCATCAATTCTATAGGCTAATGTATTTTGGTGTTTGTATATATGTTCAGATATATATAATATTAATTAGTTTGGTACTGTGATGTCTCCATAGACAAATAGACCAAGGTCACTTGTATTTTGTGAACTATGACCTAGCTAATTATATGTACAAAGACTAATTTCTCTATGATCTATGTATATATGGTTTGAATTGGCAAATTGGCCCCCCCTGTGCTTTGGTTCAGGCTTCGCCACTGGTTGTGCCATGAAGAGCGTTAACTGGGAAACTGCCGCCGCCCCTGGCTCGTTGCCCACGTCCTCGCCCGCCCTCGCCACGGGCAGGCCACGCGCACGCTCCCACTCCCCACCAATCCACAGAGCGCGCGCGCGCGCGCAATCAAACTACAACCGGCGACGCGACGCGACGCGACCCAGCAGCAGGTCATAGTACAACCGTGCCAGCCTGCAAGCCCCTCTAAAACGCGGCCGCACCTGCAGTTCCAATCCATTCCATCCCACGCAACACCAAGCGCGCGAGAGCACCAAGCCACTCCCCCGAACCAGAGGCTCAATCCTTCTCGACCTCGTCGCTCTCACCGTGAGAGCACACCACTGCTGCAAGTGCAAGCTAGAACCATGGCGGCGGCCGCCGGAAGCTCCCGCGTTCTCCCCGCGCTGATGATCCTCACCGGCGTCTTCTTCCTCCTCCTCGTTGCTCCCGGCGGCGTTGCGGCGGAGGCAGCAGCCGCGCCGCCCGCGGGGCTGGAGTTCCGCGTGGGCGGGCCGCGCGGGTGGCGCGTCCCGGACGCCAACACCAGCTACGACTGGTGGGCCATGAACAACCGCTTCCACGTCGGCGACCACCTCTGTGAGTAGCTAGTAGCCTCAGAACCATTTCACTTTCACCATTCATGATGCGTTGATGCGATGCAAGTGTGTGATACCTGCGTATATATGGTTGATCCGATCCTCTCGCAGATTTCAAGTACGCGAACGACTCGGTGCTCGTGGTGGACCGCCTGGCCTTCGACGCCTGCAACGCCAGCGAGCCGCTGGCCGCGTTCGCCGACGGCGCCACCAGGTTCCGCCTCGACCGCCCGGGCTTCTTCTGCTTCATCAGCGGCGAGGCGGGGCACTGCGAGGAAGGCCAGAGGCTCATCGTGCGCGTCATGGTGCACCCGGCCCTGGCCGCGGCGCCCGGCCCGGCGGCCTCCGCGCCTGTAGCTCCGACACTGGCGGGCCACGGAGGCGGCGGCGGCGGGCGCCCCAGGCCGTCGGGGTGCTCGTGCTCCGACGCATCCTCCGGTGTTGGCACAGCCGTCGCCGCCGCCGCCGGCGTCTCCATCGCGGCGGCAATGGCTACGGTTGTTGGTCTCGTCTTGATGCTCCAGTGATAAGTTTGCTTCATGTGTGTGCAAACTCTCACATACCACTACATACTCCCTTGTTAGATACCCTTGCCTAGTTTTCGGTTTCCATATTGTTTTAGGTTCATGACTCATGTAAGTATTGGTACTGGTAATGTCGTGTCAGACAATTTGTTTTACTGAGTAATCATACGCTGTTTATAGAAGTACCTATATATGTAATGTGGTTCGTTGTCTTCTGCTCTTCTTGTAGTTCTGAACGATGCTGAATTGCTGATCTCTTTTTAGTATCAGAGAATTCCATTATTAGTTCCGTACATATGGATACCGAATGGAAGATGGTTCATTACAACATAACACCAGCCATGGTTGAAATGAAACCGTCACAATCTGTAGTTCTTTGCATCAGATACAAAGATGTCAGCTATCCAAAGTTCCAAACTCTCACATACCACTACGTACTCCCTTGTTAGATACCCTTGCCTAGTTTTCGGTTTCCATATTATTTTAGGTTCATGACTCATGAAGTATTGGTATTAGTAATGTTGTGTCAGAAAATTTGTTTTACTGAGTAATCATATGCTGTTTAGTACCTATATGTGTAATGTGGTTCCTTGTCTTCTGCTCTCTTCTTGTAGTGTCTGAACGATGCTGAATTGCTGACCTCTTTTTAGTATCAGAGTAGGAGTATTACATTAATTCCGTACATATGGATGCCGGATGGCAGATGGTTCATTAATCATTACGTGTACAACACAACACTGTTCAGCCATGGTACAACGTTTTTCTCTCATAATAAATTAGTATCAACCGGCTTATCAGCAGTTATGATTAAAACCGTCACAATCTGTAATTCTTTGCACCAGATACAAATATGGTCAATCTGCCTCTGCTCCAGCCATCTTCCATAGAAATGGTTGATTATTATACAACTTTCCCTAGAAAAACAACCGTAGCGTTAGCACGGGCATTATACTATAAAGTTCTAAAGTACCAGGACCTGGTTCATGATCAACTAGCGGCCAATCTGCCTCTGCTCCAGCCATCCTCGACTACCAGGACCCGGTTCATGGTCTATTATTGTTTTCGAGTCCTGGAAGTGTAGGACGGTAGGAGCAGCCATTTGCATCTGTGTTCCTTTGATTTTTGGCAAATCCTTATATTGAATTCTTTTGTTTTAAAATGGCATTTTAATTGCTATATGA
This sequence comes from Saccharum hybrid cultivar R570, assembly GCA_038087645.1. Classification (NCBI taxonomy): domain Eukaryota; kingdom Viridiplantae; phylum Streptophyta; class Magnoliopsida; order Poales; family Poaceae; genus Saccharum; species Saccharum hybrid cultivar. The sequence goes on from JAQSUU010000198.1 coordinate 8,059,012, forward strand.
CTTTGGGTCCTTAGCTTTGCCTTATTTGTTTGTGCGCTCTTAAAGTTGTTTGTCTATTTGTTAGCAATTTGTGTACTCCTAGATCATATGAAAGGCTGGAATAAAAAAACTACATTTTTAATTAATAAAACATATCCCGAAAAGTCCAAAATCATATAGTCATAGTCTACTGTACTATACTGCATGTAATGTATTTGGCCTCCGTGGCCCTCCCTAAAACGCGCCATGCTCGTCGATGAGCCGCTTGTCCATCTCCATTGCCGTTGTTCCCCGAGCGAACGCCATGCTCGTGCCACAATGGTTCCTGTTCTCGAACGAACAATCTGAGATGCATGCAGGACGATCGATCTACAGCTAGCGTTGCATGACGATATGCACCTGCATTCGCGGACAAACTCCATGGACACCGCCGTCGCCGTCGCGGTGGCTGTCGCCGCCGCCGCCCTCCTCGTGCGGGTTGCCCACGCCGACATCAAGACCACGCCCATCGTGTCCGACGCCAGGCCGATCATCTTCTTCGAGGAGTTTGGCTTCGCGAGCGGCGGCAGGGCCGCGGTCTCCATACGCCGCGCAACGTGGCAGCTCCGGCCGGAGTCACGCCTCACCAGCGTCGACGTCGACTCCAGCCTCATGGGATTCGTGCTCATCGCCGGTGCCCAGTTCCCATGGATCAACAACCAGACACAGTACTACGCCGCCGATCCGGAAGGAGGCGGCGGGTTCTGCCTGCTGACGAGCGACTACGCGCTCCCGTTGCTCCGGCTCAGCGACGTCCCGCCGGGCGGGGTCACCACCACCGTGACCATCGACGTCCCCGACGCGTACGCCGTCGTGTTCAGCAACTGCCAGGGCGGCGTGGAGGTCACCATGGACGTGCGCACCGAGATGTACAACGTGCGCCGCGACGCCTCCGGCGGCGGGGTCATCAGGGACTACCTCCCCGTCGGGCTGCAGCCGCTGCCGGGCATCTACGCGGGCATGGCGGCGGTGTACCTGGCGTTCCTGGCCGGGTGGGTGTGGACGTGCGTCCGGCAGCACGCCACGGCGGAGCGGATCCACGCCGTGATGGGCGCGCTGCTGCTGTTCAAGGCGCTCAAGTCGGCGTGCGCGGCCGAGGACACGTGGTTCATCGAGCGCACCGGCACGTCGCACGGCTGGGACGTCGCGTTCTACGTCTTCGGCTTCTTCAAGGGCGTCCTGCTCTTCACCGTCATCGTCCTCATCGGAACCGGCTGGTCCTTCCTCAAGCCGTACCTGCAGGAGCGCGAGAAGAGCGTGCTGATGATCGTGATCCCGCTGCAAGTGATGGAGAACCTGTTGCTGGTGGTGATCGGCGAGACGGGCCCGACGCGGCGGGGCTGGATCGCGTGGACCCGGGTCTTCATGCTCATCGACGTCATCTGCTGCTGCGCCGTCATCTTCCCCATCATCTGGTCCATCCGGGGCCTGCGCGAGGCCGCCAGGACCGACGGCAAGGCGGCGCGCAACCTCAAGAAGCTCACGCTCTTCAAGCGCTTCTACCTGGTCGTCGTCGGCTACCTCTACTTCACCCGGATCATCGTGTCAGCGTTCCTCGCGCTGCTCAACTACAGGTACCGGTGGGGAGTCGATGTCGCAGTCGAGGGCGCCAGCTTCGCCTTCTACCTGTTCGTCTTCTACAACTTCAAGCCGGAGGAGAAGAACCCGTACTTGTACATCGGCGACGAGGAGGAGGAGGAGGAGGAGGAGGAGGAGGAGGAGGTTGCCGGTGGGCACCTCGAGACGACGGACGACGGGGCTTTCTGAGCTCTGATTCATGGGATGCGGAGCCATCTCCTGCCAAAAAGTTTTTTAGCACGGAGGAGGCCAATTTGCCTGGTACGGAAAGATGGGAAGGGATACAGGGAACTCTCGGAGATGAGTTTTTCTCTTTATTTCTAAAAGACATTGATAGGGAAAGGATACGAGACACTCTTGATATGCTCTTACTTAGCTAGTATTGAATTCGCATAAGGTCTCAAAGTATAAAAATAGATTAGATACGCTTATTTTGTGTCCATAAGAAAATTCGTTCATTTTTCCCAAAGAACGAAATAGTGAAAATGCTCAACAATTCCACTGTGAAAGCACTCCACAGCTTCTTGGGTCTTGCTGGTTTTTTTAGCAAGTTTGGGGAACACTTTTCTCATTATTGCAAAGCTCGTCACCAACCTGCTCACAAGTCTTATAAAAAGAAACTGCTCAAGACTGCTGGCAGTCTATTTCCATCAGCTGGAACCTGTTGATTCAACCTTTGGACATGGTCATTGAAGCCTGAAATGTCTTTGGTAACCCCATCTTCAGAGAGATTGTAATAAGGGAGACACAAGTGCACCGGCACTAGGAGACGTCCGGATGTAGCTCCCACCCAGCGTATAATGTTATCTGATTCCACTCGTCAACAGAAAACGATATCTGATTCTACCCGTCAATAGAAAACGACTACTACACGTCTGCTGCACGCACAGGGGGACCGCCCACACCAGCGCCCGCGCCCTGCTCCACGCATAACCGGGGACTGCCCGCGCCCCTGCCGCCCTCCGCTCCACTTCCTGTGCCCGGCGCTGCGTCACGCTCCATCCGTCTGCTTCCCACGTGCATGCACGGCGCCCCAGCAGCTGCAACAGGCGGGTCCCATTGCAACACGTGTAACACCCGATCTACTTTTGCAACATTCAGATGAAACACTTGCAACATACGTCCAAAACAGCTGAAACTCTTGCAATATACGTCTGAAACACCAGAAAAATATGTGTGTAACCATTGCAAAATATATGCCACATCTAGATGAAACACTTGAAACATACGTTTGAAGCAAATGAAAACACTTGAAACATACGCTTGCAACATACACTTATATCCAACATTCAGATCTAGTTTTGCAACATTCAGATGAAACACTTGCAACATACGTTTGAAACAGATGAAACAATTGGAACACACACTTGAAAGATACGTGTATGGCTCATTGCAACATGTGCAACATCCCGATTTACTTTTGGAACATTGATATAAAGCACTTGCAACATACCTCTGAAACATCTGAAACACGTGAAACATACGTTTGCAACATGCTCTTTCAGTGCAATATCTCCTTGTTGCTTGGGAATGGAGGCTCGTCGGTGCGTGGAGTTCACCAGTGTAGAGCTTGCCGCTCTGGTGGAAACCGTCGCTGAGGGAGCACGCGGTGTGGCAGCCGTGGAGAGGCGCGAGCTGCCACCGGAAACAGGCGAAACCTAGCAGGCAACCAGCCGCTAGGGTTGGAGTAGGCCAGGCGGCGCGATGGACCAGCCACAGTGGCTAGATGTCGTGGTGCAGGTGGGCCACGCGGTGGAGGTAGAGTAGGGAAGACGGGCGGCGCGATGGAGCGGTCGCGGCGGCCGGATGCCGGTGGAGTTGGCCGTGTGGGCAGGATGCAAAACGTAAAAGCACCTTCAACTTTGGAGAGAGAGAGTATGTTTTAATTGTAATCTCTTTTTCTTTTGGGCTTCGGAAGCCTTGTAACTTGTACATTAATATATATAATCAAAAATTTAAGTAGGGGCCTCCCTTGCTGTTCCCTTAGAAAAAACTGCTCAAGAAGGGGACCCTCTTTCTTTGGTTCACCAGACTGCATTTGATAGGCTAATATTTGCTGTGAGCTCTGCGGCTCTGCCCCAGTTATAGTATTATCAAATTTCAACGAGCCATTCTCTCTCAAAACGGATTAGATACGGCGACCACACTTGCCTCGCTTGCTTTCTTTTTTTATTTTATTTTCTAATGTCTTATGTGGAACCCACAATGAAAACCTAAGTTGTGGCATAGCACGAGTTATGTTGGATTCTCACATATGGGCCCTAATTTTTTCTGGCTTCACTCAATGTTGTGGAAGGCCTAATTTCACATCCTTACAATGAACAAAAGGCTAGACCGGTTATTGAATCGATCACATGCTTTTGGTTCACTATTTGGTGGTTCGTCACGTGGTTCAATCTGTTGAACTGGGTTAACAAATTGCCATTGTCGATAAAAGCAACAACTCAAGTGAGATGATCACTAGACGCAACTCCAATGTCCAAACTATAGTAGATCAAAGTTCGATTCCCCTCCACAGCCCTTAGTGATTCTGTGTCTTGTTGGTTCATATTGGGTCAGTTTATAAACTTGTCGAATCAAATTTAGATTTTTCTTTAGTTCAACAAGTAGACCCTGTTATTTTTTTTTACTACGCACCTTATTACTCAAAAGTCAAAACAAGAACAACTAAAATTATTTTTTAGAACTTAATTAGTTGAGTGTGCATGCATAAGGTACATATTATTCTTTAGAACTTAGATGACCGTGCTTGCAAAAGATGATACTAACGTGTACAAGATATCAATCTAGTCATGTCCTAAGTCTAATCTCATGAACTTCAAGCAAGTTTTTTTTATAAAAATCTACTAACATCGTCTACAAGTTCAAATAAATGTACTATCAGGATATATTTTATGAAAAAAATAATAAAACTAATTTGAGATCATGTTTTTTCTATAACTTGATTAAATTTGGAGAATTTTGGTTTACAACAAAAGTAAAGCAAAATATAATTTGAAACGGAGGCACTACGTTGTTAAATCATGGACTAATTAGGTTCCCGTCATTAGCCCATGTTTACTGTAGCACCACATTATCAAATCATGAACTAAGTATGCTTAAAAAATTCCTCTCGCAAAGTAGTCGCAATCTGTGTAATTAGTTATTTTTAGTCTATATTTAATACTCCATACATATGTCAAACATCCAATGTGATAGTGACTAAATTTTAGTTGGAGAAACTAAACAAGATCTGAATATCCAGAGCATGGACTCTTTAATTTAGATGTGTCACATTTGGTTATATTGATCCACTAATTATGACTTATCGAATACTTTATGCAAATAAAGATTACAATTAACTAACAGGGTGTTGGAACCCTGTTAACATTGCACCAATTACAGAAAATTGACTAACTCAAACACCGCCAAGAGTCCATGCTGACATAGCTCATCCAACCATCCTTCTATGCTGTCCATTTGTACTTGAGGGGTTTCACCCTTTTCACCCACTGGCATTGTCGGAATCTGTGGAATGAAATCAGGTGGGGGGCCTTTTGATCCCCCGTCATTTGCCAAAAAAAGTCTTGAATAATAACTAAACGACGAGAATGTTTTGAGAACCAACAAAACAACATGATCAAGTTAATCTTGGCACTATTTGGATACGCTTTTTGTGACGACGCAGTATGGCAGCAGAGCCACGGTTGGAGAGCCGCGGTACGAGAAATCAGACTCCTTGTTTATTCTTGTGATGGTTGAGTCTTGCACGGTCAAAACAGAAAAGGTACAAGAAAGCTAAGACGTGTTGTATTAAACATTTTCTCTACCTTAAAACAAAGATGCGTAAACTTTGTGCGTGTTCGAGAAAAAAAGTACAAGAAATTGGACTCTTTGTTCATTCTTGCAGTGTGTCTTGCGCGTGAAAAGAATCATCCATACCACGAGACTTGACGGGATGTTTTTTTATTCTCATAGGGGGGCACCTGAAAGCCCAAGTTTGGTTTTGGTAATTAATGACACCAAGTTGCTAATGCTATTGTATCAAGTGTGATTAAGCTAGGCATAAGCAACATGTGATGGAGGTAGAAATGGCATGGAGAGATAGCCACAAGACCACATGATTTGGTGCATGAAATGATGAGCAAGATCATGGTGGAGACGCACATAATATGATGGACATGATGATCAAGTGGAAGAGAAGGATCTAAGAGCGCAAGGCAAAGGTATAACTATAGGGTTTTCTTTTTTGCCGGTCTAAGTTGAGTAGAGAAGTGATTGACCGGGTTTAGGATACATAGCCGACTATCAAGAGGGGAAATCACGGTTAGCTCGGGAATCAAGTGCCACTAGATCAATGTCTTGAACATATGCATTTAGGATCTAGTAAAAGAGCTAACATAACGCCTTGGAAAATGTTTGTGAAATGCTAACACACATGCACATGGTGGTGTACACTTGGTGGTGTTAGCACTTTTGCGAAGGCGGTGGAGTTTAAACGGTGGAGAGGGGTTTGGGTTCCTCTCTCCCTCCCGCCGAGCTTGCGAGGCGGGATTCAGCGCTTTTTGGAGAAGTGAAATGCCTATTTTCTATTGCGCCGGAAGTCGGAAAAGAAACGGAGGTCACTGCGTTGACCGGACGCTGCACCGGACGCGGTCTCGGTTTGACCGGACGCGTCCGGTCAGTTCAACGCGGCTCGGTGCTGCTAGGGTTTGTGACCGGACGCGGGTCTGGCCTGACCAGCGCGTCCGGTCAGTTCAACTGGGCGTAAAAAGTTAAGCGCGTGACCGGCGCGTCCGATGCCTCACGGGACCGGAGCGTCCGGTCATGCGTCCAGAGAGGCCGAGCGCAGCGAAGCGCGATCGGACGCGGCTGGCGCGTCGGGTGCTTACTGGAACGCGACCGGACGCTGGCACTGTCGCGTCCGGTCGATCGAAGGAGCGCGTCCGGTCAGGGCAACGGCTAGTTCTGACGCGCACTGTTCACGGTTGTCGTGTAGTGACCGGACGCGTCCGGTCACCCTGACCGGAGCGTCCGGTCAGCGCGATTTGAACTGCCTCGTCCGGTAACGGCTAGCTGCGTACCCCTTCATTATAAATAGACATTGGCCGGGGTTTGAGGGTAGGCTTGCACATTTTGAGACCTAGAGACACCCTTTGAGCTAGAGAACAACCCCTCCACTCATCTCTTTGATTGATTGCACATCTTGAGTGAGATTGAGTGAGATTCAAGTGCATTGCTTGAGAGTTGCATTCTAGAGGCACTTGATCTTCGAGTTGCTGCGGATTTCTTGTTACTCTTCCATGTTTCCCGACACGGTAGACGGCTTGGAGCAGCGGAGGTGATTGAGCTCGCAATTGGAGATTGTTGGAGCCTTCACCAAGTGTTGTAAGGGGTTCTTGATCCTTCCCCGCGGGAGTTCGTGAATTGGATACTCTAGTGGAGCTCGTGGCTTGGAGGATCCCCATCTTGTGTGCGGTTGTGCGGTGCCCGCCGAGGGCTCGACTCTTGATAGTCGATTAGCTCGCAAACCGACAAGTGGGTGTATCGCCACAACGGGGAGTAGCTTGCCGGGAAGCAAGTGAACCTCGGGATAAAATCTTGTGTCATTCTCTTCCCGAGGATTTCTCTTGTGTGATTGATTGATTGGTACTTCTCATCTCTACACGGCGGTATATTCACTCGAAGCTCTTCTCTCGTATTACTTCTTGTATCTAGCTTGTTGTTGTTGTGTTTAGTGGATAGCCTTGAACTAGACTTGTGTAGGTGGCTTGCTTAAGGAGTTAGTGCTAGTGCATTTCGCTTCGCCACCTTTTATACTAACTTGTGGTTAAGTAATTTGTGTAAAAGTTTTAATTAGGCTATTCACCCCCCCTCTAGCCTATTTGGACCTTACAAGTGGTATCGGAGCCGAGGCACCGTTTATTTGAGGCTTAACAACCTACGGTGAAGAAGAAATGGCTCAAATAAGTTTGCACATCAACAACACCAAGAAGGCACCTCACTTTGATGGCACAAATTATGCATATTGGAAGATTAAGATGACCGCACACCTCAAGTCAATCAATAGAGAAGTGTGGAAAGTCACCGAAACCAAATTTGAGGTTGCTAATCCGGAAGCACCTACACCGGTGGAAGAGAAGAAGCTCCAATGCAATGATATTGCCATTAGTGCTCTTCATGAGGCATTAGATGACAAGACATTTGAGCAAGTGAAGAACATAGAAGTTGCACATGATGCTTGGGCCAAGCTAGAAGAAACATTTGAGGGCACCGAAGGCACAAAGACCGCTAAGGCATATATCTTGCAAGAAAAGTTTTCTAGCTTCAAGATGCAAGAAGATGAGAGTGTACCGGAAATGTTTCATAGATTGCAAGTCATTGTGAATGAGCTCAAGGCACTTGGTGAGGAAGTCAAGGACAACCAATTCTCTATGAAGTTCTTGAGAAGCTTGCCCAAGAGATTTGATACATTGATCACCGTGCTAGTGAGGACTACATTGAAGGATTCAACTCCTCAACAAATATTTCAAGAAGTGATGACCGATGATTCATATAGAGAAGATGATGAGAAGGATGAGTTGGTCAAGAAGAAGAAGAAGGAGAATGAGAAGAAAGATGATGAAAAGAAGAAGAGTGTGGCATTCAAAGCCACCACATCCAAGGGCAAATCTAAGATTGAATCATAAAGTGAAGAAGACTCAAGCTCTTGTGATAGTGATGACATTGATGAGAAGATGGCTCTCTTTGTCAAGCAATTTGGCAAATTCATGAAGAACAAAGGCTTCCGTGCAAGGAGAAAGAACTCATCCAAGAAGAATGAGCATACCATGAGATGCTTTAGATGCCATAGCAAGGACCATCTCATTGCAAAGTGTCCTTATGATAGTGATGATGAAGATGCTATCAAGAAGGAGAGGAAGAAGCAAAAGAAGAAGCAAGAAAAGAAGGAGAGCTCTCATAAGAAGAAGAATGATTCTCATGTTGCTACATGGGATAGTGATGATTCCTCAAGTGATGATGAGGATGACAACAAGAGCAAGAAGAAGGGACATGCTAGCATTGCCATCCAAGAGAAGGTCTCCCTCTTCGACACTCCATCGTGCTTCATGGCTAAGGCCGCTAAGGTATCATCTGATGATGAGAGTGATCATGATAATGCTAGTGATAGTGATAGTGATGAAGAAGAATTCACTAAAAATGAACTAATCACTATGCTAGAAGATTGCACTCAACATTTTAAAGAATCTAGAAAGGAGTGCAAGGGATTGCTTAAGGAAAAGAAAAACCTTATGCAAGAACTTGATGAGCTTAGAGCATCTTATGAGAGTCTAAAGGTAGACCATAAGAAGCTTCAAAAGTCTCACACTAAGCTTGAAGAAGCTCATTCCTCTCTAGTTGAAAAATGTGAAAACATGCCAACTAATGTTGAGAAAGCTAAAACTTGCAACATAGGCATATCATGTGATATAATTGATGAACCTTTTCATAAGCCTATTGTTGTTGCTCCCACTAACCCCTCATGTAGCTCATCTACATCATCCTCATCTAGTAGTGACGGTTTCACTTGTGATTCCTCACTTATAGTTGAGAATGAAAATCTCAAGGAGGTAAAAGAGCTCAATCACACCTTAGCTAAGGCTTATGGTGGTGAGGACCGCTTGCTTATGTGCTTGGGTAGCCAAATTGCTTCTCTCTACAAAGAGGGATTGGGCTATAACCCCAAGAAAGGCAAGGCCGCTTTTGCTCCTCACAAGACTCGTTTTGTGAAGAACAATGGTAGCTATTGCAAAAGTTGCAAGCAAGTTGGTCACATAGAGCAACATTGCATGAACAAGAAATCCAATGCTAATGTATCCTCAATTAAGTTTGATTCTTTCTATATACTTACCAAGGGTACAAATAGTGTTCATGCTAAGTTCATTGGTGCACCATGGATGGGCTCAAAGAAGAAAGCCATTTGGGTACCAAAGAGCTTGGTCACTAACCTTGGAGGACCCAAACAAGTTTGGGTACCTAAAAAGAATTGATCTTATCTTGTAGGTCAATTACAAAGCCGGAGGAAGGCATTGGGTGCTTGATAGTGGGTGCACTCAACATATGACCGGGGATTCTTGTATGTTCAAATCAATTGATACAAATCAAAATGGTGGTTTTGATGCTATCACTTTCGGCAACAACAAGAAAGGCAAGGTCAAGGGGCTTGGTAAAATTGCTATCTCAAATGACATGAGCATATCTAATGTGTTGCTAGTTGAGAGCTTGGATTTCAATCTTTTATCGGTGGCACAACTTTGTGATCTTGGCTTCAAGTGCATATTTGGTAGTGATGATGTTGAAGTCATAAGTGTTGATGGATCAAATTTGATATTCAAAGGATTTAGACATGGTAGCTTATACTTGGTTGACTTAAATGATAGTGAGACACATTTGACATCATGCTTGCTTAGCAAATCAAGTATGGGTTGGTTATGGCATAGAAGGCTTGGTCATGTTGGAATGAAACAATTGAACAAACTTTTGAGGCATGACTTAGTTAGAGGCTTGAAGGATGTCACCTTTGAGAAGGATAAACCTTGTAGTGCTTGTCAAGCCGGTAAACAAGTTGGAAATGCACATCCTAGGAAGAGTGAAATGAGCACATCAAAGGCATTTGAGTTGTTGCACATGGACTTGTTTGGGCCAACAACATATACTAGCATTGGTGGCAACAAGTATGGTTTTGTGATAGTGGATGACTATACTAGATACACTTGGGTGTTCTTTCTCTTCGACAAGAGTGATGTTTATGATCTATTCAAGTCTTTTGTCAAGAGAGTGCAAAATGAGTTTGAGACTACCATCAAGAAGATTAGAAGTGACAATGGTAGTGAGTTCAAGAACACAAGAATTGAAGATTTATGTGATGATCTCGGTATTGGACACCAATTCTCTCCAACATACACTCCTCAATCTAATGGTGTAGTTGAAAGGAAGAATAGAACTTTGATTGACATGGCTAGATCAATGCTTAGTGAATACAATGTGAGTCATTCATTTTGGAGTGAAGCTATCAACACGGCTTGCTATTGCAGCAACCGTCTCTATTGCCATGGGAAGCTTGGGAAGACTCCATATGAGCTATTGAATGGAAGAAAGCCCAACATTGCATACTTTAGAGTGTTTGGTTGCAAATGCTATATTCTCAAGAAAGGCACTAGATTGAGCAAGTTTGACAAAAAATGTGATGAAGGGTTCTTACTTGGTTATTCTACCACAAGCAAAGCATATCGAGTTTGGAATCTCACAAATGGCACCTTGGAAGAAGTTCATGATGTTGAGTTTGATGAAACCCATGGATCTCAAAATGAAGCTCAAAACCTTGATGATGTGAGAGGAGACCAATTGGCAAATGCAATGAGAAACATGGACATTGGTGATGTTAGGCCAAGGCAAGTTGATGTTGATGATGATGATGATATTCATGTGATCAACCAAAGTGTGCAAATTGATACAAATCAAGCAAGCTCTAGTGGTTCTCATGATGAAGCTCAAGTTCAAGGTCAAACAAGTGGAAGCAATCAACTCCCAATACTCCAACCTACTAGTATTGCAAGGGATCATCCATTGGATCAAATCATTGGTGGAATTCAAAATGGTGTTCAAACTAGATCAAGGCTAGCATCTTTTTGTGAGCACTACTCATTTGTGTCACTTGAAGAACCTAAGAAAATAGAAGATGCATTGAAAGATTCCGATTGGGTAAATGCCATGCATGAAGAGCTAAACAACTTCACTAGAAATCAAGTTTGGGAACTTGTTGAGAGGCCAAAGAGCTACAATGTAATTGGCACCAAGTGGGTCTTTAGAAACAAGCAAGATCAAGATGGTGTAGTTGTGAGGAACAAAACAAGATTAGTAGCACAAGGATACACTCAAGTTGAGGGTCTTGACTTTGGAGAAACATATGCGCCGGTTACAAGATTGGAGGCAATTAGAATCTTATTAGCATATGCTTGTGCACACAACATCAAGCTCTATCAAATGGATGTCAAAAGTGCATTTCTTAATGGCTACATCAATGAAGAAGTCTATGTTGAGCAACCTCCCGGTTTTGAAGATGACAAGAAGCCCAACCATGTTTTTAAGCTAAAGAAGGCCTTGTATGGTTTGAAGCAAGCACCTAGAGCATGGTATGAGAGATTGAGGGACTTTCTTCTCTCTAAAGGGTTCAAGATGGGAAAGGTTGACACCACTCTCTTCACCAAGAAAGTTGGAAATGACTTGTTTGTGTTGCAAATCTATGTGGATGACATTATCTTTGGATCAACTAACCAAGACTTTTGTGAAGAGTTTGGAAATATGATGGCTAATGAGTTTGAGATGTCTATGATTGGAGAGCTTAGTTACTTTCTTGGACTTCAAATCAAGCAAATGAAGAATGGAACTTTTGTAAGTCAAGGCAAGTACATCAAGGACATGATCAAGAAGTTTGGATTGCAAGATGCTAAGCCAATGAGTACACCAATGGGCACAAATGATCAATTAGGTATTGATGCAAGTGGCAACATGGTAGATCAAAAGCAATACCGGTCTATGATTGGAAGTTTGCTCTATGTCACCGCTTTGAGGCCGGATGTGATGTTTAGTGTGTGCAAGTGTGCAAGATATCAAGCTTCACCTAGAGAAAGTCACTTGAAAGCAACCAAGAGGATATTGAGATATCTTAAGGGCACTTATAATGTTGGATTATGGTTTCCAAAGGGATCTAATTTTGAGTTGATTGGATATTCGGACTCCGACTATGGTGGATGCAAGATTGATAGAATGAGCACAAGTGGCACTTGTCAATTGCTTGGAAGGTCTCTTGTTTCATGGTCATCAAAGAAACAAAATAGTGTTGCATTATCTACCGCCGAGGCCGAATACATTAGTGCCGGTAGTTGTTGTGCACAATTACTTTGGATGAAGGCCACTTTGAATGACTTTGGAATCAAATTCAAGAATGTGCCTTTGTTCTGTGATAATGAGAGTGCTATCAAGATGACACAAAATCCGGTTCAACATTCAAGAACGAAGCACATTGACATAAGGCATCACTTCATAAGAGACCATCAACAAAAGGGTGATATTAGCATTGAGAGCATTGGCACCGAAGATCAATTAGCCGACATATTCACAAAGCCACTTGATGAGAAAAGATTTTACAAGTTGAAGAATGAATTGAACATACTTGACTTCTCCAACTTGAAATGAGTGCACCCCCCACATTCTTATATGACATGCCTCTCCTCCGACATAGCAAGGTAAAGTTGTTTGGCATATCATCCATACTTTGCTAAGGACATGTTTAGAACATATAGACATATTTGCATGACAAATAGGCTCATTCATGAAAATCAAATGATTTTGATGTATATATGGTACCACTATTGCTTCTATGTTTTGATTGATCTAGTGGTAGCATATGACATGTTTGTGGGCTTGCAAACCTAGTGTTGAATCTAGAAAATGAGCTCATGATGTGTAATTCAACATGGTCAAGATAACCCTTATACTTTATGAGGTGTGAAGAAGCTTGTCCTTGGATCAAACCGAATTACATATTCTAGGCAAGTGATCTAGATTGAACCATAATTTGGACTCCCTCATATTGATTCACTTATCTCTCACTAAAATTGGCACCTTTTTGGTGATTGTTGACAAAGGGGGAGAGAAAAGTCACAAAGATAGAAAAGTCACAAAGATAGAAAAGTCACAAAGATAAAACGTTAAGTTACTAAGGGGGAGAGAAAGCAAAAGATATGACATTGGAAAGGGATCAATTAAAATTGAGCACACAAGTAGGGGGAGCAAGCTCATGAATTATTTGTTGCATTTCTATGTGCATTAACATGATGAACTGTTGCATTGCAAAGCTTAAATTCATATTCATGATTGTACGGTGATTGCTAGAAATAGAACTTGAATGATGATTTGTTGAGAATAGCTATACAAGTAGAATCTAGACACCCTTTGTTTTTAATATTGATCTCACGGGGTACTTTAGTGTGTGTGATCTTTACAAGTGAAGTATTACAAGTGGTGTCTAGCTACATCGATGCTAAGGATGGTATATAAAGGCAACTCCGATTGGTATCACGCTTCAAAGGTCCATTCTAATATACCTTAGCATCAATTTGATAGTAGTAACTCTCCCAAAATTCAAATCCATACACATGTGCACAATTGAACCAAACTCATGGAAGCACATATGTAGGGGGAGCTAATACTATCGAAATTGAAAATTGATTTCACTTCATATCTTTGTGATGGTTGTCATCAATTACCAAAAAGGGGGAGATTGAAAGCCCAAGTTTGGTTTTGGTAATTAATGACACCAAGTTGCTAATGCTATTGTATCAAGTGTGATTAAGCTAGGCATAAGCAACATGTGATGGAGGTGAAAATGGCATGGAGAGATGGCCACAAGACCACATGATTTGGTGCATGAAATGATGAGCAAGATCATGGTGGAGACGCACATAATATGATGGACATGATGATCAAGTGGAAGAGAAGGATCTAAGAGCGCAAGGCAAAGGTATAACTATAGGGTTTTCTTTTTTGCCGGTCTAAGTTGATTAGAGAAGTGATTGACCGGGTTTAGGATACATAGCCGACTATCAAGAGGGGAAATCACGGTTAGCTCGGGAATCAAGTGCCACTAGATCAATGTCTTGAACATATGCATTTAGGATCTAGTAAAAGAGCTAACATAACGCCTTGGAAAATGTTTGTGAAATGCTAACACACATGCACATGGTGGTGTACACTTGGTGGTGTTAGCACTTTTGCGAAGGCGGTGGAGTTTAAACGGTGGAGAGGGGTTTGGGTTCCTCTCTCCCCCCCGCCGAGCTTGCGAGGCGGGATTCAGCGCTTTTTGGAGAAGTGAAATGCCTATTTTCTATTGCGCCGGAAGTCGGAAAAGAAACGGAGGTCACTGCGTTGACCGGACGCTACACCGGACGCGGTCTCGGTTTGACCGGACGCGTCCGGTCAGTTCAACGCGGCTCGGTGCTGCTAGGGTTTGTGACCGGACGCGGGTCTGGCCTGACCAGCGCGTCCGGTCAGTTCAACTGGGCGTAAAAAGTTAAGCGCGTGACCGGCGCGTCCGATGCCTCACGGGACCGGAGCGTCCGGTCATGCGTCCAGAGAGGCCGAACGCAGCGAAGCGCGATCGGACGCGGCTGGCGCGTCCGGTCACGTGCGACCGGACGCGTCCGGTCGCGTCGGGTGCTTACTGGAACGCGACCGGACGCTGGCACTGTCGCGTCCGGTCGATCGAAGGAGCGCGTCCGGTCAGGGCAACGGCTAGTTCTGACGCGCACTGTTCACGGTTGTCGTGTAGTGACCGGACGCGTCCGGTCACCCTGACCGGAGCGTCCGGTCAGCGCGATTTGAACTGCCTCGTCCGGTAACGGCTAGCTGCGTACCCCTTCGTTATAAATAGACATTGGCCGGGGTTTGAGGGTAGGCTTGCACATTTTGAGACCTAGAGACACCCTTTGAGCTAGAGAACAACCCCTCCACTCATCTCTTTGATTGATTGCACATCTTGAGTGAGATTGAGTGAGATTCAAGTGCATTGCTTGAGAGTTGCATTCTAGAGGCACTTGATCTTCGAGTTGCTGCGGATTTCTTGTTACTCTTCCGTGTTTCCCGACACGGTAGACGGCTTGGAGCAGCGGAGGTGATTGAGCTCGCAATTGGAGATTGTTGGAGCCTTCACCAAGTGTTGTAAGGGGTTCTTGATCCTTCCCCGCGGGAGTTCGCGAATTGGATACTCTAGTGGAGCTCGTGGCTTGGAGGATCCCATCTTGTGTGCGGTTGTGCGGTGCCCGCCGAGGGCTCGACTCTTGATAGTCGATTAGCTCGCAAACCGACAAGTGGGTGTATCGCCACAATGGGGAGTAGCTTGCCGGGAAGCAAGTGAACCTCGGGATAAAATCTTGTGTCATTCTCTTCCCGAGGATTTCTCTTGTGTGATTGATTGATTGGTACTTCTCATCTCTACACGGCGGTATATTCACTCGAAGCTCTTCTCTTGTATTACTTCTCGTATCTAGCTTGTTGTTGTTGTGTTTAGTGGATAGCCTTGAACTAGACTTGTGTAGGTGGCTTGCTTAAGGAGTTAGTGCTAGTGCATTTCGCTTCGCCACCTTTTATACTAACTTGTGGTTAAGTAATTTGTGTAGAAGTTTTAATTAGGCTATTCACCCCCCTCTAGCCTATTTGGACCTTACAGCACCTAAGAATCCGGTTTTAATCGTTCCAAATACGGCCTCGTCGGCATGAAGAAACTGCCATTCTCAGCTTTAGCACGGCCCTCTATACATAAGGAGGCCTTGAGAACGTAAAACGGTCATAACTTTTTCTTTAGAGCATCTCCAACTGTTTTTTAAACACACTCCCTAAATTCTCAATTGTGGAGCCAACTAAATAAAAATTGCTCTTTATATATTTTCACTCTCCAACAATTTCTCTATATGTTGTGCGAATTTTGGAGAGTCAGTTCCGTTTTCATCTTTGACTAGCGAGGAGAAATCAGTAATAAAAGATAGCAATATTTGAAGATCTGATAGGAGAGAGTTTTTTCCACTAAGGTACGAAAAAATATAAAGAAGGTCTTTTGTTGAATTTGTTATGAAAATATGCAAAAACTATTGAGAAATCCTATGTGTGGTAGGAAGTAGTTGTTCAGCATATCAAGTAGTATCTATTTTATTTTCGAAAGAATCTGCTAGCAAAGTGGCATGTTTATGATTGTACTTGTACGAGAATAAGTCAAACTATATATAATGTATGCACGAAAATACGAATTGCCTTCTAAATAAAATCCTGAGCAACAAAACTTTAAAAGCACTAGTCAATGCAAGCAGCACTCATTAAGATGCATGAGAGGTTCATATCCGGGCGCTTTACTCTTAACTTCTCTATCTCAAAGCAGTCCTAAATTACTGGGGAAAAAAGAAGAAGAAGAGACTGACATGAAACTGAGTTCCTCCTCCTAAATTACTGGGGAAAAAAATGAAAGATAAAACTGAGTTCCTCCTCATGTCAATCTAATGGTGTCTCCCACCATCCCCCAGCCCTTGGCCACGTCCCACCACCCGTGCTGATCGCTCTCGATGAGCTCGACCTCGAACATGGCCTGCCCGGTCCTCATCTCCTCGGCGAGGCTGTCCATCAGGAACCCCGGCACGGCGACGTCGCGCCCGCGCGCGACGACGGACGGCAGCTCCCTCGACTCCCGGGGCCCCACGCGCACATCTGGCACGTGGCCGCTGGCCATGGGGAGCCGGAGGTGCGAGTAGGACACCTTGACGGAGGTGCCGGGGCCGATGCGCGCGCCCTCCCACCGGCTGTGCGACGCGACGCCGACGGTGAGGTTGAACACTGGGCTGAGCGTGCCCGTGCCCGGCCGGCTCTGCTGCCGCAGGTCCGTCTCTGGGTCAAAGCCCGAGACGGCGGTGATCGTGGCGGAGTAGATCGGCGTCTTGACGGAGTCGAACATGATGGTAAATCCCACCACGATACCGGCCACCGCGGCGGCGATGCAGACGCAGACGAAGAAGTGCTGACATCTCTTGCTCTTGCTGCCGCCGGATTCGCTGGAGGCGCCCATGGTTAGCTCTGTTTTGTCTTGGGTTTTGGGTTTCGGTAGACGATTTGTCTCTATGGCTTCTTCTTCGATTCGAAGGGGATGATGGACATGGCCGCGTGTGGGCTTGTTATATATCAGCCGTGGACTGCAATGCATGCGGGCGTGTATTGCTAGAGGACTCGCTTGCTGTCACGTACGTACCAGAGTTCGTTTGCAACAAAGAGCCTGGGCAGGAAACGAGTGCACGGGCACGGCATTGCAGATTTGCAGGCCTGTACAAGGTGGTTCACATCCACGTTCGATCGGGCCCCGTGTGATTGCCCAACTCAGTCTCATGGAACTAACTTCAAGGCACAACCTTCATCATGGCATTGTCTCTCCTCGCCTCGCCATGGGAGAGCACGAGCCAGGAACGGAGCCGCTCCTCGACGCCGACGCAATTGGAGCACCGCGCGTGCAGCACCAAGAGCCGGTCGTGTGTCGTGTCCTACCCCTACCGCGGCGCGCAATGACTCTTGCTGTTACGTACGACGGTACCCGAGTTTGTCAGGGATAAGTAATCCGTGCAGGAGACAAGTTTTCTGCAGTTCACAAACGTGCACGGGCACAACATAGCAGGCCTGTACGTACAGGATCGTCTCGTCTCGTCCACGTGGCTGAATCATTGCCGAACTCGTGGAGCCTTCATCTGCCATACATAAATAGCCCACGAATCACGACAGGGCCAAGTGCCAAGCCAACGCCTTCCGGTTCCAACCCCTAAACCCGCACGCACGCAACAAGATCACCCGACGAGAGACAGGAAAGAGATCAACAAGGGCATCGCCTCGCATCGCCATGGGAGCACATGCGCCGGGAACCGAGCCGCTCATCGACGGAGGCGGCGACGGCGGATGCTGCAGCAACGCGAGGGAACTCTTCTGGGACATCCTCCCTGCCGTCCTCGGCGCGCTGGCCGCGCTCGTGTTCGCGGTGCCCCTTCTCTACTGGCCCTACCAGATGTCCTTCGACAACGGCAAGTACCCGGAGTACAGCGTCGCCGTGGCCGGCTTCTCAGGCCTCGACGTCGCCGACGCCACGGCGGCGGCGGGCCAGGGCCCGGCCACGCCCGCGCTGCTAGACCCGACGTTCAACCTCACCGTCCGCATCAAGGAGCCGCGCAGGTGGAGCACGGCGTGCGTCCCGCGCGGCACCACGGCGGTCGTGTCCTACCGCCGCGTGCGGCTGGCCAGCGGGCCCGTCCCGGGATTCTGCGGCCAGAACGAGAACGCCACCGAGGTCGGCAACGTCATGGCGTGGGGCACCGCGGTGCCCGTGCCGCAGTTCGCGCGCGACAGCCTTGCCGAGGAGCTCGGCCGCGGGGAGGCAGACGTGGACGTGAAGCTGATGGGCCCCGCGAGGTACTGCGCCACCTGCTACCAGTTGGTGATCGAGTGCAAGGCCCGCCTGGGCCGTGGCGAGGCATCGCCGCCGTGCACGGTGAGGTATGATACCCCTACCTTGCCTGACGACCCGGCCAGGGGGCGGCAGCAGCAGGCGAGGAAGCAGCTCAGGACGCCGCAGGACTCGTCGTAGAAGTTATTAGCACTATCAAATTATCTTCTTGTTTACATTATACAGGGAGGAAACATTGTAGTCTCTAATGATCAAACAAACATTGTGGTCTCTGGACTCCAGGTTTAAAAGTGGTAGATGATGCATAGATGCAGTTTACAATTGATGTTACTTTATTATATAATAGTTTCTCAATTTATGAGATTTCGCGTTAATCTTATAAATCATTTACCTTGTCTACTACTGCTCTTTATTAATGTTCAACCAATGGTTAGGTTATACGATAATGATATTTACCAGGCGTCCGGGCAGCTGGACGGACCAATCCTGCGCCCCCACTCCTTATCACATCATGTGACCCTCCGCTCCGCCACGCCCACTTGTGGTCGCTTTGCTCACCAGCTCCCCCCCCCCCCCGGCATGAACTCGCTGCCGCTGCGCCCGCCCGCTCTCTAGGCTGAGCCGGGACGGACGCCGCGCCCGCGTGCTAGCTCGCCGCCGCCCCGCCTACCTGTGCTCCCTCCCTCCGTCCCTTCCCCCTCCGCGACCTCCAGGCAACCCCACGCTCCCTAGCAACCCGGCTCCCGCTCGGTCCTTTTCTAGATCTAAGCCCTCCTTCTCCTCCTCTGGATCTGAGCCCTCGTCCTCCTCTAGATCTGAGCCCTCTTCCTCCTCCTCTAGATCTAAGGGACGTGGCGGTAATTAGGGTTCCGGCGAGCTCTGGGGTCCTATTCCCTTCCCCCTCCGGCGAGCTCGAAGGTGGTGGACCAGGGCTGCAGCAGCCTGGACCTCTAACCCATCCCCTTCTGTTTGTACATCCTTACTGTCTTTCGTGTTGCAATGGGTTTTTGATGTTACAACATATGATTTTCGAATGTTGCAATGAGATTTTTGGGTTGCTGCAAACTTCATTTTCGAATGTTTCCATTTCCATGTTTTATGATTAATTTTTGTGATACTGCAGTACATAATTTTCGATGTTGCAGCACATAATTTTTTATATTACAGTGTATATTTTTCGATGTTGCAGTACATGTTTTTCGATGTTACACTACATAATTTTGCGATGTTACAGTATTTATATTCCAATGTTGCACCAAGTAGTTTTTTATATATTTGCGATGTTGCACTTGAAGTGCTTCGTGCTCTTGAGACAGGGCAATGTGGGGGGACGGGGTGTGTTGGGGAATAGGGACAGGGACACGGTGGGAAACGGAGGTTAGGGGCATGGTGGACACAATTCTATTCTGTTCTATTCCCATCCGATTTCTATTCGCGTAGCGGGGCAGACGAGTTTGGGAAGAGGAGCGGCGTCCGGACACATCTCACACACCAGATGTCCGGGCACTAGGATAACCATGGGTTATATACAGAACTGCTCAATCAATTGGAGGGATAAGAATCTATGGTATGGCAAAAAGTCATTGATTCAGTCGACACGCAGAATCATATCCACGGCAGAAACCTGACCAAATTCGAGCCAAACTTCAACCAATGCTACAAGCACGAAAAATAAGTGAACACTAGTTGCAAGTTGAAACACACCTCACGGGCATGTGCTGCTGGGTGGATACCAGCTAATAAATTGAAAGTTTGAATCCATGGAATAGCATTGGCACCCACAAAAAAAAATCCAGAGATTCCATGATATACCGCCCCGAGGTCAATCCCTCTTATCTACATCACCAAAGACCAATTGGAAAAACAGACATTGACAATGAACTGACCTCCACTAAACTACCTAGCTCCAACCCGTTGAAGCTATTACACAATTTCTCCAGCCGCTCTACTAGTAGTCTACTTATTTCTTAACACCACAGGAGTATACCCCCCACAATGTATTTACCACCAAAGCCCCACCTTACCTTCCCCAGTATACCCCCTCCAGATTATATTTACCTCCAAGCCCGCATCACCGCCTCTGGCACCATGACTCCAACAAGAGAAGCAAAATAAAGGTGCTAGAGAACTACACTACGACCTACTAAGCAGCCATACGAATTGAATTTCTTCACCAACATCCGCACCATTGCTTCGCAAGATAATGCTGAATTGCTCAGTTACCTTCTACCTTGGCTGGGGTTTCACCATGATCCTAGGTTGTTGGACCTGTGATGGGCCCTGAGGAGAAGGGCAGTGGTTCTGTGAGCGCTGTAGCATGTGAACCATGGATGGCGTCTGGTAGGAGTAAACAAGTGTATCACTGTCAGTGGAGTCGCCTCGTGCAGTGGCTCTCTGCCAAGAATGTGAGCTAAGGCCCGACAGCAGATAGGCCCGCCCTGAAGCCTCATAGCGTTGCCGGTTAGCCATCCTCTCTTGCATTTCCCTCAGCTCTGCATCAAGGGCCATGCAAAGGCGGTCCCCACTCCGGCTTGAAAAAGATTCTGAAAGTATCCTCCGGCAACCCTCAAGAATTGACACGGCGTCAGAAAGAGCACCTCTCTCAGCAGCAGCCCTTGCAGCCTCGATAGCATCAGCGGCACGGACACGGTTCCTCTCACGGTCAACCTCCATGCAAACTGGCTCAGATATGGGTGATTTAGGCCTCAAGATTGTTACCTCATCACCTTGAATTTTGATGTCTTCATTGGTCAATGAATCTCTGTAGGCACAAGCAACTTTCAAAAGAGTGGTCTGTTCACGACAATGTGGTAAGCTCACCGACAGTAGAAAGTCCCTTTCCTCATCGGCATAGAGATGACCAACATCAATTGAACCATTTCGGCCATGTGCAGCCACCTTACTCAGATAACTGCCAGATTTGATGCAGCGAAGACGGACACCAGGATGCACACACTCCACATTTACTTGCATATTTTGAACAACAACGCTGAGAAGCCCACCTATACACTGAGCAAATGCATCCTGAATCACACCTTCGTCCTCAATAAAGGAGAATGTACCACCAGAGGCCTCAGCAATCGAATGCAAAGCATCTGAATCATGGTCTACTCCAAAACCAAACCCATGCACTGGCACTAAGCGAAATGTGTGACTTAGAATGGAGGATGGAACTAGTGAACTATAATCTGGCCGGGCACCCCTAATATTTGAGGGAATATTGTATGTATCTTGGCCATCTGACAAGAGAATGATGCTGCACACTGGATTTTGATGGCTTCGGTCCTCAATAACCTTAGCAGCTTTCTTGAGCGCATCAGCAATGTTTGTGCCACCACTAGCACCAAGTGAGTTGACAGCCTGCAGGGCCTGCTGCCGGCCAGAGTGTGACATCCGTCGGAGATGGAACAACCTTCTGGCAGTAGACGAGAAAGCAATGACTGAAAGGCGATCCGATGGACCAAGATGCTGTATAACAAAACCCATGGCTCGCTTCAAGAGTGCCAGTTTAGTGCCTGCCATACTTCCACTAACATCAAGCACGGTAACAAGATCAACAGGGGCACGGGATGTAGGATAACCACCAACTGAGGTTGCATTGACCGATCTGCCTGTGACCTGCTCTGGGTTAGCATATGGGGCTTTCAGATGGATTAGAACAGCAAAGTCATCTTGAGATGACTGTTGAATGGCTGAAAACTCTGAATATGTCTTAATTTCCACAGTTCTACTAGATCCAATATTAGCAGCCTCCATCTTCTGCAAAGGTTCATCATCATTGAAGTCTGATGGCTCAGAAGTAACCAAAACTGGACCTTCTCGCTGACGGTTTGGAACCTGGCGGAGAAGAGCCATGTAGGCATCTTGCTGGGGTAATCGAGCATGGTTTACATTCAGCCCACCTCTTCCACGAGGAACTATAGAAGATAATGAGCGATTGAAGGGGATCTCTTTCCATTTTGCCCGGCAAACTGGGCATACATGATTTCCATGTTTCACGCTAGAGGAGATGCAGTGGAAGTGAAACATATGAGAACATTCAGCAGTGAATAAGGCTTGTCCATGACCTGGCTTCATGGAATCAAAACATATTGCACACATTCTCTGTTGACAAAACAAAAGATGTGTCAGTTTCCCTATTTACCTTATCCTTAGAAAGCAGGATGGAAAGGACAAAGAGATCACAAGTAACAGTAAATGTAATTAATTGTGCATATAGATTCAATCATAATGAAATATGTGTGTCGAAAAATAATTCCTACCACAGCCTGTATAAGAAAACCCACCATAATATCGTTTATTGAAGGAGTCTGAGTAAGCAAAAGATCAAATTAACCACCGTCACACAACAACTAGATCCAGCACTTTCTATTGACTTTTGATACTAACACATGGTACAAATTTCCAACCCATAGATGTATAAGAAACGCACAAACATCCATGCATCAAAATATTGATATTGGTCACAATTTGCGGCGCTTTGCAGAAAAATCAAAGCGTGCCCAGACAAACAGACAAAAAATTGTCAAACTTGCATCCTGAAATTTGACCCAACCACGTATCCCATTAAACATGAAAACAAGCTAGTCTTTTCAAAGAAAATTATGCAGGCCTCAACATAAGGAAATAATTTAGTGTTTAGTTTTCAAGCATTGTAGCCTTTACCTTTGACCAGGACAAGCAAATTTTGAACTGTCCAGTGCATAAATGTCAACTCTATGAAAAAATCACTACTTGTGAGGTTGCTGGTCAAATAGGGTCACATCCGAACACAATTATAACCAAGTCCGACACACCCCATTAAACAAAAAAGCGTGACGCTATCAATAAAGGCACCCATGCGTCGTCTCAACCACACAAAGATCATATCACGAAAATTTCAGATCAACCACACAAAGATCATATCACGAAAATTTCAGATTTCCGTTAAGAACTCACGCACTTGCCATGACAACTGTGTACAGGTACGTACTTTAAGAAAACAGATGAATGCAAAGATACTAGTAATCGGTATTCCAGTTAATGGACAGCTACCCAAGCTGGAAATTTTTGTTGACATTTAAAACTATAAAATAATTATAAGAGACTAGTAAAGGGGGTGAAGATGATACACGTGAACATAATGGGAAGTTGGCAGGTTGGTGGTCAGCAAAGGAGCCAACTTTCCCTTTCGGGGTGGAGCAAGTTGAGGCAGTAGAAAAAAAGAAGCTTACGTTAAGCTATGCATATCACACAGAACAAAGCAAGAGGAATTGACCCGTCTCAAAGCCACCTCGGAAGGATATCTACGAGGCAAAACTAGCAAAACTGACTGCAAAATCCCAAAAAATCTCTGAAACTGAGATCTGAGAGAGAAAGAAATCGGAGATTCTCTGCATTGGAAGAGAGCATAAGGTGATATGAGAAAGAAATAGTAGATTCTCTGAATCGGAAGAGAGCATAAGGTTATATGACAAAGTAGTATGGAATAATGGATAGGAATATTCACAATAGAAAGTGACATCATCTTGCAAAGATGCATCTATTTTGGATGTGTTCTCGTGAAAAACTAAAACTTTGGGAAAAGCTAAACCGGGTTATTGTCATGAACAGATTAGATGCTCCTGCAAGCAAATCCGCAGGAACAGTACGAGATAATTTCGACTCAAGGACAAAGTAACAAATGACAAATAATCCCGACTAGCAGGCGCAGCTTAAGACAAACACACGGCATTAAAAAATCAGATGCATACAAGAATGCTGGGCGCCGAGCACGAGCATCCAAACGAAGCCGCGCATCAAATCATCCAAAATTTGCCGACCAGGAGAACACCACATCTGGAGACAAATCGTTCACAGGCGATGAGGCGAAGCCACATTGCTCCAATCCGTACCCAGCTCCAACCAAAAAAAACACAGGCGGTCGGCAAGCCGGCCTCCACCCCTCCGACATTCCACATCTAGGAACAAGGATCCCCGGCGGCCCCCTCGCGCGCCAAGTTGCCGGCGAACCAAGCGCAAATCTTAACTCGGAAATGACAGAATAGAGTAGCGCGGGAAAGGGTGGAAATGGAGCCTCACCTTGGAGGACTTGCCTCCGGACTTGGACCTCCGCAGTAGCGCGGCGGCCTTCGGCGCGGCTGTCGCGGCCGGCGTGTTGGGCGCCGATGCGTGCGCCGCCGCTGTAGAGTCGAGGGAGAGCGCATCCGAGGCGCGGCGCTCGCCGGCGCCGCCGTCCTCGCGGTCGCCGGCGACGGCGGGAAGGTGCACGCAGAGGCTGGCGCCCAGCGCCCTCTTGGCCTTCCTCCACACCCCCTCCATTGCTCGCTCTCCGGCACTCTCGCGGCCGCAGATTCGTGTAATGAACTCGAAGTTTCGATTGCTGGAAGAATGAGAGCAGCACAGCGCTACTAGAGGAAGATTGCGGGGGAGATGGGGATGAGGAGGAGAAGGGAAAGCCGGTTTTGAAGGGGAAGCGGAGCCGCCATTGCAGAGCGGTGGTGGCGGCGGTGGGTTGGGCTGGATTGCGGCGGGGTGCGCCTTTTGGTTTGACCTCTGTGCTGCGAGGGAGACAGGCAGGGGGGCAGCAGAGTAAAATAAGTGGAGGGAGCAGCGGAGGCGGAGGGGGTTTTGACTAGTACGAGCCCAGAGAGAGAGAGAAAAAAAAGGAAATGAAATTATAAATGATAGCGCTTTGGGTGCCGGTGCTGGTCTTTTTGGTTTTACGCGGGAGGGGGAAATGGTTTGGTCACCGGTTGGTAGCAAGCCTACTCGTTCCGGTCATAACTCATCAATGCAACGAATTGGCAAGTGCCAACCGGTCCATCCCACGGTTCCTCATCCACACAAAAGGTTTGCCAAGGCCAAGGAACCGAAGCCTCTAATCGAGGTCATTAGTTTTTCGTCCTTCGTCGTGTGTTGCGCGGTATGATTTTGACCATAGACACGTGTTGCGATAATGACTTTTATAGGTTTGTGTAACAAGTAGTTAATCTATCACATTACTGGTGGCTATGTTTCTCTTCTTTGCAAGGTTGTTTAGCAGGGCTCCGCTCCGCGTGCTTCCGCGTCAGAGCTGGCGCCCTTTTGCCGAAGCTCGTAATTGTAGCTCCATCCGTCGTACATTAAAACGACTCCTCCGCACCCAATATGAGCCAGAAGCGCTTTGTTGGTCTACCTCGTTTGGTGCGGTACCGAACAGGCTTGGCTTTAGCTACATATGCAAGCAGGCTGCTCTGCAGACTGCCCGCACGTCGCCGCTCTGTCCACTACGTGCATTTGCCGGCTTGGTGGGTGCCCGTTACTGTTAGTGCGGCTGACCGAGTCGTCCCAGCAGGCCTTACAGCAAAGAGCTAGCAGGTATGCAAGAGCCCACAGGAGCCTGATATGTCCATCAGCAAGGCGCCGCGTGCGGGAGCTGCCCCGACACGGGCACCAGCGCCGTCGCCTAGGCAGGAGTAGGACTACAGTTACATCATCCCACTGCCGCCAACGAGATCTGAGCGAAGGAACACGCTACCTCCATGAGCTATTCCACCCTGCTGTCGCGCTAAGAGACCGCCTACGAATCTACGATCGCGCTATGCGCCAACTTGGACGAGGATGGTCGGTGTGACCTGCACATTCTGGTCGATGACGTCGAGATGCTCAGCAAGGAGGAAGAGGAACTTGGCCAAGCACAGGTTAGTGCCGAAGTCGATGATGCAAATCATGCAATTGACTGTCCAAGCGACAGCTTAATTCCAAGCAGCGTAGGTCATGATGTCCACAGGGTTAGACCGTTGGAGAAGATGAGCAGGATGGAGTCCAACGAGTGCTCCGCCAGCGCGGGCACGATCTTCTTTCATAAAAACATAAGTGGAGACATCCGACGTGGGTGCTTGTGGGCCTTGTAGGTATAAGCAGCATTTTGCGGACACCATTAATAACCCAACGGGCTTAGCAGGTCAACCTGCCCCAACCCACAGTAATTAAGCAGTACGTCTTCCTTGCAGGGCGGGCAAGCCCGCGCCGCTTGCATCCTGAGCTTTAGCTTACAAATAGCTTTGCGAGCTCTGCAGACTCGTGTGGTTCGACGAAACATTTTTATATGATTCTCTATTTTATGATTCTTTGCAGACTAAGGGATGTTGACATCAATTTTAGAAGCCATCTGAAATTGTTGTATGTTATCCTTCCATAACACTGCCACTTGTCTAGTTTGTAAATTCTTCTGTTGAATAATCTTTCTATTCCGCTCCTTTCCAAATGTTCCGCCAGAAATAGATCATGGGTGCATCAAAAGACTGTTTCTGATTTCTTTCTATCTTCGCTTGGCATTTTCGCCAATATTTATGCAACGACTTTGACATGTTCATGTATTGGCGATTGATGCTAAATTGTATATGTTCATGTAGTGTATAAATATCAAACAAGTGCATTCATATTTTAAAATAATTTTCATACTATAGTCAATTAGTCATGGCTATATAAGTGATATATTTGTCAAGTAAAAGTCAAAGTGTGAGCAAATCCAGAACAAAACAAGATGTTTTTTTTTAATCCTTGAACGGAAGCAGTAGTAATCGGGGGTTTTTTTTTTTGCGAATAACAGTAGTAATCGGGTTGGTCACACTTTCGTGCATGGTTTGACCTAGCAGTGTCTCTATTATAATCCACCAACAATTGAAAACTCAAAAGATCCATTCTAGATGGTTACACAAGAGATACACCCAGAGGCCGAACCAGGGGGGGGGGGGGCAAGCACAGTAGATTCATTTAAATACCTATATAAATATTTATATTTATATCATAAAAATATTAATTTCACCTATTTTTTATTAAAATATGATGGTTTTGGTTAGAAATAGTGTAGATTTTTTTGAAAATTTGTTGAAACATATAATTATTTATATTTTATCACACTAAAAAATACGATCACATTTGTCCGGTCCCCTTAATCAAAATTGCTGGTTCCGCCTCTAGATACACCAAATTGGTTTCAAAGCAAAATGGAGTAGTTCAACGAATTATGATCACTCGTGCATGAATTCCCGGCGAACAGTTCTAAAGAAAAAAAAAAAGGGTGTCACTGTTGCCATGGTTGTTCATATCAGCGCTGACCCAATCGATTTAAAGTTGTCATGGTTGTTCTTATCAGCGCTGACCAAATCGATTTCAAAGCATATGCATGCAGACGCAGCATGCCTCGTGCCATCATTATTCGGTCCAAGTCCCGAACTTTTCGGCCAACATTTATTCTCAGATCTCCGGCCGATAGGCACCCCTGCAACTGCCAACCGTGTACCCAACATATCGGAGTAGGAGTACCTGCATGGCTGGTGCATCACAATCCATGGACTGTTAGTTCTACATACGTCGTTGTACATCCACTGTGCTAGCTAGTAGTTGTACCAAAAACTCGGTTCAAGTTAGCCATTAATTGCGTACGTGCATGCATGGAAACCCTGGTGTCCGGTGTCCCGGTCTGATGGCATCAAAATTGTTCTCCCGTCCGACAGGCTAAAAATCATGGTTTTAAATAGCGAGCTAAGGCTAAAGTGTTTAGCGTTTCATAAACCGTAATTAGCGGACTTTAGCGGCAAAATAGCGATAAAATTGTGCATGAACGCAAATAGCGGCACAATTTTTTTCAAGCTATTTCGGGCTATAGCGGCAAAAATAGCGAGCTATTTAAAACCATGCTAAAAATTATTTTGCCGCAGATTATATCCCAAAATCAAAGTGTTTTTTTGTTCCAGATAGACTTATTACAGATAACATTCTAATTGCCTATGAGTTGACGTGCTATCTACAGAATAAAATATGTGGGAAAGAGGGTTTTGCTGCACTCAAGTTGGACATGAGCAAAGCATACAACCGTGTTGAGTGGGATTTTCTAGCAAGAATGATGACAAAGCTGGGATTTCATGAGAGATGGGTCTCATTGATCATGAAGTGTGTGTCCACTGTTTGTTATCAGGTGAGGGTGAATGGTGAGTTGACAAATGAGACCATACCTACACGTGGTCTACGTCAGGGGATCCTCTCTCCCCATATTTGTTCCTAATATGTGCAGAAGGATTTTCTTCTTTACTAAATGTTGCAGAAGAGCAAGGATACAGGGGGTTTCTATATATCTGATAGTGCGCCAAGCATTAATCATTTGTTATTTGCGGATGATTCACTGCTTCTTCTCAAGGTTAACCAACGAAATGCAAATCATCTCAAATATGTGCTGCAACTATATGAGGAATGTTCTGGTTAGATCATAAACAAAGAGAAATCTTTAGTCCTTTTTAGTAAGAATTGTGGTGAAGCAACAAAAGAAGAGTTTTTGGCGGCTCTGGATTTGTCACACGAAGCAAAGAACGACAAATATCTCGGCCTCCCAGTGTACATGGGTCGATCAAAGGCAAAAATGTTCACATATCTCAAGGATAGGGTGTGGAAGCGAATCCAAGGGTGGAAAGAAAAACTGATGTCCAGAGCGAGACAGGAAACTTTGATTAAAGCAGTAGCCCAAGCCATCCCATGTTTTGCCACGTCGTGTTTTGATTTAACAAAGACCCTATGTGATGATATAAGTGCCATGATCTGTAGATACTGGTGGGCGCAGCAAGACAATGAAAAGAAGATGCACTGGATATCTTGGCAAACATTGGCTAGCAGAAAAGATAAAGGTGGGCTCGACTATAGAGACCTACACCTTTTCAACTTGGCTATGTTAGCAAGGCAGGTGTGGAGGTTAGTACAGAATCCAGAATCCTTATGTGCACAACTCTTGAAGGCAAGGTATTGGCCGAATGGTGATATAATGGGAGCAAAGGAGGGGCCGGGTATTTCATACACTTGGCGTAGTCTCATCCGTGGCCTGAGAGCAATGGAGAAGGGAATGATATGGAGAGTAGGAGATGGGGAGCAAATTCGCATATGGGAGGATCCATGGGTACCAGCAGGTATAACCAAAAGGCCTCGGACGCCGAAGGGCTCAGTACTCTTAACCAAGGTCTCTGAACTCATCATCCCGGTGACGGACACATGGGATTCTCAGCTAGTCCAAGATATATTTTGGGAAGAAGATGTGGCAAATATACTCTCTATCCCTATTCGATCGGGCTGTGAAGATACAGTGGCATGGCATTTTGATCCAAAAGGAGTATTTAGTGTCAAATATGCGCACCATGTGCTGAAAGATAGTCAAGAGCTCAGCAGTAGATTCCAAAGAAGCGAGAGCTCTAGCGCTAATGACGGAAATAATGATGACAAGGTGTGGAGGAAAATTTGGAAACTACCATGGCCACCAAAACTTAAGCAGTGTATGTGGAGAGTGGGACACAACAGTCTAGCGATGAAGTTAAATATTAGAAGACGAGGGATTAAGTCTGATACAAGGTGTCCGATATGCTGGCGCCTTGATGAAGATGGAGGTCACTGTTTTCTCAAATGCAAGTACGTACGTGCATGTTGGAGGGGATTGCAGCTAGAAGATGTGCGGCAGCAATTGCTTGAGGCCCAATCTGCTATTGAGTTTGTGAAGTCTGTGCTAGACCTAGAGATGGATATATGTCTTAAGGTGACAACACTCCTGTGGAAAATGTGGGATGTTAGGAATAAAATGAATG
Source organism: Saccharum hybrid cultivar R570 (assembly GCA_038087645.1). Lineage (NCBI taxonomy): Eukaryota > Viridiplantae > Streptophyta > Magnoliopsida > Poales > Poaceae > Saccharum > Saccharum hybrid cultivar. Next base: position 8,089,189 of record JAQSUU010000198.1, read on the forward strand.
CTGGAGAGAGACTGATCTCAAGTCAGGAGATGTGTGGAGCAGTCCTATGCATGGTGATGGAGATACAGGACGAAAATGTAAAGGAAGTGCAACAACAGACTCATGCAGGCATCCGACAACAGCTGAGGTTGGAGATTGAAAGCTCTAGTGTGGTTTTGGTGAATTAATGAAACCCTATGTGCTAACGTATTTGCTCTAGTGATCATGAGGTAGGTAGCACTATTCCAAGTGGTGGAGCAAATGAAGATCATGTTGATGGTGGTAATTGGCCATTGTGATCAAGTGCTCGGCTTGGAAAAGAAGAAAGAGAAAAACAAAAGGATCAAGGCAAAGGTAAAACTTGATAGGAGTTTTTTTTATTTTGGTAATCAAGATACTTAGCGAGTGTGATCACACTTAGGATAGATAGCCGTATTATTAAGAGAGGTGAAACTCGTCGTAAAATGCGGTTATCAAAGTACCACTAGATGTTCTAACTTATTGCATATGCATTTAGATTCTAGTGAGTGCTAACACCCTTGAAGATGTTTGTGAAAATATGCTAACACACGTGCACAAGGTGAAACACTTGGTGGTTGGCACATTTGAGCAAAGGTGGTGAAGTTGGAGATCAAAAAGAGGTGTTTTTGATCGACAAGACACTTGTCACAAATTGACCGGACTCGGTGGTGGTGCGTCCGGTTAATTTTAGAGGAGTTGGCACACTCGGGCTCGGTCTAGCCAGCGATCGGACTCAACACAGTAAAAGTGACCGGGCGCGCAGGGCCTGCGTCCGATCAGGGGATGACGTACGCTGACGTCGGGCACGAAACTTGGTGCGCAGAGGAGAAGAACGGATCGGATGCTGGCATGCGTCTAGTCGAGGTACATCTGACGCGTCCGATCGTGGTTTCGGCGCTCTGGAACCTCTCTGGAAGTGACCTGACGCGCGGTGGCTGGAGTGGAGCGGCGCGTCCAGTCTGCATTTGGTGGCTTAGCGCGTGTGCGGGCTAACTGTGCACCGGCGCGTCCGGTTTGTTGATCGCCGCATCTGGTCGTTACTTAACCGCACTGGGAAGGCTGGTAGCCGTTGGAGATCAGCGGCTGAGGTTGAACGCTCGGGGACACGTGGCTTGAATCTGTTGACCGGACGCTGAGGCTGTGAGTCCAGTCGATTCGATCAGCGCGTCCGGTCGCCCCGATTTCAGCACTGACAGAGAGCCAACGGCTCTATTCGTTTGGAGGCTCTATAAAAGGCATGTGGCCGGCTCTAATTCACTCTCTTGGCCATTTACATTGATATAGTAACCTTGTGAGCTTAACCAAACCCCCCACTCATCTCCATCATTGATTTACCATCTTTGTGAGATTGAGAGTGAATCCAAGTGCATTGCTTGAGTGATTGCATTAGAGGCACTTGGTGATTGTGTTTCGCTGCGGGATTCGCTTGTTTCTCTTGGTGGTTGCCGCCACCTAGATGGCTTGGTGCAGCGAAGATCGTCGAGCGGAGGAAGGTGTTTGTTTTCGGCTCCGATCGTGGTGATTGTGAGGGGTTCTTGACCTTTCCTCGGCGGAGATCCAAAAGGTACTCTGGTGGATTGCTCGTGACTTGTGTGATCCTCATCTTGTGTTGGTTGTGCGGCACCCGGTTGCGGGTTAGGCATGTGATGCCTGTTAACGTGTGAACCTCCTAGTGAGTGGATGGCCACAACGGGGATTAGCTTGCCGGCAAGCAGTGAAAAATCATTCACCCTGTTCGCTTGAACTACTTTTCAGTCAATGAACAATGTTTTCCTTTCACAGCAAATCAGCATAAACATCAGCATAAACTAATTTTCAGTATAAGCGAACAGGGTGATTATGTCATCTTGTCTTCGAGGATTTCTTGGTATTTATTGTGATTGGTTGATTGATCATCTCTTTGCCACAGCGGTATAACCCTCCTACCTCTCTTTAGTGTAATTAGTTTTGAGAGCTAGCTTTTGTCTTGTCTAGTGGTTAGTGAGGCTCTTTAGTTAGTCTTTGAAAACTCACTAACTTAGTGGTAGTGACCTAGCTTTGTGTGCATAGAGATTATAGATACTAGAACTGTGGTAGGTGGCTTACATTTTTAATAGGCTAGTACAAGAATTGCTTCGCCTCATAATTGTCTAACCACATTGCTTAGTGTTGTCGTTGAAATTTTTATAGGCTATTCATCCCCTCTAACCATTAGGACATTTGAGAGATGCCAGCTGAGGATCGGCTAAAAATAATTTTTGACAGAGCCTTCAAAGCTGAGACGTTATCAGGATCTTGCGGCTTCATCATAAGAAATAGCAGTGGTGAGGCAGTGTGGCGGGAACGGCAAATGTTAGTTCTGTACGTGATGCGATGATGGCTGAAACATTGGCTTGCAGATTTGCTTTGGAGGCAGCGGAGGTACATGGAATTTTCAGAGTGGAGTTGGAGACTGAATGTGCTCTGTTGAGGGAAGCGCTGGCCACAAATACTCGAGATTTAGCTTCAGAAGGTGTTTTGTTCAAAGGTATACAGGAGCTTCTTGCTGATCAATTTAGATGTGATTGCGTTCTAAATATTTCATGCTCTTGTTCGTCGGCACGGGGAAAGGGAAGAGCGATGATGGATGGATGGGTGGGACGGCGCGGCGAGGGCGAGCGAGCAGCGTCCGGCCGTCGTCCGCGGCACCGGCACCCCACCACACAGAAAGCCATGCGGCGCAGGCGAAAAGGCCCCAGGCCCGCTGTCGTCGCTGACTTTTTTTCCCCCGTCGAAAAAGCCTGGTGGGATCCCCTCAAAAACGGCGTCCGCTCGCCGAGGGGGCCGCGCCCGCCCGCCTTTACGCGTCGCACGGCCGCACGGGGGCATCTGCCCATCCCGTGCCGTGCATCTCTCTCGCGCAGGCGCAGGGCGCTGCCGCTAACAAAACCGTGGAGACTTGAGATGAGAACCCTGCTGATTCATCTCTGCTGGGCGCTGGCAGCTAGCGCTCAGTCATAGCAGCGGCCGCTCGCATACCCATGTCCATGTGCAGTCGTCGTGTCGTTGGTTGCCCTGAGCGCTGACATGCATGTGCATGTGCCGGGTGGATGTGGATGTTCACGTGCCAACGTGCACGCACAGGGGGACAGGGCGCGCGCACGTACGTCCGTGGCTTTGCCCACTTCAACGCGTACGATGCATCACGCATGCATGCGTGGTCCACGGCGTCGTCGTCGTCGTCAGCACTCAGCAGGCGCCGCTGCTTTTTCGTCGTGACCCAATGCATCTCATTGCATTGCAACTACTCTCAGCAGGATCCAGATGTCGACCGTTGACGTCGCACGTAAACACATCTACGGGTAACATTTGTACTAATAGGGGATTAGTATGGGATTGGGAGGGCACAGCTCGAGAGGTTTGTGTTGGTACTGATCAGAGCAGGACAAGGACATGGGAGGTGACGAGCATAGTGGTGGTGGCTTGGTCCATGAGGCCATGCCCGCACGCTCCCGGAAAAGGACTTGTCGTTCGCCTTTCCGATAAAGGCCGGACCGGGCCGGGGAGGGAGCTGACTTTATCATAGAGTAGGAGACCATAGAGTTAGGGCAACTCCAATCAATCCCCTCAAATTTTGCCCCCTATTCCTTCAAATAAGAGTCCTTCATCCATATTTCATCCCCTACTTCTCAGGGTATTTCAACCGATCTCCTAAATTTTTCCTACTTATGCACGTGCGACATGCACGTGTGTATGAAAACTATTTCAAATGCAATGAGAATATTAATTGAATTCTCGACATTTCAATTCATATATATCATCAACAATTTTTTTAAATATAATCGTTAATTACATATTTGATCCATAAAATGTTTAAAAAGTTTACAAAATTATATTAATGAGTCACGCCAGTCTAGAGTGGGGGGCTGATGTCTATACCGTCGATTTTTGGTAACACAGTCATGGGGTTAACCTTGAAGCACATGATCAGAGGAGACATGTGCACCACTGCAACCACGAAGCCCTTGACGTCGCCTGATCTCTTGATGTTCCCTGGCGGATCAACGACGCCGTCGAAGAGCTTGATCTCGTGCATTATCCTGCTGCCATAGCAGGACAATGAGAAGCTCAGGCCACTCGCCGACACTCTCGTCCCGCTGACCTGTATCCTGGCTTCCACCGCGTGGCGGAGGAGTGCCAAGTTGATGTCCACCGCCGCACACCCGCACCATGGTCGGCGTCGCCACGGATCCATTGCGTGTAGGTTCCGTGGAACGCGCTCAGCTCGGTAAAGGTGGCAGCCCCGTCGATGAGCTGCAAGTCTCTGTTGCCCTCTTGATCCACAAGTCATACTCGATCAAGGCACGGGCTTGGCGCGAGCTTATAGGTAGATGGCCCTCTTAGGGCCAATCATCCGTATGGGCAGTGGCGAGGATGGGTCGTCTGGATTGCGGTGGATCATGAGAGGGTTGTCGCGGGTGCGGTTGAACACGTATTTGCGTAGAGGCTGTAGGAGGTCCTGGGCAGCCACGAAGCCGTACAACATGATCTTTCCAGCCGGGGCAACGACAAAGTGATTTGTTAGCTTCAGCGAGAAGATCGGCTCTGGACGATCGCTCCTTAAAAACGGGTAGGATTATAGACGTTCGTAGGTGGGATTGTAACACGTAAGATTGAATCTTGGTTTTCTTTTCGGGGTCCAGAGGGGTCGAGTCCTGACGCGGGGATAGAGAGATCGTGGAGTCTGTTTAGGATTGTAGGTGTGTGAGATTGAGTTATGCACGCTTAATCACGTACGACGGAGGGCTCATATAGCACGAAGTCTAGATCGAACGGTTATTACGTAGGGAGATCCTCTTAAAAAACTCGCTTTTTTATAGTAGGATTATCATGGACTCTGTTTATCGGTCTCACTTGCTAGCTTTATGGAAGAGGGAAAGGAGGATGAGGGACTCCTACATCTAGGGGTTCATGAGAGAGAAATGAGAGTCCCTCGTCCATCGGGGGTTGAATAAGGGTTCGGTTGGAGAGGTTTTTAATGTGTTTGAGCTCTCAAAATAGGATGAGGACACATGTAGGAGTTTGGTTGGAGTTGCCATAAAAGGGTGTTTAGTTGGGAGGTGAAAAGTTTTTGGGTGTCACATCGGATGTTTTATGGGATATCGGAAGGGGTTTCGGATACTAATTAAAAAACTAATTACATAACTCGCTTGGAAACCACGAGACGAATTTATTAAGCCTAATTAAGCCATCATTAGCACATGTGTATTACTGTAGCACTTAAGACTAATCATGGACTAATTAGGCTTAAAAGATTCGTCTTGTGGTTTCCAACCAAACTGTGCAATTAGTTTTTTCGTCTATATTTAGTACTTCATACATGTGTCAAACATTCGATGTGATGTGGTGAAATTTTTTTGGGTTGGAACTAAACGCCCCCTTAAAAAAACTACACTAATCCAATCCGATGGAGGCCACTTTTGCACGTCACTTCCGATCGTCCAAGCTTTGTCGCATTCAGTGATTGTAACTCATTGTAAACGCTAGCTAGTCGCTGTTTGGAACGGGCGCATATTTCTACTGTCTTGTACAGACAGCCATCTCTCGTGCGCGCGTGGGGAAATGCAAGTCTGTTTGAAATTTGAATGAGTAAGATTTGATTGCTTCTGGACTCGTAGAAATTTCTCGCAGCAGAACATGAGCAGATCATACAAAGGTTTGCTTGGATTGTCTATTGATGTGTGATGAACCGGTCCTCCAGACTTAGCAAACTTGCATCGAGGAAGATTGGTTCATTTTTTTTCCTTTTCTGCCCAGGACTCGTAAATAAACCGAGTAAGAAATCGGTGACTACGGCCCATTAGCAAAATCGTGGTTTAGCCACCGTACTCACTTCTACGAACGATTCAGCCCACTATAGAAAATAAGGCCCATTCAGTAGCTACAGCTAGCTCGGTTTTTTACCGACAGCACGTACTCAATAAAGTCCTCACATTATCGACGATCTGCATCTGCGCGTCGGGGCCTCCGAGCACTACATCCTGTCATGCTCCAGTCACGAACTCGCGATCCATACGACGCGAGGGGGGTCACAGGGAGCCAGTGTAGGCAGTTCAGTTCAAGATAAAATAAGTGTTCACGTCATGCTAAGTAAATGGTCGTTCAATTGTGTAACGAAGAAATAGCGTGACAAGATTTGTCGATATAAACAAATTGTACTCCTTAGTCTTATAAACAATTTGTCAGATCACCAGGTCGGAATATTTCATCCTCATCTCTAGGATTCGAAGCTTCCGATCCAGCTCAAACAACGACGGCGGCGGTGGGTGACGAGATGGACGTTGAAAAGTAGCGGTAACCGGTGAGTTTGATGGACTCCGGGTCTTCGTTGCAACGGCGGTCAAGCTAAGATAAGGTGGTGTGACGATGATCGGATGATTCGAGTGCGTGGATGATCGCCTGAGCCAGTTGTGACTCGTGAGCTGTGCGTCCAACTTAAAGCCAACAGCAGTTACTACATTCAGTGTGGCAATGTTAGCAAAGCAGGATGGAGGCTGTTACTGCACCCTGAATCTCTTTGTGCACAGGTGCTTGGAGCCAAATATTTTCCCCATGGGGATGTGCTGCATGCTAGACCAAAAGGAGACATGTCATATACTTGGCGAAGTATTCTTACAGGGCTGAATCTGCTGAAGAAGGGCTTCATATGGCGGGTAGGAGATGGTGCTAGTATCCATATTTGGGAACACGAGTGGCTACACAGGGATCAACTACGCCGTCCATTCACACCGAGAGGAGCTAGCTTGCTGTCACGCGTGAATGAACTAATAATTGACCCTACCACTGGTTCATGGGATGAGGCGTTGGTCAGAGAGACCTTTTGGCAAGAAGATGCAGATTGTATATTGAAGGTGTGTTTGGTTGGAGAAGTTAAAGTTTAATAAACATTGTAGCACTTTCGTCTTATTTGACAAAAAAAAATTTCAATCTTAGACTAATTAGGCTTAATAGATTCATCTCGTAAATTACTCCTAATCTCTGCCGACATACATGCAATTAATCTACATTTAGTACTCCATGTATTTGAGGGAACATTGATATGATGGGAGTTAAACTTTAACACACCCAAATCAAACGGGCCTTGAGTATACCGGTACATGAGGGGATGAATGACATAGCAGCTTGCATTGACATTTCAATAAGAACGGGCTATTCTCTGTGAGATCGGCATACAAGGTGTTCGTAGAGGACAGAAAGAGAAGCAATGAACGAAGGGGTGGGGCTGCGACCGTAGACTAGTGAAAACGAGAGGAAGAGACGTGCGCCAGCGGCCGAGCCTGCCCGGCCTGCGCGGTTATAAACCGCTAGGGAGGTCGACTGTAGAGCAAGACGAGAGAGCGCTTGGCGAGGAGCGGACGCGAGGTGCTCTGGCCTCTGGGGGTCCTGGGTGTCTAACCACACTAGCGCACACAGGAGCAAAGGGAGGGGGGCATCTCGCCATGGCCACCAGGCCGGGCCCTTTGACTGAATGGCCATGGCAGAGGCTTGGCAACTTCAAGGTGCGTACGTAAGGCATGCGTGCGTGCATGATGCTTTCTACTCTCCTCTTTCATCTTCGTATTCTTCATCTTCTTCCTCGGTTTTCGCCGGCGTGTGAGATCTATCATCTATGCGATGCGTCGGAAGCAACACACGGCCGCCATGGCTGTGTGCATGCGCCGGCGCGGTTTCGTTGCTAGCTGTAGGACTACCGTCGTCTGTACTGCTTGCTTGCGTGATGGTGAGCAGATAGGAGGTTACTGTGTGTGTTCGTCGTCGGGCGTACGCGAGTAAATTAAAACGAGATTATTCTAGCACTAATTCATGCATATGTAACTGCCTTTTAATTTGCTATTGCAAGGAGGCGATGACAGTGTGCTGCCCTCTTTTTTTCACTTCAAAGATGGTGATGACGGCGTTGTCATTATTTTTTAGGACGCTGTTACATTGTCCCCATAGGCCTTATATAGCTTTTGGCTTGCTTAAGTCCATCACATTTATCAAGCCATCAACACGTTTCTCTACAGTAGTAGATAATAACGTCCCACAAAAAAAGAAAGAACTGTTCATACTTTTCCGTATTTATTATTATTGCCTAGTAAATTAAAGAAGGGGGCCGCAAGGGGCAATTTGTTATATAAGAAAGTAAAATAAAATAAAAAGCTCATCATCATTTCGTGTTCTTATGTTGGAGACAAAGTTCACGCATTTTTTTTCATCTTCTTCTGAAATATAATAAGCATATAAATGTAGCCAGGCGCATAACAATCCTGGGTACAAATAAATGTGTGTGCTCTCCTTGCTCTTTTGGGATAGACATGCATGTGGCACCATGGTTACACTACCAGATCGGCAGATCCGATCATCTGATAGAGATGGACAGGGGATGGGAATTACGCCCCCTCTCGTATTTCGCTCAGTCCAAGGGTGCGTGCAGTGGTCCTACTCCTCATGGAGGGACGATCCTCGCCATCAAAGCCAACCGCGGTGCCACGCCATGCATGCGCTCTTCATCAATTACGTACATCTGAGTGTAATCTGACTGACAGTGACAATAATATCGTCAGCTAGCTAGCTGTTGGTTAGGTTTCATTCATGAGTGGAGTGTCATGCATACAGTACTTGGTGATGGGTCCCGTGGTGGTCCACGGCGCGCGGCGGGTGCTCGCGCGGGGCTGGGGCGACATCGACCTGACCTTCGCACTCATCCTGCCGTCGCTGCTGCTGCGGATGGTGCACAACCAGATCTGGATCAGCGCCGCCCGCTACCAGACGGCGCGCAGCAAGCACCGCATCGTCGACCGCGGCATCGAGTTCGAACAGGTCGACCGGGAGCGAGGCTGGTGAGTGTTGCCGTGCTCGACTGCTAGCTGCTGGTTGATAGCTAGCTAGCTGTTGGATCATATCGATCGCTGACGAAGAAAATGGACATGGACATGCATGCTCGCAGGGACGACCAGATCATCCTCAACGGGCTGCTCTTCTACGTGGGCTACCTGACGATCCCGAGCGCGAGGCACTTGCCGGCGTGGAGGACGGACGGCGCCGCCGTGATGGCGCTGCTCCACGCCGGGCCCGTGGAGTTCCTCTACTACTGGTTCCACCGGGCGCTGCACCACCACTTCCTCTACTCGCGCTACCACTCGCACCACCACTCCTCCATCGTCACCGAGCCCATCACCTGTAAGTAATGCTAATTGCTAATGCATCGCTTCTACTACTAGTTATGTGTTCTGACTGAAGCAAGTAACAAAACACATCCATCCGTATCCTGTTTTGTCCGTTGTAGCTTTACTGAAGAAAACTCGACGTCGTGTACCTTCTTGATGTCTACGTTTAGTTCGCGAATTTTTTTTATCACATCGCATGAGTTGGAAGGACGTTGAAAAGTGTTTTCGGATACTAATAAAAAAATACAGAACCCGTCAGGAAACTGCGAGACGAATCTAATGATACTAATTAATCCGTCATTAGCACATGTTGGTTACTGTAGCACTTATGGATAATCGTGGTCTAATTAGCCTTAAAAGATTCATCTTAAGATTTCACCGAAAACTGTATAATTAGTTTTTTTCGTCTACGTTTATTACTCTATACATGTGTCAAATATTCGATGTGATAGGTGGAGACAAAAAATTTTTAGAAACTAATCCAGGCCTTAACATATGAGCCAATCAGAGCCAACAACGTGCACATCTCACACAAGTACAGAAAAAATGGCCACACACGAAGTGAATGGGGCCGTTTACCCATTTACGGTGTGTTTAGATCCATTGAAAAGTGCACTATGTAAAAAAAAAAGATTCTCCGTCACATTAAACTTACGATATATATATGGAGTACTAAATGTAGATAAAATCAAAAACTAATTGCACAGTTTAGTTGTACTTTATGAGACAAACGTTTTGAGCCTAATTAGTTAAGCCTTACTCCCCTCCATCCAACCAGAAATGTCCTAGGCCTGGGCCTCTCTGCCTGTCCACCGTCATTCAAGCCCCCTGATCCATCAACAGTGCGACCCCAGCCCCCCGACCAATCACCACACTACAGGCTACAGCTACAGTGTAGTACGTACAGGTACAGTACAGGACCACATTGATACTACCACGTGTGCGGATCAACGAGACATGGCCGTGTTTACTTTGCCGGAATTGTCGTGTGCCGAGTTACGGTGCAGCACTGTAGTATTTTGTTTTTATTTGATAATAATTGTTCAAACATTGACTAATTAGGCTTAAAACGTTCGTCTCACAAAGTACAACAAAATTGTATAATTATTTTTTGATTTTATCTATATTTTGTACTCTATACATGTGCTAATATTTTGATGTAATGGAAATCTTCTTGTTGCATAGCGAAATTTAAGAGGTAAATTTGGTATCTTAACGAGGCCCGACTCTGATCCGTCTACTGCACGCACTGGGTCGGGCTGGGCCCGTCCGGCCCGTTCCACTGTCCTATCTTCTGTGTGAAATAAAAACGGCGCATGTGATTGCTCTGAGAAAGCTGCCGTGGCATGTTTTTTGTTCGGCTAAGAGTTAAGACAAAACCTTTCCAATATGGGTCTTGTTTAGTTCCCAAATTCTACTCCTAAATTTCACTATGCAAAAAGAAGATTCCCATCACATCAAAATGTCGACACATGTATAGAGTACTAAATGTAGATGAAATTAAAAACTAATTACACAGTTTTATTGTACTTTACGAGACGAACATTTTGAGTCTAATTAGTCAAAGTTTGGACAATTTTTACCAAATACAAACGAAATGCTACAGTACACATTTAATATTTACTGTTCCAACTTTGGTCACCTGAATCGGCAACTAAACACGGGCACGGCGGAACTGCTGAGTGAAAGCGACTACTCATGCAACCACGCAGTGTTTCGGGATTTTTTTTCGAAAATCTAGTGTTTCAGGATGTTAGCGATGAGACTACTTGCCCCAAGGATCATTGAAAACCAGCCTAAGAGCCTATTTAGTTCTAAAAAGAAAACTTAAAAAGTGCTACAGTATCTGCCACATTAAATCTTGTGGCACATGTATGGAGTACTAAATATAGACGTAAGAAAAAACTAATTACATAGTTTAATTGTAAATCACGAGACAAATCTTTTGAGCCTAATTAGTCCATGATTGGACATAAATTGCCAAATAAAACGAAAAGTGTTATAGTAGCCGAATCCAAAAAAATTCACCAACTAAACAGGCCCTTAGATTTTAGTGGGTTTTACCATGCATCGGTAAATTAAATTTTACTGGGGTGTGTTTAGTTGGTGAAAAGTTACTGTAGCACCTTTCGTTGTTATTTGACAAAATTTGTGCAACCATGGACTAAATAGGCTCAAAAGATTCGTCTCGACATTTACAGACAAACTATGCAATTAATTATCTTTTTTACCTATATTTAATGCTTCATGCATGCGTCAAAGATTCGATGTGATGGGTGGAAGAGGAAATATTTTGGGTTGATATGGGAAGTGAATACACCCTGGGTTTTATTACTGGGGTTTACCATGTATCTTGGAGTCTGCATAAGGTTTGTGTTGTTCATGTTTCATTGCTGCAGCTGTAGTATCACTGTGGCAGTCATGTAGATAGACTAGTAGACTACTGATCCTGTTACTGGAAAACTGCTCTCGATTTGTACTGATGCACTTACCTAATGCAGCTGTGATCCATCCCTTTGCGGAACACATGGTCTACTACTTCCTGTTCGCGATCCCCATGCTGTCGACTATTTACATTGGGAATGCCTCTGTTCTGGGCATTGTGGTCTACATCGCCTATATCGACTTCATGAACAACATGGGGCACTGCAATTTCGAGCTGGTGCCCAAGTGGATGTTCCAAGTTTTCCCTCCTCTCAAGTACCTCATGTACACGCCATCGTAAGTGCGATCCAATCTTGCTACACGAAACATGTACACAAAACTAGCAAAACAAAAAAAAAGGCTCAGTGACTCCTAACATCTCGCAAAACACAATGTAACATTTTGTTGTTGTTGATTTCCTACAGGTTTCATTCTCTGCACCACACGCAGTTCCGCACAAACTACTCGCTGTTCATGCCATTCTACGACTACATATACAACACCATGGACAAGTCATCTGATCAGCTGTATGAGAGCTCACTCAAGGGAACAGAGGAAACACCTGACCTTGTTCACCTCACGCACATGACCGATCTGCAATCGGCCTATCATCTACGGATTGGGTTCGCCTCCATAGCGTCCAGACCGTCTGACAGCTCCATGTGGTATATGTGGGTGCTGTGGCCTGTGGCGTGGCTGTCAATGGTGCTTGCATGGGTTTATGGGTCCTCTACGTTTGTGGTTGAGAGAATCAAGCTAAGGAAGCTGAAGATGCAGACATGGGCAGTACCAAGATACAACTTCCAAGTAATCAACTTCTCTACTTATGGCTTTCTTTCTATATGATGGTGTCCAAGCTACTGACAGTTTTTTTTTCTCCCCTGCAGTATGGCCTGAGCTGGGAGAGAGAATCGATCAACGACTTAATTGAAAAGGCAATACTAGATGCTGATGCAAGAGGTGTTAAAGTGCTCAGTCTAGGACTATTAAACCAGGCAAGAAATTACTACTTTACAAATTACAACTCTTGTTGAAACTATAAGGCTAGGTGCTTACCGCAGTGTGGCCTTTTCCTAATTTGTACCTTCTGGGCGCAGGCGAAACAACTAAACGGTGGTGGTGAACTATTTAGGCAGAAGTATCCAAAATTAGGAGTTCGCCTTGTCGATGGAAGTGGCTTAGCGACTGCTGTGGTGCTCAAAAGCATTCCTCATGACACAAAGCAAGTTTTCCTTCATGCAGGCCCTTCTAAGATAGCTTGTGCCATGGCTTTTGCATTATGTGAGAGGGGCGTCCAGGTATATGTTTATGCCATCCTGCACATCTTTGTTGCATTGTCCTGTATTTACTTTGTTACAGTTTTTCACTGAAAATGGCACTACACTTGTTTGGTGGATCAGGTGATCATGAATCCAAAGAAGGAATATGATATATTGATATGCTTAAGTCACAGATTGCAGATAGCAAAGCAAGCTATTTGAAACACTCCAGCAACCACACGCCCCAGGTAAACGTTTTGTTTTAAAATGGGATTTAGCATTTTTTTCTATACATTTAAGAAAATGTCTGAAAAAAAACAGAGAACCGATCCTGTTAAGTTTTGTATGCTCCTTCTTAAGGATGTTAACGGGCAGGTCTGAAACATTATAGTTATAAAGCATTTCCAATTAACAAACCTAATAGATTCTAAACGATGCTGGAAGTAAAGATAGGAAGTCAAAAGAAAAGCATTTAACTTAGCCTTTGACATGAAATGTGAGTACAGACTTGATCATGGTGAAAAAAGCTGTTGGAGCCTATCAAGTAGTACAGGAGCACAATGCCTTAGTGGATTAGCTTATACTGATGATGATTACTTAAACGTTTTGTTTTAAAATGGGAATTTACTAATAAAAAAATTAGCGTACTAAAGGAAAGGTGCTAATTGCCAAGCAGAACCGAGCCAGTTAAGTTTGATATATACTCCATATGTGCTCCTTCATATGGATGTTTGTATTGGGCAGACCTGAAACACTACAGATAATCGATGTTGGAAATAAAAGAAGGGAAAACATTTAATTTATCCTTTTTCATGAAATGTGAATACAGGCTCAAAAAAAGTTAGTTGGAAACTAAGTAGGACTGGGCAGAGTGCCTTGATAGTAGTAACCAAGGATATCCTTTTTTAAAAAAACTTTTTTCAGAAAAAAAAATTGTCATGAAGTTCAGCTTATACTGATGGTGTTTGCTTAAACTGCTGCAGATTTGGCTAGTAGACAACATTGACGATAAAGAACAGAAGATGGCACCGCAAGGAGCAATATTCGTTCCTATCTCACAGTTCCCCATCAAGAAAATTCGCAAGGATTGCGCTTACTTGAGCACTCCAGCAATGAAGATCCCTGAAACAATGCAGAATATCCATGCCTGCGAGGTAACAAAGATAATGAGTATAGTAAATCCGCTTCATCAAATTTCAGGAGAAAAAAAAAGAAATATAGGGATGTATTTTTACCGAGCCTTTTCTGAGCATTATATTCTTTGTTTCTTTGACAGAACTGGCTTCCAAGAAGGGTGATGAGCGCTTGGCGCATCGGCGGAATACTTCACGCCCTGGAAGGATGGACCATGCACGAGTGTGGTGATGCCATGATGCATACTGAGAAAGCATGGTCAGCTGCTATTAGGCACGGATTCATTCCTTTGACTAAAGCTTGAGACAGAGAGATTTCGAACCCGGATTCTGGAGCTGGAAGATGTATGCAACTCTAGATGGCAGCATTCCACGATGCTGGGAAACTATGTTTCAGCATCCAGTAGGACAAATTCTGCCAGGTATAAAAGCCGACTATGGTGTTGACGAGTCGTCGGGGGAGGCACAGCATGGATGCCCGACCTTGATTCCAATAGCTTATTAACTATATATATGTTGTGTCATTGTATGATGCAAGTGCGAGAAACTGCTTTATAGCTGTGTGGGTGACGCATACAATTATAATAATAAAATGCCGATTTAGGTTGTCCTTTTAAATCTGCCGAAGAATTCTCTTGCTGGAAAACGGCTACGGAGTTTTTGATATGCAATCTTAAACCTCGGTGGTAAGAGCCGGCTGCTATTTCAGCATTTCGGGGATTCAGGAAATGGTACACACGCAGTCATCCATATTCACGCTTCAGAACCTGTAGATCTAGACACGACGCGATAAACTGCCGTTGCTGCGACGAAAGAGATGCGATGCGAGAGGTGCAGTTGAGTGACGAAACCTGCAACGGATCTAGTACATGGACACAGACCGTCGCTCGCGGAAGATAATTCGCCACTCTCCAGAGTGCAGACTTTCCTTCGCTGCGGAGATCGCGCTGCCTGGAACCAGGTAGGAAGGACAAGGAGGAATGAGGTTTCCAGCTTCAAGAAGATCTATAAAATGTATTGAAGATCTCAGTAAGAGGAGCACATTGATAACAAGTGATGCATTTTGCACATTGATAACAAGCACAGAAGCAAAACCTCTAGTGGTAGAATAGTGCCCTGCCACGGTACAGACCCGGGTTCAATTCCCGGCTGGTGCATTTCCCTTTTTGCTTCTGTGCTTGAGAACAAGCAACATCCCGATTCCCGATGCATTTTGCCGATCTCGCATCAATCAACTCAGAACAAGCAACGTCCCATTTCTGTTGCTGTTCAGATGCCTTTTGCCGATCTCGCATCATCAATTCATAACAAGCGACTCCCTGGAATCCATTGATAACAAAACTATCTCGCATCAATTCAGAATAATCAACATCAATTCATAACAAGCTACGTCCCTCGAATCCATTGATAACGAAACTACGAGTAGATCACTGTGGACGCCCTAATAACGCAAAGCAATTCGAGAACTGCAATTTCCATTACATAGTGTTCATAAAGACTGAGACTAACAGTTCCAATATCAGGTATCTTATTCAGAAAGATAGCATTACGATAGAAGATATTACAAGGCAGCTCCGTAAAAATTGACTACTATGGAATGCCTCAATTCCAACAAGCATATGCCTCGCATCAGTCAAAGTTCTGACAATACCGTCATGCATCTTAATTTGAATGGATCCAATGCCAACAATATCACGTGGACTGTTATCACCCAATCTAACAGAACCTCCACCTTGGAGAGAATTATAGGTTTCTAACCAATCTCTATTAATGCATATATAAAATGAAGCAGCGAAATCAAGAATCCATTCATCACCACTATTTGCACATCAAGCAAAAGCAACTAGTATATCACCAATAGAATTATCTGCCTTCGATGCAGCAACTGAAGTATTACCTTCATCATTGGATTTACCTTTCTGTCTGTATGTGCCAACTCTCTTCTCTTTATTCTTTAATTTATAACACTCAGTTATAAAGTGATTATCTTTCTTGCAATATTTGCAAAATTTATCATCCTTGCTTCGAGATTTTGATTGGGCTTTGTAACCATTAGAACTTTTGCCTCTATTGCCATTGTTTGATTTATTTTCTGTCCTCCCACGAACAGACAATGCTTCTCCATTGGAAACAGAACCTTCAGAAGACACCATCACTTTCATCTTTTCCTTAGCATGCAACGCCTTAGAAACTTCATCAAGCATTAGAGTATCATGACTATATAACAGTGTATCTCTGAAGTTTGCAAAAGAACTAGGCAAAGAGCACAAAAGAATATGACTCAAATCCTCATCATCATAATCTACCTCCATAGCCTGTAGATCAGAAACGATCTCCTTGAAGACCGAAAGATGGTTAAGCACAGAACCACCCTCTTGCAACTTATGCGTATATAACTTCATCTTCAAATGCATCTTGCTTGTCAAATCTTTAGACACGCAAATTGACTCTAACTTGAGTCATAGAGCAGCTGCAGTTTTCTCTGCAAACAATCTTGCAAAATACTATTCGAAAGATGAAGCTAAATTTGAGTCAAGGCCTTACGATCTTTTCTTTTCTTCTCCTCGGTACAAGATTTAGAATCCTTGTTATCGAATTTATCAAGAGCATCATCCACTTCATCTTGTGTAAGAATAGCCCTCATCTTGACTTGCCATAGAGCGAACCTCGTGTCACGATCCAGTGGTGCAAGATCATACTTTATTGACATGATGAAGAAATAGCAGCAATAACCAGAAGAATAATAATATGCAGAAAATTAGGTGTAACTCTAGCAAAAACCTCTAGCCTGGTACACAATTCGTGTACGTTCAGCAATAAACTAAAGAAAGATAGCTTCTGGTACAATTCCTGTGTGCACGTAGCAAAATCCCACCAACTTTTCTACCAATGCAACAGCATACCTTCATGATCACCTTGATTCGCGTGCGCAAGTCAATTAATACCAGGACGCCTTGATTCGTGTGCAGTTGTAAAATGACCCTCTTTTGTTCCTCAATTCTCCCCTAAATTCCACTATATAAAAAAATTTTTCTGTCACATCAAAATATCGGCAAATGCATGAAATACTAAATGTTAATGAAATCAAAAACTAATTGTATAGTTTTGTTGTACTTTGTGAGACGAACATTTTAAACCTAGTTAGTCAAATTTTAGATAATTTTTACAAATACAAACGAAATACTATAGAAATTCTGATACAGTGTTTTTCTCCCCAGTTCTCTGAACTAAACGAGGCCTGAATCTGGCTGAAACTTGCCTGCTGTGACGTGATGGCTTGATTGACCACACCACACGGCCTTGTTTACATCCCAAATATTTCACCAAATTTTACTATGCAAAAAAATGATTTCTCATCACATCAAAATACCGGCATATGTATAGAGTACTAAATATAGATGAAATCAAAAACTAATTGCACAGTTTTATTGTATTTTACGAGACGAACATTTTGAGCCTAATTAATCAATGTTTGGACAATTTTTACCAAATAAAAACAAAATGCTACAGTGCAGCACAGTGCTGCATAGTGATTCCGCCGCCGCCAAATCCAGGCAACTAAGGCTATCTGCACTCATGGACCTCTATATTCATCCTCTATACGTCCTAGTCAGCAAGATTCTCTCCTCTATACTCAATTCTCCCGCACCCATCCATCCTCTATATTATCCTCTATCTCTCTATCCACTGTGGGACTCACTTGTCACTTTATCTAAATATATCAATGTGTGATCTAGTTTTGAAGGATTTATTGAGACGAATTTAATGGTGCCATCGAAATTTAATTTGGATTTTTGGTTTATGAGTTATAGCATTTTTTTCTTTGTTTAGCTAGTGGGGCCCGCCACTGCACACTACAGAGTAAGCAGTGTGCTACTCTAAATATAGAGTAAGAGAAAGAATAGAGTATTGTTTTAGAGTATCCAGTGCAACAGTTTTTACTCTATATTCATACTCTAAAGCTTTAGAGTATGATTTACAGTATACCACTGCGGCTAGTCTAAACACGCCCCAGCACAGACGGATCTCCTTCTGACGACATCTGCATGGCCGTGTGCAGCAGCACGACAGCAGATCGATATCCTCCTTCAATCCGCCGCATCATCCTCTATATTCATCCTCTAAAAGGAATATTCTGTCCTAATCACCACAAAATATACAGTTTTCCCGCATCCATCCATCCTCTATATCATCCTCTATCCATTGTAGGACCCACTTGTCACTTTATCTAAATATATCCATGTGACATCTTATTTTGAAGTATTTATTGAAACGAATTTAATGGTGCAATCGAAATTTAATTTGGTTTTTTGGTTTAGGAGTTATAGCATTTTTTTATAGTTGAAAATGTGGGGTCCACAGATTATTCTCTCTGCACATGCAAGCGTAGACACGCGCTGTCGCCACAGTCGGACCGGCAGCCGTCCGCCATGCGCAGGAAATAGCGCACAAAAGCGCATAGCGTACCACATACCGGATGCCGCTGCAGCTAGTATTCGCACGCTATCGTCCTCGCTGTCACTTTACCGGAAGTTTTACCGCTCCCGGTGCGGTCCGTCTTAGACGTGTAGAATCGCCATTTAGACACGGCACGGAAGAATTCGTCGAAGTCGATTTGATGACGGCAGCGGCGGCAGAACAGGGACTTAAATCCTAACTTTTTTTCAATCTCGTGTCTGGCTCTATACCACTTGTTAACAAATAATGCGAATAAAGATCGAACACGAGACACAGATTTTACGTGAAAAACCCTTGCGGAAAAAAACCATCGGCACCAACCGGTGATCTTCACTATATGATGAGAGTTTACAGAATGCAGGGAATAAAATGAGTCGTCTCAACTCTTCCCGTGCGGCTTACAAGATGTATTTATAGGATGGACTGACTGTAGTCAAATATGAAATCAAATCCGCTAATAAACATAACCCGAACCATGGGCCCTCCAGGCGTCACCGCAAGACTTACGTTAGAATTTGGATCATATTCCAACACTGCGTCGCTCCCACACACGCGCACAACATGCCGCACGGCCGAGCACGGACCAAGCCACGGTGCCCGTCCGCCGTGCTCTGTTTTGCTCTAACAAGGAACGTCCTCTTCCTTGATTCGATTCGTTGTTAGCTTGATGATGTCATCATGATGTCATCAGTACGTGATATATGCCATTTTTCTTTAAAAAATAAAATCCAGATATACCATCTAAATACATATATACCGGAGGACATTCTTAGCCGTAAATCACCAGATCTGCGGTCAAGATTTAATCATCTCAATACACCTTCATCATGGACCAAGCCCACAGATGTGGCGTGGTGGACGACGGCGGGCAACCAAATAGCCCCTAAATAACGGGTACAGCGTGTTGTTCAGGTATTGGTGATTATTACCCGAACTATCTGAACTAATTTTAGGTATTTAGAGTCATTATCCGAAGTTATGATCGGATATTTAGGGTTCGGATATTTCGAGTATGGTTTTAGGCCCTATTTGGTTCTCTATTTTTTTAATACACATTACATCGAATGTTGCAGTATATGCATGGAGTATTAAATATAGACTAATTACATGCATGTCGGCACAGATTAAGAGTAATTTACAAGACGAATCTATTAAACCTAATTAATCTATAATTGGACACTAATTACTAAATAAGATGAAAATGCTACGGTGCCTGTTAAACTTTAGCAGGGCACATCAAACACCGCCTTAGGTATTGCCAACTCCTACTGCATGGGCATGATGGGATATGGCGCCAGGTACAGAGAGGTACAGTAGGAGATGTCGAAGCCAGGTACTCCCTCCATTCAAAAAAAACGTGTAATTCTAGCATAGTATCATGTTTTAGTATTTTAATTTTAACCAATTATAGATAAAAAAATATCAATGTTTATGATATCAAATAAATATCATTAGATTAATTATGAAATATATTTTTATAATAAATTGGTTTAGAGTCATAAATATAAATACTATTCACTATAAATTTGGTTAAACGTGAACTACTTTTTCTGGTAGGTAACCACAGGACGGAGGAAGGATTATAGGTTGCAGCGAGAGGTGAGGGCGGCAGCGCGCGGCAGGCAAGTGTGGCGGCAGCAAGTGGCGAGCGAGTGTGGCAGCACTGCGGCCTGAATCCACCCAAACACCTCATCGGGTGATAATGCCACCAATGCCACCGAACCCGTGAGGGTGAGTGGGTGGCTGGTCAGAGGTAGTTTTATACATATTGTTACTTAAATGGGCTAGTGAACTGATTTACTTCGTGTCTTTGTTGGAGATTCGCGGGTGAAATACAAACCCGCACTACACATGATAAGTTTTGGGCCCTCGAACTCAGAATTGTCCTAGGACCTAAAATTTGTGCAGTAATGATAGGATGCGGGCGTCTATCCCTCTGGGTGCCCCGCACCCGCACTCCGCTCGCTGCTTCAGAGTGCGCCCGCACTCCGCCTCCATATCTCAAAAAAATATGATAGTGTCGCTCATCTTCTCCAGCGTAGTTGCGCAGGGCCATTCGCCGTAGCGTACCTGCCTCCTGCGGCCTTCTCCAGCGCGGTGGTGCCGCACCTGCGCCCCGTACCTGGCTGCTCCCCGGTCCGCACCCACCATCCCGTGCCGCACCTCCATCGACCTCGCCCATTGCGGAAGGGGGAGGCATGCCGCATGTGCCTGCACCTAGGGAGGCCTGTGCCTGCGCCCCCATCAACCTCGCACGTCGGCGGGAAGGGGAGGCATCCGCCTGGGGTGTAAGCTGGGTCGTTGGTGTCCCCCTAACTAGCACATGTTGCAAGAGTATGTTTCAAGTGTTTCAGATGTTGCAGAGGTATATTGTAAGTGTTGTATATCGATGTTACAAAAGTAGATTGAGATGTTGCACATGTTGTAATGGCTATACACGTATGTTTCAAGTGTATGTTCTAAATGTTTCACCTATTTCTAGACGTATGTTGCAAGTGTTTTATCTGGATATTGTAAAAGTAGATCTGGATGTTGCATATACATGCATGTTGTAAGCATATGTTTTCAAGTGTTTTTAGGTGTTCCATACGTATGTTTGCAAGTATTTCAGGGCCCACTGCTGATGCGCTCGTGTCGGTACCAACAGTATAGGGGTACCCACAATCAACGATTAGTACGAACGAAACACTAATGCACCAACACAGCAAAACCAAAAAACAGCAGACGATGCACCTCGACTATGTTCCGACTCGCACGAGGCCAGCTCGACGAGACGCATCGACCACGCTCCGACTCCGCCTCGTACGAGACATCCTCGACGGGACGCCTTGACTACGTTCCGACTCGTACGAAGCCCGTTCGGCAAGGCATCTCGACCATCGGCAAACTCCGACTCGCACGACCCCGGGTCGAATCGCTCGACCTATCTTAACCACCTACTCTGAGGTAAAAAGTCAGAGCATTTAATACGACTACCTACTACCTTCTACCGCCATGGCTACAGCCGCGATCGACGTGGGAGCAATACCAGTGTCAGTCCTCACTTTTTACCGCCCATCCCGGGATGTGAGGTGGAAACCTGTCACTATACACACCCTACGGCACACTGTTTCGCCACCGACCACCCTCGAGGAAGGATACGACAAGGTCCGTATCCCACGATCCTGGGGATTCGGCCTTATCCGCCCAGCCTCGACCCAGCCTCGACCCGGCCTCGACGCCCACTACCGGTCAGCAGGAAAGAAAGGTTGACGTGGAACAGGACTCACGGTCTTTTCACCGTCTCGTCCCCGACGTCACCACGGTGTCCGGAGATGGCCAGCCATTCCTGGGGCACGTCGCTACAGCCACCTCCACAGGGATCGACAAAACTTCACCTCAAGACATCTCGGTGTCCCGGTCTCCTCTTACCCTATAAAAGGGTAGGCCAGGGCTCTACAAAGGGCAACAGACAGAGCAAGGTGCCAAGCCAGAAGCCAAGTGTCGGCGAGCAAAGGCACACAACTCAGAGATCAACATCTCAAGCAACCCCCCTGTACTCTTTCACTTCCTTTGAGACTTGGGCTCGGTGCCCTCTCTCACAGCTTGTAACCCCTACGCAAGCACCTCGGTGCAAGGAAATACAAAACTCTTCCCTCCCCGCTAGACGTAGGGCCTTCTTTTGCCCGAACCAGGATAAACCCCCGTGTATTTCCCTTGCATCACCATCCAGGTTAGGGACACACAGCACTCACTCGTCGGCTTGGGACCCCCCACGGGTCCAAACACCGACAGTTGGTGCATCATGTAGGGAAAGTTGCGTGCCAACATCATTTTCCTGCCATTTTCCTAGATGGCTGACCCTGAACGCCCGCTCCCGTTGGCCACAGTGATCTAGTTTGGGAGTTTGGAGTTCATGTCGCTTGGCCACAGCTATGACATGGTCCTCCTCTCGTCTAGGCACCCGACCGATGAGGACCATGAGCTCTCCCAGCCTGGGGGGCACTGCACTGGTACTGTCGCTCTCGTCAGGCATGAGCTGCCAGACGACGACGAGCTTGGCGCAACCGCCGTCATCACCTCACGGAGGATAGTGGGATTCCCCGATCCGGCGCCTCTCAGCCAGACGCCGACTCAGATTTCCTCACTGAGGGTCTGTGTAGGATGAGCTTGGCTGAGGGTAAGATGCCGACAGAAAGTTCCGCCGCTCCGTCGCCCGGTGTGACGCCACCACCACCCGCTCCGACTACACCGGTACAAGGAACGACGCCTCCATCAGCATTCCCGTTTAGGCTAGACTCGGTTGCCCGGGCGTACGCTTCCTCTGTGAGCACTGCATGAGCGCTTACGAGGAACTCCCCGGACACCATCTACGCTCCACTCTGGACCTTGTTGCATCCACACCGGCTTATGAGTATCTGGACTCTACGGAGACCCCAGAAACAGAGCCCCATGCGACTGCTTCTCGATGTTACAACCCCAGAGACGATCGGCAACGACCTCACATACACCCATCATACTACTACTTTGGCGCTCCTAACTCCGACTCTGCCGATGACACCTACTATCCGACCCACGAGTGCTTCAACATCGACGGAGCGAGCATGTTGGATTCAGAGGATGAGGCACCCATCGAAGGAAGGAACACGCCACCTCATGTCGAGCTCCCTGACGAGCAGGACGAGGCCCAACTCCTTGCGGATCAAGGAATGTAGCTCGAGCAAATCCGTGAGTTGCAGGACAGGCTCGACGAGGAACGAGAAAACCTACGCCTACTTCAACAAACCCTCGAGCATGAACGTGCGGCACACGCACATGGCGGTGGAGCTCAAGAAAGAGCTCGCGACGTCAATCATCGCATCGCCAAGGATCGGGCGGTCGACCCCCCGGTTTTCGGTCGAGCCAGCCAGAACGTGGTCGCCGCCGCCATGCTCCTTCGTAACATGCCTGAGCCATCGAACCCTGATGCTTGTCAAGCTCGAGATGAAATCCGAGAACTCCTCGAGACCGCTGCTATGCAGCAGGCCGAGAGCTCTGCCTTGAGGCGATGCGGGCCAGCCTCGGAGCGGCCCGCCGAGCCCTCCCAACAGGAGAGAGAGGCCTCGGTTCATCCCGAGCACGCCCAACGGAACCGGGCGACCCCTGTTCCTGAGCACGTCGCCGACGACCGTGAACCTCGAGACACCCGTGGCAACATCGTCGAGCGCCGCACGCGCAAACACGGTGACGGTGTAGCTCGAGGTTACCGTGTGCACAGAGGCGGGCGCTATGACAGCTCAGAAGATCGAAGCCCGTCACCCGAGCCACCGGGTCCCCGGGTCTTTAGTAAGTCCATTCGTGAAACGATACTCCCGGCTCGGTTTCGCCCTCCCATGACTCTCACCAAGTACAACGGCGAGCCAAACCCGAACTTTGGCTCGCTGATTTCCGCTTGGCGTGTCAGTTGGGTGGGGCCACCGACGACTGGGTTATCATCCGACAACTCCCCCTGTTCCTGTCAGACACCGCTCGAGCCTGGCTCGAGGATCTCCCACCTCGACAGATCCACGATTGGGACGACCTCATGAGGGTGTTCGAGGGAAACTTCAAGGGGACCTACATGCGCCCCGGCAACTCATGGGACCTCCGGAGCTGCAAGCAAAAGCAAGGAGGCCAGCGGAGGTGAAAAGAATCAAGAGAAGGCAATTGGAGATTGTTGGAGCCCTTCTTCATGGTCTATAGTGCCGAGGTTGTCGTCCCCACTGACCTTGAATACGGGGCGCTGAGGGTGAAGGCATACACCGAGCAGGGCAACAAAGCATGCCTCAAGGATGCCATGGATCAACTTGATGAGGCGGGCGATGTCGCTCTCCTCCAATCGGCCAAGTTCCAGCAAGCAATGTGTCGGTATCACAGCTGCCATGTCCGGGGACGAGCCTTCAGCGTCGGTGACCTGGTGTTGCACCTTGTGCAGAGCAACAAGAATCGGCACAAGCTATCACCGCCATGGGAAGGCCCCCACATCATAGCCGAGGTTCTTCGACCGGGCACCTACAAGCTCAAGGATGCCGACGGACAAGTCTACTCCAATGCCTGGAACATCGAATAGCTACGTCGCTTCTACCCTTAGTTTTTTCCACGCTATCAATATGATTATAAAAACTAAGAATGATACTTCTGAAAAACAAAAAGTGTTATCTCCTATCATTTTCACTAGTGTTTGCCTAATTTCCAGTGACACCCGACCCCGGCAATGGTCGGGGGTCGGTCTCACTCGGGGGCTAACAAGAGTATGAGTACTCAACGAAATCTTCTTCTGCATCTGACCCCTTCTTATGCTAAGACCTAAAGGTAAGAGTTATGGAAACTAACACTGGGTAAAACCGGTTGGACTGCAAGAAACCTACGCCTCAGCGGCTACGGCACTCTTGCTCACTAGCGTAACTAGAGTTTTTCCCAGACCTCGAGCTTTGAAACCTTAGCATCGGGAGAGATTGGATCGCATTTGTTTTATAGATAGAAGTACACGTACTCGAAAACATTATTTCCATCCGACCCTTTCTTATGATAAGGCCTAGAAACAAGAGCTGCGAAAACTAAACGCTAAGTAAAACTGGTCGGACTGCAAGAAGCCTACGCCCCGATAGCTACGGTGCCACTTGCTCACCAGCGTGATCAGCGCTTAGTCACTCGCAACTTAGACTTCTGCTGCCTTATCATAAGTTAAGGGTCGAATCGCAATGACCTTTTTATACACATAAAAAGAAAAGCCAGATAACATTTTTGGCCAAAACGAAAGTTAGGAACTTGTTCAAGTTTTTTACAACTCCGATGCCAAACTCGTCTAACTAATTAGTCCCTCGTGGGCAAGATTTCTTTATCTATCTCCTTTGTAGGGTCCCGCGCTAGGGAAACCGCTCCCTCCTCAATTTCCTCCACCTCAGCGTCAATATAGCTAGGCACAAAGCCCTCACTTGACGCTCACCGTAGGGCGCGGGCCGCCATAGGTAAGAATAGGATACGGAGCTGTATACGCTCCTATGGCCCATTAACGCCCAGGAGTTCGAAGGCTGGCCCACCAGTGGGTTCACAGCCACTCCAGGGCACCCTAGAGTGAGGGGAGGTGAAGGATGGGCCCGCCAGCGGCCAATACCCGAGGCACGCGAAGTGCCACGGGCGTCCTAACCCTCGTTTCGAGTCTTGGATGATGCATGGTCCATGGTTTTCCTCGAAGAAGGCAGCGAGCCCTTGGGACCGGTCGAACGAACCCAAGAACTATATGGACCGACCGCCAAGAGTCTAGAGTCTATCACCAGCTGATCTCGACCGAAACCCCATGAAGGGGATGCCAGGGCTCCACTCGAACAAGCCCATTAGCAACTCACCGAGCATCGTGCTTTGTCCCTCGAGGAAAAGCACGGTACGGCTCAGCCCCTTCATTCTAACAAATGAACGCATGAGGGGTAACGATCATAAGACGAACCGACCCCTTGATTGGACACCTACTACGTGTAGTGGCTTGGGGGCTTGGAATCGCAAAGAGACCAAATGCACGGTCACAGAACGAATAACGGAACATCTAGAAAAGCCTCTGCAGGAGTGTCCCACTCCCCCAGAGGCTCAGGGGCTACTATCGCGTATCTATACCCAGGTATATGCCTCTAGAGGTTAAATGAGCACCATGCCATCTTGCCCGACCCCAAGGGCACGGACTCCGCCTCGCCTGACCCCAAGGACGCGGACTCCGTCTCGCCTGACCCCAAGGGCACGGACTTCGCCTCGCCTGACCCCAAGGATGTGGACTCCGTCTTGCCTGACCCCAAGGGCACGGACTCTGCCCTGTCTGATCCTAGGGGTGCGGGCTCTGCCTCTCCTGACCCCAAGGGCACAGACTTCGCCTCGCCTAATCCCCGAGGGACGGGTCCCGCCTCGTCTGACTCCGGGGCGGAGGCCTGATGCCTCTGGCCCCCAAGGATGAGGTTCCTATTTCATCCGACCCAGGATGTGGGCTCTGATGCATCTGACCTCACAGGAAGGGATCTGCCTCGTCCGGCCCCGAGGGTCAGATTTTGCTTTGCCGACCCCCAGGGTGAGGTTTCTGCCTCACCCTTCCCCTAGGGGTCAGCTCTGCACCCAAATAGGAGCGGAGGCCCTAGGAGGGGGCCCGCATTGCCTCAGCCACTACGGGCATGAGGGCACAGGCCCGGGAGCGCGTCTCTAACATCAGGGGGACTTGCGTCGCCCATGGCGTCACGGGGCAGCACTGTGCTATCACCTCCCATGTCCTCTGTCATGGAGGCTGTCGGGAGGACCTTAACCGGCGTGCCAAATGAGCTACGTGATGAGGCCTCTTCCCCATCCCATTATGATGCTTCGATGGCTCTGTGCCGTCCATGTCGCCGAGTCCCTGCAGGAATGGAGGTACCTTTGTCTACAGGCCTGCATTAGGTGGTCCAGCAACCCTGCTTCTTTAGGCTAAGGGTGCATTTGGCAGGGCTTATTGAACTGCTTATGCCACAATAAGCGATAAGTCCTGCCAAACGGGAGCTATAAGCAGTTTTCATATTTGTACTAGTATAAGCAGTTTTGCCCAAGCACCAAATAGTAGCTTTTATAGCTTACTCTCCAGATAAGCAGTTTGCATAAGCACTTTTGCCAAACGACTTGACTGCTGATGTTACAATAAGTCAGACAAGCTGGATAAGCAATTTTGACGGATAAGCATAAGTATAAGCAGTTTGTTGCATAAGCATAAGCACTATCAAATACACCTTAAGGGGCATTTGGCACGGCTCATCCGTGACCGGCTTATGCCATTTTTTCACTGTAGCTACAATTCTTGGCTCATTCCCGTCATGCACTGTAGGTATAGTGAAAATACTGTAGCAAAAAGCTGAGTCGAAGCTGGCATGAGCCGTGCCAAACGGGCCCTAAGTCGAAGTCTGCACTCGTCGATGGATTTCTTCTCCAAAGGTCTGGGATGTAAGTTTTATTTTCTTTGTTCTCTTTTTCTTTCATAAGGGCTTTAATGAACTTTCATATCCCTGGCGCTTCTACAAATGTAAAGTACCATCTAGGTAATGGTGAGCCTTTTCAGCCCTGTATGTCGTTCTTCCTTAAAAAGAAGGGGGAAACGAGTGGACAAATATCTCCTCTTCCCCTCCTCTCATTGCATCTCCTTCCTACACTCATTCGCTGCCTTCTGTAGTCCCGGCGCGACAACGACATCCCGCAGGTAGGGTTTGCACCTTCTCTGACCTCTCTCTTTAGCCCCGCCATACGGAAAGTTTGCTGCATCTTTGTAACAGAACCGTCCAATTTATAAGAGCACAAGTACAATAGCAACCACCGAGATAATCAAACCATCACACTTGAGCCCATATAAACCCGGTAGTCCGTCGAGTATCACGAAGGATCTTGAAATTAACCAACATACAAACCAAGACCATACATGGTTCAACATAACCAATCACATGTTACATCAGTTCACAAATAGTCTGATCGCACATCGGAGTTCAGCACAAATATTACGATAGTAGTTTGAAGAAGTAGCAGAAGCGAATTAGTTTAAACAGTACCAACATAAGTTTATTACAGTGCCAGCAGTCTATCATCTCCCACAAAAACATAAGACGAGATGATATATAGAGAACGACCATTGCCCATGGTCCTAATCTTCCTCCACGGTAGGAGCAAAGCAATTCTTGCAATAGCCATGGTACATAACGTTATCTGCAACAATGGGAATGAAACCCTGAGTATGAGAAGGTACTCAGCTAGACTTACCCGTCATAAATAAAACGACACCTAGGAGTATGCAAGGCTTTATCAGTAGAGCTGGATGACATTCTTTGCGTAAAAGCAGTAGTAGTTCATTCCATTTTACCTTTTTGGGAATCCAAATTATCATTCCTATCTCATACTAAGTTTGCATCTATCCTATGCCAAACATGTTGTACCTTTAGTTCAAAGCAATAATAACCATAGCCAGTTGAATTCTTTCATAACCACATAACCAATGCTTTCATTCATTTACTACGATGAAGTGCGCTCAAGTCAAGTTCTCACTATCCGGGAGAGACGGCAATACGAATCGATTCCTACCCAGCTGGGAAAATATTCCTAACACACACCCAGGTCTACCAGCCATGGTAGCCTTAGGTCACCTTTAGTACAATTCAGGTAAAATCGCGGATAAGACCAGCGCCGCACCCTCAAAGAAACTACCAATCTGTCAGGAAGCTCGGGACTCGAACCCGTCCTTGGACTCAAGCCATTGGCTCTCCGCACATCCTTACTACCAAGCAGGGTGCGCACTTTAACTGCTCGTGTCCCCGGCCTGAATTGAGCTACTTGGCTTCGCGGTCGGAATGACTTATCCGTACGAATAACTTTAAATGACATTAATAAAATATGGAGGCTTATAATGCTCTGTGGCTTGCCTTTCACGAAAGCTGATGGTTGGTGGTTCGGGCACTCGGGAAGGTTCTCAATGTCCAGCTCTCCTTCGCCTGGATCTTCCTGGAGCTGCACTTCTTGGATTTCCTCCTGGGAATCTGCGTCAATCTCCACCAACGTGCTTTCCTCTGTTGCACCTATTGCATGCATATGCATAGTAAGTTCCATGAATGCATAAAAGGATCAAATAGGATATGACACGAGAATGTACATTATGTCATGATGATGATGATGATATTACTAAAAGGATAATCAGGTTATTTCTCGTTTACTGAGTAAGTGCATATCTCTTCTCTGAAATTGTTTTCTATCTCCCAACATAAACAATTAAAGTTTTTCCTATAAAATAAACTTCTACTTTGGACACCACCAATGGTACCAACATTTGCCATACATCACACAATTACCAGAAAACATAACATGCAAGCCTACATAAACCACTTACATGCTCTTTTTAATTTAATTAGATAATTAGGTGAAATAACAAACACATCTTAAAAGTGCTCAGAAAAATCTACAAAAATTACAATAGCTTCCTTAAGCATCTAAAAGACTACTGTAAAAATTTTACACCAAATGGACCTATATAACATCCTCCACAAAAATGATAAATCAGAATGGCTGATTTTGGCATAAATGAGAAACCCTATTGAAAAGTATCAAATAACAGATATCCTATTTTTCATAGACTCTTACTAACATGAGAATAGAGCTCACCAATTTCATCTTTACTGGATCTACATATTAATTATCACAATTTATCAAAGAATCACCTAATCATAAAAAGGAAAATCATAACTCACAAACTACTCATGCAATGGCTCTCAAATTTTTACTAGAGCTACCTCATATCAAGACAAGCATGCCATAAAAATTTCACATCAATTGGATCAATAGAACTCTAGATATGGAATTAACAAGTTGACAAATATACAAAAACACATTTAAAAGAGCTATTTAATTCATCCAGAAAATATACTACACATGCTCAGATCATATTTTTCCTAAATACTACACATTGCCAAGCTCCTAACAAAATTGGAATCACCCAATTTGGATCTACCAATTTGGAGATACAAAAATCACAAAACAGCATCAAAATCAGGTTTAAAAACTACACCTACTCTCTGTTGTGTTGCTGACAGGCGGGACCCACGGGTCAACCCGACCCCACCGGTCAGACAGCGCAGAACAGAGGAAGCCGTTGACGCCGACGAACCTCGACGACGGTGAGGTTGCCGGTGACGGGAAGGGTACCAACACGTTCACCTTGACCTCCCGCATCGATTGACCTTCTAAACCTAAACTCTACCGACCTCTAGGGGCGCCGGCCACGGCGGCGGCAGCTCGGACATGGCGCACGGCGGCGCTCTGACGAACTCCGACGCTAGACACCCGGACAAGGCGCGAATCAGCTTCCTGGGACCCCGAAGGACCTTCCTATGCTATCTCTACTGGCTACGTTGAGGTGGTTGCGCGCGACCACGTAAGGTCACCGGTGGCGGCCATGGTGCGGTGGTGCGCGGCCGTGCCTCGGCTCAGCCGGACCGGCAGGCATTGTCAGTAACGTCTTCACCTGAGCATCTACACGTGATGGAGAAGACGAGACATGAGCTAGGGAAGGAGGAGATGTGCGGTGATGGGCTGGCCACGGAGAGCCCCTTCTCCGGCGAACTCTCGGTCATGGCGGGCGCGGCGGAAAAGGCGGTTGCGTCCTCACCTTGGCTCGGATGACTCAACGGAGGGGACAACGATGCAGTGGAGATGGTGGCGAAGCAATGGACGCGATGGATTACGACGAGGAGCGGTGGTGAGCTCGCGCGACGGCAACGAAGCTTGCGGCGGCGAGAATGGCGGCTCGGTGCTCAGTTGCGAGAGAGAGCGAGAGAGGAAGGGAGTGAGCGGGCGTGCGAGTGAAGGAGGCAGGCGCGGGCGCGTTTTCACAGTGCCAGCGCGCGGCGATGCTAGGACGAGCGCGGCGCGTGGCACACACGCGGCGGCCGCGAGCTGTGGCCGGTCGGCCAGGGCCGGTTTCAAACGTTAACTAAATTTTTGAATCGACACTCGATCGTCCGACTGACAGAGGTATTTCACCGATGAATAACTCCCAAACCGTGCAGATCTGGCTCGAGGTGTAGTTGACAAAGTTGGAGATCTAGGTGAGTACTTCAACTTTGTCAATTGGAGATCGAGCTGGTTCGGCCTGGTTAGGGAGATATAGAGCTCCAAACACAGGTGGTCGAAACTGGAAACTCAGCAAACACTTAGAAAAAATTCTAAGTCTCTCAAACACCCCCAAAACTGACTTGTGGGACCTTTTTGAGCATGCTCTGCACATTTTCATGAGTTGACCATAAAATAACTTTTGTTCCTCATAAAATTTTCTACAACTTTGCTAAAGGGTGCTCCTCCATGCAAACACTATAAGTTGCGCTTTTTAAATAGTCAAACAAAAGAGGTCTAGAGGTCAACACAAGTCAAAATAGCACTTGAAAGCATAATTAGGGTTAATGACCTTCATGAACATTGTTCCTAATGACATTCTAAGTGTAGTGGAGTTGTTTAGGAAGATTATTGACACAAGCTAACTTAGGTCACACACAAGCATAGACATTCATGGGCATAATTAAGCAAAAACTTAATGAAACATACATGAAATGATAACATCTACTAATGCATGATGATCATGAATGAGTTAATGATGCACATGATCATGTGATGCAAATGCTTTTAAGACAACCATAACACTAGGGTGTTACAATCTTCCTCTCCTGTCTTCTCCAGTTGCTATCCGCTGTCGCCATGAAATTCTATCTGGCGACCCTCGTCGCCATTTGCTCCCCCGCTCTATTTTACATTTTTCTTTCGATTCGTCAAAGAGAAAAAAGCCTGTATCTTCTAATTTGGGAAAAGATTTTAGGCTGCTTCTCAGATCTGCAGCTTTGTTACTTCTATGCCTACCTCACCATTTTACTTCACTTGTTTCATAACCCCTGAACCAGATTGATCCGTCATCCATCTAATAATCTTCAAAATCTTTTTATCATAAGTTAACATGTTGTACGTGTCATTTTTTTTCTTGTTGCGCTACTATCATTTCGATTCTCATTTATGTTGTTATCTTTTTTTTTCTTTTTTTTGTTTACTAAGTGCTCTGTAGTTTTGCTTGCAATTGTTTCAATATCTTTGTTAGCCTTCAATTTAAAAAACGAAGGACTTGTTGCTGCTGAAAATCAGTTATTGCAAATTCAGATCTTTTTTCCTTAGCCGTAGTTCTTGTCGTTGAGCCCATATGCTTGATGTTATCTAGTATGTTTGGATTCCTTTATATGCTTCCTTATAGTATTTTTTACGGGCTATTGCATCATTCAAGTTATGTATTACAAAAGGTGTTAAGCACTAAATTTGCAATGACCCACCACCTAGAATTTAAGCGTGCTTAAGCGTTCCTAAGTGTGCTTAAACGTTCCTAAGCCCTTAAGTGTTTTGTGATACAACAGACATCCAGAATTTTGGTCTTGGATCGAACAAACGAGAGATAAGAGTGGAGAGCAATTGAGAGAGAGAGCAAATGAATCAATGGCTAGGTCCTCTCCACCTCCATGCTTCCCCTTTTAGATGGGAGGGGAAATTTTCATAATTTCCTTTAATTGGGCTTGTGTTTACAAAAGAGCTAGGGGCTATAAATGGGCTCTAATCATTATCTCACAAGTCTGTTCGCTATGTAATTGGGCCCTAAACACATTAATAGGTCCCTAACATATAATGCACCCCAACACAGAACTCAAAGCATCCAACATACTTGAACTAGATGATTTTTCGTGCGCGTTGAAAGCTTTTGTTTTCCAAGATAGAAATATTGCACACTTGCCTCGTGTATGAATAAAAAAGCATATACGCAGGTCCACAATGATCACAATAATTAAATGAGAGCATGTTCGTTGCACATCTTAAACGATTTAAATGTTCTGATTGTAATACATATCAAATCACAAATACACAATTGGTGCCAAGCTAAACCCATTTGCCTTGTTTGCTGATGAACATGGAAATAAGGCATGTGAGACATCTCAAACATGTCTTCACCATTGTTTCTCTAATTCAGATACCTCAATCGCATTTTGATTTTCTATTTATTTTACATATGTTAGGGAACTACATGACAGTGGGGTGTTGAAAGCCCTAGTTTGGTTTTGGCTAATTGAGTAAACCTATTTGGACTAACCCTATGCTTAAGTGTGTAGATGAGATAGGTTGGTCCAAGACCAAGTGGAGCTAGATAGCAAACCATGGAGATAGATGGGATGTCCAAAAGCGATGATCATGTGGTCCTACTTGGAAAAGAAGAAAGAGAAAAATAAAATAGGCTCAAGGCAAAGGTATATTTGATAGGGCTATTTTGTTTTTCCCGATCGAGACGCAATAGAGTTCGTGATACGGTTTAGGATAGATAGCTGTACTATTAAGAGGGGTGATCTCATGGTAAAACGATTATCAAAGTGCCACTAGGTGATCTGACACCATGCATTTGCATTAGGACCTAGTGAGTGCTAACTTGACCCTTGAAATTGCTTTAAAGAATGCTAACACAAGTGCCTAAGCGTTGGACATACAAAGGTGTTAGCACAAGGATGCAAGGGTTGAAGAAATAGAAGAGAAGGAGAAGCTCTGCCTGCATCGGATGATCTAGACGTGGCCATCAGACAAATGGAGGTAACGTCTGATGGCATACCCTAAGCAGCAGAGACTCAGGCAGGCACCGGACATTGCATCGGATGATGGTATGGAGTTGCACCGGACGATGAGCTGGCACTGTTCACTCGCTGACCAGAGAGTCAAAGTCACATCAGATGTTGGCATTTGTCCGATGCCCCTCAATTGGACTTATCCGATGTGTTTTGGATGGCTCTCGTTGCTCTCTGGATCGCATTGGACGTTCGTGA
Organism: Saccharum hybrid cultivar R570; assembly: GCA_038087645.1. Taxonomy (NCBI): domain Eukaryota; kingdom Viridiplantae; phylum Streptophyta; class Magnoliopsida; order Poales; family Poaceae; genus Saccharum; species Saccharum hybrid cultivar. The sequence continues at coordinate 8,122,989 of JAQSUU010000198.1, forward strand.
CACGTTTGTCTGATGTGCATCGGACAATGAAGGAGCAGCCACGCGCGTTGAGAACCATTGGGCGCCTATGACTAGTTTCAAACAAATAGTGACAAGTGTCGTTGCACGATACATCAGACGCTGCAACGTTTGTCTGATGCCCCCGAGTGTTGCGTGCGATGCTCACGTTTTTAGCCCAATGAGAGTAAGAATGGCAATCTTACCCGCCGGTGCGGGTACCCGCGGGTTTCATATCCAATGGATGTGGGCACGGGCATGAAAACTTATCCACGAGTATGTGAGGGTCGGGTATCCCTCCTGCAGTGTAGGTGGAAGATGATATCGCTTTGGTTCCAGATGATCCTTCCACGGTTGTCCAGTCCATCCATCCATTTTCTGGCTTCACGTATGGTGTAGAAAGGGGCTTCTTTGCTGTCACAAATTTAGGTGCAGTGGTCTGATCACTCATCAACCTTGATGACGTGGGAGGAGGCTCATGATCTATAGCGGCGATTTCCATCCACTGTTGCTTGGGGACAAGCAGCTTTTCGAGGGAGGGCAATGCCTAGGCCATGAAGGAGAAGGCAAGAAGGATCGGGATTACTGTTGCACGTTTGACAACAGAGCAAACGACGTCAGTCAAGGTGGGTAAAGGTGACAGCTAAGCCATAGTGGTGTGAGTTGGCGGTGAGTTAACGAGCGTTATGGTAGGAATCAGGTTGGTATATAATGCCCGAGGGCGTTGTGTCGTGTAACAAAGAACTGAAACCCTAAAACCTCAATGACATCTATCTCTGTTCTTCATCCTCATTCCTGCTTCTCTCCTAAATCTCCAATTCTCAAGCTATCTGTCCGATTCGTTGCAGAACCATGACAGGAGCCTAGGAAGCCTAATAGACGTCGATCCAGGTTTTAAATCGGATGTCTTCTGGTGGAGCAGGAATTTAACTATAAATGCATAGGATCAATAGAGGATAATGGAGATCGACGCGGCTTCACGAAACGTAGGTAAATATGTTATCGTAGCTATATAGATATAGATTATGCGCTGATTTGTCAAAATATGTTAGAAAGAAAAAAGAAATAGAAAAGGAAAGGAAAAAAAAGATGGTATGGGTTTTTATTTACTGGCCCATTTAAGGTCTCGTTTGGTTCAAAAAAAAATTTTGTAAAATTTTTCAGATTCCCCGTCACATCGAATCTTTAGAAAGCATTAAATATAGATAAAAAATAAAACTAATTACACAGTTTAGACGAAATTCACGAGACGAATCTTCTAAGCCTAGTTAGTTTATGATTGAATAATATTTATTAAATAACAACAAAATTGCTACCGTAACATTTTCTAGAAAATTTCGGAAACTAAACAGCCCCTAAAAGCCCATTAATCCAGCACCTAACACTGAGGCACACAGCCTGACAGCCGCCGCCGTTTCTTATCTTCCTGGCAGCGCCGGCGCATCTTCTGCTCCCTCCCCCACTCGCGCTCGGCACGAAGGCCACGGAGGCGGCGCTCAGGCTTGGGCCTCAGCGACGGCGGGGCAGTCCCAGGCTCGGCGCCGGCGTCAGCGGCTCCCCGTCCCGCCTCTCGCCAGTCGCCTCGCGCCCTCGCCTACGTCCTCCGCACACCGGCCGGCGACCCTGCGTACGCACCTCCCTCTCCCCTCCCACCTCCGCTGGACCGTCGACGGCGCCCGGCCCTGCGGCTGCGCCGCGCGCCGCGCGCGGCCGGCGGGCAGCGGGAGCCAGCAGCCGCTGCTCCACCAAGGCGGTCACGCCGCTTTGGGAGCGCTTATGCCCCATAGCGAAGCGCTCCCCGTCCGCTTAGCGCTTCAGCGCGCTGAAGCGTGCGATTAGTGCCGCTTTTGGGAACCCTGCTGTCAGAGTGTCCTGTTGTTCAGTTCAGCTTGCATGTGCGAGACGAACTTATATGCTTGTTTCATGTTTATAGGCAGGATCCTTGTGATTCTCAGGCCACTGGTACCATAGGGTAAAAAACAGACTTGTTTACATGTTGATTGTTATTTGCAATGTAAAGCTCTGACTGTTCTAGAATTTAGGATAACATCCATTCTTGATCCTCATAAGGGATCTTAAATTCGCACACTCAATATCAATACTGTTTGTTTTACATTCTCCAATCTTAACACAGTGCATTCCACATCCCACACCCTAACTAACCTGCTTTTGGTCCTATATTACACCAACTAGCATCCAATATATTGACACATGTGCGCTAACATATCGCCGAGTGAACAAGCAAAAGTAAAGAAAAATCCTCCTTTGCAACTGACATGCAGGCCTTCTGCCAATTGGAGTATGGCATCTCGAAATTGTTGACATGGCTGCTAAGTGACCCAAGACTTACTTTCAAACAAGCCTAGGGAACTAATGTTGTACAACATTTGTGGATGGTTTAGGATGAAAACTAAACCCTGGCATATGTCTCCCAATCCTTCCATGCGGTCTTCAAGATCACCGTGTGACCATTGCCTTGAATTGCAAATACTGTTACTTTGTCTAATGTTTTCAAAATGAATCTGCTGGTATTATATTTATTGGAACAAGGGAAACATAAAGGTTATGTGATTATTTGTGATGTTCACTGTTTTTATGGACCTAGTAGATGCATATGGAGGTGTCACTTTGTAATTATTGGTCAAAGCTCGTGTTATGATCCTGAAATATAGATTGGTCAGCCATCTTGTAATTTTTTTTTGTACTTAAAATAAATCCACATTTCCATCGTTATATTCCACGGCACAAATTCTCTAAACATATATAAAGAAACTTATTTGGAGCGTTTTCCATGGCACATCTGCAGAATGGAGACAACGCATGTGGAGAAAGTGAAATCCGCTTCTCATGAAGTTCATGGACCATCCATGGATGAATGGGATCCGTGGAATCCTCCCTGTCCTCCACGCCGTCCTGCGCCTCCAGGCCTTGACCTGCTGGCCCAAGCCAAATTAATCAGTGAGGTACAGTAACTGACCACACATTATGATATTCCTTCTTTTCTATTTTCTTAGCTTCCGTGGTTGACAAATTTCCACTGGTTGACAAATTTCCTCTCTCAGTGGTTTGATGAAGTAGATGAAGTGATCGCTACCTCGAGGAGGACCAAAATTATCATTCCAGACCGTACTCCTGAGGTTTTTTGTTATCATCATTTGCAGAATTTGTTGGATAAATCTTTTGGCTATTATATTAAAAACCTGAATTATCTTTAAGTATTGGACTTAATCAATGATGCGTTAGAGCAAGCCCTTCTTTATTTTATTTTTTGTGTTCCTTTTCACATTGATAACTGATTAGGTTCTCCTTTTCAATTGTGAATTGATCAATCTAGTCGGTGGATGGTGGCTTCTGGGATGCACTTACCCATCTGGTGCCCATACTGGATGAGGATAACGTGCATGGCTTTCTTGACTTATTTCAACGGGATTATCGTGGCTTGGCATGGGGTTTCATCATCACGCCACTAACCTTCACTCAGATGGTCAAGCAAAACGCGCTGAAATGCGCTAAAGTTGCTTTGGTTGGCAAAGCACCTGAGCTTCGTGGGTTTCGTGCCAATCCCAATTGCATGAACCGATATGGATATTTCCCTCTTCACGAAGCTGCTGAAATGTTCTCTGTTGACATGATCAAGTTGCTCTTCTGCTATAATGCATCGGCAAATGTACGCACGGCTGGTCCTGAGGTCATTGAAGGCCTACTTCCGCTCCATGTTGCAGTTGAGAACACTTGTCTGCATAAGTATCTGGAGGACAATGCATTTCTTAACCAGGAGGATCTGGATAACAATCAGGCAAATGCGAACTATGTCTGCAAGCTCATCCATCTTCTGTGCCTGCCTGAAATGGTTTGTCACATCCATCCTACCCGAATAGATATCTACTTTGCAGCGTAAAAGTTATTGTGCTCTTATCTCAAACCACTAATGCCATAACTAAATGATTGAACATTCTTATACACCCATATGTTGACTGCAGAATGTGTCATTTTTCGTGTTTTCATGTGTTGAAACATGTCTTTACTGGTTGAGGAGTTCGTAATTTCAAGTTGATGTCAGCAAATTTTGAATTTTCATGGATATAACGACACTGCTGGAAATTGCTCAGTTCTATCTGCTTCTATATAGACTCCAGATGCTCTTGAATATTATTCCTTACTGTCTTTGCAGAAGATCATTGATATCAGCAAATTTGAATATTCAGTTATGTTTTGCTTGGATGTGGCAACACTGTTGGAAATTAATCAGTTTTATGTGCCTCTGTGTAAATCTGGAAGCTCATGAGTTTTGTTCCTTATCTGTTGTTTTTGCAGAAAATCTTCTTGGATACGACAAGATTGCTTGGGGAACACACAGATAATCTTATCGATGAGCTCTGGAATTACATTAAGGAAGGAAGACTTGTCGAGAGCGCAATTTTGCTCCTGGCAACTCAAAAGCAGATCCGTGGGGGGTTATCCTGCAACAGAAACGGCAAAAACAAGCAAGATGGATTTTATGTTCTCATAAATCGTATTCTGTACCACATTGTCAGCTTGGAGAGAGGTCAAACTGGAAAGGAAAATAGGCAGCTGGTGGCGCAGAAAAAGCTTGCTAATGCCGCATTACTGCTTGTTCATGCAGTTTCCCACGCTGGTGAAGCTCTTGATGCATATATCCGATCACATCCAGAGGTACAAATCATTGATTAGTTACTGTTACAATTCAAGTCTGTTTGCTCAATGTGTTCTTTGCAAGAATTGGTTTCTTAGACAAGCATGGCTACGACATCCTTCCCTGGTTTGAGAATGTTTTCACCCTTCTACCAAGGGGTTTCTGCATTAACTTCATCATATATGCCAATGTTTTCAGGTCGTCTGGTCGAACCTGGTCGACATGGGACCGACCAGGATGATTAATCACGATTAATCGGACGACTTGTACAGGTCGACAGTACCCCCTGATCAGTCACCTGGGACCGACCAGGACGATTAATCGGACGACTTGAAAACATTGATATATGCTGAAACTTATCGAATCAGTTGAGACTTGAGAGTAATAAAAAAAGAAATCTTATACTGATGTATAGGCTCTTGTTATAGTTTGAGCCCGAGATTAATAATTTTTTGGCAAAATATTTGTTTGAAAATTGATTTCAAGGGGATGGCCATGCGTAAACTTGTTTATTTACGCCTTCTATGAGGAATTTCAGATTCAGGGCAATGCCACCAGAAAGGTTCTGATTGGTGCACGCTTATTTGAAAAGCTGCTATTGCAAAGTTACTGCTGGGAATCTAGTGTCACAAGTAGCATATTAAATTAAATCTTAACAAACAGTTATTGGATGTGATTTTTTTTTCCATGACATGTAGAATGCCGATGCGTTATTACATTTAATTACAGAGTTGGGTATTTTATCCTCACCTAAATAGACTGCACCACCCGTTTTAGGCTTTTCTTTTTGTTGTGTTTGCTGGTGTTCATGCTTCTAATTTGAATTGTTTTCATCTATTCCTGCTTGTTTGAGACGGGTCAGTTCTCTTTTGTTAAAACTTTCTGTCAGCAGAACTATGTTTCCAAATTAGTGCAAGTTTATTTTAGTAAAAGATCATAACCAACCACACTCTATAAAGCTGTCCTAACAAACAAAATCATCTAATCTACTGCAATGCCAAATGGAGCTTTAGAAGCTACAACTCACCTCCACTAGCTTCAATAAGAAGCCTCATATTAAGCCTTTGAGCATTTGATGCCAATTACTTGAATAATTCAAGACGGCAATGGCCTTTAGGCTTTTGACACCAAATTAATGAATTTAAAATGTTCTTTCATCATCTAAAGTCGACCTATTACTATAACACTAGCCTGCTGAGACTGATATTTAGGTAATACTTACAGTTGAGTTTTTTGTATTTTAGGTGTACTGAATGGCTAAAAGTTCACTTAACATAGTATTTGATAATGCGGTCACTTTTTTTTTTGATTGACATATTGGTTATCTACGGTGGTCAATGGCTGTACTGAAATTCTGAATTTACTTTTATCAATTCATGTGTATGAGAATTTAGAGACAGTAAACCTCTATAGTTGCTGTTATCTATGTTTTTAAGGCATCGCCTAAGCGTTGAGGCGCTAAAAATTTTTGGGTGCCCCGGTCGCTTTTTTCCAATAAAGCAGCAAAAGCGAGGGAGGGAGGGGGGGAAGAGGGGAATAATGGGATGGGAACCAGCTAGGAACGGCAAACAGCTGCCACCACTGCTCTCCCTGCTGGCTCTGGCGCTCTGGCCGGCACACCTCCCTCCGATTTGCTTCGTGGCAGCAGATCTAGGAGGAGGCGGCTGAGCCCCCCCCCGGCACAGCGTCGCACGCGAGAGAGGTGGGAGCACGTGTGGGCTAGGCTTTCTTCTACTTCCAGCTTTCTCTTCTTTTTCTTTTCCTTTTTTCTTTCCTCCACGATGCACACATGGTATGTTTCTTAGATGGATATGGCGTCGCCTCACCTCTCGCCTTATGTACGCCTAGGCGACTGGAAGGGGATCGGTTGCCACGCCTCGCGTTACCACCTTTAAAACATGGGCTGTTATATGTCTGCGCAACGAAAGCATTAAAATGGAGTCCACCTGTCTGATTTTATATTTGTTGTATTGGGTAATTGATTATTTATGCATTTATGTTGGAGTATATGTTTAGGCCCATGAGGCTAAGGCCCATGTGGCCCATGTATGGAAACTATATAGCTACCCTTCTAGGGTTAGCCAAGTAATGGAAAATAATTTCCCAAACATGGTATCTACAGCCTAGGTCCTTTCCTCTTCTCTTCCCTGCCCGCCGCCCCTGCCTGGCCAGGCCGCCGCCGGCCTCTGGGGCGCCGCCGCCGGCACCTACCACCATGGATGGCCGCCCTCCACCTCCTCCCACCCTCTACTCCTATTTCCCAACCCGATCTCCTCCTTCCTGGGCGCAGGTGCTCTCTGGACCGGCTTCTCCCGCCGGCGCGCCGCCCGTGGTGGCTCCAGCCGCCGCCGGCCTGCACGGCCATGGCTTTCCGTCTCCAGGGGCGCCGCTGATGGGGGCCCTTCCTGGCGCCCCTCCCACCCTCCTCCCCACCCGCCCGCCACCTCCAGCCCCTTCTCCCGCCCTTGTCTTCCTGGATCCGTCCGCCCAGGCTGCCACTGCCGCCCTGGGGGCCGCCGCTGCACACTCTGGCACGGCTGGCGCCCTGGGGGCAGCAGCCCTCTCCTCTGCCCCGGGTGCGGATGTCGAGACTGCCGAGGGTGCTGTGGTTGCGGCTCTTCCTTCCTCGTCGTCGGCTCTCCCTTCCTCCTCGGCTTCCCTCCCTGACGGTGGGGTCCAGCCGCACCCCCTTGCTGCAACCTCTGGCACGACCCTTCCACCACCATCCACCGTCACCGCTGCCGCTCTCGGCATCGCTCCGGGGCCGGACTCCGCCCTCGCCGCGGCCCTCGTCGCTGCCCGGGCCGCCGCGGCGGAAGGGCAGGCCCGGGTGCGCGCGGCTGCCCTCGTGTGGGAGCGCGAGCGCGACGCGGCCGACGCCTTGGCCCGTCAGATCGCCGAGGCCGAGCTGCTCCTCACCTCTCCCGCGGGCCCGGACGCCGGAGCCACCTCTGCCTCGTCGGGGCGCCGTGTATCACACACTGCCGTTCTCTGGCACGACCCGGCCGACCCGCTCGTGGCTCAGCTGCACTACCAGGCGGGGGGGGGGGGGGGGGGGTTCAGAACATTCGTCTTCTCGTCCCGGTCGTCCTCGAGCCGGAGTCGCCCTCCTACGCCCGGTGGTGGGATCTGGTGCTTCTCACCCTTCGCCGCTACGCCCTCGACGACCACGTCCTCGTCGAGGCCTCGGTCTCCGTCCAGACGCCCTCGTGGTTCCGCCTCGACAGCATCGTCCTCTCCTGGATCCTGGGGACGATTTCTCTGGACCTCCACGACCTCGTCCGCACCTCCCCTGACGTGCGCCGGGCGTGGCTCGCTCTTGAGGGCCAGTTCCTGGGCAACGCCGAGGCCCGGGCTCTGCGTCTCGATGCGAGCTTCCGCACCTTCGTCTAGGGAGACCTCTCCGTCGGCGAGTTCTGCCGTCGGATGAAGGGCATGGCTGACTCTCTGGGGGACCTTGGGTGGCCCGTCGAGGATCGCATCTTGGTCCTCAACGTCCTCCGGGGGCTCAGTGACCGCTTCGCCCACCTCCGGACGTGGATCACCCGTCAGCGGCCTTTCCCCACCTTCCTGAAGGTCCGTGACGATCTTGTCATGGAGGAGCTCACTCAGGGCCCCCAGCCGGTGTCCGCTACTTCACCAGGGGCTTCGTCGGCGGCTCTGGCTGCTACTCCGCCGCGTCCTTCTCCACCGCGGCCGTCCGCTCCGCCACCGTCGTCTCTCCTGGGCCCTCCTCCCTCCGGGGCGAGCGGAGGTGGGGGGGAGGGGGGGTCGTGGCTCTCGTCGTCGCCGTGGAGGGGGCCGCGGGGGTGGCCGGGGCGGTCACCACCAGGCTTCGGCACCGGCTGGACCACACGGGGGGGCACCATGGCCTTCGTTCCAGAACCCGTGGTCCGGTCGCATCTCCATGTGGCCCTACCACACTCCTGGAGCCGACACTCGTCCACCTGTGGCCATGCTCATCGGAGCTCCTCCTGCGGCTCTTCCACCTGGTGCCATCCCTCCTACGCCGTGGGTTCCACCCTCCGGGACTCCACCGGTGGTCACCGGCTGGGATCAGGCGGCCCTGGCTCGCTCGTTCAGCATCATGGGGCTGATACCTCCGGTCGGACCCGAGTGGATCGCTGATTCGGGGGCCACCTACCACACTACTCCTGACCCTGGTATACTTTCGTCGATTCACTCTCCCTCCTCTCTTCCTTCGTCCATTATGGTCGCAAATGGTTCTTGTATTCCTGTCTCTTCTGTGGGTACCGCCGGTGCTCATGGCTCCTTTCGTCTTCCTGATGTTCTTGTTGCTCCTTCTATGGTTCATAATCTTCTTTCTATTCGACGTTTTACAGCTGATAATTCTTGTTCTGTGAAATTTGACTCTTCTGGTCTTACTGTAAAGGATTTGGCTACCCGGCGTCCACTGCTCCGATGTGACAGCACCGGGCCCCTTTACACCCTTCGCTTCCCGGCGGCTCCTTCGTCTTCTTCGCCGCCTATTTTGTCAGCTGCCTTCGTCGCTTCTACTTCCTCCACTACCTGGCACCGGCGCCTCGGCCATCCTGGACGTGATGCCCTGATACAGCTCAGTCGTAGCTCTGGTCTTCCATGTACTCGAGCTCATGATGAGCAACTGTGTCATGCGTGCCAATTGGGCCGACATGTTCGTCTTCCTTTTTCTAGTTCTACTTCCCATGCGGCCCGTATTTTTGATCTTGTACATTGCGACCTATGGACATCTCCTATTCTGAGTATTTCTGGTTATAAGTACTACCTTGTGGTTGTTGATTCACTCTCCCTCCTCTCTTTCTTCGTCCATTATGGTCGCAAATGGTTCTTGTATTCCTGTCTCTTCTATGGGTACCGCCGGTGCTCATGGCTCCTTTCGTCTTCCTGATGTTCTTGTTGCTCCTTCTATGGTTCATAATCTTCTTTCTATTCGACGTTTTACAGCTGACAATTCTTGTTCTGTGGAATTTGACTCTTCTGGTCTTACTGTAAAGGATTTGGCTACCCGGCGTCCACTGCTCCGATGTGACAGCACCGGGCCCCTTTACACCCTTCGCTTCCCGGCGGCTCCTTCATCTTCTTCGCCGCCCGTTTTGTCAGCTGCCTTCGTCGCTTCTACTTCCTCCACTACCTGGCACCGGCGCCTCGGCCATCCTGGACGTGATGCCCTGATACAACTCAGTCGTAGCTCTGGTCTTCCATGTACTCGAGCTCATGATGAGCAACTATGTCATGCGTGCCAATTGGGCCGACATGTTCGTTTTTCTTTTTCTAGTTCTACTTCCCATGCGGCCCGTATTTTTGATCTTGTACATTGCGACCTATGGACATCTCCTATTCTGAGTATTTCTGGTTATAAGTACTACCTTGTGGTTGTTGATGATTTTTCACATTATTCGTGGACTTTTCCTCTTCGTGCGAAGTCCGATACGTTTTCCACGCTCCTTCACTTCTTCACTTGGGTGTCTACACAGTTTGGCCTCACCATCAAGGCCGTCCAGTGTGACAATGGTCGCGAGTTTGATAACTCCACCTCCCGAGATTTCTTCCTCTCTCACGGTGTTCAGCTCCGCATGTCTTGTCAATACACTTCCTCGCAGAATGGCAAGGCTGAGCGGATGATTCGCACCACCAATGACACCGTGCTTACCCTTTTGTTTCAGGCCTCTCTCCCCGCTCGCTTCTGGCCTGAGGGCCTGCACACCGCCACCTACCTCCTTAACCGCCTTCCTTCTGCGGCCTGTCCCGCTCCCACTCCTCACCCGCCCTCTTCGGTAACTCACCTCGGTACGATCACCTCCGTGTGTTTGGGTGTGCGTGTTACCCCAACACCGCTGCCACTTCTTCTCATAAGCTGGACCCTCGCTCCACGCTCTGTGTCTTCCTCGGGTACTCTCCGGATCACAAGGGGTACCGGTGCTTTGACCTTACCTCCTGACGGGTTCTTATCTCTCGCCATGTGGTGTTCGATGAGTCCGTTTTTCCCTTTTCCAGCACTACCACCCCTCCAGTACCTGACCCGCCCTCCCTGTTTCCCACTGACCCGGTGGTCCAGCCACCTTTTTCGTGGTCTCCTGCAGGTACCGCTTCGCCCGGCTCAGCGGGCCCGGGCTCGTCGTCCTCGGGTGCGGCCCCGTCCTCCCCGGTTGGTGCAGACCCGGGCCCTTCATCCCCCGCTTCTGCCCGGGGGGGTCGTGTCGGTCGCCGACGCCGGATCCCGTCCCAGCACCTGCTCCGGCACCTCCGTCGAGGTTCGCCGCGCCGGTACGGGTGTACCAGCGCTGGCCGCGGCCGCCACCGCTCGCGCTTCCTTCTCCACCGGGGACACCGACACCATCGACGCAGTCCCCGCCGGCTCGTGCTGCCCCGCCGGTCTACCACCCGCCGCTGCTTCACCGACACCCACGGCATGTTCACCCGATGGTGACTCGACACGCGGCTGGCACACTGCCGCCCCGTGTCTTCGAGGCTTCGACCGGCGACGCGGTGGTCTCTCCGGTACCCTCTTCCGTCCGTGACGCCCTGTTGGACCCTCACTGGCACCGCGCGATGGAAGAGGAGTACGCCGCGCTACTCGCCAACTAGACGTGGGAGTTGGTACCCCGGCCACCGGGCGCCAATGTCGTCACTGGCAAGTGGATTTGGACTCACAAGCGCCGGGCTGACGGCTCCCTCGAGCGCTACAAGGCTCGATGGGTCCTTCGGGGTTTCACTCAGCGCCCTGGCGTCGACTACGATGAGACCTTCAGCCCGGTGGTCAAGCCGGCCACCGTCCGTACCGTGCTATCGCTGGCGCTTGCCCGGTCTTGGCCTGTCCACCAGCTGGATGTCAAGAACGCCTTCCTCCACGGCCTTCTAACCGAGACGGTGTACTGCAGTCAGCCGGCGGGGTTCGTCGACACCACCCGTCCCGACATGGTCTGTTGGCTCAACAGGTCCCTTTACGGCCTCAAGCAGGCACCTCGGGCGTGGAACCACCGGTTCGCCGCTTTCTTGCTGACCCTGGGGTTCATGGAGGCCAAGTCTGATACGTCCCTGTTCGTCTACCACCATGGAGCCGACACTGCATACTTACTGCTCTATGTTGATGACATTGTCCTCACCACCTCCAGTGAGCTGCTTCTTCGCCGGATCATCACCGCTCTCCAGCAGGAGTTTGCGATGAAGGATCTGGGTGAGCTCCACCACTTCCTCGGTGTCACTGTTGAGCACCGTCCTACCGGGCTCCTCCTTCACCAGCGACAGTACACTCGGGACATCCTGGAGCGGGCTGGGATGACTGACTGCAACCCCTGCTCCACTCCGGTCGACACTCAGGGCAAGCTATCTGAGGCTGAGGGACCACCGGTGGCCGATCCCACTGCGTACAGGAGTCTCGCCGGGGCCCTTCAGTACCTCACCTTCACCAGGCCGGACATCACCTATGCCGTTCAGCAGGTCTGCCTCCATATGCATGACCCCCGGGAGCCTCACCTCACGGCTCTCAAGCGCCTCCTCCGCTACCTTCGGGGCACACTCGACTACGGCCTCCTCCTCCACCGGGACTCCTCCACCGACCTCACCGTCTACACCGACGCTGACTGGGCCGGGTGCCCGGATACTCGTCGCTCCACCTCCGGCTACGCCGTCTTCCTGGGCGGCAACCTGGTGTCTTGGTCGTCCAAGCGCCAGCCGGTGGTCTCCCGGTCCAGCGCCGAGGCGGAGTACCGCGCCGTTGCCAATGGCGTGGCGGAGGCCGCCTGGCTCAGACAGCTGCTTGCGGAGTTGCACACTCCGCCCTCCCGGAGCACCCTGATCTACTGCGACAACGTCAGTGCGGTCTACCTCTCCACCAACCCCATCCAGCATTAGCGGACGAAGCATGTGGAGATCGACCTCCACTTTGTCCGTGATCGGGTGGCTATGGGCGAGGTGCGGGTCCTTCATGTTCCGACGACCTCCCAGTTCGCGGACATCTTCACCAAAGGCCTCCCGTCCTCGACCTTCGCCGAGTTTCGCTCCTGCCTCAACATCACCGGTGGCTAGTTGCGTCTGTGGGGGGGGTTGTGTATGTTCTTTCTTGTTCAGCCTCGAACTCCGCTGCGTCGGTAGTTCAGACTGCGGGGGGTGTTGGAGTATATGTTTAGGCCCATGAGGCTAAGGCCCATGTGGCCCATGTATGGAAACTATATAGCTACCCTTCTAGGGTTAGCCAAGTAATGGAAAATAATTTCCCAAACAATTTATAGCCTTTGTCTGCAATATTTGGTATATAAATAGGGTAATTGATTATATCTGCATCGGTAGCCTTGGTCTAAAATATTTGGTATATAAATGAACGTGTCGTCTTATGAACGACTATGTCTAGGGACCTTGCGTATGTGTGATAGAGATGTATTTCAATTTTAAATGCCTGATAATTTATTTGTATATGCACGCACCATAAAGATGAATACATTATGTTAAGCACTTGCAGCCGATGCTACAGCTTCGTTACAGAATTTTTATTTATTAACTAAGGTGATGTATCAGTCAATTATGTCGGACTATGTTTAGGGCTCTTGAGTACAGCTTCATTACATAATATTTGGAACTTTAAAAGTTCAAATGTGTTTCCACAAATATAGGTAGGTTCTCTTTAGTTCACAATATCCTCAAATGGCCAATTTATTATGTGGACTTGTTCTGAATTCTGACATGGTACAAGGATGGGTCTTAGCTGAACTTTTTTGTTGTCAATGTGATTTCCTTTATTTGAAAGCTTGTGCAAGCCTTTTTTACATATCAATTGTCATTTCTCAGCTCCCATTTATTATGCGTTGGTGCTGTTTTATTACATTTTCAACAAATGATTGTTCATCATCAATGTCACTTGTCTCAAAAAAGTTGAGCATGGTATGCAGGTGCCCAGTGATGTGCAGGTACTGCGTAACGAGATGATTCATCATGTTTCATCAATTCTTCAAGATAACGGGTTTGGCCATACTGGAGAAGATGTTGACATTGGAAATCTGTACTGTTTTTGCACCTTCTTAGTAGATTTATTTATTTGTTATAATTTGACCTACAACTACATGATCACTATGTTTGTTTATTTATTTCTTCTATTTGTTTGTGAAGCTACCACTATGAACAGGAATTATCTGAAGTGTCACCTGACAAACGTGGTATGTCAGTGCTTGTGTTGTTTGATATTTCTCTTTCAAGATTTGAGAAAGTAAGTCTCAATTATTTGAGATGAATGACACGGGATATTTTTGCAGTTAAGGCATCTCCAGGAATTCCTTGTCAGGATTCTAAAGCAGAAAAGGTAAAGATATTCGTTTGATGCTATTGTATTTCTATATGTTGGCCCCGTATGCTTGACTAAGTTATCCCCACTTTTCCACTGCTTTCTGCTTACATGTTTATGTTGGGGAAGTGGAATTTTCCATGCATTCAATTTGAGTAATTTTCTGTTTGAAAGCATTGGTTTAAATGGTCGCCGCCTATTTTTCTACAATGGGATATCATACTAAAACCAGTGCAAGGTCTTTGTTACTGATGCTGTTGCTATATGACTACTTGCATGATCTTTTGTAATTTTACTGATTACACCACTGTCCTACCTGCTGGTGAAAGAACTCTCTGCATTGAGGAAATATTTTTGAAACAAAGGAAATTGGAAATATTTGTGAAATTGTGCAACAAAACTAATCTCTTGAGCTAATAGCAAAGCATGTCTCATATGCAATACCTGGTGCTAGTCTCAAGATCATGCTGCTAGGTGACAACTGGTTGAGCTCTATGTATGTGTCGCAAGCTAGATTTGAAGGATTGACTCCCAGGCTTATCTAGATGTAGACAGTACACTGAGCCTTGTTGGACTGCCAACCTACATAGGTGAAAACTGAAAGGGAAAAATTGCTAAACATGCCAGCCTATATATACACACACACACACACACATGAGAGTAACTACTCCCTGGGAGTAGGAAATAATTTCCCTATATATGTATATATATGTGTGTGTGTGTGTGTGTGTGTGTGTGTGTCACACAAATAGTCAATTCGTTCGAACTTGCTTAGTAGTGAATTGGGAACAACAAGAAAAAGAGGGGGCTCGTGCTTCTCTTGTTGAGGTAAGAACAAACGATCTAATTCGCGATTTCCTAAGAATTGAGTTAGTGTGGGACAAGTGTGGGACTGTATATTTATGTATATATATATATATATATATATATATACATAAATAGGGTGAGTTTTTCCTACACGCACGTGTATCTACTCGCACGTAGACGTCGGGGTGCGGACATAGCTAACGGGAGACATCTAATCAGGTCTGTTGTTGCCAACTATCGCACCCGTAAGTCTATCCGTTCGCTATTCACGTGGATTACGGCTGGTTGTTAGCTTCTCTCTCGTCAGCCTTTTCTCCTTGAGATCCAATCACGTGGATTAGAGAGTATACGTAGCGTTTTGTCCATCAATAAAGTATGGACACATACTTTTAAATTAAATGAGCATATTTGCATACATGTATTTGAGAGTGCGTCCATATACTCATAGAATTTTATTACAGAGTATATGTACCGTTGTTTTTAGGGGGAAAAATAGCATGCTATTATGTGGACATACTTTTTTTGACACGAGTATCAGTACACTGACATTGACATGAGTATGATAGTATGCGTGCATATTTTGACAGGAGCTAGTATTAGCACATACTCTATCTATAATGTACAGGCAAACTGATAGGTTCGGCTATAAACTGAACATATAGGTTCGGCTATAAAGTCTGAACTTGCTAGTTCACCGGGCCATAGTCATCCCTCCTAAAGTCAAAAGTGGAGCCCTTCCTGAACATCATGATTCCAAAGCAATCAGCTATAAACTCTGAACTTGCTACTTCACCATGCCATAGTCAGGCCTAGAGATGCAGCCACCATAACGGTTAACGGCATGGCAAGGCAGTCATGTGCTTGTTGTCAAAAAAAAAAAAAGGCAGTCATGTACTCCTAGACATCCCTGCTCGTCATGGCACCTACGTGATGAACATCATAGAGATTATCAGATGCACTGTAGCAGTATGAACTAATACGTACTTGCAACAAAAGACTATGAACAAATACTCAGAAAATAAAGTAGAACAGCATATATTAATATAATACTACTTTGGGGAAAAGATGTAGAACAATGTATGAATTGATCAGGGTATGTTCACATACGTCCCATTATAAAGTATGTATTCATACTCTATTTTTAAGTATGTATTCGTACTTTATTTTCATAATATAAGGAGTACATATTCATACTTTTTAAAAGGAGTACATAGGCATACTGTTTTCATGAAAGGAGTACATATTCATACGAGTATGTATGCATACTTTTTTTTAAGAAGGATTAGATTTTCATACCTGAGTATGTTCATATACTGATATACAGAGTATCTATAGATACTTGGAAATTATATGAGATCCTACGCATATTCTCAAATAGTATACCGAAGGAGTATGAGTACATACACATTATCAGAAAGTATATTTATAGGAGTATGAGTACGTACTCTAATCTGAAAATAGTATAAACTGATGCCTTATTTGGTCTGGAAAAAAGTATCAACTGGTACAATGAATTTGTTTGACTCCGAAAAAAGTATCAACTGATACTCTAATCATAATGTAATTTGATGAAAGTATTGAACTGAAACTATGAAGTGATACGGCAATCTGAGATTGCATTTGAATTTGCTCAAGCTCCAGATGTGAAACGCCGCATACTGCTGAAATAAAATTACTCGTATTGGCATTTGCCTTGATAACCTGGCATGTATCACCATTTGCATGGCTACGAGAAAGACACATTATATGTAGAAATCCAAAATGAAATCTGGCAAGCAATGACAAACCATGCAGAAGTATATGTAGATGAGGCGTATTCATACTTGATGCAGCCACAGCGCATAGGAAGGCATCTGCATAAAAAAAAACCATGGCAGACCTGAAGAAATTACTGGCCACGACAAGATTACTCGAGAAAAAGTTCAGGGCAGACATACCTGCTCGAGATCGATATCCTCGCAGCAGATCCGCGATGGGAGGGCCCTGCCGTCAACTCCACCAGCGGCGCGCCGTCGGTGGGGACGAGGATGAACTCCAGCCGAACGTAGAGGGCGACGAGGAGGAAGCAGGCCTCGGCGCGAACGCGAGCAGGGCCGCCACCGGTGGTGGCATGGGGCCGACGAGGAGGAGGCCGTGCGCACGGGGACCAGTGCCCCGCTGCCTCCGACGGATCTCCAGTGACTCGGTGACGGCGGATGAGAGAGAATGTCACGACAGAGAGAGAGTGGATTTGAAATGAACCGGTAAGGATCTGTTACTAACCCGCTAAGCTAGGCCACGTGCGTGGGAGGCTCCGTGGATGAGGATCGGCTCGTACCGACGATGGAACGGCGTCATCTGCACGTTAGTCGCGGACTGGCTGGGCGCTCACGTGCATATATACTATCAGGCGGGGAGTACATTCGAGAGGTGGGAGTAGCTACACGTTGGTGTAGAAAGGAATTTCTCTCTCTCTCTCTATATAATCATATACTCAAGTGTATACTTGCATACTTGACATACATACTACACTAGATGGTCTATTATGATCATATACTTCAACATACGTTTCGTCGGGCCATATACACCTTAAATCTAAAGATATACACATGTTTATAGAGAGTAGCTACTCCCATGTTTATGTCTCTTGATTTAGAGTATATATGACCTAACGAAGTATATGTACAACACCCTGTGTGCTAAATAAGCTATTTAGCACCGCACGTTCCAAACAATTGAAACACGGGATTTTTTTAATGGTTGTGGGACTTGTTGACTGAGCGCGGGGGAGCCTATATATATATATATATATATATATATATATATATATATATATATATATATATATATATATATATATATATATATAGGGAGAGTATACTCTATAGCTAGCTACAAAATAAGTTATTTTGTAGCCACCTCTGTTTACGATAATTTTATATACTAATTTACGACAATGTCAGTATATATTTACGATAGTTGGGTTACTATAACACATGGGGATATTTACCATAATATTATAGTAAATCACATAGTAAGGAGTTACTGTAATCTCATAAATTAGCATAGTAATTATCGTAACTCAAAGTGGCTACATAATAAGTTATTCTGTAGCCAGGTGTAGGGTAATAGTTATATATATATATATATATATATATATATATATATATATATATATATATATATATATATATATATATATATATATATATATATATAGGGTGAGTTTTCTATACTCCCATCTTCAAAAAACCACATTGTATATGGGTGCATACTCAAAATAATTTCCATATATATATATATATATATATATTGCTACTACAGTAAGAGGTGTGCTTGTAGACTGAATACTAGTCTTTCTTTGCTCCTATCTCCTAAGTTTTCTTTATCTGCTTGGTCAAAGCACTTTGATAGGTTTTTTTTTGATGGAAACAGGAGGGGCAAGCCCCTACTGGTGGATTTATTAAAATTTTAAAAAACTGTAAAAATTACAACTATTGAGGTGCCGAGACAGCACTTCAGGATACAAAGTAGGTAAAGAAAAAGATTAACCATGCAAGCGAGATTAAACTAGACTGTTTAGCCATATCTCAATTCTTGGGAAGTAGCTTCTTTTTGCGCGTATCATTAACAACGCAAATTCTGACTTGAAGTCTCTTTTTGCTTGATTGATATTTGGCATTCTGTTGTCGAAAATGACCCCATTCCTTGCCTGCCAGATTGTCCAAAACATGATGATCAGAATTTCCATGAAGAAAGGGATCTGTAATTGCCTCCTGAATAGCTCCAGATTCTGGAATAAGTTAGCTTGGTCATGAATTTGTAGGCCAATCCAGTTCCAACAAGTAGAAGCAAAGGGGCATGTGATTAAAAGATGAAGTATTGTTTCCTCTGTAATTGAGTTACAGAGTACACAAGTGTAATCTGGTAGTTCCATTTTCTTCCTTTTCAAAAGTTCTCTAGTGCTTAATCTGTCCATAAGTATGAGCCAGGCAAAAACCTTATGTTTGTTTTGGCAAGAGTTATGCCAAATCCATTTGAAGCTTTTATGAATTGTCCTGTGTCCACTCAGCTGTTTATATGCTCTTGCGACTAAAAATTTCCCTGAATTCCATATGCATGTCCAGAAATCAGCCTGATCGTTTATCGTCAATTGCTGTAGATCTTGCTGAAGTTGAGTGAGTTGTTGGAAAGCCTGTTGGGACAAAGGCAGGTTGAAGAGTTCGAACAGATTGTCCATGGTGACTACTTCAGCTAGAATTGTTGATTTGGCTTTAGCAAAGGAGAACAGTTCTGGATAGGTAAGCATTGGTACTCTGTTATTCCAAAGATCCGACCAGAGATAGCAGGATTTAGCATTATTGATATTTACCATAGCAAAACCCTTGAATTTATCCAACAGCTTTAGAATATCTCTCCACCAGAAAGAACCTTTCTTGGTTGATGATGGGAGACAACCATTCTCATAATAGCATTCCCATACCAGAGCAACCCATGGTATGTCTTCTTTGTTGAAAAATTTCATAAGGTGCTTCAACAGTAGGGCCTCATTTTGTGTCTTTAGATCTAACACCCCTAGTCCTCCTTCCTTTTTTGATTTGCATACCATAGTCCATGCTGCTTTTGGTTTTTTATTACCATTTATTTCTGCTCCTCTCCAAAGACACAACTTTCTGAATTTGTCAATCTGAGTAATAACAGAGTTATGGATTTTAAAAGTGCTCATGCAGAAAGTGGGAAAAGCTGAGAAAACTGAGTTAGTTAGCTGTAGCCTTCCAGCTTGGTTGAGGAAGGAAGAGGTAGCTGCAAGTCTTCTTTCACATCTATTGACCAGAGGAGAGAATTCGATGACTTTTGGTTTTGTTAAACCCAGTGGGAGGCCAAGATATGTGAAGGGTAAGGTTCCTCTGTCACATCCAAAGGTCCTTGCTAGGTGTTGAAGCCTGTCTTCCTGGACGTTGATAGGTAGCATTACTGATTTATTGTAGTTCACCTTTAGCCCAGTTGAGTCACCAAATGTCTGTAGTAGAGCTTTTAGAACCATAAGTTGATTACTGCATGCCTCCATAACTATCAAAGTATCATCAGCATATTGTATAATTGGGAAATCAGAGGTATGCCTAAGAGGCAGTGGCAACTTCAATAGGTTCTGATCCTTTGCTTTGTTAAGGATTGATTGCAATAAGTCTGCCACCAGTACAAAAAGAAGAGGGGATAGAGGGTCCCCCTGCCTAACTCCTCTTCTGCAGTGAATGACTTTGCCTGGTATGCCATTTAAAAGCACTGAGGAAGTACCAGAGTTTAGAATCTCCTTAATCCATCTGTACCATTTCTCCCCAAAACCTTTGGCTCTTAGCACTTGTAGAATTGCTCCATGTTCAACTTTGTCAAAAGCCTTTTCAAAGTCTAGCTTTATAATAACTAGCTGTTTTCTTGATTTGTGACAAAGATGAAGGTATTCAAGAGCCCAGGCCAAACAATCTTGAATAGTTCTAGTTTTTATGAAACCATACTGATTCTTGTGGATGATTTGCTTGATGACTTTCTGAAGCCTAATTGCAAGAACTTTAGTGATTAGCTTGAAAGAGGTGTTGAGCAAAGATATTGGTCTGTAATCGGCAGCAACAGTGGGGCCATCCTTCTTGGGAATGAGGGCTATGTGGGAGGTATTGATGCTTCTCATACAGATTTCTTGTTCATAAAAAGTTTCAAATAGGTTGTAATAGTCATTTGCAATCAGTGACCAACATCCCTTAATGAATTCATTGTTAAAACCATCTGGGCCTGGTGACTTGTTAGGCAAATCTGCAATCACACTATCTATTTCCTGCCTGGAAAATGGAGTGTCCAACTGTGAGAGATCTTGAGTATTCATCAGGCTATTTAGGTTGAAGATCATTCCATTGAAATCAGATATTCCTAGTCTTTTTTTGAAGGCTTCCCAGAGTAAGTTTTCCTTGCCATCATGATCTGTGACTTCATTACTATTTTCATCTTGCAAACATGCAATAGCATTTTTTCTATGTCTGATGGTAGCATGAGCATGAAAATATTTTGTATTAGCATCTCCTTTAACCCAATTTATTTTTCCCCTTTGTTTCCAGTAGCTTCTCTGTTGCTTCAGTAAAGAAACTAGCTTTGAGCTCAATATTTCCCTGAAATTCCATTCACTGATGGTGAGATCTCTGAAACATTCGATGCAATCAAGAAACTTCAGGACCAATTTTGTATTCTCAATGAGTAATACCAATGGTGGGGATTTTTTGTCCCATTCCTTTATCGTTTTTCTCAGATGTTTGCATTTAGCACTAATAGCTTTCGCTGGATCAGTGGGGAGATATGGTGCAGTCCAACCATTAAGTAAGATTGGAACAAAGTCATCCCTTTGTAACCATAAATTCTCAAATCTGAATATGTGACTCTTTGGTATATTGGTGCTGATTTCAATTACACAGGGCCAATGATCTGAGGTTTCCATCACCATCTCTTTGACAATTGTGTTTGGGAATCTTTCAGTCCAAGCATTTGAGGTGAAGAACCAGTCTAATCTTTCCAAAAGGGGTGAACATTGCTTGTTGGTCCATGTAAAATGCCTACCATGTAAAGGTAATTCAATCAAACCAAGAGTATCAATTGCTTCGTTGAACAGAAACATTTCATTAACATCTCCTCCCTCTTTGTTCCTGTCTTCAGGCTTTCTAATCAGGTTGAAATCACCTATAATTAGCCATTCAATGTGAGGCGGCATGTTGATATTCTTGAACCACTCTAGGAAAGCTCTTTTTCCAGTTGTGGTACATGGTGCATAAACTGCTGTCAGGGTCCAAGAGTTGTTATTGAGTGCTGAAGTCATATCAATTGAGATAGCAAAGTCATTCTGAAAAATCTCAACTCCAGAAAAAAAGCTCCCTTCCATACTACTAAGATCCCCCCTGAGGCGCCCAATGAGGGTTTGAAGGCCCAAGAGTCAAAGCCTTGAGGGCAAATTTTCCTAATAAACACCAAATCAAAATTTTTCTTCTTGGTTTCTTGTAAGCATACAATATCACACTGACTTTCTACAATCTTGTCTCTAATTGAGTTCCACTTCTTCTCTGAGTTTAGTCCTCTAACATTCCAGCATAGAACCTTCCACTTTCTGCTTGTTATCATTTGGACCAAAGTTGATGGGTAGACCGACATAGAGGAGAGGGAAATCCTTCACTCCACAGTTCAAGACGCTCAAAAAGAAAAACCAAAAACAGAAGCCACAACAACAAAGAAAAAGCACACACATAAAAAGAAAGGTGGCATCCACCAGCAAGCAGCTTAAGGTACCAAGTGATAATCCTAAAAAGGCCACCAGGCCACAGGTTTTTAAGATGCAGCAAAAGAGGGCCAACAGGCCACCAATCCCGAAGTTCAGCTAACATTAGGAAAATGACAAAAAAAGGCTAAGATAACTGAAAAAGGAAAGCATCAATCCTCCTTCTGCACTTCACTGGGTCCTGCTTCATCTTCAGCCCCTTCCTTGTCCTCCTTGTTCTTTGCTTTGTTCTTCCCTTTCTTTTTAACTATTGGGTTCGGCTTCTTCTTGTTCAAGATGGCCTCATCTACCTCTTCAGTAGTCAAATTGCATAGATTGATGCCAATATCTTGCAGAGCTTCAACAGACAGCGTGGGTGGTTTTATGTTGCAGCCTAGGCAGTTAGCCTTCTTGCATCCACTGGGTTTGAAACCATTTGATTGCCCCCTCACTCTGATGCTCCTTCTCACCTCTGATTCAACCACCGGTGTTTTGTTCTTGACTTTCCTCAATTTCTTTGTGCTTTTAGGTGTGACTGGGGGTTCTTCCTCACTGAGCATAACTTCTTCCGGTATCACATAATTATCTAGAGAGTCCAATCTGGTACAGAGGTCAGAGTTGTGATCAATTGGTTTGGTTGAAATGTTGATCCTGGTGAAATCTCTAGATTTGCAGATGACTGCTGGGAGGTTATTCTGCAGTAGATTCTTGGCCCATTGATAGGTAAATGGTGAATTTAGGATCTCCTGGAAAAACTCAGCCCACTTTTTTGGAACCCTGATAAGAGTTGATTCTGAGGTATTTATGTGATTTTCATTGTTGCAAACAGCAAGGTCCAAAGGCTGATCCTTCTTAGTATAGTCAATGTTGTCAATGTTACTCCATTCAGCAATACTATCCCGCTTGCTGTGGTCAAATTTGCCATTCACAAAGGGATAGGGAGAGGATAAGTTGAAAGGTTGGAAATTGTCAATGATTCTGACCATCCCAATCTGTATGTTTGCCTGACCATTAGGGTGCCAATTCATGAACTGTTCATTAGCTGCTTCTTCAATTTCCTCATCATTCATGAGATCTTCTTCTTGTATTTCAAGTGGTAAGAAGATATTTTCCTCATTGATCAGTTGGACAGGAGCCAATTGTCATTGTTTTCCTCTACCACTTCAGCTTGCACATCTTGATGTTCTGGCTAGGCTATCTGATCAATGTGAATCTCCTGCTCCTGAAGTTGGTTTGGCGCCTCAAATATTTCCCAATTGTTGGGTGCGATGTTATTCTGGATTCCAGGATAAATCAGAACTTCCTGGGGGTCCTCTTCTACAGGCAAGTTATTGAGGTCCTGCATCATGACTGGTAGAGGATCATTTAGGTTGACTTCAATAGCCTGTCCTTGCTGAGCAGCAGGTAGTTCTTCAGGCCACTCAAGCCAGTTGTTATTTTCCTGAACTGCATCATTCTGTGCCCCTCCTATCTGTATTGGGCCCTGATGCTGCTGATCATTAACATTCTGGCCCACTACTTGCTGTCCCAGCCCAAAGAAATCAAATGGCAGTTGGCCCTGTATCTGAATCTGATCCGGAATGGGATCCTCATCTTGGGGCCCAGCTCCCAGCATCTGGTGTTGCACAACTTCACACTGAATGGTCCATGAGTCACCCTCAAAACCAGGGATGTCGGAAAGTGCAATAAACTGTGGTACCGAATCCAGATCAGCAACCCTGGCCCTAACCAGCACTCTGGCCATGCGATTGTCACTAGCATACCAATCAATAATTCTAGCAAATGGAGCAAGCATAGTTTCTATAGATTCCTGGTCCCAGTAATCCAGATGAACCCCTAAGAGCATCAGCCAACATTCCCGATTAAATAATACCCTTCTCCAGTTTCTCCCCTGATCATGTCTAGTGAAGGAAACATTGACATCATCAAAAGGATGTGGACTCCCTAGTACCATGATGTCCCTATCATAGATTGTGCGGAAGCAGACATATGCTTGACCAAGGTGACATGGTTGAATATCCTCAATCTGAACATGCATCCTATCAACCAGAAACTCTCGCAGTACCTCTCTAACCACAGCAAAGTTAAGTTCATTACCGGGCAGAGGCGAGATTGTTGCGATGGCCACGTGCTCGTTTCTTGCCTGCGGTCGATGACTTGTCACCGCACGTACCATCAACGGTCTGTTGGGGATGTCTTCCCAGACCATTCCTCTCGGCAGAAAAGGCCTTGGATCCGCTCTCTGGAATGCCATGATCGGCGAAGCGGAGCTGTCAAGGTGGATTTGAGCAGGCGAGGCAATTTCTAGACTGGGGTTTTCTTGAGCCGCTGTAGCATTAGTAGTACGGGCTGGTAGAGCATTAAAATTCACCTGGGAAGGCAAAGAGTCGCCCATGGTTAAAATCGTACTAATTTGACCATGTTTCTCTACCATGTGGGGCTGTTCCTTTCCGAGGCCCACTGTCAATGAGGCAACATTGTCTGGCTTTAGTGTCGTGCCCTGCTGCAACGGCTGACGATCAGAGGAGATTGTTGGGCTGCTGGTTCCCGGCCTGGTTCCAAGGCTTGCAGCTGCCGAAGGCCAATTGGGCTTTTCAAGAGGCTCTTTTCCTTTATTGCTGCTTGAAGGCTTATCTCGCGCAGTGAGACTACAGCCAGCGGCGGTGCAATTAGCAGCGATGTGTCCCCATCGCAGGCAAGCTAAGCATTTGATAGGGCTATTGCAGGCACGCCTTAGGTGCTTGTCAGACAGACAACGAGAGCAAATCCCGGGAACGCTTCCCCTTGAAAGATACTGTGCTTCCTTGGGCTGACCCAGTCTCAAATTCAAATTTAGTCCACTCTCCAGGTTGACCAAATCACTTTTGGTTTGACCAAGAACAGACTGCGACTTTGCATGAACATGATGAACTTTGGGCTTCAACAAATTATTTTTTCGAAATGGGATCTTTGGGTACTGAATACGATCAAACACTGAAACTCTCGAAATTCTTTTCTGAGCATAGGGCTTAGGGAACTGAATGCAATCAAAAGCTGAAACTCTCAGAGGAATTGCATTGGCACCTGATAATATTCCTTGCTTAACCGCATCAACAAAAGAGCGAGGCTTGCTGGTGGACTGCTTGGGAGCAGTGTTGTTCCTCTTAACCATAAACCAAGAAGACTGTTCTTCTTTTCAAAAGGCCCTGAATTCTGTTTGCCAACGAGGACCTCCCTTGCTCCAAAGGTGAAAGAAGATCTTGTACTCATTGCAGGAGAAGTGCTTAAGCTTAACAACATGAAAACCCACAAGCTTGGAGGACACCGAGAAGCGAAAGACCCGATCAGCAAGCTGATCAACCGCAAAATCAGATGCAGAGCCACCTATAGTTGCCTGGAGAATCAGGGCAACCGAGGTCGGGCAAAGGCGAAATTTACAACGACCGAAAGAAGCGACTAGGAAAAACGGCGAGCCAGAAGAAGTAGAAGGAGAAGCAGGGAGCCCAAAACGGTGCCAGACAGCTGTCTGAACACCGGCACCTGGACGGAAGTTAAGCCCGGGGAGTTCCATGGTAGCATGAGGAGAGCTTACATGGAAAAACGGCGCCATGGCTTACTTCTTCAGGATCAGTAGACGACGAGATCGTTGAGCTCCACCGCCATGCTGGCCACCGGCCGGCCTAGCAGCCATAGCCCATAACTCCGCCGCTGCCGCGGTTTAATGTAGTGCACAACACAGCGGCACCTCCACGAACATCCACACGTGCGGAGAGGAGAACGGCACGACGGCGTGTGCTAGCACTCAACGCCGAAAGCACTTTGATAGGTTACTTGAATTACTGAACATCCTGCTGAAGAAACATATTTAAATTGCTTTAGTAACAGTGCATTTTCCATCATGATGCAGATTAACATGTAGTATATCATATACATATCTGTTTTTTCTTTTGGGGGGAGGGGGGATCTAACATTTTGATCTTTTTTGAACTGAGGCAGGCTGTGAGGAATGGAACACCTAGAGGATGGGGAATTGAATATGCACGGAGAAGTTTTTTCCCATATTGGAGATCAGTGCTGAAACAGAAGTCACCTGTGAAGGTGATCCCAGCGCATATGCTTACTCTTGAAGAGTTTGAAAATTCTAGGAACAAGTTTGCGGGCCAAGGATCTCCCCTGATTCCAGATCTCAATCTTGGTCCAGTCAGAAGGTTTAAGCAGTTCAGTAATCAACACAAGAGAACGTTTTGTAGCGTTGCATTTCCACTGTTGAAGGTCTTGAGGAAGGCATGAGCTGGACGTACACGATAAGTTATGTTTTCTTGTCCAAGCTTATTTATTACCAACAAAACTTCTGATGTCATCAAAATTTCTAGGAGCTTTTATCACTTGATTCATTAAGGTTTATAAAGCTGTTAGAGAGGTTATATTTCATTTTATTCTTATGCAAGCAAAATCAAGTGCAGTAATCTCATAATTTTGTTTTTCGTTTGCACAGGTAGCTTTGAAAGTCGTGATACATGATCTGAGCCCATGTAATTGAAGCTTGTTATCTCGTATGTTTCTCCAGGATCTGGCTTGACCACACCCTGGCCGGTGATTGGAACTAGAGCTTGTTGTGACTACTAATTATTTTACTAATGAGACATATATAAGAGATGTGGGTTTAAATATGTAAAGGGTTGGCTGGAAATTCACTATTGCGCAACTACTAGAATTTACCATATGCTGCTACCAATATTTGTTACGCCAGTATGTAGTATGTTGAAAATCAATTATTGCAAGTTCAGATCTTTTTTTACTTAGCTGTAGTTCTTGTCGTTGAGCCCATATGTTTGATGTTATAGTATGTTTGGATTCCTTTATATGCTTCCTTATAGTATTTTTTACGGGTTATTGCATCATTCAAGTTATGTATTACAAAAGGCGTTAAGCACTAAGTGAGCAATGACCCACTGCCTAGAGTTTAAGCGTGCTTAAGCGTTCCTAAGCGTGTGAAGGCATCTATGCCTTGAGTTAGGTCACAATAACGGCGATCGATTGGGCTATAATGGTTTACATGCCTCTTGATGGAATTCGTTTCGGTTTTTAAAGGATGGACTACAAGGTTAAGGACAAACTAGTTCTAAGTACCATTTGGAATTGAGAGGTGAAGGCATCTAGGCCCCTAGTGATTTTGGTGATTAATGACAACGGAAGATTATTATGATTAACGTGTGTTTTGCAGAAACAAGTTGAGTTAGGTCACAATAACGGCGATCGATTGTGCTATAATGGTTTACACGCCCCTTGGTGGAATTCGTTTCGGTTTTCAAAGAATGGACTACAAGGTTAAGGACAAACTAGTTCTAAGTGTCGTTTGGTGTTGAGAGGCACTTAGAGTAGTTTAGAACTTTGTTTTTTTTCCTTTGACCGTACTATTAAGGGGATACAAATTAGTAGCTTACCTAGGTAAGTCTAGTGGTTAGGTGTGGTGCACACTTGTCAAACTTAGCACTAGATAGATCAAAGATAGTCCGGGGATCAAATGGAACAAACTTCGTTTTGGAAAGTTCGCGATTCGACGAAGTTTTAGGCCATTTAGACTGACCGGACGCTGCACCGGACGCTGGCCGATGCGTCCAGTCAGTTCAAGTCCGTGCAGTGAAGCCACCGGATGCTGAGAGAAAAACCGCACCGGACGCACAGTGAATCTGTTCACGCGTCCGATCGATACAGTGCCGTTGCCGCGCGAACGGACGCAGCACCGGACGCTGCACCGGACACACGCGTCCGTGCATCCGGTGACAGTACAGTAAGGTTCCAGAGAGCGTTTTGCTCGACCGGACGCGTCTGGTGAACACCGACCGGACGCGTGATGCGTCCGGTCACTGTTTGAATCATTGTTTGTACAGTAGCCGTTGGGCGACCGGACACTGCACCGGACGCGTCCAGTGCAACATAACCATGCGTCCGGTCAGTGCGCAGAGAACGTTTTTTGTTCCTAACGGCTAGTGACTTGTGTGGGGTATTTATACTTCTCCAACTCATCCAACTCAGTACTCTTGCTCATTTGTTCAACTTAGAAACACCTTGAGAGTGCAAGGAAGTGCAAGAGCCTAGTGAGGTGATTTGAGATTTGAGAATCCAAAGATTGACCCCTCATTAGTAAAAAAGGAGTAGCAAGTGTGCATTCATCTTACTCATTAGGCTTTCCGTGGTCAAGTGAGAGTTAATGCTTGTTACTCTTGGTGATCGCCATCACCTAGACGGTTTGGTGGTGATTAGGAGCTTGGTGATCATCCGGCGGAGCTTGTGGATGACCCAACTCAAGTTGTGAACGGTTGTGGGCGATTAACCGCGACGGAGCGTCAAAGAATCAGCTCGTAGAGAGTACTTGATCCTTGCGCGGATCAAGGGGGAGCTATACCCTTGCGCGGGTGCTCCAACGAGGACTAGTGGGGAGTGGCGACTCTCCGATACCTCGGTAAAACATCGCCGTGTCCCTTTCCCTCTCTTTACTTTGAGCATTTACTTTTGTGCAATTCATATTTGTCTTTACATTCATAGAATTGCCATGCTAGAGTAGGATTGGAACTTAGGGTGCTAAACTTTTATCCGATAGAACATCTAGAAACACTTCTAGGCACATAAGGGTGAAGTTGGGCAAGTGTAGGGTTTAAATTATCGAAAGATTTTTAGAGAAGCCCAATTCACCCCCCTTTTGGGCATCTTGATCCTTTCAAGAGGCACTTAGAGTAGTTTAGAACTTTGTTTTTTCCTTTGATCGTACTATTAAGGGGGGTACAAACTAGTAGCTTGACCTAGGTAAGTCTAGTGGTTTAGGTGTGGTGCACACTTGTCAAACTTAGCACTAGATAGATCAGAGATAGTCCGGGGATCAAATGGAACAAACTTTGTTTTGAAAAGTTCGCGATTCGACGAAGTTTTAGGCCATTTAGACTGACCGGACGCTGCACCGGATGCTGGCCAATGTGTCCGGTCAGTTCAAGTCCGTGCAGTGAAGCCACCGGACGCTGAGAGAAAAACCGCACCGGATGCACAGGTGAATCTGTTCACGCGTCCGGTCGAAACAGTGTCGATGCCGCGCCGAACAGACGCAGCACCGGACGCTGCACCGGACGCATGCGTCCGTGCGTCCGGTGACTGTCCAGTAAGGTTCTAGAGAGCCTAGTGCTCTTGGGCATCTTGATCCTTTCAATTGGTATCAGAGCCTAGTGCTCTTTAATTAGGCTTAACCGCCTAGAGCAAGATGTCTCATGGGGATGGACCACCTCCCATGTTCGATGGAGACGACTTTCCTTATTGGAAAATTCGTATGGAGGCGTACCTAGAAGCTATAGATGTTGGAGTGCTTAGAGCCGCCACACATGGCTACCCAAAAGCTCAGGATGACACTGATCTCACCATTGATGAGGCCAACCATGTAAAGTGGAATGCAAAAGCCAAAAACACTCTCTTTAGAGGCATTTGCAAGGATGTGTTCAATCGCGTGCGGAACCACAAGGACGCCCATGATCTTTGAACGGACATTTGTGCGCTCCATGAGGGAACCAAGAGTGAGCGTGAGGAACGCTATCATCTTATAATGAAAAAGCTTAATGCATTTGTGATGCTTACTAATGAGAGTGCTAATGAATTGTATTCTCGATTGAATGTGCTTGTAGAGGAGGTCAATGGGCTTGGACTTACACAAATCCAACCATCCGATGTTGTGAGAAGAATATTGGGTGTCCTCCCCATTGACAAGTATGGGCATATTGTCACTGTGCTTCACCAAGGAGATCTTTTCACCTCTACTCCAACTCAAATATTGGGAAAGATCAATGCTCATGAAATGTACATGCACATCACTCCTCAAGATGGGTCCTCTTCAGGCAAAAAGAAAGATTTGGCATTTAAGGCTAGCCAAGAGAAGAAAGGAAAAGCAATTGTCAATGAAGTCATTCTTGCAAGCTCAAGTGATGATGATGACTCAAACATTGCTCTCATGGTGAAGAAGACCACCAAGATGATGAAGAGGCTAAACAAGAATGGAGTCAAGTTTGACTCAAAGAAGAAGATGTTCTTCACTAGTAGCAAGAGGAAGCCCATCTCTGAAATGGATTGCTACAATTGTGGTGACCTTGGTCATCTAGCTCATCAATGTCCTAAGCCTAAGAAAGACAAGTACAAAAAGAAGTACAAGGACAACAAAGATGACTCAAGTGATGAGGATGACAAGTACCAGAAGAAGAACAAGCCATACAAGAAGAGAGATGGCAAGAAGAGAGAATACCACAAGAAGAAAAATGGCAAAGCATATATTGTTGGTGATTGACTCATGGAACTTGATACATCAAGTGGCTCATCCGGTGAAGATAGTGATGATGAAAAAGAGAAGGTGGCCGCCGTTGTGATTGGGTCTTCACCATCTACACCACCATCACCGCCATCATCCTCTACACGCCTATGCCTCATGGGTAAAGGTGACCGGAAGGTACAAAGTGAGGATGAGAGTAGTGGTAATGAAAGTGGTGATGGTAGTGATAGTGAAGATGAATTTGAAGCACCCACCTATGATGAATTTGTCAAATTGCTAAACAAGTACTCTAAAATCATCATGAAAACAAGAGGTAAAAATGAAAAGCTCAATCTTGAAAATGACTCACTCTTAGCTAAATATGACATAGCCGAACAAGTTAGTGTTGAGCTTAGAGATGAGAACAAAGTTGTGTTATCCACTCTCAAGGATCTCAAAACCTTTCTAAAAGAGCTTAGAGAAAAACATGATAAACTTGAGGGAATACACAAAGAGCTCAAAACTAGAAACAACTTGCTAAAAGATGAGTATACCGATCTTAAAATTAACCATGAAAACCTTGTGCTTTCACATGAGCTTTCATCCATTGAACCACATGATGCTACTAACAACATTGTTAAGATTGATATAGCCACATCATGTGATGATTTAATTGATGAGAGCATTGAGCAAGGTTCTAGTAGCAAAGGCAAGCAAGTTGTGTTGGCAAATCAATATGATGACCATGTCAAGCTCAAAAATGAGAATGAGAAGCTCAATGATGAAATCAAGCAACTCAAGAAAGAGAAGGAGCATCTCTCCACCGGATTGTACAAATTCATAAGAGGCCATAATCTTCAAAGTGAGTTGCTCATGAACACCGCGATGAAGATGGACAAGAGTGGTATTGGATACTTGGCAAATCAAGAGAAGAAGATGAAGGCTAAACAACAACATCAAAACAAGTCGAAGCCCAAGCCAAAGAGATGTTTTGAGTGTGGAAAAGAAGGTCACTTTGACCATGAATGTGAAACTCCACCACTTCAACCCTTGTCCAAGCATGCTAGACCCTTTGCTTTCAATGCTCACTACATACTTAGAAAGGATTCTGGTGGAAAGATGAAAGTCATGTTCTTAGGTCCACCCAACAAGAATAGGCCTAAGAAAATTTGGGTTCCTAAGTCACTAGTTGAGAAGGTCAAGGGTCCTCAAAATGTTTGGGTCCCTAAAAGTCAAGCTTGATCTCTTATGTGTGTAGATGAACTACAAGACCGGTGGAAGTCATTGGGTTATTGATAGTGGTTGCACTCAACATATGACCGGTGATCCTCGTATGTTCACCTCACTTGATGAGAATGTAGATGATCAAGAAAGGATTACATTTGGTGACAACTCAAAGGGCAAAGTGAAAGGATTGGGCAAAGTGGCAATATCAAATGATCACTCCAGTTTAAATGTGCTATATGTTGCTTCCTTGAGTTTCAATTTGATATCCGTTGGACAATTGTGTGATCTTGACTTTCAATGCTTATTCACCGAGAAAGATGTTGTTGTGTCAAAGAACGAAGATGATCAAGTGATATTCTATGGTTTTAGATACAACAACTTATACCTAGTGGACTTCACCTCTGATGATGCTAATTTGAACACATGTCTATTCACCAAAACATCACTTGGGTGGCTATGGCATAGAAGACTTGCACATGTTGGGATGAGCTCACTCAAGAAGCTAATGAAGAATGATTTGGTGAGAGGCTTGAAGGACGTGAAGTTTGAGAAGGATAAACTTTGTAGTGCATGTCAAGCCGGCAAGCAAGTTGCCAACACTCATCCAACCAAAGCCTACATGTCAACAACAAGAGTGCTAGAACTTCTTCGCATGGCTTATTTGGACCCATAACTTACAAGAGTTTGGGAGGCAACCTTTATTGCATTGTGATTGTTGATGACTACTCAAGATACACTTGGACATTCTTTCTTCATAACAAGACCGAAGTGGCCGCATTATTTAAGAAGTTTGCCAAGAGAGCGCAAAATGAGTTTGATGTGAAGATCAAGAAAATAAGAAGTGACAATGGGAAGGAATTTGCCAACACAAACATTGAGATTTATTGTGATGAAGTTGGAATCAAGCATGAAGTTTCCGCAACTTACACTCCACAACAAAATGGTGTAGTAGAGAGAAAGAACAGAACATTGATCACCCTTGCAAGAACTATGCTTGATGAGTACAATACAAGTGAAGATTTGTGGGCAGAGGCTATTAACACCGCATGCTATGCATCAAACCATCTCTTTCTTCAAAAGTTTCTTGGCAAGACCCCCTATGAGTTGCTCAATGAGAAGAAGCCGGATGTCTCATTCTTCTAGGTGTTTGGTTACAAATGCTACATCTATAAGAAGCGGCAACACCTAGGGAAGTTTCAAAGACGTTGTGATATTGGTTTTCTTATTGGTTACTCATCAAAGTCCAAAGCATATCGAGTATTCAACCATGCCACCAGTTTGGTCGAAGAAACATATGATGTGGAATTTGATGAATCTAACGGCTCCCAAGGAGCACATGAGAATCTTGATGATGTAGGTGATGAACCCTTGAGGGAGGCCATGAAGAACATTCCGGTTGGAGACATCAAGCCCAAAGATGATGAAGATGAGGTTCAAGTGATAAATCCAACTTCTTCATCAAGTGTACCCCAAGATAATGATAAAGATGTGAGAAAGGCAAATGAAGATACATACATCTCTCATGATCAAATGGTGGTACAAGCTCAAGATGTTGATGCTCCACAACCTCCTCCCCAAGTGGTTGATAGAAGAAACTCTCCACTACTTCAAGCACATCCACAAGATCTCATCATAGGGAGTCCCACAAAGGGTGTAATGACTCGCTCTCAAAAACTTGCTTCATTTATTGAACATCACTCTTTTGTCTCTTGCTTTGAGCCTACCAATGTAGAAGAAGCTCTTCAAGATCCAGATTGGATAAATGCCATGCATGAAGAATTGAACAACTTCACCCGAAATCAAGTGTGGACACTTGAAGAGCGACCTAAAGGTGTAAGAGTCATTGGAACAAAGTGGGTGTTCCGCAACAAGCAAGATGACCAAGGCGTTGTTGTGAGGAACAAGGCAAGACTAGTGGCAAAGGGGTTCTCTCAAGTTGAAGGCTTGATTCTTCATGACCTTCTCCATTGGAGGTTATAGTCTTCCTAAAGCTAAACCTCATGCATGTCAAATAGTACGTGATTGTTGGTTGATTGCCTGATTGTCTTCTTGTATGCCGTATAGTTCTTTTCTAAAAAAAATATTTACCTTATGTGCTTGCATATGCATATGGATGGGCAAGCTTAGACGTGGGCCAACTAGACCTAAAGTATGTGTTGTATCGATAATTACTGATGATAAATTACCAGTTAAATACGGCGATCTTTGAAAATGATCGTAAGAGGGCAAAATCGTTTCCGCTTTCATTTCTGATTATTTTTACCGTTATTGTTTTTGTTTTTTCATTTATCGCTACCGTTTCCATTTAGGCCTAAAAATCAGAAAAAAAACTCAAAAATGATTTCCGAAAACCGGAGATTATCATTTCCGTTTTCATCCTTGGCTGATAGCCCACGAGAGTTTGCGGGACTCTCGGTATAGATAGCCAAACCAAATAGACTGGACCTAAAGAATGGTAGGAAGCATAACCCATTTTGGGGGTGTTTAGTTTTTCCCCAAAAATTTTTCACCCCGTCACATCGGATGTTTGACACTTGCATAGAGTATTAAATTTAGATGAAAAAATAACTAATTGCACATATTGCGATGAATTTGCGAGATGAATTTTTTAAGCCTAATTAATCCATGATTTAACAACGTTGAGCTACAGTAACATATGCTAATGACGGATTAATTAGGCTTAATAAATTCGTCTCGCAATTTCTAGGCGAGTTATGTAATTAGTTTTTTATTAATATTCAAACACCCCTTCCGACATCCTATAAAACATCTGATGTGACACTCCAAAATTTTCATCCCAGGAACTAAACACCCCCTTAATCAGACCCCACAAATTTCGGACTTCCAAGCGTACAGACAGTGCCCACACAGGGAGAGAGCGAGTGCCTACTGCTAGTGCGTTGGGCTCGCGAGCTGTCGGTGTTTGGACCTGTGGGGGTCCCAAGCCGACGAGTGAGTGCTGCGTGTCCCTAATTTGGATGGTGATGCAAGGGAAATACACGGGGGTTTATCCTGGTTTGGGCAAAAGAAGGCCCTACGTCCAGCGGGGAGGGGAAAGTTTTGTATTTCCTTGCACCGAGGTGCTTGCGTAGGGGTTACAAGCTGTGAGAGAGGGCACCGAGCCCAAGTCTCAAAGGAAGTGAAAGAGTATAGGGGGGATTGCTTGAGATGTTGATCTCTGAGTTGTGTGCCTTTGCTCGTCGGCACTTTGCTTCTGGCTTGGCACCTTGCTATGTCTGTTGCCCTTTGTAGAGCCCTGGCCTACCCTTTTATAGGGTAAGAGGAGACCGGGACGCCGAGGTTTCTTGAGGTGAAGTTTTGTCAATCCCTGTGGAGGTGGCTGTAGTGACGTGCCCCAGGAATGGCTCGCCATCCCCGGACACCGTGGTGACATCGGGGATGAGACGGTGAAAAGACCGTGAGTCCTATTCCACGTCAACCTTTCTTTCCTGCTGACCGGTGGTGGGCGTCGAGGCCAGGTCGAGGCTGGGCGGATAAGGCCGAATCCCCGGGATCATGGGATACGGACCTTGTCGTATCCTCCTCGAGGGTGGTCGGTGGCGAAACAGTGTGCCGTAGGGTGTGTATAGTGACAGGTTTTCACCTCCCATCCCGGGATGGGTGGTAAAAAGTGAGGACTGACACTGGTATTGCTCCCACGTCGATCGCGGCTATAGCCATGGCGGTAGAAGGTAGTAGGTAGTCATATTAAATGCTCTGACTTTTTGCCTCAGAGTAGGTGGGTAAGATAGGTCGAGCGATTCGACCCGGGGTCATGCGAGTCGGAGTTTGCTGATGGTCGAGATGCCTTGCCCAACGGGCCTCGTACGAGTCGGAACGTAGTCGAGGCGTCCCGTCAAGGATGCCTCGTACGAGGCGGAGTCGGAGTGCGGTCGAGGCGTCCCGTCAAGCCGGCCTCGTGCGAGTCGGAACATAGTCGAGGTGCATCGTCTACTGTTTTTTGGCTTTGCTGTGTTGGTGCATTAGTGTTTCGTTCATACTAACCATTGATTGTGGGTACCCCTATACTGTTGGTACCGACAGTAGCCCCCGAGCCTTTGGGTGAGTGTGGGCCACTCGCTCAGAGGCTCAGCGGTTAATGAACTGGAGTCATAGCGTCGTAGCTTTTTCCAATGGGGGCGCGCGAGCGCACCCACCGGGTGTAGCCCCCGAGGCCTCGGTGGAGTACTTGGACTCCTCCGAGGTCTTTTACACGCTCTATTGAGGAATCGGTCTCGCATCGTGGCGTGTTCTGTTGTGTTTTTTTCGTTTGATTTTTGGTTTCTTGCGGTAGAGCCCCCGAGCCTCATACGTGTGAGGTCGATCAGAGTCTTGACCATCTTCTATCGTTTGACCCTCACGCTCCCTTTTTAGAAAAAAGGAGGAGGGTGGGGGACGTTGTACTACCCTCGCTTGGGCGAGTTCCGACGGCCTCTGGTGAGCTGCTAACGGGGGAATTTGAGTGTGAGCCCGTGCTCCATTCGATAGGAGTCGGCTAGCGGCCCAGAGGCGCTCTCAAGAATGCCAAAGAGTAGTCGTGTGGATCTTGATTCCTTGAGATGGGACTCGAGGGCTCGATGCCTCCCTCCGAGGGGATTCCTATGTCGACCTTCTCTCTTAGCCTCGAATACGTCTTGGGGTGCCTCGAGAGCGTGGCTCGAGCCCTGGCCTTGTATGGGCGCATCCCTAGTCGTCCCTGACTCCGGTACTCGAGGGATGCTATCGAACCCTGGTCGAGGGCCAGCTTTCGCTCCCTCGAGATTCATACCGGGCTCGGAGCCCGTTACCCAGGCGTCTAGGAATATCCGTCCGCGGATCCTTCCCCTGCCCGTTTTTGGGTGTGCTTTTTTAGGAGGGCAAGCGGGATCGACGCGGTATTGGGCGGCGTGGTGTGACGGTTACGGTGTGAATAACGGCCACGTGCCCATATCTGCGAGTTTTGAGGAAACAGTTAGGTAAGGGTATTGAATGCAAAAACTGCTCCTACCTTTTCGCGCGCCCATTGGGCTTCCATCGGCATATAAGAGCAAGACCCGGGGGTTCGTTTTCCCTCACAGGCCCTTTGCATTCTCGCTCTCCTTGCCCTAGATTGTTTTCCTTGCGCCCTTCAGTCTCCATCCAGCGCCGCCGCCGTCACCCGCCCGCGTAGTTCCCAGCGACAATGGCGAGCAAGAGTCAGCTCCTCCCTGCCGACACCTGGGCTGCCTCCTTAGTAACGGAGAAGAGGTTGGAAGTGCTGGTCTGTGATGGATTCCTACGGCCGAAGGCGAGCCGGACTCAGCCAGAGTGGAGGGCTCCGCCGTCTGACCACCGGGAACTGGCGCCCCCAGAAGGCTACGTGGTGAGTTTCGTTTGCTTCCACGAGAGGGGGTTTGGCGTGCCGGCCAGCCCCTTCATGCGCACGCTCCTCCACTACTACAAGGTGGAGCTGCACCACCTCGCCCCCAACGCCGTCTCGCAGGCCGCCATTTTCGCAGCGGTCTGTGAGGGGTACCTGGGGATGGATCTGCAGTGGAATCTGTGGCTCCATCTCTTGAGGGCGGAGTTCTTCGCCAAGAAGGCGGGAGAGCGGGGGGCGCGTCGCGTGGTGCCTGCGGGGAGCTGCGTGCTGCAAGTCCGGTCCAGCCGAAGCGATCAGTACATCCCGGCGCAGCTGATCTCCTCGAACAGCGGCATGCACGACGATTGGTTCTACCTCCGCAATGACGGTGATCAGCTGTCCAGGTACACTGGCCGGGTGTTGGTCGCTCGAGAGAACTGGTCCTACGGTGTCATGGAAGACGAGAAGCCAAGGCTGGACGCGTTGCTCGACGCGCTATGGAGGCTCCGCCAGCACGGACTGACGGCGGGAATGGTGGCCACAGCGTTCCACCGCCGAAGGGTGATGCCGCTGACGCAGCGTCGACTCCGGCTCGACCAGATGACGTCGGAGGCGCCGTTGGAGGGAGCAGGATGTCCCACGAGTCCCTCCCCCTCGACGAGGTCGCCCGGCGCACGCGTCGGATGGTGGGGAGCTTCAAGCCGGAGGACGTCGCCAGGGTCCCGATGCGGCCTACTCAGGGATTCGGGCCCCTGGTAAGCGTTGCTGTTAGCGTTTTTTGAGATTCTTTGTTTCTGGATCCCTTCTACTGACTTAGTCGAGGTCTGTGTACAGGACTTGCCGGCGGTGAAGGAAGCACGGCCGCCGCTTCTGGAAACCAGCCCGCTCGGGATGCTCGACGCCTCTTGGCGTCTCAATAGAAAAAGGCGAAGGACATCGCCAAGAAGCGCCAAATCTGCAAGGCCCAGGAGCATGAGGCGCTGAAGAAGCGTCGAGGCCAGCAGAGCCTCGATGGGCTTCCCCTTGAGGAGTCTCCCTCTGATACGGTCTCATGGGAGAACGATGACGACAGCGACAAGGACGACGCCGCCTTGTCACGGTATGATGCCGCGACCAGTTTGGCGGACCTCCCCGATGTGCGCCCCTTCTTGGAGCCCATTGGGGGGTCGACCTCCCAGGTGTTGGGGCTAGCCCCGGTAACCGTCGAGGTGGAGGAGGAGCTAGAAGAGATGGAGGCCGGAGCAGGCCCCTCAACAGGAGGGGCCGCCTTGTCAAGGGCCCCGCAAGAGGGGTCGACGGCGCCGCCCCCGCAAGCCCAAGCTCTGTAGGCTCAGGCGACGACCGGGGCGGCGACGCCATCACTGACATCCGGGGTGCCATCAACAGGCGTGAGGACCTAGGGTCAGCTAGCCTCGGTGGCGCAGAGGGCTCAGGGAGCTCTGTCGACTAGGGCCCCAAGGAGCGCCTGGCCAGTGGGAGGTCTGACGGT
Organism: Saccharum hybrid cultivar R570; assembly: GCA_038087645.1. Taxonomy (NCBI): domain Eukaryota; kingdom Viridiplantae; phylum Streptophyta; class Magnoliopsida; order Poales; family Poaceae; genus Saccharum; species Saccharum hybrid cultivar. The sequence goes on from JAQSUU010000198.1 coordinate 8,161,275, forward strand.
AGGGCTGCCGCAGGCGCCGTCGGCGGTTTCTGGTCGACCGGGGTCTAGGCCCTTGGTTCCCATTTCTGGGTAAGTTGTTCTGCCCCATTTTTTGTGATCGGTGATCCCATTTTTTGACGTGGTTATTTGTTCCTCAGGCATAAGCGCAAGGCGAAGCTCGCGGGTCCGACCCCCGTGAAGGCACTCCGGTCGAGCGCCACCGTGATAATGCGGACTGTTGGGCATTCTTAACGTCACTACCAAAAGTAGACTTAGTTTTCTAATTCTGATAACGGCGCCAAAAATGCCAAACCTATCCCTCATGCCACTTAAGCCAAGTTGTCATCCCCAGCATGACATGAGAGACGCGGTATTGAAATATGCATTTGCTCATCAAGATAAATAATAAAAGGGATCTGCAAGCGCACAGATTAATACCGATGTAGCATTTTAACCGGGAAGTATTCCAGGTATCGTTATTTATATTTTTACCACTGGGAAGGGATTTCTAAGTATCATGGTTGATAATGGAATGAGAATATGGAACTGAGTACACATCATTGCATGTATAACCGAGAGTATTTATCAATCTCTTTATACAGGTATAAATGTCACATTAAGTAAAGGTAAAGTGATAATGGTGACAAAGATAATTAATCTGATCAACTAGCCACATATAATAATGATAAGCACCTCAACAGATATTCTAGCAAGTCATTAGCATGGAATTAGGATGAACTACAAAGATATTCCCTAAGTTATTATTAACTATAAAGTCTAGCATATCATAGTTAGTGCAATTATACTTGGCAATCATGGTGAGAAAAGACTATATCCATGCATAGTGAATATTAGCAAGGAAGATGAAGAACATAGCAATCACTCCCCTGTAATAGTGTTGCTCTGCCTGCCCTATACACGAGAGGGGGACTATATAAGAATCAACGAAGCTGTCACTATCGCGAACTACCCCACAATCCGGCATATAGGGTGCAATCGCAGATAAATACGATATAGACACCACGTCTACACAATAATTATCATTCACCCACTGTACACATGGATAAACGCTATACGATCCTAGGCATGTATATAATTCCAATCTAACTAAGCCAAGCATATAACTATGATAAACTAAGAACAATATAATTGCAAATATAATCAAGTAGAGCAAAGTCATAACCAATATATTGAAATAGAACAAAGTCATATTCATAATATTGAAGAACAATGATGAACAATTGAAGAACAATAGAGGAATTACCAAGAATCCTCTTGACAGATCCGGGAACCAATCGAAGATTGACTCCTTCTAGTTCTAATACTATATAGCTATGCTAACTAGAGATCTAGTTGATGTGGTGGCTCTAGGGCTTGATCAGAGGCTCTCCTCCTGAATTAGGGTTTGAAGTATGAGACGAGGGCCCCTCCTCCAGGGTCAGGGGCCTTGCTTATATAGCCCTTTCGGATGAATCTGGGCCTTTGGATCAAACCGACATTGATCGTGCGGTTTTCCTTGATCCTCTAGGTCGGTGGAGCATAATCCTCGAGGCGGAGCCTGATTGGCTGAGCCAGCAGGGCAGGCACCCTAGGGACTAGGGCAGGCGCCCTGTCCCCGGCTCTGTTACGCCTCCCGTTCGTTCTCGTGGCTTCTGGACTCTTCTAGATGTAAGATAATTACGTGTTTGGTTAATATCCCGTCATTAATCTGACATGTGGGCCTTTCTTCCGTATTTCCTGATAACCCCCTGCAGAAATAGATAAACAGCAAAACTCGTGGAATTCTGTCAGATAAAACCCTAAGTCTAGGTGTTGGTTTCATTTGGATCCTTTTCTCTATTTATTTGATAGTTATAATTGATACTTAAGGACCGTCAACACGGACGGCGGCTGACGACGTCGCCTGGGTCACGGAGTGCTCGGCTGCGACGGAGCGGCTTAGGCAGTGGGAGGCAGCTGTCTAGGCCACGACGGGCGCCTAGGGAGCTGCAGGTTCTGACCCTGCCACGCAGGGGTCGGAGCCGGCGGAAGTGGTGGCGCCCATCACTGGTGGGCCGGAGCCTGGGTCGACATCAACCGCCTAGGCTTCCGTCGAGGCCACTTAGGCAGAAGCATCCGTCCACGACGCGGGGTGGGCGGATGTAGAACAGGAGGTGGTGGAGGTCCCGCCGGAGATGGCGCAGTCGGAGGAGCTGCAGCCGCAGGAGGACCAGCCGACAGAGCCGACGGTCGAGGTGGAGAGTGGGGCGGACGTGCCCCCGCCCGTCGTCCTGGTGGTGGCGCCGGTGGTCGAGGCGCCAGCCCCGGTGCAAGGGTCGACCCCAGCCCTGATCGACCTCACCCTCGACGACTCCCCCGTCGACAAGGGGAAGCAAGTGGTGGGCGTCGAGGGGGCCGAGGCCGCGGATCAGGCCGGTCCCTCTGCGGCGATCGAGGGGGCCGAGACTGCGGATCAGGCTGGTCCCTCTGCGGCGCCGGAGAGTGACCTGGTGTAAGGTCCTAGATGGCTAGAGGGTGAATAGCCTATAAAAAAATTCTACAAATACCACTAAGCAAACTTGTTAGAATAACAAACGGCGTAAAGCGAGTTTTGCTTAGCCAAAGGTTGTGATGCAAGCCTCCTATCCACAAGTCTAGTAGAATAAGATCTCTAGTTCACACAAGAGCTATGTCACTAAAGAAACACTAGAGAACAAGCTAACAAAACTACTAGCAAAGCTACTACTAGAGCTACACAAGATAAACTAGTGAATGTAAATGCAAGAGAGAGGATTGTGATTATTATACCGACGGTGAAGTGAAGATGTTGCCAATCACCAAGATGATATACAATCAATCAATATTGACAACAACACAAAATGAAGACCAATCACCGGGAGACAAGAGACACAATATTTGTTCACCCGGTGTTCACTTGTGCACCGACAAGCTACGTCACCGGTTGTGTCGACCAACACCTAGATGGTTCCCCGGTGTGACCCTCAAGTCACTTGCCCCTCAAGGCACGCCCCGCAAAGCACCGCAAGACACCACTCTCAAGTGAGGTAACTCAATGACACGCGGATTCCACTAGAGTTGCTTTTGGCGTCCCGCCGAGGAAAGCACAAGAACCTCTCACAATCAACCGGAGGTGGCCAAGAACAATCACCTTCTCTTGCCAACGCCTCCAACAATCTCCAAGCCGGCTAGGAGCGGTACTCTCCAAGAGTAACAAGAAATCCACCGGCTAAACCACCCACAAGTGCCACTAGATGCCCTCAAGCTATGCAATGCACTTTGGGATCACTCAATCTCACTTTTGATTTGCAATCAAGCAAGAGAGATGAGTGGGAGGAGTAGCTCTAGCTCAAAGGATGCACAAGAGTGTTAGAAATGCCAAGAGACCTCCCCAAGGGCCGGCCAACAAGTATTTATAAGCATCCCAAACAAATAGAGCCGTTACAACTCCACTGACCGTTTTTCGCGGGACGACCGGACGCGCCAGTCGTAACTGACCGGACGCGCTCAACCACGTCCGGTCACCCTGCGACGACCACGTGTCCTCCGATTTCAAATTCGTCCGTTAGATCCTCCAACGGTTACTGCGCACCAACGGTCAAACGAGCGACCGGACGCGCTGCTGCAAACGACCGGACGCACCGGTGTGCACAGAACCCGCACGCGCGAAGACATGACCGGACGCGCTCCTCGCAACGACCGGACGCCACAGTACCCGCGTCCGGTGGGAGTCCAGTAAGCTCCCTGGACGACCGGACGCGTCCGATCGTATGTGACCGGACGCACACCACGTCCGACGACTTCGTGAACCGCTGTTCGCATGACCGGACGCGCCGGTCCCGCGTGTCACCGGACGCGCCGGTGGCAAACCCTAGCTCGCGCGCCTGACCCCGACGCTGTACTGACCGGACGCGTCCGGTCACACCGTGACCGCGTCCGGTCACCTCTGTGACCGCGTTCGCCTCCGTTTCTTTTCCGACTTCTGGCGCAATGGAAAATTAGGCATTTCATTTCCCCGAAATCGCCTGAATCCCGCGCTCGCACGCTCGGCGGGAGGGAGAGAGGAACCCAAACCCCTCTCTTCCCGCAAACGACAGCGCGACCAACGCCACCTTTGCAAATGTGCCAACACCATCAAGTGTACAACTCCATGTGCTTGTGTGTTAGCTTTTTCTCAATCATTTTCAAAGGTTTTCCAGTTAGCTCAAAAGGCCCTACATGCAATGCACTTCATGAATTCACCTAGTGGCACCCGTGCATCGAATAACCGATAAGACTTCCCCTCTTAATAGTTCGGCTATCGATCCTAAACCACTCACACCCTCTATGGTGTCTTGAGTGTAAAACAAAATGGCCCTATGGTTATACCTTTGCCTTGAGCCCATTTTGTTTCTCCAAAGGATATGATCCACTTCATATCATCACATGACCGTCTCGATCCATCGACCTTGACTTCACTTGCTCTTCACCGTTGCATTGGTCCGTCGGCGCCAAGTCTTGCTCAAGCTTCACCATCGCATGGTCCTTCGCTTCGAAGCCTCGACTTGCCCTTCACCTTCACAACCGGTCCATCGAGCCAAGCCTCATCTTGGTCTTCACCATCTTGGTCACATGAGTCAATGTCATGTCTCATATTCAATGACCACCTTTATCTAAATCATCCACTTAGATACAAAGGTTAGTCCTAGGTTTCATCAATTAGCCAAAACCAAACTAGGGACTTTCACCTGGCTGAGGCGTCGGCCGCATGGTCAGACCTTGCCGGGCTGGCCCTTGTGCGGGCGGAGGAGGAGCTGCCGTGCTGGGAAGGTCGGCCCTTGAGTTTAGGGACGTGTCCAACCCTAGCGCGGAGCCTGTCTTCGCGCTCGATGACAGAGACGAGGTGCACCACTGGGAGTACCTCGAGGGTCTCCGGCAGCACACGATGCGATCTCTTCATGTGGCTTCGGAGGCCCTGGCACGGGGTATGTCAGATGCTTTTGAGGTAAGTCGGATTTGGTAGTTTTTCATTTTCTCTTTATCCCTTTTTCCTGGTTCTGATTTTTTGGGTTTGAACCATGGTCACGAGCTCAAGGAGCATTCCCGTCGCAAGTCGCTTTTTCATTCGCAATGAGAGCGGCGTGTGGGCGGCGCTCTCCCGGCAACGGGCTCTGGTCGAGGAGGCTAACCAGCGGCTCTCCCGACGGAGCGCCGAGGCGGCCGATCTTCGTGTCGCTTATGCGGCGGTCAAGGAGGAGGTGGCACAGGCCCGGGCGGTCGAGGCCTCGGCACGTGAAGATGCGACGAGGGCCCGGGAGGAGGCTGCCAAAACCCATGAAGATCTCGCGCCGTTATCAGCGCGCGTGAAAGAGCTCGAGGAGGACGTCACCCTTGTCAGCAGGCACCGTGACGCCCTCAACGTCCAGATCGGGGAGGTGTCCGCTCGCTTTGGGGCCTTGAAGGACGAGGTCGCGACGCTAAGCGGAGTCGTCCGGGAGAGGGACGAGGCCCTCTCGAACGCCGGTCGAGAGATCGAGGTGTTGAGGGTGACCGTCCGTGGCAAGGATGAAGCTCTTCAGGTGCTCAAGAGGACGTGTGAGGGGCTCCGTGATGAGGCTGTAGGTTGGTAGACCCACTCCGAGGGTAAGCTTCTTGCTATGCAGTGGCCCTGGTGTCGAGGTCCCAGGCTTGCACTAACTTAATGTTTGTGTTCCAGAGTTGGAGAAGGACCAGCAGGCGGCTCAGGCGGCGGCCACCTCGTTCTAGAATCTCTTCGAGGCCGAGGCCCAGCGGACTCAGTTGCTTCAGGGCACCATCTCCTCCGTGTGCGACGGCCTGGGGGTCGAGCCCGACGCCGACACTGAGGAGGACGCCCCGGGGAACTCCTTCGTCCGCCGGATGGTGGCGCTGGGCCGCCTTATCCGAGAGAGGATACGAGGTGGCCTTCATCACGGCGTGAAGAGGGCACTGGCTGTCGTTCGATCCGGGATTGTGTATGACATGGAGCTCGTTGCTGACAGCTTCATCACGGATCCGGATCGGACGGACGAGGAGAACAAAGCCGCCTGCCTGGACCTGATTCAAGCCGCTGAGGAGCCTGGAAGTCGCTTGGCCAAACTCTTCGAGGTCGAGGTGGTTCCGCCTGCCGATGACGAGGGCCTGTGAGCCGAATCTGGGCATAGAGGCCCATGTAATAAGTTAGTGTTTATAACTTTGGTCGTGGTGGCCTTGGAGGCCTTGAACACGTGAATGTAAACCTGCACTGATTGTTAAGTTTTTCTCGAGTTTTTCTCTTTCCTTTGTTGCTCGAATCATGTTCTCGTATGATTTACTTTAGCGCGCAGTTAGGCCCCTTGGCGCAAGGGAGCAAGTGGAGGTACCGTAGCCTCGAAGGCGTGGGCGATCTTGTGGCTCGACTGCCCTCGAGCTTTCAGGGTGCATTTGCGGCCTTGTAGATCGTGTAAGAACTTGACTTGAAGCGACCGAGGATATTTTCTTTTCCAAAGTTATGGACCGTTACTAGGTCTACTTAGCGTTCGGTTGCACCTCTGGGTGTGAGGGGTGAGTGGAGGTACCATTGCCTCGGAGGCGTAAGTGATCACGCGGCTCGACGGCCCTTTGAGCCTTAGGGTGCTCCCGTGGCATTGTAGACTTAAGTGACAGCTTTTTTGAAAAAGAATATGAGTTTTTTTGGGGACAGGGGGTTCCCCCCTTATACCCCCCGAGGGAGGGTCGATTCTGAGAGAACAGAGTCGATCCTTCCTGGTAGTTACAAAAACGAAGCTTTGAACACTGCTATATTCTTTATTGATGAGATTGAAAAGAATTTACAGAGTCTCGAGGCTTTTTAAGGGAAAAGGCGACGTAGCTGTTCATTGTTCCAAGCGTTGGTGAAGATTTCGCCCTTCTCGTTCGATAGCTTGTAGGTATCAGGCTTTAGGACTTCAGCGATGATGTATGGCCCTTCCCACGGCGGCGTGAGCTTGTGCCGTCCCTTGGTGTTCTGGCTTTGATGTAGCACTAGGTCACCAACGTTGAGGTCGCGCCTGCGGACGTGTCTGTCGTGGTAGCGTCGGAGACTCTGTTGATACCTAGCAGAATGTAACAGAGCCACGTCGCGGGCTTCCTTGAGCTGGTCGAGGGCGTCTTCTCTCGTGGCATCGTTATTTTTTTCGTTGTAGGCCTTTAGCCTCGGGGATCCGTATTCTACATCAGTGGGGAGCATGGCCTCAGATCCATAGACTAAGAAGAACGGAGTGAACCCTGTGGCTTGACTCAGCGTTGTTCTTAGGCTCCACAGGACCGAGGGAAGCTCGGCGGCCCATTTTTTGCCATGTTTGTTTATCTTGTCAAAGATTCTTGGTTTCAGGCCTTGTAGGACCATGCCGTTGGCACGTTCTACTTGGCCATTTGTTTTTGGATGAGTTACGGCCGACCAGAGCACATGGATGTGGTTGGTGTCGTAGAAATCCAAAAACTTTTTACTAGTGAATTGGGTGTCGTTGTCCTTGATGATGCAGTTGGGAACCCCAAAGCGGTGGATGATGTCGGTAAAAAAGAGCACAGCTTGCTCAGACCTGATGCTGGTGATAGGACGGGCCTCGATCAACTTGGAAAATTTATCAATGGCAATGAGCAAGTGGGTGAAACCGCCAGTTGTCCTTTTCAAGGGTCTGATGAGGTCGAGCCCCCAAACAGCGAACGACCATGTGATGGGAATGGTTTGTAGGGCATGAGCCGGGAGGTGAGTCTGCCTTGCATAGTACTGGCAGCCTTTGCAGAAGCGTACTAGCTTGACGGCGTCGGAGACTGCGGTCGACCAATAGAATCCCTGTCGGAAAGCATTCTCGACGAGGGTCCGAGGCGCTGTGTGGTGACCGCAAGCCCCCGAGTGCAGATCGTTTAGCAGGCTTCTGCCTTCCTTGTTTGTGATACAGTGTTGGAGGACACCTGTAGGGCTGCGGTGATACAGCTCTCTACTATCGCCAAAGATCACAAAGGTTTTAGCCCGGCGGGCGATCCGTCGAGCCTCGATCTTATTTGAGGGGAGGTCCCCTCGAATGAGATGGTCGATGTACGGAATACGCCAGTTAGGCTCAGGGTCTAATGGTGGGGTCAGGCCTACCACCTGCATGGCCTCAGCCCCGGTCGAGGGGGCCTCTGTCTCAGGTTGGGGGTCGAGTGACGGTCCGTCAACCCCTCCGTCCGATCTGAGGTCGACGGATGGTTGGTGGAGGTCTCTCGCGAAAACGTCTGGTGGGACCGTAGCTCGACTGGACGTGATTTTTGCGAGTTCATCTGCAACCTCATTATACCTGTGTGCGACGTGGTTGAGCTCGAGGCCATGAAACTTGTTCTCAAGGCGCCGTACCTCTTCACAGTAGGCTTCCATCTTGGGGTCACGGCAACTCGAGCTCTTCATGACCTGGTCGATCACGAGCTGGGAGTCGCCTCGAATGTCGAGGTGTCAGACCCCAAGTTCGACGGCGATTCGCAACTTAACTATACTCTAGTTCATAGCATAAACTATATAAATAAGATGAAGACATGGCGATTTGGAGAAAAGATATTTCTTTATTTCTCACCAATTCTTCTCCAAGGAGCCAAGCCCTCCAAGGTAGCTCTACTACTCCTTCTTCTACTACTACAAAACTACTAAAGGAAAAGTGACGTTCTTGAGTGAGTAGTGAGGAGTGTGGTGTGTGTGAGAGCGAGGGGGGCTCTCCTCCTCTTATATAGGGGTGGCTTGGTTGGTTTGGGGGAATATTCCCTTAATACACCCCCGCACCGCCAGCCCCTATACTTATTGAACCAACCAGCACGAGGTGGGGCCAGCTGCAGCAGGGGGGCGTGGCCACATCCTAAGCGCGCATGTGCCTGGGCTAGCCCGGCCCACCTCGTCCTTCGCCTGGTTGCTTGTTGGGTCTGGGCCTTGGTCTTGATGTTGGTTGGCCTAGATTTGTCCTTCTAGTTGGGCTTCTTTCCTTCTTTGCCTTTTATGCTTTCCCGAATGCCCCCTTTCTGACACATTCCACTTGTATTTGGTGTATTTTCCTGCAGAGTGATAATTCTTCCAATACAAGTGGAATTCGGTTAGTAGCAAAGGCATATGTGTGTAGAAACATATAATTCCCTCCTTTTTGGACTTATATTGGCGGTATAAATGTGTTGATAAGGACCGCCAACAATATCCATGCTAGAACTCTTACTATGATGCCTTCCTTCGGGAAAATATAAATAACGATTCCCTGATAATACTTCTGGGTGAAATGCTACAATGATAGATCCGTGCGCTTGCGGATAACCTCTATAAACGTTATGACCTATCAGTTGACATTTCTTAGTATTGCTGCTAGGACAAACCAATTCTAGTAGCGATGCTAGGGAATGCCAACAGGCATTTCTTGATATCATTACTGAGGATGGACTTAGTACCTCTATTCTTAGTAATCGTATTAAGAAATACCAACAAGCATTTCTGGCATCATTGTCGAGGAAGGCATTGGATAATAAGACTCTAGTAGGATATGTTCATGATAACATGCATGTATGGTAGCCATTTGCTCATATAGGCTAATCTTCTATGTTTTCTCCTATTATAGGTAAAAATAGGATAGTGTATGAGTGGTTTTGACTTGCTGGACAACTTCATCTGCCACTCCACCGACAACCAAACCGCTCACCCCTATACCAGCTACTACTGTTGCTATGGCCTAGAAGTCACTCCGCAAATTCTCTGTTCTGGCTGTTGCCAACGTGCCCACCGGGCCCGCTGTCAACATCGGTGACAAGAATTTTGGAACTTAGGACCAGGATGATCACCATGGTGGAGGCAAATCCATTCTGTGGATTGCCCAGTGAGGATGCCAACGCTCACTTACAACAGTTCCTTGAACTGTGCAACACTATCGTCATCAAAGATGTCGCACCTGAGGCTATAAGGTTCTGCTTGTTTCCGTTCTCCCTTATGGGGAAGGCAAAACAGTGGTTCTACAAGGACAAGGAAGCTATTGACACTTGGAACAAATGCTCCACGGCATTCCTCGCAAAGTTCTTCCCTATGGGCAAAACACGCTCTACAGGGAAGAATCGCCAATTTCCAGCAGACATCAATGGAACCCATCCCGGAGGCGTGGAAGAGGCTGCAAGCAAACATACAGGCATGCCCTCACCACGAATGGGGCTACGGCCCTGATTGAGAAAATGATGGCAAACCAGGGCTAGGGGGGACAGAACCCCAGCTAAAACACAAAAAGGTATGCATACCATGAAGGAGACAGATATGCTAGCCGCAAAAATAGATCTACTCCTGAAAAAATTTGACGAGCGTGCCACTACGGATCCACGAGGCATCGTCAAATCCATGGTCTCACAGATGATGTGCAAAGTTTGTAAAAATGTTGGCCACTCAAGAAATGACTGCTTCGAAACCCGTGAAGAAGCATTGTACATCAATAACAGGTATCGCCAACAAGGAGAAAATAATAATGGCTGGAACAATCAATCCTGTCCACCATTCCAAGATAATTTGAGCTTCAACTCAAATTTCAATTCAAATCAACCTTCACTTAAGGATTTCATTCTAGGCCAAGCTAAAATAAACGAAAATCTCACCAAAAAGTTGTTGAATAATGATAAAATATTAGAAAATATCTTAAAAATAGAAGGCTTGTCTTTCTCTGTCAAAAATCAACTGAGCTTTAATAAAATGATATAAACACAGATAGCTCAAATCGCTGTTGCAATTCCTAGCGAAAATGATGGAAATATAAATTCCTTAAAGAATATCAATCCGGTGACCACGAGAGGTGGTAAGTCCACTCGTGATCCACTGAATCCATCAAATTCTAACACTACAGTACAGAAACAAAAGGATAGCCAAGAGGAAGAACCTACTGCATCAACGCAAACACAAAAACATTCCAAAGAGAAAATGGCACCACTAGAGTATACAGATACAATGAACCTGCCGTTTCCTACAAGAACAAGAAAGCAGGCCATGAATGAATAGTTCACACGCTTTGTTGAAATGATAGAGAAGGTGCATGTAAGTGTTCCATTAATGGATGTCTTACATGTACCATCTTATGCCAAATATATCAAAGACATCATCAACAACAAGCGACCTTTACCATTCACAGAAGTTGTAAAGCTAACGAAAGAGTGTAGCTGTCGAGTGTAAATATCAGGGTGTCCTACATATGCGGGGCAGCTACTGCTAACCTTGACCCGAGCAGGGGTTAAAGAATGGCAAGACGGCCCTGGCTGACCCCTCAAAGGGTGGGACCCAGCACACCCAAACTCAAGGGCACGAATTCCATCCTGTCCGACCCCGGGACTCGGGCACCGAGTTCGCCCGACCCCGGAGGTGTCGACTCTGTCCCGCCCGACCTCGGGGGCACAAGCCCCACCTCGCCCGACCGCGGGGGCACGGATGAAAGGTCTCAATGGCTAGAGGAGGGTGAATAGCCTTTTTAAAATTTCTACAAAGACAAGCTAAACAAATTTATCAATACAACAAATAGCGAGATGCGAGTTTTGCTTAGCCTACGGGGTGTTTGCAAGCCACCTATCAAATTCACAATTCTAGTATAATGGCACTCAACCGCACAAGACAAACCGAGAAGGTAACTACAACTACAACTAGCAAACTCCACAAAAGAGCTACTCTAGCAAAGCTAACTAGCTAGCAAAGATAACAAAGAAAGTAATGCAGAGATGAGTTAGGAGAGTTTCACCGAGGGGCGAAGTATTGAGCCAACCAATATGATCAACAATGAATACCAAGACAACCGAACACCGGGATCAATCAATCACAAAATAAAGTGATGACACGAAGATTTATCCCGAGGTTCACGTGCTTGCCGGCACGCTAGTCCCCGTTGTGTCCCTCTTCACCACGTGGTTCGGTGGCTAATCGGTCTCACACCGAGCCTCTCAAAAGGCGCCACAAGAACCTACAAATGGCAAAAGGTTGCAATGACATAAGCAATTTACTAATGTTACCTTTGGCGCTTCGCCGAGGTAGACACAAACCCCTCACAATCACCAGAGGTGGCCAAGAACAATCACCAACTCTTGCCAACGCCTCCAAGCTGCTCCAAGCCGTCTAGGTGGCGGCAACCACCAAGAGAAACAAGAATCCCGCAGCAAATCAACCGCCAAGTGCCAACTAGATGCAATCTCACAATGCAAATGCACTTGGATCACTCAATCTCACTTCGAATATGCAAACAAGCAAGAGAGATGAGTGGGAGGGGAGTTGCTTAGCTCAAAGTGCTCACAAGTATGTCAAATGTCTAAGAGAGAGAGCCTTGAGCCGGCCAACGAGTATTTATAGACGTACCCCTTCGAATATAGCCGTTAGGAACTTGAAACAGCCGAAGTCGCGCTGACCGGACGCGCTGGTCCAACTGACCGGACGCGCCGATCACGCAACGGCTATTCCGCGAAACACCGACCGGACACGTTGGTCGCGCGGACCGGACGCGCTGGTCACGACCGGACGTGCCGGTCCCGTAACGGACCGGACGCGCTGGTCAAGCCGAGCAGCGCACAACGAAACAACGACCGGACGCGCTGGAGAACTGACCGGACGCCACAGTGCCCACGTCCGGTTGGAGTCCAGTAAGCTCCCTGATCGACCGGACGCGTCCAGTCGACTGTGACCGGACGCACCACGCGTCCGATCAACAAACTGAAACTCGCGCAGACGTTGAACGCTGACCGGACGCGCCCGGTCCAGCGTCCGGTCACCACTGTGACCTCCGTTCGCTTCCGTTCAATTTCCGACTTCCGGCGTAGTGGAAAATAGGCTTTTCAAATACTCAAAAACGCCTGAATCCCGCCTCGCAAGCTCGGCGGGAGGGAGAGAGGACCCCAAACCCTCTCTACCGCTCAAACTCCACCGCCATCGCAAACGTGCTAACATCACCAAGTGACCATCACCATGTGCATGTGTGTTAGCATTTTCACAATCATTTTTCGAGGAGTTATTAGTTCTATCCAAATGCATATGACATGAAATGCACACCTAGAGGCACTTAGGAGTTCAATAGCCACGTCATTCCCCTCTTTATAGTACGGCTATCTATCCTATAATGTAACCACACCCACTAGGTGTCTTGGTTACTAAAACATAACCCTTAAGCATATACCTTTGCCTTGATCACGTAGGGTTACGTCCAAATCCAAGTGTGGCCATCATAATCACCATGTCCATCTTGCCACCAACCTTGGAATGTACTAATCCACATATGCTACAAACAACTTAGGCATAGGATTAGTACTTAGGCATTGTCACTAATTACCAACACCAAACATAGAGCTTTCAACGGACTCCGTCCTGCCCGACCCCGAAGGCATGGACTTCGTCCTGCCCGATCTCGAGGGCACGGACTCCGTCCCGCCCGACCTCGAGGGCATGGACTCCGTCCTGCCCAACCTCAAAGGCACGGACTCCATCCCGCCTGACCTTGAGGGCACGAACTCCGTCCCAACCAGCCTTGAGATGGCACGGATCCCGTCCTGCCCGACCTTAAGGGGTCGGGCCACGTCTCGCCTCAACCGACTCCGAAGGCTTGGGCCCCGTCCAAGTATAGGCTCCGCATCGCCCAGCCCCCGGGGTCGGGCACCCCTATGCGATAGACAAGTCCCGAAAGACAGGATCCGTACCACATTGAATGGTCAAGAGACGCGGATTTGACACACGGACTGACCAACACTATACCACCAGCCCTCCACCTCGCCCGATCACTAGGGGTTAGAGTTTTCCTCTGACAGAAGTGGAGGCCTCAGGCGGGGGCCCACCCTACCTCAACCACTATGGGCGCAGAAGCACAAGCCTAGGAGCATGCCACTGACATCAGGGAATGGGCAGGCACGCCCTGATGTGACTAGCGACGCGACGGGTCACACTGAGAGCCTCCCGTTACCCACACTGTCGCCAGGCTAGCACTGTGCAGCCAACTCCCCGTACGGCCTCCGTCAGAGGTAGTCGTTGACCATACCATCTGCCTAGATGGGAAGTACGATAGGACCGACGTACGACGCCCCCACGAGTGCCGTAGCTGCCAGCAAGGCTTTGGTGTGGCACCACTTCCACCATGCTCTACAGGGTCAGCGGGACCCACACAAAGAAGAGGAAGACACAACCCTGGGAGGTTTCTTTTCCTTTTGTTCTCTTTCTTTCTTCTGTAACCCCCTCTCTCCCCTTGATCTATAAAAGGGGGGAGAGGACAGCCTTCAAAAGGCATCGGGCCATCGATCCATCATTCGAACCCACAGAGACTTGGGAGCTTTTCCCTCTCTCGACAGTTTGTATCCCCTACTACAGACTTAGTGCCAATAACACGAGCAACCACGAACTAGACGTAGGGACGTTCCGCCCGAACCAGTATACCCCCTCGTGTCCTTTGAGTACACCATCTGAAACCTTGATGCGCAATACACAAATTCAGTAGTCGGTGAATCCGAACGCCGACAGTTGGTGCGCCAGGTAGGGGCCTTTTGCGCGTCACGACGATCCTAACAACTCGGTTTTCGGAAGGCCAACCGTCATAGTCACTTCACACCGGGCTCCCGCATCCGTTTCGAGAGCCTAGACTTTCTCTCCACCGGGGTGGGCCATGACTTGGTCCTGGTCCCTCCCTCCGTGTCGGTTGACCAGGTCACTGGCACGGAGGAGGGGCGCACCGCGCCCCACCCCACTGGGTCCATCAACCCGCCTTCTGACATCGACTCGGCCATCGAGTTGATGAGCCGCCGTCGCCTGTGAGCCCTCCCAGAGCTCCCCTAGAGCCCTGGGGCGGCCTCCGATGTCGACTCCAGCGAGTAAGGCAGCAGCTAGGATGCCGCGGACTTCTCCGGGCTGATGACCCGGAGGCTCTACGACACTTCCTCAGCGGCTGCGACTACCTCCTCGACACCCCTCCGGGACCAACGCCGTCCCGAGGGAACCACGGATGCCCCTCCTTCCCCAACATCGTGACGCAGCTTGGAGAAGGAGAATCACTCTCTCCGAAGAAATCCCCTAGTGATGTCTCGACCACATACCCCTTCGGCCTTCGCAACTCTGCGGAGGTCGTTAGCAGCTACGTGGCGTAGCGGATGCGCCCGTCCTGCACGAACAGCGAGTTCGTAGGGATGGCAGACTACATCTCGGAGTCGGTCTATGACCTCCTAGGGACGGGTTCCGAATCCCTCTCTACCTCCCGCTCTAGAGATGGGAGTCATCACCCCTCGCGCGGGTGCTTCATGGCGGAAGTCAGCGACGACCACGTCTCGAGCGCCAGTGGCACGGAGGGCGACTTGCGGGAAGTCCCCGCCCCCGTCCCGGCGGACAGGACGGTGGCTCCATGTCTATCAGCTCCGGCAGCCTCCGCCCCACCTCTACATGGGAGACTGCAGCTAGAACAGCTGCAGGCCCGGCAGTAAGAGCTCGACACGGCACGCCGTGAAATGGAGCAGGAGTGCTCCTAGCTCCAACACGAGATCGAGCGCCATCGCGCTGAGCAAGGGCGCGCACGGGCCATGGCCCCCGACGTGCAACGGCAGATCATGGAGGATGACGATGGCCTCCCGTGGTTCCCCCGAGCCAGCCATAACATCGCCACGGTGGCAGCCTTGCTACGCGGTCTCCCGGTGCCCACTACCCCCGAAGAGCGCAAAACTCAATGGGACATCCGCGAGCTCCTCGAGCGCGCAGCGGAGCAACAGGCAGAAAGCTCGCGGTCACGATGCCGTGGGCTTGATGCCGTCCCTCATGCTTCCACCAGGCGTAATGCGGCTGACGTGTCCGTTCACCAGCCGCCGCCAGGCGCAAGGCCTGCTGACATACCCTCGATCCGGGAACGCGTTGGCTCCATCTGAGACGCTCGCGTCATCCTAGACGCCCGCAGGCGCAAAAGGGAAGACAGGCGGCGGGGTGCCGACCATGGCTATCACCCCGCCGCGGCGGGCACTATGACGCCAGCGAGGACCAGAGTCCGAGCCCCTCTCCGCCGGGGCCTCGGGCTTTTGGCCGGCACATCCTCCATGCACCATTCCTGAGCATATCATGGGTGTACTTGGTTTGGCATATAAATGTCCCTTCCTTCAATTGCTTGACTTGAAAACCAAGGAAGAATTTCAGCTCACCCATCATGGACATCTCAAATCTCTTAGTCATGATCCTATTAAACTCTTCACAAAAAGAATGATTAGAACTACCAAATATTATGTCATCGACATATATTTGGCATACAAAGATATCTCCATTAATTTTGTGAGTGAAAAGGGTAGGATTGGCTTTGCCTATGTCAAAGTCTTGTTTTAGCAAGAATTCCTTAAGGCATTCATACCATGCTCTTGGTGCTTGCTTAAGCCCATAGAGCGCCTTTTGGAGTTTGTAGACATGGTTGGGGAACTTGGGATCTTCAAATCCCAGTGGCTGCTCCACATAGACCAATTCTTGTATTGGGCCATTGAGAAATGCACTCTTAACATCCATTTGGTACAGCTTAAAGTCATGATGTGCAGCAAAGGCTAGAAGCATTCGAATTGCTTCAAGTCTTGCCACCGGTGCATATTTTTCCTCAAAGTCCAAGCCCTCTACTTGAGTATAACCTTGTGCCACTAATCTTGCCTTGTTCCTTGTCACCACACCATTCTCATCTTGCTTGTTTCGGAAGACCCACTTGGTTCCTATCACATTGGTGTTGGGTCTTTCCACTAAGGTCCATACTTGATTTCTCTCAAAATTGTTGAGATCTTCTTGCATAGCCATAACCCAATCCGAATCTTCAAGTGCTTGATCTACCTTCAAAGGTTCCAAAGAGGAAACAAATGAGTAATATTGACAAAAACTTGCTATAGGTGAACGGGTTGTTACTCCCTTTCGAATGCTTCCAAGGATGTTGTCAACGGGGTGATCCCGTTGAATAGTTTGGCGTAGCCTTGGATGCTCAACATCTTCTTGTTCTTTTTTCTGGACCTTCAGCTTCTTCTTGTTCAAATATGGGCTCTAAATTCAGCCCTGCAGGTGATGTAGTTATTGCTGAGGTAGCAGCTGCTGCTAAAGCAGGGGCGGCACTACTGGCCTTAGGGGCGGCACTGCCGCCCTACTAGTTTCCAGCAGGTGTGTGCTGCAATGTTTGATCGAGTACGTTAGCGGAATCTTGTATAGCAACATCTTGAGGTTCCTCATGAACTGTGGCTTGACTTTCCAGTGGCCTAATGTCGCCAATAGCCATTTGCTTGATTGCTTCACATGGTGGATCCTCCTTTCCTACAACACTTGAATCAACTTGCTCTTCTTGAGAGCCATTAGATTCATCAAATGTCACATCTATTGTGACTTCAACTCTACCAATGGTTTTGTTGAAGACACGATAGGCATGCTCATTTGATCCATAACCAAGAAGAATGCCTTCATCAACTTTAGGTGTGAATTTAGAGGTTTTAGGTCTTTTGTTAAGTATGAAACACTTGCACCCAAACACTCTAAAGTACGACACATTTGGTTTGTTGCCGGTTAGAAGCTCATATGAAGTCTTTTGTAGTTTCTTGTGTAGATAGAGACGGTTGATGGCATGACAAGCGGTGTTGACGGCCTCACACCAAAAGATATCTGAAGTCTTGTACTCATCTAGCATTGTCCTTGCCATGTCAATGAGTGTTCTATTCTTCCTCTCTACTACACCATTTTGTTGAGGGGTGTAAGGAGCTGAGAACTCATGTTTGATGCCCTCTTCATCAAGAAACTCTTCAACTAAGGTGTTCTTGAACTCGGTCCCATTGTCACTTCTCACTTTTTTGATAGGGAGACCAAATTCTCTTTGTGCTCTTCTCACAAATGTCTTTACTTTCTCTTGTACCTGAGGCTTATCAAAGATAAAGAACACCCAAGTGAAACGGGAATAATCATCAACAATAACCAATCCATATTTGTTACCCCCGATACTAATGTAGGCAACCGGTCTAAAGAGATCCATATGAATCAACTCCAAAGGTTGAGTGGTGGTCATGATGCTCTTTGGTGGGTGAGGTACACCTACTTGCTTCCCGGCTTGGCATGCGCGGCATATCCTATCTTTCTCAAAGTGAACATTCGTTAGTCCGAGGATGTGTTCATTCTTTAAAAGTTTGGCCAAGTTCCTCATCCCAACATGAGCTAGTCGGCGATGCCATAGCCAACCCATGCTAGATTTTGCCACTAGACAAGTCTCAAGCTTTGCTTTACTTTTGTTGAAGTCAACTAGGTAAAGCTTGCCCTTCAAGCGACCCGTAAAGACAATAGAGGAATCCTCTCTTTTAAAGACTTCTACACCCTTATCCGTAAAGAGACAATTATAGCCTATCTCACATAATTGTGAAACGGACAACAAATTGTAACTTAACGAATCAACATGTAAAACATTTGAAATTGAATGTTTAAGAGTTATAGCAACTTTACTAAGACCA
Source organism: Saccharum hybrid cultivar R570 (assembly GCA_038087645.1). NCBI lineage: Eukaryota > Viridiplantae > Streptophyta > Magnoliopsida > Poales > Poaceae > Saccharum > Saccharum hybrid cultivar. The sequence goes on from JAQSUU010000198.1 coordinate 8,179,671, forward strand.
ATCACATCCCCCTTTGAGTTGTCACCAAATACAATGTTCTCATTTGTGTTGGTCATTAGGGAATATGATGAGAACATACTCCTCTCTCCGGTCATATGATTTGTACAGCCGCTATCAAGCACCCAACTTGATCCACCGGAGGAGTATGCCTGCAAAACAAGTTTAGTTCCTTGATTTAGGTCCCCAAATATTCTTGGGGCCTTGCATGTTAGTCACAAGAAACTTAGGAACCCAAATAGAAGTGTTAAGAAAAGTGTTTCTTTCTTTGCCAACATATTTGGCAATCACTTCTCCTTTGTTGTTGTTCTTCAACATGAAACAAGAACTCAAGCTTTGTCGAGGTGCATGGGCCTTTGATTGATAAGAGTATCCATTTGGAGTGGTCCATATTGATCCTTTTGGTTTCTGCACCTCATTTTTCACTATGTAGACCTTGCCACTGGCCTTGTCATGAGCAGACAAAGTATAGTTAACTTGGTGAGGGCTCCAACAATCTCCAATTGCGAGCTCAATCACCTCCGCTGCTCCAAGCCATCTACCATGTCGGGAAACACGGAAGAGTAACAAGAAATCCGCAGCAACTCGAAGATCAAGTGCCTCTAGAATGCAACTCTCAAGCAATGCACTTGAATCTCACTCAATCTCACTCAAGATGTGCAACTAAGCAAAGAGATGAGTGGAGGGGTTGTTCTCTAGCTTAAAGGATGTCTCTAGGTCTCAAAATGTGCAAGAGTTACCCTCAAACCCCGGCCAACGTCTATTTATAACAAAGGGGTACGCAGCTAGCCGTTACCGAACAACGTAGTTCAAAACGAGCTGACCGGACGCTCCGGTCAGGGTGACCGGACGCGTCCGGTCACTACAGGACAAGCGAAAACAGTGCGCGTCAAAAGTAACCGTTGCCGTGATTGGACGCGCTCCAGCGTTTGACCAGACGCGACAGTGCCAGCGTCCGGTCGCAGTCCAGTAAGCACCCGTCGAGACCGGACGCGTCCGATCGCACGTGACCGGATGCGCCGCGCGTCCGATCAGCACTCCGCTGCACTCTGCTCCTCTGGACGCCTGACCGGACGCTCCGGTTCTGTGAGGGACCGGACGCGCTGGTTGCACGCTCTCCTTCTGCGCACAGGTGAACTGACCGGACGCGCTGGTCAGGCCAGACCAGCGTCCGGTCACAAACCCTAGTGCCCACGCCACGTTGAACTGACCGGACGCGTCCGGTCAAACCATGACTGTGTCCGGTACAGCGTCCGGTCACCACAGTGACCGCCGTTCACCTCCGTTTCTTTTTCGACTTCCGGCGTAGTAGAAAATAGGCGTTTCACTTCCGGCGTAGTAGAGAGGAACCCAAACCCCTCTCTACCGCTCAAACTCCACCGCCTTCGCAAATGTGCTAACACCACCAAGTGTACACCACCATGTGCATGTGTGTTAGCATTTCACAAACATTTTCCAAGGCGTTATGTTAGCTCTCAACTAGATCCTAATGCATATGCTCAAGACATTGATCTAGTGGCACTTGATTCCTGAGCTAACTGTGATTGCCCCCTCTTGATAGTCGGCTATGTATCCAAAATCCGGTCAATCACTTCTCTACTCATCTTAGACCGGCAAAAGGAAAAACCTATGGTTATACCTTTGCCTTGCGCTCTTAGATCCTTCTCTTCCACTTGATCATCATGTCCATCATATTATGTGCATCTCCACCATGATCGACATTTCATGTCCATGCACCATTTCTTTGTGATCTTGTGGCCATCTCTCCATGCCATTTCCACTCCATCACATGTTGCTTATGCCTAGCTTAATCACACTTGATACAATAGCATTAGCAACTTGGTGTCATTAATTACCAAAACCAAACTTGGGCTTTCAATCTCCCCCTTTTTGGTAATTGATGACAACCATCACAAAGATAAAAAATGAAAACAATTTTCAATTTTGATAGTATTAGCTCCCCCTACATATGTGCTTCCATGAGTTTGGTTCAATTTTGCACATATGTATGGATTTGAATTTTGGGAGAGTTACTACTATCAAATTGATACTAAGGTATATAGAATGGACCTTTGAAGCGTGATACCAATCGGAGTTGCCTTTATATACCATCCTTAGCATCGATGTAGCTAGACACCACTTGTAATACATCGCTTGCAAAGATCACAAGCACTAAAGTACCCCGTGAGATCAACATTAAGAGCAAAGGTGTCTAGATACTACTTGTAAAGCTACTCTTAACAAAATATCATTCAAGTTCTAATTATAGCAATCACCATACAAATATGAATATAAATTTAAGCTTTGCAATGCAACAATTCATCATGTAAATGCACATACAAATGCAACAAACATTTCATGAGCTTGCTCCCCCTACTTGTGTGCTCAATTTTAATTGATCCCTTTCCAAAGTCATAACTTTGAATTCTCTTCCCCTTACTATATCTTTCTCCCTCTTTGCAAATTAACTTTTGATCTTTGTGACTTTTCCCTCCCCCTTTGTCAACAATCACCAAAAAGGTGCTAATTTTAGTGAGAGTTAAGTCAATCAATATGAGGAAGTCCAAATTATGGTTTAATCTAGATCACTTGCCTAGAATATGTAATTCGGTTTGATCCAAGGACATCTGAGTTATGACAGAACATTCGTCTAAATAGTGTTACTCTGCAATACTGAACTAAGGCTTTCAGGTAATGGAAAATCTGAATATACTTTACATCAGTTTTTATACATACAAATAAAAGTCCTGCGGACACCTGTGATATTTGACTTTTAAGTTCAAATTTTAGTCAATAACACAAATAGTTAGTATACCTTGACATTTTCTGTTTACACTCTAAGTGATATGAGGTTGCAAGTTACTAAATCTCATTGATTAGTTGCTTTTATGCACCTTGATCAGTTGCTTTGCCTTTATGTGTTGTGTGCATGCTCTTTTTGAATATCTTGAGTGCCAAATGACAGTCCACAATTATTCCATTAAATTAAATCCTTAATCGAATGCTAGAAATGTTGAAATATAAAATGGCCTCAATGTAAGAGCTAGTTACAGGTTTTGTATTTTTATACCTAGTACTTGCAGCTTCCTTGCTTGATTCTTCCAAGCACGTCAATATGCGGGCACATGGTTCAGTTGCAAACTCACCCTGGCCGCAGCATCAGCATCATGTTGGGACTTCTGTTGGTGGTGGTGAAGGTAGAACAGGAAGAGGAGGACCACCTTCATTTGGTAATGGTGAAGTGCTTCAATCGCATCCAACAAAGATGGCGGACGGGAACCTCTAAATAGACTGAGCTAGCATCTTTTACTTAGGATAAGGCCAACCTGTTAAAAATCAATTTAGGGCATGTTTAGTTCGTGGACGAAAAGTTTTTGGATGTCACATCGGATGTTTCATGGATGTCGGAAGGGGTTTTCGGATATTAATTAAAAAATTAATTACATAACTCGCCTCGAAACTGCGAGACGAATTTATTAAGCCTAATTAAGCCATCATTAGCACATTTGTTACTGTAGCACTTTAGTGTCAAATCGCGGCTGATTAGGCTCAAAACGTTCGTCTCGCAATTTCCACGCAACTGTGCAATTAGTTTTTTATTTCGTCTATATTTAATACTTCATGCATGTGCCACAAGATTTGTTACTGTAGTTTTTGGTGAAAACTTTTTAGAACTAAACAGGGCCTTATTACCTAAAGACATGGTTTGGTAATTCAGTATGAACACACGCAAAGGCTTGAAAAAGAATAAGTTTATTTTGTAGTTCAAAGGTCAAGGTCCCCTAAATACACTCTTCGATTAATAGGATCTTTTTTCTGCAGCTGCAGGATACCCATTTAAATGCACTCTAACCTAATGCCCCTGACAGCTGCACCAACTGTAGTTTCAGAATGTTGACAAAAAAAACAGACCCAGTGCCAGAGGCTCCCACACGAGTGGGGTCTGGAGAAGGGAAAAACCAAGGCAAGCCTTTCCCCCGCAAAATCTACGGAGAGGCTGCTTCAAACCCATGACCTGTTGACTCAGTGAGACAGCTCTCACCACTGCACCAGACCAGTCCTTCAGAATGTTGACAAATACAATAGTAATATTCAGATAGGCATAACTCCTACATCAATGAAACTTAAACAGCAGTAGGTCTCAATAGTATTTGCAATCATTCCTATCTAGGATACTGCAAGACATAGAAAAGCAAATGGATACAGGATTGCTTTCTCTAGTCCATCTTCAGAAATGATGCAGAGGCGGTATCATCTCATGTGACACAGTGGTGCTAGCAGGATGCAACCACAAAGTAGATGAGGGTCATGAGAAATTTGTGCAAGGGGCGTTACCTTTCCACGAAGTTGCTTTTGGCACCTATTACTCACAGGTTCTTATGTCTATCGTTTCCTGCATTAGCTAAGGTCAGCAATGATTTTTGCCTTACTGCTTTGCACAAACTAATAGAAAAAAAATTCAGGGATTGGAGGAGGATGATGCACTTGGGAATTATCATCACCTAGCGACTGCATCAGATGCTGCTTGAAGGTTTCCAAATGTATATTCAGTTCAAAGAAATAAAATGGAACAACTAATGTGAGTTTACAATGAGCTAGGTACACTGATCTTGATTAGATCACAAAACGCAATCACCTTGGCGAGGTCCTCGACCAGCTTCTTATACGTCTGCGCATGGCCTCCATTTCATTAAGAGGGAGAAGGAATTGTCACACGGTTATTAGAGCATCTTCGAGAGTTCTCTAATCAGCGAGATGAGAAAAAATCTCTCTCCAATAACTCCTAATTCATTTTTCTAATCTTTTAGAACTTAGGAAAAGTCACCCAGTTCCGCGTAAAGTTGCGCGCTTCAGAGTCACACGTATCTTTTCTCTCCTGAGCGTTTTTGTCAAGCAATCTAAAGGTGGAAGTGCGTGGAAAGAATAAAGAATAGAAAAAGGTTCCTGATACAAATGTACAAGAGAAAGAATATATAAAAGTGGTTAGGATAATTTAGAAATAGTATAGGATTCCTGATGTAAAATTGTTTTCTATATTTTAGGAGTGGATTATTAGAAACTCTTGGAGATGGCCTTCTTTATTCCTTCCCATATTTTTTAGGAGTTGAAAAATATAGAGTTTTTATGAGAAATATTTAGAGAACTCTTGGAGATGCTCTTAGCTTGGGAACCATAGACACCAATCGGTGATCCGCACGTGCCCTGCCAATCTGTGGAAATATGATTTGAGTAATTATACAACAAAAGCTTTTGCGAGTCGTGCTCCTTAGTCCTTAGAGCTCTACAAGAGACTCTCAAAATCCTTCCTAAATGTTAGGAATAGAGATTTTGGTGAAAAACTACCATTTAACAGCTTTTCTAAATGATAATCCAAATATAGTCATCTTCTATTTCAGATTTTTCGTTAGCCAAATATAGAAGATTTGAATAACTCTCTTGACTGCACATGAGAAATAGAAGAATCGTTAGAGAGTGAGAAGATATAAAAACAATTTTTATACAAATGGTTGTTTCTCTGAATAATGATTTAGAGAGTGAAATTTAGAAAGTCTGTCGGACATACTTCCTTACCAATTTGGCCTTCGCCAACACGAATCGCAGTGAAATCAACGGGCTCATCAGTCAAGCAAGACACCGCCAAAACCAACAAAATTTAGAGCAGCAAGCAAGCAGCCAAGTGATGAGGAATCGTGTGTCAGCGCCGTGAAGAGCCAGCGCGAGCTTGGCGGCCATGACAGCAAGCTCGTCGTCGAGGCGATCACTGTCCCCCAACCTCTATCATAGCCACACGGCCTCAAGCTCGAGGCAAGGCCCCTTCCGCCACGGCCATGGCTATGATCTTGTGCGCCATTGCAGTTGTTTGTACGGGTCCAACCGCAGCACAGCCACAATGGCGTCCGGCACCTCCGCCGCAGGCACAGGCTTAGGCCCTAGGGCCATAGGCGTGGCAGTGCGGAGGCGGCGATCTGACCTAACCCGCCTTCGTCAGGCGCCGGCTTCTCTATATAAGTAGTTAAAGGAAGTGGAAGGAATTCATGTTGGAGTTGATTTGATTTTTCTGATAGGCGTTGAAGTCTTGGTACGATTCGATTCGAGTCCATATTCCAATTCAAATCAGATTCCGATTCACTCGGCCAACACGGCGGCGTCGCCTTCTCGGCGTAGGGCCCCGGGAGGAGGCAGAGCATCCTGGATGATGACAGGATTCCTCGACCTGAGCGGCGGGGCTGCACGCGGGGCATGCCCAATTCTGTGCCGTGCGTGCGGCTATGGTGGCGGCGACCGGCGACGTAGAGCCCCGGGAGGAGGCGGAGCATCCTGGACGATGACAGGATTCCTCGACCTGAGCGGCGGGGCTGCACGCGGGGCGTGCCCAACTCTGTGCCGTGTACGCGGCTATGGTGGCGGCGACCGGCGCAAGCGCGGTGGGCGAGGGGATGCGTCGGCTCACGCAGCTCTCACTCGTCTCCAAGTCTGCTCGGAGCTTGAGGCCCACCTCGGCGTCGCTGACCGTGTCCTCGCCGAGTTCATCGTCAACCCCGGCCACGCCTCCGCCTCCGTCGCATCCTTTCGCCGCCGCGCTCACGGACCAGGGCGTCAAGCTGCTCAACTACCTCATTCACTCCCCCCCACGCCGTCGTCACCGCCATCCCCGTCATCAACGGCGGCGCTGCGTGACCGCAGAAGCGACGGCGTCGGCGAGTCACGGAGACAATTTTTTTTATCGAGGGGATCGATGGGATCATGGGATGAGAGTGGGTTCACGGGATGGGAGTGGGTATGAGCGAGTGAGTGGGCCGGCAGCGACGGCATGAGCGAGTGGGCCGGCGGTTGGCCTAAATAGAATCGTCCGGACAAAAAAATTAGCCTGAAATTTTATCTCTTTATTATTATCAGGGGTATAAATTAGAAATAGATTATAGAGATAGGGATACAAGATATAGTTACGTAAATAAATAAAGGGCCGGTTTAGTTCCCAAAAAATTTTGCAAAATTTTTCAGATTCCCCGTCACATCGAATCTTTAGACACATGCATGAAACATTAAATATAGATAAAAAATAAAACTAATTACACAGTTTAGACGAAATGGACGAGACGAATCTTTTAAGCCTAATTAGATCATGATTGGACACTAATTGTCAAATAACAACGAAACGTGCTACAGGATCATTTTGCAAAAATTTTTTGCAACTGAACAAGCCCAAAGAAAAAGAACACGAAAACCTGCCGTGAAAGTCGAACAAGAGGACTCTCTTCTCTATGACCAATATAAAAACCCTCCAATGGTCCGACCGGGCAGCACAAATCTCAAACACCAAGTGGCGAAATATCAGCCGCAAAAAGCATTGGCATGGAATCGCGTCGCCATCACCAGAGGTCCCGCAGCGCACGCGGGCCACCCCCGCTGCCGCCCCCGCCCGCCCTACACCAGCCCCACCCTCGGCACCACCCGCCCCCGCACCACCGCCAAAACCCTACCCACTCCCCCGCCGCCGCCTCCTTCGTCTACCGTCCGCACCAGCCCATGGAGGACGACGCCATCTCGACGCTCATGGACATCGACGACTCGCCGCTCAGCGCCGCGGGGGCCGGGTTCCTCGACGAGGAGGACGGGGAGGGGGAGATGTTCCTCGCCCCGCACCGCGCGGGCCGCGGCAGTGGTGGCGAGGCCCGCGGGCCCCTCCTCTTCTCCGGGTTCTTCAACAGCTTTGACGGCGCCGACTTCGACGACGGCGACCTCGCCTGAGGGAACTAACCGCCCGCTCCCGGTTCGGTAACGGAGGTTGTTCGTGGGTCGCGATTCGTGTTATGTCGATATCGTGATGGGCTCTTCTTAATTAGCGTATCGATTGAGACTCGTTTGAGTAATCTGAAGATGTTTAGGGATCAATATAAGTACCTTTGTGCGCCTTTGTGCCCTATGGTTCGTGGATCACTGTGCATGTGTTCTTCCGCATCTTTGTTGGTATTTTGGCTCCATCAGTATGATCTATTGAAGTTTATTTTGTTATCATTCTGTCTTGTTACTCGGCTGACTTGTTATAGGTCGTTATAAATGCTTATACCTGTTTCTGGAATTGTGTAGGCTGTGAGTTTTTTCTTTATAGAATTTGGGTTTAGTTAACAAATTGTGTTGAAAGTTCCAATTTGTCAACAATTTAACCATCTAGTGAAGACAATGTATAGATGCTTTGATTATTTGGTGTTGAAGTGGAAATATCACATCAGTATAGTCACTTATTTTTTTTTAAAAAAAAACATTGTATCAGTACGCAAATCTGGTGTTGCAGGGAAGTAGTTTTAAATCTGTTTCATAGAAACTTTATTCCATCATTCATCAAATTAGAATTTTCATAGTTAACAGTGTCTACTAGAAATTTGGTTCAGAACTCAAAATTGGGAGAGCATGCCTAGTTCTAATTACCATAAGCATCACCATTGTTCCCAAAAAGTATCACAGTCACTGATAGCAGATGCCACCACGCAGGGTATGAATTTAGCTCAGGAGACAACAAAACTTGCTGCACTGTTTTGTTTGGGCTTATTAATTTAAAACACTTACAGTGCCAATATTAAACATTGGAAGTATGTCCTAGCTTCTGTTAGGCATCATAGTGTTCTTTAACAATTGCTGTTGTTCCTTCGTATCGTTAGGCTTTTGGCAACAAGCTCCATCCACAACTTTTTGTTCCGAGCCAATGGCTTGGAATCAGTCAACCCCAGTTTCATTTGCTTCCTGAAGTTTTATCCAGAAATCAGAGTTGGGTGGATGCTAAGTTCGAATTAAAATAAATTACCATGGATTTAAATATGTATTATTGCCACCGATCATAAGTTGTAGGGCATACAGTGAGCTTACACACCTACTATACCAGCTTTGATGTTTCTTTATATTAATACAAAACTTTTGAAAAGCATTTCTGTGGTAGAGTCGCTTCCATTTCCATGTCTTTTATCTGGAATTTGGATACCCCTAACCTAAGCAGCCGGACATCAGCCAGCTGATAGGCGGCAGCCACCACAAAGGGCAGGGATAGGAGCAGGGGACTGGGATAATAGATCTTTTTTTTTTGCCTCGTTTTATTGACATACATCTCCTTATATAGATAGAGAGGTTTACTTGACTCCTAAGCAAGATGATTAATCTTATCTCTAACCATAACCCTAATGGGCCTCTTGTACTACCGGGCCTAGCCAACTGCTCATGGAATAGTCAATGTCTATGGAATTAGTCAGGTTCCTTTGTAGAATAATGGCCCCTAATGGGCCTCTCATACTACTGGGCCTAGCCAACTGCCTATGATCAATGCCTATGGAATCAGTCAGGTTCTTTTTTAGAAAAAAAAAAGGAACAGGAAGGGCAAACCCCTACTCAATAAATAAATAAATATATAAATCGAAAAAGTGTTGAGATTGTTGTCATCTAGGTTCTTAAAACCGGGTCAGTGGGTCATGGTTCATATATTGGCGACAAGTCATTGCTAAAGGTTTTTATAAGACAAACTGAAGTTGTGTCAGATAATAATTCTTTTCATATGTGAGATTGTGTATGTTCCCTTGTTTTTATATGCAATATTGCATATTTTTCTTTGAGATTGTGTATTTCACAATTATTATTATATATAGGAGTGTGAAATATTTCATGTTAGAACTTTATCAGAGTTCTGGATTTTAAAATTGAAACCCCTTGAAAGCTAGCTTTGCTAGTTTTTCCTTGAGAATCACATACAATATTTTGCTCTGGCATGGTGTTGGCACATTGGATCCAGCTACTTATATTTCAGCTTTGATTTTACTCTGAAACTTATTCTTGCACATTGAGGAGCGGTCCATTTGGACAAGGAGGGCTACACATAGTTCAGAGTAGCATTATGCAAACAGCACAAGAGAAACTCCACATAAGGGCTTGTTTGATATACATGTATGCCCTCAATCCATGAACTCCACGTAAGGCTTGTTTGGCTGCACATTTATCTCCCTCGATCCATGTGTGTTGGAGTGGCAGCATTGAGTTCATCTAACCAAGCCCTAAAATGTAAACTACCATGGTTTTCGATTTGTAGTACATCAACTTGTCAAAAGTTGTAGGCAACAAACAAATCCTAGTATTTGCTGGCAATATATAGAATAGTTGCAAAGTGTGGCAAGCTGTTGCAAACTTTTTATGGTGAGCCTACCTGCTATCTGCTCAGCTGTATATTGATATATGTGTAACTTAGCCCTGTTCGCTTGAACTTATCAGTCTAACTTATTAGTCATGGTATAGTATTTTTTTCTCACAACAAATCAGCGAACAATACTTTTCAGTCTGGCTTTTCAGCGAAGCGAACAACTATATTTCGATAACATAATGTCGGCAAGCTCCGTCCGATAGATTATGTCTCAAGTCAATGTCTCTTGGTCTGTCAAGGAAACGACCATAAAGATGCAGTAGTGTATCATAATATATGTAGATTGGCGTGTTTTTTTCCCTGGCCGCAAGTCAATTGTTACTTTTACTTCTGTAGCGATTCGTGCAGTGTTGTATGCGAGATTGTATGGTTCTTAGCTTTTCGGGTTATTTGTATCACATTGTATGATTCTCAAATTGATGTGAAAGATTGCGTGTGGTTCTCTGTTTTCATGTTTCCTGAATTTGTTGTGCCCGAACGTAGCTACTACTAGGTTTTTTTTTTTGTGTGTGAATCAATAGCTACTACTAGTTAGTAGTACACGAGAAGTGCCTGAAAGAGTGTTGCTTTCCCGGCTCGCCAGCCTGTAAAACCTTTTCTTTATCATTCTTTATCAATGAAATAGGCATTGTCATTGTCTTATGTCCGTTAGTTCAAATTAAAAAAAAGAGAGATAACGTTGTTCTTACAGTTTTTGGTGAAAGGACAGTGGATCGAGCTATTTATATTTCAGCCTTTATTTACTTTGCTAAGTAGTTGCTCCCTTCACAAAGGAGAGGTTGGATGCTGGGAGTCCGACGTCTTTCTGCGCTGTCTGCGCCGGATGACCCTGTTGGTGGACCTCATGTCCACAAGCTGTCGTCCCTCCGCTCCTCTCCCCTCACTGTAGATTAAAATAAAATTCACACATCCGATCCGCGACTAGTTCTGCCGCAGCTCCCGCACGCCTCCCCCACGATCGCCCTGCACGCCTCCCACACGATCGCACCGCTGCCACCTGGCTGCTGCTGTCGCGCTCTACGGTGTGCGTCCTATTGCTGAGGGCTGCACACCTGCCTGCCCGTTGTCATCCTCTTTCTTTATCGCGATGGCATAGCCGGGATCCCGCTGTGCTCTGCTCCGCTCTCCTAACGGCCATGTTTCGCTAAAAACACATGTTACAAACGTATATTTTAAATGTTTCAGAGATACGTTACAAGTGTTTCATATAGGTGTTGCATAGTAGATCGGAATGTTATATATGTTGCAATGATTGTATATGTATGTTGCGAAGGTCTATTACCAATATTTCATCTATGTTTCCGGACGCATGTTGCAAGTGTGTTTATTTGGATGTTGCATATGTTTCACACGTACGTTGCATATATTTTATCTGGATGTTGTGTATGGTTGCAATAGTTTTCAAGAGTTTTCATGTGTTTTTTCAAGTGTTTTAGGAGCATGTTTAAAGTGTTTTATATGCCTTCAGACGTATATTACAACTGTTGTATTTGGATATTACAAAAGTAAATCGGATGTTGTATCCCATCTCCTCACTTTCTGCTGCATCGCCTCGGTGTGTCCTGCTCCCGGTGCCGGCAAGACATCCATACGACGTCATGTTCAGGTCCTTCCGAATCGGAGGCGCCACCCCCCATCCCCTCTTTATCGCTTGGATGACGCAGGCCCCGTATGGGGCGCACGAAATGGAGCGCAGCGCGTGGTGTCCGGACGTCATCCGGCTCCTAGCACTGCCGTAATAAAATGGGTGTCGTGAACCAAGCCAATGAACGATCAGTTTATCACCGAGGGTTATATGTTGATAGGGTGATACTACCGATTTTACTCAACCCCTTAACGATAAGAGAATCTTCTTGGATTTCAGTTTTAGCGCACACTAGGATCAAGCAGCCCAGAAACCGCTCACTACTGTTCATCTTCCAGATGCATGTTCATTATAGCATATCTATATTATGTTAAAAATATTGAAAAATTAATTAAAAATCTGTACCTTTCGAAACCAGAGTTCAAGCTCTGGCATTTCATAGGGTCACGTCGTCTTTAAATCTCTGCCGTCGGATAAGCAGTCACTAGATCCTGCGGGTAAAATGCCTCGGTCATGAGGATCTTACCGTAGCTTGCAGAGAGTTCTAGATAAGCATGTCTTTTCACTTCCAGTCAAACACGCAGTGGATCCCAAAGATGAAAACCACTTCCCATCATTGAGCATCTATGCGGAGGAGGATCCATGGGCCATGGCCGGAGCGGGGCCATGAGAGAGGCCAGCGAGTGCCCACCAGTAGCCTGGCGACGAGCGCCCTATCCGTCATCGCTGCAGCGATTGCCATCCCGAGCCGGGGCACGCCCCATCGTGCTCTGCCCTTGCCAGACAGCCAGCCTCCACAGCTCCACCCCCACCTCGGTCGCGCGCGAACCCCAATTTGTTCCCCTACTGTGCCACCGGCAGCGAACGCACCTGCATTCCCATAGGCTACGTCGATGGCGAGTTGGCCTCGGCCATACGCCAGGCCATGCCGCGGGGCGCTGGATTGCTTGTTGTAACAGCGGGGAGCGGGCAACCAGCAGGCCCAAAGCCATATATGTAGTCCCAAAGCCAAAGGGATAGCTCCGTCGGTATTCCGACGACGTAATACCGCCTGGCCACCGGTACAATCATGTCCACCAAGACCTTTGATGCCGCAATCGACCTCATCTAGATACTGCACACAACCTAATCGATGATATGCTTGTGGGGTATATCCTGGTTCCTGACGAATGCTAACAAAGCCTTTTTTTCCCTCTTCTTTTGTGCTTTCCAAAATGAATGTCAACAGGATGTGTTAGCTGTGCTAGGGTCTAAATATACATAGATTGATTCCACATTGGCGGGTACCATTTCAATGGGACAGACTATTGGTTGCATGTCTTGGAACTTTTTTTCTGACATGTTAATCAGTCATATATAAATTATAAATATCACACAATGCATGGTGGAAGAACAGTATTCGAAAAGTTTCTTTTGTGTAAGATTTCTGTAAATCTATGAACTTGCACATAAATTGGCTGAATTATGACAAAGATTTAGGACTCCCGAGACGACAGGCTCCCAACCATCTAGACTTTACAGTAGATACCTTTGTCATTGTGCTAACTGAATACTATATCGTTACAAATAAAATCCAAGCGATAATGATTGTTTGCCTACCTTTTTATTTGAATTCTCCCATCCTTTCTTTATTATATGACTTATTCTTTTTACTTCAGTAGTTCTCTGGAATAAGATCCAAGCAATAACTATCCTGTGTCTACTTTGTTTTAATTCTTTGGTCATTTCTTAATTATGTACTTATAATTTTAATTTTTTTTTCCAGAAGTGCGCCGATGTCAAAACTACCGACTAAGTTTGAAGATGGACAAACCTTTTGGTGTATACATATTAGTTCCAGCCTATTTTTGGAAAAAGGATGTATCCATGTGTGTACATAAAGGCTAAGATCAACTTTTGATTTATATAGTAGCAGCACAGGCAACTATACTCCAACTATACTATATCACGATCAAGTAGATTGATTAGAAACTCAATCAAAAACTTTGATCAACAGAGGTCACCAACAACAACGATCTACACTTGTGGACTTCTTCATATCGACTTAGGCCTCGTTTAGTTCGTGAATTTTTTTGGGAAATGGTACTGTAGCACTTTCGTTGTTATTTGGCAATTAGTGTCCAATCATAATCTAATTAGGCTTAAAAGATTTGTCTCGTGAATTTCGTCTAAACTGTGTAATTAGTTTTATTTTTTATCTATATTTAATGCTTCATACATACGTTTAAAGATTCGATGTAACGAGAAATCTTAAAAAATTTTGTAAAATTTTAGGAACTAAACAGATCCTTATTAATATTGGTCCAGTTGAAGGGGAGGCGCGGCAAAGCTAGAGTCAAAATTGCATTTTTTAGACCGGATGGATACAATGGGCGTGTTCGCTGGTCTGGTCCATCCAGACCAGCCGGCTGATCCCCCTCAGCAAATACTATTTATCAACCAGCTACTATAGTATTTTTCTCTCACAAAACCAGCCAATTTCAGCCAAGTTTCACACCAGCGAACTGTCAGAATATTACTGCCGGGCCCCTCCTAGCGGACTGTGGAGCTGCAGAGAGATCCGCCTCCTCTGCCTGGTGCACGGGACACGCGTCGGCGGGCCACTGGCGCCCCCACATGTTCGGGGGGACACGGCGCCATACGACCAGGGGATGCCTGCCGGGCCCCTCCACCGGCGTCACGTCGCTCTGTGGCGGTGCCCAATCCCAGGCTCCCAGCCAGGCTAGGGGGCCCGCGTGTGCCGTCTGAACGCGCCGCACCGCACGTGTCCCTTACGGTGCGAGGGAGGGGCCACACGGTCTGTCGCCACATGGGATCCTTGTCGCGGGGGGCAGTCAAACGCCTGGTCAGCCGGTGGCCCCAACGTGTCCACGTCACTGGAGAGACGGAACCGGATAGAGACGGACACGGTTGGCCTTCGTCGTGGCTAGCGTGGGCCGTGGGCCTGTACTGTCGCTCTCGCCCACGAGTTGTTTGTGTTTGACCGCGTCTTGCTTCTGGGCCTTGTTTAGTTACTTCAAATTCACCCCCAATTACACTATGCAAAAAGAAAATTTTTCATCACATTAAAATATCGACACATGTATGGAGTACTAAATGTAGATGAAATCAAAAACTAATTGCACAGTTTTATTGTACTTTACGATATGAACATTTTGATCTTAATTAATCAATGTTTGAACAATTATTACCAAATAAAAACAAAAGATAAACAGTGATTCGACACAGTGTTTCAGTCACCGATTCGGTGAACTAAACAAGGGCCTGGTGGATTTCCTTCGTCTGGAACTCTGGATCAGTGGATCGTCGCTTTCAGGCTTTTTCTGATTCCAGCCTTGCGCTGATAAATATTCCCTCCATCCAACCAAAGATGCTATTATGGGATACATGCCAGTCAAACTGACTCAAGTTTGACCAAGTTTACAGTAAATAATATTAACATTTATATTTCAAATAAATTTATTATAAAAATATATTCTATAACTAATCTAATGATACTTATTTTGTATTATAAATATTAATATTTTTTATATAAATTTAGTCAAAGTTCAAACTGTTTGATTTTTTGAAAAGCGAGAATTGCATGTTTCTGTGGACGGAGGGAGTATCTGTTATCTGCTGCCAAGCAAGCATGCGTTCCACGCTCCCAAAACATCATCTACAGTATAGTATAACTGCGGCAGTGTGAAACAAGGAGGCAAGAAAGTTGATTCCATGCTCGCTCAATTCTACAGGTTTTTTCCTGTGCCATCGAGAAAATACGTTCTATAATGTTTATTTCATTCATTGAGTGTCGTAGAGGTTACCTTTGCTTCTACAGGAGTTAATTTCTAAGGGGTGTAGATGGTCTTTTTATTTTGATTCTTTTCTGGGTCAGTGCACTTGCATTTTGTGCTAAGAACAAGCATGTCAACAATGTTTTTGTTTTCGTTATTTAGACACCCCGACCCCTCTCCACCCAAAAAAAATTGTGAGATGCTAAATACGTGACTAGGAGAAAGGGGACAGGGAAAAAAAACCCTTCAATAACCATACAAGGTCTGTTACAACAATCAACTTCATAAGTTGGTGGAATAGCCAAATTGATCCCTCATCTTTCGTCTCAGGTTCAATTTAGTCCTTTAACTCTCAAAATGACCAAACTATTCCTTCAACTTTCGATTTTGGTTCAATTTCGTCCTTATGATGATGTGGCTCTCCATGTTGGCAGTTCCAGTTAGCAAAGCCTAGTGGTGACCATAGCTTTGGCTAGCCTGGCAGCCGTGCAATGCATTAAAACTAATTTCACATGAGATTGCATTGGTTCTAGCCATGAAAGGGACATTAGAGAAGTTATTCAATTTTCCTTGGATCAATAGCATACTCCCCCGTCCTAAAATAAATGCGGCTATTTATTCGTGCCGGTCAAACTTTCTTAAGTTTGATTAGATATGTAGAAAATATTATTTTCATTTGTATAATTATTTACTATAAATATCAATATTTTCTTGTATATATTTGGTCAAAATTAAAAGCGCTTGACTCCTCGGGAAGTGAGAATGACACTTATTTTAGGATGGAGGGATCATGTTCTTTCCTTTGTCGCTACATCCTCCGTGCTCAATCCTGTCCTAGCATAATGTTGTTCTAACCAAAATGCAATCAACTTAAGTGTGAAAGTACGGAGTAATTCTACCTACAATAGCAATGCCAATTGCCAACACTTGCCTATTTACCAAAGCCGACACCAGCAATACCAGATTTCCTTTCAACTTGAGTTGCGAGCGAAGACATCCTTTCTTTAGTGGGATGTTTAATTTGGTTTACCGAACGAGATAGTCCAGTATCATTTCATTTCTCGATTTGCAAAGTGAAATAGATTGATCTCATTACTCGCAAACTAATAAGTTTTAGTACTATTCTGAGAACAAAATCATTCCAGGTAAATTTGAGGAATGGATTCATGATATATTACCTCATCGAAAATAGCTTGATTCACCAAACAAACACTCCTTAAATGTTTTAAAGATCCTATGCTTCGCTTAATGTTGTGGTGTTTTCACCATTAATGAGGAACCATAACAGCCAATATCACTTGTCACTGTTAGTTGGATGCCGGTTATTTGAGCATATATCTATTGCTTTCCAGTAACTCACCAACGCTTGCTGCTGTTACTATAGTCAATTGTCTTTTCACTATAATAATAACTTTGGGGTTTAAATCCTTATGCTTTTAAATTGTTTTCTTTTCTGTGAAAGTTTAAATTGTTATATTAACTGATACCAAGAAGAGTAATTTTTTTTATCTATACTCCCTCTATCTTGAAATATAAGAGAATATGAAGTTCGCCCTAAATCAAACTATCACAAGTTTGATCAAATTTATAGAAAAGAATATTAATACATACGACATCAAATTAGCATCATTCGATACATTGTAAAATGTAGTTTTGTAATTTATCTCTTTGATGTGTTAGTTATTAGCACTCTTCTCTGTAAAGTAAAGTCTAGAATAAACTCCGGTTCCTTATATTTCAGACTGAGAGATCTGAATATTTACAATAGACGGTGGTTTTTTTTCTATCAACGATTTACCTACACTTGTCGTCGAGCTTTTCAAAGTCTATCTTTCCACGGGCCCCCAAATCTTGTGCACATGGCACATGCACAAAAGAAAGAATAAAAAATATTTGTCACGCTCTTTACTATTGTAACCGAGAACAGAAAGGATTCTTGCTCTCCGGCTCCGGTTTAATACAGGCGTCAGGCGGAAGCGGGAAAGCCTTCGCTCCCAACTGCTCTCGGAGCGGAGCCTCCTCCTTCCCACTACCATACCAGGAATCCATCCAGGCCTCACTTCATTCACCCTTAACGCTTACCAAACTTACACAGCCTCTCCATAACTGCTGCTGCTCCTCCGCCTGCTCCCGAGCTACCATTCTCCGTCGATCTCCTCCAGGCTAGCTCTAGCGCGCTAGGTACCACGCCCGCCCATGGCCTCGGGGTCGAACCCGGACAGCATGGACACGGACCCTCCTGGCGGCCTCTCCATCGCCGTCGAGCGCAACCCGCCGGAGTCGCGCCTGCAGCAGCTCGGCGTCAGGTCCTGGCCCAAGTGAGCACCCCGCTGCCGCCGATCACTGTCCGTTACTCTCTTGGTTTCTCGCCTGTCGGCCTCAGGTACGCTACGGTCTTGATCGCCGTGACGTCGTATGTAATGGCTGCCGCCGTGCCCGTGCCGTGCAGATGGGGTTGCCCGCCGGGGAAGTTCCCGGTGAAGTTCGACGCGCGGCAGACGTGCTACCTGCTCAAGGGCAAGGTGCGGGCGCACATCAAGGGGTCGTCGGAGTGTGTGGAGTTCGGCGCCGGCGACCTCGTCGTCTTCCCCAAGGGGCTCAGCTGCACCTGGGACGTCGTCGCCGCCGTCGACAAGTACTACAAGTTCGACTCGTCCTGACCTGCTCAGATCGCTCGCGCGCGGCTCCGTACGCTGATTTCATCCGATCGATTATTGATTCGGCTGCTAGCTTAAGTTAATTGTGCTGCTTAGCCTAATTCTCCTCTAATCGTAGCCTGTATCTATCTCCTCTAATCGCCTTCTGTGTCGTGTAAAAAAAATGGAAAAAGTCTACATCACCCCCTGAAGTATGGGGTGGTGTCTAATTTACCCCCTCAAGTATGAAACGGTTTAATTTACCCTCTGAACTTTCCAAAACCGTCTACTTTACCCTCTGGGGCAGTTTTGGACGGCGGTTTGCTACAGTAACCATGGTTTTGCTACCGTAACCGCATCTTTAAAAAATCATAGTAAATCACAGAAAAATCGTAAAATGAAAAATCCAATTTTGTTGGACTCCACGTGAGTAGATCTACACAATGAATATATAATATGGTGTGCTTTAGTATAAAGTTTTTGCTGTAGCTTCAAATTTATTGGAAAATCCTAATAAATTTAAAGTTATAGCAAAAACTTTGTACTAAAGCACACCATATTATATGTTCATTGTGTAGATCTACTCACGTGGAGTCTAACAAAATTAGATTTTCTATTTTACGATTTTTCTGTGATTTACTATGATTTTTTAAAGATTCGGTTACTGTAGCAAAACCATTGTTACTGTAGCAAACCGCCGTCCAAAACTGCCCTAGGGGGTAAAGTAGACGGTTTTGAAAAGTTCAGGGGGTAAATTAGACTGTTTCATACTTGAGGGGGTAAATTAGGCACCACCCCATACTTCAGGGGGTGATGTAGACTTTTTCCTAAAAAAAAATGGAGGGGTGCAGTGCAGGGCATCTAGCCCCTGCGTAGGCCAGTAGTTAGTTTTATTCATCCGGGAACTGAAAAAGAAAAACCCGGTCAATGCGGGGGCTGTTCAAAGTATCCTTTGTTTATTCCTCCCTGTGCAATCCATTTTGAATGCTTCTTTGACCAGGGCCCTTGGACTGCGCTGTCTTTTTTTTTTAATTTTTCTTTTCTTTTTCATATATATTTGGAAAATCTGACCAGCTGTGACCCTTGATTTCTCTGTGCCCGGTCTGCATCTGGACGCCGACGGTCCTTGAGTCCAACAATACTGCTAAAACACACATTCTACTTCTGATAGCTACTAATTTTCATATTACCCAAATTTTGTTGTTTGCTCTAGCAGCACTACCTAAAATAGAACCTCCAAATCTGTTCTCGTAGAGAATGACATGTGGGACCCAACTATCATCCTCTATTAGCTTCTTCTACCCTGAACGCACGAGCAATGCTAGCGGGGCACGAGGGGGGAGGGAGGGCGAACGCCGATGGCTGGCCATGCAGCCCAGGGCTGGCCGCGCCCGCGCCGAGAGCCACGCCCGCCAGGGAGGCATCTCTGCGACGCCGCATCGGGAGGCCTCGGCCGATCCACATCGAGATGCCACGCCGTCGAGGAAGTTGCGTAGGGCCGGAGGCCACCGGAGCTGGCCGCGCCCGCGCCGTGGCAGGCCACCCGCGCCGAGGAGACACGGCCGCCGAGTCAAGGCGCCGCCGCACGGGCAGGCTACGCCGGGAGAACGTGCTGGGGAGGCACCGCCGCCGAGGCAGGTCGCGCCGGGCAGGGCATCGCCACCGGGGAAGCCGCGTCGGGCCGGCTCGCGCGAAGAAAAGCATCAATGTAGTTGCGAGAGAAGGAAAGAAAAAGTAGGGGGAGTGGAGTAGGGGGCCAACAGAAGTAGAGGGTGGAGGGAGAAAAGTAGGAGACCAACAAATATAGGGGGCTACTAGGGGTCTATTGGAGTTGGTTTTTTTGACTCCACTACCTAAATCTGGAGCATGAGGCAAGTAGGAGGTCTTGTTGGAGATGCTCTTATTGGAGATGCTCTTAGTGGCTAAGGCTAGGAGGTAGGAGGCAGAAGGGTCAAATTCAAGAGCTCTTTAAAACAACTCTTAATTTGTTTCTTTACAAAAAAACATAGCCTTCCATAAGTTTTGTATCTGAACTTCTTAAAAACAATTACTTGACAAATTTTCCCTTCAACTCGTAGATTCCGCGCTTTGCTATCTGTCGAGTGGCTCCTCCCACCAAATTTTGAGTTTTATTAGGCACCTAATTACTAGAGAAAGACAAAAAAGAACTCCTATTTTGTTAACGTGGCATGATCATTGGTTTACTAGAGATGCTCTTGTTTGTCAAGACACCTTCAATATCTTGGTTTAAATAGAGGACACAAGAGAGACCAATCTAACGATGACGATAGATGTAAGAGTGCTGCAGCGAGGCAAGAGGACGATGACTTGACCAGGTGGGGGACGGCATGGCAACAAAGGATCGAGACAAGGGTCATGGTAGCCATTAGATTCAGAATGAGTGTGACCATAACTCAATTGATTCGAGTAAAGAAACGTGGTCATGCATCCTAGTCTTCAGGTTTGAGCCCTTTTGAATTACATTTTGCACACCTTTTTCAATGAAAAAACCATCCGATTTTCTTCTAGGCTGGTATCATTTTTCCTTTAGAAATATATCTAGATAGTTTTTTTTCCAACAAGAACTCTAGCGGTCCTCTAGTTAGAGATTAGTGGTTCAATTTGAAGTTTAGGGAGGAAGGCCTAGTTTCTCCATTAAGTCATCTTTGATGTTCAATCTCTATGTCTAGAGAGAAGCCAAATAAGTAGGGGTGGCAGACCTAGGAGCAGAGTGATGGTGCGGCCATAGGATGCTACCATCTATGGGACGGTGAAGGCATTGCGATTTGGGATGGGTTAGAGGTCGAGGCGGGGTTCGGTGTCATGACAATCGCCCTAGCCGGAGCCACCGGAGCCAAGTTGTAGTGGGCGGAGGATGGGGAGGGGTGTTGGGGGGTGGGGGTTGTCAAGTCGTCGTTATTGTTAATGTCAAGGTAAAAAGGTCACATGGAGTGAGATGTTTAGAGGTAGAAGAAAGGCAAGAGACATCATGTGAAAACACTCAACTTGAACATATAACTCATATTGTGAGCATTTTTTTTTTTTCTCATGGTGCTTAAAATATTAGGACCATTTTGAACACAACATTATTTAACATCAGGACAACTCTAAACTAAGAATTTAAAAGAAACAATTAAATAGTTTTTTTATATATTATAGTAGCATTCCAAATGAGGTCAAATGCTTTCTTCTAATAATAGGGTAGGATTATATATAGCCAAAAATTTGGAAACATGGTGAGCTCACTACTTTTTTTTGGCGTGCATAACTATGAGTATTTTAATCCAAAAATAGATATTTTTGGTGTCAAACCTTGACTATAAATAAACTGGCTTGTAATGTTAATTGTTATTTTATGTTATTTTCTGTGTAACATGAAAATTAATCATCATTCAAGTACGAAGAGCAAGGCTTAGAAAAGCGCTGCATATAAAATAATTTAAAAGTCTTAGCATATGGGTTGTCTGAAAATGAAAGAACACCTAAATTAGCCTGTCCATTTGTAACACTACTAGGTTTTCAACATTTCCTAAGTGTTTTTTTAATTGGCCTATGGTTATTACTTATTTTTCTTATTTCAAAATTTCTCAAATAACCTAGTTTTTTTTTTCTAATTTAGTTGAGACACTTCTCAAGAGTTAGTATTTACTAAGTGGTGACAGTTTTTTTTAGTTGGCAAAATATCGTCGCAGGATTCTTGGTTGCTACTTTTTGCCCACGAAGATTGTTGAATAATTACACTACCAAATCTTCAGCAACTTGAGAAAAAAATCATGAAGGAGAACAATAACCTTCCACTGTTTTTAAGAAAAAACTTCAGAAATCTCGAATATGTTGTAGCCTAATGCGGCAGTCCTATTGGATTTTTGCTCGAACTCCACGGACGACACTGAATTTTTCCTAGAATAATATTAAAAACACTCACTAATTTTATTTGTCCCGCATGGAGCCATGCATGTCAAATGCTTACAAGAAATCAGGTCTATAGACGGACAGTTGGTAACAAGATATCAAATTCTCAACTTCAAATTCATCGGTACTCCCACATAGTAGGGTTCGCATTATCCGTGATGAGATCCACGAGGATATGAGACCGTACCCGTACGAAAGAGCATATGCCGAATTCTTGGCTGGTAGCTAGCCGTGTTTTTAGCTGTTTTCACTTTTTCTCTGTCACATCGAATCCAGGACACATAAATATAGATAAAAAAAAACTAATTATACCGTTTGATTGTAAATTACGAGACGAATATTTAGAATCTAGTTAGTTCATGATTAAATAATAATTATTAAATACAAACGAAAGTGCTACGCTACCAAATTTCATACTCTCTCTTCGATCTCAACCAGACCTAGCTACTAGTAGGTGGTTGAGCTCGGAATTAATGGCCAGGGGCCTGTTTAGATTCCAGAAAATTTTGCAAAAATTTTC
This sequence comes from Saccharum hybrid cultivar R570, assembly GCA_038087645.1. Taxonomy (NCBI): domain Eukaryota; kingdom Viridiplantae; phylum Streptophyta; class Magnoliopsida; order Poales; family Poaceae; genus Saccharum; species Saccharum hybrid cultivar. The sequence continues at coordinate 8,202,271 of JAQSUU010000198.1, forward strand.
AGATTCTCCGTCACATCGAATCTTTAGACACATGCATAAAACATTAAATATAGATAAAAAATAAAACTAATTACACAGTTTAGACGAAATGGACGAGACGAATCTTTTAAGCCTAATTAGACCATGATTGGACAATATTTGCCAAATAACAACGAAAAGAGCTACAGTGCCGTTTTGCAAAAAATTTTGCATCTAAACACAGCCCAGATGCGTCCGTGCACTGCCCATGGCTCTGCTGGCCTCGGGGCGACTGGGTGACCAGTGACTAGCTCTGCACTTGGGTTCTGAGTGGCAGTGACCAGTGGCGGACCGGTGGTGGCCGGCCGGCCGGTCCGGCCGCCTTGCATTGCACTGCATGGCTCAATGGCTGCTGGAAGGTGGTGGTCCCGTGCACTCACACAGTGACACAGCTCGGCCACCGAAAGTGCTGGCGCAGCATGTGGGTGAAGGTGCTTTGGGTTGACGGCTACTCCGGCTGTTTATGTCTTTTGTCGCCGTGTGTCCTTTGACTGAACGAATTGCACATGAGCACATCGACAGAGGATGCCTACCGGCTACCAGGGACAGACAGGGCTATCTATATAGCAGATTCAAGAGCTAGCTTTTGCAAGATTTCTCCATGATGCCAGCTTTAGCTTCTGTATGTTCTCGCTACTTTAACTGTTAAGACTCAGAAACCAAACACGCGTTCTATTCTAGTATGTGGAGTTCCTTCGTGTATTCCAATTTCCAAAATCCAAACGGATCCGCCAAGCTCCAGCGCAAAACAATTCAAATTCAAAGTCCCACTGTACAATCCCGTTAGGCCTAGACCAGTGGCCGACCAAAATTCTCCTGCATTTACAGCCCCAACTACACCGCTGAGCTCCTATGCTATGCAGGCCTTGTTTAGTTGGCCCGGGCCGGAAGAATTACTGTGCTCCACTGCAGCGTACTGTAGCATTTTGTTTTTATTTGATAAAAATTGACCAAATATTAACTAATTAGGCTCAAAACGTTCGTCTCGTAAAGTACAACAAAACTGTATAATTAGTTTTTGATTTTATCTACATTTAGTACTCCATGCATGTGCCGACATTTTGATGTGGTGAAAATCTTCTTTTTGCATAATGAAATTTGGTGGCAAAATTAGGAACTAAACAAGGCCGCAGTCGGGCAAGCAAGCAGCTGCTGTGCCTGTGCTGAGCAGAGCTCCACCTGCGTCGCCGATTAGGGGGCCAAGCCAACGGCCAACCAGCAACCGCACTCTGCTGCAGCGATAACTGCATGTCGAGCGACTTGCCGCCTTTCTGGTAGTAGCTCACGGCTCGTTTCTTGTTCACGCAAGCAGGCGTCCCTCGCCTCGGCTGAGCAAGTGTCTCAGTCAGATGAAGAAATACTGCCGTTCTTTTCTTTCGTAGTACATGCACCGGGGAGGAAATGATACGGTAGCTTTCATCCAATTTATTAGCTAGACGCTGAGTTCTCGTGCCTGACAACCGACAATGACTCTACTACTAAAACATGGTAAATTGTTTATTGTAAAAAAACATGGTAAATTGGTAAACATCTACAAGTTGCAGAAAAAAAAACATTATTCTCCGATCCACCAATGGCCAAGGTCGACTATTAGTCTGCTGGGACATCCTTCACGTTTCTGCTTCTACCCAAGGTCAACCGCTTGAATTGCAGGAGCTTACTACACGCCATTAGGCCAACATGCAGATGTGCGTGTGACCCGATTAAAAAAAATGCGGTAACTTAACTCCGGGTTATGCTGTCAGAATTCGCTGCGAGTATCAACAAGTCGCGGTTGCAAGAATCGACGTGGATTCCTGCCAACGACCGGTAGTGCTACTTTGGCTCCCTCTTGCAATTGCAAGAATTCGAACCGGCACTGGTAGTTTTTGGAGTATCTCCCGAATTCTGAAGAAATAGTTTAGAAGGCCTTCCTGGGGTGTGCAAATGTCTCAGCTCTAGTCCTAACAGATATAGCGGTTGATAAGAATGAACACTGAATAGCAGAGGAATATATTGCACTGACGAAGATAATTGATTTTAGGGATTATGGCATCGTAGCTGCGTAACTGACAGTGTTTCAGACGAGCGAGAGAGAGAGAGAGAACTGTTTGACAGTAGCTTTGTTTTCACGAGATCATGGTCACAATTTGCGTGCGTCCAGTAATGTCATTTTGGAAAGGACCCGTACATTCTTAGGATGTCAGATCTCACATGTCAGATGTCTTGGTAGGCAATGGAGCGGGTTCAGAGACATCAGACTTCAGAAACTACGGGGCTGTTTAGATGGTGAAAAAGTTTGGGTTCGGCTACTGTAGCACTTTTCGTTGTTATTTGGTAAAATTTATCCAATCATAGACTAACTAGGCTCAAAAGATTCGTCTCGACATTTACAGACAAACTGTGTAATTAGTTTTTTCTTTCATCTACATTTAGTACTTCATGCATGTGCCGCAAGATTTAATGTGACAGATACTGTAGCACTTTTTGGGTTCACTTTTTGGGTACCCATGCCAACTAAACAGGCTCTACGATCACTGGCTCCAGAAGAAACTGCTGGTGACTGGTGAGCCAACAGGTTGCGGCCCGTGGCCCGTGGGCAACAGCAATGGCGTGTGCTTTCATTCAGCCTAGATAATTTCAGGCAGAATTGATCCTTTTTTTTTAGCTACGAAATGCTTATAGGCATTAGTCGCTGAATTTGTGGTTTGTCAACCAAGCACGCAAAGATGCAAACCAACCAGGTGCGTTCTGAATGTAAAGAGTATGTGCTCTGACAGGTACTCCCATCTACCATAATTCTACTCGCCGTGGATTTGCAGGGGCTTATAACAATCGGGCTTTGCTACGCTGAGGTCGTCCGGACGCCCACGCGAGGCCCGTGCGCCACCCCAAATGTCACCAGCATTGAGAAGAGGGAGAAGGGACGACAGGGGCTAGCCGACGCTGGGAGGAGAAGACAACGAGACGAGGCAGCAAAAAAAAGCAAGGAGAGAGATATGCAACACCCGATCTACATTCGAAACATCCAGATACAACATTGCAACATACATCTAAAGACATATGAAACACTTGAAACATGCATTTAAAATACTTGCAAATACACATGGAAAACACTTGAAAACCATTATAAAACATACGCAACATCCAAATAAAACACTCGTAACATATATGTGAAACATATGCAACATCCAAATAAACACACTTACAATATACGTCTGGGAAAACAGATGAAACATTGGGAATATAAGCTTGTAACATACATGTACAACCATTGCAACATATGCAGCATCCAAATCCCTTTTTGCAACATCCATATAAAACACTTGCAACATACCTCTGAAACACTTAAAACATACGCTTGCAACATGGGCTTTCGGTGCAACATCTCCTTACTACTTGGGAGAATGGAGGCTCGTCAGCGTGTGGAGTTCACTGGAGGCAGCGGCGTGGGCGAAGAGCGGAGAAGATGGTGCCCACATTGAGTTAAAGGAGGCGACGGACGGATCTCGGAAGAAGGGCAATCGGCGGTCCTCGGCTCCCACCCGAGTTCAAGGAGTCGGCGGTCCGAAGCGCGGGGAGCAAGCGTGGGCGACACGGTAGGTGGGCGGGGAAGGAGGTGTGATGCCGGGTCGGAGCAGCGAGGGGGCGGTGGAGACGCGCGGTTGCGCTAGTGGCCGGCAGGGCTACAAGCGACAGAGCGGCGCTGCAAGTTGCGCCCGGTGCGACGCGGTAGGGAAGGAAGAGGGCCGCAAGGCAGGAGGACTAATTCTTTTTTTTCGGAGAAACTCCCGAGCGGATAGGAAGTGGGTAGTTGGGCTAGCGTCATGACCCCACCAACGGTACGTCAGGGGGCAGACGGATGCCCGCTTCCCAACATTACCGTATTACAATTCAAAGGATATCCGGGCATGATGACATAGTGGCATTCATGCAAGGAAGGAAGCAAGGGGATACCCAAAGCGGAAATCCTTGAAGTTGGCAAACTTCGAGTTCTTGTCATGGAATCTGTTAGAAAAAGAGTGAAAATGGTGATACATTGTTTCGGAAGGAAAATGAAAGAAACAATGTTCAAAGCTTTAATAAAGTTATAGGTATTTATGTATTCAAATTTGAGTTGCTGGTGCGTACACACTTGCTAATGAACAGTGTACTAATTTGCAAGGTAACCAAACATCACCTCACTTGTGGTTGACCTTTCCTCGCAGGACAAGTTTTGGTGGATGTGGACCTAATATTTGTCACAAGTATGATGAGTCATTTTTCTTGCCATAAATGTTTTGGTTGATTGAGTTGGTTAAGTTTCTTAGACTTAACACCGGTGCTAACATTTTTCTAAATTTATTCACAGAAGAAACAGTGCTAAGTCGCTTAGTCATAGGTGGTCACTATCAATGTGAGTTGCTTGTGGCAAGGGGCATATCTAGAGAGTATGTCAAATATATCCCAATATATCCTCCACACAAGCTCATAAAATCAGATTTGTCCTAGTGTCTTTGATTTAATGGTCACCGTCTATTCACCCTCCTCTAGGCAGTTCCTAGAGAGAGGAGGGGCTAGTGGCTAGTGGCGGTGGTGCTGCTTTGTGCTTTCGCCCTCGCCCCCAAAGGGAGCAACAATGGGGAGGAGACGGGCTCCTTCCAGGCTTTTCCTCACAATGTTTAGAGAGAGATTTGACTAATGGATGACTTATTGCTTTGCATTCTATGGACTGTTGAGTTTCCATGCATGGTCTGTGCTCAACAGTGGACTTGGATAAACCCCGTAATGGAGGCAAACACTGTGACAATGTAGTGGGGGCCATTTTAGAGGAAACAAGAACTCGAAGCGAAGGTTCACTGCTCAGTTACCAAACTGAATTAGCCCAAGCGGCAAGGTCCAATTCAAGTCGTGGGCTCTTTCCAACCCACCTCGCCCCCTGGCTCCCAAAAGGAACGGTCGGGCCCGGCCCTGCCCTGCCAACCCAACACAACCAATTGACCGTGAGAATATGAGATTGCCGCGTCGTGGTCCAATACGCGCTCGGACTTCTCACGTACGTACGGCCCATGTCCTCGCTTCCGCTCCGCGTTCAAAACGGAACCGACCGCCGACGTTCCCAATCGAACGAGCAAGCAGACGCCGACACCGCCCCGTGCCCGGACTTGTTCTCGCTGACGCCGCGCAGCCCGACCAGCGACCCTCGCGCGAGCGTGCGCCGAGATCGTATCCATCATCCATGGAGGCATTCCTCGCGGCAATGGTCTTCTGCGAGGCGCCCCTGGACGCCGCCGCCGTTGGCACCCGCACTTCGGGTCCGGCGGCCACGAGGGGCGCCGGGTGCGGCGCCAACAAGAAGCGCGGGGAGGAGGAGGACGTGGTCAGGGTCAGGTCGGCGGCGCCGCCAGTGACGGAGGCAAGGGGACCCGAGATGGAGAAGCCCGTCGACGCGTCGTTCGGTGGGTTGCAGTGCCTCCAGACCATCGTGTTCCGCATCGACTGATTGGTTATTAGGAACCGTGCAGCTACGGGTTACGGCGCGCGATGCAGTCTTGGTTTCCTTTCCTGTTTATTTCTGTTCGTACGGCTGGACTTTTGCGAGTAAGTAAATTAGCAGTCTAACAATGACTGAGAACTCGATCAATAAATAGCTCAGCTGTCGTGGCAAATAAAATATGGGAATCTTTATAGCAGGGTTTTTTTCTTTTTGATAACTTATAGCAAGGTTCAGTATTCAGCAAATGGCAGCAGAGGCCAATTGCCTGAAAAACTCAATAGTCTAACAACGCAATCAGAATCCGTTGTGGTCGTTGTACTGGTGTCAGATCATTTTGCCTTTAGAAAAACATAACAACAGTTGTCTTAACCTCCAGCAAGTGGAAGATGGAGCTCCTCTCCCGGAACGGGCCAGCTAGCCCGACCTGAAGCCTCCAGCCCCGCTGCCGCCGGTGGCGCCGGCCGCCACCACGGCGCCGGCGCCCCTCCCCCCCTCCACCTCCACCTCCCCCTCCCCATCCACTTCCCCCACCCTCCCCACCCCCTCCGTCTGTTTCCCAGCGAAGGAACCCTGCCCAACCCCAACCCCGTCGCCGTCAGGCGCCGCGGCACCGGCGACCCTCCCTCGCTCCACCTCTCTCTTCACCTCCCCCACCGTCCCCACCCCCTCTTTCTCCGCGGAGGTCGGCGTTGAGGCTACCTCGCTGCCGTCACCGCCACCGTTGACGCCGCAGCCAGCGCTGGACGCCGCCGCCGCGGCCTCCAGTGCCAGATCCATGGCCGTGGATGTCCCTGAGCTGCACAAGGATGCCGGATCTGGCGAGGGCGCGTTGGCCGCGACTCCTACGGCGCGTGGGTCGACGAGTCCAACCCCGCCAGATCCCGTTGCGGTCGCCCCGAGCCCGGGCGTCCCAGCCACTGGCTCCTCCCCGCCGCCGCCATCGGGCCCCTCCACCAGCGTGCCCCGGCCGCCGGGGGCAGCCGCCGTGACCGCCTCCACTGGCGCCCCAGCAGCGGCCGCACCATGGTCTGGCCTTGGGAGCTGCTCCGGCTCCACTATGTCCCCGCTGCCGGTCATCCCTGGCCCGTGTGGGGCGGCCGCCGTTGGTGAGATCGAGGTCTCCGTCGCGCCACCACCCGAGACCGGCTCGTGCGGGGCAGGGTGTACACACAACGACGACGCCGCGCTCCAGTCGGAGGAGCAGCGGATGGAGGATGAGGTGCTGGTTCTCATCGAGGATGTCGTGGAAGCCGAGGACGAGGTTGAAGACGACGACGACGACGTCGACGTGCCGCGGCTCCGGGGCACCCTAACTCCGGTCCCAGCCTGCCAGCAGCACCTCCTCCCGGCGCGTCTGTCGCTGCTGCGGGCGGATCCGCGTCTGTCGCTGCTGCGGGCGTGGGAGGCGTGGCCAACGGCCGTGGATTCGCGGCGGGCGAATCCACGGCCACTTGCGATGGGGTGTCTGCCTCGGCGCCGGAGATGCCTGCTCCCTCTCCGCTCTCCCCCTTTGCACCTCCATTTGTTCCGGGGTGTCGCCCCGAGGGCCGCCCCAAGTACCGCCGCTGGGCCGAGGACTCCTTCGGCCGCTCCGACGAGGACTGCTCCGACGCGGTCAGCCCGCCTAAGGCTCACACCTACCTCGACGTCGTTCGCCGACAGCCCCGTCCGGCGTCGCCTACGGCTGTACGGCCAAGATTGCGCTCCATCGTGGTCCAGGGCCCTGACGCCGCCGCCAGAGATGGCGAGATGGTTACACGGCGCAAACGCCGTCGGCCGTGTTCGCGGCTTATCCGCGGGCTACCCATCCGCAGCAACAACGATGGCGTCCGGCGCTTGCCAGTCCATCAAAGACTCGGCCCGCGGGTGCCCACCCTCTCTCGGCGTCGTTTCTCCGCACCCGATGCTGATGGATGGCAGAAGGTGCTGGCGCGCGAGCTGTCGGAAGGTTGCGCGAGTAAACGCCGCCGCCCCGTCCCGCCGGAGCTTGTGGGGCTCTGCTTCAACTGCCTCGCGCACGACCACATCGCTGCTCAGTGTCACTCCCCGTCCCGCTGCCTGCGCTGCCGGGGTACCGGCCATCGGGCCAGGGCGTGCAAGCGTGCTCGTTCGCCGGCGCGCAAGCGAGGCCCTTCGCCGGCGTGCAAGCCTTCATCCTCGGTGGCGCGTCGCCCTAGGGAACGTCGCCCTGATGGTCTGTGGCGACCCAGCTTGTCGCCGGAGTGTCGCGCCGCGACAGGCCAGACGCCGCTGCGGAGGCCGAGTTTGGCAAGGAACGGCATACCTCGCTCTCACGCCGCTACACGCTTGGGCGCAGAGGGAGGTACGCCGGGCGATGCCGTGCCAGGTGCGGATGGGCAATGCGGCGAAGGACGGCATCACCGACGTCGTCGATGCCGACGGCGGCGACGGAGGAGCCACGGTCGTTCGGCCGGGGCCGCTCCAGCAGCGTCGGACGACACATCTGTCGCTGCTGATGCCCAGGCTGGACATGGTGTGCTGTCTGGCGCGACTGGCCTCGTTGAACTAGACCCGCTGACGCTGACGCCGCGCTCGGACGTTATAGTTGATCGCGACATCACGGAGGACCCGATGCTGGTGGAGTTCGCGGCTTCGCTCGCTAGCAGTTGGGTCGTCACGCGGCCTCCATCGGTCACCCAGCTGCAGAACAAGGCCCCAGCGGTGGTCACCTGTGTTTGCACACAGACGTCGTCCCAACATGCCGGCTCGACGCGGCTGACACCATCCTCGCGCCTCGCCTCGCCCCCAGTGTCGCCTCGACAAGGGCACTCACAGGTCACGCCAAACGTTGGGCATGCTGGTCGTGATGTGGTGGAGGATCCGATGGTGGTCGAGGTCGCTGCCTCGCTCCCTGTCATCCAGCCTGCTGAAGGACCGACAATGGGGCCACCGTCTCCTGTGCTTGCTGCTCCCGCTGTGCACGTTGCGCCACTTTCGCATGTGCATAGCTGCGGGTCACCGCACACTGTTGGGCTTGTGTCGGACTCCTCTCGGGATAATGCCATGGTGTCCTTCATCGACGCCTTCAAGCTACCGCTCGAGCAGCCGCTGATTGCATCACCGCCTAGGCTGCGCGTCACCAAGGACCCCAAAGCTGTTGTTGATGGCGGTCTCGTCCCCAAGCGCAGCGCCCGTTTAGCTGCTAAGAGCAAGTTCAGAGCATCGATGCCGGATGCCCACGCAAGGAAGGTGCTCATGAAAAAGCTCGGGCTTGAGGTCGAGACGGAGAAGCCCGATGAGGCGTCCTTTGAGGAGTTTCAGCAGATTGTCGCCGCGACGCCGCTCCATGTAACGCGGGAAGCCATGGAGGCTCTCTTTCCGATGAGAGGCCGTTTTCGTGGTCCGGTGATGGATGTCGAATAGGCCTAGCGATTCTAGCGCTTTGCCTTGTGGTACCCGCGGTCGCAAATTATAGACCCGTATAGTACTTAGTATGTGTTGGATTTGCTAGACTCTTGCTCTAGCTTGTCGACGTTTCTTGGTTGGTCCCATACGCTAGTGTCTTGCCAGCGGATGTGGAACAACAAGAACTCGTCGATGTCGTGTAATTTTTTTAAACTTTCCTGTCCTCTTAATGAAAAACAGGTTCCAACCTGTTCGCGAAAAAAAAAACAGTTGTCTTAATCCAAAGTCAAACATGAATAATCCAAGAACATCTATGTCTCCGGAGTCTGGACACACCATAAACTACTCCAGGGCAGAGGCAGACAGGGCGTCTAAGGGTGGGCAAAATACCCGATACCCAATTCCTGAACCCGAATTACCCGAACCTAGACCCAAAGTACCCAAACCCGAATTACCCGATCAAAATTTCGGATAGTGATCGTAAAAACCCGAAATTAGTTTGGGTAATTCGGGTAATGTTTTCTGGTACCCGAACTACCCGAATTACCCGAAATATCTCAAATATTTGCTCTTCTATTCTTAATATGAAGACATGAGGTAGTTCAATGCCATATAAATATATTATTTGGCATGAATTAATGTAGATTTATGCTAACTTGATAAGTGATTTGTTGATAATTGATATAAAGACATGATGTGATTTAAAGGACTATTGTTTATTGCTTTAAAATGGTACTTGAATTCTTTCAAAATGGTTGGTTTTGTCAATTTCGGGTATATCGGGTAAAACCCGAACCCGAACCTGAATTATCGGGTACCCGAAATTTCGGGTAATGCTTTTTCGGGGCAAAAATCGGGTAGCAATTTTCAATACCCGAATTTCCAACTACCCGAATTACCCGACCCGAAATTTTCGGGTAACCCGAATGCCCAGTGTTAGGCAGGGCCGCCGTGAGCGACACGCGGTGCCGGTGGAGGAATCATCGCGCTTGCAAAAGGGAACTTTGCTACTAGCTAGCGGAGACGGAGATGGTGCCACAAGTGGAAATTATTTGCCATCCTCTCGCTGTGCGCGCAGACTGTCAAATACTGCCTCCACTCCATTTTATCGGGCACACACGTATATTAAAATTTAAACTTTAAAAACTTTGACTAATAGTTAGACTAATAATTTTTAACTATTATAATACAAATTTTATATGATTAGATTTGTAAAGAATTATACTATTCCATGATTATAAGTTTATAAGCATATAAGCATAAATAATATAACATAAAACAAATAAATGGTTAAAGTGTAATATAGAAGATCGTGTTATTCTAACTTTCGCCAGCTAAAATGAACTGGAGCGAGTAAATCGGACCCTTTCATTCCTGGCGGCCGTTAATTTAGTCTTCCCGGCTGGCGTCGGCGTCCGTTTTTTTTTAACGAAAGGGGAAGGCCGTGGACTTTGCGCGGCCATGCCGACGCCGATTGGCGACGACCTCGCCGGCTGGGTCGGATCCCGCCCGCAGGTCCACGTCGCTTGTGTCGTTTCTCATCTCGGGATCCTTTGTTTTTCTGATTGTTCCGTGATCCAGGCGAACACGATATTGTTGTGTTGCATCACGGTGTTTGAGGCTTTGAGCTGCTGATCCGCACTCGACAGGAACGTCTGAGCGAATTAGATAAGTGGACGGGTGGTGGCCAAATTCGAAGCAAACGCTTGATAGCCATGGCGACTTATTTGCTTCAGAGAGTAGGGATGTGCAGGTTCCCCAAGCTTGCTCAGCCGGATTTTGCAGTCCTGACTTCAGTGACAGATCAGGGTATTTTTCCCCAAGGGATTTTACATTGAAAACAGTACATGCAGATGAAGTAGGGATAGATAGATAGATGGTATGAAGATACTGTAGATCGAAATACATACACAATATTAAATGGTCGGTCGACGCTCACATTCGTATATATCTTTTTAAGTTGGAAACGATATGCAATTTAAGAGCCTCAGAGTCAAATTTGACGTGCGTATAGATTGGACAGACAGACGTTACACTGAGCCATTGATTCATGGTGAAAGGCTGTTAGAGATAGGGAAGAGCGGCTTGTAGGTTGTGGGTTCTTAAAAGCTACTGCATCCGTCCCAACATAAATAAACTTTTAGAGTGTTTTATTAAATAAAACTATTTTGAATTTAATTAAATTTATATAAAAATACCAATATTTATGACACCAAATTTATATCACTAGATATATCATAAAATATATTAATATATTATACATTTATTTTGTGTCATAGATGATGTCACTCTTTCAAGTCAAACTTGAGATATTTTGGCTTTACGTGATTCTAGAATTTGATTTATTTTAGAACGAAGATATATAGTAGAAACAGCTCGGTAAAGATAGCTTATGGGATTGTTATAATCTGATGTAGATATGATTAAAAGCTGCTTTCACGTGATAGGAAGCCACAATACACAAACTCTAGTCGATCTTTGTACAGTGCAAGATAGTAATGGAGTATCTGTACACAACATCTGGTACAATGTGCTGGCCATTATCCCACCACAATTTTCTGGTACTTGTTCAGATCCCCCGGATTCAACAAAAACGCCATCAGTGTCAGTTGAGGGGGGCCACATGCCAGCCTCTGCAGAAGACTCACTGCCAAATGGGCCCCTGCAAACTAAGAACGAGTGAACGACAACGACAACCAGTACGCCCCTCCTGAATCCTGATGATCCCACGGCTCCTCCGTCCTATAAATCCAAGGCCACCGTTGGCCATTCCCTCTCGCGCCGCAGCCGCACGTCTTCATTCTCCATTGCTCCTCGTGCACACTGCAGGGGAGAAGAAGAAAGGGGGAGGGAGCAAAGCCAGTCGAGATGGCGACGTGCGCCACGACCCTCGCGCCGCTACTGGGCCCGGCGGCGAACGCGACGGAGTACCTGTGCAACCAGTTCGCGGACACCACGTCGGCGGTGGACTCGACGTACCTGCTCTTCTCGGCGTACCTCGTCTTCGCGATGCAGCTTGGGTTCGCCATGCTTTGCGCGGGCTCCGTCCGCGCCAAGAACACCATGAACATCATGCTCACCAACGTGCTCGACGCCGCCGCCGGCGCGCTCTTCTACTACCTCTTCGGCTTCGCCTTCGCGTACGGGACCCCGTCCAACGGCTTCATCGGCAAGCACTTCTTCGGCCTCAAGCGGCTTCCCCAGGTCGGCTTCGACTACGACTTCTTCCTCTTCCAGTGGGCCTTCGCCATCGCCGCCGCCGGGATCACGTCGGGCTCCATCGCCGAGCGCACGCAGTTCGTGGCCTACCTCATCTACTCCGCCTTCCTCACCGGCTTCGTGTACCCGGTGGTGTCCCACTGGGTCTGGTCCGCCGACGGCTGGGCCTCGGCGTCCCGGACGTCGGGGAAGCTGCTCTTCGGCTCCGGCATCATAGACTTCGCCGGGTCCAGCGTCGTCCACATGGTGGGCGGCATCGCCGGCCTCTGGGGCGCCCTCATCGAGGGCCCACGCATTGGCCGGTTCGACCACGCCGGCCGGTCCGTGGCGCTGCGCGGCCACAGCGCCTCGCTCGTCGTGCTCGGCACCTTCCTGCTATGGTTCGGCTGGTTCGGCTTCAACCCCGGGTCGTTCCTCACCATCCTCAAGAGCTACGGACCGGCCGGAAGCATCCACGGGCAGTGGTCGGCCGTGGGCCGCACGGCTGTCACCACCACCCTCGCCGGCAGCACGGCGGCGCTCACCACGCTCTTCGGGAAGAGGCTCCAGACGGGGCACTGGAACGTGGTCGATGTATGTAACGGCCTCCTGGGCGGCTTCGCGGCCATCACCGCGGGCTGCTCCGTGGTCGACCCCTGGGCGGCCGTCATCTGCGGGTTCGTGTCGGCATGGGTGCTCATCGGGCTCAACGCGCTGGCCGCCAGGCTCCGGTTCGACGACCCGCTGGAGGCCGCGCAGCTGCACGGCGGGTGCGGCGCGTGGGGGGTCCTCTTCACGGGGCTGTTCGCGCGCAGGGAGTACGTGGAGCAGATCTACGGCACGCCGGGGCGGCCGTACGGCCTGTTCATGGGCGGCGGCGGCAGGCTGCTGGCCGCGAACGTGGTGATGATCCTGGTGATCGCCGCGTGGGTGAGCGTCACCATGGCCCCGCTGTTCCTGGCGCTCAATAAGCTGGGGCTGCTCCGCGTCTCGGCCGAGGACGAGCTGGCCGGCATGGACCAGACGCGGCACGGCGGGTTCGCGTACGCTTACCACGACGAGGACATGAGCTTGAGCAGCAGGCCCAAGGGGAGCACGCAGATCGCGGCCGCGTCCAGCGGCGAGTTCTAGTGCCAACATATTATTACACATACATATGCACCGTGCAGAATGCACGCAGGTGGTTCTTGTGTTGTGTTGGATCTCAAATCTCATAGTATGTTACTCCTACATGATGATTGTACAATAACAACCATGAGATATACTACTTTTGTCTAAGATTACTTTTTTTTTTCCCTTTGAGCTTCAAACAAAAAAGATATTGACACGATACAAATTCTCTTTTTCGTTCCAAGACTGAGCATTCATCGAAAAAGAAAGACCAGCAATAAAGTCTTGCTTTGCTGGGATAGGACATGGCTCCATTCACCCCAGTCACTTATCCTACCTTAATTTGGACGGGCTAAAATGGTGCAATTGACCAAATAATTTGGCTGGTTTTGGATGGTCAGAGTGGCATATACCGTTGGCAATTTACCTGGCAACCTATTGCACCGCATTCGAATCATTCCAGACCAAGACGATAGAGTGCTTTTATTCTTCTATTCTACTTTTCAAATTGTTGGTCCATGTCATTGTACCTTGCATACTAGTTCCATAACCTGCACCATCTTTTTCTACCAACATCATCTCTGCCAGGAATGCAGTGGCAACGTATGGCGGTCATTTACCCATGTTCCAACATGATCCTGCCATGTTACCCTATACGATACGAGCTGGATGATACGATATAGAAATGACGACCATCACGTAACACCATCCAGAGCCTTGAATCTTGATCTCTTCGATCAAAGAATCTCCTTTTCACCAAGTGATACAATCAAAGGATGGCATGAAGCAACAATGGATCGATACCAAGAAAACAATGAATTGGTAAACAAGTTAAAAAGAGGGAAAGTTCTGAGTTGGAAGAATATGTTGGGTACGACTGGGATAAATCCAATAAGAACCCAGCTAGGCAGCTTAGCTAAAAAAAAAGGAAACAGCTATGGAATGGTACAACACGGACACAAAATATTGTTAGGACAATGGCACCACAGTTCATCCAAGGAAACGCTTTGGCACTTCCAACGCTAGTAATACCAGAAGCTGTATAACTGATTCTGATTTCCATCACACATTCAACTGAATTAGGAGGGTTATTGGTCGTCCAAACAGCTCTCGCGTCTGCAAATTCAAAGTTTCTTGTTGGGTACATCATGGTTGATACTAGCATCTGCAAAGGAATTCCACAAACCGAGTAGGTTAAAAATCTGGAATTGCCTTATGTAAATCTGAAACAGTAAATGGCAATAGATGGCAGTTTTCTTCGGTTCACATTCAGCTTCTTCCATCATTTTCTTTTTTACACCTTTGTACTGTAGTACATGAAAAGAAGGCATAAGTAATCAAATAGTCACTCTAAATAGCAGTGATTGTTAATTACCACTGAGCATAATTATGGTATTACCAAGTGTAAGATAATATCAAGTTGAGAAAGTACAAGGAAGAGATGAAGGTAAACTTGTGTGCTCAACTGGGGGTTGCACAGTTTGCCAGTTTCTGGCCTCATGATCATATCATGAAATACAATAAGACATGATCCTTCCAAAGATGTAGCATCCCTAGGGAAAACATGCTGTTTTTAATAAGGCGTTTTGTAATCAATGCACGAATTTAGGTGCAATAACACAATTCCTCAAATCATACTAACAATATGCTTGTGACAAAGGAGGTGCTGAATTGGTAGTGGATCAACCCATCATCCTCTCAGTACTCAAACCAAATACCCCTAAATGAAACAGGGTTTTTAGGTCAGGACTCAGAAGCATCCACCTAAGGGTTGGGAGGGTTGAGGTGCCCTCCCAACTCACGTGGCTTGGGGTTGGGGTGGATTAGTATGCAATCAAACAAGCCCTAAACATAGTAGTGGAGCAACGTATGTGGTGAAATGACAAGCTCAAAAAAGTAATCACTAACTGGTGTGTGGGCAAAGATGTCTTAACCATCATTCTTCTCCAGTTTTCAGATTTTGAATTTTATTTTTCTTGATCAACCCTTCCCATGCTCCATTCTCATCTGATTTGAAGAACTGTGGACATACATTGAGTACCAACAAAAAGACAGCTCCAAGAATGGCAATTTGTTATATCAACAGTACAATGAATGTGAAAAATATACTGCTGGTTCAAGTAACTGGACAACACCTTTCTAGTTTGCTACTTTGCTTCAGTCATTTCCACTATATACACTGGTTGTGAAATGTCAAGATCAAACCAGTAATCACTAATGGACACCACAAATGGCAAAATACGTAGTTTGACTATCATTCTATCAGCAATCGCAAGGCTTTTCTCCAGAATCCAGATTCTGATTTTTCTTTTCATTTTTCCTATACACCCTTTCCCATGTTCCATTATCATCAGCATCTACATAACTGTGTGGAGACATTAACTATCAGCAACAAGATAGTTCCAAGCATGGTAATTTGTTATACTGGCAGTACAAAGAATAAGACAAATATACTACTGGCAATTTCACAGTACCTTTTTAGTTTGCTTCAATTATTTCACATAAAATGTATCAATATCTCACTAAATTGGGTGATTATCCCACCAGTTTGGCACCGCAAACTGAGAGCACACTGGCACATGTTGGAACAAATATGGAATAACCAAAATCGGTTCTTTTTCTTCAAATATGATTATTGCACATATTACAGAGTTAGCATCAATCATTTGTGGCCCCTTGTCCTCATTAGCATATGTTCGTTTCCACGTGTTTGGGTTTATTTTGCAGGAAACAGGGGATATGAAAGTGGGCACCTATCCATTTCTAGTTGGCATGTAAAATGTGGCAATAGCTGCCACCCCTATCTTAAAAAGGTGGAGAATTTAGCAATTAAACGGTCATAAGGAAAAAGAAAGCACATGTTGTGCAAGAGAACCCCAAACTGACAGCATGATTGGCAACATAACAAAAAAAGAAAGTGTAAATGGGATATAGAAAGCTCTTCATGTGGGTTGAATACATGGCTGATAGAAGCGCTTCTGCTCTAGCATCAAATGCAATATGATCAAATGAAAATATATGCATACTTTCATGTCTGCATAATGGCATTTTGAAACTGAAAAGCACAGATCCTGTACATAACATAAGTACAGTCCAGTTCAGGCATTAGAACTAACTTTTGCTGTACCTCTTGCCATGAAGTAGCTTGATAGAAGGCTTTGATGGAACACATTCTTGTGTAACTCCAATAAATGTGTGAGCTAAGCCCACTTTGTTTACCACTCAGAAGTTAAGCTCATGACTTTCCAATAATGAAGACAATTTATGGAAGTTATGCAGCTATGCAAGTTTCTGGAAACATTGTCAGCTGGCAGTATATTTTTTTCAGAATTCCATTGAGGCAGCTAAATCCTCAAGAGTGTCATATATATTCTCTGACTCAGGATGGGCATCATCACCAGAGTAAAACCGGTGTCTTGCGGTCCACCTCGATCCAGCTACAACCAGGCAGCTTCTTGCCTATATTCTCCTCCTTCACGAACTTTCTAACTTTCCTCACCTCTTCCCACAAGCCACCTTCACTGTATACATTTGCCAGCATCAGCACATAGTATGCGTTATTTGGATCCAACTCTAGTAACTTTCGAATTGCTAACTCAGCAAGTTCTACTTGTCTGTGTACTCTACATGCATTGAGCAATGACCCCCATATGACTTCATCTGCTTCAATTCTCATATCGCTGATAACATTCAATGCATCCTGAAACCGGCCTGCCCGGCCAAGAAGGTCGATGATACACCCATAATGCTCAATCTCTGGTTCAATTCCGTGCTCATGCTGCATCAATTCAAAGTACTTAATGCCTTCATCAACGAACCCTCCATGAGTGCATGCATTCAACAATCCAACGAAGGTGACCACATCAGGTTCAACCCCTTCACCCCTCATCTCATTAAACACAGATATTGCACACTTGCTGTGCCCATGCAGTGCCAGACAATTGATCAGAGAATTCCAAGTTGTTAGGCTTCTACCAGAAACCTCATCAAAGATCCACCTTGCCCCCTCCAGATTCCCACATTTACCGTACATATCAATCAACCCATTCAGAACGGATGAGCCAAAACCAACACAGGTCCTCCACGCGTAGCAGTGGATCAACTTCCCAATCTTCAGCATCCCAAGATGCCCACACGCAGATAGTACACAAGAAACGGTAGTTGCATTTGGCTGGAACCCCGCGCCCACCATCCTCCCAAAAATCCCAACCGCCTCCACAAACAGCCCGTTCTGAGAGCAGCCTGCGATGATTGCGTTCCATGCAGCCACGTCCCTTTCGGGCATCCGCTCGAAGAGCACGATCGCATCCCCAACCTTCCCTGCCCTTGCATACCCGGACACCAGCGCAGTCCAGGAGACCACGTTCCTCTCGGTCAAACCGTCAAACAGCTTGCGCGCGTCGGCCATCATACCATGCCTTGAATAACCATCGAGGAGTGAGGTCCTTATGACATCGTATCCACAGAAGCCGCTCTTGCAGGCGTGGGAGTGGATCGACCTGACAATGCCGACGCCGACGCCGCAGGCAGCGCGGAGCACGAGCGGGTACACGAACTGGTTAGGCGCTGGGCGGCCGTGACGAAGCATGCGAAAGAAGAGGGCAAGCGCGTCGCGGGCGTGGGCGTAGGATGAAGGTGAGGCCGCGGCTGCGGCGGAGACATATGCAGAGAGAATAGCGGAGTAGAGGAAGACGTTGGGGTGGGGCGTGGCGTCGAAGAGGTGGCGGGCATAGGTGAGGCTGGAAAGGCGGAGGGCGGCGAAGCGGAGGAGGTGAAAGGTGGTGGCCGGCCGGTACGCACTGGCTGGAAAGACGTTGGGGTAAAAATTAGTAGCTAAAATTATTACTAGTGGATCAAAATATACTTGTTAATAAACCTGCTAATTATTAGCTAGAGGGCTGCTAACTATTAGTTTCATTAGCAGGTTTGTAGTTGCTAATCAATTCATTGTCCAACCAACTATTAGCAGGTGGATCAAAACGCCTTCCTACTAAAAATTAGCTAGCTAATTACTAATATCTGCTATTTTTTAGCTAGCTAATTTTTTAGTGCTAAGAGCATCTCCAAGAGCATTTCTAAATCTTATTGTCTAAATCATCATTTAGAGAGTCGTTTACATAAAAATCGCTTTCTATATCTTTTGACTCTCCAACAG
This sequence comes from Saccharum hybrid cultivar R570, assembly GCA_038087645.1. NCBI lineage: Eukaryota > Viridiplantae > Streptophyta > Magnoliopsida > Poales > Poaceae > Saccharum > Saccharum hybrid cultivar. Next base: position 8,220,573 of record JAQSUU010000198.1, read on the forward strand.
TCTTTCCATATCTCATGTGCACTCTAGAGAGCCATTCTCGTCTTCTATTTTTGGCTAGCGAAAAATCCAGAATAGAAGATGGCTATATTTGCATAACTATTTAGACAAGCTGTTGGAGGGTAGTTTTTTACCAAAATCTCCATTCCTAGCATTTAGGAACGAAATAGAGAGTCTTTTGGAGTTGCTCTAAGGGATCCAAACGGGCCCTTAGACTTCTTCAACTCTCGAAACCGTTTAAGCATCTCCAACAGTTTGGCATATAGTTTTGACATCCTAAAATTTTTGGCAAAATGAGAAAAATACTTCTCCAATAGTTTGGTATCTGGGTTTGGCCTCTTTGGCAAGTTGGCAAATCTCGGTCGATTGCGTGTATATATGCGCGCGGGGCACCGGCCGCGCATCGTAGTTTCCTCGCACTTAGCGGGGCTCTTCGTTCGCTTAGCGGGGCTCTTCGTTCGCTTAGCGGGTCTTTTCGTTTCGTTAGTGGGTTTTTAGGTTTTTGAAACAAAATTTGCCAAACTGTTGGAGATGAGATCTTTGTTTTCTCCCCATATTATTTTGGGAGTTGACAAACAATAAGATTTGAGAAACAAAATTTGTCAATCTATTAGAGATGCTCTAAACAATTTTGGCTAATGTAGCGTCACGTCAAACATCCTACATGGCGTCAAATCAGCCATAAGAAAAGTAAATCAGACTTTCACAATAGTTCAAGGAGGCCAATTGACTTTGTAAAAAATTGTAGAAATATTTTTCTGAAAGGTATCTAATGTTTTATCTAAAAATAAATACGCATTTAAAATATTAAAAATATAATTTAATAATAAAAAATTAATTTTAACTTAGAGAAATATGCAAACAATTTCTTACTTTTTCCTAAAAGCATGCTCTATATTTTTCTGAGCTAGGCACCATAGTATAGAGCAATATATTAGGAAACCCATGAAATTCGGCATGTTGCTCATTTGCCGGTGCTCCATCTCCTCCAACTTCAGCTCGAACTTGATCATTCAGCCACGAGGTCGTCCTGCCAAGCCCTAAGTCACTCTGTCTTGTCTCAAAGGTAGATGGCTTGACGTGTCAGAGTCAGGCCCGGCGGCGTGTCTCCGGACTCGTCGGTGGGTGGAGGCTCTACGTGGATGCAGTAGCACTCTCGTCCCGGGTGGAAACTTCCTGCCTCATCGGAGTCGTACTCCGAGTCAGCCCTCAAAAGTATCTCGAGGAAGGTATGCAACGTGGGGGCGTCGGGCCCGGCGGCCCCAAGAGGAAAACACCACAAGACGTCTCCCTACTGGCGAGCTACTCCAGTTTGAGCTAGAACATGGCCACTACATTTCGGATCCTGTATGTGAGATCAGGAAGGGTGCACAGGAAATGTGGGGCTGGCGACAACCCCTCTCCAGTGATGATCTAGTGGTGGACATTGGCCAATGTGTAGAACATCCGGCAGCACTCCTCCACGGTGGGTTCAAGCCCAGACCGAGGCGGATCTGCTGAGAAAGTACTTCCAAGTTGGGGCGCAGGAGTCCGACTAGAGGGAACATTGCCAAAGGCTTGCTGTCCTCTAACGGAGCCTCGTCGCAAAGGCAGAGTAAATCGCTATGATTAGTGACATAGTCTAGACTCCCGAAGCAGAGAACCTGGTCGGGAGCGAAGGCGTTGCTAGTGGAGATGATCTCATCGGAGAAGCGCACGCCGCCCTCAGGGGCGACGCCTCGAGCTCTGGTGGCTTGGACCATCAAAGAGCACAATCACGCATGACGTCGCCCCTAGCTAGTGCGTCAACTATCGTGAATTTATTTTTGCGACAGTAATCTGGTTATTCGATATGGGTCGATGTGTGAGTCTCTGGTGGGCTTAAGAACTCGGAACACAAGGGATTCATCCTCATTCGGGCGTCTAAGCCCTACATCCAGCAGTGGCGTTATTCGTGTTAGAAATGCTCAATCAAGTTCTTACAATGGAGAGATTGAGGAAGAGAGGGATGTAGGGTATACTACACTCATGTTCTAGGATTTTAGTGGCTCAGACGATGAGCTGATTCCCTCTATTGTGGGGGTGCTTCTCAGCTATTCTAGGGTTCTATCCTTTTTACAGGAGTCCATGCCTTGCCTTATATACTGGAGGGCAATGGGAGTACAAGTTACATGGTTTCAAGGAGTTTTCCTAGGGTTTCTCGTCCTAGGCTCCGGCTCTCCTCTGACGACGGTGTGTGTGCCTTTGTCTTCTAGCAGGGGGCCGACAACGTCCCAACTACTCCCTAACAACTTCTGTTGTTGCCTAGAGCTGACTATCAGGTGTTGTCTACTGCCGTTGTGCCTTTCCGAGGTGCACCTTCTCGTGGCTCCCTTAGTATGTTAGGTTTTCTCCCCTACGAGGAGGGAAGCTGCCATGTGGGCCTAGAATCCTCCATACTTCATGTGCCCGGGGGTCCTCCTCGTGACATGTCATGCCTCGGGCGTGCCTCTGCACTGGAAGTGGCTGACACAACCTCGCGGTAGTGAAGAGAATAGAATCCTAGCGAGGCTTGACACTGTGCTACTCTGCCCGCTTGTCAGGCTCTGGGTGCCTAACAGATCCCGGAGCAATTCCTAGCGTCGGTCGAGTACGTCGGAGCCCTCCCCTCCCCGAGACCGGGGCAGCCATGGTGATGCTTGCTTGGTAGTCGGCTCCCTAGGTCAGTGACTTAGCCTCTCTTGGCTCGTTTTCCTTGACATTGGGGATTTCTTCAGGAGTGAACCCTCTGCGGCCCATCGGGCTATCCTTTGTCAGCCCAAGGGTGCGCGCGAGTTTATAGAAAAGAATATTACATCTACCACATCAAAGAGGTATATTATAAAAATATAAACTATAATGTATCTAATTAAGTTAGTTTCAAGTCCTACATGTTTCTTTTTTTTATAAACTTGGTCAAAGTTACTATAGTTTAACTTAGGACAAAACTAGATTCCTTATAATTCAGGATAGAGGAAGTAACAGTTCTAGCGTGACTTTCCCAGGAAAGGACGATACATATACAACGAAGAGAACCCCTACCTCCATATCAACTAGCAATACAATACTAACTAATTGATGTTGCACTTTCCATCTCTAATCGTGAGTTTAAACATTAAAGCCCATTAGAGAATACATGTACGGGCCTTTGAGATTTATTAGAATTCCTCTGTACAGGCTTTGGAAAACTAGCACATATAAATTCTAACGACAATTAAACAGTGTCCATAGCAAAAGGTTAATTGTATCTATAAATAAATATTACTCACCTATTCTAAATATATAAGTTATTTTAACTTTTTAAGATATATAAATAAGTTAATTTCAAGTCCTACATATTTTTCTTCTTTTCTATAAACTTGGTCAAAGTTACTACAGTTTGACTTAGGATAAAACTTGATTCCTCATATTTCACGACAAAGGAAGTATTAATTCTAGTGTGACTTTTCCATGAAGGGTCGATACATATACAGGGAAGAGAACCCCTACCTTGATATCAACTATCATACTAACTAATTGATGTTGCATCTTCCACGTCTACTCGCGGGTTTAAACATTCCCATTAGAGAATACATTCATGGTCCTTTGAGCAGGCCTGGCTCTAGGGTGTGGGCAGGCAGTGCGGTCGACGGGGGCCCATGGAGCTGGGGCCCCAAGACCATATAGATCATTAGTGTATATAATTTTCTTTTTGGCATAACTAATGCATATAAGCCTTTAAAGGCCCATCAGCCCATGCCGTAGGCCTCTTCTAGTCTTGCTATTGTACGTAACCTGGAAGCATTCAAGCGCAGGCCGCGGAGCGCGGAGTCCAGAGACTAGAGGACGATTCGTTTTTCTGCCGGCGCCGAGCCACCGACGCTTCCTAGTTCCTAATCTCTCCCAAATTTCGACGCTTCCTAGTTCCCTAATCTCTCCCGAATCCCAAAATCTCCCATCAAGCGATCGAGGCATCAACGCACACGCGAACACAGATGCTGAGTCGCCGACGGCCGACGCAAGTTGCCGAATCACCGACTCACCAGCTCACCGCCGTGGTGCCGCGACCGCGTGACGACGCAACCGGCAACGATGACGGACAACAACGTACGTGATCTCAGTAAGCAACACACAAATACCCATGATCGATTAACATTTTGCATTTTTTTTATTTGTTTTGTGTATGCACTATGCTTGTACAGTGGTAGGGTTATAAATTCTAATTCAATGTATTTATTTGAACTAAACGTGTATAGCAAAGTAATCTTTAGCTTTTTGTTACACTATTATTATGTTTCATGAACTAAATATGTATTGCAAAGTAATTTTTATTATTCGTAATATATATATATATATATATTAATTTTTATATTAAAAACTAGTTTAACAGGCTCTTATCTTCTTGCTTGCCCAAGGGCCCTTCAAATTATAGAGCCGGCCCTGCCTTTGAGATTTATTAAAGCTAGACAATACTCCACGCGTTGCTGCGGAGACGTTGCAGTGTGAAATGATGAAATCATAAAAAATAAAACTTTCCTGGCACCTGATATTGACTTTTCATGTGACCAAGAACGCATGTACATCTAGCTTCTTTGGACCATGAGATACTAGACCTGAATTACACATGAAGGAACCTTGCCGTCGAATGTGCCACCAGCGAGTCTCTACGTACTTGAAGCAGTTTGTATCCCATCCACTCTCTGGCCTTGTTTAGATGCCAAATTTGGCAACTAAAATTTGCATAGTAAGTGTCCCGTTATACTGTAGCAATTTTATTTTTATTTGATAATAATTGTCCAAATATTGATTAATTAGGCTTAAAATATTCGTCTCGCAAAGTACAACAAAACTGTGCAATTAGTTTTTAATTTCATCTACATTTAGTACTCCATATATATGCCGACATTTTAATGTGATGGGAAATCTTCTTTTTGCATAGTGAAATTTGGGGATGAATTTGTGTATCTAAACAAGGCCTCTATTCTTCCCTGGCATGTACTCCGTAACTCTTATGAAAGGACCATGCAGCCACGGCCCTTATTCTCCCGATGTATCCCATCATCGGAACGCGCACGCATGGGCTCTGCCTTTCTCACACCGTCGCCACTCGCCACCACTATGCCCGCGCCCTGCACAGTGGCGACCTTGGCAAACACGCCCCGCGGAGAGGATGCGTAGGTGTCCAGTATATGTGCCGCCAACCCCGGCCAACACGGTCACATACAGGAGGACGGCAGGACGCACAGGTGGTCTAGTGTGTGTGACGTCGGGGATAGGGAGCTAGTGCCCCAATCCAGCTCACTGCAAAATTACATGCAATTGGGAGTACAATCCAATAGAGTGATAGACCAATAGTCGATTTTATGAAGGAGGTAAACCATGCCATACCTTGCTGGAATTGTTGCCGGCAATCAGGTGTGAGGAATTGGTGGCTTGAATGCAAATTGTTTTGGCTGTCAGTGTCGCGCCGGAATGAAGATCAATGGCGGCCAGCGGGCAGCGGCCCGAGGATCAAGTAGCGGCAGCTTGACGTCCCTGCACAGAGGTGATTTAGACCGGTCTCAGTGGAGGTTTTATATCCTAGTTTCTCATATATCATATTTTAGAAACAGTGATGACCATAAAACTCTCTCTGCTCCTATAAAACTCTTATCATCTCTCTTCATTAATGCGGTGCCACATCAACATATTTAATGTTCATAAAACTCTGATGAAATCCCATTAAAACTGACCTAGAGTCCATGTAGATGGAGACTCATCGTTTTCTTGCATTATTAATTGACTATTGGCCGACCTTGTTGAAGACTCCTGGTTTTCTATATTGATTGCTGGCCTTAGTGGCTACCAAAGAAGTGGAACCACTCAGTGGAGGTTTCATGGTCCACTTACCAACACACCCACAGCATGTTCGCTTGGCTGAAAATAAGCGGCTGAAATTACTGTTGGCTGATTTGTTGTGAGAGAAAAACACTGCTGGCTGGCTGAAAATAAGCCGCTAAAAGCTCAAGCGAACAGGCTGATATTTTTAAAAACAGTGCAGAAGAGTTTCATCTTCATGAAACTATCTATCCTCTTGTGAAACTTTCATCATCTCTCTTCATCAATATAGTGTCATGTCAGCATATTTAATGTCCATGAAACTTTCATGAAAGCTCCATTGAGATTGACCTTACTGACAAGTGGAGCTGATGTGGTTTTACCGAGCTGATGTGATTTTACCACAGGATGTGAACTTGTATAGAAGAATTAATGTGGGGAGAAGCAAAGAGACATGATGTGGTTTCAATTGGCGGAGGAAGGAAAGCATACAGGTGCAGAGCTGTGAATGCGGATGGTTCGGCTGCTCCGTAAGGGACTTGTAGTGGTGGGACCCTAGATAACGTGGGTTCACGAAATCGCGGGAAAATAGACTAGTGAGGTTCTCCTATTTAGGTATAGTAATAGTAGATTCCTAGAAAGCTAGCACAGATAAATTCTAACAACAATTAAAGAGTGTCCATAGCAAAAAAAAATTAATAGTATCTATAAATAAATATTACTATCCTATTCTAAAATTAAGTTATTTAATTTTTTAAGATATATAATTTTTACTATACATATAAATAGATATTATATTTAAATATATAGTGAAAACTATATAAATTGACAGAACGATTTGTATATAGGACTAAGGAACTGGTACTGCTCATAGAAGGTACTCCCTCCGTCCACAAGAGAATGCAATTATGAGATTCGTGTTAGTCAACTTTGCTCAATTTTAACCAAATTTATAGTAAATAGTATTGGCATTTATGTCTTCAAATAAATTTATGACGAAAATAATGTTCTATAATTAATCTAATGAGACTTATTTGTATAAAAAAATGTTAGTACTCTTTAATATAACTTTAGTCAAAATACAAATTGATTAACTCCTCGATAAGGTGAGAATTGCATTCTTTTTCCGGACGGTTGGAGTACCTAAACAGCCACCCCACCCGAAGTCTCTACGAAGATTAATGCTTGATACCCCATCAAATCAAGCCTAGGACCTGATGTCCTTGCAACTCCTATAGTACACCACAGCCTACACTCTATGTGTTGCTTTTTAAATGTGACTATGGTATTTGTACACAAAATATTAGCAGCATTTATATTTCTAAATAAGTTTATTATAAAAATAGATTGAACAATCTATATAATAATACTAATTCTAATTATGTATCATAAACATTAATATTGTCTTATATATATTTGGTTAAAATTGAGTGTGTTTAACTTTTTGAGAAGTGAGAATGAGAGTTAAAAAGGGACGGAGGAAGTACTTCATCCGTCCTAAAATACATGATGTTTTAGAGCAAGTATAGTAATGGGTTTATAGCCAAGCAAATATTGATGTGGAGAATAAAAGTGTAGAGAGAGAGCTTGGTTCTCATGCAAGCAATAAGCTGGACACAAGTGCCTATGTAGTGGTGGACCCAAACATCAAGTAAATGTGCCTACGTAGTGGTGGACCCAGATATCAAGTAAATGTGAGGAGGATCAGAAAAGAGAAGGTGATACATGAGTAAAAATAGCAATCAAAAACTTTTTATAGAGAATTAAGAGACCACTATTGTATAACTTGATTCTTACAACTTGGCTAACAGGCAAACACTTGGCTCACCATTGAACTGGCTCTTAGATTTGAACACAGGAATTAAGGAGTGAAAAGGTATTGTGCAAAGAAAACAAGGATGAGAAAGATAGAGAGAATAGAGATAGAGATAGAGATATATTGAAAAAAAGAAAATTGTGTATTGGTAGAAGAAAATATGCATCGGAAAGTGAGAGTGCCAGGTATTTTGGAACAAAATTTGAACCATATATGATCAATATTTTTGGGACGGAAGGAATATGCATGAAACAGACTCATCACATACGATGGGGGCATCATGCACTATGCTAATAGTCTCTTCGTCTCAGAAAGAGCGTTATTTTCACTTTACGAGAAATTAAATACTTTCAATTTTAGCTGAATATGTATACAAACATTAATATTTATAGTATATAATTAGATATATGCCCACGCGTTGCACCGGGGTCATACTTTTTTAAATTGAACCTTAGTAATCAGACACGGACGCGTAAGCTACGAGAACTTCGTATCGAACATAGACCGTGGATCCGATCAACGTATCTTAATCGGGTAGGACATGGATATGTGAGCTCCGAGTAGAGTATGATTTGTATCGGACACGGATGCGTGAGATATCAAGATTTGGTATCACCGGGTATATGATGACTTTAGAGTCTTTTTAGGTGTAGAGATTAGTATCATTAAATGAACCACCGAGTATATTTCTATAATAAATTTATTTGAAAATACACCTGCCACTAATATTTTTATAAATTTAAGTGTTTTTTGAATCCATTTTCCATGGCTAAAGTTTAGCCTCTAAACTTTAGTCCTACTGAGCTTTTGGATTCATGGGCTAAACTTTAGTCCACCCTAAAATGACTGATTTGACCCTCAATCCCTTCTCCCAACACAGCACCCGCGGAGCAACAGCAGCACCAAAGGCACCATCACCACCACCTGCCACCGCCGCCAATGCCGCTCCCGTTCCTGCCGTGCCAAGCCCCGGCGTCCCCGCGTGGCGCTCGGGCAGTGCCGCAACCTCGAGCTCATGGATCTAAGTTACAACGATCTCGCTGGAAACATCCCCGACGAGCTCAATCTGTGGCATCGACGGGCTAGACATTGCACTGAACTTGAGTCAGAACTGCCTCACCGGGCTGATCCCAGCGAAGATTTCGACGCTGAGTAAGCTCTCGGTGCTCCCGGTCTTCGCGGACTCCAACCTCGAGCGCCTCAGGGATCTCCGCCGCCACCGCACGGACAAGCTGTTGCTTCGCTCGCTGCTCCGGAGGCACGAGGTGGCACGCGGGTGTGCAGGAGGCGCGGAGCAGCGCACGGGCGAGCTTGCGATGCGACAGTTGCGGGTGGGTGGGTGGGGGTAGGGGGTGTCTAGTGCTGAAAGCCCAAGTTTGGTTTTGGTAATTAATGACACCAAGTTGCTAATGCCATGTGTTAAGTGTTTTGAGTTAGGCATAAGCAACACATGTGATGAAGGTGTACGTGGCAAGGAGTGGTGGCCACAAGATCACAAAGAAATGGTGCATGGACATGAAATGACGATCATGGTGGAGATGCACATAATATGATGGACTTGATGATCAAGTGGAGGAAAAGGATCTAAGAGCGCAAGGCAAAGGTATAACCATAGGGTTTTCCTTTTGCCGGTCTAAGATGAGTAGAGAAGTGATTGACCGGGTTTAGGATACATAGCCGACTATCTGTTGACGGTCCTTAAGTACCAAATATAGTTATTAAATAAATAAAGAAAAGGATCCAAATGCAACCAACACCTAGACTTAGGGTTTTATCTGACAGAATTCCACGAGTTTTGGTGTTTGTCTATTTCTGCAGGGGGTTATCAGAAAATACGGAGGAAAGGCCCACACGTCGGGTTTACATAGAGATAATAACGTGTTCACCGATTTTCTATCATCTAGAAGACTCCAGAAGCCACGAGATCGAACGGGAGGCCGAACGGGCCCGGAGGCAGGGCGCCCGCCCTGCTCCCTAGGGCGCCCGCCCTGGCCTGAGAGCCAATCAGGCTCCGTCTCGCGGATTATGCTCCACCGACCTAAGGGATCAAGGAAAACCGTGCGATTAATGTCGGTTTGATCCGACGGCCCACGTTCACTTGAGGGGGCTATATAAGCAGGACCCCTGGCCCCTAGAGGAGGCACTCCCTCATTCTCAATTCCTCAAACCCTAATCTCAGGAGGAGAGTCTCTGATCAAGCCCTAGAGCCACCACATCAACTAGATCTCTAGTATAGCATAGCTACATAGGATTAGAACTAGAAGGAGTCAATCTTCGATTGGTTTCCGGATCTGTCAAGAGGATTCCTGGTAATTCCTTTACTGTTCTTCATTGTTCATCTTTGTTCTTTAATATTATGAATACAACTTTGTTCTATTTCAATATATTGATTATGACTATGCTCTACTTGTTTATGTTTGCGATTATATTGTTCTTAGTTTATCGTAGTTATACGCTTGGCTTAGTTAGATTGGAATTATATACATGTTTAGGATCGTATAGCGTTTATCCATCGGATCCATGGGTAAATGATAAATATTGTGTAGGCGTGGTGCTTAGACCATATTTATCTGCGATTGCACCTTATATGCCGGATCGTGGGGTGGTCCACGATGGTGACAGCTTCGTTGGTTCTTATATAGTCCCCCTCCCGTGTGTAAGGCAGGCAGAGCAACATTATTACGGGGGAGTGATTGCTATGTTTCTCATCTTCCTTGATAATATCACTATGCATGGCCGTAGTCCTTTCTCGCAATGATTGCCAAGTGTACTTGCACTAACTATGATATGCTAGACTTTATAGTTAAGAATAACTTAGGAAATATCCTTGTAGTTCGTCCTAATACCATGCTAATGACTTGCTAGAATATCTGTTGAGGTGCTTATCATTATTATATGTGGCTAGCTGATCAGATTAATTATCTTTGTCACCATTCATACTTTATCTATATTTTATGTGACACTTACCCCTGTATGCAAAGATAGATGAATGCTCTCACTTATACATGCAATGATTGATACTCATTCCTATATTCCATTCCATAATCAACATTGATGTTAGTAATCCCTTCCCAGTGGTAAAAATATAAATAATGATACCTGGAATACTTCCCGGTTAAAATGCTACATCGGTATTAATCTGTGCGCTTGCAGATCTTATTTATTATTTATTTAGAAGAGCAGTTGCATATTTCAATACCGCGTCTCTCATGTCATGCTGGGGATGACAACTTGGCTTAAGTGGCATGAAGGATAGGTTCGACATTTTTGGCGCCGTTATCAGAATTAGAAAACTAAGTCTACTTTTGGTAATGACGTTAAGAATACCCAACAAGCATTTTTGGCGCCGTTGCCGGGGAAGGTTGATTTACTAACAAGGAATGAATACGGAATTTGAGTCATCATTCGCATCATTAAGTGATTGAGATCATCAATTCTCCCATACAGATTTACCCCTGTATTTTTTCCATTCTTATTGTTTTGCAGGGTGATGTATGAATAGAGGACATCTTCTAGAAAATTTTATTGACAACCCCGAAGCATTAATCAGAGGGGCAAGAGCCAAGCTCAAGAAGTCAACACTTCGACGCAACACTTCATCCAATCCAGAAGACCGCCGAAGTTTCATCCGGAATTTGTCAACAGAGTTCGCAGCCATGGCGAACAAGACGATCCGCGAGTTCTCAGCTCCCACTACGGACAACATCCGCACTGGACCTGCCGCGGCCATCGACAAGAACTTTGAGCTCAAGCCAGGGCTCATCAACATGGTACAAGCCAACCAGTTTTGTGGGAAGCCGCACGAAGATGCAAGTGCTCATCTCCAACACTTCCTAGAGATTTGCAGCACATTCACTATATTAGATGTTCCCAGAGACGCCATACTACTTCGCCTTTTCCCATTCTCACTATTGGGGAGAGCGAAGCAGTGGTTCTACGCGACGAAGGATAAGAACACTACGTGGGCACTCTGCTCTATGAACTTTCTGGCTAAGTTCTTTCCCATGGGCAAGACCAATGCTCTCCGTGGGAAGATTACAAGTTTTCAGCAACAACATGATGAATCAGTTCCAGAAGCATGGGAGCGCTTTCAAGATTACATCCTAGAATGTCCCCATCATGGAATGGAAAGCTGGCTACTTATGTAGACTTTCTATCATGGGCTCATCACTAGTGCTCGTGAGACCATGGATGCTGCAGCTGGAGGCGCATTTCTATCACTCACTATACCACAAGCTACAGCTCTTGTGGAGAAGATGGCGTCCAACCAAGGTTGGAACGAAGAGAGGACTCAAACACGCAAGAAGGGTGGAGGTATGCACCAGCTCAAGGAGGTAGACATGCTGTCTGCAAAGCTAGACATACTCATGAAAAAGCTCGATGACAAAGCTGGAGACAAAAGAGAAGTCATGAACGTCTACGACTCTCACATGACTTGTGAGGAATGTGGAGATACTGGACACTCAGACAATCACTGCCCTGAGATGCTTGAGGATGCAAGGTACATCAACAACAACAACCGTCCTCAACAAAATCAAGGTTGGAATCAACAGAGGCCTAACTACTCAGGTAACTACTCAGGTAATTATCAAGGTAATAACTCTTACAACAACAATAATAATTTTCCACCCCTGAGAGAGTTAGTGTCTAATCAAGGAAAGCTAATGGATAACTTGTCTAAGAAATTGGCATCCAATGATAAAATACTAGAAAACATAAATAATAGAATGGATAATTTCTCTACTGCCATCAAAAACCAAATTAGCTTTAATAAAATGATTGAATCTCAGTTAAATCAAATAGCTGCTGCTGTTCCTGCTACTAACCCCGGTATACCATCACAACCGGAAGGATTAGAATCTGCAAATCTTGTAGACATGTTTGATGCAGGTAACTATTAGAGTAATCCCGCTGTCGGAGTACATAATGACCTTCTGCCAGTCAAGAGAGGCGATCCAGGACGCCCCGTCATCCCGATCTCCATCGGCATGGTGGACTTCCCAGAAGCACTCTGCGACTTTGGCTCCAGCGTCAACATTATGCCCAGGGTACTCTATGAAAAATTCTTTACATATCCTTTATCAGAAACAACTACGTGTTTGCAGCTTGCAGATCGGACACTAAGCTTTCCTAAAGGAATATTAAAGAACATGTGTGTCCGAGTTGGTACCTCGTATGCTCCAGCTGACTTCGTGGTGATAGAGACCGGGTCCGATGAGAGGTCACCAGTTATTCTGGGAAGGCCATTCCTGAACACCTCGGGAGCTGTCATCTACGCCAGCGCTGTGAAGATCAACTTCAACATCAAGGGGAGGAAGGAGACGTTTTCCTTCAAAAACAAGATTACACAAATCCCAGAGCAACCCCAACATGAACCAAGAAAGAGGACCAACAGGAGGATCAAGCAGAACAAGAACAACCAATGACGCACCGAATTAGCTAAGATGGTCACTGCAGTTCAAGGAGGTCAAGATGGTCGACTCAAGTCGCCGTTCCTAATCAAGAAGGATGACCCAGGTATGCCAAGCATTGAGTGCTCAATCAATGGATACTCCTTTCAGAAGGCGCTCTGCGACACTGGATCAAGCGTCAACATAATGGCCACAGTCACCTATCAGCTCTTGTACGGAACCATGCCCTTAAAACCAACATACACTCAGCTCCAGATGGCAGATCAGACATCCCGAAAGGTCGAAGGTATAGTAACCGATGTCCCTGTTAAAATTAACGATCATTTTGTCCATACAGACTTTCAGGTCATTGACATGGGAGACGACGAGTACGATCCACCCATCATCCTAGGAAGACCGTTCCTAGGCACCGTCAAAGCAATCATCTACATTGGAACCGGAGAAGTCCATATGCATTTCCCCTCTGAGAAGGTACGCCGCTATTTTAATGACCCTAACTATATAGTTGAAGATTCTAAGCAGGTCAGGACAAGAAGAAGACGACGTAACCGTAACCAAAGGAGGCAAACCATCAAGGACGTATGGGCAGACTATGAAGGAGACCGAAGCACCAAGTCGGGTATGGAAGGCGAAGACAGTTACACAAGAAGAGGATGCGCTGCCGGAACCACCGTCTACGCCACCCAAATCCCAGGATAACTAAGAAGAAAAGAAGTCATGTTCGGAGGACTTAAAAACACCGAACGCCGTACCAAGAGGTAAACTTGGTAGTTATCATTTTCCCTTTAATTATTGCTCAGTTAATCATGTTCATTCTGTCTAAAAAAATGTTGAAAACAGTAAGCCCCATGTGAGTATGCGAGTGGCATAAAACCCATAAGTACATTCACTGTGGTGGCATAAAAAAATATATATAATAATAATAATATATTTTTTCTGTTCTATAAAAATAAAAATAAAAATAGAGAGTGACATTTATCAAGGAAGCTCAAACATGATAAAGGCTAGATATTTATGCTAACGCTTAATCAAGTTTCACGAAGCTTTGTTGTCTATTTGAGCTCCACAGAATTCAGGAAGACTAGCAGATGGAGGACATCCTAATCGTTGTCAGGGTGCTGCCGACATTCAAATACACCTCTGCACCTGCTAGCTACATCAGAAGAAATTACGTCAAGATCCAGCTTGGGGGAGAGCACCCCCATTTATCCCGATAAGTATTTTTATCTACATTTATACCTATGCTTTATTAAAATAAAAAGATGCATAATCATGAAAACCCAAATAAATATTTTGTGTTTATATATATTTGCTTAGTTTAATAAATAAATAAAGTAGCTATGCTAAACTGAATCTTGAAAATAAAACTCTAGCATGGATATGATAAATAGTTGCTCTGCCTAATTTTTAAATTTGTTCTCTCTCTAGTTTAGACATAACTGTTATAATTTAAAACTGGCTCTAAACCTGAACTAGTGGGAAGAGAACTTGATCTGAAGTCTAAGTTGTTAGCGGATATGATATGGGAAGGTTGAGCTGCTGTTTATCTATTCCTAGAGATGCTAGAATTCTGGAGAATTTTATCTTTAAAAATCTTTAAAATGTTGCATGATGAGTTCCTGTATGATGAGAGTTTAAATTCCTACCACAGCCATATATACATGCTTGTTAGATTAAGAGCCGCACTTTTACTACTTACTGCTTATGGGCATTGAGTGTGGTCAAGCTGTGTAGACCCTTAGGAACTTGTCATGTGGTTAAAATCAAGATTCACTTGCACGTTCACTCATATATGCTGTTTCTACTCCGGAAGTACGCATCCACATATATCCACTCATTTCCATCTCCAGATTCACCCAAAATTATTCTACTCCTGACCCGGGAGAGAATAGCCAAAAACATTATCCCATTCCTATTATTCCCTGTGAAGCTAATGCTCGAGTCATTTCTACTACCACTTGCTATATTTTCAAAAGAGGGAGATTGCTCTAAAAAAACGAGGAAATAAAAAGGAGCAAGTGCTCGGAACCTCGAAGAAAGAAAAAGTGAGACGAGAGGTAAAAATAGACAAGTGTCCGACAGTAGAATTAGGGGTACAAGATACCCACCTGAAAGAAAAAAATAGAGCATCTCATTCCCCTCAAAAGTTTTAAAAAGCAAGAAATGTATGTATTCCCTCAAAAAGAGCATTAGACTTTTGTTATCACCATACACCACTCATTCACCACACATGCACATCTTGATTTGACTTATTGACTTGTTTCTCTGGATCCATGGTTTGACTATGCAATAAATGTTCTATGAGTATGTATACTGTATCTCCCACCTATGAGCTCCAAATATCAAAGCCTTATTAGAGTAGGGTGAGAGAGAAGGCAATGTCACTACGCCTTATACCATAAATACCACATACTTTGAGAGAGAAGGCATATACCATTACTGCCTTGGTAAGGATCCAGAAATACCACAAAAGAGAGACCCGAGAAAGTCATACAAGGAATCTCTGAGTTTTATTTGAAAAATTTGCAAAAACTCCAGAGCTATAGCTGATCAAGAATAAGAGACAGAATAAGAGACATGGCGTTTGACTAGACCGTTCTATCTTTTAACCACTCAAGATGCAGGTGACGGTTGCAAGCCCCATGGTGAAAGGTAAAATGAGTAAGTTTTAAGTCTTGACAGTTTACTCTAACTCAGGGATGAGACCTTATTTGAAAGCATATGTACCGTCAACGTTCAAAGGCGTTGCAGCAACTTCTGATCCACAATGAGTCTATCCTTGCTCAGGGACGAGCAAGAGGTAAGCTTGGGGAAGTTTGTTGACGGTCCTTAAGTACCAAATATAGTTATTAAATAAATAAAGAAAAGGACCCAAATGCAACCAACACCTAGACTTAGGGTTTTATCTGACAGAATTCCATGAGTTTTGGTGTTTGTCTGTTTCTACAGGGGGTTATCAGAAAATACGGAGGAAAGGCCTACACATCGGGTTTACATAGAGATAATAACGTGTTCACCGATTTTCTATCATCTAGAAGACTCCAGAAGCCACGAGATCGAACGGGAGGCCGAACGGGCCCGGAGGCAGGGCGCCCGCCCTGCTCCCTAGGGCGCCCGCCCTGGCCTGAGAGCCAATCAGGCTCCGTCTCACGGATTATGCTCCACCGACCTAAGGGATCAAGGAAAACCGTGCGATTAATGTCGGTTTGATCCGACAGCCCACGTTCACTTGAGGGGGCTATATAAGCAGGACCCCTGGCCCCTGGAGAAGGCACTCCCTCATTCTCAATTCCTCAAACCCTAATCTCAGGAGGAGAGTCTCTGATCAAGCCCTAGAGCCACCACATCAACTAGATCTCTAGTATAGCATAGCTACATAGGATTAGAACTAGAAGGAGTCAATCTTCGATTGGTTTCCGGATCTGTCAAGAGGATTCCTGGTAATTCCTTTACTGTTCTTCATTGTTCATCTTTGTTTTTCAATATTATGAATACAACTTTGTTCTATTTCAATATATTGATTATAACTATGCTCTACTTGTTTATGTTTGCGATTATATTGTTCTTAGTTTATCGTAGTTATACGCTTGGCTTAGTTAGATTGGAATTATATACATGTTTAGGATCGTATAGCGTTTATCCATCGGATCCATGGGTAAATGATAAATATTGTGTAGGCGTGGTGCTTAGACCATATTTATCTGCGATTGCACCTTATATGCCGGATCGTGGGGTGGTCCGCGATGGTGACAGCTTCGTTGGTTCTTATATAGTCCCCCTCCCGTGTGTAAGGCAGGCAGAGCAACATTATTACGGGGGAGTGATTGCTATGTTTCTCATCTTCCTTGATAATATCACTATGCATGGCCGTAGTCCTTTCTCGCAATGATTGCCAAGTGTACTTGCACTAACTATGATATGCTAGACTTTATAGTTAAGAATAACTTAGGAAATATCATTGTAGTTCGTCCTAATACCATGCTAATGACTTGCTAGAATATCTGTTGAGGTGCTTATCATTATTATATGTGGCTAGCTGATCAGATTAATTATCTTTGTCACCATTCATACTTTATCTATATTTTATGTGACACTTACCCCTGTATGCAAAGATAGATGAATGCTCTCCCTTATACATGCAATGATTGATACTCATTCCTATATTCCATTCCATAATCAACATTGATGTTAGTAATCCCTTCCCAGTGGTAAAAATATAAATAACGATACCTGGAATACTTCCCGGTTAAAATGCTACATCGGTATTAATCTGTGCGCTTGCAGATCTTATTTATTATTTATTTAGAAGAGCAGTTGCATATTTCAATACCGCGTCTCTCATGTCATGCTGGGGATGACAACTTGGCTTAAGTGGCATGAGGGATAGGTTCGGCATTTTTGGCGCCGTTATCAGAATTAGAAAACTAAGTCTATTTTTGGTAATGACGTTAAGAATGCCCAACACTATCAAGAGGGGCAATCACGGTTAGCTCGGGAATCAAGTGCCACTAGATCAATGTCTTGAGCATATGCATTAGGATCTAGTTGAGAGCTAACATAACGCCTTGAAAATGTTTGTGAAATGCTAACACACATGCACATGGTGGTGTACACTTGGTGGTGTTAGCACATTTGCGAAGGCGGTGGAGTTTAAGCGGTAGTAAGAGGTTTGGGGTTCGCTCTCCCTCCCGCCGAGCGTGCGAGCGCGGGATTCAGGCGTTTTCGAGGAATTGAAATACCTATTTTCTATTGCGCCGGAGGCTAGAAAAGGTGGTGAAAGTCCGAATTGTTTATCACTAAAAATACAGCGACCGGACGCTATGGTTGAATTGACCAGACGCGGGTGGCGTGTCCGGTCAGTTCAACTCGGTGCTGCTAGGGTTTCTGACCGGACGTTGGTCTGGCCTGACCAGCGCATCCGGTCAGTTCACCTGTGCGCAGAAGAAGGACGCGCGACCGGCGCGTCCGGTCCCTCACGGAACCGGAGCGTCCGGTCAGGCGTCCAGAGGGGCAGAGTGCAGCGGAGTGCTGATCGGACGCGTGGCGCGTCCGGTCACGTGCGATCGGACGCGTCCGGTCTCGACGGGAGCTTACTGGAACGCGACCGGACGCTGGCACTGTGGCGTCCGGTCAAACGGTTAAGTGCGTCCGGTCACGGCAACGGCTAGTTCTGACGCGCACTGTTTTCGCTTGTCCTGTAGTGACCGGACGCGTCCGGTCACCCTGACCGGAGCGTCCGGTCAGCACGATTTTAACTGTGTCGTCCGGTAACGGCTAGCTGCGTACCTCTTCGCTATAAATAGAAGATGTCCGGGGTTTGAGGTAAACCCTTGCACACTTTGTGACTTAGAGACATCCTTTGTGCTAGAGAACAACCCCTCCACTCATCTCTTTGCATAGTTGCACATCTTGAGTGAGATTGAGTGAGATTCAAGTGCATTGCTTGAGAGTTGCATTCTAGAGGCACTTGATCTTTGAGTTGCTGCGGATTTCTTGTTACTCTTCCGTGTTTCCCGATACGGTAGACGGCTTGGAGCAGCGGAGGTGATTGAGCTCGCAATTGGAGATTCTTGGAGCCCTCACCAAGTGTTGTAAGGGGTTCTTGATCCTTCCCCGCGGGAGTTCACAAATTAGATACTCTAGTGGAGCTCGTGGCTTGGAGGATCTCCATCTTATGTGCGGTTGTGCGGCACCCGCCGAGAGCTCGACTCTTGATAGTCGATTAGCTCGCGAACCGACAAGTGGGTGCATCGCCACAACGAGGAGTAGCTTGCCGGGAAGCAAGTGAACCTCGGTAAAAAATCTTGTGTCATCTCTTTGCCGAGGATTTCTCTTGTGGTTGATTATTGTGATTGATTCTTCAAGTGCATTACTTCTCTACATCGTTGGTATAAGAATCAAGTCACTTGCTCTTTACTTTCTTGTACTAGTCCTTTGTGTTTTTGCTTAGTGTAGCCTTTATCACATAGGAGTAAGTAGCTTAGTGACTTAGTCTTGTTGGTGTGTATTAGAGATCATAGCCTTGCTTCACTAGTATTGTATAGGTGGCTTGTATAGTGTAGTTGAGCTAGTGTTAGAATTAGCTTAGCCATCTTTTATACTAACGTGGTTGTTTAGTGAAGCTTGTAGAATTTTAAATAGGTTATTCACCCCCCTCTAGCCTTTTGGACCTTACAAGTGCGCCCCAAGGCACTTTTAGCCCAGTTTAGGGTTTCTTGAGGAGCAAATAGACTAAACTTTACTCCTCCATTTACTCATTTTTAGCCTACTCCCTCTGTCTCATAAAGCTTGACGTTGGAGAATTGGTCACGCAGAATAAGGCCATGTTTGGTTTGTACATGTTAAAGTTTAACTCCTATCACATCAATGTTGCGGCAAATGCATGGAATACTAAATGTACACTAATTGTATGCATGTCGGCACAGATTAGGAGTAATTTACGAGACGAATCTATTAAGCCTAATTAGTCCTAGAAACTTTTTGTCAAATAAGACGAAAGTGCTAGAGTGTTTGTTAAACTTTAACACCCAAACCAAACAGGCCCTAAGGTTGATGTTAAAAGACATGACATACCTCTATACTCCCTTCATCTCTAAATATTTGTCGCTTTACGTTTTTCGAGAAACAACTTTAATTAAATATATATTAAAAAATATTAATATTTATGGTATATAATTAGTATCATTGGAAAGATCTTTGAATCTAATTTTTTAATAAATTTATTTGGAGATACAAATGTTGTACGTATTTTCTACGAATGGAGTACGAATGGAGTCAAACTTACGAGCACAAAAACAGAAAACGATATTTAACTGGGGATAGAGGAAGTACTTCTGATTTGACACCACTCACAGCACCGTTTTTTATTCTCCTCCTGTGACCGAAAGGAGTAGCTGCACAGGGGATGGATGGACTGATGAGACAGCTAGCTTAGGGTGAAACTACTACAACGCCGTTCTTTTTTTTTTTTACATATTTTGAATGCTATAACAAGTATTATGGGATGGAGGGATCCCCATGGCAAAAAAAAAAAAATGGGCTAAAAGTGTAGGACCAAAGTTTTGCCATGTGATCCAAACAAGCCCTTAATCAAATTTAGGCCCTGTTTATTTCCCAGCTTTTGTCAAAACTTTAACACTTTTAGCTCATTTTTTTGGTAAAATGGATCTAAACAGCAAGGACAAAAAAGAGCAAAACCTGTGCTGCAAACATTTTGCTATTTAGGACCCAAGAGGCCCCATACTGGGCAAAAATGTCTCGGGGCCTAAGCTGGACGCCCACTACCCCGCATAGCTGTGCATGGCTGTTAATTATTGAAGCAAATCAGTCATTAAATAAGGACAAATCAGTCTTTATTTGGTACTATGCTAAAGTTTTGCTATACTACTCCGTCTCTTAATATATGTCGTCCGAAAAGCGTGTCTGTGAGGAAAACACGGTTTTCTAAAGACAAACATTTACCCCCTGTTCGGCTGAGCTTATCAGCCGTGGAACAGTGTTTTTCTCTCACAGCAAATCAGCCACAGCCGGCTTATAAGCCAAAAAAAACAGCCTGCCGAACAGGGCCTTAGGGACAGACGGAGTACATCTAAACATCAAGATGTAAAATTTGAATGCCTAACGATTTACAGCAAAAGATTAGGGCCAAAAATTTTGCATTCCAAATGCATCTAATCATGCACTTAAGTTTTATCCATGCAAATCTCGTAGTGAACTCTTTACAAACTGTTCCAAATTCCAAAACTCCATGGCTCGCGTTTCCATGCAAACTCCCGCACTGCAGAGTTTGCTGAACGTGATCGAAAGGAGGAAGATGCCTTCAATTTACTCCCTCAGTCAAAAAAAAAATCATTCTCGCTTCCCAAAAAGTCAACAGCTTTTAACTTTAACCAAATATATTTAATAAAATATTAATATTTATGGTACATAATTAGTATCATTAGGTAGATCTTTGAATATACTTTTATAATAAACTTATTTAGAGATATAAATGTTGCACGTATTTTCTATAAATGTAGTCAAAGTTGAGAAAGTTTAACCAGCACGTTTTCTACGGCGACTCTATTTTTGGAACAGAGTAGTATTTCTCAAAGAAAAGATGCCTTCGTGACTTGTCGTTTAGCCGTCTCCTCCTGGCGGCTGGCGGTACATTGCATACTTGCAGTTTGCACGGTTCTTGCACCAGATGGCCGTTGCGCTCAAACATTTTTGCGGTTTAGCACGTGAAGGATTGGCAATTTCCACATAGGTACCTAGCCTGTGTTTAGTTCTCCATAGAATACAAAATGTAAAATGTCAACTAGTTTGGAATGATAAAATGCAAAATACCAAAATTTTCATGGGTACGTTTAGTTCCATCTAAAATGCTAAATTTTTTATGGAGTGGGTGAGGGCTTTTTGGATTTTTGGCTTTTTTGGCCTCTATATCCAAAATGGAGAATGAATACCTTTTTGCCAAAAATTTTGCATGGTGTTTAGTTTCATTTTGCAAAATGATGGACCAAAACCCAAAATTTTTTAGGTGAAATGGAGAACTAAACACACTCATACTCACGAAAGCTATGCTCCGTTACAAATTAGAAGTGCTGGTAGTTTAAAAAAGGTTTGTACAATCAGTAAGGATTCTTCATGTGGGCTTTGCTTTTATACAATATATATACTCCTTGCTTCCAAAAATAAATTAATTTATAGAATAATTCTAAGTCAAACTATTTAAAATTTGATCAACTTTATAAAGAAAAAAGTAATGAATTTGTATGGTGTGTCTACTGATATTAATTTTGTGTTGCAAATATTCATGTTTTTCTATAAATTTGTTATTATACTTAAAAACTGTTTATATCGTAGGATGATTGCAAAAACATAATATCGGTACCTTTTCATATTGATAGCATGTGCACTATTTATTGCAGGATGGCACCTTTTAGAATAGAGTGACATGCAATCTTAGTGTTGTTTGGATCCTAATTAGATTATAGTAATCTAGATTATGAATGAGGTTATAATAATTCAAATTACAATAATAATAATCTCTACTATTTGGATCCGTAGATTATAGAAGTGGATTGTTCTTAGTTGGAGTACAATAACGTATGATTTGAAAAATGCCAGGCTAATGAAAGATCAAAGTATTATTATAATATGGTTGTTGGATTATTATGCCGATCCTATAATCAGCCTCATTTTATTTGGACTTGGACTACAATCCAGCTGGGATCTAAAGCTGGACCTAAATATTTTTTAAAAGAAGGATAGTCAAAAATATAAATATTTGGCTCAGGACAAAGTTAATGTGATACATAGAAAACATTTAAAAAGGAGAGGCAGTATAAGTTATGGCTTTTTAACATACAAGGATGGATCTGCGTTGACACTGTGCTCCATTTGTCCCATAAAACTTTCAAGGAGAGGCTAGTTATAGTGGTGGTTTCATGGTTCAGTTTCTAACACACTCATATTTTGGAAACCGTATAGTCCTCATGAAACTTTTATCATCTCTCTTTATTAATATTGTAGCATGTCAGCATATTTAATGCACATAAAACTCTTAAAACCCCATTAAGATTGTCCTTCCAAGTTTGTCCCCCACAATAATGTTATCAATTTTCAATGCACCTTTCTCTTCTCCCAACAGAAATCTCTCTCTCTCCTCGTTTCCCGTTGGCCACACTTTTTTTTCACCTCTCCGTAATCCCGGTGCCTAGATCTAAAATGACATTTAATATGAGATAGACAAAGTATATATCATAAAACAGAAACAAAAGCCGCTAAAGAGGAAGCAAAAGAATTTTTCTTCTATAATTGCTATTTTGGTACAAGGTGAGGAGAAAAGAAACACAAACATGATGCAATTTTTTTAATCTCGGGGAACGTCGGGAAAAAATGAAACCTTGAACGGTATAAGGCCAGTCTCGGTCGGGATTTCATGGCTCAGTTTCCAACATACTCATATTTTGAAAACAGTGCAGAAGAGTTTCATCTCCATGAAACTCTCTTTTGCTCCTATGAAACTTTCATCATCTCTCTCTTCATCAATACAGTGTCATGTCAGCATATTTAATACCTATAAAACTCTATGAAACTCCCATTGAGACTGGCCTAAATAGGCATCATATCTACCATTCTCAGACGAAATTTGCATCGTATGGAGACGGAGTACTAGATTTTCCGATTATGATCACACGACTCCAATGCATCATGCATGCACCATTTCGGTGCTAAACGCGATTTCGGGGACCTGTTCGCAAAACCTCTCCCTCACGCAGGGGTCCGGGCCCCGGACCAGGGGAAGATAAACAGCCGAGAGGCTGCCGAGCCTACCGGTATATAAACACCGTGCTGCCTCTTTTGGCCGCTGCTCTGTTCGTCGTCCCTGGCTCGCTTTTGCCATCTGGCCAGTCGTACAGCCAACCCCTTCCTTTTTCTCCCCTGCTTTGGAAGGCAAAGCACCACGCCAACGCCACGCCTCGTGCCAAAACCCCCCTCTCTCGCCTCAACGACGCCTCTTCCACTTCGGAATCGCTTGGCCTCCAAACCCTAGCTCGGTGGCGGCGATCGCGCGCCGCCGGGCGTCGTCCGTCGCGGGGAGTGAGCGGGGGCCGTCCGTTTCGGGCGGCTCGCGCAGGAGGCGCGGCACCGCCGGCGTGATCACGCCGCTGGAGGGACGCCGATCGTCCCTGCCTGCCTCGGTTTCGTCGCCTCCGGCGGCTCACTTAGGAAGGTACGCGTTCGTGCAGTGGGTGCGTGCGTTTGCATTTTGTTGCGTGTTGTTTGTGGTGCGGACTGCGGAATGGGGGTTTTCACGGTGTGGTTTTTCGGACCCGTGTGCGTTCTGTTGCTTTGGCTGCGACTAGGCTGGGCTTTTCTATCCGCTCCACCATCGGCGGAAGCGTGGGAAAGGCGGCGCAGTGGTTCAGTTTGCTGCTCTTCGTGCCGTTTGGTGGTCAGGGACATACGTATCTTGCCTCACTTGTTGCTAGTAATGCGGGTGACTGGGTTTATTGTTGATTTTGTGTCCTGTTTGTTTCTCCGAGTGTAAAGTGGCTTCGTGGTTTTGAGTAAATTAACGTTTCAAGTAATTTGAATAAAGATCGCAATCTTGTATATATGTTAGTTCATGGCTTTTTATTTTTTTTGACTAGTGAGAAATCCGAAAAGTTGTTGGTGAGTAGAAAGATATAGAAAAGTTGTTGGTGATTGGAAAGATATAGAAAGCGTTTTTTTTATGTAAATGACTCTTCAAATGATGATTTAAAGGGTGAGTTAAAGACTCTTGAAGATGCTTTTAGATCTTCAAATATTGTCATCCTCTAATTTGGATGTCTCGCTAAATAATGTTGGATGATATTTTTTTTCACCCAAATCTTTATTCTCATGGGTTACTCCCTTCATTCCAAATTATAAGATGTTTAATACATTGCTTTTACTATGTATCTAGATATATTGTATATCTAAGCGCATAGCGAAAACAATGTATTTAGAAAAGACAAAAATCTTGTAACGTGGAATGGAGAGAGTAGGAGTTGCTCTGAGGTTGATCTTACTTCTCCGAGAGTAATACTCTCTCTGTTAAAAAAACTTCTCGATTTCTAGGAAGCAAACCTATTTTACGTTTGACTAAGGCATTGTTTAGATGGACTAAGACTAATTGTTAGCCATTGCTAAAAAATAGCCAGCTAAAAATTAGTCAACTGGTTGTTAGTTCATACCTGTTTGGATCCTGAACTAATTGTTGGGTTCTATAGACTAGAACTAGTTGTTAGCCCCCTAATAGTTGGGTTCTGTGGACTAGTGAACTAACAACTAGTTGGAGCTTTAGCTAAACTTTAGCCCACCCATTAATTCTCCTGTTTAGATCCTCAAGGGCTAAAGCCAACTAGTTAGTACAAGGGATCTAACAGGGCCTAATTATAGAAAACTATCAACATTTATGTTTCCAAATAGGTTTATTATAAAATATATTGTATGCTTAATGTAATGATTTCATTCGATGTCATAAATATTAGTAATTTCCTATATATATTTTTTGACGTAATTTCCTACATAGATTTGATCAAACTGAAATTAGTTGACTTTTAGAAAAGCGAGATATGCAATTTTTTGGGGATGAGGATGTGTTCGGCTGGCTATATTTTTGGCTGATGCTGATGCTGATTTATTGTGAGAGAAAAACACTATTCCATGGCTAGCTGATTTTGGCTGATAAGATCAAGCGAGCAGAGAGTACCTCTTTTGGGGTTGTTGCCTATTTCTCTTTTGGGGTTGTTCTTGCCTGTTTCACATTTTTCAATTGCCCCTTTGCATTGTTATGATATTACAATTATGTTGGTTATTTGTTTGGTCTTGCTTGGCGCAGTCAGTACGGAATTGTGAGAAAACTCCTCCAACAGCAATCTATGTTCTGGAAAACTCTCTAAAATAAGTTAACATGCACAACAAGTGATCTTACACAAAGTTGCAAAATTTCAAGGTCAAACTCAACTCAATTTGAATTTGAAAGATATAAAGTTGACAAAGACTTCATAAATAGTGAGATGTTTGACGCATATTATTCATTGTAGTTGATTTTGATCTTAAAATTTTCCTTCCTTATGTAAGATCAATTATTCTGCATGTATATGAACAAAATCCTTATCATCTTGCATTGAATAGGCAGACAATTTAGGAAGTCCTGTATTCGATTGTATCCCTAGTCTTACAAGAATGGCTTGTGCAAAAGCTCAGAATTATTGCACCTCATATGACGTCCATTTTACTGGGTTGCCTTGCTTTGGTGTAATCACTTTGAGTTGGTGCCCAGTACTGTTTGTTGTCATGTGTTCATGACAACAATTCTGTTTAT
The DNA here is from genome assembly GCA_038087645.1 of Saccharum hybrid cultivar R570. Lineage (NCBI taxonomy): Eukaryota > Viridiplantae > Streptophyta > Magnoliopsida > Poales > Poaceae > Saccharum > Saccharum hybrid cultivar. Next base: position 8,246,431 of record JAQSUU010000198.1, read on the forward strand.
CATATCATGTGTTCATGAATTAAAAGAAAAGGATCTAAATCGATCAAAAACACCTGCTCCTTCACCAGCTGTTTGTTGTGACGACACTCCTTGCTTCCAAGAGAATAGAAGAAACCGGTACATATGAAGTACAGGATAAATAACATAAGCACGTTGGCATCTTAGGATAAATTATACAACACATATAAGACAAGTTTTCAAATGCTGCATTTATAATAATCCCTCACATCCCTTGAAAATAATCTACCACACAGAAATTTGTTGTGCAAATTATGTACTGCAGCCCTTCAAAACTCGACCTGCACAAAATTCTTGCGCGCAGGCCAAGAAACGCCCGAAGACCAGCTGCCCTGGACGTGCCGCCGAGTGCCCATGTGCATCTCTCAAGTGACTCGGGACACATAAACTCAGACCACAGCCGATGAGGGATGTTTTTCTAACCAATACCTGTTTAAATTCGCTCTCACGGAGAGTCGAACCCAGGACTTTGGATGCTACTTGAGCCTTGCTAATCAGTCAGGTTGCAGGCCCGTTCACATGTTCTGCAACCCTTAAATAGCAACAAGGATGGAGAAATACCTTTTCTTTTAATTTTTTCCGAAGGGTTCTTCGAAAAAAAGAAAAGGTGTTTCTTCATCCTTGTTTCTAGTTCCATCAAACTGGCTGAAATATATGATAGGATATTTTCTTATATCAAGTGTGGATGATTACTGAGAGATGAAGTGTAAGATGGTGATACATACTTTTTGGAGTTCAGTATTTAGCAGGAACAAGAACTGCAGTGAGATCACAACTTAAAAGTTACCATAGATAGTAAAAAGATGTAAAAAAAATCATGTGAGTTTTACTGCCTATGGCATTTTGGGACGTTGTTGGCACTTGATCTGTTGCAGATCTAAAACGCCCACATAGCCAGATTTAGGGAAGTTCATCTTGTCAATCAACTTATTTTGCTCCATTCTTGAACACTTTATGTCCTTTTTTGTATCTCCCTGTTTCTCGTCTCTTTTGGGTTTCATCTCTAGCCTACCCCAACTTGCTTGGGACAAAAGGCTATGTTGTTGTTGTTGTTGTTGTTGCTTGAACACTTGGTTACTTTCCTAGAATAAGAATTTATTTGGGATGTATCAATTAGCTTTCATAGATATGGTTTGTTTCCTATAAGTCCACCCTAAATCCCACTTTATGAATTATACACGGGTGAAGTATCAGATTCAGCAAGAATAACTTGTCTTTTAGGTCTTGTTCTAACCCTTCTATAGAGATCCAATCTCACAAACTATGGTTCAATGTAGAAACTGGACCATCCTTAGTCCAAGGTAATATAAGTTGCTTATAGCCTATATCTTCTCTGCTTGTTTACCCTTGCAACCTATCTTGCATTGGAAACATTCTTAATGATTTCATGACGCGAAGTGTATCTTTCTCATAGTTTTTTAAATTAATGTCTGCTCTTTTGAGGAGTCATTTTTCATATCATGTTTGAAGCTTACTTGTTTCATTGCTAGCAGGATGGAACTATCAAGGATTTCCACGGAAAAAATTGATGCTGCTGTTAAATCCATGACTGATGCTGGTTTCTTGAAGGAAACTGTTGAGCAAGCACTGAAAAAACTGATAATAGTATATGATGAAAACTGGGAACATATAGAAGCTGATAACTATTCACTTTTGGTTGAAGCTTTAGTTGGTCTTTCAGATCCCAAAGTATGTTCTGGCCTTCAATTCTGTTTTTTGTAGAGGTTTTGCTCAGATCTGTCACATGTAATGTTTTTTTTGAAGCAATCATATATTTGGTATAAATTGATGTTAAAAAATATTTTTGGTATAAATTAATTCTGATGATATGTAATGATTTGTGGCAAATAAGGAACTGATATATGGCACTGAATTTAATACATATGGGGACCATTCTTCCTCTTATTAGTTCATTAGTTTACCATGTTTAAGCCAAACTCATCACTGTAGCAGGCAGGGCAGAAAAAGCGAGCTGAAAAGAATAATGTGGATTCAGACCACTATAAAAAGCTTAAGACTAAGGAGCATGGTCAGAAGCCTAAATCTAGTATGCATGGGAGTGTCAAAGCAGAGTTGGCTGAAGTGCCACATCAGCAAGAGGCAGATTCCCTTGAGGGGAGAACCACTGGTGACCAATTGCAAATGGGTCGTGCAGAGACTACAAGAATTGGTGAAAACAGTTCTATTTTACTTGGAAGTCAAGACCCTTGCACCTCTGAGACCCCGGCCTCACTCACAGTCATGTGTCCTAAAGTTAGCCATCACAATGGTAATGTTTTATGAACAGTGCACCAGAGTATCCGATTTTCAGACTTTAGTGCTTTTGTTTTGGGGCTCCTACAATTATTCACATTTCTATTGCACTAGAAAAATATAGATCGTCATGTCTATCTGGAAGTATGGATATTGGTGTTTTTCTTTCTTAAATATAGGTTGCTTTGGGTGCAGAAAAAATATTTTGGATTCGACTACTACTACAATATACTTCATCTTTTGTAGTTATTTTATAAAGTTGCCTTTGTTCTTAAACAGATGTTGTTTTGTGTTTTCTCTAAACAATCTTTCCCCTAAAACAGACATCAAGAGACAGTATCATGATGTCAATGATATAACAAGAGGCGAAGAATGCGCGAGCATTCCAATAGTCTGTGGAGAGGATGGTGTTCTTCCTCCGTTATTTCACTATATATCGCAAAATACCACCTTCCAAGATGCCTATATCAGCCTCTCACTTGCTAGAATTGGAGATGAAAATTGTTGTTCTGGTTGTTTTGGAGATTGTCTAGCAGAGCCACTTCCTTGCGCTTGCGCAAGAGAAACCGGAGGAGAGTTTGCATACACAAGAGATGGCCTGCTTAAAGAAGGGTTTCTAGATGCTTGTGTCTCAATGCTCCGGCAACCACTTGAACAACCTTACTTCTACTGCAAGGGTGTTTGTCCTATTGAACAAATGAAGAAGGGAGTAAACTTAGCGAAACCTGATGCTTGTAAAGGGCACCTTATTAAGAAATTTATCAAGGAATGCTGGAGAAAATGTTGGTGCACCAGAAATTGTGGAAATCGTGTGGTTCAGCGAGGCATTACTCGCAAGCTGCAGGCAAGTGAAGTAACCTATTACCGTTTATAAGAGCATGGTATTACCATTTCCTTCTAGATATAAAATTAACACTAATCAATGCAACAGACGAACATAATGGATTTATGATGGCGCTTGCAGGCTGCCAATCTGTAGCATCTTTTTGATACCTGATCATCATCAAAAAGCCTTTTAGTAACAAATATACTACAGTGGAACTAGGTTTAAATTAAATTGAGAAATATCAAGAGATTGTGCTAATGCTTTTTTCCTTGGAATGCTAATGCATTCTGTGTTTACTCTTTTGCTAAACAACTTACTACACCTTATATCTATGTCTTCATAATCTTTTACGTCCTATATCATCATTTCAGGTGTTCTTAACTCCTGGGAAAAAGGGATGGGGCTTGCGTTCTGCTGAAAGTCTTCCTCGTGGTGCTTTTGTCTGTGAGTATGTTGGTGAAATATTAACAAACACTGAGCTAGATAAGCGAAACACTGAGCTACGTGGAAAAAATAACAAAAAAACTGGTAAAACAAGGCATACATATCCTGTGTATCTGGATGCTGACTGGGGCACTGAAGGTATTCTGAAGGACGAGGAAGCCCTCTGCCTAGATGGTACCTTTTATGGGAATGTGGCGAGGTTTATAAACCATAGGTAATATTTCTTTTTGGTTCGTAACTAGGGAAGCATTCTTTTTATCAGAAATTCATTATGATTCTTGTGAAGCTCTATGATATGTGAATTGAATGGTTCCATGTGCTGGTGAGACTCTTTGCTTGTGTTTTTCATCTTTGTTTGTGCTTGTGCTGCTTTTGTCTATCATTCTTTTTACACATGCATGTAACTTATCTAATAGATGAATGATTATTTGGTGCTTTTATTATTTCCTGATGCCAGCATTTAATGAACAAAACAAAAAGATCTGCTGTCCTTTCTTCAAAAAGAAAAGATCTGCTGCTGTCAAATCACTACTATCTACATGCTAACTCGGCATGTTATTGTATTCTGCAGGTGCTTTGATGGTAACGTCATTGATGTTCCTGTTGAGATTGAGACGCCTGACCACCACTACTATCATGTATGTGGAATGCTACCTTGTTACTGATGCTGTAACTTAAAATTTAAATTGAGTCCTTGTAACCTTGTTTTTCTTTCTCCTTGTTTATCAGCTGGCATTCTTCACAACGAGGGAAGTAGAGCCTTTTGAAGAACTGACATGGGTAGGTGGTGTTTCCTGCAATTATGTTTACTCATCCTCCATTACACTTTAGTTGTTTTTTAACTAGTGAATTAACAAACATGGGTTGTGGAGCAGCCATCTTTTTTATAGGGAAAACTGTGAAATGACCAATTCCTTCCACCTATTTTTTTCTGGAACATGCGTGAGAGCTGAGTATCATTATATTAAGAAGTGGAACCAGGGTTACTCCAAACAAATGTACAGAAAACATATGCCCAGAAGGCACATGCACTCCGAACCAAAAAGAGCCAAAACAACTACTACATAAGAACCATAAAAACAACCTTCCAGCTAGCTAAATTTGGTTTCATCTTGTTTTATCAGGGGCCTTGTGGACTGTGGTGGCCAATTTGTGGATTTAGAGATATGATTATGTTTTTATTTTTGTAATGAAATATTTGGTAGAATCTTGTTCCCTAGTGTTATGGTCTCGGGGTGGTGGTCCTACTGCCCTAAGCTGCCCAGATGATAACGTCGATAACTGGCTAAGGTTGTTCACCTCGTGACCCTGGAGAGAGGGAGGGGGAGGGGGAGAGGGAGAGGACGATTAATTCTTTTCTTAAGGTTGTGGAGTATGGATACTAATATCCTAATCAACTGGAACAAACTAACCAACAAACTGCATAGATGTCGCCCATCCCATGCTCTCTGGCACATTCCTGTGCTGCTCATGCCACCCGTGGTGGCATTACCCATCTTGCCCCTCCTGGTGTAGTGGACTAGTGGTGTGTGGCGAACCCACGTAACACCTGATTATGCTCTACTTTCAGTTATCTACCAGAGCATGCAATAATCTTGAGCACATTACAACTGCAGGACTATGGAATTGATTTTGGTGATGTCAACCATCCTATAAAGGCATTCAAATGCCATTGTGAAAGCAAATTTTGTCGGGACAAAAGACGTATATCAGGTAAGTGTCTGAAGGTTGCTTTTGTAATGCATTAAACAATCGGTTACTGCAGTCCTAAACAAAGAAAGTTAATTATTACAAACTGTACAAGAATTTCAATAAAATGTTAATGATGCTGATTTCCTACTTTTAGGCAAATGCATTGTCTGTCTATGTGTGTATAAACAACTTCTGCACAAGAATTAGAGAATTTCTGTAGTCCCCTCAATATATCTGATCACTGTCCTGGTATTATACATTTTGCCTTTTGACTGGCTTTTTCTTAGGAGAAAAGAATATAATTTTTAACCTTCAGTGTGATTAATGTTAGTCCAAAATAGATTTAATGCTTATTTTAGGCAATTATGCTCTCCATCTATAATGTGTAAACAATTGTCTGACGAAGAATTAGAGAACTAATATGGTCTCACACATCATAGTATTGTATGTGCTCAGATTAGATTTGGTACCAACTGTATAACATAAATGCCATACTCAATCAAACGTTCATGTCCAAAAAAAACCGAGTTTATAGTCGTGTAACATTGTTTCATTTGTTTAAATCTGTTGTTTTGCTGGTGATATTTTGTCGTTTAGGCTATATCAGCTGACTGTAAAGGTTGACATGCTGCCACAGGAGGATCTAAATCTAGAGCTCTGGTGTTATCCTGATGATATTCAAGACTCAAGCGGTAAAGAGTTATGCAGGGTCCTCTTCGTGGTATCGTGAAGATGCCTTGCTTTCCTTTCAGTGAGACTTGGGGTCTACTATTACCCAAGACTCAAGGCAGTAAAAACAGATGACGCTTTGCTTCCCTCTTCAATGAGACTATGGGTCTATTATTAGTTCGGGCATGGACAAATGGCCATCAAGGTTTACTGATTCAGGGGTGGTTCAAGAAACGTTGACCTACCAGCAAGAGATGTAAGCAACTCTGGAATGTGATTGTGAGCACCGCGACAGATCTGACTAGGTTAATGTTGGAATGTGAGTGTATTAGGCCCATGTGGTTAGGCCCATGTGGCCATGTATGGTTACCTATATAGCTACCCTTTTAGGGTTAGCCCAAATCAATAGAATCTTTTCCCTAACATGGCATCAGCAGCCTAGCCTTCTTCCTCTCCCCCTCCCAGCCGCCGCCACCCAGGCCGGCCGGCCACCCCCTCCTCCCCCACCTTCCTACTTCCATGTCTTTCCCTCTCTCCCATCCAATTCCTGGGCACAAATCGCTGCTCCTCCCCCTTCCCAGCCCCCTGCCGCCGCCACTGCCCCAGGTGTGGGCGCCGCTGCTCACCCTCCTGGCGCGGCCGCTGGCGGGGCCGTACCTGCTGGCCCTGCTACCCTGCGCGCTGGCCATGCTGCCCCGCGCGCTGGCCCTGGTGCCCCGCGGGCGGAACTCGCCGCTGCTGCACCAGCGGGCCACGCGGCTGCTACCCTGGTGGCTGCGGCCCCTGCTGGCCTGGCGCCTGCTGCCTGGCAAGCAGCCGCCCTTGCCACGGCGGGTGGTGATGCTGCCGGTGGCGCTGCTGCCCCTGCTGCCTGGCACGCCGCTGCCCTTACCGCGGCGGGTGGTGCTGCTACCAGTGGCGCCACTGCTCCTGTGCAGCCGGACGCCGGGGAGGTCATCGGGGGACTTCCTGCTCCCACCTCCGGGACACCAGATCTGGCACCGGTGGTGATGGACCGCCCCGATGCCGCTGCCTTCCCTGCCCCGCCTCCGCTGCCTCTTCCCGGCGCACGCCCCGACTCCGCCCTCGCCGCCACTCTCATCGCTGCCCGGGCCACGGCTGTCGAGGGGCAGGCCCGGGTGTGCGTGGCCGCCCTCGTGTGGGAGCGTGAGCGAGATGCGGCCGATGCCCTGGCCCGCCAGATCGCCGAGGCGAAGCGGCTCCTCATCCCTCCCGCCTCTCCGGATGCTGGGGCCACCTCCTCCGACTCGACAGGTCACCACGTGTCACACACCGCCGTCCTCTGGCACGACCCGGCCTACCCACTCGTGGCTCAGCTTCACTACCCTACCAGGCCCGGGGGGTCCAGAACATTTGCCTCCTCGTCCCGGTCGTCCTCGAGCCTAAGTCACCCTCCTACGCCCGCTGGCGGGACCTGGTGCTTCTCACTCTCTGCCGCTACGCCCTCGACGACCACGTCCTGGTTGACACCTCGGTCACCGTCTAGACCGCGTCGTGGCTTCGTCTCAACAGCATCGTCCTCTCCTGAATCATGGGGACGATCTCCTTGGACCTCCACGACCTCGTCCGCAACTCCCCTGACGTTCGCCGGGCATGGCTTGCCCTTGAGGGTCAGTTCTTGGGCAACGCCGAGACCCGGGCTCTGCGTCTTGACGCGAGCTTCCACACCTTTGTCCAGGGTGACCTCTCCGTGGGCGAGTTCTGTCGTCGGATGAAGGGCATGGCTGACTCCCTTGGCGACCTCGGTTGGCCCATGGAGGATCGCATCTTGGTCCTCAACGTCCTCCGCGGGCTCAGCGACCGCTACGCTCACCTCCAGACGTGGATCACCCGTCAGCGGCCCTTCCCCACCTTCCTGCAGGTCCGTGACGACCTTGTCATGGAGGAGCTCACTCAGGGCATCCAACCGGGGTCCGCAACCACTCCGGGGTCCTCGTCTTCCTCGACAGCCCTAGCTGCCACTCCGCCGCGTCCGTCTGCTCCACCTCGTTCGTCTGCTCCACCGCCGTCGTCTCTTCTTGGTCCTCCTCCCTCTGAGCCGAGCGGAGGTGGGGGGTCGTGGCAGTCATTGACGACGTGGTGGGGGCCGTGGGGGGGCCATGGTGGGGTCACCCCACCAGCTGGCCCACCAGGGAGGCACCATGGCCTTCCTTCCAGAACCCGTGGTCTGGGCGCATCTCCATGTGGCCCTTCCACGCTCCCGGTGGCGACCCTCGTCCACCGGCGGCCATGCTCACCGGTGCTCCACCTCCCGGCGTCTTCCCTACGTCACCGTGGGCTCCACCCTCCGGCACCCCACCTGGGGTTGCCGGCTGGGACCAGGCGGCCTTGGCTCGATCGTTCAGCACCATGGGCCTGACACCTCCTGTCGGACCGGAGTGGATCGTCGACTCGGGTGCCACCTACCACACAACCCCTGACCCTGGTATACTTTCGTCTGTCCACTCTCCCTCTTCTCTCCCTTCGTGTGCTCCCCGTCGTCCTCTGCTCCGATGTGACAGCACCGAGCCCCTTTACACTCTTCGCTTCCCGACGGCTACTTCATCTACTTCGCCGTCCGTTTTGTCAACTGCTTTCGCCGCCTCTGCTTCCTCTACCACTTGGCACCGGCACCTCAGCCATCCTGGACGTGATGTCCTGATGCAGCTCAGTCGTAGCTCCGGTCTTCCATGTACTCGGGCTCCTGATGAGCATTTGTGTCATGCGTGCCAATTAGGCCGACATGTTCGTCTTCCTTTTCATAGTTCTACTTCACATGTGGACCGTATTTTTGATCTTGTACATTGCGACCTATGGACATCTCCTATTATCAGTATTTTTGGTTATGTGTACTATCTTGTGGTGGTCGATGATTTTTCGCATTATTCATGGACTTTTCCCCTGTGTGCGAAGTCTGACACTTTTCCCACGCTTCTTCACTTCTTCACTTGGGTGTCCACACAGTTCGGCCTCACCATTAAGGTCGTCCAATGTGACAATGGTCGTGAGTTTGATAACTCCACCTCCCGCGCCTTCTTTCTCTCTCACGGTGTTCAGTTGCGCATGTCTTGCCCATATACCTCTTCACAGAATGGGAAGGCTGAGCGGATGATTCGCACCACCAACGACACCGTGCACACCCTTCTATTTCAGGGCTCTCTTCCTGCTCGCTTCTAGGCTGAGGGCTTGCACACCTCCACCTACCTTCTCAACCGTCTTTCTTCCGCTGCCTGTCCCGCTCCTACGCCACACCACGCCCTTTTTGGTACCCCTCCCAGGTACGATCACCTCCGCGTCTTTAGGTGTGCGTGTTATCCCAACACCACTGCCACTTCTTCCCACAAACTGGACCCCCGCTCCACTCTTTGTGTCTTCCTCGGGTACTCCCCGGATCACAAGGGGTACCGGTGCTTCGACCTTACCTCCCGACGGGTCCTCATCTCTCGCCATGTGGTGTTCGATGAGTCCGTCTTTCCCTTCTCCAGCACATCCACCACCCCTCCTGTTCCTGATTCCTCCTCCCTCTTTCCCGCTGACACGGTGGTCTAGCCACCTTTTTCGTGGTCTCCTGCAGGTACTGCTTCGCCGCGCTCCTTGCCGGGCACCTGTCCCGGCTCCCCGACGGGTTTGGACCTGTCGTCCTTTGGCGCGGCCCTGACCTCTCCGTCTGGCGCAGATCCAGGGACCTCGTCCCCCGATACTGCCCCAGGGGGGCCGTGCCGGTCGCCGTCGCCCGGTGCTGCTCCGGCACCTCCTTCGCGGTTCGCTGCGCCTGTACGGGTGTACCAGCGCAGGCCGCGGCCGCCGCCACTCGCGGTCCCGTCTCCGTCGGGGACATCGACACCACCGCAGCAGTCCCCGTCGGCCTGTGACGCCCCGCCGGTCTACCACCCGCCGCTTCTTCACCGACACTTGCGGCATGTCACCCGATGGTGACACGGCACGCGGCTGGCACACTGCCACCCCGGGCCCTTGCGGCATCGACCGGCGACGTGCCGGTCTCCCAAGTACCCTCTTCCGTCCGTGACGCCTTGTTGGATCCAAACTGGCGCTGCGCGATAGAAGAGGAGTACGCGCGCTCCTCGCCAACCAGACGTGGGAGTTGATACCCCGGCCGTCGGGCTCCAACGTCGTCACCGGCAAGTGGATCTGGACCCACAAGCGTCGGGCTGATGGCACTCTCGAGCGCTACAAGGCTCGCTGGGTTCTCCGGGGCTTCACTCAGCGCCCTGGGGTCGACTATGATGAGACCTTCAGTCCGGTGGTCAAGCTGGCCACCGTCCGCACCGTGCTCTCACTAGCGCTTGCTCGGTCATGGCCCGTCCATCAGCTGGACGTCAAGAATGCTTTTCTACACGGCCTTCTCACCGAGACAATGTACTGCAGTCAGCCGGCGGGGTTCGTTGATTCCTCCCGTCGTGACATGGTCTGCCGCCTCAACAGGTCTCTCTACGGCCTCAAGCAGGCACCCCGGGCGTGGAACCATCGGTTTGCTGCTTTCCTGCTGACACTGGGGTTTGTGGAGGCCAAGTCTGATACATCTCTGTTTATCTATCACCATGGAGCTGACACTGTATACTTGTTGCTCTATGTTGATGACATTGTCCTCATAGCCTCCAGTGAGCCACTTCTCCGCCGCATCATTGCCGCTCTTCAGCAGGAGTTTGCTATGAAGGATCTAGGTGTGCTCCACCATTTTCTCGGGGTCACTGTTGAGCCTCATTCTGCCGGGTTACTTCTTCACCAGCGGTAGTATACTCGAGATATCCTGGAGCGGGCTGGGATGACTGACTGCAACCCCTGCTCCATTCCGGTTGATACTCAGGGCAAGCTATCAGAGGCTGAGGGCCCCCAGTGTCAGATCCCATTGCATACCGGAGTCTTGCTGGTGCCCTTTAGTACCTCACCTTCACCCGGCCAGACATCACATATGCCGTTCAGCAGATCTGTCTTCACATGCATGATCCCCGGGAGCCTCACCTCACGGCTCTCAAGCACCTCCTCCGCTACCTCCGGGACACGATCAACTACGGCCTCCTCATTCACCGGTCCTCCTCCGCCGACCTTGTCGTCTACATTGACGCTGACTGGGCGGGGTGTCCGGACACTCGGCGCTCCACCTCTGGCTACGTTGTCTTCTTGGGCGGCAACCTGGTGTCCTGGTCGTCTAAGCGCCAGCCTGTGGTCTCCCAGTCCAGTGCCGAGGTGGAGTACCACACTGTCGCTAACGGCGTGGCTGAGGCCTCCTAGCTCCGGCAGCTTCTCGCTGAGCTGCACACTCCGCCCTCTCGGAGCACACTGATCTACTGTGACAATGTCAGTGCGGTTTACCTCTCCACCAACCCCATTCAACACCAGCGGACGAAGCATGTGGAGATCGACTTACACTTTGTCTGTGATCGGGTGGCCATGGGCGAGGTGCGGGTCCTTCATGTTCCGACCACCTCCCAGTTCGCGGACATCTTCACCAAAGGCCTCCCGTCCTCGACATTCACCGAGTTTCGCTCTAGCCTCAACATCACCCGTGGCTAGTTGCGTCTGTGGGGAGACGTGTGTGGTCTTTCTTCTTTCTTGTTCAGCCTGGAACTCCGCTGCGCCGGTAGTTCAGACTGCGGGGGGTGTTGGAATGTGAGTGTATTAGGCCCATGTGGCTAGGCTTACGTGGCCCATGTATGGTTACCTATATAGCTACCCTTTTAGAGTTAGCCCAAATCAATAGAATATCTTTCCCTAACAGTTAACTTATGGTTTTTAACAATTAGCATGATGATCCTGTGGTCGTTTGGACCATCCCTACTTATTGCAATGCTTTTGCGTGCTTATTATACCATACGAACTACCTTGGCTCTTTTGTTAAAAAAAACTTCCTTGGCTCGGTGGCTCATGAGCTCCTTGCCTGTTCGGAAACCCGATCTGTACGTTTTTTTTTGGCATGGTAGAAATATTGTCGTCTCGGGGAGTTGGGGTGCAGTCACACAGATTGTGCACATTTTTGTAAACGTCTTTAGAGAAAAAAATTGTCATTTTTTTAGAGTTTAAGGGCCATGCCCCAGCCTTAGCATTAACCAAGACAAAACGTTTACAGCATCATCCAGTTTAACAGTAGTCATAGCTCAACATCGAAGAGGGAAGCAAAGCAGTTTGGATTGTCATTGTGTGTGCAGGGCCACTGAATCATGCAGTTTGGATTGTGTTTTGTTATCAATGGAATGGAGGGACGTTGATTGGCAAAAGCATCTGAACAGCAACAAAATTTGTCATTGTAGCTTTGAATTGTGTTTTGTTGTCAATGGATTCAAGGGACGTTGCTTGTTCTGAATTGATGCGAGATAGTTTTGTTATCGATGGATTCGTGCGAACTGATGTGAGGTAGTTTTGTTATCAATGGATTCGAAGGAGGTTGCTTGTTCTAAAAACACACCTAACAAAGAAAAAAGAACGTTGATTATTCTAAAATTGATTCGAGATAGTTTCGTTATCAATGGATTCGAGGGACGTAGCTTGTTATGAATTGATGTTGATTATTCTGAATTGATGCGAGATAGTTTTGTTATCAATGGATTCCAGGGAGTCGCTTGTTATGAATTGATGATACGAGATCGGCAAAAGGCATCTGAACAGCAACAGAAATGGATGGGACGTTGCTTGTTCTGAGGATTGATGCGAGATCGGCAAAATGCATCGGGATGTTGCTTGTTCTCAAGCACAGAAGCAAAAAAGGGCCTGTACCGTGGCAGGGTACTATTCTACCACTAGACCACTGGTGCTCCTCTTACTGAGAGGAATCACCACATTTTATAGATCTTGAAGCTGGAACGGCACTCCTCCTTGTTCTTCCAGGCAGCGCGGTCTCCGCAGCGAAGGAAAGTCTGCACTCTGGAGAGTGGCGGATTATCTTCCGCGAGCGACGGTCTGTGTCCATGTACTAGATCCGTTGCAGGTTTCGTCACTCAACTGCACCTCTCGCATCGCATCTCTTTCGTCGCAGCAACGGCAGTTTATCGCGTCGTGTCTAGATCTACAGGTTCTGAAGCGTGAATACTATCCTCTCTCGGACTATGGATATGGATGGCTGCGTGTGTACCATTTCCTGAATCCCTGAAATGCTGAAATAGCAGCCGGCTCTTACCACCGAGGTTTAAGATTGCATATCAAAAACTCCGTAGCCGTTTTCCAGCAAGAGAATTCTTCGGCAGATTCAAAAGGACAACTCAAATCGACATTTTCTTAGCCGTTTTTCAGCAAGAGAATTCTTCGGCAGATTCAAAAGGACAACCTAAATCGGCATTTTATTATTATAATTGTATGCGTCACCCACACAGCTATAAAGCAGTTTCTCGCACTCGCATCATACAATGATACAGCATATATATAGTTAATAAGCTATTGGAATCAAGGTCGGCATTCATGCTGTGCCTCCCCCGACGACTCGTCGACACCATAGTCGGCTTTTATACCGGGCAGAATTTGTCCTACTGGATGCTGAAACATACAGCCAAGTCCGTCTGACCTAGAATTCTCGCGACAGCCTCCCCAGGCGGCGGGGACGAGAGCGAGGAGCAAGTCGATCCGGCTGCGGGGACGAGAGCGAGGAGGTAGTCGATCCGGCGGGGCGGCAGCGGCGGCGATCATGGCTCTTCGGTCCTTTAGTCGCCTCCTCACCCGGAGCTTCTATCCACGCCGCGCGAAGGTGGAGTCCTCAATGTTGGTTGCTGGCACTGGCAGGCCAGCACGCTCTCTACACACAATCGTGAGTCTCCGTCCCCACCAAGTCTCAGATCGAAAATTCCGCGGCTCATGTTTCTTTCTCATACATATCCGGAAACAGAGAGGCGTCGGTGCTGGTGATAGCGCCTATGGTGCTGCTGCTGCTGTGGTCGCGGCCGCGTTGACTGGAGGGGCAGGGATCCTGATCTTCAAGAAACGTCCAGATGATGGTATGAGTTGAAATTGCTTTCGAATTTCTGGTTATTTGCTTTGTTTGGTACGTGACCTACGCATCATAGGACCTGTAGCTGTAGATGGTGATGTGACCATGGAGGACATCAAGAAGGAGGAGGTGGGCATCAAGAAGGACATGGAGAAGCACCAGATGGACGTGGTGGAAGCAAAGTTCCATGAGTGGATGGAGAAGGTGGGCAGGGAATACCCGAACGAGGAAGAGAAGGCTTACCGCTTTGAGCTCTTTAAGGAAAGGCTCAAGGAAACAGAGACTTTCACTGAAGAAGGAAGAGGAAAGAATTCCTTCCCATGTTTCGCCGACATGACAGATGATGAGATCAGGGCAATAACGAATTGCCACAAGCCTCGTAGCAAAGAATATGAGGCATCACTGATGCGGGTAAACATTTTGTTCCTACTTAGTGAGAATTATTATCTGCACAATGATTGTCCTTCTTCTGGTAAACATGCACACTATACTGATAACAACAAACCACCTAGAAGACATTCAAACCAACACCATAAGAATTACATACTCAGTCTTGTGGACGTTGATTGCACCTGTTCAAATAGAGTTGACCCAAATTGTCTAAAATATCTTTATTATTAATTAAAGAGCAAAGCGATTGGTTTCCTCGTGACAAAAACAAACTATGATGGCATGCCATTTTACTGGACATGCACTAGTTTCCTTCTAGTAGGCAATGGGATTAGCATATTGCCGCAGCTTCCTCTGACTTGGTTTCAGGAATGCACAGCATACAGATGAGACATGCACAATCGGCATTATTATCAGTCAATCTATGTTCTTAAGGCGACGCCTAGGCGTCCAGGCGACCCCCCAGCGCCTTGCAAAATCCTCGCCTAGGCGGGCAAGGCGTGTGCCTAGGCGTCTGGAAGGTGGCGCATCGCCATGACTCGCCTTTACGCCTTAAGAACATAGCAGTCAATAGTAATGTGATGAAACAATTTATATTTATACTTGTTATTACCTTTGAGGCAGGCACCCATGGCCCATCCGCCACATGATACTACTACTTCATTATGGTACTGATACAGGCTTAGATCAGGACATCCAATACTGGCAGTCTATACATTAGCTAGCTGCCTTAATGCAATGTGTCTGGAACTTCATCGTTATTACAAACTTAGATCTTGATATCTTGAAGCAACTGCATGCTTTTGCTGCTCTTTTTTTTCACGAAATTGAACCAGTATATGTTCTTGGGTGTAACAGAGCAGTTGTTCTCTCATGAAAACATGACTTTTCTTTTTTTGATAGATGAAGAAGAAGATGGATGAGAGGATGCTTTTGATTGAGAAGGAGAAGGCGAAAAGGAATGTCGTCAACTGCTCAAAGCAGTAATGCAGCTGGCAACTTCGATGTCCAGCCATGACTGAAGCACCTACTACTTCGGTTGCCACTGCCTCCGTATGCTTGTTGGAATTGAGGCATTCCATAGTAGTCAATTTTATGGAGCTGCCTTGTAATATCTTCTATCGTAATGCTTTCTGAATAAGATACCTGATATTGGAACTGTTAGTCTCAGTCTTTATGAACGCTATGTAATGGAAATTGCAGTTCTCGAATTGCTTTGCGTTATTAGGGCGTCCACAGTGATCTACTCGTAGTTTCGTTATCAATGGATTCGAGGGACGTAGCTTGTTATGAATTGATGTTGATTATTCTGAATTGATGCGAGATAGTTTTGTTATCAGTGGATTCCAGGGAGTCGCTTGTTATGAATTGATGATGCGAGATCGGCAAAAGGCATCTGAACAGCAACAGAAATGGGACGTTACTTGTTCTGAGTTGATTGATGCGAGATCGGCAAAATGCATCGGGATGTTGCTTGTTCTCAAGCACAGAAGCAAAAAAGGGAAATGCACCAGCCGGGAATCGAACCCGGGTCTGTACCGTGGCAGGGTCCTACCACTAGACCACTGGTGCTCCTCTTACTGAAATCTTCAATACATTTTATAGATCTTCTTGAAGCTGGAAACCTCATTCCTCCTTATCCTTCCTACCTGGTTCCAGGCAGCGCGATCTCCGCAGCGAAGGAAAGTCTGCACTCTGGAGAGTGGCGGATTATCTTCCGCGAGCGACGGTCTGTGTCCATGTACCAGATCCGTTGCAGCCTTGCAGGTTTCGTCACTCAACTGCACCCCTCGCATCGCATCTCTTTCGTCGCAGCAACGGCAGTTTATCGCGTCGTGTCTAGATCTACAGGTTCTGAAGCGTGGATACTATCCTCTCTCGGACTATGGATATGGATGACTGCGTGTGTACAGGCCATTTCCTGAATCCCTGAAATGCTGAAATAGCAGCCAGCTCTTACCACCGAGGTTTAAGACTGCATATAAAAAACTCCGTAGCCGTTTTCCAGCAAGAGAATTCTTCGGCAGATTCAATAGGACAACTCAAATCGACATTTTCTTAGCCGTTTTTTCAGCAGGAGAATTCTTCGGCAGATTCAAAAGGACAACCCAAATCGGCATTTTATTTTATTATTATAATTGTATGCGTCACCCACACAGCTATAAAGCAGTTTCTCGCACTGGCATCATACAATGATACAACATATATATAGTTAATAAGCTATTGGAATCAAGGTCGGCATTCATGCTGTGCCTCCCCCGACGACTCGTCAACACCATAGTCGGCTTTTATACCGGGCAGAATTTGTCCTACTGGATGCTGAAACATAGTTTCCCAGCATCGTGGAATGCTGCCATCTAGAGTTGCATACATCTTCCAGCTCCAGAATCCGGGTTCGAAAGCTCTCTGTCTCAAGCTTTAGTCAAAGGAATGAATCCGTGCCTAATAGCAGCTGACCATGCTTTCTCAGTATGCATCATGGCATCACCACACTCGTGCATGGTCCATCCTTCCAGGGCGTGAAGTATTCCGCCGATGCGCCAAGCGCTCATCACCCTTCTTGGAAGCCAGTTCTGTCAAAGAAACAAAGAATATAATGCTCAGAAAAGGCTCGGTAAAAATACATCCCTATATTTCCTTTTTTTCTCCTGAAATTTGATGAAGCGGATTTACTATACTCATTATCTTTGTTACCTCGCAGGCATGGATATTCTGCATTGTTTCAGGGATCTTCATTGCTGGAGTGCTCAAGTAAGCGCAATCCTTGCGAATTTTCTTGATGGGGAACTGTGAGATAGGAACGAATATTGCTCCTTGCGGTGCCATCTTCTGTTCTTTATCGTCAATGTTGTCTACTAGCCAAATCTGCAGCAGTTTAAGCAAACACCATCAGTATAAGCTGAACTTCATGACAATTTTTTTTCTGAAAAAAGTTTTTTTCTAAAAGGATATCCTTGGTTACTACTATCAAGGCACTCTGCCCATGTTTAGGCCCCCTCCCATGCAGATGCTTTGCTGCTGCGAGTGTGTTGGCCCCATCCGCGGATGCTTTGCCGCGTCGATGGTCTTTGTGTCTGGGCGGATGCTTTGCCGCCTGGATTTGCCGCTGTTTTCATCTGCGACTTCACTTCACTGCTAGCTACCATTGGGTTGAGTTCTTTTGTATTAGGTTCAGTTAGTTGGGGCTGTCAGGTGGAGGCCTCCCCCCTCATGTTTCTTGCTTTTGGTTTGTGTTTTGGACTTCGTTGGTAATCCATGGATTACTTGCGAATCCTTGTATCGGTTACTTTGCCGTTCTTTCGGCGCTTCTTCTAACTTCTCTTAATGAAATACGTGCAGCGCACGTTCCCGAAAAAAAAAGGCACTCTGCCCAGTCCTACTTAGTTTCCAAATAACTTTTTTTGAGCCTGTATTCACATTTCTTGAAAAAGGATAAATTAAATGTTTTCCCTTCTTTTATTTCCAACATCGATTATCTGTAGTGTTTCAGGTCTGCCCAATACAAACATCCATATGAAGGAGCACATATGGAGTATATATCAAACTTAACTGGCTCGGTTCTGCTTGGTAATTAGCACCTTTCCTTTAGTACGCTAATTTGTTTATTAGTAAATTCCCATTTTAAAACAAAACGTTTAAGTAATCACCATCAGTATAAGCTAATCCACTAAGGCATTGGGCTCCTATACTACTTGATAGGCTCCAACAGCTTTTTTCACCATGATCAAGTCTGTACTCACATTTCATGTCAAAGTCTAAGTTAAATGCTTTTCTTTTGACTTCCTATCTTTACTTCCAGCATCGTTTAGAATCTATTAGGTTTGTTAATTGGACATGCTTTATAACTATAATGTTTCAGACCTGCCCGTTAACATCCTTAAGAAGGAGCATACAAAACTTAACAGGATCGGTTCTCTGTTTTTTTTTTCAGACATTTTCTTAAATGTATAGGAAAAAAAATGCTAAATCCCATTTTAAAACAAAACGTTTACCTGGGGCGTGTGGTTGCTGGAGTGTTTCAAATAGCTTGCTTTGCTATCTGCAATCTGTGACTTAAGCATATCATATTCCTTCTTTGGATTCATGATCACCTGATCCACCAAACAAGTGTAGTGCCATTTTCAGTGAAAAACTGTAACAAAGTAAATACAGTACAATGCAACAAAGATATGCAGGATGGCATAAACATATACCTGGACGCCCCTCTCACATAATGCAAAAGCCATGGCACAAGCTATCTTAGAAGGGCCTGCATGAAGGAAAACTTGCTTTGTGTCATGAGGAATGCTTTTGAGCACCACAGCAGTCGCTAAGCCACTTCCATCGACAAGGCGAACTCCTAATTTTGGATACTTCTGCCTAAATAGTTCGCCAGCACCGTTTAGTTGTTTCGCCTGCGCCCAGAAGGTACAAATTAGGAAAAGGCCACACTGCGGTAAGCACCTAGCCTTATAGTTTCAACAAGAGTTGTGATTTGTAAAGTAGTAATTTCTTGCCTGGTTTAATAGTCCTAGACTGAGCACTTTAACGCCTCTTGCATCAGCATCTAGTATTGCCTTTTCAATTAAGTCGTTGATCGATTCTCTCTCCCAGCTCAGGCCATACTGCAGGGGAGAAAAAAAACTGTCAGTAGCTTGCACACCATCATATAGAAAGAAAGCCATAAGTAGAGAAGTTGATTACTTGGAAGTTGTATCTTGGTACTGCCCATGTCTGCATCTTCAGCTTCCTTAGCTTGATTCTCTCAACCACAAACGTAGAGGACCCATAAACCCATGAAAGCACCATTGACAGCCACGCCACAGGCCACAGCACCCACATATACCACATGGAGCTGTCAGACGGTCTGGATGCTATGGAGGCGAACCCAATCCGTAGATGATAGGCCGATTGCAGATCGGTCATGTGCGTGAGGTGAACAAGGTCAGGTGTTTCCTCTGTTCCCTTGAGTGAGCTCTCATACAGCTGATCAGATGACTTGTCCATGGTGTTGTATATGTAGTCGTAGAATGGCATGAACAGCGAGTAGTTTGTGCGGAACTGCGTGTGGTGCAGAGAATGAAACCTGTAGGAAATCAACAACAACAAAATGTTACATTGTGTTTTGCGAGATGTTAGGAGTCACTGAGCCTTTTTTTTGTTTTGCTAGTTTTGTGTACATGTTTCGTGTAGCAAGATTGGATCGCACTTACGATGGCGTGTACATGAGGTACTTGAGAGGAGGGAAAACTTGGAACATCCACTTGGGCACCAGCTCGAAATTGCAGTGCCCCATGTTGTTCATGAAGTCGATATAGGCGATGTAGACCACAATGCCCAGAACAGAGGCATTCCCAATGTAAATAGTCGACAGCATTGGGATCGCGAACAGGAAGTAGTAGACCATGTGTTCCGCAAAGGGATGGATCACAGCTGCATTAGGTAAGTGCATCAGTACAAATCGAGAGCAGTTTTCCAGTAACAGGATCAGTAGTCTACTAGTCTATCTACATGACTGCCACAGTGATACTACAGCTGCAGCAATGAAACATGAACAACACAAACCTTATGCAGACTCCAAGATACATGGTAAACCCCAGTAATAAAACCCAGTAAAATTTAATTTACCGATGCATGGTAAAACCCACTAAAATCTACTACTCTGTCCCTTAACGTTAGTCGTCCGGAAAACGTGTTTGCGAGGGAAACATAGTTTTCTAGAGACAAATATACTGAAACACTGCGTGAGTAGTCGCTTTCACTCAGCAGTTCTGCCATTTCCCGGCCCATCCATATTGGAAAGGTTGTCTTAAAACATGCCACGGCAGCTTTCTCAGAGCAATCACATGCGCCGTTTTTATTTCACACATAAGATAGGACAGTGGAACGGGCCGGACGGGCCCAGCCCGACCCAGTGCGTGCAGTAGACGCATCAGAGTCGAGACTACACGTGGTAGTATCAATGTGGTCCTGTACTGTACCTGTACGTACTACACTGTAGCTGTAGCCTGTAGTGTGGTGATTGGTAGGGACTAGGGCGGGGGGCTGGGGTCGCACTGTTGATGGATCAGGGGGCTTGAATGACGGTGGACAGGCAGAGAAGCCCACGCCTAGGACATTTCTGGTTGGATGGAGGGGAGTAAATGGGTAAACGGTCCCATTCACTTCGTGTGTCGCCATTTTTTCTGTACTTGTGTGAGATGTGCATGTTGTTGGCTCTGATTGGCTCATATGTACGTTAAGGCCTGGTTTAGTTTCTAAAAATTTTTGCCTTCACCTATCGCATCGAATATTTGACATATGTATAGAGTAATAAACGTAGACGGAAAAAACTAATTGCTCACTTCTCGGTGAAATCTTGAGATGAATCTTTTAAGCCTAATTAGACCACGATTATCCATAAGTGCTACAGTAACCAACATGTGCTAATGACAGATTAATTAGTATCATTAGATTCGTCTCGCAGTTTCCTGACGGGTTCTGTAATTTGTTTTTTTTTATTAGTATCCGAAAACCCCTCCCGACGTCCTTTCGACTCATGCGATGTGATAAAAAAATTCGCGAACTAAACCTAGCCTAACATTGGACATCAAGAAGGTACACGACGTCGAGTTTTCTTCAGTAAAGCTACAACGGACAAAACAGGATACGGATGGATGTGTTTTGTTACTTGCTTCAGTCAGAACACATAACTAGTAGTAGAAGCGATGCATTAGCAATTAGCATTACTTACAGGTGATGGGCTCGGTGACGATGGAGGAGTGGTGGTGCGAGTGGTAGCGCGAGTAGAGGAAGTGGTGGTGCAGCGCCCGGTGGAACCAGTAGTAGAGGAACTCCACGGGCCCGGCGTGGAGCAGCGCCATCACGGCGGCGCCGTCCGTCCTCCACGCCGGCAAGTGCCTCGCGCTCGGGATCGTCAGGTAGCCCACGTAGAAGAGCAGCCCGTTGAGGATGATCTGGTCGTCCCTGCGAGCATGCATGTCCATGTCCATTTTCTTCGTCAGCGATCGATATGATCCAACAGCTAGCTAGCTATCAACCAGCAGCTAGCAGTCGAGCACGGCAACACTCACCAGCCTCGCTCCCGGTCGACCTGTTCGAACTCGATGCCGCGGTCGACGATGCGGTGCTTGCTGCGCGCCGTCTGGTAGCGGGCGGCGCTGATCCAGATCTGGTTGTGCACCATCCGCAGCAGCAGCGACGGCAGGATGAGCGCGAAGGCCAGGTCGATGTCGCCCCAGCCCCGCGCGAGCACCCGCCGCGCGCCGTGGACCGCCACGGGGCCCATCACCAAGTACTGCATGCATGAATCACTCCACTGCATGAATGAAACCACAAACCAACAGCTAGCTAGCTGACGATATTATTGTCACTGTCAGTCAGATTACACTCAGAAGGTACGTAATTGATGAAGAGCGCATGCATGGCGTGGCACTGCGCGCTTCATTTAATTTTGGGGTTGCCTTTGATGGCGAGTAAGGCTGGACGAAAAACTCGAAGCTCGTTAGCTGGCTCGGCTTAGCTCGGCTCGGCTCGAGCCGAGCCGAGCCAGGATTTTAGCTCGTTAGTTATAACGAGCCAACTCGAGCTGGCTCGTGAGCCGCTCGCGAGCCAAACGAGCCGTAGTTTTAGGAAAAAAGTCATCATAACTTATATTAGTTTTGTATTACTTCATGTCTTGTACTTCGCAAATAGATGATATGTTAACTCATATGAATATTTTATTCGATTTAAGGTTATTGAATATATTATTTTTATATTATTAATATTTTTAAGCTTTAGATAAATGCAAATATTATATTTTGTGTATTTTTTATACCTGGCTCGCGAGCCTAACGAGTCAGCTCGAGCTCATAACGAGCCGAGCAGAGCTGGCTTTCTGGCTCGTTAAGATAACGAGCCGAACCGGCTCGGCTCGTTATCCTAACGAGCCAGAACGAGCCGAGCCGAGCCAGCTCTGCTCGTTATCCAGCCTTAATGGCGAGGATCGTCGTCCCTCCATGAGGAGGACCACTGCATGCTCCCTTGGACTGAGAGCGAAATATGATCGGTGGCATAAATCCCATCCCCTGTCGGTCTCGACCAGACGATGGGATCTGCCGATCTGGTAGTGTAACCATGCCATATGTATGGGGGTGTTTAGTTTCTAAAAATTTTCGCCTTCTACAGTGATGACGACTGCTTCACCAGTGAAGTGATGACTAAGAGGGACTCTCCTCTCATTCGTGAGCCTCCAAATCAGCCTCCCGTTATGCCTGGACTGCCAAAGCGGAGCAGGCGGTTGGCAGCTCAGCCACTCTCTCGAGTTCCTGCCTCCAAGCGGGGGGAGGTCTTGATCATGAAGCGTATGGGCTACATCAAGCCGGGCGAAGCTCCTTCCGCGTCGGCGATCGAGAAGTATGAAAAGCTCCTCGGTGGCGACATGACTGCGGAAGAGGCCGAGGCGCTGGACGCGCTCCTCCCGGTCGCTCAGCCGCGAAGGCGCAAGGCCACCTTGTAGGTCGTGCCTGACGCCAACTTCGGTTGTTTCTTTATGTAATATCGACCTAGTGATTTCCCGTTAGGATGGTCCAGCTACGGCTGTGTTGACCTCCGGCGCTCTTACAAGCGCGTTGTATGTTTGTCAAACTCTTCTTCTTAATACAATGATACGCAAGTCTTTTGCGTATTCGAGAAAAAAAAACAGTGAAAAGGATATGTTTGGAACACATGCATAGAGTATTAAAGGTAGACGAAAAAAACTAATTGCATAGTTCTCGGTGAAATCTTAAGATGAATTTTTAAGCCTAATTAGACCACGATTATCCATAAGTGCTACAGTAACCAACATGTGCTAATGACGGATTAATTAGTATCATTAGATTCGTCTCGCAGTTTTCTGACGGGTTCTGTAATTTGTTTTTTTATTAGTATCCGAAAACCCCTCCCGACATCCTTCCAACGCATCTGACCTAACACCCAAAAAAATTCGGCTCCCAACTAAACACCACCTATGTCTATCCCAAAAGAGCAAGGAGAGCACACACATTTATTTGTACCCAGCATTGTTGGCTTTGTTATGCGCGTGGCTGCATTTATATGCTTATTATATTTCAGAAGAAGATGAAAAAAAGAACACGAAATGATGATGAGCTTTTTATTTTATTTTACTTTCTTATATAACAAATTGCCCCTTGCGGCCCCCTTCTTTAATTTATTAGCCAATAATAATAAATACAAAAAAGTATGAACAGTTCTTTCTTTGTTGTGGGACGTTATTATCTACTACTGTAGAGAAACGTGTTGATGGCTCGATAAATGTGATGGACTTAAGCAAGCCAATATACCGAACAGTGTCCAGTATCATTCAGTACTAGGACCACGAAATACTGAAACGTGAATACTAAACGATACTAAGTTCTGTTCAGTATAACAGTTTGATGTAGAATAGTATTCTACACTTAAGGTGTAGAATAGCACTTATATATATATGGCCCGCCTATGGGGACAATGTAACAGCGTCCTAAATAACAACAACGCCGTCGTCACGATCTTTGAAGTGAAAATAAAAAGAGGGCAGCACACTGTCATCGCCTCCTTGCAATAGCAAATTAAAAGGCAGTTACATATGCATGAATTAGTGCTAGAATAATCTCGTTTTAATTTACTCGCGTACGCCCGACGACGAACACACACAGTAACCTCCTATCTGCTCACCATCACGCAAGCAAGCAGTACAGACGACGGTAGTCCTACAGCTAGCAACGAAACCGCGCCGGCGCATGCACACAGCCATGGCGGCCGTGTGTTGCTTCCGACGCATCGCATAGATGATAGATCTCACACGCCGGCGAAAACCGAGGAAGAAGATGAAGAATACGAAGATGAAAGAGGAGAGTAGAAAGCATCATGCACGCACGCATGCCTTACGTACGCACCTTGAAGTTGCCAAGCCTCTGCCATGGCCATTCAGTCAAAGGGCCCGGCCTGGTGGCCATGGCGAGATGCCCGCCTCCCTTTGCTCTTGTGCGCGCTAGTGTGGTTAGACACCCAGGACCCCCAGAGGCCAGAGCACCTCGCGTCCGCTCCTAGCCAAGCGCTCTCTCGTCTTGCTCTACAGTCGACCCCCCCTCTCCCTAGCGTTTTATAGCCACGCAGGCCGGGCAGGCTCGGCCGCTGGCGCACGTCTCTTCCTCTCGTTTTCACTAGCCTACGGTCGCAACCGCATTTTTCCCCAACCGTCTGGCCGGCCAGACTTTATACTGCGGCAGTTTTTTCTCCGAGATTCGTGCGAGTCAACCACGTTTTTTATCCGAGTTCTCTTCGGCCGTATACATATATCGCGATGAGAAAACGACGGCAATTCTTCTCCTTGACTCACTCTTTCTTCCTCCATTTCCCTCTCTTTCTCACCAAACTTTTTCAACTACGCCTCGTTTAGATGCTGAAAAAATTTCAACCCGATAAATAGTACCACTTTCGTCTTATTTGACAAATATTGTGCAATCATGGACCAACTAGGCTCAAAAGATTCATCTCGTGATTTCCAACTTAACTGTATAATTAGTTATTTTTTACCTACATTTACTACTTCATGCATGGGTCCAAAGATTGATATGATGGAGAGAGAGTGAAAAAATTTCAACTCTTTGAGTGCATCTAAACGAGGCCCTAGCTAGTCTCTCTCCGGCCATTCTTCACCAATCGCCACGTTCATCTCTCTCCCCTCCGGCCAAACTTTTTTCTTCTCTCCCTCTTTCTCACCCGCCGCCGCCGCTGCCGCTCGTCGTTCTTATTTCTACCGCCGCCCATCATTCTCTCCCCCCTCTCTCACAGTCTCACCTCTCTGCCCCCCTCTCTCATCTAGTTCTTCTCCGTTCCCGCCAGCGCTCCATCTTACTATTTTTCGTTTTTTTACCAGCTACCCTAGCAGC
The DNA here is from genome assembly GCA_038087645.1 of Saccharum hybrid cultivar R570. NCBI lineage: Eukaryota > Viridiplantae > Streptophyta > Magnoliopsida > Poales > Poaceae > Saccharum > Saccharum hybrid cultivar. The sequence goes on from JAQSUU010000198.1 coordinate 8,271,545, forward strand.
CATTGTTGGACTCTCAGATCTAGTCAAATGGTTCAATCTCCTTGCTGCTACCAATCTGAGATCTGAGATCTTCAAGTTTCTGAAATCTTACTTCTCAGAGTTCAGGTGCTATGTTATCTGAGATCTTCAAGTTTCATAAAAAAGTCCAATCATGTAGACTGGATCTATCATTTAATCTAACAAAGAAAAAACAAATCAAGGATCAGAGAACTAATAAATCTAACTTGTCAGCTAGATTGGGGAAGAAGATTGTCGGAGAGAGAGAGAGCTGATGGGGGAAAATGTCAGCTAGGGTTCCAACATTTGGGAGAAGGGCGGACAGCCGGCGGGCGGACGGCGAAGGGAGATGGGCGGACGGGTGGCGGGCGGACTGCGGCGATGAAAGAGAGAGAGGGGGGAGGAGGAGAGACGAGAGAACGAAAGGATGAGATATAGAGCGCTAAATTGAGCGCGATATAATGGAAGGTGTCTACGAAATCAGTCAATAGAAGAGGAGGCACATGTCGTGCAGGGGCGGAGCTACAGGGTGGTCCTGTGGGCCGCGGACCACCCTGCGCTCGGCCCAACCAAGGCGCATAGGTAGAGTCAGGACTCGCTCAATCGCTCGCGGCCTTCGGGTTGCCGCGGTCTGTTCGTCTCCAATCGTATTCTTACCGTTTTTCGCGTGGTGTGCGGTGCGATTGTGGGGTTCTGGGGCCGGTTGACGGCCGCGACGCAACTACTGCCGGCGGCCAGCACCATTCGGCCATCGCCCATCGGGCTCCGACATCGGCATCTCCACGACGGCAAACGCAAAGCAGCCCAATGCAGGTACTCTGTATCCTAGCGACTCCAAGACTGAACTGCTTCGTTAATTAGCCTGCTGGCTGCTGCCCTACCCATATATCCCTATTCTCCTTTAGTCACAGGTACACACTCAGGTTTCTTCTTTCCTTTTCAGTTTCTTTAATTTCAATATATGATCGGTTCAGTGATCTGCACAAGCCATAGGGTATGCAAAACTGTTTTTTTTGCAAAGTGCAACACAAAATTATTTTATTTCAATATATGATTTTTTGCAGTATTGGATTATTGGTTTGATATATTGAAACATTATATAATTCTCTTGCAGATGGCCTTTTATGATGGGTGATAGCCTTCTGGATGATTTTATTGAGTGAGATATCATCAACACTTTCATGGCTTTCAGAAGACGCCTGACAACAAGAAAAAGTAGTGACATATTCTTCAACTATTATAGGTACTTAATATTTCGATTCTATGTTAACAATGCTATACTCGTTTATTTTATGAACTTTGTATGCTTTTTTTAATTGTGTTTTGTCATTCATATATTTATGGCCTGACATGTTAAATTTATAGCGGTTAAAAAAAATTTAGACAATGGACCACCCTGTTACAAATCCTGGCTAATGTCGTGTGGAGATCAAGTTGGGGAATGAAATGCACGGCTGGAGATAAAGTCTGGCGGGCCAACCGGTTGGGGCTGTGCGTTTTCGCTACGGTCGCCGTGAATTGCCCAGCCGGCCCCACGGAGTCAGAGGTTGCGAGACCCGAGAGAGCCCTCGGCTCACCACCTCTGCATGTGTGGGCTCCGGACTGGTCATCTACGGACTGCAGACGGCATGCATCGGCTGGCGCCGCATTGATGCCTGACTGAGCAGGCGTAGCGGCCAGGCCCTCGGGCCTCGGCACTCGGCAGGCTGGGTCGGTGGCTCCCATGTCTGTACGAGGGCGCGGAGCGCGGCGCCGGTGCGGTTACACAGTACGTACACAGGAGCAATAATGCCGCAACTGCTAGCCAGGGCCCGGGCCGCCCTGCGCGCGATGCGGCGGACGGCCTCGCCCCGCTCCCGCGCCCATGCCCATGCCGCGTACGGTTACGGCAGAGCGGGCAGCTGCGGCGGACGGGACTTGCAGGCAGCAACAAACACGTTTCGGTCACGCGTCCCGGCGTGCCCGGGGGCGTGACTGCGTGAGCGAGTGAGATTCGCGTGTAGGGAACTGGGGATTGGGGGAGGCGTTGGAGGTTGCGGAGAGGCCGCCGTCACCGCCCCAAAGAGCCTCAAGAGTAGTAGGCATTGGCCCGGTTTGGATCACTCTAGCTTGGCTAGAGGCTAGAGGTTAGAGTTAGTTTCAAACTAGTCCAAACTAGCTCTAGCCAAAGAGGTGTTTGGATCCAAGGGCTAGTTTGACAATAAATGCACTTTTCTAATCATTTAGCTCATTTAAACCATCTTCTTAGCCGGATTTAGTATGATAAGCAATTTTCTAGTGGATCCGGTGCGGTTTAGAGGAGAAAAAAGTAATTTTCTAGTGGGGCCAAGCAAAACTAGCCCAAATAATCACCCCTTTGGGGGGCTAGTTTTTTTGGGTGGGCTAGTTCCAAAAAACTAGCTCTAGCCCTCCTGTTTGGATGCTTTTGGGCTAGTTTAGCTCAAACTAGCTCAAACTAGCTCTAGCCCTTGGATCCAAACAGGACCATTATTTCACACGATTGTTCAGAGTTGGGCGTCGGCCTTCAGTCGTGTGGCTTCTAGTGCATGTCGCTGCGGGTGCCGACTTGCCAAGAGCTAGCGTGACTGCTGACTACGTGGGCATGACGGAGATATGGCGCCAGGTACAGAGAGGCAGAGAGATGGCACAGCCACGTACTAGGTAGCAGCGAGGGGTGAGGCTATCCGCACTCATGGTCCTCTATATTCATCCTCTATACGTCCTAGTCAGTAAGATTCTCTCCTCTATACTCAATTCTCCCGCACCCATCCATCATCTATATCATCCTCTATCCACTCTATCTACTGTGGGACCCACTTGTCACTTTATCTAAATATATCCATGAGTGATCTAGTTTTGAAGGATTTATTGAGACGAATTTAATGGTGTAATCGAAATTTAATTTGGATTTTTGGTTTGTGAGTTATAGCATTTTTTTTCTTGGTTTAGCTAGTAGGGCCCGCCACTGCGCACTATAGAGTAAACATTGTACTACTCTAAATATAGAGTAAGAGAAAGAATAGAGTATTGTTTTAGAGTATCCAGTGCAGCAGTTTTTACTCTATATTCATACTCTAAAGCTTTAGAGTATCATTTAGAGTACGCCACTGCGGACAGTCTGAGGGCGACAGCGTGCCGGCGGGCAAGTGTGACGGCAGCACGTGGCGAGCGAGTGCGGAAGCAGAGCGAGGCGGGTGAGTGCGGTGGTCATGCTCGATTCGTCAATCCAGACAGGGCGGAGCAGAACTAACAGGAGGGCCAAGAGGGAGACGCCGCTTGATTTTTTTTCCTATGACCTGTCGACTTAGGCATTAGGTGGGCTGATGGGCCATAATAATGAACCTAGTGGCCTGGTGGGGTTGAGGCTCGGTTTGCCGATGTAGCATGCCTCGCTAGGTGTGGCGTCACCGAAGCTTTTCCCGTCTGCCCGTGCCTCGCCACGCTCGCCACAACAATAGCGCCGACGGTGAGGCCACGAATTCCGGCGCCACAGCTGTGGTGTGTTTTTGTGCTGGGTGGTGGTAGCCACACCTTTGACCGGAATCAAACACCAGCCGCAGAATTGATGGCAGCCACAGTCTGACGTGGCGCACTTAGCACGAAACCAAACACCAGTCTAACTCTCCGTGAATTAAATGTTTTTACGGACGGAGGAAGGATTACAGGTTGCAGCCAGGGGTGAGGGCGGTAGCGCGCGGCAGGCAAGTGTGGCGGCAGCAAGAGGCGAGCGAGTGTGGCAGCAGTGCGAGGCGAATAAAGTGTGGCGGCGGCGGCGCTCGATTCATCAGTCCGAGACAGAGACCCTGTTTAGTTCCCAAATTCTACACCCAAATTCTACTATGCAAAAAAAAGATTCCCATCACATCAAATTGGCGGCACATGTATGGAGTACTAAATGTAGATGAAATTAAAAACTAATTGCACAGTTTTATTGTACTTTGCGAGACGAACATTTTGAGCCTAATTAGTCAAAATTTGGACAATTTTTATCAAATACAAACGAATTGCTACAGTGCGCATTTAATACGCACTGTGCAGAATCGGGTGTCCCGATTCAGGAACTGAACACGGCCAGAGAGGCCAACAGGGAGACGTCAGGTTTTTTTTATCCTGCCACCTGTCGACTAGGCAGGAGCAATAGGTCTTAGTAGGTGTTAGGTGGGTTCATGGGCCATAATGAACCTAGTGGCCTAGCGGGGGTTGAGACTGTTGCGTTGGGCTTTTGTCAGGTACGAGTAGAATGGGTCTGAGAGACGTCTTGGCGCGCGCCGGGTGGCCAACGGCAACGGGTCGCTTCACCAACGATCCAGGGTTTTTATTAGGACCTCGTTTAGATACCAAAATTCACCCCTAAATTCCACTATAAAAAAGAAGATTTCCTATCGCATCAAAATATCGGCATATGCATAGAGTACTAAATGTAGATTAAATCAAAAACTAATTGCACAGTTTTTATTGTACTTTGCGAGACGAACATTTTGAGCCTAATTAATCAAGATTTGGACAATTATTACAAAAAAAAAACAAAAGTGCTACAGTGCTCGGGGGTGGCACTGTGCGGAATCGGCCACCCTGAGTCGGTGATCTAAACCAGGCCTAGAACGAAAAACGTGTCAGACAGTGAGATGGAATCCGAGACCGATGGATCAGCCACTCCACACCGTCTCCGAGAATCCGCGAAGAGTCGGCACCGAACACTAGCGGACACGACGCGAGCGGAGAGCGCGCACGTACGAACGCACGCCGTACGCACCTACGCACGCAGACACCTCCGCCTTCAACTCCTCGTCCCCGACACATAAATTCGGCGGGTCCCCCTCCGCTCCATCATTCACGCGTCTAGCCAATCGCACACCGACATAGAGACGTACGACAGGGATCGCATCGCGCGAGTTGATCCAGACGAGCAACGAGGAACTGAGGAAGGCGCCCGCGGCGTACAACGAGGACCGACCGATGAAGCCGCTGGGTCACCAACAGCAGGTGCAGGTGTAAGAGGGCGCCCGCGCCCGCCTCCTCGCGGGGACCCCGTCGCGGCACGACGCGCCGGACGACGACGACGCGGCGCGGACGGTCGTCACCAAGGGGTGCGCGACGTTCTGGGTTGGGGAGGAAGGGGAGGCCCCGCGGCGGGTGGCGGTGCCCGTGGCGCGCCTGGGGCACCCACGGATGCTGGAGCTGCTCGGGGAGGCCAGGGAGGAGTACGGCTTCGAGCACCAGGGCGCCGTCTTCGTCCCGTGCGCCGTCGAGCGGTTCATGCGGGCGGTGGAGGAGGCCTCGGCGTCGGCGGGGAACCGGCACGGGCACGGGCACCGCCACGGACACCACCACCACTTTCGCCTGCCTCACGTTCACATCGCCCGCTGCTTTAGGCCGTCGCACGTCGTTGCTTAGGGCCTTGTTTAGATACCCAAATTCACCCCTAAATTCCACTATGCAAAAAGAAGATTCTCCATCACATCAAAATGCCGGCATATGTATAGAGTACTAAATGTAGATGAAATCAAAAACTAATTGCACAGTTTTGTTGTACTTTGCGAGACGAACATTTTGAGCCTAATTAATCAATATTTGGACAATTATTAGCAAATAAAAACAAAAGTGCTACATTGCTACAGTGCAACACTGTGCAGAATCGGCATCACCCGATTCGGGTAACTAAACACGGCCTAGGATTCACGAGCGCGAGTAGCTACATGATTTTTTTTCCCTTTTTGATTGAAAGTGGCATGATTTCTATTTTTTTATTATAAGCAAGTGATTCTTGGTTTCGTGATCCACGTGTGGTGAAGCTGTTCGCCCAAAGATCACGAGTTGATCTCCACCCGTGCTAGAAGGAATGTTGGCATGTCCCGTTCAGATCAGTTTTTTTAAAAAACCATTAATCAATACTCCACCGTCCTGAAATATAAGATATTTAAGTAATTTTAGTATTTAATGTCTTTGTTAGAAAAGCTTAGGTACCAGAGAGCTTGGATTTACATTTTGCGTGGTCAAGGTTGTCGCTTTAAAATTTTAGGGCCCAACTCACCCTCCCTTTTGGCCATTCCATTCTTACTATATATCTCGAACATGATAATGACAACCAAGACGGATTCGGTTCAAGTGGAACCTCCATGCTCGCCTCTAAAACCTAAACTTAAAGCCTGAATCCACCTTAACATCTCATCGAGTGATAATGCCAGCAATGCCACCGAACCCGTGAGGGTGAGTGGGTGGCTAGTGAGAGGTAGTTTTATACGTATTGTTACTTAAATGGGCTAGTGAACTGATTTACTTCGGGTCTTCGTTGGAGATTCGCGGGTGAAGTACAAACCCACACTACACATGATAAGTTTTGGCCCTCGAACTCAGAATTGTCCCAGGACCCAAAATTTATGCGGTAATGATAGGATGCGGGCGTCTGTCCCTCTGGGTGCCCCGCACCCGCACTCCGCTCGCTGCTTCAGAGTGCGCCCGCACTCCGCCTCCGTATCTCAAAAAATAAGACAACGTCGCTTATCTTCTCCAGCGTAGTTGCGCAGGGCCACTCGCCGCAAAGCAGCGTACCCGCCTCTTGCGGCCTTCTCCAGCGCGGCGGTGCCGCACCCGCGCCCCATACCTGGCTGCCCCCCGGTCTGCACCCACTATCTTGTGCCGCGCCTCCATTGACCTCGCCCATTGCGAAAGGGGGAGGCATGCCGCATGCGCCTGCGCCCCCATCAACCTCGCACATCGGCGGGAAGGGGAGGCATGCGCCTGGGTGTAAGCTAGATCGTTGACGTCCCCCTAACTAGCACATGTTGCAAAGAGTATGTTTCAAGTGTTTCAAATGTTTCAGAGATATGTTGTAAGTGTATATCGATGTTGCAAAAGTAGATTGAGATGTTGCACATGTTGTAATGGTTATACACGTATGTTTCAAGTGTATGTTCTAAATGTTTCACCTGTTCTAGACGTATGTTGTAAGTGTTTTTATCTGGATATTGTATATACATGCATGTTGCAAGCATATGTTTTCAAGTATTTTTAGGTGTTCCACACGTATGTTTGCAAGTGTTTCATCTGGACGTTGCATATGTTTATAATGGTTTTCAAATGATTTTGAGGCGTTTTCGTAAGTGTTTCAGATGCTTGCTTCAAGTGTTTCATCTATTTTTTTTTTGTATGTTGCAATGTTGCATTTGGTTTTTCAAAAGTAGATCGGGCGTTGCATATGGGATACACATGGGAAGCGGTTGACGGTGCGGACGGTGTTCGGGGCGGCATGGGCCCACTGCTGATGCGCTCGCGAGCCCAATGCACTAGGCAGTAGGCACTTGCTCCCTCCCCGTGTGGGCACCGTCCGTACGCTTTGAAAGTCCAGAATTTGTGGGGCCTGATCTGAAACGTCTCACCGCCATCCCTAGACACAACTACCACTGGGCCAACTCGTGCCGCGCTAAGGCTGTCTCCAACAGGAGACCCATTGTGGAACTCAAAATCAAAATGGGTCTCCAACACAATACTTATAGCCTCCAACAGAGTACCTATATGGAAGACATATTTTGGATGCCAGGAAAGGCATAACCCAAATCTGAATATCCTCTCTCCTTGAGACCCGTTTATAAAAAGAGTTGTCTTTTAGGTGTTGTTATTGGAGAAGACAAAAAAAAAAGATACTAAACCCTTTACCTATAGCACTAAAAAAACAAACGGGTCTTATATTTTGGGTCGCGGTTGCTGAAGACAGTCTAATACCAAACTTAAATGAGTTATGCTTCCTACCATTCTTTAGGGTCCAGTCTATTTGGCTATCTATACCGAGAGTCCCGCGAACTCTCGTGGGCTGCCCCAAGCCGACCGCGCCCGTCCCCGCATTGCCACTCCCACCCAGTCCCACTATAATCAACTGGCTCAAACTTCGAAAGCCCTACCGAAGCCAGGCCACACTGCAGAAAGAGGTCACACAGTTCACACGTTTTTAATTTAAAAGCGTTACCGCCGGGACAAGGACAAGTTGCTAGTTTATTTTCGTTCACGCAGTTCATCCCCAAAAAAGGTAAGCTGGAACAGATTTACCAATATAGTTCTGCATATCCTTATTGCAATTTCCTTTGAAACAAACAACTGCAGAAGCAGGAAAAATAAAATCATATGGCCCTTAGATGGCAGTAACTAGAGAACCAGGAATATGAACAAGGCCGATCCAGCCATACCTAAGCTTGTGCAATCCCTCCATTTCACATCACACACGCGTAGCCTGCCCCAGCAACATAAAACAAAGGCTTCGCTGCAGCTGTGCAATTTGCATCTAGAGTGCCTGATCCTCCTCGTTGCCCTCCATTTCTTGATCATGGATGACTATATCCAACATCGCGCCAGGAGCACCAACTGGTTCTTCAATGGCCGCCTCTCCAGGGCCCTCATCATTACCCTCCTCCATTCCTTGAACATCAATGAGTACCTGCAACAATGCACCAGGAGCAACCACCGCTTCTTCCATCATCAGTCCCTCAGGGCCTTCCTCGGGTATGCCATGGTGTCTCAGTATCCCTTGTAAGAGTGCTGAATTGTCAACTTCCATTCTGTGATCAGGGGTGTGCCTCTGATTAAAGCGTCCTGGGAGCTTTGAACAGGAGTTGTAGCAGGCTTCGCAAAGGTCAAACCCAATTAACTCAGTGCAGTCCTGGCATTTGTATCTCTTACCACGTATCGGAAATACCTGCATGGTGTTCACCAGTTTCATCTTAGCAAACTGAACATAATTTAATACATGATGCGAAAATGTTTTATCATTGTTATGCATGTCTGATTTGATATTAAGGTTGTCATAAGGATTGGAAGTAGAGGACAATAAGGTTCATCACAGAACAAGCACTAAGATAAAAACTACCATCAGTAAAAGCTAAAAACTGTATTCTGCCAAAGAAAAAGGTTACAAGCTAGAAGACAATTAGCAAAAACTTAATGTGTTACGATTTGGGTACTCTAAGAAGCCTACGGAATTGAAGGCAGATGTCTCTTGCATCCAAGAAAAAGGAATAATCAGTGAACTCTAAAAAAGCAAAGAACAAAGACTAGTAGTCTCTGCAGTAAAACAACACGCGTTTTGATGCTACTCGGATAAATAGCTGTAACCTTTTAGGATTTAGGTACTAAAATTGAAGGATAACTACAGTAGACCACATGTTGGTATAGACATTCAGCACGTTACTGATTATGACTGTTCATATATAAGTTATTATAGTAGCTTTGAATGATGTATGTTGGTCTCAAAGAACTGGATGATTTGAACCAACCCTTTCCACAGAAACAAATGATCTACTCAAGGTCTTCCAATTGGCGAGTAACATAATAACATCAATACAGCTAGCATGAATGCTATACACTTACAGAAAAAGAAAGATGAAACTGTATTTCTATAGACCAATTCAAGGTGAACGATTGTGAAGTCAAAGAAATCATTCTATCTACTCTAACAGTAACTTTTCCTTTGTGTGTATGTTTTACGAGTATAAAGCTCAAAACTGATAAAACGTTTACAACTTGTACGTACACCACATGAGTCGCATCCTACTCCAATGTGAACATTTAACAGGTCCTCATCATGCAGTGCCCTAGTGCTTCCTTTTCTGCCTGAAGTACCTTAACAGCACAAAAAACACTTGAGTTAGTACCAAAAAAGGGGAGGGGGCACCTAATATGTGCTCCATGCCTTAGTTTTAAGGCCTAATTAAGATCTCAAATTGCATGCTGTAATGGACCACAAACATATCTACGCCAAAGACGGGAAAAAAAAAGTTGAACAGCTAACCTTGTATGCATATATCTAAACTATTAAAAAATGATTCAAAAACCCAATCCCCTAAAAGAGTTATCCTAGACAATGACTACAGCAGTACTAATCAGAACAGGTGGTTCGGCATCCTCCTGTGGTGGTGGAACCTGCAACTGCCCAGTTTCAACTGTGGCTGTGGCCCGTAAATAACTAGTGACTTATGTTGGTAAATTAGTATTTCTACAACCTATTGCAGTAGCTCTACACAACGTTAAATATTAGAAGACTTCAAACCAATATATACCATAGCAAATTAGCAATAACATTACATCCCTCTTGATCCACAAACTAACATCATCCGATCTGATATGCTAGCACTCGTCCCTAAATGGAAAGGTCTAATGACTAAAACAGTATTACAGTTAGTAAAGTAGTTCATTAGAAATGCATATTTTATAGAAGAGAACAGTACACAAAAAACATATCAAAGATATTCTATACAATTTCCATTCAGGTATTTATATCACACTATTGCTAGAAGCCAACAAAAACTTAAGCAATAAACATTTTTTTTGGGGCACTAAGTGAAATTACACCATAACTATAACCACATGTATTGTTCAGTGATTCCCCAAGATTACAATTAGTTCCTACACAAACTACAATCTGAAGTTTATTTTTTTGTCTTTTTTTTTGGCAGCATTTTGTCGGATCAAGATGACTTTCCCCCCCCCTTCTAATAAGGGATCTTACCCTGTTATATAGGAGATAATACGCTAAGTGCAATAGAACTTAGTAACAAAAGCTTACCTGAAGATGATGCTTCACAATTGCACTGGTCCTTCTTAAACTGAACTTTCTGCCCTCTCGATTCATATTCTGCTGGAAAATATTCTTCCAGGAAATGATCAAGGTCGAGGCAAACGTTAGGGAAATCTCCAGGGTGAAGACTTCCACAAACATGGCATTTCAGTGTTTCCTCATTCAAAGACGACAAACAGGATACACAATACACTACACAAAACCAACATAAGTTAATATCTCCAAAACAAGTTAGGTAGTAGTTTTTATTCTGAAACTAGAATTTACCATGACCACAATTAAGAACAGCAGGTTGATACAGCATCTCCGTACAGAGAGGGCATGAAACATCCTCCAACTTAATTTTCTTCGAATGCTCATCCAAAATGCTGCCATTCATTGAAACTTCTTGTGGGGGTCTAGCTTTACTGTCTTCATTTCTGTTCTCCCCATCGCTTCCAACTTACAAAAAAGAAAAAGAAAGTGGGTATATCGTATTTAAGACTTACGAGATGTAATGGAAATGGAGATATTATTTGAGATTTGTGACATACTATGAAAGTGGAGATAACTACAACCGTAGTTACATGGCAAAATTCTTACCATTATTCTTGTAGTTCAAAAACTCAATGATTTGGGGAGAGTATGTTTCTATGCGCATCTCTTCCTCTGAAATGTAAGCCGGAAGTGAATATAGAGTTAATTCCTAAAAATGAAAGTGCACACATTACTACTCCCAGCGTTCCACATTATAGGTCATTTTGTCTTTTTAGATACATAGTTTTTAGTGTGCATACATAATGTATACCTAAGCGCATAGCATAAATTATGTACCCCTAAAAATAGTTTTTAGTGTGCATACATAATGTATACCTAAGCGCATAGCATAAATTATGTACCTAAAAAAGCCAAAACAATCTATAATTTGGGACAGAGGGAGCAACTAGTAGAATAGGGGGGGGGGGGGGGGGGGGGGGGGGGGGGGGGATGTGCTATTGCTCTTGCAATGCTCCTACCCAGCATAATTATCTTTGTTTTGACCTATATCAATAAATAAATGCAATGCTTGCATATTGGTTTTAGGGTGTAGAATACTCACCTAGTACTTCTTTTTCCCTTCTTTTGTAATCAGTAGTTTCAAGCTTTAGAAGCAAATGATGCAAGAGCTGACAGATACTCGGAAAGTGTATATAGGGCTGCCTACACACAGCGCAATGGGATTCCCGAAAAATTTGCATAGCTTTGTGGACACACCAGAAACATGACATATGACCACATGCTGCACCAGTAGATGATAAATGAGGTTTGAAGAGTATGACATAGTCAAGCTGTTTTCTGTAAACATGAAAAACAAACTCTTACATAAAACAACTGGTTTGTACAGAAGATCCCTGCAAAACAGATTGATTAAACAGATGAGATCATTGGTACATTTGTGCAGAATTATAGCCCCACAGAATAATCAAATATCCCAAACAAACAAAAAAAAGGGTACAAGATTGTGTTGTATGCATACAGAAATTCAGTGTTACCATGTTGTTTACAGATACAAAAACAACAAATGTCCATTTATGCACCACATGAACTCAATTCATAGCAAGCTGAGTAATCACTCATCAGATATTCTATTTAAGTTTGCATAGGCCACCATTTGATTAGATCCATTTGTGATATTATTGGTTGAGGAAAAATTATGTTGTTCCACAAGACACTGGACTCAGTGAGGTCGCTGAATCGCTTCACCTCCTATTCATGCTCAGTCATCATTTTGAAAACGCTTTGCCACATTCTGTTCAATAGTGTTCTCAGCTGTTTGTTTTTTTTGTTACATTGGAGTTCTGCAAGCATGCTAACTGAATTATGTTGTACCTATGCATTCAGTTTGCCACTTGCCCACTCCCTCGGCTGTTTTTCAAGCTGTCTCACACCCAAAATTTTCTGCATAGGTCGTTCCCTCCCGGCCGCACCACCACAATGCTTGTGAGCACCTCAGGCAAGTTATTGCTCCAAGCCTCCAAAACCCCTCCTTACTAATTGCCGGCGTCTCCTGCAGCCAGATCCAACAACAACCCTTCCCTGACCCAGCCTGCTGCTGGTCCTCCGCCCCACTGTCGGCAGCACTCCCACAACCTTGCCACTCCATGCACCACTCGCTACCACAATCGGACTAGCCTACCACCAATGGCTCCTTTCTAGGCCCACCAGACTTCAGTTAAGCCCCAACTTGAACAATAACCGTGCTGGAGAGTGTGAATTGTGGTACACATCTGTGGCTATAAATTCAGGTGCCAGCGTTCCCCAAAGTGCTAGGGCGTACAGCGTACTAGACAGCTTGGTTCTGTTAACACTATTCCTAGGTACATAATTTTGCAATACATCTGTTTTGCATAAATGTACATTTGTTTTGCATAGATGTACACATGCAAATGAGTCATTCCACAGATTTTGCTGGCACCTTAGAATATGGGAGGTAAATGTGCCCTGGGCCCTGCACGATCAATCTCAAAATGATTTAATTTAACATAACAATGCAGCGTGCTCTGCCCCTAAGAGTTATAATTTTTGTGGAACAATGGGCTCTGGAGTCTTATCGACACAAAAGCTTACGAATAAGAATAACGCAATCTAGCATATCGCCGGTAAACAAATTTAGGGCCAAGCTACCAGCACGAACAATTTGCCGACGTACAAGGATCAAAGACGTCGCCCATAATCACAAAACGATCTACAGTCTCCCGACGAGAGGAGAGGAATCAGAGAGGGGAAAGGGGACGCCGCATCGGCAACAAACTCACAGACAGACGCAGCACATGAACTGCGGGTCATCCAGATCGTTGGCTCCAGGCCCGGCGGCCGTGGAGGCGACCTCCTCCTTCTTCCCCGGCTCCGGCGGGTCGCCGTCGGAGGCCATCCTGCCTCCCTCCTCGATTCGTCTGGCCACCCGAAGGAACGGGTGGAATCTGTTGCGCCTGCGAGCTGCGAGAGGAGGAAAAGGGCACGGAAAGGCGGAAGCGTCGGGGAGGGACGGGGGACTCGGCGACTCGGCGACTTGGGACGGAAGCAGCCCAGCCCACACCGCCTTGTGGAGAAATAGCGAAGCTGCGGGCTGAAGAGGGCAGTCGTGTTTGGTGACCGCTGCTCAATTATCGTTTGGTCTAGTATTTTGTTTTTCTCTTCAAACTTCAAATTCGGACCTCTTATATCTTCTATCTACTCACTCAATTCTAAACTGTAATAAGACGTTTTGATTTTCTAAATACATAATTTTTGCTATCTACCATGTCTACATACATAATAAAATCAATATATCTCAAAAATAAAATATTTTATAAATTGGAATGGATGGAGTAGTAAATTATGTTCATGCTTTGATTAGAAGTGGTTTTCAATGGTTGTATATCCCTAAAAAATCAAAATGATTGTATTCTTTTAATTAAAAAAATAGTAAATACATAAAACGATTTTAATTAAATCATGAAAAGTTTTTTTAAACTTTTGAAAAAATTCAGTAAAAAACCTAGAGATAGACAAGGACTCGATAAATCTAAATAAAATTTATCTAAAAGTGTTCAAAGTTAGATTTAGCTCTTGAAAGTGAGAAAAATATAAAAAAAGATGGAAAAATATGCAAAACATGATAATTGATGTCTAAGCATATTTTTTAAAAAATCTTCCACAACAAAAAAAATTAGATGAAACCAGCATTGATGCATTCAACATTAAATGTATGCTTTCTTTCTGCTAGATGCATCTCATATTTTGTTGTGAAAAGTTTTCAAAACACATTTAGACATCAATTAGAACGTTATGAAATCTTCTAATTTTTTTCTAGATATATTTTTCCATTATCCGAAAATTAAATCTAATTTTGGAACCTTCTAGATTTAGAGATATTTTCATGAGCTCTAAAATATGTTATTTAGATTTTTTACTCAATATTTTTAGAAGTTTAGAGATTTTTTTCGTGGTTTAAGAATCTTATCGGATATTAATTGGATCTTTTATAACTATTAAAAAATGATGAGATTGCATTGACAACCACTTCTAACCCAATACAGAGGTATTAAATATTCCGAGAGTTGAGAGGGTAAAATGTTTTTTTTGGAGTTTGAGGTAGGTTTTGGAGTTCAGGATAGAAAAACATATCATGGCAATAGTTCAGGGATGAAAGAGACCTCTTCCAAAAGATAGAAACCAATTGTGGCTGAGCTGAGCACGGCATATATAGTAGCTAAGTATTTTGCAGGCCATATCGTGCCAGAAATTCAAACAAGGATTTTTCAAGCCGAACTTCAATGCCCAATAACATCTAACAGCCAAAGTTGGGCATCAATTTCAGGCTCGGCTAAGGTCTAGATGTTCGCCCGCTCTTTTTAGTTTTTCTTTTAGGGGAGCTCTGACTTTATTTATTCAATAACATAAGAATTACATACTCCATCGGGAGACTCCATAAACCAAACATGTCTACCTATCGATAAATTTACAGAGCTTCTAGCTAATAAGTGAGCATTGACATTTGATTTTCGTCCTTCATGGACAAACTCCGCTCTCATAAAGCTCCTCCTTCTGACATTGATCTCCCGGACAATTGGTCCGTATTTGCCGAACCCCTCGCCCAGTAGACTCCTCACCACATTGGCACAGTCGCTTGCTATCCTGAAAGATTGCAAGCCAAGATCGTTGGCCAATGCGAGACCTTCGCGGCAAGCCACGGCCTCTATCACCTCCGGGTCGGTGTGCCCTTCCACCACCAGGGCAGACGACCCTAAATAGTTGTCAGCACTCTTTTTAGTTGAGAAATAATTAAAATAAAAAAGTTTGGGCCAAGAAAATTTTTCATGGGTTTGCTTCTCGTCATACAGGCCGGCCCTGTGCCAGTAGCATGTGTGGCCCAAGCCTCTTTTGCTCAGATCTAATATATTGTAAGACTTGGGATTCTTTTTTGTCTTTTTAAACCCCCAAAAGCACACACACATAGACACATGAATAATGTGCCCCTACACTTACATACGTACGTGTTGACACTGTACTCTATCCTACAAACGCCTCCTCCCATAGACTGGATGACATATCTCAATATTTTTAACAAAGCCACCATAGACCTTTTGCTATTGATAGACACGTAACGCCACACCAAATTCTTGGACCCCGTTTGATCTATGGAACTAATAGTTAACTGCAAATAATTAGTTCTTTTGGATCATATGAATCCAGCTCATAGACTAGTTAATTATTAGCTGAATACTCAATTGACAACTATCTCACTAATTAGATCATGCTAGCTAATAACAGTCAATAGTTAGCTAGCGAATATTAGTTATGAGCTATTAGTTAAGTAACTATTAGCAGCTAACGGATCAATCAGGGCCTTAATCCATAACCGATGGAAAATACAACCACCTTCACTAACCATCCCGGGCTACACAACCCACGCACCTCCCTTGTCCTACGAGACACCTCCTTGCTTCCCACTTCACATCTTCTCTTTCGTCGCTGACCATCCATGACCACCCTCAGACCTCAGTTGCCAAAAAAATTTCTCAAAACCTAGATACGAGGAAGACACGCACCATAGAGAATATAACATCACGATTAGCAGGTTGCTCTGTCAGCAAAGTTAAATTAATTCGCGCATTTGCTAAATCCCAACAACTGAAGTCTAAAGTTAACTTGGCAAGAACCTTTTTGCTTGACCACCCACAAACAGACTCACGCTCGGGTCGTGGGCTCGTGGCTCGACTCGGTAATTCTGCATAGCGCTACCGGCCGGGGCTGTTGTTTTACATTACAGGAGTATATACTATCCTATCCTAGCCAAGTGATGTACAGTACAACAGTACAAGAGACGACTCGTCTGTAAAGATGCGTCGCTGGCCGGATAGCGACCCGACCCGACCTGCTGATGAATCGATCCAGTGCCATGCAGCCGCGACGATCACTGCACGTCTTGGTCATGCCCGGCCCCATCCCCGACCCGCACTGAACGAACGTCTTGGTTTGGTTGATGGTGGCCGGCGCCGGCCATCTGCTGCCTGCCGCTGAAGCCTGCAAAGTGTCGAGGGTTGTTTAGTTTCTGGACGAAAAATTTTAGGGTGTCACATTGAATGTTTAATAAGATATTGAAAGGGGTGTTCGGATACTAATTAAAAAACTAATTACATAGCTCGTCTGAAAACCGCGAGACGATTTTATTAAGCTTAATTAATCCGTCATTAGCACATGTTTACTATAGCATGACATTATCAAATCATGGATTAATTAGTCTTAAAAATTTATCTCACAAATTTATCATAATCTATGTAATTAGTTAATTTTTCGTCTATATTTAATACTCCACGTCAAATATCCGATGTGAACGGTTTGATTTTTTTTTTTTGAAAGAAACTCCCCATTATAAGTGGAAGGTCTCACGCGGCCACGCCATGATGCCCCATTGTACGAGGCTGGATGCGGCCGCCATGCCGCTGTACTCTCCGCAGCGTGCACCACACGTTGCTGGCACAGCTGCTACTCACATATTTTCAGTTGCGTACTACTAGTAGTACTTCTGCCGTTGCGATTCAAGGAAAATCAGACCGTTTCCACATGAATTCTAGTAAGCGCTTCAAGGAGATCATTTGACCGTATTAATTAGGATGTTCACTAAGCAAAAATGTTAAAAGCAGTTCTAATGCTAAAAGTTATAGATAATTTCTATGTCTATTAGTTTATATAGACAATACACATACAAACTATGTTTTCAATGAAAAGTTTTTTTTTATGCATTCACGTGTATTCTCTCTTCATCATGCATCTACTCATTACATCTCTTTATGTCTCTGAGTTCTCGTGTAAACATGATTTCTTATCTAAGGCCGTGTTTAGGCCAGCTTCTCCACCTGTTTCATGAGTTGTTTGAAATTGTTTTGTGCAAAACAGGTCTTTTGCAAATAACTTCAGAGGTGAAGCTCCTGAAAACACGCTCTCAAAGAGACAAAGAGGTTGGATGGGAGATGAAGCTGAAAGTAATGGATTCTCCCAGCTCACACTCGCATCAGTGGGCCCCCTCGTGAATGGAGGTCAGATTTGCTCCCGCGCAGCCGGCAGGCGTGGGGTGAGGCCGTGGGGTGCGGAAATGGCCGAGAGACGCCACCGTGGAGCTCAAGCACGATCGGGAGGCGCAGGTGCGGGCGTCGTCATTGGGTGCGAGCCGCTAGGCTATGGGCGGTATGGAGGTCGGGGCTTGCGAGCATGAGGGGGCGCCTGGAAGAAAGAAGAAGAACGACTTCAGAAGAAAGAGCGAATGTGAGAAGGAAATGAATAAAAAATAGAGAAGAAAAAGAAAACCAAAAGGCATTATGGTATTTCATCATCTTTGTCTACCATGAAAAATTATTTTGCCAAATAGATCATTAAAATAGCTTGAGCTTCACCGGTAGAGGCGTATAGTTGCTCGTGAAGCTAAATCTAAAAAAATTGTTTCAGTGAAGCTGAGCCATATCAACTAGGGTCTAAGAAACCATTTTCCTCCTCTCATTCTTTTCTTTAATTATGGTGCCACGTCTTTATCTTAGTTGGCACTTAGCTAATGAACATAGAAACTTTCTACTTCTTAGGCAGGGAGTGCCTAATATGGTACTAGAAATAAGGAAGAGACATGTGTTTTTTATTAAAAAAAACCTATATCTACACAAGGACAAAGATAGAAAAATTGTGATAAGTGAATAATAGGAGAGAGAAGGTATGTTACTACTTTATTGAAAAATAGATTCTGAAGAAATATAATGTCTATATAACTTGATCACAACGGAAACCATTTCATGGTTTCTTGACTGAGACTGCACTAAGAGAAAGTTTAATAATATAGCCGGCTTGTTGGCTGTAAGGTTTTGTGCAGCCTTCTCTCAGCCAATCTATATAATAGTTAGCTCTTCACGGTTAATACATGGCCCACTTATCTCTCTCACAGAGTTTTTTTTATTTCTGGTGTCCAAGCCGGCTGTAAGGTTACAACCCGTTTCTCTTATCTTTTCTCTTCTTTTTCTTTCACCTTAACATTTAGCTAGCTTACATCCCGTTATTGACTCTGTTCGCTTGTCTTATAATCCGTACTTCTCAATTTGTTTTTTCAATCGAAACAGTGTTTTTCTCTCACACCAAATTAATAAACAGTACTTTCAGCCATAACTCGTGAGCGAAACGATCCGGTGGCTGCAAGTGCTTAGCATTACTCGAAACAAATGCTGGGTCGCGTGTCTTTATTGCTTTCGTCCATGATTGTCCACACTTCACCGTGCGTTTGTACCAGCATATGCAGCTGCCTAACACTGTCCTAGGCGTTGTAGTCTTGTACAGATGTAAAGGCGGCAAAGATTTCATAAAAAATTAAAAGAATATATCTTTCGGAAATATTGTGCAGAGTCGAAACTAATACTAGTAAAGACCCACCAGACAGCTGCTAAAAAATCGATCGAGTGATCGAGCGGTCGGCGGGCCAGCCACTCGGCCGGCCATCACGACTGGTGTCGATGGCTTGGTCAGTCCCCCCCCCCCCCCCCCCCCCCGCAAGTACTAGTCCTATTTTTGTATGTTCATTCAGAATTAAAGTTGTTTCGTGGAAAGGGAAGCATGAAACCGCTGATAGACCCCGATAGCTGCGTGACAAGTCCAACCGTGGCCTCGTTTAGATCCCCGACTCGGGGTGGCCAAATCTGCACAGAGACACCCCGAGCATTGTAGCACTTTTGTTTTTTTATGGTAATAATTGTCCAAATCTTGATTAATTAGGCTTAAAATGTTCGTCTCGCAAAGTACAACAAAACTGTATAATTAGTTTTTGATTTCATCTACATTTAATACTCCATACATATACCGATATTTTGATGTGATGGGGAATCTTCTTTTTGCATAGTGAAATTTGGGGGTGAATTTTGGTATCTAACCAAGGCCCGTATTTAAATGTGAACCAACCCTTCCATCAGCGCAGGTGGCAGGCGAGGAACACATGGGAACCCATGCATTTGATGTCGAGTCGAGCACATTTTCTCCTCGACGAGTGCTACGAATTTATCCACGCAGAAAAGTTAGGTGTCCGTGTGCATGAACAGTTTTGAAACACTGTTGCACCTGCACGTCGTCTCGCAAGAGCAAGACCCCAGTGGGCTGGTAGTAGTACAGGCCATTGTTCTGCCGCGTTTACCATCCTTTGTAGGCCTGGCTTCCCACCTGTATAAAAAGCAGAAAAGAACAGGCATGGTTATTTCGCACCGCCTTGGCTTGCTCCGCCCATACATCGCGTTGCGCTTGCTTTCTCGTAGCTACGCGTCCTCCTGCTGCTCTATCGGCCTCTAACGTCGCTGTCGGACAAGAGCCGAGCGGCAAGGCCAACCCAACCACTCCTTAGTCCTGTGCAAGCAACGGGCCTCCTGTGTGCGGCCTGGTGACCTTGCCGCGTAAGCTGCCTCGACGCAAACGGAAAAGAATGAGACGGTGTTGATCAAATCGTCTCAGCAAAAGAAGACTTTGAGTCACTAGGGTGGCAATGACACCGGCCAAAAGCCGAGTAGATGCATTGCTTTGCTTGCGCTCGAGGTGAAGAGCTTTTGGTAAAAGAGATAGTGCTACTCGGGCGACGCTAGCTAGCTTCAAGGCATATCATCTGTTCTGTTCTGAACCGCTGAAGAGCTTTGCTTATAATTGTATAATAAAGCGGTAATTTGAAACCATGCATAGAGACTTTCACTTTCTAGACCTGATGTGGTTGTATAAATATAAATTAAAACACGGAAGTTTCCTTGGGTTGACTACGCATAGTTTAGCTTCGTGGCTGCCGCGGCATTGTCAAAGCGGTGAGAGGTGTTAAAGTTTAACGAACACCGTAGTATTTTCGTTTTATTTGACAAAAAGTTTTCAATTTTGAACTAATTAGGCTTAATAGATTCGCCTCATAAATTACTCCTAATCTGTGTCGACATGCATGTAATTACTCTACATTTAGTACTCCATACATTTACTGCAACATCAATGTGTTGAGAGTTAAACTTTAACATTCATGAACCAAACAGGGTCTTATTTGCAGTTTATAAGAAGGAGAACAGAGAAGACTCAAGACTGGACCATCAACTGCTACAGTTTTTATTTTTTTTTGGGACCAAAGTCACCATTAAAGAGTAAACTACCAGAAACGGTACTAGTAATAGATGAAATACTAAGACTCTGTTTGAATTGGCAAGCTACTAAGAACAGCTCTAGCCTATAGCCTGTTTTGAATTTAAATATTCAAACACCCAAGTCATGCAAAACTATCAGCTGGCTTCCTCCATCTATAACCGGCTACCGCTTATAAAAAAAAGTTTAGTTGACCCAGAGGACTTCGTATCTGCTGGAGATAATCACCTACTGTGTGATGTGAACCTTTGGATGGAAATATGGAATGATGGATCGAATGCCTTCCGAAATCACAGACACAGTAACGTCTGCAGAGCAGGAAGAACTCAAGATGGAAAGAAACCAACCCTATTTATTGCTCAACGAACACCGATCGAGATGGGAATGAGGGATGTGTGCAAGCAAAAGGCCGGCCATTCGCGGACGAGGGGTCAATTGCCCGCATCCTTTTTCCACCAAATACGGGAACCATGCATTTGGATTTGGATTCTAGTCACAGAAAGCATTGATGGTGCCAAATTAATACTTACTGGTAACAGTAACAGACACTTCTTAAGCTACTACAAAGCATTATCATGTATTTACAACGACGGTGGATTCATCCACGCCATGCATCACAGGTTTCGCCGATGCAGAGGATTTTTTTTAGAAAGGCGGCAAGAGCTTTGCCGAATTTTTATTAGACGATAAAAAGGAAAGAACAAAAAGAGTTTACAACCGAGCTACCAAGATCACTACTAAAAACACGACTAGCCTTTCTGCTAGCATCACAAACCCAAGTAAAAACTACTACAGCCCACAGGATTTCAGCGGGGGAGAAAATGTGAACCGACGCAGCAAAAGCGAGCAGCAGCAGCAGCAGTGCCTCCGGTTTCTCATCCAACAACTACACTAAATTTCTGACAAGCGGAGTTGATTTACCACTCGAAAATTCTGAAGGGGATGAAAGACAGAGAAATAACAAACCCGCTTGCTATGTTCAAAAGCAACGGTTCCTCTGATCGTCGGTCGCCGACGAGGCGAAGCAGTAGGCAATGCGGCCATGCCGCGTGCACCCGACCTCCAGCGGCATGGGGCCACCCGGTCACTCCTTGATCCGGAGCCAGTGTCCGAGCTGCGACGGGTTGACGACGCCGGGGATGCGGGCCCCGCCCGCCATAAGCAGCCGCGAAACCTCCGCGTAGCGCCTGCTCGGCTCGGGCGCGGGATCCTTCTCCTTCAGGCGGGGCGGCTCCAGCCTCCGCTCGCCGAGGAGCGTGCCGCACCGCAGGAACTCGTGTGCCAGGTACCCGGCCAGCAGCTTGTTGCCGCCGACCTGGGCCCCTGGCTGAGGGAGCGGCGGCTTGGCGCCAAGCCTCACCGCCGGGCGGTCCGGCTTCACGCCACGCGGGTCGGGCCTAGCGAGCGGCGGCGGTGGTTGCCGCTGGAGCAGCACCGCCTGCTCCGACGGCGTCGACACCGAGGGGTAAGGGTAGTAGTAGTCGCGCTCCTTGCGCTTCCCGAGGAAGCCACCGCCACGTGGCGCCTGCATCGCCGCGTGGATCGACAGCTCGACGGCCCGGATGCGCCTGCTCGCCAAGCCAGAGACGGAATCGCCCGACGGCGACTGGTGGCGGTGGTGGTGGGACACGAAAATAGTAGAAGAGATAAAAGGAAGCGGTTGAGCCGGAAAAAGAGAGGAAGGAAGGCGTGGGGGCGTGGGTCCCGCCAGTGCACGGGGGCACTTCCGTAATTTCACGCACGAAATTCAAACGAAATGAAATCGCACGGGAGGGGGGACGAGGGCGGGTGCGGCCTCTGCCCGCAGGGGAAGGGGAGCGGGGAATGAATGGGGCGCGGCGGTTGCAGGGGCTGGGAGAGGGGAGCGGGGGGTCGTATATATACGCAGTCGGGTGATCTCCGCCCATTGGATTTCCTAAGAATAACAAATCTGCCATCTCGTTCTGGATGGAGTCTGGACCTGTACGGCAGCTGTGCAGAGGTGGTTTGATAGCTGTGGGCTCGTGGCCGAGGAGTCAGGGTAGAATCGTCATTATGTCTCGGCAGTTGTTGGGTTGGGCTCGTGCGAGTGATAGAGGGCCTGGACGAACCAGTGACCACTAAGGGTCAATAAGCGACTTTATTGAGCTTAGGCCCAAAACATATTTTTTTTTCCAATTATATCTAAATACGTTTTAGAAAAAGTTATGCAATTAAAAAATCTGAAATTTGGTTTAATCTTATGTAGTTTGTTTTACTTAAAAAAAATATGAAACCGACTTAAGAGTATTCGTACAACCATCGGCTACGACTCCGACCCGCCACACGCAACCTAGCCCCGTTCGGCTGGAATTATAAGCCGGCTGAAAAACACTATTGGCTGAATTTTTGTGAGAGAAAAATACTGTTCCGACTGAAAAAATAAGCTGAATAAGACGGATTATAAGCCAGATGAAGGCCCTAGTGCGTTGCTACCGACCAGCAATTCTGCTTGTGGATAATATATATCTAACGGGTGTGGGTATAGGCCTCGTTTAGATATCTAAATTCACCCCTAAATTCCACTATGCAAAAAGAAGATTCTCCGTCACATCAAAATGTCGGCACATATATGGAGTACTAAATGTAGATGAAATCAAAAACTAATTGCACAGTTTTGTTGTATTTTGCGAGACGAATATTTTAAGCCTAATTAATCAATATTTGGACAATTATTATCAAATAAAAATAAAATTGCTACAGTGTGACGGAGCATTTACTATGCAAAGTTTGGATCCCAAATTTGGAATCTAAACAAGGCCATAGAATTTCACCCGCGGCAGGTACGGGTCCATTTGTCCGCGCCTCATACACTGTTGCCAGAATGAAAGCATGCAACATTAGGCTTAAAATATTCGTCTCGCAAAGTACAACAAAACTGTGCAATTAGTTTTTTTATTTCATCTATATTTAGTACTCCATATATGTGCCGGCATTTTGATATGATGGGGAATATGAATTCTGCATAGTAAATTTGGTGACCAAATTAGGGAATCTAAACAAGGCCTTAGTCGAAGGAAAAGGGTGTGTTTAGTTGGGGGAGTGAGTAAAAAGTTACTGTAGCATCTTTCGTTTTTATTTGATAAATATTATCCAAAGTAACTAGGCTCAAAAGATTTGTCTCGCAAAACCAGACAAACTTAGCAATTAGTTATTTATTTACCTATACTTAATACTCCATACATCTAAATATTTGATGTGATAGGTGAAAGAGAAAATATTTTAGGTTTACATGGGAAGTGAATACACCCCAAGTAAAAATGAATCCAACTCATGTAGTGGCAGCATTGATCATTCATCACTGTCCAGCAAAGCACCTCCGGCCAGGATATACAAACCATAGGGCCTTGTTTAGATGCTATCTAAATTCTAAGTTTTTTTATTCTCTCTGCATCGTATCAATTTTTAGCCGCTTGCATAGAGTATTAAATGTGGGTAAAAAATAACTAATTACATAGTTTAGTTTGAAATCACGAGATGAATCTTTTGAGCCTAGTTGGTCCACGATTAAACAATATTTGTCAAATAAGACAAAAATAATACTATTCATCGGATTCACTTTTTTTTTTACAAAGTGAACTAGGCCTAGTATTTCGGATACTCTCCCGTGGCTGCTTAGGTACCCTTGCATATCCCGTGGTGTTGGGAGCCTTTAAGGATGCTGTTCTTTATATTATATGCACGTAAAGAACAACATCTTTCACAGCTCCTAGCGCCAGCACAACATTCAATCCTTCACAAACCACAATAATAATACAAGGTCGTTGTAGAGTCACGGAGCAGAGAACCCAACTGATCGACATGGCAGCATCAGCCCTCAACCCCTTCGTCGTTGGCTGCCTGCTGGCCCTCGTCGTCGCCTCAGGTCTTGACTGATTTCATCTTATTTCTCCCGGTGCCCCGCTTAGAAGCGCCATCAGGTTTGCGATTTTTTTGTTTTTGACTTGCCTCTCAACTGGGTACACTTGTAACATCTGTTCATATACAAGCACACCCACCCACTCAACACACGCACCCTACACACACCACTTATGCACAAACAAACCTACAACTATACTTAGATCAGAAGACCGCATCCTTCTTGAGAGAGATCACCGAAATCCTCTGATTTCGTAGACGATGAGCACGTCACGATACCTTTGTGGCTTCACGTGAGAGGCAGACGCTTGGAACTAGTCCAAGCGGAGACCATTTATTTAGGGAACCTACGGTTCCCGGTGAGACACCCGTGTCGAAGCAGGGCTTCGAAGGCAAGCAGCCACCACCGGCTCTTGCCACCCGCACTACGTGCGGTTCTCGGTTTGCGAATTTTGTATACGCAAGAAATTGACCGGTTGTGCATGCGTTGTGCCCTCCCGGATGGGCAGGTGCCTCGCGGATAGAGCTAGCAGACAGCACGGACCCCGACGTGGAGGAGACGAGGCCCTACCACATCAACAGCGTGTGGAGCGGGCACCTGTGCAGGGACGTGTGCCAGGCCAGCGTGTTCAGCCGCTACGACCTCGCCCAACCTAGAGCGGCCACCAGTAACCAGCTGCGCTGCTACCCCACGGACGACAAGCACACGTGCCTCAACATCATAATGTAGTGGCGTTGCTGACGTGGTATGTCCGTGAGCGAGGCTTCGCAGGCTGAAGAGACAATTGCTTGTAATGCAAGGGGAACAAGTCATTATAAAATGAAATATATGTCAAGCGGTGTCATATATTTTTTTTACTATAGAAATTGTTGGATTATCAGCCAAATTCATGATTAATTCAAGGCATAAATCATGACAAACATAGATACTACCATGCAAATCTCTAGCACACTAGTTGAACCAAACATCATCATCAACATGAACAATAGCAGCCAAATTTATGATTAATTCAAGGCATAAATCATGAAAAACATAGATACTACCATGCAAATCTCTAGCACACTAGCTGAACCAAACATCATCAACATGAACAATAGCATGACACAAACAACAAACATACTGAGATAACATATCAAATCAGGACGTACTTACTTCGCGTTTGCAGATGAGGACACCGTGAAAGGTGGTGGAGGAACGATGATGTTGTTCACAACATTAGCGAAGAAGGGCTGAACCGGTGGCGTTCGACACTGCCTGACTTCAATGAAAGATGAGTTGTGATGAGGACAACACACCTTTTGATACAAGGCATGTAGAAGGAGAGGACCAGCTTGGGCGTCCAAGTCATAACAGAGGCCCAGTCCAACTCGAGCTTGAGTCCACCTCAGATTCTAGGACGGCTAAAACAACGTCTAGGGTGCATACGAACTCCGTTTTTTATGTTCTACCTATGCTTGGAAAGAATTTTATAAGCTTTTCAATGGAACTGGTCTCACCTCAATTCCACTAGAGTCGACAGGAATCGTCAAAACAAGTCTACGTCTAGAATCTATGAGGGTGTTGTGCCACCTTTTTTGATCCATTAGGCCATGTGTCTTCTTAGAGCCCATTAGGGGGCTTGTCCAAGGTATGCATGCCCAAGACTATATTATCAGTAGCCGTCGTACGTTAGTGGTTTGGGTTTAGTTGAGTTCTAATTTTTATTGTGAAATAGACATTCTTCATAGCACTTGTAACACCGAGTTTGATTGTTGTGAATCAGGACTCCCGTTCTTGTTCTTCTTCAATTGTGTCAATTAATCCTTCCATTTGAAGACTTGAACCTCCTATTAGATTGATATACTTCATCTCTATTTGCAATACCAGATTGTGTTTTGCACGTTCTTGCTTGTGTTTGACTCGCTTGCATGTAAAACCTTCTAGGCAAGATCAATCATGTTATGCATGGTTGATAACCAATAGAGCAATGGTGTAACAGTTGTAGGGGTCCAAATCATACTTGATTTGAAGCCTAAATTGTGAACATTGAGTTCTCCACCAATCGAATCTATCATACATATCAAAAGATCGGGCCACGTCTCCATCATTACACATATCCTACCCAAAGCTCTACATAAGTCCATTATAAGTAGGAAGAAGGCAAAGGATCTAGCCTTGGTGAGGATTCATACACATGGAGTGATTTGATAGTATCATTCAAGAAACATAAATTTATTTGCAAAAAATATAGAACCTCCAGAATGATGGCTACACAAATAATGGGAGAAGTAGTGCTCTATCAAGTTGTTTTGTCTTTCAATCACTCATGACAAGGAGAAGGCCACAAGTGAAAGCCTCATGTTTAGTTTTGGTAATTGAGACAACTAGTGGACTAACCTCTTGCTAAGTATTGGTTAAGCTAGGTAAAGTCTAGACCAAGATAATGACCCAGGCTAGGAGTTGGATAAGAGGTGATCAATCCAAATGGAGTAAGCTCACACATGAAGAAGAGGAAGAGGTGGAAACAAGTCCAAAGGAAAAGTTATATGTTAGGGGTTTTGTTTTCACCGGGTGAGACATAATAGAGTGTGTGGCCGGGTTTAGGATAGATAGGTGTATAGTCAAGAGGGAATTCTAATGCTTAAGCAATTATCTAAGTGTGCCTAGGTGTGAACTAACTTTGCATATTGTTAGAGATATGGGCCTAAGGTACCCTCACCGGCCATATATCTGGCCCATCGATGACCGAGGATGAAGCCCGCAAGGACTCAGCACGACCATCAGCTTGGAGATCTCGACGTATCAAAGATATCTGCCACCATCGTAGCTATGGTAGGATAGAATTGATATGTTGAAACAAACTAGGAATCCAATCTATAGTGTCTATCGCCCTCGCTGTAACCCTACCCCTCTGCCTATATAAGGAGGGGTAAGGACTCAGCGATCGTCACGTCCACCATGACACGATCCGATGATCCAATCTACCTCGTAGGTAGGAGCAACAACCCTTGTAACCGAGCATATAAATACAAGAGTAGCCGCACCACTAGAGTAGGGTTTAGCGCACTATCGTGCCCTGATCCAGTATAAACCCTTGTGTCCTGTGTGCTACCATCTGGATCTATCTACGCGATCACATTGCTAGGCATTGCCGGAGCTAAACAATCCGACACATATCTCTTGGACCTAGTTTCGCAGTGAGATGCAAGTGAAAAATGTTTTTGAAAAGCTATCTTACTACCTAAGATGTTCATGTTGGAACATATTGGAGTTAATGAATTTGAGATGCTTGCAAGTTTTGTGACATAGTGTAGGGTTTCTGCACTCACCTGATTAATGCTATGCCCTTGGGAGTAGGTCACTAGAGTAATCCAATGTAGTGTTTGATCTTAACTAAGCTACGGTTAAGTACCGGATTAGTCCAGTGCTTAGCCACTAACATGCATCAAAACAATAGTGGTAACTATCCCAAGCGCGGGGTTTTTAGACATGTTCACCGAATAACCCAGTGTTGAGCATCAGACTAATCCACTAGCCCAAAACTAGTTCTGAAACCACTCTAGTAGACACCAGAATATTAGTCTAGTGGTGTACCTAGCTGCGGCACCTGAGTATGTTGTACATTGGCCATTGGGCACCAATAGCTAGTTCAAATGTGGGCCATAACACAAGTGAAAGGACCTAGATGGCTATAGAGGGTGAATAGCCTATAAAAAATTTCTCTACAAATCACAAATACTAGAGCAAGTGGTTATAGAATACAATATGATCATACTAGCCACTACTAGCACTAGCTCTAGTTCAATCAAGCAAGCCCATACACAATTCTAGTAGCAAATGATTTCTATCTGTCGGGTACCATGATTAGGGGTATAAAATTAGGGATAAAACCTTTTCATCAACCAAAACTAAGCAAGGTCGTCCGCGAGCAGCTGTCCGTC
Source organism: Saccharum hybrid cultivar R570 (assembly GCA_038087645.1). Lineage (NCBI taxonomy): Eukaryota > Viridiplantae > Streptophyta > Magnoliopsida > Poales > Poaceae > Saccharum > Saccharum hybrid cultivar. The sequence goes on from JAQSUU010000198.1 coordinate 8,300,025, forward strand.
TTGCTCGAGGCTGGCTCGGTCAGCAACCTTCAACAGGTCGATTCTCTGCCTCGCCCGAGGCCCCGATACAGGGTCTCGGACACGGAAGGTTCTCCGACTCGCCCGGCCCCAGCCTCTGATGCTGCTCTCCCATTGGCGCGCTCGAGACCCCATGTGACGTCACCCACATCCCTGCGCCGACCAACCGGACAAGCCAAGAGAGACAGGGGTCAAATCATGACACTGTCACCCATAACAGCATGAGGAAAAACTGCTAGTCACTATGCTGCCGATACTAGCACTATATGCACGATCTGGGTCTGCGCAGCGTACGGGGCGTCGCTCTAGGCCGCTATTCCCTCGAACGGGGCGAGATCATGCCATGATTCATGCCTCCGAGGCCTCGGCTCTCTACGCTAGTCAAACCGCAGGGAAAGGCACGTCGCCACAGGAATGATCGTGACTCTATGCGTCATAGCTGTGTCAACCACAGGGCCACATATGTTAGGGCACGTCGCTACAACATCAAAGGACATGGGCCACTCCTCCAGTAGTGGTGCGCTACCAACTATAGGAAAGATATCGTGTAGCGCATGCATGTAACCCTGCGCTCCCCTTGCATCTATAAAAGGGGAGGGCAGGGACCGTTCTAGGAGGACGAGAAGGCGAATCCATAGACAATTTGAAGCGATCCTTCCTCGGCCCAGTGCCCTTGCTTAGCTCTTCTTTGTCACCCGCTCCTTGTATCTCTTCCGGCACATAACACCATGGCCTTCCCATCTTGCTCTAATTCGCGCAATGGTGAACCAAGAGCAGAGAGATGAATAGACTTTGGACTTCGAATCGTGCTGCTCTTAACTTCTGATCAATCCGATTCTTTGATATTTTTTTAGGAATTGTTTTTTAAAACTGTTTGGTTCTTCCAAAAAAAATTTTTACTCGGAAAACTCAATGGTTTTAGAAAGATTTTTTTTACTCCAATCCAGTCAAAGGCCTTGTTTAGATACCAAATTTAGGGACTCCTAAATTACTGTTTGGCACTGTAGCATTTTGTTTTTATTTGGTAATAATTGTCCAAACATTTAATTAATTAGGCTCAAAATATTCGTCTCACAAAGTATAACAAAACCGTGCAATTAGTTTTTGATTTCATCTGCATTTAATACTCCATACATGTACCGGTATTTTAATGTGACGGAGAATCTTCTTTTTGCATAGTGTATTTTGGACCCAAATTTAGAGAACTAAACCTGGCCAAACCTGAACAGCTCGTTCTCGCTTTTTTTTATCCCTCCTGTCTTAGCCAATGACACTGACACATGCACCCCACGTTGACCGAACCCACGTATCAGCCAGTGAAAACCATTCTTCCTTCCACGTGTACTAGTCTACGACGGGCCCCGGCCCGCAAGCCCGCAGCCCGCCGCCTTCGTCCCTTCCGCAAGAAAGGAAACGAGAGAGAAAATCGAGTGAAAAGGAAGGGGAAAAAACCAAATCAAAAGAGGCGTCTTCCACGCTTTTAGGGTTTCTGGATCGGAGGAGCATCCCCGCCTAGGTCGCCACAGCCATGGTTCGCGGATCGCTCGGCAAGCTTGCGTCGCGCGCCCTCTCCGTCGCCGGGAGATGGCAGCACCAGCAGCTCCGCCGCCTCAACATCCACGAGTACCAGGTGCCCAGCGCTTCCAGATCCCACACTTTGCCCTCCCATTTTCTCGTATTGTGCGTGGTTTATTGGTGCTGTTTTGGAGGCTGGGGCTGATGGATTAGGGTTTTTGGATTGTTGGGTCTGCAGGGCGCGGAGTTGATGGGGAAGTACGGTATCAACGTGCCCAGGGGCGTGGCGGCTGGGTCCGTACAGGAGGTCAAGGACGCCTTGAAGAACATGTTCCCCAGCGAGAAAGAGGTGATGACGCCACAGCTTCCTCATCTTCTGTTATTCGACCCATCATTATGTTCATCTTATCACCCCGTGATCCAAAATGCCAGTCGTCCATGTCGTCCATGGCTTGGGTGTAACAGTCATGGTGATTCTAGACCCAGAAGAATGTAGTTTACTTAGAATTTATGCTGAGTTGTGGTTGCATTGCTATCAATTTATGATTGAATTTTCCTTTCACGGGTGCTGGAATTAAGTTGGTTTTATGTAGTCAAGGGGGTATTGGTTTGCAAGACAATTTTCATAGTTGGTGGGTATAAACAGTATTTTATATTTGGCATAAAACAATCACATTTATCTTAGATGCAAATGGAGTTGACACAACCTTCCATGCCACATGCAACATTATCATACTGCTTCTGCTCAATGCTATGTGCAATATTTCTGACTTTTCTGATGTATGCATGTTTTTTTTTATTATGAAAATGCTATGTGCTATATTTCTGACCTTTTTAATGTATGCATGCTTATGAAAAAAAAGTTCCGTATATAACTAAGCAGCATGTATCTTGCTTGTAATCTAAGGTAAAATTAGACATTTTATAGTTTGCACATTGCGAAGGGCAGGCCTGGTGCAGTTGGTGAGTGCTAGCTCGCCGAGTCACCAGGTCCTGGGTTCGAAGCCGTCTCTCTGCAGAATTTCTGCGGGGGTAAGACTTTGCTTCGGTTATTCCCTTCCCCAGGCCCCACTCGTGTGGGAGCCTCTGGCACTGGGTCTGCCCTTTATAGTTTGCACATTGCAATTTAGTCACAGATTCATACTTGAGGTGTTCTCATTGCAGATAGTTGTTAAAAGTCAAATCCTTGCTGGTGGTCGTGGGCTGGGAACTTTCAAAAGTGGGCTGCAAGGTGGTGTCCATATTGTTAAGGCTGAGGAAGCTGAATCAATTGCAAGTAAGTGTGCACTATAGCAAGTACTTGAATTCATTATGTATTGCTGCCATGCTGATGAAGGAAAAAAAAAACTATAGCAGTTCTTCCTAGAATTTCTTAGATTTCTTGCCCATCAGCTGTTGCTATTCGTGATAATGACACTTATTTGTCATTACAATTTGCATTCCCTTGTTTATGATTAAAGCCAAAAAAATAAAAAATAAAAAACATAGAAGGCCAATTTTACTTTCTACGCACGTGAAGGACAAGCACATAATTAATTTCTGTTCTCATACACTAATTTTATTTTGAATTGTCCAGTGCTGAATTTTGCTACCATGAACTCTACTTGTATGATGAAGGGCGCATGACTACTTTCTTGTTTAACTAAGTGGATCTGTATCAGGAATATTGCTGCGTGGATAGATCACTGTGTTCACACATTTATTGCAGAATTTAAGATTGTTTATTCATTGTGTTTGGTTGATTGGTTTCATGTGGGTTATTCCTCACACGTTAGGTTCTGCTATTAGGTTGTGCAAGTCAGTCATGTTTCGTGTATGTATTTTAATTAATCGCTGAATGAGTCGTACTGTTACTGCAGGTAAAATGTTAGGCCAGATTCTGGTAACGAAACAAACTGGTCCAGAGGGAAAGATTGTGAGCAAGGTTAGAACTTACTAATTGAGGCCATCTTTTGCTTTTATATGTTTCTGTTTGAACCGTGATTGGCATCATGACTTGTTTGCTCTTGGTTTTTTGGTGTGTTTTCCTGTTAGTTCATTTACTCTGTAAAATTTGCTATACTATTTCTTCATTCTTGGTCTGTTTGTGTCTGTACCCATTACTTTCTTTTACTCTATGCCGAGCTGCTAAGAACATTACAAATGTTCTCCATTTTGACCCTTCTGCACCTGAGTAAGTATGTCAATAATAGGAAATTCAGACTCTTCTATGAAACATAAAGTAACATATGTATCCATTTTCTCTTCATTCTCCATTCTTATGTTCATGTGAAATACTAACAGCAGGATTGCACCATACTGTCATAAAAAGTACTCCCTCTAAGAGTAAATATTACCTGTTGTAAGATCAGTTCCCATCAAAGTTTAACTACGACCAGCAATACATAAAGAAGTAGGTAGATTGACAATATAACTCTCATGTTACGAGATTTTTCATGTAAAGTAATTTTATAATATGTAATCCTTATTATTTTAACATTGTAAAAAAAATGAAGTAAAATTTCCACCTTTTCGACAGTGTAAATGTCCAAGAATGCATATTTGTTGTAGGGAAAGGGAATAGTACCTTTAAGGCCATACTGTGTACATGATATCTGATTGTTTCTGTCATTCTATGTCTTTCTCCTTAACCTTATGGATGGATTTATTTTTACTATTTTTAATATGCAAGACAAGATCTCAATGCATTTCAAAATAGTTCTACATAATTTTGTTCTTATGACTATGCTGTAGAAAGTCATCACCTCATACTTTTAGTTTGCAATATTTCCTTGCATGTGAAAGATATCTAGAGATTGACACTCTCCATTCTCTTCGGCAGGTCTACTTGTGCGAGAAACTCTCTCTTACTAATGAGATGTACTTTGCCATCACACTTGATAGGAAAACTGCTGGTCCGGTATGCCATTTATCTCAGATATTATTTTACTTTGCTGTTCATTTTATTATTTCTATTAGTGGGCTTTTCTTATGTTATTCAAATAAGTCAGTGCATTGTGGTGACTGAATCAAAGAAGTAATGCACATCATCAGTCTCCTTTCTGAAATGGATGATATATATTGTCAAGTTTTTTTTCTTCTCTTATCCTCATTTCTGATTGTCCATTTCAGCTCATTATTGCTTGCAGCAAGGGAGGAACCAGTATTGAAGATCTTGCAGAGAAGTATCCTGATATGATTATTAAGGTTAAGTTCCCTAATATTATTTTGGGCTCATTGTATGGCTCTGTTGTGTTTCATATTTACATGATACTTCTCCAAATTGTGTTACGTATGTTGAAATTTAATTTATTGGAATGTCAGGTTCCTATTGATGTATTTAAAGGAATCACAGATGAGGATGCAGCTAAAGTTGTTGATGGTCTAGCCCTGAAGGCAGCGGATAGGCAGTCTTCTATAGAACAGATTAAGAAGCTGTATGAACTTTTCTGCAAGTGTGATTGCACATTGCTGGAGGTATGCAGTGAAAAATGGTCCTTATTTTGATGCTTTTATCTTATTATGCTATAATTTGGATGCTTGATGTGGGTAGATAAATCCTCTGGCTGAGACAGCTGACAACAAGCTTGTTGCTGCTGATGCAAAGTTGAACTTTGATGATAATGCTGCATTTAGACAGAAAGAAATATTTGCACTGCGTGATACAACTCAGGAAGACCCCAGGGAGGTATAGAATTGCTCTTCTTTCCCATTGTTCATTCTCTCCTTGTGTCAAGTTTTCTTCTAATGTGTTTTTGCACATTTTTCTTCCTTCTAGACCTTATTTGTGATGAGAACTTGTCTCTTAGCTAGTACTTTTGTTTTTTGGTTATATAATCTCAGCACTCGAATCAATACCTTTACAGGTCGCTGCTGCCAAAGCAGATTTGAACTATATTGGTCTTGATGGAGAGATTGGTTGCATGGTGAATGGAGCAGGATTGGCCATGGCGACCATGGATATTATAAAGTTGCATGGTGGTACGCCTGCCAATTTCCTTGATGTTGGTGGAAGTGCATCAGAGGGGCAGGTATAAATTGGATGGCATTTTAGCGTTACTTGAACGTTTGACCTTCTCTTCTATCCTTAGTACATTGCAAATATTTGTTATCACCTGAATGATATATAATTCCTTGAGATCCATATTAAACCCTGATGCAGTTTTGGCATTTTAGCTTTGCTTTGACACTGCATATCTTATAAAATTTCTATTCTATCCAGGTTGTGGAAGCTTTTAAGATACTGACTTCAGACGATAGAGTGAAGGCAATTCTAGTGAACATTTTTGGGGGCATTATGAAGTGTGACGTGATAGCAAGTGGAATTGTTAATGCTGCTAAACAGGTACATTTTTAGCCTTTTGTAGCTTTATTTGTAACATCGGTTCCTGACAATTTTGGCATATTTTTGTCCCCACAGAATCAGTGTGTTCATGCAATAGTTGTCCTCACCGCTAGGGACTTCTTTATTTCCCTGAAATTGGATGTCTCTGTTTTCAGAAATTTACCTTTTATAGTACAAGGAGATACTTATCTCAACCTTGTTTCTCTGCCTCTTGATATTGCACAGTAATATTGTCACTAATCAATTGTGGATGGTTTTCTTGCAAATATAATTTGGTCACTACATACAAATATACATACCCCAAATGAAGTCTGTTTTGGAGCTGTTTGTATTCCTTGCCATGGATGCTTGATTAGTTTGGTTCTATTTTTTATCATCTTGTCTACGTTCGGCTAGTGGTTGCTGTTAAATAAAAATGTGTTGATAATATTGTAATGTTTTTCTTGTCTGTTTTTTAATTAGATTTGGAGGTACTTCACCATCATGGCCCTTGTTTTCTTATTCATTTTCTTAGCATTTTCAGCATGTTTATTAATGGGGTGTTTGGTTTGAGGAATTACCTCACCTAGAATGGAATGGTCCATCATGGTGTCATCCCATGAATTTTGGTGGATGAAACCATTCCTTCTTATTCCCTCCACCCCAAATTATAATACGTTTTGGCTTTTCTAGATACATACATAGCTTTTGCTATGCACTTAGATATACACTATGGCCTTGTATAGATCCCAAAATTTTTTGGGAAAAATTCCTATAGCACTTTTGTTGTTATTTGGCAAAATTTGTCCAACCATGGACTAACTAGGCTCAAAAGATTCGTCTCGACATTTACAGACAAACTATGCAATTAGTTATTTTTTTACCTACATTTAATGCTCCATGCATGCGTCCAAAGATTCGATGTGACGGGTACTGTGCAAAATTTTTTGGGTCTTTTTGGGAACTAAATAGGGCCTACGTATAGATATATAGTTAAAGCCATGTATCTAGAAAAGCCAAAACGTCTTATAATTTGGAATGGATGGAGTATTAAGCTAGCCATGTGTTTGTGACGGATAAGGTGGTGATGAATCAATCCATTCCATTCCCCAAACCAGAAATTTGAGTGAGAACTGAGAAGTTGGTACCTTGATGGATCACATCATTTGTCAAACTAAACACCTCATAAGTATCATGTTTTTTTATGATATGTGCTATGTTTATCTCAGGTGTTTCCTGTATAGAACATTATTGTTAATTTTCCCACCTGTTGTCAGGTTGACCTGAAGGTTCCTGTTGTTGTTCGGTTGGAAGGCACCAATGTAGACCAAGGAAAGAGGATTCTTAAGGTTAGAGCTGTTGATGATAGTGGTGCATGCTTCTTAGTTTACATGTTCTGACTCTGCTTTGTTGTATGAAAACATACATGTTTATTGGTGATATTTATATTTATCTTTGCAGGAAAGTGGAATGACTTTGATCACTGCAGAAGATCTTGATGATGCGGCAGAGAAAGCTGTAAAAGCATCCGTCAAATAACTATAGTGTGTCAATCCGAAGTTTCTTTTTTTCACTGGTACAAGATGAGCAGTGCTCTTTTACGGATTTCGGATTGGGGCAGAAGTCGTGAACTGCAACTTTTTTGAAGTGGGGTTATTTTGGCCTAGTTTTCCTGTTAAACGTTGCCAGTGCCGAAACTTTGTGGTCACATGTTAATAAACATTTATCGGTGCCATTGGGCAGCTGCTGTTTTGTCAATTGCAAATCAATTTACCTTTTGGTCCAGAGGGCAGAGGCTACTACCCTGGTGGGTAAAAATTTGCTGCCAGGGCCTATGTTGCCAGTTTATTCTGCTGCATGGCCAGTGCCAGTTTATTGTGTTACGTTGCCAGTGCAGGAACGTTGTGATCTCTGTGTTAATAATGATTTCACGCCTTGAATCATAAAAAATCAATATGCTGAATTGTCTTTCAGATATATGTCTTGGCTTAATTTGTTATTTATGGATACTTAAACTGGCGCCCTTCTATCAAACCATGTAGTCCAGAGGCTTTCTTGAATGCCTTTGGCTACATCAGAAAGTGAATGAGCAATCGGGATGAGGGGATTGTAGGGGACAGTGAATGAGCAATCGGGATTGGGAATTGGAATGCAAGGGGGACGTGGGCGATGAGGAGATCTAACGAGGCAATGGCAAGCTATCCACGCTCTCCGTTACAGCGTGGGCGATGAGGAGATCGTATGGGATAGTGGAGGAGCAAACAAGATTGGGAACTCTCCGTTACAGCGTGGGCGATGAGGAGATCGTATGGGATAGTGGAGGAGCAAACAAGATTGGGAATTGGAACGCAAGGGGCTAAGGAGGCAATGGCGCGGTGGGTGGTTCGTTTGGCCCTTAAGGGGCATATTAATCACGCATCAGAGCTTGTCTTTTTAGAAAAAAACATATATTTCCATATGATGTTGAACAAATATATTTGTTATATGAAAGGTGTAGCTTTTGTTAAAATCAATATAAATATTGAATAAAAATGAATTATAAAAATAAAAAATCCCTTCTGATTGCTTCGTACTCCTGCTGCTCGATACGAATATCAATATATATGATTAAAATTGACCTCGGCGCCGTTGGAGAGGGTCCCTTCCACTGCACGCTGGTTGAAGGAGATCGCGTGATAGGTGCCATGGATACCCTGGGCTCGAGGGGCCAGCGACCAGTTCATATCGTCGAAAGCTACCAGGTACCTGCATTCTATAGCGCTGTTCACTTCTCTTATAAGCAGTACTTTTCAGTAAATAAACAGTAAATAAATCAGTGAACAGTACTTTCAGTCGTGGAACCAAGCGAACAGAGCTTGCAATTCATTCGAAGGACGATTGGACCAGTACGTAGCTTGCAAGCCGCAGTTTGTTGGTTTGTCCCTTCGTGCGCACTAGTAAATGTATCTGCTTGCAAGCGGCGGGGACGTCCTCATCCTGCTATTGGCGCGTGGCCGACCGATGAGGATCTGCCTGTCTGGCAACAGTATCGTGGCACTAATAAAATAAACTGGTAGCGTGCCTGGTGCCATTTGACTTGCGACTAAATTTTAGAGCACGTTTAGATTGTAAAAAATTTCAACTCGATGAATAATACCAATTTCGTCTTATTTGACAAATATTGTTCAATCGTGAACCAACTAGGCTCAAAAGATTCATCTCGTGATTTCCAACTAAACTGTGTAATTAGTTATTTTTTTACCTACATTTAATACTCTATGCAAACGGCTAAAAATTGATGTGATGGAGAGAGAGTGAAAAAACTTGGAATTTTGAGGAGAACTAAACAAGGCCTTATTGTTACAATCATGTGAGACGACTGCAAGTGCAAATGCAAGTTGCATGCGCATTCCTGATCTATGCAAATTCCCCCAAATTCCTGCCTCGTTTACATACTCAAATTCACCCCCAAATTCCACTATGAAAAAGAAGATTCTCCATCACATCAAAATGTCGGCACATATATAGAGTACTAAAATAGATGAAATCAAAAACTAATTGCACAGTTTTGTTGTACTTTGCGAGACGAATATTTTAAGCCTAATTAATCAATATTTGGACAATTATTACCAAATAAAAACAAAATTGCTACAGTATGACGGGACATTTACTATGCAAAGTTTGGATCCCAAATTTGGAATCTAAACAAGGCCCTGCTTGTGCTTTCCTGATCTCGTGCAGGCAAATGCATGCAGTTGCGATGCAGTAACTAACACACAAGCTTGTGTTAATATATACTCCTTCCATCCCCAAACAAGATGGAGAGATAGAGAGGAATAGAGATAGTATCGGGAAAATAAAAAGGTGTATTAGAAGAAGAGAAAAGTGCATTGAAAGGTGAAAGTGTCAAGTATTTGGGACAAAGGTTGAATCATATAAATAACATCTTCTATTTCGGAATGGAGTGTCTCAGTAAACATGTTACAACCCTCTTAGCATTCTTAGCCCGTAAATAACTACTAGTAGTATATTCTGGGACAAATTTCTCGTTTGCAGGTTATTTATGCAGCTACCCATCGACTTCGTTCTTGGGATATCCTCCAGCGGTCGGATATGCAGGGTATAGTTGTAGTGTGGATATCCTCCAGCGGTCGGATATGCAGGGTATAGTTGTAGTGGTCTCGCAGTAGTTGGAGCAGGTGGCGAAGGTCTTCTTTTCCCAGGCGTTTGGATGGCGGTCTAGTCTACGGATTGATTGTCATTAGTTGTTGCTTTTTCGTTTCAATTTATGTTGTGTGCCTCTTAGTCAGGCAGAGGCTAGGAGTGTTTCAAAGTTTGTGTATCAACTCGATGTACTGCTCTTTGGTTTAATAAAAGCTTTCGTTTTCAAAAAAAATTGTGAAAAATTATGAACATTAAAACTAGTTACTCCATTCGTTCCAAATCATAAGTCCGTGTTTGGATCCCTCCAGATTTTGCCGGTTTTTAAGAATTTGGCTTTTGGAAAATGGTTGGAACCCAACAAACCAGTTTTTGCTACCAGTTTTTGTCAGATTCTTAAAAACCAGGAGGCTATTGATACCCAACTTTTACCAGTTTCTTGTGACCCATAAAGCAATAAGTGAAGTCAGATTTTAAAAACTTGGAGGTCTAAACACCCCACCAGTTTTTGCACATAATCCAGATTTTAGAAACTAAAGGCAAAATCTAGTTTTTAAGAATCCGAAATTTACCCATACATGGTCCAAGTCATTCCAACTTTCTTGAATAGTTATAAAGAGATTTACATAGACATATGACATCATATAAGTATAAATATAACAAGTGGAGAGGACCACCGGAGCAAAACTCAAAGAGATAAATCTGTTTCGTTTCCATTTCTTCTTATTATCCACCACACGAATAGTGAATCACTGTTGAGCTATTCTGCAGCAATTCCACGAGAACAATACGGAAATCGTGCGTGACACGAGGGCGGTATCACTAGATCTTTTCAGGAACCGGGCCGCGCCTGAGCGACTCGGCGATGCCCGTGGCGAGGCAGTAGGCCACGGACTGGATGGTGACCATGGGGTTGACGCCGACGGCGCTGGGCAGGACGCTGGCGTCGCACACGTACAGGCTCTCGGCCTCCCAGCTCTCGCCGCGCGCGTCCACGGCGCCGTCCCGGGCCGTGGCGCCCATCCGGCAGCTGCCCATCTGGTGCGCCGTGCAGCACAGGCTCCACGCCTCGGCCTTCGACTGGGGCCCGCGCACCACGTCCACGCCGTCCAGGAACTCCTCCAGCGCGGCCTCCGTGGCGCCCCTGCACGCGAACCGCTGCCCGTCGCTGCGGTGGGTGCCGATCTCCGCCGCGCCCGCCGCGGCCAGGATGCGCAGCGCGCGGCGCAGGCCCTCGCGCATGTTCTCCCCATCCGTGGCGTCCAGGTGGTACTCCACCCGCCGCTCGCCGTGCACGGTGCCGGAACCGCGGTCCCTCACCAGGGAGAAGAGGTGCACCGTGCGGCCGTACCTGAGCATCCGCTCCTTCATGTCGCTCCCGGACACCCAGGGGAACAGCGTCCCCGCGCTGGCCACGCCCATCGCCGGCGTCTCGAGGATGGCGCGGTCCGGCGCGCCCGGAGCGCCTTCCACCTTGTGCAGGGACGTGATGATGCCGCCCTCGTACATCTTGCCCTTGAGGTCCGGCATGGTGTCCGGGAAGTAGCCCCACACCTGGGCCGTCGGGTGGAGATGGAGGTTCTTGCCGATGTGCCGGTTGCTGAGCCCGCTCCCGCGCAGCAGCACCGGCGTCAGAAGCGACCCGCACGCCGAGACGGTCGCCCTGGCGCGCACCTCCAGCGTCCTCGTGATCGCCGGGTTGGTGCTCCTCGCCACCACGCCGACGCATCGCTTCGCCCTACCGTCCGCACGACCAGTGACCGTAGGCTCCAGCAGCAGCTTCTCGGCCTTGCACCCCGTCAGGATCACCGCGCCGCGGCTCACCGCGTCGACCAGCCACGTACGGTCCGTGCCGCGCTTGTCGCCAGTGCGGCAGCCGTAACCACAGCTGCCGCAGTAGTGCCCCTCCGACGAGTTCCTCGACACCGACTCCACCTTGTACCCGAGCTTCTCGCACCCTTTGCGGAGGACCTTGTTCTGGAGCCCCTCCTCCGCGCATCCTGCCGTCACGCCGAGCCGCTCGAACACCTTGTCCATGGCGGCGGCGTACTCGTCGGTGCCAAACAATAGGAGCCCCTGGTCGCGCGCCCACTCCCCGCGAACGTTGTCGGGGGTCTTGATGCAAGCTGACCAGTTCACCGCCGTGCCGCCGCCGACCGTCGAGCCTGCCAGGAGTACCGCGCTGCCGTTGAGCGTGCTGATGGACCCTCCGCCCTCGTAGAGATGCTCTATCGACGGCGCCTCGATGGCCGTGTAATCCCGCGCCGTGAAGTAGTTTCCTTTTTCCATGACGACCACCTTGTGCCCCGCCCCCGCGAGCACCGCTGCCGCCACACCCCCGCCGCAGCCGGAACCGACGATGACAACGTCGCACTCGACCCTGCACACGTTCTGCGCCGAGTCATCGGCCACCGTGAGGCCCTTCGCCACTAGCAACGCCGGCAGAGACGCGTCGGTCTCCTTGGTCGTCTCCACGACGCCGTCGTCGAGGGGACGCTTCTCGGGACGCTCTGATTCCGCCGGCGCCGGCTCGTCGTCGGCCAGGGGCGGGCTGTACCCGATCGCGCGCCAGTGCGGATTCTTTGAGTTTTCATCGGTCTGCATGGCAAGTACACACACAACATGGAGCATAAAGGATTCAGACAAAAAAAAAAACCAAGAGGAAAAAACAACATGGAACATGAACCTATACGCGTCCTTGTCAGGGTTCGCTGATCAGTTGATATCATGATTGATCTTACAATTCTTGCTTGCGTTCACTAATAGCGATCTTCAGACAGTTATAACATGTTCCTTTCCAATTTGTGATTGGAAGCCACTGTGTTTCTACCGCGGCGCCGGCGGACCACTAGAATGATTGGAAGCTGCAGGCTTACCCAGGAGTAGAAGACGTAGAGGCAGAAGACCTTGGTGATGAGGAAGAACATGCGCAGCGGCGGGAGCAGGGTCTGCCGGCTCCAGCGCCGGAGCGCGGCCTCCCGCTGCTCCAGGGGCAGCTCGTCGAACCGGCGCACGAACGGGAACCGCCACGACAGGCACCGGGCCCCGCACAGCCCCAGCGAGCCGAGCCGCGTGCCCAGCAGCCACAGCACCGTGCGCACCAGCGCCAGCGCCTCGGGGAGGCACTTGCGCGACATCCGCTCGGCCACCTCGCCGGGCACGGGAGAGTCGGCGGCCGAGGCGAGGAGGAACTCCTCCACGACCTTGTTGCCGCCGTCGCCCCTGCCGCGGCCGCCGTCCTCCTGCTGCTGGTGACCTTTCCGGCGGTCCGGCGGCAGGGACGGCACCAGCGCGCCGCAGATGGCGGTGAGCGCGGCCATCTGGGACGCCGAGAACCCGTGGGTGTACCGCTCCCTCTTCACGCCTCCTCCCCTCAGGAGAGGGTGTCCCTGTCCCCGCTTGTTGCCCGCGCCCATGGCGGCCTCCTGGATCCTGGAGGCGAGTGTGTGGCGTTGTACTGGACCAGTGGTTCACGTGGTGCGGCCGTGCGGGCGGAGAGTCCTCTCTAATGGAATCGTGGGCTGTGGCTGAGCCCGAGGGAAGTGGACAAGCACGGTGGAGGCATCGAGGCTTTATAATAGCACATCGTGGAGGTTCAGGTCACCTCTTGCAGCCGACGCTGCCTCTACGGCTCTATGGCCTGAGTCTAGTGTCTACTGTCTGGATATGTTAGTTTGTTAGTAGCATTGATTAAACAATAGCAACTTGATATAGACTTACAGAGTACTTTCTCTAATCGAAACACTTCTCGTCTGACGGCAGCTAACAATTCTGCTGCCGGCCCAACCAGTTCTGACCTGCCTTGCCACCCTGATGGCGACCTCATCTGGCACGGGCGCACGGCTGGCCCCCGCCCGCCGGCTTCGAGACCATGTGTGTTGGGAGCTACAAACGAGATATAATGCACAATCTTTAAAAATAACCACCATACAAAATCTTCAAACCAAGCCAAGCCAGCCAATACATAAATCTTACTCTTTTATTGTTTTGCCGCGACTTAACAGTCAGTTGGGAAAGGTGGGGGTTTTTTTACCCTTTCTTTTTCCTCACCAATGGCTATCTCGAGCATTCACTCTCACCAGCAACCAGTCAAGCCTCTCCAACTCCACTGAAGGCCCCAAGCTTCCCTTTTTTTTTATAGCATGAGCTCTCCCCTTTGATTCCCTTAAGATTCTTTGAGAGATTGAGCCTCCGAACTCCATTAGAGAGCCTGTCAACCTAAACTTCAACTCCTATAGCACTAGGTTTGCTTTCAAGCTAGTGGATAATGTTCATTACTCTTGGAGCAAGAGATCCTAGCCAGCTAGGTGTCGCCCGTTGAAGCTCCCAATTCTTGTCGGTGCTTCGGGATATTTGTAATCACCTACATCTAGTAAGAACTCTCATATCAAGAGACTTGTGCTCTTGACTTGAGAAGAGGATAGGGCTTGCAAAACCCAAGTCTTGGTGGCTTCCTCGACAACGTGGAGGTAGGCAAGCCTTAGTGGCGAGCTGAACCACGGGATAAATCCTTTGTTTCTTATGTTCTTGCTATTGTATTGTGCCCTTTACTAGTTTGTGTTGGTGAATTAGGGTTTCCTCCGGATGTACTTGTCCCTTAGCTTTTGATCTTGTTCAAGTGGTAAAATAGGCTCTACACTACCTTAGGAACATCAGTAATTTACTCGATCTACTTTCCATTGCATAGAATTTGAATTGTGTACACGAGCTGCTTTGACATGCGACACCGCAACAGTTTTGCCCGGCACTACCGCGTCACGGTAGTGTTGCGCGAAAGTGCAACAGTGCCGCACCTGTTACATACTAACAACAACAATCGAGTTTTGTTTTAACAGGCCTATTCACCCCCTCTAGGCTTGCTAGATCCTTTTCAACAAGTGAGGGGAGTGAGTTGAGCTCTATGTATGCAAGAGTATCAACCAAGTATGCCAAGATAGGTAAAATGGTTGAACTCCCCTCTATTGATAAGCCCTCTCTAGAAACTAGCTGTTGGGCTCTCAAAGCAATTTCTGGAGCGTCACTGGAAAAGTCCGATGACCACGAGAGAAACCCCATAGGACAAAGCATTAGTGAAGATCAACGGTCTAGATTTGATCTTCACCTAACTATGCCAACCCTTTTCTCGATGCTTGAAGAGGGATCACCATCGGGAGATCCCGGTGGCTCCCTAACACCGTTGACAACGATGTAGTCAACCGTTGGAACTTCAAAGGTCATTCTCCAGTGACTCAGATAAATCTAGTGGGGCCCAAAACCTTACTGTTCATCCACCTGAGAGCTCCAGGGGGTCACACAAAAAGTCCAGTGCCCCGCCATCGGAGAAAGTGGTCCACGTTCAAAATCTCCCATGCACTCCATGTATCGCGTCCACCAGTGGATAGCATTCTCCAATGCCGCATGGGTTGAGGCACCGGATAAATTCAATAACTCCCCCAAGAGCAGATTAAGTCAGTTTACTCATAGGGCTAGGCCTTAGATTATTCTTCGGTGCCCAAATCGCAAATAGAACACCATCACCTTAGACACTGACTTAACTTTTCAAAAACATTTTTCAAAGCATTTTTACTTGCTTCCTCATCATGTCACTAGGTCTCATGCATATGCAAAGTTAGACAACACATAGTGGCACTAGATAATCACAATCACATTAGAGTTTCTCTCTTAATAGAATGATATCTATCCTAAATCTGACCATGGACTCTATTGCACCTCGACCGCTAAAATGGAAACCCCTACCTTATACCTTTTCCTTCGGACTTGCTTCCATTTCCTTTCTCTTCTCTTTTTTTTCCATGTCGAGCACCGGATCAACTTGGACATCACCATCATCTCCATGGTAGCCACTCTTGGGTGTGGACATAACCTAGCTTATACAACACTTAAGCATGCATAAGTCCGTTAGTTGTCCCTCAATTACCAAAACCAAACTAGGGCTTCCAAACCCTTGGCTTACCATCAACTACAAGCTTCGCACAATTCACTTGAGATCCCTTCACTAGGTACTTAGGGACAGTTTGGTAGGATTCTGGCTCCTCCTAAATGGGATTTGACTTTGGCTCCTCTAGTGGATCTAAAGCCTGCAACTAAATGTGTACATAAGAAAAAGAGGAACTATACATAAGCTAAAAAGTCTGATCTAGTCACATACATACTAACACCCCCAAATCCTAGCACATTCATGCAAGTGAATCAAATCAATCCAATGATAAGGAGATAACTTCTAGCAACATTTTCCACATCTTTGTTGCTCAAATCGATGAAGGAATGGGCATATCTATGGCTGGAACTGCTGGGGTGGAGCCATGGGTGGGTGGCTAGAGATCAAATTAGAGAAGTGGGAGGGGAGGAAGAAGAAGGATGAGTGTCACCACGACGGATTTATAGAGCCAAGTCGCACCATGGTACTTGGCATGGCTCATTCATGCCATGTGAATTGGTGCAACTCAGTTGCACCATTGCATGCTTTTATTGAAAAGTGGCTTCTGCCGAGTTTTTCTCTTGTATTTCCTATTTAGAACTCGGTAATCTTATGGTAGTTATATGGCAAAATTTTCTACGGGACACTGAAAGTGACCTCTCTTTGCTATTAGACACTGAAAATGGAGCAGTTTGTTTGTGGACACTTTGGTTGTTATCAAATTTGCTCCTAGACACTGCACCGAATAAAATATTAATTTCTTGCTCCTAAGGAGAGGGAATAGTGGTGAAATGTCATTTTTGCCCCCTTTGTTCTTCCCTCCCCCTTTCTGTTCTTTCTCCACTTTTATGACCAGGTAGCAGGGAAGCAGGTCGGATGTGCAGGCGTGCCAGTCATATTAAGAGTATGAGACCGCACCGTCTCCACGGCCTCTGGGCATGGCCACGATAGTCTGCTTTGTTAGCCCCGTCTGATATTATTTTATGGCTCAGATCACCTTGTTCCTATTTGTCGCTATGAGTTTTTTCTTCTCATGATTGGACTGAAGGGAGAACAGGTTTTGTAACATGCATGTTGTTGGCTGAACCTTTTATATATTATATGCATGCTCTACACATGGAGAAAACACAAGGACAGAAAAATCTAGTTTTATATATTATATTCATGTATACGTATGGTGAAAAACTGACACCCATCGCAATGGCAGACTAGCTTTTCTGCATCGGCCACGGCAAACGGCCAGTAGAAACCTGCTCGGAAAGCTTTGCCGACCAGGGTCCGAGAAGCGGCGTGATTGCCACAAGTACCACTATGAATTTCATGGAGCAGTTGAATACCTGCTTCTGGAGTGATACACTTCATCAGAACTTCCTCCTTTGCATTTTTGCGCATCAGGACGCCATCGACCAGTATGTACTGCTTACTGTGGCGCATAAGCCGCTCGTTCTCTGTTCGATCAGCATAACCGGTCCCATCCTGCAAAAACTTGATAAAAGGTACTCTCTAATCGTCAGCGTTAGTGGTCGGAGGTATTGCAGGTGTTGTCGGAGAGGATTCCGTAGTGCTCGGAGGGGGAATCGTAGCCACCAGAAGCTGGTCTGGAGGCTTCTCGACCACCTGATCTGCTTCTTCCTCGATGGACGGTTTAACAAGGTCTTGGACAAACACGCCATGTGGAACTTGAGCTCGAGATGACCCTAACTTAGACAACTCATCAGCTGCTTGATTTTTGTCCCGGACCACATGTGTGTACTCGATGCCATAGAATTTGCCTTCCAACTTTCTGATTTCTTTGCAATAAGCATCCATCTTCTCGCTAGTCGTGTCCCAATCTTTGTTAAGCTGGTTAATGACTAGGGCCGAATCGCTATAGACATAGAGACGTTTCACACCATGCTCAACCGCAATCTGCATGCCATGGAGGTAGGCCTCGTATTCTGCAGCGTTGTTAGATGCAGGGAAATAAATTCTGAGGACTTAGCGGAGCTGTTCATTGGTTGGTGAGATAAAAGAGTACACTTGCGCCTGCACCATCGATGTTCAGAGAGCCATCCAAATACATCTTCTAGTATTCGATTGGCCCCTGATCGGGAGGTGCGCTAAGGTCCGTTCATTCGACGATAAAGTCCACCAGAGCCTGAGACTTGATGGACGTGCGACCCTGGAACTCGATTGAATAAGGGCATAATTCCATTGCCCACTTGACGATGCGTCCGTTAGCGTCCTTATTTCGAATTATGTCTCCCAATGGGAAATTAGTCTTGACCACCACCCGATATCCGTCGAAGTAGTGTTTTAACTTTTGGGATGTAATCAGGATGGCGTAGATCTGCTTTTAAACTTGCGGGTACCTGGCTTTGGATTCATTGAGCACCTCGCTAATGAAGTAAATAGGGCGCTGGACTTTGTACACGTGGCCGGGTTCATCACGCTCGACCACGATGACTGTGGAGACCACGCGATCGGTGACCGCAATGTAGAGAAGAAGAACGTCGTCTTTCTGAGGGGCTGTAAGGATTGGAGGAGAGATTAAGAACTCTTTGAGCTGCGTGAAGGCAACGTCAGCCTCTTTCGACCTGATGAACTTCTCGGAAGCCTTGAGCAGCTTAAAGAAAGGCGGGCCTTTTTCGCCTAGTCGTGAGATGAAACGGCTTAAGGCGGCCATGCATCCAGTGAGCTTCTGGATATCCTTGATGTTTTTGGGTGGTTGCATGTCCAGAATGGCCTTTACCTTTGTCGGGTTGGGGCGTATGCCATCGTGGCTGACTACGTTGCCCAATAATATACCAGATGGGACTCCAAAGATACACTTCTTTGGATTAAGCTTCCATTGGTACTTATTGAGAGCCATGAAGGTACGCTGGAGATTGTCGACTAGGGTGTGAGCCTCCCTGGTTTTCATGACCACATCATCGACATAGGCTTCGACTAGATCATCCTCGATCTCATCAGCAAGGCATTGCTGGATAGCACACTGGTATGTAGCCCCCGCGTTCTTGAGCCCGAACGACATAGTCGTGTAGCAATAGGCGCCGAATGGTGTAATAAAGGTGTTGACATCGTTTTTAGCACGTGTCAAGATGATCAGGAAGGGCTAATCAGCAGAGGAAAGATTACTGTGTAGATTGATAGCCGATAAAAATGAGCTTGCTTATGAGTGGTGGCAGCGTATGGATTCAAATTGAAGTGTTGCCGATAAGGTTAAGGGTATTATTGCCGATGCCGATGAAAGAGAGTTTAAAGCTTGCTGCCGATGAAACAGGGAGTGATGCCGGTGAGAGGAGACTTGAAGACTGCTGCCGATGAAACAGGGAGTGTACCGATGGAAGGAACTTGAAGGCTGCTGCTGATGGAACAGGGATTGTGCCAATGAAAAGGAGGTCGATGAGAATACCATCGTGACTAAGGCGGACTATGGAATAAGATAGGAGTTAATTTTCTTGTATACGTTTATTAGAGTCTGAGTTGTGTCAAAGTTATGGGTTTCCATAGATTTGGATTTAGTGTCCTAGTCGTATTTGGTTACGTTTCTGTAGATCAGGATATAAATATAGGGTGAAGGGCAATGTAATAGGGGATCAATCAATATATCAAAAAACAGCTTTTACTCTTATTTACATCTACTTTCGGCGACTTCGTCAATTTGCATATTTTTCCTTTTTACGAGTTCTCATCGATTCGGCGAGTTGCATTGCTCTAGTGCAATCTTCGACGATCCTCGAGTTCCGCGTGAGTACCTCTTGGCCGTGACTTCCGGGCATATCGCTGTTGTCAGGACCAAAGTGCTTGTATCTTTCATCCTTGTCGATTAACAGGTCAAATCGACTGGCACGCTTTGGATATCGATTTCGAGTATTAGCCCTTTGTGTTTGCAGATCTACTTTTGCATCAACACATCTTTTGGCACGCCCGGTGGGACAGATCTAGTCAATATGCTTAATCCTGAGATCGATGCGGGGAACATCATCGCAGTAACAGAAGAAGATCTTAAGGAAGATCAGAAGCAGGCTATGGAGAGGGCTATAGAAGAATACAGACAGCTCTGCTTGAAGTCGTTCAGTTTGAACAAAAGTGGATAAGTCATCCAGAAGCAAGACTTGCCGTTGCCTCGGCAAGTTACCTTTGATTCTAATCCGGGTAAACTTCAAGAGATGGTTAATTCTGCAGTGAATCATGCTTTAATTAATCACTCCAATGTGTTGTCCAATACTGTTCATAATGCTGTGATTCAAACTTTCAAAGAAGGGCAAGCATTACCTCATTACGTTGGGCCTGCTTATCATCAACCAGAATCAGCATCTGCTATTGCTCCATCGGCTCCCCCGGCCGTTGTGGGTACAGAGATTTCTTCTCCTCCAGTATCAGTAGGTTTATCTAATGTACAGTCTACACCGATACGTCTGGATTCAGCATTATCAGGACGAGTTCAGCTTAATACAGATCTATCAGCATCGGCTTTATCAGGTCCTGTACCACAGAATAATCAGACTCCTGCTAATTGGTGGGGATATGGTATGCCTCCAGAGCCATCTGTTTTTAACCATGGATCACCTCAAGTGTTTGATGCAACGGGAAAAGCTCCTATGCCATCGGCCGATTCACCGATAGCTCAAGTACCTCAATATACTACAACAACTACTGTGCAACCAGCTTTAGGAGGTTTCCAGGTGTCTTTGGGTCAAACATCTAATTCAAGTCCATCGGCAAATTTGTTACCGATGCAACAGAAGGCTCCTATCGTAAGTCAACCTGGAGTCTAGGTTTTACCTCAAGTTAGTTGTAATTATCCAGCAATGCCAACAAGTTACCAACCATCGGCAAATTTTGTACCGATAAACGCTAATAATTGGCCAGGGCAGTTTACCTCTCAACATACAGTTCAGCCAAATCAGCAAGTTGCAGGTATTCATCAAAGTCATATGCATGCTAGTTTTCAGAATCAAGCATCGGCAGCTCAGCCGATGAACCCTTTTCAGCAGGTTAATGGACCATAGATAGTGGCAAATATGTCAATTGCTGGAGATCGTGGGCCACAAAGATATGCAGAAGGGTATCAGCAAATACCTTTGGTGGAAATTCAATCATGTCGTCAACAAGAAGTTGATGCTTTTTGGGCCGATAAAATAGCGAAAATTATGAAGGATCAGTTTGGGATCAAGCCCAAAGTTAATACCTATTCTTATCGGACTCCGTATCCTCCGGCATATGATTTAATTTCTCTCCCAAATCGTTACAAGGTGCCAGATTTCACTAAGTTTTCTGGGCAAGACGATACATCAACCATGGAGCATGTTAATCGTTTTATTATTCAATGTGGAGAGGCAGCTTATAGAGATGGATTGAGAGTTCATTTGTTTTCATCATCTCTATCTGGATCAGCATTTACATGGTTTATTTCACTACCGCCAAATTCTATTATTACTTGGGCTGATCTGGAAAAGCAATTTCATAAGTATTTCTTTGCTGGAGTTCATGAAAAGAAGCTTACCGATTTGGTAAAGATGAAACAGCGCAATGATGAATCGGTAGAAGGCTTTGTGCAAAGGCTACGAGATGTAAAGAACAAATGTTATAGCCTGGTGTTGGATGATCGGCAGCTTGCCGATTTGGCCTTTCAGGGATTGTTGCCACACCTTAAGGACATATATGCTTCTTAGGAGTTCGAAAGCCTAAGTCATTTAGTTCAAAGGATTTCTGATCAAGACACTAGGGTTTTTGAACCTAAAAGAAATTGGAACAAGAAAGTTTCATTTGTTGAAGAGGTAGAAGATTCTGATTCAGATGAAGAACCAGTTATCGGTTTGGCTGAGTGGGTTAAGAATAAGAAGCCGATATCTTGTCCCTTTGGTCACAAAGAGCCAGAAAAGTTTACTTTTGACGTCACCAAAGCTGATAAGATATTTAATCTTTTGCTTCAAGAGGGCCAGATTAAGTTGTCACCTAATCATGTGATCCCATCGGCAGAAGAGTTGAAGCATATGCTGTATTGCAAATGGCATAATGCAACTTCACACAGTACAAATGAGTGCAAAGTATTTAGACAACAATTACAGTTAGCTATTGAGTCTGGGAGAATAAAATTTAGCAATTCCAAGATTCAAAAGCCGATGAAAATTGATCAACATCCTTTTCCAGCAAATATGTTGGATGCTGAGGGTAAAATTAAGGTGTTGACATCGGAAGCTGCTGAAAAGAATGCATCAGTAGATACCCAACATCGGATAACTACCGATGATGCAAAAGGCAAGGGGTTATTGACAGAAAGTGGTAGTTCTGGAAAGCCTCCTCGATCTGGCATCGTGATTACTCATCGAAGACAACAGGAAGGTGTGGCAGAATCGCCTAATCTAATGCCCTCCCAAGAGTACTCGCCTTCCGTTAGACACTAAGTACCCAAGGGAGAACACTAAACTAAGTGATTCCGTCGAGCACACCGCAAGGGAGAACTCGAAGATCCACATTTTTACATCAGGATCACAAATGAGAGAGTAAAGCTTACAACATCCTTACCATTTCTTACATCCATTTTTAGTACAACATCAGAGTAATTCATTATGTAATTATAACAGCGGAATAGAAACATTATCAGAGTTCAGCGGAAATGAAACCATTTAATGACAAGTTAACATTTACATGAAGAACGTTTAAAAAGCATGAAATGATAACAGATTAATAGTATTTTTCTTGTAAAATTTTTGGTGAGAGTTTCAATAAATAACTCTACTCCGCATCGCAAAGGAAATCCTCGCTGAGCCCACCAGGAGGTTTCCACACACAAGTGTCAGCTCCTCAGCACCTGTCACCTGCAACAGGGTAGAACAAACCCTGAGTACTCGATTGTACTCCGCAAGTCTTACCCGTCAGGAGGAAAGAAAAAGACTCCAAGGATTATGCAAGGCTTTCTGGCTTGTGGGTTTTCTGTTTGCAAGAAGCAGCGCTAAAGTGTGTCCTTAATTTCTTACTTTTAATAGCCGTATTTTATTTCATATCTAACCTTCTAAGTAAGCACCTAGTCTATAATCAAGCAGGGTTGAGCAAACATAAACCATTTCTTTCTCTTTCAACTGTCAGTTCTTCTACGATGCCAGAGCGTAGTCAAGCCGTACCGTCACGCAGAAACGGCGATTCGCGAATCAATGTGCCCAGCTGGGTGCCCCGAAAACACACGCCTTGCTTGTACCCCGGGCACAAGCAAGACCAACCCGTTCCACTCCTGTCAAGGGGTCCAGGTCCCCGTCCAAGCTCGGACTCTAAGCCCCCAACACTGCAGGCCCGGCCTCAGTATGGTGCTTAGACCTCCTCAACCCAATATATATAACCACCCTAAAAAGCCGGTCCGGAAAGAGCCGGAACCCACGACAGGAGAGAAACAGGTCTTCCTAGCCCCCATCCGCTAGTATATGCTCAGGACAATAAATCTGTGACTTGACCAGGGTCCAATGCAACGAACGGTCCTTAATTGACACAGGCGGAACAAATGCAACCAGAGCCCCGCTCTGTTGCCCAACCAGGTCCAAGTCCATCCAACCCGTTCCGCCCGGTCTCCAATTATCCATATACCTTTATATTTCATGTGATGGTAACATGATAATAGTAACAATGTTATAATTCCTATCTCTCGCGAGTGACAGGCAATCACTCGACTTCTACCGGAGTCCTGTAGAATAGCATTCTACACGATCCTGTCATACTAGTAAGACTCATGGGATCAAGATATATATGCAAGTGGGTTTCATTCAACTCCTTAAAACTTAATGCACAAGCATAAAATAAAGTGCAGAATAATAGGGGTTATGCACCGGGGCTTGCCTGGGTAAGCTATAACCAAGTTAGCATTTCATCAAGGTGGCACGATCCTCCGGACACCATCCTTTTTGCTGCCTCCGGGTGACTCCACGATCCAACGTCGTCCCTATATGATATGCAATGTGATGCAACGGAAATGTAAATAATCGATGGCAAACGCGACGCTCAAAAATATGTCTACGCTTCTCAAGCTACGCGCGAGCGCGGATGGCTAACGTACTCGGCTACACACCCACGACATCGGAGGAGACATTATTTCCCACCCAATGCTTTGTTATACAAACCGAGGTGTTGCTTTATCATTTTATCGATTAAATACATATTTAAACTAGAGCTCATTAGCTATCTAGCAAGCTGATTATTTTGGGACTACAAAATTTACAGAGAGTAGATAATGATATTAGGAGTTTACTGTAACATTTTTAGAGTCAACACTTTTACCATTTCTTACAAAAATTCTCACAAGTTTATTCTTAGCAATATTAAGCATTTTAGAATAATTAGCGAACTCTAAAAACATTATACAACTATGTGGACAAAAACATACTAACAGTTGGAGCATGATTTTAGGAACCTAACAAAATTGGTTTCATAATTTTTTTTTGGACTTCTACACCCTCTCACTTTGAATTTACAAGTTCAAGACATTAATAGAAAAAGAAAACTACTTGATATGCTGAAAAACAAAAATGAAAAGGGCCGGCGCCAGCCATCGGCCCAAAGACCCGACGCGGGGCGCGGCTGAGCGTAGCAAACCGGCCCAGCTAGCAGCCCAGGCGGGGAGCCCGTGAGCACGCCCGCGCAATCATTTTTGCAAAACAGCCCCTAGACTAGTGAGTTACTAAGCCGCGCCATCGAGCACTGTTGCAAAAGAGTAGAGGTTCGCGTTTAAACCCTTGAAGTGCCTCATCTTCTCAAATGGGCAGTCCCCGGCGCCCCTGCGTATGACGACGCGGCACCGGGCGGCACCGGGCGATTGTGCCGGCCAACCGGAGGTCGCGAAGGTGCACCAAGAGGGCCGACGTCCACCTCTGGGCCAACGCGCAAAAGCGAGAAGCGACAAGGAGTTGCACGGTGCACTACCGAAAGCTGTCCATGGCGGCGGCGGGACCATGCGACGGCGCTCCTACCCCGGTGACCTAGGGTCCGCACGAGACGGTTGAGGTGGCGGAAAAGCATCCAGGACTCACCACGGACCGGGCTGCGGTGACGGTTGAGTCGGAGGGGTTTCGAGCCGAGCTGGCCACGTGCGCCAGGTCGAAGTGGCGGTGCTCCAGCACGGACAAGGTGGCGTCAGCTCGTCGCCGGTGGGGTCCCTGTTCAAAACAAGACGAGCACCGGAAAGGGGGTACCAGGGCGGCTCTGCGGGTACAAGTAATTGGAAAACCAACGACTCTACGTGCCCTACCTCCGAACGTCGGTGCGGCGGCGCCTTAAGACCGGCGGCGAGGGAAAGCCAAAATTGGCTGGCAACCAAGCTCGACTGCGGCTAAGAGCGCATCAGCCCGCTAGCTAGCTTCCTATTCCACGCACCGACGCGAGGAATCGGGCGAAAATGCCCTGGGCGAGTGGTTAGGAAGGGAGGGAGCGGCGCACGCTCCCCGGCTCGCCACGGGGAGTGGCCAAAGCGGCGCGCGAGTAGGCAGCCGCGTGAGAGAGAAAGACTGAGAGAGGGAGGGTGAATGAGGGGTCGTGCTCGCTGGCCTCCTCCTAAAGCCAGGCGCAGCAGACCGTGCGGCGGGGGCAGCACGCGACGTTCGCCAAGGCAGAGATACAGAGGGCGAGGACGCCTCAGCGCGCAGCACAGGACGCAACGCGATTAAGGGGACGAGGACAAGCTGGGGCGGTCTCGTCATGCCGGCCAACGGGGGCAACGAGGCAGGGGCATCACCTCGGCCCTGTGTCCAAGTCAACTACCGGACGCGCGGGGCTCACCGAAGGCGTCGGTAGCGCAGCACGCGGCGGCCTTCCTCGGCGCGAAGCGGGACAGCGGGGCAGCGGCACAGAGCGGTGCAGCGAAGAACAGCAGCGTCGGATGGCCGAGCCCGGGCCGGATAACACCTCGGCGCGGGCGGCCGCAGCTGGCCAAAGCGACACGCCAGGCCGGCCAGCACGCAACCAGCGGCCACGGCCACCCAGCGCACGGCAGCCGCACGCTAAGGGCGTGGTGACCACGGCCAACGGCCAAACCGGTAGGTTACCAAACGTTTTGACGAATTTAAAAGATGACCAAAACGAGAACCAAACCTGCCAACGCTCGCACCAACGCCAAGTTCTCACTTCGATCCAACCCGCTAAGCAAGAACACGAATTTAGGTTTTAAACATTTTTGTTAGAATTCGAATGCCAAAATGGCATTGCCTAGCGTCGGTTCCAAGTTAGACGAGGTCTAGAGTCGAGGTCGGATGAAAATTATGAATTCGATCGTTGAGTTTACGAGTCACTAGTCAATGATATTTATGTTCAAAAATGAAAGTTGTATTTTTCATCTACACAACTCGCGCATAAACTTTACTTAAGCGCAAAACCCAAGTTACGTTTTATTTTTGTTATAGAAAATTGTCTTTCAAGCCAAATGATTAAAGCGACCTATCGTTCTATTTTACTAAGGTCTCATGCGCATGTTTTTCAAGTAACCAATTAACCGACATTATCCTTTTATCATTTACGCGAGGTAAAAGATTTTTAAGAAAAACCCGAGAATTTGCTTACTTAGGTTCTTTAGACCCTAATCGAGGTGCTAAGCAAGCGTATAACACCAGGGGTGTTACAACCAACCCCCCTTAAAAGAATCTCGTCCCGAGATTCGGGGCCAGAATCAGAAAAGGGGAAACACGATTTCACTTCTTAGATCGGAGATTACAAAAGGTGATTACATAGCTTCGAAAACTACAACCCTCGGGGATCTAGAGGCTTCGCGGCTAAGAACAACTGATACAACTCACAACCTCTCTAGAAAACGACGAAGGCGGGGACAGTGAAAGAGCAGAAGGAAAACGATTATCCAGAACATGGCGTAGGCCCAGCAGAGCCAGAAACAAGAGACCGAGAACTCGAACATCGCGAACCCTGAAACCTAACTACCCAGAGATGAACTTGAACTTCTTTGCTGGAAACTAGATCACTTCTGATGTGCTACACCTACATCTCCAGCTGGCGACCCTAGATCAGCGAGCAAAGGCTGGATCTCGTAGCCCTGCCTCCAACCACTTCCTTCCCAACTGCTTCCGAGCTCCTTCCACCTGAGCACGGACGGAGAAGATCGATTTGTGAGACCCTATTCCCGGTCTAGAGGTGGAATAGAGGAGAAGCAAACAAGGTGGCATTTATAGACTGGTGGACGGAGGTGGTG
Organism: Saccharum hybrid cultivar R570; assembly: GCA_038087645.1. NCBI lineage: Eukaryota > Viridiplantae > Streptophyta > Magnoliopsida > Poales > Poaceae > Saccharum > Saccharum hybrid cultivar. The sequence goes on from JAQSUU010000198.1 coordinate 8,327,076, forward strand.
GCGCAGCGCACCGAAAACGGAGGTGGCGAGGAGGGAAGGGCGCTAGTGGGACACGAGGTGGGGAACAACAGCGCCATGGTGCGCTCCCTATGCGAGCTTGAGCGGGGGAAAAGGAGAAAGGACGGGATGGGGTTCGCTCGGCAAGGAGGCGTGCGAGCGACACACCAGCGAGAAAAGAAACGAGGGGGGGGGGGGTCCGGCATGGGAACGAGGGTGAAAATCGAGAGCCGACAAGTGTGCCGGGGAAAGAGGGGTGTACAGTGCAAGGGCGAGGCGAGTGCGGCGCCATGCCACGGCCACTCGAGCACAACTCACGTGGGTCCCGCCACCGACGGCTTCCACAGGACACACAGTGACAGCAACCCGGCAGGTGTAGAGCGGTCACCGGACACAGGGGCAACGTCCCATCGGTGTTCCAATTACTCCAGATCACTGGTGGCTATGCTTTCTTTGTCGCTCTTTTCCCTCTTTTCCTGTTGAATCCAACTTGCACAAGCCTTTCATACACACTGAGATCAGAACACACATGCTTCTTCCAAAACCCGCTATCTCGGTCGCAAACATGAGAGCACTACTCCATCAACCCGTCATGGATTTCCCGTTAGAACACCAGGATATTTTTATCAAGGAGAACGTTTTTAGCAAGAGCGGTTCTGCGGTGTAACTCGGTAAAAGTGCTTGGTCAACAACCTCGATACCAGCGCGCGCCGAGCGGCACAACCATGCGGTCGCGATCCACAGGTGGCCCTCGGTTCCGTCGCGGCACCATAAGTTATTAACCAGGCAACTATTACCAACTTACTCGCAGCAAAAGCAGTGGGGTCATAGACCACAGAATCAGAAAAAGGATTGCAAAGAATTTAAAGCAACAAGGGTTCCTTTTCAAATCAAGGAATGAGGAACAAGGAGCTTAAATCCCAAGGCGGATTTAAATCAAGGAGATTCAAGTGTTCTGCTGGGACATCCACAATTAGTTGATACAGTGTCCTCTGTCATCCAATCGCGGCTGGTCCGCTGTATCTGAAAACTGTTCCTCTTGCAGCCTGCTTGCGGTCACCTCAAGAACGCTAATCATGTCTAACATGGCTGAAAGGCAACTCGACGTAACACAACGGATAAGCAAATACTCATTCCAAGTTCGTACATGGGTGCAACATACAGGCACTCACTCTCTCCTACTCGACACATCACTTGCATCCAACGACCAGATGACCTCAACGACTACGGACGAAGGACAAGGGAAAAGGTTACAACACTGGAGGACACTGATGGAAAACACTACCAACTACGGTTACATCTCCCCTAGGACGACTAATCCACTTCGTCGGGGCGAATGACTTCATTCCTGGGCTCTTGGGGCTCTTCTGCTGCACGCAGATCCGCTTCTTCTCCTGGCAGTGGCTGGGTGAGAGGAAGGCAAGGCTCTATCTCTGAGACTTCCGTGGGTGGAGGTGCTGGCGGTACAACGACACCAATCCTCCTTCTCTCCAGCGGATGGACAGGGATCCCCTCTAGGATTAAGGGTTCCTGCCTTTCCGTGGCTAGTGTCCTACGCTTGGCCCTTGTGGCAAGATAGGCGTCCTCTAGCTCCTGGGCATGACGGTCTTGATCCACCTGGACGGCTTCCGCCATGGCCGCCTCTCGACTCTCCGCGGCTGCTAGATTGGCATGGGCTTCAGCAAGCTGCACTTCGAGCATCCTGGAGAAGATCTCGGCTTCCTCAGCTCGGCGGAGACACTCCCTCAGCTCCGAGGCCTGCCGGTCGTACTGCTCATCCAGGGCCAGCAAGTACGAGGTCAGGTGCACCAAGGTCGGGTTGTCCTCTTGCACGTCTGGACCTTGCAAAGCCTCCATGCGGGCCTTCCATACCCGCCGATTCTTGTCCCAAGGGGGAAAGAACCGCATGGGGGTACGAGCAATGGGCCCTTCAAAAATCTGGCAGAGATGCCGCAGAGCTTTGCGGGCCGCAACTTGGTAGGTATCACCGAAGCGAAACCCGGTTGCGGTCACATTCCAGGCTTCAGTGACGTCGGGAAACTCCTCACTCTTGCCAATGTAGACGGTGACTTTGCATCGCTCAGTGCCACGCTTCATGTACTCACGACCCTCATACTCGGGACGCTCCCGAACACCGAGTCTTTGCAGGGTGGCATACAGGATTTTGGGAAAACCCTCGGTGTTAAGGCAGTAGCTGCTAACCCAGACTCCTACCATCCTTGGTGGGTGGTGAGTGGTGGTCACAAGGAAGGCTTGAGTGAGAACTTGCTCAAGGGAAAAAGGGCTAAGTGAGCTAGGATGCGCTGAAGGGTGATACCCAATGACAGGGCTTGGCTCCCTTTTAAAAGGCAGAGCGGCCAGAGGTCCTGTCACAGTCCACCCTCGAGCCATACACAGGGCTAGAAAAAGTGAACAGTGAGATCTTCACACACGCACGACGAGCGGTGACCGGGGTCATAAAGGGTTAGTACGACTGTAAGGCAGAGGTTCGACAAGAGCGCAGAAGGGGGTACGACAAGGTATTGGCTAGGCAGGCGTGAACCAGCAGGCGTGCGCGACGCACGAGACTACAGTGCCATCATGGCTGCACGAATAGAGATTGATCGACCTCAACAACTATTGCCCAACAGTGTATGCATGAATGCGCGTCCTATCCGTCCTTACACTGTTACCGACATATAGGGCAACCGTTCTCAGAGTTTTGGCACATCGTGCTCTCCCTAAAGCTAGTCGATGCTAGCGAACTAGTCTCGGGGTTAGGGTACCTGCAGAAAACTGGATTAGGCCTAACTAGGTCAGCAGAGTGCCATCTATCCTAGATACATAACCATAGTAATAGGGCTACTTATATAACCTCGCATGCAATCGTCCTAACTTTTTGAAAAAGTTTGGTTGCCAAATTTTAACTTAGGAAAGATATTGAAGCTTTATTGTCTCATTTATGCTCTGATACCACATGTGGCAGAATCGCCTAATCTAATGCCCTCCCAAGAGTACTCGCCTTCCGTTAGACACTAAGTACCCAAGGGAGAACACTAAACTAAGTGATTCCGTCGAGCACACCGCAAGGGAGAACTCGAAGATCCACATTTTTACATCAGGATCACAAATGAGAGAGTAAAGCTTACAACATCCTTACCATTTCTTACATCCATTTTTAGTACAACATCAGAGTAATTCATTATGTAATTATAACAGCGGAATAGAAACATTATCAGAGTTCAGCGGAAATGAAACCATTTAATGACAAGTTAACATTTACATGAAGAACGTTTAAAAAGCATGAAATGATAACAGATTAATAGTATTTTTCTTGTAAAATTTTTGGTGAGAGTTTCAATAAATAACTCTACTCCGCATCGCAAAGGAAATCCTCGCTGAGCCCACCAGGAGGTTTCCACACACAAGTGTCAGCTCCTCAGCACCTGTCACCTGCAACAGGGTAGAACAAACCCTGAGTACTCGATTGTACTCCGCAAGTCTTACCCGTCAGGAGGAAAGAAAAAGACTCCAAGGATTATGCAAGGCTTTCTGGCTTGTGGGTTTTCTGTTTGCAAGAAGCAGCGCTAAAGTGTGTCCTTAATTTCTTACTTTTAATAGCCGTATTTTATTTCATATCTAACCTTCTAAGTAAGCACCTAGTCTATAATCAAGCAGGGTTGAGCAAACATAAACCATTTCTTTCTCTTTCAACTGTCAGTTCTTCTACGATGCCAGAGCGTAGTCAAGCCGTACCGTCACGCAGAAACGGCGATTCGCGAATCAATGTGCCCAGCTGGGTGCCCCGAAAACACACGCCTTGCTTGTACCCCGGGCACAAGCAAGACCAACCCGTTCCACTCCTGTCAAGGGGTCCAGGTCCCCGTCCAAGCTCGGACTCTAAGCCCCCAACACTGCAGGCCCGGCCTCAGTATGGTGCTTAGACCTCCTCAACCCAATATATATAACCACCCTAAAAAGCCGGTCCGGAAAGAGCCGGAACCCACGACAGGAGAGAAACAGGTCTTCCTAGCCCCCATCCGCTAGTATATGCTCAGGACAATAAATCTGTGACTTGACCAGGGTCCAATGCAACGAACGGTCCTTAATTGACACAGGCGGAACAAATGCAACCAGAGCCCCGCTCTGTTGCCCAACCAGGTCCAAGTCCATCCAACCCGTTCCGCCCGGTCTCCAATTATCCATATACCTTTATATTTCATGTGATGGTAACATGATAATAGTAACAATGTTATAATTCCTATCTCTCGCGAGTGACAGGCAATCACTCGACTTCTACCGGAGTCCTGTAGAATAGCATTCTACACGATCCTGTCATACTAGTAAGACTCATGGGATCAAGATATATATGCAAGTGGGTTTCATTCAACTCCTTAAAACTTAATGCACAAGCATAAAATAAAGTGCAGAATAATAGGGGTTATGCACCGGGGCTTGCCTGGGTAAGCTATAACCAAGTTAGCATTTCATCAAGGTGGCACGATCCTCCGGACACCATCCTTTTTGCTGCCTCCGGGTGACTCCACGATCCAACGTCGTCCCTATATGATATGCAATGTGATGCAACGGAAATGTAAATAATCGATGGCAAACGCGACGCTCAAAAATATGTCTACGCTTCTCAAGCTACGCGCGAGCGCGGATGGCTAACGTACTCGGCTACACACCCACGACATCGGAGGAGACATTATTTCCCACCCAATGCTTTGTTATACAAACCGAGGTGTTGCTTTATCATTTTATCGATTAAATACATATTTAAACTAGAGCTCATTAGCTATCTAGCAAGCTGATTATTTTGGGACTACAAAATTTACAGAGAGTAGATAATGATATTAGGAGTTTACTGTAACATTTTTAGAGTCAACACTTTTACCATTTCTTACAAAAATTCTCACAAGTTTATTCTTAGCAATATTAAGCATTTTAGAATAATTAGCGAACTCTAAAAACATTATACAACTATGTGGACAAAAACATACTAACAGTTGGAGCATGATTTTAGGAACCTAACAAAATTGGTTTCATAATTTTTTTTTGGACTTCTACACCCTCTCACTTTGAATTTACAAGTTCAAGACATTAATAGAAAAAGAAAACTACTTGATATGCTGAAAAACAAAAATGAAAAGGGCCGGCGCCAGCCATCGGCCCAAAGACCCGACGCGGGGCGCGGCTGAGCGTAGCAAACCGGCCCAGCTAGCAGCCCAGGCGGGGAGCCCGTGAGCACGCCCGCGCAATCATTTTTGCAAAACAGCCCCTAGACTAGTGAGTTACTAAGCCGCGCCATCGAGCACTGTTGCAAAAGAGTAGAGGTTCGCGTTTAAACCCTTGAAGTGCCTCATCTTCTCAAATGGGCAGTCCCCGGCGCCCCTGCGTATGACGACGCGGCACCGGGCGGCACCGGGCGATTGTGCCGGCCAACCGGAGGTCGCGAAGGTGCACCAAGAGGGCCGACGTCCACCTCTGGGCCAACGCGCAAAAGCGAGAAGCGACAAGGAGTTGCACGGTGCACTACCGAAAGCTGTCCATGGCGGCGGCGGGACCATGCGACGGCGCTCCTACCCCGGTGACCTAGGGTCCGCACGAGACGGTTGAGGTGGCGGAAAAGCATCCAGGACTCACCACGGACCGGGCTGCGGTGACGGTTGAGTCGGAGGGGTTTCGAGCCGAGCTGGCCACGTGCGCCAGGTCGAAGTGGCGGTGCTCCAGCACGGACAAGGTGGCGTCAGCTCGTCGCCGGTGGGGTCCCTGTTCAAAACAAGACGAGCACCGGAAAGGGGGTACCAGGGCGGCTCTGCGGGTACAAGTAATTGGAAAACCAACGACTCTACGTGCCCTACCTCCGAACGTCGGTGCGGCGGCGCCTTAAGACCGGCGGCGAGGGAAAGCCAAAATTGGCTGGCAACCAAGCTCGACTGCGGCTAAGAGCGCATCAGCCCGCTAGCTAGCTTCCTATTCCACGCACCGACGCGAGGAATCGGGCAAAAATGCCCTGGGCGAGTGGTTAGGAAGGGAGGGAGCGGCGCACGCTCCCCGGCTCGCCACGGGGAGTGGCCAAAGCGGCGCGCGAGTAGGCAGCCGCGTGAGAGAGAAAGACTGAGAGAGGGAGGGTGAATGAGGGGTCGTGCTCGCTGGCCTCCTCCTAAAGCTAGGCGCAGCAGACCGTGCGGCGGGGGCAGCACGCGACGTTCGCCAAGGCAGAGATACAGAGGGCGAGGACGCCTCAGCGCGCAGCACAGGACGCAACGCGATTAAGGGGACGAGGACAAGCTGGGGCGGTCTCGTCATGCCGGCCAACGGGGGCAACGAGGCAGGGGCATCACCTCGGCCCTGTGTCCAAGTCAACTACCGGACGCGCGGGGCTCACCGAAGGCGTCGGTAGCGCAGCACGCGGCGGCCTTCCTCGGCGCGAAGCGGGACAGCGGGGCAGCGGCACAGAGCGGTGCAGCGAAGAACAGCAGCGTCGGATGGCCGAGCCCGGGCCGGATAACACCTCGGCGCGGGCGGCCGCAGCTGGCCAAAGCGACACGCCAGGCCGGCCAGCACGCAACCAGCGGCCACGGCCACCCAGCGCACGGCAGCCGCACGCTAAGGGCGTGGTGACCACGGCCAACGGCCAAACCGGTAGGTTACCAAACGTTTTGACGAATTTAAAAGATGACCAAAACGAGAACCAAACCTGCCAACGCTCGCACCAACGCCAAGTTCTCACTTCGATCCAACCCGCTAAGCAAGAACACGAATTTAGGTTTTAAACATTTTTGTTAGAATTCGAATGCCAAAATGGCATTGCCTAGCGTCGGTTCCAAGTTAGACGAGGTCTAGAGTCGAGGTCGGATGAAAATTATGAATTCGATCGTTGAGTTTACGAGTCACTAGTCAATGATATTTATGTTCAAAAATGAAAGTTGTATTTTTCATCTACACAACTCGCGCATAAACTTTACTTAAGCGCAAAACCCAAGTTACGTTTTATTTTTGTTATAGAAAATTGTCTTTCAAGCCAAATGATTAAAGCGACCTATCGTTCTATTTTACTAAGGTCTCATGCGCATGTTTTTCAAGTAACCAATTAACCGACATTATCCTTTTATCATTTACGCGAGGTAAAAGATTTTTAAGAAAAACCCGAGAATTTGCTTACTTAGGTTCTTTAGACCCTAATCGAGGTGCTAAGCAAGCGTATAACACCAGGGGTGTTACAACCAACCCCCCTTAAAAGAATCTCGTCCCGAGATTCGGGGCCAGAATCAGAAAAGGGGAAACACGATTTCACTTCTTAGATCGGAGATTACAAAAGGTGATTACATAGCTTCGAAAACTACAACCCTCGGGGATCTAGAGGCTTCGCGGCTAAGAACAACTGATACAACTCACAACCTCTCTAGAAAACGACGAAGGCGGGGACAGTGAAAGAGCAGAAGGAAAACGATTATCCAGAACATGGCGTAGGCCCAGCAGAGCCAGAAACAAGAGACCGAGAACTCGAACATCGCGAACCCTGAAACCTAACTACCCAGAGATGAACTTGAACTTCTTTGCTGGAAACTAGATCACTTCTGATGTGCTACACCTACATCTCCAGCTGGCGACCCTAGATCAGCGAGCAAAGGCTGGATCTCGTAGCCCTGCCTCCAACCACTTCCTTCCCAACTGCTTCCGAGCTCCTTCCACCTGAGCACGGACGGAGAAGATCGATTTGTGAGACCCTATTCCCGGTCTAGAGGTGGAATAGAGGAGAAGCAAACAAGGTGGCATTTATAGACTGGTGGACGGAGGTGGTGGCGCAGCGCACCGAAAACGGAGGTGGCGAGGAGGGAAGGGCGCTAGTGGGACACGAGGTGGGGAACAACAGCGCCATGGTGCGCTCCCTATGCGAGCTTGAGCGGGGGAAAAGGAGAAAGGACGGGATGGGGTTCGCTCGGCAAGGAGGCGTGCGAGCGACACACCAGCGAGAAAAGAAACGAGGGGGGGGGGGGTCCGGCATGGGAACGAGGGTGAAAATCGAGAGCCGACAAGTGTGCCGGGGAAAGAGGGGTGTACAGTGCAAGGGCGAGGCGAGTGCGGCGCCATGCCACGGCCACTCGAGCACAACTCACGTGGGTCCCGCCACCGACGGCTTCCACAGGACACACAGTGACAGCAACCCGGCAGGTGTAGAGCGGTCACCGGACACAGGGGCAACGTCCCATCGGTGTTCCAATTACTCCAGATCACTGGTGGCTATGCTTTCTTTGTCGCTCTTTTCCCTCTTTTCCTGTTGAATCCAACTTGCACAAGCCTTTCATACACACTGAGATCAGAACACACATGCTTCTTCCAAAACCCGCTATCTCGGTCGCAAACATGAGAGCACTACTCCATCAACCCGTCATGGATTTCCCGTTAGAACACCAGGATATTTTTATCAAGGAGAACGTTTTTAGCAAGAGCGGTTCTGCGGTGTAACTCGGTAAAAGTGCTTGGTCAACAACCTCGATACCAGCGCGCGCCGAGCGGCACAACCATGCGGTCGCGATCCACAGGTGGCCCTCGGTTCCGTCGCGGCACCATAAGTTATTAACCAGGCAACTATTACCAACTTACTCGCAGCAAAAGCAGTGGGGTCATAGACCACAGAATCAGAAAAAGGATTGCAAAGAATTTAAAGCAACAAGGGTTCCTTTTCAAATCAAGGAATGAGGAACAAGGAGCTTAAATCCCAAGGCGGATTTAAATCAAGGAGATTCAAGTGTTCTGCTGGGACATCCACAATTAGTTGATACAGTGTCCTCTGTCATCCAATCGCGGCTGGTCCGCTGTATCTGAAAACTGTTCCTCTTGCAGCCTGCTTGTGGTCACCTCAAGAACGCTAATCATGTCTAACATGGCTGAAAGGCAACTCGACGTAACACAACGGATAAGCAAATACTCATTCCAAGTTCGTACATGGGTGCAACATACAGGCACTCACTCTCTCCTACTCGACACATCACTTGCATCCAACGACCAGATGACCTCAACGACTACGGACGAAGGACAAGGGAAAAGGTTACAACACTGGAGGACACTGATGGAAAACACTACCAACTACGGTTACATCTCCCCTAGGACGACTAATCCACTTCGTCGGGGCGAATGACTTCATTCCTGGGCTCTTGGGGCTCTTCTGCTGCACGCAGATCCGCTTCTTCTCCTGGCAGTGGCTGGGTGAGAGGAAGGCAAGGCTCTATCTCTGAGACTTCCGTGGGTGGAGGTGCTGGCGGTACAACGACACCAATCCTCCTTCTCTCCAGCGGATGGACAGGGATCCCCTCTAGGATTAAGGGTTCCTGCCTTTCCGTGGCTAGTGTCCTACGCTTGGCCCTTGTGGCAAGATAGGCGTCCTCTAGCTCCTGGGCATGACGGTCTTGATCCACCTGGACGGCTTCCGCCATGGCCGCCTCTCGACTCTCCGCGGCTGCTAGATTGGCATGGGCTTCAGCAAGCTGCACTTCGAGCATCCTGGAGAAGATCTCGGCTTCCTCAGCTCGGCGGAGACACTCCCTCAGCTCCGAGGCCTGCCGGTCGTACTGCTCATCCAGGGCCAGCAAGTACGAGGTCAGGTGCACCAAGGTCGGGTTGTCCTCTTGCACGTCTGGACCTTGCAAAGCCTCCATGCGGGCCTTCCATACCCGCCGATTCTTGTCCCAAGGGGGAAAGAACCGCATGGGGGTACGAGCAATGGGCCCTTCAAAAATCTGGCAGAGATGCCGCAGAGCTTTGCGGGCCGCAACTTGGTAGGTATCACCGAAGCGAAACCCGGTTGCGGTCACATTCCAGGCTTCAGTGACGTCGGGAAACTCCTCACTCTTGCCAATGTAGACGGTGACTTTGCATCGCTCAGTGCCACGCTTCATGTACTCACGACCCTCATACTCGGGACGCTCCCGAACACCGAGTCTTTGCAGGGTGGCATACAGGATTTTGGGAAAACCCTCGGTGTTAAGGCAGTAGCTGCTAACCCAGACTCCTACCATCCTTGGTGGGTGGTGAGTGGTGGTCACAAGGAAGGCTTGAGTGAGAACTTGCTCAAGGGAAAAAGGGCTAAGTGAGCTAGGATGCGCTGAAGGGTGATACCCAATGACAGGGCTTGGCTCCCTTTTAAAAGGCAGAGCGGCCAGAGGTCCTGTCACAGTCCACCCTCGAGCCATACACAGGGCTAGAAAAAGTGAACAGTGAGATCTTCACACACGCACGACGAGCGGTGACCGGGGTCATAAAGGGTTAGTACGACTGTAAGGCAGAGGTTCGACAAGAGCGCAGAAGGGGGTACGACAAGGTATTGGCTAGGCAGGCGTGAACCAGCAGGCGTGCGCGACGCACGAGACTACAGTGCCATCATGGCTGCACGAATAGAGATTGATCGACCTCAACAACTATTGCCCAACAGTGTATGCATGAATGCGCGTCCTATCCGTCCTTACACTGTTACCGACATATAGGGCAACCGTTCTCAGAGTTTTGGCACATCGTGCTCTCCCTAAAGCTAGTCGATGCTAGCGAACTAGTCTCGGGGTTAGGGTACCTGCAGAAAACTGGATTAGGCCTAACTAGGTCAGCAGAGTGCCATCTATCCTAGATACATAACCATAGTAATAGGGCTACTTATATAACCTCGCATGCAATCGTCCTAACTTTTTGAAAAAGTTTGGTTGCCAAATTTTAACTTAGGAAAGATATTGAAGCTTTATTGTCTCATTTATGCTCTGATACCACATGTGGCAGAATCGCCTAATCTAATGCCCTCCCAAGAGTACTCGCCTTCCGTTAGACACTAAGTACCCAAGGAAGAACACTAAACTAAGTGATTCCGTCGAGCACACCGCAAGGGAGAACTCGAAGATCCACATTTTTACATCAGGATCACAAATGAGAGAGTAAAGCTTACAACATCCTTACCATTTCTTACATCCATTTTTAGTACAACATCAGAGTAATTCATTATGTAATTATAACAGCGGAATAGAAACATTATCAGAGTTCAGCGGAAATGAAACCATTTAATGACAAGTTAACATTTACATGAAGAACGTTTAAAAAGCATGAAATGATAACAGATTAATAGTATTTTTCTTGTAAAATTTTTGGTGAGAGTTTCAATAAATAACTCTACTCCGCATCGCAAAGGAAATCCTCGCTGAGCCCACCAGGAGGTTTCCACACACAAGTGTCAGCTCCTCAGCACCTGTCACCTGCAACAGGGTAGAACAAACCCTGAGTACTCGATTGTACTCCGCAAGTCTTACCCGTCAGGAGGAAAGAAAAAGACTCCAAGGATTATGCAAGGCTTTCTGGCTTGTGGGTTTTCTGTTTGCAAGAAGCAGCGCTAAAGTGTGTCCTTAATTTCTTACTTTTAATAGCCGTATTTTATTTCATATCTAACCTTCTAAGTAAGCACCTAGTCTATAATCAAGCAGGGTTGAGCAAACATAAACCATTTCTTTCTCTTTCAACTGTCAGTTCTTCTACGATGCCAGAGCGTAGTCAAGCCGTACCGTCACGCAGAAACGGCGATTCGCGAATCAATGTGCCCAGCTGGGTGCCCCGAAAACACACGCCTTGCTTGTACCCCGGGCACAAGCAAGACCAACCCGTTCCACTCCTGTCAAGGGGTCCAGGTCCCCGTCCAAGCTCGGACTCTAAGCCCCCAACACTGCAGGCCCGGCCTCAGTATGGTGCTTAGACCTCCTCAACCCAATATATATAACCACCCTAAAAAGCCGGTCCGGAAAGAGCCGGAACCCACGACAGGAGAGAAACAGGTCTTCCTAGCCCCCATCCGCTAGTATATGCTCAGGACAATAAATCTGTGACTTGACCAGGGTCCAATGCAACGAACGGTCCTTAATTGACACAGGCGGAACAAATGCAACCAGAGCCCCGCTCTGTTGCCCAACCAGGTCCAAGTCCATCCAACCCGTTCCGCCCGGTCTCCAATTATCCATATACCTTTATATTTCATGTGATGGTAACATGATAATAGTAACAATGTTATAATTCCTATCTCTCGCGAGTGACAGGCAATCACTCGACTTCTACCGGAGTCCTGTAGCATAGCATTCTACACGATCCTGTCATACTAGTAAGACTCATGGGATCAAGATATATATGCAAGTGGGTTTCATTCAACTCCTTAAAACTTAATGCACAAGCATAAAATAAAGTGCAGAATAATAGGGGTTATGCACCGGGGCTTGCCTGGGTAAGCTATAACCAAGTTAGCATTTCATCAAGGTGGCACGATCCTCCGGACACCATCCTTTTTGCTGCCTCCGGGTGACTCCACGATCCAACGTCGTCCCTATATGATATGCAATGTGATGCAACGGAAATGTAAATAATCGATGGCAAACGCGACGCTCAAAAATATGTCTACGCTTCTCAAGCTACGCGCGAGCGCGGATGGCTAACGTACTCGGCTACACACCCACGACATCGGAGGAGACATTATTTCCCACCCAATGCTTTGTTATACAAACCGAGGTGTTGCTTTATCATTTTATCGATTAAATACATATTTAAACTAGAGCTCATTAGCTATCTAGCAAGCTGATTATTTTGGGACTACAAAATTTACAGAGAGTAGATAATGATATTAGGAGTTTACTGTAACATTTTTAGAGTCAACACTTTTACCATTTCTTACAAAAATTCTCACAAGTTTATTCTTAGCAATATTAAGCATTTTAGAATAATTAGCGAACTCTAAAAACATTATACAACTATGTGGACAAAAACATACTAACAGTTGGAGCATGATTTTAGGAACCTAACAAAATTGGTTTCATAATTTTTTTTTGGACTTCTACACCCTCTCACTTTGAATTTACAAGTTCAAGACATTAATAGAAAAAGAAAACTACTTGATATGCTGAAAAACAAAAATGAAAAGGGCCGGCGCCAGCCATCGGCCCAAAGACCCGACGCGGGGCGCGGCTGAGCGTAGCAAACCGGCCCAGCTAGCAGCCCAGGCGGGGAGCCCGTGAGCACGCCCGCGCAATCATTTTTGCAAAACAGCCCCTAGACTAGTGAGTTACTAAGCCGCGCCATCGAGCACTGTTGCAAAAGAGTAGAGGTTCGCGTTTAAACCCTTGAAGTGCCTCATCTTCTCAAATGGGCAGTCCCCGGCGCCCCTGCGTATGACGACGCGGCACCGGGCGGCACCGGGCGATTGCGCCGGCCAACCGGAGGTCGCGAAGGTGCACCAAGAGGGCCGACGTCCACCTCTGGGCTAACGCGCAAAAGCGAGAAGCGACAAGGAGTTGCACGGTGCACTACCGAAAGCTGTCCATGGCGGCGGCGGGACCATGCGACGGCGCTCCTACCCCGGTGACCTAGGGTCCGCACGAGACGGTTGAGGTGGCGGAAAAGCATCCAGGACTCACCACGGACCGGGCTGCGGTGACGGTTGAGTCGGAGGGGTTTCGAGCCGAGCTGGCCACGTGCGCCAGGTCGAAGTGGCGGTGCTCCAGCACGGACAAGGTGGCGTCAGCTCGTCGCCGGTGGGGTCCCTGTTCAAAACAAGACGAGCACCGGAAAGGGGGTACCAGGGCGGCTCTGTGGGTACAAGTAATTGGAAAACCAACGACTCTACGTGCCCTACCTCCGAACGTCGGTGCGGCGGCGCCTTAAGACCGGCGGCGAGGGAAAGCCAAAATTGGCTGGCAACCAAGCTCGACTGCGGCTAAGAGCGCATCAGCCCGCTAGCTAGCTTCCTATTCCACGCACCGACGCGAGGAATCGGGCGAAAATGCCCTGGGCGAGTGGTTAGGAAGGGAGGGAGCGGCGCACGCTCCCCGGCTCGCCACGGGGAGTGGCCAAAGCGGCGCGCGAGTAGGCAGCCGCGTGAGAGAGAAAGACTGAGAGAGGGAGGGTGAATGAGGGGTCGTGCTCGCTGGCCTCCTCCTAAAGCTAGGCGCAGCAGACCGTGCGGCGGGGGCAGCACGCGACGTTCGCCAAGGCAGAGATACAGAGGGCGAGGACGCCTCAGCGCGCAGCACAGGACACAACGCAATTAAGGGGACGAGGACAAGCTGGGGCGGTCTCGTCATGCCGGCCAACGGGGGCAACGAGGCAGGGGCATCACCTCGGCCCTGTGGCCAAGTCAACTACCGGACGCGCGGGGCTCACCGAAGGCGTCGGTAGCGCAGCACTCGGCGGCCTTCCTCGGCGCGAAGCGGGACAGCGGGGCAGCGGCACAGAGCGGTGCAGCGAAGAACAGCAGCGTCGGATGGCCGAGCCCGGGCCGGATAACACCTCGGCGCGGGCGGCCGCAGCTGGCCAAAGCGACACGCCAGGCCGGCCAGCACGCAACCAGCGGCCACGGCCACCCAGCGCACGGCAGCCGCACGCTAAGGGCGTGGTGACCACGGCCAACGGCCAAACCGGTAGGTTACCAAACGTTTTGACGAATTTAAAAGATGACCAAAACGAGAACCAAACCTGCCAACGCTCGCACCAACGCCAAGTTCTCACTTCGATCCAACCCGCTAAGCAAGAACACGAATTTAGGTTTTAAACATTTTTGTTAGAATTCGAATGCCAAAATGGCATTGCCTAGCGTCGGTTCCAAGTTAGACGAGGTCTAGAGTCGAGGTCGGATGAAAATTATGAATTCGATCGTTGAGTTTACGAGTCACTAGTCAATGATATTTATGTTCAAAAATGAAAGTTGTATTTTTCATCTACACAACTCGCGCATAAACTTTACTTAAGCGCAAAACCCAAGTTACGTTTTATTTTTGTTATAGAAAATTGTCTTTCAAGCCAAATGATTAAAGCGACCTATCGTTCTATTTTACTAAGGTCTCATGCGCATGTTTTTCAAGTAACCAATTAACCGACATTATCCTTTTATCATTTACGCGAGGTAAAAGATTTTTAAGAAAAACCCGAGAATTTGCTTACTTAGGTTCTTTAGACCCTAATTGAGGTGCTAAGCAAGCGTATAACACCAGGGGTGTTACAGAAGGCTGGCGTCAGCAAAGGGACCGGTATCGACAACAGCAAGAGGAAAGACGTCAAGAAGAGTGGAATCGGTATAAGGATCATTGGAATTGTCCGTTTTTTATTCATTGTTGGGAGGAAGGTATTAAGTTACCTACTGTTGAAGATTGCCCAGAGTGCAATGGTTATTATGGAGTTAATCGTCCTGTAAGAAGGTTTCAATCTGGTAATCAAGGTTTGTCCATTAATGAGCCGATCAGAAGGAAAGCATCAGTATATGATCGGCTGGGGGGCAGGCTCAGTGTACATGAAAGGCTTGGTAAACGCGTTGCATATTTTCCGAGAAACCAAGAGGAGCTTGAAGAGATGGCAAATGCAAGAGTTCCTGATGAAGAAATATTTTACAGGGATCCTAATATACGTCGTGTGGAGATAACCAGGACTTATCAGCCAGTGTGGAAAACTAAACTTCCTCAATAGTGTCCAGAGGGTTTGACAAAGACACAGAAGAGGAAAATGCAGCGAGAGCGTCAAAAAGACTTATACCAAGAAGGAAGTCCCTCCAATGAGAGATCTGATAATCAGCAGTGGCAGATAAGGCATAAAAATAAAGGCCCATCGGCAGATGTCAATATGGTGTTTATGTTGCCGATGGAATTTTTGGCTCTATCTGATAGCGAAGAAGAGGCTGTTTTCTCTGACCAAATAGCTCAATTAACGCTAGATCCAATGATGGCTGTTTTTGAGAAGCCTGCCGATGATGAGAGACAACATCTCAAGGCTTTGTTTGTAAAAGGCAGAGTTGATGGGCAGCCTGTATCTAAGATACTTATTGATGGAGGAGCTGCAATTAATATTATGCCTTATGTGATGTATCGGAAGCTTGGTAAGGGGGATCAAGACTTAACTAAGACTGATATGATGCTAAAGAATTTTGAAGGCAATGTATCACCAGCTAAAGGGGCAGTGTGTGTTGAATTGACCATCGGCAGTAAAACCTTACCGACAACTTTCTTTGTTATTAATGGCAAGGGTGCATATAATCTGCTTTTAGGAAGGGATTGGATTCATGCTAATTGTTGTGTTCCTTCTACAATGCATCAGTGTCTTGTACAATGGATTGGAGATAAAATTGAAGTTGTTCCTGGTGATTCTTCTTATATCATCGCATCGGCAGAATCAGACACTTATGAGCGAATCAGGTGCATATCAGGAGAAGCTTGAGAAAAAGAGTTCCTCAAGGTTGTCGATTACGAAATTCTACCGATCCAAGCAGTCGGTTCTGAAGAAGAGTTTTAATGGATAGATTTGCCGATGATGGAAAATTAGGTCAAGGATTTACATCGGCAGATGATTTAATAGAAGTAGATATTGGTGAAGGCGATAGGCCAAGGCCCACTTTTATTAGCTCTAAATTAAATTCTAAGTGTAAACAACAACTAGTTGATTTGTTAAAGGAATATAAAGATTGTTTTGCTTGAGATTATACTGAAATGCCTGGATTAGACCGATCTATAGTTGAACATCGGTTGCCTATTAAATTTGGATTTCGGCCACATCAGCAGCCGGCACGCCGCTGCAATCCTAATATACTTCCTAATATTAAGGCCGAAATAACTAAATTAATTGAGGCAAAGTTTATTCGGCAGTGTCGATATGCAGAGTGGATTTCTAATGTGGTTCCTATATACAAGAAAAATGGAAAACTTCGTGTTTGTATTGATTTCAGGAATCTCAATAAGGCCACACCGATGGATGGTTACCCAATGCCGATTGCTGATTTATTGATTGATGCTGCAGCAGGGCATCAGATTATCAGTTTCATGGATGGTAATGCGGGTTATAATCAAATATTCATGGCTGAAGAAGATATTTTCAAGACTGCTTTTAGATGTCCAGGTCATGTGGGATTATTTGAGTGGATAGTTATGACATTTGGTTTGAAAAATGCTGGTACTACTTATCAAAGAGCTATGAACTTTATTTTCCATGAATATATCGGCACGTTGGTAGAAATCTACATTGATGACATAGTGATTAAGTCTGGAGATATCACAAAGCATCTAACCGATCTACGGAAGATATTAGAGTGCACAAGAAAGCATGGATTAAAGATGAATCCTAATAAATGTGCATTTGGTGTATCAGCAGGACAATTCTTGGGTTTTATGGTGCATCAGCGGGGTATTAAAATTAGTAGGAAATCTATTGAGGCAATCAACAAGGTTGTTGCTCCTGCCGATAAAACTGAATTACAATCCTTGATCGGTAAGATTAATTTTATCAGAAGATTCATATCTAATCTGTCGGGTAAGATCAAGGCTTTCAGTCCATTATTGAAATTGAAAGCCGATCAGGAATTTAAATGGGGGGATGAACAGCAATTAGCTTTAGATGAAATTAAGAGTTACTTAACAAATCCTCCAGTGTTAGTTCCACCCCAACATGGAAAACCTTTCAGATTGTATTTATCAACTGAAGATACTGTTATCGGTTCAGCTCTTATTCAAGAATTTGAAGGGAAGGAGCGTGTTATCTATTATTTGAGCAGACGGTTAATAGATGCTGAAACCAGGTATTCGGCCATTGAGAAATTATGTCTATGTTTATACTTTTCTTGTATTAAGCTGAGGCATTATTTACTATTGGCTGAATGTACTGTCATATGCAAAGATGACGTGGTCAAGTATATGCTGTCAATGCCGATACTGAATGGTAGGATTGGTAAATGGATTTTAGCATTATCAGAATTTGACCTACGTTATGAATCGGCTAAGGCAGTTAAAGGACAGGTTATAGCCGATTTCGTTACTCAACATTGCAACACGGTGGATTCTCTGGAAATTGCTCCGTGGACACTTTTCTTTGATGGGTCTACTTGTGGTGAAGGGGCAGGCATCGGTATTGTGTTGATTTCCCCTCAGGGGAAGAAGTATGAGTTCTCATTGCCGATTGTTGCTACATCGACAAACTATCAAGCTGAGTACCAAGCCCTGATAAAAGGGTTAGAATTGCTTAAGGAAGTACATGCTGATGCTGTTGAAGTTTTTGGTGATTCTATGCTAGTTATAAATCAGTTGACTGGAATTTATGAATGCCGAAGTGAAATTCTAATTTTATATCATGAGAAGTGTTTGGAATTGTTAAAAGGGTTCAGGAATTTTTATCTGGAACATATTTCTCGGATGCATAATGAAGAGGCTAACCGATTGGCTCAGCATGCTTCAGGATATCAACCTGTTCAAGAAGTATTAATATCAGCAGCTGATACCGATGACTGGAGAAAGGAAGTTATTGATTATTTAAAGAATCCGTCTAAAAAGGTTGAAAGACGTATAAGGTTCCAAGCTACCAAGTATGTACTCCTCGATGATGAATTGTATTACCGTACCATAGATGGAGTTTTACTGAGGTGTGTTAGCATAGAGGAATCAAAAGGCCTGATGGGTGAAATTCATGAAGGAGTATGTGGGGCTCATCAGTCAGCTTTCGAGATGAAATGGATGATCAGAAGAAATGGATATTATTGGCCGACTATTCTTGAGGATTGTTTTAAATATTTTAAAGGATGTCAGGAATGTCAGAAATTTGGTAATATTCAAAGGGCACCCGCATCGGCTATGAACCCCATAATTAAGCCTTGGCCGTTCCGAGGTTGGGCTATTGATCTCATCGGTCAGATTTATCCACCATCGAGTAAAGGGCATAAGTTTATTCTGGTTGCTACCGATTATTTCACAAAGTGGGTTGAAGCAATTCCTTTAAAAAAGGTGACATCGGCTAATATGATTGATTTTATGAAGGAGCATATTGTCTACCGATTTGGCATCCCTCAAACCATCACTACCGATCAGGGCACTATGTTTACATCGGGTGAATTTGATGAGTTTGCTATAGGTATGGGGATTAAAGTTTTGAATTCTTCACCGTATTATGCCCAAGCTAATGGTCAGGCTGAAGCATCTAATAAAGGAATTATCAAGCTCATTAAGCGCAAGATTAAAGAGTATCCTAAGAAGTGGCATACAGTATTAAAAGAAGCTTTGTGGTCATATCGGATGGCGTGTCATGGTGCAACCAAGGTAACACCTTATCAGTTGGTGTATGGACACGATGCAGTCTTACCTTGGGAGATTAAAATTGGTTCTAGGCGAATACGCTTTCAAGATCAATTGACAGCCGATGATTATGATATCCTTATGAAGGATGAGTTGGAAGATGTAGCAGGTCATCGGTTAAAAGCTTTAGTTAGTATCGAGGAGAATA
Organism: Saccharum hybrid cultivar R570; assembly: GCA_038087645.1. NCBI lineage: Eukaryota > Viridiplantae > Streptophyta > Magnoliopsida > Poales > Poaceae > Saccharum > Saccharum hybrid cultivar. The sequence continues at coordinate 8,346,309 of JAQSUU010000198.1, forward strand.
AGAAAAGGGTAGCTAGATGGTATGACAAGAAGGTGAAGGTAAAGGAATTTGTCGATGGAGAATTGGTTTGGAAGTTGATTTTACCGATTGGGACTAAAAGTTCTAAGTTTGGCAAATGGTCACATAATTGGGAAGGTCCATATCGGATAAATCAATCTGTTCCTGGTAATGCATATATTCTCGAAACTCTCGAAGGAGTTGTATTTCCCAGAGCTTTAAATGGAAAATATTTAAAGAAATATTACCCTAGTATCTGGATAGATGCATAAAAGTATAATTGCCGATAAAAATCTTATCGGCTAGAGTTAAAACAAAGTATCAATTATTGCCGATGCGCTAATTTAACAAAGCTTGGATAGCCAATATCGCACGCAGGCGAATTTCATCGGCTTCTTTCAATTCCTTGGCATCTTCATCGGCACTTTCTTCCACAGGTTTGAGTTTCTTTTTGAGAACCAAGGCCTTGCGAGCTTGGGCATCTCGTTCCCGCTGAAGGGCCTTGATAGCGTCAGGAAGCTGGTCTTCTTCTTGCTTGGCTTGAGTCAGGGCTGTTTCAACCTTTTCCAGTTCAGCTAGCAGAGCTACCCTTTTTGCCGATAAATCTAAGATTTTCTATTTAAGATCAGCACCGGAGGCTTGCAAGTTGCTGATGCTTTTGTGCTTCTCATCGGCAGTTTGCTTCAGCTGCAGCATTTCTTCTTTAAGTTGAGCCTGAGCTGCTCTGTCGGCAATACGATGAACAACCCTTTGATATTGAAGTTGTCTGCTCTCCAGATGGACTGCTGGGAAGATGGTTTCTTCAACATCGGCAGGGACTTGGCCGCGGATCGTTTTGAAGATGGTCCTTGCAGGGTCTGAATCGATCACCAGTTGAGCAGTATCTTGTTGCAGCAGATTCAGGAGAGCTTCTAGTTTGCCATAGGTATCTGCCGATATTGTTCCCAATGCCAGGGAAGAACTCGTCTCTTCTCCGTCATCATCGGAGACGTCGATAGCAAAAGAAAACAAGCTATCGGGAGAATCTTGTTCCTATGAAATAAAGAACTATCGGGAGAATCTTGTTCCTATGAAATAAAGAGAGTTAGAAATCCTATCTGTGGTATCTGGGGATATTATAAACCAAACAGTTAATCGGTTTATCTGCTTCAGGGCAATTTCTTGAGCCTGGCTTGAGGGAGCGGCTTGAAGAGGATCATGCGAAGGATCGGTAGAGGATGCCGATGGAATGTCTTCTACGGCCTCATCGGTAGTCGGCCCTTGGGGTATAATGGCCGATGGTGTATCTTGTGCAGAAGAAGCAGCTTGTTCAATTATATCAGTAGGTTGACTGACAGGTGTTGGAGCGGACGCAGGGGCTGGTGTAGATTTTTGTCGCTTTTGTTGAGCTTCAGCATCGGTTAAAGCTTTACGCTTTGTTTGGGTCTCAGCGACAATTGGCTGGGGGGCATCGACATGTGTTGATTGGGGAGCTTGCATGCTTGGCGTGCTTGCCGATGTGCCCGTTTGTTGCTGCAAAAACGGATATAAGATTGGATATTTAACAGGAAAAAATGTAAAAATAAGAGAATACCTCTGAAGGAGGGGTAGAGGTCGTGGTGCTTGATATTGGAAGAGTTGCCGATGACGATCCAGCTGCAGCTCTCACACCCTGATAGTTATATGTTAATATAGTGTGTATCGGCAGAAAACAAAGTAAGCAAGGTTATTACCTTAAAAGCCTTGATTAGGCTTGAAGCAGCAGCCATTGGAGTGGCCCTGGATGTTGCCAGTCTTGGTCTGGAGGAGATAGTTTTGGCACGAGTCCTCTGGAAGGTTAAGGCCTCTAAGGTAGGGGCGTTGTAGCCGATTATTGAGACTGGAGAGATAGGGTGGAGGTTGAAGGGTCTTCCACTTTTGCTTATTGATGGAACTGGATCATTGGCCGGTTTCAGGGAAGATTAGCTACCGATATACATATAAAAGGGGGGAGAGAGACAAAAATTAAAAGGAACTTACTGCATCGTCAGGAACAGCATAGTCGGGATCGATCATGTGCCGATATGTGTGAACAGATGTTGAAAACAGCTGTTCTTTCCACTCTTGCCACCATTGCTTATATGACTCTGTGATGAAAGACGCTGGTGACCAGGCGGAGAGATCAACATTTGAGATATCGGCATCGGGAGCAAGTCTTACTACTCTACTCCATTCAGTTCCAACGGTAATAATTTCTCTGGGCTTGATCACATCGGCAAAGCATAGCTTGATTGGCAGTTGCCCAAAGGCCAGCTGGCGAGACACTGCCGATGGATTGTAGAATTCATAAGTAATATTGGAATTCTTCCCGCTACCAAATGTGTTTACTGGGATTGCTCTGGGGGTGATAATAGCCATCATAAGATCATTATCTTGGTTCAGATCACTATCGGCAAAATTGAAAAGAAGAGAGAACTTGTTATCCTCATCGATATAGGGTACCCAAGCCCTGAGATCACGAGGGAGACCATGGTAGAAATTCTGAAAAAACCTGCCGATTTGATCTTCATTGGCATCTGTTCCAGGAAGGACGATTATGGCTTCGCCGAAGTTGAGAGGAGGGCGTGTTGCCGATTCGTCATCTCCAAGGACATAATCTTCGGCGATCTCTCGTGGGAATTCTTGGGCAAAGAAATCCCACCGTAAACGCTTATGCATGTGAGCGTTTAACCACATATTGATGAACCACCATGGGCCTCCCAGATTGCCGATGGGTTCACCAAGTATAAGCTTCTGAGACACTTGGTGGAGAAGGTGGTAGGTTGAGCTCAGGAGGTATCGGCCAAGTGGGAATCTGACACCGTTGGCTAAGAGTTCCGCTGCTGGGAGGAAAGCGTTGGTTGGTCCTACCGATCGACCACAGAAGATAAACTTCTCCAGCCACATGTTCAGGAATATAGCGTGTTCCCTTTGATTGACAGTACCAGTCTTTTGGTACTCTTGGATGTATCCTGTCCAGCCGCCGATGTTGCGTGTATTTACTCTATACTCAGCTTTTCTGCCAAAAATGTGGCCTTCATCGATAGTTGAGATATCCAAGCCGGTGAGCATATATACATCGGCAAGAGTAGGGGCGCATGGGCCATGACCGAACATGAAGGTATTTGTGGTATCTGACCAAAAGTGAGCGGCAGCTATCATCATGGATTCATTCTTCTGCATATCGGCAATGGATAGCCTGATACATTGATCTATCTTCCGTTCTGCCCAGAACACTTGCATTGATCTGTTGACCCTCAAGTACCAGTTTTTCCACCCTTTGGTGGGTTTGGGCCAAGATCGGAATGTATCTTTCCACAGATTCAAAGAGAAATTTTGAGCTTTGAAGGGAATACGATTAGCCTCTGCATTGATCAGGTCAGTCAGATCTGGATCACCCATTGGACCTAGACAATGGAGGGGAGGTTGGTTGGTTGGAATAACCAGTGTGTTGCGTAGTTCCTGAGTTTGGAAGATCAAGAAAATAGAAGAAGTAGAAAAATGCCGACTGTAAGAACTCGCAAAGAACCAAAAGGATCAAAGTAAAGGTAATAGAAGAAGAACGAACCACAGGAACGTTGAAGTTGACCGCCATTGCTTCGAGAAGGATGAGGGCACGAGCTGGGGACTTGAAGATGATGATGGAAGGAGCTCTGAGGGGTTGAGGATGCGCGGTTGTTGGTTAGGGTTGCTGCCGGAGTGAGAATGCCAAAGGATGAAGTTTGAAGGTAGAAGATGAGTAGTCCGAAGAAATCTATTTATAGGCCATTTGGGGTAGGGGTATTCTTGACTTATCTCTATGCCGTGCGCGGATGGATCGAGGTGGTTCAGATGGATATGGTAACTGTTTGCACGACAATCAAGGGATGGTACAGAAGATTTGATGGCAAGTAATCATGACTTGAAGGATATCTTGATACAGGATCTTTCAGTTCTAAAATGGTGATGTTGCTGTGATAAGATCTTGCCGATGGATTCTTATTTTGGTATCTCAACCGTAATTGAGGCAAAAACAGTTGGAAAATGTGCGATATTTACTGAGATACATGGATTAGATCTAGATTTGGTTAAATCTGGTAACAGATCATGTTATACTTGGAGAATGAGTTGAAAAATAGGTAATAGCAAGCATTATCTGGAGTAAATTTCGGAGCATCAGTATCTTATACTCCGAAATTGGGGGCATGTGTTGACATCGTTTTTAGCACGTGTCAAGATGATCAGGAAGGGCTAATCAGCAGATGAAAGATTACTGTGTAGATTGATAGCCGATAAAAATGAGCTTGCTTATGAGTGGTGGCAGCGTATGGATTCAAATTGAAGTGTTGCCGATAAGGTTAAGGGTATTATTGCCGATGCCGATGAAAGAGAGTTTAAAGCTTGCTGCCGATGAAACAGGGAGTGATGCCAGTGAGAGGAGACTTGAAGACTGCTGCCGATGAAACAGGGAGTGTACCGATGGAAGGAACTTGAAGGCTGCTGCCGATGGAACAGGGATTGTGCCGATGAAAAGGAGGTCGATGAGAATACCATCGTGACTAAGGCAGACTATGGAATAAGATAGGAGTTAATTTCCTTGTATACGTTTATTAGAGTCTGAGTTGTGTCAAAGTCATGGGTTTCCATAGATTTGGATTTAGTGTCCTAGTCGTATTTGGTTACGTTTCTGTAGACCAGGATATAAATATAGGGTGAAGGGCAATGTAATAGGGGATCAATCAATACATCAAAAAACAGCTTTGACTCTTATTTACATCTACTTTCGGCGACTTCGTCAATTTGCATATTTTTCCTTTTTACGAGTTCTCATCGATTCGGCGAGTTGCATTGCTCTAGTGCAATCTTCGACGATCCTCGAGTTCCGCGTGAGTACCTCTTGGCCGTGACTTCCGGGCGTATCGCTGTTGTCAGGACCAAAGTGCTCGTATCTTTCATCCTTGTCGATTAACAGGTCAAATCGACTGGCACGCTTTGGATATCGATTTCGGGTATTAGCCCTTTGTGTTTGCAGATCTACTTTTGCATCAACAAAAGGATGTCTTGATCTGATCGTCCTTGTTGAGAGCGATCTGGTGATAACCAGAGTAGCAATTGAGAAAGGATAGCAGCTCACAGCCGACTGTGGAATCAACAACTTCGTCTATGCGAGGTAAGCCGAAGGGGTCTTTAGGGCAGTGTTTGTTGAGATCAGTATAATCAACACACATTCTCCATTCATTATTCTTTTTGCGTACAAGGACCGGATTGGCTAACCAGTCCGGATGATACACTTCTTTAATAAATTCAGCTGCTAAAAGTCAGGTAACTTCTGCTCTAATAGCCTCCTTTTTGTCGCGAGCGAACTGTCGTAGCTTTTGCTTGATAGGTCTTGCAGTCTTTGAGACGTTTAAGGAGTGCTCGATCAGGTGTCGAGGAACATCAGGCATGTCAGCGGGTTTCCACGCGAACACACTGACGTTGTCCCTCAGAAACCTGACGAGCGTGTCTTCCTATTTTGGATCCAGGTTGGCCCCGATAAGGGCTGTCTTGCTAGGATCGTCATCGACCAGCTGGATCTCCTTGTGCTTGTTGGACTTGATGTGCTTCCGCGGTGCTTGGCGCTCTGGGATCTCCAGTTGACCAGGGGGAATCTTGGAGGCGTCGACCAGGGTTTGCTCCATGCAAATTGAGAGGTCAGTGGCCTCTGCCACCTTAAAGCTTTCCTCTTCATAGGTATAGGCAGTATAAACATTGCCTCTGAGAGTAAGGACACCCTGCTCGGTAGGCATTTTGAGCACCAAGTAAGAGTAGTGCGGCACAGCCATGAACTTGGTGAGTGCTGGTCGATCAAGGATGGCATGGTAAGTACCCTCAAAGTCCGCGACCACGAAGTTGACGTAGTCGGTGCGAAAGTGGTTTGGATTGCCGAACTGCATAGGGAGCGTGATCTGCCCGAGAGGTATGGAGCTCTGTCCGGGAACGACGTCCCAAAACTGTGCATAGTAAGGCTTGAGATCAGCCTCAGTTAATTTGAGGGCATGCAAACTGCTACGAAACAGGATGTCGATGGAACTGCCACCATCTACGAGCACCCTCTTGAACCGGACGCTGTTGATGCAGGGGTCGAGGACGAGGGGAAAACGACCAGGTTCTGGAATTGCCACCCATCGGTCTGCTCGGCTGAAGGAGATTTCACGGTGGGACTAAGCCAGGAGCTTGGGATCGGAGATGAGGTCGTCGGTGTTGATGACGCTCAAGCAGGCCCGCTTCAGCAGCTTGCGCTCACACTTGGACTCTAAAGACACCTTTCCGCCAAAGATGGAGTGGACGGTTTTGGTGGGATTGACATATTGGTGACGAGGATTTCTATCATGTTCGTCATCATCGTCGTCGTCACCGTCACGCCGTGGTCCATCGTCAATGGCCTTTGGAGCATCATTATTAACAAGTTGCTTGGCGTAGATGTTCCTGAGGAAGCGACAGTTCTCCATGGTGTGATTGGACTTGGAATGAATCTGACAGGGACCCTTCAAAGCTTTGTTGTAGTCCTCTTATAGTCACGGCGACCAGCAGGTTTCTTGACTGTGTTGACCTCATGGTCGTCTTCGCGGGGGCGCTTGCCTCTGTAATCGTCTCGCAAATTAGTCTCAATCTATATTTTTAGTTTCGTAAATAGTCTATATTTAATGCTTCATGCATGTGTCCAAACATTCGTTGTGATAGGGACAAAACTTTAGTCCGCATAACCAAACACCCCCTAAGGCCTCGAGTTCAATTCCCTAAAACCGCATGCGTGTAAAAACTCCCAGACTTGTTATTATGCGTGGCCGCAGTAGGTTGCCTAGTGAGCTTCTCCCGGTCTAGAGACCGCCTGATTTTAGTCCGCCTCTGGAATTCTAGAGACACTTGATTAGATGCAGTTTGTTTCAGCCGCCTTTACAAACTAATTTGAACCTCTTCTAAGAAACGTTTCTTCCATAGTGTTTGGTTTGATTCGTCGGTCTCAGCTAATTATGCCTACTCCTAATTGTAGAACACAAAAGTGCAGTTTATGACCTAAGATCCTTAATTTGTGAACAAAATACAAAACGAAAGCTAATACAAGATACAATAAAAACAAGAGTTTCAACTTATTTTGACAATTAAAATTTATAATAACTAAAAAAAATAATATTTGAAAAATCAAAATATAGATTCATAATATCGTGAGACATAGGTTGCAACAAGAATCATCATAACTTAGCTAAGTTTTCAACCAAATGTATATTAAAGATACACGGATATAGAAAAACTATATCTAATATGAAAAGTATATATAGAAACTTTAACACAACTAATAACATGAGTAGAGACGACAAATTATCTATACGGACATTGTGTCACAAAATAAATAAAGAGAAAATACACCTAAATTAATATAGATAGTTTTTTATTATTTTGTAGCTTTAAATATAAAAAACTCTATCCGCGATGGCTAGATAGCCCGGGTATTCTGGCTTAAGAAGATCTTCTCACGCAAATCAAGAAAACCCCCGAACCACCCTTACGTAGCGGCACTGTAGCTCTATGAGATGAGCTAGCTACAGACCTACGCTTTAGATGTGGAACAGACGCGTGAGAAAAAACCTCGAATCCTTGCCCCACCCTTACACAGCGGCACCGCAGCTCTGTGAGATGAGCTGGCCACTGACCTGTACTTTGGATGTAGAACAGACGAAAGAATTTTTTCCCCTCCTGGTTGTTGTGGCTAAAGTCACGAGAGTGGTCAGGACTCGAACTTTGACCACCTAGGAGGGAGATAATGAGCCCACACTGACCAAATAGCTATTAAATATAAATGTATATGATGCTTATGGCTTCTATGATTCAAACCTATGTAGAAATATGGGTTAATGGACCAGTGCATCACGATATGCATTTGCTTGCACGTTCGTTGTGAAACAATCATGCATCACTTTCGATTCTCGATCTACCGTGCACGTTCGCACTTGCACACACCATAAACAAAACCCTGATCGTTTGCCATGATACCATTGACGTCGATTAATCTATGTCATCAAACTCTGCTTCAGTATTATTTTGTTTTCTCAAGGTCCATAAGCGCGTATTCCATCAAGAAGCTAGTACACCTCAATCTATATAAACGCACATATTGCACATGCTATTTTGCAGTCAGATCTGATCCCTCCGGCCTGTAAAAGCACATGGGAGTATATACTTGTGCGCATGCATGATACAAAACGGGAATACATGGGTTGACGATTAGCCAGGTGTTGTTCCACATTTTCTCTTTTGCTTAATTATCTTAATAAATATAATATTATATATTATATATACGGTGACTCAATCTGATTGCTAATAATGCATTATAATTGTGCTGATAATATGTTGTAAAGTGAAATGTAAATGGAACAAATGAATTGAGAGAACTGTCTTTCGTTGATCTGTAAAGGGGATTATATATACATCAAAGGAAGCTGGACAAATAGAAGGGGTCATTCCCCATCTGGTGCAAGATGGTCTGTCTATCCTACAGTATGCGGACGACATAATGATCTTTATGAGCCACGATGTTGAGAAGGCGATAAATATGAAACTCATACTTACCACCTTCGAACAACTATCCGGTCTCAAAATAAACTTCCACAAAAGTGAAATTTTTGTTTTGGAAAAGCAAAATATCATGAGAATTTCTACTCGCAGCTATTTGGTTGCGAGATTGGGAATTTCCCCTTTCGTTTTCTCGGATTACCAATGAATTCCAGGAAACTAAGTAATAAAGATTGGCAAGTGATCGAGAACAGAATAGAAAAGAAGCTCAGTGGCTAGAAAGGAAAATTGCTTTCGATAGGTGGAAGGCTAGTCCTTATAAACTCGGTGCTGTCTAGTTTACCGATGTTTATGATGTCTTTTTTTGAACTACCGAAAGGAGTGCTACAAAAAATTGATTGCTTTAGATCAAGATTTTTCTGGCAGAATGACCAACACAAGCACAAATATAGATTAGCAAAATGGGAAGTTTTATGCCAATCGAAAATCCAAGGAGGTTTAGGCATTCAAAACTTGGAATTACAAAACAAATGTTTGTTGAGTAAGTAGTTATTTAAACTTTTAAATGAAGATGGCATGTGGCAGGAACTACTGAGAAACAAGTATATAAAAGACAAGACCCTAGGGAGCTATTACAAAAAACCAACAGACTCCCATTTCTGGAAAAGCTTGATGAACGTGAAAGACACCTTCCTGGATTTTGGTTCCTTTAAGGTGAAAGATGGTTCGCAAACCCGGTTTTGGTTTGATACTTGGTTAGGCAACCAACCACTTAAGGATAGATTCCCTACATTGTTCAATATAGTGAGAAGAAAACATGACTCTGTGCAAAAAGTACTTAACTCAATCCCACTGAATATTTCATTTAGACGAAACTTGGTGGGAGTGAATCTAAGAAATTGGCATGCAATCGTGACTTCTTTACATGATTTGAGCTTACAAGAGGAAAGGGATTCTTTTGTGTGGGCACTACATTCATCAAGTAGATTCTCTGTTAGATCCATGTACGCTGCGTTAATTAATAATGGGGTTAGGGTGTCACAGGAAATTTGGCAACTCAAAATTTCCATAAGAATTAAAATATTTTTGTGGTTCCTAAAAAAGGGTGTAACCTTAACTAAAGATAATCTTGCTCGATGGAATTGGAATGGTGACATGACGTGTTGCTTCTGTCACTCTCCAGAAATAACTCAGCACCTTTTTTTGGATTGCTTGTATGCTAAATTTTTGTGGCGCGCTATACACATTTTGTTTGGGATCTCACCTCCAAGTAGTATTGATGATTTCTTTAATACGTGGTCCAGGTTGGGTGGGAACAAACGAAATTTATTATTATTGATGGCGGCAACAGCTTTATCTTGGACAGTTTGGTTAAAAAAAAATGAAGTAGTCTTTAACAAATGCAGACCAAAATCTTTTTTGCAGGACCTTTTCAGGAGAACCCACTGGCTCCGCCAATGGGCAAGTGTGCAGCGGCGTGATGATTCCAGAGATCAGCTGATCCTTGTTGCTCAGCATTTATAGACATCAACTTTGCACTTCTTCAGCTTCAATGGGTGGTTGTCCACTAGATTTAATGGTCCCGCTTTGTTAAGACTTTACTTTCATGTTGCTTGTTTTAGTTGAAAATGGTCGGTCATGGCTCATTCGGGGTTGTGTTTTGACCTAGAGGTTGAAGTGGTAATAATTGGCCAGATTCTATCTTCTGATAGATGAAGTCAGATATAAACTATCCTTTATCTAAAAAAATCTAAAGGGGTGTCTCCAAGAGACAACTGTTCACCAAAGGCCAGGCCCCTTGGTGACGAGATTAACTGCTACCGTACGATGGGATGAGATCACCATGAAGAGGCGTCGACGTTGTTTTGTAATATTTACAACTCACTCTGATTGAGAGCATATTACATTCGTTTACAACTATATACTATTATACTCCCTTTATTTGAAAACAAACACAACTCTCATTTTACGAAGAGTCAAACCTCTTAAAATTTAGTCAAATACGAAGGCGGATCAACCTATAGGACGAGGTGGGGCGGCCGCCCTACTACCTCCTCTCTGGTGGGACCTCCCTCACCTCCTGATGTCAAGCGCCCCGGCCGAGGAGTTGCCGAACGCTTGATCCATCCTCCGTCGAAGATTGAAGATGAAGATGACAAAACGTCCAACGGAGTGGGCTGTCTACTTGTTAGTTTTTTTTAGCAAATCTACTTAGCTTGTTGCCTTGTTCCATTACCTGGGATGGGTCATTGGGCCTCGTTTAGCCCACTAGGAATTAAGTGAGGAATGAGGATGGTTGCCCTTGCCCGACTTGCCATTTCTTGCGGACAGGCGGACAGAAGCGGCGGCGGCACACGGGCATCCTCGACTCGGAGGACGGAGGGTCGGAGGCGAAGCCTCGAGCACTCAGCGCCTCGGCGGATCCACGTCCAGCCCATACCCAGCAAATTCACAATCGACATGGCCACGCTCGACGACGAGGCGCTGCATGGCAGCAGCGCTCCAAGCCGCTCTCGATCCTGCTGCACCCTTGCACGGCACGACATCGACACGCATACCCACCACCAGCTCTTGGTCATGAAGGAACTCTATCAACATATACCATTGTGACAGCTGCGTCGTGGACAAACTTCTCAACACAGATTCAGAACATTAGGAACAGGCCAGCAGCGTGCATGTAGAAAGGGAATGAGAGAGCCAACAGTGTTTTCCACTGATCACTGATGTATAAATACATGTTACAACAATGGTTGCTGAATGGGCAACCGCACTGCATGCTAGTGTACATTGTGGGCGCGGGTGCGCGTGGTGACCACGCACCGGACTTGGTCAACGACGGCGGTTAGCATGTCCGGTCTTGGCGCTGTCCCTCAACACCCCCTGCAGTCTCATGGGGAGTGACACTGCACAAGATGATCAACCCCACCCCCCCCCCCCCCCCCCCCCCGCGCGGGAGTCTGGAGTGCGAGCGGCGCTACACGAAAACGTTTGAAGGTCGCTGTCGGGAGGCCCTTCGTCATCACGCCCGCGAACTGTTCGTCAGTGGAACGTGTAGAACTCGTAGCTCGCCTAGCTGAACACGTTCGCGAACGAAATGAATGTCCAGCTCTATGTGCTTCGTCCGCTTGTGATGAACTGGATTCAACGACATGTAGACGGCGGAGACGTTGCCACAGAAGACCACCGTGGCTTTCTTGATGTCGCGACGGAGTTCACCAAGCAGCTGTCATAGCCAGATGCACTCAGCCGCTGCATTCGCCACCTCACGGTATTCGGCCTCGGTGCTGGAGCATGATACCGTTGGCCGGCGTTTCGACGACCATGAGACGAGGGAGTCGCCAAGGTAGATGCAGAAGCTTGATGTCGAGCGCCTGGTGTCGGGACATCTGCCCCAATCTGCATCGGAGTATGCCGTGACGGTGAAGTCAGCGGATGCACGGAGAAGAATCCCGTGCGACATCGTCCCACGGACGTACCATATGATGCGCTTCAGGAGCGCCATGTGTGGCGGTCGCGGGTCGTGCATGTGTAGGCACATTTGCTGCACGGCATAGGCAATGTCGGGCTGCGTCATCGTTAGGTACTGGAGAGCGCCCGTTAGGCCACGGTAGGCATGTGCATTATCAACGGTAGGGCCATCGGCTGGCAGCTTGCCTTTGGCATCGATCGGCGTGGCGACGGGCTTTCAGTTCGTCATGCCCGCACGCTCGCGGATCTCCTCGGCATACCGGTCTTGGGTCAGATAGAAGCTGTCCTTTGTGCGTTTGACGTCGATGCCGAGGAAGAAGCTGAGGGCGCCCATGTCTCGGACGGTGAACTCGGCATGAAGGCGGTCGACGATGGTGCGAAGGAGAGCAGAGCTGGAGCCGGTGAGCACTATGTCATCGACATAGAGTAGAAGATAGGCGACGTCGCTGCCACGGTGAAGAACAAAAAGAGAGGAATCTGATCTTGTGGCTCGGAAACCGAGTTTGACAATGAAGTCAGTGAACCGAGTGAACCAGGCACGTGACGCTTGTCGCAGCCCATAGAGGGACTTGTCGAGCAGGCACACTGCATCAAGGCATTCAGCATCGACGAAACTAGTCAATTGCTGGCATAGGACGTGTTCTTAGAGGTGGCCATGGAGAAAAGCATTTGAAACATCAAGTTGTTTGGCTGGCCAGCACCACGATGCCACGATGGTGAGAACTGTCTGGATCATGGAGGGCTTCACAACAGGCGAGAATGTATTCGAAATCGACGCTAGCCCATTGAGTGACCCTGCGAACAACCCATCGAGCCTTATAGCGCTCCAGAGTTCCACCAGGATTCAACTTATGCTTGAAAATTCATTTGCCAGTGATAATGTTGGTGCCCAGTGGTCTGTCAACCAGGCGCTAGGTACGATTGCGCTGTAGTGCGTCATACTCAGCGGCCATGGCGGCGCGCCAGTTTGGACCTTGGAGGGCAGTCCGAACGGACTTGGGAACAGGCGATATGGTGGTGTCTGGGTGTGCACTGGTGAGAGCATACCGCGGATTGGGTTTGTAAATACTAGCTCTGGATCATGTCTGCATAGGATGGATGGTCGCTGCCGGTGTTGAGGCAGTGGAGGTGCCAGCGACTGATGTCGAGATGACAGATGGTGTAGACGGGGAGGCTGATGGTGGCAAGGTCGCGGGCTCACTGATGGTAAGGGAGAAGCCTGAGGAGATGCCTGAGGAGCAGTATTGTTGCTGGTTGGAGGAGTGATTGGATTTGTAGGGGATGGCCGAGGTGCATAGGACTGAATCAAAATGGGGCAAACAGGCGGTACTGTTTCAGATCCGGCTGTTGTCGGATTTGTTTCAGAAGACGAGGAGAGGAAGGGAAAGCGAGTCTCGTCGAAGACAACCTATCGAGATGTGAAGACTCGGTGTGTGTTGATGTCAAGACACTAATAGCCACGATGATCAATGGGATAGCCAAGGAGGACGCAAGGTGTGGTTCAGGGGCTGAGTTTGTTCGCCATTATCGGTGCCTGATTTAGGAAACAAAGACAGCCAAATACCCAAAGATGGTTGTATGATGGTGGTGCACCAAGAAGGAGTTCAGAAGGGGTGGTTTGGCCACTTGTTTGACAAGGGAGGAGATTTAGTAGATGGGTTGCTATGGAAAAAGGCTTCAACCCAGTATTCGATGGGCATGCCGGCATGAATCAAAAGACTGCAAATGATGCGCTCTGCCTTGCCATTATGTGATGATGTATAGGGATAGGATAGGTGAAAGGCAATGCCATGGCTCTCACAATGTCGGTGTAATGCTAAGTTATCAAATTCCTTGCCGTTATCAGTTTGGAGAGCAAGAAGTGGTAGCAGGAATTGAGTTCGAATATAAGCATTAAAAGAAACCAGACAGGCGAACACATTAGATTTTGCACAAAGAGGGAATGTCCACAAGTAATGAGTGAAATCATCAATTAACACAAGATAGTATTTGAAGCTAGAAAAGCTAGATACAAGAGATGTCCAGACATCTGCGTGCACTAATTGGAATGGAACATAACTGACAGAAGTAGAAGAAAATGGCAGCCTAACATGCTTGCCAAGCTGACAACTATCACAGATAGGTGGTTGTTTACTAGGGACAAACTCTAGATAACAGAGGGTTTGTTGAAGAGTGCGACGTCTTGGATGTCCAAGCCGTTGATGCCATAGCTTCACGGTGGGTACAGTGGCGACGAGGGCCTCTAGTGAAGAAGACGTCAGAGGGTAGAGCTCGCCATGGCTATTACATCAGAGGAGCACTGTATGTGTTGGAAGATCCTTGATAGAAAAACCAAAGGGGTCAAATTCGACAATAACATTGTTGTCCCTAGTAAGACTACGAATAGAGATGAGGTTTTTTACAAGAGAAGGGGACACAAAGACATTGTTAAACTAAAGAGGTGAACATGTGGTGGGGATCACCGTCGTGGACGTGCAATGAGTGACAAGCATGGTCGCGCCATTGCCCACGGTGATTGGAGTAGAATTGAAAATGGGTTGGGGAGAGGTGAAGTTACCAGGGTTGGATGACATGTGGGACGAGGTGCCGGTGTTGAGGAACCACTCGGCGGTTTGGGGTCCTGACGGTGGAACAACCGCCGTGTTCAGAGCAGCAAGGAGTGTTTGCTGGTTCCAAACGTCTGGCATTGGCGTGGATGCAGTGAAGGCGCTTGGATCTAGAGAAGGATGCCCGACGTAGTACCCTTGGTGTGGAGGAGTGCCCGGGCGAGGGCCGAGTACGCCAGCGCTGGGCGGCCAGAATGGCATCTGCCATGCCTGGACCATGCCAGTCCAGGGGTTGGCGCTCGAAGTCCAAGCTGGAGGACCACAGGGCATGGAGTAGGAACCACCGGGGTGCTGGTTGAAGCCGTGGCCACGACCACCTCTGTTGTCGTTGCGCGGAGCCGTTCCGCCGGTAGCAGGAACTAGGGGCTGGGAAGGAGGTGGTGCATCGCTGGAGCCACCTTCGCTGTGGGAGGGAGCTAGTGGACAGGAACCACCGGTGGTGAGGAGAGCTTGCTGGGCAAAGGTCTTGGCGTGCTTCTGTAAGTGCATCTAGCCCTTTAGTGGGTTTTGGTGAATTGAATGACAACACCATTAAAGGTCGAATAAGTTTGCTAAGTGTTAAACAAGAAATTGAGTTTATTGCATACACTTGTGGATTATGGATTGTGGAATGAGAAGTATATGCAGGTTCAACAAGAAGTCAAACTTAATGATATTCCACATAATGTTCAAATCAAGGCCAAAGTTGTATATTATTATGTTGGAAGATTATGAGAACAATATAGTTCAAGCAAAAGACAACAATGCAAATGGAATCAATGAAATGACTTCTATATTGTGGGATATCATAGCATCATGTGAAAGCAAGCATATTTGGCAAATGGCAAATGAGACATGAGTTGATGATTTTGGATTGGTCTCTATAGTGACTTGCTTTGCATAAACAAGAAGAGTTTGATAGTGGATTGGCTTTGATCAAGGATTGAAGAATGAGTCAAGAATGCATAAGTGAAGAAATACCAAGCAAAGGTTAAATGACAAAGGACACACTGGCGGAGCTTCATGGAGGCGAAGCTGGGCACCTGCCCCCCTTCCCTCCATGATTTGCCACTATATATTGTATTGTTTTTTCTTTTTGCTCTATAAAATTCTGCTTTTGTGAAGCTATGCATGGAGAGGGATAAGTCTGGCTGTAGATAACAAACAGAAAATGATAGAAGAGCCTACATCATATTGCTGCTATCTACATCATAATATAAGTACGAAGGTATATATTAATGATATTATATGCATTGCCAGTTCATTTCTTGCGTTAATTACTGTTCATTGGGTTTTTTTTCAAATTCGCCCCCCTTTAATTTGTCTCAAGCTCCGCCATTGAAAGGACACAAGTCATATTGGATATATGTCAGTCTCTATGTTGGTTTGCATGTATGGATAACAATTTGGAAAATCACTTTGCATTAATTTGATCAAGCTAGAAGTATGAAGATAGATGTTGAAGTGAGTGTTAGGAGTGTCAAGCCAAAATGAAGAGGACATAAGAAATCGTGAATTTGCTTGACCATATTTATGTTGATTTATATATCTCAATCTATGTGAATCTAACTGAAGCTTGATTGATCATAACATTCATATCTAGAAGATATTCTAGCAATGATCATAATACTGAAGAAATAGGTTTTCAATGAATGCTTAATATGATGAGACTTGAGTATGGCTTGATAAGGTGAAGATAGTAAGGAAAGGGCTTCGAGGGACCAAGCGAAGGTGAAGGGCAAGCAATAGCTTGAGGACCGAGGCACCATGGCTAAGGTGAAGAAGAGAGTATTAGTAGAAGTGACTTGAAGCCATGAGGTGAACTCATATGTATGGAAATGGTTCAAGTCATATGCTCAAGGTATGTTTGCCCGAAGAGATGAGACAAAGATGATTGCTGCCCCCTTATGAAGTGATATTGAGAAGAAATGGTATCTGAAGACAATGAAGATTCAAGTGGTTGAAATAATTATATTCTCTTAATCTTGAGTATATAGGTATGACATATTATAAAGGGGATACAATGCACAAGCTTTAATATGTAACTAAGTGCTCAAAAGTTCCATCATAATATCCTCTCAACCTAGCCACTGCAACAAGCTTTTTACTCTTCTCCTAATTGGCTGCCTGGCTTGAGCGACACTGCAGCGCATGGAGCGGCACTACCACGACTTAAAGTGACCGTTGGGGCTAACGGGGTATGTTATCTCTCCCTCATCCTCTCCAACGGTCAGCTCGACCATTCCCCTCTTGAGTGCGACTAGAGCAGCTCTCTCTCACTTACTCACCATTGGAGCCTCTCAAGCTTCTCCCTTTGATTCCCTTCCAAATCCAAGAGAGTTTGATTCTCTAAAACTACATTAGAGAGCTCTCCAATCTGTTCTTCATCTCCTAGAGCACTTGGTTCGTGTTCAAGCTAGTGGATTGTGTTTGTTACTCTTAGATCTTGCTCCTAACCGGCTAGCACGTCGCCTTTAGAGCTTGCCAACTTGTGTGAAAGCCTTAGGAGGTTTGTAATCACCCTAATCAACTAGTGAAATCACCCCTCATCTCAAGAGTTTATTCTCTTGACTTGAGAACGAGGATAAGGTTGAAAGAGACCAAAGCCTTAGTGGCTTCCTCAACAACGTAGACATAGGCAAGCCTTAGTGGTGAGCTGAACTACGGGATAAATCGGTGTCTCACTTGTGTTCTTATGATTTGCATTGCTATATTTGTGTTTGTGGTGATTCTAGGTTGGTCCCGATCTACTTGCTTGTGCACTTCCTCCAACATCCAGGTGTTGGAATAGGCTCCACACTACCCGAGGAACATCAATGTTAGTATTTATTAACGTGTCACTTGTTCTAACTACTTAGCCACCTATTATAAACCTATATCCCCTACCTTAACTAGGTTGTCATCCCTAGTATAGATGCAAGAGATATGTATGAATACTACTTAGCATTACTACTAGAATAATACTAAGCAGTTAATATTAATGCAAGTGACTAGAATGAATGTATATCTAATAATATCAAGTATATGTAAGCGCATAGATAATTATATCATTGTAACTTTTACCTGGGAGTATTCCAAAGTATCGTATTTATCCATAGGGAATCAGTGTTAAAGAGGTTGATGGTTCATAATCATGTATCTACTAACTAATATACCAACTAGACCTAGATAGGGGTGAGTGATAAGTGCTATGAGTTATGCATAACGACACACATATTAGAGGATCCTATGATAAATGAGTATCATAGCTAAGTTGAGAGGACAACAGGAGAGTTCAAGGTTCCTATATTCTTCTCTACTACTTTGGTTCTATGATAACTGAAGCATAGGTAAATATAGCAATCACACAATAACACTTTGGAGTAGCAATACCTTTTTGACTCTCGAGGGGGGTGAGAAAGCATAGTCGGGGGAAGACTGCCTAAAGCTCTACAAACACCAATCCTTACATGGTGGATTACAACGGTTTGTCAGAGCTGTCACCCCTGGGGCTACCACAACTAACCGTAGGATTGGGTGCAATCTCAGGTAACCTCTAGTCTAGACACCATATCTACACTATTAATTACTACTCTAATCACTATAGATAACTAAAGCACTCAATACAAGCGGAGATCACATGCCAAGGTATAATAACTACACTAACCAATCACATGAAAGGCATAAAAGTAGATAGAGAAGATAAATATATTAAAGCTTAAGTCTTGCAAAGGTAAGATACACAGACATACCAGACGTCCAAAGAATTCTCCAGAACCTGAGCGTAGCTCGATTTTCCCTAACTCTCAACTAGAACTAATCTACTACATTGAAGAGAGAGGTAGATCCATTCAAGGGACCCCTCTCAATCCAAACCCTAGCTAGAGAATATGAATTAGGGTATCAGGGATGATCTCAATCCAGGGGGTACAGGGATGCTTATGTAGGCCGGTGGGATGCACCAGAGCCCTCGGATCAAACCGACATTGATCAACGGTGGATATGCAACCCCTAAGGCGGTGGAGAACCAATGTGCGAAGGCGGCTACCAAGTGGGACCAGGCTGGGTCGACTGACCTGGGGGTGGGGCCGGCTGGCCCTGTCGTATGCCAGGTGCGCCCTCCTTCGGGTGGCTGACCTCTCATGTCTTCTAGAGTCTTCTTGAGTTGGAGTCAGTTTATAATTCGATATTTTCCCATCGTCCTTCATATCTCTCTCCCTTTTCCTGATAACCCCCTGCAGAAACATAGATTCACCAAAACCATGGAATTCTGTCAGTATAAACTCTAATTCCATGTTGAAGGTTGATATATGCCCTTATTCATGTTTGGTTGATGGTTTAAAATAACAATAACTACCGTCAACAATCAGTAATTTGCTCGATCTACTTTTCCTTGGGTAGATTTTGAATTGTCCTTCCACAAGCGTCTGTGCACGTAGCAGTGCCGCGCGTGTGCCCGGCAGTGCCGCTCTAGCGGCAACTGACAGCAGTTTTCGAGTTTTGTTTTAAACAGGCCTATTCACTCTCCTAGGCGACATCAAGGTCCTTTCAGCTTCTTATCGTACTATTCCTCTAGCAGTTGATAGGAACACGCCAGGATCACGTGGCGGTATTTGGAGCTGAGGCCGTGCAGCATGTTGAGGACTTGACTGGTCTCGCGTACTAGCTGCCCAACGTCCCGGAGCACATTAGCGAGTTGCTTGAGGTGCCCGGTGTATTGGGTGATGTTCATATCGCCCTGAACGAGGTTCTTATACTCAGCTTCGTTGTAGACCGCGCGATGGAGTTCATTGTCGTGAAATTGAGCATGAATGCCAACCCAGATCTAGTACGTGGTGGTATTCGGGGCACGCACGATCACATGCACATCCTTGGAGATTGAGTTGTACAACTAGCTCGGGATGCACTAGTCGACAACGTGCCACTGTGGATCATGGCGCTGGGCGGCGGTTGGCGGGGAAGAGACGTGGCCGTCGTGACTGAACTTGCCGAGGAACGCGTCAAAGAAGCGGCGCCACTTGTTGTAGTTAGGCTCGGTGAGCTCGAGGATGACGGGAACATGGGACTTGATGTTCACCGTTTGAAGAAGTGCAGCGGGAGGAGGCGCGGGAACGGAAGCGTCGCCGCGGGAGAGGAGGCGCCCGAGGATGCACCGGCGCTGGAGATCATGCCGTAGAGAGGGTTGTCGGTCATGTCATCCATGGCGCGGAGGAGAAAGGAGGGCACGGTGGAGGAAGGACGGCGAAAGGGCATGGAGATGAACAAACGGTGAGCGGAGGGAGGCGATGGATCAACCCATGTTAGCCGATACCATGTAGAAAGGGAATGAGAGAGCTAACAGTGTTTTCCATTGATCTCTGATGTATAAATACATGTTACAACAATGGTTGCTGAATGGGCAACTGCACTGCATGCTAGTGTACATCGTGGGCGCGGGGGCGCACGCTGGTGCACGTGGTGACCGTGCACCGGACTTGGTCAACGATGGTGGTTAGCATGTCTGGTCTTAGCGCTGTCCCTCAACATTGCAGGATTTGGATGCGACCAGTGGCGTGCGCACGTTTGCACAATGAGAAATTGCGAAGTCAGCCGGCGAGACGGTGAACATCGTACCGGACAGGACAGAGCTATAGTGGCATGGGCATGATGTACAATTAGCCGCCAGCTGCAGAAAATATGTGCACACCGATTAAGAGGTGGACACGGCCGAGGCCTCGGCCAGTCTTTTCAGTGCCTCTTCATGAAGGACTTGAGGAGCGAGAATGGGTCGAGAGAGATAAGTTGTTCGGCTGATGGTTTTTTGTGGCTGATAAGCTAGCTGCGGCTGTTTTATTACGAGAGAAAAACATTGTACTATGACTGATAAGCCGGGCTGATAAGGTCGTGACTAACTAGATGGCCGGGGTATGGGCTGGGCTGGCACAGGTCTTGATGGGCATGGGTGAAAAAGTTAAGTTATTAGTTAATAGTACCTCTTATATTCTGCTAAAAAAGTTAATAATACCTCTTTAAGATCCGTGTAGTTTTTTAAAAGAGAAGTGCCGGAGCAATTCTCTGTATTTGCAGGGAATAGTGAGAAAATAATAACCTGTGTATCGCAATGATACATGCCTACGCACCTCACGAATGAGCACTTATTTATTGTACGGGGTAGGATTGTTTATTCGGCAGCGTCTGTCCGGACGCCCGCGGCTGCTCCGCCCCGTCCGCTTGGATTCACGCGCCGCCCACGTTAGCTCCGTTTCCTGCACTCACATCCGAACCGTCCGCTTTAGATCCGCTGCCCACACTGCTCGAATGACTCGCCCCACCTCTCCCACATTGGCGCGATGCCCGTCTCTTCTAGGCCGCCCGGAAGACTCGCCCTCACCTCTTCCACAACAGCACCGCGTGGCTTGTGCCTCCTCCCCAGTCCCCACACCGCCGGTGGCGGCCTGCGTCTCCTCCACACGTCGGTGGTCATGGCTTGGCCCTGCCCGCCTTCCTGGACATTAACGTTGGCGGTCTGCACCTACAACATAAAACACTCGAATGCAACATATAGTTGAAACAAATGAAACATTTAGGACATAGATTGCAACATGTGTATGAAACATATGCAACATCTAGATAAAACAACTGTAACATGAAAAAACACTTACTGCAACATATAAGATTGAAACAGTTGAAACAGTTGGAACATATTGTTACAACATATGTGTGAAAACATATACAACATTCAAATAAAAAACGATTGCAATATGTCTGGAAATAGATGAAACTTTTGAACAGACGTTTGCAACATGCTTCTAAAACACTTGCAACAAATGCAACATGTGCAACAACCTCCGATCTACTTTTAGAACATCCATAAGAAACAACTGCAATATACCTTTGAAACGACTGAAACACCTGAAACATACATTTGCAACAAAGGGGAGGGAAAGCTTGGGCCGGTCAATTCCAGTCGTTGGGGTCGGAGCCTGCGGTGAGCAGCGACACACGAGCACCACCGCCACTAGCACCACCAGTACCGGGCTTGGAGTAGTAGGGGATGGGGGCGAGGAGTGACATGGCTGCCGGGGTGGGGGGAGCTCGGTCGCCAGGGTGAGAGAGGGCGCCAACGGGGGTGGGGAGGGTGCTGCGCCGGGGTGGAGGAGAGCCACCCACTCTCCTGCAACACTGTCGCGCCACCTCCATGGATCTCGCTAGAGGCGACTGGATCTCGCTGGAGGTGACTAGATCTCGCTCTTGCTCCATAGATTTTACTAGGGTGGGGGGAGGGGAGGACCGCCAGATCTGCGAGCGCTAGGGGCTCCCGGTGGGAGAGGGTGCTAGGCGTTGGTGCGCTGCGACAGGGGATGAGGAGTGTGGAAGGGGTAAGGGCGGAAGCGGAGCGAAGCGAGGCGTGCGGGAGTTGATTTTATTTTTTTAGATGAGCGGCACATGCGGCGGTGAGTGAAGCGAGGCGTCCGGCTTTCCGAACGTCTTAATGGTAGCATTACTGTTGTTAATTTTGCCACCCATCATTCCTGCTTAGCTGCCTACCTATATACAAGTGTATACAAACTAGTACAAATCGCGCGCCATTGCACGCGTGGGCGTTTAGATTGGAAATAAATGTTTGCTTCATGGTTTGATAACATAGCTTTAATATCTAGATATTATGCCACATAAATCCGGTTACATATAGGTCTGCAGTCTGCTGATATAGTCTGGATATGTGGATATGATACAAGACAGTGTTGAACGGATTGAGATACGCTGTTTGACGGATTGAGATACGTAGTCTATTTGCAGGTAAATTTACATCAGTTGAGAAAGCAGGTAATTGGGGATCTCAGACATGTCATTAGAATGTTGAGGGAATGTTAAGCCTAGGTAGGGCTGTCTGATGATCGGTGCAGAGTGAATAGAGTAGCTGTTGGGGCCCAAGAACTATGGCAACGTATTCCATCTACAAATTGAAAGAACACATGTTACTTTACCCCTGTTCTGTAACGCTATATATTGAGCAGAGCGTGAGTATTGTTTTCGATACCTTAGCATTCCCGAATTTGTTCCAGATTCTGGTATGGTTATGCAGCGTCTTTCTATCTATAGCTCGAATTAACCATTCCATTGCTGAGGAAAGAAAATAAATGATAGGCGAGTTATTTACTGAACGATGAATAAGTAAATCTGCACATAAATGTGAGGAAAACAACGGCTTTGTAGTCAAGGCCCTGGGGATGCATAGTTTGTTGGCAAATAGATATTTATTTTCACTAAGATCAGACACGTGAAACACTATTAAAGGCATAAATGGACGGTGCATAAGCACGTAATGTTAAGGAACCCTCACTGGTAGTAGAAGTATTATAAAACCTATAGCACCAGACAATCTCTGTCGAAGTAAGGAAGAATAATCGGAACATTACAGGAAAGAAAAGTACTGAAAAAATACAGCTGACTGAATAGAATAACGCGAAACATAGCAACTTTCATATAAAGAAAATAAAAATATCTAAGCACAGTGTATGGCTGTTGGAGTAGGAAAACAGAATTAAGCACAGCAGTCAGGTGTGGTGAAATAGTAATTGTCCTCCTGAAATCTTAGAACCCACCACAGGCAAACAGTAACAAGCCTAAGCATAAAGACGGAAAAAATTAGTATACTTATCTAAAATAGAAGCATATGTGCAAACGAAGAAGACATAGAAACAGGAGGCAACAGACATCCACTGGCATAATCCAATGATAGCAAACATGTAAAACAGAAGCACATCTGTGTAAGAAGAGGAACATAAACATGGGACGAGCCACACATTTTCGCGAGGATAACATAATCCAAAGAATCATATGGCGCTGGCTACTAAAAAAGACGTAGCTGATGAGGGGATCCTGCTAAACCGATGAACGGAAACACAAAGTCACCAGCGGAAAATAGATATGTATTTTCACTAAGATGACATAATAATCCAACTAAGTAGTTGAATGAAGGAGGTACGGAATGGGGTATAAAATTTAAAATTAGCACACCATGTCAGGCCACTGGATCTGTAACGAGCAAGAGAGGTTCGTAAAAAAACCTAAATCTAAATACACGAACAAACCCATGTGTCTTTTGTGGTGATCTAAGAAGACATGCACAGCACATGGCAGCTGACGGACAGAGGCAGGAACATACAACACCAATTGCACACGACACAGCGAGACGAACTAAGCCATGTAGGACGATATGGAATCGGACCATCAAAACAAGAAATACACAGGTGGGCGGACCCAAGATTGTTAACGCAAAGCTAAACAAAGGAACCAAAAAAATTACCATGCAGGCACGAAAACACGAGACGAAGAAGCTGCGGCGGTAGCCCACAGCGTCTGCCCGCGCCCGAAAGGAGCCGCCTCTGCTGTAAATAGCAATGAACTATTCAAAAGTGTCGTGTACCGCTATAAATAACAGTGAACTATTCAGAAAGCAATGGAAAATCACCTCTGCAAGGGGGAGATAGCTGTGAACCAGATGTCTGATTCCATATCATCATAGTACATCTTGTTGCTTACCTCTGGGGGTACATATGCTGGTGCTAAACGGGTAGTATGGAGCAGTTCATCTTGTCTCTTTGACTTTGAAAGTGTGCTGACAATCAGTTAGAAGGGTTCAATAAGCAACAATGTCATTCATCAATAACAGGTACAAAGAAGATAAAAGCAGGATCTAGGGAAACTGAATTCACTGTTTCTGCAAAGTCATCACTGTTTTTTTGGGCTCCACTAAATGCTACTGTGATTTCTAAGAATCCAAGGTACAACACAGCAGCAATAGTTGACATGATATTATGAAATCTAAGACAATGGTCACAACGGGCGAGGAAGGGGATCCATGCATGCCAACCAGCAGTCAGCAGAAGATGCTAATTCTCAGCATTCAAATAGTCACTCATTCACCCACAAGGATTTCAGTGAAAATGGTAGGCCGACATTATTTACATGTAATGAAGTAGTAAGGATAGATCTTGGTATGGCCGGTAGTAGGCATGGCACACATATTTGCCAGGTGACCAATGATAAAGTCACGGGAGGTATAAAAAAATGGGGTAAAAAAAACTAAAGGTAAGGTATGGCACACAGTGATTTATCCAAAATAACCTAGGATTTTTCGTTCTAAAAAAATGGCACAATGAAGAGAAAGTAAATATGTATTTTACCTCGAACCTAGTAAACTGGACATGGCTAAATAGAAGAAATATCATTAGGCAGACTTTATTGAATCTGTGAGATGCAATATACAGCAGGGCAAATATTATTTGATATGTATTGTCTATAGGGCAAATATGCAACAGGGCAAATATCATTACGCACACCCAACTGAAGAAGAATGAGTGTGATAGCTCACCTGAAGCAATAGAGTGGCTTTTTTGTCAGCGACTGTATGTGGATAGGATTAGAAATTCACATGCCTGTGAAAAAAAATGTAAGACGATTGAATTAAACCTTAAGGCAGTACAAACAAACCTAAACTTGTATATGTGAAGGCAGGAAAAAAACATCGATTTCACATGTATCGTAGACAATAAAAAATGGACAATTTGTTTAATCTTTGTCAGAACTGTAACTGAGCACATAGGCTGCATCACTGAAAAGCTTAGTAGATGGGTAACCTTACAACCTGGTTAGCATGAAGTAACACTTGTACCAACAAGACACAAGAAATCAGTAGCGAAGGCATAGAAATCACAGCGCTGAACCACCTCATCAAAATATGGAAAGTAATTTCTTAAAAAAAAATAAGGAAAGTAATAGCTAAATTAACATAAGCAACAAAACCTAACATACATGTAAACCTGTGTAAAAAAAATTAGACCAGCAAATTCTGAAACTTAGTGTCCTCATGAGGCTGGCTTATATTTGTGGTGCATACAGCACAAAGTTGCTGAGCAGGAAAAGCTTAGCAGATAGTTTAATTGGTATGATGTGCACTGGTTTAAATCCATGTCACTGACTTTGGGCTTTGTGGTTGTTATTAGACACCTACACATTCATGGAGCTATCCTTGACATGGCATGGCACTAGGTAACAAACATGGAAGATTCATATTGATGCGCTTAAAAAACAACGAGCACGATGGCTATGAAAAATCACAGGAAAGGTTGGTTGACTATATGAAATTCGGAAATCAAAGCTGGGGTAGAGGCCTGAGGCCACATGGGAAAACATGAGTTTCTTGTGGCTGCTGCTATCAGTGGCAACACATTGGAGACACTATTGCGGTTAATAATCTAGAACAAATAGAAACTGAAAGAAAGATAGTAGTGAAAACTAAAATAAAGCTATATGTCAACATCAATAGAGCGAGAGTGAAAGGGAAGTAGCTGTTACCAAAGCCAAAGCAAAAGACAGCAGGCACCTCATGGAGCAAACATTTAATCTTCCAACTGAAATCACCTATGAGGTGAAAAGACAACATCAGGTTAAAAGGAGAAAAACTCAATCTCAAAGTGGACTCTGGAACATATCCTAAAAAATTGTGTAGGTACTATATTTTGTTATCCACAGAACAATAAATGAAACTGAGGATCATTACCAGTAAACGTAGCTGTTGCACTTGATTGTATTATGTTGGTGTAATTGTAACAATTGTAGAGGACCTCTCTGTAAAGTATGTGATAAAGAAGAGAGAGTGTGTGTGTGTGCTGTGAAGGCACCGCACCAGAAAATTCCCCAATTTCAACATGGTATCGCGAGCTAGGGTTACCTCGAGCGGCGGCGGCGCGAGTGCGTGAAGGCGCGGCGGCGGCGAGAGCTCCGGCGCGCGGGTGGAGGCAGCGCGAATCTCGGAGCGAGCGCCTGGCTGCTCCCCGCGGGCGTGGCGCGGGCAGTGTGAGCGGGCGCGGCGCGCGGGGGCTCCGCGGGCAGGGCGCAGGCGGTGCGAGCGGGCACGGCGCGTGCGGCCTCTGGCGGCGCGAGCAGGCGCGGCACGTGTGGGTGCGGCGTGAGCGGGCGCAGGGTGCGTCGGTGGAGGAAGCAGACGGTGTCGGCAGATAGAGGAGAAGTCTGGCGGCGGTGAATCCCTCCTGCTGCTGTGTGGTTGGTTCTTTGGAGCAAAAATCCCGTCTCTAGATGCTGTGGATGAGGAGGTACGAGAAGGAAGGGAGAAGTGTACGTCTGTGGTGCTAGTGGTGAAGCTGGTGCTGCTGTGGTTGTGGTGTGTGTTCTGCGAGGTTCAGTGCTGTGGGAGTAAGCTAGTTGACCCAGGATGGATCCAGAGGAGTTAGCGGCAAAGAAGAGAGAAGAGGAGGAGGGAAGGAAGGCTTCAGCTGGGAAGCATAGCGGTGACGGAAGTGGAGGTGATCCACTAATTACAAAGAGTGAGCTGAAAAGTGAGATGAGATCTATGATTCAGGAGCTCCTGGAGATGGGCATGATTGGTTCTAGGGTGGCGCCTGAAATGAAGCTAGAACTAATGCCTAATGATGTGAAGCTAGAGGGAAGCAAGAATTAT
The DNA here is from genome assembly GCA_038087645.1 of Saccharum hybrid cultivar R570. Lineage (NCBI taxonomy): Eukaryota > Viridiplantae > Streptophyta > Magnoliopsida > Poales > Poaceae > Saccharum > Saccharum hybrid cultivar. The sequence goes on from JAQSUU010000198.1 coordinate 8,373,327, forward strand.
CTGAGTTGGTCTAGAAGAGTGCGAGTGCTCCTGGGAGGAAAAGGGTTAGAGCACTATCTAGCTGAGGAGTGTGTTGAGCCGGCTAACAAGCTTAGCCCTGAGTGGAGAGTTTGGCATACGACAAACTCTATCATAGTGGCATGGTTGCTAGCATCCATGTCACCGTCTGTTAGCAAGATGGTGGAAGCTATGCGCACTGCAGCGCAGATATGGAGGACCTTGAGCAACATGTATTCTAGGCGAGGGAATGTGATGGTAATGATGGAAATTCAAAGCAAGGCTGATGCAGTGAAACAAGCAGGGCGGTCAGTTGAGCAATATGCTAGTGAGCTGCAGTACTTGTGGGGAGAGCTAGACCACTATGCTCCACTCAATATGAGAGATCCACAAGATGCTCAGGATGTTCAGAAGTGGATTGAGGATAGGAGGGTTACTCATTTTCTAAAGAACCTGGATCCTGAGTTTGAGAGTAGGAGGGCTGCCTTTTGTCACCAAGATAGCCTTCCTACCATGGAGGAAGTTGTGTCAGCCATGGTCAATGAGGAAAGTAGACTTCGGGTGATGAGTAGCAACAACACTGTAAAGTCAGCCTACGTTGCAATGGCGGATAGGAAGTGTTACAATTGTGGAGAAAAGGGGCACCTAAGCTATGATTGTCCTCAGCCAAAAAATAATGGTGGTCGGAGTGGGACTCGTGGAGGTCGTTGTGGTACTCGTGGTGGTTATGGAGGAGGTCGTGGAGGTCGTGGAGAAGGTCGTGGAGGAGGCCGTGTCGGTCCTCAGGCCAATTCAGCTACCACAGAGGAGGCTCCATCTGTTACTTTGACTGGGGAGCAAGTCAAGCAGTGGGAGCAATGGCAGAAGAGCAAGGCATCTCAGACTTCCAACACTACCTCAGCTAGCCCCGGAGCTACCACCAGTCACTTTGGTAACTTAGCCAACTACGCCCACTTGGGCGAAGGTACTCAGGCACAAGCCCTTGCATCCACATATAGGCATAACATAGAGTGGGTCATAGATTTAGGAGCATCCAAGCATGTTACAGGCATACCTAATTCGTTTAAGACATACACTCCATATACCCACTCTGAAACTATTCAAACTGCTGATGGTACCTCCCAACCTATTCATGGAGTAGGGTCTATAGAGTGTACTCCATCCCTTTGCCTATCATCTATTCTGCATGTTCCATCCTTCCCAGTTAATCTCCTTTCTGTTAGCTCCATTGTTGACCAATTCAAATGCATTGTTACATTTGATGAAAAATTATGTACCTTTCAGGAGAAGAGTACGAGGAGGGTGATTGGGACTGGAGTCAGGCGTAATGGACTGTGGTTCATCAACAATGAGGAGTTAGCATTGACAACAGCTAGTGGAGGACATGAGAGGGAGATCTTCCTGCTTCATCATCGGTTAGGACATGTACCTTTTGAAAGCTTGAGTAGATTATATCCTGATGCTTTTAAGGAGATGGATAGGAGTAAGCTTTTGTGTGATGCATGCGAACCTGGCAAGCACACAAGATCAAGTTATCCTAGTATTGGTCTTCGTAGTTGTGAACCGTTTATGTTAATACACTCTGATGTTTGGGGTCCCTGTTCAGTTACATCTTTGAGTGGGTATAAAGGGTTTGTCACCTTTATTGATTGCAATACCCGTATGACATGGATTTACATGCTCAAGGGTAAGAATGAAGTCCTTGATGCTTTCAAGATTTTCATAACCTGGTCACAAATCAGTTTAATGCGAAGGTTCGGATTATTCGCACTGATAATGGGAAGGAGTATGTGAATAATGATTTTGTAAAATATATTTCAGATCATGGGATAATCCACCAAACCACTTGTCTTGGTACTCCACCACAGAATGGTGTAGTTGAGAGGAAGAACCGACACTTGTTGGAGGTAGCAAGGGCCCTTATGTTTCAAATGAATGTGCCTAAATACCTCTGGAGTGAGACTGTGATGACAATAGCTTATCTCATCAACCGCATGCCATCTAGAATACTGGGCATGAAGTCACCTGCTGAGCTTTTGTTGGGAAGTCGGGAATTTAAGGTGCCTCCTAGGGTGTTTGGTTGTGTCTGCTTTGTTAGAGACCATAGGCCTTCAGTGGGAAAGTTGGATCCTCAAGCAGTGAAATGTGTTTTTGTTGGCTATTCGTCTACCCAAAAGGGATACAAGTGTTGGGACCCTATTGGAAAAAGACTATTTGTGAGTACGGATGTGACTTTTCATGAGTTTGAACCATACTACAATAAACAGTGTGATTTGGATGCATTCTTGGAGGAGTTCTCTTCAGTCACTGAGAATGACCGTAGAGAGGGGGAGAATGGTTATGTGCAAAATGAGGGTGTGACTCAGGAAAAGGTGATTGTTGGGACAATCCCGTGCGATGTCCAGGAGAATAAAGAAAATGAGGAGGTGATCATTGGGACAATCCCAAGTGATGTCCAGGAGAACCAAGAGAATGAGGAGGTGATCAGTGGAACAATCTCATGTCCTGTTAATGAAGTAGAGGAGAAGACAGATAAGGCGGTCAGTGCCAAAGAGCCAATAGTATATCAGCGAAGGCGGCTTAGAAGTCAGGGGGAGCATGTTAAGCAACCACAGTCACAACAGCTTGATCCACCAGTCCCAAATCCCTCCTCGGACCTCTCTCCATCAAGCTCCTCGACTCAACTTGAGTCAAGTGGTAATATCTCCCCCACCCTTGAACATGTAGATTTGCCTCTTGCACAACGTAGAAATACTAGGGTCAATTCTGGGAAACCTCCTGTCCGCTATGGCTTTGAACATCTTAGTACAGATCATGACATTGCTAATTTCCTCACTTATTCCCGTATTTCACCTGCACATAGAGCATTTGTTGCATCATTGCAGACAGTGTCTATTCTAAAGGATTGGAAGTGTGCAAAACAAGATCCAAGATGGAATGATGCAATGAAAGAAGAGATGTGTGCCCTTCAGAAAAACAAGACATGGGAATTGGTTCAACTTCCAGTAGGGAAGAAAGCTGTGGGTTGTAAGTGGGTTTTCACTGTGAAACAGACTCCAGAAGGGGTGATTGATAGATATAAAGCAAGGTTGGTTGCAAAAGGGTATAGTCAAACATATGGGATTGACTATGATGAAACCTTTGCCCCTGTGGCAAAAATGGGCACAGTTAGAACTTTGATCTCTTGTGCAGTCAACTTTGGTTGGCCTCTTCATCAGTTGGATGTGAAGAATGCATTTCTTCATGGTGATTTACAAGAAGAATTTTATATGGAAATTCCACCAGGATTTGCAAATAGTCAAACTGTTGGGAAAGTGTGCAGGCTAAAGAAGTCACTATACGGGTTGAAGCAGTCACCCCGTGCATGGTTTGACAGATTCAGACGAATAGTCTGTAATATGGGTTACACTCAATGCAACGGTGACCACATTGTCTTTTACAAACATAGAGGATCATTTATCACTATCATGGCTGTCTATGTGGATGATATAGTGATTACCGGAGATGATGTGGAAGAGATCAAATTTCTGAAGCAAAATCTGGGGAAAGTCTTTGAAGTAAAAGATCTCGGACCCCTTCGATATTTTCTTGGGATTGAGATTGTCAGGTCACCAACGGGGATTGTTCTCTCTCAAAGGAAATATGTCCTTAATATGTTAACAGAAACAGGTATGTTGGGATGTCGTCCATGCAGTTCTCCAATTGACAGAAATCACCAAATTTGTGCCCAGTCAGGAGACCCAGTTGATAGAGAAACATATCAAAGGCTAGTTGGACGATTGATATACTTGTGTCATACAAGACCTGACATCTCTTATGCAGTAAGTGTAGTGAGCAGATATATGCATGACCCTAGAACAGGACACATGGAGGTGGTCAATTGAATCCTGAGGTACCTAAAGGGAACTCCTGGAAAGGGATTGTGGTTTAGGAAGAACCAACATCTGGATCTGGAAGGGTACTGTGATGCAGATTGGGCAAGTAGCAAAGATGATAGAAGATCTACATCTAGATATTGTGTGTTTGTGGGGGGTAATCTTGTCTCATGGCGGAGCAAGAAGCAAGCGGTGGTGGCTCGGTCTACTGCGGAGGCCGAGTATAGGGCAATGGCATTGAGTCTATGTGAGATGATGTGGCTAAAAGACTTATTGAGAGAACTTCGGCTGCTGAGGAGTGAAACTATGGTGCTTCACTGTGACAACGTTGCTGCGCTCAATATTGCAAACAATCCGGTTCAGTTTGATCGCACAAAACATGTGGAGATTGATAGATTCTTTATGAAGGAGAAACTAGATTGTGGGGCCTTAAGGCTAGAGTACATCAAATCTTGTAACCAACTAGCTGATTGCTTCACAAAAGGTCTAGGTCCTAAAGAAAATGAGTCAATTTGTAACAAGATGGGCATGATAAATATTTTTAGCCCATCTTGAGGGGGAGTGTTGTTGTAATTGTAACAATTGTAGAGGACCTCTCTGTAAAGTATGTGATAAAGAAGAGAGTGTGTGTGCTGTGAAGGCACCGCACCAGAAAAGTCCCCAATTTCAACATATTAAATTGAGGCATTGCTTTGATTGAAGAGCCAAATGGCAGGACACTGGTAAGCCTGTGAAGGTCATCGTATTAGTGAATTTATTTCAACAATTTAATTTCAACCGGCAATATTAGAAAATTATGAAAATCTTATCAAGTGGAAAACAACAAACTGGAATCATATAGCATCCTGAAGGGGGAAATCTAACTGTACCAAACCTGAGCAGGTAACTGAAAATGGAACTGCCCATCAAAACGGAAGTAAAAAAGCAATGTTTTTATCTTAGAGGAACACGGTAATATTATCACAATACATGAAAAATCATTACATACAATGGAAATAGAAAAAAGATGTCACTTCTTGTCACTCAATCTAGATTGAACCAATAATCACCACTGCTTCCTAAATCAAGTCAGTCTAAAGCCTGTAGTTAGATCAGTTCTTGTGATATGACAAATAAACTAACTAACCCCATAAAGATAACATGATTGAATGGGCCCTACCTGAAATATTGTCTTTGCATGGAAACATTGGATGCCCTTGGTGTCTCTTTAACTATTGCAAAACACACCATAGTCAACGGAAGTAAACAATGACCTGAGCAAGAATGAATAAAGATCAATACTGCATCAATAAATGGAACTAACTATTAAATCTATCATGTCAAATTCTGAAGGAGTTACTGTACAGACACGATGATATCTAAGAAAATAAAGATAAGAGCTGAGGGGAACTCTGAAATTAGAAGTAAACAATGACCTGAGCAAAAATGAATAAAGATCAATACTGCATCAATAAATGAAGCTAACTATTAAATCTATATCATGTTAAATTTTGAAGGACTTACTATACAGACACAACGATTTCTTAAAAAATAAAGATAATAAGAGCTGAGAGGAACTTTCAAATTCATTAGCATCGTTAACCTCTGCTCTTGTATTTCAGGACATCAAACACATAGTTTGATGCAATCATTTGGTAAACAAAGATAGGTCCACTGCAATGTGGCTGGAGGCTATATACACAACCAAAGCTGCAGGCAATATATATAGCCAAAAGCATAGGACGTCGCTAATTAAAGAAATCATCTCAAGTATCCTAGAATTAATATTGGTCCAAGCTGCAGTAGATGGACACTAATATGCAAGAAATAGATGGCAACTGGATAAATAATTGGTAGGCAAAGGAAGAGGTAGGTGGCAAACTCACCGGCTGTTTATGCTTCTTAGGTACATATTACCACCACATCAATGAAATCGAAATACGGGTGTAGCAAATCGACCAAGAAAGTGTCAGATCGGACCAAGAAGATAGTCCTAGGAACCCTCGAGGTGGCGACGCAGGCGAGGGAGGTCAGCCCTAGAGCATGTCATGGCGCCCCAGGCGAGCGCTGGCAGCCGTATGCCACGTCGCGACGGTTGGGGTGAGGCCAACCATCCCTAGGGCACATCGAAGAGGCGGCACTGATCAGGCCGGCCAGCCCTAGGGCATCGCGGGGTGGCGGCGCCGGTCCGTGCGCGCGGCAAGCTCCGCAAGTGCAGCGAGCCCTGCCGCCGCGAGCGTCGACGTGCGCTAGGAGAGGGAAGGAGATAGGCGAAAGCGGAGGGGATGCGCGAGGGAGAGGCCGAGGGCGGCGCTCGACGGGGAACCGCTGAGGGGCCGAGGCCGGGGCGGCGGCCGTCGTGGCGAGCGGCGGTAAGGTTAAGTTCCCTGATATTATTTTGGCCTCAGTGAATGGCTCTGTTTTGATTCATATTTACATGATTCTTCTCCAAATTGAGTTACCAATGTTGAAATTTAATTTATTGGAATGTAAGGTTCCGATTCTGATTAAAATCACAGATGAGGATGGATCTAAAGTTGTTGTTGGTCTAGCTCTAAGGGCAGCGGATAGGCAGTCTTCTATAGAACAGATTAAGAAGCTGTATGAACTTTTCTGCAAGTGTGATTGCACATTGCTGGAGGTATGAGTGAGAAATGGTCCTCATTTTGATGCTTTTATCTTATTACGCTTCTTATCTGTGTATTTGTACTATAATTTGGATGCTTAGTGTGGGTAGATAAATTCTCTGGCAGAGACAGCTGACAACAAGCTTGTTGCTGCTGATGCAAAGTTGAACTTTGATGATCTGCATTTAGACAGAAATAAATATTTGCACTGCGTGATACAACTCAGGAAGACCCCAGGGAGGTATATAATTGCTTATCTTTCCCATTGTTCATTCTCTCCTTGTGTCAAGTTTTCTTCTAATGTGTTTCTTCCTTTTAGACCTTATTTGTGATGAGAACTTGCCTCTTAGCTAGTACTTTTTTTGGTTATATAATATAATCTCAGCACCGGAACCAATACCTGTACAGGTTGCTGCTGCGTGCTGCCAAAGCAGATTTGAACTATACTGGTCTTGATGGAGGGATTGGTTGCATGGTTAATGGAGCAGGATTGGCCATGGCGACCATGGATATTATAAAGTTGCATGGTGGTACGCCTGCCAATTTCCTTGATGTTGGTGGAAGTGCATCAGAGGGGCAGGTATAAATTGGATGCCATTTTAGCGTTACTTGAACGTTTGACCTTCTCTATCCTGAGTACATTGCAAATATTTGTTATCACCTGAATGATATAGAATTCCTTGAGATCCATGTTAAACCCTGATGCCATTTTGGCATTGTAGCTTACTTTGCCACAACTTATAAAATTTCTATTCTATCCAGGTTGTGGAAGCTTTTAAGATACTGACTTCAGATGATAGAGTTAAGGCAATTCTAGTGAACATTTTTGGGGCATTATGAAATGTGACGTGATGGCATGTGGAATTGTTAATGCTGCTAAACAGGTACATTTTTTAGCCTTTTTTAGCTTTATTTGTAACATAGGTTCCTGACAATTTTGGCATATTTTTTCCCCACAGAATCAGTGTGTTCATGCAATAGTTGTCCTAACCACTAGTGACTTCTTTATTTCCCTGAAATTGGATATTTCATTTGCATGTCTCTGTTTTCAGAAATTTACCACTTATAGTACAAAGGAGATACTTATCTCAACCTCGTTTCTCTGCCTCTTGATATTCCACAGTAATATTGTCACTAATCAATTGTGGATGGTTTTCTTGCAAATATAATTTGGTGACTACATACAAATATACATACCCCAAATGAAGTCTGTTTTGGAGCTGTTTGTATTCCTTGCCATGGATCCTTGATTAGTTTGGTTCTATTTTTTATCATCCTGTCTACATTCTGCTAGTGGTTGCTGTTAAATAAAAATGTGTTGATAATATTGTAATGTTTTTCTTGTCTTTTTTTAATTAGATTTGGAGGTACTTCACCATCATGGCCCTTGTTTTCTTATTCATTTTCTTAGCATTTTCAGCATGTTTATTAATGGGGTGTTTGGTCTGAGGAATTACCTCACCTAGAATGGAATGGTCCATCATGGTGTCATCCCATGAATTTTGGGGGATGTAAGCATTCCTTCTTATTCCCTCCGTCCCAAATTATAAGACAGTTTGGCTTTTCTAGATACATAGCTTTTGTTATGCACTTAGATATACATAGTGTCTAGATACATAGTTAAAGTCATATCTAGAAAAGCCAAAACGTCTTGTAATTTGGAATGGAGGGAGTATTTAAGCTAGCCATGTGTTTGTGACGGATAAGGTGGTGACGGACCAATCCATTCCATTCCCCAAACCAGAAATTTGAGTGAGAACCAAGAAGTTGGTACCTTCATTGATCACATCATTTGTCAAACCAAAACACCCCGTAAGTGTCATGTTGGGGGGGTGAGGGGGAGGGGGCTGGGGGGCGATACCCCACCTAAATAGATTTCTATTGATTCCAGGTAAGCCGGTGATGGTCGGCGCAACGGCACCGAGAGTGTACAAGGGGTTAGAAGGCCTGGGGCCAAAAGGGGGTAACCAAGAAGACGAACGAAGACTAATTCATAGTGAACATAGTACACCAATCATCTGTGAATTATCGAAGTCAAATTGGGAGGCGGTGACTCCAAAGCCTGCAGGCTTCTTTGCATGATTGTAGCAGGCGGTGTTGGCTTGGTTGCTCCCCTTGGAAGACGATACTGTTTCTGTGCTTCCATAAGTGCCAGCAGCAAAGCAAGACCAGCGTTGGGAAGAGTTTAGCATGGGTTTGCCGAGGCCTGATGATATCATACAGCCGGGTGGTTTCAGGTATGCCGTTGACATTCAGACCAATACTTGCCCAAAATTGCTGTGCAAATGGGCACATCCGGAACAAGTGATCTTCAGTTTCTGGGGCGAGGCAGGTTGCACAGGAATCTTCCGTCAGGATGCCTTTACGCTGGAGGTTGGTGCGGCACTGGAGTCGACTCTGTAGGAGCAGCCATCAAAAAACTTCACTTTTGGTGGCGCATAGCTTCTCCACACAAACTGGAATCCTGGCGTCAAGCTTCCGGAGTGGGTGGAGGCCTTGTATATCAGGGCGCTGCTCAGGACGTTGTTTCTTGTTTCAAACACACTGCATCGCTCATCTTCTGCTGTGAGTCTGACCGAGGCCAGCAGTTCTTCGAGGTCGACCAGCGTAGAAAGTTGAATGACTTTGATCACTGCAGAAGATCTTGATGATGCGGCAGGGACAGCTGTAAAAGTATCCGTCAAATAACTGTAGTGTATCAATCTGAAGTTTCTTTTTTTTCACTGGTACAAGATGAGCAGTGCTCTTTTATGGATTTTGGATTGGGGCAGAAGTCGTGAACTGCAACTTTTTTGAAGTGGTGTTATTTTGGCCTAGTTTTCCTGTTAAACGTTGCCTGTGCCGAAGCTTTGTGGTCTCATGTTAATAAACATTTATCGGTGCCATTGGGCGGCTACTATTTTGTCAATTGCAAATCAATTTACCTTTTGGTTCAGAGGGCAGAGGCTGCTAGTGCTACCCTAGTGGGTAAAAATTTCGCTGCCAGGGCCTATGTTGCCAGTTATTCTGCTACATTGCCAGTGCCAGTTTATTCTGTTACATTGCCAGTGCAGGAACGTTGCGATCTCGTGTTAATAATGATTTGACGCCATGAATCATAAAAAATCAATATGTTAAATGATAATGATACAGTTAAGATGTCCGGATGGACGAACGCCTCACTTTGCTCACTCCCGTGCCAAAAAAAATCTTATCCCTCGCTTCCTCCTCCTCCTCCTTATCCCTTCCGCGCTCGCGCCCTGCCCCACCCCGACGTGCAGCCATGGCTGCCTCCCTGGTCGGCGGCGGTGCCCTCACCCACCCCGGCGTCCTCCCCCTACCCCGGCGGCGCCCCTCCCCCCACCCCAGCGTCTTCACCCGCCGGGAGTGCCCAACGCCTACGGATCCGATGGCCCTCTTCCCCACCCCGGCGAGATCCATGGAGCACGAGTGAGATCCATAGTGGTGGCGCGGCGGTGTTACATGGGAGTCGACAGCTCTCCCCCACCCCGGCGCGGTGCCCTCTCTCACCCCGGCGACCGATCTCCCCCCACCCCAGCGGCCATGGCGCTCCCTGCCCCCATCTGCCACTGTTGCCGCCGAGCCAAGCCCGATGACGTTAGCGCTGCTAGTGGTGGTGCTCGCACGCGCCGCTGGTGTGGTGCAGGGCGGTGCTCGCGCGCAGCCGCTCATTGCCGGCTCCCACCCCGCCGCCCGGAATCGACCGGCCCAGGCCTCTTTCTCCCCCTATGTTGCAAATGTATGTTTCAGACATTTAAGAGACATGTTGCAATCATTTCATATGGACGTTGCAAAAGTAGATCGGGGGATGTTGCACATGTTGCAAGTGTATCATAGACATGTTACAAGCGTTTGTTCAAACTGTTTCATCTGTTTTCGGACGTATGTTGCAAGCGTTTTGATCTAGATGTTGCATATGTTTTCACATATATATTGCAACGGTATGTTCAAAAATGTTTCATTTGTTTCAGCCTTCTGTTGCAACAAGTGTTTTCATGTTGCAACTTGCAACTCTTCTATCTGGATGCTGCATATGTTTTCATACATATGTTGCAAGTGTATGTTCTAGATGTTTCACCTATTTCAGACGTATGTTGCAAGTGTTTTATCTGAATATTGCATATGTTGCGGTGGTTATATACATATGTTGTAAACATATGTTTTAATTGTTTCACCTTGTTTTTAGCATGTTGCAACAGGTGTTGCTCCCACGTGCTCTGACTCGCGGGCAAGCACGCGCAGGCGCCCCCGCACCACCAGGCATGGTCCCCCACGGTGGAGCATGTCAGCTGAACACATGTGCATGCGCGCTATGCTCTCTCCCTCCTCTCTCTCTCGCATTGGTGAAAAGTCTTGATGGCTAGAGGGGGGGGTGAATAGCCTTTTAAAAATTTCTACAATGACAAGCTAAACAAGTTTATCAATACAACAAATAGCGAGATGCGAGTTTTGCTTAGCCTACGGGGTGTTTGCAAGCCACCTATCCAATTCTCAATTCTAGTATAATGGCACTCAACCGCACAAGTCAAACCGAGAAGGTTACTACAACTACAACTAGCAAGCTACACAAAAGAGCTACTCTAGCAAAGCTAACTAGCTAGCAAAGATAACTAAGAAGGTAATGCGGAGTTGAGTTAGGAGAGTTTCACCGAGGGGCGAAGTATTGAGCCAACCAATATGATCAACAATGAATACCAAGATAACCGAACACCGGGATCAATCAATCACAATATGAAAGTGATGACACGAAGATTTATCCCGAGGTTCACGTGCTTGCCGGCACGCTAGTCCCCGTTGTGTCCCTCTTTACCACGTGGTTCGGTGGCTAATCGGTCTCACACCGAGCCTCTCAAAAGGCGCCACAAGAACCTACCAACTGGCAAAAGGTTGCAATGACACGAGCAATTTACTAATGTTGCCTTTGGCACTTCGCCGAGGTAGGCACAAACCCCTCACAATCACCGGAGGTGGCCAAGAACAATCACCAACTCTTGCCAACGCCTCCAAGCTGCTCCAAACCGTCTAGGTGGCGGCAACCACCAAGAGAAATAAGAATCCCGCAGCAAATCAACCACCAAGTGCCAACTAGATGCAATCTCACAATGCAAATGCACTTGGATCACTCAATCTCACTTCGAATATGCAAACAAGCAAGAGAGATGAGTGTGAGGAGAGTTGCTTAGCTCAAAGTGCTCACAAGTATGTCAAATGTCCAAGAGAGAGAGCCTTGAGCCGGCCAACGAGTATTTATAGACGTACCCCTTCGAATATAGCCGTTAGGAACTTGATTCAGCAGCAGTCGCGCTGACCGGACGCGCTGGTCCAACTGACCGGACGCGCCGATCACGCAACGGCTAGTTCGCGAACCACCGACCGGACGCGCTGGTCGCGCGGACCGGACGCGCTGGTCACGACCGGACGCGCCGGTCCCGTGACTGACCGGACGCGCTGGTCAACCCTGAGCCGCGCACAACGAAACATCGACCGGACGCGCTGGAGAACTGACCGGACGCCACAGTGCCAGCGTCCGGTTGGAGTCCAGTAAGCTCCCTGATCGACCGGACGCGTCCGGTCGACTGTGACCGGACGCGCTGCGCGTCCGATCAACCAACTGAAAAACGCGCAGACGCTGAACGCTGACCGGACGCGTCCGGTCAAATAGTGACCGCGTCCGGTCCAGCGTCCGGTCACCACTGTGACCTCCGTTCGCCTCCGTTTCTTTTTCCGACTTCCAGCGTAGTGGAAAATATGCGTTTCAACTTCTCGGAAACGCCTGAATGTGTGTTAGCATTTTCTCGAAAACCCTCTCTACCGCTCAAACTCCACCGCCTTCGCAAATGTGCTAACACCACCAAGTGATCATCACCATGTGCATGTGTGTTAGCATTTTCACAATCATTTTTCGAGGCGTTATTAGTTCTATCCAAATGCATATGACATGAAATGCACACTAGAGGCACTTAGGAGTTCAATAGCCGCGTCATTCCCCTCTTTATAGTACGGCTATCTATCCTATAATGTAACCACACCCACTAGGTGTCTTGGTTACTAAAACACAACCCTTAAGCATATACCTTTGCCTTGATCACGTAGGGTTGCATCCAAATTCAAGTGTGGCCATCATGATCACCATGTCCATCTTGCCACCAACCTTGGAATGTACTAATCCTCATATGCTACATACAACTTAGGCATAGGATTAGTACTTAGGCATTGTCACTAATTACCAACACCAAACATAGGACTTTCAATCTCTCCCTTGTTGGTAATTGGTGACAACCCTTTCACAAAGATATTATGATAAAATTTTGATTGAACCCATGTCACATTGTCCAAGTATATTATCATGCGTAAGAAGTATGGACATGTGATCATGAATTCAAATTGATAGCAATGGCTCCCCCTACATGTATGCTATATGTTTGGATTTAGGAAGCATACACGCTTAGATAGGAAAAATATAGGAGCATTGACTATCAATAGGTGCTAAGTGTTTTAGATTATAGACCTTTGAAGCGTGATACCATCGGAGTAGCGATAAACACCATCTTAGCACCTTGTGTAGTTAGATACCACTTGGAAAAGCACAAACATAACTAGAAGCCTCGTGAGATCAACATTATAAGCAAGGTTCTAGTACCTCTTTGAAAAATATGAAGCAAGAAAAATCTAACTACTTCCTATTCATGCTAGTATCTTAATACATCATTCAAATTATACTAGCAAGTCACCACACAAGCAATGTATCGGAGAAAAAGAAATACATAACTATGCATCATACATATGAAGTGCACATGGAAATGCAGCATTCATGTTTAAGAGCTTGCTCCCCCTACTTGTGTGCTCAAAAATTTTAGTTGTTAGTTGATCCCCTTCTTTTATCAATTTTCCGATCCCCTTCTTTTATCAATTTTCCCTTTAGGGTTTTCTCCTCCTTTAGAATATATCTTTGTGAACAACATTTTTCTCCCCCTTTGGCACCAATGACCACAAGGGACCAAAATTAGATAGATTATCATGTTGAATTACGGGGTGAGGATCAAGTTTGTGATTCAACCTAGATTGCTTGCATAAATAAAATGCTTCGGTTTGATCCAAGGGCAAGCTTCTTCACACCTCACTAGAAGGGTTATCATGCACCATGTTGAAGCAAATATTTAGACAAGTGATCTAGATTAAATACTTAGGATCACAAGCTACTTAAACAAGTTATATGCTACCACTAGATCATACAAGACATGGAAACAATAGTGGCACCATATAAACTTCAAATTCATTTGATTTTCATGAATGAGCCTAGATCATAAGAAATCATGACTAGATGCACTAAACATGTCCTTAGTATAGAATGTATGACATGTCAACCAATTGTACCTTGGGGCTCGAAGGAGAGGCATGTCATATATGGGGTGCATCAACTCATGTTGGAGAAGTCAAGTATGTTCAACTCATTCTTTAGCTTGTGAAATCTCTTCTCATCAAGTGGCTTGGTGAATAGATCGGCTAGTTGATCTTCGGTGCCCACACTCTCAATAGCAATGTCACCCTTTTGTTGATGATCTCTAATAAAATGATGACGAACATCAATATACTTTGTTCTTTGATGTTGAACCGGATTGTTGGTTAGCTTCACGGCACTTTCATTATCACATAGCAATGGCACATTCTTGAAATTGATTCCAAAATCTTTCAATGTTGCCTTCATCCACAAGATTTGTGCACAACAACTACCCGCAGTGATGTATTCGGCTTCGGCGGTAGATAGTGCAATACTATTTTGTTTCTTGGATGACCATGAGACAAGTGATCTTCCCAACAATTGACAAGTCCCGGAAGTGCTCTTTCTCTCCACTTTGTCACCGGCATAGTCGGAATCCGAATATCCAACTAGCTCAAAGCTTGCACATTTGGGATACCACAATCCAACATCTTGTGTATGCTTTAAGTACCTTAATATTCTCTTTGTTGCCTTCAAATGACTTTCTCTTGGTGAGGCTTGAAATCTTGCACACATACATACACTAAACATTACGTCGGGCCTTGATGCCGTCACATAGAGTAGGCTACCAATCATTGATCTATATAGCTTTTGATCCACCATGTTGCCACTCTTGTCACTATCCAAACTTCCACTAGTGCCCATTGGAGTTGTAATGCCCTTTGAATCTTCCATGCCAAACTTCTTGAGCATATCTTTGATGTACTTGGTTTGGCTCACAAATGTTCCTTCCTTTATTTGTTTGATTTGAAGTCCAAGAAAGAAACTAAGTTCACCGATCATTGACATTTCAAATTCCTTTGCCATCATTTTTCCAAACTCATCACAATAATCTTGATTGGTTGAACCGAAGATGATATCATCAACATATATTTGCAACACAAACAAGTCTTTCCCAATCTTCTTGGTAAAGAGAGTAGTATCCACTTTGCCCATGATAAATCCTTTGGATAGCAAGAAGTCCCTCAATCTTTCATACCATGCTCTAGGTGCTTGCTTCAATCCATACAAAGCTTTCCTTAACTTATATACATGGTTGGGTTTCTTGTCATCTTCAAAACCGGGAGGTTGCTCCACATACACCTCTTCTTGAATGTACCCATTGAGAAATGCACTCTTTACATCCATTTGATATAGCTTGATATTATGAGCACAAGCATAGGCAAGTAAGATCCTAATTGCTTCCAATCTTGCAACCGGGGCATAAGTTTCACTAAAGTCAAGACCCTCTATTTATGTGTAACCTTGAGCCATAGTCTTGCTTTGTTCCTTACTACTATTCCATCTTGATCTTGCTTGTTGCGAAAGACCCATCTTGTTCCAATGACATTATGATCCTTAGTCCTCTCAACTAGTTCCCATACTTCATTTCTCTTGAAGTTGTTGAGCTCTTCATGCATTGCATTTACCCAATCCGGATCTCTCAATGCTTTATCAATGTCCTTGGGTTCTTCCATTGACACAAAAGAAGAGTGAGCACAAAATGATGCCAATCTTGATCTAGTTTGAACTCCCCTTTGTATGTCACCAATGATGGAATCCAATGGATGGTCTCTTGCAATGTTAGTTGGTTGAAGCACTTAGACTTGATTGCTTGGATGTTGATGTTGATCATGAGTTGGAGATGATGAACTAGCCACTTGTTGATCTTGTTGCACTTGAGATGATGTACTAGCTTGATTTTGCATTAGAGAACCACTAGCTTGTGTAATTGGACTTTGGAGCACTTGATCTTTGTTGTCATCCACATCAATCACTTGCTTTGGCCTAATATCACCAATATCCATTTCTTTCATAGCATTGGTCAATTGAGTTCCTCTCACATCATCTAAGTTATTTTCCTCATCTTGAGAGCCATTTGTTTCATCAAACTCAACATCATGAACTTCCTCAAGTAGACCACTAGCTAAATTCCAAACTCTATAAGCTTTGCTAGTAGTGGAGTAACCAAGTAAGAATCCTTCATCACATTTCTTCTCAAACTTGCTCAATCTAGTGCCCTTCTTTAAGATGTAGCATTTGTAACCAAATACCCGAAAGTATGCAATGTTTGGCTTTCTTCCATTTAAGATCTCATATGGTGTCTTCTCTAGAAACTTGTGGCAATAGAGGCGGTTGCTATAGAAGCAAGCCGTGTTGATTGCTTCGGCCCAAAAAGAATGACTCACATTATGCTCATTCAACATTGATCTTGCCATATCAATTAAGGTTCTATTCTTCCTCTCAACTAGGCCATTAGATTGAGGTGTATACTTGGCCGAGAATTGATGCTTGATTCCAAGCTCCTCACATAGCTCATCAACTCTTATGTTTCTAAACTCACTTCCATTGTCACTTCTCACTTTCTTGATTGTGGTCTCAAATTCATTTTGTGCTCTCTTGATGAACTTCTTGAATATGTCAAATACATTACTCTTGTCCACAAGAAAGAATACCCATGTGTATCTAGTGAAATCATCCACAATCACAAAGCCATACTTGTTGCCACCAATACTTGTGTATGTAGTTGGCCCAAATAGATCCATATGCAACAACTCAAATGCCTTGGAAGTACTCATAATGCTCTTTAATGGATAAGTGTTGCCCACTTGTTTTCCTGCTTGACATGCACTACATAGCTTATCCTTCTCAAATGTGACATCCTTCAAGCCTCTAACTAAGTCATGCTTCACTAACTTGTTCAATTGCTTCATGCCAACATGACCAAGTCTTCTATGCCATAACCAACCCATACTTGATTTGGTGAGCAAGCATGTTGAAAGTTGAGTGTCACTAGCATTGAAATCAACCAAGTATAGATTCTCATATCTAAAACCCTTGAAGATCAAATTGGAGCCATCAACACTAACTATCTCCACATCATCAACACCAAATATGCACTTGAAACCGAGATCACACAATTGAGCAACCGAGAGAAGATTGAAGTTCAACTTTTCAACTAAGAGCACATTGGAAATGCTATGATCATTTGAGATTGCAATCCTTCCAAGAGCCTTCACATCACCCTTGCTATTGTCACCAAATGTGATACTATCAATGCCACTATCATTTGATTTGAGAGAGTTGAACATTCTTGAATCACCGGTCATATGTTGAGAGCACCCACTATCAAGCACCCAATGCCTTCCTCTGGCCTTGTAATTTACCTACAAAATAAATTAATGTTTCTTAGGTACCCATACTTGTTTGGGTCCTTGGAGGTTAGTAACTAAGCTCTTTGGTACCCAAATGGCCTTCTTCTTTGGACCAACAATTGGTGTACCAACAAACCTAGCATGCACACCTTTCTCACCCTTGGTAAGCACATAACAAGAATCAAAAGGAATATAATCCATTTTAGCATGAAACTTGTTGTTGTTCTTGTTCATTTTATTACAATTAATCTCTAGATGCCCAACTTGCTTGCATCTATTGCAATAACGACCATTGCTCTTCACAAAGCGAGGCTTTGGAGTAGCAAAAGCCGCCTTGCCCTTCTTGGGAGTATAGCCCAAACCCTCTTTGTTAAGAGAGAACCTTTGACTACCCAAGCATTTTAGCAAGCGGGCATCCCCACCATAGGCATTGCCTAATGCGTGGGTGAGATCATCCACTTCTCTCTTGAGAGTCTTATTTTCAACCACAAGTGATGAATCACTAGTAGTAGAGATAGAGTTGGTTGTGGTGGATAATGATGAGCTACATGAAGCATTAGTAGGACCAACAAATAAAGAATCATCAATAATATCACATGTTAGTCCAATATCACAAGTGACAATCACTTGCTCCTCCTTAGCTTCCTTCATGAGCTTCTCCAACTTGAGGTCCTTCTCCTTGATGAGCTCAAGTAGAGAGGAGTGGGCTTCCTTAAGCCTAGTGTGAGCAACTTCAAGGTCCTCGTGGTCTTCCTTTAGATACTCACGAGAGGCCTCTAGCTCGTCAAAGGATTTCTTAAGAGTTTTGAGCTCTTGTTCAATTTCTTTGCACTCCTTACTCTTTTTGAGAGCAACAAGCTCTTCCATCAAGGCATCACTTTCATTGCTCTTGGCAATGAGCTCTTGCTCCAAGATTTTGCACTTTTTGGTTGTCCTCTTGTAGCCTTTGCTCATTTGATCTATTATGCCCAATAGATCATCCTTGGAGTAGTCCTCATCCTCCTCATCATCACTCCTACAACCATCACTAGCACAAGAATCATCATCACTATCATCATATTTTACCTTGGTAGGCTTGGCCATAAGGCATGTCGATGTAGTGTCGAAGATAGATGGCTTGTTGGAGAGGGCGATGCTTGCAATGGCTCGCCGAGTGGTCCTCTCATCATCACTAGAGCTATCATCATCACTATCGGAGTTATCACTATCCCAAGTGACCACATAGCCACCACCCTTCTTCTTGTTGTTGATAGTGAAGCTCTTCTTCTCTTTCTTCTCCTTCTTCTCCTTCTTGTTCTTCTTCAACTTCAACTCCCCATCATGATATCTTTTGTCTTCATAGGGACACTTTGCCACTACATGATCGGGGCTATTGCAATTGTAGCAAAGCATCTCCTTTGCCTTCATGAAGTCCCTTCTCTTTCTTGCACCATATCCTTTCTTTTTCATGAACCTCCCCATCTTGTGCACTAGAAGGGCCATGGTCTCATCATCAAATGGATCATCATCATCGCTCTCCACCTTGCTCTTGCCCTTAGAGGATGAAGCCTTGAATGCAATGGGCTTCTCTTGCTTGACCTTGATCTCCTTCTTCTCATCTTCATCTTCATCATCATCATATTGAGCATCGGTCATGACATCTCCAAGCACTTGGTTTGGAGTCACCTTGTCCAAACCCTCTCTTTGGATCATCTTCCTCAAGATAGCAAACTTCTTAGGTAAGTTCATCAAGAACTTATGTGAGAAGTCCTTGTCCTTGACATCTTCTCCTAGGCTCTTGAGATCATTGATAATAACTTGTAGCCTATAGAACATCTCCGGTATGGACTCATCATCCTTCATCTTGAAGCTTGCAAACTTATCCTTGAGCATATAGAGCTTGGCACTCTTTACCGTTGAAGTGCCCTCATATGTTTCCTCTAATCTTGTCCACACTTCACTTGCCATCTCAAGATCCTTAATTTGCTCAAAGACCTTTGCATCAATCCCATTGTAGAGAGTGTTGAGAGCCATAGTGTTGCATTGGTTGTTGATGCGGTCATTGTTGGTGAGGTTGTCGGGATCAATGATAGCATAATCATGATGTGTCACCTCCCAAACCTTCTCATTGATAGAGCCAAGATATTGTTTCATCTTTCTTTTCCAATGATCAAAAGATGAGACACCATCAAAGAATAGAGGCTTGCCCCCGACATGGTTGAACACAACTTGAGCCATCTTACACCGAGGTTGTTAAGCCTTACAAACGGTGACCACGGCTCTGATACCACTTGAAAGGTCTTGATGGCTAGAGGGGGGGTGAATAGCCTTTTAAAAATTTCTACAAAGACAAGCTAAACAAGTTTATCAATACAACAAATAGCGAGATGCGAGTTTTGCTTAGCCTACGGGGTGTTTGCAAGCCACCTATCCAATTCTCAATTCTAGTATAATGGCACTCAACCGCACAAGTCAAACCGAGAAGGTTACTACAACTACAACTAGCAAGCTACACAAAAGAGCTACTCTAGCAAAGCTAACTAGCTAGCAAAGATAACTAAGAAGGTAATGCGGAGTTGAGTTAGGAGAGTTTCACCGAGGGGCGAAGTATTGAGCCAACCAATATGATCAACAATGAATACCAAGATAACCGAACACCGGGATCAATCAATCACAATATGAAAGTGATGACACGAAGATTTATCCCGAGGTTCACGTGCTTGCCGGCACGCTAGTCCCCGTTGTGTCCCTCTTTACCACGTGGTTCGGTGGCTAATCGGTCTCACACCGAGCCTCTCAAAAGGCGCCACAAGAACCTACCAACTGGCAAAAGGTTGCAATGACACGAGCAATTTACTAATGTTGCCTTTGGCACTTCGCCGAGGTAGGCACAAACCCCTCACAATCACCGGAGGTGGCCAAGAACAATCACCAACTCTTGCCAACGCCTCCAAGCTGCTCCAAACCGTCTAGGTGGCGGCAACCACCAAGAGAAATAAGAATCCCGCAGCAAATCAACCACCAAGTGCCAACTAGATGCAATCTCACAATGCAAATGCACTTGGATCACTCAATCTCACTTCGAATATGCAAACAAGCAAGAGAGATGAGTGTGAGGAGAGTTGCTTAGCTCAAAGTGCTCACAAGTATGTCAAATGTCCAAGAGAGAGAGCCTTGAGCCGGCCAACGAGTATTTATAGACGTACCCCTTCGAATATAGCCGTTAGGAACTTGATTCAGCAGCAGTCGCGCTGACCGGACGCGCTGGTCCAACTGACCGGACGCGCCGATCACGCAACGGCTAGTTCGCGAACCACCGACCGGACGCGCTGGTCGCGCGGACCGGACGCGCTGGTCACGACCGGACGCGCCGGTCCCGTGACTGACCGGACGCGCTGGTCAACCCTGAGCCGCGCACAACGAAACATCGACCGGACGCGCTGGAGAACTGACCGGACGCCACAGTGCCAGCGTCCGGTTTGAGTCCAGTAAGCTCCCTGATCGACCGGACGCGTCCGGTCGACTGTGACCGGACGCGCTGCGCGTCCGATCAACCAACTGAAAAACGCGCAGACGCTGAACGCTGACCGGACGCGTCCGGTCAAACAGTGACCGCGTCCGGTCCAGCGTCCGGTCACCACTGTGACCTCCGTTCGCCTCCGTTTCTTTTTCCGACTTCCAGCGTAGTGGAAAATAGGCGTTTCAACTTCTCGAAAACGTCTGAATCCCGCCTCGCAAGCTCGGCGGGAGGGAGAGAGGACCCCCAAACCCTCTCTACCGCTCAAACTCCACCGCCTTCGCAAATGTGCTAACACCACCAAGTGATCATCACCATGTGCATGTGTGTTAGCATTTTCACAATCATTTTTCGAGGCGTTATTAGTTCTATCCAAATGCATATGACATGAAATGCACACTAGAGGCACTTAGGAGTTCAATAGCCGCGTCATTCCCCTCTTTATAGTACGGCTATCTATCCTATAATGTAACCACACCCACTAGGTGTCTTGGTTACTAAAACACAACCCTTAAGCATATACCTTTGCCTTGACCACGTAGGGTTGCATCCAAATTCAAGTGTGGCCATCATGATCACCATGTCCATCTTGCCACCAACCTTGGAATGTACTAATCCTCATATGCTACATACAACTTAGGCATAGGATTAGTACTTAGGCATTGTCACTAATTACCAACACCAAACATAGGACTTTCAATTGGGGCACGAGCACTGTGCTCTCTCGCATTGGGACACACGTGTTGTGATCCTTCACTCTCTCGCATGCAGCTGGTGTCTCTCGCATTGGGGCACGCGTGCTATGCTCTGTCTCGCATTGGGGTACCACGCTGTGTTCTCTCTCGCATCCAGCTTGACGGGCAGAGGATGCGTGGGGCACAACAGGAGGAGGAGGAGGAGGTGTGGGGCGCAGCAGCAGGAGGCGCGTGTTTCAAAAAAAATAAAGCAAGAGGCATGGGGCGCATCAGGCACACTAGCATGCACGGTCGTCCGGATGTCCAAGTGCTAGCATAGCCCTATGTTAAATTGTGGGGCTTTACTACGGTACACCCAAGTAACTGTAGACCGTCGATTTGGATGTCAATTAACATGTACTACCTCCTATCGAGGGTAATAGAAGAAATAGGAAAAATATCACTTATTACATCTAATATACACGTATCATCAAACTTTCCTACTTGATGTAACATGACATGCGGATAACATCTATAGTTTCTTTCCTCTAACATGTTTATTTTTGGTAAAAAAAATCAAACGTGATTTGCTTGTCACGTTTATTGAAAAAACTGACAAGATATTGGACATAAATGCACTTTATATACAACTTATTTTTTAACGCGAGGTGTGACAACTTTGAAAAACAACATGGACATAAATGCACTATTATATACATGACAAACTTTAGAAAAATAAAATACATAGAACCCTATCATGAGACATGTTTGTAACGAAAGGTGTAACAGATGTAGTTCTTCACAGTTTTGATCACTGACTTCAGGAATAAGAATGAAATTAGCTCTGTACTATTGTCATATACTTAGTACTCAAAACTTATACAAGCCGGTGCTAAATTATT
This sequence comes from Saccharum hybrid cultivar R570, assembly GCA_038087645.1. Taxonomy (NCBI): domain Eukaryota; kingdom Viridiplantae; phylum Streptophyta; class Magnoliopsida; order Poales; family Poaceae; genus Saccharum; species Saccharum hybrid cultivar. The sequence goes on from JAQSUU010000198.1 coordinate 8,395,509, forward strand.
TATCCACGTGGCCCTATGTACGCTCAATCGCTCATCATGCGGCAAACAAGGAGGTGATTTAATTTACCTGATCATGTTAGTGCAAACAAGGAAGGAGAAGACAAAACATATTTATTAGTGTGAGTGATGCTGAGATTTAGGAGTTTAGCTACGTTTTGGTCCCATGACTAATTTTTAGTCTCTGTCACGTCGGATTGCCCTTGTGATTTCTTTAAAATTTTACCTCTTAGCAAGTAACACTACTACACAAAACTTACTAGCCGTAACATTGCCCTTGTGTTGAATTGTTTTTTCAGTTATGTCTTAGCGTAACTATGCTTAAACCGGCACCCTTCTATCAGACCATATAGTCCAGAGGCTTTCTTGAATGCCTTTGGCTACACCAAAAAGTAAAGCTATGCACATACATAGGCTATCCACGCTCTCAGTCTATGCTGCACAGCTGTGGTTAAGGGCTTAAGGCCCTCGGCAACGAAGGATTTGTGTTTTGTAAGATTTGAATCCTACACGAAAATTGTTCCAATGGCCTTGCTCGCTTGTTTTATGAGCCGTACTAGCGAAGGAACAGTGTTTTTCTCTCACAACAAATCAGCGAACAGTACTTTCAGCCATGGCTTTTCAGTGAACAAAATAAATATCTTATCCTAAGAAATTCCTAAGATTTTGGTGCTAAGAGCATCTTCAGTAGCTCTCCAATATAACCCCCAATAAGATGGTGATTGGGATGACCCAATATCACCTTTTGGATTTTTTAGGGAAGATGCTTTTGCAGATGAGTATCCCCAATACAAATGGGTCCTGCTTGTTAGTGAAATGATTATATTTTCTTTTTTTTCTCTCCCATCGGCACCTCTTTTCTCACGTAGTCATCTCTATTCCCTGTCACTGCTACTTCATTCTCTCCCCCGCCGCCGCCTCTTTCTCTCCCTTGACACCTCTTTGTCTCCCCCGCGCGCCATCTTGTCTTCGGTATACTTTATTGTCATGGCTCATCATGGACTCCTCTATTCGCAGATTCTGATCCGCCATTGCCAGCTCAAGGTCAAGGAAGCCACGTCTCCACGCCTCCACCGCGTGCGAGTTCCTTCATGCAGACCGACGCAAGCTCCTCCCTGCTGACAATGCCTCATGTCCATGTGTGCAAGCCGCAGAAGGCAACCGTGGTCATTCCCCACATGGCCAGGTCGTTGGCATCGGTTGGCAAGATGGAGGAGCTGTAGGACAAGGAAGCCACTGACCTCGAGGGTGACGGACATGAACTAGGGGAAGTGGGGGCGACAAGAGCAGGGCCTCGTCATGACTACCAATGCCATGGGCGGAGAGCAAGACTTCCATTGTGGCCAACCTCCCTGCGACGGCCATGGTTCACAACACAGGAGGAAGAAGAGGTAGTTATTGTGGGTCCTACCATGTTGGGGGGAGATCTAACTCCCCCTTTATTTGAGGCGAGAAGAGGACTTTTTTTTTGTAACCACCAAAAGTAGGAGAGGCTACTGGCTAGGGAACCATATTTCCCCTAGTATGACAATTTTATGGGAACGAGAGGCTTATTAGGGACTGCTGGAGATTATCTAAGGCCAGTTTCAGTAGGGGTTTCACTAGAGTTTCATTTGCATTTAATAGCCTGCCACATATGCATTTTTGATGACATGTCAACGTTTTAATGAAGAGAGAGAAGAATTGGGTTTCGTGAGGATGAAACTCTTTTGGCACAGTTACCAACTCTCTATGAGTCATAGAATTAAATGTCTATGAAACTATGGAATGAAACTTTCCATTGAGAGTGGGTGTTTCATCCGAGTTTCATTTCATTCTATATGACATGGCAGTCTTGGAAACAACAAAATGAAACTCTCCACTGAGACTGGCCTAAGAGACCGCTACCTTTGTTCTGAAGTGCATCCGTGAAGACTTGCTACCTTTGTCTTGCCGGTCCAACCGCCGAGGACCCGATGCTGAGGAGAGATGAGGGCAGTCCCAATGAAAGAAACTAGTAGTTTCTATAACATAAGATACCGCGCCAAAAAAGTACTGCTTTCTAACCCATAGTTTCTATGAGTAATAATTATTTTCTCTTTCTCCTCCCAACTCTATCTTCTTCCTCCAATGGGAGTGTGACACGAGCTCCCTAGAAACTGGTGGTTTCTCCCCAATGATGATTTCATGGTTTCTTGGTGCATTGGGTCAAGAGTAGACCTGATTTCTTCATGAAGAAACCATTTCTATGATTTTTGCTATCTTTCTTCATTAATTATGTTGCCATGTCAGCATTTTGCCTATGTGGCAAGTCATTTAATGAGGATAGAAACCATCATCAATGCACCATTGGGATTGCCCTGAGGACCCTGATGGCGAGCCCTACGTGCGACGCACAATAGTTGGCTCTGTCCCGTTGCCTCTTACGTTCCTCAGCACCAATGACATGTGACTACGAATTGAATGCATTTTGACCACCTACATTGAGATTAGTAGATCATGTCACCGGGTACATTTGAAAGGATCCGTACACATTATTTGTATATTGCATATTAATAAGTTACCTTCATTTGTAGTGTTTGTTAGTTCTCCAAATGGAGTGCAAGCACAATGACTTTCCACTTGATCCATGAACAACTCCTCGACCACCATGTAATCTGATAGCACAACATGGTATTTGTGAGTTTTTATCAACATGGTATTTGTGAGTTTTTATTGATAACAGAACGTGGCATCCATGATCCTGTTCTATTTCACTGATAATACTGCGCTTCTGAAAGGATTGGGAATTGTGAAGCAGACATTTCTCTTTTTTCAGTTTAGATACACGTTTGGATAATTCCATTCAATGCAGATGTACGTATCAATGCAAAACGTGACTTAGTAGTTCAGTTATATCCCAACAAACTTGGAACGAATACAAGATAAAGTATTTTTGGCAGTATTATGTCAATCTGAGCAATATCATCCTATGAAACTTTATGTATGAGTGAAATTATAAGGCACAAAAGCTACTTGCTAATGATATAATCTAGCTAGCCACGAAAACTCAGAAGCAGTGTCAATACAGAAGTGCAGGGAGAAATCCATTCACTGAAAATGGTAGCAGTTAGCATATAATGAGGTTGCACAACAATTATCCAAATAGGATTAGCATGTGCATCTATCAGAATTGCTCAAGAGCAATAGCGAGCCTGTTTAGTTCTCAAAAAGTGAACTCAAAAAGTGCTACAGTACCTGTCACATCAAATCTTGCGGCACATGCATGGAGTACTAAATGTAGACGAAAGAAAAAACTAATTACACAGTTTAGTTGTAAATCACGAGACCAATCTTTTGAGCCTAATTAGTCCATAATTGGACACAAATTGTTAAATAAAACGAAAAGTACTACAGTAGCCGAACCTAAAAATTTTCTCCAACTAAACAACCCCAGCATTGACATGTGCATCTATCAGAATTGGTAACTCAAGAGCTAGCCTTGAACCTGACATGCCTAGCACATCGAGAAATGGATTAGCATGATTTTCTATTTTCAGGCCTGTTTATTATTGATTTGGATTGGAATTGTCAGACTTAACACACAATGTGCTAGCAAGATCAATGGGCCAAGGTGTGTTGGAGGGGCTAGAAGGATGACTTCAGTTCCTGACACAACATCGCCCATCCTCCCAACCTTGTCTAGCATAGCATCCCTACGAGCTCAGGCAAATTAAAAGGGTGATAGCGACGAGACTCACTTAGACTAAGGACGTCCGGTACGTGGTCCGCGTTGAGACCAAATTAAAAGGGTGATAGCGACGAGACTCACGTTTGATTTTTTTTACCAAAAATAAACATGTCAGAGGAAAGAAACTTTAGATGTTATCCGCATGTCATGTTACATCAAGTAGGAAAGTTTGATCATACGTGTATATTAGATCTAATAAGTGATATTTTTCCTATTTCTTCTATTACCCTCCGAGGTATTACGTGCTAATTGACATCCAAATCGACGGTTCACAATTATTTAGGTGTACTGTAGTAAAGCCCCACAATTTAACATAGGGCTATGCTAATGCTTGACATCTGGACGCCCGCGCATTCTACTGTGCCTGATGCGTCCCATGCCTCTTGCTTTATTTTTTTTTGAAACACGCGCCTCCTGCTGCATTGTTTCTAAAATTTGCAAATAAGAGCAGTCGTAAGGCTACAAACTGCACGTAGTTTTTATATGTATTAATTTCTATAGACACTGTATAAAGAAACCATGGTTCTAATGGATAGTTTCTATAGAATATTTTTTTATCAAATCACATACATTCTCTTTCTATTCTCTACTAATCACATCCCTTCATGTCTTGATTCTTGTGTAAACATGGTTTTTAAGGCTAGTCTCAACGGGGTTTCATCAGACTTTCATGAGCATTAATTATGCTGATATGGCACCATATTAATGAAGAAGGAGATGATAAGAGTTTCATGAGAGTAGAGAGAGTTTCATGGGGATGAAACTCTTCTACACTGTTTCTAAAATTTGGATGTGTTGGAAACAGTGACATGAAATCCCCACTGAGACTGGCCTAACCTAGACCTGGTTTCTATAATTTTTGTTCTCTTTCTTCAATAAATATTATGTCACGTCAGCAAAATGCTTAGGAGACCGTACAATTAATGCCTATAGAAATTATGGTGGTTTCTGCATTATGATCGCCCTAAGGCCAGTCTCAGTGGAGAGTTTCATTTTGTTGTTTCCAAGACTGCCATGTCATATAGAATGAAATGAAACTCGGATGAAACACCCACTCTCAATGGAAAGTTTCACTCCATAGTTTTATAGACATTTAATTCTATGACTCATAGAGAGTTGGTAACTGTGCCAAGAGAGTTTCATCCCCATGAAACTTAATTCTTCTCTCTCGTCATTAAAACGTTGTCATATCATAAAAATGCATATGTGGTAGGCTATTAAATGCAAATGAAACTTTAGTGAAACTCCCACTGAGACTGGCCTAACTAGGAACAACTGAAAGAGTACTTTATCATCTATATATAATACTTCATTAATGGGCTTTAACGCGGAACTATTATGTACAGTACACTAGACGTTAGCAAACCTGCTGCCATCGCATGTGGCGGTGCATGCACCGCGGATTGGTTGGCTGTTCAGTATCGAGTTTTCAATCTGCACTGAATGGTGCCCATCATCTGGGAGTTCAGCCCCCTCTCTGATTGCTTCGTACTCCTGCTTGATGCGAATGATCCATCTCGCGCGCCGTTGGAGAGGGGACGGAGGGTCCCTTTGCACTGCACGCTGGTTGAAGATCCCGTAATGAGTGGCAAGTGGCATGGAGCATGGGTTCGATCAGCGACCGCCGACCGGTACATATCGTCGAAAGCTACCTGCATTCATGGGATCCAAGTCCAAACCTAGTATCCCCTTGTTTAGTTCTCCCAATTCTTCCCCAAATTCTACTATGTAAAAAGAAGATTTCCCGTCACATTAAAATGTCGATGAATGCATGGAGTACTAAATGTTGATGAAATCAAAAACTAATTGTACAGTTTTATTGTACTTTGCGAGACGAACATTTTAAGCCTAGTTAGTCAAAATTTAAATAATTTTTACCAAATACAAACGAAATGCTACAGGAATTCTGATACTGTATTTTTTTCCCAATTCTCTGAACTAAACCAGGCCTGTATCTTCCCTTCGCCCATTCTACGAATTCATTCAAGGACGATTGGACGAGTAGCCTTTGCAAGCCACCCCTTCGCCCATTCTACGAATTCATTCAAGGACGATTGGACGAGTAGCCTTTGCAAGCCACAGCATGTTGGCTTGTCTCTTCGTGCGTACTAAATGTGCTCTGGCCGGCTGGCCCCAATATGAGCGTACAGCGCCGACGACGTACGCTGACCAACAGTTCCCGCGCATCAGGCCACGGCGTACTGCACAACAGGCCAGGGCGAGCGCGACATCACAGGGACGGCCACACGGGTGCGGTATGGTCACGGTTCCCACGCATGCAGGGTCTGCCGGCTCCTCCAAGCTTGCACGAAGAGAGATGATAGTGCCGACGTCCGGCGGCCAGAAAGCATCTGGATGCAGCTCCTGTCAGCCAACGATTTCACCGACATGGACCGGCATCGCGGCTCTTCAACGGGAGTCCAATCTCATGCTGTTCGCAAGCGGTATCGTTATCCTGCCTAACAAAGAAGGGAGAGCGCGCGCTCGTGTCCGATCCGCCATCCCCGGTGTACCCCCTCCACCGGCCCCCGCCGCGCCCTCTCCGCAGTCTAAGAAGGGTGTAAGGCAGCAGAAGACGAGGAAGAGATACCGAGGCGAGACAAACAGAAGGTGAGAAGGGAGATGCAATACTCGATCTACTTTTAAAACATCCAAATATAACACTTGCAACATACGTACGAAGATAGATGAAACACTTTAAATATACGTTTGAAACACTTACAAAAACACCTGAAAAATACTTGAGGCCATTGCAAACATATGCAACATCCAAATAAAATACTTGCAACATATGTGTGAAACATATGTAACATCCAGATAAGCACTCTTGTAACATACATCTGAAAGATGAAACACTGAGGACAGGTATTTGCAACATACGTGTACAACCATTACAACAAATGCAACATTCTGATCTACTTTTGCAACGTCCATATGAAACACTTGCAACATACCTCTAATACATCTGCAACACTTGAAATAGACACTTGCAACATGAGCTTTCAAGCACAACATCTACTTGTTGCTTACGAAATGGAGGCTCGCCAACGCGTGGAGTTCACCGGAGGCAGCTGCAGCGTCGCCACCATCGACCAGATCAAACTCCCCCTACCACGAGGGCGCTGGGGACACCTTTGTGGCCACCAGTATCCTGCGTTCATGCAGGACACGCAACCCCTGCAGCTAGCACTGCAATCCCCACCACCATCGGATCTCTCGCCATGTAGTGGATCTGGTGGAAGGTGCAGCGAGCGGAGTGGGACGGAGAGAGAGAAAGAAGGGATGTTGCTTGCTCGTCGCTCCTAGTCGGAGATTTATCAAAACGGCCAGGGGTGGAGAGGGAGCAAGGCGAGCACTAGTGCAGGCCACTGCGGTGGAGAGGGAGGTAGCCGGCTGGCACCAGACGGACGATGAGGCTAGAACTCGAGCTCGAGTGGCGTTCGGCGAACAACGAGAAAGAAATGGGCGGATGACTAAGAGCAAGACTAATGGCAGGCTAGCTTGTTGAATGCTGACGTGAAGGAAAGAGGAGAGGAGAGAGAAGAAGCGGGCTGTAAGCTCACAGTCGGCTTAGACATAGGAACCGAGAAACTCTGTGAGAGAAACAGATGAACCATGTATTAATGCTAAAGAGCTAACTACTATATGGGTGAGCTGAGCTGCAGGGACAGCTGGCTGTATTATAAGCCTTGCTCTAATATGGAGGTTAGGAGTTTTTTAAGAAAGATGCGGAGATTAGAAATGGGTGCAGACATAAAAGGCTATTGGGCTGTTCAAGCCCAGCCATACTGCGTCCAGAAAATTAATACAGTCTGGATGCCTGCTCGTATCTATTCGTTCCACAAACTTTCGGTAGAGTTTCTAAAAAGAGCGTGAATCTCACAGTAACAGAGATCTCTTCCACAAAAACCAGTACTAGTATCAAATGGATTCTTCAGACTCGCTGTGTCGGCGAACTAAATATATTAAGGCAGTGTTCAGTTACTTCAAAATTTTAAAAATTTGACAAGATTTCTCGTCACATCGAATCTTTGGACGTATACATAGAACATTAAATATAGTTAAAAAATAACTAATTACACAATTTGGTTATAAATCACGATACGAATCTTTAGAACCTAATTAATCCATGATTAGACACTAATTGCCAAATACAAACGAAAGGGTTAGTGTGGTTCCAAGAATTTTACAGGACAACTGAACACACACTAAATAACGTGCGGCGACGGCGAGCAAGCAGAACACGCGAGACGAAAAGATATATATAAATCTGTTTCATTTCCGTTTCTTCTTATTATTATCCACCACACGAATAGTGAATCACTGTAGAACTATTCTGCAGCAATTCCATGAGAACAATACGGAAATCGTGCGTGACACGAGGGCGGTGTTGCTAGATCTTTTCAGGAACCGGGGCGCGCCTGAGCGACTCGGCGATGCCCGTGGCGAGGCAGTAGGCCACGGACTGGATGGTGACCATGGGGTTGACGCCCACGGCGCTGGGCAGGACGCTGCCGTCGCACACGTACAGGCTCTCGGCCTCCCAGCTCTCGCCGCGCGCGTCCACAGCGCCGTCCCGGGCCGTGGCGCCCATCCGGCAGCTGCCCATCTGGTGCGCCGTGCAGCACAGGCTCCACGTCTCGGCCTTCGACTGGGGCCCGCGCACCACGTCCACGCCGTCCAGGAACTCCTCCAGCGCTGCCTCCGTGGCGCCCCTGCAGGCGAACCGCTGCCCGTCGCTGCGGTGGGTGCCGATCTCCACCGCGCCCGCAGCCACCAGGACGCGCAGCGCGCGGCGAAGGCCCTCGCGCATGTTCTCCCGGTCCGTGGCGTCCAGGTGGTACGACACCCGCCGCTCGCCGTGCACGGTGCCGGAACCGCGGTCCCTCACCATGGAGAAAAGGTGCACCGTGCGGCCGTACATGAGCATCCGCTCCTTCATGTCGCTCCCGGACACCCAGGGGAACTGCGTCCCCGCGCCGGCCAGGCCCATCGCAGGCGTCTCGAGGATGGCACGGGCCGGCGCGCCCGGAGCGCCTTCCACCTTGTGCAGGGACGTGATGATGCCGCCCTCGTACATCTTGCCCTTGAGGTCCGGCATGGTGTCCGGGAAGTAGCCCCACACCAGGGCCGTCGGGTGCAGATGGAGGTTCTTGCCGATGTGCCGGTTGCTGAGCCCGCTCCCGCGCAGCAGCACCGGCGTCAGGAGCGACCCGCACGCCGAGACGGTCGCCCTGGCGCGCACCTCCAGCGTCCTCGTGATCGCCGGGTTGGTGCTCCTCGCCACCACGCCGACGCATCGCTTCGCCCTGCCGCCCGCGCCGCCAGTGCCGGTACGCTCCAGCAGCAGCTTCTCGGCCTTGCACCCCGTCAGGATCACCGCGCCGCGCCTCACCGCGTCGACCAGCCAAGTTCTGTCCGTGCCGCGCTTGTCGCCGGTGCGGCAGCCGTAACCGCAGCTGCCGCAGTAGTGCCCCTCCGACGAGTTCCTCGACACCGACTCCACCTTGTACCCGAGCTTCTCGCACCCCTTGCGGAGGACCTTGTTCTGGAGCCCCTCCTCCGCGCACCCGTCCGTCACGCCGAGCCGCTCGAACACCTTGTCCATGGCGGCGGCGTACTCGTCGGTGGCGAACAACGGGAGCCCCTGCTCGCGCGCCCACTCCCCACGAACGTCGTCGGGCGTCTTGATGCAAGCTGACCAGTTCACCGCCGTGCCGCCGCCTACCGTCGAGCCTGCCAGGAGTAGCGCGCTGCCGCTGAGCGTGCTGACGAACCCTCCGCCCTCGTAGAGATGCTCCATCGACGGCGCCTCGACGGCCGTGTAATCCCGCGCCGTGAAGTAGTTTCCTTTCTCGATGACGACCACCTTGTGCCCCGCCCCCGCGAGCACCTCTGCCGCCACGCCCCCGCCGCAGCCAGAACCGACGATGACGACGTCGCACTCGACCCTGCACACGTTCCGCGCAGCGTCATCGGTCACCGTGAGGCCCTTCGCGGCTAGCAACGCTGGCAGGGACGCGTCGTTCTCCTTGGTGGTCTCCACGATGCCATCGTCGAGGGGACGCTTCTCGGGACGCTCTGATTCCGCCGGCGCCGGCTCTTCGTCGGCCAGGGGCGGGCTGTACCCAATCGCGCGCCAGTGCGGATTCTTTGAGTTCTCATCGGTCTGCAGTGCAAGGACACACACACAACATGGATAATAAGGATTCAAATTCAAAAGAAAAACATGGAATATGAACCTATGCGTGATGCGTCCTTGTCAGGGTTCGTTGATCAGCTGATATCATCATTGCTCTTACAATTCTTGCTTGCGTTCACTAAAAGCGATCTTCAGACAAAGTTATTGCATGTTCCTTTCCAAGTTGTCATTATCAAGACGATTCAAAAAAAAAAGTTGTCATTATCAAGATTTCCAGGGTAAAAGAAGATACGGAGTACTAGTAAAGCTGAGGCACATTAAACGACAACCATCTTGGAAAAAATCACTAAGGCATGATTGGTTTCTGAATCATTCGGTTAACTATCATCACATCAATGTTGCGACAAATATATGGAGTACTAAATGTAGACTAATTGCAGACATATCGGCACAGATTAAGAGTAATTTACGAGACGAATCTATTAAGCCTAATTAATCTAAAATTGAAAACTTTTTGTCAAATAAGACAAAAGTGCTACAGTGTTTGTTAAACTTTAACATCTCTGACAAACATGTCCTAACTAATCCCCTTCCTCTGCGTCGACTCTAGACGACTGTCTTTTTCTCCCTTCCTCTGCTTCGACTCTAGACGACTCTGTCTTTTTCTTCCATTTTTCTCCTCGACGGCAACTAATCGACAGCAACTGTACTACTGCTCCATAGCGATGAAGTGAAGTACTGAGCAGTGTCTTCATCTATCTTATCTACAATTCTACGGTGTTAAGGGCTGCTGCACAGTACAGACAGTTGAAGGGCAGCTACAGAGCAACCCGCCGTAGAACGCGCGGCGGAATCCGCCTCGATGCCTCATCGTCAACGTACGCTTTATAAGGGCGTGGTCGAATGTCGATGGACGAATCCACCACGGCGATCTGAGTGACAGAGGCGCAGCCCGCCGACCTGCCTGTGGTCCTTGTTCGTGGCAGCGCGGCCAGCGTCACAGGGTCTAGTTGGTGGAAAGAAGACGTGCAGCCACTGGCGTCGCCGCTTATGCACGCACGCACATGCGTTAGCCTCATCGATTGGTGGGCCGGGCCGGCACATCCCGTGCTCGATGCTACTACTACAGTACAGCTGGCTAGCGGACGGACCGCATCACAGGCAGCGGCAGAGGCTAACCGACGCGAAAGCCACTGTGTTTCTACCGCGGCGCCGGCGGACCACTAGAATGATTGGAAGCTGCAGGGTTACCCAGGAGTAGAAGACGTAGAGGCAGAAGACCTTGGTGATGAGGAAGAACATGCGCAGCGGCGGGAGCAGGGTCTGCCGGCTCCACCGCCGGAGCGCGGCCTCCCGCTGCTCCAGGGGCAGCTCGTCGAACCGGCGCACGAACGGGAACCGCCACGACAGGCACGACCGGGCCCCGCACAGCGCCAGCGAGCCGAGCCGCGTGCCCAGCAGCCACAGCACCGTGCGCACCAGCGCCAGCGCCTCGGGGAGGCACTTGCGCGACATGAGCTCGGCCACCTCGCCGGGCACGGGCGGGTCGGCGGCCGAGGCGAGGAGGAACTCCTCCACGACCTTGTTGTTGCCGTCGCCGTCGCCCCCGCCGCGGCCGCCGTCCTCCTGCGGGTGGTGGTGGTGGTGACCGTTCCGGCGGTCCGGCGGCAGGGACGGCACCAGCGCGCCGCAGAGCGCGGCGAGCGCGGCCATCTGGGACGCCGAGAAGCCGTGGGAGTGTAGCTCCCTCTTCGCGCCTCCACTCCTCAGGAGAGGGTGTCCGCGCTTGTTGCCTGCGCGCATGGCGGCCTCCTGGTGACGACTGTGTGGCGTTGTACTGGACTACCGGTTCGCGTGGTGCGGCCGTGCGGGCGGAGAGTGGGCTGCGGCTGAGCTTGAGGGAAGCGGACATTGGGCTTTATAACAGCACAGCATGTTCAGGTCACCTCGTGCAGTTACCGCTGCTACACGGTTCTACGGCACAGCGACAACGACGTGTACCGGAGGTCCGGAGCGGAGCTGTGTACAGTAATTTTCAATGGACTTTCTCACTCTTTGGTTATCTGTTGTTATCTTATCTCTGGATATGTCAGTTTGTTACTAGCATCGATTAAACAATAGCAACTTCATTAACTGAATGGGGGGTGATACAGACGTACAGAGTACTTTCTCTAATAGAAACACTTCTCGTCTGACGGCATCTGGCACGGCCGTAGTTCTAGAAAACTGGGACCTGCCTTGCCACCCTGATGCGACCTCATCTGGCACGGGCGCACGGCTGGCCCCCGCCCGCCGGCTTCGGGACCGTGTGTGTCGGGAGCTTGTGGACGGCCATGTGGACGGTGGGGGTTGCAACGTACAAACTGAGAGTCCTGATCCTGGTTCCTGCCGAGCTGATCCTCTGTTATTTCGGTTACTAGTTACCGGTTACTGCAGTATAGTGTTGCTTTGCTACTGATGACACGCACGTCGGTACTGTACCTGAAGAGGTCAGTACCAACCGGATACTTGCCTGCTTCCCTAGGTACGTATATATGTGTGAACTAGACCGACTAAGTCAACCACTATTGACCGCTTCCAATCTATTGAACAAGGGTGGATCTAGTGGTATCGGTATGGTGGATAGGTCCAAGCCTATTGTTATTGTTAACCTCCTAATTTTTGTACACATGGAAGTGTGGATCTAGTGGTGTGATGGACAATGGTCGAGCTTTGGTTTAGGGTGATTTGGACTAATTGAGGTGTCAAGTTCGTGTGTGTGTGTTATGCAACATATTTTTTGGCTTGTGAACGTACACATGTTGAGTGCATCAAGGTGGCCAATAACAATGGAGAAGGTTAAGCAAGGAGTTCAGGCCGATGGACTACGTGTGATAAAGACCAAACACAGAGGCTTGAACTGAGAGACCAAGAGGATAGAGGATGGACCAAGGATGGCTAGCACATGTGAGAGGATCTAGATGGAGAGACGAGGGAGGGTGAATAGCCTATAAAAGTTTTCTCTACAAATAACATAGCAATAGAGCAAGGTGGTTAGACCAATATGAAGTCCTAATAGTAACTACTTTTCTAGCTCTATTTCACCCAAAGCAAGCCTCCTACACAAGTCTAGTAGCAAGTCTAGCACAACTACTAGGCACTCAAACAAGCAAAGAGACGAGCACTACTCTAGTTGAACTAAACTAGGCGAGCCACCAAACAATCACCACAAGGTGCTCAACAATCACAAATAGCTCCAAACCATCAAGGCGGCAGAAACCACCAAGAGTAACAAGAAATTCATTGCAACCATGCTTCTCTAGTGCCACAAATGCAACCCAACTAAGCAAATGCATTAGAACTCTCCAAATCTCACTCTACATCAATGCCAAGGTGTACAAGTGAGTGGAGTGAGTTTCTTGAGCTCTATGCATACAAGAGTATCAACCAAGTGTGCCAAGAGAGGTAAAATGGTCAAACTCCCCTCAATTTATAAGTCCTCTAGAAACTAGTCATTGGGCTCTCAAAGCAATTGGACAAAGCATTAGTGAAGATCAACGGTCCAGATTTGATCTTCACCAAACTATGCCAACCCTTTCTCGGTGCTTGAAGAGGGATCACAATCGGAGATCCCAGTGGCTCCCTGGTGCCTTTGACAATGATGCAGTCGATCGTTGGAAGTTCAAAGGTCAAACCCCCTTTTTCTAGTCACTCCTCAGTGGGGACCGTGCAGATAAATACGGTGGGGCCAGAACCTTATTGTTCATCCACTTGAGAGCTCTAGGGGGGTAACATGAAAAGTCCAATGACCTACCACCGAAGAAAGCAGTTTGCATTCAAAATCTCCCCCACACTCCATGTGTCATGTCCACCAGTGGGGACATACTAAGTCAGTTTACTTGTAGGGTTAGGGCTTACCTATTCTTCAATGACCCCCAAATCGTAACTAGAACACCATCACCTTAGACACCAAGTTAGCTTTTCAAAAACATCTGAAAGGTCTTGATGGCTAGAGGGGGGTGAATAGCCTTTTAAAAATTTCTACAAAGACAAGCTAAACAAGTTTATCAATACAACAAGTAGCAAGATGCGAGTTTTGCTTAGCCTACGGGGTGTTTGCAAGCCACCTATCCAATTCACAATTCTAGTATATTGGCACTCAACCGCACAAGTCAAACCGAGAAGGTAACTACAACTACAACTAGTAAGCTACACAAAAGAGCTACTCTAGCAAAGCTAACTAGCTAGCAAAGATAACTAAGAAAGTAATGCGGAGTTGAGTTAGGAGAGTTTCACCGAGGGGCGAAGTATTGAGCCAACCAAACAATATGATCAAGAGATGAATTTCACAATACACAACCACCGGGATCGATCAATCACAATAAGAATGATGACACAAAGATTTATCCTGAGGTTCACGTGCTTGCCGGCACGCTAGTCCCCGTTGTGTCCCTCTTCACCACGTGGTTCGGTGGCTAATCGATCTCACACCGAGCCTCTCAAAAGGCGCCACAAGAACCTACCAAATGGCAAAAGGTTGCAATGACACGAGCAATTTACTAATGTTGCCTTTGGCGCTTCGCCGAGGTAGGCACAAACCCCTCACAAACACCGGAGGTGGCCAAGAACAATCACCAACTCTTGCCAACGCCTCCAAGCTGCTCCAAACCGTCTAGGTGGCGGCAACCACCAAGAGAAACAAGAATCCCGCAGCAATCAACCACCAAGTGCCAACTAGATGCAATCTCACAATGCAAATGCACTTGGATCACTCAATCTCACTTCGAATATGCAAAGAAGCAAGAGAGATGAGTGGGAGGGGAGTTGCTTAGCTCAAAGTGCTCACAAGTATGTCAAAAGTCCAAGAGAGAGAGCCTTGAGCCGGCCAACGAGTATTTATAGACGTACCCCTTCGAATATAGCCGTTAGGAACTTAAACAGCCGCAGTCGCGCTGACCGGACGCGCTGGTCGCGTGGACCGGACGCGCCGATCGCGCAACGGCTCTTTTTCGAAACACCGACCGGACGCGCTGGTCGTAACGACCGGACGCGCTGGTCACGACCGGACGCGCCGGTCCCGTGACTGACCGGACGCGCTGGTCAACCCTGAGCCGCGCACAACGAAACAGCGACCGGACGCGCCGGAGAACTGACCGGACGCCACAGTGCCAGCGTCCGGTTGGAGTCCAGTAAGCTCCCTGATCGACCGGACGCGTCCGGTCGACTGTTTGAAATACGCGCAGACGCTGAACACTGACCGGACGCGTCCGGTCAAACAGTGACCTCGTCCGGTCCAGCGTCCGGTCACCACTGTGACCTCCGTTCGCCTCCGTTCGATTTCCGACTTCCGGCGTAGTGGAAAATAGGCGTTTCAATTCCTCGAAAACACCTGAATACATCAATCAAGAAAAATCTAACTACTTCCTATTCATGCTAGTATCTCAATACATCAATCAAATTATACTAGCAAGTCACCACACAAGCATTGTATCGGAGAGAAAGAAATGCATAACTATGCATCATACATATGAAGTGCACATAGAAATGCAACATTCATGTTTAAGAGCTTGCTCCCCCTACTTGTGCGCTCAAAATTTTAGTTGTTAGTTGATCCCCTTCTTTTATCAATTTTCCCTTTAGGGTTTTCTCTTCCTTTAGAATCTATCTTTGTGAACAACATTTTCTCCCCCTTTGGCACCAATGACCACAAGGGACCAATTGTAGATAGATTATCATGTTGAATTATGGGGTGAGGATCAATTTTGTGATTCAACCTAGATTGCTTGCATAAATAAAATGCTTCGGTTTGATCCAAGGGCAAGCTTCTTCACACCTCACTAGAAGGGTTATCATGCACCATGTTGAAGCAAATATTCAGACAAGTGATCTAGATTAAACACTTAGGATCACAAGCTACTTAAACAAGTTATATGCTACCACTAGATCATACAAGACAAGGAAACAATAGTGGCACCATATAAACTTCAAAGTCATTTGATTTTCATGAATGAGCCTAGAACATGTAAATTATGACTAGATGCACTAAACAAGTCCTTTAGCATAGAATGTATGATATGTCAACCAATTGTACCTTGGGGCTCGAAGGAGAGGCATGTCATATATGGGGTGCATCAACTCATGTTGGAGAAGTCAATTATGTTCAACTCATTCTTTAACTTGTGAAATCTCTTCTCATCAAGTGGCTTGGTGAATAGATCGGCTAGTTGATCTTCGGTGCCCACACTCTCAATAGCAATGTCACCCTTTTGTTGATGATCTCTAATGAAATGATGACGAACATCAATATGCTTTGTTCTTTGATGTTGAACCGGATTGTTGGTTAGTTTCACGGCACTTTCATTATCACATAGCAATGGCACATTCTTGAAGTTGATTCCAAAATCTTTCAATGTTGCCTTCATCCACAAGATTTGTGCACAACAACTACCCGCGGCGATGTATTCGGCTTCGGCGGTAGATAGTGCAATACTATTTTGCTTTTTGGATGACCATGAGACAAGTGATCTTCCCAACAATTGACAAGTCCCGGAAGTGCTCTTTCTCTCCACTTTGTCACCGGCATAGTCGGAATCCGAATATCCAACTAGCTCAAAGCTTGCACCTTTGGGATACCATAATCCAACATCTTGTGTATGCTTTAAGTACCTCAAAATTCTCTTTGTTGCTTTTAAATGACTTTCTCTTGGTGAGGCTTGAAATCTTGCACACATGCATACACTAAACATCACATCGGGCCTTGATGCCGTCACATAGAGTAGGCTACCAATCATTGATCTATAAAGCTTTTGATCCACCATGTTTCCACTCTTGTCACTATCCAAATTTCCACTAGTGCCCATTGGGGTTGTAATGCCCTTTGCATCTTCCATGCCAAACTTCTTGAGCATATCTTTGATGTACTTGGTTTGGCTCACAAATGTTCCTTCCTTCATTTGTTTGATTTGAAGTCCAAGAAAGAAACTAAGTTCACCAATCATTGACATTTCAAATTCCTTTGCCATCATTTTCCCAAACTCATCACAATAATCTTGATTGGTTGAACCGAAGATGATATCATCAACATATATTTGCAATACAAACAAGTCTTTCCCAATCTTCTTGGTGAATAGTGTTGTATCAACTTTGCCCATGACAAATCCTTTGGATAGCAAGAAGTCCCTCAATCTTTCATACCATGCTCTAGGTGCTTGCTTCAATCCATACAAAGCTTTCCTTAACTTGTACACATGGTTGGGTTTCTTGTCATCTTCAAAACCGGAAGGTTGCTCCACATACACCTCCTCTTGAATGTACCCATTGAGAAATGCACTCTTCACATCCATTTGATAAAGCTTGATATTGTGAGCACAAGCATAGACAAGTAAGATCCTAATTGCTTCCAATCTTGCAACCGGGGCATATGTTTCACCAAAGTCAAGACCCTCTATTTGTGTGTAACCTTGAGCCACTAGTCTTGCTTTGTTCCTTACAACTATCCCATCTTGATTTTGCTTGTTGCGAAAGACCCATCTTGTTCCAATGACATTGTGATCCTTAGGACTCTCAACTAGTTCCCATACTTCATTTCTCTTGAAGTTGTTGAGCTCTTCATGCATTGCATTTACCCAATCCGGATCTCTCAATGCTTTATCAATGTCCTTGGGTTCTTCTATTGATACAAAAGAAGAGTGAGCACAAAATGATGCCAATCTTGATCTAGTTTGAACTCCCCTTTGTATGTCACCAATGATGGAATTCAATGGATGGTCTCTAGCAATGTTGGTTGGTTGAAGCACTTGCACTTGATTGCTTGGATGTTGATGTTGATCATGAGTTGGAGATGATGAACTAGCCACTTGTTGATCCTGTTGCACTTGAGATGATGTACTAGCTTGATTTTGCATTAGAGACCCACTAGCTTGTGTAATTGGACTTTGGAGTACTTGATCTTTGTTGTCATCCACATCAATCATTTGCTTTGGCCTAATATCACCAATATCTATTTCTTTCATAGCATTGCTCAATTGAGTTCCTCTCACATCATCCAAGTTATCTTCTTCATCTTGAGAGCCGTTTGTTTCATCAAACTCAACATCATGAACTTCTTCAAGTTGACCACTAGCCAAATTCCAAACTCTATAAGCTTTGCTAGTAGTGGAGTAACCAAGTAAGAATCCTTCATCACATTTCTTCTCAAACTTGCTCAATCTAGTGCCCTTCTTCAAGATGTAGCATTTGCAACCAAATACCCGAAAGTATGCAATGTTGGGCTTTCTTCCATTTAAGATCTCATATGGTGTCTTCTCTAGGAACTTGTGGCAATAGAGGCGGTTGCTATAGAAGCAAGCCGTGTTGATTGCTTCGGCCCAAAATGAATGACTCACATTATACTCATTCAACATTGATCTTGCCATATCAATCAAGGTTCTATTCTTTCTCTCAACTAGGCCATTGGATTGAGGTGTATACTTAGCCGAGAATTGATGCTTGATTCCAAGCTCCTCACATAGCTCATCAACTCTTGTGTTTCTAAACTCACTTCCATTGTCACTTCTCACTTTCTTGATTGTGGTCTCAAACTCATTTTGTACCCTCTTGATGAACTTCTTGAATATGTCAAATACATCACTCTTGTCCACAAGAAAGAATACCCATGTGTATCTAGTGAAGTCATCCACAATCACAAAGCCATACTTGTTGCCACCAATGCTTGTATATGTAGTTGGCCCAAATAGATCCATGTGCAACAACTCAAATGCCTTGGAAGTACTCATGATGCTTTTCAATGGATGAGTGTTGCCCACTTGCTTTCCGGCTTGACATGCACTACATAGCTTATCTTTCTCAAATGTGACATCCTTCAAGCCTCTAACTAAGTCATGCTTCACTAACTTGTTCAATTGCTTCATGCCAACATGACCAAGTCTTCTATGCCATAACCAACCCATACTTGATTTGGTGAGCAAGCATGTTGAAAGTTGAGTGTCACTAGCATTAAAATCAACCAAGTATAGATTCTCATATCTAAAGCCTTTGAAGATCAAATTGGAGCCATCAACACTAACTATCTCCACATCATCAACACCAAATATGCACTTGAAACCTAGATCACACAATTGAGCAACCGAGAGAAGATTGAAGTTCAACTTTTCAACTAGGAGCACATTGGAAATGCTATGATCATTTGAGATTGCAATCCTTCCAAGAGCCTTCACATCACCCTTGCTATTGTCACCAAATGTGATACTATCAATGCCACTATCATTTGATTTGAGAGAGTTGAACATTCTTGAATCACCGGTCATATGTTGAGAGCACCCACTATCAAGCACCCAATGCCTTCCTCCGGCCTTGTAATTTACCTACAAAATAAATTAATGTTTCTTAGGTACCCATACTTGTTTGGGTCCTTGGAGGTTAGTAACTAAGCTCTTTGGTACCCAAATGGCCTTCTTCTTTGGACCCACAATTGGTGTACCAACAAACCTAGCATGCACACCTTTCTCACCCTTGGTAAGCACATAACAAGAATCAAAAGGAATGTAATCCATTTTAACATGAAACTTATTGTTGTTCTTATTTATTTTATTACAATTAATCTCTAGATGCCCAACTTGCTTGCATCTATTGCAATAACGACCATTGCTCTTCACAAAGCAAGACTTTGGAGTAGCAAAGGCCGCCTTGCCCTTCTTGGGAGTATAGCCCAAACCCTCTTTGTTAAGAGAGAACCTTTGGCTACCCAAGCATTTTAGCAAGCGGGCATCCCCACCATAGGCATTGCCTAATGCGCGGGTGAGATCATCCACCTCTCTCTTGAGAGTCTCATTCTCAACCACAAGCGATGTATCACTAGTAGTAGAGGAAAAGTTGGTTGTGGTGGATGATGATGAGCTACATGAAGAATTAGTAGGACCAACAAATAAAGAGTCATCAATAATATCACATGTTAGTCCAATATCACAAGTGACAATCACTTGCTCCTCCTTAGTTTCCTTCATGAGCTTCTCCAACTTGAGGTCCTTCTCCTTGATGAGCTCAAGTAGAGAGGAGTGGGCTTCCTTAAGCCTAGTGTGAGCAACTTCAAGGTCCTCGTGGTCTTCCTTTAGACACTCACGAGAGGCCTCTAGCTCATCAAAGGATTTCCTAAGAGCTTTGAGCTCTTGTTCAATTCCTTTGCACTCCTTACTCTTTTTGAGAGCAACAAGCTCCTCCATCAAGGCATCATTTTCATTGCTCTTGGCAATGAGCTCTTGTTCCAAGATTTTGCACTTCTTGGTTGTCCTCTTGTAGCCCTTGCTCATTTGATCTATTATGCCCAATAGATCATCCTTGGAGTAGTCCTCATCCTCCTCATCATCACTCCTACAACCATCACTAGCATAAGAATCATCATCACTATCATCATATTTTACCTTGGTAGGCTTGGCCATAAGGCATGTCGATGTAGTGTCGAAGATGGATGGCTTGTTGGAGAGGGCGATGCTTACAATGGCTCGCCGAGTGGTCCTCTCATCATCACTAGAGCTATCATCATCACTATCGGAGTTATCACTATCCCAAGTGACCACATAGCCACCACCCTTCTTCTTCTTGTTGATAGTGAAGCTCTTCTTCTCTTTCTTCTTCTTCTTATCCTTCTTGTTCTTCTTCAACTTCAACTCTCCATCATAATATCTTTTGTCTTCATAGGGACACTTTGCCACTACATGATCGGGGCTATTGCAATTGTAGCAAAGCATCTCCTTTGCCTTCATGAAGTCCCTTCTCTTTCTTGCACCATATCCTTTCTTCTTCATGAACCTCCCCATCTTGTGCACTAGGAGGGCCATGGTCTCATCATCGAATGGATCATCATCATCGCTCTCCATCTTGCTCTTGCCCTTAGAAGATGAAGCCTTGAATGCAATGGGCTTCTCTTGCTTGACCTTGATCTCCTTCTTCTCATCTTCATCTTCATCATCATCATATTGAGCATCGGTCATGACATCTCCAAGCACTTGGTTTGGAGTCACCTTGTCCAAACCCTCTCTTTGGATCATCTTCCTCAAGATAGCAAACTTCTTAGGTAAGTTCATCAAGAACTTATGTGAGAAGTCCTTGTCCTTGACATCTTCTCCTAGGCTCTTGAGATCATTGACAATAACTTGTAGCCTATAGAACATCTCTGGTATGGACTCATCATCCTTCATCTTGAAGCTTGCAAACTTATCCTTGAGCATATAGAGCTTGGCACTCTTTACCGTTGAAGTGCCCTCATATGTTTCCTCTAATCTTGTCCACACTTCACTTGCCATGTCAAGATCCTTGATTTGCTCAAAGACCTTTGCATCAATCCCATTGTAGAGAGTGTTGAGAGCCATAGTGTTGCATTAGTTGTTGATGCGGTCATTATTAGTGAGGTTGTCGGGATCAATGATAGCATAATCATGATGTGTCACCTCCCAAACCTTCTCATTGATAGAGCCAAGATATTGCTTCATCTTTCTTTTCCAATGATCAAAAGATGAGACACCATCAAAGAATGGAGGCTTGCCCCCGACATGGTTGAACACAACTTGAGCCATCTTACACCGAGGTTGTTAAGCCTTACAAATGGTGACCACGGCTCTGATACCACTTGAAAGGTCTTGATGGCTAGAGGGGGGGTGAATAGCCTTTTAAAAATTTCTACAAAGACAAGCTAAACAAGTTTATCAATACAACAAGTAGCAAGATGCGAGTTTTGCTTAGCCTACGTGGTGTTTGCAAGCCACCTATCCAATTCACAATTCTAGTATATTGGCACTCAACCACACAAGTCAAACCGAGAAGGTAACTACAACTACAACTAGTAAGCTACACAAAAGAGCTACTCTAGCAAAGCTAACTAGCTAGCAAAGATAACTAAGAAAGTAATGCGGAGTTGAGTTAGGAGAGTTTCACCGAGGGGCGAAGTATTGAGCCAACCAAACAATATGATCAAGAGATGAATTTCACAATACACAACCACCGGGATCGATCAATCACAATAAGAATGATGACACAAAGATTTATCCCGAGGTTCACGTGCTTGCCGGCACGCTAGTTCCCGTTGTGTCCCTCTTCACCACGTGGTTCGGTGGCTAATCGATCTCACACCGAGCCTCTCAAAAGGCGCCACAAGAACCTACCAAATGGCAAAAGGTTGCAATGACACGAGCAATTTACTAATGTTGCCTTTGGCGCTTCGCCGAGGTAGGCACAAACCCCTCACAAACACCGGAGGTGGCCAAGAACAATCACCAACTCTTGCCAACGCCTCCAAGCTGCTCCAAACCGTCTAGGTGGCGGCAACCACCAAGGGAAACAAGAATCCCGCAGCAAATCAACCACCAAGTGCCAACTAGATGCAATCTCACAATGCAAATGCACTTGGATCACTCAATCTCACTTCGAATATGCAAAGAAGCAAGAGAGATGAGTGGGAGGGGAGTTGCTTAGCTCAAAGTGCTCACAAGTATGTCAAAAGTCCAAGAGAGAGAGCCTTGAGCCGGCCAACGAGTATTTATAGACGTACCCCTTCGAATATAGCCGCTAGGAACTTAAACAGCCGCAGTCGCGCTGACCGGACGCGCTGGTCGCGTGGACCGGACGCGCCGATCGCGCAACGGCTCTTTTTCGAAACACCGACCGGACGCGCTGGTCGCAACGACCGGACGCGCTGGTCACGACCGGACGCGCCGGTCCCGTGACTGACCGGACGCGCTGGTCAACCCTGAGCCGCGCACAACGAAACAGCGACCGAACGCGCCGGAGAACTGACCGGACACCACAGTGCCAGCGTCCGGTTGGAGTCCAGTAAGCTCCCTGATCGACCGGACGCGTCCGGTCGACTGTGACCGGACGCGCTGCGCGTCCGATCAACCAACTGAAATACGCGCAGACGCTGAACACTGACCGGACGCGTCCGGTCAAACAGTAACCTCGTCCGGTCCAGCGTCCGGTCACCACTGTGACCTCCGTTCGCCTCCGTTCGATTTCTGACTTCCGGCGTAGTGGAAAATAGGCGTTTCAATTCCTCGAAAACGTCTGAATACATCAATCAAGAAAAATCTAACTACTTCCTATTCATGCTAGTATCTCAATACATCAATCAAATTATACTAGCAAGTCACCACACAAGCATTGTATCGGAGAGAAAGAAATGCATAACTATGCATCATACATATGAAGTGCACATAGAAATGCAACATTCATGTTTAAGAGCTTGCTCCCCCTACTTGTGCGCTCAAAATTTTAGTTGTTAGTTGATCCCCTTCTTTTATCAATTTTCCCTTTAGGGTTTTCTCTTCCTTTAGAATCTATCTTTGTGAACAACATTTTCTCCCCCTTTGGCACCAATGACCACAAGGGACCAATTGTAGATAGATTATCATGTTGAATTATGGGGTGAGGATCAATTTTGTGATTCAACCTAGATTGCTTGCATAAATAAAATGCTTCGGTTTGATCCAAGGGCAAGCTTCTTCACACCTCACTAGAAGGGTTATCATGCACCATGTTGAAGCAAATATTTAGACAAGTGATCTAGATTAAACACTTAGGATCACAAGCTACTTAAACAAGTTATATGCTACCACTAGATCATACAAGACAAGGAAACAATAGTGGCACCATATAAACTTCAAAGTCATTTGATTTTCATGAATGAGCCTAGAACATGTAAATTATGACTAGATGCACTAAACAAGTCCTTTAGCATAGAATGTATGATATGTCAACCAATTGTACCTTGGGGCTCGAAGGAGAGGCATGTCATATATGGGGTGCATCAACTCATGTTGGAGAAGTCAATTATGTTCAACTCATTCTTTAGCTTGTGAAATCTCTTCTCATCAAGTGGCTTGGTGAATAGATCGGCTAGTTGATCTTCGGTGCCCACACTCTCAATAGCAATGTCACCCTTTTGTTGATGATCTCTAATGAAATGATGACGAACATCAATATGCTTTGTTCTTTGATGTTGAACCGGATTGTTGGTTAGTTTCACGGCACTTTCATTATCACATACCAATGGCACATTCTTGAAGTTGATTCCAAAATCTTTCAATGTTGCCTTCATCCACAAGATTTGTGCACAACAACTACCCGCGGCGATGTATTCGGCTTCGGCGGTAGATAGTGCAATACTATTTTGCTTTTTGGATGACCATGAGACAAGTGATCTTCCCAACAATTGACAAGTCTCGGAAGTGCTCTTTCTCTCCACTTTGTCACCGGCATAGTCGGAATCCGAATATCCAACTAGCTCAAAGCTTGCACCTTTGGGATATCATAATCCAACATCTTGTGTATGCTTTAAGTACCTCAAAATTCTCTTTGTTGCTTTTAAATGACTTTCTCTTGGTGAGGCTTGAAATCTTGCACACATGCATACACTAAACTTCACATCGGGCCTTGATGCCGTCACATAGAGTAGGCTACCAATCATTGATCTATAAAGCTTTTGATCCACCATGTTTCCACTCTTGTCACTATCCAAATTTCCACTAGTGCCCATTGGGGTTGTAATGCCCTTTGCATCTTCCATGCCAAACTTCTTGAGCATATCTTTGATGTACTTGGTTTGGCTCACAAATGTTCTTCCTTTATTTGTTTGATTTGAAGTCCAAGAAAGAAACTAAGTTCACCAATCATTGACATTTCAAATTCCTTTGCCATTATTTTCCCAAACTCATCACAATAATCTTGATTGGTTGAACCGAAGATGATATCATCAACATATATTTGCAATACAAACAAGTCTTTCCCAATCTTCTTGGTGAATAGTGTTATATCAACTTTGCCCATGACAAATCCTTTGGATAGCAAGAAGTCCCTCAATCTTTCATACCATGCTCTAGGTGCTTGCTTCAATCCAAACAAAGCTTTCCTTAACTTGTACACATGGTTGGGTTTCTTGTCATCTTCAAAACCGGAAGGTTGCTCCACATACACCTCCTCTTGAATGTACCCATTGAGAAATGCACTCTTCACATCCATTTGATAAAGCTTGATATTGTGAGCACAAGCATAGGCAAGTAAGATCCTAATTGCTTCCAATCTTGCAACCGGGGCATATGTTTCACCAAAGTCAAGACCCTCTATTTATGTGTAACCTTGAGCCACTAGTCTTGCTTTGTTCCTTACAACTATCCCATCTTGATTTTGCTTGTTGCGAAAGACCCATCTTGTTCCAATGACATTGTGATCCTTAGGCCTCTCAACTAGTTCCCATACTTCATTTCTCTTGAAGTTGTTGAGCTCTTCATGCATTGCATTTACCCAATCCGGATCTCTCAATGCTTTATCAATGTCCTTGGGTTCTTCTATTGATACAAAAGAAGAGTGAGCACAAAATGATGCCAATCTTGATCTAGTTTGAACTCCCCTTTGTATGTCACCAATGATGAAATCCAATGGATGGTCTCTAACAATGTTGGTTGGTTGAAGCACTTGCACTTGATTGCTTGGATGTTGATGTTGATCATGAGTTAGAGATGATGAACTAGCCACTTGTTGATCCTGTTGCACTTGAGATGATGTACTAGCTTGATTTTGCATTAGAGACCCACTAGCTTGTGTAATTGGACTTTGGAGTACTTGATCTTTGTTGTCATCCACATCAATCATTTGCTTTGGCCTAATATCACCAATATCTATTTCTTTCATAGCATTGCTCAATTGAGTTCCTCTCACATCATCCAAGTTATCTTCTTCATCTTGAGAGCCGTTTGTTTCATCAAACTCAACATCATGAACTTCTTCAAGTTGACCACTAGCCAAATTCCAAACTCTATAAGCTTTGCTAGTAGTGGAGTAACCAAGTAAGAATCCTTCATCACATTTCTTCTCAAACTTGCTCAATCTAGTGCCCTTCTTCAAGATGTAGCATTTGCAACCAAATACCCGAAAGTATGCAATGTTGGGCTTTCTTCCATTTAAGATCTCATATGGTGTCTTCTCTAGGAACTTGTGGCAATAGAGGCGGTTGCTATAGAAGCAAGCCGTGTTGATTGCTTCGGCCCAAAATGAATGACTCACATTATACTCATTCAACATTGATCTTGCCATATCAATCAAGGTTCTATTCTTTCTCTCAACTAGGCCATTGGATTGAGGTGTATACTTAGCCGAGAATTGATGCTTGATTCCAAGCTCCTCACATAGCTCATCAACTCTTGTGTTTCTAAACTCACTTCCATTGTCACTTCTCACTTTCTTGATTGTGGTCTCAAACTCATTTTGTACCCTCTTGATGAACTTCTTGAATATGTCAAATACATCACTCTTGTCCACAAGAAAGAATACCCATGTGTATCTAGTGAAGTCATCCACAATCACAAAGCCATACTTGTTGCCACCAATGCTTGTATATGTAGTTGGCCCAAATAGATCCATGTGCAACAACTCAAATGCCTTGGAAGTACTCATGATGCTTTTCAATGGATGAGTGTTGCCCACTTGCTTTCCGGCTTGACATGCACTACATAGCTTATCTTTCTCAAATGTGACATCCTTCAAGCCTCTAACTAAGTCATGCTTCACTAACTTGTTCAATTGCTTCATGCCAACATGACCAAGTCTTCTATGCCATAACCAACCCATACTTGATTTGGTGAGCAAGCATGTTGAAAGTTGAGTGTCACTAGCATTAAAATCAACCAAGTATAGATTCTCATATCTAAAGCCTTTGAAGATCAAATTGGAGCCATCAACACTAACTATCTCCACATCATCAACACCAAATATGCACTTGAAACCTAGATCACACAATTGAGCAACCGAGAGAAGATTGAAGTTCAACTTTTCAACTAGGAGCACATTGGAAATGCTATGATCATTTGAGATTGCAATCCTTCCAAGAGCCTTCACATCACCCTTGCTATTGTCACCAAATGTGATACTATCAATGCCACTATCATTTGATTTGAGAGAGTTGAACATTCTTGAATCACCGGTCATATGTTGAGAGCACCCACTATCAAGCACCCAATGCCTTCCTCCGGCCTTGTAATTTACCTACAAAATAAATTAATGTTTCTTAGGTACCCATACTTGTTTGGGTCCTTGGAAGTTAGTAACTAAGCTCTTTGGTACCCAAATGGCCTTCTTCTTTGGACCCACAATTGGTGTACCAACAAACCTAGCATGCACACCTTTCTCACCCTTGGTAAGCACATAACAAGAATCAAAAGGAATGTAATCCATTTTAGCATAAAACTTATTGTTGTTCTTGTTTATTTTATTACAATTAATCTCTAGATGCCCAACTTGCTTGCATCTATTGCAATAACGACCATTGCTCTTCACAAAGCAAGACTTTGGAGTAGCAAAGGCCGCCTTGCCCTTCTTGGGAGTATAGCCCAAACCCTCTTTGTTAAGAGAGAACCTTTGGCTACCCAAGCATTTTAGCAAGCGGGCATCCCCACCATAGGCACTGCCTAATGCACGGGTGAGATCATCCACCTCTCTCTTGAGAGTCTCATTCTCAACCACAAGCGATGTATCACTAGTAGTAGAGGTAAAGTTGGTTGTGGTGGATGATGATGAGCTACATGAAGCATTAGTAGGACCAACAAATAAAGAGTCATCAATAATATCACATGTTAGTCCAATATCACAAGTGACAATCACTTGCTCCTCCTTAGTTTCCTTCATGAGCTTCTCCAACTTGAGGTCCTTCTCCTTGATGAGCTCAAGTAGAGAGGAGTGGGCTTCCTTAAGCCTAGTGTGAGCAACTTCAAGGTCCTCGTGGTCTTCCTTTAGACACTCACGAGAGGCCTCTAGCTCATCAAAGGATTTCCTAAGAGCTTTGAGCTCTTGTTCAATTCCTTTGCACTCCTTACTCTTTTTGAGAGCAACAAGCTCCTCCATCAAGGCATCATTTTCATTGCTCTTGGCAATGAGCTCTTGCTCCAAGATTTTGCACTTCTTGGTTGTCCTCTTGTAGCCCTTGCTCATTTGATCTATTATGCCCAATAGATCATCCTTGGAGTAGTCCTCATCCTCCTCATCATCACTCCTACAACCATCACTAGCACAAGAATCATCATCACTATCATCATATTTTACCTTGGTAGGCTTGGCCATAAGGCATGTCGATGTAGTGTCGAAGATGGATGGCTTGTTGGAGAGGGCGATGCTTACAATGGCTCGCCGAGTGGTCCTCTCATCATCACTAGAGCTATCATCATCACTATCGGAGTTATCACTATCCCAAGTGACCACATAGCCACCACCCTTCTTCTTCTTGTTGATAGTGAAGCTCTTCTTCTCTTTATTCTCCTTCTTCTCCTTCTTGTTCTTCTTCAACTTCAACTCTCCATCATAATATCTTTTGTCTTCATAGGGACACTTTGCCACTACATGATCGGGGCTATTGCAATTGTAGCAAAGCATCTCCTTTGCCTTCATGAAGTCCCTTCTCTTTCTTGCACCATATCCTTTCTTCTTCATGAACCTCCCCATCTTGTGCACTAGGAGGACCATGGTCTCATCATCGAATAGATCATCATCATCGCTCTCCATCTTGCTCTTGCCCTTAGAAGATGAAGCCTTGAATGCAATGGGCTTCTCTTGCTTGACCTTGATCTCCTTCTTCTCATCTTCATCTTCATCATCATCATATTGAGCATCGGTCATGACATCTCCAAGCACTTGGTTTGGAGTCACCTTGTCCAAACCCTCTCTTTGGATCATCTTCCTCAAGATAGCAAACTTCTTAGGTAAGTTCATCAAGAACTTATGTGAGAAGTCCTTGTCCTTGACATCTTCTCCTAGGCTCTTGAGATCATTGACAATAACTTGTAGCCTATAGAACATCTCCGGTATGGACTTATCATCCTTCATCTTGAAGCTTGCAAACTTATCCTTGAGCATATAGAGCTTGGCACTCTTTACCGTTGAAGTGCCCTCATATGTTTCCTCTAATCTTGTCCACACTTCACTTGCTATGTCAAGATCCTTGATTTGCTCAAAGACCTTTGCATCAATCCCATTGTAGAGAGTGTTGAGAGCCATAGTGTTGCATTGGTTGTTGATGCGGTCATTATTGGTGAGGTTGTCGGGATCAATGATAGCATAATCATGATGTGTCACCTCCCAAACCTTCTCATTGATAGAGCCAAGATATTGCTTCATCTTTCTTTTCCAATGATCAAAAGATGAGACACCATCAAAGAATGGAGGCTTGCCCCCGACATGGTTGAACACAACTTGAGCCATCTTACACCGAGGTTGTTAAGCCTTACAAACGGTGACCACGGCTCTGATACCACTTGAAAGGTCTTGATGGCTAGAGGGGGGGTGAATAGCCTTTTAAAAATTTCTACAAAGACTAGCTAAACAAGTTTATCAATACAACAAGTAGCAAGATGCGAGTTTTGCTTAGCCTACGGGGTGTTTGCAAGCCACCTATCCAATTCATAATTCTAGTATATTGGCACTCAACCACACAAGTCAAACCGAGAAGGTAACTACAACTACAACTAGTAAGCTACACAAAAGAGCTACTCTAGCAAAGCTAACTAGCTAGCAAAGATAACTAAGAAAGTAATGCGGAGTTGAGTTAGGAGAGTTTCACCGAGGAGCGAAGTATTGAGCCAACCAAACAATATGATCAAGAGATGAATTTCACAATACACAACCACCGGGATCGATCAATCACAATAAGAATGATGACACAAAGATTTATCCCGAGGTTCACGTGCTTGCCGGCACGCTAGTCCCCGTTGTGTCCCTCTTCACCACGTGGTTCGGTGGCTAATCGATCTCACACCGAGCCTCTCAAAAGGCGCCACAAGAACCTACCAAATGGCAAAAGGTTGCAATGACACGAGCAATTTACTAATGTTGCCTTTGGCGCTTCGCCGAGGTAAGCACAAACCCCTCACAAACACCGGAGGTGGCCAAGAACAATCACCAACTCTTGCCAACGCCTCCAAGCTGCTCCAAACCGTCTAGGTGGCGGCAACCACCAAGAGAAACAAGAATCCCGTAGCAAATCAACCACCAAGTGCCAACTAGATGCAATCTCACAATGCAAATGCACTTGGATCACTCAATCTCACTTCGAATATGCAAAGAAGCAAGAGAGATGAGTGGGAGGGGAGTTGCTTAGCTCAAAGTGCTCACAAGTATGTCAAAAGTCCAAGAGAGAGAGCTTTGAGCCGGCCAACGAGTATTTATAGACGTACCCCTTCGAATATAGCCGTTAGGAACTTAAACAGCCGCAGTCGCGCTGACCGGACGCGCTGGTCGTGTGGACCGGACGCGCCGATCGCGCAACGGCTCTTTTTCGAAACACCGACCGGACGCGCTGGTCGCAACGACCGGACGCGCTGGTCACGACCGGACGCGCCGGTCCCGTGACTGACCGGACGCGCTGGTCAACCCTGAGCCGCGCACAATGAAACAGCGACCGGACGCGCCGGAGAACTGGCCGGACGCCACAATGCCAGCGTCCGGTTGGAGTCCAGTAAGCTCCCTGATCGACCGGACGCGTCCGGATGACTGTGACCGGACGCGCTGCGCGTCCGATCAACCAACTGAAATACGCGCAGACGCTGAACACTGACCGGACGCGTCCGGTCAAACAGTGACCACGTCCGGTCCAGCGTCCGGTCACCACTGTGACCTCCGTTCGCCTCCGTTCGATTTCCGACTTCCGGCGTAGTGGAAAATAGGCGTTTCAATTCCTCGAAAACGCCTGAATCCCGCCTCGCAAGCTCGGCGGGAGGGAGAGAGGACCCCAAACCCTCTCTACCGCTCAAACTCCACCGCCTTCGCAAACGTGCTAACATCACCAAGTGATCATCACCATGTGCATGTGTGTTAGCATTTTCACAATCATTTTTAGGCGTTATTAGTTCTATCCAAATGCATATGACATGAAATGCACACCTAGAGGCACTTAGGAGTTCAATAGCCGCGTCATTCCCCTCTTTATAGTACGGCTATCTATCCTATAATGTAACCACACCCACTAGGTGTCTTGGTTACTAAAACACAACCCTTAAGCATATACCTTTGCCTTGATCACGTAGGGTTGCGTCCAAATCCAAGTGTGGCCATCATGATCACCATGTCCATCTTGCCACCAACCTTGGAATATACTAATCCTCATATGCTACATACAACTTAGGCATAGGATTAGTACTTAGGCATTGTCACTAATTACCAACACCAAACATAGGACTTTCAACATCTTTCAAAGCATTTTCACTTGCATCCTCATCATGTCAGTAGGTCTCATGCATATGCTAAGTTAGACAACACCTAATGGCACTAGATAACCACAATCACATTAGAGTTTATCTCTTATTGGTACGATATCTATCCTAAAACCACGGTATTGCATCTCGACCGGTAAAATGGAACCCCCTACCTTATACCTTTTTCCTTGGGGATTGCTTCCATTTCCTTTCTCTTCTCTTTTTTCCAATGTTGATCACTTGATCAACTTGGACATCACCATCATCTCCATGGTAGCCTACTTGCTCAACTCTTGAGTGTGGACTTAACCTAGCTTGTACAACACTTAAGTATGCGTTAGTCCATTAGTTGTCCCTTAATTACCAAAATCAAACTAGAGCTTTCAAACCCTTGGCTCACCATCAACTACAACCTCCGCATAATTCATTTGAGATCCCTTCACTAGGTACTTAGGGATAGTTTGGTAGGACTCTCACCCCTCCTAAAAGGGCATTGACTTTGGCTCCTCTAGTGGATCTAAAGCCTGCAATTAAGGCAGTGTGTTTGGCCCGACTCTTGCGGCTTTGGCCCCCTACGACTGAAAGGTCCTTGTTTGGTTTTGGTAATTGAGTGACAACTTAGGTGGACTAATATGTGGTTATGTGAGATACACAGGAGATTAGTCCACATGTGATGATGTCATGAAGGAGCTCATTGCATATGAGACATGACATGGAGTCATGTGGCCAAGGTGGCGAAGATCAAGATGAGGCTTGGCTCGACGGACCGGTTGCAAGTGTGAAGGGCAAGTCAGAGGCTTTGGAGTGAAGGACCGCGTGTGACGGTGAAGCTTGAGCATGACTTGGCGCCGATGGACCGACGCAACGGTGAAGAGCAAGTGAGGTCAAGATCGATGGACCAAGGTCACATGATAATATGAAGTGGATCATATCATTTGTGATATGGTTGGTGCATGTGTTGCATCAACGTCGGAGGAGATGGAGTGGAATGCGCAAGGCAAAGGTATAACCTAGGGCATTTTCATTTCACCGGTCATAGGTGTGTAGAGAAGTTGATGACCGGGTTTAGGATGGATGGCCGTACTATTAAGAGGGGCAAACTTGTTTGCATATCGGTCATCTAGTGCCACTCGAGTGATCTAACTATGCATCGTTGCTAGGATCGAGTGGCGTGGCAAGTTGAGTGGTTAAATCCTTCGGTAAAATGATTGTGAAAATGCTAACACACGTACACAAGGTGGTGATCACTTGTTGGTGTTGGCACTTTTGCGAAGGCAGCGGAGTTTGAGTGGTAGAGAAGGGTTTGGGTTCCTTTCTCCCTCTCGCCGAGCGTGCGAGCGCGGGATTCAGGCGATTTCGGAGAAATGAAATGCCTATTTTCCACTACGCCAGAAGTCGGAAAAGAAACGGAGGCGAACGGAGGTCACAGAAGTGACCTGACGCTGCACCGGACGCTGCACCGGACGCGGTCATGGTGTGACCGGACGCGTCCGGTCAGTACAGCGCAGGAGTCAGGCGCGCGGGCTAGGGTTTGCCACCGGCGCGTCCGGTGACTCGCGGGACCGGCGCGTCCGGTCAGGCACCCAGTAGTGTAGCGCGTGGCGTGAAGCTGATCGGACGCGGTGCGCGTCCGGTCACACGTGATCGGACGCGTCCGGTCATCGAGGGAGCTTACTGGACTCTGACCGGACGCTGGCACTGTCGCGTCCGGTCGTCGCGAGGAGCGCGTCCGGTCGTTGCTTCGCGGGCGCGCGGTACTGTGCGACCGGCGCGTCCGGTCGGTGGAGCAGCGCGTCCGGTCATTGCGTTTGACCGTTGGCGCGCAGTGACCGTTGGAGGATCTAACGGTCGCTTTTGAAATCGGTGGACACGTGGACATCGCAGGGCGACCGGACGCGGTGAAGCGCGTCCGGTCGTCCCGATTTTTGCCCAGTGAAGGGGTAACGGCTCTATTTGACCGTGGGGTTATAAATAGACGTTGTGGCCGGCCTTGGCCGGTTGCTGAGCACACTATAGTCTTTGTGACTTGTGTGGTAGTGCTTGGGAGCCCTCTAACTCACTCATGCTTGATAGTGTTCATCGGATCGAGTGAGAGAGCGATTCTAGTGCGTTGCTTTGAGAGATTGCATCGTGTGGCACTAGGTGTTCGTGTTGCAAGCCGGTGGTGCTTGTTACTCTTGGAGGTTGCCACCTCCTAGACGGCTTGGTGGCTTGTGGCTCCGTCGAAGCTCGCAAGAAGATTGTGCGAGGCTCCGGAGAAGCTTTGTGAGGGGGATTGTGCTCACCCCGCGGGGATCGCGAAGAGCAACTCTAGTTGAGCGTGTCATTGAGCTACCACACTTTATGGTGGGTTCTTGCGGTGCCTTTTGAGAGGCTCGGTGTGTGACCGATTAGCCGCCGAACCACGAAGTGTTGGTCGACACAACGGGGACGTAGCTTGGTGGCGACCAAGTGAACCTCGGGAGAAAATCACCGTGTCAACATTGTCTACTCTTCTCGGTGGTTTGCCTTCGTGCAACACAAGCTTGTATTTACTTTCATATATATACTTGTGCTTGTGTAGTTGCTCTCTTAACTAGTTTGCCTGTGTAGCTTGCTAGTTGTCTTCTTGCTTGTGTAGCTAGAAGCTTCCCTTTGCGTGACTAATTTGGTTTGTGTAACCTTGTTAGTCACATTGCTTAGTTTGTGTAGCTAAGTGGTTTGCGCTCTCTAATTTGGCATTAGTTGCCTTGTTATTGAGCTTTGCTAGTGAGCTTAGGAGCTTTGTGCTTTTGCTTCACTAGTTGTGTAGGAGCTCCCTCGGTTGGCAAAGTACTAGTGCATAGGTTTGTGTGACCTTGCTCTAGAATTGATTAGGTGAGCTCTTGGTAAGGTTAGCATCTTAGTTGCTTAATTAGGATCTTTGCAAGGTGCTAGAAAACTTAGATAGAGGGGTGTAGTCTCGGCTAGACCGATAAGTTTAATTTCGCATTTATTTTGGTTAGCCAACGCGTTTAAGTTTTAGAAAGGACTATTCACCCCCCCTCTAGTCCGCCATCTCGACCCTTCAGCGACCCTGCACTGTGCATCCCTGTTCTTCTAAAAGGACCAAGGATGCTGCCTAGAGGGGGGGTGAATAGGCGTTTCTAAAATTCAACCCTTTAAAATACAGAAACGATTAGTGTTGGAGATTCCAAATACTTGGAAACTCCTAATCAGAGAAATAAACCCCTCACGAGTTAGCCAACAAAGAATACAAGATATATAGAATAAGTCTAGAAGGTACAACACTGCAACAAACAAGTTAGAGCAGCAAGTATACAAATTCAGCTTAGGGACTAAATACCGGACACGTCCTGTATTCACGGGTTTGCCCGACCGGCTCTCAACTTGCTCCAATTGATTTCTCTTTTCAAAGTAAGTTCCAAACCACTATTTGTAACCTGAAGACAAGCTCAAACAACACATAAAGATCTTAAATAACAAGTGTAAAGAGAGATCAAGACACGGTACTTGTTTTAATACCGAAGTTCAGACTCCGTCGAGTCCTACTCTCCGTTGAGGGGGCTGCGAGTGGCCCAGCGAAGGTCAGCTCTAGAGGACCACGAGGGCCACTCTAGCTAGAGTCTTTTTCAACTCCTTTTCCTCCTTCCACTAAATGATTCCTTTCCTTGCGGCGGTGGAATCAAACCGTTACAAACTTTCTGAGGCACACCATAATGTCTTAGGTGCTCTTCGGCGACGCCTAGCCATTTAGGACCGAAGAGTCCAAGAGTAACAAATACAAATCATGAGATCGACAATATGCACAAGTGCTCAAGGATGGTCTGCTCTCAAATTTGAATCTCACTCAACCCACTAGATGGATTTTACAAGTTTGAATCAATCACTCGGTAAGAGAGGGTTGGAGAGTGTTCTCAAGTCTCAAAAACATGGGAGAGAGTCAACAGAATCAGTAGCCTCCAAAAGTGGAGGCTAAGGGGTATTTATGGCCGTACAGCCCCCAACGGTCACTTTGTCAGTAACGCGCGAGACGTCGGAACTCCTGACGATTGTCAGAACTCCCGACCGTCGAAACTCCCGACGTACGTCGGAACTCCCGACGAGCCAACTCGAGAACACCAAGATTTTTATCGGGGCTGGACAAATATCGGACACGTCCGGTATCAATACTAGACACGAATTAGCATTTTTGTCTCTCAAACACTCAAACTCACATGGGTTGGCTTGAGCACTTATGATTGATTATCTATCAACATGATGCATCCCTCTTAATAGTAGACATACCTATTAACTCAAGTTTGAATGAAAGCAGAATTTTGAAGCACTTGAGCTGAAATTCCTTGAATCAAAATGCCATAGCTTTCAATCTTTATCAAGTGAGGGTGTCAACATGTCGAATTTGATTTTTTCGTTGAGCATAGCCATCTTGAGCATTTGACTTAATTCCATTCATCAAGTGAGAGTTGTCTTCAAAGATATCAAGTCATCCCTTTATCAATTCATCTAGGATTTGATCCTTCATTTTAA
Organism: Saccharum hybrid cultivar R570; assembly: GCA_038087645.1. Classification (NCBI taxonomy): domain Eukaryota; kingdom Viridiplantae; phylum Streptophyta; class Magnoliopsida; order Poales; family Poaceae; genus Saccharum; species Saccharum hybrid cultivar. The sequence goes on from JAQSUU010000198.1 coordinate 8,431,060, forward strand.
TATGGTTAGATTGGTGCCTTGACTAAATGCAAGTACTTCCTTCTTCACCATCTCAAAACATCTAGTCACATTTGGTGTCGAATCATTCATTAAATTCATTTATATACTTGTCTTTCATCTTAGCAAGCTTCGAAAGGTGAGACCATTTCATATGCAATCCCTCATGTCTCATTAATTATTTTTCAACGTGCTTGCTTTCATATGAGTCATCAAAATCCACAATGAATAAGCCTTGCATGAATAATATTTGCATTGTTGTCTTGTGTTTGAACTAGATTGTTTCCAACAATACATTATTTTGGCTTTCACTAAAATACAGGTGGGATAACCTATTACCTGTCCACACTTAGCAAACGGGTTAGACCTTTAATCATGTTGTCATTCAATCATCCAAAACCCACTAAAGGGATAGATGCACTTTCATCTTTCCTGTAGCAAGGAGTCGTACGGGAGGAGTTGCAGCAAAACGCAACATGCAAACCGAAGGAGCCAGGGATTTAGGGCTTCGACGGCTCCTCCATAGTACTGCTACAGTACCTAGAGCCGGAGCCATCGGAGCCCCTCCAAACAAGGCCTAAATGTGTACATAAGTGTTGGTATTTATTAATGTAGCACTTGTTTTAGTAGTAGCCACTTAGTAATCACTATACATCTAACTATGGAACAAGGTTGTCATCCCCAGCAAATGAATCTAGATATGTATTATCAAATTGGCTATCATTTCATATGACTAGTAATATTGAATATATGAAATATATTAAATAACAATAAATCCGCAAGCGCACAGATTAATCCTACCATTGTAGTACTTCACCGGGAGTATTCTAGGTATCGTTATTTATATTTTACCACAGAGAAAAGCGATTGAAATTGAGTAGCATGAAATAACAAATCATTGTGGATTACTTATGATGAAAATCAATCACATAGGACATGCCCAAACAGGGGTAAGCCAATGGTAGATAAATAAGGATAATGAATAAATGTAAGCATAAATATTGATAACCCCAGAGATAGAAATAGATACTATACAAGTTTAGTAAGACCCGACAGGAGATTAGTTAAGAGGTTGAATCCCTAAGTAATTACTAATTCATTAAGTCTTTCGCGTACTCTAGCAAATATACAATCATATATAGCACAAAGGACTCTTCATCTACACATAAGGAACATTGCTAGAGGAAAACCAGAACATAGCTGGACTATTCATCTGCAATCGGGTTCTACTAGCTCTATATATGAGGTGTGGGTTACAAAGGACTCGATGGGATTATTGTCACGCCCGCTGAAAGCATCTAGGCCCCTAGAATGGGTTTTGATAATTGATGACAACACAACATTACTATGACTAACGTGTGTTTTGCAGAAACTTTGGTAAGTTAGGTCATAGGAATGGTGACTGTTTGGGCACTATGGTTTTCATGCCCCTTGATGGAAATCATTTCGGTTTTCAAAGGATTAACGACAAGGTTAAGGACGATTAGTTCCGGACATCGAGAAGTTGAGTTACGTTCGGGATAGCCGTTAGGACCTTCGCTTTTCTCCTTTGGCCGTACTATAAAGGGGGGCATGAGTGAGTAGCTTGACCTAGGTGAGTCTATTTGTTTAGGTGTGGTGCACACTTGTCAAACTTAGCACTAGATAGCTCAGGTGAAGCCTAAAGATCTTTTGGTAGAAGCTTTGTTCAGGCTGCGTTGTGATCCGGAGTAATTTGAGCCATTTCTTCTTGACCGGATGCGGTTTCTATCTTGACCGGACGCGTCCGGTCAGTGTAGTGAACTGTAGCGAAATGCAACCTCACGACCGGACGCTGTGGCTCGCATGACCAGACGCGCAGGTGGCGCGCTCTACAGTCAGGAGAGCTAAGGTTTGTAATCGGACACTAAGCCTGTCTGACTGGACGCCACTGTGGCCGAGTCCGGTCAAAGTACAGAAAGGTTCCAGAAAGGGTTTTGAACGACCGGACGTGTCTGGTCACCCCTGATCGGACTCGTCTGCGCACCCGTTCACTCTGCGTATCCGTTCACTCAAATCGACCGTTGCCACCGACCGGACGCGTCCGGTCACATCGACCGGCGCGTTCGGTCAGTACGAAAAATGCTGAGTTGGCACTTAACGGTTGGGATTGACTGTGGGGAGTATAAATACATTCCCTACCCCTCTATTTGAGGTCTCTTGCTCATTTGTTCAGCTGAGAAACACCTTTCATATGCAAGGGAGTGCAAGAGCTCTAGTGAGGATTGAGATTTGAGAATCCAAGATTAAGGACCCTCGTTAGTGACTAGGGAGTAGCAAGTGTGCATCCACCTTCTCATTAGGCTTGTTGTGGTCAAGTTGTGGATGACCCAACTCATCTTGTTAGCGGTTGTGGGCGATTCACCGCGATGGAGTGTCAAAGAATCAACCCGTAGAGAGCACTTGATCCTCGCGCGGATCAAGGGGGAGCTACACCCTTGCGCGGGTGCTCCAACGAGGACTAGTGGGGAGTGGCGACTCTCCGATACCTCGGAAAAACATCGCCGTGTTTCTAACCCTTTACATTCAAGCAATTTACTTTCTCGCATTGCTTTTGTTGCTTGGTTTAATTTCCTAGAATTGCCATGCTAGACTAGGATTGGAACTTAGGGTGCAAAACTTTTATCGGTAGAATCACTAGGAACACTTGTAGGCACTAGGTGTGAATTATGGCTTAGTAGGATTTAATTCTCGCAATAAATTTTAGAGATGCCCAATTCACCCCCCCTCTTTGGCATCTTGATCTTTTCACCCACGATCTACCACACTTTCCAGCATATAGAGTGCATCCGCAGGCATACAATATCTAAGCACCACACTTACATACTGGCTACCACTTAACCCACTCGAGTACTGGATTAAGCGCTTTGCGAACTTATGCATGAACTCATAATCAATCATGACTATATTAAATATACTACTAGAGCAAACTAGGAACATAATAAATAGAAATATAATATTGAAATAGAACAAAGTCATAACAAAGGAGAGATACAAAAGATTATACCAGACTCCAGATGACTGCAGATCCGGAATCCTCGAGCGAGAACTCGAACTCTACTTAAACCTTGCTAGCTAGCCTATACTAGAACTTTGAGTAGCTAATCTAATCTCTGGTGAAGAGCTTCTCCTTGGCTTCAACTGATTTTCTCTTGGCTTCTCTCTTCAGGAGGGGGATGGACTCTGTTTATATAGGCCGGTGGAATGAACCGCAGCCCTTTGATCAAACCAACTTGAAACAACGGAGGAGATTGAAACCCTAAGGCGGTGGAGCATAGTGTGCGAAGGCCGAGGCTGACAGGTGAACCTCTAGGTCGGCCGACCTAGGTCACTTCCAGGTGGGTCCCACCTTCGAGGGTCTGCCTTCTCGTATCTTCTAGATCCTTCTTCACTTTATGCTGCCGTGGAATATGCTTTTTAGTCTGACGTTTATTCATTTCTCTATTTTCTTCCTGATAACTTTCTGTAGAAATACAGATTCACCAAAACCTGTGGAATTTTATTAGTTAAACCCCTATTCTATATTTTTATTTATTATTTGCCCTTTTTCATGTTTTATTGACGGTTTGAAATTGATGGATGACGACCGTCAACATTAAGAAAAAGGAACTATACATCAGCTAAAAGATATGGCACCTCCCATCTATCTAATCCAATCACATACATACTAACACCCATAGCACATAACCCTAACCACCCCAAATCCTAGCACATTTATGCAAGTGAATCGAATCAATCCAATGATATAGAGGATATACCTTCCAGCAACGTTTTCCATGTCTTTGCTTGAATCGATGAAGGAATGGGCAGATCTATGAGTGGAACCACAAGGGGGTGGCTCGAATTAGAGAAGTGGGAGAGGAAGAAGAAGGACGAGCACCGTTGCGGTGGATATATAGAACTGAGTCACACCATGGTGCTTGGCATGGCTCATTCACGCATGTAAGTTGGTGCAACTCAATTGCAGCATTGCATGCTTTTATTGAAAAGTGGGTTCTCCTGAGTATTTCCTTCTATTTCCAATTTAGAACTCGATAATCTTACATTGTTATATGTACACTTTTTATGAGATCAGGCAATTGCAGATGTCTATAATAGACTAGGGTATTGGATGATGATATAATATTGATGAAGTCCCTACAGACACATAACTATTTATGAACAAATTGTCGTTTATCATTAAATAATGAGTAGCTAAAGTACAACAAATATACACTGAGTAGAAACTCAAATCATATAACCATGTTCCATCGGTTCCAACCAAGAAATCTAGTTCAAGGAAATTTTTTTGTCCCAAATTTGATCTAACAGGTACAAATGTTGCTCTTAGTGGTAGATGACCAACAATACTTTTTGTTTTTTCAGATAAATAGCAAATACTATTATTCACAAATCATTGTGCATACATGATTAATCAGCTATATAGTAAAAAAACCTATTATAAAATATGGCAACCTTGTTAACTAATTTATAAGAAATTAGTTCAAGCTTTTCAATATTTACTAGTGAAATCTTACATATGAATTATAAATAAATAAATAAATAAATAAGACGCATTCACTCTATTTCAATGAACATAGATTTACATAAATATGAGACCAATGACATATTAACTCGTACAAAAGTCATTTCTTTTCGGAAATAACACGCTGCCTTAGAGCTTATGCAGGAACCCAAGAGTGATGGTCTCAACAAAACGCAATACTCAGGGGGTGTTTGGTTGTAGGAACTAAAGTTTAACAGGTGTCACATCGGATGTTACATAAGGTGGATCATGGAGTGCTCGGATACTAATAAAAAAATAAATTACAGATACCGCCAGTAATCTGCGAGATGAATTTATTAAGCCTAATTAATCCGTCATTAGCATATTTTTTACTATAGTAATTAGTGTCTAATCATGGACTAATTAGGCTTAAAAATCATCTTGCAAATTAGTTTTAATCTATATTTTTAGTTTCGTAAATAATCTATATTTAATACTTCATGCATGTGTCAAACATTCGATGTGATAGAGACTAAACTTTAGTCTGCGTAACAAACACCCTCAATAGGATCGCATGCAATAACTTTCGGTCCCATCAGTGTCCTTCTCTTTTGAAACGTTAATTTATCCAACTTCGAAACTATTGCCTTGTTTAATTTCAGGGGTGTAAAGTTTCGAGATGTCACATTGGATGTTTCAGAAGATGTCGGAAGTAGTGTTCGGATACTAATAAAAAAACTAATTACAAAACTCGCCTGTAAACTGTGAGTCGAATTTATTACGACTAATTAATCTGTCAGTAGTATATGTTACTGTAGCACGACATTGTCTAATCACGGAGTAATTAGGCTAAAAAAAATTCGTCTCGCAAAATACACGCAATTTATGCAATTAGTTATTTTTTAGTCTATATTTAATACTTTATGCATGTGTCAAACATTTGATGTGATAGGGTATAAAGTTTTTAGGAGAAACTAAATAAGGCCTATATAAGTGCATCTTGTTCTCTCTACGACAACACATGTGTTGGTATGAGAGTTTGAGCTTTTATGTCAAATGAGGCATTGGTATATTCTGTAGGACATCTATGCTAATTTGGATGCTCGTTAATGACACGGAGGATGAGACTCCCAGCTAAAGCCGGAAGGTTCCGGATCTTTCGAAAAAAAAAGAGACTCCTAGCTCGCGTTGGGGAAACTCTTAGATTATTATCTATTTGAAATGCGGAAAATTTTCCTATTCCTTTATTTTTCTATAAAAATGAACTGACTTTTACAAAATTCTTACATAAATTTTACGAAAATTGTACATTCCAAACATGCCCTCAATGAATACCTAGATATTCTTTTTCCTGCGACGAGAACGTACATATACACCTTTTAAAGGATACTCCCTCTGTCCCATTATACATGACGTTTTGGGAGATGTCGCTGCTACCAATGTGGAGACTCAAAGACATAAACGCCCCTATACAAGAGAGTGCCTGCTACTGACACATGCACTTACTGCATCACGGAACCACATCTCACGAAGGAAACCACCACTGGCAGCCGGCCACCACTCCATTTCTTCTTTATTTTATTCACCTGGACGGGAAGCACGATGCCAGGGATGGAATCTCTGCTACGGCTGGTAGCCTGACACCCGACTGTGGAGGCTATAGCGTCAAGTAATGTGAGACAAAATTTGAACTCCACGACGTCATGTATTATGGGACGGAGGGGAGTATTCACGATTTCAGCATCTCACAAAAACTAGTAGTATCTATGTAAAGAAAGAACCATGCGAAAGCACCAAAACCAGACGCAACAAAAGACGGGGGCAAAAGGCCTCCATCCCACCACCCGAAATTAAAATCCCCCGGAAATCAGAGACGCGAATCCCTCGCCCCAAGCCCCGAATCCTACCGGAAACCTCCGAGTTCGCTCGCCAATTCGATCCGCCTCACCGCCGCCGCCCGCCCGTCCGCCGGCCGGCCTTGACTGCTCCGTCGCACGCGGCGGTTCGCGGCGCGGAATCTACCTTGGGTGGGGAGATCCGGGGAAACCCTCGTTCCCGGGCGTTCCGGGCTCGAATCTTGCTGCGGACGGGCAATGTGAGCGCTCCCCATCGGAGGGGGACGATCTGCGGGGCGGTTGTTGGCCGGGTGAATCGTGCGGCGGGGTTGCGGGAATGGAGCACGTGATCGGAGGGAAGTTTAAGCTTGGGAAGAAGATCGGGAGCGGATCTTTCGGGGAGCTCTATCTCGGTACGCGCCTTGCCGGGTTCTTGATTGAATATCTTACGCGTCTCTGCGGGTTCCTACGCGCCGCTGTTTTGTGTTGCTCGTCGTTCCGCGTTTGTTGCTGATGCGCTGATTTTTTATTTTTGGCTGCAGGCGTCAACGTACAGAGCGGCGAGGAGGTGGCTATCAAGTTGGTATGAGATAATCTGATACTGTTCGTGGACCATTTTTCTTTCTCGTAGAAGTATATGCCTGACATTCGGCATTAGTTTGTTCCATATGCATACATATCTTTGGTCAAACCATTGCTAGAAACGGTTTCGTGAAGAATTCTTGTGTAGATTGCAGCATGGCATAATTATGAAAATGAATGGTGCTGCATGTAATTGCTTTAAAAAAGATTGTTATGGTTCCGAGTTATATTTTTACATGACTAATAACAAGACTTTCAAACCTTTTCCTGGTTGCCCATGCGAATTGACCTGTGGATCCAGTTCCAATCATGGTTCTGTTACCTTTCATTACTCTGGCTGTATAACAGCACCTATTTTTTTTTTTTATAAAGAAAGTAACAAGTCATATTTTCATAGTGCCATTTTGAGCATATGAAAAAAGCACTTGCAGAAAGTTGATTTCTGGTGGTCCATGATAAGAGAATTTTAAATTTTACTTTTTGTTATCCTGTATATATATGACATGGATTATGGATTTGACTGAAGCAAAAAAAGGGGGGGGGGTGTGATTTAGGTTTTATTGTTCTATATGTAATGTCTTTTTAGCCTGAACATATTGAGACAGAATGAGGTTATCCATTTTCAAGCAATATGATCTGTCAGTAGTAGTCTTGGTAGTGCCCCTTTCAGCCTCAAGACATGCTACCTGACCGTTTTCCTTCATCTCATGTTTACCAGGAATCTGTAAAATCAAGGCATCCTCAGCTTCATTATGAGTCGAAACTATACATGCTTCTCCAAGGGGGAAGTAAGTACTAATACAAGGACATGGTTCTGCTCGGCTGTCTGTTTTGGGCTGTGGTTGCAGATTTTCTTCTTTCTAGTACTGTAGCTTCTAAAGGCTAGCCTGGAGCAGCAGCAGCAGTGCTGCAATAAGCGCAGCCGATCAGGCCCATAGGTCGCTTGCTTCACATGCTTTCACTGATTTAATATATTTCTTTTCCAAACTTCAGCTGGAATTCCTCATTTGAAATGGTTTGGAGTGGAGGGGGAGTACAATGTCATGGTCATTGATCTTCTTGGTCCAAGTCTCGAAGACTTGTTCAACTACTGCAACAGAAAGTTCTCTCTTAAAACAGTACTTATGCTATCTGATCAGATGGTTAGTTCTTCTGTGGGTCATATCATTTCATTTTTTAGCTTTTGTTACCTGTATGTCAACATACCTGCAAAATTGATGGCCCTATTTCTCAATTCTTGAATTTTTATTTGGTGGATGCTTGCCAAGTGATTCTCTTCCTATTGTTTTCATACAGATAGCCAGGGTAGAGTATATGCACACGAGGGGGTTTCTTCATCGTGATATCAAGCCAGACAACTTTCTCATGGGCTTAGGCCGTAAAGCAAGTCAGGTTGGTGCCACTCATGAGCATGTTACTGATAAATTTTTTTTGTTGTGGCTGGTTTGAGTCTTCCAATCATACTTCACAAGTCAGGCTAAAATTCAAGCACAATGGCCATAGACTGTTCTCTGCATAGTTGCCGTCGCAGGCAGGGTTTTAACTTTTATATCTCCCGCTATAGCTCAAGCTATCTCAGGATATAGCTGTTTGAGGAGGGTCTAGTTATTTGCTCCCATGTACAATTTAGCCGCTATAGCCCGATTTAGCTGGCGATTAGCTGTTTGAGACAGATCGCTAAATGCCAGGGCCTGCTATTTATAACACTCAGGACACTTCTGGATCATGATGACTGAATTAACCCAGACTCCTTTATTTTTTTGTTACAATATTTACTGCAACTGAGAAGCTACTTCAATTGATGTCTATGGATTTGAATGGCTGCGGCTTGAATATGTTTTATTTAATATATGATATTTATAACATATCAAGTCTAGTCTTTGGAAGGACTAAAAGTTCTTATTGTGCATTGAAGGTTACTCTAGCTATGCTAACTTTTATGAGATAATATCTGCATCCAAACTGCTGCCATGTATATTTTGTGCAACTACTACCAAGAAACTGTGTTTTTAAGTGATTGATATAACATGTGTTTACTGCCAGCAATGGTATAACTACTTAAAAATTGAGTGCACTCTTTACAGGTTTATGTCATTGACTATGGCCTTGCGAAGAAGTATCGAGACCTCCAAACTCATAGACACATACCATACAGGTAATCAGAAACGGTTCTTATGATTGCTATGAAGCAATTTCTCTTTATACCGGGAATGTTTCTAGCATGGTACTTGTCATTCACTATGAATGCTATTTGCTTAGTATCAAACACAAGTTTCCGAACCCTGTAGAAGCAACCTTTGGGATAATCTTCACTTATTATATTCTGTTTGACGGATGTATTGTTTTGCCAATTTTGGTTAACAGCTTGGTTGTGCACGCTGTTTAATAATTAATTGAACCTTGCTTAAGAATTTGTGTTACTGTGCTTGGAACATGACATTGGTTGATATCTGCTACTGAATGTATTGGTTCCAAAAGCTATATTTCTACTGCCATTCCATGCAATCTACCTGAAATCTTAACTGGGTCGCTGTTCACTAAAATCTGAACGGTTTTAAACAGAGTTTTCTTTTCTAGATTTAAAACTCCATGCAATGTGAACACCCCCCCCCCCCCCCTTCTCTCTCTCGCTCGCAACGCCCACCCAAAAAAAGGAATGTGTACAACCATTTTTAAAGATCGTTGCAATTTTAAGAAAGAACTGGGACATGAGTTACATATTATTAGTACCATACTACTATTGTAAGAAAAGGACTAATTATCATAGGTGATTACTTATTTCATTATTTTAAAAAAACAGTTATTGGAAAAGAGTTTTTTTTTCTGTTACAGCTTGGGATACAGGTTCGAAGCTTATATGTTTTTCTTTGTTGTTACTGTAGGGAGAACAAAAACCTCACAGGAACAGCACGATATGCTAGTGTAAACACCCATCTTGGAGTAGGTGAGTATCACTACCTGTTATTAAGAGGTGGTACTAAGAGTTTAAAATAAAGTTTAATAATACAGAACAGCAAGTTTTAGGTTTTTATGGGTACAATCTAGTACAACAACAGAGCCTTTTAGTTCCAACCAAAGTTGGGGTAGGCTAGAGATGAGACCCAACGAAAAGGAAAACTCATAAAAATGCATTAACACTCCCGGTCACATAATATAAGGCATATGTTTGATGGGACGAACCTTTGACCAACAATTATTATATTTGTACAATAAATTTTTTAAAGTGATGTTATTAGATCCTTATACTCAAAAGGTTACTTGTGGTTATGATTTTTTATTACATAATGACATATTAATAGAGTAATTGATGGTCAAAGCCTTGTTCTAACAAAGAAAAAAATGCCTTATATTATGCACGGTGGTAGTAATACAGGTGTACCCAGTGCTAGCTCCCACACAAGGTGATCTGCAAGGAGGCTGATTCGATTCCAAAACCAGGCCACAACCAGGGAGATTCTACCATTGTGCCAGCCCACTGCCTACACTTCTGAAACCTAAAATTTGTGCCTTGCCATGCCAATCAACAGAAAATGTCACTCGTCCAAAATATTCTCACCAGCAGTCCAATATGCATTTGTTTCATAAGCTTTGGTTAACTATATCCTGCTGTGTGTTATTTTGACTGTTGGTGTGTGTTATTGCTGCTTTTTTCTACAGAACAAAGCAGGAGAGACGACTTAGAGTCTCTTGGTTACGTGCTGATGTATTTCTTAAGAGGAAGGTGAGAATCATTTGCTTTCTAGTGTTCAAATTACCTTTTTGCTTGTAACAATATATATTCCTGAATGCTGGCAATTACCTTTTTTCTTTTTAGCCTTCCCTGGCAAGGCCTGAAAGCTGGAACGAAAAAACAAAAGTATGACAAAATTAGTGAGAAGAAAATGCTAACCTCAATTGAGGTAATTGAATTGTTCCCACAGATACAATTCTTGTGGCAAGCTTCATTTATCGTTTGGTTGGATTGTAATATAATCTTGTTGACCATGTTTTCATTATTTGTGCAGGCCCTTTGTAAATCTTATCCATCAGAATTCATTACATACTTCCATTATTGCCGCTCTTTGCGATTTGAAGATAAGCCAGACTATAGCTATTTGAAGAAAATCTTCCGGGATTTATTCATCCGTGAAGGTATCTGGGAATTCATTACATACTAACGTTATTGACTGGTAATTCTTAACTTACTTGCTCATCTTCATATTGCTCACATGGTTTGTTTTGGATACTTGCAGGTTATGAGCCTGATTATGTATTTGATTGGACTGTATCAAGGCAAGCTGCGGAGAATAACAGATTGCGAGTATGTCTGTTCCTTTTCTGAAAATTACCAGTATTGCTACTTTCTAGTTTCGCTGTGCTGAATTTGTACCATTTTTCACCCACTGCCAGCTGAGCGGGAAGACAGGTGGGTTGGTGGGACCATCTGTGGATCGGGCTGAACGAGCTGCAGGTTTGTCAGTTGCGCTTACTTTGAAAATCTTACATTTAGGAAATAAGCAAGGTGGAATCCTGGAGGCTCAAATTTTCGGATTCTCTCTTTAACAGCGAGACATGATGTTCCGGAAAGATTCAGTGGTCCTGCTGATGCATTTGCTAGAAGAACCGGCTCTGGTTCTGGTCATTATGGAGAACACACAAAGCACAGAACTCTGTTGGATTCCCTTATGGCATCCAAGATGGTGAGAACTTTCAATCAAATTCTATTGATATTTATTCTGGATACTTGGTGAATTGGTGATCATGCATGTACTTGTCATGCAAACCTCATGTTTAGGCGATAAATGAGACCGTATATTTCTTATGTTTGTTGGAAGAGTCTGGTGGCTTGTACTAATGAATGTAGGCAGGAGAGGGCCAATATGTTTTTTTTTTGGGTTGGGAAAATAATACCTAATATATTTTATTTTGGTGCCATAAAAATATTGATGTAGCTCTAGTCATCAGATAATGTGAGTGATTGAAGTAATTGAAATTCTTTGGTCTTCTGTCTTTAGTCATGTTCAGGGCCATGAATTTATTTACAATCCCATGGTGATGACGAAAGAGCTCATTGCACAACATTTTTCACCATGTATTCCAGGCTGTTGATTCAGATAAAAGAAGGCATTCATCATCTCGGAATGGAAGCACATCAAGGAAGGCTCTTCTGTCAAGCAGCCGAGGTTCTGGAGATCCCAGTGACCCAAATCGCAGTAGCCACCTAGTCCCGACTACCACCAGCAGCAGCCGTCCATCAACTAATCAAAGGCTTCACCAGTCAACTGGACTTGAGGGCAGGACCTCATCATTTCCAAAACCTGGAAGAATCAGCCATGATGATCCTACTATGAGGAGTTTTGAACGCCTTACTATTAGCGCAGAGAGGAGGAAATGAATCTTTGGCGAATTCTTTGGAAGAGCAAAAGATCTGAGCTGCTCCCGCTGGCGAGTATACTGATTCACAGAATATCCATTCGGTTCCAGATGATGCTTACTGATGAGCAAGTTAAATGATTCTGTGCTGTGCATGATGCTGAGCTCTGCACATAGTGGTGCTCGTCGAATCTTGGCACAGATGATTTGAGTTCTGTACATTCGTTTAACTCTTCTTCCAAACGGTTAGCGAAGCATTTTACACCCCGTTATGAGGGACCGGGGATCGGCTGCAATGTTTAAGCCGTGGTGGTTCAAAATGATGTTGACTCTAATACTTATATAATTACAACGAAATAAAAAAATAGTTCGCTAGGCTAGCATTACCTTTGATGTATTTGTGAAAGCTGGATTTTCATCTTTGCGATGGAATATATTAGACATAAGGCCCTGTTTGATCCATTCACAACTAATAGTTAGCTAGTTAATAGCTCATAGCTAATATAAGGTATTGTCTAGATCTAAGAACGTATCTGGTGTAAACCAATCTCTTTGTGTAACCATGCAAACTTCTAATCTAGACCATATAATGTTAATCCAAGAGGGAGGGGAGGGGGGATTTGTAAAAGTGTGATTATGAGTGGACGGTTAAGCGTAAAATTACCCAATCTCCATGCGTCTCTTGGATCAACATCATGTGGTTCAGATTAGAAGTTTGCATGATTGCACGGAGAGGTTGGTTTGCACCAGATATGTTGCCAAAAAGATAGTAGTTAGGTGGTAATAATTAGTTCCTTGATCCAAATAGGTCTAGCTAATAATTAGTTCCTTAGATCCAAATAGGTCTAGCTAATACTTCAGCTAATTATTAGTTGAATACTCAACCAACTATTTCACTAGTTGAACCAAAGTATCTAATAATAGCTAATAATAGTTATGACCTATTAGCTAGCTAACTATTAGTAGCTAATGGATCTAAACAAGCCTTAGTTAGCTAATTATTAGCTTCTATTTACTATGGTCTGTTTGGATACCAGGGTTAATTGCTGGTTACTCCTTACGTTTCAAATTATAAGATGTTTTGACTTTTCTAGATTTATGACTTTTACTATGCATACACTGTCTAGATGTATAGTAAAAAGCAATGTATTAAAAAAGTCAAAACTGTTGTGAACCGACGCATGCCTCTTCACTAGTGAAGAGACGTCTCCTCACCGTGTGATCTCATCCACAAGATACAAGATTAGGAGTTAGTTAAACATGTTAGCACTTAGCATGTTACGAAGGGGCATGTCCCTTCGTTAGTCACTGTTCCGGCGAACAGTTGCTTCCTTTTGTACAGACACCTTTTGGTGAACGGTTGTGTCCGTACGGACGCAACTCTTCACATGTATATATTCCTCAGATCAATGAAACAAAGATGGCTGTTCCCAAAATCTTGTTCATTCCATTCACTTTACAATACGTCATCAGCACTTTGCTCGTGAACAGAGAAAGGAGAACGACAACGGAACCTTCCACGGTAAGCCATGACTAAGATCAACTTACCATCTCACGTCGCTCGTGGCTTGTTCTTTGCCCTTCGTCGCGTCGGTGGAGTTCGCCGTGGCCACCATGGACAGCGTCGCAGCGTATTCGAGCGCCTTGGGCCTCGTGTTCGCCGCAGCGCTGCCAATGGAGAAGGCTATGGCCGCATCTTTGCCTCTGCAGTTCGCAGCATCAGGAAGGACGCTCGTCGTGGCCAACGCTGGAGCCCTGTTCGTCGTGACCGCCAGGCCCCGTCTCCTCGCCTAAGCGCGGACGGTGCCGGCCCAAGCAACGTTGTGCCTCCAGTCGTTGAAGCCCTGGTGCCGCTCGCTGCTGAAGCTCCGGCGCCGCCCGTTGATGCAGTGGTGGCCACGCCCACCTATGTCCCCATGGAGCCGATGTCGCCAACGCCGGCACCTGCACCACCAAAGTATTGGTGTGACTTCTGCAAGGAATTCACGTCGATCCCGCACACGATCGAGAACACCTACTTGCTGCCGACGCCCACACCACCCTCTCCGACTCCAATGGCGACAAGCAAAGGTGTTTCCCCGCTCGATCCGTGGTTCCTGTACACGCAGGCTGCCCTAGCACTCGATGCAGTGAAGGTCGAAGACGAGGTTGACGTGGTGGCTGCCCCCGGCGTCGGCAACCTCTTCAATCTCGGCAACATCGTCAACACCGGGGCCAGGACCGGCTTCTCACCGTACTTCTTCCTCGACAGGGCCGGGCCCTCGGCTCCACCTCCAGCACACGCGGGCCCCACGGCTCCTACTCCGGTGGCACCGGCTTCTCCGCCCGCGACTCGCGCGGAGGCCGCTGCCCGCATGAAGGAGAAGGCCCTCCCGGGTCCTCCTCCGGCCGAGACGTTGCCGACCCCGATGCTCCGGCGCCTCCTTGGTCTCAAGATGGCGGCAGTGGATAGGCGCCCTGGCCTCCATCGCACCGGCGCTTGGAACCCGGCGGACCTCGGCCTCCCGTCCGCGGAGGTCCTCAATATGGCGGTCGGCGGTAGCGGCTTCTACTCTCTCGACGAGGGGGAGTCCTCCTCCAACTAAATCTGGCGAGCAGCATGGGCGCGGTGGTGAGCAGCGGCGGGGCAGTCAAGAGGTGGCGGCGGCTTCCTGGTGAGCAGCGGCGTGGGCAGTTAGGGTTGAGCCCCTGCTGCCTGCTCGATCTGGCTCTATATGCCGTGAAGATGGGCCGTGACGATGGCCCAATGGCCTGCGCCCTGATCTCCCTCCCTGCTGTTCATTGCTCGCCCGATAAGCCATGCTGGGCCCAAAATGAACATGGATTCATTTCCAATTCCTATGGCCAGTTGGCTCATTACCTTTTCTATTTTATTTATCTTTCAGCATTAATTCGTAAAGACCCTGTTAGTCTCTTATAATTATGTGCTATAAAATTAAGTACTCTTATGTTTAGTCACTGATTTTCATAATTGTACCTGTGATGTTTTATATTATTGTAAAATATTAGTTTGTGATATTATTCAAAGTATTTGTCCCTGTATGTATGGCAAATCCAATAAATAATATCCTTGTTATTTACGACTATGATCTTGCCATTATTTATTTATTTATTTTGCAATTGATCATTTTATTTAAGCCCCTTTATGCTTTTCAACTTTAAAGCACAATGCACTTAAATAATAGATGCGACATTTATGTGTATTTTTCTCTCAAATTGTATAACGCGCATGTTCTATATTTATTTTGTTGGCCATACACAAGGTAGCACCATAGTGCTTCTGCGGGATTTACACTATACTTAGTGACTATCCTCAACGTGCGTACCCAACATCACAAATTAGAACATTTGGTCTACATCTTTTCACAAAGATGACTACCATTAATTCGCATTTCTGTTGGCCATACACAAGGTAGCACCATAGTTGCTACTGTGGGATGTACACTAAGTTTACAACTTAGTGACTATCCTTAACGTGCGTATCCAATTCATTTGTGAATTAACTAAGGTCTACATCATTCTTGATGACTACCTTAAGACGTGTTTATACAACTTGCATAAATTACTTGGCATCTACTGTTAACACAGACTATGCCCAATTTGAGGTCTACACCTTCATGGTGACTACCTCCATTATTTTATTATGCACATGAGATCTTTACACCATTAATAATATGAGATTTACCTAGTCTCTGTTTTGCATCCCATAATTACAACACACCACAACATTTTATTAACTTAAAATGTTTCGATGGTTTGTCTCGTGTAGGATCAATGACTGTCAAAGAGTTTGATTTACTTGCTCTAGACGGCCACAATTATCCCACATGGGCTGTGGACGTAAAAGTTAGTCTTGCGTCCCGTGGACTTTATCGAGCTGTGTTACCACCCGAAAAGGGTGTTGCACCACTTGATGATCAACATGTATACACGGCCCTATATCTCATTAGGAGCCATATTCATCCTGACCTTAAGGCTGAATACTTGTTGGAAGAGAACCCACGAAATTTATGGAATTCTCTTAAGCAACGCTATGAACAACAAAAGGCACTTGTTCTGCCCGCGGCCAACTATGAGTGGACGCAACTTCGCTTACAGGATTTTAAAACTGTGAGTGATTACAATCATGCTGTTCATAGGATTTGCTCCAAGTTTCAATTCTGCGAGAAAGAACCTACTGATGCGGATAAGATAGAAAAGACTTTGTCTACTATGCTTCCCTCTGAAAGGATTCTTCAACAACAATACCGTGAAAGGCGTTTTCAGGTTTATTCAGAGCTTATCCAAACTCTACTTGAGGCCGAAAAACATTCTGAACTTATGGTTTGGAATAATCAGGGAAGAGGCTGGTCATAGAGCTTATCCATATCACTAAGAAATGTCGTACCCTAAGTCATCTTGTTGATCTCTACTTAAAGTCTGTGGGTCGCGGACGAGTTGCACCAGGACAGAAGTATGAAGCCCACTTCAATCTTCGACCTGACACTACCAGGGAAGAGGCTGGTTGTTCGCAACAAGTTCTAATGGAACCAAGCAACAACAACATACGAGGAGGCGAGGATCTTGCTGATATAGGGAATATGATCGTGGAATATGCATCCAACGACATATTTGGAGACTTCCAATAGGCTCCCAATCCCTTAGATTCTAGTGTTTTTATGTCCTAGTGATTGTAATAGTTAAAACAATTTATGTCCTATGTGTTGTAAATATTTAATAATGTCATCACTATTTAGTTTGGATATCCAATAAATGTATTGTACACATTTGATATTCAATAAATAAAGTATGTATTCTATATATCATCAAAGAGTTTCATATTGAATTCTTTATTTATATAGAGTTTCTACGGGGGTCGATCCGATGGAAGAGGAATTATGCCTAGTGGACAGTGGTACCACTAATTCTATTCTTAGGGAAACAAAATATTTCCAAACTCTTACTAAAATACAAGGAAATGTTTTGACAATCGCTGGGCGCGATGCTACGATTGTTGGCTCTGGTCGTGCCACTATCGTACTCCCTATGGGTACCCAAATCACAATTGAGGATGCTTTATTGTATCCCGATTCAAAGCGTACCTTGTTAAGTTATAGAGATATCCGTCAAAATGGTTTTCACATCGAAACCAGTGATGACAATAATGAGGAAATTCTCCTTATTACTAAAAATAACGGATATGGCAAAAGAATTGTTGAGAAAATTCCCTCTTTATCGTCCGGATTGTACTACACATACATCAAACCCGTACCGCATGTTGCGTACAAGGTAATTTTTCAGAATGTTGACGCATTCAAAACTTGGCATGAACGCCTTGGCCATCCTGGTGTTGGGATGATGCGAAAAATTATCAGCAATTCGAATGGTCATGAGTTAAACACTAATAAATTTCCAAAATCTTCAGATTTTATGTGCACTTCATGTGCTACAGGGAAATTGATCGTACGACCATCACCCGTTAAGATCCAAAATGAGCCACTTAAATTTCTTGAACGCATTCAAGGATATATTTGTGGCCCCATACAACCAACGTCTGGACTGTTCAGGTATTTCATGGTTCTAATAGATGCATCTACTAGATGGTCTCATGTGTGTCTTTTGTCCACATGTAACCATGCATTTGCTAAAATTATTGCTCAAGTTATTAGACTTAGAGCACATAATCCTGAACATCAAATTCAATACATTCGAATGGACAATTGAAAGTCCTATGTTTGGTGTTGGTAATTAGTGACAATTCCTAAGTACTAATCATATGCCTAAGTTGTATGTAGCATATGAGGATTAGTACATTCCAAGGTTGGTGGCAAGATGGACATGGTGATCATGATGGCCACACTTGGATTTGGACGCAACCCTACGTGATCAAGGCAAAGGTATATGCTTAAGGGTTGTGTTTTAGTAACCAAGACACCTAGTGGGTGTGGTTACATTATAGGATAGATAGCCGTACTATAAAGAGGGGAATTACGCGGCTATTGAACTCCTAAGTGCCTCTAGATGTGCATTTCATAATCATATGCATGTGGATAGAACTAATAACGCCTCGAAAAATGATTGTGAAAATGCTAACACACATGCACATGGTGATGATCACTTGGTGATGTTAGCACGTTTGTGAAGGCGGTGGAGTTTGAGCGGTAGAGAGGGTTTGGGGTCCTCTCTCCCTCCCGCCGAGCTTGCGAGGCGGGATTCAGGCGTTTTCGAGGAGTTGAAACGCCTATTTTCCACTACGCCGAAAGACGGAAAAGAAACGGAGGCGAACGGAGGTCACAGTGGTGACCGGACGCTGGACCGGACGCGGTCTCTATTTGACCGGACGCGTCCGGTCAGTGTTCAGCGTTTGCGCGTGTCTCAGCGTTTTGATCGGACGCGCAGCGCGTCCGGTCACTGTCGACCGGACGCGTCCGGTCGTTCAGGGAGCTTACTGGACTCTAACCGGACGCTGGCACTGTGGCGTCCAGTCAGTTCTCCAGCGCATCCGGTCGTTGCGACCAGCGCGTCCGGTCAGTGTCTCGCAAAAGAGCCGTTGTGTGACCGGCGCGTCCGGTCCGCGCGACCAGCGCGTCCGGTCCGCGCAACCAGCGCGTCCGGTCAGCGCGACTGCAGCTGTTTCAAGTTCCTAACGGCTATATTCGAAGGGGTACGTCTATAAATACTCGTTGGCCGGCTCAAGGCTCTCTCTCTTGGACATTTGACATACTTGTGAGCACTTTGAGCTAAGCAACTCCCCTCCCACTCATCTCTCTTGCTTCTTTTTATATTCGAAGTGAGATTGAGTGATCCAATTGCATTTGCATTTTGAGATAGCATCTAGTTGGCACTTGGTGGTTGATTTGCTGTGGGATTCTCATTTCTCTTGGTGGTTGCCGCCACCTAGACGGCTTGGAGCAGCTTGGAGGCGGTGGCAAGAGTTGGTGATTGTTCTTGGCCACCTCCGGTGATTGTGAGGGGTTTGTGCCTACCTCGGCGAAGCGCCAAAGGCAACATTAGTAAATTGCTCGTGTCATTGCAACCTTTTGCCATTTGGTAGGTTCTTGTGGCGCCTTTTGATAGGCTCGGTGTGAGACCGATTAGCCACCGAACCACGTGGTGAAGAGGGACACAACGGGGACTAGCGTGCCGGCAAGCACGTGAACCTCGGGATAAATCTTCGTGTCATCACTTTCATATTGTGATTGATTGATCCCAGTGTTCGGTTGTCTTGGTATTCATTGTTGATCATATTGGTTGGCTCAATACTTCGCCCCTCGGTGAAACTCTCCTAACTCAACTCCGCATTACTTTCTTAGTTATCTTTGCTAGCTAGTTAGCTTTGCTAGAGTAGCTCGTTTGTGTAGCTTGCTAGTTGTAGTTGTAGTTACCTTCTCGGTTTGACTTGTGCGGTTGAGTGCCATTATACTAGAATTGTGAATTGGATAGGTGGCTTGCAAACACCCTATAGGCTAAGCAAAACTCGCATCTCGCTATTTGTTGTATTGATAAACTTGTTTAGCTTGTCTTTGTAGAAAATTTTTAAAAGGCTATTCACCCCCCTCTAGCCATCAAGACCTTTCAAGTGGTATCGGAGCCGTGGTCACCGTTTGCAAGGCTTAACAACCTCGGTGTAAGATGGCTCAAGTTATGTTCAATCATGTTAATGGCAAGCCTCCATTCTTTGATGGCATCTCTTCCTTTGATCATTGGAAAAGGAAGATGAAGCAATATCTAGGCAATATACATGAGAAGGTTTGGGATGTGACCAAAGAAGGATACATCATTCTTGATGAAGAAAATCTCACTCCAAATGACCGCATCAACAAACAATGCAACACGGCGGCACTTGACACAATCTACCGTGCCATTGATGATAAAGTATTTGAGCAAATTAAAGATCTTGAAAAGGCAAATGAGCTTTGGATAAGGCTTGAAGAAACATATGAAGGCACTTCAACGGTAAAAAGTGCCAAGCTATATATGCTCAAGGACAAGTTCTCCACTTTCAAGATGAAGGATGATGAATCCATCCCGGAGATGTTCTATAGGCTCTAAGTCATTGTCAATGATCTCAAGGGGCTTGGAGAGAAGGTTGAGGACAAGGACTTCTCACACAAGTTCTTGATGTGCTTACCCAAGAAGTTTGCCACCTTGAGAAGAATGATCTTTAGAGAGGGATTGGACAAGGTCAAACCAACCGATTGAAAGGTCCAAATAGGCTAGAGGGGGGGTGAATAGCCTAATTAAAACTTCTACAAGAATTACTTAACCACAAGTTAGTACGAAAGGTGGCGAAGCACAAAGCACTAGCTCTAACTAATTAAGCAAGCCACCTACACAATTCTAGTACAAGGCTATCCACTAAACACAACAACAACAACAAACTAGAAACAAGAAGTAATACGAGAGAAGAGCTTCGAGTGATTATACCGCCGTGTAGAGATGAGAAGTACCAATCAATCAATCACACAAGAGAAATCCTCGGGAAGAGAATGACACAAGAATTTATCCCGAGGTTCACTTGCTTCCCGGCAAGCTACTCCTCGTTGTGGCGATACACCCACTTATCGGTTCGCGAGCTAATCGACTATCAAGAGTCGAGCCCTCGGCGGGCACCGCACAACCGCACACAAGATGGGGATCCTCCAAGCCACGAGCTCCACTAGAGTATCCAATTCGCGAACTCCCGCGGGGAAGGATCAAGAACCCCTTACAACACTTGGTGAAGGCTCCAACAATCTCCAATTGCGAGCTCAATCACCTCCGCTGCTCCAAGCCGTCTACCGTGTCGGGAAACACGGAAGAGTAACAAAAAATCCGCAGCAACTCGAAGATCAAGTGCCTCTAGAATGCAACTCTCAAGCAATGCACTTGAATCTCACTCAATCTCACTCAAGATGTGCAACCAAGCAAAGAGATGAGTGGAGGGGTTGTTCTCTAGCTCAAAGGATGTCTCTAGGTCTCAAAATATGCAAGAGTTACTCTCAAACCTCGGACATCCTCTATTTATAGCGAAGGGGTACGCAGCTAGCCGTTACCGGTGACGCAGTTAAAATCGCGCTGACCGGACGCTCCGGTCAGGGTGACCGGACGCGTCCGGTCACTACACGACAAACGTGAACAGTGCGCGTCAGAACTAGCCGTTGCCCTGACCGGACGCGCTCCTGTGAATGACCGGACGCAACAGTGCCAGCGTCCGGTCGCGTTCCAGTAAGCTCCCGCTGCGACCGGACGCGTCCGATCGCACGTGACCGGACGCGCCGCGCGTCCGATCGTCACTCCGCTGCGCTCTGCCTCTCTGGACACTTGACCGGACGCTCTGGTTCCGTGAGGGACCGGACGCGCCGGTCGCGCGCTTAACTTTTACGCCCAGTTGAACTGACCAGACGCGCTGGTCAGGCCAGACCCGCGTCCGGTCACAAACCCTAGCACCCGCGCCGCGATGAACTGACCGGACGCGTCCGGTCAAACCGAGACCGCGTCCGGTGCAGCGTCCGGTCGCCACAGTGACTGCCGTTCGCCTCCGTTTCTTTTCCGACTTCCGGCGCAATGAAAATAGGCATTTCATTTCCTCGAAAACGCCTGAATCCCGCGCTCGCACGCTCGGCGGGAGGGAGAGCGAACCCCAAACCCCTTATTAACGCTCAAACACCACCGCCTTCGCAAATGTGCTAACACCACCAAGTGTACACCACCATGTGCATGTGTGTTAGCATTTCACAAACATTTTTCAAGGCGTTATGTTAGCTCTCAACTAGATCCTAATGCATATGCTCAAGACATTGATCTAGTGGCACTTGATTCCCGAGCTAACCGTGATTGCCCCTCTTGATAGTCGGCTATGTATCCTAAACCCGGTCAATCACTTCTCTACTCAACTTAGACCGGCAAAAGGAAAAACCCCATGGTTATACCTTTGCCTTGCGCTCTTAGATCCTTCTCTTCCACTTGATCATCATGTCCATCATATTATGTGCATCTCCACCATGATCGTCATTTCATGTCCATGCACCATTTCTTTGTGATCTTGTGGCCACCACTCCTTGCCACGTACACCTTCATCACATGTGTTGCTTGTGCCTAGTTCAAAACACTTAACACATGGCATTAGCAACTTGGTGTCATTAATTACCAAAATCAAACTTGGGCTTTC
The DNA here is from genome assembly GCA_038087645.1 of Saccharum hybrid cultivar R570. Classification (NCBI taxonomy): domain Eukaryota; kingdom Viridiplantae; phylum Streptophyta; class Magnoliopsida; order Poales; family Poaceae; genus Saccharum; species Saccharum hybrid cultivar. The sequence continues at coordinate 8,453,459 of JAQSUU010000198.1, forward strand.
AATCTCCCCCTTTTTGGTAATTGATGACAACCATCACAAAGATATGAAATGAAATCAATTTTCAATTTCGATAGTATTAGCTCCCCCTACATATGTGCTTCCATGAGTTTGGTTCAATTGTGCACATATGTATGGATTTGAATCTTGGGAGAGTTACTACTATCAAATTGATGCTAAGGTATATAGAATGGACCTTTGAAGCGTGATACCAATCGGAGTTGCCTTTATATACCATCCTTAGCATCGATGTAGCTAGACACCACTTGTAATTCATCACTTGTAAAGATCACAAACACTAAAGTACCCCGTGAGATCATCATTAAAAGCAAAGGGTGTCTAGAAACCACTTGTAAAGCTACTCTTAACAAATCATCATTCAAGTTCTATTTCTAGCAATCACCATACAAACATGAATATGAATTTAAGCTTTGCAATGCAACAAATCATCATGTTAATGCACATACAAATGCAACAAACAATTCATGAGCTTGCTCCCCCTACTTGTGTGCTTAATTTTTAATTTCTCTCCCCCTTACTATATCTTTTCTCCCCCTTTGCAACTTAAATTGTTATCTCTTTGTGACTTTTCTATCTTTGTGACTTTTCTCTCCCCCTTTATCAACAATCACCAAAAAGGTGCCAATTTTAGTGAGAGTTAAGTCAATCAATATGAGGGAGTCCAAATTATGGTTCAATCTAGATCACTTGCCTAGAATATATAATTCGGTTTGATCCAAGGACAAGCTTCTTCACACCTCATAAAGTATAAGGGTTATCTTGACCATGTTGAATTACACATCATGAGCTCATTTCTAGATTCAACACTAGGTTTGCAAGCCCACAAACATGTCATATGCTACCACTAGATCAATCAAACATAGAAGCAATAGTGGTACCATATATACATTAAACTCATTTGATTTTCATGAATGAGCCTATTTGTCATGCAAATATGTCTATATGTTCTAAACATGTCCTTAGCAAAGTATGGATGATATGCCAAACAACTTTACCTTGCTATGTCGGAGGGGAGGCATGTCATATAAGAATGTGGGAGTGCACTCATTTCAAGTTGGAGAAGTCAAGTATGTTCAATTCATTCTTCAACTTGTAAAATCTTTTCTCATCAAGTGGCTTTGTGAAAATGTCGGCTAGTTGATCTTCGGTGCCAATGCTTTCAATGCTAATATCACCCTTTTGTTGATGGTCTCTTATGAAGTGATGCCTTATGTCAATGTGCTTGGTTCTTGAATGTTGAACCGGATTTTGTGTCATCTTGATAGCACTTTCATTGTCACAAAACAATGGAACATTCTTGAATTTTATTCCAAAGTCATTCAAAGTGGCCTTCATCCAAAGCAATTGTGCACAACAACTACCGGTACTAATGTATTCGGCCTCGGCGGTAGATAGTGCAACACTATTTTGTTTCTTTGATGACCATGAAACAAGAGACCTTCCAAGCAATTGACAAGTGCCACTTGTGCTCATTCTATCAATCTTGCATCCACCATAGTCGGAGTCCGAATATCCAATCAACTCAAAATTAGACCCCTTTGGAAACCATAATCCAACATCATGAGTGCCCTTAAGATATCTCAAAATCCTCTTGGTTGCTTTCAAGTGACTTTCTCTAGGTGAAGCTTGATATCTTGCACACTTGCACACACTAAACATTACATCCGGCCTAGAAGCGGTGACATAGAGCAAACTTCCAATCATAGACTGATATTGCTTTTGATCTACCATGTTACCACTAGCATCAACACCCAATTGATCATTTGTGCCCATTGGTGTACTCATTGGCTTAGCATCTTGCAATCCAAACTTCTTGATCATGTCCTTGATGTACTTGCCTTGACTTACAAAAGTGCCATTCTTCATTTGTTTGATTTGAAGTCCAAGGAAGTAACTAAGCTCTCCAATCATAGACATCTCAAACTCATTTGCCATCATATTTCCAAATTCTTCACAAAAATCTTGGTTAGTTGATCCAAAGATAATATCATCCACATAGATTTGCAACACAAACAAGTCATTTCCAAGCTTCTTGGTGAAGAGAGTGGTGTCAACATTTCCCATCTTGAACCCTTTAGAGAGAAGAAAGTCCCTCAATCTCTCATACCATGCTCTAGGTGCTTGCTTCAAACCATACAATGCCTTCTTGAGCTTGTAGACATGGTTGGGCTTCTTGTCATCTTCAAAACCGGGAGGTTGCTCAACATAAACTTCTTCATTGATGTAACCATTGAGAAATGCACTCTTGACATCCATTTGATAGAGCTTGATGTTGTGTGCACAAGCATATGCTAATAAGATTCTAATTGCCTTCAATCTTGCAACCGGTGCATATGTCTCTCCAAAGTCAAGACCCTCAACTTGAGTGTATCCTTGTGCTACTAATCTTGCTTTGTTCCTCACAACCATGCCATCTTGATCTTGCTCTTGTGCTACTAATCTTGCTTTGTTCCTCACAACCATGCCATCTTGATCTTGCTTGTTTCTAAAGACCCACTTAGTACCAATCACATTGTAGTTCTTCGGCTTTTCAACAAGTTCCCAAACTTGATTTCTAGTGAAGTTGTTTAGTTCTTCATGCATGGCATTTACCGAATCGGAATCCTTCAATGCATCTTCTATTTTCTTAGGTTCTTCAAGTGACACAAATGAGTAGTGCTCACAAAAGGATGCTAGCCTTGATCTAGTTTGAACACCACTTTGAATCCCACCAATGATTTGATCCAACGGATGATCTCTTGCAATGCTAGTAGGTTGGAGTATTGGGAGTTGGGTGCTTCCACTAGCTTGACCTTGATCTTGCAATTTATCATGAGAACCACTAGAGCTTGCTTGATTTGTATCAATTTGTACATTTTGGTTGATCACATGAATATCATCATCATCAACTTGCCTTGGCCTAATATCACCAATGTCCATGTTCTTCATTGCATTTGACAATTGATCTCCTCTCATATCATCAAGGTTTTGAGCTTCATTTTGAGATCCTTGGGTTTCATCAAACTCAACATCATGAACTTCTTCCAAGGTGCCATTTGTGAGATTCCAAACTCTATATGCTTTGCTTGTGGTAGAATAACCAAGTAAGAACCCTTCATCACATTTCTTTTCAAACTTGCTCAATCTAGTGCCTTTCTTGAGAATATAGCATTTGCAACCAAACACTCTAAAGTATGCAATGTTGGGCTTTCTTCCATTCAATAGCTCATATGGTGTCTTCCCAAGCTTCCCATGGCAATAGAGACGGTTGCTACAATAGCAAGCCGTGTTGATAGCTTCACTCCAAAATGAATGACTCACATTGTATTCACTAAGCATTGATCTAGCCATGTCAATCAAAGTTCTATTCTTCCTTTCAACTACACCATTGGATTGAGGAGTGTATGTTGGTGAGAATTGATGTCCAATTCCAAGATCATCACATGAATCTTCAATTCTTGTGTTCTTGAACTCACTACCATTATCACTTCTAATCTTCTTGATGGTAGTCTCAAACTCATTTTGCACTCTCTTGATAAATGATTTGAATAGATCATGTACATCACTCTTGTCATAAAGAAAGAACACCCAAGTGTATCTAGTGTAGTCATCAACAATCACAAAACCATACTTGTTTCCACCAATGCTAGTGTATGTTGTTGGCCCAAACAAGTCCATGTGCAATAGCTCAAATGCCTTTGATGTGCTCATTTCACTCTTACTAGGATGTGTATTTCCAACTTGTTTGCCAGCTTGACAAGCACTACAAGGTTTATCCTTCTCAAAGGTGACATCCTTCAAGCCTCTAACTAAGTCATGCCTCAAAAGTTTGTTCAATTGTTTTATTCTAACATGACCAAGCCTTCTATGCCATAACCAACCCATACTAGATTTGCTAAGCAAGCATGATGTCAATTGTGTCTCACTATCATTGAAGTCAACCAAGTATAAACTACTATGTCTAAATCCTTTGAATATCAAATTTGATCCATCAACACTAATGACTTCAACATCATCACTACCAAATATGCACTTGAAGCCAAGATCACAAAGTTGTGCCACCGATAAAAGATTGAAATCTAAGCTCTCAACTAGCAACACATTAGATATGCTCATGTCATATGAGATAGCAATTTTACCAAGCCCCTTGACTTTGCCTTTCTTGTTGTTGCCGAAAGTGATAGCATCAAAACCACCATTTTGACTTGTATCAATTGATTTGAACATACATGAATCCCCGGTCATATGTTGAGTGCACCCACTATCAAGCACCCAATGCCTTCCTCCGGCTTTGTAATTGACCTACAAGATAAGATCAATTCCTTTTAGGTACCCAAACTTGTTTGGGTCCTCCAAGGTTAGTGACCAAGCTCTTTGGTACCTAAATGGCTTTCTTCTTTGAGCCCATCCATGGTGTACCAATGAACTTAGCATGAACACCATTTGTACCCTTGGTAAGTACATAGAAAGAATCAAACTTAATTGAGGATACATTAGCTTTGGATTTCTTGTTCATGCAATGTTGCTCTATGTGACCAACTTGCTTGCAACTTTTGCAAAAGCTACCATTGTTCTTCACAAAACGAGTCTTGTGAGGAGCAAAAGCGGCCTTGCCTTTCTTGGGGTTATAGCCCAATCCCTCTTTGTAGAGAGAAGCTCTTTGGCTACCCAAGCACATAAGCAAGCGGTCCTCACCACCATAAGCCTTAGCTAAGGTGTGATTGAGCTCTTTTACCTCCTTCTTGAGATTTTCATTCTCAACTATAAGTGTGGAGTCACAAGTGAAACCATCACTACTAGATGAGGATGATGTAGATGCGCTACATGAAGGGTTAGTGAGAGCAACAACAATAGGCTTATGAAAAGATTCATCAATTATATCACATGATATGCCTATGTTGCAAGTTTTAGCTTTCTCAACATTAGTTGGCATGTTTTCACATTTTTCAACTAGAGAGGAGTGAGCTTCTTCAAGCTTAGTGTGAGACTTTTGAAGCTTCTTATGGTCTACCTTTAGACTCTCATAAGATGCTCTAAGCTCATCAAGTTCTTGCATAAGGTTTTTCTTTTCCTTAAGCAAGCCCTTGCACTCCTTTCTAGATTCTTTAAAATGTTGAGTGCAATCTTCTAGCATAGTAATTAGTTCATCTTTAGTGAATTCTTCTTCATCACTATCACTATCACTAGCATTATCATGGTCACTCTCATCATCGGATGATACCTTAGCGGCCTTAGCCATGAAGCACGATGGAGTGTCGAAGAGGGAGACTTTCTCTTGGATAGCAATGCTAGCATGTCCCTTCTTCTTGCTCTTGTTGTCATTCTCATCATCACTTGATGAATCATCACTATCCCATGTAGCAACATGAGAATCATTCTTCTTCTTATGAGAACTCTCCTTCTTTTCTTGCTTCTTCTTTAGCTTCTTCCTCTCCTTCTTGATAGCATCTTCATCATCACTATCATAAGGACACTTTGCAATGAGATGGTCCTTGCTATGGCATCTAAAGCATCTCATGTTATGCTCATTCTTCTTAGATGAGTTCTTCCTCCTCCTTGCACGATAGCCCTTCTTCTTCATGAATTTGCCAAATTGCTTGACAAAGAGAGCCATCTTCTCATCAATGTCATCACTATCACAAGAGCTTGAGTCTTCTTCACTTGATGATTCAATTTTGGATTTGCCCTTGGATGTGGTGGCTTTGAATGCCATACTCTTCTTCTTTTCATCATCTTTCTTCTCATTCTCCTTCTTCTTCTTGACCAACTCATCCTTCTCATCATCTTCTCTATATGAATCATCGGTCATCACTTCTTGAAATATTTGTTGAGGAGTTGAATCCTTCAATGTAGTCCTCACTAGCACGGTGATCAATGTATCAAACCTCTTGGGCAAGCTTCTCAAAAACTTCATAGAGAATTGATTGTCCTTGACTTCCTCACCAAGTGCCTTGAGCTCATTGACAATGACTTGCAATCTATGAAACATCTCCGGTACACTTTCATCATCTTGCATCTTGAAGCTTGAAAATTTTTCTTGCAAGATATATGCTTTAGCGGTCTTTGTGCCTTCAGTGCCCTCAAATGTTTCTTCTAGCTTCGCCCAAGCATCATGTGCAACTTCTATGTTTTTCACTTGCTCAAATGTCTTGTCATCTAATGCCTCATGAAGAGCACTAATGGCAATGTCATTGCATTGGAGTTTCTTCTCTTCCACCGGTGTAGGTGCTTCCGGATTAGCAACCTCAAATTTTGTTTCGGTGACCTTCCACACTTCTCTATTGATTGACTTGAGGTGTGCGGTCATCTTAACCTTCCAATATGCATAATTTGTGCCATCAAAGTGAGGTGCCTTCTTGGTGTTGTTGATGTGCAAACTTAATTGAGCCATTTCTTTTTCACCGTAGGTTGTTAAGCCTCAAATAAACGGTGCCTCGGCTCCGATACCACTTGAAAGGTCCAAATAGGCTAGAGGGGGGGTGAAGAGCCTAATTAAAACTTCTACAAGAATTACTTAACCACAAGTTAGTACGAAAGGTGGCGAAGCACAAAGCACTAGCTCTAACTAATTAAGCAAGCCACCTACACAATTCTAGTACAAGGCTATCCACTAAACACAACAACAACAACAAACTAGAAATAAGAAGTAATACGAGAGAAGAGCTTCGAGTGATTATACCGCCGTGTAGAGATGAGAAGTACCAATCAATCAATCACACAAGAGAAATCCTCGGGAAGAGAATGACACAAGAATTTATCCCGAGGTTCACTTGCTTCCCGGCAAGCTACTCCTCGTTGTGGCGATACACCCACTTGTCGGTTCGTGAGCTAATCGACGATCAAGAGTCGAGCCCTCGGCGGGCACCGCACAACCGCACACAAGATGGGGATCCTGCAAGCCACGAGCTCCACTAGAGTATCCAATTCGCGAACTCCCGCGGGGAAGGATCAAGAACCCCTTACAACACTTGGTGAAGGCTCCAACAATCTCCAATTGCGAGCTCAATCACCTCCGCTGCTCCAAGCCGTCTACCGTGTCGGGAAACACGGAAGAGTAACAAGAAATCCGCAGCAACTCGAAGATCAAGTGCCTCTAGAATGCAACTCTCAAGCAATGCACTTGAATCTCACTCAAGATGTGCAACCAAGCAAAGAGATGAGTGGAGGGGTTGTTCTCTAGCTCAAAGGATGTCTCTAGGTCTCAAAATGTGCAAGAGTTACTCTCAAACCCCGGACATCCTCTATTTATAGCGAAGGGGTACGCAGCTAGCCGTTACCGGTGACGCAGTTAAAATCGCGCTGACCGGACGCTCCGGTCAGGGTGACCGGACGCGTCCGGTCACTACACGACAAACATGAACAGTGCGCGTCAGAACTAGCCGTTGCCCTGACCGGACGCGCTCCTGTGAATGACCGAATGCGACAGTGCCAGCGTCCGGTCGCGTTCCAGTAAGCTCCCGCTGCGACCGGACGGGTCCGATCGCACGTGACCGGACGCGCCGCGCGTCCGATCGTCACTCCGCTGCGCTCTGCCTCTCTGGACACTTGACCGGACGCTCCGGTTCCGTGAGGGACCGGACGCGCCGGTCGCGCGCTTAACTTTTACGCCCAGTTGAACTGACCGGACGCGCTGGTCAGGCCAGACCCGCGTCCGGTCACAAACCCTAGCACCCGCGCCGCGATGAACTGACCGGACGCGTCCGGTCAAACCGAGACCGCGTCCGGTGCAGCGTCCGGTCGCCACAGTGACTGCCGTTCGCCTCCGTTTCTTTTCTGACTTTCGGCGCAATGAAAATAGGCATTTCATTTCCTCGAAAACGCCTGAATCCCGCGCTCGCACGCTCGGCGGGAGGGAGAGCGAACCCCAAACCCCTTATTACCGCTCAAACACCACCGCCTTCGCAAATGTGCTAACACCAAGTGTACACCACCATGTGCATGTGTGTTAGCATTTCACAAACATTTTTCAAGGCGTTATGTTAGCTCTCAACTAGATCCTAATGCATATGCTCAAGACATTGATCTAGTGGCACTTGATTCCCGAGCTAACCGTGATTGCCCCTCTTGATAGTCGGCTATGTATCCTAAACCCGGTCAAGGAAAAACCCCATGGTTATACCTTTGCCTTGCGCTCTTAGATCCTTCTCTTCCACTTGATCATCATGTCCATCATATTATGTGCATCTCCACCATGATTGTCATTTCATGTCCATGCACCATTTCTTTGTGATCTTGTGGCCACCACTCCTTGCCACGTACACCTTCATCACATGTGTTGCTTGTGCCTAGTTCAAAACACTTAACACATGGCATTAGCAACTTGGTGTCATTAATTACCAAAACCAAACTTGGGCTTTCACCGATGTGCTTGGAGATATAATGACCGATGCCCAATACAATGATGATGAAGATGAGGTAGAAGGGAAGAAGGAGACCAAGGTCAAGCAAGAGAAGCCCATTGCATTCAAGGCTTCATCTTCTAAGGGCAAGAGCAAGGTGGAGAGTGATGATGATGATCCATTCGATGATGAGACCATGGCCCTCCTAGTGCACAAGATGGGGAGGTTCATGAAGAAGAAAGGATATGGGGCAAGGAAGAGAAGGGACTTCATGAAGGCAAAGGAGGTGCTATGCTACAATTGCAATAGCCCCGATCATGTAGTGGCAAAGTGCCCCTATGAAGACAAAAGATATCATGATAGGGAGTTAAAGTTGAAGAAGAACAAGAAGGATAAGAAGGAGAAGAAAGAAAAGAAGAGCTTCACTATCAACAAGAAGAAGAAGGGTGGTGGCTATGTGGTCACTTGGGAGAGTGATAACTCCGATAGTGATGATGATAGCTCTAGTGATGATGAGAGGACCACTCGGCGAGCCATTGCAAGCATCACCCTCTCCAACAAGTCATCCATCTTCGACACTACATCGACATGCCTTATGGCAAAGCCTACTAAGGTAAAATATGATGATAGTGATGATGATTCTTGTGCTAGTGATGGTTATAGGAGTGATGATGAGGAGGATGAGGACTACTCCAAGGATGATCTATTGGGCATAATAGATCAAATGAGCAAGGGCTACAAGAGGACAACCAAGAAATACAAAATCTTGGAACAAGAGCTCATTGCCAAGAGCAATGAAAATGATGCCTTGATGGAGGAGCTTGTTGCTCTAAAAAAGAGTAAGGAGTGCAAAGGAATTGAACAAGAGCTCAAAGCTCTTAGGAAATCCTTTGATGAGCTAGAGGCCTCTCGTGAGTGTCTAAAGGAAGACCATGAGGACCTTAAAGTTGCTCACACTAGGCTTAAGGAAGCCCACTCCACTCTACTTGAGCTCATCAAGGAAAAGGACCTCAAGTTGGAGAAGTTCATAAAGGAAGCTAAAGAAGAGCAAGTGATTGTCCCTTGTGATATTGGACTAACATGTGATATTATTGATGATTCTTTATTTGTTGGTCCTACTAATGCTTCATGTAGCTCATCATCATCCACCACAACCAACTTTATCTCTACTACTAGTGATTCATCACTTGTGGTTGAGAATAAGACTCTCAAGAGAGAAGTGGATGATCTCACCCGCGCATTAGGCAATGCCTATGGTGGGGATGCCCGCTTGCTAAAATGCTTGGGTAGCCAAAGGTTCTCTCTTAACAAAGAGGGTTTGGGCTATACTCCCAAGAAGGGCAAGGCGGCCTTTGCTACTCCAAAGTCTCTCTTTGTGAAGAGCAATGGTCGTTATTGCAATAGATGCAAACAAGTTGGGCATCTAGAGATTAATTGTAACAAAATGAACAAGAACAACAACAAGTTTCATGCTAAAATGGATTACATTCCTTTTGATTCTTGTTATGTGCTTACCAAGGGTGAGAAAGGTGTGCATGCTAGGTTTGTTGGTACACCAATTGTGGGTCCAAAGAAGAAGGCCATTTGGGTACCAAAGAGCTTAGTTACTAACCTCCAAGGACCCAAACAAGTATGGGTACCTAAGAAACATTAATTTATTTTGTAGGTAAATTACAAGGCCGGAGGAAGGCATTGGGTGCTTGATAGTGGGTGCTCTCAACATATGACCGGTGATTCAAGAATGTTCAACTCTCTCAAATCAAATGATAGTGGCATTGATAGTATCACATTTGGTGACAATAGCAAGGGTGATGTGAAGGCTCTTGGAAGGATTGCAATCTCAAATGATCATAGCATTTCCAATGTACTCTTAGTTGAAAAGTTGAACTTCAATCTTCTCTCGGTTGCTCAATTGTGTGATCTCGGTTTCAAGTGCATATTTGGTGTTGATGATGTGGAGATAGTTAGTGTTGATGGCTCCAATTTGATCTTTAAGGGTTTTAGATATGAGAATCTATACTTGGTTGATTTCAATGCTAGTGACACTCAACTTTCAACATGCTTGCTCACCAAATCAAGTATGGGTTGGTTATGGCATAGAAGACTTGGTCATGTTGGCATGAAGCAATTGAACAAGTTAGTGAAGCATGACTTAGTTAGAGGCTTGAAGGATGTCACATTTGAGAAAGATAAGCTATGTAGTGCATGTCAAGCCGGAAAGCAAGTAGGCAACACTCATCCATTGAAAAGCATTATGAGTACTTCCAAGGCATTTGAGTTGTTGCACATGGATTTATTTGGGCCAACTACATACACACGCATTGGTGGCAATAAGTATGGCTTTGTGATTGTGGATGATTTCACTAGATACACATGGGTATTCTTTCTTGTGGACAAGAGTGATGTATTTGACATATTCAAGAAGTTCATCAAGAGGGTGCAAAATGAGTTTGAGACCACAATCAAGAAAGTGAGAAGTGACAATGGAAGTGAGTTTAGAAACACAAGAGTTGATGAGCTATGTGATGAGCTTGGAATCAAGCATCAATTTTTGGCCAAGTATACACCTCAATCTAATGGCTTAGTTGAGAGGAAGAATAGAACTTTGATTGATATGGCAAGATCAATGTTAAATGAGTATAATGTGAGTCATTCATTTTGGGCCGAAGCAATCAACACGGCTTGCTTCTATAGCAACCGCCTCTATTGCCACAAGTTCTTAGAGAAGACACCATATGAGATCTTAAATGGAAGAAAGCCCAACATTGCATACTTTCGGGTATTTGGTTGCAAATGCTACATCTTGAAGAAGGGCACTAGATTGAGCAAGTTTGAGAAGAAATGTGATGAAGGATTCTTACTTGGTTACTCCACTACTAGCAAAGCTTATAGAGTTTGGAATTTGGCTAGTGGTTTACTTGAGAAAGTTCATGATGTTGAGTTTGATGAAACAAATGGCTCTCAAGATGAGGAAAATAACTTGGATGATGTGAGAGGAACTCAATTGACCAATGCTATGAAAGAAATGGATATTGGTGATATTAGGCCAAAGCAAGTGATTGATGTGGATGACAACAAAGATCAAGTGCTCCAAAGTCCAATTACACAAGCTAGTGGTTCTCTAATGCAAAACCAAGCTAGTACATCATCTCAAGTGCAACAAGATCAACAAGTGGCTAGTTCATTATCTCCAACTCATAATCAACATCAACATCCAAGCAATCAAGTGCAAGTGCTTCAACCAACCAACATTGCTAGAGACCATCCATTAGATTCCATCATTGGTGACATACAAAAGGGAGTTCAAACTAGATCAAGATTGGCATCATTTTGTGCTCACTCTTCTTTTGTGTCAATAGAAGAACCTAAGGACATTGATAAAGCATTGAGAGATCCGGATTGGGTAAATGCAATGCATGAAGAGCTCAATAACTTCAAGAGAAATGAAGTATGGGAACTAGTTGAGAGGCCTAAGGATCACAATGTCATTGGAACAAGATGGGTTTTTCGCAACAAGCAAGATCAAGATGGAATAGTAGTAAGGAACAAAGCAAGACTAGTGGCTCAAGGTTACACACAAATAGAGGGTCTTGACTTTGGTGAAACTTATGCCCCGGTTGCAAGATTAGAAGCAATTAGGATCTTACTTGCCTATGCTTGTGCTCATAATATCAAGCTATATCAAATGGATGTGAAGAGTGCATTTCTCAATGGGTATATCCAAGAGGAGGTGTATGTGGAGCAACCTCCTGGTTTTGAAGATGACAAGAAACCCAATCATATTTACAAATTGAGAAAAGCTTTGTATGGATTGAAGCAAGCACCTAGAGCATGGTATGAAAGATTGAGGGACTTCTTGCTATCCAAGGGATTTGTCATGGGCAAAGTGGATACTACTCTCTTCACCAAGAAGATTGGGAAAGACTTGTTTGTATTACAAATATATGTTGATGATATCATCTTCGGTTCAACCAATCAAGATTATTGTGATGAGTTTGGGAAAATGATGGCAAATGAATTTGAAATGTCAATGATCGGTGAACTTAGTTTCTTTCTTGGACTTCAAATCAAACAAATGAAGGAAGGAACATTTGTGAGCCAAACCAAGTACATCAAAGATATGCTCAAGAAGTTTGGCATGGAAGATGCAAAGGGCATTACAACCCCAATGGGCACTAGTGGAAGTTTGGATAGTGGCAAGAGTGGCAACATGGTGGATCAAAAGCTTTATAGATCAATGATTGGTAGCCTACTCTATGTGACGGCATCAAGGCTCGATGTAATGTTTAGTGTATGCATGTGTGCAAGATTTCAAGCCTCACCAAGAGAAAGTCATTTGAAGGCAACAAAGAGAATATTGAGGTATTTGAAGCACACACAAGATGTTGGATTATGGTATCCCAAAGGTGCAAGCTTTGAGCTAGTTGGATATTCGGATTCCGACTATGCCGGTGACAAAGTGGAGAGAAAGAGCACTTCCGGGACTTGTCAATTGTTAGGAAGATCACTTGTCTCATGGTCATCCAAGAAGCAAAATAGTATTGCACTATCTACCGCCGAAGCCGAATACATCGCCGCGGGTAGTTGTTGTGCACAAATCTTGTGGATGAAGGCAACATTGAAGGATTTTGGAATCAATTTTAAGAATGTGCCATTGCTATGTGACAATGAAAGTGCCGTGAAGCTAACCAACAATCCGGTTCAACATCAAAGAACAAAGCATATTGATGTTCGTCATCATTTTATTAGAGATCATCAACAAAAGGGTGACATTGCTATTGAGAGTGTGGGCACCGAAGATCAACTAGCCGATCTATTCACCAAGCCACTTGATGAGAAGAGATTTCACAAGCTAAAGAATGAGTTGAACATACTTGACTTCTCCAACATGAGTTGATGCACCCCAATGTTATGACATGCCTCTCCTTTGAGCCCCAAGGTACAATTGGTTGACATGTCATACATTCTATACTAAGGACATGTTTAGTGCATCTAGTCATGATTTCTTTTGTTCTAGGCTCATTCATGAAAATCAAATGAATTTGAAGTTTATATGGTGCCACTATTGTTTCCATGTCTTGTATGATCTAGTGGTAGCATATAACTTGTTTAAGTAGCTTGTGATCCTAAGTGTTTAATCTAGAAAACTTGTCTAAATATTTGCTTCGACATGGTGCATGATAACCCTTCTAGTGAGGTGTGAAGAAGCTTGCCCTTGATCAAACCGAAGCATTTTATTTATGCAAGCAATCTAGGTTGAATCACAAACTTGATCCTCACCCTATAATTCAACATGATAATCTATCTAAAATTGGTCCCTTGTGGTCATTGGTGCCAAAGGGGGAGAAAATGTTGTTCACAAAGATAGATTCTAAAGGAGGAGAAAACCCTAAAGGGAAAATTGATAAAAGAAGGGGATCAACTAAAATTTTGAGCACACAAGTAGGGGGAGCAAGCTCTTAAACATGAATGTTGCATTTCTTTGTGCACTTCATATGTATGATGCATAGTTATGCATTTCTTTTTCTCCAATACTTTGCTTGTGTGATGTTTTGCTAGTATACAATTAAATGGTGTATTGAAGTACTAGCATGAATAGGAAGTAGTTAGATTTTTCTTGCTTCATGTTTTTCAAAGTGGTACTAGAGCCTTGCTTATAATGTTGATCTCACGAGGTTTCTAGTTATGTTTGTGCTTTTCCAAGTGGTATCTAACTACACAAGGTGCTAAGATGGTGTTTATCACTACTCCGATGGTATCACGCTTCAAAGGTCTATAATCTAAAACACTTAGCACCTATTGGTAGTCAATGCTCCTAATCTTTCCTATCTAACATGTATGCTTCCAAAATCCAAACATATAGCATACATGTAGGGGGAGCCATTGCTATCAATTTGAATTCATGATCACTTGTCCATACTTCTTACACATGGTAATATACTTGGACAATGTGACATGGGTTCAATCAAAATTTTATCATAATATCTTTGTGAAAGGGTTGTCACCAATTACCAACAAGGGGGAGATTGAAAGTCCTATGTTTGGTGTTGGTAATTAGTGACAATGCCTAAGTACTAATCCTATGCCTAAGTTGTATGTAGCATATGAGGATTAGTGCATTCCAAGGTTGGTGGCAAGATGGACATGGTGATCATGATGGCCACACTTGGATTTGGACGCAACCCTAGTGATCAAGGCAAAGGTATATGCTTAAGGGTTGTGTTTTAGTAACCAAGACACCTAGTGGGTGTGGTTACATTATAGGATAGATAGCCGTACTATAAAGAGGGGAATTACGCGGCTATTGAACTCCTAAGTGCCTCTAGATGTGCATTTCATAATCATATGCATGTGGATAGAACTAATAACGCCTCGAAAAATGATTGTGAAAATGCTAACACACATGCACATGGTGATGATCACTTGGTGATGTTAGCACGTTTGCGAAGGCGGTGGAGTTTGAGCGGTAGAGAGGGTTTGGGGTCCTCTCTCCCTCCCGCCGAGCTTGCGAGGCGGGATTCAGGCGTTTTCGAGGAGTTGAAACGCCTATTTTCCACTACGCCGAAAGACGGAAAAGAAACGGAGGCGAACGGAGGTCACAGTGGTGACCGAACGCTGGACCGGACGCGGTCTCTATTTGACCGGACACGTCCGGTCAGTGTTCAGCGTTTGCGCGTGTCTCAGCGTTTTGATCGGACACGCAGCGCGTCCGGTCACTGTCGACCGGACACGTCCGGTCGTTCAGGGAGCTTACTGGACTCTAACCGGACGCTGGCACTGTGGCGTCCGGTCAGTTCTCCAGCGCGTCCGGTCGTTGCGACCAGCGCGTCCGGTCAGTGTCTCGCAAAAGAGCCGTTGTGTGACCGGCGCGTCCGGTCCGCGCGACCAGCGTGTCCGGTCCGCGCAACCTTGCGACCAGCGCGTCCGGTCAGTGTCTCGCAAAAGAGCCGTTGTGTGACCGGCGCGTCCGGTCCGCGCAACCAGCGCGTCCGGTCAGCGCGACTGCAGCTGTTTCAAGTTCCTAACGGCTATATTCGAAGGGGTACGTCTATAAATACTCGTTGGCCGGCTCAAGGCTCTCTCTCTTGGACATTTGACATACTTGTGAGCACTTTGAGCTAAGCAACTCTCCTCCCACTCATCTCTCTTGCTTCTTTGCATATTCGAAGTGAGATTGAGTGATCCAATTGCATTTGCATTTTGAGATAGCATCTAGTTGGCACTTGGTGGTTGATTTGCTGCGGGATTCTCATTTCTCTTGGTGGTTGCCGCCACCTAGACGGCTTGGAGCAGCTTGGAGGCGGTGGCAAGAGTTGGTGATTGTTCTTGGCCACCTCCGGTGATTGTGAGGGGTTTGTGCCTACCTCGGCGAAGCGCCAAAGGCAACATTAGTAAATTGCTCGTGTCATTGCAACCTTTTGCCATTTGGTAGGTTCTTGTGGCGCCTTTTGATAGGCTCGGTGTGAGACCGATTAGCCACCGAACCACGTGGTGAAGAGGGACACAACGGGGACTAGCGTGCCGGCAAGCACGTGAACCTCGGGATAAATCTTCGTGTCATCACTTTCATATTGTGATTGATTGATCCCAGTGTTCGGTTGTCTTGGTATTCATTGTTGATCATATTGGTTGGCTCAATACTTCGCCCCTCGGTGAAACTCTCCTAACTCAACTCCGCATTACTTTCTTAGTTATCTTTGCTAGCTAGTTAGCTTTGCTAGAGTAGCTCGTTTGTGTAGCTTGCTAGTTGTAGTTGTAGTTACCTTCTCGGTTTGACTTGTGCGGTTGAGTGCCATTATACTAGAATTGTGAATTGGATAGGTGGCTTGCAAACACCCTATAGGCTAAGCAAAACTCGCATCTCGCTATTTGTTGTATTGATAAACTTGTTTAGCTTGTCTTTGTAGAAAATTTTTAAAAGGCTATTCACCCCCCTCTAGCCATCAAGACCTTTCAACAATGCTGCTGAATTTTCCTCAAAGGCTTTCAACGATTATTGTATGGCTTTGAGAATTCAAGTTCATCACTCTGTCCCATATGTCCATACACAAAATGGTTTAGCAGAATCTCTTATTAAGAGAATTAAACTCATAGCAAGACCATTATTACAAAATTGCAATCTACCAACTTCATGCTGGGGTCATGCAGTCTTACACGCTGCTGACTTAATTCAATTGCGACCAACTGCATATCACGCAGTCTCCCCATTGCAATTAGTACGTGGGAATATGTCAAGTATTTCCCATCTGCGAAAATTTGGTTGCGCTGTATACGTACCGATCTCACTGCCTAAGCGTACCTCTATGGGTCCACATAGGAAACTTGGTATCTATGTGGGATATCAATCTCCATCGATTATCAAGTACCTCGAGCCTCTTACAGGGGACTTATTCACGGCCCGGTACGCTGATTGCATATTTAATGAGGACCATTTTTCGGCATTAGGGGGAGACTTCAAGTACCAAAACGAATGCCGAGAAATCAACTGGAATGCCCAAGGCATTTCCCCCTCAGATCCACGTACTCTAGAGACTGAACAACAAGTTCAGAAAATCATAAACTTGCAACATATTGCAAATAACCTGCCAGAAGCATTTACTGATTATAAGGGTGTCACCAAATCCTCTTATCCTGCTCGCAATGCGCCCGAAAGAGTGGAGGTACCAATAAAAACCATTCAACTCCCATTTCCAAAGAAGAGGGGGAGAAGTACGGCCGCTCCTAAGGATAACGCTCCAAGTAAGCGTCCGAGGAAATCGAGGACTAAATCCTCTAAATCAGTAAATCCAAGCTAACCTCAAGTTGGTAGACACCTAATAGTGGATAAAAGTCCAACACCAGGACCAAGTCCGCAACCCAGATCAACGGTGCATCCAAATTCTGATCCTGGGACATCGGAACACCCTGACTCCATAGTTTTGGGAAATATTGAGTCAAATAATAGGGTAAAAGAAATTTCCATCAATTATATCGATTCTGGAGAATCGTACGATCGTAAGACTACTGTTGTCGACATGTACTTCTCCGTAGCAATTGCAGAAATCTTTCTCAATGATCCAGATCCTAAGACCATGGCAGAGTGCAAAAAGCGCTCGGACTGGGCTCAATGGAAAGAAGCAATCCAAGCTGAGATAGCCTCGCTCATGAGAAGAGGGGTATTCACATCTGCAATACCTACGCCTTCCAAAGTCTTTCCTGTAGGCTTTAAATGGGTTTTCGTCCGAAAACAGAATGAAAACAATGAGGTGGTGAGATATAAAGCAAGACTAGTAGCACAAGGATTCACGCAGAGACCCAGCATTGATTATAATGAAACCTATTCTCCGGTAATGAGTGGAATTACTTTCCGATACTTAATATCATTGGCAGTTCAAAATCATCTATCTATGCAGTTGATGGATGTGGTGACAGCATATCTATATGGGTCACTTGATTCAAACATATATATGAAGGTTCCCGATGGAATCCAAATTCCAAATCCAAACGCAAATCGCAACATGTATTGTGTAAAACTACAAAAGTCATTATATGGCTTAAAGCAGTCGGGACGAATGTGGTACAACCGACTGAGTGAATTCCTTCTAAAGAAAGGATTCTCCAACAATGATGATTGCCCATGTGTTTTCATTAAGAAATCTCAGACGGGATTTTGTATTATATCCGTGTATGTTGATGATTTAAATATCATTGGCAACCCAAAGGATATAGAAGAAGCACGCAAACATCTGAAGACGGAATTCGAGATGAAGGATTTGGGTAAGACCAAGTATTGCCTAAGCTTACAACTTGAGCACCGTCCTTCAGGGATTTTAGTGCATCAGTCAGCCTATATCCAGAAAATATTAGAGAAATTCAATATGGATAAATCATACCCTATTAAAACCCCAAATGGTTGTTCGTACCTTAGAAATAGGGAAAGATCCATTTAGACCACGGGATATTGGGGAAAAGATATTGGGACCAGAAATCCCATATCTCAGTGTCATTGGCGCACTTATGTATCTTGCAAATTGCACCAGGCCTGATATCGCATTTGCAGTAAACTTACTAGCTAGGCATAGTGCGGACCCAACTCGCCGTCATTGGACGGGAGCGAAGTGTATCCTCAGATACCTTAATGGCACAAAGGATCTTGGTTTATTCTTCAAGAAAAATCATGATCCCAATATGATTGGTTATACAGATGCTGGTTACTTATCTGATCCTCATAACGGAAAATCCCAAACAGGATTTGTATTCCTACATGGAGGTACAGCAATTTCATGGAAGTCTTCTAAACAGACTCTGACAGCGACCTCTACAAATCATTCTGAGATTATTGCCCTATACGAGGCATCACGAGAATGTGTATGGCTTCGCAGAATGATTAATCACGTACAACAGTCATGTGGTCTAGGTGCAATTGAATCACCTACAATTATCTATGAAGATAATTCTGCTTGTGTTACACAGATGCAAACGGGTTACATAAAGAGCAATATTACTAAGCATATTGTTCCTAAATTATTTTATCCCCATGAACTACAAGAAAGTGGGGAAATAAACATCTTGTAAATCAAGTCATGTGATAATCTCGCTGACCTATTTACTAAGTCCTTACCAAGTTCTGTGTTTCAAAAATTGGTACATGGAATTGGTATGCGCCGACTTCGAGATTTGCCAGAATCAGGGGGAGACATCCCCTAGATGTAGACCTGTACCAGCATCATATTATACTTTTTTTCTTTGACAAGTTTTACTCACGAGGTTTCTTGTTAAAGTTTTTAATGAGGTAATATTAACATAAGCATGTGTCATATTTCCTATTTTTTCCACCAGAATTTTTGTGGGAAATATCAAAGACACATATTGCCCTCATAACTCATTCATGGTTTTTCCTTGAAAAGGTTTTTCATGTGAGTTATCCAAGAGGTAATACCAATAATATGTCGTCATATTTTCTCCTAATTTTCCTACTGGATTTTACGAGAGTTTTAGCGACATATCATTTTACATTGATCCTCATATTTTTCCTAAAAGGTTTTTGGAGGAGCAATCTATATGTCGTATCTCCAATATTTTTTCCCACTGGGGTTTTTAATGGGATATCAATGACATAGTGGTTTATTTAAATCACACTCATATATGTTATTTTCTCCTTATTTTCCTATAAGGTTTAAATGAGTTTTTATGGCATATCTATACATGCATATTCCTCAGATTTTTCCCACAGGGTTTTTCGAGGAATCCAAGCTTACAGTTATATTGATCTCAAGGAAGATTCGATGGAAGAGGAATTATGCCTAGTGGACAGTGGTACCACTAATTCTATTCTTAGGGAAACAAAATATTTGCCTAGTGGACAGTGGTACCACTAATTCTTTGTATAGTAAAAAGCAATGTATTAAAAAAAGTCAAAACGTCTTATAATTTAAAACGAAGGAAGTAACTAAAAATTAGTTGGTTAATTTTTTAGCTAAGTCTTCAACCAGTTGTTAGCCAACTAGGTAGGTAGCTAAAGCTAATTTGAGCTAAATTTTAACTTCTACCAGTAACTAGGCGTTCAATCAGGCCTTTAGGTGGTTTAGTCTAAGTAGTGAAATAATAGTACAATTCCCTTCGTGCTAACAAGAATGCAATTCTAGATTTAGAGCAAAGTCAATCTTTTCTAAGTTTGTCTGTTTTATAGAAATATCACCAATATTTATGTTGCCAAATAGAGTTACTATGACATATATTCCATAATGAATCTAACTATACTTATCAAGCATTAGAAATATTAGTATTTTTATAAATATTTGATCAAATTTAAAGTTGGTTAACTCATCGAGAAGTGAGAATTGTATTCTTTTTTAGATAGAGGAGTAGTTGGGTATTAGCAAATAATTAGCTAGAACTATTTGAATCTAAAAGATATTAGTAGCTAACTATTAGTTCTATAGATCCAAATAGAGACAGACCAGTAAGCTTCTATGATCAAACAGGGCCATAGAGACTAGTAAGTTGTGGGTTGTGAAAGATCACCTTTCACAAGAGCATCTCCAAAAGATTCTTAAAACAACTCCCAAATTTATTCATTTTTTAAAAAAGAAAAACTTGTTAAAACAACTCTTTTTTGTCAAAAAAAAAAAAGGAAAACAATCTGACAGTTTTGTAAAACATCTCCCAGTCAACACCAACCAAGATATGCGTGTTTTCACTGGGGTATTCAAGTTGTCTTCCCGGGTGTCCCCTGCCGTTTAGTTAACGTGTGGTACCCTTTTTTCTCTTTCAAGTTTTATGGAAAACTAACTATTGAAAACTATTGTAGAAAGAAAAAAAATTCTTTACTGTTCATTAGTTAACGTGAGAAAAAAGTTACCATAAGACAATTCTTTACTGTTCATTAGTTGTCGGTAGCATATGATTTCGTCATTAAGATCACCATGTTCACATACACAAACAAAGAAAACAAAACCAGAGTCACAATTCACAAATGCAATCCTCACAAATATGCCAGTCAGCAAAAGACATAATGGAGATCTTTTTTATGTCTAGACATAATGGAGATCTTGCTTACAAAGTTGTTTTAACGTCCCAAACTATCAGTGACACCAGAATTAGTGATCATTAGGCATGTCAAAGCATGCCAAGAATTAGTCTGGGTTACACAATAAATCCATTAAAGAGTATATACATTCACATGAAAACACCTAAGGAGGCTAGCAGCAAGCCATATATGCCAGTATACCACCAAACCAATCTTTCATTCCTTAAGAAAACTTAGCATTGCTATTCAGTTATATCAAAGCATAGTTTTGCTTCATCCCAGGGGCCATTGATCTCAAACTTGTATTCCTGAATCCTTATAAGCCAGTAAGGGCAAACGATCGAGACAAAAACAAGAAGTGCCAATAACACAGTGAAGAACATTCGATGCAACTGGTATGTGACACTCAGGGCCACAGCCATCAGCGCGAAGGAGAATAGCAGATGAAGCCTAAAGTGGTATTTCTTCACACAGAAAGTAATGAGGGGTGCAAAGAGGAAGACTTGCAAGGAGAACAACATGATTGCAAAGACATGCAGCCTTGATGGAAGCCGCGAAGCCACAAGGACAGAGGCTACTATCGATGCGTTCAAGGAGATGTTGCTAGTTAACTTTGGATTGTTCAATGCGCCTGGAGGCCTTATCGTTGAACCAGAATAATCATGCAAGAAAAGATGAACCAGTAGAAGAGATACAGCAAGGGCCCATATTGAATCTGAACTGATGGACCTGGTGAGGGTATGATAAATTGGCGCAAGAACATAAAGACCACTTATGAAGAATGATATATTGAGGACGTACTTTGTCAGAAGCTTCAGTGAGAATGGACAAGTTGTGAGCAAGAGGACCGAGAACCCAACAAGGAGAAGACCAACATCTAGTTTGAGAAGAGTAGATTCATCAATGTCCAAGTTCAGCGTTAGGATCCATGTAGAAACCACAAGAGCGACGATGCAGAGATACTGTGATATGGAGACAGAGTCGATCATCACTTTCAGAAGGTCCCTCTTGACGACATTGGCATTCATAACCATCTCCTCGAGGAAGGACTCGTTGGTGTAGTTATCATCATATCCTGACTGCCTTCCCCCATAGGCAACTTTTCTCCACATTGGTTGTAACCTGATTCGGTTTCCATCGCTGCTCTTCATAATGAATTGCTATGCTTTCTTCTCCAGAAGAAACAGGCGCTGAGCCGTGTAGATGTCAAGAACTGCTAGTCCTGAAGAGGTCTTCTATCCTCAAACTTGCATTTCTCCAGCATCAATTCTCCACTGCTAAAAAAAACGCACACTTAGTCACTCCAATTTTCCAACAGAGAAGGAAATTTCTTAGTCAAGTATCAAAGGCACCACACTCAGAAACAGTCACATATTATCAGGCATGGATAAAGTACATCCAACAAATTGAGGCATTGGGTTTCAGTTGACTATTAACAATTTCTTTGTTTCTTTTTTTTAAAAAAAATAAACTGCTTCAACATTACATTTTATTTGATAGCTCATTCACAGCAAAGAAAGGAAGGAACAGCACAAATTAACTCTCAGCAATCAAACCATCTAAATAAAGCTAGGGCTTCTTCACCAAGGAGAGAAGGCTACAAACCTTGCTAACAGTAAACCAAATGATGTAACCGATGTAAAAAGGAGCACAAAAAAACAATATCAATTCAAAATGCTCAAGCAACATCTAAAACAACTTTGTGGGTAGAAAAATAACAAAAAAAAGAAGATTTGTTAACCAAAAGGTCATCCATATTAAGCTCAATCTGTAGTCCTTTTTGCTCAACCCAGCTCTCTTTAGTTTCAGAACTATTCTTCGGCACATCTTTCTCACTAAACAACTCCACCATCCTATCCTTGCCTCCTACGGAATGCAGTGCAACTATAATCAATTATTATAAAAACTAACAATCAACAATCAAAATTAGATGGATTTAATTTACTATGAGTAAATTCCCTCAATGCCACTGGAAATTTCATGGCTTCCCTCAAAGCCATTTGAATTGTTCATTTCGATTCCCTCACTGCCATTCCCGTCTCCCATCGAGTGACAATCAAGTTGCTGTTATGTTCACACTGAAATGAAGATTTTGCCCCTCTATAGTCATGCTAAATTTTTGCCTTATTTCCTTACATGCCATTGCACAGCACTTTTGCCCATTTTTACTTACATGCTTTGCAGTATAAGATATATAGATGGCACAAAAAATTATAATAAAATGGACATCTGGGCTCACACTGAGAATATACATGCACAAAAAATTAAAAAAAAATACACATCTAGAGAAAATGATCCATGTTCAGTTTCAAAGCTAATAACACGAATTTAGAATAGTGGAAATTTCAACGCAGGAACTACCAAATTTGACACCTTTAGAACGTCAAAACAATCAAATTATCTATGATGGAACCATAAAGGATATCCAACTTGGACCATGGTATCAAGCAGGATTTTCAACGAGAGAAAGGAACACGGATAAACTACGTTTCCAAGAAAAAGGATTGTTTTGGCAAACAAAGAACATGTAACAGGATGGAAGGAACGCCTATGAAGACATAGGCACCAAGGATTAAACAGCATGGAAGGAAAGCCCATGAAGACTTTGGGCACCAAGGATTAAACAGCATGGAAGGAACGCCTATGAACTTATGAAAGAATCACTCTGCAGAAAATCTCATTGATATTTCGAACTGAAACTAAAAGCAGGAGCTCGAATTGGTTTCAGTAACATGAAGTCCAAAAGATCCATTGTTTTTACCTAGCATTGTAGAAACGACAGCCTGTAAGTCCGCTCGGCCGCCGCCGCCTCTCCCGCGTATGCCGACGCCTGGCGTGGGCGTGACGCCCTCGGCCGAAGCCCGCCCGGCCGCTGCCGCCTCTCCCGCGAAGGCCGACGCCCTGGCGCGTTGCTGCCGCGGCGAGGCCACCCAGGCACGGGCCGCACCCGCCACAGCCGGAGCTGAGCCGACGCCGGCGGCGGCTCACCCGATAGTGAAGAGGTTTTTTTTTATATACTGATAGTGAAGAGGTTTTTGGATGGGATCGGGACGGGAGAAGTGGTGTTTTCTCTACCGAGAACTGGTTTCTAGGTGGGCCCATCAAGATACAGAGCTGTTGTAGTGGTTTCTTGTCTTCTTGAGGACAGGGCTAACGCAAGCTAACGCCTAAGAGGCTGAGCATCTTCAAGAGTTTGCCAAAATTTATTAGACAAATATCATGATTTGGCAACTTGCTAAGATATATAATAAGTGAAAAAATAGACTCTCTTCAAGAGTTTGCTATTTGGACTTGGTAAAATAAGAAGAGGCCCGCTAAGTGAACGAAGAGCTCCGCTAAGAAACGAAGAACCCCGCTAAGAAACGAAGAGCCCCGCTTAAATATGCATGTGAAGCCGGATGCGCGAGCGATGCGCACTCGCGCTCAGCGCGCAAATGTGCGCGTGGAGGGGGGAGATTTACCAAATTACTAAAATTTACCAAGTTAGATGTCAAACTATTGAAGTATAATTTTTCTTGTTTTATCAAAAATAGATGGATGCCAAATTAATTTGGCACTCGGAGATGCTTAGCCTCAACCGAAGCTCTTGCTCCACGTCGATGAGGATGCAGTGTCTTACAACAGGGGCTAACTGCTCTCCCTTATTGCCGGTCCTATTATGCATTGCTTTTCCCCCATCTTCTTGAAGCAAGCAGACGTCAGGCTAGCCTCTTTTCTCCACACCGCGTGCCTCAGTTGGTGCTCGGAGTTTTGTCAGACGAAGCCTACGCTGCTTCTGCAGGCTGTAACATGGTAGGAAATGTTTGCACAGCGCTGTTGCAACATAAAAAAAACACATCTCAATCAAAACAAATTAGTAACATTTGGAGAAAAACAATTTTAAGAAAATCAAAATACTATTGAGATATCTAGTTATAAACTGTTGTAACATTAAAAAAAAAGATACACATCTCTATCTCGCCGAGAATATACCAAAATCTGCTTATTATGCAATATAACATCGGCAAAAATTACGCTCTAGCAGCATCGTCAGACGTCTTGCTATCCTTGTACTGCCCGCCATACTATCCTCTCCACTCACAAATGTGGCGTGCAGTAATGCCTCGCCATCCTCCTCTACCCGTGGCCGACAACACAGCTAGTGTTGTTTTACCTTATCTTGTGTCAAAAAATCATTCCTTCTCATATTGTTTCATAAGTTCAGAAGGTGATTAAGATAAGCTCCTAAAATTGTGCTTATTTTATTGTTGGTAGAGTAAATAACAGATAACCCATTTTAACTATATTTAACTTAAAATCTCTTACAAATTTAAAATTTAAAATTCTCAAAGTTACTTTCTTTTAAAATCATTTGAACTTTAAGGTATCAATTTAATTTAAAAAATCGGTGAGAAATATATAAATGTATGAATATCAAATAAAATAGAATATAGAGAACGGAATTTGGCTAGTTTGTCAGAGAGTGCTGGGATACAAAGAAGGAATTTTATGCAGTGGATAGCTAAATAGAGATAAGAATGGTAAAATTTGGACAGTATTTCTACAGTACTTCCTCCATTCTAAATTATAAGTCATTCTAAGAATTTTGGAGAGTCAAAACATCTCAAGTTTGACCAAAATTATAGAGAAAACTACAAAGATTTGTGACATCAAATAGAAATACTATGAAAATACAACTAATGAAGAATCTAATGATACTTAGTTAGCATCATAGATGATATTATCTTATCATATAAATTTAATCAAACTTAAAATGCTTTGATCCTCCAAAAATTTTAAAATGACTTGTAATTTGGGACGGAGCGAGCAGATGATCTCCAGAGAGTAGAGGCCCATACAAATTTGGCCCGCCCTGGTACATGTGTAGCTTTTGTCTTCGCCTCGGTTTGAAAGCCACACGGATCGGGGCATAGAGAGATTCCGTATGATCGGGAGCACAGAGATTCCGTCTTGAAAAAAAAATCACGATGGCGTTGGTATTCGTTCTCTCGCCGCTAGTGGAAGCAGGGGATATATTCGTGTCCTCCGAATCAGTCCTCCCTCCTGCAGTCTCCTCGCCGACAGCCAGGGAAAGCCGTGTTGCAAGAAGGGGAATTCCATTGCGAGATCCGTGAACGGTTAGTTTGCAATCACTCTTGACTCTATGTATGATTTCAGATCACGACGCGAGCTTAGCTCGTACATATCTTGTGGGCTTAGTGGAGTTCAGAATCCGGGCAGGCTGGTTCTGTGTTTAGTCCGTGGAGGTCTGATCCACGGATTTCGTGGGTACATTCAATGGGAGATCACAGGTTGTATGTTTAGTTTGAATCTGGTGTGTGTTGGGGCAGACCGTCTGGGTGATTGAGATTTAGACGTGTATCCGTGAGCATTTTTTGTTGTTGTGATGATGGGTTGATATACTTGCTGATTCTTGCAGGTTGAGAGATGGCAGAGACGGTGTTCACCCCCTCTTTGGAAGCGATGAAGCACGTCAAGGCAGAGAACGGAGTCATTCTCACCAAGCCCTTCCTTGATGTCTGCAAGCAAATCTTGCCTGTCCTCGGTAACTCATTTGCTTTGCTGTCTGCTGCATGAGGTTTTGAAATTTAAGTAGCACTAGCTGCATTACTTAATCAGATTTGGTACCATGCTTAGTTCAGAAGTTCAGTGGTGGTGCGGGAGCAATGGACGGGCTTGAGTTATTCTCACAAGACACATGATAGATTGACTGTCTAAACAGGTTTTCTTATAGCTAAGACAAATTATCATTGATGGTTATGCCACATTGGAGACGCACAAGTTTTTTTACATTCTCTGTGAAATCACCATGATTTGTGCACACATCTGTGCGATATTTGTGTTGATCCTTAAATCAAGCTTCGGTGTTATTTTA
This sequence comes from Saccharum hybrid cultivar R570, assembly GCA_038087645.1. Taxonomy (NCBI): domain Eukaryota; kingdom Viridiplantae; phylum Streptophyta; class Magnoliopsida; order Poales; family Poaceae; genus Saccharum; species Saccharum hybrid cultivar. The sequence goes on from JAQSUU010000198.1 coordinate 8,480,178, forward strand.
AACCGCGGAAGAGCAAATCATTGAGTCTTAAAACTGTGGTTCTGTGTTCCTTTATGTTGAGCTACACTTGTGTTGCTTAAACAATAAACAATTTTTCAATAATTGTCCCTTCAGCTCCTTCTTTTATGAACCAGATAAATTTGGAGCTGCTATGGCAATTGTAAAGAGTGATATCGGTGGCAATATCACAGTAAGCAAATCTTTCTGCATAATTTCTATTATACTAGTAACATTCAAAGGTTATCTTCCATTCTTTTATGCTGGTAAATAAATGGCAATGGTGTTAATGTTGTCTTTCAGTTATCTATGTTGTGATAATTTATATCGATAGCTACTTTAGACTGATCTGCCTCTTGCTTAGTTCGTTTGTCACTTCCGGAGCCTTCGGAGAACCAAGCTCTCTTTTTTTTAAAAAAAAAATCACTTGACTTGATCCTCTTCTGTCAGAGACTGGAAAGCAAGTATTCTTCAGATCCATCAAAGTACGAACACTTGTACAGCATGGCTCAGGAAGAAGTTCAAAACAAGACCGCAAAAGGTTCCTCAAGCTGCACAAATGGGCTTCTGTGGCTTACGAGGTACTTAGTTTCTTTTTGTTTTGTCACTTCTCATTGCAACTTGATCAGCATGCCAAGTATGTAACTTTTATTTACTCAAAGTTTCGTGCTACTTGATCAGCATGCCAAGTATGTGACTTTTATTTACTCAAAAATTCCACATGTCAGGGCCATGGATTTCCTTGTTGAGCTGTTTCGTAATCTGCTTGAGCATCCAGACTGGACCATAAGTCAAGCTTGCACTGATTCATACACCAAGACTCTGAAGAAATTTCATGGCTGGCTTGCCAGTTCTAGTTTTACGGTAGAATCTTTCACTCTATAATGATCCATACAAGTAGTGGAATTCTATCCACATAAAGACATTGTTTGGCTGCACCCGTATTCACATCAATCCACATGTATTGAGGTGGATTGGAATCGAAAAATAAGTAATTTCCACACTATCAACTCTAACACACGTGCATTGAGGTGAATATGAGAACAGCCGAGCAAGCCTTACAGCAATATGTTTTCAAAAATATAATCAACATATGAATTCTGGAAATGTGAGGTTTAGTTTTCACATGGATTGCCAAGCAAAGCATCAGCGCATGATAGATTGAAGAATAGCTTTGACTTATTTTTAAATCTGAAGAGTTCTTTTCAAAAATATTTTCTTGTCACATCTAATTTTGTGTCACCAATCCAAATTCTTCAAATCCAGTCTTCTCTCTCTATATCTCCCCGATGCAGGTGAGCAGCATCCTTTTTATTTAGATTGATAAAAGCCAAAAGTCTTGTGAAGAAAAAAAATCAAATAAGACTAGAAGAGAAACTAAGAGTGTGTTTGGTTTGTGGAGTCACCCCATGCTTCATGAGGTGATGCATCGTGATTTCATCCCATGAATTTTGATGGAATCAACCCATTCCTCATGCATATAGTAATTATTAGCTTGTGAGGAATGAGGTGTGGTGGATCAACTTATTCCATTTCATAAACAAATAAAAGTGAGGAGTGAGAAGAAGATGGACCACCTCATTCCTTAAACCAAACACACCATAAAATGTCAAGGTTCCAAAAGACACTAGGCGGTAGGCGCTAGGCAGACGCTAGGCCCACTTCCTAGCGCCTAGGCGGATTAAACGTAGATTAAACGCGATTAAGTATTTGTGCTTTTTTATTTGTTTAATTTTTTTTCTGGCAACACGTATGACTTGGATTAGATTCCCAACTTCAATCTCATAAGACATTGTAACACATTGCGATTCTGATTCCAATTCTTGCAAACTTGCAAAGAAGTGGTGAATGGACTTGTAATTTTGATCCCCACACGTCATGTTTCCCTTTTCCCTGGCTCTTCCGCATGCTTTTTAGCTGCCCACCAGCCCGTGCAGTCACAGATAGCGCACCAAGCCAGCCATGCCACCCTTTTTTTTTAGTGTTTCTGCACTGCTTAAGCACTGCCTCACGCCTACATGCACCGCCTAGATGTGTCCAGAGTTTTAATGGTCGCCCAGGCACTAAACGAGACGCTAGGGGTCTGTTTCAGGTTTAATTGAGAGTAAACGTAAGTTTAATTAGGTTTTTAAGAACCAGGTAAAATGTTAAAACAGGTGTTTTGACAATTTCCAGCTACATACGACAAACAACAGATTGTCATTTACTTAATTTGAGCTTTGCCAATGCAAATGTCTAATGAAATCCTGATCTTTTAATAATTGTTGCTTCATTCCTGTGTGGAAATAGGTCAACGTGCTCATCTTTCAAGATAGTTTGCATACTTTTAGTCAGTATATCTCTTTTATTTAAGCTTCCATTTTGTTGATTTACTTATATGAGTGATCACAGGTGGCCATGAAGCTTGCTCCTAATAGAGATAAATTTATGGAGGTCATTAGTGGAACTGGTGACATCAATGCAGATATTGAGAAATTTTGCACAACCTTCTCTCCTTTCCTCAAAGAAAATCACGAGTTTCTGGTTTGGTCTTTCACAATTTAAGATTCAGTTGTTTTGCTACTTCGATCTCTTGTGAAATTGCTCAAGAAGCTGCTATTCTTGCAGGCGAGTGTCGGTCTTGATGACATGAAGGCTTCATAGATCAATCTCCATGCTGATTACAACAAAATAAGCATGCCTTATGAAACTCAAGTGCTGCACTGCTGCCGAGGATATACCTGTTTTCCGTAGCCATCTTCCCCTTGAAAAACTATACGAGATGGTAATAATTTGTCAGAGTGGTTGACTATGGCTACTTACACAAAGAATTGACAGTACTCAACAAATTTAGTTTCCAAACTCAGTCCCTTGTTACAGAAAATCTACATAATATGATGTGGAACTCTTGTGCTGTAATTCTCTTGTATGCTACCCAGTATGCAGCTGGAACTTTTATCATAGTTTGGTGTTCTGTTGCCGCAGGATCATCGTGTCACTTGTAGGCTACCCAGTTATAGACCTGTAGCGCAGCCGGCTGCCCACTTTCAACACAGTTGAACGAGAGCGTCCAGAAATCAAAGACAGATACCTAAGAGAGAAACTAAAGAGAAACTGAGTCAACAATGACAATTTAGATAACGGGCTGGTTCGGCTGGTGGAAAAGCCGGCTGGTTTCGGCTGATTCAATAGTGTTCTGTGAGAGAAAATAAGCTGAAACAAGCCGAAACCTGACTTGCAGAACAGGGCCAACATAATCATTTATGTAGAGAAACAAACAGTGAGTGCCTATTTGGATGAATAGGTGAATTCCACACCAAACCAATCTAACACACATAGATTGAGGTGTATACATGAACATCCAAACAAGCCATAATGATATGTTCATCCATTTAGCCACTGTTAATAACTAGTCAACTATTAGCCAGTAACAATTAGCTACTAGTAGCACTAGTGAATCCTGGAACAACCACGGGGGTATATACATAATTTCTGAACAAAATCACAGAATACGAGCACTGGTCACTTAGCTAGCTACGATTAGCACTAGGATTCAAACAGGCCAACACCCATGACCGTTTTACATGAATTTTTTCTGAATAAAGATCACAGAATAATTCACCACAATAGCACTGGTCACTGGAGTATTTACAACTACATTTCCCATAATAAGATTGGACTGTTGCACTACAGGTGCAAGTTATTGGATCCAACTATTCGGCTACACCCGTTCAATCACCAACATAGCATCGTCTGCTATTGTACACAGTGTCATCGGGAACTTTGTGACTATTGGTCGTACATCTGATGTTAAGTAAAACTGTTAAAACTTCAGACAACTTTTCCAAATGTGATACTGACAGACGATGAACAAGCGGAATTTTTCAGTTTCACTTGTGAAGAACACTTCTTTTCTGCGGTTTGATTTTCTTCTGCAGTTGAGTCTGCAGAAAATTAGCAAAATGCACATGAGTAAGCTGAGCACTCATATATATATGAAAAGAACACGTGATATGACTATAAGAACTAACCTTTCCCTTCTCCAAAGCTTCGAAGTCTATCCTGTTCTTCCATGTGCTCTTCCGTAGTTTGATTGGCCGGTTTCCCACATATTTACCTGCATGATTCTTAGTTCTGTAAGTTGCTGTACCTCTGGTAGCCAAAGGATGCATCAAAGGAGCGAGTATTCATACCATTCATCTCCTTCAAGGCAGAAGTAAGATCAGATGCATTAGCAAAACTAACAAAACCATATCCTTTAGTTTTACCAGTCCACTTGTCTCGTATAACCTGGTACAGAAGAGATCAACATTCGCTTGATAAAAAATAGAAGATTAAAACTGCTAGGAAGAGTAGAAAATAAGAACAATGTAACTGTATGGAAAAGTTCAAACTCACCCTGGCCATATTGAAGGATGGAAATTTTGAGAATGCCTTTGCAAGAACATCATCATTCACTTCATTTCCAAGATCACCACAGAACAAACGAAAATCATCTGTGGATGAGAGATCAAGCAATTGTCAATGAGGGTACTTGAAGTATCCCGAAACTAACTGAACTGTCATCAGGAAGACTACAAGGTAGAATCACATTATCAATGCACACTCAAAACTTGAAGTTGTGGCCACTGGGCAGGTGATTGCTAGCAAAACAATTATAGAATATTTAACTATTAAATACTTAAAGAGCTGCATTGACCAAAATGGTGCAAATTTAACAATGCTGACTTTTTTTTTGAAAAAGACATCTATGGCACATCTTAGAAATTGTGGACATACATAAATATTGGTAGGTGGATGGACATCATTGAAACTTAAATCAACCATATGAAGAGGGAAGGAGCAATGAAGAAAGCAGCCAAGACAAAGTTCCTACAGCCAACAAACCAACAATTGACAGAACAAGCATGCCACCAGTCTTATATGACTCTTCACTGGCCAATATGGCAAACTAAGTAATGGAGGGAACATAGCAGTAGGGGTGTGCGCTTGTTAATGCACGAAGACACTGAAACCCTACACATATGTTCGCATCAAACATCACTAGAAGAATATGGTATTTCATATAACAGCATAAGCATGTCTAAGATTAATAAAGGCACATGAAACAATATCGAATTACATGTGACAAATCTGGTAAGCATAGGAATTAGGTAATTTGAAAAATGTTTAGTAATCATCGCAAGCCCACCTAAATCCCGTGTGGCAATCTGTTGGGCTACACATCACATCCTTGAGCACCTTTAGAGAAAGGAAAAAGAGCAATTCGTTTCAGATCAAAGCATAATAGATAGAGCATTAGATCTTGCCTGTGAGACTGACATTTTCTCATGGTTGTTGTCTGCAAGATAATGGACAATAAGAGCTAAAAAACCGCCACATTGCCAGGTTAAGGATCCCATAACCACAGAATTGGAGCATTTGAGAAACATTGTGAAAAAAAAGACAATAGAGAATTAGATATCTTACTTTCAGGCCAATCAGCCAAGGTAGGGTCCTCCCAACTTTGCCCAGCTGCCTTTCGAGGCACTCCTTTTTTTGTGGCTTCAACCTTCTTGTCTTTCTCACTATTTGCAATAGCAGCCTTAACAGTAGCTAGAGCTTCAGGAGTAATAATGTTCGAGTCCTTTTGGAACAACTGTTGGGCCCGGAAGACAAAAAAAAGGCAAATCACTAAAAATTTTCAGCATAAACCATATTTCAAATAGACTTACAGCATAAACATAAACAAAGGAATATAAAGGATACAACGATACTTGTAGATGTAAGATCTTATGAAGCAATGGTATAATGCACTTCTACTGAACCAAAACTTGCAGCTTTAACTTGTAGTGTCAACAGGGAAAGGATATCACATGACAATAGCTATTTCTCTTGGAGCAAAGACAGTAAGTGAAACCAAAACTGCAACTCTCATTTCATTCCGATGTGATGTGAATGGTTCTTGAAAAAGAATCAGCACTAAGACACAGATGCTTGTTTTGCATACCTAAGTTATCTAGCACAAATAGTTTTATAAAGACCTCATGGCCTAAGAGCTACATAACACAGGGACCGCATCGTTAAGAATTGCATCACGAATCAATTGTTCAGTTTCCATCGAACATTTTGCATCTAGATCTTGCAAGACAATAAAAAGTTTCCTCTGAAAGTCTACAATGAATTAGAGAGATGTCTGAATTAGGATGGATCTTTGTCAGAATCATCGCTATCAAAGGTAGGGCCTACATATATAGTGGCATAACCATCACTAATCACATGATTTTATTATGTCCTAGGTGTCTAACCAAGCAGACAAGATAGAAGACAGGAGTATTAATAGAATGGCCACATCAAGAAAACACAAAAGTGCAAAGAGTGCTTTCTTCTCCCCAACCCGCGGAGACAGAACCCGTCTAGCTAGATTGTCCCCCATCGGCAAATCCACAATCACATTTACTTCCGCATATACCCAAATAAATTACCAAAAACATAGCCCTTGAAACTCTAATCGTAAGGTGCAGCTCGCTTATGGCTATATACCTGCTGGATTTGGGGCATGGGGTAGATGGCGTTGTACGCAGGCACCGGCGCCACCGCCGGCGCGGCTGCGGTCCCCGCTGGCCATGCGGCATACTGCGCGTTCTGGAGGTGGAAGGGCACGGGGAAGTAGGACGGGGCCGTGGCCGCGGCCGCCGCCGCAGCGGGGTAGGTGAACTGCGCGGCCGCGGAGGCCGGCGAAATGGACTGCGTCGACATGTGGCGGCGTCGGGGTCGGTCGAGGGGGACGGAGACGCGTCTGTAGTCTGAACTCTGGAGAGACCGGATCGCTGGCAGAGCACTGGGCTGGCTACGGCGCTGGACGGTGGCGTGGGGTTGAGGTGCTCGTCGGTTCGGCCGTGTGGTGTGAGGTTGCGGTTGGGAGTGTTCCGGGAGAGGCTTGTGTCGATGAACCGTGTGAGACCGAATGGTGTGGAATGCTCTGGAAGCGTCTGGCGCGTGCGCGTCGTGCTTGGGAGAAGAAGGCTGAGACTCGCGGGGCGGGGACCGGGCATCTGGGCTGACCCATTGTTGCGGCTGTGGGCCGAAGCAGAAATGAGTTGCGCACCCGTTGGGCCTGTGAGAAGCCGCGCAGTGTCGTAGGCCGTTTCTGTGCGGAAATGGCCGTTCCAAGGCAGATGTGGCCTGTGGGCATGTGGCAGTACGGGGACCATTTTTGGACGCAAGATCCGTGCAAATCCAGGCGTGTTGGCTAGCTCTAGGTCCAGGGGCCCAGCCCAGGCTCGCCGTGTCATCCGATCCAGTCCAAGGTTATGCATAGTAGCAGCCGCCTGTGCGCAGATCATAGCATGTTCTCAGTTGGATTGGATGAACAATTTGACAAGTAGGAATCTTGTAAGTTGTGTGCCGGTTTTGGAGGCTTCCCTGCGCACAACCCCCTGTGACTAATTGTCCGCAGGCTACTGCTGATGACATCCACTAACCACTGTTTGTATAAAATCATGTTCGTTACTCGTGGTGGGCGGGGGTGTCACTGCATCTGCATGCATCTACAGCTCACATGAACATTGTTGGGAAAATTGGTCCAAGCAGAGTAAGCTAGAAGCGGAGCCGCCGCTTGGGCGAAGGCTCGACATAGGTGGGCCCAAGCATAATTAGGGTTTTATAAGTAGCGTTCAACTAACTCTCTCCTTTACATAGGGTTTGATTCCCCTTTTATATGGCATTATTCATAGGAATACCATTTTACATTTTTGCCCTATGCCAGCTAAAGCATATCCCCCAGAATATGCCCGTACAAGTGTATTCCTCCAGGGTCATCTTGAGTCTTCTCTCTTGCCAACCGCCTTGCTCTATGGGCCTTATCCCCCGTCCACTGGAGGTCCATCTACTGTTCAGGATATCTGCGTCATGGAAGACCCCTCTTCGATCGGTGGAGGCCTATCGCGTCCACTGCCTTGTGAGTCTCCCATCCGCCTTCGCCTGGGCGACCATATCCTCTTTGCCTTGCGCCGAGCCTGTGCCACTCGAGGCCTTCGCCGCCACCCTTGTGTCTTCGCCCCAAGTGTCGCACCAGAACCGGCGCCTCCCGGGACCTTCGCCATTACCCTTGGACCTTCGCCTGTCCAGGGGGCACTGGCGAAGGCGTCCTGCATGATCCCTGCAAACAGTTTCTCATGTGATGCATCGTTAGTCTTTTCTGGTTAGAGTGGTGCTTAACCTCCGCGGCTCATATATTTGTGTCCCAACAAACACATTGCCTAATAAGTTTTTTTGCTTCAAGTTATTGAGAATGATACTTTTATTATTGAAATTAAAGACCAGGTAAAGTGCTTGAGTAGTTGAGTGCAGTGTATATATATCATGCGTGTTTCTGCTAGGTTTAACTTTTGGCGTTAAAAGGAAGAAACAAGACGAGCGTATTACGTCCTGAAGCTTGATATGCATGCAGCAGCTGTCCGGCCGTCTCATGATCGATCTGCGGCCTTCTTCCAACCATAATAAACTACGTGCTGTACTATAGCAGTATAGCTAAAGATGTTCCTTGGACAGTACGCATGTGTTTTCCTAGACAATGATCTTATTATGTGATTATTATGTGGATTGTGCATTCGCAACTCATCAGCCATGGCCCGCGTAATAAGTAATTAAACTGAACTGAGATGTACCCGCGCGCACGCACTCGTTGCATACTGTGTCTACTGTAATTATACCGCATGCAGCACGGGAAATGTTGCCGTTACGGCTTGCGATTGCGCCACACGCGAACTCGAATGCGATGTCTGATCACCGATCCAAAAGCATATGTGTATGTGTATGCACCAGCTCATTTGCAATGGGCCAAACATCCGCTTTCAAAAAAAAGAAAGTCCCAAGTGGCCATGGGCCCTTTGGCGCTATATATGTATGCCAACTTGCCAAGACATAGGGGAAGTGTGGTACGGTGTCACAAGATAACTGCTCGATCGTAGTTGATTACGTGCAGCTATATATGCTTTGCATCTGGACGTACTTTCAACAAGTTAATTAAGGATATCCGTTAGGATCAAGTTGTGGGAAGATAGCAATAATTCCCAGACGCCACAGTGGGGCTGGGGCACCGTACCGCAGAAGATCCTTCGTCCCGTGAACACAATCCCCCACCCACAGTGACGACGATCGACATATGCACATCATGGGTAGTACATTTCTCAAGATATACGTGTATATTGATCCAGCAACTTGGTCACAGGGAAAGTACTTGCCTGTCTAAAAACAAACGCATGCAGTTTCGTCCCAAGATACATGCACTTGCCCTCGACGGCATGAGATCTATTGACAATTAAAGCCAGTTGCTCTGGCTGTGCACTTTGCACCCTGCCGGTCAGAGTTGAAACCTCTTTGGGGCGGATTTGTTGGTCGGAGGAGGTGCAGTTTATCTGTGCGTCGAAAAAAATCCCCTTATCTGCCCCACGCAAAAGCACAGGCCTAAGGTCAGCCCAGTCTCACGGGAGCTACAGTGCCGCTGTGTATGGATAGAGCAGAGGTTCGAAGGTTTTCTCGACTTGCGTGAAAAGTTCTTCTTCTTAAACACAATTTTCGGGGGCTGTCGACTTCAGAAATAACGATATAATGGAGACAAATATTCAGACATTGGCACTTGAGTATACACCAACGTTGTTTCCTCCTGCGGGGATAGATATATTCATATATAAATAATGCTCCTACATATATAGATATATTTACAAATTGATCGAAGATCGACGTACGTGGATCTTATTTATTGGCACGACGCTAGCTAAGACGCAATTAGCGCGATCGAATCCGTCTTGCCCTGTCACAAGATCGCCTACTTTGTCGCGCAAAGCCGGCTCGGATTCTAGTAGCTAGCTAGTAAAATTTCCCGCGCTTCTCGTCCTCATCAACTTGCTTTTTTTTTTTAAAAAAAGAAATCTACTTGCATTTGCATCTGATGAGACCTCGGCATAGTAACCGCTCTGTCCTAATCGGTCGCGAGACAACGTACGCACGCACGCGTGGTGGCACCTCGCTAGCTTAGCTCCTCGCGCGCGCTCACCATCTCATCTTCTCGGCCAGCGTGTTTGCTCCATCAGCTGGCTGATGATGGCATATTGGCACCAGTGACGCCTAGCTAGCTCGACTGAACCGGGCCCGGCTGGGTCACGCGCGCATCTATCCCGTTGCGGCTGCGAGAAGGATCGGAGGATGCACGCATGGCCATGGACACGGCGGAGAAGACGAACGAACTTCCTCGATAAGGAATCGTTCATATAACAGGCGGTTAATCAGTCAAGAGAGCGAGATTCAGGTTTCATGATTACAGGAGAGGCGACGTACGATTCACAAGCTAGATTAGGCTGTGTTTAGTTGCACGTGTAAAGTTTTTGGAAGCACAGTAACACTTTCGTTTGTATTTGTCAATTAGTGTCCAATCATAGGCTAATTAGGTTCGAAAGATTCGTCTCGTGATTTACAACTAAACTGTGTAATTATTTATTTTTTTATTTATATTTAATGCTCTATGCATGCGTTAAAAATTTGATGTGACGAGAAATCTCATAATTTTTTTTTGAGGTTTGAAGTAACTAAACAAACAGGGCCTTAACGCAGCTTGTTGCCGCAACAACAAATCCATGTCCATCTGTCACCAGTCCCCTGTCTGTCACAACTCACAACTCACACGTCGTCGCCGGCCGATTGGTAGCCCAAAGCCTACGCAGCAGTCGGCAGCATGGCGCTTTTGCACAGTCGGTGCTTGTAGCTAGGAGTAGCTAGCTAGGCCACTCCCTTTTCAGTGACAGTGAGCTGCTGGTGTACATATTTAATGCCCTGTTTGGCTAGGCTTATGCTTGTACTTTAATCATGCTCCTGATGATCAACTGTTCCGTTGTTACACACTATGGCAGGATAACATGAGAAGCGACATCACTGCCTACCGGTGCTGCTAATTAATTCATCAGGCCGTCGTGTTGAACTTTTAACGGAAAGAAAATCCATGCCGTATCCAGATCCACAAACAGCGCCGAGGAGCGGAGCCAAACAAACAGGGCGCAAGCCACGGGCACTCAGGAGTCAGGACCAGGCCGACGGCACTCTGATGCGCAAATCGTGGCTCGTGGGCTGTAGCAGACCGTTTCCAGGAGAGCAGATCGGGCAGCATGTCGTGACATGGAAGCTGCTGATCGATAGCCATACATGCACACTATTAGAGAATATTTGGCTGAGATGGGAGGCCACCATCGGCCGCACGAGGGACCGCCGCGTTACGTCGCTGCTGCATCTGCGATCGAGCACCGTGACGGTGATGAAACCGTTGAACCGGCAGCGTCACTGCGCCGGTCTTGCATTGCCGAGTCGCTGATGACGGCACGTTTGTTTCAGCTTTTTTTTTTTCTTTCTTTCTTTCTTTCTTTTTGCTGACTCCTATAGCTGTTTGAAGTTAGAAACTGAACAAACAACCTAACTGTCAAGCTGGCTTTTGAAAAACCTGCAAAATTAGCTTATGAGAAAGTTAACTAAAAGTTGAAAAATATGTTTTGAGGATTACAAAAGACAATCACCCTGTTCACTTATGCTAATTTATTATGAGAGAAAAACACTATTCGTTGGCTGAGAAGTAATTCAAACGAACAGGGTGAATAGGTGAATAGCAAAAAATACAAAGCCAAAAAGTTAGCTTTTGAGCCCAAAAGGACAAAGGGCCATGCTAGCGTACGGACGCCTGCGCACCCGCGTGCTGCTACGCTTGCTGGCTTGTTGCGCTTGTCCGCGTGCTTCATGCCCCGTGCCTCCTGGTGCTGCTGGGTTCGCACATGCTGCTGCTGTGTATGCGCTTGCTGGCTTGCTGCGCCCTGAGTGTAGCAGCATGCGCCTGCTGGCTTGCTGCGCTCTGAGTGTGCTGCTGCTACTGTGCCTGCCGGCGTGCTTCGCGCCACACACCTGCTGCTACTGCCGTGCCTGGATGGGAGAGCATGTGTGTGGGGCAGGCGAAAAGGTAGGAATAGTTTCCGCATTCAATGACCTTACCTAACCGCTCCCTCAAAACTCGCAGGTAAGGGCACGTGAGATACCTCGTGAGATCAACATTAGAAACAAGACTCTAGTACCACTTGAAACTCATATTTGAGAAGTCAAGTATGTTCAATTCATTATTTAGCTTTCAAAACCTCTTTGATGCCCACACTCTCAATTGAAATGTCTCCTTTTTATTGATAGTCTCTTATGAAATGATGGCGGACATCGACGTGCTTTATTCTTGCATGTATAACTGGGTTATTGGTGAGCTTCAAGGCACTCTCATTTTCATATAGCAACGGGACTTGTTTAAACTTGATTCCAAAATCATCCAAAGTAGCCTTCATCTAAAATAATTATGCACAACAACTACCGGTCAAAATGTACTTCGCTTTGGTGGTTAAAAGTGCAATAATATTTTGCTTCTTTGATGACCAAGACACAAGTGATCTTTCCAAATAGTTGGCACGTGCCCGATGTGCTCTTTCTATCCACCTTGCAACCCGCATAATCGGTCGAATATCCAACTAACTCAAATCTTGACCCCTTGGGATACCACAAACCAACATTTTGTGTATGTTTTAAATACTTCAATATTTTCTTTGTAGCCTTCAAATGACTTTCTCTTGATGAGACTTGAAATCTTGCACACATCATACACTAAACATGACATTCGACATTGATGCGGTCACATAGAGTAGACTTCCAATCATTGACCGATACAACTTTTGATCCACCATATTGTCACTAGCATCACTATCCAAGTTACCACTTGTCCCTATAGGTGTACTAATAGGTTTGGTTTCATCCATTCCAAACTTCTTAAGCATGTCCTTGAACCTTGATGTACTTGCCTTGACTCACAAATGTGCTATTCTTCGTTTGCTTGATTTGAAGACCAACGAAGTAATTAAGCTCTCCAATCATAGACATCTCAAACTCATTAGCCATCATGTTTCCAAACTCCTCACAAAAATCTTGATTGGTTGAACTAAAGATGATGTCATCAATATATATTTGTAACACAAACAAGTCTTTGACAATCTTTTTGGTGAAGAGAGTGGTGTCAACCTTGCCCATCTTGAATCCATTAGAGAGTAGGAAATCTCTCAACCTCTCATACCATGCTCTTGGTGCACGGCACGAGGCGGTTCCGTTCCTAGTGGAAGCGTCCAGTCTTTTTAATAATAGGCCAGTCAGACGTGATGGGTCAATTCATCTTGGTTAGCTAGTTCAGCTTGGTTAATGTACTGGAAAAATGAGGACAGTTTATGCATGGCCAAATGAAAAGCATGTAATCTTTATAATATATGTCATATCTCCTAACCTCAAGAGCAATACTGTCACAGAACCTCCTAATTATGATGGCCCACAAGTACACGTCATTGTCATAATGACCTCTGACATTCGTACTTATGTTCACCATAACATAAAAGGCCTGTTTTCCTCCGAACAGGATCCAATCACAGGAGTATTGCAATATTACAACAGTTTATTCAAAATATTCAACAGAGTAAAGTAGCGGAAGTCTTACAATAACTTAGGTTACAAACCAGTTTTTCAAATCTTAAACCTTATGTAACATTTTATAAACCATTAGTAGAGAAGTATCGTAGTAACTTTATTACATCACACAAGCGAGATGCCTTGTCCAAAGGCCACACAGTCTACTCGTCGTCGCTTTCTTCAACCACGACGGTCATGCAACAAGGCTCGAAGCAGACTTGTTCATGAACCGCACCTGCAACAAGGGGTTCAACAAACCCTGAGTACGAGAGTACTCAACAAGACTTACCCGACTAAGACAAAGACTCCAAGGGCATGCTAGCTTTAGGGAATCAAGGTACGGGTAATCCAGAATCAAAGTTTTCTTTTGCGGAAAAGCTTACTAAGGTAAGTCCTTATCTTCAACATTTTACTTTTACCATTGATGGTTCATTAACCAAATCTAGGTGATCCTAATCTAGATCAAAGTAATTATCATCAAATCCTTTCTCATTCTTTCTTTCATTCCAGTTCTTAACTACGATGCAAGTCAGGTGATCAAGTCTCCATAACCGAGGAGCAACGACGATTCGAACCGATTATACCCAGCTGGGGATCCCTAACCTCAAGACATATGTAGAACCGAATCTTGCATATATCAACCCTCATTTAGATCTCCCAAAACCAGAACGTGTCCATCGCCACCCGAGAGTACAGTACTCCTCGAACCCGGCCCGATTCTAGCCCCGAGGGTACACGCTACTCCCGCCATCTCTCCACTCCCAGTGCGAGGTTAGACGTTCTCGTAATGGAATCACCAACATTTTGGGCTTACCCAAGGCATGAGGCTAGTTGCAAAGTCTCGAACACAACAGGCTTACAACGAACGGACCTTAATTGACAAGGCGGAAACACTACATTGAGACTCCTTTCCCAATGCATGTTAGCAGTGGCCAAACCACCCGCCCGATCTTTCAAATTTATTCCTGTATTTCAATATTCATTCAATATGCCGTCATGGCTATATAAACATTTCATTTAAAAGCTTAACTTCTAAGCATAGCGAAGCATACTACGCATTTTCCGTAAAACAGGTATCAAGGTTGATATCGCAATAATCAAGGATGACAATGCAGCAATTAGGTTATCACTCAACTCCTAATTACTTAATGCAATAAACCATAATACAATTAATAAAACATTTGTAAAATATCAAGGTAGGGTTTAAATGCACCGGGGCTTGCCTTGCTCTGACACGACGACTGACTTAGACTCGGAGACTCCAACGTCTGGTCCGGAACCCACCGATGATCGCTCTTCTCCGGAGACCTGCTCGACGACTTCGGCTTCCTCGAAAGCGGTGACTACATGAGTACATAACATGCTTTAACATGATGCTCAATGATAAATATGATGCTTGATGATAACATGCCACGATTTACGATTTGAGTACAACTCCCCTCACGGTACAATCGTAAACAGAAAACCTACTAACTAGTAGCGACGATTTCCCGCGATACCAGCTTTTAACCTAACAAGTTACTAACGAGCTCAATCATGAAATTAAGGTGCCAGAGATCACAAAAGGGTAGTGACCTAAGGACATCACTCAATCAAAAGGCACACAACACTTAAAGTTCTCAAATTAACATTTATTTACTATTCAAATAATTAGGGCATAATTAGAAGTTGATCAAACTTTATCTAAACAAACTCAAACTTTTTCTATGAGTTAAGAATGATTTATAACAATGTCATAATAAATTTCATAATTTTTGGATAAATAAATTAATTATTAAAATTCCTGGAAGTTGCATTTAATCTTTAATGGAACCAATTAATTCTACTGCCCAAAGTATTCAAATTCATGATTTAACATTTTTCCTAGATAGTTTATACATTGAGAAGCTTACACAAAAATTTTCATGAATTTTGGAACTCTACACAATTTTTAATGAAATAAACAAATAATAACACTATTCATTTATTTGAAAAAGAAAAACAAAAACGAAATCGGGCCGATTCTTCTTTTTCCCCGCGGTCCGGCCCAACCAGACGGCCCGCTCACTCGCGCCCGCGCCCGCACGCGCGTTCGGCCCAGCAAGCGGCCCAGCCCAGCGCCGGCCTGCCTCGCGCCCGCGCGCGTCGGCCTCCCTCTCTCTCTCGCTGACATCGTGACCCCACCTGTCATCCCTCACCTCCGTCTCCCTCTCGCTCTCCCGCGCGCTCGCTCGCTTCCCCGCGGTGGCCGGCCGGTGACCGGTGCTTCGGTCGACAATTGAACCCTACCAGCACCATCTACATCTCCACGCAATTCCATTTTGCTCGGTAGCGCCATGGTTTAGGCCCTAGTGACCCGCGAGCGACAGCGATGGCGGCACGGTGGTGACGGGAACAGCACACCGGCGACTACAAAGCGGTAGAGACTAAATTGAAGGGTCGGGAAGCATCAGTGGCTCACCGTGGTTGCAGTGAAGCTCTCGGTGGCGACGGGAAGCGGCTGGAGTGGCCTGGCCATGGGAAGGCGAGGTTGGCGACCAGTCGCCGGAGGCGAGCACGGGAACAGGCGGTGCGGGAGCTCGGGTGCGAAAACGGTGAACGCAAGCGGTCCACAAGATGCGCGAGGCCGAGGCGGAGCTAGTGGTGCAGTTGGCGTGGCCTGATACGGCTTGGTGGCGGCAGCGGCGAGCGGCGGAGCTGCGGTGCCGGCGGTGGCGAAAACGGTGAACGTCACTGTGAACTTCGGTATATATAGAAGGAGATCGCGTCTACAGAGCAGCACTGCTGTCCCATCACGCTGGCGATCCTGGCGCACGCGAGAAGGCCGTGGAAGCGGCCACGGCGGCGATCGGCCGGCGCCCATACCGGCCGGTGGCCGTCGGTGATTGGCGTAGCACTGTAGCTCTCCCCCCCAAACTCTGAAATTCAAACTGATTTTTCAAATTACTTTCAAATTTGTATAACAACTTGAAAATCTTCCAATGTATGAAATCTTCAGATTTTCAAGATCTACAAGTTTGATATTGAACACTTTTTCAAATTCTCACTGGATTTTGAAATTTGAGTTTAAATTCAAAAAGGGACACATTTTGCAGATTTGGTAATTTAGAAATTACTTTTGATTTTATATTGAAACTTCAAAATCTCCAAACATCAAAGTTGTATATCTTGACCAGACCTACAACTTTGCTGTTCAAAACTTTTTCAAATTCTGCCTCCATTTTGAAATCTTAGTTTGGGGACAAAAATGAATTAAATCTGAAATTTGTTTATTTTCAAAATTACTCCACATTTTACACTAAAACTTTGAAAACTCAAAACACAAAAGTTGTAGCCCTTGAAAAGTTCTACAAACTTGGTTTTGAACTTTTTCCCAAATTTTGCTTAGATTTTGAATTATTTCAAAAGGGGTAAAACAGGGTTTTGAAATTTAGGGTTTTCGGAGGGATTTCAAATTGGAATTTGTTGCTACTTTGATTTGTGATTACTTAGTGATCAAAACCTCACCCAAGGGCATCATTTGGACCAACATGACATGGTTGACCAAATGTCACTCTTGGTTGACCAATTTACTTTTGAAATTCTTTTACATTTTTCCCCAAATTTGAATTCGAATTCGAATCGGAAAACTCGCGACAAGTTTTGGGACTCCAATTCAAACTCAAATTTGGAGCTTCATTTTAGATGTTTTACTTGAGCTCATACCCTACATTTGACACTAGTGTGCAACACAGTCGCGCACTTCAAATTACGCAGGGCATGGACTAAGTATTTGCGGTGGTATTCGAAATTAGGGTTTTCGGTTTCGGAGCACACCACTGAGAAACACATTCAACCTAGATAAGTAAACTTGTTTTAGTTGATGCATAACAAGGTTAACCTAACAGGGATGATTAGCAATGCATTAAGATGACATGGCAGATTAATTAGCACTATAACACCCGGGGTGTTACAGCCCTTCCCCCTTAAAGAAATCTCGTCCCGAGATTTAGAGCCTTGAGTTAAGTAATGGAAAAAGGAAACGTGTCAAGCAACCACGTCCAAGACTTGTCTACAAAACAGGTAGGGGTTTTCTGCATTACAAAGATTTTAAAAGGATAGGTTACAGTTTAAAGAAGAAATTGCAACCTAGATAGAAGCAAAGAACTCCGGGAAATTTTCCAACAGGTAATCTTCCGATTCCCAGGTGGCTTCCTCTTCTGAATGTTGATTCCATTGTATCCTGTACCATTTAGTTGTTCTACTTCGGGTAACACGATCTTTTTGATCCAAAACTCGGACAGGATATTCAGAATATGTCAAATCCGGCTCAAGTTCAACTCCCTCAACATCAACCACTTGATCATGTACTTGCAGACACTTCTTCATTTGTGATACATGAAATACATTGTGCACGGCTGACAGTTGTTCAGGCAACTTTAACTTATATGCCACCTTTCCACATTGTTGAAGGATTTGAAAAGGACCAATATAACGTGGTGCGAGTTTGCCTTTGACTCCAAATCTGCTAACTCCTTTCATGGGTGATACTTTTAAATAAACATAATCCCCTGCTTGGAATACCAAAGGTCTACGCCTTTTATCAGCATAACTCTTTTGTCTGGACTGAGCAACTTTCAAATTATTCTGGATCTGTCTAACTTTTTCTTCTGTTTGTTTCACAAGATCAACACCGAAAAACCATCTTTCTCCCGGTTCTGACCAATTCAAGGGAGTTCTGCACCTGCGGCCATACAACGCTTCAAACGGTGCCATTTTTATACTCTCTTGATAACTATTATTATAGGAGAATTCTGCTAAAGGTAACCACTCGTCCCAAGTGTCTGAATAATTAAGTGCACATGACCTTAACATGTCTTCTAGAATTTGGTTGACCCTTTCAGTTTGACCACTTGTCTGTGGATGATAAGCGGTACTGTGCAAAAGTTTTGTACCCAAGGACTCATGTAAGTGCCTCCAAAATTTGTTGACAAACTGCGTACCTCTATCAGATACAATGGTCTTTGGTACCCCATGAAGGCTCAGGATTCGTGCAATATATATTCTTGCATAAGTTATAGCAGAATAATCCACCTTAACTGGAATAAAATGAGATGACTTTGTCAGTCGGTCCACAATGACCCATATTGAATCAAAGCCTCTGGAGGTCTTGGGTAACTCAGTAATGAAATCCATACTGATATCTTCCCATTTCCAGGACGGAATAGGCAAGGGTTGTAACATTCCTACCGACTTCAAGTGTACTGCCTTCACTTTACAACAAGTGTCACATCTGGCAACATACTTGGCGATCTCAATCTTCATTTTGGTCCACCAGAATCTCTGTTTCAAATCTTGATACATCTTATTACTCCCTGGATGGATAGAAAACCTTGTACTATGTGCTTCATCAAGGATGAGCTGACGTAACTCTGAAATCTTTGGGACCACTAGCCGGTTCTTAAACCACAGCACATCTGCATCATCAATACTGAAATCTGTCTGTTGACCAGTTCTAACTTTTTCCTTGATATGAGCTATTCCAGAATTTGTTCTCTGAGCAGATACAATCTGATCTTTGATTGTTGATTCTACTGTGACATTAGTCAACTGACCTTGTTGAATTATTTCAATATTCAACTTTTCCAATTCATAACACAAACTGTAATCCATTGGCTTCACAGTCATACAATTGCAATGATTCTTTCTACTGAGTGCATCAGCAACAACATTTGCTTTTCCAGGGTGATAGTGTACTTCCAAATCATAATCCTTTATCAATTTAAGCCACCTTCTTTGCCTCATATTCAATTCTGACTGAGTAAAGATATACTTTAAACTCTTGTGATCTGTATACATGTGGCAAGTATTGCCTAACAAGTAATGACGCCAGATTTTTAATGCATGAACCACAGCTGCTAGTTCAAGATCATGTGTCGGATAATGTTCTTCATGGCGCTTCAACTGTCTCGAGGCATAAGCAATGACTCTGCCTTCTTGCATCAATACACAACCAAGGCCAATACCCGAGGCATCACAGTAAACATCAAATGGCTTTTCTATATCTGGCTGTGCCAAAACTGGAGCAGTTGTCAATGATTTCTTTAAAATTCTAAAAGCTTTCTCACATTCTGGAGACCATATGAACTTAGTTTGATTCTTCAACAACTCTGTGATTGGCTTGGCTACCTTTGAAAAGTCAGGTATGAATCGACGGTAATAACCCGCCATTCCTAGAAAACTTCGGACTTCATGAACTGAGATTGGTGGTTTCCAATTCAGAATATCTTTCACCTTGCCAGGATCTACTGCTACTCCTTCGGCTGACAACACATGGCCTAAGAATTGCACTTCTCTTAACCAAAACTCACATTTACTGAACTTGGCATACAGTTGATGATCTCTCAGATGATTCAGAACAACTCTGAGATGCTCAACATGCTCTTCTTTACTTTTGGAGTATACCAGAATATCATCAATAAAAACAACCACAAACTTGTCAAGCTCTGGCATGAAAACTGAGTTCATCAGATACATGAAATGTGCCGGTGCATTGGTGAGACCAAAAGACATAATAGGTACTCATACAGTCCATATCTGGTGGTGAATGCAGTCTTTGGGATATCTTCAGGTCGAATCTTAATTTGATGGTACCCTGATCGAAGATCGATCTTTGAAAATACCTTTGCCCCCGCAAGCTGATCAAAGAGTAGATCAATGCGCGGCAACGGATATTTATTCTTAATGGTTACTTCATTCAGCGGTCGATAATCAACACACATCCTTAAAGTTTGATCTTTCTTCTTTACAAACAAAGCTGGACATCCCCATGGTGAGGAACTGGGTCTAATAAAACCTTTGTCACGTAACTCTTGCAGTTGATCCTTGAGTTCTGCCAATTCATTGGGTGACATTCTGTAAGCTCTCCGGGATATTGGGGCAGTACCCGGTTTTAACTCAATCACAAACTCTACATCTCTGTCTGGTGGCAGACCTGGTAGATCATCTGGAAACACATCTGGAAATTCATAGACTACTGGTATATCATAAATCTCTTGTACTGAAGTTGCACATAACCTTTCAACTGTTCTCTTTGGGATAGGAAGTTGGATAAGAAGATGAGATTTATTATCTGGCAGGTTCAACCTTATAGTTCTATGTAGTGCATCTATAAGGGCTCCTCTTTGGTACATCCAATTCATACCTAGGATTACATCTATATCCTGTTTCTGTAATATTATCATTGAGGTAGGAAATATATGCCCACCTAACTCTATAGGTACGTCACGTACCATCTCCTTAGTACACAGTCGTCCCCTAGGCGACTGGATAAAGAAATCTTCTTGCGTTCCCATAATTGGAAGGTCATGCTTAACAACAAAGGTGCGATTTATGAATGTATGCGATGCACCTGAATCAAATAACAGTACGGCTGGATGATTAGCAACAGGGAACATACCCATCATAACAGGTTCTCCCTCTGGGATTGCACTTGCTTGAGTATAGAATACACGTTCGGTCTTCTTCTTCTCACCCTTACCCCTCTGAACATTCAAATTATTGTTCTTGCTCTGAGGTGGTTGCTGTTGTGGTACGGGAGCTCTGGGATAATTGGGATTGTACTGCCTTGGATACGGGCAGTCCTTGGAAAAGTGGCCTGGCTTTCCACAATTGTAGCAGGGAAAGTTATGGGTGGCTGGAGTCTGGTTTCGAATACCAGGGGCATTCGCCTGTTGTGTAAACTGCGGGGTTGCGGCAGGACGGAAAAACATCTGCGGCTGAGCTTGGTATTGCGGTGGACGATAAGTTGGGCGGAAATGGTTCTGAGGGTGGTAAATAAACTTCTGGCGCTTCTTAATGCCGCAGACGGGCTTGAAAACACTGGCTTCTTCTTCTTCGACTCTTTGTGCAGTCGGGACTTCTCTTCTGACGCAATAGCCACATTGACTATCTCATGGTAAGTGGCATTATAGCAGGTGACTAATGCTTCCTGGATTCTGGTACTCAAACCCCTCATGAAACAGCTTTTCTTCTTCGCATCGGTGTTCACATATTCCGCTGCATACTGGGACAGATGATTGAATTTACCCACATACTGTAGGACTGTCTGGTTTCCTTGCTTCAGCGAGAGAAACTCCTCTAGCTTCATGGCCATGACACCGTCTGGGATATAATGTGCTCTGAAGGCTTCACGAAACTCCTGCCAAGTGACACGGTGGCCAGCAGGCCGTGCGGCGACCAGATTCGCCCACCACGCCCCTGCGGCACCTCTAAGCTGCTGCGCTGCAAACACGGGCTTCTGGTGCTCCGTGCACTGTAACAGTTCAAACTTCTGCTCCATGGTACGGAGCCAGTCATCCACCTCTAGCGGCTCATCTGCCTTTGAGAACACTGGTGGACGGGTATCGGTGAAATCCACATAAGTGGTTTCCCCTCCATTGTTACGGCCTCTACGACCCTGATTTCCATTCTGATTCTGATTCTGATTCTGATTCTGAGCCAACAGGGTAGTGGCATTAACCAGTGCGGCAATAGCTTCTGCCAAGGTGGGTGGAAAAGGTGGGGGATTCGGAGTATTGTCCCCTTCCTGGGAAGTTCCAGTACCGTCCATCTGTTGTACACAAACCATATTTATTTACATCGCTTTATTGAATTAAAAAGCAGTTAGCACAGTACTTGTATACACCCAAGCTTATCTTACATTATTTCATTACAAACTTGCTCGCAAGCAAGAAACTACCCACTAAGGTTCTTAGAAAGCAGGAAAGACTACTATATTACATAGCCATACAGGTTGACACTTCACTCCTCATCATCATCACTGATCACGATCACTCCATCCTCAACCTCTGGAGCACTTGCACCAGTGACATGACTTGCATCATCCCCACTTTCCATCATGGGTTCATCTTCATTCGGATCTTCTTCATTGTCCTCTCCACCAGGAACAACCACGGCACCGACATCATCTTCTACTGCCTGGGGCTGATGATTTTGATCCATCAGATCATTTAGCCTATGGACTTCCTCATGCAGAACTGTATTGTACTGCTCCAGGTGTGTCACATAAAGCTCCAACTCACGAACATGAGCCCTGGCTTCTGTCTCCTTTTCCAGAGACTCGTTCTGGAACTGTTTCCAAAAACGCATGTTGCGCTTCAGTCGCTCCACTTCTGATGTAAGCCTTGCAACCTCTGATTCCGAATCCGGGTTTGGATTACGGCTACTGCTTGCTCCATCACCTCTGGCAGCCAACTGATGACGCGGCACTCCTTGCGGTCCACTTTTCTTGCGAGGAGTTGTCTTCACACGTGCCATCCTAAAGCAAGATAGAATTAGGACGATGAGAACAGATAGGGGGATCTGAAGGTTAGCATGAATAGGATTGAACCTTACTTAACCCAAACCACTTTAAAAGGGAAGGTAACTTAAGCAGGTTAATTAAACATGATGCATGCACCGTACTTATGATCTAACAGAAAGATTAAGTAACACATGCAATCTTTATAATATAGGGCACTATACATGATACTTCACTACAAAGCTTTCAAATATGAGCTAAGGAAACTATAGAATAGATTAAGATAAGCAAAAGCAATTTGGACCAAAATATCAATATTAAGTTTATTTGACCCAAAACATTTTGAAGTTTTTCAAAGTAATACTACAATAACTCGAGTGATTATGCTCTGGTACCAGCTGTCACAGAACCTCCTAATTATGATGGCCCACAAGTACACGTCATTGCCATAATGACCTCTGACATTCGTACTTATGTTCACCATAACATAAAAGGCCTGCTTTCCTCCGAACAGGATCCAATCACAGGAGTATTGCAATATTACAACAGTTTATTCAAAATATTCAACAGAGTAAAGTAGCGGAAGTCTTACAATAACTTAGGTTACAAACCAGTTTTTCAAATCTTAAACCTTATGTAACATTATTACAAACCATTAGTAGAGAAGTATCGTAGTAACTTTATTACATCACACAAGCGAGATGCCTTGCCCAAAGGCCACACAGTCTACTCGTCGTCGCTTTCTTCAACCACGACGGTCATGCAACAAGGCTCGAAGCAGACTTGTTCATGAACCGCACCTGCAACAAGGGGTTCAACAAACCCTGAGTACGAGAGTACTCAACAAGACTTACCCGACTAAGACAAAGACTCCAAGGGCATGCTAGCTTTAGGGAATCAAGGTACGGGTAATCCAGAATCAAAGTTTTCTTTTGCGGAAAAGCTTACTAAGGTAAGTCCTTATCTTCAATATTTTACTTTTACCATTGATGGTTCATTAACCAAATCTAGGTGATCCTAATCTAGATCAAAGTAATTATCATCAAATCCTTTCTCATTCTTTCTTTCATTCCAGTTCTTAACTACGATGCAAGTCAGGTGATCAAGTCTCCATAACCGAGGAGCAACGACGATTCGAACCGATTATACCCAGCTGGGGATCCCTAACCTCACGACATATGTAGAACCGAATCTTGCATATATCAACCCTCATTTAGATCTTCCAATACCAGAACGTGTCCATCGCCACCCGAGAGTACAGTACTCCTCGAACCCGGCCCGATTCTAGCCCCGAGGGTACACGCTACTCCCGCCATCTCTCCACTCCCAGTGCGAGGTTAGACGTTCTCGTAATGGAATCACCAACATTTTGGGCTTACCCAAGGCATGAGGCTAGTTGCAAAGTCTCGAACACAACAGGCTTACAACGAACGGACCTTAACTGACAAGGCGGAAATACTACATTGAGACTCCTTTCCCAATGCATGTTAGCAGTGGCCAAACCACCCGCCCGATCTTTCAAATTTATTCCTGTATTTCAATATTCATTCAATATGCCGTCATGGCTATATAAACATTTCATTTAAAAGCTTAACTTCTAAGCATAGCGAAGCATACTACGCATTTTCCGTAAAACAGGTATCAAGGTTGATATCGCAATAATCAAGGATGACAATGCAGCAATTAGGTTATCACTCAACTCCTAATTACTTAATGCAATAAACCATAATACAATTAATAAAACATTTGTAAAATATCAAAGTAGGGTTTAAATGCACCGGGGCTTGCCTTGCTCTGACACGACGACTGACTCAGACTCGGAGACTCCAACGTCTGGTCCGGAACCCACCGACGATCGCTCTTCTCCGGAGACCTGCTCGACGACTTCTGCTTCCTCGAAAGCGGTGACTACACGAATACATAACATGCTTTAACATGATGCTCAATGATAAACGTGATGCTTGATGATAACATGCCACGGTTTACGATTTGAGTACAACTCCCCTCACGGTACAATCGTAAACAGAAAACCTACTAACTAGTAGCGACGATTTCCCGCGATACCAGCTTTTAACCTAACAAGTTACTAACGAGCTCAATCATGAAATTAAGGTGCCAGAGATCACAAAAGGGTAGTGACCTAAGGACATCACTCAATCAAAAGGCACACAACACTTAAAGTTCTCAAATTAACATTTATTTACTATTCAAATAATTAGGGCATAATTAGAAGTTGATCAAACTTTATCTAAACAAACTCAAACTTTTTCTATGAGTTAAGAATGATTTATAATAGTGTCATAATAAATTTCATAATTTTTGGATAAATAAATTAATTATTAAAATTCCTGGAAGTTGCATTTAATCTTTAATGGAACCAATTAATTCTACTACCCAAAGTATTCAAATTCATGATTTAACATTTTTCCTAGATAGTTTATACATTGAGAAGCTTACACAAAAATTTTCATGAATTTTGGAACTCTACACAATTTTTAATGAAATAAACAAATAATAACACTATTCTTTTATTTGAAAAAGAAAAACAAAAACGAAATCGGGCCGATTCTTCTTTTTCCCCGCGGTCCGGCCCAACCAGAAGGCCCGCTCACTCGCGCCCGCGCCCGCACGCGCGTTCGGCCCAGCAAGCGGCCCAGCCCAGCGCCGGCCTGCCTCGCGCCCGCGCGCGTCGGCCTCCCTCTCTCTCTCGCTGACATCGTGACCCCACCTGTCATCCCTCACCTCCGTCTCCCTCTCGCTCTCCCGCGCGCTCGCTCGCTTCCCCGCGGTGGCCGGCCGGTGACCGGCGCTTCGGTCGACAATTGAACCCTACCAGCACCATCTACATCTCCACGCAATTCCATTTTGCTCGGTAGCGCCACGGTTTAGGTCCTAGTGACCCGCGAGCGACAGCGATGGCGGCACGGTGGCGACGGGAACAGCACGCCGGCGACTACAAAGCGGTAGAGACTAAATTGAAGGGTTGGGAAGCATCAGTGGCTCACCGCGGTTGCAGTGAAGCTCTCGGTGGCGACGGGAAGCGGCTGGAGTGGCCTGGCCACGGGAAGGCGAGGTTGGCGGCCAGTCGCCGGAGGCGAGCACGGGAACAGGCGGTGCGGGAGCTCGGGTGCGAAAACGGTGAACGCAAGTGGTCCACAAGATGCGCGAGGCCGAGGTGGAGCTAGTGGTGCGGTTGGCATGGCCTGATACGACTTGGTGGCGGCAGCGGCGAGCGGCGGAGCTGCGGTGCCGGCGGTGGCGAAAACGGTGAACGTCACTGTGAACTTCGGTATATATAGAAGGAGATCGCGTCTACAGAGCAGCACTGCTGTGCCATCGCGCTGGCGATCCTGGCGCGCGCGAGAAGGCCGTGGAAGCGGCCACGGCGGCGATCGGCCGGCGCCCATACCGGCCGGTGGCCGTCGGTGATTGGCGTAGCACTGTAGCTCTCTCCCCCCCCAAACTCTGAAATTCAAACTGATTTTTCAAATTACTTTCAAATTTGTATAACAACTTGAAAATCTTCCAATGTATGAAATCTTCAGATTTTCAAGCTCTACAAGTTTGATATTGAACACTTTTTCAAATTCTCACTGGATTTTGAAATTTGAGTTTAAATTCAAAAAGGGACCCATTTTGCAGATTTGGTAATTTAGAAATTACTTTTGATTTTATATTGAAACTTCAAAATCTCCAAACATCAAAGTTGTATATCTTGACCAGACCTACAACTTTTCTGTTCAAAACTTTTTCAAATTATGCCTCCATTTTGAAATCTTAGTTTGGGGACAAAAATGAATTAAATCTGAAATTTGTTTATTTTCAAAATTACTCCACATTTTACACTAAAACTTTGAAAACTCAAAAAACAAAAGTTGTAGCCCTTGAAAAGTTCTACAAACTTGGTTTTGAACTTTTTCCCAAATTTTGCTTAGATTTTGAATTATTTCAAAAGGGGTAAAACAGGGTTTTGAAATTTAGGGTTTTCGGAGGGATTTCAAATTGGAATTTGTTGCTACTTTGATTTGTGATTACTTAGTGATCAAAACCTCACCCAAGGGCATCATTTGGACCAACATGACATGGTTGACCAAATGTCACTCTTGGTTGACCAATTTACTTTTGAAATTCTTTTACATTTTTCCCCAAATTTGAATTCGAATTCGAATCGGAAAACTCGCGACAAGTTTTGGGACTCCAATTCAAACTCAAATTTGGAGCTTCATTTTAGATGTTTTACTTGAGCTCATACCCTACATTTGACACTAGTGTGCAACACAGTCGCGCACTTCAAATTACGCAGGGCATGGACTAAGTATTTGCGGTGGTATTCGAAATTAGGGTTTTCGGTTTCGGAGCACACCACTGAGAAACACATTCAACCTAGATAAGTAAACTTGTTTTAGTTGATGCATAACAAGGTTAACCTAACAGGGATGATTAGCAATGCATTAAGATGACATGGCAGATTAATTAGCACTATAACACCCGGGGTGTTACAAATACCACACATAAGGCGGCCGTCTCCAATGGCAGAATCAACTAGTAATATTTCTTACATACCACTTTATCATATAGATCTATATGGCTTTTCTTATTCCATGTATTTTCTGTCCTATATATCATCCATGGAACCCACCAGCCACTAGTTTTATACATGTGCAAGAAAGATAGTATTGGAGGTGTGCCCTTGATCTATCGTGGCGTGCAAAAAAACACTACTACAAAAATGATTTTCAAAGACATCTTTTTTCTTTCAAAGTCAGCTCAATAAAAAACTATATCTAAAAATGTTTTCAAAGACGGTCCACCTCTAGAAATTGATATCGATAGGTGGTTGATATTTCCTGCCACCTCTAGAAACTCCATCAATGTTTTAAAAAAAATCAATTTTTACAACTGGCTGGCAGTGTGGCCTGTCTCGAAAAATAGGTGCAAACCATTTTTAACTTTTATAAAAGTCAGACGAGGACAACTTTGTATCAAAGTAGTGAAAAAGCTTGAAGAGATCTACAAATTTTTAATTGATGACTTTTGGCTTAAAACATCTAGGGTTCAAAAATTATGTTTTAAGTTCTTAAATTTTGAAATTCAATTTTTAATATTTTAAATGACCTTGTATGGAGAGACGACCTAAACTAAATTGTTATTACCAGAGATCTAAAACTTTTTAGTTCAGTTTTTTTTCATTTGAAGTCGTTTATCAGCTCAAATATTCATTAAAATATTGGCTAAAGTGAATTCATTGGTGACAAGTGAGCCTAGGATGGAGTGGTAGTGCCTGAGGTCACTGTGGGTTGCTTGCTGAGGTTCTGTCTTTGCCGCCCTAGAAATGGTTTATGAGTGTTTCTTAAAAAGGGTTTGAACGTAGTGAGAGTGAGACCTTGGCTCTTCTCATGCTAGTTCGAATGGTGGCAGCTAATTCTGATAAAGAGCTGAGCTTAAAGAAACCCTACAGGATATAAGATAGGCTATATCGAGCTGCTCGACTAATAAGCTGGCTGAAGCTGATTTATTGTGAAAGAAAATATTATACCATGACTTATAAGTCAGACTGATAAATTCAAGCGAACACTAGCCTCAAGGTCCTTGAGCTATGAGCGTCAATCATGGTGGTGTGTGCGTACACTGTGTATTTAGGGTCCTGGGAGGGGAGGGAGCTAATGAGTGGAAGAATATGTTTCTTTTAAGGAAACTGACGGGAGCACGTCTGCTAGGAATGATGGCTGGTTAATTAGGAGTCGCATGCCATACGTGTCACACAATGTCAACGAAGAAATGAGAATATACGATTAGGTTTTCCTATACATTTTTTTAACAAAAATACTTCTCCATCCTAAATTATGAGGCGTTTTGGTTTTTGTAGTTTTTTATGTATTTAGATATACACTATGTACAGATACATAATAAAAACAATGTATCTAGAAAAGTCAAAAGTTTTAGAATTTGAAATGGAGTAGAATTTAGGTCTTCTATGTGTATATGCATCGTCATGTGCGCCAAAACAAATGAATTTCTAAATACGTCCATAGTTACGAAGTGTTTGTCTAGGATCGAGGTGAAGGAAAAATACATCGTATCTATATCTATATTTGTATATGTATATATCTAATACTGAATGGCTGGTCAAGCACTCTGGGTTGCACCCTCGCGGCCTGGGTTCGAACCCTCACAAGGTGAATTACAGTGCCAGAGGTAAAAAAAACTCGTTTGCCCCGTGTGGCCCAAAGCATAGGTTTGCGGTACCGACCCACTCACAGGGTAACGGACCCATAAGTGCGGGCAGGCCGGGGTACGAGGTTCAAGGTTTTTTCCGGACTAGGTGAGGAGTCATCTACCTTAATGCGAATGCTCGAGGGCGCATGCTATCCCCCGCAGTCTGAGTTTTTTTAATACTAAAGTATACATAGTGTTTTCATGGTACTTTATTCTCTCATATCCATAAAAGTTAAAGCATCGTGTCCAAGACTCCATACATGATGTGGAGTTCGATTTCAAGAAAAATTGGAATATGAAGCATTTTTGTGGTCCATCACTCCCTCCATGCCCATATAAGTTAGAGTAGCATGTCTAGACACGGTACATACTCTGATCCTAGGATGAATTGGATGCATGACGTGATATTGGATAAATATCTAAGTCTCCTGTGCCCATATAAGTTAGAGAAGTGTGCGTCCAACATGGTATGAAGCCCTATTTCATGATGAAATTGAACAAAACGACATGACCATTAAATAAATCTCTGAACTGTAGGTCTTCTAGGTGACCAGGCAACAAGCTATACTATACGTTCCTTTATAATGCACGGGCATATTTCTTATATAAAAAAATATTGATCTCTATTGCATGTGGATGACATTTGGGGCCAAACTCATCCAACTTCTTTGTCCTCCCACCACATCGTCGTCGTCCCCTTCATGATTTGGGATTGGGGGCTGCCGGGGTTTGGACTCCTCTAGTTAGTCATCACGCTTAGGGAAAGGCCCTTGGGCGCCCTGTATCCAACAGTCAAAATGGTTTGTGGGTAGGGGCATGGGGCATCACCGGGTGTGGGTGGTGGGAGACAACCACTGGGCAAAGGAGTCATGATGTTGATCCTGGTGGAGCTAGGTTAGCATGGTTGTGATGGATTGACGGTGTGAATCTAGTGGAGGTGGAGGAGGGTAGGGCAGGGATAAACTAGAGAGGTGCCTCACGTCGCTAAATTAGTCTGGCGATGACTCTAGTGGTGTGGTGCTTGCGAGCTTGAGCGACATAAGTAAAAAAGTCGCTTCAGCGACATAAATAAAAAAATCGCTTGAGCGACGTACTGTACTCCCCTTAGGATAATGCGCCCTCTAATATTTGTTCATGAAGGATATTAAAGACTGTAGTTTACTTTCGCTCTCTACCCCTAATAATTGCTTTGAGATTTGTTGCAACATGGGTTTTTTGGGTAGAGGCGGCTACATCCGCCTTTGTAGAAGCCTCCGTTGGGGCCCGCTGAATCAGATGCCTCTAGAAATACATTTTCAAAGACGGTTGGATGCCTCTAGAAATTCATTTTATTTCTAGAGGCAGCTGTAATAAGAGTTGCCTATACTAATTTATGTAGTATAAATTCCAGCCCCCTTCTTCCTCCTCAGATATATACTATAGCCCAAGGGGGAAGAAATAGGGAGCTTGGACAATTTTCCAAAAAAAATACAAATCTAAGGAGGAAGGTTCTGCTTTTGATTTCTTTGGAGGAGACTCTTGAAGGTAAGAATGCTATTTCTAACATCTTTTGAAGGTTTTGTGGTAGATTACTTGTTTAATTAGGTTTCTGATTTTCTCTCTCTTGCATAGGTGTCGAGACATTTATGAAAGCAATTAGGCCTAACATATTAGCCTTACTGTTCTCATACTTCGGCACATGTGACAAATGTGAATTTCATCAAAATATGCAATAATATCAAAGCACTTGTCCAAATATGCATTTATTGATCCCTCATAGGACAACACAAGAAACTTGCTACACACCTAGTAAGGAAATCCTCAGCATGTTTTACTTTCATGGATTGCAAAATTTCCAAACCGAGCAAGAGAACCTCGTATTCAGCTTGATTGTTAGTGCAAAAATATTCCAATCCGCTTGATCTTTGAAAGACAACACCATTGGGTGAGATAATCACCACACCAATGTCGTGACCTTATTTACAAGCCCATCCATTGAAGTACAGTTTTCATGGAGTAAAATATAACATGGCTAACCTCATCTTCCATATCAATTCTATGCTCAACAATGAAATCAACTACAATTTGACCTTATAAGTTTTCAAAGTTTGATATGTCAAATCATATATACTCAATGAGTGTGTATGCCCATTTGCCAACCCTTCCACTAAGGATTGGCCGATGCAACATGTATTTAATAACATTGGTCTGGCAAGTAACCACACAAGTACTAGATAGCAAGTAATGTCTCAATTTAGTACAAGTGTAATATAACAATAAGCACAATTTCTCAACATGGGTATACCTTGTCTCAGGATCATGAAGATTACGACCAGTGTATGTGATAACATGTTCTTTTCCTTCATCTTCTTGTGTCAAAACAACCCAAATAACTTATCTTTGGGATTAATATGTCAAGAAAGAGATTACAATTTATACATAGCATTGATAGGATTTGAGTTTTTAGGTGGTAGATCAAGGATACAAGTTTTAGCCGATGGCATATACGAAAATTTCCCTTTATGTAATCTCTACATACATCAAAAGGACCAACTTGTCTGTCCTCTTAGTTGACGTAAATTCTAAAAACGTTGTTATATGACAATTAGGTCAATACATGTTACACATTGAGTGAATTGTTTCGGCCCTATCGGTCCATTTTAGACTTTGTGGTCTGCCCCTATGACCCTGTGGCCTTACTCTTGTGGGTCAAGTCAACTACCCAATGGGTCGACCTGGCCCATTTCCATTCCTAGCACATGTAAATTATATATTGTACTAGCATGCAAACACTAGAACTTTAGAACGATCCATTCACTTGAGACCTAGGTTCTGTGAGGACTATCTAGCAGGCTTACCCTTGACAATCGCTGCCACAATCGCAACCAAGCAGTAGCCAGGCAGGGCACCAAGCAGTAGTAGCCAACCACAACGCGGCCTACATCGGCCACACACACCGGGCCTGTTTGGTTCGCGGCCTCCCAGGTAGTTGCCTGCCAGGCATGCGATCCTGGCCCTAGGCGACCCTAAAGCAACCCATATAGCGGATAGCCTAGCAGCCCACACCATCCAGTCCTCGAGCAGATGTCCATCTCTACCACCTCCTTCAACGCCGAGCTGCCCATCTACTCATTGTTGAGTGTTGACCACCTCTATGTTTGGAGTGGCTAGTAGGAGCAAT
Organism: Saccharum hybrid cultivar R570; assembly: GCA_038087645.1. Classification (NCBI taxonomy): domain Eukaryota; kingdom Viridiplantae; phylum Streptophyta; class Magnoliopsida; order Poales; family Poaceae; genus Saccharum; species Saccharum hybrid cultivar. The sequence goes on from JAQSUU010000198.1 coordinate 8,512,289, forward strand.
GGCCCTTTTCGTTTTGCTTAAATTTGGCTGGTGCTGATGCTGATTTCTTGTGAGAGAAAAACACTGTTACTTCGTTGAAAAGTACTACTGAAGAACAGGGCCACTAAAATTTGGATATTCATATGCTTACTGAGGCAATTTTCTTGGTATGGAACGAATTACAGTTTAACACCAATGACACGTATGAAAGTTATGTTTTTAGGTGGGAAATAAGGGATTTGGCTTTATGTCGCGGGCACGTAAGATTTTTTTTCTAATTTTTGTATGGATATTAATTGCATCATATAAAATGAGTATAGAGAGAAAGAGCAAAGATAAATAATTTTGATTAGTTGTAGGTAGTAAACTTATGGACAAACTTTTATTATATACATGTCTCACGAATTGATGGATGCTAGTTATGATGAAAATTGCACTGTTTACCATGAAAACTATACCCCTCTTCAGTGAGGGTATATAGATGAGTACACGGTACCTAAACCCTCTCATAACCACATGTTACACACAAGGCTAGCTAAGCTAAGGCGCAGCATCTAACACACTGGCACACGCATCGGCCGACGACGCTTATGATTCGTTTTCCCCGGATCTATCGGACCATCTCATACAGTACTTGAAATTCCTGCATGATGTTGATGACTCAAGCCGCTTTTGAACCCCGTGTTGCGCCCGTCGTCCACGATGCATACATACACGAACGGAACATATGAAGCTACGCGAGCTAGCTGATATGGACGTCTCCATCCGGCGTGTACGACCTCGCGCACGTCACATTCTCCGCGTACGCGACCTAGCTAGCTAGCCATAGCTAATTAACGACCTCAATCATCAAGCTGATAGATGGCGATGATCCCCTGTTCCCGCGCCATTAATTTGCAGCTAGCAGCCTGCTTTGCCTCCCCCCGGAAGCATGCACGCACGTAAAACGACCGCACGCCACGGCCGGCCGGCCGGCCGATCGGAGCGCTGAAAAACCCATGACTTTTACAGAGTAGTAGTAGGTGTACATCGATTTCGCCCGCGTGTATAGTCGCCTACGCGCGTGTCACGCTGTGCTAAGAAATAACGCCTTGTTTAGATACGCCGAATTGGCGCCGGCGGCACTGTGCCGAATTACTGTTGCTTTTTGTTTTTATTTGGTAATAATTGTCCAAACTTTGATTAATTAGGCTCAAAATGTTCGTCTTATAAAGCACAATAAAACTGTATAATTAGTTTTTGATTTTATCTATATTTAGTACTCCATGCATGTGCCGACATTTTGATGTGATGGGGAATCTTCTTTTTGCATAGTAGAATTTGGGGGGAATTTGAGAATCTAAACAAGGCCTAAGAATGCTGCCGGCACTTGGGCGAGCAATCTCATGATGATCTCGCGCATGCGCCGTAGCAGGTGGATCGGATCCGATGGGAACCCTCTTGCGGAGCACGGGCGGCATGACAGGAACAGGATGCTGGTTGGAATCTTTCCACCTGTGCCTAGCTAGGGGCTAGCACAGGTAGCTAGTACTAGTAGATCGGTTCGTTTCAGTTGTTGCCTCAGCAGATAGCGACGTCGCCGCCGGGCCGGAGGTGTAGTCGGTTTTAGCTAGCTTTGCCTCTAGGTGGCCTCCTCTATATAATGGAGTTCTCGCAACCAACTCCGGTCACACACACACACTTGGTACCTCCTTTATTCGGAGAATAGAATCATCAGAGACAGGTCAGACTGTGTACTGAATGCGGTCTTGATCGATCGATACATAGGTGATTGCTAGCAGCTGCTCCGATCGAGCAGTCGATCGATCGATCTCCAGGCTTGCAGCTAGCAGGGATCGACCGATCCATGGCATTATGGGAGATCGAGTCGACGTTGCCACCGGGGTTCAGGTTCTACCCCAGCGACGAGGAGCTGGTGTGCCACTACCTCCACAAGAAGGTGGCCAACGAGCGCATCGCGCAGGGGACGCTCGTGGAGGTCGACCTGCACGCGCGCGAGCCGTGGGAGCTCCCAGGTCAGTCAGTGTTATTAATTAGCTCGATCCGATCCGTCCAAGAATTTGCTGCTGCTGCTGCATATCAGATTCCAACCGATCTGACGTCGTCGTTTAACTGGGATGTTATCTGATCTGCTGCCGCGTCGATACAGAGGTGGCGAAGCTGACGGCCACCGAGTGGTACTTCTTCAGCTTCCGGGACCGCAAGTACGCGACGGGGTCGCGCACCAACCGCGCCACCAAGACGGGCTACTGGAAGGCCACGGGCAAGGACCGCGAGGTGCGCCGCGGCGGCGCCGTCGTCGGCATGCGCAAGACGCTCGTCTTCTACCGGGGCAGGGCCCCATACGGCGTCAAGTCCGGCTGGGTCATGCACGAGTTCCGCCTCGACGACCCGCACTCGCCACCCAGGGTACGTGTACGTCGTGCATTTTATGTAACACACACATATTGCTACACGTAACTGACACAGGTTAATGAGTTAATTACTCCCGGTAGTCCAGCAGCGTTCTAATATAATCAATTGCTCAATTATTGACTGGTTTATCCACAAGAAACTCTTTCTAAAAAAAATCTAGAAATTGTCTAGTAGTACTAGTAACTCCTAGTAGGAGGCAGACCGAGTTTCAGAGGTGAAGGATGCTACAGTGTAGTACGGAGTATCTATCAAAAGAAAGAAAAACTTGTTTCACTGAACAATCAATTGATTAGCTGAGCAAGCAAGCGGATGGGCCCCGTGAACCACGGGTGGTGAACGTACTAACTAGCTAGGTGGCCAGTACAAGGACCTCACACTACACGGGGAAGTCAGTGACACCAGCTTATGTAATTCACAATCATTCGTGAATTGCGTGCGTCGTCGACTTAATTAGCATGCAAAACACCAACACGTGAAGAAACGTCTGCTCTTGTCTCCATCTTCTTTTTTTTTTGAGAAACTCTCTTGTCTCCATCTTATAAACGTCCTGCTGCGATGTGCTATGTTCCCGACCCACTTATTATATCTTGATGGGCCGAGAATTCGGCCTATCCAGTATAATACAGTATATGATGGTTAACGCTCTCAACAGCACCAGATTCAAGCGGGCCTGGGCCTGGGCCTGGGCCTCGGTCCACTCGGTAGTCTCTGCAGTAACAGCACTAGTCGACGAGCAACCAGCATGCACAAGGACAAGGTGGCCCAGGAATATCAGGCACGGGTGGGTGATCCTGTGCCCTCCTGCATAATTTGGTCCTTGTGCGACTGCAAAGCATGAGCGCAAGGACGGACGTCCTCGATCAGCACAGACGTGCAGATAAATTGGTCATGTCACGCACAGGCGGCGCAGACACGTTGTAGACGTACGAGGAGTGATAAAGCAGGGCAGAGAGTGGACCAGCCATATTTGACCGCCTGCTCCCCTGCGCTAGCTGCACAATAGTCGTACATTCTTGACCTATACATTTGTCCTCGCCTAGCACTAGCGGTCCCTGGCTACGGGCGAGTACAATAATTGGCAGATGGATTAATTTTTTTTGGCTTGACGCTTCTTAAATGGTACAACTGTAGTATTTAAACATGTGCAAACACACGCAAACCCTCTACACATGCACACACTCACATCTCTACGCACATATTAAGACCTACAACTATACGCAGCTTGAAGATCATATCTATAGTGAGATCGACAGAGTCACCGATGACTCTGTAGACAATGAGCACATCGTTCTGACCGTTATAGCACGTGAGGAGACAACTAAAATTTATTTTTGGGGAAAAACCCCGGTATGAGTCACGCGCGGCGCGGCGCTCGAACACGTGACCGCTTGCTTCCGCGCCGGAAGAGCAGACCGACCGAGCTTTGACGAAACGGATGGATTCACCTTGTAACTAGGAGCGCCAGCAGTACTGCTCTGTCCAAAAAAAAAATTCTAGAACACTACCCTGTTTCAGTATATCAAGTTTCACTAATTATAAATAAAAAAATATAAATATTTATAATATCAAATGAATATCATTAAATTAATTATGAAATATATTTTTATAATAAATTTATTTAGAGCCATAAATATGAATATTATTTATTATAAACTTGATCAAATGTGAAACACTTTAACCGGCATGCAATCCATAATTGCATGCGCTAATAAAACAGTTTAATATATCGGCCAATTATAAAGTGCCAGCATTTCTCAATTCTCCCAAGTCTGAACAGTGGCAAATTGGCAATTGCTGCCCGTGTGTGCGTGCAGGAGGACTGGGTGCTGTGCAGGGTGTTCCAGAAGACGAAAAGCGACGGTAGCGGCGACGGCCAAGACGGCGACTCCTCCTCCTCGCCCGCCTTCGCCGGCACGTCGCACGCCATGCCGGAGCCCGACCATTATTCCGCGGCGTCATCAGGCGGCTACTACGGCCTCGCATTTGCGCCGCAGCAGCATCAGGAGGTGGCGGCCGTGCTTCCACAGTATTACGGCGGCACGGTCGTCGACGACCACCACCACCACGGCTTCATCACGCGAGACGACGCGGGCGCCGCGTTGCCTGCAGGGTTTGGCGCGATGAGAGGAGTCGCCGGGGGTGAGTACGGGTTTGGATACTTTGACATGGGCGGCTTTGACGACATGGCCAGCCTTGGTGCTGGGGACATGGAGTTTCCTCAAGTGTGGAGCTAGCTGATTGTGCACCATCGCCCGGACACCGTCCTCTCCTCTTGAAGGAGAATCCGTACATTGTTATTACTGGATCAATTAAATTTATTAATTGTTTAATACACATGGGGTTTGGCAGGTAGATTAGATTGGGTTTTAAATGCTGTGAGGTGCTTGATGACAAGGTTCATTGTGAACGTGAAAATCAAATGTAAATTAATTGGGAAATCATTTGTTTTCAAAATTATTAAGTATATACTAATTGATTATTTTGGATGTAAAATACGTACAGTACGTATCATTCGTTTTTTTCCTGGGGAGGAGTGTGGGGGCATGTTGTGTCCTCACAATCATAAATCTGCATGCGCCTGAATCAATTTTGGGGGACCAAAACAGCTTTATGGTCTGGCAATTGGGAGGTTAAAATAAAGGCCCAGCAAGTTATACACAGCAGTATCCACTGGCAAAAGCTTACCGAAATGTCTGGCAATAGGACAGTGTTATCACTTGCTACATGAGATGAAGGTATTGCGTCACGTATTGTTTTTAGCTATATTTTCAATAGGCTTAGTTCACACACGAGTCGCGTTCGTTTGGTGTCCTCTCTAGTCAAGAGACGTTGCTCACCACGTGTCTCTCTTTTCATCTATCTGGTGGGTTGTGTTTAGTTGTGCGGCCACTAGTACAGAAATGATTTTTATAAATACATTCCTTTTCTACCAGAGGCGATTTTGTTAGCATACCATCTCTAGCATTTGCAGGAGGCACTGTAGCTTCAATGATTTTTATAAACACCTTCCTTTTCTAACAGAGGCAGTTTTGTTAGCATACCATCTCTAATATTCGTGGAAGCCACTGTAGCTTCAAGGCCGTCACTAGAAATCAGTTTTCAAGGACGGTTCCATTGAGAAAGCTGCCTCTACAAATGTGTCCATTTTCAGGGGCGGTTCTTTTAAGACAACCGCCCCTGAAAATAACGATTTTTGGGGACGATCGTCTTTTACAAATGTGTGTTCCCTCGACTTGGGCTGAGTTGGTAGACCGGACGAGAAACCATCGTCCTCTTTGGACTGATTTTCCTTGTTGTTTTCATGGCCAGAAAGGATGGTTAACAAGAAAAAAAATCAAAATCAAAACCAAAGGTATAGCCTAGCAAATATTAGTTTCTAACCATATATATTTAGTTCAAGAAAACAAGTGATAAACACTATACCACATCCCCAATGTAGTGATCTTCTTTTGTGTTGCTACAATACAACTCCTTGCATTGGTTCGGTCATTATAAGTGGTGTCGATATAAACTTTTACCGATTGACTCATTCTTACCATTTTTACTGGGACCAGATGGATGCTCTTATGGAGATGCGTCGACAAATATCTCTTGGTGTGCCTACATGAAATTTTTTGTGTTAAATCACATGTTTTATTGTTTTTTACCTACCATTATCATCCATCCATGTTAAATAACATGTTACTTCACAAATAGATATAGCACTGCAAGTATTTGTGAAGTTATTTTTCCCTAGCATTATCATCAATCCGTGTTTTATCATCAACTTTTGTTTAGGAGAAGAGCACATTTCTAAATAAACTAAAAGTAAATAAAAATTAGACCATGATCCATCAATTAATCCACACTGTGTGTATTCATTCACCGACACTACATACACAACCAACAACACCATGTATTTATGCAGTTCCTTCCAACAAATATTCATATTTATACTTGTAAAAATCAAAACAATGTCAAATTTTACTGACTCACTAAGTCATTTCTTGCATATTAATATTGGTATACTAGGCAGTCCCATAATTAGGAGAAATTAAACATACTAATCATATATGAAATTATATTTCTCATCCCTCCATTGAATCTACTTATGAGTTTTGGTTACCGATGTGTTTTCAGGTTGCATCCTACTCTATTCATAGTGTGCACCTATAAAATTCAATTCTATAGCTGTTTCTTGGACCAAAATAATACACTATTCATGGTGAGATATGGTATCAATTGGTGGACACAAAGTGACACTCAAAACAATACCATTGTAGTAGTGTACTTGAATGAACCATCAATATAATGAAGCTTAGGCCTCCACAAGCTAATGCTTCTTGGACGAAGATTATATTAGCATCGAGTCAAAATGCACACAGAGAGAAAGAGACCATTGCATTAGCTCATCCAAGCACTTTCTCATGTAGCTTAGGCATCTCCTCTTGGACTCTTCCCAACATAGACCTCCCACCCCCTAGATGACAACATAACCACCTGCTCCTAAGTCTTGCTCCACGCCGACATTCTAGCTAGACAATTATGCCTCCACCTTCTTTCAGGTCCTTCGCAGCGCATACCTCCTAGACATGATGCCTCCACAGCCAATCCCTAAGCTTCTGTTCGCTTGTCAATGAGATAACCTATAGGCGTGCATGGTCAATCAAAATAATCATCCCTGACCCAAAGATTAGTTCAAATGGAAAGAAAAGCATGGTTTTTTTATAGACACTACGAATATCAATAAGTAGTTGCATATTGAGAGCAACTCTACCGCATCCCTTTTCTCATTTCCCTTAAAATTTACTATAGGAGATTGAAGAAACATATTTTCTAGTCTTGGCGACGATTGCTCCAGCAAGAGAGAAATACATCCTCTTAATTTCCCTAATAATGGACCCACATGTCACTGAGTGGTTCATTTTTTCTTCTTTTTTCCTCACTTGTCTCTCTTTTGTTCTCCCTCCTCTCACTGAGTGGATCCGTTTTTTCTTCTTTTTTTCCTCACCTGTCTCTCTTCTATTCTCCCCCTCTCCTCTTCTCTATCCTCTCCCTTCTCTCTCTCTCTCTATACCAAAACATGTAGACATGGCGGCTAGCTCAAGAAGCTACATGCCCATAGCTTGCGTAATGTCCGACGTTCAACAAGGCTCGGCTAGGCGCAGTGGCTGGCGCTTGACGAGGCGAGACAGAGCCTATGTAGTGCATGGCAAGGCAACGCGAGGGTGGGCCAACGGGTAGAGTGGCTACCAACAACTGGCGCTTCAAGCGGTGCGGTGGTTGGCGCTTTAGTGGCATGTCAAATAGCATCTCAGTTGGCTACACACTACCACATAAACCATTTTTAGAGACACCTCCAGCCTCTAGAAATGCCCTCTATCTCTAGGGACGATTGGAAAGCTTGGTTTCCTCTAAAATGTCGTTTTTAGATGTGGCTGGTCAAGCCGTCCATAGAAATGGAGGCATTTCTGGAGGCAGTTGGCATGCCTCTAAAAATAGGTACAACATAGTAAAATTCATAACTTTTTTCAAATCAAATTAGATGAAGACAAACTTTATATTAAAGTTGTAGTACTCGTATAAATCTATAACTTTGTAGTTGATTGAAGACAAACTTTATATTAAAGTTGTAGCACTCTTATAAATTGACAACTTTGTAGTTGATAATATTTCTATTTGAAATCAATTAAGACCCAAAAGTTTATTTTAGGTTTCCAATAATTTAAAATTCAAAAATTCAAAATTTTCAAATTACCTTGGATGGAGCAATGACATAAACCAAAGTTGTAGTACTCGAAGGGATCTGCAAAGTTTCAGTAGACTAACTTTTTATTTGAAATTATTTAGTATCTTGAAATTTTATTTTAAATTTTTAGATTTTGAACATTTTTTTTGAACTTTTCAAAGAACCTCGGGTGGAGCAAAGGTTTAGTACTCATACAAATATGCAACTTTGTGGTTGACGACTTTTTCTTTGATATAATTTAGGACTCAAAAAATCTATTGTAAGATTAATGATTTTAAAATTATCTTTTTATTTCTCAAATGACATTGGATAGAAAATGGTCTAAACCAAAGTTGTAGTACTCGAACAGATCTAAAACTTTTGAGGTCAACTTTTGTTTCATTTCATTTAGAGTCTCAAATATTCATTATAATATTTACTAAACTACATATAAAATGAATATATCACCCACTTAGTCACAAGTGACTTTGAGGCACAATGATACAGCAGCACCTCGCTAGACTTGAGGTCTTGAGTTTGATCCTCACAACCGCGCGCACGTGAAAATCACGAGACTAAGGTCGTGGGTTCGAAAACATGGCTAGTGGGCTTCTTTCATATTAAAAAAATCTTTCCCAAGATTAAAAAATTGATGATTTCTAGTTATGCAAAGATAGATCCAACCGTCTCTAAGAAAGACAACATTTAGTAGTGCTAGTCGGTCGGTGCAGAGAGGAGCAACGAATCAGTGAAGACCAGATTAAAAAATTGCTAATTTTTAGGGATGTATAGGGTACATCCAACTGCCTCTAAAATATTGTCTTTTTAGTAGTGCTAGTCGGGTGGTGCGGAGAGGAGCAACGAATCGGTGAAGGTCAGATTAAAAATTGCTAATTTCTAGAGATGTACAGATAGATCTAACTGCCTCCAAAAAATGACTTTAGAGGATCTCTAGCAATGCCCCAATATCCCGTGAACACCGCAGATGAGCCCAGCCGTCCCCACACCATATTCCCTTTCCTCCTTCCTCAGCCAAGATCTTGAGGCGGCAGAGCATGACCATGCCCAGCAAGCTCGGTGACGTCGAGGCCCGAGGGTGACCCCTTCCTGACCCCTTGCACCACCAGGATCTCGAGTGCACCCATGCCCGACAAGCTTGGGGACGCCGAGGCACGAGGGTGACTGCCTCTTTCTCCACCTCTTGTGCCCTTATGGTAGGAGCTTTGGCATGGGCAGTAGATGAGCTCTTGCGTGTGCGGCAGACGACCTCAACATCTTGGCGCAGGGCATGGGCAGCAAGGCGCGGTGTGGAAGTACAACTTCGAACCACTGGAGGGAAGTAACCATGGCGGCTGGTACAACGACCAAGGCCGATGGTGAGCAAAGGAAGAATAGGTGATAATTAAATTGAGCCCCACTCTATTGGGGAGATGCAACTTCCCCTTCATTTGAGGGGAAAAGAGGAGTATTTTTGTGGCTACCGAAAAAAGGACTACTAAAGAAAGAAAAGTGATCCATCTCTCTCAATACAACAATTTTATGGGGATGGAGGGTGGGATTGAGGGATTCCTGGAGATGTTGTGCTTGGAGATGGGAATGGGTATGTACCTGTCAGGTAGTGCCATCCCATATCTGTACCCGTTAGACAAAACTTTACCTGCTAAAAATACGCATATCCACACATGGGTAAATGAAATTTTCCATTCCCATACCTGTCGGTGTTCGGTCCCGAGGGGGCCCTAAACCAACGAGTAAATGCTGCGTGTCCCTTTCCTGGATGGTGATGCAAGGAGAACACACGGGGGTTTATCCTGGTTCGGACAAAAGAAGGCCCTACGTCCAGCGGGGAGGGAGAGGTTTGTATTTCCTTGCACCGAGGTGCTTGTGTAGGGGTTACAAGCTTGTGAGAGAGAGCGACGAGCCCAAGTCTCAAAGAGGAAAAAAGAATACAAGGATGATTGCTTGAGATGTTGATCTCTATCTTGTGTCTGGCTTGTCGTCCGTTGTCTTCTGTCCCCGTTGTAGAGCCCTGGCCTGCCCTTTTATAGGGCGAGAGGAGGCCAAGACGACGGAGAGCCTTGAGATGATGTTTTATCGATCCCTGTTAAGGTGACTGTTACGACGTACCCTAGGAATGGAAGACCATCCCTGGACACCGTGGTGACGTAGAGGACGAGACACTGAAATGACCCAGAGCGCTGTGCCATACCGTCCTTCCTTCCTTGTTGAGCCGTGCTGGGCGTCGAGGCCGGGTCGAGGCCGGGTCGACACCGAATCGATAGGTCCGAATCCCCGGGATTGCGGTGTACGGGCTTTGTCGTGTCCTCCCTCGAGGGTAACTAGTGACATACAGTGCACGGTAAGGTGGGCACAGTGACAGTTTTCACCTCCCATCATGGGATGGGCGGTAAAATAGTGAGGACTGACACTGGCATTGTTCCCACGTCGACCCTGATCGCAGCCATGCCGGTAGGTGGTAGTAGGTAATCGCATTAAATGTTATGGCTTTTGTCCTGGGGTAGGTAAAGAGAAGGGGTCAAGACGCTCGACCCGGGCTCACGTGAGTCGGAGTTTTTCTCAGGGGGCGGATGAGCCTCGCACGGGTCGGAGCGCGGTCGAGGTACTTCGCTGTACGGGGCGGGGCGCGGTCGAGGCGCCTCCGTCGAGGGTGCCTCGTGCGAGTCGGAGCTAGAGCGCAGTCGAGGTACTCCGTCGAGCTACCCTCGTACGAGGCGGACCCGGTGTTCGGCCGAGCTTGGGCGTGGCTTAGTCGTTTTGATTTTTATTATCGTTAAATGTGGGTACCCCTATACTATTGGTACCGACAGTAGCCCCCGAGCCTTTTGGTGAGTGTGCGATCACTCTCCTAGAGGCTTTTTTGCTGATGAACTGGAGTCGTAGCGCCGTTGACTTCTCCGGTGGGGGCGCGCGAGCGCACCCGCCGGGTGTAGCGCCCGAGGCCTCGGTGGAGTGTTGAAGACTCCTCCGAGGTCTTTTACGTGTTTTATCGGGGAGTAGTTTGATGCGGTCGAGCCCCCGAGCCTCGTGCGCACGAGGTCGATCGGAGTCCCAGCCGTCTTCTGTTGTGCGACCCTCACGCTCCTCCCGCAGAGAGGAGGAGGGGTGGGGAACGCTGTACTACCCCGTTTGGGCGAGTTCCGACGATCTCCGGTGAGCTGCTAACGGGGGAATTCGAGTGCGAGCCCGTGCTCCAGTCGTTAGGAGTCGGCTAGTGGCCCGGGGGCGCTCTCAAAAATTGCCAAGGAGTGATCGTGCGGATGTCAGTTCCCTTCGACGGGATCCGAGGGCTCGATGCCTCCCTCGAGGGGATTCCTGCGTCGACCTCCTCCTTTGGCCTCGAATACGTCTTGGGGTGCCTCGAGAGCGTGGCTCGAGCCCTGGCCATGCACGGGCGCATCCTTAGTCGTCCCTAACTCTGTTGCTCGGGGGCGGCTGTCGAACCCGGGTCGAGGGCCAGCTCCCGTTCCCTCGAGACTTATGACGGGTTCGGGGCCCGTTTACAAGGCATCTAGGAATATCCGTCCGTGGATCTCGCCCCGCCCGTTAGCCAGGCGCTCCTTTTTAGGGCGAAACCGGTGCGGTAGTGGGCGACGTGGCGTTCGGTTACGGCGTGGGGGACGGCCACGTGCCCGGCTCCTGCGAGACGTGGGGGAAACGGTTAGGTGAGCGCATTTAATGCGGGAAACTGTTCCTATCTTTTCGCGCGGCTGTTGGGCTTCCGCCGGGGCATATAAAATCAAAACCTAGGGGTCTGCATTCCCCACCAGTCCCTTGTGCTTTTGCCATCTTCAGCCCCAGACAGCCCTTGCCTTCTTGTGCTCTCCGCCCACCTCGCCGCCGCCGCCGCATCCTCTTCGCCCACCCCCTCCCGACAACACCGATGGCAGGAAAGAGCCAAATCCTCCCGACCGATGACTGGGCCGCCTCTTCGGTGACGGAGAGGAGGTTGGAGGAGTTGGTCGAGGACGGGCTGCTGCGGCCGAGGACGAATCGGTCGCAGCCGGAGTGGATCGCGCCGCCTCCTGCCCACCGGGAGCCGGCGCCCCCGAAGGGGTACGTGGTGAGCTTCGTCTGCTTCCACGAGCGGGGGTTTGGCGTTCCTGCGTCCACCTTCATGCGCGCGCTCCTCCACTACTACCGGGTGGAGCTTCATCACCTTGCCCCCAACGCCGTCGCGCAGGCCGCCATCTTTGCGGCGGTCTGTGAGGGCTACCTCGGGGTGGAGCCGCAGTGGAACCTGTGGCTTCACCTCTTCAAGGCTGAACTCTTCGCCAAGAGAGCAGGGGAGAAGGGGGTCCTGTGCGCGGCTCGAGTAGGCAGCTGCGTCCTGCAGGTGAGGTCGAGTCGGGTGGATCTGTATATCCCGGCTCGCCTCATCTCTTCGAACAGCGGGTGGCACGAGGGTTGGTTCTACCTCCGCAACGATGAAAATCAGTTGCCGAGGTACACCGGCCGCGTGCTGACCGCTCGAGAGGACCGCTGGACGTACGGAGTGCCGGAAGCCGAGAAGCCGCGCCTGGACCCGCTGCTAGCGGCGCTGCAGCAGCTTCGCCTTCGGGGCTTGACGGCAGCGGCGGTGGCCACGGCCTTTCATCACTGTAGAGTGATGTCGCTGTGCCGGCGTCGTCTCCGCCTCGACCAGATGACTCCGTGAAAGTCCCTAGTTTGGTTTTGGCTAATTGATGAAACCTAGGACTAACCTTTGTATCTAAGTGGATGATTTAGATAAAGGTGGTCATTGAATATGAGACATGACATTGACTCATATGACCAAGATGGTGAAGACCAAGATGAAGCTTGGCTCGATGGACCGGTTGTGAAGGTGAAGGGCAAGTCGAGGCTTCGAAGCGAAGGACCATGCGATGGTGAAGCTTGAGCAAGACTTGGCGCCGACGGACCGATGCAACGGTGAAGAGCAAGTGAAATCAAGGTCGATGGATCGAGACGGTCATGTGATGATATGAAATGGATCATATCTTTTGGTGAAACAAAATGGGCTCAAGGCAAAGGTATAACCATAGGGCCATTTTGTTTTACACTCAAGACACCATAGAGGGTGTGAGTGGTTTAGGGTCGATAGCCGAACTATTAAGAGGGGAAGTCTTATCGGTTATTCGACACACGGGTGCCACTAGGTGAATTCATGAAGTGCATTGCATGTAGGGCCTAGTGAGCTAACTGGAAAACCTTTGAAAATGATTGAGAAAAAGCTAACACACAAGCACATAGAGATGTACACTTAATGGTGTTGGCACATTTGCAAAGGTGGCGTTGGTCGCGCTGTGGTTTGCGGGTAGAAAGGGGTTTGGGTTCCTCTCTCCCTCCCGCCGAGCGTGCGAGCGCGGGATTCAGGCGATTTCGGGGAAATGAAATGCCTATTTTCCACTACGCCGGAAGTCGGAAAAGAAACGGAGGCGAACGGAGGTCACAGAGGTGACCGGACGCTGCACCGGACGCGGTCACGGTGTGACCAGACGCGTCCGGTCAGTACAGCGGAGCAGACAGGCGCGTGGGCTAGGGTTTGCAACCGGCGCGTCCGGTCACTCGCGGGACCGGCGCGTCCTGTAACACCCCTGGGTGTTAAGCATGCATTATCATTTTAAAGCATACGCATTCAACATCATTGCATGTTTAACATTGTTTGTATTGTAGCCCTTTTCAAATATAACTTGAAAAGCAAATAAAATGGAAACCCTAAGTTTAAAATAAATATTAAAAAGTTAGTGTACTTTTTAGAAGTATCAATTTTAAATAATTTAGAATAAACCAACTTGATTATTGGAGCAAAAATTTGGATTCAAATCCTCCTCAAATTCTGTTTTAAAAATTATTCTAAATAAATGAGTTTTGATTTTTTTTAAATTAGCTTTAAATCTCAAATTTAAAATCTATTGGGAATTTGGAAAAATGTTCTATATGAAAGTTGTCGAGAATAAAATTTTGAACAACTTTTGTTTTGGGACAAATTTCTGAAAACCTCGTTTTCATCCTCAAATTTGAATTTCAAACAGAAATTTAAAATCTGGAAAATATTTGGAAAAAGAAAAATCGAAATTTCGTTACTGGGCTTCGGCCTCACTTCTCGGCCCACGGCCGAAGCCGGCCTGGCCCGCCTCGCGCCCCCGCCCGCGCCCCGCGCGCGCGCTCGCGCCAGCGCACGCCGCGCTCAGGCCGCGGCCGCCGCGTGGCCGCAGCTCGCCGCCTCCGGCGTACGGGTGGCGAGCCGTGGGCTCCACCGGCCGCGCCACGCGCCTTGAAGCCGCGCCCCGCCTCTCCCTCGCCAGTCGCGCTCGCGTTTTCCTTCTCCCGGCCTCGCGCGAGCAGCAGCCGCAGCCGCTCGCCGCCTCCGCGCGCTCACCGCCGTTCCGCCCGAGAGCTCGCCGCCGTTCCCGCTCAACGGCCGCACCATTTCTCGATTCATCTCGCCACCGGCTCCGCCACACCCTCCTCTTCTCCGAACGGGGTTCGGTATCCCTCGCTCGCCGACGGTGAGGCTCAATCTCTTCTTTCCCGCCCGCACCACCGTCGCCGGCCACCGAGCTCGAGCTCCGCCTCCGGCGCCCCTCGCTCCCTCCTTCTCCTCTTGTTTCGCACGGTTGTGCTCGCAACCCTTTCGCGGGAGCCATGCGTGCTCGGGGATTCGACTCCGAGCCGGAGGTCGGCCGTTGGCCGACGGCGACCACCGCTCCGCCTCCGCGACGTCGGGGCCACGGCGCCCGTGGCCGCGCTCCGCGTCCGCCTCCTCCCCTCTTCAGTGGCTGGGCCACCGGCTTGGGCCGAGCCGCCAAAGCCGGGCCGCCCCCCTCCCTTCTGTTTCCCGCGCGACACCCAGCCCATTCCGGCCGCGGGCCAATGCTGCCGCGTGGGCCGGGCCCGTTCGGCGATTTCAAATTTCGTTTTTGAATTCTTATTATTATTTGGAAAATAAAATGCTTTAGAAAATGTTGTGTACAATTTATGGCTCCAAAAATTATGAAATAAATTTTAAAATGTTCCTTGTGAATAGATCTACAGTTTAAAAATATCCCATGTTATTTTTGTGACACTTTACTGTACATTTTTATTTAATTGTTATATATGCTGTTATCTTAGAAAAATTGTAGTAAATAAACTAATAAAGGGAAAAATGTGATTCTTGTTACATTAATCTTCTTTAGTGATGTACTTTCTAGGAAAAATGCTAGTGAAGCATGTTCTGTGGGAAATTTTTTGAAGTGTAGTTCAAATGCCTTTATTGGTTAATATTTGTTATTTTTAGTAGAAAGCAATATTTGTATATAACATACTTATGATAATTTTTGTAGCATGTTAGTTTACTGTTGGTAACCTAGGGAAAATGTGAAATCTGTTGTTTGATACTTTTCCTAGTATAAAACAATTTCATGCTCAGATTTAAGCTATAATTGTTTATTTTGTACAGGTAGTTTTACAGTTCCATTTACCATGAAAATTTAGTGGTAGCTTATTTAGGGTAAGAATACTCTACTGTAATTTTTGTAGATTTTTATCTACACCAGAGATAGGTGTTGCAGTACAACCCTAGTCAAATAAGGAATAAATAATTATTCTTTATGAGAATTTAAGAAGAAGAAAATATGTTTGGTGTATCTTTGAAGCAGCACTAGGTCTTGCTGATGTTGTGAGTGAGTTAGGGTGGTAAGATTTGGTTAATTAGGGTTACTTGCTTGTGTCAGGTGTATGATAATTAGTATAATCAATTTGGGTAAACCTTAGGGTACATGTTCTTGGATGACGTGGACTACCTTGTAGAAGATGAAGTTTTGCACTAACTGCTCATTCCATGTGCTCGTCTGCATCTCATGTCACTTCATCATTTCCTTATAATCCGATGCATCATTTGCATGTACTTATGCACTTGCATCATACAGGATCGCAGGAGGAGTCGCAGGCAGCAGTACCGGAGGAGCAGGCTTGGACGGACCAGCAGGAGCCCCAGGCACAGGAGGTGCCCGAGGAGGAAGAGCCAAGCGAGGAACTGCCAGAGTGCGTCGACCACCATCCTAGCTCGTTCGAAAGAGGCAAGCCCCGGAGCATTATAAGTCTCCTATTTTATAAAAGTCATTCTTATTACCTGAATTATAATTATATATTGTTGCATTAAGTTATAGGAGTTGAGTGAAACTGTTGTTGCATTACTATCCTTGTCCACCCGAATTACTGTTACCTTATTAGGTCAGGATCGAGTAATTTGCTTAGCCATGCTTAGATCGGTAGAAGTCGGGTGATTTCCTGTCACCTGCGAGTATTAGTGATTATCTAGATATGGTTGGCAGTATTTGTGAATCTTGATAAGTAACCAAGTGGTGGTGAATAAATAGAGACCGGGCGGAGTCTTATAGGGTTTTGGACTATAGTGATTCCATCTGTGTCGATTAAGGACCGATCGTTGCTCGTCCCTCTTGTCATGTTGAACGCATGCCTCACATTTAGCTGGCCGAATAAAGTACCTTTCGACCGCGAAGCTAGCGACACTTTTCGAGCCGGGATAAACTCGGGTTGGCAGACTGGTGTTGAAGGGGGTGTACGGGGACGCGAAGAGTAAGCCCAAGGTGCGTCCTGGCAGTCGGGCGGTCCCTGGGTAGTGCGATCCATGATTGTTATCCCGCGGCTTCTTGGAAAGTGTCATTGGTGATCTACGCGACCCTGACGGGGGAAGCATGGTTTGTGTGAGGAATAAATCTCCAGCTGGATAGGAATTCGATTCGAATCGCCGTCGCTCCCGGTTAGTGAGCACTTGACTCGAGCTACGGCATCGTAGTGTTAATGATGGAACACGGATGGTTATGTGGTTAATGTTGGAATGCTAAACCTGAGATGGTAACCTTTGATGATAATGGTTAATCAAGTGATTGTTTTATAATAGGTGCTTACCTAGCTTGAATAGGTATCATAAAAATGATGCTAAAAGTAATTATTTTTAGTTATTCCTAATAACTTATGCCTTTCGCAAATGAGTTAAGCCAGTACACTATATAAAGCCTTGCATGCTCCTTGGTGTCATGTTATTTCTGGTTTTTGACGGGTAAGTCTAGCTGAGTACATTCTCGTACTCAGGGCGTTGTTCCCATTGTTGTTGCAGATGGTCAGATGTACTACGGGTACTGCTCCAACTGTCTGTATCCGGCGATGGGTGACAACTAGGACCTTGGGCAAAGGTCGTTCTGCTTGTCTTATCTACTGCTTTTGTGGACCATGACTATCTACTGGCACTGTAACTAAACTAAGTATGTGTGTGCGTAAAACTATTTGCTTCCGCTACTTTATGTTGAACTATGTTGTAATAACTTTTATTTCTGAACTCCGATGTATCCTACTTTTATGGTCAACTTTATGTATCGTGTGAACTGTGGCTGCTAAATCAGTACGATCTTGGTTGTATGTTGGTTGGTTTGAAATCCTTCGTGATTTCACGGAATCTCGAGTTATACGGGCTTAAGTTTGTTAAATTAACCGCCTCGGTGGGAGATTTTCTTACTTAATCTCGTATAATTACGTTGATCCGTTACAGCTGGCATCGGAGCATGGTTTAGCATGTTACTGTTCACATGAGTATTTAAAAACAAAACTGTGTTTTCAAGTGAGCTTTTGAACTTAAAAGTGTGCCAGTGGTCATATCCTTTATGCCCGATAAGGACTCTAGGTGGCTTATTTAAGTACTAACTTGGGGGTTTGCATCATATTTAAATTTCGTCGCTCATACGGCGTGCTATTGTATGAGTCCCATTCACTTGAGTGGTAATGTATGGATCAATTACCTCTACGCCTTGGTAAGTGAGAGTTGTGAGTGCATGGTCGGATACACTGCCGATCTAGGGGAGTGCTTAAGTGATTTCGAAGTACTCACGTGCCATGCGCATGTTTGTATGAGGGTATCATTGATGGGAAATTCTATCATGCAGTGATGATGCCGTCAATAGGACGATGATTCGGGTAGTGGTTACCGTTATACTCGTATCTGGGGATGCGTGTAGAGCAAGTAACTTACTTTACTGCTTTCTTGCATATTTTCATACTGTGAGGTTTGGGCTGAAGTGCTTTTCTGCAGGTACATAACAGCGCTTTCGAGTAGCACGTATTAGTTACGTTACAAGAGATCGTTGTATGCCACTGTTTATTCCGTTAGTAGTTATTGATTTTCTAAGTTTGTGAGGACGTACGGAACGTGCATGCATCATGTTATGCATTTCATTCATGGCATTGTTCCTCCCCTTATAAGTTGCTTATCTCATTTCGATAAAAATGCCAACTTAAAATTTGTTCTCACCCCTGTAATAAAATTTTGCTACAGATGGCACGTACCAAGCAGACAGCCCGCAAGTCCACCGGCAGAGCTCCCCGTCATCAGCTTGCTCCGCGCACTCGCCAGCGTCACACTTTTCTTGGAGAGTTTGGGATGCCTACACTCTTGTGGAGAGTGCTCAGTTATGTAGGCTATCCTGATGGAATGGAGCCCCGCTACTTTTGGTCAAATGAGCGGATGGGCGAAGGACTTTTGGTGACTGTGGAAGCAGTAGTTCGTCCCCGGGGTGATGGTTCTGAGTGGACCGGTTGGCGTTTTGAGTCAACTGGCAGGACCCCTGAAGAAGCCGCTGAGAGGGCAGCCTTTGGGATCCTGAGGGATATCATGGATCGCTTTCCTCAGGAGTTGGCAGCAGCTATAGTTGAGTCTTTCCGAGGGGCAACCCCTCCACTGACTCGTGGCAGCAGGCAAGGGGCAGATCTTTGGAGATTAGCGCAGCAGAGGCACAAAACAGTGACAACCCTGCTATGAGTGCCATGTTCGCAGTGATGAGGGCCTTCGATGGAGTGGAAGGTAGTCTGAGACGTGTTTCTAGTGCTCTTGGTCAGGCTCGTGATGACCGCCGTCAGCTTTAGAGAGATCACGACTCCGAGATTGAGAGGCTCACTGCTGAGATGGCTCAGTTGACTCGTCAGAGAGATCAGGCCACTCAGAAGACTGTGGTTTTTGAGGGAGACGTACGTGCCCTGAGAGAGCAGCTTGAGCGACTGACCACCGCCCACAGGAATGCTGAGAGCATGTTGGCTCATGTGCTCCATCAGAGGAATGAAGCCTGGTCCGCAGAGTATGTGTTGAGAGCTAGGCAGTTTGAGCTAGAGCAGCAGTTGGCCGATGCAGAGGAGTACAACGATAACTTGCATGAAGAGGTCCATAGGCTGAACAATCAGCTTAACCCCTATGACCTCCCTGGCGCAGCCGAGATGGATTTGGATGTTGACGAAGATCCTGCAGAGCCCGTGGCGCCAGCTGAGGAGCACGACGACGCTGCAGTTGGCGGCAACGCCAACGTCTCTGACCTAGACAGCGACCACGATGAGTAGGCTAGTAGTTGTTGCGCTAGCTACTAGGTTCCGCTTGCATGACCTTTTGCGTTGTTGGCACTTGAGCATGTAATAATGAGTAGAAAGACTAGAGCTTGGTGTAAGGTTGGAAAGCTGGATGTGTTTGTGACGATATCCGAACGTCAAAAGTCCAGTGTATGTATGCTGGCAACTTGGTTGTAATGAACGCGATGGGTGTGCTTTAAGTAATATAATTAGTGATGTTGTGTTAATTGGAATGAATTATTGTGCCCCTGTTTTATTGTATGAATTTATTCTCTCCAGTGAATTCAGTTCGGCATAATTTTTCATTCGGTTGCAATTTCTACAACATCACCTAATAATTACTGTTGCTGAAACCTGCAGATGCCGAACACTCGTCGTACCGTGTATGGTGCCGCTGAGGCTGGTGGCAGTGCAGCTGCTAATGATGACCGTGATCCACCACCGCCTCCTCCACCCTACACGGCAGAGCAGTTTTTCGCCCAATTCCTGGGAAGCCAACGCAACATGGAAAGTATGCAACAAAATATGGAAGCTGCGCTGCGCAGTATCGCAGATAATACCCGCCGGGGGATAAACCAGGGCGGCCACGAAGCAAACCAGTACAGCAGTTTTAAGGACTTCATGGATACTCGTCCACCGATCTTCAAGGAAGCCGCAGAACCTTTAGATGCAGAGGAATGGATTAATACGATGGAAGACAAGTTTCGTGTCCTGAGGATGACTGAAGTGTTGAAGACTGAGTACGCAGCTCATCAGCTTCAAGGTCCGGCAGGAATGTGGTGGAAGCATCACCGCACCACTTTTGCTCCCCACGCCCATATCACTTGGAGGGAGTTCACCGACGCCTTCCGTGGAACATACATTCCACCAGGTCTGACCGAGATGAAGCTTGGGGAATTTCTGGCGTTAAATCAAGGCACGAAGACTGTGACTCAATATCTGCATGCATTCAATAACCTGAGCCGTTATGCCCCTGATATGGTGAATACTGAAGCCAAGAAGATCGCTAGTTTCAAGAGAGGCCTGAGTCCCAAGATGATGAAACATGTGGGTACAAACATGAGAACTAATTTCAATGACTTCGTTAGTGACTGTCTGAAGCAAGAGAAGAACAACAATGTTTATGCCGCTTCCAAGATCCGTAAGAGGGCTTTTGAGTCGGGTTCATCTTAGTCCAGGGCCCCAGTGACCAACCGCCCGGCGTATCGATCGCCCGTCCCCGGTGCAAGGTTTAGGCCACCGCAACGGAAGAATCAGAATGCTCAGCCACCCCAGAGAAACCAGAAGCCGTTCAAGATGGCATTGCCTCAAGCAAAGACAGGACAAGGTAGTTCATCGGGAGCCGTGGCTCAAGTGAAGGGACCGTGCTTCAACTGCAACCAACCTGGGCACTTTGCAAAGTATTGTCCCTATCCTAAGAAACAGCAAACGCAGTATCAAGCTCGTGTGCACCACACCACTGTGGATGATATCCCTGAAGGGGAACCGGTGACAGCTGGTATGTTTTCTATCAACAATCATCCTGCAGTAGTCTTGTTTGATTCCGGATCATCTCATTCCTTTGTAAGTCAAGCATTTGTTAAAAGGCATGAGCAAAAGATAGTTGAATTGGAATGTGCATATAAAATTAGTTCAGCTGGGGCTGATCTGTTGACTAATCAGATAGTTCAGGGAGTAACCCTAAACATATCAAACCGGCAATATAAGCTTAATCTGATAGTCATGCCAGGGTTAGTTTTGGATGTGATCATGGGTATGAACTGGATGAATCACATGGGAGTTGTAATTGATGTTGGAGGAAGGAGTATCTCTCTTAAGGAACCCAATGGGGAAGGCACCTTTCGGGTGGTCCTACCTAGGAGAGTAGACCTAGCTAGCACATCTTGTGCGGTCCAAACTACTCTGCTAGCCCAGATTCCAGTGGTCTATGAGTTCCCAGATGTGTTTCCAGAGGAGTTACCTGGACTGCCGCCAGACCGAGATGTCGAGTTTGCCATTGAGTTAATTCCAGGAACGGCACCGATCTCGAGAAGGCCTTACCGGATGCCTCCCAATGAGTTGGCAGAATTGAAGAAACAACTTCAGGACTTGCTAAAGAAAGGGTTGATTCGTCCCAGCTCGTCTGAATGGGGATGCCCCGCTCTGTTTGTGAAAAAGAAGAAGGATAACTCCTTACGCATGTGCGTGGACTATCGGCCATTGAATGCAGTGACAATTAAAAACAAGTATCCTCTTCCTCGGATTGATATCTTGTTTGACCAATTGTCTAAAGCCAAAGTGTTCTCTAAAATAGATTTGAGATCAGGGTACCATCAGATAAAGATTAGGCCGCAAGATGTACCTAAGACTGCATTCTCTACCAGATATGGTCTGTACGAGTATCTTGTCATGTCCTTCGGATTAACAAATGCTCCTGCATACTTTATGTACCTGATGAATTCAGTTTTCATGCCCGAATTGGACAAGTTTGTGATAGTGTTCATTGATGACATACTAATATACTCAGAAAATGAAGAAGAACACGCAGAACACCTCAGGATAGTCTTGACTAGACTCAGAGAACATCGACTGTATGCTAAGTTCAGCAAGTGTGAGTTCTGGCTCAGGACAGTTCCTTTTCTCGGCCATGTGTTGTCTGAAAATGGCTTTTCTGTAGACCCTAGTAAAGTACAAGAGGTTATGGACTGGAAGTCACCAACTTCAGTTCACGAAGTTCGCAGTTTCCTTGGTTTAGCCGGTTACTACCGTCGCTTCATACCAGAATTCTCGAAGATTGCCAAACCAATGACAAGCCTGTTACAGAAGGATCATAAGTTTGTATGGACAGAGGAGTGCGAAGCAGCTTTCTGTACTTTGCGGAAGTTGTTGACCACTGCTCCTGTTCTGGCCCAACCAGACATAGAAAAGCCGTTTGATGTTTTCTGTGACGCATCCAAGAGTGGGTTAGGATGTGTGCTGATGCAAAATGGAAGAGTCATTGCTTACGCATCACGACAGCTGAGGAAGCATGAAGTTAACTATCCTACCCATGATTTAGAGCTTGCAGCAGTGGTGCATGCTCTAAAGATTTGGAGGCACTACCTGTTGGGTAATGTGTGTAATATCTTCACGGATCATAAGAGTCTCAAATACATCTTTACCCAATCTGAGTTGAACATGCGACAGAGGAGATGGTTAGAGTTGATAAAGGACTACAATCTGAACGTGCACTATCACCCTGGAAAGGCTAATGTAGTAGCGGATGCACTGAGCAGAAAATCTCATGCTATTGATGTGCAACCGTTGTTTGAAGAAGGGTTCAATCTGTTACATCCAGCCGTGTTGCATAATATTCAGATCAGTTGCACTCTGGAAAGCCAGATCATTGATGGTCAGAAAATAGATAAGGGAATCTTTCATATCAAAGAAAAGATAAAGAAAGAACCCACCAAACACTTTCGCTTGGATGAACGAGGAGTGTTATGGTTCAAGGATCGCCTGGTAGTACCTAAGGATAGAGAGCTTAAAAACAAGTTGATGGATGAG
The DNA here is from genome assembly GCA_038087645.1 of Saccharum hybrid cultivar R570. NCBI lineage: Eukaryota > Viridiplantae > Streptophyta > Magnoliopsida > Poales > Poaceae > Saccharum > Saccharum hybrid cultivar. Next base: position 8,535,303 of record JAQSUU010000198.1, read on the forward strand.
GCCCATCGTTCTAAGCTATCTATTCACCCCGGAAGTAGCAAGATGTACCAAGATTTACGACCCCGTTATTGGTGGACTAAGATGAAAAAGGAAATTGCAGCATACGTTGCTCGATGTGACATGTGTTGTAGAGTTAAAGCTCTTCACATGAGACCTGCAGGACTTCTACAACCCTTGTCGGTACCCGATTGGAAGTGGGATGATATAAGTATGGACTTTATCACTGGTCTCCCCACCACACAGAAGGGCCATGATTCCATTTGGGTAATAGTCGATCGTCTTACCAAGTCGGCTCACTTTCTGCCAGTCAAAACAAGTTTCCGACCACCTCAATATGCAGAAAAGTATATTGCTGAGATTGTCCGATTGCATGGAATACCAAAAACAATAGTGTCTGATCGTGGTTCACAGTTTACCTCTCACTTTTGGGAACATCTTCATCAAGGTTTGGGCACTAGTTTGATTCGTAGCACGGCTTACCACCCACAGACTGATGGGCAGACAGAAAGAGTTAATGCAGTACTGGAAGATATGCTTAGAGCTTGTGTGTTATCATCCAGAGGTTCATGGGAATCCTGGTTACCGTTGGCAGAATTTGCTTACAACAACAGTTACCAAGAGAGTATCAAGATGGCACCATTCGAAGCTTTGTATGGCCGGAAGTGCAGAACACCGTTAAATTGGGTAGAGCCTGGAGAAAGAAGGTTTTACGGAATTGATTTTGTAGATGAGGCAGAGAAGAAGGTCCGTGTTATTCAACAAAACATGCAAGCAGCGCAGTCTCGTCAGAAGAGTTATGCGGATAAGAGAAGAAGACCATTGGAATTCCAAGTAGGTGACTATGTCTATTTAAAGGTTACCCCAATGAAGAAGAAACGGTTTGGAATCAAGAAGAAACTATCTGCTAGATATATAGGGCCATACCAGATCTTGGAGAAAAAGGGCCCCGTGGCATATAAGCTACAGTTACCAGAAGAGATGAGTTCGATCTTTCCCGTCTTCCACGTGTCCCAATTGAAGAAGTGTTTACGTGTTCCCGAAGAGAGAATACAACCTCAGGGTATTCGGATCAAGGCAGATTTGGAATATCGCGAGCAACCAGTCCGAGTCCTGAATACCAAGGACCGAGTCACTCGGAACAAAGTGGTCACAACCTACAAGGTTCAGTGGAGTCATCATGACGAGAGCGATGCTTCTTGGGAAACGGGAGAATACCTTCAAACTGCTTATAAAGATTTTTACGATAAATGGTTCGTAACTCAAAATCTCGGGACGAGATTCTTATAAGGGGGAGGGCTGTAACACCCCTGGGTGTTAAGCATGCATTATCATTTCAAAGCATACGCATTCAACATCATTGCATGTTTAACATTGTTTGTATTGTAGCCCTTTTCAAATATAACTTGAAAAGCAAATAAAATGGAAACCCTAAGTTTAAAATAAATATTAAAAAGTTAGTGTACTTTTTAGAAGTATCAATTTTAAATAATTTAGAATAAACCAACTTGATTATTGGAGCAAAAATTTGGATTCAAATCCTCCTCAAATTCTGTTTTAAAAATTATTCTAAATAAATGAGTTTTGATTTTTTTTAAATTAGCTTTAAATCTCAAATTTAAAATCTATTGGGAATTTGGAAAAATGTTCTATATGAAAGTTGTCGAGAATAAAATTTTGAACAACTTTTGTTTTGGGACAAATTTCTGAAAACCTCGTTTTCATCCTCAAATTTGAATTTCAAACAGAAATTTAAAATCTGGAAAATATTTGGAAAAAGAAAAATCAAAATTTCGTTACTGGGCTTCGGCCTCACTTCTCGGCCCACGGCCGAAGCCGGCCTGGCCCGCCTCGCGCCCCCGCCCGCGCCCGCGCGCGCGCGCTCGCGCCAGCGCACGCCGCGCTCAGGCCGCGGCCGCCGCGTGGCCGCAGCTCGCCGCCTCCGGCGTACGGGTGGCGAGCCGTGGGCTCCACCGGCCGCGCCACGCGCCTTGAAGCCGCGCCCCGCCTCTCCCTCGCCAGTCGCGCTCGCGTTTTCCTTCTCCCGGCCTCGCGCGAGCAGCAACCGCAGCCGCTCGCCGCCTCCGCGCGCTCACCGCCGTTCCGCCCGAGAGCTCGCCGCCGTTCCCGCTCAACGGCCGCACCATTTCTCGATTCATCTCGCCACCGGCTCCGCCACACCCTCCTCTTCTCCGAACGGGGTTCGGTATCCCTCGCTCGCCGACGGTGAGGCTCAATCTCTTCTTTCCCGCCTGCACCACCGTCGCCGGCCACCAAGCTCGAGCTCCGCCTCCGGCGCCCTCGCTCCCTCCTTCTCCTCTTGTTTCGCACGGTTGTGCTCGCAACCCTTTCGCGGGAGCCATGCGTGCTCGGGGATTCGACTCCGAGCCAGAGGTCGGCCGTTGGCCGACGGCGACCACCGCTCCGCCTCCGCGACGTCGGGGCCACGGCGCCCGTGGCCGCGCTCCGCGTCCGCCTCCTCCCCTCTTCAGTGGCTGGGCCACCGGCTTGGGCCGAGCCGCCAAAGCCGGGCCGCCCCCTCCCTTCTGTTTCCCGCGCGACGCCCAGCCCATTCCGGCCGCGGGCCAATGCTGCCGCGTGGGCCGGCCCGTTCGGCGATTTCAAATTTCGTTTTTGAATTCTTATTATTATTTGGAAAATAAAATGCTTTAGAAAATGTTGTGTACAATTTATGGCTCCAAAAATTATGAAATAAATTTTAAAATGTTCCTTGTGAATAGATCTACAGTTTAAAAATATCCCATGTTATTTTTGTGACACTTTACTGTACATTTTTATTTAATTGTTATATATGCTGTTATCTTAGAAAAATTGTAGTAAATAAACTAATAAAGGGAAAAATGTGATTCTTGTTACATTAATCTTCTTTAGTGATGTACTTTCTAGGAAAAATGCTAGTGAAGCATGTTCTGTGGGAAATTTTTGAAGTGTAGTTCAAATGCCTTTATTGGTTAATATTTGTTATTTTTAGTAGAAAGCAATATTTGTATATAACATACTTATGATAATTTTTGTAGCATGTTAGTTTACTGTTGGTAACCTAGGAAAAATGTGAAATCTGTTGTTTGATACTTTTCCTAGTATAAAACAATTTCATGCTCACATTTAAGCTATAATTGTTTATTTTGTACAGGTAGTTTTACAGTTCCATTTACCATGAAAATTTAGTGGTAGCTTATTTAGGGTAAGAATACTCTACTGTAATTTTTGTAGATTTTTATCTACACCAGAGATAGGTGTTGCAGTACAACCCTAGTCAAATAAGGAATAAATAATTATTCTTTATGAGAATTTAAGAAGAAGAAAATATGTTTGGTGTATCTTTGAAGCAGCACTAGGTCTTGCTGATGTTGTGAGTGAGTTAGGGTGGTAAGGTTTGGTTAATTAGGGTTACTTGCTTGTGTCAGGTGTATGATAATTAGTATAATCAATTTGGGTAAACCTTAGGGTACATGTTCTTGGATGACGTGGACTACCTTGTAGAAGATGAAGTTTTGCACTAACTGCTCATTCCATGTGCTCGTCTGCATCTCATGTCACTTCATCATTTCCTTATAATCCGATGCATCATTTGCATGTACTTATGCACTTGCATCATACAGGATCGCAGGAGGAGTCGCAGGCAGCAGTACCGGAGGAGCAGGCTTGGACGGACCAGCAGGAGCCCCAGGCACAGGAGGTGCCCGAGGAGGAAGAGCCAAGCGAGGAACTGCCAGAGTGCGTCGACCACCATCCTAGCTCGTTCGAAAGAGGCAAGCCCCGGAGCATTATAAGTCTCCTATTTTATAAAAGTCATTCTTATTACCTGAATTATAATTATATATTGTTGCATTAAGTTATAGGAGTTGAGTGAAACCGTTGTTGCATTACTATCCTTGTCCACCCGAATTACTGTTACCTTATTAGGTCAGGATCGAGTAATTTGCTTAGCCATGCTTAGATCGGTAGAAGTCGGGTGATTTCCTGTCACCTGCGAGTATTAGTGATTATCTGGATATGGTTGGCAGTATTTGTGAATCTTGATAAGTAACCAAGTGGTGGTGAATAAATAGAGACCGGGCGGAGTCTTATAGGGTTTTGGACTATAGTGATTCCGTCTGTGTCGATTAAGGACCGATCGTTGCTCGTCCCTCTTGTCATGTTGAACGCATGCCTCACATTTAGCTGGCCGAATAAAGTACCTTTCGACCGCGAAGCTAGCGACACTTTTCGAGCCGGGATAAACTCGGGTTGGCAGACTGGTGTTGAAGGGGGTGTACGGGGACGCGAAGAGTAAGCCCAAGGTGCGTCCTGGCAGTCGGGCGGTCCCTGGGTAGTGCGATCCATGATTGTTATCCCGCGGCTTCTTGGAAAGTGTCATTGGTGATCTACGCGACCCTGACGGGGGAAGCATGGTTTGTGTGAGGAATAAATCTCCAGTTGGATAGGAATTCGATTCGAATCGCCGTCGCTCCCGGTTAGTGAGCACTTGACTCGAGCTACGGCATCATAGTGTTAATGATGGAACACGGATGGTTATGTGGTTAATGTTGGAATGCTAAACCTGAGATGGTAACCTTTGATGATAATGGTTAATCAAGTGATTGTTTTAGTAATAGGTGCTTACCTAGCTTGAATAGGTATCATAAAAATGATGCTAAAAGTAATTATTTTTAGTTATTCCTAATAACTTATGCCTTTCGCAAATGAGTCAAGCCAGTACACTATATAAAGCCTTGCATGCTCCTTGGTGTCATGTTATTTCTGGTTTTTGACGGGTAAGTCTAGCTGAGTACATTCTCGTACTCAGGGCGTTGTTCCCATTGTTGTTGCAGATGGTCAGATGTACTACGGGTACTGCTCCAACTGTCTGTATCCGGCGATGGGTGACAACTAGGACCTTGGGCAAAGGTCGTTCTGCTTGTCTTATCTACTGCTTTTGTGGACCATGACTATCTACTGGCACTGTAACTAAACTAAGTATGTGTGTGCGTAAAACTATTTGCTTCCGCTACTTTATGTTGAACTATGTTGTAATAACTTTTATTTCTGAACTCCGATGTATCCTACTTTTATGGTCAACTTTATGTATCGTGTGAACTGTGGCTGCTAAATCAGTACGATCTTGGTTGTATGTTGGTTGGTTTGAAATCCTTCGTGATTTCACGGAATCTCGAGTTATACGGGCTTAAGTTTGTTAAATTAACCGCCTCGGTGGGAGATTTTCTTACTTAATCTCGTATAATTACGTTGATCCGTTACACGTCCGGTCAGGCGCCCTGAGGGAACAGCAGTTCGCAAGGTCGATCGGACGCGGTGAGCGTCCGGTCACACACGATCGGACGCGTCCGGTCGTCAAAGGAGCTTACTGGACTCCGACCGGACGCTGGCACTGTCGCATCCGGTCATTCTCTGGAGCGCGTCCGGTCATTGCTTCGCGGGCGCGCGGTACAGTGCGACCGGCGCGTCCGGTCGGTTGAGCGGCGCGTCCGGTCATCGCGTTGGACCGTTAGCGTGCAGTGACCGTTGGAGGATCTAACGGTCGCATTTGAATTCGGTGGACACGTGGATGGCGCAGGGCGACCGGACGCGGTGAAGCGCGTCCGGTCAGTTTCGACCGGCGCGTCCGGTCATCCCGAAAAAACGGTCAGTGGAGTGGCAACGGCTCTATTTGTTTGGGATGCTTATAAATACTCGTTGGCCGGCCCTTGGGGAGGTCTCTTGGCATTTCTAACACTCTTGTGCATCCTTTGAGCTAGAGCTACTCCTCCCACTCATCTCTCTTGCTTGATTGCAAATCAAAAGTGAGATTGAGTGATCCCAAAGTGCATTGCATAGCTTGAGGGCATCTAGTGGCACTTGTGGGTGGTTTAGCGGATGGATTTCTTGTTACTCTTGGAGAGTACCGCTCCTAGCCGGCTTGGAGATTGTTGAAGGCGTTGGCAAGAGAAGGTGATTGATCTTGGCCACCTCCGGTTGATTGTGAGAGGTTCTTGTGCTTTCCTCGGCGGGACGTCAAAAGCAACTCTAGTGGAATGCGCGTGTCATTGAGTTACCTCACTTGAGAGTGGTGTCTTGCGGTGCGTTGCGGGGCGTGCCTTGAGGGGCAAGTGACTTGAGGGTCACACCGGGGAACCATCTAAGTGTTGGTCGACACAACCGGTGACGTAGCTTGTCGGTGCACAAGTGAACACCGGGTGAACAAAAATATTGTGTCTCTTGTCTCCCGGTGATTGGTCTTCATATCGTGTTGTTGTCAATATTGATTGATTGTATATCATCTTGGTGATTGGCAACATCTTCACTCCACCGTCGGTATAAGAATCATAATCCTCTCTTGCACTTACTTTTACTTGTTTATCTTGTGTAGCTCTAGTGGTAGCTTTGCTAGTAGTTTTGTTTAGTTTGTTCTCTAGTGTAAGTTTAGTGACATAGCTCTTGTGTGAACTAGAGATCATAATCTACTAGACTTGTGGATAGGAGGCTTGCATCACAACCTTTGGCTAAGCAAAACTCGCTTTACGCCGTTTGTTGTTCTAACAAGTTTGCTTAGTGGTATTTGTAGAATTTTTATAGGCTATTCACCCCCCCTCTTGCCATCTAGGACCTTACAAGTGGTATCGGAGCCGTGGTCACCGTTTTAATCAAGGCTTAACATCCTTCGGTGTGAAAAATGGCTCAGATTGTGTTCAATCATGTTGGGGGCAAGCCACCGTTCTTTGATGGTGTTAGTTCTTTTGCTCATTGGAAGAGAAAAATGACAATGTACCTTGGTTCTATTCATGAGAGAGTATTACAAGTCACCGAGAATGATTTTGCTATCATTGATCCCGATCATCTCACCGATGAAGATAGAGCAAATAGAACATGCAATAGAATGGCTCTCAATACACTCTACAATGGTATTGACACAAAAGTGTTTGAGGGCATCAAGGATTTGGAATTGGCTAGTGAAGTATGGACAAGGTTGAGTGAGACATATGAAGGCACTAAGGTTGTGAAGAGTGCCAAGCTATATGGGCTCAAGAGTGAGTTTGAGAACTTCAAGAAAAAGGATGATGAAACAATCATTGAAATGTTTCATAGATTGCAAGTGATAGTCAATGATCTCAAGAGCTTAGGGCACAAGACTCAAGATCAAGATTTTTGTCACAAGTTCTTATTGAGCTTACCTAGAAGATTCAAGATGTTGATCATGATGTTGCAAAGAGATGGGCTTGAAGCAATGAAGCCTAATGATTTGCTTGGTGAAGTATTGACCTATGACAAATATGATCAAGATGTTGATGACAAGGAGAAGGTGGAAGATGAGAAGAAAAAGAAGACCGTAGCATTTAATGCCACCTCCTCCAAGGGCAAAGCCATCATCATTGAAGAAGAAGAAGACAACAATGAAGATGGGCAATTTGAAATTGATGATGAGGCACTTGCTCTTGTAGTCAAGAAGATGGGTCACATGTTCATCAAGAGAAGAGGCTTTAAGAAGAGAAATGACAACTTCAAAAGAAATGAGCAACAAAGAAAGTGCTTCAATTGTGGTAGCACCGAGCACCTTCAAGCGGAATGCCCTTATGATAAGAAGAAGAACAAAAATGACAAGTTTGAGAAGAAGAAGAAGAGAGAGGCCAAGATGACATTCAAGAAAGGCAAAAATGGTGCCTATGTGATCACTTGGGAAAGTGAAGATAATGAAGAAGAAGAAGAATCATCCAACAAGGCTTTTGCTTCCATTGCTATCAATAAGAAGCCATCACTATTTGATTCATCCTCTTCATGCTTCATGGCTAAAGAAGCTAAGGTATTATATGATGAGAGTGATGATGAAAGTGAAATGGAATATGCTCATGATAGTGATAATGATAATGATAATGAAAATGATAATGATGAACCAACTAAAGAACAACTATATGACTTGATGCAACAAACTAGAGACATAGCTATTGCCAAGGACAAAGAGTGTAAGAAGCTTTCAATGAAAGTAGCAATACTTGAGAAAGTCCTTAATGAGCTTAAGACCACTCATGAGAGTCTAGTGGAAGACCATGAGGATCTTGATAAGGCTCATTCCAAGCTTGAAAAAGCTCACTCATTGTTACTTGAGCAACAAGCAAAGAAGGAGGTTGTTGTATCATGTGATATAGGTGTTACATGTGATATAATTGATGAATCCTTTAATGAACCTATCATCATGTCAAATGATAACCCTTCTTGTAGCTCTTCATCCACCACCACTAACTCTACCTCCACTACTAGTGATGGTTTCACTTGTGATGCCTCACTAATGGTTGAGAATGAGACTCTCAAGAGAGAGGTGGATGAGCTCACTCACGCCCTAGGTAAGGCCTATGGTGGTGAGGCCCGCTTGCTTAAGTGCTTGGGTAGCCAAAGGTTCTCTCTTAACAAAGAGGGATTGGGCTACACCCCTAAGAAAGGCAAGTCGGCCTTTGCAACTCCAAAGCCTAGCTTTGTGAAGGGCAATGGTCGGTTTTGCAATAGATGTAAGCAAGTTGGGCACCTAGAGCATAATTGCAATAAAAAGAACCAAAGCAAGAACCTTGTTAATGCTATATCTTTTGATTCTTGCTATGTGCTTACCAAGGGTGTGAAGGGTGTGCAAGCTAAGTTTGTTGGTACACCAATTATGGGCCCAAAGAAGAAGGCTATTTGGGTACCAAAGAGCTTAGTTACTAACCTACAAGGACCCAAGCAAAAATGGGTATCTAAACTTCATTGATTTGCTTGTAGGTCAATTACAAAGCCGGAGGAAGGCATTGGATTATTGATAGTGGGTGCACTCAACACATGACCGGTACTTCAAGAATGTTTGACTCAATCAATGACAATGATAGTGGTGTTCATTCTATCACATTTGGCAATAACAAGAAAGGCAAGGTTATTGGTTTGGGCAAGATTGCAATATCAAATGACATGAGTATCTCCAATGTGTTGCTAGTTGAAAGCTTGAATTTCAATCTTCTATCCGTGGCATAAATATGTGATCTAGGCTACAAATGCATCTTTAGGGTTGATGATGTGGAAGTTATTAGTGTGGATGGTTCAAATGTGGCATTCAAGGGCTTTAGATATGAGAATCTCTACCTAGTTGACTTCAATGCTAGAGAAACTTCTTTGACAACTTGCTTAGTCTCCAAATCAAGCATGGGTTGGCTTTGGCATAGAAGGCTTGGTCATGTTGGCATGAAACAATTGAAGAAGCTTACAACTCACAATCTTGTCAATGGTTTGAAAGATGTTGAATTTGAGAAGAATAAGCTTTGTAGTGCATGTCAATCCGGGAAGCAAGTTGGAAGCTCACATCCAAAGAAGAGTACAATGAGCACATGCAAAGCATTTGAGTTGATGCACATGGATCTATTTGGACCGACAACATATACAAGCATAGGCGGCAACAAGTATGGCTTTGTCATAGTGGATGACTTCACAAGATTCACATGGGTATTCTTTCTTAGTGACAAAAGTGAAGTGTTTGACACTTTCAAGACATTTCTCACTAGAGTTCACAATGAGTTTGAGATTAGAATCAAGAAAGTGAGAAGTGACAATGGAAGTGAGTTCAAGAATACAAGAATTGAAGAACTTTGTGATCATTATGGTATTGGACATCAATTCTCAGCCAAGTACACTCCACAATCAAATGGCCTAGTTGAGAGGAAGAATAGAACATTGCTTGATATGGCTAGATCAATGCTTCATGAGTACAATGTGAGTCAATCATTTTGGGATGAAGCAATCAATACCGCTTGCTACTACATCAATAGACTATATTGTCATCCATTGCTAGAGAAGACCCCATATGAGCTACTTCATGGAAGAAAGCCCAATATTTCTTACTTTAGGGTATTTGGTTGCAAATGCTATATCTTGAAGAAGGGCACTAGATTGGGGAAGTTTGACAAGAGATGTGATGAGGGGTTCCTACTTGGTTATTCAACTACAAGCAAAGCTTATAGAGTTTGGAACAACTCAAGTGGCATTCTAGAAGAAGTCCATGATGTGCAATTTGATGAAACCAATGGGTCACAAGATGAAGAAGAGAATCTAGATGATGTTGGTGGAACTCTATTAGTGGAAGCAATGAAGAACATGGACATTGGAGACATTAGAGCAAAGCAAGTAATTGATATTCAAGATGATGATAAAGATCAAGTGCTCAATTCACCATTCAAGCTAGTTAGTGACTCTCAAGTGCAAGATCATGGTGCTAGTTCTTCTCATCGAGATACATCAAGTGATCAACCAAGCTCAAGCAATCAAGTGCAAGTACTCCAACCACAACATGTTGCAAGAGATCACCCCATTGATAGTGTTATTGGTGATATTAGAAGTGGTGTACAAACAAGATCAAGATTGGCTATGTTTTGTGAGCATGCATCATTTGTGTCAACCATAGAACCAAAGAAGATAGAAGAAGCTTTGAGGGATGCCGATTGGATCATGGCTATGCAAGAAGAGCTTAACAATTTCACAAGAAATGATGTTTGGGAGTTGGTAGAAAGGCCAAATGACTACAATGTGATTGGAACCAAGTGGGTGTTCAAAAACAAGCAAGATCAAGATGGCATTATAGTGAGAAACAAAGCAAGACTAGTTGCTCAAGGTTACACTCAAGTTGAAGGTCTTGACTATGATGAGACATATGCTCCCGTGGCAAGATTGGAGGCAATAAGGATTCTATTGGCTTATGCTTGTGCACACAACATCAAACTATATCAAATGGATGTCAAAAGTGCATTTCTCAATGGGATCATCAATGAGTTAGTCTTCGTTGAGCAACCGCCCGGATTTGAAGATGACAAGAAACCCAACCATGTGTACAAGTTAAAGAAGGCTTTATATGGCTTAAAGCAAGCACCTAGAGCATGGTATGAGAGGCTAAGGGATTTCCTTCTCTCTAAGGGATTCAAGATGGGCAAGGTTGATACAATTCTATTCACCAAGAAGATTAGGAATGATCTATTCATAGTGCAAATATATGTTGATGACATCATCTTTGGATCAACCGATCAAGCTTATTGTGAAGAATTTGGTGCTATGATGGCCAAAGAGTTCGAAATGTCTATGATTGGTGAACTTAGCTACTTCCTTGGTCTCCAAGTAAAGCAATTGAAGAATGGGACATTTGTGAGTCAAGGGAAATACATAAGGGACATGTTGAAGAAATTTGGAATGCAAGATGCAAAGCCAATTTCAACTCCAATGGGTACAAATGGCAATTTAGATAGTGATCTTGATGGCAATATGGTGAATCAAAAGGAATATCGGTCTTTGATTAGAAGTCTACTCTATGTCACCGCATCAAGGCCGGATGTCATGTTTAGTGTTTGCATGTGTGCTAGATATCAAGCCTCACCTAGAGAGAGTCATCTCACGGCTGCAAAGAGAATATTGAGGTACTTGAAGCAAACAAGAGATGTTGGACTGTGGTATCCCAAGGGGTCAAAGTTTGAATTGATTGGATATTCAGACTCCGACTATGGGGGTTGCAAGATCAATAGAAAGAGCACAAGTGGCACATGTCAATTACTTGGAAGATCACTTGTGTCATGGTCCTCAAAGAAACAAAATAGTGTGGCAATCTCTACCGCCGAAGCCGAATATGTGAGTGCGGGGAGTTGTTGTGCACAATTGCTATGATGAAATCAACTTTGAAGGATTATGGCCTCAACTTCAAGAATGTGCCATTGCTATGTGATAATGAGAGTGCAATCAAGATGATACAAAACCCGGTTCAACATGGAAGAACAAAGCATATTGACATAAGACATCATTTCATTAGAGATCATCAACAAAAGGGAGATATTGCCATTGAGAGTGTTGGCACCGATGATCAACTTGCCGATATTCTCACTAAGCCACTTGATGAAAAGAGGTTTTGCAAGCTAAGGAATGAATTGAACATTCTTGATTTCTCAAACATGAGTTGAATGCACCCCACCCACTTATTGACATGCCTCTCCTTCGACATTGCAAGGTAAAGTTGATTGACATATCATTCATCCTATGCTAAGGACTTGCTAGAGCATGTAGACATATTAAGTGGTATGCATGAGCATTCATGATAAATCAAATGAATTTGATGGATATATGTTACCACTATTGCCTCTATGTTTGTTTTGATCTAGTGGTGGCATATGACATGTTTGTGAGCTTGCACACCTAGTGTTGAATCTAGAAGATTTGCTATAAGTGTTTAATTCAACATAGGCAAGATAACCCTTATTATGAGGTGTGAAGAAGCTTGTCTTTGGTTCAAATCGAATTAAATATCTTTGGCAAGTGTTCTAGGTTGAACCAAAATTGATGAATTTTAACCTACTCCATCGAACATTTTTCTTCTCTCCACAATTTGATCCCATTTTTGGGTAAGTTGTTGACAAAGGGGGAGAGAACAAGATGATTCAACATGATAAAGGGGTAAATAAAATTTTTGATGCACACAAGTAGGGGGAGCAAGCTCATAAACAAAGTTGTTGCATTTGCTTGTGCATTTTCATATGACTTGCTCATTGCACATGTATTTAAACTCAATATACATGCTTGTGTGGTGCAATGCTAGTATAGAACTTGGATGATGAAATGATCTACTAGCATGCATAGGAATAGTTTTACTTGTGGTATCTAGACTTGCCTAAAGCTTTACAAGTGGTCCAAGAACCTTTACATATAATGTTGATCTCACGGGGTTCTTGAGTTTTGTTGGATGTCTAGTTACTTCATGATGCTAAGGATGGTGTAAAAGGCAACTCCGATTGGTATCACGCTTCAAAGGTCCATTTCTTACACCTTAGCATCATTTTGGTAGAATTACTCTCCCAACACTTCTATCCATGCATATGTGCAAAGCTTTCAATCCAAACTCTATGCACATATGTAGGGGGAGCTAATGCTACCAAAACCGAGCTTGTGATAATTGTCCAAACTTCACTTATGAGCAAAATGATTGGACAAGTATGACAAGTTCAAAACTTTTATTATCAAAATCATCTTTGTGAGGGTTGTCATCAATTACCAAAAAGGGGGAGATTGAAAGTCCCTAGTTTGGTTTTGGCTAATTGATGAAACCTAGGACTAACCTTTGTATCTAAGTGGATGATTTAGATAAAGGTGGTCATTGAATATGAGACATGACATTGACTCATATGACCAAGATGGTGAAGACCAAGATGAAGCTTGGCTCGATGGACCGGTTGTGAAGGTGAAGGGCAAGTCGAGGCTTCGAAGCGAAGGACCATGCGATGGTGAAGCTTGAGCAAGACTTGGCGCCGACGGACCGATGCAACGGTGAAGAGCAAGTGAAATCAAGGTCGATGGATCGAGACGGTCATGTGATGATATGAAATGGATCATATCTTTTGGTGAAACAAAATGGGCTCAAGGCAAAGGTATAACCATAGGGCCATTTTATTTTACACTCAAGACACCATAGAGGGTGTGAGTGGTTTAGGGTCGATAGCCGAACTATTAAGAGGGGAAGTCTTATCGGTTATTCGACACACGGGTGCCACTAGGTGAATTCATGAAGTGCATTGCATGTAGGGCCTAGTGAGCTAACTGGAAAACCTTTGAAAATGATTGAGAAAAAGCTAACACACAAGCACATAGAGATGTACACTTAATGGTGTTGGCACATTTGCAAAGGTGGCGTTGGTCGCGCTGTGGTTTGCGGGTAGAAAGGGGTTTGGGTTTGCGGGTAGAAAAATCTAACACACAAGCACATAGAGATGTACACTTAATGGTGTTGGCACATTCAGGCGATTTCGGGGAAATGAAATGCCTATTTTCCACTACGCCGGAAGTCGGAAAAGAAACGGAGGCGAACGGAGGTCACAGAGGTGACCGGACGCTGCACCGGACGCGGTCACGGTGTGACCGGACGCGTCCGGTCAGTACAGCGGAGCAGACAGGCGCGTGGGCTAGGGTTTGCAACCGGCGCGTCTGGTCACTCGCGGGACCGGCACGTCCGGTCAGGCGCCCTGAGGGAACAGCAGTTCGCAAGGTCGATCGGACGCGGTGAGCGTCCGGTCACACACAATCGGACGCGTCCGGTCGTCAAAGGAGCTTACTGGACTCCGACCGGACGCTGGCACTGTCGCGTCCGGTCATTCTCTGGAGCGCGTCCGGTCATTGCTTCGCGGGCGCGCGGTACAGTGCGACCGGCGCGTCCGGTCGGTTGAGCGGCGCATCCGGTCATCGTGTTTGACCGTTAGCGTGCAGTGACCGTTGGAGGATCTAACGGTCGCATTTGAATTCGGTGGACACGTGGATGGCGCAGGGCGACCGGACGCGGTGAAGCGCGTCCGGTCATCCCGAAAAAACGGTCAGTGGAGTGGCAACGGCTCTATTTGTTTGGGATGCTTATAAATACTCGTTGGCCGGCCCTTGGGGAGCTCTCTTGGCATTTCTAACACTCTTGTGCATCCTTTGAGCTAGAGCTACTCCTCCCACTCATCTCTCTTGCTTGATTGCAAATCAAAAGTGAGATTGAGTGATCCCAAAGTGCATTGCATAGCTTGAGGGCATCTAGTGGCACTTGTGGGTGGTTTAGCGGATGGATTTCTTGTTACTCTTGGAGAGTACCGCTCCTAGCCGGCTTGGAGATTGTTGGAGGCGTTGGCAAGAGAAGGTGATTGATCTTGGCCACCTCCGGTTGATTGTGAGAGGTTCTTGTGCTTTCCTCGGCGGGACGTCAAAAGCAACTCTAGTGGAATGCGCGTGTCATTGAGTTACCTCACTTGAGAGTGGTGTCTTGCGGTGCGTTGCGGGGCGTGCCTTGAGGGGCAAGTGACTTGAGGGTCACACCGGGGAACCATCTAAGTGTTGGTCGACACAACCGGTGACGTAGCTTGTCGGTGCACAAGTGAACACCGGGTGAACAAAAATATTGTGTCTCTTATCTCCCGGTGATTGGTCTTCATATCGTGTTGTTGTCAATATTGATTGATTGTATATCATCTTGGTGATTGGCAACATCTTCACTCCACCGTCGGTATAAGAATCATAATCCTCTCTTGCACTTACTTTTACTTGTTTATCTTGTGTAGCTCTAGTGGTAGCTTTGCTAGTAGTTTTGTTTAGTTTGTTCTCTAGTGTAAGTTTAGTGACATAGCTCTTGTGTGAACTAGAGATCATAATCTACTAGACTTGTGGATAGGAGGCTTGCATCACAACCTTTGGCTAAGTAAAACTCGCTTTACGCCGTTTGTTGTTCTAACAAGTTTGCTTAGTGGTATTTGTAGAATTTTTATAGGCTATTCACCCCCCCTCTAGCCATCTAGGACCTTACACTCCGGAGGCATCTCTGGAGGGGACCCGGATGTCCCACGAGTCCCTCGCCCTCGAGGAGGTCCTCCGGCGAGCGCGCCGGATGGTCGGGAACTTCAAGGTGGAGGAGGTCAACCGGGTCCCTATGAGACCTACCGAGGGGTTCGAGCCCGTGGTAAGTATCTTTGGGCTGGTATGTTTACTAATTTTGTTTATTTTTGGATTCTGCTAATTTGGTCGAGGCCGGCGCGCAGGATTTGTCGGCGCTGCGGGAGACGCGTCCGCCAGTCCCAGAGGACCGGCCCGCCCGGGAGGCTCGACGCCAGCATGCCTCCAAGAAGAAGAAAACCAAGGAGACGGCCAAGAAGCGGGCGATCCGCAAGGCCAAAGAGGCGGAGGCGTTGAAGAAGCTCCGGCGCCAGCAGACCATCGACGGGGTCCCCCTGGCGCCGTCGCCCTCTGAGACGATCTTGGGGGAGGACGACGACAGCAGCGGCGAAGACGACGACGCCCTGTCGCGGTATGAGGCCGCGACCGGACTGGGGGACCTCCCCGATATTCGCCCCCTGCTGGAGCCCATCGGGGGGTCGTCCTCCTCGGTCGTCGTGGTCGAGGAGACCGAGGAGGAGGAGGAGGAAAAGGAGAAGGAGAAGGAGGCGGGCCCCTCGACGGGAGGGGCCGCTTTACCCCGGACCCAGCAAGAGGGGTCGACGGGGATGCCTGCACCAGCCCAGGCCCTGCAAGCTCGGGCGGGGGCTGGGACGATGGTACCGGCGTCATCATCGGCGGCGCCACCGGCAGGCGTGAGAACCCGAGGCCAGCTGGCCTCGGAGGCACAGAAGGTGCAGGGCGGCGCGCCAGCCAGGGCCCCAAGGAGTGCCCGGCCTGCTGGTGGGGCCGCTGCGAGGCCATCGTCGGCCGCCCCGGGAGGCTCGGATCGCGTGGGGTCGAGGCCCTTGGTGCCGATTTCCAGGTAAGTGTTCGTGCTTGGTTGTTTTGCCTTTCTCTGGATTCATTGGCTGACGTTCTTTCTCACTTTGCAGGTTAAAGCGGAAGGCAGAGCCGATGGGGCCTACCCCCGTGAAGTCACTGCGGGCCAGCGCCGTTGTCCTTAACCGGACGGCGGAGCAGGATGCGGCCTGGGTTCGCCAGGTCGAGGCCGCGAAGGGGCGTCTGCGACAACAGCAGGGGGCGACAGGTGCCGCGGTGGTCGCTGGCCCCAATCCCGCCGTGGAGGGGTCCGGACCGGCTGAGGCGGTGGCACCCAGTGCGGTCGAGGCGGAGCCCAGGCCGTCGCCGACGGCCGAGGCTGCCGTCGAGGCCGTGACGGGCGAAGCATCCGTCCACGGCGCGGAGCGGGCGGGTGCTGACGTGACCATGGAGGAGGTCGCGTCGGCACCAGAACAGGAGGCGGTACTGGCGAGGGGGCCGCGGCCGCAACAAGACCCGCCGGCGGAGTCGGCGGGTACGGTGGAGGGCGGGGCCGTCGAGCCCCCGACCGGAGCTCCAGAAGGAGAGGCGCCGGGGGTCGAGGCGCCGGCTCCGGAGGTGCCGACGATCGAGGCGCCGGCTCCGGAGGCGCCGACGATCGAGGGGCAGGCTCCGGAGGCGCCGGTGGTCGAGGGGCCGGCTCCCTCAGAAGGGCGGGCGCCCGTAACCGTGGACCTTACCCTCGATGACACCCCCCTGGACAAAGGGAAACAAGTGATGGGGGTCGAGGGAGGTGAGGCCGCGGATCAGGCCGGTGCCTCGACGGCCGTTGGAGAGGCGGGAACTGCGGGCGAGGCCGGTCCTTCCGCGGGACCGGGAGACACCCCGGTCGGGTCGTCGTCGTCATGGCCCGACATCGCCGCGCTGGCCATAGTGCGGGCGGAGGCGGAGATACCGAGGTGGGGGGGCCGTCCCTCCAGTTTAGGGATGCCGCGAACCCCGACGCCGAGCCCATCTTCACCCTGAATGACAGGGATGAGGTGCACCGCTGGGAGTACCTCGAGGGTGTCCGCCGGCACCTCGATCGGTTGCTCCATGTGGCGTCCGAGGCCGTGTCGTGAAGTATACGGGATGCCGCCGAGGTATGATCGACCCGTCGGCTTTCTTCGTGGTTCTTTTGGTGTCTTTTTCCCTCGGCTTTTTAACCTTTTTGGTTTTTTTGAATTGTGCTCAGGAGCTGAAGGAGTACTCCCGCCGCAAGTCACTCTTCATCTGGGATGAGAGTGGCGTGTGGGCCGTGCTGTCTCAGCAATGGGTCTTGGTCGAGGAGGCCCAGAAACGGCTTTTCGATCGGAATGCTGAAATGGCTGAGCTGCGCATCGCATACGCGGCGGTGAAGGAGGAGGCGATGCAGGCTTGGGCGGCCGAAGCCGTGATGCGCACTGATATGGACAAGGCTCGGGAGGAGGCTGCCCAGGCCCACAGGGACCTCGAGCCCCTGTCGGCACAGGTGAAGGAGCTCGAGGAGGATGTCTCCCAGGTCAGCCGTCAGCGCGACGCCCTCAACGTCCAAATCGGGCAGGTCTCAGCTCGCTTCACCGCGCTGAAGGACGAGATCACGGTGCTGAACGGAGCCGTCCAGGAGAAGGACGCGGCACTCCAGACCGCCCGCCAGGAGATCGAGGCGTTGAAGGCGACCATCAGTGACAAGGACAGCGCCCTCCTAGGGCTCGAGCGGTCGTGCGGGGGGCTACGCAACGAGGTCGTGGATTTGCTGACCCATATCGAGGGTAAGTATGATTCTTACGGCCACGGCGTCGAGGCCTCGTGTTAGGTATTAATTTGTTTTATCGTGTTTCAGAGCTGGAGAGGGAGAATCGAGAGGCCCAATCATCTGCCAACTCCTTCCAGAGCCTCCTCGAAGCTGAGACCCGGAGGACCCAGCTGCTCCAGGGCGCGATCACCACCGTGTGTGACGGCCTGGGGGTCGAGCCCGACGCCGACACCGGGGAAGATGTTCTGGGGAACTCCTTCATCCGTCGGATGGCGGCGCTAGGCCGCCTTGCCCGGGAGAAGATACGGGACAACCTCCATCACGGCGTAAAGAGGGCGCTAGCCGTCGTCCGTTCAGGGTTTGTGTTCGACATGGAGCTCGTTGCTGACGGCTTCATCACGGACCCGGATCGGATGGACGAGGAGAACGAGAATGCCTGCCTGGAGCTGATTGAAGCCGCGGAAGAGCCTGGGAGCCGTCTGGCCTCGCTTTTTGAAGCCGAGGTGGTTCCGCCTGCTGACGATGAGGGCCTGTGAGCCAAATCTGGGCGCAAAGGCCCATGTAATAAGTTAGTACTTTGAATTTTGGTCGTGGTGGCCTCGGAGGCCCTAAGAACTCGAAACATAAACCGGTTCGTGGTTAATTTAGTTTTATTCGAGCTTTTCTTCCCTTTATCGCTTGGATTGTGTTCTCGTGTGATTTACTTAGCACGCAGTTGCGTCCTTTGGCGTAAGGGAGCGAGTGGAGGTACCGTAGCCTCGGAGGCGTAAGTAATCTCACGGCTCAACTGCCCTCGAGCTTCAGGGTGATGTTGCGGCCTTGTAGATCGTGTGAGAGCCTGATCTGAGCGACAGGGGGTGTGTTCTTTTTCAAAGTTAGGAACCGTTGTTTAGATCTTTCTAGCGTGAAGTTGCGCCTCTAGAAGGCGTGAGGGGTGAGCGGAGGTACCGTAGCCTTGGAGGCGTAGGTAGTATTCCTGGCTCGAGAGCCTTTAGGGCGCTTTTGCGGCGCCGTCGATCTAAGAAGCGGTTCTTAAATTTAAAAAAGAGTGCAAGTTTTTTCGGGGACTGGGGGTTCCCCCCTTTGTAGCCCCCGAGGGAGGGTCGATTCTGGGAGTGCAGAGTCGATCCTTCCTCATTGTGAAATGAAAGTTTGGAACATCGCTGTATTCTTTATTGATGAAAAAAGAAATTACAGAGCCTCGAGGCTTTCTAAGGAAAAAAGCGACGTAGCTGTTCAATGTTCCAAGCGTTGGTGAAGATTTCGCCCTTCTCGTTGGATAGCTTGTAGGTGCCTGGCTTTAGTACTTCTGCGATGATGTACGGTCCTTCCCATGGTGGCGTGAGCTTATGCCGTCCCTTGGTGTTTTGGTTCCGCCGTAGCACCAGGTCGCCGACGTTGAGGTCACGCTTGCGGATGTGTCTGTCGTGGTAGCATCGGAGACCCTGCTGGTACCTGGCAGAATGTAATAGGGCCACATCTCAGGCTTCCTCGAGCTGGTTGAGGGCGTCCTCTCTTACGGCATCGTTATTTCTTTCGCTGTAGGCCTTCAACCTTGGGGATCTGTATTTTATATCTGTTGGGAGCATTGCCTCAGACCCGTAGACTAAGAAGAACGGAGTGAACCCCGTGGCTCGACTCGGCGTTGTTCTTAGGCTCCACAGTACCGAGGGCAGCTCGGCAGCCCATCTTTTGCCATGTTTGTTTAGCTTGCCAAAGATTCTGGGTTTCAGGCCTTGTAGGAGCATGCCATTGGCACGTTCCACCTGACTGTTTGTTTTTGGATGGGCCACGGTTGACCAGAGCACACGAATGTGGTGGTTGTCGCAGAAATCCAAAAACTTTTTGCCAGTGAACTGGGTGCCATTGTCCGTGATGATACAGTTGGGGACCCCAAAGCGATGAATAATGTCGGTGAAGAAGAGCACAGCTTGCTCGGACCTGATGCTGGTGATAGGGCGGGCCTCGATCCACTTGGAGAATTTGTCGACTGCGATGAGCAAGTGGGTGAAGCCGCCAGTTGTCCTTTTCAAGGGTCCGACAAGGTCGAGCCCCCAAACGGCAAACGGCCATGTGTTGGGGATAGTTTGCAGGGCGTGTGCCGGAAGATGGGTTTGTCTCGCATAGTACTGACAACCCTTTCAGAAGCGTACTAGCTTGACAGCATCGGAGACCGCGGTCGACCAATAGAATCCCTGTCGAAAGGCATTTCCGACGAGGGTTCGAGGTGCTGCGTGGTGACCGCAAGCCCCTGAGTGCAGATCGCTGAGCAGGTCCCTGCCTTGCTCATTTGTGATGCAGCGTTGGAGGATGCTAGTAGGGCTACGGCGGTACAGCTCCCTACTGTCGCCAATGATCACAAAGGTTTTGGCCCGGTGGGCGATCCGTCGAGCCTCGGTCTTATCCGAGGGGAGGTCCCCTCGGATAAGGTAGTCGAGGTACGGGATGCGCCAGTCGGACTCGAGGTCAGGCGGTGGGGTCAAGTCTTCCACCAGCATGGCTTCAGCCCCGGTCGAGGGGGCTTCTGCCTCAGGTGGGGGGTCGAGTGATGTCCCGTCAACCCCTCCGTCTGACCCAAGGTTGACGGATGGCTGCTGGATGTCTTTTGTGAAAACGTCTGGTGGAACCGTAGATCAACTGGACGCGATTTTTGCCAGTTCATCGGTGGCCTCATTATACTGGCGTGCGATGTGGTTGAGCTCGAGGCCGTGAAACTTGTCCTCGAGGCGCCGTACTTCTTGGCAGTAGGTTTCCATCTTGGGGTCACGGCAGCTCGAGCTCTTCATGACCTGATCGATCACGAGTTGGGAGTCGCCTCGAACGTCAAGGTGTCGGACCCCGAGCTCGATGGCAATTCTCAATCCCGTGACGAGCGCCTCGTATTCGGCGATGTTGTTTGATGCAGGGAAATGAAGCCGGATGACGTAGCGCATGTGAACCCCGAGGGGCGAGATGAAGAGCAAGCCCGCGTCTGCTCCTGTTTTCATTAATGACCCATCGAAGTACATGGTCCACAGCTCCGCCTGAAGTTGTGCAGGAGGGAGTTGGGTGTTGGTCCACTCAGCCAGGAAGTCTGCTAACACCTGTGACTTGATAGCTTTGCGCGGCGCATAGGACAAGGTCTCGCCCATGAGTTCGACTGCCCATTTGGCAATCCTACCCGAGGCTTCCCGGTTCTGGGCTATCTCTCCCAAGGGGAAAGAAGAAACCACAGTAATCGGGTGACCCTCGAAGTAGTGTCGGAGCTTGCGCCGTGTCAGGACGACGGCGTATAGCAGTTTCTGGATTTGTGGGTATCGGATCTTGGTTTCTGAAAGCACTTCGCTAATGAAATAGACCGGCCTCTGGACGAGTAAGGTATGTGCCTCCTCGGCCCGTTCGACAACCAGGACCGCACTGACTACTTGTGATGTTGCGGCGACATAAAGTAGGAGCGGTTCCCCTGGGGTTGGAGGGACGAGGATTGGTGAGTTAGAGAGTGTGGCCTTGAGTTTTGTGAGAGCTTCCTCAGCCTCGAGGGTCCAGGAAAAATGCTCTGATTTCTTCAAGAGACGGTACAGAGGGAGTGCTTTTTCGCCGAGGCGCGAAATGAAACGGCTGAGTGCCGCCAAGCAGCCTGTGACCCTTTGTACGCCCTTCAGATCTCGGATGGGGCCCATCTTGGTTATCGCAGAGATTTTTTCGGGGTTGGCCTCGATGCCGCGTTTAGAGACGATGAACCCTAAAAGCATACCTCAAGGAACGCCAAAGACGCATTTCTCAGGATTGAGTTTGATGTTTTTTGCCTGGAGGCATTTGAACGCAACGTCAAGGTCGTTTACCAGATTGTCGGCTTGTTTTGTTTTGACAACGATGTCGTCGACATAAGCCTCGACGGTCGACCCGATGTGTTTCCCGAAAACGTGCTGCATGCATCGCTGGTACGTAGCCCCTGCGTTCCGAAGACCGAAGGGCATCGTAACGTAGCAATACATGCCGAATAGGGTAATGAATGAAGTCGCGAGCTGGTCGGACTCCTTCATTTTGATCTGGTGGTAGCCGGAATACGCATCTAAGAACGAGAGAGTTTCACATCCCACAGTGGAATCAACGATTTGATCAATGCGTGGCAAAGGAAAGGGAACTTTTGGACATGCTTTATTTAAACTAGTATAGTCTACACACATCCTCCACTTCCCACTCTTTTTCTGAACTAATACAGGATTAGCTAGCCAGTCAGGATGATGAACTTCCTTGATGAATCCGGCCTCCAGCAGCTTGTGTATCTCCTCGTCGATGACCCTGCGCTTCTCCTCGTCGAAGCGGCGCAGGCGTTGCTTCACCGGCTTGGACCCGGCCTGGATCTCCAAGGCGTGCTCGGCGACTTCCCTGGGTATGCCCGGCATATCCGAGGGACTCCACGCAAAGATGTCGGCGTTTGCGCGGAGAAAGTCAACGAGCACTGCTTCCTATTTAGGATCGAGGGTGGCGCTGACATTCAGCGCCTTTCCCGCGGGATCAGCCGGGTCGAGGGGCACAACCTTGACGTCTTCCGCGGGCTCGAAGCTGCCGGCATGGCGCTTTGGGTCGGGAATCTCATTGGTGAGACCGTCGAGGTCCACAGCCAAGGCCACTGACTCCAAAACAGCCTCGCCGTGCTCGACACACTCGACATCGCACTCGTAGGCATGTTCGTATGAGGGCCCCACAGTGATGACGCTATTTGGGCCTGGCATCTTGAGCTTAAGGTAGGTGTAGTTTGGAACTGCCATGAACTTGGCGTAGCATGGGCGCCCAAGGATAGCGTGGTACGTTCCACGGAATCCGACTACTTCGAAAGTGAGTGTTTCCTTTCTGAAGTTGGTCGGTGTGCCAAAACAAACAGGCAGATCGACCCGTCCGAGGGGTTCCGCCCGTTTCCCTGGCACGACTCCGTGGAAGCCCCCGACGCTAGGTTGGAGGCGCGCTCTCTCGACCCCCAGAAGGTCGAGGGTCTGGGAGTAGATGATGTTGAGGCTGCTTCCGCCGTCCATGAGCACTTTGGTGAGGCATGTGTTGGCGATGACGGGGTCAACAACGAGCGGGTAGACTCCTAGATTTGGGACGTAGTCTGGGTGATCATCACGGTCGAAAGTGATGGCCACCGCAGACCAATCAAGGAAGCGGGGGACTGCCGTTTGTACAGAGAAAACCTCACGCCGTTCTCGCTTGCGCTGGCGCGCCGAGAGGCGGGTCGAGGGTCCTCCGTAGATCATGAAGCAGTCGTGGATCTCGGGAAAACCCCCATCCTTGTCGTCACTCTTTGGGTCCTCCTTCTTGTCATCCTTCTTGACGCCGACACCCTCAAAGTACCTGTGGAGCATGTGACAGTCTTCGAGGTTATGGTTAGTGGGTCCCTTGTGGTAGGGACACGGCTCTTTGAGCATTTTGTCGAAGATGCCCCCGCCGGGGGGGGCTCGAGGTTTCTTGCGCTCGGTAGCAGCGACGAGCTCGTCGGCCGGGGCCTCGAGCTTGCCTTGTTGGCCTTTCTTCTTCTTCCGGTTGTTTCTCTTAGAGACCCGGGTGGAGCTCGCGGGATCATCGACCTTCTGCTTCCCCTTGTCTTGGTCACCACCAAAGATTGCACCAACCGCCTCCTCGCCGGCGGCAAAGTTGGTGATGATGTCCATCAACCCGTTGGCAGTGAGTGGAGTGTTACGGCCCAACTCTCGGACCAACTCCTTGTAGGTGGTGCCAGAGAGGAAGGCCATAATCACATCGGAGTCGGTGACGTTGGGGAGCTCGGTACGCTGCCGGGAGAAGCGCCGGATGTAATCCCGGAGGGATTCACCTGGTTTCTGCTTGCAGCTCCGGAGGTCCCATGAGTTGCCGGGGCGCATGTAGGTCCCCTTGAAATTTCCCTCGAACACCCTAACGAGGTCGTCCCAGTCGTGGATCTGTCGGGGTGGGAGATCCTCGAGCCAGGCTCGGGTGGTGTCGGAGAGGAACAGGGGGAGTTGTCGAATGATGACCTGGTCGTCGGTGGCCCCGCCCAACTGACACGCCAAGCGGAAATCGGCGAGCCAAAGTTCGGGTTTGGTTTCGCCGTTGTACTTGGTGAGAGTCGTGGGAGGGCGAAACCGAGCCGGGAGCACCATCTCACGGATAGCCTTGCTGAAGACCCGAGGGCCCGTAGGCTCGGGTGAAGGACTACGATCTTTCGAGCTGTCGTAGCGTCCGCCCCTGTGCACGTGGTAGCCTCGAGCCACGCCGTCACCATGCTTGCGCGTGCGGTGCTCGACTATGTTGCCGCAGGTGTCTCGAGGTTCGCGGTCGTTGGTGGTGGGCTCAGGGGCTGGAGCTACCCGGTTTCGCCGGGCAGGCTCGGGATGAACCGAGGCTTCTCTCTCCTGTCGGGAGGGCTCGATGATCCGCTCCGAGGCTGGCTCGCGTCGCCTCGAGGCAGAGCTCTCGGCCTGCTGCATGGCGGCGGTCTCGAGAAGTTCTCGGATTTCATCTCGAGCCCGACGGGCGTCGGGGTTTGACGGCTCGGGCATGTTGCGGAGGAGCATGGCGGCAGTGACGACGTTCTAGCTGGATCGAGCGAAAATCGGGGGGTCGACCACCCGGTCCTCGTCGATGCAACGGTTGACGTCGCGAGCTCTCTCGCGAGCTCTCCCGCCAAGTGCGCGTTCCGCGCGCTCACGCTCGAGGGTTTGTTGGAGTAGATGCAGGTTTTCTCGTTCCTCGTCAAGCCTGTCCTGCAACTCACGAATCTGCTCGAGCTGCAATCCTTGATCCGCAAGGAACTGAGGGTCGTCTTGCTCAGCAGGAAGCTCGACATGAGGTGGCGTGTGCCTTCCTTCGACCGGCTCTTCGTCCTCTGATTCCGACGTGCTTTCAACATCGATGTTGAAGCATTCGCGGGTCGGGTCATAGGTGTCATCAGCCGAGTCGAAGTCAGGAGCGCCAAAGTAGTAGTATGACGGGGGAATGTGAGGCCGTCGCAAGTCGCTCCCGTGATCGCGACGCCGGGAAGTGGTCTCACGGGGCCCTGTTTCCGGAGTCTCCGTAGAGTCCAGATAATCAGAGGCCGACGTGGATGCAACGAGGTCCAGAGTGGAGCGTAGATGGTGCCCGGGGAGCTCCTCGTAGGCACTCATGCTAGTGCTTACGGAGGAAGCATAGGTCCGGGCAGCCGAGTCTAACCCAAACGGGAATGGCGATGGAGATGTCGTTGTCCACACCGGAACGGATGCTCCGGGCAGTGGTGTCTCACCGGGCGGGGGAGCGGCGGGATTCTCCGTCGGCATGTTACCCTCAGTCAAGCTCATCCTACCCAGACCTTCCACGAGGAAATCTGGGCCGGCGCCTGGCTGGGGGGTGCCGGACCGGGGAATCCCATCACCCTCCGCGAGGTGAAGACGATGGTTGCGCCGGGCTCGTCGTCGTCGGGCGGCTCGCGCCTGCCTGGAGCGACGGTACCGGCGGACTGCTCCCCCAGGCTGGGAGAGCTCATAATCCCCGTCGGTTGGGTGCCTGGGCGGGAGTAGGACCATATCGTAGCCATAGCCAAGCGACATGAACTCCAAACTCCCGAACCAGATCATCGTGGCCAACGGGATAGAGCGTTCGGGGTCAGCCATCCAGGAAAAAAGGCGGGAAAGCGATGTTGGCACGCAGCGATCCCCTACCTGGCGCGCCAACTGTCGGTGTTCGGTCCCGAGGGGGCCCTAAACCAACGCGTAAATGCTGCGTGTCCCTTTCCTGGATGGTGATGCAAGGAGAACACACGGGGGTTTATCCTGGTTCGGGCAAAAGAAGGCCCTACGTCCAGCGAGGAGGGAGAGGTTTGTATTTCCTTGCACCTAGGTGCTTGTGTAGGGGTTACAAGCTTGTGAGAGAGAGCGGCGAGCCCAAGTCTCAAAGAGGAAAAAAGAATACAAGGATGATTGCTTGAGATGTTGATCTCTATCTTGTGTCTGGCTTGTCGTCCGTTGTCTTCTGCCCCCGTTGTAGAGCCCTGGCCTGTCCTTTTATAGGGCGAGAGGAGGCCAAGACGACGGAGAGCCTTGAGATGATGTTTTGTCGATCCCTGTTAAGGTGAATGGAAGACCATCCCTGGACACCATGGTGACGTAGAGGACGAGACACTGAAATGACCCGGAGCGCCGTGCCATACCGTCCTTCCTTCCTTGTTGAGCCGTGCTGGGCGTCGAGGCCGGGTCGAGGCCGGGTCGAGACCGAATGGATAGGTCCGAATCCCCGGGATTACGGTGTACGGGCTTTGTCGTGTCCTCCCTCGAGGGTAACTAGTGACGTACAGTGCACGGTAAGGTGGGCACAGTGACGGTTTTCACCTCCCATCATGGGATGGGCGGTAAAACAGTGAGGACTTACACTGGCATTGTTCCCACGTCGACCCTGATCGCAGCCATGCCGGTAGGTGGTAGTAGGTAATCGCATTAAATGCTATGGCTTTTGTCCTGGGGTAGGTAAAGAGAAGAGGTCGAGACGCTCGACCCGGGCTCACGCGAGTCGGAGTTTTTCTCAGGGGGCGGATGAGCCTCGCGCGGGTCGGAGCGCGGTCGAGGTACTTCGCTGTACGGGGCGGGGCGCGGTCGAGGCGCCTCCGTCGAGGGTGCCTCGTGCGAGTCGGAGCCGGAGCGCAGTCGAGGTACTCCATCGAGCTACCCTCGTACGAGGCGGACCCGGTGTTCAGCCGAGCTTGGGCGTGGCTTAGTCGTTTTGATTTTATTATCGTTAAATGTGGGTACCCCTATACTATTGGTACCGACAATACCCATGCGGGTAAAATACCCGACGGGTTCTGCTACAAACAAAAAGGTATGAATATATTATATATATTGCTAAAATCATATATCATCAATTATTTATGAATAGAGATCAACAATTAATTGTAGCATTAACAAAATTTCACTAGTTAATAGTATAATAGTCATAGATATGTTGGATATATGTGTATTTTATAGGAATTAATGAAGATATATGTGTTGCTAAGACGGGTATAAATTACGCACGGGTACATGGGTATGGGTATTATGTCTCTGTACTCATACCCACTTACCTGATGGATAAAGATTTTTACCCATTAGCGTACTGCAGATACTGAAATCTTCCCATACTCACCTCTTGGGTTTCAGGTACCTATTGTCATTCCTAGCTATGCTAGTTCGTTGGTGTGAAGAGAAGCAACAAATCAGTAGAAGTGAGGTCTGTCAAGGGAAAAGGAGATTTGCTGAATCTGGCCTATTTGGAATGAAGGAATAGAAAATAGAGGAATGTAAGAAAATACAGGAAAGAGATAGGAATACAATGACAAAACATAGGAATATAAGAACATAGGAATTTCATTGGAGTGGGTGTTTGGAACACAGGAATATGAATTGTGGGTCCATTCAATAACTACCCGATAGATCAACATTGATCCCTCTTAGGGGCCCTTTGGATTGCAGGGGAAACAAGGGAATTTTGGAGGATTGAGATTCCTGAGGATTGATTCCTGTGTGGCCCTTTGGTTCACATGAAAATGGAAGGAAAAATTTCATGAGATTACATTCCTATGACTCAATTCCACAGGAATGCTAACATGAGGTGAGACTTCATGGAAAAAATCCTGGCGCGAAACAAAATCCTTCCCGCGTGACGCTCGGCCTGTTAGCGCTGCTTTTTCACGGTGGCGGATTGGTGGTGTTGTCTGGCTTCTACGACTTTGGGTCCCACTCATCCAAACCAACGAGAAAAAAAGGGAGGCCTCTCCCCATAGCTGCGCCACGTGTGGCTGCCGTCCCCGTTGCGGGCCACACAAGGCCGGCCTCATCCGCGGCCACTTCTGATGATGACCATTGGACTTCAGATGCTAGTCAAGATACAGTGTATTTTCCTGTACATTCCTGCGTTTCACCTGTGAGTGGCCAAAGGGTCTGCTGGATATTTTCCTGTGGATTTAATTCCTATAGGATGAGAGCAACTTGCCATCTTAAATCCTACATTTTTCCTATGCCTCTCCTTTTCTTATCCTATGTTCCAAAAGAGGCCTAATATACTATAGTTTGGGCATCCACTATGGCAAGAACGTGATGAGCCTGCGGCCAGCCAGAGATTAGTCTTGGACTTCGTGAAGGAAAAACAAACAAGAGATTATAGTGGAGTTTTTGTTTCCTCCAAAAAGTACAGGTGCAGGAACCTTTCCTATGGAAAGGAATGAAGCAATCCTTTGTTCCAAACACTACTACAGGAGTCAAAACTATAAGAATGCTGATTCCTTTACAATTCCTTTGAAAATCCTACAATCCAAACAGGCTAGTAATCTCTTTATTATTAGTTATATAGAAAAAGAGATTGTGCTCAAGTAGAGTTGCTCTCAAGGAGCTTGATCACTCTATTTTGGCTCTCAAGTAAGCTGCAAGACAGAGAAGAAAGCCCAGAAAATACGGCACCCGTCGGCCCGGACAGCCCAGGATTTCTTGGGCCTCGTACCCTGCGTCGCAGTTCACAGTCGCGCACGAGGTGTGCAGTGCTGATGCACGCATAGAGAGCCTGCTACGTACTCACGGCTACTCCCTCAGTCCCACAAATAATTGCACATTTTTAACTTCTACACTTCTTGTTTGACCATTCGTCTTATTTAAATTTTTTGTGCAAATAATAAAAGAAATAAAACATTATGAAAATATCTCTAATGATTTAATAAGTCGTAACAAAATAAATAATATTTATTAAAATTTTTTAAATAAGACGAACAGTCAAACAAGAAATGTAGAAGTCAAAAACGTACAATTATTTGTGGGACGGAGGGACAACCTCGCAGCTGAAACGACCACACTCCTTCAGGCTTCAGAGTTCACGAATGACGTAGCACGACCATTGATTGCTATGATGAGCGTGCATCGCAAAACCCGAAAAGGGCGGACCAGTCCAGGTTGGCCCTGGGGCGTCACAGGTGCACGTGCCGGTGCCGCGCGGCCTCTCTCGTCCGCTCGTCGCCGCCGGGCAAGTCTCACGCACGCGGGCGTCGGGCCGGCCATCGGCCCATCTCCATGGCAGCGTGGTCCGTACCGTACGAGGAGCCTGCCTGAGACCGCACCCCGCTGCTGGCTGCACGTGGGGCCTCGGGAACGCGCTGACTCCTCGCCTCCGAGGCTCGACATGAAGGACGGCGACCCACGCGTTCCTGCCGCCGGCCCAGGCCCGCCCTGGGTCAAGCACGCAGACGGTCAAACGTGCTCTGTGAGCGCCGAGAAGCGGTCGGCACAGTGACCTTTGCATCATGATCCCTGATCCTGCTCGAAACGTGGGCATGTCCAGTCTCTTGGCTTCTTGTTCTTTAATTTGACAAATTCATACTAGTGTTCGTGAAAATTTTTAACTTTGGTTACTGTAGCATTTTCATTTATATTTCATTTATATTTATCAATTAGTATTCAATCATAGACTAATTAGGCTCAAAAGATTCATCTCGTGGTTTTCTACCAAACTGTATAATTAATTTTTCTTTTTATCTACATTTAATGCTCCATGCATGTGTCTAAACATTCGATGTAACGGAGAATCTTGAAAATTTTTTAGAACTAAACATGGCCATAGAATCTGAAGGCTCTGCTAAAAATTAAGATTTTTGATAGTACCTGCTCCCTCTGTCCAACAAATCATGCAACTACGGGTTACGTGTCGGTAATAATGTTTACGTTTGACCAAATTACTTGTGAATACTAATCACATTTATGACTTTAAATTAATTTATTAAGAAAATACATTTCGTAATGAATTTAATGGTATTTATTTGATATCATAAATATTAATATTTTTATCTATAATTAATCAAACATGAGATACTAAATTATGACACTGTGCTAGAATTGCATGTTTTTATAGACGGATGGAGTATACAAGAGCACAGTTTTAAGTGAAGAATAGCCTAACTAAATCCAATTGACAAATAAACAAAGATGCTGCTTTTGTCACAACGATAAAAACAATAATATTAGGCACTTGTTTTTTAATCTCATTTTGCTGGTACAGTTTGGCTCAGAACCAAGCTATCTAAATATCATAGTGTACCCCCTGTAAGCTCTGTTTGTTTCCTGTACTCTTTCATTTCAATAAATTTTTTTTTTGAACACTTCAACGGGGGGTGTTACCCCACCTGATTTTATAGATATATGGCTCGTGTTACCATTTCAATAAAATTATCTGTAGGTGCGAACCCCTCCGGTCTCTTAAAAAAAATGGCTCGTGAGTGTGCCAAAGAACTAAAACCGCTAGTGCTGCTAGGAGGTTCCGCAGCTTGTTGATCAATATGTTTAAACAACAATGATGTGGTTATGTGTTTGAAAATAAAAATCTTCTTCTCCTTTGCAGGTTGTTTGTACAAATTATCCATTGGTTCCTTTCATGGTCACTCCTCCTGAAGCAGGGTTTACATGATTCAGTTGTAGCGACTTTGTGACAGTTGGTCATATATACCCTGCGGGATGATCTAGTGATTAGCTTTTATGGCCACCGGATCATTTGGTTTTGTCTATGAATGGAGACCTTGTGCACAAAGGCTATTTGATGTTTGGGGTTATAAATATGCCCTTCGTCTGTGATTTGAAGGTTTGTTTGAGTACATTGAAAGTACATGAAGTTATAGCAAGTGTTAGAACACTCCATCAACCATATGAGAGCTCAGTGATAAAATCTGAGGCTAGGATTGTGCTTAGTGCAATCATTAGATAGGGATTAGGCCTTGGCTTGAGAGTAGACAGAGCCAAGCTGCATGCCCTTGTAATCTTGGATTGTTGAGACACTTGGTATCATGGTGCCACTCCGACAACGTCGACCCGCTGAGCTTTGTGTAGAGCGGTAGGAACTGTGTGTGGGGGGATGGTGCCAAGGTAAAGTTGGAGAGTTGGGAGGTAGCAATGAGCCTAAGTGTCTTGTGGCACTTGCCTTGGTTGGTGAGAGCATGTGTGGTGGTTTGGTCAACACCATGGTTGGAGATCTAGATGATAAATTAAACCACAAAGGTTAGATCAAAGTACTAGTAACAAGATATACATAGACGTCTTCTCAGCTTATACTTGACGACTAACCAGATAATGCCCTAGAGATCTGGATGATAAACAATAAAGGGGGATTAAGATGAATAATTTCCCTAGATGGATGTACATAGTAGCTCATTAGCACATGAAACCTTTGGACATGAGCATTCAAGTTAAACATAGGTGATTTTGTTCCTAGGTTTGCATAATGATGTAATTGAGAATGTGTAGCTACCTAATGTTGGTCGTACATTTTATATTTAAGGAACAATTTGAGTATTCTGAACTTTGGAGAGATATCTTCCATGACCTCCATCTCAGAGTGCAAGCCCATCGAAACCAAATATTCAGTTCGCAGATAGCTCGTCAGTAGTGTACATTTGTATTGAAAATGCCATAACTATTTCATGTAATGTCCGATTTAGGCCCATGAGAATTTTTCAAATGAATAAGGTCCCACTTCAATATCACATCGGCGAGGCCTCCAAATCGTTAATACATGTTTATGTTGTTTTTGTTGGGCACTACATTACCGTTAATCAGGCCTTAGGTTTTGTAAGCATTAATCACCCATAGGACCTTGACCTATGTTGGAGTACTCCACAAAGTGGAGCACACCCCAAGGGTGCCCTAGGATGTCCCTCCCCTTGTCCACCTTCCTCTCCTTGGTTGCTGATGCTCATTCTCTTATATACCTTGTTGCATTCACTTTTATATTTGGATTTTGCTTAGAAGAGTCCGTATTTGAGCAGTTTATTGTTGTTTAGTTTGTCGAATTTGAACTTATGAGCTTATTCAGATTAGCAATATTTGAGGTTGAATCTTTTTATGTTCTTGCTTATGTTCATGATTCGCATGCACATGCAGGGTAAGCCCCATGGTGAAGTCAATCGTGACATGCGCGGTTGATAACTATTGGAGTTGCCGTGTAGTGATTGCGAGGGACCAGATCATTCTCGATTAGAAGCCTTGCATCATCAACATCGAGATCTCTACAAATTGACTTATCATTACCTATCGGAATATCGGACTGGAATTTCCCTCTGATACCAATTGACGAGGAAAATTGATTGGGCCTTGGGATTTCCAAAGGCTGACCTCTTCCCGCAGCCATCTTTGAAAATGGCCCTAATTTTCAAATGTTTCCTTGTTAAGAGGCATGCCTCTCTGTAATTAATTTTTAAAGATAGCTATTATTGGGTTGTCTCAGTGAATGTACCGACCTCCTTTAAAAATTATTGGATACTTTCAAAAACAAGTACTTTTGGCCCACCTTTATAAATAAAACAGGATATCTTCTAAAATCATTTTTATAGTATGATGAAATTCGGTATGTATCCATGTATTACAATATCTTTTTCTTGCGAATTACAATATAGATGGAAACACTTATACATGCATGCACACTCACTCCTATGAACACACACATACTTCTATGAGCACCTCCAAAAGATTGAGACTAGCCTGACAAATCTTGAGATTGACAAAGTCAGCACACAAATCCTACCCTTGTGAGCACCTCCGGAAGACAAAAACTGGATTAAAAAATCTCAAGATTGACGAAGTCATACAAAACCATTCGGATATGAAAAATATTTTGAGTGCTCATACCATGTCATTAGTTTTACCTATGTAACATATGGTATTTAATTTAAATGAAACATCCATGAACTTATATTATTGCCCCCTGCCCCGCCATACCACACCACGCACACGGACGCATAGGGCCAATGTTCCGAAGTGTATAATTACAGGTGCAATTCGTGGTACCTCTTAGATAACTTAGAAGCGAGCAGCATAAACCAAAGGAGAACTTTTTGCCGATGGCTTCAAACTACCTCCACACCTTGCAAAGAGTGATGTTTTTATCTTTATTTTAAGTCAAACCATATGAAGTTTAACTAAGTTTGTAAAATACTAATATTTTTGAAATTGCGTCTATACTTGTGTATAATTCGCAAAACAAAAAAAGTATGATTAGATTCATCATGCAAATTATATATTGATGTCAAATGCTGATACTCTTTACTTAGTCGAACTAATATAGTTTGGTTTATTTTAACAAAATTAAAATGACAATTAAATTTGTGGGACAGAAATAGTGCTTTCCTATCTGAATTGGAGATACTATATAATTTCTATGTCCAAACTAATTTTCTTTTCTAGTATATACATGTAACTAATTGAACTCTTATTGGCTATATTTGTGAAAATAAAAACAATGTTTAAACAAATACTTAAGGACAACTATTACTTTGATAAAAAGGAAACACATAATTAATTAGATAGTGTGTGTGTGTGTGTGGTATGCTCAATGACCGGCCATAGATAACTTTGAGCGTAACGGATGTACTATTACGAGATTATTGCAACTCCTAGCTCTTAAGTGATTTGCTATAACATTATGGTAGTAACACATGTATCGTAATTATGTATTCACTTTATTATAAATTAGTACAAACATTATATATATCTGTGGATACAAAAATTGAAATTCCTAATAGGAACTATATATATATATATATATATATATATATATATATATATATATATATATATATATATATATATATATATATAAACTCTAACATTCTTTGGCCTGCCAGTGAGATGGTTCAAACAGATTGAATAATAATTTTTTTCTGTGGTGTGTGGGGGTGTTTTGGTTCAGAACCATTTGCCAATTTAGTTTCGATGTACCGGTTTCGTCAACTCTTTTTCATATAATATGTGGATCCGCCCGAGAGCTTTTTCTGAATCATGTTGAATTGCACGTGAGAGCTACTTTATATATTACGTCACTACAATATTCCCTCTATACAATAATAGAAAATGCAATTCACTGTATCCTCTGAATATACACGACCAGCAAATATTTAGTTTAAGATATGAGCTATAGGAACCATCTCTGGTTTAATTTTTTGGATGCTTCATGCTTGGTCAGCACTCAGCAGGCTACTATACGTTTATTGATTGAAAATACAATTATTTTCCTACAAGTACTATACTTCTACCGTTCTTTCCCAATTGAGGCTATATCTGCGTCATATTCCAGTTGTTTTTGTGTGAATGAAATTATTATTTAATAGCGTTGCTTTCAACACATACACTCCCCCGCCGGTCACAAGTAATTGATTTTTTTGAGTTTGTCTGAAGCCAAATTTTCTAAAAGGAACACTTTATGAAAGTTCAAGACACAAATCTGCTAATATAATATATATTACATCATTCAAACTCAACATGTAAAAGGCTACAGCTAATCAAGGCCAAGGCAGAACAATGGATAGAGGCGGGAGCGACCGGCTTCCAAGCCTAGCGCATTCGTAGCAGCCGAACAATGTTAAGCCTCGCTGCTGGTTGCTATCAGTCAAGATGTAGCGTTTAATCGTGTCTCGTGCCGGAAACGGCTTCTTGTAACATAAACTCTATTTCTTCTAATACAAAGATATGCACACTCGTGCGTATTCGCGAAAAAAAACCCTCAACATGTAAAAGGCACTTTGTAGTAAAAATTTAGAACGTACTCCCTCCGTTCCAAATTATAAGTCACTTTAACTTTTTTGTATATTCATTTTGTCAAAGTGACTTATAATTTGGAAGAGTATACATCTTTAGTTGGTACTTCATTTATTTGTGATATGAGGGAGTAATATAATTACTGGCACAACTACAAATGGTGTTGGTATGGACAGGAAACATATCATCTTTGAATTATCACATACGGAAATAATCCTATAATATTTTTGGGACAACTTTGAACTTTGTAGTTTTTTCTATTACAGATCAATTATTGATAACAGTTTAGCAAAGTAAACACTAAAATATTACTTCACTTAGATAGTTTACTGTGCACAGAGACAGTTTTTGAATATTATATTAGAGGTAATCACTTCTTATTTGACAATTAAATATGTTTATATAAGAAGCTAAAGCTTGTCAGTCAAAATCAGCACATAGCATGAATTAATAAGGGAAAAAGAAGAAAGTATATAATACAACCATATCATAACCTTATAAAGTTGAAAAATATCTTTTTTTAAGGACAAAACTCACTTCTAACAATCTAAAAATTGGATTTGAGTGAGGTTAATTACCATGAGTACAAGAATCAATGCATTGTTTAAGTTTTTCTTAGTCAAAGAAAATAGTACCATTTGAATACTATTAGATCATAGTAAGTTGTACTACCACATTTCTGATTATAGCCCAAGTAATGAATTTGTTCATAGTTGTAGAAAGATAAATAGAAGTTCATTATTGTCTACTTAGTATACTGAGTAGGTGCTCAGTATCTAATTCTACAAATCTTATTACTACTAGTATGGCTTAGTATTGATCCTTCAAAACATTCAGAAAACTAGAGAACCCGTAAAATCATATCAAACAAGGCACATGCATTTAAGTAACTAAATAAGTTTAATTGGCTAGTAGCAACACACATGAGCACATAAAATGAAGAGTAAGAGGGAAAACAAACCATCAATGTTCAATTTATATGTGCAAACTTAAATGGATGATGCTGATCGTGGAAAGCCAGCAACTATATATATTGTAGCTTACTTACCTTATGACAAGTTATTAGTAAGTTCAGATCAAGAGCTGTTTCTAACCCAACATTTTACTAATCCAGTTTTTGTCATATATAAAATCACATTATTATCAGATCACCAATTGATTGCTTGGGGATTGCAAATAAAAGAACTTTTATCATGTTAACATACAGATAGAGACTGCATGCATATATGAAGCAGCAGTAGCTTGTTGCATGCATGAAATCAGGAATCAGAGACCAGGCAACCAATGAAACCTGGTGTATGTCAAAATGGCAGTACGAACTAATCTACCAATAGCAATAACGCAATCAGTGCATGCATGCAGCTCGACAAGAGAGCCGTAGTAGATATGCAGCTGCTAACTACAGTGAATCAATGAACATCTCCTTATTTGGCCGCACACCCTTGTAAACGAATTCAGTGCTACAGACTAGAAGGTATAGCAGCCGGAGAGGTAGCTAGGGGCACACACAGCACACATGTACGTTACTACTATTCATCCATTTGACCTCCTATGGGCGTCACTGCATCAGCTGGAGGTGGCGAACCCGGCCGGCCAGCCGGCAGCCGCACGAGCGCGCTAGAGAAGAACAACAGTGGCATCCTGTTCAACCGTCAGCCAAGATCTAGCAAGATATGCACCGAGCCAACGGGACGGCGGATGGCATGCAACAGTGAGCCGCGCCAGTACGAGCGACGATCCGGCTCGATCGATCGGTCCGGCCATGCCCGTCGTTGTCACACTGCTCATTGGTGCAGTGCGGAGCAGTTCGCTGGCTAGCGCGGCGCCGATCGAGCGCGAGAGCGCACCAGAAAAAGGATGCCGCACAGGAATCAGAACTAGAAAGAAAGCCAGAGATGAGGTGCGTCAAATTTGTACGTCCTCGATGGGACTTGGCATGCGCGAAGAAGGAGCAGAGAGATGCATGGTCATGGGAGGCTGCTAGCTCTCTCGTCGTCCTCTCTCTGTACTTTGAATTGAGGACATGATGTACGTATGTACAATGAATCGGTACACAAGTATATGCAAGTCCATCTTCATCTACAATGAGCAGTACTGAATGAAAAGTTATAAGGCAAGCATATATAGTAGGCTTCAATTCATTGATCCAATAATAAGATTTCTTCCACCAGCAAATTAAACTGCTTGACACGAAAAATAAGCGGTAGCGAAGAAGAAGAAGAGCAAAATGGTAGGAGTAGCAAATAAACCATGCATGCATGCACCAGCAAATCGATCGAAACCTACATAAAATATGCTCATCGGTACCAAATGGGTGCGTACGTCGATCGTAGCACTGTTCCTCAGCACGCCGCGCCGGCGGACGGCGGGGCCGGAGGCGGCGGGTGGTGAGGGCCTTGGCCTCCGCTGCCGCTGCCGCTGCCGCTGGCGTGATCAGGCGGCTGCGGCTTCTTGCGCTTCTTCTTCTCGTAGCTGACGCCGCGCGCGCGGGCCTGGTGCTCGCGGACCTCGCGGAGGTAGAGGCGGACGGCGCGCGCCGCGAAGGGGTTGGACTCCGGGCGGCCACCGTTCTCCTCGAAGGCGGCGCGGAGGCGGCCCACCAGCGCGTCGAGGCTGCCCCACGCCTGGCGCAGCGGGCAGGGGCACGGCGCCGGCGGGTTCGGGTGGCCGAAGAAGGGGCACGGCGCCGTGTGGACCTTGGTCTTGCCGAACTGGTCAAGGTACCGCAGGAACTCCAGCACGTGCGCGCCGCTGCACTGCGCCAGGCTCAGCGGCGGCCGGTGGTTCCGCAGGTACTGCCCGAACGTGTTCCAGTCCCGCCGCTTCTGCGCCTCGTACCGGCTCGGCGTCTGCGGCGTGCCGCCGCCCGGCGCCGACGAAGACGACGGCCCGCTGCTCGATCCACCGGCTCCGCCTCCGCCTCCGCCGCCATCACCACCGCCTCCCGGGCTATCGGGGTTCGGGGACAGGTCCATCGATTAATCTGGCATCCACGAATCAGATACAAACACATGAACGATTCATATGATGCAGCCGATGATTACATGCGCCTTTTGGGGGATCTATATATCTGGGTGCCCTGTTCGATCTCTTCTTTGCCTGTTCATGTGCGTGTGAAAGCGATGCATCTTTCATATTTATGCATAAAAGTAAAAGGGTATACTTACAAGAAACATTATTTTTCAGAGCAAGCTAGTGTAGTCAAGGGGAATGGATTCTACAGTATTTTCTTGGAGAGGCAGCATGAAGTCATTGCGCGTTCCCAAGCAAGTATACCTTTGGCGGCGATGGCGGCTGATCTCGGCGGCGGCGGCCGCGCGCGTCGGAGTGGTGGATGGAGAAGCTTCCAGCAGAATCTCTAGTTGGAGCAGAAGCTGGCTCGAGATTCCGCAAAGAGAAGAGATGAGGAAAAAGATAAAAAGGAGCTTAGCTTGGACTTGGAGAGTGGTGCATACCCTTGCTTCTTGCTCAGCTCACCTGGAGACTGGAGTGGTTTGTAGTGTGGTGGCTGGTTGCTGACTGGCGTTGCTCGTCGTCTCATAGGCCCATTGATCTGAGGAGGAGGAGCTTCATCAGGAACGGGGAGAAGGTGTGGGGAATCGCATCTGCATGCCGCCGGCTACTATTATTAGGAGGTGGTGGATGGATTGTTTGGCCTAAAAAGGGGAGATCCGCGGAGCAACTGCGAGATGGAACAGAGGGGAGGAATAGTTAGCAACAGCCGTAGAGGAAAAAAAAAAGCCGCGCCGCAGAGGCGGCACTGTTAGGGCTTAGGTGAAAGGGATGACAAGGACACTGTGAGGTGAGAGGCGACATGACTAAAAGTAAAAAATACTATTTTCCGTATACTGTCATCTCCCTTCCCTTCTCTCTCGATCGAGCGGTAGCGGTGGTTCGGGGTGGGGGGTGGGTGAGAGCGAGCGGCAGCAATGGCGGCCAGCTTCACAGAATCACAGGCCCCGCCCTCTGGGGCTCCGTTTGCATAGGACAAACGGTGTCGGTGTCCTTGCTGCCCCCGTCGACGGACGGCCGTCGTCCGATGCGCTGTGGACGGCCCGGGTCCCGCCGGAGAAGAGTCCAAGGCATGCAGGGAGGGGCAGGGTCAGGGTTAAAAAAACCGGTCGGTTTACCGCGGTAAACCGCGGTAACCGCCCTAACCGGGCCGGTCCGGTTCCGGTCCGGTCCGGTTAGGTATTTCCCAAATTCAAATTTAAAATATGAAAAAAAAAATGCTGAAAAAATTCCTAAAAATAGTTCATGATTTATAGAAGCCAATGGTGTAAAAATTTTTCAAATTGGAGTTCGTTTAGTATTTATTTATACGTATAGAAGTTTGAAAAAAAAAGAAAAAAAATCCCGGTCCCGGCCCATTAAGGCCCCCAAATTCAAATTTAAAATTTAAAAAAAAAACAAAAAATGCTGAAAAAATTCCTAAAAATAGTTCATGATTTATAAAAGCCAATGGTGTAAAAATTTTTCAAATTCGAGTTCGTTTAGTATTTATTTATACGTATAGAAGTTTGAAAAAAAAGAAAAAAAAAATTCCAAACTCAAACCGAGCGGTAAACCGGTCAAACCGGCCGGTTACCGCTCCAAACCGGCCGGTAAACCGGACCCGAACCGAACCGAAGCAGGGTTTGAATTTGATTTTGAATTTGGCCGGTTACCGGTAAACCGGACCGGTTTACCGCTACCGGAGGCCAGCGGTTATCGGAAACCGGTCGGTAAAAAAAACCCTGGGCAGGGTAGGGGGACGGCGGCCCTTGGCTCCATGATGGGCGCACAGGACATATCCAAGGCGTCCAGCATCCAATGGACGACCCGTAAAGAGGTGGGGGCCGCACGTGCCCGTACGACTGGTGACGGTACGGGCCCACCCGCGGGGGCAGCCCCTCGGAGCCCGTAAATGAAAGCGGCTCCTTGTGAAACGACAAATAGAAAACTCTGCCCGGGAGCGTACCCAGGTGTGAAATGTGCTCCTCCAGCCTCCGGAATAAAACCGACGGGCGGGATCCAGCTACAAGCCATCATTTGCTCAAAGAAATCTCCCCGCTCTCTTGACGCTTGACTCTAGATTAGATTCCTCTTCCTGCTCTCTCTACTGCTAAGAGTATGTGTAATTCTGCAAAATTAATATATATGAGCAGTTTAATTGACGCCAAGCAATGATCATGATTATATATATAGGGCAATGCCTACAAGTTTGGCTTTTATCTGAAAATTTCTCAAGTGCAACTAGGGGGAAATTGATAGTAAAGCTAGCTCTTTTAGGGTAAAGAGTCTGAAGTAGCATGTGCCATTTGCAAATTTATTTGAGAAATACACAGTATATATAGCTAGATGTATTAAAATAAAATACAATGGTGGCTGTCTAAAGTCCAAACATATGTTCCTTGTCTTCAGAAAATAAAAATGTTTGATGCATCGATGGGGTACACTAATACACACCCTCTAGTTGTGCCATCTTAAATCACCAGCATAATAACTGAAATTCCTACTATAATGGTGGTACATTATAATGCATACCTTGGCACCTTTACCAAGCTTAATTAAATACGTGCTATATAATTATGTACTTTGGGAGCAAAAGGTCGCATTCTAGTCATGCCATCCCTTGGTCCACATGGATTTTGTATTGGCTTCTCAATGAATATTCAATGTTTATTCGTTTTACAACTATCATGTTTTTTAGATCCTATGAACATGGGGAAAATTATAAATCAATAATAAATAGTAATGATGCTTTTCATTAGGAGTGATTTTTTACTTTTGCATATGAATGGCAATAAAGAAGCAAGAGACTATAAGATTTGCAAGCGATTTGGTGAGGCTGAATTTGTAATGGATGAAATGAAAAAAATAGTGTCCACCAGAGAATAAAAGATATGGTACTTGGTGTGTATTTGGATTGAAAAATCATTAAATCTAGCATCACCTTTTGTATAAACAATAAAGACATTTATAAAGTGAACAACAATAATACTAATTATTATCAAATAAATTTCTAGCACCTAGAGCATGGTTTGGTATCTTACAAAGTTATGGGTCAAAACAATTTTCAACTTTGCCAAAATAAAATATTAGCAACTCGCTGTTTGATGTAGACATTGACATATTTCATCTTTTACGGAATACTATAAACATAAAGCCACGAAAAGGTGTTACTATTTTGTACTATTTGGTTTCCTCTATTATGTCCTATTGATTTGACCATTGATCCGACGTCTTATATGTTGTAGGGTCCATATATATCCAGGCCTACTACACCTATCTTAGCAGTAAAAGGATTACCTTGAATTTCCATTTTTGGTACTATGATACTTTTGTGGTTGCAAATAAACCCTGCCATTGGCTGACACAGAAGACACCTCGTGAGAGTTTAGGGTACAACGATTGGGTGGATCAGTGGATTTAGTTGCTAATTTCTTTGAGAGGTCGTCGTCCTTTCGTTTTCTGATGAATTATATTTTATCATTTAGGGTGTGTTTAATTTCTGGGGTGAAAAATTTGGGGTGTCACATCGGATGTTTTATGAGATGTCAGAAGGGATGTTCGGATACTAATAAAAAAATAATTACATAACTCGCCTGGAAACCGCGAGAGCGAGACAAATTAATTAAGCCTAATTAATCTATCGTTAGCACATGTTACTGTAGCACAATATTGTTAAATCATGGACTAATTAGGCTTAAAAATCGTCTCACAAATTTATCGGAATTTGTGTAATTAGTTATTTTTTTCGTCTACATTTAATACTCCATACATGTATCAAACATCCGATATGATGGGATGAAAAATTTTGGGAGAAACTAAACACCCCTTAGCTGCTTCCAGAGCTATGTTTTTTTCATTCAGCATGTGGGGTCCGGGGAGTGGTGTCACTGTTATTGCTTGTTGGGGAGTAGCAGCAACCAGTGCACTGGCTAGCAACATATGCATGCATCTGCGAAATTGCAGATTGCACCCAACCAGTACTGGCTAGCAACATATGCATGCATCTGCGAAATTGCAGGTTGAACCTTGCAATAATAATGCATGATGCTTCTTCACTACTAGTTAGGATCCAATGTCTAATATATTGGAGAATCGGTGCATACTTGACATTATTTCAAGTCGAAATGGGATCTGAGGAAAAACGATGAAACAACAAAACAAAAGGCTCCAGCATGCATATATATGCCAGTATATATAATGTGCAGCACGTACTATCGGTGACCTAAAATCAGGACCATATGTATACATATAGTACAAAACCACTCGAACTTCTCACTTCAAAAGTTCTGTCGTAACTCTATCGTCAACTAATGGGAGTTTTCCATTTGTAAAGGCTGGCTAGGACAATAATCTACTGGAGGTTTTCATGTCACAGTGCAGATTCCGTTTTTCAGAGCCGGGACTATGCGCCTCTGGATACTGTGCATGGTAAAAAGAGCACCGACCAGCCGGGTCTGTCTGTCTTGATCAGTCTACGTCCTGTACTTGGTACTCGAATGCAATACTGTGGTTCTCTGAAATGTACTGAAAATAAGGCCAGACATGTTTGCTCGTAAGGTTAGGTGCTCCCTCCGTTCTAAATTATGGCAGTGTTTACTTTCTTCAAAATTCCAAAAAATTTACAAGATTCTCCGTCACATCGAATCTTTAGACGCATGTATGGAGTATTAAATGTAGGTAAAAAAATAACTAATTGCACAGTTTGTCTGTAAATGTCGAGACGAATCTTTTGAGCCTAGTTAGTCCATGATTGGATAAATTTTACCAAATAATAACGAAAAGTGCTATAGAAACTTTACACCAACTTTTTGTTGAAATTTATATGGGCTTGGCCCAATAACCAATTGTGAAATTCCTAATAAATCTCAAAGGCCCATTCATATGAGCAAGAGGGGATGTGGGAACTCTTTAGTACCACCTTGCTTGTGGAAGTAGAGGTAGTCATACTTAAATATGGAAGTCCTCCCCACTTCCTCAAGTCTAGTGTGAGGAGGAGTAAGAGAAGTCCACACGCGCGCGCTCGCTCGCCTCGCCGGGCGGGGCGGGGCGGGGCGAAGGGCGCGGGTGCGCGGCACCTGCGTGAATGGTCCGTCGAAATCCGGCTCCTCGCCTTGCGGGAGCGCGGTCTCCTTTTGCTGTTTTCGTTTTTTGGTTTCTTGGCCTTCAAGTTGTATGAGTCCTAATCGGTTACAAACTAAGAGTCCTAAATCAATTTAGATCGTGATCGCGACACGAGATTGGTTGGACAGGACTATATAAGCAACCTGCCGGCCACGCCAAAACGCATCCAGTTAATCCTAGGGTTTTTGCCTCTACTCGCTATTGCACCGCCGCTGTAGCTACTCCAGTCCGATCGCTTGCGTGCACCAGCGACCGGGTGAGCAGGTCTCCGGAACCCTCGTCTTTGCGATCCTGCACCGGGAGAAGACGAATAA
Source organism: Saccharum hybrid cultivar R570 (assembly GCA_038087645.1). NCBI lineage: Eukaryota > Viridiplantae > Streptophyta > Magnoliopsida > Poales > Poaceae > Saccharum > Saccharum hybrid cultivar. Next base: position 8,578,235 of record JAQSUU010000198.1, read on the forward strand.
GGTTTTTGGGAAGCGTTCTTCGCGCGACTGCTCCCAAAGCTTCCACAACGGCTCGTCTTCCGAATGGTGCATCGGCGCGTCGGCTTCGTCATGCTAAAGCTCGCGGGGTCGTCATCAAGAATACTCCTCCGCCTCTCATTGACGACTTTGACGACGACTTCAACATCGACGACATCGACATCAGCGATCTCGCTCCATCACCACCGCCAGCTACATCTTCAACACTATCTACTACTATGCCTGATTAAAAAAAATTAAAACGACTTATAATTTAAAATAAAAAGAGCACTTTTTTCTATTCTTTTTTATTATATATAAATTCCCCCTTGGTTCGATCCGCTCGTTGTTTTTCTTTTATCTTTTCTCACATGCATATGCAGTACACAAGCATGGGGTATGCACTCAGGTACTCTTCACTGTGAGCAGTCGTACCAAAAGATTCTTCTATATGAAAGATATTTGATGCTACTTCGGTTTTTGCAAGATATGTCCAGAAATGCTACTATATATGCCAGTACTGCAATAATGCATGCAGTCTTGGTACAGCTAAGGCCTAAGAACGCTCCGCACAAAATCAGACTGAAACAGCAGTCATCAGATGATCTGATTATTGCCTTTTCTCCTCTGTCCCGATCGTCATTATAATCGGGCACTCCTGTTGTTTTCTTGTTAATTTTCGGCTAAGCACGGGTGGACCACCATGATATGTAAATTGCGTGGCCACTGGCCAGGTAGCCAATAATTAAGCTTCATGTTTCTGCCAATGGATTGTAACACCCTTGGTGTTATAGTAACTAAAAATCTGTCATGTCATCATTTACACTGCAAAATCATCCATGATTAGGTTAACTATGTTATGCATCAACTAAAATGAGTTTACCTTCTTAGGTTGGATGTGTTTCTCGTTGTGTGACTCGAATCCGAAAACCCTAATTTCGAATGTCACCGCAAATACTTAGTTTATGCCCTGCGTAATTTGAGGTGTAGGACTGTGTTATACACTAGTGCCAAGTGTAGGGTATGAGCTCAAGTCCAACTTATAAAATAAAGCTTCAAGTTTGAGTTAGAATTTGAAATCCAAAACTTGTTGCAAATTTTCCGATTTGAATTCGAATTCAAATTTGAGGAATTATTAAAAGAATTTCCTAAGTCAAACTGGTCAACCTAGAGTGACATTTGGTCAAACATGTGATGCTTGACTCAATGATGCCCTAGGGTGATGGTGTGATCACTAAATAATCACCAATTAATAGAGTATCAAGTTTCAAGTTGAAATCTTTCCGAAAACCCTGAAAAGCAAAACCCTAGTTTTACCCCTTTTGAATAAATCAAAATCTAAACAAAATTTGGAAAAAAGTGTAAAACCAAGTTTGTAGATCTTTTCAAGGGCTACAAGTTTGGTGTTTTGAGTTTTCAAAGTTTTAGTGTAAAATTTGGAGTAATTTTGAAAAGATTCAAATCTCAAATTTGACCCCTTTTCATCTCCCCTATCCAATTTCAAAATAGAGGCAAAATTTGAAAATATTTTGAATAGAAAAGTTGTAGGTCTTACCTAGATGTACAACTTTGGTATTTTAAGTTTTTGAAGTTTCAATATAAAATTCAAAGTAATTTTGAATTTACAGAATTCTAGAAAATGTCCCCTTTTGAATTCAAATTCAAATTTCAGAATCTAGGCCGAATTGGAAAATGTTTATATTGAGAAAGTTGTAGAACTTTGAAAATTAAACAACTTTTGTATTTACAAATTTTCAACTTCTATAGAAAATTTGAGAGTAATTTGAAAAATTTCGCCAGTGGCATTTCGGTAATTATTTTGAAATCGCCGCCAACCGCAGGGCGCCACCTCCCACCGACGCCGGCGAGCTTCGAACGTCTTCCAGGCGCACCTTCGACCGCCAGCTCGGGCTTCAGTGTGTTCATGACTTGCCACACGTCGTTTTGAGTCTGTTTTCATCGCCCTTTATATACCGAACACCGTCAACATCGTGTTCTTCTTTTCTTCGGTTTCCACCGCCACCGCAGCTCCGCCGCTCGCCGTCACCTCCGTCGAGCCACCTCTGACCACGCAAACTGCTCCACCACAACCACCTCGCTCCCGCGCATCTCCTCGGCCACTCGCACCCACCTCTACCGCCCGAAGCGCCCGCGTAGCCGTCGTCTTCCCCGCGCCCGGTCGGAGCACCGCCACCACCGCCCTCACGTGGCCAGGCCACTCTGGTCTGTCTCCGTCATCACCAAGAGCACCAACATGATTGCTGTGAGCCCCTAAACATTTTTCTCACATTAATTTAGTCGCTACGTCACTGGTGGCGCGTTTTCGCGGCTCACCGTCGACTCCGGTCCGCCATCGTCGTCGGGGAGAGGTCGCCGGAGCTCGAGCTTCATTGTTGAATGGTGTAGTAGGTTCGCGGGGAGGACTAGTCCATGTTGGCTAGGTTGAATTGGGTTCCCGAGGTCGTGGTCGTCGGGCGGCCACCATGTCGCCGCGACGGGAGAGAAGAGCGGGAGGAGGGGGATGACACGCGGGGCCAGCTTGTCAGCGACAGGGAGAGAGCGGAAGGGTGCAGGCCACGCGCGCGAGAGAGCGAGGGAGAGCGCGGGGGCGCTGTTGGGCCGCGTGCGCGTCTGGCTGGGCCAGGCGAGGAAGAGAGAGAGGAAGCGGCCCGCGTGGAAATTTTTGTTTTTTCTTTTTCAAAAAAATGTGAAATAGTATTCAGTTTTAATTATTTTTTTGTAAATTATTTAGGTTTCCTAAATTAGTGAAAATTTTTGTGTAACCTCTATGTATTGTGTACTATTTAATAAAAATATTAAATGCCAATTTTAATTACTTTTTGTAAGTTAATTAATTAACTCATCTATTTATTAAATGGTTTTCCATAATTTTCCTAGGCTTAATTAATTGTCCAAAAATCATGAAAATTGTTTTACCACTTAATTATGATATAAGCTTCCTAAAATAAAAATTTTTAGCTTAATTAGACTAAGTTGATTTTATTCTTAATTTATGCTTTATTAATTAATTAGTTAATCAATCAATTAATTAGGGCTTAATGATTAGGTTTGTTTGACTTTATGATTGAGTGTTGACTTTAGGTCATTAACCCTTAATGACCTTTAGCATTCTTAATTGATTGTTTAAGCTCTCCTAGTCATGTTGTTAAGGCTTAAATAATGTTATTTCATGAGATTAACGAAGTTCTTTATTAAAGTAATTAGCGTAATCAAACCCTAGGTTAGGGTTAGGTTAGAAGCTTTTGTTGTTCAACTGTACCACGAAGGAAAGTTGTACTCACGTTGTTAACTTTGTTATGCATCCATCGAGCATCATGTTTACTACTTCATCATATTAAGCATACGCTATCGTCACGTGTAGTCCCCGTGAACGAGGAGGTTACTGAAGTCAAATCTGTTCCCGAAGAAGAGCCGAAGTCCGTGGAAGTAGGGTTTGACATCTGCGGTACTGATCCAGAGCCCGAGTTTCCCGTCGACCAAGGCAAGCCCCGATTACATTTAACCTTCCTTGCGTTTTGAAAAGTTTTACTTCACTTATATTACTGCTTTATTGCACTAAGTGATAGGAGTTGAGTGATAACCTAATTACTGTATTACCATCCTTGATACTTCGATATCATCCTTGATACTGTTTTTATTTGGAAATGCTTAGTATGCTTAGCCATGCTTAATGAGAAAACTTTAAAAATATTAAGCAAAGTTTGAAGGGTTGTTGGACAACCGCTTGATGAATAATGATGGTGATAGTCTGGGACCGGTCGGTGGACTTGCATCGGGAAAGGAGCCCCCATGTAGTGTCTTCGACTGAGTCAGTTAAGGATCATACCGTTGTAGGCCCGCCTGTGTTTCGAGACTTTGCAACTGATCACATGTTCTGGTAAGCCTAAGACCTCGGTAATGCCAACATGTGAACGGCTAACCGCGCACTGGGAGTGGAGAGATGGCAAGAGTAGTGTGTACCCTCGTAGCCAATGGTTGGATTGGAGGTGTATGATACTCTTGGGTGGCGCTGGACCCGGTCATGTGTTGGAGGATCCGAGTGAAGGTTGATATATGTCGGTTAGAGTCCTACATATGTCGTGTGGTTAGAGATCCCCAGATGGTTTAATCGATTCGAATCGTCGCTGCTCCTCGGTTAAGGAGACTCGATCGCCTGACCAACATCGTAGTTAAGAAATGGAACCTTGGTCGGAGAATCAGAAAGATATTGAATGAGTTATATGATCTAGATTAGGATCACTTACCTTTTATTGATAAATAATACTGAAATAAAAACCTTGAACTTAAGGATTCACTATTAGTGGCTTTTATGCAAAAGAACCTTGATTCTTGCTGGAACCTCACCTTGATTCCCCTGAGTCTGCATTCCTAAGTCATTTCACCCGGTTTTGTTGGTTAAGTCTTGTTGAGTACTTTCGTACTCAAGGTTTGTTAAACCCCTGTTGCAGGTGCGTCTCATGAGCAGATGTGTTTTGGACCTTGTTGCATGACAGTCTTTGCGGTGAGCGACGACGAGTAAGATGCTTGGCTCTTGGGCAGAGCGTCGTGTTTTGGTGTTATAATAATATAAATAATGCTACTCCACTACTATGGTTGTAACACTAAACTTAAGTTCTGTAAGTTTGGAACAACGGATTTGTAAACTTATGTTATGTAAGTCTTCCGCTTTTGTACTCTGATATAATTTATTATATAAACTGTTGTAATACTGTAATGCCTCTGAAGTGTGATCCTACTCGGTAGATCGTGGATGATTCGGGTTTCTCGAGGACACCCGACAGACTTCTTAAGTTCTGTGGTACACATGTACAGTGGTTAGAGGTCTTTAAGACGATAACAAGTACATGTGGGCCATAGTAATTAGGAGGTTCTGCCACATGGATTCCTCTCGCACGCATCATGTGTCGCTACTGGCAGCCGGTGTAGTTTCTCTTTTCTCTAAGTGCTTTAGCATTACCCATCAAGTTATAAGTTACGCAAGTGGGCCAAAGCAAAATATCTTCTTCACTGCATTCTCTCAAGCGTTCATACCATCTAAGTTACACAACACTTATGACTATATAAATGTGCTACTTTTTAACTATGCAGTTATGAATCTTATAGTGTATACTCGACACTCTTTGCGATCTCAAATGAAAAAATTGTTAACAACAAAGTTGTAGATCTCTTCGAGTATTATAACTTTTGTGTTGACTTTGTCTCCATTCAACATTGACAACCATCACAAGTCCATCCTAAGTTAAAATGTTGTCAACTACAAAGTTTGAACTCTACAACCTGGCAGTGATATCTATCACTGTCGGAGTTATATATCAACTAGCTATGATAATTATCTATCGTTTCCGGTTGGTTTTAAAATTCAGAGGTGATAGACTTTTTGCTTATGAACCAGTAGTGATACCATATAACTATCTGGTACTTATAGACCGATAGGAATTATTTGTTCTTTAGTGGCGATGGTTAGAGTCTACTATCTCTTATCAGCCTGGTTAGAGTCTACTATCTCTTATCAGCCCATAATTAACTTATATTTAGTTCTTATATATGGCATCCAAAAATCAGAACTACTTTTTGGCCCTATGTATCCAAATACTTCAAGTACATCAAGGAATTTGCTAGGTCTAGCTAAGAGCATGTTAGGATCCTCCCATTTAAACTTTAGAGCTAAAGCTCCAAACAGGTGGTATAAATTTAGCTCTAAACTTTAGCTCACCTCACATTAGAGCTTTAGACCTCAAAAGTGAGCTAAAGTGCTCTAAAGTTTCTAGAGCACTAAAGTTTAGAGGAGGGAATCCAAACAAGCCCTAAGTGTTGTATAGGCCTGGTTTCTTCAGCTTTTGCTGGCATTTGGTCTGAACAAACAAACCTATTGAGCTAGTTATTTGAAAAGGCTAAAAATTTACTGAGATGTATTTTTTCTAGTTTTCGATATGCTGAGATGCTAAATATATTTATATATTATGAATGAAACGCTGATAGACATAAACCAAATTTTGCTAGAAAAGTAGCTTTTTAGTTAAAAAAGAGCAAAAGTTCCTTCCCATAAATAGGTGCTATACCCCCTCCATCCCTCCTAAAAATAAATGTCGCTTTAGGTTCCATGCAGATCAAATTTTCTTAAGTTTGACTAGATGTATAGAAAATATAAGTAACATTTGTATTTCCAAATATGTTTATTATAAAAACATATTCAACAATTAATCAAATGATACTTATTATGTAACATAAATATTAATGATTTCTTGTATATTGTTGGTCGATAAGTTAGAAGTTTTTGGCTTCCTGGAAAGTGAGAATAACACTTAAAACATCTTTAGAACGTAGGAATTGTATATGAATTTCAAACAAATCAGTTTAGCTTTCAAAAAAAATTGCGAGAACACAAAAAGTTCTTAGGTTTCAAAGTGAGCTTTATTTTGAGATGGAGGGAGTATGTTGAAAATTCAAGAGAATGCAATATGTGAAGTGAATAGTTTCCTTGTGTATTGTGAGTTTCCTACTTGAGCACGCAAGACAAACATCATTATTGGTGCCGCGAGCATGGCCACTATCGTTGGGCCACCCCACGTGCCACTTGACTAAAGTTTAGGAAGATATTGGAAAATCTTATCTACGAATCCCTGTTCATGGCATCACTAACAAAAGATTTTAGCTAAAGTTGCAGATTGGACAAGATTAACTTGACCGTTGGTTTCACTGTGTAAATAATTTTTTTGCAACACACTGTGTAAATTTCATACTGTTGTATTCTTAATTTGAGTTTAGACATAGTTGTGTGACTCTTGAATTTGAGTTGACAGGGAATCTAACAGCTGGTTTGGTTTAAGTCATGAAGCAGTCCGAAATTAATCATTCGATCCAAAACCCGAACCTAGTTGAGACATTTGGTTTGCAGCACATTATGGAGCTGTTCCACGTGCGGTGTTTCCGTGAACCAACAAGCTAATTTATCGGACAAGGTCGTTCCGAAAAAACGTCGAACCAGCCGGTTCCATTTGGTGCCTGATCAACTCATGCGGAACAGATTCAATCTCCAAACTAAACAGGCTATAATCCGGTCGAACAAGGTGAGTAAAAAGATGGCATGCAACTATGCAAGGAGCCATGATAGGTAGAGACAAACTTTTATAACTGGAAAGGTGGAACGATGATTGATTAAGGACGCACCACTTGGATGCGCATAATGAAACTCGTGTCTTAGCCGTATATGATCAGGACATGTCTTGCAGTCTTGTACAGTCACATTCTTAAAAGGTGCATCGATTGAAAAATAGCGTAATGGTACTCTCTTGTGCAATACTTTGGGCCGTGATAGTACCCAACAACTAACGGCGGCGAGGTGGCAAGCCGGTAACCACAAGAGTACGAGTATTCTTTCCATACAAAACAAGTTCATTTGTAGCAATTCCGTTGTCTTTTGGTTAGCCGTAGCACATTGATTCTGCATGCAGCTGGGCCCTAGCTGGCTGTTCATTTTATTTTATAAGACAACCTGTCCAAATATATAAATATAAACTTACTGTGGGTCGAATTTTAAATGTTGAAATAAACTTTTTACGAGGAAGCACACCACATACTACTCCCTCCATCCTAAATTATAAGACGTTTGACTTTTTTTATCTCAAGTTTGACCACTCGTCTTATTCAAAAAATTTGTACAAACATAGTCAAATTTAAGTCATTCTTGAGGAACTTTTATTAATATACCAAGCCACGATAAAAGAATTGATATTTTGCACAAATTTTTAAATAAGACGAGTGGTCAAACTTGGTGTCAAAAAAGTCAAACGTCTTATTATTTGGGATGAAGGGAGTACGTAACATCAGTATAAGGGCTTATAGGAGCTGCACATTTGATGCTTCTTTTGGCTTCGCTACAGTGAAACATTACCAAATCCAGAGCCAGAAAAAATTCCTCCAAATGGGGCCTAAGAGGAGTCGTCATTTTCTGGAAAATAGTAGAGGAAAAAGTCTACTTAACCCCCACCTATCAATGTGGTCTATTTCACCCCCAAACTACGAAACCATCTACTTTACCCCCCGAACTTTTCAAAACTGGTCAAATTATCCATCAGGCGGTTTTCAGAGGTTTTGCTACAGTACTCGCGGTATTGGTACAGTAACATCGGGCTGCCTACAGTAACAATTGTTTTGTCTTTTCTTTTTCTTTATTTCCGCTGAATCTTTGAAAAATCATAGTAAATCACAGAAAAATCATAAAATAGAAAATCCAATTTTGTTGGACTCCACATGAGTAGATCTACACAGTGAACATATAGTATGGTATGCTTTAGTACAAATCTTCTGCTGTAAAAAAATAGATTTGTTCACTGTAAAGCTACAGCAAAAACTTTGTACTAAAGTATACCATATTATATGTTCGCTGTGTAGATCTACTCATGTGGAGTCCAATAAAATTGGATTAGAAGCTGGAGCTGAAAAAATAGCTCCTCATATGCTTCAGCTCGTCAACACTACCAAACGAGGCTAAAACAAATCGACACTGATACCTACTAAGTTTTCTTGAGGCAACAAAGATTTTAGAATAAGACCTTGTTTAGTTCCCACGTCAAAATTTTATATCCTATCACATCAAATGTTAGGACACATGCATGGAGTATTAAATATAGACTAAAAAATAACTAATTACACAGATTGCAAGTACTTTGCGAGACGAATGTTTTAAGCCTAATTAGTCCATTATCTGACAATAAAGTGCTACAGTAACATATGCGCTAATGATGGATTAATTAGGCTTAATAAATTCGTCAAGTGGTTTACTGACGGATTCTGTAATTTGTTTTTTTATCGATATCAAACACCCTATACAACACCTTCGTAACTCGACGTGACATCTAAAACTTTACGTCCCTGTAACTTCTGTAACTAAACAAAGTGTTGTGAGCTGGACCCAAGCACGCAATGCCATGACTGCATGTGAGGCTTGGAATTTGGGATTATTCTTGTGTGTACATTTACAAAGACCGAGCCAATCGCTGATTATACTCCTGTGTACTCCTAAGTGCTTACCATCTGTCGGCGATCGAGCTTCTTGGAACTGAGAACTGGTAGTGGGAAAAGCCTTTAAAATATGGTGACGTACGGACATTGAGCCAGTCCTTTATCGAGGGCAGCATGCATGCAGCAGATCTTTGCTCCTGCTGCTGCGCTAGCTCTGAGCTATGATCCGACAATAGTCTCGAGCTCACGATCTCAATCCTGACGACCTGAGATTACGATCGAGGCAGGCCGGGTGAAAAAGGCCGAGGCCGAGGCCTTGTTTAGTTCCCTCAAAATTCAAGTTTTTTCACTCTTTCTCCATCACATCAATTTTTAACCGCTTGCATGGAGTATTAAATATAGGTAAAAAAAATAACTAATTATATAGTTTAGTTGAAAATCACGAGATGAATCTTTTGAGTCTAGTTGGTCCACGATTGAACAATATTTGTTAAATAAGACGAAAACAGTACTATTCATCAGTTTGAAATTTCTTTCAATCTAAACATGGCCCGAATAAATATATCGTCAGCCACTAGGAGTTTATCACGAGACTCTGTGTGCACATGCACGAATGGTAGGTACTGCTATCTGCTAGCCGTCTTCATGGTCGCTGCTGCACGCAGCTGAGCTGCTGGGAGCCTGGGACGATGATATATGCCTAACCCACGCACAGACATCCGTACAGATTTTAAAAACATCGAGCTCTGTTTGTTTATTGACGTCATGTTTGCTAAATCAACCAGTTATTGAAGCCTCGTTTAGTTCTAAAAAGACCCAACAAATTTTGCATAGTATCTGTCACATCAAATCTTTTGGACGTATGCATGTAGCATTAAATGTATGTAACAAAATAACCAATTGCACAGTTTGTCTGTAAATGTCGAGACGAATCTTTTGAGCCTAGTTAGTCTATAGTTGGATAAATTTTACCAAATAACAATGAAAGTGCTACAATAATTTTTTCCAAAAAATTTTAGGATCTAAATAAGACCTCAGTATTTTTCTCTCACAGCACATCAAACAGTACTTTCAGCCATATCTTATCGGGCAAGCGAACAGGGAGCTCGTTTCTGGTGTCATGTCCGTCTCCGTGGCAAATGCTGTGGAAACGGATGTCGCAGCTTGCAGCTGATTTTTTATGTTGATGCAGCTGGGGGATTTAGGGAGCTGGTGAAGCCAGTCCAGGCGTGCTTGGAGGGCTAGTTTCACTAGCTGCTTGCTAGTTTATTTTTCGAAAGAGAAAAAAAATAGTTTCTTGTTACAGCACAGAATGAATATTCACGAGAAACCGGAAATGTTTTGGGAGAAGAAGTGTTCTCACAAACGGGGGCTTCATCTCTTTGCTAGTTCATTCTTGAGTTGGAAGAGAGAAGAATTTCATGCTGTACCAACGCTACATTGATTTTACAGGAGAAGCAAGCGCTGAAGCCAGTTGGAGTCACACACCAAACAGGACCTTTGCAATTCCTGCACAGAAATGTTGTGTGCTCCGAGATTCTAACCCAACCCGTTTAATCTTTGCAACCATTTGTCACAGTTATCTGTTATCTGTATATTACGAGGATGCTAGCAGGACCTGTGCTGTTTCCGGCGCGCACCTGCACTACTGGTGGACCTCATTCGGACGAACACTTCGTGGGGTTGCTTTTGTTTGAGCTATGCGTCAATCAATCCTGATGAAGCGAATGGAGATGCCTGAGAGATAGATAGATCTGCATCTGCCAATCGATCTAGGCAGACAAGAGATACGAAAGCGATAGTAGACAGGGACTCCTCCTGAACATGCAATGTGATCTCTCTCGAAGCAATATATTCTGAGGATCCCGCCGGCGATCAACCACAGGGTATGGTAACAACCATGCATTATTTGCCATCACATTCCGTTATTTGCCATCACTATTTTGGTGCCATGCCAAAATAGTTTGAATCTTCATATGGGAGTATGTATACTTCAGGCACATCCTCAAAAAGTATGGGAAATACGTATTCCTCTTTTTTCATATAATTTATTTAAAGATTAAAGTGTACCGGCCTAGTAAGTTTATGGACTCAAATATGCATTTGAGAGTTCATTAGAGATCGGATGACAATTTTTTAGATAACGGAAGCTCGGATGACAATAGGACAAAAGTTTGAGTGTATTCTAGTCAAACAAGTATGCACCCCCCATTTATTTTGATCTAATCCATCAAGTTGTGCTCCTAATACATAGGCTGTAATTTTAAGACACAAAGTGATAAAAGTTTCTAGATAAGTTTGAACCCATAACAAACAAATTAAAATTGCTTCTAAATAAGTTTCACCCTTCTTCTTTAGAAAAACATATACCACGCCAAAAGCTCAAATGTACAGAAGTAATTTTGGATCTTTCTATAGTGGGAGATGTATGTGTATTAACAATGTCAAAAAGTGGTTAATTAGAAGCCTGTTTTGACTTGGTCAATCCCGATATTTGTTGGTCTAGCATAGTTTGCGTGCATGAATATATCATGTATGTGAGTGATTGCGTTTTACAACAAAATGGAAAAAAAACTCTAGTAGTACACATTAAAATGAGCAGGTACATTTTGTTTTGTTCGTTTCCAACTTCTGCTGGAGTAGAAGGTACTGATGTGTAAGTGTAAATACAGATCAGCAAAATATAGAAAAAAGAACATGTGAGAAATGGTCATGCGCATTCAACAAAGTTCAGCTCCGTGTCAAAAAAAATAGTACAACAAAATTTGGTCTTTTTAGCAGTGTCACAGGACTTTTTGTATTTTCAATTTGTTATTAGTCATCAATACATAAACAAAAGTATAACTTTCCAGTGACTAGTCAACTATACTCCCTCTCTCCCATTAAAAAGGTCGTTCTAGCATTCTGGAAGAGTACATAGGAAAGAGGCAAATGACCTGCATACCTCTACGTCTGTCATGGTTATTGGACGCTTAGAGGTTACCACCGCTGCTTACGAAAAACGATAAAGCTATTCGTAGGGGAGGGAAGGTGCAATTGATCTATAGGCATGGGACTTGTATAGCTGGCCTCAACGACACTCTTTCTAGGACTTAATTTGAATGTCAAAACGACTATAAATTTAGAACAGAGGGAGTACCTCACAAGGCAAAAATTGGAATGTTAGGGTTAATTCCAAGCTAGTACTGCTTCGTTCCACGCTTGAAACAATTTTTCCATAGATGGTCCCATGGCGTGTCAGCAGCCTGCGCTGCACCTGGTTTTGTTAGGTTTACGTCTGGTGGAATCTGACCCGGATAGCTTCTTGCTAGTCCAACTGTTCTCGGACTCGTAAGAAACGGGCATTCCGGACCAGAACATCGACATATATAGTGCTATACACCGTGAATCCAGCAAGAACCTCATGCCCATGACCCATCAACATATGGACCACCAGACAACACGCTGCTCTCCTGAAAACACTTGCGGTCAAAGCCGCGAACGCGCTTGCGTTAAGCAGCGCAATGAGAATTCGAGGGTCAAGCCAGATGACTTATCCAAAGTAATAAGACGGGACCGGACGGAGGCCCACGCCACTACACATGCATATCCGTGGGCCGTTGCTGTGGCTCCTGCACTGACTTGGCGGGACGCCGCGCTACCACCAGTCCACCAGATCCGCGCGCGCGTCGGGCGTCACCATACGGCGACACGCGCCCCCTACTTTTGCCTGTGGTGTGGTCCAACCCGTGGGCGGAGTCGCCCTCATCCCCTCATTGCTCAGTGCGGGACCAGGCGCGCTTGCACCTCTGCTCTTTCAGGTCGGCTCGCATGGCAGGAGCATGCAGGCCCCCCAGCGTGACTGTCGCAGCTGCGGCGGTACCGCCTGGGCCCTGGGACCTTGGGGCCTGGTCGCGTGGACGGGACCGGGCCGGCGCCGGGCGCCCCCACCGCTCGGCTCTCGGCGGTTGCGGGTGGTACTGTCGGCAACGCCTGTCACGGCCTGATTGGACTGGGCTTGAGGAAATGGATGGATGACGATTGGATGGGAGCTTGGCGTGCAGTGCAGCTAGCAACATTGGCGTTTCTCAAAAAAAAAAAAGGCAACACTGGCGATAGAGAGATGGAGCTAGGACGGTGCTTCGCTGCTTGCTTCATCCGCAACGAATTACAGTCCGGAGTCATCAAAAAAAAAATCCGGAGTCATCAGTTCAGATTGGCAAGAAAAGAGCATTCTCAGGTTGGCATGTTCTTGCTTCAATCCAAGCGAAAGGGAACCTTATTAGTACTCATTGAGCTTGTGTCTGTAGCAAACGGCCTGTTTGCAGCAAACGCCAGCACAGCCGGCAATCTGCAGGGCTCGACAATCTACGACGGCGGACCCCCGCGGTCGTGCCATGTTGAAAGGTCGCAATGGCGTGAGGGAGTTGAATAGCCTATTAAAAATTTCTACAACAACACTAAGTTAAGTGGTTAGATAAAAATGAGACGAAGCGAATGTTGCGCTGGTACTGCACTTGTGTTACAAGCCACCTACCCGATTCTAATCTCTATGATCTCTAGTATATCACACAAGAGCTATGTTGCTCATTTACACATAGATGAACAAGCTAGCTAGAGAACTACGACTAAAGAGCTACACTAGCTACAACTACCACAAACACTACACAAGATAAATATACAAAGTAATGCAGAAGAAAGGTAGAAGTGATATACCGCCATGGTAAGTGATCAATCAATGATCACCAAAGAATACCAAGGAGATAAATGATGACACAGTCATTTTTTCCTCCGAGGTTCACTTGCTTACCGACAAACTAGTCCCCGTTATGGCGATTCACTTACTTGGAGGTTCACGTGCTAATAGACATCACACGCCTAACCCGTAACCGGGTGCCGCACAACCAACCCAAGATGAGGATCCACAAGCCACGCGCAATCCCCTAGAGTTGCCTTTGGCGCTCCGCCGGAAAAGGCGCAAGAACCCCTCACAATCACAATGATCGGAGCCGGAGACAATCATCTTCCTCCGCTCGACGATCCACCAATCACCGGGCCGCCTAGGTGTTGGCAAACACCAAGAGTAATGAGATCTCCACCAGCCCAAATCGCCCAACTAGTTTCACAAGATGCTTAAACACTAAGCAATGCACTAGAGGCTCTCCAATCTCACTCAAGATGATGAAATCAAGTGTACAAGTGAGTGGACCGGGCCGGCGCCCGGCGCCCCCACCGCTCGGCTCTCGGCGGTTGCGGTCGTACTGTCGGCAACGCCTGTCACGGCCTGATTGGACTGGGCTTGAGGAAATGGATGGATGATGATTGGATGGGAGCTGGGCGTGCAGTGCAGCTAGCAACATTAGCGTTTCTCAAAAAAAAAAAAACTAGGCGATAGAGAGATGGAGCTAGGACGGTGCTTCGCTGCTTGCTTCATCCGCAACGAATTACAGTCCGGAGTCATCAAAAAAAATCCGGAGTCATCAGATCAGATTGGCAAGAAAAGAGCATTCTCAGGTTGGCACGTTCTTGCTTCAATCCAAGCGAAAGGGAACCTTGTTAGTACTAATTGAGGTTGTGTCTGTAGCAAACGGCCTGTTTGCAGCAAACGCCCGCACAGCCGGCAATCTGCAAGGCTCGACAATCTACGACGACGGGATGGTGCTAACACCGTCGTGGGCCGCTGTCGTGCCACGTTGAAAGGTATTGGCTTGGATGAATAACCTATTAAAAATCTCTATAACAACATTAAGTCAAGTGGTTAGATAAAAATAAAACGAAGCAAATGTTGCGCTGGCACTGCACTTGTGTTGCAAGCCACCTACCCGATTCTAATCTCTATGATCTCTAGTATATCACACAAGAGCTATGTTGCTAATTTACACCTAGGTGAACAAGCTAGCTAGAGAACTACGACTAAAGAGCTACACTAGCTACAACTACCACAAGCACTACACAAGATAAATACACAAAGTAATGCAGGAGAAAGATAGAAGTGATATACCGCCGTGGCAAGTGATCAATCAATGAATACCAAAAAAAATACCAAGGAGACAAATGATGACACAATCAATTTTTCCTCCGAGGTTCATGTAACACCTCTGGTGTTGTGGAGACTAAAAAGTTGTCATGTCATCATATTGCACTGCAAAGCATACATAATTAAGTCAACTATGATGTGCATCAACTAAAATGAGTTTACATTTCTTAGGTTGGATGTGCTTCTAAGATGTGTGACTTGTACCGAAAACCCTAATTTCGAATGTCACCGCAAATACTTAGTTTGTGCCCTACGTAAATTGAGGTATATGACTGTGTTATACACTAGTGCCAAGTGTAGGGTATGAACTCAAGTACAACCCATAAAATGAAGCTTCAAGTTTGAGTTTGAGTTTGGAATCCAAAACTTATCGCAAGTTTTCCGATTCGAATTTGACTTCAAATTTGGGGAATTATTAAAAGATTTTCAAAAGTCAAATTGGTCAACCAAGAGTGGCATTTGGTCAAACATGTGACGCTTGGCTCAATGATGCACTTGGATGATGGTATGATCATTAAATAATCACCAATTAAAATAGCAACAAGTTTCATTTTGAAATTCTTCCGAAAACCCTAAATTCAAAATCCTTTGTTTTACCCCCTTTTAAATAATTCAAAATCTAAGCAAAATTTGGGAAAAAGTTTAAAACCAAGTTTGTAGATCTTTTCTAGGGCTACAAGTTTGGTGTTTTGAGTTTTCAAAGTTTCAGTGTAAAATTTGGAATACTTTTGAAAAGAAGCAAATTTCAAATTTGACCTCTTTTCATCACCCTAAACTCAAATTTCAAAATGGAGGCTGAATTTGAAAAAGTTTTCAACATGAAAGCTGTAGAGCTTGAAATTTTGAAGATTTCATATTCTGGGAATTTTTCAAGTCGCTACATGATTTTGGGAGTAATTTCAAAATTACCGATTAGGGTTTGGTGTTAGGGGGTGCTACAGTGGCGGCGACCAATGGCGGCCGGCCACCGGCCGGTATGGGCACCGGCGACCGCCGTGGTTGCTTCTAGGTTGTTCCTATGAGCTCACGATCGTCACCTCGACCGCGCGCGTCTTCTAGCACCGCCAGCGGGGCCGGAGACCCTTTAAAAGCCCGAGCGCGCCGTCGTCTTCCTTTCCTCTGTTTTGCCATCGCCGCCATTGAATTTCACCAGTGACTTGCACCACAAGCTAATTCATCTTGCAGCCAGCTCCGCCTTGATCCCACGAACTCACTGGGCTAGCTTGCGCTTCACCTCGCCATCCGAATTAGTCAACTCAACGCTTCATTCCTCAGTTCCGGCCAGAGCTCCGCCGCACGCGCCTCATCGTCGATAGCCTGCTACGGTGAGCCTCGTTTAGTAGCGTTTTCACGCTTAGAACCGCCTTGATGCCGTGATGCTTATCGGCTTGCTAATTTGAACTTTACCGCTCCAGACGCGCCGGAATGCCATCTCCGCCGCCAGTTCGCGTCACCGGAGCACCGCTGTTGTGGATCATCTACCTCCACTGCCTCTCCGTCTCGTCAAGGCGTGCTAGCACGTGCAAGGTGAGCTTATGAGCGTGATGCTCTCCTCCGCTTAGTCGCTACCGTCGTAGAGGTCGTCGTCCGTCGTTCCCGCCGTCGTCGGAGTTCGTGTCACCGTCGCCATCGTCGCCGTTGGTGCTAGGGCCGTTAAAGTTGGTCAGAGTGGCACCAGCATGTTCAGGAGAGGGAGGCGAAGCTGTTGGTGTAGACCATGTCATCGGGGAGCTCACCGTCAGCAAGCTCGCGGTTGGTCAGTGCCGCTGCTGCCGGGGTTGACCCGGGCTGACGACCGGGCCCCGCTGTCAGCGAGCGGGTGAGAGGAGGCCGCAGCAGTGCGCGTGTGCGCGCGGGTATCGGGCCGTTGCTGGGCTGAGTTGGGTCGGTGCGGGTGAATTCTAGAAAAGAATTTATTTTTGTTTTTCCATTTTAAGTTAAAATTGAATTAATTTAGAATTTTGTAGAGAACTATTTATACCTCCAAAAATTATGAAAATTTTTGTGTAAGCTTTTCAAAGTGTAAACTATCTAGGAAAAATATTAAATGCCAATTTTGAGTACTTTTTGCATGAACAACAATTAGCTCAATTAAATGTTAAATGCAACTTTCAGGAATTTTAGTAATTAAAATATTAATCCAAAAATCATGAAATTTGTTTTGACACTATTTTAGACTATGATCAATCAATAGGAAAAGTTTGAGCTCAATTTGATGAAGTTTAATTTATTCTTAATTTATGTCTTAATTATTTGAGTAATTAACTAAATGTTAAATTGATAACTTTAAGTGTTGTGTGCCCTTTTTGATTGAGTGATGACCTTGGGTCATTAACCCTTAATGATCCTTGGGACCTTAATTACTTGGTTGAGCTCATGATTAACATGTTCTTTAAGAAGTAATAATGTTGCTTAATGTAATTACGACTAGTTAGTGAGTTCTGTTGGTTTATAACTGTACCGCGAAGGAAAGTTATACTCAGGTAATTAATCATGGCATATCATCATCAAGTATCATGTTGAAGCATGTCATATTCTCATGTAGTTTCCGCTTTTGAGGAAGTAAGCATTATTGAGCAAGCTTTTGGAGAAGAGCAGTCGTCAGTGGGTTCTGGACCGGACGTCGGTGTTGTTGAGCCTGAACCAGTCGTCTCGTCTGAGCAAGGCAAGCCCCGGTGCATTTAAACCCTTCCTTGAGTTTTACAAATCTTTATCACTGGTACTATGGTTTATTGCATTAAGTAATTAGGAATTGAGTGATAACCCAATTGTTGCATTATCATCCTTGATTATTGTGATATCACCCTTGGTACCTGTTTTATTGAAAAATACGTAGTATGCTTCGCTATGCTTAATAAGTTAGGCTTTTAAATGAAATGCTTATATGGCCACGATGGTATACTTGATGAATAATGAAATTTAAGAATGAACTTGAAGATCGGACGGGTGGTTGGACCACTGCTAACTTGCATTGAGAAAGGAGTCTCAATGTAGTGTTTTCGCCTTGTCAATTAAGAACCGTTTGTTGTAGGCCCGCTTGTGTTTCAAGACTTTGCAACTAGCCTCATACCTTGGGTAAGCCCAAGATATTAGTGATTCCATTTCTAGAACATCCAATCTCGCACTGGGAGTGGATAGATGGCGAGAGTAGCGTGTACCCTCGGGGCTAGAATTGGACCGGGTTCGAGGGGTACTGTACTCTCGAGTGGCGATGAACACGTTCTGGTCTTGGGAGATCTAAATGAGGGTTGGAATATGCAAGATTTGGTTCTGCATATGTCGTGAGGTTAGAGATGCCCAGCTAGGTATAATCGGTTCGAATTGTCATTGCTCCTCGGTTATGGAAACTCGATCGCCTGACCTATATCGTAGTTAAGAACTGGAATTGGAAGAAAGAATAAAGAAATAATCTTGATGAGAATTACTTTGATCTAGATTAGGATCACTTAGAATTGGTTAATGGACCATCAATGATAAAAATAAAATGTTGAAAGCAAGGGCTTACTTTAGTAAGTTTTTCTGCAAAATAATTTTAATTTTTGAATAACCGTACCTTGATTCCCTAAAGCTAGCATGTCCTTGAAGTCTTTTCTTTAGTCAGGTAAGTCTTGTTGAGTATCCTCAGTACTCAGGATTTGTTAGACCCTTGTTGCAGGTGCGGTTCGTGAGCAAGTCTACTTTGAGTCTTGTTGCATGACCGTTGTTGTTGAAGAAAGTGACGACGAGTAGGCTGTGTGGCCTCTGAGCAAGGCACCTCGTTTGAGTGTTGTAATAAAGTTACTACTGATACTCCACTACTACTGGTTTGTAATAATGCTACTTATGGTTTAAGGTTTTAAACTGTGGTTTATAAACTTAAGTTATGTAAGACTTCTGCTCTTTTACTCTGATGGTATTTTGAATAAACTGTTGTAATATTGCAATACTCCTATAATTGGATCATGTTTGGAGGATAGCAGGCCTTTTAAGTTATGAGGAACATAAGTATGACTGTCAGAGGTCATTATGACAATGACAGGTTGTGGCAGAATCGCCCAAAATAACACACTAACGGAGGTACTTGCCTTCCTCTATGCACTAAGTACTCCGCCAGCGGCTATTCCAGCTGTTTCTGTCAAGCACACCCAATGGGAGAACTCGAAACCATCCACATTTTCATCCAGGACCCAATAATAAAAATGAGTATAATACTTAGTTTATTCCATACAACATAGTCTTTAGAAATAAGTTATTACAATACCAAGTTCAGAGTGCGGAATTAAAACAGCGAAAGTAAATATCTAGCGAGCGTAGCAAAGATCCATCTGAGCCCAGCAGACGATCCTCCACACAAAGCCTCAAGCAGCACCTGCAACAGGGGTAAAATAAACCCTGAGTACACAATGTACTCGCAAGACTTACCCGACTGGAAATAATTTTTCGACTCCAAGGATCATGATAGGCTTTTTGGCTATTGGTTAAAGTTTGCAGAAAAGCATTACTATTAGTGGATCCTTATTGCAGTTCTTTTATTTGCCATCTTTTAGTTTATCGGCTAACCATCTATGTAAGCATTTATGCTATTTTCAAACAAGAGTTGGTCAATACAAATCCATCCTTATTTACCTTTTCTCTTTCAGTTTTTACTACGATGCCCGGATCAAGTCATATCAGACCGCTTACGCGGCGATTCACGAATCAATGTAGCCCAGCTGGGTACCCCGAAAAACACACGCCCTACTCGTATCGAGGTACAAACAGGACCAACCCATTATCCTCCTGTCAAGAGAACCGAGTCCCCGTCCATACTGGGACTCCAAGCCTCCGCCCTCTCGCGGTGCTTAGACCTCCTAATACCCATATATAATCCACCTTCAGTTGGTTCGGATGGAGCCGGAACCCATGACAAGAGAATAACAAGTCTTTCTAGCCCCCATCCGCTAGTATATGCTCGAGATAAGGAGATTTGTGACCTGACAACCATCCAAATGCAACGATCGGTCCTTAACCGACTCGGACAGGGAAACAATGTAACCCAGTGATGCCTTGTTGGCCGCAGGACACCCCTTGTCACATCCACCACTACCAAACCACATCCCTGCCCGGTCACCATTTCACCTGCCTTTATTTCCATGTTAACTATAGTGATAATAATGATCACCTATCGTGAACAACACCATGTTGTTCACGCTAACAAAACCTAAGCATGGCACTGCACGGCCTAAACTAGTAAGACTCTTGTGTAGTAATATTTATGCAAGTGGGTTTCAACAGAACTCCTGAAACATAAATGCACATATAACATAAATATCCTATTATCATTTCAAAATAAAGGTTATGCACCGAGGCTTGCCTTGGGCATCCTGGTGTGCAGCAAAGTTAGTGGTTGACGGCTCTGGGGCTCCTTCCTGCATGGGGACCTCCTCCTCGTACACCTCCACGATCTCCTCGTACTTCGGCTCCTCCGCAGCCACGTACTCCACTATCTCGTGATCTATATGCAGAAATGATGACATGACTTAATGCAATGACAACAGCAGTTCTTAAAATAATAACAACTATTACTAAGATACTAAGCTAACTTTAATGACTAACATACCAAGCTGTCTACTATTCTTACTAAACAAGAGTAAACTGATCCAATTAATTTTTACTCATTAAATTACATACTCTTCATTTGTTTCCAATTTAATATTTACTACAGCTAGGGAAACATACCTATCACATCTAGTAAGCTATTCAAAGACTACAAAACTACAACAAGCACCTAATAAAACCATAAAGCTACCGCAACAGTTTCAAAGCTAAAGCTATTACCCAATTGCCACAAAAATTTTTACAAGATTTATCATATTAATATTAAGCGCTTTTGATTGATTTAATAGACTTTAGCATCACCACAGATATGTATAATCTAACTACACTAACAGGCAGACAATGATTTTAGAAAGAAGAATCGAGTGATTCGGATATCGTATGGTGGAGATATCGATCACATAAGGTGGCTGTTGATAATCTCTGGAAAATCAAAGGGGATTAATTAACTCATGGCTTGATCTCTCATGATGTGCTCATGGTTGTACTGGAGGAGACTTGGTGGTCTTTAATCAAAGAATAATGAAGAAGGATGGCGATGCTAGGGAGACAGAGGATATACTGGAGGGACTCACGAGATACTCACCGTAGTCGACTGGTGCTTCGGGATTCTCCTGGAGAATGAAAAAAAAACTTGACTCAGGGAAGAAGAGGTGGACAACGAAGTGGGTGGCTGGCGAGCTCACGATCATGAGACGTCTCCTTTTAAGGACAAGAGACGCAGGATAGAGGCGGAGCTCGCACGGGAAGGATGACCGGCACGTGACAAGCGTGAATCAATTTCTCAGCGTACAGGCAACTGACTTTTGCCTCTGGTGAACAGTAATTTCTACGAGTAAACAGTAATTCTGCATGCTGCAGTGTTTTCTGCGCGCGCTACAGTGTTTCCTATCCGCTACAGTGATTTTTACGCGCTACAGTGATTCCTGCGCGCTATAGTGTTTTCTGCATGTTCTCTGGTTTGCTTGCTGGCGTTCTGCTCAGTGCGACGTGTGCTCCGGTTTGCTTCCTGGTACTCAGCACGATGTGCTGGTAAGTTCTACGAGCTGCAGTCGATCGTCGGGCAGGGTGAATTTTTTTTGCAAGGGACTAATAAAAGACTCGTGTACTCTGGGAGTAGACTTGGCAGAGAAGAAATAATTTGGACGTGCTGCACACTCTCCCCTTTCTCCTTCGTGCTCGGTTGAGCAACTTTGATTACTCGATGTGAAGACCGGCTGAGGAGGCAACAGGCAGCAGCTTTGATTGCTCGACGTGGAGACCGGGTGAGGAGGTAGCAAGCAGCAGCAAGCAAGCAGTATGTGCATGTCAGGCGTGCAAGTGGCCGATGACTTGTGTCGGAGCGTGTCATTCACGATTAATTGATCTTTCCTGCTTTGGTTTGATAAAATTCGTGAATATTCGCACTTAATAATTTTAGTTAGCGAATTCTTGCTGATCTAGGTTTTATATTATTCGTTTTCTATTTTTCATTTCCGAGACTCGAATTGTATTTCGATTTTTATTTCCAGCTCATGCACTTTAACTAAATGCAATGCTCATAAATATTTTTAACCTATGATTTACAACGTAACACCAAGGGTGTTACACAGGTACATGTGGGTCATCATAATTTATGAGGTTCTGTGACAGCTCGCTTGCTTGCCGACAAGCTAGTCCCCGTTGTAGCGTTTCACTCACTTGGAGGTTCACGCGCTAATAGGCATCTGTAAGGTCCAAATGGCTAGAGGGGGTGAATAGCCTATTTAAAAAATCTACAAGCTTCACTAAACAACCATGTTAGTATAAAATATGGCTAAGCTAATTCTAGCACTAGCTCAACTACACTATGCAAGCCACCTATACAATTCTAGTGAACCAAGGCTATGATCTCTAATACACACCAACAAGGCTAAGTCACTAAGCTACTTACTCCTATGTGATAAAGGCTACACTAAACAAACTACATAAGGACTAGTATAAGAAAGTAAAGAGCAAGTGACTTGATTCTTATACCAATGATGTAGAGAAGCAATGCACTCGAAGAATCAATCACAATGAGCAATCACAAGAGAAATCCTCGGCAAAGAGATGACATAAGATTTTTTTACCGAGGTTCACTTGCTTTCTGGCAAGCTACTCCTCATTGTGGCGATGCACCCACTTTATATCATGAGCTAATCAACTATCAAGAGTTGAATCCTCAGCGGGTGTCGCACATCCACTCACAAGATGGGGATCCTCCAAGCCACGTGCTTCACTAGAGTAGCCAATTCGCGAACTCCCACGGGGAAGGCTCAAGAACCCCTCACAATCAACTTGGTGAGGCTCGAAACAATCTCCAAGGTCGAGCTCAACACCACCGCTGCTCCAAGCCATCTAAGGTGTCAGGAAACACCCAAGAGTAACAAGCAATCCGTAGCAAACACGAAGATCAAGTGCCACTAGATGCAACTCTCAATGCAATGCACTTGAATCTCACTCAATCTCTCTAGAGTATGCAACCAAGCAAGGAGATGAGTGGAGGGAGTGTTCTCTAGCTCAAAGTGTGCCTCAATATATCAAATGTGCAAGAGAGGACCCCCAAGGGCCGGCCACCTCTTATTTATAACGTTTCACTCAAGAGCTAGCTGTTATCAACTTCACTAGATGATTTTCGGGGCGACAAACGCTGCACAGTAGCGTCTGTCGCCAAACCGACAGATGCTACAGACGCGTCTATCGCATCACCAAGCGGCCACGTGTCCCGACCGTTGGAGTTCACCGCGCTCACGCTCTACGCGTCAGACGTGTCTGTCGTGACCAACAGACGCCGCCTCGCCACCGTCAGATACGGTCCAGAGAATGTGTTTTCACGCTGAGCCATCGGACGCATACGCTACTAGGCCGACAGACGCAGCGACGAGCGTCTGTCGCTCACACTCTCACAGGCCCGCACAGTACCACAGCGTCAGACGCGTCTGTCGTGACCGACAGACGCGGCACAGAGAGGTTGTTTGCGCGCTAGACCGTCACACGCGTCCGGTGCTAAGCCGAGTAACGCGTCTGTCGTGTTATGCCGCGCCGCGCATAAAACGCCCGAGTTGCAACACACAACAGACGCGGCAACAGTGCCACGCACGACGTCTGTCGCGGTCACGTCCCCGCGTCTGTCGCACCCACGCGCACAGGCCGAGCTAGGGTTTGGCGTCAGACGCCACACCCCGCGTCTGTCGCCAGCAAGCCGAGTGTTTGTCGCTCGTTTCTTCGTGATGCTTCATCGAAAACTCGTTCCGCTTAATCGCTCTTGTCACTTATGAGCTACTCTTCATATGTGTATCACTAAAACACATGTTTTAGCTCATGAAACACCTCCATTCTTTCACCACTTTTTCAACCTCCGGCACAATAGAAAATAGGCATTTCATTTCCTCGAAAATGTCTGAATCCCGCGCTCGCAAGCTCAGCGGGAGGGAGAGCGAACCCCAAACCCCTCACTATCGCTCAAACATCGCCGCCTTCACAAATGTGCCAACACCATCATGTGTAAATCACCATGTGCATGTGTGTTAGCATTTTCACAATCATTTTCCAAGGCGATATGTTAGCTCTCTACTAGATCCTAATGCATATGCTCAAGAAGATGACCTAGTAGCACTTGATCCACGAGCTAACCGTGATTGCCCCTCTTGATAGTCGGCTATCAATCCTAAACCCGGTCAATCACTTCTCTACTCATCTTAGACCAGCAAAAGTGAACCCTATGGTTATACCTTTGCCTTGATCACTTTGTTTCATGTCCATCTCCTCATGCTTGATCACCATGACCATCATTTCATGTCCATGCACCATCTCTTTGTGATCTTGTGGCCACCACTCCATGCCACATGCACCTTCATCACATGTGTTGCTTATGCCTAACTTAAACCACTTAACACATGGCATTAGCAACTTGGTGTCATTAATTACCAAAACCAAACTTGGGC
Source organism: Saccharum hybrid cultivar R570 (assembly GCA_038087645.1). Classification (NCBI taxonomy): domain Eukaryota; kingdom Viridiplantae; phylum Streptophyta; class Magnoliopsida; order Poales; family Poaceae; genus Saccharum; species Saccharum hybrid cultivar. The sequence goes on from JAQSUU010000198.1 coordinate 8,602,748, forward strand.
TTTCAGCATCACACGCCTGACGCATAACCGGGTGCCGCACAACCAACACAAGATGAGGATCCACAAGCCACACGCAATCCCCTAGAGTTGCCTTTGGTGCTCCGCCGAAAAAAGGCAAAAGAACCCCTCACAATCACAATAATCAGAGCCGAAGACAATCACCTTCCTCTGCTCGACGATCCACCAATCACTAGGCCGCCTAGGTGTCGGCAAACACTAAGAGTAACGAGATCTCCATCAGCCCAAATCGCCCAACTAGTGCCACAAGATGCTATAACACTAAGCAATATGCTAGAGGCTCTCCAATCTCACTCAAGATGATGAAATCAAGTGTACAAGTGAGTGGAGTGGTGTGCTCAACTCTCAATGTGTGTATGCAGTAGTTAGAAGTGCCAAGAGAGTGGCCAAGGCCAACCACCACCTCTATTTATAAGCCCACAAGCAAATAGAGTTGTTACCCTTTAGAGCCAGCTTCTGTGAGGGCACTAGACACGGCGGTGGTGGCACCACCCTAGGGGTGGCGGTGTCCCCCCAACGGTCGATTCCAATGACCAGTTTGACGCCGTGGTCACCGGACAGGTGGCGGTGGCACCGCCCTAGGGGTGGCGGTGACCACCCGACCAGCTGCCCGAAAACCCCCTTCTTTGGAAAAAAGTGGCGGTGCACCGTCGTGGGGTGGCGATGCCCGTCTCCAGTTCCCCTACTCTCTAGATAAAAATGGTAGTGGCACCAGCTCACCAGCGACGGTGACCGGGCGGTGCACCGCCCTCACTGTGGCGGTGTACACCGGACGCACCGGTGCCCGCGCCTACTTAGCTGCTTCTCGGCCACGTCTAGGTGGGCACCACCCTAGGGGTGACGGTGCCCCACCAAAGCACCTTCCTCTCAGCCTCCTCAGCCAGTCTCCGCCATAAGGGTGGCGGTGCACTGGACAGAGCATGACGGTGCCACCGTGGCAGCACCCGAGCCCGGCAACGCCTCCTTTTCTTCACCTTTTTCACCACATTTGCAAATGTGCTAACACTCCAAGTGTTTCACCATCACGTGCAAGTGTGTTAGCATTTTCACAATCATTTTTCAAAGGTTAATTACTTTCTCACCAATTGTGCACTAGGCCTAAAATGCATATGCAAATTTTTCGACACCTAGTGACACTAGATGACCGAGTTGTCCGGTAAGAGCTCCCCTCTTAATAGTACGACCATATATCCTAAATGTAATCACACTCTCTATAGTGTCTTGATCACCGAAAACAAAATGGCCCTATGGATATCACATTTGCCTTGAGCCCATTTTATTTTTCTCTTTCTTCTTTTCAAGTCCCGGAGCTTGATCATCATCACATGTCCACACCACCAGCATGGACTTCATTTCATGTGGCCATCTCCATCAATGAGTGTCACCTAGCTCCTTCACTTGGGTTGGACCAACCTATCTCCAATCCACACTTAGAGCACAGGGTTAGTCCAAATAGGTTTCATCAATTAGCTAAAACAAAACTAGGGCTTTCACATGTCCAACGTCGACACGGCCTGCCTGCCCTACCTCCATATGCTAGCATCCACCCTTCCGCGTTGCTGCTTTCTCGTGTGCGGTCCTCGCCATGCACGACACGGTGGTCGGCGGCCACCTGGTCCAGGCCGGCACCACGGCCACGGTGAACATTTTGGGCATCAAGCACGACCCTGCGGTCTGTTCGGAGCCATTCGCGTTCCCTCCTGAGCAGTTGTCACATCCCAAAATTTTTTGTCTTGGGTTGTGAATAGAAAACATTAAATAAAATAAATGATTTTAGATTTTTATTAATTTTTTTCAAGATTTGGATAGGTTGTGATAATTTTAAAAGTGCAAAATGTGATTTTGCCAAACTTTTATAATTTAAATTGAGGGTTGTTGCATTCATGCTGCTGCATAAATTTTTATTGAGTGGAAAATGATTATCAAATTTCAATTTAGATGCGAACTTGGTTTTTCTCTATTTATAAATAATAAAGTTTATCTCCAAAAGTTAGTCCCAGAACACAGAATGTGGTATGAAAACAAGTTTATTTAAGAAAAAAAAAGCTTCTAAACTCCCCCCTCCTTCCTCTCTGGGCTGAAATCCCGGCCTGCCCAATCCTCTTCGGGCCAGCCCATCCTCCACCCACGCCTCCCTCTCCTTCCCACTTGGGCCGAGGCCCATTTGCGCACCAACAACAGCCCACCCCGCAGCTCCCTCTCTGGCTCATTTCCAGGCTGGCCCCACCGCTTCTCTCACCGACGGGCGGGTCCCACTCGTCATCTCCCACCTCTGGCTCCTCTCTTTCTGTCTGATCGCAGAACTAAGCCCTAGCTCGCTGGTCGCCATGGGCGCCCCGGCCGGCCGGCCCCTCTCCTTTCGCCTTCCTTGGCTCGCAATCAAGTGCAAAAAATTCGCCGCACTTATTCTTCCATCACGCCTGTACATTTCTTCCCTCCGATTCTCCCCATTACACCAGCAGAAACGCCCACAGTTAATTGCCGCCCGAGCTCCACCATCCACCCCTCCGCTCCCTCTGCGCCCTTATAAAAGCGGCTCTGAGGCCTCGCACGCGCATGACATTTCCGCTCCACCACTCCACCCGCATCCTCGTCTCTCCATCCAGGGCCCAATTCTGCCGCCACCGCCGCCATTGCCGAGCTCGGCTTGAGCTCACTGCTCCCTGCGTTCCGATCGCCTCCAGCCTCGTTCCTCCTCCGTCGAGTCCGCAGAGGCACAACGATTCCGCGACACCGCTCCTTCGCATCAATCCGCACCCGCAACGACTTTTCCCGCGACCTCGCCGGAGCTACCTCCCGCCTCGCCTCGGCTCCGTCCCTCTCCGGCCTGCTCCGGTTAATGAGGTCCCCTCCACCGAGTTCGCGGCGAGCTTCCTATTCCAACGCACCAAGTATCTTCTCCCGCAATGTCTCCCAGCTTGAGTTTGAGTTGCGCCGGTGAACTTCCGCCATCGGCAGCCATGGCGCCGCCGCTCTCCTTTCCTGTACCGGCGACCCCTCCGGTTCCATGCACGGCTAGCCCAACAGGTGAGCCGCGCCACCCCTGCACCCCTTCCATCGCTCATGCGCGCACATGCACAGCGCCACGACCGGCGACCGCACGGAGAAAGCAGCCGGCCGTGCTTTGTTTTCTCTTATTAGCTTGACGATGTCACTCCGATGTCATGCATAATTTATGGCCGTAGAAATATAACTCCAAATACGTCTTCATCATGGACGAGGTTCCTGGTGCACCGCTCTCACAGCTTCTCCCCGGTGGATGGTTCATTGACCGAGTGCACAGCACAGTGCACGCAAATTTACAATATAGCCTCTTTACTTATATCAAATTTAATCATTGTTTCATGAGTCATGCTATTCTTCCACTTCAGCCCCTATCTTATACAGTTTTCATACCCGCAGTCCAGATCCATTTTCTTTTTTCAGTTTTATTTATTTAAAATCCGAAAACGGGTTCAGTTTATTTACACATTTGCCACTGACTTCAAAAGCTTATAACTTTCAAACCGTAGCTCCGTTTTAGGTGGTTCTTTCACTCGAGTTCGCATCGTCGAGTACTACGCGTTAGTAAACTTTATAGCATGTTTTTTCACTGTCTGGTGTACTGTTCTTATTATGTTTTGTGGGCCATATTTGTTGTTTGTCAGCGGAAGGTGCTGATTACGAGAACTTCTAGGACCAACAGTTTGATATCGCAGAATAAACCCAATTTGAAGGCAAGTGTCCTTGACCATACTTGTTCCTACATTTATTTTATTTTGAGTTAGTTTAGATAGACCATTAGTTTGCATGCAGAGTCTTAAATTGAATCCCATGTTAGGGTTTACTAGAACTTGTTACATCACCCTTGAAACCCGGTTTGGATGGGTAATGTCATGCTTAGCTTTGCAGTCTTGGAATGGGAAAGGTTGTAATTTAATCTTGATTAATGATCTATGCAATGGTTACTTAATGTTTTTAGCAACATGGGGAATAGGAAATCTATAAGTAGGATCATTAGTTGTGTTTGATTATGCTCTGGAGCCCTAAGGACGGGTTCATGGACAAGTAACCCGGCAAAATAGCACAACCATGAGGTCGGGATGGGCTGGACCTGGTTAATTAGTTAGGGGATCCCTGTGTGGATATTAGTCTCATGGTGACATGGGTACAGAAGAAGGCTTCTATGCAGGATACCACTTGGTACGGGAGTTGGCTCCTAGGCTTGCCTAGTCCTGGGTTACGGGAGATGGCTTCCATGTGTGCCCTGTGAGAACTAATACATATGGGAGGACTCTTTGTAAAGGCCTTGTAGTGAAACCTTATTTATCTACCTTGGAAGTGGGTCAAGAGGCTGATCACCTCATAAATGGGAAACACGACTCATGGTGAAAGTGTGCAACCTCTACAAAGTGTAAAACTGATGTATCAGCCGTGCTCACGGTCAAGAGCGGGCTTGGACTTCTTCGTGATTAGATGGATCTGGTTCAGTTTGGTGGTTCCCTTCGAAAGGGAATGGATGGTTCAGGTGGTTTGCTTGGATGGAATCAAGTGTCTTGGATGGAATCCAAGTGTTAGTTGCTCGGATGGGATCCGAGTGTTGGTTCAGGTGGTTCTTTGAGGAAAAGGTGGATTTCATATGGTAATTAGGTGCTAAGGATTTAAGGTATATTAGGATGTGTCGCTTAAGTGCTTGTGTCAAACCTGGTAAGCCTTTCCTTATGTTGGCCCTCATGTCATACTTTTCTACACTTGCGGAGTACATTTTGATGTACTCACCCTTCCTCTTTGTCCCCCTGCTACCCCACCTAGACACCGGAGACGACAAGGAGTACATTAAAGACGGTGCCTTCGACCCCGATGACTGTTCTAGGCTGGTTCTGCCCCCGGTCGGCTTTCCTGTGAAGATGGAGTCCTCTTCCGCTAGTGTTTAATAAGTTTATGTAATTTTCTTTCAGACCCACGGGTCACTTTGTAATAATGTTATCGATGATGTAAGCAACATTGCAATGGTACTGTAATGAATTCGTCATATGTATGAATAAATTGATCCTGGCATACATATGATTTGCATTTGATTTTGTCCTTAAAATCGGGTGTGACAGCGGTTCAAGGAGGATGTGAGCGTTCTAGGCGGGGATGTGCAGCTCGCGCCCTTCTTGGTCCGAGGCTCCAGGCGACGCTTGTGCCCTAGCAAGACGCTAGCCCTCACCACCGTTCACCTATGGCTTGCACTGCTGTTGCAAATCAAGTGGGTGTTGGCGTACGACAACGTCGATCTAGCGGCCATGGCATTCGTTCAGATTCAGACATAGATGACATGGGAAATCTCATTTTTGCCCTTGAATGAAAGTAGTAAAATGACTAATTTACCCATATTCAAAAATAAAATATAAAATATAAAATAGATCTTGCCCCACATATTTTGGTACCGGTCTCACCTAACTTGATACTATCCCTACTTATTTGGTACCTCTAGGTACTTCTAGTTGGGTACCTCCTATTTTTTTCACTGTCCGATCTCGGCCAATCGACGGCCCATGTTTTTTTTCCAACCATTATAAAATTTCTCTCATAAATATTATTATTTTCTTATTTTATTATATATAATTCTGATCAAACTTGAGATGTTTTGACTCTCGAAGAAAGTTGAAATGACTTATAATTTGAAACGGATGGAGTACCAAAATGTGTAGAGCAACACCACATAATTGGTTCTCCATTTAGCAGAAGTGTCTCCAAATGGGGTTGACAATATGAGTCATTATCACAACCAGTAAAAGTTGCTTTGTAGATCTCCTCTTTTTTTCCTGATTTTTCTGTTGAACTAGGAAATGATTCTCTAAGAAAAATGATTCAGTTGCTCAAAGTGATTTTGTATAATGAACTCTGCTGACTGTTGTAGAAGTGGTATTAAGACTTAAGAGGTTAGTGAATCAGGTGGACTAGAAAAACCGGCGCGGCACGCCGCAGCCTGTGTAGGCCAGGTCACCAGGATAACGTTTTCAGCTAAGCAGTAATGTGCAGGCGTTTTCGATTACATGATGATAACATCAGCTGAGCATGGTGACCAAAATGCCCAAAATTTAATTACATATATTTTGTGTTGTATGAAACAGCTGTTCAAGCATCTAGGCTCATTTCCACATATTGGCTTCTGTTCTATCCCAGCAATCCTAGGACAGTCCTCAAGGTCTGTACTATTTTATAGTTTAAAACTTTAATATGCAAAATATTTTTGGGTGAAATTTTCATATACTATTGAAGTAGTGTGCAAACTATTTTAGGGTGCAAATTTGCAGCCACAGGACGTTACTCCTTGTGCAAAATCTCCTTCTCTTTTCTTAAACAAAAATCTGCCTTCTCTAAAAAATGGAACTTCTGTTGCGCAGTTGGGGCCCACCTATAAATCCCAAGACATATTTTTTAAAAAAACTTCTCATTGGTGATAATAGATCTTTTCTGGTTGTCTACTTCCTGGGACATTGGTCACAAATTTGTTCTTCTGCAAGGCCCCAACTACAAATCTATAACATGCTAGAACTTAGGCTAACTTATATCAAAGTTATTGATGTTGATTCAAGATGGGAAATTATATCTTTTATAAAGGAAAATTCTCAAAATGGGATACTGTAGTATACATAGGAAGCTTCGGATTGAATGTCCTTTGCTTTATTGAATCACTTGTTTGAACAAAAACAATGTAAGGACCTCCATCCAACTAAAGTAGACTTCAAAATGCTTGCTGAAGATATTCCCTAGGTGGGAGACAACAACTACAGTAGCAACTTCTAACCAAATGGTCCTGAATGCATTTGTAAGTGAAGCAAACTGAGTCCCATATAACGATGAAAGATAGTTAGAATGGGCGACTATTTCCATTTGCATAGTTGTCAATCACTAAAGCCAATTCAAATGGCCATATGAGGTTGATGCTTCTGCTCTGCATTTAGATACCGCACCATGGCAGTGGTATTGGCTATGTTCGGCTGGTCTGAAAATCCAGCTGATTTGTGGTGAGAGAAAATACTGTTCTGGCTGAAAAAACAAGCTGAAAAGTACGGATTATAAGACAAGCGAACAGGGCCATTATCTTAATTGGCTGCAAGGTTGGCACTTTTAGCCCACAGTAAAAAATCGAAGCAAGGTTGTGCAGGTAGTCAGGAGTTGGATAAAAAATCTAGGAAAATTTAGTAGTTAAGAGTAGGTATTAAACTCTACTAGACTCGATTTTTTGTTCATGTCAACTGAATAATTGCAGAAGTTGTGTAAAAGAATGGTCATTTGAAAGTTTATTCTTTTTTTAGCCTGAGCTAGCATATTTTTTGGATTTTAGCTGATTGACAAGTTAATTCCATGACTTTTATGTTGGAAGATGATGAAAGTTGTATATGCAGTCTATGAAAAAAAAGTGAACCAAACTTTGGTATTATTTTCAACACCAACTTGTCCTAAAAATTGTAGCTTTGGAAATGGTTGTATTATACCGTGCTGTGTTGCTGGTTTTGCTAACAGATGTCCTACCTGAAGAAGCTTTGTTAGTTAGAAATGGTAAAGGCTAAAGCTCCGGCTTCGTTCTAAGCTATGCACTCAATCGTTTGGTAAGCAAGAAATGAATCAAGAAAGTTATCAGATTAATTCATAGATTTGGCACTTCAAGCACAATTTTGAATAAATAAACAGTAAGCAAGAATTCTGAATTCGAGTTTTGGAGTTAGTAGTCTTGCTACTCATGGATTATATTTGTGACCAGACTATAACACTTAACTTACATAGATGGTCCCATATGTTTCAGAAAATTTGCTACACCAAAACAAGCTTATGAGCTTTAGAGAAAAGTATGGTTGGCTCTATATGCAATTATGCATCCAATGATTTAAGTCATTAAATTGTGTAAAATATAGCTATGGAAACATAGCCAGATACAATATGGTTCTTTGCTTGAACAATGATAAATATTATGAATGTAAAACTCTGTATTCAGAAGTAATTGTCGTCATCAAGCTTGCATCATGCTCCCTTGAATCAAAGCCACGTTTCTCTGTTTCACCCAAAATTAGATATATTCAGTGAGCACTTTACCTTGTAGGCATTTCCTCGAGCTGCTGTTGGGCGTTGTCCATTTGGGCAACCACTCCATTAGGGTGCGTATGGGAGGCTGCGTTGTGCGTAGGGAGCAGCACTGGTGCCGCTGATCTTTTTCGTCATGTGCGCCTTGTGCGGCACTGGAGAGGGTTATCAGGTACGAGTGAAGGGAGGAGCAGAGGGGGGGCGTCGCTGCAAGGAGAGGAAGCGGCCGCGAGGGCAGTGGGAGGATGAGGGCGCGACGTTGATTCGTGTCTCAGCGTGCTCATCGCTCGCGGGTGTGGGGAAGCCATGGCGGCCGGTGGCGCTGCTGGTGCCGTCATGCTTCGTTGCCCAGGCGGTGGACCTCGAGTGCAGAGCGCCGCGACCCAGATAGGGGCGGCAGCGGCCCGAGAGCTGGATGGTGGGTGGCGCAACAGGTGGCGACCAACGCCGGTGGGCCACAGGCGACGCAGCGGGCGGAGGGCGGACGCCGGCACCTTCGTGGAGGGCGGAGGGTGCCCACTCTTGTGGTGTCCGGCTCGCTTGCGGGGCCGCGCTCAGCTCGCCCGCGGGCTGCGCCGCCTCGCTGATGGCTGCCGCCCATACGAGCCCGAGAAAGTTCGCGAGGTTTCGGGTTGAGAAAGAAACGGGCAGGACCAAATCGATCCGCAATCGAACGGACAACATCGCAAGTTTGCTGGATCGGACGGTCAGCGGGCTAACGGGCTACGTGGCCCTATCCGTTAGCCGGCTTTTGGTGCAAGATTCGTTTATAGATATATACTGTAGATAGATAGAAGATACCTGCCTTTTTTTTTCTTTTTCCTTTTTGACAACAATGGAAACCTGCCTTTAAACGGGCCCTAACGTGGAGACCTAATTCCAATGTACGCCGTATCAGTAAAACTGATATTCCGACTGGTACTAAGTTCTATTTCTGAGGCCGTGCTCGGCGATCCACCAAGCAATGCCAGAATCTCCTCGGAGTTCTGCCGACCCCAGGGATGCTGGGACCACCTACTCAGCCTGTCTAGCTCTTCCGCGACCTGCCTCATCGACGGCCTCTTGTCGCCGGTCATCTCCAGGCATTGCTTCGCCAGCTCCGCGACCTGCTGGAGCAGCTCGAAGCTGTGCTCGCCCTTCACTTGCTCGTCCAGTATCTCCTCAAGGCGGTCCTCGCCGAGAACCAGGAGGAACTGCGCCGAGAGGTACTTCTCCTCCTCGAGCTCCTCCAGGTTGAGCGCCTTCCGGCACGTCAGGAGCTCCAGCAGGACGACGCCGAAGCTGTACACGTCGCTCTTGTCCGTCAGCTTGCACGTCCTCATGTACTCGGGGTCCAGGTACCCGCAGGTTCCCTGCACGAACGTCACGAGCTGGGCCTCGTCCGTCGGCGCCATCGCCGAGGCCCCGAAGTCGGAGACCTTGGCGGTGTAGTCCTCGTCGAGGAGTATGTTGGACGTCTTCACGTCGCCATGGATGATGGGAGGCGACGCCCAGGAGTGCAGGTACGCGAGCGCCTCGGCGGCCTGGTGAGCGATCCTGAGGCGGAGCGCCAACGGGATGCGTGGCACGCCGCGGTCACGGTCACGCCCGCCGTGGATGAGCCGGTACAGGGTGCCGTTGGGGATGTACTTGTACACCAGCATGGGGACCTCCACCTCGAGGCAGCAGCCGTAGAGCTTGACGATGTTCCGGTGGTTGATCTGGGACAGGATGAGCATCTCCTTGCCGAACTCCTTCTTCTGCCGCTCGTTGGACAGCCGGCACTTCTTGATCGCCACGGCCGTGCCGTCCTTGGTGGTGCCGCGGTACACGGTGCCGTTGCCGCCCTTGCCGATCACGTTGCGCTCGTCGAACCTGTTGGTCGCCACCTCGAGCTCCTCCTGGGTGAAGAGCGTGAAGGACAGGCCCTGCCTCGACTTCATCTCCTCGAACAGCAGGAGGCCGCCGTGCTGCTTGAAGTACTCGCTTTTGATCTTGGCGAGCCGCCTCTTCTCGTGGATCATGTAGAGGCAGGTCGCCGTGACGATCAGTGCGACAACGCCACTGGTAACACCTTCAGGAAGAGAGACTAGGTCATTACGTTATCTGCGGTGGTTGGACCATCTATTCAACTTAATTAGCGTTTGCAAGGAACCAGAAAATGGAGACGCGTGTGTGCCTACCAATGGCGATCTGCCACCCGATTTGGGTTTTCTTGTCCTCACACGTTCCATTGTAGGCGTTTCCCGTCGTCTTGTCAGGGCATGCGCAGTAGAATGACCCAATCGTGTTGACACAGGTACCAGGAACAGAGCACGGGTACCTGAATCTTGCATCTTCGCACTCGTTAATATCTGCAAAAGCAAATCGTTAACTTGGCCGCCGTGGCGAATTCAATTTCTTTATGTGACGCGCCAGCCACGAAAACACAGTAGGACTAGGAGGAAGAGCACCTTGGCAGCCGTTGAGCAGGTAGGGGTTGCCGTCGTATCCGGCGGAGCAGTTGCAGAGATAGCCCCGGCCCTTGCCGTACTTGGAGTCGATGCACTCGCTGTTGCTACTGACGCACGCGTACGCCGACGCGTTCCGCTTGGCCTCCTCGCAGGTCTTGTTCCCGATGGCCCAGTCAAGCACGAGCGGCACCTTGCCGTCGTTGTCCGCCATGAACGCGTCGGTGGTGACGTACGTGGTGCGGAAGTCGAAGGCAGCGGCCTCCAGGAGCACGGCGTAGCTGCAGGGGCTGAAGTTGGCGATCCCGGAGGTGTTGAACTTGTCCTCGTAGGAGACCCGGTAGGCGTTGAGGTCGCCGGGGATGGCGGTCTGGCAGCACCCGACGCCGGCGCAGGAGCCGTTCTCCAGGCGGTTCACGCCGGGGCACATGGCCATGCACCCGGTCATGTACGTGTCGGTGCTGTCGTTGAGCGACCGGATGTAGGCCAGCGAGTTGCAGCCGATGACCGTGAACCTGTTCTGCGCGTCGTTGATGCGGAAGTTGGTGATGGACATGTTGTACCACCAGTTGTGCTGCTCGTTCATCGCCCGCGTCGTCGCGTTGTAGCACCATGGGTTGATGATGTTGTAGATGCGCAGCTGCCCCAGGCGCACCGACATGTTCATCACCTCGATCTTGTAGTTGTACAGCCGGAAGCGCCCGTCGTCCGTACGGTTGCAGCTGAGCACGAACGTCCAGTCCCCTGTCTCGAGGTGGCACCCGGGGCCGACGCCGAACGGGTAGGGGATGTCGATGTTGCCGCACCGCCGCAGGCACGTCGCCTTCGGCTGCATCGCCGTGGCCGCCGCCGCCGGCGGCAGCGTCCAAAGGACCGACGCGGCGAGCAGGGCAAGGATCATGGTTCTTGCGCTCTCCCGGCCTCTCGCGGCGGCGTAATTAGGTGGCATGGCCTGGCTGGCAGGAGCGCTGTTAACCTATGGTGATTAGGTTGCTCTATGAACTAATCGAGAGGCTTTAATCTGGCCACATGCTGTGGTTATTTTGAAGAGATCGAAATGCAGGTGTTTTCGCTCGTACGCAGGACGAATTGACTTCACTACACGAAGCCGACAGGTATGTGGGAAATTTCAAAGGAGACGCCTCTTTTTCTGACGTGGCGTTGCGGTAGTTGATGCACGTTGATCTTCAGGCTCAACATACAGTCAGAGTACATGAGTGGGCATCGACAGCGATTGATTGATCACTCATCTCCTACTCTAACATGAGGTACTGGTTCATCGATCCTTTAGCTCCGTTTGACGTATGAACAGAACCATGGAGGTACTATGTATTTATTTTGAAACATTCTAAGACGAAAGCAATAGTAGTACCATCGTCTTCACCCAGTTGCTTTCGTTTTTCACCTTGTTTGGGGGGGGGGGGGGGGGGGGGGGGGGGATACTTTGGAGTCTGTAGTTGCACTCGTTGACTCCTGAATTTACACGACTCTTACTCCCTCCTATTCCAAATGTATACCATTTTATTTATATACTACTAGTGCACAAGCATTAACAAACTGGATCAACTGACATTAGTGTCTTTTGTTCATAGTAATACATTGAAAAAGATGATTCACTGGGCCACCAGTAAAAGATGCATACTCCTAGTAGTTCTGTGATGACTTAATTTAGAGAAAATTTGGGAAAGCTGAACTTAGAGCATCTTCAATATATATGTCTTTCCACCCCCAGCAACTTCTATATATTTTGTACGTATTTCAAAGAGTTAGCTCGGCTCTCTAGTTTTGACTAGCGAGAAACAAGAATGAAAAATGACAATATTTGAATATCTAATTAAAGAACCGTTGGAAGACTATTTTTCATCAAAATCTCTATTTCCATCAATCGAAGCATACGAAGTCTTTTGTAGTTGCTCTTATAGATATCTGAATATTAGGGAAAAAAAGTAGTGCTGCCTTGTATGAAACAGAAAAAATTAGCCGCCATAGGTACCGTAGCAGTTCGTTGTTCCATAAATAATTATGCGAGTGTCTACTTATCCGTCAACAGATTTTATATGGTCAAATTTGTCAATTTTTTTATAAGTGCGGCCTAGTAAACAGTTGTAGCATAAATCCTAAAGCACAGTCAAACGTATAGAAATCTAACATAATAAAAAAAATCTGTTAAGAGATAAATAGCAAAAGTCAACAATTATACGAGATGGCATTCAGCTTATTTATCGTAGCTCCTAGTCAACTTCAGAGTAGGTTGAGGGACAAGCACGGAGCTCTCAGTTACTGTCTGAACATCCATGATGCTATCAGACTTGATCCACCACTTTATTCCACCCGCATGTCTGCGCTCTACTGCGCCCCGGCTGCTTCTTCGAAAACGTTTTGACTATGACCCCTTCAGGTTTTTAATCAGAAATTCACCGAGTCTGAATCGGACGTGCAAACCAGCGGTGAATTCGACCTGTAAAATACAGGTGCCCGAGAACTTGTGCAGCACTAGACTAGTTTTACCGGCATGCCAAAGGAAGCTTCACCGGCACGTCACCCGTGTCATTGTCGCCGTCTGGACTCTAGGCAAACAAAACAGCACTTATCCTGAAACCATGCTCATCATAAACTAGTAAAGCCCGCTTTACTATCGATCAAGAAAGCAACCATTTTGCCTTTTTCAAGAAAAAGATAAGATAAACAACCGTTTGAATCAAAATTCCAAATTATAGTGGATCGGATTGTCAGGCGGTGACGGTTTCTTTAAGGCACACGTGGGCCCTCGGTGCTCCGTCAGACGCCGTGACGTCCCTGGTGTCTGACGTGTCAGTGTCTTGAGCTACAGCAACTTTGGACAAGAAGAAAAAGAAAACAAAGTTTTGTTTAGATGCCCAACTTTGGACATCCAAAGTTGACATTTTGACACTGCAGTGCACTGTAGCATTTCGTTTGTATTTGGTAAAAATTGTCCAAACATTGACTAATTAGGCTCAAAATATTCGTCTCGCAAAGTACAACAAAATTATGCAATTAGTTTTTGATTTCATCTATATTTAGTACTTAATGTATACACCAACATTTTAATATAATGAGAATCTTCTTTTTCACAATGAAATTTAGTGGCAAACTTTGAAACTAAACATGGCCCAAGACCAAGAATGGCCCAGCCGCCTAGCCCCCACGTCCAGGTCGCTGTAAGAATTGAAAAGAAGGAAAAAGAAAAACGACGACGACGACGACGACAAGGAATGTAGCAAAGACCAAGACTGGCCCAGCCGCCTAGCCTTTTTCTACCGATTGGGAAAGGCTCGGAGGGGAGGAAAAAGAAACTGGGCCATCAGCCTGTCATGGCCATGCCATAGATGGGCGGGCGGCGGGCTGAAAGGGCTCTTGTGCTTGCGACGAAAGGGCTTAGTAAGGCCCAGTTCCACTGGGTGCGAAGACAGTAGTGGGCTACTGGGCCAAAAGTCCGAGGCACAGCCAGCAAGCCCGCGGGCCCTCAGGACTACCACTCTCTCATTCAGCACGGTAACTGAGGCCCAGCCGGGCGGTGCACACGAGTAAGAACCCTGAATCTGGATGGAGCTATAAACTGAAGTGAACCAGCGTGATCTTATTATCATTTTTTTTTGCTTAGGTCTAAATGGTTGAAGCGACTATATAACTATGGGCACGTTTAGAAGGGCTCCTCCGCGTCTGCTCTACTGCCGGAGCCGGAGCCCTCTGGGCGGAGCACTTTTCGCGGCTCCACGTCGGTACGAGAAAAGGGCTAGCTCCAGCTCTGTGATTTGGCGGCAAGAATGGTTCATCTCCGCTCTCTCCGACACTGAAGCCGGTGTAGGAGCTGCAGCAAAAACGACCCTGTATGTTATACACGTGTGAATACAGTAGTAATTTCCACCGGCCTCGTCGTCTGGCTCCTCATCGCGGACTGTTACTGTTATTGTAAATTAAGCTCACGTTGAATTCTTCTTGTTGAGAGCGTTCTAGCTTTCTAGTTAGGTTCCTAGTAAGCAATAGATTACCAGAGGTTGTTGCAAGCTGACCACTTCTACTCCGTCTAAACAAAACACGTTCCAACGACACGTTCGCGAAAAAAAAAAGCTTAGCTTTGTAGGTTGCTAGTGCTACTTGCGTAAAACATGCCAAAATAGCCGTGCTGAAAGCAAAATATTATTTTCTATGTAATTCTAATGATATAGTTGAAAGTATATTTATAAAGCACCTCGCATTTGTTATTTGGATCGAATGTTATGCTTAGTATTTTGGAAAAAAAAGGCCAGTACAAACATACATTAAGATTTGCTGAACAACTTCTGAATTGGTGTCTTGAGCATATATTGTTGCATGCGTTGGCATTTCCAGAAGGGCAACCAAAAAAATCTAAACCAAATGAGAATAGAAACTAGTGATTTAGGGATTATGGACTTCAAAATATGTAAATTTGGAAGGAAGAAAACAGAGTCATAGGAACAAAAAGGAGTAGAGTATAACATTATATTCTTCCTCAAGATCTCCTTTCATAGGTAAATGAGAAAGTGGAAGCTTTGTGTATGTGCATCTAATAATGCAAGCTGGGCTCCCACAAGAATACAAGATTGAATTTATGTACCGCATTTAGACTCCGTTTAGCACGGCCCTAACTTCTTACTGCAGTTCACGAAAACTAGAGCCAGGGAAACCAAAAATAGCAGTTTGCCATTGATAAAAATATATTCTTACATTATATTGAGCCGGAGCTAGCTAGAGTTCCACAAACGAGGCTTTATTAGCATGAGGTTTCGCAGACATTCAGAGCCAGTAAACATTTCGTTTTTTTTTGTGAATTGTGAAACATTTATCAATTGTTATAATTGTCTTTAAGACAAACCTTTTGATTACATGAGGCCGTGACCTGTGGGCCATGAGTCTCAGAGGTAGAGAAACAGCGGTTGGAGAGTTCCTCAAGTTGCTCTGGCTGCGGCCGTCGGCTCTGAGGAGACGCGCAGTGCCGCCTCCGCATGGCCGCATGTCGGCCATGCTCGAGGCACGGCTACCAGGAGAATGGAGACTCGGAGACGGCTGTTACATACCCTAGTCGACAGCGCAAATGGACGAGGGACAGAGGGAGGAAAGGGGGATCGGAGCTGGACTTGTGGTCATGTAGCCGGGGCCCTCTGGATAAAGGTAGCGGCGAAAGCACAGCTGCACAGGTGACAGCAGAAAAGGGACACAAATGAACACCGCCACGATGAAGCGATATAGGGTGTGTTCACGTGAGCGAAAAGTTACTGTAGCACTTTTTTGTTGTTATTTGACAAAATTTGTTCAATCATGGGCTAACTAGGCTCAAAAGATTCGTCTTGACATTTACAGACAAACTATGCATTTAATTATCTTTTTTATCTATATTTAATGCTCTATGCATGTGTTTAAAATTTGATGCGATGGGTGGAAGAGGAAGTTGTTTTCCGCTGCACAAGTTTTCAGCCAGATATACATCCACCGAAACGGAGCAGAACAAAGATTGAAAGAATTGTGAGGCCAAGAATATCATCAGCCGATCGATCGAGAGATAACCACCATCTAGGTAGGTTTATTTCCTGCCTAAATCTGGGGCAAATTCTGCATGTCGCTGGCCTGCATGAACAGCTTGAGCCAGAAGTCCATGTCGTCGTCGCTCGACGGCGCCGCCGACGACGCGCCGAAGGTGCTGCCCTCTGCCTGCATCCCGGAGTCGTCGGAGCTGTCCACCGTCATCGCCAGCGTCTCGGACCAGAAGCTGTCGTCAATCTGGTAGTCCTCCTCCTCCTCCGAGGTGAAGCTGTCGGAGGCGTTCTCCATCGACGAGGCCGCCGCCGAGTAGTCAGTGGCGGTGCTGGTGGTCGACGTGGTCGTGGACAGTGACTGCTCCGGCGACACCGGCGCGGCGCCGGTCGTCGGGCCCTCGAGCGTCGTCGTCACGGCCTCCGGCTGTTGCTGCTGCTGCTGCTTCTTGGGCTTGCGCTTGGGCGCCTGGCTGGCTGGCTTAGTAGGCTCCAGGCGCTTCTTGAGGTGAGTGTGCCAGACGTTCTTGATCTCGTTGTCCGTCCTCCCCGGCAGCCTGGCAGCAATTGCCGACCATCTGAAAATCATCCACAAATGAGCTGTTTAGTGCGCATGTTCTCTGATTTCGCCGTAATTTACGAGACAACAAGTGGCTGATTGGGGCATCAAGATAGATAAGCACCTGTTGCCGAGCATTTGGTGGAGCTGGATGATGGCGTCCTCCTCCTCCCGGGTGAAGTTGCCGCGCTTGATGTCCGGGCGCAGGTAGTTGATCCAGCGGAGGCGGCAGCTCTTGCCGCAGCGGAGCAGGCCCGCCTGCTTGGGCAGCGCGCGCCAGTTGCTGTGGCCGTGGCGCTCGATGTGCGCCACCAGGACCCTGTCCTCCTCCGGCGTCCATGGCCCCCTCTTCAGCCCCATCTTCTCGCAGCACGGAGCGCGCCCCATGTCTCGGTCTGCTGCCGATTAACGTACGGAGAGAGCGTGGCTTGCTGGCCGGGTCCTGGCGAGAAGACCGAGCTTGCTGCTGTGTGAGCTCGGGCTGGCTACCTCGGCGGAGTGCGGGTGGTTACTGGCTGTTGCTGTGTGGACTGGGATGGGGGTGGGCTGGGCTATTTATATGCCACCGGGCCGCGACGACGGCGAACGGGGCCCGCTCTCGCCTCTCGGGATAGAAAAGGGCAAAACCAAACGTGGTCAAAGCAGGGAGCTTCCCAGAAGGGGAGGGTTTTCGGCCCGAGCGTGACACAAGGAACAGGGATGGGAATAGTTTAAAGCTACGCTTTGAATTCGTTCATTTTTTATCAGTTTGCTTGGATCGTGTACGTGATTCGGCGTTGCTTCTGTCGTCGTTTCTTATTCCTCCGTTTGTTTTGTACGTTGTGCTAGTGTACTTTCGTACCCTCCGGCCTCCAGTCCAGTGTCGGCTTAAAGTATATGGGAACGGATGTGAGCATGTGTTTCCTGTGATACGATACCATATCATATGATTTTCATCATAACAAAAAGCTCCGTGTTGGTTGTGACGCCCGAGAGATGCAACAATGAGGTGAACATGACATGTCCGTTCCATATGCGAAAATTTTGGTTCTCTCTGTGACTATGTCACGCGTATACTTTGTTTTGGCCTCAACGTGTGTTCTACGATCCGGTCTAATAATTTTTAATAAGAGGTTTAAGATTAAAAATATTCACGGATATATTTAAAGCCATCTAATTGTTACTATGTTCTCTCATTTGTTCATATTTTAGCATAATAGTCATATACTAGCTTCGCGCTAAGAACAATATCGTTCTAGTTTGAACAAAAATCAAATTATCCTAAATTTGACTTCATAGAGGAAAATATCAGCATTTATGAGACCAAATTTGAATGTACTAGTTTAGTATCACAGTAAACGTATAATATGGTATGCTTTAGTACAAATTTTTTGTTGTAGCTTTAGATCTATGCTTTTTCTGTAATTAATTGAAATAATTCATAGCTACAGTTTTTATGGTCCAATTGTGGTGAAACTTTTATGGTGGGCTAACTATTGTATGCTTAAATTGTAGCAAAAAATTCATACTCATTGGATCAGTTATACATGATCCAACGAGTATGAAATTTTTACTACGCTTCAAGCATACATCAATTAGCCCACCACTGCAGCTATGAATTATTCCAACTAATTACAGAAAAGCATAAATTTAAAACTACAGCAAAAGCTTTGTACTAAAGAAAACTATATTATATATTCACCGTGTAGATCTACTCATGTGGAGTCCAACAAAATTAGATTTTTCATTTTATGATTTTTCTGTGATTTACTATGATTCTTCAAAGATTCAACCAAAATAAATAAATAAAAAGAAAAAGACAAAACCGCACCACTATAGCAAAACCACTGTCCAAAACCGCTTAAGGGGGTTATTTGACCGGTTTTGGAAAGTTCAGGGGATAGAATAGCTAGTTTTATAGTTTGAGGGTTGAAGTAGTCCACCCTTATAGTTGAGGGGGTTACGTAGACTTTTTTCCCACAGGAAATTGCGTTTCGATTTGCAAGCTTCACTCTATAAAAGTTAAAGCTTGAGTTTCCAACTCTATGAAGCCTTGAAGGTACCGAGGAATCACTTGGTTAGTTAATTTCTAAGTTAATTCAGTGGTGAACATTAACTAGATAGATGTTGATGGCACCTCAAAACACTTGGAAAAATTGATTGATTTATTTTTTGACTAAGGGGCTAAAGATCATGCCGTTATTTCTATGATTATGCTCACACTGTCAGATAGCAAAGAACTTTAGACCGTTTCCTCACGTTGTTATTTATCCGGAGGACTAATTAAAGGCAAATTCTATCGCTGACAATAGCCATCCTGATTAGTGGTGGAGCAGTTGGAACGAGCCGTAACTTTTTACACAATCTGTATGTACTCCCGTAGTGCTTGCTCCAACGTTCTGCTGGAAATAAAAGGTCGCTCGATCGGATCGGAAGAAAAACGGGAGTCAGATTTCGCTCCTTTCTCCTTTGGGGAAAACCAGTTCACAAGACGACGATGTCATAACAACCTTTTTGTTTTCCCGTTGGATATTCAGAGAGGAAGATGTCATGCATAGAACTCGATCAATCAGTGCACCCCCGTCGTTATCCTGCTTTGACAATTGGTACACACATGCATTGATGCATGCACTTTATCGCTCTGAAACAAGGGACGGCTTGGTCGCCAGTAGTGTGATTTGATGCGTAAACGACTTTTCCCATCAGCCTAATTGTTATTGCCTACTGATGGGATACTTGTATGACCATCAAGTGGAAAGACGGGGTCGGACCATCGATCAGTTCAACTGTTCGATGGAGTAGGAGTTTTTCAGGCTGATTTGGTCCCCGGGAGGTCGCGCCGGAGACGAATTGGCGCGCGTCTCTTGTGCCCCGTCGCCGTCACGGCACGCCGTCGACGAGATCTAGCGCCGGGGACCTTGCATTGAACTTCAACTCTCGGCCAGGGGATGATGAGGAACCCCAGCGGTTTCTGCAAGTACGTTTGATTGGTTAAAAGACTATTATAGGCTACGTACACGACTTGGTGTAATATGGTAGTACTATAGAATACACCATTAGTTCTGACGTCGGATTGACTTGTGTTAGTCTTCATAGACGATGTCAGTGTTACAGCGCAGCTAAATTAGGTAACTCCGTCGATCATGAAACGCAATACATATTATCCAAAAAAAAAATGAAACGCAATACGTACGCTATGATGAAATAACCGGTATGAACGAAGAAAATACAGGTTGTATTGCTAGCTGATGATGTCTTCCCGGCGATGAAGTGCCGCGCAAGGCTTGTCTTGTGACCAGGCCAGCTCTTGTGAGATCATTTTTAGTTAACTCATGAGTGGCTAACAGCTGCACCACAAAGAAGAACTCAGTTGCTGCCCGGTACAATTAAGAAATTAACCGACGGTTTGGCCAGTTCAGAGGCGTATAAAAGTTGCGCACTTTCAGGTTGGGAATGTGATGAATTACTTGTGCCAAGTTGATTTTCACGGACATATGCATCGGCGTCAATCAGAATACGAACTTTTCGGAAAATAAAGCAGTCAGATTAATGTAGACGAGGAGAAGCCACCAAAGTGTATGGCTAAATTTGGTTAAATAAGGATTTTTGGTCAATACTGGCTACAAGTTCAGAAGCTAGCCTAAGAGAAATTGCATGCTGTCAGGTAGTGGATTAAGTAGCTTGAGGAATGTATTAGTATAGCAGGCTGATTTAAAGGGCAAATCTTGAATTGTGCAATGATAATGTTGTGGCTAGGACGTCTGTTTCGTCCGGACGCGCGTTGGTGGGCCTCAACGCCCGAACCGCCCCATCCACACGGAAATAAAAATAAACAATCACTGTTCTCACCTTCTTCTCGAATCGCTGCTGTTTCTCATCCATTCTCGAACCAACTCCCCGTGCCCGCATCACCGCGGCTTGCTCCACCGCGACCGCTGCAGCCACAATGCAGCGGCGTGCTGCACCGCGCCCGAGCGCCGCCGCCTGCTTTCCTGTCTCCCCACCGCCACTCACCACTCATCGTCAAGTTCTTCGAGCCGACATGGCGTGGTCCACGACGACTGCTCCGGCGCGGCGTTCTTCACCACACCCAGCCGCTTGCCTGCCGCCATCCTCCCTCTCTACTGCGCCCCTGAGCGCCGCTTGCCGGCTATCGTAGTTCCCCACCAGGTAGGCCATGTCTGCCGGTGGCGCTATATTTTGTTTCAGGTGTGTTTCAGAAATTATTTCCAAGTGTTTCATTTGTATGTTGCGTATGTTGCAAGTATATATTTCAAGTGTTTCAGTTGTTTCATCTGTATGTTTTATGTGTTTCATCTTGTTGTTGCAAAAGGATCTCATGTCGCATACGTTGCAATGGCTACACACGTATGTTTCACATGTTTCATCTATTTTAGACGTATGTTCCAAATGTTTCAGCTGTTTTAGACGCATGGTTCATGTGTTTCATCTGGATGTTGCAATGACTATACAAGTATGCTTCAATAGTATACTACACGTGTTGCAAGTTGCAATAGTCAGACGGATGTTGCAGAGGAGATGAGACGTTAGGACAGGGGAAGGGGCATGGCCGAGACAGAGCGCGGCGGAGGACAGGGACGCGGCGGGGGCGCTATGGCGAGGAGAGGAGTGTGGCGTGGCGGGGGAAGGAGCACGGCGGGTTTGATGCCGGGGGCCCAACCGGGATGGGGATTGAGTCACGAATGGTCGAATGCGGTCACTGGCGCGGGATCGGTCGCGGCGGCCGGACGTGATTCGCTGGCGCAGGATCTGATGCGAGCGCGGGGGGCGTATGCGAAGGGGTTGTAAGCATTGGAGCTGCTTTCAAACGTGAACCTAGGGCCAGATGTCCGGGCGCTAGCTTTGCTGATCGTGCAAACCTCTTTTTTATTACAAGAATCCATCAAAATTTATGGTCAGAGAACAAACAAGTTCAAAAAAAGCGTTTGTGGTCAAATATACTATATATCTAGCACACTTGAGTCCTTGCGAATCTGTCAAACCAACACGTTTCTGCAAGGCATACGAAGAAACCTCCTGCTAGATGCGCGGCGAGAACATCATCAGCGTCTCTCTCACTGTCGAGAACAACGACGCAGCACGAGCTCTCGCGCTCCAAATCATTGATGGAGAGAACGAGACGCCTGCGACCCGACTGCATCATCCAATCCGGAGCGGTAGCCTCGATGCACTACTACTGTTTCAGTCAGAGCTTACAAGTAAGAAGAGTGCACCGCGTCTCGATCGGCCGTGCAGTACTGCAGTGCATGCACCTCTACCTCGACCTCAACGGATAAGCCAGGGCCTTGTTTAGGTGGTGAGAAGTTAGAGTTTTTCTAACTATAGCATTTTCGTTTGTATTTGACAATTAGTGTCTAATTATGGACTAATTAGGCTTAAAAGATTTGTCTTATAATTTATAACTAAATTGTGCAATTAATTATTATTTTTATTTATATTTAATGCTTCATGGATACGTGCAAAGATTGATGTAATGGAGAGAAAATGAAAAAATTTCAACTTTTTAAATCAATCTAAACAAGGCCTAGAGCGATCCAAGGATGTCTCTCTCTGTCAGCCGGGGAGACGAAGTCGGCGTCGGCGATGGGATGGGCATGCACGCAGCCAAGCCAAATGAGAAGTTTCTTGCGGCGAATGGTCGCCAAACACAAACAGTAGTAGAGCACGCAGCGGCGTTGATGGTTTCTTTTTCTTCTGGGTCAATATTTGGCCAAGCCGAGGTGGACGTGGTCTGCGGCAACAATCCCCTGCCAGCCTCTCTTTGGCTACTGAAATCACTTTGGTCAGTTGTTTACTGAATGTAGGACTAGTATTATACGTACTAAACAAAGCTTATGTGCTGTTTGGTTTGTACGACTGTAACGCAAATGGAAATGAAATTAGTTCGAATGGTATATCTTTGCCATAACATCCATAGCTTTAATTTGTTTCCATTTACGTTACCAATGTTACAACCAAACAGTTTAATGGTATTCATTCGTTCGTTTCAACAAAACATGAAAACTGGCACTTCGAGGTATCGTCTGAAACTCACCGATCGAGCAGAAGTTTCTTTGCATGGATCGGAATAGATGCTCGCCCATCTAAAGATTGACCAGACCGAGGCAGCCCGCTGCTACAGTGATACTGATCTGTACTGTACTGTACTGTACTGTACTGTACTGTACTGCAAGCAGCTCAACGGTCAAAGTGTCAACGGGACCTCGCGTGCGCGGGCCCACCGAGTCAAACCTACTACTAGGTGCGAGTGTGACCGCTGTTGTCTGGTGTCGCACATGTTCATACTAGTAAGTGCTGAAACTTAAAGATGGGTCGTACGGTCCCTTTCTTGTACTACGACGTTTTGCCATTCGCACAGCTTTTACCCTAACATGACAAGCGTTGTTTCAGAATTTTTAGCCGCCTCTTTGGCGTTTTGAAGTGAAGAAGCAACCAAAGATCCCAAAACATAGGACTACATTTTTGACTAGTTATCGACCTAACGCTGCTGATGGATTACTAAAAATATCTAATCTCACCCTCAGAGGGGAACAAATATGCTACGATAGCACAAAATAAATGTACAGCACTATATTCAACTTAGATATCATGCGGGGCATGTGACCATGGATCGCTGCCGCTAGATGTGTAGCACAGTGAAAAATAGTTAGCAGACTTGTCTAACTCTTACGCGTTAGTGTAGTGAAAATATGCGTATAACGGATGTCCTCACGACTGAATAGATGTCACGCATCCGCCTTGCCTATCAATGCAGCAGCAACATCTCCACATGTGCGGAGGATAGAATACGCGTGCGCCGGTGTGCCATCGCACACACTAGGGAGCAAGCGAGCGAGAGAGAGAGGATGTAGCAACAACTAGGGCATGAGAAGGCCAGATTGTATCTAGCCCCTAACCCCATCCTTTTCACATATATATACTCCGCTAATGCGCTTCTACCCTAAAGGTCTTTAGTACTCTTATGGATCAACGTCTTGTTTTGGCCAATGGAAAAAATGCTTTGGATAAAGTGTCCGGGCAGTAGCTTTCCGTCAGATGCCTTAACTCGCCACTGATCTAACAACGCCCTCCTTTTTAATCTTGCATCCTACGCACCCATATAGTCGAATCTGCCCCTTTCTCCTACCTTCGCGAGGACAACGTTGTTGGCCAACTGTATCACTCAAAGAAGCATCACAGGTCAGAGGTGCGACAATAGCTTTCCCAAGAGGTAAAATCAAAATAAATACCTAAGAAAATCTTTTGCAAATTTTAAATAAATGACATGCATCATCATATAATCAATTACTTCAACAGATAAAAAAAGAGATGAAACATCTCAAATCACATGAGAAATCATTGGTTATTGACACCAAACATCATGTAGTGGAACATTTCAGTTTTGTTGCTGCAACATGAGAAATAATCTATTAAAACATCTCAGTCCATTACTACAATATAGGAAATTAATAAAGTGCAACATCAAACATTCAGTTACTGCATATCAAAATAAAGGAGATGAGGCATCCTTAATCAATAGGCAAAATCATCAGTTACTGCAACATCAAACGTCATCATAGTGTAACATCTCAGTTTTGCTGATGCAACATGATAATTAATCTATTGAAACATCTCAGTATGTTTGTTGCAACATGGAAGTCAACAGAGTGCAACATCTAACAGCAGTTACTGCAACATCAAAATAAAGAAGATGAGACAACTAATATCAACATGAGAAATCATCACTTATTGCAACACCAAGAAATCATCGCTTACTACAGCACAAAAAATAGAAAGATCTAGCTATCAATTTGGTAGACTCTAATCACCATTGATAATAAAGTCGTAATAATAACCATTGGATCTATTATGTTTTCTAAATAATTTTCCACCTCTATGATTGTGTAAAACAACAGTAGCCCACGAATCTATATTTAAATTATCAACTTGTGCCATTAAGAAATATGATCTAAAGTAAATCTACATTTGTATGTAATTACCCACCTATTATTATGAAAGATATAGCGCCTTAAATTTGCACCTAAGTTACCACTTCTGTTATTATTTAAACAAGTAAAGTATCCTCTCAAATTTACATCCCAACTATCAACATCTTCTATTCCAAAAATATTTAAATAACTATAAATCATATGTATGTTTCTACATTACCCCCTTCTATTATTAATATTAATATGTTAATTTTTTAAAGTAAAATACATGTTGTACTATAATACAGATCAAGTACACATGCAAGCACGAGTGATAAACATATATGTTATGAACATATATGTTATGTTTCGACAATCGTGAAAAATATTTGTTTAACAACTCATATACTAATAATACTAACAAACTATTTAAAATTATATTAATAACCATGACATATTATTTATATAAGTTGTTACTTTAGATATATTTATACATTTTAACTAATGTTTGAGATAGTGTAATCATTACTACAAATATTATTTCTTGATTAGAAAATTCAAACATATTGAGAAGTGGGGAAGGTTAGTGTAATCTTTGGAGTAAACAATCATTATATGGCTTAAATATTAATATCATATTAAGGTTAGCATTGTTCTTCCATCCTAGATGTCACTTCAAACTCTACCACTAATCTTAAGAGGCACGGTGCAGATTTAAAATGACTATTTTGTGCCATGATAGTACTTGTGTAGTATGCGACCTAAAATCCTTAACTTTAAAACATACAAAATGAGATTTGATAAAAAAAAAGATATACTAAAGTTTCAACTAAACTAGGAGATAAAAAATCAGTAACAATCAATAAGATTAAAATAAAAAATCAAAATTTACATTCAGGACGTCATAATATATGTGTTGCAACAAGAGTCATCGTAGTAAGCTAAGGTTTTTACCAGATGCATAGTGAAAATACACACAGGTGTAGTGTAAAGGAAAAAAAACTATGATATAGATTAAAAGAATATATATAGAACATTACTAATCGATAAGTTTATTACTACCGGATCAAGAAAACAGAGTATCTATTATATTTATTGTGTTAAAAATGAACTAAGAGAAAAACAAGCAATTTAATATTAACTATTTTTATTAGTCAGATGTATTAGTCAATAACTAATGCTTGTCTCCTAAACCTCTAGCCCGTCTGACAACACGGGATGATGGACTAGCACCAATAATGTAGATTCTTGTAATCTTTATCGAGTTGTGATATAATTTTGGTTCATCTTTTTTATAAATATTTGTGCAAATAAACAAACATACAAGACATGCTTAAAAGTACTTTTTGGTACTCTTTTCACTTAAACTAAATAACTGAGTAGAAATATATGGGCCAAAGTTTGAGAAGAAGTCAATAGTGTCATATATTAAAAGCAGAGGGAGTAGATACGGTGTTGGTTGGGTATGGGGTATGTGAAAACTAGCTTACTATTTTAAAAGGGGGCCATAGCCTATGGCCCTGTTTTTGTACTATGGACATCAAATGGTTTAGTTGCTCCTTCAAAAAAAGTTGTTTAGTTGCAAAATGTCAATGACTCTACTACAACAACTCAGATAGTTCTATACTTTGTGTTTTGTGATGGTACAAAAGCGTACAACGAAGACAAAGACAATGGAAAAAAAAAACCAATGCATAGACAGAGACAAAACACAGGCCCACGCGAAATATACTCTCTACTAGTGGTACTTAACTATACTCGTTGCCGCCTTCTAAGATCTTTCCTTAGGCGTCCGTATTGTGAGTGATCAATAGGAGCATTGTTTTTAGTGTAAAATGTGATAGTCCATTAACCTGTGAGAGTGTGTCGATTTGGTACATTATGTTTGAAAGTGTATTTTTTAGTCCAAAATCTTGATTAGTTGTGCATGAAGAGTCCATATTTTTTCGTTTTATGTTTATATTTATAGAAACCCCCTATATTTATTTTTCTTTCACAGGCTTACCTCCACGTGCAAAGGGACTGCATCTGGACGCCTCCTTTTCCCGACCCCTCGCTCCAGCGTGGGATGCGGCGCGAGCGTGACGTGGGCTCAGGTGGGTGATGGGTAGCACGCTGGGGCAAGCGTGGCGTGGCGGCATGTGGGCGAGCCGTGATCGCGAGTGAATTGCAGGCGGACGAGCACAGCGGCGCACTCGGTTCTTCATGATCTCAACCACATACCCGCCTCCTCGTACCAAAGCGAGCTGCTGGAGGTGTTGCCGAAGCGGTAGAGCGTCATCCGTGACGGCTCCATGTGCCAGGCGCAGAGGCCGAGGCTGCGCTCCAGCTCGTTCAGCACGCCGCGCGCGCCCGCGTGGATGCAGAAGTGCTCCAGCGCCAGTTTGAAGTCCGGCACGTAGGGCTTCACCTTCACGCCTCCGCGGGCGACGCGGCGGAGTAGCGCGGCGGCCAGGAACCGGAGCTGCCCGGACAGCGGGAGCACGAGTGGGCCCAGCGTGGTAATGTTGGAGCACAGCGCGTCGCCGGCCACGGACATGAGCCCATTGGAGAGCAAGACCCCGACGTCGCCCTCCCCGTCCTCCTCCTGCGTGACGCACGTGTAGCTCTCGTTGCTGGCACCGCCCCGGTGCACCAGCCAGTACTTGGCCCGCGCGTGGTCGGCGGCGCAGTTGGAGAGCAGCACGGCGGCGTCGCCCATCCGAAACAGCGTGTTGGTCACCATGCTCTTGAGCTGCTCGGCCTCCGCGGCACCGGATGTGACATCATATCGTCGTGCGCCGTCAGGGCCAACCGCTTCCTCGGCCGCCTTGTCGACAAAAAGTATGTAAGCTCTGGCGCGCAGGCGCTGTTGGTCCTCGCCAGCATGCCAGAGGCGGACTGCTCGGCGGCGACGGAGCGGAGCATGGTCTCCGCGTCGCCCTAGCGTCCTGGCTCTCGCGCGGCGACGCGGCGCAGGGAGAAGAGGTGCGTGGACACAACGCGGCAGAGGCGGCGCCAGTACTCGCGGCCGTTGGGCGCAATGGCGGGCCCAGGATTTTGAGGCCGGGTATTCAAAATGTAAAAGAATGATAATTTTTTTAGACAACCAAAGCTTAAAATTTAGAATCACAATTGATATATTTTGTGCGAGGATACCATATATGTAATTGCATAATATTTAACACATAATTGAGCAAGTTTTCATATATTTTAAGAAATCGAGCATAATTTAAAATTATTTAATGAAAGGTACGAATAGTCCAACATACCAAAATGACAACATATCATATATATATATAGAGAGAGAGGAATAAGAAAACTTATACAGTTAAACTCAGCAATTGAGCTTGAGCTGCTGCTGTGCCCGTTGCTCGGCTGCTCCCCAATCCCGGAGTCCCTAACCAGTGATCAAACTAGCTTTTTTTTTGTGAGAATCAAACTAGCTTACCAGTATAACTTCTTCGGCCGCAATGGGCCATTGGGCCATCAGGTGGGGAGAGGAGAGGAGGGGAAAAGTCTGTTTCTGGACCGTATTCTCACCGGATGTTTATTTATGGGAGCAACTGGCGCCCGGACGTCCGGCCCAAAGGACGTGTCCGGACGCTGCTACCCAGCCAACCGATTCGAGCTATCTGAGCTGCCCGATTCCCTAGCGCACAGATGCCTCATCCTTCCTCTCCGTTCCCCATCGCACTCCGATGCGTTGTCCACTGTCCCCAGCACGCTCCGTCCTCCAATCCCCGGCGTTCCCCTCCACCGGCCCCCAGCGCGTTGCCTGCCAGCCCCAAGCACACTGTGCCCCCGTCCTTCGTCTCCGTCCCCAAGCGCACTTTGATGCCCCGTCCTCGGTCCCCTAGTGTGCTCCAACCTCCCCTGACGCGCCCTGTACACCGGCCCTGACACGCCACGCTTGCCAGCCGCCAGCTTGCCGGCCATGCCACCATCCCCGGCACTCCTGTCCGCCCCGGATGTGCCTTGCCGCCATCCCCGGCACTCCCCTCCCGCCGGCCGCCCCGGCGCTCCTGTCCGCCCCGGCTGCGCCGTGCCGCCATCCCTGGCGCTCCCCTCCCGCTGGCCGCCCCGGTGCTCCTGTCCGCCCTAGCTGCGCCCCTCTCTGCAGTGCGCCATCCTTCTCTGCTGCTGCAGAGCGCATTGTGGTTGCTGCTCATCATGCGCCGAGAGGCCGTACGAGGCGGGGTGCGCTGGGGTTGATCTGTGCTGTTCGACCGATGATGCCCATGAAGCATGTGGAAAGGAGACAAGGTCAGACTCAGTGTTGTCCTCGTGGCATAGAGGTTGCCCATTCACTCGGCGCCGTCAGCGAGCCCAGCCTCACCGGAGCCACGGAGGAGAGCCGGCAGGCCCAGGCCTCAAAGGCGGTGAGGGTGAAGGGCGAGTTCAATGTCGTCTAGCTGGGTTATAAATTGACCAGAAACCGGGAAACTCGGACCACTGAATTATGATTGTGCAACAATGGAGTCTAAATATTGTTACATCCGAAATGCGTTTGTGCAACAACATGCTTTCTCTATTGTTACATCTGAATTCTGGTTATGCAATAGCAGAGTCTCACTACTGTTACATCCGAAATCTGTTTGTGCAACAACATGATTTCTCTATTGTTACATCTGAATTCTGGTTATGCAATAGCAGAGTCTCACTACTGTTACATCCGAAATCTGTTTGTGCAACAACATGATTTCTCTACTGTTACATCTGAATTCTAGTTATGCAATAGCAGTCTCACTACTGTTGCATCCAAAATCTGTTTGTGCAACAACAGGCTTTCTCTACCGGTATATCTAGCACCCAGACGTTTGGCACACCACGGGCGTCCGGACGCCCCTCAAAACCACTCAACCTGCGTCCGCTTCCTAACCCCGACCCACACGCATGACCCAGCACGCCCCCCAGCCCAGTCCGAAGCGCACCCCATAGCCTGCCGTGTCCACCACACACGCGCTGCAGTGCCCCTGACCGCAGCACCCGCGCGACGAGGGCATCCCAACGCCCTTGGCCGCAGCACCCCGAGTCTGCCGGCCCCAGCACCTCTGTCCGCTAGGCCCCCGGCGAGCCACACACCCCGTCCGCCCGGCTTGCCCCTCCTAGACTAAACAACATAAACAACTCAAAAAAATAGAACACTTGCAACAACACAGAACAACTGCTGCAACAATAGGTTGAAGGAGCTGAAATGATTTAGAACATATTATTGCAACATTGGTGTGAAGCATATGAAAAACAACGCTCGAATAAAACACTTGCAACAACACGGAACAACTACTGCAACATGATACTGAAGCAAATGAAACATTTCGAAAGTATTATTGCAACATTTGTTCGAAGCATATGAAAAATCCAGATCAGAATGATTGCAACATCGTCTAGAAACAAGTGAAACATTTTGAAACAGTGCTTGCAACAAACATTTAAAAACAATTGCAACATGGGCAAAACATCCCCATATCTACTTGTGCAACATCCATATGATTCAACTGCAAACATACCTCTGAAGTGTCTGAAACAATTGAAAGATACAATTACAACATATGGGGAGAGAGAGAGCCTGCACGGGGAGCACCATGGCCGCTAGATCTGAGGGCGTCAAGAGCTCCCTGTGGGGGAGGACGACGGTGTCGGGGAGGGTGCCACAGAGGTGGGGAGGAGGACGCTGAGGTCGGGGAAGGAGACGTCGGTGTGGGGGAAGGAGCCGCCATGGTGGGGGAGGAGGACGCCACCGCCGGCCAGGGAGGGAGCATGGTGTGTGGAGGAGCGCGGTCCCTGGGCCCTTCGCACTGAGCCATCCCAAAACCACCCACCCTTGTTCAAAAAAAAAACAAACCCGCCCGCCCCAGCCGCGGGAATAGAATGGAACCTGCTCGCCCC
This sequence comes from Saccharum hybrid cultivar R570, assembly GCA_038087645.1. Lineage (NCBI taxonomy): Eukaryota > Viridiplantae > Streptophyta > Magnoliopsida > Poales > Poaceae > Saccharum > Saccharum hybrid cultivar. The sequence goes on from JAQSUU010000198.1 coordinate 8,633,088, forward strand.
CCGCATCACCCGTTCCCCCACGCTAGGTGTGTCACATCCTCACCGCGCTCCCATCATAAAATTTGTTTGCAACATCAAACAAAAGCGCAATGCGAGGTGAAACATCATAACAAGTCTACTGCAACATCAGAACAAAAGCGATTGCAACAACAGAAACAAAGGACAATGTGAGATGCAACATAAAAAAAGACTAATGCAACAAATGAAAAATACTTGTTGCAATAGCAAAAAACGCTACTACAACAACATAAACAAAAGTGTAATGCAAGATGCAACATCAGAAAAAAAAGACTAATGCAACAAAGAAATATTACTTGTTGCAACAGCAAAACAAGCCTACTGCAACAGAGCTCGCCAGAACCCTAGCCACCGCCACGTCCCTCAGATCCAGATCCAGAGGAGGCGGCGGATGGAAAATGACGAGGCGTCGGAGGAATCGATGCGGATGCAGTTTTCTTCTGCGTTGGTTTAATTGGGCCACAGGCTTTCTCTACTGTTACATCCGAAAAATCTGTTTGTGCAACAACAAGCTTTCTCTACTGCTACATCTGAATTTTGGTTATGCAATGGCAGAGTCTCACTACTGTTACATCCAAAATCTGCTTGTGCAACAACTGTTACATTTGAATTCTGGTTATGCAATAGCGGAGTCTCACTACTGTTACATCCGAAATCTGCATGTGCAACAACAGGCTTTCTCTACTGTTATATCTGAATTCTAGTCATGCAACAATAGAGTCTCGCTACTGTTACATACGAAATCTGCTTATGCAACACCAGAGTTTCACTATTGTTATATCTGAATTCTGGTCATACAACAACAGAGTACATAACATTGAGAAGCATGGACAAATGGAAAGAAGGTTGCAACACATGCTAAACAACTAACATTTTAAAAAAGGTAGCATGTTCATAGTGAGTGTCGTCTAGCATCGCCTACCCGCCTTGGCCTTGTTGTCCCCCTATCCGCACTGTACTTGAGTACAAAAATCACAATCGAGAACTCAAGCGCCGCGCGAAGATGACAAGATTCAAGAGGGGAGAGTTGCCCAGGATCAAGGCCAAGCGACTGCCACACCACTGCCAGACTGAGTCCTCTGCCCATGCATGTACACACCGACCATGAAGTTCCGTGAAACCATGTCCCTATCATCCATTTCATCGAACACCTAGCGAGCGACACCAACATCACCCGGGTCACCACACTTGAGGAGAGCTCTGCACAACCATGTCGGAGCCGAACCCACACCTCACGGTCTGTCCATGGACGCAATGGCACAGTGGCTGCCGCCTCAAGGATTCGCACGCGCTAAGCAGGTAGGTGAAGATGAACCCATTGGGGGACACCCCTGCCGCACACATCGCGGCATCACCCACGAAAGTGTCCACAGCGGAGCAGCCCCGGCCGCCACCGGCACTGTGCCCGGCGAGGCGCTCGATGAGGATGCTGTGCGCTAGGTGGAAGCGCCGGCGCTGGCAATGCGAAGGATCGCCGCGGTGGCGTCCTGCCGTGGGGACGAGAGGGAGACGGAGAACGCAACGGAGATGAGGGCCAGGAGGAGGCACGAGCTCGCGGAGAGGCTGCGGGCGAGGAGCTCGGCGTGGGTCTGCAGCAGGTGGCGCGGGGCCCTGCAGGATCCGCAACAGCTCGTGCTCCATTGGTGTGGTGGAGTTGCAGGAGGGCTTTCGGTTCCTGTTGACTTTTTGAACGAGGTTGGTGCGTCCGATCGAAACGGTGCGTCCGAACGCCAGACACCAAGCATTTCCGTTTATTTATCTTCATTGTTTTCCCCTTTACAATACATATACACTATATGTCTAAATTTTCTTGCCAAAAAATTTGGGTATTCAACTGAATACCCTTGAATATAGCTGGGCCCGCCACTGGTTGGGCGTGAACCCGATAGCGGGCGCGAACATGAGCTCCCGCGCTGACCGCTTCACAGGGTGGTCGGCGAAGGACAGGTGCGCGAGCACCTCACACGCCGTGGCCGGGCAGGACGACACGACCGGGGTGTGTCCCCGACGGAGAACGCCATGAGCTCCTTGGCCCGGGTCCTGCTGCGCGGGCCATCGCGACGAGGGCGCAGTGCGGCAGCCCGTGGGATAGCACGAAGATGCTGCCGAACACAGTGGCGCCCTGATTCGGCCCCTTTGCACGTGAAGGGTAAACTTGTGAAAGAAAAATAAAGATATGAGGATTTCTTCAAATATAAACATAAAACGAAGGGGTATGAACTCTTTATGCACTTTTAGTCAAGATTTTAGAAAAAAAATGCACTTTCAAAGGTGATAGACTAAAACGACAGTCTGACAAGTTAATGGACTATCCATGTATTTTACTCTTGTTTTTATATAAGCGAGGTGCCACTAATCATGCCTGGAGATGTTCAATTTATAACGACAGACGAAGTCGCAAGAGCCTCGTGCGAGCGAGGACTGAACTCGATGTAAACTATGCCCTGCATCGTTTCGTATTGACCGGTAATCGGAATAAATGGCGTAAAGCGTACTCCATAGAGAGGGGAAAAAATAACACATGTACACATGTGCAGATCAGTAGTTTTTTTTTTTGATAAATGGCAATTTCATTATTTAGCAGCAAGATGCCGCTATCAGGGTGAAATAATCACCTAGTACATAGTTTATGGCTGTCATCATGGGACAGCTGGTTACATGATGGGGGTTATTACAATTGGCCTGGAAGGCAGTTAAGTCTGTACCATAAAGTTGATGAGCTTGGTGAGCTAAGACATGAGCTGTTGTGTTCAGCTTTCTGTCAATTTTGAAGATTCTTCCTCCGTTCTCCGAGATAATATTGCTGAAGACTGTGTTAGAGGCTTTATGTCCCAATGAGGAGGGTTTGAGTGATCAGCACCATTGAAGAATGTGACAAGCTGTTGGCTATCAGTAAAAAAGTAGGGTTGGAAGGCCCTTAGTGCTTGAAGAATCTGGGCAGCAAGTGATAGGGCCGCCGCCTCAGCCATGATTACAGAATTGCAATCTTTTTTAACTGCTTTTATGTAGATTGTTGACGTAGTTTGCAGGTGAGAGTCAACGATGAAGATTCCCAGCCCTGCGTTTCTTGGTACCTGCAAAGAGTTGTCTGGGGCAATAGCTGCATCTATGTAGCATCTGGTACCAGGTAGTAGTGCTGGCAACAGGCATTTGAAGAGTGGTGGGCCTGGTAAGCCCCAAGTTCGGTCCATTGGCGCATGGATTAGTTGATCATTGCCTCCTCCATCTCCTCGAGTAGTGTTTACTCCTGCAAGAGGTGTATTAGTTTGTTGGTTTTCCAGAACCAACTGATGCTCCCCTGGGTGACAGGAGCGTCGCCAGCTGAAGTAATCCTCATATCTGCCGCAACTGCATGATGTACCTGCAAAACCGACCATTTTGTTTTTTTGAAGCGAGCATCATTTCTCGCTTTCCATATGAACCACAGGGTTGTCATGATTCTTTGGAATTCGATTTCATTTGTGTTTACATTAATAATTGTTGTCAAGGTATCTTGAACCCCATCTTGTTCCTGTGGAAGAGAAGAAGTGAGTAGCGGCGGCGAGGCAGAGAACCAGACTGCTCTCGCAAAGCTGCAGTGAAAGAAAAGGTGACAGTCATTTTCAATCGTGCAGATCAGTAGTTCAGTACGGGAAGAAAGTCCAAGGGAAGAAAGTCCAAGGAATCGACCTTTCAAAAAAAAAGAAGAAGAAGGAAAGTCCAAGGAACAGGGAACGCAGTCCACAGGGAAACGAAATAAATTATGTACTCCAAAGAGCACGTGTGTTCACACTTGGCATTTTGCAATGGTTTGTTGGGCCACTGTGTTTGCACGATATAACTTTTTTCATGGATATGCTAATCCTCACTATGAGTGTTTCTTTTTGCCTCAGCAATACTCAAGTTGTCAAGATTTTTTTTTTAGGTTCAAGGAGAGAGGTGGATTTAGAGAATTGCCAGGGCACGGTTGCTCTCAAACGGTGGAGCTGACATTTTTTTTTTGATAAGACCTGACATATATATATACTACCCTATAGCTAGCTATAGAATAACTTATTCTGTAGCCACTTAGAGTTACGATAATTGCTATGCTAATTTATGAGATTATAGTAACTCCTTACTGTGTGATTTACTATAATATTATGGTAAATATCCTTATGTGTTATAATAATTCAACTATCATAAATATATACTGACATTGTCGTAAATTAGTATATAAAATTATCGTAAATAGAGGTGGCTATAAAATAACTTATTTATAGGTAGCTATATATATATATATATATATATATATATATATATATATATATATATATATATATATATATATATATATATATATATATATATATATATATATATATATATATCTGAAGCGGGGACGATGCTTAAGGTGGAAATGAGGTGGGCTTGAGGGTGCATGTGTCCGAAAACACTAATAAATGGAGTATTGCCGATTTTCCAGAAGAAAAAAAAACCCTCTTCCATTTGAAATTAGAGACCGCTCCAACTTTAAGTCAAACTTTGAATCAAGTATTTTTGTAAAAATACTTTAAGACCCAAAATACTAAATAATTGCACTACCAAGGGATATTTCATGGTGGAAATCAAACTTATCCGATGTATGGATGGTGTATTTTTTATAAACTTCACCAGACTTAAATTTCTTTGTTTTAACTTAGTACAAAGTCAAATAATTCCGTATGGGCGGGGTAGCTTTGTTTGGTAACGCCAGTGATAACTTTTTAAGCTGCACTAGCGAATACCTTCTTCCAGTTCCATATATATAGTAATTTTTTTAAGCTGCACTAACGAATACCTGCTTCCAGTTCCATATATAGTTCTTATTGTTAACTTAATTTAGATAATGAGCATGATTGGTTGGCTTTCAAAATTTGCCAAACCAAAGATTTGACAAGCCATGATTTTGGCTATTAGTTGGTATGGCAATTTTTACCTAGCTTTGACTTCTTTGGCATGGCAGATTTTGGTCGCAAACCAACCAGACCCAATAACTTTAAAACATTCAGTTTATAAAGACAATAAGACTACAATAGATTAGCCTTAATACTATTTTAGAAAAAAAAATATATATTGATCTTTATATATATTATAATTACATTTTAAAATCGTATCAAAGCTACGTTTAAGATACTGTGCCAGTGTCCAAAACGACAAAAGACCTATGGAACCGGAGGGAGTATTATGTGTTCTCAATTTCTTTTAGAATTTTTTTCCATTTCCAAATCATGCATACGTATGTACGTAAGAACCTTTATTAGTGCTATGTGTGTTGCCGTCAATTGTTCGTCACCTCGTCGTCATTTGTCGCCATGGAGACTGGAGTCAAGTGTATCATGGCGCCATTACGTTCCTGATTTTTTGCGTTTCCAAGTGAAGAGCAGGTGGGTGAGTGCCAAAAATGTATCCAACTTTCCAACATTTAGGATCTCGGGTGACCTTGCTGTCAAAAAGAAAAGGAGTTTCGAGTAACGAAATGGGAGGCCCTAGCTTTTATCTCCTCTTCTCCCGTTCCAAAAAGTCTCCTCTCTCCATGCATGCTTAATTGGATGGATACAAAACGATTAGGAAATGGACACCACCTCCACTAGCTAGCAAATGGATAGTAGAGAAAATCGCGCCGCCAAACTTCCACAAGCTCCATCGTTTCGTAGTGCACGGCTTCTTTTATTTCCAGCGTGTAGTTACGTTCTTTGAGATTGAGACAGACGAGTCCATAGTGCATGCCTTCAGGTACGCAGCACCATTAAAAAAAAGTAGTAGGAGTTCCATTCTTATTTATATCAGCAAAAGCAGTGACATGGTATAGAAATTTGGACAATAAACTGCTGATGCTTTGTTCCTAACACATTGAAGACCTGGAAACGTTAATTCGTTTATCTCTACTATGGGCCGAACGAAAGTACGAAACCCAAATACGGGTATGCCAGTGCCGGTCAGATTTTCGGGTCTAGAGCAAAACTAAATCTTAAGGGCCTTTATGCAAGCCCAAATACGGGTATGCCAGTGGCGATGGCGATAGGCGACGCGCGGGCCCTCTGGATGGCCGAGGAGGCGATGACCTAGCTCTCTGTCCGTTTCGCTGAAATTTAATATTTATATTAATTTACTGTAAGAGAAAAATAATGTCCGTTTACTGAAAAGTACTGCTTAAGCAGTTCAAGCCCTGGCCCTCACACGTGCAGCCGTGCAGGTGCATATGCATCATACAGTGCGTTCCTCCGTTAGTTAAATAGCGTCCAGTTAAGTCCAGTACGGAGGAGGCCCAGAGAGAGCACGTCCAGTTCGAGTCCACTATCGAGGAGGCCCAGAGGGAGCACGAGCCCAGTTGCGCCACAGAGAATTAGCTTTTAGGCCCCACTTTGGGACGACGACGATCGACGGATAGACAGACAGACAAACGAAGAGACTTCTAAAAAGCAGGGGCAGATATGGGATGGGGGACAGCAGCCTGGGGAGGGCCCAAAACAAGTTCAGGAACAGGTCTTCAATTTAGCCTACCAAGAGCCCACAGGAGAGAGCTTGTGGTCACTAAGATCCACAGCGAGCCATTGTGAGTACCAGAGTATCACTTATGATTTTTCATTTTAATCGTATTTTGTTTGATGAATGCCAATGTCTAGATTCTAGTAATTGCATTGCATTTTACAATATTAAAATATCTTATTAGGGCAAAGGAGAACTATGACATCTTCTTTTTTAAAGAACTATGATATTTTTAAAGTTTATGTAGAATTGAATGGCAGTGAAAGTGATGTGAAATTATGAAGGATATATAATATTTTGGTTATCGGATACTTTTTATTTGGTATTTTTTATTTACAATATCCTGCTTATTGCTTGAGTACTATGAATTGATATCATTATTTATGTTTTTTGTTATATCTATTAGTGTATGACTAGCAAAATTTCTAGTCTTATATTATTCTGCCTCCCTCTTATATTATTTCTAGATCCAACACTGTCTAAAAGCTCAAAGAATGACCCTCTTACTTTAAGTAAATCTCTTACTTTAAGTAAATCTAAACTAGCGGGCTCGTCCGCACAAATAGCGCGGATGCCTGCTTTTTTAGTGTGGTATATATGTTTCTTACTTGATTTTTAGGATAACTGGTTTCTCTACATGTGTTCTTGCTACATACATCAATCGAAATTATCTTATTATAGCTGGCTTAAATCTCCCTGTCATTCATTTTCCCACTCTTATCCCTCGGATGTGCAATATTTGTCGACACTAAATCAACCTAACATTTAATTTTCTCTAGTGAGTTCTATTTCTTAATAAAATTCATTGTTCAAGCATTTCATCGACGATTCTGTTCCTTGACCCTTTGGTAAAATTAGATTTTTTGGACCATCTTGCACCCTTTTTTTGAGGATCCATTGTTTACTTTTTGAAAAATATTTATGGATTCCTCGTACTTATATACACATGCCTACCAGGAGTCATTTTTGGTTTGATTTATCACAAAGTTATACACCTTTTCTTGAGGATCCATAGTGTCCTTTTTGTCTAAAATGTTTAATTTTTTCATCTAGATCTATTTCTCCTAAAAGCCTTGTGTGTATGTGAGTGAGTGAGTGAGCAAGTGAGGCAAATAAGGCTTTATATGTTTAAAAAAAGAAAGAAGGAAGAAGAAATGGAAACTGGGCCGTACTTCATATAGTGGAGATTTGATTTTTTTGTGGGCTTTCCACATCCAAATATTTTTGTGCCGCTGGCTAGCTCATTCCGCATGGAGTGGATCGGAGCCGAAAACTGATATGGCCTGACACGAAACTAGGCCCATGTGAGAATGAACGGATGACTGGAATCCTCAAGCGAGGGAATCGCCTGGAGTTGTACAAATTTGATTCCGCTGGGCTGGCTATGGACTCATGGAGAGTTGTAGATAGAAGCCGCGAATGGCAGGCCTGCGGTTATTGGGTTAATGAAAAAAATATTGATCCAATGGGCTCAGGACTAAAAACGTCGCCGCCTCAAGGGCTCCCCGCTAAATCTCCGCAAAGCTTCGGGTCCGAACAGCCGGACCCGAGCGTCGCGCCGAACGGGAAGCGCGGGAGCGCGGGAAGCGCGAGTGCGGGAAGCTGCGGCCCGATGGAAGCAGGTACGTACGGTAGTTTTCTTTTTTTTTCTTTTTCTTTTCATTTCTTTCTTTTTTCTTTTCTTTTCTTTTCTTTTCTCTTTTTCTCTTTTTTCTTTTTTTATTTACGTGCTTCATTTGTATTTTATTTTATTTTTATTTTCTATTTCTTTTTGTTTTCTTTTTTTGCTTTTTGCTTTTTTTGCTTTTCTCTTTTTTTCTTATTCTTCTCATTTATTTTTCTTTTATTTTCTTTTTTATTTTTTTCATGTCTCATTTTTATTTATATTTCCTAGTTTGTTTTATGTGATTTTATTATTATTTTTTGTGTTTCTTTTATTTTTTTCCTTTTTCTTTTCGTGCATCATTCTTTTTTTGTTTTTATGTGTTTATTATTATTTTTATTATTTATATTTTTACTTTTTTATCTTTTTTATCCTTTTTCTTGTTTCTTGTAATGTTCATGTAGTGTATTGTGATGTTCTATGTTTTTTATGTTCACTTGTTATCCATGTGATGTTATGAGATGTTTTTTACGTTCAAATGTTTTTTAGTTATATTATATGGTGTATTAAGTGATGTTCGCTTAATACACATGTGATGTTCGCTTAGTACGTATTTAGTTGGTGTATTTAGTGATGTTCGCTTAGTATGCATGTGATGTTCTAGAATGTATTTAGTGTTGTTCACGTACTATATATGCGATATTCTATAATGTATTTAGTGATATTCTATGTTGTATAATTTATGTTGTTTCAAGTTGTATCCACATGATGCTCCTTAATGTATTTTTAGGTTGATTACTGTCTTATTTATTCCATTCTTTTTTATATATTTACTTTTTTATCTCTTACGTAGCTTTTTTTATATTTTGTGAGATACCATATGGTATATTTTTGTCTAAAACATTATTCTTGTGATGGTGGAATATTTTTTCTTAGACTTAAATGGTCCAGTATGGTGTATAATAATAATATAAATATTTTTAACTATAACAATCCATCTACATGGTGACGTGGTGTAGTGATGAAAAATGATTTATCTTATTAATTTTTTGGTCCTGTATTCAACCTCTTCCACGTACTTTTTTTCCCTATTTTCTAATATTTCTTCTCTAACATTTTTAGCATTGCCTTGCACTGATATGCAGATTTAAAGGGTTATTTAATGGCTGCCACTAAATAGAATAAATCCAAGGGTTATTATTCTCTACTATGACTAGAGTCAACTAAATTTGTGGTCAGATGTTATTATTATTATTATTATTATTATTATTATTATTATTATTATTATTATTATTATTATTATTATTATTATTATTATTATTATTATTATTATTATTATTATTATTATTATTTTGTTTGACGAGATTTTGTACATTTTTCTCATTGTGTATGTATACTCGCTGGAGGCTAACATAAAGATGTGAATGTATACTCGTGTTTTCAATTCTATTAGCCCGAGCTGACAACCAGCATGTGCATGGCCATGCAAGAACAAAGAGGTTAGCATATCTCTCCACGTAAGCTGAAGGGAAGAAGCTAGCAAGTATACGTCCATGCATGCACGTAAGTGTCTTTGTCATGACGTGCAAATAGAAGAAGAAGCTAACAGGCGCGGCCATATACGTGCACATGCTCTAACGTTTTCTAATATTTCTTCTATATAACTTTATAACTTTTCTTTTGCTCCTCTCTCTATGCGGTCATGTGATAACTCGATGAGCCGTCTGTAGAGCGTGTCCTTCCGTGCGCGAGATGCAGGGTGAGCCGGACCGACCACGGAAAGCGGAAATAATTGTTAATGGGTGTTTTGCTTCCGTGCGCAGCAACGCGGTGTGGGCCGGACGCTGCGACATGGGGCGGGCCAGATGCAGGACGTGACCACGGGACGTGGGAACGAAATCGCTCGCGCGGGAAAATTTGGGCTGCCGGGCAGTGATTTCGGTCCGAACGGCCGGACAGTAACACTCCCCCTAAATCTCCAGTGACAACACAAAGGTTGCCTTCAGATACAGATCCAGATTCCAGAAGGAGAGACCCAAAAAAAATCCATCGACGGTCAGACTAGGCATTTTTTAGCCGAGAACCGAGAACCGAACCGAAATTTCGGTTTTTTGATTTTTCGGTTCGGTTTCGGTTTCTGATTTTGGAAACTTCGGCTCGGTGTTCGGTTTGTACCCCTAACCAAACGGAGAACCGATTGGAACCGAAGTAGATGTGCAACCACCGAAGTACGCTGTGCCTATGTCCCTGTCCGCATCTCCTCACTTCCCCAACGGCCTAGCCCACCTCAACCACAGCCCACTGGCTCGGCCACTCGGCACTCCGACCCGCACGCCAAATCCTACCCTATCCTGCGTAGCGGCAGTAGCGGCGCGTGACACTTCAGGGCGACGGCGGAGCGAGCAGGAGCAGGGAGCAGCGCCCCCAACCCTAACTGCGCCCAGCGGTGGCGGCACAAGCGCGGAGCAGAGCGCGGCAGCGACGGCAACCGCTCGAGCGTGGAGCAGGACACGGCGGTGGCGGCCCGCTCGAGTGCGAGCAGGGTGCGGCGGCGTCCGCGGCAGGCGCGAGCGTGAGCAAGGCGGGTGAGCTTCCGCGTGGGCGAGCAGCTTGCGAGGTGACGGGCGAGAAGCGAGCGGGGCAGCACAACCGCGTGTGGGTGTGGCGGGTGAGCTTTGAGCAGCGACCCGCGGCCGGGGACAGCGCAGGCGCAGGGGTCGAGCTGCAGGCCGCGGTGCGCAAGGGCCAAGCCGCCACCAGCAGCCGAGGGACGGCGCGAGCGATGTGTCTGTAGCCCAGCCCCACGTCGGCGACGAGATCCCACGCCATGACGCAGGTACAAGCAAATCTCGGTTGAAACCGAACCCCGAACCGAATACACCGAAACCGAAATCGTCGATTCCTGTTTTTCTCTAGAACCGACCAGTTGCAATCTTTGCGAGAACCAAAGTTTTTCTCAACCGAACAACCAAACCGAATTATCGGTTTTAACCCATTGCCCAGGCTGAATCGACGAGGTTGCCTCCTCCAGGTCCAGGGCTCCTCATCGAGGGGTGGGCTCTCCAGCACTCCTTCTTCGGCGCGCGGCGGCCGGCGGGCTGTTTCCTGGAAGGGCGCAGCTCGCAGGTGCGTTCAGCGTCCGGGCCCGGTGTCAGCACAACGACCGGGCGTCAACACGCGCCGAAAATCTTGGCCGGTCGCGGGGCCGTGGCGAACTGGCAGTGGCCTGCTCGTGTAATTTCGTCGAAATGGCGTAGTATAACCACTTGCAGCGGCGGCCAAAGCGAGATGCCGCATCCGGGCCGAGAGGATTTGGGCACTGCGCGATCTTTTCTGCCTGCCTGATGGCTAAAGTCGTGCTGCGTGCGGCCAAGCGTAGAAAATCTGGCTTAGCGACGCAGCCAAGGTTATACCGATCAAATGTTCTTCTAATCCATCGTTAAGAAATGAAGAGTAGACCGATTCAAAGCTGTTGGTACATATACTAATGTTAAGAGGCAGATTTGCTTATGTGATACGAAGACACGCAGCTTTTCCCCCGAGCGTACGTACGCTCATCTCCTGCAAGTCTGAAAAAGAGGGACAGGCGTTTAATTAACCATCAGTTCCGTGGCGATCGCGTTCTTGACAACCTCCTGGACTTTTATATATTCAGCCGGAGAAAATCTCATCATCTCATTCATCACTTTTTGTGACGATGCTAAATTTCAACGGATTGAATTTGACACGCACAGATTTTTCTTAGTACATTCCATCAGCCTTATTTGACTCGACGACATAGACGTGCGAGACGCCATCTCGCGACCTAGCAACTTGTAGCTAGCATCTTGCTTATCAGAGTCTCCCAATACTACTACTTATTAAGACCGGAATGTGACCGTCTGCAAATGATAATAATGAACTATAATAATGATAAAACACCTCCGTGTCAACAAACCCTGCACGACACCGCTTCGTCAAAGGATCCGGCAACTTGCTCCTTGTGTTTGCTGCATGCTTTGATCGATGATTCTAGCACGTACTCCTCGTAATTAAGCCGCTACGTACGCGTGCGTTGTGAAAAGGCTGCAGGCTGCGCCTGCGAGGGCATTCATCGATCACGGGAGGACGACAAAATTCATCGATCAGGGGCATATGACCACAGAACACGAAGATGCTTTGATAGTAGTATATGCTTCAGTCAAACTGTTAGCAGCCATGTGCTTGTGTTCGTGTGCGTGATTTGAATTCCCGAATCGATCGTCTCTCATCAAGAAGAAGGGAAACAATGGAATAATCATTGGCATCTTCGCTAGCTGTTCGGCCGGCTCGTCCCAGAAACCGGCTCGTCTGGTTCCGTTTTTTCTCCGTGCGTGGCTCAAGTCAATTCGGTACAGCTAGCTCGAACACCAAAGCCCATCAACCAGCCAATGGCGTGGCGTCCAACGGGAGCCTCACCGAGACACCGACGTATCATCATCGCGCGTCGTTCTCACGCGACAGGGACCAGCTAGCTCCTGGACCGGCTCCGGCCGGCATGCGTGATAGCGTCACGTCTGACATCATCTGGAGCGGCGAGTCGTAGTGATACGTTGAAACTCCCGGAATAATAAGCCGTCAGGCACGGGCACGGCACATGGTACGTCTAGTATAATATGATTGTTTACCTGGTCGTCGTTTCTTTCAAATTTGTACAACTAACCGGATGAAGCTTTCTTTGCACGTGAGCTGACCATTCAGGCACCATGAAACTGAAAGAACAGCACTATGCTTTTACAAAACCTCGCATATGAAACCATGGGAACAACAGTTGTGAAAGATAAATAACTCTGTTCTATATATTTTATAACCAGCTACAATTGCCAAACAATAGCTTATTAACTAAATCAAGCTCCATCGATAAATACAAAATTCACAACAAGAAGACGACAGTTGTATTTGTAACATTGCTCGGTTTCTAGACAGTGATATGTGCATTTTTAAATGACTAGCAGCTACTCTCATTTATTATAAGTCATTGTCGAGGAATTTTACAACAGAACCCCCTTGTTTCGCAAAACCTTGCAGGCTCAAGCTAAAAGAACAGCACTTCAAAAGCAGAACAGCTCAGGTAGACCTTTTTATAGTCCTTGCAAGGTCCTAAAGAATCTTGATTTGAGCAAAAGAAAGGCATAGCGCATGACCCACGGTAAAGAAATCAGTATTATGGAAATATCATGATTATAAGCCCAGTTGAGAGATATGAAATTAGTACCCCAACTAACCAGCACAACCTTTCTTTGTTAACTATGATGAGTCGAGTGGGCACCCACTCCATTTGCTTAATAATAAAGCTATATCCCGCCGTACGGGCCACAAAACCAAAACCACAAACCAAAAACCGGGCACGGCGCGATAGCCGGATCATCCACGCACGTACGGTGCGGCCTATATAGCCACGTCTACATATCAAGCAGCCCGGCTCCCCGTGTCGTCACGTCACCGTCTGATTCTACGTGAAAAGGGAGGGGACGAAGTGGACGGCCCGGCCACAGCCACAGGGGCGAGCCGGTCATTTCTGTGGCCGCGCGGCGAAATCGCTGCCAGCCTGCCACCGCGCGATTGGCCGGAGCCGCGCGGACAGCGACGCGCAGGCCCGCGATTGGTGGACGCGGGCGAACGTACTTTGGCCGTCCGGAAAGGCCCCCCCGGCAGCGGACGAAACGTTATCGAGGAGGCGTTAAAGGGACGTTACGGTTGGCGGGTCTCTGGCGCGGCAGCAGGCTGCTTATCGTTATCGACGATCACCTGTCAGTCCTTGGCTCCTTGCTCCCGGCTGTGGGCCCCATGGAAGGGTGGTGGTGGCGAAGGTGGGGGATCGTGGGACCCACAGAATTGAAAGCCGTCTTCGTCGAGGTGGCATCCATTTGCCCATCACGTACTGCACCCTGATTGAGATGGCTACAGATCAGACACCAACAAGTGGGCTGATAAACAAGTTTGCGTTTGTTAGCAGACAACAATGTCTTTAGCTACGTAATCAGGTTCTTTCCAGCCTGGGGGCTCCTCCAGTCCATCCATCAGGATATGCTTTATCCAAGGAAATCAGAAGGCTGTGCAACGTACTCCCTCTGTCCCAAAAAACATGTAAATCTCGTTTCCCGAGAAGTCAAATATTCTTAATTTTGACTGAATATATATGACAAAGTATTAATGTTCATATGTAATAAGTATCATTAGATTAATTATAGAATATATTTTCATAATAAACCTAATTGAAGATATAAATGTAGATAATATCTTTTAGAAACTTAGTCAAACTTTAGATTCTGTTGACTCATCGTAAAACGAGATTTATATGTTTTTTTGGGACGGAGGAAGTATCTAGAGCCCCTTTGGAAAACGGGAACAAGGAAGCTTTTATAAACGCACAGGATTGTTGTAGAGAAATTTCAGCGCTCCCAAAGGGGTGCTGCTCCTTTTTTTAAGAAAAAACCAAAACTATCCTAAAGGTATAGTACTACCTCCGTCCCTAAAAGATATAACTATAGGTTACATATCAGTTAAAATGATTTACGTTTGATCATATTTCTAGTAAATAATATTCACAATTATAGTTTTAAATTAATTTATTATGAAAATACATTTCGTAATTAATTTAATGATATTTATTTTATATTATAAATAGTTATACTTTTTATTTATAATTGGTCAAATTTGATATACTAAAATGTGAGCGTTTTCATATTGCTGCTTTACCGAACAAAAACTGCAGTAAAAGGAGGGGATCGATGAGCTTTTGACGGGACGTGAATGCATTTTCCACGCAGCACAATGATGTTTGGTTTTCCTTCACGGAACCATCTTTTGGTGAATCGGACGGCACCTTTTATTTTGGCAGCCCCCGATTACTTTTGCGTTATCAGAAGTTATGGGCTCCATAATTGGTGGTAGCTAGTGGTTGCCCACACATCAGAAAACACTGCTTGTGCTTGTGCAGTTGTGCCTCTATGGCCTGTGGGGGGCAAACTGTACTCGACAACCTCTCCATTAATTAGTGAAAGCAGCCCTGCGATAATGAAATCAACTGCCATTTCCCCCCAACCTAGAGCACGCAGCGCAAAGCAAACGCTATTGAGCATAATCCCGATTATACCCCCGTTTTAGAATATGCTCTTCTCTTGCACTTCCATTTTTCTTTTACGAGACCAGATCCGTCTCGGCTGGCAACTCTAGTAGCACTGTTTATAAGCATAGCTTTTCTCTCTCTTTGCAAAATAAAATTGGAGTCAAGAGAAGCCATGATTTGTGGTTTATTGGGTTGTAGCTCCTCCCGTAATATAGCGCAGAGGTGGAGGAACGATAACAATTTTTTCCTTACAATCCTTCTGTTTGGCCAACTTCGTCTATGCTAAGTAAAATTGATGTTCTAAATATTTTTATTAGTTAATTGTACAGTTCATCTTATTGCTTTTCCAGTAGATATGTGGTATATTTTTACTCACCCTATTCAAGACCTGTATGTTTTCTTTCATTAATTTATTCTGCATATCAAACCGGTCTATTGACATATCAAACATAATGAGGTGCTAATTAAAACCCTCTCTGATAGAGCTTTAAACGGTTTTAACTCATGCTATAATGTCACATGAAGTTGAACCTGATAAAGCAAGAAATATTAGCTTCATCAACTTCAGATTTGTTTGAGGCGAGACACCGAGAAAGAAGAGGAGCTCTTATGAACAGTGTTCTGAGTGCCGCTAGTGCGGACTGTTTACTTTGAAGTAAATCCCAAATCCCAAATACTAGGAGCAAGCGACTAATCACGAGGGCATAACTGGAATGAGCGAAAAAGCACTACTGTTCGCTCGCGGTCCCGGTCCGGCCGGATCCGAATATTCCGCCAGGTCGTACTAGCTCCCACTCGTGTCTTTAAATAGGCCACCGGCCCTCCTGCGATCGAGGTAACCCAAACACCAGAGACAAATTACCAAAGTATGAGTGCGGAGCTGAAGAGGGACTACGAGATAGGCGCGGAGATCGGTCGCGGCCGCTTCGGGGTGGTCCACCGCTGCACGTCCCGCGCCACCGGCGAGGCCTTCGCCGTCAAGTCCGTGGACCGGTCGCAGCTGGCCGACGACCTGGACCGCGAGCTCGCGGAGCTCGAGCCGAAGCTGGCGCAGCTCGCCGGCGCGGGGAACCCCGGCGTGGTGCAGACGCACGCAGTGTACGAGGACGAGGCGTGGACCCACACGGTGATGGACCTGTGCACGGGCCCGGACCTGCTCGAGTGGGTGGGCCGCCGCTGCGGCGCGCCCGTGCCGGAGCCCGTGGCGGCCGCCATCGTGGCGCAGGTAGCGCAGGCGCTGGCGCTCTGCCACCGCCGTGGGGTCGCCCACCGCGACGTGAAGCCCGACAACATCCTCATCGCCGGGAACGACGGCGAGGACGAGGAGGAGGATGGCGGCGAGGCCGATGAGGCCGAGGCCGAGACGGCGACGGCGCCACCGCGCGTGCGGCTGGCGGACTTCGGGTCGGCGGCGTGGGTGGGCGCCGGTGGGCTCGGCCGCGCGGAGGGCCTGGTGGGGACGCCCCACTACGTGGCGCCCGAGGTGGTGGGCGGCGGCGAGTACGGCGCGAAGGCGGACGTGTGGAGCGCCGGCGTGGTGATGTACGCGCTGCTCTCCGGCGGCGCGCTCCCGTTCGGCGGCGAGACCGCCGCGGAGGTGCTGGCGGCCGTGCTGCGGGGCAGCGTGCGGTTCCCGCCCAGCCTGTTCAGCGGGGTGTCGCCCGCGGCCAAGGACCTGATGAGGCGCATGATCTGCCGCGACGAGTGGAGGAGATTCACCGCCGAGCAAGTCCTCGGTGAGTCAGAGTCTTCCCCACAACCACAACCTCTCCTCTCCTCTGTAGACTTTTTCGCTTGTTTTAGTTTGATAGTACAGGTTTCTAACAAATCTGGTGTTCGTAATAATGCAGCTCACCCGTGGATCGTGAGCGGCGGAGCCCGGGCAATGGAGCGGCCAACCTGAGGATGAGGAGGGCATACCATACCATACAGCAGAGCAGACCATGGCGGGCGGACGTGTATTGCCGTTGCCGGAGAGACACGGCAAGGAATCCCGACGTTATGTATAAAGGTTTTGTATGTACGTACGGACCAGAGACGGAGAGACTGTACGTACGTAGAACGTACGTAGTAGTGTACGGCAGCTGCTGCCGGCGGCAGAGTAGCATCCCCGCGGTGGTCGCAGCAGAGCAGATCGATCGGCAAAGATGCTTTGTACGTATGTAGGGTTGTAGTTTTCCTTACCCCCGGGTTTTTGGGATGCTCTTTACCTAGCAGAGCACCCTTTTTGGATGTGCTTGGTAGCTGGATGTATATACACTGACCGTCTTGTACAAATGGAGTGGAGTTGAATAAATAAATAAAATCCTGGGTTTGTACTACTTCATTTACATCTTTTTATTACGTTCATGCGTTGATGATACTACAGGGTGTGGAAAAACGTTTTTCAGTTCATCAGGGAACACCCCGCTCCACTTTCGAGCTGGAGGGTGTACAATAATTAGAAGCGGACAGCACATCACTACAGTGTATGAGCTGTACTCTTACGTACTACTCGCTCCAAAGAATGCACTCATAGATGCGTATAAAGTTAATATTTGATTAAATTTATAGTGAATCATGTTAATATTTATATATTCAACTATGTTTACTAAAAATTATATTTATTTAGTATCATAAATATTAGTACTCTCAAAAACTTGATCAAACTTAAATTTGTTTGAATTCTCATGAAGTAAGAATTGTATTTTTTTTAATGGATGGAGTACAACCATTTGCTTTGTCTAAGCCTCAGGCCGTGACTAGTGTTTCAACTCTAACCAGCCACTTTCTATCTACTCGCCCCTGCTAGTACCTCTATAATTCGGGGACTGGCTCAGTTTTTTCCGACCGTCAAATTTCCAAGTGTCCAAATTTCTTTTTTTTTCTCTTCCATGACTGACGGATGGAAAGATCCCATAAGCGGGCAATTTCGGCCTGTTCATTTTGTTGAAAAACTAAACTAAAAGGTCTTATTTGTCGGTTTGTTACGAGAGAAAAATAACGCAGAATGATCGATAAGCTAGACTGAGCGAAATGGGCTGAGGGAAGCTTCCTCCATGTTTTTTCTCCGTTTGCTTCAACGAGATGGAGTACTACTCCGTTCGGCGGATCGAGCGCGTGCGACCTGTCAGCGTTTCACGTTTTGCGGGCACGCGGACTCGTACCGTCCGGGTCCGGCCATACGAAAACGACCGGCTACACGGAGCCTCCCCGCGGGCCCGCTGGCATATTCGGCGGTTTATTCCTCGTCCTCGAACACAGCTGTCCCGTCGCGTCGTAGCCCGCGCCTGCCCCTCGGCATCGCACGGCCCCGTCCGAACGAATCCATCGCTTTCCCCGTGCTCGTTTTGCTTGGTTCGCAAGGAAAAAATTCGATGCCGAGCGCCCGAGCCCGAAGCCCAAGGCCGCGGGGCTCGACTCGGGGGGCACGCGGAGACGAGCAGATCCATCAAAGGGGACGTGGCACGGCTCGGTTCCTTCGACGGCGCCTCTCGTCCGCGTCGCCGTTTCGCTTTGGCGCTATTGTAAGCAGTTGGCCCGTCCTGATAGGTCCGTCACCTTATTTGTCTAGTACTACTATACTAGGGCACCCACTGTGCAGCTTAATTGCTGGATTCTCCTTTTTTTCGTCTCTCATCTGGTTACAAGCGATTGTTCATACACACGCACACCCACTTAACGCACACATTATTCACACCACTCAGGTGGCGGGTACGTCATGATCCCAGTATGACTTCACGTGTGGAAAAACCCGATGCAGCACCCGATTCATTTCTAGGAATCGAACGCGGGTGGATGCGCGGCGCCACCACTTCACTACGCGCGCGTCCGCGCTTGCTTGCTGGATTCGATGCAACATGTCGAGCACTCAACCGCCGTCTGCTGTCCACCCGTCCTCAATCAATTAAATAATTATTAAAAAATGGAGCAGCAGTTTTGGGGGTGTTAGGTCAAACCGGGAACAGTGAATCATGTTGACTGAATATGATGCAGGCCCATGAGCCGTAGCAGCGTGACCCCTGAGACCCTGACCACCAAACCTTGTACTCTATTGGCTTCCATAAAACTCAAGTACTGTACTGTGCTATTATTTTTGGGATGTTTAGGAATCTTTGAATCTCAGATGCGCTCGTCCGATGATTTTTTTTTCCAAAAAATTCATTGCATCGTGCCATCATGACCGGACATCGTGTCAACAGGGTCAAGAGATTCCAAAGTGTCTGTTGCTTTGATCATTGCTGGCGAGTGCGAGCCTTCATTCAGCTGAACCCACCCACGTGCTTAAGCGTCAGATTGCATGTTACCACAACGCACGGTGTGTGTACTCGGCCGGATACAGCAGCAACCTCTGCGCATGCAGACTCTGGCCGGGCCAGCCAATAATTTCGTAAAGAACAGGTGAGCAGAACACCCCCCATGACTCCACAAAATCACCCTGTTCGGCATGCTGTTTCTGCGGCTTATAAGCCGGTTGTGGCTGTTTTGTTGTGAGAGAAAAACACTGTACCACGGCTGATAAGCCGTGCTGATTAGAGCAGCCGAACAGGGTGAATGTTGTTACATTCGCTAGCAGCACTTATTATTGTTCGCTAGGGCGGGCGTCAGGTGTTGAGAGACGCTGTACCGCTATCAATAGGGTGACGGCAGCAAGTTGTGCTTCTGTGGGGGGCATGCATAATTAATTGGGGGTCATCATCCTCGATCGTCGATCCAGTAACGGCTCGGCAGGACGGCAGCTTCACGGCGAAGCCTGTGATCGACAGCTTGAACGAGTGCCTTCAGGGCATGCATATATACTCATCCGTTGGGATTGGGAGTTTCGTTCTCGGCAGGATGCTATGGTAGTGTGGAGTGAGATGGAGACCATTGATAAAAGCAATTATCAGAAAGTAAACGTGCGCCGCGACGATAGGGATGGTGGTGCTTCACCAACACGTACTGCGAACTGCTTCGGATCACGCATGTAACTACTGTTCCTGATAAGATAAGCTGATAAGAGAGCTATGGTAATTCCAGATTTCGAAAGATTCCTGGTGATGGTTTCAAGCGGAGGCATGCGGACGCCGGGCAGTCCCGCAGAGGCGCTGTCACAGATTGACAGAAAGAGCGAGCTGGAACGTACGGGAGGTCCACCAGACACGCCACGTTGCGTGCGCATTCGTCGCAACGTGCAGCCCCGCGCGGCCCACCGGCGGCCGGCACGTGGTGCTGTCGGCTTGTTGCCGAGGTGGCGAGGTGTGGATACGATCGAATCTGTGTGCACGGCAAGGGTCGAGTGCGCGCCGGACGAGCGACCTGTACGGTGCCGTTGCCGGTCGCTTTCTATTCGGCGCTTTCCGGTAGGTTGTCGACTGTCTTCCGATGCTTGGCGTTCAGTGGCTCCTATCAGCTTATCCATCCGGCCATCCCTAACACGAACAATGGCGCTTTTTTATGTCATGTAAAAAAAAGTCTGGAGTAGCGTCGCCGTCGGTGGTGTTGGGCGCGGTACGGTACATAGGGGCCACAGGCCACAGGCCAGGTGGACCAGCACTATCCGCTGTCCTGAGCATAGGCGCAGCGCACGACGTGTGAACTTGAAACAAGAGGAAGATCCAAATTGAAGTACACGTACACGTACACGTATTCGAATTCGCCATGGCGATCGAATAACGGGCTAGTAGTGGCCTGCGGGCGGCGGCGGGAGTATCAGACTGTATCACTGTTGTTGGTCGACGAAACTCGATCACACGTTAGTACGGACTGTGGGCGTTCCGTGCACGTGTCAGTTCCCTCAATCACTACTCACTACTACGAGTAACAAATGTGTGGCCTCGCGCCTCCGTAGTCGCCGCCTCGCCGGTGAAGTACTACCGTGTTGGCGTGCTGCGCTACGCACAAACACAAGCGAGCAGACGTCCCGACAAACTCTTCCAATGGTGGATTGGTGTGTGTGGTGCCCAACGAGAAAGTGTGTTGTGTTGCTGGTGCCTGGTGTCCTGAACCTGTTTGTTTGTCCGTGCGTCCGTCCGTCCTTCCATCCACCCATAAGCACGCGTGTGGGGGATTTCGGATGGACCGATATATGGACCATTTGATTCGATTCGCCATTGCCGTAGTGGGAATGCAACCACACTACTAGTACTTCTCGCTCAAATTGCCGTTGTGCGTACAAATCTAAGCGAACATAATAATGCTAGCTAGGTCACACCAGAACAGAAAGGAAGTTCGGTGCCTGCACCTCAGGTAACCACGGTTCGCTCTTTACACGATCAGCCACGTTCGTTGGAAATCGGGCGCAGTGCTTCTCCTGATCAGTTCTCATTCACACATTTCTCGTCACCTCTGCAAAACACTTATTTCGGGTGTTTTTAGATCCAAAAATTTTTCACGAAAAACAACAGTAACGAATCTTACGGCACATGCATGGAGCATTAAATGTAGACAAAAAAAATTAATTGCACAGTTTGATTAGAAATTACGAGACAAACATTTTGAGCCTAATTAGTCCATGATTTGACACTAAAGTGCTACAGTAACAAATGTGCTAGTGGCGGATTAATTAGGCTTAATAAATTCGTCTCGCGGTTTCCAAGCAAACTATGTGATTAGTTTTTTATTAGTATCCAAAAAGCTCTTCCGATATCGCACGGAACATCCGATGTAACATTTTGCTAAAAACTTTTGAGCCAACTAAACCCACCCTTCGTGTAACAAATAACCTGAGCGCCAAGCAGACGAGACAAAGTGAGCACGAGCAACTTTTGATGTGTGATCGATGTGACGGCTAATTGTTGTTAAAAAAAATGTGATGGTTATTGCGTTGCGCCTCCAAAAGTTAGAATTTTTTCACTCTTTCCATCACATCAATCTTTGAACGCATGCATGCAACATTAAATATAGGTAAAAAAATAACTAATTACATAGTTTAGTTATAAATTACGAAACAAATGTTTTGAGCCTATTTAGTCTATGATTAAACACTAATTGCCAAATACAAACGAAATGCTATAGTTCTAATTTTTTTCAACCTTTTGAATCTAAACAAGGCCTAAGTTAGGTTTTTTTTGACAAAACAGAAAGTAAGTTTGGTTGAAGTAGCATTCCGCAGGTTGTCATCGGTGATGGTGAAGCATTGCTCGTTCCACGTCGCTGTCACTTTGGCATTGGCAAACACGGTCGTCGTTCCTTGTGATCAACGACGGACGGGCGGTGGTGCTTTTTATACACGATATTTGTACCGTACTAACACCGTTCGGCTGGAATTATAAGCCGACTAAAAAATATTGTTAGCTGATTTTTTTGAGAGAAAAATACTGTTCCAGCTAAAAAAACAAGCCAAATAAGACGGATTATAAGTCAGATGAACAGGGCCTAACTAGGGACGACGGTCAAATCAAATACATGATAATGAACTTGCAGCAAAGGCAGCTGCTAACGGCAGGAAACTGAGAAAACTCGGCAATAAAAAGACTGGCACTGCTTGGGTGTGTTTAGATGAAAAAATTTGGGTGAAAAGTTACTTGTAGCACTTTTCGTTGTTATTTGGTAAAATTTATCCGACCATAGATTAATTAGACTCAAAACATTCGTCTCGAACTTTACAGACAAACTATGCAATTAGTTATTTTTTTACCTATATTTAATGTTTCATGTATGCGTTTAAAGATTCGATGTGATGGGTGGAAGAGGAAATATTTTGGGATGGCATGGGAAGTGAACGCGGCCCTTGATCGGAACTCTGCCACGCTACAGGCCCAGAAATGGTGCATGGCTCGTGACTCTTCGCTACTCAATGGCAGACAGTTTCATTTTGCACGATTGCAAACAAACTACAAGCCCAATAATGTATATCATTTTTTATAAGCACAAGGCCAATAATATTCAATGGCACACAGAACTCTCATTCATGAAAAAGAAACACTGAGTTTGGTAATTGGATTGTTCGATGACTGCAACACAACAATTCACATGTAGCCCATGAATGTGCTCGTTTGGTATCCACTAATTCTCAGGTGGAGTGGCATCTGGCATGTAGCCCCAACTAGATTAAGGGATATCATAAACTCTGATTGTAACCCTGATCTTGATTAGTGAAGCTCTGGCTGTTCTAAAAAAAATTCTCAAGAGGGAAACAGCCAAGTCGTTTTCAAAGATGGGCCTTCTACTTATGCAAGGCTGGTGTTACCCTGCTAGCCTGCTAGAAACGATCTTCTACTTAGGCCATGGCTGGTGCTAGCCTGATAGAAACAAAGCAAAATATGATCAAGAGCATTGCAAGCATCAGCGAAGCAACAGACTATGGTGGCAAATCATGCCTTATACAGCGTCAACGGTGGCGTTCAGAGTTGCAGAACAAATATCACGGCAAAAATATTGGCCGGATCGGAAGAAAAGCCTCGGAAGAATACAGGGTGTACACACCGAACCACACAGTGGTTAAGAATATGTGTGTACCTATAACAGCCCCCCCTCTCATAACGTGCCTCAGTTTTTGCACTAGTTGAAGTCAGGCTTCTCCGGGTAAGTACAGCCCGGGCGCTGGATGATAACATTCGCGGCATAGCAACCAGCCCTCACGCTGTCTTCAATGCTCTTGCCCTGAACCAACTGTGAGAGGAAGCCTCCAACGAAAGCATCACCTAGGGAGCAAGGAGGATTGATTTATCAGGAACAGAAAAGAGAGAAAAAAAAAGGCCTTAGTTCAAATCCATTTGCTGGCCAGTTTCAATTTTAAGTTGCAGTACTAGCGTTGTAGAAGTCTTGTACCACACATATTTTCCCCATTTATTGCAGGTTACCAGAACATACTGAGTCACAACATGACAATTGAGTATATGAACTATGGAGTATTTGAAATTAATTAGTCACGGATAATACAAAAGAGATGAGTTGATTGCAAGTGTGTGTATGGTGGTGGGGGGTGGGGGGTGGGGTAGTGGGGGGACAGGGTGCCGCCTACATTAAGTTTTCATATTTTTCCAGAAAGGCCAAAGGTGAATTTCATTACTATTGCAACCATTCAGTTTTCATATAATGCTCTAACAGTTTGGAAGATTTCTTAGAGAACAAACCAACTAGCATATGAGAAAAAAGTCGGAAATAAAGAAATTCTTTTGAGCCAAGAACATAAATTAACTCTTAACACTAATGAAATATGTACCTGCACCGTTGGTGTCAACAAGCTTCTCCTTGGGCAATAGGATCACAGGGAACGTTTTCACCTATTATCAACATAATAATTAGTACATCATACTCCACAGCCTGTACAAAAACACTTAAGATGGCAGATATCAATTCTTCATTCAAACAGAAAAGAAAAAACTAAAGATGCAAAATCCATGGAGAAGCAAACAACCATTGTGCAATCAACTTAGTTTCCAAAAGGGCACCAAAGGTCCCAAGCAGAACCATAAGAGCAAAGACATGTTTGTTACAGAAAGGGAGTGGAAAAAGATTGTGAGCAAACATGTACAGAAGGAATTTATCCTGTTTTGTTGCATGTCCAACACGCAAAAGTGTGTATATTTGACAAAAAAAAATGGTGCAAAAAAAAAAATGATTGAAACTAGCTTCTCAGCCTATGTCAAGTTGTCACTTCACGACTAAAATAGCACATATGTCATGTTATAAAAGTTTAGCATCAAATCAAACTGATAAAAGCATATACCTTCCCGTCCTCAGCAACAACCACTGGATCAGCACCTTGAGTAATCACAGCAATCCTCTTTTGCTTGCCTGAAGCCAAAGGAAGTTGAGAGATCTTCAAAGCAATCTCCTCAATATTCTCAGTCTACAATTTATCACAGGTAATTAATCAGCAACACAATCATCAAAGGCAAATATTACAGGAGTATAGAAGACTTAATCCGTAATCACCTCCCATCCTCGGACTTTGGCGAAGATCTTTGCCTCAGTTTCATTGCCGAAGATGTAGTCAGCATACCTATATTGGTAATAAGTAGCAACCATATATTCAAAAAAAGATTTAGAATCCATAAAATGCATGGACAGCAAAGCACATCAGTAGGCCCTTCATGTTTACAACAGAAGTTTAATTAAGTCTGGAAGATTAGCATGTTGAATACATAGGAAAATGTCTTGACTAGGATAGGCACTGCTTTCTGGTTTTTCACTGTGTTGCTATATGCAGCCTTGAATGAAGTTCAAAACACTGAGCAGTGTGTTACAGAATATAAGACTTACGGGAGGACCTTCTCTTGGGCATCACGGAAAAACTCACAGATGAAGGGAGCAGAGAGGTTCATCAGGAACACCTAAAAATAGCATGGTCAATCAAACCAAAACAACAACTTCAAAGGGCACTTTCATATTAATATGAATTTACCTTGTTATTTGCTGCAGCATGCTCAGCAACTAGCTGGATAGAATCAGGTGACACCGTAAGGAAAAATCCAGCAATGTAGATGTATTTTGCCTTCTCAACTGTCATCAAGAATATTATATTTGTCAGGTAAAGAAAACTAGTACATCTTAAGATAAATAGGGACCAAATAAAGGTGATCAATCAGTCAAGGACAACAACAAATTCAGTGCTAAAATTTTTGCAAACCACAAATCAACTCAGTTCATGCAGATTATTTTCACCAAACAAAAAATGTAACGATTCATTTCTGTGATGCAACTTAACAAAAATAGAGTACAAACCATCTACCATCTTCTCCATGTAAACAGATAAAAGTAAACTAGCTATGCCATTTGCTAGAGTACTCCAAAACATGTGAAACTTGCTGTTGCTCAACTGATATTTTGTGATCATTAAAGTAGTGTGTGTTCTTCTGAAAGTTCGCTCAGTATTGAGCAACTTTAGAGCTTCACACTAAACATACATAATCCTCCCAACAAACTAAAGAAATGGTTTTACCAAAAACAAAACAAATGCTAAAAATATATATTATACCTAGTGCCCAGTTCTCTGGTTTCTTTAGATGCTCAGATTTGTAACAGTTTGCCGCCGACAGATTTGCTATCAATGACCTGATTACAGAAGGCAATAACTGATTATTGCAGAAGAAATTTCTGGCATCAAAATTTTCATGAAATGGAATGATACAAAAAAAAAGCTCGAATTGATTGACACAACAGATGATACTAGGATAGAATTTGATCTAACAACAAGCATTTAATATTATAGTGTTGGGAAATGCTTTTGGGAAAAAGTATGGAACAGAATCCAACACTTTCATGAATTTATGCATTTGTGTATGTCATGGCAAGGAACAGCAAAAAGGCAAAAAAAGTACTAATTTTGATGCAGTAAGTTGCGATAGGATGAACAAGGGACAACAACACAGGAAGTAGTCAAATATTTTTACATCAACCTATATCAACTTGTTTAGCATGATCTTCAAAGATAGAGAATGCAATTAATGTGCCAAAGTTGTTCCACAGACAGAATTATAAACCTCAAACTACACATGCTAGTGATGATGCCATCAAAGACGATCCTTAGAAACTTGAGCACTGAGCTTACAGAGGGTAAAAGAGCATATAAAATGACATGAAAATACATTATCATAATCATGCAATAGTCCTATTTAATAGTCACTAAACAGTGAACGCAATGCAAAAACAACACCAACGGCAGAAGTTATGCAACAAAAGTTTTTTTTAGCATAACAAAAGTGGTATTTAGACAACAAACCTTTCACCACCAACAACACATACAGCACATGTGCCAGTAGGAGTCGTCTCATCCTCATAGTAATGAGCCTGAGTGAGTATGCGACAACATCAAGGCCACATTAGTCAATTAACCAATAAATCAGAACATTACTGTCTAAACTAGCATGAAGAAGATGAGATTAAAAACTAACAGTAACTCCAGCAGCTTGAGCATTTTTCTTCATCTCCTCACCAAACTTGTCCTTTCCGATGCATCCCATGTAACTTGTTGCACCAGGAGTTTGAAGCATCCACTGAAAACAATGACATGCCATCAACAAAACAGATGTAGCTACACTTTTTGGTTGTTCAGATTTTAGTAGATTATAGAGGCCTGTTTGGATGATGTAGTTCTCCAAAACTGTGGCATCATGAAACTGTGGTTTTATAATCCAAAGACATAAAAAACCATGGTTTAGAAAAAAAAGAGCTCTAAGAGAGGAGTTTCTGAAACTCCAAAAAGACTATGGTTTTGACAAAACCATGGTTTTAGAAACTACAAGGCTTGTATCCATTATCCAAACACCCAGAAGCTTTTGAAAGCCAAAGTATTTTGCAAAACTGTAGTATTTATCCGATACTCCAAAAACACTTTGTCTTCAAACGAGGATTAAGAGCTTACTTGGGCAACCCTGATAGAGTTTTGGGTGGCTCCTGTAATAAGAATGAAAAGAATGAAGATACAAACCATCAGAGGAGTCACCAAGTTGTACAATTTATGGACAGCAATACTACATATAACATGTTATAAGAAACATTACCTCCAGCAATATATTCAACATTGCTCTTGCTAGCCAACTCACCATACCTGTCAAAAACCCATCCTATCATTAGATAAACAGCATACAACAAGACGCAGTATTAGAACACAAACATGTCTTCTCCTTAAAGTTGAAGTGTGCAGCTTGCAGTTTAAACAGACAAGTCCAAGTTCAGCAACAAAAGTACATCCAAAATTAATGACATATAAAGTATCAGTGATACATATACTTACATAGGCAAGTGCTTCTCCTCAGCAAGAATGGCATTGTTCAGCTTGATGTCATACCTAAAACAGGGGTGAGAGAAGTATGTCAGTATCACGTCACAATTACAACACCAACCACTAAGCGAGTAATGGTAATCAAGCATCATGGCATCGAGGCCACCAACTGTAGACTCCTCAAAAATTGGAGATCTAGATTGATAAAGCATAAATTGGACGGGAAACAGCGATAGCTATGCATCAATGAATTGCAGCGCGGCGACAACGCCCGCGGATCGCTGTGATGTTTCATCAGTTATAAACAATTTCGGATCAGTGTCCGGTACTCCGGAATCCCATGCAGATGTCTGCCTTTCGCTGCACGTGCATGCATCTAAGGTTAAGCTACAGGCAAAACGGCATCGTTTCCGTCGCGGATCTGATGAGACTACGCCGCAAAACCACCGAAAGCAACCAGGCCACTACGACTAGGAGTATAACTAAATAAACTCCTATAAACAGATCAGACGGAGAGAGGGGAAGACGACCGCTTACTTTGCCAGGAAGGCGTCGTCGACGACGGCGGAGATGTCGAGGAGGGGGTTGCCCATCCCCAGTAGCACGCCCTCGGTCGCCGCCATTTCCTCTCTTCTCCCCTGCACACGAACGAAGCGGCGGCGCAGGTGGCTGAGATCTGAGGCTTGTGTTTGGGCGGGCGAGGGCTCGAGTTCGTGTGGTGGGCGAGATGAAGTGGTGATTGGAGCGGTGCGGGGGGTTTAGTTGGGCTCAACCAAACCCCGGATGGCCCACCTGTCACCCTCCTCGTGTTCGGCGGGGGTTGGTGGACGTTGCGCCGCGCGGGCGTGTGGAACAGTAGAGACCTCTTGCCTGGTACTCGTACGCAGGGTGATGCTGCATGATTTCTATGACATGCGGGCATGTAGAGCCCTTATTTGGTTGGTTTGGTGGGTGCGTTCTGCGTTGGGTGTACAGCACAGAGTTGGTGGACGATGCGTGGGTCCTTATCGCCCACCAACCGCATTGACAGAACTTGAGATCAGTCCTACCGCCCCGCCCTGCTCAGGATTTTTTTAGTCGCTCCTCTAAATCAGAATCGGGTATTAAATCAAATCAAATCGTTCAAATCCGAATTAGAAACAAAAATATCAAACCAAATCAAATGAATTGAAAAAAAATACAAGTCAAATACGGAGGGTATTCATACCGCTCCGCCCTGCTTAGCTCGGCCCGGATTTTTTTGCCTCGCTCCTCCAAATCAAAATTGGATATCAAATCAAATCGTTCCAAATCTGAATCGAAAAAAAAGAAAATATCAAACTAAATAAAATGAAATCGAAAAAAATACAAGTCGGTGGGGTGCCGAGGAGGTTGAGTTCTCTGCTGGATACGGACAACGGCTTGTTGCTGTAGTTGAACTTGAACTGGACCTCGCGCCGCCCGCGCGAGGGCTCGTGGATCGCTAGGTTCGGGTCCAGCGCCACCGTAAAAATAATAAGAGCAGGTACAATAATAGTCTGACTTGACTGTCATGTCAGCCATATGCACGCAAAGAGAGGAGAGAGAAAGCAATCCTTGCGCTGGTTTCGTCGATCAGCTCGTCACGCATGCCACGACGCTTTCTCTGTGCATAGTTTAACTCTTCCCTCCCTATCCTTGCATATTGAATCAAAAAAATGTTTAGACTATAGAAAGGAACTAACTGTTGTAATAGGCTCTAAACTTGTCTATTGATTACTTGGCTTGCCTTATAGACAAGTTTTTGGCTTGCACTAAAACCCACTCTTGCACATGATCAGACCCAGTCCCAACCAGATACCCGTGGCCGACAAAAAAAAATACAGCCCTACAGAACTGAAGGAACCCGTGTAGTACTTAGCTGACAGTTGCGCCTTGTCGTTATTAGTGTGAAGTGAAACTATTATGTATGGTTGGAGGAAGGTGGAGACAACTTCATATTTTCTATATAACTAGATTTATAGATTTCTTAATATGTTTACCTAAGCCATAACTCACGTGTGTCGATATAGTTGTACATAAAATATCCCCATACTGCACGGACATATATGTAGTACACAAAAAAGGGTGTAAAGGCCGCATATATGTAGTTGTTAGATTATTAGGCAATTTTCATGTCATTTTAATTCCACAAATTAACGTTATGGTGATGACATATAAAAGATTATTAACCATTGAAATCATGATATCAAACATATCCATAACAATATGGAACAAGTGATCAATTATCATATGAAGCATAACAATAATACAAAACATATATCTCATAACAGCGATAAACATGTGACAGCATGTGAAAACAACATGACAGAACTACTGAAACATACAGACAACAGCGTATGAAACAACTTGACTGAACCAATGAAACAAGCAGGCATGACATATATCTTATAGCAGAAACAAACACGAAATATAAACAGAAATGATATAACTGAACATACGAAACAGACTTATAGCAGCGTTTGAAACAACATGGATATACTACTGGAACAAGCATGATCTGGAAAACGTAAAACTGCAGGGAGATGAACCAATTATACCCTCCCATGCGCTCCGAGGATCCCGATCCTTGTCCAACCTCCTTCGTCATGTCGTAGGAGATGATGAAGATGAACTCCTCCGGGAAGAAGACGAAGAACTCGAGGAAGAAGACGACGAACAACGGCGGCGATTCGGGCAGTCGCGTAGATGCTCCCCAAAAACCTAATTGCTGATCCCTCGTGCAAGGTATCGAACGGCAAGGGCTTCGGAGGCACCTGCCCTCTCCCTTCTCCGTGCGCGCGGATTGAGGAGATGGAGAAACCTTCGTTGCAGCTGAAATGTGATTCTGTATTCTTTCTTACGTACCGAAGAGATAGGGCTCTCTCCTTTATCTATGCGGCTGAAAGAGGAAGGAGGAGGGGGGCATGTGAAGAGTTCAACTCCCAGTTGAAACTCCCGCGATTAGTGAGGCATGTGAAGAGTTCCATGGTTAATGAGTGCTAAAAATTAACACAACCACGCCCACAGCCCCGCCAGCGGCGGCGGCGCGCGCGTGTGGCACGCCTGTGTCCGTTTCTTAACTTCTCAATTTAAGCAGAATAACTTCCCACCATATAAGTCAAGTCAAGGACCCTTAGAATTCCAATCCGGTACAACTTATATTGTCCATAATTACACACCATAGAGTTTATTGATTTATTAAACTTAAATGGGTCTGGCCCATATTAAATCAAACAGTAGTACACCAAAAAAGGGTGTAAAGGTTCACAGCTTTGCAGCCTAATCACAAAAGTTGGGCCATACGAGAACAGTTTCTTTGGGCATAATCGGCAGGAGTTAACATGATCCTACCCACATCGTGGACCACCGAACTAGCCCCAATGGCCAAACAAAATAGTAGCATGATCTTTTTATTTTTTGAAACTAGCATGATCTAATTTTGATCACTTGATCAGCGCACAAGCTGTTTGAGGAGGACATCGCCACGCTGGACACACCGACGTTATGGTCTTCCCCAAGTTACAATTCGTCCCCAACTCAGCTATCACGTCACCCTCGGATTCAGCAGACACATCGTCACTGTTTTGGTCATAACTTTCTCATACGACATCGAAACGGGGCGTTCTTGGATGCGTTGTAAAGGGGACGACAACGCCATCGTTTTGGATCTGGTCGCAGCTCCAGAAGGTCCGTGGATCATTCTGTGTGACTACGGCAAGATGTTGCATCACCTATTTGGACCAACTTGGCCATGTATCGTGTCGGGCCTTAAGCCCAAGTTGTGGGCACCCAACCCCTGGCCGTCCCCAACCCTAGGTCGAGTCTTAGACTATAAACATAGCCGCCGCCACTGTTAGACAATTGGGTTTTGTTTAGAGTTTAGTTTTCCATCGAGAAACTGAATCGTTCATTGTAACTGTGGTGACAAATCATTTTACAGTGATCCAGGGTCTCTGTTCTTGATCTCTTCCACTGTGTCGATTAGTCCTTTAGAACCGAGTTCTCGAACCCTCTATTGATATTCGCATAATTCATATTTGCAATTTCAGATTGCGTGTTTTACCTTCTTACTTGTGCTCTTCGATTCGCTTGTAGGAAAAGCCTTCTTGTCGAGGTCAATTAAATTGTGCTTGGTTGATAACCAACGGAGTGGTGGTATAACAGTTGCAGGGTTCGAATCGTGTCTGATTTGAAGCCGGATCGCCAATGTCGAGATCTCCACAAATCGAACTTACCGACTACCTCTCGGAAGATCGGGCCTGTACTCATCAAGTGGTATCAGAGATTTCAGGTTTACCGTGATGTATATTCTCGTTTGCCTTAGATTCATATTTGTTCATTACTTAGAGTCCACAAAAAAGCCCAAAAATATTTTAATTTCCGTTGTCCTATCACCCTTTGTGTCTTTGCAATTTCATTTCAGATTCGCGTTGTTGAGTTTGTGTTCGTGGTCGAATCTTGTTGCTGGTTTAGGATTGTGTTCGTAGTCGTAGTTCAATCGCCCGTTGTTGTGATTTTTGTTTTCCGCCGCTATCCCATCCACCATTCCCAAACAACAAGTCGAAGCCACCACATTACTCGACTTGCCCCGTTAACCGTCTTGTGTAACTTCTCGTCGCCGCGCAAACCCTAGATAGGTTGCCAGCCGCTCTTATTTTACCAGCATCGCAGCCTTACATCATCAGGCAAATACCTACTACTGTTAGTCACAGGGACGATCTTGTGATCGGTGTTGGAGTTTAGGGACGCTTTGCCCTAACTGTTGCTGCTGTGTTGTGCCTTCCGGAAAACATAACTTGAGATATCTTCGGTAAAACAGACATAACTTTTTGCTCGTTTATCAGAAAAATCTGAAATTTTTATAGCAGCTTCTTGACACCATTTAGAGCCGACCCAAACTCGGCTTCACCCTGTTTGGTTTCATCAAAATTGCGAAAAAAATTCAGAAAAATAAAGAAAAAAATTTTCAAAGTTTTTGCACGCTTTTTCAGAGAACGTGTTGTATTTCTGTAGACCACATGCCACCTCAGTTGTAGGTGTCAATTTTTGTGGTTACATCTTTTTTTATTAGAGAAAAATATAAAAAAATAGTGAAAAAATAAAAAAAGTTTGATTCCTACTAGTGCCTTTTGGACAATTTCGGGAAAAATTTAGGAAAAAGGAAAAATCCGGGTTATTTGCTTGTTCTGTGAGTTCTTTCCATCGTCCTTTGTTTTCATCTTGTTGCGCTACGTCTCGACACGTCTTAGCCAGTACCTGTGATTTGTACTTTGGATCCGGATTGAACAATCGCTAATCTGCATTCGTTAATTGCTAATCCTTGCTGTCATATTGTGTGCCTACCCATAGCTCCACATATTTTTCTGTCAGCATACGTTCATCTTACAACTGTTACCCACGCTCAACAACAGATTACTTCGCCACTTTGGTTTTGCTCCTGTTTGGCGTTGGTAAGAATACAGGCATGACGGTGGTAAGCCGCTTGTGATTTTGCATTCCACTTTCACCACCACCACCACTTGTTTTCTTTGAGTTGATAGGGATAATACTTTGGTGTTGTCTTTTTTCTATCTTCTAATCATGGCAGGATCTCCGACGGACTTCAATGAGTGCATGTCCAAGGGCGAGCTTACAATGTTCATGACTGAACAACACAATCTTATGACCGAGCTGATGCGCAATGTGAACAATCTGGTCACCCGCATTGAACAACTCGAGCAACGCCCTCCACCTCATCGTGCTGATGATGAAGATGCGAATGATTTTGGTGATGAAGATGCGGATGCTGACGGTTATGCTCGTCGCCGTCTCAACTTCAACCGTCGCGGTACGGGAGGTAATGATCATGGTAATAATGATCCTTTTGCTAAAATTAAATTTAACCTTCCTCCTCTTGCTGGTAATGTTGATCCAGAGACTTATTTAGATTGGGAGCTTGCTATTCAACAAAAATTTGATTCTCATAAGGTTCCTGCTGAGCATAGAGTTAGACTTGCTACTAGTGAGTTTACTAATTTTGCTTTGTTCTGATGGAGTGATCTTTGCAATGCTAATAATGCTGCTGCTGTGCCTCAAACTTGGAATGCTTTAAAGCAACGTATGAAATCTCGTTTTGTTTCTCCTTATTACTAATGTGATTTACGTTTGAAACTATAAACTTTAAAACAAGGTGATAAAGGAGTAGAAACATACTATCAAGAATTGCTTATTGGTTTAGCCTGTTGTGGTATAAATGAAGTTGATACTGATGCTAGTGCTAGATTTTTTGGTGGTTTAAACTATGATATGCAGAACATACTTGATTACAAAGAATGATGCAATTTTTCCCAATTGTATCATCTTGCTATTAAGGCAGAACGTGAAGTACAGGGCCGCAAATAATACCAGCCTTTCAGGTCTAACAATGGAAGGAATTTTTAGCAGCGTTCAGAGCCAGAGACGTCCAAGATTCCTGTTGCATCACAGCCATCTACACCTCCATTTTCTTCCGAGGTAAGTAAATTGTCTAGTGTGTAGAAGAAAGGTGCCACTCCGGGTGCTTCTACTAGCTCCTCCTCGTCCAGTTCTAAAATCATTTGCCACCGATGCAAAGGCATGGGACATGTCATGAAGGATTGTCCCAGTCGTCATGCTTTCATTGCTACCGAGGATGGATATGTAAGTGCTAGTGATGTTAAAGATGATTTAGCCCTTGCTGCTAACATTGATGCAGATTCCACCGAGGGCGATCAAGACAAGGAGGCCATCATCATTGACTCCGTGGCTACTGCCGCAGACTACCCTAGCCTTCTTGTGCAGCGTGTGTTGAGTACACGTGTGGGACATGAAGAAGAGATGATGATCCAACGCAACAATTTGTTCCACATGTATTTCATTGTGCAGGGTTATCGTGTTCTCACTATCATTGATAGCGGGAGTTGCAATAACTTGGTAAGTTCAGATTTAGTTGAGAAGCTTGGCTTGACCACACGACAACATTCGTATCCATATAAACTTCAATGGTTCAATAATAGTGGTAAGACTAAGGTAACTAAATCAGCACGCATTAGCTTTTTCACAGGCTCTTATCATGATACTGCTGATTTTGATGTTGTCTCTATGCAAGCTTGTTTCATTTTGTTAAGTCGCTCATGGAAATTTGATAATGATGCTTTACACTATGGTAGAACTAATACATACACTATCATACATAAGGACAAGAAAATTACATTGCTACCTTTGTCTCCTATGGATATTATTAAACATGCTAATAAGATTAAAAATAAACCTCCAACTGACATTGCTAAAAACAATGGGATTAAGTAAAAAGGAGGTACTTTTCTTGCTACAACTTCTGCTACTGCTGAGTTATGTGATAATCATGATGCACCATGTTATACTATGTTTTGTCAACCTATTATGTCTGGTGCATTGCCTACTGTCACTAACATTTTGCAGGAGTTCGCTGATGATGGGATGAAGTCGAGGACGACTCCAATTCTAGAAGGAGGGGATGATGAGGACATCGCCAAGATAGAGTCGAGGACGACTCCAATTCAAGAAGGGGAGGATGATGAGGACATCTGAAAGCTCTATGTTTGGTGTTGGTAATTAGTGACAATGCCTAAGTACTAATCTTATGCCTAAGTTGTATGTAGCATATGAGGATTAGTACATTCCAAGGTTGGTGGCAAGATGGACATGGTGATCATGATGGCCACACTTGGATTTGGATGCAACCCTACGAGAGCAAGGCAAAGGTATATGCTTAAGGGTTGTGTTTTAGTAACCAAGACAACTAGTGGGTGTGGTTACATTATAGGATAGATAGCCGTACTATAAAGAGGGGAATGACGCGGCTATTGAACTCCTAAGTGCCTCTAGGTGTGCATTTCATGTCATATGCATTTGGAAAGAACTAATAACGCCTAAAAAATGATTGTGAAAATGCTAACACACATGCACATGGTGATGATCACTTGGTGTTGTTAGCACGTTTGCGAAGGCGGTGGAGTTTGAGTGGTAGAGAGGGTTTTTGAGGAATTGAAACGCCTATTTTCCACTACGCTGAAAGTCAGAAATCAAACGGAAGTGAACGGAGGTCACAGTGGTGACCAAAAGCTGGACCGGACGCGGTCTCTGTTTGACCGGACGCCTCCGGTCAGTGTTCAGCGTCTGCGCGTGTTTCGGTTGTTTGATCGGACGCGGTGGCGCGTCCGGTCACTGTTGACCGGACGCGTCCGATCGATCAGGGAGCTTACTGGACTCCAACCGGACGCGAGTACTGTGGCGTCCGGTCAGTTCTTCAGCGCATCCGGTCGCCATTTCGTTAGAGCGCTGCTCTGGCTTGACCAGCGCGTCCGGTCCGTTACGGGACCGACGCGTCCGGTCATGACCAGCGCGTCCGGTCCGCGCGACCAGCGCGTCCGGTCGGTGCTTCGCAAAAATAGCCATTGCGTGATCGGCGCGTCCGGTCAGTTGGACCAGCGCGTCCGGTCAGCGCGACTTTGGCTGTTTCAAGTTCCTAACGGCTATATTCGAAGGGGTACGTCTATAAATACTCGTTGGCCAGCTCAAGGCTCTCTCTTCTGGACATTTGACATACTTGTGAGCACTTTGAGCTAAGCAACTCCTCTCCCACTCATCTCTCTTGGTTCTTTGCATATTCGAAGTGAGATTGAGTGATCCAAGTGCATTTGCATTGTGAGAGTGCATCTAGTTGGCACTTAGTGGTTGATTTTCTGCGGGGTTCTTGTTTCTCTTGGTGGTTGCCGCCACCTAGATGGCTTGGAGAAGCTTGGAGGCGTTGGCAAGAGTTGGTGATTGTTCTTGGCCACCTCCGGTGATTGTGAGGGGTTTGTGCCTACCTCGGCGAAGCGCCAAAGGCAACATTAGTAAATTGCTCGTGTCATCACTTTCATATTGTGATTGATTGATCCCGGTGTTCGGTTGTCTTGGTATTCATTGTTGATCATATTGGTTGGCTCAATACGTCGCCCCTCGGTGAAACTCTCCTAACTCAACTCCGCATTACTTTCTTAGTTATCTTTGCTAGCTAGTTAGCTTTGCTAGAGTAGCTCTTTTGTGTAGCGTGCTAGTTGTAGTTGTAGTTACCTTCTCGGTTTGACTTGTGCGGTTGAGTGCCATTATACTAGTATTGTGAATTGGATAGGTGGCTTGCAAACACCCCGTAGGCTAAGCAAAACTCGCATCTCGCTATTTGTTGTATTGATAAACTTGTTTAGCTTGTCTTTGTAGAAAATTTTAAAAGGCTATTCACCCCCCTCTAGCCATCAAGACCTTTCAACATCGCCATGCTGGACACACTGACGTTATGGTCTTTCCCAAGTTGCAATTCGTCCCTAACTCAGCTGTCACGTCACCCTCGGATTAAGTAGTCACGTCGTCACTGTTTCGATCATAACTTTCTCATACGACATCGAAACGGGGCGTTCTTGGATGCGTTGGAAAGGGGACGACGACGCCGTCGTTTTGGATCTGGTCCCAGCTCCAGAAGGTCCGTGGATCATTCTGTGTGACCACGGTAAGGTATTGCGTCACCTATTTGGGCCAATTTGGCCATATATCGTGTCGGGCCTTAAGCCCAAGTTGTGGACGCCCAACCCCTGGCCGTCCCCAACCCTAGGTCGAGTCTTAGACTATAAACACAGCCGCCGCCGCTGTTAGACAATTGAGTTTTGTTTAGAGTTTAATTTTCCATCGAGAAACTGAATCGTTCATTGTAACTGTGGTGACAAATCATTTTACAGTGATCCAGGGCCCCTGTTCTTGATCTCCTCCACTGTGTCGATTAGTCCTTTGGAACCGAGTTCTCGAACCCTCTATTGATATTCGCATAATTCATATTTGCAATTTCAGATTGCGTGTTTTACCTTCTTACTTGTGCTATTCGATTCGCTTGCAGGAAAAGCCTTCTTGGCGAGGTTAATCAAGTTGTGCTTGGTTGATAACCAACGGAGCGGTGGTGTAATGGTTGTAGGGTTTGAATCGTGTCTGATTTGAAGCCGGATCACCAACGTCGAGATCTCCACAAATCGAACTTACCGACTACCTCTCGAAAGATCGGCCCTGTACTCATCACTGTTATGGATTGTTTTCCGAGGAAATTATTTTCTTGGCTCTAAAGAAAATGTTGCTTAGTTTTTTGGCCTTTTTTGTCTCGAAATTTTCTTTGGTTTCTGAGCCCTTTCCATCAGTTTCATGGGCTAACGGACCCCTAACATGGAAAGTAACAGTTTAGCAGTCTACGTTGCACTGTACAGGTCTTTGTGATTGCATGCTATCAATAATTTTTCCGAAATAAGATACAATACTATTTTTAAGCATGAAATCATTATTTTTTATATTTTTAAGCAAGAAATATATTTTTTATATTCGGTGCACCTCTCGTCTGCTGGTGCTGCACACATACTGACAGTGGCACCCATACATATAATCAGGCTTCGGGTAGTTCCTCCTCTAAAGTTTAGGCTCTATCTTATCGAATGTTTGGACACATGCATAGAGTATGAAATATAGACTAAAAAATAACTAACTGTACAAATTGCGTCTAATTTGCGAGACGAATCTTTTAAGCCTAATTAGTCCGTCATTTGACAATGTGGTACTACAGTAAAGCTACAGTAAACATGTGATGATGACGGATTAATTTTGTTTAATAAATTCATCTCGCGGAGTACTGAGGACTTCTGTAATTTGTTTTATTATTACTATCCAAACATTCCCATGTGAAACATCGATGTAACAGCTGATGTGACATCCTAAAACTTTAGATCCTGAATTTAAACAAGGCCTCATCAAGTTTCAGATGCTAGTTTTCGTCGGACTGGGCAGCGCCCTGCAAGTGCCTGACGTCTCGCTTGCGTCCCGTCGCCTTTTGCTGTCCCCCGTCCGGTCACGGTTCGCCTGCACGCGCATAGGGCGCTCGCCAACTGCCGGTCCTACCCGCCGCGGTGGCACGGTCTTGCTAGTGTGCCTGTCCCTTGCTACTTCCCGAGGCCATGGCATTAACGTTGCCTCACTGCCTTCTCCACGAAGCCAACCGAGCTCATAGCCTTCGGTCTCACCCTCGCCAAACCTGCTAAACCAGAGTGGACCAGGGTTTTTTTTACCGAGCGGTTTCCGGTAACCGCCGGCCTCCGGTAGCGGTAAACCGGCCCGGTTTACCGGTAACCGGCCGGTAACCGGCCGAATTCAAAATCAAATTCAAACACTGCTTCGGTTCGGTTCGGGTCCGGTTTACCGGCCGGTTTGGAGCGGTAACCGGCCGGTTTGACCGGTTTACCGCTCCAAACCATGATTTTTTTTTTCATGAATAAAAAGAAATTTTGGTACTTCCTTTGCACAAATTAATGTAAAAAGACCACACAATGTGGTAAAAAATAACATAAGTCACTAAAGCAACAATATATAGTCGCATACAAATACATATTCGCTTAAATATATAGTCACTGAAGCAACAATATATAGTCGCATACAAATACAATATATAGTCGCTTACACAAACAAAGATGTAGTTTCCGCTCGCATGGTCAACTACGTAGGATGTATGGGAAGACCCCTTGTTGGCACGACATTTCATATTATCTCCAAGTATAGGTACTTACCCCACTTCTGTGTCTCTCGCACCGCACTGACAAAGTACGGATTGTCGGCATTTCGTCCTAGGATTCCTACATAATGGAAAAACTTTCCCCAAGCTTTACCAATAGCTTCCTTTGCATTTTTCCCCTTCTGCGTCCAAGACCCTATATCAATCCTTTGTTGCTGCATTCCTCTCCTCCCACCCGCTGCCACATGATAGTCCTCCACCTCCACTGGAGTCTCCCTCCGTGATCCTGCTCTTCTAAACAACCTGTCAATAGGATTCCCACCTTGCGAACCACCACCACTACCCCCTCCACGGTGGTAATTACCTCCTCTCTGTTGCACCCTCTGCTCGTAGTCATATTATGCTCTCGACTGGTTTAGTGCTTCCTTCATCTGAGCCTCATATTCATCATCACCGAGGGGATGGTTTCCCTCCGCTGCAGCTTTTTCTTGTGCCAACCTTTATCGAGCCCGGTCAGCAGTCGTCTTCTTAGCTCTGTCAAGATCTCGCCGAAAGTACGCACGCACATTTGGTGGCACACGGGCGCAATGCAAGGTGTCCGCCCCGTACCCAACCAAATGCTGTTTAAATCTAGTGCAACCACCGCCTGCTCTCATCACATGACAATAATTGCATCTCCATCCAGGAGCAAGATTTTCACCATGCTCCCATACAACGTCTCTGTTTCTGCCTGACATTGTCTACTCTACCTGCATAAACGGACAACACAAAGTCACACCTAAATAAAATGTATCATAAATCCTACCACAAATCCTCCACAATATATACCTAAAATATACCTAAAATCTATACCTCACATACACAAAGTCACAATATATACACAAAGTCACACAATATATACCTAAAATATACATCCTACCACAAATCCTACCTCTAATCCTAAATCCTAAAAAAACATCCTAAAATAAATCCTACCTAAAACCTAACCAAAAAACTATCCTAAATCCTAACACAAATTCTACCTAAATCCTAATACTACTCTAAATAAAAAAAACAAAAAAAACTTACCTGGGCGGTTAGCCGCGGATCCGGTCAGTTTACCGGGCTAACCGAGCGGTTAACCGCTAGATCCGTCCGGTTAACCGAACGCGCGGCGCGGGCTCGGTAAGCCGCCCAGACCGG
Source organism: Saccharum hybrid cultivar R570 (assembly GCA_038087645.1). Classification (NCBI taxonomy): domain Eukaryota; kingdom Viridiplantae; phylum Streptophyta; class Magnoliopsida; order Poales; family Poaceae; genus Saccharum; species Saccharum hybrid cultivar. The sequence continues at coordinate 8,673,643 of JAQSUU010000198.1, forward strand.
TCGGTAAACCGATGCGTAGGGGCGGTAAGCCGGCGGCGGCGGCCGATCGGCGCGGGCGAGGGTCGGACGGGTGGCGGACGGGAGAGGAAAGGAGGCTCGGCGCGTTGACCCCCCCCCCCCCCCGCGAGCTTCCGGCTCGTTTTGTGCCCGTGGCGGCCTAATGGGCCTCATGGGCCTTAATGGACCGGGACCGGTTTTTTTCTTTTTTTTTCAAACTTCTATTCGTATAAATAAATACTAAACGAACTCCAATTTGAAAATTTTTTACACCATTGGCTTCTATAAATCATGAACTATTTTAGGAATTTTTTCAGCATTTTTTTTCAAATTTTAAATTTGAATTTGGGGAATACCTAACCGGACCGGACCGGAACCGGACCGGCCCGGTTAGGGCGGTTACCGCGGTTAACCGCGGTAAACCGACCGGTTTTTTTAACCCTGCAGTGGACACCATCGCCGCCCTTTGTTCCCCTTCGAAATTCATCGGAACTCGGACGCAAGCCACCGCTGTCAAATGCCCTGCAACCATGGCTTGCTGAGGTCATAAGCAAGCCGCCACCCGCCGGACGTGATATCGTTGAAAAACATCCACCGGAAAAGCACCTGCAAGTCGCATTCAGCGTCGCGGCCGCCATTGTTGCCGCTGCCAAGCTCAGGAGCGACTACGTTCTCTTTGCTTCTTTTCTTCTTGTGTCTCCTCTAGTTTAGGCCTCACTTCGATGTCGCACACCTCCCCTATGTACAGTTTTGTGGGAGCTTCGCCGAGGTGCCAGGAACGCCAACCTTGCCATCGACGTCACTTCACTGTACACCGCCGCTGATTTCACCTCTCTGTGAGCAGCCCACCTTGGACCTTCTCTCTTTCTGTGTCCTTGCTGTGGTATTCCTAGGCCTTGTGTTAAATTCAGGGTATAAAGTTTTGGGGTGTTCCATCGGCTGTTACATCGGAGTATTATATGAGAGTGTTCGGACAGTAATAATAAAAACAAATTATAGAAGTCCTCGGTACTTCGCGAGACGAATTTATTAAGCCTAGTCAATCCGCCATTAGCACACGCCTACTGTAGCTTTACTGTAGCACCACATTGTTAAATTATAGACTAATTAGGCTTAAAAGATTCGTTTCGCAAAGTACAATAAAACTGTGCAATTAGTTTTTGATTTTATCTACATTTAGTACTTCATATATGTGCCGACATTTTGATGTGACGGGGAATCTTCTTTTTGCATAGTGGAATTTGAGGGTGAATTTGGGTATCTAAACCAGGCCCTACCCTAGTGTGCATTGATGCTCGCTATGCCGTGGCACACCTGCCGCTCGCCTCCGTTGGCCGCGCGCCGCCGCGTCGTCGCCAGCGCACCGCGCTCGCGAGAGCTGCATTGTGCATGCTGTACGTGACAAACAGATTAGGACCTTATTACCTGCTGGCTGCTAAGGCCAGTCTCAGTGGCACTAGAGTTTTATTAGCATTTAACAGTCTGTCACATATGTATTTTTTGATAACAAACAATATTTTAATAAAGAGAGAAGAAATGAGTTTCGTGAGGATGAAACTCTCTCGATATAATTACCAAATCTCTATGTTTCTTAAAATTAAATGTCTATAAAATTTTAGAATAAAACTTTATATTAAGAATGGTTGTTTCATTAAGTTTAATTTCATCCTACGTGAACGGCAGTTTTAAAATCAACGTAAGGAAACTCTCTGCTGACACGGGAATTTTTTTTATTTTTAACACTTTTTAAAAACTATTTTTAATTTTAGCACCGAAACTTTTTTTATTTTATACCTAACACTTTTGGCCGCTCCCCACGTGAGGGAGCGGCATTTCAACTTTGCCGCTCCCCACGTGGAGGAGCGGCAAGGCTGCTGACGTGGCAATGGTGCCACGTGAGCACGGGGCTGGGGGAGCGGTAAGGCTGCCGCTCCCCAGATCAGGGAGCGGCAAGCCCAAACCTGATTCGCTCATTTCGGCCCGAGCCAGCCCTTTGAGCCACTGTTGACCTATTTCTAAGATTAATCATGGTATACTCCAAGCATAAAGTTTGTTGTCCTCAAACTAAACTACAACTCTTATTAAGGAATCATCATCTAGTTCGGCCTGGTTAGGAAACTACACAGCTCTAAAGTAGGGTACCCGAAACTGAAACACCAATTTGACTTAGCCAAAATCTGGAACTCTGAAAACAGCAGCTGATTCCTTTTTGTGAGCCCTATTTGACAAGGTTAGAGGCCAAACTAGCTCTTAACCATTAAACAAAGTTTGTTCTACACAAGATGAACTATAACTTTTGTTTAAGGTCAAACCTCATAACTGGTACAGAAGTCTAACTTTTACTTTGGTCAAAGTATCAACTCAATAAAACCTAAACTAGGGTTTTCGGCGAATCGGGGTATTTTTTTGACATTTGCTCAACATAAACCCTTCATGACTTTTGTTGTAGAGTTCATCTAGAGTCTTTTGGGCAAGGTTGCAAGGTTTGGTTGATGACCTATATTTCCATTCACTTAATAGTGTAATTCAAGCACTTAGTAAAACCATTCCAACAAGGATATAACTTATCATTTCATTTGACTTTTTGATTCCAAACGTCATGAAACTTTTCCAGGGATCAATATAGATAGGTACTAAGGTGAGACACATAAAGATACTGCAATAACACCACCCAAGCATATCTCTTGAAAAGGGGCCTATATGTAAAGCAATGGTGCAACATCCAACTTTAGGTTAGGCTCATCTCTATAGGTTGACCTTACCATCGTCATCTCCACTTAATCTATCATGTTTCTTATTATTGGATGCTGAGTTAATTCTATATACGCGCGCCCTACTGAAGTTTGTACTCAAATGCTTGTACGTAGCGCAAATACTCTGTGTATATAAACATACAGGTAATAATAAGAAATTAAATGCACGTATGTATGTACTATGTTCCAGCGGACGGCACTGCCACACGTATGTATGTTAAGATCTAGTACTACTAGTATAGTAAAGTACACAAAGTCACAAAGACAGTGCTTGTGTTGCGTCCAAACGGCGGCTAGCTGTGGGATCATATCACCGTCCGCTAGCTATGGGACGTACATGGAGAATGAAGTTCGGAAATAAATCAGACCAGAGATGCATGTTCAGCCGTTTTTGTTCTCACTTTTGACTTTTGGGCAATGGATCTATCTTCCAAGCAGTTCCAGACTTTGAGGTACTAGCTAGTACCTGATCGAACTAGTTTGACACCATGCATGCAGGCTTCTCCGATCCAATGTTAGTTTAATTTTATCTTTTATGCTATTCATTAGGCTGTAGAGCGATGTTTTGCCAATTGGTGCTGTTTCGCTGTACAGTATATATGTGTCTGATCGATCGATGGAGAAGGAGCTTGGCTTGCTGATGGTGACCAGCAGAAGGCCGGGGACCAGCAGAAAAAAATATTTTTCAATATTAGTTTAACTTAATATTTTTTTATTTTAGTCGTGATACCAGCTAGATCGAAAAATATTATTGTCAGACTATGTTGTTGTTTAATATAAGAGTAGCGAGATTTTAAAGATTTTTTATATTCAAAAACTAAAAATATTACAAATAATTGAAATACTAATTAAATTATTACGGTCAAGAATGGTTAATGGCAATCAATTTGGTGCCAAAACACTCAGCAAGGCATCAAATGAGTGGCACATGGGGAAATAAAATTTTATTTCGCTTCTCTAGCCTGAGGGCATTTAAGTCATTTTGCAGCTTCGTTAACCACCGTTAAGTCATTTTTTAAAATGATATGATAATTATATAAAAGATACTAATATTTATCATACTAAATAAATATCTTTAGAATCGTTACGAAATATATTTTTAATATACTTATTTGAGGGCATACATGCTAATAGTATTTTTTTACAAACTTAATTAAATTTATGATAGTTTGAATTTAGCGAGATGCAGAATTATATACATTCTTTTTAAAGCGGAGGCAGTACCATGGTAATGTCAGCCTCTCCTTCACGCTCACATGTGAGCAATGGCAGAGCTAGAGGGCAAACAAACAACTCTTCACCCACATGGTCATAACTAGCCAAAAAGTTTACCTCGGTTCTTGCGAGAATAATTTAACTAGGCTCGCCTCCGTGACCCTGATCGGCCTGTCGACTGAAGTAAGTGACCTCCGCCTCATTTGCAGCCTGAGAAAACAACGCGAACTCCTCCGCCTTGGCCTTTTGCCTACGGTAAGCGGCCTCCGCCTCATCTACGCTAAGCGGCGGCGGTGGAGGGCTGGCTCGGGCCGAAATGAGCGAATGGTGAGAAGACAAGAGGAGAAGAGAAGAAAACGGTTCGCGAATCGGGTTTGGGCTTGCCGCTCCCCCCTGGAGGAGCGGCAAGCTTGCCGCTCCCTGTTCTGGGGAGCGGCAGCCTTGCCGCTCCCTCAGGGGGAGCGACAGCCCCGTGCTCGCGTGGCACTACTGCCATGTCAGCAGCCTTGCCGCTCCTCCACGTGGGGAGCGGCAAAGTTGAAATGTCGCCCCCTCACGTGGGGAGCGGCCAAAAGTGTTATGTATAAAATAAAAAAAGTTTCAGTGCTAAAATTAAAAATAGTTTTTAAAAAGTGTTAAAAATAAAAAAAATTTAACACGGGCGCCGAGGAGACTTGCAGCCACAGCTGAGCCGATGGTCGGGCTGGGTCAACTGGTCAAGGCGCGCTTGAAAAAGAAGCATTTTTTTTCTTTTTTGGGCTGCTAGACCTCCGGTGACCTGACAGTAGGCAGGCAGGAGCCGTTCGGCTGTGCTGATAAATCGGCTGAAAAACATCGTTGGCTGATTTATTGTGAGAGAAAAATACTGTTTCAATTGAAAAAACAAGCTGAAAAAGGCGGATTATAAGCCGAATGAAGAGGGCCGTAGTGCGGCAGTGCACACGACACAAGCGTCGACGCCAGGAGTAGCTGACAACAAGGTTGAAAACGGACGGGATGGATCCCATTCCGTCCGCAACCGTTTACCGTTTTATTCTGACCGTTTTCGTTTTTCCGGAAAAATACGGAAACGGGACCGGAAATGGGACGGGATGCACCGGGACCGGGATCGAAAATGGGACGAGGGTTTTTCCATCCATATTTACGGAATACCGTTTTTGACCGCGATAATCCCGTTTTCATCCCGTTTACAGCTTATCCGGGATAACCTGCTGGCCTACTTCGAAAACATGAGGCCTGGTTCGGCCCATCTATATTCTTCCGTATCCTGCACCCTTAGGAAGCCTGCTACTGCTAGTGCGTTCTTTTCCATGCTGTGTTATTGTGTTTCAAAAAAACGTATTAATTGCTGGTGTGTGGCCGTGGCCCATGTGGCATGCAGCACTGCCGTATAGGCGTACATCACACAGGTAGCAGTACAGACATTCTCAAAAAAAAGGTTGCAGTACAGACGCTGACGCGCCTAGTATCAGCAACACACGTACGACGGTAAGCAAAGCTAATGAGCAGATTAGTCCGTGATTTCTGAGGTGTCTTAACTTATTTATTTATTCACTCAAAGGAATTGTTTATTAACTTTAATATATGTGTGAGAGATCCCGGTGTAAGTTTCCGCTTACCGTCCGTTTTCGTCTATTTTCCAATCGTATTTACCCGTTTTCGTATTACCGCTTATCCCGCTACCGTTTCTGCTCCCGGCTGTCCGGCTCTGTAAGGTCCTAGATGGCTAGAGGGGGGTGAATAGCCTATAAAAAATTCTACAAATACCACTAAGCAAACTTGTTAGAACAACAAACGGCGTAAAGCGAGTTTTGCTTAGCCAAAGGTTGTGATGCAAGCCTCCTATCCACAAGTCTAGTAGATTATGATCTCTAGTTCACACAAGAGCTATGTCACTAATCTTACACTAGAGAACAAGCTAAACAAAACTACTAGCAAAGCTACCACTAGAGCTACACAAGATAATCTAGTAAAATTAAGTGCAAGAGAGGATTATGATTTTTTTATACCGACGGTGGAGTGAAGATGTTGCCAATCACCAAGATGATATACAATCAATCAATATTGACAACAACACAATATGAAGACCAATCACCGGGAGACAAGAGACATAATATTTTTGTTCACCCGGTGTTCACTTATGCACCGACAAGCTACGTCACCGGTTGTGTCGACCAACACTTAGATGGTTCCCCGGTGTGACCCTCAAGTCACTTGCCCCTCAAGGCACGCCCCGCAAGGCACCGCAAGACACCACTCTCAAGTGAGGTAACTCAATGACACGCGGATTCCACTAGAGTTGCTTTTGGCGTCCCGCCGAGAAAAGCACAAGAACCTCTCACATCAACCGGAGGTGGCCAAGAACAATCACCTTCTCTTGCCAACGCCTCCAACAATCTCCAAGCCGGCTAGGAGCGGTACTCTCCAAGAGTAACAATAAATCCACCGGCTAAACCACCCACAAGTGCCACTAGATGCCCTCAAGCTATGCAATGCACTTTGAGATCACTCAATCTCACTTTTGATTTGCAATCAAGCAAGAGAGATGAGTGGGAGGAGATGCTTTAGCTCAAAGGATGCACAAGAGTGTTAGAAATGCCAAGAGACCTCCCCAAGAGCCGGCCAACAAGTATTTATAAGCATCCCAAACAAATAGAGCCGTTGCAACTCCACTGACCGTTTTTTTCGGGACGACCGGACGCGCCGGTCGAAACTGACCGGACGCGCTCAACCGCGTCCGGTCGCCCTACGACGTCCACGTGTCCACCGATTTCAAACGCGACCGTTAGATCCTCCAACGGTCACTGCGCGCCAACGGTCAAACGCGATGACCGGACGCGCCGGTCGCACAGTACCGCACGCCCGCGAAGCAACGACCGGACGCGCTCCTCGCAACGACCGGACGCGACAGTGCCAGCGTCCGGTCGGAGTCCAGTAAGCTCCCTTGACGACCGGACGCGTCCGATCGTGTGTGACCGGACGCGCACCGCGTCCGATAGTCCTTGTGAACCGCTGTTCTCCTGACCGGACGCGCCGGTCCCGCGAGTCACCGGACGCGCCGGTGGCAAACCCTAGCCCGCGCGCCTGACTCCCGCGCTGTACTGACCGGACGCGTCCGGTCACACCGTGACCGCGTCCGGTGCAGCGTCCGGTCACTTCTGTGACCTCCGTTCGCCTCCGTTTCTTTTTCGACTTCCGGCGTAGTGGGAAATAGGCATTTCATTTCCCCGAAATCGCCTGAATCCCGCGCTCGCACGCTCGGCGGGAGGGAGAGAGGAACCCAAACCCCTTTCTACCCGCAAACCACAGCGCGAACAACGTCTCCTTTGCAAATGTGCCAACACCAACAAGTGTACATTTCCATGTGCTTGTGTGTTAGCTTTTTCTCAATCATTTTCAAAGGTTTTCCAGTTAGCTCACTAGGCCCTACATGCAATGCACTTCATGAAATCACCTAGTGGCACTCATGCGTCGAATAACCGATAAGACTTCCCCTCTTAATAGTTCGGATATCGACCCTAAACCACTCACACCCTCTATGGTGTCTTGAGTGTAAAACAAAATGGCCCTATGGTTATACCTTTGCCTTGAGCCCATTTTGTTTCTCCAAATGATATGATCCACTTCATAGCATCACATGACCGTCTCGATCCATCGACCTTGACTTCACTTGCTCTTCACCGTTGCATCGGTCCATCGGCGCCAAGTCTTGCTCAAACTTTACCATCGCATGGTCCTTCGCTTCGAAGCCTCGACTAGCTCTTCACCTTCACAACCGGTCCATCGAGCCAAGCCTCATCTTGGTCTTCACCCCGGCTTCGGTTCCTCCTGCTAAAGCAGCCGCCGCTCGCTCCGCGTCGTCTCCGTCCAAAACCCTCGTTCGATCCCCGTTCTCTGGGCACGGCACGGGTGCTCCCTCTTCGGCGGCGACGCCGATTCGGTGTCACCCAGGTGCGGCGACGCTCCACTTGTAGGTGAGCTGGCGACCTTCTAATCTCCCCTGCATGAATGCGGTTATTTCTTTTTATATGTTACTATAAAGTAAGTTGCTTCTCGTTCTAGTAGTGGAGGAGCGGCTTAGGGGACTAGCGTTTGAGGTACTGATGTTTTGAACCATCGGTGCCGCAGCCATGGTTTTTAGCGGCGTTTTTTTCTTTTTCTTTTTTTTTTTTTTGCCTAGCAAGCGGTTTGGATGAGTTTTATGTGGTACCTGCAGGCGGAGTTTTGGTGCGTGGGTTTTATTTGGTAAGGTTCTTTAGTTAGTTGGGTGTAAATGAAAAGATACTCGATTTTTGAAATCCGGAGAATTTACTGGACCGCGCTTTCAATTTTCAATTCAATTATTGTGATCGCGAGCTCCTTGATTTTAGTGGGAGTTTCAATTTTTGTCGGATTACTTTTAAGTAGTGAACTATCAAAGGCTGACCTCGGTTTATCGAGTGATCGGTCTTCTTGATAAAGCATTCCAAATGGAAGATGCTGACCAAATATGTCTTATACTCCCTTCGTTCAGGTATACAAGGGGTATTTTATCTTCCACCTGGCCTTCAAAGTTAGTCTTTGATCATTACCTTCTCACAACATAATGACATACATCGTTTATATGTAGCAAACAAATACAGTTTGAAAACATTTATGAATATGTAGTTTTTTCTACAATAAACGTATACTTATATTTTCACAAACGGATGGCCAAAAGTATACAACCTTTTGCATTTTTTACAACCTTTTAGTCAAGGAAATGTTTTGAGTAAAAATCAAGTACAGCCATGCATCTAGACCATCCAATGCATTTATGAGCTTTCCATCCGTGTGATTTTAAAACTTGGACCTTGACTTGTATTCAAATGGTTGTATAGTAGCAGTACTTTTTCACTTTTGCAAAACAAATTACGCCTTATATTTTCTAACAGAGGGACAGGACAGGAGTACTTCCTCAATCCACAAATCTAAGGACTTATGTGATTTTTAGGACAAACTATGCAAGGAGGGAAAAATCTCATGCCACGTGAGGCCAACTCCTTACTGTCCAACTCTTGATTGGCTACTTATCAATTCTTATATTTGTGGACAAAATTTGAGCACCAGAATCTCTTATATTTGTGGACGGATGTAGTATCTATGATCTGCTCATGTAGACACTACACATCACACTATAACACCACTGCTACAGCTGGACCATAGCAATAAATTATCTTCTCACACAAGAAATTGCTTAATGCCACTGACACTATTCTATATACAGAGCACAATGCAAAATTTTCATTGCTTCTTGATTGGATTTATGCATTGCTTCAATCTATCTCTTCTTTCAACTCCCCTCTACCTTGGCACTAGTCCTATTTAAAATATTTATCATGTAATAGATGCTATGTGCATTGTTGATCAGGACCCAACTGCATTAGAAGGCATGAAGGTGCTGATCGCGTTCACTTTCTTCTCACATTAAATTCTATTCAACAATTTTGGCCCTGTACACCACCAGTTCACATGACTTGCTTGATCTTGTCAGGTGCTTAGATTCCCTGTATCGACTTTGATGTAGTACTTGGCATCCTCATGTTCCAAAGTTTCAGAATGGTCTTACAGTCAATGGGCTCATTTTATAGTCTAAAAATGGCTTCTGTTTTGTGTTTTCTTATGTGGTCCTTGTGCAGCAAATGTTGTTTTTTGCACATCCATGCCTTTCCTGTGCATCAGATCCTCTTTCATTCATCCATGCTGGCACACTCTCCATGTTAACAAAATAACTAAATTACATGGTAGATATCAACCATTTCATGCCACACTTTCATAGATATATGAATTTTAGTTATGTACTGTTAACTCCATGGCAATAAGCAATTAAGCACACTACGAGCATACTTTAGAACCAGATACATTTATTCTTGCTACCGGATCGGCATTTTTTCCCATTTCGGTTTCCAAGTATCTCATTTTCTGCATCTCATATTCTTTTCATGAACTCCTAGATACTCCCTCTGTCCCTGATAAATCAATTTCCAGAGTTGTCTTAAGTCAAACTTTTCTATGTTTGACCGAATTTATAGAAAAATCATAAATACTTGTGACGCCAAATGATCACATTATGAAAATATAGTTTATGGTGTGTCTAATGATACTAATTTGGTGCCATAAATCTTAGCGCTCTTTTCTATGGTCAAACTTAAAAATGTTTGACTTAAGACATCTCAGGAATTGATTTATTCAGGGGCAGAGGGAGGTTCTGGTGAAAACTTATTGCTAAAAATTCTGATAGTATTACAATTGTTGATTAAGGTGCCATAGTTATGTTTTTGGTGTTTGAAGTACAGAAATGTATCTGTTATTTGTCATCTTCTTGTTATTCCACCTTTGTTTGGCCTTGTTAGAAGGGATGCCAATTTTATGTTTTTATTAATTTGTCTCACTGAATTTACTCTCCCCGGACAGGGAATTGTGAAACAGCACACAATATTATTCTTCTTTACCTGGAGCAGTGGATCCATAATGACACCACCTCGACATGACATCTCTAGGCATTTATCCATTCAAAGCAATCTATACTGACTAGACAATATTATATTAGCATTGCCTTGAATGTGGATTGGAATTGATTGAAGTAGTTTCTTATGACTTTGTTTGTTTAGTATAAACACTAATAATACTTTTCTACTTTTCTCATGGGAGTCAGTCGAGGAATCGAGGTCCTTCAATTTTTTTTAGTGTCTTATAAACATAAAAGTTGAAAGGACTGAGTTCAAAATAACAATACGCATGATAGGCTAGGGGTAGCAGCAATTGAGAAAAGCTTGTTCAACACCAGTTGAGCTGGTCTGGTCATGCCTGTTGTCCGATGGAGACCTCTAGAGGTACCGGTGCATATCGGAATTCTAAGCCGCGTCAATAATTTGGTAGGGAGGATTTGGCTGAAAGACATGGGAGGTGGCAGTAAAATGGGACTTGAAAGAGTGGAAAATGATGGAAATTACTTCCTCTCTCTGAAGTGTTTATCACAAACACTAGCTTTTCTCTCTGGTGACAAAGCAAGTGTGTGTTTGTGATAAATACTCAAGAGAGAAGTGGTTTCCAACAGAATATACCCATAGATCTGTCCTTAGGTAGGAGTGCGTGGAAATCAGCTATCCATGTACTTGAAGCATACTTGAATAGCTTTAGATCCTCTCATGTATATATATAGACTTTTTCTCTCTTTCTTTTACCTTTTTGGGGGAGGCTCATGTGGGTCTGAGCTCTAGCCTACCCCAACTTGCTTGGGACTTAAATGCTTGTTCTTGTTGTTGTCTTGAATATAGAAGTTTCGTAATTATATGTGTATTGAATTCTTTTACACTCACGTTAAAGAATGCTGTTAGCAGATTTTTCTTAGCTAATAAAAAGAAATATGTTAAATGATTGGTTTATAATGTACCTTCCTACCATTGACATCTGTGCTCTTTGCATTTCTTTCTGTTTAGGAGAAATATTGGCCAGTTTACCAGTGCTTATACTTTGAAGTGAGGTGCATACCAAAACAGGGTGAACCAAACTGGCGGGGAAATCTTGTTCATGGCAACAGCATAGCTTCCCTATTCCGCTAGCTTCTAGTTTGGCTGAGAATCTATATGGGTAACAATGAAACCTGCAAGAAATCACATGAACGTGAGAAACTTGATATTGGCAGGAGAGAAGAAAAAGTTAAAGCATCATACAGCCCTGAACTAGAAGAAGGTGAGTTTAGGAAGGATGAACCATTTGGATTAGAAAACCTTATCCACAAGGGTATGGTTGTAAGTGTTCAAAAGTTGGGTTCATCCACCAAGGGGAGGGTCAGTACATGGCAATCAACTTCACCTGAAAGAGGTTCCCATCAAGGAGACACTTCAATGAAGAGTCAACTTGCTAATGTGATTCAATCAACTTGTCATAGAATATATTCTGAGAAACACAGCCAGAGCTATTCTCCATCTTCCCCTATTAGGTCAAAAGAAAGGGATGAGAAACGGATGCGCAACTGCTTTAGTTACCATGATTATCATCAAGTACTGAAAAAGATCGAGAAAGTTTGTTCAGAAAGGCTTGGTAACCAATTGTTACATCAGAGTAAAGACCGCAAAGAATTCAATACTTTAATAAAGGAAGAGGAGTGGAAATTCTTCAAAAAACATGCTTGCTCTTATAGAGTTCACTATGAGCGTGTCATACCAACAGCAAGCTATCACAGGATGAAGCTACCAAAGCTATTTTGCAGCATTTTGTTTAAGGTTTTCCGTAAATATATGCGGTCTCAGCTTATAAAATTTGTGAGAAGACAAATAAATGATAGGAACAAAGAGAAGAGAATAAGAGAACGCTGGATATTTGAGGCTACATCTGGCTACCTTAAGAAAACGTTTGATGGAACTTCCTTGACATGTTCAGGATTCGAGATGGAGAAATCAGAGTGTCATGTGCATGCTTATTCTGAAGGTGAACAAGAGCTCAAATTTTTGGACATGCAATCTCTAACTACTGAAATTGAAGCAATTGCTTCTAGTAAAGAACTGGAAGAAACCGTTACAGACAAGGACAGTGATATTTTTCAGCCGGAGCCAATTATAGAAAACTTACAATCACCAATAGAGACAAATGGAGGTGCAGAGGATGTGTTATCTGTTGATGCAACTGAAGGCTTAGTAGATAGTATGTCTTCACATTCCAATAATGCACCCACTGAGCTCAGTGAAAAAGTTGGGATGCAAGTTGCTGTCTCCTCACCATCACAAAATGAGGGGGGAAATGAGGAGAGATCCTGTTCTCAGTTTGTCACTGATAAAACATTGGTACTTTCTAAGGCAGTGGCAGCTGACTTAGGAAATGAGCCTCCAGTTAGAAAGAAGCAAATGTGCATGAATCCTGACGATGATGCATTAGAAGGCTCTTGTTCTGGGTCCCAGAGAAGTTTGCCACATGAGTCTGACTCTAATATTCATGAAACAGCATTGCACGATGAGGTATTTAGCTCATACTCATTTTTTTATTACTGTATAATAATTAAATTTATTGTGGTCTGGAAGAAATTATCATTAATGTGGACAATGGGTGGCAAGAACTTCACCTTTTATTTTTCGCAAAACACTGTTTTCGTTATATAGCTTGATTGATTGAGAAGTCATGTTTCGATCATAGCGTGATTTGCAGGTGACAAATCATTCTGATGAATTGAAGCTGAACCATCAGACAAGATCTCAATGTTATCATGTTTTTTGGTTTTCAATGTTATTTCAGTGAAGGCACAAATTAACAGTAGGATCTGACTGTGACAGTCATTCTTGGAACTGAACTTATTCCAGCTTAATACCAATGGAAGATCATAATCTAACATCCTTTGACATAATTTCTTTACAGGAGGAACCTCAAGCTGAAAGGCTGCCTTCAGCTAATGTGAATCAAATGGAACAGGCTGATGTTGCAGCTAATAAGGAAGTATCTATTGGTGCAATCTCTTCCTTTGGCCAAGTCACTGAACAGCATAGCATCACTGCAACTTCAGCAACATTAGTCCAACCGTCAACACAACTACAACTTAATGATCTAACTTGTCAAAATGTTGCTCATCCGTGTCAAGAATCTGGTGTGAATACTTGTTCAATAAGCACTGGATTAGACAACCATGGGACATTAAATATTCAGCAGCAATCAGCCAACCAGACAAGCTCCATGGTTGAGCATATGCCTGAAAATGGACTCCAGTCAGATCCAGTTACCAATGGGTGTAGACAATTGCTTATGTCTAGTAATCGCACCTCTCCACCTGTTCGAGTTACCGAGCAGCAAATTGCCACCTCTCCACCTGTCCAAGTTACCGAGCAGCAAAATGCCTCTAATTCATCCTTATTAACTCCACATGTAAGACAACAATATGGTCCCCAGACTTGTCAAACTGTTGCTCATCAGGATCAACCAGTTGACAGGAATAGTTTTCCAGCACAAGCTTGGTTAGACAGCCCTAGATCATCAAATGTTCAGCAGCAGTCAAACAACCAGACAACAGGCTCCACTTCTGGACAATATATGCTTGAAAGTGGTCCTCAATCAGATCCATTAACAATTGAAATCAGTCGGCTGCTTCTGATGCGTGATCTGATGACCAAGAAACATATATCTAAGGTTACTTTCTTAAACCCCTCTACTGTTGTCTGATTTCCCTATGCTCTTCAAATCCTAAATGGCACAGTTACATTGGAAGCCTTGTGGTGCTATTATCTAATCAACATCTCTACTTGGATTTGGTCAGAGGCAAAAAATTATCTCTGACTGTGAAAAGGAGGTGGCTGAATGCAAAAAGAAGTTTGACGAGAAGTTCCATAATTTAGAGATGGAAACACTGCAGAAAAAGAATGATATTGCGATCCTCGAGGACAAAATATGTAAGCAACAGATGTTAGGGGAGACATTCCAGGTTCTACACAAGGCCTCTGCTGGAGTTGCTTCAGGCAGTCAGAGAGGTAGACATTACTTGCGATCATAGCTCTTTCTTAATGTAATAAAAATATCTTGCAGACTACTATGTTACATGAATTGTGGCTTTAATCTTCTGTCAAAGTGCCATCCTTCAGAGATTGGCATAAGCTTGTCATTTGCCGCATCCACCCAAATAACATATATAATTATGATTAATCAGCCCCATCTTTTTCTTAACTACAAGTCTTGTAGTCACCTGATTTTATTGAGGAATAAGATCAAGTGTATTGTTCACTAAGATCTATTGATAGTCAATAATGATGAATGCTTGCAAATTAGAGGAAGCGTACATGTTGCTAGGGCATACAATTGGTTTGGTGGTAACCCTGCATTTGGTGGAATAATCAAAGTTGGGCATTGCTAACATGTTTTGGTGGAGTTGGAGAATCAAACACCTTTTTGCAGAGTAACGCATGTGTTCACAACACATGATTAGCCTAAAATATCTCCAGAAGATTTCTAGGAAATGTTTTACGGAAAAAACTAAAACAAGTAGTAAGCCTTTGAGGAACTGTTACTCTGTAACTTGAGCTTATGCATATTAACTTATTAAGGATGCTGTGCTGTTTGTTTTTGGTTTTGGTTTTGGTTTTGCTAATGATTATAGGTTGCCATTTAAAAATAAACTTATAATGTTAGTATTAAAAAATGACACATGAGAGGATTTGAAGCTTTTCTTCAAGGATCCAATATTCGCTTCTCTGGTTGGTGCTGCGGCACCATCAAAGGCGTTCCAAGGGGTTCTCGCAAGACCTCAATAGTCTGATCATCTTAGTTGCTTGGGAATTATGGAAGCACCAAAATGCTTGTGTTTTTGAAGGTGCTAGGCCTAGCATAGAGATGCTGCTTCAATCTGTGGCCAATGAGAGTAATCTAAGGTGTATGGCAGGAACCTCGCCCTTACATGAGTTCCTTGCTAGGTCGTTGGTTCTGGATCCTTAGGTCCTAGGTTGTTTGAGGCTGCTGGTCATGTTCCCTAGTTTATTTTCTAGAATGTCGTATTGACTAAACCTCGTGGGGGTGCCTGGGAGGGGGTTTCTTACTTCCCTTCCTTTTGTAATCTTTTATTCTTCATAATTAAATGACACGCAGCTCTCCTGCATAGATCGCGAAAAAAAACTGTTCTTGCTTATGAACTAGAGGAAATCCACAATTTGTGCCAATTAAATTTTTGTTCTGCAGTATGACACTTGGGCGAAGCTGAAGATAAAATATCTGAATTTATTCAGTGGCATATAAAAATTTCCATAAACCACGTCTTGTGCTTAGCTGGTTTATTGGAGGAATGGAACTTAGTTTACCTAAATACAGAGCCAATCTTCAACATCTCCAGTTGCTTGAATTTGTTGCCTAACTACTCTAGCCTCTCTATACGCCCTTACGACCCTCCATACAACGATTTTTTTTTTATAAAATCAAAAGAATAGGTGGGAAAATTTTGCACCTTTTCCTTTTGACATATATGATTCTTCACTGTTTGACATTTCATCTTGTTGCGGCAAAGAAGTCTCACTTTATAGTCACTCCTTATTGCAAAGTGCAACACTGGAATCCCATATCAAGCCAAAGGGTGTAGTTGGCATTCTGTTTGTTTTTTGTATATACCATTTTTTTATGTAGTTAGAAACTTCCTTTGGAGTTAGTATTGCATAATGTTTAGACTCTTGATTGAAATAGTTTTGATAATGAATTTGAGACTCCTTGCATAGCAAAAACATCGTCAAATCACATCTCCTTTTTACCGATTCACTTGCTTCTTATGATAATATCATGTACCTTGTCCTAGCCTGGAAGTGCTGTGTTCTCACCAGTCATTTATATATATATAAAAGAAGTTTATACCTATTGATGTGTTCTCACTTTGTATCAGGTGCTCCCAGGAGAACTACGGCAGAGGCGAATCAACCATCTTGGCAGCATGGTTTGCGGTTTCCTGCATCAGCAACCATGTACCAGTCACCACAACCTGCTGCGCAACCATCCACAAACAACTTCCTTGGATTGCCTTTTATGACCACACCACTGGCTGTAGCCAACACTTTGGGCGGCTCCACCACTAACTTCACGCATGCTCCAAGTATTGTCATGGGCACTGGAATTCCATACCAAACGCATGCTCCAAGTGGTGTCACGGGCACTGGAATTCCATACCATGCACTTCCGCTTCCACCGGATCTCCATGCCTTTGTAAATCAGATGCCACCTTCCCGTGGTGCTGCTGCAAGATACAATAGGCAGCTGCAGCTATGATTGCTCTTATGAGCACATACATCGTCCATGCAACCTGACTTCAGTTGACTCAGGGCCTGTTTGGTTTAGTTTGTTAACAAACACTGTAGCACTTTCGTCTTATTTGACAAAAAGTTTCCAATCTTAGACTAATTAGGCTTAATAGATTCGTCTCGTAAATTACTCCTAATCTGTGCCGACATGCATGCAATTAGTCTACATTTAGTACTTCATGCATTTGCCGCAATATTGACGTGATGGGAGTTAAATTTTAACATGTGCAAACCAAACAGGGCCTTAGAAGTCATCAGTCATGTCTCCTCCAGGACCTTGACCAGAGGGCAGTCGAACTGACTGTCGTTCGTTGTTCGCTTTGTGCGCTGTTCACCAGATTGACATCTGTAGGTTAAAACTCAAACATGCATTCTGAACTAGTGTCTGTCTGCCTTGTGGGAGTTCAGTTGTACTGAGAAGCCAACTGTACTTTTGAACCTTGTTTAGTGAGGTCTGATGATGTTGGTTCAGTTCTTTGTTTCTCACTAGCAAGTTACTGCCTGAGTGCCTGATCAGTCGCCGCGTCGGCTGCTGCTGGTTAAACTCCGCATTGTGAACACAGCTTCGAAAGCATGAAATGGCAAAATCCGTCGATTCCGTTTGGCCGTGGCCGTTGCAGAAATATCCTTTCCGCGGTTTGGTGGCTTGGTTGGCCCTTGGGCCGTGGCCTTTGCAGAAATATCCTCGTCGCCGTATAACCTTTCCGCGGTTTTGTTTTTGTTTTTTTTTTTTGACCAGATTTCCACGGTTTGGTGGTTTGGTTGGCCGTGGCCGTGGCCGTGGCCGTTGCAGCGGTTTGGTGGCTTGGTTGGGCCTTGGGCCTTGGCCGTGGCCTTTACAGAAATATCCGTTCCTCGTCGCCGCGGCCTTTGCACTTATATATCCGTTCGGCACTTCGGCTGGTATTCTTGCCAGCGGCTGCTGCTGCATTTTGTACTGTTTAAACAGTAACCAGTGTCATATGTAAAGAAGCAGCAGCGGCTGGGCTGCCAATAATGCCTTCCGATCGGGTATGCATTGATGCTGCCGGCGCCGGCCGCCGGGCACGGCCACGGCAACGGGTCCACAAGTCCACGACAGGAGCGGATGGCGACAAGGTGTACGCGATACGTCGTCGTCGTCGTCCAAAGTAACCGAACTCACAAAGCGCTCCAGCACGCGCACGTGCAATGTGCAATGCATCGCCACTACCCGAGCGGCCACTCCAGTGCTCCACTCCACCGCTGCAACGTGCAGCTAGCAGCTCAGTGGGTAGGTAAGGGTCGCCTGAGCTAGCTGTGCGCCGAGCACGAGCAGGGTCTCCTCCCCTCCCCTCCCCAGACCTCAACCAACCCCAGGAATTCAAGGTAGCTTTCGAGAGGTGATGGATGGTGATGTGGACCCGCTCGTGGAAGAATCTGTGCTGTATGCATCGGCCGGTCGGTCACTGGGCCTGGGGACGATCGTTACGTATTCTTTGCTGTTTGGTTATGTTTGCATACATACGCCACTCGCATCGCAGCAGGCAGCCGATGGCGATTGGGTTTGGTGGCCGTCGATCGACGCAATAAAACACCGGGGACGCCCTGGACACTGTATCATCATCAGCAGCGAGCGGCAGAGGCTCCACAGGGCGACAACACTCGTTAATTATGCGTACAGGCTATATACGGCGTCAACTGTGACACTTGTTCAATTCAAAGCACCAGCAGTCATCTTTAAGTGCTGTGCTGATGATGAGCTCACGTGCTGACGAATACGACCGATCAGATCCATTGCTTAATCAGGAGGCTAGCTAGGCGACCTGGCAACTTTCCCTGCCACGGCATCACGAACGTAACGTACACGTGTTAATCTCCCGGGCCAGCGTTTCTCGAGTTCCTCCAAACGCGTGTAGAAACTTTCCGACGGCAAAATCGTAAGTCCAGGATCTTTGTAGCTAGCTCCTCTGTATGTAGCCCAATTATCGCATGCGTTTTTTCTTTCCGGATCATCATTACTTTCTACTTACAATCATTTCTCACTGTTTGCAGATCACTGTCAGAGCCATCGCACCGCAAGGGCCAAGGGGTCGAGGCCGAGCCGTCGAGGAGCGAGGTCCCTGAATTCTGTTGCTCGGTCTGTTCATCGTCATCAATTGCCTTGCTGTGCCGGCCTTCATGAGTCTAACGGGCGCTTGGCTCAGCTATATCAGAGAGCGATGCGCAGGCTACTTAATAGACTTTTTTTGAGCAAACCGGCTACTCGACTTATCATAGCTGTCAATCCCTTTACACCAACCGTACTCCAGCTACTCCATTTTCCCCTTTTATTCAACCAATAGCTGTCAATTCCTTTGCACCAGATATATAGCAGCCAAGAAATAAAATAAAGTGAAGAAAATTGAGATCCGACCATGTATATATAAAAAAAGATAGGAGCCAATAAATAGTAGTTTAGTAGTAGGGGTTCAAAAGGCTAGATTAAGGGTACGTTCTTGGTCAAACTGCCTTGCTCAAAACTCTAAACGACAAAGTTGAAGCGAGCTGAAATTTTTATAGGGCAGATTGGGTCAACACTTTCTGTGGACCTTATCTGAATTCATGGTTGGGACTTGGGTGGCTACTGCTCTCTGTCGCAGGGGACTAGTAGTTGGAACCAACTTTCAGCAACAGTTGAGCAATAGCAATCTGATCCAACTTTAGGTCAACCAGAAGACATCCCCTTCTCACCAGCCTTACCAGAGAGATAGATATATATTAATTATTATATATAACATATAGGATTGCATCTCATCTCTTAGTGGGTCCTGCGCAACGGCCAACGGACTAGCCGCTAGCGTTAGTACGTTCTTGTTTGGTAGATGAAAGGAACACATGCCTGACTTCATCGGCTCTGCTCATCAGCCAAGCAACTGTTAGCTGCGTGATTTACAGAGATGGGATACACTATGTGGTTCGTCTTGACCATATATAGCCAGAAGCAAGAATTCAGTTGCCCATTCTCTGCTTAATGGACTCCATTGTACTGTATTGGGGATTATCATACTGCCTTGCGGCGAGATTAAGACATAATGATGCATGTTACCAACACACGATCCGTGGTTAGTTGCAAATGGCAGCTAATTAAGGACACATGCATGGTGTACCTAACAGTTGAACATATTAATATTTCTTTCTGCACCTACCAATAAAATAATTTTTGCGCCACTGGACTTAATTTCATCGACATGTCGACGTCCTTTCTTCCTCTCATGAAAAGAAATGAGAGTACATTATACACACAAGGTTGGTAGTGCTATACCACTTGTTTGCCGTCTCACAACAAGCAATACTGAACTGGCAGTTTGCTAGTCAAAACATAAACATAAGCACACGTACATTTTTTTTATACAATTCACAATTCTTTTCTCAACCGTCTTTGCCATAAGGCCGGTCTTAGTAGGAGTTTTACTTGCTTCTAATAGCCTGCCACGCATGCATTTTTGATGACATGACAACATTTTAATGAAGAGAGAAGAATTGAGTTTTATGGGGATAAAACTCTTTTGGCATAGTTACCAACTTTATATGAGTCATAGAATTAAATGTATATGAAACTATGAAATAAAATTTTTCATTGAAAGTGAGTGTTTCATTTCATTCTATATAACATGATAGTCTTGAAAACAACGAAATGAAATTCTCCATTGGGACTGGCCTAAAAAGAAAAGATTATTCAAAATTCTCTTCAATTAAATGGGGATTTATTGACTTTGGCGCCACATGGTCAGGAAATCCTGCATATGGATGCACGGCACAACTACACATGCTTCTCTTCAACCTGCACCTTTTGTTGTTCAGTTTCAAGAAAACAAACCGGGTGTCGCCTTACCGCCGAGCACCAAACCATTAGCTCCCCCGGAAGTGCTGCACGTTCCATCAACCAGCGACTCTCACGTATATGATGAATCCGGAGAGAGAAACATAACCACGTGCCTAGACTTTGACAAGCCGATTACTTTGTCTGTTGCACATGATTGACTTTTTAGATAATGGAAAGAGTATCCGACCTCATTCTCATTGAAGAGGAGTCCGACTAACTTATCACAACTTACTTAACAACTCTGTAAACAAAGTTCTTGTAAGAAAAACAACTTAAAACCCAATTTTAAACAAAGAACATAGGACGCAAAGAGACTTATTGCCGTGGTCTCCAAAGTTCGACAAACCTTCACCATAAGCGCTTGTTGAACTTCACACAATTGTAACTGGGCTTCGAACCGAAGCCAATGCCCCCAATAACACCTGCAAAAGAGAATTGGTCGACAACTATTAAAAACAACTTTGTTCCTTGTTATCCAGATTGACCATAAAACGGTTGCCGCACCAATCAGCAAGAGTGATCGAAAATTCTTATCTTTCTAAGAGTACCATCCATTAAACAAGTTCTAGACATTTTGCAGTGGCTTATTAATTTCTAACACCATATGGGCTACTCTCCATAAAAACATGGCATGTGAGCAATCAAAGGAGAGATCACTACTACATAAATCTTATTGCAGGCGGGTATTTTGGGTTAATGGAGGCAGGCATAGCGTCCGCCTCCACCAAAAAGCCTGCATTAATACGGCTTTACGGAGGCGGGCATTAACACCATTAACGTAGGCAGTCGCTGAACACATGTAAGTGCATTCGCCCCCGGTGTGGGTTTTGGATAATTAATGACAATCAAATTAGGGACTAACATATTTATCAAGTGTAATCTACAGGTGTTAGTCCATTGATGGAATTGAAAAAGAACATTTGGTGAATTATAGCACCCTAATTTTTGATGGACAAAAGGCGCTTCGACTCAAGGGCTTCAACACCGTTTATTTTGATTTGAGTCGTAGGCAACGCCGCACTATCAAGAGGGATACAAATTTTAGTTGACAAAATGGGGATAAATAGTGCTCTTGTCAAGTCTTTTTAGGCTGGAGAGACGTGCACCGGAAGTTCCGGTGTGCCTCACCGGAAGTTCTGGTAGCTGGCGCTCGCGTGCGCCCGCGTTCGAGAAAACTGTTCCGGTCTCCGTCCGAAAGTTCCGGTACTCACCGGAAGTTCCGGTCAGATACCGGAAGTTCCGGTCAGTGCTGTTTTGCGCGTGCGCCCGCATTCGAGAAAGCTGTTCCGGGCTCCGACCGGAAGTTCCGGTACGGACCGGAAGTGTTGACTGACAAGCCCAACGGTCTGATCTGGTTTGACCGGAAGTTCCGGTGGCTTCCACCAGAACTTCCGGTGGCTCGTCCGAGCTCGAGTATATAAGCCACTCGCTTCATTTTTAACCGTTGCCCGAACTTTGCACACTCATTTCAGCTCTCCCAACTCTCTCCAAGCTGTGACTCACCCACTCTCTCTCCCCCTTTGCCTCCAAGCTTCAATCTTTGATTGTTTGAGCTAGGGACGTGAGATTTGAGAGCGGGAGCATCGATCTTCGACGTGAGCACTTGGGTTCCTCGTTTTGCCGGCTTGATTTGTGTTTGTTTCTCTTGGGTTCTTGGAACCCTAGCCGGCTAGGCGTTCTTTGTGGTTGCCCGTGTTGATTCATTTGTGAGGGCACCCCGAAGTGTTTGTAATCACCTCTTAATTCTTAGTGGAAGTCTCAAGCTAGCCTTCGTGGTTGTTTGAGGGAGGAGACCTTAGTGGTCGAACCTTCGTGGTCACCTCAACAACGAGGAAGTAGGAACTCCTTAGTGGGGATTGCCGAACCTCGATAAAAATAACTTGTCTTGCTGTGGCGGTAGCTTCGACTACCCTTTGTTCTTGTGTTCTTGTTGTTCTTCCTCTCTACCCCAACTTCTTAGGTGGGGGGTCCCGATCTACGATTTGGTGCGGTGCCAAGCCTTGAGGAGCTCAACATATTCATCATCAACCTCTAGGAGGGTGTGGTATCACTTAGATCTGAAATCCCAACTCGATTCACTTTGATTTCGTAGCTCATTTAGGGCACCAGAAGTTCTAAAGGTCTGCACCAGAATTTCTGGTCCCCCTGACCGGAACTTCCGATCCAGACCACCGGAACTTCCGGTCAGGTATTTAACTTCCGTAAATTCGAGTTTGTGAGTTTCAGATTTTGCAAAAAGGCCTATTCACCCCCCCTCTAGGCCAATTAGGTCCTTTCAATTGGTATCAGAGCATTGGTCCCTCGGATAAACGCTTCACCGCGTGAGGAGTAACATTGGCCAAGATGGACCCCGAAGCACAAAAGTAAATTGTTGATCAAATCGCAACTCAAATCACCGCATCACTGCAGCTGCAACAACAAGAGCAAATGACCAAGATGCAAGAGCAACTAGACAAGATGCAACAACTTCTAGACAAGAAGAATCAAGAATCGTCAAGTGATGGTGGTGATGCAAGCAAGACACCGAAGGGCTATAATAGAACAAGTTTTGATTATGGTGGGTCAAGCAAGAACAACAATCCTACCTTGCCCATGATCAATTCTGGAAAGCCACCTCCATTTGATGGTACAAGGTACACCGATTGGGCTCATAGGATGAAATTGCATCTCATGCCGCAAGATGTTGGGAGGTAGTGGACATTGGTGTCAATCCACCTCAAGATCCTAATGATTGGTCACCCGAAGATGAAAGAGACTTTCACCTTAATGCAACGGCGGCTACCTTGATTTTGCAATGCCTCACTCCGGAAGACAACAACAAGGTTAATGGAATGGTCAATGCAAAGCAAATTTGGGACACCTTGAAAGTATCATTTGAAGGAGATAAGAGTGTGAGAATTGGAAACATTGAGCTCTTGCAAGGAAAGATTGAGAACTTTACCATGATTGAAGGAGAAACAACTCAAGCAATGTTTGATAGGTTCATGACCTTAATCAACAAAATTAGATCACTTGGAGACACAAGATGGGATGACAACTCTGCCGCAAGGAAGATATGTAGAGTGTATAGATAAAAGAACAACATGCTTGCATCCGTCATAATGGAGAGAGACAACTACACCACAATGACACCACAAGAGATGTTAGCCAAGTTAATGCATCATGAGGTACTTGATGATAAAGCCAAGGAAGCAAGTGTGCTAAAGAAGAGTATTGCCCTCACGGCATCACATGGAAATGAGTCAAGTCATTGCCACAAAGGGTGTTGTGAGCATAGGCATAACAATGATGATAATGACCTTGACGAAGAGCAAGCCTTGCTAGTGAAAAATTACACAAAGTATTTGAGAATGAAGAAAGAGAAGATGATGAGATATGGAGGAAACAAGCCATACAAGAAGACATTTTGCTATGAGTGTGGTGACACCGGCCATCTTGCGGCCGATTGTCCTAACAAAGGGAAGAAGTCAAGATATAGCAAACAAGGTGACAAGAAGTACAAGGACAAGAAGAGAGGTGAAGCACATCTAGGTCAAGAATGGCAATCGGATAGTGATAGTGATAATGACAATGAAAATGAGAAGAAAAGTGTGGCCGCAATTGCTATACAAGAAACGTCTTCCTCAACAAAGGTCCCCATCGACGATGTTTCATCAACATCTCTCTTCACCATCTCTTCATCACCTAGACTCTTCGCCAACCTCTCCGACGACGATGGTGATGCTCCTTCTTGCCTTATGGCATTAGGAGATAAGGTACAACTTGATCCTCCTACACATACCACTAGTGAATGTGATAGTGATGATGAAAATGATGAAAACTATGCTTATAATCTCATCAAAAGATATGGTAACGCTGCTGCAACTAAAATCTTGAAGCTAATATATGTCAAAGATAAGCTTGAGTCATGCATTAAGTCGCAAGGGGAATTGCTCCTAGAGGAAAGGGAGAAAACCCAAAGACTTGAGGCATGTCTCTCCAAGGAGAAGGAGAAGGTTGAGAAGTTAAGTGTAGAATTGTCTTTAGCCAAGGATGCTAATAAGCGCTTGGCTAAGGAACATTCTTCACTCAATGAATCTTTGGCAAGTCTAAAGAATGATCATAGTTCGGCTCAAGAAAGCCTTATAAGCTTGACAAATAAATATCATGAGCTTGAACTAAACTATGACAAACTTTGGACTAGCACTTCTACTGTTTCCAAGGATGCCAAAGCTATAACCAATAAAAGTTGTGAAAGATGCTCTAATATTGATATACATGCTTATGCTACTAACATTGATGAGCTAGCCAAGAAGGATAAGGAGATTCAAAGGTTGAACACAATTGTAAAAAATGGTTGCAAGTGCAAGGATAAGCAACCGGCAAATGTGCTCAAGGCATCAAGGCACCCCATGATTAAGGATGGCATTGGTTACAATAGGTATGATGGCAAAGCCAATGGAAGGAAAATGATTAATGGGGTGGCTTGTGTGAAGTTCAACAAGAGTGTGCCGCTTGTTGACCTCATCAACAAGGTGAACAATGTTGTCACACCTACAACTCCACTTGTCAACAACAATAACAACAAGAAGAAGCAAGTGGAGGTGTCCAAGCAACAAGTGCCGATTTCACGCAATCACATTTGTGGTTATATGTGTCGTTGGGACAAGGATGGCAAGATTGTTGTGAAGTATGTGGGCGCCCTCAAGAAGAGACAAATCTTGAGGAGTGTTTGGGTGCCCAAGTCTTATGTTGCTAACCCCCTAGGTTCCATCTCGGGACCTAAACCAAAAGCTTAATCTTGTTTTGTAGGAATATTCCTCCGGAGCGCCAAGTTGGGTGCTTGATAGTGGATGCACCAATCATATGACCGGAGAGAAGAACATGTTCACCTCCTTTCAACCAAATCAAATCACAAGTGAAAGGATTGTCTTTGGTGACAATAGTAAGGGGGACATTCTTGGTTTGGGTAAAATTGCTATCTCAAATGATAATTCTATTTCTAATGTATTACTTGTGGATTCATTGGGATACAATTTGTTGTCCGTCTCACAACTTTGTGAGAAGGGTTACAATTGTCTCTTTACGGATAAGGGTGTGGAAGTTTCTAGAAGATCGGATTCCTCTATTGCCTTTATGGGTCAATTGAAGGGCAAGCTCTACCTAGTTGATTTCTCATCTAGTAGAGTGGGGTCCGAGACTTGTTTAGTGGCAAAATCTAGCATGGGCTGGTTATGGCATCGCCGACTAGCTCATGTTGGCATGAGGAACTTGGCCGATCTTCAAAGAGGTGAACACATCGTTGGACTAACAAATGTTTCTTTTGAGAAAGATAGAATTTGCAGTGCATGTCAAGCGGGTAAGCAAGTTGGAGCCAAACATCCCGCCAAGAACATCGTCACTACAACAAGGCCACTTGAGTTACTTTATATGGATCTATTCGGACCCAATGCTTATATAAGCATTGGAGGTAACAAATATGGTTTTGTAATTGTTGATGATTTTTCTCGCTTCACTTGGGTGTTCTTTTTGAAAGATAAAAGCGAAACCCAAGGGATCTTCAAGAAGTTTGCAAGGAGAGCTCAAAATAAGTTTGAAGTGAAGATCAAGAAAGTGAGAAGTGACAACGGAACGGAGTTTAGGAACACCAACATTGAAGCATTCCTTGATGAAGAAGGCATCAAGCATGAGTTTTCGGTTCCATACACTCCACAACAAAATGGTGTTGTGGAGAGGAAGAATCGAACGCTCATTAAGCCGCAAGAGCAATGTTGGATGAGTACAAGATTTCGGAGAAAGATTATTGGGCGGAAGCGGTTAACACGGCATGCCATGCCATCAACCGCTTGTACCTTCACAAGATAAGGAACAAGACCGCATACGAGCTTCTAACCGGTAAAAAGCCTAAGGTGGATTACTTTAGAGTTTTTGGATGCAAGTGTTTCATACTTAATAAGAAATCCAAAACCTCTAAGTTTGCACCGAAGGTTGATGAAGGGTTCTTACTTGGTTATGCTACTAACGAACATGGCTATCGTGTTTTCAATGAGGCCATCGGCCAAATTGAAATAGCAGTAGACGTGACTTTTGATGAAAGCGACGGCTCTCAAAAGGAGCAAGTCAATGCTGAAATTTTAGGTAAAGAAGAACCATCTCATCAAGTGATCAAGAAGCTTGCTACCGGTGAAGTGAGACCCGTTGAAGATGAAGATGATATGCATGTGCAAATTCCTCATGATCCAAACATGCATCATGGGTCAACCAATGCCCATGGTAATGCTTCTACCTCAAGAAGGGGTCATGACTCAAGAGAACAAGCTAGGCAAGATCCACCACAAACTCAAAGAGACAACCAAGATGGTGATCAAGACAATGAAGATAATGAAGATGAAGATGATGGTCCAATACAAACAAGAACAACCATTCCTCACCCAAGAGTTCATCAATCCATTCAACGGGACCATCGCGTTGATAGCATATTGGGAGACATACAACGAGGGGTAACAACACGCTCTCGTTTAGTAACTTTTTGTGAGTATTACTCTTTTGTCTCTTCCAAATTGCCAGAAAAGGTGGAGGATGCTTTGAAAGACCCGGATTGGGTGATGGCCATGCAAGAGGAGTTGAACAACTTCACCAGGAATAAAGTCTGGTCCTTGGTGGAAAGACCCAATCAAAATGTAATAGGTACCAAGTGGGTCTTCCGCAACAAAGAAGACGAGTATGGCGTGGTCACAAGGAACAAGGCACGGTTGGTAGCCAAATGTTTCACTCAAATCGAAGGTTTGGATTTTGGGGAGACCTATGCACCTGTAGCTAGGCTTGAATCTATTCGCATATTACTTGCCTTTGCTGCTCACCATAATTTCAAGTTGTTTCAAATGGATGTGAAAAGTGCATTCCTCAATGGCCCCCTCTCTGAAACCGTGTATGTGGAGCAACCACCGAGTTTTGAAGATCCACATCATCCCGACCACGTCTAACCACCGAGTTTTGTAGATCTACAAGCTTGACAAAGCGCTCTATGGGCTTAAGCAAGCCCCTAGAGCTTGGTATGATTGTCTCAAGGATTTCCTACTCAAACAAGGGTTTGAGATTGGGAAGGCCGATCCCACTTTATTTACTCGCAAAGTAAATAATGATATCTTTATATGCCAAATATATGTCGATGACATTATATTTGGTAGTACTAATACCGATTTTTGTGAGCAATGTAGTAGGATCATGACAAAAAGGTTTGATATGTCCATGATGGGGGAGTTGACATACTTTCTTAGATTTCAAATCAAGCAACTCAAGGATGGCACGTTCATAAGTCAAACCAAGTACACCACCGACATGCTAAAGAAGTTTGACATGGACAAGGCTAAGCCCATTAAGACCCTAATGCCTACAACCGGACATCTCGACCTTGATGGAGACGGCAAGGCCATAGATCAAAAGGTATATCGCTCCATGATTGGATCCTTACTTTACCTTTGTGCATCTAGGCCCGATGTTATGCTTAGTGTGTGCATATGTGCAAGATTTCAAGCCAATCTGAAAGAATGTCATGTCATGGCCGTTAAGAGAATTTTTCGGTATCTTGTGCTCACTCCTAGTCTTGGCTTGTGGTATCCTAAGGTCTCCACTTTCACTCTACTTGGCTATTCCAATTCGGATTATGCCGGTTGCAGGGTAGAGCGAAAGAGTACATCTGGGACATGCCAATTTCTTGGTAGGTCTTTGGTGTCATGGAGTTCTAAAAAGCAAAACTCTATTGCCTTATCCACCGCTGAAGCCGAGTATGTGGCGGCCGGCGCTTGCTGTGCCCAACTACTTTGGATGAAGCAAACCTTGAGAGACTTTGGTTGTGAGCAAAGTAAGATTCCTCTCTTATGTGACAATAAGGGAGCAATCAAGCTAGCTGACAATCCTGTAAACCACTCAAGAACAAAGCACATAGACATTCGACATCACTTCTTGCGAGACCACCAAGCCAAAGGAGATATCGTTATGCAACATGT
The DNA here is from genome assembly GCA_038087645.1 of Saccharum hybrid cultivar R570. Taxonomy (NCBI): domain Eukaryota; kingdom Viridiplantae; phylum Streptophyta; class Magnoliopsida; order Poales; family Poaceae; genus Saccharum; species Saccharum hybrid cultivar. The sequence goes on from JAQSUU010000198.1 coordinate 8,702,180, forward strand.
GAGAACCGAATTTCAGTTAGCCGATATCTTCACAAAGCCTCTAGATGAGTCAAGATTTTGTGCTTTGAGGCATGAGCTCAATATCGTTGATTCTCGTAACGTGGCTTGACATCTTGTGCACACTTGTATGCCTTAGAATTGGACAAAAACTCTTGTGAAAAGTTGTGTGAAACTTTCAAAACCTATTTTTCTCAGCTCTAATGTGTCCATAGTTATGTGTTGATTTCATGAAATCTGGATATATTTGAGTTGGTTTGAGTATATCATATGGTACACCACTCCTTAGTACACTTCTTGCTGGTTTTTGGCCTCTACCGGAACTTCCGGTTATGTTCCGGAACTTCCGGCCAGTCAATTCTCTGCGCAAAACCAATCTGTACTGGCCTACCGGAACTTCCGGTGGCTCCCACCAGAACTTCCGGTCCGTCAGTTTTGACTGTAGTATAAATGCGGGCCGTGGGGTTAAAAATCTGGTTTCATCTTCTCTCTCCCCGACCTCTCCTCTAACCGACAGCGGTGCCCCCATCTTCCCCACCATCGATCTCCCTCCTCCTCCATTACTTTTCAAATCCCTTTGAGGGGGAGCAAGCCCTTGGCTAGGAGATCGCCTTGGTGGTGTTGGTGGCTGCCGGGAGGGCTCGGAACTTCCGGATTCAACCCCTTCTCTTCAAGGAACAAGGTACCGGGATTTCGCGCTCGATCTCCCAATGTACTTTGTTTTGGGTCGATTCCTCGCACGTGCCTACTCTTTGTTGTCAATACATGTGGTTTGGGTGCATTTTTTGCAAATTCCATGGATGGATTTCTCGGGACGCGACCACGTGCCGCGCACTGCCTCGGACTGGAACTTCCGGTCCCATGCACCGGAACTTCCGGTGGGCAGTGGGCAGCACGTGACCATGGCTCCGCTTATCCGTCCATTCACCGCCTTCACTACATGTCTTGTCTGAGCCCTTCCTTACCTTGTTTGTATCGCAGTATGGTTCGTACCAATCCTAACCGTGCTGCTCGTCCCCGTCCTCAAAGTTTGGGGGATGGCGAGGAGGATCGTCCTCATGGCAGTCGTGCTCGTCGTCCAAGCGCTGCTCAGTCGTCTCAGCAGCAGCCCGATAGTGAAGAAGGTCCGCGGTTCTGCCCCAATCACTCTACCATCCCATGTCCTCCGCCCTTACACCGTGATCGGGTTCATGATGCAGTGGCTCCTAGTGTGGGAGTTGTTCGCCACTCTCCGATCCGTATTGGAGTTGCCACTATGAACCGCGTTCTCCAGTGGTTTCCTGAACGCGCTCCTCGCATCCATCGACCTCGTGAGCCTGCTCATTGTATTCCAAGGAGGTCCATCAACTACAAGGTACAATCCTCTGACATTAGGCGCATGCGAGAGGAGAATCCTTTTATGTGGTCCAAATTTGAAGCTGTGGATGATCGTTTTTGGTCTCAATTCCATAAAGACTATTATGAGTCTGTCTGCATGAAGGATGACATTCATGGTTTGACTACGCCCATCATCCAGCATAAAGCACCAACTCTGAGCTCTCTTCAGGGACACCATCATCCAGAGGTTGATGCTTTGATTGCCAAGCTTGAAGAGTGGCGCATCTTGCCCCTCATGACCTTCAAGCATAGCTGGAACACTGAAATCATCTATCAATTTTGGGCAACCATCCACATTGATTCACAGCACAAGGTACTTCATTGGATGACTAATGGCCTTCACTACCACTTGACTACCGTCAGTTCTTCAGGCTTCTTGGGTTTGATCATGTTGACCGTGAGGCTCTCAGCTTATATGATCACTATCCCAATGGTGTTGGCAGGGCAGATTTTATTGAAGCCAGTTTGTATGATGATCCGCAGCTGGCAAATGGGAAGACAGTTGGACTGAAGCCCTATTTTTATGTGCTCAACAATTTGCTCCGAGCTACTATTGATCCTAAGATTAGCGATGCCACTTCCATTCAGAATCATGCTCCTAGGATCTTAGTCTGCTTTGGACTTGACAAGAGGTTCAGTGTGGCTGATCTTCTGTGGCGTCACATTGACGAGGTGTCTTTGACCTCCACTCAGTCTTTCCCTTATGCTCCTTACCTCATGTACATCATTGAGCAAGTCACCGGGTTTGACTTTCCTTGTGACATGAAGCATCCGGATTGGAATGTCAGGCGACTGCAGGCTCAATCTAGCAAAGGGAAAGGGAAGGCAACTGAAGCCAGTGACAGTGGTGCAGCACAGGATGATGAGGATGCCCCTGCAGCAGTGGAGGAGGATGTTGTCCCTCCTGTGGATCCTTCAGCTGGAGTCTCTGGAGGGCGTGGGCGTGTGCATGGTTGTGGGCGTGGCCGTGGTCATGGTCCCATGGATGCTACTCGCCATGCGCTTCAGAGGTTCATGTCTTACTTCTGCTACTGTCAGGCCAAGCAGGACAAGTGCATGCGGCGTCTAGAGGAGAAGGCCGGTCTTCCTCCAGCTTCTCCTCTTCGTCCCTTTGTTGATCCTTATGGGGAGTATGACAACCTCTCTGGATAGCAGTTTGATGATGCAGAGCAGCAGCAGGGCTTTCAGTAGGCCAGTGCCTTTGATCCCACCTATGGTGGTGGTATTCCTGCTGGCACAGAGGGAGGCTTTGCTTATCATGACATCTTCAGTGGTGCAGATGATATCACTCGGCTTTCTACCTCTCGTGCACCTACAGTTGACCCTCAGTTTGGGTAGTCCACCTCTGCTACGCCTCACGGCAAGAGCTATATAGTGGACTATGATATTGATGATGACGAGTAGATCCCTCGCTGCCGCTGCCCCTTGGAGCTTCTCGAAGCCTACCCTTTTTGGCATTTGATGCCAAAGGGGGAGTGTTAGGCTTTTATCTTGATGTAATAGGGGTAGTTTAAAACTTCTTCGTTTCGTTTTGTAATAACCTTATCTCGTGTGGTGAACCATGTGGTAAACTTGAACTATGTGTGTGTGATGGTTGAATGTAGGCTAAAACTTTTATGCTTAATGTCTATCTCGCTTGTTTAGCCTTTTGTGTTGATGCTTATGGTGATTGTTTATTTGAGAATGGTTATGTTAAGTTTAAGTCCTTTTCTTTCTTGCATAACCATTCAAGTTCTCTTGATTTATTCTTGTGATATAACTTGTCACATGCATCACTGTTTTATTGTTCCACACACACTTAGGCACCCCACGGATTGCAAAATTTAGGGGGAGCTTATTCTTAATGTATGAAATCTTGACTTAAATCAAGATTTGAAATTTCAAATCCTATGCATACATTAAGGGGGAGCTCAACTTGAATTTTGGAATTCAAAAGCTTCAATTCTTTCGATCTATTGTAAGCCTAAATTGGTTGTCATCATTTACCAAAAAGGGGGAGTTTGTAAGTGCATTCGCCCCCGGTGTGGGTTTTGGATAATTAATGACAATCAAATTAGGGACTAACATATTTATCAAGTGTAATATACAGGTGTTAGTCCATTGATGGAATTGAAAAAGAACATTTGGTGAATTATAGCACCCTAATTTTTGATGGACAAAAGGCGCTTCGACTCAAGGGCTTCAACACCGTTTATTTTGATTTGAGTTGTAGGCAACGCCGCACTATCAAGAGGGATACAAATTTTAGTTGACAAAATGGGGATAAATAGTGCTCTTGTCAAGTCTTTTTAGGCTGGAGAGACGTGCACCGGAAGTTCCGGTGTGCCTCACCGAAAGTTCTGGTAGCTGGCGCTCGCGTGCGCCCGCGTTCGAGAAAACTGTTCCGGTCTCCGTCCGGAAGTTCCGGTACTCACCGAAAGTTCTGGTCAGATACCGGAAGTTCCGGTCAGTGCTGTTTTGCGCGTGCGCCCGCATTCGAGAAAACTGTTCCGGGCTCCGACCGGAAGTTCCGGTACGGACCGAAAGTGTTGACTGACAAGCCCAACGGTCTGATCTGGTTTGACCGGAAGTTCCAGTGGTTTCCACCAGAACTTCCGGTGGCTCGTCTGAGCTCGAGTATATAAGCCACTCGCTTCATTTCTAACCGTTGCCCGAACTTTGCACACTCATTTCAGCTCTCCCAACTCTCTCCAAGCTGTGACTCACCCACTCTCTCTCTCCCCCTTTGCCTCCAAGCTTCAATCTTCGATTGTTTGAGCTAGGGACGTGAGATTTGAGAGCGAGAGCATCGATCTTCGACTTGAGCACTTGGGTTCCTCGTTTTGCCGGCTTGATTTGTGTTTGTTTCTCTTGGGTTCTTAGAACCCTAGCCGGCTAGGCGTTCTTCGTGGTTGCCCGTGTTGATTCATTTGTGAGGGCACCCCGAAGTGTTTGTAATCACCCCTTAATTCTTAGTGGAAGTCTCAAGCTAGCCTTCATGGTTGCTTGAGGGAGGAGACCTTAGTGGTTGGACCTTCGTGGTCACCTCAACAACGAGGAAGTAGGAACTCCTTAGTGAGGATTGCCGAACCTCGGTAAAAATAACTTGTCTTGCTGTGGCGGTAGCTTCGACTACCCTTTGTTCTTGTGTTCTTGTTGTTCTTCCTCTCTACCCCAACTTCTTAGGTGGGAGGTCCCGATCTATGATTTGGTGCGGTGCCAAGCCTTGAGGAGCTCAACATATTTATCAACAACCTCTAGGAGGGTGTGGTATCACTTAGATCTGAAATCCTAACTCGATTCACTTTGATTTCGTAGCTCATTTAGGGCACCAGAAGTTCTAAAGGTCTGCACCGGAAGTTCTGGTCCCCCTGACCAGAACTTCCGATCCAGACCACCGGAACTTCCGATCAGGTATTTAACTTCCGCAAATTCGAGTTTGTGAGTTTTAGATTTTGCAAAAAGGCCTATTCACCCCCCCTCTAGGCCAATTAGGTCCTTTCAACACATGCATTAATAACCATTAACAGAGGCGGCAGCACTAAGGCGCCTGCCTCCGCAAACGGATTAACGGATGCAACCCTTTTTGTATGCCCGCCTCTGTTATTTATTTTCCATTTTTTAAAAATAGCCCGCCATTTTATTTGAATTTGAATTCTGTTTTTGCAATTTAACCCGCCCACCTCGGTTAATGGGTTAACGGAGGCGGTCACCTTGCATTAATGGAGCATTAACGGAGGTGGACGCCATACGTCAACCACCTTTTTTGATAATTAACGCAGGCATGCGCTCGGCCGCGGGCCTGCCATGCGGCCGCCCATTGTGCCCACCTCATAATAAAAGGGTAGTGCCTCACGAAATCATTTGTGTAGTAGTGGATGTTGGATGGTTTCAGGTTTGCTACAAAAACAACAGGACCTATCTTCATTCCAATTCCTCTTTGCCATGTTATCCTTAGTGAGAATAACACCTCTTTTAAAGAACCAAATAAATATTTTAATGTTCAAAGGGATTTTAAGTCGCCAAATTACTTGTGAAGTTATGATACTTTTAAGCCATTACTGATTAGGAACTGTACATCAAGTTAACTGTTGACAAACCCATTTTATGCAAACTCCAAACAAAACTATCAGTACCCTGTTGCAGGTTAATATTGACCATCCTTGCTACTAGGTGGTTCCGTTCAAGTAGCTTGTTTCCCACTAATGCCCTTCTAAACTCAACACTAAGTGGAACTCTGCAACCTTTAATTTGCTTGTTTCCTACCAACAATGTTAAATAAATGAGTATTGGAATTTTAGTGGTTGGTTCCCTAACTAGGTATCTTCTCAGAACCTGATTTGGTAACCATCCTTTAACTTGAAAGTTCTCAAACTCAAGAAAGTTTCTTTTACACTCATGAGACTCATCCAAAAATGAGAGTCTCCAGAATTTTTCTGTACCTGTGACAAAGTCTTATCTTTAATATATTTGTTCCTCAATAAGTCCTGCCAAATACCATGTCATTGCTTAATTTAAAAAGCCATTTGCTCAAGATACACTTATTTTGTAAATCTAGATTCATAATTCTTAACCCCCTTGTTCTTTGGATTGGCATAAAAGAGACCATCGAACTAGTATTTTTTTTTGTGATTGTCATTTTGCAAAAAAAAATTCTTGATCTGTAATACTCTATCTTCTTCAGGACACCTCTAGAAATTTCAAATAAAGAAAGCATAAACATCGGAATGCTTGACAACACTGAATTAATCAGTACCACTCTACCTCCAATTAATAAATGCTTGCCTTTTCAACTGATGAGTCTTTTTTGTATTCGTTCTTCTACTTTCTTCCGATCTTTGTTATTTAGCTTTCGGTAAATCATTGGGAGCTTGCAGCCATAAAGATGTGAATAAGCCAAAAAGATGTGAATAAGCTGCATCGCTATTTTTTTTCCTCACCAAAACAAAAAATTTCAATCTTGTGGAAATTAATTTTAAGACCTATAATTGTTCAAAAGTGGAAAGAAGTAACTTCATGTTCTTTGCTTGTTCAATATCATGATCTAAGAATAGCACCGTGTCATCTACATATTGCAAGATAGACAACCCGCCATCAACCAAATGTGGCACTACCCCTTTTATTTGTCCATCCTTTTTGGTTCTGGCAATAATAATTGCCAATATGTCTACCACCATATTAAATAGTATTGGGGACAGTGGATCACCTTGCCGAAGATCTTTTCATGTTTGGAAGTGAGGCCCCATTTAGTCATTAACCTTAATTCCCATATTTACAAAAAATTGGATCCAACTACACCATTTTTGGGAAAAACCTTTTCGTTCAAAGGGTCTGATGTAGAAAAGTCCAATTGACCTTGTCATGGGTCTTTTCGAAATCAATCTTAAAAATAACTCCGCTCATCTTTTTCCTGCGAGACTCGTGTAAAGTTTCATGTAGAACTACAACACCTTCTATTATATTTCTCCCTAGGAGGAAAGCAGTTTGTGAAGGATGAATAACTTTTTAGGCTACTAAAGCAATCCTATTAGTGGAATTTTAGTGAAAATTTTTAAACTAACAATCAATAAACAGATTTGTCTGCATTGTTGGATTTGTTTAGCATCAATACTTTTAGGTAGTAAGATTATTGTCCCAAAATTTAATCTTTGAAGTGGAAGGTCACCTTTATGGAATTCCTCGAATAGCGCCATCAAATCCCCTTTTATGGTATTCCAGAAAGCCTGATAAATTTAATCATGTTTTAATTTGAAAAATGGCATCCTTTACCTCGTCTTCTGAGAAGCGCTGTGTCAAGATTTCATTTTCAACTTCTGTGACTTGGGGGTTGTCATCTATGTGAGTCTCGTCCTTTGTTAGAAAAGATGGTTCAGGAGAACTAAACAAATTCTTGTAATATTTGGTGATAAACTTTTTGAGACAAGCATCACCAATGATAATACAAGATTTCCTATGCTTCCTGTTAGCCACTAATTGGAAATATTTAGTATTTGCATCTCCTTCCAATAGATTTTTCACCTTTGCTCATTGGTAACATTTTACTTCTTCCTCCCTTAGAAGTTGGGCCAATTTTTCATTTAAATTATGCTTTAGATTTAACTCGTCATCATTGAGCTATGATAACTCAGCACATCTAGTTTATCAAGCAGTTGTTTTTTTCTCTTTCTTGTAAGCACCACAAATATTTTTGGCCCAACCCCTAAGTATTGGCGAAGACGTCTAATCTTACCCTGCCAATGGTCTAAGGGAGTTTGACCTTCATGCACCTCGGTCCAAACCTCTTTAACCATATCTGATTAACTAATACACTACTATTTGTGTTACTTGCTGAAGCGTCCAAACGAATCAGTTTATAGCTAGTCTGAGTATTATCATTGTATTATATGTTACTGAAGCTTAGCTGGAAAGAATGGAAGTGTCTGCTAGCCTGGTCAGAAAGAAAGGGCCAAGTTGGTTCGGGAACATTGACCGTCAGGCAGGATGCTGTTGGTGGCATGCATGCCTGAGTTAGCTCACTGACCAGACCACTTCTTTTAATCAACATCCACCCGCAAGGTGACGAAGCTGGCTGGGGTCGGTAGGCGTAGGCTCCGTGGTTTACAGTTGTGTTGCTTTTCCCAGAGTGTTTCGTGCAGAGTAGAATCAAGTTCGTGGCCTGAGTTGGTCAGTGGACTTATGGACGCATGCAGAAGACAAACGAACACGGAACGGTTCACTTTCACTCCCATGCTCATCAAATTTGCTCGTGATGCAATGCAACGATCGGGGCCGTGGTAGGTAAGAGGAAAGGTTTCGATCTGTGTTAGGTAGCCTTCTCATCTGCTCTAATTTCGTGGCCTTTAGTTATTGGCTTCAGAAAGGTACTTGTTCCAGCAGCGGAGCCCCACTGCAACAGCAAACACACCGGGACCGTTGAAGATTAGTATTAGTAAGTACTTTAGTGCAGTAGTACACTCCATATCAGACACTGTGCCATTTCTGGGCTAGTTTATGCTTGAGAAAGCTATAATAATTATTCTGCGACGCCAAATAAACGGATTGCAATATCAGTACCACACCGCTAGTAAACATCTCATCTCAGATGTAAACAAAACGGCAACCACCTCAGAGATTTGGACGTTGCCCCTCATGGCCTCATGTCGCACGCATCTGACAACTCCACAGCACCAGCATACAACAGCAGCAATGATCGGAAGAACAGGGGAGGGCATCATTTTCCCGGTCAAGTTGCCCTAGTACAGTACAGTAGTGCTGCTGGCCAACTGCAATCCTTTCTTTAATCACTTTTGTTCCAGTTGGTAGGTAGGAGTGGCGTGGCGAGGGGCAAAGCAATCTGCCGTGCGTTCTGCTCCCCCACCATGAGGTAGGCGGCTTATTTAAGCAAGGGCCTTTTGCCCCTACAGCAAGTTAACAACAATATCATTTAAGCAAGGGCCTTTTGTCTTAATGTTTTTTTTTTTGGGAAAAATGACATCCTACTTCCCCTGAATTAGCAAAATGGGCCTGTCCTCTGGGATTGGTAGTGATGAACTGATGATCAACTGGAACTAGCGCAATATCCGCAAGATGAGACAGGAGCAGAGCATTGTATAGGACAGGATACTTTAGAAGAAGGAACTGAGTACGTAAGATTTATTTCACCCCAAAATACAACAGTATATAGGATCTTAGAAAACGCTGCCCGCCATGGCATGCACATCGCAGGCGGTGGCAGGACAGCTACACAAAGAAGAAAGAACAACGCCACACACGCACACATACGAATCGATCAATACAACCAAAAGTCAACGACGAAGAACGACGGCACGATCTGGACATACACGTGTACAGGTAGTTTTATTTTATTTTTCATGTATTTTCCTCCTCTTCTCCTCCTCCTCTGCCCATGCACGGATGATGGCGGCGCCTGGCATGCGTCTTTAGTTGACGACGTTGATGGGCAGCGGCTTGCCGTCCCACTCCTTGAGGCACTCGAGCATGGGGTCGACGAGCTTGCCCTGGTTGATGCCGTTGAACACCTTGGTGCACTCCTCGCCGGGGGACTTGAGCTTCTCGCCGGTCAGGAACACGCAGCCGAGCTCCTCGCGGACGAAGCGGTACAGCGGGAACGACCGGCTGTCCGCGATCCGGTTCGCCACGGGGGCGGTGCCCTCGGCGACGGCGACGCGGGCGGCCTCCACCTCCCGGGGCAGCACCGCGCGGAGCTCCTCCTCGAACTTGGTGATCTTGGAGAACACGGAGGGCTCCCGCTCCGCGTCGCCGCTGCTGAGGGCGTGGTCCACCAGCACGGCGCGCAGCTTCTGCATCAGCGGCAGGCTGCCGCTGGCCGGGTCCTCCGCGTAGGTGAACACGCCCTCGCGGTCGATGGCGGTGATGAGCTCCTTCTCGCTGAAGCGCGCGCTGGAGAGGTCGCCCGAGGGGTTCATGGTCAGCACCTTCTTCGCCACCTGGGTCACCGTGTTCTTCACCGACGTCTTGATGTTCTCCTCGAGGTGGCGCAGGTCGATGGCCTGGCACAGCGCCACGATGTAGGTGGACGACATGAGCTTGAGGATGTCGATGGCCTCGGCGGTCTTCCTGGCGGAGACGAGGCCTAGGGAGTTGACGTCCTGGTTGTGCTGCTCCGCGCTCTGGACGTGGTTGGTGATGGGGTTGCCCAGGTACTGCAGCTCAGAGCAGTAGGAGGCCATGGCGATCTCCGTGCCCTTGAAGCCGTAGTCCAGGCTGGGGTTGCGGCTGCCGGCCAGGTTGGAGGTGAGCCCGTTGTTGTAGAACTCGTTGACCAGCTCCGAGAACTGCGCGAACATGAGCTTGCCGATGTTGGCGATGGCGAGGCGAGCGTTGTCCATGGACACACCGATGGGCGTGCCCTGGAAGTTGCCGCCGTGCAGCGCCTTGCCACGGTGGACGTCGATGACCGGGTTGTCGTTGACGGAGTTGACCTCGCGCTCGATGGACTTGGTGGCGGCGCGGATGACCTCGATCTGGGGGCCCAGCCACTGCGGCGACGTGCGGAGCGCGTACCTGTCCTGCTTGGGCTTGAGCAGCGGGTCCAGCTCGTTCACCTTCTTGGCGTGCTTCATGAAGGCGCTGCCGTCAAGGATGTGCTCCATGATGGCGGCGGCCTCGATGGACCCCGGGTGGTGCTTCAGCTTGTGGGTGAGGTGGTCGGTGTACTCGGGCTTGCCGTTCATCACCTCGCAGAAGACGGCGGACAGGACCTCGGACAGGACGGTGAGGACGTTGGCGTCGTACATCACGGTGGCCGCGAGCGCGGAGCCCACGGAGGTGCCGTTGACGATGGCGAGACCTTCCTTGGGGTTGAGCTTGAAGAAGCCGCCCTCGATGCCGGCGATCTTGAACGCCTCGGCGGCGTCCACCTTCCTCCCGTCGATGGTGGTGGCCTGCGCGTTGGGGCGGCCCGTGATGAGGCCGGCGATGTAGGAGAGCGGGACGAGGTCGCCCGACGCGGTGATGGTGCCCCGGAGCGGCAGGCACGGGCTGACCCCGGTGTTGAGCAGCTTGGTGATGGCCTCCAGGATCTCGAAGCGGATGCCCGAGTAGCCCTGGAGGAGGGTGTTGATGCGCACCAGCATCGCCGCGCGGACGACCTCCGACGGCAGCGTGTGGCCATCGCTGCCGGTGCCGAAGATTCCGGCGTTGAGATGCCTGCAGGGGAGCGCACATGGGTCAGTCTGACAGCACCGATAGATGGCGACAGAATTCGTTACTGAACACGGCCTGCCAGTCTGACAGCACAAGGTGCAGCCTGACAGTTGCTAATTTTGTGAACGTTGAAAACAAAAGAGTCATAATCGCAAAAAAATAAAAAAGAGTCGGGGCTGAACACGGCCTGACAGCAGTTTTAAAATTTGCGTTAAGGTGTGTTTACATAATGCCTGGTGCAGGCTGTGCAAGGTCCACAAGCCAACTTGTTTCGTGTCCAAAAAATTGAGAAAAACAAATGTAGTACGTGTTTTTGCAGAATATATGCAAATGTGAAATGACAACATAAGTGTAGACAGTAATGTATTGATGAATACTAAACTTTTGTGCCCTTTTCATGTCACATCTATATATCCTTCCATAGATTTTTTCCCACAGACCAAAGAAACAAAACATCCCAGCTCCGACTTTTCCCCGTGACTCGTCCCACATGACATGACCACAAACCTCGGCCGGATCTCCAGGCTCCCTGCGGACTTGTCGCACGCCGCCGGCGGCCGGCCCGCAGGCTAGGAGGGAAGCCGTTTTTCCGGCAGCGTGCCATGGTCATGCCATCCGGCAGAGCCGTGCCCGGCGGCGCATGACCGGTACGCATGTGAGCGGCGTGCATGCGCCCCGTAACTCCCTTCCTTCTAGACTAGTTCTGGGACAGGTAGCCAAAAGATGCAGATCTGGAATTCTGGGATCTGGGTCGTCCTTGGTCACCGGTTTCCGCGGAGGTACAGTAGTGAGGTGTTTGCTTCAGAATTGAAGCCAGGACTGTTGGTGGTTGGGTGAAGGGTGCACTGATCTGCTCCCTTTTTTGCCTTCCGTTTGCTCGCTGGCTGCAGCTGCACTGCTGCAGCCGGCAGCCTCGTGATTCTCAGGAGGCAAGCAAAAGCACAGCACCGATGCACCCGTGACGCAAAGAATCCTACGTACTCTACTTACTTTATTTAACTGGCGTGTGGGCCCCAGTGGAGCGTGGGGCCCTTCGTGCATCGTAATCGTCTTCTACTCCCAGGGAGGCAGTGGGGCTCCCGACGCAAGGGCGGGGCTAGCCGGGACAAGATCACCAGCAATTAACAGATCTGATCTAGTACCACTATGGCTAATTACACGGCAACAAAACCATACTACGTATATGTGTACAGCAATGATGATGCCGGAGGGAGACGGACGGTCGATCCGACTGCTGGTGGTGGTGGTGGTGGTTACCTGAGCAGCTCGACCTGGAGAGCGGGCCCGTCCTTGGTGCGGCGGTGGGAGGTGCCGCCGAAGCCGGTGGTGACGCCGTAGATGTCGCCGCCGTGGGCGATGCAGTCGAGGATCCACTCGCTGCTGGCCTTGACGCGGGGGCGGGCCTCCTCGTCGAGCTCGACGGCGACGCCCGACGCGTCCTTGGCGGCGGCGACGGCGGCCACCTGGCCGACGCGGAGCGTGGAGCCCTCGATCTTCACCACGGGCTGCCGGGCCTGCGCCACCATGCGCTTCACCTCGTCCAGGTGGCTCCCCGCCAGCTCCGCTGCCGCCGCGCCCCAGTTCAGCGGGTCGCTCTCCACGATGGCGCCGTTGCCCGCCATTATGCTGTTCTGTGGTTGGGGCCGCGCGGTGGCAGGAGGACTGGGGGAGGGAGGTGGTGGTGGTGCTGCCGGTGGACTGGAGGAGGAGAAGAGCCGGAGGAGTTGGCGTGCTCTTCTTGGAGGGAAACGGCGGGGGAGGCCGCGCTTAAATAGGTGGCCGGGGCCGGGCACGACGGGTAGGCGGGTTTAGGTGAGGGTGAGCCCAGCAGGTCGCTCGCTGCTCTGTAGTGGGATGGTTGGTGAACGATGGGGTGGATGTGGATCTCAAATTTTTTGTTTCGGCATTAGTAGTTGCCCTTTTAATATGTTTTTTTTTCATTTTTAATTGCCTCCCTCTATCCTCCTGGAATTCTACCTACTCCAGCTCCTCAACTAGTGATCTCTCTCGACAAGAGCCTTCAACTGAGAGGAAGAGAAGAGGTACGCATCGGGGCGGAGGGTGGAGCCTGGACAAACAAATGCCACCAACCCTGAAAACGAAAACCGGGCTACTCACCCAGTGGAAACCGCGGTGGTTGGCGGGGGCAATTATTGCGTGTGCCATTCGTAAGAAAATCACCCGGTTCCGGTTCCGCCGCACCACTTCCCCCTTCCTCTTCCCTTCCGTTCCGTTCTGTCTCTGTGGGCGGCTCGGCCTCAGCCCTCTCAGGCCCTCAGACAGTCACCAATCCGGCTTCGCCTGTAGCTGTAGCTTTTTTGAAACTCTTGTAGCTGTAGCTTGTAGGCAGGCTGTAGCTGTAGCTGGGCTGGCAACCCCACCCGCCGTGGGATATGTTTTAATCCGTTCCGGCAGTTGGGCTGTCTGGCCTCCTCCGACTCCGACTCTCCGAGGTTCCAAGACTCAAGAGCCCTGACCACGCTAAGGACAGGTGGCGGCGACAGGCGCTGCGGTTTTTGTTTATCGTCCACCGATCCGGTGCCAGTTCCACGCCTGCTGAGTGCTGGCCGTGTCTGCCAGCAACAGCCAGGAAGACGGGCCGTCGTGCACGGGCGCCGTCGGCTCCCGAGGTCGTCCCATGTGGGAGAACGCGAGCAGGAACGGACACAGCTCGATCATCACCGTCAGAAACCTGGGAAGCAACAACGTTATCCAGACAAATTTCCGGTCAGCATTCCTTTCTGTTCTTTGTTTGCATGGGACGGCTGCAGGCGTTACAAAAACCTGGGGTGCAAACCGCGGGACAATTTTCGTCACACCGTACAAATGCGGCTATATGTTTAGCTTAGTCGTTAGCCCGTTACGGATAGAGCATCTCCGAGAGAAGAACTAAAAATATATGTTAAATTCTATTATTTAGTCATTTTGTAAAATAAAAATACCTAAAAAAGTGGAGTACTGCAATAGTCTATCTAAAATCCCTTCTTTATATTTAAAATAGAAGCATACCCCGGCGTTGCTACGGGAATTGCGGATTAGTTGATTGAGAGTGGTACGATGACGTGAACAACAAAATGCATGTATCTTGCTGACGTGGACATTACAATTGCATGTGCTAGTGGATTTTAATTGTATATGATAGCGTATTGCCTAGTTGGACAGCTTGCATGTTGAGATAAATAGCTAGTGTAGTTTTACTTTATAAGAGTATAAGATCAGCCATGTCATCACTTTCTCCGTGATATTAGATCGAACGCTGCACCATGACACCTTCCTTCGCACGACACGGGAGCCGTTACAGAAACCATCACACAGCATGAGAGCCCGCCGTGGTCACCTCTAGCCTCTAGGCGGCTACCCAGGGCTAATCTACGGAAGGAAAATGGTGGTCGTGACTCGTGACACACGCTTTCAGAGGATCCACGGAAGGCAAAGCCAAGTCTTGATGAGAACATGCAGTGCGAGTGTTGGACGTCGTACTTGGCAACTACACGGACGAGGGAAGGGCGACACAAAGTGAATGTCACCGCACGAGGCAGGCACGTGCATGCCCGGACGGGGAAGGCTCGGGCGCCGGAAGGGTCATCCACGAGCAGGAATAGACACGGGAGAGGTGAATGGCGAACGGCTGCGGCTTGCTTTCTTTAGCAAGCAAGAAGTCTGGAATAGATCATTTGTTATTTTAGAACACAAAATAGAATATATGATGAAGCACTGTTTCTTCTAAATTTTTTTTTGCCTTCACTATACAATAGCTCTTCTCTTGAAGTTGCTCTTAAGGGTTTATTTGAATGAACTAAGGCTAGTTGTTAGTTGGACTACAAATTGGCTTAAATTTGCTAACGTTAGCTCATCCACGCCTGCTGAGTGCTGACCGTGTCAGCAAGGAAGACAGGCCGTGCACGGCCGCACGGGCGCCGTCCGCTCCCGAGGTCGTCCCATGTGGGAGAACATGAGCAAGAACGGACAGAGCTCGATCATCACCGTCAGAAACCTGGGAAGCAACAACGTTGTCCTGACAAATTTCCGGTCATCATTCCTTTCTATTCTTTCTTTGTACTATGGGATGGCGGCACGCGTTAGAAAAAAACCTGTGGTCCAAACCGTGGGACAATTTTGATCTCACCGTACAGATGCGGCTATATGTTTAGCTTAGCTGTTAGCCCGATGCTACCTAGGTGTTGTTTGATGAGCTAGCGCTAGTTATTAGATAGGACTAAAAATTAGCTCAAATTAGTTAAGATTAGCTAGCTAGTTGGATAATTTAATTAGACCTCTTGTTTGGATGTATTAGAGTTACTTTTAGCTAGCTAACAATTAACAGGACCTAAGATCAACTCCAATAGACTCTCTATATCCTTCTTAATTGTTAGGAGTAGAGATTTTGATGAAAAAAAATACCCTCCAGTTTTTAATTGGATATCCAAATATAGCTATTATATATTTCGGATTTCTCTCTAGCAAACAAATAAAAAGCAAGAATAGTTTTATAGAGTGCACACAAGATATAGAAAAAGCTGTTACAGGATGAAAAGATATGGAAAATGACTTTTATTCAAATAGCTCTCTAAATGTTGATTTAGAGAGGGAGTTTAAGAAAGATTCTTAGAAATGTTCATGACATTTTCCCTTAGTTAGCTATTGGTACTCCAGTTTCTGTACCTTAAAATATAAGTCACGAGGTTTACTTTCTTTAATTTCAAAAACTTGCAATTGCTGAAAAAGGGCATTAAGAAATGTATACGACATATATCCCTTTTTGTTCATTCTATGTATGTTGTACTTGTACTCACAGGAATTGTTATATTAATGTCATATGACATTTATCTGCTACTTTAGTTTATATACTAGAAAATTCTAGCGCGGCGTTGCCGCGCTTGTCCACGATATTCCCTGTTTACACTAACATTCGTATTTTTTAACCATTATTCAGTGGAATTTTAGAATATAAAATATATGGCTTTACCAAGAATAGTATCGTAATATTGATACATGTAAGGTTCACCTTATCTAATATATTTGTTTCAATAAAAAAACTTAAAAAGATACAAACTTGTATTTTTCTATTTCTTGTAGAATTGAGACGTCTATTTGTTAATGGTATTTAGAGGACCCTAGTGATTTTGAGTCAAGAGGTATACTTGCCCATGTCGAGTGGGTGAAGGTAAAGCAAAATTTGTGCCATTTTGCGTTGACATATTAATATTTGGAGCTAATTTGTTTCTATTCGATGTTATATGGTTATCTTGTTGATGTTGTTAATCCGAATGACATAAAGACGAAGATGATGAATTGCGAAGGGTCTATTGACATTTTGAGCAGAGCAGATTATAGCATAGAGGCGAAGCAAAGCTTTTTTTGGGAAATGGAAAATATCTGTCATCGTCTTTGAATTGTATTGACTAATTGGTAATATTGCTATATCAGTTTCATCATTTTATAAATTATTTTTTGCACTCTCATATAAGTTTTTAACGTGCGAAACTTTTAGCCATGTGTAATTAATCGGCGATCAATTCCATGCTTAATAGCAATAAAATAAAAAAACATACAACAAACATTTTGGAAAGGTAATGAAAATGTTACTAATGCGCAGAGTTTGTTTTTATGATTCCATGAGCACAAGAACCATCTAAATCGAAGCTACCGAGTGCAAGAACCGTCTAAATCGAAGCTACCGATAAAAAGATATTGATTTTTGAAGTTTAAGTTTTATTAAATTTAAAATATTGTATTAAATAATCATATTAAACTACTTTTAAAAATGTTGTTGCAAAAACTTGGTTTATAAATTATGATGCCACCAAAAACATATGACACCAGCAGCTATTTTTGGTTAAGCCATGAGTCCATGACTCCGTAAACAGCAGATTCATATAAGAGAAAGAGAGGGGTTAAACCGCAAAAGCGCGCGCACTATTCTACGCACTCGGTTCGCAGACCGTGGACCATCCAGGCGAGGAGAGAGCGGTCCACTGTGAATCATGTCCACCGAGGTTTGTTGCTGGTATATGTGTATTTCTAATGTATTGTTGGATTTATTTTCCTAAAGGGAAACGTCCGTATTGTGTATGCATGTCGTCATATGACGTCATCAAGCTAATAAGCAACAAGGCAGAGGATGCTCCCGGCCTCCTCGCCGGTGATTGCTCTGTGCCGTGGTTGCGCGGCCGCGCGCTCGCTTGTGCGGGTGCGTGCGCCAGGGAGTGGCGCAGGGCCGCCAGTGGTCTGCCTCGGCAGTATCCGGGGCCGGTCGTCGCCGGAGCTGCTGGCAGCGGCGGCGCCATGGGCGGGAATGGGGAGAGCTCAATTTTGGAGTCGCGTACGCGCAACGGTGTGAGCGGGTGCGAGCGAGACAGAGGAGGGTCATGCGAGCGAGGATAGCCAGGGCGTGGCCGCGCCCCCGTGCCCCCGCGGCCACCGCACCCATGCGCTGCCGCCGGCCAGCCAGCACAGCGTTGCGAGCGACGGGAGGAGCGGAGGGACGAGCAGGACTACAGGAGGAGGCGGAACCCATGTGCCGCTGCTAGTCAGCCAGCACAGCTTTGCGAGCGACGGGAGGAGCGGAGGGACGAGCAGGACTGCAGGAGGGGGCGGAGCATGCGGAAGGGACGAGCGGGGTTCTCGACGGTTCTCGACCGCCCGTGCGTGGCGGGAGACCCGAACCGATTCGCATCGAACGGCCCATATTACGAGTTGGCTTGATCCAACGGCTGGTAGGTTAACGGGCGACGTGGGTATCGTGCCCGCCCAGAGCTTCTCCTGCAGATTCGTTATGAGAAGATATCTGAAATATTTCACAAGGTTTAGTCTAAAAGTGTTGCCTGTATTATGTCAAACTTGTAGTTAGTGACTGAGACACGTATCATCCCTCTTTTATGCATTCTACAACACTCGATTCTCATCGACTACAACTTTCCCAAGTTCCTTTTTGAAACGAGACAACTTTCCCAAAATAAAAACAACACTTTTCAGAAAAGCAAAAGCTGTCAAATTTCTTACCTTTGTTTTGACCGAAAATCCGTGCACACTCTTCTTCTCCGCTACCCCCTCTATCCCAAATTATAATGCATCTCAAGAATCTTGAAGAGTCAAAAGATCTCAAGTTTGACCAAATTTATATGATAAGATAATAATATTTATGACACCAATTAAGTATCATTAGATTCTTCATTAATTATATTTTCATAGTATACTTATTTGATGTTATAAATTTTTGTAATTTTCTCTATAATTTTGATCAAACTTAAGATGTTTTGACTCTCCAAGATTCTTGGAATGCCTTATAATTTGGAACGGAGAGAGTAAGCACCAAGTGAACATTTCAGATTTGGATCGGGGTTTGCATTGGGTTGTTAGCCTTGTGGTGATAGCATAGGGCGTTATGGGCAGATATTTTTTTTCGAAAATGGAAGCTTTATTAATTTTAAGAATATTACACCAAGGTGATACAACATCTTGAAATCCTCCCGGCCTCGGCCTAAAAGGCACACAGCCCAAAGCAAGAAACAAAAAGAGAAAACAAAACCGAAGCACCCTAATGACTTTCAATCCCTAGACTAGACCGCCACCCATGTGTAAAGAACGACTTTTTTTAGGTCCGTATGCAGATTGACTTACTGCTTGCCTGATAGAGTGAACGATTTGGTACCTGTGGTAATGCTGTAAAGTCGATATCTCACCCATGAATATAAGGCTGTGGCTAGCATCTAACCACAAAAAAGAGAAAGTGTCTCCCCTTAGCAAATACGCACGCTACCTTAAATCCATCCATGCGCGATTTGTGTACCTGAACTAGAGTTGTTTCCGCCGCCGTTCACGTCGAATAACTTAATGAGGTTGATCCCACAGCCGCACTATCACGAGGACAAAATACCGTCACAGTTGCATTGCCATCCATGACTCATATCGACAGTAAAAATGATATAGTTTTACATCTCAAAAACTGTAACAACCCAGAAATTTCCAAGAAACAAAAATCACAACTACAAAATTTTTCTAAAATAACCTATGTTTGGTGAGGTGTCATGTAGGAAACCTACCCTAGTGTTGACGGTCCTTAAGTATCAATTATAACTATCAAATAAATAGAGAAAATGATCCAAATGAAACCAACACCTAGACTTAGGGTTTTATCTGACAGAATTCCACGAGTTTTGCTGTTTATCTATTTCTGCAGGGGGTTATCAGGAAATACGGAAGAAAGGCCCACATGTCGGATTAATGACGGGATATTAACCGAACACGTAATTATCTTACATCTAGAAGAGTCCAGAAGCCACGAGAACGAACGGGAGGCGTAACAGAGCCGGGGACAGGGCGCCCGCCCTAGTCCCTAGGGCGCCCGCCCTGCTGGCTCAGCCAATCAGGCTCCGCCTCGAGGATTATGCTTCACCGACCTAGAGGATCAAGGAAAACCGCACGATCAATGTCGGTTTGATCCAACGGCCCAGATTCATCCGAAAGGGCTATATAAGCAAGACCCCTGACCCTGGAGGAGAGGCCATCGTCTCATACTTCAAACCCTAATTCAGGAGGAGAGCCTCTGATCAAGCCCTAGAGCCACCACATCAACTAGATCTCTAGTTAGCATAGCTACATAGGATTAGAACTAGAAGGAGTCAATCTTCGATTGGTTCCCGGATCTGTCAAGAGGATTCTTGGTAATTCCTCTATTGTTCTTCAATTGTTCATCATTGTTCTTCAATATTATGAATATGACTTTGTTCTATTTCAATATATTGGTTATGACTTTGCTCTACTTGATTATATTTGCAATTATATTGTTCTTAGTTTATCATAGTTATATGCTTGGCTTAGTTAGATTGGAATTATATACATGCCTAGGATCGTATAGCGTTTATCCATGTGTACAGTGGGTGAATGATAACTATTGTGTAGACGTGGTGTCTATACCGTATTTATCTGCGATTGCACCCTATATGCCGGATTGTGGGGTAGTTCGCGATAGTGACAGCTTCGTTGATTCTTATATAGTCCCCCTCTCGTGTATAGGGCAGGCAGAGCAACACTATTACAGGGGAGTGATTGCTATGTTCTTCATCTTCCTTGCTAATATTCACTATGCATGGATATAGTCTTTTCTCACCATGATTGCCAAGTATAATTGCACTAACTATGATATGCTAGACTTTATAGTTAATAATAACTTAGGGAATATCTTTGTAGTTCATCCTAATTCCATGCTAATGACTTGCTAGAATATCTGTTGAGGTGCTTATCATTATTATATGTGGCTAGCTGATCAGATTAATTATCTTTGTCACCATTATCACTTTACCTTTACTTAATGTGACATTTATACCTGTATAAAGAGATTGATAAATACTCTCGGTTATACATGCAATGATGTGTACTCAGTTCCATATTCTCATTCCATTATCAACCATGATACTTAGAAATCCCTTCCCAGTGGTAAAAATATAAATAACGATACCTGGAGTACTTCCCGGTTAAAATGCTACATCGGTATTAATCTGTGCGCTTGCAGATCCCTTTTATTATTTATCTTGATGAGCAAATGCATATTTCAATACTGCGTCTCTCATGTCATGCTGGGGATGACAACTTGGCTTAAGTGGCATGAGGGATAGGTTTGGCATTTTTGGCGCCGTTATCAGAATTAGAAAACTAAGTCTACTTTTGGTAGTGACGTTAAGAATGCCCAACAAGCATTTTTGGCGCCGTTGCCGGGGAAGGTTGATTACTAAGTAGGAATGAATACGGAACTTTGAGTCATCATTTGCATCACTAATCTGATCGAGCTTATCAATTCTCTTATACAGTTTTACCCCTGTATTTTCCATTTTGATTATTTATTGTAGGGTGATGCATGAATAGAAGACATCTTCCAGACAACTTTGTTGACGATCCCGAAGCCTTATTCAGAAGAACAAGAGCCAAGCTCAAGAAGACATCGTCAACGCTTCAGCACAAAGCTTCATCCAAATCCGAAGACCGCCGAAGTTTCATCCGGAATTTGTCGACTGAATTCGAAGCCATGGCAAACAAGTCGATCCGCGAGTTCTCAGCTCCCACTACGGACAACATCCGCACTGGACCTGCTGGGGAGATCGACCGCAACTTCGAGCTCAAGCCTGGGCTCATCAACATGGTGCAAGCTAACCAGTTCTGTGGGAAGCCACATGAAGACGCTAGTGCTCATCTTCAACACTTCCTGAAGATCTGCAGCACTTTCACCATGGCTGAAGTCCCCAGAGACGCCATACTACTTCGCCTTTTCCCATTCTCACTGTTGGGGAGAGCGAAGCAGTGGTTCTACGCTACAAAGGAGAAGAACACTACGTGGGCACTCTGCTCCACGAACTTTCTGGCCAAATTCTTTCCCATGAGCAAGACCAATGCTCTCCGTGGGAAGATTACAAGTTTTCAGCAACAACATGATGAATCCGTTCCAGAAGCATGGGAGCATTTCCAAGACTACATCCTAGAATGTCCCCATCATGGAATGGAAAGCTGGCTACTGATGCAGACATTTTATCATGGGCTCATTAACAGTGCCCGTGAAACCATGGATGCTGCAGCTGGAGGAGCATTCCTATCACTCACCATACCTCAAGCCACAGCTCTTGTGGAGAAGATGGCATCCAACCAAGGTTGGAATGAAGAAAGAACTCAGACATGCAAGAGAGGTGGAGGTATGCACCAGCTCAAGGAAGTAGACATGCTGTCTGCCAAGCTAGACCTACTCATGAAGAAGCTCGATGATCGAGCTGGAGAAAAGAAAGAAGTCATGCACGTCTACGACTCCCACATGACTTGTGAGGAGTGTGGAGGTACTGGACACTCGGGCAATCACTGTCCTGAGTTGCTGGAGGACGTGAACTACATCAACAACAACAACAACAACTACAACCGTCCTCATCAGAATCAAGGTTGGAATCAACAGAGGCCTAACTACTCAGGTAATTACCAAGGTAACAATTCTTTCAATAATAATAATAATTATCCACCTTTGAGAGAGTTAGTATCCAACCAAGGAAAGCTAATGGATAACCTGTCTAAGAAATTGGCATCTAATGATAAAATACTAGAAAATATAAATAATAGAATGGATAATTTCTCTACTGCCATCAAGAACCAGATTAGCTTTAATAAAATGATTGAATCTCAGTTGAATCAAATAGCTGCTGCTGTTCCTGCTACTAACCCCGGTATACCATCACAACCGGAAGGACTAGAATCTGCAAATCTTGTAGACATGTTTGATGCAGGAGATTACTGGAGTAACCCTATCGTGGAAGTAAGTACTGACCGTCTGCCGGTCAAGAGAGGCGATCCAGGACGCCCCGTCATCCCGATCTCCATCGGCATGCGAGACTTCCCAGAAGCACTCTGTGACTTTGGCTCCAGCGTCAACATCATGCCCAGGGTACTATATGAAAAACTCTTTTCACAACCATTATTAGAAACAACCATGTGTTTGCAGCTTGCAGATAGGACACTGAGTTTTCCGAGAGGAATATTGAAGAACATCTGTGTCCGAGTGGGTTCCTCGTACGCTCCAGCAGACTTCGTAGTGATAGAGACCGGTTCTGATGAGAGGGCTCCCGTCATCCTAGGGAGACCATTCCTGAACACCGCGGGAGCTGTCATCTATACTAGTACTGCCAAGATCAGTTTCTACATCAAGGGGAGGAAGGAAACGTTTTCCTTCAAGAACAAGACCGCACAAATCCCAGAGCAACCCCAATATGAACCAAGAAAGAGGACCAACAGGAGGAACAAGAGCAAGAAGCAAGTATGGACCGAGACAGCTAAGATGGTCACTGCCGTGCACAAAGGTCAAGATCGCCAACTCAAGTCACCGTTCTTGCCTAAGAAGGACGACCCAGGTATGCCAAGCATTTATTGCTCCATTAATGGGTCCCACTTCTACAAGACACTTTGCGACACTGGGTCGGGCGTCAACATAATGGCCAAGGTCACCTATGAACTTCTGTTCGGAACCATGCCCTTAAACCCAACATATATTCAGCTCCAGATGGCAGATCAGACATTCCGACAGGTCGAAGGTACAGTAACTGACGTCCCTGTCAAGATAGACGATCACTTTGTCCATACAGACTTTCAGGTTATTGACATGGGAGAAGATGAATATGATCCACCCATCATCCTTGGAAGACCATTCCTAAGTACTGTCAAAGCAATCATTTACATTGGAACTAGAGAAGTCCACATGCACTTCCCCTCTGAGAAGGTACGTCTTTACTTTACTGACCCTAACTATGTATTTGAAGAATCCAAGCAGGTCAGGACAAGAAGAAGGCGGCGTAACCACAATCAGAAGCAACAGGTCATCAAGGACGGATGGGCAGATTATGAAGGAGAAGTGGTAAGATCTGAAGACATACCACTCAACCAACACTGTCCTGAGGAGACCAAAGCACCGAGACAGGTATGGAAAGAAAAGACAGTTGTACATGAAGAGGAGGCGCCGCCGGAACCACCGACTACGCCATCCACCAAGTCATAGGACGACTGAACGAATAAGAGTCCCGTTCGGAGGACTTAAAAACACCGAACGCCTTGCCAAGAGGTAACTTGGTAGTTATCCTTTCCTTTTAATTATTTACTTTATCTTAAATAGTTTGCTTAGTTAATCATATTCATACTATCTTAAAAAGAAAATAAAAATGTTAAAAACCCTAAAGCCCCATGTGAGTATGCGAGTGGCATAAAACCCATAAGTACATTCACTGTGGTGGCATAAAAAAAATATATATATATATATAATAAATACATAAATATTTTCTTCTGCTTTATAAAAGAAAAAAAACAATATAAAAAAAATCAAGGAGGCTCAGCATGATAAAGGCTAGATATTTATGCTAACACTTAATCAGTTTCACAAAGCTTTGTTGTCTATTTGAGCTTCACAGAATTCAAGGAGACTAGCAGACAGAGGACATTCTAATCGCTGTCAGGGTGCTGCCGACTTTCAAATACACCTCCGCCATCTGCTAGCTACATCAGAAGAGATTATGTCAAGATCCAGCTTGGGGGAGAGCACCCCCATTATCTTGCTAAGTATTTCTATCTTTATCTTTATATTTATATATACTTCTACACTATAAAAATAAAAATATACATAACTATGAAAAAAAACCAAATAAAGATTTTGTGCTTATATATATATACCTATATCTTTTGCTTAGTGTGTTTTAATAAATAAATAAAGTGGCTATGCTAAACTGAATCTAGATAATAATAAAACTCTAGCATGGATATGATGAATAGTTGCTTTGCCTAACTTTCAAATTTGAAGTCCTCTCTCTAAGTTTAGACATAACTGTTATCATTTAAAGCTTGCTCTAAACCTGAACTTGTGGGAAGAGAACTTGATCTAAAGTCTAAGTTGTTAACGGATATGATATGGGAAGGTTGAGCTGCTGTTTATCTATTCCTAGAGATGCTAGAATTCTGGAGAATTTTATCTTTGAAAATCTTAAAATGCTACATGATGAGTTCCTATATGATGAGAGTTTAAGTTCCTACCACAGCCATACATACATGCTTGCTAGACTTTAAGCCATACCTTTACTTTTTACTGCTTATGAGCATTGAGTGTAGTCAAGCTGTGTAGACCCTTAGGAGCTTGTCATGCGGTTAAAATCAAGATTCACTTGCACGATCACTCATACATGCTGCTTCTACTCCGAAAGTACGCATCCACATATATCCACTCATTCTCATCTCCAGATCCTCATAAAATTATTCTACTCCTAATCCAAGAGAGAATAGCCAAAAATATTTTCCCATTCTTGTTATCCCCTGTAAAATAAATGCTCAAGCTATTTTGGTTACTACCACTTGCTATATTGTTCTAAGGAGATGAGTGCTCTATACGAGGAAATAAAAAGGGGCAAGTGCCCGGAACCTCGAAAAGAAAAAGATACGAGGAAATAAAAAGGAACAAGTGCTCGGAACCTCGATGAAAAAAAAAGAAAAAGTGTGAGAAGAGAGGTAAAAATGGACAAGTGTCCGACAGTAGAATTAGGGGTACAAGATACCCACCTGAGAGGAAAAAAAAGAAAATATAGAGCACCTCATTATCCTCAAGAGCTTTAAAAGCAAGAAAGGTACGTATCCCCTCAAAAAGAGCAAAAGTAGAATTAGACTTTCATCATTGTTATCATCACTACCACCATACACCATTTATTCGCCACACATGCACATCTTGATTTGACTTATTGGCTTGTTTCTCTGGATCCATGGTTTGACTATGCAATAAATGTCTTGTAAGTATGTATACTTTATCTCCCACCGATGAGCTCCAGATATCAAAAGCCTTATTAGAATAGGATGAGAGAGAAGGCAATGTCACTCTGCCTTATACCACAAATACTACATACTTTGCTTTGAGAGAAGGCAGACACCATTACTGCCTTGGTAAGGATCCAGAAATACCACAAAAGAGAGACCGGAGAGAGTCATACAAGGAATCTCTGAGTTTTATTTGAAAATCTGCAAAAAACTCCAAGAGCTATAGCTAATCAAGAATAAGAGACATGGCGCTTGACTAGACTGTTCTATCTTTTAACCGCTCAAGACAAAGGTGACGGTTGCAAGCCCCATGGTGAAAGGTATAATGAGTAAGTTTTAAGTCTTGACAGTTTACTTTAACTCAGAGATGAGACTCTATTTGAAAGCATGTGTACCGTTAAAATTCAAAGGCATTTCAGCAACTACTGAGTCTCTCCTTGCTCAGGGACGAGCAAGAGGTAAGCTTGGGGGAGTTTGTTGACGGTCCTTAAGTATCAATTATAACTATCAAATAAATAGAGAAAAGGATCCAAATGAAACCAACACCTAGACTTAGGGTTTTATCTGACAGAATTCCACGAGTTTTGCTATTTATCTATTTCTGCAGGGGGTTATCAGGAAATACGGAAGAAAGGCCCACATGTCGGATTAATGACGGGATATTAACCGAACACGTAATTATCTTACATCTAGAAGAGTCCAGAAGCCACGAGAACGAATGGGAGGCGTAACAGAGCCGGGGACAGGGCGCCCGCCCTAGTCCCTAGGGCGCCCGCCCTGCTGGCTCAGCCAATCAGGCTCCACCTCGAGGATTATGCTCCACCGACCTAGAGGATCAAGGAAAACCGCACGATCAATGTCGGTTTGATCCAACGGCCCAGATTCATCCGAAAGGGCTATATAAGCAAGGCCCCTGACCCTGGAGGAGAGGCCCTCGTCTCATACTTCAAACCCTAATTCAGGAGGAGAGCCTCTGATCAAGCCCTAGAGCCACCACATCAACTAGATCTCTAGTTAGCATAGCTACATAGGATTAGAACTAGAAGGAGTCAATCTTCGATTGGTTCCCGGATCTGTCAAGAGGATTCTTGGTAATTCCTCTATTGTTCTTCAATTGTTCATCATTGTTCTTCAATATTATGAATATGACTTTGTTCTATTTCAATATATTGGTTATGACTTTGCTCTACTTGATTATATTTGCAATTATATTGTTCTTAGTTTATCATAGTTATATGCTTGGCTTAGTTAGATTGGAATTATATACATGCCTAGGATCGTATAGCGTTTATCCATGTGTACAGTGGGTGAATGATAACTATTGTGTAGACGTGGTGTCTATACCGTATTTATCTGCGATTGCACCCTATATGCCGGATTGTGGGGTAGTTCGCGATAGTGACAGCTTCGTTGATTCTTATATAGTCCCCCTCTCGTGTATAGGGCAGGCAGAGCAACACTATTACAGGGGAGTGATTGCTATGTTCTTCATCTTCCTTGCTAATATTCACTATGCATGGATATAGTCTTTTCTCACCATGATTGCCAAGTATAATTGCACTAACTATGATATGCTAGACTTTATAGTTAATAATAACTTAGGGAATATCTTTGTAGTTCATCCTAATTCCATGCTAATGACTTGCTAGAATATCTGTTGAGGTGCTTATCATTATTATATGTGGCTAGCTGATCAGATTAATTATCTTTGTCACCATTATCACTTTACCTTTACTTAATGTGACATTTATACCTGTATAAAGAGATTGATAAATACTCTCGGTTATACATGCAATGATGTGTACTCAGTTCCATATTCTCATTCCATTATCAACCATGATACTTAGAAATCCCTTCCCAGTGGTAAAAATATAAATAACGATACCTGTAATACTTCCCGGTTAAAATGCTACATCAGTATTAATCTGTGCGCTTGCAGACCCCTTTTATTATTTATCTTGATGAGCAAATGCATATTTCAATACCGCGTCTCTCATGTCATGCTGGGGATGACAACTTGGCTTAAGTGGCATGAGGGATAGGTTTGGCATTTTTGGCGCCGTTATCAGAATTAGAAAACTAAGTCTACTTTTGGTAGTGACGTTAAGAATGCCCAACACCTAGTTGCACAAGTAGCACCTAGTCTAGTTAATTACATTTTGCATTTAATTATATATTCATGAGTTGCTTCTTATGTTCTTTGTTTTGTTAAATAAAAATAGTCATATTTATTTAATGAATTGCTTAAATTAAATGAATATGTAATTATAACCTTGGAAAATAGTTGGAAACCAAAAATATATTTAGTAGGTCCCATTATGTTATATAAGTGGAGGCAATATATATATATTTGTTTATATACACATGCCTTGGCATAATGGGAACAAAGGAGAGATGAATAGAAAAGCTATTTAATTAAATAAGAAAACCTCTTTCCCACCTAACTACTCTAGCCCAGCTACTTGAATCAGCCTGGCCCGGCCTGCTTCACGCCACGGCCTCGCGCGCACACGCGCTCACCGCGCGATGGGCCGGCCCAGCAGAGCCATGCGGCCGTCGGCCCGCGAAGCTGCCCGCTACGTGACAGTGGGCGCCGCGTCTTCTTCTCTCTCACTCACTGACGGGCGGGACCCGCTATCGTCACCCACCTCCCGCTTGCCTTCCCCTGCCTCGCCCGAACGGAAAACAGAGCCGGGGGCAGGGACACGAAAACGGCGAGGGGAGATTCCCCCTGTCCCCTGCCGGTCGCCTTGCACACCAAGCTACCATGCCCCGCTCCGCAAGTACCATGCCACCGCTCGCACGCCCCACTTATCTCCCACACATCACACGTGCGAGGTCGCCATGGCCGTGGGCGCACTGCCACGGCCTGGCACTGCCCCACCCACCTGCGATTCCCGAAATTGGCATCGCCAATTCAAACCCCACCACTCCAATCGCCCTAAACCCTGGCCAAGGCCCCTAGATTGCCTCCACGTGGCTCGACCCCTTCCATCACCGTCCACTGAGCGCCATGGACGCTCCTCCTCTATAAAACGGCGACATCCGGTGTCCTAGCCCCTCCAATTACGCTCGCTGCCGCCTTGGTGGCACACAGCCCACACCACACCACTGGAGGAAAAGAAAAGGGGGAAGAAGAGGAGGAGAAGAGGGAAGGAGCCGGGAACACGAGCCGCCGCCGTTCGGGACGTCGGAGACGAAGGCGACGCCAGAATTCATCTTCTTCGCCACGGGACTGCACTGCACGGCTTCATGGCTACTCGACATCAACTCGCCCTGCACCGATATCCTTTCGCCATCGCCACCTACGGTGAGCTCACCATCTCACCTCGCCCGCCGCCGGTTGAGCTTGACATGGAACCGCCTCACCGGTCAGCACCGTGGATCATCTAGGCAAAATCTGCGACCCTCACGCTTTGATCGCACGCTTACGCACACATGGTGTGCACACTCGTTGGCCTGGCCGAGCCACAGAGGCTTGGAATTGGCCGCGGCACGCCAATGCACAGCACGTAGTCGCCATGGTCGGATCAAGTCATGGCGAAGTCTCGCTCTTGATATGCTAGGCAATAGAGGAAGGAAGAAGAGGCGTACAAGGTCACGTACACGCTCGCACTCATGTACCAGAACCAAGCACCGCGGTACCGAGCGCCAGGAGTGCGGGAACGCACCACCGCGAGCACGTCTAGAGCGCGCTCGCCATGGCTAGCGCGCGGCCATGGCGAGGTCGTTCCTTCCGAATCAGGCTAGTAGAGAAGAAGGGGAGGAGCTAGATCAATTTGCCCTAGGAAGGGACACGCTGTGCGCGGCAAGGAGGGGGAAGAGAGCCACCGAGGGAGCCGCTCGCGACCACCATGCCGTCGGCAGCGTGCTCGGGAGCGCGGTTGAGAAGCAGGGGAGGAAGAGGTGCTGCGGCCACGCTGGTCCATGCACCCGGTGCACCATGGACTGAGAGGGGAGAAGGAAGAGTGGACGCGGTCCACCGTGGATCGCATTCGAAACCCATGGACCAAGCCTGCCGGTTTACCATGAGCCAAGTGCACGAGCCCGCAACCCGTTTGAAATCCATATAGGTGACATGGCAACACCAGAGCTCGCCACATGGCAGGCCTAGCCCGGCCCAGTCCGACCCAAATCCGGCCCAGCCTAGGCCCAATCGAGCCCGGTCGCGGCCCGATCAACGTTGACCGTTGAAAGTCCTATGTTTGGTGTTGGTAATTAGTGACAATGCCTAAGTACTAATCCTATACCTAAGTTGTATGTAGCATATGAGGATTAGTACATTCCAAGGTTGGTGGCAAGATGGACATGGTGATCATGATGGCCACATTTGGATTTGGATGCAACCCTACGTGATCAAGGCAAAGGTATATGCTTAAGGGTTGTGTTTTAGTAACCAAGACACCTAGTGGGTGTGGTTACATTATAGGATAGATAGCCGTACTATAAAGAGGGGAATGACGCGGCTATTGAACTCCTAAGTGCCTCTAGGTGTGCATTTCATGTCATATGCATTTGGATAGAACTAATAACGCCTCGAAAAATGATTGTGAAAATGCTAACACACATGCACATGGTGATGGTCACTTGCTGATGTTAGCACGTTTGCGAAGGCAGTGGAGTTTAAGCGGTAGAGAGGGTTTGGGGTCCTCTCTCCCTCCCGCCGAGCCTGCGAGGCAGGATTCAGGCGTTTTCGAGGAATTGAAACGCCTATTTTCCACTACGCCGGAAGTCGGAAATCAAACGAAAAAGAAACGGAGGCGAACGGAGGTCACAGTGGTGACCGGACGCTGGACCGGACGCGGTCTCTATTTGACCGGACGCGTCCGGTCAGCGTTCAGCGTCTGCGCGTATTTTAGTTGGTTGATCGGACGCGTAGCGCGTCCGGTCACAGTCGACCGGACGCGTCCGGTCGTTCAGGGAGCTTACTGGACTCCAACCGGACGCTGGCACTGTGGCGTCCGGTCAGTTCTCCAGCGTGTCCGGTCGCTGTTTCGTTGTGCGCTGCTCAGGCTTGACCAGCGCGTCCAGTCAGTTACGGGACCGGCGCGTCCAGTCGTGACCAGCGCGTCCGGTCGTTGCGACCAGCGCGTCCGGTCGGTGTTTCAAAAAAGAGCCGTTGCGCGATCGGCGTGTCCGGTCCACGCGACCAGCGCGTCCGGTCAGCGCGACTGCGGCTGTTTAAGTTCCTAACGGCTATATTCGAAGGGGTACGTCTATAAATACTCGTTGGCCGGCTCAAGGCTCTCTCTCTTGGACTTTTGACATACTTGTGAGCACTTTGAGCTAAGCAACTCCCCTCCCACTCATCTCTCTTGCATCTTTGCATATTCAAAGTGAGATTGAGTGATCCAAGTGCATTTGCATTGTGAGATTGCATCTAGTTGGCACTTGGTGGTTGATTTGCTACGGGATTCTTATTTCTCTTGGTGGTTGCCGCCACCTACACGGCTTGGAGCAGCTTGGAGGCGGTGGCAAGAGTTGGTGATTGTTCTTGGCCACCTCCGGTGATTGTGAGGGGTTTGTGCCTACCTAGGCGAAGCGCCAAAGGCAACATTAGTAAATTGCTCGTGTCATTGCAACCTTTTGCCATTTGGTAGGTTCTTGTGGCGCCTTTTGAGAGGCTCGGTGTGAGACCGATTAGCCACTGAACCACGTGGTGAAGAGGGACACAACGGGGACTAGCGTGCCGGCAAGCACGTGAACCTCGGGATAAATCTTTGTGTCATCATTCTTATTGTGATTGATCGATCCCGGTGGTTGTGTATTGTGGAATTCATCTCTTGATCATATTGTTTGGTTGGCTCAATTCTTCGCCCCTCGGTGAAACTCTCCTAACTCAACTCCGCATTACTTTCTTAGTTATCTTTGCTAGCTAGTTAGCTTTGCTAGAGTAGCTCTTTTGTATAGCTTACTAGTTGTTGTTGTAGTTACCTTCTCGGTTTGACTTGTGCGGTTGAGTGCCATTATACTAGAATTGAGAATTGGATAGGTGGCTTGCAAACACCCCGTAGGCTAAGCAAAACTCGCATCTCGCTATTTGTTGTATTGATAAACTTGTTTAGCTTGTCTTTGTAGAAAATTTTAAAAGGCTATTCACCCCCCTCTAGCCATCAAGACCTTTCAAGTGGTATCGGAGCCGTGGTCACCGTTTGTAAGGCTTAACAACCTCGGTGTAAGATGGCTCAAGTTGTGTTCAACCATGTCGGGGGCAAGCCTCCATTCTTTGATGGTGTCTCATCTTTTGATAATTGGAAAAGAAAGATGAAGCAATATCTTGGCTCTATTAATGAGAAGGTTTGGGAGGTGACACATCATGATTATGCTATCATTGATCCCGACAACCTCACCAACAATGACCGCATCAATAACCAATGCAACACTATGGCTCTCAACACTCTCTACAATAGGATTGATGCAAAGGTCTTTGAGCAAATCAAGGATCATGAGATGGCAAGTGAAGTGTGGACAGGATTAGAGGAAACATATGAGGGCACTTCAACGGTAAAGAGTGCCAAGCTCTATATGCTCAAGGACAAGTTTGCAAGTTTCAAGATGAAGGATGATGAGTCCATACCGGAGATGTTCTATAGGCTTCAAGTCATAGTCACCGATCTCAAGAGCCTAGGAGAGGATGTCAAGGACAAGGATTTCTCACACAAGTTCTTGATGAACTTACCTAAGAAGTTTGCTATCTTGAGGAAGATAATCCAAAGAGAGGGTTTGGACAAGGTGACTCCAAACCAAGTGCTTGGAGATATCATGACCGATGCTCAATATGATGATGATGAAGATGAAGATGAGAAGAAGGAGATCAAGGTCAAGCAAGAGAAGCCCATTGCATTCAAGGCTTCATCTTCTAAGGGCAAGAGCAAGGTGGAGAGCGATGATGATGATCCATTCGACGATGAAACCATGGCCCTCCTAGTGCACAAGATGGGGAGGTTCATGAAGAAGAAAGGATATGGTGCAAGAAAGAGAAGGGACTTCATGAAGGCAAAGGAGATGCTTTGCTACAATTGCAATAGCCCCGATCATGTAGTGGCAAAGTGTCCCTATGAAGACAAAAGATATCATGATGAGGAGTTGAAGTTGAAGAAGAACAAGAAGGACAAGAAGAATAAGAAAGAGAAGAAGAGCTTCACTATCAACAAGAAGAAGGGTGGTGGCTATGTGGTCACTTGGGATAGTGATAACTCCGATAGTGATGATGATAGCTCTAGTGATGATGAGAGGACCACTCGGTGAGCCATTGCAAGCATCGCCCTCTCCAACAAGCCATCCATCTTTGACACTACATCGACATGCCTTATGGCCAAGCCTACCAAGGTAAAATATGATGATAGTGATGATGATTCTTGTGCTAGTGATGGTTGTAGGAGTGATGATGAGGAGGATGAGGACTACTCCAAGGATGATCTATTGGGCATAATAGATCAAATGAGCAAGGGCTACAAGAGGACAACCAAGAAGTGCAAAATCTTGGAGCAAGAGCTCATTGCCAAGAGCAATGAAAATGATGCCTTGATGGAAGAGCTTGTTGCTCTCAAAAAGAGTAAGGAGTGCAAAGGAATTGAACAAGAGCTCAAAGCTCTTAGGAAATTCTTTGATGAGCTAGAGGCCTCTCGTGAGTGTCTAAAGGAAGACCATGAGGACCTTGAAGTTGCTCACACTAGGCTTAAGGAAGCCCACTCCTCTCTACTTGAGCTCATCAAGGAAAAGGACCTCAAGTTGGAGAAGTTCATGAAGGAAGCTAAGGAGGAGCAAGTGATTGTCACTTGTGATATTGGACTAACATGTGATATTATTGATGATTCTTTATTTGTTGGTCCTACTAATGCTTCATGTAGCTCATCATCGTCCACCACAACCAACTCTACATCTACTACTAGTGATTTATCACTTGTGGTTGAGAATGAGACTCTCAAGAGAGAGGTGGATGATCTCACTCACGCATTAGGCAATGCCGATGGTGGGGATGCCTGCTTGCTAAAATGCTTGGATAGCCAAAGGTTCTCTCTTAACAAAGAGGGTTTGGGCTATACTCCCAAGAAGGGCAAGGCGGCTTTTGCTACTCCAAAGTCTCGCTTTGTGAAGAGCAATGGTCGTTATTGCAATAGATGCAAGCAAGTTGGGCATCTAGAGATTAATTGTAATAAAATGAACAAGAACAACAACAAGTTTCATGCTAAAATGGATTACATTCCTTTTGATTCTTGTTATGTACTTACCAAGGGTGAGAAAGGTGTGCATGCTAGGTTTGTTGGTACACCAATTGTGGGTCCAAAGAAGAAGGCCATTTGGGTACCAAAGAGCTTAGTTACTAACCTCCAAGGACCCAAACAAGTATGGGTACCTAAGAAATATTAATTTATTTTGTAGGTAAATTACAAGGCCAGAGGAAGGCATTGGGTGCTTGATAGTGGGTGCTCTCAACATATGACCGGTGATTCAAGAATGTTCAACTCTCTCAAATCAAATGATAGTGGCATTGATAGTATCACATTTGGTGACAATAGCAAGGGTGATGTGAAGGCTCTTGGAAGGATTGCAATCTCAAATGATCATAGCATTTCCAATGTGCTCTTAGTTGAAAAGTTGAACTTTAATCTTCTCTCGGTTGCTCAATTGTGTGATCTCGGTTTCAAGTGCATATTTGGTGTTGATGATGTGGAGATAGTTAGTGTTGATGGCTCCAATTTGATCTTCAAGGGTTTTAGATATGAGAATCTATACTTGGTTGATTTCAATGCTAGTGACACTCAACTTTCAACATGCTTGCTCACCAAATCAAGTATGGGTTGGTTATGGCATAGAAGACTTGGTCATGTTGGCATGAAGCAATTGAACAAGTTAGTGAAGCATGACTTAGTTAGAGGCTTGAAGGATGTCACATTTGAGAAGGATAAGCTATGTAGTGCATGTCAAGCCGGAAAGCAAGTGGGCAACACTCATCCATTGAAGAGCATCATGAGTACCTCTAAGGCATTTGAGTTGTTGCACATGGATCTATTTGGGTCAACTACATACACAAGCATTGGTGGTAACAAGTATGGTTTTGTGATTGTGGATGATTTCACTAGATACACATGGGTATTCTTTCTTGGGGACAAGAGTGATGTATTTGACATATTCAAGAAGTTCATCAAGAGAGTGCAAAATGAATTTGAGACCACAATCAAGAAAGTGAGAAGTGACAATGGAAGTGAGTTTAGAAATACAAGAATTGATGAGCTATGTGATGAGCTTGGAATCAAACATCAATTTTCGGCCAAGTATACACCTCAATCAAATGGCTTAGTTGAGAGGAAGAATAGAACCTTGATTGATATGGCAAGATCAATGTTGAATGAGTATAATGTGAGTCATTCATTTTGGGCCGAAGCAATCAACACGGCTTGCTTCTATAGCAATCGCCTCTATTGCCACAAGTTTCTAGAGAAGACACCATATGAGATCTTAAATGGAAGAAAGCCCAACATTGCATACTTTCGGGTATTTTGTTGCAAATGCTACATCTTGAAGAAGGGCACTAGATTGAGCAAGTTTGAGAAGAAATGTGATGAAAGATTCTTACTTGGTTACTCCACTACTAGCAAAGCTTATAGAGTTTGGAATTTGGCTAGTGGTTCACTTGAGGAAGTTCATGATGTTGAGTTTGATGAAACAAATGGCTCTCAAGATGAGGAAAATAACTTGGATGATGTGAGAGGAACTCAATTGACCAATGCTATGAAAGAAATGGATATTGGTGATATTAGGCCAAAGCAAGTAATTGATGTGGATGACAACAAAGTTCAAGTGCTCCAAAGTCCAATTACACAAGCTAGTGGGTCTCTAATGCAAAATCAAGCTAGTACATCTTCTCAAGTGCAACAAGATCAACAAGTGGCTAGTTCATCATCTCCAACTCATGATCAACATCAACATCCAAGCAATCAAGTCCAAGTGCTTCAACCAACTAACATTGCAAGAGACCATCCATTGGATTCCATCATTGGTGACATACAAAGGGGAGTTCAAACTAGATCAAGATTGGCATCGTTTTGTGCTCACTCTTCTTTTGTGTCAATGGAAGAACCTAAGGACATTGATAAAGCATTGAGAGATCCGGATTGGGTAAATGCAATGCATGAAGAGCTCAACAACTTCAAGAGAAATGAAGTATGAGAACTAGTTGAGAGGCCTAAAGATCACAATGTCATTGGAACAAGATGGGTCTTTCGCAACAAGCAAGATCAAGATGGAATAGTAGTAAGAAACAAAGCAAGACTAGTGGCTCAAGGTTACACACAAATAGAGGGTCTTGACTTTGGTGAAACTTATGCCCCGGTTGCAAGATTAGAAGCAATTAGGATCTTACTTGCCTATGCTTGTGCTCATAATATCAAGCTATATCAAATGGATGTGAAGAGTGCATTTCTAAATGGGTACATTCAAGAAGAGGTGTATGTGGAGCAACCTCCCGGTTTTGAAGATGACAAGAAACCCAACCATGTGTACAAGTTAAGGAAAGCTTTGTATGGATTGAAGCAAGCACCAAGAGCATGGTATGAAAGATTAAGGGACTTCTTGCTAACTAAAGGATTTGTCATGGGCAAAGTGGATACTACTCTATTCACCAAGAAGATTGGGAAAGACTTGTTTGTGTTGCAAATATATGTTGATGATATCATCTTCGGTTCAACCAATCAAGACTATTGTGATGAGTTTGGGAAAATAATGGCAAAGGAATTTGAAATATCAATGATCGGTGAACTTAGTTTCTTTCTTGGACTTCAAATCAAACAAATGAAGGAAGGAACATTTGTGAGCCAAACCAAGTACATCAAAGATATGCTCAAGAAGTTTGGCATGGAAGATGCAAAGGGCATTACAACCCCAATGGGCACTAGTGGAAGTTTGGATAGTGACAAGAGTGGCAACATGGTGGATCAAAAGCTATATAGATCAATGATTAGTAGCCTACTCTATGTGACGGCATCAAGGCCCGATGTGATGTTTAGTGTATGCATGTGTGCAAGATTTCAAGCCTCACCAAGAGAAAGTCATTTGAAGGCAACAAAGAGAATATTAAGGTATTTGAAGCATACACAAGATGTTGGATTATGGTATCCCAAAGGTGCAAGCTTTGAGCTAGTTGGATATTCGGATTCCGACTATGCCGGTGACAAAGTGGAGAGAAAGAGCACTTCCGGGACTTGTCAATTGTTGGGAAGATCACTTGTCTCATGGTCATCCAAGAAGCAAAATAGTATTGCACTATCTACCGCCGAAGCCGAATACATCGCTGCGGGTAGTTGTTGTGCACAAATCTTGTGGATGAA
Source organism: Saccharum hybrid cultivar R570 (assembly GCA_038087645.1). Classification (NCBI taxonomy): domain Eukaryota; kingdom Viridiplantae; phylum Streptophyta; class Magnoliopsida; order Poales; family Poaceae; genus Saccharum; species Saccharum hybrid cultivar. Next base: position 8,738,833 of record JAQSUU010000198.1, read on the forward strand.
GGCAACATTGAAGGATTTTGGAATCAATTTCAAGAATGTGCCATTGCTATGTGACAATGAAAGTGCCGTGAAGCTAACCAACAATCCGGTTCAACATCAAAGAACAAAGCATATTGATGTTCGTCATCATTTTATTAGAGATCATCAACAAAAGGGTGACATTGCTATTGAGAGTGTGGGCACCGAAGATCAACTAGCCGATCTATTCACCAAGCCACTTGATGAGAAAAGATTTCACAAGCTAAAGAATGAGTTGAACATAATTGACTTCTCCAACATGAGTTGATGCACCCCAATGTTATGACATGCCTCTCCTTCGAGCCCCAAGGTACAATTGGTTGACATGTCATACATTCTATGCTAAGGACTTGTTTAGTGCATCTAGTCATAATTTCTTATGTTCTAGGCTCATTCATGAAAATAAAATGAATTTAAAGTTTATATGGTGCCACTATTGTTTCCATGACTTGTATGATCTAGTGGTAGCATATAACTTGTTTAAGTAGCTTGTGATCCTAAGTGTTTAATCTAGATCACTTGTCTAAATATTTGCTTCAACATGGTGCATGATAACCCTTCTAGTGAGGTGTGAAGAAGCTTGCCCTTGGATCAAACCGAAGCATTTTATTTATGCAAGCAATCTAGGTTGAATCACAAACTTGATCCTCACCCCAAAATTCAACATGATAATCTATCTAAAATTGGTCCCTTGTGGTCATTGGTGCCAAAGGGGGAGAAAATATTGTTCACAAAGATAGAACTCAAAGGGGAAGAAGCACAAAGGGGGAGAAAATGTTGTTCACAAAGGAGAAAACCTAAAGGGGAGAATTGATAAAAGAAGGGGATCAACTAGAATTTTGAGCACACAAGTAGGGGGAGCAAGCTCTTAAACATGAATGTTGCATTTTCCTGTGCACTTCATATGTATGATGCATAGTTATGCATTTCTTTTTCTCCGATACTTTGCTTGTGTGGTGACTTGATAGTATAATTTGAATGGTGTATTGAAGTACTAGCATGAATAGGAAGTAGTTAGATCTCTCTTGCTTCATGTTTTTCAAAGTGGTACTAGAACCTTGCTTATAATGTTGATCTCACGAGGTTTCTAGTTATGTTTGTGCTTTTCCAAGTGGTATCTAACTACATAAGGTGCTAAGATGGTGTTTATCGCTACTCCGATGGTATCACGCTTCAAAGGTCTATAATCTAAAACACTTAGCACCTATTGATAGTCAATGCTCCTAATCTTTCCTATCTAACATGTATGCTTCCAAAATCCAAACATATAGCATACATGTAGGGGGAGCCATTGCTATCAATTTGAATTCATGATCACTTGTCCATACTTCTTACACATGGTAATATACTTGGACAATGTGACATGGGTTCAATCAAAATTTTATCATAATATCTTTGTGAAAGGGTTGTCACCAATTACCAACAAGGGGGAGATTGAAAGTCCTATGTTTGGTGTTGGTAATTAGTGACAATGCCTAAGTACTAATCCTATGCCTAAGTTGTATGTAGCATATGAGGATTAGTACATTCCAAGGTTGGTGGCAAGATGGACATGGTGATCATGATGGCCACACTTGGATTTGGATGCAACCCTACGTGATCAAGGCAAAGGTATATGCTTAAGGGTTGTGTTTTAGTAACCAAGACACCTAGTGGGTGTGGTTACATTATAGGATAGATAGCCGTACTATAAAGAGGGGAATGATGTGGCTATTGAACTCCTAAGTGCCTCTAGGTGTGCATTTCATGTCATATGCATTTGGATAGAACTAATAACGCCTCGAAAAATGATTGTGAAAATGCTAACACACATGCACATGGTGATGGTCACTTGGTGATGTTAGCACGTTTGCGAAGGCGGTGGAGTTTAAGCGGTAGAGAGGGTTTGGGGTCCTCTCTCCAAACGGAAAAGAAACGCCTATTTTCCACTACGCCGGAAGTCAGAAATCAAACGGAAAAGAAACGGAGGCGAACGGAGGTCACAGTGGTGACCGGACGCTGGACCGGACGCGGTCTCTATTTGACCGGACGCGTCTGGTCAGCGTTCAGCGTCTGCGCGTATTTCAGTTGGTTGATCGGACGCGCAGCGCGTCCGGTCACAGTCGACCGGACGCGTCCGGTCGTTCAGGGAGCTTACTGGACTCCAACCGGACGCTGGCACTGTGGCGTCCGGTCAGTTCTCCAGCGTGTTCGGTCGCTGTTTCGTTGTGCGCTGCTCAGGCTTGACCAGCGCGTCCGATCAGTTACGGGACCGGCGCGTCCGGTCGTGACCAGCGCGTCCGGTCGTTGCGACCAGCGCGTCCGGTCGGTGTTTCGAAAAAGAGCCGTTGCGCGATCGGCGCGTCCGGTCCACGCGACCAGCACGTCCGGTCAGCGCGACTGCGGCTGTTTAAGTTCCTAACGGCTATATTCGAAGGGGTACGTCTATAAATACTCATTGGCCGGCTCAAGGCTCTCTCTCTTGGACTTTTGACATACTTGTGAGCACTTTGAGCTAAGCAACTCCCCTCCCACTCATCTCTCTTGCATCTTTGCATATTCGAAGTGAGATTGAGTGATCCAAGTGCATTTACATTGTGAGATTGCATCTAGTTGGCACTTGGTGGTTGATTTGCTGCGGGATTCTTATTTCTCTTGGTGGTTGCCACCACCTAGACGGCTTGGAGCAGCTTGGAGGCAGTGGCAAGAGTTGGTGATTGTTCTTGGCCACCTCCGGTGATTGTGAGGGGTTTGTGCCTACCTAGGCGAAGCGCCAAAGGCAACATTAGTAAATTGCTCGTGTCATTGCAACCTTTTGCCATTTGGTAGGTTCTTGTGGCGCCTTTTGAGAGGCTCGGTGTGAGACCGATTAGCCACCAAACCACGTAGTGAAGAGGGACACAATGGGGACTAGCGTGCCGGCAAGCACGAGAACCTCGGGATAAATCTTTGTGTCATCATTCTTATTGTGATTGATCGATCCCGGTGGTTGTGTATTGTGGAATTCATCTCTTGATCATATTGTTTGGTTGGCTCAATTCTTCGCCCCTCGGTGAAACTCTCCTAACTCAACTCCGCATTACTTTCTTAGTTATCTTTGCTAGCTAGTTAGCTTTGCTAGAGTAGCTCTTTTGTATAGCTTACTAGTTGTTGTTGTAGTTACCTTCTCGGTTTGACTTATGCGGTTGAGTGCCATTATACTAGAATTGAGAATTGGATAGGTGGCTTGCAAACACCCCGTAGGCTAAGCAAAACTCGCATCTCGCTATTTGTTGTATTGATAAACTTGTTTAGCTTGTCTTTGTAGAAAATTTTAAAAGGCTATTCACCCCCCTCTAGCCATCAAGACCTTTCAACCGTTGACCTGGTGTAAGGTCCAAAAGGCTAGAGGGGGGGTGAATAGCCTATTTAAAATTCTACAAGCTTCACTAAACAACCACGTTAGTATAAAAGATGGCTAAGCTAATTCTAGCACTAGCTCAACTATACTATGCAAGCCACCTATACAATTCTAGTGAAGCAAGGCTATGATCTCTAATACACACCAACAAGACTAAGTCACTAAGCTACTTACTCCTATGTGATAAAAGCTACACTAAGCAAACTACACTAGGAATAGTACAAGAAAGTAAAGAGCAATTGACTTGATTCTTATACCAACGATGTAGAGAAGTAATGCACTTGAAGAATCAATCACAATAATCAACCACAAGAGAAATCCTTGGCAAAGAGATGACACAAGATTTTTTACCGAGGTTCACTTGCTTCCCGGCAAGCTACTCCTCGTTGTGGCGATGCACCCACTTGTCAGTTCGTGAGCTAATCGACTATCAAGAGTCGAGCCCTCGGCGGGCGCCGCACAACCGCACACAAGATGGGGATCCTCCAAGCCACGAGCTCCACTAGAGTATCCAATTTGCGAACTCCCGCGGGGAAGGATCAAGAACCCCTTACAACACTTGGTGAGGGCTCCAACAATCTCCAATTGCGAGCTCAATCACCTCCGCTGCTCCAAGCCGTCTACCGTGTCGGGAAACACGGAAGAGTAACAAGAAATCCGCAGCAACTCGAAGATCAAGTGCCTCTAGAATGCAACTCTCAAGCAATGCACTTGAATCTCACTCAATCTCACTCAGGATGTGCAACTATGCAAAGAGATGAGTGGAGGGGTTGTTCTCTAGCTCAAAGGATGTCTCTAGGTCTCAAAATGTGCAAGAGTTGCCCTCAAACCCCGGACATCTTCTATTTATAGCGAAGGGGTACGCAGCTAGCCGTTACCGAATGACACAGTTAAAATCGTGCTGACCGGACGCTCCGGTCAGGGTGACCGGACACGTCCGGTCACTACAGGACAAGCGAAAACAGTGCGCATCAGAACTAGCCGTTGCCGTGACCAGACGCACTCAACCGTTTGACCGAACGCGACAGTGCCAGCATCCGGTCGCGTTCCAGTAAGCTCCCGTCGAGACCGGACGCGTCCGATCGCACGTGACCGGACGCACCGCGCGTCCGATCGGCACTCCGCTACTCTCTGCCCCTCTGGACGTCTGACCGGACGCTCCGGTTCCGTGAGGGACCGGACGCGCCGTTGCGCGCTCTTCTTCTACGTACAGGTGAACTGACCAGACGCGCTGGTCAGGCCAGACCAGCGTCCGGTCAGAAACCCTAGCTAGCAGCACCGAGTTGAACTGACCGGACGCGTCCGGTTAAACCGGGACCGCGTTCGGTGCAGCGTCCGATCGCCGTTTTTCAGTGAAAAACAATTTGGACTTTCGCCACCTTTTCTAGACTCCGGCGTAATAGAAAATAGGCATTTCATTTCCTCGAAAACGCCTGAATCCCGTGCTCGCAAGCTCGGCGGGAGGGAGAGCGAACCCCAAACCCCTTACTACCGCTCAAACATCACCGCCTTCGCAAATGTGCTAACACCACCAAGTGTACACCATCAATGTGCATGTGTGTTAGCATTTCTCAAACATTTTTCAAGGCGTTATGTTAGCTCTCAACTAGATCCTAATGCATATGCTCAAGACATTGATCTAGTGGCACTTGATTCCCGAGCTAACCGTGATTGCCCCTCTTGATAGTCGGCTATGTATCCTAAACCCGGTCAATCACTTCTCTACTCATCTTAGACTGGCAAAAGGAAAATCCTATGGTTATACTTTTGCCTTGCGCTCTTAGATCCTTCTCTTCCACTTGATCATCATGTCCATCATATTATGTGCGTCTCCACCATGATCTTGCTCATCATTTCATGCACCAAATCATGTGGTCTTGTGGCCATCTCTCCATGCCATTTCCACCTCCATCACATGTTGCTTATGCCTAGCTTAATCACACTTGATACAATAGCATTAGCAACTTGGTGTCATTAATTACCAAAACCAAACTTGGGCTTTCAATCTCCCCCTTTTTGGTAATTGATGACAACCATCACAAAGATATGAAATGAAATCAATTTTCAATTTTGATAGTATTAGCTCCCCCTACATATGTGCTTCCATGAGTTTGGTTCAATTGTGCACATATGTATGGATTAGAATTTTGGGAGAGTTACTACTATCAAATTGATGCTAAGGTATATAGAATGGACCTTTGAAGTGTGATACCAATCGGAGTTGCCTTTACATACCATCCTTAGCATCGATGTAGCTAGATACCACTTGTAATTCATCACTTGTAAAGATCACAAACACTAAAGTACCCCGTGAGATCAATATTATAAGCAAAGGTGTCTAGATACCACTTGTAAAGCTACTCACAACAAATCATCATTCAAGTTCTAATTCTAGCAATCACCATACAAACATGAATATGAATTTAAGCTTTGCAATGCAACAATTCATCATGTTAACGCACATACAAATGCAACAAATAATTCATGAGCTTGCTCCCCCTACTTGTGTTCTCAATTTTTAATTGATCCCTTTCCAATGTCATTCTCTCCCCCTTTGCAACTTAACTTTTTATCTTTGTGACTTTTCTCTCCCCCTTTGTCAACAATCACCAAAAAGATGCCAATTTTAGTGAGAGTTAAGTCAATTAATATGAGGGAGTCCAAATTATGGTTCAATCTAGATCACTTGCCTAGAATATGTAATTCGGTTTGATCCAAGGACAAGCTTCTTCACACCTCATAAAGTATAAGGGTTATCTTGACTATGTTGAATTACACATCATGAGCTCATTTTCTAGATTCAACACTAGGTTTACAAGCCCACAAACATGTCATATGCTACCACTAGATCAATCAAAACATAGAAGCAATAGTGGTACCATATATACATTAAACTCATTTGATTTTCATGAATGAGCCTATTTGTCATGCAAATATGTCTATATGTTCTAAACATGTCCTTAGCAAAGTATGGATGATATGCCAAACAACTTTACCTTGCTATGTCAGAGGAGAGGCATGTCATATAAGAATGTGGGAGTGCACTCATTTCAAGTTGGAGAAGTCAAGTATGTTCAATTCATTCTTCAACTTGTAAAATCTTTTCTCATCAAGTGGCTTTGTGAATATGTCGGCTAGTTGATCTTCGGTGCCAATGCTCTCAATGCTAATATCACCCTTTTGTTGATGGTCTCTTATGAAGTGATGCCTTATGTCAATGTGCTTCGTTCTTGAATGTTGAACCGGATTTTGTGTCATCTTGATTGCACTTTCATTGTCACAAAACAACGGAACATTCTTGAATTTTATTCCAAAGTCATTCAAAGTGGCCTTCATCCAAAGCAATTGTGCACAACAACTACCGGCACTAATGTATTCGGCCTCGGCGGTAGATAGTGCAACACTATTTTGTTTCTTTGATGACCATGAAACAAGAGACCTTCCAAGCAATTGACAAGTGCCACTTGTGCTCATTCTATCAATCTTGCATCCACCATAGTTGGAGTCCGAATATCCAATCAACTCAAAATTAGACCCCTTTGGAAACCATAATCCAACATCATGAGTGCCCTTAAGATATCTCAATATCCTCTTGGTTGCTTTCAAGTGACTTTCTCTAGGTGAAGCTTGATATCTTGCACACTTGCACACACTAAACATCACATCCGGCCTCGAAGCGGTGACATAGAGCAAACTTCCAATCATAGACCGGTATTGCTTTTGATCTACCATGTTGCCACTAGAATCAACACCCAATTGATCATTTGTGCCCATTGGTGTACTCATTTGCTTAGCATCTTGCAATCCAAACTTCTTGATCATGTCCTTGATGTACTTCCCTTGACTTACAAAAGTGCCATTCTTCATTTGCTTGATTTGAAGTCCAAGAAAGTAACTAAGCTCTCCAATCATAGACATCTCAAACTCTTTTGCCATCATATTTCCAAACTCTTCACAAAAATCTTGATTGGTTGATCCAAAGATAATGTCATCCACATAGATTTGCAACACAAACAAGTCATTTCCAAGCTTCTTGGTGAAGAGAGTGGTGTCAACCTTTCCCATCTTGAACCCTTTAGAGAGAAGAAAGTCCCTCAACCTCTCATACCATGCTCTAGGTGCTTGCTTCAAACCATACAATGCCTTCTTTAGCTTGAAAACATGGTTGGGCTTCTTGTCATCTTCAAAACCGGGAGGTTGCTCAACATAAACTTCTTCATTGATGTAGCCATTGAGAAATGCACTCTTGACATCCATTTGATAGAGCTTGATGTTGTGTGCACAAGCATATGCTAATAAGATTCTAATTGCCTCCAATCTTGCAACCGGTGCATATGTCTCTCCAAAGTCAAGACCCTCAAATTGAGTATATCCTTGTGCTACCAATCTTTCTTTGTTTCTCACAACCATACCATCTTGATCTTGCTTGTTTCTAAAGACCCATTTGGTGCCAATTACATTGTAGTTCTTTGGCCTTTCAACAAGTTCCCAAACTTGATTTCTAGTGAAGTTGTTTAGCTCTTCATGCATGGCATTTATCCAATCAGAATCTTTCAAAGCATCTTCTATTTTCTTAGGTTCTTCAAGTGACACAAATGAGTAGTACTCACAAAAGGATGCTAATCTTGATCTAGTTTGAACACCACTTTGAATTTCACCAATGATTTGATCCAATAGATGTTCCCTTGCAATACTAGTAGGTTGGAGTATTGGGAGTTGATTGCTTCCACTTGTTTGACCTTGAACTTGAGTTTTATCATGAGAACCACTAGAGCTTGCTTGATTTGTATCAATTTGCACACTTTGGTTGATCACATGAATATCATTATCATCAACTTGCCTTGGCCTAACATCACCAATGTCTATGTTTCTCATTGCATTTGCCAATTGGTCTCCTCTCACATCATCAAGGTTTTGTGCTTTATTTTGAGATCCTTGGGTTTCATCAAACTCAACATCATGAACTTCTTCCAAGGTGCCATTTGTGAGATTCCAAACTCTATATGCTTTGCTTGTGGTAGAATAGCCAAGTAAGAACCCTTCATCACATTTCTTTTCAAACTTGCTCAATCTAGTGCCTTTCTTGAGAATATAGCATTTGCAACCAAACACTCTAAAGTATGCAATGTTGGGCTTTCTTCCATTCAATAGCTCATATGGTGTCTTCCCAAGCTTCCCATGGCAATAAAGACGGTTGCTACAATAGCAAGCCGTGTTGATAGCTTCACTCCAAAATGAATGACTCACATTGTATTCACTAAGCATTGATCTAGCCATGTCAATCAAAGTTCTATTCTTCCTTTCAACTACACCATTTGATTGAGGAGTGTATGTTGGTGAGAATTGATATCCAATACCGAGATCATCACATAAATCTTCAATTCTTGTGTTCTTGAACTCACTACCATTGTCACTTCTAATCTTCTTGATGGTGATTTCAAACTCATTTTGCACTCTTTTGACAAAAGACTTGAATAGATCATAAACATCACTCTTGTCATAGAGAAAGAACACCCAAGTGTATCTAGTGTAGTCATCAACAATCACAAAACCATACTTGTTGCCACCAATGCTAGTGTATGTAGTTGGCCCAAACAAGTCCATGTGCCTTTGATGTACTCATTTCACTCTTACTAGGATGTGTATTTCCAACTTGTTTGCCGGCTTGACAAGCACTACAAGGTTTATCCTTCTCAAAAGTCACATCTTTCAAGCCTCTAACTAAGTCATGCCTCAAAAGTTTGTTCAATTGTTTCATTCCAACATGACCAAGCCTTCTATGCCATAACCAACCCATACTAGATTTGCTAAGCAAGCATGATGTCAATTGTGTCTCACTATCATTGAAGTCAACCAAGTATAAACTACCATGTCTAAATCCTTTGAATATCAAATTTGATCCATCAACACTTATGACTTCAACATCATCACTACCAAATATGCACTTGAAGCCAAGATCACAAAGTTGTGCCACCGATAAAAGATTGAAATCCAAGCTCTCAACTAGCAACACATTAGATATGCTCATGTCATTTGAGATAGCAATTTTACCAAGCCCCTTGACCTTGCCTTTCTTGTTGTTGCCGAAAGTGATAGCATCAAAACCACCATTTTGACTTGTATCAATTGATTTGAACATACAAGAACCCCAGTCATATGTTGAGTGCACCCACTATCAAGCACCCAATCCCTTCCTCCGGCTTTGTAATTGACCTACAAGATAAGATCAATTCCTTTTAGGTACCCAAACTTGTTTGGGTCCTCCAAGGTTAGTGACCAAGCTCTTTGGTACCCAAATGGCTTTCTTCTTTGAGCCCATCCATGGTGCACCAATGAACTTAGTATGAACACCATTTGTACCCTTGGTAAGTATATAGAAAGAATCAAACTTAATTGAGGATACATTAGCATTGGATTTCTTGTTCATGCAATGTTGCTCTATGTGACCAACTTGCTTGCAACTTTTGCAATAGCTACCATTGTTCTTCACAAAACGAGTCTTGTGAGGAGCAAAAGTGACCTTGCCTTTCTTGGGGTTATAGCCCAATCCCTCTTTGTAGAGAGAAGCTCTTTGGCTACCCAAGCACATAAGCAAGCGGTCTTCACCACCATAAGCCTTGGCTAAGGTGTGATTGAGCTCTTTTACCTCCTTCTTGAGATTTTCATTCTCAACTATTAGTGTGGAGTCACAAGTGAAACCGTCACTACTAGATGAGGATGATGTAGATGAGCTACATGAAGGGTTAGTGGGAGCAACAACAATAGGCTTATGACAATATTCATCAATTATATCAGAAGATATGCCTATGTTGTAAGTTTTAGCTTTCTCAACATTAGTTGGCATGTTTTCACATTTTTCAACTAGAGAGGAATGAGCTTCTTCAAGCTTAGTGTGAGACTTTTGAAGCTTCTTATGGTCTACCTTTAGACTCTCATAAGATGCCCTAAGCTCATCAAGTTCTTGCATAAGGTTTTTCTTTTCCTTAAGCAAGCCCTTGCACTCCTTTCTAGATTCTTTAAAATGTTGAGTGCAATCTTCTAGCATAGTGATTAGTTCATCTTTAGTGAATTCTTCTTCATCACTATCACTATCATGATCACTCTCATCATCGGATGATACCTTAGCGGCCTTAGCCATGAAGCACGATGGAGTGTCGAAGAGGGAGACCTTCTCTTGAATAGCAATGCTAGCATGTCCCTTCTTCTTGCTTTTGTTGTCATCCTCATCATCACTTGAGGAATCATCACTATCCCATGTAGCAACATGAGAATCATTCTTCTTCTTATGAGAGCTCTCCTTCTTTTCTTGCTTCTTCTTTTGCTTCTTCCTTTCCTTCTTGATAGCATCTTCATCATCACTATCATAAGGACACTTTGCAATGAGATGGTCCTTGCTATGACATCTAAAGCATCTCGTGGTATGCTCATTCTTCTTGGATGAGTTCTTTCTTCTTCTTGCACGAAAGCCTTTCTTCTTCATGAACTTGCCAAATTGCTTGACAAAGAGAGCCATCTTCTCATCAATGTCATCACTATCGCAAGAGCTTGAGTCTTCATCACTTGATGATTCAATCTTGGATTTGCTCTTGGATGTGGTGGCTTTGAATGCCACACTCCTCTTCTTCTCATCATCCTTCTTCTCATTTTTCTTCTTCTTCTTCTTGACCAACTCATCCTTCTCATCATCTTCTCTATATGAATCATCGGTCATTACTTCTTGAAATATTTGTTGAGGAGTTGAATCCTTCAATGTAGTCCTCACTAGTACGGTGATCAATGTATCAAACCTCTTGGGCAAGCTTCTCAAGAACTTCATAGAGAATTGGTTGTCCTTGACTTCCTCACCAAGTGCCTTGAGCTCATTGACAATGACTTGCAATCTATGAAACATCTCCGGTACACTCTCATCATCTTGCATCTTAAAGCTTGAAAATTTTTCTTGCAAGATATATGCTTTAGTGGTCTTTGTGCCTTCGGTGCCCTCAAATGTTTCTTCTAGCTTGGCCCAAGCATCATGTGCAACTTCTATGTTCTTTACTTGCTCAAATGTCTTATCATCTAATGCCTCATGAAGAGCACTAATGGCAATATCATTGCATTGAAGCTTCTTCTCCTCCACCGGTGTAGGTGCTTCCGGATTAGCAACTTCAAATTTTGTTTTGGTGACCTTCCACACTTCTCTATTGATTGACTTGAGGTGTGCGGTCATCTTAACCTTCCAATATGCATAATTTGTGCCATCAAAGTGAGGTGCCTTCTTGGTGTTGTTGATGTGCAAACTTAATTGAGCCATTTCTTTTTCACCGTAGGTTGTTAAGCCTCAAATAAACGGTGCCTCGGCTCCGATACCACTTGTAAGGTCCAAAAGGCTAGAGGGGGGTGAATAGCCTATTTAAAATTCTACAAGCTTCACTAAACAACCACATTAGTATAAAAGATGGCTAAGCTAATTCTAGCACTAGCTCAACTATACTATGCAAGCCACCTATACAATTCTAGTGAAGCAAGGCTATGATCTCTAATATACACCAACAAGACTAGGTCACTAAGCTACTTACTCCTATGTGATAAAAGCTACACTAAGCAAACTACACTAGGAATAGTACAAGAAAGTAAAGAGCAAGTGACTTGATTCTTATACCAATGATGTAGAGAAGTAATGCACTTGAAGAATCAATCACAATAATCAACCACAAGAGAAATCCTCGGCAAAGAGATGACACAAGATTTTTTACCGAGGTTCACTTGCTTCCCGGCAAGCTACTCCTCGTTGTGGCGATGCACCCACTTGTCAGTTCGTGAGCTAATCGACTATCAAGAGTCGAGCCCTCGGCGGGCGCCGCACAACCGCACACAAGATGGGGATCCTCCAAGCCACGAGCTCCACTAGAGTATCCAATTTACGAACTCCCGCGGGGAAGGATCAAGAACCCCTTACAACACTTGGTGAGGGCTCCAACAATCTCCAATTGCGAGCTCAATCACCTCCGCTGCTCCAAGCCGCCTACCGTGTCGGGAAACACGGAAGAGTAACAAGAAATCCGCAGCAACTCGAAGACCAAGTGCCTCTAGAATGCAACTCTCAAGCAATGCACTTGAATCTCACTCAATCTCACTCAGGATGTGCAACTATGCAAAGAGATGAGTAGAGGGGTTGTTCTCTAGCTCAAAGGATGTCTCTAGGTCTCAAAATGTGCAAGAGTTGCCCTCAAACCCCGGACATCTTCTATTTATAGCGAAGGGGTACGCAGCTAGCCATTACCGGATGACACAGTTAAAATCGCGCTGACCGGACGCTCCGGTCAGGGTGACCGGACGCGTCCGGTCACTACAGGACAAGCGAAAACAGTGCGCGTCAGAACTAGCCGTTGCCGTGACCGGACGCACTCAACCGTTTGACCGAACGCAACAGTGCCAGCGTCCGGTCGCGTTCCAGTAAGCTCCCGTCGAGACCGGACGCGTCCGATCGCACGTGACCGGACGCACCGCGCGTCCGATCGGTACTCCGCTGCTCTCTGCCCCTCTGGACATCTGACCAGACGCTCCGGTTCCGTGAGGGACCGGACACGCCGTTGCGCGCTCTTCTTCTACGCACAGGTGAACTGACCAGACGCGCTGGTCAGGCCAGACCAGCGTCCGGTCAGAAACCCTAGCTAGCAGCACCGAGTTGAACTGACCGGACGCGTCCGGTTAAACCGGGACCGCGTCCGGTGCAGTGTCCGATCGCCGTTTTTCAGTGAAAAACAATTTGGACTTTCGCCACCTTTTCTTGACTCCGGCGCAATAGAAAATAGGCATTTCATTTCCTCGAAAACGCCTGAATCCCGTGCTCGCAAGCTCGGCGGGAGGGAGAGCGAACCCCAAACCCCTTACTACCGCTCAAACACCACCGCCTTCGCAAATGTGCTAACACCACCAAGTGTACACCATCAATGTGCATGTGTGTTAGCATTTCACAAACATTTTTCAAGGCGTTATGTTAGCTCTCAACTAGATCCTAATGCATATGCTCAAGACATTGATCTAGTGGCACTTGATTCCCGAGCTAACCGTGATTGCCCCTCTTGATAGTCGGCTATGTATCCTAAACCCGGTCAATCACTTCTCTACTCATCTTAGACCGGCAAAAGGAAAATCCTATGGTTATACTTTTGCCTTGCGCTCTTAGATCCTTCTCTTCCACTTGATCATCATGTCCATCATATTATGTGCGTCTCCACCATGATCTTGCTCATCATTTCATGCACCAAATCATGTGGTCTTGTGGCCATCTCTCCATGCCATTTCCACCTCCATCACATGTTGCTTATGCCTAGCTTAATCACACTTGATACAATAGCATTAGCAACTTGGTGTCATTAATTACCAAAACCAAACTTGGGCTTTCACCTGGACCCACATGTCAGTGACTCACTCTGTTCCAGCCAATCAGACGCTGCCACGTGTCACTGCCTGGATTTTTCAGTTCTTTTTCTTTTTCAAAAATTCATTTAATCTTTGAAAATTCATGACTAATTCATTTTAACTCATAAAAATACCAAACCACTTTCTAAAATTTTCTAAAAATGAGCTCTACGTCTTAGGCTTGTGTTTGAGTGCATTTGGATCTTTTGAATTTCTATTGCTTCTTTGTGCACCTCTATAGGAGTCGTTAATGCGACTCTACGTTACGTTTAACAGAGCCGGAGGACCTGTCGACTAAGGAGTGCCACCCCGACTACAGCGAGGACTTAGGTGACAACCTGCCAGGTGCCACGCCCCACCCACTTCCGTAGAACCTATTACGCATGCAAATATAGAACTACTAGCGCTTTACTTTTTGTGCAATGTTATGATGATAGGCTGCATGGTAGATGCTTTACTTTAAGCCCTTTACCTTGTTGAAACCTTACTCCTGCTCACCCTGTTGTTAGGCTAGATGCTCGCATGTTACATATTACTGCTTTTACTCTTACTCGCATTATATCTGTGATGTGATGCCGGTGTGTGAGAGGCGTATATGTATAAGGCACGTAGTGCCGAGAACTTGGTAAACCTGATAAAAGAACTGGGGAGATCTTGGCGTGCGTCTTGGGTGAGTGGTGAGGGTTGAGTTGATCGGACAGGATCCTACGACGAGTCTTTGGGGCAAGTCTTGCTGGAGGGGGTGCGACCTGGGCATCCCTCATGAGAGTTACCTGTGGCGGGTATATTGTGAGGTGAACTGGGGTGTTGGTTATCCCTGGTGGAGGTGCTGTCGTGGCACAGGGAAGACGGTGTTTTCCCTTTGAGAAGATATCCTGTCTGGTCCCCCTAAGGACTGGTATGTCTTGAGAACCGGAACCATGGGACCTTCGTGCACACCACTCGCTCCCGATGGGCGGGAGACGATTACCCGACTGACTAGGGTGGCACCACTACTACTAGGTTGGAAGGTGATAGTGTAGGGAGGTACGGGCATGGGGACCCACACCCTCCTAAGACAGCGTAGTGACCTTGGGGGTCCGGTACTATGTCTCATAGTCTCAGCGTTTCGGTGGACACCGGGGTGGCCCAGGGCTGAGTGGTAGGGTGGTACTGTACCGGTTGGGAGGCAGTCAGAATCAGCCTAGATGAGCCGGATCGTCGAGGATGGCGATCTTATGGATTATCAGGTGTACACACTCTGCAAGTTGATCGATCTATACATATAGCCGCGTCCGCGGATATGGACATTCCCATGACCTACGCTTCACTTGATTAGAGAGAGGAGTCCTTTCTACCTTTCCCCCGGGTTTTGTGTTGGATTCCGGCTTTGGCCGTTGAGGCGAGATCTGAGCGGGAGTCAATCTCGTCGCCTAGAGAGAGAGAGAGAGTGAGATGAGATGTGTGGTGTGTGATGGGATCCGGGTAAAAGGTGTGAATAAGATGGGTTAAAAACTGATGAATATCTTATTATTAAAATATTAACTACTTGCATAGGAAACCCACAGCCTAAATAGGTCTCTTTCTACTTCTCTCAATGCATTCCACTTTTCACAAAGCCTTGCAAGCATAGGGTGGGCGATGCGTGGCCAGTACAAAGTGTACTGATAGATTTTTGACAGGTTCTGAGCCTGAGTACGACTACGAGGGCGATGATTGGGAGGACTAGAGGGTCTGTTCTACGCTCGAGCTGGTTCCAGGAGATCGTTTTCCACTGCTATCTACGTTAGATGCTGTTCCGGACGCTTGTGTGAGTGTGTTCCACCCTGCGAGGCGAAGACAATAATTTATGTAAAACTCTCTATTGTACTTTGATATTCGTGCATGACTTTTTATATCACTGAGATTTGGGTAAATTGACGGAATGTTTCATCATTTTACACTTTGTTTCTGTGGATTTCCCGTCGTGGAAATCAAGGACATTTCAAAAACACAGTCAACATACCTCGAAATAAAAGAAAATGTGTATATCATGAACATATGTTATCAAATAACAAGTTCCACATGTACTTAGAGTATTTCTCTACAAAACATAAGATTTTGGAGAAGAAGGAGCTAGTGGGCCCTACCATAGGGGCCGACGAACCACCCCTATGAGGCCCACCACCCTCCAATGCTGTGTGGATTCAAGAAACATGCTCCCAAGCAAGTTTCAACCATTGGATGAAGAGTATGTTTCCTTTGGACGGCTCACAAGCTAAGCACATGGATTAATAGGCCCACACATGATATCTGAAGTATTGAAGTGGTCGCACCACCTCATACCCACTCAAGAAGAAGGAAGAAAGCACCCCACCAGAGGGGGGCACCTATGATAGGGCGGTCGGCCGACCCCCCTAGGTGGTCACCCAACCCACTTCTTTACTCCACCACCTTCCAGCTTCCCGCATGCAAACAAACACAACATTAGATGATCTCAACCATGCAATTTGAGGCGGTCTGATCCAAGGGATGCAAGGAAGATCACATGGATCCATGGGCCCACCTCCAACTACTATAAATATGGGGCACTCCTAAGCCTGATAATGAATTGCAATCCAATCCTAACCCTAGTCCAATCCTAAATATTTGGAGGAGGTCCCTTATCCTATCCAATCCTTGTTATTCACTACCTAAATCCAATCTAGCTCTACACTTTGCTAAGGGAAATCATGTTCCAATCCTGGCCCATAGCTATCTCCTACAAAAGATCTCCAAACAACTCCATATTCCAAGGCATATAGCAACATCTTCAAAAGACATTTTGTTATTAAGTTTGTTTAAGTCCTTGGATGAAAACTTATGTGTTACATATAATGGCT
The DNA here is from genome assembly GCA_038087645.1 of Saccharum hybrid cultivar R570. Lineage (NCBI taxonomy): Eukaryota > Viridiplantae > Streptophyta > Magnoliopsida > Poales > Poaceae > Saccharum > Saccharum hybrid cultivar. The sequence goes on from JAQSUU010000198.1 coordinate 8,755,474, forward strand.
TGATCTGTGTATTCTTGAGTAAAAAGGGCAACATGTGAAGTCTCCCTCTCCATGGAATCCGTCACCGGAGATGAGGAAGATGACTAGAATAGTGAACACGAACTGGAAACACACGCGAAACATAGTGGAATTTTGGTGTTGTAACTCCGTAGCTTTTTCAGACTCTATTGATCATAATTTATACAAAGCGACTCTCAACCACAAAGAACACAACGCCATGTGTGCCACACCCTCCTACAAGATTGTGCCATCCCACGATCGAACGAGCGGTGCTCGTAGCTTCTACTACGACTCAAAACGAAAAGAATGGAGAAGACAACTACGTGAATGTCGTGTCACGAACTGAGCGCAATTCTAGTAGTATATGATGCACCTATCTGGGTTTAATGCTTATTTGCTAAGAATAGAAAATTGAGTGACTGAACGACGCTGAATTTGACGAGTACTGTAAACGGCTTATTTACTATTCACTGTACTGTAGCAGTCTTTTTTTTATTCCATTAAACCTTGTAAAAATTATATCTTGATCATCTAAACTCCAGACTATGCATATGAGTAGTCAAACGAAAAGAATTTGACGAGATCTATGCATCTGTGGTATCTGATTGTCCATCTGAGTGATGGATAAAAAATTATTTTTTTGCCACTCACTAAACCTCATGTTTAAACTTTTATCACATTACGTTTTCCAGCACACGAAACATATTCTAGGTGTTACAACAGGACAGACAGAGGAATCGCCTAATAGTAGTATATACCAAAGAGTTTATTGGCCAAAATTCTCTACTACTAATTGTAGTGCTACACTGACTAAGGCAATCAGACATGTGTTGCCCCTCCCACAATCAATCGAAAATAGATCAAATACCTATAGGACAAGAAAAATACCATATGGTTGTAGCACTAAGTGCTGCTCTATTGCATATCTGTTGAGAGCTACCTTATACTTCAAGGCTTCGTTCAACATGTCAAACGTTGAATTCCAATGGTGAACATCTAGCACTAGCCTTGAATTACTTTTCAGTCCTAATGCTTGAGCACTTGAATTGAAGGTTTGTATGCGAGATGGTGTAAATGTTATGACTTTGATAATGTCCTAAATTCTACCAACTGCATTCAGAATCACCTTCAAGCCTCATTGAACTATGATATTCAGCACATGTGCAACACATCTCACATGGAAGTGTTCACCTCTGAAAGCAATTTGCACACTAGGACTAGCAACAAGCATCGCCAAGAAAGCAATCGGCATTGCGACAAGCCACCGTGACCGACGGCCCAGTCAGTCTTGCCGGAGATCAAAGAAGCTGAAACCACATACTAAACTGCGTCGTCTCCCTCGGAACACCATAGCTATGCACAAAGGGGAGGGCGAGGACACAACATGTGAAATTGAAGGCCAGTAGGGGCAGCGGCGGAGGAGGCGTGGCAGGGGCGGAGCCGCGGAGGAGAAAGCAACACACTTTTTTTATAGCTAAGCAACACAATTTTGGGAGCATTGGGAGGAGAAGATGGATAAGATCCTTTTCATGATTCATGGGCTCAACCCTCAATTATGATCCGCGCACATTAGCATTGGCCAATCAAGATCCGGCCCTTTAGAACACAACTCAATCCAATCTAATCCCTTTTCAAGCAAGTCCATATAGGATCCATATAAAACAACCCATTTGTTTGGGCGCCTCTATAGCCCTTGGACCTATAAGGCCCATTCCCGGGGCGAGGTACTCCTCTCCAAATCATTCAATAGAAGGTGAACGCCACTCCAAAAACAAGAGAAGCTCCACTTGTATCTTAGTTCTAGTAGGATAGTCTAGTTATCGAAAGTGTTTACTCTGGCAATACGGATGAGCATATCATGCATAGGGAAATCAGAAAGGTAGCACATGAGACACAAGTTTATACTAGTTCAGGTACATCGTACCCTACACCCAGTTTGGAGTATATCTCTTTATCTCGTATGCTCAAGTTTACAAGGGATTGTTGATTGTTGCTTTCGGTACCGATTGGGGGCTCCCTGCCCCGCCTTATATAGTCCTAGGGTAGGGTTACATGGATCCCAATCAGTTCACAGATACATTTCCTTGTTGATTACAAGAAAATCTTATCTACCATTTTATCATATCATGTAGAATCTGGCATCCAGACTCCTTACGCCAAGTTACTTGTGTATCACGTCTGATGAGGTACCCTAGTTTGGCTGGGCCTCATCCTTGTCGTCTTTGGCCCATCTTGATAGTATTTGGCTGATATACAAGCGGTGAGATACCTTCGATCCATATCATCAACACTAGTGTTCGGAGTTAGAGTGGGCTGACCTAGTCTCAGGTTTCCCAAATTAGTCTTCTAGGTCCTGTGTAGCTTTTGTACCCTTTCTTTTTTAGTAAGACTTTACTTTATTTAATATGTTATTTTTTCTCTACTTTGCTTAGCCTTTACTTTGTGCAACGTATCCCTTAGTTGTGTTGTAGTGGTTATCTTAGTATAGCTATAACTTGTATGCTAGCTAAGTTGACTCTATCTCGCTCTTGCTACCAGATCACCGCCTTAACCGGTGCTCTTGGTGATTTGTGTTTATACAACTAGAGTAGTGAGTTATAGTGTAGACATGGTGTCTATACTATACTTTGTCTGTGTTTGTTGCTTGTGATATGGATTGTTTGTGGTCGCTAGTAGGTGGTGACATCTATATCCGGTCTCTATATTCCATCATGTGTTGTTAGGCAAGTTATTAAAATAACAGGACCACCACCTCGCTAGGAGCCTGTCACAGAACCTCCTAATTATGATGGCCCACATGTACCTGTCATCGTCATAATGACCTCTGACAGCCGTACTTATGTTCCTCATAACTTAAAAGGCCTGCTATCCTCCAAACAGGATCCAATCACAGGAGTATTGCAATATTACAACAGTTTATTCAAATTACCATCAGAGTAAAGTAGCGGAAGTCTTACAATAACTTAAGTTTACAAACCACAATTTCCAAATTTCAAACCTTAAGTAGCATTATTATAAACCGGCAGTAGGGAAGTATCAGTAGTAACTTTATTACAACACACAAACGAGATGCCTTGCCCAGAGGCCACACAACCTACTCATCGTCACTTTCTTCAGCCACAACGGTCATGCAACAAGGCTCAAAGCAGACTTGTTCATGAACCACACCTGCAACAAGGGGTTTAACAAACCCTGAGTACGGGAGTACTCAACCAGACTTACCTGACTAAGAGAAAGACTCCAAAGGTTTGCTAGCTTTAGGGAATCAAGGTACGGGTATTCAAGAATCAAAATTTCTTTTTGCAGAAAGGCTTACTAAAGTAAGTCCTTACTTTCAATATTTATTTTTGTCATTGATGGTTCATTAACCAATTCTAAGTGATTCTAATCTAGATCAAAGTGATCCTGATTAACATTCTTTTTGATTCATTCCACATTTCCATTTCTTAGCTATGATGCAGGACAAGCGATCGAGTCTCCATAACCGAGGAGCAACGACGATTCGAATTGATTATACCCAGCTGGGGATCTCTAACCTCACGACATATGTAGAACCCAATCTTGCATATGCCAATCCTCATTTAGATCTCCCAAAACCATAACGTGTCCATCGCCACCCAAGAGTACAGTACCCCTCGAACCCGTCCCATTTCTAGCCCCGAGGGTACACGCTACTCCCGCCATCTCTCCACTCTCAGTGCGAGGTTAGACGTTCTCGTAATGGAATCACTAGCATCTTGGGCTTACCCAAGGCATGAGGCTAGTTGCAAAGTCTCGAAACACAAGCGGGCCTACAACAAACGGTCCTTAATCGACAAGGCGGAAACACTACATTGAGACTCCTTTCTCAATGTAAGTTAGCAGTGGCCAAACCACCCGCCCGATCTTCAAGTTCATTCTTATATTCCATTATACCTTAAGTATGCCATCATGGCCATATAAACAATTCATTTAAAAGCCTAACTCATTAAGCATAGCTAAGCATACTATGCATTTTCAATAAAACAGATACCAAGGGTGATATCGCAATAATCAAGGATGATAATGCAGCAATTGGGTTATCACTCAACTCCTAATTACTTAATGCAGTAAACCATAGTACCAGTGATAACAATTTGTAAAACTCAAGGAAGGTTTAAATGCACCGAGGCTTGCCTTGCTTTGATGAGACGACTAACTCGGGCTCCCCAACTCTGACGTTCGATCCAAAACCCACCGGCAACTGCTCTTCTCTGGAGACTTGCTCAACGACGTCGACTTCTTCGAACGCGGGAACTACACGAGCATATAACATGTTTCAACATGATGCAGTGATAAACATGATGCTTGATGATGACATGCCACGACCAACAACTTGAGTACAACTTTCCTTCGCAGTACAGTCGCAAAATAGTAAAACCTACTAACTAACAGCGGTTTCTTAAGCAACATTAACGCTTCTTAAAGAACATGCTACTAACGAGCTCAACCAAGTAATTAAGGCACCAAAGATCACCAAGAATTAGTGACCCTAGGTCATCACTCAATCAAAAGGGCACACAACACTTAAAGTTATGAATTTAACATTTATTTAAACACTTAATTAATTAGGGCATAATTAATAATAAATCAAACCTCATCTAATTGAGCTTAAACTTTTTCTATAGATTAATCATGGCCTAAAACAGTGTCACAACAAATTTCATGATTTTTGGATTAATATTTTAATTACTAAAATTCTTGGAAGTTGCATTTAATATTTAATTGAGCTAATTAAATAACTTTAAAGAAGTAATCAAAATTGGCATTTGATATTTTTCCTGATTAATTTACACCTTGAAAAGCTTACACAAAAATTTTCACTATTTTTGGAGCTCTACAAAAATTCTAGTGAAATAAACAAATACTACTACTATTTATATTTTTGAAAAAGAAAAACAAAACCGTTGATCGGGCCGCTTCTCCTCTTCTCCTTCAGCTCGGCCCGGCTACGCGCGGCCCACCCACGCGCTCATCATCCGCTCACGCGGCCCAGCAGCCCGAGCCGGCCCAGCAACGCGTCCTACCGCGCGCGCTCGTCCGCTCTCTCTCTCGCTGACAGCTCGGCCCCGCCTGTCATCGCCCTCCTCCGCTCTCGCCTTCTCTCCCGCGGCGATGGCACGGTGGCCGGCCAGCAACCACGACATCGGTCACCCAACCAACCTGTCCAACATGATCTACTCCTCACCGCGAACCGATTACAACCCAAAACACCCACGCTTAAACTTCGAGGAACCCTTCCCGACGGCCATGGCGGAACGGTGATCGCGGTGACCGGCGTCCCGGCGAAATAAGCTAGTAGCAGTTAAAATAAAGGGCATGGGAAGCATCAGCAGCTCACCGCGATTGTAGTTGAGTAAACAGGAAGCTCGGAGCGGCGGTGGAGGTGGCTGGCCACGGGAGGCGGTTCGGTGACGCTCAGTCGCCGGAGTTGGGAACAGAAACGGTGGTGCGGGCGATTCGGGCGAAATTGGGCTGGCTCAGGCAGACCCAGATTTGCGCGAGGGTGAGGCAAATGTGATGATGCGGTTTGCGTGGCTGGTGGCGGCTCAACGGCGGCAACGGCGAGCGGCGGAGCTAAGCGGTGGCGACGGCCAAAAACAGAGAAGAAAAAGAACGGCGGCGTGCTCAGCTTTATATAGGGGTCACCAACGGCGCTAGAAGGTGCGCGCACGGACGAGGTGGCGATCGAGCGCCCGCGGGAACGGCCTAGAAGCAGCCCGGCGGCTCGCCGGTGCCCATGCCGCTCGGTGCCCGACGGTGATTCGTCGGGTACTGTAGCTCCCCCCAAATTTTTCAATTTCAAACTGTTTTGTCAAATTACTCTCAAAATCATGTAGCAACTTGAAAAAATTCCCAAGATATGAAATCTTCAGAATTTCAAGCTATACAAGTTTTATATTGAACACTTTTTCAAATTCGAATTGGATTTTGAAATTTGAATTTAAAATCAAAAGGGGACACTTTTTGAGAATTTGGTAATTTAGAAATTACTTTCAATTTTATGTTGAAACTTCAAAAACTCCAAACACCAAAGTTGTAAATCTAGCCAATACCTACAACTTTGCTATTCAAACCATTTTCAAATTCTGCATCCATTTTGAAATTTGAGTTCGGGGACGAAAAGGGGTCAAGTTTGAAATTTGCTTCTTTTCAAAATTACTCCACATTTTACACTTAAACTTTGAAAACTCAAAACACCAAAGTTGTAGCCCTTGAAAAGATCTACAAACTTTGTTTTAAACGTTTTCCCAAATTTTTCTTAGATTTTGAATTATTTCAAAAGGGGTAAAAACAGGGTTTTGGATTTTAGGGTTTTCGGAAGAATTTCAAATTGAAACTTGTTGCTATTTTAATTGGTGATTATTAGTGATCAAACCATCACCCAAGGGTATCATTGGGTCAAGCATCACATAGTTGACCAAATGTCACTCTTGGTTGACCAATTTAACTTTTGGAAATCTTTTAATAATTCCCCAAATTTGAATTCAAATTCGAATCGGAAAACTCGCGACAAGTTTTGGATTCCAATTCAAACTCAAACTTGGAGCTTTATTTTACGTGTTGTACTTGAGTTCATACCCTACACTTGGCACTAGTGTGTAACACAGTCACACACCTCAAATTACGCAGGGCATAAACTAAGTATTTGCGGTGACATTCGAAATTAGGGTTTTCGGTTCGAGTCACACCACTGAGAAGCACATCCAACCTAAAAGGTAAACTCATTTTAGTTAATGCATAACATGGTTGACCTAATCATGGATGCTTTGCGGTGCAATATGATGACATGGCAGATTAATTAGCCACTATAACACCCGAGGTGTTACAGAGCCTTGGCATAAGCTTTCCATGTTGCCTTTTCTCATCCAGACGTCCCCATGTGCTTTACGTCTAAGAACTCTGTCTTGCTAAGTGTTAACCATAGAAGTAGCCATAGGTTATAGGAACCTTTGGTCACTCATTGTCCTCCCACCTGACTACACCTTACTAGTGTCTTTGTGTGAGTTATCTCTATCTTTGGTGTCATCACTATCCTTTTCCATTTGTCATTTACCCTGCTATACTTTGATAGCTAAGTTGTGTTAACACTAAGATCTCTCATCTATTATTATTCCTAGCCACAACAGTCCCCATGGATTATAAATAAATAACAATACCTTGGAATACTCCTTGGTGAAGTGCTACGATGGTATTATGTGCACTTACAAAATATTCTACTTGAGCATAAAAAATACCAACAACTCCACCCTCAACAACAACACCCTTCATATTTTATTGGTGTGCACCGGACTCCCCACCAACTATGACTATCTTTGCCTCCATGCATGACTACTCTCAAGGTAATCATTTGATACAACCAACCATCCTCATGTGAAAATGCAAGTGGAATCATATTTCTCATTAGTCCTAGCATATGTCCATGCCATTAAGTAGCATCTCTTTACCGTTACACAACTTGAACTTGATGTCGCTACCTATGGCAAAATAATATGAACCATCTCCCAAGTAAGCAAAACCTTCTTAGTGTATGACAAGAACTCCTTAATTATTGTGTTGCATGAAATGAGCTAGCTGAACCCAAAAACCACGTTTCACATGTATTTTCACTTGATACCATGAGAATGTCAAAATCATTCATGAAGCTCCCAACTCGTGTGGTGAGCTCCGGAGGTCTGTATTACCATGACTCATCTAGTAGGAACCTGAAGCTCGATATTTGTGGTCACTTGAGATGAGGATTGGAGTTGAAAGAAACTCAAAATCTTTGCAGTATCCTCAACAATGAGGACGTAGGCATGTCTTGATGGTGTGGCAAAACCTCGGACTATCCTTGTATCTTGCATGCTTCTTTGTTGTGGTTCACTTTACTCTCTTTATCTCTCCTTTGCACTGACCTTTAGGTTTTCACCCAATCTACACTTCGATAAAGTTTTAGGTTAAAGAAGGGCATCAAGAGGTCCTCCTAACCCCAAGAAAGTGTGATAATTCGGCTTTACGTTTCTGAAGTAGGTTCATGAACCTTATACATTTTAGAGTTCAAATATGGTTTAAATAATGTTCATGCAATTGTTTCTAGATAATGGAAAAATGTTTTGGTTTCCAAACACTTTTATCAAAGAGGTCTCGGACCACGACTAATAATATATTACAAATGAAAGCATAGAAAATAAACATTCCAGCTTCCATGCATTTTTTTAAACGAGAACTACAATACAAAAAGAATAGAAATACATTCAATGTGATAGGTTAAGAAAACAAATGCGGGTGAAGCCATTGATTTTTGTAGAGAAAGCCATAGTTTATTTAATTTTAGTTTAGGATGTGGTAGTGTTGGGAATTCAACTTCTCCACAAAACACAGCCCCAAACTCTGGAGTATAATGAACTCTGAAACTTTGTAACAGTATTTGATTGCAGGAAAAAAGGAAGACGAAGACGTTTTCTTCACATCACAAGGAAAAATCTAGCTTCGCCAAGAAATAGAAGATCAAAGAGCAAGACTGAAGCGAAGACAAAGTTTGGCTTCGCAGATAAGAATTCAACTTCGCTGACCAGCAAAGACAAAAGGAGAACAGAAATCAGAAGACCAAAAATTAGAGTGAAGACAAAAGTTTGGCTTCGCCATAAGAAAATTAACTTCGCCAGCCAGTGATGTCAAAGGAAAATAAAACCAAGAGAAGCGAAGGCGAGAGTTCGATTCTGTCTAACATTTTGAAGGGTCGAAGAAAGAATCTACTAAAGTCTGGACGAAGATCAAGAAAACTAGAGACTGAAAGTAGAAAGAATGAAGGCTTAGAATGAGAAAATGACCACTTCGCCCTTATAGCCAAGAAGAGTTGTAAACATTTGAATCAGGGGTAAAATAGTCATTTTATGTAAAATACGAAGACTGGGGCCTATAAATACCCCCTCTAACATGTATAGTACGGATATAAAATGAATACAGCTTTGACTCGAATGTAGAACATTTTGATGATTGTGTGAATTGTGTCGTATGATTTGAACTTTTCACCCAACAGGTAGCAAAACATGTTAGGAGGATACATGCTAAATTGTGCTGAGTTAAACTATGTGCTAGCGGGCTTGCGCGAGTTGATTTGTATTATTACCAACTGTTGCTGAGTTTGCTCCACTAAAGTGACACCAGGGCCCTGCTAAGATTTGGCCCAACCAAATTTGAGCCCAATTGGCAAATCTTTTCTCGGGTCATGTCTTCATGGACCTTGCAGGCTGCACCGTAGGATCTCTCATTCTCTCTTCCCCGCGAAACACATCATGGAGGGGGGTCTCTGACTAACTTCCCGGCACATCTGCATATAAATCGTTTACCCCTTTAAGCATCCTCTCCATGTCTCTGTTGATCCATAGTGTGCATATATACGCTCCTCTCTGTTGTTACGTGCTCAATTAGTTGCTCTGAGTACTGGTCAATCCATGAACACCTGTCCTGATTTGGACATGTAAACTTTAGGAGGAAGAAACTAAACATGCAAGTCCGATGGTACTACCTAGCAAGCCAAAAAAAGGAGCCTGTCAGTTATGACTTCGTTGCATGCTTTTGTTGGTAGAGGTTTGGTTGGACACTGCCTCCAGTGGTTGGAACAAACATTGCTTGTGACCGGTGAGAGGGCGGAGCCACATCACTCCAGGGTTTAGGTCAACCAGCCTACATGTCCTCAGTCCTCACTCACCTATGGCCTATGGCCAGGCCTCTCCCAGTTCTCAGTAGAACGTATCAATGCGTTTCCAATGGAGATGCTAGTCTGAACAGTCCTCTTTGAAAGAAGACAAACAATTCTGCGCACGTTGGCGAACTGTGAGCATGCGTCTTGGTTTGGCTCACGCATCTTCAGAGAAAATGAGACGATGACCCCCAAAATGGCTCACGGCTTTTGCTAGTATCTGATATCTAGTCATCGTTGAACTTTCAGTCTTTCAAGAATATCCAATGCTAGGAATCCAAGAATCCATCGATTGCTAGCTAGGATGATTATTATTTTTTTTCTCTTGTGCTAGCAAGTATCTATCAATTGTTATTGATAGGAGCTGTAGCTCTGTGTTAGTCAATCTCGCTCACAAGAAATGACTTGTGTTTGATAAATACATCTCAAAACCTTTTCTGTAGGTACTCTTTACATGGATGCACTGGCTTAGTGTGTGGGCTATATTGCAGTGATCAGATGATAACAAGGAGTGCATGTTAAAGGTGTGTAAATAAAGCCTATGGAGTCAAGAGCAATGAGCTTCTTCGCAGCTAATGGCTGGTCGTTTACTTTTCGAATTGGACTTTAGTGTTTTGCTTGTAATAAGTTAAATTTTGAGGCCTACGAGTTTTGTAATACATTTGGTCTGATACTTCTCTCTGGAAAAGTCTGAAGCCGAAACTCTTTGCATTATCTAGAAAAAAAGTATCGATCAAACCATGCTGGCAGCATGCAGTAGCAGCCTAACTTGGGCCATGTTTAGTTTCCCAATTTTTTTTAGAAAAATACTGTAGCACTTTTCGTTTATATTTAACAAACTTTGTCCGATCATGGATTAACTAGGTTCAAAAGATTCGTCTCGGCATTTACAAACAAACTGTGCAATTAGTTATTTTTTATCTACATTTAATGCTCCATACATGTGCCGGCATATGCGATGTGACGGAAAATCTTAAATTTTTTTTTGTATTTTGGAGTGAACTAAACAAGGCCTTGGGAACAAGAAATTCAAAGCTGGTAGCCAAAGCAAGCTCTAGATGAATGTGGACCTTCACTGTTCACTCCTTGTGCCTGTAGTAAGTGCAATAATTGGGAATTCAATGGCGGCTTGCGGCAAGATCACGCCATGTCCGGCGAAATCATGCATTCAGCAAAATGGCCGCGTGTACTTCCGTCATGGCCAGTCTGTTGGTAATGAGCAGGGAGCAGCCCGTTCTGTTCATCATCCATGGCGCCCATATGCTATTATTGGAGGCGGCTTCAAGAAGTCCTTGGAACGTGATTGTCACAATGCCACTAGTGTACGAACTAGGAACGCAATGGCGTATTAAGTTCGCTGCATGCATTGAGCTGTAAGCTGTCAGCTATCAAACCTATGTTTTTTGAACGAAAAGTTAGCTATCAGTCTATCACAAGGGAGATGCTAGCCTACCATATGGTCTCATGGGTGTACTGTGTACAGTAAAGTTTGAAGTGGAGTCACACAAGGCACGTTGACGTCTCAGCTAGAGCCTAATTAAGTAGTGAGCAGTTATTATCACCTGCAGCCGACAGACCGTTTCTGCTCGGGATGGGACGAGTGGACATACCATGTTACTGGTTGATCTATCATGTAACGTGACATTAACATGTCAACAGACACAAATATGATACTTTTAGGAAATTACCTATGACAACTGATGATCAGCGAGAAAATAACCAATTTTTGTGAGGAATCTAAAGGAGCAGAACCAAAATCCACTGAATACTTTCGATTTGTCTACCGAATGTCGGTAAGGTTTCATTGATACGTTGGCCTTGGACCAACCTTCAGCCTCACAAAAATCTGGTGTGTGGCAGAGCATGGACATGTCCAGTTGCCTTGTGGTGGAGTTTCTCCTGCTACCGAATCTTGACAAAGGCAGGTACAGAACATACATTTCCGACGTGGTAGGTAAAGGATAACGAAAACTCCAATCATCCTTGGGAGTTGATCGATTCAACGAACAGTGGTTGGCCACCAGCAAAAAAGCAGGAGAACCACCCGCCAGCAGGCACAGCCCAACTACTCTCACACATGGACACGAGCCATGGCTGTCTCTTGCACTCCTCTGCAACTTGTTTCAGAAACAGACAACCATCAGCGAGTCCGATTTCGAGCACTGTACTGTACATGACATGACAGAAGAAGGACGAACGAACAATCGGCACTACTCAACTCAGGCTTGACAAGGAACTTCTCATGCACAGCACCATTGTGGAGTATAGAACAAAATAATTTACTTTATCCCCCCAACTTACAAGTTAAAACCATCAAAAGTTTCAGTAGCTGCAACAGCCAAGAACATGCACATTGCAGGCCATGGCGTCGCAGCTGCGGGAACACAACAACATTCACATGAACTTTAGCTACTAGTACAAGGACGGTGAATATAGAGAGTATCTTCTGCTAGTCTGATTGTAAAAACTTCACAATGATCTTGAAACGCTCTGTCTTGATCGAGCCGCTATACTTTGGTTTTTCTTCGATCTGTATACCTTGTCTTCTCTGCTGCAGCGCAGTGCAGGTGCAGCAGCTCAGCAGAGCGGCAGGGGCTCGCCGTTCCACTCCTTGAGGCACTCGAGCAGCGGGTCGATGTGCTTGCGCTGGTTGATGGCCACGAGCACCTTGTTCAGCTCCTCGCCGGGCGACCTCGTCTTCTCGCCGGTCAGGTACTCGGTGCCGACCTCCTCGCGCACGAACCGGTACAGCGGGTAGGACCGGCACTCCTTGATCCTGTTGGGGACCAGAGGGTTGCCGCTCTCCACGGCGGCGCGCGCGGCCTCCACCTCCTTGGGCAGCGCCGCGCGGACCTGCTGCTCGAACTCGGCCACCTTGGCGAAGATGGACGTCTCCACGACCCGCTCGGCGTCGCCGTTGGCCAGCGCGTGCTCGATCAGCACCGCGCGGAGCTTCTGCATCAGCGGGTAGTTGGGGCTGCACGGGTCGTCCGCGTACGCGAACACCGCCTCGCGGTCGATCGCCGTCTGCAGGTCCTTCTCGCAGAAGCGCGCGTTGTGGAGCCCGCCCCTGGCGTTCAGGCTCAGGGACTTCTTGGCCACCTGCGTCACGCAGTTCTTCACGGCGGCCTTCACGTTCTCCTCGATGTGGCGCAGGTCGATGGCCTGGCACAGGGCGATCAGGAACGTGGACGTCATGAGCTTCAGGATGTCGACGGCCTCGGCGGTCTTCCTGGAGGAGATGAGGCCCAGGGAGTTCACGTCCTGGTTGTGCTGCTCCGCGCTCTGGACGTGGTTGGTCACCGGGTTGCCCAGGAACTGGAGCTCAGAGCAGTAGGAGGCCATGGCGATCTCGGCGCCCTTGAAACCGTAGTCCAAGCTCGGGTTGCGTCCACCGGACAGGTTGGAGGGAAGGCCATTGTTGTAGTAGTCGTTCACCAGCTCGGAGAACTGCGCGAACATGAGCTTGCCGATGGCGGCGAGCGCGAGACGGGTGTTGTCCATGGACACACCAATGGGAGTGCCTTGGAAGTTGCCGCCGTGGAGCGCCTTGCCACGGGACACGTCGATGAGCGGGTTGTCGTTGACGGAGTTGATCTCGCGCTCAATGGACTTGGTGGCGAAGCGGATGACTTCGATCTGTGGGCCGAGCCACTGCGGCGAGGTGCGGAGCGCGTATCTGTCCTGCTTCGGCTTCATCAGCGGGTCGAGCTCGCCGAGCTTCTTGGCCAGCTTCATGTACGAGCTGCCTTCCAAGATGTGCTCCATGATGGCGGCAGCCTCGATCTGTCCGGGGTGGTGCTTCAGCTTGTGCGTCAGGTGGTCGGTGAACTCCGGTTTGCCGGTCATGACCTCGCAGAACACCGCGGAGATGACCTCGGCCATGATGGCGAGCACGTTGGCCTCAAAGAGCACGGTGGACGCGAGGCCAGACCCCACGGCCGTGCCGTTGACCATGGCGAGGCCTTCCTTGGGCTGCAGCTCGAAGAAGCCGTGCTCGATGCCGGCGATCTTGAACGCCTCCGCGGCGTCCACCTTCCTGCCGTCGGGGGCCACCGCGACGGAGTTCTGGCGGCCCGTGATGAGTCCCGCAATGTAGGAGAGCGGCACGAGGTCGCCCGACGCGGTGATGGTGCCCCGCAGCGGCAGGCACGGCGTGACGTTGGCGTTGAGCAGCTTGGCGATGGCCTCGAGGATCTCGAAGCGGATGCCGGAGTAGCCCTGGAGGAGGGTGTTGATGCGCACGAGCATCGCCGCGCGGGTGGCCTCGGCCGGCAGCACGTGGCCGTCGGCGCCGGTGCCGAAGGCGCCGGCATTGAGGAATCTGTCAGATGGAACCAGACAAAGTAGAGGTCAATTCGGAGCCCCGAGTGGGATATTTTAGCTGAATGATTGAACGATAAACTTGGTCAGGGTAATACGATAAACTTGAACATTAACTAACTCGGATCAAACAAGAATCTGCCGACTTAAGAGTTTAGTTTATGTTTGTAATGCTTATTAGTTTATGATGATTGCCGTGTTAAGGAGCTGCCTTGTCATATCAGTACTACCTAGTCAGACGCTCGGTTTTTGTAGAGAGATACTAGTATAGACCGAGTAACAAGAAACGAAACAGTGGATTCCTATAGACGGACAGATAAGTAGAGTTGTCGGTGCAAGTAAAATATTCTTTGCTTCATTTTGCCAGCTTGGTGGGTGAGGCGGAAAAATGAGGGATTTTTAGTCTAAAGAAGAAGCTTCCCCGATGTGGGCAGTTTGAAACTTTGCATGGAATAATTCCACATGCTACGAGTAGTTGACTGCTCAATGATTTTCATTTTTTATTATATTGTTGCTCCATGGTTGTTTCATGACACGTCCATGCTCTAGTTCTTTATTACTTCCTATAATAAAAAGGAGAGCTTTCTGAAACGTACGCTTACGACATTTTTTTTGTTATTAGGTAGGTAAAAAGGCGGAAAGAGAAAAATCTGAAGATGCAACTCATGTTGCTGGGCCTGGGCTGTGGTACAAAACGCGTTCCAGCTCCGAAGGCGCCCATGTTCCGATGACTGTCGGCCGCTGTTCCACCCTGTGCACGAGCAACTCGTGCGACGTGAGCTCTCGGCTCCCGCAACGCACGGGCGGCGGCGAGCGCAAGCACAATCGCAATCGCAATCGCAGTGGCTCACGCCGCTCACCTAACTTCCAGCGGTGACGTGACGATCGCGAACCCCCCATTCGGCGGCCCATCTCTATCCACCACGAACCAGTCACTACGCCACTACTAGCCTACCCACGTCGTCGCCATGTGCAGGGATTAAGCGGCGGGGCCCAAGACTTTGGATTTCCACGTTGCCGCGACGCGACGCGAGCACGAGGCGACGGTCGCTCGGCGTCGGTCGGGGCGAGCCGAGTCAGGCCGTTCACTTCCCAAAATATTTTCTCTGCTACCCATCACATCAAATCTTTGAACGTATGCATGAAACATTAAATGTAGGTAAAAAATAACTAATTGTACAGTTTGTCTGTAAAGTTCAAGATGAATCTTTTAAACCTAATTAATTTGTTGTTCGATAAATTTTACCAAATAACAACGAAAGTGCTAAAGGAATATTTCCTCCAAATATTTCGGAAGTGAACACAACCTCAAAAACTCAAAAGAAAACTACTCCCTCCAGGATCGGCTGTAGCCACTAGCCAGCCAGCAGGGTGAGATCCCAAATCCCCGGGAGGCCAAACTTGGTAGGCCGTGCTGGCGGTGAGCGAGCCACCGGCCGCGGACGGACGCCGACGCGCCCGGAAAGCACGGGGTTTCCGCTTCCGCACCTGCCGAGCTGTCGAGCCCAACTTTGTACAGTACCATGCTGGTGATGGTCGGTGGGACAGGGCGTGGCCCGCAGAACGGTGGCAGTGGCACCGAAGTTGGGGTGAAGCACGCGTAAGCCGTGGATCGGTGATTCATCGCGGCTCGTGTTGGCTGGAGTATCCGTGGCGTCTGCTCCTACTGTCGCGTGTCGACAGGAGGGCAGGTTCGGTGCATCCTACTACTGGTTTTGCATGTGAAATGAACTGCCACAGCCTGGATGATCTTTTTTTATCACTGTTTTACTAATTTGGAGACATGATATAATAGTGTAGTAGAGAGGATTGATAGTGCTGTTTTGTACTTGTAATTTGTAAAGGTTGTAGGCACGAATGATGTAAACCATCCACCGATAAAAAAAGTTTGAGGTAGTATTTTATGTTTATTGCCAACTCACCAACGACCTAGCTACCAGTTGTGCTACCTAATACCGCGAAAAAGGATTATTTCTTGCTTTGGTAACTGATGGGATCCCGTGCAGTAAACAACTAGCCGGAGCACATGCAGGCGCAGCTCGCGCGACGCTGCAGTGCAGCCAGGAACTCGTGAATAAACCACTACTACTCATAGCTGTTTGCTGGGATCATCCAATCTAGTAACTGCAAAACTAACAGTACTCCAGACTGAATACAGTACTAACTAGGCTCAGAATTGAACTGCAGCTGTGGAAAAAGACATGGAGGTCTCGGTTTCAGTCTCACCTGATGAGCTCCCTCTGGAGCGCGCCGCCTTCCTTGGTGCGGCGGTGGGAGGTGGCGCCGAAGCCGGTGGTGACGCCGTAGCTGTCGGTGCCGTTCATCATGCTGCTCATGACCCAGTCGCTGCTGGCCTTGACGCGCTCGCGCGCGGACTCGTCCAGCTCCACGCGGGCCTCGCCACCGGCCCCCGCGGCCACGGCGGCCACCTGCGCGATGCTCAGGCTTGCGCCCTGGATCTTCACCACCGGCTCGCGGAACTCCGCCACCATCCGCTTCACCTCCTCCAGGTGGCTCCCGGACAGGTCCTCCGCGGCCTTGCCCCAGTTCAGCGGGTCAGAGGCGCGCGGCGCCGGCGCCGGCGCCGACATGCACAGGCCGTCGCCGTTCAGGGAGCGGACAAAGCCGGTCTCGCACTCCATTGCGACACGTGCGCGCGTTGCGTACACAGATGAGAGGAACAACGCGGACGATCGACAGAAGTAGAAACTAGCTAGCTGGGGAAAATTAAAAGCTACACAAGAGTAGTAGTGGCTAAATACACTGCTACTAGATGATTATTTGTACAGCTAGCTAATTGCGTGACACTGCTGTAGATCGAAGAAGAGCTTTGGCTTTGTGGAAAGCTAGGCTCTTCCTGAGGAGAAGGGTGGGGGGAGGAGGGGCTTAAATAGCGTGGCCACGGGTGGGAGGTTGTTGGGGTCTGCGACTGGCATTGGCATGGCATGGGGGGTAGGTTGTTGGCGGGCCGAGCTGACTCCGCGACGCCGCTCTGGCCCTTGGATGGGCCGGCCAACCCTCTGCCGATGGGCGCCACGCGAGTGGCCAGCGCGGCCCGCGCGGAGCCGGTCGTCGCGTGGCGTGGCCGCCTGCCTGCCGTCCGCGGTCCGCCTGCCGGGGAATAGGACACTGACCCGGCGCCGGCTCGATCGGGCTCTGGTTGCAGCCAGCCGGACGACGGGCGCGCCGCACCAGATGTAGAGAGATGCGGTTGCGTTGCGCTTGCACTTGCGCACGGAGGTGGGGCTGCTGGTGGTGGGTGGCCACTGACCACTGAGTGCGACGGGGTTGGTGGGGGAGCCCGTGTGTGTGGACGCGAGCTATTGCCAAGTCTTACGGTCTCGGTCAGTCGGGTGTCTCCAGTTGGGCCGGTCCGGCGCCCAGACCTTACACACGCAACGCAACCACTTGAGATTGGAGATGCGTGCGAAATGTCACAAGAAATGGCACGAAATGACGAGTCCACTTCGGTACGTAAGCAGTCCCACTCAGCTGCGGCCTGTAGGTCAGGGCATCAAGTAGAGACCAAATATTCAGAAACTGCGCGCTTCTTTTGGTTGCAATTTCTGTCTTGACTCTGCCGAGAACTGGCAGATTGGAGCAACCGAGCAAACACGCATTTCCAGAAAAACTGGAGACTCGACTCAAAATTCGGGAGGTCAAGTTGTCTGTCCCATCGGATTCTGCACCAGCCGGAGAACTTCCAAGGAAAGAAAGGCGCTCCAGATCTGGCGCAGCAAACTTCACCAGCAGGCAGCAGCACTAGCCACATGAAGCACTTCGTTGTGGGAACTAAGTTGTGATAAACAATTTCATGAAAATTGCTGTGATAAACACGTACTCATTGATGTTCCGGAGTCCAGAGAAGCGTATCATGAAGATTCCACGCTTCAACCTTTTGGACGGAGCGCGTATTATACTGTTCGGCCGGTAGAAAGCAGGTGCTGCATGGCAACATGGCAACATCCATGTAATGCACGACCTGCTACTCTTTTCGATTTTTCATTTCTTTTTTTTTGGGGGGGGGGGGGGGGGGGGGGGGGTGGGAGCAGCAGCACTACTATCACACGGTTGGCAACAGAACGAACACTAGAGACAGACTCGAAGGCCACCAGCCAGATCATCATTTCGTAGTGGGCGACTGGGCGGCGACTTAGCAGGCACGCGCGACTGTTGTTTGAAGGGGAAGACACAAAAGGTGACCATATCCATGCTACAAATTGTTCTTTCTTTTACATTTCAGTGATATTCCAAAGAATTGGGTCCAGCTCTTTACGATCAAGGTTTTCACTCTCCATCTCTTAGTGGCTTGTCAATTGCTGCATGTTTTCCACGTTTTTAGGGCAAGTATAGTGATGTTCACAGTTCACTACTACGCCCAGGCACCGGGTGGACCTGGGTGGGGTCCCCGGCCTACCCTGGGCTCAAGTAACAGCTATGGTATATACTTTACATAACAAAAAAAATACAAAGATTAGATTGACAAATCACAGATTTCTACAGAACACCTAGAAATAATTTTGCAGGGGTGGCTGGGATTACCAGCCACCTTTACAAATCAGTTTTGTAGAGGCGGCTTGTAACTTTAACCGCATCTAGAGATTTATTTGTAGAGGCGACTTTAGTTTACAACCGCCACTATAATCTATTTTCCCGCCAAAATTTAAATTCAAAATTTGAATTTGAAATGTCACCAAACCATGTATATATGTATATATTCAGATCCACCAAACACCAGACAATTGCACCAATACATCATCGACGTAATGCATATAGCGCATTGAACAATATAACACATTATTTGCTAATATAACACATTCATTAGTATTGTACCATCCACAAGTCCGATCAAATCCAAAGGAAACATCACTAATGTCACATTGCATACACAAGACTAGTGTCACATTAATTAAATACACATTGTCATCAACGACCTATGCTTAGTTCTTCCCAATCATGAAGAGCCCGACATTCAGGTTGACGTCCTATCACGGATGTTGGGTCATGGTACATGCGCCATTCTTGTGTACAATCTCATCGATTATGAACTTGCAAAGGTCCCTGACGAGTTCCAAAAGGTCATAATTGCTGAGTGGTTTCCTACTAATTTCTTTCTCTTCAAGCCACTATAAGAAACAATATTAGGATTCGTATTTCGTAACATATGCCTCTCTTATTTCCCAGCCAGCCTATCCTTGTGACAAGAATCAGGTAGACCAATCCCTCTCTTATCTTTTAGGTACTCTTGACGGCACACGATGACTTCTTCGGTATTATAGCCCTCTATCATGGAGCCCTTTGGGTATGCTCAATTTAGCATGTATCGATTAAGAAACGACATGAACCGCTCGTAGGACCATATTTCAGGTAAGTAGCAAGGGCCCAACATCTATATCAGATGAACCATATGAATCATAAGACGTGACATTATATCAAAAAAGCGGAAGGTAAACACATCTCTAGTTGGTTTTGAGTCTCCACCACAAATTCATGTAGGTCACGAAGCTCATTTTCATCAATCGTCTTCTTCTGTGAGATCTTCGAAAAGATGTAACACATGCGAGTGATGGTCATTTTTAAGAACACCAGCTTTATAGCCCTAATCGAAATAGGTAGGGGTACTGTCAGCATCACATGACAAATTTAAAATGATGAACAATGCATTCCAATAAAAAAAACTTAGCCATACAACAGTCAAGAAAGAGGTGTTGTACTATTTCTTCTAAGACACATAAGTTACACTTAGTGCTCCCTTTCCGGCCTCTTTTAGTGAGTTATCTTTTATTAAGATCACACCTCTCTTTAAATACCACAGAAGAATCTTTATCTTCAATGGTATCTTTGCTTTTCATTACATTTTTTTCCTAGAAATTCTCTCTTTCTTCATGATATCTCCATACAAAGATTGAGTTGAGAAGACACCATTTTTCTTTAACAACCAAATAAAAACATCCTTATTCTCATTTAAATAAATGGGTAAAAGTAAGGATACAAAAGTAAGCCAATCCTTCAACCTATCACAAACTATTGCCCTTCTAATCGAAATGTTCAGAGGGGTCAAACTTAGCCCTTTAGGTACAGTAACATCTTTTCTTCTCATTATTCCGTAAGATCTGGAAATTTTAGTTTAAAAGATTCCTGTACGGTCCAAAGATCCTCACAAAATCTAGTTTGGTTTCCACTATAAATTATTTTAGAAAAAGGTTCCACACATCTTGCCAAATAGCCTCCTCGTTCAAAAGTTTGAACAATCATTTACTGATTAAACAATAGTTCTAACTTTTAAATTCAAGATGCCCAAATCCCCGTACATCTTGGCTTCCAAAGTATACTCCACTTAGCAAGTCTATACTTCTTCTTATGATCATCCTACAGTTAGAAAAAACTAGATGGATAATTTTTAGCTGTCAAAATAAAATAATAACTAGAATGGAATACAGATTTCTTGAAATAATAACGTAATTCATAAGAATGAAATACAAATCATTAGCCTTTGCTACCCATGCAAAAAAAGGAAGAGAAGAAAAAAACTGATTTCGAACTATTGAACAATGAACACTCCATTCTTTCTCCCTATGCGTTCTTCTGTTCAGCAGATAGGCAGTGGCTCGCCGTTCCACCCCTTGAGTCACTCAAGCAGCGGGTCGATGTGCTTGCGCTGGTTGATGGCCACGAGCACCTTGCTCAGCTCCTTGCCGGGTCAGCAAGGAGCGCAAGAACGATGCGACGATGTGGGCGCGAGCTATTGGGCAGAGTCGTGGCGGTCGCGATGAATTGCGCCGGCGCGCAGAGATGAACAGCGGCGAGCAGGAAGGGAAGAAGAAGGACGACGGCTAGCTGCAACGTGTTAAGAAGGCAAGGGTGTAACATCCCGGTTTTTCTGAAACCCAAAAATCGCATCTAAATTTTTTTTTTCGCAACAGACCCATGATTGGTGACTGTCATATAGGAAAGACAACCATATAGTTGCACAAGTAGCACCTACTTGTAGTTGAGCACTTGCATTCCATTAAATCATAGGTGTGAGTTGGATTTTATTTGCTCTTTTGTATTGCTAAATAAAATCTACAACTCCTCTAAATAAACCAACTCGACCAATTATTTAATTGTGAATTATTACTTAGCCTAACCTAAGTACCTACATTAATGAAACCCTAATCTATCCTGGCGCACACCCTTTCGCGGAAAGTATTTTGGGAAATAGAGAAACTGCAAGAAATAAATGGGAGGGAGGAAAAGGCCAATTCTGGCCCAGCAGCCCAACCAGGCCCGGCCCCGTCCGCCGGCCTGACTCCCGGTCCGCTCGGCACAGCGGGCCAGCAGCCCACCAAGCAGCAGGCTTGCTCGGCCGGATGGCCTCGCCAGCTTGGCCCAGCAGGCCGGCCTAGCGCGCGCGGCCCGTCTCCAAGCCGTTCGTCGCTGACACCTGGGACCTGCGTGTCATCCCCCACCTTTTCCCTTTTCTCTCCTCTGTTCTTCTTCCCTGACCGAGAGCAGAGCCGGCGGGGGAATCCGAGGGGGAGGCCGTGCTCCTTGCCGCCCGATCCCGAGCACGCGGGAGCGGACGCTTGGGCCGTCGCCACGTCAACGATCCGGAGCACCCCGCACTGCCCCTCCCCAGGCGAACCGCGCCGCGCGTGACGTCGCCCGCTATGGCCCGCTGCCGGTGACGCCATGGCCGTCCACTTTTGACCGGCCGAATTCGAAATTGCGCCAACCGCCGTCGCCACACTGTGCCAAAGGACATAGAACCCTAGCTCAAGGGCGCTAATCGCCCTACACGTGGCCTTCCACTGCTCCCCACCGTCCGCTGCCGCCATGGGAGCAGCTTGGCTATAAAAGAGAAGCTCCGGGAGCCCTAGCCCTCTCTCCACCACGCCGCCACTTTGTGGCCGCATCGCACGCCTTGCACCGGGAAGAAGGGGAAGGAGGGAAGGAGGGGAAGGCCGGAACCGCGCGGAGCGCCGGAGGCACCGGAGCCGCCGTCGCGGAGCTTGGAGCGCCGCCTCGTATGACTACCACGACGGTGCGGCCCTCCCTGCTCGGCATCGACTCGCCACGGCCTCGACTCACCGCTGCCTCGCCATCCTAGCCCCAACGAGCCCACGGTGAGTCCCACCGATCGACTCTCTCCCTCTGCACCTCCGTTCCTCGCCGTGGGCGCTCGGGTGCCGCCGCCTCGCCATACTCTCGCCAGGGGTGGCCAAGATCGCCCCTTTTCTTCTTCTATCACGCCCTGCTCGTAGCCGCACACACACGCTCGTGCCCAGGGAGCCGTTCCAGCGTGCCAAGAGCACGGGAACGCCGTTCACCGCGTGCACGACGGGCGCGCCCGCCATGGCCGTGGCTCACGGAGGCGGGGCCGTTCCCGCTAGACGGGGACGGTGGGATTTGGGTAGTCATCACCGCGCGTTCGCCTTGACCCGGAACGTACCATGCTCGCGAAGATAGGGGAGGAGGAGCTCCGAGGGCCGGTCGGAGCCGCACTGCCGCCGAGGGAGCCGCACCACCGTGTGCACACCGGTCGCGTGAGAGCCCAAGCCGCCGCCTCCCACTCGCTGTCGGGTTCGCCGTGCCCTGGCAAGGCCGTAGAGCCCCTTTGATACCCCGCTGGACCACCGAACCACGCAGCCGAGCGGGCTCGTCGCCGGCGGGATTTGCCGCCGGAGAGCAGAGGAGGTTGAGGGAGAGTAGGGAGGAGGTGCTCGCTAGGCCTAGTCCACCGCGAGCCGTGAGAAGAGGGGGACGAGCTGGACTTGTTCCACCGAGGACCACGAGGCGGTTCATGGACCGACACCACCGGTCCACCGTGAGCCGAGCCCACACGTTGCCGGGCCGGTCTTAACTCCACTAGGGCGACGTGGCGGCACCGCACGATGACACGTGTCCGGGCCGGGCGGCCCAACCCGGCCCATGTCTAGGCCCTGTACCAGCCCATCCAGACCCGATCCAGGCCCGGTCAGCATTGACCGTTGACCGGTCAACGTTGACCGTTGACCTGGGTCCCGCCTGTCGGACTCACTGTGCACTGCAACCTATCACAGGCCGCCACGTGTCACCTCCAGATTAATCTCCCTGTTTTTATTTTCAGAAATTATTTTTAACCTTCAAAAATTCATAACTAATTAACCGTAGCTCAGAAAAATGCCAAACCTGAGTCCAAATTTTTCTAAAAAAGAGCTCTACGTCGTAGGCCTATGCTTGAGTGTATTTGGATCTTTTGATTTTCAGTTGCTTCTTTGTGCATCTCTTTATGAGCCGCTAACACGGCTATATGTTACGTTAACAGACCCGGAGGAGCCACCGACTGAGGAGTTCGACCCCGACTACACCGACGACTTGGATGACGACCTGCCAGGTGCCACGCCCCACCCATTCGTAGAACCTATTACGCATTGCAAATACCTAGAAATGCTAGTGCCTTACTTATTGCAATAATTACAACTGTTAGGATGCATGGTAGTTTACTGCTTTTTGAGCCACTTACCTTGTTGCAACCTCACACCTGCTCACCCCGCTGATAGGCTAGACACTGCTTTCACTTGCTATTTTTGTTGCTTTACTCTTACTCGCATTATATCTGTGATGTGATGCTGGTGAGTGAGAGGCGTTGAGATAAGGCACGAGGTGCCGTAAACTTGCTAATAACCGGGTAATGAACTTGGGGAGATCTTGGCGTGAGTCTCGGGTGCGTGAGGTGAGGGTCGAGTCGACCGAGCAGGATCCACGACGAGTCGTGAGGACAAGTCTTGCCGGAGGATGCTACCTAGGCGTTCGCCATATGTAGTGCCTGTGGCGGGTACATGTGACAGGGAGAGGTCCCGGGGTGGAGTGTCTTCGTGGGATGAAGCCCTGGGATGGGAGGTGCTGTGATGGCACGGGGTGCCGGGTTTTCCGTTGAGCGGAAAACGGTTTCCCCTTGTGAAGATATCCTGCTTAGTCACCCTAAGGACTGTTACGTCGGTGGACCGGGTCTTAGGAATCCTTGCACACCCACTCGCTTCTGTGGGGAGGAGACGGACGTTCGACTTGCTAGTGCGGTGCCACTACTATTGGGAGGTAAGCGGATAGTGTAGGGAGGTACGGGCACGAGGACCCACACCCTCCTAAGACAGCGTAGTACCCAGGGGCCAAGTACTACGTCTCACAGTCTCAGCATGTCGGTGGTACTCCGACATGGCCCCAGCTCTGAGTGATAGGGTGGTACCGTTTCTAGTCGGAAGGCGGCCCGGAATCAGCTTAGACGAGGCATCGTCGAGGATGGCTATCTTGTGGGATGTGTAAACCTCTGCAGAGTTTCTGGTTGATCGATCGATACATATGCCGACTTGTCGGCTATGGACCTTTCCTAAGTACAGCTTCACTTGACTAGTGAGAGGAGTCTTTCTACCTTCCCTGGGTTTCAGTGTGTAATCCGGCCTTGGCCGTTGAGACATGGACGAGAGGGAGTTGTCCATGTCGATAAGAGGGTGAGCTGGGATGTGTTGTGGAGATGTGTGTTGGGATGGGACACCGTGTGTGAATGACTGGGGTTAAAATTTGTTGAACTTTTAAAATATTGATTACTCGCATAGGAAACCACAGCCAAAGATAGGTTTCTCTTCTCAACCCCCAATTGCATCCAGTTCCACAAAGCAAATGCATCATAGGGTGGGCGATGCGTGGCCAGTACCAAGTGTACTGATAGATTATTGTCAGGCTCGGAGCCCGAGTTCGACGAGGAGGACGACTGGGAGGAGTAAGGGGTTCGCCCTGCGCTCAAGCTTGGTGCGAGAAGTCCTAGTTTCCGCTGCTATCTTCGAGAAGCTGTTCCGGATGCTGTGTGTGAGCATGTTCTGCCCTGCGTGGCGATGATAATAATCAATGTAAACCTTCTATTTGTACTCTGATATTCGTGTATGACTTTGTTATTCGACTGAGATTTGGGTAATGGCATGAACTTGTTCATCTATTACACGTCGAATCTGTGGCATTCCCTTCGCGGAATGCAGGATCGTTTCAGTTGGTACCAGAGCCATGCTTGACCCTAGGACGAACCCTTAGGATTGGCCGATAGAAATAGGTACGAATCTAAACACCTTCGGTTATATTACCGACCATGCTGCATTTTCTTGCATGGCTCACCTCATTTCACACGTCTTACCACGAATATTGCTTGCTTTCTTACCTATCATCGCTCTCCATCGCCCGACTCCACTTCACTCCAGGCTACCTTCCTCTACTTCGCTTCGCTTCACCCTGAGTTACTTGGCTCACATAGTTGGATTTCCTATGTGGTACCTCTACCTTGCCTTATCTTATCGTGTTGCGACTCAGACTCACTCAGTTATACCTGGTTACCTTATGAGGAATAACCTGCTAACTCCGTTTTTGCGGTTGTTTTGCAGATGGCTCCACTTGTTGAGCTTGCTGTTGACGCACGAGACTACCGTGGGTTCGCCACGATCCTGTACAGAGTGCTGGACTCGCTGGGCGTCCCCACTGAGAGGATCACGTGCGTGTGCCGAGGTGAGGCTGGACCGGACGGGCTTCTTCAGGGTCACGTCGTCGTCCACCTCTGGATCCCTGCCAGTGCGTACGTACCCGTGCTTCACGCCTTCGAGGAGGTGGCTGTGGAGACTTCTGTCACTGCCTGCGTACAGTCCGTTTCACGCACGGCCCTCCGTAGCGTGATGCGTGACGCGCGTGACTACCTCTAGACTGGGCCCTACCGTCTGCTGCCCCGTGCCCTCAACCTCAACCAGGTCGTGGTGCCGCAAGATGCTGCTACTGATTACACTACGCATGTCGAGGTCGACCCCTGTCTGAGTGTCTCCGCGCAGTACATCCTTGCCCAGGATAACTACATCATGGAGGTGGAGTCACAGAATCGCAGCTTTCGAAACTTTCAGTTCCAGCGCGACGACATCTTAGCTCAGGAAGAGTGGAAGCGTGAGTTGGTAATTCGTGACCTCGAGATGGAGCGCAAGAACTCCCGCAAGATGGAGGTCCTCCACGAGTCTCGTGAGAGGATACTCAAGGCAGAGATTGCCGAGCTTAGGGACAAGGTGCTGGAACACGAGCTCCGCAACGACTACCTGTCCTCCCAGCTGCTGGAGTACGAGGATCGCATCGAGCGCCAGAGGCGTATCCTAAAGGAGCTTCAGGAGGAGGAGAAGAGGCGTGCCCTCGCCAGGTGTGGCCTGTGGGACCACTGCAATGCGTTGGAAGATGAGGCAGAGAAAGCTGTCGTCGCTTCCACCTACAACGAGCACCACCTTACCCACTATGTCAATTGCACCGAGTTCCTCCAAGACAAGGTGAACCATCTCCGTCAGGCCTGGGTCATCGCTGATGCTAAGCGTGTTCAGGAGATCGAGATGATACAGGACCCCCTTCCGCCTGGGACGCGCAGGAAGCCGCGCAGACAGACCTTCCACGTTGAGTCCACTAAGCTCAACCTGGCAGCATGTTCGTCTGCGGACTACCCTCAGGTTCCACGGACTGAGATGCTGGAGCGCGCTCTTGCCCGCGTGGCGAGGATCCACCACACCAACGACGAGCTCCGTGCCATGGACCGTACTTCCGAAGCTTCCGCTTCTACCGATGGACTGTCTTCACCACCCGTCACCTTCGGACAGGAGTAGTCACCCTCTCGTGATCATGTAATAATGTAGTAGTAACCTCGTTGAGCCCTGCGTGGCCATGAGACAAGACTCATTCCTCAGAATAGCTTAGATTGCCCACTTTTGAGCTGCCTACGAGTAGCACGATTCCCGCGAGTCTGCCAAGTGTAGCTACTGGAGACATCGCTTTGTAATAAAACCATGTATTGACTGTTGGATCTTAATGCATCTTATGGTTCTTATCGTTTTCTTGTATTGAGTGTTGGATAGCAACCTTTTAGATTATGATCAATTATGTAACCACTTTTTAAACCATCGGTTTTCTTTTTGACCTAACCATGCAGCGAGATGTCTTGCCGCCGCTCCGCTCGTCTGAACAACCGCTCGCCTTCCCCGGCGCTCATGGGCCGTGGACGTGGCCGTGGCCGTGGAGGTGGCCGTGGAGCTCCCTTCGCCATTTTCGCTGCCATAGGGGAACCTGTTCCAGTGGAACCCGCTGGAGAGGCAGGGGCCGCTCAGCCTGGGGGTGGGGCTGGAGCCGCCCAGCCGGGGGAGGAGAATGCTGCGCTTGGTGGAGATGCACCACCGCCGCCGCCACCACCCCAGCTGGCGGAGGTGATGGACCGCCAGACCCGACTTCTGGAGACTTTGGCTGAGGGCATCCTACACCGCCACGGAGGACAGCCGAATGACTTCCAGAGGAAGTTGGAGGGTTTCCTCAAGCTGAGGCCCCCTACCTTCGACTATGCAGACGATGATCCCATCGCCGCTGAGGATTGGCTGCGGGAGATCGAGAAGAAGCTGGACCTCACTACCTGCACTGATGAGGAGTGTGTGGGAGTCGCCGCTCACCAGCTCATTGGCGCTGCACGCGCATGGTGGGATGGCTACTGTGATGCCCACGATGACCCTGGGAGCATCTCATGGGACGAGTTCACTGAGGCCTTCCGCGAGCACCACGTGCCCGAGGGAGTCATGGATGCCAAAGTGGAAGAGTTTCGCAACTTCACCCAAGGGACTCTAAAGGTGCAGGAGTACACCACCCGCTTCATTCGCATGATGCGGTACGCTCCTGAGGAGACCAGCACCGATAAGAAGAAGATGTACCACTACAAGAAGGGGCTGAACTCGCGCCTCAAGATCGCCCTCTCGGGTCATGAGTGCCGTACCCTCCGGCAGATGATCAACAAGGTGCTGGAAATGGAGAGGGATCGCCTGGAGGCTGATGCTCAGAGGGAGCGCAAGGAGAAGAGGCGTCGGGGCGAGGGTTCCTCTCGCACCCCGGCCCAGAGGCAGCGTGGTTCTGCTCCGCCGCAGTTCCGCTCTCGCGTTGCCTAGGGAGCTGCTCCGAGTCGTGGTGGTGGTACCTACTCCGCCAACTACCACCGCCCCGCTCAGGGCCGCCCTGCTCAGAGCCCGAGCCCAAGTACGTGGAAGGCACCTGCGCCCACCTCTGCAGGCAGTGTGCCCTTCGCGTGCTTCACCTGTGGCCAGCCGGGTCACAAGTCTGCAGTCTGTCCACAGAAGGCAACACCTGTGCAGACCCCTGCGAGGCAGGCACTGACCCCGGTGGCGCCACGCAAGCCCGCCGTGGGAGCCACCCGCGGCCGCCTCACCCACCTGACCGCGGAGGATGCTCAGGATGCCCCGACGCGGTGTACGGTACGTTTTTGGTACAGGGAGTTTTGGCATCAGTTCTCTTTGACTCTGGTGCTACATGTTCTTATATATCATCTAAGTTTGCACGAGAGCATCTCATACCTGTTACACCGCGGAGCGTACCCATAGACACCATATCCCCCTTAGGTACCACCAGATCCACCAGAATCTGTAAAGGAGTGAGTATCACTATAGAATGTTGCCCCTTTCTAGCCGATCTCACCTTACTTCCGTCTGAAGGTCTGGATGTTATCTTGGGTATGGATTGGTTGACCCTGCACAAGGGAGTAATATCTTGCTCACCCAGATATGTGGAGATTACCCACCCGAGTGGCCGAGTAATCAGATGTGAGCCGCACCACAAAAGGACGGAGGCCTTGATGAGTGCCCTGGAGGCCAAATCAGTTGAGGAGGTGCCCGTCGTGTGCGAGTACCCTGATGTGTTCCCCGAGGAGTTACCGGGTATGCCACCTGATCGGGATGTTGAGTTTGTGATTGACTTGCTGCCTGGAACCGGGCCCATTGCCAAAAGGCCTTACCGCATGTCAGTCGATGAGCTGGAGGAACTTAAGAAACAGCTCAGGGAATTGTCTGACAAGGGGTACATCAGACCCAGCGCTTCACCCTGGGGTTCCCCTGTCTTATTTGTGAAAAAGAAGGATGGCTCCATGAGGATGTGCATTGACTATCGGAATTTGAACGCCGTGACAGTCAAGAACAAGTACCCTCTGCCAAGGATAGATGACCTCCTAGATCAGTTGAAGGATGCCAAGTTCTTTTCCAAGATTGACCTTAGATCTGGGTATCATCAGATGAAGATCAAACCAGAGGATATCCCTAAGACAGCTTTTGTCACTAGGTACGGGCAGTACGAGTTCACCGTTGTGTCCTTCGGTCTCACCAATGCTCCGGCCTATTTTATGAACATGATGAACAAGGTGTTCATGGACGAATTAGACAAGTTCGTGGTGGTGTTTATTGATGACATCCTCGTCTATTCATCCACCGCCGAAGAGCATGAGCAACACTTGAGAGTGGTTCTGGAGAAGTTGAGGCAGAACCAGCTGTATGCTAAATTTAGCAAGTGCGAGTTCTGGCTCGAAGAGGTCGCATTTCTCGGCCATATACTCATAGCTGAGGGTGTTGCCGTTGACCCCGCTAAAATTGAGGCCGTGAAAGAGTGGGAGCAACCCCGCAACCCGACAGACATCCGCAGTTTCCTTGGGTTAGCTGGTTACTACCGCAGATTCATCGAGAACTTCTCTAAGATAGCCAAGCCCATGACCAATCTCCTGAAGAAGACCAATGAGTTTGAGTGGACACCCGAGTGTGAGCTCAGTTTCCAGACTCTGAAACAGAAGCTCACCACCACTCCTGTTCTTGCCTTGCCTGATATCCGACAGGACTTCGTGGTCTACTGTGATGCATCCAGACAGGGACTCGGTTGCGTTCTGATGCAGAACGGGAAAGTCATTGCCTACGCATCCCGCCAATTAAAGGACCATGAACAGCGTTACCCAACACATGATCTTGAGCTAGCTGCTGTTGTGCACGCTCTGAAGATTTGGAGACACTACTTGATTGGGAACAAGTGCGACATCTATACCGATCATAAAAGCCTCAAGTACTTTTTCACTCAAGAGGATCTGAATATGAGACAACGTCGATGGCTGGAGTTGATCAAGGACTACGACCTGGAAATTCACTATCATCCGGGAAAAGCCAACGTAGTTGCTGATGCCTTGAGTCGTAAGAGCTTTTGCCACAATCTATTCATGGAAGTCTTGCCATCCGAGCTGCGTCAGGAGATGGACGAAATCCGCCTCGAGATCATACCCAAGGGCATGTTGAACGAGATGCGAGTGCAATACAGCATAATGGACCGTATTCGTAAGGCCCAAAAGAAATGCCCGGAGATCTCGCAGCTTCGTGAGTGGATGGAAGCTGGTAGGTACCCTGAGTTCCGAGTAGATGAACGGGGAGTGTGCTGGTGCAACGACAGAATCTGTGTACCGTCTGATAAGGCCATCCGTAAGGAGATCCTGACAGAAGCACATGACTCTAAGTATTGTATCCATCCTGGCAGTACAAAGATGTATGCCGACATGAGGAAAATGTTCTGGTGGAAGGACATGAAGAAGGATATCGCAGGTCATGTAGCCAGATGTGATATATGCAACAGGGTTAAGGCTGAACATCAGAGACCAACTGGTTTGTTGAAGCCACTAGATGTACCCATGTGGAAGTGGGAATGCATATCTATGGATTTTATCGTGGGATTGCCTCGATCCCCAAAAGGGCACGACTCCATTTGGGTTATAGTGGACAGGTTGACCAAGGTAGCTCACTTTGTACCCGTCAGGATTGACTACCGTGTAGAGAAGTTGGTAGATCTCTATATTGAGCACGTCCTTCGACTACATGGAGCGCCTGTTAGCATCATATCCGATAGAGGGACACAGTGGACGTCTAGATTCTGGCAGAGTTTGCACAAGTCGATTGGCACTCGCCTTGACTATAGCACCGCTTATCACCCTCAGACAGATGGGCAAACAGAGAGAGTGAATCAGATTCTCGAGGACATGCTACGAGCTTGCGTACTAAAGTATGGGTCAGATTGGGAGAAAAGCTTACCGCATGCAGAGTTCTCGTACAACAACAGTCATCAGGCTAGTCTGCAGATGTCACCATTTGAGGCCCTGTACGGGAGGAAATGCAGAACTCCGTTGATGTGGTCCGAGGTGGGTGAGCATATGTTCTTTGGCCCTGCTAAGATCAAGGAGGCCGAGGAGGGGGTAGCTCAAGTGAGAGAAAATTTGAGGATTGCCCAAAGCCGACAAAAGAGCTATGCAGATAACCGTCGGAGAGACCTCGAGTTCCAGGTAGGAGACCATGTCTATCTCAAGGTCTCGCCTCTCCGCGGCACCTTCCGGTTCCATGTGAAAGGGAAGCTAGCCCCGCGTTACGTTGGCCCCTACCGTATCTGCAAAAGAATTGGGAAGCTAGCGTACAAGCTCGAGTTGCCCGAGGATCTAGCAGGTATACATCCCGTGTTCCATGTGTCACAGCTCCGCAAGTGTCTAAAGTTACCAGAGGAACAGGTTCACACAGACGCGCGGGATATTCAGGATACGCTTGAGTACCGAGAGTACCCAGTTCAGATTCTTGACAGAGCCACCAAGGACACCCGCAGCACTACGATACCAATGTGCAAAGTTTTGTGGAGCAATCACACTGAGAGAGAGGCAACATGGGAGAAAGAGTCAGAGTTACGGATCCGTTACCCCTACTTGTTCAAAAGGTATGTCACGTTTCAAATCTCGGGACGAGATTCCAATGAGGGGGGGAGTCTGTAACATCCCGGTTTTTCTGAAACCCAAAAATCGCATCTAAAAAAAAATTTCGCAACAGACCCATGATTGGTGACTGTCATATAGGAAAGACAACCATATAGTTGCACAAGTAGCACCTACTTGTAGTTGAGCACTTGCATTCCATTAAATCATAGGTGTGAGTTGGATTTTATTTGCTCTTTTGTATTGCTAAATAAAATCTACAACTCCTCTAAATAAACCAACTCGACCAATTATTTAATTGTGAATTATTACTTAGCCTAACCTAAGTACCTACATTAATGAAACCCTAATCTATCCTGGCGCACACCCTTTCGCGGAAAGTATTTTGGGAAATAGAGAAACTGCAAGAAATAAATGGGAGGGAGGAAAAGGCCAATTCTGGCCCAGCAGCCCAACCAGGCCCGGCCCCGTCCGCCGGCCTGACTCCCGGTCCGCTCGGCACAGCGGGCCAGCAGCCCACCAAGCAGCAGGCTTGCTCGGCCGGATGGCCTCGC
Organism: Saccharum hybrid cultivar R570; assembly: GCA_038087645.1. Lineage (NCBI taxonomy): Eukaryota > Viridiplantae > Streptophyta > Magnoliopsida > Poales > Poaceae > Saccharum > Saccharum hybrid cultivar. Next base: position 8,787,614 of record JAQSUU010000198.1, read on the forward strand.
CAGCTTGGCCCAGCAGGCCGGCCTAGCGCACGCGGCCCGTCTCCAAGCCGTTCGTCGCTGACACCTGGGACCTGCGTGTCATCCCCCACCTTTTCCCTTTTCTCTCCTCTGTTCTTCTTCCCTGACCGAGAGCAGAGCCGGCGGGGGAATCCGAGGGGGAGGCCGTGCTCCTTGCCGCCCGATCCCGAGCACGCGGGAGCGGACGCTTGGGCCGTCGCCACGTCAACGATCCGGAGCACCCCGCACTGCCCCTCCCCAGGCGAACCGCGCCGCGCGTGACGTCGCCCGCTATGGCCCGCTGCCGGTGACGCCATGGCCGTCCACTTTTGACCGGCCGAATTCGAAATTGCGCCAACCGCCGTCGCCACACCGTGCCAAAGGACATAGAACCCTAGCTCAAGGGCGCTAATCGCCCTACACGTGGCCTTCCACTGCTCCCCACCGTCCGCTGCCGCCATGGGAGCGGCTTGGCTATAAAAGAGAAGCTCCGGGAGCCCTAGCCCTCTCTCCACCACGCCGCCACTTCGTGGCCGCATCGCACGCCTTGCACCGGGAAGAAGGGGAAGGAGGGAAGGAGGGGAAGGCCGGAACCGCGCGGAGCGCCGGAGGCACCGGAGCCGCCTCGTACGACTACCACGATGGTGCGGCCCTCCCTGCTCGGCATCGACTCGCCACGGCCTCGACTCACCGCTGCCTCGCCATCCTAGCCCCAACGAGCCCACGGTGAGTCCCACCGATCGACTCTCTCCCTCTGCACCTTCGTTCCTCGCCGTGGGCGCTCGGGTGCCGCCGCCTCGCCATACTCTCGCCAGGGGTGGCCAAGATCGCCCCTTTTCTTCTTCTATCACGCCCTGCTCGTAGCCGCACACACACGCTCGTGCCCAGGGAGCCGTTCCAGCGTGCCAAGAGCACGGGAACGCCGTTCACCGCGCGCACGACGGGCGCGCCCGCCATGGCCGTGGCTCACGGAGGCGGGGCCGTTCCCGCTAGACGGGGACGGTGGGATTTGGGTAGTCATCACCGCGCGTTCGCCTTGACCCGGAACGTACCGTGCTCGCGAAGATAGGGGAGGAGGAGCTCCGAGGGCCGGTCGGAGCCGCACTGCCGCCGAGGAAGCCGCACCACCGTGTGCACGCCGGTCGCGTGAGAGCCCAAGCTGCCGCCTCCCACTCGCTGTCGGGTTCGCCGTGCCCTGGCAAGGCCGTAGAGCCCCTTTGATACCCCGCTGGACCACCGAACCACGCAGCCGAGCGGGCTCGTCGCCGGCGGGATTTGCCGCCGGAGAGCAGAGGAGGTTGAGGGAGAGTAGGGAGGAGGTGCTCGCTAGGCCTAGTCCACCGCGAGCCGTGAGAAGAGGGGGACGAGCTGGACTTGTTCCACCGAGGACCACGCGGCGGTTCATGGACCGACACCACCGGTCCACCGTGAGCCGAGCCCACACGTTGCCGGGCCGGTCTTAACTCCACTAGGGCGACGTGGCGGCACCGCACGATGACACATGTCCGGGCCGGGCGGCCCAACCCGGCCCATGTCTAGGCCCTGTACCAGCCCATCCAGACCCGATCCAGGCCCGGTCAGCATTGACCGTTGACCGGTCAACGTTGACCGTTGACCTGGGTCCCGCCTGTCGGACTCACTGTGCACTGCAACCTATCACAGGCCGCCACGTGTCACCTCCAGATTAATCTCCCTGTTTTTATTTTCAGAAATTATTTTTAACCTTCAAAAATTCATAACTAATTAACCGTAGCTCAGAAAAATGCCAAACCTGAGTCCAAATTTTTCTAAAAAAGAGCTCTACGTCGTAGGCCTATGCTTGAGTGTATTTGGATCTTTTGATTTTCAGTTGCTTCTTTGTGCATCTCTTTATGAGCCGCTAACACGGCTATATGTTACGTTAACAGACCCGGAGGAGCCACCGACTGAGGAGTTCGACCCCGACTACACCGACGACTTGGGTGACGACCTGCCAGGTGCCACGCCCCACCCATTCGTAGAACCTATTACGCATTGCAAATACCTGGAAATGCTAGTGCCTTACTTATTGCAATAATTACAACTGTTAGGATGCATGGTAGTTTACTGCTTTTTGAGCCACTTACCTTGTTGCAACCTCACACCTGCTCACCCCGCTGATAGGCTAGACACTGCTTTCACTTGCTATTTTTGTTGCTTTACTCTTACTCGCATTATATCTGTGATGTGATGCTGGTGAGTGAGAGGCGTTGAGATAAGGCACGAGGTGCCGTAAACTTGCTAATAACCGGGTAATGAACTTGGGGAGATCTTGGCGTGAGTCTCGGGTGCGTGAGGTGAGGGTCGAGTCGACCGAGCAGGATCCACGACGAGTCGTGAGGACAAGTCTTGCCGGAGGATGCTACCTGGGCGTTCGCCATATGTAGTGCCTGTGGCGGGTACATGTGACAGGGAGAGGTCCCGGGGTGGAGTGTCTTCGTGGGATGAAGCCCCGGGATGGGAGGTGCTGTGATGGCACGGGGTGCCGGGTTTTCCGTTGAGCGGAAAACGGTTTCCCCTTGTGAAGATATCCTGCTTAGTCACCCTAAGGACTGTTACGTCAGTGGACCGGGTCTTAGGAATCCTTGCACACCCACTCGCTTCTGTGGGGAGGAGACGGACGTTCGACTTGCTAGTGCGGTGCCACTACTATTGGGAGGTAAGCGGATAGTGTAGGGAGGTACGAGCACGAGGACCCACACCCTCCTAAGACAGCGTAGTACCCAGGGGCCAAGTACTACGTCTCACAGTCTCAGCATGTCGGTGGTACTCCGACACGGCCCCAGCTCTGAGTGATAGGGTGGTACCGTTTCTAGTCGGAAGGCGGCCCGGAATCAGCTTAGACGAGGCATCGTCGAGGATGGCTATCTTGTGGGATGTGTAAACCTCTGCAGAGTTTCTGGTTGATCGATCGATACATATGCCGACTTGTCGGCTATGGACCTTTCCTAAGTACAGCTTCACTTGACTAGTGAGAGGAGTCTTTCTACCTTCCCTGGGTTTCAGTGTGTAATCCGGCCTTGGCCGTTGAGACATGGACGAGAGGGAGTTGTCCATGTCGATAAGAGGGTGAGCTGGGATGTGTTGTGGAGATGTGTGTTGGGATGGGACACCGTGTGTGAATGACTGGGGTTAAAATTTGTTGAACTTTTAAAATATTGATTACTCGCATAGGAAACCACAGCCAAAGATAGGTTTCTCTTCTCAACCCCCAATTGCATCCAGTTCCACAAAGCAAATGCATCATAGGGTGGGCGATGCGTGGCCAGTACCAAGTGTACTGATAGATTTTTGTCAGGCTCGGAGCCCGAGTTCGACGAGGAGGACGACTGGGAGGAGTAAGGGGTTCGCCCTGCGCTCAAGCTTGGTGCGAGAAGTCCTAGTTTCCGCTGCTATCTTCGAGAAGCTGTTCCGGATGCTGTGTGTGAGCATGTTCTGCCCTGCGTGGCGATGATAATAATCAATGTAAACCTTCTATTTGTACTCTGATATTCGTGTATGACTCTGTTATTCGACTGAGATTTGGGTAATGGCATGAACTTGTTCATCTATTACACGTCGAATCTGTGGCATTCCCTTCGCGGAATGCAGGATCGTTTCAAAGGGCGAGGCAGGAGCGGTCGACAACAGCTGCTTGGCCACCTCCACGCAAGCAGCTGCGTGCCACGGACGAGAAGCGACGCGAAGCAGCGGGTGGCCACCGACGGCGAGCAACTGCGTGGCACCTGGTTGCCGGCGGCACTATGGCCGACTGACAGGCCTTCATCAGCGCCCTCTATCTCCCGATTCCTTTACTAAACCCGATTAGATCCTTTAAGCAAAACTGTTCACTGATCTGAGCTCTCCAACTTTGCTTAAAAGATCAACATCAAAAGACTGATGGTTTTGAAGATTTTGGATTTAGAAATCATGAACTTTGAAGGTGAAAACTAGATTCAGTTAGGTTTTGGAAATCTGATTTTTGGTTAGCAAACTTTGGTGAATTAATTATTGAGCTATCAGCTATCAAACATATCAATAATTTACATGATATCAAAACTCAAACGTTCTACCAAACAATGGAACAAAGTTTGGTCAAATTTTATTCATAACAATTCATTTGATAATTCTCCAAAGATTGGATTTATTAACTAATTTTCAGGGACTTAGCCATAAAAATGACTAAGTGTGTAGTCAGCATTAATTCAATCTTTGGAGCTCAAATTAAACATGTTTGATTCAAAAACATCTTCAAACTTTTATCCCACATGAAAGCACATACTTTACAAAGTTTATTTTAACTGAATTTTAATTGTTCAAGCAAATTCACATATGAAAATTCACAAAGTTTCTTAATTGCTAACATTGACATCACTTGATGCAACATGTGAAGCATAACATATGTAACACATGAAACACCACAATGCAACATGGACATGCTATAATTGAAACTTGAAATGCATAAACGACATGACGCTTCGTGATTATGCTTGATGATGCTTATGATCAAGTTTTAACTGCTTTTTAACATCTAGAATATTACACTTGAACAATCCTTTACTGAGTAAACAATAGTTCTAACTTCTAAATTGAAGATGCCCAAATCCCCATACATCTTGGCTTCCAAATACTTCTTTTTTGATCATCGTACAGTTAGAAAAAACTAGATGGATAATTTTTAGCTGTCAAAACAAAATAATAACTAGAATGGAATACAGACTTCTTGAAATAATAACGTAATTCATAAGAATGGAATACAGTCCCCATGCAAAAAAAAAAGGAAGAGAAGAAAAAAAAAACTGATTTCGAACTATTGAACAATGAACGCTCCATTCTTTCTCCCTATGCGTTCTTCTGTTCAGCAGATGGGCAGTGGCTCGCCGTTCCACTCCTTGAGGCACTCGAGCAGCGGGTCGATGTGCTTGCCCTGGTTGATGGCCACGAGCACCTTGTTCAGCTCCTCGCCGGGCGACCTCGTCTTCTCGCCGGTGAGGTACACGGCTCCGAGCTCCTCGCGCACGAACCGGTACAGCGGGTAGGAGCGGCACTCGGTGATTCTCTTTGGTATCGCTGCCGTGCCGTTCTCGACAGCCGCCCGTGCAGCCTCCACCGCCTTGGGCAGCGCCGCGCGCAGCTCCTCCTCGAACTGGGCGACCTTGGCGAACACGGATGTCTCGGCGTCGAACTCGGCAGCGCCGTTGGCGAGGGCGCGCTCCACGAGCACGTTGCGAAGCTTCTTCATCAGCGGGTAGTTCGCGCTGCAGGGGTCGTCGGCATACGCGAACACCGCCTCGCGCTCGATCTCCTGGAGCAGGTCCTTCTCGCAGAAGCGGGCCACGTGGAGACCACCGGTGGAGTCGGTGCTCAGAGTCTTCTTCGCCACCGTCATCACGCAGCTCTTGACGGCGCTCTTGACGTTCTCCTCGATGTGCCGCAGGTCGACGGCCTGGCACAGGGCGATCAGGAACGTCGAGGACATGAGCTTCAGGATCTCGATGGCCTCAGCGGTCTTCCTGGAGGAGATGAGTCCGAGCGAGTTCACGTCCTGGTTGTGCTGCTCCGCGCTCTGGACGTGGTTGGTGACCGGGTTCCCCAGGAACTGCAGCTCAGAGCAGTAGGACGCCATGGCGATCTCGGCGCCCTTGAAGCCGTAGTCCAAGCTGGGGTTGCGCCCGCCGGACAGGTTGGAGGGCAAGCCGTTGTTGTAGTAGTCGTTGACGAGCTCAGAGAACTGCGCAAACATGAGCTTGCCGATGGCTGCGATGGCGAGACGGGTGTTGTCCATGGACACCCCGATGGGCGTGCCCTGGAAGTTGCCACCGTGAAGAGCCTTGCTTCGGGCGACATCGATGAGCGGGTTGTCGTTGACGGAGTTGATCTCGCGCTCAATGGACTTGGTGGCGGCACGGATAACCTCAATCTGGGGGCCAAGCCACTGCGGCGACGTGCGGAGCGCGTACCGGTCCTGCTTCGGCTTCATCAGCGGGTCCAGCTCGCCGAGCTTCTTGGCAAGCTTCATGTAGGAGCTGCCCTCCAAGATGTGCTCCATGATGGCAGCAGCCTCGATCTGTCCCGGGTGGTGCTTCAGCTTGTGCGTCAGGTGGTCGGTATACTCCGGCTTGCCGTTCATGACCTCGCAGAACACGGCGGACAGGACCTCGGCAAGGACGGCAAGTATGTTCGCCTCAAAGAGCACCGTGGAGGCAAGTCCGGAGCCCACGGCCGTGCCGTTCACCATGGCAAGACCTTCCTTTGGCTGCAGCTCGAAGAAGCCGCCTTGGATGCCGGCAATCTTGAACGCCTCAGCGGCGTTCACCTTGCTGCCATCCGGGGCAACTGCAACAGAGTTGTCGCGCCCGGTGACGAGGCCGGCAATGTAGGAGAGCGGCACGAGGTCGCCGGACGCGGTGACCGTGCCGCGGAGCGGCAGGCACGGCGTGACGTTGGCGTTGAGCAGCTTGACGATCGCCTCGAGGATCTCGAAGCGGATGCCGGAGTAGCCCTGGAGCAGGGTGTTTATGCGGACGAGCATGGCCGCACGCGTGGCCTCGGCCGGCAGGACGTGGCCGTCGGTGCCGGTGCCGAATGCGCCAGCGTTGAGGAACCGGATGAGCTCCCTCTGGAGAGCGCCGCCCTCCTTGGTCCTCCTGTGGGACGTGGCGCCGAAGCCGGTGGTGACGCCGTAGCTGTCGGTGCCGTTCATCATGCTGTTCATGACCCAGTCGCTGCTGGCCTTGACGCGGCCACGGGCGGACTCGTCGAGCTCGACGCGGGCCTCGCCAGCGCCGGCGGCCACGGCGGCCACCTGCGCGATGCGGAGGCTGGCGCCCTCGATCTTCACCAAGGGCTGGCGGTACTCGGCGACCATCCGCTTCACCTCGTCGAGGTGGCTGCCCATCAGCTCCTCCGCGGCCTTCCCCCAGTTAAGCGGGTCGGCGCGGGGCGTCGCCATGCACAGGGAGTCGCCGTTGGTAGCAGCAACGCGGCCGTTCTCGCACTCCATTGATGTGGGGCTGGGGTTTGAACAGAAGGCACTTGCGCCGTAAATGATTTGGGATCAGAAGTAAGGCGATGATGGCCTGTTAATCTGGGTGGAGAAGAGCTCGTGATGCACTGGATGGTGCTGCTCTTCTTGGAGTGAAACGGAGGGGGAGGCCGCGTTTAAATAGCGGAGGGCTGCGCCCGCGCGTCTTGGGGTTCGGTTCGGGGTTGGTCGACTTTCCCATGAACAGGAGTGCCGCGTTGCAAGTAAAATTTTTGGCGGGGCCGGCGGCGTGGAAAGCGTCGGGATTTCGTTTCGTGGTGGCCGAGTGGCCGCTTGGTCGCGGAGGACGGCTCGGTCGCGCGGGCAGGGGTTGGTGCGCCATGCCCATGCGCTGGCGCGGGGGTTGGTGACTGGTGTGGGCAGGGCTCCGTCCACCGTGCTCGCTTTGGGGATATGATGCAAGCCGGCACACTGTGTCGTATTGTGGATGCAAATCAATTGCACGCATCAGGCGAGTAGATACCAGTAGTTCACAATGTTTTCAAGGACCATTGGTGTCAGCAACAATGATTTCATTTGGCACGGGAAAAGCATATATGTTGATCTTCTAACGAATGTAAAACCCATTATCTTGGGGGTAGTTAGAGGTTCACTGGGGTAATCGATTACGAAAATGATGCACCTGAGTAGGTAACGGTCAGAGTTAGGGCAGTTGGAACAAAATTTCTATGGAGCATGAGCATGTTTGAAGTTTGAACAGAGACCAACCAGCTGAAGCAAATGTGCTGATTATCAGTCAACAACGCTGCAGGATTCTCCATTTGTTTGGACAGATCAGATTAGATACTTGCACGTATTTTGCAACTACATAATCCTTCACTACCCGCTCCATATAATTTCTCGCCTGAGTCTCTTGATTTCTTGATCCGTCTTCATGCTTCAGTAACTAGGATTCAAAATTTCAGCAAAATTTCACTGAAATTTCATGAATTTCAGTAATTTGGTGGTGGCCGAAAGAAAATTACTAAATTTTATAATATGCTAGTACATGTGCTATATAACTCTAAATTTATATTTTTTTATTGTTTGTGTTGTATATTGTTCTACTCAATAGATGTATAGTCATAAATCATGCTAATATCTTTTTAGATTAATTTTTTTAAAAACCATACTTCATGTGCAAGTTTCTAAAAAAATTTCGGCGTAATTTTGGTTGAATTTTATGAATTTTGGTAATTTTGGGTGTGGCCGATTTTTTTTTAAAAAACGACACTGAAACCCTGTCAGTAGCTACAGAGATGTGACTACAGATGGAGATTTTTTTTTTGATTCACGTAATGATGGTTAAACAAATTCGTGAGGCGGCTTCTTGATGCACTACTTTCCTGGAAGAAGCCATGGATTCAGTACTTCTGCATCACATGCTCGCCAGTCGCCTCCACGTGATGTACAAGGTGCGTGTGCGAACACCAGCAGGAACTTGGTCCAGTCGTCGACGGTCGGTCTAGTCCTGACTTCGAGTCGTCGTCGTCCACTGGTGTTCTTCCGTTTGTCACCAGCATCTACACTAAGGCCGTGTTTAGTTACCCTGAAAAGGCTGAAAAGTATACTGTAGCATGTTTTGGTTTTATTTGGTAAATAGTGTTCAACCGTTGACTAATTAGGTTCAAAACGTTCGTCTCGCAAAGTACAACCAAGCTGTATAATTAGTTTTTGATTTCATCTACATTTAGTACTCCATGCATGTATCGCAAGTTTGATGTGATGGAAAATCTTTTTTTTGCATAGTCATTTTTTCAGGTAACTAAACACAACCTAAACACACTGATAGTAATTTTGCTGGAACTGTCACAGCTCACAAGCACGTTTCTTTCAAATCGTCCATATATGGCAGTTTTAGAACCGTATAGCAGGAGCTGTCACTTGGTTCTTTCATGAAGTAGTAGCAACCAGCATGTGTAGATCTATTAGCTAGACCGACCAAACTACAGTTCAGTGCTTACATCCTGAACCCTCACAGCGGGCAGGTGTGCACTAGCTATCACCACAAACCACAACCTGACAAGCCGGGAACTGCATATTCTTCCACACTCCCTTTCTCATTTGGCTGTTGCAGACGTTATTCACACAAAATGATCCGACAGTGGCCTGCGAGGCTGCGGCGGCCATACAGTGGACCTTGTTCCCAATGTGGAAATGTAAAAGATGGGAATGGGCCGACGCAGCCTTGGCCTTAGACCTGGCCCCGTAGCCTCCAGACCAATTTGAAGGGTTGTAGGTCGACTTATTTCTTCTGGATGCTATGACCTCGATGGCTTATTGGATAGTATGCGACCGAAATATTTTTCTACAATCATAAACTATGAATACTACACTTTTAAAAAAGATAAGATACAAGATTTAAAAATATCATGATAACATATTAAGATTATTAGCAATGCATCAAATTAATTAAGTTTGCAAGTGAACCGTGATTTTAATTTTATCAATTTTCACTTCTAAAATATGATACTCTTCAATGTATTTCCAAGCACAGACAATCTTACCAATCGTACTTATTCGAAAAATAAAGGACACCAATTAATTAATAAAAAAGATTATTAATATGACGAGTGGGTCGACCCATAGTACCCATTGGGGTCAATAGGTTTCAGACTTAGGCCCTGTTTGGTTACGTTTTGTTAAAGTTTAACACCCATCGTATTAATGTTCCCTCGAATGCATGGAGTACTAAATGTAGACTAATTGCATGCATGCCGGCACAGATTAGGAGTAATTTACGAGACGAATTTATTAAGCCTAATTAATCCAAAATTAGAAACTTTTTGTCAAATAAGACGAAAGTGCTACAATGTTTGTTAAACTTTAACACCCCAAACCAAACACCCCCTTATTTACCCGGTTTAGAATTTAGAGCCGGCCCTATGACCCATTGTGGGTCGGGTCACCTACCCAATGGATAACCCATTTCCATCCATACCACAGAACCAGTGCGACCAGTGCAATGGTCCAAAGGCAGGAGTCATGTTCTTTCACATGGACGTAGCCCCATCGATCACACTTGAGGCCACGATGAGGCCAAGTCTCCCTTCATTTCGTTACTTGAGGGCTTGAGGCCATGAGAAGAGAAGGGGCCTCGCGTATATGCATACCTGGCTATATGAATGTGCATTTATCTTCGGTGCAGATAGATGCATGGTTACAGTGAGCGAGGAAGTACGGGGCCAGCATGCATTTATGTACGGACTGGTGGCTGATGCATGGGCACGGCGGCCCTCATTCTTTGTGTCCTAGCAGGTGATCGGTGGCGGTACGCAGAGTGAGGCAAAATGCATGCAGCGTCCATGTCAGGGCTTCCTTGCCACACCATACGTGAAGTGCTCAGTTATGCAACGTATGCTAAGGTTTGAGGAAGCAGGCGTATGGTCCTATCTCTGCCGCCACTACTCCCTGTTTTTTTTTCTGAGATTGCCACTCCCTGGTGTTAGGTAGTACCCAATGAACTGGTGTAGTAATCGTAATCAGGGGGAGAAAAACTAGTACGGCCTGCTAAGTTAAATAGCGATGGTGCTGACTGCTGACAGATGAGGCGAGAGGCGTAGGTTGGCCCATGTCAGCTGCCAATGCATGTTGGATTTTCTTATTAGAGCAAGTATAATAACATGCTTTAAGCTGGTTAAATGCTGAGGTGGAGGAGAGAGCGGAGAAGCGGACTGTAAGCTTACAGCCGGCTTGGGCACAAGAACAAAAAAAAACTCTCTGAGAGAGATAAGTGGGCCTTACCAGGCAGGCATGTCTGGCTGCTTTCTCCGCGGGTGTTTGTAATTCGTATGACCAACTCAATTAATAAAGAGTGTGGTGTTTCCTCAAAAAAAATGGGTGGCTGAGATAAAGCTGCAAAGAACCTTACAGCTAGCAAACCGGCTGTATTATTAGCCTTGCTCTTAGTAGTCCTGAGCGAGAGGCCAGACCAGAAGCTTCGCTAGCAATCCAGCATGGCTACACATCATGTGCGGTGGCATACATTTTTTTAAGCCATCAATGATAAGCTTCAACGTAAAATCACTCGAAGGGTCATCTCTACGGTAAGAACGAGTAATGGTTTGACGAGCTCATCACCAAAAAATAATACATATAATAAAGACCCTGTTTTCACTGGAAGTGTGACGATCCAATTCAGTTGATCTCCTGGGATAGCTTACAGACAATCCTAGAGGCCAGAGGCTTCCCACAAAGATGGTGCAGATGGATGCAGCAGCTTCAGACCACATCACGCGATCCGCGGTTGTAATAAACGGCTGCCCTGGTCCGTGGTTTACCTGTAAGAAAGGACTAAGGCAAGGAGATGCTCCCTCCCCCTATCAATTCTTGTTGGTAGCTGATATTCTTTAGTGCTACATACAGTTCAATGGAGGAGTCCGTCATCCTCTGCCCCGTTTTGCAATACGCCGACGATACACTGATTGTGGTTCGTGATGAGATTCACATGAAAAAGATTCTGAACAACTTTGCAGCTGCAACAGGCCCGCACATCAACTTCATTAAGAGTACTCTTGTGCCCACACATGTCTCCCCTAGAACCTTTACTCGAGTCATCCGACTACTGCAGTGCACCAGAAAGCGTCTTTCCCACAAGTCTACCAGGGCTTGCCACTCTCAAATTTGCAAGCCTTTGCTCCACTGATCGCCAAAGTTGATAAAAGATTGGTTGGCCGGCTATCGGCTCTTCTCAGGCCGTCCGGTCATCCTCATTAACTCAGTGCTTGACGGCCTAGCAACGCATTTCATGTCTGCAATAGCTTTGCCGCAGGGTGTTTTTGACCAACTAGAAAGTAAACGGAGAGCTTTTCTTTGGTATGGCAAATCCAAGACCACCAGAGCGTGCTGCCTGATCTCCTGGGAAATGGTTCAGAAGCCGCGGTCTGAAGCAGGACTTGGTATTAAGAGCCTGTCAACTATGAACTCAAGTCTGCTTTTTATTAAGCTATTACATCGGCTTCACCAGCCTGGTGACTCTTCATGGCCTCATGGGTGGCCTAGGCAAGACGCCATGTAGACGACCTTTTGCCTCCTTAGCCGGGGATGTAGATGGAAACCACTGGGATACTATTGAGGGGCTCCTCCCAGCATATCGATGCATCACTCGGTCGATGGTGGGAAATGAAGCCTCCACCTCTTTTTGAACGATACCTGGGTTACTGACAAGCCTTTGGCTGCCACTTTCTCCCAGCCCTCTTCAGCCACTACTCATCTCCAGTAGTGGCCGTTAGGACAGCCATCTACCACAGGATCAAAAACTTCGTAGTCCCAATGCTCTCCATTGTCGCCATCTCCGAATTGGAGGCCCTTGACAGCCTGATGCTGCAAGTTCAGCTCATCGACTCAGAAGATGTCAAAACTAGTACATTTGAAAAGTAGAACCATAGCCAAAACAATGCCAAGATTTACAGAGCCTCCACATCTGATGGCCAGAGATTGCTGGCGTTCAAATTTGTCTAGAACAGTAGCACTCCACCAAAGGTTAGGTTGCACGATCGCGTCCAGTGTAGTTCAAACCTGATCAAGAAAAACATCGTCGATGAAGACATATGTGTTGTATCATGGTGACTCTAAAACCGGAACCCACTTGTTTTGTGAATGCTCTTTTGTAAAGGAGTTTTGGGGGTGCTTGGTTGGAGCACTGCCGATATGCCAGATGCAGCACATCTCTAGGAAATCAAGCGGCCAATTGACGTCCTCGACATCTATTCTCGACCCTATCCTTCTATGCTACTGGCATCTATAGAAGCAAAGAAAAAGCCGTGGTGTTCAGGAAAGAGCAGCCAATCTTGGCTCGCCTGATGATTGCATGCAGGGAAGATTGTGAGCTCTAGCGACATCATTTCCCTGTCAGGCTTTGGCCGCTGGCAAACTGTTGGAGCAATTTATTTTCTATGTAACAATCGCACCCTCTCCAGCTTCATTGTTCCCTTTGGCCAATGGCCTTGTACCAAACCTAACAGAGCATGCTTTGACCATTTCCCGATTAGCCCAAAACCAATGGAAATCATTCAGGTGGGGCCTCTCAACCCCCAGGTGCTTGAATAAAAAAAGTGTGATGATTCAAAAACTATCCCAAATAAAAATTTGCTAAACTCCACTTGTTAAGCCAAAGTTGAGCATCTACCCTAACTCCTTGAGCCCTGAACCTAGGTGAAAACCAAAGCGAACCTCCTTTATCACAAAACCTTGGCTAGGTGTGCTCTGTAGTTCAGCAGTTGCCCTGTTAGGTGCCACTTTATCCACCTACCCCTATTCTCAAAGGTTACTCGTGTTTTCACTCAATCATTCTAGGTTTGTGCTTAAGCCTTGAATGCATGAACCCTAAACAGAACCCTAACCATTCCAGGATGATCAACCATCCTCAAATCCTAGCCACCAAGAACAAGAGCTTCCCCCAACAACTTTCACCCAAGTTGGAGCTAGGCAAGACCCATAGGTGGTGTTTGGATGGTAGATTGGAAAGGGAAAAGGATATGAGGTGGGTTATGCCGTGGTGGGTATGGATAAAGGTTACGAGGCTTATATCCCAACTCCTTGTTTGGGATTTGTTTGGAATGGGTTTAGTTTCATATAGGCCCCATATGCATCCAATTTTTGCTGCTCTAGTCACAAATCTTCTCGATTCAAATAGGCCTGACGAGCGCAAGATGAGTGCAGCTCCAGCAGCCCCCACGCATCCACGGTGAGGATATCTTTGACGAGCAGAGCAGCATCCTACACGCTTGCAAGGCAAGGCCAGTGGCCTGATGCGCGCAAGATGAGTGCGGCTCTTGCAGCCCCCATGCATCTACGGCGAGGAAAACTCGGGGCAGCAGCATCATGCATGCTTGCGAGCTAAGGTCAGCTCCAACGATGGTGACCCAGTGACGAGCACCATAGTTGGCAATGGCTATCCACTCGAACCCACCTCCACCGGTGGGATAGAATTGATGGGAAATGAGGTGTGTATTTCCCTTTCCATTTCCTTCACTATTTCCCTTCCCATGAACCAAACAGTGGATATGATTTCCATCTAGCCTCATTTCCCTATCCAAGTAACTATTTCCCACAATTCAAACACCACCATAGTGGTATCAAGACTGAGTAATCTGATAAGAGGCCTCACCAAGGACTAGTGGACTACTATGAAAATGCCATCATGTTGGCCTTTCCAAAGGAACCTCGCAAATTAGGAACTTGAGTGTTTTGGCATTCTGTATGTGATCTCTCCATGGATTGTTCATCAGTTAGAAGTTAAACATGTTGACTAGTCAATCTATCAGAGTCCACGACGCCCTGACATATTGTCTGTTAGGACACCAGTGACTTCACAACATGCAAGTGTTGTGTTGTCGTGGCCCCATCATCCTTGGCCCCTCCTATCATCACAAGTGGAATAGACCAAATCGCCAGCACCAGCCTCCTCTCACCCCTCTGCACTCTCCTCCCCCACTTTCTCACTCTATCCAAGAACAGGAACAAGCAGGAAGGAGCAAGCATGAGAAAGGGATGAATGGATGGTTGGAGGAGTGCTCATGCTTCGATGGAAGAGAAGATGAAGCTCAAGATTTCATCTAGAGCTAGGCAATCTCAAGTGTAAGCTCGTGATTCCTCTCAGTCTCTTTCTATGTTCATCCCAATCCCTAAACCTTGTGTTCTTTCATGAAGTAGAAGCTCTCCTCTCTCAAATGGTCCTCTCCATCATCTTTCATCTCAAAGCCCTTTCTCATGGTGTGAAGAATCCATGAAGCCGAACTTGAGTTTGGTGACCCCGAAATCTAAATCCCTAATGGGTAAGTTCTTTGTCTCATCTCTCTCTCTCCTAATTCTTGTTCCAAGATCAAAACCTATTGTAGAACACACTAAGTATAAATGTTAAGTTGAAACTCTAGTGCCTATTAGTATATATCATTTTATTTTTAATATATATTTTATTCAAAAAGGTTATAGGTCCTAGGTCACCCTCTTGGTTATTACATTGTGGCAATCAACATGTTGAATTACTATACTACATAATTATGTAGTAGCTTTGTTTATAAAACAAAGAGTGCTTAAAAATCAAGTTATCAATGTTGATATGGCAAAATTATTTAGTCCAAATGTATAAATTTAATTAAAATAATAACTTATAAATTTATTATCATGGAGTATCGATATAAAATAAAGTGAATTGTCAGTGTCATTGTCATGTTGTTTGTTAAGGAACATTTTTCATGTTTGATAAGTTATTAAATAAATATTTATCCTAATAATGCATACATTTTTACTTGGCCTACATGGTGGAACACAACATTATGCTTACGTTTAACTTAACTATAGTAGAAGTGTGTAATTTAGAAATATATATACCATACTTTATGGATATTAAATTATTTTTTGGGATAGCAAAGATTAGTATTTATATATAAATTTGAGAGATATTTTATTTAATTTTTATGATGTCCAATGTGAAAAATTTAGATACAAATTAAAATGTGTTGATTTATGTTTCCTTTCGTAATGATATTTATGGGTAACTTGAATGCAAATGTAGGGGTTATGTTACATTACCTAATAATGGCATACGCGGGTAATTTAAAAAAATATTACCATATTATTTTAAATTATGTTTCATGATGAACGGGGTGTGAATAATTTATATACAAAGTTAGGGAGTTATTTTGAACTATATTTTTTAACGGTAGAGGTAGATTATTTAGATGCAAATTTAGGAGGCTATTTTGAAATATCTTTATTAATGAAAAAGTGGATAATTTATATACAAATTTATGGGATGATTTTGAATTATTTTTTGTAATGATAGAGGTGGATAGCTTAGATGGAAAATTAGGAGGTTAATTTATGTTATTTTTATAATGGCAAATGCGGTAATTTTTAGAAATAGAATAGATCCAATTGCTACTATTTACGATGATACCGAATTAAAAGGCCAGAAGTTTCTGATTATTTTGGAAATTTTAAGAATTTATTTATTTTCTAGAGCGTGAGAGAATTACTAGGGAGCCTCTAATTACTAAGAGTAATTAAAGGATATGTGTTTCTAATTATTATGAGAATGTTTAAGATTTATTTTTTATCATATCTAATGAGAATTAATGTAAAGACTTCGTTGGAGTCTCTATTTATTACTAATAGTAAGATGCACCATTGCACGTGAGCTACATATGCAAAGTACCAATAGTCTGATACACGTGCTAAATATACAAAGGGAAAGGGAAACATTGTTTATGCGACTAGTGTGCCAAGTACCAATAGTCTGATACACGTGCTAAATATACAAAGGGAAAGGGAAACATTGTTTATGCGACTAGTGTGCCACGATGCCTACGTACCTCCATCATGCCCATTTCCTTTTCGGTGCCATTTTCCTTGTAGACTTATCATGATCAATCTACAAATACGGGAGGAAAGGGACACACGCGGTAAAAAAAAGAAGAGCGGTGGGAGTTTTAGGACTTCACTAGAAACACAGGCGTGGCAAAGCCGCGCCCATACTGAAGCTGGGCAACTCATCATATATACCTTGTGATCCAAATGGATTACTAACCCAATATACTATTCTCTCTTTAATATGCAAATTCGTCACTATTTTTAATATATGTACGGAAGTAGCAACAGTAATTCTTGATTTATTGTATTCATCTTAACAATATCATTGCACATTTCATCTTCTGCATACTTTGTCATGCTGATTGTTTTGGGTTTGACAACGGAGAACAAGCATCATAATACTTTTGTGCTCCTTGGATGTGCTTCTAAATATAAAAGTTTAATAGCTAATAATCCTTTATTATCTTGTAATCCATCTGCATCCTCTCTTGCTTGGATGTGTGTTCCAAATATGATAACAAAACTGAAATCTATCTAACAAGCAATGTTCCCCAATAATATTCTCTTACCTTGTCAAACTATATCTGCATGCTTTTCTTATTTGTACCTTTTAAATCTGAAAAAAAATAAAGTGAAGGAAGATAATAAACGTTGGCCTAAAATTGAACAGTTGTGTTGTTTGAAGGTCATGGTTCATCAAATAACAACACCCAAAATGATAATACAGGATAAAGCTCTATAGTTAGGACCTTGCAATAGGGCGGGAAATGTACATAACGAATTCAGAAAAGCAAGTAATATCACCCCTGAGCATGCATGAATAGGAAAGACTTTTCATGAACAAAACTATATAACTCAGCTATGATTCTTTGAAATCCGTACATTTACAGTATTATAATTATTTTTTAGATCTTACAAGAGCCATTATAATCATAAATTTTACAAACACGAGACTAAAGAAAAAGAATCTTATAGCACAAAATTATGTAGCCTAATAAGAAATCTAAAGAAGTAATAGCATGTCACCAAGCAGGTCAAATAAACTTCTCTGGAAATTAGTTGACAAAATATTTAGGTGCTTTATTTATCACATGATAACTAATGAGCATGTGGAATTGACAAGCATAGGTATTGAATCAAACAGAAAAAAGTTCAGATTGTAGTACGTACGATATGAAATCTAAGGAAGTAGCATGCCAGCAAGCAGGTAATAAAGAAAACTATTTAAAAAAATTCTAGTGCCGAGTAGCAGAAGATTTCGAGCCTATAATAAGATAAGAAAACTTCTTGTTTCATTATAGTTAATTTGTCTACATGTCGGTTAGACATCCTAGGGGCATCTCTTGAGCTGTTGCATTCTGCAGCCGGTGTACATAACGACGATTAGCTGCAGGGGTTCTTGGAGGGTCAATAGACGACGCCGTAGAGATCCGTACCCTGGTGGATCCGATCGCCAACCCCATGCTGGCCTTCTGTCAGCGCAACGCCGTTGCCGTGCAGCCGTGGTGCAGCCTGCAGCGACATCGCCGTCGTCAAAGGCATATGCGTTGGCGAGCTTCAGGTAGTGGTACACCGGCATTCCACGCACCGGAGGGAGATGGGACCCTCAGGTTCTGCTCTTGCTCGGCGCAGCCGTCGCCTTGATCTTAAGTTCTGCCAGCTTGGGACAGACTGGATTTGTTTTGTGCGGGAGAGGAGAGTACCCTAGTGGAGGAGGACGCGGCAGTAGCGATGGAGGAGCGAGGGCGCCCACCGCCGAGGAGGCGGTGGCTGACACGGGGACAGAGAGACAGTCGCGCTTGGAACGAAGGCTCTGGATAGTTTAGTTGCAGTGTTTGCTTCTTTGACGGCACGATAGAGATCAGACAGTGGAGAATAATGGGCCACCTGGCAACATAAAAGGTCAGAGGTTGGGGCAGGATTCGTATGGTAAAGGATGCTATATTATTTGTGGAATATCTGGAAGGAGCGGAATCAAGAAAAACTTCCTATCATGCTTCGTTGCAACCACTACAACTAGTCTTTCCGGTCAAGAAAGACATCAAACCTATTCAAGCTAGTTACCGAAAAAATGGTTCACAAGACAGAAAATGGTTTCTAGGAGTTTAGGGGTGGTCCAAGCTATAATTTGGTTGTTCTTTTCTTTTTTGGGCGTGGTTGGTCTTTGATTGGAGACGTCCCTGTTGGGAGTTCTACCCCTGCACTTGTAGCTGTCTGCCCTTTACCACGCCTCTCTCTTTTTTTCCCCTTGTTTCTTGTTCCTTCTTTTGCTTTCTAATAAATTTAAAATTTATTCAGCAATTTTCTTACTAACTTTTTTTGAAAAAGAAAGAAATAGCAATGGCCTCACAATTGAAAGTTAGGAACTCTCTCCTACAAATCACACAACTCATGTCAAGAGCTCCTAACAACCCAGAAAAGGTGGACTTTTCTCCGACGTTAGAAAAGTTTGAGGTAGCTATATTTCTTGGGCAATTCTGGTAGTTTTTTCAAAGAAAATAACACCTTTTCCTTTATAAAAGGGCAAGTATGACAAGATGATGATTTTCAGCAAAAGAGCACCGAAATAAAAAAAAGAACAAAGGACATAAACACTGCATCCACTGTAAGCATGGACAACAAAACAGTTCAGCATTAACCGCACGCAACCATCAAAGGTCGAAAGTACTCCCTCTGTCTCATAAAAAACCTAATTATAGGTTTGAGATAAGCCAAATTTCTTCTAAAATTAATCGAGTTTATAGAAAAAAACGTCAACATTTATGTCTCCAATTAAATTTACCATGAAAATATATTACATAATCAATGTAAAGATACTTTTTCGATATAAATTTTTGTATAAGTTTAGTCAAATTTAAAATTATTTAAACCTTTGAGAAATGAAAATTACATTCTTTTTTGACTGAGTAACATCATTCGGCACGAAGATAAGAACACAGTCGAAATCACACACCCCGGTGAGAGAGCGACAAAGTTTTTTTTTTCAACGGAAATACTTTAACACAGGTACCTGTCCACCTGCGTCCGTTCGGACGCGGCTTCCCACTGGACCTTGTTCGCTTCTCTTAAGAAAAAAAATCTTCCCGCTCCGTCTCGCCCTCCCTACGTCGCCACCATTGCCTCCTTCCTCCACCCAAGCCGACCACGCCGCCTCCTCTCTCAGTTCGTGCAGTGCTCGCCAGCTGGCCTCTTCTCCTAACCCAGCGTCGTCAGGATGCCTGGCCGCCGCGGGCTGCCACCGATGGCGGTTGGGCGCACGTGCCGAGGCACCTCAGGTTGTACCCGGTCGAGCCAAGGGGCACCCACGAGCGCAGCCGGTACAGGTGGTGCTCACGCGCCGCCACTCACCGCCGGCTCCCACCTTGACGGCCAGAATCAAGGGGCCCTAGTCTCCCCTATGTTGCAAACGTATGTTTATGTTATTTTAGAGGTACGTTGTAAAAGTAGATCGGGATGTTGAATATGTTGAAATGACTATACACGTACGTTGCAAGCGTCTATTTCAAATGTTTCATCTGTTTTTTAGACGTATGTTGCAAGTGTTTTTATTTGGATGTTGCATATGATTCACACATATGTTGTTATTGTTTTTATCTGGATGTTGCATATGTTTTGCAATGACTTCTCAAGTGTTTTCATGTGTTTTTACAAGTGTTTCAGACACATGTTTTAAGTGTTTTATCTGTCCTTAGACGCATGTTGCAAATGATTCATCTGAATGTTTCAAAAGTAGACCGAGATATTATATAGGTTACATGTGACTCACCAGCCCCGGCCGCCTGCTGCTGCTGGGGCGCCGTGCATGCATCTGACAAGCGGAGGGACGGAGTGTTGTGCTGCTGTGGGCGTGGGAAGCAGAGGGGGAAGGCGCGGTGAACGGCGTGGGCGGTCCTGGCCTGGCGCAAGTGTCAGTCCGCACATCTCGGCGCTGACGCTGCTCTTTTTTCAACAGGTGAGAGCGAGAACGTTGAACCAAGGCAAAGCCATGCGCGTGTGGCCCCTGCTGTCGCGTCCTCACCAACTCTTGGCCTTGGGCCTTGAGTCCTGATGCGCACCAACCACAGCCCTCCGACCGAGCTTCCTGCCCCAGCGATCAACACGAAATTTCCGAACCACTGGCCCCTCCCCCACCAAGACCGAGCTTCCTCCGACCGAGCTTCTCTGCCAACTAACTGGCGCATTGCCATGGTCGTCTTGGACCAGTCACCACCACAGTCCACACCACCAGCTCCCTTCCCGGAAGCCTATTTAAACCTCGCCGCTCCCACTCGTTCTCTCCAGGAAGAGCAGCACTACCAGATCCTAGCGCAACACTAGCTCAGCTTCCCAACAATCCATATCTCGCTGATCGGAATTTCTCGAATCGATCCTCAGCTTCATCGGTGCTTTAGTTCGGTGTGGTTGCAATGGCGTGCGAGAACAGCAATGTTACTGCCAATGGCGATGGCCTGTGCATGGCGACGCCCCGTGCCGACCCGCTTAACTCGGGGAAGGCGGCGGAGGAGCTGATGGGAAGCCACCTCGACGAGGTGAAGCGGATGGTGGCCGAGTACCGCCAGCCCTTGGTGAAGATCGAGGGCGCCAGCCTCCGCATCGCACAGGTGGCCGCCGTGGCCGCCGGCGCTGGCGAGGCCCGCGTCGAGCTCGACGAGTCCGCCCGTGGCCGGGTCAAGGCCAGCAGCGACTGGGTCATGAACAGCATGATGAACGGCACCGACAGCTACGGCGTCACCACCGGCTTCGGCGCCACGTCCCACAGGAGGACCAAGGAGGGCGGCGCTCTCCAGAGGGAGCTCATCCGGTTCCTCAACGCTGGCGCATTCGGCACCGGCACCGACGGCCACGTCCTGCCAGCCGAGGCCACGCGTGCGGCCATGCTCGTCCGCATCAACACCCTCCTCCAGGGCTACTCCGGCATCCGCTTCGAGATCCTCGAGGCGATCGTCAAGCTGCTCAACGCCAACGTCACGCCGTGCCTGCCGCTCCGCGGCACGGTCACCGCGTCCGGCGACCTCGTGCCGCTCTCCTACATTGCCGGCCTCGTCACCGGGCGCGACAACTCTGTTGCAGTTGCCCCGGATGGCAGCAAGGTGAACGCCGCTGACGCGTTCAAGATTGCCGGCATCCAAGGCGGTTTCTTCGAGCTGCAGCCAAAGGAAGGTCTTGCCATGGTGAACGGCACGGCCGTGGGCTCCGGACTTGCCTCCACGGTGCTCTTTGAGGCGAACATACTTGCCGTCCTTGCCGAGGTCCTGTCCGCCGTGTTCTGCGAGGTCATGAACGGCAAGCCGGAGTATACCGACCACCTGACGCACAAGCTGAAGCACCACCCGGGACAGATCGAGGCTGCTGCCATCATGGAGCACATCTTGGAGGGCAGCTCCTATATGAAGCTTGCCAAGAAGCTCGGCGAGCTGGACCCGCTGATGAAGCCGAAGCAGGACCGGTACGCGCTCCGCACGTCGCCGCAGTGGCTTGGCCCCCAGATTGAGGTTATCCGTGCCGCCACCAAGTCCATTGAGCGCGAGATCAACTCCGTCAACGACAACCCGCTCATCGATGTCGCCCGAAGCAAGGCTCTTCACGGTGGCAACTTCCAGGGCACGCCCATCGGGGTGTCCATGGACAACACCCGTCTCGCCATCGCAGCCATCGGCAAGCTCATGTTTGCGCAGTTCTCTGAGCTCGTCAACGACTACTACAACAACGGCTTGCCCTCCAACCTGTCCGGCGGGCGCAACCCCAGCTTGGACTACGGCTTCAAGGGCGCCGAGATCGCCATGGCGTCCTACTGCTCTGAGCTGCAGTTCCTGGGGAACCCGGTCACCAACCACGTCCAGAGCGCGGAGCAGCACAACCAGGACGTGAACTCGCTCGGACTCATCTCCTCCAGGAAGACCGCTGAGGCCATCGAGATCCTGAAGCTCATGTCCTCGACGTTCCTGATCGCCCTGTGCCAGGCCGTCGACCTGCGGCACATCGAGGAGAACGTCAAGAGCGCCGTCAAGAGCTGCGTGATGACGGTGGCGAAGAAGACTCTGAGCACCGACTCCACCGGTGGTCTCCACGTCGCCCGCTTCTGCGAGAAGGACCTGCTCCAGGAGATCGAGCGCGAGGCGGTGTTCGCGTATGCCGACGACCCCTGCAGCGCTAACTACCCGCTGATGAAGAAGCTTCGCAACGTGCTCGTGGAACGCGCCCTCGCCAACGGCGCTGCCGAGTTCGACGCCGAGACATCCGTGTTCGCCAAGGTCGCCCAGTTCGAGGAGGAGCTGCGCGCGGCGCTGCCCAAGGCGGTGGAGGCTGCACGGGCGGCTGTCGAGAACGGCACGGCAGCGATACCAAAGAGAATCACCGAGTGCCGCTCCTACCCGCTGTACCGGTTCGTGCGCGAGGAGCTCGGAGCCGTGTACCTCACCGGCGAGAAGACGCGCTCTCCCGGCGAGGAGCTCAACAAGGTGCTCCTTGCCATCAACCAGGGCAAGCACATCGACCCGCTGCTCGAGTGCCTCAAGGAGTGGAACGGCGAGCCTCTGCCCATCTGTTGAACAGAGTTGATACAAGCAGCAGAAGGCTGTGTTTTTAGCTAATGGTTTTTATTCCTAATTTATTTATGTTCGTTGATATGCTACGGATTCTTGTTATACAGCTGCAACGCCATAACCTGCTTTGAGCAAGGTCTGGTGGGTGATTGAAAAAATTGTTGTTGCTAGCTGTAACTTGTATGTTTTTCAATATGTGAATCATATTTCCAGTTTAATTCAATCCAAGTGTTTCGTAACGTTGTATGTTTTATAATTATACATACAATTTATGTTAACTTACCAGGAGATTTTTTCGGAAGAACTTGTGAGAACTTTGTAGTAGAGTAAAGCTTTTCAAGGACTTTTACATAGGATAACTTTTCATAAAAGTTTGAAGAAATTTTGTGGAAACAAGTTTTCTAAAAACTTCCTCGAATAAGTGCTGTGAAAAACGTATTTAAATATTTTTGTTGAAAATACTTTGTTAAACATGAAAGAAAAAAGTTGATATAGATCAACATGAATAATTTAGTTAAGCATGTGATGAAATAAAGTGGTGTGGAAAAAGGGAATGTGTTGGAATCATGGCAACAGATTTCCTCATGCACTGGCTACATCTTTTGGAGCAGGCGATGTGTCTAGCCTGGCCGTGTCTGCAGGACCAATGAAGATCATCGATCAAGATCAGGTGGAGGAGAGGATGGGTGGTTACGTGTCGAGTGCCCCTCTTTCTTAATAGAAATTCGGGGCTGTCGAGAAGAGGCCTATTTGTCATAGCTTATAAACTGTTTATGCCCAAAGTTAGATAAAACTAACCAAACGGTACACTGTTCTGCAGCTTATTCTGGTTGCATATTCTCATCATTCCCATTTGTACTAAAAAAGTATAGAAGCTAGATCACACCTGCTTATTTCGACTGTGATTTTACTCTATTTGTACAACTGTGTCAAGGTCATGTCGGATGGGTTCGACCATCAAACTAAACATGCAGTTAGCTTGTATGCTTATTCTAGAGAAAACATATAGTAAGACACATGGTACTCCCTACTTTACAAATTATAAATTTTTTTGACTTTTTTATATGTAGTTTTTGTTACGCATTTATAAGTACACTATGTCTAGATATACTGTAAAAGCAATATATCTAAAAAGACAAAATGTCTTGTATAATTGAAAATGGAGGAAGTACATGTTTAGCATTGCCAAATATGCGATACCCCCCGCAATGACCGCTTTGTCATGTGATTCGCAGCGAGAGGGAAAAGCAGAGGACACAGAGCAAGAGTTTAGTCCATGATCGTGTTACGTTGTAGTATGGCTAGCTTCCAGTGGCGGAGCCACAGGGTATGCCGGGTATGCACCGACATACCCTGCAAAACCGGCCAGAAGTAGTATATATATATATATATATATATTATTATATTGTATATACGTTGTATTTGTTCAAAAAAAAGAATATACCTGGACACCATCACGTGATGACGGGAGGCCCATATGATGCACTGACGCAGCCCACGCGGCAAGGGGACTCCAATTCTCCAAAGTCCAAACGTCTGGTATGTGCGCTCCGTATATGACCCTTCGAATTTCCTAATCTAATCTCGATCAGACGGAGCCACGGAGGAACACGTGCGTCGCCGCCTGCTGGTGAGTCTGTGACGCCCCGGTCGGCCGGCCCCTGGTGCCCTGCCGCCCTCCACCAAGCTTGGAATGCTGGATCGGAAGATCGCCGTCTAATTCCTACGTCCTGTATGTAGTATATACAGTCACGTCAGTTAGGACTTCTGGTCTTGATTCACTATTTTGGTTAGGTAAATTTTAATCTTTGCTCTTTGTCTTTTTCAAAAAATTATTTTCCACATTCATAGCTATTTGGTAACATTCATAGCCAGTTGAACCTTCTAATCGTCCACCTGATCCGGTTGAGCCAGTGGTGGAAGAGCAATGGTTGATCTGGTTGATGAAGAAGATATAGTATGACATTCATATTCCTTTGAAAGTGTCGAATAAAACAGTCTGAAAAATAACATTGTAAGTCTCTGGTACTCTTTTATGCCTATATTTAAACTATCAATATGGCTTTTGAATTATTTATATTGTATTTAGTAGATGGTTTCAACTTAATCCTTGAAATTAAGCCTTATCATGTTACTTAGTGCATGTATACCAAATCACGTTGCAAAATTTACAATGGTTACTGAATTTCTAAAATGGATTTACCAAATTGTATATGAAAATTTTTTTGGATGGCATACCCAAAGTTAAAATCCTAGATTCGCTACTGCTAGCTTCACCAACCCACTATGGACTGTACAACAAAATTCTCTCTTCTCCGGTCAACAAATTTTGCTCACCAACAAACTCATTTTGACCATGGTCCATTCCGAATTCCATGCCCCGTTTTGAGACTTCCAACTTTCAGCGCTGTGGAGCAACTTTTCAACCATAAATACTTTTCTTCTTTTATTATGCAAGGACATATGTGGTTTTCTGAACCATAACGTTTTTATCCTTAAATAAATGCAAAGTCAGAAGCCTGCATGTCCAAAGATAGGAGTCATAGCCTCACGTAGCACGAGGGTGACTACAAACGCACGAGGCTGATAGAAATTATAGTTTTCTACAAGAGTACCCACACGTGCCGGAGAATATAGAAAAACACTCGATTAATTCTCTTGGTGCTAATAGAAATTATAGTTTTCTACAAGAGTACCCAATAATCCTTCCTAATTCATGATTTTTGGGAAAAATGAAAAAAAATCTATCTCCAACGACTCTCAAACTCATCTCCCAATCCACGGCGATTCAAACGCCCGTATACTTCAGCAAATTTAAAGGTGGAAGGGTGGGAAAGAATAAAGAGTAGAAAAGGGGTTATTGATGCAAATGTACAAGAAATATATATATATATATATATATATATATATAATAGTGATTAGGATAATTTAGATATAGTATAGAATTTCTGATGTAAAATTGTCTTCTATATTTTAGGAGTGAGTTATTGGAAGCTGTTGGAGATGATTTTATTTATTCCTCCCAATACTTTTTGGCGAGCTGCAAAACTATATGGTTTTGGAAAGAAAATTTTGGGAACTCCTGGAGAACCGAAAAATTTTATTTCTCTTGTGTGCCACTATTTAAAATTTGTCTTCTCTGGTAT
Organism: Saccharum hybrid cultivar R570; assembly: GCA_038087645.1. Lineage (NCBI taxonomy): Eukaryota > Viridiplantae > Streptophyta > Magnoliopsida > Poales > Poaceae > Saccharum > Saccharum hybrid cultivar. Next base: position 8,813,632 of record JAQSUU010000198.1, read on the forward strand.
TAGGGCCCAAGTATGATTTCAATACCATCATACAATTAAACTGTCTTCCACTTGCCAGATGGGCCCATGACTGCACTAAGGTTCGCTAATTCCTCTTCATAGTCATAGTCCACCCACTCTTCTAATGCCACTCTCAATGGAAGTTTCATAAGAGTTTTATAGACATTAAATAAGCTAATGTGGCATAGTACAAATGAAGAGAGAGAAGACAGTAGTTTCATAGGATGAAACTTGTTTACACTATTTTCAATACTAGAGAGTCTAGGAAACAGAGTCATAAAACTCACACTGAGACTAGCCTAAGTCTACATGTGCCTAGCAACTGGTCCTCATCCCAAATCAAGTTATCCTTTGCCTTTTTTAGTCGCTTGACATGCACTTATCAGAAGTGACGCTATTATCCTATCCCCAATTTAATTTGGAGGGCCGGCCAAGGATTCGTAGAGTATGATATGAAAACTCTGGCCGGAGTGCAAGGGTCAATACCTTATCATCCACTTGTTCTTGCGTTCATTCGATACAATTTCTTCGTCATCTCACCTACCTACCTTTTTATTTCAGAGCCCGACTGAAGCACTCAAACTTTGTTTTGAACATGGTCCACGTTCGTGTTTCAAACATAAAAAAAGAGTAGTAAAAGTTCAACAAAACATGGAGCATGCCTGTCAAGTGGCTTGCTTATAATACGTACACCCGTCGCGTCGAAAAGGGCTTTTAGAGGGCTGCTGGTGATAGTGCTTCCCGGTAGGTGAATGCATGCATGCGCCGCCAGTCATCGTCATCGCCGCCTGGAGTGGAATGCATAACCAGTGAGTGCCACTGCCTTGCAACCAAGTCAACAGTGACCAATCAAGTGGCTGCGATCTGGTCTGGATGGGTGGAGGTAGCCGCTCAATTTCACCGTCACCAACCAAACATTGAATCCGCGATGTCTGGTGAAGAAAGAAAAAATAACTGACGGCAGAAGCTTGGCAGCCCAATGTTTATTTTCCACTGGAAACATGTAAATCCAACTCTAGTTTGCATTGTTCACATAATCACATTGTCTCACAGTGTCCGCAGATCACTTAGTTTGAACTTGCAACTTCCAAGTGCTGCTGCACACGAGGAGCATCCTCGTGGATCGCGTGACCAAAGACTAGAGATCTTTGTCTTTCTGCTGTACAGTGTGAGACTTGGGCCTTTCCCCCCTATGCTACTATAATCAATAAACGGCAAAGCAAGGACTAGAGATCCGCATCAGACTTTGCTGTTGGAGGACGGTAGTGACCACTCGCGTCAGCCCACACGCTGCCCGTCAGCATGTCTCGGTAGTCTTGGCTGTCAGGATGTCCTTGGCAGCAGCAGCAGCCTTACCAGTTACCACTGCTGATTTGCTGATCATTCATGGCCATCTCTGCCTCCCTGGAACTTGTGTGGCTCACCAGTCACCACGCCAAGGCGCCAAGGCACGCTCGCCGCTCGTACTCCTACACCGGGTGCTGGAGACCCACTTGGAGGCGCGAAACCCGCCGTCCACACGTTCTACCAAACACAAGCAAATTGCAGCCGCGCAGCGCTATCAGAAAACGTCCCCTGCACCTGCAGCGTCTCAGGCATGGCAGGGGCCCCGCCCCGAACCGCCGGAAAGCAACTGCCAGGGCGTCCTCGGGCCCGTGCCGGCGGTGCGACCGAACTCGAATCTAAAAATTATGGTCCTCGAGATTTACTGAGTACCATAAGTATATATAATAATTTTGAACTTTGTTTTAATTAGAAAGTTAGCTTAAACTATCTTCCTTGGCTAAAAATGTAGCCTGCTGGAGGTGGAACACAAGCCACGATCGTGAATCCTTCTAGAGATGGAGCCACCGCGGCGATTCCAATTTTTTGGATAACCCTTCCGCCTTCATCACCTGGACGGACTTCCAGTTCCTCGGCCTCGGCCTCGCCCTCGCCATTATTCGTTGTTCGCCGCAATCCAGACCAGATCAGAGACGCATATCATCAGATAAATTTTATGCCTAGCCTCTATTTTATATTTTTATTTAGTTAATTTTGGTCTATACTGCTATACTTCTTAAGTGATGGTTATACAACATGTATAATTCTTGACCTATCCTGCTATACTTTGTAATATAAGTAATACATTAATATTTATCATTATTTAATTTTTTATTTTGGTACTAGATATTAGACCTCCACCGGAACTAGTCATATATTTTCCCGGGATGCGCTGCTGCCAGCTTTTACGGCTCCCTGTCTGTCACTCTGGTCTGTAGCGGCATTACCCTACATGTTCTGGCAGCCCCTTGCCTTGCTCCCGTGCCCGACACACACGGGGCCTTGCAACCTCCCGGCTCGATCGGCCGGCCGCGAGGTGAAGACTGAAAACCCAGCGGATTTCTGTTCGCTCGGCTCGGACGGCCGGTCACCGCGAAAAAGCGTCGAGAAGGCGTCCGTTGGTGCGCTCGGCGTGGGAGGCGCTCCGCCGCGGCCGGGCTGTTTTGCCCGTCGCTTTCGCTCGCCTGCCTGTTCAGTCGTTCGTCGGCAGATCAGCACACAGATGAACTCCCCGATCCGATCCTCCGCTCGTCTTGCGCCATGGCCACTCGTGGTGTGGCGTTCCGACGATCCTGTCGCCCACACACTGCCGTCAGTCACGTACTAGTACTACTAAGGGTCGCGCTGCGACGTTTCACGTTTGTCGTCGTGCCATGCACTGTGAGTCTGTGACCGGTAGACCAATAATGCGGTCAGCGTGCCCTGTATTCATTCGCGCCGGGACGCCGAGGGTCGGTTCGATGTGAATGTGAACGTCAGGGCCATGGCGAAATAGGCATCGTCGTCAGTGACTGCGCTACACACTCGAGTACTGACTGTGCCCGCAGCACAGTACTGGCCCAGGTAGCTCCTAGGCCTTTCGTTTCGACCGAAGATTTGTCAAAAGAGCAGTGTTTGGCCGACCGGCTGCTCACAGATTAGTCGCGAATGCGCCAGGTGTTCAGTTTCCATTGCAAAATGTATCAGTTCTGTAAGGATATGATCTCCAGCAAGAGCAAGTACCTAGGATTGTTACCGGGATAATGTTGGGATGGCCTGACAAGAACTCTGATCAAATATGTGTACGCGTCGAGTTTGCCTTTATCGCACAAGTATAGCCAGCAACTGATCTTTATAAATCTTGACATGGTATCAAGAAGTGGCATACCAAACTCAGTCGCAATCGCAACGTGGTTTCCATCTCAGGTTGTCGCACACAGACACTTGCTGTTGCTGTGCTGTGTTGCATCTCTTTCAGAGTAAGAGCAACTCTAGCCATAGGTCCAAATTTTTTTCGTGACCATGCATTGCATGTATATCATTAAGAAGGAAAAGGAGTTGTTGTTACATAGGTAAATGCTGGTCGGTCTAGAATGCGAGCGGCACACTGCAGCCAAACAAAGTTAACCCTGCAACAATGAAGGACTACGGCTCTGGAAAGATATTACACGAGAAAAACTTTTGTGACTATGAGGGCCGACGAAGGTCACCCGGCTTCCATGGATGCCCCAGCATGGCGCGGTGGCTGTACCCCACCTGCGACCAACGATCGACCTCTTCCTCCAACACGGCAGCAAGCTCAACGGGCGTACGGCTGGCCCTATGGAAAATTCTCTGGTTCCGTTCCTTCCAAAGACACCAGGCCCCAAGGATGATGAGGGAGTCGAAACCTTTGTGCATCTCTGCCGCGAGCTGTGCACGGTACTGCAGCCACCAGTCAAGGAAGGCAACCCCGGGCGGCGGCGTGAGGTTGGCGAGGCCGATGGGCACCAGCACCCTGAACCACACCTCCCGGGCGTACACGCATTCGCCAGCAAGGTGTCAAGCCATCTCCTGCTCCTGCTTGCAGACGTCCTCGTCTTGCAGCCCATGCCGCATCCTCCGCGCCGTTGTCCACAGGCGATCGTGCAACAACAGCTAGAAGAAGAACTTGCACTTCGGCGAAGCCCTAGCCTTCCAAAGCTCCTTTGCTCCTCTCAAGGAAGCCATGCCAATGAAGAAGGCCCTGTAAGCTGAGGAGGCGGAGTACGTGACGTCCGCGATCCATCGCCAAACGAATCTGTCGCTTGTGAGATCGTCGAACACCACTCCGTCGATCTTCGCCCAGACAAGGACGTAATCACATAGCACATGTGCAGTCGGAGCACCCTGGATATCGCGTACCCAGCTTCTGTTGGTGATGGCCTCGTGCACGGACTTCTGGCGCTGACGCTTGCCGATGGCGTTAAATAGGTGCGGGGCGAAGCGACAAATCGGGACATCAGGCAGCCAGGAGTCGGTCCAAAACTTGGCCGACAAACCATCACCGATGGCCACCGTGACTGACGTCTGAAACATGGCCTGTACCTCGCGTTCAGGCTTCCTTGGGAGGCCGCACCAGCTCAATTCAGGGCGGGAGCGGCGCAGCCATTCCCAACGCAGGCGGATGGCGAAGCCAGCGATCTTCAGGTTTGGGACGCCAAGCCCGCCGTAGCACGTGGGGGCGTTCACCGTCCACCAGGCGACTCTACACTTGCCTCCCGCAACAGTGTCCATTCCGGCTTAGAGGAATGCTCGGCGACGTTTGTGGATCTTGAAAGGTCCTTGTTTGGTTTTGATAATTGAGTGACAACCTTAGGTGGACTAATTGTGTTTATGTGAGATACACAGGGAATTAGTCCACAGGTGCTGGTGTCATGAAGGAGCTCATTGCATATGAGACATGACATAGAGTCATGTGACCAAGGTGGCGAAGATCAAGATGAGGCTTGACTTGATGGACCGGTTGCAAGTGTGAAGGGCAAGTCGGAGGGTTTGGAGTGATGGACCGCGGGGCGGTGAAACTTGAGCAAGACTTGGCGCCGATGGACCGACGCAACGGTGAAGAGTGAGGTCAAGATCGATGGACCAACAAGGTCACAAGATGATATGAAGTGGATTATATCATTTGTGATATGGTTGGTGCATGTGTTGCATCAACATCGAAGGAGATGGAATGAAATGCGCAAGGCAAAGGTACAACCTAGGGCATTTCATTTCACCGGTCAAAGGTTGTGTAGAGAAGTGCATGACCGAGTTTAGGATAGATGACCGTACTATTAAGAGGGGCAAACTTGTTTGCATATCGGTTATCTAGTGCCACTCGAGTGATCTAACTTTGCATCGTTGGTAGAATCGAGTGACGTGGTAAGTTGAGTGTCTAACTCCTTTGACGAAAATGATTGTGAAAATGCTAACACACGTGCACAAGGTGGTGATCACTTGTTGGTGTTGGCACATTTGCAAAGGAGGTGAAGTTTGAGCAGTAAAGATGGGTTTGGGGCCCTCTCCCCCTCCCGCCGAGCTTGCGAGGCAGGATTCGGCGCTTTCGTGGAAGTGAAATGCATATTTTCCACTATGCCGGAGGCGGTGATTTTCTCTAAGTCATCGTGGATAGAAACAGAGGCGAACGGAGGTCGTTGGGGTGACCGGATGCTGAACCGGACGCGTTCGGTTAGTAGCAGCAGCGGCAGAGGCGCATGGGCTAGGGTTTTGCACCGGTGCGTCCGGTCACTCGCGGGACCGGCGCGTCCGGTCAGGCGCTTAGAGGGTCTGCAAATCGCGTGGTCGATCGGACGCGGTGGCACGTCCGGTTACGATCGACCGGACGCGTCCGGTCACGAGTGGATCCTTACTGGACTCAAACCCTAAACCAAAGTTCATATATAGCAGTCACACTTTAACATGTACTAGGGGCCGAGCCACTCTACGAATTGGTACTATATTAGCTCTTTAAATATACTAAATTATGGAATTTATTAATGAGCAATCCATTTTTTTACTCATTTTCCACGACAACCCAGCAACAGTTGAACTATTGAAGTATTGAACAAACTAAAGTTTCAGCAAGGATTACATATGTTCTTACGACTTCTTTGCAAGGGATGAAGCTTCTGCCTGTGCCCATGCTTCCCAGGGCCGGCGCTGGCTCCAGAACACCCACGCCAGGCAAAGCAGCCAGAAGCGGGCAGCGGGCAGCGCACAGGCACACAGCCGCACCAAGCAGGCTGCGAGGAGTGGCTACCGTGTGCCGGAGACTCCTCTCGATGGGCCAATGCAGACGGCCCAGTCCAAAAAGGCCCATGACTCCACCAAGGTAGCAGCAGCCTGCAGAAACTCCACGCAACCGTCGTCTTCAACCTCAGAAGTCAAAATCGGAACAGAGGTTAAAAAAAAGAAGTCGAAATGGAACAGCCTTGCAGTCGCCGCGTCTGCCGTCTGCCGGTCGTGCTTGCCACCTCCGGCTCCAGGGGGTGGGGTCCTGCCCGAGGGGAGGTAGGGCGGCTGCCCCACCGGCCACCTCGCCCTATGGGTGGGTCCGCCAATTTTTAGGTTTCATTTACACAGCCTTGTTCTGGAGCATAATAAGGTACTGTATAAATCCTCAAATAGTTTCCTAAATTGATCAAGCTTGATAAACTTAACCGTGCCAGATCGAGCCTGCTATTCCATGGGGTTTGACTATCTCGCCCAAGTCCCAATTAATAAGCGACACGCCTCCTCGACATGGCAGCAACAAACCCTCAGCTGCAAAGAGATCGCCCCCAGTGTGCTGCATCTGTTTTTTCAAGTAATTAGCCAGCAACACAACAGGTAATTTCTTCAATTCCATCCATCATAAAGCATGAGCACTAAGGAGAATTTCAGGAATTGTCAAATCATTATTAGAGTTCACATGCTCATACCATGCACCATAACATTATTACATAGTTTTTGTCAAAGTACGACCCACACAGATAGATGACAGAGACATACAGAAATCTGTAGACCATAGCTGGAGAGTTCATCAGCTTTTATTATTACAGAAATCTGTGACCATAGCTGGAGAGTTCAGTTTTTATTATTATATATATTGATCTTATGTAAAGGAAATCCTACTCCTGAGATGCCACCTTGGAGAGCAGGAGTTTATAGCGGTTCAGAACAAATTTCAGCTCTTTCTCCTCCCTGCCATAGAATTCAGCGTGCTTGACACCAAATATGGTGGCCTCAACTTCCATCAGCATCTCCATCACAGCTTCTACACTGATACGTTGGCTTCCATTGGCCATTCTCAAACTTCTCGCACCGGGAACGGTTTTGGTGCACGGACATACGGAAACACGTTGAACAGGCTTCAAGAATGCTGGATCCAGAATACCCTGTACAAGTGGTAGAAATCAGTAAGCTGGTCACCAACACAATGATAATATTGCTTAGCTGAAAATGGGTTCATTTTTAACGATGTCAGCAGGAGAGATCCCTATCAATTTCTCTTATAGAAATATATACAAACAGAAGTTACATGTACATAGTGCAAGCCCAAAAGAAAATCCTAGCTATTGAAATTAAATAAAAAGATGTAAACCAATTCTCCAGCAACAACTTAACATATGGTTTAGCTCTTTGAAAATGGGTCCATATAGAGAACCAAAAAGTTCAAATATGAAGAAAGAAATACTTGTGAAATTAATAATCCTATATGTGTGTCTCAGCAGAAGAAAGAACAGTGTTTATGATTTTTTGCTAACATTTCAGCCTCATACTGAATGCTATTAATGAATGCATACATATCTGTTAGGGAACTATTTTTTCCCATTTACGATGACTACCATTAGGGAAAGTTAACTACATTGCTCAGCACTCTATATCTGACAGTTACAAATGTAACTTTTCCGTTATCGGAACTCTTAAGAATAGGCATTATCAAGATAATATTGCCATATCTAGTACCACAAAGCACATGGGCGGGATGGCAAGTATATTTCCATCTTCGTTCCTTCCAACAGGACAGCAGGAAGCAAATGAAAGTTTTGAAATTTAGAGATCAGTAAACTTTAAGTCCCAGATTCCAAGTTTTAGCGAGTTTCACCTTGGCTTCACAAAGGTTGTACAAGTTTCAACTTTCAAGTAATCATAAGCAAGTTTGAAAAATATGCAGGTTTTCCTTCTTAATGCAATGATACGCAGCTCTCCTGTGTATTCTAGAAAAATAAGCAAGTTTTAGAAAGGTCCAACCTAAAAAAAGTCATGAAATTTCCATTGATTATCTTCAAAATACGGAGGTTGCGTGCAAGACAAATTTGGAGAAAACACTGATGTAATTTTCTTATGCGTACATACAGGCATAATTGAGACTTTTTAAAAACCGATTTTCAATAAAAAAGAACACTTGTAAACAAAAGATAAGAGTTTTACCTGAAGGCGATTGAGAACCCTACTATACTTCCCAAAAAGCAAAGGTTGGTTTGCCGAAAGAAGCACTTCAAATATTCTAGAAATGCACCAAACACCAAAGCTAATAAGGAGAGTAGGTAGCCACATACATCCATCTCCACAACCAAGGGTTGAGGTGCACAGGTTGAATATTTTACCATCAGGATCAACTACTGCATTCGGACAGAATACCCCTCTTGGATGTATATCTCCAAATATCACCATTTCAGCAGCCAAGCCTACTAGCTTCTCATCATACCCGCCTCTGTTATCAATCAGCCAATCAGCTTTCTTAATATGTGATATATTCAGAATACAAGCCCGAAAAGAAGTCAAGAGTAGCCCTTTCAATTCATTGTAGGAGAAATAAACATTTGTCTTGGAAGCCTGTTGAGCTACTTGCTGTGATGGACATTTTTTAACCAAAACTTCCATTTTGTTCAGCTCCTCCAATGGACTTCCCATGCCAATGGGAACTTCATATTGTACTTGATCATTTTCCATAGCAAAATATGATACTTCCTCATCCTTCAATAGACTAGGATCCTCCGTGAGGAATGAGTCCATGATGCGCTTTCTGAATGCCACAACAGCAGGCAATGTGCAATTTCCATGTTCGGGCACATGTTATTACCTCCAGGTAGTACATCAAAATAGCATGGGCAGCTTTTGATCTCCTCAACATCCAGCCCAATAAGAAGGTCCAACCTTATGGCATTACCTTTTTCTGTCAATTTACCATGCAGGTCAAACAAATTCCCCCAGAAGTCATCAAGAATGTCAGCAAACTGCTGGTGTGAAGGAAAAAACACTTGAACTTTTGATTTCATCCTACTAGCATATTCATTACGAAATCTCACAGTGTCGTTTATCTCTTTACGTCTTATGGATATCAATTCAGCAACTTGTTGACTTAAGGCAGTAGAAACAGCATTCCTTACAACTTCTCCATTAGCAAAACCTTCATCAGCAAGATAATTTATCATGGCAAGCATATTCTTGACTGAATGGGACTCAGAAGTTGAAGCTTGTCTGTAAGGAAGAATGAGATTCCTTGCATTACATTCATGCTCAGAGAGGAAAAGTGAATCATGGCATGAAACTGAATCAGTAGTGTCAACATGTAAGGCCTCAGAAACAGGAGTTTCTTTACCAACAGTTTGACCCAAATGATCCTTAGATTTCTTGGACAAGGGTGTCTCTCTGATGTCAAATGTTTCATCCTGCTGATCAAAGACCATGACTTGGTCTTGTAAAGTAGTTTCACATTCAGAGGCCAGAACTGGGTCATGCCCAATTCCCACAATTTTGATAGTATCTTCTAATTCTCCAAGTAAATGATCTGTTAAGGGGTTCCTTTTGTTGCCAACTTTGTAATCATGACCATTTTCCAACAAGACCTGTGAGCATATTTTCTCATCTACTGAAGTTCTTGCAGGCCACAATAGATTGAATGCCAGATATATTGAAAAGTCAAAGCACAGCAGAACAAACAACACAAGAAATATGTCAGGGAGTCTCATGAGCTCAGCAAACTTGCAGTCCCTCTTAGTTACCAGTGCCCCAATGATTGCAGCATTCATGGCAACTGACATAGCCATGGTAGTCAAAATAAGGATCCTCATAAACAAGAAACACTTTGAGGTGCCCATGAGAGACAGCAAGGATAGTGCACAAAGTGAGTTGTATGAGGCCGGCAACAGTGCTACGAGGAAATGAATGAAGAGAAGTAATATGTAGATCTCCTCAAAGCCTATGCAGTGCAGAAATCACAATGCTGGAATTGTTTTGTAAGTTCAGAACTATGAACCAGTGGGTGCTACCTCGGCGATAGGCCAAGAAAAAGCTAGTCCTAAGTACTGCAGACAGGCGGGAATGGAGAAAGCCGCACTGGTCAATATATCTACAAAGTAGCAAATAAACACAGGTTATTTCATATAAATGTACTGGAATCAAACATGTTGCATCTCAAAACACAGTATGACTGTAGCGGTACTTAAAAATTCAACTCTGGAGAACAGCCTCCCAAGGCATTATGATTAATAAGAAGCCTCAACCACAGGGCCAAGAAAAAACCCTGAACCGCGGCTTCACTCTATAGGGCCGCACCTTGGCTGACCACAACAGTCTGAGCTCGTGACCACTGCAAATACCCTTTGTTAGGAGGGCCCAAAGCCCCAAACCAACCATAGGTGCCACAGGCCAGCGCCCAGACACTGTTTCTTGGGTTGCCAGCGAGCAGATTTTTTCTGTTGCCGCGGCCGGTCTCTCCCTCAACTAGGGAGCTTATCGCTACACTGTCTACAAGAGTGTTGCACTGTAGGAGTATTTACATAATCTCAGCCAGAAAGCCAGAGCAAATATAACCCTAATATGAATAGACTAGCCGTCTGTGGACATTGTTGGCAAGTGAACATTCATTATGACATATATGCCACCCATGATGTTCTAGTAAGCATGTATACATCTAGTTCACTTGGTAGTTTGGCTTCTGAATTTTCTGACACCCCAAACTGAAGAACAAGACATGTCTCCCCCTCCCCATCCCGCCCCCATGCGCCGACCTCCATGGTCCCCCAACTCTTAAGGACACCGTCCTCGTCGGCAACAAGGGGTACTAGCAACATCTTGCCCCTAACCTTCACACCAATTTTGGTTACAACCTTCGAAATTCTCCAATTGACACCATAAATTGAAGGACAAGGCATGTTTTCCCCTACAGTGCCCCCCACCCCCCACCCCGCGCTCGTGCCGACCGCCATGGCCCTTAAGGAAACCGTCCTCACGGGCAACAAGGGGCACTGGCGACATCTTGCCCCTAACCATCACAACAACTTTGGTTACAACCTCGAAAATTCTCCTCTAACACCGCAAATTGAAGAAGAAGACATGTCACCCCCTACACCCCTCCCCTCCACATGTGCCAACCGCCATGGCCCCCAACTCTGAAGGACAACATCCTCGCCAACAACAAAGTGGGTACTAGCGACATCTTGCCCACAACCCTCACACCAACTTTGGCTACAACATCTGAAATTCTCCTCTGACACCGCAAATTGAAGAACAAGACATGTTTCCCCCGACCCCCCCCCCCCCACACAGGTGTCGACCGCCATGGCTCCCAATTCTTAAGGACACCGTCCTCGCCGGCAACAAGGGGGTACCAGCGACATCTTCCCCCTAAACCTCACACCAACTTTGGCCACAACCTCCAAAATTCTACCTGGATGAACTAGCCCCATAACAGATGTGCAAGAAATTTAGATCACATCAGATCCAAGAACACATGAAAAAAATTGGTAGCTTTTTAGAAAGATGCCATGAATTTCGATTGGAATCAATAGGGATTCAACCTGCTTTGTACAAATCAAATATGGGGAGAAGTTTACCTACCAAATCCAAAACCTTCTTGGGATCCGGCTAAAGGAGTGATGGAAGCTCCTCGATTCCGCCCCCCTTTTCTTCGATAGTATATGAGGTAGTATGCCACAGCGGTCGCCGGTGGGGATAAATGGGGAATTTTCCTTTGGAGTAAACCTTTCCCGTATAAATCCATCGGCAACCACCATATTTTTTTTGCAGAAAAGCCCAAGAATATATGGAAATGTTATATAAGTAACATACACACTTATAAAACTTGAATATATAATCCCACGTGAAAATGAGCTCGAAACGTATTTTCCACATACCTTTACAGCTCTTAGCAAAATGATTATAAAGAAATCAAAATGAATGATACTGCACTTTCAGTGACCTATCCAAATTTTTCGCTGAACAAAGAGCTGGATACGAATACCATTTGATCAAAAGCAAAATTTAGATGGTATGAATTTAAGAAATTTAGATGCAAGGTCAGCAAAAACTGACACTTGGGGAAGCAGTAAAGGGGGACTTAAAGGAATGGAATTTATCCTAATATAATTGATGTTAGCAAAAAAGCGCATGGAGATTAGTAATCCATGTGCCAGAAACTATGGCCTATGATATTGATATTTCATTTACTATTATTTTCTACTAGAAATACAAATACTATTTTAATTTCCATATGTAATTATCTTGTTTTTAGCTCCTGTTAGTGTTCATCTTTAGCGTACGTAAGCTTGCTTGGGACAAAAAGCTTTGTTGTTGCTGTTGTCATCGTCGTCTTGAGTATGAATATCAGAGGAAAGTGAGTCGAATGCACACTCGATCTAATCTATATATAGTCAGTTTTACACACAACAAAAAAAAACTATGTAATAAGTGGCACAGAACATTAGGATGCAAATTTAGATTTGTTAACAAGGTTTTAGCTTTTGGATCTATATGTTTTAGAATTTAAATTACTAAATGATGTATTTTTGGTTGTGTGGCAGTTTTTTCCTTCTTTTAACATGATATTAGAACCAAAAGAAGAATGTTACAGGATACATGTAACAAAGGGTAAAAAAAATGACACAGAACATCCAAGAAGGCAAATCCAAAAAGGCTTTATCGATCCATCTAACACATGTATTTGTTGTCAGCTTGCCAGATTCAAACGGGTCAAAAATAAAATAAATAAAAGATACAACCCCACAAAAATGAAGAGTTAGTTTTTCTCTAGTATCATTTGGTAGCTAAGAAAGTACTATATGTATGAGGTGTTAAGCAGGCAGAGTGTTAAACAAAACTCCATATTTACAGATCATGGTATTGCACATTACAACAATATACTGCCCTTTCACAAGATAGCATCCACCATGCAACATTGAACCTTTCATTTGTCAGCATGCCTATTTTGCAAGATTATATATAGTATTCCTATCTTCCATCCATTCCCAAAATAAATGATAGAATAACAGACCTTCTGTGTGTAATGTCCTTTGGAGTTAATTGTAAATGTCAAAGAGCCACGCATACAGCCAATGAATATTGTTTCATATAAAGAAAAGGGGAAACATCAATTACTAGAAGTAGTACTTAATGTCAGTTAGCTACAGTGTCAGAGAGGAAGCACTAAAAAAGAGTAACATCTGAAGAAACCCATGAGGATGACTCATTTATACAGAGAAAAACAAACACTACCGTGGCTATATGTGGTTAAGAAATATACTCTAAACTATGGATCACTATGCAAAGGTGAATTTCTTTCAGAAAAGATTGCGTAACATATACCTGTAGGAACTGATGTGGAAGAACCAGATTGCTTCATAGTTGTTTATCTACTCAGTACTTCCCTTCCCAGAAAAAAGAGAAAATTGGTGCTTTGTAGCACCAAAAGATCATGAGATCTAGAAAATACCACCGAAGAACTTGGTTACCTGAAATACCACACAAAGATTCGAAGTTAACTCAATGTAGTACTCTGCTAAGTTTTGGCAGAAGCGACTTGAAAAAAAAACACTCAGACCGTAATGCGAGGTCGCGCGACGCAGGGAACACGGGTCGCTGGTGTGGTGGCGTGCGGTCTCGCAGCTGCCTGCATTGTGGTGGCACGCGGAAGGAGGAGATCGAGGCACGGCTGCTGAGCAGCCAGGATGGACGCGGACATGAACAACCTAGTAGAAGTCTCATGCCCTCAGAGGATTTGGACGATTTGAGGATAACTGAAATTTCTCACTAGAACGGGGCGTGGCATTGTCTGTCGCACCTGCCTGGGCCACTGTAGGATTCGGTTTGTGCAGTAGATAACATTGAATTATGTGATGTTCAAAAAAAAACATTGCCTTGTGTGTATATACTATATATGAAGCGACCCAGTTATTATAGTATTAATCATGGTCATGGTTATCATTGAGTAAAAGGTAAATAAGAAACAACAGATACGAGATTGAACTTGTTGGGTGTTATCTAAACACTGTCACCAGGAAATCAAAACTAACTCCGAAAGATGTACTACATAGATGATAAATTAGAGAGCCTGGAGAGGGAAAGGAACAAGACACCCGAGCAGATCTGTAGAAGAGATGGTAACATGTACTCCATCTGTCCAAGAAAACATGCAATTAGGGGTTGCGTGCCAGATAAAGTTGTTCATTTTTTGACCAAATTTATAGTAAATAATATTTATATTTATGACTTCAAATTAACTTATTATGAAAATATATTTTATAATTAATCTAATGATATTTATTTGATGTTATAAATGTTTATAGTTTTTTTTGTCTATAATTGGTCAAACATGATATACTGAAATATGGTATTGTGCTAGAATTGCATGTTTTTCTGGACGGAGGGAGTACATATGTTTTGTGCAGTTTTGGACTCATGTATTAAAAATTCATCATTTGTTAATATTTATTTTTTATATACTTTTAGAACCTATATTTGTGAAATTGCTTGGCTTGTAGAAAACATGGTGCCTATGTGCAATCGTGCATAACTAGAAAGGCGCGTGGCTTTGCCGTGCAGTGCCCGTATTCTTTCATAGTATTATAGTTGATATAGACTTTATTTTATGCATAGAGTAATAATGACGGTTGTAGGCAGATGCACACTTTTTTAAGCAACGTAGGTAAGACAAATCCGTGGCTTCGTTATTTTCACATAGGTGTCATGGTTTGCAGCATGTTGTTATGAAGGTACTATTTAAGTAAGATATTATTTTGGGTATTGAAATGGAACTATCACATTTTTTGGCTATATTTATTGTGGAGAAAGAAGGGTAAAACTATTTATTAAGGATGGAGGAGCATAAGTAGCCAGAAGCTTAATGTAATTAAGAAATGAGAAGAATTCGACCTCGAATCATGAAATTTGGGAAACCATTGACGTGATGGTATTTTCTTTAATGAAGTAGGGTTGTAGGGTAATATTAAATATGACGCGTTATTGTACAACTAGCAAGAAAAGGCGTAGAAGAATGATGGTACGATAATAGACTGTGGGTTTATTTCATGAGTAAATAGGGTTCATTTTGTAAATTAACGAAGGAAAGGGTGGATTGCGGATTTATTTTGTAGAATTTTTAGATTTCTTTTATAAAATAACTAAAGACGGATTGTGGATTGGTTTCAGCAAAACTTGAGGAGTTTTCACAAAAAGAACATGATAGGTGCCCTGGACTGCGGGTTGATTTAAGGAAACTCGAGGGGTTTTGTGAAAAAATATATGAACTGTCCTAGACTGTGGGTTGATTTCTGTTAAATAGAAGGACCTTACAAAATTACCAGGGTCCGACGGCCGAGAACGGGGCATGACGTGGCCATGCTCTTTGTACACGGTTTGGTGTGTGAATAGAATTAAGAGATATGTACTATGAAAGAAATAAAAAATGGAGCCTCCTTCGTATGCTTGATCAATATATTTTCTATAAACAGATATGGTCATAATTAGTGAATCAATAATGAGGGATGACTGCTAAAAACCTTATGTGCACAGGAAGAAAGTATAAATAAAAAATGCATTAGTTCCTGGGTAAAATATTTTCTATAAGGTAATACCCTCTCAGTTCCAAATTATAAGTCGTTCCAACTTTCTTATGGAGTAAAGGTATTTCAACTTTCTTAGAGTAAAAGTGATCTGCTGGCGGCTTCCTGCAGTCATTGTCTCGGTGGCTTGTGACGATAGTCAAACATAGGGTTATGTTAAACCTGCAGATTAATGGCCCAATAGTCTAGATTAGGGGCTCGGGTGCTACACCCATCGGGTGCGCTCACGCGCACCCTCCGATTGACAAGGGATAACACGGCGGGCCACAGAGGGCCCACTCCGGGCGAAAAACCCTTGTGCCAAGGGAATGAGCCGAGGAAGCCTAGAATCCCCGTTATGGCCACCTTCACCCAGGGGCTCAGGGGATTGGCACGGCCAAGGAGGTCCCGACCTAGGGGAGTAGTTGTCGAATGAGAACCACTGTAGCTTCCCCAACCTTGGCTTGAGGAAGGCCTCGGCCAACCAACACCATGAATATGCTCTAGAATTTGTTAGGTGCATAGATCCGAATAGACATGCAGAGCAGGAGAGCGCCACGCTATGCCAAGCGCTCATTTTCTTTCCACTACCGCAAGGTAGTGTCAGCCATTCTCTCGGTAGGGTCACACCTAGGGCGTGACGCACCACGACAAGGTTCCTCACGTGCCTGAGTAGTAGGAGTCCCCGAGCCTGCATGGCAGTTCCCCTCCATGGGGGGATGGAAGTCTAGCGCATCAAGGAAGCCACGAGAAGGCGCACCCGGTGAAGATACGCTGGCAACAGACTGCACTTGACAGTCAACGCTAGGCGGTGGCAGCAATGTCAGGGGGTGGTTGCGGCATTGTCTGCCCCTAGCTACAAGACAACGGAGGATTGGCAGAGCCATGGAGAAGAAGACCGAAGCCCATGGCGAGAAACCCTAGGAAACCTCAGGACCACACGGTTTGCACCTATCGCCCCCCGATGTATATAAGGCGGCGCATGGGCTCCTGTAGAAGGGATCTAAAAGGGAACAGACTGATCGAACCGAGAATCCACCGATCGGTCCTAGTAGATCATACTCTACACTAGCATAGCGCTACCCCCTACATCTCTCTCTCTTTCTCCATTGGAAAAATTCGATTGGGCATTCCTTAACATGAAGAACACCATTGTTTGACATAGGGTTTAGACGCTCGAACCAGGATAAACCCCCTTGTGTTTTGAGTGCTTAAGCCACCGAAGGCACACACATCAACCTATGTCGAACAACCCGATTACTGCTGCAGATTCGAATCCATGACATCTTGTTGTGCATAGCGATGGCAAGTTCTATTTTGCTTCAGTAACCCACATTGTGCTTTGGTGTGATGTTTAGGAGGTACGGGATTTTCACATGAATGCCCTGCTCGACTACCTATCGCGACCAACAATAGTGACATCTTTGGTGCCACGCTGCTTGTTGGAGCTGTTGTCATGAGGTCCACTGCCTTCAAGATTCGGCTGAAAAGCATTAGTTTTCATTTAGCATTGATGGTATTTGTGAACGTGATCCCCTTTTTGGAAGTATTGCTATTGAGAACATCCTCTCTCTCCCCCAAGCTCTTCACTTGTTTTTTTCTGCGTCATGCTTGGTAGTATATGTTCGATGGTGCTTTGGTGATAAAGTGGGCTATGTTTATTATTGTAGTGGTTGTCATGCTATCGTTTTTATAGTGATTGTTTTTGTTTTTGTTTGATATACATTAGTGTACGTTATTCTCTATTAATACACGCACCCGGTGAAGACACGCGGGCAACTGACTGCACTGGACGATCAGCGCCACACAGTGGTAGCAATGTCAGGGGGTGGTTGCGGCGTTGTCTGTCCCCAGCTACAAGACAATGAAGGACTGGTAGCGCCGTGAAGAAGACCGAAGCCTTGGGCGAGAAACCCTAGGAAAACCTCAGAGACCGTACAGTTTTGTACACCCATCTCCCCCAGTATATAAGGCAGTGCATCGGCTCCTGTAAAAGGGATCTAAAAGGGAACAGACTGATCGAACCGAGAATCAGCCGATCGGTCCTAGTAGATCAAACTCTAGATTAGCGTAGCGGTACCCCCTACATCTCTCTCTTCATTGGAAAAACTCGATTGAGCATTTCTTAACATGAAGAACACCATTGCTTGACATAGGGCTTGGGCGCTCGAACCATGATAAACCCCTTGTGTTTTGAGTGCTTAGGGCGCTGAAGGCACACGCATCAACCCACGTCGAACAACCCGATTACTACTGTGGATTCAAACTCACGATAGCTTGTCTTGAATAGCGATGGCAAGTTCTATGTTGCTTTAGTGACCCACATTGTGCTTTGGTGTGATGGTTTAGGAGGTACGGGATTTTCACATGTATGCCCTGCTCGGCTCCATATCACGACCAACAATAGTGACATCTTTGGTGCCACACTGTTTGTTGGAGGTGTTGTCACGAGGTCCCTTGCCTCCAAGGTTCAGTTGAAATTGAAAAGCCTTGGTTTTTCATTTAGCGTTGACAATATTTATGAACATCATCCCCTCTTTGGAGGTATCGCTATTGAGAACATCCTCTCTCTCTCTCTCCTAAGCTCTTCACTTGTTTTCTCTGCGTCATGCTTGGTAGTATATGTCCGATGGTGGTTTTGTGATAAAGCGGGCTATGTTTATTGTAGTGGTTGTCATGCTATTGTTTCTATAGTGATTGTTTTGTTTTTGTTTGGTA
Organism: Saccharum hybrid cultivar R570; assembly: GCA_038087645.1. Taxonomy (NCBI): domain Eukaryota; kingdom Viridiplantae; phylum Streptophyta; class Magnoliopsida; order Poales; family Poaceae; genus Saccharum; species Saccharum hybrid cultivar. Next base: position 8,831,955 of record JAQSUU010000198.1, read on the forward strand.
TGCGCTAGTGTACGTTGTCCTCTATTAATGCATGCCTGACATTTTTTCTGGCCATGGCCTTTCGAGAGAGAGAAAAGTGTACAACGGAGGTTAATTAAAAGGCTAAGCACCTAATGTGCGCAAGTCCTCGAGATGAAATAAAGATAACACTAATTTACTTGTCCTAATACATGTTCTAACAATCGCTATAATACTACATATTAAGCTTACTAGGTAAATGCTCGTGCGTTGCAACGGGAAAAAAAATTATATCACAATAATATATGTATGAGTTACAAGACAATGCTGCAAAGTTCAAATTTCAGCAGACACCATGAATGCTCTGCGCTAAAACCCCATTCTCTTGTGAATATGTAAAATGCTTTGGAGATCCTCCTCCTAGAAGTTCCTTTGCTAAAAGTATAAACCAGGTATCTAGGATTGCTAGTGTGATTCTTCATTTAAGGCATGTCTGGTTCCCCTTGACTAAAATTTAGCTACTAAAACTAGTGACTAAACTTTAGTCACCCCTGTTTGGTTCTCTAACTAAAAGTGACTAAAGACCATTAAAGTAGTTCAACAAATACCAGATTACCCCTAATGAATGGCCAAAGCAGTGTGGGGGACCAGCAATAATAAGGGCTAGCCCTTGTCCACTGGGCACTTCCCACTTTTAGCTACTTTGGGTGACTAAAGTTTAGCTACTATTTTAGCCCCATTTTAGTCAGTTTGTTTGAAAGTTTAGCTACTAAAGTGACTACAGTTTAGCAACTAAAATTTAGGAGGGGAACCAAAACAAGCCCTTAGATATAAGTGGATAACGAATTCTTTAGGCATTAATTATCTGCAAGTTTGTGCTGGCCGTTCTGTCATGAAATGCGCGATGTTCATTGGTAGCGTGAGACTGAGCCAGGTCCAACAAGCTAGGGCTGAGTCATTCAAACAAACTCCTGGGGATCCTTCATCCTCTTGCTATCCTCTCTCTTTATACCTGCTAATGAACACTCACTCATATCAGATCTGCTAATGAACACTCAGATCAGATTTCACAAGCTGGGAGGCAGCATATATTACTGAAATTCTCAGAATTATACCATCTATGCAAGGCTTTGGCTGTCAGGAACACACTTTCTCTTGGCCCGGACATGGACGTAGTCACTGGCTTTCACATTCTTCCCCTTGTCAAGCTTTCGCCAGCCATCCTTGACAGAGCTCACTCTGATGCATTATAGAATGCATAAAAGCATGAAAATGGATCCATCTTAATGCATGACTCACCCACTTTAACATCGTTCAATCTGAATGCATGCATTGGTTCAGAAATTTCGTGTTGATCGCTGGGGCAGGAAGCTCGGTCGCAAGGCTGCAGTTGGTGTGCATCAGGACTCAAGACCCAAGAGTTGGTGAGGACGCGACAGCAGGGGCCACACGCGCATGGCTTTGCCTTGGTTCAACGTTCTCACTCTCACCTGTTGAAAAGAGAGCAGTATTAGTGTCCAGATATCCAGACGGACACTTGTGCCAGGCGAGGACCGCCCACGCCGTTCACCGCGCCTTCCCCCTCTGCTTCCCACGCCCGCAGCCACGCAGCGCTCCATCCCTCGGCTTCTTGGATGCATGCACGACACCCCAGCAGTTGTAGCAGGCGGCTGTGGCTAGTGAGTCACATGCAACATGTACAACACCCTGGTCTACTTTTAAAACACACAGGCGAAACATTTGCATCATGCGTCTGAGGACAGATGAAACACTTGAAACATGTGTCTAAAACACTTATAAAAACACCTGAAAACACTTGAGAAACTATTGCAAAACATATGCAACATCCAGATAAAAACACTTGCAATATATGTGTGAATCATATGCAACATCCAAATAAAAACACTTACAACATTCGTCTAAAAAAATAGATGAAACATTTGAAACAGACGCTTGCAACATACGTGTATAGTTATTTCATCATATTCAACATCCCGATCTACTTTTACAACATCCATATGAAACATTTGCAATGTACCTCTTAAACAACGGAAACATACGTTTGCAACATAGTTGGGAGACTAGGGCCGCTCGATTCTAGCTATTAGGGTGGGAGCCGGCGGCGCGTGAGCACCACCTGTACCAGCCGCGCTCGTGGGTGCCCCTTGGCTCGACTGGGTACAACCTGAGGCGCCTTGGCATGTGTGCCCAACCGCCATCGACGGCAGCCCACTGCGGCGAGGCATCCCGACGGCGCTGGGTTAGGGGAAGAGGCCAGCTGGTGAGCTCTACGCGAACTGAGGGAGGAGGATGCATGGTCGGCTTAGGTGGAGGAAGGAGGCAGTGGTGGCGACGCAGGGAGGGCGAGATGGAGCAGGGAGATTTTTTTCTTGAGAGAAACGGACAAGGTCAAGTGAGAAGCCGCATCCGAACGGACGCAGGCAGACAGGTACCTGTGTTGAAGTATTTCCATTGAAAAAAAAACTTTGTCGCTCTCTCACCAGGTGTATGATTTCGACTGTGTTCTTATCTTCGCGCTAAATGATGTTACTCAGTCAAAAAAGAATGTAATTTTCATTTCTCAAAGATTTAAATAATTTTAAATTTGACTAAACTTATACAAAAATTTATATCAAAAAAGTATCTTTACATTGATTATGTAATATATTTTCATGGTAAATTTAATTGGAGACATAAATGTTGACGTTTTTTCCTATAAACTCGATTAAATTTAGAAGAAATTTGGCTTATCTAAAACCTATAATTAGGTTTTTTATGAGACAGAGGGAGTACTTTGGACCTTTGATGGTTGCGTTGCGGTTAATGCTGAACTGTTTTGTTGTCCATGCTTACAGTGGATGCAGTGTTTATGTCCTTTGTTCTTTTTTTTTATTTCGGTGCTCTTTTGCTGAAAATCATCATCTTGTCATACTTGCCCTTTTATAAAGGAAAAGGTGTTCTTTTCTTTGAAAAAACTACCAGCATTGCCCAAGAAATATAGCTACCTCAAACTTTTCTAACGTCGGAGAAAAGTCCACCTTTTTTGGGTTGTTGACATGAGTTGTGTGATTTGTAGGAGACTTTCCTAACTTTCAATTGCGAGGCCATTTCTATTTCTTTCTTTTTCAAAAGAAGTCAGTAAGAAAATTGCTGAATAAATTTTAAATTTATTAGAAAGCAAAAGAAAAAACAAGAAACAATGGGAAAAAAGAGAGAGGCGCGGTAAAGGGCAGACAGCTACAAGTGTAGGCGCAGTAAAGGGCTGCACGGAAACGGCGTTGCGCTGACAGAAGGCCAGCATGGGGTTGGCGATCAGATCCACTAGGGTAGGATCTCTACGGCGTCGTCTATTGACCCTCCAAGAACCCCTTCAGCTAATCGTCGTTATGTACACCGGCTGCAGAATGCAACAGCTCAAGAGATGCCCCTAGGATGTCTAACCGACATGTAGACAAATTAACAATAATGAAACAAGAAGTTTTCTTATCTTATTATAGGCTCAAAATCTTCTGCTACTCGTCACTAGAATTTTTTGAATAGTTTACTTTATTACCTGCTTGCTGGCATGCTACTTCCTTAGATTTCATAACGTACGTACTACAATCTAAACTTTTTCTGTTTGATTCAATACCTATGCTTGTCAAATCCACATGCTCATTAGTTATCATGTGATAAATAAAGCACCTAAATATTCTGTCAAGTAATTTCCAGAGAAGTTTATTTGACCTGCTTGGTGACATGCTATTACTTCTTTAGATTTCTTATTAGGCTACATCATTTTGTGCTATAAGATTCCTTTTCTTTAGTCTCATGTTTGTAAAATTTATGATTATAATGGCTCCTGTAAGATCTAAAAAATAATTATAATACTGTAAATGTACGGATTTCAAAGAATCACAGCTGAGTTATATAGCTTTGTTCTTGAAAAGTCTTTCCTAATCATGCATGCTCAGGGTTGATATTACTTGCTTTTCTGAATTCGTTATATAGCTTTGTTCATGAAACGTCTTTCCTATTCATGCATGCTCAGGGTTGATATTACTTGCTTTTCTGAATTCGTTATGTACATTTCCCCCCTATTGCAAGGTCCTAACTATAGAGCTTTATCTTGTATTATCATTTTGGGTGTTGTTATTTGATGAAACCATGACCTTCAAACAACACAATTGTTCAATTTTAGGCCAACGTTCATTATCTTCGTTCTCCCCTATTGCTTTTCTGAATTCATTATGTACATTTCCCCCCTATTGCAAGGTCCTAACTATAGAGCTTTATCTTGTATTATCATTTTGGGTGTTGTTATTTGATGAAACCATGACCTTCAAACAACACAATTGTTCAATTTTAGGCCAACGTTCATTATCTTCGTTCTCCTTTCACTTTGTTTTTTCAGATTTAAAAGGTACAAATAAGAAAAGCATGCAGATATAGTTTGACAAGGTAAGAGAATATTATTGGGGAACATTGTTGTTAGATAGATTTCAGTTTTGTTATCATATTTGGAACACACATCCAAGGAAGAGAGGATGCAGATGGATTACAAGATAATAAAGGATTATTAGCTATTAAACTTTTACATTTAGAAAGCACATCCAAGGAGCACAAAAGTATTATGATGCTTGTTCTCCATTGTCAAACCCAAAACAATCAGCATGACAAAGTATGCAGAAGATGAAATGTGTAATGACATTGTTAAGATGAATACAGTAAATCAAGAATTACTATTGCTGCTTACGTACATCTATTAAAAATAGTGACGAATCTGCATATTAAAGAGAGAATAGTATATTGGGTTAGTAATCCATTTGGATCACAAGGTATATATATATGATGAGTTGCCCAGCTTCAGTATGGGCGTGGCAAAGCCGCGCCTGTGTTTCTAGGGAAGTCCTAAAACTCCCTCTGCTCTTTCTTTTCTGACCGTGTGTGTCCCTTTCCTCCAGTATTTATAGATTGATCATGATAAGTCTATAAGGAAAATGGCACCGAAAAGGTAATGGGCATGATGGAGGTAGGCACCGTGGCACACTAATCACATAAATAATTAGCTTGTTCGGTTGGCTGGTGACTGGTGACTGATGCTGATTTGTTGTTAGAGAAAAATACTGCTGGCTGATAGGTGGCTGATGGTTGGTGCTGATTTGATGTGAGAGAAAAGCACTACTGGCTGGCTGGCAGCGAGCCAGCTGAACAAGCTAAATGTTTTCCTTTCCCTTTGTATATTTAGCACGTGTATCAGACTATTAGTACTTTGCATATGTAGCTCACATGCATTGGTGCATCTTACTATTACTGATAAATAGAGATTCCAACAAAGTCTTTACGCTAATTCTCACTAGATACGATAAAAAATAAATCTTAAAAATTCTCATAATATTTAGAAACACATAGCCTTTAATTACTCTTAGTAATTAGAGGCTCCCTAGTAATTCTTATCACGCTCTAGAAAATAAATAAATTCTAAAAATTTCTAAAATAATCAGAAACTTCTGGCCTTTTAATTCGATATCATCGTAAATAGTAGCAATTGGATCTATTCTGTTTCTAAAAATTACCGCATTTGCTATTATAAAATAACATAAATTAACCTCCTAATTTTCCATCTAAACTATCCACCTCTGTCATTACAAAAGATAATTCAAAATCATCCCATAAATTTGTATATAAATTATCCACTTTTTCATTAATAAAGATATTTCAAAATAGCCTCCTAAATTTGCATCTAAATTACCTACCTCTATCGTTAAAAAATATAATTCAAAATAACTCCCTAACTTTGTATATAAATTATTCACACCCCGTTCATCATGAAAGATAATTTAAAATAATATGCTAATATTTTTTAAATTACCCACATATGCCATTATTTGGTAATGTAACATAACCCCTACATTTGCATTCAAGTTACCCATAAATATCATTATGAAAGGAACATAAATCAACAAAATTTAATTTGTGTCTAAATTTTTCACCTTGGACATCATAATAAATAAATAAAATATCTCTTAAATTTATATATAAATACTAATATAAGTATCACAAAAAATAATTTAATATCCATAAAGTATGCTATATATATTTCCAAATTATACACTTCTACTATAGTTAAGTTAAACGTAAGCATAATGTTGTGTTCCACCATGTAGGCCAAGTAAACATGTATGCATTATTAGGATAAATATTTATTTAATAACTTATCAAACATGAAAAATGTTCCTTAACAAACAACATGACAATGACATTGACAATTCACTTTATTTTATATCGATACTCCATGATAATAAATTTATAAGTTATTATTTTAAATAAATTTATACATTTGGACTAAATAATTTTGCCGTATCAACATTGATAACTTAATTTTTAAGCACTCTTTGTTTCATAAAACAAAGCTACTACATATATAATTATGTAGTATAATAATTCAACATGTTGACTGCCACAATGTAATAACCAAGAGGGTGACCTATGACCTATAACCTTTTTGAATAAAATATATATTAAAAATAAAATTATGTACACTAATAGGAAGTAGAGTTTCCACTTAACATGTATACTTAAGTGTGTTCTACACTAGGTTTTGATCTTGGAACAAGAATTAGGAGAGAGGGAGAGAGAGGAGATGAAGAACTTACCCATTAGGGATTTAGATTTCGGGGTCACCAAACTCAAGTTTGGCTTCACTGATTCTTCACACCATGAGAAAGGGGCTTTGAGATGAAAGATGATGGAGAGGACCATTTGAGAGAGGAGAGCTTCTACTTCATGAAAGAACACAAGGTTTAGGGATTGGGATGAACACAAAAAGCGACTAAGAGGAATCACGAGCTTACACTTGAAATTGCCTAGCTCTAGATGAAACCTTGAGCTTCATCTTCTCTTCCGTCGAAGCATGAGTACTCCTCCAACCATCCATTCATCCCTTTCTCATGCTTGCTCCTTCCTCCTTGTTCCTGTTCTTGGATAGAGTGAGAAAGTGGGGGAGGAGAGTGGAGAGGGTTGAGAGAGGGCTAGTGCAGGCGATTTGGTCTATTCCACTTGTGATGATAGTTGGGGCCAAGGATGATGGGGACAGGACAACACAACACTTGCATGTTGTGAAGTCACTGGTGTCCTAACGGACAATATGTCGGGGCATCGTGGACTCTGATAGGTTGACCAGTCAACATGTTTAACTTCTAACTGATGAATAGTCCATGGAGAGATCACATACATTATGCCAAAACACTCAAGTTCCTGATTTGCGAGGTTCCTATTGAAAGGTCAACATGATGGCACTTTCATAGTAGTCCACTGGTTCTTGGTGAGGCCCCTTATCAGATTACTCAGTCTTGATACCACCATGGTGGTGTTTGAAATGTGGGAAATAATTACTTGGATAGGGAAATGAGGCTACATGGAAATCATATCTAGTGTTTGGTTCATGGGTAAGGGAAATAGTGAAGGAAATGGAAAGGGAAATACACACCTCATTTCCCATCAATTCTATCCCACCGGTGGAGGTGGGTTTGAGTGGATAGACATCACCAACTATGGTGGTCGTCGCTGGGTCACCATCGCTGGAGCTGACCTTACCTCGCAAGCACGCATGATGTTGCTACCCGGAGTTGTCCTCGTCGTGGATGCGTGGGGACTACAAGAGCTGCACTCGTCTTGCGCGTGTCAGGTCACTGGCCTTGCCTTGCAAGCATGCAGGATGCTGCTCGTCGAAGATATCCTCACTGCGGATGCGTGGGGGCTGCCGGAGCCACACTCATCTTGCGCGCGTCAGGCCTATTTGAACTGAGAAGATTTGTGACTAGAGTAGCGAAAATTGGATGCATATTTTATTTTTTAGTAAGTGAGGCCTATATGAACCTAAACCCATTTCAAACAAATCCCAAACAAGCTAGAGTTGGGATATAAGCCTCATAACCTTTACCCATACCCACCACGGCATAACCCACCTCATATCATTTTTCCTTTCCAATCTACCATCCAAACACCACCTATGGGTCTTGCCTAGCTCCAACTTGGGTGAAAGTTATTAGGGGAAGCTCTTGTTCTTGATGGCTAGGATTTGAGGATGGTTGATCACCCTGGAATGGTTAGGGTTCCATTTAGGGTTCATGCGTTTAGAGCTTAAGCATAGACCTAGAATGATTGAGTGGAAACACTAGAGTAACCTTTGAGAATAGGGGTAGGTCGATAAAGTGGCACCTAACAGGACAACTGCTGAACTACAGAGCACACCTATCCAAGATTTTGTGATAAAGGAGGTTTGCTTCGGTTTGCACCTAGGTTCAGGGCTCAAGGAGTTAGGGTAGAGGCTCAACTTTGGCTTAACAGGTGGAGTTTAGCAAAGTTTTATTGAGATAGTTTTCGAATCATCACACTTATTTTTTTATTCAAGCACCCAGGGGTTGAGAGGCCCCACCTAAATGATTTCCATTGGTTCCGGGCTAGCTGGGAAATGGTCGAAGGCATGCTTTGTTAAGTTTGGTACAAGACCATTGGCCAATGGGAACAATGAAGCTAGAGAGGGTGCCACTGTTACATAGAAAATAAGTTGCTCCAACAGTTTGCCAGCGGCCAAAACCTAACGGGGAAACGATGTCGCTAGAGCTCACAATCTTCCTTGCATGCAATCATCAGGTGAGCCAAGATTGGCTGCTCTTTCCTGAACACCATGGCGTTTCTGTGCTTCCAAAGATGCCAATAGCATAGAAGGATCAGGGTCAAGAATAGATGTCGGGGACGTCAATCGGCCGCTTGATTTCCTAGAGATGTGCTACATCTGGCATATCGGCAGTGCTCCAGCCAAGCACCCCCAAAACTCCTTTGCGAAAGAGCATTCACAAAATAAGTGGGTTTCGGTATTAGAGTCGCGATGATACAACACATATGTCTTCATCGACGATGTTTTTCTTGATCAGGTTTGAACTACACTAGAGGTGATCGTGCAACCTGACCTTTGGTAGGGTGCTACTGTTCTAGACAAATTTGAATGCCAGCTATCTTCGGCCATCAGATGTGGAGGCTCAGTAAATCTTGGCATTGTTTAGGCTATGGTTACACTTTTCAAATGTACTAGTTCTTACATCTTTTGAGTTGATGAGCTAAACTTGCAGCATCAGGCTGTCAGGGCCTCCAATTCAGAGATGGCAACAATGGCGAGCCTTGGGACTAAGAAGTTTCTGATCTCGTGGCAGATGGCTATCCTGATGGCCACTTCTGGAGCTGAGTAGTGGCTGAAGAGGGCTAGGAGAAAGTCGCAACCAGAGGCGTGTCAATAACCCAGGTATCGTTCAAAAAGAGGTGGAGGCTCCATTTCCCACCATTGACCGATTGATGCATCAATATGCTAGGAGGAGCCCCTCAATAGTATCCCAGTGGTTTCCATCTACATCCCCGGCTAAGGAGGCAAAAGGTCATTTACATGGCGTCTTGCCCAGGCCACCCATGAGGCCATGAAGAGTCATCAGGCTAGTGAAGCCAATGTAATAGCTTAATAAGAAGCAGACTTGAGTTCATAGTTGCCTGGCTCTTAATACCAAGTCCTACTTTAGACCGCGACTTCTGAACCATTTCCCAGGAGATCAGGTAGCACGCTCCAGTGGTCTTGGATTTGCCATACCAAAGAAAAGCTCTCTGTTTGCTTTCAAGTTGGTCAAAAACACCCTGCGGTAGAGCTATTGCAGACATGTAATGTGTTGCTAGGCCGTCAAGCACTGAGTTAATGAGGACGACCCAGCGGCTTTGCTGAGAAGAGCCGATAGCCAACCAACCAATCTTTTATCAACTTTGGCGATCAGTGGAGCAAAGGCTTGCAAATTTGAGGGTGGCAAGCCTCGGTAGACTTGTGGGAAAGACGCTTCCTGGCGCACTGCAGTAGTCGGATGACTCAAGGAAAGGTTCTAGGGGAGACATGTGTGGGCACAACAGTACTCTTAATGAAGTTGATATGCAGGCCTGTTGTATCTGCAAAGTTGTCTAGAATCTTTTTCATGTGAATCTCAACATGAACCACAATCAATGCATCGTCGGCGTATTGCAAAACAGGACAGAGGATGACGTACTCCTCCATTGAACTGTATGTAGCACTAAAGAATATCAGCTACCAACAAGAATAGATAGGGGGAGGGAGCATCTCCTTGTCTTAATCCTTTCTTACAGGTAAACCACGGACCAAGGCAACCGTTTATTACAACCGTGGATCGTGTGATGTGGCCTGAAGCTGCTACATCCATTTGCACCATCTTTGTGGGAAGCCTCTGGCTTCTAGGACTAGGATTGTTTGTAAGCTATCTAGGAGATCGACTGAATTGGATCGTTACACTTCCAATGAAAAGGGGGTCTTTATTATATGTATTATTTTTTGGTGATGAGCTCCTCGAACCATTACTCGTTCTTAGACTATCTCCGACAATGACACCCAAAATACAAGACCCATTCGTCCTTTGGGTAGCACTACAGGCAAAGGGTTCAATACCCATTCGACATCTTCTCTAACAACGTGACCCAAAAGAGAATCCTTTCTGCAAATGAGTTTTCAAGAGAGATGATGCTCATATTTGGGTTGTGCCTCTCAGACAACCCAAAATAGGTCTTCCGTATAGGTAGTCTGTTGGAAGCCGATTTTAGGTCTCTAGCTACCCATTTTGGGTATGGGTGCTCATATGGGTCACCTTGTTGGAGACAGTCTTACCGTAGAGATGACCCTTCCAGTGATTTTACGTTGAAGCTTATCATTGATGGCTTAAAAAATGTATGCACACCGCACATGATGCGTAGTCATGCTGGATTGCTGGCGAAGCTTCTGGTATGACCTTTCGCTCCGGACTATTAAGAGCAAGGCTAATAATACAGCCGGCTTGCTGGCTATAAGGTTCTTTGCAGTCTTATCTCAGCCCATCCATATAGTAGTTAGCTCTTCATCGTTAATATAAGGCTCACTTGTCTCTCTTATAGAGTTTCTTCGTTCTTATGCCCAAGCCAGCTGTAAGCTTACAATCCGCTTTTCTCTCTCCTCTACCTCAGCATTTAGCCAGCTTAAAGCCTGTTATTATACTTGCTCTAAGGAAATCCAACATGCATTGGCAGCTGACATGGCCCAACCTACGCCTCTCGCCTCATCTGTCAGCAGTCAGCACCATGGCTATTTAACTTAGCAGGCCATACTAGTTTTTCTCCCCTTGATTACGATTACTACACCAGTTCATTGGGTACTACCTAACACCAGGGAGTGGCAATCTAAAAAAAACAGGGAGTAGTGGCGGCAGAGATAGGACCATACGCCTGCTTCCTCAACACCTTAGCATACGTTGCATACCTGAGCACTTCACGTATGGTGTGGCAAGGAAGCCCTGACATGGACGCTGCATGCATTTTGCCTCACACTCTGCGTACTGCCATCGATCACTTGCTAGGACACAAAGAATGAGGGCCGCCGTGCCCATGCATCAGCCACCAATCCGTACATAAATGCATGCTGGTCCCGTACTTCCTCGCTCACTCTGTCGTGTGTGCATGTAACCATGCATCTATCTGCACCAAAGATAAATGCACATTCATATAGTCAGGTATGCATATACGCGAGGCCCCTTCTCTTCTCGTGGCCTCAAGCCCTCGAGCAACGAGATGGGGGGAGACCCGGCCTCATCGTGGCCTCAAGATGTGACGGGGCTGTCCATGTGAAGAACACGACCCCTACCTTTGGACCATTGCACTGGTCGCACTGGTTCTGTGGTATGGATGGAAATGGGTTACCCATTGGGTAGTTGACCCGACCCACAAAAATAAGGCCAATGAGTCATAGGGTCATCTCTGAAACCTATTGACCTGCTGGGTACAATGGGTCGACCTACTTGTTATATTAATAATCTTTTTTTATTAATTTATTGGTTTCTTTATTTTTTGAATAAGTATGATTGATCATAACTTGTAAGATTGCCAATGCTTGGAAATACATTGAGGAATATCATATTTTAGAAGTGAAAATTGATAAAATTAAAATCATGGTTCACTTGCAAGCTTATTTAATTTGATGCATTGCTAATGATCTTAATATGTTATCATGATATTTTTAAATCTTGTATCTTATCTTTTCTAAAAGTGTAGTATTCATGGTCGTTTATGATTGTAGAAAAATATTTAGGTCTCGTACTATCAATGAGCCATCAAGGCCATAGCGTCTAGGAGAAATAAGTTGACCTACAACCCCTAAAATTCGTCTTATGGGCTTGAGGCTATGGGGCCAGGTCCAAAGCTAGGGCCGGGTCAGCCCATTCCCATATTTATTCTGTGGTCTGGTTTACATTTCCACATTGGGAACAAGGTCCACTGTACGGCCGTCGCAGCCTCACAGGCCACTGTCGGATCATTTTGTGTGAATAACGTCTGCAACAACCAAGGCCCTGCTTAGATGCTTCAAAGTTCCAAGTTCCAAAAATTTTATAAGATTCCCCGTCACATCGAATCTTTAGACATATGTATGGAGCATTAAATATAAGTAAAAAAAATAACTAATTATACAGTTTGGTTGTAAATCATGAGACGAATCTTTCAAACCTAATTAGTCCATGATTGAACACTAATTGCCAAATAAAAATGAAAGAGTCACTGTGCTTCCAAAAATTTTACACTCCCATCTAAACACAACCCAAATGAGAAAGGAAGTCGGAAAGAATATGCAGTTCCCGGCTTGTCAGGTTGTGGGTTGCGGTGATAGTGCGCATCTGCCCGCTGTGAGGGTTCAGGAGATGTTAGCACTGAACTGTAGTTTGGTCCGTCTCTTTTTTTAGAAAAGAAAATATATTAATATTCTAGCTTATGCATCGATCAATGTATATAGTTGTTCCTTATTATAAATACAACCACTGCGGTCCACGCAAACTCAAACACAAAGTTTTTAACTAAAGTAAAAAGAAGAGCTTCCAAACTCGCCATCTAAAGAGCAATTCTATTACTAAATCTCTAACTGTATCTTGCAAACACCTCCATCGCGGTTGTCTCAATAATTCTGTATCCCATCTTTATTTTTTGGCGATCCTCCTCCTCCTGAAGTAGGGACCAGGACCTGGTCTAGTAGGTCCCCTGAAGATAACCTGTAAATAAGATGGTGCTGCAGCCTTGTCAAAAATTATATTATTTTAGGTTAACCAAATTGTCCAACAAATCGTACTTGCGCCGACAAGAATCTTAGATTTCAATTTCCTATTTATCCCGTCTCACCGGCCCGTGAACAAGATCTACGCATGCTGGTTGCTACTACTTCATGAAAGAACCAAGTGACAGCTCATGCTACACGGTACTAAAACTGCCATATATGGACGATTTGAAAGAAACGTGCTTGTGATAGTTCCAGCAAAATTACTATCAGTGTGTTTAGTGTAGATGCTGGTGACCAAACGGAAGAACACCAGTGGACGACCACGACTCGAAGTCAGGATTAGACCGACCGACGACGACTGGACCAAGTACCTGCTGGTGTTCGCACACACACCTTGTACATCACGTGGAGGCGACTGGCGAGCATGTGGTGCAGAAGTACTGAATCCATGGCTTCTTCCAGGAAAGTAGTGCATCAAGAAGCCGCCTCACGAATTTGCTTAACCATCATTACGTGAATCAAAAAAAATTCTCCATCTGTAGTCACTTCTTTGTAGTTACTGACAGGGTTTCAGTTTCGTTTTTTAAAAAAAATATCGGCCACCCCCTAAATTACCAAAATTCGTAAAATTCAGCCAAAATTATGCCGAAATTTTTTTAGAAACTTGCACATAAAGTTTGGTTTTAAAAAAATAAATCTAAACAAATATTAGCATGATTTATAACTACACATCTATTGAGTAGAATAATATACAACGCAAACAATAAAAAATATGAATCTAGAGTTATATAGCACATGTGCTAGCATATTACAAAATTTAGTAAATTTCTTTCGGCCACCACCAAAATTACTGAAATTCATGAAATTTCAGTGAAATTTCGCTGAAATTTTGAACCCCGGCTACTAAAGCATGAAGACGGATCAAGAAATCAAGAGACAGGTGAGAAATTATATGGAGCGAGTAGCAAAGGATTATGTAGTTGCAAAATACGTGCAACTATCTGATCTGATATGTCCAAACAAATAGAGAATCCTGCAGCGTCGTTGACTGATAATCAGCACATTTGCTTCAGCTGGTTGGTCTCTATTGAAACTTCAAACATGCTCATGGCAATATTCGCTTGAACTTATCAGTCTGGCTTATCAGCCATGATATAGTGTTTTTCTCTCATAATAAATTAGCGAACAATACCTTTCAGCCTGGCTTTTCAGCTGCCCTAACTTTGACCGTTACCTACTCAGGTGCATCATTTTCATAATTGTTTACCCCAGTATGAACCTCTAATTACCCCAAGTAATGGGTTTTACATCCGTTAGAAAGATCAACATATATGCTTTTCCCGTGCCAAATGAAATCATTGTTGCCGACACCAATGGTCCTTGAAAACATTGTGAACTGCTGGGATCTACTCGCCTGATGCGTGCGATTGATTTGCATCCACAATACGACACAGTGTGCCGGCTTCCATCATATCCCCCAAAGCGAGCACGGTGGACGGAGCCCTGCCCACACCAGTCACCAACCCCCGCGCCGGAGCACCAACCCCTGCCCGCGCGACCGAGCCGTCCTCCGCGACCGGGCCACCACGAAACGAAATCCCGACGCTTTCCACGCCGCCGGCCCCGCCAAAAATTTTACTAGCAACGCGGCACCCGTTGTTCTGTTCATGGGAAAGTCGACCAACCCCAAGAAGCGCGGGCGCAGCCCACCGCTATTTAAACGCGGCCCCCCCTCCGTTTCACTCCAAGAAGAGCAGCACCATCCAGTGCATCACGAGCTCTTCTCCATCCAGACTAACAGGCCATCGCCTTACTTCTGATCCCAAATCATTTACGGCGCAAGTGCCTTCTGTTCAAACCCCAGTCCACATCAATGGAGTGCCAGAACGGCCGCGTTGCTGCTACCAACGGCGACTCCCTGTGCATGGCGACGCCCCGCGCCGACCCGCTTAACTGGGGGAAGGCCGCGGAGGAGCTGATGGGCAGCCACCTCGACGAGGTGAAGCGGATGGTCGCCGAGTACCGCCAGCCCTTGGTGAAGATCGAGGGCGCCAGCCTCCGCATCGCGCAGGTGGCCGCCGTGGCCGCCGGCGCTGGCGAGGCCCGCGTCGAGCTCGACGAGTCCGCCCGTGGCCGCGTCAAGGCCAGCAGCGACTGGGTCATGAACAGCATGATGAACGGCACCGACAGCTACGGCGTCACCACCGGCTTCGGCGCCACGTCCCACAGGAGGACCAAGGAGGGCGGCGCTCTCCAGAGGGAGCTCATCCGGTTCCTCAACGCTGGCGCATTCGGCACCGGCACCGACGGCCACGTCCTGCCGGCCGAGGCCACGCGTGCGGCCATGCTCGTCCGCATCAACACCCTCCTCCAGGGGTACTCCGGGATCCGCTTCGAGATCCTCGAGGCGATCGTCAAGCTGCTCAACGCCAACGTCACGCCGTGCCTGCCGCTCCGCGGCACGGTCACCGCGTCCGGCGACCTCGTGCCGCTCTCCTACATTGCCGGCCTCGTCACCGGGCGCGAGAACTCTGTTGCAGTCGCCCCGGATGGCAGCAAGGTGAACGCCGCAGAGGCGTTCAAGATCGCCGGCATCCAGGGCGGCTTCTTCGAGCTGCAGCCCAAGGAGGGTCTTGCGATGGTGAACGGCACCGCCGTGGGCTCTGGCCTTGCCTCCACGGTGCTCTTTGAGGCGAACATCCTAGCCATCCTTGCCGAGGTCCTGTCCGCCGTGTTCTGCGAGGTCATGAACGGCAAGCCGGAGTACACCGACCACCTGACCCACAAGCTGAAGCACCACCCGGGACAGATCGAGGCGGCTGCCATCATGGAGCACATCTTGGAGGGCAGCTCCTACATGAAGCTTGCCAAGAAGCTCGGCGAGCTGGACCCGCTGATGAAGCCGAAGCAGGACCGGTACGCGCTCCGCACGTCGCCGCAGTGGCTTGGCCCCCAGATTGAGGTTATCCGTGCCGCCACCAAGTCCATTGAGCGCGAGATCAACTCCGTCAACGACAACCCGCTCATCGATGTCGCCCGAAGCAAGGCTCTTCACGGTGGCAACTTCCAGGGCACGCCCATCGGGGTGTCCATGGACAACACCCGTCTCGCCATCGCAGCCATCGGCAAGCTCATGTTTGCGCAGTTCTCTGAGCTCGTCAACGACTACTACAACAACGGCTTGCCCTCCAACCTGTCCGGCGGGCGCAACCCCAGCTTGGACTACGGCTTCAAGGGCGCCGAGATCGCCATGGCGTCCTACTGCTCTGAGCTGCAGTTCCTGGGGAACCCGGTCACCAACCACGTCCAGAGCGCGGAGCAGCACAACCAGGACGTGAACTCGCTCGGACTCATCTCCTCCAGGAAGACTGCTGAGGCCATCGAGATCCTGAAGCTCATGTCCTCGACGTTCCTGATCGCCCTGTGCCAGGCCGTCGACCTGCGGCACATCGAGGAGAACGTCAAGAGCGCCGTCAAGAGCTGCGTGATGACGGTGGCGAAGAAGACTCTGAGCACCAACTCCACCGGTGGTCTCCACGTCGCCCGCTTCTGCGAGAAGGACCTGCTCCAGGAGATCGACCGCGAGGCGGTGTTCGCGTACGCCGACGACCCCTGCAGCGCGAACTACCCGCTGATGAAGAAGCTTCGCAACGTGCTCGTGGAGCGCGCCCTCGCCAACGGCGCTGCCGAGTTCGACGCCGAGACATCCGTGTTCGCCAAGGTCGCCCAGTTCGAGGAGGAGCTGCGCGCGGCGCTGCCCAAGGCGGTGGAGGCTGCACGGGCGGCTGTGGAGAACGGCACGGCAGCGATACCAAACAGAATCACCGAGTGCCGCTCCTACCCGCTCTACCGCTTCGTGCGCGAGGAGCTCGGAGCCGTGTACCTCACCGGCGAGAAGACGCGCTCTCCCGGCGAGGAGCTCAACAAGGTGCTCCTTGCCATCAACCAGGGCAAGCACATCGACCCGCTGCTCGAGTGCCTCAAGGAGTGGAACGGCGAGCCACTGCCCATCTGCTGAACAGAGAAAATATAAGGAGCACAAGACTGTGTTTTTAGCTAATGGTTTTTATTCCTAATTTATTTATGTTCGTTGATATGCTACGGATTCTTGTTATACAGCTGCAACGCCATAACCTGCTTTGAGCAAGGTCTGGTGGGTGATTGAAAAAATTGTTGTTGCTAGCTGTAACTTGTATGTTTTTCAATATGTGAATCATATTTCCAGTTTAATTCAATCCAAGTGTTTCGTAACGTTGTATGTTTTATAGTTATACATACAATTTATGTTAACTTACCAGGAGATTTTTTCGGAAGAACTTGTGAGAACTTTGTAGTAGAGTAAAGCTTTTCAAGGACTTTTACATAGGATAACTTTTCATAAAAGTTTGAAGAAATTTTGTGGAAACAAGTTTTCTAAAAACTTCCTCGAATAAGTGCTGTGAAAAACGTATTTAAATATTTTTCTTGAAAATAATTTGTTAAACATGAAAGAAAAAAGTTGATATAGATCAACATGAATAATTTAGTTAAGCATGTGATGAAATAAAGTGGTGTGGAAAAAGGGAATGTGTTGGAATCATGGCAACAGATTTCCTCATGCACTGGCTACATCTTTTGGAGCAGGCGATGTGTCTAGCCTGGCCGTGTCTGCAGGACCAATGAAGACCATCGATCAAGATCAGGTGGAGGAGAGGATGGGTGGTTACGTGTCGAGTGCCCCTCTTTCTTAATAGAAATTCGGGGCTGTCGAGAAGAGGCCTATTTGTCATAGCTTATAAACTGTTTATGCCCAAAGTTAGATAAAACTAACCAAACGGTACACTGTTCTGCAGCTTATTCTGGTTGCATATTCTCATCATTCCCATTTGTACTAAAAAAGTATAGAAGCTAGATCACACCTGCTTATTTCGACTGTGATTTTACTCTATTTGTACAACTGTGTCAAGGTCATGTCGGATGGGTTCGACCATCAAACTAAACATGCAGCTAGCTTGTATGCTTATTCTAGAGAAAACATATAGTAAGACACATGGTACTCCCTCCATTACAAATTATAAAAAATTTTGACTTTTTTTATATGTAGTTTTTGTTATGCATTTATAAGTACACTATGTCTAGATATACAGTAAAAACAATATATCTAAAAAGACAAAATATCTTGTATAATTTAAAATGGAGGAAGTACATGTTTAGCATTGCCAAATATGCGATACCCCCGGCAATGACCGCTTTGTCATGTCATTCGCAGCGAGAGGAAAAAAGCAGAGGACACAGAGCAAGAGTTTAGTCCATGATCGTGTTACGTTGTAGTATGGCTAGCTTCACCAACCCACTATGGACTGTACCACAAAATTCTCTCTTCTCCGGTCAACAAATTTTGCTCACCAACAAACTCATTCTGACCATGGACCATTCCGAATTCCATGCCCCGTTTTGAGACTTCCAACTTTCAGCGCTGTGGAGCAACTTTTCAACCATAAATACTTTTCTTCTTTTATTATGCAAGGACATATGTGGTTTTCTGAACCATAACGTTTTTATCCTTAAATAAATGCAAAGTCAGAAGCCTGCATATCCAAAGATAGGAGTCATAGCCTCACGTAGCACGAGGGTGACTACAAACGCACGAGGCTGGCAGAAATTAATTCTCTTGGCGCTAATAGAAATTATAGTTTTCTACAAGAGTACCCACACGTGCCGGAGAATATAGAAAAACACTCGATTAATTCTCTTGGTGCCAATAGAAATTATAGTTTTCTACAAGAGTACCCACTAATCCTTCCTAATTCATGATTTTTAGGAAAAATGAAAAAAAATTCTATCTCCAACGACTCTCAAACTCATCTCCCAATCCACGGCGATTCAAACGCCTGTATACTTCGGCCAATTTCAAGGTGGAAGGGTGGGAAAGAATAAAGAGTAGAAAAGGGGTTATTGATATATATATATATATATATATATATATATATATATATATATATATATATATATATATATATATATATATATGTGTGTGTGTGTGTGTGTGTGATTAGGATAATTTAGATATAATACAGGATTTCTGATGTAAAATTGTCTTCTATATTTTAGGAGTGAGTTATTGTCACACCCATTTTTACGGAACAAATGGAATGTACAATCTTATGTGCGCCCAGAGATCAATCACACATAAGATGACAAATATAAATAGTATCATCACAAATGTTTATTACATAACGATAATATCACAGAGTCTTTACGTAATTAAGCGGAAACATAAGATAATTCTTGTGGTAGCTAGCTCTATAGCACAGGCACATCAACTGGTTGACCACAAGTCTAGTAATCTTTAGGAAAGTAGTAGTAATCACTATTTGCACATTCGGGAGTCCATCATGAGGTGTGGGGGAATGCAAGGGTGAGCAAAAAAGTACTCAACAAGTGTAATATAGGGTTCATAAAGCTCAAAAAGGATAGACACAAGTTTAACTGCATATAGCTTTTAGTTGGTCATATTTTAATCAATTGAGTAGCAACAAACAGGTGATGTTCCCATAATAAACACATGATCATGTAAAAAGATTAATGAATAGCAAGAACAAGTAAATTAATAGTGATCTCTATTTCATAAGGGTCCAAGGCCGCTTGTGTCCGTGAGCACGACTGATATATCAGTTTTACACTCTGCAGAGGTTGTACACTTTCACTGTGAGTCGTGATCCCCAAAAGTCCGAGGTCATGACTCCTCATTGGACAGTTAAGTTTCACTGTGAAGTCTTACCAAGGTTCGTCTAATAAGTTAGGGCCGCTAGGTTTTCGTGCCCTGCAAATATAGAGCTCCCCTTTTGTATGGCATAATGACACGCAACCTATACTCATAAGGATAGAAACCGCACTACACCCGACCCGGAACACACCCCTCTTGCACCATAAAGGTAACCACTAACAGGCTAGAAAAGGTCCTCTTATATGACTAAAGCCAGAGTCATGTAGCACTCACAGCTATACTGTAAGTCCCGGATGTTCGCTTACAGATAAGTCCTTATGGAGAGAAATCTAGAGAAAACTCTAGCCCTCTTGTTCCCTGTTGCTAAAAATCATCTTTTAGCGTTGTTGTATATATCATTAGTCAAATTACAAGATCATTATTTATGTGAGCACTAGCAACTACCCAATGCTATAACCATAGGATTCAAGGAACAAGATCAATACTAAGGCATCCTTAACAAGGAGACACATGCATAATGAATTAAGTGAATTAAAGTGAATATGTAACAAGGATAATCCCATGCTATACTTGCCTTGATCTAGCTGATCCTGTTGATCCGGTTCATAATAGTACTCTTGATCACCAACGAACTGCTCACCGTCTACTCTCGATTAACACATCAACAACAATCATCCAAGAGCAATCATGCAAAGCAAACAAAGCTACAATTAGAACAGTACACCAACAGTAGTAAAATAAGATAAAAAGTTTGTAAAACGAATCTACATCTCACTAGGATCACACAGACGCGAATTACACGTAAATCGGAGCTAAAACGGAAAAGTTATGATTTAAACAAGCTTTACTTTAATAAAGTAATAGATTAAATCTAATCTCAAAATTTAAAAGCTGAGAACCTACTAAACAGTAGCATTAACATGTAGATTATGAAATTATGAATCTAACGCAACTTGAACGGGTCAAATCGGAGTTAAAACGGAGATTTTATAAGCAATTAAAGACAGTGGCAAAGTTGTAAATAAACTAAACTTAATTACGATTTAAAATAAAAAAATCGGGTTTTTAATCTGATTCAAGGACGGCGGCCATAATTACAGCAGAACTGAGGGTCTCTTTAGAAAAAGTGACATACGAAGGGGTATCAAGCGATCTGGATTGTTAGATCTAAAACGAACGGCTAAGATTAAACTGAGGGAGAGAGAAAAGGGGATTCTGGTCGGCACAGTAGCCCGCACGGTGGAGGCCATGGCCGGTGGCGAAAAATGTCGCCGGAGTTCACCGTTTTCGACGTTCCGGCCACCGTTGATGACAGGACAAGCACGGAAAGAAAGAGGAGATCATCGCAGACTCACCAAGACGGCTCTCGACAACGGAAATCGGACAAGGATGGCGCGTGGCTCCCAAAGGCGGACGACGAGCTCCTGTACACGACGGTGAGACATAGTAAGCCAACCGAAGCGAAAATTGAAGGGAAAGAAGACTTGGTGACTTCGAGATAGCGCCCGAAGCTTGTCAACAAGCTTACGACGGTGATGACGCGGGGAATCGACTCGGCGAGCTCGGCAGCGGTAGCTTTAGGGTTTCGAGCGGCTGCGAGGTCCACTAGAGGCGTCGGCTTGCAATTGGGGGTTGAGATGCGGGCGGTACGGCTGTAGGGCTCGGTATTTACATTGGCCTTGACGTGCGGGTCAAGCCAAGACGCGAGGACGGCGCGGGGTGGAGGCAAACTCCATCGGAAGGAGTCTGACTCGAACACGAACGGAAGAAGAAGATGACAGCGGGCCCCAGACGTTAGCCAAAGAGGGGAAAGGGCAAGGCTGCGGGCGGCTTTGGCCGATTGGGCTGGCCCAATTCGCGATGCTCGAGTCAGCGAGGCTGGCAGCTGGGCTTGCTGGGCGGCCGGGTGAGGAGGCCGAACGGGCCAGCAGCTTGAGGAGCAGGCCAAATGCATGGAAGGGCAGCAGCAGGCCTTCAGGCCAAAAGTTGAGAAGGAAGAAGATTTCTATTTCCTTTTCCTTTTCTAATATTTCAAATGCATTTTCAAATAGTTTTTGAAATCCTTTTCTTCTTGTAATAAAAACCAATCAACATAAATAAAAATATGCAGCGGCATGTATGCATAAGCATGTATCTAACCTTATAGTTGATTTTATTTACTGAAAATTATTATTTCTATAAGTTCAAATGCTCACAAAATTGCGTAAATAAATCCAATTCTCCTATTTTAAAATGATGCAAATTTTAGGGTGTTACAGTTATTGGAAGCTGTTGGAGATGATTTTATTTATTCCTCCCAATACTTTTTGGCGAGCTACAAAACTATATGGTTTTGGGAAGAAAATTTTGGGAACTCCTAGAGAACCGAAAATTTTTATTTCTCTTGTGTGCCACTATTTAAAATTTGTCTTCTCTGGTATTAGGGCCCAAGTATGATTTCAATACCATCATACAATTAAACTGTCTTCCACTTGCCAGATGGGCCCATGACTGCGCTAAGGTTCGCTAATTCCTCTTCATAGTCATAGTCCACCCACTCTTCTAATGCCACTCTCAATGGAAGTTTCATGAGAGTTTTATAGACATTAAATAAGCTAATGTGGCATAGTACAAATGAAGAGAGAGAAGACAGTAGTTTCATATGATGAAACTTGTTTACACTGTTTCCAATACTAGAGAGTCTAGGAAATAGAGTCATAAAACTCACACTGAGATTGACCTAAGTCTATATGTGCCTAGCAACTGGTCCTCATCCCAAATCAAGTTATCCTTTGCCTTTTTTAGTCGCTTGACATGCACTTATCAGAAGTGACGCTATTATCCTATCCCCAATTTAATTTGGAGGGCCGGCCAAGGATTCGTAGAGTATGATATGAAAACGCTGGCCGGAGTGCAAGGGTCAATACCTTATCATCCACTTGTTCTTGCGTTCATTCGATACAATTTCTTCGTCATCTCACCTACCTACCTTTTTATTTCAGAGCCCGACTGAAGCACTCAAACTTTGTTTTGAACATGGTCCACGTTCGTGTTTCAAACATAAAAAAAGAGTAGTAAAAGTTCAACAAAACATGGAGCATGCCTGTCAAGTGGCTTGCTTATAATACGTACTACACCCGTCGCGTCGAAAAGGGCTTTTAGAGGGCTGCTCGTGATAGTGCTTCCCGGTAGGTGAATGCATGCATGCGCCGCCAGTCATCGTCATCGCCGCCTGGAGTGGAATGCATAACCAGTGAGTGCCACTGCCTTGCAACCAAGTCAACAGTGACCAATCAAGTGGCTGCGATCTGGTCTGGATAGGTGCAGGTAGCCGCTCAATTTCACCGTCACCAACCAAACATTGAATCCGCGATGTCTGGTGAAGAAAGAAAAAATAACTGACGGCAGAAGCTTGGCAGCCCAATGTTTATTTTCCACTGGAAACATGTAAATCCAACTCTAGTTTGCATTGTTCACATAATCACATTGTCTCACAGTGTCCGCAGATCACTTAGTTTCAACTTGCAACTTCCAATTGCTGCTGCACACGAGGAGCATCCTCGTGGATCGCGTGACCAAAGACTAGAGATCTTTGTCTTTCTGCTGTACAGTGTGAGACTTGGGCCTTTCCCCCCTATGCTACTATAATCAATAAACGGCAAAGCAAGGACTAGAGATCCGCATCAGAATTTGCTGTTGGAGGACGGTAGTGACCACTCGCGTCAGCTCACACGCTGCCCGTCAGCATGTCTCGGTAGTCTTGGCCGTCAGGATGTCCTTGGCAGCAGCAGCAGCCTTACCAGTTACCACTGCTGATTTGCTGATCATTCATGGCCGATCTCTGCATCCCTGGAACTTGTGTGGCTCACCAGTCACCACGCCAAGGCGCCAAGGCACGCTCGCCGCTGGTACTCCTACACCGGGCGCTGGAGACCCACTTGGAGGCGCGAAACCCGCCGTCCACACGTTCTACTAAACACAAGCAAATTGCAGCCGCTCAGCGCTATCAGAAAACGCCCCCTGCACCTGCAGCGTCTCAGGCATGGCAGGGGTCCCGGCCTGAACCGCCGGAAAGCAACTGCCAGGGCGTCCTCGGGCCGTGCCAGCTGTGCGAACGAACTAGACCCCCAAAAGTCATAGACATTAAGATTTACTAAGTATCATAAGTATATATAATAATTTTGGACTTTGTTTTAATTAGAAAATCAGCCTAAACTGTCTCCCTTGGCCCAAAAATGTGGCCTGCTAGAGGTGGAGCACAAGTCACGATCGTGACTTCCTTCCAAAGACGGAGCCGCCGCGGCGATTCTAATTTTCGGGCGTCGCCTGGACGGACTTCCAATTCCTTGGCCTCGCCCTCGCCGTTATTCGTTGTTCGTCGCAATCCAGACCAAATCGGAGACGCAGATCATCGGATAAATTTCGTGCCCAGCCCCTATTTTATATTTTTATTTAGTTAATTTTGGTTTATGCTGCTATACTTCTCAAGTGATGGTTATATAACAGGTATAATTCTTGGTTTATGCTGTTATACTTTGTAATATAAGTAATACATTGATATTTGATATTATTTAATTTTTTATTTTGGCACTAGATATTAGGTCTTCACTTAGGGTTTCGAACTGGGCCTTATATTTTCCCGGCCTGCTGCTAGCTTTTACGGCTCCCTGTCTGTCACTCTGGTCTGTAGCGGCATTACCCTACATGTGCTGGCAGCCCCTTGCCGTGCGCCCGTGCCCGACACACACGGGGCCTTGCAACCTCCCGGCTCGATCGGCCGGCCGCGAGGTGAAAACTGAAAACCCAGCGGATTTCTGTTCGCTCGGCTCGGACGGCCGGTCACCGCGAAAAAGCGTCGAGAAGGCGTCCGTTGGTGCGCTCGGCGTGGGAGGCGCTCCGCCGCGGCCGGGCTGTTTTGCCCGTCGCTTTCGCTCGCCTGCCTGTTCAGTCGTTCGTCGGCAGATCAGCACACAGATGAACTCCCCGATCCGATCCTCCGCTCGTCTTGCGCCATGGCCACTCGTGGTGTGGCGTTCCGACGATCCTGTCGCCCACACACTGCCGTCAGTCACGTACTAGTACTACTAAGGGTCGCGCTGCGACGTTTCACGTTTGTCGTCGTGCCATGCACTGTGAGTCTGTGACCGGTAGACCAATAATGCGGGCAGCGTGCCCTGTATTCATTCGCGCCGGGACGCCGAGGGTCGGTTCGATGTGAATGTGAACGTCAGGGCCATGGCGAAATAGCAAATAGGCATCGTCGTCAGTGACTGCGGTACACACTCGAGTACTGAGTACTGACTGTGCCCGCAGTACTGGCCCAGGTAGCTCCTTGGCCTTTCGTTTCGACCGAAGATTTGTCAAAAGAGCAGTGTTTGGCCGACCGGCTGCTCACAGATTAGTCACGAATGCACTAGGTGTTCAGTTTCCATTGCAAAATGTATCAGTTCTGTAAGGATATGATCTCCAGCAAGAGCAAGTACCTAGGATTGTTACCGGGATAATGTTGGGATGGCCTGACAAGAACTCTGATCAAATATGTGTACGCGTCGAGTTTGCCTTTATCGCACAAGTATAGCCAGCAACTGGTCTTTATAAATCTTGACATGGTATCAAGAAGTGGCATACCAAACTCAGTCGCAATCGCAACGTGGTTTCCATCTCAGGTTGTCGCACACAGACACTTGCTGTTGCTGTGCTGTGTTGCATCTCTTTCAGAGTAAGAGCAACTCTAGCCTCAGGTCCAAATTAGAGCCCTACTTTTGATTTGGTAGCTCTTCCTACTTTTTTGTGTCTTATATTTTGGTCTCAACTCTAGCAATAACCTCTAAATCAGGACCACTACTTTCTGTTATTTTTTTTCTCATTTACTCTATGTTTTCTATCTATTGGACTCAACACTGATTTGTAGCTCATCCTGTCTTGTATTCTGGTATCAATTCCAGCAGTAACCCCTAAATTAGGACCACCATATTCTATCTACTGGACTCAACATTAATTCAAACAAAACTGTTGTGAGTTCATACACATGATTAATATTCAACTCCACAAATTCAAATACGTCAATTCAAATTTAGACAACTTTCACATTGTATATGACATCACATAGTCCATCAGAACATAAAGTCCACGGACTATGTTGGCTTTTCGTTGCTCCGTCTCCACCATGGTCGTCACTAGCCCTAGGCGGATGGGGCGACCGTTTAGGGCCCATGAGTTTGTATGCGCTAATATGCACCACTTGCGTATGTGTCGATATGACAATAATTGAAGACCTAAAGGCTAAGGCCTAGTAGTCCTCATGGAAGCGAAAAGTGATGAACTCATGTGGAGGAGTCGGTCTCTTTGTGCAATTCTGCATCTGATCGTGCTCGGGTGGTTCCTCCGATAATCGCTACTTCATTTAAGACACTTTGCCTGAACGAGTCATGGACGGTGAACCGTAGACAACTTACATGTGTCGGTGCCCAGCGCCCCCTCAAGTTCAACTTCAAGTAAACAAGGTGCAATTGTAAAGCACTGATGGGTTGGATTACATTGTCTAAATTGTCGGGTATGCCCTTTTTTTGAATTCCTTAATCCAATTCAATGATCTGATTTGAGTCATCTAATATGTTCTTGTTGTTTTTTTATTTAGGGGTTTGGTCATTTGGAATTAGTAATAGTGGAATAATGTGCCGCCCTGAAGACCTAATATATATATCTTATTGGGTCCCGAAGACATTTTCTTACAAAAGCATTGAAGCATTGTTATCTTATTTGAGGTAATCATAATAGTTGTTTTATTTTTTAGTTTCTTCTTGTAGTATCCAACTTTGTATTTTATCAATTTAATATATGTTGCAAGTAGTACCACTATATGCTTTATTTATTTATTTATTACAAATAAGAAAAATGTCTAGCCTAAATAAAGGGCATATAGTCTCATCTTGCTCTTTTATCTCTCTTCCTTCAATTTTTATTTTTCCAAAATGAGGTTTTGAAGAACCTCTTCCACCCCTCAATTTCTCCTTCGCCTCCTTCCTACCCATTGGTTTCTTCTTCGCACTTGGCATGGTTAAATCAAGAGTGCCACTCTTGTCACTTTGCCTCTTCTTGTTGTCCAATAGGAATAGGGTCTTGGGAAGGTGTTAAGTTGCTTGACGTGTGGGGCCCACACGTCAGCGAGTGGAGAGAGAAGGCGCAAGGGTGTTTTTGGTCCATACGGAAAGATGCGTACGCGTACACTAGCCTGACAGTGGGCTCAGGCACCCAGTATACGGTCACCCCTACAGATGCCGGCTAGGCTTAAGTCGCCCCTACATATGCCTTCTAGGCTTTAAGGCCAGTGATATTTGCACACTCCGGATGCCCTTATGGTTAGGTTTCTACAGTGGTAGACCTAGCCGAAAAATTCAGGTAGGGCAGACCATCAGGCATATATATGTCTAGCTTAACTCGATATTTCAGTTGAACCACATATGTATATCATATTTGTATCGATGTCACATAACAATTCTAAGAATTTGATAAATGGATGATTAAAACAAGGATTCAAAATGATTACTTGTCAAATATGAAAAAAACAAAAGGATAAGCCTTTAATCACCAAGGTTCATATATAGCAGTCACACTTTAACATGTACTAGGGGCCGAGCCACTCTACGAATTGGTACTATATTAGCTCTTTAAATATACTAAATTATGGAATTTATTAATGAGCAATCCATTTTTTTACTCATTTTCCACGTCAACCCAGCAACAGTTGAACTATTGAAGTATTGAACAAATAAACCAAAGTTTCAGCAAGGAATACATATGTTCTTACGGCTTCTTTGCAAGGGATGAAGCTTCTGCCTGTGCCCATGCTTCCCAGGGCCGGCGCTGGCTCCAGAACACCCACGCCAGGCAAAGCAGCCAGCAGCGGGCAGCGGGCAGCGCACAGGCACACAGCCGCACCAAGGCAGGCTGCGGGGAGTGGCTACCGTGTGCCGGCGACTCCTCTCGATGGGCCAATGCAGACGGCCCAGTCCAAAAAGGCCCATGACTCCACCAAGGCAGCAGCAGCCCGTAGAAACTCCACTCGACCGTCGTCTTCAACCTCAGAAGTCGAAATCAGAACAGAGGTTAAAAAAAAAGAAGTCGAAATGGAACAGCCTCGTAGTCGCCGCGTCTGCCGTCTGCCGGTCGTGCTTGCCACCTCCGGCTCCGGGGGTTGGGGTCCTGCCCGAGGGGAGGTAGGGCGGCTGCCCCACCGGCCACCTCGCCCTATGGGTGGGTCCGCCAATTTCTAGGTTTCATTTACACAGCCTTGTTCTGGAGCATAATAAGGTACTGTATAAATCCTCAAATAGTTTCCCAAATTGATCAAGCTTGATAAACTTAACCGTGCCAGATCGAGCCTGCTATTCCATGGGGCTTGACTTTCTCGCCCACGTCCCAAGTAATAAGCGACACGTCTCCTCGACATGGCAACAACAAACCCTCAGCTGCAAAGAGATCGCCCCCAGTGTGCTGCATCTGTTTTTTCAAGTAATTAGCCAGCAACACAACAGGTAATTTCTTCAATTCCATCCATCATAAAGCATGAGCACTAAGGAGAATTTCAGGAATTGTCAAATCATTATTAGAGTTCACAAGCTCATACCATGCACCATAACATTATTACATAGTTTTTGTCAAAGTACGACCCACACAGATAGATGACAGAGACATACAGAAATCTGTAGACCATAGCTGGAGAGTTCATCAGCTTTTATTATTACAGAAATCTGTGACCATAGCTGGAGAGTTCAGTTTTTATTATTATATATATTGATCTTATGTAAAGGAAATCCTACTCCTGAGATGCCACCTTGGAGAGCAGGAGTTTATAGCGGTTCAGAACAAATTTCAGCTCTTTCTCCTCCCTGCCATAGACTTCAGCGTGCTTGACACCAAATATGGTGGCCTCAACTTCCATCAGCATCTCCAACACAGCTTCTACACTGATACGTTGGCTTCCATTGGCCATTCTCAAACTTCTCGCACCGGGAACGGTTTTGGTGCACGGACATATGGAAACACGTTGAACAGGCTTCAAGAATGCTGGATCCAGAATACCCTGTACAAGTGGTAGAAATCAGTAAGCTGGTCACCAACACAATGATAATATTGCTTAGCTGAAAATGGGTTCATTTTTAACGATGTCAGCAGGAGAGATCCCTATCAATTTCTCTTATATACAAACAGAAGTTACATGTACATAGTGCAAGCCCAAAAGAAAATCCTAGCTATTGAAATTAAATAAAAAGATGTAAACCAATTCTCCAGCAACAACTTAACATATGGTTTAGCTCTTTGAAAATGGGTCCATATAGAGAACCAAAAAGTTCAAATACGAAGAAAGAAATACTTGTGAAATTAATAATCCTATGTGTGTCTCAGCAGAAGAAAGAACGGTGTTTATGATTTTTTGCTAACATTTCAGCCTCATACTGAATGCTATTAATGAATGCATACATATCTGTTAGGGAACTATTTTTTCCCATTTACGATGACTACCATTAGGGAAAGTTAACTACATTGCTCAGCACTCTATATCTGACAGTTACAAATGTAACTTTTCCGTTATCGGAACTCTTAAGAATAGGCATTATCAAGATAATATTGTCATCTCTAGTACCACAAAGCACATGGGCGGGATGGCAAGTATATTTCCATCTTCGTTCCTTCCAACAGGACAGCAGGAAGCAAATGAAAGTTTTGAAATTTAGAGATCAGTAAACTTTAAGTCCCAGATTCCAAGTTTTAGCGAGTTTCACCTTGGCTTCACAAAGGTTGTACAAGTTTCAACTTTCAAGTAATCATAAGCAAGTTTGAAAAATATGCAGGTTTTCCTTCTTAATGCAATGATACGCAGCTCTCCTGTGTATTCTAGAAAAATAAGCAGGTTTTAGAAAGGTCCAACCTAAAAAAAGTCATGAAATTTCCATAAGAACTCGGAAAATTCTTGCACAGCAAGTTTGACCACTTTGTATTTTAGTTGGCCGTAGTATAAAGAGTGGTTTGGGTGTAGTACTGATTCGGTCTTGAGCTAGGAACCTTACTAGCACAATTCTAGCTCTGTTAGACCAAAGGACCACACAAGACATTGAAGAAACAAATCCTGACCAAAAAGGGGAAAAACCAAAGCCAGGACAAAAGGACTGAATTGGTCTTGTATAATAGATTTTACTTTGGTCAAATGAAATTTGAACACAAGTGTAGAGCTCAAACTTCCCCAAGATCTTTGAAATCAGAGTCTGGAGCAAAAGGTTACAATTGTTTTACTTATTGCAACTTCTGTGATCAGGTGGCACAGTGGGTTCAGCAGATGGTCTGTTACACTGGACAAATTCAGCAGACATATTTTTCAAGATTCCAAATCACTAGATGGTCCAATACTCTTAAGTCTGTAACAACAAACTTTTTCAATTCGTAGAGAAGTGTACTAAATGGATAGTCTGATGCAAAGAGTTTCAGCTAGTTCTCCCAATGGCTACTTTTGAAGGTTAAGGCTATAATATACCCCCTATACACTGCCATTGAGGACGTTCCGGACCATCGGAATGTAGAAGCACTTGGATTTTGATGGTTGATTGAAGATCACGGCAATTAGCACAACATTAAGGATGTGCTAGTTTAGGCCTAGTGTGCATCTAGCTAAGTGTTTGTACAAGAATGGTCTTAAGGAGAAAGTCTTTGATGGTGCTGTGTTACTACTTCGAGCTGCGCTGCAGATGATGGTGATCCCACGACAACACCCTACGCTGAGGGTCACTGCAACTGAGGATGACTAGGAAGACGAAGGCAAAGGTGCTCGGCTAGAGGAGTGCTAGAGCTGGCACGGTTATGTCTTCCTTCCAATGGCGTTTGTACATATTCTATAATAGTTTTCTGGTCGTTTGGTTTGGCAGAATTCGTGTTGTGCGGGTATGTCCCTCCAATGGTTGGCAGTAATAGGCAGGTTAAGTCCAACATCTGAGTCAGGTGCTATCTTCTTTTGCTCTAGACTGTGGCCTTGGTTTTCTACTGATCCTGGTCCATTCATGCATTTTTTCTGTAAACGATTTCCATTCGTTAATGCAAATGGGGACTATCCCGCATCGAAAAAAAGATTAAGCACGGTCAAGGACCTACACTTATTGCACCTAGAATTTATATCATATCATAATGGTCACCCTTATAATTGAGTGAGTGCACCATAATTCTGCTGAATAAGCTAGTAGCAGGAACCATCTTTCTAGAATGCACAAGTGAAAACACTGTAAACTATTTTAATATAGCAATCATTCAATTAAAAAGAATACGCAGATCATAAAATTCTTTGCTATTGGTGTCAAACCAGCTTTACAGTTTCACAAATGCAAGCTATGCTGTGACCTTGACTTTGGAAACCAAAAGCAACAGCAAATTTACTGACTGCAATATTTAATCCACCAGAAATCCAAAAACCTTGGTCTTGTCTACTCATTTTCATTTGTTTAAACTCCATTGATTATCTTCAAAATACGGAGGTTGCGTGCAAGACAAATTTGGAGAAAACACTGATGTAATTTTCTTATGCGTACATACAGGCATAATTGAGACTTTTTAAAAACCGATTTTCAATAAAAAAGAACACTTGTAAACAAAAGATAAGAGTTTTACCTGAAGGCGATTGAGAACCCTACTATACTTTCCAAAAAGCAAAGGTTGGTTCGCCAAAAGAAGCACTTCAAATATTCTAGAAATGCACCAAACACCAAAGCTAATAAGGAGAGTAGGTAGCCACATACATCCATCTCCACAACCAAGGGTTGAGGTGCACAGGTTGAATATTTTACCATCAGGATCAACTACTGCATTCGGACAGAATACCCCTCTTGGATGTATATCTCCAAATATCACCATTTCAGCAGCCAAGCCTACTAGCTTCTCATCATACCCGCCTCTGTTATCAATCAGCCAATCAGCTTTCTTAATATGTGATATATTCAGAATACAAGCCCGAAAAGAAGTCAAGAGTAGCCCTTTCAATTCATTGTAGGAGAAATAAACATTTGTCTTGGAAGCCTGTTGAGCTACTTGCTGTGATGGACATTTTTTAACCAAAACTTCCATTTTGTTCAGCTCCTCCAATGGACTTCCCATGCCAATGGGAACTTCATATTGTACTTGATCATTTTCCATAGCAAAATATGATACTTCCTCATCCTTCAATAGACTAGGATCCTCCGTGAGGAATGAGTCCATGATGCGCTTTCTGAATGCCACAACAGCAGGCAATGTGCAATTTCCATGTTCAGGGCACATGTTATTACCTCCAGGTAGTACATCAAAATAGCACGGGCAGCTTTTGATCTCCTCAACATCCAGCCCAATAAGAAGGTCCAACCTTATGGCATTACCTTTTTCTATCAATTTACCATGCAGGTCAAACAAATTCCCCCAGAAGTAATCAAGAATGTCAGCAAACTGCTGGTGTGAAGGAAAAAACACTCGAACTTTTGATTTCATCCTACTAGCATATTCATTACGAAATCTCACAGTGTCGTTTATCTCTTTACGTCTTATGGATATCAATTCAGCAACTTGTTGACTTAAGGCAGTAGAAACAGCATCCCTTACAACTTCTCCATTAACAAAACCTTCATCAGCAAGATAATTTATCATGGCAAGCATATTCTTGACTGAATGGGACTCAGAAGTTGAAGCTTGTCTGTAAGGAAGAATGATATTCCTTGCATTACATTCATGCTCAGAGAGGAAAAGTGAATCATGGCATGAAACTGAATCAGTACTGACAACATGTAAGGCCTCAGAAACAGGAGTTTCTTTACCAACAGTTTGACCCAAATGATCCTTAGATTTCTTGGACAAGGGTGTCTCTCTGATGTCAAATGTTTCATCCTGCTGATCGAAGACCTTGACTTGGTCTTGTAAAGTAGTTTCACATTCAGAGGCCAGAACTGGGTCATGCCCAATTCCCACAATTTTGATAGTATCTTCTAATTCTCCAAGTAAATGATCTGTTAAGGGGTTCCTTTTGTTGCCAACTTTGTAATCATGACCATTTTCCAACAAGACCTGTGAGCATATTTTCTCATCTACTGAAGTTCTTGTAGGCCACAATAGATTGAATGCCAGATATATTGAAAAGTTAAAGCACAACAGAACAAACAGCACAAGAAATATGTCAGGGAGTCTCATGAGCTCAGCAAACTTGCAGTCCCTCTTAGTTACCAATGCCCCAATGATTGCAGCATTCATGGCAACTGATATAGCCATGGTAGTCAAAATAAGGATCCTCATAAACAGGAAACACGTTGAGGTGTCCATGAGAGACAGCAAGGATAGTGCACAAAGTGAGTTGTATGAGACCGGCAACAGTGCTACAACGAGGAAATGAATGAAGAGAAGTAATATGTAGATCTCCTCAAAGCCTATGCAGTGCAGAAATCACAATGCTAGAATTGTTTTGTAAGTTCAGAACTATGAACCAGTGGGTGCTACCTCGACGATAGGCCAAGAAAAAGCTGGTCCTAAGTACTGCAGACAGACTGGAATGGAGAAAGCCACACTGGTCAATATATCTACAAAGTAGCAAATAAACACAGGTTATTTCATATAAATGTACTGGAATCAAACATGTTGCATCTCAAAACACAGTATGACTGTAGCGGTACTTAAAAATTCAACTCTAGAGAACAGCCTCCCAAGGCATTATGATTAATAAGAAGCCTCAACCACAGGGCCAAGAAAAAACCCTGAACCGCGGCTTCACTCTATAGGGCCGCACCTTGGCCGGCCACAACAGTCTGAGCTCGTGACCACTGCAAATACCCTTTGTTAGGAGGGCCCAAAGCCCCAAACCAACCATAGGTGCCACAGGCCAGCGCCCAGACAGTGTTTCTTGGGTTGCCAGTGAGCAGATTTTTTCTGTTGCCACGGCCGGTCTCTCCGTCAACTAGGGAGCTTATCGCTACGCTGTCTACAAGAGTGTTGCACTGTAGCAGTATTTACATAATCTCAACCAAAAAGCCAGAGCAAATATAACCCTAATATGAATAGACTAGCCGTCTGTGGACATTGTTGGCAAGTGAACATTCATTATGACATATATGCCACCCATGATGTTCTAGTAAGCATGTATACATCTAGTTCACTTGGTAGTTTGGCATCTGAATTTTCTGACACCCCAAACTGAAGAACAAGACATGTCTCCCCCTCCCCATCCCACCCCCATGCGCCGACCTCCATGGTCCCCCAACTCTTAAGGACACCGTCCTCGTCGGCAACAAGGGCTACTAGCAACATCTTGCCCCTAACCTTCACACCAATTTTGGTTACAACCTCCGAAATTCTCCAATTGACACCATAAATTGAAGGACAAGGCATGTTTTCCCCTACAGTGCCCCCAACCCCCGCGTGCGCGTGCTGACCGCCATGGCCCTTAAGGAAATCGTCCTCACGGGCAACAAGGTGCAATGGCGACATCTTGCCCCTAACCATCACAACAACTTTGGTTACAACCTCGAAAATTCTCCTCTAACACCGCAAACTGAAGAAGAAGACATGTCACCCCCTACACCCCTCCCCTCCACATGTGCCAACCGCCATGGCCCCCAACTCTGAAGGACAGCATCCTCGCCAGCAACAAAGTGGGTATTAGCGACATCTTGCCCCCAACCCTCACACCAACTTTGGCTACAACCTCTGAAATTCTCCCCTGACACCGCAAATTGAAGAACAAGACATGTTTCCCCCGACCCCCCACCCCCCCACACACAGGTGTCGACCGCCATGGCTCCCAATTCTTAAGGACACCGTCCTCGCCGGCAACAAGGGGGTACCGGCGACATCTTCCCCCTAAACCTCACACCAACTTTGGCCACAACCTCCGAAATTCTCCCTGGATGAACTAGCCCCATGACAGATGTGCAAGAAATTTAGATCACATCAGATCCAAGAACACATGAAAAAAATTGGTAGCTTTTTAGAAAGATGTCATGAATTTCGATTGGAATCAATAGGCATTCAACCTGCTTTGTACAAATCAAATATGGGGAGAAGTTTACCTACCAAATCCAAAACCTTCTTAGGATCCGGCTAAAGGAGTGATGGAAGCTCCTCGATTCCGCCCCCCTTTTCTTCGATGGTATATGAGGTAGTATGCCACAGCGGTCACCGGTGGGGATAAATGGGGAATTTTCCTTTGGAGTAAACCTTTCCCCGTATAAATCCACCGGCAACCACCATATTTTTTTTGCAGAAAAGCCCAAGAATATATGGAAATGTTATATAAGTAACATACACACTTATAAAACTTGAATATATAATCCCACGTGAAAATGAGCTCGAAACGTATTTTCCACATACCTTACAGCTCTTAGCAAAATGATTATAAAGAAATCAAAATGAATGATACTGCACTTTCAGTGACCTATCCAAATTTTTCCCTGAACAAAGAGCTGGATATGAATACCATTTGATCAAAAGCAAAATTTAGATGGTATGAATTTAAGAAATTTAGATGGCAAGGTCAGCCAAAACTGACACTTGGGGAAGCAGTAAAGGGGGACTTAAAGGAATGGAATTTATCCTAATATAATTGATGTTAGCAAAAAAGCGCATGGAGATTAGTAATCCATGTGCCAAAACTATGGCCTATGATATTGATATTTCATTTACTATTATTTTCTACTAGAAATACAAATACTATTTTAATTTCCATATGTAATTATCTTGTTTTTAGCTCCTGTTAGTGTTCATCTTTAGCGTACATAAGCTTGCTTGGGACAAAAAGCTTTGTTGTTGCTGTTGTCATCGTCATCTTGAGTATGAATATCAGAGGAAAGTGAGTCGAATGCACACTTGATCTAATCTATATATAGTCAGTTTTACACACAACAAAAAAAAACTATGTAATAAGTGGCACAGAACATTAGGATGCAAATTTAGATTTGTTAACAAGGTTTTAGCTTTTGGATCTATATGTTTTAGAATTTAAATTACTAAATGATGTATTTTTGGTGTGGCAGTTTTTTCCTTCTTTTAACATGATATTAGAACCAAAAGAAGAATGTTACAGGATACATGTAACAAAGGGTAAAAAAAATGACACAGAACATCCAAGAAGGCAAATCCAAAAAGGCTTTATCGATCCATCTAACACCTGTATTTGTTGTCAGCTTGCCAGATTCAAACGGGTCAAAAATAAAAATAAATAAAAGATACAACCCCACAAAAATGAAGAGTTAGTTTTTCTCTACTATCATTTGGTAGCTAAGAAAGTACTATATGTATGAGGTGTTAAGCAGGCAGAGTGTTAAACAAAACTCCATATTTACAGATCATGGTATTGCACATTACAACAGTATACTGCCCTTTCACAAGATAGCATCCACCATGCAACATTGAACCTTTCATTTGTCAGCATGCCTATTTTGCAAGATTATATATAGTATTCCTATCTTCCATCCATTCCAAAATAAATGACAGAATAACAGACCTTCTGTGTGTAATGTCCTTTGGAGTCAATTGTAAATGTCAAAGAGCCACGCATACAGCCAATGAATATTGTTTCATATAAAGAAAAGGGAAACATCAATTACTAGAAAGTAGTACTTAATGTCAGTTAGCTACAGTGTCTGAGAGAGGAAGCACTAAAAAGAGTAACATCTGAAGAAACCCATGAGGATGACTCATTTATGCAGAGAAAAACAAACACTACCGTGGCTATATGTGGTTAAGAAATATACTCTAAACTTATGGATCACTATGCAAAGGTGAATTTCTTTCAGAAAAGATTGCGTAACATATACCTGTAGGAACTGATGTCGAAGAACCAGATTGCTTACATAGTTGTTTATCTACTCAGTACTTCCCTTCCCAGAAAAAAGAGAAAATTGGTGATGTAGCACCAAAAGATCATGAGATCTAGAAAATACCACCGAAGAACTTGGTTACCTGAAATACCATACAAAGATTCGAAGTTAACTCAATGTAGTACTCTGCTAAGTTTTGGCAGAAGCGACTTGAAAAAAAAACACCCAGACCATAATGCGAGGTCGCGCGACGCAGGGAACACGGGTCGCTGGTGTGGTGGCGTGCGGTCTCGCAGCTGCCTGCATTGTGGTGGCACGCGGAAGGAGGAGATCGAGGCACGGCTGCTGAGCAGCCAGGATGGACGCGGACATGAACAACCTAGTAGAAGTCTCATGCCCTCAGAGGATTTGGACGATTTGGGGATAACTGAAATTTCTCACTAGAACGGGGCGTGGCATTGTCTGTCGCACCTGCCTGGGCCACTGTAGGATTTGGTTTGTGCAGTAGATAACATTCAATTCTGTGATGTTCAAAAAAAAAACACTGCCTTCTGTGTATATACTATATATGAAGCGACCTAGTTATTATAGTATTAATCATGGTCATGGTTATCATTGAGTAAAAGGTAAATAAGAAACAACAGATACGAGATTGAACTTGTTGGGTGTTATCAAAACACTGTCACCAGGAAATCAAAACTAACTCTGAAAGATGTACTACGTAGATGATAAATTAGAGAGCCTGGAGAGGGAAAGGAACAAGACACCCGAGCAGATCTGCAGAAGAGATGGTAACATGTACTCCATATGTCCAAGAAAACATGCAATTAGGGGTTACGTGCCAGATAAAGTTGTTCATGTTTGACCAAATTTATAGTAAATAATATTTATATTTATGACTCCAAATTAACTTATTATGAAAATATATTTCATAATTAATCTAATGATATTTATTTGATGTTATAAATGTTTATAGTTTTTTGTCTATAATTGGTCAAACATGATATACTAAAACATGGTATTGTGCTAGAATTGCATGTTTTTCTGAACGGAGGGAGTACATATGTTTTGTGCAGTTTTGGACTCATGTAGGAAAAATTCGTCATTTGTTAATATTTATTTTTTATATACTTTTAGAACCTATATTTGTGAAATTGCTTGGCTTGTAGAAAACATGGTGCCTACGTGCAATCGTGCATAACTAGAAAGACGCGGGCTTTGCCGTGCAGTGCCCGTATTCTTTCATAGTATTATAGTTGATACAGACTTTATTTTATCCATAGAGTAATAATGACGGTTGTAGGCAGATGCACACTTTTTTAAGCAACGTAGGTAAGACAAATCCGTGGCTTCGTTATTTTCACATAGGTGTCATGGTTTGCAGCCTGTTGTTA
The DNA here is from genome assembly GCA_038087645.1 of Saccharum hybrid cultivar R570. Lineage (NCBI taxonomy): Eukaryota > Viridiplantae > Streptophyta > Magnoliopsida > Poales > Poaceae > Saccharum > Saccharum hybrid cultivar. The sequence goes on from JAQSUU010000198.1 coordinate 8,869,890, forward strand.
TGAAGGTACTATTTAAGTAAGATATTATTTTGGGTATTGAAATGGAACTCTCACATTTTTTGGCTATATTTATTGTGGAGAAAGAAGGGGTAAAACTATTTATTAAGGATGGAGGAGCATAAGTAGCCAGAAGCTTAATGTAATTAAGAAATGAGAAGAATACGACCTTGAATCATGAAATTTGGGAAACCATTGATGTGATGGTATTTTCTTTAATGAAGTAGGGCTGTAGGGTAATATTAAATATGACACATTATTGTACAACTAGCAAGAAAAGGCGTAGAAGAATGATGGTACGTGGGTTTGTTTCATGAGTAAATAGGGTTCATTTTGTAAATTAACGAAGGAAAGGGCGGATTGCGGATTTATTTTGTAGAATATTTAGATTTCTTTTATAAAATAACTAAAGACGGACTGCGGATTGGTTTCAGCAAAACTTGAGGAGTTTTCACAGAAAGAACATGATAGGTGCCCTGGACTACGGGTTGATTTAAGGAAACTCGAGGGGTTTTGTGAAAAAAAATATATGAACTGTCCTAGGACTGCAGGTTGATTTCTGTTAAATAGAAGGACCTTACAAAATTACCAGGGTCCGACGGCCGAGAACGGGGCATGACGTGGCCATGCTCCCTGTACGCGGTTTGGTGCGTGAATAGTATTAAGAGATATGTACTATGAAAGAAATAAAAAAATGGAGCATCCTTCGTATGCTTGATCAATAGATTTTCTGTAAACAGATATGGTCATATTTAGTGAATCAACAATGAGGGATGACTGCTAAAAACCTTATGCGCACAGGAAGAAAGTATAAATAAAAAATGCATTAGTTCATGGGTAAAATATTTTCTATAAGGTAATACCCTCTTAGTTCCAAATTATAAGTCGTTCCAACTTTCTTACGGAGTCAAGGTATTTCAACTTTCTTAGAGTAAAAGTGATCTACTGGCGGCTTCCTGCAGTCATTGTTTCGGTGGCTTTGTGACGATAGTCAAACATAGGGTTATGTTAAACCTGCGGATTAATGGCCCAATAGTCTAGATTAGGGGCTCGGGTGCTACACCCATCGGGTGCGCTCGCACGCACCCTCCGATTGACAAGGGATAACACGGCGGGCCACAGAGGGCCCACTCTGGGCGAAAAACCCTTGTGCCAAGGGAATGAGCCGAGGAAGCCTAGAATCCCCGTTATGGCCACCTTCACCCAGGGGCTCAGGGGATTGGCACGACCAAGGAGGTCCTGACCTAGGGGAGTAGTTGTCGAATGAGAACCACCGTAGCTTCCCCAACCTTGGCTTAAGGAAGGCCTTGGCCAACCAACACCATGAATATACTCTAGAATTTGTTAGGTGCATAGATCCTAATAGACATGCAGAGCAGGAGAGCGCCACGCTATGCCAAGCGCTCATTTTCTTTCCACTACCGCAAGGCAGTGTCAGCCATTCTCTCGGTAGGGTCACACCTGGGGCGTGACGCACCACGACAAGGTTCCTCACGTGCCTAAGTAGTAGGAGTCCCCGAGCCTGCATGGCAGTTCCCCTCCATGGGGGGATGGAAGTCTAGCACATCAAGGAAGCCACGAGAAGGCGCACCCGGTGAAGATATGCTGGCAACAGACTACACTTGACGGTCAACGCTAGGCAGTGGCAGCAATGTCAGGGGGTGGTTGCGGCATTGTCTGCCCCTAGCTACAAGACAACGGAGGATTGGCGGAGCCATGGAGAAGAAGACTGAAGCCCAGGGCGAGAAACCCTAGGAAAACCTCAGGACCACACGGTTTGCACCTATCGCCCCCCGGTGTATATAAGGCGGCGCATGGGCTCCTGTAGAAGGGATCTAAAAGGGAACATACCGATCGAACCGAGAATCCACCGATCGGTCCTAGTAGATCATACTCTACACTAGCATAGCGCTACCCCCTACATCTCTCTCTCTTTCTCCATTGGAAAAACTCGATTGGGCATTCCTTAACATGAAGAACACCATTGTTTGACATAGGGTTTAGACGCTCGAACCAGGATAAACCCCCTTGTGTTTTGAGTGCTTAAGCCACCGAAGGCACACACATCAACCTATGTCGAACAACCCGATTACTGCTGCAGATTCGAACCCATGACATCTTGTTGTGCATAGCGATGGCAAGTTCTATTTTGCTTCAGTAACCCACATTGTGCTTTGGTGTGATGGTCTAGGAGGTACGGGATTTTAACATGAATGCCCTGCTTGACTACCTACCGCAACCAACAATAGTGACATCTTTGGCGCCACGCTGCTTGTTGGAGCTGTTGTCATGAGGTCCATTGCCTTCAAGGTTCGGCTGAAAAGCATTAGTTTTCATTTAGCGTTGATGGTATTTGTGAATGTGATCCCCTTTTTGGAAGTATTGCTATTGAGAACATCCTCTCTCTCCCCCAAGCTCTTCACTTGTTTTTTCTGCGTCATGCTTGGTAGTATATGTTCGATGGTGCTTTGGTGATAAAGTGGGCTATGTTTATTATTGTAGTGGTTGTCATGCTATCATTTTTATAGTGATTGTTTTTGTTTTTGTTTGGTATACGTTAGTGTACGTTATCCTCTATTAATACACGCACCCGGTGAAGACACGCGGGCAACTGACTGCACTGGACGATCAGCGCCACACAGTGGTAGCAATGTCAGGTGGTGGTTGCGGCGTTGTCTGTCCTCGGCTACAAGACAATGAAGGACTGGTAGCGCCGTGAAGAAGACCGAAGCCTTGGGCGAGAAACCCTAGGAAAACCTCAGAGACCGTACGGTTTTGTACACCCATCTCCCCCAGTATATAAGGCAGTGCATGGGCTCCTGTAAAAGGGATCTAAAAGGGAACAGACTGATCGAACCGAGAATCAGCCGATCGGTCCTAGTAGATCAAACTCTAGATTAGCGTAGCGCTACCCCCTACGTCTTTCTCTTCATTGGAAAAACTCGATTGAGCATTTCTTAACACGAAGAACACCATTGCTTGACATATGGCTTAGGCGCTCGAACCATGATAAACCCCTTGTGTTTTGAGTGCTTAGGGCGCTGAAGGCACACACATCAACCCACGTCGAACAACCTGATTACTACTGTGGATTCAAACTCACGATAGCTTGTCTTGAATAGCGATGGCAAGTTCTATGTTGCTTCAGTGACCCACATTGTGCTTTGGTGTGATGGTTTAGGAGGTACGAGATTTTCACATGTATGCCCTGCTCGTCTCCATATCACGACCAACAATAGTGACATCTTTGGTGCCACACTGTTTGTTGGAGGTGTTGTCACGAGGTCCCTTGCCTCCAAGGTTCGGTTGAAATTGAAAAGCCTTGGTTTTTCATTTAGCGTTGACAATATTTGTGAACATCATCCCCTCTTTGGAGGTATCGCTATTGAGAACATCCTCTCTCTCTCTCTCTCTCTCTCTCTCCCAAGCTCTTCACTTGTTTTCTCTGCGTCATGCTTGGTAGTATATGTCCGATGGTGGTTTGGTGATAAAGTGGGCTATGCTTATTGTAGTGGTTGTCATGCTGTCGTTTCTATAGTGTTTGTTTTGTTTTTGTTTGGTATGCGCTAGTGTACGTTATCCTCTATTAATGCATGCCTGACATTTTTTCTGGCCATGGCCTTTCGAGAGAGAGAAAAGTGTACAACGGAGGTTAATTAAAAGGCTAAGCACCTAATGTGCGCGAGTCCTCGAGACGAAATAAAGATAACACTAATTTACTTGTCCTAATACATGTTCTAACAATCGCTATAATACTACATATTAAGCTTACTAGGTAAATGCCCGTGCGTTACAACGGGAAAAAATATTATATCACAATAATATATGTATGAGTTACAAGACAATGCTGCAAAGTTCAAATTTCAGCAGACACCATGAATGCTCTGCGCTAAAACCCCATTCTCTTGTGAATATGTAAAATGCTTTGGAGATCCTCCTCCTAGAAGTTCCTTTGCTAAAAGTATAAACCAGGTATCTAGGATTGCTAGTGTGATTCTTCATTTAGGGCATGTCTGGTTCCCCTTGACTAAAAATTAGCTACTAAAACTAGTGACTAAACTTTAGTCACCCCTGTTTGGTTCCCCTAACTAAAAGTGACTAAAGACTATTAAAGCAGTTCAACAAATACCAGACTACCCCTAATGAATGGCCAAAGCAGTGTGGGGGACCAGCAATAATAAGGGCTAGCCCTTGTCCACTAGGCACTTCCCACTTTTAGCTACTTTGGGTGACTAAAGTTTAGCTACTATTTTAGCCTCATTTTAGTCAGTTTGTTTGAAAGTTTAGCTACTAAAGTGACTAAAGTTTAGCATCTAAAATTTAGTAGGGGAACCAAAACAAGCCCTTAGATATAAGTGGATAACGAATTCTTCAGGCATTAATTATCTGCAAGTTTGTGCTGGCCGTTCTGTCATGAAATGTGCGATGTTCATTGGTAGCGTGAGACTGAGGCAGGTCCAACAAGCTAGGGCTGAGTCATTCGAACAAACTCCTGGGGATCCTTCATCCTCTTGCTATCCTCTCTCTTTATACCTGCTAATGAACACTCACTCATATCAGATCTGCTAATGAACACTGAGATCAGATTTCACAAGCTGGGAGGCAGCATATATTACTGAAATTCTCAGAATTATACCATCTATGCAAGGCTTTGGCTGTCAGGAACACACTTTCTCTTGGCCCGGACATGGACGTAGTCACTGGCTTTCACATTCTTCCCCTTGCCAAGCTTTCGCCAGCCATCCTTGACAGAGCTCACTCTGATGCATTATAGAATGCATAAAAGCATGAAAATGGATCCATCTTAATGCAGGACTCACCCACTTTAATATCGTTCAATCTGAATGCATGCAGTGGTTCAGAAATTTCGTGTTGATCGCTGGGGCAGGAAGCTCGGTCGCAGGGCTGCGGTTGGTGCGCATCAGGACTCAAGACCCAAGAGTTGGTGAGGACGCGACAGCAGGGGCCACATGCGCATGGCTTTGCCTTGGTTCAACGTTGTCGCTCTCACCTATTGAAAAAAAGAGCAGTATTAGTGCCCAGATATCCGGACGGACACTTGCGCCAGGCGAGAACCGCCCACGCCGTTCACCGCGCCTTCCCCCTCTGCTTCCCACGCCTGCAGCCACACAGCGCTCTATCCCTCGGCTTCTCAGATGCATGCATGGCACCCCAGCAGCTGCAGCAGGCGGCTGTGGCTAGTGAGTCACATGCAACATGTACAACACCCTAGTCTACTTTTAAAACACACAGGCGAAACATTTGCATCATGCGTCTGAGGACAGATGAAACACTTGAAACATGTGTCTAAAACACTTATAAAAACACTTGAAAACACTTGAGAAGCTATTGCAAAACATATGCAACATCCAGATAAAAACACTTGCAACATATGTGTGAATCATATGCAACATCCAAATATAAACACTTACAACATTCGTCTAAAAAAATAGATGAAACATTTGAAACAGACGCTTGCAACATACGTGTATAGTTATTTCATCATATTCAACATCCCGATCTACTTTTACAACATCCATATGAAACATTTGCACCGTACCTCTGAAATAACGGAAACATACGTTTGCAACATAGTTGGGAGACTAGGGCCGCTCGATTCTAGCTATCAGGGTGGGAGCCGACGGCGCGTGAGCACCACCTGTACCGGCCGCGCTCGTGGGTGCCCCTTGGCTCGACCGGGTACAACCTGAGGCGCCTTGGCATGTGTGCCCAACTGCCATCGACGGCAGCCCATGGCGGCGAGGCATCCCGACGGCGCTGGGTTAGGGGAAGAGGCCAGCCGGTGAGCTCTACACGAACTGAGGGAGGAGGCCGCATGGTCGGCTTAGGTGGAGGAAGGAGGCAGTGATGGCGACGCAGGGAGGGCGAGATGGAGCGGGGAGATTTTTTTTGTGAGAGAAGCGGACAAGGTCAAGTGAGAAGCCGCATCCGAACGGACGCGGGTGGACAGGTACCTGTGTTGAAGTATTTCCATTGAAAAAAAAACTTTGTCGCTCTCTCACCAGGGTGTATGATTTCGACTGTGTTCTTATCTTCGCGCTGAATGATGTTACTCAGTGAAAAAAGAATGTAATTTGCATTTCTCAAAGACTTAAATAATTTTAAATTTGACTAAACTTATACAAAAATTTATATCAAAAAAGTATCTTTACATTGATTATGTAATTTATTTTCATGGTAAATTTAATTGGAGACATAAATGTTGACGTTTTTTCCTATAAACTCGATTAAATTTAGAAGAAATTTGGCTTATCTAAAACCTATAATTAGGTTTTTTATGAGACAGAGGGAGTACTTTGGACCTTTGATGGTTGCGTTGCAGTTAATGCTGAACTGTTTTGTTGTCCATGCTTACAGTGGATGCAGTGTTTATGTCCTTTGTTCTTTTTTTTTATTTCGGTGCTCTTTTGCTGAAAATCATCTTGTCATACTTGCCCTTTTATAAAGGAAAAGGTTTTCTTTTCTTTGAAAAAACTACCGGCATTGCCCAAGAAATATAGCTACCTCAAACTTTTCTAACGTTGAAGAAAAGTCCACCTTTTTGGGGTTGTTGACATGAGTTGTGTGATTTGTAGGAGACTTTCCTAACTTTCAATTGTGAGGCCATTGCTATTTCTTTCTTTTTCAAAAGAAGTCAGTAAGAAAATTGCTGAATAAATTTTAAATTTATTAGAAAGCAAAAGAAAAAACAAGAAACAAGGGGAAAAAAGAGAGAGGCGCGGTAAAGGGCAGACAGCTACAAGTGTAGGCACGGTAAAGGGCTGCACGGCAACGGCGTTGCGCTGACAGAAGGCCAGCATGGGGTTGGCGATCGGATCCACCAGGGTAGGATCTCTACGGCGTCGTCTATTGACCCTCCAAGAACCCCTTCAGCTAATCGTCGTTATGTACACCGGCTGCAGAATGCAACAGCTCAAGAGATGCCCCTGGGATGTCTAACCGACATGTAGACAAATTAACAATAATGAAACAAGAAGTTTTCTTATCTTATTATAGGCTCAAAATCTTCTGCTACTCCTCACTAGAATTTTTTGAATAGTTTACTTTATTACCTGCTTGCTGGCATGCTACTTCCTTAGATTTCATAACGTACGTACTACAATCTAAACTTTTTCTGTTTGATTCAATACCTATGCTTGTCAAATCCACATGCTCATTAGTTATCATGTGATAAATAAAGCACCTAAATATTCTGTCAAGTAATTTCCAGAGAAGTTTATTTGACCTGCTTGGTGACATGCTATTACTTCTTTAGATTTCTTATTAGGCTACATCATTTTGTGCTATAAGATTCCTTTTCTTTAGTCTCGTGTTTGTAAAATTTATGATTATAATGGCTCCTGTAAGATCTAAAAAATAATTATAATACTGTAAATGTACGGATTTTAAAGAATCACAGCTGAGTTATATAGCTTTGTTCATGAAAAGTCTTTCCTAATCATGCATGCTCAGGGTTGATATTACTTGCTTTTCTGAATTCGTTATATAGCTTTGTTCATGAAAAGTCTTTCCTATTCATGCATGCTCAGGGTTGATATTACTTGCTTTTCTGAATTCGTTATGTACATTTCCCCCCTATTGCAAGGTCCTAACTATAGAGCTTTATCTTGTATTATCATTTTGCGTGTTGTTATTTGATGAAACCATGACCTTCAAACAACACAATTGTTCAATTTTAGGCCAACGTTCATTATCTTCGTTCTCCTTTCACTTTGTTTTTTTCAGATTTAAAAGGTACAAATAAGAAAAGCATGCAGATATAGTTTGACAAGGTAAGAGAATATTATTGGGGAACATTGCTTGTTAGATAGATTTCAGTTTTGTTATCATATTTGGAACACACATCCAAGGAAGAGAGGATACAGATGGATTACAAGATAATAAAGGATTATTAGTTATTGAACTTTTACATTTAGAAAGCACATCCAAGGAGCACAAAAGTATTATGATGCTTGTTCTCCATTGTCAAACCCAAAACAATCAGCATGACAAAGTATGCAGAAGATGAAATGTGTAATGACATTGTTAAGATGAATACAATAAATCAAGAATTACTATTGCTGCTTACGTACATCTATTAAAAATAGTGACGAATCTGCATATTAAAGAGAGAATAGTATATTGGGTTAGTAATCCATTTGGATCACAAGGTATATATATGATGAGTTGCCCAGCTTCAGTATGGGCGTGGCAAAGCCGCGCCTGTGTTTCTAGTGAAGTCCTAAAACTCCCTCTGCTCTTCTTTTCTGACCGTGTGTGTCCCTTTCCTCCAGTATTTATAGATTGATCATGATAAGTCTATAAGGAAAATGGCACCAAAAAGGTAATGGGCATGATGGAGGTAGGCATCGTGGCACACTAGTCGCATAAACAATTAGCTTGTTCGGCTGGCTGGTGACTGGTGGCTGCTGCTAATTTGTTGTGAGAGAAATATACTGCTAGCTGGCAGGTGGCTGGTGGCTGGTGCTGATTTGATGTGAGAGAAAAGCACTGTTGGCTGGTTCGCTGGCAGCCAGCCAGCTAAACAAGCTGAATGTTTCCCTTTCCCTTTGTATATTTAGCACGTGTATCAGACTATTGGTACTTTGCATATGTAGCTCACGTGCATTGGTGCATCTTACTATTACTGATAAATAGAGATTCCAACGAAGTCTTTACGCTAATTCTCACTAGATATGATAAAAAATAAATCTTAAAAATTCTCATAATATTTAGAAACACATAGCCTTTAATTACCCTTAGTAATTAGAGGCTCCCTAGTAATTCTCATCATGCTCTAGAAAATAAATAAATTCTAAAAATTTCTAAAATAATCAGAAACTTTTGGCCTTTTAATTTGATATCATCGTAAATAGTAGCAATTGGATCTATTCTATTTCTAAAAATTACCGCATTTGCTATTATAAAAATAACATAAATTAACCTCCTAATTTTCCATCTAAACTATCCACCTCTGTCATTACAAAAGATAATTCAAAATCATCCCATAAATTTGTATATAAAGTATCCACTTTTTCATTAATAAAGATATTTCAAAATAGCCTCCTAAATTTGCATCTAAATTACCTACCTCTATCGTTAAAAAATATAATTCAAAATAACTCCCTAACTTTATATATAAATTATTCACACCCCGTTCATCATGAAAGATAATTTAAAATAATATGCTAATATTTTTTTAAATTACCCACATATGCCATTATTAGGTAACGTAACATAACCCCTACATTTGCATTCAAGTTACCCATAAATATCATTATGAAAGGAACATAAATCAACACATTTTAATTTGTGTCTAAACTTTTCACCTTGGACATCATAAAAAATAAATAAAATATCTCTTAAATTTATATATAAATACTAATATAAGTATCACAAAAAATAATTTAATATCCATAAAGTATGCTATATATATTTCCAAATTATACACTTCTACTATAGTTAAGTTAAACGTAAGCATAATGTTGTGTTCCACCATGTAGGCCAAGTAAACATGTATGCATTATTAGGATAAATATTTATTTAATAACTTATCAAACATGAAAAATGTTCCTTAACAAACAACATGACAATGACATTGACAATTCACTTTATTTTATATCGATACTCCATGATAATAAATTTATAAGTTATTATTTTAAATAAATTTATACATTTGGACTAAATAATTTTGCCGTATCAACATTGATAACTTAATTTTTAAGCACTCTTTGTTTTATAAAACAAAGCTACTACATATATAATTATGTAGTATAATAATTCAACATGTTGACTGCCACAATGTAATAACCAAGAGGGTGACCTATGACCTATAACCTTTTTGAATAAAATATATATTAAAAATAAAATGATGTACACTAATAGGAAGTAGAGTTTCCACTTAACATGTATACTTAAGTGTGTTCTACACTAGGTTTTGATCTTGGAACAAGAATTAGGAGAGAGGGAGAGAGAGAGGAGATGAAGAACTTACCCATTAGGGATTTAGATTTCAGGGTCACCAAACTCAAGTTTGGCTTCACGGATTCTTCACACCATGAGAAAGGGGCTTTGAGATGAAAGATGATGGAGAGGACCATTTGAGAGAGGAGAGCTTCTACTTCATGAAAGAACACAAGGTTTAGGGATTGGGATGAACACAAAAAGAGACTAAGAGGAATCACGAGCTTACACTTGAAATTGCCTAGCTCTAGATGAAATCTTGAGCTTCATCTTCTCTTCCGTCGAAGCATGAGTACTCCTCCAACCATCCATTCATCCCTTTCTCATGCTTGCTCCTTCCTCCTTGTTCCTGTTCTTGGATAGAGTGAGAAAGTGGGGGAGGAGAGTGGAGAGGGTTGAGAGAGGGCTAGTGCAGGCGATTTGGTCTATTCCACTTGTGATGATAGTTGGGGCCAAGGACGATGGGGATAGGACAACACAACACTTGCATGTTGTGAAGTCACTGGTGTCCTAACGGACAATATGTCGGGGCGTCGTGGACTCTGATAGGTTGACCAGTCAACATGTTTAACTTCTAACTAATGAATAGTCCATGGAGAGATCACATACATTATGCCAAAACACTCAAGTTCCTGATTTGCAAGGTTCCTATTGAAAGGTCAACATGATGGCACTTTCATAGTAGTCCACTGGTTCTTGGTGAGGACCCTTATCAGATTTCTCAGTCTTGATACCACCGTGGTGGTGTTTGAATTGTGGGAAATAATTACTTGGATAGGGAATTGAGGCTACATGGAAATCATATCTAGTGTTTGGTTCATGGGTAAGGGAAATAAGGAAGGAAATGGAAAGGGAAATACACACCTCATTTCCCATCAATTCTATCCCACTGGTGGAGGTGGGTTTGAGTGGATAGCCATCGCCAACTATGGTGCTCGTCGCTGGGTCACCATCGCTGGAGCTGACCTTACCTCGCAAGCACGCATGATGCTGCTATCCGGAGTTGTCCTCGCCGTGGATGCATGGGGACTGCAAGAGCTGCAATCGTCTTGCGCGCGTCAAGTCATTGGCCTTGCCTTGCAAGCGTGCAGGATGCTGCTCGTCGAAGATATCCTCATTTTGGATGCGTGGGGGCTGCCGGAGCCACACTCATCTTGCGCGCATCAGGCCTATTTGAACTGAGAAGATTTGTGACTAGAGCAGCGAAAATTGGATGCATATTTTATTTTTTTAGTAAGTGAGGCCTATACGAACCTAAACCCATTTCAAACAAATCCCAAACAAGCTAGAGTTGGGATATAAGCCTCGTAACCTTTACCCATACCCACCACGGCATAACCCACCTCATATCATTTTTCCTTTCCAATCTACCATCCAAACACCACCTATGGGTCTTGCCTAGCTCCAACTTGGGTGAAAGTTATTAGTGGAAGCTCTTGTTCTTGATGGCTAGGATTTGAGGATGGTTGATCACCCTGGAATGGTTAGGGTTCCATTTAGGGTTCATGCGTTTAGAGCTTAAGCATAGACCCAGAATGATTGAGTGGAAACACTAGAGTAACCTTTGAGAATAGGGGTAGGTCGATAAAGTGGCACCTAACAGGACAACTGCTGAACTACAGAGCACACCTATCCAAGATTTTGTGATAAAGGAGGTTCGCTTCGATTTGCACCTAGGTTCAAGGCTCAAGGAGTTAGGGTAGAGGCTCAACTTTGGCTTAACAGGTGGAGTTTAGCAAAGTTTTATTGAGATAGTTTTCGAATCATCACACTTATTTTTTATTCAAGCACCCAGGGGTTGAGAGGCCCCACCTGAATGATTTCCATTGGTTCTAGGCTAGCTGGGAAATGGTCGAAGGCATGCTTTGTTAAGTTTGGTACAAGGCCATTGGCTAGTGAGAACAATGAAGCTAGAGAGGGTGCCACTGTTACATAGAAAATAAGTTGCTCCAATAGTTTGCCAACGGCCAAAACCTAACGGGGAAACGATGTCGCTAGAGCTCACAATCTTCCTTGCATGCAATCATCAGGTGAGCCAAGATCGTCTGCTCTTTCTTGAACACCATGGCGCTTTTGTGCTTCCAAAGATGCCAATAGCATAGAAGGATCAGGGTCAAGAATAGATCTCGGGGACGTCAATCGGCCGCTTGATTTCCCAGAGATGTGCTACATCTGGCATATCGGTAGTGCTCCAACCAAGCACCCCCAAAACTCCTTTGCGAAAGAGCATTCACAAAACAAGTGGGTTTCGGTTTTAGAGTCACGATGATACAACACATATGTCTTCATCGACGATGTTTTTCTTGATCAGGTTTGAACTACACTAGAGGTGATCGTGCAACCTGACCTTTGGTAGGGTGCTAATGTTCTAGACAAATTTGAACGCCAGCTATCTTCGGCCATCAGATGTGGAGGCTCGGTAAATCCTGGCATTGTTTAGGCTATGGTTACACTTTTCAAATGTACTAGTTCTGACATCTTCTGAGTTGATGAGCTGAACTTGCAGCATCAGGCTGTCAAGGGCCTCCAATTCAGAGATGGCAACAATGGCGAGCCTTGGGACTAAGAAGTTTCTGATCTCGTGGCAGATGGCTATCCTGATGGCCACTTATGGAGCTGAGTAGTGGCTGAAGAGGGCTGGGAGAAAGTGGAAACCAGAGACGTGTCAATAACCCAGGTATCGTTCAAAAAGAGGTGGAGGCTCCATTTCCCACCATTGATCGAATGATGCATCAATATGCTAGGAGGAGCCCCTCAATAGTATCCCAGTGGTTTCCATCTACATCCCCGGCTAAGGAGGCAAAAGGTCGTTTACATGGCGTCTTGCCCAGGCCACCCATGAGGCCATGAAGAGTCACCAGGCTAGTGAAGCCAATGTAATAGCTTAATAAGAAGCAGACTTGAGTTCATAGTTGCCTGGCTCTTAATACCAAGTCTGCTTTAGACCGCGACTTCTGAACCATTTCCCAGGAGATCAGGCAGCACGCTCCAGTGGTCATGGATTTGCCACACCAAAGAAAAGCTCTCCGTTTGCTTTCAAGTTGGTCAAAAACACCCTGCGGCAGAGCTATTGCAGACATGTAATGCGTTGCTAGGCCGTCAAGCACTAAGTTAATGAGGATGACCCAGCGGCTTTGCTGAGAAGAGCCGATAGCCAACCAACCAATCTTTTATCAACTTTGGCGATCAGTAGAGCAAAGGCTTGCAAATTTGAGAGTGGCAAGCCCTGGTAGACTTGTGGGAAAGACGCTTCCTAGCGCACTGCAGTAGTCGGATGACTCAAGGAAAGGTTCTAGGGGAGACATGTGTGGGCACAACAATACTCTTAATGAAGTTGATATGCAGGCCTATTGTATCTGCAAAGTTGTCTAGAATCTTTTTCATGTGAATCTCAACATGAACCACAATCAATGCATCGTCGGCGTATTGCAAAACAGGGCAGAGGATGATGTACTCCTCCATTGAACTGTATGTAGCACTAAAGAATATCAGCTACCAACAAGAATAGATAGGGGGAGGGAGCATCTCCTTGTCTTAATCCTTTCTTACAGGTAAACCACGGACCAGGGCAGCCGTTTATTACAACCGTGGATCGTGTGATGTGGCCTGAAGCTGCTACATCCATTTGCACCATCTTTGTGGGAAGCCTCTGGCTTCTAGGACTAGGATTGTTTGTAAGCTATCCTAGGAGATCGACTGAATTGGATCATTACACTTCCAGTGAAAAGGGGGTCTTTATTATATGTATTATTTTTTGGTGATGAGCTCCTCGAACCATTACTCATTCTTAGACTATCTCCGACAACGACACCCAAAATACAAGACCCATTCGACCTTTGGGTAGCACTACAGGCAAAGGGTTCAATACCCATTCGGCATCTTCTCCAACAACGTGACCCAAAAGAGAATCTTTTCTGCAAATGAGTTTTCAAGAGAAATGATGCTCATATTTGGGTTGTGCCTCTCAGACAACTCAAAATAGGTCTTCCGTATAGGTAGTCTGTTGGAAGCCGATTTTAGGTCTCTAGCTACCCATTTTGGGTATGGGTGCCCATATGGGTCACTTGTTGGAGACAGTCTTACCGTAGAGATGACCCTTCCAGTGATTTTACGTTGAAGCTTATCATTGATGGCTTAAACAATGTATGCACACCGCACATGATGCGTAGTCATGCTGGATTGCTGGCGAAGCTTCTGGTCTGACCTTTTGCTCCGGACTATTAAGAGCAAGGCTAATAATACAGCCGGCTTGCTAGCTGTAAGGTTCTTTGCAGTCTTATCTCAGCCCATCCATATAGTAGTTAGCTCTTCATCGTTAATATAAGGCTCGCTTGTCTCTCTCATAGAGTTTCTGTGTTCTTGTGCCCAAGCCGGCTGTAAGCTTATAATTCGCTTCTCCTCTGTCTCCTCCACCTTAGCATTTAGCCAGCTTAAAGCCTGTTATTATACTTGCTCTAAGGAAATCCAACATGCATTGGCAGCTGACATGGCCCAACCTACGCCTCTCGTCTCATCTGTCAGCAGTCAGCACCATGGCTATTTAACTTAGCAAGCCACACTAGTTTTTCTCCCCTTGATTACGATTACTACACCAGTTCATTGGGTACTACCTAACACCAGGGAGTGGCAATCTAAAAAAACAGGGAGTAGTGGCGGCAGAGATAGGACCATACGCCTGCTTCCTCAACACCTTAGCATACGTTGCATACCTGAGCACTTCACGTATGGTGTGGCAAGGAAGCCCTGACATGGACGCTGCATGCATTTTGCCTCACACTCTGCGTACCGCCATCGATCACTTGCTAGGACACAAAGAATGAGGGCCGCCGTGCCCATGCATCAGCCACCAATCCATACATAAATGCATGCTGGTCCCGTACTTCCTCGCTCACTATGTCGTGTGTGCATGTAACCATGCATCTATCTGCACCGAAGATAAATGCACATTCATATAGTCAGGTATGCATATACGCGAGGCCCCTTCTCTTCTCATGGCCTCAAGCCCTCGAGCAACGAGATGGAGGGAGACCTGACCTCATCGTGGCCTCAAGTTGTGACGGGGCTGTCCATGTGAAGAACACGACTCCTGCCTTTGGACCATTGCACTGGTCGACTCCTGCCTTTGGACCATTGCACTGGTCGCACTGGTTCTGCGGTATGGATGGAAATGGGTTACCCATTGGGTAGTTGACCCGACCCACAAAAATAAGGCCAATGAGTCATAGGGTCATCTCTAAAACCTATTGACCTGCTGGGTACAATGGGTCAACCTACTCGTTATATTAATAATCTTTTTTATTAATTTATTGGTTTCCTTATTTTTTGAATAAGTAGGATTGGTCATAACTTGTAAGATTGCCTGTGCTTGGAAATACATTGAGGAATATCATATTTTAGAAGTGAAAATTGATAAAATTAAAATCATGGTTCACTTGTAAGCTTATTTAATTTGATGCATTGCTAATGATCTTAATATGTTATCATGATATTTTTAAATCTTGTATCTTATCTTTTCTAAAAGTGTAGTATTCATGGTCGTTTATGATTATAGAAAAATATTTAGGTCTCGTACTATCCAATGAGCCATCGAGGCCATAGCATCTAGGAGAAATAAGTTGACCTACAACCCCTAAAATTCGTCTTATGGGCTTGAGGCTATGGGGCCAGGTCCAAAGCTAGGGCCAGGTCAGCCCATTCCCATATTTATTTTGTGGTCTGGTTTACATTTCCACATTGGGAACAAGGTCCACTGTACGGCCGTCGCAGCCTCACAGGCCACTGTCGGATCATTTTGTGTGAATAACATCTGCAACAACCAAATGAGAAAGGGAGTGGGTTTCCCGGCTTGTCAGGTTGTGGGTTGTGGTGATAGTGCGCATCTGCCCGCTGTGAGGGTTCAGGAGATGTTAGCATTGAACTGTAGTTTGGTCAGTCTTTTTTTTTAAAAAAAAAGGAATATATTAATATTCCAGCTTCTGCATCGACCAATGCATATAGCTGTTCTTTATTATAAATACAACCACTGTGATCCACACAAACTCAAACACAAAGTTTTTAACTAAAGTAAAAAAAGAGCTTCCAAACTCGCCATCTAAAGAGCAATTTTATTACTAAATCTCTAACCGTATCTTGCAAACACCTCTATCACGGTTGTCTCAATAATTCTGCATCCCATCTTTATTTTTTGACGATCCTCCTCCTTCTGAAGTAGGGACCAGGACCTGGTCCAGTAGGTCCCCTGAAGATAACGTGTAAATAAGATAGTGCTACAGCCTTGTCAAAAATTATATTATTCCAGGTTAACCAAATTGTCTAACAAATCGCACTTGCGCCGACAAGAATCTTAGATTTCAGTTTTCTATTTATCCCGTCTAACCAGCCCGTGAACAAGATCTACACATGCTGGTTGCTACTACTTCATGAAAGAACCAAGTGACAGCTCCTGCTACACGGTACTAAAACTGCCATATATGGACGATTTGAAAGAAACGTGCTTGTGACAGTTCCAGCAAAATTACTATCAGTGTGTTTAGTGTAGATGCTGGTGACCAAACGGAAGAACACCAGTGGACGACGACGACTCGAAGTCAGGACTAGACCGACCGACGACGACTGGACCAGGTTCCTGCTGGTGTTCGCACACACACCTTGTACATCACGTGGAGGCGACTGGCGAGCATGTGATGCAGAAGTACTGAATCCGTGGCTTCTTCCAGGAAAGTAGTGCATCAAGAAGCCGCCTCACGAATTTGTTTAACCATCATTACGTGAATCAAAAAATTTCTCCATCTGTAGTCACTTCTCTGTAGCTACTGACAGGGTTTCAGTTTCGTTTTTTTTAAAAAAAATGTCGGCCACACTCAAAATTACCAAAATTCGTAAAATTCAGCCAAAATTACACCGTAATTTTTTTAGAAACTTGCACATGAAGTATGGTTTTTTAAAAAATAAATCTAAAAAGATATTAGCATATTTATGACTACACATCTATTGAGTAGAACAATATACAACACAAACAATAAAAAAAAATCTAGAGTTATATAGCACATGTACTAGCATATTATAAAATTTAGTAATTTTCTTTCGGTCACCACCAAAATTACTGAAATTCATGAAATTTCAGTGAAATTTTGCTGAAATTTTGAATCCTAGTTACTGAAGCGTGAAGACAGATCAAGAAATCAAGAGACTCAGGCGAGAAATTATATGGAGCGGGTAGTGAAGGATTATGTAGTTGCAAAATACGTGCAAGTATCTAATCTGATCTGTCCAAACAAATGGAGAATCCTGCAGCGTCGTTGACTGATAATATCAGCACATTTGCTTCAGCTGGTTGGTCTCTGTTCAAACTTCAAACATGCTCATGCTCCATAGAAATTTTGTTCCAACTGCCCTAACTCTGACCGTTACCTACTCAGGTGCATCATTTTCGTAATCGATTACCCCAGTGAACCTCTAACTACCCCCAAGATAATGGGTTTTACATTCGTTAGAAAGATCAACATAATATGCTTTTCCCGTGCCAAATGAAATCATTGTTGCTGACACCAATGGTCCTTGAAAACATTGTGAACTACTGGTATCTACTCGCCTGATGCGTGCGATTGATTGCATCCACAATACGACACAGTGTGCCGGCTTCCATCATATCCCCCAAAGCGAGCACGGTGGACGGAGCCCTGCCCACACCAGTCACCAACCCCCGCGCCTGCGCATGGGCATGGCGGACCAACCCCTGCCCGCGCGACCGAGCCGTCCTCCGCGACCAAGCGGCCACTCGGCCACCACGAAACGAAATCCCGACGCTTTCCACGCCGCCGGCCCCGCCAAAAATTTTACTTGCAACGCGGCACTCGTTCTGTTCATGGCAAAGTCGACCAACCCCGAACCGAACCCCAAGACGCGCGGGCGCAGCCCACCGCTATTTAAACGCGGCCCCCCTCCGTTTCACTCCAAGAAGAGCAGCACCATCCAGTGCATCACGAGCTCTTCTCCATCCAGACTAACAGGCCATCGCCTTACTTCTGATCCCAAATCATTTACGGCGCAAGTGCCTTCTGTTCAAACCCCAGCCCCACATCAATGGAGTGCGAGAACGGCCGCGTTGCTGCTACCAACGGCGACTCCCTGTGCATGGCGACGCCCCGCGCCGACCCGCTTAACTGGGGGAAGGCCGCGGAGGAGCTGATGGGCAGCCACCTCGACGAGGTGAAGCGGATGGTCGCCGAGTATCGCCAGCCCTTGGTGAAGATCGAGGGCGCCAGCCTCCGCATCGCGCAGGTGGCCGCCGTGGCCGCCGGCGCTGGCGAGGCCCGCGTCGAGCTCGACGAGTCCGCCCGTGGCCGCGTCAAGGCCAGCAGCGACTGGGTCATGAACAGCATGATGAACGGCACCGACAGCTACGGCGTCACCACCGGCTTCGGCGCCACGTCCCACAGGAGGACCAAGGAGGGCGGCGCTCTCCAGAGGGAGCTCATCCGGTTCCTCAACGCTGGCGCATTCGGCACCGGCACCGACGGCCACGTCCTGCCGGCCGAGGCCACGCGTGCGGCCATGCTCGTCCGCATCAACACCCTCCTCCAGGGCTACTCTGGCATCCGCTTCGAGATCCTCGAGGCGATCGTCAAGCTGCTCAACGCCAACGTCACGCCGTGCCTGCCGCTCCGCGGCACGGTCACCGCGTCCGGCGACCTCGTGCCGCTCTCCTACATTGCCGGCCTCGTCACCGGGCGCGAGAACTCTGTTGCAGTCGCCCCGGATGGCAGCAAGGTGAACGCCGCAGAGGCGTTCAAGATCGCCGGCATCCAGGGCGGCTTCTTCGAGCTGCAGCCCAAGGAGGGTCTTGCGATGGTGAACGGCACCGCCGTGGGCTCTGGCCTTGCCTCCACGGTGCTCTTTGAGGCGAACATCCTAGCCATCCTTGCCGAGGTCCTGTCCGCCGTGTTCTGCGAGGTCATGAACGGCAAGCCGGAGTACACCGACCACCTGACCCACAAGCTGAAGCACCACCCGGGACAGATCGAGGCGGCTGCCATCATGGAGCACATCTTGGAGGGCAGCTCCTACATGAAGCTTGCCAAGAAGCTCGGCGAGCTGGACCCGCTGATGAAGCCGAAGCAGGACCGGTACGCGCTCCGCACGTCGCCGCAGTGGCTTGGCCCCCAGATTGAGGTTATCCGTGCCGCCACCAAGTCCATTGAGCGCGAGATCAACTCCGTCAACGACAACCCGCTCATCGATGTCGCCCGAAGCAAGGCTCTTCACGGTGGCAACTTCCAGGGCACGCCCATCGGGGTGTCCATGGACAACACCCGTCTCGCCATCGCAGCCATCGGCAAGCTCATGTTTGCGCAGTTCTCTGAGCTCGTCAACGACTACTACAACAACGGCTTGCCCTCCAACCTGTCCGGCGGGCGCAACCCCAGCTTGGACTACGGCTTCAAGGGCGCCGAGATCGCCATGGCGTCCTACTGCTCTGAGCTGCAGTTCCTGGGGAACCCGGTCACCAACCACGTCCAGAGCGCGGAGCAGCACAACCAGGACGTGAACTCGCTCGGACTCATCTCCTCCAGGAAGACCGCTGAGGCCATCGAGATCCTGAAGCTCATGTCCTCGACGTTCCTGATCGCCCTGTGCCAGGCCGTGGACCTGCGGCACATCGAGGAGAACGTCAAGAGCGCCGTCAAGAGCTGCGTGATGACGGTGGCGAAGAAGACTCTGAGCACCGACTCCACCGGTGGTCTCCACGTCGCCCGCTTCTGCGAGAAGGACCTGCTCCAGGAGATCGAGCGCGAGGCGGTGTTCGCGTACGCCGACGACCCCTGCAGCGCCAACTACCCGCTGATGAAGAAGCTTCGCAACGTGCTCGTGGAGCGCGCCCTCGCCAACGGCGCTGCCGAGTTCGACGCCGAGACATCCGTGTTCGCCAAGGTCGCCCAGTTCGAGGAGGAGCTGCGCGCGGCGCTGCCCAAGGCGGTGGAGGCAGCACGGACGGCTGTCGAGAACGGCACGGCAGCGATACCAAACAGAATCACCGAGTGCCGCTCCTACCCGCTCTACCGCTTCGTGCGCGAGGAGCTCGGAGCCGTGTACCTCACCGGCGAGAAGACGCGCTCTCCCGGCGAGGAGCTCAACAAGGTGCTCCTTGCCATCAACCAGGGCAAGCACATCGACCCGCTGCTCGAGTGCCTCAAGGAGTGGAACGGCGAGCCCCTGCCCATCTGTTGAACAGAGTTGATACAAGCAGCAGAAGGCTGTGTTTTTAGCAAATGGTTTTTATTCCTAATTTGTTTATGTTCGTTGATATGCTACGGATTCTTGTTATACAGCTGCAAGGCCATAACCATAACCTGCTTTGAGCAAGGTCTTGTGGGTGATTGAACAAATTGTTGTTGCAAGCTGTAACTTGCGTGTTTTTAAATATGTGAATCATATTTTCAGTTTAATTCAATCCAAGTGTTAATGCAAACAAATGAACGACCAATGAGAGCTTGGTGACATGCGCGCTAGGAAGGCGCCTGTAGGTCATGTGACTTTTCTTTTATTTCTTTTGGAAAATTTTATTTTTGTGACGTTGTATGTTTTATAAATCATTATTTATACATACAATTTATGCTAACTTAACAGAAGATTTTTTCAGAAGAACTTGTGAGAACTTTGTAGTCGAGTAATAAAGCTTTTAAAGGACTTTACATAGGATGACTTTTCATAAAGTTTGAAGAAATTTTGTGGAAACAAGTTTTCTAAAAACTTCCTCGAATAAGTGTTGTGAAAAACTTATACAGATATTTTTTTCTTGAAAAGACTTTGTTAAACATGAAAGAAAAAAGTTGCTATAGAGATCAATATGAATAATTTAGTTAACATGATGAGAAATCATGGGAACAGATTTCCTCATGTTTTCTCATGCACTGCCAACATCTTCTGGAGCAGGCAATGTGTTAGCCTGGCCCGTATCTGCGGAGGATGGGTGGTTTAGGGACCATCGATCAAGATCCGGTGGAGGAGAGGATGGGTGCGTGTTGAGTGCCCCTCTTTCTTAATAGAAAAATCAGCTGTTGATAATAGGCCTATTTGGTATAACTTATAAGCTGTTTATATGGTCAAAGTAAGTTGAAACTAAGAACCAAACGATATGCTATTCTCCATCTTATTATGATTGCATATTCTCACCACTCCCGTTTGTACTAAAAAAATAGAAGTTGGGTCAGACCTACTTATTTGACTGCATTTTACTCTAATTGTATAACGTCTCTAAAAAGCTTCTTAGAGAAGCTATATCAAACAAGGCCAACCACAACAACCACCCGATGCCCTCTCTCAAACTTTGTGTGTCGACTAGGTAGCCTAAGGCGCTGAGCAGTGAGCATACCTACTTGACATGCACCACATTGCTATGCACTCGCAAGTACACTATATCTAAATATATAGTAAAAATAGTATATCTAAAAAGACAAAATATCTTATATGATTTAAAATGGAGGAAGTACATGTTTAACATTGCCAAATATGCGATACCGGCAGTGGCCGCTTTGTCATGTCATACGCAACAAGAAGGAAAAGCAGATGACACAGAGCAAGAGTTTAGTCCATGATCGTCTCAGTTACCAGTTGCAGTATGGCTAGCACCAACCCATTATGGACTGTACCACAAAATTCTCTCTTCTCCGGTCAACAAATTTTGCTCACCAACAAACTCATTTTGACCATGGTCCGTTACGAAATTCCATGCTGTGTTTTGAGACTTCCAACTTTCAACGCTGTGGAGCAACTTTCAACCATAAATACTTTTCTTCTTTTATGCAAGGACATCTGTGGTTTCTCTAAACCCTAACGTTTTTTATCCTTAAATAAATGCAAAGTCAGAAGCATGCATATCCAATACTCCCTCTGTCCCTATTTGTCGTTTTTTTATTTCTGTGCTATAAGTTTGACTAGATTTGTAAAAAAAATACATGCAATATTTATATCTTTAAATAAATTTATTATGAAAATAGATTCAACGATTTATCTAATGATATTAATTGTGTACCAAACGATCTATTTAATGATATTAATTGTGTACCATAAATATTAATAATTTTTATATAAAATTAGTTAAAATTATTTCTGAAAAAGAAAACGATAATTAAAAAGGACGGAGGAGTAAGGTCTTCTGGTACATGTCTAAACAAGGAGCCGTAGCCTCACGTAGCACGAGGCTGACTACAAAAGCACGAGGCTGACTATATATAAATGTTGAACGCACCCACACGTGCTGGAGAATATAGAAATACACTCAGAGTAAATTCTCTCGGCGCTAATAGAAATTATAGTTTTCTCTTACGTCATACCAAAAAAATTCTCAATAGGGTGTTCAGCCCGTTTTTTCATTAAAAGAAAAGGTAATCAAATGTTACAATCGCAAGTAATCTTTGGATTACCAACGAAATCCCAAAGACACAAACGAACATCAAGAAAATACGAGGGGGGAGATCCGCCACCTCAAAACCCCAACCGACTGAGCCAATTACATACCAAAAAATTTCATTAATTTCTCTTGTGTGTCACTATTTAAAACTTGTCTTTTCTGGTATTAGTACCACGGTATAATTTCACTACATTTATGTACAATTAAACTGTCTTCCGCTTCCTTCCTCTTCATAGTCATAGTCCACCCACTCCTCTAAGTCTACACATGTGCCTAGCAGCCGGTCCTCATCCCAAATCAAGTTACCCACGCCTATGGCTAAAGGTGACTAATAGTGCAGACAACGTCATCTATCCCATCTTCCCCGACCTATCGTGTACCAAACAAAAACGGTCCTCATCCCAAATCAACTTACCCACGCCTATGGCTAAAGGTGACTAATAGTGCAGACAACGTCATCCATCCCATCTTTCCCGACCTATCGTATACCAAACAAAAACGGTCCTCGTCCCAAATCAACTTACCCACGCCTATGGCTAAAGGTGACTAATAGTGCAGACAACGTCATCCATCCCATCTTCCCCAACCTATTGTATAGCCATATAAACCGACGTGACTATTCCGCGAACGCTCACTGGTTCCCAGATGAGCGATAAAAAATCCGGCAACTCTGTAACTTTCTATTTTAGGAAAAAAAATCATTCCCGCTTTCTTTTTATGGGTGGTCTGTAGCGCGCGCCTTCTTCACCGTGCAGTTCTCCGCTCCTTCTCCTTTTTCGGACTGTGACATCAGCGTGATGCAAGGTAGTAAAAAGGAAAACATTTATTTTAAAATGTTATAACTTCTGAACGGTGTATCTATTTTTAATTTCGTCTGCACCGGTATGTTCTACGCGACAAGATGAACAAAACTAGACCCTACTGGCATATTTTTCGAAGAAATTTTTTTAGTACCAATTTATGTGTATTAACTTACAACATATATAACTTAGATGCTAAAACTTATGTATAAAAAGTTATTAAACACGACTTATGTAGAAAAATTATTAAACACAAAGGAATGAATTAACTTATAACTTATGCCAAAACTTAAAAACACAAAAGTTATTTAACACACAGGAACAAATTAACTTATAACTTATAACAAAACTTGAAACACAAAAGTCATAAAACACAATTTATGTACAAAAGTTATCAAACACAACTTATGTACGTATAGTTATTTTAAACAACTTATGCACATAAGTTATTCTATACAACTTGCCAACCCTACCAAAAAGATATTAAAAAGAAAAAATATAAAAGAAGGATAAAAAATACAAAAAATGAAAAGAATACTGAAAAACCACGTAAAACAAAACACAAAGGAATGAATTAACTTATAACTTATACCAAAATTTGGAAACACAAAAGTTATAAAACACAACTTATGTACAAAAGTTATCAAACACAACTTCTGTACCTAAGTTATTTTATATAACTTGTGTACACAAGTTATCTATATAACTTGTGTACATTAGTTATCTATACAACTTGCGAACGCTACCAAAAAAAAGAAAAAAAAGAAAAAATAAATAAAATAATTGGGTTACGAGAAAAATTGAAAAAAGAAACATCTAGCTGGTGTTCGCATGTCGTGGAACAAGCCGGACCCGCTGGCACGGAATGGCTCGACTCGAGTGGTAGAAGGAAAAAAAGAAAAGAAAAGAAAAGAAAAGAAAAGAAACACACGCCGCTAAGTCCGTCCGGTCCGTACGCACGATGTTTGCTCCTTCGTTCGTTGAGCAAGAAAGCGGTGAACGATCGTGATATTGGAATTTGGAACAAAAAACTGGAACAACTCGATTCTCAATCAGACACGAGATGAGACAGTCGTATTGACAAACTAGGATGAAATCATCTCATCTTACCTTATTCTCGAACCAAACAAATCATGTTTCTAAATCAAGCTCAAGTTGGAGGCGTGAGAACAAGTTAGGGCAAGCCATGCACTTGGTGGAGAATGACGCGACCACGCTGGGTGAGCATCGCCGGCACACACCTGGGCGAGCCACGGCTTGGCCGAGGCATGCGCCCTAGACTAGTCGCTTGGCACACGCGCATTGCGACCTGGAGAACTGATCCCTGACCCATGTGTTATGCAATATCCATCTATTCTTTATTTTTCTTGCTAGTTTGTCATATGTCTCCTCTCAAAAATATGGAATTTTTTGAAACACAATTAAGACGTAGATGTTCGCATATATGCATGCATAAACCTTTATGAATGCGCGCACACACACTCCATATCCCTAGAGCACATTCGAAAGGCTATACCTTTAGATCTTCAGATTGACGAAGTTACCATAGTCATCTCGCTATTGATAAGCGTGTCGCCTACATCTGAAAGAATAGTGCTATCAAATTCTGGAATAGCGCCTACATATCCCTAGGTGCTCCCCTAAAGCAGTGTCCTTTTGTGCCCACATCTATTAATTCAGGGGGTCTGTCTCCCAAAATCTTTTTCATATTAGTGAAATTCAGTAAAATGCAAGTACTCTCGTCAAGTTGAGGACTCCGAGTAGACAAGTTGCGCCAAAGGAACCTAACCAGCATTTCGCTCAAAACTATGGTCTTTTGTGATGATCGTGTTATAATATATTAACCTTTATCACAGGATCCGATAGCCTAGCTCCACAGTAGAACACCTAGGTCTTAGGAGATTAGAGATTTTGTCGATCTTAGTTCGTACCTTGTGCTGAGGTGGTGGCCGATGCCCTGTAGTAGCACCAGTGATGTGCAGCATCGGCATGTAATCGCAGTGGTGGTGTAGACTCGCGGATCCCGTCCTCCAGTGGGCATCGATGGCGATGACGACAGCACAGGGTGGCTGACGGCTGGATGCTGGTCTTCAGGAGATGCACCGAGCTAACCTTGATTGGTAGGTGATTAGAGGAGGCTAATTACGGTCTTAATGTTAATTAATTAGATACCGTGACCTCTTACTTATAGCTCAGGCACCCCTGGGACCAGGCCATTAGCTGTTGGGTCATTATGTCCATCGGTCATGGACTGTTAGTGGGCCATTAAGCTTCTAATGACTCGGTCAGTCATTTGACTAAGCCGAGATCATTCCAACAGACCCACGAGAAACACCACAAACATCTCATTTTGCTTGGGACCACACATTCTCTATGTATGTTATGTGCTGTAAACTTTGCCATTTGACTTTCAGTGTATATTATGTGAAGAAAATGCAAAGCTTCTGTGAGCCTATAGCTATGTGAATTTGTATGTGTTGAGCGAATATAATGTCGTCTATCTTTGTGCATTCTGGAAAGTTAAATTGGCTTACTTTTTTCTTAGTTTATTTTATCATCATAGCATACATGATACATCTATCTATTCATTGCTGGTTGGCCGGTGTGTCTTTGTGCTTTCCGTTATAATGGATAAATTTGTATTTTCCATACTAACATAATAGCAACCCACTAGTACCAGTCAACTAACAGAAATGGCATGGAACAAGAGATAATTTTAAATTAGTGACACAGAATGGAATACTATAATTTCTAGTGACGACGAGGGAATTTGCTCAAAATACTCTTGCCAAGATAGTGCTCGGACTCTAGGTGTGGCTAGGTAGCTCGGACGCAAGAGCGGAAAACAAGGCAGCCTTATCCTTTGCCTTTCTTGAGTCGCTTCACACCACACTGACACTGTTATCCTACCATCCCCAATTTAATTTGGAGGGCCGGCCAAGGATTGTAGAGTATGAAAACGCTGGCTGGAGTGCGAGGGTCAATAATCCAACACAACAACTTTATCATCCACTTGTGTTTTTGCGTTGTGTTTCTTCGTCCATCTCGCCTACCCACCTTTTAATTTCAAAGCTCGACTGAAGCACTCAAACTTTGTTTTGAACATGGTCCACGTACGTGTTTCAAACATAAAAAAAAGAGGGTAGTAAAAGTTCAACAACACATGGAGCACGCCTGTCAAATGGCTTGCTTATAATACGTACACGCGTGAAAAGGGCTTTCAGAGGGCTGCTCGTGATAGTGCCTCACGGTAGGTGAATGCATGCATGCGCCTCCAGTCATCGCCGCCTGGAGTGGAATACAGCCTATTAACCAGTGCCACTGCCTTGCAACCAAGTCAATAGTGACCAATCAAGTGGCTGCGATCTGGTCTGGATGGGTGCAGGTAGCCGCTCAATTTCACCGTCACCAACCAAACATTGAATCCGCGATGTCTGGTGAAGATAGAAAAATAACTGAGAATGCAGAAGTTTGGCAGCCCAATGTCAATTTTCCACTGGAAACATGTAAATCCAACTCTAATTTGCATTGTTCACATAATCACATTGTCTCACAGTGTCCGCAGAACACTCATTTTCAACTTGCAACTTCCAATTGCTGCTGCACACGAGGAGCATCCTCGTGGATCGCGTGACCAAAGACTAGAGATCTTGTCTTTCTGCTGTACATACAGTTTGGGACTTGGGTCTTTGCCCCCTATGCTACTATAATCAATAAACGGCAAAGCAAGGACTAGAGATCCGCATCAGAATTTGCTGTTGGAGGACGGTAGTGACCACTCGCGTCAGCTCACACGCTGCCCGTCAGCATGTCTCGGTAGTCTTGGCCGTCAGGATGTCCTCATGACCGATCTCTGAAACTTCTGACCATTCATGACCGATCTCTGGAACTCATGTGGCTCACCAGTCACCACGACAAGGCGCCAAGCCACGCTCGCCGCTCGGACACCGGGCGCTGGAGACCCACTTGGAGGAGCGGAACCCGCCGTCCACACGTTCTACCAAACACAAGCAAATTGCAGGCGCACAGCGCTATCAGAAAACGCCCCCTACAGCGTCTCAGGGCACGGCAAGGGCCCCGGCCCGAACCGCCGGAAAGCAACTGCAGGTTTCACGGCTCCCTGTCTGTCACTCTAGTAGTCTGTAGCGGCACGAGCCACGCATGCTTGCATTACATGTTCTGGCAGCCCCGTGCCGTGCTCTCGATCGGACGCGAGGTGAAAACTGAAAACCCAGCGGATTTCTATTCGCTCGGCTCGGACGGCCGGTCACCGCGGAAAAGCGTCGAGAAGACGTCCGTTGGTGCGCTCGGCGTGGGAGGCGCTCCGCCGCGGCCGGGCTGTTTTGCCCGTCGCTTTCGCTCGGCTGCCTGCCTGAGTGCCTGTTCACGCAGATCAGTTCACAGATGAACTGCCCGGCCGGTCCGATCCTCCGCTCGTCTTGCGCCATGGCCACTCGTGGTGTGGCGTTCCGTCGATCCCACCCCGTTCGTTTCACTGGTTTATTGTGCTGAAAATACTGTTTGCTGGTTTGATATGAGAGAAAAATACTGTTAGATGGCTGCTGATTCTGCTGATAAGTGCAAAGAAACATGGTGCCTGTCGCCCACTGCCGTCACTGACGTTGTCACGTACTAGTACTACTAAAGAACACGCTGCGACGTTTCACGTTTGTCGTGGTGTCATGTACTGTGAGTCTGGCCGGTAGACCGATAATGCGGGCAGCGTGCCCTGTATTCATTCGCGCCGGGACACCGAGGGTCGGTTCGACTTCGATGTGAATGCGAACGTCAGGGCCATGGCGAAATAGGCATCGTCAGTGACTGCGGTACACACTCGAGTACTGACTGTGCCCGCAGCACAGTACTGGCCCAGGTAGCTCCTTGGCCTTTCGTTTCGACCGAAGATTTGTCAAAAGAGCAAGTGTTTGGCCGACCGGCTGCTGATAGATTAGTCGCGAATGCACCAGGTGTTCAGTTTCCATTGCAAAATGTATCAGTTCTATAAGGATATGATATGATCTCCAGCAAAAGCAAGTACCTCGGATTGTTACCAGATAATGTTGGGATGGCCTGACAAGAACTCTGATCAGAAATGTGTACGCATCGAGTTTGACTTTATCGCACAAGTAATCAGCAACTGGTGTTTATAAATCTCAACACATGGTATCAAGAAGTGGCATACCAAACTCGGTCGCAATCGCGACGTGGTTTCCATCTCAGGTTGTCGCGCATGGACACTGTGTTGCATCTCTTTCAGAGTAAAGAGCAACTCTAGTAGTAGCTCCAAAGTAGAGCCCTCCTGATGATTTGGTAGCTCTTCCTACTTTTTTATGTCTTGTATTTTGGTCTCAACTCTAGTTAACCTCTAAACCAGGACCACTACTTTCTGTTCTTTTTCTTTCTCATTTACTCTATGTGTTCTATCTATTGGACTCGACGTTGATTTTTGGTAGCTCCTATCTTGTGTTCTGGTACGCAAATGCTTGCACACGGTCGTCCGTCCTGTCCGGACGCATGCCTTCCTAGGCCTTGAGAAGCGGACATGCCCAACAGCACCTCTACATCTCTTCCATCTTCCATCGCTTAAATTTTCCCACTCGCACTCGCATACGCCTGCCCCACTCTACCTCGCCGCGCCCCCTTCCCCCACCGCGCGCACGTCCCCCATCACGTCGTGCCACGCCCCATCTCCCACGAGCGGATGGCGCTGCAGGACTGTGGCCGAGCAGCAGCGGCGCTAGAGAAGCCGTGTTGACAGGCGCGAGCCTAGACAACGAGCAAGCGCGGGAGAATCGTAGGAGGAGCGACGGGTCGACGTCTTGTAGCGGAGGTGTATGCTGGGCCGACGTCTCCGTAACCCAAGCTTGCTAGTTACTGCGGTTCCCCACCAGATAGGTTGTGTCCGCCGTGTTTCGGGCGTTCCAGAGTGTTTGATCTAGATGTTGCAAAAATAAATCTGAGATGTTGCATATGTTGTAATAATAATATACGCATGTTGCAAGCGTTTATTTTCAAGTGTTTCAGGTATTTCAGACGTAAGTTTCAAACGTTTTATCTGGGTGTTGCATATATATGCATGTTGCAAGCGTATATTTTTAAGTGTTTCAGGTATTTCAGACGTAAGTTTCAAGTGTTTTATCTAGATGTTGCAAAAGTAGATCTAGATGTTGCATATACATGTATGTTGCAAGAGTATGTTTCAAGTGTTTCAGATGTTTCATACGTATGTTGCAAGTGTTTCATCTGGATGTTTCATATGTTTTGCGATGACTATCAGGTGTTTTGCAAGTGTCTCATATGTATGTTGCAAGTGTTTTAACTGTTTCGGATGTATATTACAAGTGTTTCATCTAGATGTTGTAAAAGTAGATCTGGTATTGCACATGTTACACAGGACCGGTCTGCTACAGCCACCAGCTACAGCTGCTGGGGGTGTTGTACATGCGCGTGGCAAGCGGAGGGGGATGGAGGCAGGGGCGCGTGCGCCCTCGTGCATGTGAGCGCGGGAAGTAGAGGGGGGCGCGGGCGTCTAGACTACGGAGGTTCCTGCGTGCGCATGGACACATGTAAAATGGAGCAGCATGCGCCAGCGTCTTGATGCAGGCATCCGTCGGGACGTCCGGGCGCTAACCATGCTGAGGTATCAATTCCAGCATTAAACCTGTAAATTAGGACCACTACTTTATATTTTTTTACTATGTATTCTATCTATTGGACTCGACATTAATTCAAACAAAACTGTTGTGAGTTCACACACATGATTTATATTCAAATCCACAAATTCAAATTTAGACGACATTGTATATGACATCACATAGTCTATCAGAACATAAAGTCCACAGACTATGTCGGCTTTTCATTGCTCGTCTCCACCATGGTCGTCTCTAGCCTTAGACAGGAGGGACAACCGTTTAGCTAGGACCATGAGTTCGTATGCGAATATGCACCACTTGCATATATGTCGATATGACAATAATTGAAGGCCTAAAGGCCTAGTAGTCCTCATGGAAGCAAAAAGTGATGAACTCATGTGGAGGAGTCAGTCTCTTCGTGCAATTCCCCCTGTGGTCGTGCTCGGGTGGTTCCTTCGATCATCACTACTTCATTTAGGCACTTTGCCAGGACGAATCATGGACGGTGAACCGTGGACAACTTACATGTGTCGGCGCTCAGCGCCCCATCAAGTTCAACTTCAAGTAGACAAGGTGCGATTGTAAAGCACTGATGGGTTGTATTAGATTGTCTAAATTGTCGGGTATGCTCTATTTCTGAATTCCTTAATCCAATTCAATGATCTGATTGTTATAAATGAGAAATATGTCTAGCCTAAATAAAGGGCCTATAGTCTCATGTTCGCTCAAGGGTCCACAAAACTATAGAGATGACATTGATCTCCACCTTGCGCTCCTCCAGTGGGACCTTGCGCGTTTGTATCATCTTGCTCCTTCCATCTCTCTTCCTTCAATTTTTATTTTTCCAAAATGAGGTTTTGAAGAAGCTCTTTGTATGGTCCTTCATCCCCTCCACCCCTCAATTTCTCCTTCGCCTCCTTCCTACCCATTGGTTTCTTCTTCGCACTTGGCATGGTTGAATCAAGAGTGCCACTTTGCCTCATATTAGGGTCATGGGAAGGTGTCAAATTGCGTGACATGTGGGGCCCACACACCAGTGAGTGGACAGGGGTGTTTTTTCTTTTTTGTCCATACGGAAGATGCGTATGCGTATACTAGCTTGACAATGGGCCTAGGCATCCGGAAGACGTAGAAAATGGCAAAGATCAGGTAGAACAAGAATTATAATAGCGTGTTTCAGAATATACGAATTGTAGTGTCTGATCTCAAAGCTTCGAAAATTATAATGGCATGGATCCAAGGCTCCATGCCATGTTTTTTTTCTCAATTTATCATCCGTCCGTGTGACCTATGACCTATCAACATGGCCAAGGCTCCGAGGTCTACCTGTTCATCCGTTAGTTAGGCCAAAGCGAGATCTAAACAACTTGCTCTAGGTGACCTATATATGTTTAACCGTCATGCCATGTTTTTTTTCCTCGGTTGATCATCCGTCCTATGACCTATAACCTATCAACATGGCCAAGGCTCCGAGGTCTACCTGTTAATAAGGTACTGTAAATCCTCAAATAGTTCCCCAAATTGATCAAGCTTGATAAACTTAACTGTGCCAGATCGAGCCTGGTATTCCATGGGGTTTGACTTTCTCGCCCAAGTCCCAAGTAATAAGCGACACACCTCCTCGACATGGCAGCAATAAACCCTCAGCTGCAAAGAGATCGCCCCCAGTGTGTTGCATCTGTTTTTTCAAGTAATTAGCCAGCAACACAACAGGTAATTTCTTCAATTCCATCCATCATAAAGCATGAGCACTAAGGAGAATTTCAGGAATTGTCAAATCATTATTAGAGTTCACAAGCTCATACCATGTACCATAACATTATTACATAGCTTTTGTCAAAGTTCGACCCACACAGATAGATGACAGAGACATACAGAAATCTGTAGACCATAGCTGAAGAGTTCATCAGCTTTTATTATTACAGAAATCTGTGACCATAGCTGGAGAGTTCAGTTTTTATTATTATATTGATCTTATATGAAGGAAATCCTACTCCTGAGATGCCACCTTGGAGAGCAGGAGTTTATAGCGGTTCAGAACAGATTTCAGGTCTTTCTCCTCCCTGCCATAGAGTGCAGCGTGCTTCGCACCAAATATGGTGGCCTCAACTTCCATCAGCATCTCCAACACAGCTTCTACACTGATACGTTTTCCATCGGCCATTCTCACACTTCTCGCACTTGGAACGCTTTTGGTGCACGAGCATATGGAAACAGGTTGAACAGGCTTCAAGAATGCTGGATCCAGAATACCCTGTACAAGTGGTAGAAATCAGTAAGCTGGTCACCAACACAATGATAACATTGTTTAGCTGAAAATGGGTCCATTTTTAACGATATCAGCAGGAAAGATCCCTATCAATTTCTCTTATAGAAATATATACAAACAGAAGTTACATGTACATAGGTGCAACCCCAAAAAAAATCCTAGCTATTGAAACTAAATAAAAAGATTTATTTAAACCAATTCTCCAGCAGCAACTTAACAGATGGTTTAGCTCTTTGAAAATGGGTCCATAGAGAACCAAAAAGTTCAAATACGAAGAAAGAAATACTTGTGAAATTAATAATCCTATATGTGTGTCTCAGCAGAAGAAAGAATGGTATTTATGATTTTTTGCCAACATTTCAGCCTCATACTGAATGCTATTAATGAATGCATACATATCTGTTAGTGAACTAGGGGAAAGTTAACTACATTGCTCAGCACTCTATATCTGACAGTTACAAATGTAACTTTTCCGTTATCGGAACTCTTACGAATAGGCATTATCAAGATAATATTGCCATCTCTAGTACCACAATGCACATGGGATAGCAAGTATATTTCCATCTTCGTTCCTTCCAACAGGACAGCAGGAAGCAAACGAAAGTTTTCAAATTTAGAGATCAGTATAAACTTTAAGTCCCAGATTCCAAGTTTTAGCGAGTTTCACCTTGGCTTCACAAAGGTTGTACAAGTTTCAACTTTCAAGTAATCATAAGCAAGTTTGAAAAATATGCAGGTTTTCCTTCTTAATACAATGATACGCAGCTCTCCTATGTATTCTACAAAAATAAGCAGGTTTTAGAAAGGTCCTACCTAAAAAAAGTCATGAAATTTCCATAAGAACTTGGAAAATTTTTGCACAGCAAGTTTAACCACTTTATTGTCATCATCACCTATCCTACACATGCCTATTTATGAGTGATGCTACCATTCATGTTCTCTGGCAGTTTGGCCACTAGCCCAATATAGGCCCCATACAGTTTTCGGCTGAGATGACTCGAGGAACCACTACGCCTGTGATTCTACGGCAGATGTAATAGCAAGAGGAGATCAACAAAATAGGTATATTATTAACAAAAAAAGTATGGTGGTGGATTTTTTCCTCGAACACACATAGAGTTGTTTATCTTTTTTTTGGTATTATAAAGAGAGAAGAGGAACCGGCAGAGAGAAGAACCGGTTCCTTACAAGCAACCACTCCGACTCACCTAGAAGTAGAGGGGTTGCATTATAGTACACAACCAAACACAATCGCCTGAGAACTAAATAAAACAACTCGATAAAAACAACAGATTATGTTAGAGTATATTTGGTAGTTAGGTATATTATGTTAGAGTATATCTGCGATGGCAATGGCCTCATAGGAAGGTTTTGGCCGCAGATTTTGATTGATCTGCCGCCTAGCGTCGTCAAGCAGCAGCAGATCAGGGGAGCAACACTTAATATAGGTGCCGCCAGGCCACCGCACCACCCCGTCGGGCTGCCATCCCACGCTGTGTTCTTCTCCGTTCTCCGCCCCTCTCTTATCTCCACTCGCTGCCGCTGCTGAATTTGCTGCCCACCAGGCACCTCCCCACTCGCTGCCACTGCTGCTCTTAGCACGCGAGTGCGGCTGCGAAAGAGAAACGCCAATACAGTGGAGGTGAGGACGCCGCTC
The DNA here is from genome assembly GCA_038087645.1 of Saccharum hybrid cultivar R570. Lineage (NCBI taxonomy): Eukaryota > Viridiplantae > Streptophyta > Magnoliopsida > Poales > Poaceae > Saccharum > Saccharum hybrid cultivar. The sequence goes on from JAQSUU010000198.1 coordinate 8,903,617, forward strand.
TGTGGGCGGCGCTAGGCTGCGAGACGCCGCTGGCTACCCGTCATCCTCCGTCCCCTTCTCTGTTTCCTTCATTGACTACGAGTTCACCATAGTAGAAGAAGAGAGAAGGGGGGCTGGCACATCTGGCTATGGATACCCGAAGGTCTACACGGAGATGTCCTCTACTGTTGCTGTTGTCTTTATTTTTCCCGATCAAAGATCAGGATTATGTGTACTCGTGTGCCTCTATTGATGATTTGGATTTGTGCCTCCTTCACGGCTTCGACCACGTCCACCTCGACCTTGGCTACTTCAGTAATAAAAAAGGCTATCATCCTCATGAGCTACTTGTCGGTTTCTACTCAGTCACAACATCTGCATTGCGACATCGCTACAACTGCGGTGGGATGTTAGTCTTGAGCTTCTTCTCTAGTCTGACCGTCTGTGATACTGCCGGTACGACCGTAGACTTTCAGACTAAACCACCCCACGACAACCTAGGCCTAATTCTTGAAGCTTACGGGCACCAGCCAGTTCCCAAAGCTTCAGCTCCTCCTTGAAAAGGCGTTGTGCATTCTGAAGGGACAGTAGGCGTCATCAAACACACATTTGTTCCTTTGGAGTCACAAAGTCCAACCTCCCAGAATCACAGTGCTTTTAAACCCCTTCCTTTGAGATTCGTCGATTATGTGGCTTACTTTCCTCTCCTCTGCAAAGCTTTGCTCATTCTGTCTTGGTGCAATTCGACCAAGTCCAGCTGGTGCTAACAGGTTATGACAGAACTGTCTAGCAAACACACAAGTAGATAGGATATGTTGGGCAGTATCATCCTCTTGGTCTCACAACACACAATGATCAGGATGCGGGAGACCTCTGCTTGCTAGAATCAGCGGTCCAACACTTGTTTCTAATAGATAACCATAGGAACATTTTACATTCGGGATGGATCCCAAGATTTTACATCTGGTGGTGGAAAATCATAAGCGTCAAAGCCCTATTTTAGGATAATGGTGATCAATAACAATATTATAGATGCGAATGATATTAGGTGAGTTTCATTGATAGAAGATGGAGTTGGGAGGAACCAGAAAGTAAGTAAGCAACAAAAATCCATGAAGAGGACTTCATGAAGACACAAAGACCTATTGTTTCGCTTTAGTGACCAGGCGTGAGCCGAATAGTTGGGAATAGATTTTTATTTTTCATTCAAACATGTAGAACTGTGTGCCATTGTATTAAAAGATAGACATGGTCCGGTTACAAGCTCTCTATGTGTGTGTGTGTGTGTGTGTGTGTGTGTTGGTGTTTTTTTTGGGGTGTGTGGGCTGGCTGGTTTTGTTTTTTAGTTGGCCGTAGTATAAAGAGTAGTTTGGGTGTAGTACTGATTCAGTCTTGAGCTAGGAACCTTACTAGCACAATTCTAGCTCTGTTACACCAAAGGACCACACAAGACATTGAAGAAACAAATCCTGACCAAAAAGGGAAAAAACAAAGCCAGGACAAAAGGACTCAATTGGTCTTGTATAATAGATTTAACTTTGGTCAAACAAAATTTGAACACAAGTGTAGAGCTCAAACTTCCCCAAGATCTTCGAAATCAGAGTCTAGAGCAAGAGGTTACAACTGTTTTACTTATTACAATTTCTGTGATCAGGTGGCACAGTGGGTTCAGCAGATGGTCTGTTACACTGGACAAATTCAGCAGACATATTTTTCAAGGTTCCAAATCACCAGATGGTCCAATACTCTTAAGTCTGTAACAACAAACTTTTTCAATTCGTAGAGAAGTGTACTAAATGGATAGTCTGATGCAAAGAGTTTCAGCATGTTCTCCCAATGGCTGCTTTTGAAGGTTAAGGCTATAATATACCCCTATACATGTTTCAGACCATCGGAATGTAGAAGCACTTGGATTTTGATGGTTGATTGAAGATCACGGGAATTAGCACAACATTAAGGGTGTGCTAGTTTAGGCCTAGTGTGCATCTAGCTACGTGTTTGTACAAGAATGGTCTTAAGGAGAAAGTCTTTGATGGTGCTGTGTTACTGCTTCGAGCTGCTGCAGATGATGGGGATGCCACGACAACGCCCTACGCTGAGGATCACTGCAACTGAGGATGACTAGGAAGATGAACGCAACAAAGGTGCTCAGCTAGAGAAGCGCTATAGCTAGCATGGTTATGTCTTCCTTCCAATGGCGTTTGTCCACATTCTATAATAGTTTCCTGGTCGTTTGGTTTGGCAGAATTCGTGTTGTGCGGGTATGTCCCTCCAATGGTTGGCATTAATAGGCAGGTTAAGTCTAACATCCGAGTCAGGTGCTATCTTCTTTTGCTCTAGATTGTGGCCTTGGTTTTCTACTGATCCTGGTCCATTCATGCATTTTTTCTATAAACGATTTCCATTCGTTAATGCAAACGGGGACTATCCCGCATAAAAAAAAGATTAAGCACGGTCAAGGACCTACACTTATTGCACCTAGGATTTATATCATATCATAATGGTGACCCTTATAATTGAGCAAGTTCACTGTAATTCTGCTGAATAAGCTAGTAACAGGAACCATCTTTCTAGAATGAAAAATTATTTTAATATACCAATCATTTTAATTAAAAAGAATACTCAGATCATAAACTTTCGTACTATTGGTGTCAAACCAGCTTTACAGTTTCACAAATGCAAGCTATGCTGTGACCTTGACTTTGGAAACCAAAAACAACAGCAAATTTACTTAGTGCAATATTTAATCCACTAGAAATCCAAAAACGTTGGTCTTGTCTACTCATTTTCATTTGTTTTCTTGATCCACCACTAATTCCTAAACTCCATTGATTATCTTCAAAATATGGAGGTTGCGTGCAAGACAAATTTGGAGAAAACACTGATGTAATTTTCTTATGCATACATACAGGCATAATTGAGACCTTTTTAAACCCATTTTCAATAAAAAATAAAGAACACTTGTAAACAAAAGATGAGAGTTTTACCTGAAGGCGATTGAGAACCCTACTATACTTCCCAAAAAGCAAAGGTTCCTTTGCCGAAAGAAGCACTTCAAATATTCTAGAAATGCACCAAACACCAAAGCTAATAAGGAGAGTAGGTAGCCACATACATCCATCTCCACAACCAAGGGTTGAGGTGCACAGGTTGAATATTTTACCATCCGGATCAACTACTGCATTCGGACAGAATACCCCGCTTGGATGTATATCTCCAAATATCACCATTTCAGCAGCCAAGCCAACTAGCTTCTCATCATACCCGCCTCTGTTATCAATCAGCCAATCAGCTTTCTTAATATGTGATACATTCAGAATACAAGCCCGAAAAGAAGTCAAGAGTAGCCCTTTCAATTCATTGTAGGAGAAATAAACATTTGTCTTGGAAGCCTGTTGAGCTACTTGCTGTGATGGACATTTTTGAACCAAAACTTCCATTTTGTTCAGCTCCTCCAATGGACTTCCCATGCCAATGGGAAATTCATATTGTACTTGATCATTTTCCATAGCAAAATATGATACTTCTTCATCCTTCAATAGACTAGGATCCTCCGTGAGGAATGAGTCCATGATGCGCTTTCTGAACGCCACAACAGTAGGCAATGTGCAATTTCCATGTTCAGGGCACATGTTATTACCTCCAGGTAGTACATCAAAATAGCACGGGCAGCTTTTGATCTCCTCAACATCCATCCCAATAAGAAGGTCCAACCTTATGGAATTACCTTTTTCTGTCAATTTACCATGCATGTCAAACAAATTCCCCCAGAAGTCATCAAGAATGCCAACAAACTGGTGGTGTGAAGGAAAAAACACTTGAACTTTTGATTTCATCCTACTAGCATATTCATTACAAAATCTCACAGTGTCATTTATCTCTTTACGTCTTATGGATATCAATTCAGCAACTTGTTGACTTAAGGCAGTAGAAACAGCATCCCTTACAACTTCTCCATTAGCAAAACCTTCAACAGCAAGATAATTTATCATGGCAAGCATATTCTTGACTGAATGGGACTCAGAAGTTGAAGCTTGTCTATAAGGAAGAATGAGATTCCTTGCATTACATTCATGCTCAGAGAGGAAAAGTGAATCATGGCATGAAACAGAATCAGTAGTGTCAACATGTAAGGCCTCAGAAACAGAAGTTTCTTTACCAACAGTTTGACCCAAATGATCCTTAGATTTCTTGGACAAGGGTGTCTCTCTGATGTCAAATGTTTCATCCTGCTGATCGAAGACCATGACTTGCTCTTGCAAAGTAGTTTCACATTCAGAGGCCAGAACTGGGTCATGCCCAATTCCCACCATTTTGATAGTATCTTCTAATTCTCCAAGTAAATGATCTGTTAAGGGGTTCCTTTTGTTGCCAACTTTGTAATCATGACCATTTTCCAACAAGACCTGTGAGCATATTTTCTCATCTACTGAAGTTCTTGCAGGCCACAATAGATTGAATGCCAGATATATTGAAAAGTCAAAGCATAGCAGAACAAACAGCACAAGAAATATGTCAGGGAGTCTCATGAGCTGAGCAAACTTGCAGTCCCTCTTAGTTACCAGTGCCCCAATGATTGCAACATTCATGGCAACTGATATAGCCATGGCAGTCAAGATAAGGATCCTCATAAACGGGAAACACTTTGAGGTGCCCATGAGAGATAGCGAGGATAGAGCACAAAGTGAGTTGTATGAGGGTGGCAACCGTGCTACAACGAGGCAATGAATGAAGAGAAGCAATGTGTAGATCTCCTCGGAGCCTATGCAGTGCAGAAATTACAATGCTGGAATTGTTTTGTAAGTTCAGAACTATGAACCAGTGGGTGCTACCTCGGTGATAGGCCAAGATAAAGCTGGTCCTAAGTACTGTAGACAGGCTAGAATGGAGAAAGCCACACTGGTCAATATATCTGAAAAAGTAGCAAATAAACACAGGTTATTTCATATAAATGCACTGGAATCAAACATGTTGCATCTCAAAACACAGTATGACTGTAGCGGTATTTAAAAATTCAACCCTGGAGAATAGCCTCCCAAGGCATTATGATTAATAAGCCTCAACCACAGGGCCAAGAAAAAACCCTGAACCGCGGCTTCACCCTATAGGGCCGCACCTTGGCCAACCACAACATTCTGAGCTGGTGACCACTGCAAATACCCTTTGTTAGGAGGGCCCAGAGCCCCAAACCAACCACAAGCGCCACAGGCCAGCGCCCAGACACTATTTCTTGGGTTGCCAGCGAGGGGATATTTTCTGTTGCCATGGCCGGTCTCTCCCTCAACTGGGGAGCTTATCGCTACACTAATATGAATAGACTAGCCTTCTGTGAACATTGTTGGCAAGTGAACATTCATTATGACATATATGCCACCCATGATGTTTTAATAAGCATGTATACGTCTAGTTCACTTGGTCTGAATTTTTTGACACCCCAAACTGAAGAAGAAGAAGACATGTCTCCCCCTACCACCCCCTCCACATGTGTCGATCGCCATGGCCCCCAACTTTGAAGGACAGCATCCTCGCTAGCAACAAAGTGGGTACTAGCGACATCTTGCCCCTAACACTCACACCAACTTTGGCTACAATCTCTGAAATTCTCCCCTGACACCGCAAATTGAAAAACAAGACATGCCTCCCCCCTACCCCCCCCCCACACACACATGTGTCATCCGCCATGGCCCCTAATTCTTAAGGACACTGTCCTCGCTAGCAACAAGGGGTGCCAGTGACATCTTGCCCCTAACCCTCACACCAACTTTGGCTACCTCCGAAATTCTCCACTTGACACCACAAACTAAAGAACAAGGCATCTTTTCCCCTATCCCCACCCCCCGCGCCGACCGCCATGGCCCCCAACTCTTAAGGAAATCGTCCTCACGAAAAAAAGGGGCACGAGCGACATCTTGCCCCTAATAATCACACCAACTTTGGCTACAACTTCAAAAATTCTCCTCTAACACTACAAACTGAATATGAAGACATGTCTCCTCCTACCCTCTCCACATGTGCCGACTGCCATGGCCCCCAACTATGAAGGAAAGCATCCTCGCCGGCAACAAAGTGGGTACTAGCGACATCTTGCCCCTAACCCTCAACCAACTTTGGCTACAACCTCCGAAATTCTACCCTGACACCTCAAATTGAAGAACAAGACATGTCTCCCCTACCCCCCCCCCACACACACGTGTCGACCGCCATGGCCCCTAATTCTTAAGGACACTGTCCTGGCCGGCAACAAGGGGGTACCGCCGACATCTTGCCCCTAACCCTCACACCAACTTTGGCTAGCTCCGAAATTCTCAACTTGATACCGCAAACTGAAGAGCAAGGCATGTTTTCCCCTACCACCCCCCCACGCTGACCACCATGGCCCCCAACTCTTAAGGAAACCATCCTCGCAGACAACAAGGGGCACATGCAACATCTTGCCCCTAACCATCACACCAACTTTGGCTACAACCTCAGAAATTCTCCTCTAACACCACAAACTGTAGAAGAAGACATGTCTCCCCATACCCCCTCCACATGTGCCGACCACCATGGCCCCCAACTCTTAAGGAAATCGTCCTCACGGACAACAAGGGGCACGGGCGACATCTTGCCCCTAATCATCACACTAGCTTTGGCTACAACCTTGAAAATTCTCCTCTAACACCGCAAACTGAAGAAGACATGTCTCCCCTACCCCCCTCCACTTGTGCCGACCGCCATGGCCCCCAACTATGAAGGAAAGCATCCTCGCCGGCAACAAAGCGGGTACTAGTGACATCTTGCCCCCCAACTTTGGCTACAACCTCCGAAATTCTCCCTTGACACCTCAAATTGAAGAACAAGACATGTCTCCCCCTACCCTCCCACCCCCACACACATGTGTCGACCGCCATGGCCCCTAATTCTTAAGGACACTATCCTCGCCAGCAACAAGGGGGTACCGGCGACATCTTGCCCCTAACCCTCACACTAACTTTGGCTACCTTCGAAATTCTCAACTTGACACCGCAAACTGAAAAACAAGGCATGTTTTCCCTAGACCCCCTCCCTCCCCCCCCCCCCCCCGCCAACTGCCATGGCCCCCAACTCTTAAGGAAACCGTCCTCGCAGAAACATGGGGCACAGGCGACATCTTGCCCCTAACCATCACAACAACTTTGGCTACAACCTCAGAAATTCTCCTCTAACACCACAAACTGACGAAGAAGACAAGTCTCCCCCTACCCCTCCTCCACATGTGCTGACCGCCATGGCCCCCAACTATGAAGGACAACATCCTCGCCAGCAACAAAGTGGTACTAGCGACATCTTGCCCCTAACCCTCACACCAACTTTGGCTACAACCTCCAAAATTCTCCCTTGACACCGCAAATTGAAGAACAAGACATGTCCCCCTACCCCCCCCCCACACACACATGTGTCGATCGCCATGGCCCCCAATTCTTAATTACACTGTCCTCGCCGGCAACATGGGGGTACCAGCGACATCTTACCCCTAACCCTCACACCAACTTTGGCTACAACCTTCGAAATTCTCCCCTGATGAACTAGCCCCATGACAGATGTGCAAGAAATTTAGATCACATCAGATCCAAGAACACATGAAAAAAATTGGTAGCTTTTTAGAAAGATGCCATGAAAAATAGATCTTGTTTTTGATTGGAATCAATAGGGATTCAACCTGCTTTGTACAAATCAAATATGGGGAGAAGTTTACCTGCCAAATCCAAAACCTTCTTGGGATCAGGCTAAAGGAGTGCTGGAAGCTCCTCGATTCCGCCCCTCTTTTCTTCGATGGTATATGAGGTAGTATGCCACAGCGGTCGCCGGTGGGTATAAATGGGGAATTTTCCTTTGGAGTAAACCTTTCCCCATATAAATCCATCGGCACCATATTTTTTGCAGAAAAGCCCAACAATATAGGGAAATGTTATATAAGTAACATACACACTTAGAAAACTTGAATATATAATCCCACATGAAAATGAGCTCGAAACGTATTTTCCACATACCTTACAGCTCTTAGCAAAATGATTGCAAATAAATCAAAATGGATGATACTGCACTTTCAATGACCTATCCAAATTTTTCCCTGAACAAAGAGCTGGATATGAATACCATTTGATCAAAAACAAAATTTAGATGGTATGAATTCGAGAAATTTAGATGGCAAGGTCAGCCAAAACTGACACTTGGGGAAGAAGTAAAGGGGGACTTAAAGGAATGGAATTTATCCCAATATAATTGATGTTAGCAAAAAAGCGCATGGAGATTAGCAATCCATGTGCCAGAACTATGGCCTATGATATTGATATTTCATTTACTATTATTTTCTACTATTTTAATTTCCATATGTAATTATCTTGTTTTTAGCTCCTGTTAGTGTTCATCTTTAGCCTACGTAAGCTTGCTTGAGACAAAAGGCTTTGTTGTTGTTATCATCGTCGTCTTGAATATGAATATCAGAGGAAAGTGAGTCAAATGCACACTCGATCTAATCTATATATAGTCAGTTTTACACAACCAAAAAAAACTATGTAACAAGTGGCACAGAACATTAGGATGCAAATTTAGATTTGTTAACAAGGTTTTAGCTTTTGGATCTGTATGTTTTAGAATTTAAATTACTAAATGATGTATTTTTGGTGTGGCAGTTTTTTCCTTCTTTTAACAAGGATGTACAGCAGACACTTTCTAAATCTCGGCTACATGATATTAGAACCAAAAGAAGAATGTTCCAGGATACATGGAAGAAAAAGGTATAAAAAAATGGCACGGAACATCAAAAAGGTTTTATCGATCCATCAAACACCTGTATTTGTTGTCAGCTTGCCAGATCCAAACGGGTCAAAAAGAAAATAAATAAAAGATAAAACCCCACAAAAATGAAGAGTTAGTTTTTCTCTAGTATCATTTGGTAGCTAAGAAAGTACTATATGTATGAGGTATTAAGCAGGCAGAGTGTTAAACAAAACTCCATATTTACAGATCATGGTATTGCACATTACAACAGTATACTGCCTTTCACAAGTTGCATCCACCATGCAACATTGAACCTTTCATTTGTCAGCATGCCTATTTTGCAAGATTATGTAGTATTCCTATCTTCCATCCATTCCAAAATAAATGATAGAATAACAGACCTTCTGTGTGTAATGTCCTTTGGAGTTAATTGTAAATGTCAAAGAGCCACGCATACAGCCAATGAATATTGTTTCATATAAAGAAAAGGGAAACGTCAATTACTAGCAAGTAGTACTTGTCAGTTAGCTACAGTGTTTGAGAGAGGAAGCACTAAAAGAGTAACATCTGAAGAAACCCATGAGGATAACTCATTTATGCAGAGAAAAACAAACACTACCGTGGCTATATGTGGTTAAGAAATATACTCTAAACTTATGGATCACTATGCAAAGGTGAATTTCTTTCAGAAAAAGGTTGCATAACATATACCTATAGGAACTGATGTCAAAGAACCAGATTGCTTACATAGTTGTTTATCTACTCAGTACATCCCTTCCCAGAAAAAAGAGAAAATTGGTGCTGTAGCACCAAAAGATCATGAGATCTAGAAAATACCACCGAAGAACTCGGTTACCTAAAATACCACATAAAGATTCGAAGTTAACTCAATGTAAGTTTTGGCAAAAGCGACTTGAAAAAAAAAACACCCAGACCGTAACGCGAGGTCACGCGATGCACGGAACACGGGTCGCTGGCGTGGTGCCGTGCGGTCTCGTAGCTGCCTGCACTGTGGGGTGCGAGGAAGGAGGAGAACGAGGCATGGCTGCTGAGCAGCCAGGATGGATGCGGACATGGACGACCTAGTAAAAGTCTCATGCCCTTAGAAGATTTGGACGATTTGGGGGTAACTGGAATTTCTCACTAGAACGGGGCGACGTTGTGTGTCGCGCCTGCCTTTGGATGGGCCACTGTAGGATTCGGTTCGTGCAGTAGATAAAATCATAAAATTGCCTTCTGTGTATATATGAAGCGACCCAATTATACTAATCATGGTTATCATTGAGTAAAAGGTAAATAAGAAACAACAGATACGAGATTGAACTTGTTGGGTGTTATCTAAACACTGTGTCCACCAGGAAATCAAAACTAACTCTGAAAGATGTAAATGATAAATTAGAGAGCCTAGAAAGGGAAAGGAACAAGACACCAGAGCAGATCTGCAGAAGAGATGGCAACATGTACATATGTTTTGTGCAGTTTTGGACTCATGTAAGAAAAATGGGTCGTTTGTTAATATTTAATTTTTATATCCTTTTAGAACCTATATTTGTGAAATTGCTTGGCTTGTAGAAAACATGGTGCCTAAGTGCAATCGTGCATAACTAGAAAGGCATGCGGCTTTGCCACGCAGAGCTCGTGGTATTATAGTTGATATAGACTTTATTTCATCCATAGAGTAATAATAATTGTACGTAGGTAGATGCACACTTTTTTTAAGCAATGTAGGTAAGAAAAATCCGTGGCTTCGTATTTTTCATATAGGTGTCATGGTTTGCAACCAGTTGTTATGAAGGTACTATTTAAGTAATATATTATTTTGGGTATTGAAATGGAACCATCACATTTTTTGCTATATTTATTGTGGAGAAAGAAGGGGTAAAACTATTTATTAAGGAGGGAGGAGCATAAGTAGCTGGAACCTTAATGTAATCGCGAATATGATCTTAGGTAGAAGAACGATTCTGTTTTGTGAAACAGGGAAGAAAAACGGACTGTGGATTTATTTCATGAGTAAATAGGGTCCATTTTGTAAATTAACGAAGGAAAGAGCGGATTACGCGTTTATTTCAAAGAATTTTGAGGTTTCTTTTATAAAATAACTAAAGACGGACTGTGGATTGGTTTCAGCAAATCTTGAGGGGTTTTCACAAAAAGAACCTGATAGGTGCCCTGGACTGCGGGTTGATTTAAGGAAACTCAAGGGGTTTTGTGAAAAAAAAATATGAACGGTCTTGGACTGCGGGTTGATTTCTGTTAAATAGAAGGCCGTTTATGCAAAATAACTGAGGTCTAACACAACACGGCCACGCTCCCTACATGCGGTTTGGTGTGTGAATCGTATTAAGAGATATGTACTATGAAAGAAATAAAAAATGGAGCCTGCTTGATCAATATATTTTCTATAAACAGATATGGTTATATTTAGTTAATCAACAATTAGGGATGACTGTTAAAAGACTTATGCACACATGAAGAAAGTATAAATAAAAAATGCATTAGTTCATGGGTAAAATATTTTCTCTAAGGTAATACCCCCTCAGTTCCAAATTATAAGTCATTCCAACTTTCGTACAGAGTCAAAGTATCTCAACTTTCTTAGAGTAAAAGTCAGCTCCTACTGGCGGCTTCTGTAGTCATTGTCTCGACGGCTTGTGATGATAGTCAAACATAAGGGTATGTTAAACCTGTGGATTAATGACCCGATAGTCTGGATTAGGGGCTCGGGTGCTACACCCATCGGGTGCGCTCGCGCACACCCTCCAACTGACAAGGGATAACATGGCGGGCCACAGAGAGCCCACTCCGGCCGAAAAACCCTTGTGACAAGGGAATGAGCCGAGGAAGCCTAGAATCCCTGTTATGGCCACCTTCGCCCGGGGGCTTGGGGGCTTGGCACGGCCAAGGAGGTCCCGACCCAAGGGAGTAGTTGTCGAATGAGCACCACCATACCTTCCCCAACCTTAGCTCGGGGAAGGCCCCGGCCGACCAACACCACGAATATGCTCTAGAATTTTTCATTTGCATAGAGCCTAACAGACACGCAGAGCAAGAGAGTGCCACGCTATGCCAAACGCTCATTTTCTTTCCACTACCGCAAGGCGGTGTCATCCATTCTCTCGACAGGGTCACACCCAGGGCGTGACGCACCACAACAAGGTTCCTCGCGTGCTTGAATAGCAGGAGTCCCTAAGCCCGCATGGCAGTTCCTCTCCATGGGGGGATGAAAGTCTAGTGTATCAAGGAAGCCACGAGAAGGCGCACCCGGTGAAGACGCGCTGGCGACAGACTGCGCTGCTAGCCTCCAAAGAGGTGTTGTCATGAGGTCCCTTGCCTTCAAGGTTCGGTTGAAAAGCCTTAGTTTTCATTTAGCGTTGATGGTATTTGTGAACATGATCCGCTCTTTGGAAGTATTGCTATTGAGAACATCATCTATCTCCTAAGCTCTTCACTTGTTTTTTTCTACGTCATGCTTGGTAGTATATGTCCGATGGTGGTTTGGTGATAAAGTGGGCTATGTTTATTGTAGTGGTTGTCATGCTATCGTTTCTATAGTGACTATTTTTGTTTTTGTTTGGTATGCATTAGTGTGCGTTATCCTCTATTAATACGCGCACCCGGTCAGTGCCAGGCAGCGGTAGCAATGTCAGGGGGTGGTTGCAGCATTGTCTGCCCCCAACTATAAGACAACAGAGGACTAGCAACACCGTGGAGAAGAAGACCGAAGCCCAGGGCGAGAAACCCTAGGAAAACTTCAGAGACCGCATGGTTTTGTATACCCATCACCCCCCTCCCCAGGTATATAAGGCCGTGCATGGGCTCCTGTAGAAGGGATCTAAAAGTGTGTCATGTTGCTCTAGAAAGACGATGGTAGCATTTAAAGACACAAGGAATTATACAGGTTTAGGCCGGAGCCCTACGTCCAGTCTCAAAGATGGTTCGAGTTCGTGTTCCTCGGTTGAATGCTCTGAAGTTCTTACAATGGGGTGTGTAAGCTAAGGAAAAGAGGTAGAAGGAGTGAGGTGAACGAATGCCCGAATGAAATCTCAAGAGTTCGTCCCCTTAGATGGGAGGCCTGGCCACCCTTATATAGAGTTCGGGGGCCATGTTACATATAGAGAGAGGGGCTCTCCCGACCGAGTGTTCGTGAGCCCGACTGCTACAGTGCCAGTCGTGATGGCACCGTTGGCATGGTGGTGGTTCACCAACTATCCTGTGTGATGTGGTCTTGCTGTGGTCTTGTCACGAGGTCCCTTGCCTCCAAGGTTCGGTTGAAAAGCCTTGGTTTTCATTTAGCGTTGATGGTTTTGCGAACGTCATCCCCTATTTGGAGGTATCGCTATTGAGAACATCCTCTCTCTCTCTCCCAAGCTCTTCACTTGTTTTCTGCATCATGCTTGGTAGTATATGTCCGATGGTGGTTTGGTGATAAAGTGGGCTATGTTTATTGTAGTGGTTGTCATGCTGTCGTGTCTATAGTGATTGTTTTTGTTTTTGTTTGGTATGCGTTAGTGTACATTATCCTCTATTAATACATGCCTTACATTTTTTCTAGCCATGGCCTTTCACAGAGAGAAAAGTGTACAACGGAGGTTAATTAAAAGGCTAAACAGCTAATGTGCGCGAGTCCTTGAGACGAAATAAAGGTAACATTAGTTTACTTGTCCTGATACATGCTCTAACAATCGCTAATGGTACATATTAAGCCTAATAGTGTTTCAACTGAATTAGTAAGCGCCTAAGCTCAGGCAAGGAAACTCTCCCAAGCTGCACCTACCATCAGCTTAGCATTTTTAGGAAAAAATTGGGTGGGCGATGGGAGCACCGATGCACTCATGCACCCCCCCTGCTGGATGGTTGCCACATGGACCTAGACATGATCGTGCAGCAGCAGAAGTTACTCCAAATCTGCATGCAGCCATGCAAACCGACGCGAGGACTAGGTGTTATCAGCAGGGGTAGGAGATCGGAAGATCAGAGCTAGGCGGAGAAGAAGCAAAGCAGGGGCGAGGAACATACGATGAATCTTAGTTCATAGGAGAGTTTGTTACAGCAATGTTCATGACCCTTTTGGCAAGAAGCTACTCAATAAATATAGGCAACTCACGCACGCCTCTACTTCCTGTGATCTCTTCACTTGCTCTTCCAGGCCAGGCCGTAGTAGCGTGGGTTCGGCACCCTAGGCCTTGGCTCCTATAGCCATTAGACAAAGGTGTTGTTGTTGGTCCGGTATCAGGCGGAGCGGTAGCAGAGACTGATGTAGCTTAATCCTCTTCATCAACCGGGGCGCTGACATTCCCCCTCCCTTGCGTGCCTAGTTGTTCCCAGATACTGGCACGAGGAAACTGCTGCTTCAAGAATTCCAAGTCCTCCCAAGTAGCCAATGAAGCCAGAAGGTTGGACTATTGGATAAGCCCCTGGTGAACAAAGCTCTTACCTTTGGCAATACGGCGGCACTGAAGAATGCGAGCTAGAACACTCCAAAGCACTGATGATGGTGGTAATGTAGGAGTAACCGTGTGGCGAGTACTCACCGCCTTCTTGAGTTGCGAGATGTGAAACACCGGATGCACTGATGAAGAAGGAGGGAGCTCAAGCCTGTAAGCCATCGTGCCCACATGAGCCAGTACATGATACAACCCGAAAACCTGAATGTCAGTTTCTGACTACTGCGACTAGCAAGGGATGACTGAATGTATGGTTGCAGCTTGAGGAAGACCCAATCATCGACCTAGAACTAGCATTCAAAGCGCCTACCATTAGCATATTTCTTCATATGTTGCTTAGCATGGAGCAGATGTTGATGAATGACTGAAGACTTCAGCTCACGATCATTAAGCCAACTGGCAATGTCGGTGACAGGTTTGTCATCCGAAGGCTACAAACCAAACTGAGTAGGAGCATACCCATAAAGTACCTCAAAGGGAGAACGGCCCAAGGCAGAATGTAGACTGGTATTATACCAAAACTCTACGAGATCAATCCACTGGTGCCACTAACGTGGACAGACATGAACGAAGCATCACAAGAACGTTTCCAGACATTGATTTACATGCTCTGTCTGCCCATCTGATTGTGGGTGGTACGCTATACTCATGTGCAACTCCACCTTAGCCAGTTTGAACAATTCTCGCCGTAAATTGCTTGTGAAAATTTGTGATGATCAAACACCAGGGCTGAAGGCATACCATGAAGCTTGTACACAGATTGGAAGAACACCTTGGCAATGTTGGCAGCGGTGAATGGGTGTCAAAGTCCCATGAAGTGGGCATACTTAGAAAAGAGATCAAGTACAACATGAATACTATTGAAGCCCTCAGATAGCGGCAAACCCTCAATGAAATCCAAGGACACAATCTTCCAGCGCGGTCCGGGACAGGCAATGTTTGCAAAAAACCGGATAACTTGGATCGATCCGGTTTTGCTTGCTAACAAGTCTGACAAGAAGTAACAAACTGATGAATGTCTGATTTCATACCTGTCTAAGCAAAGTGTTGGTTCATGCGAAGATACATGACTGGGACTCCCGAGTGGCGCCAACTGCAGAGTTGTGCAAGGCGGCGATAAGCTTGGTACGCAGAGCCAGTGAGGCTCCCACCTAGATGCGGCCGTCATATCGGATCAAACATCCTGAAGAGTGTATCTAGGCACCTCTTAAAATGGATTGGATAACTTAGCTAAGAGTTCCTGGGCCTGGGAGTCGTCCTGATAAGAATGTAGCACCTCATTGAGCCATTGGGGTTGGCAGAAAGAAACAGCCGCGTAGAGCAGAGGTGGAGCTCTAGAGAGCGCATCAGCAGCGCCGTTGTCGGCCCCTTTGCGGTAGATGATGCGATATTGGAGTCCAAGCAATCGGGTGAACACTTTCTGTTGCCTAGGAGTGTGTAATCTTTGCTCCGTCAGTTGTATCAGGCTCTTGTGGTAAGTGATTATGTGAAACTCTACATGCTAAAGATAGCAACGCCACTGATCAACTACCATTAACATAGCTAGATATTCCTTCTTGTATGTGGACAACCCCTGCAGACGTGGACTTAACGATTTGCTCATGAAGGCCAGCGGGTGACCACATTGCATCAGAACAACACCAACACCTGAACCACTAGCATTGATTTCCAGAACAAAGGTCTATGAGAAGTATGGTAAAACCAGCACCGGGGTAGAAGTGATAGCTTGCTTTAACGCCTCAAATGACTGCTAGTGCCTATCAGTCTAGATAAACAACACTCCTTTCTTCAATAGATCTGTCAGAGAACGAGAAATCATGCTGAAGTGCTTCACAAAGCGGTGATAATAGCCTGCAAGCCCCAAAAAACTTCGCAACTCCTTCACCGAGACTAGAATAGGCCAGCACTGCCTCTACATTGGACGGATCAGTCACCACCCCATGCTCGAAAATGACATGACCGAGATAACGCAACTGCCTCTGACCAAACACACATTTGCTAAGCTTAACCTGCCACTGATCTCGTGCAAGCAGCTCCAACACAATCCGCACATGCCTAACATGTTCCTCAAAATTGCGGCTGTATATGAGAATATCTTCAAAGAAAACTAGAACGAACTTGCGTAACACTGGGTGAAGAGTAGTATTCATGGCCTTGAGGAATCTTGCTGGTGCACCAGATAGCCCGAATGCCATTACTCTAAATTTGTACTGCCCTAAATGCGTTTGGAAAGCAGTTTTGGGCTCTTAGCTGGAGGCCAACCGTATTTGATGATACCCTGCAGTGAGGTCGAGGCAGGAGAACCAGGATGCGCCATGCAATTCGTCGAGGAGCTCTTCTATGACAGGAACAGAGTTCTTGGTTTTTGCAGTGATAGCGTTGAGACATCGGAAATCAACACAAAAGCGAAACAAACCATCTTTCTTTTTCACCAATAAGACTGATGAGGAGAATGGACTGCTGCTGTGTTGAATGACTCCCAAATCCAGCATATCTGCAATCTGCCTCTCAATTTCATCTTTGATCGCCGAGGGTAGTGATAAGGCCGAACATTCATGGGGGCTGCCCCTGGAAGCAGAGGAATGGTATGCTCACAGCCACGGGGTGGTGGATAGCCAGCTAAGGGAGCAAATACTGACTGAAACTCATCAATGAGGGCAACAATTTCAGGTGGATGAGCTGAAGTAGTAGAGATCGGAGCATCAGGCACCACAGCATGGACTTGGATCACCGAGCTAGGAGGTAAAGACTCAAATTCCCCATGCAACAGATGATAAGAACCATTGTATGGAATCAGCAACCACTTTTGCTCCTAATCAACTTGCATTGGACTGAATCAAGCTAACCAATCCATGCCGACAATGATATCAAAGTGTGCCAATGATAACACCTTAGCATCAAACTGAAAAAGTACACCTCTGAACTGTCCAAGTGAGCTATAGAATTTTAGAGTCACACTGAATAAGTTGTACATCTGCTATCTTCACTTTCAGAGGTTGGACCAATGGCGACTGTCCAAAAAGCTTGGCGGCAAAAGAATAACTGACAAAGGTATGGGAGCTACCTAAGTCGACCAGAATCTTAGCTGAATGACCCTGCACCTTGCCTTGAAACTCAATAGCACTGACAGAAGATTTTCCATTGAGTGCTGCAACTGAAATTGCCAGGAACACTTGAGAATCTTGAACTGAATCATCGGCTGGCTCAGGGGCTTCAAAATCATCCGAGTGACAAATATCCTAGAACTCTTGTAAGACATGGAGCTGCACTACCTCTGCACATTTGTGGTCATGAGACCACTTCTCGCCACAACGAATGCACAAGCCACATGCACACCGCATAGTTCCTCAGCGTTTTGAGTTATCCTCGACGCCACGACCGTGATGTTCCTCCACCGACGCCGACTCCTGGGCGCCGCACTCAACGCGAGGCGGTGGCGGAGGAAGAGGCAAGGGTCCCTTGAGCGGAGGCTTGTTCGCTAAGTAGAGCTCAGGGCGGCGCACATCCTTGTGGCCAGATGGATCTTGTAGTTCCTGCAACAAGGCCAAGACGTAGGCAGTATCAAATGTTTGTGGACGCTACATATGCATGGCATTACGGATGTCGCCTCGAAGCCCATCAAAAAACTGCATGGCAAAGAAAACTGGATCAGTGGGGCAACCATAAGCAACTAACTGATCAATCAAGCCAGCAAATCGATCAATGTAATCCTGAACAGTCGATGACTGACGGATGTTAAACATCTGTCTAACCAAAGCTTCATATTGAGCCTTTCCAAACCTATCTAGGACCAACTGACAAAAATCTTTCCATGGGAGACTTTTAACCCGTGGATCCAAGGACTGCAACCAGCGGGCCGCGACAGATGAATTGACAAAATTCATCGTCGCGCACTTAATCCACACATCAGGTTCTACCGAATACAAATCAAAGTAATCCTCACACCAAGTGATCCATAACTTAGGATTTCACCATCAAATTTTGGGAAATTCATTTTAGGAATTTTGTTGCCTGGTGGTTAGTCTCCCAAGGCAGTCGTGGTTCACGGCGACTATGTTCCCTATGCCACATGCCATGATCACCACTGATACCCCCCAAACCCGCCGTCACCAGAGCCAAACTAGAAAGCGAACGATGCAATTTGGGCAGGGGAATGGGGTGGGGATGCAATTGCGTACCCTTGACCAGGGATTTGAGTTCAAAACTCATTCCCCGGTGACTTGATTCAATGTCGTGCCCTAACGGGCGGATCACGGAGCCGTCGGCCATTGCTGGCGCAAGGAACGCGAGCGGTGGTGGCAGAACTCCGGTCGGTGATGTGGTAGTCGACTCGAACATGGTGCGGCTGATGGTCTTGCGAAGAGCAATCATCTCAGAGTGGATCCGCTCCACTGACTTGTCGGTCTTGCGGAATGCACCGATCTTCGTGCGCATCTCCTCAATTGATGCGTCGACCTTGGGATTCCAAGCGTCGAACACCTGGGCGGCACCCTCAAGCTTGTCAAAGTGGCCCGCGATGGCGTGCTCGATGGCGTCGATGTAGCCGAAAAGCCTGGAATCGATGTTGGTGAGAGACGTCTGCACTTCAACCAAAACGCTGCACCCCCGGAATGGCAGTCATGAGTGAAGGATATCTTCAGATTTGTCGGGTACCACAATTAGGGGTACCCAAATTGTGATGGAAAATCACCCGCCCCCCATTTAAGGGAATAGATCAACAAAGGAGAAACGGGCTAAACTCGCCCTTCTGGACCTCCAGCAAGACGCGTGAGCAAGCCAGCCCATATCCCCACTTCATCCGAGGCCTCACTCAGAGGAGTCTCGGAACACCTCCGGTTCGCCTGAGGCCTCCGCTCTGAGGTCTCGGACACAGGCCGAGCCCCGGCAACGTCACCGCCTCGCCCGAGCCCCAGAGGCGACATTGTCCATCTCCGACTCGCCCGAGACCGGCCTCTAATGCCGCTCCCCCATTGGCGCGCTCGAGACCCCCTGTGACATCACCCATGTTCTCGCATCTGCCCAACTGGACAGGCCGGGACTGACTGGGGTCAAATCACCACGCCTTCGACTGTAATAGGCATGGGGAAGAGCTGCTGACCACTCTGCCACCCATACTGGCACTATATGCACGATTCGTGTATGCGCAGTGTACGGAGCAACTGCTCTGGGCCACTATTCCCACGATCGGATAAGATCGCACCACATTTCCTGCCTCCGAGGCCTCGGCCCTCTACGCCGAGTCAGACTACAAGGATAAATACGCCACACCAGCTACAGGACCAGGTATGACAAAGCACGTCGCTACAATGCCAAAAGACAGAGACCACTCCTTCAGCAGTGGCACACGTACCAGAACACATAGTAGCAGTACCAGAAGTACCGATGTCATACCTCCACAGTATAGACCACGCCGCCACCGGATAAGGCCCTTCCGAGGCCTCCAGGCTCCCCCGCCGGCAAGGTCGCACCATATGCCAACAATCATGTAACCCTGCACCTCCTTGAGACTATAAAAGGAGCATGCAGGGATCATTCCGAAGAAAAAAAGAAAAAAGAGAGAACTCAGTCGAGCACAACTCAACTGAACCACCATAGCAACATAACGCGAGATACGAGTAGGCTACTCTCCTGGACCTTGCGAGGTAACCAGCAGAGTCGCACACACCACCACCACTTTCACCACTCACGCCGTGAGACTTGGGAGCTCCTCCCTCTCTCACGTCCGCTTGTAACCCCTACTACAAGCACTTCAGTGCAAGATAATACAGAACTCTCCCCCTCCACTGGATGTAAGGCATTTCTCGGCCCGAACCAGTATAAATCTTCTATGTCCTTCTTGCACACCATCCGAACTCCCGACGCGCAAACACTCATTACTCGTTGTGCTAGGACCGCCGTTTCTTACGCCGACAAGATTATTCTGTGATCTCCTGCTCCCAAGCTGTCAGTACGAAGAATCGACTAGAACCTGCATGTCACATGATTCAGTGTCCCGTGGAAAAGCAAAACATGGGAAGACAAAGCTCGCTTATTCTGCTCTGAAGTTAACTTTTCATTTCAAAATTCCCCTAGCAATATGATTATATATAATATCCTCTATTCCTCCAGCAGTCCAGCTCCATTAAAGAAAATTAAGTTTTGATCCAACTGAAAATTTTGGAGTTATTAGGAATCGATCTCTCGATATGAGTGGAGCATGGACCCTGAGATGTTCTACTTTATGTGCCTAAACAGAGGGGATCAGAATTACAGCATATTTGAAGAGTACCGTGTGCCTGTTGTTTGCTTGTCCATATGAAAACCTCCTCATTACAATTTGCTTTGGTGCCTTTAAGTGTAATCACAAGATCCCCGTTTCAGGTTGTTGCAGATGACCTTTTTAGTTCTTATGGCTGAGCACAATGTCGTGGTCACTTTCTGTCCCATAGGCCATAGCTGAAGATCTATTGGCACGCCAGTTTCCACGTCGGTCGTAGCACTCGTTTTTGCTTATAAGTTGTATCGATGAATACATTAATGTCTGTGACCAAAAGCTGTGAGAGATCACCATGGCATCCGGTGCTTCACGAAATGTCAGGTGAGCGCCTTCCCGCGCGATCAGATAACTGAACAAATCCACGTTACTGAACAAAGGATTCAGCAGGATCAATCAATGTTTATAACGAAAGCCATGTATGCTTCTCTGCGAAATTTCAGGTTTCAGAACGAGATCGAGGTCCAGAGCTTCAGAACAAGCCCTCTGCAGCAGAACCTCAGCAGCAGAAAGCACGGCAGAGCTCACGATCCCAGGAAATGCCGGCTGGGTTTCCGCGGCGGCTGCCTGGAGAAGGCGTGCCGGAACCCGACGCTGAAGGACAGGGTTCTCTCGCGCGCCTTCTCGGAGGAGCTGGAGTCCCTGATGCACGCCGCCGGCAGCAGCCACCTCTTCTTCGACCCGCGCGGGCACCTGATCCACCTGTGGAGCAAGATCTTCCTGTCCGCCTGCCTGCTGTCGCTGTTCGTGGACCCGCTGTTCCTGTACCTGACGGGCACGCAGCGGAACAACCACATGTGCATCGAGTTCAAGTACTCGCTGGCGCTCACGCTCTCCATGATCCGCTCGCTGCTGGACATCTTCTACGCCGCGCACATCCTGTTCCGCTTCCGCACCGCCTTCATCGCGCCGTCGTCGCGCGTGTTCGGGCGGGGCGAGCTGGTCATCCAGCCCTACAAGATCGCCAGGCGGTACCTTGGCCGGACGTTCTGGTTTGACCTCGTCACCGCGCTGCCCCTACCGCAGGTTGGTTTGGTCAGCCCAGGCAGCCGCCATTGATGTCTGTCTGTCTGTCAGTTGCAAGAAGTGAGAGCTTCGGAAGATATGCATGCCTGCCGCCCCAGCTATATATATTTGTCGATCGGGTCGTGTAGTGTGTGTACTGAACAGTGTGTTTTTTGGTTTGTCATGCATGCAGTTCGTGATCTGGATCGTTATACCGAAGCTGAATGAGTCGCCGACGGCGAACAGGAAGAGCATCCTCCGGTTCAGCATCATCTTCCAGTATCTCCCGCGGCTGTTCCAGATCTTCCCGCTCACGAGCCAGATCGTCGTGGCGACGGGCGTCGTGGCGGAGACGGCGTGGGCCTGCGCCGCGTACAACCTGATCCTCTACATGCTCGCAAGCCACGTACGTACTTCAATTCGATCGCCTCTATATTCTTTTGCGTTGATCGATAGATGGATGCTAATTTAATTTTCTTTTCTTTTTGGACACGACGGAACCGGACAGGTGCTGGGAGCGCTGTGGTATCTCTTCTCGGTGCAGCGGCAGGAGGCGTGCTGGAGGGAGGCGTGCCTGCTGGAGAGCCCGACGTGCCAGACCATGTTCTTCGACTGCAAGGCGTTGAGCAGCAACAGGACCATCTGGTATGAGCTGAGCAACATCACAAGCCTGTGCACGCCGGGCAACGGGTTCTACCCGTTCGGCATCTACGCGGAGGCGCTGCAAACCAAGCTCACGTCGTCGTCCTTCACCCAGAAGTACTTCTACTGCTTCTGGTGGGGACTCAAGAACCTCAGGTAAGCAGGAACGAAGCTCTTAAGCTGATCGAGGTTAATTTACTGCTAACTTGCGTTTCAATAAATGGACGGACAGCTGCTTAGGACAGAATCTGTCGACGAGCTTGTCCATCGGTGAGATAACCTTCGCCATCGTCATTGGCGTTCTTGGGTTGGTGCTGTTTGGCCTGCTCATCGGCAACATGCAAGTAAGCCAGTAACTCTGCTCTGCAGAGGCCAAAATCCGCGGCGACTAAGGATCTCTGTGAATGATCTGACATGTCTTGTTCTGCGTGGTCGATGATAACAACAGTCTTACCTCCAAACAACGATGGTGCGGCTGGAGGAGTGGCGGACGAAGCGGACGGACATGGAGCGGTGGATGCACCACCGGCAGATCCCCCAGCCGCTGAAGCAGTGCGTGAGGAGGTACCACCAGTACCAGTGGGTGGCCACGCGCGGCGTCGACGAGGAGGCCCTGCTCCAGGACCTCCCCATGGACATCCGCCGCGACATCAAGCGCCACCTCTGCCTGGACCTCGTCCAGAGGGTGCCCCTGTTCGACGAGATGGACGAGCGGATGCTGGAGGCCATCTGCGAGCGCCTGAGGCCGGCGCTGTACACGCGCGGCACGCGGCTGGTGCGGGAGCTGGACCCCGTCGACTCCATGCTCTTCATCATCCGGGGCTACCTCGACTCCTTCACGACGCAGGGCGGCCGGTCGGGGTTCTTCAACTCGTGCCGCATCGGCGCCGGGGAGTTCTGCGGGGAGGAGCTCCTGACGTGGGCGCTGGACCCGCGGCCCTCGGCGAAGCTGCCGCTGTCCACCCGGACCGTGCGCGCCGTGTCCGAGGTCGAGGCGTTCGCGCTCGTGGCCGACGACCTCCGCTTCGTGGCGTCGCAGTTCCGCCGCCTGCACAGCGCGCGCATCCGCCACAGGTTCCGCTTCTACTCGCACCAGTGGCGCACGTGGGCCGCGTGCTTCATCCAGGCCGCCTGGCGGCGGCACAAGCGGCGCCGCGCGTCCGTGGAGCTCAGGGTGCGCGAGGGCGGCGACGTGCGGACCGCGGGCAGCTTGAGGCGGTCTTGCCGCCACAGCATCGACGGCGAGGCGTCAATTAAGAAGCCCATGGAACCGGACTTCACGGTGGAAGAAGAGGACTGATCAACGAATGTTCACCTAGCTAGCAACTTCTTTTTCATCCTACAAATATGCTTGTATAAATGATAAATGAGAAAAAATTATTCGTCTTCATAAAATTACCATTCTGTGTGTTTCTCAAAATTATTCTTCTTTATTCTCCTTTTTTTTGTCTCCTATAAAAAAAATCTGACACCAAAAGGACCAAGAATAGAACCCAGCTTGAGTTGGTTTCAGAATCCACCTGGACTGATTTTTCTATGAAAGCACCGGACGGTCACAATTCATCGTCTCCGGTCTCCGGACTGTCTGGTGTATGTTTTTTTTTTCCCGATCTGCACTTAACATGTCTCAACATTGTGCGATGATTGTCCGACATTTGTAATTTGGATTTTGGTCACCGTCTGACCATCCGGTGCACGTGTTTCATCTTCCCTGTTCTTGTGCCGCATCGGCGTGTGTAGTTTTTGCCACCGGACTGGCCAATGAATGGATTTCAACTGTGTGTTCTAACGTTGTGTGAAATTTTCAGGTGCATACATTTTCCTCACCAACAGACCGTTTGATGCATTTTTTTTGTCTTAGCCTAGATTTGCTGTCAACGGTGTGAAAGCCCTAAGAACATATCTTAGTTTTGTTTATCTTTATATTTTTTGAAGGGTAGCGTACGGATGAAGTAGTATAGCACTACCTCTGTCCACAAAAGAATACAATTATGATATCCATATCCGTTAAAATAGTTTAAGTTTAACCGAGTTTAGAGTGAATAGTATTCATGTTTATGTCTCCAAATCGGTTTATTGCGAAAATATATTTCATAATTAATCTAATAATATTTATTTTGTATCATGAGTGTTATTTTTTTTGTATTTTTGAGCAAATTTAAAAGCATTTGATTTGATTTCTTAAAAAGCGAGAATCACATTTTTGGATGGGGGGAGTAGATTAAGGTTTATTTCTTTAAATTTTTTAGAGTCCAAGCAAATCCTCTCTTTAGGCTCTTCGATTCGATTCTTTCAACATGACATGATGCCAAATTCTGAAGCCCGAGCCTAACCATTTCAGCCAGGCTTTTTTGGACTTAAGTGCCCGAATGAAAAGGTAAGTACCCAAGCCCATCAGTTGTTTAGTTTTTTTTTTTAGCAGACCATCAGTTGTTTAGTGTGGGGCAGGAAAAGAAGCTCGATCCCAGCCAAAGTGGTTGTCGCGCCAGGCGGTGCGCTTTTCTAGTTTGGGCTTGGGAGGGTTATAGGACCCGAATTTTTTACTATTTGGCCCTATTTTTGAAAAAAAATTCACGTTTAGACCCTTGGGCGAAGTAAACTTAACTTTGGACCCTGGGGGTCGACGCCATGATTCATGGCGTCGAGGTTACACGTCTCGACGCCGTGACTCACGGCGTCGAGCTTCGTGGTCCTATTTGACGTGGCAGATGATCTGGCAGACAGCTCGACGCCGTAGATCACGGCGTCGAGCTCGGCGCCGTGATCTACGGCGTCGAGCCTGGATTCATCTGATTACTTTGCTGGGGGCTTCACTAGCTAGTAGTCTATGTCTTGTTCAAGGCAGATGATCTTTATTTCTTTACTGTCATGGAGATAAAATCAACCAATATCTACCTACTGATACTCAAATACTAGATGATTCCACAAATTCATCTCTGAGCAGGATTAAACACGCTCACCTCTAGCTAGGCACATAAAGATATTTTCCACTCTATTGTGGGTAGCTTTCACTCTTTTGATTTTATAAGTCTGTTGTTGTTACTTGGCTACCTTTTTTAATTTTATTGATGTGCAGGATTAAACAATAGCAGCAGTAGAAGGCATCAACCAGATTGTTACGGGCGACTTGATCTCCTTGTCTGAGCAGGAGCTTGTTGACTGTGACACTTCATACAACCAGGGGTGCAATGGAGGTCTGATGGACTATGCGTTTGAGTTCATCATCAACAATGGTGGAATCGACACGGAGTCTGATTACCCTTACAAGGGCACGGATGGCCGGTGTGATGCCAACAAGGTATTTTTCGCTTCATGGTTTCCCTTGATTTTCCAAATACCAGCGTCATTTTTTCTTACTGCCGATTTTGTGTGTTGGGTTCATTGCAGAAAAACACGAAGGTTGTTACTATCGACAGCTATGAAGATGTACCAGCGAACAGTGAGAAGAGTCTGCAGAAGGCAGTTGCAAACCAGCCCGTCAGTGTTGCTATTGAGGCTGGTGGCAGTGCATTTCAGCTCTACAGCTCGGTAATTGACACTAACGTTGCTGCTGGGTTCATTTGTGGACCATTTGGTTAAATTCAGAGATGAATTTGTGGAATCATCTAGTATTTGAGTATAAGTAGGTAGCGATTAGTTGATTTTATCTCCATGACCGTAAAGAAATAAAGACCATCCGCCTTAACAAGACATACACTACTGGCTAGTGAAGCCCCCAGCAAAGTAATCAGATGAATCCAGGCTCGACGCCGTAGATCACGGCGCCGAGCTCGACGCCGTGATCTACGGCGTCGAGCTGTCTGCCAGATCATCTGCCACGTCAAATAGGACCACGAAGCTTGACGCCGTGAGTTACGGCGTCGAGACGTGTAACCTCGACACCATGAATCATGGTGTCGACCCCAGGGTCCAAAGTTGAGTTTACTTCGCCCAAGGGTCTAAACGTGATTTTTTTTTCAAAAAAAGGACCAAATAGTAAAAAATTCGGTAGGACCAGGCTTCTCACGAACAGTTCAGTACGTGTAGGGCAAAAGTCCAATTGACCTCCTCCAACTATCGCTTCCTCCCTAAACAATAAAATCAGTTTTATAACCTTAATTTTTAAAGCCCTTTGTTTTCACATTCAATGGTTTTGATAGTAGTTTCTTTGATGTGGCACTATGTCACATGGGGTAAATCAGACCCGGTTCAAAGTTAAAAGAGTTAAATTAAACTAGAAATATTTTAAAAATATCAAAAAATCTTAAAAACTTTTTTAAACAATTATCAAAATATTTTAATATGGAAAAAGAATGCCATTAAAAATCCTAATTTTGGTTTAATCTCAGAAAATTCATAGAAAATCTTTACCTCAAAAAGTTATGAAACTAGTTTTACATTTTTTCTAAAATCATGCTCCATCCTACGGTGCCTAGCTTGAATTTATTTAAATCTTGGTGGACTCATTTTTGTGCTTATTTTCACTAAAAGCTCTTGTCATCTATTATAATTAGTATATGCTGATCATCCAACTGCGTAGAAGCGTTGGTGGAGCATCATTAGGGCTACGTATGTGTAGCATGGGGGCGCTATTTTCTTGCCCTAGATAATTTTTCAATGTAGCGTGTTAGTTTGCGTGGCTGCATGCACCCCACCGCACATACGGTCCTAACGACACTCCATTTGCTTTTCTACGTGATTAATTATAAAGATAAAGTGACCTTCTAATAGCAAATAAGCACCAAAATGAGTCCATCAATATTCAAAGAATTTCAATCTAGGCACCATAAAATAGAGCGTGATTTTAGAAAACAAACCTAAAACTAGTTTTAGAATTATTCGAGTTAAAATGTAACACCCAAATTTTAGAGATAACAAAATTGAAATAGTTTAGATAATAAATAATAGTCAATTTAAAATAATAATAAAATAAATTTGGTGTTGCATTCATGCTGTTGCACTTACTTTATTTTGTGGTGTGCATTTATTTTATTTTATTTTGCTTTGACTTAGAAAATTTCTATTTGAAATAAGTTTTGGAAAATAAATAGAAAAAAAGAAAGAAGAAGACAGTCCACTTACCTGGTAGATGCGGGCCGCTCTTCTTCTTGGCTTGGGGCCGATCGGCAGTAGCAGGCCGTCTCGGCAAAGCAGCCCAACCCGGCGTCTCGGCCCAGCTCGGCCCAGGATCCAGTAGCCGCCCCTCTCCTTCTTTCCCTGCCGCTGACCGGTGGGGTCAGTCGGTCAGTCGTCCTCAAGCTCCCGTATTCCTTCCGGACTTCGAACCGCACTCGGCCATGTCGGTCGGTTCCGTGGATTCCGGTCAAGACTAACCAAAATCGTTGATTTGGGTCTATAAATAGGACGCCTTGACCTTCTATTTTCCGTTTTTCATCTAAAACGTGATCTATACCGCCAAGAATCGAAGGTTTAGGGTTGAGTTCGGTTGAGGACGTCGGTCATCGGGGCGGGGTGCTTTCGGGTGGTTTGGAGGTCTATTTCGTCGCGCTGGTGAGCTCGTTGTCTTCTCCTCTCTCTCCCCATGCTCTTCTTTAGGTTTGTAGTGCTTTGAATCTTGGTTTTGGGTGAGCTCGGGTGCTTGGCAATGGCGCCGCCGTCCCCTTGTGGCCGCGCGGCGGGTTACGGGTAGAGGTAGCTTGTTTTGTCGCTTGGGTGAGTTCGCACGGAGAATCTAGCTCGTTTGGATCAAGTTTGGGCTTGAATGGTGGGCTCGGTGGGGAGAACCGTGACTTCCGGCCATGGTAGGGTCGCCGGCCATGGAGGGCCGCCGGCCGGCGTTGAGGGAGGAAACCGAGTTCATCTGGATTGAATCTGGGCCGTCCGATCGTGATTCAACGATCAAGATTAGAAGATACCCTTTCGATGGCAATCTTGTTAAAGAGCCCCTGTATTTCCTGGGAATCAACCTGCGGTCCCAAGGCGTAAAACTGAAATTCCGTTTTTGTATTTTGAAAGCGTATTTTCATCCGGTTAAATCAAAAATACGTTTTCAGCAATTTACAGTTTTGCCACTAGGATTGTTTTAGTCATAAAATCTTCGTTTTAACTCCGATTTGATCCGTTCAAATTGCGTTAGGTTCGTATTTGCGAACTCTACATGTTAGTGTAGTTTTACAGTTAGTTTTGATAATTTATTTTTCGAGTTTATAATTAAGTATTTATTTATCTATAGGAAATCTTAGAAAATTCATAACTTTTACGTTTTAACTCCGATTTTGGTGATCTTTGCGTCTGTGTGATCGTAGAAACGTGTAGAAGAGTTTTATAAACTTTTATTACTGTTTTGTTACTGTTGGTGTACTGTTCTAATTATATTTATTTGTTTGCTTCGTGTATGTTTGATTGGATGCATGTATGTTGTTGATTGATGATCGAGTATAGAAGGTGAGCAGTACTTGGACGATTCGGAGTATTACTTTGAGCCAAGTCAGCAGTATTGTTTGGAGAGCTTTGATCAAGGCAAGTATAACACAGGACTATCCTTGTTACCTATTCATCAAAATTATCATACATATGCATGTGCTTACCTTGACAACCTTAGAGATTATAACTTAGTGATTGTTATCTTGATTCCTTGTCAACCTTGGGAATGCATATGGGTAGCTATGGCTAGTGCTTAAACTAAGAACAATGATCTTGCAATATGATTAATGGATCAAGCAATCAATCTTTAAGATGGTTTAATTTTTGTTAAAAGGGGGCTAGAGCCTGTGTGTTATTTTTGGTGCTCTAGTTACTCTCCGTAAGGACTTATCTGTACGTGATCATCCAGGATAGACAGTACAGCTGTGAGGGCTATATGGCTCTGGCTTTAGTTGTTCAAGAGACCTTTTCTAGCTTGTTAGTGGTTACCTTAAATGGCGTAAGAATGGCTTGCCACGTTGGGTGTAGTGCGAGCCCCTGGCCTAGTGTGTATAGGCTGCGGTTGTTGTGCCACAGGGAAGGGGGGTTCTACATCTGCCTGCCGAGTGAATCTAATGGCTCTAACTTGTTAGACGAACTCTTGAGTGGCTTTATATGGTTTTTGGGTGTTTGGGCTTGATCTCCCCACTCATTTGAAAATCATGACTCACAGTGAAAGTGTACACCTCTGCGCAGAGTTAAAAACTGGTATACTAGCCGTGCTCACGGATACGAGCGGCCTTGGAACATCTACAGATAGATGATCACCATTGTTATACTATGTTTAATTATTGTTGATTAATATTATGCTCTTGTTAATGTTATTCGTTATCATTATTGCAATTGATCATTGGTTCTTTAATGGGAAGTGGTTTATCTTGATGCTACTCAAATGAAAGTTATAAGATTAAAAGCTAACTGCAGTTAAACAGTGTCTAGCCATTTGAGCCTCATGAACCCTGTGTTATATTTGTTGAGTTCAACCTGGACTCACTCTTGCTATTTCCACCATAACAGATGAAGATTATGATGAGGATTATCGTAATGAGTACTAGTCTTGGTGTCAACCAGTCAACCGTGTCCCTGTGTGGAGTTTCCGCTGGAGATTATTACTAGATATTATTATTTATCGTTCAAGACTATGTTTTAAATATTTATTCGCTATGTAATAAGCACTGTGATGATACTATGTAATTTGTCTGCTTATGTGTGCGATCATGACCTGGGGCGCACATGAGTACTTTATGCATCCTATTTTTGTCCTTAAAAATGGGTGTGACAGATTGGTATCAGAGCCGTGTTGACTGTAGGACGCAAGCCTAGTTAGAATGGTCGTTGATAGCATCCACATTTCACTTAATTCATGCTTCCTCTTTTCACCTTGTTAATTACTAAAGTTTTATGCTTCCTCTACTCTATTCTATTGCGAAACTACATTGATTCTATCTAATCTATGTCTAAATCTTGTAGATGCCTCCTCATCCCCGTCTGTCAGCTGCACAATATGTTGCTCGTTTCAAACCCCAGGAGCCAAAGGAAGAGGGTAATCAAGAGCTATCTGATGCTGAATCAAGAGTTGGTGATACACCTATGGAGGATGTAGTTATGGGGTGGACTACGAAGTTTCATATCATGGTCCCTAAGGCTGATGCTTTCTTCCATGATATGTTGACAAGAACCTTGGACAACTACTACTACGACTGGGAAGCTACTTTAGAGTATCGCAGTGCAGAGTATAGTCATCCATGGATGGATTCCTATTGGGAAACGGAGTTATGGGTCAAGAAAAGGGATCCTACCACTAAGGAGCCTAAGGTGGAGTCAAAGTTTATTACCCGAGTGAGCCGGGCAACCGTGGAGACAAGCATGGAGGATGTCGCTTTCAATGCATTTGTTTACTACCATGGTCTACGCTCGGACAAGACGCTAAAGGGTGCACTTCGGCACTTTCCTTGTTTCTTGCATGACAAGGGAATTTGGACCGTGCCACTTGCTGATGATTCCTCCTTGACTTTACAAGCTACGGTGGCATTAGCTCGTGAATTGGCTCTTCATGAGGTGGACCTGAAGGATGAGTTGCTGAAGGAAAAAGAACTTAAGGAGCAAGCTTACAAGGAGATTGACCAATTAAGGGTGGAGTTAGGTCGTCCTAAGATTTATGAGAAGCTTAATTAGGAAATAGGAAAAACCCCTATGTAATAAGAACGATAGTAGTTGCGAGTTAATTTTAAGTTTGGATGGTTTTAAGAGTCAGTTTGTGGTGTGAACAATTGTGTGATTGATGGATTGTTATTATGATAATGTGTGATTTGGATCTTTGTAATGTGTGCTGGAGTTTTGTAGACATGCCTACAAATTCCATGGTTAAGAATATTAAGTTTGATCAAGATATATTAGTGAATATGAGGTTAAATTAGTTCTGTCATTTGCTGATTTTTGGATCAGTCTGGGGTGTTTTAGAAATAACTTAAAATCCGTTCATGGGAAAGTTAAGAAATTTTACTGGGAATAATTAGACTTCTATATCTTTCCAATCCCACAAGAATCACCTTAATATCTATTATGAGTTAAGAGATATACCTGTTTCAAATTGGAGTTACTGCACAGTCTGGAATTCGGGAACAGTTTCTGTTAAGTTCAGTTTTTGACCAATTTATTGATAGAATCAGAAAAAGTGTTGTGAATACGAGTTGTAGGTAATTTTATAAGCTTTCCAACCATGTAAAGATCATCTGATTTGGACGTCTGTAGCTCGAGATATGACAGTTTTACTGAGTTGCTGAAATTGGAGTTTGCCCAGAAAATCAGATTTTGTTTGTCTATTGTATACATCATCTTGGATCGTACTGAATTTCATCTTCTGTATTTTGGAAACAGATGTCAGGCAGAGGTCGTGGCAGAGGTCGTGGGGGTGCTAATCCACCCGTTACTATGGAGGAACTCATGCAAACTCAGAATCAGCTGATGCAGATGTTTATGCAGCATATGCAGAACAATCCCCCTGTTGGAGGACCACCACCTGTTCAAGTAAGGGATAAGCGTGGAGAATTTTTGAAGGGACGCCCTCCAGTGTTTTCTCATGCTGCTGATCCTTTAGAAGCAGATGATTGGGTGAGGGCAGTGGAGAAACAGCTGAATATAGCCCAATGCAATGATATGGAGAAGGTGTTGTATGCATCTGGTCAGTTACAAGGGACAGCTCAGACTTGGTGGGAGTCGTACCAAGCTGCACGCCCTGACAATGCTCCTCCTATCACTTGGAATGAGTTTGTTAGAGATTTTCGAGCTCGTCATATTCCTGAAGGTATAATTGAGCTGAAGCAGGAAGAATTCAGAAACCTGAGGATGGGACAGATGAGTGTGAGTGAATATCATGACAGGTTTACCCAGTTGGCTCGCTATGCTCCCAATGAAGTTAGGGAAGATGCAGACAGGCAGCGTCTTTTCTTGAAGGGAATTTATTATGATCTTCGCTTGCAACTGAAGGGGAATAACTATGCTAGTTTTCAAGAGCTGGTGAACAAAGCTATTGTGCTTGATAATGAGCGTAGGGAGATGGATAGAAAAAGAAAGATGAAGGTGCAAGGCTCAGGAAGCAACAACCGTCAACGCACAAATTCTCAGCATGGCTTTCATCAGAAGTTTCAGGGACCGGTTAGCCAGTGGAATCGCAATTCAAATCAGAGGTGGTCCCAAAATTGGCAAAACAATCAGTCGCAGCAGCGTTCATCATATCCACAGCGTCAACAGTATCAGCAGACTGGGCAACAGACTCCTCGCACTGGAAATCCCAATGCTACCCCCATAAAGAATAGTACTCCCAGCACTCCTATTAGATGCTTTGTCTGTGGTAAAGAGGGCCATTTGTCTTATAATTGTCCTGAGAAGCAGAACCAACAGACTCCTCAGAGCCAGAAGAGCAACCAGAGGCAATCGGGGACTGGAAGGGTGAATCACGTGTCTTCTGATACAGCTCATGATGCACCAGAAGTTATGATTGGTACGTTCAATGTACACTCCACTCCCGCAACTGTTCTTTTTGACTCTGGAGCATCTCATACATTCATATCCAATATTTTCGTTAAAATGCATAGTATACCCATGCTAGCTATGAAAGAACCTCTCTTAGTAAATTCACCTGGAGGTACCATGCAAACCAGTAATCGTTGTCTTCCAATTAGTATGGTATTAAGGGGGGTAGAGTTTAAGATAACTCCTATAGTGTTGCGAACATCTGGGATTGATGTGATATTGGGTATGGACTGGATGAAGCAAAATCAGGCAGAGATTCAGTGTCAGCAGAAAGTGGTAGTTGTGACTACGCCTAATGGAGATAAAATCAATGTGGATGTAGCAATGCAGAAGCAACCAACCGCGGTGGTGAATCAGATTGAAGATACTATTAAGGAGAATTCAGTGATTGAGGAATTTTCGGATGTCTTCCCTGATGAATTGCCAGGTATGCCACCTGACCGAGACATTGAATTTCTTATTGAATTATTACCTGGAACTGCACCTATAGCCAAACGACCATATAGGATGGGAGTAGATGAATTAGAAGAACTTAAGAAACAAATTAAAGAATTACAAGAAAAAGGTTTTATTCGACCTAGTTCATCACCTTGGGGAGCACCAGTCATTTTTGTTGATAAGAAGGATGGTGGTCAGAGGATGTGTGTTGATTATCGGTCACTAAATGAAGTAACTATCAAGAATAAGTATCCTTTGCCCCGGATTGATGACTTGTTTGATCAGTTGAGAGGTGCTTGTGTGTTTTCTAAGATTGATTTACGTTCTGGATATCATCAGTTGAAGATTCGTGCCTCTGATATTCCAAAGACAGCTTTTACTACAAGGTATGGATTGTATGAGTATACTGTTATGTCGTTTGGATTGACCAATGCACCTGCATACTTTATGTACATGATGAATAAGGTGTTCATGGAATATTTGGATAAGTTTGTGGTAGTGTTTATTGATGATATACTGGTATTTTCCAAGACAGAGGTAGAGCATGCTGAACATTTGAGATTGGTATTGCAGAAGCTTAGAGAGCATAAACTGTATGCGAAGCGAAGTAAATGTGAGTTTTGGTTGAAGGAAGTTTCTTTTCTTGGTCATATTGTTTCTAATGGAGGTATATCAGTGGATCCAGGCAAGGTGAAGGATGTACTGAATTGGAAACCACCTACAGATGTTAGCGAGATTCGCAGTTTCTTGGGTTTAGCTGGATATTACAGACGATTCATTGAAGGGTTTTCTAAACTTGCTAAACCTATGACATCTCTGTTAGAAAAGAATGCCAAATTTGTGTGGTCTGATAAATGTCAAGCTAGTTTTGAGGAATTGAAGAAGAGGTTGACTACAGCGCCTGTTTTGGTTTTACCAGATTTGAGTAAGAAGTTTTCCATTTATTGTGATGCTTCTCGTCAAGGTTTGGGATGTGTTCTTATGCAAGAAGGCAGAGTTGTGGCTTATGCCTCTAGACAGTTGAGAAAGCATGAGTTGAATTATCCTACACATGATTTGGAGTTAGCAGCTGTTGTTCATGCTTTAAAGATTTGGAGACATTATTTGATTGGACATAAGAGTGACATATACACTGATCATAAGAGTTTGAAGTATATTTTCACTCAGTCAGATCTGAATTTGAGGCAACGCAGATGGTTAGAGTTGATTAAGGATTATGATATTGAGATACACTATCATCCTGGTAAGGCTAATGTAGTAGCTGATGCTCTTAGTAGGAAGAGTTATGCCAATGAGATAAGAACCTTGTCTTTGACTAGTGAGTTATGTGCTGAATTTGAATATTTGAACTTGGGAATTGTTACTAATACAATGGAATTAGTGATAGAGCCTACTTTAGAGCAAGAGATCTATAAGGGTCAATTGAAGGATGAGAAACTAAAGAAGATAGCGGAGGATATAGTGATTGGTAAGTCACCAGGCTTTAGAATGGATGATAATGGAATTTTGTGGTTTGGAAAGAGGCTGTGTGTACCTGAGGATCAAGCTATTAGACAGGCAATTCTTCGTGAAGCTCATGAGTCAGCTTATTCTATTCATCCTGGTAGTACTAAGATGTATTTGGATCTTAAACAGAAATATTGGTGGGTTGGGTTAAAGCGAGATGTGGCTGAGTATGTGGCATTGTGTGATACTTGTCAGAGGGTGAAAGCAGAGCATCAGAGACCTGCTGGATTGTTGCAACCAATGAAAATCCCTGAATGGAAGTGGGAGGAAGTTGGTATGGACTTTATAGTAGGGTTACCGCGTACTCAGAGAGGTTATGATTCTATTTGGGTGATAGTGGATAGGTTGACTAAAGTTGCTCATTTTATACCAGTCAAGACTAAATACACGGGAGCACAATTAGCTACCTTGTATATGGAAAGAATAGTATGTTTGCATGGAGTACCAAAGAAGATTGTGTCTGATCGAGGTACGCAGTTTACATCGCACTTTTGGCAAGCTGTGCATGAATCTTTAGGAACTAAGTTGAATTTTAGTACAGCATATCATCCACAGACAGATGGACAAACTGAAAGGACCAACCAGGTATTAGAGGATATGTTGAGAGCCTGTGCATTGCAATATGGAACTAGTTGGGATAAGAGTTTGCCTTATGCAGAATTTTCTTACAATAATAGTTATCAACAGAGTCTTAAGATGGCACCATTTGAAGCTTTGTATGGACGTAAGTGTAGAACTCCCTTGTTTTGGGATCAGACAGGTGAATCTCAGGTGTTTGGTACAGATGTTCTTAGAAACGCAGAAGATCAAGTAAGAGTGATTCGTGAGAATTTGAGAGTGGCACAGTCTCATCAGAAGAGTTATGCTGATAATAGGAGAAGAGATTTAGTTTTTGAAGTAGGTGATTATGTTTATTTGAAGGTGTCACCTATGAGAAGTGTGAAGAGATTTAACATGAAAGGTAAACTAGCACCAAGGTATGTTGGACCATTTAAAGTTATTGCTAGACGTGGGGAAGTTGCTTACCAATTAGAGTTGCCTGAGAATTTATCTGGGGTGCATGATGTGTTTCATGTTTCACAACTTAAGAAGTGTTTGAGGGTGCCTGAGGAACAGATACCTTTAGAAGAGTTGACTGTTAAGGAGGATCTTACATATGAAGAGATTCCGATTAAGATTTTGGAGACTGCGGAGCGAGTTACTAGAAGTCGGGTTATTAAGATGTGTAAAGTACAGTGGAATCGATATTCAGAGGCAGAGGCAACTTGGGAAAGAGAGGATGAATTGAGGAAATCATATCCGCAGTTGTTTGAGTAAGCAATCCAATCTCGAGGACAAGATTTTTTTAAGGGGGGTAGAATTTGTAACACCCAAATTTTAGAGATAACAAAATTGAAATAGTTTAGATAATAAATAATAGTCAATTTAAAATAATAATAAAATAAATTTGGTGTTGCATTCATGCTGTTGCACTTACTTTATTTTGTGGTGTGCATTTATTTTATTTTATTTTGCTTTGACTTAGAAAATTTCTATTTGAAATAAGTTTTGGAAAATAAATAGAAAAAAAGAAAGAAGAAGACAGTCCACTTACCTGGTAGATGCGGGCCGCTCTTCTTCTTGGCTTGGGGCCGATCGGCAGTAGCAGGCCGTCTCGGCAAAGCAGCCCAACCCGGCGTCTCGGCCCAGCTCGGCCCAGGATCCAGTAGCTGCCCCTCTCCTTCTTTCCCTGCCGCTGACCGGTGGGGTCAGTCGGTCAGTCGTCCTCAAGCTCCCGTATTCCTTCCGGACTTCGAACCGCACTCGGCCATGTCGGTCGGTTCCGTGGATTCCGGTCAAGACTAACCAAAATCGTTGATTTGGGTCTATAAATAGGACGCCTTGACCTTCTATTTTCCGTTTTTCATCTAAAACGTGATCTATACCGCCAAGAATCGAAGGTTTAGGGTTGAGTTCGGTTGAGGACGTCGGTCATCGGGGCGGGGTGCTTTCGGGTGGTTTGGAGGTCTATTTCGTCGCGCTGGTGAGCTCGTTGTCTTCTCCTCTCTCTCCCCATGCTCTTCTTTAGGTTTGTAGTGCTTTGAATCTTGGTTTTGGGTGAGCTCGGGTGCTTGGCAATGGCGCCGCCGTCCCCTTGTGGCCGCGCGGCGGGTTACGGGTAGAGGTAGCTTGTTTTGTCGCTTGGGTGAGTTCGCACGGAGAATCTAGCTCGTTTGGATCAAGTTTGGGCTTGAATGGTGGGCTCGGTGGGGAGAACCGTGACTTCCGGCCATGGTAGGGTCGCCGGCCATGGAGGGCCGCCGGCCGGCGTTGAGGGAGGAAACCGAGTTCATCTGGATTGAATCTGGGCCGTCCGATCGTGATTCAACGATCAAGATTAGAAGATACCCTTTCGATGGCAATCTTGTTAAAGAGCCCCTGTATTTCCTGGGAATCAACCTGCGGTCCCAAGGCGTAAAACTGAAATTCCGTTTTTGTATTTTGAAAGCGTATTTTCATCCGGTTAAATCAAAAATACGTTTTCAGCAATTTACAGTTTTGCCACTAGGATTGTTTTAGTCATAAAATCTTCGTTTTAACTCCGATTTGATCCGTTCAAATTGCGTTAGGTTCGTATTTGCGAACTCTACATGTTAGTGTAGTTTTACAGTTAGTTTTGATAATTTATTTTTCGAGTTTATAATTAAGTATTTATTTATCTATAGGAAATCTTAGAAAATTCATAACTTTTACGTTTTAACTCCGATTTTGGTGATCTTTGCGTCTGTGTGATCGTAGAAACGTGTAGAAGAGTTTTATAAACTTTTATTACTGTTTTGTTACTGTTGGTGTACTGTTCTAATTATATTTATTTGTTTGCTTCGTGTATGTTTGATTGGATGCATGTATGTTGTTGATTGATGATCGAGTATAGAAGGTGAGCAGTACTTGGACGATTCGGAGTATTACTTTGAGCCAAGTCAGCAGTATTGTTTGGAGAGCTTTGATCAAGGCAAGTATAACACAGGACTATCCTTGTTACCTATTCATCAAAATTATCATACATATGCATGTGCTTACCTTGACAACCTTAGAGATTATAACTTAGTGATTGTTATCTTGATTCCTTGTCAACCTTGGGAATGCATATGGGTAGCTATGGCTAGTGCTTAAACTAAGAACAATGATCTTGCAATATGATTAATGGATCAAGCAATCAATCTTTAAGATGGTTTAATTTTTGTTAAAAGGGGGCTAGAGCCTGTGTGTTATTTTTGGTGCTCTAGTTACTCTCCGTAAGGACTTATCTGTACGTGATCATCCGGGATAGACAGTACAGCTGTGAGGGCTATATGGCTCTGGCTTTAGTTGTTCAAGAGACCTTTTCTAGCTTGTTAGTGGTTACCTTAAATGGCGTAAGAATGGCTTGCCACGTTGGGTGTAGTGCGAGCCCCTGGCCTAGTGTGTATAGGCTGCGGTTGTTGTGCCACAGGGAAGGGGGGTTCTACATCTGCCTGCCGAGTGAATCTAATGGCTCTAACTTGTTAGACGAACTCTTGAGTGGCTTTATATGGTTTTTGGTGTTTGGGCTTGATCTCCCCACTCATTTGAAAATCATGACTCACAGTGAAAGTGTACACCTCTGCGCAGAGTTAAAAACTGGTATACTAGCCGTGCTCACGGATACGAGCGGTCTTGGAACATCTACAGATAGATGATCACCATTGTTATACTATGTTTAATTATTGTTGATTAATATTATGCTCTTGTTAATGTTATTCGTTATCATTATTGCAATTGATCATTGGTTCTTTAATGGGAAGTGGTTTATCTTGATGCTACTCAAATGAAAGTTATAAGATTAAAAGCTAACTGCAGTTAAACAGTGTCTAGCCATTTGAGCCTCATGAACCCTGTGTTATATTTGTTGAGTTCGACATGGACTCACTCTTGCTATTTCCACCATAACAGATGAAGATTATGATGAGGATTATCGTAATGAGTACTAGTCTTGGTGTCAACCAGTCAACCGTGTCCCTGTGTGGAGTTTCCGCTGGAGATTATTACTAGATATTACTATTTATCGTTCAAGACTATGTTTTAAATATTTATTCGCTATGTAATAAGCATTGTGATGATACTATGTAATTTGTCTGCTTATGTGTGCGATCATGACCTGGGGCGCACATGAGTACTTTATGCATCCTATTTTTGTCCTTAAAAATGGGTGTGACATAAAACAAATTTTCTAATATTAAACCGGATTTTAGGATTTTTAATTTCATTATTTTTCCATTAAAAATATTTGGATTTTTTTAATTTTATATATTATTTTGAGAAATGTAGTCCAATTTACCTCCTGGATTTTCAACTTGATCTGATTTACCTCCTCTAACATGGTGTCACATCAGCAAAACCAATTAGAAAACCGTCAAAAGTGTAAAAAACAAATGGTTTTAAAAGTCGAAGGAGGTTAAAAACTAGTTTTACAGTTCAGAGAGAAAAATCGGACAACCACGATAGTTTAGAAAGGTAAATTGAACTTTTTCCTACATGAAAACGTTTTGAGCATTTGGTTTTACTGCAGGAGTAAATCAGTTCCCAATTATGTAGCCGTGAGCCCACAAGGACGGATTGGGGAAGCTTTGTACGGCATGTCGTCTCAGAACCTTGGTCAGCAGTCTGTGTCCGTTCATGCCCAGGGTTGAGCAAGCTGCAGGCCTGCCCTGGGGGCACGGGATAATCATGAGCATTGAGCATGCCTTGTCTGATTTTGTACAAGCGAGTGGGGTAAAAGTTTGAACGGGACATGCATTGTCTTCTGCCCTGACGGCAGCACGACCGATCGATACAATATTGTGCATTTCGATCCTATATGTAAGATCATCGTTGTGCTGTACTTTACCACGTTATATGCTAGTAACAGCTTATGGGTGTTTGGATGGACTAAACTAAACCTTAGTCAATGTTTTCGATGCCAATAGAAGGCCTAAACATAAATTAATCATGATCTAGCAAAAATAAATAGAGGCTAATTGATAAGTAACTTATTAGAAAAAAAGAAAATTTTAATTAGTTCATGTTTAGCCTATTATCCAATGATGGATTAAACTTTAGCCACTGATCCAAACAAACTGTTAATACTCCTTGCGCTATAATCTTGAGATAACTAGCTGAACAACCTTTTTCATTTCATATATGTCCATGAACATACCTAAGTTTACGTTCAAAACAAATGAAGATATCTAAGCTAAAATAGTAACAGGGTTTGCAGAAATGTCCTTATTTGTCTTTTAAAACGAAATGTCCTTATTTATCTTTTAAAACAATGACCTAACATGCATCGAGTTTGGGTTTGTAAATTCAAAATGTAACTTTGAAAGATGACATCACATAGATGGTTACAGGTCGTTTGCTATCATGTTTGCACTTTCGGGACACAATATCTCAAGAGCAGACATATATGTATTTCCTCCATTTGAAATTATACATTGTTCTAGTTTTCTAGATACATAACTTTTGCTATATGTATAAACATAATATATATTTAGGTATTTTAGTTGAGTCATTTTTTTTTCTTCTGTTGAGTTGAGCACGGCTGGCGTCGTTTGGAATGCGTCGCATGTGTATATCAGCCTCATCGACGCTCACATCTCGTGGCCATGGGGTGGGGTGATAGAATCAGGGCAGGGGTGAGCGGGATGCCGGGAACGAGGACTACGTCTCCTTTGTACTCCATCGTGTTCAATCGCGCGCGTGTGCTGTGTTCTTGCTCGGAGCCATGACTGACCCGGACCGGAATGCCACGGATGTTTGCGCTGATGATTCCATTCCTTGATGGAGCTGTATTTTCAACCAAACATATGCCTGTCAGCCTGTGGAAACGGATCGATGCATAGTTGCATACGCAGAAGCAGAAGCAGCTGCACTATCACTATAACTACGTCCCTGCACAAATAAACCTGGCACGGCATCGGCATTGCATCCTTCCTGTGATTATATATTTGGTGATGTACTGGGCCGGGTAGCTCTGTGCGTGTAACATCCTAAAATTTTGAAAAGAAGAAAAATAGGAGAATTATGATTTTTATATATTTTTGTGAGCATGCAAATTTAGAATGATAATAATTTTTATAAATTTAAAATCAAATATAAGGGTAGAAACATGATTGAGCATTCATGCTGCTGCATTTGAAATTTTGTATTGAGTGGTTTAAATCAAATTCAAAATAGATTTAAAAATCTTTTGAAAAATGGCTTTGAAAAATTAGAAAAAGAAAAAGAAAAGGAATTCTTCTTCTCCTTTCTGTTTTCGGCCCGCAGCCCGTCACCTCGGCCTGCCCTCCCCGCGCGCGGCCCGCCTTCCCCTACTCCCTGCTTCACTTCGTGGGCCGAGCCCAGCCACGGCCGCCGGCCCAACTCGCGCACGCGCTGTCTTCGCCTGCTCCCGTGTCACTGACACCGCGGGTCCACCTGTCAGGTGTCTTCTTCCTCAAGCCGCCGCCGGATCTCCCTTTCCAAGTTTGCCGACGCTGAATCCATCTCCAAATCTTCCTCCTTCCTTACTTAGAGCACCTTCGGACTATAAAACCGAGGGTGCCGCGCCCAGCCGCCTCCATCCCATCCTTTTTCAGCAACAGCCGAGCTCTCGAGACAACACCGCGAGCCCGGAGCTTCATCTCGCCTCCACCGTCCGCCTCTTCGAGCCAAGCTTCGCCCTCGGCCGCCATACGGTCTCTATCTTGTGCGGGGTGAGTTCACCGTGTTCCGCGCTACCTCCCGGTGCTTCCCATCCGTTGAATGATGCCCGAACGCGAGGTATTGCGTTTTCCGGCCATGGCGCCGCCGCGCGAGTCGCCGTCGTGGTGAAGTCCGGCCGAAGCGCCGCCGGCCGTTCTCTCTCCTCCCCCGATTAGATCTAGGCCGTTCGTTTTGAATCCGACGATCGAAAATCAAAGATACCCGTTCGGCTGTAACATTTGCTAAAGAGTCCCTGTAAGATTTAAATTATAAACCCGCAGTCCAAAACGTAATAACCCGTGTTCGTTTTGATCTTTTGAAAGCGTATTTCGTCTCGGTAATTGAAAATTATGTTTTCTGATATTTACAGTTTTGCCACTAAACTTGTTTTAGTCGTAGAATCTCCGTTTTAACTCCGATTTGACCCATTTAAATTGCGTTAGATTCATATTTGCGAGCTCTACATGATGATAGAACTGTACAGTGGGTTTGAGTTAATTTATTTTCGAGTTTATATTAAAGTATTTATTTTTCTATAGGAAATCTTCGTAAATTCATAACTTCGTCGTTTTAGCTCCGTTTTTCGTGATCTTCGCGTCTGTGTGATCCTAGCGAGTTGTAGATTCGTTTTAAAGACTTTTTATGTTATTTTCTTACTGATGGTGTACTGTTCTAATTATAGTCTTGTTTGTTTATGCATGATTGCCTCTGGATGTGTGTTGTTGCTGTTGTTGATCGAGTATAGACGGTGAGCAAT
The DNA here is from genome assembly GCA_038087645.1 of Saccharum hybrid cultivar R570. NCBI lineage: Eukaryota > Viridiplantae > Streptophyta > Magnoliopsida > Poales > Poaceae > Saccharum > Saccharum hybrid cultivar. The sequence goes on from JAQSUU010000198.1 coordinate 8,945,537, forward strand.
TCGTTGGAGATCAAGAGCCTTTCTACGAGCAAGATCTTCAGGACCAGTTTGAGCAATGCAAGTATAGCATGGGATTATCCTTGTTGTCCTAATCACATTATGCAAATAATATCATTATGCATCTATTCCCTTGTTAAGGATGACTTAGTGATTGATCCTACACCTTGATACCTATTATATTGCATTGAGTAGTATGGCTAGTGCTTAAACATGGAGTATGATCATGTAAATTGATTAATGGAATATGCAACAAACATTAAAAGATGATTTTGATTAATGTTTAAAGGGGATTAGAGCATGGGGGTTACTTTTGATGCTCTAATTACTCTCCATAAGGAATCATCTGTAAGCGAACATCCGGGACTTACAGTACAACTGTGAGGGCTATATGGCTCTGACTTTAGTCAAGTATGAGGACCTTTTCTAGCTTGTTAGTGGTAACCTTTTTGGCGTAAGAATGGCTTGACGAATCGGGTATAGTGCGGCCTCTGTTCTTATGTGTATAGGCTGCGTGTCATTGTACCATTTGGAAGGGAGGCTCTACATCTGTTTGCCGAGTGAATCTAATGGCCCTAACTTGTTAGACGAACCTTCGAAAGACTTCATAGTGTTTCCCTGCCTGCTCACCTTGGTAGTGTTTGGGAGTAATTAACCCGGGCATATGGGCAACACGACTCACAGTGAAAGTGTACAACCTCTGTAGAGTGTAAAACTGTTATAACAGCCGTGCTCACGGTCACGAGTGGCCTTGGACCCTTATGAAATAGTTGATAATTATTAATGGTTATGTTTTTGCTATTCATCAATCATTTCACATGGATCATATGTTTATTGTTTACATTGAGACATCTTGATGCTATTGATATGCTAAAATTATGCTAACTAAAAGCTACATGCTGATAAACCAATGTTATGCCTTTGAGCCTCATGAACCCCATGTTACACTTGTTGAGTACAAGATGTACTTACGCTTGTTTATTTTTCTTACTTGGATAAAAATCCCGGATGGGTAACTGATGGTGCTAATAGTGACTACTACGTCTACTTCTCTGAAGATTACTAGACTTGCAGTCAACTAGTCAATGTGCCTGTGATTGGAGCTACCACGAGAGTTTATTAATTTTTACTTCCGCTACATTTGTGTTAAGACTATGTGTTAAATATCGTGATGTAATAACATTTGTATGATACTTCTGTTATAATTTGTTAACTTATGTGTGATTGATCTCTGGGCACACATAAGAGTATACATTCCATTTGGTCTTTAAATGGGTGTGACAGTGCGTTTCGCTTAAATTTGGCTACTGCTGATGCTTATGCTAATTTGTTATGAGAGGAAAACACTGTTCGTTTGCTGGTTTGCTGAAAATACTGCTGCAACAGTGGTGCAGAATAGGGTGGGCCTGTAACTTTGTATGGACAGAAATGGTTGCATTCCCAAATGCATGTATGAATGAACTAACTACTCTGTAACAAATAGTTTTGCAGCACGCACTCAATCAAGCACTCAAGTTATCTCTTAAATTGTCTAGTCCTTTATTAGTTCAAAAAATGCCTACTAGTTCTTTGTTACAGAGCCAGTAATTCATAGATGTTGAGCACTGACATGACGTTTACATGTCCTGTGTTGTCGGCTGAGTGCAGAGGGCTCGACATGTTTCTTTCGTGTGAGATCAGCTGTGACCAGTGGGCAGGCCACTGCAATTTACTGCTGTCGTGCAAACTGCAAACACATACGTACAGTACACCTAGTGAGCTGTGATGCATGTTTCATTATTTGCTGCAAACTGCAAACACATACGTACAGTACACCTAGTGGAAATAAATGTGAATATGGAATGGGACATCCCCACGAATTTAGCCATAAAGGTTTAATTTTCGAAATTACATTCAGGAATCACCCAGTCAGGACATTGTTAACTGTTCAAATAGACCTCATAGTTTAATTAGTTCAAGCATGCCAGATGATCCTTAAAATAATCCATGACTAGACAGAGTTGAGAAAAACCAAATCAAACGGTTATATATATAGCGATTCCACACTCCACAGGTAGTGGTGTGCACTCAAGTGCAGCTAGCCAAGCCTTGCTATAGTGGGATATCCCATCTCCATGCTGTGTCACCACCCTTAAAAGCCTGCAGACATTCGCAGCAAACTAGTGTGGTGAAGAGGGGAGCAATGGAGATCAAGGTCGACGAAGAGGCGGCAGAGGCAGTGGCACCGGCGCCATCACGGTTCAGGAGGATATGTGTCTTCTGTGGCAGCAGCCATGGTAAGAAGAGGAGCTACCAGGATGCTGCCATTGAGCTTGGCAAGGAGCTGGTAAATTCTGTGCTGCTTCTTCTTTTCTTTAATTCCTTGATTTTTTTTGGTGCTTTAACCTTTTATTTGTTTGGTCAACTAGATAGCTAGACATTACTGTCATTTTAATCATAACATGCCTTTAATCTTACTTGAAGTTTACCCTCTTGTTTTGACCACCAAAGCATCAACTACACCATGGTGATGCAGTGATGCTTTTCCATGAGAATTATTTTCAGTGAAGGAGTTTAATAGGCTTCACAGTAGTATATCTTTGCATGGATGCATGTTACTGTACTTACACAATCTTCAACTTCCTTAGTTCCACAGTGAAACAACTAAACACTGCATACATTTGACAAATTATGGCCTATATGTGTCATCGCTTTTGGTTTCCCATCTCTTAAGATGTATAACATGGCAAACTCTAGACCTTAGAGGTTTTCCAGCAACCATAATTTTGTGTATTTGATAATTTTTTTTCCTGGTCTATTTAGGTGGCAAGAAACATTGATCTAGTGTATGGAGGAGGGAGTGTAGGATTGATGGGTTCGGTCTCTCAAGCAGTGTACAATGGAGGAAGGCATGTCATTGGGTATGTAACATAACAATAGTTCTTTAGCACATTTGCACTATCAAATTGATAGTGCGTGAAAAGAAGAACAGCTTAGAAATTGATGAAACAGGCTCGTGTCAGAAAGTGTTGGATTGATCATGTCTGCCTAAGATCATAAAATTTACATTTTGTCATCTTGTTGTCCCTCTATGCAGGGTGATTCCCAAGACTCTTATGCCTAGAGAGGTACCCATAATCTTCCTACTTAGCATTAGTCTATAATTGTTTCTTGTCGCATGCCATGATTACCTCGGACACAGCGATATTGCTTCAAAATTTAGCAATCAAAGTTTCAAATTGTCATGGTACGCACATGGAATTTTTCATAAAGGGGGATGAAGATGCAATTCCTTATTCCTATTTACTTGATATAAATATGAGTATCATAATAAACCCGATGCTCATCTTTAAGTACAGAAGTGAATCACCATGGGTTCATGTTTATCTTCAGAAATATTTTATTAGGGTGTGCATTTAATAAGAAGAGTAAAGAAGGAAAAATACATGATACTGCCTTTAGATCCTTCTCGCTTGTCTTTCTTGCTAGTGGGAAAGGAAAAGGCAGGCATATGATGAAAGATCAGGAGAAATGCTCACTGAAATTGTGTTCCCCACATGATCGATCAAATCTTGCTGATCTTGACCGCAATCTCTCCAACAAATGCTGGCTCAGTTAAACAATGAAAAAGCCCATCACATTTCCTCCTATCCCAACACCAGCACCATAATTGCCTCCCCTGAACATGTGTCCTCTGATTAAAAAAAACTGGTAATGTAAAACAGTCAAGTCATCCTCCATTTCTTTCTCCATCTCCAGAAAGTTGGTCCCCTTTAGCTCAAGCAAAAAAGCCTGTGCCAGCTAGTAAAATATGATGCTTGTTCTTGCGCGTGTGATGGTTACAGATATCAGGTGAGACGGTGGGGGAGGTGAAAGCAGTGGCTGGTATGCACCAGAGGAAAGCTGAGATGGCCAGGCAGTCCGATGCTTTTATAGCATTACCTGGTGAGTGTGCGTGTCACCTGAGAAAAGGAAAGTGATGAATCGGTAGTTGTGACTGGTAAATTTGGTTGTCACTTTCTTCAGCTTTTGCAATGATCGACTGGTAGTGGAAGTGTGAGTGAAAGTTCAGAGTGCATGCTTTGTCTCTGACGAGGCTATCTGCTCCAAAAATTGAAACTTTGTTTCCCTGCACAAGCACAATGACTAAGTGAGAATTGAAATTAGAAGAAATGAAGTTCCAAGACCAAGCCATGCGATTCAGAATTAGGAATCTGTGATCTTGAAAACATAAAGTAAATTCAACATTTAGGATCAAGTTAACTATACAAAATTTGCTCATGTCCTACTTGTTTTAGTATTTACCACCGTATACTCAAGGAGATCTTCAATTGCGGAGCTTTTCCTTGTAGGGGGGTATGGGACACTTGAAGAGCTGCTGGAAGCGATTGCATGGGCTCAACTTGGCATTCATGACAAACCGGTACCACACCGTTCATCCTTTTTGCGGCAATTCATAAACTCTTTGCTGGGACGACCTACAACGTATCTGCTATTCTGCAGGTTGGACTGCTTAATGTGGATGGCTACTACGACCCACTGCTATCTTTCATCGACAAAGCAGTGGAAGAGGGGTTTATCAAACCAACTGCCCGCAATATCATCGTCTTGGCTCCAACTCCCAAGGAACTGATCCAGAAGTTAGAGGTGGATCCCCTGCCTTTTTTCTTTCTTCTGCAGACTTACTCCCTCTTTTCCAAATAAATTAATTCGTAGAATCACCCTAAGTTAGGGTTTGTTTTGGTAGAGCTCTACTCCATGACTCTTATCTCTAGCTCTTTGATTCTTTGGTGGAGTGATTATATTTGATTCTGGTGGGGGCAGGGTCCGGAGCTAGTAAGAATTGATTCTGGAGTGATTTTGGTGGGGAGTGAATAGGGAGCAGTGACGCCCAGCTCACAGTGTAAACGGAGAAGTGATTCTTGTCTACTCCCCACCAAAATCTGTGCACAATTTTTCTGTTTGGCTGAGGAAGAGTGATTCTTAGGGAGAATTCGCTTCAAGAAACTCTACCGACGACCCCTTAAACTATCTTAAGTTTGATCAGCTTTAGAGGAAAGAGTAATAACATCTAGACACCAAATAAGTACACTATATGAAAATATATCTTATAGTGCATCTAGGGTTACTAATTTGGTGTCATAAATAATGGTACTCTCTTCTATAAATTTGGTCAAAGCTAAAATAGTTTGACATAGGACAACTCAAAAAGTCGATTTAATTTAGGACAGAGGTAGTATGTTGGCAAGATCCGTGTCCCGCAAAACATGAAATGTGGTCACAACATTCAGAAGCATACATCCAAACACAATTCGTTATGTACTACGCATAATCTTTGCTTCTAAGCAAAGCTTAAATTGTCTGCTTTGCCTTCTCCATCAACCACTGTCCAGTTTAGCCTTAAAGCATGAAGCACTGTACTAACAGCATAAAACTTAGCAATCATACAGAATGCATCTTTAATGAGACCAACAAGAAGTACTATATCGTGATCCCATATAGGTCTTGGTCTAGTGTCAATATCTTCATCGATGCTGCAAGAACTGGTAGTACAAATTCAGGTGTAGTTGTAGTTCTAAAGCATTGCTGCGTGTAAGCAATGCACTTGATACAATGCTAAACTGCAACGTCAGGAAGGACTAAAACTTGGGACAATTTTTTCCCTTGTTTTTAGGAGTATTCACCGCAGCACGAGGAAATCGTGCCGAAGATGAAATGGGAGGTGGAACAGGTGAACTACCCTCAGAACTACAAGATCCCCAGGCCAAAGGAGGGGAAGATGGTCATGGAAGCAGAACTGGGAAGCAGGCTGTGGATGTAATGCCAAGCCACTAGCCCTATTCATGTAAGATAGACTCGCATATTTGGCAATAGTAGAAGTCCAGAACATCTAGTGACCCACCTCACAGTGCTGGATGCATGTACCCTCCTGAAACCTATTGGTTGCTCATTCGTGTAAGATTAGCTATGTTTACCTGTATACTGCAAAATTAGTAGATCTATATTGGTACTGCATGAATACACTTACCACTGGAATGCTGAGGCGACGGAGCTCGATTTGAAGCCGGAGATTGCTCGCTCGCTGGCGGCTGGCTGCCCACTTCTCTGAAGAATTGCGCTTTCTGATAGGATGCCAGTTTGGGCCTCGCCATCCAAAGCACCAAGTCGCTTTCGTCCTCACCTTCGAAGTCGAAAGACCTCACGACGCCGCCGCCGTCCCCCGTCGGCCGTCGCCGCCGTAACGACACCGCTTGCCCGTTTGCCGCTGGGAAGCGTTGGAATCCAAAGCCTTCAAGAATCTGTAAAGCCCTCGGACCCATGGGCCTGGATCCCCACCGGGGAGTGTGGGCTTGACCAAGGTCGTGGAAAACTTGATCCTGGTCTACTTCGTGGGCCCAATCTAAAGAGGCCGCGGCCACTAGCCCACTACCGCTTCCGCTTCGATCCGGATTCCGGACACCTCCGGTGCCGAGCTGAAGCCTGAAGGTCTGAAACTCTACCTTTCTGAAACCAAGGAGAACTGAAACTCTGAAACCACCGCGATCCACATCGAGTGTTTGGCTGCGAAACATTTTCATCTGCGCAAGGTGGCGGTGCAGGTTGGAGGCTGGAGCACTAATCTACCAATCTGTAACACACGGCACCGCAGGAGCGTGAGGATGGCGTACTCAAGAAAGGCGTCTTCATAATCATTTGCATTACTGCTGTCTTAGATGTTAATTCGTATTAATCTGTATTAGAACCTTTTGTGCCGCTGCCATGTGGGCCCGGCTGGTCAGGAGCTGTAATAGCACATAAGTGCTGAACCTGTATGCGGACGAAACCAGACTATCTACTATTCAGTAAACGGCAACAAGGAAGAGGTCCTCCTCTCCTCGTCGTCCTTCCGTAACCGTGCTTCCTGTACACTCACGTCGCCGGCGATCCACGGCGGCCAGGGGTATTACAGTGGTATCGGAGGCGGTCCATCCTCGGCGTGGGTGACGAGCTCCATCGGCTCTTCGCCAGCGCTAGTTATCGGCCGCGGCGGCTTCCCCAAGTCCGGCGCCGCCACCCAAATCCCACCCACAACTCCGGTACGTGCGATCGATTCTACTTGGTTCTGCTTCCCGTATCCTGCTCGCTTCGATCACGGTTCGTAATTCCGGGTGGCGGGTCGATCTCCATCAGCGCCCACAAGGTGTTCGATCGGAGGTCCCAGAGGTCCACCCTTAGGTGGAACTGGGTCAGCAGCGGATTCCGTGTCGCAAACCTCGTTGAACCATCGGCATACCACCACCACTCCACACCACCATCTTCTCACACCAGCAACACACCACAAACCCTAATCCTTCTCCACCACTTCGATCTATTTTTTTTTCTCTTCGGCGCAACACTCGACTGGGGGACTACATCGACATCTCTTTGGTTCAGGAGGCGAGAACCACAGTGGGCTCTCCAATTCGCTCATTTCATTTTTATTCATCTTACACACTTGAATACGTTGCAAGGGTTGCGGGGCACTTGTTCCCGTGTGAAATTCCGTAGCAACCGTATTTAAGGATCGTGTGGTGGCGTACGGCGGGGAAGTGTCCGTAATTTGGGTTGCAGGGCCTTCATTCCTGTGTAAAATCCCTCGATTACGCCTCACTTCCAGGAGTTGGGTACGTGATCAGTCCGCAATTGGGGAGGATTCGTCCAAACCAGTGATTGATTACACTTTTCGGTGCACACTTCCACTTTGCAATCACGGCTCCACCCAAGACTTCGGATCCTCCACGGCCATCAGCACAGACCAAAATCCTGCTTGACACCATGTCCAAACAATCTAATGAAGACAATTCCAAATGGGATCAGGTCATGGGGAATTTCGATTTGCTGTTTGCCCAGATCAGTGACATGAGCATGGTACAGCAGTCACTCAAGGCTCAGATGGATTTGAGCAGTGCTGCCGTGGACAAGTACTCTGCTGAGCAACAACTGATAGCTCAACAGGTCCGAGCCAATGGGCAGGCTGTGGCTCAGTTAACTCTGCAACAGTTTGACAGGGATGACAAGTATACCGATTCTGAATCGGCCTCCATAGATTATGAGGAAGAGAACCCATTCGCCAAGTCATACAGCAAAGGCAAAGCAGTGCCCAAGCCTGAACCTTCCAAGCATGCAACGCACCATCATCCCCACCGCACCAGCAAAAATACTTTGCCTCACCACACACTGCCCAAGATGCCCTTTCCCAAGTTTGATGGTACCAGCCCAAAGGAATGGATCGACAAGTGCCACAATTACTTTGAGATCTACAGTATCCCACAGGGCATGTGGATCACTGCTGCAACCATGAATTTGGAAGGCAATGCTTCCAAATGGTTCCAAGCTTACAAGCAAACTACCACTCCTACCGATTGGACATCTTTCTGTGAGGTGGTCGAAGAGAAATTTGGTGCCGATGACTACAGGTTGGCAATGACAGAACTGCTTGCTCTCAGGCAAACAACCACTGTGGAAGAGTACACAACTGCCTTTCAAGCCCTCCAATTTGAAATCACTATGCACAATTGTCATTATGATGACATGTTCTTCACACCACATTACATCAATGGTCTTAAAGATGAGATCCGCGGCATCGTTGAAGCTCAGCTACCAACCACGGTTGACCGGGCATCCTTGATTGCTAGAGTTCAACAGCGGGTAGTCGAACGCAGCAAGACCAAATATCACAGGCCGCTGGCTCCTCAACGGCCGAACATACAGCCCAGAACAGATACCAAACACCAACCACAAGCTGGCCAACTATGGCGGGACCGGCAGCTGCGAGACTATAGAAAAGCCAATGGCTTATGTTACACTTGTGGTGAGAAATTTGAACCCGGGCACCAAGAGGTTTGTTCCAAGAGAGCCAAACCACAAGCCCATGCTTTGATACTCAACGACCTTGACAGGGAATTGGGGGATGATGTCCTTAACCAATTGGCAACAGAGGATGTCTTGAATGACGAATTCTGTCAATTATCACTTAATGCAATCACAGGTGCTGATAACACCAATTGCATCAAATTCAAAACAAGAGTCAAGGATAAAGTCATGCTCATTCTCCTGGACAGTGGCAGTTCTCATAGCTTTGTCAGCTCACAATTTGTACAAGTGGCTCAACTACCTACTGTATCCATGACCCCAAAGAGAGTTAAATTAGCTAATGGGCAGTGGATAACCACCAACAAGAAGGTCTCCAACCTACAGTGGTACTGTCAAGGCTACACATTACATTCCGATATGATCGTGTTGGACATGAGCCCATATGATGCTATTTTGGGTTTTGACTGGCTCGAGCAACACAGTCCTATGAAATGTGACTGGATCAACAAATCTTTGGAATTCTCCATCAATGGCAGGGAGGTCCACCTACAAGGGTTACACCACCAGCCCATTCAACTTACATCTATCTCAGCAACCAAAGTGTATAACTACACCAAAGGTAATGATATATGGGCCTTTGTCCTCTTGGATTATGTCGCTGATAGCATCCCAACCACCATACCCACCCATCCACCTGAGCTCCAAACATTACTCCATACATACACTGATGTTTTCTCTGATCCACAAACTTTACCCCCACCTCGAAGCTATGACCATGCCATACCTCTTATTCCAGGATCAGTACCTGTAAATGCCAAACCCTACCATTACTCTCCACAACACAAATCTGAAATTGAGAAGCAAGTGCAACAGCTTTTAGAGTCAGGTCTTATTGCTCATAGCCATAGCCCCTTTGCATCACCTGTCCTTTTAGTCAAAAAAAAGATGGAACATGGCGGTTCTGTGTTGATTACAGAAAGTTGAATGATATGACTATCAAGAATAGATTTCCAATGCCGGTGATTGACGAAATTCTTGATGAATTAGCTGGTGCTCAATTTTTCACAAAACTCGATATGAGATCCGGTTATCATCAGGTCCGAATGTTACCTGCAGATGAGCATAAGACAGCTTTCAAAACACACCAAGGTCACTACCAATTCAAGGTCATGCCTTTTGGTTTGACCAACGCCCCTGCGACATTTCAATGTGTGATGAATCAAGTGTTACAACCTTTTCTCAGAAAGTTTGTGCTTGTCTTTCTAGATGATATTCTTATATACAGCACAACCTTCGAGGAACACATCAACCATTTGGGTCAGGTTCTGGATACACTCAGAGAACACCAGCTGTATTTGAAGGCCTCCAAATGCACATTCGCTCAAAATAGCCTAGAATACTTGGGTCATATCATTTCATCTAAGGGAGTTTCTACTGATCAGTCCAAGATTGAAGCCATGCTCCATTGGCCAGTCCCTACAACAGTAACTGAATTGAGGGCATTTCTAGGCTTAACTGGTTACTACAGAAAGTTTGTCAAGCAATATGGCATTATGGCTAAACCACTGACTAATCTGCTCAAACACAGGCAGTTCACTTGGTCACCAGCAGCTCAACTGGCCTTTGATAACATCAAAGTGGCCATGACCAGAACCCCTGTACTGGCCTTACCAAACTTCAATGCACCGTTCACAGTAGAGACAGATGCTTGTCAAGATGGAATTGGGGCAGTTCTTATGCAACAGGGACAACCAATTGCTTATTTAAGCAAGGCACTCGGTGAGAAACATAAATCACTGTCTATATATGAAAAGGAATTCTTGGCACTCATTATGGCTGTAGAAAAGTGGAGACACTATTTACAAAGGCAGGAATTCATAATTCTCACTGACCACAAATCATTGGCATATCTCAATGAACAGAATTTGCATTCAGAGATGCAGAGGAAGGCCATGACTCGATTGATGGGTTTGCAATTCAAGATCAGGTATAAACAAGGCAAGGAGAATATAGCAGCTGATGCACTGTCCAGAGTAGGACACCTGATGGCCTTACAAGCTGTTTCTTCTGTCCAGCCTGCCTGGGTGCAAGAGGTGATAAATTCCTATGTTACAGACCCTCAGGCTCAGCAACTATTGCAGAGATTAGCAATTGCTAGCCCTGATCCATCTGGATTCAGTCTAGACAAGGGACTGATCAGACATCATAACAACATTTGGATTGGCAACAATTCTGCTATTCAGACAAAGCTGATAGCTGCCTGTCACTCAAGTGCACTAGGGGGGCATTCTGGAGTGCAAGCAACTTATTATAGACTCAAAAGGCATTTCTCTTGGAAGGGCATGAAACAAGATGTGGACAGCTTCATCAAGCAATGTGCAATCTGTCAGCAAGCTAAACATACAAATCACCATCCCCTCGGCCTTCTACAACCATTGCCAATTCCAGAAGGGGTATGGAGGGATTTATCAATGGATTTCATCGAAGGTCTTCCCAGCTCTGAAGGCTATAGTGTCATCCTTGTCGTGGTTGATAGATTAACCAAGTTTGCCCACTTTATTCCTGTCAAACATCCATACACAGCCACTAAAATAGCTCAAGCTTTCATGGATAATGTAGTGAAGCTGCATGGTCTCCCCAACTCTATTGTCACCGACAGGGATACTATTTTTCTCAGCTCATTTTGGAAACAGCTGTTCAAGTTATACAGGGTAAACTTACATCTCACTACTGCTTACCACCCTCAGTCTGATGGACAAACTGAGAGGGTCAACCAGTGCTTGGAGATGTTTTTGCGATGCTCAGTTCAGGACTCCCCTAAAGCATGGAAATCTTGGCTCTCATTGGCTGAACTGTGGTATAACTCCTCTTATCACACATCTTTGGGTTGCTCTCCATTTAAAGCTCTGTATGGCTATGAAGCAAATATTGGTGCAGTCCCAACAATACCTGATGCTACTAGTCCAACAGTGGCTGAAATCATCCAGCACAGAGAGTTACATCTCCAGTCAATCAAAGAACATTTGGCAAGAGCTCAGAACAGAATGAAATTGTTGGCTGACCGACATCGCACTGACTATCAGTTTGCAGTTGGAGATCAGGTGTTATTGAAACTGCAGCCATATACACAATCTTCAGTTGCCAGCCGACCATATCCCAAACTGTCATTCAAGTATTTTGGACCGTATACCATTGTGGAACGCATTGGTACTGTTGCCTACAAGCTTGCTCTTCCTGAAGGTGCACAAATTCACAATGTGTTTCATATTTCCCAGCTCAAGCCTTTCACAGCAGACTACACCCCGGTTTATGCTACTTTACCAGTCACTACAGACTTGGAGGCTGCTGCAACCATACCTCAAGAGATTCTCGCACGTCGGTTGGTGAAGAAAGGTAACACTGCTATTCCTCAGGTGCATGTTCGTTGGAGTGGTCTTCCAGAAGCTGCTACTACATGGGAGGACTATCATGTTCTTCGACGCCGCTTCCCTGAAGCTCCAGCTTGGGGACAAGCTGCATCTCCGGCGGGGGGAGGTGTAACACACGGCACCGCAGGAGCGTGAGGATGGCGTACTCAAGAAAGGCGTCTTCATAATCATTTGCATTACTGCTGTCTTAGATGTTAATTCGTATTAATCTGTATTAGAACCTTTTGTGCCGCTGCCATGTGGGCCCGGCTGGTCAGGAGCTGTAATAGCACATAAGTGCTGAACCTGTATGCGGACGAAACCAGACTATCTACTATTTAGTAAACGGCAACAAGGAAGAGGTCCTCCTCTCCTCGTCGTCCTTCCGTAACCGTGCTTCCTGTACACTCACGTCGCCGGCGATCCACGGCGGCCAGGGGTATTACACAATCCTTGCCATTCTTCACCTAACCCTACCCTTAGACAGTATTAACAAACACCATCATCCTAACTAGTAACTACTCACCACTAGACTAGTAGCATTTGCACCTTTTCCTCACTGAGATTGGGATACAATTATTCCACGCACGCATGTTTCGAATATCATGAGAGCGATAATTCGCCATACTGAACTCGTGATTTGAAGTCCTGATTTGATTCAGCACCCGGCTAGCGGCTATGATAAGAGGCCCTCTTTTCCCCTCCATCCGGCCATCCGGGGCCAGACCAGAGATTCAGAGGCACGACTGTCTGAACTGAACTGACTGGTGTGAGGTCTCACCCAACGGCCACCAGAATAATGGAGCTGCTCCGCTCCACGGCTGCGCATGGGTTGTTGCCTTTGCTTGCATTCACGGGAAGGCCGACGCTTGCTTTACTGCTGCAACCACCTGACTCCCTCCCTCCAAACCTTGCGCCTCAAGTGACAAGAGGAAGGTCTGTTGTTTTCCTTCCTTCCTTGCCAATTATTGGATTGGTGAATGCTAGCAGCTTTGATGTGATGCTCCCCATTTGGCTTAATTCTATTCGATTAGTGCCTTTGTTAGGTCGGAGAATCTGCTTTGGAGATCGATGCCGCACTTGACCTGGTTATTTGAATTTTAGTCGGTGCAGGGGTCTATGCATGAATTCTTTCATGCTTTCAGCGGTGCCTGATGCCACTGCAGCCGAATTTGCATTGGTCATCAGTTTTGTCAGTCCAAGAAATCTGAGGTAACAAACGTAATGTATGTTCTTAACAAAGAGAAGCCAGCATAATACAGAAGTGCATCTGTAGCCTGTAGGCGATTATCTTCTGATACCTACACTGCAACAGCATGCTGCATTTCACCTGTTCAAAGTAAAAAAAAAAAAGAAAAAGAGAAATGACCTGTAATTTTCATCTTACCTACTGCTGGAAGGTAGCCTAAGAGAATATCCGAATTGAGAAAACTCAGGCTTTTTTGTTACTACTACTACTAACTATAGTCAATTAATCATCATAAGGTTAACTGATCATCTTTTTTAAGGACAAGTTCTTTATCCATTTATTGTTCACGGCTTCACGCTATATGAAATATGATTAAACACTTGAAAGACATTGATTAGTGTATGTAGTACTGCAAAGTTCTGTTGCCGCGTCAATGAAGATCAAAAAGCTGGAATATTATTGTAGGGTGATTGGTGGCGACACCGAACGCTTACTTAGTCGTAATAGCAAAGACATTGATTAGTACAGCTAGTACACAAATTAGTTACAAGTGCTAGTGCTACGCTGGACAATAATGGACCTCAGCGAAGATCTTTCTGGCTCGGCCCTATTCCTATTCTTTTCCTAAAATGAAATGAAATATGTGAGGGAATGGATGCTCTAAACTAGATCTTCAGTGTAGACTACAGATCCACAGTGTTTGGCATCGATGCACCGTTATTAATTTTTAGATTATTAGATGCGTTTATAAGCATTGAAATTAATAAATTACATGCTCCTTCTGGCTGGACGTGTGGCATGGCGATGAAGCGCTGGCCGACAGGTTCCCGGCCCTTTTCAGTCACTGTACTGCCAAAGGCGCAAGCGTCAGCGAAATATCAGTACGGGCATACGGCAAGCACTGGTGCCAAGGCTATCGACAAGAGCAACATGTGAGCTTCAAGAGGTGCAAGACGAATTGGCTAACTTTCAGCTGCTCCAGTCGCCGGATCAGCGAACATCCTCTTTCTGCAAGGACGCTCATACCCTTGACAGCGGTGCCATCTATCATCTACTGAAATCGCTGGGACAGCAGCCTGATGATCGTGCAGCTTTCATATGGCAAAACTCGGCACCGCCAAGAGTGCAGTTGTTCATGTGGTTAATTCAGTGCCGCACTATACTACATCGGAAGCACGTGCTACAAGATGCGACCTGTGAGATTTGTCAAGCAGAGGATGAGACACCGGAACACATAATCAGTGGATGTGCCCTGGGTATGCAATTCTGGCAAAAGCTAAACATGTCAGGGATGATCGGACGGGACATTACTACCATTCACACAATTTCACCTCCACCAGGGATACCTAGAGAAGAATTCTCTTCTTTTATTGCACTGTCCTGCTGGCAATTATGGAAGGCCAGAAATGCCTTCGTGTTCAGAAAAGAAGTGCACAACATCTCACAGACACTGGGAGCATGCAAAGCAACTGCAGAGCAATGGCGTTTCAGATTTAAGAAGAAGAAGAAGCATATATCGGAGAAATGGTGCCATTTCTTTGAGATGGCGAGACAACAGTAGAGTTTTTTAATACTCGTTATGGGTTCAACATCACCATTTGCGTGATGATGTAATGAGCGAACGTTTGTAGCTATCCTTGGGGCCGTTTTGGGCCATAATATATGAAAATCAGGTGGGGAACGCCTCCCCCCGGTGACCTTCAAAAAAAAAATTACATGCTACAGGTCAGCAACAGGCCTCGATCGGTGATGTGGACTCAGGCAACATACACCGGCAAACACCACCGGTCTCGAAAATTTTTACTTATACCTGGTTTGGTTACCATCTCTTTCCATGTCGGTGATGTGGACTCGATCAGGCGAGGCGACCATGTCCGGGGCCGGGACGGAGCAGTTGCCATCGTTCCTCTAACGCCCGCTGCTTTCTGTCTAGCCGGCGGCAGCCCAGCAACAGCAGGTAGCGAACGTCAGGGTCAGGCACCGGTGTCACTCAAAGCACGGCGCAGACTGCCCACCAACACACTACACATGCGCCTCTGCGCACCACCAACACCTCCCCTCCCTCCCCAGGGCCCCGGCCCACAGGTGCCGGACATAAAAATGCCTCTGCCTCTCTTCTTCCTCTCCCACGAGGCGCTGCGGCACCGAACCAGCGCCATTAGAGGCCACACCACACCACACCACACCACACCAACGCCCCTCCCTTCTTGCGCGACGCATGTATGTATGAGGAGTACTAGCACTAGCAGGAGGACCGCTGCAAAGGAGAGGCCGGGACTCGTTGATTTAAAAGATCTCAATTTGAAGTGAGTACTACTCTTACTTGTTTCCTTTAAGAATTCCTGTGTTTCTCAGCTTGTTCTTGAGTTCTCAACATTCTCGTCTCATGGTTTAATTTCCTGTGCTTACTACAACAATCTCCGAGATAAGTATGCCAATCGTTTGAATAGAGTACTCCCTACGTGATACTAAACTTAAGGGGGGGCGGCAGAGATTGAATTCCGCTACACTGCTCTAACTTGTTTGATGAATTCCGGAGGAACGCTAGCTGCTCTAACTTTTTTTTCTCCTCTTCTGTTCACCTGTTTACGCTATCATGCTGAAACAATCTGTTTCCGCTATGTGAATTTAAACCAAAAACTCCATTCAGTATTTAACCATTTTGTTATAGTATCCGTGCGAACGTGATCAATCATTTCGTAACAACTAGGATCCCATTCGATCATTGTACCACCTCAGGCCAGAGCGAACCACCGATCTGTACGTCCTCGGTCCTCGCGTGCTACTTCGTTTCATGCTGCTGATACCCATCGTGCTGCTTCATAACAGCGCCGTACGATATTTATTCAAAGTAGAGATGTGCAGTTGTGCGCTTGGATGCCAATGCCATGGTTTCCAAGTCGTATGCTCGTAGAAACACTTGCGCACGCTCGTACAAGCTCGCTGGACCTAGTCCATCTGTGATCTGTCGAAAGGTCCGAGTCATTCGTCCAGCTAGGTCCTTGTCCTGACGTCCTGTAGTTTTAGCTGGACACCACCATTTATCGCAGAGGCTTCGGTGCATACGCGTTATCGATCGCGTGCGGCCGTGCCGGACGCGGAATAGCAGGCACCCCCGGATGTCCATTTGGACTTGCGTGCTCGTGCACGCCATGTCTCTGCCCTGCGCTGCGCTGCTTCGTCTCCAACTCCATGCGAGCACGGTGTCGTCAACTGCAGTTCTGCAAGCACGATCCGGGGAGTGAGTCGCTGTCATGAGCTTGCCTGCAGCTGCAGGCATATTATCTGCTCATGAGCTTCGTCAGCGTGATTGGACGACGACAGAACGATCTGGGGGGGGGGGGGGGGGGGGGGGGGGGGGGTGTAAGTCGCTGTCATGAGCTTGCCTGCAGCTGCAGGCATATTATCTGCTCATGAGCTTCGTCAGCGTGATTGGACGACGACAGAACGATCGGGGGGGGGGGGGGGGGGGGGGGGGGGGGGGGGGGTGGAGTCCAGTCGTGGAAGCATCCCACGGCAGCGGTCGAGTGGAATCATTCGGCGGACATTCATTGGGCCATGGTCTCATCACACGCGCTAGTGGCTGGCCAAAACATTTGGCAGTAGCTTGTTTGGGATGTCACGGCCGACGACATCTTTGTCTTACCTGTTCAACGCCACCCTTTTCTTATTCCTGGTCCTGGAACCGGAACACTGTTACTGACCCTGATCCACAAGGGATAAGGCCGGCCGATTCAGGCATTCCAGTGGCAGTAGGAGCTCGTTTTTGTCCTCTGCCCCAGTTTCAGGTTTTCAGTGTACTCTACCGTGCACCGGAAATCACCTACTAGATTGAATCCACAAGTTACGACTGTGCGTAGCATTTACAAGTTGGCCATAGTACAATTATATTCTTTATTAGTCGGTTTCTTGCTTTGAATACTGATACCTTTCGGTGGGTATATATATGCAGTTCAGGTAGCAGATTCAGAAGTGCGTAGCCGGAGGGCAGCATATACAGCAGCTGGCCAAGATGACTGCCGGTTTCCAGCTCGGTGTGATTGGGTCTCTTACGCTCTCCGTCGCCTCATCGGTTGCCATTGTCATCTGCAACAAAGCCCTCATCAGCACTCTAGGCTTTCCATTTGGTAAGGACTCATCAGCACTCTGCAGCCCACAAGTATGAGTGGACCCTGATGAACAAATCAAGGGCTTTCAGCATATTAACGAACCACAGCGCACACTGCAGAGTTACATTCGTTCAGTTCAGTACTTGCCGGAAAATAACCATATGTAATGTATTCATGATCAATGCAGCTACAACTTTGACAAGCTGGCACCTGATGGTGACCTTCTGCACCCTGCACGTGGCGCAGCGTTTGCGCTTTTTCGAGCCCAAGGCGATTGATGGACAGACGGTAGTTTTGTTTGGGTTGCTTAATGGAACCTCGATTGGCCTTCTGAACCTTAGCTTAGGATTCAATTCCATTGGATTCTACCAGGTCAGTCCTCTTCTGATTCGGGTTTTTTTTTCCTTGATTGAAAATGAAGGCAGCACATGCTCAAATTCAGTACGTTCTGCAGATGACAAAGTTGGCCATAATACCCTTCACAGTGCTATTGGAGACTATATTTCTGAAGAAAAGATTCAGGTTAGTTAGAAAAACCATAAGTGATGTTGCCTGTCTTCTAGATGTTCTGATTGTTCAGACCAAAACAGTGATAAACTTAGGCACTGGGCAATACAATATTCTACATTATTGTACAACAAGGAATTCTTGCCGCCTTTTTTTTGCATTAGGATGAATATATTTTTTTTAAAAAACTATTCTGACAAAAATAAAACCCACAAGATAAATGAGATAGAAAATGTCTATCCAAACTAGAATAGTGGATAAATTGAAAGTATGCTTACCTTCGTTTATTTTTTACTGGTCCTAGACAACATCATTTTGTTTCAGCAAATTAGGCCGGTTCCTTTCATTTAACGTTTATGATAATATGACTTGCAATATGCAGTGAGACAATCAAGTTTTCTCTGCTGGTCTTGCTACTTGGAGTCGGCATCGCTTCAGTTACAGACCTCAAGTTAAATTGCCTCGGATCTGTTCTTTCTGGCCTCGCCATCGCCACGACTTGTGTTGGCCAAATTGTATCCTGCATTTGAAATATTTCTGTTCATCATTCAGGGTGCACATTCTGCATGTCTGTCATCGCCATGTGCACTAACTCTCAACATAACCTATGACTGCTTGCTATGGTGTATCCTTAACCTGTTGAGTGAAGCTCACAAATACGATACAGAGAAAGCTGAAGGTCTCATCAACGCAGCTTCTGTACCAATCGGCGCCTTACCAGGCAGCCATTCTGTTCGCCACTGGCCCTTTCGTGGATCACCTCCTCACCGGCCGCAGCGTCTTCGCCCACAAATACACCTTTCCAGTTGTGGTAAGCTCCGTCACACATTCTGTTTCTGTGCAACGGTTGCAGTACAGACACATTTTTCCCAGTTTCAGAAAAAAGATCACTCCCAAGTATAGCTCAGCTTTGGGTGGGTGACAAGTGACAACATGCCGAATCGTGACAAGGGTGCATTGCATGAGCTGTGTTGCAGAGCTTCATCATCCTGTCGTGCCTGATCGCGGTGTCGGTGAACTTCAGCACGTTCCTGGTGATCGGGACGACGTCGCCGGTAACGTACCAGGTGCTGGGCCACCTCAAGACGTGCCTGGTCCTGTCGTTCGGCTACACGCTGCTGCACGATCCCTTCACCGCGCGCAACATCCTGGGCATCCTCGTCGCCATCTTCGGGATGGCGCTCTACTCCGTCTTCTCGGTGCGCGAGGGCAAGAAGAAGTCCGCAGGCGACGCCCTCCCGGTGTCTCAGGTACGCACGGCTGTCATCGATCAGCCATCACAATTCACACCCATCTATCAGGCCATCACATACTTTGCTGGAGGTGCACTGCTCAGGTTTGGTAGAGCTGAGTTCAGCCATCCATGGGCCGGTCTAATCATGTTCGTGGTTACTGCAGATGCCTGACAAGGAGACGGAGCCGCTGGTGGCGACCAAGGACAACAGCGACACCAAAAAGGCCAACGGGGTAGCTCACGATTGCTGAGATGTTCCCGTTGCTTATAGCTTAATTAGCCCAGCTCTAGTGTTACTACGCACTGTTCTGAATCTCAGAAGGTCAGGGAAGAAGCCATTCCTTTTGTTTCTTATAATACTGTATGTAGCAGTACTTTTTTTTATGGCAGTGGGGGTGTTTAGTACGGTGTACAATTTGATGCAGCAGCTCTCAAACTGTTACTCTGTTTCCGCACGACTCAGCGGATTCGGAGTGTACCAAACAAGCTAGTTAGCTTCTTCCTCTTCTGCGGGGATTTTGCTAAACGTTTACCACTAGGTACTAGCAATAGCTAAGTATGTATCTTTACATTAATGTTAAAAGGAAGGCATCACGCGGTTTAAAACTTTTCACATTAATAAAAAAAATCTATACTATTAGATTTATGATGATCTAACGGTTTATAGGATTACTAAATCAAAGAGTATATACCTACTATAACTAATAGATAGAAAATCAACAGTATAAATTAAGAAAAAAGTAGCAATTTGTTTTTTTTCTTAATGTGATAAATTAAGAAAAAAAAGCTATTCGAGAAAAAAAGAAAAAAGTAGCAATATGATCTCCATATGTTGGAAAAAAAAACCTGAATAGAGTTTTATTGTATTACTCAATAATAATGCAGAATTCAGTTAGTGTTACAAAGGCATTTATATCATCAAAACACTTGGGTTCTAACGTCACTCCTTTTTTCCGCCATGCTCCACGCCTCACACTCTCAGACCTCCTTTGCAATGTGAAATAGTTTCTTGAATCCTGTGTTTTCCATGTAAAATTGAAGTATTAAACTGATTTCTATAAAATTCCTACACCATTCCTGTGAAAAATCTTGTGTTCCAAAGGGGCACACAGCCTATCCTCTCCACATATAGCCCTAAGAGCACCCGCAGTGGGCGCTCCGAAGCCGCTTCTATACCATAAATGCAAGGATAGAACCGACTCCGATATACTGCGAGTTTGCGAGTTTTATTCGACGGAGGAGCAGCTCCTTTGTATGGAACCCGATTCAAACAAATAAACAAATCACGCTTTATTTCTTCACTGTTCTTCTCTTTCTTGCTGTTGGTGCTCCCACCGCAACGAAGAACTCGTCGTTGTTGTGCTTGCTCGGACCCCTAGCTCCATCTTCTTGCCGTCGGCCATGGACGGAGCCCCCGTCAATACCCTAGATCTGGGCGGAGGAGCTCGTGGCGCAGAAACTGAAGGAGCAAATGACAATGGTGCTCAGGGGCGATGGCGGTGGAGAGGATGGCGTACTCCGATGGGCTGGACAACGGCGTGGTTGCAGCAGCCCCCATGGCCGCATCAGATGCAGCGAGGAAGGCCATGGAGAGAGAGAGAGAGAGAGAGGAGGAGGAGGAGGAGACGCCACTGCCTTGCGAGGATGAAGGAGGTGGCGGGGGAGGAGGATTCTGGCGGCGCGGATGGAAGAGGCGAAGGGAGCCGAGACATTTTTTACAGAGGGAGGCGATGGTGCGGGAGAAAGAAGATAGTTGAGGGATGCGATTTTTTTTATTTCATGTGGGTCCCACTTTATGGGTCGGGTCTGGGTCCATACAATGTGCGAAATTTATCAGGTGAAGTCATATCTACCTATAGGAACGGGGTTGATTCAATATGCTGCAGACGCTCTAAGGTCGCTGAGTTGTTCTTTCCCATGTTTCTTGCCAGAAAGTTGGTGAAGGATTGATTCAGCTACTGAGGTTCACTTTGATAGGATTTTGCTTGCTGGATTCTTATGACAACTCTGGATATGAAGTGCAGGAAAGTTCGATTCATCTGTCAAGAAGTGTGGTGCGCTCGGAATAGTTTTGTGACATCAATGGAGTGTGAATAAAGCATGCAGCTCAAGCTTTTAGTTATTAGTCCATTATCGGTACATTGTGGTGTTGGTGCCAACAGAAAATCATTTGTTTGATTGTTGCACTGCAAATTCCTGTGTGCCCCTTAAGTAGTGGTTGTATGAGTGCACTCTGGGGGTGGGGGGTGCAGGGCTCATAGGTGTCTTGTCATTTGCTACATCGAGGCTTCTGCCCCAGTAGCAAGCTTGCTGACGCCCTAACATATAAAATCTGTTTGTCCTAATGTGGCATAGCTCTACCACCTGGCGTCTAGCCTGAAGGCGGATGGGTTGGTGCAGATATATCTGTTCCAACAATGGGATCCAAAAGCGTGACGATAGATCCAGTCATCCGAAGCTCGTCTTCTCTAATTAGATTACAAGGTTTCTTGTGATTATTTTCTATTAACACTAGGACATGTGCGTGTAAAAATCTTGCATGCAAATTTTCCAAATGTTCTTATCCAAATGGAAGTATGGAAATATGGAAGTTTCACAGGTGTTATGCTCATGACCTGAACTCCTGAAGCAAGCATAGTGTTTGATAGATTTTTTTCTTTGAATCCCAACAGTCTAGCATTAAAAAAACAATCTACAATGGTATCTCACCATTACTAATTTACAAATTTAGAGTTTAGAGAAAATAAAGCCCAACAAAGCAAAATACTAAAAGTTATCTCAACATGACCTGTAATGAAATCATAAAACTACCTTCCATGTAGGGCAGATACTGTAACATCATTAACACCCGATGACTCAACTACGGAGGACAATTCTTCAGTTCCCACTCTTACATGGAAATATGCTGGGTGCTTAGGTTCAAGCAGCGCGATACTATCAGTAGATAGCATCGCTACCACTTCTGACATGGTGGGTCTATCGACCGCATTCTCTTGCACACATAACAACGCAATATTAATACATCTCATCATGTGTGATGTATGGCACTCAACACCTAATGAAGTGTCTACCAACCGAAGCCATAATCCATCTTTCCACAACTGCCATGCCTGGAAGATAATGATTAAAATACATAAAGGCTATTTTTAGATAAAGGATGCAAATTTCTAGCATCCAAATCAACCAGGGATGCACACAACTAACAATAAAAGTTAATTAACACATAAGAAAAAAGAATATTACTAAAGCTTTTGTGTTCTCATAAAACAACAATCGTGGAGGGGTAATATTGGTGTAGATGGTGGTTAAAACCCAAGGCTAGCTTCAATACTTTACATATGGTATTCAAATATTCAAAAAAAACTCACATGTCCAAGAAGGTTGATGAACTCTCCATATTGATGGACACTTGAAGTTCTTTTTCCGCTGACGATTTCAAGAGTCAATACGCCAAAGCTAAATACATCGGATTTGATTGAGAAGAGGCCCTCAGAAGCATATTCAGGAGCCATATAACCACTGAAACAAAGTATATAAAAAAATCCCTCTGATGTCAAGCTTTGTACATATTAGGTTTTTAATCTAGGATGGACTGATCTGTAAGAATACTTACTATGTCCCAACTATCCTTTTTGTGTTTCCTTCAGTATCATTTAAGCCAAATATTTTTGCGAGCCCGAAATCTGAAATTTTAGGGTTCATTTCATGGTCTAGGAGTATGTTGCTTGCTTTAAGGTCTCTATGAATGACACGTAACCGAGAGTGCTTATGTAGGTACAGAATTCCTTGTGCTATCCCTTCTATTATGGCCAAACGTTTATTCCAATCTAGTAAAACACTTTGTATTTCATCTGCAAATCAGTTAAGCATATACATATAAGATTAAAGCCTTTAGCTGATAGCGCTAAACATAGCTTGTATTATGGTATGTATGAGAAGTACTACCAAAAATGTAGAAGTCCAAGCTCTTATTTGGCATATACTCGTAGATTAGTAACCTCTCATCACCTTGAGAGCAACACCCCAAGAGCCTAACCAGATTTGTGTGCTGGAGTTTGGCTATGAGCTCAATTTCATTTTTGAACTCTCTGAACCCTTGCCCTGAATGTGAAGCTAGTCTCTTAACGGCTATCTCCAATCCATCGTGAAATCGGCCCTATAGAGAAGTTCAAAAGAGTTTTGTCAATGATACAACTTTGAGTTTAGTTGTCTTTTGACAATTGATTAACCTTCTAACGAAGGCAATAAGCAAAATTACATTTATTTGCATAGCGTTTAAAGTCGTGTATATGGAACCAGAAATTTGGTAGTTTAATAAGAGAGTATTAGGGAAACCTCCCTTTCATCCCAAACATGGCCTAAGATAAGACTAGTCCTCTACTTGGTTTGTTTTCTATCTCTTTTGGGTTCTCAATGCATATGTTTTTTTCTTCTATCTTACCTTATATACTGGACCAAATCCTCCTTGCCCAAGTTTATTTTCTTCTGAGAAGTTATTTGTAGCCTCCAATACTTGCAAAAAGTCATAAACTGTGAATTCAGAATTTCTTCCTGCCACCCAAACTAGTGCTTCATCTTCTTCCTTGTCTTGTAAACTTCTACCTAGAATCAGTGTTGGGTGTGATGCTTTCAGTTAAAATCAATGATGCTATATATAGCATTGTAACAAAATAGAATCTCGATGTCTTGAGATGGAAGTATTTTCAATGGTACTTTTTGGTAGACTGCTGACCTTTTCTGCGCTTTTTGATGAATTTGAATGAAACAATGCCGCAGATAAACAATGCAAGTGTAGAAGCAACCACGGCAGTGGCCAGAACTTTGCTCTTGCGTTTGGCATAATTATCCTTTTGCCGTCCTTCCATGATAATAAACAAAAAAAATCAGTTGGTTAATTGATTAATTAGACAATTCAACCATTTGGGCATGCAACAAAGTTAGACCAAAGTTTTAATGGTTCAAATTCATGGTAGACCCAAAAAACCTAATATAAGGGGTGAGATCGTATGACAAGTTGGTAGGACTATCTTTGGTTATAGAACTTCCAAATAAATCTACACCCAATATTTGCGCAAAATAATCATTGTTTAGTAGTTAAAACATCGTGAGGTTAACAAGTTTGTCCCAAAATTGTTGCATTGATATATTGTTTTTAATCTTTTTTTAACTAGTCCATCAATCCTTTTTTTACCGTTTTTAACTAGGGCATACATAGGTAATTGAGATGAAGATTAGGGGCTCACTGTAGATTAACTTTTTATAATGGCAGAGATGGTTACTTCAGTTGTAGATTTAGAGTGCTAATTTAGACTATTTTTAGAATGGTAGAGGCGAGGTAATTTTTTTTGTCAAAAGTAATATATTTAATGGCTATTACTATGATTAATGATTAGAGACTTCCGAATTAATGGCTAGATGTTTTTAGTTTTTGTGAGAATTTTAAGGATTTTTCTTTTTCTGTTTCTAGCGCGTCTTGTGAGATAAACAATAGCCCTATATGTTTAAAGAAACACTTGAAAAATCTTAAATGTCATGTAATGACCTCCTTAATAAGTGTCATAAAAGGTCCAAAAAGAAAACCAGCATGTTCCAAAAAAAAGAAGAAACCCCAGCATTGTTAGTGCTTATGAGAGAACAAGGAGTGCATGGAATGGTCATAAGTACTCCCTCTATCTTAGAATATAGCTACATTTATGTTTGTCCTAAGTCAAATATTTGTATCTTTAAGTAAAAATAACTCCAAAAATAGTTTATTTTAAAATGAAAATGAAAAGGTTGCATGTTATAATAGTGGGTCTCGCAATGAATCTATTGATGTAATTTTTATGCTCTCAATCTTTATGGTTTTTCACTATTCATAATCAAAATTAAAAATATTTGACTTAAGACTAACGTCCTAAACATAACTATACCCTCAAACAGAGGGAGTACCTTTAGGTGGGGTCGGAGCAGCAAGGGTAGACTTGAAGGACCATGTGAGTATCTGATGGAGCTCAGTGGAAGTGCCGGAGCCTGCTGAAAACCCCACTGCCACTTCCCGCGGAAGCCACGACTTTGGATCTTGCAAGACATAAGTGACCACAGCGGGTTCCATAGAGGGATGGTCATGAAATCGAAGCGAGGCAAACAGCATCCCGGTGGTGCCGTTAAATTGGATCGTCGCTGTCATGGTGGCATTTACTTTAAGGCTTGGCGATCCTGATGTGGTGTTCAAATCTGTTGTGTTGGACGAGCGGACAGTGTTGATGTCGACACCTATGTGGTTGTTGCTGGGATCCCCCCAGTCTTCGTTTTGGTACGTGTCGAACTCGACGGCGACGAACTGGTCAGACCCGTAGGCCGCGGCGTCGTCGTTCATGAGGCCGAGGCTTCCCCCGTCGGTGTTGGGCGGCATGCTGGATGGGTAGCCGGAGAGGAAGAACGCTATGCCGTCTCCGGGCGCGGCCTCGCCGTCGGGCTTGATCACGAAGGTGAAGCTTGTGCTGAAACTCGCCACAGCAGCTGTGCCGTCGTCGTCGTGGTGGAACGGCACCGGGTGGTTGTACGACATCCGGCCCGTGCAGCCGTCGACGCTCTGCCCGAACGAGTCGCAGGCGAGGTTGATCAGATTGCCGTGCACCGAGGCGTTGCCCTCGAAGCGGAGGTCGCCGGCGTCGTAGCTGGATGCATTGGAGAAATCGAAGCTGAAGGAGAGTTCCGGCGAGTCTACTTTTTCCACAGTGTTGTTGTCAGCTTCTTCCTTAGCATCTAGGGATAAGGGTGGGGGGAGAAAGCAAGTGGAGATGAGGAGGAAGAAGAGGAGGAGCTGTGGGCTTCTGTTTGCAGCCGAGGCCATGGCAGTGGGAATGAATGAATTGCTCAGCCGACGAGCTAGTAGATAGCTGGTTATATACATTACCTAAGGGCCTGTACTGTGTACAATGCGTCTATGTGGAGTGGAGCTGCACTATTGCCTCCCTGCTGCACTATTGCCTCCCTGCCGAGCTGAATTGGTGAGCACACAAAGATGGACAAGATCATGAGTCCATGGCATCCAATCTTCTAGCTAGGTGCGCTAGCTTTTCATAGATGCTAGGCAACGGCTACATACGGCGTGACTCCGACGACTCACCAACCAAATTTGCCGTGCAACGGCCGTCAAAACCCTATCTTGCATTGGTAACCATGTGCCGACGGGACATTGACTTCCTTGAAGAATTAATCTTGGTATAAGATGAGAAATATTAATACACAAAAGGTAGCAGTAGCAGTCGTACGTCCAAGAGTCTCGATCGCATTGTCATCGCTTTCATTCCTGAAAGCCACTCCATTCGATCTTTCGAAAAAGAAAGCCACTCCATTCCTTCTTGTCCACAAGTAGCGGCAGCAGCAGCAGAGGAGCACATATCAGCCCAAGTGGTCGTCGATCACTTCGGAATGTGGCTGGGGCACCATAGGGAGTGCAGAGCATTCACCTTTTCATCTGTTGGGAGCTGGAATCCAGTTGCACGCCAGAACATACAATCTTGTCAGGCGTAGACTTACCACCAGATCCAAATCGTCAACTGAAAATGACCGCCCTTTGCTGTGCGTACGTCAAGGCCTCAATTTGCCACGCAGCTGGCTTCAACTGATCATGACCACTCAGTCTGCCAGTGTCTCCCACTCAGTTTAACGTCGGACGACGAATGAATTCGTTATTAGTCGGCCGTCAAGCCTACGGAAAGTAGCGAGAATATACTGGAGTATATGCCAAGTTATTGGTTGACGACCAAAACTGACATGACTGATGTTTCTGGGAAAGCTGGACCATTCGGTTTTACAGACTGGGCCATCCTGTTGGCAGCGGCAGTCAGTGGCGGAGCTCACCCGAAATTTTTGGTGGGGCAGAAATCATCTACACCATCGTTTGGCCTACTCGCTTGCTCGCCGCAGCCGTGGCATACTGGCATGCCAGCGCACGCACCACCACGTCCCGTGCCGAGACTGGAATCCATGCGGGCAATGGCCGGTGCTGGTTCCTCACGCTGACTCAGTGGAGGGCAGTGGACTGGCCGGCGGGCAATGACCGGTGCGGGTTCGTCACGCCGACTTAGCGTTTGGCGCTCGTCCGTCATCACTCGTCTGTTGGGCTTCGAGTATTGCTTCCGTACTTGCATGTTGGGCTTGGGGCATAGGCCATAGCCCACGTCCACGATATCTAGCAGCCGTTGAGGTGCAGAGCCTTCTTGCCTTCTTCGTTCACGAATCCTTGCGCGAGTTGCATTGCCACCGCCGCCGCCGATAGCAGGGACGAAGCCAGCGGGGGGGGGGGGGGGGGGGGGGGGGGGGGGGGGCAACCCGGGCTCCAGCCCCCCTACCGGCCATGGGAACACACAGCCCCCCTAAGCCCTGCCTACCGCCATGAGGAGGAAGAAGAAGGGAAGGAGGGGTGGGAGGAAGAAGAAGAGGAAGCAGCCCTGGCTCCGGTCTGATCCTGGCTTCGTCCCTGGCCGATAGGATAGGTCGGAGGAGGAAGTTGGCCCGTTGGGGGTCCTCGCCGGCGGTAGGTGGGGCAGCTGCCCCACCCTGCCTAACGGGGAGCTCCGCCTATGGCGGCGGTCCAAGATGAAAGTCCGAGTTTGGTATTGAATTTGTACTAGTTTCGAGTACCTTGTAGTCAACACTCTGTTGCTGCACTCTGGGGGCAGGCCTCAGAGGTAGCAAGCTTGCTGTCCAACTATAGCTATGACCTGGTTTTCATGCACACGCTGGTGCTCTATAACATGTAAAGTCTTTTTGCCCTAATGTGTCCCAGTTCTCTCGCCAGAAGGTGGATAAGTTGGTGCAGATACGTTCCAAAACTCGGAGATGTGTGTGTCAAAATCTTGACAACAAAATTTCCAAATGTGCTTATCCAAATGGAAGTATGGAACTACAGAAGTTCCATAGGTGTTATGCTCTGCGGAGCTGAATGATAAAACGCTCATGACCTGAACTCCCAAAGCAAGCACAGTTGTTCGATAGGTATGGCCTTTGAATCGCAGCAGTCTAGCATTAAAAAACATTCTACAATAGTGGCACACCGTTAACTAATTTACATTTTCATAGTTTAGTGAAAATAAAGCCCTTGAACACTGAGTAAAATACTAAAAGTTATCTCAACATGATCCGGAATGAAATCAGAAAACTACCTTCCATGTAGGGTAGATATTGCTACATCATTAACATCAGATGACTCAACTACAGAGGACGATGCTTCTTCAACTCCCACTCTTACATGGAAATATGCTGGGTGCTTAGGTTCAGGAAGGGCCATACTATCAGTAGATAGCATCGCTACCACTCCTGACATGGTGGGTCTATCGACTACATTCTCTTGCACACATGATAACGCAATACTAATACATCTCACCATTTGTGATATATGGCAGTCAGCACCTAATGAAGTGTCTACCAATTGAAGACATAATCTGTCTTTTCATAACTGCCATGCCTGGAAGAGAATGATTAAATTACATAACGGTTATTGTTTTTAGATAAAGGAAGTAAAATCTCTCGCATCTGCATCAACCAGCGATGCACACAACCAAAACTTAAAGGTTAATTAACACATAAGAAAATGAATATTAATTACTAAAGGTTTTCTACCCTCGTAAAATAAGGGTCTCCACAACGAATACTTTAAATTGAAAAAACTCACATATCCAAGAAGGTTGATGAACTCCCCATATTGATGGGAACTTGAAGTCCTTTTTCCGCTGATGATTTCAAGAGTCAATACGCCAAAGCTAAATACATCAGATTTGATAGAGAACAGGCCCTCAGAAGCATACTCAGGAGCCATATAACCACCGAAAGAAAGTATGTAAAAAAGACTCTTGTGTCAAGCTTTGTACATTTTAGGTTTTAAGCTAGGATGGACTAATTTGTAAGAAAACTTACTATGTTCCAACGATCCTTTTTGTGTTTCCTTCGGTATCATTTAAGGTAAATATTTTTGCGAGCCCAAAATCTGAAATTTTAGGATTCATTTCACTGTCAAGGAGTATGTTACTTGCTTTAAGATCTCTGTGGATGACACGTAACCGAGAGTGCTTATGCGGGTATAGAAGTCCTTGTTGTAACACCCCTGGGTGTTAAGCATGCATTAACATCCCAAAGCACGAGCATTAGCATCACATACATGTTCATCATCACATGCAATATAAGTTAAAATTGAATTGGAAGGTGAAAAACATCTGTTTGAAACATAATTATTGCATTTGCTTGCTAAGAGTCGTAAAACTTGTTTAGCTATAATTTTAAATAACCTAGAATTAATTAGCATGATTTTTGGAGCAACTTTTGTATTCAAAATCTGCCCAAATTTTGCTTTTAAAATATTCTAGAAAAGTGAGTTTTTATTTAAAAATTTGACTTTAAATCATTAATTCAAAATATGTTTAGAATTTTGAAAAGTGCCCTAAATGAAAGTTGTAGAGAATTATATTTTGAACAACTTTTGTTTTGTGGACAACTTGTGAAAATGTCTTTTTCATCTTCAAATTTTGAATTTGAATCAATTTAGAAAATCTGGAAATTTATTTATAAAAGAAAAAGGAATTTTCGGCCTTAACGGGCCGCCGCCTCCGCTCCGGCCCGCTCGCGCAAGCCGGCCCGGCCCGCGTCCGTGTCCGCCTCCTCCCGCCCGCGCCCGTGGCGACCGCGGTCAGGAGCCGCCCACCCCATGGCCGCCGGCGTACGGCTCTGCCCGACGCGTGGCCGCGGTGGCCCCCATGGCCGCGCCACGCCTCCAAGCAGCCGACCCGAGCCGCTGCACTCGCCATCCTCGCCATTCCGCACTCCGCCTGCTCGCTCCCGCCGCCCGCATCGCAGCTCGCCACGGCAACCGCATGCCATTGCCGCCGCCGTTTCGCCCTCACTTCTCCACCTCCCTTCGATTCGCCACGCCCCCGGCTCCGCCTTGCCCTCGGCTTTCCCGGACGCGAACTATCTCCGCGGTTCGTGCTCAGGTGAGGGCCAATTTGGCCGCGTTCCTCCTCCGCTGCCCGCCATGGCCGCCGTTGGCCGGCGCTCGTGGCCGGAGTTCCCTCCACCTTCTCTCCCTCTTCGGTCTTGAGCACCAGCATCGCCTCCACCTCGCGGTGCTCGTGCGCGCTTCCTTGGCCGCCACCACGGCCTGCACTGGCCGGCCGCCGTGCGCCAGCGCCGCCTCACCGCCATGCACGCCAGTGAGCTTAGTGCCGAGCTCGTCTAGCCACGCACGAAGCACCCCTGGCTTCGCCTCGCAGCGGGGAACACGATGGTGCCCTCCCCGTCACCGGAGGATTCACCGGCGGCGAGTTGGCCGCCGGTCAGCGGCCGCCCCCTGCCCGGCTCACTAACGGGTGGGGTCGGTCAGCGTTTTGGGCCTTTATGTCAGCCACAGTAGGCTGGCTCGAGTGAATGGTCTCGGGTGTGCGTAGCGTTAAGGGCCAAGTAGATTTTCGGATTTATTGAATTTGAATTCCAGAATTTGTGAAAAAAAACTTCAAAAATTAATATCTCAAGATTTATAGCTCCAAAAATTATGAAATAAATTTTGTAGTGTTTCTCAGGAGTAGATCTACAGTTTGAAAATATTGCATGATGATTTTGTGTTACTTTTCTGTGTAGATTTATTTAATTCTTGTTATTGCTGTTATCTTAGAAAATGTCTAGTAAATAGGGTATTGATTAGAAAAATGTGGTTCCTGTTTCAGTGGTCTTCTTTAGTGATGTACTTTCTAGGAAAAATGTTTATGAGGCATGTTCTGTGAAAAATTATTGAAGTGTAGTTCAAATGCCTTTAATTGATGAATTTTGTTATTTTTGGTAGAGAGCAAAAATTGTATAACACATGCATGTGATAATTTTTGTGAAATCTGTTGTTTGATACTTTTTCTAGTACAAAGTATTTCATGCTCATTAATATGCTATAGCTTGTTTATTTTGTACAGATAGTTTTACTTATCCAAATTCCATGAAATTTTTGTAGTATACTATTTGGAGTAGGATTGTGCTACTGTAATTTTTGGAGATTTTTACCTGCAATAGAAATAGGTGTTAATGTGTAACCCTAGTTTAAATAGGAAATAAAAGATTATTCTTTATGAATAATTAAAAGTAATAAAAAATGTTTGGTGTATCTTTGAAGCACCAAACTACCTTGCTGGTTTACTTGGTGGGTTAAGGTATTAGGGTTTGGCAAATAGTAACAACACTTGTGTGAGCATTATATGCTAACTAGTATAAGAGTAGATGACATGTTTTGTGGTACATGTTCTTGCATGATGTGGACTACCTTGTAGAAGATTTTGTCTTTAATCTATACTATCAGTTTCAATGTGCTCATCTGCATATCATGTCATCATGGCATTCCACCGCATCCGATGCACCGTCTACATGGTTACTTATGCAATTGCATCATACAGGATCGCAAGAGGAGTCGCAGGTAGCAGTGCCGGAAGAGCAGACTTGGACCGATCAGCAAGAGCTCCAGGCACAGGAGGTGCCCGAGGAAGAGGAACAAGGAGAGGAGTTGCCCGAGTGCGTAGATCACCAGCCTAGTTCGTTTGAAAGAGGCAAGCCCCGGAGCATTTTAAGTCTCCTACTTTTTAAAAGCAATTCTTTATATATGAGTTTTATATATTGTTGCATTAAGTTATAGGAGTTGAGTGAAACCATTGTTGTATTTATTATTATCCTTGCCCACCTGGTTACCTTTTTACCCTGTTAGGTCAGGATCGAATAATTGCTTAGTCATGCTTAGACCGATAGAAGTCGGGTGATTTCCTGTCACCTGCGAGTTATAGGTGGATACCGGGTTATGGTTAGCTATAATTGTTATCATGGAAAGTAACCAAGTGTTGATGGATAAACGGAGACCCGGCGGAGTCTTATAAGATTTTGAACTATAGTGATTCCGTCTGTGTCAATTAAGGACCGATCATTGCTTGTCCCTCTTGTCATGTTGAACGCATGCCTCACATTTAGCTGGCCGAATAAAGTACCTTTCGACCGCGAAGCTAGTGACACTATTTCGAGCCGGGATAAACTTGGATTGGCAGACTGGTGCTGAAGGGCGTATGACGGGGACGCGAAGAGTGAGCCCAAGGTGCGTCCTGGCAGTCGGGCGGGCCCTGGGCAGTGCGGTCCATGACTGTTATCCCGCGGCTACTTGAAAAGTGTCATTGGTGACCTAAGCGACCCTGACGGGGGAAGCGTGGTTTGTGTGAGAAATAAATCACCAGCTGGTTAGGAATCAATTCGAATCGCCATCGCTCCTGGATAGTGAGCACTTGACTCGAGCTACAGCATCGTAGTAAAAATGATGGAACACGGATGGTTATGTGAATGATGTTGGAAAAGCTAAACCTGATATGGTAACTTTTGATGTAAATGGTTAATCAAGTGATTGCTCTAGCATAGGTGCTTACTTAGACTAATCAGGTATAATTAAGTTGATGCTTATAGTTTAAATGGTTCATAACTGATAACTTATGCTTTTCTGCAAAACTAGTCAAGCCAGTCCACTTTATAAAAGCCTTGCATACCCCTTGGTGTCATTTATTTTTGGTTTATGACGGGTAAGTCTAGCTGAGTACCTTCTCGTACTCAGGGCGTTGTTCCCATTGTTGTTGCAGATGGTCAGATGTACTATGGTTATTGCGTCAATTGTCTGTATCCGACGATGGGCGACAACTAGGACCAAGGGCAATGGTCACTCCGTTCGTCTTATCTCATGCTTTTGTGGACTATGACTACCTGCTGGCACTGTATTTGAACTAAGTGTGTGTGGTTTTAAAACTACTTGCTTCCGCTATGTTAAATTGAACTCGTGTTGTAATAACTTTTTATTATAAACTCCGATGTATTCAACTCTCATTGCGAACTTTATGTATCATGTGATTGTGGCTGCTAAATCAGTACGATCTTGGTTGGATGTTGGTTGGTTTGAAATCCTTCGTGATTTCACGGAATCTCGGGTTGTACGGGCTTAAGTTTGATAAATTATCTGTCTCGGTGGAAGATTTTCTTACTTAATCTCGTATAATCATGTTGATCCGTTACAGCTGGTATCGGATCATGGTTTAGCATGTTACTGTTCACATGGGTATTTAAAACAAAACTATGTTTAAAACGAGTTTTAAAACTTAAGAGTGTGCCAGTGGTCATATCCTTTATGCCCAGTAAGGACTCTAGGTGGCTTATTTAAGTACTGACTTGTGGGTTTTGCATCATATTTTTAATTCATCGCTCATACGGCGTGCTATTGTATGAGTGCCATTCACTTGAGTGGTAATGTATGGATCCATTGCCTCTATGCCTTGGTAAGTGAGAGTTGTGAGAGCATGGTCGGATACACTGCCGATCTAGGGAAGTGCTTATATGATGCCGAAACACTTACGTGTCATGCGCATGTTTGTATAAAGGTATCCAATGTGTGGGAATTCCGTCATGTGGTGACGATGTCGTCAATAGGATGATGATTCGGGTAGTTGCTACTGTTATACTCGTATCTAGGGATGCGTGTAGAGCGAGTAGCTTACTTTACTACTTTCTTGCATATTTTTCATACTGTGAGGGTTTGGGCTAAAGTGATTTTCTGCAGGTACATAACAGCGCTATCGAGTAGTACGTATTAGCTACGTTTCGAGAGATCATTGTATGCCACCGTCTATATCGTTAGTAATTGTTATTCTAAGTTTGTAAGGACGTACGAAACATGCATGCATCATGTTTGTGTATTTCATTCATGGCATTGTTCCTCCCCTTATACGTTGATTATCTCATTTTAATAAAAATGACAACTTAAAATATGTTCTCACTGGGGTAATAAAATTTTGCTACAGATGGCACGCACCAAGCAGACAGCTCGCAAGTCTACAGGCAGAGTTCCCCGTCATCAGCTTGCTCCACGCATTTGTCAGCGTCACACGTTCCTTGGAGAGTTTGGGATTCCCACACTCTTGTGGAGGGTGCTCAGCTACGTAAGCTATCCTGATGGAATGGAGCCCCGCTACTTCTGGGCAAATGAGTAGTTGGGGGAAGGTCTTTTGGTTACTGTGGAAGCAGTTGTTCGTCCCAGAGGTGATGGTTCTGAGTGGACTGGTTGGCGTTATGAGTCAACTGGCAGGACCGCTGAAGAAGCCGCTGAGAGGGCAGCCTTTGGGATACTGAGGGATATTATGGATCATTTTCCTCAGGAGTTGGCAACAGCTATAGTTGGAGTCTTTCCGAGGGGCAACCCGTCCACTGACTCATGGCAGCAGGCAAGAGGAAGGTCCCTGGAGATTAGTGCAGCAGAAGCATAGAACAGTGATAACCCCGCCATGAGTGCCATGTTCGCAGTGATGAAGGCCTTCGATGGAGTGGAAGGTAGCCTGCGACGTGTGTCTGGTGCTCTTGGTCAGGATCGTGACGATCGACGTCAGCTTCAGAGGGATCACGATGCCGAGATTGAGAGGCTCACTGCAGAGATGGCTCAGTTGACTCGTCAGAGGGATCAAGCTACCTAGAGGACTGTGGTCTTTGAGGGATACGTACGTGCACTGAGAGAGCAGGTTGGACGTCTAACCAGCGCCAACAGGAACGCTGAGTGCATGTTGACCCATGTGCTCCATCAGAGGAATGAAGCTTGGTCTGCAGAGAATGTTCTGAGGGCTTGACAGTTTGACCTAGAGCAGCAGCTGGCCAATGCAGAGGAGTACAATGATAACCTGCATGAGGAGGTTCATCGGCTGAACAACCAGCTCTACCCCTATGTTCGTCCTGGTGCGGCAGAGATGGATCTGGATGAGGACGAAGATCCCGAAGAGCCCAAGGCACCCACTGAGGATGACGACGACATTGTGGATGGCGACAATGCCAACATCTTTGACTTAGACAGTGACCACGATGAATAGACTAGTAGTTGTTGCGCTAGCTACTAGGGTTTCGTTTGCATAATCTTTTGCTTGGTTGGCATGTTGAGCATGTAATAATGAGTAGAAAGACTAAGGCTTGATGTAATGTTGGAAAACTTGGATGTGTTTGTGGCGATATCCGAACGTCAAAAGTCCAGTATATGTATGCTGGTAATTTGGTTGTAATGGACGCGATGTGTGCACTTTAGTAATCTAATTAATGATGTTGTGTTAATTGGAATGACTTATTGTGCCCCTATTTTATTGTATGAATTTATTCTCTCTAGTGAATTCAGTACGGCATAATTTTTCATTCACTCGCGATTTCTACAATATCACCTAATAATTACTATTGCTGAAATATGCAGATGCCGAACACTCGCCGTACCGTGTATGACGCCACTGAGGCTGGTGGCAGTGCCGCTGGAAATGAGGACTTGATCCACCACCACCTCCTCCTCCACTATACACCGCGGAATAGTTCTTCGCACAGTTTCTCGGAAGTCAACGCAACATGGAGAACATGCAGCAGAATATGAAAGCTGCATTGCACAGCATTGCAGATAACACCCGTCGTGGAGTAATCCCGGGTGGGCATGAAGTAAACTAGTATAGCAGTTTTAAGGATTCCATGGACACCCGTCCACCAATTTTTAAGGAAGCCGCTGAACCCTTGGATGCAGAAGAGTGGATTAACACAATGGAAGACAAGTTTCGTGTTTTGAGGATGACTGAAGTGTTAAAGACCGAGTATGCAGCTCATTAGCTTCAAGGTCCGGCAGGGATGTGGTGGAAGCACCACCGCACCACTTTTCCTCCCCATGCTCACATCACTTGGAGGGAGTTCACTGAAGCGTTTCGTGGAGTGTACATCCCACCTGGTCTGACAGAAATGAAGCTCGGAGAATTCCTGGCACTGAATCAAGGCACGAAGACTGTGACCCAATATCTGCATGCATTCAACAATCTGATCCGCTATGCCTCTGACATGGTGAATACTGATGCCAAAAAGATCGCCAGCTTCAAGAGAGGTCTGAATCCCAAGATGATGAAACACATGGGTACCAACATGAGAACTGGTTTCAACGACTTTGTTAGTGACTGCTTGAAGCAAGAGAAGAACAACAATGTGTATGCTGCGTCCAAGACTCGTAAGAGAGCTTTTGAGTCAAGTCCGTCCCAACCTAGGGCCCCGATGGTAAATCATCCCGCGTATCATTCGCCTGCCCCTGGTGCAAGGTTTAGGCCACCCCAGCAGAAGGGTCAGAATGCCCAGCAACCTCAGAGGAACCAAAAACCATTCAAGATGGCATTGCCACAAGCGAAGGCAGGACAAGGCAGTTCATCTGGAGCTGTGACTCAAGTAAGGGGACCGTGTTTTAACAGTAACCAACCTGGGCACTTTGCAAACTTTTGCCCCTATCCCAAGAAGCAGCAGATGCAGTATCAAGCTCGTGTGCACCACACCACCGTTGATGACATCCCAGAAGGAGAACCTATGACAGCTGGTATGTTTTCTATCAACAATCATCCAGCAGTAGTCTTGTTTGATTCCGGATCATCTCATTCTTTTATAAGTCAAGCATTTGTTAAGAGGTATGAGCAAAAGATATTTGAATTAGAATGTGCTTATCGAATCAGTTCAGCCAGGGCTGATCTGTTGATAAATCAGATAATTCAGGGAGTAACCCTGAACATAGCAAACAGACAATATAAGCTTAATTTGATAGTCATGCCAGGACTAGTTTTGGATGTGCTTATGGGAATGAACTAGATGAATAAGATGGGAGTAGTAATTGATGTTGGAGGAAGAAGTATTTCTCTCAAGGAACCTATTGGAGAAGGCACTTTTCAGGTGGTCCTACCTCGGAAAATAGATCTAGCTAGTACAACTTGTGCCGTCCAAACTACTCTGCTAGCCAAGATTCCAGTAGTATGTGAGTTTTCAGACGTGTTCCCAGATGAGTTACCTGGGCTTCCACCAGACCGAGATGTTGAGTTTGCCATTGAGTTAATCCCTGGAACAGCACCGATCTCAAGAAGGCCTTATCGGATGCCTCCCAATGAGTTAGCCGAATTGAAGAAACAACTCCAAGATTTGTTAAAGAAGGGTTTGATTCGTCCCAGTTCGTCTGAATGGGGATGTCCCGCACTGTTCGTGAAGAAGAAAAAAGATAACTCCTTACGTATGTGTGTGGACTATCGGCCACTGAATGTTGTGACAATTAAAAACAAGTATCATCTTCCTCGGATTGATATCTTGTTTGACCAATTGTCTAAAGCCAAAGTGTTCTCTAAGATAGATTTGAGATCAGGGTATCATCAAATCAAGATTAGGCCGCAAGGTATACCCAAGACCGCGTTTTCTACCAGATATGGTTTGTACGAGTATCTTGTCATGTCCTTCGGATTGACAAATGCTCTTGCATACTTTATGTATCTGATGAATTCCGTCTTTATGCCAGAGTTGGATAAGTTGTGATTGTGTTCATTGATGACATACTAATATACTCAGAGAATGAAGAAGATCACGCAGAACATCTTAGGATTGTCTTAACTAGACTCAGAGAGCATTGGCTGTATGCTAAGTTTAGTAAGTATGAGTTCTGGCTTAAGACAGTTCCTTTTCTTGGTCACGTGTTATCTGAAAGTGGAATTTCAGTAGACCCTAGTAAGGTACAAGAGGTCATGGACTAGAAGTCACCAACCACAGTTCATGAGGTTCGAAGTTTTCTTGGTTTAGCCGGGTACTATCGCTGCTTCATACCGGATTTCTCGAAGATTGCCAAGCCAATGACAAGTCTGCTACAGAAGGATCATAAGTTTGCCTGGACAGAGGAGTTTGAGGCAGCTTTCTGCACCTTGCGGAAATTGCTAACCACTGCTCCTGTTCTGGCACAACCAGATATAGAAAAGTCGTTTGATGTGTTTTGTGATGCATCTAAGAATGGGTTAGGATGTGTGCTAATGCAAGATGGAAGGGTCATTGCTTATGCCTCACGTCAATTGAGGAAGCATGAGGTTAACTATCCTACACATTACTTGGAGCCTGTAGCAGTTGTGCATGCTCTAAAGATTTGGAGACACTACTTGCTGGGGAATGTGTGTAATATCTTTACGGATCATAAGAGTCTCAAGTACATCTTTACTCAATCTGAGTTGAATATGCATCAACGAAGATGGTTAGAGCTGATAAAGGATTATAATCTGAATGTGCACTATCATCCCGGCAAGGCTAATGTAGTAGCAAATGCCCTAAGTAGGAAATCACATTCTATTGCTGTGCAGCCGTTGTTTGAACAGGGGTTCAATTTATTGCATCCTGCTGTGTTGCATAATATTCAGATCAGTTGTACCTTGAAGAGCAAAATTATTGAAGGTCAGAAAACAGATAAGAGAATATTTCATATCAAGGAGAAAATGAAGAGGGAACCGATCAAACACTTTAGAGTGGATGACCAAGGAGTGTTATGGTTTAAAGATCGCCTAGTAGTACCCAAGGATCGAGAGCTCAAGAACAAATTGATGGATGAAGCTCATCATTCTAAGCTGTCTATCCATCCTGGAAGTAGTAAAATGTACAAAGAGCTGAGACCTCGTTATTGGTGGACCAAGATGAAAAAGGAGATTGCAGTGTATGTTGCCCGTTGCGACATGTGTTGCAGAGTGAAAGCTCTTCACATGAGACCCGCAGGACTATTGCAACCCTTGTCTATACCAGATTGGAAATGGGATGATATAAGTATGAATTTTAATACTGGTCTTCCCACCACACCAAAAGGACATGGTTCGATTTGGGTAATTGTAGACCGCCTTACCAAATCAGCTCACTTTTTGCCAGTTAAGACAACTTTTCGACCACCTCAATATGCGGAGAAGTATATTACTGAGATTGTCCGATTACATGGTATACCGAAGACTATCGTGTCTTACCGTGGTTCACAGTTTACCTCTCATTTTTTGGAGCATCTTCATAAAGGATTGGGTACTAGTTTGATTCGTAGTACAACTTGCCATCCGCAGACAGATGGGCAGACAGAGCGAGTTAATGCAGTTCTTGAAGATATGCTTAGAGCTTGTGTGTTATCATCCAGAGGTTCATGGGAATCGTGTTTACCTTTGGCAGAGTCCGCTTACAACAACAGTTATTAAGAGAGTATCAAGATGGCACCTTTTGAAGCCTTGTATGGCAGAAAATGTAGGACACCGTTAAATTGGGTTGAACCTGGAGAAAAAAGGTTTTACGAGATTGATTTTATAGATGAGGCAGCGAAAAAGGTCCGTGTCATCCAACAAAACATGCAAGCTGCACAGTCCCGTCAGAAGAGTTATGCAGATAAGGGGAGAAGACCGCTAGAATTCCAAGTGGGTGACTACGTCTATTTGAAGGTTACCCCAATGAAGAAGAAACGGTTTGGAATCAAGAAGAAACTGGCTGCTAGATTTGTAGGACCATACAGGATCATAGAGAAAAAGGGTCCCGTGGCTTATAAGCTGCAGTTACCAGAAGCTATGAGTTCAATCTTTCCCGTCTTTCATGTATCACAGTTGAAGAAGTGTTTGCGTGTTCCGGAAGAGAGAATAGAACCTCAGGGTATTCGGATCAAGGCAGACTTGAAATACCGTGAGCAACCGGTCCGAGTTTTGGATACTAAGGACCGAGTCACTCGGAACAAAGTGGTGACAACTTACAAGATTCAGTGGAGCCATCACGATGAGAGTGATGCGACGTGCGAAACAGGAGAATATCTGCAAACCGCTTATAAAGATTTTTACAACAAGTGGTTCGTAACTCAAAATCTTGGAACGAGATTCTTATAAGGGGGGAGGGCTGTAACACCCCTGGGTGTTAAGCATGCATTAACATCCCAAAGCACGAGCATCAGCATCACATACATGTTCATCATCACATGCAATATAAGTTAAAATTGAATTGGAAGGTGAAAAACATCTATTTGAAACATAATTATTGCATTTGCTTGCTAAGAGTCGTAAAACTTATTTAGATATAATTTTAAATAACCTAGAATTAATTAGCATGATTTTTGGAGCAACTTTTGTATTCAAAATCTGCCCAAATTTTGCTTTTAAAAATATTCTAGAAAAGTGAGTTTTTATTTAAAAAAATTACTTTAAATCATTAATTCAAAATCTGTTAAGAAGTTTGAAAAGTGCCCTAAATGAAAGTTGTAGAGAATTAAATTTTGAACAACTTTTGTTTTGGGGACAACTTGTGAAAATGTCTTTTTCATCTTCAAATTTTGAATTTGAATCAATTTAAAAAATCTGGAAATTTATTTATAAAAGAAAAAGGAATTTTCGGCCTTAATGGGCCGCCGCCTCCGCTCCGGCCCGCTCGCGCAAGCCGGCCCGGCCCGCGTCCGCGTCCGCCTCCTCCCGCCCGTGCCCGTGGCGACCGCGGTCAGGAGCCGCCCGCCCCGTGGCCGCCGGCGTACGGCTCCGCCCGACGCGTGGCCGCGGTGGCCCCCACGGCTGCGCCACGCCTCCAAGCAGTCAACCCGAGCCGCTGCCCTCGCCATCCTCGCCATTCTGCACTCCACCTGCTCGCTCCCGCCGCCCGCAGCGCAGCTCGCCACGGCAGCCGCCGTGCCATTGCCGCCACCGTTCCGCCCTCGCTTCTCTACCTCCCTTCGATTCGCCACGCCCCCGGCTCCGCCTCGCCCTCAGCTTTCCCGGACGCGAACTATCTCCGCGGTTCATGCTCAGGTGAGGGCCAATTTGGTCGCGTTCCTCCTCCGCTGCCCGCCATGGCCGCCGTTGGCCGACGCTCGTGGCCGGAGTTCCCTCCACCTTCTCTCCCTCTTCGGTCTTGAGCACCAGCATCGCCTCCACCTCGCGGTGCTCGTGCGCGCTTCCTTGGCCGCCACCACGGCCTGCACTGGTCGGCCGCCGTGCGCCAGCGCCGCCTCACCGCCATGCACGCCGGCGAGCTCAGTGCCGAGCTTGTCTGGCCGTGCACGGAGCACCCCTGCCTTCGCCTCGCAGCGGGGAACACGGTGTTGCCCTCCCCGTCACAGGAGGATTCACCGGCGGCGAGTTGGCCGCCGGTCAGCGGCCGCCCCCTGCCCGGCTCACTGACAGGTGGGGTCAGTCAGCGTTTTGGGCCCCTCTGTCAGCCGTAGTAGGCCGGCTCGGGTGAACGGTCTCGGGTGTGCGTAGCGTTAAGGGCCAAGTAGATTTTCGGATTTATTGAATTTGAATTCCAGAATTTGTGAGAAAGCTTCAAAAATTAATATCTCAAGATTTATAGCTCCAAAAATTGTGAAACAAATTTTGTAGTATTTCTCAGGAGTAGATCTACATTTTGAAAATATTGCATGATGATTTTGTATTACTTTTCTGTGTAGATTTATTTAATTCTTGTTATTGCTGTTATCTTAGAAAATGTCTAGTAAATAGGGTATTGATTAGAAAAATGTGATTCTTGTTTTGTTGGTCTTCTTTAGTGATGTACTTTCTTGGAAAAATGTTTATGAGGCATGTTCTGTGAAAAATTATTGAAGTGTAGTTCAAATGCCTTTAATTGATGAATTTTGTTATTTTTGGTAAGCAAAAATTGTATAACACATGCATATGATAATTTTTGTGACATGCTTGTTTACTGTGTATAACATAGGAAAAATATGAAATCTGTTATTTGATACTTTTTCTAGTACAAAGTATTTCATGCTCATTAATATGCTATAGCTTGTTTATTTTGTACAGATAGTTTTACTTATCCAAATTCCATGAAATTTTTGTAGTATACTATTTGGAGTAGGATTGTGCTACTGTAATTTTTGGAGATTTTTACCTGCAATAGAAATAGGTGTTAATGTGTAACCCTAGTTTAAATCGGAAATAAAAGGTTATTCTTTATGAATAATTAAAAGTAATAAAAAGTGTTTGGTGTATCTTTGAAGCACCAAACTACCTTGCTGGTGTTACTTGGTGGGTTAAGGTATTAGGGTTTGGCAAATAGTAACAACACTTGTGTGAGCATTATATGCTAACTAGTATAAGCGTAGATGACAATTATACCTTTTTACCCTGTTAGGTCAGGATCGAATAATTGCTTAGTCATGCTTAGACTGATAGAAGTCGGGTGATTTCTTGTCACCTGCGAGTTATAGGTGGATACCGGGTTACGGTTAGCTATAATTGTTATCATGGAAAGTAACCAAGTGTTGATGGATAACGGAGACCGAGCGGAGTCTTATAGGGTTTTGGACTATAGTGATTCCGTCTGTGTTAATTAAGGACCGATCGTTGCTCATCCCTCTTGTCATGTTGAACGCATGCCTCACATTTAGCTGGTTGAATAAAGTACCTTTCGACCGCGAAGCTAGTGACACTATTTCGAGCCAGGATAAACTCGGATTGGTAGGCTGGTGCTGAATGGGGTATGACGGGGACACGAAGAGTGAGCCCAAGGTGCGTCCTGGCAGTCGGGCGGTCCCTGGGTAGTGCGGTCTATGACTGTTATTCTACGGCTACTTGAAAAGTGTCATTGGTGACCTAAGCGACCCTGACGGGGGAAGCGTGGTTTGTGTGAGGAATAAATCACTAGCTGGTTAGAAATCGATTCGAATCGTCATCACTCCTGGATAGTGAGCACTTGACTCGAGCTACAGCATCGTAGTAAAAATGATGGAACACGGATGGTTATGTGAATGATGTTGGAAAAGCTAAACCTGATATGGTAACTTTTGATGTAAATGGTTAATCAAGTGATTGCTCTAGCATAGGTGCTTACTTAGACTAATTAGGTATAATTAAGTTGATGCTTATAGTTTAAATGGTTCATAACTGATAACTTATGCTTTTCTGTAAAACTAGTCAAGCCAGTCCACTTTATAAAAGCCTTACATACCCTTTGGTGTCATTTATTTTTGTTTATGATGGGTATGTCTAGCTGAGTACCTTCTCGTACTCAGGGCGTTGTTCCCATTGTTGTTGCAGATGGTCAGATGTACTATGGTTATTGCATCAACTTTTGTATCCGGCAATGGGCGACAACTAGGACCAAGAGCAATGGTCACTCCGTTCATCTTATCTCATGCTTTTGTGGACTATGACTACCTGCTGGCACTGTATCTGAACTAAGTGTGTGTGTGGTTTTAAAACTACTTGCTTCCGCTATGTTAAATTGAACTCGTGTTGTAATAACTTTTTATTCTGAACTCCGATGTATTCAACTCTCATTGCGAACTTTATGTATCATGTGACTGTGGCTGCTAAATGAAAGCCCAAGTTTGGTTTTGGTAATTAATGACACCAAGTTGCTAATGCCATGTGTTAAGTGTTTTGAGTTAGGCATAAGCAACACATGTGATGAAGGTGTACGTGGCAAGGAGTGGTGGCCACAAGATCACAAAGAGATGGTGCATGGACATGAAATGATGGACATGATGATCAAGTGAAGGAGAAGGATCTAAGAAGCGCAAGGCAAAGGTATAACCATAGGTTTTTTTCCTTTTGCCGGTCTAAGTTGAGTAGAGAAGTGATTGACCGGGTTTAGGATACATAGCCGACTATCAAGAGGGGCAATCACGGTTAGCTCGGGAATCAAGTGCCACTAGATCAATGTCTTAAGCATATGCATTAGGATCTAGTAAAGAGCTAACATAATGCCTTGGAAAATATTTGTGAAAATGCTAACACACATGCACATGGTGGTGTACACTTGGTGGTGTTAGCACATTTACGAAGGCGGTGGAGTTTAAGCGGTAGAGAGGGGTTTGGGTTCCTCTCTCCCTCCCGCCGAGCTTGCGAGGCGGGATTCGGCGCTTTTTGGAGAAGTGAAACGCCCTTTTTCTATTGCGCCGAAAGTCGGAAAAGAAACGGAGGCGAACGGAGGTCACTGCGTGCACCGGATGCTGCACCGGACGCGGGGCGCGTCCGGTCAGCTCATCGCGGCGCGGGTGCTGCTAGGGTTTGTGACCGGACGCGGGTCTGGCCTGACCAGCGCGTCCGGTCAGTTCAACCGGGCGAAAACGTTAAACGAGTGACCGGCGCGTCCGGTGCCCCACGGGACCGGAGCGTCCGGTCATGCGTCCAGAGAAGCCGAGCACAGCGAAGCGCGATCGGACGCGGCTGGCGCGTCCGGTCACGTACGACCGGACGCGTCCGGTCGCGTCGGGTGCTTACTAGAACGCGACCGGACGCTGGCACTGTCACGTCCGGTCGATCGAAGGAGCGCGTCCGGTCACTGTAACGGCTAGTTCTGACGCGCACTGTTCATGTTCGTCGTGTAGTGATCGGACGCGTCCGGTCACCCTGACCGGAGCGTCCGGTCAGCGCGATTTCTGCTGCGTCGTCCGTAACGGCTAGCTGCGTACCCCTTCGTTATAAATAGATGGTGGCCGGGGTTTGAGGGCAACTCTTGCACATTTTGAGACCTAGAGACATACTTTGAGCTAGAGAACAACCCCTCCACTCATCTCTTTGCTTGGTTGCACATCTTGAGTGAGATTGAGTGAGATTCAAGTGCATTGCTTGAGAGTTGCATTCTAGAGGCACTTGATCTTCGAGTTGCTGCGGATTTCTTGTTACTCTTCCGTGTTTCCCGACACGGTAGACGGCTTGGAGCAGCGGAGG
This sequence comes from Saccharum hybrid cultivar R570, assembly GCA_038087645.1. Lineage (NCBI taxonomy): Eukaryota > Viridiplantae > Streptophyta > Magnoliopsida > Poales > Poaceae > Saccharum > Saccharum hybrid cultivar. The sequence goes on from JAQSUU010000198.1 coordinate 8,990,278, forward strand.
TGATTGAGCTCGCAATTGGAGATTGTTGGAGCCTTCACCGAGTGTTGTAAGGGGTTCTTGATCCTTCCCCGTGGGAGTTCGCAAATTGGATACTCTAGTGGAACTCGTGGCTTGGAGGATCCCCATCTTGTGTGCGGTTGTGCGGCGCCCGCCGAGGGCTCAACTCTTGATAGTTGATTAGCTCGCGAACCGACAAGTGGGTGCATCGCCACAACGAGGAGTAGCTTGCCGGGAAGCAAGTGAACCTCGGGATAAATTCTTGTGTCATTCTCTTCCCGAGGATTTCTCTTGTGTGATTGATTTATTGGTACTTCTCATCTCTACACGGCGGTATAATCACTCGAAGCTCTTCTCTCGTATTACTTCTTGTATCTAGCTTGTTGTTGTTGTTGTGTTTAGTGGATAGCCTTGTACTAGACTTGTGTAGGTGGCTTGCTTAATTAGTTAGAGCTAGTGCTTCTTGCTCCGCCACCTTTTGTACTAACTTGTGGTTAAGTTTTTATTGTAGAAGTTTTTATTAGGCTATTCACCCCCCCCTCTAGCCTATTTGGACCTTACACTAAATCAGTACGATCTTGGTTGGATGTTGGTTGGTTTGAAATCCTTTGTGATTTCATGGAATCTCGGGTTGTACGGGCATAAGTTTGGTAAATTATCTGCCTCGGTGGAAGATTTTCTTACTTAATCTTATATAATCATGTTGATCCTTTACACTTGTGCTATCCCTTCTATTATGGCTAAGCGTTTTTTCCAATCTAGTAATACTCTTTGTATTTCATCTGCAAATCAGTTAAGCATAGACATAAGATAAAATCCTTTAACTGTTGGCACTAAACAATGTTTGCACTATATATGATATGGTTGAGAAGTACTACCAAAAATGTAGAAGTCCAAGCACTTATTTGGCATATACTCATAGATTAGTAATCTCTCGTCTCCCTGAGAGCAACATCCCAAGAGCCTAACCAGATTTGTGTGCTGGAGCTTGGCTATGAGCTCGATTTCATTTTGGAACTCTCTGAACCCTTGCCCTGAATGTGAAGCTAGTCTCTTAATGGCTATCTCCAATCCATCTTGAAATCGACCCTACAGAGAAGTCCAAAAGAGTTTGGTCAATGATATTTCTTTGAATTCAGCTGTCTTCTGACAATTGATTAACCTGATAACAAAGGCAATAAGCAGTACAGTTCCTTGCATAACGTTTAAAAGCCTATTTGGAGCTAGAAATATGGTGATTTATATAATAAGATAAAATATCAGGGAAAAACCTCCCTTTCATCCCAAACATGACCTAGACTAGTCCTTTTACTTGGTTTTTTTCTATCTTGTTTTGTGTTCTCAATGCATACAACTTTTTTCTCTCTTACCTTATATACTGGACCAAATCCTCCTTGCCCAAGTTTATTTTCTTCTGAGAAGTTATTTGTAGCCTCCAAGACTTGCAAAAAAGTCATAAAATGTGAACTCAGAATTTCTTCCTATCACCCAAACTAGCGCTTCATCTTCTTCATTCACCTCGCCCTTATCTTGTGAACCTTTACCTACAATTAGTGTTGGGTGTGATGCTTTCAGTTAAACTTGATGCTATAGCATTGGAATAAAATAGAAGCTCGATGTCTTGAAAGTGAAGTATTTTAATAGCATTTTTTGGTACATTGCTGAACTTTTCTGATCCTTTTGTTGAATTTGATGGAAACAATGTCGCAGATAAACAATGTGAGTATAGGAACAACCACGGCGATGGCCAGAACGATGCTCTTGTGTCATCTGCCATAATTATTTGCTCGCCATCCTTAAATTAAACAACAATAATCAATTGGTTAATGCCTTTAAGAGTAAATTGAACCAAAAAATAGTTTAAAGGTTATCCGGACTTTGGTGAGGGCCGGGAAGGGGGATTAATTTGGACTTTTTCGTCCCTTTTTTCTAGCACGTCCTTGAGTATTAATATGGATGCTCCAATTAGTAGTAGTAAGATTTCACCCTTGACCAAAATTGAGAAAAAAATATCAACAAAAAAAGTAGCCCTAGATATTTAAAGAAGCCCATGAAAAATCTTAAAATTCATATAACAACCTTCTTAAGGACCGTAAAAGGCCCCCAAACCCCCCTCCCCCCAGCATTTAGTGCTAACTTCTATTAAGATTCAAGAACGAGGCATGCATTGTGCACATATATATATATATATATATATATATATATATATATATATATATATATATATATATATATATATATATATATATGACATACCTTTCGGTGGGGTCGGAGCAGCAGCAGCGAGAGTGGAGTTGAAGGGCCATGCGAGTATCTGATGGAGCTCGGTATATCAGTCGGTGGCCGCCAAAAACCCCACTGCCACTTCCCTGGGGAAGCAACCACTTTGGATCTTGCAACACATAACTGACCACAGCGGGTTCCATAGAGGCATTGTCATGGAACCGGAGGGACGCAACGAGCATCCTGGTAATGTTGTCAAATCGGATCGTCGCTGTCATGGTGCCTTCCAGGGCAGCCAGGACCGTTGTGTTGGTCGAGGCATGGGAGTTGATGTCGATGCCTATATGGTAGTCGCTGGGATCCAAATAGTTTTTGAACGTGTCGAACTCGACGGCGATGAAGTGGCCTGGATCGATGGCGTTGGCCTCGCTGAGGAGGCCAAGGTTCACCCCGTTGTAGTACTCCTGCATCATCCTTGACGGGTAACCGGAGAGGAAGAACGCCATGCCATCCCCCTGCAGCGTCATGTTGTCGGGCTTGATGGCGAAGGTGAAGCTTGTGCTGAAGCTCGCCAGGGTCATGTCATCGTCGTAGAATGGCACCAAGTGGTTGTACGACATCCGACCCACGCAGTTGCTCATGCTCCTGCTCCTGGTCGAGTCGTCGCAGGTGAGATCAACCTTGTCTCTCTGCACCGTCGCGTTGCCCTCGAGCCGGATGTCGCTTCTTGCGTGGCTGGATCCATTGGAGAGGTCGAAGCTGAAGGAGAATTGTGGGGTAGTGATGAGTCTACTTGTACGGAATTATTGTCAGTTTTCTGGGCATCTAAGGGTAGGAGAAAGGAAGTGGAAATGAGGAGGAGGAGTTTTGCGCTGCTGCTGCTGTTTGCAGCCGAGGCCATGATAGCTTGAAGGTTTTTTAGGCACACGTCGTGACATGAGGTGCCCCAGTGCCTGCAGATGTGTATTAAGCAACTGTGAACACAACTGTGACGAATTAATGTCACCATCTACCTTCTACTTAATGAAATACGTGCCGACCATGACCCCAGAAAAAGAAATGTCACCATCTGCCTGTTATAGACAGTGGATCATCTAGGGTATATCTAGCGGGTACATTGTTTTCATTTGGGATAAAACCAATAGAACATCAGAGAGGGAGGAGATGAGAGGGTTCGATGTTTCTAACCATCGGTCTTGCAAGAGGAGGCCGTCATGGAGTCAGTGATGAGTGCGCCGTTGAGTTGGGGAAGTCTAGCGGTCTAGGGTGTCGCGGTACAGAGGCAGTGGCGAAGACAGCCCGGTGGCGGAGCTTCCCGCCGCTGGCTACGCCCCTCTCTCGAGATCAGCTTAGGGTTAGGACAGTGGGGATTGGCGGTAGCTCGTGAACTTTGTCCAGTGAGCCACGGCCCCACCTCCTTTTATTGCGCAGTGCGACGGGGGCCACCAACCGCTAATGGGTTGAGCGCCCCCGATCAGGGCGCGAGTCAAGGCTCAAGTGACCGTTGGGCCATCTTGGTGGGAGATCAATCTAACATTCTCCCCCTTGATCTCACCTTATACTATAAACTTTAGGCTTTACTTCACACTTATTTCTTTAACCATTTCCTCACAGATCAACGCATAGAGCATGCCTCATCGTCACGGTCAGTCGCCGATAGATTTAACAGCTACAATACACATCTCTAATCTAAAACGGATTCTTTAACTTTGGGCCTTTTATTGTTCGGAAATCATAGGCTATACCATAAACCCATGTCAACTGTGTGTTTTCTAAACACACTGGGTGGTAAGACTTTGGTAAGAGGATCCGCAAGCACTTTCATGTTACTTTTACATTCAATACTATTAGTATGATTCCGGACTTTCTCCTTTACAACGTATAACTTTAATGTCAATGTGTTTGGCAGCACACTTGACCTGTTGTCTTAGGAGCAAACTACTTAAATGGTTATTGCTGTTGACAACCATTATCAATTCTGGGTATAAGTTCACTTAACCATTTCTCCTGTCCCGCAGCCTCATATCATGCTATATTATAACTTTACATCACTGATGATACTAGAACTGTTTCTTTGGAGCTTTTCCACAATAAAACTCTAACTGCGAGTGTTAGCTACTATGTGGGTTTCACTAAACATCTCGCCAAAATTTAACATTTGTACCCACAACTACTTGAGAGTACTTATACTTTCTTTCTTAGCATGAGGCCGACATTCTTAACTCCATTCCAGTGATCTATATCTGGACTGGACTTTTGCCAAAACAACCCAGATACGTGAACTGTGTCAGGGTAAGGTCTTATCTTTGTACTCATTAAGCTTCCAACAGCTGAAGCATATAGGACGTCCATCAATAACAATCTCACATTGCCTTTTGGAACACTAAAGTTCTCAAAACTATTACCCTTGACCGTGGGAACAAGCGTAGATTTATCCGCATAGGTACATTATTTCTTTAGAAACTTTTTTTAGCATGCCTATGTGATAGTCCTAATACCCCTTTCTTCTATCTCGGTGAATTTCAATTCTTATAACGAGAGACATTTCACCAAAAACTTTCTTATTGAATCTTGAGGACCAATGCTTCTTCTTCTCATGCAGTAGATTGACATCACTACTAACAAGTAAGATAGCATCCACATATACATGATTAGTAAATGAATTTCCTATTCTATAACTTTGTACAAATGCAAATGTCCTCTCATTCTCTTTAACACAAAATTTCTAATTGACTCTTCAACTTTCGTCGTGTAACGGCTAGTTCTGACGCGCACTGTTCACGTTCGTCGTGTAGTGACCGGACGCGTCCGGTCACCCTGACCGGAGCGTCCGGTCAGCGCGATTTCTGCTGCGTCGTCCGTAACGGCTAGCTGCGTACCCCTTCGTTATAAATAGATGGTGGCCGGGGTTTGAGGGCAACTCTTGCACATTTTGAGACCTAGAGACATACTTTGAGCTAGAGAACAACCCCTCCACTCATCTCTTTGCTTGGTTGCACATCTTGAGTGAGATTGAGTGAGATTCAAGTGCATTGCTTGAGAGTTGCATTCTAGAGGCACTTGATCTTCGAGTTGCTGCGGATTTCTTGTTACTCTTCCGTGTTTCCCGACACGGTAGACGGCTTGGAGCAGCGGAGGTGATTGAGCTCGCAATTGGAGATTGTTGGAGCCTTCACCGAGTGTTGTAAGGGGTTCTTGATCCTTCCCCGTGGGAGTTCGCAAATTGGATACTCTAGTGGAACTCGTGGCTTGGAGGATCCCCATCTTGTGTGCGGTTGTGCGGCGCCCGCCGAGGGCTCAACTCTTGATAGTTGATTAGCTCGCGAACCGACAAGTGGGTGCATCGCCACAACGAGGAGTAGCTTGCCGGGAAGCAAGTGAACCTCGGGATAAATTCTTGTGTCATTCTCTTCCCGAGGATTTCTCTTGTGTGATTGATTTATTGGTACTTCTCATCTCTACACGGCGGTATAATCACTCGAAGCTCTTCTCTCGTATTACTTCTTGTATCTAGCTTGTTGTTGTTGTTGTGTTTAGTGGATAGCCTTGTACTAGACTTGTGTAGGTGGCTTGCTTAATTAGTTAGAGCTAGTGCTTCTTGCTCCGCCACCTTTTGTACTAACTTGTGGTTAAGTTTTTATTGTAGAAGTTTTTATTAGGCTATTCACCCCCCCTCTAGCCTATTTGGACCTTACACTAAATCAGTACGATCTTGGTTGGATGTTGGTTGGTTTGAAATCCTTTGTGATTTCATGGAATCTCGGGTTGTACGGGCATAAGTTTGGTAAATTATCTGCCTCGGTGGAAGATTTTCTTACTTAATCTTATATAATCATGTTGATCCTTTACACTTGTGCTATCCCTTCTATTATGGCTAAGCGTTTTTTCCAATCTAGTAATACTCTTTGTATTTCATCTGCAAATCAGTTAAGCATAGACATAAGATAAAATCCTTTAACTGTTGGCACTAAACAATGTTTGCACTATATATGATATGGTTGAGAAGTACTACCAAAAATGTAGAAGTCCAAGCACTTATTTGGCATATACTCATAGATTAGTAATCTCTCGTCTCCCTGAGAGCAACATCCCAAGAGCCTAACCAGATTTGTGTGCTGGAGCTTGGCTATGAGCTCGATTTCATTTTGGAACTCTCTGAACCCTTGCCCTGAATGTGAAGCTAGTCTCTTAATGGCTATCTCCAATCCATCTTGAAATCGACCCTACAGAGAAGTCCAAAAGAGTTTGGTCAATGATATTTCTTTGAATTCAGCTGTCTTCTGACAATTGATTAACCTGATAACAAAGGCAATAAGCAGTACAGTTCCTTGCATAACGTTTAAAAGCCTATTTGGAGCTAGAAATATGGTGATTTATATAATAAGATAAAATATCAGGGAAAAACCTCCCTTTCATCCCAAACATGACCTAGACTAGTCCTTTTACTTGGTTTTTTTCTATCTTGTTTTGTGTTCTCAATGCATACAACTTTTTTCTCTCTTACCTTATATACTGGACCAAATCCTCCTTGCCCAAGTTTATTTTCTTCTGAGAAGTTATTTGTAGCCTCCAAGACTTGCAAAAAAGTCATAAAATGTGAACTCAGAATTTCTTCCTATCACCCAAACTAGCGCTTCATCTTCTTCATTCACCTCGCCCTTATCTTGTGAACCTTTACCTACAATTAGTGTTGGGTGTGATGCTTTCAGTTAAACTTGATGCTATAGCATTGGAATAAAATAGAAGCTCGATGTCTTGAAAGTGAAGTATTTTAATAGCATTTTTTGGTACATTGCTGAACTTTTCTGATCCTTTTGTTGAATTTGATGGAAACAATGTCGCAGATAAACAATGTGAGTATAGGAACAACCACGGCGATGGCCAGAACGATGCTCTTGTGTCATCTGCCATAATTATTTGCTCGCCATCCTTAAATTAAACAACAATAATCAATTGGTTAATGCCTTTAAGAGTAAATTGAACCAAAAAATAGTTTAAAGGTTATCCGGACTTTGGTGAGGGCCGGGAAGGGGGATTAATTTGGACTTTTTCGTCCCTTTTTTCTAGCACGTCCTTGAGTATTAATATGGATGCTCCAATTAGTAGTAGTAAGATTTCACCCTTGACCAAAATTGAGAAAAAAATATCAACAAAAAAAGTAGCCCTAGATATTTAAAGAAGCCCATGAAAAATCTTAAAATTCATATAACAACCTTCTTAAGGACCGTAAAAGGCCCCCAAACCCCCCTCCCCCCAGCATTTAGTGCTAACTTCTATTAAGATTCAAGAACGAGGCATGCATTGTGCACATATATATATATATATATATATATATATATATATATATATATATATATATATATATATATATATATATATATATATATATATATATATATATATGACATACCTTTCGGTGGGGTCGGAGCAGCAGCAGCGAGAGTGGAGTTGAAGGGCCATGCGAGTATCTGATGGAGCTCGGTATATCAGTCGGTGGCCGCCAAAAACCCCACTGCCACTTCCCTGGGGAAGCAACCACTTTGGATCTTGCAACACATAACTGACCACAGCGGGTTCCATAGAGGCATTGTCATGGAACCGGAGGGACGCAACGAGCATCCTGGTAATGTTGTCAAATCGGATCGTCGCTGTCATGGTGCCTTCCAGGGCAGCCAGGACCGTTGTGTTGGTCGAGGCATGGGAGTTGATGTCGATGCCTATATGGTAGTCGCTGGGATCCAAATAGTTTTTGAACGTGTCGAACTCGACGGCGATGAAGTGGCCTGGATCGATGGCGTTGGCCTCGCTGAGGAGGCCAAGGTTCACCCCGTTGTAGTACTCCTGCATCATCCTTGACGGGTAACCGGAGAGGAAGAACGCCATGCCATCCCCCTGCAGCGTCATGTTGTCGGGCTTGATGGCGAAGGTGAAGCTTGTGCTGAAGCTCGCCAGGGTCATGTCATCGTCGTAGAATGGCACCAAGTGGTTGTACGACATCCGACCCACGCAGTTGCTCATGCTCCTGCTCCTGGTCGAGTCGTCGCAGGTGAGATCAACCTTGTCTCTCTGCACCGTCGCGTTGCCCTCGAGCCGGATGTCGCTTCTTGCGTGGCTGGATCCATTGGAGAGGTCGAAGCTGAAGGAGAATTGTGGGGTAGTGATGAGTCTACTTGTACGGAATTATTGTCAGTTTTCTGGGCATCTAAGGGTAGGAGAAAGGAAGTGGAAATGAGGAGGAGGAGTTTTGCGCTGCTGCTGCTGTTTGCAGCCGAGGCCATGATAGCTTGAAGGTTTTTTAGGCACACGTCGTGACATGAGGTGCCCCAGTGCCTGCAGATGTGTATTAAGCAACTGTGAACACAACTGTGACGAATTAATGTCACCATCTACCTTCTACTTAATGAAATACGTGCCGACCATGACCCCAGAAAAAGAAATGTCACCATCTGCCTGTTATAGACAGTGGATCATCTAGGGTATATCTAGCGGGTACATTGTTTTCATTTGGGATAAAACCAATAGAACATCAGAGAGGGAGGAGATGAGAGGGTTCGATGTTTCTAACCATCGGTCTTGCAAGAGGAGGCCGTCATGGAGTCAGTGATGAGTGCGCCGTTGAGTTGGGGAAGTCTAGCGGTCTAGGGTGTCGCGGTACAGAGGCAGTGGCGAAGACAGCCCGGTGGCGGAGCTTCCCGCCGCTGGCTACGCCCCTCTCTCGAGATCAGCTTAGGGTTAGGACAGTGGGGATTGGCGGTAGCTCGTGAACTTTGTCCAGTGAGCCACGGCCCCACCTCCTTTTATTGCGCAGTGCGACGGGGGCCACCAACCGCTAATGGGTTGAGCGCCCCCGATCAGGGCGCGAGTCAAGGCTCAAGTGACCGTTGGGCCATCTTGGTGGGAGATCAATCTAACATTCTCCCCCTTGATCTCACCTTATACTATAAACTTTAGGCTTTACTTCACACTTATTTCTTTAACCATTTCCTCACAGATCAACGCATAGAGCATGCCTCATCGTCACGGTCAGTCGCCGATAGATTTAACAGCTACAATACACATCTCTAATCTAAAACGGATTCTTTAACTTTGGGCCTTTTATTGTTCGGAAATCATAGGCTATACCATAAACCCATGTCAACTGTGTGTTTTCTAAACACACTGGGTGGTAAGACTTTGGTAAGAGGATCCGCAAGCACTTTCATGTTACTTTTACATTCAATACTATTAGTATGATTCCGGACTTTCTCCTTTACAACGTATAACTTTAATGTCAATGTGTTTGGCAGCACACTTGACCTGTTGTCTTAGGAGCAAACTACTTAAATGGTTATTGCTGTTGACAACCATTATCAATTCTGGGTATAAGTTCACTTAACCATTTCTCCTGTCCCGCAGCCTCATATCATGCTATATTATAACTTTACATCACTGATGATACTAGAACTGTTTCTTTGGAGCTTTTCCACAATAAAACTCTAACTGCGAGTGTTAGCTACTATGTGGGTTTCACTAAACATCTCGCCAAAATTTAACATTTGTACCCACAACTACTTGAGAGTACTTATACTTTCTTTCTTAGCATGAGGCCGACATTCTTAACTCCATTCCAGTGATCTATATCTGGACTGGACTTTTGCCAAAACAACCCAGATACGTGAACTGTGTCAGGGTAAGGTCTTATCTTTGTACTCATTAAGCTTCCAACAGCTGAAGCATATAGGACGTCCATCAATAACAATCTCACATTGCCTTTTGGAACACTAAAGTTCTCAAAACTATTACCCTTGACCGTGGGAACAAGCGTAGATTTATCCGCATAGGTACATTATTTCTTTAGAAACTTTTTTTAGCATGCCTATGTGATAGTCCTAATACCCCTTTCTTCTATCTCGGTGAATTTCAATTCTTATAACGAGAGACATTTCACCAAAAACTTTCTTATTGAATCTTGAGGACCAATGCTTCTTCTTCTCATGCAGTAGATTGACATCACTACTAACAAGTAAGATAGCATCCACATATACATGATTAGTAAATGAATTTCCTATTCTATAACTTTGTACAAATGCAAATGTCCTCTCATTCTCTTTAACACAAAATTTCTAATTGACTCTTCAACTTTCGTCGTGTAACGGCTAGTTCTGACGCGCACTGTTCACGTTCGTCGTGTAGTGACCGGACGCGTCCGGTCACCCTGACCGGAGCGTCCGGTCAGCGCGATTTCTGCTGCGTCGTCCGTAACGGCTAGCTGCGTACCCCTTCGTTATAAATAGATGGTGGCCGGGGTTTGAGGGCAACTCTTGCACATTTTGAGACCTAGAGACATACTTTGAGCTAGAGAACAACCCCTCCACTCATCTCTTTGCTTGGTTGCACATCTTGAGTGAGATTGAGTGAGATTCAAGTGCATTGCTTGAGAGTTGCATTCTAGAGGCACTTGATCTTCGAGTTGCTGCGGATTTCTTGTTACTCTTCCGTGTTTCCCGACACGGTAGACGGCTTGGAGCAGCGGAGGTGATTGAGCTCGCAATTGGAGATTGTTGGAGCCTTCACCGAGTGTTGTAAGGGGTTCTTGATCCTTCCCCGTGGGAGTTCGCAAATTGGATACTCTAGTGGAACTCGTGGCTTGGAGGATCCCCATCTTGTGTGCGGTTGTGCGGCGCCCGCCGAGGGCTCAACTCTTGATAGTTGATTAGCTCGCGAACCGACAAGTGGGTGCATCGCCACAACGAGGAGTAGCTTGCCGGGAAGCAAGTGAACCTCGGGATAAATTCTTGTGTCATTCTCTTCCCGAGGATTTCTCTTGTGTGATTGATTGATTGGTACTTCTCATCTCTACACGGCGGTATAATCACTCGAAGCTCTTCTCTCGTATTACTTCTTGTATCTAGCTTGTTGTTGTTGTTGTGTTTAGTGGATAGCCTTGTACTAGACTTGTGTAGGTGGCTTGCTTAATTAGTTAGAGCTAGTGCTTCTTGCTCCGCCACCTTTTGTACTAACTTGTGGTTAAGTTTTTATTGTAGAAGTTTTTATTAGGCTATTCACCCCCCCCTCTAGCCTATTTGGACCTTACAAGTGGTATCGGAGCCGAGGCACCGTTTATTTGAGGCTTAACAACCTACGGTGAAAAAGAAATGGCTCAATTAAGCTTGCACATCAACAACACCAAGAAGGCACCTCACTTTGATGGCACAAATTATGTATATTGGAAGGTTAAAATGACCGCACACCTCAAGTCAATCAATAGAGAAGTGTGGAAGGTCACCGAAACAAAATTTGAGGTTGCTAATCCGGAAGCACCTACACCGGTGGAAGAGAAGAAGCTCCAATGCAATGACATTGCCATTAGTGCTCTTCATGAGGCACTAGATGACAAGACCTTTGAGCAAGTGAAGAACATTGAGATTGCACATGATGCTTGGGCCAAGTTAGAAGAAACATTTGAGGGCACCGAAGGCACAAAGACCGCTAAGGCATATATCTTGCAAGAAAAGTTCTCTAGCTTCAAGATGCAAGAAGATGAGAGTGTACCGGAAATGTTTCATAGATTGCAAGTCATTGTCAATGAGCTCAAGGCACTTGGTGAGGAAGTCAAGGACAACCAATTCTCTATGAAATTCTTGAGAAGCTTGCCCAAGAGGTTTGATACATTGATCACCGTGCTAGTGAGGACTACATTGAAGGATTCAACTCCTCAACAAATATTTCAAGAAGTGATGACCGATGACTCATATAGAGAAGATGATGAGAAGGATGAGTTGGTCAAGAAGAAGAAGAAGGAGAATGAGAAGAAAGATGATGAAAAGAAGAAGAGTGTGGCATTCAAAGCCACCACATCCAAGGGCAAATCCAAGATTGAATCATCAAGTGAAGAAGACTCAAGCTCTTGTGATAGTGATGACATTGATGAGAAGATGGCTCTCTTTATCAAGCAATTTGGCAAATTCATAAAGAAGAAGGGCTATCGTGCAAGGAGGAAGAAGAACACATCTAAGAAGAATGAGCATACCATGAGATGCTTTAGATGCCATAGCAAAGATCATCTCATTGCAAAGTGTCCTTATGATAGTGATGATGAAGATGCTATCAAGAAAGAGAGGAAGAAGCAAAAGAAGAAGCAAGAAAAGAAAGAGAGCTCTCATAAGAAGAAGAATGATTCTCATGTTGCTACATGGGATAGTGATGATTTCTCAAGTGATGATGAGGATGACAACAAGAGCAAGAAGAAGGGACATGCTAGCATTGCCATTCAAGAGAAGGTCTCCCTCTTCGACACTCCATCGTGCTTCATGGCTAAGGCCGCTAAGGTATCATCCGATGATGAGAGTGATCATGATAATGCTAGTGATAGTGATAGTGATGAAGAAGAATTCACTAAAAATGAACTAATCACTATGCTAGAAGATTGCACTCAACATTTTAAGGAATCTAGAAAGGAGTGCAAGGGCTTGCTTAAGGAAAAGAAAAACCTTATGCAAGAACTTGATGAGCTTAGGGCATCTTATGAGAATCTAAAGGTAGACCATAAGAAGCTTCAAAAGTCTCACACTAAGCTTGAAGAAGCTCATTCCTCTCTAGTTGAAAAGTGTGAAAACATGCCAACTAATGTTGAGAAAGCTAAAACTTGCAACATAGGCATATCTTGTGATATAATTGATGAATCTTGTCATAAGCCTATTGTTGTTGCTCCCACTAATCCTTCATGTAGCTCATCTACATCATCCTCATCTAGTAGTGACGGTTTCACTTGTGACTCCACACTAATAGTTGAGAATGAAAATCTCAAGAAGGAGGTTAATGAGCTCAATCACACCTTAGCTAAAGCTTATGGTGGTGAGGACCGCTTGCTTATGTGCTTGGGTAGCCAAAGGGCATCTCTCTATAAAGAGGGATTGGGCTATAACCCCAAGAAAGGCAAGGCCGCTTTTGCTCCTCACAAGACTCGGTTTGTGAAGAACAATGGTAGCTATTGCAAAAGTTGCAAGCAAGTTGGTCACATAGAGCAACATTGCATGAACAAGAAATCCAATGCTAATGTATCCTCAATTAAGTTTGACTCTTTCTATATACTTACCAAGGGTACAAATGGTGTTCATGCTAAGTTCATTGGTGCACCATGGATGGGCTCAAAGAAGAAAGTCATTTGGGTACCAAAGAGCTTGGTCACTAACCTTGGAGGACCCAAACAAGTTTGGGTACCTAAAAAGAATTGATCTTATCTTGTAGGTCAATTACAAAGCCGGAGGAAGGCATTGGGTGCTTGATAGTGGGTGCACTCAACATATGACCGGGGATTCTTGTATGTTCAAATCTATTGATACAAGTCAAAATGGTGGTTTTGATGCTATCACTTTCGGCAACAACAAGAAAGGCAAAGTCAAGGGGCTTGGTAAAATTGCTATCTCAAATGACATGAGCATATCAAATGTGTTGCTAGTTGAGAGCTTGGATTTCAATCTTTTATCGGTGGCACAACTTTGTGATCTTGGCTTCAAGTGCATATTTGGTAGTGATGATGTTGAAGTCATAAGTGTTGATGGATCAAATTTGATATTCAAAGGATTTAGACATGGTAGTTTATACTTGGTTGACTTCAATGATAGTGAGACACAATTGACATCATGCTTGCTTAGCAAATCTAGTATGGGTTGGTTATGGCATAGAAGGCTTGGTCATGTTGGTATGAAACAATTGAACAAACTTTTGAGGCATGACTTAGTTAGAGGCTTGAAAGATGTGACTTTTGAAAAGGATAAACCATGTAGTGCTTGTCAAGCCGGCAAACAAGTTGGAAATAAACATCCTAGTAAGAGTGAAATGAGCACATCAAAGGCATTTGAGCTATTGCACATGGACTTGTTTGGGCCAACAACATATACTAGCATTGGTGGCAACAAGTATGGTTTTGTGATTGTTGATGACTATACAAGATATACTTGGGTGTTCTTTCTTTATGACAAGAGTAATGTACATGATCTATTCAAATCTTTTGTCAAGAGAGTGCAAAATGAGTTTGAGACTACCATCAAGAAGATTAGAAGTGACAATGGTAGTGAGTTCAAGAACACAAGAATTGAAGCTTTATGTGATGATCTTGGTATTGGACATCAATTCTCTCCAACCTACACTCCTCAATCCAATGGTGTAGTTGAAAGAAAGAATAGAACTTTGATTGACATGGCTAGATCAATGCTTAGTGAATACAATGTGAGTCATTCATTTTGGAGTGAAGCTATCAACACGGCTTGCTATTGTAGCAACCGTCTTTATTGCCATGGGAAGCTTGGAAAGACACCATATGAGCTATTGAATGGAAGAAAGCCCAACATTGCATACTTTAGAGTGTTTGGTTGCAAATGCTATATTCTCAAGAAAGGCACTAGATTGAGCAAGTTTGAAAAGAAATATGATGAAGGATTCTTACTTGGCTATTCTACCACAAGCAAAGCATATAGAGTTTGGAATCTCACAAATGGCACCTTAGAAGAAGTTCATGATGTTGAGTTTGATGAAACCCAAGGATCTCAAAATGAAGCTCAAAACAATGATGATGTGAGAGGAGATCAATTATCAAATGCAATGAAGAACATGGACATTGGTGACATAAGGCCGAGGCAAATTGATGATGATGATGATATTCATGTGATCAACCAAAGTGTGCAAATTGATACAAATCAAGCAAGCTCTAGTGGTTCTCATAATGTAGTGCAAGATCAAGGTCAAGCTAGTGGAAGCAACCAACTCCCAATACTCCAACCTACTAGTATTGCAAGAGATCATCCATTGGATCAAATCATTGGTGGAATTCAAAGTGGTGTTCAAACTAGATCAAGATTAGCATCCTTTTGTGAGCACTACTCATTTGTGTCACTTGAAGAACCTAAGAAAATAGAAGATGCATTGAAGGATTCCGATTGGGTAAATACCATGCATGAAGAACTAAACAACTTTACTAGAAATCAAGTTTGGGAACTTGTTGAGAGGCCAAAGAACTACAATGTGATTGGTACTAAGTGGGTCTTTAGAAACAAGCAAGATCAAGATGGCATGGTTGTAAGAAACAAAGCAAGATTAGTTGCACAAGGTTACACTCAAGTTGAGGGTCTTGATTTTGGAGAGACATATGCACCGGTTGCAAGATTGGAGGCAATTAGAATCTTATTAGCTTATGCTTGTGCACACAACATCAAGCTCTATCAAATGGATGTCAAGAGTGCATTTCTCAATGGTTACATCAATGAAGAAGTTTATGTTGAGCAACCTCCCGGTTTTGAAGATGACAAGAAGCCCAACTATGTTTTCAAGCTAAAGAAGGCATTGTATGGTTTGAAGCAAGCACCTAGAGCATGGTATGAAAGATTGAGGGACTTTCTTCTCTCTAAAGGGTTCAAGATGGGAAAGGTTGACACCACTCTCTTCACCAAGAAAATTGGAAATGACTTGTTTGTGTTGCAAATCTATGTGGATGACATTATCTTTGGATCAACTAATCAAGACTTTTGTGAAGAGTTTGGAAATATGATGGCTAATGAGTTTGAGATGTCTATGATTGGAGAGCTTAGTTACTTTCTTGGACTTCAAATCAAGCAAATGAAGAATGGCACTTTTGTAAGTCAAGGGAAGTACATCAAGGACATGATCAAGAAGTTTGGATTGCAAGATGCTAAGCCAATGAGTACACCAATGGGCACAAATGATCAATTGAGTGTTGATGCTAGTGGCAACATGGTAGATCAAAAGCAATATCAGTCTATGATTGGAAGTTTGCTATATGTCACCGCTTCTAGGCCGGATGTGATGTTTAGTGTGTGCAAGTGTGCAAGATATCAAGCTTCACCTAGAGAAAGTCACTTGAAAGCAACCAAGAGGATATTGAGATATCTTAAGGGCACTCATGATGTTGGATTATGGTTTCCAAAGGGGTCTAATTTTGAGTTGATTGGATATTCGGACTCCGACTATGGTGGATGCAAGATTGATAGAATGAGCACAAGTGGCACTTGTCAATTGCTTGGAAGGTCTCTTGTTTCATGGTCATCAAAGAAACAAAATAGTGTTGCACTATCTACCGCCGAGGCCGAATACGTTAGTGCCGGTAGTTGTTGTGCACAATTGCTTTGGATGAAGGCCACCTTGAATGACTTTGGACTAAAATTCAAGAATGTTCCTTTGTTTTGTGACAATGAAAGTGCTATCAAGATGACACAAAATCCGGTTCAACATTCAAGAACAAAGCACATTGACATAAGGCATCACTTCATAAGAGACCATCAACAAAAGGGTGATATTAGCATTGAAAGCATTGGCACCGAAGATCAACTAGCCGACATATTCACAAAGCCACTTGATGAGAAGAGATTTTATAAGTTGAAGAATGAATTGAACATACTTGACTTCTCCAACTTGAGATGAGTGCACCCCCACATTCTTATATGACATGCCTCTCCTCCGACATAGCAAGGTAAAGTTGTTTGGCATATCATCCATACTTTGCTAAGGACATGTTTAGAACATATAGACAGATTTGCATGACAAATAGGCTCATTCATGAAAATCAAATGAGTTTAATGTATATATGGTACCACTATTGCTTCTATGTTTGATTGATCTAGTGGTAGCATATGACATGTTTGTGGGCTTGCAAACCTAGTGTTGAATCTAGAAAATGAGCTCATGATGTGTAATTCAACATGGTCAAGATAACCCTTATACTTTATGAGGTGTGAAGAAGCTTGTCCTTGGATCAAACCGAATTACATATTCTAGGCAAGTGATCTAGATTGAACCATAATTTGGACTCCCTCATATTGATTGACTTAACTCTCACTAAAATTGGCACCTTTTTGGTGATTGTTGACAAAGGGGGAGAGAAAAGTCACAAAGATAGAAAAGTCACAAAGGGGGAGAAAGATATAGTAAGGGGAGAGAAAAGTCACAAAGAGAGAAAGTTACTAAGGGGGAGAGAAAGCATAAGATAAGACTTTGGAAAGGGATCAATTAAATTTTGAGAACACAAGTAGGGGGAGCAAGCTCATGAATTGTTTGTTGCATTTGTATGCGCATTAACATGATGAATTGTTGCATTGCAAAGCTTAAATTCATATTCATGGTTGTATGGTGACTGCTAGAAATAGAACTTGAATGATGTTTTGTTAAGAGTAGCTTTACAAGTAGTATCTAGACACCTTTGCTTATAATATTGATCTCACGGGGTACTTTAGTGTTTGTGATCTTTACAAGTGATGAATTACAAGTGGTGTCTAGCTACATCGATGCTAAGGATGGTATATAAAGGCAACTCCGATTGGTATCACGCTTCAAAGGTCCATTCTATATACCTTAGCATCAATTTGATAGTAGTATCTCTCCCAAAATTCAAATCCATACAAATGTGCACAATTGAACCAAACTCATGGAAGCACATATGTAGGGGGAGCTAATACTATCGAAATTGAAATTTGATTTCATTTCATATCTTTGTGATGGTTGTCATCAATTACCAAAAAGGGGGAGATTGAAAGCCCAAGTTTGGTTTTGGTAATTAATGACACCAAGTTGCTAATGCCATGTGTTAAGTGTTTTGAGTTAGGCATAAGCAACACATGTGATGAAGGTGTACGTGGCAAGGAGTGGTGGCCACAAGATCACAAAGAGATGGTGCATGGACATGAAATGATGGACATGATGATCAAGTGAAGGAGAAGGATCTAAGAAGCGCAAGGCAAAGGTATAACCATAGGTTTTTTTCCTTTTGCCGGTCTAAGTTGAGTAGAGAAGTGATTGACCGGGTTTAGGATACATAGCCGACTATCAAGAGGGGCAATCACGGTTAGCTCGGGAATCAAGTGCCACTAGATCAATGTCTTAAGCATATGCATTAGGATCTAGTAAAGAGCTAACATAACGCCTTGGAAAATATTTGTGAAAATGCTAACACACATGCACATGGTGGTGTACACTTGGTGGTGTTAGCACATTTACGAAGGCGGTGGAGTTTAAGCGGTAGAGAGGGGTTTGGGTTCCTCTCTCCCTCCCGCCGAGCTTGCGAGGCGGGATTCGGCGCTTTTTGGAGAAGTGAAACGCCCTTTTTCTATTGCGCCGAAAGTCGGAAAAGAAACGGAGGCGAACGGAGGTCACTGCGTGCACCGGATGCTGCACCGGACGCGGGGCGCGTCCGGTCAGCTCATCGCGGCGCGGGTGCTGCTAGGGTTTGTGACCGGACGCGGGTCTGGCCTGACCAGCGCGTCCGGTCA
The DNA here is from genome assembly GCA_038087645.1 of Saccharum hybrid cultivar R570. Taxonomy (NCBI): domain Eukaryota; kingdom Viridiplantae; phylum Streptophyta; class Magnoliopsida; order Poales; family Poaceae; genus Saccharum; species Saccharum hybrid cultivar. The sequence goes on from JAQSUU010000198.1 coordinate 9,008,751, forward strand.
GTTCAACCGGGCGAAAACGTTAAACGAGTGACCGGCGCGTCCGGTGCCCCACGGGACCGGAGCGTCCGGTCATGCGTCCAGAGAAGCCGAGCACAGCGAAGCGCGATCGGACGCGGCTGGCGCGTCCGGTCACGTACGACCGGACGCGTCGGGTGCTTACTAGAACGCGACCGGACGCTGGCACTGTCGCGTCCGGTCGATCGAAGGAGCGCGTCCGGTCACTGTAACGGCTAGTTCTGACGCGCACTGTTCACGTTCGTCGTGTAGTGACCGGACGCGTCCGGTCACCCTGACCGGAGCGTCCGGTCAGCGCGATTTCTGCTGCGTCGTCCGTAACGGCTAGCTGCGTACCCCTTCGTTATAAATAGATGGTGGCCGGGGTTTGAGGGCAACTCTTGCACATTTTGAGACCTAGAGACATACTTTGAGCTAGAGAACAACCCCTCCACTCATCTCTTTGCTTGGTTGCACATCTTGAGTGAGATTGAGTGAGATTCAAGTGCATTGCTTGAGAGTTGCATTCTAGAGGCACTTGATCTTCGAGTTGCTGCGGATTTCTTGTTACTCTTCCGTGTTTCCCGACACGGTAGACGGCTTGGAGCAGCGGAGGTGATTGAGCTCGCAATTGGAGATTGTTGGAGCCTTCACCGAGTGTTGTAAGGGGTTCTTGATCCTTCCCCGTGGGAGTTCGCAAATTGGATACTCTAGTGGAACTCGTGGCTTGGAGGATCCCCATCTTGTGTGCGGTTGTGCGGCGCCCGCCGAGGGCTCAACTCTTGATAGTTGATTAGCTCGCGAACCGACAAGTGGGTGCATCGCCACAACGAGGAGTAGCTTGCCGGGAAGCAAGTGAACCTCGGGATAAATTCTTGTGTCATTCTCTTCCCGAGGATTTCTCTTGTGTGATTGATTTATTGGTACTTCTCATCTCTACACGGCGGTATAATCACTCGAAGCTCTTCTCTCGTATTACTTCTTGTATCTAGCTTGTTGTTGTTGTTGTGTTTAGTGGATAGCCTTGTACTAGACTTGTGTAGGTGGCTTGCTTAATTAGTTAGAGCTAGTGCTTCTTGCTCCGCCACCTTTTGTACTAACTTGTGGTTAAGTTTTTATTGTAGAAGTTTTTATTAGGCTATTCACCCCCCCTCTAGCCTATTTGGACCTTACACTAAATCAGTACGATCTTGGTTGGATGTTGGTTGGTTTGAAATCCTTTGTGATTTCATGGAATCTCGGGTTGTACGGGCATAAGTTTGGTAAATTATCTGCCTCGGTGGAAGATTTTCTTACTTAATCTTATATAATCATGTTGATCCTTTACACTTGTGCTATCCCTTCTATTATGGCTAAGCGTTTTTTCCAATCTAGTAATACTCTTTGTATTTCATCTGCAAATCAGTTAAGCATAGACATAAGATAAAATCCTTTAACTGTTGGCACTAAACAATGTTTGCACTATATATGATATGGTTGAGAAGTACTACCAAAAATGTAGAAGTCCAAGCACTTATTTGGCATATACTCATAGATTAGTAATCTCTCGTCTCCCTGAGAGCAACATCCCAAGAGCCTAACCAGATTTGTGTGCTGGAGCTTGGCTATGAGCTCGATTTCATTTTGGAACTCTCTGAACCCTTGCCCTGAATGTGAAGCTAGTCTCTTAATGGCTATCTCCAATCCATCTTGAAATCGACCCTACAGAGAAGTCCAAAAGAGTTTGGTCAATGATATTTCTTTGAATTCAGCTGTCTTCTGACAATTGATTAACCTGATAACAAAGGCAATAAGCAGTACAGTTCCTTGCATAACGTTTAAAAGCCTATTTGGAGCTAGAAATATGGTGATTTATATAATAAGATAAAATATCAGGGAAAAACCTCCCTTTCATCCCAAACATGACCTAGACTAGTCCTTTTACTTGGTTTTTTTCTATCTTGTTTTGTGTTCTCAATGCATACAACTTTTTTCTCTCTTACCTTATATACTGGACCAAATCCTCCTTGCCCAAGTTTATTTTCTTCTGAGAAGTTATTTGTAGCCTCCAAGACTTGCAAAAAAGTCATAAAATGTGAACTCAGAATTTCTTCCTATCACCCAAACTAGCGCTTCATCTTCTTCATTCACCTCGCCCTTATCTTGTGAACCTTTACCTACAATTAGTGTTGGGTGTGATGCTTTCAGTTAAACTTGATGCTATAGCATTGGAATAAAATAGAAGCTCGATGTCTTGAAAGTGAAGTATTTTAATAGCATTTTTTGGTACATTGCTGAACTTTTCTGATCCTTTTGTTGAATTTGATGGAAACAATGTCGCAGATAAACAATGTGAGTATAGGAACAACCACGGCGATGGCCAGAACGATGCTCTTGTGTCATCTGCCATAATTATTTGCTCGCCATCCTTAAATTAAACAACAATAATCAATTGGTTAATGCCTTTAAGAGTAAATTGAACCAAAAAATAGTTTAAAGGTTATCCGGACTTTGGTGAGGGCCGGGAAGGGGGATTAATTTGGACTTTTTCGTCCCTTTTTTCTAGCACGTCCTTGAGTATTAATATGGATGCTCCAATTAGTAGTAGTAAGATTTCACCCTTGACCAAAATTGAGAAAAAAATATCAACAAAAAAAGTAGCCCTAGATATTTAAAGAAGCCCATGAAAAATCTTAAAATTCATATAACAACCTTCTTAAGGACCGTAAAAGGCCCCCAAACCCCCCTCCCCCCAGCATTTAGTGCTAACTTCTATTAAGATTCAAGAACGAGGCATGCATTGTGCACATATATATATATATATATATATATATATATATATATATATATATATATATATATATATATATATATATATATATATATATATATATATATATGACATACCTTTCGGTGGGGTCGGAGCAGCAGCAGCGAGAGTGGAGTTGAAGGGCCATGCGAGTATCTGATGGAGCTCGGTATATCAGTCGGTGGCCGCCAAAAACCCCACTGCCACTTCCCTGGGGAAGCAACCACTTTGGATCTTGCAACACATAACTGACCACAGCGGGTTCCATAGAGGCATTGTCATGGAACCGGAGGGACGCAACGAGCATCCTGGTAATGTTGTCAAATCGGATCGTCGCTGTCATGGTGCCTTCCAGGGCAGCCAGGACCGTTGTGTTGGTCGAGGCATGGGAGTTGATGTCGATGCCTATATGGTAGTCGCTGGGATCCAAATAGTTTTTGAACGTGTCGAACTCGACGGCGATGAAGTGGCCTGGATCGATGGCGTTGGCCTCGCTGAGGAGGCCAAGGTTCACCCCGTTGTAGTACTCCTGCATCATCCTTGACGGGTAACCGGAGAGGAAGAACGCCATGCCATCCCCCTGCAGCGTCATGTTGTCGGGCTTGATGGCGAAGGTGAAGCTTGTGCTGAAGCTCGCCAGGGTCATGTCATCGTCGTAGAATGGCACCAAGTGGTTGTACGACATCCGACCCACGCAGTTGCTCATGCTCCTGCTCCTGGTCGAGTCGTCGCAGGTGAGATCAACCTTGTCTCTCTGCACCGTCGCGTTGCCCTCGAGCCGGATGTCGCTTCTTGCGTGGCTGGATCCATTGGAGAGGTCGAAGCTGAAGGAGAATTGTGGGGTAGTGATGAGTCTACTTGTACGGAATTATTGTCAGTTTTCTGGGCATCTAAGGGTAGGAGAAAGGAAGTGGAAATGAGGAGGAGGAGTTTTGCGCTGCTGCTGCTGTTTGCAGCCGAGGCCATGATAGCTTGAAGGTTTTTTAGGCACACGTCGTGACATGAGGTGCCCCAGTGCCTGCAGATGTGTATTAAGCAACTGTGAACACAACTGTGACGAATTAATGTCACCATCTACCTTCTACTTAATAAAATACGTGCCGACCATGACCCCAGAAAAAGAAATGTCACCATCTGCCTGTTATAGACAGTGGATCATCTAGGGTATATCTAGCGGGTACATTGTTTTCATTTGGGATAAAACCAATAGAACATCAGAGAGGGAGGAGATGAGAGGGTTCGATGTTTCTAACCATCGGTCTTGCAAGAGGAGGCCGTCATGGAGTCAGTGATGAGTGCGCCGTTGAGTTGGGGAAGTCTAGCGGTCTAGGGTGTCGCGGTACAGAGGCAGTGGCGAAGACGGCCCGGTGGCGGAGCTTCCCGCCGCTGGCTGCGCCCCTCTCTCGAGATCAGCTTAGGGTTAGGACAGTGGGGATTGGCGGTAGCTCGTGAACTTTGTCCAGTGAGCCACGGCCCCACCTCCTTTTATTGCGCAGTGCGACGGGGGCCACCAACCGCTAATGGGTTGAGCGCCCCCGATCAGGGCGCGAGTCAAGGCTCAAGTGACCGTTGGGCCATCTTGGTGGGAGATCAATCTAACATTCTCCCCCTTGATCTCACCTTATACTATAAACTTTAGGCTTTACTTCACACTTATTTCTTTAACCATTTCCTCACAGATCAACGCATAGAGCATGCCTCATCGTCACGGTCAGTCGCCGATAGATTTAACAGCTACAATACACATCTCTGATCTAAAACGGATTCTTTAACTTTGGGCCTTTTATTGTTCGGAAATCATAGGCTATACCATAAACCCATGTCAACTGTGTGTTTTCTAAACACACTGGGTGGTAAGACTTTGGTAAGAGGATCCGCAAGCACTTTCATGTTACTTTTACATTCAATACTATTAGTATGATTCCGGACTTTCTCCTTTACAACGTATAACTTTAATGTCAATGTGTTTGACAGCACACTTGACCTATTGTCTTAGGAGCAAACTACTTAAATGGTTATTGCTGTTGACAACCATTATCAATTCTAGGTATAAGTTCACTTAACCATTTCTCCTGTCCCGCAGCCTCATATCATGCTATATTATAACTTTACATCACTGATGATACTAGAACTGTTTCTTTGGAGCTTTTCCACAATAAAACTCTAACTGCGAGTGTTAGCTACTATGTGGGTTTCACTAAACATCTCGCCAAAATTTAACATTTGTACCCACAACTACTTGAGAGTACTTATACTTTCTTTCTTAGCATGAGGCCGACATTCTTAACTCCATTCCAGTGATCTATATCTGGACTGGACTTTTGCCAAAACAACCCAGATACGTGAACTGTGTCAGGGTAAGGTCTTATCTTTGTACTCATTAAGCTTCCAACAGCTGAAGCATATAGGACGTCCATCAATAACAATCTCACATTGCCTTTTGGAACACTAAAGTTCTCAAAACTATTACCCTTGACCGTGGGAACAAGCGTAGATTTATCCGCATAGGTACATTATTTCTTTAGAAACTTTTTTTAGCATGCCTATGTGATAGTCCTAATACCCCTTTCTTCTATCTCGGTGAATTTCAATTCTTATAACGAGAGACATTTCACCAAAAACTTTCTTATTAAATCTTGAGGACCAATGCTTCTTCTTCTCATGCAGTAGATTGACATCACTACTAACAAGTAAGATAGCATCCACATATACATGATTAGTAAATGAATTTCCTATTCTATAACTTTGTACAAATGCAAATGTCCTCTCATTCTCTTTAACACAAAATTTCTAATTGACTCTTCAACTTTAAATGCCACTGTCTAGAGATTTGCTCTAGTTCATAAGAGATTTCTACAGGTGGCATCCCTTACGTTCTTTTCTTTCCATGGCAAAACTTTTGGGTTGTGCCACGTAATCATTTTCATACAAATCCCATTGGGAAACACTATCTTTACTTTCATCTGATGTAACTCAGATATGATGTGCCACTAGCACTTATTGTAATCTATTCATTCGCTTCGCGCAAAATCTTTTGATTCAAGTCGCCCTCCACACCTTTACATATTCCCTTTGGAGTCACATTTTATCTTGTAGACCCATCACAGCCTACTATTTTGGCTCCCTAGGAATTTATTCTAGATCCCAAAATATTATTGGTATTATCGATTTCATTTCATCTTCCTTTGCTTCTTGCCACTTGGACGAGTGAACGCTTCTCATGGCTTCTTCAAATTAGGTGAAATTATCCTCCATTTGAATTTCACTAATATAGACTTTATAGTCATCAGAAATATCTGATTTTCTTATTCTTTGAGACTTTCTGGGGGCCTCAGCTACTAGCATTTCTTGACCTTTATTGCCAAAAGACAATTGATTCTTCAAGGTCCTGTGTTAATAAGATCCTTGTTTATATTATTCATCCTCCTTGCGGAGTTAGATCTCTTTGTACCATGCTCCCCCAGATTGTCCTATCTTTAAACTTTCTCATTTTGGGTTTAATATTTTAAAACTCATATGGTGCGTTTAGCACCGCCTTAATAACTCTGAACGCGTCCAGTATGAATACTGGTCGACTATGCTATTTTTCTATTAGAACTGTAAAAGGTCCATGAATTTAACTATTTCTTCACTTTAGGGGTATCATTATTATGACCGTCTTACTTCCCCGACGATCACATTTATCTTTTACAGATCACTCTTGCCTTCAATGCATACTATGCACTGCATTATCTGAAGTATGGGGAAGTATCTTTCTTAATTGTCTTTCTTAATTGATCTCACATTTCTCCCCCTCGAAATGTGGTATGAACTTTTCTACCACAATTTCAAAAACTATTCAGAACTCTGGTGAATGAGGAAACTTTGATTATTTACTTCATCCACATGATTACATCATGCAAATGAAATTATTTCTTAATTCGTATGGGAGTACTTTGTCCTCATTTCACTTCAAGAACTCAATAGAGTCTTTTATCATTAATACTTTCGCAAGTCATGTTTGCATGTCATTCTTAGCTTGAGGTTCGTATGTAACTTCCTTTTGTTCTTAAACTCGTACTAGGATAGCATAAGAGCTACCCTAAACTTTTCTTCATGTGCGGGATACAATAAAAACACATGAGTCATCACAACTTTACCCCACCATGCGAGTATTTTCTCAAACTTTTCCCGCCATGCGGGTACTTTCACAAACTTTTTCCCACCATGCGAGATAATTTCCTTGAAGGGACATAAATGCCAGGATTGGCTCATACTCAACCATCAAATTTAGGAATAAATTTGAATACTCTTTAACATACATGCTTAATCCGACGTTGGTCAAATTAAACATGCATGTCACTTATTACATTTCATATCATGATGATTAAGACTAAAAAATATTATATTACTTATAACATCTGTTATCATGATGATAAAAACTGAAAACTAAATTTTTCTTCATAAAGAGTACATAAAAGGCATTTCTTAAACAAGACTCTCAATGATTTATCTCTTTTCTTGGATCAATATCCCAGAATTCTGTTCTTTTGAAGTCATTCTTTAAAGAGAACACAGTCCCTCACACAATGATTTTCATTCTAACATAACTTGCCCTTAGGTCTTTCATCATCCGAGTCACAAGTACCCAGCTTATTTTCTTTTTGCCTTCAAGGATAAAAGCATGAAATCTTTGCCTTCAAATTTTCAACAATAATCAACAATAATGAGCATGAAAATAACCCTACGTTGGTCTGGTTAAAGACATGCACATTAAACTTTTAAAACTTTATGTTCTATTCTATATCATCGTTGGGCAGAAATAGAATAAAACAACATTCCTCTACATTAATTCCACATCACCGTTGGGCAGAAATGGAATTAACATATGAAAACTCAATTATCTTATAACCCTCTTCAAATCCTCCCGTTGGTTCGAATTTAATTTTGAAGATCATCGTCGTCATTGCAGCGAAAACATGAAAATACATTACATTCTGCTCGCTCTGGAGCATCTCTTGTTTCTTATCTATTCTCTGAAAATTGGTCACTTTGATGCAATATTTATCAGAGATTTAAACTTTAAACATAAAACTCATAGAATTATAATATTGTTATCATCAACGTTGGTCAGAAAATAACAATATCATAATTTTCTTTAAACTTAAACACATAAATAAACTTATAATATTGTTATCATCAACGTTGGTCAGAAAATAACAATATTATAATTTATCTTAAAACTATAAACCGACTATTCCTCCAATTAAAATTTTCCTGTTGGTTCCAATTTTAACTGGAGGATCAACTTTTCATCATTTATTGAATAACTATAACTGCTCTTCAAATTAAATCCTCCTGTTGGTTCGGATTTAATGAGAAGACAATAAACTTTAGCATTGTAGCGGAAACATGACAACATTCTTGAAAATAAAATTCATCTACTTTTCAGAAGCATTTCAGTGTACTCATTTACCCTCTGACAATTTTATCCCGTTGGTTCAAAAGTTGACAGAGATTTCAGCATCAAACTTAACATAATTCAGCAAAAACACTTCTGAAAATAATAAAACAGATTCAAAACTTTACTATACAATTCGGCCCGAAAGGCTGCTTAGCCCGAGGGCCTGCTCACGCGTCGCGTACGCTTCCGCGGCCCAGCAGAAGACAACCCGCGGCCCAGTGGCAAAACAGGCGCGGCTTTTCTCACTGCCCGGCCCAACGCAGCAGCCCAGCAGGCCTGTCTCGCACGCGCGCACGGTGCTCCCCTGCGCCCAGGCCTTAACCTGGGCCTGGGCCGTGATTCCTCAACCCCGCCTGGGCCGATTTCGGTCTTGCGAACGCTGGCCGTCCATCGCGATCGACGGTGATCCGTCCAGATCGTGTGAACAAAAACCCCTCCGGTCGTCCATTCCCCCAACCCTAGGATTCATTTGCTTTCTTCCCCGTCTCTCTCTAGCGCCGCACGGGGAAAGGGCAGCGTCGGCGGCCACCTTGGCCGTCTGCGCCGGTGAGGGAGACTGATGCCGGAGCAAGCCCGGCTGCCTCCCTCCTCTTCTTTCTCTACCCCTCCCCTTCTCTCAGCGCCGAGCGCAGCACAGCCACCGCCGCCGATGGACGACGACAGCGTGACCGGATCCGGGGAAGGTGACGGTGCCGCCGTGGTTCCTCTCGCCAGCGCGCACGTGCGGCCGGAGCCGCGCGCGGCACCATCGAGAGAAACCGCGGTGGTGCTCTAGAGCCCGCGGCTCCTCTTCTTCTCTGAGCCCGAGCCCATGGCTCGCCCGGCGATGGTAAGAGGCCGAGCGGAGCCCAGGTAGGAGCCTCCTCTTTTCCTTCTTCTGTTCTTTCCTCTCACCGCCCGATCCGATATCGGGTAGTTAGGGTTAGGGTTAGGATTCCTTGACCGATTCAAAATCGGTTTCACTGTTCTTTGCTTTTTCCCTACTAGGGTTTGATAGATCCGAATCGAATCCTTTTCTACTTTCCTGACCTAGATCCACTCACTAGGTAGGCTCTTGATACCAATGTTATAGACTGTGGATCATCTAGGGTAGATCTAGCGGGTACATTACTTTCATTTGGGATAAAACCAATAGAACATCAGAGAGGGAGGAGATGAGAGGGTTCAGTGTTTCTAACCATCGGTCTTGGAAGAGGAGGCCGTCATGGAGTCGGTGATGAGCGCGTTGTCGAGTCAGGGAAGTCCGGCGGTCTGGGGTGTCGCGGTACAGAGGCAGTGGCGAAGATGGCCCGGTGGCGGAGCTTCCCGCCGCTGGCTGCACCCCTCTCTCGAGATCGGCTTAGGGTTAGGACAGTGGGGATTGTCGGTAGCTCGTGAACTTTGTCCAGTGAGCCGCGGCCCCACCTCCTTTTATTGCGCAGTGCGACGGGAGCCCACCAACCGCTAATGGGTTGAGCGCCCCCCATCAGGGCACGAGTCAAGGCCCAAGTGACCGTTTGGCCATCTTGGTGGGAGATCCATCTAACACTGCCATTCTAAAAAAAGGACTAGTGAGAAGGACGTCGCCATTAAAAATAAAAGAACAGAGCACGTATACACTAGTTGGTAGTATCTTGGTGAAATCCCACCGAACGTAGACCTAGCAAGCCTTTGCAAGTCCGCGATAGACCATTTTTAATTGGCACCGTACGACCACCTCCTCACGCGAACACGTCTCCTCGTTGGCAGCCCTCTTATTATTGTACTCTTTTGTGGTACAACTGATGGAGTGAGGAGTCGTCGTGGGGAAGAAATTTATATACACACTTGACTTGATGCATATATCACTGACTTTCGTGTGGTACAGGACAGATGACCTATACACACATTGTGTCCTGAAATCATCGTAGTTGAACGACTAGGCCGCGGTCCTTCGGCTTTTCTCTCTTTCTTTTTTTTCTTTAGAAGAAGAAGAATGGTAAGAGCTTAATTTGCAGTAATTTTTATTAAAAGAAGAAGAAGAAATAGCCAAGAAATTGAGATTATAACAACTGAATCCTTCCCCGCCACGCGCCACCAAACAAGCACAACATCCTACCGATTAAAGCAACTAGCAAAAAAAACATCATTTATATTTCTACCGACTCGATAGGATTAAAGCAACTAGCAAAAAAACATCATTTATATTTCGACCGACTCGATAGAGGAAGAGCGTGGATGGACCGGCGGCTTGATCCGTGTTGCACGCCAGTATAAACATAACTTTCTCGTCCATGGTGGGACCGAAAAAGGGATAGAATTAAACATTTAAGGTGGGCCAAACTTGAGCGGGTAATTAACTGAACCACAAGAATACAAGCACGTTGTATGTAATAACGAAAATGATCCAACTCGGACGTTCGTCCGCCAGTCCGGACGTGGCTCCCCAGGAGCGGACCTCAAACAAAAACGGCAATGTTGTGGGTAAGACGTCCGATCGTCCGGACACCCACGTTGGTGGGCCTCGTTCGTCCGAAGTCTCTGCTCACTTCCCTCTCGAATTGTCGTCGTGACCGCATCCATTCTCGAATCGCCACAGCGCCCACACTCCGCCTCGCTGCTACCACCTTTCCCCGCCGCTTGCTCCCTCGCACGACACGCGCCCGCCCGCAACGCTTGGCTCCCCATTCCCGGGTCATGCTCCATCCAGCATCGCACTACGCACCTTATCTCCTCTCCCACCCACCCACCCACACACTACCGCGTCCATCCCCCACCCCGTCAAAGTCCAGGCGGCTGGCTCCGATAGGGTATGTGTTGTCAGCAGTGGGGAGGGTGCTAGAGCAGCCCACGGTGTCAGGGGTGGCCTGTGAGACGGCACTCCTCGCGAGGCCCCTCAGGGCAGCGACCCTCCTCGGCCCCCTGTCTGGCTAGGCCTCACCATTGCCACTCCAGCGCCTCCGCCAGGACGGCCTCCATCTGCTCCCTATCCTCCTCGCCGATCTACTACAGTTCACCACCAGGTAGGCCGTGGCCGCGCATCGAACGTTGTGTTTCAGACGTTTCAGACCTTTGTTTCAAGTGTTTTATCTGGATGTTGGAAAAGGTAGATCTGGGATGTTACATATATTGCAATGACAAAATATATATGTTGCAAGGCTATGTTTCAAGTCTAAGTGTTTCAGACATATGTTGCAAATGTTTCACTGGATGTTTCAAAAGTAAACCTTGGTGTTGCAATTGCTATACATATATGTTTCAAGCGCATGTTTTAAGTGTTTCATCTGCTTCATACATATATTGCAAATGTTTCATCTAGACGTTGCATAACTAAATCTGGTGTTGCACATGTTACTATGGCTATACACGCATGTTTCAAGTTAGATCTCGAGAGAGCACATGTTGCAATGGCGGCGGTGGCTGGCGAACAGCGGCTAAACGTAGCTGCCTGCTTGCTGCTAGTAGTGCGCCACCATGGGTCACCGCGTCGCCTGCGTGCATGCGATGCGCGAATGGAGCAGGTTCGGAGTGGTCCCCGCGCATGCGCGGGCATGGACAAGCGAGTTGCGTGCGTTAGGCCAGGCACGGAAGCTTCGTACGGATAGACGTGACATCCGGAGCGGGATTGGTGCGGGACGAGGGATCTACGTGCGCGCGAAAACACCGTCCGATGCTAGTGCCTTGTGTTTATCCGCCCGTCCCATAGCCCCACTCCTTCGTGCTTATTCGCTATGCCCCGAAGCAGCGTGGCCACTCATTGTCTGCGCCCCTTCCCTCATTGCGTGCTTGTCAGCTGACGTGTCGTGCCCCACCGCCCCGCGCCCTACCACCAGCTGCGCGCCATCCCACACACCTATGCCGCTCACTCCCTCACTGTCCGTCCATCCATTCATTTCCCATCGCCATCGTGCACGCCGTGACCCCGCCATGTCCGCTGGGGCGCATGTGTCATGGCGCCTCAGGTCTTCCTCGGCCGAGCCAAGGGCACCCATGAGCGTGGGGTGCTGGTGGTGCTCGTGCGTCGCCGCTCACCGCTGGCTCTGACCCCGATGGCTAGAGTCGACCGGCCAGGTTTCTCCTTCCCTATGTTGCAAATGTATGTTTCAGGTGTTTTAGTCATTTTAAAGGTATATTGCAGTTGTTCCTTATGGATGTTGCAAATGTAGATCATAGGATGTTGTATATATTGCAAGTGTTTCAGAAGCATGTAGCAAGCGTTTATTCAAAATGTTAATCTGTTTCTAGACATATGTTGTAATCGTTTTTTATCTGGATGTTGCATATGTTTTCACACATATGTTGCAACAGTATGTTTCAAGTGTTTCAGTTGTTTTAATCTTATGTTGCAGTAAGTGTTTTTCATGTTGCAAGTGTTTTGTCTGGATGTTACATATGTTTCACACACATGTTGCAAACGTATGTTCAAAATATTTCATCTGTTTTAAATGTATGTTGCATTCGAGTGTTTCATGTTACAAGTGCGGACCGCCATCGTTGGTATCCATGAGGGTGGGCAGGGCCAAGCCGCGGGGACCGACGTGTGGAGGAGGTGCAGGCCACCCGTGGTGGTATGTGGAGGAGGCCCAGGTCGCACAGTGCTGTTATGAAAAAGGCATGGGCCAGTCTTCCGGGTGGCCTGGAAGAGATGGGCGCCGCGCCGGTGTGGAAGAGGCGGGGGTTTGTCATCCGAGCAGTGTGGGCAGCAGATCTGAAGCGGGCAATTCAGATGCGAACACAGGAAACGGTGCTAGCGCGGGCGGAGCACGAATCGGAGCGAATGGGGCGAAGCAACCGCGGGCGTTCGGATAGATGCAGGCATCCGGACGTCCAGGCACTAGTGCTGCCGATGTAATAAGCCACGTTCATACATAAGCTTTGGAATTTTTTATTTAAATAATAGTATTTTAATTAGAAATTGCTGAAATAAATGTCAAAAAAAGAAAATTGCAAATCTAGTATCCAGATGGCTACTAATAGCCAATAGGAGTCCTGTCAGATAGGTACATACACGGCTAGGAAACAGGCCATCAATAACGATTGGGAAATCTCTTTTGTATCGGTTTCCCAACGACTTTCCAGGCTAATAGTATCGGGCTGGCCACCCAGTACTAATAAGACCTTTAGTACCCCTCGCTCCCGCGCGCGTGGGAACGGCTTTATTAGTATTACTAACACATATTAATAAGCATTTTTTTCTTTTCCTTTTGTTTTGTTTTGGTTTATGTTGTGTTGTACATGTATATTCTTTTTCCTTTAATTATTTTCCATTTAGCATTGATTACTTTTACGTTACGCTATACATGTATACAACTTAATTAGTTAATTAGTATATAATACATATATGACTCAATATTTACTGGCTTGATGTATATTACAAAAGTGCAGACGGCCAACATCAACATCAAGGATTAAATCTTACATTAAGGATAACATCAATATCATAGATTAAGTTCAACATCAACACACTATAACATGGCAGACCTTTGTTGACACTTTCTATAGTGAGCAAATGGCACCTTTGTCGACAGATAGACTCCCATGAAAAGTGTTGCTGACAGTTTAGAAACAATTGCGGCAGAAGCAGTTGGCGAAAGTTTTGCCGACAGTTAAAGGAATCCCCGACACTTTTATTTGAAGAGGAGCGAATGAGGTTTTAGTCCATGGTGAGGAGCCAAGGGCCACTGAGGATAGGAGCAAGTTCCACAGGCTGTGACAGAAAGGATGGAGAATCTCTATGATCGGAAGGCACCTAAACATTTGTCACCAAGAAGGTGTGCTCGGACGGGGTAGAGGAGAGGATAGTGGAGAGGCAGTAGCTGTTTGTGACTGAGCTTGCTACAAGGGAGAGAGTGTTACTATCCTAGGAAGTGAGGATTCCGCCACGAGCCCCGAAGGTGTTAGAGAGCACAAAGGAGGCAAAAAGGTTTGGGGAGAGAAAGGCGGTTGCTTTGAATCTAGAACATTCAGCAAACGATAGAGGGGTTTGCTTGTCTAATAGCATCACAATGATCATGCATTTGTCTAGGTCGTCAAGCCCGCGCACGTTTTAAGACAACAACAGTACGTTTTTAGACCCAGACGACATTACGAACTAAGGAACACTGAGACTCCGTGCGAATGGACAGGCGTAGTGGAATCCGAACCAAGACAGACAAAGACAAGGATCTGAGAGGAGTCACCCATAAGCAACAGGCTCTCAGATTGAGACGCAATGAGGAAAGTAAAATTACAGGGGTAACAAAGAGAATTATGAAACACAGGACTCAACATACTAACCAACGACAAGGCCCAGAGCGCATCGAAACACCAACACTGAAGAATCTCGGTTGTTGACATTAAATCATCTGGCAAAGTCATTTGCAGCACTTATAATTCAGAGATAAAATCATTTAACTCAACATCAGACTTGTTTTCATAGGAAATTTTTTTGACACAATTAGTGCAACAATTTCATAGCTGTATCTCATCAAAGGACTTCAAATTCTCTAAGTTGAATAAGAAACCAAAAACTTTTTAAAATGCTTTTAGCTATTCAAATCAACTAGTCAACGAAGCAATTGCCACATCAACAACAACTAGAAAGTAAACTCCGAAGGACTCTATTGCTAAATGTTGTACTTCTTCACTATCATCACTTTGTTCATCAAAATGCTTCTTCCTTTTACCTTGGTGTTTGGTTCATTAAAATGCTTCTTCATTTTACTGGATTAGGTTCATTGACCTTACCATCTTCATTTAAATTACTATCATACCTATTCCCTAGATCAGATTCCTGCTCTTGATCTTCATTGACATCAATGTTACTTGAAGATGAAAAGAACTTATGTAAAGCACCCCTTTGTGATTCAATGATCTCACCTTGCCGTTTCCTTTTTTATCGGCACCCAACAAATGCTTTTTAGGCAACATGCTTAGACCTAAAATTGCAACCAAAAGTAAATAATAGATTAAAATTTTAGTACTGGTATAAGTAGATGAGAAATTAGAAATAGATAGATCATAAATTCAGAATTAAGATCGTGGTCAAAACTCAAACGTACAGTTAGGTATACCTGTATGCGGCAGAGGCCGGACAGCCACAGCCCACAGGCAAATGACGTTTCGGAGCTCCTTTTCCCATGGGCTTGTTAGCGTGGGCCTTCTTGCTGAATAGAATATGTAGAATATTATTATAATATATACTGATATACATGAAATTTTCTAGGCCTCCAGCGCTGCGCGACTATTCTGCGAACGCTCACCAGATTGCAGATGAGCGAACGATCGGACAGCTCCCACCATATTACATTTCAGGAAAAAAAAATTCCATCTCTTTCTCCTTTTGGCATGCAGACGCTCAAATTCTGTTCGGGCGCGCCGATGCGCCGATCTCAACTGCAGAACGCGCCGGTCTCATGCAGATTCTCTTTTGGATGATGTAAGCCAAAAAAAAAACGAAACATTTATGTGAAATTGCTATCAGCCTGTTCGTTTCGCTGGTTTATTGTGGCTGAAAGTACTGTTGGCTGGTTTGTTGTGAGAGAAAAACACTATTGGATGGCTGCTGATTCTACTGATAAGTCCAAACGAACAGGGTGTATAACTCCTAAACAGTGTATCATTTTTAATTCCGTCTACATTGATATGTTCTACGCGACGAGGTGAACAAAACTAAACCCCACTTATATATGTTTCGAAGATTTTTTTTTCTAGGAGCAACTTATATATAGTAACTTATAACATATAACTTATGCCAAAACTTGGAAACACAAAAGTCATGAAACACATCTTATGTGTAAAAGTTATTAAACACAAAAGAAACGAATTATCTTATAACTTATGCCAAAATTTACCAAAATTTAAAACACTAAAGTTATGAAACACAGCTTATATACAAAAAAAATTATCAAAAAACACTAAAGTTACGAAACACAACTTATGTACAAAAAAAAATTCAGCAAACACAACTTGTGTATATAAGTTATTCTATACAACTTGTATACATAAGCTATTCTATACAACTTATGTACATAAGTTGTTCTATACAACTTAGATGCACAAATTAATATCATAATATATTAGCAGATATGTTAGTAGCATACATAAAAGGAAAAAGCAAGAGAAAAAAAAGAAAAAGAAGAAGTGAGGAAATAAAATGCAATAGAGAAAAGAAATAATAAAAGATAAAATGACAAAAGTGAGAAAATTGAACGTACGTCAGACTGTAAACATGATCGTTAACTAGAATTGCAAGGTCGGAAGGGACGACGACGCGTAAAAAAAAAAGGAAAACAAATTATTAGAGATATCCTGGAACTAAAAAAAGAAGCACCCGCTTTGGAGCGTTCGCTGATATTAATTCCTGTGGACGACCGCTCATTCGGAATTGGGCTCCGCCGGCTCGGGCCCTCGGCCGTCGCTCCGGGCCTGACGCGGTTGGGGCGTTGGGCGAACAGACCGAAGAGAGAACTGCAGTCTGCAGCACAAAGGTGTAGCCGTGTAGGCGACACCGCGTCAACGGCAACAGCATTCGAGCATCCAGTCCAGCAGCACAGGGCAGCTCGTAGAGATCAGGAATCGCGATAGGCAGCTGCAGCATGTTCGCTCGAGCTTTCAGCCGCTTATTTTCAGTCAGCTAATAATGTTTTTCTCTCACAACAAATCAGCCAACAATATTTTTAGCCGTTTATTTCTGGTCCAAGTGAACAGGTAAGGAGGCCCTTACGCTGAATCTAGTGCATATATCAATGCACTTTCAGTAGCCAGGTAGCGCTCAGTCGATTTCTCTCCATATATTTTTAGCGAGTTTTTTTTCGACTTATATTTTTAGCGAGTTGGTGGACGAGTTGGTCGACGAATATAAGCCTCGGTCCTCGGAACCATCCTGAAAACAGGACCGTCGCGTCGCGTCTTCAGTGATCGTCGAGCCAAACACGCGTTAACATGAGCAGCCCCCTTTTCCGTGGAGGGAGAACAGAGGCAGATAGTGCTAGATTTAGCTTTCGCAGTCCAGGCCCAGCCCGCATAGCGTGTAGTTCAAAGTGCCTAACCTGCCAGACAGGGCTACTGCACGGCATAGAATTACTTGGGCCGAGGCACAAGGCCCTTTCCCTTTTGTGAGTCAGCCTTAACATGTCTGAAGAGAAAAACTACTCTAACTGGCTAGGGTAGTGTACCTGTCTCCATCCATCCCCCAAAAAAATGTGGATTCTCATCCGCTTTCTTTATTCACACATCTCAGATTCTATTTTTATAACGCCTTTGACACAAACATAGTAATGCTAGTATAGAAATGGTACCTAGCCACGTACTTACAACATATATATGCTTACCAAAAGAAAAAAGAACAATCCAAATATTTCATCTTCTGTATGTAAGAAAGTTGAAAACAGATAAAAAATCAGCCCATGACGCTCCACGTAGCACGATGGCAAGCGTGCAGAGGAAGGCCGATACAGAACATAATAGACAACTATTTGCACGCCTCGCACACGCACGCACAGGGACAGCTTAGCACAGACGCAGCTACGCGCTCAAGATCCCAATGAAAGAGCACATGCATTGCGTTTGATGTCATGGCCATCATGGGCTCATGGCCTAGTATTCGTTTTTGCTTAACTTGCAGGTTTGACTTATGCCCGCCGTACCAGTCGGACCCCAGCATCAACATGTGCATCAATCCCTGCACCGCGTGCATTAGCACCCCCACAAGCAAGCTCGCATCTTGACGACCTCGCTCCCTGGCCCATGCATACATGCTATGCCGCCATGGTTGCATTGCAATTGCATTAACAAAACAGCAAGGTCAGCCACTGGCGCCGCGCCAATCGAACGCATGAAGCACGGTTCCCATATGGATCGCCGCCGGCCCGTCCGGGTGCGTGCTCGGATCCCGCGGCTGGCTGGCAGTGGCAGGCTCAGCGGCAGGGGCACGTGGGCGCAGCCGGCGAGCCGGCGCGGGGGGCTCCTAGTGCCGGTCACGTGGGACAGGCGGAATACACGTTTCCATGCTCTGGCCCCCGGAATCTTTGTTCCGAGGCCGACATGATCCACCGCAACCCGCTCCGGCGATCGTACTCCCACTGGGCGGAGTTGTTTAACGCGGCGCACGTCGTCCACGCACGCGTATGCTTCCTCCGCTCTCGCGGAAATTGGGCTTGGTTTCGTCACCCATGTTCATGTTCAGGAGTAGCTGGATCATCACTCATGGTCATGGCCGCCCCTCGTTCTCCCCTCACACGGTCGCACCCAGCTGCATGCAGTTTCTTGGTACCTGCAAGTCAAACCAGGTGTTGGACTTGGGAACTCGATCGCCGGGGGCGCAGCGTAGCGGTTTCTGGCATTTGTTTGCGCGGCTGATCCCGATGCGGCGGTCTTTGCTCCGCGGTTCATGCGACGAAGAGCTAGCGCCCCCTCCGGCGGTCCTCCCGTTTACTACTCCAACTAGGTTCAGGGTAATTAACTTAGTGCAGCGTAACTTGTCGTAGAAAAATGAGGTAGACATTTCTTGCTTGTACTGGTGCTCAGCCGTGTCTTCTTTAGATGATAGGGTTTACTATTCGTTTGGTGGGAGCACAGGGCCAACTTTATCCGGACACCGTGCTCGTCGTTGACTATACAGTATACATTGTACAGTATACAGTATACTATACGTGCATCATCCACTTCATTTTATCCTCTTTCCGTCCTTCCCCATCAGGAACGCACTACAGCAGTAGTACGTAGTACAAGGATACAGCTACAAGGATTTGCATCATCCGCGAGCAGGTGGCCGGTGGGGCAGGCGAGGAGGAGGAAGGACGGACGGTGGCTGGCGGGCTGGGGCGATCGAGTGGCGACGCACAGCGGCACTGATCCAGCGCACGCGGCGTGTATGCGCAAAACTACAAGCGCGAGGGGGGCAGATGAGGCCGGCAAGTAGGGTCATCGGCCAGAGGAAGCCAAGCAGCGTTGGCGACAGAACCGGGGCGTATCGTGTCCTGCGTACGCGATGTGCCGGGTCCCAATCTACAGGATCAATCTGGCAGATGCTCCGTGTCTGGGAAAAAGACGCCTTTTTTCGAGTGTCTGTTGCGCCATCCTCTCGTCAGACCTCAGGGTATTGTGATGAAAAGGCTCGAAAGAAAGTATGGACGACGACGACGGATCTGGAGAGCGAGGTGCCAACTAACGAAACCAACAGGGTTAATAATCTCATAGATATATGTTGGGGCGACGAATGAATTCTTTTCTCGTTTTCCTTTTCCAGTTCTTTTCTTTTTTCGCTCACACATCACATGAGGCATGCAGTTGGATTACCAGTATTTTAGGCCCCCGGGCCGGGATTAACTGAGGCACGACTGACTGCACGAGCGAGCGACTGGTGTTCCGCCGGCTGCGGTGCGGTGCTCAACTTATATTATACGTGTCACGTTCACACGGGCAAAGAAGTGGAAGAAGCACCGCACTGGTCGTGCGACCTACAGTTGAGCTGCTTGTCGCGTGAGGCGTGACACGGGTCTCGGTACCTGATTGCAGTTGCAGGCGATCTAGCGGCCGTTTTCGGCAGCCCACGAAGATCACCGGCCGGCGTACGTGCACATTCGTTTCCTCGACTTGTCAAACCCGTACGCACCCAGCCCCCACAGGTCAGATCAAACCGCCCTGGACTGGCCGCGGCACGCATCGCCGGCGACAAAAAAAACCCAAGGAGCACCCGTCCGCGCGCGTGACGAGGCACGGGCGCACGCCTGGCTTGGCTTGGCCTGACCCGGCCCCCGACCCCGTTCCCCGCGCACGTCAGCGTCGTCTCAGCGACATCCACGCTGTGCTCCCTGGCTCCTCCTGCCCGGCTGCCCGGCTTGTCTGGTTGCTGTCCACAGACCAACGCCCCCGGCCGGGCCCCGCCAGACCACACGGATCGACCGGCGCGCTCGTGAGGTGGGCTGGCGTGCACGCCGCGCCCGGGCGTCCGAATTTTTTACTATTTGGCCCTTTTTTTGAAAAAAATTTACGTTTAGACCCTTGGGCGAAGTAAACTCAACTTTGGACCCTGGGGGTCGACGCCATGATTCATGGCGTCGAGGTTACACGTCTCGACGCCGTGACTCACGGCGTCGAGCTTCGTGGTCCTATTTGACGTGGCAGATGATCTGGCAGACAGCTCGGCGCCGTGATCTACGGCGTCGAGCTCGGCGCCGTTATCTACGGCGTCGAGCCTGGATTCATCTGATTACTTTGCTGGGGGCTTCACTACTGGCCAGTGAAGCCCCCAGCCTTTGGGGGCGACGTGTCACGGCATTAGTAGCACGTATGACTTTACGAGAGTACGACCACTGCGCTGCGCATGCAGAGATGAAAGTTCGAGCCCAGCCTACTATTGCACTCCGCATCTACCACGAGCCGTCCATGACCCAACGAATGAATCACAGCAGCAGCTGCTGCCATGGTTACTAACCTGATCTGCATCGCCGGCGGCATTGCACGCATTGGCCTTGTTTAGATTCCCAAAACGGGATCCCCGAATCACTGTAGTGACACTAGCATTTTTGTTTTTATTGGGTAATAATTGTCCAAACATTGATTAATTAGACTCAAAACGTTCGTTTCGCAGAGTACAACAAAACTGTGCAATTAGTTTTTGATTTCATCTATATTTAATACTCCATACATGTACCGGTATTTTGATGTGACGGAAAATCTTCTTTTTGCATAGTAGAATTTGTGGTGAATTTGGGGAACTAATCATGACCATTGTCAGATTTATTAGTCACACACCAACCCTGTGTTTGTGTCTCTGCGGGTGACCAGGTCCACTCTAGCCACGTGGCTAGTGCTGAGGTTGCAACTCGCAGCCACACTGGTTCCCAATCATTGGTCATTGCCGATGGGCAGGCCGCCGGAGGCATGCGCGACATACATACTTGTAGCGAAGCAAATAACGGTGACAATACGATACTGTGCGCTCTGTATACTCCACCATGGCTATGCCAAATCGAAGCATATGGATCCAGGTGCAGTTTGCAGGCAGTTGCTTTGCTGCTTTTGGCACACGGCGTACACTTGCTGGAGACGGACGGACGGTTCGCGGCTAGCCGGTGGCGAAAGGGAGCGCGCCAGAGCTTTGCTTCCCTCCACATTTGAAGGCGGCGCCTTTTATTCGACACTTGTACCCTTGTAAAGAGGTCTGACATCTTCAGGAAGCACAGTTTAAAATAAATAAACTGGTGGCCACTAGTACAGAGAACCAGCCAACTCAGTGTGACCAGCTGGCCACCTGGAAGACCACAGAACCTTCCAGTCACAAACGTGGCGTGCGCAGCGATTTTTCTTACTCTTTTTTCATCCCGTCATTTTTTTTAGAGTTTCATTCCACGAACTGACGTACTGCTCTTGTGCTGTCAGCCTGTCCCGCTAGGGGCTTTAGTGGAAAAATTGCCTATATATGACCATTAATATGAGAAAAAATTTGAATCATAGATGTTCTTTTATTTGTGGGACGGAGGGAGTACACTACTAGCTAGTGAAGCCCCCAGTGAAGCCCCCAGTAAAGTAATCAGATGAATCCAGGCTCGACGCCGTAGATCACGGCGCCGAGCTCGACGCCGTGATCTACGGCGCCGAGCTGTCTGCCAGATCATCTGCCACGTCAAATAGGACCACGAAGCTCGACGCCGTGAGTCACGGCGTCGAGACGTGTAACCTCGACGCCATGAATCATGGCGTCGACCCCCAGGGTCCAAAGTTGAGTTTACTTCGCCCAAGGGTCTAAACGTGAATTTTTTTTAAAAAAAGGGCTAAATAGTAAAAAATTCGGCCCGGGCGTGCCTTCTCCGTTGCCGTCGGCGCCGTTACGGGATCCGCCGCGCGCGACGCGGGTAGTAGAGTAAACACACACACACACACCCGGTTGCTGCGTCAAACGGGAAACCAGTTGAGTTGACTTGCATTGCCGCCTGCCTTTGCTAGGGGATTCCATTCCATGCGAAATGTTAAAATCTCGGAAGACTCCTCGGATAAAGAAAAGTAGAAAACAGATCGATCTCGGAACGTATGTGTCGTGCGCCATGTGGAAGACACTGCTGGTCTGAAACTTATGAAGACCATGTGTCCATGTTGCGAGATCTAAGTCAACGCATACACACACATCTCTTCTCTTTCCATGACCTCTATTTGCCTACTGGGATGCCCGGCAACACAGAGCTAGCGTTGTGGTCGTTTCTCAGCTCTTAGTGCACGCTATGTTTGCAGTGAACATATGCTGGCCGTACGTTCAGCTGGCTGGCGACATGAATTCCGAACGGTATCCTCCTCAGTTTGAGGTCGAAAGTTACCCTGTACTCCGTAGCCACCAACTCCAACTTGGCGCTTCTTGTTAAACTGCATCTAGCACATCTCATCGCGTCGCCATCGCGCCACCACCCTGCCCTTGTGCTTGTGTGCTTTCCACAAAGGAATGACGGGAAGGCGTACGACTAATAATAAACAAAATGAAATGTCGTACCTGATCTTAAACAAGTGATCCACCATCTAGACGGAGAAGGGCGTACTCGGCTGGTCGTAATCAAGTATTCTAGGTCGAAATGGAGTGTCGACGACGATCGCGCGTTAACCATTTCCGGCGGCAACGTGAAGTAAACCACGTTTTCAAGCAACGTAAACGCAACAAGCCAGCAATGGTTCGGAAATGAGTTTCAAGGACAGTTGCCGGTCAACAACTTCGTTGCCAACGAAGCTAAGTTATCCCAAGAAAACCTTGAAGCAAAATAATCGAAGTTACTCCAACAAAACGCCCAATTATGTCCCCAGTCACAATCTCTTGTTGGAAGACAAATATGTCTCTAGATATTTTTGGGCTACTTGTTAACACACGTCTCGGGGTTTAGCTGACTCGTCCTAAATCCATGACTGCCCCCGTCTACAGTTCCATGCACACGGCGGCCGCCAGCGGTCATTTTGAAATGACGTTGGAACCATTCTTTACGAATGGCTATTGGTAAAGAATGATTGGTTTGCTTGAAGGGAAATTTTTCTATATGACAGTGGCTAGAACTTGTATCCCTGATCTGCCAATTAAAAAACTCAAATCCTGAATTTTAAACTTTTTCATGCTATTATTGATCATATTTCGATAGTCTGGGCTAATGGACATCAAAAGAACCAATTTGCCCTTTGTCTCAGTTGAACACAAAATTAGTTAGTTGCTCCCCTTTACACCCTCGAACTGAGCACATGATGTACAACATTGTACTAGTATCCAACCTTGGAACTTTGGAAGGATCTATTTACTTAAAACCAACTCCTTCGTCCCATAATAGATGAGTTTTTAGATTTGGGCACAAGAATTAAAGAGAAATGAAGAAGATATAGTGCACAAGAAACGAGGAGAGAGATAAAGATATAAATACCTCCCCTGTTTTTTCATGTCGTATTAAGTTTATCCTAAGTCAAACATTCCTAACTTTGTCAATTTCAAAAAAATCCATATGGTTTCACAATATGTGAACTATATGTTATGAAAGTATTTCTCGTAGTGAATCTAAGAACATAAATCTTATGTTGTAAATATATAATTTTTTTTAAATTGATAGTCAAAGTTAAGAATGTTTGACTTAGGATAAACCTAATACGGCATGTAAAAAAGGAGAGTGTAGAGATATAAATAGAGATGCTACAAAAGAGAATGTTGCATTGAGAACTGAAAATGATAACCAATGTGAAGCAAGTACAGAAGACTAGAAGGTCAAGTGTTATGGGATGAAGGGGGTAAGTACATGTGACAAGTGTCCAACAGAATTATCCTCGATATACCACCGCCATACTCATAGTCGAGCTATACCACGAGTGCAGCCAGCCAACACACCAAACAATAATAGTCAGCAACCATGCAACCCAAATCGCCCAGACATTGAGCAACCAACATAGTTGATAGCACAACAACTCACACCGCTTGTTCCTCTATCAGTGATCCATCCCTTCTACCTCCTTCCTCACTGAGCCACCCATTCACTCATTAATTGTTAAGCACCTCTATGATCTGGGGATGACTAGTAGGAGCAATACATCTGGATGTTCATATGCTTACTCAGGCAATTGCCATAGTATGAAAGGGACTACAACTTAACACTAGTGGCATGTAAAGAATCATGTTTTTAGGTGTCAAATAAGGGATTTAGGTTTATGTCAATGGCATGTAAAGAATTTTCTCTTGATTGAAATAGATGTTGTTTGGTACGTAAGATATGTCATCATTTTGGACTTTCATGCAGACCAAGTAGATGGTTCCTTGTATTAAAGAAAATATAAACCTTCTTGTGGTTCTTAAATCTTCAAGATTAATCTTAGTACTAACTACTAACAACTAACAAACAAGGTAGACCACGGACTAAGCATAACATAGTTGGTTAGGTTATTAGTGGTAATGGAATTGTCCATGTATACCTAGGTTACAGAGTCCACGATTTTGCATGGTGACTACATGATAATGTTGCTAAAACTACTAACACCCATATTGTATAGGTTAACAACCATGATATTAGTTTTGAATATGCAAATTATGGAAATTATATACAAAAGCCTATGTAGAACTCCTAGGTGGTGCACTGGAACTCCCCATTGAATCTTTCGTCTCCAACAGTCGGTTGCAACGACTAGTCGACGTGGAAATGAACCAAAGCTCTCCGTTGGGATCATAGGAGCTCTCCAGTGTGTGTTGTTTTAGCCTCTCGAGTTGTAATGGTTAGTTTGATTCATTGGGGCTATATATACCCCCATACCCCATCCATATCAAGGGTCTTGGAGTTGAGGGAAGTTGCTAGTGAGTTGAGGCTCATCCATTAGTTCTTTAGCCACCAAAAGTGCCTACAAAAAGATTAGGTGATTACCAAAAGTGTTATGTGTAGTGCTTATGCTAGTTAGAGGCTGCTTTAGCGCTTGCTCTAAGTTTAGGCCTAGTGTTTAGTGAGGTCTACACACCTCTAAGCTATTGTTGCTTGCTTGTATCAAGAATTGTACTCTAGGGGCTTGTAGTCTCGTAAAACCCTCCAACAAGTGAAGTGGCCACCTAGGTTGTACTAAGGGAACGAGGCTTGCATTGTTTTGACCAGAAGCTCGATATTAATGACGACGGAGAGCGATGTCAGAGAAGACCACACGGAGAGCCATTTGCGAGTATGGAAGTCCCGTGGGTGAACCATGGAGTTAACCGATTGAAAGATTTGCTAGTTCATTATTGTTAGTTGTGGTCGTGACTCTGTGACCGACAACAGTGGATAACAAATACTAGTCGTGTTCTTCGGCGAATACTAAATATTGTAATCAGACGAGGGATGAATTTCATACAACAATTTAGGAATCTTGGTTTATTCGATTTTTCGTAAACACCACAGCGAAGTGTTGTATCACGTCCCAGTGTTCTTGTGCTTTAATGTTTGACCAATCTTTTGTGCCAACAATTATAAGCATGAGGATGAGATTTATTCTACTTTTTTTTTTGAAATGGTTCATAAAACCAAACACCCATTAGCGTATGTCATTGTATTTAGAGCTTATCCAACCAAACACCCATTAGAGGTAACCAGTAAAGGTGGCAACTCTTATGGGAACCTTAGCGAATTAGCGGAGCACTTCATTTCTTGCTTCAGACCATGTTTGTTGAGATATCAAACTTTTTTTTTCATATGGAGGTTGGGATGCCAAGCATTTTTTTTCTCTTTTTGAGTGGATATCAGCATTTATTTGAGATCCCGTTCCACACTTGCACGGACCACCCAGAAACCCCACAGGCCACGAGTCCACAACATCGATCGGTGTTCCACACGGGTGTTCCTCGATCTCCATGTAACCGAGACCACTACCACGATGACGCATACCGAAACTCACAGCGTCAAACTTCCACACGAGGACGCCGCTCCACGCGTACGTCGATCCACTGGTAGTCGCCGCTGTTTCCTACACGACTGTCCGCACATCATCCTGGCGCCCTGGCGCCCTGTCTCCCACTCCCACTCGCCGAACGGGCACTTATAAGTCGCAACGGGCTGGGTTTACTCCTGCTCGTTACCGTGAGAACAGGCACCTCCGTAGCTCAGTTGCACACGACACCCGCCCGTCTTCGTCTCCTCCACCTCCGTATCCCTCTCACTCCACCGGCCCTCGCCTCGGTGCGTTCCCGATGATCACGTTCGCGGACCTGACGGAGCCGGCCGCGGCCGGCGCCGAGCGGTGCGTGGACCGGCAGCTGTGGCTGGCGTGCGCGGGCGGCATGTGCACCGTGCCGCCCGTGGGCGCCAGCGTCTACTACTTCCCGCAGGGCCACGCGGAGCACGCGCTCGGCCTCGCCGGTGCGGCCGACCTCTCCGCGGCGCGCGTCCCGGCGCTGGTCCCCTGCCGCGTCGCCGCAGTGCGCTACATGGCTGACCCGGACACCGACGAGGTCTTCGCCAGGATCCGCCTCGTCCCGCTACGTGGCGGGGAGGCGGACGCCGGTGGCCTCGAGGACGATGCGGCCGCGGCGGACGAGCAGGAGAAGCCGGCCTCGTTCTCCAAGACGCTGACACAGTCCGACGCCAACAACGGCGGCGGGTTCTCCGTGCCGAGGTACTGCGCGGAGACCATCTTCCCGCGGCTTGACTACGCCGCCGACCCGCCCGTGCAGACCGTCGTCGCCAAGGACGTGCACGGTGCCGCCTGGAAGTTCCGCCACATCTACCGGGGCACGCCGCGCCGGCACCTGCTCACCACCGGGTGGAGCACGTTCGTCAACCAGAAGAAGCTCATCGCCGGGGACTCCATCGTGTTCCTCCGCGGTGACAGCGGGGACCTGCACGTCGGCATCCGGCGCACGAAGCGTGGGTTCTGCGGCGCCGGTGGAGGCGGAGGCGAGGAGGCCCCTACGCCTGGGTGGGATCACTACGCGGGCCTCATGCGAGGTAATGTGGGCCCGTGCGCGGCCGCCAAGGCACGGGGCAAGGTGCGAACAGAGGACGTGGCCGAGGCGGCGAGGCTGGCGGCTGCCGGGCAGTCGTTTGAGGCGGTGTACTACCCTCGCGCGAGCACGCCCGAGTTCTGCGTTCGCGCCGCCGCGGTCCGCGCGGCGATGAGGGTGCAGTGGTCTCCAGGGATGCGGTTCAAGATGGCGTTCGAGACCGAGGACTCCTCCCGGATCAGCTGGTTCATGGGCACCGTCGCCGGCGTCCAGGTCACCGACCCCATCCGCTGGCCGCAGTCGCCGTGGCGCCTTCTTCAGGTATGCAGCAGGTGCTACTTCTCAGCTAGTACTAACAAAGCTTTGCGCCTGCCTGGTGCTCACTTGTTGAATTGGCGATGGCGCTGCAGGTGACCTGGGACGAGCCGGACCTCCTGCAGAACGTGAAGCGGGTGAGCCCATGGCTGGTGGAGCTGGTGTCCAGCATGCCGGCCATCCACCTCGCCTCCTTCTCGCCGCCGCGCAAGAAGCCCCGGATCCCGGCGTACCCGGAGTTCCCCTTCGAAGGGCAGCTCCTTAACCCGGCGTTCCCGCCCAACCCACTTTCACACGGCCAGCAGCAGCACCACCACCATTTCCTTCACGCCCACCCACCGTTCTTCCCGTTCCCGGACGGCAGTGCTCCTGCAGCCATACAGGGAGCCAGGCATGCGCAATTCGTTCCATCTTTATCAGATCTCCACCTTACCCACCTGCAGTCGAGCCTGCTGTACCCCGGGCTCCGCCGTCCCGATCATGTCGGTCCGACGATCCCTATCCCGGCAAGAATCAGCACCGACCTGACCATCGGAGGCGCACCGGCGCGCGACTACGACGTCCCGTGTGCTCTGTCCATCGGCGCCACCAACAAGCAGAGGCCCGACGCCGTCAAGCCGGCCGGGCTAGTGCTCTTCGGACGGACCATACTAACCGAGCAGCAGATGAGCCTCAGCAGCTCCGGCGGCGCGAGCGCGACCTCCCCAGCCGCGACCGGCAACAGCTCTCTGTACTGGAACGCCGAGAAGGGCCCCAATGTCTCGGAGGGCTCGGGCTCCGGCGTCATCCAGAACAGCCCGACGAAGCAGAACGCGTCGTCGGAGCGGCCGCCGTGGTTCGGGGACGGCAGCCACAGCCAGCAGCAGGTCTCCGAGCTCGGGCTTGAGCCCGGGCAATGCAAGGCGTTCGTCGAGTCCGACTCGGTCGGCCGCAACATCGACCTCTCGGCGCTGAGCTCGTTCGACGAGCTCTACGGCCGCCTGTCCGAGATGTTCGGCATCGAGGGCGCGGAGCTGCGGAGCCGCGTGCTGTACCGCGGCTCCACCGGTGAAGTGAAGCACGCCGGCGACGAGCCCTTCAGGTAACAATCGTGTCCACAAACGTTTGCCTCGAATTTTCGTTCGCTGCTGACACAAGGATCTTACGAGCTTATGCACATTGCTCTGCCATTTCAGCGATTTCGTCAGGTCGGCACGGAGGCTCACGATATTAACCGATGCTGGGAGCGACAACCTAGGAAGCTAAGCGAGGAGTTCCAGCCGCGAGCATTACGATGTTCTTGGTACTATTACTATCAGCATTTACTACTACAGTACTACTCCGTACTACTGTACAGTTGAAGCCGTGAGGCGTGAGCTAGTATGGTTTTGTTCAAGTCCGTTCCAACTCTGAACTCTGAAGAGAGATTTCCCCATGGCAGGCAATGCCACAATGATTAGGCAGCAGTTCGTTCTTGTTCCTTCTCTGCATCCAAATCACTGTAAAACGTGGGGGTAACCCTAGTACTCATGTGTTCCTCCTCTGTACTATGTATCCTCGTTCATTCCGATGCACTTCGTTGTTGGTGGGCGTGTCGTACGTTTGCAAAACTCCTGTGACCACTCGCTCATCGGCGCTTGAATGCCGTTTGGCCAATGCATCTGACGGCGTAGAGTACCGGCCAAAGGGGTAGCCGTAGCCGGAGCAGCGACTCTGCGCGCAGGTTTCAATGTGCTGGCGCTCTGCTGCCGCAGCCGCAGGCCCGCAGGCAGCAGCTGCTGCCGGGATACCATCCATCACTGCCCCGTCGCCTCAAGGCCGTCTTTTTTGTTTTGTTTGTTTGCCCCCCCCCTACCATCCATCAAAACTCACAGGGGATGGGATCAACTAACACCTGTCGCACAGTACGTCCAAACGTTAGAACTGGCTCTTCATAGCAGATCTCACATACTTCTTCCACTGATCTGCAGACCCAATTGGGATCATCTTCCTTAGCAGGTTAGGAGAGGAACCTAGGTGAAGTACACCCTCATGCGATGCTATCATCTTCGTGGCAATGTACCTCCTCCCGAGCCCTTGCAACCAATTCACTAAATGATGACTTCTTATCGAATAGCACAGGCACACTTTGCATCTCAACAAATTCAACATATCCATAGCGATATCTTTCCAAGGTGCTTGATATATGCTCACTAGGTTGTCTATCTAGTGCATACATACAACGAAAAACATTCCATTTAGTCCAAACTAAACGCTAACTACTAGGGTGAAGGTCTCTAGAATTAAAATACATAAATATGCACTATTCACTAACTAATTAACTAAATATCTAACTATCTAATTATCTAACTATCTAACTATATACATGAACTAATTATATCTATGTACCTATCTAATTATGTAATTATCTAACTATCTAACTAGGTACTATATTTATATCTATGTACCTATCCAATTATGTAATAACTATATACATAAACTAATTAAGTATCGATAAACTCATATCTTTCTAACTATCTAACTATTATCTAATTATCTATGTCTAACTACAAATCTAACTATTATCTAACTATATATCTAACCATATAAATAACTAACAACTAAATTATCTAATTATCTATGTCTAATTATCTAACTATATAAATAGCTACTCCATCCGTCCATAAAAACATGCAATTCTCGTTTTTCGAGAAGTCAAACAATTTCAACTTTAACTAAATTTATATAAAAAAATACTAATGTCTATGATATAAAATAAGTATCATTAGAGTAGTTATAGAATATATTTTTATAATAAATTTATTTGGAGACATAAATGTTAATACTATTTGCTATAAATTTGGTCAAACTTAAGTCAGTTTGACTGACACGTATCCCATAATTGCATCTTTTTTCGGACGGAGGAAGTAACAACTAAATTTACAAATTAAAAAATACCTTCAAGGACGCCGGGCGGCGCGGCCACCTAGGGCTGGGCGGCCCACCGGGCACGACGAGGCGGCAGCCGGCCCCGGCCGGGTAGCCGTGCAGGCAGTGCGAGGGAGAGAGCGCGGGGCAGTGCGGGCGGGCTGGGGCGGCGCGGCCACCCAGGGCTGGGCAGCCCGCCGGGCACGACGAGGCGGTGGCGCGGCGATCGGCCCCGGCCGGGTAGCCGTGCAGGCAGTGCGAGGGGGAGAGGCGGGGCAGCGCGGGCGGGCCGGGGCGGCGCGACCACCCAAGGCTGGGCGGCCCACCGGGCACGACGAGGCGGCGGCTCGACGAACGGCCCCGGCCGGGCAGTCGCGCGGGCGGTGCGAGGGGGAGAGGCGGGGCGGCGCGGGCGGGGAGGACGCGCGGCGGGGGCGGGGAGGCACGGCTCGACGGCGGCGGCGGCGGCTCGCGGGTGAGGGCGCGCGAACGATGCGAGACGCGAAGTGCAAAGAAAGGAAAATTCCGGCCCTATCGTGGGACCTTGGCGCCAAGATGGGTGGCGCCAAGCCTCACCACGTCAGCGCCCTATTGTCCCCGAGGAGCTGTGGCACAGTAACCTTGGTGCCGGTGACGATGACGCCAAGTCCTGGTCCAGATTTTAAAATCATACTACCAGAGACATAATTGTGAGAATCTTTCGAAAAAAGAGAAAAAAAACAAAAAAGATGGGCCTCAAGGCTCCAGGCGATGCCTCTGCCCTTCTTCCTCTGCGTGCTGATGGCGAGTGAGGTCACCCAAAAGATCGCGGAGCATCGTGTCGCGTATCCCGCTTTGCTGGGGGCGTAAATGCTCCGGCGTCCAGCCTCCAGTCCAGCCAGGGTGCCTGCGCTCTCGCCAACTGCCATGTCTGGTTTGCCTGCTGAAAAGGGGTTAGGCCTGCCCTGCAAGCCGACGCCGACGCCTCATCCGGTCATCCGGACAACAGTGCCTGGATTAGCTAGCGTAGCGACTGCGCTGGCGCTACCTCACATGCCCATCGCGGGCATCGCTGCTGGTCCACACCCCTGATGCCGAGCTCCGTCGTTGCCTTGCGCCCATCTTTTTTTGTTCCTACTGCCATGGGGCCTTGCGCATTGGCCACTCGCACCACGGCTGTTACTTTCAGTCAGCTCATTATTGTATCACCCCGCGCTCGCTGTCGAAAAAATGAAAACCGCTAAAATGTCGTCAATGCAGGCTGTCTTCTCTCCGGTCATTTTACCGGATCTATATGAAGGCGACGGCGACTCCGGTCCGGTCCGGTCCCTAATGGTTTGTTCAGTTGCGGTTTCTGCTTGTATATACGGGGTGTGTGGGCAGCTCTTGTCGCTGGAGGGAGGCCGGCGCCCGGCGGGAAGCTGCAGGTGCACGGCAGAATTATTATTATTTGCGGCCGCCACGGGCCGGGGTCGCGCTCACGGGGCGTTTGTCCCGTGCGCTGCTGTTGCACTGAAAGAATGTTGCGCCCGCGCATGGCATGGCAGGGTGTGTCTGTCACCGCACCCGTCTCGCTCTCGCTGGAGGCGTCGCTGTCCGTCTGCGCTGCGTTTCACACCGGTGGACGTAGGGAGTTAGGAGCACGTTTAGTTCCCAGAAAATTTTACCAAATTTTTCAGATTCCCAGTCACATCGAATCTTTGGACACATATATAAAGCATTAAATATAGATAAAAAATAAAACTAATTACACAGTTCAGACGAAATGAACGAGACGAATCTTTTAAGCCTAATTACACCATGATTGGACACTAATTACCAAATAACAACGAAAAGTGCTACAGTGTCATTTTGCCAAAAATTTTGCATCTAAATTGACCCTTATACAAAGGTGAAAAAAGAGTGATGGATTGCCAGGGTGTTTGGAAGCAGGAGTAAAGTTTAGTTGGTGTCACATCGAATGTTACATGATGTATTTTATGAGGTGTTTAGATACTAATAAAAAACAAATTACAGATTCCGTCAGTAAATTGCGAGACGAATTTATTAAGACTAATTAATCCGTCATTGACACATGTTTACTCGGTCATTGGCACATGTTTACTGTAGCACAATATTATCAAATCATGGGCTAATTAGGCTTAAAAATTCGTCTCGCAAATAAGTCTCAATCTGTGTATTTAGTTTCGTAAATAGTCTATATTTAGTACTCCATGCATGTGTCTAAACATCCGATGTAATAAGGACTAAAGTTAAGTTTAGAGGTGTCACATGGGGCTGTTTGGATAGTAATATTAAAACAAATTACAGAAGTCATCAGTAATCTACGAGACGAATTTATTAAGACTAACTAATCCGTCATTAGCATATGTTGCTGTAGCACCACATTGTCAAATCATTGACTAATTAGGCTTAAAAAATTCGTCTCATAAATTAGTCACAATCTATGCAATTAGTTTCTTTTGTGTCTATATTTAATACTCCGTACATGTGTCAAATATCTGATATGATAGGGAATAAACTTTAGGAGGAGGAACTAAACCAGGCCCAGTCAGTTATTACCATCAGAAATTCAGAAGGCAGCTTCCTCCCAGATGCCACGCCACGCGGTAACAGTGGCATCGCTGCAGTGAACAGGGTCAAGTCAAAGGATTGGATTACCTTCGCGGGTCTGGATTTTGTGGCTCTGACGCTCTGAGATGCCGCTGCAAGTTGCCATGCTCGGTGCCGGTGGCGCGGGGAGCTGCGAATTTCTCAGCACCGAATTAATTGTCCTGCATGTTGGGGGTCGTCTCAGCTTGCCTGTCGAAGCGTACGGGGAAGATTAGCTTAAGAAACCAGGATTTTAAATTTGGTAGTTAGGCACTCTCAACGTAGAAATCATCGTAGTTTTTATGGATATTAATTATACTGTCACTTAAACGTTTTTGCTGATGTAGCAAAGTAATTATTGAAGAGAAAGAGCAAAAATCATAGAAACCGGATCTAAGTTAGAAAACATGTCTACACGAGAACCAAGACACCAAGGGTTGTGATTGGTAAAGAATGGAGAGAGAATATATGCGATTGAATAAAAAATTGTCTTGTTGAAACTATTCATTAGGGCCATGGTTTCTATATATATAGTGTCTATAGAAATTAATAGGTATAGAAACTACATGTAGTTCCTAGCATTGAGACTGCCCTTATACTACTAGTTGAGTCTTCCGTTCCAAATTATACGATGTTTGGTTTTTCTAGATAAATTGCTTTTACTATGCATCTAGATATAGTATATATCTAAGTGCGTAGCAAAAATCATGAATCTAAAAAAGCTAAAACACCTTATAATTTGGAACGGATTAGGTACAATACATCCCACCAAATCTACCTTTAATTTTGGGGAGCAACTCTTGTTGTTGTCCACAAGATTGGTCGTCAGGAAAATCATTAACACTCACACTGAAAAGTCTGAAATTTGCCGGTCGATTGTACAACTGCACTGGCACACAGCAAAACACTTTCTCCGCCGGTGGCGGGAGAGCTCCTTTTGCTGGATTTCAGAGTGTGTGGGAGTGTGGCAATCGGAGTCGTCGGAGCATGGGCAACGCACTGATGCCCCTGCCTGCTACCTTTTCGCCAGCCTTTTCGCCTATAGTTTCAGATGTCTATGTCGGCGGCCACGGCATGGCCAAAACTCCGGAGCGCTTCTTTTGCCTTTTTCACCTTCTCGGAAAAGGAATGGCGGTGAGCATCTGGTGGTGACTCACGTCCCATGTTCATCCTGGTCCGTTTCAAAAGGAAAAATCATACCGACATGCAACTGATGACACCACCCAGGCTCGTTTAGGTGTGCTACCAAAGTCGTAAATCAGCGACTGCCGCTGCTGGTAGAAGTAGACGTTGACAAGTACAGTAGGAGTAGTACGACTGCAGCACACTTTAAACATGGCGGCAACGCATGCATGTGTAACAACAGTTCAGTAAAATTGTGTTGTATGGACGGCAGCGCAGCATGGCGACGCGCCAGAGCCAGACGGGCCAGAGCGCGAGCACACAGCGTCTGAGCTGCTAGCTGTGCCTGCAGCCTGCGTAGCTGCTGCGCCACCGCACATTGCGTAGCAGCTAGCTGGGCCGGGCGCACGATTCAGCCGTGCTATCAGCATGGCAATGCGAGGTACTGTAGGCACAGCCCCACTACTCGTCCAGCAGTCCAGGGCTCCAGGCCATTTGTCATTTTTGTCCCTGCGCCCCCCACCTCTTGCACCTTTTGACCGGCCTAAAATCCCCCGACTCTCTTCTTCACCGCTCACCCCCGGCCATCATCGTCTCTCGTCGTTCGCCTCCTCTCTCGTCGCTCGACGGCCTCAACCTCGGGCTCCGCGACGGGCCTTTATGTGACCACGGTTCACGCGCGCACGCATGCAATGCAAATCCGGCGGCCACGTAGTAGTCCGTGAAAATGCGGACGTGTGGTGGGAGGCAGGTGTCGTGCCGCGCTGTGTCCCCGCCGGCCCGCCGGGACCGGGACCGATGGCGCGGAGACGCAGCGCTCGGCGCGGCGTCCGGCGTGTTATACCGCGGACTCGGCCTGGCAGCAGCGATCAGGACAGGCGCGCGCGCCCTGAAGCACTGCACGGTGGGCCATAAGTCAGAGAGCACTCTCTCTTCCCGTCTCGCCCCTAGCCCCCGTTGCGGTGGGCACGGCGTGGCACACTGCAACATGCCGCCCTGCCCCACCGCCTGTCTGTCTTCTGTCAGTGTTAGCGTCATGGCCCCATTATTGCAGGTGCCATTTGTTTATGCGCGCGTATGATGACAGTGCGGAGATGAACAGGAACGGTGAGAACGGAAAGGCTGGCCCCGTCCGTGCGGGTGATCCCGCGGTGACGACAGCGAGCGTCGGGCCGGGGAGAGATGAATGTCCTCCGGCCGATGCGTATGCGCGGGAACCACCGGGTCCCGCCGACAGCCACTTGAGTGTGCTCTGCTCACCTTTCGCCTTTTCATTGAAATGTCAGCTTCTCCCTCCCGGGCAGGCGCGCAAGGAAGATGAAACGATCACCCGGTTTCGTTTGGGCTTATCAGCAAATCATTCGCTTATCAACCAGTCATTCAGCAATCTTTTTTCCTCTCATAACAAATTAGCATCAGTCAGAATCAGCCAGCTAAAAATCGTTCAGCGAACAGGGTGGACGAAGGAAGAGCTTGCCACGCCGCCTGGAGCTAAGCTACTCTCTTCTTGTTTGTTTGTTCTAATCTAAGCTGAAAAGTTAAAATTCGTCGGTGTGTTCGCCAAAAATGCCCTGCAACATTCCAAACTACTGTACACATTTTGTGGGCGTGTTACGAGCAGCATACGTACTTGTGTTCAGAAATTTCAACGGATAAAACTTCCCTCCCGTCGTCCTCCCAGGACACGCAGACACTCCGCCTCACGTGTGTACGCGTCCGAACCAAGAAACCCGATCCAGGCCGATTTTCCGCTACGCACAAATCGCACGCCAGCCAATGACGCAAAAACAAAAGAAAGTACTACCCTTGCTTTCAGTGCCCGGGGCAAAGCACACACAGGACACGGCCACGGCCACAGCTACTGAGGGCGGTCCAATGCTAGAAACTAGCTTATGTACCTACTAGTATTAATTTCCATAGACACTTACTAGATACTCCCTCCGTCCCTAAATACTTGTCGCTTTACGCTTCTCGAGAAACAACTTTAATTAAATATATATTAAAAAATATTAATATTTATGGTATATAATTAGTATCATTGGAAAGGTCTTTCAGTCTAGTTTTTTAATAAATTTATTTGGAGATACAAATGTTGCACGCATTTTATATAAATCGAGTCAAACTTGCGGGCACAAAAACCGAAAACGACATCTAATTTGGGACGGAGGGAGTAGTTTCTATGGAATAATTTTTTTATTCAATCATGTATATTCTCTTTTAATTCTCTGCCAATCGCATTCCTTTATATCTTGGCTCTCATGTTGACATGATTTCTAACTATGATTTTTGCTCTCTCTCTTCAATAACTACCTTGCCACGTTAGTAAAACGCTGAGGTGACAGTATAATTAATGTCTATAGAAACTATGGTAGTATCTGCGTTTGGAGTGCCCTGAGCGGAATAATCAATCCATCAATCGCTACGAAAAGCGAGCGCCGGTGTGATCCCAACGCTGGCCTGTCTGCCCGTCGGGAGTAGTAAATATTTTTTTTTAGGCGAGCTCGGGTTTGGCCTCGTCTAGTTTGCCCCGGGCCGGCTACCTCGCGCGCGCGTCCCCGCCGGCCAGCGAAACCCGCCGGCACTTTCTCCCGTGCCGGCTTTCAAGGGTTTTGTGTTCCCGGGGCGGCGTTTTTTCTTGCTTTGTTTTTGCGGTGTCTCACGGTCAAAGCTCGCCTCGGTTGGATTGGACGGCGACACGGGCTGCTTGTTGGGTGGAATGGAGAAGTCTATTCTTTGTTGAGCTGTGTGCGTGTGTGTGCACGAGCGCCCTTGGGTGTCGGTACTCTGCTGTCGTCGCGGCGAGGCCTCATGCATGGGAAGTCGCGGGATCAAGGGGCGGTCAATCCAGAAGAATCCCAGGTTACCTGGCGATATGTTTGGTGTACATGTACCTCGATGCCTGGCTCACTCGTGTGGTCGCGCAACAATCCTTCAGTTTGTACGTAGGCCTAACGTTAGGCTCTTTTACACCCCCATTAGAATTGAGCACGGCCCTTTCTCGTTTAGGCCCTTTCACACCCCATAAAAATTGAGCCCGGCCCTTTTTAGGTCCGATCCTTTGAGTTTGCGGGCCTAAATGTCTAGGCCGTCTTTAGACTTCTTTGAGTTTGCAGGCCTAAATGTTTAGGCCCTCTTTAGACTTACTAGGTACACGTTGATCAATAGTAAGTTCGGCCCGCTGTAAAAGGCTTTTACCATATGGATATTCCTCCTCATGCTTGGGCCAGAAATTTTCTAGGCCGCGCCTAGAACAACTCAGAAAAAAGTTTCAATTCTTCTAAAAAAAAGAGAAAAGATTTTCAATAAGTCGCAAAAAAAAAAAGAAAAAAAGAAAAGAGTTTCAATAAGAAAGGGCGCACCTTTCCCATCTCGCAAAGTGAGATCACGGACCAACATGAATAGACTTCCTTTGTACATGTATATCCTTGTATGATCTATATCCTCAGAAGATCCTGGAAACCTTCAGCCAGGTTAAAAGCCACGTATAGAAATCAGAAAAGTCTTGAACTACGAAGGGATTCGACACGCAATCGAGTAGTGTCGAATTAAGATTTACCGAATACCTTTACATTAGAGTTCACAACTGCATTAACATGTCAATCGCACTTGGGTCTCATCATAAAGACCGATTATTCCGAATCTAACCAACGCCTGGTTCAGTTCCAAAGAAACTTCCTCTGAAAATCACTTAACACGCGTCGTACATAAAATCTTCCGAGAACATTAATCCAGTGACCCTTGTTCACCCATCGGATGACCGGGCTGGATTGAGGAGATTCTCCTGCCATACAAGCTAGTTGTAGTAGAGCTCGAGGCCCATGCCGTCATGGATCTCGTAGTCGGCGAGGGTGATGTGGTCCTTGTAGATGGTGTACCACTTCTGGATGCGGATCTTGTCGGCGCGCGTCCCCGTCTGCGCCGCCACCAGCCGCTTGAGGTCGCCGATCGTGTCGTCCTCGTTGCACTTGACGCGCACCTTCTTCCCCAGCCTGTCGTTCAGCACCACCTCGATCATCTTCTTCTCCGATCCTCTCCCGTCCGCCCTCCTGTCGACGGCGCAACGACGCGAGACGTGCCTCTCGGCGGCGGCTCGCTATGAGGAATTACACGATGCGCGTGCGTGCGTCTCGCGATGCCGTCCGTGCCGTGGGAGGAGATTTTTATCAGGGCTGGTAGGTCGGTTCGGGCCTCGGCGCCGCCGCCGTAGGTGTGAAACCGCGTACCGGAACCGGACCATACCCCATTTTCTCCAAATTGATGGTGTGTGTGTGTGTGTGTATATATATATATATATATATATATATATATATATATATATATATATATATATAGAGGTAACATAGATTTTCTTTCTTCGATCTTACATAGTTTTCTCTCCAAAAAAAAAAAAACGTGTGCCGCAAGAACTCTCCCCGCCTCGGACCAGAAAATTCCGCGAAGAAGACCTGTGTCATGTTCCCCCGCGGCGTAGCTCGCGCAGTCGCGCTACAACCTGACGAAGTGACGACGTGGCGCCTACAGAGTAGCAGCCGGCCAGCTGCTGAGCGGACGGTTAGGCGGCCCAGCTATAGCCCAGCGAAAAATGATGGCCTAGTTACGATCTCAGTGGAGGCTCCAGTGTCAAATCGATTTCGGCCTGCAAAAACGTTATTAGAGTGGATTAACGTTGGCTTGTGCAAAAAAGGAGTACAGGAAAGAACAGCCCAGAATTTCTCAAAAAGAAGAAGAAGAAGAAGAAGAAGAAGAAGAAGAAGAAGAAGAAGAAGAAGAAGAAGAAGGAGGAGGAAAGAACAGCCCAGAACCCACCAAGTCCAATTCTCCGGAACAACCAAGAGAGAGAGAGAGAAAATGGTACCACACGAAAGAACAGTCAGAGAACTCATGACGAATTTTTTACTCCCTTGCGTCGAACATGTCTGGAGGCCAAGTTTTGCTTCTGACAGCGAGGGGGTTGACTACTGCAGTGTTGAAAGTTCGATTTTCACATCTCATGTTTGATTTCTACAAATACTAGAGCTGCTCTCAGCCCAGTAAAATTTGTATGAAAAAAGCAGGAAGAGCAAAACAATTTAAAATGCACCACCACAACAATACAAAAATATACCACGTACAATGATTAAATATATTTTTGAACAATAACTTTGTTGCTAGAACATTTCAAAATATGCAAAGAACAATACTTTTTTACAATTGGAATAATTCAAAATATAAAACAGAATAATTCAAAACGTACCACGGAACACTATATTTTCACATGTCCAAAAATCAAATATAATGTGAAATAAAAAATGACATTGTTATAGATAGTGCAAAAAATATACCACTATACAGTTCAAAATTTACAAGAGAAATTCCACGCAATACAATAATAGAACAATGCAAAATATACCACACAATATAGAATTTCACCATTGGAGCATTTCAAAATGAATTATAGAGCAACAAATACTTTTTTTAAACAAAGTACACATTAGACGCTCATAAACATATATACACGCGCGCAGACTCACCCCAATAAACACACGTGAGCATACACTATTCCTATGAGCACCTCTATGAAACTGAGCGTGGGTTTGCAGCCAATAAAAATACAATTTGGAGAAAGAATATATCGACATGAGATCAGATGGAAAAAGTAAAATGGAAGAAGGAAATGGACATGAAAGGAAAAGGCAAGGGGAATTGAAAAGAAACAAAAAGAAAGAAGGATTGGAAGAAAAACTATAAAGCGTCAACATCCCTATTGGGCCTACAATTGTGCACTTGTGGATGCTTTGATGGCGCATAAGAGCATCTCTCAGAGTACCATTATTCAACATCCTATGGTAAAAAATTAAGGTTTATGGATAAAAAGATTTTCTCCAATGGTGCTCGTAACCAACATCCTAAAATTAGTGACAGCCTAAATCATTCCCCTTGTACCTAAATTTGAACCACTCCCCCATATACCCTATATTTTGAATATGAGATTGAGATTTAGTGTGGATTATTGCAGGAGAAATTGTAACGCCCCGACCCGGGATGACGGCTAAGACCCACTCTACACGTTGAATGAGCCACACCTGCTAATTAACTCTCTTGCGCTTTCGTCCTCGCTTCGCGCAAAAGGATCGATCCGGAGTTAATAGCCTCCCGGAAGCCGGGTTTTTAAGCTGGTTCGACTCCAACTGATCTACCGAGGTGGTACTACTTCCGGTGCTACAGTGATTCGCGTGCTACAGTGACCGGTTGCTACAGTAACTCGAATTTGGCCCGGCCCAAGTCTGGCCCATCAGGCTGGGTCTCACATCCACCCACCCTTAAGAAATCGACGTCCTCGTCGAACCAACTTACCCTTACGGGACAAATGTCCAGGATCGACTCTCTTGGCCACGTCCGTATTCCCAGCTCCCCGGCCCAAGTGCCATGCTCTTACAGAGCCATGCGCAAC
Source organism: Saccharum hybrid cultivar R570 (assembly GCA_038087645.1). Classification (NCBI taxonomy): domain Eukaryota; kingdom Viridiplantae; phylum Streptophyta; class Magnoliopsida; order Poales; family Poaceae; genus Saccharum; species Saccharum hybrid cultivar. The sequence continues at coordinate 9,049,141 of JAQSUU010000198.1, forward strand.
CTGTCCGAGCTCCCGAGCCATACGTCCGTGAAACCGCGAGAGTTGGCTCTGAATACCATTTGTAACGCCCCGACCCGGGATGACGGCTAAGACCCACTCTACACGTTGAATGAGCCACACCTGCTAATTAACTCTCTTGCGCTTTCGTCCTCGCTTCGCGCAAAAGGATCGATCCGGAGTTAATAGCCTCCCGGAAGCCGGGTTTTTAAGCTGGTTCGACTCCAACTGATCTACCGAGGTGGTACTACTTCCGGTGCTACAGTGATTCGCGTGCTATAGTGACCGGTTGCTACAGTAACTCGAATTTGGCCCGGCCCAAGTCTGGCCCATCAGGCTGGGTCTCACAGAAATGATTTAGGGTGGATAAAGAAAAGATCGTGTTATCAATGTAATAGAGTTAGGGTACACATGAAACTTAGAATGGTTGGCCAGGTTCTATCGAATTGTTTGGGGAAAATGGTGGATCAATCATGCCTAATCAAAATCTAGATCGGCTACTCGACACTAGATGTCATTGAAAGCATCTAGGCTCGTAATAGTTAGCTGGCTAATAGCTCACATCTAATATTATCTTGCTACCTATTTGCTAGAGGGTGTTTAGATGCAATTAATGAAAATGCTACGAGAGAATTATTAGCTACTATTATCTGATTTGGTTCAACTAGTGAGATAGTTATTATCTAGAGGTCTAGCTAACAATTAGCTATTTTATTAGTTGCATGTGTTTGGATCCAAAAGAGATACCACTTGTTCACTGGATGGTTTCTGCGGCTGATAAGTTGACTGGTGCTGTTTTGTTGTGAGAGAAAAACACTGTACCATGACTGATAAGCCGGGCTGATAAGTTCAAGCGAATAGGGTAATAACTCTTAGCAGATAGCTATTATCTATAGAGATCAAAACAGGGCCTAAATCACCATCATGTGGAGAGCTATTTGCATAAAAATCGTTTTCGATGTCTTTCCACTTTCCAAAAGTTTTTTCTATATCTTGTGTATACTCTATAGAGTCATTCTCATTTTCTATCTTTAGTTAGCGAAAAATACGGAATAGAATGACTATATTTAGGTAACTAATTAAAGAAGCTGTTGGAAGGTATTTTTCATCGAAATCTTTATTCCTAGCAATTAGGGAGGATATAGAGATTCTCTAGGAGTTGCTCTAAGATATGGGTAGAAACTTGTTTTCCAAAGATAAAATGGCGCAAATTGACAAAATCCAAACTTTTGGTGGTAAGAGGCAAAATGACTGCCTACAAATTCACCATAATAGGTGCAAACCTGCGAATAACAAGTTCACACAAAATTTGACAATTTTGTGATTTCCCCTACCCTTTGTGTTTCTTCTCTTCTTTTGTTTCTTTGTTTCTGGAGAACTCCTGAACTCCCTTGTACTTCCTTTTGTTTAAATTTATTTTCAATAAAATTGCAGTAGGGGTGAAACTCCTCCTGTTTCTCGTAAAAAAACTCCTCTCAATGAAAAACGTGATTATGCACAGTTGTGAAAAATTAGCAAACTCCAACATATGGGGCAAATCTTAATCTTGATCTAATAAGCTCCCTATAGAAATCTCCTAACAGTCCAACAAGGTTCGTGAAAACCTGTTTAGATGACCTTAAGTTCTTCATCTAGCACATCATTACATACTTTTTTTTTTCCGTAACACAAAGAAGAGGACGACGACATGAACGGAGAGCAGGGAATCTAGACGGCACCGGCGCTGCCGCTGCGAGTCGTTCGAAACAATTTAACGTGCCGTCTGTCTCACCTAACACTGGTCCACTCTTTCCCGGTTTTGCTGGGCAAAACGCTTCCGTTTCGACGAGCGACGGGGAACGGTCGCGCGCGGAGCCGCGCGGGGTGACGCCGGGGGTCTGCTTGCCGTTCTTGCGGGCTTCTGGCTGCATCCTGGGGTCCTGCCAATGCAAGGCGCGTCCCATGCAAGCTTAACGCTTCAGGCCTGCGCATGTAGCCAGCCATGCATGGAGCTCAAATCGTGTGATGCTAGCTGTAGCAGTGCTCCACTAGTTTAACCGCTAGCGGCATTCTGAGGATTTTGCAGCTGGCTCACACTCAGCGACGAAGCCAGGATCAGACCGGAGCCAGGGCTGCTTCCTCTTCTTCTTCCTCCCGCCTCTCTTTCCATTCTTCCTCCTCCTCATGGCGGTAGGCAGGGCTTAGGGGGGCTGTGTGTTCCCATGGCCGGTAGGGGGGCTGGAGCCCGGGTTGCCCCCGCCGCTGGCTTCGTCGCTGCTCACACTATATAGTTTTGATTATCTTTTTTTGCATAGAAAAGGTGCCTAATTAATCTCAGAAAAGAATATTCTTTTACCGCCTCTTCGTGTACAGCATGCAGTTCTCCTATGCCTTTTTTTATGGTATTCTCCTATAGTTTTATGCATTTATAAAGATTCACACAAAGAAAAAAGATACCTTCTACTCAACTTTGTTCTAAATTATATTCCCTCTATCTCAAGTTGTAATATATTTTGAGTTTTTTTAATGTATAGCTTTTGCTATACACTTAGATATATACTTGTATAGATACATATCTGAAAAAGATAAAATGTCTTATAATTTAGAACGGGGGAGTAAGCTGATATATATTACAATGTATCTAGACATAAAGTATACCTAGGTGCATTATAGAGGGAGTACACTATAAAAAAATAAGACCAATCTAATGAAAACTATATGGTTTTTCATTAAGAAAAAAAAACAGATAATAAAATTTGAGTCGAAGACAACTCAAACCTGGGTGTGGTTGGTGAGTGGTGACCGCCACAATTCTCACCCCAACAGTAAAGTTAGCTCTGTAAAAGACCACCTCCGTGACCTCAAAATTCACAGTAGCCAGATCCAGAAGTGAGTGACAGGCTCAAACACAAACCTGAAGCTAGGTGCTTAGTGAGTTAACTCGTACGATTTTAGTGTAAATATAGATATCCGTATTCATATTCGATTTAAATATGGACGTTAAATGGATGTATCCGTATTCGTTTTTGAAGTTTATTATTCTCTATCTGATTCCACGTCCGTATCCGATAAAAATATAAAATATCCGATAATATCCGTATCCGCGAAGTACATATTATTTTGAAACCATCTAAATCTTACAATATTACTAATTAACTATGTAAATGACAGTAAATTTAATATAACAGATGATATGTATTATTATTTAAAAGTTATCTAAGTCTAATATAATTTTAATATTATTAACAATATATAAATCTTAAGTTAAATTAATTTTAACATGGCTAATCATATAATTAGTATTTTATTTTGTTTTATATGATTTTAAAATTTATTTTTATTTATCTTATTTCAATAATTAATATATATAATATTTAATTTTCTTATATTTTATATATTTAATTATTAAAGTATTGATTAAAATATTTTATTTTTGGTAGTTGTCTTTATCCACAGTGTTATATAGCTATGTGTCAAATCTCATCCATAATGATTTTATTATACTATGAAACTATCAATAAACAAATAGATACACGTGATCTTCAAAATCAAGTGGATATCTGAATTCGAATCTGAATTCGAGATATCCGTTTTGTATTAATATCCGGCAATATCCGTATTCGTATTCGAATTCAAATTAAAATATGGTAAATACGTATCCGTCCGGATCCAATCCGAATCCATCCTTAGCATTGACGACACCGATGCCAACAGGCAGGTGATCAACAACGCTGGCATCCGTGTTGGTGCGTACGAGACGTTGGTGGACGCGGCCTTTGCCCACACCTGCAGCACCCTGGCGGCCCTTTACCACCTTCCGCGCCACGTTTTGCGTCTCGGCAAGCACTCCAACAGTCCAAGCACCTGTCGAGATGGACATCACCCATGACCCACCAGCTGCTCGACAAAATATGCCAAAGGCAAGGTGTTCACAGAAGCAACGTTGTTTGATGGAGATTCCTTTCAACTGTACTTGATGAGTTATGAAAGATTACTCTCACTGAAGATGAATTACGCCTGGCTGCTCGGGAAAAAGCTTTATGGTGCAGATCAAAGGTGCTGGATATGAACTGAATGCTCTGAAAATATTAGGACTCGACTTTGCTTGCTATATGAAAGCAAGAATGTATTGGCTTTGTTGTATGAACAAAGCTCGGTGGTCTGATGTTTGAACGCTGTTGTTTGACTGTTCAAGAGATAAGACGTGCTATATATCCTTGTTTTTTTTGTGAGAGAACTATAAAGAAACTTTAATTCATGTGACCACTGGGTGGCAGTGGGCATTTTATATATGAAAATGGTTTGCACATAGCAACACATTTGTGCTGCGCTTTTTTTTTATGAATCTCAATCTAAAACCATGAGGTTTACTTGTGCAATAGATAGATAGAAGTGCAGCTATTATTTGGTACTACTAACATGAGAGATAGAAGTGATGCTAGCCTGCTACAATTAACAGAAAATCGATTCCATTCTTAACTGACAATTGAGGCCTTGTTTAGATGGCAAACTTTGGAGGCAAAGTTTGCATAGTAAGTGTCCCGTCACACTGTAGCAATTTTGTTTTTATTTAGTAATAATTGTCCAAATATTGATTAATTAGACTTAAAATGTTTGTCTCGCAAAGTACAACAAAACTGTGTAATTAGTTTTTGATTTCATCTATATTTAGTACTTCATATATGTGCCGGCATTTTGATGTGATGGGGAATATGAATTCTGCATAGTAAATTTAGGAGGCAAACTTTGGAATCTAAACAAGGCCTGATTCCACCTGTGTAGTGCTGCTACCCCTATTTGTGAGGCTAGACAGATGTGTAGCGCTGTTATGTTTTTGGGTACTAAACTAAAAAATATTGCTACAAAGTTACTGATCTTGCGATTATTTTGGAACTTCTGTAGCAATTTCGATTTCTCATAGTCAGAGTTGACATATATCTCCATCACCATCCTCAAGGTTGGGGCAAGAGCTTGTGCCCCCATCACCATGAATAGTTGGCACCATAGGGGCAAACGGCAAACCTGTCAAGAACTCAAGACCAACAAGCAGGGAGAAGGAGAAGCTACCGCTCGGTTAGATTTATTTTGTTTCTTTTCTTTTCTTTTGGATTTGATCACCAGTGCTATCTTGGAGGAGCTGCACGAAGCTTCCACTGGAAGGAGGCATCAGCCCCCTGTTCGGCTGAGCTTATCAGCACGGCTTATCAGCCGTGGAACAGTGTTTTTCTCTCACAGCAAATCAGCCGCAGCCGGTTTATAAGCCAAAAAACAGCCTGCCGAACAGGGCCCAGGTTTCCATGGAAAGATAGCTGTGCCCTTGGGAAGGGGCATTTAATTCTCTTGGTGGCTTTCGTTGGAAGACAGCAGCCTGCCGCGTCCCCTGGCCCTGCCGTCTAGGCTCACGGCGTCTCTACTGGATCCTGATGGTAATGGCTTAGCTTGCTTTAAGATCGATGAGGATTTCCATGTGTCACGTATAGGAGCGGGGTTGAAAGACCGGGTCTCTCAGAATTTGCTTCAAATGCAAGGCGCGTCCCATGCAAGCTTAACGCTTCAGGCCTGCGCATGTAGCCAGCCATGCACGGAGCTCAAATCGTGTGATACTAGCTGTAACAGTGCTCCACTAGTTTAACCGCCAGCGCCCAGCGGCATTCTGAGGATTATGCAGCTGGCTCACACTATATAGTTTTGATTATCTTTTTGCATAGAAAAGGTACGTAATTAATCTCAGAAAAGAATATTCCTTTATCGCCTCTTCGTGTACAACAGCATGCAGTTCTCCTATGCCTTTTTTTATGGTATTCTCCTAAAGTATTATGCATTTAAAGATTCACACAAAGAGAAAAAAAGTACCTTCTGCTCACTCGGTTCTAAATTATACTTCCTCTATCTTAAGTTAAAATATGTTTTGAGTTATATATATATATATATATATATATATATATATATATATATTACGATGCACTTAGATATATACTATGTCTAGGTACATATCTGAAAAGGACAAAATCCCCCTGTTCGGCTGAGCTTATCAGCACGGCTTATCAGCCGTGGAACAGTGTTTTTCTCTCACAGCAAATCAGCCATAGCCGGCTTATAAGCCAAAAAACAGCCTGCCGAACAGGGCCAATGTCTTATAATTTAGCATAGAGAGAGTAAGCCTTTTTTGGTTTTTCTAAATACATAGATTTTACGATGTATCTGGACATAATGTATATCTAGGTGCATAACAAAAACTATATATACCTTTGAGGGAGTACACTATAAAAAATAAGACAAATCTAATGAAAATTATATGTTTTTTATTAAGAAAAACAGATAATTAAATTTTTAGTCCAAGACAACTCAAACATGGGTGTGGGTGGTGACAGCCACACTTCCCACCCTAATAAAGCTAGCTAGCTCTATAAAAGACCACCTGATCCGTCACCTCAAAATTCACAGTAGCCAGATCCAGAACCAGAAGTGAGTGACAGTCTCAAATACAAACTAGAAGAGTAGGTGCTTAGTGAGTTAACCCGGCCGTTAGGGGCCAAGGTCCCTCCAGTTCGTTGAAAAAAAGTTAACCCGGCCGTGATGTCGCTGGAAGATAGTTCCAAGAAGAGGGCAACCAAGTGCCGCAAGGAATATGACATTATTTACGAGCAGGTAATCATCGGCTAGCTGGTTGGCCACTTAATTAAAATCTGCTTCACTACAGTTGAATGGATAATACTACTTCAAGAGAACGGCAAATAATTTAATGTACTAAATCTCCATATCTGTTTCTCTGTGCCGTGCACACGCAGCTCCCAGTGCTGCTTCAGAAGATGGACATTCTATTTCCTACGGGGAAGAAGATGGAAAGCTCCGAGCCGGAGGTAGGCAAATCATCATCATCATCTTCTTCTTTTTTTTTCTTTTTTTTACCCTTCCCTGCGGTCACTGTGAACCAAAAAATCATACGTAGGCAACGATGCAACTGAGTATGATCTACTAATCTGTCTCTGCATCCTCCTTGCTTCTGTCAGAACAAATCTGAAACAAAGAAGAAGCTGGTCGCCCCGCTGCCAGCCGTGACGCCGGAGGAAATAGGGGAGGGCTACAAGGATCTGGAGGAGAGCATCAGGGGATTCATCAAGGACCTGGACGAGGCCGAGAAGGAGACCGGAGGCACGAGCCAGGCGGCAACGCCATCTTCATCAGTGGAAGATGAGTAATAATCAAGAGCTGCAGCAGCACAAGGAGGCGGCCTGGATCTGCAGGAGGATCATAGTTTCTTTCGTTCATGTTTTTCAGTTGGTTAATCATCTGGATGTTGGACAATAGTTTAGCTGTTCTGATGTGTTGTGATTCCGAGTCCGGCAGCTAGCGTGTGTTCGTTAGGTGTACCGAGTCTGATCATCGCTTTCCGTTGAATGTGAGTACTGCCTATGTGCGTCTGTCGTTTATCCTTGCTTGCAATAAGATGAATTGATGATGTGCGGAGTGGAGAACAAGGATCAACCAGGCGAAGACCATGCGGGGTATATCCCTCTCACGTCCTACGCACACGGTTAGGACCTAAAAGAAATAGGTACAACTGTGCAGCTAATTTTTGAAATGTTTACAGCGGTGCCAATCTCGGTCCATACTCGATATTCCACGTCATACTCGTTCCAGACCGGAACAACTCAAGTGCTACCGCAGTTTGGGATGTTACCATATACATGCTTGTTCGTTTTGTTCGTCTGTTCCCAAAACCAAAGAAATTAAATCCCCTGTAAGTCAAAATTCCCCTCAATTCCCTTCAATCCCCTCCAATTCCTCTCACTTTGGAATCAAACGAATAAGGCCTAAGAGTGTTTTAGTTAAAAACTTAAAATCTACAAAAAAAATCCCAACAAAAGTATGACAATCATTCATGAACCACAATGGTACAAGGAGAAGTAAAACAAGAAAAACCAACATTGTAAATTTTTAAGCTTTTGCATTAAGCCGATCCTGTATAAGGAGAAACAAATAAAGAATTAAACAGATTTACACGATGATTTCTCTTTTTGTTTCTCCTTGCACAAGTTTTTGTTCAAGCTTATTTTTGCATGCTCAAGTGGGATCACATGTTCTATCAAATCGTACTTTTGTTAGAATATTTTATGCAATTCTTGAGGTGCGCTTAATACTTGTGTCATTTCCAGTTTCGGCTCAACAAGAAAGCATCACCTCAAATAAGTGCCACCATTTTTTTTTCTAATTATGAAAATAAAAATATCGGGCAAACCATTGAATTTGAAATAGAAAATATTTGTATTCATAAGTTATTGTACAAAATCATGTTTTTGAGAGTCAAGCATCTTTCTGTTTCAACATCTAAAAAAATACATTTAGTCGGTAAAAGGCTATATGGAATATGAATTCGATAGGTTCTATTAAATCCAAGAGACAAAATCTCTTGATATAGTAATAATATAGGACCTCTTTTAATGTGGAAAAATCACCCGATTTTAAACTTTACTACTCGGGACATAACAAAGCCAGAAGACATCCCCAGCACAAGGCCTCCCTAGTGGAATTTGTTGATACTCGCTCCATTCCAAAATGTAGGTTCTTTTAGTTTTTTCTAGTTTATTGAAAATACAATTAAACATCTATAATAAAATTTAGTTTTGTTAAATTCTCCATGAAATGTCTTGATACCTAGGCTGTGGCATTTTGTTGGCATTGTAGACGTGAATATATTCGTATAAACTTGGTTATTGTTTGTTAGAAAAGTTTACTTAAAAAAACTAAAATGTCGTACATTTTAGAAACAAGATAGTATTGGACAATGTCGAGCAAAGGCCTATATCCCAATCTATAATTTTGTTCTACAACTTGCTTTTGTGACAAACTTTTTAGCAGGTGTCGTGAAACTATCTCGATTTTCCTCCACAGATACGATTTATAATGTAGTAGATCACGAGAGTAATCCATTACATTATCAATTATCAGCTGACATCATAGTCATACATCGTAGAATTACAAGGTACAAGACTTTACAACACTGGTTAACACACCTATTACATTGATTAATCTAGCGGAAACGCACACACGTCTTCATCAGAGTCGTTGTAGCGCATCGGCGGGTGAAGGCTCCTCCTTCACGGCAGTCATCAGAGTTGGCGTAGAATGTCAGCGGACGTAGACTCCACCTTCTCAAGCACACTTGAGCGTAGGCATGAGACCACCTACTCCTAATCCAAGTCCTCGTGGTCGGCGTAGATTTCGCCCAAACCTATCCAAAATCTGTCAGTACGATTTGTACTGGCCACTGTCTCCCACACTATGCTTTTGCGTATGCTTTGTGGTAAGTAGAATGCAAGGGTAGTTGAAAAGGCCTATATATAGTTGTAGGTTTCCTATGCAAGTTCAACAAGATTTTATAATAATAGTTCATCAAGTTTTAACCCATCTCATCCACATGTTCTCCCATCCCAAACACACATCTCATCTCACTCTCTCTCTAGACGGCAAGGTCGACTCCCGCTTGTACCTTGCCTCAACGGCCAAAGCCGGATTCAACAACAAAACTCAGGGGAAAGGTAGAAAGGACTCCTCTCACTAATCAAGTGAAGCGTAGGTTATATGAATGTCCATATCTGTGGACTCAGCTATACGTATAGATCAATAACTCTACAGAGCGTGTACACCTGAAAATCCACAAGATCACCATCATCGGCGGCGCCCCGCCTAGGCTGATGCCGACTGCCTTCTGACTGGTACGGTACCACTCTACCACTCAGCCCTGGGCCACCCCGGAGTCCACCGAAACGCTGAGACTGTGAGACGTAGTACCGAGCCCCCAAGGTCACTACGCTGTCTTGGGAGAGTGTGGGCCCCCATGCCCGTACCTCCCTACACTATCACCTTCCAACCTAGTAGTAGTGGCACCGCCCTAGTCAGTCGGGTAATCGTCTCCCGCCCATGAGGAGCGAGTGGTGTGCACGAAGGGTCCTATGATTTCGGTTCTCAAGACATACCAGTCCTTAGGGGGATCGGACAGGATATCTTCTCAAGGGGATAACCAACACCCCATGCCTTGACGGCACCCCCATAGGTACCTCTCGCGAGGGATGCCCAGGTCGCACCCCTCGGGCAAGACTTGCCCCAAAGACTCGTCGTAGGATCCTGTCCGATCAACTCAACCCTCACCACACACCCAAGACACATGCCAAGATCTCTCCAAGTTCATTATCCAGTTTTACCAAGTTATCGACACCACGTGCCTTATCCACCCACGTTATCCCTTCACCAAGCATCACGTCACAGGTATAATGCCTAGTGAAAGTAAAGCAGTAAGTAGAATGCAAGTGTCTAGCCTAACAACGGGTGTGTAGGGGAATAGGTTGCGACAAGGTAATGGCTTACAAGAAGTCTACCATGCAACCTATCACAGTTCAATTGCAAGAAAGTAAAGCACTAGCATCTACATGTAGCATGTCTAATAGGTTCTACGAGGTTGGGTGGGACGTGGAACACCTGTTAAATGTCATATCCAAGATCCTTGGTGCACTTGTAGTCGTACTCCTCCATGGTCCTTCCTCCATCCGCATGTCCTTCCTCCAATGGTCCTGACCCGGTCATCGCTATCCTTGACACAACTACCTCGTTCGTACGACAAGCAAAAGAGCAATCAGACCACTAATCCTAGAGAGACTGCGGAAAGAGGGGCAACAAGGCACAAAAGAGCAACTACACCGGAAGAACACAAAAAGGGAGAGCGACTGAGCCCTCTCGACGGATGTCCGATCCCTGGGCCAAAGAAACGCAAGTGGTGATTTGCTAAACACAAACTTAAGCCTTAGCCTAGCTGGTACTTCCCGGGCTGATCGCGTCGACCTATACGGCTTAAGTAGAAATGGCATAGGCTCTAGTTCATCCTAAGCAAACACCATGGCTCGCGGCTTTCGATCCGAGCGTCATGGAGACTAACGAGAACCGAAAGACTACAAGCAGAAAGTTCCGTTCTCTCTCAATCCGTACGACATTATAATTGACGAGAACCAAGAGAGGGTGGAACAGGGGAGGAGAGAAGAAAGGTGGCCTACTTCTTCCAATACACATGCCATAGCAACAGACGAGGCATTGGAAAGGAGCGACACACAAGAGAACTCGGGTGCTCAAGCTACTTGTAGGGTACCACGACCTAGGTCCACTAAATGCACTACGACATCCCTAGGGTTCTTAGCGGTGCGGTTGTCACCGCAAGAACCATAGAAATGCTGCAGTCGAAGAAGGTACAAGCATACAAGGTCTCGAGCACGAAAGAGCCAAAAGATGGCAGGAGACACGAGATTCGTCTTCCTTTAATCCTGTAATGACAGAAATCGGAGGAATGGAATCAAGAGAGTGATAAACACCAAACTAGCGAAGAGCTCAATCCACATCTTACTGGATCGACGGGGATTGAAAACAAGAGAGGAAGAAGAAAGAATGGAACCCGCACTTCTTCGACCAACTCAACATGGAACGGACTAAGGTTGGACAAAAGGAGGCACGATCCACAATCCAAACCAACTCATAGGGCACCACAACCGTGAAACTAAACGACACAAGGCTATTCCTACGGCTCATAGTGATGCGGTTGTCATCGCTAGACCCGAAGGAACGCCGTGGTAGAAGTGGTACAAACATACGAGGTGGTTAGGACAAGAACGAGAGAAAGAGAGGTAGAGCCCGATGGTCATGGTGAGGTGAACCCGCGGCCACAAGCTGTACCTACACGAGTTGGCTCTCGTTGGTACCACGATTGTCGTCCCCTAACTCATATCCCACTAGATTAGGTCTCACAGGGCTCGAATGGTGCGGATGAGAACCGCGTCGATAACGACATCAAGTCCATGGTGACCGCATCCTAGGGACGTAGGTAGGAGCTCTCGATCATGGCACCACAAAGACAACAAAACATAGGGGAACGAGTTATGCTCGGCACCACGGCCACGGCGGGATAAACCCACGACCGAGATGGACGAACACAACACTTCCCAACTGGCTTGAAGGCCCGGTCCACAGAAGACACACGAACAACCCACAAAGGACCACAAGGCACAACAATAAACCACGACTTGACAACCGACCACACGCGACGCGACGTGGAGTAGCACTTCTCCATATCAATCACAAGAAGATAGATAGACCGGCGGCAAAGGCACGACACAGGCATAGAATAAATAGAGATATCATCAAGATAATCATGAACAAAAGTAGACAATTGATATTGGCAGATCAAGTATCAGTGCAAATATTTGATAATGATATGTTAAGTACTGACAATATGAAACGAATCATAGAAATGAAATGTAAGGGTTTCGGCAACGTTGCGTATGACGTCGGCTAGGTGAAAAAGGGCGACCTTGGAGCGGAGATGGCGGCAAGCTACTGTATCTTGCTTCGGGAGGCGTCGCAGCCCCAGCAAGAATCACAACAGAGCCACTGCTTCCCTGCAAGGCAGATGATCATGGCACGAAGGCCGAACATAGGGATGGACATAGCGAGGTGGTGCTATTGTTCGGAATGGTCAGGCGAGGTCCAGTCCAGCAACAGAGGAGCTGCTCCGGCGCGGTAGGTGACACGGGCAGCAGCCCTACCGAGGAAGAGGATGCAGGGGCGCTGGACGCAGAGTGCAGCGTCGGTGGCAAGGTGCGTCCGCAGTCTAGGTGACGCGGTGGCCGGTTTGGTGGAACACAACATCATGGTCATGGCCGCGGTCACCGATGGCCATGGCGAGGACGAAACTGGCTCGGTGAAGCAATGCATCCGCGTGGTGCCGACGAACATCGAGGTCGGATCAGCCATGCGTCACGACGTCGGTGTGGATGTGATATGGCAGAATGGGCTGGCTCGATGGCATCCGTGGCTTGGCGTGGCTCTGTGGTCAGCTGCTATGGAGGAGGTCACGACCACAGAGGTGCGCGACGCGGTGGGGGATCGGAACGCCTGAACGCATTCGCGAGGCTCGGCGGCTCCGGTTTTTTGAGCGCGAACTGAGGGTGAGGTCACGCGGCTGGTGGCGCTTGACTCAGAGGGGAGCATTGGCCGGTGGCGCAGCATGAAGGCGCGGTGGTCGATTGCTACCACAGCAGCAGACGGAGCAGCTGCTATGGCTTGCGAGGAGGAAGGGAGCAGAGCGGTGGAGGTGCCTTGAAGGAGAAGCAGAGGGCGGCGGCGGCTGCTTCCTTTTATAGCGACGCGGCACCTAGGGTTTGAGGAGCTACAGGCCATCCTCGGCGTCCGTGCTATGATTGAGACAAGCGGCACGAATCCCACGGCGTGAAAGCTAGGGCACGGTCGGGTCCTGGTGGAGGCGGCACCTTGGGAGCGGCTGCTCCTTAGGGTTTAGAGCTAGGGCACCGTCTGCTGGGCCACTGGGCCGCGGCGAACGAAGTTGAGGCCCAGGCGAGGGTATGGGCGCCACGGGCCTGCGGGTGCTGAAGAGGGAGCGGCTTGGGCCGTCCCAGTCACGTGGGCCTGTTGCGAGAGATGGGTAGGGTGAGGTGGCCTAGGGGCTGGTCTGGCCAGAGGAAAGGTGATGGGTTGTGGGGTTGGAGGCGAGCTAGGCCTGCTGAGCCAGCTGCTACACGCGAGATGGACCAAGGTGGCCGCTGCGTAGCTGGGCCGTGACTACGGCTGGGCTAGGCACCAGTTGCTCGCACATGGGCCAAGTGGGAGAAGACTAAGAGGCCGGCCTGGTTTGCGGCTTGAGGAGGGGAGTGGGCCTGCGAGAAAAGAAGAAAAGGGAGAAGGATTTCTCCATTTAACATTGTGACTTAGGGAATTTTGAAAGGAGCTCGGAAATGAATTCTAGGGAGTTCTTTGGGAGAGATTTGGAACGGGGAAACAAAACGAGTCATCAAGGGAGATTGTGCAGGGGATTCCAAAGGGAGTTATTTGGACAAGACTTGAGGTGAATGCAAAGGGATTCGAGAAGGGAAGCTTGAGAAGGGATTCAGATGAGATTTGAGATGGGACCGAAAGAGTTTGAAAGGAACTTTGCTACGGATTTGTGCACTCCGGCGCAAAACCCAAAACCAACTCAAGAACTCCGCCACACTCCAACAAATAATTCTACATGTATGCAATGAATTGTTAGTGGGTTAGACTCGTGTTTGACCTAGCAATTACATGCTTCACATGGTTACAAGAAAAATTTTAAAAAGTTCATATTTTTGGTCACTTGAAAAACCGGGATGTTACATGTCCCGGGGTCAAAACCGTAGCAAGCATTGTTGTTTGTCGAGTGTCACTGAGTGTGTGTCTCCGGTGGCTCGGATGGACTCAAGAACACAAAGATCATAGAGAGGACGCAACGGTTTATCTTGGTTCGGGCTATCGGGGCCCTAAATCCAGCAGCAGAGGATCCTTATACTCAAGAGCTCCCAAAATTAGGGGGGTTACAACAAAGTATAAGAGAGATTTGGCAGGGGATCGCTCGGTGCTGATCCTAGAGACCTCGCTGCCAGTGAGGTCTTCCCCCTCGTTGGAGAGGAGGAAGACGATGGAAGCGAGGGAGGAGCTCTCAATACTCCTCTCGGGGTGGCTCTGCTCTCGGTGCAGAGCTCGTGCTATTTGGTGAGGACAGGAATGATGTTTTGAATCCTCCCCCCTCTAGGATCCGATCTCCCCTTATATATCGAGGTAGGTCGGGTACATGGCGGTTTGGGAGAGTTTAGCCTATGGTCTATGTGCACTGGAGTCTAGGAGGGTCTTGCAGTGGCATGGTGTGGACAGTGGTGTTGTCATGGAGCCGAAGAAGCTCCGGGCGTCGTCCGGCTGCTCTGTTCTGATACGCTGAGTGTCAGGCTCTGTTGGCTTGGACCAGCCTTCACCAGGTGCACCTTCTGGAGGCTTCTTGGCGGTGAAGGCAGCCGACTCGAGGGGCTAACGTGCGGGCCCGAGAGCCCCCGAGCCCCTGAAGCCAGCGGAGGAGTTTGTCTTCTTATGTCACACCTTATTCGTGACCCTATCAGAGGAGTGGTAGATAGCACCGCGCCTGCTGGGTAGCGCTGGGGAGCCCTCCAAGCCTTGGGGGCTCGGGGCGCCTGTCTCTGGTTCAGGCCTTGGCTAGCATTGAAAGCCGAAGGGGGCCAAGGATTGGGTCCAAACTCCTGTTGATCGGGAGCTTGAGGCTCGGGTGAGCCCCCGAGTCCCGAGCAGAGGCGGCAGGCGTGCTCGAGCTTAGCCCAATTCCTTAGCCGAAGGATACATGCGAGCGGACCTCAGGGGTGTAGCTCCTGAGCCTCCGATCCAGGCAATCCTGGAAGGGTCGGTCGGGTGGTCTCTCAGTCAGGAACCTTTGATCCCAAGGCTTAACATATCCCTATGTTAGGGTCTCGTCAGCAGGCATAATCTCCACCACCATACCTTGCCCACCATTAAAATCTACCTAATGAAGTGAACATACTTGGAACATAACCGGCGCAACTGCCAACTGACATCCAACAATTTCATTTTGACAAGGAGGAAACAAATTTGCAGAGAAAAAACATGCAAAAGGACAAGCAAGATAGTCTTTGTTGTAGGAGGGTGGCGAAACAACAAACCGTAAATTCGTTAACCAATATATATGTGAATCTGCAGTGTCCAAGTTCCCAAAATGGAAACAATCTACCAAGGCTTTAATGAACGGATGCAAATCGACAATCTACCAAGGCATTAATAATAAATGGTTGCAAACTGACAATTTGTAAATGCATTAAGCTAAAGGCGAAAACCGACAATCTACAAGTATGTTAAATGGAATCCAACAGTTTGCAAAGGGAAGTGTACAAATGGACAAGCAATATAGTCTTTGTCAATTGTCGTAAGAGGGTGAAACAACAAAGTACAAATTTATTAACCAATCTATGTGACCTAGCTAGTAATCTACAAGTTCTCAAAATAGAAACTGACAATCTACTAAGGAATTAATGAATGGTGCATATGGACAATCTACCCTGGCGATAATAAATGGTTGCAAACCGACAATATGTAAATATGTTAAGCAAAAAAGACAAACTAACAATCTACACGTTCTTTAAATGGAATCCGACAATCTACAAGCAAGATAGTCTTTGTAGTAAGAGGGCCTCGTCGACACCTTCGACATCATCACTGAGCTCGAGGGGCTACTCAATTCCTTCAGCATTGAGGTCTACTTCACCTTCATTGACCACTTCGGCTTCAACGGTTCACCGAAAACTTTGGTTCGGACATCTACTTCCGCTACTATGACTATGTCAACTACACTAAGAATGGTTGGAGATTCAGTCATGAGCGGCCGCCAAGAGGGGCTAGTGGAGCATTCTAGAGGACCAATCACTCTGGAGGGCAAAATCTTTTGCCTGGCGCCCGTGAGAGAAGATATGGAGGCTTCATGGAAACCTTCGGCTATGACTACTACATCCACATCGACTATGACTACGATATTTGGTCTTGAGGAGAAGAAGCATCTTTGAGACAAGATCTATGCAAGAAGATTCCGAAGGTGAATATTTTGCACGAGAACATCCCAAAGGTGGAGATCTGTGCAGCGGGCAAAGCCAACAAGCCAACTCATGGAAGCGGCCAAGGGAGACAAAGCCCGAAGACAAAGATATTGAGAAGATCATCACTGAGGCATTCAGCGCCAGTAGCTTCTGGAGTTAGCACTATTATAGACTAGAGTGGTGTGTGTGCTCGTTTCTCCATGCCCTTTTTTCCACAGGGATTTTAGGATCGAGTTTTTAGTAAGACGCACATGTGTAGGTTGTGAAGGACAATCGTCACGACTAGGGTTAGAGTTACATTTGTGCCTCTTCTAGTATGAGCATCTACTAGGTCACCTAGTACTGACCATAACTAGTAGGTGAGGGGCTACTGTTGGGGGAGCCCATGAAGTATATAGGCCAAGACTCCCACTAGAAGAGGCCCAAATACTAGCAAGAGTAGTGTCGTGTAAAAACCAACTCCACCAAAGGGTAACTTGTAAATGACCACTGCCTATATATGTGCCCAAGGGCATGAGGGCAGGGGCTCTCTCGCTCTCACTTGTTCAAAACCCAACTCTCTCGGCAGGGGCTCTCTCGCTCTCACTTGTTCAAAACCCAACTCTCTCCTCTCCACCTCTCTCCTCTATAACCCCGTCAAGAACCGCAAATTCCAACACACTTCAAGAGTCAATAGCTTATTCAAATTGAACTATGTTTGCTTGCACAAAACAATTTGAACTATGTTTGAAGTTGGCTATTGAGATGGACTGCAAGATGCCTTCAATTTAATCATTTAATAAGATTTCAACATACGATGACATATCTTCATAGTACTGGCTCTACTGCTCCATGAGCCCGACTCCCCTTTTCCCTAGTTTCAGTTTTAATAACCGAGCCCCACCATGATTTAGGTATTTAGGTACTTAGTTTGAGTATATTTGTGCATCTATTCAGGTCTCTATCTTGTCTAGCCGTGGCTTCGCTTGGTCAAAACTAGTTGCAACCTGAATGCTTGATTCATTTATTGCAACTAGGATGTTAGTTCCATGTATTAGTTTCCTAGTAGCTACCTTGTGTTGTTTACCAACTAGCCATTAACTAAATTTAAAGTAAATTTGAGGCTAAAATCATGGAAAACACAATCTATTAATTGTATCTCTCATTCAACTGTCCCACATATAAAGCTAATAATGGGCCAACAACTGGACCAAAAATCCGCACTAAACTAAATTCTACTTAAGCGGAACAGACCAAACACATTCACACCACTACTCTGATTCTCAAAACCAAACAAATCCAAGCTACTGGAATCTTTACCCCAAAACCAATCCAAACCCATCTCCTGGACCACAGTTCCAAACCATTCTGTGCAGTTTGAAACCATTCTGTTGTTTATACTAGATAGAGAAACATGTAAGAAACCCTAGCTAATTAATATAGCAACAAGCGACAACAAATGGTGGTTCGGATAGCAATACGTAAATCAAATCAAACGCAAATGGTTGTACCTAGATGTGTGGCAAAACAGACCGGTCCTCGACGTGAAGAGGTCTGGCGGTGGCGTCTTCGACATAGCCCACGGGCTTCTCGCAGGTGATAACGGGCTTCTCTCTGGCCGCAAACTCCTCGAGGGACACGTACTCATCGACCTGATGATCAACCTTGGAGCTTGCCAGAAGGATCTTGATTGCGGACGCTCGAGATGACTCATCTAAATGTTGAAGGAGCAGCAGAAGGTGACCGCGCTCCATACCGGCCATCGACCATTCTGCGCAGTTCAAAACCATTCTGTAGCAATACCACTATAGCCACTACAAAAATAGATAGCTGATCTTATTACATCCAGGTGTACATAGGAAGCACTCAATAGAAATACACAAATACAGTAATTGATGTTGTTACATTACAATTTTAAGCACATCAAATCTACTTCTAAATGAAAAACTACTTCTATAAGTGCAGATATTAAAACTACTTCTAAATGAAAAACTCCAAGTGGCAAAACTTAAACTTGCTTCAATAAGTATCTTATCACTATACCGCACACCAAAACTTAATCACGGTGTGCATTATAGTATATAGAAACTTTCTCTAAAAGTCAAACAAGATTTATGAAGACCTGATAAGATGATGTTATATTGTTCAGTCCATCTACAATATATATAACTTTATGTTTTGTTTTTTCTGTAGCAAAAATATGAAGACAACATGAGAAGAGTGAGGGGGACATCTAGATGGTGTCAGAATAGAGATGGAAGCATGGTCCGATTGATTTAGTCTTGCCATCTCACCTAGCACAGTAGCACTAGACACCTTCCAATAATTTTGTTGGCAAGCTTTCCTTCCAACCGGTGATGGTCAACACTTGCAGAGATGTGGTGACGTCCAAGTCCGCATGCCATTATTGTGGCTCACATTTTCGTTAAGATATGGGTAGAAACCTGTTTTCCTAAGACAAAAGAGCGCAAATTGACAAAATCTAAGCCTTTTGTGGTAAGGGCAAAAGGACTATATCTACAAATTCATCACAATAGGTGCAAACCAACGACTAATAAGTTTACGCAAAACACGACAAATCTACATGTAGTCTGCATTGAAAGCGACATTAATCTACAAATACGTTAAATAACGACCGACCTAAACCGACAATCTGCAAATAATGCATTAAGCAACAGACCCAAACCGACAATATACAAGTAGCGGAAATCAATAACCAGTAGTTGTCTAAAGCAAATAAGACGCAAATTGACAATGCACAAGTTCATCATGCAACTACTACTCCAATCTCGATAAGCAACTGCTTAATGGTTATGGGCAGTGGTGGACACCGCCGTGCTGCAGCCCAGGTTTTGGCCAAATAAATCAATAGTAAATCACTTGAACGATGAAGGATTAGGCTGTAGTAATTTCATTCATACCCGGGCCATAGCTTGATCTTGGATCCACCCTAGTTACGGGGTCTGTAAACTCTTTCTAACTCCTCTTAACGAAAAACGTGTTTATACACTGTCCAAAAAAAAATAGCAAACTCCAATATATGTGTGAAAAAATCTTAATCTTGATCTCATGATGAGCTCCCTATAGGAATCTCCTAACAGTCCAACAAGATTCATGAAAACCTGATTAGATGAACTTAAGTTGTTCATCTAGCACATCATTACATAATTTATTTCTGTAACACAGAGAAGAGGACGACATGAACGGAGAGCAGGGAATCTAGACGGCGCTGCCGCTGCGAGGCGTTCGAAAGATTTTACTCGTGTTGTCTCACCTAACTCTGGTCCGCTCCTCCCTGGTTTTGCTGGGCAAAAGGCTTCCGTTTCGACGAGCGACCGGCAACGCTCGCTCGGAGCCGCGCGCGTTGACGCC
Organism: Saccharum hybrid cultivar R570; assembly: GCA_038087645.1. NCBI lineage: Eukaryota > Viridiplantae > Streptophyta > Magnoliopsida > Poales > Poaceae > Saccharum > Saccharum hybrid cultivar. Next base: position 9,068,928 of record JAQSUU010000198.1, read on the forward strand.
CGGGGTCTGCATGCCGTCCTTGTGTGGGTTTGTTGGGCTGCAGCATCTTGCGGTCCTGCCAATGCAAGGCGCGTCCCATGCAAGTTTAACGTTGCAGGCCTGCGCATGTAGACATGCACGGGAGCTCAAATTGTGTGATGCTAGCTTGTACAGTGCTCCACTAGTTTAACCGCGAGCGGCATGGGTGTTATGCAGCTGGTGAGCTGGCTCACAATATATAGTATTGATTAATTATCTTTTTTGCATAGAAAAGGGATCTAATTAATCTCAGAAAAAATAGTCTTTTACCTCTTCGTAGTACAACAGCATGCGGTTCTCCTATGTTGTTTAGTTTTTACGTGCTTCTCCTATAGTCTTATGCATCTAAAGAATCACACAAAGAAAAAAAAGATACCTTCTATTTCTACTCCGTCTGTTCAAAATTTTACTCCCTCCATTTCAAATAATAAGACGCTTTTAGTTTTCTAGATACATAGTTTTTATTATGTACTTAAGGGCTTTGCTGCGGTACACCCAAATGACTGTGAGCCGTCCATTTAGTTTGATCTGATGGTTATAGTCACATATTACCTCCGAGGAGGTAATAGGTGAAATATATGTTTATTTAATTTTTAATTTTGTAAAGTAGAATAACTTGGGAAAGATTTAGATATAAAAAATCTTTTCCAAGATTTGGCATGCATGCGTGATCTGGTGGAGATGATAATCTTTTTTTTATTTTGCAACTTTGGGATTGATATATTTTGATTACCATGTAATTTACATAGACTTCATACATCTGAATTCACATGGACGTGATTTGCATATGTACCAACATGAAGTGTACTTCATTTGCATGTGACGTGACATAATGTGATCATTATATGACTTGTTTAATGGTTTTTATTAGTTAGTATGACTTTTTTTGCGATGAATAAAGTATTAGTACTTTCGTGTATAAATTTAATCAAGTTTGAATTTATTTGACTCCCAAGAAGTGACAATATTTTTCTTGAACGGGGAGCGACCACTATTAATATTTGTAAAGTGCTCATAGACACTGAGGTCATTAAAAATTAAGATATATACCATATAATGTCTTGTATTATATACTATCATATACGAATGTAAAAAATTTAAAATACTATCATATGAAATTGCTCTCTTATAGTATGGACAGATTGAATATGTGTGAAATCGAATCGGATAGCACCATTTATTCGATTTTAATTCAAATTCATATGAATATTGTCATTCAATAGGCCCACGTTATCAACTATGTTTCTCCATGATTAGGGGAATTCTTTTTAGGGAACGTGATTAATGGAATCGGGATGGGATTTCCTAGCAGCATGCATGATTTCCCCTCTCGTCATTAGAGGCATGCAAATGAACTTTTTTGTTTTTCTATGTTTTTTTATTTATTAAGTAATCCATAAAATATTAAAAATCAATGGCCTAGATTCATTTGAGATATTACCTCATAGAAGGTAAAGGGTGTACCTTAGCATTGCCCTGTACTTAAACATATATTTTGTCTAAATACATAATAAAAAATAATGTATCTAGAAAAGATAAAATGTCTTATAATATTGTAACGGAGGAAGTAAAGTCTTTTTTGGCTTTTTTAAATATATATAAGTTTTACGATGTATCTAGACATAATGTATATCTAGGTGCATAGCAAAACCATACACCTTTTGAGAGAGTACTTTATAAAAAATGAGACGGTTTTTTATTAATAAAAAAACAGATAATCCAAGCTGGGTGTGGTTGGTGACAGCCACACTTCCCACCCCAACAGTAAAGCTAGCTCTATAAAAGACCAGCCCCAGGACCTCAAAATTCACAGTAGCCAGATCCAGAAGTGAGCGACAGGCTCAAACACAAACTAGGAGATAGGTGCGTAGTGAGTTAACCCCTACGATGTCGCTGGAAGATAGTTTCAAGAAGAGGGTAGCCAAGTGCCGCAGGGAACATGACATTATTTACAAGCAGGTAATCATCGGCTGGTTGGTCATTTAATTAAAATCTGCTTCACTACGGTTGATTGAATAATTAATAGTACGACTTCAAGAGAACGGCAAAGAATTGAGAATACTAATAAATCTCCATATGTGTTTCTCTGTGCCATGCACACGCAGCTCCCAGTGCTGCTAGAGAAGCTGGAGATTCTGTTTCCTACGGGGAAGAAGATGGAAAGCTCCGAGCCGGAGGTAGGCAATTCATCAGCTTCTTCTTCTTCTTCTTCTTCTTCTTCTTCTTCTTCTTCTTCTTCTTCTTCTTCTTCTTCTTCTTCTTCTTCTTTTACTTCCCAGTGGTCTGAACGAGAAACACACAGAACTGAAGATGCCCTAAGCTAAACCATATATACGTAGGCAACGCTGCAACTGAGTATAATCTACTAATCTGTCTCTGGATCTTCATTGCTTCTCTCAGAACAAATCTGAAACAAAGAAGAAGCTGGTCGCCCCGCTGCAACCCTTGACGCCGGCAGAAATAGGGGAGCGCTACAAGGATCTGGAGGATACCATCAAGGGATTCCTCAAGGAGCTGGACGAGGCCGAGGAGGAGACCGGAGGCACGAACCAGGCGGCAACGCCACCTTCAGTGGAAGACGAGTAGTATTAAGAGCTGCAGGAGCACAAGGAGGGACGCCTGGATCTGCCATCAGGAGGATCATCCCGTCTAAGAATAATTATTAGTTTCTTATTTCGTCGTTCATGTTTCTCAGTTGGTTAATCGTCTGGATGTTGGATAATAATTTAGCTGTTCTGGTGTGTTGTGATTTCGATGGAGTCGGGCAGCTAGCGTGTGTGTTCGTCAGCTGTACCGAGACTGCTAGCTTTCGGTGGAATCCGAGTACTTCCTATGCGGTGTCGTTTATGGTTATGATCTAGTTTATCCTTACTGGCATGATGAATCCGATTACTTTCCTATTTGTGTCAACTATTTACTCAATGATTTCTCTTTATGTTTCTCCCCGCACAAGTTTTTGTTCAAAGCTTATTTTGCATGCTACATGTTCTATCGATTCGTTCATTTGTTGGAATATTTTATGCAATTCTTGAGGTGCGCTTAATGCTTGTGTCATTTCTAGTTTGGGCTTAACCAAAAAAGGCATCATCTCAACTAAGTGCCACCATTTTTTTCTTATTACGAAAATAAAAATATCGGGCACACCACTAAATTAGAAATAAGAAATATATGTGTATTCATAAGTTATTCTACAAAATCATGTTTTTGAGAGTCAAGCATCTTTCTGTTGTAACATTTAAAATTTTAAAAAATATTTAGTATGATAAAAAGGCTATTTGGGTATGAATTCGATTGGCTCTATTAAATCTAGCTAGCTAAGAGACAAAAGCTCTTGATATAGTAATATAATAGGACCTCTTTTAATGTGGACTAATCCTCAGATTTTAAACTTTACTACAGACACATAACAAAGTCAAGACATCCCGAGCATAAGGCCTCCCCTGTGGAATTCGTTGATACTCTCTCCATTGTAAAATAATGTTGGTCGTTAGTTTTTTCTAAGTTAAATTTCTTTTATTTTGATCTAGTTTATTAAACAAATACACCTACATCCATAATAAAAAAAATTTAGGTTTATATTAATTCACCATAAAATGTCTTGACAGCTAGGTCAGGGCATTTAGTTGCCATTATAATCTTAATATATTCATATAAAGTTGGTCAAAGTTAAAAAGAAAGTTTACTTATAAAAAAACTAAAACGGCATACATTTGGAAAGAAGATAGTACCAGACAATGTCGACCAAAGCCTACTTCCCAAACTATGTTTTTTTCCCTACATCTTGCTTTTGCGACAAACTTTGTAGCAGCCACAGTATCCACCATACCTCGCCCACCATTAAAATCTACATAATGAAGTGAACACACGTGGTACGCAACCGGTGCAAACTGACAATCACAATTTTATTTATTTAGACAAGGAGCAAACAAAATCGCAAACAAAAAAAGTGTGCAAATGAACAAGCAAGGTAGTCTTTGTTGTAAGAAGGAGAAACGGACGAACTGCAAATTTGTCATTTAGTTAACTAATATATGTGAACAGCAGCCTACAAGTTCTTGAAATGGAAACCAACAATCTACCAAGATGCTAATAAATGGTTGCAAACCGACAATTCATACATGCATCAAGCAAAAGGCGAAAACCGACAATCTATAAGTTCATCAAATGGAATCCGACAATTTGCAAAGAATAACTGTACAAATGAGCAAGGAAGATAGTCTTTGTCGTAGGAGGGCAAAACGACAAACTGCAAATTTGTTAACTAATATATGTGAATTGACAATTTGCAAGTTCTCAAAATGGAAACTGACAATCTACCATGAATGGTTGCAAACCTACAATCCACCATGGTGTTAAAAAATGGTTGCAAACTGACAATCTGTAAATGCGTTAAGCAAAGGGCAAAACCCCACAATCTACAAGTTCGTTAAATGGAATCCGACAATTTGCAAAGAAAAGATGTGCAAATGGACAAGATAGTCTATGTTTGAAATGCCCTAGTTTTGGTTTTGGTAATTGAGTGACAACCTAGGTGGACTAATATTCGTTTATGTTGAGATACACAGGTGATTAGTCCATAGGTACACTAGTATGAGTAACTTGAGCCACGGTAGTGAAGTGGCTTGGATTTGTTGTGAAGCTCAACTAGTTGAGACAAAGGAGCTCATTGCATATGAGACATGAGATGATGTCATGTGATTAGGTGGAGAAGATCAAGAGACATGGCTTAGCTATGATGGACCGGGTTGCAAGTGTGAAGGGCAAGTCGGAAGCATTGGAGCAACGTACCATGTGGTGGTGAAGCTTGAGCAAGGACTTGGCGTTGATGGACCGAGGCAACGTGAAGAGCAAGCTAAGTTGCGATTGATGAACCAATAAGGCTACATGGTGGCATGAAGTGGATCATATCATTCAAGGAAGATCAAGCCAAGTGTTGATTTGTGTTGATGATCAAGTGGCTTGATGAAGGATGATGAAGGAACTTGATGCTATGGGCAATGATCAAAGGTATCGTGGTTGGCTACACCTATGGATGATCATTGTTCATCATTTGATGAAGATGGAGGTTGGATGCTTGTGTAGCATCATCAGCATAGAGATGAAATGGAATGCGCAAGGAACAGGTATATTTCTAGGAAATTTCATTTCACCGGTCTAAGGTTGAGTAGAGAAGTGTTGACCGGGTTTAGGATTGATGGTCGTACTATTAAGAGGGGCAAACTTGTTTGCATATTGGTCATCTAGTGCCACTTGAGAGATCTAACTTTGCATACGATGCTAAGATTGAGTGGCATTGTAAGAAGCAACAGAAAATCCTTTGAAAAATGTTTGTGAAAAGCTAACTCACGTGCACAAGTGGGTGGAACTCTTGAGGAGTTAGCACATTTGCAAAAGGGTTTTAAAACGGAGCTTGTTGTGCTGACTGTTGCAGCACCGGAAATGTCCGGTGCGCCACCGAACGTGGCACTGGGCTCATGCTGCAGTGCCGAGACCATAGCTGTTGCTGAGGAGTGCACCTTGGCGTCCGGTGTGCACTGGACGCGCAAGGACCGGACATGTCCGGTGTGACCTAGCCGAGCACAGTGAAAATTCCTAAGAGCACTGCTATGAGTTTGTCTAAAATTCACCAGGCAAGTTCGGTATGGCACTAGACGCCGCACTGACACGGGTTCTAGAGAGCTTGTTTGATGCATGGAGGTGTTGTACACCGGACACGTGCATCGGATGCGCTACTGTCCAACAGCTAGTTTGAGAGCTTTTGGAATTTGACCATTAGGAGGAGTCTAGTATGTCTAGAGGTCTGGTGCACCCAAGCTTGTGCACTTTTGGGCAACGGCTAGTTGGCCCTAGGGGTCTTTAAAAGGGGAGTATGGCTGGCCTTGGCTGTAGATTATCACCCTTGGGACTTAGTGTCCATGCTTGAGGAGTGCTAAAGAGCCCTCTAACTCACTTGTGCTTGTGGGGAGAGCGTTCTATTGCGATTGAGTGATCGCTAGTGCATTACGTTGAGAGATTGCAAGGTGTGGCACTAGGTAATCGAGTTACAAGCTGGTGGTGCTTGTTACTCTTGGAGGTTGCCACCTTCTAGATGGCTTGGTCGATTGTGGTCTTCGTTGTGAAGCCTGCGTGAAGGTTGTGCGTGGCTCCGGAGAAGGATTTGTGAGGGGCATCGTACTCGCCTCGTGGCGTGAGACGCGAAGAGCACCACTAGTAGAGTGAGATGTGAAGAGAGCCAAGCAGTCCGGCTGGATCAAGTGCTAGAGCTCACGTATGTGGAGCACTCCTTGTGTGGAGACTGTGTGCTTGCGAGCCACCACTGGCAAGAGGATCGGCGGGGTCTTGCCTCAACAGGGATTAGGTGGTTAGCAAACCACTGAACCTCGGGATAAAAATCACCGTGTCATCATCTTCTCGTTGGTTTGCAATTCCCTAACACAAGCTTGTTTACTTGTTGTTCATACTTGTGGTTGTGTTGTGTTGCTTGTTTGCTTGTGTAGCAAAGTAGTAGCTCTCTTGTGCTAGTTAACTTGAGTAACTTAGTAGCCTTGCTTAGCTTGTGTAGCTAAGTTGTTTAGCTCTCTAGTTTAGCTTGTGTAGTTTTGCTAGTTGACTAGTGCTAGTGTGGCTTAAGCTTTGTGCACTTTGCTCACTAGTATGAATAGGAGCCCCCGGCGTGCTTTGTTGTACTAGTTGCATAGGTTTGTGTGACATTACAAACATTAGACTTGTTTAGGTGAGCTCTCTCTAGCTCGACACCTTTAATTGCTAAATTAGGATCTTTATAAGATGCTTGTGAACATAGAGGGGTGTAGTTGTGTAACGCCCCAGCAAGAAACACCACCGGAGTCTACCTACCTACACATAATTTCTACTAAGACAGAAGATTATTAAAAAATAATCGGCAGAACTTCCCCTAAAAATGGGACATCTAGGACAGGCAAGTAGCACATCATAGATGATATAGAATCATAAGTAAAGTCATAAGCATCTCAGCTCAACCCAGAATAATATAGAGAGACCACCCCAACTACAGCCACCATTTCAAACAAACCAAAACATAAGCGACATTTAATTAGACTATTACAGTAGCAAAACTTACAGATTTAGAGTGAAATTTAAGTAAGTAAATGTTTGTGCTCATGAAGGTGGTGCTACTCCCAGTTCCCATGCATGTCGCAATGATTTTGTACCTAAAAACCAAATAAACACAAGGGTGAGTAAAAACACTCAGCAAGTATATTTAGAACCAGAAGAAGAAACACAAAATGTGATCCATGAATGAAGAACCAGAACATCCATGAACAGTAGTTTTCGTCTGAAATGAACAAAACCTTGAAATAGTAGTTTTCGTCTGAAACAGATGAACTTGAATCCTTAGCATTTACCGGTAAAGCCGAGCAAGTGAGGCCAGCAGTTACTCACGGGAACCTGAACATAAGAACCAAATTACACTTCCAGATAAACTGGCACCAGAATTGAATGTAAATGAAATCATGAAACTTGAACTTCAATATAAAACCAAATTGCACATCCAGATCCATCGGAACTGGAATTGAATTTAAAGGAACACTCGAAACTGAAGTAGCATGTCAAAAACTCAAAAAATAACACCAACAATAGGCACAAGCCCATACATAGGTTCGTCATGCACTTGCCTTAGCAATGTTAAGTAGCGCGTCGAGTAGAAGACTGTGTTATGCCCGTTGATTCACCACCACCTGAACCATGATGTTTATGCTCAAAAATAATTCCAAAGAATACTGAGCTAAAAGCAGCTCAAACATACGTATTTAATTTATATGAAGTTTGTGCTACGGCTTAAATTTTTCTTTATCATTTATTCACGTTGGACTACCTAACCATCCAAATTGAGCCACCAGAAGATGCTGAGCTGCAGTCACTAGCTTTACATTTTTCACCTTACATTATGAGCACGGGGCGTGCCTAGGCACGATCGCGAAAAAAAATGAGCACGGGGTGCCTTGCTTGATAAAAACAACAGGGCTTGGAATTTTCTAGCTGAGTTTCTGAAAATAAACTCTAACCGGATCGGACAGCCTCAGCTCTCATAACAATAACCAAAGTTGCCAAATCCAATTTGACCACAACCCTCTTCGATTTGAAACTGCATAAAGGAACAGGCCACACTACGACTAGTATCCAGGTCTTGTGCCATTCAGGAACAGGAGAAAAATTGAATGGGCGAGGGGTTCATCCCACCGACCATGCGCCCCTGCACTCGATGGTGGACGCGTGGCGGAGAAACAAATCAAACGTTCACGGGAGCCTGGCTCCTCCCGATGCATCTCTGTTCTCTCGGCTCCTTCGCGTTCATGTAATGATCAGTGGTTTGGCTCGGCTCCCAAGTGCCTGGCCGTGGTCGATACCGGCGACGGCACAACAGATCGAGCTAAGGACGCGTCCACGGTGAGAGAGCTTCCGCCACCCGTCCGACACGCTCGTCCTAGGGCAGAACTTCACTAGCTCCTCGCCGCCGCTCGTCTCCGCAAACCACCCGTTCGCGCTGCGGCTCGGGAAGACGTACATGGCGCTGCACATGGAGTTTTATGGCGGCCGGACGACGCCGGCGTACTGGCGGCACGGCAACGATGGCGCAGCCAGCGAACACCACAGAGCCGCCGATCTACGGCCGCCTCGATGCCCGCGGGTTCTTTGGCCTGACGATCTGTACCTCGAGGGCGGCGGCAGCGGCCAAAGGATCGACGTGCTCTCGTTCGACATGTTCGTCCACAACCTCACCGGCGTGTCCCGGCAGATGACGCTGGACGACGACGGCAACCTCCGCACGTACTACTGGGCCAGCGGCTCTAGGGCCTGGACGTCCAACTACAGGGCCATCGCGGAGCGGTGCGAGCTGCCGACGTCGTGCGGCGCGTACGACCTGTGCGTCCCCGAGATCCGAGAAGGCCGAGTGCCAGTGCCTTGACAACAGCACGAGCGCCGCCGCACCGCCGTGCCACGCCGAGGAGACCGCCGATCTGTGCGATGGCAACGGGCAGCAGCAGCTGGGCGGCTTCGATGTGGTGTGGCGGATGCGCGTGTCCGACTGTCCGTGGCGACGTGGTGCGGCCAGGCACTCGGCGTGCGTTGTGGAATCAACGTGGAGCCGAGCCGAGCCGCTGTCCCGCTGACCACTACACGAACGCAAAGGAGCCGAGAAATGCATCGGGAGGAGCCAGGCTCCTGTGAACGTTTGATTCGTTACTCCGCCACGCGTCCACCATCGAGTGTAGGGGCGCACCGTCGGTGGGATAAACCCCTCGCCCACCCAATTTTTTTCCCAGGAACATGCCTACACAAGACTTAACTCAATAATTTCCAGGCCAAAAAAAACTAACGCATCAAGGATACATCATGTACCAGATTAGAGCAGCAAAGAGCCACGCGTGATGAACTTTAGATCCCTATTCTGTTCCTGTTGATTTCCCCCTCTCTGTCCTTGACGTGCGTGGAGTAATCTGGCAGAAACAGCCACCCGGCCTGCAGCAGTAGTCCACCGGAGGTTGACGCCAGGCAAGATGGGGACGTCCATGCTAGGCAGAAGTAGCACAGGGAACTAACCTAGGAATCTAGGATTAATCGGGGGTAGCACAGATAGGAACACGGAACTGAGTAGGAGGCGGCGGCGGCATGGACAGGAAAAGATCGATTCCTTTTTTTCCCAAAGAGGAATAGATAAAGTAACCCTAGATGGCATCTATAGCAGTCTAAATTTAATGGCTCGTCCTAAATTCATCCAGCCTCCAAATAAAACATGTTTCTAGCCAAATGGATTCATCTCGTCGAGCCCCATACAACCACGGTCTCTGATCTTCCATACGACTTATGGTTTAAAAAATCTATTTTCCCTCTGATCTTTAGTCTTAAAAAATCCATTTTCCTCCGATCTTTAGTCTGGCCAGTTATTTTTTTTTCAAAAAAAAGTCAGGGTATTATAAGTTGAGGCTAGACCCATCAGTTTAATTCTACATTTGTTTTGGTTAGCCAACACGATCAAGTTTTAGAAATGACTATTCACGCCCACCCCTGTGCTTGGCTCCTCAATCCTCTCATTGTCATAAGACGACGAGATGCCAAACTACAAACTTGCTAACCAATGTATGTGAATCAGTGATCTACAAGTTCCAAAAAGGAAACCTATAATCTACTAAGCGTTAATGAATAGATGCAAATCGACAATCTACCAAGGCGCTAATAAATGGTTGTTGACGATCTATAAATGTGTGTTAAGCAAAAGGCCAAAACTGACAATCTACATATTTGTTAAATGGAACCTGACAATTTGTAAATAAAAATGGTATAGATGGACAAGCAAGATAGTCTTTATTGTCGTAAGAGGTGAAATGTCTTAATGGCCAGAGGAGAGGTGAAAAGCCTAATAAAACTTTCTACAAAGATCACTTAAACAATTTAATTAGTAACACAAATGGCGAGATGTGAGTTTTGCCTAGCCTAAAGGGGTGATGCAAGCCACCTATCCAAATGATAATTTTAGTTTGGTTCACACAATTGCCACAAGATAAACCGTAAGCTAGCAAAGCTACAAAGCTACTACAACTAGAACTACACAAGCTAGCAACTAAACAAGAGCAACAACAAGCTAAACAAGAAGATAACAAGGTAAGTGCAAGAGGAGATTTGGAATGTTATACCGAGGGGTGATGATTGAGCCAACCAAAGTGAATATCAAGATAGCCAATGAAGTAACCAATCACCGGGATGAAATCCAATTGATCAAGCACAATTGAGACACATGATTTATTCCGAGGTTCATGTGCTTGCCAGCACGCTAGTCCCCGTTGTGTCCCCCTACACCACGTGGTTCGGTGGCTAATCGGTATCACACACAGAGCCTCTCAAAAGGCGTCACACGAACCTACCAAATGGTGAGAAGTTCCGACACGAGTAATCCACTACAGTTGGAATTCGGCGCTCCACCGGGAACCACAAGAACCCCTCATAAAGCAATCACTGGAGCCGGCCACGAATAATCACCAACACGTGCCGGACCTCCACCGCTGCTCCAAGCCATCTAGGTGGTGGCAACCACCAAGAGTAACAAGAAATCCCGTAGCAACACAATCCCTCAAGTGCCTCTAGATGCAAAGCAATGAACGATGCACTTGAATCACTCGATCTCACTCAAAAAACGCAATCGAATGCAAGGAGATGAATGGGGAGAAGTGTGAGGGCGTTGGCTCAGCTCAAGATGCTCACAAGTATTTCAAAGTGCCAAGAAAGAGAGCTCAAAGCCGGCCAACAAGTATTTATAGACGTACCCCTTTGGATAGAGCCATTATTCTAACAACGGGGTCACCAGACGCGTCTGTCGCCATTGCAACAGACATGGTCACCAGCGTCCGATGCTCGAGATGGTGCCACGTGTCCAGCTAAATCAAAATTCCAACGGTCGATAACAGAGCAACAGATGCGTCTGATGCTCGAGGTTCCAGCGTCTGTCGCTCCATCGGACGTAGTCCAGTAAGCACCCGAAGGCGATTTTCGGTCACTAGACGCGTCTGACGGAGGGGCAGCGGACGCGCCGAGCATCTAACACAGTTACGGCTCGCGAAGCGGCTGACATCACTCACGACAGACGCTGACGATCAGCGCCCGTCACAGCAGCACCAGCGTGTCTGGTGCTCACTCGCTAGCGTAGAGCCACAGAGGGTAAGCCACTGGACACTTGTAAGGTCCAAAAGGCTAGAGGGGGGTGAATAGCCTATTTAAAAAAACTACAAGCTTCACTAAACAATCACGTTAGTATAAAAGATGGCTAAGCTAATTCTAGCACTAGCTCAACTACACTATGCAAGCCATCTATACAATTCTAGTGAAGCAAGACTATGATCTTTAATACACACCAACAAGACTAAGTCACTAAGCTACTTACTCCTATGTGATAAAGGCTACACTAAGCAAACTACACTAGGACTAGTACAAGAAAGTAAAGAGCAAGTGACTTGATTCTTATACCAACGATGTAGAGAAGTATTACACTCGAAGAATCAATCACAATGATCAACCACAAGAGAAATCCTCGGCAAAGAGATGACACAAGATTTTTACTGAGGTTCACTTGCTTCCCGGCAAGCTACTCCTCGTTGTGGCGATGCACCCACTTGTCAGTTCGCGAGCTAATCGACTATCAAGAGTCGAGCCCTCGGCGGGCGTCACACAACCGCACACAAGATGGGGATCCTCCAAGCCACGAGCTCCACTAGAGTATCCAATTTGCGAACTCCAGCGGGGAAGGATCAAGAACCCCTTACAACACTCGGTGAGGGCTCCAACAATCTTCAATTGTGAGCTCAATCACCTCCGCTGCTCCAAGCCGTCTACCGTGTCGGGAAACACGGAAGAGTAACAAGAAATCCGCAGCAACTCGAAGATCAAGTGCCCCTAGAATGCAACTCTCAAGCAATGCACTTGAATCTCACTCAAGATGTGCAATCAAGCAAAGAGATGAGTGGAGGGGTTGTTCTCTAGCTCAAAGGATGTCTCTAGGTCTCAAAATGTGCAAGAGTTGCCCTCAAACCCCGGACATCTTCTATTTATAGCGAAGGGGTATGCAGCTAGCCATTACCGGATGATGTAGTTAAAAACGAGCTAACCGGACGCTCCGGTCAGGGTGACTGGACGCGTCCGGTCACTACAAGACAAGCATGAACAGTGCGCGTCAGAAGTTACCGTTGTCGTGACCGGACGCGCTCTAGCGTTTGATCGGACGCGCTGCACTTGGCGTCCGGTCAGAGTCTAGTGAGCTCCCACCGTGACCGGACGCGTCCGATTGCACGTGACTGGACGTGTCGCGCGTCCGATCGGCTCTACGTACAGCTCTGCCCCTATGGGTGCCTGACCGGACGCTCCGGTTCCATGAGGGACCGGACGCGCCGGTAGCAAACCCTAACACCCGAGCGCCTGACTGCTGCGAAGAACTGACCGGACATGTCCGGTCAAACCGTGACCGCGTCCGATTCAGTGTCCGGTCACCACAGTGACCACTGTTCGCCTCTGTTTCTTTTCCGACTTCCGGCGCAGTAGAAAATAGGCGTTTCACTTCCCCAAAAAGCGCCGAATCCCGCCGAGGACCCTAAACCCCTCTCTACGCTCTACGTACAGCTCTGCCCCTCTGGGTGCCTGACCGGACGCTCTGGTTCCGTGAGGGACCGGACGCGCCGGTAGCAAACCCTAACACCCGAGCGCCTGACTGCTGCGAAGAACTGACCGGACACGTCCGGTCAAACCGTGACCGCGTCCGATTCAGTGTCCGGTCACCACGATGACCACCGTTCGCCTCCGTTTCTTTTCCGACTTCCGGCGCAGTAGAAAATAGGCGTTTCACTTCCCCAAAAAGCGCCGAATCCCGCCGAGGACCCTAAACCCCTCTCTACCGCTCAAACTCCACTGCCTTCGCAAATGTGCTAACACCACCAAGTGTACATCACCATGTGCATGTGTGTTAGCATTTTCACAATCATTTTTCAAGGCGTTACGTTAGCTCTTTACTAGATCCTAATGCATATGATCAAAGAATGACACCTAGAGGCACATGTAGGACTCAATTGCAAAGAGAATTCCCCTCTTCATAGTACGGCTATGTATCCTATGTCATCCACATCCTCTTTGATGTCTTGGATGCAAACCGAAAAGTCCTATCATATACCTTTGCCTTGAGCATCATGATTTGGCTTTGCACCTTCATCCAACTCCATCATGGCAAGCACTTGATCACATCACCATTGCTTAATCCTTGCTCCACCATGTCGTTGCACCAACCACATCATAGCTACACACATGTATTTGCTATGTGGTTAGTACCAGGTATTGTCACTAATTACCAACACCAAACATAGGACTTTCAAGAGGGTGAAACCTCAATCTAGCTAACATGGTGTCATGGGTTCGTAACCACGACTAGTAATTAGAGGACCAATTAGTGGGTCAATGTGTGGGACTTTGGTGGTAGCACTCAAGACACGGAAGGTTTATCCTAGTTCGGTCTCATGAGCCCTATGTCAAGCAACGAGTTCTTCATGTTATAATGCTCAAGTGAATTCTTACACACACATAGAGAGATGGTAGGGGAGCAGTAGCTAGTTCTAATCTAGGGTTTGTTTCTCGAATCAAGTCGAATCGATCTCTCCTTGTCCACAGGAGCCTCTACCCCGACTTATATCTCTCGGATGGCAATAAGAGTACAAGGAGTTGGGTTTGGTAGCTTCCTTGGTTGGCAATTGAGCTCAAGGGTTTCGTGTTCCTAATCTCGGAGTCGATGGAAGCATTTGGTGTCGTCTCCTTCGTGGTCATGGCTAACAGCCCTCTAACCGTCCCTGACGTCACATCTAGTCGGTCGTCAGAGCATGGAGATGTTGTTGTCTCTCCCCGGTCTACTCTTCTCTTGATTTCTGTCGCACGCTAATGAAGGAGAAGCTACCAAGGAGAGATTGATAGGATGTCCCACACCCTCATCACATTCTTGGGGTGAAGAGACTACATGTTCTCCCTGTCGTGTCACTGTTGATATTTGGTAACGCAATTAGGAAATGATCCGCAAGCGCACGGATATCGGTGAGCACTTCACCCGGGATGTTATCCAGAGTATCGTATTTATTTTTTTACCACTCAAATCTATTACTACTAACCTTTAGGCTTCAACCACTGTGATTTGATGTGAGCGATGTATAGAGAAGACTGCAACTGCACTCTCGTTCTAACCTTGGTAAGGATGATCTACTGCTCTATTGGGGAGGCTCACGGAATCTAGACACCTCAAAGGATGTTCGACCCGCACCTATAAACCCTATCGATCCTGCTAACGGGATATGGAATACAAAGGTAGCTACGGAAATGTCACGTTCCTCGCTACTACCACGGTCCGGCTAGACAGGGGATATCTATGAGTATCCTAGCCCAAACACCTCGTTTATGCTAGAGATGATTACTCTAAACTCTACGTGAAGAGATTAAAGTAAACTCATAAACCAAAGAACAATAAAACAAAGAACTTACTAGAATTTAGAAGTCGAAATACTGAAGAATCCTAGGAGCAAGCCTCGGGTTAGGAGAACTTGATCCTGCAGGTACAACCTTGAAGTAGTCACCGACAGGCCGGGCTTCCTTCGATCTATACCTCCACTCTATCTCTCTCAATCTAGAAGAACTAAGTCTAATCTCACATTATATGCTAAGCCCTAATGAGGTGGGAACCCTAAGGGAACCTCTCTCTCTGAATCCTCTCTGGAAAATATGAAAATAATGGACTTGGATTCTCCTCTCCAGGGGCCAGGGGTCCTACTTATATAGTCCCTTCAAGTGAATCTGGGCCGTCGGATCAAACTGACATTAATCGCACGGTTTTCCTTGATCCTTTAGGTCGGTGGGGCATAATCCGCGAGACTCGTCCTGATTGGTTGCAGACCTAGGGCGGGCGCCCCAGGGTCCAGGGCGGGCGCCCTGATCCCGGGCCCGTTCGGCCTCCCGTTCGATCCCGTGGCTTCTGGAGTCTTCTAGATGATAGAAAATCGGTGAACACGTTAATATCTCTATGTAATTCCGACGTGTGGGCCTTTCCTTTGTATTTCCTGATAACCCCCTGCAGAAACAGATAAACAACAAAACTCGTGGAATTCTGTCAGATCAAACCCTAATTCTAGGTGTTGCTTGCATATAAGTCCTTTTCCTTATTTATTGGATAATTAAAATTGATACTTAAGAACCGTCAACAAACACCCCCATATTTAGGCTTTTACTCGTCCTCGAGAAAAGGATGGTTCAGAAAAATAACTGGGGTTGAAACATTGTAAAGCATTCTTTTTATATCTGCAGGGTGTTGTGAATGTCCACTGTGCACTGTAGTCAGGGAAATATATGGTTGAAGTAGAGATCCTTTCTTCTCATCCTGTCACTTGGAGTTTTTATATATTTTTGAATAGAAAACTTAGCATACCTTTATCCTCATAGGGGCTCTCAGATCACTCATTTATCTTTTGTATATCTCACTGAGGCTGTTTTAATTTGTAGAAATTCTCAAGCATACTTACTTTGCATATTTTGCCTGGGTCAAAACGGGATCCGAGGAGAGGAATGCCATACTCTTAGATCAAAGACTTTGAAAATTAAAACTTGTCAACTCTTACTGGCATATTGCTTATTAGAGGGACCATGGGCTATCATTTTCTTTTTACCATATATATTTTTATCATCTAATTTTTTTTCAGGTGGATGCTGAGGTACCCCTAATTCTACTTTCGGACACTTGTCCATTTTTCTGCGAGGTTGTCGAGCACTTGCTCTTTTTTATTTCCTCGAAATTTATATTTTTGCATAGCCCATGCCTCTAATGCAATAATACTTCGGAAGAGTGAATCTTTCTGAATAAAAAATGTCTTGATCTTGGGAGCATGATAAATCTCTCAACAAGGGTCTATCTCGTTTTGCACAAACTCAATACAAAGCAAATTAATATTTTTAGGTTTATCAGGCATATAAAATATTGAGGATGGTAGCTATATTTTTGAAGTTTTTGAAAAGAAAATCTCCAAGCGACAAAGATTTTAAGAATAAGATACTCATATTCTACCATCTCACATTCCACAATGACTTGAGTAACACATGGTTTTTAAAATAATTTTCAATAAATGCAGGTTTTCAGAAATATCACAGAGTGAGATTGATCATGATTAAAAATATTTTTGTCTTTTTAAATTATCATGTTAGGAACAATATTCTACACAGCCCAATATGTATTTGTATATATGTAAATAAAGCGTGCAGAGTATGTACCTGAATCGTGGAGTGGTGCAATCGAAGTGCATTTACCATGTCGGGGGGATTCCCCCATACTTGTTTCCTGCTTTCTTGCATAAAAATAAAGTGGAGATACACGAGGCATAATAATAATAATAATCTTTATTTGTCTTGAGGCATTTATTACACTGACTAATGAAGCGAACTAATCTAAACTGAATTGAATCTAATTGAATCTAATGATGAAGACTAAGACACACTGCCTCAAGGTCTAATCTAGATAGCTCAGTGTTGCTCTAAATCCCTGATCCTAGCAAGGGCATCAGAAAGGTCACGTTTAAGCGCGAGCACAGTAGTGTTCAGGTTGGAGACCTGCCTACTAAGGGAGCTAACTGTGGACTGAAGTTCCATAATATGTCTATTTGCTGTCCTGATGTCCTCATCCACATCTGCTATGGTCCTGCGGCGCTTCGGTGGTGTCTCAAACGAATTGAGAGCGTGCTTAGGAGCTTCCTTTGGTGGGATGAAGCGAACTTTTGCTGTCCTAACTCCTTCGAAGCGGGGCCTCTCCTTCTCCGTAGTGTAGTGGACGCTGCTGATCTCACCGCTCCGGTTGGTCTTGACGCCTACAACCCGCTCAGTGGGTTTAGGTGGTAGGATTTTCGTGCCGGCTGGTACCTTGACGATGGCTTCTTGCTTGGACGAAGGTCCCTTGAGAAGAAGGGGCTGCGGTGGTGCAGTAAGAACTGGTTGGGCGTAGTAGGATGAGATTGAGCTGCGCTGGTTTGATGGTGGGGCTGCTAGCTGTCGCTCTGTGTTGGCCGGGACGTAGGCGTCGGGGTCATCCTTGGGCTTGCGGTTGAGGTCGTAAGGGACGATCTCCCAGTTGCGGTGGGTCTTGTCGGCCATTGGAGAAGCAAGGAACTAGACAAGCTCTAATTGAGGAGGAGAGAAGGATTGAATGAATTGGTGTTGAAAGCTGACGTCAGGGGTCTGTTTATATAGGGGTCAAAAAGTGCCCTAGGGTTTCCATAGATCCAACCCGCTGCCGGGCGTGCGTAACAACCCATTCGCGGAATTTTCTGGATAACCATAGATGAGGAAAGCACGTCAGAAGAGGCCGGGGCCGAGGGGACACCAGGGCAGGGTGCCCGCCCTCATCATCAGGGCGCCCGCCCTGGGCCTGCCTCCTCTGCGGGCCCGCTTGCTCGAGCGTGTTTCTAGAAGTATTTTTATCCCGAAAAATATATACGTGGCCCAAAAACATCAGATTAAAAAGGTCGGGCTTTAATTCTCCATCGGAAGGTAAAAATGGATCACGTCTATTTCTTCTAATTCTTTATTGGGTTCTAAAAATAATTTAAGACGTTGACCATTTACCTTGAATAACGTACCTTCGTCGTTTTGAAGTGTAATAGCTCCGTGGGATGATGAATTGACTACCTTGTATGGTCCTTCCCATTTACTCCGGAGTTTTCCATGCCCGAAAAGCTTCACCCTGGAATTAAAAAGTAATACCTTATCTCCGGGTGAGAACTCCTTCTTCTTGATCCTCTTGTCATGCCATCTTTTGACTCTTTCTTTGTAGATCTTCGAATTGTGATATGCTTTCTCTTGCCATTCTTCCAATTCTGATAGTTGCATTCTTCTATGATCTCCAGCAACATCTAGGTCCATATTCCATCTTCTTATGGCCCAGTGTGCTTTGAACTCTAGTTCAACAGGCAAGTGGCAAGTCTTCCCGTACACCAATTGGTATGGGGTTCTAGACAAGTGATTAGCAACAGAATTTTCTACTCCCTTTTTATCTTTTATTTCTAAGTCAAATTCTTGGAGTAACAAGATCCATCTAATTAGGCGAGGTTTAGCATCTTTTTTAGTGAGTAAATATTTTAGTGCAGCATGATCAGTGTAAACAATTATTTTAGCTCCTACTAAGTAAGATCTAAATTTATCAATGGCAAAGACAACAGCCAGAAGCTCTTTTTCAGTGGTTGCATAATTAAGTTGAGCTCCTATCAAAGTTTTACTGGCGTAAGCAATTGCATGATGCTTCTTGTCTTTTGTTTGCCCCAAAACTGCCCCCACAGCATAATCACTAGCATCACACATAATTTCAAAAGGCAACGACCAATCAGGGGGTTGAATGATTGGTGCAGAGATGAGTGCATTCTTTAATAATTCAAAAGCTTTTAAACATGCATCATCAAATTCGAAAGGAGCATCCTTGGCTAGCAAAAGAGTGAGTGGTCTAGCAATAAATGAAAAATCTTTTATGAATCTGCGATAAAAACCAGCATGGCCAAGAAAGCTTCGAATTCCTTTTATATTCACAGGTGGAGGTAGTTGTTCTATTACTTCAATTTTAGCTTTATCTACCTCAATACCTCTTTTAGACACTAGGTGTCCTAGCACTATTCCTTCCCTAACCATAAAATGACATTTTTCCCAGTTAAGGACTAAGTGCTTTTCTTTGCATCTTCGCAAAACCTTGTCTAAGTTTTCAAGACAATTATCAAAAGTTTTTCCATAAACAGAAAAATCATCCATGAAAACTTCCATAATCTCTTCAATCATATCAGAAAATATAGACATCATGCATCTTTGAAAAGAAGCTGGTGCATTACATAGCCCAAAAGACATTCTACGATAAGCATAAGTTCCGTATGGACAGGTAAAAGTGGTTTTGCTTTGATCATCAGGATGGATCGGGATCTGGTGGTACCCTGAATATCCATCTAAGAAACAGAAGAACGAATGGTTCGCTAACCGCTCTAACATCTCATCTATAAAAGGTAAACGAAAGTGATCCTTTTTCGTGGCTTTATTCAGTTTTCTATAGTCAATGCACATCCGCCACCCTGTGACGGTGCGTTGCGGAATTAGCTCGTTCTTCTCATTTGTAACAACAGTCATGCCTCCCTTTTTAGGCACAACTTGAACAGGGCTCACCCACTCACTATGCGGCACAGGATATATAATCCCTGCATGCAGCAACTTTATAACTTCCTTTTTAACTACTTCTCTCATCGCGTTGTTGAGTCTACGTTGGGGTTCCCGAGAAGGTGAAACAGAAGGATCTGTCGGAATGCGATGGGTGCAAATCATAGGACTGATTCCTGTAAGATCTTGGAGTGAGTAGCCAAAGACTGAGTGATGTTTTTCTAAAACAGTCATTAATCGCAGAGTTTGTTCCTGAGTGAGTTTATTACTAATGATCACAGGAAACTCTGGATTATTGTTTAGGAAAGCATAGATAAGACCGGGTGGTAAAGTTTTAAGCTCCATAGGAGGTCTGGGTGTTTCTGCAAACTCATCTAAAGGTTCAGGTTCAGAAGGTTCAGCTTCCTCTTCTATGAAGAAAGGGGCTTCTTCTTCTAAGTCTGATTCATTTAAAAGCTCTAGAGACGCAGCTTTTACCTCTTCCATAGGATCAGGCAAAAGAGATCACTCGATCTTATTATTCAAGGAGTGAGAAATTGTCATAGGGAATTTAAAATCCTTTCCAAAAGAAATGTGTAGCTTTCCAGTTTGACCTTCATAAAGGAGTCTTCTAAATGGTTGTCCTATCAACAGGTCGAAGTCCCATGTATCAAAGATATAAAAGTTCAAATGAATCATGGAGCCTTCTACCATAAAGGGTAGGACATTCACAATTCCAAGACTGGGGACCAATCGTCCCGAAGATTCCTTCATGAACTTTGTTGTGGGGGTTAAAATTAATTTTCCAAATAATTTAAGTGCAAAAGCTTCAGACATGATATTGATCCCCACAACAGGATTATAGAGAGCATCAAATTGATCAGAATCATAAGCACAGCGTATAGTGATAGGAGGTGTATCCAAACGGATCACTTCAGAGGAAAGCTCTGACTCCTCCAACCATTCGCTACTTATGACTGAGATAAGCTCTCTCAATTGATATTCACTTGGTAAACAAATGCTATAATGGCCGCTTTGGGGTTTGTCTATAGAATAGTAGTTTGAAATGTTTCCAAAATCGGCAAAAAGATCGGATTCTATATCCAGCATGAAATCAGGTTGTGGAATTTCTTCCTTTTGTGGCTCAAAACTTGGGATAGCTGAAGTAGGTGAAGAATTCGGCAGAGTGTCTACTTCGGCTTCGTAGGTTTCATCATGGAGGGTATTATCCATCTCAGCTTCTAGGATTCTATCTAGGATCGCTCTAGCTTCATTAGTAGGGATACGAAAGAAAGAACCTCTAGACATTGTATGTAGCATTTGTTTATGATCTTTCTGAAGACCTCGAAAGAAATGAAAAAGGAGAATAGGGTCTTCAATATTGAGTTTTGGACCAGATTTTAAAAGATCAGAAAAACGTTTCCAGGATTTTTCCAAAGTTTCATTTTCTTTTTGTTTAAAAGATAGAACTTCGAGTCTAAGGTCAGCGATACGATCGAGGGAATAAAAATCTAAACAGAAGTTGGCTCGTAAGACTCCCCATTCACCTCGTTGTTGACTTACCTTCTGACTATACCATCGTCTAGCTTCTCCTCTTAAGGAAAAAGGAAAAAGCTTCCAACGTAAAGTCTTATCAGAAATGCCTTCAATGCGAAGACAATCGCATGTTTGCTCAAAATCTCTAATATGAAGGTAAGGATTTTCGTCTTCCTTTCCCGAAAAGGATAGGTTCTCAATCATGGCAATTAACCTTGAACTTAACCTATACTGGGATGTTTGGATAGGCTGTGATGACTCCCATGGTAAAAGGTCAGTTTCCGAAGGTGTTGCAAATTGATAGATTGATTTAGAATCTTGGTTCTCCATAAGGTAAGAATAAAGAAAAGATAAGGAATAAAAAGATAAAGAAAGATAAAAGTATAGGTACAAGCTAGTAGTAAGATTCAAGGTTATCTCAGCAAACCGTCTTTCTCCCCGGCAACGGCGCCAGAAATGCTTGTTGATATTTGGTAACGCAATTAGGAAATGATCCGCAAGCGCACGGATATCGGTGAGCACTTCACCCGGGATGTTATCCAGAGTATCGTATTTATTTTTTTACCACTAGGAGAAAGCGTGCATCTGACTAACCAAATCTATTACTACTAACCTTTAGGCTTCAACCACTGTGATTTGATGTGAGCGATGTATAGAGAAGACTGCAACTGCACTCTCATTCTAACCTTGGTAAGGATGATCTACTGCTCTATTGGGGAGGCTCACGGAATCTAGACACCTCAAAGGATGTTCGACCCGCACCTATAAACCCTATCGATCCTGCTAACGGGATATGGAATACAAAGGTAGCTACGGAAATGTCACGTTCCTCGCTACTACCACGGTCCGGCTAGACAGGGGATATCTATGAGTATCCTAGCCCAAACACCTCGTTTACGCTAGAGATGATTACTCTAAACTCTACGCGAAGAGATTAAAGTAAACTCATAAACCAAAGAACAATAAAACAAAGAACTTACTAGAATTTAGAAGTCGAAATACTGAAGAATCCTAGGAGCAAGCCTCGGGTTAGGAGAACTTGATCCTGCAGGTACAACCTCGAAGTAGTCACCGACAGGCCGGGCTTCCTTCGATCTATACCTCCACTCTATCTCTCTCAATCTAGAAGAACTAAGTCTAATCTCACATTGGATGCTAAGCCCTAATGAGCTGGGAACCCTAAGGGAACCTCTCTCTCTGAATCCTCTCTGGAAAATATGAAAATAATGGACTTGGATTCTCCTCTCCAGGGGCCAGGGGTCCTGCTTATATAGTCCCTTCAAGTGAATCTGGACCGTCGGATCAAACCGACATTAATCGCACGGTTTTCCTTGATCCTTTAGGTCGGTGGGGCATAATCCGCGAGACTCGTCCTGATTGGTTGCAGACCTAGGGCGGGCGCCCCAGGGTCCAGGGCGGGCGCCCTGGTCCCGGGCCCGTTCGGCCTCCCGTTCGATCCCGTGGCTTCTGAAGTCTTCTAGATGATAGAAAATCGGTGAACACGTTAATATCTCTATGTAATTCCGACGTGTGGGCCTTTCCTTTGTATTTCCTGATAACCCCCTGCAGAAACAGATAAACAACAAAACTCGTGGAATTCTGTCAGATCAAACCCTAATTCTAGGTGTTGCTTGCATATAAGTCCTTTTCCTTATTCATTGGATAATTAAAATTGATACTTAAGAACCGTCAACAGTCACGTCATGCCCTAGGCGTGACCCCTTGCGGGAGTGGCTCAGACAAAACCTCGTGGGATTGAGGGGACAATGCTCTGCCAGGGCCACGGGCATTGCAACTCTATCTGCGTGTCAGTCTTGTGACGCCTATCAGAATATTCCTAGTGTTGTTGCAGGTTGAGGGTTCCTCGAGACGATAGGACATGGGCCCATTGCCGCAAGCCACCTTTGGTCGGTCCTGAGCGTCGGTGCCAAGGCTTTAGGGAGGTCTGCGTCGGGCTCCTCGAGAGCCCATAGATTCCTGAGCGAGGCATGTGTTTGCTGGTTCGGCCAAAGGTGCCTTCGTGAACGACAAGGTTGCACGTCACTCGGGCTATTTTGGGCCCTACGGTACTTTCTCGATATCCAGCAGTGGCGCATGAGCGCACCCGCTGGGTCTAGTCCCCGTGCCCCTAGCCGATTAGGAGAATCAATCATGGGATTAATCATACTGTCATGATGCTAATCTGAGGATTTAGTTAACCCTAGTGTTATGTATTCATCACATGACATTAATAAATGGTTGCAAACCAACAATATGTAAATGCGTTAAGCAAAGGGTCAAAACCAACAATCTATAAGTTCGTTAAATGGAATTCGATAATTTGCAAAGAAAAATTGTACAAATGGACAAGCAAGATAGTCTTTGTCGTAACAGGGTGAAGCGAAAGAGTAGATATTTGTTAAGCAAAGGGCAAATCCGACAATCTACAAGTTCTCAAAATGGAAACTGACAATCTACCACAAGGCGCCAATGAATGGGTGCAAAACGACAATCTACTATATCATTAATAAAATGGATGCAAACTATAAATGTGTTAAGCAAATGATGAAAACCGACAATCTACAAGTTCGTTAAATGGAATCCGACAATTTGCAAAAAATAATGTACAAATGAAAAGCAAGATAATCTTTGTTGTAAGGGGGTGAAACGACTAACTCCAAATTTGTTAAGCAATATTTGTGAATCGACAATCTACAATTCTTAAAATGGAAACCAACAATCTACCGCAAGACGTTAATGTATGGGTGCAAACCGACAATGTACCACGGCGTTAATAAATGGTTGCAAACCCACAATCTATAAATGTGTTAAGCCAACAGAGAAAACCGACAATCTACAAGTTCCTTGAATGGAATCCGACAATTTGCAAATAAAAAAATGTACAAATGGATAAGCAAGATAGTCTTTATCGTAAGAGGGTGAAACGACAAACTGAAAATTTGTTAAGCAATATATGTGAACCGACAATCTACAAGTTCTCAAAATGGAAACCGACAATCTACCGCAAGGCATTAATGAACGGGTGCAAACCGACAATCTACCATGGCGTTAATAAATGGTTGCAAATTGACAATCTGTAAATGTGTAGCCAAGGACAAAAACCGATAATCTACAAGTTCTCAAAATGGAAACCGACAATCTACCACAAGGCACCAATGAATGGGTGCAAAACGACAATCTACTATGCCGTTGATAAATGGTTGCAAACTGTAAGTGTGTTAGGCAAAGGATGAAAACCGAAAATCTACAAGTTCGTTAAATGGAATCCGACAATTTGCAAAGAAATAATGTACAAATGAAAAGCAAGATATAGTCTTCGTCATAAGAGGGTGAAACGACAAACTGCAAATTTGTTAAGCAATATATGTGAACCGACAATCTACAATTCTCAAAATGGAAACTGACAATCTACCCCCAGACGTTAATGTATGGGTGCAAACCGACAATCTACCACGGCGTTAATAAATGGTTGCAAACCCACAATCTACAAATGTGTTAAGCCAACAGCGAAAACTGACAATCTACAAGTTCCATAAATGGAATCCGACAATTTGCAAATAAAAAATGTACAAATGGATAGGCAAGATACTCTTTAACGTAAGAGGGTGAAACGACAAACTGCAAATTCGTTAAGCAATATATATATGTGAACCGGAAATCTACAAGTTCTCAAAATGGAAACCGACAATCTACCGCATGGCGTTAATGAACGGGTGCAAACCAACAATCTACCATGGCGTTAATAAATGGTTGAAATCAATAATATGTAAATGCATTGAGCCAAGGGCGAAAACCGACAATCTACAAGTTCGTTAAATGGAATCTGATAATTTACAACTGTGTTAACCAACTCGTGCGTCATCTAACAATAATCTATTTTTTTGTGACCCAATCCAAAGAGGTGATGATTATTTATATATATAAAAAAGGAAAATATTAGACTGGATAGTACAATGAAGAGATGACATCAACTTCAAACGGGTCGTGCAACTACAAGAATAACTAAAACAAAGAAACTAACAACAGATAAACTACAATTTATAAAGAAAAGACTGAACAACCTACAACTTCATTAAGCAATGTCGCTCAAATCGAAAATCATCTAATACGAGTACACAAAGTGTCTGTGGTACAATTATATAAGCTGCAAACTCCATTATGGAACACCGCAACCGCACCCCCCCTCCCCCCCCCCCAAAAAAAAATTCGAATAATCTTCCTCTAGAAACATGCTCTAACTGTCCAACAAGATTCATATTAACTCACTGGCACTACACTGTGTTCTCAATTATAAGGCTCTAGATACATAGTTTTTACTCTGTACCTAGACATAATGTATATCTAGGTGCATAACAAAGCTAGGAATCTAAAAAAGCTAAAACATCCTATAATTTGAAACGGAGGGAGTACTTGAATTTTGTTCATCCCATCTGTATACCATACACTGATGACGTACACGGCAGTTTTATAGCGCCAATTGTCCTTTGTGTAACAGAAAGAAGAGCACACCTCGAGGAGGCTGGTTTGGAGAGATGAGTGTGGTGGCCTAGATGGTTAATTAAGATGGTGACGCCCGGACGCCCGTTGGTGGACGTGGACTGCATCCTGCCAAAGCGCTAGCTAAGCAAGCTTAACGTACGTACACTGGAACACAGCTATGCATGAAAGCTGTAACAGTGAAATGATTGTGCACTCTACCACATTCCACAACGTTTGACCGCTAGCGTCATCGAAGTATTTTGCAGCTGGCTCGATCTTATTTGTGCGAGTGGTTATCTTTTCGCATAGAAACCGAAACTAATTAACAAAACTCTTTGCAACGGAAAAGATTCCTTTCCAGTCTTATTAATATATATAATAACAAAATGGCACGTAGTTCTCCTATGGAGTTGAAAGAAAAACAAATAAAAAGATGCTTTATAACTCTGTAGAAACCCACCTCCAACTAATCCTCCATCACCTCAAAACCCATAGTAGGCAGATATAGAAGTGAGCCGTAGGCGTGATCACAGTAAGCTAAGGAGGAAGAAGGCCTAGAAGAGATCTGCAGGATGATGATCGGAGCGCGTGCTGTGAGTCGGAGCTGCGCACGCGCAGGCGCAGTATAGTAATGTGTTCGTCGTCGGTTGTACTGAGGCCGTTTACTTTGCATGGAATTAATAACTGATTATTAAGTAGTAGTACAAACTTATGATGCGTGCCATGTAAAAAAAAATATCGTTCTCTTGCTGCCGGGATGGTTTGGTATGGTCGGAGCATGCACGAGTTCCTCTCTGTTTGGTTAGGTGGGATATTTTTTTTGTTTAGCCTCGGAACCCCCTCACCCGCTGCTGGAAATTGTGAGCAAAGTGCCGTGTCCGTGTGAGATTATTTGTCCATTCGGGCACGGTAAACATAACGTACTAAGGATGCTGTCATGCATAACAGGAAATCTGTCAACGTTTTTCAGGTTTTTCAGGTGGCATGGCTGAACCAGGAACGCGAGATGAGTTCGTGCTCACAGGTCCACGTTGGATTAGATGCACGCGGGGGTGCGGCCTTATCCGTCGACGTAGTACGGGCGATCAATTATTGATCACTGTGGCGCCGGAAACTCGCCACCTTAAAAAAATGCCAGAGAGGTTGCAGTCAGTGCTTGCATGCCTTCGTTCCTTGCTTCAGGTTCTAGAGAGTAGAGACCTGTGGTGGGTATATATGTACACCACACGTGTGTGTGTGTGTGTGTGTTTTTGAAACCACCACACATGTGTGTTGAGACACCTGAGTACCTGACTGGTTGCAAGCAAACCTGCAGCGCCTGAACTTTGAGATCGATGAATTACGTTGGGGGTTGTAATTAAGATTGGATTGTCTTTTTGTTCACGCTGATGCGTCCTCATTCCAGCTAGTCCAGCTGGTTTCAACTTCAACGGCCTGCAGTAACGTAACCAACTCGCCACGCCAAGATTGTGTTAAACCTGATATTTATGGTGCTTTTGGAGGAGAGCACAGTCAGTGCACTGACCGGAGGAATTTAAACACGGTCAAGGTGATGACTCGAAGATGACACGGCACTGTTCTACAGTACACGCTAGCTACAACTATACGACGACGCCAGCAAGAGGTGAGTTTCTCTGGTAAGCAAGAGCTGTTATTGGTGAGACTTTGTGGGCGGATCGGAGTCACTGCGAATGGTTTCTTCGCGGACAGTTGGCGCCGGCGGGCGGGGATGACAGATGCTTGCCTTGCCTAGGCTCGGCACCACATAGGGAGAGGCTGAGATCACTGATGATTGATGTCACTGCACACTGCACTGCAGATAACACACGCACTTTGAAGAGAAACAGATCGAAACAACTGTCTTACGAGTACACACTAATCCGCGCCGCGATAAGGACAAGTCAGTTTTACTGTCCACGGATAACGACACCGAAAGAATTGATCGCTCGCATTGCATGATAGTATACGCTCTACCAGAAACGAAATGCCACTGCTAACTAGCTAGCTAGCTATAGCTCATACAACGACGTCAGATCACTTGCTAGTGCTGCATTCTGCTCATTGTTCAAAAACACAAATGATTCACTAGCAAATGCAACGATGAACAATCATCAATGATACAAATACAAACCTAGACGACCTAGACCTCTCCTCATCTCCTCAATGCATTGCCAAAGGCTTACCGAGGCGAGACACACGACTAAATTGAATTTTACCCCACAGCAACAGGGGTGACTAAAACGCTGTTGCAAACACAAACTCTCACTAAAAGACAACACCCATCAACTGCCTGCACCACTCACTACCTGAAGCAACAAATTTAACTAGCTAGCTACTCCCGATCATCGAAAGCTAAATCCCTCTGACAAAGCGAAGCACAGCTAGGAGCTAGTGCAAAATGGCGTCCGCCATCCAAGTCGTCGTCGTCTCCAATCTCCAGTCAGTCCTGGAACCCGGTGGTCTGCTTCCACACCGCGTCCCGGACCTTGAGCGTCCTGCCGACGACCCCGCTCAGCGACAGCGACGCGGCGCGGCGGCGCCACGCCAGCTCGTGGGGCGGCACCAGGTCCACGGAGTCCTCGTCGTCGTCGAGCTCCCAGTCCCCGGCGCCGTAGTGGTAGCCAGGCCGGTACTCGCTGCCCAGGATCTTGGACCAGTCCGGGATCTTCACCGACAGCGACCCGTGCGCGGCCCTGCCGTCCGGCGCCAGCGCCGGCGCCGGCTTCGCCGGCGACGACGCCTTCCGCGCGGCCAGAAACTGGCCCGCCCTCGCCGGCTCGGCCTGCGCGGCGCTCGGGGCGAACGCGCCCCAGATGTCCGACTCGTCGAAGTCCTCCTCGTCCGCGCCAGTGGCGGCGGCGGCGGCCGGGCTCGTCGGCACGACGACGCCGTTCGGCGCCTGCGCGAAGTGGAGGTACGCGCGCGAAGCGGGTGTGGGTCTCGCCATTGTGCGTACTACCACGGAAACCACGTCTACCGTCGACTTCGGGCGAGGGATGGTAGGACCCGGGAGGGAGAAAAAATAAAGAAGCGCGCGTGTGGAGGGAGGGAGATGATCAGATGAGCGCGTGCGCCGGTGGCTTGGGTCGTGGATTTATACGCGCTGGAGGGGGGAGGGCCGAGAGCGGAAAGCGGCTGGAAACGGATAAGGTCGTTTATGCAATGACGGATTCGCCCTCAGAACAACAACGTTAATGTATGGGTGCAGACTAGGGATGAAAACGGTACGGATATTTTCTGACCGTATTCGAAACCGAATCCGTTTAGAGGAGTTCAGATCTGTCCGTATCCGAGTCCGGATATTCAACATCCAATACCGTATCCGTATCTGAATACTTAAATCGCATATTTATGATATCGACATCTAATCGTATCTTATCCAGCATGGCTGACGTTATCCGTATTCAAATCCGAATCCGACCAGAAATATGAAAACAAGTATGATATCAGTGATATCGGTCTGTATCCGATCCGTTTTCATCCCTAGTGCATACTGACAATGTACCATGGCGTTAATAAAATGGATGCAGACCAACAATCTATAAATGTGTTAAGCCAAGGGCGAAAACCGACAATATACAAGTTTATTAAATGGAATCCAACAATCTGCAAATAAAAAATGTACAAATAGACAAGCAAGATAGTATTTATCATAAGAGGGTGAAACGACAAACTGCAAATTTGTTAAGCAATATATGTGAACCGACAATCTCCAAGTTCTCAAAATGGAAACCGACAATCTACCGCAAGTCGTTAATGAAAGGGTGCAAACCGACAATCTACCATTGCTTTAATAAAAGGTTGCAAATCGACAATCTGTAAATGTGTAGCCATGGGCAAAAACCGACAATCTACAAATTCGCTAAATGGAATCTGATAATTTAAAACTATGTTAACCAACTCGTCGTGAACTAACAACAATCTAAAGGTTCATTCATTATGCAGCAGATATAGCTTCGAGACAAAGTTAGGGGGGTGATTCCAACCCTTCCCAACCCTAGCCCGCTCCCTGGCGGCGCCCTAGCGTTTCCTTTTTTGTTAGAAACCTGCTCTTTCCTTTCCCAGCCACCAGCCGCCGCCCCGGCGCCGGTACCCGCCCATGCCTCCCTCTCCCCCCCCATCCCCCTACCTGCATCCGCCGCCCCTCCTCTCCCCAGCCACTCGGGCCCCAACCATCGCCTGCCGCCCCCACCCCCGCCACTGCCGGACGCCATCCTAGCACCGGCGGCCCCCTCCACCTCCCCTACCCTCGCAGATCTAGCCTCCCCAACCCTCTCCGCAGGATCCACGTCGCCTAGCACCCGCTCATCGCTACCACCGTCGCCGCCCAGCTCCTGGCTGGCCAATTCCGAGGCCGTAGGTGATGGCGCACCCGCCGCACCGATGGGCACGCCACCTCCTCCACACTGCCACCGCCGCCCCGGCGTAGGCGGCCCCCTCCTCCACCACTCGCCTCGGTTGCTCTGGGTCGCAGTCTGTCGAGGGGAACCCAATGGCAGCAAAACTAGACCGGCGCGGTAGGTTATCTCGGGTTGCTCCGCCGTGAGCGCACCATCCACGCTCTCTCCCTTCGTCGAACCCTACAACCCAATTGGCAGCCCGGGGGACGCCCCAAGGACTGTCGCTGGGCAAAGGACAGCTTCTCCGGCGACTCTAATGACGAGACCTCGCTGACAACCTCCTCGTTCCCATATCTCAACATGGTTCGTCGGATGCAGTAGCCACGACCAGTGTCGCCTCAGCCGCGCGCTGCTATCAAGGGTACGCGCGGTGCCAACGATGAGGAGATGGGCAGTCGGGGTGCTGCCGCTAGCGCCGAAGGACGGCGCAGGCTATCCAAGCATCGCTAGGCTCAGCCACAACTCCTTCATGGGCTGCCTATCCGCGGCAGGGACATGGGTGGCGGAGCCTCCCGGGTTGCGAGCGATGGCACATGACGCTTGCCAGTCCATTAGTGGCTCGGCCCACGGGTACCCACCGGCAATCGCCGGCGTATCTCCACCCCAGATGCGGATGGTTGGCACAAGGTCCTACCACGAGTGCCGGCAAGCGGCGGCGAGGGGATAGGACCCAACCAGGCTATGAGCCATTGATCCCCGAGGCACATCCAGCCAGACCTTCGTGGCAAGTGCCTCAATTTCCTCTCCTCAGCGCATCGAGTGGCAACCTGCAAGCTGCCTCAGTGATGTCTGCGGTGCAAGGTATTTTGACACGTTGCGTGTGACTGCAAGCATCCACGGCGCATGGGCTCTGGGAGCTCGGGTGATGCAGTGGGTCGTCAGCCACAACGTCCTGTTTGTGGCGCCCGCAACTCCTGCTCCGTTCGGCCAGAAGACCACAGTGGTTCACGAGACTCTAGTGGGGTCGAGATGGGCAGTGCCGTTCCTGCTAGAGGCAGTCGCCGGCGCCGATGATAGAGGCGTCACCGGGCGGTCGGTAGGGGCGACCTAGGCAGCTAGCGCTGGCCTTCACCTTGGCCATTGCTAGAGCCCAGACCGAGCACGGTGACGCATCGGGCACGTCTGTCGACTACGCCGACACCGCCAGCCCTTTCGTTGTCGTGCACTGCTCCCCCGAGCCAGACCCATTGGTGTTGGAGCTGTGCATGAGCGTGGGGCCTCCTATGTCGGTAGACCCAATGCTGGAGGAGCTCGACACCTTGCTCGTCGTGAGCTAGCCAGAAAGGAGCGCCAACACCTCGGTGCCAACCTACTCAAGTGGCCGCCTCTCAGGAGGTTGAAACATCCATGGTGGACATTCGTTTTCCCGCGACGGCTCTGCGGGTGTCGGACTCGCCTATGTTGTTGCCATAGGGGCTGCCATAGCTCACGCCACCACGGGTGGGACGACCCGGCATTGCAGATGAGATCACGGTGGGCACACCCACTCCT
This sequence comes from Saccharum hybrid cultivar R570, assembly GCA_038087645.1. Classification (NCBI taxonomy): domain Eukaryota; kingdom Viridiplantae; phylum Streptophyta; class Magnoliopsida; order Poales; family Poaceae; genus Saccharum; species Saccharum hybrid cultivar. The sequence goes on from JAQSUU010000198.1 coordinate 9,100,544, forward strand.
AGCAATGTGACGCCCACGCTAGGTGAGGCTGCTTGGCGTCTCGCACAGTTTACTGAGGAGGTGCAGCTCATCAAGCGGAAGTCGCCTTTAATCGCTAGTCCACCAAGGCAAAAGGTGGCAACCACAAAGCAACCCCTGCCACTAAGGAGCCAACGGATTGCCGCTCAGCCGCTGGCGCACATACTGACCTCCAAGCGGGATAAGGTACTCCTCATGAAGAGGATGGGCATCCTGCCACCGCCAACACCAGTTTCATCCACGTCTAAGCAAACATATGACACCTTATTCGTAGGGAACTTGATGCCAAGCCATGTTGTAGCTCTAGACGAGCTATTCCTAGTGACCAACAGTAGGGCTAGCAGAAGAGCGCTCTTCTTGGATGCCAAAGGAGGGTCGCACGCGTAGCTAGCAACGGAGTCGCCGAACCTCGTAGGTGGTAGCGCTGCTCTTAGCTTGATTGTAAACCACTTATGTACTCCCTCTGTTCATAAAAGAATGCAATTCTCATTTTTTGATAAGTCAAACAGTTTGAACTTTGATCAAATTTATATAAAAAAGTGCAAACATTTATGATACAAAGTAAGTACCATTTGTTAGTTATAGAATATATTTTTATATTAAATTTATTTGGAGATATAAATGCTAATAATATTTGCTATAAACTTGGTCAAACTTGACCTTCTTTGACCAGCACGTATTCCATAATTGCATTCTTTTATGGATGGAGGTAGTAATATTGAAGATTGAAACTTTTTTAGGACAGTCTAGCCTATGACTATACAACCTCCTAGGGTGCTCGTTAGTAACGCGTCATTTGTATGTTTGAACTCTTTTTCTTAATTACAATGATGCACAAATCTTTTGCGTATTCGAGAAAAAAATTATGCAGCAGGTGCAAATCAACAAACTTTTTTACAACCCAATCCAAAGAGGTAATCATAATTTATATTAAAAAAAGAAAAATCTTAGACTGGACAGTACAATGAAGCGGCGACATCAACTTCAAAGGGGTCGAGCATCTACGAGAACAACTAAAACAAAGAAACTAACAACGGATAAACTACAATTTATAAAGAAAAGACAGAACAATCTACAACTTCATTGAGCAACATCGCTCAAATAAAAAATCATCTAATATTAGTACACAAAGTGTCTGTGGTACATAAGGTGCAAACTCCAATATGGAAGGACACCCAAATCTTCAAATAATCTTCCTTTGTGCCTCAAGGCGCGGCGCGCCTGATGATTCCTGGACGTCCTTTGATGAAGCATGTCATTACTGGGCACATTCAGGAGCGCAACAATGATGTGGCGATTCCTCTGCTTAATCCTCTTCCTGGCCACCACATCAATTTTGAGGACATCTGTAATGTGATTGATGACTTCTTGACAGTCCAGGTTGGCATTCCTTATCAGACTATCCAAAGGTGCCCCTATGGCCAGGCTTTTGTTTCAGCTACCATCATCACAGAGATTTTCCCATCAATGACAGTCCACATCATTATGGGAATGGTACTATTTCTTTTATCCTACACAATCGCACTTGGAACAACAGATCCACTATGATGACGCATGAAGTGTAGTTAATGATGCTTGGTCTAAATCTAGACCTCTAGAATCATAATCTAGTGGATAAAGCGGTTTCTGAATTTAGGAGACTTTTAGCTTGGGAGGAAGATCCTGATCACATTATCCAGGATATTAGTCAGTGCCAGAGTCTTCTCTCTTGATGCAATTCCCTGGTTCTTCAATTTCTCAGAAGGAATTGCACCAGAGACTGATACATGGGCTGTCCAATGTGAGGTTCTTCAGGCTACACTCCTTGGTGCCATGCCTCAGGATGAAGATCAGCCACCTTAGGACCCCCAATGATAACTTTGATCCTGAGCACTTCGATTTTTCAATTTTGGCCAACCTGGACAAGGGCCACCAATGCCCCAAGCTGAACTAGATTTGCCCAATGGGCCAAATGCAGCAAACCTAAATGCTATGGGATGGGATGCTTGGCCTAACCCAAATCAAGAGGTTCAAGCTTTACATGCATCCCAACAAGATGATATGCAAGGGCCTCCACCTTTGATAGATGATGCTCCTTTGCTTATTCCTCTGCAACTTAAACATGACAATGCAGATCCTTTGATGAAGTCATTCAGAACATTGATGCTTTGGGTGGTCTGTTGGATGTTGTCGATGTTGCTGTCGAACAAGACAATGGAGAGGTCCTTGCAATGGATGATTTGACTGATGAATCTGAGGTTGACCCACCTTTGCCTGCTGAGCCTGTTTAGATTGTGGATTTCCCTAACTTTGACAATCTGCAACCACTTATGCCAGAGGAAATTCAGCTTTAAGATCTTTTGGGGTTCATTCATCCTAAAGATGAAAACTACATTGCTCCTGTGAATCAAAATCTAAAGATTAATTTCATGCAGCTCCATCATCCTTTTGTGGACCCCATGACCTCTCTGGTGCCACATAAAGATTCTCAACCGTGCCCTGAAGCTCTTCGTTACTAGGTAAAATTCTTTTCCAATCGTAGTCCTGCTTCCTCCTCTATTACAGTTCTTGATAATTGGATGAACTTCCTCACTTTTCTTCAGTTACAGTCTCCAACCTTTGACTGGGCCAAAGAGTTTCTGCAATCTTCAGCTTGGGATCTTTTCTCTACCAATTGCCTTGATAAATCTACTTTATTCTCCATCCCCTCAGCATGTCCATCTGTTAATCTTTCTGAATGTTCTAATTTTAAGCTCTCTACCTCTGTTGTTCTTGAAGAGTTGGATCCTGAGGATTCTATCACTAAGTCACCTGCCACTCCCTCCAAGCTTAAGCGAGGGCCAAATTCTAAAGCCCATCATCTCTGAAGCTGATGTCAGGCAAAGCAACAAGCTCAAGAAAGTTAGCAATGGATTCAAGGCCTCCCCTGTAAAAATAGAAACTGTCTTGGCTGCTTAACATCTCCCACCAACATATCCTAGAAGATTATAAGAGATCTGGGGAAAACATTCTGTAATATTGATCCTGACTTGCTGACAGATGAGAAGCTTAATGCCAAACCCCAAACGAAGCCTGCTAAGAAGAAGAATAAGCAGAAGCCGGAGGACAAAGCCAAGGGTGAGAAACCTAGGGACAAAGCCAAGGGCCCCAAGAAATGAGCCCTGTCTACATCTAGTCAACCTAGTTGTCCTTCCTATTTTGTCTTAATCTTTGTAATAAGTGTTTTATGGCCATAAGAAACTGGAATATTTTGTGTTGGAATGTTAGAGGGGTGAACTCTGACAAGAAATGGAATGCTATTAGGGATAGAGTGGTTGATAGTAACTCTGATGTAACTTGCCTGCAAGAAACCAAAAGGGCTGCTTTTGATGATGCTTTTTCTCAAAAATATTTGTCCTCCCTCATTTGATAAGTATGAAGTTTTGCCTTCAAATGGTGCCTCTGGTGGGGCCATTGTGATTTGGAAGTCCTCCCTTTTTCATGGGACTCTTGTTTTCCATAATTCCTATGCTATCTCTATTGATTTTGCTTCCAAGCATAATGATGCTCATTGGTTGCTTACTAATATTTATGCTCTCTGTACATCTAGTGGTAAACTCCAATTTTTGGATTGGTTCATGAATATCCAAATGCCTGATAATATTAGTTGGATTGTTGTCGGTGATTTCAACCTCTATCATAGCCCTGATGATCGAAATAGGCCAGGTGGTGATATTTCTGACATGTTACTTTTTAATGAAGCCATCAATTATCTTGGTTTAGTGGATTTACCTCTCAAGGGCAGACGTTTCTCACCTGGATCAACAAGCAACGTTCACCACTCTTAGAATGTCTTGATTGGTTCTTCACTTCAACATCATGGACTTTGGTGTATCCTAACACTTTTGTTACTCCCTTGGTCATGGAGACCTCTGACCATGTTCCCTGTCTCATTACTGTTTCTACTTTCATTCTCAAACAATATCTCTTTCGTTTTGAGAACTATTGGCTTCATCACAATGATTTTTATAATGTTGTTCAGCAAGCTAGGACAGGTCCATATCTTTCTAAGATGCAACAAAAAAATCTCACAGCCAAGTTTAAAAAGTTGAGAATGGCCATCAAAGAATGGAAGGGCACTTTATCAATTCTGAAAGCCACTATTGGTAATGTAAAACTCATTCTCTCTTTCTTTTGTTTGATTGAAGAGTTTAGAGATCTATCCCTGGTGGAATGGAACTTCAGGAAAATTCTGAAGGGTAAATTACAGACTCTATTACACCATCAGCGTATTTATTGGAAGCAACGAGGGAACATCTAATGGGTGACTTTAGGAGATGCTAGTACCAAGTTTTTTCATGCAAATGCCACTATCAAATATAGGAGAAATTTAATTACCATGCTAGAAGATGATAATGGTGTCAATATTACTGATCATCATGCCAAGGCTGATCTCTTATGGGTTTCTTTCAAACAAAGATTGGGGACCTCTTCATCTTCTCCCTCTATTTTTATCTTAGTAATTTGGTACAAGCTCATGCTAATAATTTTGCTTTGGTTGAGCCCTTTAGTCCAGAGGAAATTGATTTAGTTGTTAAAGCTCTCCCATCTGATAAGTCACCTGGGCCAGATGGTTTTAACACTGACTTTGTCAAGAAATGTTGGCATACCACAAAGCAAGATTTCTATTTCCTTTGTGATGCCTTTTTTGATTGAAATGTATGTCTGCAGAGTATAAATGGATCACATATTACTCTAGTACCAAAAAATGATGGAGCAGTCAGGGTTAATGATTTCAGGCCCATATCACTTCTCAATACTTCAGCTAAGATCATTACTAAGGTTCTGGCTAATAGATTGCAGTCTTTGATGCCTGAACTTGTTCACAAAAATCAATATGGTTTTATAAAGAGTAGAACCATACAAGATTGTATTGCTTGGTCCTTGGAATACCTACACTTATGTCACCAATCAAAAAAGGAGTTCATTATTCTCAAACTTGATTTTGAAAAGTCTTTTGACAAGGTGGAACATCAATGGATGCTTAATATCATGGAAAGTCAAGGTTTTCCATGTAAGTGGCTAGATTGGATGAAACTTATTTTTAATTCGGGGACTTCCTCAATTCTTCTAAATGGGGTCCCTGGTAAGGTTTTTCATTGTAGAAGAGGGGTTAGACAAGGTGATCCTCTATCTCCTCCTCTCTTTGTGTTGGCAGCGGATTTCTCATGGACTCTTCTAAATTTTGCTAATAGCTAGAATCTGATAACTCTGCCAATCAATCTGCCACATAATCAAGATTTTCCAATTCTTCAATATGCTGATGATACTCTTATTTTTATGAATGGAGATGCTAGACAGTTATTCTTTTTAAAGCTCTGTTGAACTCCTTTGCTAAATGTACTGGTCTCAAAGTTAGTTATGCAAAATCTATGATGGTCCCTATCAACATCAATCCTAATAGATTTGATATTTTTGCCCATACTTTTGGATGCTCTAAAGGCTCTCTCCCTTTCACTTATTTAGGCTTACCTTTAAGTATGACTAAGCCAGCAGTTGCAGTAGCCTATTGTCAGCAGATGTGAGAAAAGGTTGGTCTCTACCTCAATTTACCTCAACATAGCTAGAAGATTGGAACTAGTCAATGCAGTCTTTACTGCCCTACCCACCTTTGCCATGAGCTCCTTTCTTCTTCCAAAAATTGTGGTAAAGCAAATAGATAAGTTCAGGAAGCATTGTCTTTGGCGTGGTCCAGATCTTCAAAGCAAGAAACCTAACAAAGTTGCTTGGCAGATGGTCAATGTACCCAAGGAGAAAGGGGGTCTTGGTGTTCTTAACCTGCAGAATCAGAATCAGAGTTTATTACTCAAAAACCTGCATAAGTTTTTTAATAAGGTTGACACCCCTTGGGTACATCTCATTTGGAATTGTTATTACTCAAATGGTAAATTGCCTATGGTGGAAAACATAAAAGGATCATTCTAGTGGCGTGACACTCTTAAGCTCCTTAATCTTTTCAAAGGTCTAGCTGCAGCTTTGGTCCACAATGGTGCTTCTTGTTTCTTTTGGCTGGATGTTTGGAACAATCAACTTCCATCACACCTTTTCTCACAGCTTTTTTCTTATGCTAAAGATCAAAATATTACTGTGCAGCAGTTTGTGAAACTGAGAGTATGCTGAGTTTATTTCATTTGCCTTTGTCTGAGGAAGCTTTCCAGCAATATAATATTTTGTGTCACATTATCAATGATTTACACCTACAATAGGAACTGATCAGTGGTTATATATATGGGGATCAGCGTTGTTTTCCTCAAAAAAAGTTTATAAGCATCTTATTGGGTCAGTTCCAACTCATCCTGTTTTCAGATGGCTGTGGAAATCTTACTGTCAAAACAAGCACAAGGTCTTTTTTTGGCTTCTTATTCGGGACTATCTCAGCACTAGAGAACTCCTAAGAAGATGGCATATGCATTTAGATTACTACAATTGTGTTCTTTACACCTCTCAAATTGAAGAGTAAGTTACTCATTTGTTCTTGGCCTGCCCCTTTGTCATTGACTGCTGGACAAGTCTGGGTCTTTCTATACATCACCCCGATGATCCTTTTGCAAATTTGCAGCTCCTCAAAACCCAACTTCAGGTGCCTTTTTTCATGGAGATTATTGTGACAATGTGTTGGTCTATTTGGGTTGTCAGAAATGATCAAATTTTCAGAGATATCTATCCTACGGTACAGAGGTGTCAACAAATCTTCAAGAAGGAGTTCGCTTAAGTTATTCTTAGAGCGAAAGCATCTTATCAACCTAGTATTAGTCAATGGCTAGAAACTTTTGTGTAATTTTATTTATTTTCTTTGTCTCCTTCTTTGTCTCTGGACTCCTGTTTCATAAAAAAAATCTTCCTCTAGAAACCTGCTATAACCGTCCAAAGGTTGGGTTAAACCTTATATTTATGGCGGCGTGCGTGGAGCCACCATCTGTGCACTGACCGCGGAGGGAATTTAAACACGGTCAAGGTGATGACTCGAGGATGACACAGCACTGTTTCATAGTGTACACGCTAGCTAGCTACTATACAACTACGACGACGTACGTAAGCCAGCAAGAGGTGAGGTGAGTTTCTCCGGTAAGCAAGAGCTGTTATTGGTAAGACTTTCTGGGCGGATTGGAGTGCACTGCCAATGGTTTCATCGCGGACAGTTGGCGCCGGCAGGGCATGACCGATGCCCTTGCCTAGGCTGAGATCACCGATGATTGATGTCACTGCAGACTGCGCTGCAAGGACGAATGAAGACAACACACGCACTTGAAGTTGAAGAGAAACAGATCGAAACAACCTGTTGTCAAGAAAAAAAAAGATCGAAAGAACCGTCTTACGAGTACACACTAATCCGCGCCGCGATAAGGACAAGTCAGTTTTACTGTCCACGGATATCGACACCGAATTGATCCCTCGCATTGCATGATATTATGCTCTACCAGAAACGCAATGTCACTCACTGCTAGCTAGCTACTCTCGACACCGAATTGATCCCTCGCATTGCATGATATTATGCTCTACCAGAAACGCAATGTCACTCACTGCTAGCTAGCTACTCTCCTATAGCTCGATGCCAAGGCATACACGACGTCAGGTCACCTGCATTCACATGGTTGAAAAACATTAATGTTTTAGTTATCTATGTCCAGGCTATAGCGATAGCTAAAGGTTAACTTATACATCAAAAAACTTAGCTAAATTTTTATCAAATAGAGATAGTGATGGCTGTAGTCGGAGATTTAAAACCTTGGTGCATTGCCAAGGCTTACCGAGGCGAGAGCGAGAAACACAACTAAATCGAATTAACCCACAGCAAAAGGGGTGACTAAAACGCTGTTGCAAACAGAAACTCTCACTAAAAGACAACATCCATCAACTACCGCACCACTCACTAGCTGAAGCAACAAATTAACTGGCTAGCTAGTCCCGATCATCGAAAGCTAAACGAAATTCCTCTGTCAAAGCGAAGCACACAGCTAGGACGTAGGACCTAGGAGTGCAAAATGGCGTAAGCCATCCAAGTCGTCGTCGTCGCCGTCGCCGCCGCCGCCGCCGCCGTCGCCAGTCAGTCCTGGAACCCGGTGGTGCGCTTCCACACCGCGTCCCGGACCTTGAGCGTCCGGCCGACGACCCCGTTCTTCAGCGACAGCGACGCGGCGCGGCGGCGCCCCGCCAGCTCGTGGGGCGGCACCCAGTCCACGGAGTCCTCGTCGTCGTCGAGCTCCCAGTCACCGGCGCCGCCTGCGCCGTAGTGGTAGCCAGGCCGGTACTCGCTGCCCAGGATCTTGGACCAGTCCGGGATCTTCACCGGCAGCGACCAGTGCGCGGCCCTGCCGTCCGGCGCCAGCGCCGGCTTCGCCGGCGACGCCTTCCGAGCGGCCCGAAACGGGACCACCTGCGGCGGTTCCGCCGGCGCGAACGCGCCCCAGATGTCCGACTCGTCGAAGTCCTCGCCAGCGCCACCGGCGGCGGCTGCTGGGCTCGTCGTCACGACGACGCCGTGCGGCGCCTGCGCGAAGTGGAGGTACGCGCGCTCCGTCGCCGCCGACCGCGTGGTCCTCGCCATTGTGCGTACTACCACCACGTCTACCGTCGACTTCGGGTAGGACCAGGGAGGGGAAAAAGAAAGAAGCGCGCGTGTGGAGGAGGGGATGAGCGCGTGCGCCAGTGGTTTGGGTCGTGAATTTATAGGCGCTGGAAGGCCGAGAGCGCAAAGCGGGCGGAAACGGATAAGGTCGTTTATGCAATGACGGTTTCGCCCTCTGAGCTCTTTAACAACAACGTTCGGATCGCTACGACCTGGAGTAGTGTGGTGCTGCCACGTTGGTGCCTACCGGCAGCTGATATTGATCATGTGCCGGGCCCAACGTTTTCGTTTTGGATAATGAACCAGAAGTTAAAGTATTGGGCAGGATTATATTAGTAGTACAGTATATATAGTACGACGGGGAAACAGAGACTTATCTGTGTGCCAACCTGAAAATAGGAGAGTTTGTAGACGAGTTGTCCTCTAATTCCTTTTGTTACCCATCATGGCTGTTAATGTGAAATATTCCCACTTAACAAAAAAAAAACTACCCACTGTCTGAGCATTATTATCCGATCATGTAAAATACTCCGGTCTTGTGTTACAATCCTACAAAGCGGATTGGAAGACTTGCAGCGAAATGCGATGCTCTTACGTGTATGGTCGGATCGTTTCGCTCTGAACTTGTGATGGACACTTCGCCGGATGTAGTAATGATGATAAAAAAATTAGGTGGTTAATGTTGACGGCATCGACTGCGATGACGATGACCCCATGGGGTCCAAGCCCGACGTGCCGCAGACCACCAGTCCATCACACGTACACACACGCCGCCCCGGATCGTTATCCGCTGCATGGGTGCCGTCGCTTTCGGCCGGAGCCCGGAGCGAAGGCAATGGATGGATGCGCCGGAGCGGGTGGACCCAGTGAGCCGGCGGACGTGGCCACGCCGGAGTGGCTCCGCTCCCGCGCGCCGCGTGGGCAGCTGGGGCCTCTCGTTTGGTTTGGTGTTTACAAAGAGGGGAATTCGATGGCTGCGGAGACGCCGGACTGCCGGAGAGATGAGGCCGGCCAGCAGGCTCCTTGGCGGTGGCGATGCCGACGCGCCGTGCTACACGTCGAAGAAACCCTGTGGGGAGCCCACGTGCACGGCTGCGCAGGAGAGTGACAGCACCGACGTACACGTACTGCGGTGCCGTGCGTGCATGGAGTGCCGTCCACGGTGGATCGCCGTCGACACTGGAAAGGGCGAGGGCCAGGGCAGTCAGTTGATGTCCGGTAGGCTTGAGCCGCCAGCCCAAATCTGCTCAGAGCTATCTGGGCTCCACATGTGAGCCGAATACCTGAAGGAAACATATGGGAGACAGGCCGGCCAACAAAATGGGCCGTGCTATGTGTTGGCCAATGAAGTCTGAGCGTCGTGGTATGATTTTTTCTCCCCAATCTAGAATAGTGTCTTTAGAAAGGTCGAACCTGCGGTCTCTCAGGAGACGGGCATAATTACTTCCACACGCTTCTTTCCCCAAGCTACAGTAGATCACAAGCGAATCTAGGCGATTTCCAACTTCCGGCGTCGATTCCTTCTCTTCTCCAGTGGCCACTTTGGCGTTGGGATAAGGAGGAGTTGCGGACTTGGTGGCCGGTGTATATACCCTTCCTTTTTTAGGTTATGTTTGGGTAGGTTAGGGTTAGAGTTGGAGTCTTTCTCGAGCTTCTCCGGCGTCGGCTATGTCGATGGTGGGCGGGTACCGGTGGTCCGTGGGCGGGTGGACCACAGCGACAGTATCATCTGCATGAGGTTTGGCATCGACGATTTTTTCTTCGTTTCCTTCTTCTGCGTCGGTGCTCGAATCTTCTGTGTGCTTCATTAGGTTGTCTGTGGCCTTCTCGTCAATGGCAACGCCGAATCTGTGACCTACAACATCGCTATTGTTCGAAGGAGACTTGGTGCTTTTACCGGTTGTGTTTTCACCGGGATTTTGTCCCTCCAAGGAGGTTTCCCTTGGAGGTTACGGCTCTACCTGCTCCTATATGTGGGTTGATGTTCTTGGATCCCCTTTGTGGGATTGTTGCTTGTTGGCCGAAGCTTGCCGGTGGTGCGACTGGTGTCAGTTTCCGGTGAAAGTAGGGTTTTCCTAGCTAGGGCATTCAACGGTTAAACATCATGACGTGCTGCTGATGGGCTTCAAATTTGAAGACTCGTTATCGAATCGGAAATCGGCCAAAAGCTTCATCTGGACCTTCTTCATTGCGGGAGATGGAGGACTAGGCTGCGGCAATGATGGTCGGCGATGGCGACGGGCACTGGATGCTCCTGTAATGAACTCATGTGTAATTTTATTTTCTTTCAGGGGAACTCGGTCAGGGGCTTGGTTGTAAGCGTTTATATCAATAAAATCCAACCCTTTCTAAAAAAATCTATATCTATACCTAATAGGCTAATATTAAAGAGCCAAAATTTCTCTCCCTTTTTTCCAGCCCTCCCTAACTAACTTTGTAAATATAAAAATTGTCTCTATTTGTATGTCTACAGCCCTCCTATTTTTATATACACACATAGTTGGGTTATTTAGAAGGAAACAATAATTGTCGTTAATAAATAAAAAGAGAATGACCAACCCAAAGTACATTGGTGGTTACGAAGTTCCACCTCTTTGTTACTTTGGGATAATCAGGCTTTGACTGTTGCAATGGTCCCAATCAACTTGATAGCATTGCCTTCTTAGCTCCTTGCTTTCACTATTGTGGACGTCAAATTCTCATAGGCAACTTGAAAGGTCATCTATTTTTGGTATCGACGGGATGGCTGGGCTACTTCTGATCACTAGTTTTTTAGAAGTGAACTTGGGAGGCGATCCTTGGACACACAATGGATGACTGGATATCTGTGTATTTCCAACTCTTGTAGTGTACCTTGAAGGCCATCTTTGGGCAATGACCAGATGGCCACACATTGGTATATGACTATTTTCTTGAGGTTGGGAATTCTATGCGAACCTAGAGGGAGGCCCTGCATCTTGTCCTAGTACTAGAAGCTGATTGTTCTTTTTTATGAAATCACCGGGGAGGGGCAGGGGAGAGTCCCCCACCCGAATATATAGATGATTTGGCCCTAATGGCCTGATTCGATGTTACAATAGCAACACTTAGAGGCTGATTGTTCTTGAGAGAAGTAAGGAGTTGAAGTAGCTTATCTTGCTACTTTGTGAAGTGTTGTACCTCTTTGTCCCCAAGAAAGCTCAATTCAGATAGTGAGGAAGACAACAAGCTACATATGGGTACAATAAAGTCCAACGCATTTAGTCTGAAGTGTCTATAGTTTGGGTGGTATGAAACAACAAGAGAATTGGGGATTTCATTGACAATTTCAATAAGATGACCTTCAGCAGGGAGCGACTACAATCCCTCACCTCTTAAATCCCTACATCCCCATATGTATAAAACAGTGATAGAGGTGAGGTGTGAGAGAGGCAAAAGTGTGTCTACACCCACTATGCCTTCAAGAGACATAATCTAGGGATGCTAGGAAGGGGAAACAAGAAGAGGAGGACAGGGAATAGGAGGAGAGTAACTTGTGGCAACCACTTATTTGTAATGTTTTGAAGAAGCGTATACTTTGGAGGGCCCCTCCTCTGTCACTAGTTTGTTCTGAGTCTTTGCCTCCATCGAGCAAAATAGGATGGAGGACCAAATTTGGGAAGTCAGAGATTTTAAAACTTTGTAGTTGGGGAGGTAATGGCAATAGTCCTTCTTATATTTTGGCTGCTATTTCCTCATCTCATCTTTGCTGGACCACCACACCAAACCTAGTAAACTTATGACACTTGCACACAATGAATTTGTGGAGCTTTGGAAATAAGGCAATAGATGTGTTGCTGCTCTCCATTAGCACCACACTCTGTAATGGTGAAGTATTCAACTGGACATTGATATCTGACATGATCATCACCTTTAGTCAAAGAAAAGGCATCACTTGAGTCAATTATCTCAATGCCATTTAGGTATGATAGCTTTTAGAGGAGAACGAGTGGTAGAGGAGGGCATCTCCACATAGCTACACTCCTAATTTGGATAGATTATCAAAGTTCAATGCTCTCCAAAAGGCATTATCTAATGCATCCTTGCCCTTAATATCCAAGATAAGCCAAGAATTAGAACATTCTCTTAATTACGATTGCTTAATCCCTGAACCAGCATGTGCAACAGTAAGCCATAGCACTAGACCAAGGAATATAAGCAGTGGTGAGGGCAGGGGTGAGAGGGGACAAGCGCCCCCTAGTTTGTACAATTTTCACTGAAAATATCAAATTAAACCACATAAAATATGTACTGCTTGTCCTCTCCAAAATAAAGAAAATTCACATTTCTGACTCTACCGATGAGTACAAGGCGTTATGGTAGTTTTGGGAAATCTGTTATTTCAAGCTCTTCTAATTTAGGAAACCAATTTAGGTTAGCCTCATCATCTAGGCAATCTTTGATGGTAATTACTTTCGAGTAAGAGAATAACTCTCTAGGACCATTTCCAACCCATTTTCTCAATTTTGGTATCTTAACTAGTTCTAGCTTCTTCAAATTTGTGAAGCCTTGTCCTAGAGTATGGCTTTTATATTCTGCACCATGTTCATCAACTAGCCACACTTCCTAGAGATGGGAAATTTGTCCAAGGTGCGTCATTCAATTGAAGAGATTCCATAGTTCTTACCAAGAGGTTCACGTTAAGCCACGAAGGCTGATTTTCACCTCCATGCATACTCCTTAATACAAAGCTTGCAGAGATTGTTATTTCATCTAAAACTTTCAGGGATATTGCCTTCTCGCATGACATCCATATCACAAATCAGTATCCCAGTCCAATATGAGCTCTTGCAAATAATGTTTTTGTCTTAGCCTTACATCACATGCTTCTTCCCTTAATTTCTCACTTTTTCAAGGTAGTAAATGCCTACCATTTAAAGCTCAAGTAGCTGCACTAGTTCCTTTAAATCTGAATCATTGTCTTTTTCATGACTTTGAACCGTTTTAACTCTCCTAGAAATTTCATTTTCCCACCTTGAAAATGTTCAAGCGGCATCTATTATCAGGAACAATAAAATGTTGCATATTTATAAGGTTACTTAAAGAGCCAAAATTTGGATCCCACTTTTTTTGTTTTGGCCCTCTCTAACTAATTTTGTGAATGTGAAAATGGAAATGCTCTTGTTAGGGCGTCCGATCGTCCAAACGGTTGCATTAGCAAGCTGCCGCATGAGCCCAACTGCCCAACAATCTTATCCTCTTGTCCACTTGCCTCTAACTTTATCCTATTGTCTACGTTCTCCAGAAGGCTCTCCATCGTAGCACCACAATCATGCCCCACCGCGACTGCGCTTCGGACGCGAAGCCCCATCGCCGGGCTCGAAGAAACAGAGGGTGGCTCTGCTTCGGTCGCCGCCCCATCACGCCCCCTAGCCGGTCCGTAGTTGTCGCTGCTTGGTCCGCTCCTAGGCTACGACGTCCCTTGACCGGTCCACCGATGACACGAAGCTCAATTGCCAGGCTCGAAGAAACGGAGGGCGGCTCCGCTTCGTCTGCCGTGCTTGACGGCTATCACATCCTCCCCTAGCTAGTCGCTCAATGCCACTGGCGAGCTCTACGCCGGTGAACTCCACACGTTGACGAGCCTCCATTCTCAAGTAGCAAGGAGATGTTACGTTGAAAGCGCATGTTGCAAATATAGGTTTCAGGTGCTTCAGATGTTTGAGGGGTATGTTGCATGTGTTTTGTATCGGTGTTGCAAAAGTAGATCGGTATGTTGCACAAGTTGCAATGGCTATGCACATATGTTTTAACTGTATGTTCCAAATATTTCATCTGTATCAGATGTATGTTGCAAGTGTTCTCATCTGGATGTTGTAAAAGTAGATTTGGATGTTGCATATACATGCATGTTGCAAGTGTATGTTCCAAATATTTTGTACGTCTGTTGTGAGTGTTTCATCTGGATGTTGCATATGTTTTGCAATGGTTTTCAAATGTTTTCAGGCATTTTCGCAAGTGTTTTAGACACTTGTTTCTAGTGTTTCATCTATCTTCTTTTGTATGTTGCAACTATTTCAACTAGATATTTTTAAAGTAGATCGAGTGTTACCTGGGATACACGTGGGAAGTGGCTGGCAGCGTACGAGACGTTCGGGCGGTGCGAGCGACGTCTAGGGCGGTGCGGGCGATGTTCGGGCCGCTCGCTCGCTATGTGGGCACCATCCGAACGCTAGCGCCCCACATCAGATGTTCGGGCGCTAGCAAGTCCGATGTGAAAATTGTCTCTGTTCGTGTGTCTACAACCCTCCTATTTTTATATACAGCACAGCTAGCGCCTGGACGTCCGGATGGACACCTGCATCCGAACGTTCGTGGTTGTAGTATGTTTCTGCGCCTGACATCGGTGTCTACTGCTCCCAGGAAATTGCGCCCCCACTTCGCGCCTCTGTTTGGATGCCCTCGTCCCCTCCGCTTGCTGCACCCGCATGCCACGCGGGGATCGCCTGCGCCCCTGCTGCCATCACCCTCCGCTTCATGCGCCCGATGCCGAGCAACGCTCCATCCCTCCGCTCCCCACGCGTATGCACGGTGCCCAAGCAGCTACAGCAGGTGGTTGTGGCAGGGTAGGTCACATTGCAATATCTGCAACATCTCGATCTACTTTTAAAACATCCGGATGAAATACTTGTAACATACGTTTGAAACAACTGAAACACTTGCAACATGCGTCTGAAACACTTGAAAACTCTTGTAAATCATTGCAAAACATATGCAACATCTAGATAAAACACTTTACAAAATACATGTGAAACATATCCAATATCCAGATGAAACATTTGCAATGGACGTCTGAAAAATATAGATTAAATATTTGGAACATACACTTGAAACATATGTGTATAGCCATTGCAATATGTGCAACATCACGATCTATTTTTGCAACATCTAGATGAAACACTTACAACATCTAGATGAATCACCCAAAACACTTGAAGTATAAATTTGCAACATGCTCTGTGCAAAGGTCACCTTGCTGCTTGGACGAGGTATCCGAGCAGCGCGGGCACGCCGGCGAAGGAGAGCACCATGATGGACAGGAGCTTCCACAAGGTCCACGTTGATGAGTGTCCAGAGGAGGTTGTCGTTGTCGTCCCTCGCGCCGCCGAAGACGTCCGACTCGTCAACCATGTCGGCCTCAACGAGGTTCCGGAGGAGGAGGAGTGGACGCGGCGTGGCGGCAAACACAGCGCGGAGCGGGATGGGGCCACCCGACGCGCAGCGGCGAGGTGGAGTGGGGTGGGCGCCCGACGTGGTGAAGCCGCGACGACCGAAGCGATTTCTATTGGTGGGGTTCTGTCGTGGAGTAGAGATGGAAGAGAGAGCATAAAGGGAAACAGGTCGATTGCAGTTGGGCCCGATCGCCGCGCAGGCCTAGGAACGGGTGTGTTCAGATGTACGCACACACCTGGACGGACGCTCTAATCCTAGCATTACTGTTTTATATAAACACGTATTAGAAATAAGAATCTAATCCTAATAGATCTCTCTGTAGCCTAAATAAAAATCCTATCCTGATAGAAGATAATACAAATCACGGAGGGTTTGTTGATTTAGGACCATTTTATTTTTTTCGCATTTTTTGTTTCGTTTTATCGTGACTAGTGCAAACTCCGATCCGTTGCAAACTGTTGTCTGTTCCATGTTTAATCGCTGCTCCGGATTTTCTTTTTCGTTCACGCTCCGAGTTGGTTTCCGTAGATTTCATTTTTTAGTTGATTGTGTTTCCCTTTGATTTTCTATTTCTTGTTTATTGTCCTCGAGATATTTTTAGATTTCACTTTTCATGTCCGTTTGGTCCGTCTATTTCTTCTTCAGTATATATATATATATATATATATATATATATATATATATATATATATATATATATATATATATATATATATATATATATATATATATATATATATAAAGAGGCAAAAAAATTCTATTTTTTCATCCACCTTCCCTTAACTTTGTGTGCAGTAGAGAGTTTTTTCCGTACCGCTTTTTTTACTCCCCAAACTGCACTCGCGCTCTCCATGTTTCAGATGTGACCTAAAATCATGACCCTTACTCATATGAGTTAGGGCAACTTGCATCTAGCAATTATGAATATAAAGTCTGATTCCAATATGTATTTGGCTTATATGAGTCACAACAACTGACTTATGATAATATGAAGTCTGATTCATATTAGTATTGAGTTTTGTTGCGACGCATCTTTGCTAGATAAACTAAAACTAGACATTGAAGTCATGTTTTTATTTATCAAAAAGAGGGATGGATTTTATTATTGTTGAACTGTGGCGGGCACCCCAAGTTTTAAACAAGTCCCTAGTCAAACATGATTTTACAATAACAAGCAAGAACATACACATAGGACTCCCGATACACCACTGACCCACCTCGTCGGAGAAAGAGAAACTCTATCCAGCTTCAAAATGTGGAGACAACGTCTCCTCCGAAGAAGACGCCCGAGTCATTGTTTAAGTGCCACATGAGACAACACCGCCAATGGAGACACATTAAATCCGTTAAACGTACATTGGCCATCGTCGTGCTGAAACTGGAGGAGGACAAATCTCGCAACATCACCTTCGCCGTCGATAGAGGAAATTGGACAACCCAAAATTGGGAAGTGCGCATACATCAAACCCCATAAATGAGCACCACGAAAGATAAATGTTCCGGTGTCGATGATGTACCAAACCATGACCCCGGGCATCCAAAATCCCGCATAAGACTCTAGCCAAAACACATACAAGCAGACTAAAATGACTCTTGATCAGACAGAGGAATAAAGTCTAGTAGTATCACCCTCGGGGAAGAACAAGAGGGACTAGTACCCATGCCAAAAAATCTACCATGGGGAAACTTAAACTAATCTAATATTCCCTCCATCCCAAATTATAAGACGTTTGACTTTTTTGACACCAAGTTTGACCACTCGTCTTATTCAAAAATTTGTGCAAAATATCAATTCTTTTATCGTGGCTTGGTATATTAATAAAAGTTCCTCAAGAATGACTTAAATTTGACTATGTTTGCACAAATTTTTTGAATAAGACGAATGGTCAAACTTGAAATTAAAAAAGTCAAACGTCTTATAATTTGGGACGGAGGGAGTACTAGCTAGTATTCACATATCTGATGTTGATTGATGGGTCAACTCCACTACCTGTGCCTATGAGGCAACCGGAGGCGAGGGGGACGATGATAGACACAGAGACGAAGTCTAGTCACCGCTCTCTATTGTTGCGTGAAGTCCTGGAAGAGGATGAGGGTAGGGAGATTAGATTTAGCTCTAGAAAATGGGGAAACATCTTGAAAATTAAAAAAAAATCTCAAAATAATTTAATTTATGTCTTAGTGTGTTTTAAAGATTTTACATAACAAAAATATGAGATACAACCAACAAGAATGCAATACTCATTTATGCAGAATGCATTCATGTTGGTTGTATCTCGTGTTTTTATTGCAGAAAGTTTTCAAAGTATGTTTAGACATCGATTGACGATCATAACCTTTTGCGAAATTTCATATATTTTTGAATATTTTCCCATTTATATAGACCTCAATCTAAATTTTGGAAGCTTTTTGCTATAATTTCAAGAGCTATAAATAATTTATTTTGGGTTTTTCATGCCCTAATCTAGCTTTATGATTTTTTTCTAAATTTTTAGAAATTTATAGATTTTCTTGATTTAAAAACCTTATAAGGCATTTCTATACCTAATACTAGAGAGGCAAAATTTCTGCCACCAAAATTTCCAACCTACTAATCCGCCTCTATCTCGTCATCGCCTCCTCTCTCTGCCTAGAAGAACGTCGTCTAATTCTGGTGACCAAAGAGCGAGAAGGAGTTGAAGGAGAAATTAGAAATAAATAACGGGGTTCCAAATGCAAAGATACCAGAGACGACAAAGAAATAGTGGAAGGGCTTGAACGGGTTTAGAAATAAATTTAAGGTTCCTAATGCAAAACTTCCCTTTTCTTTTTTTTCTTTTTTCGCTTGGGCCTGTTGTGGTGGGTCTCGGAGTCGGGCCCAGGCTGGGCAAGCTGCGCAGTGGTCTGGGCCAAAGCCCATGGCCTAGCCGCACAACCCTTTTCCTTTCTTTTTTGTTTTCTTTTCTTTTAAACCAGTTGAGAATTCTAAAAATCATACAAAATTATAGAAAAATAAAAAAATACCAAACTAGTTTTTTTACACTCGCTTTGACTAGGGCTACAAAGTAAACATATAATATCATATGCTTTAGTATAAAGATTTTGTTGTATCTATAGGTCTATGCTTTTATGTAATTAATTTTCTCAATTTTTCTCGCATTGCAGATCTACCTATACCTAATTATATGTATATTAAAGAACCAAAATTTAAACCTCTTTTTGGGGCCACCTTCCCCTAACTACCCGATAGCGTAGCTTCTTTCGTTCGAACTTATATAACACATGCTCATGCAAGTTAGAACAGCTCATATCTAGCGCGATACAGAGTTTGATTCCAAGATGTATTAGGTTGTGTATATGATGCAGACTTATGAGCCATGCTTATACGAGTTAGAACAACTCATGTCTAAAGACGATTAAGTTGAATGTGAGCCAATGATGTCAGATTAAACTTGGTCCGGGTAATTGGAGGGTCTGCCAGCGTAAACTTGGTCCGGGTAATTGGAGGGCCACCAGAGGCCAGATCCGGCCGTAGCCAGTGGCTACCTGGCACGGCTAGGGACAGCCCTGGGGAAGCAAGCACCGGCTAGGTGCAATTGCAACCCCCACCCTAACCCTAAATGGTGCGGACACATGTCGCCAATCAGCAGCTGGTGGCTAGTTGACGGTGGTCGTGCTTGACCTGAATCAATATAAGGAGTTAGGACAAAGAAAGTACACACATAACGAAAAAAAACCTGGAGAGAAGAGGAAACAACTTGCTACTGAATATGGAAAGTCAGTTGGAGAAGAATTTTAACAACTTCTTATCTGTAACTCGGTGAGTGTGAAAACTGTCTCTGCTCCTGCCACCGGCAACGCAGTAGATTATTCTCCCGTTGAAACGCATGGACATGTTTGCTAGGACTATCATAACTAATAAAATGATGAAACCGACTTGAAAACCAAATCGATCTAGGGAGATAATTTAAATGATTTTTGAGAGTTTAGGCAAAAAGATGTCCAGTTTTGAAGTTTGAGGACGAAAATCACATCATGGTAATAGTTCATAAAGGTAAAATGATTTTTTTTTTGTTTGCAAATTGTAGGATGCGTTAGTACGGGCCAGGCTGCTATTGGGTCTGCTGATAATTTTGCAGACCTCGTAGCTGGCCTCTGAATTTCTAAATTTGTGTCACGATTATTGGAGCCATGGGAGGGCTTGCTTGGTACCTTTGCTCAGTACTATCTAGCAAGGATTTGCAACATATAGAGTGTGTTCACTTCCCGTGCAAACCTAAAATATTTCCTCTTCCATCCATCCATCACATCGAATCTTTGAACGCATGCATGGAGCATTAAATATAGGTAAAAAAGATAACTAATTGCATAGTTTGTCTATAAATATCGAGACGAATCTTTTGAGCCTAGTTAGTCCATGATTGGACAAATTTTACCAAATAACAACGAAAGATGCTACAGTAAATTTTCACCTACTTTTCACCAACTGAACACACCCATAATTTGTTTGGTTAGTCGGCAAGGACACCTTGATTTCTGTGCTAGCAAGAATTTTCTTGCTGGTGTGAGAGAGCCAATTTGGCTCTCATGGATGGGCAAGTTTCTTGTTGTCTGTGCCAACTAAGCAAGGAGAGCTAGCAGAGCTACCAAGCAGCCCCTAAATTGCCAAACCACTCGGCCCGTCAAGCTGAAACGATCCTAGTACTGGCTGATGGCATCAAGCCTGAATGCCACCCAGGCCCCCATGTCGATTGTTTTTGTTCACGAGGAAACATGGGCTAGAGGATAGAAAGGCAGAAAGCTGTGCTCTGACACCGCTTTCCAATAGTGCGAAAGTGGTTTTCTCTGCTCTGATAACATTTTAAAAACGGAACACTGGTGACAACGATGTGCTACCTTCACGGGAGGTGACCTGCCCTGGTGCCCTGCACGAGTATTGTATTGCTCCAGAAAGAACACCTAGGTCCTCGCCTTGCATTTCTTTTTTATGCCTAGCTGAAGACTGCAGAGGCACCTCTCTGAAAGCCTGAAATGCTCCTCGTTCACTGATGTCAAGCTCTCTCACCGACAGAGGAGTATTCCTGCCCATCGAAGCTCCATTCCCTTCAGTTCAGTTCAGCTGAGCTGGTGCATGCGGCAGCGGCACATGCAATGCACAACGTGACCTCGACGGAATAGTTCACCCGTGGCGCGCCATTGGCTCGCCGTCGTTCTCCGATCCAGCATCAGATCTTCGCATGTTGACACGGGGTGGCGGCCGCTGGTTGGTACAAACGGTCACGGATGATTGGGCCTGTGAGAGGGACGCGAGCCGCCCGGCTCTTGGCAGCCACAAGAGTGCAGGTGGCACCGCCGGACTGGCCGGCCGCCGCTCTCGCGTATGCTCCAGGCCGGCAGGCTGCAGCAATCTGAAGGCCGCCGTTGCGCCAGGTGTCGCCTCTGCAGGATACGCATATTGCGCCCCCCGAGGCGAGGTCGCGAGGGGTAGTTCAGTTGCAGTTGCAGAGAAGGAAAAGAGATGGAAGAAAAGGGGAGAAGTCGGTTGAGTTCACTCTCATGACTGAGGGCGTGTTTAGTTTAGATGCTGTAAAGTTTTCGGAAGTACCGTAGCACATGTGTAACTATAGCAATTAGTATCCAATTATAGACTAATTAGGCTTAAAAGATTCGTCTTGTAAAATACATGCAAACTGTGCAATTAGTTATTTTTTTAATATATATTTCATGCTTCATGCATATGTCCACATATTAAGTTTTTGGGTGGGAACTAAAGAGAGCATGAATGATTGATGAGAAGAAATCTTGAGGAAGTGGCAGGCAGGCGAATGTTCTGCCCTGCTCTGCTTCGATGTCATCCTTGTCCTCATCGATCAGGGAAAGTTACCTGGCTGGACTGGCTGATTTCTCTCATCAGCAGCCAAAAAGCGAGATGATGCTAACTTGCCAAGGACAAATGGGCAGCGCCCGCGACTGTTTAATTTCGCTCATGTGGATGTACTTTGAGTCATTGAACAGAGAGGATGCAACGAGAAGAGAACAAAATCACAACTCACGAGGACAACTCATAAAACAAACCGAGGAACATTGTTCACGCAAAGTGCCCTGATTAATCTCCAATGATCGACCATACCAGTTCCATTTGCGGATACGCTAGACCTAATGTTCAAGGGGAGGGAGTTCGTGTGTGGTCCAGGGAAGGGACAGGATTAGGTTTATAACCCTTTACATAACGTCGTGCCACTGCCATGCTAGAAATCTCTCGAGTTTTCCTTCAGAAAGGGGCGAGGACGACGACAGCTAATGCCGTCACGCTCATACAGCTTGTACGTTGCAACTAATCGAGCCTGCGAGAAGAATCTCAATCTGTAGGTAGCGCTATAGGGCTCGCTGTCTGCCTGTGCGTGATGCTATGCAATGATTCGCTGTTCCTGTTTGTTATTATTGCCAATCAAGTCTCCCACCATCTCCATTGGCGGATAAGTACTACTCCGATTTTTATTTTCCATCAGAGGATAATGCAGCGAACTGTGTTTTAGTTCTTCTCATCTGAATAATAATGTGCATGCCATGTGTGCCTCATTTTTCCAACTGGCAATTGGCAGTTGGATTATGTATGTCGAGCAAGCATGGCAGCATGCTGACTTCAATTTAGAAACTTCTGATAAGTTTTTTTTTGTTTTAAAAAAAGAAACAAGAAGTCCCGATAGTCCCTTTGTCACACCCGGTTTTCTAAAGAACAAAACCAGGCTAATCATATGTGTGCCCAGGAAGTCCACACATATGCCAGAATGAAAAAGTATCAGAAACAATGTTATTATATAACGTATACATAGCTATATTAACACTTACATCAGAGTATCGCGGAACGGTGACTAAACTTCAGGCTCCATTCTTCTCAGGGACGGCTGACTGGGGGTAACATATGCCTAGCACTTCTACTAGTCTTCTGGAAACTCCACTATACCTTTGTCCTTCTTCCGAGTAGCATCTTACTACACACTGGAGTGTGGGAGAAATAGCAAGAGTGAGTCCATGTCGAACTCAACAAGTACAACACAGGGTTCATGAGGCACAAAAGGCTAGACACTGTTTGACTGCATTTAGCTTTTATTTATCATATATTTAGCAATTGTGTAGCATCAAGATAATTCAATCCCATTAATGAATCAATGATCAATTGTAATAAGGATAATGAATAGCATTAACATGAGCATAATAATAACAACAGTAATTAAGCATGATATAACAATGGTGATCATCTATCTGTAGATGTTCCAAGGCCGCTCGTATCCGTGAGCACGGCTAGTATACCAGTTTTTAACTCTGCGCAGAGGTGTACACTTTCACTGTGAGTCATGATTTCCAAATGCATGGGTTTGCAAGGCCCAGAACATTGAAAACCATATAAAGCCACTCAAAAGTTCGTCTAACAAGTTAGGGCCATTAGATTCACTCGGCAGGCAGATGTAGAACCCCCCTTCCCTGTGGCACAACAACCGCAGCCTATACACACTAGGCCAGGGGCTCGCACTACACCCAACGTGTCAAGCCATTCTTACGCCATTTAAGGTAACCACTAACAAGCTAGAAAAGGTCTCTTGAACAACTAAAGCCAGAGCCATATAGCCCTCACAGCTGTACTGTATATCCCGGATGATCACGTACAGATAAGTCCTTATGGAGAGAAACTAGAGCAACAATATAACCCCTTGCTCTAGCCCCCTTTTCAACAGTAATAAAATCATCATTAAAGGTTGATTGTTTAATCCATTAATCAAAATTACAAGATCATTGTTCATAATTAAGCGCTAGCAGTAGCTACCCAAATGCATAACCCATAGGTGACAAGGAAACAAGATATCAATAGCTAAGTTATAATCTCTATGGTTGTCAAGGAAGACACATGCATATGTATGCTAATTTCAGTGAATAGGACAACAAGGATAGTCCCATGTTATACTTGCCTTAAAGTTAGATCCTTCTTCAAGTACAAACCTTCAATTGACCACTTCTTGATCACCGCGTAAAGCTCACCGACTGGACATAATCGTAGAACACCACACAAACATCCATTCAATCATACACGAAACAAGCAATAGAACTAATTAGAACAATACACCAAAACAATAAAAAGATTTGAAAACTAGTCTACGCATTGCTACGGACACACAGACGTGAAAAGCATGCTAATTTGAGCTACGATGCAAAAGAGATGATTACCGAAAGATTATTCTAAAGAGAGAGAAATAAACTAGCTTCATTCACTTTTAATTATATAAAAGTTTTAATAGAATATTCTAGAGAAATATCATGTCAAGTCAATTTGTATTTTGAGTTAGAAAAACAAGATAAGTTAATTACATTTTAATTGTAAAGTAATTTAAACTGCAACTTAATTAGCTATATATATATATTTTTAATAAAGCACTATGCACAGCAGAGATGATATTTGAAGAGCTCCAGACCAAGACACGAATTGATGGTATTTTGGAATTACTACGCAAGATGATGCATACATGACATTAGCAAGTATTTAGCCAATTAAATAATATGGCATATACCATTATTATCATTGCGAGACTTGATCACGTTCATGTGCTGTGGGCACATGTTTAGCACGCTCAGCTTCAGCAGTATAGAAGTTTCACGGAGGTCACGACTTATGGAACTATGAAGGCAGAGGGCAGGTTCTGTAGATGTGCTCACCTTGAGTCGGCGAAGAACAGTGCTGACGTGCTCGATTTGGACAAAAAGACGGTGCTTCCAGTAGGACTCCACCGCCCTCCTGGCCATGTGGCGATGGCAGACACGGAAGTCATCACGGGCAGTAGATGAATTGCGAGCCCGGCAATATCAGCAAGAGCGGTGGCCAGCACAAGCTGGAATAGGAGCGTGGTGGCAACTGCACGAGATATGCTGCTCAGGTCGATGGCCACCAAGATAACCCAACAAGTTTGGAATCCTGGACAGAATAACGAGGACTCCGATAGATACTGCTGGTCCAGCTCAAAATAATACTCCTAATCGTCGTAGTACTGCTCACCGTCTGAGCAGCTGCAGATGAAGGATCTGTTGAACCCTTAGGTTCAGCCCAACTAACAGTCAATTGGCTCCCATCAACCTTGAAGCTTCGTGATGAAAGCTTCTGCCTGGCATATTCTGCACAGGCATGGTTATAATACTCAACAAAGAGGAAGCCACGGTTACGGTTCAGGTCATGCTGATCCTTAAACATCTCAATGTTGACGACACCTGGCCCCTTGGCCTTGATAATGTTGGTCAGCTCCTCCTCGCTCAGCCCCTTGGGCACATTCCCAATAAACAGCCTGTGCTTTGCCTGCGACAGAGAGCACCGCAATGTCCTCCCCTTGTACTCCCTGTCTTGAATATCCTCGATGGCACGCTGCGCCGCGTCCTTGTCGGTGAAGGTGACAAAGGCGAACCCCTTGCTCTCGTTGGCGTCCTTTTTGGTCAACCTCACCTCGTAGATTTCCCCCAACGGCTCGCACAGCTCACGGAGGTCGTCCTCCGTGGTGTCGCGGGGCAGGCCGCCAATGAAGACCTGTGAGCCATGGGGCGGCAGGGCGAGCAGTTCGTCCCACTTGCTTCTCTCCTCCTCGTCCTCGGCGGCAGAGCGACGGAGAACGGCAACAGCGGCAGCGGCGGCAACAGCGGCGGCGGCGGCAATAGCGGCGGCGGCGGCGGCAATAGCGGCGGCGGCGGCAATAGCGGCGGCGGCGACAACAGCGGCGGAAAACAGGGCTAGCAGGCAGGCCGGACATATATATAGGGAGGAAGACTCTCCACCTTCACGTCAACTAGCGATATGGTGCTAATTGACGTTGCACCCTCCATCTTTACTAATAGGCCTAATTAATTATTAAAGCCCATTAGTAAATAAATGAATGGACATTTAGGATTATGGCACACAAGCTTTGGTGGAAAATGAGACATTTATTATTTTCGGAATTAATTAATTTCGTGGATAAAATAATTCTAGAAAAGTCCAGAATTATTATTTAAGCCGCGAAAAATACTCCGAAAACTCTGAAAATTCGAGGGAATTTTTTAGAGACATTATGGAACATGAGGAACCCAAATAAAATATTTGGAGCTTATGAAAAGATGGATGAAGAGATCAAGGAAAAAGATTAAGCTCACGGAAATTGGAATTTTGGATCCAGAAAATACCAAAAAGTTTTCCGATGAGAAGTAAACGTCGTCCTACGGTATTTTGAAAATAATAGCACTCACCAACACCAAAGACAAGCATCACACAAACACCACATTATCAAATTAATATGAAAAAGTTTAAAACCACAATTTTCTATATTTAATTAGCAACAACTTAACTTATCTAATAAATTTATTCAGATATTGAAATAATTTATTTTATTTAGCGTTTTTCCCCGCACAACCCAAAATAGAAAATTTTGGGTGTGACAATTCTACCCCACTTAACAGGAATCTCGTCCCGAGATTCGGAGAGACTAGGGAGAAAGATAAAGTTGATTTTGCAAATCTTCACGCTTCTTTGATCAACTCTTATCCAATGATAATGCCACAAGCTCATAACCAACTTTGTAAAGGTATCCTTTAGGCACTTACGATCCTTGTAGATGATTCCAACAGGTTACCCACTCTGAGAAAAGATACTTGCGCTCGATAATGACTTTGCAACCATGTAGATAGCTGATATTTCCAGGTGACGAAACAGAACATATAAACCTCCATCTTGTATCGTCTTTAGTTCGACAAACCCCCTTAAGAAGAGATCAGCTAGAGAACACCAATGGATAACTTGCATTTGTTTCTGAGTGATAACTACCATCATGTCCTTATATCATCTCAAAGAGATTCATGAGCATATCCAAGATCAAGTAACCTACACTTCCTCGCGAGCTGAAAAATGGCAGTACTGAAATACAGTTATAACTTAAGTTCTACGAATCCAATGATGTTGTAGCTTATACCGTTGGAAAGCTTATCAAATTTACTACAACTTTCTTATAGAACACTTCTCCAGATTCTGCAGTTAAGGTAGTCGAAAACTGTGCACAACAGAAACTATTCCAGGTTGCTGACAACACAGATGCGTCGCCTTGTGATTTTCATAACTCCCAAACCATAATAGCTATCAGGGCGGTTCTTACCGTCAGAGAAAGATATTGAAGTCTACTATTGTCCAGAATTTATCCATGATTTTTGGGCGTCCAAAAATAGAGATATAAGCTAAAGAAGACAGACTGTTCTAAAAAGACAGGATAAGGTAGAAACAAGATTCAGAGAGACTAGAGAGATCGATGACACTAATCTTCAAGTCTTCATGTTTCTTTGATTTGCGTTGATGAGATATAAGACATGGATTGAGGATAGCCAAAAGATGACAAGAAAGATAAAGTTTGATCTTCAGTTCTTCGTACCTCATCGTTTGAGATTGTTGATGGTAGCGGACACTACCCCACTTAACAAAGATTTTGTTCCACCTAGCAATGTCATTGAAGGCAACACTTTGCAATTCATAAAAATCTTGATCAGGATCAAACTGATGATGATACCACAGGTTCAAAACCAACATAGCGAAGATATCCCTCAGATTCTTGTGATCCACGTAGATGTCGCTCTTATAATCCCAATAAATGCCACACTTACAGCCTTAAGAGCTTTCCACATTCAACTCTCTTGAGCTCTTCTTCATAGTACCTCCACTAGAGAATACCTATCCAAGTAGAAAACTCACTTCACTTAAAACTTACTAAACATACTTGATATGGGGGTGATGTCATCTAAGTTTTCATGAAACTAACTATAGACTTCCAACATCTCCTTCCTATGTCGTCCATGCTATCTTGTATAGAGTATGTTGAATTGAATGTTTTTTTTTGACAACATTAATATGAACCTACGTGTGTCGGTGTGAATTATGTTGAATTGAATGTTGAACTCCTAACTAATGATAGCTTGAAGTGATGACCAGTCCTGACGAATACCCGAGCTTCTTGTAGATGATCCAACAAAGCACTGATCCCAAGCAAACAACACTAGCACATGAGTAGACTTCCAATCATAGAGATAACCACTTCTTCCAAGTGAAGCACTAGGACATACGAAACCTTCATCTTGCAACACTCACAACTTTGCTACCCCTTAAGAAAAAGAAACTAGGGGACACCAAAGTAACTTGCATCTCCTTTGATACTAGATAACCATAATCATCTCTAATGTAAGATTCCAAGGCAAATCAAGGAGATTCAAAGATATCCAATGATATATTCACTTATACAAGATAAGGAAGTAATGCAGAAAATTTCTAGGCGAATTTTAATTTTGACAGTTCAGTAAATCTGGCATATCTCGAGATACAGACATCCGATTAAGGTGATCTTTATATGGTTGGAAAGCTTACGAAATTATCTACGACTTTTATTCACAACACTTTTCCAGATTCTATCAATAAGTTAGTCAAAAACTGAACTTAACCGAAACTGTTTCAGGATTCCAGACTGCGCAGTGACCCCAACTTAGAACAGGTATATCTCTTAGCTCATAATAGATAATAAGGTAAGTCCAGTGGGTTTGGAAAGATACAGAAGTCTAGTTATTCCCAGTAAAATTTCATAAATTTCTCATGTCCATATCTTGAGATATAACAGAAACATTGCAGACTGCTATAGAAATCAGCATGCGGAGTATTACGTAAAACCTACCCCACTTAACATGGATCGAGCTACCCCTCAAGACGAAACCTTCCGGGCCACTTTCAAAACACGAGAACAAGGACAACACACAAGCAACACATCAAGCAAAACAAGCACACATCACATCATCGGTATTACACGTGCTTCTTCAACAATGGTGGTCATCCTAAGGGAAAAGTATGGATGATGAAAGGCCATCGAATCTTTGAACCAGGTAAGATCAGAAAAACCTTTAGTAAAAACAACATAAAGTAAAATCCAAGGGAGTAAGAAATAATAGCTCAAAGGAAGCTATTAAGGAAGGGATACAACAGGACAAGGAAGAGGAAATAGTCAAATCAATGAATCAAGGGATCACAAAATAGTTTTATAGTAAAATAAGTTTTAGAATACGTCCAGTGCTACTTGGCATACGTCCTACAGTCAACACCGCTCTGATACCACTCTGTCACACCCGGTTTTCTAAAGAACAAAACCAGGCTAATCATATGTGTGCCCAGGAAGTCCACACATATGCCAGAATGAAAAAGTATCAGAAACAATGTTATTATATAACGTATACATAGCTATATTAACACTTACATCAGAGTATCGCGGAACGGTGACTAAACTTCAGGCTCCATTCTTCTCAGGGACGGCTGACTGGGGGTAACATATGCCTAGCACTTCTACTAGTCTTCTGGAAACTCCACTATACCTTTGTCCTTCTTCCGAGTAGCATCTTACTACACACTGGAGTGTGGGGGAAATAGCAAGAGTGAGTCCATGTCGAACTCAACAAGTACAACACAGGGTTCATGAGGCACAAAAGGCTAGACACTGTTTGACTGCATTTAGCTTTTATTTATCATATATTTAGCAATTGTGTAGCATCAAGGTAATTCAATCCCATTAATGAATCAATGATCAATTGTAATAAGGATAATGAATAGCATTAACATGAGCATAATAATAACAACAGTAATTAAGCATGATATAACAATGGTGATCATCTATCTGTAGATGTTCCAAGGCCGCTCGTATCCGTGAGCACGGCTAGTATACCAGTTTTTAACTCTGCGCAGAGGTGTACACTTTCACTGTGAGTCATGATTTCCAAATGCATGGGTTTGCAAGGCCCAGAACATTGAAAACCATATAAAGCCACTCAAAAGTTCGTCTAACAAGTTAGGGCCATTAGATTCACTCGGCAGGCAGATGTAGAACCCCCCTTCCCTGTGGCACAACAACCGCAGCCTATACACACTAGGCCAGGGGCTCGCACTACACCCAACGTGTCAAGCCATTCTTACGCCATTTAAGGTAACCACTAACAAGCTAGAAAAGATCTCTTGAACAACTAAAGCCAGAGCCATATAGCCCTCACAGCTGTACTGTATATCCCGGATGATCACGTACAGATAAGTCCTTATGGAGAGAAACTAGAGCAACAATATAACCCCTTACTCTAGCCCCTTTTCAACAGTAATAAAATCATCATTAAAGGTTGATTGCTTAATCCATTAATCAAAATTACAAGATCATTGTTCATAATTAAGCGCTAGCAGTAGCTACCCAAATGCATAACCCATAGGTGACAAGGAAACAAGATATCAATAGCTAAGTTATAATCTCTATGGTTGTCAAGGAAGACACATGCATATGTATGCTAATTTCAGTGAATAGGACAACAAGGATAGTCCCATGTTATACTTGCCTTAAAGTTAGATCCTTCTTCAAGTACAAACCTTCAATTGACCACTTCTTGATCACCGCGTAAAGCTCACCGACTGGACATAATCGTAGAACACCACACAAACATCCATTCAATCATACACGAAACAAGCAATAGAACTAATTAGAACAATACACCAAAACAATAAAAAGATTTGAAAACTAGTCTACGCATTGCTACGGACACACAGACGTGAAAAGCATGCTAATTTGAGCTACGATGCAAAAGAGATGATTACCGAAAGATTATTCTAAAGAGAGAGAAATAAACTAGCTTCATTCACTTTTAATTATATAAAAGTTTTAATAGAATATTCTAGAGAAATATCATGTCAAGTCAATTTGTATTTTGAGTTAGAAAAACAAGATAAGTTAATTACATTTTAATTGTAAAGTAATTTAAACTGCAACTTAATTAGCTATATATATATATTTTTAATAAAGCACTATGCACAGCAGAGATGATATTTGAAGAGCTCCAGACCAAGACACGAATTGATGGTATTTTGGAATTACTACGCAAGATGATGCATACATGACATTAGCAAGTATTTAGCCAATTAAATAATATGGCATATACCATTATTATCATTGCGAGACTTGATCACGTTCATGTGCTGTGGGCACATGTTTAGCACGCTCAGCTTCAGCAGTATAGAAGTTTCACGGAGGTCACGACTTATGGAACTATGAAGGCAGAGGGCAGGTTCTGTAGATGTGCTCACCTTGAGTCGGCGAAGAACAGTGCTGACGTGCTCGATTTGGACAAAAAGACGGTGCTTCCAGTAGGACTCCACCGCCCTCCTGGCCATGTGGCGATGGCAGACACGGAAGTCATCACGGGCAGTAGATGAATTGCGAGCCCGGCAATATCAGCAAGAGCGGTGGCCAGCACAAGCTGGAATAGGAGCGTGGTGGCAACTGCACGAGATATGCTGCTCAGGTCGATGGCCACCAAGATAACCCAACAAGTTTGGAATCCTGGACAGAATAACGAGGACTCCGATAGATACTGCTGGTCCGGCTCAAAATAATACTCCTAATCGTCGTAGTACTGCTCACCGTCTGAGCAGCTGCAGATGAAGGATCTGTTGAACCCTTAGGTTCAGCCCAACTAACAGTCAATTGGCTCCCATCAACCTTGAAGCTTCGTGATGAAAGCTTCTGCCTGGCATATTCTGCACAGGCATGGTTATAATACTCAACAAAGAGGAAGCCACGGTTACGGTTCAGGTCATGCTGATCCTTAAACATCTCAATGTTGACGACACCTGGCCCCTTGGCCTTGATAATGTTGGTCAGCTCCTCCTCGCTCAGCCCCTTGGGCACATTCCCAATAAACAGCCTGTGCTTTGCCTGCGACAGAGAGCACCGCAATGTCCTCCCCTTGTACTCCCTGTCTTGAATATCCTCGATGGCACGCTGCGCCGCGTCCTTGTCGGTGAAGGTGACAAAGGCGAACCCCTTGCTCTCGTTGGCGTCCTTTTTGGTCAACCTCACCTCGTAGATTTCCCCCAACGGCTCGCACAGCTCACGGAGGTCGTCCTCCGTGGTGTCGCGGGGCAGGCCGCCAATGAAGACCTGTGAGCCATGGGGCGGCAGGGCGAGCAGTTCGTCCCACTTGCTTCTCTCCTCCTCGTCCTCGGCGGCAGAGCGACGGAGAACGGCAACAGCGGCGGCGGCGGCAATAGCGGCGGCGGCGGCGGCAATAGCGGCGGCGGCGACAACAGCGGCGGAAAACAGGGCTAGCAGGCAGGCCGGACATATATATAGGGAGGAAGACTCTCCACCTTCACGTCAACTAGCGATATGGTGCTAATTGACGTTGCACCCTCCATCTTTACTAATAGGCCTAATTAATTATTAAAGCCCATTAGTAAATAAATGAATGGACATTTAGGATTATGGCGCACAAGCTTTGGTGGAAAATGAGACATTTATTATTTTCGGAATTAATTAATTTCGTGGATAAAATAATTCTAGAAAAGTCCAGAATTATTATTTAAGCCGCGAAAAATACTCCGAAAATTCCGAAAATTCGAGGGAATTTTCTAGAGACATTATGGAACATGAGGAACCCAAATAAAATATTTGGAGCTTATGAAAAGATGGATGAAGAGATCAAGGAAAAAGATTAAGCTCACGGAAATTGGAATTTTGGATCCAGAAAATACCAAAAAGTTTTCCGATGAGAAGTAAACGTCGTCCTACGGTATTTTGAAAATAATAGCACTCACCAACACCAAAGACAAGCATCACACAAACACCACATTATCAAATTAATATGAAAAAGTTTAAAACCACAATTTTCTATATTTAATTAGCAACAACTTAACTTATCTAATAAATTTATTCAGATATTGAAATAATTTATTTTATTTAGCGTTTTTCCCCGCACAACCCAAAATAGAAAATTTTGGGTGTGACACCCTTACGACGAGACAGCCATGCTGACAGCGCATGCGTCGCTATTCCACTCCACAGCATGCACTCTTCCATATTCTTTGGTTGTTTATTTGTTTCTAGCCTGCACATATGCTTGTGGTCATTGTTCAGTGTTCGCTACTTCACAGTACTTATGGCTTGCTTGCACGGTTTCATGCTAAGCTCGTTCACTTTCCATGCAAACCCAAAATATTTTCTCTTCCACCCATCACATCAAATATTTGGACGCATACATGAAGTATTAAATATAGATAAAAAAATAACTAATTGCTAAGTTTGTCTGGTCTTTGCGAGACGAATCTTTTGAGCCTAGTTACTTCATGGTTGGATAATATTTGTCAAATAAAAATGAAAGGTGCTATAGTAACTTTTCACCCACTTTTCACCAACTAAACACACCCTAAATTCTTTGATCTCTGACAAGTTCCTAGCCACAGCATACACGGTCATGTACCGCCACGCAACTGAAGACGATGGACCAGTAATTGGAAGCACCGTACCAGAGGTTTTGTGCTTTCAGATGTACTACGTCAGGATCTCAAATTCTCAATTCGCTTGTTAATCTTCTTTCAGAACGTACGTACAGTACGTAAGCACACAAAAGCCATATAGAATAAGTAAGTGAATAGCCCCTCCGATTAATCACTGGCCACCAGTTCGCGACTCTGGCTGACATAATGATGAGGGTTTAGTCGGTTTTGGGCGGCAAATTATATAAAAAAAACTCAAACCAGAAACTACTAAACCCTTATCCCTGACTAAATTAGTGTAATCAAGCGGTCGCTAAGCAAACCATCATCGAGGTGATGAGCTCGTCCTCTCCCCTGCACGAGGCGTCCTCCTCCTCCGGCGCCCCATATATACCTCGGCTCTCCCGTCTCCGGCCTCACACACCACACAGCAAGCACAAAGCGCAGAGATAGCTAAGCTACTAGCCAGAGAGCAGCAGCTGCTGGTCTGACTCTGACATGGCGGAGGACATCGAAGCATCGGGGCCCGAGGCCGGCGAGTTCTCGGCCAAGGACTACACCGACCCTCCGCCGGCGCCGCTGATCGACGCGGAGGAGCTCACCCAGTGGTCCCTGTACCGCGCGGTCATCGCCGAGTTCATCGCCACGCTGCTCTTCCTCTATATCACCGTGGCCACCGTCATCGGGTACAAGCACCAGACGGACGCGGCGGCGTCGGGCCCCGACGCGGCGTGCGGCGGCGTCGGCATCCTCGGCATCGCGTGGGCCTTCGGCGGCATGATTTTCATCCTCGTCTACTGCACCGCCGGCATCTCAGGTCCGGCCGCCACCCTTGCATGCAGCATATGCGCGTGCAGCTCTTTTACTGCATTGAATCGTGTGCTGACATGTACTCCCTCCGTCCCATTGAAAGTGTCGTTGGAAAAGCGTGCCCCCCTCACAAACACGCTTCCCGGGCGACACTTTCAATGGGACGGAGGGAGTAGATGTCTGTATACGCATGCAGGTGGGCACATCAACCCGGCCGTGACCTTCGGCCTGTTCCTGGCGAGGAAGGTGTCCCTGGTCCGCGCGCTGCTCTACATCATCGCGCAGTGCCTGGGCGCCATCTGCGGCGTGGGGCTCGTCAAGGGCTTCCAGAGCGCCTACTACGTGCGCTACGGCGGCGGCGCCAACGGGCTCAGCGACGGCTACTCCAAGGGCACCGGCCTCGCCGCCGAGATCATCGGCACCTTCGTGCTCGTCTACACCGTCTTCTCCGCCACCGACCCCAAGCGCAATGCCCGTGACTCCCACGTCCCGGTGAGTACATATATACACAGTTAACTCAATTCTGGTACACTGCTCATATATATGAACACAATATACAGTAGAACAATTGTGAACTGTTACGTACTGTTAGTGGGTTTTACTAACTGCTAGTGGCAATATATACGAAGTACTCAATCGATGCTAAAGACTATACTGTAGAGTTTGTGCATACTGCCAAAGGCAGAAACGGATTTTAAATAGGGCCTGCAGAAAGTGTACGTATTGAGAAAGGACATGAGCTGACCTGCAGTAGTCCTTTTGACGTGTAGAAATTCAGACTTTAGTCCTCTTGGCTTTCCCAAAATGAAAAAAAAAGTCAGGTTTATTAGCTTGCGGGTATATTAGCAAACTTCATAGTAAAAAGCCATCATCAGAAGGAAAACATAATTTAAGTATATATATATGTCCAACGGGACAACGAGTTCCCTGGCTTTAGTTTGGTGCTAGCTAGAGTGCAGACTCCAGTTAACAGTAAAAATTAGAGCGCAAATCACTTCAGCGCGCGAAGTGTTTACATCAACACAAAAACCTTTATGCCATAACTTGTAACCAAGTTGGGTAGGGCAGGTAAATTAAGCATGCAACATAAAAGTAACATCCTAACAAATAAATCGTCCCACTTTCTGAACATCTAGGTAGAGTCTGAATTTTTACTGCTTAGTTCATATATTGAATGTACCAAGGACCATATGGCAATTAAGACAGAATAGCTCATGAGCCCGACAAATCAAGTATTTTCATGCCACAAATATGATGCAACACAATTAGACATTCCACCTAGGGCACGTAATACAGCAATGGTCCCAAATCCCAGCTGTGCAGAGCTCTCAAAATCAGGCGCATGTGAAGATGCATCCATGAATTGGCAGTTTGGCACTGCATATACCAATAGATAGGAAGATTCTCTTGTGCTTGTGCGTAGGCAATAGTGTCTTCAGTTTTTTTTTTTAGAGAAAGGGGTCGCTACTCCCCTGACCTTTAAGAAGACTTAAATCGCGCGGGGCCTCGGGTTCGAACCCGGGCGGCCGGCCTCACACCTGGAGTACCTGACCAAACGAGCTATGTCTTCAGTTGTCCCCGTCTTAATCGCTGTGCAGCTCACTACAGCGAACGTGAGGTGGCCATCGAATTGCAAATGATTGGACTGCTTCATGAGGATAATACGTAGTACGTGTTAGGGATAGGAGCAAGGTGCAAAATTACAAGAGAAACTTCTGGTCATTTTGCCTTCAGATTTGGTGATACATCCCTTTCTACTTTCTACAGTAGCTACTAGGAGCCTGCGCTAGAACCACACGCGGCGATTTCAAAGTCCTGTGCTATTTTTTTTCTGGGACACATTTAAAAGGATACCCGTTTTGTCAGTAGCAGTTCGGATGATGATGTTGTGGATCATTAGGGAAATTGCGATGATGTAATTGATCGGCGAGCTAATATACGGAGCACTAACTATGGTTTTTTTTCCTTGGATCTATATATGTGCAGGTGTTGGCTCCTCTCCCAATTGGGTTCGCCGTGTTCATGGTGCACCTGGCCACCATCCCCATCACCGGCACCGGCATCAACCCGGCGAGGAGCCTGGGAGCCGCGGTCATCTACAACAACGACAAGGCCTGGGACGACCAAGTACGTACACCTATCAGTACCACTAAGATTTTCACGATATGCAGAAAGCCTACTTAAGTTTTCTCATGCTCAATTGCTAGTTGGCAATAAAACATGAATGCTTTCTTTAGTTAATGCGAACCAACGGCTAAGGATAAGCTATCTCTAACCTTACGATCATCACTAATCTATCACAATGTATGTATACTACTATTATTCCATTATTTAGTACAGCTGTTTATTTAGTCTTATGCATGACACATAAGCACCCCTTTATCGCAATATACTACCTCATCCCTTGCCACACCCTCCTATGTCTGTTTAGAACTATTATACCTTACGGACACCTAAAAGATGCCCACATCTATTTGGAACTAATATAGCCCTGTTGTTGCACAGCTGTTGGCTTGGTCAAGCATTTGACTATGCTTCCCAGTTCCCACAACAATAATCAATCAAATCTTAATTTACAAGATAATACTGAAGCAAGAAAAACAATGCTTAGGATATCTTACATTATACTATAGCTAGTACGTACATACACCATAGGTGTAGTTTATGTTAGCTCCTCCACCGCTCACTGTCGATCGTGTTTGTGTATTTGTGCAGTGGATCTTCTGGGTGGGTCCACTGATCGGAGCCGCCATCGCCGCCGCCTACCACCAGTACGTGCTGAGGGCCAGCGCCACCAAGCTCGGGTCGTCCTACCGGAGCAACGCCTAAGTCCGGCCGCCGGACGCGCCCCAGGAGCTGGGCACCCAACAAGTGTAGATACGCGCACAGCCGACGCCCGACTCCAATCCCTCCAGTACATGACGCCCTGTTCCTCCACATCTGCCAGTCTCTCCGTACGTTAGTAGTTGTGTCAAGCACGTGCCC
The DNA here is from genome assembly GCA_038087645.1 of Saccharum hybrid cultivar R570. Taxonomy (NCBI): domain Eukaryota; kingdom Viridiplantae; phylum Streptophyta; class Magnoliopsida; order Poales; family Poaceae; genus Saccharum; species Saccharum hybrid cultivar. The sequence goes on from JAQSUU010000198.1 coordinate 9,137,437, forward strand.
GGGTCTCCGCGCTTTGTTTGCTGTTTTCTTTTTTTTTCCAAAAAAAAGTGTGATATATCTTTGCTTTCTGTATATGTATGTATGAATGCATTCTGTAAGGAGAATTTGGAAGCCAATTATGTGAGTTTTTATTTATCACAATATATTAAGTATCACTTCATGCCTATAGGGTTTTTTTTAGAAACTATACAGTTTTTATACTATCTTTTAAAGACCAGTAGCCCGTTTGTTTCACTGAAAAGTCATTGCTAAAAGTGTTGTTCGCTGATTTATTATGAGAGAAAATTACTATTTCGGCTAAAAAACCAGTTGAAAAGTACGGATTATAAGACACGGCCGAAATCTGCACCATAGACGCTGGTTTCTTACTTGGCCACGTTATCCGAAGAACCTCAACCGTCATATGGATCGGACAGACCAACTAGCATTTCTAGAGTTTTCCTCTCGAGCGCACTGAAATGCCGCCTTCCAGTCCTCGCCGTAGGTCCCGCGTCCCGGGGGAATTTTACATTTTTACCATTATAACGAATGACGCTCATCAGATTGTCATCTTTAGAATGCCACTTACATTTTTAGCAGATGAGAGAAGTTTGAGTTCTGTGTTTACCACATTTGCGCATATGGCGAGCCACGGCAGCTGGACACGCTGGCGCCCAGTCAGCAGGCGCAGGTCAAAAGACATCGGTGCCCCTGGCTGTTTTGTCCATAAAGTCGTGCCCGGCCCGACCTAGCACTCAGTTCGTCCCCCCACCTTTCCAGCCGCCGCCGCATTCTTCCCCGCCCGCCTCCGCCTCCGCCTCCTGCTGGCCTCCCGCCGTCCCTGCGCCAGGTTTGGTGGCCGTCGTTTGGGGCTTCCGCGACGGATCTAAGGTATGTAGCCCTACTACCCCCCTCTTTGGCACTCAGATCCGTTTTTCATTAGGGTTAGTGTTAGGGTTAGGGTTCATGGACGCTGAGATTGTCTTCGTCGGTTGATTGTTTCGTAGGCTTGTGATGTAGTGGGAGCGGTGGTGTGAACCCGTGTCATGATGGATAGCAGTGACTGCCCTCCTTGGTAAGTGCCTAATGAACCGAGCCGATGACATGAATTGGATGAGTTCGGTAGCGTCTAATTTCCTATTGCTTTGATTGTTTACCATGATGCTAGGATTGATCCTGGCAATGCGTTTAGACTAGTCGTTAAGGTTGGTAAATACGTTGCCGAAGATGAGTATGGGCGGGTTGGCATGGCAGAGCAGCAGCATGTCTTATGGTTCGATAGAAACAATCACTACTCTATGGCCCAATTCACTGAGGATTTAGCAGCAAAGGTAATCTGGGGTCATCTCAAACACTTGCAGTGTGGGTTCTTGACCAAGATACTGGGTCTGAGTGGAAGATTAGGAGGGAGGAGCACTTTCAACAGATGATCAGTGACAGATGGGATCAGAGGTTGGCTATTATCGCAGTGGATGTTGTGAGGAAGGATGCTTGTAATGCAAATGAAAGTTCTGGTGCAGCTACAGGCAGATGTGTCTTTGGTGTGACCAGTGGGCCAAATGGAGGCCCAAGTGCTGTGGTTGATGATGTTGAAGGTTGTGGTGATACATGCAGTTCACCAGAACAAACACCTACTGATTTGCCTCTAGCAGTTGACTGGGACAGTCTAACAATTCTAGTACAGGTTGATGATGATGGAACAGCAAAGGAAGTTGTTGATGAGGACAAGGTTTATGAGGCAATGAGATTCAAAGAATCAGAAGCAACACACAAGGTGCCTATCACAGCTATGACAGCAAAGATGCAGGCTGATATGGGTGAAGCAGCTGTTAATGTGGATGACATAGTAGATGAAGAACCACTGCATGAATGGGATAGGGATAATCCTGATATGAGTGTTGGCACATTGTATCCTAGCATGAAGGAGTTTAGGCTAGCTGTTAGGCAGCATGCTATAGTAAATGAATTTGAGTATGATATTGAGCATTCTGACAAGCAAAGGTACAGGGCTAATTGTTCTGTTCTTGGCTGTCCATGGATTCTTAGAGCTAGAACTCAACATGATGGCAGTGTCAGGGTACTTTTTTTATAGTTCAATAACATCTTTACAGTTCGGTTTTGGTGAAAGTTGTTGTTTTGAACTCATTTTTTTTGTTTCTTTATGCAGATACAAATCAACGAGGAAGAACATAAATGTGCATCTACACAAAGGGTTGTCAGTAGGATGGCAAATATTGGATGGGTGGCAGAGAGAGCAATCCCACTCCTCAAGAAGGACCCTTCCATGGGGGCAAAAGCACTCCAAGAAGAGCTGAATTACAAGTACAAGGTTGATATCCCATATCAAACAGTGTACAATGGGAGGGCCAGAGCAGCTGACAAGTTATTTGGTAAGTGGGATGACTCATTTGATTGGTTGTATAGGTTTAAGGCTGAGATTGAGTTGAGATCCCCTGGGAGTGTTGTAGAGATAGATATTGTGACTGATCCTAAAGATGGCTGCATTAGGTTTAGCAGATTCTTCTGTTCATTCAAAGCTAGCATAGATGGATTTTTGAATGGCTGCAGGCCTTATCTCAGTGTAGATTCCACGACACTCAATGGGATGTGGAATGGCCACATGCCTGCAGCCTTAGGTCTGGATGGCTACAATTGGATGTTTCCTGTGGCTTTTGGTTTGTTTGGCTCAGAGACAAAGAAAAACTAGGTCTGGTTTATGGAACAGCTTAGGAAGGCCATTGGCCCCATGGATAAGCTGGCTATCTGCACTGATGCATGTAAAGGGTTGGAGTCGGCTGTCAGAATAGTGTTTCCCCAGGCAGAGAAGAGAGAGTGCTTCAGGCACTTAATGGAGAACATGAAGAAATATTATAGTGGTGATGTGTATGGCAAAAACATGTGGCCTGCTGCTAGAGCCTATTCAGCACACAAATTCAAGTATTTCTTTGATAAAGTCTTGCAAGCTAGTCCACATGTGCAGGCATGGTTGAATGAACATCATCCTTTCCTGTGGGCTAGAAGTAAATTCTCAAATGCCATCAAGTGTGATTATATCAACAACAATTTAGCAGAATGTTGGAATGCTTGGATCAAAGAGCACAAAGACCTACCTGTGCATTGCATGGCAGATGCAATTAGAGAGAAGATCATGGTCTTGTTTGCCAAAAGGAGGAAGATTTCAAGGGCACTGTCACCTAGTGTACTGCATGGGATCATCCATCAACTAAATGCAACATCAAGGGGACTAGGACACCTAAACATTTGCAAGGGCCACCCAAATCAAGCTGAGGTGACATAAATCTATAAGGATGAAGAAGTGAGAAGACATGTGGTGTATCTAAACCAGAAAGCTTGCACATGTAGGCAGTGGCAGATAACTGGTCAACCATGTCCACATGCCTTGGCTGTGATTACCAGCAACAGGAACCCAGACATAGGGCAATTTATGGACCAGTACTACTCAGTTCAGAAGTTCCAAGCATCATATGATGGCATAATTCCAAACATCACAGATAGGAGCCAGTGGTCTGAGGTGAACAAAGGCTTCAAACTGTTCCCTCCATGCCAGAAGAAGAGAGAACAAGGCAGGCTAAGGAAAAACAGGATCAAGTCTGCAAGTGAGACAGGTGGTAAGGCAACAAGGCAGGTCAAGTGTCCCAACTGCAAAGAGTATGGTCATAGGGTTGGTAGCTGGAAATGTTCACTCACTGGCACTAAGAAAAGGTGAAGTCTGAACTCTTTTTCATTTTTTATTTCATTTCTTTTCCATTACAAGTATGAATCTGATCCTATCACTATTGCAGAAAGAGGACAAAGAAGACCACATTAAAGGTTGGTAGGAAGAAAGTCAAGAAAGGTGCTTCTACTGATGAAGCTACAACTCCAAGAACCAGAGCAGCAGTAGCAAGGGAAGCAACAGCAAAGGCTAAGAAAGAAGCACTGGAAGCAGAAATGAAGGCAGCAGCAGCAAGGGAAGCAGCTATTGCAGCAGCAAGGGAAGAAGCATTTGCTGCAAGGCATGAATTTTCGCCAACACAGGCACATGAGGAAGTTATGGATGCAATGACTTTAGAAGTAGTAGCACCAGAAGCACCTAATCAGATAACACCAGCTAGGAGGTACTGTGCATGTTTCACTTGAGTCCTTTGGAATGCATGTCATCAATAAAATTTTGTTTTGCACAGGTCATTATTTGCTGAAGATGCCCTGGAGGTTGAAGATCAGCCAGCTAGGAAGATGACCCCGAGGAAGAAGCAATTGGCAACTAAGGTGAAGAAGACGCCACAGAAGAAAAGAGGTGGCAAGAAAACCTGAGCAGCCTGTCTGCAATGGCCAAAGTCTGCATGGCCAAAAAACTCTTTTGCATGACCTAATTATGTAATGTTATGGCCAAAACAATCTTTTGCATGGCTTGTTATGTAATGATGGGTACAAAACTTGTCTGTAATGGTCCAAGTATGCCCAGAATCTGGTAATGGGTGAAACACTATATATGCCCAGAATATGGTAATGGGTGAAACACAAGTTGCCATGACATGTTCTGTGTAATGGGTGAAACACTATATATGCCCAGAATTTGGCAGCTACTGTTATGGATTTCAAGTTGCTATGTCCTTATTTTGCCACATTCAAATTATCCATTGCCAGAATGCGCCATATATTGACATGTACCTATCGACAATTCCCAGAATCATTGCACCAAATGGTTCATTCCAACAGCTGCAACAGTGAAAGAACACAATACTAACACAAATTCATTGGAAATGGTTCTTACATCTTGTTCATTTCGGCTACTACAAACACAATACTATCTGACTGATCTCACAACCACTATTACCAGCACATTGCAAATGGTTCAAGCCATTACAATTGATCTCACTACCATCACTAACACAAAAATACCAAAAACAACAAGGAAGCAGTTCATTTTCCATGTCAGGTTCACCAATTTCTTCTCTAGCTCATTGCGCTCCTCATCCTGGACGTTGCCATCAGATCCTACTTCCTCTTCGTCGATCTGCTGTGACTTGATCACGACGACCTTCTTACGAATCAACTCATCCAGGTACTCCTTTTGGAAACGGTAGAACCCACATAACTTCGGATTCTGCAAACACCAACACTAATCAACTGTGAAACCCTTGATGGCCAAACAAAGAAATGGGAGAGGGATGGAGACAGAGCAACTGACCCCATTCCTGGGACACTTGAAGAAGGACCGCCCTTTGTTCGGAGTATCTTGCACGACGCGAAGCTCGATCACACGGGCCAGACCGCAATCGGGGCAGTCAATCAAGGGAAGGCCAGTATCTTTACCTAGCGGATATGGCACACCATGGCCGCGGACTGAGCTCCCGCCATGTTCCTGCCTCCAAATTGGCCTACTGGCGCTCGAAGACTCCGCCCTGTGCGACATGGGCAGATGCGGAAGCCACAAACGACGGCCACCAAGCCTAGCGCAGGGACGGCGGGAGGCCAGCAGGAGGCGGAGGCGGGCGGGGAAGAATGCGGCGGCGGCGGCGGCGGGAGTGGGGACGAAATGACCTAGGGCTGGCTGGGCGCGGGGACGGTGGGCGGGGAAGAATGCGGCGGCGGCTAGAAAGATGGGGGACGAACTGAGTGCTAGGTCGGGCCGGGCGCGGCTTCATGGACAAAACAGCCAGGGGCACCGATGTCTTTTGACCTGCGCCTGCTGACTGGGCGCCAGCGTGTCCAACTGCCGTAGCTCGCCACATGCGCAAATGTGGTAAACACGGAACTCAAACTTCTCTCATCTGCTAAAAATGTAAGTGGCATTTTAAAGATGACAATCTGATGAGCATCATTCGTTATAATGGTAAAAATGTAAAATTCCCGCGTCCTGGCGTCCACACCCTCCGTTTGCCCCTGATGGTGCCTTCCCGGCGCGGCCGCAAGGGGCACGAGCACGACACGCCCGCGGCAAAGGCAGCGGCACAAACGCGAGACCGCGATAGCTGCGGGCCTGTGGCGGCGGCGGCTCGAAACTCCCAATTAGTAAAAGGCTCGAGCGCTCGATTCTTTTCTCAATGGAAGTTTTTCGGAACTCCCAAGAGTAGCCCTAGATAGTTGGATCTCCTATTAGCCACCTTTCGCTTCGATTCTTGCCACCTCCCTTACCACGGAGTGCCACAGAGCCTGGTTACCGATGGAGGATGGCGGGGCGAAGAATTTCCTCAACAGCGATGCCGTCAACAAGCGCGTGCGGCCGGTGGCGGTCGGCTTCGACGAGTCCCTCGCAACACGCTGGTGGGATTCTGGTTAGTCTAGTGGCTTAATTTGCATGCTTCATCTGTTTTCCTTGCCTAATTAGAAGTTTAGATCTGATTTGATACGGCCAGATATCGTGCAGTATTATCTCATAACTGTTAGCTTCCTCTGAGAATAATCTTTAATCTGTGTATGATTTGTTTTACATTTCACTTTTGTCACAGTACTCCGTAGTTTATGAATTATTATAGCAAAAATGCCCGTGCGTCGCAACGGGAGAAAATAAGCAATCAAATATTCAAATGAAACAAGAACAGAAACGGCATAGATCTATTTATGTTTTACTTTTAAAGCTATAATTTATTTTGATCCATAGTATAAGTTAATGATGCCAATAATATGATAATGTTTTATTAAACCTATATCAATTATAGCACGTCTTTGTATACAAAAGTACAATTTTGAAAGTTTTTTTCCCATGCAAAACACAAAATATTTAATCGTAAATATATCATAGCTTTAATTTTCATACTATACATGTATTATTATAGTAATATCAATTTTTGTGCTTCCTTTGATAAGGACCTATAAAAGTATTTAGGGTGTGTTTAGTTCCCCATTTCACCCAAAAAATTTTGGGTCTTGGCCCATCATTTGCAGAATCGAACTAAACACCATGCAAAAATTTTGGCAAAAAGGTATCCATTCTCCATTTTGGATTTTGGCCTCAAGAGACAAAAAAAGCCAAAAAGCCCTCACCCACCCCATGAAAAATTTGGTATTTTGGATAGAACTAAACACACCCATGAAAATTTTAGCATTTCACATTTCATTATTCCAAAGTAATTGGCATTTTGCATTTTCCATTCCATGAGGAACTAAACACAGCCTTAATTCTAACCTTTGATTCAAGTCGACCAGGAATTAGTTGCCGATATATAAAGTAATGGAATGCCGATATATAAAGTACTGGGATGATTATGACAAGAGACTTCTCTCTATTTTACACGTGGTGGCACTCGTCAGGGTTGCACCGGTACATGTGTAAAATGCAGAGACATATTAATTTAGACTAGATGGATAACAAACTACTCAACATTTAGTTTACGGTTATATTAGACAAATCTTACTCTAATCTTATTTTACCTACCTCGAAATTAAACCACGAAGACCTTCCTGATTTAGTCATTTTTTCATTTTACCTTTTTTTTTCTTTTCTTGTGTTTTTTTCCCCTTTTTTCCCATCTCGTTTTTCTTTCTTTTGTTTCGTCTGATGTTCCTGCGTCCAGTTGGTTTTCGTTCCGTTCCCCTCGTGTCGGCATGCTGTTGGCTTCCTCCTTTCCGATTGTTTTTTTATTAATTTCTCTCTTCTGTGTTTCGATTGGTTTTTTTTGTTTTATGTTTTCGGTTTTGTGTATATTTTCCCACGTTCTTTATTTTTCACGCTTACTTTTTTTCTTTCTATGTTCAGTTCCCTTTTTCTTTTTGGTTTTCTTCCATATTTTCCTTTTCCATCCTGTGGTCCTTTTCCATGTCTTTCTCGTGTTTTTTCCTTCGGGGATTTTCTTATTTTAGTTTTTCTTTTCCTTTTATGTTTCTCATTTTGGCTACAGCTAGGACACAAAACGCCAAACAACTCTCAGGCTGATTCGAATAGAATTTCTATTCAAGAAGTCTTTGAACATGCGGAAGACGAAGCCGAGGCACTTTAGGATTATTAGGTTGGACGAAAATTTAGATGTGTAAGAAATTTTGCCTCTTTATTATTAGGGATAGATAACTTGCTTGCCTAAAAAACCGAACTATAATCCATTACGATCCAAAGGTATTGGTTCTAATCCCTTGACAAACAAACCCTGGATTTCTGACTTTACCGAGTTTTTAGGATGAAACGTCTGATCGTAAATCCTATCTTGGTGTGGTCATAAAAAACTGCAAAAATCTATGATGCAATACTTTATATTGCTTGCTACTTGCTATTTGCTTTTATGGATATTACTGGTAGGTAAAGTTTGAAGAAGAATTGATAGTGTTCTGAACTACTTGTATTTAGGAAGAGTGTCACAAAAGACGATTTAAGCCGGTGGCAGTGATTTTCTTATATTGCCAAGACGTGTTTAAACATATCCAACACAACCTGCATCACAAAATATACTTGCTGCAACAAAAAAAAAAATTAAAAAAATGTTTCTTGGGCTATTCCAAAATGGCATGAGAATTAGTCTTTTTGGTTGGGAAGAGGACTGTTCTACTGCATTTGACCCTAATTAATAGTTTCAACACATGGCTTTCCCTCACCCTATCATTTGTCCATACCATTGAAGCATATGAAAACCATCAAATGAAGAAATAGTTAACCACAAACACACAGAAAAAAAACTGTGGCCTGGAATTCCTACATCTTTGGAAGTCTCAGGTCGGTAGCGAACCATGGTAGAGACCATGCAGCCCAATGGCAGCGGCAGGCCGCCGAGTAACAGCGTAAGATGCTCGGTGGTGGGGACGGTGGGCCAGTAATTACTGACGGACAACATAGGTTGTGGAAGGGATTGTGGAGTGCAGTTGAGCCGTTGAGGTGATGAGGATTGTGTGACTCCCAATGTGTACTTGGTGAGTCACTATGATCGCAGGGCTGCAGCGGAAGTATTTGTGCCCACTTTTTGATATTGTATGTTGTTTGCATAAGAATGCAGTCTTACTAAGTTCTTTATCTCTAATTTACACACAGGAAGTCTATTACTATTAGATATATGGATGAGTGGATGTAGGAGTGCTTGGAAAGCAGCTATTGACGTGCCTGAACCGTGACTAGGGGCTCATGTTGGGTTTCAACTCTAGTCTATCCCAACTTGCTTGGGACTAAAAGGTTGTTATAGTTCTGTCAAGGTTCAATCTTTTTTTTACATACAGATGATGAAAATGACAAAGCTAATGAGGCAACTTGGAAACTATTTCTTGGAGTACCTGTGTCTTGTTGGCGTACAGCTAAGTTGACCGAACGCAATAGGTTTTTGTTCGGTAAGCCTTTATTTATTAACTTAAAACAAGCAGGATAGGATAATCAGCTTATATGTTGTATACCTACCATGATGAATTGAGCATCTTTTTTATCTTCTGAGTGTAATCTGTGTTCTATTCCTTTATTCAGAGGGGCCTTTAAAGCGGGCTGATCAATATAAAAAGGATGTTAAAGAGTACTACAACAAAATTGAGTTGAATGATATACTTAATGAGGATGGGAAATTTAGTTGTGTTGAGGTCTGGCCCCGGTTTCCTAGACCAGATTGCTTCTATCCGTGGTACAAAATGTACCGAATGAAAAACACTAGTCCTAGTAATACTTCTTATCTTTTATTCCTATTCCTATTTTTTTCGTACCTGAACAAGTGAGATCCTCATGGATTTTTAACAGTCACCCCCTGGTTTCTTGTTATCAGCTTGTGTGAAGAGCAGACAATTTACACAGCCTGGTTTATCCAAGTTTACAGCAACAGCTATGCTTCAGTTTTTCTCATTGAGGTTTGCTGGTAATTTATTGCCTCACAATCATATGAGTGTTTATGGTTTCCTGGCAGTTCGAGATGACATTGATTATCTACAGAATCATGTATTTCTCAAATCACGAGAGCACAATCATGAGATCAACTAGGTCAATTGATTCGATCTTGTTAAAAGTTTTCCATATTTTACTTATTTTGGTTTTGATTTTTGTATTGACATCATGAAGCTTGTGTTATATAATTACAAGGTTTCTTTTGTAACTTGCTTGGTAAACGTTACTTTTTCATTGTATTCATTTGTTACCTTTTAATAAAAGTATTCAAATTGATGGAGAGTTAGGCATGTGCTTGTTGAAGTACTCAAAATTAGGGAGGGAATTTGTTCACATTCGCTATAAGAACACTTTGGGTCAACTGTCAGTGCATGCAGCTAGTATACTCACCCCAGAGTTAGTGTTTTACTGCCATTCCAATGAAGAAAAAAAACAACTGATCACTTTCTGTGATTCATTATTCAATCAGCATAGCTTTTGCTAGGCCTATATGCCCAAATCATGATGGAATTTATATTTCTTTTAACCATTTATATGCCCTGTTTGGCACAACCTCTGCTTATGTTTCAACAGATCAGCAGAAGTTGTGTGCCAAACAGCAGGATCTGCAACAGTTTATCATTTAATAATTTCAGCTGCTGTTCCAAAAGTTGGATTATGGACAAGCAGAAGTTGTTCCAATCAATTTTGTGGTAGGCCATTTGTAATAATTTTGGCAACTTTTGGGCCTCATGGTTCTGTGTAATTTACTCAAAACAAAATCAACTATTACACACTTGAAATGGCACTTCATCCACTAAGGCATGTCACCAAAATATATTTAGAGCAGCAACTTAATTGGATAGCACTTAATTATAAACTTTTTTTAGCAAGCATGAACAAGTTTACTTTATATAAATCTTTTGAATACATAAAAAATTAAGGATAATGTTCGCTAAAAAATAAGCTTCCATTTAGTGTATCTACTTGTTACAAATGTGTTTTGCAATTATGTTCCAGAAAAAAAAAACTACTCTTAACTTAATGTCTTTCTTGTTTTAACAGGATTCACGTGATATACCTTTGATTTCCCCAGCTCGAGGGATCCACGCACCTTTTGGTGTTTTAGTTGAATATATAGTATCAAGACTATAGACAGTTCCACAAGTACGCATGTGAAGTCAATGATTATTTAGTCATTGATGGGTGTTTTGAGTTTAGGAATTGGATATACAGTACGGGAAATCAGAAGCATAAGGTGCGCATCTATGGCGAATTTGGCCCGATGGACATTGCTTTTGGGTTTATCATGCACGCTGTGGAAGCGACTATTGATGGACTATTGATGTCAATATTACACGGGCTGCCAAAGGCTATGATCTGAAGACTCTGACTGCATTTACCAGCGGATATCATGATGGGATCATGCTATATAAGAGTACATCTGGTCCATCTCCCATGGTGCCAAACGATGGTTCACCGTTGGTGGTGGTTGCGTCCCATGTGATCGCAGTTGAGTTACATGGTGAGCTGAAGCTTGTGTTTGATATTAAAACCGAGGAGGAACCTGGACACAGTTTCTACAAATGTTCCGGTAACAGAGAACTGAAGGGTTTTGTGAGCACTCGCGAGCTCACTTTTACCGCAAAAAGGCACAATAGTTACAGAAGAGTGATTTCGATGGGAAGGATGTTCAATCTTGTGGTGAACGTCACATGGTCCACTTTTGGAGGCCGAATACCCGGTTCCCAAGGTTGAAGATACTGGCTTGGTGAATCTCATGAGTAAAGACAAATCAGCTAATTATGAGAAAATTATCTATTTGACATTGAAAAAAAGTTATACTTCCTTTCTGCCTTATAAATTTCAATCCTCTCTATTTAACACTAAGGCCCTGTTTGGCCGGGCTCTTTCGGGCTACGGCTCCTTGCTACAGTTCTGGAGGAGTCGGAAATTGAAGCTTCTCTCGGCTCCATGTTCATGTCGTGGACAGAGAAAAACTGCTTCTATGAGCAGTGCTACTATAGTTGTTGGTGTAGGAGTCGTGTCAAACAGGTCCTATACTTATCTTTCATGCCATTTTTAGACTAATACATATGCACGTGTACTCTCCATATCTACCTCTATTGTTACCTCCACCAGCACTCCAACTCTGCAGTTCTAGTAAAAAGGTCCTGAATCTTACCCCACTTTTTTTTTGGGGTTTGTTTGCGCAAAGGGTCCTGAATCTTACTTGCATGCATTGGTATGTGTTGGGCTTACAGCCCAATTTAGAAAGCCCATCGGGGGCGCCGTTTCTCCTCTGTTGTACTGCGGCGCTGGCCTGCTGGGCTTGGGTTTGAAGCGGCCGAGCTGAAGCAGTTAGGCCCAGCACAAACATGCGATCGGGAAGCGAGGGGAAGGACGCCGGCCGGGCAGTCGTGGGAGACGTGGTGGCGGTGACCATCGCTTGCGATCGCCGTTCGCCGCCCGCACGCCGTAACACTCCTCGGCAGATGTGCCCATGTCGAATGCTCTAGTGTTCGGTGCGGTGCACTGGTATGCGCAGGGTCCATCGAGCTCGCATTCCATTTCCCTCGGTGTCGCTCTCCGTTAGAGGGCCCACGCCCGCCTTGCTGCGCGCGCATGCGCGAGCCGGTCCAAGCGGCGCGGACGAAGGCGACGGCCACCTCAATGGCGGCGCTGGAGAAAGGGGACGTGCACTCTCGGGGTGTACGAAGGCGAAACTGTGCTAGAGCACGAGACAACCGCACATGCACGCCACCTGTTCGAGCGAGTGCCTGAATCCCTGAACCATGAGTTGCCAGTGAGGTAACGCCCCATAAGTTTTCTCCCTCTGTTTTGTATCATGCGCTTTAGATTGAGAGTTCGAACTGGTGTGTTTTCTGCTTATTCAGCAGCAATTTCAACTCTAAAGCTAGTAGATACAACCATGAACAACAAGTTCTTTTATCTGGGTGAGCTGATTTTGATGACGTTTCTTCTTTTTGGGTTTTGAGATGGACTGACAAATCCTAGACCATGGCAAGGAGAGGACCAGCGCCACTGGCGAAACTAGAACAAACTAGAGGGGGTTGTCCTTGCCTTGTAGATGCGTAGACTTGCCACAACCATGGTGAAAATTTGATCCTATTAACTGACATTCCATTTTTTCTAAATTCTAGGGAGTACTTACTAATGTGAAATCAGTAGCATCATTCTTAAGTTATAAAGAACATAACAATGAACTGATGCGAGAAAGAAAAGTGTCTCAACTTAGTAATGTACTGCAATATGTGCACAAACTTATAAGAGAAACTCAGAGATACTTAATTATTCCTTTATTTAGAAAATCCCCTGTTACTATATACAAGATATTCACACCAAAGTCAAAAAAGAAGCAAAACTTCCATAAACAACCTGAAAATTGTATCTACTGCATGCAAAATAACAGAGTTCCTTTTCTATTATTGAATTAGCAAGTTAGATTGTCATGAAGCATGCATTATTGAATATACAATCATCATGCATTATCTTACATTTCTCGCTAGAGAAGAACATTCATCCAAGAGAGGATCAATTGAACACAAGGATTTCCCCAATGACCGCTGTTGTTGAACTTGCCTCACTTTGGTGCATCACTGGTCACACCAATGTTGTCAAGCCATAGCACTAACTGATGTGTTAATGGCCGCAGTTTTGGTGAATCACTTACGCACAGACAAGCAACATCAATCATCTGCATCATTTGCGTCTCAAATTTCTTATCATACATTGCACGGTCCAAGACATCAGCTTCACGGTTTTCCTTTTTCATATGTGTAACCCATGAGACTAGCTCCCGAGCTCCCTTCGGCTTGCACATGTCTACAGGCCTCTTTCCAGTCAATAACTCCAGAAGGACAATCCCAAAACTATAAACATCACCCTTGAAGGTGGCTACTGAAGACTGGCCATACTCAGGGGGGATGTAACCCAGGGTACCAACTAGGTCAGTGGTCACATGTGTGGCATAGGGACAAATAAGCCGAGCAAGCCCAAAATCAGCCAAATGGGCTTCAAAATTCTCATCTAGAAGGATGTTACTTGACTTGACGTCACGATGGAGAATATGAGGTTGGCATGACAAATGCAGGTATGCCAAACCTCTTGCTGCTCCTTTTGCTATCTGAAGCCTTCTTGGCCAGATTAATCTGGAGGGACCATCTGGCTTTTCATGAAGCCAATGGTCTAGGCTGCCATTTTCCATGAAAGAGTAGATCAGGAGTCTGTCACTGCCAATCCTGCAGTAACCTTGCAGAAGCACAAGATTAGGATGCTGAGCTTTTGATAACGTCTCCACCTCTGCTTTGAACTCCCGTTCCATCTGACCAAAATCACCTGATAGTCGTTTGATAGCGATTGCTGCTCCATCTTGCAATGTTGCCTTGTACACTAGACCAAAGCCACCACAACCAATGATGTTAGCCTGATCAAAGTTGTTTGTCGATTTCAAAATGTCAGTGATGGTCAATGCCTTATCAGCCTTGTCCTGAAACAGTAGTACCAGTGAGGCTGGTGCCAACTCAAGGGCTCGATTAGTATCTGCGACAACCTTTACTGTATGATCCTTCCTTCTGAAGCTACCCTTCAGCACAAATACAACAGCAATAGACAAAACAAATGCTGCCCCAACTGCAATACCCATAGCTATTCCAAATATGATGCCCTTGTTCTTTCTCTTATTTGTTGCAGCAATTGTAGGAGCAGGAGTTGAATGACACCGGGGTAGACCTTGGCGAATGCCACAGAGTTTGGGGTTACCCTCATAAGCAGAACTACTGAATGTCCAGAATTGACCTCCTGATGGAATGGTACCATTCAGATTGTTGTATGCCACACTGAAGCTTGATAGAAAATTCAGCTTCATTAATGAAGATGGGATGCCTCCGGTTAGATTATTATGTGACAAATCCAAGGATTCCAAGCTTGACATCCCTGATAGATCATCAGGAATGGTACCAGAAATATTGTTGTTGCTGAGGTCCAATACATGTAGGTGCTTGAGGATCCCAAAGCCCGATAATATGGGGCCTGTGAGCTTGTTATGGCTGAGAACTAGGGAGGGTGGGAAGCTGCTAACCTGATTGTACTGCAACCCTTTGCCTGTCTTGTTTCTTTTGATGAAGAAAGGAAAATAATCAGTCTCTGTAGATTCCTGTGAGATCTTTCTTGTTACAAGGGCCTTCATGTTAGACAAGTTTTCCGGAATTCCTCCACTAAGTGAATTATTGGATAGATCCAAATAGAACAGAAACTCAAGATCACCAATCCATGCAGGAATATTCCCGATCAATTGATTCCATGACAGATCTAGCACCTTCAATTGTGTGAAATTAGCTAGCCATGGTGGTACCGATCCTGAAAGATGGCTATTTGCAATGACAAACACTTGGATGTTGTGAAAACCTTGTATCCCAGTCATCGGCAAGGCCTTCTCATCATGGAAGTTCTTTGTGAGCACGAGGCTTGTTAGACTTGGACAGTCCTGAAGGACAGATAATGCTGATGGCACATCTGTGAAGCTATTGTTTGAAAGTGAGAGGTAGGTTAGCGACTGAAGATTCCTGAAACCAGCAGGGATTTCACCACTGAGGTTGTTTGTGGCAAGGTTCAGGCTCCTCAGATTACGGCAATCCGACAAACTATCAATTGTGCCAATGAAATTATTTGTGCCAAGGTCGAGTGAGCTAAGTTGTGTCATTGCTGAGCAATTGAGGTTGATCTCTCCATTCAATGAATTGTTCCTCAGGTACAGCATCTTCAGTGACAGAGAATGGCACAGCGAGGGAGGCAATGGACCCCTGAAGAGGTTGGACTGTGCAGAGAAGAACTCCAACTTGCGGAGGGTACCAAAAACATTTGGAAGGTGCCCAGAGAATGAATTGAAAGATATGTCCAGCCTATCAAGGCTGGACAGGTTACCGAACCTTGGGCTCATCCCCCCAGAGAGTTGATTCTCTTGCAGAGACAGGATCTTCAGAGATGGCAGCCTGAATAGGTCATCTGGCAATCTCCCGGAGATGATGTTGAGTTCGACATACAGCTCCTCGAGCTTTGTGCAGTTCCCAAAGCCTGCTGGGAAGTCCCCAGTAAAGAGATTGGATGTGAATCGCAGCACACTGATTTCACCAGACGACTCACAGATGCTTGTATCAATCTGCCCGGCAAAGGAGTTGTACCCTGCATCGAACACGGTGAGACGCTCTGAACCACGGAGCGTGGGGTGGGAACCACTGAAGTTGTTGTAGGATATGTTGAAGAGCTCGATCAGTGGGAGAGAAATGTTGTCTGGCAGTGTGCCAGTGAGCTCGTTGTAGCTGAGGTTGAGCTGCTGCAGCCTCTGGAGCTGGAACACAGGCGCGGGGACGACACCATGGAAGTGGTTGTCGGAGAGGTTGAGCCACTGGAGCTGGTCCAACTGCGCGAGCGAGAGCGGCAGCTTGCCCCTCAGCTTCCGGCCATGGAGGTCCAACCCGATGACCCTCCCGCTGCCATCGCACATGACACCGGTCCATGCACAGCAGCTGGCCGCGCCGGTGGTTGCGTTTGGGAACGTCCAGCCAGCGACGCCACCTCCTTCAAGACCTTTGGAGAAGTCCTCCAGGGCTTTAAGATCACCCGGGTCGCAGGAGCTGGAGCTCTGGTTCAGGGAGTTGACTGGAGACAGGAAGGGCAGCAGGACCAAGACAGACAAGCACAGAAAGAAACGGCATGGCCATGTGGCGGTGCGTTGCATCAAGAAATACTCCATAGAAGCAAGGATGCAGCACAGTGATGACGCTGGGCGGGGAAGAAGGCTTCTTGCTCGGCCTTTTAAGGACCTAGGCCATATGGCGCGTGAAGCTGGACTCGCCTG
This sequence comes from Saccharum hybrid cultivar R570, assembly GCA_038087645.1. Lineage (NCBI taxonomy): Eukaryota > Viridiplantae > Streptophyta > Magnoliopsida > Poales > Poaceae > Saccharum > Saccharum hybrid cultivar. The sequence goes on from JAQSUU010000198.1 coordinate 9,154,053, forward strand.
GGAGCTTGCACCGGTAGCAACAATGGTGGAGGGAGGGAGGGAGGGAAGTGAGGTGGGAGGAGACGATGGGACGGTAGTGTTGCCTGGGACGGCGCGGCGTGGCGTGGCGTGCGTCGGTTTTGACTTGTGATTGTGCAGGCACTCAGCCGTGGGTGGCCCGAGTTTTCTTCGGCGAATTGATTTTCTTTTTCAACTTGCTGAGAGAATCCATGGTCGGAAATCTTTTGACCTCTGTTCAAAACTGGCCTAACCGTCGTTCTCAGTCTCCCTTTCTCTCCATTTGGCTTCCCTGATGAACATGAGTATTGTACTATCACGAAAGCGGACCATTCTGAGGATAGAACCTGCATACCTAATAGATATTAATGAATATTGCCCCGGCCGGATTAGTGCTGCCTTTGCGCCCGTATCATCAGAAATAAAATATAACCGTGATTATGGAAGATAATATTCGCGAAACATTGCAGAACAGTGAAAGACATGAAGAGTTATGTCATTATATGAAGTGTGCTTAGTGGTGGAAATGCTAAAAGATTTTCTATGAACAACTGCCGTCGGTCATAAAAACATATCCTTCAGGACAGTATTTAATGAGATCTTAAAACTATATACAAACATAAAAAAAAAACCTATTACATTGTTTAGTTTGGAATCGTGTACAAGTTGTATGTGTCGATTTATATAGCAAATACTGGATCCCTTATTCAAAGAGATTAAAGTTTGTCTATAGGAAAAATTAGTACGAAGACTGCTCGTTGCTTGCGGTTGCTACTTGTCCTGGCCATGCTGACTTACCCGCAGGGTTTTTAATATGCAGGACTGCACATTCCGCTGGGGTTGGTTGGGGGATGGCGATGGAAGGTTGGCGGCGAAGTCAACCGGTAGCGGCAGGTGGCACGTGTGCCGCCGCCGCTTTCGGCCGCGCCAACGCCCCGCGCGCCAGGGCGCCGCGCGTCAGCGGCGCCCCCAAAACTTGGCGTCGTCCCTTACCGGGCGCGAAGGACCGGTGGAGAAAATACTGCCGCGTCTGCTGCACCAGGCGGCGGCTGCGTCGCGGTCTCGCGGATGCGACGATCCAACTGGCTGGCGGGTATGCTGGATCTGTTGGTGGCGGGAACTGCAGAGCGCCGGCTCTCACCTTTTATCTGCTTTGGTTTGATGTCTTCCTCAAGTTGTGCTATATGCCTATCCGGCTACATGGAAATAATGCGTCGCCATACACATCAGACATAGGCCTTGTTTAAATGCCAAATTTCAACCCTAAATTTCACTATGCAAAAAAAAATATTTCTATCACATCAAAATACCGGCACATGCATGGAGTACTAAATGTAGATGAAATTAAAAATTAATTGCACAGTTTTGTTGTACTTTGCGAGATGAACATTTTGAGCCTAATTAGTCAAAGTTTGGACATTTTTTACCAAATACAAACGAATTGCTACAGTACGCATTTAATGCGCACTGTACCAAATTTGCCGCCCGAATTCGGCATCTAAACACGGCCATACACTATTATTACAGGGAAATGAAAGATGCGGGATTTTGATAGATACACATCAGTCATACAAACACCGAAAGATAGTTTTTTTTTTGTTTTTGTGGTGGTGGGGGGTGGATGGTTTATATAAAACAGGTAAACATGTGATTCTATTCTATTGAATTCAATGCTCAACGTCTTGGGGGGTGGATGGTTCAGTTAGCCCTTTTGGATTCTTCATCGAAGAACTTAGGTCTACTACCGTGTTAAACGAGAAAAAGTCTATTTTACAACCCTTGACGAGTCTAATTTTCAATCCTTAACAACAGAATCATTCAACTTTCAACACTTTAGATCAGTGAAAACTGAACGGTTTCGTGGTTGAAGGTTAAAAGGCTGGACTACATCCTTAGTTGAGGGATTTCATAAATTGTTAATTGACCTTTCTCTTGTTGTGTTGTTTTGATGGAAATTGTAGGCACGCCAGAGTGCTACATTTTAACCAAAGGAACAAAATTAGAAGGCACAATTATGCAAGCGTTCATCCAATAAACTATGCAACTTTACAGATTGTTCTGGCAGATGCATGCACACGCACCGCCTCTTTCGCACGCTGCGTGAGCAAATACGCGATTATGCACCAAGCAAGCTCAGAACAAAGATTCAAAGGACTTCTTGGTCTACCACATAGCTTTCTTGCCGATCGATTACGTATTTGACCGGCCTCAGCAACTCAATTGGAGTTTGTATACGTGCTTGATATGATAGAGACATAAACCGGGTAAAGGAGGCGATAACTGACGAGTTACTCTGCGATTTACCTCTGAAGTGCGCTTCTCTCTATGGCCACTCACTCAGACATTGTTGCCAGTTACCTACCGTAAGTGCAACGCCACATACAAGCGCAGTTTTTCAACTCTTCTTTTTTTTCACCTTTTTGGTACCCACGAATGGCCGGAGTTGTGCTGGGATTATATATTGTTGGTACTGTTTTTGCACGTACAGACGTAGAGCGTTTGAACCTGGAGGTCTATGAGTATGAGGACATGGTGGCCAGCGTACGTTTGAGATCACCGTCAACCGGCCGCTAGATTGGACCACCGGCGTTGAGCAATTATCCCACCATGATCATTTGTACTGGGCCCTTGTTTAGATTGAAGAAAATTTCAACCCGATGAATAGTACCACTTTCGTCTTATTTGAAAAATATTGTCCAATCATGGACCAACTAGGCTCAAAAGATTCGTCTCGTGATTTCCAACTAAACTGTATAATTAGTTATTTTTTGTACTTACATTTAATACTCCATGCAAGCGGTTAAAAATTGATGTGATGGAGAGAGAGTGAAAAAAAACTTGGAACTTTGAGGTAAACTAAACAAGGCGTGGAATTCGATCGCCGTCTCGCGATCGATATCAGGGCTTTCTCTTGGTTAATTGAACATCTCTAGGTCACTACACATAATTTCCGAAGAATATTATGTTGCCTGAAATTTTTCCCATAACACAGTACGTACTAGTAATTGACCTAAATATATATCGAGTAAAATATAGGATGGTCTCTGAAACTTGTCTGATCGTGGTATTTAGGTCCCCAAAACTCTTACAATGCATTTTGAAGTCTTTGAATTTGTCTTTGTGCAAAATCCAGGTCCCAAACTTTCAAAAAAAAAGCTATTTTTAGGTCTTAGGACTTATATCAGTGTGTCATCTAGGTCTCTAAACTTAACTTGTCATACTGTGTCATTTAGGTCTAAATAGATCTAATCTAGTCCGTATCACGATGCCACGTACCACAAAAGGTTGAATGCATACCTCATTCTTAACCAGGGAATGAACTTAATGTCAAAGCAATAATTCGCCTGGCTCCTCCGCCTAAGGAGCACTCGTTTTGGCTTTGCCACCACACCATTACTGATGACATCGTGACCTTTGATGTGGATGATGATGAAGGCACGATGATAAGATGCCACACTAGGTTGGAATGCCAAGAGAGGGAGGGAGCATGGGGATGCAGCTAGAATAGAGAGAGAGAACATGTAGATGGAGTGCTAGTCTAGAGACCAACATGTGGGTTGGTTAGAGCTCGTTTGGACCTAGACGACACGTTGTGATGATTTTGAGGACTTAAAAAATGAAATTTCAAGATTCTAGAACTCAACAACACATCACAATAAGTTCGGATACCTAAAAATATATTTTGAAAGTTCAGAGACCTAAATAACATCACGGATAAAGTCTAACAACCATTCATGCATTTTACTCGTAAATATCAATAGCAAGGTGCCAAGGTGGCCAGGCCTGCATAGCACAAATACACATATTTGTATAGTTATCGTCGGTCAATTATTTGGCTTAAAAGTTATTGTCGTTTTTTTATCGAACTTGCTAGCGCCCGAACATCTGATCCGGGCGCTAGCATCCGGATGGTGTCCGCACAGGGAGAGAGCGAGCGCCTAGCGCGTCGGGCTCGCGAGTGAGCGGACCAATAGTGTGGGCCCGTGCCACCCTGGATGTCGGCCGCGTTGCTAGCCACTTCCTACGCGTATCCCATGTGCAACACCTGATCTACTTTTGAAACATTCAAATGCAATAAAAAGACAGATGAAACACTTGAAACAAGCGTCTAAAATACTTGCGAAAATGCCAGAAAAACATTTGAAAACAATTGCAAACAATGTAACATCCAGAATTCCAGGTGAAACACTTGCAAACATACATATGAAACACCTGGAAATACTTGAAAACATATGCTTGCAACATGCATGTATATGCAACATCCAGATCTACTTTTGCAACATCCAGATAAAACACTTGCAACATACGTCTAGAACAGATGAAACATTTGGAACATACACTTGAAATATATGTGTATAGCCATTACAACATGTGCAACATCCCGATCTAATTTTGTAACATCGTACAATACTTATAACATACCTCTGAAACACTTGAAACATACTCTTGCAACATGCGCTAGTTAGAGGGACGTCAATGGCCCAGTGTACACCTGGGCATAGGCCTCCCCTTCCTGCCGACGTGCGAGGTGGATGGAGCCGCGGCACGGGATGGTGGCGCAGACCGCGGAGTAGCTTGCGATGGGGCGTGGGGGCGGCGCCGTCGTGCTGGAAAAGGCCGCGGCGGGCGGGTGTTGTTTGGATACTTAGTGATTATAATAATCAGATTTTATAGTCAAATTTTAATCCAAACAGGATTGATTCATGTAGACCTAAGTATTTTGCAGACCGGACAAAAAAAACCTGGTTATTTCAGGTCGAAATAATCCCTCCCATGACCGTCCCACTAGGCGAGTCGAGCCTATTTTTCGGGTCGGCTCAGGCCAGGCCTGCACCACCCACGAAGTTTATAGTGTAAAGCAGTTAAAATAAATATTTTGGACTGAGCTCGGACTGAGAAAAAAAATTATAGGCAGTGTGATCTGTGCCCTAGCCGTGTCCACTAAGGTCCGCGGGCGGCCCAAAACCCGGCAAACTCAGGCTGGGCCTAATTTGCTTAGGTCTAATTATATGAGATTATTATAATCAAAACTCTTGATTACCATAAATCCAGGTGAGACCAGTTTATAGAGAATTATGGATGTTAAATGTCCAATTTACCCCTATTCAATTATCCAACTTACCAAATTATAAAGGATAAGATAGGAATTTCTCATTTTAACCAACAATAATCCAAATATCCAAACATTCTATTATTATTATCCATAATCCTAATTATTATAATCCTATATGCATAATTAATCTAGCTGTGATCCAAACAAGCTCTTAGTCTTTTTGTATAATCATATTGTATCTTCTCTTGTGGATTTGTTGTTGCCTTTGTGATCAAAATATCACTAGTTTCATCACAATGCTGCTTATGTCTCTTGCCTCTTGGAATACTGCCGCCTCTCAAGCAGCCACTGCCCAGCCCTATCAGCTATCATTATGCCAACATTCATGGGTCCTTAAGCTTTCTAAAAAAATGTGTAACAATCACTGATGCTAGTGAGATGTTAATCCTAGATCTGCTACCTATGTCACTCTACCGCACTATCGACCATGCTATATAATTTTCTTTGTTTCCTTCTTTGTTTCTTAGGTTCTTTCTACCTCCTGTTCCTGTTCCTCTTGCTTTTCTTTTTCTCTGTTTTTTTCGTTATTGTACTTTACAAACTCTATTCAATAAAATTCCCGTAGGGGCTATGGTCCCTCCAGTTTTGTAAAAAAAATATATATATGACCAATTTGTTTTGGCTTGTGATAAACATTGCTAGGAGGGTCTCCTTACTTTAATCTTTCGTTTCTAGCCACTTCTTTCAAGCTTCCATAACCATCGATTTGTAGAAGAGGCTCCATGATTTGAGCTGTGGTAGGAGGGTTTTATAGCCCTGCCTGCCGCGATGTTGGATCCGCCCCTAGATAAAATAATTGCGTTTAAAATACCACAAGCCATTATATTGTTGATGTTGTTGTAATAATGTCAGCCACCGGAACAATATTCCTTCCCTAGATCAATGTTACTAAAACCTTCATGTTTGAGCCACGATCATTAGAATCGACATGTTAACCTGTTTAGAAAATAACCACTAGGCACAGGACAACTTTAAACAGCTCATGAAGCTGCTGAATAAGCTATGCTAATGCCACACAAGACCTAACTAATGCAATAGACCACCATTTTGCCTTCTGAGCTCATTGCTAATTAAGTAAGCATCCTTTGGGAGGACCCTGATCGATCTGACTTTGCTAGTTCCGCTCGAGTGCGAATCTCTTCTCTCTCTAAACCGAAGGAGAGAACATATCCGCACGATCAGCTAACAATCATTACACGATCGCACCGCCACACTAAACCGAGCTGCAGAACCAGATTCCCGTGCCTAATGATGCGCCTTATCTCTCTGCACAACGCACTAACAGGCAGCACGACCCTGGTGATCTGATCGGTAACCAATAGCCCCCCTGCAGCAAGGATATTGCTATTTTCCCCCCTTTGCCCCAGCAGTGCGCACCGAGGTATTCGGTATTCCCTCGGCTGTGCTTTGTGCATCCAATCCGGCGGGCGCGCGGCCGGGCAACACCTGACATCATATCACCGCTCCTGCGCGGGACGACGAAAGCCACACCCACCCACCCACTCGTGCGTGCGGATCTACGTGGCGCCACCACCGCACCGGCCGTACGTGCGCGCGCACTCGCTCGCTCGCCGCCGGATCTCAGAGCTCAGAAAGTCCAGGGCCGGCCGTTCGCCGCACCCGCGTTCGCGCAAGGTAGGCAAAGCTGGCTCGATCGGTCACTCGCACGTCGCTTGACCACCGGCGTCGAGAGCGGGACGCGGACCCCTCCGGCTCCGGGGTCCGGCCGTCCTTTCGTGTCCGAGTGTTCGTGGTCGTGGCCACGCGGGGGCTAGCCTATAGCTAGGGGAGGGAGGCCACCGTGTGCTGGCTTTATTTCGCTGTCACTACCTAACCACCACAAGGCCAGGCCCGTCAAAGGAGCCCATCCAAGGCAGCGTAGAAAGCTATGGTGGTGCGTCGTGGCTTTTGCCCGGCCGGTGCAAGCTAGCGTCAGTCAGGGACGGACTAGATCGGGTATAGCTATAGCTAAGCTACGCGTGGAGAAAAAGGCTTGCATGTATCGCTTTGGGCCGGGGCTGTGGACGGACGATCTGATTTGCCGTTGCGTGACTCCTCGTTTCGGTGGACTTCGACTCATCATGCTTGGATACGACAAGTTACCGTTACAATTGCGTGTGCGCGAAGATCGAGTACATACATGACCTTGAACGATGAATGGAAAAACTAGCTAGCCAAAAGGATCTGGCCGGTACATGAACGCCGAGAGACGATGAATGGCTAGCAGTCATGAGTAGTAATTAGTAAATTTGGTCAAGTAAGCACTAGCTAATTAGTTTCCCTTCTAGACACTTGCATTGTCCCAAGAAGAGGTGGCCGGCCACCCCGGGTGAAGCGGGGGTCGACCTACCATACTTAAAGAGTTAAAGTGCAGTCCAACATGGCAACTTGTGGACAATAATCTACTGGCGACCAAAATGAAACAAAGCCCGGCCGGCGTCTCATGAGATCTCTTTTCATTTGCGTAGTTGAATTACACTAGTGCTGCATGCATTATTTCTTCAGTGCAGTGGTGGCGGTAATATAACTGGTAAAGAAGCCGGCGCCACTAACTAGCTAATGGCTACGACGACTTAAGTGGTGAAACTGTATGTGACAGAGATCTTGTTGCATGCAATATTGGCCAAACAAAGGTTCAATGCAGGTCGGTATACCATAGTGGGGCACGGTGGTGTGCATGTGTCTGCCGATATGAGCTACGCTAGCTGCCTAGCGCAATTGGTTGGTTGGTCGCTTCGCATAGTCAAATACTATTGCTTTGCTCTCACATCAAACACATCATCGACCTGCACTGCACTCTTGTATCTGCAGAAGGCGCTTTAATTTGATTTGTTGGTTTCTTTTTCATTCAGTGACGACTGACGACGTTAACACATGCCGAATGAGTTCGACGATATTATTTGCGTTCCTAGTGCCACGCGTGTTGCGTTCGTGTTTGTCGATGCTAAACCATCGGCTTTAAAGCAAATGTCATGCTTTTGTGTGTGGAGCGAGCTTCTTGGCCATATTCTTATTCGACGTGTGTGCGTCGCTACCCCAAGCGACGTACATGCGAGAACGCCGGTGAAGACGTGCACGTGAGAACGCCGGTGAAATCTAAACGGGGAGGGGCCGGGCGGCCGGTGGGTGGGACGGCTAGCGGTGAGGTCGCCGCGGGCCGGGGTGGTGGGGCCGGTGGCGACAGATAGGGTTTATGATTATTAGGGGAGCCCTCCATGGCTGGCAGGTTTAGAAAGGAAAGGACCCAGCGGCGGCCGGCCCGGTGGTGGTGACAGGTTGAGGGGTGACGAGTGAGGCAATGGTGGGAGACAACCGGATGGGCAGTGCCAACAGCGGGTGCGAGGAGTCACCAGTGAACTCTTTGATTGGAATTAGGGAATGAAGGCTGAGATGGTCCGGCAGAGGTGGGCGACAGGCGGGGAGGTCGTAGGCGGCCTGGGTGATGGCAGGAGCAGGGCCGGATTTGGTGACGAAGAATACAACCAAAGAAAGAAAAAAATTGTGTGCTCGTATCCTTACCGGCGCGCGTCCGTTGAGTAAGGCGTTTTTGCAGTGTAGTATCTGAGTGATGCTTGAAATTACTTTTTGGTCTTTGGGCATCACTTTGAGTGGTGCATGAACACTGCGACTAGTGATGCCAGCACGGGAAAAGAGGGGAGCGGTGAATCTAGTTTCACCGATGCCTATTTGTACTTGGAGAGAGAAATGGAGGGAGAAGCAGAGAGAGAACCGGGATGGAGTGAAGAGGATGCGCCAGCTTTTGGCAGGGAAAGAGCATGCATCAGGCACTACTAGTGAAGTTAGCACACTGTGGTCCTTCAAGAGTGGTGCCAACTATTTCTTTGTGGGACCTGATTTTTTCCTAGCTCCACTCCCACACTGGAGCTTCTTGGTGGGTGGGTAACGCTGACCGCATCAGCAGCAGCTTGATAGCCAGTTTATCGTACACTATTTGCAATGTGCCAGTAGTGTATGCAAGACATGTATACAGACGCTCAAATATAATCTTGGATAAGTGCTTTATTTGGAGGAAAAAGGGAGTAATAATACTATCATATGTGTGAGTTTTTCTTAATGATAACAAATAACTTCAGGAAAGGAAACATGGACAAAAGGGCTGATTTGGGCCCTTCGGTTGTGTACCATTTAGATCGGCCCAGTACTACTACTTTACCAAATTGAGAAGACGGGCCATGAGAGTATGGGCTTCTAGTATCTCTCAAGTGTACAATGTTCTCCGTTGCGTCTCGGCTTTCTCCGAGGGTCCAGTACTAGTGCTTCCCCGTTTCAATCCCTTGTCTTCTCAGCAGGGGCATACATAGCATAGCCCATCGGAAATGCTACACGCAGATGCAGGGCGTCGGTCCATCCGGACGCCCCTTCGTGCGTGGGTCTGCAGAGCTCAATAGACCTATGCTTTGCGCCATTTTTTTATTACGGTATATCTCTTCTTTTGCGGCAGTTGAATAAGGAAAGGAAAAAAAGACAAGAGACCTGGTCCACTCTACTCCGCGCGTTGACGGTCACCCCGCCTGCTCCTGCTCCGGCGGTCGCCTCGCTGCTCCTGCTCTGTGGCCCGCTTCACCGTCGACGGTCACCCCGCGCTGCTCCTCATGCTCCACCGCGCCGCCCCGATGCGGACGGCGGAGGAGGCCGCACCGAGATATGATGCATATGCAAGCATACATTTCAAATGCTTGAGATGTTTTAGAGGTATACTGCAAGTGTTTCATAAGGATGTTGCATATTTTGCAATGGGCTATACACGTATGTTTCATCTGTTTCAAACGTATGTTGCAAGTGTTTTATTTGTATGTTGCATATATATGCAAGTGTTTCAGGTGTTTTTATACGTATGTTGCAAGTGTTTCATCTCGATGTTTGCAATGGCTATGCACATGTTTTTTTTAAAAAAATTGTATTTTTGTAAGTGTTTCAGATGTATGTTGCAAGTGTTTCATTTATTTCGGACGTATATTGTAAGTGTTTCATCAGGACGTTGAAAAAGTAGATTATGTGTTGTACATCATGTAATGTGTGTAAGAAAGAGAGAGGGCATGAGCGGTCCTACGTGCAGTCTGGCGACGTGGACATCGTTCGAGCGGCGTGAGCCCCGCCCGTGAATGCAGACTCGGGCAGGACGTGCTGATCCAAGCATGAGAAACGAAGTGCAGCACAGGCGTCGTGACGTGGGTGTCCATTCGGACGTTCGGAATGGGATACACGATATCACGAACACAGTGAACTGAATTACTTATGATGGATGAGACGAACCCTTCACCATTGTGCCTTATCCCCCCTCGGATGCGTTCGGCAGTGCGATCTACTGTCCGAGTGGCCCCACAACCCATGGAAATGGGCACCGCACAGAATTCAGACTCGGACGCGCGCGCACACGTATCTGCTTGCCGATGGATCTGATCTGACCCTATCACTGACAATCATGCATGCATGCATGATGCATCCACCCACAAAGAGCCAAGAAAAGCGTGGCAGGATAGCTAGCCATGCAGCCGTGCAGTCGCGTACGCACAACTGTAGGTGAGCCGCATCCTGCAACGGGCAACCACAAACCCAGGCCTTATTTAGATGGCTAAAGTTTGTAAAATTTGGTACAGTTGTATTTTGGTTTGTATTTGGTAATTATTATCCAGTCGTAGACTAACTTGGTTCAAAAGATTTGTCTCGTAATTTATAATCAAACTGTACAGTTAGTTATTTTTTTATCTACATTTACTGCTCTATGTATGTGTCCCTAGATTCGATGTGATGAAGAAAATGTAAAAACTAGCAATTTTGAGTCAATCTAAACCAGGCCCCACTGCATTGGCCATTGGCCACCAGTTTTGAATCCGGCCATAGCCTGCCCTGAACCGGGGCCCCATTGCTGAGCGGTAGCACGCAGGCAGCAGCGTGCATTGCATGGTGTGCCTGTCCTGCTAGCTATGAATGGCTAGAGTCAGTCCAATGTGTGAATTCTGAATCCGGCCCGTGAAAAAGCTACAGAACTCTACTGTATCGCATGGAATTATTGCACCCGTGTCCTGTTCCTGCACAACGTAATTAACCCGACCTGATCAGTACTCTCGAACGCGTTGAGGAAGCAGCTTTAGTTCCCGCTAATCTGCCCGCACACTAAACACCAGCTAACCCTTGCACTACTGGAAAACCGAGATTTGCCTAGTGTTTAATGGTTTGCCTAGTGCCAACCATCGGACACTAGGCAAAGATCTTGTTTGCCGAGTGTTAAACCCCGGAGCACTCGGCAAAATAAAGGCACTAGGCAAAATAACGATTTGCCGAGTGTCGACACTAGGCAAAGAAATCCACTCGGTAAATGACCATTTTGCCTAGTGTCAATACTAGGCATACAATCACACTCGGCAAAGGCTGCCGGAGGGCAACCGCCGTTACCGTTTTGCCGAGTGTCTTCCGTTAACACTCGGCAAAATTAGAACTTTGCCTAGTGTCTCCGGACGACACTAGGCAAACTGGACAGTTTGCCTAGTGTCTTACAGAGACACAAGGCAAAATATTTTTTCTTTTTTTTGATTTTAGCTTCCAATTTTTTTCTGTAGCTTTCCTACTATACCTTGACCAACATGTTGAAAGTTGGCACAATTTTATGAAATTTTGCTATATTTCTTTAGTTTATTTAATTTCTTTGAATTTTTTTGACAAATGCAAATTTGAACTGCAAGTGTGACGAATAATGGCAATTCATGAATGCAAAAATGATATTCATGTTAGTAAGTGTTAGTTGAGGCCGTATCCAGAAACAGACAAAAAATTTCACACATCTTCACGTCGAGACATGACCACGAACTTGCGAGCAAATAGTTTTTAAATTCTATTAAATGAAAACGGAGTCTGAAATTCATGAAACTTGTCGACAAGTCAAGATATCGCATGCGGGTGCCATGATAAAAATTTAAAAAGATTTCGAGCACATCGTCACGTATGATGCTTAGAAACCCTAACATCTCCACATGTGATCATGTGGAGATGTGTGGAGATGTTAGGGTTTCTAAGCATCATACGTGACGATGTGCTCGAAATCTTTTTAAATTTTTATCATGGCACCCGCATGCGATATCTTGACTTTTCGACAAGTTTCATGAATTTCAGACTCTGTTTTCATTTCATAGAATTTAAAAACTATTTGCTCGTAAGTTCGTGGTCATGTCTCGACCTGAAGATGTGTGAAATTTTTGGTCTGTTTCTGGATACGGCCTCAACTAACACTTACTAACATGAATATCATTTTTGCATTCATGAATTGCCATTATTCGACACACTTACAGTTCAAATTTGCATTTGTCGAAAAAATTCAAAGAAATTAAATAAACTAAAGAAATATAGCAAAATTTCAAAAAATTGTGCCAACTTTCAACATGTAGTCTCATTTTATGTAGGGAGGCTCGATAAAAAGTTTGAAGACCAAAATTGAAAAAAATAAATAAGTTTACCTAGTGTGCCAGCCAGACACTAGGCAAACTGGCCTCTTTGCCTAGTGTCTCATGGAAGACACTAGGCAAACTTATTTTTTTATATTGTTTGCCTAGTGTTGGGTTATCGACACTCGGCAAAGTTAATTTTCAGTTTATATTGTTTGATTGTTTTTTATTTTAAAAAAAAATTCATAGTTCAAAAACATTCATATTTGCCCAGTGTCAGATCTAAGACATTAGACAAATCAGTAGAAGACCGGTACTACTTGACCTGGTCGGTACTACCGGTAGAAGACCGGTACTACCGCTAGGCCAAAAACCAGCACAACTGTAGTACCGCTAGGTTATTTTTCCACTGTTTTGTGAAGACCGGAAGTACCGATACTTACAACCGGTACTATCGGAGACACTTCGAAGAAATCCAGCAGTGAGGTGTGCCAGGTATTTACTCTATTTTTACAAATAAATTTTGCAGCTGATTTTTTTTTTTTTTGCCTAGTGTTAGATCGTGGACACTAGGCAAAAGCCGAATATTCAACACTTAACTTATTCTTTCGCCCGAACCCGAACCCCAGGCCCAGCGAGCTCTTTCAGCGAACAAAATTTCGCCCGCCCGCCCGCCGCCGGAAGCCGCCCGCCCGCCACCAGCGTTCGCCCGCCGCCTACCCGGCACCAGCGTTCCCCCGAGCCGGCCTTTTTCTCCCCGTCTTCGCACATATCCGCCGCCGCCGCCGCTCTCCATCTTCTGGAGCTGGCTTCGACCAGCGATGCGCGACGCTGATTCGATCCCATCGGACAGGTACACGCAACAATCGCCCTGACCCTGTTTCTCCCTTAAACTTTCCCCAATCTCTCCCGTTCCATGAAAAGAAGAGGTGATTTTCCTCGATCTGTTGGGGATGACTTGTTTCGATAGGCCCTCCAGGGGAAGCGATTGGGTTATTGGAGCGGGATTCGACCCTGCGGCACGGCAAGCCGAGACTTTGGCTACAGATGCAGATTTAGGGGACTCCAAGCGCGGCAATCCTGTTCTTATCCTGGATTCGGTAGCCAGCTGCCACGCCGCGGCCGACAGATGGTGCCTCTCCGACTTCGACGCGGCCTCTCCGGGAGACGGCGCCGCCGTTCACCGCACGCGCGACGGGAGGGAGCTGCCAATCGCCGGATCTGGCTCCGTAGCCAGGGGAAACTTCCAGGTTCCCGGCGTCCGGTACGTCCCTGGGCTCCTGGCCGGTACGATCCTGATTTCCGTCCCGCAGCTCGCGGCGTGGGGCTACATCGTCATGTTCGGGGGCGGCAAGTGCGTCGTCATGGACCGGAGCGGCGGCAAACCCGTCGGACAGGGCTTTTTGCAAGAAGACGACGGCTTCTATCGCCTCCAGTTCCTCAAGATCTCACTCGACCTGGAGCACAATTGAACGGACAAGCACGGTCGTATGAATTGCTGCTACTTCTGCTGCAGAACAATTACATATCGCATCTCGTCATGTGATTGGCTATACTCTGAAGCGCATCTGCGTATCTTCCTTTGTTCAACTCGAAGTCTTGTAATAACCTTAATAACCTTAAAACCTCTCTGCTGTGCTTGATGCCAGTACTGTGGTGGCAGCCTACCTTTGGGCTTACTTTCGGGGATTTTGGATCATCTACCGTTCATCCTGTCACTTGCATCATTTAACATGCTCTGCATATTACTGAGATCCAGCTCTTGGATCTGGATGATTTTGTTGCACGCCTGGTAAAGTTCTGTATGTTTACATTCATTTGAAGCTTAAGCTTTCAGTCTAATTCTTCATAGTTACCATATGTGGTTCGTAGGTGGTTCATGGGGCTTACCATTTTGCATCAGGAAGAATCATAAGCTTTTAGGTTTTTATTACTCGCTATTGATCTGCCAGATTGCCTTTGCTTTTATTTGACTCCATGGATACTACAGGTTACTGTAGTTGCAACACCTCTAAACTTCGTCTCTAGCCTTCATATTTTGTAAGGTTCTTTTCATCGTAGTATGTCACATACATTCACCTTGATGGCATCAAATGAATGTACATGTTCTTAGGATGCCTCTCTAGTGCATGCCTGGCTTTTGCTCTGAATTTATTTCTGTGCCGCAGGTCAGCCCATCGGTAGTGAGCATCAATTTGTTCCAACAGCTGGCAGCCTTGATTTTCATATCAACAGCAAAAGCTATTCTATAACAACAGCTGTAGCTATCTACTTTCTCAACCGTGATCAGCTCTACAACTACAGAGTTTGGACAAGTATTTCTTCTTTGCTATAAACGACAACTGAGTTTTTCTAAACTAAAACAGAAAGCCCATCTATTACTGTGCTAGTAGCAGGAGTTCATATTGAAAGGTCATTTGCTTTGTGAGGGTGACAAGTATGAATTCCCTAATTTTTCTGTCCTAGATTGGATTGATACATGCTAGTTTGCTGCTGCTATTACTGTCTTATCTAACCAATTACATCCAGAGTTTTGAGTGAGTATTATAGGTTCTAACCTCCTGTTTGCTAAACAAGAAGTTTGATAATTTTAAAAGCATGCTGGGCATTTTTTATAGTATAGTAGGTAGTAACAGTAGCATATATTTTTGAGCAGGCATCCAGAAAAGCAAGGGTGGAAATTGAGATTTCAGAAAACTCAAAGTTTGCTGGTTTCTACTTCAACTGGTATGTCTCTTTTTGCCACCATAATTCAAAGCTGATTCTCCCTTGGCAAATCATGTATTTCTCTAGCTGCATTGACTATGACAATGTATCTTCCGTGTATGGGTGAGTTACATTTATTTCTGTTTTTGATGAAATAGCAGGCAGACTATTGAATAGATGCGTAAGATTTCTTTACAGGAATTAATAGTTTTTTGTGTTGTAATTAACAAATCAGTAGTGTTACATTGTCTTGTCTTTGCAGTGCTATCTATTAAGTTCTCTGAATCACCATTTGATTGAACGTTTCTTTTTCATGGTTTTCAGGAAGGGCTGTAGGGCAGTGCAAATAAGAATTGGTGGGTAAACAATATTGGAGAAGTGCTGGAGGCCCAACGACAGAGGATAGAGGAGCTGGTGGGGTTCGTGTCCACTCTTGGTACCGCTATGGGGCGGACCATGCCAGCTAGCCTAGTCTTGCCACTTCCTCAAGCAGCTACTCCTGTGAGTACCAATATATTACTTATTATGTTCCAACCTGACATAGGGCACACTAGAAAAAATATGCAATCTCAAACATACAATATTGTGTTGGTGGTGACGGCGGTTGTTGTTGTGGTGTGGTGGTGGCAGTTGTGGTGTTCGGGTGGTGGTGGTGTTGGTGGCGGTGTATTGATATGTATGTTCTTGACGGTCATCGTGCCGTTTGTTTTCTTGCAGGGTTTGGAAACCTCTCCGTGCAGGGGAGGTTCTGCCGAAATTTTTTATTGACGGTATCCTTTTCATTTTTTTCAGCATCAATCGGGCGTGGCATCGAATCAAATTGGAGGGTCGCCGGCTTCACAGATTGGAGCGTCGCCGGCACCACAGCTTGAGCCGAATCAAGTGGAAGGGTCGCCGGCTTCACAGATTGGAGCGTTACCGGCACCACAGCTTGAGCCGAATCAAGTGGAAGGGTCGCCTGGAGCATCAAACCACGGGCCTCTTCACCCTTGACAATCGTCGTGATCAGCTTGTTGTGAACTTTGTTAAGAAATTTGGTTGTGCACTTATGAACTTGTGAACTTGTGGCACATTTGGACTTTTGGTATGAACATGTGATATATGTGAACATGTGGTTCTTATTTATGATTCATGTGATATATTTGTGGTGTTTGAATATGATTTATATTTGTGTCGCAAATGGAATAATCAAAAAAAAATTCAGCTTCTGGTTACTTTGCCTAGTGTCAGGGGTCTGACACTAGGCAAAGGGGCCACGCGTGGCACCCCTGGGAACAGACTTTGCCTAGTGTTAGGAAACTGACACTAGGCAAAGTAGGCAGTTTGCCTAGTGTCAGAGGTCTGACACTAGGCAAAGCTTGGCATATTTGTCTAGTGTAGGTGGCATGACACTAGGCAAAGCTTCATGTTTGCCTAGTGTCGGACATCTGGCACTAGGCAAACCTTGCATACTTTACCGAGTGTCAGACCTCCGACACTAGGCAAAACGTCCGTTACGATTTCCACCGTCAGTGGAATACTTTTGCCGAGTGGTGTCCTTGACACTAGGCAAACACTTTGCCGAGTGTCCGAGGTTTGACACTCGGCAAAGTGCTCTTTGCCTAGTCCGCCTCTGCCGACCCTTGTTTGCCTAGTGTGACACTAGGCAAACTGTTTGCCTAGTGTTTCTAGGCCTTTGCCTAGTGCCTGCGGCACTAGGCAAATCACGTGATTCCAGTAGTGTTGAGCTCAATCCCAGTGCTCAGTGGTGGAGGCAGAAATAATTTCCAAGTGTGACGGGTTTATATTACCGCGGCAGCGTCATGTGGCGTGCGCCGGGGAACGAAGCGTCGGACCACGGCAGTTTCCGGCATACGCCGATGGTCGCTGCTTCAAGTGCCTCGCGACGGGGCACCGTGTCGCCACCTGTAACCTCCCTTGGCGGTGCCTCCGTTGCCACGGCCTTGGCCACCTCGCGCGGGAGTGCAAGAGGCCAAGGCGCGTCGATGACGATGGCCGAGCTGCTCGACCAAGGAGCGGAAGCGGCGGCAGAGGCGTCAACGGCACCGAGGGCGGTGGCCGCGTTCCTGCGGCGGACAAAGGCAAGGCCCTGCCCGGCCACCCGCACCAGCGTGGCCGCGGTCACCGCTCGCGCCGACGACGACATCACAGGCGGAGGAGGAAGCAGGAGGTGAGCAGCGCCATCCAAGCTCCCAAGGTTTGGCGGCCGCGATCTACTCGCCGCGTGGCTAGAGCATCGACCGAGCCTCCAATCGTGGACCACGGACCAACCGCTGCAGATCCAGCTGCCACTGCGATGGACATCGCCTGGGCGGTCATTCTTGAAGGTCCGCTCCTGACCATGTCCGGAAGGCCGGCCCCAGAGCCGGCATCCACCCCTCCAGCGGTGACTGGCCTTCCGGAGGAGGACCGTGTCACCCTGGCCATGTCGGCAGCCGATACGACTGTCAACCAACCGGCTGGAGATGAGTTTGCCACAGAGGAGACCCCAGCCGCGACGGCGGCCACGCCCATCGCAGAGGCTGATGACGACCTCAAAAGCACGACGCCGGCCACAACGAAGGTTGGCCCACCGGCGGAACAGGGCACGCCCGCAGCGCCGCGGAGGGTTGTGCCGCTGCTCGTCTACGCCCGTCGCGACAAAGCTACACACGGAGCGGATCCCCCACGGGGCGTGGTCGAGGTCCCCGTGATGGACGTCGCTGCGGCCCAGGAGCTCGACATGCCGGAGGACGACGCGGTATGCTGCACACCGCCGCCGGGCTTTGGATCGCCACCACCACCGACAAATACCGCATCCGCTCAGCGGCGTTTCCAAGCATTTGCCGGCAAGATCAAGAAGTCGAAGCCTGCTGCCATCCTGCGGCGGCCTTCGCCCAACAAGGTCGTTACGCCCTGGCAGATGCCACTGCGGAGCCGACGGATCACTGCCCAAAGCCTATCGTGGATACCGGTGGCCAGGCGCGGCGAGTACCTGGTCCTCAAGCGTTTCGGCCAGGTTTCACCACTGACCGAGTCCACGGCGGCAAACAAGTTCAACGCTCTATTTGGTGGCAATCCGGAGGACGACGAAGCTCTCATGGAACTCTTCCCTGATGACTGCACCGTCGGTGGACGCAGGAGGCGCCGCCGTGCACCGCGCGCGCGGGCTTGAGCCAGCCATGGATACGGCCATGTGTTGGAGCCTCGGTTGTTTAGTGCAGCGAGTATTAGGATAGCTAGAGATCTTTTGTGGGGTGTGCATATCTGTCAAATCTTGTAAGTCACCCCGGTTGTACTAAAACTTCTCTTCTTAATAAAAACGCGCAAATCTTTTGCGTGATTGAGAAAAAATAAAATATCTAAGGAGGAAATATTGTATAAATATATATATTGTTCGTGATCAATCTATATCTAATAATAAAGAGACAAAATTTTAGGCTTTTTTTTTCATCCATCTATTTTTTTTGGTCTGTCTTCCCTTAACTAACTCTATGAATATGGAAATTATATCTTTGTTTGTCTCTCTACAACTCTGTTTTATATATAGCATATGTAAGCCATTTTGAGATAACTTAGATAACTAAGAATCTTAATACAATTTCTCCCATCCTAAATAACGTGGATAGGAGTCCTAATCAATTTCAGGTTATTTTTTTCGTTCGTCTATTTTTTTGTTCGTTTACCCCTAACTAACTCTATGAATATGGAAACTATATCTTTGTTTGTCTCTCTACAACTCTTTTTTATATATAGCATATGTAGGTCGTTTTGAGATAGCTTAGATAACCAGAAATCCTAATATAATTCCTCCCATCCTAACTAACGTGAATAGGAGTCCTAATCAAATAGAAAAAAAACTTGTATCTACTATTTACGTTTACACATGTATACACGTACACAGGCGAGGAGGTGCCTACCTGGCCTCTTCCTGGTTGAGCGTCACATCAGTGCTGCACCGCGAGTGGCCACTAGAAGGAATGCACGGAAGAGCCGATGCGGAGGACGGCCGGGCATGCTCCCGTATTGGCGTCAACGCCTGCTGTGCCATCTAGATTGACCTCGAATTCTCGATAACATGCAAGCCTGGGCGCGCATGGTGGGCTTCCGATTTGTTTGCCTCTTCGCCATACACACATGCAATGCAAATAGATGGATGAGATCCAGAGCAATCACCGCCTCGGCGTCGTTAAAACCGCCCAGCTAGGAATAGGCCTGACGTGACATGCAAGCAAGCATGTGTGGATTCAGCAAAGAAGAGTACATCCCTATGACTTTTCATCTATCCGGTCGAAACGGTCGAACCGTACGTGTTCACGCTTGCGCTTAGTCGTCCACCAGCCAGTTGCTATCTACATACACGCAGGCATGACAAAGGCGTCGTGTACATCCATCCACCGTTGGCCTCTAATTCAATGCTGCCGCACACTGTTTGGCAATCAAGGCCATTCCACCATTATAAGAGACCGAGTTCCTGTGTTTCTGGTTTCCTTTTCTTTTCTTTTGTTATGGTGAGACACAAATTCACATGCAGTGTACCATAGCAAACCAAGATTTTAGCCATGCACATGCATACAGCCAATCGTGCATGGCAATTAATCGGCCATATGCATGACCCATACAAGACTCCGTGCAGCACACCCGTATCACCTGATCTCACCTAGAAAACAACCGCCAGTGCCACAAGATTCCGCGTAATAAAACACCGTGCATGGCAATTAATCGGCCACATGCATGACCCATACAAGACTCCGTGCAGCACACCCGTTTCGCCCGATCTCACCCAGAAAACAACCGCCAGTGCCACAAGATTCCGCGTAATAAAACACGTGATAGTATGAAAATTAATATTTTATATAATATATTTACGAGTAAATATTACTGTACTTTGCAAGGTGAGAAAAGTAATCTATCACAATTGTGTTTTAATTTGATACAATTGTAATAGGACACTGTCATATTAATGCAAACATTACTTAAATTATGGATGTCATGGTAATTAATAAATAAATTAAGCTTTAAAACTTTATAGAAAAGATAAACATAAATAAATAAATATGTAGATTTTTTGTTGTTTTGTTTCTATAGACATTTGATGGATTTTTTTCCCGATGCAACGCACGGGCATATTTGCTAGTAAATATAAGGAGCCATTTGGATCCTTTTATTTAGGAGAAATTAGAATCTACTTGATGGACTAGGCTATTTGGTTAGAAATTTGATATTCCACAACTTTTCAAAGTTTACACACAAGACTATCTCAAATTTGTAGAGTGAAGGATAGAAATTGATTGTATAGATCAGCATATTATATTTCTATTCTGTAACTTATAGTACGATCTTTGGCTCGCTCCCCTACAATAATGTAGTATAAAAATATATTCCGCATACAACTTAATTAATATATGCCTAAATTATGATTATTAGAATAAATTTCAACATTGAGGATCTAAACGGGGCTAATAGAAATCTAACAGTAAATCATTGAACTATTGAAGTATTGATTATTGAACCTACATCCATGTGTGATGCATATCAATATACAGCTCTAGGTAAATTAATCAATATGAAAAGATAGACTAATACGAACAGACGTAGTGAAATGAGCAGGAAGGAAAGAACTGCGAGACGTATATCATGCTGAAGGCTGCCGCCGGACAGATAATAGCTTCCTTCCGTGGGTTTGCTAATTGCTTATGTCATGAAGCCCACCAGCCTAGGCCTAGCTATCGGACATCCACATCCAAAACAGGCAACAGCTAGCCACCAGCATGTATTTTTGACGTAAATATCATGTATATATACTTTACATATTTGGAATTATCTACACATTTTAGGTATGGCAACGGCCAAACCTCTCCACATAGCTGCCTCCGATCCTCCCCTGCCCTTGAGCTCGATGCCAGATTGCCAGCGCTCTATATAAACCGTGGCTCTAGCTAGTTCACATCCATTCCATCCCTTGGCTCCTGTCCACCACCCTCGTTAGAACGTAAGACAGCCGAGCGAGCGGGCAGGCGTGGTTCAGCTTCGGGTCAAGGGGATGGCGCTGTCTCGCCGCATGGCCGCTCCCGTCCTCGTCCTTGTGCTCCTCCTCGTCGCCACAGGTGCCTGACTCAATTCCTCGTGTGAATCTATATCCTTAACAATGCAATAACGCGACGCGCGCGGTGTGATGCATATGCTTTGTGTGTGCGGTACGGTGCAGAGCTGGGGACGACGACGGTGGCGGAGGCGAGGTACTGCCTGTCGCAGAGCCACCGGTTCAAAGGCTTGTGCATGAGCAGCAGCAACTGCGCCAACGTGTGCCAGACCGAGAACTTCCCCGGCGGCGAGTGCAAGGCGGACGGCGCCACGCGCAAGTGCTTCTGCAAGAAGATATGCTAGCCTCCGTCTGCTGGCGGTGGCGGGACGGCAGGTCGTCGGCGTGTTCTCCTGCGTTGCTGTTTCTGTTTACTACCGTTTCTCTGCTGGATGCCTGCGCTATTACGTTGTAGCGCGTCGCTGTTTCCTGTTGATTTCTTTCTGCTCCCGCGAATAAACTCCGGGCCATGCATGCATGTCCCGGCATATGATGCCTGCGCGTGCGGAATGACATCTACATCAATTCTCACTGCAGTTAATCTGCATCCGTAGGTAGTCAAGACGATGCTGCTGCATGTCGCGTGTAAGCTCATGGTTTCAAAATGGATGTAATGCAACTGTTGGTTTTCTTCCAAATCTGCTTTGGTGCTAGCGAGGGATCTTGATGATCAAGGGGTGTTCGGATGGACTAAACTGAAGTTTGCTCCATATTTTGGTTATTTCCCCGCGCCATGACTCCAACCTGAAAGCCCCTGAACTGCTTGGACAACTCCTCCAACATCGCCATCCCATCACCTTCTCGTGTTTGGTCGGCTTCCGTGAAGGCGCCAGCACGAGCAGAACCCGGATTGAGAAAAAAAAAAGAGGATCTCTCGGAACCAAAGGCTCCTGATTCCAATTTGTTATGAACCTGGATAACTGAGTGGAATTGCGACCGGGAATAGCAAGAACTTGGGAAGAACGGATAGAAATCGCAGCTGACACTCGCGGGATTCAGACAGCTTGGGGAACGGTTACCGCCGAGTTCTGTTCTTCCATGCCTAGAGTGTCTCAGACGACTATTATCCAAAATACAAGACTCATTTCACGTTTGGGTAGTGCTATAGGCAAAGGGTTCGATACCCATTTTTAGTATTCTCCAACAAGACCAAAAAGAGAGCCCTTTCTGTAAATAGGTCTTTAGGAGGGAGGATACTCAGATTTAGAGATTTAGGTTATACTTCTCCTGATATTCAAAATAAGTCTTTTATATAAGTACTCTGACACCGATTTTGAGTTTGGGTCTCCTAGCGGGTCTCCTGTTCGAGACAGCACGGTAGTGGCTGCTTATAACTGCACAGCACCGGCCGCTATGGGCTCTAAGCCAGCTATCACTCCTAGCCCAGTTACAAGGCCGAGGCCCAGCTACTCGAAGTAGCCCATCTCATAACACTGTCCCGGCTAAAATCTATCTTAGCCAATTTTAGTAACTTTGAAAATACCCTACCAGCACTTCTCATGAAAAGGTCATCATCGGCAGGTTAATTTAGTCGTCCGTAGTTACGTACGTGAGAGAGAGAGAGAGCGAGAGAGAGAGATGGCCTCATGTTTGTTACTTCCCAAATTAAGCATTGACTAATCTAAGCTCGACGCCAACGCTGTTCATCATATAGATTAAATTCGGTCCTCCTGTGTTCCAATGTATCCACGAGAATTCCTCCACACCCACTTTGCATTGTCGCACATCAAGGTTGGGGCCAGGTTCAGCCGTTCCTGGTGAAACGAGAGAAAGATGGCAGTGTCTCGCGGAGCGGTGCTCTTCTTATTTCTCCTCCTCGTCGCAGCAGGTGATTAGCTTATGCCTTATGGTGTCCGGCGTTAATTGCTCATTAGCCATCTATATAATCGTGCTCGTACCAGGCAGATTGATTGGTCACCACACACCTGTTCTTGGTGATTAATCTGTACGTTGCAAATCTGCAAAATGGGACAAATGAAATGTGATCAATATGGTGCATGGATGCAGAGATGGGAGCCATCGTCGATGCCAAAATGGGAGTAGCCAAGCAGACCTTGTTAAAGGACAAAGTGAAAGAGAAGGAGGAGGAGAAAAGCAAGGGGAAGGAAGAGAGCCTCTGCGTATCGCAGAGTCTCCAGTTCAAGGGCTTCTGCCTCGACAGCGACAAGTGCGCCGAGGTGTGCAAGAAGGAGAGCTTTGCCGGTGGCGAGTGCAAGCTTGGCCTGTCCAAGCGCAAGTGCATCTGCAAGAAGCCATGCTAGTTCATCGGTCTCTTGCTAATTGTTGATATGTGCTCCACTAATTTGTGGGCCTTATATCTTTCGAGAAACAAAATTACTTTTTGATAAATACCGATCATCAAAAATGTTTCTGCAGTTCTTATTTAGCGTTATGTACTGGTTTTTGTGGCTCCGATTGGAAGGAGTTGCTGATTTTGGCTTGCCTGAACTAAGAGTCAATACCTATGCAAAAAAAAAAATTGCCTCCTATAAATGGACATCTATATGGATATGGTTATGATTTGTTAATGATGTCGAACTCTATTTCGTGATGTCTTTAAAAATTTTTATGGTTTTTTTTAGCAGAAAATTTTTTGTGGGTGAGTTATTGTAGTAGCTTATGGCTACCTTCTTTGTAATGTTGGACTCCTCTCTTTGATGAGATTAAAGCCCAAAGGATATCCATTATAAAAAATATTATCCAATGCATTCGTTTTATACCTTGCCATAGCCGGGTACTAGGAAATATCCCGTTCAATCCTCCTCATGTTTTTTTTTTGAGAATGTTCAATCCTCCTCATGTAATCTCTAAAAACGATTCACGCAACAAAAGAAGGCCGGCGAGCGTGGCCACGTCACCCACTGTTCCCGGCCGTCGGATCGGACTCATGAAGCTGGCCCGCCGCCACTACCTCTTCCTTCCTCCTCCGCCCGAGCCGACCGCGGCGCCTCCTCGCCGTCGCCGCTGGCTGGCCGCTCGCCGCCGGCGTTGGCTGGACGGGCCGACCCAACAGCAGCCGCGGCGGTGCCTCGTGGGACAGGAAGGGAGGGAACCGCCGCTGTGGTGGAGAACGCCGCAAGGGACGGAGCCGCCGCCATGGGAGAGAGAGGGAGGCGCAGCAGGCCGACCTCGACCTGGATCCGGCCAACCTTCGCCTGCATCCAGCCGACCTTCGCCTCCGCCTCCCGGCTGTCACCGCCGAGCCTCCACCGCCTCCACCCCGCTGCTCCCTGCGGTACGCGCCGCCGCCGTCCAGGGCGCGCAGGCCGCCACCGCGAGACGCCCCGGTGCGAGCCCACCTGCTGCGGAGAGAGGAGGACGAGAAGGAGAAGGAGGAGAGGGAAGAGAGGGGCCGCGCGCCTGGAAGAGCAGCGACGCTGCCACAGGACCGGACGGTGGCGCGTCCGCGCGGGAAGGCGCGGGTTCGCCGGGTCGGCGGGCAGTGCGTCCTCGCGGGGAGGCGCGGCTCCGCCAGGTCGCCGCGCGTGGAGTGGTGCAGGAGGCGGCTGCTGGCCGCGCGTGGAGGAGCTAAAGAGATGGGGGCGCCGACGGTGGAGTTGAAGAGATGAGGGCGCGTCCACAGTGCCGTCGGGGACCTCTACGCCGGGCCGCCACCCGCGCGTCCGCAGAGCCGGCGGTGGAGCGCGGCCACGGAGAGGGCAGATGAGCGCGGGCGGGTACGGTGGGACAGAAGAGATAAGGTGGAGAGAGAAGATGGAGAGAGGAGAAATAAAAATAGGAAAAAAAGAAAAAAGGGCATTATGGGTACTGATCAAAATCATATGATTGGCCAAATCTTAAGCTAAGGAATAAATCCTAAATTTTAATAAGATTAGAAGTCCTAATTTTTACTATGGTTTAGTCACTTAGATTTTGACTAAGTCCTAAATTTTACTATGACTCGGAGAGTACAGGTTCCTATATTTTGAAGATCCCACAAAATAGTACTCCCTCCGTTCATTTATCTCCTTCATCTAAGCAAAACCTTTTTATTCAAAAATCTCCTTCATATTAGCTTGGAACTTGCCCGCATTTATTGTCCGTTTGCTGCTCATTGGCTACCACCCGCCTGCATTTATTGTCTCTTTGTTGCTCATTGGCTGTTCCTAGCATGTGACTCCTCGTATGCGCTCAACACGCGATGATTAAATGCAAACTGAGTGGTTTTGTTCTGCTCCTTGGTCACTGCGCCAAAGGCTAAAATGATGGAGATAAATGAACGGAGGGAGTACTTCTTATTAGCAGTGTATTTCTTATACTCTAATTAATATTCCATTACAAAATTAAGCTACGATTCTCCAATTGAATACCAATTTTATGTTTGAACTAAAGTATGGGTTCATGAAAATATATTATTAAGGCTATCAAGTTTTCCCATTGATTAGAAAAAGCGCTAAAGCTCTTAGGTAAAAACGCGTTACAAAATTGATTAATACTAGATGTTCCCACAGTAATTACAAACATCTGACTTCCATTTCTTATTATCTAATCATCAGTGCTATTAATAATTGTTGGATCTGTTATGTTCCATAATAAATTACCCAGCTCCTACATTGTAAAAAAATAAATTAACCTCCAATTTTCCATCTACATTACCCACCTCTTTCATTGTAAAAAATACATAAAGTAACTTCTATTTCTCCATCTAAATAATCCACCTCCGTCATTGTAAAAGATAATTAGTACACAATAATATATATGCAATCCTTTCTATCAACGAAGCAGCATGGCCCCGTGTAATCCCGCACACTCGAATCATACCCACTGAACGCTAGCCCAACACAAACGGCAACAAAAGAAGGCCAGCAAGCATGGCCACACCACCCGCTTTTCCCGGCCATAGGATCGCCCGAGCGGACAACCCAAATCGTTCGAAAAAGACCTCGAACTTTAGTCGAATCAACCGTAGTACAGACCTCCTCTCAGGTTTGCTTGCAAAAAAAAACCCTTGAACTTTACCGAAATCAACCCGCAAACCAGGCCTTTTAAATGGGCCAGCCTTCCTCCCGCTCGGGCCTGTATATTGCCAGACCTGGGCCTTACTGGGCTGAATTCGGCCTGATGACATTTTTCTATTTTCCTATGAATTTATTATTTATCTAAAAAGGTTGAATTTTTGTAAAGAACATAACAAAACAAATAAAAATAAAAAAAGCCAAACCAAGTTTGTTGAACTCTACACAACTACCACTGTAATGTAAACACATAACATCACATGTTTTAGTGCAATTTTTTCCTATTATTGTGGATCTAGATTTCTCTAGAGTTTTCTATAAAAAAATTAATAGAGTTAGTTTCTTTATTCAAATTGCTATGAAATTTTTTACGGTAGCTTACCCATAACTGACTGATTTTACCGGCTTTACGATCCTACACACACACACACACACGTTCGCCTACACATGAATATTAACCCATGTAACCAGGTGCATAGCTCAGTTTGAAAATTTAAATAATTGAAATAATACTTGCTTTGCTGCATCTTTGTTACATGCGGGAATTCTTGAATACTTTGGTCAATCAGAGTTCAAAATCTATTGGAATGACCACTCATAACATTTGCCTTTTCCGAAAATACAACAAGCAAACCAATACTTGTACCAAGTTCTTTTCAAATAAATTACCAATTAGTTAAATCTATTGCAGTAAAATGGTCTCATACTGGCTGGCGCGGCAACGCCGCGTGCTTTTTCTAGTAAACACTAAACATGGACGCAAACAAGTAGGCGAGGCCCCTTTTATAGTGACATGGGCAAGATAGCAGAGTGGGCTAGTGGATCATGTGAACACGGACTTTACTTTTGGGCCGAACACTACCCCGCAAATGTCCCATGGGCCAAAACCGATAGGCAAAGTCCGAAAAACTATCAAGAATGATTTTTCCTATGATTAGTGATTGTCAGGGATACATTCAGTTAACCGTACATCCACAAGCACTACAAAAGAATGAAAGATACATTCAGTTGTCTTGATACACACATATATAATCATCATTAGAAGTTATACATTCCTTGACTGATCAAGCTATGAAGCTACTATTTCTTAAGGCATACATAAAGCTACTGCCTTCTCAACCAAAAAAAAAGAGTTCCCAACAAAAAAATAATTGCAAAACAAAGTCGACAGGAACCTAAGTTGGAATGCTTCATTGGAGGGCTGTGCGATGGTACTGGGCCCGAAATTTGTAGGGACCCCCCAAAACTACTTGCCATCACGTAATAATAAATATATATTTAATATCGTGTGCCGACTATTTTGGTGTGGAGTCCATGATGAGGTGTAAGAATCATGTGCCATGATCATTTCTTTTTCATTTTGGTGATTTAGATGAAATATGTGCTATAAAGACGTGTTAGATATGATATAATAGGTCCTAGAGATGCAAGAAAAAAAATGGTGCAAAAGACCGATGAAGAAACAAAGCAAAAATGATTTAGTGCACGGAAATGCACTCACCGAACGGGTCTGGAGGCTAAGGAAATGCACATGGGCTAAGGAAATTCATGTGCCAGATAAAGGAAGGTGGAGTCTGGCCAGACTGAATCCGGAGAAAGGAAATACTAGCGCCAGACAAAGGATTTTTATAGCTCAAGTTCAATAGCTATAAAACAATATAAGTCGATTAGGTTTCTTCTGTTTGTTTCATGATTTATGTTTTTCTATCGAGTCTTGGAGGTATCTATATCGGTAGGTTGTCTGTGCATGCACATTCGTGGAGGTGACAATATGTTTGAACCACCAACTTTCGGTTACTGTTGTGTGGTAATTTAAATAGTACTAAATTTATATGACTTAGCTTTATCTATATGTAGCTTGACAAGGTTTAACATAAGGATGAATGGAGCCACCTCAGCAACCTCAAGCTTATGATTTGAGTGACTAAGTGGCTAAATGATTGAGTTGCTCAGTGGCTAAATGATTAAATGCCTAAGTGGTTAAATGACAAAGTGGCTAAGTGGATGAGTCCTTGAGTGCCTTAGTGGCTGAGTCGATGGAGTGACAAAGTGGCAGAGTGACAGTGCCAAAGTGATTGAGAGGTCGACTTAGTTGCAAAGTGGCAGAGTGACTAAGTATCTGAGTAACTGAACTGAGTGGCTAAGTTGTTGAGTAGCTAGGTGGGCGATTCCCTGAGTGGTCGAGTGCCGAGTGACTGAATGATTGTATGCTGAGTGACTAAGTGCATATATTGTACCATTAGTATGTTGCTTCACCTACTATATTATCCTTTTATGTTAGCCTTAATATTACTTTTAATAGTCATAAGCTCAAGTGTTAGGACAGATGTCAAATTGATTAATTATTAAGTTAAAACATTTTTCGAATAAGTCACACTTCATAATAATGAAATTGATGTGGTCCCTTTTGCAGGTTGTTCTTTACCTAAAGCTTAATTAGGATCTGTTGACCTTATGAAGTTGGGCCGGGGTTGACTTGTTGTGCTTTTCTTTTTGTGTGCTTGGCTGGTTGAAAGGGAAGCTCATGGCGACCAAGATTCCGAAGAGCGAGTTCACCGCCCTATCCAATTCCCTCAAGTACATGCTTGTGCTACTTTTAATACATGTTAATATGAATTTTGGGAGAATTTGGTTATATATTAATTGTTTTGTGTATTAGGATGGAACCTTCTTTTCTACTACTCTAGGATGTAATAACAAAATTCGCACGATTTCGACCGTGGTAAAATGTGTAGTTGATGCATGAAAACTAGAATTATATTAGATATATACTGTGTGCGAAGCTTAGTTTTCTGGTATGATATTCCATCGGTGATTAAGATCGCTATAAAGAAAATGAGGATATCAAAGTAGGTTGTTCCACGATCCTAAAATTCATTATTAAGAGTTCATCAGACATTTTGCTGATTCTTTTGTATTGCCGAAGCATGCATTAACTTAATAGGACTATATGATTCTTTTTTATAATAATATAACAGGTTGCCTCAAAAAAAAATATAACAGGACGTCCATAACTATGATGAACACATACGTAGCCATGAACAAATATATAATAAAATCTCCACCAGCCTACATGTAACTCCATTCTTATATACAGGAAAACAACTCACTGAGAAGTGAAAAGCACACAAAACGATCAGTTCCTTATCACCGGCAACGATCGTACGTTGTACTAACTAAGACATATGCACGCTCTCGATCCTACTACACTCTTGTATGCTACTATTAGCTGCTACATCAAATTAAGCTACAAATTAGTACTTATTAATGTCTATACCAATATCACACAGCACTATTGCATTCTCCATGTACACACTCTAGCTGCAGGTATACAGAACGTTGACATGGTCCAAAAACTCTATATATAACTGCCGATTTAAAGAACCGGTACTGATGTAAACCCCCATCACTACTGATTTGGTTGTGCCAGTTCAAAATTCAACAGTGAGAGTGATGGGGTTTGAACCGGCAGTGGAGTGACGATATGAGATAGTGAAGCATATGTAGACCACACATGCATGCATTATGCGAGAAAATTGGGGAGGCCGACCTTCTTCCCGGTCCTCTTGACATCTTCTTGCACCTTTCGCCTGTACTCTCCGAAGGTGAATGTCCTGTAAAGAGAAGGCTCCTCGCACGTGCCGATCGGCGAGTCGTAGGACGGGCAAAGAAAGTAGGCAACGGAGTAGCGCTCCGTCTTGGCGTTCGTCATCACTTTGTGCTCCACGCTCTTGTATCTGTTGTTGCTCCACGCCTTCAAAATGCAACCACACACCAAAAACTAAGAGGAAGCCACCGTACATTGGGGGTAAAACAATGCATATATATATGCACATGATGCATGCTGACAGATATAGGTCGTATAACACAATGCAAGCAGCATGCGTACGGCACATACTCCTCGTTTCAAATGAGAGCTGTTGGTTGTACTAATCTTTTTGGATAATGGCAATCACTTTATAGTACTACTCCATACAGTAGCTGTGTGTACTAGCGTCATAGAGCTAGCGATCTCCCATTGCATTGGTTCCCTCTCAAAAGCTGCAATCCACCATGTGGCGATGTGAGTGTATGATGCATGAACAGGTGAACTTGGGTCCTGCCGTGTTTTCCTGTCTCTCGAACTATCGATGGGCGGAATAATGCTAGTAGACTTTTCGTTAGCAGCATGCAGTACGTTTTTGCTTTGCCGAAAAGCACATGTGCGTGCAGTACAGGGCTTTGCTGCTAGTAGCACAGTAGCCAGTAGGTAGCTAGGACGACGACGACGATATATCGACCGACCGACCGATGATCGGCAAACACACAGCACAGCATATATATCCAACGTGCAAAACGATCGATATGATGCGCGTAAGGTACCTGGAAGAGGTCCCCGATGTTGACGATGAGGGCGCCGGGGATTGGCTTGACGGCCACCCACCTGGCCCCCTTCATGAGCTGCAGGCCGCCGACCTGCTGGTCCTGGCAGAGCACGGTGAGGAAGTCGCTGTCCGTGTGCGGGACCAGGCCGAAGGCGTCGGCGGAGATCGGGCACGGTGGGTACCGGTTCAGCCGCAGGAAGCACGTCGTCTCGTCGCACCCCTCCGGGAAGCGCTCGCCCTCCTCCGCGGGCCGCCCCAGGGCCGCCTCAGCCAGGACGCGCGCTAGCGTGCCGGCCAGCTTTGACATCGCACCCGCCACCTCTCGAGTCACATCCCTGCATTCAGCGACGTCGGCACACCATGACTTGACTACTCACTCCTGGCTTACTTACTCACTCCTATATATGATATGATATAACAACTGTATAGATTTATAATATGTTGTTGTGCCGACCTGAAGACCTTAATAATTTCCCCCTATTTTATATAATATGCAACTAGTACTAACAAGATTCAATGCTTCGAGCGAGCCCGGCCAATTTTTATTGGAAAAATCAAATTTCTTATATACTCTATAGCAAGAATAGAAAAATAGGACAAGAACATGGACGAAAACAAATCCATGTTTCATTAACTTGATTGATTGTGTGATCAACCCAACCAGCTTGGGAATTTAATAGACCCATGAGAGGACCACTGATAGGACACATGCACACTTATTTAATCTAATTGTTGCTAGCCGTGAAATATAATGAATAGTAATCAATCATGTAGTTGTACTACCTCTCTCCAGGAAAGGATAAAACTATGGTATACGTGCCAATTAAATTGTTTCACGTTTGACCAAGTTTCTAGTAAATAGTATTCACATTTATGGCTTAAAATCAATTTATTATGAAAATATATTTCGTACTTAATCTAATGATATTTATTTAATATTATAAATATTTATATTTTTTATTTATAATTAGTCAAACTTGGTATAATAAAAACATGATTATGTTTTAGAATTTTATTCTTTTAGGACGGAGAGAGCACTACTCATCATGGGTCAGCGAATAATTTTGCATGAGCATCCACCGATGGACATCAGACAGACGTGAGTTACCCACCAGCCTCTACACTTTGGATGATGGTGCCTAGCCAGCTTATTAACCGCCGTAAATCGAACAGCGCCCATCCTTTTCCCGGCCAAATTACGTCGTCGTAGCTACTTATTCCGTCCGCCGCACTAGCTAATCAGCATCGTACTCATGCAACCCTATCGAATCATATATATTTTTTAGTTACCAGTCATCAGTCCCTCTATAGGACGGGAAAACTTTTTATTTGTATAGATATTATTCCTGGTACTGAATTGAGAAACGCTGGGCAGAACTAGAACTTGCACGACGATAGAATAGAAGAATCTGATCGACAACGAGTAGACACGTATCGAGCGCTGTACGACTAAGCTTGTTCCTAAAAAAACTAGCAAGGCACAAAAATGAAGAAAAAGCACGGCACTTGTAGTTTAGCTAATTTGGGGAGTCGTTCACACTTAACAGAAACGAAGTGGTATATACGTACGAACCTGAGGGTGGTGAGCTCGCCGAAGTCGCAGCAGGTGCCGGCGGCGGACCCGGAGACGCCGGCGAGCGGGACGTGGAAGGCCTCGGACCAGGACAGCTGCTGCGGGGACGTCGCGGTCGGGGTGCCCCAGCGGTAGGAGTCGTTGAGCAGGCCGGCCGTGGCCTTGGCCTCGAACGGCAGGCGGAACAGGCGCGCCTGCTCCCGCCGCATCGCGTCCAGGAGCGCCTGCGACACGCCGTGGTTGCGCACCTGGAAGAAGCCCCACTCCTCGGCGGCGCGCGCGATGGCGGCCGTGCACGCGGCCCGCTGGGACTCCGAGGAGCAGCCGTCGTCGCTCGTCAGGCACCCGACGTCGATCATCGGGAGCTCGCACTCCGCCACGGGCACGTCGTCTGAAGGCGCTGTCGACGTCGCGTAGGCGCCTGCTTCATCATTGCGGCGGAGCAGCGCGTAGTAGCTGTCTGCCAGCGGCGGCTCCGCTGCGCTCCCCGCGAAGGCCGGCATGGCTGGCTGGCTCCTGCCTCCTGGTCAAGCGAGGAAACTGGTCGTAGCTGTGGCTGGAGCTGCGTGCAGCGCAGGCACGCAGAAGCTCTAGCTGATGTGGGGCTAGCTAGCTCCTAGCTGTGTGCTGTGCTTGTCTGCCTGTGTGACCGTGCTGTATATATAGCAGCTGCGGCGCGCGATCGACACGGTGGCTTGGCTGGCTGCAGCCGTTAGGGCCGCCTCGCCTCGGGCATGTGTGCACCGTACACGCACGACGCAGCTGGGCACGCTCGTGGGCTCGTGGCGAGCAAGCTTAAATGAATCTGCATGGGTCCGGCCGAATGTGCAGTGTTATATTATTATTAGGCGTTTAACTAAGCTGTGCTACTAATTGTGGTGGTTATTATTAGTCGAGGCGCGCCGGCGCAGGCCGACACTTGGAGGCGGTAGACGCGACGCGACGTACGCAGCGCGTGTTTTGACTGGGCCAGCGGCGATCGACCAGCAGGAGGCCTGTCACTGGCACCGGGCGTGCATGGCGATGCGGACACTATTAATTTACTATCAACTAGTAGTAGTACTAATACGGGACCGGCCGGGTTGAAGTTGAAGGGTGAAACGCTGAACGTGCGTGTGCGTACGTCGTATAGGGACGGCAGCAGCGGGAATTCTCTGGAAGGATACGGTACGGTGTACGCAGGTCAGGGACAGCGTTGTCGGACCCGGGGTGCTGCGCCTGCGCGCGTCCCAGCCTCGATCGGCAGCAGGTCATGGCCGCCCTGAGTCGATCGATCCCTGACCGGAGCATACCCTACAGCTACAGTACCACGCCAGTAGTTAAACCTGCTGTGCTGTGATGGTCCTATAATGTATCTGTGGCACATTCTCGCCGCTCGTCACCGG
Organism: Saccharum hybrid cultivar R570; assembly: GCA_038087645.1. Lineage (NCBI taxonomy): Eukaryota > Viridiplantae > Streptophyta > Magnoliopsida > Poales > Poaceae > Saccharum > Saccharum hybrid cultivar. Next base: position 9,187,604 of record JAQSUU010000198.1, read on the forward strand.
ATTACAAGGCCTGCAGCTGCAGGCTAGCTAGTCGCGTGCATAGGCTGCTCTTCCATTGAGCAGCATGCATGCACAAAGTATACGGCCGGGGCATGTATACATAGATGACAGCAGCTCCAGCAATACTACCCAAAACACACTTCTCTATTTAGGTAGCTACACATTTTCATACTATTTTTTTCTCCAATAATGCTACCTAAAATAGATCTACCAAATCCATCCTTGTAGAGAATGACATGTGGAACCCCACGTGTCATCCCCTTCTTTGTTACCACTAACGAACTGGGCCATGGGGATGGGAACTAGGACACCGCCAGGGAGTGGCCGGAGGAGGTTGCCAGGGAGCGGAGGAGGCCGCGCCGGTGAAGAATCGCGTCAGGGCAAAGCCGTGCCCCACTAGGAGCCGCGCCGGGGAGGGGTGCGCCGGTCCTAGCCGCGCCACTGGGAAGCCGTCTGGGTAGGCCGCATCGTCAGGGAGGGCGCGCCGGTCCTGGCCACGTCGCCGAGGAAGCCGTCGGGGCAGGCCGCATGGCACAGGAAGGGGGGTGCCCAAAGTAAGAGGTCGGCAAGGGGTGTTGCTAGAGATAACATCTCCAGCAATACTACCCAAATCAGACTCTCTACTTGGCTGTTTGGATAACCACCTATTTTATACTACCTACTTTTTTCTTTCAGCTCCCTCAACATTATCTAAAACAGACACCTACAATGCATTCTAGTACTGAATGACATATGGGGCTCTTTTGTCATCCTCTCCTCTTCTACTCTACGGCAGCGAGGACGTGCGGCGGGAAGGAGATGGGGCCGCCGCCGAGGATGGGAGTTGCCAAGGAAGAAGCCGGCTAGAGGCAAGGAAGAAGCCGACCGACGTGGAGGCCAGCCCGCATCCGCTCCAGCGAGCGCTTTGTGCCGGGGAGGATGGCCCGCGCCGAGGAGACGCCCACACTAGGGAGGCCGATTTGCGCTGGCGACCACAGGGAAGCTCCCGATTGCGGCAGTCGTGTCGAGCAGCGGAGGATCGGTGCAGGTCACATCGAGGAGTCGCGTGTGGAGAAGTGTGGTCCAAAATTTGGGTAGTGAGTAGAGTGCCAACAGAAATAGGTAGTGGGAAAGAAAAAATATGAGGCCAATAAATCTGGAGCTGAGTTTTTTTACCTTCACTGTCCAAATTGGAAGTAGGGGGTGTTGCTACAACTAGCGAGAGTTGCTCTCTCTAACCAAGAAACAGCGGCACCGAGAACTGAGCGTAGCTCAGATGGCAAGGAGTGCCGGTGAGCGTCCTGCCCGCCCGCGTTCGAAGCCTCGCTTCGACGCCGGTGTCTCACCCGGAAACAGTAGTTCCCAATAATTTCAGCTGTCTCACACGTGGATGCGCCACAATGGTCAGGATGACGTACCCGTCATGTACGAAGTCTCGAAGACTTCGGATATCTCTCAACCACGTGCAAATCTCTTCGTATAGGTGTAGGTCTAGCTTACGCACTAAGGTATGCGTGTGTGAGTTTGTGTGTGGTGGTGTGAGTTAGTGCGTGAGTTCGGTTGTACTTGAAGAGACGAGGCTAACAAAAACAGCGGCACCGGCGGGATGCATGGTTGTGGTTTTGTTTGAAGCTGTCCGAGCGAGCCCCAGAAATGAAGCTACGGAGACTAGTGGCCCGCGGTAGACAAGGGGCCGTGCCGCCTGTCTCGCTTGATGCCGCTCCTTTTGGGGCACCATGGCCGGGTGGGGCATGGCTTGAGGACCTAGAATACTAGATTCGGTGGTTGCAGCCGGCGGAGGTTTCATATATCAAGAAGTACAGGCACAACGCCGCATCCGCACTGTTTTCCTTTCTTTTCCGGAATAAAAAAAAACACACGCAGCGGCCTTTAATGAGCGTGAGATATTTCTGTTAACTTAATAAAATAAAAGTTTGCTACTCCTCTTTCTCGAGAATACAACATATTGGTTCATGTCTAGCTAGTAGGCCTACGTATGCCGAAAACGAATCCATCCTTCATCACCCAGCTGCGTCATCTCGCATTGTGTGGACACGATTGATCGACATATACTGCTATTTCGTCCATATATCCATATAAAAGTTGTGTCAATATATTCATAACCAAAATACTTATAGCTAGGATATGTTGATGTTAATTAATACTTCTATCAATATATTCCCTACACTTGATTAATATAGAGAAATACTCGAGCACAGTCGAGACACACCCATTAATATAAAATGGACAAAGTGAGTGTAGGGAATGATGTTACCATTACCAAAATACTTCATTCAGTCTCAAATTTGATTCCATCAAGGTTTGTTCTAAGTATGAAAACCTTTAAATGAAAAGTTTACACATTACGAATGCATTTTCAGTAATGAGTCTATCAATGTCAAGCTTATGTTGCAAATCGATTGGTGATCGATTTTCGTTTCAAAAAATAACTTACAAAAAAGTTGATATAAATTTAAGTTTACAGGAAATTGGCTGACCAACAATGCTTTTTGTATATTGCAGGACTGCTGGTCAAACTATTGGCACCGTATGTAGTCAAAACAAACTGATGATTAGTATACTCGGACGACTCCTGGTTCCCTGGCCTCAAATTGAGTACTCTTCTCTCGTTGCAAGAACAAGAATAATTAGCCAGTGTAAAGGGCGGCAGTTTGTTTCCCATCCTGATGAAGTACAGACAAACTTTCCAATACCAGCAGCAGCTTTTCATTACTCTAATACTGCTGCCCCAAAGTTCTGTACTCCGTACTTCGTTCTACTAATAAGCTACCGGCCGGTCCGAGATCTTAATTCATTCATGGGTTTCTTTGCAGGTTCGGCACAAGAATCCAATGGTTTCCCTGTCACGCTCAGATTTTATTTTCAGATCGGGCAAAGATTTCAAAGGTTTCACACGCATAGGATCACGCGTGGACGACGCATATTCTACTCGTTCAATTCGATCTCGTCATGTCAAGCTGACCAACTTTATTTCCGATCCTCAGCTGCTGCTAGCCTGCTACTACTGCCTCCGTTATTAATATTTTTTGTTAAACAAAACATGAGCTAGAAGGAGCTGGAAGCATCAATCTCATTTGCCAGGATCGACCAAAGCATGCCATGTTACATTGTCCAAGCAGGGGAAAATGTATTATATATGTATAAATATACATATATATTCCGCACTCATTTATTGAGGCATGTCTTGATTTATATTTACTTTGATATCATAATTTTTTTAATTAATACATTTTCAAGCTCTAGACGACTAGGCCATCGTGACACCCAAAATTCACCATTTTTTCTTTTGTAAATTCTTTTCTCTTTATTTGGCTGGGTTTGAGATCGTGTTTGATTAATTTGATCGATGCTCTTTCTATTTACTCTCGTTTAATGGCTTTATCTTCTACATGACACTACCACTAAACTGTGGAAATAAAAGCCTCTTCGTGATCTTTTAGCTACAACCAAGATCTTCTCCGAGTCATGTACAGAAATTGATTATTCAGCGTGTACCTCAACGCTATGACAAAAAAGCAAATTACTTGATGGTTTAAAATGTATGGTAGTGATGGGAAATGAAGCGTCTCTAAATTTAAGTTTATGATGTTGACAACCTTAGTGACGTGTTATTCCCCGTCTCTGATATGTACATAACATTGACGGTTACTAAGAAAAATTCGCTCTGATGCGTGATATCAGAGACCTGGTGGTTAAAGGAGACCGTCTCAGATTAAAGATAGCATAGACGATTCATCTTTTTGGCGCGTCTGTAATATCCTTGTGTCAGAGACAGGGTTCACGAAAGTACCCGTCTCTGATATGTATATGAATATGAATATAAAGCACACAACCTCACAAATTAAAGTGTAGAAGCTTAATTAAGATAGATATGCAAATTCCCACCAATGACTTCGATATTTTTGCCAAGGTATCGAGAAGCTCACGCTTCCCCCCTAATCCCCATTGGAGCCCCTTGCAAGGCCCAAGCTCCCGGTCAAGTAACTCCGTTGATGGTCCCTGGGCCTTCCCCACCCTCAAGTTGGTCTCCGAGATGGCCTCTCTTAGACTGCTCCTCGCCGTCTTCACTATCGAGCTTTCGGTAAAAACGTTGTAGGCTTTGTTCCCTCCAGTACATCGGTGGCGGCCACACCACAAACACGAATGGTGTGATCTCACAAGACTATAAGCTCCTCCGAGTATAACAATGGTGCACGCAAGCACCGAGCGAGCAAGAGGTATGCAAACCTCAATAACACTAGGCAAACCTAGAGCAAGCGCTTTTAGCGGTGGTCTAATTAGCCTAAGCACTTCGCAAAGCGCCTAAACTAATTGCCTAATATTTACCTAAGCATTTTTTGTGGCTAAAGCACAAATGAACGAGACTCAACTTTCAGTTTTTCATGGAGATCTTCATAGTAACATCTTTGTGTATTTGGAGGGAGTGTGATGCGTTTACTTAAAAAAACATAACTAACTTGGGCCATTGGAAAGTATCTATCCGATAAGAGATTGTCCTACACTGGTGCAGGATCAAGGAAGAGTTGCATCCTATTATCATGGATTGGATAAATTCTTTGTAACTTAGGTGTTTTGGATACGCTACTGACTTTTAGTCATTTATTTTGCTCTGTCAGCACTATTGTTTAGGTCTTCTGTTATATATATTTTTTAGCTTAGGTAAGTTTTTAGGTTAGAAGGGTGTGTTCTTCTTTTCTCTCTCTCTCATGTTTTCCTTTCTTTCTCTATGTGTGTTCTGGGCACCTCGTTGCCCTTGTTTTGTCTCCCTTTTTAATAATAGAAAGTTCTTCTAGCGGCCTTACCCATTGTATGTTTTCGATAAAGAAAAAGAATCAATCCCATCAACTAGCTTTGATTACTATAGGAAAGTTGAAACCACGCACACAATGAACATGCCAAAACGTCCATGGAGTAAGTAAAGAGCTCAAGTAAGGAGGTGCAAACTCCCAAGATGAACCAATCTATGTAGTGGCGTTGGTTACCAAAATCCAGCTCCCAATCGACGTTTGTCCTCCAAAAGGTACGCTCCTGGTCACCAAATCTTCTCTTGGTCATACTGCTTGCCACAAAGACTCCCACCAAACAAGGCAAGTGTCGCAATCCACTTAGAGTCACCACTGCCACATGACTCTTTTGGTCACCTTGGCACCGTCTACTACATAGTTTCCAGACCAAGGGAGGGATCTCCTTGACCCCACACACCAAGTCACGACCACTCCACATGAAGCTTGGAGGTCCGTCGAAGTTGCTAGATATTCATCAAGACTCCATGTGTTCCAGGTCACCAAGATAATAAGGGTACTCAATCTCTGCTTCTCTCTTGTTGTCAAGCTAAGGCCTAATCACTCACTAACGATGACACTAATGACTCATATATATAGGGCGTGTTCACTTCCCATGCAAACCCAAAATATTTCCTCTTCCACCCATCACATCGAATCTTTAAACGTATGCATGGAGCATTAAATGTAGTTAAAAAAGATAACTAATTGTATAGTTTGTCAAAAAAGATAACTAATTGTATAGTTTGTCTGTAAATGTTGAGACGAATCTTTTGAGCCTAGTTAATCCATGGTTGAATAATTTTTGCCAAATAACAACGAAAGATGCTACAGTAACGTTTCGCCAACTTTTCACCAACTAAACACACCCATAGTGGATGGTGTGTTCCAACTCTAGCATTATCTCCTTGTAGCCTCGAGTTACTCCCACCTACCAAATTGACCAGTCGCATAAGGTATATATATAGCCCTCTCCCCACACAAAAACAAGTTGTTGCTCAGGAATTGACCATCGATGGACTGTCAAGTGCATTATAGCCCCGTTTGTTTCCGCTTATAATCATATTCTTAGTGAAAAAAGTAAGAATTCCGCCAGACGCTTCGATTATTTCTGACTCTTTTCACCGCCGCTTCAGAACTTTGAACTAGCACAATCAAGAATCAAGAATGGAAAAACTACCAATGCAAATCCTGCCCCTGTTGCAAATCCCATCTATGAGGAGATCGAGTCCTGATGGCTCGGTTGGTTGTTCGGCCGCTGGTTGACGTCAGGATGTCATGTGGATATTATCGGGTGATGTTGCACGAATAGCTTGGTGCGACACTGTCGCATAGATTTTTTTTAGATAGTACCATTATGCACCGGCTTATCACCGACTCGTTAATTGACTGCGCGATATGTCACATCATCGTTACGACTTGACGAGAATAGGAAAATTCGGCCAACCACGGGGATCCAATTTGCTTCGGCAGGCAGCTAACCACGGGCCCGGCCGCCTGTCATTGAGGTCGGGATACTAATCAGTTTTCTGGTGTCAGCAGCGCTGATTCGCGGTGTCACCGCCGGAGGCAACACTCGTACTAGAGGCGCCGACACACTTCCACGGTAAACTTTTGTTCCAAATCACGGTATACCTTCTTTGACTACGGCCATATATCATCAGTCACTGTCACTGAGAAATACTAGTACCGTTAAATATTAAAATAAATTTGTGAAAAATACAAGCACCGTGTCAAGTCAGCACTGAGCCTCAGTTTGTCAGTTCCAAGGTTATTAATCAAAGAGAAAAGGTCTTCTATGACATCTAAATCTATACGCATCTCTTCTGTACCATAAAAAATTATAAGTTCCATTCAGTGCCATCGGTATTAATTTTGTATCCCTTATCTACCATTTTTACTTACTCACTTCTATATTTCTCTGAATTTTATGATAATTTCAGACAACACTCTTGTACCACCAATTAACATAAATAAATTGTTATTTTTATAATTTGTTATTTGTCTTTGTGTCATTACATATCAAATTTTTTTGTTTGACTACAGAAATAATTGTAAATTGTTGCTTGTTTTTATTCCAACACAAATCAGATTTTATCGGGTTTGTAGTTTTGTCAAACAGGTTTTTTATTCAGAACTGAAATTATAGATTATGTCTATAGAAATTATAATGAACTAAAGCTATAATTTTAACATAAAATATATAATTTTAACTAAGAGTCAAGCACTTGAATTTTAGCAAATCCGTCTCTTAATGGTAATGCAAAAGGATGATTATGTCCTTCCTTGCTCTTCTTTCTCTCCTAAGTCAGGAATACCTTGTAGTAGCGTTTAGACTCCCGCTGCCACAGTTCTGTCCTTCTCCATGAGTCATGTCCTATCACTAGGTGGTGGGCAACCCTAGATAAGAGATACCCGATGATGAGTCACACTGCACAAGCGAATTGTAACTGGTGCGAAGATCTGCATAGCTTTTGCCATACATCATATACATTATCTGCACAGGTAGATGTTCAATTCATGGAACTTGTATTCTATCTTGGAGAACATTATGGTTGGCATCGAAGTCCAAAACATCACTAGAGAAATGATCTTTTGTAATAGTCACTTCATAATCAATTAACACTAACCAACAGCGATGGTAGCTTCCCCACCTGTTCAAGGGATACAACATCGAATAAGGTCCGGTTGGCAAAGAAATAGTGATACAACATCAATTAGTAACACTACTGCTCTGCACCACTAACTGGTTAAGATGTTTTGAAAAACTATCACGACCGATTTCTGACACGGACTGGTTATTTTTTAGAGAAAAGGTCTTTCCCACTTTATTGATCATAAAGTGTTCAAACATTTAGGTTCAAGGGTATTGACGAGCCCGCCACAAATAGAAAGGCCTAACAGCCAACTTCGCGCTCATCACAGATACCCAAGACACTAATTCTAACATTTTCATTCATGTGATGAGTCACAGCCGAAGAATCCTATCCCTAGTGCAGAGCATCTGGCGAGTCCATCGTTAAGTAGCTTAATGTTTCGGCGGTCCAACCGATTCTGGGCAGTTGCAAGGCTTGGTTCTGCAATAGATGCACAAAAGAGTTCACCTTCGCTCCTAGGTCCTGATCCCACATGGGCCTCCATCTTTCCAGCATCTTGGTAATCTACATAAGCAAGCTTTTCTCTCCTGACCAAGTGACTCCCTGAAAGCACAAAGAATTGCGTAATTTCCACAAACACCACAAGACAACCGAACCAATGACGTTAAAAAGCTCATGTTTCTTATTAGCAATCCATCTTGTAGCAAAACAAGCTCAAAATTAAAATCCTCCATTAATCGCCAGAACCAAATTAGATGGCCTAGATGTTTTTTAAGCTCATTCTATTGCACTCATTGACAAAAACTTTAAAACACTATTATAATTATTCACAGTGGTCATGTTGCCATTAATCGCCAGAACCAAATTTAGATGGCCTAGATGTTTTTTATGCTCAATTCTATTGCACTTAGCTCATTGACAAAAAACTTTTATAAACACTATTATATGCCATTAGCTAATTAATTAGGCGTCATTTTGAAAGAACAAAAACTTTTTTCACGAACGCCATCTAGGTCATCATGAAGCTCCAAATAGCTACCAAATATATAGGCTCTACTCTAGAATCCATAAACCAAAATGGCATGCAGGGTTGCCATGTGTAAAGCATGGGCAAAGTGATATCAGCAACCATATACCATGTAGAGGTTAATAGAAAGTGACAACTTAAGGCCTTCTTTGAAACAGCTCTAGCTCACGGCTCTTGCCACGAAGCCATATCAAACGGCCATATAAAAATGGTTTCTTACAAGGAGCCTAGAGAAGCCGAAACATTTTTTTAGTGAGGAGTTTGAAGCCACGAAATCATGACAAACCACTATAGCTGTTTTTTTGTCAAATATTTTTTTAAATGGCATTAGCTCCATCAAAGAAGAGACATCGAAGCCAGATCCCGTTCGAGGAGTCGAGTCATATTAAATTGGTACCACTGCAGATAATTTACCTTTAGTCATGATAATAAGTGATAGGAGACAACGCCATGCATAACGTCTTAATCGACGGGCCATAATAGATCTCTACCCGAAAACCTTTGGTGACGGGCAACTATTGGTTGCCAAAAATGATGAGCATAAATTGCCGCTAGACATGCTGACAAGGCCTCTTTGCACAATCTTTTTAACGAATTTGGAATCAATGCAGATATATCTGCTCACACTAGACTAGATCGACATGCTGACAGCGGGAATGTCACAAAGAACGATATTCTGCTGAGCGCTGACTGAGCACGTGCATGCATTTCATCGTCGGGACCGGTCCTCAGTTCCTGAGAATCGATCCGTCTCGACTCTCGAGCGCATTTTTCCAGGCCTTCCTATCGCTTTGCGACAGCCAGCAGGTATACTTCTGTCAGCACTACTGCTACGGCACAAGCTGAAGAAGACACTGTGGCGCAGGACAAATCGGAAGACGCTGAAGTGGAGCTTGGGCCTCGACGTGGTGCACGTGAGCGTCGGCCCAGCTCGAGGGTCCCAGGCCCATAATGGATCGTTCCACTGGCCAACCAGAAGACAGGCGTGAGGGAGTAGTATATGAACTTATGAAGTAACAGTATATTACCCGTGCTAACGCTACAGTAATATTTTAAAAAATAAATCATAAAACAAAATAAAACTAAAACTAAATCAGCTGATGAAATAAACACAAATTCACAAACAAATGGCATTGACTTTGTAGTATCTACAACCGAAATAAGTAGGCATCTATCTATAAAATACTTTCCCAGTACAAACGTGATCCATCGGAACTCAGGCCATGTTTAGTTCCTAAAAATTTTCAAGATTCTCCATCACATCGAATATTTAGACACATGCATAGAGCATTAAATGTAGACGAAAAAAACTAATTACACAGTTTAGTAGAAAACCACGAGACGGATCTTTTGAGCCTAATTAGTCCATGATTAGACACTAATTGACAAATACAAACGAAAGTGGTAGAGTAGCCACAGCCAAAAATTTTCGCAAACTAAACACACCCTCAGTGTTATTACACAGAAGGACCTTTCAAATAGCTAAAACTGCAACCTGCACATCAATTAAAGACAGGATGAATTCATAGGTGACTGCATTGAAAAAAAAGGTAAAAGACGAAAATACTCAATCTTCACCGAATCAAGGTAAAGAAAAAAAAGCAAATTCTAAAAAGGTTTGACTTGGCAATTACCTTAATAACAAGATCATTGATAGATATTTCCTTTCCACCAATAGGTTCAGTTCCCTATGCAGTGTATGGATGTGACTTAATCCTCCGCATCTACACTGAAACTACACATTTCAATTAAACATACATGAGACTGAAACACCAATTATGAGACTCCGATTAACCTTTTATACGTGTGTTTTAGATCAGAGCTTTAGCTTTACTATTGTCACATTTTACTACTACGACAGACTTTCTTTTGGTTACATGTCTCCTCGAAAACTAATAGAGCAAACAGTCCTATTTTACTTTGCTTGAAGATCAGGAGGTACCAGCAAGAATCTCCTCATGTGAACCCCACTATGCAGTGCTGCTTGCCGCATGAAGTTCATCGCTGATATACCTGTTTCTGCGCAGAGCCTTTTAGAATTTGCAGGAAAAAAAGCTCTCTAATATACCAATTTGACCATCACTGATGACATCAGCCTTTCCTTTCTGCATTATTGTTACATCACCAATACTAAACAAAAAATAATCAGAAAATATTAGTTACATCACGAATAATTAAAAAAGCATTTTTAAAAGTAATAATAATAATACTATGTTTATAGTTTTGGCAAAGTGCGATTAGCTGCTCAGCAGCAGGTTGCTCATCTACATCACAGTTAAGAACCTTCTGAACAAAGGGTTACAATAAACAGCCCATCCTGAAAATCAAACATACTGACTCATATAATTCAAGGTAAGGAAAAAAAAGAACATATAAATAACTCCAAGTATTTAATTAAATATCTCCTTTCTCCTAGATTTTACCATTAATTAACTCATCAAGATTAAAAGAATGTATATAAACTTTGTACAGCATCAACATAGACGTACAAATATCTTGTGCAATTCCCTTGTGCGAGATCACGACGATTCCCATGCATTCAAAGCATCAAGGAAAATGTAAATGAAATTAGGCCAATACAATCATCAGATTGAAAGAAGAGGTTGAACCAGATCCGGCTCCCGCTCAGCGCTGCCACTACTCACCGGCGTTGCTCCATCATCGAGCAGCTGTCTCCGCCCAAATCGACACACTGGCCACCGCAGCTCACCCCTGATATACCTACACGGACGCAGAGGGCACGGCGAGGCGGATGGAGAGGAGGGCGTTGCGGCCGCGAGCGACGGAGCGGAACGCGTCGTGAGGAGAAGAAGTTGCGGCGACGGTTGGCCCGCCTGCCGCGGCCTCCCGATGCCCAGAGGCTATGCGCCCCGGGCAGGCGCTCCCAGCGACGTGGTCGGATTCGAAGCGGAGCCACGGGCCGAGGTGGGGGCAGGTGCCGCTGCAGATGAGGAGAGGTGCGCCGCCACGGTAGGGAGAAGGATCGTCGCCGCCGGTGACGTGAGGAGGGTGCACCAGCACCACCAGATCCGCTGGCGAGACGGCTTCATGTAGCGCGCGTCCGTGGCCACCACGGTCAGGCGGTGCCCCGAGACGGTGGAGACCCATGTCGTTGGTGAGACTGAATCATCGTCGAGAGCTGCTGAAAGAAAACAAAAGATTTGTCTAAAAAAAAGAAAACAAAAGATGGAAAGGGTGCCGCCAATTTGGGAGTGCGTTGATTTTGCATGCGGCAAATTCGGGAGGGGCGCTGGTTTGCCGTGAATCTACAATTTTACATGCGTCTGTTGCGACGAGCGTTGGTTTCGCGTGCTGCAACAGAGGATCCCGCGGATGGGCGCGTTGAAGCCTTGGAGTCACAGCGTGCGTTGGATCTTGGTGAAGCGTTCACATAAAAGATCTAGGTCGTTGGTTTTCGTGTGGAAGTTTTTCTGGGTGCAAAATCCTGTGTAGATGGAGCAAATGTCATCTCCGTTGGGGATAAAAACTTAGGTAGACTAAGCGTAATTTGGATTGGTCCATTATAGTAGAGATAAAGTACTCTAGGAGTGAGAGATTTATTAAACAACAAACAACTTGTATCTAACATTTGAGCACTCTTCTGTCCTAAGAACTCCTCCGATTTCCCCAATTCCCCTTGCTCTGCTGATCTATCCCTTTTCCGATTCCGCTTGCTTACATCTAGTATCAGAGCCAGTGCGTCTTCTGCGCAATTCGTTTTTTCTCGATTTCGTCGATTGAGTCGCAATCGCCTTCGGTTGTCGAGTTCGATTTGCATCCGCAAGTCTCGAGCTCCGTAATTCCCAGGCACGCGCTTGGTCCGGTTTCGAATTGCGACTTGGATCGCTCACCACCACCACCACCATCACCGCCGCCGCCGCCCAAGCACCCGCACTAAGCCGCGGCGCCATGAATCCTGACTCCAAGTTGATCCTTAGCGAGATGCACCGCCTGTTCGCGGAGCAGAAGTCTAGCTTCGACGCGTGCTTCACCGAGGTGGATCGGAAGCTCGATTCGCGTTTCGCCAACAGCGACCGCGCGCTGGAGAAGCGCTTCACCGAGATCGACGAATCCGTCACCAAGCGTCTCACCGACATCGACGAATCCTTCACCAAGCGACTCGCCGATTCGGATCTGAACTGTACTGGGAGCAGCGCATCACCGACTCTGAAGTGCGCCAAACCGCGCTCATCACCGAGGCGGACCAAAGCCAGGAGGCTCTCGTGTCCGTCGTCGTCAAGTCTACCAGTACACTGGAGAGCTGGCGCTAGGAATCTGAGTGTCCATCCAGTTGTGTTGCCCGTATATACTCTGGCCCTGCCAAGCCTAATTTTTTTTACAATTTAGCCCTTTTTTGAAAAAAAATATGTTTGGCTCCTTGGGAGACGTAAACTCATCTTTGGACCCAGGGTGAAAGGATCAAGATGCCCAAGAGGGAGGTGAATTGGGCTTTTCTAAAAATTAATTGCAAGAATTAAATCCTACAAGCCGGAATTCACCCCTAGTGCCTACTTGTGTTCCTAGAGAGTCTACCGATAAAAAGTTTTGCACCCTAGTTTCCAATCCTAGTCTAGCATGGCAATTCTAGGAAAGTAAATCAAGCAATGAATGTAAATACGAGAATGTAAATGCTTGAATGTAAAGGGCAAGGAACACGGCGATATTTTTCCGAGGTATCGGAGAGTCGCCACTCCCCACTAGTCCTCGTTGGAACACCCGCGCAAGGGTGTCGCTCCCCCTTGATCCGCGCAAGGATCAAGTGCTCTCTACGGGTTGATTCTTCGACACTCCGTCGCGGTGAATCACCCAAAACCGCTCACAACATGAGTTGGGTCATCCACAAGCTCCGCCGGATGATCACCAAACTCCCAATCACCACCAAGCCGTCTAGGTGATGGCGATCACCAAGAGTAACAAGCTAGAACTCTCACTTGACCACAACGAGCCCAAATGAGAAGGTGGATGCACACTTGCTACTCTCTAATCACTAGTGAGGAATTCTCAAACTTTGATTCTCAAAACTCTATCCTCACTAGAGCTCTTGCACTCCCTTGCACTCTAAAGGGTTTTCTCAGATGTTCAAATGAGCAAGAGACCTCTAAAAGAGGTGGAGGGGATGTATTTATACACCCCCGAGACAAAACGAACCGTTATGTTCTGACACGGGCAGACCGGACGCGCCGGTCGAACTGACCGGACGCGCCGGTCGCCCGTAACGGTCGAATCCCGATTTTTCAACTGAGTGACCGGACGCGCCGGTCAGGGGTGACCGGACGCGTCCGATCGCGCAAAGGAGCTTACTGTACTCGCACCGGACGCGAGGCCGCGTCCGATCGGTGATGACCGGACGCGTCCGGTCGTCACTGGACCTTACTGGACTGTGACCGGACGCGCCGATCACACCCAGGTCGCGTCCGACGGGTGTTCTTCTCAGGTGACACGTGTCGGCCACTGACCACCGCGTCCGGTCCTCGCGAGGACCGCGTCTGGTCGTCAGGGCCGAAACCCTAGTCGCGGTTACGAACTGACCGGACGTGTCCGGTCATGCCGAAGACCGCGTCCGGTCAGTGGAAAACAGCCCGAAACTTTCCGAAACGCGTCGCAACTTGAACCAAGTTGCTTCCAACTGAACTTTGAGCTATTCTAGGGTTGCCTAGCGCCAAGTTTAACAAGTGTGCACCACACCTAAACATAGGACTCGCCTAGTTCAAGCTACCCGTTCATGCCCCCCTTTATAGTACGGCCAAAAGAGAAAAAATGAAGATCCTAACGACTATTCCGAATGTATCTCAACACCTCGACATCCGAAACTAACCGTCCTTAATCTTGACGTCACTCTTTTGAAAACCGAAACGATTTCCATCAAGAGGCATGAATACCATGGTGCCCAAAGCAGTTATCACCTCCATGACCTAACTTACCAAAGTTTCTGCAAAACACACGTTAGTCATGGTAATAAAGCGTTGTCATCAATTGCCGAAACCAAACCTTGGGGCCTAGATGCTTTCAATCTCCACCTTTTTGGTGATTGATGACAACACTAGGATTCAAAAGATTTGAGTGGAGGTTTTCGAGCATGCTTGGTTCACATAAGCAAAAGACAATAAGCACAAAGGGTTAGGAATTGCTTTTGTGCTCCAAGCCAAAAGAGTGTACTTCATAAGATAAGACAAAAAGCGTTAGTACACAAAAATATATAGCTCATAAGTAATCGGAGTAAGGCACGGAAGCACAACCTTAGAGCTATAGCTAAAACGGTGACATTTATTAACACTGGGACGGAAATAACGCATTAAGACTCAAAGTTTACGACTCGACGACAATGTCACACGAATGCAATGCTAAAAGGTAAACATGATGCATGAAGGTAGCACACAAAGAACGAAAACCCTCTATCAAAACTCCCCCTGAAACTACTCTCTCTCCCCCTTTGGCATCAAGCGCCAAAAACTAATCTAATGATCTGACGGGGGGACAGACGGAGTCGTGTCGGGTGCCGAGGTGCGCGGAGTAATCACGAAGTGTAGCGAATCACCCTCAGAGTCTGAGCTATCTGGCTGACCCTATGAAGAAGCACGTGGCTGTGAAGCGGTCTGGGTCTGAGCAGGAACAGGTACCGACTGAGTAGCAACAAGTGGATCTGTCTGAGTGACCTGAGCCTGTAGTGAGCCAATAGCTGGGGGATCTGTCGAGGCAACTGACGAAGGGATAGTCTCTGTAGTCCCGGTCCCTGTCACTGGAGGAATAGCTGCCTCGGGAGCTGACAACCCTGAAGAAGTATGAAACGTAGTGGTGTGCGAGGGTGTCGGCTGACCAGTCAACTCGCTGTAAGTAGCACTGAAATCACCAATAGGTGTGCCTGTCAAGAGGTGCGGGCGAGGCTGGTCTGACGGTGTAAACCCTGTATGAATAGGAGTGAAGCTCGGGGACTGAAAAGACTGGGGAACCTGCTGCTGTGGAGATGTATACTGGAAGCTCGGCTGTCCCTGACTCGACGGACCACTGGAATGCAAAGCCTGAGTCATGACAGAAGCAGGCGGAGGAACCCCGACTGTGACAAGGTGGCGCAGGAGATCCATGTACTGCTGCTGACTCTGTCGCTGCATCTCAACTTGCTGTCTCTAGATCTCAAGCTACTGTCGCTGAAACTCGTCCTGACGAGCCTGAATCTGTGCAAGTGCTGCAGCTGTGTCCTGTGCCTGTCGCTGTATCTGCTGCTGCTGCTGCTCCTGAGCCTGGGTCAACCTCTCAAGAATAGCCACCATGGCTGGGTCTGAGCGGGAGGCTGAACCAGAGCCACCGGCCTCGTGGTCGTGAGACCGAGGAGACCGGTACCTGGGGATGGGCTGGTAGTCCTCATCTATGCTGTCAGAAGTCACATCCTCAGGTATATCAGCAGTCTGAGCCTCAAGGTCCACAAGTTCTGCCTCAGCAAGCTCGTCAACTCTGGCATCCTGTTCAGCTGCTGTCTCAGGAACCTCTGGGTGCTCACGCAGTCCTGGCACTGGGGCCTGATCTCTAGTAACCGAGGCCCAAAGCTGACGGATATCATAATCAGGGAAAGCAGTGGTAGTGTTAGATATCTCCGCCCTGATTTCTGGTGGCATCTGAATAGAAGATCTAATAATAAAGCAGATCTAGTGAGCATAGGGCAGCTGACGATTACCCTTAAAGCCCTCAGCAATGGTGTCCTCCATCTCGCTAAGTATAAGATCCCAGATGTCAAACTGTGTCTGTGAGAGGAGGTGGTGAACAACCCAAAGCTGCATACGTGTCAGTCCCTCTCTGTAGCCAAGTCTGGGAAGTAGAGTGCGTCTGAGAATAGCATCCAAAACTCTGGCAAGAGGAGTCAAGCTGGCAGGCGTACGACGAGACCCTTCGCCAAAAGGCTCACGGAAACAGGGTCGAACTAGGTCTGTAGGTGGCACTGCTCCGCCGTGAGGGCGTCTGGGTGGAGGAGTCTGACCATAACACAACTGATGGATCCTCGTGTCAGAAGCTGGTAGTCTGAGGATCTCTCGAGCTCTGGAGCTGTAAAGTCTGTGATCGCGGCCTCTGAAAGCAAAGTGAATGAACTCATGGGCAGGATCAATCCACAGTGAAGCATAAAACTCTCTGACCCATGTGCCGCAGTATGCACCTGTCCGTCCAAGAAGATCTGACAAGCCAGGCATATAGGACAAGTGCGGACGAAGCTGCTCTCCCACAACATCAACCAGTGCCTCAAGTCGACATACCCTCTGAGGTCTGAAAGCTATACCACTGTCAACTAAGGCCCTGTAGAAATCCTCCTGAAGTGGGGTATAGAAACCCTCTGAAGCTCTGTGATCTCTGACAGGTGGAAACCAACGGCTGACCTCCACAAACCTCAACCCCTGCACCTGACGTGCTGTAGCACCCCTCAGGTCAAAGTGCTTGACCGGGGGTGAACCTCTAGCTCTGGGAGGAGGACGTGCTCCACGACGCTGGCCCTCTGGCCTAGGTGTCACCTGAGTACGAGCACGTGTGGAGCGGCGACGTGGTGGAGACTGAGCTCGCTGCTCCTCAGTATCCTCTGTAGCCTGTGGTGCCTCTGTAGCCTCTGTCGGCTCTGTGGGTGGATCAACTGACATCTGCTCTGTAGCTCCAGTATCCTCGGTACCCTCAGTGGCCTCAGTGCCGAGCTGTCGACCTTCAAGGTGAAAGCGACGCTCGCCTATGTGTATGCCACTGCGTCTGCCACCTCTCTCTACCTGCTCTGCTGCATCTGCCACGGCCTGAGCAATCTCTGCCTCTGAAGGTGTCCTCTTCTTCTTTCTGGCCATCATCTTGATGCGTTTTCCACGCGCAATCTCAGACCGACGAGTAGGAGTGTCGTCCCCGTCTCCAGGACCACCACCGGCATTCTTGCAATGCACCATGCTGACAAACTGACTGAGAACCTCTGTAAGATGGTGAACTGTCACTCGAGAGGCTTGGCCTCAATCCGTATCCGCAGGCTTGGCCTCGGATTCAGCGAACAGATCTGAACCAGACACACCGACTGACTCGCTGCATCGATGGAATAGAAAGATCTACTATAAGCACATATATAACTAAAAGGTATGAAACCCTAGAGATAGCAAGCATGTGAGATACGAAGTGAATCGTGACGCGAAGCTACCTCGGATCGGTGAGACGACGGTGAGAGACGAGATGACCTAGGTCGCGAGAATCCCCGAAATCGACGATCGAGCTCTGAAAGGACCGAGTCGAGATAATCAACGGATGAATACGGTCAAGGTTAGCCCTAACGACAAAATATAATTGACTTGAACGAAAAAACGTACGAGTCGATACCTCGAGCGAGGGTTAGGACAAACCCTAGGCTAGGGTTTGGGTGAAACCCTAGTGAAGGCTCGGCCGAAGATTGGAAATCGAGGAGCTCGAGTGGTGGCTAGGCACGAGGGGAAGCTGCGGCTGCGCTGGTGAGGTCACGACGGTGGTGGCTAGCTTGCCGGCGGCGAGGAGGAGCGGGCGGCAACGGCGGCTGGCGCGGGTGCGGTGCGGCAGCGGGCAGCACGGGCGCGGCGAGCGCGCGCGGGGGCAAGGGGCGAGGAAGGCGCGGCTGGAGCACGGCAAGGGAGTCGCCGGCGGCGAGCAGGACGGCGAGGGCGCGGCGGAGGACGGCGAATCGGCGACTTAGGGCAAGCGGCGGCGGCGGAATCGATTCGGGTGAAGGAAAACGGACAAGACCGAACGGTTTTATGAGGGGCTCAGATCCGCTCGACGCGCGATGACCAGATGTGGTGGTCGTTATGACCGGACGCGGTGGTGCAGCGTCCGGTCACACTCCAGTAAGCTCCTGGAGTGACCGGACGCGTCCGGTGAGGACTGACCGGACGCGGTCAGAGTCCGGTCGTTGAGAGCTCGGGAATTCATCGCGGATGACGGGACGCGGTGGTGGTAGCCGGGACCGGACGCGATGGTCGTCAGAGGCGCGTCCGGTGACTAGGTCTGGAATTGGTCTTCTGGATGACCGGACGCGCTGGTGGACGCCGGGACCGGACGCGGTGGTGAAGCATCACTACGTCCGGTGCAGCGTCCGGTCCAGCGTCCGGTCGCTGTTCTTCGCCCTTCTTCGTTCCGAACTTCGACGCGACTTCTCCCAATCAAGTTCCAATTCAAAGAGACACAAATAAACACCAATTGGAACCTGATATGAGTGACCTCACTCAAACCCTCAAATTTTTAAAAATAGATTGCCTTAGGCTAGTATTATTTTTACGAAAATAGGCAATAAACACCCGAGGAGCAACGTATGGCCATGCAATAGAGTTTTTGGACCTTTAGGAGCGTCAAATGCTCTCTCTATTCATGGACAAACACAGAGGTTGCTCAAAGCGAAACCGAAAAGAAACGACAAACAAACAACCATGCATATGCAATGCAATGCGAGAAAGTAAAGCTAGGTTGCTTGTCAAGTTTGATCCACGGTTAGGCTTCTTCACTCCTCCAAAGGAGGGTTATCGTAACCGTGTTAGCCAAGCCCTAAATGCATTGCGATAAAATAAACATGACATATAATACAATGCAATGCAAGGGACAACACGCGCTCATTTTTTAAAGTTGCTTGAATCAAGCACATTAAGTTCACTTCTTAGCCTACAAAAGGTAGCCTCATCCAAAGGTTTAGTGAAGATATCCGCTAATTGATTTTCACTTCGTACACCTTCTAGTGATATGTCATTTTTAGCAACGTGATCTCTTAGAAAGTGATGGCGGATATCAATGTGCTTGGTGCGAGAGTGTTGTACCGGATTGTTAGCAATTTTAACGGCACTTTCATTGTCACATAAAAGTGGCACCTTTTCAAGAACAATTCCATAGTCTAGGAGGGTTTGTTTCATATATAAGATTTGTGCACAACAAGCCCCCGCGGCAATGTATTCCGCCTCGGCGGTGGATAAAGCCACACTATTTTGCTTTTTAGATGACCAAGATACTAAGGATCTCCCAAGCAAATGGCACTCTCCGGATGTGCTTTTTCTATCAATTTTGCAACCGGCATAATCCGAATCGGAATAGCCAACTAGTTGGAATCTAGCTCCTTTGGGATACCAAAGACCAATGCTTGGGGTGTGCTTAAGATATCTTAGGATCCTTTTTACGGCACTTAAGTGAGGTTCTTTAGGGCACGCTTGAAAGCGAGCACACATGCACACACTAAACATGATGTCGGGCCTAGATGCGGTAAGGTACAACAAGCTACCAATCATAGAACGGTAGAGAGTTTGATCAACCGGTTTACCTCCCTCATCTAGGTCGAGATGTCCATTTGATGGCATTGGGGTCTTGATTGGCTTGCATTCTTCCATCTTGAATCTTTTGAGAAGATCCTTGGTATACTTTTCTTGAGAGATGAAAATCCCTTCTCTCATTTGCTTGACTTGAAAACCAAGGAAGAATGTGAGCTCACCAATCATTGACATCTCGAATTCCTTCGACATCAATTCACCAAATTCCTTGCAATAATCTTCATTTGTTGATCCGAAGATGATATCATCAACATACACTTGACAAATGAAGATCTCCCCATTAAGCTTCTTGGTGAATAGTGTGGTGTCGACCTTCCCGATGGTGAAGCCCTTCTCAATGAGGAAGTCCCGGAGGCGCTCATACCATGCTCTAGGGGCTTGCTTGAGCCCATATAGCGCCTTGGACAACCTATAAACATGATTAGGATATCTAGGGTCTTCAAACCCGGGAGGTTGATTAACATAGACTAGTTCATTTATAAAGCCATTTAAGAATGCACTTTTCACATCCATTTGATATAGTTTCATATCATGATGTGATGCATATGCAAGGAGGATATGAATGGCTTCAAGTCTTGCAACGGGTGCAAAGGTCTCTCCAAAATCAAGGCCTTCAACTTGAGAGAACCCCTTTGCAACTAGTCTTGCCTTGTTCCTCACTACTATGCCTTGGTCATCTTGCTTGTTTCGGAACACCCACTTGGTTCCAATGACTCTTGCACCTTTAGGATGCTCTTCAAGTGTCCATACTTGATTGCGGGTGAAATTGTTCAATTCTTCATGCATGGCATTTACCCAATCCGGATCTTGAAGAGCTTCTTCTACATTCTTAGGTTCAACACAAGAGACAAAAGAGTGATGTTCAACAAAAGAAGCAAGCTTTTGAGATCGAGTCATTACTCCCTTAGTAGGACTCCCTATGATGAGTTCTTGTGGATGTGCTTGAAGTAGAGGTGAATTTCTTCTATCAACCACTTGAGGAGGTGGATGGGGAGCATCAACATCTTGAGCTTGTGCCTCGGCTTGTTCATGAGAGACATAAGTATCTTCATTTTCAACTCTCTCATTCTTGTCATCATCTTGAGGCACACGGGATGAAGATGGTGGATCAATGATTTGCACATCGTCTTCATCATCTTTTGGCTTGATGTCTCCCACCGGCATGTTCTTCATGGCCTCCCTCAAGGGTTCATCACCTACATCATCACAATTCTCAATTGCTCCTTGGGAGCCGTTAGATTCATCAAATTCCACATCATATGTTTCTTCAACCAAACCGGTGGCATGGTTAAATACTCTATATGCTTTGGACTTTGATGAGTAACCAACAAGAAAACCAATATCACAACGTCTTTGAAACTTCCCTAGGTGTTGACGCTTCTTGTAGATGTAGCATTTGCAACCAAACACCCGGAAGAATGAGACGTCCGGCTTCTTCCCATTAAGCAACTCATAGGGGGTCTTGCCAAGAAACTTTTGAAGGAAGAGGCGATTTGAAGCATAGCATGCGGTGTTGATTGCCTCGGCCCAAAACTTTTCTGGAGTGTTGTACTCATCTAGCATTGTTCTTGCAAGGGTGATCAAAGTCTGGTTCTTTCTCTCAACTACACCATTTTGTTGAGGAATGTAGGTTGAAGAGACCTCATGCTTGATTCCAATTTCATCACAATAAGCTTCAATGTTGGTGTTGTCAAACTCTTTGCCATTGTCACTTCTAATCTTCTTTATCTTGACTTCAAATTCATTTTGAGCTCTCTTTGCAAACTTCTTGAAGCAATTTGCCACTTCGGATTTGTCATGAAGGAAGAAAGTCCATGTGTATCTTGAGTAGTCATCCACTATCACAAGACAATAGAGATTACCACCCAAGCTTTTGTATGTTGTAGGCCCAAACAAATCCATGTGTAGAAGTTCTAGTACTCTTGAAGTTGACATGAAAGCTTTGGTTGGATGAGTGTTTGCAACTTGTTTGCCCGCTTGACATGCACTACAAGGTTTGTCCTTTTCAAACTTCACATCCTTCAATCCTCTCACTAGTTCTTTCTTCAATAGCTTGTTGAGAGTGCTCATTCCAACATGTGCAAGCCTCCTATGCCAAAGCCAACCAAGTGAGGTCTTGGTGAACAAACATGTCATCAAATTTGCATCTTCGGAGGTGAAGTCAACAAGATAAAGATTGTTGTATCTAAAGCCTTTGAATATCACTTGCTTGTCATCTATCTTTGAAACTTCCACTTCATTTGGTGTGAACAAGCATTGGAAGCCAAGGTCACAAAGTTGCCCAACGGATAATAGGTTGAAACTCAATGAAGCAACATAGAGCACATTTGGGAGTGAGTTATCATTTGATATTGCAATCTTGCCTATACCCTTGACTTTGCTCTTTGAATTATCCCCAAATGTGATCTTCTCTTGACATATCCCATTCTCTTCAATGGAGGTGAACATACGAGGATCACCAGTCATATGTTGAGTGCAACCACTATCAATAACCCAATGAGATCCACCGGTCTTGTAGTTCACCTACACACAAGAGATCAAGCTTTTTGTTTAGGGACCCAAACTTGAGAGGGCCCCTTGACTTTCTCAACTAGTGACTTGGCAACCCAAATTTTCTTTGGCCTATTCTTGTTTGGGGGACCCAAAAACATGACTTTCATCTTTCCATTTGAATCTTTTCTTAGCATATAATGAGCATTGAAGGCAAATGGTCTAGCATGCTTGGGCAAGGGTTGTGGTGGTGGAGTTTTGCATTCATAAGCAAAGTGACCTTCTTGACCACACTCAACACATCTCTTTGGCTTGGGCTTTGACTTGCTTTGTTGTTGAGCTTTTGCCTTCTTCTCTTGATTTGCCAAGTACCCAATACCACTTCTATCCATCTTCATTACGGTGTTCATGAGGAGCTCACTTTGCAAATATTAACCTCTTGTAAACTTACTTAGACCGGTCTTGAGATGCTCTTTTTCTTGCTTGAGCTTCTTGTTCTCTTCAATGAGTGACTCATTTGTTGTTTGCTTCTCAAGAGCCATCAAACCTTTAAGCTTCTTGTTCTCATTTACAAGCTTCTCATTCTCACACTTGATCTTGGCATAATCATCATAGTTGTTTGACTCAACCACTCTTGCCTTTGCTACTAGAACCTTGCTCAATGCTTTCAATGATCAAATCATCACATGATGTAGCTATATCACACTTAACAACATTGTTAGTAGCATCATGTGTCTCAAGAGCAAGTTCATTAGCAACCACAAGACTATCATAGTCAATTTTTAATGTAGTGTATTTGTCTTTTAGAGAGCTATGTCTAGTGATGAGCTCATCATGCTTCTTCTCAAGTTTATCATGTTGATCTTTAAGCTCTTTATTAGAGGTTTTGAGCTCCTTGAGATGAGAAGACATAACTTCATTTTGATCTCTAAGCTCACCACTAGTCTTTTGAGCATTTTCAAGCTTGGATGAGAGTGATTCATTTTCATTTTGAAGATCATCATTTTCACTTCTAGTCCTTCTTATGATTTTAGTGTATTTGTTTAGCAATTTTACAAGTTCATCATAAGAAGGTGCATCATATTCATCATCACTATCACTATCATCATCATCATCACTATCATGGTTTTGTACCTTTCGTTCACCCTTGGCCATAAGGCACAGGTGAGTAGTGGACGATGATGGTGAAGAGGGCGGTGAAGGTGGTGATGAAGATGTCGGTGAAGATGATGGCCCCATCACAAATGCGGCAACCTTCTCTTTCTCATCATCGCTCTCATCTTCGGAGGAGTCACAAGATGATTCAATGTCGGTGAGCCAATCACCAACAATATATGCCTTTCCTCCCTTCTTCTTCTTGTAGAACTCCTTCTTCTTGCCATCCTTCTTCTTGTATGGCTTGTTCTTCTTCTTCTCATCTTCTTCATCACTTGAATCATTTTTCTTGCCCTTATTCTTGTTCTTGTACTTGTCTTTTGGTAGTCTAGGGCATTGATGAGCTAGGTGGCCAAGTTCACCACAATTGTAGCAATCCATCTCCGAGATGGGCTTTCTCTTGCTACTTGTGAAGAATTTCTTTTTCTTGCCATCGAACTTGATGCCACTCTTGTTGAGCTTCTTTAGCATCTTGGTGGTCTTTCTCACCATGAGTGCAAGTGATTCATCATCAATATCACTTTCACTTGAGCTTTCTTGCACAATCATGGCTTGGCCCTTCTTCTTCTTCTTGTCATGGCTAGCTTTAAAGGCCAAGTCTTTCTTCTTGGAAGATGATGAGCCCTCTTCCGGAGTGATGTGCATGTACATCTCATGAGCATTGATCTTCCCCAATACTTGTGTCGGTGTTGCGGTGGAGAGATCACTTTGATGAAGCACGGTGACAATGTGACCATACTTCTCAACGGGAAGAACACTCAAGATCCTCCTTGCAACGTCCGATTGGCTCATTTGAGTGAGCCCAAGAGCATTGAGGTCCTCTACAAGAACATTCAAGCGAGTGTACATGTCATTAGCACTTTCTTTGGGAAGCATCTCAAAAGAATTAATTTTCTTTAAAGCAATATGATAGCGTTCCTCACGCTCACTCTTAGTTCCCTCATGGAGAGCACAAAGATTTTCCCACAAATCATGAGCGTTCTTTGCATTACGCACACGATTGAAGATATCTTTGCCTAAGCCCCGGTAGAGTGCATTTTTGGCCTTTGCATTCCACCGGTCGTACTTCTCCTCGTCACCAATGGGGTTTGCGGGATCCTTGATAGCGGGAAGCCCTTGGGTTGCGGCTCTAAGGCACCCGACATCTATGGCTTCGAGATACGCCTCCATGCGGATTTTCCAATATGGAAAATCATCCCCCTCAAAGATGGGAGGTGGTCCTTCCCCGTTAGACATCTTGCTCTAGGCGGTAAAGCCTAAATTAGGAGCAACACGGCTCCGATACCAATTGAAAGGATCAAGATGCCCAAGAGGGGGGTGAATTGGGCTTTTCTAAAAATTAATTGCAAGAATTAAATCCTACAAGCCGGAATTCACCCCTAGTGCCTACTTGTGTTCCTAGAGAGTCTACCGATAAAAAGTTTTGCACCCTAGTTTCCAATCCTAGTCTAGCATGGCAATTTTAGGAAAGTAAATCAAGCAATGAATGTAAATACGAGAATATAAATGCTTGAATGTAAAGGGCAAGGAACACGGCGATGTTTTTCCGAGGTATCGGAGAGTCGCCACTCCCCACTAGTCCTCGTTGGAGCACCCGCGCAAGGGTGTCGCTCCCCCTTGATCCGCGCAAGGATCAAGTGCTCTCTACGGGTTGATTCTTCGACACTCCGTCGCGGTGAATCACCCAAAACCGCTCACAACATGAGTTGGGTCATCCACAAGCTCCGCCGGATGATCACCAAACTCCCAATCACCACCAAGCCGTCTAGGTGATGGCGATCACCAAGAGTAACAAGCTAGAACTCTCACTTGACCACAACGAGCCCAAATAAGAAGGTGGATGCACACTTGCTACTCTCTAATCACTAGTGAGGAATTCTCAAACTTTGATTCTCAAAACTCTATCCTCACTAGAGCTCTTGCACTCCCTTGCACTCTAAAGGGTTTTCTCAGATGTTCAAATGAGCAAGAGACCTCTAAAAGAGGTGGAGGGGATGTATTTATACACCCCTGAGACAAAACGAACCGTTATGTTCTGACACGGGCTGACCGGACGCGCCGGTCGAACTGACCGGACGCGCCGGTCGCCCGTAACGGTCGAATCCCGATTTTTCAACTGAGTGACCGGACGCGCCGGTCAGGGGTGACCGAACGCGTCCGATCGCGCAAAGGAGCTTACTGTACTCGCACCGGACGCGAGGCCGCGTCCGATCGGTGATGACCGGACGCGTCCGGTCGTCACTGGACCTTACTGGACTGTGACCGGACGCGCCGATCACACCCATGTCACGTCCGACGGGTGTTCTCCTCAGGTGACACGTGTCGGCCACTGACCACCGCGTCCGGTCCTCGCGAGGACCGCGTCCGGTCGTCAGGGCCGAAACCCTAGTCGCGGTTACGAACTGACCGGACGTGTCCGGTCATGCCGAAGACCGCGTCCGGTCAGTGGAAAACAGCCCGAAACTTTCCGAAACGCGTCGCAACTTGAACCAAGTTGCTTCCAACTGAACTTTGAGCTATTCTAGGGTTGCCTAGCGCCAAGTTTAACAAGTGTGCACCACACCTAAACATAGGACTCGCCTAGGTCAAGCTACCCGTTCATGCCCCCCTTTATAGTACGGCCAAAAGAGAAAAAACGAAGATCCTAACGACTATTCCGAATGTATCTCAACACCTCGACATCCGGAACTAACCGTCCTTAATCTTGACGTCACTCTTTTGAAAACCGAAACGATTTCCATCAAGAGGCATGAATACCATGGTGCCCAAAGCAGTTATCACCTCCATGACCTAACTTACCAAAGTTTCTGCAAAACACACGTTAGTCATGGTAATAAAGCGTTGTCATCAATTGCCGAAACCAAACCTCGGGGCCTAGATGCTTTCACAGGGGGTCGGCGCTAAAACTCGTGGCTCCGAGATAACACGTCTCGGCGCCACAGATCTTGGCTCTGAGGTGCCTAGCCACCCACAGCATGGCATCCTAGGTGGCGCTAACGTGGCCGGTACCTCGGAGCCGCAGATCTTGGCTCCGAGTGGCTCCGAGATACAAAACACAGGGGGCGCGGCTCCAAAGTTATTACGGGTTTAACTAATACGAGTATAACTAAATTACTTAAATAAATAAGTATCCAAGTCTCTACCTAACTATACAAGTATCTAAACTACCTAGCTATCTATCTAACTATTAAAGTTAACTAGTATAATGCCAGTGCTAACGCTATGGCAACACATAATCAAACAAATCAAATAACTAAAAAGGCTAAATTCGCCATTATCCCGACGGCCAACCTAAGAACTTGCGGCGGTTGGGTGTAGGCGGGTAGGTGTCTGTTGGCCGGCCAGGAGCTTGCGATGGCCGGCGTCTGTTGGGCGGCGCCAGCGAGGGAACAGGCAGGGCAACAGCCGAGAAACCCTAGCCGCGTCCGCCGCGCCACCGCTTGCTCCACTCCGTCACGTCGCTGTGTCCACCACACCAATGCGTGCTCCGCGGCTGTCGCACCACCGCGTGCTTCGCATCCGCCGTGTCCCCCACTTCAATACCTGAGGCCGCCGCCGCCGCAACACGCGCGGCCTCGACCGCTAGCAACCCAATCGAGAACCATCCGACCACCGCACAAGCAGTAGGTGCATATTTTTGGGTGTACCTAGGAAAGTTCATGACTGTGATGGACAATTTTCTGTGTGACTTTAGGAAAGTTTCATCGGTGCATTGTATGTGGTAGAGATTTACTAACTACATTGACTACAAGTACTACCTACATATATAACTTAATTACCTAACTATCTAACTTACAAATAAAATTAATAGCTAAATTAACTACCTACAAAAGTACATAAATACCTAGCAATCAAACAATCTATTTAAACTAGTTAAATAAGTAACCTATACATAACTAAATTGTCTCACTAAATACCTACATTAACTAACTAAATTACATCAATTTATAACTAAATTAGCTAATGTCATGCAAATCTTGGCTCCAAGGTACCGGCCACGTCAGCCCCACCTAAGATGCCATGCTGTGGGTGGCCAGGCACTTCGGAGCCAAGATCTGTGGCGCCAAGATGTGTTAGCTCGGAGCCACGAGTTCTGGCGCCGACCCTCTGGGTCCAAAGATGAGTTTACATCTTTCAAGAGGCCAAACATAAATTTTCTTTTAAAAAGGGCTAAATTGTAAAAAATTAGGCCTGCCAAGCATGATTAACAGATCTAACGGGCTTCACTAGGTCCGTCTTTTTTGTTTTTTAGCATTTTTTTCGAAAGATTCTCTCAAATACGTCCCTGACAAAAAGATTTTAAAAAATAGACCCAGGGCTTGACATCACTGGCGCCAAGATAACACAACTTGATGCCGTTGACGATGGCGCCAAGCCCTCAAACCACTTGGCAGTAGAAGCGGAGGTGGCGTTGACGTGGCACGAGCCCGCCATAGGCTGTGGAGTCAAGCATGACGCCGTGGATCTTGGCACCACGACGCCATGATCTGCGTCCTACCATTTTGGCCCGGACGCCATGATCTGCGTCCTACCATTTTGGCCCGGTCACCAGGCCATTTTGGCCGCCGCAGCACCAGGTCATGGTGTGGCTAGTGTGCAGGCTTTCTACTCCTCTAGTGCTAGTGATGACGCAGATTGATAGGACTAGGACAGGTTTGGATAGGCGTGCGCCGAAAGCTGGGGTGTTTAGTTTCTCTAAAAAAAATTTCACGTAATCACATAAGATGTTTAAACACATTCATGCAATATTAAATATATATGAAAAAATAATTAATTACACAGATTACAATAAATTTGCGAGACAAAATTTTTAAGCCTAATTAACCCATGATTTGACAATATTATGCTACAGTAAACATATACTAATGATGGATTAATTAGGCTTAATTAATTTGTCTCGCAGTTTCTAGACGAGTTATGTAATTAGTTTTTTTATTAGTATCCGAACACCTCTTTCAACGTCTATGAAATATCTGATGTGACACTTAAAAATTTTTCACACATGAACTGAACATCCCTTGACGTGCTTTACGTTAGCCTTTTCCACGGTGCAGTAAACAACTATCCGATATTGCAGAGCGATGTACGGTAAGAACATTATTTTCTTTGTGTTATTGTGAAAACAACATTGAAGTCTCTATACAAAAGTACTGGTCCTGTTCGGCAGGCTGTTTTTTTGCTTATAAGCCGGCTGTGGCTGATTTGCTATGAGAGAAAAACACTGTTCCACGACTGATAAGCCGTGCTGATAAGCTCAGCCGAACAGGGGGACTAACTTTGATAAAAAAAGGTATCATTAAATTAATTATAAAATATATTTTGATAATAAACCTTTCTAGAGACATAAATATGAATTATATTCACCGTAAACTTTGACGAGTGGAAGCACTTTAACGCGTAAACTTGACGAGTTGAAGCACTTTAACGTTTTAGTATTTCTTTCAAAACAAAAGTACCCTGTTCGGCTAAGCTTATCAGCACGGCTTATCAGCCGTGGAACAGTGTTTTTCTCTCACAGCAAATCAGCCACAGCCGGCTTATAAGCCAAAAAAACAGCCTGCCGAACAGGGCAGTAGTACATGCGTCTCGATTTGCGTACCGTTCCCTGTAAACCAACTGTTTGCTACAGTACTCACCGGTCACTGGTTAGGCCTGGTTTAGATACCAAATTCACCCCCAAATTCCACTATATAAAAAGAAGATTCCCAATCACATCAAAATACCGGTATATACATGGAGTATTAAATGTAGATGAAATCAAAAACTAATTGCACAGTTTTGTTGTACTTTGCGAGACAAACATTTTGAGCCTAATTAATTAATATTTGAACAATTATTAGCAAATAAAAACAAAAATGTTGCAGTGCTATAGTGCTACACAGAATCGGGAGCTCCCAACTGAACCAGGCCCAAGAAATTTTTACTTGTAGGAGAGGGGCTGCCGGCGCCTTTCTCGGGCACACCGTACAGGGTACTGTTGCTCCATGCGGGGCTACAAGCCTACACCAACTAGTGGCTGTGCTCTCGTGCTGTGGCCACCGGCCCACCGCCCGAGCGCACCGGCGCCCGCGCCACCAAGGATCGAGAGGTTGTTTGTTTGTTTATTTATTCATGCACCGGCCGGCAACGTAGCCTGCGTCTGCGTTGCTCCAGTATTGCTCCGTTGATCATTGACCTGGTGCTGCGGCGGCCTGGTGACCGGGCCAAAATAGCAGGAGTCTTGACGCCACAAATCATGACGTTAAGCATGGCGCCAAGATTCACGGCGTCATGCTTGACGCCACAGCCCATAGTGTCAAGGCAGGGTTTTTTTTATCGACTGGTTTCCGGTAACCGCCGGCCTCCGGTAGCGGTAAACCGGCCCGGTTTACCGGTAACCGGTCGGTAACCGGCCGAATTCAAAATCAAATTCAAACCCTGCTTCGGTTCGGTTCGGGTCCGATTTACCGGCCGGTTTGGAGCGGTAACCGGCCGGTTTGACCGGTTTACCGCTCGGTTTGAGTTTGGAATTTTCTTTTTTCTTTTTTTTTTCAAACTTCTATACGTATAAATAAATACTAAACGAACTCGAATTTGAAAAAATTTTACACCATTGGCTTCTATAAATCATGAACTATTTTTAGGAATTTTTTCAGCATTTTTTGTTTTCTTCAAATTTTAAATTTGAATTTGGGGGTCTTAACGGGCTGGGACCGGGATTTTTTTTCTTTTTTTTCAAACTTCTATACGTATAAATAAATACTAAACGAACTCGAATTTAAAAATTTTTTACACCATTGGCTTCTATAAATCAAAACTATTTTTAGGATTTTTTTCAGCATTTTTTTTTAAAATTTAAATTTGAATTTGGGAAATACCTAACCGGACCGGACCGGAACCGGACCGGCCCGGTTAGGGCGGTAACCGCGGTTTACCGCGGTAAACCGAGCGGTATTTTTAACCGTGTGTCAAGCCTCGTGCCACGTCAACGCCACCTCGGCTTCTACCGCCAAGTGGCAGGGGGGCTTGGCGCCATTATCAACGGCGTCAAGCTGTGTTACCTTGGCGCCGGTCATGATGGCGTCAAGCCCTAGGTCCATTTTTAAAAATCTTTCCGTCAGAGACGTATTTGAGAGAATCTTTAAAAAAAAGGGGGCTAAAGACAAAAAAAAAAAAAGACGGTCACCGGGTACACACACCCCCTTGATGATGGCCCCTTCCAAAGCCCAGTCAGGAATCCTGGCCCAGCTGAGGAAACCAACAGGTACTTTTATGTTTTCTGCTCGCATCGTTGGTCCTGGGCGCCGGCGCTCGGCTCGGGCGCTGCGATCGTGCGACTCTTTCGTCTTCGATCGGTCATCGGTCACTCGCACGTCTCCGCGACTGCGTCCCTCCCTATGCCGCAAAACCGCGAAGCTGCAAATCGGCCAGGCTGCCGCCGTCGCCCGCCACCCCGCCGGCCCGCCCTTGGGGCTCTCTCTGCCATTTGCTGGCAGTGTGGCCCTTCGCCCGTTCTAGGAGAGCGCTACTGAAGTACTTGTGCAGTAAATAGGGGATGCACTCATAACAGAATCGATCTTTAGTTTGTTTGGTTTTCTCCATTCACAAATCACCTCTCTCTTAAAGGTTGGATAATACTAAGTGGTTAAGTTAGGTAAATTTGATGTTACTTATCTATTCTATGAATAATTTCTTTTGTTTATCTTTAATTTAGGCATTTACCATTTGCCTAAGATGAAGAGATTAAAGACAGTCCATAGTTTTTAAGTCTCCAACAAGGTCTGGTAGTAGCAGCGGTAGCAGCAAAAACATAAAAGCTTCCAACGACAATGATAAACATGTAGAACCAGGAAACTCCCAATCATATAATACTTCTGCTCCGTCACAAGCTGAACCAAAACCACTAAGGGCCACTCTGGGACGTAGGACTTCCATACGAATTTTACAGGATTCACTTTATTTCTCGCACGAAAAACGCATGAACGGAAAAAAATCCCGCGTTCCAAATGGGGCCTAAGAAATTTAACTACAGAATTTGAGAGGGATACAGACAAGCATCCTCAAATAAAGGATTTCCCACCTAGAACAAGATAAAGCCCTGCAATTGTATGTATCAGACAAGCGTGCTCAAATAAAGGATTTCTCACTTATAGAACAAGATGAAACTCAATTGTTTTATATATCGGAGGGTTCGTATCAACCAATATTTATAGGTTATAGCACCGTCGTTGATTAAATAGTGTTGGCTTAAAGATTTTTGGTGGCTCAAGTATTTTTCTTTTAAGAAGTACATAGTACAACGTCGATGCTCATAACACGCTCGTATATTCACCCCTATAAACACACGTACACATATGAGCATCTCCGAAGAACTGAGTTGGCAGATCTCGAGATTCACGAAGTCACCACAGCCGCCTCGATGTCGACAGGGACGTCGCCTATCACTGAAAGCATAGCGCCGTTAGATCTTGGAATAAATCCAGGAAAATACGAGATAACTCGTGAAATCGAGGACTTGAACTCGGGTGTGCAGATCCTATCACAAGGAACTCAATCAACTTATCAATTGGCTGGTGGCTCGAGTATTCGATCTAAGAAGAAAATTTTTGGACAGTATAACCTGTGTCCAAGCCCTATCTACTAAAGGCCATGAGCTGAGCCAGGCTCGGTGGGCTCAGGCCAAGCGTGGCTGAATTTGCTTAGGTCTAGTTCTGATACATTTATAGTGAAGAGATTTCAAAACCGGATGAAGGCTAGTAACGGTGATAATTGTGCTTTTCTCACTAACATGGGCCGCGATGCTAGTTTAGCTCATAACTGGCATTGCAGTGGATTGGTATGCTGCTGATATGAGTGATCTTTGAGACGGATTCGAGTTCGGTCACTAGGATGTCAATGACGTGCTCGGGAGAGAGGTAAAAGTTCATAGTTGATGAGGCTACTGAGGCAGGAGATGCGCTAGGGTTGTCCACCTCAAAAGAGAGAGTATAGCGCTAATACTTAGGGCGACCACAATGTATTAGATCAAGTAGTCTATATGAGTGGGTTCTAACTATATCGCTACAGTATGAAAGGCTCAAAAGGTCCACACAGAGCGAGAATCAAGGGAGGGAGATGGAGAGAGAGTAATTGTTTTTTTATTGCTTATGGGTGGCCAATAGACTTATGGATAGCTTTTGTTATATACTATTTTATGGCTAGTTTCACAAAGTTTAAGATAGTTCATATGAATTAATTTAGTCCCTACGAACAGTTTTTAGAGCATACTGTGGTTGCTCTTAGGCTCATATGAGTTAGAATACCATAAGTTGATTTAAAACGTATTAAATAGACAATGTAAGCTATGCGTCCGCAATGCACTGAGATGTTTGCTAGTAATGATGAAAAGACAATAATATCATGACATTGCAAATGTACAACACAATTAGTCACTTTCCATGGAACCCAGTGATGAGATGTCAACGTTCTAGCTTGATGAGCAACTCACGGCTAGAAGTCAAGATGTTTCGAACTTGTGATCGTAACATACTACTACCTACGTACTCGTACAGGCAATCGGGGCATAACACTGAACTGGAAGGCCTGAAGCTGAACTGGACACAGAGATGAGAGATCCCTACTTCCGTGGCAAGCGGGGAGACCTTGGCCTTGTTTAGATAGCCTCAAAAAGTTAGAATTTTTTCACTCTCTTTTCGTCACATCAATTTTTGCAGGTATGTATGAAGCACTAAATGTAGATAAAAAAATAACTAATTATATAGTTTAGTTATAAATCACGATACGAATCTTTTAAACCTAGTTAGTCTATAATTAGACACTAATTATCAAATACAAACGAAATACTATGATTCCAAATTTTTCTAACATCTCCGATCTAAACCAGGACCTTAGCCTTTCTTTTAAGGCCACAAGCAGGTGGACCTTAAAGGAAGCTAGCTAGCCCCGTCATGGCATTTGATTTGATTTTTTTTAATGCGGCGGAAATATCGATGGAGGAACATGGAGGCATGTGGACAACGACGCGTGTGGAGCCGGCCACTCCGGTGCCGGTAGATCGTGGCAGGTGAGCTCGGGTGAGCTGTCCCCCACAATCCTCTTTTACGTCGCGCGTGTTGACTTGCCGGGCCCCCCGTCGGCGCACGGCTGGCCGCCTGGCCGTGCACATGCTACCGCCGGCCCGCGCCCGCGTCCAGCTCCTTGCCAACTCTTTCAACGTTTCCAGAAGTTTACAGCCAAACGTCACCTACGGATTCCCAAACTTTTGGGCCTTTGCTGCTCCTGAAAATCTCTACTACATATAATACACCTAAAAAACTTTTCTAAAGTTATACAGTAAACTGTCCACCACAGTCATTATCTCTCTTAATCTCTTCTAAGTGCACCCAAACAAATGCACCTAAGACTCAACAAACTTTTCAAACGTAGGGACGAGATCTATTCTGACCTCTTCTTTCTCTTACTCACTCAAATCCAACGGACCAGATTGCTGGGATCAGACCTTGTCACTCATCTCTCCTCCCGCACACACCCTACGCGCAGGCGCGACTCTCCCTCTCCCCGAGGTCACGCTCCCTCTTCTCAACGCCCTATCTCCCACGCCGTAACCCCGGTAGTGAGGCTCCTTCTCTCCCCCACGCGCCGCGACTCCTGTCCCCTTCCCTGCTCCATCACGCCGCGTGTCCCGCTCCTGCCCTGCGCGCCTCCCCAGCCATCCCTTGCCGCCGCGCACGGCGAGCTCTCCAGCTCCGGTGGCCTCCTCCAGTCAATCAGCCATGGCCGGATCTGGTGGCTGGAGCCACAGACGCTCCTCCCCCGTCGCTCCGAGGACCAGCTGCCGCAACCCCGCGTGCACCGCTGCGAGGACAACCACGCTAACGCCCGCGGGCCACCACGCCTCCTGGAACGTCGCCTCCAGATCTGAGCCGCCGCCGCCGCGGACAAGGCCGCCTCCCTCAGCGCTGCACGCCTGCGCCGAGCGACTCGAGCACCACCCTGACGCCCACGGCCTCCGCCTCCGCCTCCGATGATGCCAACCCCGACGCCCACGGCCGCGACCACTGCTGCACCCGCGCCGTTCCCGTCCACCTCCCTCTACCTCGGCATCGGCCCCGCATCCCTCGACGAGCATAGGGTTCGGTTCCGACTCTGTGCGCCGCCGGTGCCCTTCCCTCCCGCTGTGGCTAAGTGACACATGTGCGAGTGTTCTGTGGCTTGATCTGCTTCTGCACTGTTCGTCCTCTTCCTTCATATGTCCCGTGCTCACCAACTGTTTGTGGAAATGCCTACAGAACTGTCATGCGGGTACGGTGGACGCGACAAGTGACGACGAGTACCAGCAGCAGGAACACTATCCAGTTCGTTCTAATTCAATTCATTTTATTTTTTATTACAAATTTTAATTTACCGAATTTATTTGCAGACTATTTAGACAGCATGACTGTTCTGTGGCTCTGGTTGTTTGAAATCAAGCATTCTTGCTGCTCGGCGAACAAAGTGAAGAAGTGTCGTTTTCCCTTGCAGTTTCATTGTGCATGTTAAAGATGCCCAGTTCTGGTATTTTAGAAACAGCCAAAGGCTCATATATATTGGATTTAAAATACTGTTAGGATCCTTGCAGAATTAATTTCTTGGTCATCCTATTTCGGAGCTCTGAATGTACATCATTGGTGCACTCATTGCCACACGGATACCCAGTTAAGTATATATCTTCCTTTATTTTTCGTCATATCTTGATGTCTCAAATAGCAGGTAATTATACATATAGTATATCCTTCCAAACTTGGATGTGCCATACATGGAATAATGCAAGAATAAGGGTTTTTTTAGTATCATGTAATTGGTTTTGTGTTTTTTATGGAAATATAAATCTTCTGTAAAGCAGACATTCGGTTGCTTGGTCTATTGTTTTATCTACAGCAAACTTATTGAGCATTGATGCAAAATGGTTATGAACAATGATGTGATGCAGCACAACTGGCAGAGTGCCCTTGCTTTGCGTCTGCTCCTCACTGTTTTTTCTTCTAGAATTTGTGCACTGAGCTTGCATTGCTAACTCTGTAAAGTGCAGCTGAATAGATAGAATAGCTGAAGCTCACGCCTGTAGCAGATAAACACACCATCAATTAGATGTCATTATTTTTTTTTCTGAACCAAGTTTTTTTATTTCTGTTCATCGACGTTATTGGTTATGTAAAATGATTAATCATTTTTGCCAGCAGCTGCAATAAGCATATATTTTAGTGTGAGCTGAATCTTGGCCTTCTCATTTTAGTACTAATTCACTGGTGTAGATGAGAACGGATGGATTGCTTTGGGTTTAGTAGGCTCTGAGATATCAGATATGGTGGGCACCATTTGCGTTTACTCGCCCACATGTCGTTTGATGAAATGTCTCACCTAATAAACAAGTGAGCCTTATATCCAGGACGCGAGCAAGCAGGAGGCCGGCTGCCCTCAGGACCTCATGCACTGTGGGTGTACCACCAGGCGCTCTCAATCTCACTCCGCGACTCCGCGTTTGTGACTCGTGAGTGTCTGACTTCACACTCTGGGAAAGGACTGCAGCCACCGACCAGCAGTCAGGCCCGCTCCTAGCGTGCTTGCCACTGCTCAGCTTCTTGCTTTGCCTTTTGCCTCTCCGTACAGCGTACATGTACTGGTACATATGCTTTTGTTGTTTTCTATTTTTCTTTGCTTCTAAACCCTTTGATCTGTATATAATCCGTAGGCTAAGTGGCTGATTGAGTAATATTTTGTTGTCAATTTAGACCTTCTGTTGCTTTTTTTAGATAGTTTTTAGGTGCTTTGCTATTTGATTTGTTTTGTATTTATAAGAATTAAGGCTAATAATAATCTCTCCACAGCCTGTGTATATTTTGGAACGCCGCACGCCGCCACGGCCGCACACCAGACCAGTAAGTCTACTTGCATCAGAATTCATTTTTAAGTTCTCTGTTCTAAATGCCTGCGGGTTGAAAATACTTTCAAGAACTCAACAAATCGGTGTGAGGAGGTGCCATTTTGTTCTAAAAAATCTGGATAATAATTACTATGTAAAAAGCAATGAATTGAGTTAAGTTAGCTTGGTGCTGCACAACTTCTCTACTTTCAAACTTCTCAAGAACTGATCTGGCTTTGTTTGAGGTTTGATCCATCTTTTTCTATTGGTTTTCTCAGTGTGGGTTGTTTCCTGACATTGCTTTTGTCAGTCTAGCTAACATAAATAAATAAATAAATAAATAAATAAATATGAAGCTATTTTGGTGAGCATGTCTTTTTTATGATTTTACAAAATTTGTGGTTAAACAGAGAAGTTTTTGCATACATGTTTTCACTAAATTCTGACAGTTATGCAGCAGCGTGTTGCCATGATATATATTGGAACAAGCTTAATTAGATGATTTCATATGTATCACAATATGTGTCCTCTGAAAATTATATGTTTAGTTAACCATGTGACCAGGCTAGATAAACTTCAACCTATTTTTCTTATACTAACCAAAATATCACATTTTTTGTTTGACTGTAGATTTCAGGATCAACCGGGAGCGATATATGTGGACACTGGCTAACTGACAGTACCTCAAATTATAATTAACCTTTTGTACAATGAACCTGCTTGCACTTTGCTTAGGTGAACATGGTTAGAATTAGAAAATTGAATATTAGGTCTATGAATGCCCGGGGTTGTGTCAATGTTGGCAAATTGATTAGGTTCATGTGAAATGAGAGAAATACTATTGGGGGCATATGTCTCATATATACTTTTTAATTTAAATATGAATACACCCATTATATACACTCCTGTATATATATATATATTTTGGTTGAGAAGTAAAAATAACAATGAGCTAATGCTTCCTAAGGCAAAATTTTGGGACTCCAGGTATTCTTTTTTTTTCAACCACGTGCTATTTTTGTGTGTGTTCTTGGATTGAATATCAATTTCCCCTAACTGTTTCAGATTACCTGGTCACTGCAGGCATGCCTGTCTTTGTGTTACAATAAGCAAATTGGTATGGCCATGGTTTTCACATATTCTTTTTTGCTGTATCTTATAATCCTGTCACATATAGTAAATTTGACATATCACTGGTCTCCATGGGTGAAAACCAACATAGTTTCAATGGACCTGGATTCCTGTATGATGACCTGGATAGTTAATATTTACTCAGTGACTCGGTGTTGTTTATACATGTCGATATTTCTCAGTTTCTTTTTCTCCCAAATATGCAGGAAGTCTTTCTGATTGTGTAATATTGCCACTGCCTGCATCCATCTTAGCGACCTAAGCCAGGTAACCCCACCTTTTGATTTCTTATGGCCTAACACTGCCTAAAATTTCCACAATCCGTACTTCCTTAGAGAACTATATCCGCTTGCTAAATATTCCTGGTGTTCAAAATATGTAGTTCCACTTTAGTAATGCATTTGCTACTATTTACTGAATATTAAAAATAAATGATGGTGTTTGTTGATTGAGCATGCCATCTTTAGTTCCGATAGGGGAATAGTTGGCACATCATTTCATTCAATGCTGATCATGCACACAACAAATTTTTCTTTTGGGTCGCAAGATAGTCTGTTGATCTTGTGTGATTGTTGCCAACTCTGAATGCCTTCAGGTTCTGAAGAGCACCTGCAGGAACTCATCAAGAGTGCTCTTTTTGCTGCCCTATAAGGTATGGAGAGAGGGCTGCTTCTGGGCAGGACGAGGATACTGTTTTGCTTGGCGAACGAGGTTTTGGGATAGCCATGTCTTCCTTATATTTTATTTCGTAGATATGCAATCGCTTACAACTGCATTTATACCTTCAGAACTTGAAGTTCGTTGCTTTAGTGATACTATATAGAAGTTTCTACTGTCATCATTTATAGACATTTGCCATTGGAACTTTATCATTTTTGCCTTAATTCTGTGGTATATGCTTCAGATTCGGAGTCAGAGAAAGCAACATCTTCACTATCAGATTCAGAGTGAGAGGAAGCGTAGAGCCGTTCATTAACATAAGTCAGTGTATATATAAATTGTCTTAGCCATCAGGGTGAGTCGACGGATATGATTCTGTATTGATTCCGTTTATGCTCTGTATTAATTTGATATCTAAATGGAGCTAAATAACATGCTGGCTACTTGTTATGCTGATTTTGCGAGCTGATTTTTAGTAAGAAATAATCCTTGTATGGAAGTATCATTTGGTTGTTTTGTTTTTATGTGCATTCCTAGAACGAAGCCGTGGCGTTAGCACGGGCACTATACTAGTTACCTGAATCTGCGTACCCTGGCAGGGAACAAAAGACGACCAGACTTGAGGCGTCCAAACCTCCGGTCTCGCTCGAGGGAACGACGGGCTCCATCCCAACGGTTTGGAGCCGGCACCGCGCACGGGCCACAACAGCCCGCTCTAGGGATGATATATAAATAAGTTGTCTATATTTTTTTCATCTCGATTGCAGCACTTATAAATTACATTACACGTTCGGCTCTTTAAATTTGTCGTGAGTTTTTATTCTAGTCCAATTCATGCAAATTACATACACTTCGCTCCATAACTTGTATTACAACATTATCCTTGTCTACCCCCTCTCCACACCACGCTTCCCTGCACACGCACACCTCACTCGCGTGGCTGCTCAACGTTGCACCATGCTCGCTCCTAAACCTGGAAGCGGATTAGGAAGATCCATAGTATAAACGGACCTAACCTGTTTTGAACAGAAATGGATAGATGATGTCTGGATGTGGATGTCCGTTGCCACAGGACCCAAACCCACCGGATTGGATTGGATACGCAGACCTGCATATCCAAAATCCGTTGGGCATCTCCCCTCCCCTCCCGCAGGCCCGAGCGGACAGGAGCAGCAGGCGTCGGTCCTCCGCTCACCCAATCGTGCATGCACGCATGCAAACCGAACGGGCCTGCGAAACTTCCCACGAAGCTTCCTCCCGCTCTCCCATTTCCTGGTTAACGCGGGCCGCTGTTCTCCCTTGTGGCGGCGCCTTCACCGCGCGCCGCGATGCCGCCAGCGCGCGGGCACGTTGCGCCTTGCGCTCCGCTCAACAGCTTGTTGGCCACCTCGAAGCTGCGCTCCAGGGTGCGCACCTGCTCTAGTGCTCCACGCTCAGCCGCCGCTTCCGCTCCCTGCCGCCCGTCGCGGCGAACCCCTCCTCGTCGTCCGAAGCGGCGGCGCCGCCTCCTCCGTCCTGCTGCTAGGGCTCCGCGTGCAGGTGGCTGTTGTCGCCCACGCCGCGCTTGCCGCCGAGGCCGCTGGCCAGCATTGGTGGCAGCCACGGCCATGGTGCCGCCGAAGTCGTGGATGAAGGAGCTAACGAGCGCCGAGGGATGGGGAGCCAAGAGATGGTGGGCCGCCTCGCGCTCGTGCCCGTGCTCGTCATTGGGGAGCTCTGCAGCTTGCTAAGCTTATTCGGATGTTTGGATTGGATTTGGATTATCCTCTAGTGGATCGGATTGAACTGGATGCTACAGATATACTTTTTGGTTTGGATTGGATAGGTGCACTCAGTTAGTTGGACTTCATCTGGATAGGTTTATTTGGATTTGGATCTTAATCCATTTCCAGGTATACTCGCTCCGCGCATGCAATACCATACTCACGCTGCCACGCTAAAGACATGTTACGCTTACGCCTGTTGACACCGTCGTAGCACTTGTCCTACCACACCATAGTGACACTCTTGCACATGCACGATGCCTTATTGTGCCCTTACCAAGGTATCTCACACCACCCACGGTGGTGTAGGCACACACACGTCCGCGTGAGATGAACTCATTGTGACAGGAGCTGAGGAAGGTCAGGAGGGTGAGCAACGGTTACGGGGGAGATGGAGAGCATGCGAGTCCACATTGTCGAGGAGAGGAAAGAGTACGACGGGGCGAGTACGGCCACGGTAACGAGGGCTCAATAGGGGACAGCATGGGTAACAACAGGGACTACCATGGTGCAGCGTGGTATGATCATGCAAGTAAGTGGGCATATGCAGCGTGACGAGGTGAGTACGGCGCGATATGAGGGTGGGAGGGGTGAGGTGGATCGGGATGATACAATAATACAGGTCTCGGGCTCAAGTGTGTAATTTACAAGTACTGAAACGTAGATAAGAACTCAGAACAAGTTTAGGAAGCCGAATATGCAATTTACAAGTACTAGGACATAGACAAGAACTCAAGACAAATGTAAGGAGGTGAATATGCAATTTATATGTACCGAGATTAGAATGAAAACTCGCGCCAAGTTTAAGGACCGCTAGTAAAATTTACTCTTTCTAAAATTATTGGGTAGAGATATATAGGCAAGAAATTAAAGTTAAAAGGTTATCTAGTGAGCTGAGTATAGTACATCCGGTTAAGTTTCTTAAAATGGAACTTATCCACTCAGGTTGTGGTAGGTGATGTGACATTAAGAGCAAGTTGCTTGTGTTGCTTTTGTCAACTTCGAGAGATTTATTAGCTCATGACCTGTTTGGATGGAAGCCTGAAGTACTTGTCTGGCAAAGAAGTGTTGTCTAGAAGTTGCCTGAAATTTCAATATAATTTGTCTGGCCACGCAAATTAGAAGATGATTCGTTTGATTGAAAGCCTGAAAAGACTAATAGAAGATATAATACTATTTTAAAACATGTATGATTATTGTTATAATGTATAAACAATAAATAAATAAAACAATCCACCTATTTTCTTAATTAATAATAATTGCAAAAAAATCACTAGATTTCTTAGTTACTTAAAAACGTAGAGGAAAGACAATTATCATTACATTGCACACACCATGCTAATTTTAACTTGAACATGATCAACGGAGGAGAAAGAATAGAAAATACAAAATATAGAAAAGGACACACGACGATATGTATGATATTGGTTCCTTTCCTTTGATCACTGTGATAGTGTGATTACCGTGCCAGGCAACCGCGTCAGGATTCAGGCAGTCAAATTCGGTGGCCTCGCTCACGTCGCCCTTGCCTGGTCCAGTCAACAACTGTGGGGTTCCAACCAAACACCCAACAGGCAAACTCCAGGCAGCTACAAGTCCAGGCAAAAGCAGTCCAAATTCTCATCCA
Source organism: Saccharum hybrid cultivar R570 (assembly GCA_038087645.1). Lineage (NCBI taxonomy): Eukaryota > Viridiplantae > Streptophyta > Magnoliopsida > Poales > Poaceae > Saccharum > Saccharum hybrid cultivar. The sequence goes on from JAQSUU010000198.1 coordinate 9,228,988, forward strand.
AACAAGCCCTTAGTCTTTTGGTTTATGTGTATGAGGTATACATGGTGCATATTTATATGTATACTATGCAAATGAAAAAAATAGATATTCAAATATGAATCTACGTAAACTATGGGTGCATGTTTATACCTATACTATGCAAATGGGAAAAAAAGATATTCAAATATGAATCTCTGTGTGTGAGGTTCACACGGTGGTTTATATTAGGCCATGTTTTTGTTTTAGGAAATTGGGGAGAGGAGCTTTCCCCACCTTTGATTGCATTGGAGCCGTACAAACACTAGCTCAGTTACATGAGTAGTAAGCTACAGAGGAGGTTTGCCATAATGTTACATCGGGGTTTATATTATTGGGAAACTAAGTTACACCATTGTTCAATGACGAAGCGTTTAGCAAGAGGGAGTCGATGCTGCCACAAGTGAGCGGTGTTACTGAAGCTTACGACGAGGCGGCTGGCCGATGGTGGCAGATTGTTGAAGACTACATCATTGCAGTGCTTCCACATCATCCAGCAAGTGAGGTGCACCAAGTGTACGAGTGAAGGGGGCTAATGCCGCTGGACCTGTCATATTAGGTCACGTTTGATATAGCTCTAGGTGGCTTTGGCCCTAGCTCCTTCATGTAATGTAGCATAAAGCCATTTTTTCTTTTCAAAATAAATTAGGAGCGTGTGAAAATATTATTTTCGGTTTTAGTGGCTTTAGCTCTGATGACAAGACGCGGAGCTGTTTTGGAGCCGTGCCATATATTTTTTTTGTGTGGATCCACCCGCAGTCCCGCTGGTTTCACGCGTGCGTCCCTGCCATTTCTCCGTGCCCCCACTTGCAGAGTTGGAGGAGGTGCGACGAACGACCAAAAGAAAAGCTACAACGCCGGGACCAGCCACGGCCACGGGGGAACGAGCTGTCGAGGCTCGAGGGAAAGAGCCCCCCCAAAGGCCCAAACCCCTCCTCTTCTTCCTCCCTTCCATTCGGGTTCGGGTCGCGTCCAGAGGCTGGCAGGCAGCCATCCCTCGCGGGCAACCTCCTCTCTCCTCCCCATCGGATCCAGCGCCGCGCGGATCCGCAAGGCGATCAATGGCCTCTTCCCCGGCGGAAGCGGAGGCGGAGGCTGGGGCACCGGCGGCGGCGGAGGCGAAGCAGAAGGGCAAGCGGGGCGGGGTGCTGGGGAGGTTGTGGCGGGCGCTCTTCGGCGGCCGCGAGGACTTCGAGAAGCGGCTGCAGTACCTGTCCAAGGAGGAGGCCGCCGTGCACGCGCGGATGCGCCGCCGGACGCAGTTCTCGCGCCGCGCCGTGCGGAACCTCATCGTACTCTCCGTCCTCGCCGAGGTCTGCACCTTCCCCCCTGCCCCTCTTGTTTTTGTATTCCCTCCACCCTGATTTCGTGATTTGAGATGGTCTAGTGATGCGGCTGGCGGGTTTGCTCGTCTTTGGATTCGTGGTTGTTCGATTTGTTATCGCGGAGGAGAGTTTGCTCTTAGTATGAGAAGATGGTGTGTGTTACGCGTGTTCCGGTAATCGAGCCCTAGGCACCGTCTGCTCTCTGCTGCACACGGTGATTTATTGCTCTGAGATGCTCGAGGTTAGCTTATAAGGGTGCGGGAGAGGAACAACAGAAAAGATGACTTTCTGAAAAATGTGGATGCCATGCCTCTCTTTTATTTCGACCAAGGGTAAAAGGGCAGCCACTTCACTGGAAGGCATTAGATATCTTACGGACTATATCCGAGTTATGATGCATGTATGGTCTTTCTGTGCTGCAGTATGTTATGTTTACCAGTGACTTAAAGAGCTGTTTCTCACATGATATGAAGATTCATGCTTAGCATCACTGGTGAATACGATAACTCTGTCGTTAATGGTTCTGTATTAATTGTTCCATTGTAATGGGAATGAACTGTTCTTTCAACTTCCAGGGTTTAGAGTGAAATCTTCGTGCTGGAAAATAGATACAGGGATGTGTACTGTGATTTCTTCTCAGGATTACATGTTCAGAAATCCAGTTCCGCTCATTATTATCCTTTGTAATTTCTGGTTACCGCTTACAAGTAACCGTATATTGCCTATGGCAGTGTTCTCAAGGCAATGCCTAGGTGACAAGGCATACCCCAAGGCACTACAGGATGCCATACCACCTTAAGAACATTAGTCTATACTAAATTTTTTGAAGTTCACAGAAAAAAGTCTTATTCAGTTCATTAGTTGTGCAAAGTTCTGCCATGTACTACTTATTCAGAGTGGACGCTAGTATATCTGTATGTGTTCATTTGCATAGGTAGGTGATACATTGGAAGCAGGCATCTCAAGGATGCAATTGCCAGTATTTGTGTTTAGAATATTGTGATAGTGCCTCAATATTTATTAGATGAACTTTAGGATGTCAGGTATTTGAGTGGACCAATAGCCAATGTGTGTAAACTGAAAATGAATGCCACTGCTTTTCTGTCAAACTGAGAAAGACTCCTTTGGGTTCATCGTGGGATCTGTTTTGCTTTTCATTATGCTCCTTTAGTTATGTGAATCGTTGTTCTTTTTTTGGGGGGACAATAAAGTTACTGTATTTGCATTATGAATGTATGTTACAATGTTTTTTTTAGGATTTCATAGAGTTCTGAAACTTCGCTGGTGATGAAATACTAAAATAGATGCTCCTCCACATGATACTTATCTCTTCTACTCTTATGATATTTTTTTCCCTTTTTGGTTGTTGATTCGTTGTATATGATGCAAATGCAATTTACCTTTCGTGTTGAACCTTCAGTGACTTAATTTTCGCTGCATATCCCTAGCTTTTAGTTTCTACTGGTTTGATTGTTCAGTCATGTTCTCAGGTGTTGGCTGTTGTTTATGCCATCATGATGACAAGAGATGAGGATCTAACTTGGCAAATGAGAGCAATACGAGTGCTGCCTATGTTCGTTCTTCCTGCTGTATCCTCTGTCATATATTCATCAATTGTTAACTTCACAAGGATGCGTAAGTACCCAGAAAGCCCTGTTAGGAAACATAACATTGTTTCTTGTCAACTTGTAGAATATACCAGTTTTTGTATTTTCTTTTCTTTTGTGCAATTTTATAAGAGGTTCTATATTTCCTTTTGTTTTCGCACCTATAAAATCTGCATGGCCTGTAGTAAAAAATTTTGATGGTGATTTTATTTAGAGTTCGTAATATGTGGCTCCAGAATGTATTGTTTATAGCACAAATCTTGTATTTTGTTTTGAATGCTACTCAATTTTCCTTTTCTTCTGATGTGTCAAAATTTTGAAACTTGTCAGTTGTCAAATTGGGAATTTCATCTGTAGAAATCATGAGAAATTAGATTGATGTCCCAGTTATGCTGATGGTTCACATTTTTGCTCCAAAACAACCTTAAAACTAGCTTTATGAGAAATCTGGTTAAAAAGCCTTGGTCATGCCCCTCGTTCCTCTGGGTGTCATGACTGGATACATTTGCATGGTTATCTGCAATGTATACTTGTCACAACTTCTGTATCTGTCCACAAAATGATCTTGAATTGCTGTTTGTTTGCTCCTATTCATATCTGTTTGCAGTTGAGCGGAAAGACCAGAAGACCCTTGAAAAATTGAGGGCTGAGAGGAAAGCCAAGATTGATGAGCTTAAAGAGAGAACAAATTATTATCTTACCCAACAGCTTATTCAGGCAAGCAGACAAATTGCCATTACTCAATCAACATAAATTCACTAGTTGCTGGTATCAAATTTTATCATGTCTCTTGCCACATCAATACTGAACTGTGATATGTGCCATGAATCATGCATGTGCAGAAATATGATCTTGATCCAGCTGCAAAGGCCGCAGCAGCTTCAGTTTTGGCATCTAAGCTTGGGGAGGAGACTGGCTTAAAATTTCATGTCGGAGAAGAACCAAAGCTGGATGCTGCAGTGGCTAGAAGCAATGATGTTGAGATAGTACCATCAGATGGTTTGAGAAACAGGAAGCAACCCAATGCAAGAGGAAGCAGGACTGGGAGCCCCGCTGCTCATACTCCAGCACAGGGAACTGAATCTCTACCTGCTAGTGCTGGCCTGGAAACTGCACCAGCTCCAATGGTGGTAGAACATCATCAAGGCTCAGGGGCTAGTGATGGTGGTGGATGGATTGGAAAGATTGCTGCCTTACTTGTGGGGGAGGACCCATCACAGTCTTATGCTTTGATATGTGGCAACTGCCATATGCATAACGGTGCATATTAGACCAAGCTCTTTTGATATGTTTCACATACCATACCTAAATATTGGATTCATTACCTAATAATACTAATATTTGCAGGCTTGGCCCGAAAGGAAGATTACCCACATGTTACTTACTACTGCCCACATTGTCATGCATTAAACACATCAAAGCAGTCCATGGGACAATACTCAGGCTCCAACTCAGGCCGGTCAACCCCTGTTGTTCTGGCTGATGGATTATCCACTTCCAGTTCAGTACAAGAGACTGAATTGAGTAACCTGACGACATTGCAGGAGCTACCTGAGAAAGGAAATGCAGAGAAGCAAGAAGTGGAGGCAAGTTGATGGTTCATATAACTTCTATTGTTGATGTGTGTGGAACTAGTTCATCTTTAGACGTACTAGTGTATCGTCATGTGTTCAACTGGTGGAGCCACAGATTTAGCACTGTTGTAAATTGGAAATAGTGACTGATATGATCCTTAAACATAGCACGCAAAAAGAAGAAATGGTGTACATCCTTGAGTGGATGAATTTTTGTTTGTCATTAGAGCGCGAAGTCTTCCTGCTGCGTGGCAAGATGAGGCTGAAAAGCTATATGACGTTCGGACAAGATGGTGTAGGATATAACATAAGATCATTGCTTCATTTTCTATTTCTACCATTTTTATTTGCACGCGCTTATTCAGAGAACAGGAACGTGGAGAAATTTTTGCGTTTGTCTTGACCTTCGGTCTTTCCTTTGTTGTTTGTTACCTCACACCTTGCAGTTGCAGCATTTCGTACACAGTTTTCTTACGATGTTGAAACCGTACTTTTCATTTGGCGTTGTTTGATGTGTTCTTTGTTCTTTACCGCACCTTTTTGGTTGCTTGCAAACAAATGCAGCACAAAAAGAAACGGCTTTTCCACTTTCTCCAAAACTAAAAGTAAAGAAAACTTCTTTTCCACTGCCTTAATGTACCACTGAATCGAGCCCAACTTGCCCCAGAGGGCTATAAAACTTACATATGCATAGATGATTGTTTTGGTGCACATCATTAATTCTATGCTTATTCAGCAGAAATTTCCAGGACCAATCGATGTGCATGTGTATGTAAACTTGCCACTACAGATTTAGCAATACTCCATCCATTTCAAATTATAAGACGTTTTGGTGTTTTAGATAGATAGCTTTGTTATGCATTTAGATATATACTATGCGTCTTTCGCAATAAAAGATATATACTATGCGGCTAGGATATTGGGAGCCCGGGGCTCTAAATAGCTAATGGAGAGCTCCAGCTAGCCCAACCATTTAGACTACCCACACTCATGGACCTCTATATTCATCCTTTATATGTCCTAGTCAGCAAGATTCTCTCCTCTATACTCAATTCTCTCGCACCCATCCATCCTCTATATCACCCTCTATCTACTCTATCCACTATGGGACCCACTTGTCACTTTATCTAAATATATCCATGTGTGATCTAGTTTTGAAGGATTTATTGAGACGAATTTAATGGTGCAATCGAAATTTAATTTGAATTTTTGGTTTGTGAGTTATAGCATTTTTTTCTTTTGTTTAGCTAGTGGGGCCCGCCACTCTAAAGTATAGAGTAAGCACTGTACCATTCTAAATATAGAGTGAGAGAAAGGATAGAGTATCGTTTTAGAGTATCCAGTGCAGCAGTTTTTACTCTATATTCATACTCTAAAATTTTAGAGTATCGTTTTAGAGTACCCACTGCGGCTAGTCTTAGGTCCGTGGGGCTGACGCGCGCGCAGGTAGGGGACTACTGCAAACTCAGCAGATCGGATGCATAAAAACTCAATTCAAGCTGCGCAGAAACGTTTTTTGTTGTGATGTTGCATAGAAATTAGTAGTTGGATGAATGAAAATTAATTCGTTGCCGCATAGAAACCTCCTTGCAAGCTGGACGTTCCACTTGACAGAGCTGACGCATGCATGCATATACGCATCCAATCTAATCTCTTTCGTTTTTTCATTATAATTCCTCAAATAAGCATCCAATTCAAAAATGGTTTTCACCATTGAATTCCTGATATTTTTGTGCACAATTCAAGATCTACTGTGAATATTTTTTTTGAAAAAAATTAAAATTCATAAATTTGAAATTTGAATCATGGCACGTGATGGCCAATTGAATACATAGAATTAATGGTCAAGATGCGTATAAAAGTTTTTTAGCGCTGACGTTGCATAGAAATTAGTGGTTTGATGAATAAAAAATAATTTCGTTACCACGTAAAAACCTCTCCACGATATGAACATTTCACCTGGCATAACCGTGATTACCTCCACCAACATTATGCTTTCATCGACGCATAGAAACTTATGAGCGAGAGCATAAAAACATGTAGACGATCTTGTCTTTTTCCAAGATTTGAAATTTGAATCATGGCATGTGATGACCGATTGGATATATAGAATCAACAGTCAAGATGCGCACAAAAGTTTTTTTTGGCGCCGATGTTGCATAGAAATTAGTGGTCGAATGAATAAAAATTAATTTTGTTACCGTGTAAAAACATCTCCACGAGATGGACATTCCCCTGACATAACCGTGATTGCCTCCACCAGCATCATGCTTCCCAATATGGAGATGTATAATTAACATGGGAAAAATGCATAGAACATAGAGACCACAAGCGTAAAACATGGAGACGATCTCGTCTTCTCCAAAATTTAAAATTTGAATCATGGCACATGATGGACGATTGAATGCATAGGATCAATGGTCATGATACGTAGAAGAGTTTTTTTGCGCCGGCGTTACATAAATTTAGTGGTTGTATGAATAAAAATTAATTTTGTTGCCGCATAAAAACCTTTTCGCGAGATGGACATTCCACCTGACACAATCGTGATTGCCTCCACCAACATCATGCTTCCCACTACAGGGGGTGTATAATTAACATGGGAACAATGCACAGAACATGGAGACGATCTCATCTTCTCAAAAATTTTAAAAATAGCAAGTGATGGAACATCGGAACAATGCAAAAACGTTTTTGGCGCCGACAAGGCATAGAGATTAGTAGTTAGATGAATAAAAATTAATTTTCTTTCTGCATGGAAATTAGTGTTTCAACAATTTATAGAATTACATACCAACAATGTATAGAAACGCACAGATAATTGTTCCAACAATGTATGTCGATGTGTTCTAACAATGTATAAAAGAGTGCTCCAACCATGTATATAATTGTATAGAAGTGCACAGATAACTGCTCCAACAATGTATACAAATTTGTTGTAACAATGTATAGAATACATACTAAGTTACAGTTTAGCCATGCATAGAAACTTATGTACACAAGCATAAGAACATAAAATCAAAGCAAGCAACCACCATTGGGAGGCAGGGGAGGGGAGGATGCGGAAGTCGCGCGCAGATCTACTATTGGGAGGTCGAGCCGCCGGTCCTGGAGGGGGTGGCCGTGTGCCATTGGTCGTGGATGGGTTCACTACACGTCGCTAGTTGGGGAAAGGGGTGGCCTCATGCTGCCGGTCGGTGGAGCGGGGATCCGAGAAGGGAGCAGGGAGAGACCGCGCAAAAATATCCTTCCAACCATGCTACATCACAACAAAGACATAGAAACATGTTTAGTGGCAAAGGAAGGCATAGAAATATGTTTTAGTACGCGCATAAACCTTACAACGGCAAGAAACACATGTAAACATGTTTTTGCAAGCAAACATCTATTATGGTCCCAACCCAAATCTTGCCTCCCACTTGGATGTGTATAATTAATAGAGAAACAATACATAGAACTCAATAAAACCCTCCCCTGTGAGGAATTATTTTATCCAAAACCATGACAGCCCCAACCCGAACCATCATTCTCACTTTGGGGACATATCATTAATAGAGGAACAGTGCATAGAACCCAAAATACTCTCTCTTCTTGGGGATTATTGTACCGAGATCGTGATGGCCTCAAGCCCCCAACCCAAACAATGCATAGAACAATATATAGAATTGTGTACCAACAATGTATGACACTATGTACCAACAATACATAGAACTGTGTAGAAGTGTATAAATAACTGTTCCAACAATAATGGTTTGGGCCACTCCACCAGCCGCCACCGCCGATTCGCTCCACGCTCATACATGTAGTTTCACAAATAACGGGTAACTTTAGACCTCTTGTCATAAAAGTTTTGCATCATACATGCAGTTTCACAAATAACGGGTAATTTTAGACCTCTTTATTGGCCAACTTATATGCATAGAAACTCACTAATGCTAAAACAGAACTCACATTGATGCAAATACTAGAAAAATGAAGATGTGCATAGAAAACAATTAGGGACCTGACCGATTAGTACTAGTACTATCATGAGAAGAACAAAAAATATCCACATGCAGCAACCTTAATGCATTCAAAACTTAAAAATTTCAAATTCATTCACATTATATCAAGGATAAGCATAAAACATCCGCTTCAGAGGGCATAAAAAATGTTAAGCAATCGCATAAAAACCATCTCTCAATAGTAAACATGTTGATAGGCACAAAAAGGCATATGAAACCATGCTAGCTTGCATTGCTAGCTCTTCGTTTGCCGCAATTCCATCTTCCGGTGCAAGGCTGCAACTAAATCGAATCAAAACATAAAAATCCATGGCATAGAAATCTAACTTGTGCATAACAAGCTCAATGGAGGGAAAACAACTGGAATGTACATTGAAAATCCAAAATTGCATGTAAATCAATATCATATAAACCTTGGAATTGTTGCATAAAAAACTGTGAAAGCCCCCACCCCCACCCACAATAAAAGACGGCGCCGACTAGGTACTTGGCCAAGAGCAGCTCTAGCTAAAATCACATATCACACACTTGAACTGAACACGTGAAAACCTAACTCATCAAGCATAGAACCAAAAATTAAGAATTTAATTTCATATGACTTTGGCCCGCGCCGCCGCTAACGAAGAGCTCTCCTACATGCCCGTGGCAAGCACGCCGGCGCACCTTTGGTCCGCACCGCCGCGTGCTCGTGCCTCGGCCGTGGTGGGAGGGAGCCGCCGGGGTGGAGGGATGAGCCGCCACTGTCTCCATTGATCTCGCGGGATGGGCCACCGCCGCCTCCATGATCTCGCCATGGATGGTGGGGAGGCCGCCGGGGGTGGGGAGTGGGAAGGGTGGTGTCGGGGGTGGGTGAGGGCGCGCCAGGGTCGGGATGGGACGACAGGTGGCAGGGGCAGGCGGCTAGGGGTGGATGGATGAGGATTAGGGTTTAGGGGAATATATATGGCCCGGGAAGGTGGGCCGGTGGGTGGGCCAGCGGGCTGGTGGGGTGGTCTGGTTGGATGGCTGGTCCGGCTGGCTTCTTGATTTGGTTGGACCAGCTGGGGGTTTGGGCTGGGGCTTCCACTAACTATTGGAAGCCCAGAGCTCCCAATAACATATCTAATATATTATGTATAGATACACAGTATAATCAATATTTTATCTTATAATTTAGATCGGATAGAGTAATAACTAAATTGATCCAAAAGATTATGCTCAATACTCATATATGTAACAGTATAATAAAATCCTCCCGGTCCTCTGCCACAACACAAACATAAAACTACCAATTGCAGTACGAGATCAATCATCACACATGAGGACCTACCATTTAGCCCTCTACAGTGTTACTATTGTGGCATTATCATCAGGTAACTCTTCCCTCCAGTTTTGGATGAGAGGTTACTCTCCGGGACCAATCTTGCAACTTATTTCAAGTCAAAGCAATTTGGATCATAATTTGCTCTATCTAGATGCACCCTTAGTCTGCGCATAGTCACGAACATTGCAGGTATCTAGTGAACTATAAGAGAAACAAAAGAGTAGCCCGCCGTATCGTGTTTTCAGAACTAAATAGTAATCTCCCTTTTGTTTTACAAGGATCTGCTTCATGATGGCCTAGCTGTGTCTAGTAGTCATCAGCCTAGTTGACCGCGACGCGACACACAATTTTCTTTAACCAACCTCCCAACGCGCATTGCCTGCCTTCGTCAATCCTTAGCTGTCGTCACCATGAAGTCTCATGTGCTCATCACCCTGGAGATGAAAAACTCATATTACAACAAGTGGGTTTTATTCAAGTACACATCGACAGCTTCGCTTGTGTGCGCCGATGATTTATATTGGGAGCAGATAGACTGCCACATCCGCAGCTAGTTGTTTGGCTTGGATGCTAAGAGTGTCGTCAACCTCAACCTTGCCGTGGAACCGGATAAGAATGCTCACGAGCTATGGCCACTATTGTAGATCTATGTGAGACCAACAAGGAGTCGCACACGATCTTCCTAAGTCATGAGTTTTCACTCTATGGCTTAGGGAGGCCTCTCCGTATTTGTTTTTCAACTGATTGCAACGGTTAGGTTCCAATGGAGACCTTATATATACTCCATCTCACAATTATGTTGGACAGTCTTGGAGTCCACTGAACCCTAAGGATGTTTGATGGATTTTTAGTCAAATTAAAAATCAATACGTACGCATGTTCATGGCGTGCAGATAGAAGAAGCTAGCTAGTTTCTTCACGTGATCAGAAAGGAGAAGCTAACATGCTAGGTACCGGCCATGCATGAACATGGTTATGCTTGTGGCATGCAAATAGGAAAAGCTAACAAGGGCTGTCGCATATGTACGTGTGCTTGTATACGCTCAGAACCGGCCGTAGAGTTCGTGTATACGCCGGTTGATCTACCCATGTATTTTACATACAGTAGTTGCGTACCAACCGGCTACGGGTCGATGTTGTGTGGTGCGGCTTGGTACATAGTACAGAATATTTTGGGACACTCAGTATATACGGCCGTCTGATACGTAGGTTGATTTCCAGCGCGTACATGCATGTCTATCGACAGCAGGCTTTTGGACTAGCTAAATATACGTACGTATATTAGGTTTGTTTCAACTACATCTCGCCGGGTCCACACGTCATGGACTGCATGGGAGAGATGTTAGTTGATGCTGGTGTTCGGATGGGATACGATCGCCGCGTACGCGTCCGTGCAGCCAACAAATATCTCAACTGGATTACGAAACATAGCTATCACCTGGAGATAAGCACGCAAGCTGCCAGCCGCGGGTATCTCGCGCTCCTCAACAGACTCCGGACGGCGCGCGTGTGTAGTCCAACAGAAGCAAATGCAACCCTAGCTATTAGCCTATAAAAGCAGCCCCTAGAGCAGCACTCAAGGGCTAATTGCACTTTCCATCTAAAAAGCAACCAGCGCCGCCAGGCTCTCCTGCCCTCCATCGACTCAACACCGACGTCCGGCTACGAGGGAGCCCATCGGCGATCAGCGTCATCTTCATCCAGCAGGCCGCACGCCGTTCTTGGGACAAGAGGCCAGGAGCAAGAAGATGGCGTTCATCTCTTCCATGGGTAAATACTGATATGCATCCATTCTTTTATTCATCTCATACACATAGTTTGGTGTTGGTGAGTCCTCCATAGAGCCGGGTGCCATCGGAGCGATGTTCGTGATGCAGCGCTGTTGCGAGCCATATCGATCCGCTACGCCTACGCAGGGAGGCCATCAAAACCAGATGCCGACGAGGGCTGCTGTCTGCGGCTACCGGACGCGGGCATGAAGGCTTGACGCTGCCATGCATACATGGCACGTATGTATGTGTGCACGCACAATCCAGGTGAGGCGGCCAAGAGCATGGCGCCGTGGTGTGACTATATGTGGCGTGAATGTACACTCATGTACAAGGAAGATGCGAATACTACACCAAGCAAGATGTATATGCATATACATGCGCGTACGGATCATGCATACGTGCAACGATCCATGCAAGAAGAGACAGGGAACATGCAAGAATCAGAAAGCGAGCAAGCGTGTACGTGCACACACATGTACGTACAGGCCATCTAGCCATGCATGCACAAGCTGTCTATGTGTGTCGAGAGCACAAGCAAGGCGACGTATAAGTCTTCATCAACTACTTCAACACCTTCACATGATCAAGTTCTACGGCGTACGACGACGACGCTGCCGAGGAAGTCCGAGGCGATTCAAGCTACACGAACCATGCAAGTGCGACTATGATGACATCATGCGGTGTTCGACACCGACGAGGCGAACGACGCAGGCAGCATGGCTGATGTTCCAGTCATGTTACACCGGCTCATGGACCGACGAGGCCATGGACACGCCGACGCCACCCACACATCTACACCAACACCCCGCATGGAGAAGTGAAGCGAAGATTGAAGACGACGACCGCAACAGCAGAATCGGAGGTACTCCATGAGCTAGCTCACGGGGGTAATTAACTGGGAGCTTTCCGAGGCCCCAGGAACCATGAAGATCACGATCGCCCAAGTTAGATTGCCACTTGTAGGCTATGGAGTGCATCTTATTTAGGAACTTGTATTTGTTAACTCGTGATGATTAGTAATATGCATGTTTCTGTCTTTTATTTTGTGTACTTTGGTACACTGGCACGCCCGCACCTTTCCCACACGAGAAGCCGCTGCAGGCGGATTTTCTGGTGTCCAAACAAATTGGCACGCCCAGTGGGACATGGTTCTCCTCCCATCTTTGCTGCGCAATAATGGTCGTCGTCTTCAGGCTGGTGTCTTCTCCGGTATGCAAGTGGTGGTTACGATGGTGCTATTTTGGATGCCTCACTTGATGTGAGGCTCCTCGTAATAGCCCAAAGCTTCACTGGGTAGTTATTATGACTGCTCTTTTCTTTTTGTGTTCTTCGTGCAGCGATCAAGGTGGAAGCCTGTGCTTTGGACAGAGCAGGGAGCATGTTTGCAATCCCAATGAGGCCAAGGCTCATTTCCATGCGGGGGGGTCGACCTTGCTTGCCACGATGAGGCAACCATGACAACGAACGCCTCTGTACGTGCTCCTTCGGCACAGCAAGCAGGAGGGTCTAGAATAGATGCTGCTAAAGTCGGCTCCGCGTTACAACGAGCATAGCGGCAACGACACCGGTCGGCACACCGAGTCCAGACTTCGCCAAGCCGTCATCATCACGAAAGACGTCGCCGAGGTTGAGAGTGGCAACTTCATTGCTTGGCGTCCATCTACACCGGCGCCTTGACAGGTGCCGTCGACGGTCCCCAGCCAGGACTCGCTGCATCGAGCCCTATATAGTCGCTGGAGCAGCCTCCTGATCTTCACAGCGACACAAGGGCTCACGCGAGCTGCACAACCGCTGAGGAAACGCGCTAGTCATCGCATCAGGGCCGTCCAAGCTTCAGTAGCAGTGTTATGCTGCGCTATTTAGAGGAACGGAGCGGTCCCTCGAGTCAAGATGAAGGTGCATAGCATGTGGCTTGCCACACAAGCGCGTTTACGACCTAGCATATAGCTGACCTATGCCACCGTGCGTGGCTAGCTTCAGCAACCCCGGCATGGCCATTGGAGGCCGCATCATGCGGGCAGCCGATCGAGTCCATAGCCATCGATGACACCATCACCACGCAGATGGGAGTCATAGGCTATGAGACTTTGCGCTTCGTCAACACAACTGCGACGTCAGCAAGTTACACGTTCATCTATAGCGAGGCCAGAGGGATGCGCTGGCCGAAGATGACAATGTGAAGAGAAGCCAGCCAAAGCAGCATGTCGGCTCCACGAGAGACCACAGAGTCTCTGGCCATGGTGAGCTAGCGGACATCTGCACGGAAACAACTACGCAAGAGAGAGAAGCAGTTCGACGGTGGCCGCGACAAGCTTCCGGCGTCATCAGCACGAAGGCAACGCCTCACGTGCCTAACTTTCCCTGCCGGAGCGACATGCCCGTCGCCCAGCAACAAGGTGCGTCATCCTCATGCCTATTCCATCATATCACGCCGGCAAGCGAGCACGCTGGACACGAAGTTTGCCGCAAACGAGCAAGTTCGTGCGTGCTTAGCCATGCATGGATGTACGTGCAATATTGTGCATGCACTTGCATGCATGCGTTTCTACTGCACAAGGCCACAAGTTAGGAAGGAAGCCGTATCGCTACTTCTCAAGCTCACTAGCAAGCCAGGAAGCCCAGGCGTTTGATATCGAGACATGCACGTTCGCCGCATGAAGGCGGCCGCATTTTTGCTGCGCCGCGCCGCCGAGAGAACACGCAGCCCGTCGCGCCAAATGACGTTCTTCACCTGGCTCCTATGACATCTCTGCGTGAGGATGTGTCCTGCTCGACGTCCACGGCAGCTAGGCACCACATGCGCTGGGGTCCATCTACTGGACGCATCATCTCTAGTGGGAGGTCGGGCAAGGAAGCCCGTTCGCCGTGACGCAAGGCTGCCTGGGGTGAGTGGGATGCCCTGGTCGATGAACGAGGAACATGCCTGATAGAGCAATGCGACAGACAACTTCTTCCTACACTTGGCATGCAGGAGCTAACAAGCTAGCTGTGCACACGCATGCTTTGCGCTGTGCTGGCTGCACATCAAAAAAGGTGAGGCTGTTCATGAAGTTGGGGACATTTTTGCCTCGGCCTTTGAGCCTTCCATGTTCGTTAGCTGCAGCTCGCGTCCATTGACGGCGATGTCTGCTGTCCACTGGATGAAGAGCAAGCGCCATGCGGAGCTAGAGGAGCGACTATCCGATGGAACACATCGGCGATTGACACTTACCCAGAGGCAATCGAGCGACCATCTGAGGCAAGGAGGTCGCGGACGAGATACACATATCTACACCGGCGGCTTTGATGGATGCACAAGAGTTCCTTAGTCGGAACTCCAACATTGAGCCCCTGCTTAGTCGCTGGGGGCAATTCCATCAGCCAACACAAGGACGCACCTTGGCGCACACATCAAGACCATCGGGGCCACTCGACCTGTCTTCGCGGCACAAGCGACACATCCACATTGCGTCAGCAAGACGCAGGCCCTCGGGACAGTGACTTTGCCAACTCTGATCCTGAGCCAACGGCGCCAAGCTGGACTCTATCGAGGATGCCCGTTGTGTTCTCACGACGCAAGTGATATGCTGGCCCCGTGGGACGGCGACTTGGTCAACCATCGACACCAAGCTGGAGGGCGTTCTACTACAGGAAGCTGCATAGCAACGGCTCCAGACGATGCTGACAGCACGAGGCTGCCGCAGCCTGCTGCTTGCAGCATACGCGAATAACAACATCAAAGATGCCGCCGAGGTCCACAGCAAGCTGATGGCGTGTCTCGGCAGGCTCATCACCGAGGGCAGCACCACACTACTCTAGTCTTAAGACGCAGTCAGTCTTTCGGCGTCATCTTCCACACATCGACAACACCGGGGGCATCGCGAAACCTTCCTGGTCCCTGATCGACGCGGTTGGTCTTCCAGCGTCGCTTTCGACATCAGCTACACCAGAGGCGACACCATAGCGCCTCGGTGTTCAACGGTGCTAGCGTTCTTCCGGCATCGTTCTACATCAGCAACACGCTTGGGGCAGCACCACAGCTCCCCTGGTGTCTACGACGCCGATGTTCCTCCGGCATCTTCTAAATCAACAACACGCTTGGGGCAGCACCACAGCTCCCCCGGTGCCTACGACGCCCACGTACTCTGTCACCTCTAGAATACGGAGTCACACATGACAATGGGCTTCACTATCCGTCTTGATGCTAGATTGCTAGTTCCACGTGGTTTCGTAGCAGGGAGATGTCAAGCGAGCAAGCCAGCGATGCTCAAGCGCGGCTCATAATTGTTTCTTCTTCTGTCTCTCTTGCAGCCGCACATGCAAGGATAGACGGTTGAGCGCCTAAGCATGTCTCGCCGCGAGCTCACGCGCGCCGCTGATTGCTGGGCTGTTGCTATCCAGACGCCGACATCATCAGCTCGACGGTCACTGACGAGCCTCGCAGATGGCACAAGATGAAGGATGCGTCCAGGGCGTAGCGTTCGGTGCGGCTGGTGAAGCAAAGGTGCATGACGCGGCGTCCGTCATATGAGTTTGCCGCTCGGCTGGTAAGGCGGATCATGCCGCTCCGGCACAGCATCCAGACCATCAACACCAACAACATGGAGATGGTAATGATCGGCCGCGCCATTTGTTGCGCCAAACGAGCAACCTCGTCGGAGCAAGGAACGCCAGCCCTGCACTATGTACCCCTCATCGTCTCAAGGAACAACGTCATCGCCCATGCTGGCAACGCGCGCAACGCACCGGTCCGCCACTCCACGGGCCGGAGGCGCACGAAGGCAGTCGCCACGCACGGCGCTGTGCGAAATTAACAAGCGAGGGATGGAGAAGGATGGACACATGCTTGCCTCGACTCCTCCATGTTCATCTACATAATGTCTCAAGCTGCTGCAGCTCCCATATGTTGACAGCGACGTCACCAGCTGAAGAGCTGATGCGCGGGAAGCCGATGGAGCACGCCAAGGCAGCTGCATCAAGGCGCCATGCATGATGGCACTAGTTCTCCATGCTCCATCAAGCATCCAAGTCTGCTGATCAGCCGGCCGGAGAAGGAAGAAACGCACGCAGGCTATCAGAGTACACGAGCTGGTCCATGCACGTATAGAGGCATGTGCACGTATACGTACTTCCACTACAAGCTAGCAAGCTAAAAGTGGTGCTGCTCAGAGCCCTCAAGGCGCCTAGTGACGACGCTTAGCTTGCGTCAGTCCAAGATCGCGCACGTCTGAGCACGACGGGAGGAGAGCACACCCGTGGCGCTACCACAGCCCTACTGTTAGGCCGGAGCAGCCCATGCAGGAGCGGTGGCAAACCTTCTTTCAGCGCGATCTTCAACACCAATGCACAGGACGCACCCACAGCTCCTCGCTGTCCAACAGTGTCCACACTCTTCCTACGTCATTATTGACACCAATCACACTGGGTGCATCACGACACCTTTCCGGTCCCTGACTGTCACGGCTGGTCTTCCAGCGTCACCAACACCGGGGGGCTACATCATAGCTCTGTGGTCACCTACAACGCCGGCGTTCTTTCAGCGTCATCTTCGACATCTACACGGGGTGGCACTGGCCACCCCTCTTTGGTCCGCTACAATGATGATGATCTTTCGATGTCATCTCCGACATCGACAACACTGGGGACGGCATCACACCTTCCCCCATTCCATGCGATGCCAACGTTTGTCCGGCGTCGCCTCCAACATCAACAACATCTGAGGCGGCATCACCCCTCTCCAGTCATTTACATCACTAACAGCAAAGACACCTTCAGCTACATCAACAAATCCCAGAGTAGCATCACACCTCCTTCAACAATGGCAGCACTAAGAGTAATAGTGCGCCTTTGCGAGCATCTATGCGCAGAAGGCATCGTCATCACCTCCAACATCATCAGCCGATGGTCCACATCGACAGGAGGTTCTTGATTTTTTTTCTTCTTTTGCGTAATTTTTTTTCTCCTTAATTTGTGATGATCAATGTGCATTCATCATGACATAACTCACCTTGCTAAAAAAACAAAAAAAACCAAAAGGCTCTACCTACCAGGCTCTAGCTACAACGGTAGAAGATTCGGCTACCTTGGGGCTTCACCAAAAGGGTCGGGGGCAACAACCTGGTGCATGGATCTCACGATGAGCCGCCATTTCACGGAACATATGATAGACCCGAACGTGTTTCCGCTGGGGGTAGTGGGAAGATGACTTGGGTCACTCCTAAGCAGCGAGGCGACCACACTGCTCGCACTTCCCAACATGAAGCGACACACACTTCGGGGAAGACCGTAGAACAAGAGCAAGAAAAGGGCTACCTGGTGCAACACAAGTTGCATTAAGTGTGCAGCCACTTGCCACCCTGGAAGGTGACAACAAGGGACCAAAAAAACACAACGCCAGCGAGGATTCACCTAGCTACACAAAGGTGAATGGCTACCCTCCAAGTTCCTGGGATGCTGAAGCAAGCTCCAAGAAAAAAACAAAAAAAAACAAGAAAAAAAGATGCAGGAAAGAAAAAGGGTCTCCAAAGAAGTGACCGAATCCCTGCCAAATGAGCTCAATCAAGCTCACATCAAGCTCAACATCAAGTGGAAGGCGGAGGTAGTCATTCACCATCCTCGGCAAAAGTGATGGCGAATTCATTAGCCGTTACCCACAACACAACACTAACTCAGCCATACCTACGCCTCCATGTTAGAGAGCGCGAGTAGGCTGTGGTTCAACTCAATGCAAGGGAGTCTCATACAAGAATTCCCTTCACCCCAGTGAAAACATCAAAGCAGAAGTCCACACACTCAAACACACACAACAGAGCAAAGTCGTGGGAGCCATGTTGCCATGGTCATGCAATGGCGCCTAATGGTTATGTCCCCTGGCTGTCTCATCTCAAGCTGCTCATATAGCTGACACCAATGGGAGAGCCAACATTTTTTTTCTAAAAAAAACACACAAATACCATTCCCTTAGTTCAATGATTTCAATTATATTATCATCACATTACCCTAGTTATGTCAATTATTTTGGACATGCTAGCCTTTTAAGTAGTGTTGCAGGTCCATCGCTTCGCTACTTCGGGAGCAGTGCTGGTGCACCAGTGCGGATAGTGCCAGTGCTGTGAAACCCTTCAATTCAACTGTTTCACACCACCATACACAGTGGTCGTCGGGTTGATAAACCACACCTTTGGGAGCAGTGTTGGCACACCAGTGCGGATCGCGTCAATGTTGTGAAACCCTTCAATCCGACAGGCTCCCGCCACAATGCACAATGACAATTGTGGTCGGTCGGAATTGATAAAGCTTCTTCGTCAAGTCACACGGATTTTGCACCGCAAGGCGAAGATGATTTGAGGGCGTCCGATTGGCCACCACTGCCATACGGACCTAATGGACACATCATTGGCTAATGCCGCAACACGGCCCCAATGAAGCCCCAATACGTCCCGTTGGCCGATGTCGCAACACGGCTCCAACGGAGTTCTATGTCCTGTTGGCCGATGCCGCAACGCGGCTCCAACAGAGTTCTTTGTCCCGTTGGCCGATGCCGCAACGCGGCTCCAACAGAGTTCTTTGTCCCGTTGGCCGATGCCGCAACGCGGCTCCAACAGAGTTCTTTGTCCCGTTGGCCGATGCCGCAACGCGGCTCCAATGGAGTTCTTCTTTCCGTTGGCCGATGCCGCAACGCGGCTCCAACGGAGTTCCACGGCTTTCCGCTGGCCGATGCCATAACATAGTTCTAACGGAAGTCTCCACGCCATCGCTTGGAGTCGATGCAACGTCACCAAGGTTCGGCTTCTTTTTCTTTGTTTGTCCTTTCATTTGTCTTTGTTTTTCTTTCTGCCTTTCCTCTTTTCGGTTTTGTTTCTTGTCTTGTTGCCTTCTCTGAGTTTGTACAAGGAGCATCCATGACAAGGGTGCCCTTTGTTAAGGGAGCCGCCGCGGCAGCCTAGCAATGGGATGCAAGCAAGTTTACGAGGACAATGACCACATCAAATGATCAAGGCACATGTGATCCTGCGTTGATGGATCAACCATCGTGGTAGACACGTGCCGGCAGCCAACGCTGATGACACTGCGACGTCTCGCCCGTGGAACAAGTTTGCCGGGTTGTGGTGAACGTCACGCTTGAACCGAAGGCAAACGGATGTAGCCACGTTCGTGCTCTCTTGTCTATGTAGAAATTAATTGTAATAAATTGGGTTCAATGAAACTCTACTGAAAGAGTTTCACAATATGTACTCATGTATATTATGCATACTGTTCAAAAGCAATAAAAAAAATTAGCAAAGTGTCATGTTGAATTGTGCACTTCTATATCAGCTGATTAACTAATAGAACGCACAAACATATCTCGTGCAAGGAGTGCTTATGCTTGTACTCACATACACACGGACCGACATCATGGAACTTGCAGATCGAGATAAGGTGCCACGCTCCAGTTTGTTAGCCTGATTACAGTACTATCAAAGCAAAGAAAAGCTAACACCCTGCGTGCATCTAGCAGCAACGTCGCCTTGTCGAGCGGCATGCTAAGTTCCCAGTAACTTTTAAAAGCCTAAGCGACTGCTCGCTGGGCGAGTCCTGTGTGTTGACGTTCGTGGCAGAGTTGTAGCTGTTTGCGGCAAGAATCACCGATGTACGTGGTGCTCCACACATGGACATGGCCGATGTACGTGTGAGCTGTGCGCGGCTCACGTTGAGTTGTCGCCATGCAGACACAAAGGCAAATAAAAAACGAACTAGTACTTGCGTGAGTTAATCATGCAAGATTAGAAGCCTACTGGTTTAGCGTGGCAAGTATATGATTAATTCATCCGGTATATAAAAGCATGCATGTGCTTGTGGTTGTAGACGAAGTGTTCTTGTACTTGTACGTGCGTGCAATAGTCAAGCACCATTGTGAGAGAACATGCAAGCTGAGATGAAGTGCTATGCCCTCAGTCTGGCCGGCGGCTTGTCAATAGTGCCACTACTGCGTAGTAACGATGTATTCATGCAAGTGTGCAACGGTGACAGTGCCATGTATCAATATAAAGAAGTTGCGCTGTAACACCCCGAAATTTTAACCTGTTCTAAAAATCACTAAAAATTTGAACTTTTTAAAATAATCCGCGTAGGCTTAATTATTATTATTTGCCGCGAGTAGATTTTTATAAAATAAACCTGCATGTGTGAAGTTGTTTGTTGAACTTATGGTGGTACTCTTCCTTGAAATCCAAATTCGAATTCCATTTGAATCACCCAAATATCTCTTGCATAAATTCTGTGAAGAGGATAAAGTAAAATAACCATCTCGAGCTCATTCTCCTCTCTCCTCATTTGGCCGCTCTTGGCCCAACCAGGCACGGTGCAGCAGCAGCCCTTCTCTTCTCTCTACGTGGCCCAGACCGGTGTCGAGGAAGACCCGTGCACAGGTGAATCGCTGACCCCTAGCTTGAGCCGTATCATCACCTACTCTCCTCCTCCCTTGCTCAACACAGCACGTCAACGCTGCCAGGGAAACATACACGAGGACACCGCTGGCGCCATGGACGTGACCTCACGAGGAACCGGCCTCGCCGGAGCAATGGATGAACGCGGAGGCAGCCAGCGCAACGTACGAAGTCGTCCTCGAGCCCCGGCTCGTACGCATATGCCGGCAAATATCGGCCGACGGGGAAGATATCGCTGTTGCGAACCGCCATTGCCGTGTCTATAAAAAGGCCCAGCCGGCGAGCCTCCACGGTCACCACCACCACTCCGAGCTCCACAAGGTGATAGAACACACCATCTCCCTCTCCACTCCCATCCTCCCTTTCCAAATTGAGCTCAGTTTCATCTTTCCCCAATTCCACCGCCGCCGCCGCCATTGGAGCCGAGCTCCTGTTCTTCTTCACCAGGAGCTCCCTTGGCCAAATTTGGAGAGTCGAGGTGAGTCCTGGAGCCCTCTTTTTCCTCTCCCGTAACATCTAGCTTTCTATCTCGCTTGCTGTACGCTGCCACCAGGCCATGGCTTCCTGCCGTTGCCATCACCACCGATGGCAAGGCCTGGAAAACTATACGTAGCTGCACTTCACACACACACACACGTATATACCTTTATCACCTCACATACACACCAGCACGCGCCAGACGCTCCACGCAAGAGCAAGCACACCACTATCGCACCGCACTGGAAGCCGCCGCTGGAGCCATGGTCGGCACTGCCGCCGCCCAGCTGCTCAAGGCCGCCACGCTGGAGCCATGGCCGGAACAGCCGCCGCCCAGCCACCGATGCCTCGCGTCACTGCACCGCGCACCGCCTAGCGCCTGAGCGGCAGTCGCTTTCCGCCGCATTCGCCACGGCGAGCTCTCGCCGCCGCCGCAGGCCCACACCGCCGCTGCCAGCCCCATCATCAGCCGCGGACCAGACCCGGAGCACCGGCAACCAAACGGTGACGAGCCTGAGCAGGTATGCCGACGGCGAAGCCGAATCCCGGCGAGCCCGCGCCCGGCGTCAAGCCGGATGACATCGTCACCCTGCCGTTTCCGTCTGTCCTTCCCTCTTCCTTTGCTCGTGGGCCCAGGGGGTAATGCCGTCCGTGGCCGGTCAAGAGGAGGAGGCCAGGGAAGGCCCACACATCAGTGAGACGCGTCACCAACGCATTGATCCCATTCACGTACACACTACACACAGATTATTGCTAGGGTCACACGGGCAGTGTACACAAAGTGCTTAAAACCTATTTTCCCAGTATAGGAAAATTCCCAGAAAAATTCCTTAACAGTAGAGTCACCCTAGAACCTACCCATACCTTTTCCACGACCTCTTACTCACTAGAATATTTCCAGAAAGTCTGCAAGTATTCCAACCCCTGATATTAAACTTTAAAAATCATATTCCCTCCATTTTAATTCCGTTTTCCACTGAACCACCACCAAAATTCCTCTGAAATCTTGCTCCATTTATTTTATCTAATACCACCATATAGTTCTTTGTTTGCCTTTGTATTTGTTTTTATGGGTTGAACGGTAGTCTTATTCGTTCGTGACGATCGACAGAGGGCGACGACTACCAGGAAGGCGAGGACCCAGACTACGTTGGATCGGAAAGTGAGTTGAACGAAGGCAAGTCCTAACTTCCCCTTCTTCCACCACCATGATGTCATACCACTCCATTCATAAATTCGGAATTCATAATATTGTTATTCGATTCTATATATATGGATATTGTTATAAATGAATTTAGAGTGAGTTATGAAACCGAACTACGTGAATATGATGAGTAATGAAACTAAACTTATTTGACGAAAACGGGTAGGGGTAATTTATGGGGGATAAATTACCTTGGCAGGTTCGCCTGTGTGGGTTCCTGTAGGAGATACTCGTTTCGGTCACTTAAGGAACGGTTCATAGGCCATCTCACCTAGTCTGATATACGTACAGCCACATGTCTATATGGGTAGACCTGGTCTCACACCCCGTTAGGTAGAAGTATAATTTTCACTAGGAGGCTGGCAACGCAATGGACTAACAGGAGAGGACGCGGCTGCTGTGTGATCTACCGTGGTCTGATCGGCATGGTTGCTATGTGGTCTTCCATGTAAAATTTATTGTTGTGCCGTGTGCGAGCACCCTTAATTAATTTAATTTGGATGCTATGTGATCATCCACCGGATGCTGTGTGATCATCCAACCACTCGATATTATAGGATGCTGTGTGATCATCTTGATGTGTGTGGGTTCCGATCCCTGATTAGTCCGTAGTGGAATTATATGAAAACCTGAGGTAGCTCCATCCGGGTACGAGATCTTGTTAGGCCTGTCGTACCACTAGCTATGGTGTCGACTACGTCTATCATGTGGGGAAAATTGTACCCCTTTGCAGAGTGTAATAATCCTATTCGAATAGCCACGTCCTTGGTTATGGGCAACCGCTAGGATGAGGTCCCCTTTGTTTTGCTCTTCATATTTTTAGATTTGTGCTAATAAAATTAATTAAGTATAATTTATTACTATCCCGGGAACTGGCGAGAAGGATGGTACTCTCCCAGGGCCCAACTTTCTTCATTAAATAATATCATCACCTCTACCATCCACCCTTGTTGGGACTTGCTGAGTACTCTGTGTACTCACCCCCTTTGTTGGCTCACAGACATCGACCCTAAGGAGGACTTCGACGACGACGAGGAGGCGTTTTCCGAGGAATAGGAGCTGCACGAGGACTTAAGGACCAACCGTAGGAGCTTCGCTAGGAGATAGGGCTTCGGACGCGCTCAAGTTGCCTGTGGATTAGTGTTTGGCTTTAGTGTAGTTTCCGCTGTAGTAGACCACCTGTGTAATAAATTGCCGCTTCACGGCATCTGTTTATCGTTAGTTATGTAATCCTATGACTATGTAACCTGAACCCTTGATGTTGTAAGACCTTTTATCCAATATCAATAAAGCTCGGTATTTTATATTAAATATATCCTTGTGCCATCTCTGTTTATGTGTGTATTTGTGCTTGATCCTGGTGCAAATACAAGTACTTTTGGCCTCTTAAAAATTCGGGGTCGACAGAGTGGTATCAGAGCCGAGCTTAACCGTTGGACGAAGCCCTAGGTTTGGAACGTATAACCATGGTTTAGCTTTAGTAACGCTACAGCCTATAATAATGTTAAGAGCGAATTTTCTTCATCATATCTCCTTTGTTGCATAAAATAAAATATCTAATATATGGTTTGGAATTTTGAAGCAGATGGAGAACGAGTGGGTTCGTTCGGACTGCTTGACAGTTGGAGGATTTCCACCACTTCTCTGGGAGACGCTTCAGCGGCTCGGATATACAGAGCCTCCTATGTACTATGGACGAGAGGAGCAGGAGGATGGTGTACCCAAGTGTGAGGTACGCCTACGTATTCCGGAACACCCAGCATGCCCAAGTTTTAAGGCTCGACGCATCGTGGCACATGGAAGAGAATTATACGACACCTGCCAGAAGGCCGCACACCAAGCTCTTGCAGATTATTGTCAGATATTTGAAGAGGACATCGAGCACACTCCTGCAAGATTCTTTCCCGTACCAAATCAGACCACTCCAACTTGGCGCTTAAAAATTCAAGACTTAGAAAAAGTGGGACAACGGATGCCAGACGCCATCTTACCAGCCACCGTCAGGTATTTACATGCTCTCGACTATCTTTATGAGGAACAAAGACAGGAACTGAAGGTATGGAAGACTAGAGCAAGGAAAATGGAGGAAGAGTTAGGCGAGGTAAAACTTGAGCTATCACTAGCAAATGAGCAAAAGGTAGAATTTAAGCGCAAGCTGGCTGCCTGTCGCCAAGAGAAAGATGAACTCATGCAGGACCCATACATCTGGAAGCGGGTAAAAAGGATGAAAGGAGAAAGGACTTTCGCCATGTCACCCCATCCCAAAAGAGCAGCAGACTTGCAAGGAGAGGTGCCACCATATGACCCACGACATCCCCATTTTGATTTAAATGAGTATTTTCCAAGAGAGTCATTTTCCGATCATGAGAGCATTAAGACGGAAGAATCTGTTGCGGACAACCTCCACTATGGGTGGATCGCTAGCGCTGAGCCTTCACGAGCACCTAGTGGGCAGGGTGATAAGGATGGATATGCACACGACCGCTGAGCGCTGAGAAGTGAACAGCTAGCTGGAGCAAAAAGCAAGCTGTGTGACAGGAACTCCACTAGAAGCAGCTCCTGTAAAATAAATAATCTGAGCTGTAGTCTCTAGTTGTAAAAAAATGCACGTCTAGTTAAGTAGTACCATCGTACGTATCGTATGATGTCGTGTGGTAATCTTTGTAGTGGTATATGCGTGCAACGATCTAGGTGGCTGTACTGTACGATGTACTTAGCTGATGTGCACTCGTGTGTCCTTGTAAAATAAATTAGCTAGATGCGTAAATAACATGCTTGCTTGCTTGTGTGTATAAATATATATATAGTGTTTTCTTTTTTCTGTTTCTTTTCCCTCTCTGTCCAAACGCCAACGGGATAATCTTCTAATTCCTGCTGTTTAAAAACAGCAGATGGAAAGGAGATCGGCCCGGATCCAGCAACGCCGCGAACGGCGAGCTGAAGAGCGCGAACCGGAAGAAGAGGAATATGTCGCACCACCACCGAGAGGCCGACAGGAGCGTGGAAATCGCGGACGACAGCGGCAGGAACATGGGCAAGGGCAACCAGCTGGCAATAACGATCCGGCACAAGGAGGAAATAACATAGTAATAGAAGAAGTTAACCAAGAAAATAACGAAGGACCAGAGGAAGTACTTCCACCACCCCCACCCACTCTAGCAGAGGTCATGGACCGTCAGACGCGTCTCATGGAAACTCTCGCTAGAAGGAATGACAACGGAAACGGGCAAGGAAAGATGGCCGCATTTATGAGGCTTCACCCTCCCACTTTTGACAGCTCTGAGGATGACCCGTTAGTAGCAGACGACTGGCTGCGTACAATTACCAAGAAGTTGAACGTCGTAGGAGCAACGGATGAAGAAAAAGTCACTCTAGCCACACACCAGCTAGTTGGAGCTGCAGGAGAGTGGTGGGAAAATTACCAGGATGCTATCGATGACCCTGAAGGTATCACTTGGGAAGAATTTGTGGAAGAGTTTCGCAACTACCACATTCCCGAGGGAGTAATAGAAATGAAAGCCGAAGAATTTCGCTCCTTAAAGCAAGGCTCAATGACGGTGAACCAGTACATCCGGAAGTTTATGAAGCTATCTCGCTATGCGCCTGAAGATGTCGATACTGATAAAAAGAAGCGGATACGTTTTAGGAGAGGGCTTAACTCGCAACTGAGGATACAAGTAGTTGGCCACACCTATCCTGACTTCAACACCATGGTAAATCAGACCCTACTAATAGAAGCGGAGCATTTGAAAGCAGAAGGAGAAAAGAAGCGTAAATTTAATCTGCTACGTACACGACAGCAGGAAAGGACGCAACGAATCAAGACCAACAATGCTCTGAAGTACCAACCCACCATGAAGTACAGGATGCCTGGATCCAACACGCAACAGACAAACCCGACATTCCGGAACAACAGCACTGTTACCCAGCCTAAAAATAATAACAATAGTAACACGACCACATCCTCAGATCAAATATGTTTCCGATGCCGACAACCTGGACACAGGATGGCACAATGCCCATATGCCAATCAACAAGCAACTGCCCCTGCACCCGCACCTTCCACAGGAAGTAACCGAACCGCAGCCTCTGGAGTTGGACGAAATGGACCTCAGAACTCGGGACAACAGAGAAGGAACACCCAAACTTTTGGGCGAGGCGGAGTCAACCACGTTAGTGCGGAAGAAGTACATGATGCACCCGATGTTGTGTACGGTGAGTTTCTCGTTAACTCTGCTTCTGCAAGCGTGTTGTTTGATTCTGGAGCTTCGCATTCTTTTGTTTCTGCTAGTTTTGTATCCAAAAATAATTTAAGAACGGTGTTACTCTCCACCCCTTTATTGATACGCACCCCTGGAGCTGTCCTCAAATGTTTTTTAAAATGTCCTCGAATAAAAATAATGATAAATGGTATTGAGTTCCAAGTAGAGTTGGTAGTACTAAAGACCGAAGGGTTAGATGTAATATTGAGAATGGACTGGCTAAGGAAACATCATAGTAATATATCTTGCCGAGACAAGTCAGTGACCTTAATTAATCACAATGGGATAAAGGTTGAGTGCCACCCCCAAGCTCCGAAAGTTGAACCAATGGTCTGCAGTATAGAGGCAAGGACTGTTGAAGAAGTACCAGTGGTATGTGAGTATCCCGATGTATTCCCCGAAGACCTCCCTGGAATGCCACCAGATAGAGACTTGGAATTTATCATTGATTTGGTGCCTGGAACCGCTCCAATAGCCAAGAGACCGTATCGGATGGCAGCCAATGAACTGGAAGAGTTGAAGAAGCAACTACGGGAATTACAAGAAAAAGGATATATTAGACCAAGTTCATCACCATGGGGATCACCAGTTTTATTTGTGAAAAAGAAGGATGGAAGTCTCCGTATGTGTATAGATTATCGATCACTAAATGAGGTTACAATTAAAAATAAATACCCACTACCCAGGATTGATGATTTGTTCGATCAGTTAAAAGGAGCCAAATATTTCTCAAAAATAGACCTAAGGTCAGGATATTACCAATTAAAAATCCGTCTTAGTGACATACCAAAAACGGCGTTTGTAACCCGTTATGGGCAATACGAGTTTAGTGTGATGCCGTTTGGATTAACAAATGCGCCTGCATATTTTATGAACCTGATGAACAAAGTATTCATGGAGGAACTTGACAAGTTTGTAGTAGTATTTATTGACGATATCCTCATATACTCGAAAAGTGCCGAGGAGCATGAGCAACACCTGAGAGTGATATTAAATAAACTAAGAGCCCATGAACTATACGCCAAATTTAGCAAATGTGAATTTTGGCTACAGGAAGTTGCTTTTCTAGGACACATTATTAGTGCAGATGGAGTAAAGGTAGATCCAGAAAAAGTAAAAGCAGTATCAGAATGGAAGCAACCCACGAATGTGATGGAAATTCGCAGTTTCCTGGGATTAGCCGGATACTACCGAAGATTCATTGAAGGATTTTCAAAAATTGCTAGACCTATGACAGCCTTGACTCAAAAAGGGAAAGAATTTAAATGGACAGAAGCGTGCGAAAGGAGTTTCTAAAAATTGAAGACAAGGTTAACTACGGCCCCTGTGCTCACACTACCAGACATCCATAAGGATTTTGTAGTATACTGTGATGCCTCCCGACAAGGATTAGGATGCGTTCTAATGCAAGACAAAAGAGTCGTCGCATACGCCTCTAGACAGCTGAAGAAACATGAAGAAAATTATCCGACGCATGATCTCGAATTAGCAGCTGTAGTGCACGCATTAAAAATATGGAGACATTATCTAATTGGAAATAAATGTGAAATATTCATAGACCACAAAAGTTTAAAATATATATTTACCCAACCTGACTTAAATTTAAGACAGAGGAGATGGTTGGAATTAATCAAGGACTATGACTTGAACGTACAATATCATCCAGGAAAAGCCAATGCAGTCGCTGATGCATTAAGTAGAAAATCATATTGTCACTACCTTACTACACTGAATCGAAGACCAGAAATAGCCCGAGAAGTACGCCAGCTAAATTTACAAATCATACAACATGGCATACTAAATATGCTACACATACGTTCAACTCTAGAAGATCAAATAAAGGAAGCACAAGCCAAGGATGAGGAGATACAATGCCTCAAGGAGAAGAGCTCTAACAAGGAAATTCAGGGATTCAAAGTCGACGAACACGGAGTATTGTGGTATGAGGATCGGATATGTGTACCTCAGGATGATAAACTAAGGCGACTAATTTTAGATGAAGCCCACTGTTCAGCCTATTCCATTCATCCAGGTTCAACAAAAATGTACATGGATCTTAAGCAAAAATATTGGTGGGCCGGAATGAAGTTAGATGTCGCAGAATATGTAGCACGCTGCGATACGTGCCGAAGAGTAAAAGCAGAACACCAACGACCGGCAGGATTACTCCAACCATTACATATCCCAACATGGAAATGGAACGAAATTAGCATGGATTTTATAGTGGGACTACCCAAGACACAAAAAGGAAATGACTCGATATGGGTTATAGTGGACAGACTAACTAAAGTGGCTCGCTTCATCCCTGTAAAAGCCAAATATCGAGGGGACAAGCTAGCACAATTGTATATTGAAAATATTCTTCGACTACATGGTGTCCCTAGCCGGATTGTGTCAGACCGAGGCACCCAATTTACATCTCGATTCTGGAAAAGTTTGCACACCTATTTGGGGACTCGCCTAGACTATAGTTCAGCATACCACCCGCAAACGGATGGACAGACAGAACGAGTAAATCAAATATTGGAAGATATGTTACGGGCGTGTGTACTCACCTACCGGAAGGATTGGGAAAAGAGTTTGTCCTTCGCCGAATTTTCCTACAATAATAGCTACCAAGCCAGTATAAAAATGGCTCCGTTTGAAGCCTTGTACGGAAGAAAATGCCGAACCCCCTTGATGTGGTCAGAAGTTGGAGAACGAACCCTATTTGGACCAGACATAATCAAAGACGCTGAAGAGCAAGTAGCCAAGGTCCGAGAGAATTTAAAGGCTGCACAAAGCAGACAGAAAAGTTATGCGGACACACGACGTAGACCGTTAGAATTTCAACCAGGAGACTTTGTCTACCTAAAGGTATCCCCGATCAGAGGCACTCGAAGATTTCAAGTCAGAGGGAAACTAGCGCCACGATACATTGGACCATACAAGATTTTAAGGAGAGTTGGGGCTATAGCTTACCGGTTGGAATTGCCACCAGAAATGTCAGACGTACATAATGTATTCCACGTATCACAACTAAAGCAATGCTTGAGAGTGCCGGAAGAGCAAGTACCTTTGGAGATAATGGACCTATAGCCTGATTTACAATACCAGGAGAGACCAATAAAAATTTTGGACATCGCCACACGACAAACACGCAGAACAACCGTACGGTTTTGTCGAGTACAGTGGAGCAATCACACTGAGGCAGAGGCCACATGGGAAAGAGAGGACGACCTTAAGAAGGAATTCCCATACCTATTCGAGGAACCGTATGAATCTCGAGGACGAGATTCTCTTTAAGGGGGTAGGTCTGTAACACCCCGAAATTTTAACCTGTTCTAAAAATCACTAAAAATTTGAACTTTTTAAAATAATCCGCGTAGGCTTAATTATTATTATTTGCCGCGAGTAGATTTTTATAAAATAAACCTGCATGTGTGAAGTTGTTTGTTGAACTTATGGTGGTACTCTTCCTTGAAATCCAAATTCGAATTTCATTTGAATCACCCAAATATCTCTTGCATAAATTCTGTGAAGAGGATAAAGTAAAATAACCATCTCGAGCTCATTCTCCTCTCTCCTCATTTGGCCGCTCTTGGCCCAACCAGGCACGGTGCAGCAGCAGCCCTTCTCTTCTCTCTACGTGGCCCAGACCGGTGTCGAGGAAGACCCGTGCACAGGTGAATCGCTGACCCCTAGCTTGAGCCGTATCATCACCTACTCTCCTCCTCCCTTGCTCAACACAGCACGTCAACGCTGCCAGGGAAACATACACGAGGACACCGCTGGCGCCATGGACGTGACCTCACGAGGAACCGGCCTCGCCGGAGCAATGGATGAACGCGGAGGCAGCCAGCGCAACGTACGAAGTCGTCCTCGAGCCCCGGCTCGTACGCATATGCCGGCAAATATCGGCCGACGGGGAAGATATCGCTGTTGCGAACCGCCATTGCCGTGTCTATAAAAAGGCCCAGCCGGCGAGCCTCCACGGTCACCACCACCACTCCGAGCTCCACAAGGTGATAGAACACACCATCTCCCTCTCCACTCCCATCCTCCCTTTCCAAATTGCGCTCAGTTTCATCTTTCCCCAATTCCGCCGCCGCCGCCGCCATTGGAGCCGAGCTCCTGTTCTTCTTCACCAGGAGCTCCCTTGGCCAAATTTGGAGAGTCGAGGTGAGTCCTGGAGCCCTCTTTTTCCTCTCCCGTAACATCTAGCTTTCTATCTCGCTTGCTGTACACTGCCACCAGGCCATGGCTTCCTGCCGTTGCCATCACCACCGATGGCAAGGCCTGGAAAACTATACGTAGCTGCACTTCACACACACACACACGTATATACATTTATCACCTCACATACACACCAGCACGCGCCAGACGCTCCACGCAAGAGCAAGCACACCACTATCGCACCGCACTGGAAGCCGCCGCTGGAGCCATGGTCGGCACTGCCGCCGCCCAGCTGCTCAAGGCCGCCACGCTGGAGCCATGGCCGGCACAGCCGCCGCCCAGCCACCGATGCCTCGCGTCACTGCACCGCGCACCGCCTAGCGCCTGAGCGGCAGTCGCTTTCCGCCGCATTCGCCACGGCGAGCTCTCGCCGCCGCCGCAGGCCCACACCGCCGCTGCCAGCCCCATCATCAGCTGCGGACCAGACCCGGAGCACCGGCAACCAAACGGTGACGAGCCTGAGCAGGTATGCCGACGGCGAAGCCGAATCCCGGCGAGCCCGCGCCCGGCGTCAAGCCGGATGACATCGTCACCCTGCCGTTTCCGTCTGTCCTTCCCTCTTCCTTTGCTCGTGGGCCCAGGGGTAATGCCGTCCGTGGCCGGTCAAGGGGAGGAGGCCAGGGAAGGCCCACACATCAGTGAGACGCGTCACCAACGCATTGATCCCATTCACGTACACACTACACACAGATTATTGCTAGGGTCACACGGGCAGTGTACACAAAGTGCTTAAAACCTATTTTCCCAGTATAGGAAAATTCCCAGAAAAATTCCTTAACAGTAGAGTCACCCTAGAACCTACCCATACCTTTTCCACGACCTCTTACTCACTAGAATATTTCCAGAAAGTCTGCAAGTATTCCAACCCCTGATATTAAACTTTAAAAATCATATTCCCTCCATTTTAATTCCGTTTTCCACTAAACCACCACCAAAATTCCTCTGAAATCTTGCTCCATTTATTTTATCTAATACCACCATATAGTTCTTTGTTTGCCTTTGTATTTGTTTTTATGGGTTGAACGGTAGTCTTATTCGTTCGCGACGATCGACAGAGGGCGACGACTACCAGGAAGGCGAGGACCCAGACTACGTTGGATCGGAAAGTGAGTTGAACGAAGGCAAGTCCTAACTTCCCCTTCTTCCACCACCATGATGTCATACCACTCCATTCATAAATTCGGAATTCATAATATTGTTATTCGATTCTATATATATGGATATTGTTATAAATGAATTTAGAGTGAGTTATGAAACCGAACTACGTGAATATGATGAGTAATGAAACTAAACTTATTTGACGAAAACGGGTAGGGGTAATTTATGGGAGATAAATTACCTTGGCAGGTTCGCCTGTGTGGGTTCCTGTAGGAGATACTCGTTTCGGTCACTTAAGGAACGGTTCATAGGCCATCTCACCTAGTCTGATATACGTACAGCCACATGTCTATATGGGTAGACCTGGTCTCACACCCCGTTAGGTAGAAGTATAATTTTCACTAGGAGGCTGGCGACGCAATGGACTAACAGGAGAGGACGCGGCTGCTGTGTGATCTACCGTGGTCTGATCGGCATGGTTGCTATGTGGTCTTCCATGTAAAATTTATTGTTGTGCCGTGTGCGAGCACCCTTAATTAATTTAATTTGGATGCTATGTGACCATCCACCGGATGCTATGTGATCATCCAACCACTCGATATTATAGGATGCTGTGTGATCATCTTGATGTGTGTGGGTTCCGATCCCTGATTAGTCCGTAGTGGAATTATATGAAAACCTGAGGTAGCTCCATCCGGGTACGAGATCTTGTTAGGCCTGTCGTACCACTAGCTATGGTGTCGACTACGTCTATCATGTGGGGAAAATTGTACCCCTTTGCAGAGTGTAATAATCCTATTCGAATAGCCACGTCCTTGGTTATGGGCAACCGCTAGGATGAGGTCCCCTTTGTTTTGCTCTTCATATTTTTAGATTTGTGCTAATAAAATTAATTAAGTATAATTTATTACTATCCCGGGAACTGGCGAGAAGGATGGTACTCTCCCAGGGCCCAACTTTCTTCATTAAATAATATCATCACCTCTACCATCCACCCTTGTTAGGACTTGCTGAGTACTCTGTGTACTCACCCCCTTTGTTGGCTCACAGACATCAACCCTAAGGAGGACTTCGACGACGACGAGGAGGCGTTTTCCGAGGAATAGGAGCTGCACGAGGACTTAAGGACCAACCGTAGGAGCTTCGCTAGGAGATAGGGCTTTGGACGCGCTCAAGTTGCCTGTGGATTAGTGTTTGGCTTTAGTGTAGTTTCCGCTGTAGTAGACCACCTGTGTAATAAATTGCCGCTTCACGGCATCTGTTTATCGTTAGTTATGTAATCCTATGACTATGTAACCTGAACCCTTGATGTTGTAAGACCTTTTATCCAATATCAATAAAGCTCGGTATTTTATATTAAATATATCCTTGTGCCATCTCTGTTTATGTGTGTATTTGTGCTTGATCCTGGCGCAAATACAAGTACTTTTGGCCTCTTAAAAATTCGGGGTCGACATGCGCCCTATGAACGGCGTGACAAAACTCTAGCCATTCTCCTTGACAGTGAGTCGGTGGCCAAGGCACGCCTGTTCTGTCCATCAAAGATAACTCTGACGCTAGCAATGGGGCCGGCGGCTAAGTCAGATGTATATGGTGACATGTACAAACGCGAGGAACAGACGTGTGCGAGCTTGTGTGCAGCTCTATCGCCGCGCATACACAAGGAATAACAAAGAAAGAGCTCGTACACGCTTATGATCGGTCAAGCAGGAAGGGAACATATATGTGAATCCTGTATTGGCTTGACGGATATAACCTGTTCACTCGATTATTATATAATATACAAAAGGGGTGCATGCATCAAGCGATGCCCAACTTATTTAACTAAGGTCCAGCGAAAGTAAAAAAAAGACTCAAACATGAGAGTCTGGCAAACTAGGTGATGCTAAGGAATAGCTAATCTCCTACGGGGCTACTGTGAATGTGGCCCAGCTAGGGATGACCTCATGTTCTATCTTCGAGGAAGGAGTACTTCAGGATAAGTTTGACGCCCCGAGACACCGGATCCTCTAGTTGGCCGATGTCCTCCAGCTGAGCTTTCATGTTGCGCCGGCACTCCTCCAGCTGCTCAAGTCTGGCCCCCAGCGTCTTGATATGTCCCCGACAAAACTCGATGTGCTTCGAGAGCTCCTCTTCTTTGCCAAGGAGCTCTTTTTCACGTGCCCAGGCAACACGAGCTTTCTCCTGGAAGCTACGAGCCTTTTCCTCGAAGTCGCGAGCCTCTTTGGCAGCGTTATGTTGCTCCATCTTGAGGGGCTGGTATTTTTCTTGCGCCTCGTCACGCTCCTCGGTATGACGCTTCAGTTCAGCCACGGTCATGGAGCGGGCAGTGTCTAGCTCGCCAAGTTGTTGATGTCCTTCCTCCATGACAGAATTAGCTTCGATAGAGGAAGAAGTGTCGCCCTGCAGGCGCTGCGCCAGGCTTGCCATATGGATCATGAGTTGAGCTAAGGCCGCAAGGCGCGACTCTTCATACATCGCTGTCCAGTAACCCAAGAGCATTTTGATGCGGCGATTCACCTATTTCTCGTTGAGAGGACTAATCTCTAGCATGACCTGGAGGTCCCTCAATTCCTCACGCACACCATGTCTATCGTTGGGTAGATCAAGGACAAAAGAGGCGTCATTGTCTAAGAAAGCAGGAATGCTAATTGACCCCAGCTTGGCAGTAAATTCTTTAGCTTGGTCTACTAGTTGGAGATGCATGTTATCCTCCTTCTTCAGGGCTGCCAGCTTGGAGAGTGGCGTTTTGTCCTCGATATCATCATCAGCTGCCAAAAAGAAATATGTAATGATAAGTAAGCTTGCGTTGCTTATGTGCAATAATGCAGCGTGCATGTATAAAATAGCAAGTCTGTTTACCTTCCAGGGCTCTATTACCATCTGGATGTACAAACCCACTTGTTTGTTCAGCCGCTACAGTATGGAGTAGTGCTTGGAGTGAAGCATCGTCTAGCAGGGCTGGCACTTCGTCATCAACTAGTAGCCCCGAGCTAGGGTCGGCTGAAGATCATGTTGAAGCTGGCACTGGCACAGGAGCTGGCACAGGGGGCAGCGCCGTGACTTGGAGCTGTTCTGTAGTCGTGTGTGTGCCATCTGCAACCTTGGTAGGAGGAGGGTAGTCCTGTACGAGGTCCGTGAAAAGGCTAAATACATCTTCAGACAAGATCTCCTTCCACGGAAGGGTGCTCAGGTCTTCGTTCATGAATGACTTGACAAAATTGTTTGAGAAAATTACTACAATGTCAAAAGAAGTGAAAGGAGAATCTGACGGAGCATGCTTCCGCTGTCCTTGCTGTACTCGGCGAGAGAGACGTTCTCATCAAAGCTCGTCTTTTGGTCGTCCGAGCTAACCATCGGGTGTGAAACGGTCTGGCCCTGTGTAAAAAAATATATGATAAATCAACAACGTTTGCATGCCCTTAAGGAAAATTTAAACAATACCTTCTGCGCAGTATCAGATAGCTACGGCTTGAAGGGAACATCG
Source organism: Saccharum hybrid cultivar R570 (assembly GCA_038087645.1). NCBI lineage: Eukaryota > Viridiplantae > Streptophyta > Magnoliopsida > Poales > Poaceae > Saccharum > Saccharum hybrid cultivar. Next base: position 9,264,738 of record JAQSUU010000198.1, read on the forward strand.
CCGGGGGCCGTCAGTGTGTGCCTTTGATTATCCTTTGAGGTCTCGTCCGCAACTCTGTCATCATCCTTACGAGTCTTCTTCTCAGGACTTGTTCTCTTGAGTGGCACTTCTTCGCGTATGGGATCGATGCCTGTCTCCTCGTGTGTTCTCTTGCCTAAAGCTGGCTGAGAAGAAATCGGTGCGTTGACCGTACTCTTACGAGGTCTCCTCTTCGGGGGTGGCTCTGACTTGGGAGAATCTGAGTCGGAGCTGTCGCTTATAATCATCTGGCGACGGTGTCGAGACTCGCGGAACTCGATCTTGTAGTGATCTGTCGCGTCGCGAGATCTAGGCTCGCTCTTGTGCAAGACGTCCCGACCATTACGGTCGACACGGGGCTTGGAGTCGTTCTGGCACGGAGCCTCTTCATCGTGATGCTCCCTACGTTGAAGGTCTTGCTTTTCACGGTTGCACCGGACCTTGGCACCAACCTGGCGCAGAGCGTTCTGACCATGATAGTCGCTGCGAGGTTGCGAGGTGTTCCGACTCAGGCGCTCCCCACGGGCCTTGGGTTCCTCCTTATGGGGTGGATCTTCTCCACGTTCATTGCGAGGTCGCTGAGAACGCGTTGACGACTGGACCAATCTCTTATGCGCTCATCACCATCACGAGCCATCTATATCAGGAACAAAAAGCCTGTTGTAGATTCAAGGAAAGAAGAAGCTAATAGAAAGGGCAAGTTAAAGGAAGCGAATATCACCGATGCTGCAACGACGGGAGCTGTGTCTCCGGTATTTGCCTTGCTTGCCGTGGAGGGCACCAGTTTCCTTGGACGGCGCAGGTGGAAGCAGGATTGCGATTATGGAAAGTGTTGCACCACGTATGTATATATAGCACTCTTGAGGCTATCCTTTTGCAATCCGGGTCCTGGGGTATGGGAGTCCATGATAGATACGGCAGCAAATCTTGTTGCGATTGCGCTGAGATATCTTGATCAGCTTCTTCACCAAGCCGAGTTCGGACTTGCTACGCCTCGTCCAAACTCATCTTGGTGGGGGGCATTTGTTTGATGGATTTTTAGTCAAATTAAAAATCAATACGTACGCATGTTCGTGGCGTGCAGATAGAAGAAGCTAGCTAGTTTCTTCACGTGATCAGAAAGGAGAAGCTAACATGCTAGGTACCGGCCATGCATGAACGTGGTTATGCTTGTGGCATGCAAATAGGAAAAGCTAACAAGGGCTGTCGCATATGTACGTGTGCTTGTATACGCTCAGAACCGGCCGTAGAGTTCGTGTATACGCCGGTTGATCTACCCATGTATTTTACATACAGTAGTTGCGTACCAACCGGCTACGGGTCGATGTTGTGTGGTGCGGCTTGGTACATAGTACAGAATATTTTGGGACACTCAGTATATACGGCCGTCTGATACGTGCGTTGATTTCCAGCGCGTACATGCATGTCTATCGACAGCAGGCTTTTGGACTAGCTAAATATACGTACATATATTAGGTTTGTTTCAACTACATCTCGCCGGGTCCACACGTCATGGACTGCATGGGAGAGATGTTAGTTGATGCTGGTGTTCGGATGGGATACGATCGCCGCGTACGCGTCCGTGCAGCCAACAAATATCTCAACTGGATTACGAAACATAGCTATCACCTGGAGATAAGCACGCAAGCTGCCAGCCGCGGGTATCTCGCGCTGCTCAACAGACTCCGGACGGCGCGCGTGTGTAGTCCAACAGAAGCAAATGCAACCCTAGCTATTAGCCTATAAAAGCAGCCCCTAGAGCAGCACTCAAGGGCTAATTGCACTTTCCATCTAAAAAGCAACCAGCGCCGCCAGGCTCTCCTGCCCTCCATCGACTCAACACCGACGTCCGGCTGCGAGGGAGCCCATCGGCGATCAGCGTCATCTTCATCCAGCAGGCTGCACGCCGTTCTTGGGACAAGAGGCCAGGAGCAAGAAGATGGCGTTCATCTCTTCCATGGGTAAATACTGATATGCATCCATTCTTTTATTCATCTCATACACATAGTTTGGTGTTGGTGAGTCCTCCATAGAGCCGGGTGCCATCGGAGCGATGTTCGTGATGCAGCGCTGTTGCGAGCCATATCGATCCGCTACGCCTACGCAGGGAGGCCATAAAAACCAGATGCCGACGAGGGCTGCTGTCTGCGGCTACCGGACGCGGGCATGAAGGCTTGACGCTGCCGTGCATACATGGCGCGTATGTATGTGTGCACGCACAATCCAGGTGAGGCGGAAGAGCATGGCGCCGTGGTGTGACTATATGTGGCGTGAATGTACACTCATGTACAAGGAAGATGCGAATACTACACCAAGCAAGATGTATATGCATATACATGCGCGTACGGATCATGCATACGTGCAACGATCCATGCAAGAAGAGACAGGGAACATGCAAGAATCAGAAAGCGAGCAAGCGTGTACGTGCACACACATGTACGTACAGGCCATCTAGCCATGCATGCACAAGCTGTCTATGTGTGTCGAGAGCACAAGCAAGGCGACGTATAAGTCTTCATCAACTACTTCAACACCTTCACATGATCAAGTTCTACGGCATACGACGACGACGCTGCCGAGGAAGTCCGAGGCGATTCAAGATACACGAACCATGCAAGTGCGACTATGATGACATCATGCGGTGTTCGACACCGACGAGGCGAACGACGCAGGCAGCATGGCTGATGTTCCAGTCATGTTACACCGGCTCATGGACCGACGAGGCCATGGACACGCCGACGCCACCCACACATCTACACCAACACCCCGCATGGAGAAGTGAAGCGAAGATTGAAGACGATGACCGCAGCAGCAGAATCGGAGGTACTCCGTGAGCTAGCTCACGGGGGTAATTAACTGGGAGCTTTCTGAGGCCCCAGGAACCATGAAGATCACGATCGCCCAAGTTAGATTGCCACTTGTAGGCTATGGAGTGCATCTTATTTAGGAACTTGTATTTGTTAACTCGTGATGATTAGTAATATGCATGTTTCTGTCTTTTATTTTGTGTACTTTGGTATACTGGCACGCCCGCACCTTTCCCACACGAGAAGCCGCTGCAGGCGGATTTTCTGGTGTCCAAACAAAGGAAGCTAGAACAAGTGTAGAACACTTCATCCACCGATGCTTTAGTAGTTTCGCCAGAAGTGTGGTTCTGTGGTGGTTTGTCGTGTTGTTAATTGTTCATTTGCTAAGGTGTTTTTTCCTACTAGATATATGCCATGGTCATGATTTTTTACTAAACCTCAGTAATTGGATGTCGACATGTGAGCTCTAAGAAATCCGTATCGGAACTAGATGGATGTGGCAGAACCGCTTGAAATAGCACATTTGCGGAGACACTTGTCTTCCCCTAGACACTAAGTACCATGAAAATGAGCCAAGTCGAACCGTTCCGTCGGGCCCACCCAACAGGAGAACTCGAAACAATCAACATTTACATCCAGGATTCAATAATGAGTGCGAACTTACAATACTTAGTCCATTTCATACAACATCGAGTCTCAGAAAATATTTATTACAATACCAGTGTTCAGAGTGCGATAATTAAACAGCGAAAAGAAATAAACATCTAACGAAGCGATACAAGGATCCGTCTGTACCCACCAGAAGAATCCTCCACACAAGAGCTAGCTTCTCAAGCCGCACCTGCAATAAGGTAAATAAACTCTGAGTACATAATGTATTCGCAAGATTTACCCGGCTAGGGAATATATTTTCTGACTCTCAAGGAATATGATAGGCTTTATGACTTATAGGTTTCTTGTTTGTGGAAAGCAATACTACGAGTGCGTCCTTATTTTTCTTAGATTATTTGCAGCCATGATTAGTTCATTATCCAAACATTCTACGTAAGCATCTGTTCTACTTTCAAGCAAGGGTTAAGCAATCCGAACTATTTTTTCCATCTTTCATACTCCAGGTCCCCGTCCAAACTTGGACTCTAAGCCCCCACACTTGAGACCCGGTCTCAGTGCGATGCTTAGACCTCCACATTTCCATGCCTCCAATCAGTTGGTCCGGAAAGAGCCGAAACCGACAACAAGAGAGTAACGAGCCTTTCCGCTCCCATAAGCAAGTATATGCTCGAGATAATAAGTCTGTGACTTGACTAGTGTCCAAGCAATGAACGGTCCTCAATCGACACAGACAGGGAAAACAGTGCAACCAAGCCATGCCCCGTGGTCACGGAACACAACCTGTTACGCCCACCAATACCCATACCATATCCCTGCCCGGTCACCAATTTTTTTCTTTCCATCATTTTATCATGAGAGTTATAACAATAATAGCCACTTATTGTGAGTAACGACAGGTTACTCACGCTACCGATAAACCTAAGCAAAGCGCTACGCGAATCTGCACTAGTAAAACTCTCTCTCTCTCTATATATATATATATAATTCCTGCAACGTAAATGCATAACAAATATATATATTGATTAGCAAAATAAGGGTCATGCACCGGGGCTTGCCTTGGGTAGGTGCAGCGTCAGCGATGTCGGTCACGGGTGGCTCCGGGAACTCCTCCAATATGAGTACCTCCTCCTCGTACTCTTCCACGATCTCCTCGTATTCCTGATCGACGAGGCTCACGTACTCCACCAACTCGTTCTCTATATGCATGCGATGATGATGGTGCAACAACTTAGTTTTCGACAACAACTCTTAAAATAAAAGTACACATGCTAAACTACTAGGCTAGCTCTAATGGCTAAGAGGTTAAGCTGATTATCATCTTCGTCAAGCAAATGTTAAGCTTATTCTAACAAATGCCTAATTTATACATCAATATTATGCTCTTATTCTCATTAGTTTTAAGGGATATTTAGCTATCATATAAAACAGTCTATTCTAGGGCTACAAAAATTACAGAGAGCACATCATAATACAATGACACTACTGTAAAATTTTCAGTGTTAAAGCTATCACAAATTTGCCACAGAAATTCCTACAAATATTATCATAATACTATTAAGCATTTTAAATGATTTTATGGACCTCAACCTCATCACATATATGTATAAACTAATTATACTGTCATATAGATCATGAATTTAGGAATTTAACCAAAGTGGTTTCACAATTTTTGGACATCTATGTGAATTGATATTAATTATCAAAGTTCAGCTCAGAATAGAATTATAAAACTATTTCTAATTCCTTAAGAAAAGAAAAACGGATTCCCCTCCGCAACCCACCACCGCGCGGCCCACAGCGAGGCAGCCCACGACGGGGAGGCCCGTGCGCGCTGGTGCGTCTTGCAGAAAACCCCCCGCACTAACCGCGAATCACACGACCACCAAGCGCCCTATCCCCGCAGTCAACGTATTTGCGATAAGGCCCTCGTCTAAACCTACCTTCGCATCGGGGAGGTCCCTGACGCCCCCGCGCTCGCCAGCGCAGCACCGACAGGCACTGACCGGCCACCTACGGTTCCCACCAGCCCAGCTAGCAGGCCGACCTCCATCTACGGTCCTAGCGCCTCTGATAAGCGGGGTTATGGAAGCAGCGGAGCCCTCGGAAACTGTGGCCACGGTGAGCGGCGGCTCGTGACGGTGGCGCGGCCGTTCCGGCCATCCTAGACCACCGCACAGCTATCTAGATAGTGCGTGAGCATGGTTAGCTTACCCAGGACTCGACCGTAGCGTTCGTTGGAGCCGGGGGGTGGCGGAGAAGGTTGGTCGTGTGCGACCAGAGGGGTGCGGCGGTGCTCCGTGATGGCACGGCCGTGTCAGCAGCTCCGGCGAGGCGGTAAGGGTAAGGGTGCGTGCGCAGGGTGAAGGGGAGGTGGTGGCGAACCCGTGGTGTAGGTGGATTGGCGTGGGATGGTGAGGTGGAGGGCTATCCTTGGCAACGGCTGAGCCCAGCCTTAATGACATGGCGGGGAAGAGAACTCCAAATTGGAGTTTGTCCCGGCGCGGTTGAAGGCGGTGTGGGGTCGGGCGGCCAGGCGACTCACAGGCGAAGCCAGAGAGGCGGTGAATCGACCTGAGGTGACCGGTACCTGCCTAATCAATGGAGCAGCTCTGCCGGCCATGGCGACAGGGAAGAAGAGGACAGGGAGGGGGAGAGGTAGGTCCGGTTCAGTCTGTCCTTGCCTTGGCAAAACGCGGTCGGCGCGACCGGGCGACACGCGCTCAGGAGCCAACACCAAAATGTGCGCGTGCGGCGATGAGGTAGCGTGGCGTCTGCGGTCGCGACGCGAGGTGACCATGGCAGTAGCCGCATCACCGCGCGAAACAGGGGGAGGGCAGCGGTTGCAGCGAGCCCGCGCAATAGCAGCCAACAGCGGCCAGGCCGAGACGGCTCGGCCGGCCACGCAGAGCACGGCCAGACGCGCGGCGTGGGGTGGCCACGCGCACAGAGCCGGCAACCGAGGGCACGAGTTCATGCACGGTTTTTTTAAAGCGGCCATAAAAACTAAGCGGTTGAACTAAGACCCAAACCACCGTAACCAAGGCACAGAGGATACACTAGGCTATTAACACAAGCTAAAACATGGCATCATTTCTTAACTATTTTTCACAGAATTAATCTCCAAACATACCATTGCCACCCTGCTTCGGACTGCAAAAATCAGAAGTTCTAACATGGGGTCAGAAGTTCTGAGTTTCACGCAAAGCCAGAACTCCCATGCATTGGTCAAAAGTTGTGGTTTTCGCACAAAGCCAAAACTCCCTAGCTCAAGTTCCATTTCTAGACTATTGAGAACACCAGCTAACTATATTATTTTTCTATGACCAAAGTTGCATTGTTATCTACAAAGTTTGTACTACAACTTTATTAATATGTCATACACATGTGCTATAGCATTTTTGTTCATGAAAATTTGGTTTTCAACCTTACTTGATATAAAGTGTAACATTGGACTATTTTTAATTTACACTTTATTGGTTATTTCGGGTTACGAGATTTTATCTTCACAATTTATCACATGCAATAACACATCAACATGATGCTTATGACTGATTTAGTGAGTTGTTTTACACGGTAACACCGAGGGTGTTACAGCTCTACCTGCTGAGTGATGTCTGAGTGGAAGATGATTCGTATCAGACACGGAAACATGAGAAAGGATTGAGACTTGGTATCAGCAGACAGATGATGCAGTTACGGTCCTTAGTCTTTTTATTTGGTGTAGAGATATACCAATTTATTGTTGTACTTTGCTTCTTCCCTGTTGAATGTTAATACATGCCCAGCAAATTTTATATATATAAAAAGAAGCCACCGTAGCCCCACCTCGCAGATTGCCCTGGCCCCTGGGGATTTTACCGCATTCATACTTGCGTTTGTGGACATCCATCGTAGTGTCACCCAGGTGGATTGCAGGACTGAGGCTGGTGTCTTCAGTGTTTACGCAAGCTACCAGCACTAACTGTTTAGGTGGATTTTACCGCACTCATACTTTCTCCCTTTCTTGATTCCTCCCTGTGCTAGCTTCGTGTTTACAGTTGTATTAGGTTAATAAGGAGTACTACCTAGCAAATGCTGCAATCAAGCACCAACTGTTTACGGTTGTAGAGTCCCACAAAGGTGAGGAAATCGCGGCCCACGCTGTCGTACTCGATCCCTTTCCCCGTTTAACCTTTATATTTAATCAGAGCGCTCAAGCCAATTACTCAATTCCAAAAGCATGGGGCTAAAAAATGTATTTTTGTCGCATCCTTTTTGTTAGGGGCAACCGCCACTAGTATCCTCACCTTCACCTTTGATAACTTCCTCAAAAATTTCTGTCCATTTATAAAAGATTATTGCAGTATTGCTTATGGGGTCTAGACATATGACCACGAGTTTGTGCCCCCGTTTCTTGACTCCCTTGCCTTTTTTTAGTAAAAAAAAGAAGAGCAGGTGGGGAATTGAGAAACCCAACTTGATTGGATTTGTGGCAGGTAAGTGGTGCGGAATTACCAACCCAACAATGCTGAGGCAAATCTATGATAGTTTTGCTTCTAATGCAGTTGTTTATTTCTTGCCTGATGTGGACGAATATGAGTTGATCCCATCCAGTCATCTTGTTTAGTTAGTTTTACGCGCATGGTTTAAGTGGTGGAGGGGATAAACGAAAATACCTAAAAACTTCTCTATCACTTTTGTTTTACACGGTCGAAATGTTGCAACCTTATCTTCTGTCCTGTAGGATTGATCTTGCTTATCATGTTTTCTTTTGTAGAAAGGTGGCATTTATTTTAAAAAGTAATTAATCATTTTTTCCTTATGTTAAAGGGTTCAGCTGAATCAGATATTTCAATGGGGGAGTAGGGTATCAAGATATTTTACCTTTCACTTATTAGGGATGCTTAATCTGATCATTGGAAAGCGAATCAGACTAGGTTCATATTTGGTTTGCCCACATAGTGGAATGCTCTTAAAGTTACTCATTTGTTCATTGAATTTATCTGTTATTACAAAGCTGAGAGAGGGAATATCTCTCCACTGTGCCACCGAGCTCTATTTTTTTCTTCCTTAATGTTGTTAACTTCGTGTGGCCGGTGAGATTTTTTTTTAGGAAAAAAAGAGGGGCTAGAGACCAAGCCCGTACTGGGAAAATATTTTTTTTAAAAAGCAAGAACATAGTATAAGAGAAATAGCAAAATAGAGGAGTTTAAGAGACAAAGAAAGAAACAAAAATGATAAACAAATTTACATAAAGTTCTCGGTCCAAGTCTTTGAGATTGTTGAACTCTTCTTATATTTGTTATTTCACTATCGTGAATTAGTCTAACTCTTTACACTGAGGTTCTTTGTTTATTAATCCATTTATGCATCAAAGAGTCCAAAATAGTGTTGGATCTGTATGTTTGAATAATCTACCTCCTTTTCTTATGAAGAACAAAAGAGTACCATGAAGTTCGTTTTTTTAAGCACAATTATTTGATAAAAAAAACATCGCATGCAGTTAAAGCAGACCAAAAATCGTTATGCTAGATGAGATTATTAAAACATGCATTTACACTGACCATGTAATTCCTCAATCAAGGATTATGAATTTGTGATGGGATGCTAAAATATGCAAATTTATCAAGAGTAAAAAAATTAAAGAAGAAAAAGAAAAACTACAAATTTGAGGTGTGTTGGTTGGAAGTTAGGATGTCTGGAGGTCCGATTAATCACCCATTCTTGAAAAAAACAATCATGTGAAAAGTATATGTACAAAAATAGTGGGTTTAACAGTGTTTCATGTTAAATGATCAACTAAGATACTTGTTATGGTAGTTGGTGTTGACACCAAACATGAGACCGAAGGGAGAGAGAGCAAATGAGAGAGGAAGGAAGAAAGCCGAGTGACCATTCCCCTCTCCCCTTTTATAGGGGAGGTGGGAGGAGATGTTCTTTTTATTTCTCATGATGGGGCTGATATACACAACAATGCCATTAGGGGCTATAAATGAACCCCGATGGGTTTTTATTTACAAAGATGCAATAAAGGTTACAAATGGACCCCAAATATTATATTGTTAACCCCTAGGCTATGTAATTGGACCTTGAACACGACAATGAGGGTCCCCAACATATAATGCACCCCCAACAGACGTCATGAATTATAGACTAATATAAAAGTTCTTTATAAAATGCCATCCAAAATATGTTCATATTTAGTTGCATATCATAATTTTCTTTATTGTACTATAATACTGCCTTCGTCCTAAAAAAGTGATGTTCTATGATTTAAATTTTATCCTAGAAAAATGATGTTCTGGGTTTTAGACACGATGTTGGCCCACAAATCCGGCACCAAATTACCAATTGAGATGTGGTACTGATTGTTGCTTGCCTCAGATCTCTGCACGCTTGCATGCAGCGCGTCTTAATTAGGAAGTAAACCACGCAACATCCCTTCTTTTAAGGAAATCATGTGTGATATACTGGTATTAGGGACATTTTTCTTCTCCACTAATCTGTGTGAAAAATCCTAGAGCATCACTTTTTTGGGGGGGACAGAGGGAGTATCATATTTGCTTTTTGTTAACTTTCTTCCCTGAATAAAGCATTGCATTTCTTTATTTTTATGTTCTAATTTGTGTACCAACCCAGACCTCTGTTCGAAAGTTTCTATATTTCTCCTATGGCTGCAACGGTGTTTGGTTATAAACATTTCATCAATTTCCTTGTGAGCAACTCGTGATACTTTCTTCTGCTGCCTACCTTGCTGGATGTCCAAGGAGAGGAAAGGTGGCAAAATTTGGTTTCCCTTTTCCTCCTATTTCCTCTTTTTCAGTTAAAGAAAGTCCAACAACATTCAGAAAGGTCTCATCTCTCATGCATAACTAATCTTGTAATCTTCTGCACTGACCACTTTGCCCCTTGCCGCACTACACGGGGGCCTTCCTCTGATGCACATGCTGACATCTGTTTGCTTCTAGACATCCTCCAAGAATCAGTTTCTCTTTTCGCCTTTCCATAAATAAGTCCACATCATTGGCTTTGATCCGTTGTCATCTGCAACTGCAAGATATAGCAGAGCTGCAGAGGGCACTGACAGGAGCACCAATGGATCAGGGGATGGAGCTGAGGGGATGCGTTTGTCGGATCAAGAGCTCGGCACTCGAGCTTCTGTCCATGGAGGAGGATCTGACGACTGATCTGGATGATGACCTGTGGGATTTGGTCAGGAGGGATCTCCAGCTGAAGGCCACCTTCCTGTACATTGACCTGAACCGTGTGATTGCCTGCAACGAGTGCGAGGAGCGCAGGGAGGAGATCACCCTTCTCGCCAACGATTTCTTCTACTTCATGGATGAGGTTATGAGATCGGTGCCTTCTTTTCCCATCTTTAGTAGGAGTTGCTTTTATTAGAAGTATTCTATTTTTTTTCAGTCAGCATGATAAATTGACCAGGTAGTACAAACAGCGTACATGGGGAAAAAATCTTTTTTAATATATATATTTAACAATTAACATTTATCCCATAGCCCATTTACCGGTCAATTTCAGGAAAAGAGGGGTACGGTAGATTTTATTTTACACATAGCAGTACTCGATCAACAATTTGTACCAGAAGGGAACAATACTATTTAGAGTTGAGAACCTTCTCACCTTACTCTGTATCATAATCAGGTCAACAAAAGACAGTCAGATCATCCGGATATAAACGAATTAAGCAAGTTCTTCTGGTTCTTGACTTTTGACTAGTATTTGCCAGTAGACTGAAGTTGCAGCGTAATTTAGAGTGTAGGGAGTAGAATTAATGCACCTCTGCCTTACTGCGTAATTAGTCATGGTCAAACTTGGAAAGCTCAAAGGGCCCTTGTGTAGACAAAGACAACACAATAAACTAGTTGAGTTTGTGGGTGCGTTTGATGAGTTGATTTGACGCTGAAATTGCTCTTGGATAAATGCGTGCATGCAGCTGGGTGATGCTGTGGCGAACCGGAGCGTCTCCATCGTGAAGCTGTGCTACGCCGACGCAGCTCAGGCGCTCCGTGAGGTGGTCGCCGCCGTTGCGCCGCCGGCAGCAGTCTGATGTCCTCACAACATCCCGTCGCCTGTCGTCAGTGCTTCTTCTGGTAAGAATCACTAAAAGGAGGGAGAAGCGTGCCTGAAGAAACTGTCGTAGAAACGAGGATGACATGTCCAACACCGTGTAAGAAATGTGGGCACTACCTAGCTATATTACATCACCAGTGCACAACTGCACATACATGGTGAGAGAGCTGGATGAAGCAAAGCTTGAAAAACATTAGCTGCCAAGTGGTTTTATCCCCATTATGTTACCCCTGAATTTAGCTGTGTCCGATTTTTTTTAATGCTTGGTTGAGGACGTCGGGATGAACGTACGAACTAACCCCGCGCACGTGACCTCTGAGGAAAAAAAAGAGGGGGGCGTGCAATTACAGTCAGGTGGACCCGCACCCGTCCTTTTTGCGGGGTAGCGCATGGGAGCGTGTGTGGCTACTCGTTCAGGGTGCATGCGGCGCGTGGGGAACCGTGTATGTGCGTGACCACGGAGAGAGGTCCCTGCTGCAAGTCGCACGCGCCCAGGGCCTAGGCCTACTGCTACTTGTCATCCTGCTCTTTTCTCTCTCTGTGTTGTCTGCACCCAGGCCAAGCTGCCCTGCCGCATGCTGCCTGCAGCGTTGTAGGGCTGGCTAAACCGTTTGCCTGTTTGTGAGAGGAGCGCATGCCCACATCTGCATGCGTCATTGCTGCTGTCGTGACGGTTGACTGTTGGCAGCTGAGTGCTGGTCCAAATTTTTTCGTCACTCTATGGCATTGATCTCCGTATGTTTTCATGCGTTTCAGATATATGTTTCATCTGGTGTTGCATGTGTATCATCTGGATGTTGCATATGTTGCATTAGCTATACACATATGTTGCAAGTGTATGTTTAAAATGTTTCATTTGTTTCAGATGTATGTTGCAAGTGTTTTATCTGTATGTTTCATATGTTACAATGGCTATACACGTATTTGCAATTGTATGTTTTAAATGTTCTGTCTGTTTAAAACATATGTTGCAACTGTTTTATCATGATGTTGCATATGTTGCAGTGGCTATACACATATGTTGTAACCGTATGTTTCAAATGTTTGCAGCAAGTGCTTCATGTTGCAAGTGTGTTCATTAGCAGGCGCAGTATGTGTCATGTGTTTCAGATGTATATTTCATATGTTTCATCCGAATGTTGCATGTGTTTTATTAGGATGTTGCAAAAGCAGATTTGGTGTTGCAAATGTAGATCCGGTGTACGTCCACGGGCGCGTAGCACAGAAGCGAAGCGAGGGGCACAATAGCATGTGGGGGCATGGGCGTGGGTGGTCTCCACCTGCATGCAAGGGCTTGTGTGCGTACATGCAGGACCATGTGCGGGCGGGCGGGCAGGCATACAGTTGCAGCCGCATGCTGGACAAGCGAGGCAGCGGCGGCAAGTGCAGCATGCGGTCAGACTCATCAAGCATGCGTGGTGGGCGCAACAGACAGGTCTTGCGTGGGCGTTCGGACGGGGGCTAGCGCAGTCACGCCCATTTTTTCTGTCGACAAAAGTTTTGCCACAATTTTTATTATACGAGAAAAAGGTAAAAAAACAAAATTAACTTACAGCGCAACGCGACTAGCCGGTTAGCAGTGAAAACAGAAGGAAAAACATGCTGCAAAGAGAAACAACTATGAAGAAGTCATCAAGTCAATACGCGGCGGAGGCAGGAGGCTTGATGTGTTGTGAAGTTGAAGTGTTGGATTATCATCTTTAATCAAGAACGTAACTTGCAAAGGTTCAAGTCCCGCTGTTGGAAGGTTCTTCGATTACGTTCTTTCCAAATATTCCACTGTACATAAAGTAGAATTCCGTCAAAAGTGGCCTTGGGGGTTTTGGAAACTTAGCTCTATGGGTAAACGTTGTGCAGATTGCCAAAAGCTATGGAGTTTCACTCCAAACATTTGGCAAGTAATCCAAAGCCGGCTTACAACGTTGCCTATTGCCTCTATATACCACATGTCCTTGGCGATCGATTCAGAGATGACATCGATTCAGAGACGTGAGCAATCTCAGACAGTAATTGGAGACGTGAGCAATCGCAGACAATAATCGAGGGTGGTGGGAATTGATCCCAGTAGCGAGGAGGAAGAAGGCTTCCTTTCCCTTGATTTCTAGTACGTATTCAGAATATTTTGCCTAACGTCTCAGAACAAATACATGGGCGGCTATAAGCTCTCACCCTCACGACTCTGACCATGAGGTCCCACAAATCAGTGTGATACAAACTGAAAATGAAAACATACTGGGATGACCTGCTACTACTACTCTCCCTCGATCCCCAATTCCCCATCTTGGTACTCTGCTGTAGCACGTGTTACAACACTTTGATTGGAATTCTGCTAAATTCTTGCAGTTTTAAAGAGACACGCAGCAAATACAGAAGGAGAGAGATTGCAATTTAGAGAACCAGGCTTGCATATGCATTATACTAGAACTAGAATACTAGATACACACAGAAGGTTTGTTACCTTGTAGCAACTGACAAAAAGGCTAGCTTTTCCTGCTAATTATTCATATCAAGTTTAGTTTCTATGCTACACTTCTGTTAACATCGATCACCAGGACAAAACCCGAAAAAGAATCGATATGTGCAACCAAGGTGAGGAAAACTGCAGATTACGGAAAGCTCTACCTATCTCAAATTCATAATCACTAATACAGAACATCCTGAGTAGGCAAGCTGGACAGCGTTTTTTAAGGCCATGTGGTGAGGTGGATCATGTTGCTTCTCTAGCTTTCAGACATCAGAAAAGCCGGATCGTTCTTTCACCTATGCTTCTCCATGCAGATTCCCAAGCACATGATACTTTGATCAAACTATTGCTGAAAATTGAGCTGCTGCCCTGTCTAGCAGTGGCCTACCATACTCTTGGTTCTTCTTTCAAATGATTGCTGCCAAGAACTTGTGCCTTCAAATGAAAGCAGTGACATATCAAGAGTGGGCATTTCAGTAGAACCCGGTGATAAGAGAACGGCAATATATATGTCAAAAGAAAATGCATATTGCTAACTGAGACTGATGACATTGATTACACTATTACAGAAATTACTAATGAATGCACGTTTTATATACTCCTTGAGTATTTGGCTAACAAATAAGCAATTTAAGTATCACCAACTATTCAGTGAGTATTATTTAGTAATGGCAAAACGAAACAGAATATCAAGCCAATGATAAAAGTGCTTTTGGAGTAACTGGTTAGTGGTGACATATTATATGCAGCCGAATATTGGTCAAGCCCAGGCTGCATTTTTTATTCTGTATCTTCATATCAGTAGCTAAGATACCGATCAACAACCAACAAGGTACCAGATTGCAGATCATAGGCAAAGCAGAAGATATTTACCATAGGAGCACGAGGGAGTATGTAGCTAGCTAGCCTTTCATCCACCGAAACAGGCAATGGGGGCATCTTGCTCAATATTCCGGGAATTTGGCTCATGCTGTTCATTAAGGAGAGCGCCACATTAGAGAAAGCATCCATATAAACATGTGTTTCACACACTTTACTATTTTGAGCCAATTTTTGTGTATAAAATGTGGTAAACTCTACCTTTGTAGAAGACCATTGATGTTCCTTCTTGCGTGATGGAAAAGATCAATGTTGTTATAAGCCTGAAAAGTATTATCAGAGGAATTGAAAATTACTCCTGCACAGCTAAATCTTCCTGCTGCTCATGAAAATTTCTCACAAAAACATGCTCCAAACAGATGCTGGAATGTTTTTTTTCTCTCTCTCCAATGAGAAGTTGTAATGAGCCCTGGGTCTGGATGGCATCAACTATTAACCTTTATTGTGTTTCTATAGTTTTGTTACAAACTAAATAAAGAGTTGATCTGAACGAAGACACGTATTTAAAATATAACTAATGCCTTAAACTGAATTGGCTAAATTATAAGATGCATCATACAAGAAAGAAACAAAAGGTTTGAGAAAAAGAAAGAAAGAAACAAAAGACCAACCTGTGATGTTAAAATATTTACTTCTATTTGATTGAGTAGTCGAGCATTTTCTTCCAATATATTTAGCATTCCACGGTCAATTTGAGAGTCTGCATAAAAGAAACAGAAACATGTCAAACCTTGTAAAGAACTGAATGATCTGAAGTAATCAGGGCAATGTTTGTATCAACATTTTGGCAGATAAAGAAACTTCATATGCTTATAGCGGAAACTAAGAGGACTCTGGAACATTTACAATATAAAGATCCTCAAATATGCTGAAAAGTGTGGTGATGTTTTATGGAATTAAGTGCCCCAAGGATAACTTCAGAGCAGAATCACCATCAAATATCAATAATGCTATATGTTTAAATGCATTAATACGGTTTTGACTTTTATGGAATAGCATTTGAGCATTCCTCGGAACGCAAAATTGGTTCAAATATTTCATCGTAGCCAAAAGCAATGGTGAACGGTATGTTACACACAGTCAATCACTCGATCACTCTTTAAGTGACCTACCAACCTCCAGAGATAAATCCATTGTTTTTGGCGTTCTGAGGAATAAATGAGGAAGATCTCATCTCAGTCTGAACAGGAGGATTAGTACCCCATGATGACGACTCAGCCATTTTATCCTGAGAAACAACCTTAATCAGATCCATTTAAAAATGAACTCATAGATACTACTTGTATAAGGTTGCATCATGTACATTTCTCATCCCAACTGCATTTTAACAGTATCACATTATAATTCATCTTCCTATGTCGAGAAGATGCCACTGGAGTGTTAAATGTTAAGTTCATTTCATCATTTCCACAAAACCAAAACATGTGTAGATGCATGGAGCCATGGACTGGTGTGTTTCAAAATATATTTGTTAGAACAAAGATGTCCAAATTTAATGTTTATCAGTAGTCAGAACAGTAATTTCTTCAAGTAGATTATGCTGGTGCTAACAACAGATAACAATGTTATAAAAAAAATGAAAGGATGAGTACCTTCCTATCTTTTGTCTTTTTTCCAGGATAGTGTTCTTCAGGTTTCCGTCGTCTTGTAGCTTCTTTTCTCTATAAGACAATCTATATCATCACCAATGAAATTGAAAAGGAAAGTGACATATGATGAACAAACTCCCTCAGAAAATATAACTAATCATTATTAACAACAAGAATGAAAAATAAAACACTACTTGGTTATTACGCATTCCAGTGGAAAGCATCAAGTAGGATACAACTAATTATTACTCAAGGTTGTTTCACTTGCCATCTACAACAAACTAAAAATATTTCCTACTTTCTTGACACTAAAAAAGAGAGACATGGAATTATTCTTATTTGTTGCATTGACAGTGTCAGCTTTATATAGTTGAATGATGTTCACTGATCAATCAGATCAAATATGCTATCTCTGTTGTACTAACTGAAAAATGTAAATAAAATAATCACAACCTTTCCAAGCGCTATACATGCTATGAACTCTCGACATGAAACAGGAGCAGGCCAACTTTAGTCTGCAAACCTTATTATTAGTAATGTCAAAAGCAGAGACCTTTTTTCTCGAACACATAGGAGAAAAGCAGACACTTGTCAGCCTTCCTTATATTATTCTAGTACACACTAGACAAATACAAAGGTAATTCTATGAGGCAACAGCTCAAAAGGATACTTAGGAGGACCAGCTCAGATCACACTAACTTTAATGTTCATAATCGACCAATATAGTATTTTTATAGATGTGGACAATAAGTGTATCTTCAGCATGATCTACTTTCACATACTCGGCACTGGTTTAGTGGAATTATGGTGACATCATCTTGACAAGTCACACAAGTGTAAACTACTGTTAGTCTCCATCCATAAGCTGATGTGGGACCACATATTCCTTTCAATGAATAATCTAGACTGGATAAACATATTGCATGGCTTTAGTATCTATCAGAGTTCAGGTTTATGAAATGTTAGCTACCTCTGAAGTTTTGGGTTGAAATGTAGATTGAATATAACAGATGAGGAAATGACATTCAGACGCTGCGTAATAAATCAGAGAAATCAGGGACTAACCGCTGCCATCCATTGGCATCTCATGGCAACATCTCTTACTGTCTTGTCTGGTAACATGGCTGCTATCTTTATGTACTTCATGATTCCTGGTTCATGTGCATACCTGAAAATTTCATTAGCCAGTGAACCAAAAGGATAAGCTATTAGGAACGAACTGATAGGTAAAAGCTTCAAATATAAGATAAACAAAAACATCATCTCTCTTTTTGTTGGACTAAATATAAGTAAAAGGCATGAATGTGAAATAACATCTATAGTAAGAGTGCATTAAAAAAAACATCTATAGTAAGAGAACAGGGATCTAATATTTCCAACAAATTGCTCATGTAACAATTCCTTATAGAAATAAAGAGTGCTCCTTTCATCAGAGTATAAAAAAACAGACAACAGAGGTGTATTTCTGACTAGAATCAACAACAAACATCACAAAACTCAGTTTATGAAACCATAATACTCCATCCGTCCTGGAATATAATGGATTTTCAGTTGTCTTAAGACAAACCATCCTAAGTTTCACCAAATCTGTAGAAAAGAACAATGGTATTTACAAAATCTAATGAACTTTATTAGATACATTATTTTTTTTAAAGGGTTATTAGATACATTATGAAATATATTTTCATAAATTTGCTTCTTTGATGGCTCAGCTCAAACTTAGGATGGTTTGACTTAGGACAACTAAATATATATTATAAGACCGAGGGACACACAAAATCTTGGCAGTTTGGCCTCAACTTCGAGGCATGATCATGATTAAATTGTTTAAAATTGAATAGTAAATATAGGATAAAATGTCTCATTATTAAGGTGAGATGGAAATAGCTACTTAATTCAGATTTTTTAACATATACTTAATTCAGATTATATGGAAGTATATCTTACTTGTTGAGGCCATCATTCAACATTTGCAGCTCCAGATAGGACCACTCCACAGCCAACGGTGCACTATACTTGAGGTTCTGGCAAGAAGAATCAGAAATCATGTTTGGTGAACCAGTGGATACAATTGTTGAAGATGTAGTGTTCAACATCGCCATATTGCCATTCATTCCACTGGAAGTGTCTAGACAAACTGGTATGGCTCCTGATCCACTGGTAACTGAACTCGTCTGAAACGAAACCACATGTTGGTTGCAGAATGAATGTGGAAATACCCCATAGTTGTTAGGATCTGTTGACATCTGCATAACAGAAGAAATTTCGCTCTCCCACTCCTCCCTCATGAACATGTCATCAAGTTTCACAGGAACACTTGTAAGTTGTCAACCCTTCTTGAAACTTTCTTCCAAGATGAGGAAATAAAGTTTTGCTGCAAATATTACAGTTCCATTGTCAGAGAACCCAGATGAGCTCGGCAACCAGGGCTCCATAAACTCGTCAAAGTAACCATGGATGTCATCCAAACTATGATGATAATTTGCAAAGCTCGACTGAACAAATCTTTCTTCTAACAAAAGTACTCAGTACTGAGAGATTTCCACATTAGACTTCCTACAGAAGACATGAAAGAAGGAACATTGGTGAATCTGGTCCTCGGGAACAATAATAAAAACTAAAGGATCTTTTTTTATCGAACACACAGGACAGGAGAGCTACGTATCATTATATTAAGAACTAGAGATTTGACAGCTCACAAAGTAGCACAATAATCACTTAATCTAATCCAATTCAAAATAAACTTTCGCTGGTGAGCGAGAACAAACTTTTCAAAGAGAAGAACCAGTGATCACATCACAAAAAGAAGAAAAGAGTCTGGAGAGATACCATCCAATGCTCAGTCAGTTTGTTTTTTATTGTAGTCTTTTTTTTCGAAAGATCCGTTGCCGGCTTTCATTGATAAGATTTTTATTGTAGTCAAATGTCCTGAATAACTAGTTACTCACATGGGTCTTACAAGAAGTGGCTAACCAAAGCTGGCACAACTAGATGGACTATCATTAGCACTTATATACGAAAAAGCATGATTGCATCATGTGGAAATAATTCAGCCATGTCAGCAGCAGAACAGCATAGTACACAGAGCAAGAGTCTTGCATTCAGTTCAAGTTAATTATATCAAAACCATATCATAGATGATAGATGAATTGACAAATACGAGTGCATGCTTCTCTTTGTAAAGATAGTACAAACATCATGCTGGTAGGAACGAGTTGTGATACTTCTCAGAGGAATTTCACATGAGATTTTCACCGCAAGAAAGCACCAAAACTGAAACGAATTATTAAAAGTCGAGGACACAAGTTTTGAATCATGATTTCAATCGGACAATCAAAGAAGCGATTAGCAAAAGAACCTCAAAGACTAGCCTTCTGTAGGGACTCTACAATACCAACAGAAGCTTAAGAAGGCAGAGAAGAAGCCAAACGCCCAAACCCTCCAGCACGGTGGAAACCTCAAGATGGAACCCGAACTGCCCGTATACTAGAGAAGCAGCACGGAAAGACTTCAACGAAAAGGAAGAAACCAAATCAAGCAACGATGATTGCACGAAAGACGGCGGCCCCCAGGCGTGGCGCAGGGCACTATCCGAGAGGAGCTCGCTTTCCACATCGAATTCCACGCCAGCCCGAGCGACCGCCAAGCTCCCTTGTTTCCACTAGGTCACGCAACCGAACGAACGAAGAAAACACTAACGCACGAGCACAACCCGGGCGGCCGCCGGCCATATAAATCCTGCCAAAGCAGGATCTTTCCCGATCACGCTACCGAATTCCAATAAATCAAGAAACGCACCTGCGCCGGAGCCCGGAGCCGCAGAGCAGCAGAAGAAGAGGAGGCAAGCGTACGTGCAGCAGCTATAGCGCGCGGCGCGATCGATCGATCCTGGCGTGAATGGAGTGTGAGGTGGTGGTCTCTTCTCCTCCGCGCGCTTGGCCTTCTTTAAATGGTGGTGCCGTCCGGCTTTGTGCGCTCCAATGGAAAGGCAGGGTAGGGGGGAGAGGAGGGGAGAGCGCAACCAAAAAGCGGCGGCCCCGCCGACCCCAAAGGCGAGACGCCGCTCGCTTACATGCGCTCAAAAAGGAAGGGGACGGGCAAAGGGCCGTTCCACAACTAGCCGCCGCACACCACCCAGCACCAAACGAGTACTAGTAGTGACTAGTGAGAGCCGAGCCGCCGCCGTGACGGCCCGAGGAGGACGAGAGGCAGATGAGATCTCTCGGAATTCAGCGCTGGGGGATGGAAACACTGGCGCCGGGATTCCCAACGCCTGCCAAACAATTATTGCCACTATAAACTAATGCTAGTCTACTCTCTCTTTCTCTCCCTCAGCTTTCTTTGTTTGGCTTCCACTTTTTCTAGTGAGGAAAGAATCGAGTACTCTCGTCTCCTTTCTGGCGTCTCCCTGTTTTTCTAACCTTCCTCCCCGGCCCTCATCTCCCTCCCTGGAATTGCTTTCCTGGTCACCAGCTTACTTGTTCCAATTGTGCGCGTGCATTTGGCAAAATAAAAGAAAGAATTCTCCCTCTGTTGTCTCGCCTCTCGTGGTGGTGTGCGTAGTATTCATTCGCTCGGTGGCATCAGGTAGGACATGACAGCTCCGAGCTCGTTTTTTAAGCCGAGCACGGCCGAGCAGCAACTAGTGTGTGCAATTGTGGTTGATTCAGTCACAGTTGTGGTTGATGTGTCGGCCGGAGTGGTGGTGGGCTGTCAACTGGGGCGGTAAATAAAAAAGACAAAGATCTTTGTGTTCTCGCTTATCCTCTCGCCTCGCGCGATCCAATCGCGTTTGTTGCGCAGAGATATATATCTGCATCTGCTGCTACTTGCCTACTAGGACTTGTCAACTGTGAAGGAAGGTGCGGATTTGCTTGGTCCTCTACTCCTACCCCAAGAAGTGGACTGGAGATTCCAGGTGTCAGTGTTCTGAACTGGTAATGAAACCTCAAGTGCTTCCTTTTTTTTTCATTATACGAAGTTGTTGCTCATGGTTGCATGCAAACATCTGACTGGATAAGTTTACAGAAAACAAAAGGATAAACAAACACGGCCGGTAAAATATATCTCAACTAAAAAATCTGATCAAAGTCATATGGTAGTAACAGGAGCTAGCATATATATATACTGAATTCAAGAACATCCACGACTAGCACACAGTTGCTCAGCAAATCACAAGTACATTTACTAAGATTTTGCGCTGATGGACATTATTGGACAAGCTAAGCTAGCTATGCGGAAAGGCTTCAGATTTCAGCCTTCAGATGTTTTTTTTTCTCCCGTCAAGACTACTTCCATTCCATGTAAACGGCGGCGGCACTAGTTTATGAGAAATCTCTGGATCTGTTGACCGTGCCTGCTTACATTTCGTTGTGCGCGGGGTTTCGACGCGTGCTCCCTCAGACGCATGGAGATTTGCTCAGCTGCTGGTATAAACAAATTTATATGATGCCAAGCTCGTGAACCGCAAGGTCTGGTTGTATGACTCAGGAGAAACGTGCAAGTACTTCCATTGGCTCTCTTAATTTGTTACACTTGCTCAAAATGATTTATGCTAAATCCTGGCCATCACTTCAATTTTACACTGTAATCGATTCACAAGCATCTTAATGTGGCTGGAATTTTAGTTTCATTTTGAGCCAACAATAAAAAGACAAACATGCAGACTCTGATGAGCCAAAAAGAAAATTAAAAGGCTCCCTGGAAAATACTCTCTTTTTTTTGGCAAAGAAGCATATCGCTTTCAGCCAGCTAACCAACCGTTGCTATATATACTAATTTTAACAAAAGTCCTCACTCAAAATATAAACACACAAATGTTGCATGATATTGAACCTTCACGAAAATCCCAGCAGCATTAAAAATTTCTGTAAATCACTTGACTCGCACTCGCAGGAGATGAGCCCCTGTACCTGCAGAATTTGAGGACAGTGACCACCGAGCTGAATGGATGACTCATGACCGCGTTAACGTTTTCTTTTCTCTGCAGAATTGGCGTTGGAGTACTGGATTGTCCTGCCTGCTGACGTGCTGCCGAGCCACGCGTCGGCCATGCAAGGTGTCAGGCAGGCAGACACGTACGGCGAGATTAGTTTCTTTGAAGCTACTTACCAAAGAATTGGTTACCGGTCAACTGCTCTGGATATTTTATATGGACGAATTCACGGATGGTTGTCAAGATAACTACTGTGGATTACTAGTACTAGTAAAGACAGCATGGTTTAAAGAAAACGAAAGGCTGATAAAAATAAATATGTGATGAAGAATTGACCGGCCGAAATATACGTTCAAAATTCACTTGGTTTTCTTTTTGAGGGTGGTTGAGTTTAGCTGGCAATCATGCTTGCGTGTGGTAGTACTTCAGAAGTTTACTCGAGGAGGATAGAATAGACAGTGCAAAAGACAAAAGTATCAAATTCAACTAATGGGAATGACTCCCCGTGTGCTTTTCTCTGAACCTTCAACTAGCACATTATATTTTATAAAATTGTATTGATTTGTAATATAATTGGTATAATCATTTTGAAAGTATTTCCAACCTCCGATGTATACATCCTAGAAAGTTTTCAAGAGCTCGGACACTACTACTGAATTAATTTGTAAAGGCGGTTAATCTATTTCTAGAAGTGGCTAGACGAACCGTCTATGTGCGTATGTCTCTAGAAACGACGGTGGGCATCAAGCCATCCATAAAATCCATTTCTAGATGGGATTGATTTCTAGAGACAGGTGGAGTTCCTAGTCCCTCTCTAGAAAATGTTTCAAGAGGCGGTTGTATTTTCCAACCGTGTCTGGAAACACTTTTCAAATGTTTATAATTTTTCATCAAATTTGAATTTTCTCTTCCCACCATTTATAGATGAGGCCAAATGATATTCATACTCTCAACATATTTTCCCCCATGGTTTTGCTCTACGCTTATTTACAGCAACAGGAGCTGCTCTGGTCGACTGGTCGGTCCCTTTCCCTTTCGGGACTGTGCCTGGACGCCAGCCGTCAGTCGGCAGACGGCGGGCCCGAGGCCGGGGGCGGGGCGAGGATCAGTGAGTCGCTGACACGCCACGGCCAATGATCGGCGTCTCCGGCCGGTGGCTGCGAAAAAGATAGTGACATGGGGCCTGTTTGGCAGGGCTCCGGCTCCTCCAAAAATGGCTCCGGCTCTGGCTCCTCTGAAGGAGCAGCTCCTCTGTAGAAGCTGAAGCCGTTCTGGAAAACGTTTGGCAAAACGGCTCCTCCTGTTTTTTTTAGAATGGATGAAGATGTTGAATGTCCATAGTGCCCTTGCTTTGGTTATACATATGCTTGTCCAGAATTAACAAGGATAATAATAAGATAAAGTTAACTACTAATAATATTTCTTAGACTTCTTTAATTACAAAAGTAGGAATGATATTGAAATATCATCCAATAAATGATCATGATCATCTAGAAAGGAAAATGTCTCGTGCAATGTCATCCCGGAATCTATCCATGTGTACATCATTAGATGCATCAGTTGATGTATCTGATGGATTTGAATGTCTTGCATATCTCGAAGGTATGGTTGGCACATAGTCAGGATTTCGATCGCATTTATGGAAATCTCTATCTACCGCGTTGGCCTCACGAATGTAGTTGTGGAGACACATGGTTGCCGCAACAATCATCTTTTGCTTTTTCATTGGGTAACTCGGCATCTTGATAAGGATTCTCCACTTCATTTTCCAGACACCAAATGTACGTTCTACTACATTACGAATGCTTGAATGCAAATAGTTAAAGTGCTCTTGCTGACCACTTGGAGCAGGACCCCTCCTCCAATCCGGAATATGATACCTTTCCCCCTTGTATGGTGCCATGTAACCTGGACGATTTGGATATCCAGCATCAACATGATAGTATTTGCCTAAGAACACAAGTGAGAAAGAAGACATTAGTACATTACCATACATATAGTTCTTCTTTTAAAAAAACGCATATAAATATTTACCAAAAGAAGAGGCATTCATACCTTGAGGGGGGTGTGGAAAAATGTCACGATCCTTGGTTAATGCATGAAACAACACACTTGTGTCATGCATAGACCCAGTTGTCCAATAGAAGCATAGGTGAACCGTAGGTCAAAATCAACCACAGCAAGAACATTTTGTGTTGCTTTGCGACTTCTACCAAAGTATCTAATAACATCATGTGACGGTGGTGTACAGGAAATATGGGTACCATCTAGTGCACCAATGCAATTTTTAAAAAATGGCAGTCTGCTTATCAACCAATTGCTTCCAAATACCATACTCAACTTTTAACTTCTCCCATTTATTTTTAAACTGTTTTTTTGTGTACAGAATGTTTGTCCTCTCTTTGAACTTTTCGATCACATTTGTGAAACCAGCTTTGTTCAAATGAGTACTTGAACGATTTCCAATCAGAACTTGTTCAGCAAAAATCTCACAAACTATCCTAGTATTTTCATCCGTCCAGGTAGCCATGCTGATCAAAGAACTTACAACAATATTAGCAAAAAAACTATCCACTCAAAATAGGACAGTACATACACATGACAATAATCACAGTTCAATTGCAGAAATAAAATCACAGTTCAATTATTAGAAGACATTTCATTGCATAAATAAAATCACAAGAATATACCACAAGACAATTCATTGCAGAAGCAATATAACAGTTCAATTGCAACCCAAGCTATTCTCACCCATCAGTGTCGACAGCAGCAGTGGCTGTTTGAGTCGGTGGCCTTGTTCTCACAGTTCGACCACCTCCCCTCCTGCGAGCTGATGGCGTGGTCTGCACTTGGGGTAGCACAGCTTCCTCTTCATCATGGGCGGCAGCAATATCAGATGAAAGCCAATCAGAGCCTAGTGCGTCGGAGGCCGCACCCTGAAACCAGTTCGGGAGCCCATCGCCTGGGGCACCGGACATGGGGACGACCCTGCTGCTGGTGGCGCCTGCCTGCCCACCAGGCCAGGACGCGACCGTCGCGGCAGCTGGAGGATCGACAGAGCTGCTGTAGACGCCGGTGGCGACGCTTTCAGATCCGCCTGCCATGGCCGCGGCCATCCTTGCGCTGCCTGGAGGAGCACGAGGGCCGCCAGATCCACTCGCGTGTGGGTTCCGCCCGCCGGCCGGTGGACGCCGCAGATGGTTCATCGGAACCCTAGCAGGCGCGGTCGCCTCCTCTATCGCGGCCTCTCTCGCGCGGTGGTGTCGGGATCCTGTGCGTGGCTGTGTGATGTCCGTGAAAGGGAAAGAAAAGAGGCGGTGGCAATTTGGTAGTAATTAGAATAGAAGTGGAAGGGCAATTTCGAACCATCGGACCATCAGTCATGGAAGGAGCCACGCGAAGCTCGATTTCCAGGCTTCTGGCTCCCAAGCAAAAAAGAGCTCTGGCTCCTAGAGGCTCCCATGTGAAGCCGTTGCCGTTTGGCACAGCTCCTGCAGGAGCCGAAGCCGAAGCTGCTCCAAGAGCCCTGCCAAAGAGGCTCATAGTATGGTGTGGTGCGGCTAGCTGCCGCCCGTGCGACACATCACCACTACTAGTACTACCGCAGGATAGTGCAGCGTCCAGGCGGAAAGCACAAAGCACCAGCCACCAGCGGACCAGCCCCATCGAAGCGACAAGCGAGCGCACCACTGCACGACGACGACCAGCTGCAGTGCCGCCTGCGGCGCGGGACGGAGTAGACGAGATGCAAGCGAGGAGTGACGTGGCCGGTGGCCCTGCGTGCGCGCACGCGGGACCCGCCACGACCGTACCGTGGCGTGGAAACCTAACGACCACGGTGGTT
The DNA here is from genome assembly GCA_038087645.1 of Saccharum hybrid cultivar R570. Classification (NCBI taxonomy): domain Eukaryota; kingdom Viridiplantae; phylum Streptophyta; class Magnoliopsida; order Poales; family Poaceae; genus Saccharum; species Saccharum hybrid cultivar. The sequence goes on from JAQSUU010000198.1 coordinate 9,290,956, forward strand.
GGCACTTGGCCGCCGACGGCCGACCCACCGCGTGCAAAGCAACAGCAGCAGCGCCCAGAACTGGAACGGGTTGGTCTCCTACGTGTCCATCTTTGTTCTTGTTCGTGCGCGCGTTTGATCTTCTGACATTCTGTGCCACACTGTCGACGTCGCTGAAAACCGATCAAACGTGTGGAATAAACTAGTCGCAAGCATCCATGCAAGCAGAAATGCACATACAGGAAGAGTCATATATGCCATGGCATTTGACGTCACGAAGGAACAATATTTTTCTCTCGTAACAAATCAGCATAAGTAATAGCATAAACCAAATTTCAGCGAGAACAGGGCAATATATACAGGCACCATGCATCTAGACTCCGGTGCCTAGCTAGCTAGCTTTACTGCTTTATTTTCGCATGGTTGAATCCGTAACAGTGGCGCCTCTTCCTGCGGTCTAAAGTTCATGTTCTGCAATCGTTTTCCTACTCTCTTGCAGTCTTGCTTGCATCACAACATCAACATGTACGTCTAAAGCGCTTTCTTTTGCGAGGAAAAAAAAGCGCTTTATTTGTTGAGCTCCCGAGTCAGTCTGACGTGTTTTCGTTGCATTTCGACATGCTTGCATGCCAACTTTGCCGGTGGAAGAAGAAACTATTAAACCGAGAAACTAAAGCTCTTTTTTTATTTAAATCCAAGGTCGGCACACTGTCTTTTATTCGTTCCGACGACATTTGATGACTTTACTTGTGTTCGTTAGGTATGACCATTTCCTTTTGCCACGTGCTGGACTTTCCTTCCAAGGGACTTTTCACTGCTACGCTTGATGAAGTGGGGCTTTTGATTTTTCTTTATTTATGGTTTTAAAAAACGAAAAAAAAACAAGTGTTTTTTAATGTGAACCATGACCTTCAGCTCATATAACGTCTCTCTACCATTGCACTATAGCTATACACTCATTTGTGAGTATACAAATATTATCTTTTTTAATCAATATTTTTTAATATTTTGTTGACTATTTTAGCTGCTAAATGATATCTCAAATGAAAAAAGTTTCAAATACAAAGCTTTAAATCTTATCAAACACTTCTATTTTGGTATAGGAAGAGTCTCTATTCGAGGTTATTAAAAAAATTAAAAAAAATTGAATGTCAAAATATGAGAATTTAAAACTAACTTTTGAGACTCTAAGTAATTTTAAATTAAAAACTTGTCGACTACAAAGTTATAGGTTGTATTGAGCACTACAACTTTGATATAGAACATGCCAACATCGTCCAAGGTTATTTCAAATTTTAAATTTTAAATTGTTAGAACTTAAAACAAAATTTTTGGGCTCTAAATAGCTTCAAAACAAAAAATTATCAACCACAAAGTTGTAGGTCGCGTCAAAGTCTACAATTTGTACATAAAGTTTGTTATTACCTATCTTTATGTGGAAACATTATGAATTATTTTTTATGCAACTATTTCTAGAGAAGGACCTCTTGACAGTGCTGCATCTCTTAGTCGATTTCTAGAGGTGGACCCTTAGAATGCCTATCTCTATTAATATCCATTTTTAGAGGTGGGCATTTAATTTTTCTGAACCCCTCCTGATAATTTATAGAGACGACGCCTAAAAATGCTCACCTTTGTTAATCAGGGAGAGTCTGTCTTCTCAAATTCTTTTTTGTAGTTGTGGATTTCGTTTCTAGAGACAGTTACTTCATCTGCTTCTACTCAAGCACCTAAACAATGAGCTAGATAAACCATGTGGCAGGTTGGTTAAAACACACACATGAGATACTCCTACAACGGAGCATGGTTTATCAATGTGGCCGTACGGAGCATATGTAATTTATTGTAGCTAAATGCGCTTTTGACAAGTTTATTTATAGGATTAGGAGTGGATCGTTAAACCCTTGAAAATTAGAGATTGACTGACCAACAAGTGATGCAAGACAAACAAAAAGAAACCATTGTTATTGAGTGACAAATTGTAGTTATTAGCCAACCATCGTCGTCATATGCGAAGGCGAGACGAGCATCTAGACCCCCCTGGCCCAGCTACCTAGCCAGGCAATGTAGTTTCGTGTGCACCATGAATCCCTGATGATCTGAGATTGTGAATTGTAATTTTGGATTTATATGTGCCTCCAAGAAACTCTTAAAAGTTCAGTTTCAAAACAGGACAGCACAGGCACGTAGACTTCGATCTTTCGTTCAATTCTCACCACTTCCGAAAGTGTTTAACTTCCTCATTGCAAATTTAGCGGCACACGTCTGACCAAAGACCGGTGAGAGGCTTAGATCGATGAGGAGCTAACTAATTTGCATGAACAGAAAAGACACGCCGATTTTCACGTTAATTATTATAGCTTATTCTTCTCCATCCTTTTTTCGGGACCGCGCTCAACGAGCACATTTTTCATTAAGAGGGTAGCAAAACAGTTACACTGCGGAAGCCACAGCTTACAACATTGAACAAAGAACTAGAAAGAAATTGAAAAGGCGCTGGGCGAAGAAGGAACTAAAGAAACAAAACGTTTTGCGACCAATGCAAGCGGCCACCAACAGGGCCGGCCTGAAACCTGCCGCTACCCACAAGTTAGCCTCCTCATTGATCTTCGGCAACAGCGACGCTGGCATTGTTGAAAACAAACCATTAGCAACGGTGCAAATATTAGGACGTACATAGGAGTGTGTGTATATAAATATCGTAACTCCAAGTAGCTACAAAATAAGTTATTCTGTAGCCAGCTATAGGGTACTAGTTATATATGCAGCCACAAATTTAAATTGCTATTCATTCATGTCAGTCAGTGCTTGTTGCCAAAGCAAGCACAAGCATTCAAGCAACGCTCACACCGCCGGTGCAACAGAAAGGCGTTATATTGTTTTTTGGGGGTGTGGCCCCTCCAAGGTGGGGGCATGACCCTACCTGAAAAATTCTAGTACTATGCAGATCACATCGAATCACATCCCCCTATAGTGCCAAAGAGCCACACACTCACTCATTATGCAGCGTGTCTTTCTTTTGGACACATACAGATTTGCATCCTGCAGGTGAGGTACATCTTGTAGATTCTTCTTTCTTTGGTGCTGCACTGGAGGTGACGTCATCCAAAAAGAATGTGGGCACTTGGGCTGTGGCCACCACCTCAAACTTTAGCTTTGCAGATATGTGCTTCAAAGTGTTCCGTGCTTTCACAGCTAAATTACTAAAGTCAATAAGTAGGTTAATCAGAAATTCAGAATTAATATACTATCTCAATGGTGAAGCTCTTTTCTTTTTCTTTTTCTTTTTCTTTTTCCCATTATGAAAGGAAGTTATGACCCTTTGTATGTATGTAAATTTGCTAAAAAGTAAAAATCATATCAACTGTGGAACTAGACAGCTCAGTAGCGTTCTGCGCTGCATCTCTAAGAAATTTCTATATATAGCACGTGTAGCTAGGAAACGCCTCCTAAGCGTGTGTTTGCACGTCAGAGGTGGTATGAGCGTGATTGTTGTGTGTTCAATACGTGCGTATTTAACGTACTATACTCTCTTAGTAGGTGGAAAAAAAGATAAAGTTGTGAATAACAGGTAAAGCTGCCTTGGAGCCAAGCAGCAGCAAGGTAGAGGCCACCAACAGGTGAAAGATACGCATGGATACCTTGCACTCGAAGAAAGGCACCTAAAACCTTGCTTTGCCACATCAAGGTGAGAGGGAAATGCGTCTTTATCCAACTCGGAATATAACGGAACCAGCAGGCTCTTTTGTTAATAATAATAACCAGAGGGAGGGTGTAGGGCACTAGCGCTAAGACTGACCGCACTCATCCATCCTCTATATCATCCTCTATAAGGAATATTCCGTCCTAGTCATTCATCTATACCACTTTCTACCGCACACATCCATCCTCTATATCATCCTCTATATCTCCAGTGGGACCCACCTCCTCTTTTTTTTACCTCTATACCAACTACCCACACGCGGGTCCCACACGTCAGCCTCACCTCCTCCTTATCCACCCGCACCCCTCTCCCTCCCCATTCTCTCCACCCGCGTCTCTCTCTCTCCCCTCCCGGTGCCGGCCGCCGCTCCTCCCGGCGCCTCTTCCTCTCTCTAGTGCAGGGCCGGGCACGGAGCTCTCCCGCGCGGCCCACGGCGCCCCCCCACGGTGGAGCTCGAGGAGCTCCCACGGCGGCACCTCTCCGGCGGCGGCGGATCGAGCTAGGCCGGAGGAGCTCCCACGGCGGCGTCGGCGCGGTGCGGCTCCGGGCTCCGGCTCCGGGCGCGGGCGCGGGGACAGCCGGCTCCCTCCACCTCCATCGCGGATCGAGCGGCGCGGCCTCCCTGCTCCCTCCTCCCTCCACCTCTGTCGCGGATCGAGGTCCCACCGGGCGGCGGCCGCGAGCAGGGCCATGGACGCCGCCGAGCTCGACGACGGCAGGCCGAGATCCGGTGGCTCCTCGCCAGCTCCGGCCGACGGCGCGCTCCTCCTCTCCCTCCTACTCCCCCTTCCTGCTCATGGCGCGGACAAACGGGCGCGCAGGCCCCACGCGACGGTGGCCGATGGCAGACGTCCGCTATCCGTCCGCCATCCCGCTATATTTAGCGGACGGGTGCGGGTAGCGGACGGGATAGCGGACGCTGCTGTAGCTCTCCCGTCCGACATGGCGTACGCTATATGCGTTTAGCGGAGCTTTTACCAGACCCAGTGCGGTTAGTCTAAGCAGCAGTAAAGCATGGTGGCATGCATGCATAGCATAGAGAGGAGGCGGCAGCCAACCCACTTGCCGCCCCCGCTTTATTTGCCCTCACACTGACAAGAGAGACCCAGAAAAGGACATCAATATCATGGCAGCCAGCCAGCCGGTCTGGTAGTATAATGCGGTGTAGAAGTAGAATCTAGGAGCAGGCCCTCTGCGTTCGCCTTGGCGCTCCTAGATTTCAGACCACTCGCCCAGCAGGGGGTCAAAAAGCTTCTTCCACGCGCCTCCCCCACACCACACGACCACGTACAGATTCCTCCGGGCGGCCACACGGAGGTCGACACGACGACGGAATCCACTCGATGGCCTCGGAGAGATTCATCCCCTACCAGCGACCACGCACTGATCAGCAGAATAAGCAGGTACTGTTGCGTCGCTCTCCACCGTGCTCCTGCACACTGCATGGGCAGGCGAAGGCAACTATGGATGGCTAGCCTTGGTTTCCTCGATTCTTTCTGTCATGTGCTCAGCTGTTACAGGCTTTACAATTATTATTAGACACGACACCTTGCTTGCAAATAAGGATGGATGGGTGAATCGTCCCACGGTGGTCGCAATCGCGACTGGACGAAAGGAAGAAAAGCCGGGTAAATCGAGGGGTAAAGGCGCCAATCGCGACGGGTTTGCCTCGGCGGCAGTTCAGTTCACTGACGTTGTCGTTGTGCCCGCGCGCGCACATCACACGGCCGGACGATTGATGGACCGGACAGAGAGGGGATGGTGTGCTCCAACTCCTATCCTACTCGGGTGCCCGGCAGTGCGATGCGGGCAGGGGCAGCATGAGGGCTTTCTTTCTTTCTTTCGTTTCGTGGGCTCTCTTCAGTTTCAGATGCGACGCTGTGCCGTGGCGGCAATTGAGGAGGCATGGTTGCCTGCGCCGCGCTCCCATTGGAGGAGCTACAGCTAGCTCGAGTAGCTTCGTAATTGCCCCCAAACGGATCGTCGTTCCTCGTGCAGTCGTGCGTGCTGGTGCAGGTCATTCGGCCGCCACGCTTTCTCGCTCCTTCGCATGCGTTGACGGGCACAAGGTGAGCAATCATTTGCAGGAGGGAAAAACAAGCGTGACATGAGAGCTCGGAAAGGAATCATGCCTGGATGGAAAGACAAACGACTCAACTGGAATTTGCGAGTTGCGCAGCGTCTCATCAAGTCATCAAGATGGCAGAAAGCATGCTCCATCGGCAAAGCAGATAGCATCGTTCGGTGAACACACGATTAATGTAGCTACACATACACGCATGGAACACATCAGAGACAAATGGTGCACACGTTAGGTGCAGTTTCGAGACGTTGCCAATAATACTCCACTAAATTAGAATGGGCAACAAACAGTTAAACTGTGATCAAATACCCCCCACATGGCGTCGAAACAGTATGCACATGTAAAGTACCACCACCATATGACATATCCATACTCAGGTACATGTGCGCACGCTACAACACAATCTACCAAACGACCTGCACTTGTTGCCAAATTATGTTATATATATGTACATGCGCAACCGGAGTATGTGCTCTCCAGGTTACCAGCTTTACCAAGCACAGTAGCAACTTAAGACATTCGGACCATCAGAAAATAGCTCCTTCAAGGCTCTCCCATCAGTGGTAGAATTGTCTTCTTTTCAGATTAGGGTGGTGGAAGCAACTATCCATCAAGATGTGTTAACCTCCCTGAAATTCCTTCACTGTTAATCTGATCTGTTAGGCGGTTAAATAGAGAGAAGCATTGCCCTGCCAAAAAGCTCAGGACAAATAGCCCATACAGCAAACGTATCCTCTCCTACCATAACTGTGATAGAAACCACCAGAACCCACGATGTGATGCCACTGTCGGCCACCTCCCATCAGGACAAATAGCTCGCACAGCGAACTTATCTTCTCCTGCCATAGCTGTGATAGAAACCACCCGAACCCGCGATGTGGTGCCGTTGTCGACCACCTCCCCGTGTTGAACCATCCCAGCTGCCCCGGCCACCTGATCTGATACTGCTGGTATTGGTAGCTCCTTGACCCCAGTTCCCTATTTGTGATGCTCCATTCAGTTCTTCCTCCTCCCTTTCATTGTATTCCAGGATCCTCCGCTTAATGCTCTGCTTCTCCTCAAGCTCAGCAGCTTCTTGCTGCTTCGTGCTTTGCACAATTGAACTATCAGCGGGAATTAACATTTGTCTTGTCTGTTGTTTGTGTCCTTTCTTCATTAGCACCTTAACGCGCACCTTGCTGCTACTCCCAGCATTGCCACCCTCTTCATCTACTGTTTCTTCTCCACTCTCAGATTCTGTGGCCCTTGAGTCTTTTGAACCCTCAAGGACATTCATCGGTACCATCATATTCAAAGGGAGCCTTGAACGAGCCTCTGATTTACGTGACTCCAAGCTCTCCTGAAGAAGGGCTTTGAGCTCTCGATCAAAGTCTTCTTGCTCCTTAGGATCAACCTTCATGACTTTCTGTCTAACCTCAACATTTTCATCTTCATCAGAACCAACAGGAATGCCATCATCTTCATCGTCACCTTCATTATCTGAGCCATCATTTGATTTATCCTCAGATAATATATCCTCCTCTTCTTCCCGTCCATCAATGCTGCCACTATCTGAATAGCTCTCACTATCTGCTACTTCATGATCCTTGCCATTTTCCTCAATTCCATTTGCAGCGCTTTCACCATTCACAGATGGACCAGCATCTCGTGGCTGTCTTTTCTGAGATTCGGTATCCGAGTGTCTTTCATTTTCAATCTTTTCTACAGGGGCTGAACGTTCATTTTCTTCAAGCTCAACTAACGCGGCAACAAGCTCCTCAATTGACGAATACCGAGACATGTTTGGTCGTAGCTCGCCAAATAAATCCTGCAAGAACACATAAAACATGTCCTCAGTCAAGAAAAATAATACATGTATTCAGAGTCATCAAAAACATTTCAAAATTCAAATGTTACAGTACTATGATTCTCTTTGAACTTCATGTGAACATAATTGCAGCAATATGATTTACCAATAGCTGATAGGAATATTGCCTCAACCAAATGTAGCATGCTGGTCTGAGAGTACATTGTGGGGTTGTTTTGCCAGACGTGCAGCCAGTATATTACTGGAGCACTGATTGTGGGCCTTGTGATTGTGAACCAAAGTCAGGCTCTAAACGTCATACACATCCATTTGTCTATCATCATTTACGATTTATTAGGCTTTCCATTATCAAATTAAATGCTGCTGCCTAAGCATACTAAGTCAAATAGGAGTAAAGATACAATCTTATTTGAAATAAAGGTCCCATTGATAAGAAAAAATCTGCATGATCTGATGAAGAAGCAAACCACACACCAAAATGTTGACAGGCATGAATCATTATGATTGTGGCCCACCATGACACCAAAAAAGGGTCCTGGATGTCCAATGTTTAATTATACATAGGTAAGCAAATTATTGGATAAACATCAGATACAAATAAGTCCATTGCCTCATATTCAGAACATAAAACCTACCAAGAAAGCATTCTTGATCACTCACAACATAGATTTAACTACATGCATCATACAGCTTCTAAATTGGTTCGACTTCATGATTGAGTCTGTGATAACATAGAAGTTTTATGTATGTATTCACGCATGTCTGCAAGTTGTATACAAAAAGAACTAACCTGAATGTCAAACTCTATGTCAAGTGGTAAGGGCCCTTTACTAATAATGTATCTTTGAAAGTGTAGCAAGAATTTGTCGAGCTTCCTTTTTGAAGATCCCTTACTGAAATAGTGACCACAGGTCTGTAGAAGTGTAATGATCAACCTGATTCTGAAGCAATCTTCTGGTGGATCCAACACATCTTGCTGCACAAGTGAAAGGAAAAATGTTCAATGAGAACTGGGATGCAAGTGGGTACTCAATGGTGTTTTTGGGTCAGCTAACTAATTACGGCCAAATGCCATTCAGGTTCATTTTCCCACTCCTCTCAAACTACGGAAATACCATTCTAGTTCATTTGATCAAATTTTTGGGTCGACCCGATGACCCAAAATAGTTTGAACCTGCATGCCTAATGAGAACAAATGATGGATCTACACATTGTGATCAGTCGTCCTTCAAACATAAGCTTCCATTTGTTACAAAATATGAAAGAAGCTGGCTTAACATATAGTCATAAGCTTTGTGGTAATTCTTTATTGCCACATACACCCTCCGTCCCAAAATAAATCAACTTCTGGCTATTTTGGGACGGAGGGAGTAGTGTGTAAGGAGGTATGATGTCAGAAAATGAATTTGATGATAGCAATGGTCCTTTAATCATTGTTGAATGATGGAATTACTTACTTCAGGAGTTCCATGACCAAACACAATGATAAGGTACAGTGTATCAAAAACAACTGATGAATCTATATGCTTGTAGCTGTATAGCTCTCCAAGGAACCGCATGTGGGCAAGCCGCCTTTGTTGCATCCCATAGTCATTCAACTCCAATCCAACCCTTATCTCTTCTAAAACCTAAATCAAAATTTTTAAAAAAAAATAAACATATAATGTGGATGTCAACTAGTTTATCACCAGAGTAACAGCTGGATAACTGAAAACTGCCAGTTAATTAATGTGTTACAATTTCATCTTAAGGTGACTACAACAGAAAAAGAAAAAAGAACAGGCTCCAATAAATATTAAAAAAATGTTCCTTTTTCCTTCCTTTATTTATGCAGTCAGCTAAAGGAACTAACCTCATCTACCACTGCGACAGCAAAGTCATCATGATAGCGGCTGAGACTAGCAGTGAGAAGAGCAATCAGATGAACTTGGCTGTACTTTCCTTTGTGAACCTTTAGAAAGCACTTCAGAAGGTATTGTTGACATTCTGCCCAAGGTAACTTGCGTAGTTGGCGCAAAACATGTTCAACACTTGATTTGTCAAGATCTGAGAAAAGCAACTTTCTTATGTACTACACAGGAAAAGGAGGGAGAATAGTTAATTGTTACATTTTTGTAGACAAGGCACAATAGAACATGTAACAAAGAATAAATGGAAATCTTACTTGATGCAAAGGTGGCCGAACTTTTGATATCCGTGCAGATCTTTCGGGCGGTTTACAAAGGTAGTAGGCGTTTTCTACAAGTGTACTGTGGCGTGGATCCAAATTCTTGACATTTTTCAATCTCATCAGTATCTCCAGCATGTTAGCCATGCGAATCGTAGTTTCAGGTGAGCGATACAAAAAGCGGCCACAAGTCTCGAGAAGGTTGCAAGCCACATCAATATTATGATGACTGAAATCATCAAGGCAGGCCTGCAAAATATATAGAAAACAAATATTTGTTACCAAAGTAGCACATGTAAAAGGTAGAAATTACTAATTCTGAGCTTAATAAACGCATACCTTCAAACAGCTAAACACAAGAGCTGGAGGAGCCATTTTGAACTTGCACAACTCCCCGATAAACCGTATATTTTTTATTTTTGTTTCAATGTTGATCTGATCCTGAAAGGTAACAGAGCAGAGAGAAAAGTTAGTCCAGTAAATACAAAACATAGGAGGCAAAATAATTGCTGCCCCCCTCCACTTCAAATCCAACTTCCTAGGAGGATTTGTAGCAACTAGTGTTGTCATGCATTTCTTGTTTATATTCATGTTATTAATGCAACTTGCATTCCAGAGCAAACAATAAATACTAGATACTGTCAAGGCTTAGAAGCAAAATTTATGATAAGATAAGAGGAACTGAGCACAAACAACGTCAAGCAACAAAGAGTTATGAGTATACCTTCTTATTTATTAAAAAGTTGAACTCCTCTTCAAGCATAGACAGAAGCATACTTGGAACATCTTTCATACAAGTTGATAGCGTCGCAACCAAACGAGAATAGTAAGGCAACAGTTCCAGTGAAGTCCTATTAACATTGAATAAGGCACGCACAAGTTTCTTTCGATTTGCTTTAGAATTTAGGTAGCAAAACTCAACCTGGGAAAATCAAAAGTAGCTTGATTATGACAATCAGTCTAAAATAAAGAGGACAGAAATTATAAGATGGGTGAATACCGTCAATTGATCAATGAGATCACGACTGACACATCCCGGCAGCCTCTGCAGGAGGTTATCCAGACTTGCACCATCCAAGGCTCTTCCTTTCTCCTTCTCTCTTTCATTTTTCTTATCCAGATCCTTCTCCTTGGATTTTTCCTTTTCTCCATCCTTTCCCTTCTCTTTATCTTTGTCTTCACTCTCTTTCACTACATCATCTACTTTAACTTCTAGTTGATGTTCAGTGGCAGAATTTTGAACGTTGTCATGTAGTTCAGTGTCTTGTTCTGAAGTGGACTCCTTCATAACAAAATTCAAAAATAATTTAGTGGCAAACCCAAAAATAAAAATAAAAGAAAATGGCAGTGAATGCAAATTTAGATGAATAAATTTCTACGCCTTCTCACTCAGAAGCAAAGGGCGCAAACCATGTTGATGCCAGATGTAAAAATCTATTGGAACATGTTTTATTAGTCAAAAGGCTCTACCATTCATGAATACATTTTACGCATCACATGAATTGGGAGCTAAACATGGTGCGGATAGCCGGATACAGTGAGGGACTAGGGGTAGCCCTGGCCCCCTAATGATTCATTTATACTTATTTAATTAGTACCAAATAACTCATACATAGTAATAAAAACTTATTTGGCACCCACCGAGTTCTAATCCTTGCTGTTTGGTCCCTTAGAAATCTTTGGCTCTGACCATGACCCGCACCACATAAATCTTCGTGTGAAGCAAAAATACCATTCCGGGCAATCTAAGAGAGCATTTCACCACATCATCTCTACTATAATGGAACACACAAATCTATTCTAGGTACACCTAGAAAAACATCCCCCGCTGAGTAGTCCAAACACTGTACACCAACCAAATTGTACACGGAAAATCGTCTTCATTAGGATCAAAGGCTAAAACTCCCCCTCAAAGGCTTCAACGCGATCCTACGGCCACGGTTGTTTGTATCAACAGGCTTCATCGCGGCACCGTGGCACCCCACGGCCTTCTACGCGAGCCACGAACGAAACCCACGATCCAAACCTGCGATCGCTTTCCTAAAAAAAAACTGGCATCACTAAAAAAAACTGCAAACACCGCCGCCAACACCGCCGATGAGGCTGCTCTCACCAACCGGTGCCGCGCCGATCGCAGCTGCTGTCCGCCCACAGCCACTGCAGGCCGGCCACAACGCCGGTGCCGCAACGATCGAAGCTGCTGGCCGCCCACATCGCCGCCCATGTGATCGTGTTCTTGCACATGTGATTGGGATCTCAGCCACGACGGGAGTGGCAGCCAGCGGCACGACCATTGGCGACTTCGGCTTGCGAGCAACGAGCAGCAGTCCAATCTTAGCCACGACGGGAGCGGTGGCCAGCGGCGCCACCATTGGCGACTTCGGCTTGTGAGCAAACGAGCAGCAGTCCAATCTCAGCCACAACGGGAGCGGCGGCCAGCGGCGCGACCATTGGCGACTTCGGCTTGCGAGCAACGACCAACAGTCCGGCAGAGAGAGCAGGTACGTGGCAGTAAAACTGTTGCCGCTGATTCAGTACTGCACTCAGGTTTACACCCTGAAACAATTCTGTTCGTTGATGCCTTGCTCACAACTTAATTGGCTTTAACAACAATCATTTTTGGTATATAACTCTACCATTTTGGTTTAAGGTTTCAGATCTAACTCTCCATGATTTAGGAGATAAAAGGTCTTAAAGTTTGATGATTTTGGTCCTTAACTTAGAGTTCATAATTTTCTATGATATTTTTCTGAGATCGCGGGCGGTTGGACACTCTTCCAGTTCTAGGTCGGTTCACTTTTTTCTAGCTTCTGATTTCCAGCCATGCACACACATGGATCCGTGCGAATTTGATTGCTGGAGGATGACATGACTTTCCGTTTAGATTATACTAGCAGTCTCATTATTTTTTGTTTCTTAAAAAAATCGGCAAAAATGATAGTTGTCGTCGCAGGTAGTTGATAATGTCTACACCGAGAGATGCACGCGATCCGCTACACGATGTCACCAACATCACTGGTATGTTCGCTTCCACGTCAATGTTCAGATATGCAGGACTTTTCGTGATGGCTTATTGATTTTCCAAAATATAATATGTCCAAACGTCCACTTTAGATAAGAAGGTGCGCAAAAGGGAGGAAAGGAACTGACAACAACGGAAACGTCAAGCTGAAATGACCACTGAACAAAGGGAAGAGGCTAATAGGAAACAACGTGAGTACTGAGCATGGAAGAAGGCCGCATCCCAAAATATTAGCACTATGCGTGGGACCTTTGAAACATCACCCATAGGCGGTACTTCATCTCTTCGTTACTTGCATTTACACCATTCACGTGGATTAATTAAAAAATCATCTCTACTATAATTGAAATCTTGAATAATTTTAGAACCACCAAGGAAAACGTCCTCCGCTGAGGGTCTCTAGCTTCGCGCACCTAGAAAATACACCCAGCAATTTGTCTCATTAAAACCAAGGGCTACAAAACATGTCTCTCAGCCTTCAACCCAATCGTGCGGCCAGGATGGATCGCAGGCTTCAACACTAAGGCTTCATCAATCCCTCCGAAAAAAAAAGAAAAAAAAGAAACTGCTGCGACCCTGCGTCGTCCCCAAGCGGAAGGCACGGGCGGCGCCCCCAATCTCCGCGCCGTTGCCCCCTCTTCCCTCCTCCACCTCACTGCTGCTGGATCGCTCCGCCGGGACGCCTATGCAGGCGCAATGAACGCAGCGGCGGCCTCCTTGTAGCCTCGGGTCACTGCTGCTATCCTTGGCGGCAATGGCGACGGCGGTGGGTGGTGACGCCGGATCCGGTGCCTTGGTGGCCGGATCCGGTGTCTCCAAGGCCGGAATTCGCGCGATGCTTCGTCGGGCGGGGGCCAACGGCAGTGGTGGAGGTGCGATGGGCCGTAGGCCGCCGGGCACCGGCAGGCTTGTGCCCGCAGCATCTCAGGCGAGGTGGCCAAACATGCAGATCTCATCCTCTCCAGCAACGATGCTAGCAGTCGCGTTCCTACATGCTGACTGGGGATCCATCGAGGCAGAGGCACATCAATGGCAAGGAGGCTGGCCAACACAGGAGCATCTCCTCTCCTATGGATGCTGTATTGGATCTATGGTGCGGCGGGCACTCTCTAGCCTCTCCCTCAGCAAGTTCTTGTGTGCGAGTCAAACTACAGTGCCCACGGCCGGAAACATAAAGGAGAGTGTGGGATTCGGCAACCACAGCCGGATCCGTCAAGGAGGACGATGACCATGACAGCCTCCAACGGATCCAGGTGGTTTCTGGTAGTCCTCTTCACCTGTACATTCCTATCAGTCGCAACTCTCTACTCTCATCTGCCCCTCCCTTCTTTGCAGATCCATCCCAATAGCATCAGCTCGGCTCATTTGTGCTCCTCGCTGTTAGGTTACTGCACTTTGGTCGGATGAATTGTGTTCACTTTGCAGGTATAGAAGCAATGTACTGCTTTTTTTATCGTTACAGTTCAGTTTGGTGTGTAGGTAAAATTTAGCTTGAATTGCAGGTTAGGATTGTTAGTTTCATTGCCTAATCATTGTTTAATAATTGCAGCTCTTATTAGTTCAATGTTTTTGCCTGAAGTCCCAGCATGACAGTGCCTATCTTGTAAATGTGTTGGCTGGCAACAATTTATTTTATTGTTGATTAAACTGTGGTTGTACGAGCAACACTTCGATACCGGTTTATTTAGCCATGATACTGCTTTCCTTTTTATTAGCTGAGTAGTTTCTTTTCAACCTTTCTTTAAGCAAACCTAATGTTGAATAGTATCTTGTAGAGAACCGGTGATGGAAATGATTATCAGAGCTTCGTCAACTCTCGCTTAATAACTGTGGCCGGATACCTTTTGGAATTCAGGTGACTGTAAATGTGTACTTTATTCACCTGAATTCATTTATTAGCAAAAAATTTATGTTATTATTCATGTTTTTTTATAGCAACTGTTCATGTTTTTGAGCCATTAAATGGCTTGGTACAGAATTTTCAAAAAAGAATAACTCCACTGACTACAATTCACTTCTTCCTGCAGGTTTGATGATGGACAACTTGCTACATTGCTACATATCACTTCTTCCTATGACACAGATGCAATAATCTTTTGACAAAGATGTGTCTGCTCTCATTTTTGCCAATTTGATTATATTGTACAATTTTGATAGAAATGCTATATGGTGAAACCAAGTGGTCACAAAACCTTTGTACCATACATAGGGTTTGCTGTATCCACTCCTTTAATTATTTGGCCCTTATACATCTCTACTATAATGCTTATCATATATTTCAGTTCAAACACATGTAACTATCAGCCAGAAAGCTATATCTCAGGATGAATTTTCCCTACACCACTGATGAACCAGAGGTATGCCATGCAGCTACGCCTTCAGCGTTCATAGTGTCCATCTTACAGTGCTAGACTGGGTGAATTGTTGCTTGCTTTACCATGGTTGCCAATAACTACAGGAATTTTCATGTGTACAGTTTAGTTCTAAAACTGTTGCCTTTGCCGCGATTGGTTACAGTGGGCTGACACACAATTTTTAGTCTGTTATTACTGTTACTGAACTTTTAAGGAAGACCATATTTCCTTATCAGTTATCTCAGGTGACATTGACAAGTGGTAATGTCTGCTCAACCTTTCTCTGATCCTTCTGTTCTGCATATCCCCTTGAAATCTCCAACAAAGGAACCCACGGAACCAATCGATCATGTGCTCGATAGCCATGTAAGGGGCTGTTTAGTTGGCAAAAATTTTGGCGAAACACTACTGTAGCAGTTTCGTTGTTATTTGACAAATATTGTCCAATCATGGTCTAATTAGGTTTAAAAGATTTGTCTCGTCCATTTCGTCTAAACTGTGTAATTAGTTTTATTTTTTATCTATATTTAATGCTTCATGCATGCGTTCAAAGATTCGATGTGACGGGGAATCTGAAAAATTTGGCAAAATTTTTGGCATCTAAACGGTGCCTAAGTTGTCCATTGTGATGCTTGCTCGCCGTCGCTGATTCCTGAGGACTGCTATGCATCGGCTGTCTTTCCATCCTGCAGGTGCAAGAAATAAGTATGATGTGTTCCGGTGCAGGTCTTAGTCAACTCAAACCATAGTTTCATGTACATTTCTATATATAATTAAATACAATTACCGGCAAGCTAAAACTTTTTATGGGAAAAATGCAGGTCAGTGAAGCTTCCTAAAATTCCCGGGGAGCCAAGATTTTACACCAGGTTGATGAGGCGCAACTCAAAGGCATAATGAGCTTTGAAAGTAGTTTCCTTGGTAGCTGCTAGCAAGTAGAAACTGCATTTTTTTTCTGAAATTGGTGCTTCTTGGAATCCTTCTCAGTTGGTTAGCCGGACGCCTGAACAGGAGCCACAGGTTTAGTTTACAAATTGGCGCTCCTTTGATTCTATTATTTTGTATTTTTCATTAAAATACTAAATCTTTTAGTTTTATGATTTATTTTTTCCTGTCGCCACCGTAGCGTTAGCACGGGCAATATACTAGTCATACACAAGGGTGCCACCTCATGTCTCAGGCTTGCCCCCATTAGTAATATCATAGGTGAACAGAGAACAAGGAAAGAATCTACCAGAGGTGGAGCCAGAATTCTCATGCCTGGCGCTGGATAAATATGTTCTAAACTAGACTCTTTGTATTTTAAATTTTAATAGAGTTTCAATGTACTTATGAACATAGGCCTAGATCCACTGTTCAATGCAGTTCCTCTTTTAGCTAGAAGAGCGTCTCTTTGAGATTGCCATATTGATAAAAGTTGAAGATCCTGTGGGATCACATCAAATCAACTTAATAGCCAACCCACATCTCTTAACACACTTAAAAGCTTATAAAAAGGCTAAGATACTAAGAGACAGGAGCATTGTGCATGTCCTTAAGGCATGGGGGCAGTCTTTCCCCCAATGGTTGAGTTTCTTTTGTGCATGCCCTTGAAAGACCACCTTGCAATCCAAAAGAAACAAGCCAGGGGATATTCTAAGTAAACCCAACAAAAGATATACAAGGAACCCATCAGCGTCCAAAATGTTGCAAGCAAACATAATCAGAGTGAAATCCAAGTTTATAAATACGAAATTGCAATAGAACCCTCTTACATATACATTAAAGACATGATGCTTGAAGAATGGACTACTTTAAAGATTCAGAGTCTTACACTAGATTGCTCACGGCCCTTAGCATGCTGCTCATTCGACTTTGGCTCAACCTCTCCCAGTAATACAGCTGGCACAAATGCTCTGCTCGAAAAAAATATATATAATTTCAAAAGGATAATAAAAGAAAGCTAAAGAATGTAACAGATATTGGCAACTTAGTGAAAAGTAAACCTGAGATCAGGTAAAGATTCATAAAAAGCTTTGGTATCTTCATCATCCCAGATAGGTTCCAATGCAGATGATTCTTTTCCAGAAGAAGGCAAGGCATCGGTTCCTGTAGTAACTCTTGTTGTATTTCCATCATCTGGCATCACTGGAGGCTGCATGTCAAGAGATTCAGCCAACCTGCAAAACAACAAGTTAAGAGCCAAGAATCATACAGACAATTATCAACAAACGCTCATCATCAACAACAACAACAACAACAACAACAACATAGCCTTTTGTCCCAAGCAAGTTGGGGTAGGCTAGAGATGAAACCCAAAAGAGACGAGAAACAGGGAGACATCAACAAACGCTCATGTCGTGATAAAATTAATGGCCAGTTGGTGGTTGCTGCACCACGCTGTTACATCTAATTAGGAAATTACACTAATTCCTAATGTAGGTTGAAGGCGTGGATGGAACACTTAGTAGGACGGTACACCAATACTACCTATACCATGTCAACTTTAAAGTACCCATGATATTGCATCCTGACTGAGGCATGGAAGAATGTGACTTTTCATGCAAGTAAATTGTTTATCTTTTTATTTATTTAAAGAGTGCATCTTATATTCTTATTTTCAATTTTAAAGAAGGGCTGGTCCAAGGGAGGCAAGAAAAATTCAGGTAGTAAGTTCTAAGGTCCATGTCCATGTGTGTGCTCCTCTGCAATTCATCATCAGCCCCACACAAACAAAACACCAGATGCCAGTACGCTCAATCCAAAATTGGGCAGAACTACATGATGTTCAATATATATAATAAAAAGAGCTAGAGAATGGCAGCTTTCTGCTGAAATGGACCAATAAATACTCACGAGGATACACCACGTAGTAACTGATCAAAAGACTTCCTGAGTTTCTCATATGAAGCTGTGTTCTCATCACTTAGTTCACCTTTGGCACTTAAAACTTTTGCATTCTCTGCCTCCATTAGACGAAGAGACTAGGTACAAAGAAGAGTTTACAGTTTAGTTTATGCATGGATATAATAAACTCAAATCACAACAAACAAGAGTGTCCAAACTAACAAAGAAAAGGAGTTACCGCATGTTCTGATTGTAGTAGTTCAGCTACAGCATCATAGTAAGAGTTCAAGGCTTTCTTAAAGAACTTCTTCTGCTCAGCAGTAACATTTAGGTCCCTAAAGAACTGCATAGATTCAACATTGTTGGCAAATCAATTGATGTAGATAGATGCCACACGTAGTGAATAAATTAACAGGAATTCCACCAAATGACCAAGACATATAAATCTGTTGGCAATACTGGACAGCATGCTATATTTGGTCTGTGCTCACTGCTCAGCACAGTACCTAGTAGCAGAATGGTTATCAGAGTCATAATTTTTATGCATGCAGGTTTCTCGCGTGCTTTGGCCCTAGCCTGATGGCAATCAGGAGTCACTTTCTAGCTTCTACTTCATTGGTTAACTTTGGCACTTCGCCCTACTATACAGTAAGATACTATATGCTTTAGAGTTATATATTCACATTCAAAAGCCAGGGTGGGGGGGTGGGGGGGTGGGGGTGTGGCGGAACTTTGGAGCTTGGGTTATGCATTCAACAAAGAGCAGCTAGATCTACTATTGCAGTTGAATTGTGTGATCAGTATTTTTTTCCTAAGGCCTTCTATAACTTAAACAAATAAGGTTGATACATAAGCTTATCTTACCTCATCATAAGCTTCTTGACCGTGAGATTGTAGCCCTAAAAAAAATTTCCCTTGACGAGCAAAGGTAGATAGAAGAGATAAGTTTGTTTGAGTTCCTTCACGGTCCTTCAAATGTTCAGCTGATGTAAGATCTTTTATAATATTTACAAATATGCTAGCATCTTCGACAATTCCAACAAAATACAGTTCGATCAAAAGTTTCAATGTGCTTCTCTTCTTCATGGCTCTCGAATTTTTATCTGCATCCAAATCATCTCCAGATTTTCCAGGAAAGAAGATCTTCAGTAGACCTTGTATAAGACAAGGAGAGAAGTCCTTGTATCTTTGATGAAGGAGCGAGCAAACCTACATTAGAGTAAATCCACATAGAATAAACTCATGAGTTAACACCTTCATCATTAATAACAAAATCTCAAAGTAAAGTGATGATGGTTGAGCTGCAGCAGGACTGGGCCTGTTTGTTTCAGCTTTTTGCAGGCTTCTCCAGCCAGAAGCCAGAAGCTGAAACAAACAGCCTAGCTGTTGAGGACTTGAGGTAGCTTTGGAAAAGCTGGAAAGCTGGCTTCTGAGGAAATGAACTAATAAAAGACGAAAAGCATGTTCTGATGAGCTTTTCTTGCTTTTGGTGTGCTGAGAAGCTAAAAAAATCATTACAAAAGCCAATAGCAAACAGGTAACAATCAGAAGCAAAAGCCCAAAAGCTGCAGCTCAAACAAACATAGAAATAGAGGACAAACTTTCTATTAAAAAATCTGCCCAATCCCACCAGTGGCTACCCCACAAACAAGTGAATCAAACATTCCAGGAAGCCAGCAGCAGCTGGTTACCATAGCTATGCTACAACATATGTCAAAATGGTTGGTACCAAACATACAGTAACAAAAATAATTCCAAAGGTAATCACAAATATGGTATGAGAACAAGATGACAGCAAGCACTGTATGGGCAGACCAGCAGATTCCCCACTAATCATCGGGCTTCTCCCACTGAAAAAGCAGCTCTTGTTGAACCCAATTTGGCGAACTGATACTTTAGCCAACTGGTCACAGCCAACCAAGTTGAACTCCTAGGGATAACCTTGCTAATATTAACCGACTGAGGTGATGCATGCCCCTAAGTATAAATTCGGTAATATTGATAACCTTCTTAATACTAACCAACTGAGGTGATGCGCACATTGTTTCCATAACAACCACTGAGGATAATGAGCATACTTCATTATGTAGCTCAGATATTTCACACACAGGAAAGATCTTGCACATGTAAAGTGAAGGGACCAACAGCAATAAACGTCATAAGCATGTCTATCAGAAATTTGCACTTTTGCATAAACTGTAACCACTGCTATTGCAAATTACCTGAACAGCAGCTTGTATATCAGCGGAGCGAAGTTTGGCCTCACAAATATAAGAAACTGCTTCGCTGACAAATTTGCTCAAATTCACACTTTTTAACTCATCCATTAGCCCATCCTTCTGTTCATCATTTATTGTCTTCAACTTCTTTATAACTGTTGTATTTCGCTTGATACTGGAGTCCAGGGTTCTCAGGTAGTTTGCATCTGGGATTAGTGAATTGTCACAAAGGTAAAAAAAAAAAAAACAGAATTAGGTGCTGCTAGTCAAGATAAGAAATTGTATACTCTAACAAAATATGAATCATATCCACCAATGAAAAAGAACCCAAAATTGCAACATGGAAGATGACATAAGCAAAATAAGAAAATAATAAAGTATGAAACCATTAAGTAGCTCATCATCACCCATTGTCAAGATTCTAAGAACATATACAGGCAACAGGAACTCTTGTATGTTGTTCCTCATCCACAACAAATTGTCAGAGTGGGTTTGTCAAGATTCTAAGAACATATATAAGCAACAGGGAACTCTTGTATGTTGTACCTCATCCACAACAAATTGTCAGAGTGGGTTTTTAGCGGTCAAACAAAAATAGAATTTTAGAAGTGGCATGTGAAAGAAAAGGAGCATCTAAGTTGACGCAGATAAATAAATCTTCCTTGAGATTCTGGAACGAGAAGCTACAAAATTGAGTCGAAAGGGTTCAGACTTAGTAGGACTAAGACCGAGTACATGAGGTGCGATTTTAGCGCGACTAGGCATGAGGAGGGAGACGTTAGCCTCGATGGGCAAGTGGTGGCCAAGAAGGATACTTTTCGGTATTTAGGGTCGATGCTACAAAAGGACGGAGACATTGATGAAGATGTTAGGCATAGAATTTCAGCCGGCTGGTTGAAATGGCGTCAAGCTTCTGGCGTCCTCTGTGACAAAAGGGTGCCTCAGAAGCTGAAAGGTAAGTTCTATAGGACGGCGATTCGTCCGGCGATGTTATACGGTGCTGAGTGTTGGCCTACAAAAAGGCGACATGTCCAGCAATTGAGTGTAGCAGAGATGCGTATGTTGCGTTGGTGTTGTGGGCACACAAGGAGGGATAGAGTCCGGAACGACGATATTCGAGATAGGGTTGAGGTGGCACCAATTGAGGAGAAATTGATTCAACATCGGTTGAGATGGTTTGGACATATCCAACGGAGGCCTCCTGAGGCGCCGGTGCGTAGTGGAGTTCTAAAGCGGGCCGATAATGTAAAGAGTGGTAGAGGTCGACCTAAACTAACTTGGGACGAGTCCGTTAAGAGAGATCTTAAGGAGTGGAATATCTCTAAGGATTTAGCTATGGATAGGAGCGCTTGGAGATTGGCAATCAACGTGCCGGAACCGTGACCTCTTTTGTCTCCCTTTATGTCCTTTTTTGTGTCTCTCTGTTTCTCGTCTCTTTTGGGTTTCATCTCTAGCCTACCCCAACTTGCTTGGGACAAAAGGCTATGTTGTTGTTGTTGTTGTTGTTGTGTTTGATTGCAGCCATATTTCTCATCTAATTTCTGGCTGCTACAAACTTTATACACATTTCCAGTCGTACAACACATAGATTTGCTCACTTCCACTCGAAGACAAGTTTTTTACTTGTAAATTGTTTCTTATGATTGTACCAAAAAATTCTTCCAACACAATTTGAAGCAATTATCCTCAACCATTTTTTTATATCATTGCATAAAATTGTTCCTTATCATTGTACCCAAAAAAAATCCTCCAGCAGATTTTGAAATAATTATCCTGTAGCAAACTTTTGACATACAAGTTAAAATAGACAACACATACTGTCTGCAATATCTAAAACGAGGATTTCATGCAATTCTAGAAGATTGTTCCAGTGTAGAAACAAATCCTCCACCTAACAAGAATTACAACAAGAATGCTTCCAGCACTTGATTTGAATGATTGCTTGTGCAGTAATGCATTACTTCAACCACAAATATTAGCTCCATCTAGGTATGTCCTAAGTTAAGCTTTTTTTTAACTTTGACAATCAACATACAAAATTTTACTCCTACCTATTCAAGAGAAAAAATTATATAGACTTCATCATGGAAACTAACTTTATTTTTATACATAACTGTTTCCATTTAAAGTAATATATTTTTATGGATTCTTGTTAAAGTTTTAAAATTTGACTTAGGACAAACCTAGATTCACTTATATTTGTGATTAGAAAAGGTATATATGAAATAAAAATAGTGAAAGAAATAACTACCAGGCCTTTCAGGGTTTAGGTTGCTCCGGCGGAGGGAAGTCTTTTGATCAATTATCTTTTTATGTTCTTCAAGGCGGGCCTCCTGCATATATAGAGTAAAAGAATGTCAGGATTAGTGAGCAGGATCCTGTTGTTTATGACACTTGAATTCCATACCCAGACAACTAATGGAAACAGGTATTTATAGGTAACACAAGTTTAAAATTACAAAGGTAAATCCACTCAAGCCACATTCAAGGGTCCAGTTTTAAAAAGTTGCCTTAAGATAGGATACTAGAAACTGACAGACAGAAAGAAATTTTCATTTGTGGAGTGCTTTCATAGACACACGCTCTGACCAGAATAGTTTGTTGATGGAGATAGGTCCAAGATTTGTCTTTGCCCAAGTGGACAGATAACTGCTACTGGTGACATTTGGTTGGTTAGCTCCATGACTAGAATTCAGAGTATGCAATGGTTACCGGTGTCAATATAGTGCTCTGTCCCACACCCCTCTCATCATTCAAACACTCTATGCCATAAAATATAAGTTAAACAGCTGCATATAGTTAGGTCAAAGTTGGGGGGTAATAATCAAAGTTTATCAGTGTTCCCAACTGAATCCACAACACTTTATTATGGCAGGCCTATCAAATGCCCAACCGATTCTAGGCATAGCAAATAAAATCCCAATCCTCTTCCTAACTAATTTTTTGCCCTATCAGTGCCAGGATCTGCCAATGAAATAAGATAAGAGGGGACTAATTTATCAGTATCATTAGGTGGACAAATTACAAGGCAGAACGATAGGATAACCATCAACAGTAAAATTGTGAGTTATCAACAACAATAAACATCATTTATCCATGAAATATTTAATAAAGGAGTAGAGGTCTCAATTTACTTCATCATCCTGTTTGCTTTGGCGCACATCATCTTCTTGCTTGGTATCAGTTCGGTTCTCACTCTGAGCATTGTCCATTTTGTTCTTCAGAGCGAAAACCCAGAACTATCCAACGTGATATGCACAACCAAAATAACCTTAGTACCTGTTAATGGGAAATAATATGCCACGATCACTACAAATAAGAGGCGGAGCCAATAAAGGACATGTGTGTACACATGTATACCCTATAATTTTTGCAAAAGAAAAAAAATCGAATTTAATAGGCACAATACACATGTATATATGCTTGTAAGTTATAATTAGAACAGATCCGAATGCAAATAGCCAAATAGCGTAAGTTAGGGTTTGGGTGATCGGTTTCGCACGGCAGTAAGGGGCATATAAGGGGTGGGCATACAGGGTTGCTGCTCCTCGCCGGCGAAGGGTCGGCCGTCACCCAATCTTCGTAACGAGGGAGGGAGAGAGAGGGAGCACTGTGAACTCGAGAAGAGAACACAGGGGTGAACAGGGAGCACACTTGAACTCGAGAAGAGAACGCAGGGGTGAACACAGTCGAGTCTGTTTGGGCGATTGGCAAGCTCCTGTAGAAATTTGGATGGGCAAGAATCGTACCGTTTAGGATTAGGATCCGCGACCGCGTCTGCTCGAACTAATCGTACCGCCTCCTCCGGCGAGTCGCGGGTTGGGACGGCCGAGGGTGCGAGGAGAGCTCGGCGGCGACGCTGGGAGGGTGACAGCCGCCGGCGCGAGGAGAGGGAGCTCGGCGGCGGCGCTGGGAGGGGGACGGCTGCCGGCGCGAGGGGGGGAGCGGGGTGGCGACCACGGTGAAGCGAGGGGCGGCGACGACGAGGCGGGCAGCTGTGGGGCCGGCGTGCGTCAGGCGGGGTAGGGGGAGGTTGAAGAATCGAGGGAGATTTCTCCCACAAGCCACAGCTCCCGGAGATCCGACTCGAGTCCGCTTCAGCGAGGGGACAGGACCAGCATGTGGAATTTTTTTTATTTTTTTAGTATGTTTTTATGTAAAAATAAACTGATTTTTGTAAATTTTCAACGTAATGTCTGTGTAATTTTTACATATTTTCTGTGAATTTTTTTGTTTTAAAGGGACCTCAGGTGTCATGTGAAACATTGGAAGTAATTGTCTGTACTAAAATCGTGACGAGGGATCAGAGTTTTTTTTCACTGGCCTAGGCAAAAGCTAACCTAAGTAGATTATGAAAAGAGTCGCGAAAGCATGCCCCTTTGATCACCTTGATCTCTCTCTTTTTTCATGTGGCATCCTCGCACGCGGTAAAGAGGAGCGAGGACCTCCCTCCAGCCCCTTTCATCGTCACTTTGATTTCCCTCATGTGGCAGCCTCGCCGACGGTAAAGAGGAGCGCAGATCTCCCTCCGCCGCTCAAGTCTAATGGTTTTTTAGATTTTAGATTAGATTGAGTAAAGTTAGTTCCATGAGCTATCGAATATCATCGTTTTCGCGGATTGCTCATCGGATATTGGGGATAATCGAGTTCATCGTTTGCATCTATGTGTTACCAACTTGCTGGATTCTGATCTTGTGATGGAATTAGATAGAAGTCGTGATTTAGAGGTGAATATTGCTATTGGTGGGCTCTAGATATACGCTAGCCTATATCCTTTATGTCCAAAGACTTGCATGTAAATAGGGATTTAATTATGTTACCTTAATAGTAGAAATCCCTTCTCATTTGAACAAAGTAGTCCCAAAATAGGGCCTGATGTTGTTTCTTTATCCTGGTAGAGTATTGGCCAAACTGCCCAGACTTGTTGATAAAACAGTTCTGACTTTATTTTTACTAATGGACATGTTCATGTGTTGCAATCAAAATTACATTTTGCATCATATTATGTGTTCTAATACATATTGGATTCAGACTCTGTGTCGTGGTTAGACCGCTGCTATTCTTACCGGTAATGCTTCATTGCATGTGTCCATATGTACGGATGGACCAACCCGCGCTGCAGTGCGCGTGATGACCAAGAAAAAAGCAAGGCGTACAACTGTAGTTAAGCGGGTACTTGCTTGTTTTTTTGCGCGAATCAGCACATAGGAGCGAATGTGGCCACTCGCTCAGCTGGGGTGCATGCGGCATGTGGGGTCGTGCATGCGTTGTGAGCATGTGACTAGATAGAAGGTCTGACGCTCGGATTTCGTGAGAGGAGCGCAGGACCACATCTACATGCGTGTTTGTTGGTCTCATGATGCGTGACCGTAGATAGCTGAGTGTTGGCCCATTTTTTTTCGGGCACCGTGGCCGGTCTGACGCGCCGGCGTCGAGCTCTGTATGTTTCATATGCTTCAGGTGTATGTTTCATATGTTTTTATCTGGATGTTGCATTTGTTTTATTTGGATGTTGCTAAAGTAAACTGGTGTTGCATATATGTTACAATTGTTGTACACATATGTTGTAAATGTATGTTTCAAATGTTTTATCTGTTTCAAAAGTATGTTACAAGTGTTTCATCTAGATGTTACATAAGTTGCAGTGGCTATACACATATGTTGCACGAGTATGCTACAAATGTTTCACATGTTTAGTGCTTCCTGTTTCAAGTGTTTTCATTAGCAACTACAGGAAGCGCAAGCGGTCCCCGCGTCTTGCGTAGAGCCAGCAGGCATACATAGGTGCGCGCAGCAGCATGTGTAGGCGTCCGGACAGGGGCTAGCGTCCAAACGTCCGGATGCTAGCCACGCCCTATTATAACTTTATGAGCAAAGTTCATGACTTCGGGTCATAGACGAGACGATAAAATAATTAGGACTCTAACATATAATTTATCACGTACCACTACTCATAATAAAAACTAACTATGACTCTTACGCTCCGGAAGGTGGTGAGAGAGCGATGATGGATGAAAAAATTGGAGAATTTTTTTCTCTTTTAAGTAATACAGAGTATAGCTATACATATAGACTAACAAATATGTTTATGCATTGCAATGGTACACACAATCTGTTGCGATAGGGAGTTAGGTATAGTTTTTGTTGGATCTAATTGGGCTTGCCCTGTCTTAAATCAAATAAATTTCAACAACCATAAAAATGTTAGTGCAATAAAGGATTAATCATGTATGGTAAGTTGACATGAGTGGCGTGGCGTCAATGAAACTTTACAGTTTCAAAACTCAAAAAATCATGGAGGGCGAGGGCGAGTGATCTCGAACCGAATGACAGAATAGGAGTGAGGAGGCAGACAGATTGACGCGGCAGAGAGTGAAAGACGAAACAAGAAAGTTTCATTCTTTAATATTATTGTTATATATAAATATAGATATAAAACATCCTTATTAGAATTAGTGCTTCTCCCATCTCGAAAAATGTCATTCTCATTTTTCAGAGGAGTCAATGAGCTTAAGATTATCTAAATATATACAAAAATACTAATATTTATATATAGACAACTCATGGAATACTTTCTCACAATAAACCTATTTAAAGATATAAATATTGATATCTGCATAAAAAACATAACTAAATTTAGGATATATTTTTGCGAAAATATCTTAAATTTAATTATGTTTTTTTACAAAAAAAAACTTAAATTTAATTATATTTTAAAATTTAAGATAGTTTGATTTAGTCTAAATCTAAAATGATATTTTTTGAGACTAAGGGAGATCTTTTTTAAATGGAGGGCTCGGAGCCATATATTTTTGCAGAATGTGTATTGTGGAAAGGGTAATGCAGTATGCGAAACTGCTGGTACAGAATTTTAACAAAGTTTTTGTTTGGATACATGTGTATCTGTTTCAATCCACATGTGTTAGAGTGGATGGGAATGGAACTCAGTTTAATTTCACTCCAATCCACTTTAACACACGTGGATTAAGATAAATACATGTTCATCCAAACAAGGCCAAAAATCTTGTATATTTCCAGTTTTTCCAGCTGGAAAACTCCCATTGTCTTGCATCCGTATATACCGAATTAGTAGTGTATCCTCGTACCTACCTTTTTCTCCGTGGAGTATTTGCTAGCACCATACGGTATACCGTAGCATAAGCGCGCGCTGCCCATTTTTACCAGCACAATAATTCTTGCTGCGTGGCCCACTGCCCCTGCACTTACGTGACGGATGCGCGTACAGAGACATGAATAGTCTAACATCAAGAGGACAAGATTTCATGCCGTACATACTGCACATTACTCCTTCCATCTCAAAAGGAACGTTAGTGTTCGGTTAAGCCGCTGCTGCTGTTGAAACAGTGCCTTACTGAAAGACAAAACGGCCGATCTAGTGGTATTTTTATGCCTATTCAAGATTACTGTAGTTCATTTTTTGGCGGCTGTGGGATGGACGACCTCCTATATATAAGTAGTAGGGTAGGATGGGTGGTACCGCTCGGATAGCGGCCAAGCATATTACTACTGGGAACGCCCTCTTTGCCGACAGCTTGACGCTGTCGGCGAAGGCCTTAATCCTGTCGGCAAATGTTTTGCCGACAGGGTTTCTCTTATCCTGTCGGCAAAGCCCTGTCGGTAAAGTTGTTGTCGGCAAAGGTCTCTTTCCCGACAGGCATGTTTGGTCTGTCGGCGTTGCTTCGCCGACAGCCACGTGTTCAGTCGGCGAAGGAAACTGACGGCGCAGTTTCCTTCGCCGACAGCCACCTGTAGGCTGTCGGCAAAGGCTTCGCCGACAGCCTCTGTTACTGTCGGCAAAGGCTTTGCTGACACTACTCCTGGGTTGTCGGGAAAGGCTTTGCCGACAGTACCTGCCGGGGCTGTCGGCAAAGCCTATGGCAGATGTTGTCGGCAAAGAAAGGCTGTCGGCAAAGCTGGCATTCTCGCTGGGAAAATGCCCAGCTTTGCCGACAGCATTGGCCTATGCTGTCGGCAAAGTGGGCAATATATATTTTTTTTCTTTTGTTTTTGTTGTTTTCTTGCATTTAAACCACATTTATCGCATATATATACCACAGAACCATATTTATTCACAACAATATAGCAAATGAACCACATTTGTGCATCGAATTCGGTCTCAACGTGAATCCACACATCAACGCCGTCAAATCCATCGATACATGTCTAGAATACACATAACGTCGCGAAACGAGTATATACATGTCCAACATACACATAGGATGTCCAAAAGTTCATCAGTACTGGTCCAGGGGTCTAACAATCATTGCTACTAGTCCAGAAGAGGGAGGCAAAGGTACCTAGCTCGTGGTGCCGTCCCCAGGAGTCTCAGAGCCCCCACCTTGGTCCGACGGAGACCACCCTGGCTGCGGCTGAGTCCACCCTGGCTGCAGCTGTGTCCACCCTGACTGCGGCGTCGCCTCGTACTGCCAGTAGGGCGGCCGAGGCCCCTGCTGCGTCGGCGCCTGCGGCCACGAGGAGTAGCCCTGCAACTGTGGAGGAGGAGGCCACACGTACTGCTGCATGGGGTACGTCGGGTGCGCTGGCCAGGTGTGCTGTGGAGAAGGACCCAGTGGAGGGCTAGCACCTGGAGTCGGGTTCGAACCCGCCGACGGAGCCTGCACAAAGGCCAAGTGATGTAATTAGTACCTGCAGGATGGTCGCACAAACTAAAGCAACAGGCAATATACTCACCGGACCAGGTACAGGAGCAGGCACTGGGAGTGGTGGTTCGGCGAAGAGCGAGGGAGGAAGCTCCTGCGTGCCCGGGAGCTGGGACCGGACGAAGCCGACTAGGTCCGCCAACTGACGCTGGTAGAACTGCGTCACTACCGCCAGCTGCTGCTGGTGGGCCGTGTTCTGGGCCTCCTGGTGGGCCTGCAGCTGTTGGAACCTGGCCTGCAATATTACACCCGCATGGTTGATGGTATGTGAAGCCAAGGTGGATCGTGTGTGAAACGAGTGAACGACGAATGAAACCGCACTTACCTCCATCTGCGTCAACATCTAGGCGGTGCTCGGCCGTCGGGGCGCTATGGGGATGTCGGAGGAGCTACTGGACCCGGCCCGTCGAATCTCCCTCAGCGTGGGAGTAGTGGTCGGGTCGATGGCGCTGTTGGCCATCCAGTAGGAGCCATGCTGCTTCCCTCCTCCCAACCTCATCACGAGCTCCGTGTCCAGGGGCTCTTGAGTGGGGTCCTTGTCCTCCCCATGGCACCGGCGAAACGCGGCGATGTACTCGGCGAGCTTGGGCTGGACGTTCGTGTTGGTGTACACGTCCGGCCCGTCCTTCGGGTCATACCTGTTGTCCGGATCCGTCGCTTTGCCCTTGTGAGAAAGGGCGTACCCCACCACCTCGTTGATCTCCTCCCCACCATGCGCCCCCGACTGCGAGGAAAACACAAACATGGTTACAGGTAAATAGATTGAGCGCTACAATAAATAGATCAACAGAAGCATACCCATGCGTCCATGAACTGCGGGAGGGACCGGTTCCCTTGGTGGTGTGCTACCCCTGCATTGTTCAAGCGGCGCCCTCGACGCTCGTTTTTCTCCTGGTAGCACGCGTTCGATCTCCAGTAGCACACAATGGCCTCCCAGCATGCCGGGTCCTTGTCGCACCACGCCGGCATCCACTAAGAAACATCAAGTATTTGACATGTCAGAAGATGAATTGAATGTTTCACGGAAGGAATGAGAATGAATGTTTCCAACTTAATTACCCGCAAGTACTCCTCCTCGGTGAGGTCGGTCTCCCTCTGGAGGATTATCTCCTGCTTGACTCGATCCTTCTTGATCACCTCGCCAAGCACGTTGGCGTAGTGGCTGATGACGCACTGGATGCGCGCCTCATGGTAGATGTCCTTGAGACGTCCGTGGCAGACGTTCTCCTGCACTATCGCTGCATTCTCCTCTTTCCTATCCGCGCACTTGAAGAACTCCTGCACGCAGACATCATGTATCATTTCATTGTTTCAGGAACGTCCAACGAATGTGTAGTATTGAGAAATGTGTTGCGATGAAAACACTCACCCAAAACTCCCTCTTGATCTTCTCTGCAAGGCTCCCGCCTTCGGGGACGGTGACCAGGTAGAAGTGGTCCCACTTCATGGGCAGCTTTCGCTCACCCTTGATGGTGACCAAGCCAGGGTAGTACTCCCTAATCAGCAGGCCCTGGATGCCATTGACATGGCGTGAACCGCGCGCCCCGTTCGGAAACTTCCAGCTCCTGCACGAGTCATTAACAACAATTGTTAGTCTGCAGTTCAGTTTTCAACATGCCATATGAACAAGTAGTGAAAACGACAATGGTTACTTACGTCTTGGCGACGGGTGTGATCACCGTGCGCTGGTGGGGTAGCGGCCGTCGGGCAGGGAGCGTCGAGGGCCCGCGCTGGTAGGGCTTCCTCATACCTGAGGAAGGCCCCCCGTCGTCGTGGCCCCCGTCGTCATCGTCGTCGTCGTCGTCGTCGCCGCCGCTGCCGCTGCCACCGTCCCCGGTCATCGACATCGTCGTCAACGTCTCGAACTCCAGCCTCCTCGTCGACCGGAGACGCTCGCTGGAGGGCTCCTCCCTACCGGCCGGCTCCTCCACGTCCTACTCCTCCCGGTGGCCGGCGCCGGGAACGCCGTAGAGCGAGCGGCAGCTCCGTTTTGGCCTTCCGCCTGGCATTTTGTCGAGTGCCTGCAATGACAAAGATGATTAAAACAGTTAGTATAAATAAATGACAAGTAGTTGTAAATAAAGAAACATAATTGCAAGGTGATAATAATAAAAATATAGTATTACGTGGAGGCGACATTATCTCCGCGTATGGCAATACGACCGGTGCGACGTCGTCACCACTTTCCTCGTCATCACTATCAATATTGTCGAGCTCTCGATCGTCCTCATCATCTCCATCGCCATCGTCATCGTCATCGTCCAAAACAACTCCATCGCGCTTCCTCTGCCATCGCTCAAGGAGTTGTAAGTCCTTAGCATCCAGCACGTCATCACCCTCATCCTCATCGATGTCGTTGTCTTCTTCCATGCTCATTAGCGCAGAAATGTCTATCTCAAAACTCCCTTCTAGCCCCTCAGGTTGATAGAACTCATCTGTCGTTGGGTCAAAGTTGTAATCTTCATCGTTTGGGACAGGCGCTTTACTGCGCGGTGATACCATGTGCACAAGGCTCCAACCCGCAAGCCTTGGGTCTTTTTGGCACGCCCATGGGAGGTAATAAACTTGCGTGGCGTCTCGGTTAGCCACAATATAGACATCGTCTCCATTATATTTGGAATTCTGTCGAATTTCAGTTAGCCCAATCTTAAGGTCTTCTCTCGTGACATCAGGATCGAACCAATGGCATTTGAATACCACTGGCTTCAAAGAACTGCCACCCTTGAATTGGAGCTCGTATATCTCTTCGACTATGCCATAATAGTCCTTGGTATCATTGCCGGGCGTACGAACTCCACTGCACGTGGTTTTTTGTTGGGGCTGGCTCTCCTCGTAGCTTCTAGTGCGAAAGCGATAGCCATTCACATCATAAACGGTGAATGACTTGACCTTACGGTTGAAGCCAAGGCCCACCTCTCTCAATTCATCACTCATTTCCAGATCTGTCGCGGCCTGCAGGGTTAGGCCGGTTCGATCGTTAAATTACTCGCTCCTAGGAGCAAAGTGGAATCGCAAAGTCGGAACGAGGTTACTTGGATGGTACCTTTGAACAGAACTAGGAAACGAAGTTGGGCTTGCCATGTCTAAGAAGATGGTCCTCTTGTTGCGAGGTAGGATCAGTATTGCCGCTCCAGTGAGTATTAATAAATTCCCTGAAAAATAAGAGACAGGGGGGTCGAATCGATAGGTGGAGGATATAGTGACGGTGTATAAAACAAGGAGACTGAGAACTTACTTCTGATAATCCATGCACTCATCAAGGTTCAACAACAAGTACATCATGATAGTGCTCCACTCCTCATGGGTCAAGTCCTTGTTGGCACCTGCGCTTCCTTTTCTGAGATCCCCTTTGAAAAGGCTGAGGTTCGATGAGTTCTCCTCGACGTTGTAACGAGGGGTTGGATCTTGCGGTCTGCGAAGTGCCTCGGTATAGTATGCATGTGTGAATGTCGACACCTCCTCCAGAACGAATGCCTCCGCCACGGAAGCCTCAATTTTGGCTTTATTTCTACACTTTTTCCGAAGAAGCTTTAGACACCTCTCGATTGGATAGCACCAACGGGCCTGCACGGGACCCCCGAGCCGTGCCTCGCGAGGTAGGTGCAAAATCAGATGCTGGATCGATAGGAAGAAGCCGGGTGGAAATATCATCTCCAACTTGCAGAGCAACAGAGGTGCAATCTTCTCCAGTTCAAGACAAACGTCCCGAGATAACTGCTTGGCACAAAGCTGGCGGAAGAAAAAGCTCAACTCTGCCAGGACGCGCCACACTGGCTCGGGGAGGTATCCCCGGGTCATCGCGGGAAGGATCTGCTGAATCCATATGTGGAAGTCGTGACTCTTCATCCCTAACACTTTCACAGTGTCCACGTTCACTCCTCTACTCTTCATCCCTAACACTTTCATAGTGATCACAAGTGGAGATGTCTGGGTTTTGAGCATCCGACGTCGCAGCTTACTCCAAACTTTCTCAAATTTTTATCGTAGCCTCCACATGCGATAACAAGACACCCCGACAAGTTTCGTGATTTTCCGACTTCGTTTGGATTTTATATAATTAAAAAACACTTCTACTACTCCTGAATGGTCGTGTTACGTGGACATGGACTTCGAACTTTTGGGTGAGTTTATGGACACCGCCTCAAAACACACTCTCCAACATGAATATCATTTTTTGAATGGCTACGTTTCATTATTTCATGCACCTGCAGTTCAATTTTGGATTATGCGAGAAAATTCAAGTAAATAAAATAAATTAACAAAATATAGCAAAATGTTATAAAAAGGGCCCAAATTAGAACATATGCTTGTAAACAATATAATTAGGCCATATAAAAAGTTTGAAGTCAAAATTCAAAAAAAATGCAAACTCTTTGCCGACAGCATAAAGACGTGCTGTCGGCGAAGTTAACGGCGTCTGTCCACCGTTTTCCCAGCCAGTTCTTTGCCGACAGGATTTCTTTGCCGACAACAACACTGTTGGCAAAGATATCCTTTACCGACAGTGTTTCTTCACCGACAGCAGGGAGCCTATGGGCTGTCGGCAAAGAATTCTTTGTGTCGGCAAAGACTTCCTTCGCCGACAGCCCTGAGGCTGGCTGTCGGCAAAATGTGGGGCTGTCGGCGAAGTTCCTTTCTCCCGTAGTGCATGTTTAATCCAGGAACTAAAGTAGATATCATCGGATGTTTAGATATTAATAATAATAAAACTAATTACAAAAGCTCTGAATAATTCGCGAGATGAATCTATTAAGCCTAATTAATCCACTATTAGCACATGTTTACAATAGCATCACATTGTCAAATCATAGACTAATTAGGCTTAATAGATTCATCTCGTAAATTAGTCTCAACTTGTGCAATTAGTTTTGTAATTAGTCTATATTTAGTACTCCAAATTAATATCCAACCTCCGATGTGACAGAGACTCGACTTTAGGAGGTGAGAACCAAACACCCCGTGCGAACACATCCAAATCTTAAGAGGAGTCAAACCATTTCAAATTTAACTAGATTTATTACATACAATATTATCAATATTTATTATATCTTCAAATATATTTATTATAAAAATATATTTTATAATTAATCTAATATATACTTATTGTGTATCATAAATATTAGTAGTATATATATTTGATTAAACTTAAGGTTGTTTGGCTTAAAAACGAAGTTTAATTTTTTAGGGAGGGAGTACATCTCAGCAGCAGCATATATAGGGTTAGCAAAAGGAGTTTTTCCTGTTTATAAAGTGGATAAAAGTTTTGGCTTCTGTCGCTTCATGAGAGAAGGAGAGGCACCAGACTAAAATTATTAACTTCAGTAGAAGTTCATGATTATATAATTATATTCTTCTAATGGTAAAATGGATGACTATCGATTAGCCGCAAAAAAAACTTCGTAGCACTTTACTCGAAGCTTAATTTGGCACACAATGCTTTATTTGCTCTCTGCATTTCATTTGCGTGCTGCAACAAAGCTCCCACCAGAACTAGTACATCCTTCTTAATAAAATCCTATTAAAATGTGTTTTTTTTGCTGACGTTTGCTAAAAACCAAATCATTCCTTATGAGCCCAGTTTGTCAGATTGCCCAACAAAGAAATACAACACTTTATCAATAACAGTCTATTATATTTATTCATATTGAAATTTGACCAATGGCTAAATAAATAATATGTAATTCCAAGGTTGTTAAATACCGAACACAATGTGAACTGTAAAGCAAAGGAAACAAGCATAATGCCATTCAAAGAACAAATTCAGGGTATTTCATTCGTTCTTCAAAAGCAAGGGACTTTGCTACTGATCCAATTTCTCCCGGCTAAATTACCTTTGATGAGAAAGCACCCCCTTTTTTAAAGTACAACATGAAAAATCTTAAGCTCTATTTAGATCATCGAGTTAACCATTAGTTGTGTTAGCTAGAGAAACCAACAAACAACTAATTTTTAGCTGGGTAGTAAGTGACACTAGCTGACCTCTTATCTAAGAATACAAACGGGTTGGTAGCTAAATTTTAGCAGCTAGCTGAATGGAATATAATTAAGTCTTAGGGCCTATTTGGCACTACTCTGCTCCATTTTTAGCTTCGCTCACAACTACACTATTTAAATAGCTACAACTCTACAAACTCTGTTAGAAAAAAGGTAGAGTTGAAGGTCAATTCTAGTTGTTTTGTGAAGCACATAAAAAGGTAATTGAAACTTTAGATTTTTATATGGAGTTATTCCACGGTGGAGAGGGTAGAGTTTGATTTTGGTGGAGTGGAACAATCCTAAATAAGGCCTTAATTTAAGAGGAATCTTTTGAGACCACATATTTCCTGCAATTGTAAGGGAGTTAGAGGCCGAGGGCACTAGAAAGACACTGTCAACCACATCACATAGTTAAGGCAAGTGCACCGTCAAATTGTCACCATCTTTGATCAACCAATTCCCTAGAACCAGACCAAACCAAAACAACTGCAGAAAGCCCATACACAACCGAAGAACAGACGCTTGCACCGAACTGCAAAATCCAACAAGGCTGGAAAAATGAAAGTGTAAACACACACGGAGACCAGCCTTGGTAGGCTGGCTCCAACACAAGAAAACGTAACCACACGGCTATATCGAGCACTTGGATTACAGACACCGACGCCGACTGCCCCTACGACGTTCGTTTCCCGCGCCTGCCATCCCAAGAGCCCTACAAAAAGCCGAAGCCGCACGACGCGCGCGCCGGCCCGCCGCGCCGCGCTCTCGCTCCGTGGACATCCGGTGCTCATCTGAGCACGCGGCTGAAGACGCGCGACACGTCCGACGCGCGGACGGGCTTCACCAGGAAATCCTCTGCTCCTTCCTCCAGGCATCTGATTAGATCAGCCACGGGGGCAAGGCATGGGTTAGACACTTAGATGTAGGTACGGGTGCTGCGGCTACATCTTGTAATCTTTGCTATGATGAGGATTGCTTATTACCTGCTGATTCTGGTGGAGACGTTCTCTGAGGACATGATCACCACTGGGATCTGCTTCAGCTTGGATGACTCCTGCATGCATGCATGGATTCATCAGTTAGCGATGTGAAAAGGCTCAGATTTTACATTGCAGAGTGGACTATAGTCTTCAGATTATTACCTTGACCTTCTTGAGCAGCTCGTATCCCGTCATCTCTGGCATCCAGTAATCAGTGATTATCATACTCACGTTCGGCTCCTGTATATGTTACACCCGAAAACAAGGGTGAGAGGCGTAAATCCCCGTGTAAAAGAACGCCAAATCAAAATGAAAGACAGACAATTAGTAAAAAAAGCACAATTATATGGCGTACCGTGCCTAACAGTTCCAGGGCCCTCTTCCCACTTTCCACCGCCGTCACTGCGCGAACACAAGACCAAAACAACTTGAATGAAAAATTTGAAATCAAGCAGTGGAGTACTGAAACCACAAGAGCTTGCAATGCAACAGTGTCGCACGCAACACACACCACGAAACCGGGAGCTCCGGAGGATGGCAGCGATGATGGCGCGGTCGACGGAGCTGTCATCCACCGCGAGGACGTGCGGTGTCGCCCCCACGCCCCCCACCCCTCCGGCGGCCACCGCTGCTCCACCGACGCTGGCCATCTCAAGCTCGGTACCGCTCACACTGCGAATAGCGGCGCGTGAGAAGAGCGATCGATCAGCGCAAGACCCCTGTCGACGCCGCCGCCACCGTCTTACTGCCCAGCCATGGGCCGGCACCGCGCGCTTTATATACACGCGGGGGGGGGGGGGGGGGGGGGGGGGGGGGGGGGGGGGGGTGGCGGGTGCTTCTTGCCTGTTACGGAAGGTGGAACGGAAGCGATCGGTCAGGAGATCCCAGTGCGGCTGTGCGGCGAGTGAATCCGCGAGATCTCGATACGGTGCCGATGAGCTTTTGATACGGGGCGATGCACACGTGCCTCGCGTTCGTGCAGCGGGGACAGCGAGCGAGTAACGCCGAGGATCTTTTCTTGAATTCTTGCTGCGAACGGGAGGGGCACGGCGCACAGGAGACGCAGGTATTTACTCCCCGCCTGGCACCGCCCAGGACAGGAGATCTCGTCTCCTTTTCCGTATCGAAGGATCTCCTCTCTTAAATGAGCACCTGCAACTGGGATGTGCTTGGATCGCTCGGATATCTCTGCAGACTCCGTGATCCATATTTGTCTGCCATCTGATCTGATCAACGATTCAGCTGGCGAGATTATTACTAGCTTCGCATTACGATTTTACAGCTCTGTGATCTATATATTTGCAGTGCATGTGCTACCATAACTCGTTTTATTTCATTCAGCACGCAGTAGTTTTTTTGGCAGTGGATTTGTCGTCCTCGTAGAGCTCATGAAGATCACAGGCCCGTGACCAGGAAAGCAAGGCCACGCCAGCTCGTCGATTTGACAAAACCGGCGGCGTATACTGCAGCTGTTCGCTGCCACTGACGTTTGCTATGGGGTGGGCACAGATTTTCTCGAGAGATTGTTAAGAGCGGCCGTGTGACGGCCAAGGACGGAGTCGGAGAAGAAAGTGCTTGGCATCTATAAAATTTCTTTATTATTATATGTCTTTATTCTCTTTTTCATTCCTCCTCACATATGTCTCTATTGAAATCCACTACTGCCTATGCTTCCGTGTCTAGTTTGGTGTTTGCATGGAGCAAGCTCTCTTCTCTCTCCTCCATTCTCTCTTCCGGGTCAGCAAAAATATTAATTAGTTTGGTTATAAATCAATTGTTGTCCTTACTCTTACTCGCCACCCTAAAGCTGCTATCGTCGTAGAGCGATCTTTACATGAGCGCAACCCAAACGATTGGGTTCGTGCAGAATCCGCCGAGCAAGTACAGGCGCAATGGAACACCCGGGGGCCGAGCTCAGGAGTCAAATTCCTGTACACAAACAACGTGCTTGCCTTGAAAAAAAAGTCACGGTCCTCTGTCTACGCCCTATGCAATAAGGTTCATGGGCCGGCCCAGGTACGACCAGATTTGCTCTTGTCTAATCAGCATAAAATAGTATCGTGTCAGTGTGTCACACTGAATTATATCAAAGAAATTTTAAGTGCGATCACGATGGTTTAGTTCAGGATCCATCTTTGATGTGGAGCTATATATTGATCTGACAGTACTAATTGTCACGGATCTATGTTGTATTGAATTATATACCTAACAAAATTTAGACATGTGTATACGTATGTTTGCATAAAGTGAGGTGGGTCCATCTATTTATGGAAACTTAGAGCATCTCCAAGTATTTTATGTTTGCAGAAAGCGTAGTTAGTTACTAGAGGATAACTTGCTATGATCCGGTTTGAGCTTTTTGTTTCCCTACAAGGCATCTAGGCCTGCCCTTTACCGTCTTAGCTCTGTTTCTATCTATCTGCCTGGAATATCTCTGTATTTTCCGTTACAATGCTAATGGAAATGGGGTTGCCTCGTGTTAAAAAAAAACCTCCAAGAATTTTCAAAATCCACTCTCAATCTTTATTTTTTGGCGAGATTGAAAAAAACTGTTGTCCAATAACTTGCTATCTCAACTCTCAATCTTTCCACACTTAGGAAAACCGACTCAATCGTGCATAAATATAGGTGCACGTATCAATCAGGCAATCTAGAGGTGGAAGAACATAGGGAAGAATAATGAGTATGATATAATTTCTAATGCAAATGTACAAGAGAGAACGAAAGTCTAAAAGAGGTTAGGGGGATTTGAAAATAGTTCGATATTTCTAATGCAAAATTGTCTTCTATATTTTAGGAGCGAGATTTTATAAATTGTTGGAAGAAGCCAACAAATATGCTCCCAATTTTTCTAGTCACTTGGGAAACACTCATTGATTTACCATTTATTTTTTGGGAAACTATTGGAGATGCCCTTACATATATATATATATTTTATGCAAATCCGTGAGTTCTACTAATTGATAAGCTTGGATTGGGGTGGGTTGAAATAATAAAATTATGGGGTGGGTGAGTTGGTTAAAAGAGCTAATTTGACATTGGTTGGGTTGAATAAATAATGGGGTTTATAGCAAGCCAGGTAGTAGAGCCTACTATAGTGTATAATATTTTTGGAGGAGGGGTCGCTGGCACAGGCTCTGTTTGGAGGCTCTTATTTGATCGGCTACTAACGGAGGAAGCTTTTTTGAAAAAGTAAATTGCATCCGGAGTATAAGAAGTGACTTGTGCGTGGATGCAAATTACCCCAACAACTTTTAATATGCTCTATCATGTGCAAG
The DNA here is from genome assembly GCA_038087645.1 of Saccharum hybrid cultivar R570. Taxonomy (NCBI): domain Eukaryota; kingdom Viridiplantae; phylum Streptophyta; class Magnoliopsida; order Poales; family Poaceae; genus Saccharum; species Saccharum hybrid cultivar. Next base: position 9,330,031 of record JAQSUU010000198.1, read on the forward strand.
AACTTATCATCTTAGTGCATAGACGGTCCAAAAAGCCACCTCTCCGTGTACCTATCATGTTGACAGTTGAGGCTATGATCGGGCTCGTATATGCATGTACACGGCTCGTTACGCGGCTCGTATTGCAGCGAATACATCCCTGGGCTTAGGTCAGCTGGGAATGAGTCATGATTCCTAATTGTAGTTGGCTGAGGCACAAACACACCACGTCGGAGACCTAGGATTCACTCAGAGAGCATCGACAGACCTCATGAAGTGATGGATCAAACAGAGGCGGCGGTTGACCATGGAGAAAATAAAGGTGTAATAATGCTATTACATGCATGTGAAAAGAATCACAAAACATCCAAACAGGGCCTGAAGGTGCACCAACCAATCTCCCCAGTCTCACAAGGGAATTGACAAGTGTGAAGTTCAGTGTGACCTAACTACTTCATCCTTGTTACAATGAACCAGGTGAGCAGTACGTGGCAAGTGGAACTTAAATTAAAGGAGTCTTTTTGAATCATGGGCCTCACCGACGTCCTCGGCTTATATTGTTTTTGACTCTATCTTTAGTGTTCAGTAGCACACTGCATTAATCTTTGATGAAAGGTGTTACTAATGTGCTATAATAACTCCCTTCAATCATCATATAAATGATTTTCAAACAAAGTCTGGTCATCATCTCATCTTGAACCGTTAATAGCTTTTAAATAGCAGTCCAAAACAATTGAGTTGCGTCGAAATTCACCTATCTCGATGAGACCTGAAATGACATTGTATCACTCAAAAGTTTCAGATTGATTTAATTTTTTAGTATAATCTAGAGTTCAAACAAACCTACAAGAGTTCTTCCTTCAATATAAAAGTGCATACTCTTATCAAATTATTATACACTTTGCCTCCTCTTGATTTTGGCCGAAATTTGCTAAAATATTTCAAGATCCATCCATTTTGGTCAAAATAAGTGAATTCCAATCTGAATTTTTAAAGATCCATCCATTTTGGTCGTATTTGAATCCGAAAACCTTAGCTGAACTGAGCAACAAAAATTATCTCAGACAGCATGGGCGCGTGGTTATCAAACTCACTATAAAAAAGGAATTATCTCGAATTAAGTTGGTTGGTAAACTTTTTTTTGGAGGAAAGTTAATTTTTTTTTGAGTGGAGGAAAGTTAATTGGTAAACTGGATACTGAAAGAACGAAACTTTAAGAAAAATGCTGGAAGGCACGCTTTTTTCGACTTCGTGAGCCCGCCAAGAGCCCGAGACCAGCTAAGTCGGCCCATCCCATTTTACACTCCGCAGCCCACCAATTCGGTGAAATGCGATTGGGTTCAAAACCCAGCCCAACCCATCTAACCCCGACACTGCACAGCCCGCACCAGCACAGCGCCACCGCACTACGGCGTACAGGAAACCGGACAGCTATGCCCGACCGCCTCCTCTCTGGTTCTCTCCTCCTCCCTCCTCCCTCCCGCCCAGATCTCCACGAGCTTCCAGAGAGCAGCAGCAGCAGCCTCGCCTCCACGCGCCACGAGGACGGACATGGCGGCCTTCACCAAGCTCGAGGACTCCCCCATGTTCCGCAAACAGGTGGCGCCCCTCGCCCCTCGCTCCTCGCTCCTCTCCTCACGAGGGCTTCCTGATCCTGCCCCTTGGAGGCATTGTTTCGTGTTTCCTGGAATCTCGGTCGGTCCTACGTCGTCAGTTGGATTTGGGTTGATTTGGGTGTGTCGAATGGAAGGATTCGATCCGTTGTCGGAGTCTGGGCGGCTGTGACGGAGCTATGGCGGATTTGGAACATTTTGTGTGCGGGAGATCTCGGCTTGGTAGCTTGATCCAGTGTGCGTCGATCGTTTTGGATTCGAAACACAGGGATTTCTGAGCAGAGTTGACGTTTTGACGTGATGTGTATTGCTACCATTCCGTTTTTGTTACGACGAATTGGGCATGTTGGTGAGAATGAGTCAATCATCCTCCGATAGTTTGGGATTGATTTCTTTGAAGGGGTTAGAACGCTTTGATGACACCGGCCCAACTTTGAAGATCAAATTTTACTGTTGCATTGCACAACATCTTTGAATAGAAGGGGTTGATTCTATTTGAATTGAGCTCATGGATGGACCTGGTGCAAAGGGTAAAGCTTGCTTGAGCAACTTTTCAGCCTGGCTCTAGTTTTTACAATGATCTCCTGTTTATTTTTGTTTTGCTGATGACACTAGTTTCCCCATTTTGAATTGATGGCTGCATTTTTGTTGAATCACCTGCTGGAACAACAACAATCCATTTTTGTTGAATCAGCCTGCTGGATATTTTATAATGAAATTGGACTCTCTTAAAAGCATCCCTGCTATTCTGTTTCTTATAGAAATTAAACAAAAAAAAGAGGTGTAGGCATTGGGCTTAACAATTTTGCTGGGTAACTTGGCTGACTAATTTCTCTCCAGAAATCATCAATTATCTCTGTTTGTTGCCCCAAAACCATGTTTTTGAACTTCAAAACGAACCTATACATGCATTTAAATTTTTGTCCCGACTTGTTTCCAATACCTGCAGGTCAATTCTTTGGAACAACATACTGATGAACTGAAAGAACGGTGCTCAAACCTGCATAAAGGATGTAAAAGATTCATGTATGTTTCTTGATTATCTCCTGTTCCACATTTGCATACATTTGAGGCCTTCTAACTGCACATAACTTGAGGCAAATGCCATAAATGTGTACTGTCTTATTGCATAAGTTTCTGATAAGGCCCCTTCACAAAAATTCCGTTTAGTTCAAGAAATACATTCAATATTTTTTTTTCTTTACTTTGCTGTTCCAGGTTTCGTGTTTTAGTTTTTGTAATGTTCCATGAGCTAGTGCTTTTTTATTATGTTGCTAATCACCTTAGTTTCAGGGGATCACTTGATGAGGCATATGCAGGGGATCTATCGTTTGCAGATTCTCTGCAAGCATTTGGTGCCGGTCTGGATGACCCTATTAGTGTTGCCATTGGAGGTCAGCAAACCTCTAAGTCTAATGTATTCTGTCCTTCCATCCTATCTATATCTAGTAGAACAACAGCAACAACAAAGCCTTTAGTCCCAAGCAAGTCGGGGTAGGCTAGAGTTGAAACCCAACATGTGCGTTTTTTCTGTTTCCAAATTCTAGTTGTCTCACTGTCACTTTGAGTATTTTAAATATTTACGGCATATTTGTTTTAATGTCTGTAGATCAGAACAACAGAATCTTAGAATACAGAAATAGTACAGATACGTACATATCCATGCACTCGTTAATTAATCAAATTTCTCCTATTTAAAATTGTTGGAGTATAGGCCCATTAGAGGCCCATGTATGATACAATATACAGCCACCCTAAGGGTAGGCCCAAGGAATGGGGAATGAGTTTGCAACATGGTATCACGCGGCCTCTGCCCTTGCCGCCATGGCCGGCTCCTCCTTGCGCTTGGCCCCTCCTCTGCTCTCAACGCGCCGGCGCCGCGTTGCGCGCAGGGCCTCGTCGGCTCCCTACCCTACGTGATCGGCTACATCTCCTCCTCCGCCGCCGCAGTCGGGCCATCTTCCAGGCGCCGCCGCCACCATGGCCGTGGGCGCCGGGGCCGCTAGCGCGGGCGGCAAAGCCGCCGCCGCGGTTGCTGCTGCTATTGGCGCCACCACGGGCGAGCGCGCAGCCGCCAAGCGCGCCGCCGCCGCTGCCCTCCTACTGGCGTCGGGCGCGGCCGCCGCAGCCGGGCCTGGCCGGCCGCTGCCACCCACCTCCTCCCTCCACGCAGCGGGTCCCGACTCTGCCCTCGCCGACGCCCTTGTCGCTGCCCGGGCTACCGCTGTGGATAGCCAAGCACGGGTCCGTGCGGCCGCCCTCGCTTGGGAGCGCGAGCGCGATGCGGTCGATGCGCTGGCCCGCCAACTCGCCGAGACGGAGCAACTCCTCCACCTCCCTGCCTCACACGGTGTCGCGGCCACCTCCTACGGCTCGGCGAGTCGCCGCGGAGGGGGACATGTCGCGGCCAGGCCGTCGGTGCCTCCACGGGGTGAGCTTCGCTCGTTGGCGGCCATGCTCACTGGTGCTCCCCCGGGGTTTCACCCCATATCCCCGTGGTCTACACCTCCCGATACCTCGCCCGGGCTTGTCGGTTGGGACCCGGCGGCCTTGGCCTACTCCTTCAGCACCACCGCCAGCCCTTCGCCCGCAGTTCCTCCTGCCGCAGGGCTGCGATCAGCCAGTCCTGATTGGATCGCTGACTCGGGTGCCACTTTCCACACCACGCCCGATGCAAGTCTACTTTCTTCTCTCCGTCCTCCCCACCCTTCCTGTCCCTCTTCCATCATGGTCGTCAATGGCACCTGCATTCCCGTCTCCTCCGTGGGCACTGCCAGTTCCCACGGCTCCTTTCATATCTCTGATGTTCTTGTGGCTCCCGGTATGGTTCATAACCTTCTCTCTATTCGCTGTTTCACAACTGACAACTCTTGTTCGGTTGAGTTTGACCCCTCTGGCCTCACCGTGAGGGATTTGGCCTCCCGGTGTCCTCTGCTCCGTTGTAACAGCACTGGGCCTCTCTACACCCTTCGGTTTCCGGCGTCTGTTTCACCTTCTTCGCCCCCCACTTCCTCAGCCGCTTTCGCCGCCACTACTTCCTCCACCACTTGGCACCGTCGCCTCGGCCATCCTGGCCGGGATGCCTTGATGCAGCTCAGTCGTAGTTCCAACGTTCGGTGCCCTCGGGCTCACGATGAGCACTTGTGTCATGCGTGCTAGCTGGGCCATCACGTTCGCCTTCCCTTTCAGTCTTCTTCCTCACATGCCACTCGTGTGTTTGATCTTATCCATTGCGACTTGTGGACTTTTGTTCTCAGCATGTCTGGCTATAAGTACTACTTGGTGGTGGTCGATGATTTCTCCCATTACTCGTGGACTTTTCCCTTGCTTGCCAAGTTCGAGGCGTTCCCCACTCTCAGCCACTTCTTCGCTTGGGTATCCACTCAGTTCGGCCTCACCATCAAGGCTGTCCAGTGCGACAATGGCCGTGAGTTCGATAACTCAACCTCACGTGCCTTCTTCCTTTCTCACGGTGTCCAGCTGCGCATGTCTTGTCCGTATACCTCCTCTCAAAACGGCAAGGCAGAGCGCATGATCCGCACAACCAATGACACCATGCGCACCCTTCTGCTCCAGGCATCCCTACCCGCTCGCTTCTGGGCTGGGTGTCTGCACACCTCCACCTATCTCCTTAACCGTCTTCCTTCTACTGCCTGCCCAGCTCCCTCGCCTCACCACACTCTATTCGGTACCCCTCCTCGGTACGACCACCTTCGAGTCTTCGGGTGTGCGTGTTACCCTAACACCGCCGCCACCGCTCCCCATAAGCTGGCTCCCCGGTCAACCCTCTGTGTCTTTCTCGGATACTCTCCGGATTACAAGGGTTACCGATGCTTTGACCTTACCTCTTGCCTCTTGCTGTGTCCTCATCTCTCGCCATGTCGTGTTTGATGAGTCGGCATTCCCTTATTCCACCACCTCTACATCCACACCTCCCGCTGACCCTGCGGAGGCTTCCTTTTTTCCCACTGACCCGGTGATTCTGCCACCCTTCTCCCTCTACCCTGCAGGTACTGCTCTGGCGCACTCTCCTGGTGGTCCCACCTCACCCCTGCCGGCCTCGCACCAGGACTTTCCTCCAGTACCTGACACGTCCGAGGACGCCCCGGAGCTTCCACCATCGCTCCCTGTGGCTTCGCTGCCTCCCGTTGTGCCCGACGCTGCCGTTCCGATCGCGGGACCGAGCGCACCGACCCCACCTCCTCCCGGACGCTTCGGCCTCGTCTACCAGCGCCGGCGGGAGCCGGGTCCGCCCTCACCTCCTCCCGGGCGCTTCGGCATCGTCTACCAGCGGCGGCGGGAGCCGGCTCCGCCGTTGCCGCCGGCGTCGCTGCCTCCATCGCCGCCTTCGCCACCAGTGCCGTCGTCACCGGTGCGTGCTCCGCCGGCCCCGCCGCGCTCTTGCGCCGAGCCGCCGGTGTACCACCCGCCTCTTCTTCACCGGGACCCTCGTCACACTCACCCGATGGTGACGAGGCAGACGTCCCTCCCGCAGGCCCTCACCGCCGCCGCCTGCGAGACGAGATCTCTCCGGTACCCTCTTCTGTCCGCGCGGCCTTGGTGGATCCTCACTGGCGCCGCGCGATGGAAGAGGAGTACGTGACCCTCCTCGCCAACCAGACGTGGGATCTAGTGCCCCGTCTGCCGGGCTCCAACATTGTCACCGGCAAGTGGATCTGGACGCACAAGCGGCGTGCTGATGGTTCCTTGGAGCGCTACAAGGCTCGCTGGGTCCTCCGCGGCTTCACTCAGCGGCCCGACATTGACTATGATGAGACCTTCAGTCCAGTGGTGAAGCCAGCTACAGTCCGCACCGTCCTCTCACTGGCTCTCGAGCGCTCCTGGCCTGTGCATCAGTTGGATGTCAAGAATGCCTTCCTCCATGGCACTCTGACTGAGACGGTCTACTGCAGTCAGCCGGCCGGTTTCGTGGATTCTTCTCGTCCTGACTTGGTCTGCCGGCTCAACAAATCTCTCTACAGTCTCAAGCAGGCACCTCGGGCTTGGTACTCTCGGTTTGCTACCTTCCTGCAGACTTTTGGGTTCACGGAGGCCAAGTCCGACACCTCTCTGTTCATATACCACTATGGAGGTGAGACTGCTTACCTGCTCCTCTATGTGGATGACATTGTTCTCACCGCCTCCAGCGAGTCTCTGCTCCACCGCATCATTGCCTCCAGAAGGAATTTGCTATGAAGGATCTTGGGGTGCTCCACCACTTCCTCGGCGTCACTGTTGAGCCCCGACCTTCAGGCCTGTTCCTCCACCAGCGGCAGTTCACTTGTGACATTCTGGATCTAGCAGGGATGACTGACTGCAAGTCCTGCTCTACCCCGGTTGACACCCAGGGCAAGCTGTCAGAGGCTGAGGGTCCGATGCTTGGGCCAGTGGACTCTACCGCCTACCGAAGTCTTGCTGGCGTGCTCCAGTACCTCACCTTCACACGGCCGGACATCACTTATGCCGTACAACAGCTCTGCCTCTACATGCATGCTCCGCGGGAGCCCCACCTTGCTGCTATGAAGCGGCTTCTCCGGTACCTCCGTGGCACCCTCGGCTACGGGCTGCTCCTCGGCCGGTCCTCCACTGCCGAGTTGGTTGTCTACACCGACGCTGACTGGACGGGCTGCCCGGACACCCATAGGTCCACCTCCGGCTACGCTGTCTTCCTCGGCGGCAACCTTGTCTCTTGGTCGTCCAAGCGCCAGCCGGTGGTCTCACGCTCCAGTGCCGAGGCGGAGTACCGTGCCGTTGTCAACTGCGTGGCCGAGGCCGCTTGGCTCCGCCAGCTCCTGGCTGAGCTTCATCGCCCTCTCGCCAGGAGCACGCTCGTCTACTGTGACAACGTCAGCGTGGTCTACCTCTCCACCAACCCCGTGCAACACCAGAGGACCAAGCATGTGGAGATCGATCTACACTTCGTCCACGACCGTGTGGCCATCGGCGACGTCCGGGTACTTCACGTCCCGACCACCTCACAGTTTGCGGACATCTTCACCAAAGGCCTCCCTTCCTCGACCTTCTCCGAGTTTCGCTCCAGCCTCAACGTCTCTAGTGGCTAGTTGTGGCTGCGGGAGGGTCCTGTGTGTTGCACTTGTTTTCTTTCTTGCCCAGTCTTGAACTCCGTTGTGCCGGTAGTTCAGACTGCGGGGGGGTGTTGGAGTATAGGCCCATTAGAGGCCCATGTATGATACAATATACAGCCACCCTAAGGGTAGGCCTAAGGAATGGGGAATGAGTTTGCAACAAAAATTGCATAGCATGACAATTGATAGCTACAAATTTACAGTCATTTATGGTGTTTCTCTATTCAAATTGTCTCAAAACCATATTCTTTACTATGTTGCAGGGCCCGTGATGTCCAAGTTTACTACTGCTTTCAGGGAGCTTGGGACATACAAGGAACTCCTTCGTTCTCAGGTACTACTATCATACACGGTCGAAATTGGACCTATAATTTCTCCTGCATAGGTAGTGCATGTAACAAACGGAACGAAGAATTGAAAGGAAAATAGATTTACTGTTTTTCTATCTGAGTTTTCAACTCAACACCAGGGCTTGCTCCTGTGAGTCTGAGTCTGGGCATGATTTGTATTCTTTTCTTGGCATGATCTGTATTAGTTTCAGTTTACAATATTCACATCGTACCTTTTCTTACTTATGTTTTTGAATTATTTCTGGAACTTCTATACTCAATCTGCCACCTGCAGTTTCACATATTTTACCACCTATAAGGTTCTTGAATTACTTTGTAAATTTCAAAGATATTCAATGAACTGAAAGCACAAGTGATAAAATAAGGGTTGGAATTTGCAGAACCACAACAGAAAAAGTATGAGCGATGCATTTTTTATTTGTTGAAAGATATATATTTCTATGTTGCTATAAATAAAACAGATAGGAAGAAAGTGCCAAAAGGGTTCCTTGCATCCAGTAGTGGCTGCATTATCTAGAAGCAGGAATTTTGTGTTGAATATAACAATCATTTGTTCTGCGATGGAATTTTTGTTCGCCCTCGCAATACACTGCTGTACTAATCTGATGTCTCTAGATTTGGTAAATTTCTTTTGCTCAGGGCATGCTGATATATCACTTGTATAAACTGCACAAATGACTATTTCTTGCATTCTAATTATAATAAGCATTTTCCCTTCAAACAGGTTGAACACATGCTTAGTGATCGCCTGTCACAGTTCATTAATGTGGATTTAAATGGTGTGAAGGTAAACTCCCTCCTCTCCTTTCCGCCTGAAATCCGCTCAGCACAGCATACTTGTAAGTTGTAACTAATATTATTGTGTAACTGATAGGTTGTAACTGAAGTAAACAATATATTAGGTCAGGTGCTGATCTTTTCAATGGCCAAATGACTTTTATGCTTGTGGGACCAGACTTCAACCCTCTTGCTTCCGAGTTCAGACAAGGAACAGAAAACCTTAAATAGTCCTAAAATTTGTGCCTTCCATCTTGGGAAATAGGAACAATTGCCTTTCCATGTGGACAGTAATGTGGAAGGTAGATTTTAACACATTGCTTACTTGATATATGTTCTTTACTTGCTCTGTATAGGATTGTCGGCGACGTTTGGATAGGGCTGCAGTGGCTTATGATCAGGTGATGCTTTGAGTTTGACTTATCTGACTACCTTCTTTATTTTTGTTCATGCGGCATGTGTTAGATGATAAATTACTGAACAGTGTGACCTTGTTTTTCTATATCTTTAACATGTTAGTGTAATACACTGTGAATTAAGATTCTGGTGCTATTTGTTTGTCAGGCACGTGAAAAATTTGTGTCAGTGCGAAAAGGGACTAGAGCAGAAGTCGTGACAGAACTTGAGGAGGTACGTTGTGAACTTCTGACTAGCCTTTTTTTAATTTTGTTTTATTCTATTTTATGGGCTAGATGAATGTATATTTAGCTTCATGCCGCCGCTCTAATTCTAAGTTTACAGGATCTACACAATGCCAAGTCAGCTTTCGAAAGATGTCGCTTTAACTTAGTATGTACATCAACATTTTTCCACATGCAAGTATATTGTTCAGCCTTTCCGATGATCGACTTTGCTGTAAGGAATTCAGGTACATGCCCTTGCGAACATTGAAGCAAAAAAGAAGTATGAGTTCTTGGAATCAATAAGTGCAGTGATGGATGCCCATTTGAGGTATTTTAAGCAGGTATGGAGTCCTTTCTATGTGCTTAGTAATTTCTGGTCTTTTGGTTGCTTGGGTTCTGATTTGATTCTTTATGATATAGGGATATGAGCTACTGAGTCAAATGGAACCATTCATTCACCAGGTAATGTCTCATGCCACAGTGGTCTTTAAAAGAAATATTCAACCTTATCAACATGACCCAGCTAACCAGGAGTTAACAATTGCTGTGCTAAGCTTGAAGTGTTGATGCAGGTTCTAACATATGCACAACAATCAAAACAAATGGCTGTAAGTGAGCAAGATAAGCTTGCAAAGAGAATTCAGGAGTTCAGAACTGAAGAGGAAATAGCTAATGTGAGAATGGCTAGCAACGTAGACACATCTACTAGCGGTGATGGTATCCATGTTGTTGGCCTTCAGTCCTATAAAACGATTGAAGCATTAATGCAGTCAACTGCCAACGGCGAGGTATAATTATTTGTTGTGAAGCAAATTAGTAAATCTTCACCAATACCAGGATAAACTAGCTTAAAGCTTATTCATGCTGCTTCATATGATGATTGAAGAGATTCAGTGTTGATAGATATAATTTACGTGTAGTTGAGATGAGCTTTTCTAACATTGTACTAATTTGATATGCATGAGCCTTCCTATAATCAGAATCCAGGCAAGTGGTATCCATGATTACCGCCATTTTGGTTCAAAATATAGTATTTATTCTTACATCATTTCCCTTTTGTAGTTATACTGGGCTGAAGTTTTATTGTTTGGTAAATGGTAATTCATAATTCATAATTGTTTTGTGAACTTCTATTGCTTGTCCTTACTAGTCTGTTTCTTTGCCAGGTTCAAGTTATTAAACAAGGTTACCTATTTAAGCGCCCTCAAAATACACGTGGTGAATGGAAGAGGAGATTTTTTGTGCTTGACAGCCATGGAACTCTGTACTACTATGGGAATAAAGGAAAATCGGTATGCAATCTGATTATCTGAATTGGCTGGGGAACATATACAGAGCTTGGCACTCAGGTGTCAGGAGTTCTTATTCTTTGCTTGCATGAGTAGGCAAATTTGTATTTGTGATGAGCCCTGGTTTGGTTGGGGGTGATGGCATGAGGGAGTAGAGCAGGAGAGGGAGGAGGCATGCGGCCAGGGAGAGGGAGAGAGGAACAGCAGAGAGCTGGAGAGGGATTAGAGGGAGGAGATAGGAGGATGAACCTCTATTTCTTGCTTAATCAAAAGGGTACATCTTTCCCTATATTTATAGTCCCTAGTGGACTTGCATACCATGTAATCTATGGGTAGAATCCTTATAGATCTGGACTCTCCTTTCCTAAACAATCTCTATTTTCTTTTATTCTAATCCTTATCTAGTCCTATTCCTAATTCTTTTCTATTCCAGACTCCTCCAGGGGGGAGGAGGCTGACGGCTTCTCCCGAGCCGTCGCCTCCCCTGCTGCGCATGCGGCCAGGCAGCCTTGGCCCAGGCTCCGGTCGCCCAAGGCCCTCCTTTGGGCCTGGCTGCTACTACTTGCTGCAGACATGAAACTTACTAGCTAAGGAAAGTCTGCTTGGCCTGCGTGGAGAAGCTTCTTAACGGCAATGACGTGTGTGTGTGTGTGGTGGTGGTGTTGTGGTGTGTGTGTGTGTTGGGCGGTCCTTTCCTCGCAGGGCGCAGGTCCAGTTTTTTTAGGGTTGCAGTACATAATTTGCACGTCAAACTTTATGTGCAGTAGATTATTTTCAAGGGATGTGCTGGATTATTTTAAATGCAGTGTATTGTATAATTATCCTAAGATGCTAATTTGCTTATGTTGTTTTTTTCCTGTACTTTACATGTACCTGTTTCTTTTATTCTCTTGGAAGCAAGGAGTGTCATCACAACAAACAGCTGGTGAAGGAACTGGTGTTTTTGGTCGATTCAGATTCTTGAACCAAAGAGCTTCATCTCAGGGTGAAGATTCATTATCATGTCATAGAATTGATCTCAGAACTTCAACAATTAAGATTGATGCAGAAGAAAATGATTTAAGATTTTGCTTCAGAATAATCTCACCTGTTAAGACATACACATTACAGGTAACTGCATAGTCCTCAGATATAGAACTTTCTTTGTGTAATTCATGTTTTTGGTATTTCCTGAACAACAGAACAAGTGAATAACACATTTTTATGATTTTTTTCATTCTTTGATACACCAATGGCCCGATGCCACATGAATGCTTTTAACTTTGTTTATGGCAGGCGGAATCAGGGGCTGATCAAAAGGACTGGATCCAGAAAATTACTGGAGTTATCGCATCGCTACTAAATTCACCATTCCCGCAGCAGGTTTGCTGCAGCCATTTCTCTTTTGCTGCATCATATAACTAGTCTTGGTTTACCGTTTTGATTGAAACAAAGGATAGATCTATTAAACTCCATGCATTGACACTGGATAATCATGAAGTAATAATGCTTAGCCTTCCTAATTTGGCTCCATTTTAATGCATTACATGCATTTGTTCAATCTTTTGATTTATTCAAGATATGGTATTCTGATTTCATTTCATTTCAGTTGTCATATGGTAATGTAGCAGCAGAGAGTAACAGATCCGCAAGTTCTGCTGATTCTTTGTCTATTGAAGATAACAAGAGTTCAGAGGGACATGATGATATATTCAACCTTCTGAGGAATATCCCTGGAAATGACAGTTGTGCGGAATGTCGTTCTCCTGATCCTGATTGGGCATCTCTAAACTTGGGTATTCTGATTTGCATTGAGTGCTCTGGGGCTCACAGAAATCTTGGAGTGCATATTTCAAAGGTGCAATAACTAGTTTCCTTATACCTTGATATATGCTAATCAGTGATAATGTTTGGTTGGCCATATCTTTTGTAGAAAAGTACAGATTCTTGGATTTATTCACTTAGTGATGATAGATACAGTAAATGTATTACTGCATATCTTACTATAGTGCAATACTGCTTTTGTTCTCATTAATTGTCATTTTTGACATTGGCATCTCCAATACAAAGCTTTTGCGATTACACGATCTAATTATAATTAGAAAAAGTAATATACTTTTGATTTGCATATAATATAACATTTATTTCCATGTGGTAAATTTAAGTACTTCTATGTGGTAGTGAACCATGCATAAGTTTTAAAGACTTGGTATGAAAGGGACCACTTCAATTTAATACATTTGCTTGTTTTTTTAATAGATGTGCCTTTCATTTTTATCTGGTAATGAATGTGTGATTTCAAAAACTAGTAATTTTTGTTATTATATACGATATCTCGTAGTCCTTAAGATTTTAAAAATCTTGTCAGTCAGATTAAAAAAAGAAAGCTATTAGCTTGTTCCATATGTCAGTGTCACAGCTACTGTTTTTACTTGATGCAGGTTCGATCCTTGAGACTAGATGTGAAAGTCTGGGAGCCAGTAATTATGGATCTCTTCCATGCACTAGGAAATGATTACGCTAATTCCATTTGGGAAGCTCTTCTTCCAAAAGAAGATCAAGGGTATGTTAAAGCATACAATCAGTGCTGCATATTACTTCACTGCTTTTCACCTTGACATTTTAAGCATTTTTCTTCCGGACCACACCACTTGATTTCTAGTCTGTTAGCTGTGGGACATTCGCTAGTGTAGACTAACATAGAAGCCAACAAGTTAGTGCTAGCATGAATTGTGTGTACAGGCTGCCTGTCCTCGTACATGTTGTTTCTTTGAAACAGCACAATCAGTTCAGTTATAATCAATTCAAATATTTTTTATCAAGTAATATTTAGGCATTTCATAAAAATGATTTACGCTTTCTCAATAAAGGAGAGGTTCCATTGACAAACATAGTATCACAAATACAATGGAGTTAGCATTGTAGACCAAATTAGAACCATTGTAGACCAAATTAGGACTTGATTTTCCATTGAACTTTTAGCGTTCACTGAAACCAATGTGTTTCACTGTGGGTGGGAATGCAAAATAGCATGATGAACAGCATTCAACATGGTGCTTTCTCATCTGCAAATTCCAGTGTTTATAGCTTATTCAGCAGGCATCAATATTGTAGTAGTTTATTTCTTTCTTTTCATGCCTGTACAATATTCATCAGTTTTCTAGTTATAATATTCCACAAAGAAGTTAGAAAATAACTATCTGAATGTTGAGTTAATTCAAATCATGTCATTACTATTTGTCTATTTTGAACCATGCCCATTACAATTCCCTCTCTTCCTGAACCATGCTGTTTTCTACTTTCTCGAAGGGGACCACATGCAGACTTTCTGTATGACCCAAAATGCCTCGATACTCCCCCTCTCTACCAAACTAACATGCGGGGCCCACGGTGATCCCCTTTCTCGCCTTCCTCCACCTAAGGTTCTTGTTAGAATGACATTATCCTAGCCATTACTGGTCTTCCTATCTCAGTCAGTACTGATCCTAATAGCTGATCATTGATCATATCTACATTTACTTTTATACCCTGTATTAATTAGGCTAATTAGAGGATAGTAGATGATATCTTTGATCCTTTCTTTGCATGTATACTCACTGTTGTGAAGTACAGCCTACAGCAATAGAGAATTTATTCCGTCTATCTTCTTTCATGGTATCAACCTAATACATGATCCTGCCTCTCCTTTTCTCTCTTCCCGTTCCTCTCTCTCTCTTTTTTTTTTGAGCATAAGGTACAGCTGGGGAGACCTCACCTGTAGAATTGTTTTAAGAAAAAGAAACTGCACAAAAAGGGCTTTGCCCAAGACAAAACAAAAACAACAGTGGATGCAAGCCTGAGATGGGCTGTAAAGCTAAGCTAGAGAGTCTATACAAGGAAGGAACTCAAAGAAGCTTTTTCAAGAATCAAAGGAAGGATGGCCTCTATCAAAGATGAAGTTGTTTCTATGGAGTTGCATGTGTTACGAATAATAGAGGCTGAACTAGATAATAGTATTGCGGCCCAAAGGGACTATACATAGAGTACATGAGAGACATAGGAGGGAAACGCTAGACTAGGAGATTACACTAATACCCTTGACTATTATACCTTAACACACCCTCTCAAATGCAATGTGAATGCAATGTCGTTACATTTGAAGAGTTGGCACTATGCACTAAGACGTCGCTCCTCTCTTTCTCACCATGTAGCCACAAGCAGATCCTGCTGCCACATTAGCTGCAGGCATTGCTTCTGTTCTTCCTCAGCCACAGCCAGCTAATCCTGCTGCTGCTCTCGCAGCCATCTACGTCCATTCTCATATCCCTTTTATTCTAGAGCTCAATCCACCCAATTACAGCATTTGGCGTGAAGTTTTCCATACTCTTGTGGGCAAATACAGTACCATGCATGATGGCACAGCAGCACCAGACCTCCTACTACTTGGATGGCAATTAATTATGCTGTACGCTTCCTCATCTACTCTTCTGTTTCAGAGGAGATCCTTGGCAGCGTCCTCACGCCTGGTGCCACAGCGCATGCAATCTGGACTGCTGTTGAGGGTCTTTTCTGCGACAACAAAGCTTCATGCGCCCTTGCGCTTGAGGCGGAGTTCCACAGTCCACACCACAGAACAAGGCGACCAGACGGTGCTCCAGTACTCAGCAACGCCTGAGGACTCTGGCCAACTCTCTCACCTACGTTGGCCAGCAAGTATCCCCCGACACTCTGGGGTTGCAGTTGCTTCGTGGCCTCAACCTCAGCATGCGTAGTTCCATGGCGACAAATCTTCAGGCTCCATAAGCAGTGCTCCTCAATCCTCATCCTCATCCTCAAGCGCTCACAAACTGCGGCTTCCCCACCAACAACCCGTGTACTGGGAGTTTTCAGATGTGGTCAGTACCTCCCACACCTGCCGGCTCTCCTCAGGTGTGGTGTGGTGCAGGAATGGTGCCGGCGAGGTGCAGGCGCCACACGGCTGGCTTCAGGCCGGCTTTGGTGTCTGCCGCCACCATGTTGTGCCGTGTGGGCCGTTGCAGGAGAGTGCAGTTGGAAGAGCTTGGTCGAAGGTCGGCCAAGCAAGCACACATGTCCGAAGCTTAGCAGCAAGTGCTTGTCGGCGTCCATGGAGGAGGGAGGGGAAGACGCGCAGGTGATCGGCGTGTAGTTGAGCACTCTGGATGTGGCGGCAGCAGTGGCTGGTGGGAGCCATTGCTGACAATGAGGAGAAAAACCAGATGAAGAAAAGGGTAATTTAGGCAATATGGAAATACAGTTGCCTGCATGTGGTTCCAACATCTGCAAAAACGTAGAAAGTGCACGGTTCAGGTAGAAAGCGAATTTTAATGTTATGTTTCTACATAGACGAATAGTAATGGCAGATCTCCAAACCGTGACATTTGTAATGGCATGGTTTGAATGAACCCTTAGTTTTATGCAGCCACTGACCCTATTTCTAGCCATTACTCCCTCTGGTCCAGTATACAAGGCATCTTCTAACATGGCACTGTCTCCTAAATTACACTTCGACCATTCATTTATTTTATATTATATTGTTTATGGATATAAACTGATGATTGTTTGATAGGACATTTGGTTACAAATGTAATAGTATCAAGTTTGTATTACAATAGTTAAAAATTGTTAGCCAAATTATTGGTCAAAGATTATAAAGTTTGACTCTTGACCTACGCGAAATGCACTGGAGGGAGTAATAGTGTTGCAACTATTATGTTTTGGAGTGCACGCATGGAGAGCAAATGCTGCTGTTTTTCTTTTTGTGCAATTTCCTTCTTGGCATTTTGTTATATTATTCTATGTTCATCCAGAATGGACGAATCAAATGGAGCTATTCTTTTTATTGAAAAGCCTAAACCTAGTGATGCTTTCTCAATAAAGGAGAGGTACATACAAACAAAGGTAAGCTCTTCAATTCCTTTTATCTTTGATCAACCTACTGATGGTTTCTCCACAATCAATATATGACCTATCATGCATTTATTGTCTGATGTTAGTGACAAGTATTCCCTGAGTGGATGAACATAGTTTGATTCTGTCGTCATTGCCATCTGTTTTAGATTTTTAGTTTAGAAACATTTTTTGCTTTTATTTCCATCTTTATGGAACTAAATCATTTGTTTCAGAGAAGCTAACCAGCCCGCTAACGCAGGGAGTTCTAGGAATGTATTACACAATTACTGGAGGCGCCCTTTCTAGTTTCTATCAAATTCTTGTGGACATATATATTTAGTGTAGTGAGCAAAATTTGGATGGACAATGGAGATTCCCTTATGATGTAACCTTTGTTACATCTTATAGTCGGAGTCAAGTTTTGGCCCTGGGCTTTTGATACCAAGCTAAGCTGAATATATCATTCCTTATGAACTATAATATAATTGTATTGTTGGATAGATAATCTGCTGCTTGCATGTGCAGCAAATCATCTTTGACCCTAATCAGAATATGGATCAGCTTTAACTAATCAAATAGCAAGCCACAACTATGAAAACTTTCCAAGCTGAAACTATGTTAAAAAAGGGAAAGAAATTTTATGACATAATCCTTTTTTTTACAAAAAACAATACTTAGATTTGGTAGGTCCTATGAACTATTCCATCCATATCATAATATTTGTCTATAGCCACCATTCGCATGGACCAAGGAAGTATTGAATCTAGGGAAAAAAGTTAAATGAGAAATTGCCACATACACCCTAATAAGATGATGTCGAACAGCTTATCTCTTTTAAAACTTGAAAGAGTTGTATAGTAGAAATATCGCAGCAACTTCACTCGTAATTTCCTTGGTGGGCTGGCTAACATTGTGAAAGAATGCTTTCCAAGAAAGTGGATGGACATTGCAAATTTTAGAGTATTTTCCTTGGTGGGCTGGCTAACATTGTGAAAGAATGCTTTCCAAGAAAGTGGATGTTTATTGCAAATTTTAGAGTATTCATCAGTTTGCATTTCCTCATTTTGTAAGGACCTTTGTTCATATTTACCAGACTTTACATGCATATATTTGAGCCTACTCAGATGAGTACAAGTGCTATTCATTAAAACAAACACAAGCAGCATGATATAGTGCTGTTAGTTTGTCTTATATATGTTTGCTTCTGATGATCATTTCCTATTAGTATCATGTTGTTCATTCTCATAAATGATCCATGCAGTATGTCGACAAACTGCTTTTTGCCAGAGATCCCGATCAGATTACCATTAATATTTTGGAAGCTATAAGGAAAAATGATGTGAGAGCAGCATATCGAATTCTTGCAATAGCTGAAGTCGGTGCTAACATGACATATGATGCTTTGAGCAAAGATGTCCATCATGTTCAGCCAGTGACAGACAAGATGTTACTTGATCCAATTTCTTGTGAGATAATTCAGGACTCTGGGAAACCAGAAGGCTGTCTACAAGGTTGTTCTTTATTGCACTTTGCATGCCAATATGGTCATCCTATAATGGTGGAGCTGCTTCTACTTTTTGGCGCGGATATTAATATGCAGGACTTCCATGGCCGAACACCATTGCATCATTGTGTCCAAAAGAAAAATGATGAACTCACCAAGCATCTGCTGAAGAGGTAGGCTTGAATTCTTGATAATATTTGTTTCATGATTAGTTTTATTTGCAATATCATCAGCAGCTTCATATTTAAGCCCTCATGCCATGTTGTTCATGATTCCCAAACTATCTTTCCACTTGAGTTTTTTACTATTTCAGTGTATTTAAATTTATATTTGTATTTTCGTTTTGTTCAGTATGAACTAGTCAGTGACACATTTATACTTTCATTTGAACACCAAGTATACATGAAAAATTCTCAAATAGTATATTGAGCTCGTTCATGCAAGTGTGTCATTCTGTGTCCAGATTCACTGATCACTGTAAAAAAGGGCACTATGAAGGTTTATTGCCTCAATTTTTAGTCTAGTGAAGACTCCACGTTTCCTCTGTGCGCATTGTGGCCATTTGCTTTCTTTGCCTGTACAAAGAATACATTCTTCTTCGTTTATTTTCCCTTGTTACTACTATGATTTCCTTATATTGCCGCCATAATTTTCCTTCACAGATTATGGAAAACATACTTATAGATGGGAGGCATTTTTCTAAAGAACTATTATGATCCTTTATACAGGGGTGCGAGAACAACAATTAAAGATGGCGGAGGTCTGACTGCTCTGGAGAGAAGAATGGAACTTGGAGCAATAACTGATGAAGACTTATTCATACTATTTGTGAGGTATGGTCGAGGTGGTACTTTATAGCCTTGGCTTGCTGATAACCTCTATTTAAGAAACTCTCCTTGTGAATGATTCTTATAATAAAGTAAAGCTAGAGGCCTCATCTCCAACTTTGTCCCCCCGCTCCCCCCTAAAAAGAAAGGGGAAAAGTGCCTTGTGGGAATGGCTTCTATGAATTTAACTGGGCAGCATCTTACAGTGTGAACAACATGCTTGTGCAGGTGATGTTGCAATACAGGGCTTTGGCGACTAGCTGTTTGTACCTGATAGCATTGTACTTGTACCCACCAAATTTAGCTTCTGGAATGAACACGATTTCTACACCAAATGGCTTTTACCGTACGTACCATGATATAACTTATCTGACTTCTGCGCTTGGCTGTGTTTGTAAATTCCACTGTTCGACATGACCAGTTGACCACATCGCTGGTTTGTACAACAATTATAGGCAAATACAGTATTCGATTCTTTCAATATGATTATTGAGGTTTGAGTTTCTGATGAGAAAAAACCACTTGATAACCATGCATGTATGTTACCGTTGTGCAATTTTCTTTCTTTTATCTGTTGCAATTTTGCAACTGTACTGCATATGGTCGAGCTGTAACGAATACTGAAATTTGTGGGTACGTGTATCCTGCACGATATGAATTAACTTAGAAGATGAAATATTCAGCAGGCACAATGCCTCGTCATGCGCAATCAACCCTGATTTTTTTACATGATTCCAACGATCTAACTGACGCATACAAAATTCATCAACTATGCAAATGCAAGACGTTTGATTTTAGTTATCACTATAGCCTTATAGTTGTAGGTAGCCGGTTGAAGTGAGACCTCCACACTCCTACACAAGACTAATTGCAACACTGCTCCATTCAAGCACAGCAGCAAGAGCACTAACAGCTACAGCCAATCCACAAGCATGGCATCCCTGCTTCGCTGGTCACCAAGAAGCACTACCATCACTGGATGACAATGCGAACACGTCGATACGCCATCGTCATTGTTTGCGCCATCGTTACTGATGATGACCCTCACCGAGACTGCCACTACTATGTAAGTGCAGCCGCCACAGGCCGCTGCTACCTGCAAGCCGTGTAGCCGTCACGCACTAACGCCACCACCTCCGCTTGCACCGTACCAAAAGTTTGCGTCATCAACTTTTGATTAGTATTTGCACCGTACCAAAAGTTTGCGTCATCAACTTTTGATTAGTATTTCTCTGAAGGTTTAGAGCCTAAATATTTAAGTAGGTATGTTTCTTTTGTGAGGAAAGGCCGTACGTTGTTTTGCGGCAGCTTGCTCTGGAGTTTCGAGATACTGCCACTACACCGGTGCCTATACATAGGCAAATAATACACGTTTGAGAACCAGAAATACCATGGCCCGGATATCACGCGGTTATTAACTGGATTGCACCAGACTTGAAACGCGTCTCCGTGTTGCAGCACCTAAAGCTGAAGGCCATGCACAGGAAAGGGAAACTCGGCCTGCACAAAATGTCCACTACTCGGAGCATATCCATCCTAACTCGAGTTTACTCGACTGGGTCGCATCTCGTCCTCTCTTTGCTTTTGGAATTGGGAGACGATATTAAAAGATGACGACCTCCCTGAGATCTTTCATAGTTTCGAGCATGCATGGCTCTCATAGAAATGGGGGAAACGTTGATCATATTATTTGGCGGCCTTCCGCTTTGGCTTAATCTGTAGATGTGGTGTGTGCGGCACCGGCACGGGTGGAAAATGACCTAAGCAATGAGAACTGAGAAAGCTTAGTCAGGTCAAGTGCTGTAGGCATGAAACAGCTACCTCCACTAGGCCACTAGTTCACCGTGATCATTCTCGTAGGTATGGAGAACGACAGAACCAAAATATCACCACTATGGGCACCATTCATTGCTTCTCAGAATTTTGTGGGTTGTTATTAGGTTATTAGGCATGACTCTTTTGGTTTCCGCCTAAGCATCTCTAAGAGTTCCCAAGAATTTCTTTCCAAAACCATCAAAAAGTATTAGGAGGAATAAATAAGATCATCTTCAACATTTTTCAATAATTCACTCCTAAAATATAGAAGACAATTTTACATCAGGAATCCTATACTATTTCTAAATTATTTTAACCACTTATATATATTCTTGCTCTTGTACATTTGCATCGGGAACCCTTTTCTACTATTTATTCTTTCCCACATCCTTCCACCTTTAGATTTGCCCAGGGATAAGTGCATGCTAGACACGCGGATATATTCGCCCAATTGGTAGATTTTTTGAAGCGTGGGAAGATTGGGAGTTGAGATAGGGAGTTGTTGAAGAGCAACTTTTTTTTTCAATCTTGCCAAAAAATCAAGATTGGGAGTGTTTTTTAGAAACTCTTGGAGATACT
Source organism: Saccharum hybrid cultivar R570 (assembly GCA_038087645.1). Lineage (NCBI taxonomy): Eukaryota > Viridiplantae > Streptophyta > Magnoliopsida > Poales > Poaceae > Saccharum > Saccharum hybrid cultivar. The sequence goes on from JAQSUU010000198.1 coordinate 9,351,341, forward strand.
CTTAGAAACATATCACTCCCCTATACCCTTTTAATATATACATATTGAAAGAGATTAAGGTGGAAATTTATAGGGTATTTGATTTGAAGGAATCAACCATTCTAGATGAGATGATGCAACATTTATTGATTCATTCTCTTGGAATTATTGTTGCTTTATTGTATTGTTCAATCTAGACTTCTTCTTTCTAATATAATTGGCAACTTTTCTACTTTTCGTTTTCAAGAGGTGATACATCAAGAGACTATTCCTCAAATTTAGTGAAATGACTCCGTTCCTTATACTAGTACTAATTATAAGATTGTGAGAAATTAGGTGATGGGTACATCAACTCATTTCATTTCACAAACAAAAAAAAGAGTAAGAAGATGATGGACTAATCCATTCTTCAAACTAAATACCCTAGCTATATAGTTTATTTTCCACGCCAATCTATATGGGTGGGAGAGATTGAGTATCCAAACAATAATGTCTTTGGTGATGCTATTTTGAATTTAATCTGTGTTAATTAGTTAGTTAGACTTTTAACAAGTTATTTGTGCGAAGGTTCGCTTCAGGGAGACGGGCACAAGTCAAGTTCAAGACAGCGGCTGCAATACTTATCACGCTAGCTACACGCCTACACGTACTTGCTTCGATCTCACCTATGGCGATACTGCTAGGCCCCGGGGCAATGTCACTTCAGTTTGGACACGACCAAAGCGATGATCCAGTTCTGTAAGCACAACGATAGCTCCTCAGGGGAGGGCAAACGTACGTTTAAGCAATACATACCATTAATCCATTATGCACTCACGACTCTGAAATCTGAATCGAGAACAAAGTTCATATCCTCTTTGCTCTTACAACTGGAATGTGCATCTGCTCATTGAATTTGCAGATCGTAGCGCTTTAAACATCTGGAATTCTGGATGGTTCTTCACTAGGGCCATGCTTGAACAGGCACTGCAGTGTTGTCATCAGAGCCATTACTTGGATCATTTTAGGTGATCCTGTGACTTTCTTAAGGAAAAACCTGCTGGCAGATCAAGGCAAAGAACCACCGACACTGAATTGGAGAAGTAGGGTTGTCCGTCTGTTTTTTTTTTTTTGAAATACTGCTGGCTGGATGCTTGTGCCGTGTTAAGTCCTTGACTTGAGCCACGCTGCTGACAGCACTTCTTGGGCCACATTTACGTAAGCACCGTCCCGGCCCATCGAAGAAAATCCTTTCAATCCCAACTCCTGCGCCAATGCTACTCCCGTATTCCGTCCTCGACTCCTCGCCGACGCCGCAGACTCTGCCGAGCGCGGGACTCTGCGGTTGATAGGTCGCCGCAGTGTCGGTAGTCGGCGGAGCAAGAGCAAGCGGAACAGGCTGAGCGGGGCGTGCTCCCCTCGGGGTCAGGATCTCCCCCTCTCTCCTCCGACTCCAAGGCTCCCAGCAGGCCAGCACTAGCAGCCGGTTGCTGCATCCCCCGTGGCCTTGGCTACTGTTCTCTTCGAATTGGTAGGCTCTCCCTTGCGACATGGCCATTTTCAAATTCCAATGGAATGTATTGCTTCAACTATTACGGATAGTTGGTACAAAATATTCTGAAGATAGGTACTGTTCCCCGCGCGCTCACAATGTTACAGAATTATTAGAAGTCTAAAATGCGTTAAGCTAATTCGGATTTTCCATATGCAGAACAGTTGCACCTGTAGGGTAGAGTTGTATTTCATATCTGCAAATACAGTTATGAAGTTCTGTGTTGAATACATGTCGACCGTGCTATTGATACTGTCATGAAAGGACATTGAAGGGAAGAGTGAGTTCCTGTTGTCCTAAATGTCTTGCCAGATCTCTGTTCTGACTTCTGAGTGTCAATTCACATTAGTCATGCTAATAATTGGCAAAAAAAAAGCAGCAGCATCTTGCAGTTGAAATCATGCATTAGTGAGATGCCTACTAGAACCACTGATAAAGCCATGGCAACTGAAATCAAGTTATCATTGGACTCATCGGCAGCCATGTCTATTTTGTATTTTCTAGTACAACCTCATCTTTAATACAGTGACTTGATGTTATATGCATCTACATAAATACGGAGGTATACAAGCGATGTGGTCTACAATATATTGTGCATTCACATAAAACACATCTATGAGATACAATCATATCCAAACATGCTAAATATAACGTAACTTCCTCGAAATATATTATATCTCAGATGCATCAGTATCTAAGCAAAGCCCTTTATTATCTAGCGCAAATGTAGTTAGCGTGGCCTAAATGAAGACACAAATTCTTGCTCCAAACTGTAGCACCTAGAGGTCTCTTGAGGTATTATATGGGTAGCATTAACAAGGTTGATATGTTCGAGTGAATTGTTAGCTTCTGCACATAGCAAAGGCTCAATATCTCCTTCCTTTTCATGTAAATGTTGTCTTTTTCTTAGCCTCTTTGTTCTTAGGAATTGTAACCTCATCTCTACTTCTTTCATAGTCGGCCGCTCTCCTCCTTTGACCCTTAAGCATGCTTCTGTAAGTAAGGCAATTTCACTAATCTCTTCCTGGTCTGCATCTTCCACAACTTGAGTATCCATCATTTCAATAAGAGAGCCTTGGTGAAGTCCTTCAATGAAGAAATGAGACAAGCTTTGCTTTGCACCTAAATCATTAATAAAAATTGGCTTTTTTCTTGTCAAAAGTTCCACAAGTATTACTCCAAAACTGTATACATCACTCTTCTCTGTTAGTTGACCGGTATGATAATACTCTGGATCCAAGTAACCAAATGTTCCTTGAACAATTGTCACCACATGGGTCTCATCAAGTGAAAGAGATCTTGAAGCACCAAAATCTGAGACCTTTGTGGTGAAGTTGTCATCCAAGAGTATATTTGAAGACTTTACATCTCTGTGAAAAATTGGTATTGTAGCTGCTGAGTGTAGATAAGCCAGAGCCCCGGATGCTTCCACTGCAATCCTTATGCGATCATCCCATGAAAGCAAGCATTTTACTGTAGTGTCCATGTGAAGAAGTTCATACAGAGTGCCATTTGAAATGAACTCATAGACAAGCAAGGGCACTTCATCTTCTAGGCAGCAACCAAACAGTTTCACCACATTACGATGGATGATTTGAGACAAAATGACAACTTCATTGATAAACTGGTCTATCTCCGCTTGCTCCACTATTTTGGATTTTTTTATGGCTACCACACGTTGGTCTGATAGAATCCCTTTATAAACTGTTCCATGTCCTCCACGACCAAGAACACGGGTAGTATCAAAGTTGTTGGTCGCCTCCTCTAGTTCCTCCAATGAGAATATCTTTGTTTTGCTTGTAGCACTTTCATCTGAGATCAATTGCTCCAATAACAGACCTTGATTTTTCTTGAAGTATGCTCGTCGGATTCTTCTTTGGATGTCTTTTTTCCATTTATTGGCAACTACCATTATACCCAATGCAATAAATATGGATCCAACGCCACAGCTAGTTCCAATTGCAATACCTATATGCATTTGTTGTTGTTATGAAATCATGTTAACGTTTACAAATTATAATTTCAAGGGAGTTTTGTTTGCTATGGCTTACCCAAAAGAAGATTCCGTTGTTTAGCTGATGTAACACACCTCCTCTTGATGAAATCAAATTCTTGGGTATGAGAGCATGGTGTGCACCTATAGCTTCCAACAATGTTTTGACATGTACTGTTGCAGTAGTTTGGCAGTGAGCATTCATCAATATCTGTTGACAGTCAACTTGTTATTCATTATGTATGTTGATCATCATAATATGTGGTTGCTTACTTGCATAACAAGCTGATGAAAAGGAATCTTCTGTCTAAATCTGCCTAGTCTGATATAATTAACTACAAATTACAACTTGGTTAGAGTATGTGAATTTGTTAATTTTCTTTCCATTTTCAGGTGTGAACTATTTTACTGTCGTAGCACATACTGAAGGAGGAGAGGTATGTACCTGTGCAGCCATCCTGTATGTATGGATTTCCTGTGTAGCCAGAAGAACACTTGCAACGATATCCCATAAATATTTTCCCATGGATCACGTTTTTGCAATCACTGTTTACACTGCGGCATGCATAGGTACTTCTATTCTTATGCATAGCTTGTTCACAAGATGAATTTGCAACTGCCCATTGTATAACAATGTAATATTCCATAGAAAAACCAAAATTGTCTTCCACAAGGCCGTCGATGCCCCCTCCTCCACTTTCGCTGGTCTGGGATGTTATTACTTCCTTCCCGAAGCTTGCATTGTTTAGCATGTTGCTAACCGTCAGAGTCCCGTCTTCTACTGACAGACCAGTCACATGATACTGTGGACCTCCTATGCTAGAAAGCGTCTCATTTGCTGCTGTACAGTTAAGTAGGAACCTTTCGTTTCCATAACAATCCTCTTCGAGCCCGAAAGGGAAGGGAATGTTCATGTTCCCACATGACCTTCGGCAATGCTCTTTAGGCTTGGGGTTGTAATCTGCTCCATAATAATAAAGATATACAAGGAGTAAGGACAAGATGATTTAAATGATATGTTCATGTTTTACTGAAAAGCAAAGCAGGTAGAACCTTGTTGCGGCGGGCATCCTTCCAAAATGTAAGCATTGGATGTGTAATAACCATTCTGATAACCATCACTGGAGCAGTCGCAGGTGTAACCTCCATGTGATGCATTTGTACAAATGCTGTCGGTGCCACCACAAGCATAGCTTGCCTTGTTCATCTGCGCCCTTTCGCAGCTTGGTTGGTCCATGATGGCAACCTCTAGTAGAGCGTCATCAATATTGCTTGCATTGGTCCAACTTGAGAAAAGATCAGTCGCATTGGACGTGTACGTTCCGTATGATACGAAAGCCATGATGCCAGGGTGCAGAGGATGTGACTGTGCTGACATATTGTCAGCCCGAGCAATTATTACCTGAAAGCCTGAGATGTCGTTTCGTAGACTGATGGAACAACAACCAAAACCATAGCAAGGCCCTTGATTCGGCAATACCTTGCCGTGGCACCTGCTCTTGCAGGAGCTGATTGGGTTTCTCATAGAGTCAAACAAGTCAACATCGAAATCGCAACCAAGGAAGAAGAAAGTGTTATAATCACTGAGGATAGTAATACCCTTAGCAGGGGCATCCCAAGATATATTGTAGGTGTTCGTACCAGATTCTTCCAAGCTAGTACTGTTGAAGAACATAGCAGGGATAAAAACTATGGTACGATCCATGTAAGTAATCTGAGTTGTGCTATTTCCCAGAAACAGCTTTGGAGGTTGAGTGGTGTGGTTGCAGGTAAGCTCGAAGCCTTGTCGGAAGCAGCTGGGCCCAATGCCGAAGGGGTAGGAGATGTTGACGTCCCCGCAGCTGGAGGGGCAGTGAGCTAAGGAGGCAGCGGACGGGACATACAGTATCCCTCCGTCGTCACCCAAGGCTGTGGATGCAGCCGGCACGGCCGCCAAGGAAGCCAGAACGAACGCCATGGCACAAGCCATTACTCTACTCGAGCTCATGATTAAGCCAATCAGCTTGTCTGTGCGTGGTGTTATTAGTGTCGGGGGTTTTGGGTTACGGGACTACGCATATTTAAAGGCCACCGATACAGTTTCGTGTACGCGTAGATACTCCTTCAGGAGCAAATTAAAGATTCTAACACGCCATAAAACTGTCCCATCATCAAATATTGTGGTCATCGCCCGCCGGGTACATCATGCACGGTCGCTTTCGCTAGCGTCTGGACTATGACTGTGTGTGGTCTCCTAGTTATAAGGCATATCACATCAGTGCGTGATTGAGAGTTTACCAGGGTAGGCCAGGGTTCAGGCCCGAAACGACCGAATTTCGGTGAAATTTATCTATTTTGGTGAGGTCGGAAACAATACTATACCTGTCAAAGATTTTGATTAAATTCGAATTTTAGTTTACTCTAGAGTTGAAAAACAAATCTACGAGTTCTTCGTTTCTATCAAATGCATACCTATCAAGCTATAATTCAGTTGTCGCTGGGACCAAAAACGACTCGCCAAGTGCGTTGCTCACTAGCTAGCTCCCAAAGCTCATTGCTAATGGGCCATGGCAAAACCAAATAACGAGTTAACGGCTCGCCAAGTGCGTTCATTTGGCAACACTGTCATGCTGGATGATTAAGGATTACACGTCTGGTCTGCATCTCATGCTATGTATCTTTTTTTTTGAAAAAAAGAGAGAGAACTGAAATCAATTCATCACGCTATCTATCTTCTTTGAGAAGCTAACCTGCAAAGTGAATACGTGTGTGTGAGTCTCTTTAGATCTTGCATGCATGGTTATTTTTAGCCAAACAAGAAAAAAAGTGAGATCTCCAAATTATCTTGTTCACCAGTCTTGCATGTGAAAGTTGGGGGCTGTTTAGTTCCAAGAAATTTTGCAAAAATTTTCAGATTCCCCGTCACATCGAATCTTTGGACACATGCATGAAGCATTAAATATAGATAAAAAATAAAACTAATTACACAGTTTAGACGAAATAGACGAGACGAATCTTTTAAGCCTAATTAGACCATGATTGGACAATATTTGCCAAATAACAACGAAAACGCTACAGTAGCGTTTTGCCAAAAATTTTGGCATCCAAACGGTGCCTTGGAATCGGCAACTAAAGAAATACGAAACCTTAATACTAGGTCAAGCGTTGTTTTGGTCGTATATAAGCAGAATATTCATTTTAGTCTTTCAACTACAAGGTACTAAATAGTGTACAATGCAAGTTGGTAGTGAATTGGTGTCGAGATAGGAGGCACTATTACGGATGCTAAGTTCCAATAGCGGCATATGGTAATCACATTAAATTTAAGCATATATATCATGAATAATATGTATAAATATGCATTCAATTATATAATTATTCTCAAAGAACTTATCTCTAGCATACTTAAATTAAGAAAAAAAATATGGTGTTCCACACATTACATATAAGTCATTATATATCGTAGTTCATAAATAAATGGCAAAAATTGCTAGTGGACACTGAAAGTGAGGTCGCTTAGCCAGCGGACACCGAAAAAGTGTGCGTTGCTGGAGGACACCAGACGTATTAAAATATTTATTTCTAGCTCAGGAGGTGAGAGAACAGCTGTGAAATGACGTTTTTGTCCCTTGTCTCTTTCTTCTTCCTCTCCCTTTCTTCTCGCCGTGACTGGCCGTCCCCACTAGTCGTCTCTCTCGCCGTGGTTGGCTGTCGCCGCTGCCACCCACGCTATCGTGACCCATTGCCGGTGCACCCTGTGCCCCCCACGCGCTTCCACGGCCTGCTGCCGCCCACGCCCTGCCTCCTCACGTGCCGCCACAGCGTCCTCATGCCCTGGAGCTGCCACCACCTGCGGCCCCACGCGACGCTGAAGCCTGCTCGCGCCTAGGCCGCTGCCCGTGCACGCCTGGTCCCACCCGCATGCCCTGTCCCCGGCCGCCAACCCATGCCACGCGCAACCGGCTTCCCCTACGCACCCGGCCCGCACGTTGCGTCGGCTTCCAACCACACCACCGGTGAGGAGGCTGTGGCGGCACGTGAGGCAGCAGGGGCAAAACGGTCTTTTACATTGGATTTAACACCGTTACACCTTGAAACTGATGCAAGTATCAGATAGGTAAGGAAAATTGAAAGTGTAGACAAATAAGAAAGATTTCAAGTTTGGGTATCAAATAAGAGAGCACAAATTTTTTCAGTGTCAAATAGAAAATTTTATCTTAATAATTCTAATGTTATTTGGAATGTTATCTTGTAATAGTGTCATTTTTATATATCTTACTACATTATTTTTGTGGAACAATTATAGCTGCTACAAACCCTATTTAGTACTCCCTCCATTCTAAATTATAAATCATTCAGACTTTTATAGACATATTACTATTGTGATGTACCTAGATATACACTAAAAAAAGATAGAACGACTTACAATTTAAAATAGAGGGAGTAATTTAAGAAAACGCTAGTAAATTAGAACAACAACAAATCTACAACTTTTTCTTAGCTATTTCTAGCATGAGGCTCAACTAATAACCAATTATGATAAAAAAATAATATATTTTTATCTATAAGCTAGAAATTATATTTAATTATTGGAATGAAAAATAATAATATTATAGTTGAACAATATGAATATATGATACCCAAACTAGATACAGATCTGAACTATCCAATCATTCATATTCAAGGATATTTGGATCTATATTTATATTTATTTTGGATTATATGGATATAAATATCAAATGTCTGATGTCCAATTCGATAGCTAGGGACAATGTCAGGGGCACTAGGACCTAACGCTGACCATTTATCTTAAATCGTGAGTGGTCCTAGAGCTAAAGGCGCGACATTACGACGTTCCATGTAGGGCAAGTAATAACAATGAACAAAGAAAAAGTTGAAGGATTAAAATGCACTTTGCTATTCACAGGTAAAACTGAATTCAAAATATAAAGTTTAAGACTATAACAGTCACTTTGATAGTTTTTAGATGAACATGAGCCCCAAAAAGTCTAGTATACTTATTATATTTTGATATCTCATTACATGATTTATTTCTAAAATTCATTACATGGATATTTACATATAACAAAGTTAAATGGGTATTGGACGCGAATCCATATGAGAACTATCTGTTTAGTATTAGTATTCGAGTTTTTTCAGATCCGTATTCAATCTATACCTAATAATAAAGAGGCAAAATTTCAGGCTCTTTTTTTTCGTCCATCCATTTTTTTCGTCCACCTCCCCCTAACTACTGGTAGTTGAGAGTTTCTTCCGTCTATACTTATATGACCCGTGCTCATACGAGTTACCATAGCTCTTTTCTAGCGCGATACGGAGTCCGATTCCAAAACGTATTATTAAGGTAACCTAGATAACTACAAATCCTAATAATCCAAATATATCTTAATATGAATAAGAATTTTAAACCAAATAAAAAATGACAAGAGTAGAAATATATTTCTATATATACCTATGCCTAATACTAAAGAGGCAAAATTCCACCCTTTTTTTGTGCCATGTTTTTGTCTGGTCTATTCAACCGCAGCTCCACTCGCTCCCTCCGCGTGACAGCCTCACAGCTCGTTCATGAGTCCGTAGCGTTCCCGAAACGGTGTTGTATTCAATTTCAATTTGCATCCCAGCTACTTAAACAACTCTACCGCCAAAATAATCTAAATGACAAGAGTAGAAATATATTTCTATATATACCTATGCCTAATACTAAAGAGGCAAAATTCCACCCTTTTTTTTGTGCCATGTTTTTGTCTGGTCTATTCAACCGCAGCTCCACTCGCTCCCTCCGCGTGACAGCTTCACAGCTCGTTTATGAGTCCGTAGCGTTCCCGAAACGATGTTGTATTCAATTTCAATTTGCATCCCAGCTACTTAAACAACTCTACTGCCAAAATAATCTTGTATTAAATACACGTTCGACAATCTTACTTGAGTACGGCTGAGCCAAATACACGTAAGACAAATATATTACCATATATATCGGGTACCAACAGGCGTGGTGAATCCTCAACGAAATTAACTATGGTACCCGTCGTGGTATCGTACGTGCATGCATGCACGAACCAACCAGCCGTATGTGTGCACAAGTATCGGCGTACCGTGACAAGAAGCAAAGGGTGGCCGATGCATGCTGGACTAGACGGCGGTGTAGACTCGACGTACTCAACTACAGTGATTGGCGACGCCTCGGACGCCAGCTGGTGGCTGCTCCGACGCGCGATAGAGGCGTGGCCCAGCCTTTTTTCATCCCGCTATTTTCCTTACTATAAATTGCACTCATGCCTTCCATATCTCGTATGTAACCCGGACTTATGACTTATGCTCATACGAGTTAGAATAACACGCGTCTAACGATGATCAATACAAACATACTAGATCACGACTTTCATGTCTTACATGTGACATAGACTCATGACTCGTGTTCATGCGAGTTAGAACAACTTGTGTCTAGCGATATTAATACAAAGTCCGACTTTATGACGTATGTGTTGCGCTCTTCATATATAGCATGTGACTCGATTTCTATATGTATTGCGTTCCCGTTGCAACGCACGGGCACATTTGCTAGTCTAATAAAAATTATAATAAATAGTAACATTCGTATCAATTTCATACGTATTCGATCTGTTCCAGTTTTATGGCAGCTTGCTCTGGAGTTTCGAGATACTGTCACTACAGCGGTGTGTATACATAGGCAAAGCCGAAAAGGATACACGGTTGACAAAGGCCATGGTCCGGATATCACGCAGTTATTAACTGGGTTGGACCACATGCAGCTACGCGTCTCCGTGTTTCAACACCTAAAGGCCATGAACCAGTGCTCCAACTTTTGGCGAAATTTCATGAATTCCGATGGTGGCCAATAAAAATTCTAAAATTTCATATTATACATGCAATACAACTGTGGACTCATATTTTCTATGTTTAATATTGCATATTCTTTTACTCAATATATGTGGTCTTAAACTGCGCTAATATTTTATTTAGAACTAAAAATTTTCAAGAAAAAACATACTTCATGTCATGTGTAACTCTCTAAAAAGATTCTGACGAAACTTTGGCTGAATTCTAGTAATTTCTAAGGTGGCTGAAAGTTTTATAATACCGAAATAAAAAACGAACAAAATGTCCACTACTCGGAGCATCCATCCTAACTGGACAGGGTCAGCATCTCATCATCTTTGCTTTTGGAAGTGGGAGGTGACAACGACCTGCCTATTTTTTTTTTAAAAACATACTTCATGTTTAGCTCTCTAAAATCATTCTGGCTGAATTTCAGCAATTTTGAAGGTGGCCGAAAGTTTTCTGATACTGAAATTGAAAACCAACAAAATTTCCACTACTCGGAGCATCCATCCTAACTCGATAGGGTTGGCACCTTCGCTTGAACTACTTCAACAGTACTTCTCAGCGAACAAACAATGTTTTCCTCTCACAACAAGTCAGCATAAGCCGGGGCCTTCGTTTTGCTGAAATTTGGTTTATGCTGATGCTTATCCTGATTTGTTGTGAGAGGAAAACACTGTTCGTTCGCTGAAAAGTAGTGCTGAAGTAGTTCAAGCGAATAGGGCAAAGAGTGGAAGGCAGTCGAATAATGGCTCACCTGAACCATCACTTTTCAGCTATTATGTACACATATGTACTGTCTATATCCGTAGAGGCTAATAGAGATGCTCTTAGTCGAGTCAAGTCTGTCAGCTCGAAACATCTACCACCATTAGCCCACTAGTTCATCGTGATCGTTTGTAGGTATGGAAAACGACAAAACCAAAGTATCACGACTAAGTGCCCCATTGCTTCTTAGAATTTTGTGGGTCATTACGTTAGGCATGACTCTCTTGTGGCTTCCACATTGTCTGAAAACATAGCAATGGCCTTCAATTCAAGGTACAAAAATCAGTACATTTTTCACTCTAATCCATATGGACTGGGAGAATCAATTTATGAAAAGAATGCCTAAACAGAGAGCAGGCATCTGCGATGATGCACTCACGACTCTGAAATCTGAATCTAGAACAAAGTTCATATCCTCTGATAACTGAAATGTGCCTGTGCTTAGCATTGGATTTGCAGGTTTTCGGGAAAAAAAGCATTGGATTTGCAGAGTAGCGCTTTAAACATTTGGTTACACTATACCAGAGCCCAATTACTAGGGTCATGCTTGCAGGCACTGCAGTGTGGTCAGAGCCATAACTTAGATCATGTTAGTGTCAGGTGCTTGGCTAAGAGGCGCAACACTGAGCTGTGTCCGACAACAGGGAAGCGATGTGGCTGAGCGCTGCGGTCAGGCATGGGCCTTGGGCCGTAATTCTGTTGGGCACTCAGTTAGGGGACAGCTGTTAGGCGTAACCGCCTGTGTGTGTTGAAGTGTTGCAGGGCGGGTATAGAAGCCCTTGTAAGTTGTAATAAAATGGTGATGGATTGAAGAATAGAAACCTGAACCCCAAACTCTGTCTTCTTCCCAATCCCATTTGCTCTGCTGCCTAACTAAACTCTGTTTCTCCGCTCTATCCCAACTCGGTTCACTTAAGGAAAAACCTGCTAGCAAATCAAGGCAAAGAACCAACAACACTGAATTGAATGTAGGATTGTCTGGTGACATGAGGCCCAAGCGCGGTGAGCATGCTGGCTAGCTGGATGCTTGCCGTGTTAAAAGTCGTCCTTGACCCATGCTGCTGACAGCAGTTCTTGGGCCATATTTACGCAAGCACCGCATTGGCCCACCGAAGAAAATCCTTTGAGGCCCAACAATTCCTGCGCCAAGCCAACCATTTCTACTTGCTCCGTCCTCGACTCCTCGCCGCCGACGCTGTTGAGCGCCGCACTTCGCTGTTGATAGGTTGCCGCAGGGTCGGTAGTCGCCAGTCAGTAGAGCAAGCGGAACAGGCTGAGCGGGGCCTGCTCCACTGCTCCCCTTGGGCTCGGGATCTCCTCCTCTACCCCTCGCCTCCATGGCTCGCAGCACGAGCACCTGGTTGAGGCGTCGCCGTGGCCTTGGCTACTGTTGTCTCCTTGAATTGGTAGGCTCCTTTGCTCCATGGTCATTTTCAGTGGAATGCATTGTTTCATGTATGTAATACCAATAGTTGGTACAAAATATTCAAAATATAGGTACTAATGATCCAAGCACGCTCACACTTACAGAAGTTTTATGAGTCTAAAATGCGACAAGCTAATTCAGATTTTTCATATGTAGATCAGTTGCATCTGTAGTGTAGAGTTGTACATACTTCCGTATCTGCAATGCAACTTTGAAGTTTTGTGTTGAATACACATGATGGTCGTGCTATTCATAATGTCATGAAAGGACAATGAAGTTGATACTGTCATGAAAGGACATTGAAGGGAAGAGTGAGTTTGCCGTATCTTTCTGTTCTCATGAGTTTCAATTCACATTAATCTGATGCCTACTGGAATCATGTGCTATCCTGATCATGACAAAAAGTGCAGCAACGTGTTGCAGTTGAAATCATGTATTAGTCTGATGCCTTCTGGAGCCAATGATTGGGCAATTGGCAATTGATATCAAAATTATCAATAGACATGTCGACAGCCAAGCTATGTTCTTATATATAGAACCTTATCTTTAATACAGGGACTTGATGTTATACCCTATATGCATCTACAGAAACACATAGAAGGATACAAGCCATTTGGTCTACAATACATTGTGCATATTACACATAAATGAATCTGTGTGATACAATCTCATCCAAAGATACGAAATTAAATGTAACCTCTAAATATATGATATCTCAGATGCAACAGTATATAAGCAAGCCCTCTATAATTTTACCCTAATGTAGTTAGCGTCGCTTAAACGAAGATACAAATTCTTGCTCCAAACTGTAGCATCTCGAGGTCTCTTGAGGTGGTATATGTGCAGCATTAATAAGATCGATATGTTCAAGTGAGTTCTTAGATTTTCCACATAGCATAGGCTCAAAATCTACATCTTTTTTGGGTAAATGATGTCTTTCTCTCAGCCTCATTGTTCTTAAGAATTGCAACCTCATGTCTACTTCTTTCATAGTCGGTCGCTCTCCTCCTTTGACCCTTAAGCATGCTTCTGTAAGCAAGGCAATTTCACTAATCTCTCTCTGGTCTGCCTCATCCACAACTTGTGGATCCATTATTTCCATAAGAGACCCTTGGTGAAGTCCTTCAATGAAGTAATGTGACAAGCTTTGCTTTGCACCTAAATCATTAATAAAAATTGGCTTCTTTCTTGTCAAAAGTTCCACAAGTATTACTCCAAAACTGTATACATCACTCTTCTCAGTTAATTGACCTGTATGATAATACTCTGGATCCAAATAACCGAATGTTCCTTGAACAATTGTCACCACATGGGTCTCATCAAGTGATAGGGATCTTGAAGCACCAAAATCTGAAACCTTTGTGGTGAAGTTGTCATCCAATAGTATATTTGAAGACTTGACATCTCTGTGAAAAATTGGTATTGTAGCTGCTGAGTGTAGATAAGCCAGAGCCCCTGCTACTTCCATTGCAATCCTAATGCGATCATCCCATGAAAGCAAGCATTTTACTGTAGTATCTGTGTGAAGAAGTTCATAGAGAGTTCCATTTGAAATGAACTCATAGACAAGCAAGGGCACCTCATCTTCTAGGCAACAACCAAATAGTTTCACCACATTACGATGAATGATTTGTGACAAAATGACAACCTCGTTGATAAATTGGTCTATCTCTATTTGTTCCACTATTTTGGACTTTTTTATGGCCACCACACGTTGGTCGGACAAAATACCTTTATAAACTGTTCCATGTCCTCCACAACCAAGAATACGAGTAGCATCAAAGTTGTTGGTCGCCTCCTCTAGTTCCTCTAATGAGAATATCTTTGTTTTGCTTGTAGCACTTTCATCTGAGATCAATTGCTCCAATAACAGACCTTGATTTTTTTTGAAGTATGCGAGTCGGATTCTACTTTGGATGCCTTTTTTCCACTTATTGGCAACTACCATTATACCCAATGCAATAAATATGGATCCAATGCCACAGCTAGTTCCAATTGCAATACCTAGATGCATTTGTTGTTGTTATGAAATCATGTTAACGTTTACAAATTATAATTTCAAGGGAGTTTTGTTTGCTAGGGCTTACCCAAAAGAAGATTCCGTTGTTTAGCTGATGTAACACACCTCCTCTTGATGAAATCAAATTCTTGGGTATGAGAGCACGGTGTGCACCTATAGCTTCCAGGAATGTTTTGACATGTACCTTTGCAGTAGTTTGGCAGTGAGCATTCATCAATATCTGTAGACAATCAATTCTCGTTATTCATTATATATATTGATCATCATAATATGTGGTTGCATACTTGCATAACAAGCTGATGAAAAGGAATCTCCTGTCTAAATCTGCCTAGTCTAATTTAGCTACAAATTAACTTTGTTGGAGTATGTGAATTTGTTAATTTTCTTTCCATTTTCGGGTGTGAACTATGGTCCTGTTGTAACACATACTGAAGGAGGTAAGTTATGTACCTGTGCAGCCATCCTGTATGTACGGATTTCCTGTGTAGCCAGAAGAACACTTGCAACGATATCCCATAAATATTTTCCTATGGGTCACGTTTTGGCAATCACTGTTTACACTGCGGCATGCATATTTACTTCTATTCCTATGCATAGCTTGTTCACATGATGAATTTGTAACTGCCCATTGTATAACAATGTCAAATTCCATAGAAAAATCAAATTCGTCTTCCACAGGGCCGACGACGTCATATTCCCCACTTTCGGTGGTCTTAGATATCATTACTTCTTTCCCTGAGCTTGCATTGTTTAGCATGTTGCTAACCGCTAGAGTCCCGTCTTCTACTGACAGACCAGTCACGTGATACTGTGTATCTTCTATTCTAAAAAGCGTCTCATTTGTGGCTGTACAATTAAGTCGGAACCTTTCGTTTCCGAAACAATCTTCTTCGAGCCCGAAAGGGAAGGGAATGGGCATGTTCCCACATGACCTCTGGCAGTGTTCTTTAGGCTTGGGGTTGTAATCTGCTTCATAATAGTAGATTGATAGAGTTAGGACAGAAGAAATATTAATATTTTCATTTTTTTTTTACATAAAAGCAAGTAGGGAGCACCTTGCATGCATCCTTCGGAAAGGTAAGGATTGTCGGTGTAATAATCATTGTAGCAGTGGCAGCTGTAACCTCCATATGACTCATTTTTACAATAGCTGTCGCTGGCACAGGCATAACTTGCGTTGTTCATTTGTGCGCTTTTGCAGCTTGGTTGGTCCATGATGACAACCTCGAGTGCAGCGTCATAAATCTTGCTTGCATTTGTCCAACTTGAGAAAAGATCAGTTGCATTATCCATGTAATAATACCCACCGTACGACATGAAAGCCATAATGTCAGTCTGCAGAGGATCTGATTGTGCTGCCATATTACCAGCCCGAACAATTGCTCCCTGAAAGCCTGAGATGTCGTTTCGTAGACTGATGGAACAGCAACCGAAACCATTGCAAGGCCCTTGATTCGGCAATACCTTGCCATGGCACCTGCTCGTGCATGAGCCAATTGGGTTCCTTACATAATCGAACAAGTCAACATCGAAATCGCAGCCAAGGAAGAAGAGACTGTTATAACTGCGGATAGTAATACCCTTAGTAGCGGCATCCCAAGATATATTGTAGGTGTTCGTACTAGATTCTTCTGAGCTACTGTTAAAGAACATAGCTGAGACATGAATTAAGGAACCATACATGTCAGTAATCTGAGTTGTGCTGTTACCCAGAAATAACTTTGGAGGTTGAGTGGTGTGGTTGCATGTAAGCTCGAAGCCTTGTCGGAAGCAGTGGGCTCCTATGCCGAAGGGGTAGGAGATGTTGACGTCCCCGCAGCTGGAGGGGCAGTGACTAGCTATGGAGGCAGCCGACGGGATATACAGTATCCCTACGACGTCACCCGACGCTGCGGATGCAGCCTGCATGGCCGCCAAGCACGCCAGAACGAACGCCATGGCGCAAACCATTACTCTACTCAAGCTCACCATTAATCCAATCAGCTTGTCTGCGTGGTGCCGTGGTGTTAGTGTCGGGATTCTGTGATTACCGGAACTACTTCATATATATTTAAAAACCTATATATTATATAGATACGGTTTCGTGCATGCGCAGATACTGTATAAAGCCGTCACGAGCAAAGATTCTAACCCGCCATAATCCCAGTGTCCCATCAGATGTTACGGTCGTCGTCCGCCGGGTCCGTTACGCACGATCGCTAGCGACTGGACTCTGGACTGTGACTGAGTGCTGTGGTAGTTATGTGGCCATATATCACATTCATCATTCAGTGCGTGATTGAGAGTTTACCAGGGTAGACTTTGAATTGCCACGTAGTCACGAGTCAATCATAATACATTTTTGAAGCGCAATTCTTGCATAAGTACTCTCTCCGAGGTAAATCATAGTTTCTTTAGGTTTTTTTTCCCTATCTTTGACTGAGTTTTTAGAGAGCTATATTAATATTTACATGTTCAAATAAATACACTACCAATTGAAGAAAAGCTTGTCCAACATAGATTGAGGTGGTTTGGCCATGTCCAAAGGAGACCTTCAGAAGCACCATTACATTGTAGAGTCCTAAGCCAAGCTAATAATGTGAGGAGAGGTAGAGGCAGACCAAAATTGACTTGGGGAAGGCAATAAAAAGATATTGGAAAGCTTGAGATATACCTAGAGATCTATGTTTGAATAGGAGTGCTTGGAAAGCAGCTATTGATGTGCCTGAACCGTGACTAGGGGCTCTTGGTGGGTTTTAACTCTAGCCTACCCTAACTTGCTTGGGACTGATAGGCTTTGTTGTTGTTGTTGTTGTTGTTATGACGAAACAGATGATAAGGCATACTCTTGAATCTTGATAGGAGTTGGTTATGTACCATCACAATAAAAGGCCCACTTTGGTTTTGTTTGCACGTACTACAGCTTCATATTCGAGTAGGTATATATAATTAGATATGTATTTGTACACTAAACTAAAGTGGGTTGCATATAAATATTCGTACTTAATGGTCTCTTAGTTCTAAATTGTAAGTTGTTTCGACTTTTCTAGATACATAATTTTTACTATACACTTGGCACTATGTCTACATATAAGTAAAAAGTATAAATCTAGAAAACTAAAATAATTTACAATTTAGAATAGAGGGAGTACAAATTATAAATCAAATGCTCTTGACGTAAAGATCATCCAAGATCTCTCAATGTATTGGGAAAAATAAAATTGCTCATGAGATTTCTGGATCGGTTGCTCCAATATTTTAAAGAACTTTATTAAAGTCTAAAATAGTACCTCTACTTCATAATATTTATTAAGTATGCCTACCAAGCTGACACAAAAGTTAAAGTTTTTTATGAAATTAAATTATTTCTTATTCTTATGACATAGGTGAAGTACCAAAAATCTATGTATTTTTGTGTAAAAAACAAATATGATGCAAAATACATCAAATATTAATCAAGAATCTTGCTTCTTAGGCATGAGAACCGGATAAACATCGTGGAACATGTAAAGTAATTCCTAATAGCTTGTACATATAAACCATTTTTTCGAGGCACCTTCATTTTTGTGTAGAGGCGGCTCTATCAAAATCCACCTCTAAAAATGGTTTCCCACTATAAATCGATTTTAGAGGCAGCTAGGCTTTTCAGCCACCTCTAGAAATGCTCCCTATTTTTAGAGGTTGGTTGGCAAACCAAACCGCCTCCAAAATTGCAATTTTTAGAAGCACCTAGACTTTCCAGACGCTCCTAGAAATGGAGGCATTTCTAGAGGTGGTTGGGAATTCTAGCCAACATAGAAATGAATTTTTAGAGGCAGATGACAATTTGGCCTGCCTCAAAAAGGTTTTATACCAAAGTTTTAGTACTCAAAGAGATCGACAATGTTGTAGCTGATGACTTTTCCATTTGAAATCATTTAAGGTTAGAAAATTTTATTTTAAATTTTTATAATTTGAAATTCGATATTAATTTTTTTTTTCAAATGGCCTCGAATGGAGAAACAAGACCAAAGTTGCAGTGCTCGAAGGGATCTACAACTTTGTATCTACAACTTTGTACCTGAATACTTTTTGTATTGCCTAGGAATTATGTTTGAAGTTTTTAGATTTTGAAATTTATTTTTTAATTTTTTTCAAAGTATCTTGGATGGAGAAATGATCTAAACCAAAGTTGTACTGGAAGATATATGCACTTTTTAGTTGATGACTTTTTTTTATCTGAAATCATTTAGGGCCCAAAATTTATGTTTTAAGATTAATGATTTTGATATTCATATTTTTTAAAAAAATTCAAATGACCTTGGAAGGAGAAACGACATAAACCAAAGTTGTAGTACTGGAAGATGTATGCAACTTTATAGTTGATGACTTTGTCATTTGATTCATTTAGGACCCAAATTTTATGTTTTAAGATTAATAATTTTGCTATTCATTTTTTTAATTTTCCCAATGACTTTGGAGGGAGAAACGACCTACAGCAAAGTTGTAATTGAAGTGATCTAAAACTTTTCAATTCAAACTTTTTTATTTAAGTTCGTTTAGGATCTCAAATGTGCGTTACAATGTTCACTAAAGTGAATACAAAAGGAAAATATCAACCACTTAGTTACAAGTGACTCTAAGGCGCATTGGTAAGAAGCAACATAACTAATAAATTCTGGAAAAATGATTTCTAGAGACGGCTGAGTTCTAGTATATCCCTAACTTTTTATAGTTTAAACTAGATTTCCTTGCCCTGTTTGGTGTCTTGGAATTAAGAGAAATTGAAAATAATCTAATAATAAAATAAGAAGCACTTTCTAGATATTGGTCTTAATTTCATGGAATCCAAACAAGCATAATGAAAAGTGGAGGCTAAAATTAGAAGCAATAGATGAAATCGCTGTGTATTATTTTTGCTAATGTTTTCCCACTTTACCAATATAGCGGACTAACTATATACTCCCTCTTTCCATAAAAGAATGCAATTCTAGTATAATACCAAGTTAAAATATTTTAAATTTAACTAACTATAAATAAAAAAATATTAATATAATATTAAATACGTATCATTTGATTTTTCATAAGATATATTTTTATAGCATACTTATCTAATGCCATAAATATTAATATCTTTATCTATATATTTAGACACATTAACTTAAAATTACTCCTACTCGCACATTCTTTTGTGGAAGGGGGGTTAGAACCACTTACATGGTCAATGGGGTTTTGAGTCTTCTCACGAGTTACCGTCTCTGTATTATGTGCAGCGGCTGAAATGACTGAAACGAATTCAGCGTTTAGTCTGTCCATACATATCTCAATCCTTACAGCAAGGCTGATTTGACAGTGGCGTTTTACTCTTTCTACAGCTAGCAACTGCGAGGACTGACTATAGTATGGTGTATGGAATAGTATGCTGGTCAGTAGAAGCTTTTGTCTACTTGACTCTCTAGAACGTACTCCCTCCATCTCAGAAAATACCGTCTCAGAATTATTGTCATTCTAGGAATGAGCACGACAACCAATGAGCAAGGAAAAAAAAGACCAAAATAGCCCTACAATGTCTTTCTCATGTTCTCTTCTCCGGTTCACATCCAAAATTTCAAATCCACATGGTGGCCGGCATCCGCCAAGCCTCGCCTCGCCTCGCTGCTGGTCCATTCCACGTTGAGCACTGCAAGGGAGGCTGCAGGCCACGATCTAACAATTCTGCGCCCTATTCGTCCGGGCCTTCTCTCCGACAATACGAGAGAAGGAGAGGTTGCTGACGTCCATGGGAGGAGCAGAGGAGGGAGGGGCCGAATCTCCGCCGCCCCGGGGTAGACTCACCAAGCAGTGTCACCTCCATGCCGACGGAGAAGAAGAGGAGGGTGTGCGCCGGCCTCCCACCAATGGAAGAGAAGAGGAGGACGATCGGCGAAGGAGAAGAAGAGGGGTCACCAGTGGAGAGAAAGAGGAGGGGGCGGAGGAAAATAGGAGCGAGGGAGAGACAGAGAATGACGAGAGAGGGATGGGGCAGGCGGATAGCCATGAAAAAGGAAATTTAGGTGGGACCTATGTCTAAAACAGTATTCTTTTCGGGACATACTTCAAGTGTTGTGATGTTTTTTCTAGGACAAAGGGAGTATTAAAATATATTTAAAAAATAAATACACATCTCATTTTTTCAGGAGACAAACTTTTTAAAGTTTCACTACTACAGAAAAACTTATACGAGGTATTTGGAAAATGGCCTCAGAGGTGGGCATGCATTTGAACTGCCTCGGTTAACGCCTAGGATTAACCGAGGCGGTCACAAGTAACCGCCTCACAAAATTGATTTACCGAGGCGGACATTTTATTTACTGAGGCGGTCAAAAATGTTTGCCTCAGTAAATCATTTATGGAGGCGGGCGTTTGCAAGGCCACCGCCTCCGTTAATTAGGCCCAGCCCGCTATCCAACAGAAGCCCACCACCATGTCTGACTATATAAACAACACACAAACCCTAACTCTTTTTATCCACCCTCAGAAATGCCAGCCCCGTGCGGCGCCCTCAGCCCCACGTGACTCCGCTCTCTCTTGCGCTCCTCTCCCTCTCTCCGCGTCGCTCGCACCTCCCTCTCCTCTACCCCGTTCAGCGCTCGCGCCCCCCTCTGTCTCTCTCGCGCGCGGAGCACGGTGGCCGGTGGCGGAGGCCGGAGGAGCACAGAGGTGGATCCCGGCGGCCACCACTAGATCCGGCAAGGAGGAGCCCGGATCCAGCGGCGGCACGGCCCCAACGGCAGGAGGAGCAAGGAGGTGGATCCCGGCGGCCACCACCAGATCCGGCGAGGAGCCCAGTGTAACACTCTCGGTGTTACCACACAAAACACTTACTAAAATCATGTCTTGAGCATCATGTTTATGTGTTAATGTATGTAAGAAGGTGTAAAAATAAATTTCTTGGCATAAAAAATGATTAACGCAAATGGTAAACGAAAATTATTCAATGGTTCACGTTATATCGCTTAAGGTTGAATACTAATTTTTATTGAGCAAAAATACTATAGAACGCATATGTGACCCTTAAATCAAGTTTGAAGTGTAAACTTTGTAGGTGATAATGCAACGTTTTGTCTTAGCAAAGCATATTTGCTAGCTGGTGTTTCTAGTAGCTTGGAAATCGAACTTGCTAACAAAATCAGTCTAAGACTTGGAGTGTTTCCAGAAAGCTAGCTAAGGAGTAAGGTCAGGTTTTAGTTGCTATAGGTAGTCCAAGGTGCCCTCTGGTGTGTAGTGAAGGTGGTTGGGTGTCTGAGTCGATAGGTTAGTTTTTACACGCGCTTTAAATCTCGTGCACGAACCCTTGTCTCGACCGCTGGCCTTTGCGTGCGCGGTCACCCCGCGGGCCACCCTGTGTCGAGCGCCTGGCGGTGCTGTCGTGCTGGTCGGGCCAGGTCCGCTTGGCTTGGCCATGGCCGGCCGCAGCCAGTCGCTGGCCCGCACTGCCCCGCTTCCTTCCCCCCACGTCGCGCGCGGCGACGCAGCCGCTGCCCAGGTCAGCTCGACGTCGCGTCTGTGCCCCACCCCAGCGTCGCTGCTGGCCAGCCGACCGCTGCTTGCACACGCCACTCCCTCACCGCTCGCGCATGTCCTGTTGTGACTCTAGTGCGTGCGCCGCCCCGACCGCGTCGGCCCCAGGCAGCTAAGCTGAGGTGGCCCGAGCGCTGACCACTCCTCTCTCCTCTGCCACCATGGTCATCGGACTCGCGCTATGCTTTTGGCATGAGGGAACCACCTCGGTCCAATCTGCCATGCACGCCGTTTCGCAGGACAGTACCTCAGCCGCCCGTCCCCACCTCGCTTCGTATCACACACAACCGAGCTCCAATTTTGGAGCTTTGCCCGGCACCGTGTCTTAAAGGCCGAGCTCGGCCGTGACCCACCGTTGCCCTCAAGCCATGCCTCTCGAGTCTAATTGAGCGCACCGATAGTTTCGCTTCACCCTACCCTGCACCCTGCGCACCGTTGCTGAACTCCTACCGCCCCCTAGGCACCGCTGACGCCACCGTGCTGTCGCGGTACATCGCCGCACCCCCTCAGGCGCACGTGGCCGGCCCTCCTCGGGCAGTCTCTGGCCAAGCCGCCTTCACCAGTAGGTCCATGGTGAGTTACTGATACTCACCCCCTGCCTCTGTTTCCCCTTCCATGTCGTGGCTCACCGGAACGGGGTCGCCGCTGTTGCAGGTTGGCCGTCGCCGCGGAGAGAGCACCTGGGCACGTCCCCGCTCATCCTTCCACCGCCCATCGGCTCGCGTCAGCACCTAGGTAAGCATCGGTCCCTTAGTTAGGGTTTTGGGTGTCCCTGGTGGCCGGTGGGTGCGTCAATGCCACCGTCCGCTGCGCCAGCGCGCGCGGGGGTGACCGGGGACCAGGCCGTTGTAAAGGCGAGAAAAGATGAGGGCTTATTTGCATAGAGACAGTCTGTAGGAATAGGGCGCATAGAGTAGTGGTAGTACCCGGAAGTCATGAGGGCGCTTCTGCATATACGCCTGGGCACGCGCAGGCTCCCCCTGCCTTGGGCCACTTCCGCGCGTGGGCCATGCATCGTGGGCTGCCTCACGTGTTGGGTCGCGCGTGTGTGTGCGCGCTATGCGCGGGTGGGCCGTCTCGCGCGGGTCGTGCCAAGGAAATAGGCTTTCCTTTTTCTAGTGAATTAAGTAAAGGTTTTATAATTTAGTTGCTGAGCTGAACTTTGATAATTAATATCAATTCGTGTAGATGTCTAAAAATTGTGAAACCACTTTAGTTAAGTTCCTAAATTCATGATCTACCTGACTGTATAATTAGTTTTTATGTTTCTGTGATGATGTCGAGGTCTATTAAATTATTTGGAAAGGCTTAAAATTACTAGGATAATATTGGTGGGAATTTCGGTGGCAAATTGGTAGTAGCTTTGATCGTGAAATTTTCGCAGTAGCTTTGTGGTATTATCATGTGCTTGCTGTAGGTTTCGTAGCACTAGATTAGACCGTTTTATGTGGTAGCTAAATAGTCGTTAAAACTAATATAAATGAAAGCATAATATCGATTGGTAGAATGAAGTACTTGCAAAACGAGTTGGATATGTTGCTTGATGAAGATGATAGATAGCTTTTTACCTTAGTCATTAGAGCTAGCTTTGTAGCTTAGCGTGTGCGTTGCATTTTAAGTGTTGTTGTTGCCCTAATACTAAATGTTGCATCATTATCGCATCCATGTAGAGAACGACATGGTGGAGTTCGTGATCGTCGACGATCAGGAGTATGAGGAGATCATCAAAGAGTACGAGGAGATTCTTGTGCCGGAGGAGTTCCTGAAGCTGCCCGTGACTGGCACCGCTGACCCTGCACCTGCCCAAGGCAAGCCCCGGTACATAACCTGTATTTTTTTATAATCATTATATATATATATATATATATATATATATATATATATATATGGCGTATTTACGTTGCAGGAATTTTATTATACCCACATGCATATATATATATATCTACCCATGAGTCTTACTAGTGCAGGATCGTGTAGTTGCTTTGTTTAGGTTATCGGTAGCGTGGATAACCTGTCGTTACTCATAACAGGTGATTATTATTATCATAAATCTTAAAATTAAATGGTGAAAAGGAAATGGTGACCGGGCAGAGATGTGGTATGGGTATTGGTGGGTGTAACAGGTTGTGTCCCGCGGCCACGGGGTATAGCTTGGTTGCACTGTTTTTCCTATCCGTGTCGATTAAGGACCGTCCGTTGCATGGACCCTAGTCAAGTCACAGACTTATTATCCCGAGCACATACTTGCTTATGGGAGCGGAAAGGCTTGTTACTCTCTTGTCATGGGCTGCGGCTCTTTCCGGACCGACTGATTGGAGGCGGGGATAGGTGGAGGTCTAAGCACCACTTTGAGGCCGGGCCTCAAGTGTGGGGGTTTGGAGTCCAAGTTTGGACGAGGACTTCGAACCCTTGACAGGAGTGGAATGGGTTAGTCTCGCTTGTGCCTAGGGTGCAAGCGAGGCGTGTGCTTTTCGGGGTACCTAGCTAGACACATTGATTCGCGAATCACCGTTTCTACGTGACATCACGGCTTCACTGCGCTCTGGCATCGTAGTAAGAACTGGCATATGAAAGATGAAAAAATGGCTCTGATTGCTTAACCCTTGCTTAAATATAGAATAGGTGCTTACTTATTATGTTGGATAATGAATAAAACACGGCTGCTAGTAATCTAAGGAAATAAGGACACACTCTTAGCATTGCTTTTCGCAAACAAGAAACCCACAAGCCATAATGCCCATCATATTCCTTGAGAGTCGGGAAATATATCCCCTAGTCGGGTAAGTCTTCCGAGTATATTGTGTACTCAGGGTTTATTTTACCCTTGTTACAAGTGCACCTTGAGAAGTTAGGTCTTGTGTGGAGGATTCTTCTGGTGGGCATAGACGGATCCTTGTATCTTACCGCTAAATGTTTATTTTTATTCCGCTGTTTAAATTATCGCACTCTGAACTCTGATATTATAATAAATGATTTCTGAGACTCTATGTTGTATGAAATGGACTAAGTATTGTAAGCCCGTACTCATTATTGGATCCTAAATGTAAAATATGGAGTGTTCGAGTTCTCTCGTTGAGTGTGCTCGACGAAACTGCTTGAAATAGTTCACCTTCGGGGTACTTATTGTCTAGCGAAAGACGAGTGCCTCTGAAAGCGTGCTATTTCGGGCAGTTCTGCGACACCCGGATCCGGTGTCTTGACAGTGGAGGATGCACCCTAGCAGTGGAGGATCCGCGGCGGTTGAGCATCGGATCTGGCGCGGCGTGGAAGGGCTCGACGGGCTCGTGGACGGGCTCGCTAGGCTTGTCCACGGGTTTTTATTTTTTTTTATTTGATTAGCCATGACCTTTTCGCAGAGTCGGATGAGATGTCTGCCTCGGTTAATTATTTTTGCTTGTCTCGGTTAAGTTTACTGTAATATTGTTTGTCTAAGAATATAGAAAATATTATTAATATTTGTATCTTCAAATAAGTTATTATAAAAGTATACTCATATTCAATAACGATTGTACATCATAAATAAATATTAGTACATTTTTTACAATTTGATCAAACTTAAAATTTTTGACTCCTCGAGAAGCGAGATATACATTTATTTTAGGACGGAAGAAGTACTTTTAAAAACTTCCTCTTCAATTCTTTGATGAAGAGCTGTGTTGGAGCTGAAGTGTTGAACTCCCAACTCGGAGAGCGGCGCCAAACGAGCTTATCAATAAACCCTTGCCTCAAGTTTACTTCTGTCAATCGATCCCAGAGATTTAGGTACTGTATGTACCAGCGCCTGGACTGAGATACCTCAAATCTTCTTATAACGAAATCTGTTCCATCGCTCGGGCCTCCTTCGCGTGCCACGTCGCCGGCAATTCCCGTCCGTCGGATCGGGCGCGTATACGGCCCAGATCGGACGAGCCTCGGTCATTTTGCAAAAAAAAAACCCTCCAACTTTAGCAAAATCAACCCGCAGTCCCACCTTCTCTCTCAATTCTTTTTGCAGAAAAGCCTTCTAGCTTTTTCAAAACCAACCCGCAATCCATCACTTTTCATGGGCCGGCCTGCCTCCTGCTCCCTGGACCTTAGAGGGCTGAATTCGGTCCGAAGCTGGTTTCCCTTATCTATTTTTTTTCTTTTATGAATAAATTTGCTAGAACTTTGAAATTGTGTAATAAATCATAGAAAAATCGTAAAATAGAAAATCAAATTGTTTTGGAATCCTCATAAATAAATCTATGCAATGGATTCATAATATAACATGTTTTACTGAAAAAAATTTACTGTACATTTTTTCTATGTTTTCTAACGGTAAATATGAACTTCAAATAAAAATAAAAAAAAAAGAAAATCCAGTTGCCAAATTTCATAATTCGAGGTCGAATTCTACTCATTTCACAATTACCTTAATCTTCCGGCTACTTATACTCCTCCGTCCTTAAAGATAATACTTAATCAATATTGTGCTTGTGTTCCTCTCTATGTTCAAAGACGGATATTGACCACCATCTGAGTTTAAACAAGATCAAAATAATATTAATGGGGTGTCATGAATCCTCACATCAATCATGTGAGTGCTCCAACCAGAATCGAGATTTCTTTTATGTCTGATGATGAAATAAAGACTCAGCCTGCACACCCATTATTAGCCTTAATTCAATTTTTTTAAATAAATGACACAATCAAATCGACATAAACTTTATCTAAAGAGAAAGCCAAATATTATATATGAAAAAAAGCTTGGCGCGCCCAGTTTTCTAGTGATCTCTGAAATCCACCGTCCCGCTTGCAAGGGCTTGCGCAGCCGATTGCGTGTTCTGCTTGGAGTGCTTGCACTTGGACTCTTGGGACCAGCTGCGAGAGGGGCGACGAGGTCATCTCCGAATTTCAGGTTTTGAAAGTTAAAAGGGGTGCGTTGTCCGGTATTCGAATTTGATAGTAATTTTTAAATTCAGCAAAAAGCTCAGGGAAGCAAATCGACACTACTAGAAGATTTGCGTTATCATACTCATCCGGCGTACATACGCTGGCTGCAGGCGCAACGGGGGAACGAGCAGTCGAGCACAGACAGCTAGCCTGTGTCCTTGCTGCTTCATGCTCGTAGCATTGCATTGGCTTGCATCTAGGCTCCTCGTCGTCCTCGGCCGAAGCTGCTGGCAAATGATCAAGGCAAAGAACCAACGGCACTGAATTGGGAGCAAGGATTGTCCGGACATGAGGCCCCGGCGCGGTGAGCATGCTGCTGGCTGGATGGATGCTTGGCGTGTTAAAAGTCCTTAACCCACGCCCGATCAAAAAAAAAAGTCCTTGACCCACGCTGCTGACAGCAGTTCTTGGGCCATATCTACGAAAGCACCGCTCAGGACCATCAAAGAAAATCCTTTCAGGCCCAATTTCTGCGCCAATACTACTCCGTCCTCGAGCACCTCGACTCCTCGCCGCCGACTCTGCCGAGTGCCGCACTTTGCTGTTGATAGGTCGCCGTAGTGGCTCTGCCAAGCGGAACAGGCTCTCCTCCTCTCTCTCCTCCGACGCTCCTAGCACGAACAGCCGGTTGATGAGTCGCCGCGACCTTGGGCCTTGGCTACTGTTGTCTCCTTGAATTGGTAGGCTCCCTTGCGCCATGGTCATTTTCAATGGAATGTATTGCTTCATGCATTACCGATAGTTGGTACAAAATATTCTGAAGATAGGTACTAGTCCACGCGCGCTCACAATGTTACAGAATTATTAGAAGTTCAAAGTGCGTCAAGCTAACTCGGATTTTCCATGCCTAGATCAGTTGCATCTGTAGGGTAGAGTTGAGCTCTCTGTTGCAGATTCGAACACATTTTGCAAGACCAAACCGGAGAAAGGTATTCTCTGATTTGGCCAATGCACACAGGAACTCTCGCACAGGTGAGCCATTTGTTAGTGAACATCGGGTGACACGAAAGTTTTCAGCTTCAGTACAGCAATTAATATTTTCTCTAAAAAAATTCCAGGAGTTTTCTATTGTGGATCTCCAACGCTCACAAAACAACTAAAGGATCTTTCGAAAGGATTCAGCAAGACAACCACAACTAGATTCACATGTTGGCTGTGCTATTGATACTATCATGAAAGGGACATTGAAGGGAAGAGTGAGTTTGTCATATCTTTCTGTTCTGAGTGTCAATTCACATAAGTCTGATGCCTGCTTGCACCATGTGTTAGCCTGATCATGGCAAAAAAAAAGTGCAGCAATATGTTGTAGTTGAAATTTAAAAACAAGAGAACGCCTGGAGTGAAACCGGCCTCAAGGTGGCCACGGTAGCGAAATCAATTTGGGATGTTGGATTCGGATCC
Organism: Saccharum hybrid cultivar R570; assembly: GCA_038087645.1. Taxonomy (NCBI): domain Eukaryota; kingdom Viridiplantae; phylum Streptophyta; class Magnoliopsida; order Poales; family Poaceae; genus Saccharum; species Saccharum hybrid cultivar. The sequence continues at coordinate 9,379,734 of JAQSUU010000198.1, forward strand.
AGCGGTGGCGCAATGGCCGTGGCCACCGACGCCAGCGGGCCTCTGCGTTGATGGTCAGAGAGATCAGCGCACAGTTGCCGTTGTCGTTCCGGGATTGGCCGGACCACGTCGTTGTCTATCGTGGATTGGTTGGAGGGCTCCGGTCCCAGCTACAGTGCTTTGCAAAGTCTGTCTTTTTCTGGCTAACCGGATGCGTGCATGGGATGCGGTATGGCGCGGTGGCATGTGTTGCGGACCAGACCTACGACGCTGCTCGCGCGGTCTCACAGGTGGCAGGCGATGGAGGGCCCGCTGCTCAGCGTCGTTTGGCGGCCGCGGCTGCTCTTTCTTCGCCTGGCTCGTCATTGGCTCAGTCAAAAATATCTGCCTCCCGTCACTCCTGACCCGCCTCTGCCCACTCTCCCTCTGCTGGAGCTGTCCTTCCCTCCTCTCTTCCTCTCTCCCTCCCGACACGGCGGCACCGCCGCACACCGGCGTGGGCGCGGGGCGAGGGCGTCCATGGCGCGGCACCGGGAGCGGGCGACCGGGGCGAGGGAAGCCGCCTGGCCACCACGGGCGCGGGCGAGCAGGCCGACTGCAGCTCGGTCTTCCTTGTGGGGGAGGCCCACGCCGGCGAATCTGGCGGTCCGGTGCCTCCACGGCCGGATCCGCCCGTTGTCCCGTCGGATCAGCACGCGAGGCCTCCGGCACGAGCAGACTCAGGTGAGGGTGCCCTCTCTCCCTTGCTCCTCCTCCCCTTCCCTCGCCGGCGCTGTGGATGACCGTCGATCTGCGCTTGCACGCCTTCCTCAATGGGGCGTCGGATTCGGAAGGGGGCAAATCAACTGCAGCGGCCAAGCGAACACGAGGAAGCGAGATGAGGCCGGTGGCGTACTGGTGCTCACGTGCGGTGCGGCCGGAGGTGGCGAGGTGCTGGAGGTGGACGACCACGCGCCGCTGGGAGATGGCGAGGTCCTGCGGCAGGCCATCCGGGACCTGGGCTAGCGCCGCTCCGACATCGTCATCTCCACCAAGCTCTTCTAGGGCGGCCAGGACCCCAACGACAAGGGCCTCTCCCGGAAGCACATCGTCGAGGGCCTCCGGGGCTCGCTCCGTCGCCTCGACATGGACTACGTCGACGTCGTCTACTTGCACCGCCCCGACGCCTCCACGCCCATCGAGGAGACGGTGCGCGCCTCCATCGACCAGGGATGGGCCTTCTACTAGGGCACCTCCGAGTGGTCCGCGGAGCAGATCACCGAGGCCTAGGCCGTCGCCATCCGCCTCGACCTCGTCGGACCCATCGTCGAGCAGCCGGAGTACAACCTCTTCTCCAGGCACAAGGTGAGGTCTACAACATCGTTTACCCATTCAATTCAATTCTCCCCCAAATCTCGAACCCGATTCGCCCGCAGATCATGCTACTGTGGCGGCGGCACTACCTCTCTCTTTAGTACAAAACAATCCTATCCCCGAGGTGGATTTTGGTACTAGCTACGCTGTTCACTGGCACTTGCGGATCCCAGATGGCTTATTACTTCCTCCTAATTATTATTCAGTTAGCCATACTCTCAGGATCTTTGACTCTGGAGTTTCTATTCCCGAGAGAAGTGGAGAACTCGGTTAGCCAAGTAGTTGCATCTTCTAGGGAATGGGATAAATGAGCAATCATCATACATGGTGATTTCTTGATTCTCGTTTTGTGTGCATAAATCAGCAATCATCATAAATGGTTTTAACCAATTAATTTGAATCAATATAAGCATAGCAGATGATTTCTGGCTGCTGCTTTTCTTATTGTGGATTTCTCTCGCTCCACGAATTTGAATCGATAAGCATCATAAATTTGAATCAACTAGCTGGGATGGAGAATACTTACTAAAATAAAGCACACATTCTTAACAGTTCCCATTCTTAACTGCCAGGATAACAGGGAGTGCAATTGGGGTTCTTTGCACTGAACTAGATGTGAATCACTCTGTTTGTGTTCGTTCGCGTTCGGGATGACCAAACAGATTGAGGTGCTAAAACAGGGCATCTCACCGATGATGCCGTGCTCGGCTCCAGCGATGTGGCTCAACAGCGATGGTGTAGCTGAACTCAGATGGCAGTATGGCACGCCTCAACAGCAAGGGTGGTGCTCCAGTCTCCATCCCGCATGGCAAGTCCAAACCTCAGCCACACAAAAGTACATGGATCCTGCTAAAAATACCTCACAATCGCCTATGGTTTTTGCAGTTGCACAAATGTGCCTTGCCGATTTTGCAGCTGTGAACACTGCTCTTTTACGTGGATCTCCTCTTCTAGAAATGATTTTGCTTTCATTCAATTGTCTCATTATCTGCTCTTCCATACCATTTAAATTTTCCTCATACTTTGCTTCATTGTAGCTTAGGGATTAATCGCATATCCTGCTGTTTTTCACTTTGCAAGCTATTGTCCGCAGCGAAACATGATTGAATGTTGTGACACTCTCTGGCTGTTATGTCTTGAGGCTATGGACTGCAGATATATTACTGAGCAAAATCAACAAAGCTCTTTTGTCCTAAGCACGCATCGGTGCCCCTTTGTCCTGACTGCTTTAGTAAGCTCTCAGTCAAGTGAAGTAATTAGGTGTGATATTTTATATTCCCAGTTTAAATGTTGCCATGTAGCAGGAATTGGTTGAGATGTTATTCGGGGCACCTTTCATTGCTTACATTTACATGCCCCTATTAACATCTGTAGGAAACCCAAAGAGAATAATGCAGTGGTTTGGCCGCTTTGCTGTTACTGGGGAATCCACACATAAAAAGGGAGCTAAGGCACTTTCTCAGAGCATTCGTAGATCATGGCATGTGCTGGGAAGAACTTAGCGGAAAGGCAAGGATAGGCAATCTCAGGCTATAGTTGCTACCAAGCCTCACTATTTTCGTGATCTTGATGTTTTCCAGACAGTGGAGAATTTCTTGGAGTATGTCCCAGATTTCTGGTCTTCTGATGATGAGCTTGCTAATTCTATTAAAGATGGTGAAATACTGCAAACTGGTGCAGAATATTTTGTAGATCAATTTTTATACTTGATGTATGAGGAGGATTCATCCTATATAACACCACCTCCCTGACGCAGAAGGGTCCGGGGCAGAAACGCTGCCTGTTCTCCAAAGACCACTATCATAATTTTTTTTAACCTATTTGTACTATTATGTAACTCCTAATGCATGTATTGTTGTACCGTTTGTTTTTGTGGTGAGTTTTGCTTGGCATGTGATTGTCTTCTGTGCTTTATTTTTGTAGTGATATGTGGTTAGATCCGTTGTTTCGATTACCAGATAAAAATTATTCATTGTCTTGGCCTATCTATGTTTGGGTATTGAGAACAATGGCCTTGTTCATCCGACTTATAATCCGTACTTTTCAGCTTGTTTTTTCAGCCGGAACAATGTTTTTCTCTCACAACAAATCAGCCAACAGTGTTTTTCAGCCGGTTTATCAGCACAGCCGAACGGGGCCAATGTCTTCTGCAACATGTTAGTTCATATTAGTCTATTGTATCAATATATAATGTGCCATCATCTAATATTAGGTTCTGAGTCTCTTATTGATCATATTCATTCTATCGTATGTACCGCAAGGTTATTCCATTCTATCACCTAATATTAGGATGCATTGCTGGACTAACTGTGTAACTGAATGGTGTAGGCAAATGCCTATCGTGTTTACCATCTGTCAGTACTGTTCCACTGTCTAGATACAAGCACGGCCAGTAACTCGCGCGCGCGCATGGGCGCATGCAAATCACTAGTCATGTATTAGTCTGATGCCTACCAGAGCCACTGATTGAGCCATTGGCAGTAGATATCAAATTATCAATAGACTTGTCGAATCTTTAATACAGGGACTTGATGCTATACCCTATATGCATCTACAGAAATATATAGAAGGATACAAGCCATCATATATAAGGATACAAGCCATCTGGTCTACAATACATTGTGCATATTACACATAAATGAATCTGTGTGATACAATCTCATCCAAAGATACGTAATTAAATGTAACTTCTAAATATACGATATCTCAGATGCAGCAGTATATAAGCAAGCCCTCTATAATCTTACCCTAATGTAGTTAGCGTCGCCTAAATGAAGATACAAATTCTTGCTCCAAACTATAGCATCTCGAGGTCTCTTGAGGTGGTATATGTGCAGCATTAATAAGATCAATATGTTCAAGTGAGTTCTTAAATTTTCCACATAGCAAAGGCTCAATATATCCATCTTTTTCGGGTAAATGATGTCTTTTTCGAAGCCTCATTGTTCTTAAGAATTGCAACCTCATGTCTACTTCTTTCATAGATGGTCGCTCTCCTCCTTTGACCCTTAAGCATGCTTCTGTAAGTAAGGCAATTTCACTAATCTCTTCCTGGTCGGCTTCTTCCACAACTTGAGTATCCATTATTTCAATAAGAGACCCTTGGTGAAGTCCTTCAATGAAGAAATGGGACAAGTTTTGCTTTGCACCTAAATCATTAATAAAAATTGGCTTTTTCTTGTCAAAAGTTCCACAAGTATTACTCCAAAACTGTATACATCACTCTTCTCCGTTAGTTGACCGGTATGATAATACTCTGGATCCAAGTAACCAAATGTTCCTTACACAATTGTCACCACATGGGTCTCATCAAGTGAAAGAGATCTTGAAGCACCAAAATCTAAAACCTTTGTGGTGAAGTTGTCATCTAAGAGTATATTTGAAGACTTCACATCTCTGTGAAAAATTGGTATTGTAGCTGCTGAGTGTAGATAAGCAAGAGCCCTTGTTGTTTCCATTGCAATCCTAATGCGATCATCCCATGAAAGCAAGCATTTTACTGTAGTGTCTGTATGAAGAAGTTCATATAGAGTTCCATTTGAAATGAACTCATAGACAAGAAAGGAACCTCATCTTCTAGGCAGCAACCAAATAGTTTCACCACATTACGATGATTGATTTGAGACAAAATGACAACCTCATTGATAAATTGGTCTATCTCTATTTGCTCCACTATTTTGGACTTTTTTAATGGCCACCACACGTTGGTCAGACAAAATTCCTTTATAAACTGTTCCATGTCCTCCACAACCAAGAATACGGGTAGCATCAAAGTTGTTGGTCGCCTCCTCTAGTTCCTCCAATGAGAATATCTTTGTTTTGCTTGTAGCGCTTTCATCTGAGATTAGTTGCTCCAATAGCAAACCTTGATTTTTCTTGAAGTATACTCGTCGAATTCTCTTTTGGATGCCTTTCTTCCACTTATTGGCAAGTAGCATTACACCCAGTGCAATAAATATGGAGCCAAGGCCACAACCATTTCCAATTGCAGTACCTACATGCATTTGTGTTGTTATGGAATCATATTAATGTTACAAAATGTAATTTCAAGGGGACTTTGTTTGCTATGACTTACCCAAAAGAAGATTCCGTTGCTTAGTCGATATGACACACCGCCCCTTAATAGAATCAAATTCTTTACTGTGAGGGCATGGCGTGCATTTATAGCTTCCTGGAATATTTTCACATGTACCATTGCAGTAGTTTGGCAGCGAGCATTCATCAATATCTGTAGACATCTCATTTGTTATTCAATATTTATGCTCATCGTTATAGATGTATCATATATGCATGTATTATACTATGCTGAAGATCCCATGTTTAAATAACTTGATCTAATTGAAAGCGTCCGTATCGGATGGCCCCACCGGAGCTAGCAGAGATGAAGAAACAATTAGGGGAACTGTTGGAAAAGGGATTTATTCGGCCTAGTACCTCTCCTTGGGGATGTCCAGCCATATTTTTAAAGAAGAAAGATGACACCCTACAGATGTGCATAGACTACCGCCCTCTCAATGCGGTAACTACTAAGAACAAATATCCATTGCCTCGCATAGACACTTTGTTCGATCAGTTAGCTGGTGCTAAGGTCTTTTCTAAGATTGATCTTCGTTCAGGCTACCATCAGATTAAAATTAGGCCTCAAGATATACCCAAGACTGATTTCTCTACTAGGTACGGGCTGTATGAGTACCTAGTCATGTCCTTTGGTCTTACCAATGCCTCTGCTTTCTTCATGTATCTCATGAACTCAATCTTCATGCCGGAGTTAGACAAGTTTGTAGTGGTGTTCATTGATGATATTTTCATCCACTCCAAGAATAAAGAAGAGCATGCCCAACATCTTCGGGTTGTATTGACCAGACTTCGAGAGCATAAGTTGTATGCTAAATTCAGCAAGTGCGAGTTCTGGTTAGACCGAGTGTAGTTTTTGGGCCATGTGCTCACTCCCGAGGGAATATCTGTAGACCCGAGTAAAGTGCAAGATGTCTTGAACTGGAAGTCTCCTAAGTCTGTCCATCAGATCTGTCAGTTCCTTGGCTTAGCAGGGTATTGCAGGCATTTTATCCCGGATTTCTCTAAGATAGTGAAAGTCCCTAGTTTGGTTTTGGCTAATTGATGAAACCTAGGACTAACCTTTGTATCTAAGTGGATGATTTAGATAAAGATGGTCATTGAATATGAGACATGACATTGACTCATGTGACCAAGATGGTGAAGACCAAGATGAGGCTTGGCTCGATGGACCGGTTGTGAAGGTGAAGGGCAAGTCGAGGCTTCGAAGCGAAGGACCATGCGATGATGAAGCTTGAGCAAGACTTGACACCGACGGACTGATGCAACGGTGAAGAGCAAGTGAAGTCAAGGTCGATGGATCGAGACGGTCATGTGATGATATGAAGTGGATCATATTATTTGGAGAAACAAAATGGGCTCAAGGCAAAGGTATAACCATAGGGCCATTTTGTTTTGCACTCGAGACACCATAGAGGGTGTGAGTGGTTTATGGTCGATAGCCGAACTATTAAGAGGTGAAGTCTTATCGGTTATTCGACGCACGGGTGCCACTAGGTGAATTCATGAAGTGCATTGCATGTAGGGCCTAGTGAGCTAACTGGAAAACCTTTGAAAATGATTGAGAAAAAGCTAACACACAAGCACATGGAGATGTACACTTGATGGTGTTGGCACGTTTGCAAAGGTGGCGTTGGTCGCGCTGTGGTTTGTGGGTAGAGAGGGGTTTGGGTTTCTCTCTCCCTCCCGCCGAGCTTGCGAGCGCGGGATTCAGGCGATTTTGGGGAATTGAAATGCCTATTTTCCACTACGCCGGAAGTCAGAAAAGAAACGGAGGCGAATAGAAGTCACAGAGGTGACCGGACGCGGTCACAGTTTGACCGGACGCGTCCGGTCAGTACAGCGTAGCAGTCAGGCGCGTGGGCTAGGGTTTGCAACCGGCGTGTCCGGTCACTCGCGGGACCGACGCGTCCGGTCAGGCGCCCTGAGGGAACTACAGTTTGCAAGGTCGATCGGACGCGGTGCGCGTCCGGTCACACGTGATCGGACGCGTCCGGTCGTTGAGGGAGCTTACTGGACTCCAACCGGATGCTGGCACTGTCGCGTCCGGTCGTTGTCTGGAGCGCGTCCGGTCGATGCTTCGTGGGCGCGCGGTGCTGTGCGATCGGTGCATCCGGTCGGTTGAGCAGCGTGTCCGGTCGCTCGTTTGACCGTTGGCGCGCAGTGACCGTTGGAGGATCTAGCAGGCGCGTTTGAATCTGGATGGACACGTGGACGGTGCAGGGCGATCAGACGCGGTTGAGCGCGTCCGGTCAGCTTCGACCGGCGTGTCCGGTCGTCCCGAGAAAACGGTCAGTGGAGTGGCAACGACTCTATTTGTTTGGGATGCTTATAAATACTCGTTGGCCGGCCCTTGGGGAGGGCGCTTGGCATTTCTAACACTCTTGTGCATCCATTGAGCTAAAGCTTCTCCTCCCACTCATCTCTCTTACTTGATTGCAAATCAAAAGTGAGATTGAGTGATCCCAAAGTGCATTGCATAGCTTGAGGGCATCTAGTGGCACTTATGGGTGGTTTAGCCGGTGGTTTTCTTGTTACTCTTGGAGAGTACCGCTCCTAGCCGGCTTGGAGATTGTTGGAGGCGTTGGCAAGAGAAGGTGATTGTTCTTGGCCACCTCAAGTTGATTGTGAGAGGTTCTTGTGCTTTCCTCGGCGGGACGTCAAAAGCAACTCTAGTGGAATCCGCATGTCATTGAGTTACCTCACTTCAGAGTGGTGTCTTGCGGTGCCTTGTGGGGCGTGCCTTGAGGGGCAAGTGACTTGAGGGTCACACCAGGAAACCATCTAAGTGTTGGTCGACACAACCGGTGACGTAGCTTGTCGGTGCACAAGTGAACACCGGGTGAACAAAAATATTGTGTCTCTTGTCTCCCGGTGATTGGTCTTCATATTGTGTTGTTGTCCATATTGATTGATTGTATATCATCTTGGTGATTGGTAACATCTTCACACCGTCGTCGGTATAATAATCACAATCCTCTCTCTTGTATTTACATTTACTAGATTATCTTGTGTAGCTCTAGTGGTAGCTTTGCTAGTAATGTTGTTAGCTAGTTCTCTAGTGTAAAATTAGTGACATAGCTCTTGTGTGAACTAGAGATCATAATCTACTAGACTTGTGGATAGGAGGCTTGCATCACAACCCTTGGCAGTAGCTTCATGATTTTATTAGGTGCTTGCTGTAGTTTTGTAGTCCTTGAATAGCTTATTAGATGTGATAGCTAAGTTTTCCTAGCCGTATTAAGTATTAAATCGGAAACAAATGAAGAGTATGTAATTTAATGAGTAAAGATTAATTGGATCAGTCTACTCTTGCTTAGTAAAAATAGTAGACAGCCTGGTATGTTAGTCATTAGAGCTAGCTTAGTAGCTTAGTAGTAGTTGTTGTTTTTTAGAGCTGCTGTTATCATTGTATTAAGTCATGTCATCATTTCTTGCATATAGATCACGAGATAGTGGAGTACGTGGCTGCGGAGGAGCCGGAGTACGAGGAGATCGTGGAGGTGTACGAGGAGGAGGTCCCCGTGCAGGAAGGAGCTCCGGAGCCATCAACCACTAACTTTGCTGCACACCAGGATGCCAAGGCAAGCCCCGGTGCATAACCTTTATTTTAAAATGATAACAGGATATCTATGTTATATGTGCATTTACGTTTAGCCGGTGGATTTCTTGTTACTCTTGGAGTACCGGTCCTAGCCGGCTTGGAGATTGTTGGAGGCATTGGCAAGAGAAGGTGTTTGTTCTTGGCCACCTCTGGTTAATTGTGAGAGGTTCTTGTGCTTTCCTCGGTGGGACGCCAAAAGCAATTCTAGTGGAATGCGCGTGTCATTGAGTTACCTCACTTAAGAGTGGTGTCTTGCGGTGCCTTGCGGGGCGTGCCTTGAGGGGCAAGTGACTAGAGGGTCACACCGGAAAACCATCTAAGTGTTGGTCGACACAACCGGTGACGTAGCTTGTCGGTGCACAAGTGAACACCGGGTGAACAAAAATATTATGTCTCTTGTCTCCCGGTGATTGGTTTTCATATTGTGTTGTTGTCAATATTGATTGATTGTATATCATCTTGGTGATTGGTAACATCTTCACACCGTCGTCGGTATAATAATCACAATCCTCTCTCTTGTATTTACATTTACTAGATTATCTTGTGTAGCTCTAGTGGTAGCTTTGCTAGTAATGTTGTTAGCTAGTTCTCTAGTGTAAAATTAGTGACATAGCTCTTGTGTGAACTAGAGATCATAATCTACTAGACTTGTGGATAGGAGGCTTGCATCACAACCCTTGGCTAAGCAAAACTTGCTTTACGCCATTTGTTATTCTAACTAGTTTGCTTAGTGTCTTTTGTAGAATTTTTTATAGGCTATTCACCCCCTCTAGCCATCTAGGACCCTACAGATAGCCTAGCCTATGACCATGCTTTTGCAAAAAGATGCTAGGTTTGTCTGGAGTCCGGTCTGTGAGCAAGCTTTTCTAAAGCTGAAGACTTTCCTTACCACTACCCCAGTTCTAGCCCAACTGGACATTAAGAGACCTTTTGATGTGTATTGTGATGCCTCAAAGACGGGGTTAGGATGTGTGCTTATGCAGGATGGGCGTGTGATAGCTTATGCTTCGCGCCAGTTGAAGAAGCACGAGGTGAACTACCCCACCCATGACTTAGAGCTTGTTGCTGTGGTGCACGCTCTAAAAATATGGAGGCATTATTTGCTGGGAAATAAGGTTAATATTTTTACAGATCATAAGAGTCTAAAGTATATTTTTACTCAAGCTGAGCTGAACATGAGACAAAGAAGATGGTTAGAGTTGATTAAGGACTATAATTTGGAGGTCCATTATCACCCGGGAAAAGCAAATGTAGTGGCTGATGCGTTGAGTCGGAAGGCGCATCAGGAAGAAGAAGCACCTTTATCTCTCCATCATGCAGAAGTGCTAGCTAGCATTGCCTTAGTCTCAGAGTTGCAAGAATAGATAATTAGTGAGCAAAAGCAAGATGCAGTAGAGGTCCCGCACATTAAGAAGTTGCTTGAGGAAGGTCGGGGTCCGCATTTTTGTATTGATGAGTAAGGTGTTGTGAGGTTTAAAAACCGGTTAGTGGTCCCTTCGAGTGAGGAATTGAGAAGGAAAATTTTGGAAGAAACACATAACTACAAACTATCCATCCACCCTGGAAGTAATAAAATGTACCATGATTTGCGTCACTTGTATTGGTGGCCAAATATGAAGCAGGACATCACTAAGCATATAGCAGAGTGCGACACTTATGGGAGAGTAAAGGCGGACCACATGCGTACGCCTGGAATGTTGCAGCCTTTGTCCATTCCTGTGTGGAAGTGGGAGGATATTTCTATGGACTTTATTGTGGGTTTACCTCGTACCTCCAAGGAACATGATTTCATCTGGGTTATTATAGACCGTCTCACCAAGTCTGCTCATTTTCTGCCAGTGAGTACAAAATATATAGCCACAAACTATGCACAGTTGTACTTTGATAAGATTGTGACCTCTCATGGAGTTCCTCTCACTATTATCTCGGACAGAGGGTCAGTCTTTATGTCTCACTTTTGGCAGCAACTTCAAAAATGTCTTGGTACTCGTCTGCTCTATAGTTCAGCTTATCACCCCTAGATAGATGGTCAAACAGAAAGAGTGAACCAAGTGCTAGAAGATATGTTGAGAGTTTGTGTGATTTCTTTCCCTGAAAAGTGGGATAAGTGTTTGAAGTTAGCTGAGTTTTCTTATAACAACAGCTACCATGAGAGTATCCACATGGCGCCCTTCGAGGCTATGTATGGAAGAAGGTATAGGACCCCGCTTAACTGGGTTGAAGTGGGGGACCATGGTTACTTTGGGCCTCATTTTGTCAAGAAAGCCCGGGAACAAGTAAGCATCATTCGGAAGCATTTAAAGGCAGCACAAAACCGACAAAAAAATTATGCTGACAAGAGAAGGAGACCGTTGCAGTTTGCCGTTGGAGACCATGTGTATCTGAAGGTCTCTCCCATGAGAGGGGTACATCGTTTTGGTATTGGTGGAAAGTTAGCCCCTCGCTATGTCGGACCTTGTAAGATTTTGAAACAGTGTGGCCTAGTTGCTTACCGCCTTCAACTCCTGGATATTTTATTTGCAGTCCACAATGTATTTCATGTGTCTCAACTGAAGAAATGTTTGAGAGTCCCTGAAGAAGTTGTGGAAATTGAAGGGCTACCTCTCCAACCAGACTTGTCTTATATTGAGCACCCTATAAAAATTTTAGATGAGAAAGAACGGGTGACTAGAAATAGTCTGGTGAAATTTTACAAAGTCCAATGGCAGAATCACACAGAGGCTGAAGCAACTTGGGAGCAAGAGAGATATATCTTGAAGCACTACCCCATCTTATTTCCAGTACATCAAGATAATAATTTATCAAGAATTGTTCTTCATCTTCCACACTAAGCACGCATGAAATCTCGGGTCGAGATTTTCTTTTAGGGGTAGAGCTGTAACACTCTCGGTGTTACCGCGTTAACAAATCACTAAACCATGTCATGAGCATCATGTTATGTATTATTGTAGATGGCAAAGTAAGAAATTAAATTTTGTTGCACTCATTCTCAATTTGAGCTCTGATTCTTTTCCATGTCCAAATATTCTCAGCACAGCTCAACTAACTGTTGTCATCCTGATCCAACTCCATCGCTCGTAATTCAACTTCTTCCTAATTCTCTGATCACGTTCACACACTCGCAGAGCATGCCCGCGTAGCACGCGCACGGCGACGACCGACCGCGGCGGTAGACACCACGCATAACATACGCATCAGTTACTACATAATCGCACTCTACAAAATCAACGTAGCCCTGCTTACACGTCGTGCCAGAAGCGAACCAGAGCACACGCAGGGCAGCACTGCAACGTGCAGGAGCACTGTAGCACGAAGAATCACTGTAGATGCATGGAAAATACTGTACCGCGTGGAATATACTGTAGTCGACACTGTAGCAGCTCAGGACACTGTTCATTCGAAGAAAAATTTTGTCGCCGGTAAGCTGCGAGGTTATTTAGAGCGCTGCCTTTAGCCGCGTCTCCTGTCTTTTAAACCGAACCGTTGAGTCGTTCCGTTCAGCTGATCGTTCGCTTCTCCAAAATCAACTTTCTCTTATCTTGCCTGATAAAGCTGCGTCTATCGATTTCTCTCCGAGCTATAATCGATCGAGGTAACTAGTCTATACGAATTCCTTTATTCTCCTTGTCAGTATCGCACTTGCTCTGGAGCTAGGAGCTAACCATGACAGACAAACTCGAACATACGCTTTCCGCGTTCATGGTTCATTGCTTGCTTCTTCTTGGTAATTCATTCCACTAGCCCACTTGACAAGTCAGAAGACCAAAGCCTCACATTCTTGAGCAAGTCTCAGGAGACCAGGCCAAGAGCTAATTAATTCCTTGTTTATTTCAGAATTAATTAAACAGCCACCTTGTGCGATCAATATCTTCACCATACGATCTCTGAATCACTCGATTCTTCTTCCTAAAATTATTATCTACCTGTTAGTATAGTTAGCTCATACCTATATGTGGTGATGCTAAAGTCTATTAAATCAATCAAAAGCGCTTAATATTAATATGATAAATCTTGTATAAATTTTTGTGGCAAATAGGTAATAGCTTTAGCTTTGAAACTTTTGCGGTAACTTCATGATTTTATTAGGTGCTTGCTGTAGTTTTGTAGTCCTTGAATAGCTTACTAGATGTGATAGCTAAGTTTTCCTAGCCGTATTAAGTATTAAATCGGAAACAAATGAAGAGTATGTAATTTAATGAGTAAAGATTAATTGGATCAGTTTACTCTTGCTTAGTAAGAATAGTAGACAGTCTAGTATGTTAGTCATTAGAGCTAGCTTAGTAGCTTAGTAGTAGTTGTTATTTTTTTAGAGCTGCTGTTATCATTGCATTAAGTCATGTCATCATTTCTTACATATAGATCACGAGATAGTGGAGTACGTGGCCGTGGAGGAGCCAGAGTACGAGGAGATCATGGAGATATACGAGGAGGAGGTCCCCGTGTAGGAAGGAGCTCCGGAGCGATCAACTACTAACTTTGCTGCACACCAGGATGCCTAAGGCAAGGACCGATCGTTGTATTTGGATGGTTGTCAGGTCACAGATCTCCTTATCCCGAGCATATACTAGCGGATGGGGACTAGAAAGACTTGTTATTCTCTTGTCATGGGTTCCGGCTCTTCCGGACCAACTGAAGGTGGATTATATATGGGTATTAGGAGGTCTAAACACCGCGAGAGGGCGGGGGCTTGGAGTCCCAGTATGGACGGGGACTCGGTTCTCTTGACAGGAGGATAATGGGTTGGTCCTGTTTGTACCTCGGTATAGGCGGGGCGTGTGTTTTTCGGGGTACCCAACTGGGCTACATTGATTCGCGAATCGCCGCATAAGCGGTCCGATATGACTTAATCCGGGCATCGTAGTAAGAACTGAAAGAGAAAAGGGGAATAAGGATGGATTTGTATTGACCAACTCTTGTTTGAAAATAGCATAAGTGCTTACATAGATGGTTAGCTGATAAACTAAAAGATGACAAATAAAAGAACTGCAATAAGGATCCACTAGTAGTAATGCTTTTCTGCAAACTTGAATCAGTAGCCAAAAAGCCTATCATGATCCTTAGAGTCGGGAAATTATTCCTAGTCAGGTACGTCTTACGAGTACATTGTGTACTCAGGGTTTATTTTACCCCTGATGCAGGTGCAACTTGAGGCTTTGTGTGGAGGATCGTCTGCTGGGCTCAGATGGATCTTTGCTACGCTTGCTAGATATTTATTTCCACTGTTTTAATTCCGCACTCAGAACTTGGTATTGTAATAACTTATTTTTGAAGACTATGTTGAATGGAATAAACTAAGTATTGTACTCGTTTTTATTATTGGATCCTGGATGAAAATGTGGATGGTTTTGAGTTCTCCCATTGGGTGTGCTCGACAGAAACGGCTGAAATAGCCGCTGGCGGAGTACTTAGTGCCTAGAGGAAGGCAAGTACTTCCGTTAGTGTGTTATTTTGGGCGGTTCTGTCACAAAGTCCTACTCCAGTGCTTCTATCAACAGTGTTGGTGTCTGCGGACGTCAATTTCCTTCTTGAAGGCATTGTTGTTGCACTGCTGCAGCCCGTCGCCCACTACCCCGCCGAGCTCTCGCTTCTTCGTCGACATCCGTGGTGTTCCGCCATGCCGCAAGTTGCTGGGGAGGCGCCCAACTGTGCCTGTTGTGCCTTTATGCGTTCCACTGCTATGGGTTGTCCTGCTGCACTTGACCTCGCCGACGTCGTTACTAGCGGATGCTTCGCCGCTATCTCTCTCGGGTGGATGCTTTGCCACCATTGCTTCTTGGCCCCCTCTCTGGTAGATACTTTGCTACGGAGAGTGTGCTGGCCTGCTTCTTGGCGGATGTTTTGCCGCTGTGGTCGCTTGGTTCGTTGGCGGATGCTTTGCCGCCGTGGTTCGTTGGCGGATGCTTTGCCGCCTTGGTCGCTCGGTTCGTTGGCGGATGCTTTGCCGCCGTGGTCGCCTGGTTCGTTGGCGGATGCTTTGCCGCTGTTGCTGCTCGATCTCGCTCTACGGGTGGATGCTTTGCCACCACGACTTGGTCTCTTGCGTAGGAAACCTTTGCATTGGTATTTTATTGCAGGCACAGTTATAGTTCTCGGGTGTTGAGGGCAGTCGCTCCTTCTTATGTACCTTTTGTTGTTCTTATGTTTATTTCAGGTTACTTACTACTATCTTAGTGGTTTATAATCTGCGCTATGAGGGTTCTCTCATAACTGACTTGTAATTCACTCTTTTTAATGAAAAACGGGCTATATTCCCCGGTCGCGAAGAAAGGAAACGGAATTGTAATCTTTCCACATGATTTTCTGCAGTTTTCTTTGCGCCTGGGATTAGCTGCTTCGACAAAGAAGTGTCATGATCAGATCAAGGCTTTGGGTGTATAAGTTGCTTCAAGGTAGAACAAAATGACATAATTACATGGTAACCTCAATTTTGAGACCTAATGTGACTATGTTCACTTAAACACGTTTAAATTGTCAACTACATGTGTGTAAATGTTAAACGGAGGGTCTGTGTATGTTTTATGGCCAAGCCACTAAGATTCTAACACGCCATAATACTACTGCGGTACTGCCCCATCAGATGTCATGGTCGTCGCCCGCCGGGCAAGTCACGCGCGGTCGCTAGCGTCTGGACTACGTATGACTGTCTGGAGTTACGAGGCAAGGCACATCGGCTGTGTTTAGTTGGCTTGAGACGGCTGAAAAATATATTATAACACGTTTTGGTTTTATTTAGCAAATAGTATCTAATCACGGACTACTTTGGTTCGAAAGATTTATCTCGTGATTTTACACCTAACTATGAAATTAGTTATTTTTTTACCTATATTTAATGTTCCATGCATACGTCAAACATTCGATGTGACGATGAATCTTGTAAAATTTTTCGAAGTTTGAAGCAACTAAACACAGCCATCAGTGCGTGATTGAGAGTTTACCCGGGTAGACTTTGAACTGGCACAGTCAGCAGAGGTTTTTTTGCCTATCCGACTCCCTAGTCTAGTACGCGTCACTGCTCCCGAACAGCGGGCGCATTAGGCGATTGAGAGTTTGTTTGGGACTCTCTCTGCGGTGCAGAGTCCAGACCTACTGGACACTTCTGGCCCCTATTCCATGGACTTCACAGTTCACAGGTCCACACGTGAGTATATACCTGACTCCGAGTCGTGATCTGCACGTTCCAGGTTCCACACTGACTGGAAACGATCTTCCTGTTAAGAAACTTCCTAGAGCATTCCATCCTCTCCCAAATCGAAAGGCAAGGATCCAAGGTGAAGAGCTGTACTTGGAGCTAGCTGAACTCCCAACTCGGAGAGCAGCGCCAAATGAGCTTATCAAGTTTACTAGAGCTTTAGGTACTGTACCAGAGCCTGAACTGAGACGCCTCCAGTGATATCTCAAAAATCCACTGCCCGTTTGCAAGGGCTTGCGCAACCGATTGTGTTTTCTGCATACACTTGCAGACCAGCTGCGAGAGGGTTGGGGCTACCTCCGAATCTGTGGGGTTTTGAAAGTTAAAAGGTTATTATGTTTGCCGGTATTCGAGTTTTAGAGTGTTTTTTAAAATTCAGTGCAGGGAAGCTTTGTGTTACACTCAACCGGCGTACATACGCTGGCCGCTGGCGCAACGCCGAGACCAGCAAGATAGCTATAGCCTTTGACAACGCGAACCAACATGTTTGTGCAGGTGGCTGATCGAGTGGCTCCGTATCAAGCAGTTGTTCGTACTTGATAGGTTGGGCCATCTAGTTTTGCTTCTTCTAGAACGAATTCGATTTCTACACCTGAAGACACTAATGCCTTTACATTAACAACATATAACCTGTCTAGCCTTTCACTTCGTTGCCCTGTTCTATTCCACGTGCCAAGATCTCTGGTTTGCACTAGAACAACTACAGGTTAATATGAAGTGTTACTGTGTCTGAATATATGCAGGTTCGAGTTCAAGCTGGCCAGGGACACTCGTCCGAGCATGCAATGGCAGGCATGTCAAATTGTCATTGCCGTGCAACTTCAGAATTCATTTCTTTGTGTCTTTGCAATTGTATATCTGGTCCGACTCCGACCATCGAATTCACTCCTATTCTATCCCGAGTCAATTTTAAAGTTCGGCATGGCTAGCGCCTGCACTTCCGGACGGAGGCCCATGTTGGGACGCCAGCGCCTGCTGCTACACGCGCATGCGAGAACCTCCGTGCCTCCTCGTCCGGACACCCGCATCCCCTCTGCTTCTTGCGCCCGCATGCACGCGGGGCCACGCGTCCCTGCCTCCATCCCCCCTCCGCTTCACGTGTCCGGGACCCCATGCCCTTGCTTCCATCCCCCCTTCGCTTCCCACGCGTATGCAGAACACCCCAGTAGCTATAGCAGGCAACTGCAGCAGGCGGGTCCTATTGCAACATGTGCAACATTATATCACTTTTGCAACATCTAGATGAAACACTTGCAACATACATCTGAAACAGCTAAAACACATGTTACGTCTGAAACACTTACAAAATACTTGAGAAACACGTGTATAGCCATTGCAAAACATATGCAATATCCATATGAAATATTTACAACATACGTATAAAATAACTGAAACACTTGAAACATACTCTTGCAACATGCATGTATATACAACACCCATATCTACTTTGCAACATCCAGATCAAACACTTGAAACATATGTCTAAAACACCTGAAACATTTGAAAACATACGCTTAACATGCTTATATTATCATTGCATCATATGCAACATCTCAGATATACTTTTGCAACATCTAGATTAAACACTTGAAACATAAGTCTGAAAAAGCCTGAAACAATTGAAACACGGCGTTGCCGCGCTACCACAGCCTACGTGGTGGGGGACATCGGCCTAGTGTACACCTCCATTGCAGAGATTCTCTCGCGCCTGCTCGCGGCCCAAGCTCGTGCCCGTCGGCGCGGCCTCGCTGATGCTTCTCCAGTGCCGCTGTTGCTCGGCCGTAGTCGTCCAGTGACGTCTGCTCGTAGGGGATGGGGCACGGCGCAACCGGCGATGGGGTGTGGCGCGGTGGGGGGGAAGGGCACGGCGCAGTGGGGGATAGGCATGTGGTTGGGGAAGGGGGTGCGACGGGGCGAAGTGCGGTGGGCGTATGTGTGGTGAGTGGTGACACTGCGACACCATTGCGAGTGAGTGTGGAAATTTTCGAAGATGGAAAAGACGTAGAGGTGTTGTTGGGCCTATCCACTGCGCAGGCCTAGGAAGGCACGCGTTCAGACGGGACGGACGTCCATGTGCAAGCATTTGCGTTTAAAGTTTCGTTGTCATTCATTTCAAAACTAGAGACTTTCTAAATAACCTTTTTTCCTTAATATATTTTGGCAAAGCTTTTGCTGGTCTTTCAAAAAAAATCAAAACTAGAGACTAGAGAGCGCTCCTGCCATAGGCCATAGGCCATAGTCAGCTATCTAACTGCCATTTTGATGAGGATCTCACCTGTCACCTCGATCAAACTTCAGGCAGATCATCCATATTCTCCACTAGGAACAATGGAGCCTCCAGTAGCCGTGATGGGCTGGGTCAAGCGATACCAGCTCGCACCAGAGAAGCGAGGAACGGGAAGCCCAATACGCGCGTGACCGGACCGGACTGGGTTAGTAGCAAGTAGACAGCTGGGCAGCTAGTGCCGCCTAGGTGCGGTTTAAAACAGAGCACTGCGCTCGTGTAGGCATTATGTATGAACTGAACAACTTTCTCTTCAAGCAAAAATCTGTCGTCGCTACCCCTACTGTTCTTCCTCTTCCTAGTTCTTCGTACCACGCGATGGTGCTGCTTGTTTAAGCGCAGGGAACGGCAACGTAACTGGAATGATTTCAGGGCGGCAACGGAAAGGAAATCATTTATTTACGTATCTTGTTGGGTCCTGGCGTGGGAATCGGAAGGCAGTTCTATTTTCACGCGGCCGTTGGATTTATCGTGGGCTTGTCCATAATATATTTAATAAATCAATAAACTCTATGGTCCGTAACATTATATAGTATATGATTTGTATCATATGAGAGTTTGACTAAACGTTGATTGGTTGGATTTTATCCGTCTATATTGAGAGGTTGAGGAAAGGATAAAGACGTGCCACGCACGCGTGGCGCTGCCGCCGGCCGGGCCGTGGGCGTGGGCTTGGTATGGCTCGGTTTTGCCGCTCACCTCTCATAATTACGAGAGTTTCAACTCTTTTACATTATGGTGAATGTGGGTTGGCATTAATCCCGTGAGTTACCATCTCCTGATCTCCCTAGCTGGCCCCTTCTCCTCCCCGCTGCGGGAATAAGAGTTCTCGCTCCTATCCTTTTTCTTCCGAGAGATAACAGAAACACAAACACAGACACCACCGCTCCGCTGCTAGATGGCGATCTCCGTCCCGTGACTTCGCGTGCACGAGGTTGCGGGAGAGCAGGTGCCTTCGGAACCACCGCTCGCCTGAGAACCCTGCTCGGGGTGACGTCTTCTTCCCTGATCCGCGCACGCCATCGTCTTCTTTCTCTGGTGTGTGAGAGTCGGCGCTGCGAACACCTTTCTGCAACGACTGTGGTCCACTACTTCGAGCAACGCACTAATCTGCACACCATGACTGGAGGTGCTAGTGCGAGTGAAGCCTCCGATGGCTTCGGCATGGGACCCTCCTCTGGGTATATCCGCAAACTCACTCTTATTTTTATATTTATATATGTTCTCTCTGATATGCCATGTTTTGATGCTTTGGGTCATGTCGTTATTGTTCATATGCTACGTGATCTTGCTGGTACGCTTTATATGACAAATATACCATGCTTACATGCGAGTGGAGCCTCCGATGCCTTCGGCATGTGACCTTCCTCTGGGTATATCCACAAACTCACTCTTATTTTTATATTTATATATGTTCTCTTTAGTATGCTATGTTTTGATGCTTTAGGTCATGTCGTTGTTGTTCATATGCTACGTGATCTTGTTGGTATGCTTTATATGACAAATATACCATGCTTACATGTTTTGAATCATAGTTTTATGGTTCATAAAATTAGCATAGTAATTATAACATCATATATTATATATGATGTTATAATTACTATGCTAATTTTTATATATGTCATCATCTTTATAGTATTATTTTTATGGATTAAATTGACATAGAAATTGCTTAAACACCTGACAGACGCCAGCGTGATCGCTTCCCACCCACGATCGGGCGTAATCGGCGCGTTGAACGCGCGTAACAATTCCCGTGTCATCCAATTACAAAGTACATCGACCAAACAATAACTAACGTGATCGGTTGGCGGTGTGATCAGATCACGCTACAAAATAAGCCAACGAAACAGCATCATAGTCTTGATAGACAGTTGTGTTCTCACACACTCTACCACTGTCCACTGCACAAGAGATGCTTCTCGTTGCTAGACGTTGATCAATGAATGACAGCGGCCACTTGAAAATCTGGGGACACATCAGTTCCTTGGCTATGAATCTACATGCTAATAAGCCGTTACCAATTTTAACTGGTGCAAAATTTCCACACTCTTGTAATTGCATACTCCAAAAGATATTTATAAGGGTGCTTTCACGCCGAGAATTAGAAAAGGAAATTTTACCACGGCGTAATCCATGGAGACTTCTCACGACTTTGTCACCATGTATTCACGGATGCAAAAGTCGTCACGCATGCTTGACTGAAGGGAATAATTGGGGCCATCTATTTAACT
This sequence comes from Saccharum hybrid cultivar R570, assembly GCA_038087645.1. NCBI lineage: Eukaryota > Viridiplantae > Streptophyta > Magnoliopsida > Poales > Poaceae > Saccharum > Saccharum hybrid cultivar. The sequence goes on from JAQSUU010000198.1 coordinate 9,400,451, forward strand.
GTTGATAAATGTTCACCCATAAATTAAATAGGTCACATGTTTATTAACCATCGGATTGAAACCCAAAAGTTTGGTCCATCAAGCTATAATTGTCTCTAGTCCATCGTCCATTACTCATACACAGGCTTGAATATTACGAAACATAATTATTAGAAGTTCAAGTTTAATTGTCATCCCGATCGACGGTTCAATGCATATAGTTGAAGGCTTAGGGTCTTGAGCTGTGGAAAAACAGTTATGAGCTTATAAAAGTTATTGTGAGCTACTTGTTGTGGAAAAGTTGTAAGATGTTTGGTTGGAATAAGTATAAAACCTGTCCTCCTTTCTATCTCCCTCGATACAATTGTGAAACAACTCTCTATTTTCACCTATTTTAAAAGGAATTTACTAGCGTTCGGACGTTCGATCCGCGGCACGAGCACCGGACGGTGCTTCCGCGCGCGCACGTAGATCCCTCGCCCCGCACCAATCCTGCTCCGGAGGCCACGTCTATCCATATGGAACTCCCGCGCCTAGGCCCAACGCATGCAACTCACTTGCCCCTGCCCACGCACGCGGGGACCACTCCGAACCCGCTTCGTTTCCCACACCCACATGCACGCAGCAGCACAAGCAGGCGGCGCGGTGACCCACGGCGGCACACTAGCAGCAGCAGGCAGCTACGGCTAGCTGCTGTCCACCAGCCACCGCCACCATTGTAACATGTGATCTCCCGAGATTTACTTTTGAAACATTCAAATGAAACACTTGCAACATACGCTAAAACACATGAAACACGTGAAACATGCATGTATAACCACAACAACATGTGTAACACTATATCTACTTTTGCAACATCGGTGGAACATTTGCAACATACATCTAAAACAGATGAAACACTTGAAACATGCGCTTGAAACATGCGTGTATAGCCATTGTAACATGTGCAACATCAAGATTTACTTTTAAAACATCCAAATAAAATATTTGCAACATACGTCTGAAACACCTAGAACACTTGAAACATAGCCTTGCAACATGCATATTTTGTCATTGCAACATGTGCAACATTCGAGATCTACTTTTTGCAACATCTAGATAAAACACTTGAAACAAAAAGGTCTGAAACGTCTGAAACACTTGAAACACAACGTTCGTCGCGTGGCCACGACCTACTACCTGGTGGTGAATTGTGGTAGATCGGCAAGGAGGACAGGGAGCGAATGGAGGCCGCCCTGGTGGAGGTGCTGGAGTGGCAATGGCAAGGCCCAATCGAGCAGGGGGACGAGGAGAGCTTCCGCCCAAAGGGGCCCACGAGGAGCGCCGTCTCCTAGGCCACCCTCGATGGTCGACGCCGTGAGCTGCTCTAGCACTCTCTCCACTGTCGACATCACGTACCCCATCGGAGCCAGTCGGCCGAGCTGCGACGAGGTGGGGGACGGACGCGGTAGTGTGTGGGTGGGTGGGGGAGGTGCTGAGGCGCGTGGCGTGGCGCAGCGCATGACGAAGCACGGCAGCAGCAAGATAGAGTGCAGGCGCAGCAGCGAGTCAAGAATGAGTGCGGTCACTGTAACGGAACCGTCCAAATTATAAGAGCACAAGTACAAAAACAATCACCGAAGTGATCACATTCTCGCACTTGAGCTCATATAACTCCGGTAGTCCAATGAAATCACAAGGGATTTCAAACCAATCAACATACCAGCCAAGATCGCAGTGATTCAACATAACAAGTCACATGTTACAACCATTTCACAAGTAATTCAATATACATCGGAGTTCAACGTAGTTATTACAACTTAAGTTCAAAAGTAGCGGAAGCAAAATAATTTGAAACTAACAACACCCTTATTTCAAATATATACCAGTACCAAGGTCGACTTCCAACAAAAGCATTAGAGAGAAGATAACTCAGAAGGATCATGCCTGTGATCACACTCCGCCTCTACGGCAGGAGCCAACCAACTCTTGCAGTCGCCATGATACATCACAACCTGTAACAAGTGGGGATAAAACCCTAAGTACGATAATGTACTCAGCTAGACTTACCCGTCATAAACCAGAAATAAAGTGACACCAAGGATCATGCAAGGCTGATATAAAGTGGGGCTAGCTTAACAATATTTTTGCATAAAAGCTTAATATAGATGATCAATCATTAATGTTTAAGCATCAAGTTAATTATCATTAACATGTCATCTATATTAGCACCTATACTAGAGCACTCACTTGATTAGGAGCAAACAATATTAACCATAGCAGGTATAAATTGAGGCAACATATACATCGTCATCCAATTAACCATCAGTTCAATTTAATTGAATCTACGTTGCCGCTGCTCAAGTCAAGTGCTCACTAACCGGGAGCGACGGCGATTCGAATCGAATTCCTATCCAGCTGGAGGGGTATTTCTAACACTCACCGAGTCACGCCTGGCGAGGGCTACTCAGGTCACCTTTGGTACCATTCAGGAAAGCGTGGGTTCGACTGATGCCGCATCCCCAAGGGCAACACTCTGCCAGGATGATATGAACTCTAACCCCCCTTGGTCTTATGTCAATGTCCCCAAGCTCATCCTTACTATCTCCAAGATGCGACCTACCATTCGATTCCCGGCCTGAACTGTATTACTCGGATTCGCGGTCAGAACGACTTATCTGGCCAACTAAGTGTTAGACTGCGTTCAACATGACTCAAGGACGTACAGCGAATCAGTCCTTAAACGACTCAAACGGGGATAGATCCACACCCAAGACCTCCGTGCCTTGTTGCTTCACTATCGTCATCCCGTCCGGTCTCATTTCATTTTATTAACACATGGTTCTTTTCCACGATAGCAAATATAGCCAACCGTGCCACATATGAATATCCCTACATCTCGCAAGTGATAGAAAATCACCTGACTTCTACCGCTTAAAGCAGGGCTAAGCATCTACTCGACCCTGGTATATGTAAGATTCAGAATTCATATATCTGGACAAGGAGTGATATTGATGCAGCAAGGTTTTCAACCAACTCCTACCACTTAATGCAACAATACTTATAACATATATAGAATTAATTGCTTTGAAGGTATTAATTGCTTTGAAGGTAGGAGGCTTATAATGCTCTAGGGCTTGCCTGGGATCCGACTCAAGTTAGAGTATGTCAGATGAATTCACTTGGCGAGCATCCTCCAATCTATCACTTGTCCGGTCCTTCTATCTTCGGGATGGATCCACCAACTCCATCTTCGGGTTTGGCTCCACGTTAGGTCCTTCACGTGCTTTAGCTAGCGTACCTAAATGAGGTGCAATAATGCATATGTATGAATGCATAGAAGTGCAATAAACAGAGTAATCAAACAAGCATACCAAAGTTCTCATAAACACCTAGAGCTAATTAACTTAATCCTCATTAAGGCATAACATAGAAGATTGCAAGCACATCAATCAAGACACAAGTCTTATAAGATCCTAGGGTACCAACCCAAGTACCAAGTAGCAACACCAACCTACTATGTAACTCAAACTATGCTTGACAGAAAGGTTCAGATTTGCAATCAGCATGAACAGTCCAGAAATAATATCATTTCAGGAGCTACACAATTCCAATTGACATGCAAGAGGATAATCTGAAAAGCTTATGAAATTGTCTACAATTAATTTAATATCACCTAAGCCTGATTCCTAAGTTTACTATGTCAAAGAGATGAACTACAGACTCTGGTCTACTCCAAACATAGAGCAACTAAATTTGGGATCTGACTTTAAATATCTTTAACTCAAAAGCTACTTGGCCAAATACCACAAAATTTTAACACAAGCTAGATACATGAATTATATACAACTTTATTGTAGACAAGGTGCTCAGAAAACATCATTATCATGGGGTAATCTACATTGCCCCTAGAACTGTCCAGAAACTACTAATTACAAGAAATAATTATTAACATATGTTGCAAACATATAATTGTGCAAAGCCAACTTTACCAACACTTCACACATGACTAATGAACACCAGAAAACATCGTGTCCATTACTAAATAAATTCTTTTAATACATTTTTTTAATTTATTTAGATAATTAGGTGGAATTATGAACACCTATCAGAAGTGCACAATAAATTCTACCAAAAATTAAAGTGGCATGCATATGCCCCCCAAAAGTCTACTATCTAATTTTTAAGCCATTTGGACAAGTATATCAACCTCGATGAAAAAGACAATTGACTAATACAATAAATCATAAGAGAGCAATTTAAACCTATAACTCAATATTTTCTATGAACACATGGCTATAGTATGAATCAACATGATAGATAAACATCATACTAAGGTAATGAAACAACATTTTCCATTTTATCCTTTATATATTATTTATAAGCTATTTATTAAGCCGTAAACAAGTTAAATCAATAACTTGATCATACAGTAAGCAATGATCATAAAATTTATACCACAGTACATACATAGCATGACAAGACTACCATAAAAATTTCACATTATTTGGAGCAACACAACCCAAGATATAGAAATGACAAGCAATATAATGTAGATTTCCTTATTTATCAAGGTCAAATCAAAACCTTAAGAAAACAGTGAACAACTAGTGTGTTTAATATTTTTTCTAGCAAGTACATGTCATCATAAAATTAACAAAATAAGAATAACTATTTTTAGAGTTCTAAAACTCAAGATATGGCTCTGGTCAAGTTTATAAGCATTTTTAGAGCATTTTTAAAGCTTAAATAAAGACATCAGAAAACATCTACAAACATGTAACATTTTATAACTCTACTGCATAGATGTCTTCTCAAGGTTTCCAAAAAGTCCCCATTTACTATTTTTGGAGTTTCCTAGCATGAGATATGAATTTTTGAAGATTTAACATGAACTTGAAATTCAAAAATAGAATTCCCCTTACCCTACTGAATTTGCTAGGCGTACCCAAACATATACCCAAGCTCTGTCACCACTTAACCCGACATGTGGGACCCGTCGTTCAGCCGGGCCCGCTTGTCATACACCGAGAGACAGAGAGAAAGGAGAGGTGCCGGCTTCCTCCGTTCACCGGAAACAGAGGAGGCAGAGGAGGTTTGCCGGTCGGCCATCTCCGGCCGGTGAGGTCGTCGGCGGCCGTGGGGAAGTGGAGGAAAAGAGCCAGGGCGGCGAGGTGCGTCCATAGGCGTCCGCAGTACGGGCCGAGGTGGTCTGTGGCCTACTGACCACGTGCGCGGGCGGCTCCGTGGGGGCAGTGCCGGCGGCGGCAGGGCCGCAGCGGTCTGCTCCGGTGAAACTCCGGCTAGCGGTTCCGTCATGCACACAACAAGAAGACTAACCCAGAAACCCTAGACATCGATCGAAACGACCAAAGAATGCATGGGCATGAAGAGATCGGACTCGAGCTCTTGGGCGGCAATGGCGGGCGTGCACAGTGTCATGGCCCGTTCCGACGGAATGAGCTCGGTAGAGCTTTGATTCGCTAGGGTTACAACAGCTACACACTACGGGAACCCCGAGACAAGATCGAGAAGGGAGGGAAACGGCTCCGGTGAGGGTCGACCACGAGGGAGCTTGAGCTCCGGCCATGGTGACCGAGCTCCGGCGGAAAGGAAACCGGGCAACACGCCCTATACCTCAACTCAACAACCAAACCAAAGTGATGTTAGTGCAGAGCGAAGCAATGCGGAGCTGGGTGCAAGGTTTGGTGGGCTACGACGCGGTGAGGTGTGTGCACGACAGCGGCGAGGCTCACGACGGCGTTCGGCGCTCTGTTTTCCGCCTTGGGAGAGAGCAGGAGGGGGAGAAGAGAGTGAGGGCAGAGGCAGTGGGTTGGTGTCGCCTTGAAGGCTCCCAGGCCTGGCACTGCGGCCTCCCGTCGATGTACAGACGCCACGCGGCGCAAGCGGCCTGAAACCGGTCGGCCATGAGCTCAGCTCCATTCAAACTGAAGAACGATTCAGTCCCTCTCCATCCGACTGAAACCGCCCCCTTCTCGTTCCTATAGCTCTCAAATCGTTTCGATTTAGCTCGAGGAGCAATTGACAAAAGTGTAGAGCTACATGAGATCTACAAAGTTGCCAATACAAGCTTGAGCTGGTTCTGTTTAGTTTGAGAGATACAGTGCTCCAAAGTAGTACACATGAAACTGAAATGTTAGTTCAGACTTAGAATATTTTCTTAAGTGTGGAAACAGCATGAAATCCTGACTTGAGGGCCCTATTAGAGCATTTTCCAGCCATTTTCATGAGATGCTCATTAAAGGACTTTTGTTCCACAACAAATTTGCTACAATTTTGCTTAAGGGTGCACCAACATGCAAGGTAATCTTGATGCACTTTTTAAACCAGGGAGAAAAAGGAGATATTTGGTCAACTAGGGTCAAACTTAGGATTAGAAGCTTAATTAGGCAGCTTGGTCAACCTAAACATTGCTCCATTAGGTATCCTAAACATAGTTAAGGTACTATAGAACATGTTAGACCATCCCAAGTATCATTTACATAGCATCCCTAGTTAACACATAAAGGGGAACATAGAATACAAACATTGTTTCATATGTTTCATCACTATGTTTCAGGGTCTTGTTACATGATGATCATTCATCCCTAAGATGTTTACCAACATGCAAGGCAAGTACATGCATAGGGTACACCTGGCCATATCATGCCATACATGACAGCACTTAGGTACAAGTTATGTTTCAATAATTGAACAGAGATGTTGCACTAGTGAAACAAGGATGTTGCATTGGTTCACAATAGTTGTTTCCTCACTTTGGTTTAACCAACAAGAGGATAGGTTCATGATATGAGTGGATCAAGCTAGGCTCATGCAAGGTCATTGCCTAAACAGGCAAGATAACACCAGGGTGTTACAGTCACGACGACAATTCAAGAGGAAAGTGAGTGGAGGTTTTTTTTTTTGCAACGCGAGCGACCGTACGATTGATAGTGTTGGGCCGTTCGGGCGGGCGAGACCAACCGATGTGGGTGTCCGGACGATTGGACGTATTACCCACAGCATTACCAATTTTAAAAAGTAGGAAGCCAAAAGTAGGGTCCTAAGGTGCTTTGAAAATTGTACTACAAAAAAGTAGCTTATGAAAAAAAAACAGCTTTAGATTTTACCTATTTGGTTGGCTTTCTACTTTTTCGGAGTGGAAGCACTTTTTATAAGCTCAACCGAACACGATCTTAGTTTAAGTTACGGCATCTCTTGTTGTAGAATGTCTCTTGATGATATTGCAACGGCCACTTATTGTTCCAGTGTATAATCTCCGGTGCTTCTCCGTTGCACAAGAGAATTCATGTGGCCTGGGAACGGAAGAAATCCAGTTGGTCTAGGAGCTCACTGTGTACCTAGCCTGTGTACTGTGTACATGGGGCCTAAGCTACAGTGGCACTTCGCCAATGACCACGGGAGTATATGGTTCAGAGCACAGTAACTAGCCAAGCCATTAACACAGCCTAAGCTCCTCATGGGTTAGCACTCGAGAAATCCAATGACCGTACATACCTCCATTTTCATATACTCAAACACCTTTAAAAATGGCTTAAGTTCCAACACATGGCCTAAGCTCCTTACGGGTTAGCACTGGAGAAATCCAATGACCTTAAAATACCTTCATTTTCATCTATTCAAACACCTTTAAAAAATGGCTTAAGTTCCAATTGATCTTAGGGCACCATCTGAGCTACTTAGCACTAGGCTCCACAAGTATGCACCACATTCACCCATTAGACTTTGCCTTGTCACTCATCCTTTAAAACCGACATAAAATCCATCAATAGGGGCATGAAAATCATAGTTGTCTATCAATCGATCATCGCTATGACCTCACTAAGTAATGCCCCTACAAAACACACATTAATCATAATAATTGTGTCATCATTAATCATTAAAACAGAATTAGGGGTCTAGATGCTTTCATCATCCTCTTTCTTTTGGGTAAACGACTGCGGATGCTACCTCTGGTAAAGCTATAACTTTCATGCATGAACCAACGCCGGCAGAACCCAGAGACAACGGCGCCTGGGAGAGTGTCTTAGACCAAGCACGGCTTGAAAACGGACAAGCCATGATGGTCCAGTTCTGCAAGGCCCTTAGCACTTCCGGGGAGGGTAACATTTAAACATTCCAAATTATGATGCACTCACGACTCTGGATCCAGAACAAAGTTAAAATATTCTTACAGTTACAGTTGTAATGTGCTCATTGGGTTTGCGAAGTAGCGCTTTACACATTTTGATGGTTCTGTACTAGAGTGTTGCTTGAACAGACCCTGCAGTATGGTCGGAGCCATTGGCACAGGTTCTTCAAACACCCGAACATGAAGGTTCCCATCGAGCGTTAGCTTTTCTAGCAGGGTCCTGCAAGTCTGTCAAAAGATAATGCGTCACTAATTGAACAGTAACCTGAGGATCGAAACAGAAAATGGGCCAGATACCTGAGGATTCAATACATCCATCCGACGGATAACATCTTCCTATAGCACAATAAGAGTATAGCATGCGATTAGAACCATGGTTTCCTTTTGTTTAGAATAAAAGTTAACTAATGGAACAGTAACTTAATATCTGAGAATGAGCCATTTTCTAGTCACAACACAGAAAGGATAGCCTGATCAAGGTAAATGAGCCATAGTACACATTTACATGTATCACTAGAATTTTTAATAGCATTGGAGACAACATTTCCAGGACGAGCTAAATAATTTCAAAAACATCAAACAGCAAATATGGTTGTATCTACTCGAGTCAACATATAAAAAAAAACTAAAATATGAAGCATACATGTATGACCATGTATAGCTAATATGTCTACAATCTCCATTCACAGATATTTGTCAACTTTGAGAAATACGTTACCTAGGCAGCTATTATTTTTATCCAGTGCAGCCAAAAATGCTCTTCACATTGTCTTCTATTTAACACTCCCATCACAAAAGTGATTCAAGTTTAACTTGTGACATCTTCGTATGTATTAAGATGTCATATGAAAACAGCATGTATATTCAAACTGAAAATACACTATTATTATCATAATTTTACTTGGTCGTAAGTATACATTAAGTTTTCAACAGAAATCAATCATCAAAGTTGTGATGTTTTTAAACCATGTCCATGTCCAAATTCCAAAACATCACCTTTTCTCTAAGCAAGGGGATATTTGTGTTTGTAGATAAGCAAACTGAACTAAATAACTAGCCATGGGCAAAGTAAAAGGGTGGAGGCATGTGTGCTGCCAAGTGCCAAGTATTCTGAACAAATAGTGGTAAAAGATTAGTAGCATTTGCAAACCAACAAGTACCAAATAACAAGTACTATACTAGAAAAAGGTAGGGCTCCGACTAACTATACATGGGTACCCCCATCTCTGGCCTAGCATATTAGTTCTTTTTTAACTGGTTTCCGAAATATGACTATATGAGTAATGTACTCCAATCAGATTTTCATAACTAAAGTGATTTTTCAGTATTCCAGACATTCTAACATCACAAAAGTAAATTTTGAATAATCCAAAATGAGGTAGTAACATGTCAGAAACTTGATTTTGAGATCCTAAATTTCTAACAACTGAATTTGAGGAATGCAATCAGATGTGAACAATTCATATATACTCATAGAATTGTATAAAACTTTCCTGCTGTCTTTGCTAGACTCTACATACCAGAATTCTTTCTCAAAAATGAATTTATTTTTCCTAAGTAAAGGATAGTGCGGTGGTGCCGTAAAATGAAATAGAGAAGTTCTTGAGGGTATTGCACTCAACGAACAAGCAAAATATTAGTTTCCTATTTAGAAAGAACAGGCACAAATAATAAAAGCAAACACACCTCCATTAGTCCAGGATAGTGCATGACATAACCAATAACTCGGCGACTTAAACCTTCATAGAGAGTGCTATTAGTGCTACCATCGCCATTTATCCATGGTAATATAGGCTGATAACAATGCCTTTCACAATTATGATAGCAACTACTCTCCTTATTGTTCCCTTCTGGAGTAGATAACCTTTCCTCATCCCCAGGATCTTTGTTGCAAACATGAGGTGAGCTCAACTTGCTTTGAACATTAATTACTGTCACTGTGTGCCCATCACCAAGCATTTTTATAGGACCATCAAAATTAATAGGCCTGGTATGCTTCTCTTTCAGTATATTTTTTGTGTTTTCATTATCAACAACTTGAGAAGTTGGAGGATCTGTACAGCAGCAATTATCACATTCTGCAAGTGTAGTTATATGATACTTTGCCGAATGTAACGAGTCCACAATCTGAACGTCATCATATCCATTGACCTATGAACCAATTGAATGAATCCCACCCATTAGCTAATGGAGAAGGGCAAGCAAACCTAAGAAAATTTCGACAAGAAAGAAACAACAGTAGCATTTAACCCACACCTACAGTACTAGTATACTCTGCATGTTACAGAATTACCTTAACAGCCAGCTGAAATCTCTTGAGAGTGTCAACAATTATTAAGACCAACTGCATGGCTGCACAGTTTTTTAAGAACAAAAAACTGTAACAAGGGCTGTTATGAAGTAAAAAAAACTATGGAAAACATTGGCCATTAGAATATTAAGTACCTAATGGATGCAGTGCCTGCGACAGTTCTCTCAAAGTAACTCCTTGCCCACCAGCTTTATGAATAATACAAAATGCATTCCTGAACAGTTCAGGAGACAATGTGAACAATTCACTTTGGTGCTCAAATACTGAATACTCTTCTGCAAATTTTTTCATAGCATCCCAAGGCCATCCACTATAAGAGTTCTCCAACTGAGATTCAGACAACAAATGCCTATATGAACTTAAGCAATTTGAAAACGATGGCATGATGTGTCTTTCTGCATGCAAATCAACATTCTTTCTGCTCATTGCCCAGCTTGAAGTAAAAATAGAGGATTCTTTACCATGTAACTCTTGCGGGAAATTACTTGTTTGAATTCTATGAAGATTTAGACCTATTTGGATAGCAGGGAATCCTTTCTCCCGGCGGTAGCAAAAGTCACTTTCTATCTTTGGCAAAGGCTTCTGTTTCTTAGCCTTGCCACTTTTCAGTTTCACCGTATCAGCCTTGCGCTTCTGACTGTTGTCACCTAAACCACTAGTATCTATGACCAAAGGACCAGAGCTGTTAGGCTCATCAGCCTCACCAACTCCTTCACTAGGCAAGAAAGGTGAAATGAGAAGGTTTCCTGACAAAACCAGAGAGAATAGATGAACAAGTTCTCCACATTGTATGTCTGGATACAAATAAACTCCACTGTCTGTAGTATTCTTTTGCTGAGCTATCCAATTAGAAAATGCAGAAGCCTTTTTTCCTGAACCAAATGGAAAAGGTGAACAACAAGCATTGGTTAAAAATTGTGAAGAAAGGGTGTACGGCTTCCCACCACTCCCAGTAACCTACAAAATGGGGAAGAAACATGAATGACGGATGATGGCCTTTTAAGTCGCAAGTCACACATAAGTAAAAAAAATCAATTGTTTGACTAGTTACAGAGTTAACTGTTCCATATCCTTCGTAACATTATTTCAAATATCATGGGTGCTGCTTCCTCATATCACAAATATATACAACTAGGTTTGGCCTAAGTCAAACTTTCTGACTGACCAGCAATAGCTATAAAACAATATTATCTCATATGAAAAGAGTTACACGTCATATAAGTAGTTTTCATTATGAATTTAGTAATGCCAATGTTATGCTTGTTAAGGTATTATAGTCAAGGGTATTAGTTTAATCTCCTAGTCTAGGTTTCCCTCTTGTGTCTCTCATGTACTCGACATATAGTCGCCATTGGCCTCAATACAATTATCCAATTCAGTCTCACTTATTCGTAACAGCGCTATCAATTTATATAAAGGTCTGGATACCAATGGTCTAAGTTTGAATTAGGGCAAACCAAGATGGACTTATACTAGTGATCGAAAGTAAATTGGAAAGAAAAAATGATTCTTTGAGAACAAACAACAACCAACAACAACAACAACCAAGTCTGTCAGTCCCAAGCAAGTTGGGGTAGGCTAGAGTTGAAACCCAACAAGCACCCTCACCCTCAGTCACGGTTCAGACACGTCGATAGCTGTTTTCCAAGCACTTTCTTTGAGAACAAACTAAGAAATTTTTACAGCATTATTTCAAAGCATATCAACTGCTTGCTTATACCAGAAGGGAGGTCATATGAAACTACAACAAGAGCACAAGTGCATGTTGGTATGCAAGTATGAGCACTAAGAAAATATAATTTAAACCACAGCTCACTGCAAGATAAGAAACGAAGAATGCTTATTGAGCTTAACTTTGACTAACAAAAGTCATAGTTTAGCACATATCCATCTATTTGTTGTGCTGCATAAACTATTAGCTGTCTGGTTCACAGCCAACAAAAAAAACCTACTACAGTTTGGTATTAGCAACAAATATTGCCTGCTGTTTGGAACTTTGGATGGCACCAAAGTCTTGCGTTACCAAGGAAAATTTGGCAGCACCAATCCAATACTCAAAATTTGGCAGCACCAATCCAACAAAGGGTGACCGACTCTTTACCGTTTAGCGTTTAGGATAACACTAACTAATTTATGAAGGGCGTAAAGGACTTGCAATGTGTTTGCATCATATTGTAACAATTATTTAGATGACAAGATCCCATTTTGCTATATTTTGCCAGGGAAAAAATTGATAAGCTTGTGGATCCATGTTATATTCACAGTTTTTGACAAACTTCGACATGGCTCTCTCTACCAGTTTGTGATTGCCAACAAGTTGGTATGGCTACAAACCAAAATGTAGAATTTGCCAACATCTTGGCATCACAAGGGGTTTGGAAGAGCCAAAGTTTGGTAAGGCTCACCCGCGTCATACACCAAACTTGCCCCAAATGCTAATAAAAATACCTAAGTTGGACACATAAGTTCAGAAATACTAACCAAGAATCTTCTTTCTTTAAGAAAGGAAACAGCAGTAAAAATCTCGCTCTCTGAATAAAGCTGCAGTGTTGCCGCAAGTGAAGCTTGTACGTTTGATCCTAATGATTTGCTGAGGAAAACCAACTTCAGAAGCTCCAATGCATTTGCAACAGCCAATGATTTCCATATGCCTCTTTCAATAATCCTATTTCTGTGATCCTTAATGATCTTTTCTTGAGGTTTGCAGCAGACATCCATGTTTTCACTTTCTGCATTTGAATGTCCGCATGATTTTTCAGGATCGCAGAATCCGCTTTCTGAAACTGAACTCATTTTGGTTTCACCTCGTATAGCCTGATTATTCTAAAATGGAAAAAATATTATTGATATATAAATATTTCCTACTCCTAGGGTGTAGATACTCCCATGTGTATATCTCCAGATTTAGAGTGTTTAATTTATGTTAAATGTAGAAATTACTTACCGGCAGTTCCTGTGAACATATTGTGTCCTTTGTGACATCATTATCATTATTAATATTCTTTTGATTCACAGGCCCAATTCTCTTGGTCTGATCTACTTTTTCTGTTTGAATTAATTCAAGCACTTCATTAAGTGCACTCTTTATCTCCGGAACTTCAAAGTCATCCCAATTGAATTGCTCACAATCTGAATCCAAACTGTTTTCGTGACTACTTTCTGAAATCTGGGGAAACAATCTTCTCCTTTTAAATCTCCTTTCTTTTTCAAGATATCTAGCATATCGTTTCACAAGAAGGTTGCATATACACATGACAGCTCCTCTTATCTTTTCGTTTGTTTTCAATAGTACTGCCATCCTTCTGCGACATGTATCTGGTGGAGCGGGAAGATCAGAGAGAGATCTCCAAGCTACACGATAACATCTTGCTCCAAGTATTGCACGCACTCTAATGTATATCATCAGCAGTTTTCTGTAAATAATAATAAAATGGTCAGGACCATCATGTATAACCTTCAACTAAAGTATTGAGGTTTAGAAATCAATTTTCAGACCAAGCATGGACAGACAAAAATAATAATACCTATCAGATTCATATGTCCAAAAGAATCTTTTACTTCTCATGCAGCTCTTTCTTAAGATAGCATACCGACTGATCATTGGACTGGTTTCCTTATCTTCATCTGCCTGATACATGGAAGTGCTGTCAGTTCTAGACACGGGCTGATCACTTTTGTTTGCATGGTCAATGGATGATGAAGACATTGTCTCTGGTACTTCTTCATCAAGAGTAGGTTGCCCCAATATTTGTTCAGCAGATCCACTTGCTTGTACTTTACGTTTAAGAAGCTTCAGGCTGGTCCCATCGGCACGTCTCTTTCTTCTCTCAGGAGTCAATCCAGAACTAACCCTTTGCTGCTTCTGTTTAGCAGTAACGCTGGGCTGTTCACGGAGCCGAGATTGCCTTTCATATGAAAGGCGAAGAACCTATATAAGAAACCAATCCTGCTGATCAGTACATTAAGAACTGTATACAGAATAGACAATTAAAAATGCCAATCAGTAGGAAAAGATAAATAAATGAAACAAAAAACATAGTGAAAAATATCCTGTCTCGCAATGTGCGCCACTGGACCTAACTCTGGTGCCTGAGACACAGTGAGTACCAAGTTTGAAGCAGCTAGCACATTGTTACGGGATATTTTTGTACTTGTGTCCCAATTGTGCCAGTGATGTTATATTCCAATGGATATTGCAATTACCTTTATTTATTTGTTCTTCCCAGGTATCTATTCTACATTTCTATTATCTGTAGCACAGAGTTTTTATCCACTAACTAAACCAAGCACATATCATTCATGTTGCATATTGTTCACTCAATCAGGCTAAACCAGAGGATTCACCATGTATCCCCTTGCCCTTATATTCCTTATTTACCCCATCAACCCCTACGCTGTAGGGTGTAGCAAGAACTGTTTCGCTCCCTCCCTCTCTCTCTCAAACTTTTGCAGCATGTGTTGTGTAAATATGTCAGATAAGGTGCTCCCTTATCCATCACAACCCCATGACAGAGAGTAGGAAGCATCTAGAAGGGGGAGATCACAGGATAATGACACAATCAAGCCAATAATGCAAAGTAGCACATTATGCCTCACATGCTTAAAACAAGCACTCCAAGATGGTGACAAATGAACCATTTTGCATGTTAAAACAATGCACTGCATGCTACTTATGTTCAAACCCTGAACCTGTGGTAGCATAGAGTTAAAAATACAAGCTAAAGAAATACAGAAATGCAAAATGAGATCAAATAAATATAGTACTTCAGATCAATAAATGATAACAGAGGAAAATCTAAACACATACCTGCTCTACAGAGAGATTCAATTCTCTTGCTATTCTAACACAGTCTTTTAAAGGAATTTTCCCCTTCTCACTGACATTCATAATACGCTGTTGCAATTCCAGTCGTTGCTCAGTAGTCATGACTCTAAGTGTACTCCATGAACGAGGATGCGAAACCTATATGGGACAGAATGTCATATAGTATCCAAAACAATGTAAATAAAAGCTCTGATCTAAGAGAGCTAGACAGATAGCCACTTCCAGCTAATACAGTTTCCAGTGGGTATAATGGGCTTCAGTAATAGTGGAAAAACTCTGACAAGTAACAAGGCTTCTGTAATTTTTTTAGAAAAAGGAAGTTTATTCTGGTCTCTGCAAGAGTTTTAAGGCTTCAGTAATAGATAGTGTAATGATTCTGACAAGTAACAAACAATAAAGTGCTTGCAGCTGCAGATCTGCCAATATAAGTCAAAAGGTACAAACAAGAAATAGAGCAGATACAAGTATTAAGATTCAGGAAATTACGGGTTGTTTGGTTTGAGGCATGTTTCTACAAAAACATAAGTAAACTTACTTTTACTCTCGATTAACCTGAAACAGACCCCTAGCGTCTTGTTTAGTGCCTGGGCGTCCAATAAAACTCTGGACATGTCTAGGTGGTGCATGCAGGCATGAGGCAGTGCTTAAGTAGTGCAGAAACGCGAAAAAAGGGATGGCATGGCTGGCTTGGTGGGCTATCTGTGACCGCACGGGCTGGCGGGCAGCAAAATGCCATGCGGAAGAGCCAGGGAAAAGGGAAACATGACGTGTGGGATCAAAATTACAAGTCCCTTCACCACTTCTTTACAATTTTGCAAGAATCGGAATCAGAATTGCCTGAATGTGTTACACTGTCTTTTGAGATGGAAGTTGGGAATCTAATCTGAGTCATACGTGTTGCCAGAAAAAAAAAATTAAAACAAATAAACAAGCACAAACGCTTAATCGCGTTTAATCTACGTTTAATCCATCCAGGCGCTAGGAAGCGGCCTAGCGTCTGCCTAGTGCCTAGCGTCTTTTGGAACCTTGGTTTGAGGAACCACCCTATTCTAGATGAGGTAGTGCATTATGAGTTCATCCGATGATTTTGGTGGAATCAGACTTGTATGGCTCCATTCCTCATGCTTATACTAATTATTGGCTTCTGGGGGATGAGCTGGTGATGGATCAACCCATCCATCCCACAAACCAAACAGCAAAGTGAGTGAGAAGATGATGGATCACTCCATTCCTCAAACCAAATAGCTCTAACAGTAGTGAGACTTCTGGCAGCAGCTAGCAAGGAGCTGCACTATTGGGGGCTGGCTGGGGTGCAAGGCACAAATTATATCCTTGCCCTTGTCCCAAGAGAGAGTTAAGTTTAGGTCGTGGTTGATTTTTTTTTCTCTTGTAAAAGGGCGCGCACGCATTTTTCTTTGTAATCTGAGTGCCTGAGTGGTGTGGGTATGTGACTTTCCTAAGGGTTCTTATCCTTTTTTTCCTTTCTTCTTAATATAATGATACGCAGCTCTCCTGCATTTTCAAGAAAAAAAAAACAGCACTGCAGCAGTTGCTCATCAAAAATAACTATCAATTAAAAGCAACTGCAGAAGCAGGCGTGTGGTACTGAAACAAACCCAGCTGGCAGAAGCGGGAGGCTGTGAACTACCAAAGATACAGGCTAGAGTCACCCATTTAAACGCAACATTATGTAAGACCACACTTATGCTGGGCTCCACAGGCGGGGCAGTGTGGCCTGAGCTGAGTAAGCTGGTCAGATTAGGATGCTTGTTATTCGCCTAAGTCAAGTTCGGTAACATAGGATTGATTTCTTGAGATAAGAGTTGCTTTAATGGCTAAGAACTTAAGATTTATTCGTTACAGCCATCCATCTCTATATATAAGGAGCGATAGTGGCCCACATATAAAACAATTAAGAAATTAATTTGATGTCACTTCTCTATGCATCCTTCTTGGTGCCATTTTTACTTAGTTCTCCATCACATCTCCAGGGAAATGAGGCTATGTTATCCCATAAAACACGCCTATCCAACCCCACAATAAAAATGCACAGCTCAGTTAAAACAATAGGAGGAAACGAAGAATAAATATCAAGTGCAGAAATATGAAGATAATGATTAGTGAAGCATATTTTAAGTGGAAACAAACAACACTATGCAATTTATCCAGACAACAGTAGAGAGTCAAATTTTGATAACACCATAGAAATATATAAATATATTTTTTTTCTTTAGTACAAAAAGGGATTAAATAAAAATGACAAGTACAAAGGTTACTTCCAGGTTCATGAATATAATGTTTTGGATAAGAATCTCCAATAAGTATTTTTTCCATCAAGTGGTTTATAATGATATGCAAGTTAAACGAATAAAATATGTATATTATGAAATATTCTCATGCCAAATCCAAGTCACTATTTTTCATAGTTGTCAATATAAATAGTTATCATGGCTATATTAGCATTCAAAGTTGAGGAATTTGACAATTCAAATTCTAAGAGTCTGTTTGTTTCCATCCGGACTTATATAAGATAGCTTCTGGCCCAAGGGCAGCATGGTAAACAAAAACATGGGAAACTTATTTCGGCATCTAGGGTGGTGTTTCTTACCGTACTGCCAATAACCCAGAAGCTAGCTTATGTAAGTTGGGGGGAAAACAAACAGGCACTAAGTACATTTATTCAACATGGAGGGAGGGTGGTAGGTGATAATCCTATGCGTCAATGATGTACAGCAGATGTGACAAACCTCAGGGACAGAACTGCCAGGGAAGGCACTCAACGGGTCAGCCAAGCCAGCTGTTAAATAACAGCACTCTAGTGTTTCCCAATATGAATCAACAAACTCGTGCTTTGAAAGTACAAAATCATGCCGAATTTTTCGATGATTGTTCAGTTGGGAAGATGGAAGAATTTTAGGTATAGGTTCTTCGATGTAAGGCCTGAGCTCCATTGAATGTGTAGACATGGCATTTGACGGTACACCTGCATCTTCTAAGAATTCTTTTGCAAACTGAACCAGCTGTGAAACATAGCTAAAGTGATCAGTTTGTTGCAACAATAGTCGCCTATGCGATTAAGTATTGATTATTGAACAATGTAACAAGTATCGAACATATGCACCAAGTGTAGCAAGTTACTAAATAGCCTTAAAGATTAATGTTCAGTAATAGTTTTTAGGAGCACACCTAAGTTGTAGGTTCTCACAAGGTTAACTACAAATATTAGAAAAGAATATCAAGTACATTACCTTGAGCTTGTCCAAAATATTTACTAAACGTGAGAGTCGACCATAGGCATGAGTATCCATGAGCTGATTGTATTCCTTGGTAGGTATTTCTGAAAGTGTTTTTCCAAGCCTACAACAAGTTATCATGTTATCAATCTTCTTTGCTGATCCAACAACTTGTAGAAAGAGTTCAAGGGGCATTTCTTTCATAGCTTCTTCCATAGAAAATAACAGGCATGATTGATTAAGGCTCTTATCATAATGCCCTTCTTTGGCGCAACCAAACGCATTGCACCAATTTGGCAAAGAATTGACATAAGCCCACAGAAATTTATGCAATAACTTTGCTCGAATCATCTTTGCACCTATGAATCCATTTGCATACATAGCTTCTAATAGTAATGGTTTGTAAACTTTAACTCTGCGTGAAATCCTCAGACCAGGTATGGCAGTCATATGTTGATTTTGCTTCACTTTAGCTGCTGCACCTGCCCGAGATTGAGTGTCAAAGTTCCTTTGTCTGATCCTAAATTGATCCACAAGTTCTGGTGACAAGTCTCCAACAGAAGAATGCAGTATTACATCAATGAGACGACTGCGAGTATAGTTTGTGACCAAGGGAACACTGACTTTGATACATTTACAGCTTCCCTCTTGCTGAAGCTTATTCAACGTGCGAGTCAATGTCTTCCTATCCATTATTTTTCCGTCCTTTTTTTCAAGACGTTCTAACCATTTATGTAACTCCACCTTCAGTACAAATTTCTTCTTCTGCAAGGGCCCAAAAGAGAAAAAGCAAACAGAATGATCAAATACAACTAGACATGCTAAAGGCACCCAAAGGGCTAGCATGAACATGAACACAAAAAAAAGAAAAACGTTGGAAGCTGAAAGTTGCTGTTACTAACTATGACTAGGATTAAAAAAGAATTATCTAAGTAGTAACTATCACTCGCTCCATTCAAAAATATATCAGGTGGTCTACAATATGCCACTTTGAAAAATTATATATGAAAATGATAGTAGAATTGTAAAAACTGTTATATTGCTAAAAAATACTTAATGAATACACTGGTAGTTTTCCAAACTACCAACTCATACAGTTTATTTAGTTAGTTTTGTTACAATCAGAGGCTTTGACTGCACAGATTTTGAATAACATATATTTGAAAACAGGGATACTATTACCTAGGGTGACAAGGAAAAGAATGCATGTGAAAATTTATCAAAGCCCACAATAAATAGGCTTGTCTCACAGGTCATGGTGACTACAAATATACACTGCCTAACCCTTTGAAGAAATATAAACAATCAAAATAGTTTAATATGGAAAAAAAATACAAAATAGTAGACTACATTCAAAAGAGTTTTATCTGGAAGAAAAATATGAAATACTAGAGTAACTATCAGTACCATATCACCATGCCATATGCAAAAACCAGGGATGCTTATCTTGAATCATAGAGGGTCACCCCCACCCCCATTAAAAAGCATACTGGCCTAAAGCCAACACACCCGGGAAAAAAACTGACCCGTTTCTGCAATTCCAAATTACGAACACCGGAAGTAAACAAGTAACAGCAAAAACAATAGATAATAATAAGATAATAAGACCAGCACATGACAGGTTGCATACACAATGTAAATGAAATATGGAACAGGTAATGCATCAAATATAGAGTAAATTCCATGCCATGACATCCAGTATTGAACTGTCACAAATATTAAATTACATACACATCTGCATTTGATAGATCTATGCAAAGAATCTCAATTGACAAATACTTGGGAAGCAACCTTTAACATGTGTAGAATCCTTCTATGGCGTTGATCATCAGAAGTTAATGGACGGCACCGATGCCTCCTCCTCTGACCCAAAGCAACTTTATCTAAAGAAAAGCACGTGATCATTTACATTGAGTTGAGTAGAAATTTGCTTGCAACCTAAACATATAGCTTGCTAGTTTGCCAAGGAAAAGATTAACTAATCCCATATGAAGAAATTTAACGATACACAAGAACTAGATAAGAAGTAGCCCGCAAAATCAAGGCACGGTATTACTTGAAAAAAAATAGAACTAATAACCACCCTTAGCTGAAAAACTTCTAAACTTGTGAATCTAGAAACCAACCAAAGAGTGCCCTTCGTGATTTAAATAGGACTCTTTGAGGAAAAGCATATGCAGGATTTGAAACAGATTATATTGCCCAGCTATAGATGTATTAATCAGATATATGCTTCGAAAAAGCATAAAGCTCTATGGATCTACTAGTGATCTTAAAGTCAAAGCATGGCAAAGTTTATAGACAGTACAGAAACTGCGAGCTCTTACTGCAGCATGGCAATCCCCAGAGATATTAATCACAGAACCTTAACAAAATGAAGAGATAAATTATGCAAATCTAGGTCATTGTACCTTCTTCAACTAACTGAGAAACTACAGCAGAAGCATCAAGGTTGTTCTGGATATGATGTCCAACTGGTTCGTCATGGTTCTCTTCTTCAAGCAAGAGTAGTTTTCCATGTGAACTAGATGATTCCAAAGTATCCAAACCTTTAGATGGAACTAGGGACCACAAATCCGAACAATCATCAGATTCTTCTGATAGTGCCTCAAAAGTTTGCAGAGCAGTACCAGCTTTGTAGAGTAAGAAGTTTTTTGAAGTCCAAATTCGGTACTGTGATGTCTTGTCTGGAACTTCTGCTTCCCATGTTAGGTCGAATTTTTTTAGCATGGATGATACTCGTTTATGAAGTTTTTTCGAATTGTTGAGTCCAAGACGTTTGCCAATCTAATCAGAAGTTGCATTAGACATTAGTTACTAATTTTAAGATAAACAAAAACAAACTATCATCCCACATCAGATGACATAAGCAAACAAAATCTCTATCACATAATGATGTGTATTCAAGCTTCTCCACATACTGATCATCAATGCACTGTGGGGTTCACGACAGAAGCTTTTGCTCATGGATCTATTTTTTCCACTAGGAAGCATATTGGCTTATTGAGTCAAGTAACAATGTTATTACTGTCCCAGGAAGTTGCTGTATCTTTGCATGAGAAATTATTCATGTTTCCAGGTCCCTAAATAAAATAACCTATTGCTGAAACTAGTCCACAACCAAACAAACAAATATCTTCGAACTGGTTTTAGGAAACCATAATCAAGTATTGAAGAAGAAATTAGGTAACGATAACATGCATAACTAGAAAGGAAGCACAACAGCAGTGCAATAATAGGATAATGTAGGCACCAGTCTAGCATATCATCGAAAACACATAAAGTTGCACGAATTTAAGGTTCAGAGAAGTACCTCAACAAGTGTAATACCTTTTGTCCCTTGGGCACTGATCATATCATATATACAGTTCTCTAATGGAAGTTCCAAAATCTGATCAGTTGCCTGACCTTTTTTGACAAATTTAAAATTTGAGGCTATACTTTTTGGCTGAAACTCATTTGGATCAAATTTTTTCAGCAGACGCAAACAGCGGACAACCTGAAACATGGAATAACATTATAGCTTGTTGCTTAAGAATGTATATAACAGAAAAGTATTAAAGCAGGCATGGTGCAGTGCAGAGTGAATCATCTATGTGGCTGTAAGCCTAGCCAGATTATGTACATTATATTGCGTCTGATTTGTTGCAGCTCCGAAAGTAGCTGTTGCCAAAGAAGGGAGCTCAAAGGGTGGACAAGATGAGTGAGATGATGCTTTTCCTCATTTAGGTTTCTAGTCAAGCATTCCATGTCTTTGGGTTGAAATGTACAAAGTCTCAGCTCCAGCACCATGTTTACTCTCAGTCATATTTAATCAAAAATGGAATTGCAAACCATTGCCTCTTCAGTCCAAAAACATATGCATGTTTGAAGTAGCATGTAAATTGGGTTATGGAATCATGCTAATAAACAGTAACTGTCAAGCGCCTGAGCGCTCAACGATGGTGGACCGCGACTACGTAGTTCGTAGTCGTGCTCCAGACCTTCACCGCGAGGTTATGCCCCTCTGCTGGTGGCTTGTGAGGTAGGAAGAAGATTAGATTGATAATTCTTGATTGATTATTCATAGTCCAAGTACAGGAAATATAAAGGCCCCTTGGCCATCTAACTTAGGAAACAAACCAACTAATTTAGGAAACAAACTCCTATCTTTAAGGCCTAAATCTTTTCTAGCCGATCCTGCCAACCGCGTCCTCAGGACTCGCGGCTGCCTCACGCGCCAGCGCGTCGGCCCGCTCTGAGGCCCGACGGACATCCCGCGCCCTTCGGCGCCTGGCATACGTGGCGCCCCACATGACATCTCTCCCCTCCTCGAGAAGCAGCTCGTCCTCGAGCTGGAAGTCTGGAAATTGTGCGCGGAAAGTGTCGAGGTCCTCCCAGGTGGCGGATTCTGGCGGCTCGCCTTGCCAGTGGACCAATAACTGGCGAACGCCACGAGCTGTGCGCGCGCGCTCCACCCGAGCTGGAGCTGGAGTCACCACGCCATGGTGAATGGGAGGCAGGGGCGGTGGTGCGGACGGAGGCTCGCCGCTGAACTTCTTGAGGACGCTGATGTGGAAGACATCATGTATGCGAGCTTGCGGTGGTAGTTGGAGGCGCACAGCAACGTCGTTGAGCAGCTCGATGACGCGGTAGGGCCCGATGTAACGCGGCTTGAGCTTCCCGGTTGGTGCTTGGTGAAGAGAAGACATGGTGCGCTGACGGAGCCGCAGCCACGCCCAATCGCCCACCTGATAAGCCACCGGACGATGATGGCGGTCGTAGTAGTGTTTCTGAACTTGTTGAGCTTGCTCCAAACGGTAGCGGACATCCGCCAAGAAAGCATCCCGCTCCTCCATGTCACGGGCCACAGCGGCGACGCGGGTTTCACCCGGCTCATAAGACCGGATTGTGGGCGGGTCGCGGCCATAGACCACGCGGAAGGGTGTCTCCCGGAGCGACGACTGATAAGCCGTGTTGTAGACGTACTCCGCCCATGGCAGCCACCGCAGCCACTGTCGGGGTCGATCGCCGGTGAAGCAGCGAAGGTACATGACGATGACCCGGTTGGCCGCCTCCGTCTGGCCATCGGACTGCGGGTGGAAAGCAGACGTCATGTGCAGCTTGGTCCCCATCAGGCGCATGAGTTCCCGCCAGAACAGCGAGGTGAAGATGGGGTCGCGGTCGGAGACCACGGACTGGGGCATGCCGTGTAGGCGTACGATGTCGGAGAAGAACGCCTGCGCCACAGTCTCGGCGGTGTAGGGGTGGGCCAAGGGAATGAAATGGCAGTACTTGCTGAAGCGGTCGACGACGGACAAGATCACCGACTTCCCGTTCACCCGCGGAAGAGCTTCGACAAAATCCATCCCAATGTCCGCCCAAACAGTAGATGGAACGGGCAGCGGCAGGAGTAGTCCGGCGGGTTGAAGATGCTCGGATTTGTACCGCTGACATGTAGCACAATCCCGGACGAAATCCTGCACACAACGACGCATGTGTGGAAAATGAAAATCACGGCGGAGGCGGTGTAGAGTGCGCTGGACACCCTCGTGTCCATCATCGTGGATGGCCGCGACGATCTCCTGTAGAAGCCGCGATGACGGCGGAATGTAGAGCCGCCCGTCATAGGCGACCAGTCCATCAGCGATGGCCCAGGGCGCGGCGCGTGTACCCGCGCGGATGTCGTCGTGAATGGCCACCAGGGCCGGATCCGTGGCCTGAGCATGACGTAGACGGCCGATGAAGTCGAAGCGGGGACCTGAGACCGCTAGGAGCGTGCCTGTGGACTCCTCCTCAGTGTCGCGGCGAGACAGAGCGTCGGCCACCGTGTTCGACGCGCCAGACTTATATTCGACGGAGAAATCGAAGCCCAGCAGTTTGCCCACCCAGTGATGCTGCGGCATCGTGGCGAGGCGTTGGTCGAGGAGGTACTTGAGGCTGTAATGGTCCGTCTTGACGGTGAAGCGGCGCCCCCATAAGTACGGCCGCCAATGCCGAACTGCGAGGACGAGGCCGATCAGCTCGCGTTCATAGGCCGCCAGAGCTCGATGGCGCGGCGCGACCGGACGACTGAAGAAGGCGATCGGGTGCGCGTCTTGAATCAGCACGGCCCCGAAGCCATACGTGGACGCGTCGCACTCCACCACGAAGGGCTTGGCGAAGTCGGGAAGAGCCAGCACAGGGGCCGACGTCACCGCGCCCTTAAGGGCAGCGAAGGCCGCCTCAGCGTCGGGGGTCCAGAGAAACCCGTCTTTCTTCAGGAGGGCGGTGAGGGGCGCGGCGATGGTGCCGTAGTTGTGCACGAATTTCCTGTAATATCCCGCCAGGCCAAGGAAACCGCGTACCGCGCGCGCAGAGCGAGGCCGGGGCCGGTCAGAGATGGCCTGGACCTTAGCCGGATCCATCGCCACGCCGACGGCCGAGATGATGTGGCCGAGGTAGCCGACGGAGTCGACGCCGAACGAACACTTGGATCGCTTGACGAAGAGGTGGTGCTGACGAAGGATGGTGAGAACGGCGCGCAGGTGTCGCAGGTGATCCGCCCAGGTCTTGCTGTAAATTAAAATGTCGTCGAAGAAGACGAGGACGAACCGGCGGAGGTGGGCGCGGAGGACGTCGTTCATGAGTGCCTGGAAAGTTGCCGGGGCGTTGCACAGCCCGAACGGCATCACCAGAAATTCGTAGAGGCCGTCGTGGGTGCGGAAGGCCGTCTTGTGGACGTCCTCTGGCCGCATCCGCACCTGGTGATAGCCTGACCGCAGGTCCAGCTTGGTGAAGAAGCGCGCCCCCTGGAGCTCGTCCAGAAGCTCGTCGACGACGGGGATGGGGAACGCGTCCTTGACGGTGAGGGCGTTCAAGGCACGGTAGTCGACGCAAAACCTCCAGGAACCGTCGGCCTTCTTGACGAGCAGCACGGGGGACGAGAACGCCGAGTCGCTGCGGCGGACGATGCCTTGCTGGATCATGGCGGCGCATTGGCGTTCCAGCTCATCCTTGTGTGCCGCCGGGTACCGGTACGGCCGTACCGCCACGGGCGCTGTGTCCGGCTTGAGGGTGATGGCGTGGTCGTGGCCGCGTGGCGAAGGCAGCCCCGTGGGCTCGGCGAAGACGTCCTCGAAGGTGGCCAGCAACTCATCGAGGAGAGGCGCGCTGGCCACGGTGGAGTAGAGCCGTGGTGCTGATGCGGACGCCATGCCGGACCAACAGATCCTGCGTCCCTGTAGCTGGAAGGCCATGGAAGGCGCTGCAAAGTCCCAGACGATCGGCCCAAGGGTGGCCAACCATTGGGTTCCGAGCACCACATCAAATCCTGCAAGCGGCATGACAAACAAATCGATGTTGAAATTAGTGTCGTCGACGGAGATTGGTGCAGCACGGATGACGCCAGGGCACGAGATCCGTTCGCCATTGGCCACGACCGCAGTGAGGCGAGGACGGGGCTCCACCAGGAGCCCTGTACGCTCCGCAGCCCCGGCGGAGATGAAGCTGTGGGTCGACCCACTGTCGATGAGGGCGACGAGCGAGGCACCGCCCAAGGTGACGATGACCTGCAGGGTGCCACCGCGGGGGACGCCGACAACTGCGTGCAGGGAGAAGACCGGTGACTCCGCAGCGGGTTCTTCGGCGGCGGTGCTGTCGTCGTCGTCGAGTTCGATGCCGGCGATATGGAAAATACAACAGCATACGCGATTGTGGCCTCGGCTGTAGGGTTCGTTGCAGTTGTAACAGAGGCCCAATCGGCGGCGCTCCGCTTGTTCCTCCTTGGAGAGCCGCTTGGCCTGGCGATCGTCCGCCGGGTTGGCGGCCACCGGAACGCGCTCGGCCTGTGGTGGCTGCGCCGGAAGAGCCAGTCGAGGCGGCGGCGCACCGAGCAGCCCGCGCGCGGGAGCCCTGGCGGGCGCGGCAGGAGCCGGGGCGGTCGTGTATTCCGCCATCAGCTCGAACTGCCGAGCCAGGCTCATGGCGGACGCCAGGCTCTGGGGATTTTGCATCTGGACCTGCAGGCTGAGCGGTGGTTGGAGGCCGCCGGTGAAGAGTTGGATGCGCTGGGCCTCGTCCAGTCGTCCGGCGCGGGGGAGCAGCGCCTGCCACTGGTCCTGGTACTCGGTCACCGTGCCGGTACGACGGCAGGCCGAGAGCTCGAAGAGCGGCGCCGATCGGAGCGGCGGTCGTGTATTCCGCCATCAGCTCGAACTGCCAAGCCAGGCTCATGGCGGACGCCAGGCTCTGGGGATTTTGCATCTGGACCTGCAGGCTGAGCGGTGGTTGGAGGCCGCCGATGAAGAGTTGGATGCGCTGGGCCTCGTCCAGTCGTCCGGCGCGGGGGAGCAGCGCCTGCCACTGGTCCTGGTACTCGGTCACCGTGCCGGTACGACGGCAGGCCGAGAGCTCGAAGAGCGGCGCCAATCGGAGCGGGTGTCTCGTCGATCAAAACCTTCATCTTCCGCCGCCCCTCTGCCCACCACCACAGCCGCCGCCTGCCCCTCCTCCCCCACCACCAGCCTTAACCTATCCCCTGTTTCCTCCATAGCATCAACTGCCGGCGACATGGGTGACAACGACGACCTTCGGGCCGCCATCGACGCCCTCACCAAGAATGTGGCGCTCATGCAGGCGTCCATTCAGGCCAACGCCAAGGCCATC
Organism: Saccharum hybrid cultivar R570; assembly: GCA_038087645.1. Classification (NCBI taxonomy): domain Eukaryota; kingdom Viridiplantae; phylum Streptophyta; class Magnoliopsida; order Poales; family Poaceae; genus Saccharum; species Saccharum hybrid cultivar. The sequence goes on from JAQSUU010000198.1 coordinate 9,427,555, forward strand.
GCTGACCTCACCACCTCCTCGTCGTCCGCCTCGGGTCCTCGTCCGCACTCCGGTGAACACACCCAGGACCGACCCCCGAAGCACTGGCGCCCGGAGTTTCCGCGCTATGATGGCAAGACTGATCCGCTCATCTTCATCAACAAATGCGAATCTTTCTTCCTGCAGCAGCGCATCATGCCCGAAGAACGCGTCTGGATGGCCTCGTACAACCTCAACGACGTCGCCCAACTATGGTACATGCAGGTCCAGGAGGACGAGGGCACCCCGACTTGGGCGCGCTTCAAGGACCTCCTCAACCTGCGTTTCGGCCCCCCGCTCCGATACCAGGTTGTCAAGCGCCTGAGCGCTCAACGATGGTGGACCGCGACTACGTAGTTCGTAGTCGTGCTCCAGACCTTCACCGCGAGGTTATGCCCCTCTGCTGGTGGCTTGTGAGGTAGGAAGAAGATTAGATTGATAATTCTTGATTGATTATTCATAGTCCAAGTACAGGAAATATAAAGGCCCCTTGGCCATCTAACTTAGGAAACAAACCAACTAATTTAGGAAACAAACTCCTATCTTTAAGGCCTAAATCTTTTCTAGCCGATCCTGCCAACCGCATCCTCAGGACTCGCGGCTGCCTCACGCGCCAGCGCGTCGGCCCGCTCTGAGGCCCGACGGACATCCCGCGCCCTTCGGCGCCTGGCATACGTGGCGCCCCACATGACAGTAACTCAAATTACTGGAAATCCTATGACAAACTACACTTCTATAAGCCTAACAGTTTTTGAATTACAGATTTAAACTAACATTTTAATCCCGACAGGAAGCGTCAGGAACTGAGAGAATGAACCCCAAAAAAGTATTAGAAAGTGGCATTAAACAGCAAGTGAAAATATGAAATAGCAAGAGATTAGCATCACCTTATCATCAACTTCGGCATCAAATGTCTCAACAAGTTGTGCATCTCTTAGCCTATGCAATACCTGAGGAATAGGTCATCTAAGTAACAACCCATGAAAAGGAAGGACCAACAGAGATAGTGTAAACTTGGGGTGTTTGGTTTCAGGAGCAGAATGTTGAATGAACTATCCAAACCTAATCTACTTGCTCAGTATGAGGAATGGTAGGAAAAGTTGGTTCCTCAAACCAAACACACCATAGCTTATTTCAAGGAGGCTTACGTTTCTCCATGCTCTGTGCCCATATGCCATCCTGTAGTCGAGATCGACTTTTATATCTGACACAACAAGAGCCTAGGGGAAATAATCAAGCAAATTAGCAAACTGGAAAAATCTAAAGCAAATTAGCATAGCTTCAATGGGGAAAAATGTGGGAGAAATTGACCTTTCCGCTTGCTTCTTCAAGTTTATCACATATGGCTTTCATTGCTGGAAGATAATCATGAATAGATATATCATTCTTGGAGTTAACATCAAAAGTTCCATCTTCTTGGAAAGCATCTACATTGGTCTCTTCATTGCTCCCAAGTAGTTCAGGCTTTGTAATCTCAATTCTTTGCTGTGAAGTCATGTTCAAGTCCTTGGCATATCGGGAGAGATATAGTGAATTGGTATTGATAACATGTTTATTCTGTGAGGCATCTTCCCTCTCAGCTCCGTGGTCTTTCACCTTTATTATAGTTGATTGTCTAACTACTAGCCGCTGTGATTCAAGACTCTTTGCAATAAAATAGAAATTATTTCCTTTCATTTTAAATTTTTTGCAAAGTTCACTCTGCGCTACCCCAGAAGTCCTATAAACGAAAACTTGATGTAAGAAACCACAAACATAGTTAAAAGCAAGATAAAGAATTTGAATATGAACATACCGCATTATGTGAACAGGTTATAAATTGGAAACAATACAAAAGTGCAAGAAAGGCTAATAACCATTCTGTTGGACAATGACAATAATACTACTAATTTGTGGCTTTAAAATTGCAGCTCTATGGCTTTAAAATCCGTACACATAACATAAATTCTCTCTTGCAAGGTAACATCATATATAAATTAAGTGATTTACACATTGAAAGTCTTCCAATTCCTAGCAAGTCACAAATACCCAACGCCCAGACTGATTAATGAACTTGAAATGGAAGGCGTAACAATCATATATTTGCTCAAAACCCATTGCGATATGCACCTGCTTGCCGCAACACACTCCAATGTCGCCTTCTGGACGGCACTGAACTCCGATTTCGCGAATCTGCGCTCGTATAACCCCAGGAAGTTGTCCCTAATCCCAGCGCTCGCCACGAGCCGCATGCCCCGCCGCTCGGCCTCCTCGAAGTCCTTCTCCGCAGGGTCGCCGGCAGAGACGGGCACCCCGTCCCCGTTCCCCTCCACGAGGCTGACGACGCGGAGCGCAAGGATGCGAGCCCACAGCGCGCGCTTGACTGATGGGCCTAGCGGGAGGCCCGTAGCATCGAGCGCGCCGCGGAGCGCCGGCCATAGGTCCACGACGGGGATCCCCGGCGCGAGGCGCGCGCACACCTCCTCCAGCGCCGCCGACACGAGCTCGTCCATGATTGTTTCGGGAGGTTTAGGGCTTCAGGGTTTCGGCTACGGCGGCATCAGGCACGGAGCCCCACGGGGAGCGTGAGTTCGGGGAGGCGAAGCGTGCGCGGTACTGCGTGGTGGCCCAGTGGAGGGAAGCGACGCGGCCACCGGCGATGTCACTGGTGGCCGCGGCGGATGCGGTGTTTTTTTTTTTTTTTTTACGACGAAGGTAGGGTCGAGAGCGAGTGATGGATGCTTGCTTTCTGTGTAATTTGGCCCAACGCTAGACATCCCCCGATACAATTGGGCCCAACACTGGCCATTCCGCACGCGCTAGTGCGCTACTCACTCACAAGTCACAAAACCTAGCGAAGAAAACCCTGACAAAGCCCTCCCCCTTCGAGTTCTCCTCGTCTCGTCGCCGCCCACGAAAAATGGCTGCGCTCGCGACACTCCTCCGTCACGGCCGCCGCACCCACGCCCACGGCCTCCGCCTCTCCCGTGCGCTCTCCACCACCACCCCGACCACCACAGGCGGCGCTATCACGTTGTCGGACGCCAAGCGGCAACTCCGCCGCGAGCGCGATCCGGACCGCGTGGTCTCCATCCTCGAGGCCATCGACACGGCGTCCATCTCCGCTGCGTCCACCCGCCACGCGCTCTCGCTCGCCGCGCGCCGCCTTTCCCGCTCCCGCCGCTTCGCCGACGCGGAGGCCCTCCTCTCCTCCCATCTCACCGCTTCCAACACCGAGGCCCACCTCGCCGCCGTCCTGTGCTGCTACGCCTCCGCCGACCTCCCCGAGAAGGCCATCGACGCCTTCCGCTCCGCTGCGCCGTCCCTCCCGGCCCCCATCTCCCCGCTCCCATTCAACGCCCTCCTCTCCACCTTCATACGATGCCGCCGCTACAGGCGCGTCCCTGTCCTCTTCGCTGAGCTCTCCAAGGAGTTCTCCATCACCCCCGATGCCACATCATATGGCATCCTTGTCAAGGCCTACTGCATGACCCGCGATGATGCTAAGGCGAAGCAAGTCTTGGATCTAATGCGCGAGCAAGGCATCTCGCCGACCACCAGTATCTACACCACGTTGATTGATAACATGTATAAGAATAAGATGACCAATGAGGCTGAGTGCTTGTGGAAGGAGATGGTAGAGAGTGGATGTGAACCCGATGTGGCAACTTATAATGTGAAGGCCTTCTATTACGCCCTCCATGGGAAGCCAGAAGAGGTTATGGAGGTGATGACAGAGATGGAAGCGGCTGGAGTGAAGCCGAACACCATCACCTACAACTTCCTCATGCGTAGCTATTGCAAGAGTGGCAAATTGGAGGATGCCAAGGTCCTTTACCACTCCCTAGCTGAGAAGGGGTGCTCGGCAGATGCTTCCACATACAAGCACATGTTAGCAGATCTCTCTGCCCATGGAGACTTTGATGCTGGATTGGGCATCTTCAAGGATAGCTTAAAGAGGCGCAAAGTGCCAGATTTTAGGACAATGAAAGGGTTGGTTGAGGGATTGGCAAAGGGAGGCAGGGTGGCTGATGCCAAAGAGGTTATTGCAGAGGTTAAAAAGATTTTCCCAGAGAATTTGACGTCTGGTTGGAAGAAGGTTGAGAAGGAGCTTGGGTTGGACTCAGATAGTGGAGAAACTCGTCAGTCGGAAGTTACATCTGGAGAAACTGTTGCTGAGGTTAGGCCCGATGCTGCAGAGGTAGAGGCACTTGAGCTGGAAGGATCTGCCGCTGAGGAAAGTGTTGTATCAGAAGAATCCAGTGATGATGAAGCTTCTGTGCCTGAAGCATCATCTAGTGAGGAAGTGCCACAAGGTCGTGCCTAAGCGGTATTACCATGTTCTTCAAGTTTCATGTGTCTAGGATGTTTGCATTGATCACATTCTCTACATTGAAGAATTGTTAATGCTGCCCTGTAGTGGTAAACATTAGATTTTAATTACAGGCTCCTAGCTGCTAACATAGCGAACTCTTGGGATTAAAGCATACCTAGTATGCCTGCTGTACAATGCTAAGAGGCTATTGTCCTTTTTTAAAAAAAATCAAGAGGCTATTGTTATGGTGATGCTTATCTTGTCATTTTATATGATATAAATGCATTGTGTTTTGCAGTCCTCTTACCACTCTGGTTTGTATTACTGTTTGATTTGCATTGCTAAAGGTATAGTCAAATAGCGGTGTGATGTTATGAATGGCTGAATCATTTGACCACAAGATTTGACAAACCTGCATCATTGCATAAGATTTGGCACCAGAGCTTTCCTATCAAGCAGCAAAAAAAAAAAAAAAAAAAGTAGCTCATTTGTGAGTTTGAGTGCTCTCATGGTGAGAAATAAAACTGCTTTAACACGGTATATATCGAAATTGCATTGCTGGGTGGATTTGAAGGTTGTGTTAGGTCTGCCATAGCCCCAGATCGAACGAGGACCTCTGCTTCAGCATTCATAGATCTCGATAAGAATGATCATGCTAACGCCAACATAGATCAGGGAGAATCTGAAGCTGCAGTAATCCTGCAGAGTTCCCAAACCCTAGAAGAGGCTAAACAAGGAGTATCTGTATTTCCCCATGGCCTTCATCGTTGTGAGAAGGAAAATCTGAAGCCGCAGTAATCCTGCAGAGCTCCCAAACCCTAGAGGAGGCTAAACAAGGAGTATCTGTATTTCCCCATGGCCTTCATCCTTGTGAGAAGGAAGCAAAAAAAACATTCGTTCCGACAGGTGGCCTAGAATCTAGATGGTTGTTGGTTCTTCTACCACTAGTCAGGGATGCTTTCTGGTGTGGATCCACGCTCTTTGGAGTTCGGTTAGGCCTTGTTTGAATGCGTATGTATTCATTTCAATCCACATGTGTTGAGGTGGATTAAAGTGGAATTAAACTAAATTTTATTATATTTCACTCTAACACACGTGGATTAAAGGGGATACACATGCATCCAAACAAAGTCTCAGTGGCCACATCGTGCTATATCATGCACCGTCGTCCATTGCTTGTGGCAGCCAGAGACATACTCCCTCCATGTTGTAAATAGAGGTCGTTCTGCACTTGGAGCTGTTTTGAACAAAAGATGACGTTCTACACATTCAACTCGATTTTGGACGCTGCTACCCCTCCGGTTCGCCTCCCAGGCCGCGCGATTAATTAGCGTGCCCCTCGACGCAACGTGATTGGCTGGGGCGCCAGGCTAGCTCCCAACCGCACGCTGTGCATACTGTGCGACGTGATACGGCATGTTCTGCCAGGGCAAAAAATAAGCACTTCTATTAATGCTAGCTGTGCATACTGTGCAAAAAAAAGCTAGAATGTTCTGTTATTAGCATGTTCATAATAAAAAAAAATTGACGCTGTGCATACTGTGCATGTTCTGTTATTAGCAAAAAAAGCTAGCATGTTCTGTTATTAGCATGTTCATATAGAAAAGAATAAAAAACAAGCACATTCTTGTGCTAGTCACGGCATGTTCGTAATACTAACCAGCTAGCCGCTGCATGTTCACGGCAAGTTCACGGGCAAGTTCAATAAAAATAACAGTACTAGCAAGTTCAAGCTAAAATAAATGTGATTGTGACAAAAAAAAAACAATGATGAGAACGTAAATAACCTGAACCGTAGAAAGAAAAAAAAGGTGCGGCCGGGGGGCTCGAACCGTAGCCGTGAGCCTCGGGCCACGAAAGCGTTGCCAGCCCAACTAAGAAAGGATGTAATATAGATGGCATCCGCAGGTTCATTTAATAAGGGCAAGGAGAGAAAAATACCCCTAATTAATCACTCCTTGGTAAACGTAATCATGTCCTAAACGACTTCTATTACCAACATGGAGGGAGTATATAAGCATCTTTTTTTCTTTTTCTTTTTGTGAATCACATATATAAGCATCTAGGACCCCAAGGGAAGCAGTAAGTTTCGGTGGTTACTGACAACCGTGCTATTGTGACTAACATTTGTTTTGAAGGAACAATTTAAAAGTTATGTCATAATGCACAAGAGGAATGTGACCGCCAATTCCAAACGCAAGACAATCAAAGACTTGGATTGGAGGCTAAGGACCTTTTCCGAGCCAAGTACTTTGTCTTCCAACTTCTTTATTCTTTTGTGGAAGCAATTGACTACAAGGCAAAATGACTTCATCGGGATAATTCACAAAATGTAAAATGTAGTCATTTTTCTATGAACAGTGTAAAAGATTTGATTACATAATACTAAATTTGATGACAGAGAAACTGTAATTACACTAATAAAGCAAAGTTTTCACTATCTGATGAGGCATCAATATGTGCCTACCCACCCACCCCCTGCACGCGCGAAGGTTAGCGCATAAGTTCTTTCTGATTTTTGTTTAAAAAGCATAAGTTTTTTCCGATACATAATGACCAGCTATTAGGTTTAATCTTGATCATAGAAGAAATTTGATTTACCAAACAAAGCTAGGATGATGTGAGGTGAACTTGAGCAGGTGGACCCAGGAGTTAGGCTGGGTTCAGACTGACGTTCCTCGTAGCCTTCAGTGCAGCCGAATTGGCAATTCACATTATTGTGATTTGAGTCCAGAAAGTAAACATATATTTTAGAATGCTAACACGGTAACACCACGTGTTTTATGAGCTAATAACAGTAATACCTTGGTTCTTTCAGAGATCACTTGCTTCCTTGTGCTGCTCCTGTCGGCTACCGGCAAGAAGCTGACTGTTAATTACCTCGATCCAAAAACCAGCTAGAGCTAGATCGGGTCTCACATGATTATTATTATTTTACCAATGAATAATATTTTAATAGGTAAAATTGAGAGAAGATGGACATAGAACACAACTGAGTAAGTTCTTGTATCTCATTGTAATTTCACCAGTTCTAAAGTCAGCAACCCAGCAAAAAAAAAGAAAGAAAGAAAAAGGCTGTGGTGAAAACCTCTTCCAGATATTCCAAATTACTCATTAGTATGATGTAAAACGGTAATTATGTTTGCATAATAGCAACAATGTATCATAAGCAGATGAAAGAAAATTTCAGGTCACATTCCATTGCTCCAGAAGCTTGCAAGATCAGCTGAGTATCACAACAGACCATATAGAATTTTCAGGTAAATAAATTACACAATTGACAAAGGTACACTTGTGTTGTTCACACTCTCCAGTGAATTTGAATCAGTATATACTGAGTCATACTAGTTTACAAGATCAGAGGGGCCATTGCTACCCATATTCCAGCATGTGCATATTATTAAGATGACAAATGCACAATTGAAGTTCTGATTCACTCTGATCCCCGAAAGTTGACAACTCATGAAAGACACTATACACCTCTATACCCAAACACTATCTCAGAAACACTATTATCCATCATGTCAATGCTACAAAGAATAAAAAAAAACAGGCATCCACCTACGCACAAATCAGCATTGACAGTTCATGAATCTTATGTAAAAAAGAATTAGCAAGGCATGAGTTGGTAAAACAGAACACAATGACATAACTACTCCAAAATCATCTGTAGAACTGCTAAATATTGAAAGTTTGGTTCATTCAATAATTAAGGCACTTTTCCATGAACTGGTAACCTATTACAAGTACCAACTACCCATATCAGCAAATGGAACTCTGAAAGAGGATATAGTAACTCATCACCCAGACAACCTTGGACACAGATGTTACTCATTGACATAACCATCCTTCCGCCCCTCAAACCCAGGGCGCATAAGTTTTTTCTCGCGCTTCTCAATCTTGCGCATCTTCTTCTGGTGTGCCCGATCCCGGATGTTCTCTGTCCTTTTCTTCTGCTTCTCCTTCCTCTGCTTGTCCACAGTCTTCTGCCTCTCCTTCCACTGTGCAGCATGCTTCTGCTGCCGCTTTTCCTCCTTCTTCAAGCTCTCCTTAATCAGCTTGGGGTCATCATGCACCTTCTCCCCAGCAGCACGTCTTCTGGCTGTATCCCAAGCAATCTTGCTTGCCCTCTCAGGATCCTGCTTAGCCTCCTGCAACCGTTTAGCCTGCTCCAGCGCCTTCTTCTTGTTCTTAACCCTCCTCTTCTTCCTGCGCCTTGCTTCCTTTGGGTCAACAAACACATTCGCATACATGATATCTGGCTTCTCCTCAGCCTCCTTCTTGACCTTCTTCCCATCCTTGCCATCCACATCTTCAGTGTCATCATCACGCTTACGCTTCTTACCCTCGCCTTTCCCCTTCTTTTCATTCTTCGCCTTTGACTTCTTCCCCTTCTCCTTCTTGGGCTTATTCAAGAACTCAGGCCTGGTGCACCGGTTGCCTCGAAGCTCAGCAATGCGGCGTTGAAGACGTTCTCGCAGCTCCTCATAGGTCACCGAACGGTCCTCAGACACCACTGCGGCCGGCGCAATCGGCCTCTCATCCTCCTCATCCCCGTCTTCCTCATCACCATCATCCTCGGAGCTTGCCTCCTCCCCAGATTCCTCGCTCTCTTCCTCTGACTTCTCCTCCTGATCCTCCTCTTCCTCCGCTGCCTGGCCGGCGACGGACTTCTTCAGGAGGTCGAGGGTGGAGGCGGGCGGCGCGGAGGGATCGAGGCGTGCGCGACGGGCGGCCTTGACGTTGGCGCGGGACTGGGCCTTCATGGCCGCCTTGGCGGCCTTGGACAGGCCCTGGTACCACGGGCGGTCCTCGTCGCCGGACGGGAGATAAAAGCGCGGCGGGATGAGCTGCACGAGGGCGTCGAAGAAGAGGGCATGCCCGTGGATGCCACCGCAGTCGGCCGCGGCCAGGAGGTCGGCGGGCATGGTGGCCGCGAGGGTTTCGTGGTCCACCGCCGCGGCGGCGGCGGAGGGTTTCCTGCCCATCGCAGCGAGTGTTGGGGAGGAGGGTTTCGGCGAGAGAGGGAGGAACTGGCGTAAGCGTGGCGGCGTGGGCGGGTTTCTAAGGTAGTTTAGGTCTTGGGTTTTCTTGGGCTAAGTGGGCTTGCGAGCCCGGTGAATATGTGAGAATGCGATGCTCTTGCTGCTGTGGGCTTTCGCTTTATTATCTTTTTTTTTAGAGAGAGGAAGGTCTTTAGATCTGGTTTGTGGCTACGTGATTTCAGCCTGGGCTAGGCCTGTAGCCCGCTAAGGCCCAAATCCACCCCTGCAACCTTCATCTTTTTTCTAAAAAAATTGCAACCTGAATTTAAAGGTCCCTATTTTGTTGTCTACTACAAGGCAGCATTTGAGTTTAAAAAAAAGCATTTGATTGTAAGAAATGGAGGATAGGGAAGTAATAAAATGAGGTGTGAGTTAAAACCCTCTCTCCTTTATTTGGCTTTATGGGTTTAATTTGCATAGCAGAAGGGAATCGGATAGTGGGTTGTTGTGGCTGGGCCTAAAACATTCTTTCCCTTTTTTTTATTGAGGCATTCTTTCCCTTTCCTTTGTTGATATATGGAATGCATTTGGGCTGGGGATTTATAGTTTTATATGACCATGCCCTGTTCGCTTCGCTGAAAAGCTATGGTTAAAAATATTGTTCACTAATTTATTGTGAGAGAAAAATACTGCTCATTCGCTGAAAAAGTATGGCTCACAAGACAAACGAACAGGGCCAATGTCATCTTGTACCCAGGCTTTGGGATAAGAGGACTGTTTGGCATATGAAAGCTTCTTTCTCACAGTTTTAAACCGAGGATGAGGGGTCAAATATTATAAGTAACCTGCAAAATTACCATATTGCGCTTGGTTATATTGCCGTTGAACGTTGAATGACTCTCTGTTTCAGCGTACCAAACAAAAGGAATATCTATCCACCCCTGTTTAGATTTGGTTTTCATTTTTCAAATCACGTCGCATCCAAAAGCTACCTGAGGTTTTGTTTTTAGTCGGCATACTTATCCATCTTTTTATTCAGTCTTTTTTATACTAAACCATCTTGACTCTTTTTTTAGAGACCAAGCATTTTTAAGTTTGATCATTCTTTTAAAAAATACTAAGGGGTAGTTTATTTGGAGGAATTGAAATCTTCTTAATAAATTAGGCTATTTGGCTTAGAATTTGACATTCCACCGCTTTCCAAAGTTCACATATAAGTCTATCTCAAATTCATAGAGTGGGAGATGAAAATTGATTCTAGGTTTCTACTTTACAACTTATAGCACGCTCTCTGACTCGCTCCCCCATGGTAGAAATGCAACACATAAGTATCTCTCTCGTATAGCCAATAATAATATACAAATATAATCCATATAGAACCATGTTAACTTAATTAATATGTGTCTAAATTATGATTATTAAAATGAATTCAATTCAAGGATCCAAACGGGGCCTAATATTTATGATATCAACATTCGATTAATCATAAAAATATATTTTTATAGTATATCTATTTAGATTAAAGAATATTAATAATATTTCTAGAAAGTTGACTCAATTCAAACCCATAATCACATCTTTTGGGACATAGGCAGGGTACTGTTCACTAAGTGGTAGATTTGAATCATAAGAGCTAAGCAGCGAACTTAAAACATCCATAGATAATACTGCTAAGTTGATGTGTTATGAACTTAACCACGCCTGTTAGAGCAACTAAATGTAGGTTTAATCTAATCGATTATTATCTTAATCCTACACGGCCCCGTTCGCTTTGCTGAAAAGTACTGTTCGCTGATTTACTATGAGAGAAAAACATGGTTCATTCGCTGAAAAAGTACGGTTGATAAGCCAAACGAACAGGGCCTATAAGAACTTTTATTATGGTGAGATTACATCAAACTGGATCTATGATCACAACTTTTCATCTCCCACTCTCCACTATTTTTGAGTGCTGCCATCGCTTATACCTGTTTGCTGGATAGTTTATGTGACTGATAAGCCGACTGGTGTTGTTTTGTTGTGAGAGAAAAACATTGTACCATGACTGATAAGTTCAAGCAAACAGGGTGGTAACACTACTAGTAAGATAAAAAAAAACACTGCTAGTATGCTACGAGAAATGGTCCGATGCAGAGATAGATTTCAAGGCCGTTTGAAGGGGTCTCTCCTAGCTCCAGCTCTATCACTATAACAGTACCGTGGGCGGAGCCGGAAGGAGCTTCCTATGTGCAGCTCCAACGTCTCTTGCTTTGAAATCATTTTGAAGTGGAGCCAGAGCAAAACGGAGCCCCTCTAAATGGGGCCTTAAGTTGATTGAAATGGAAATTAAACGTACTAGAAAACATATTGAACAAAAATAATGACCTTCGTACTCCCTCCGTCTCTCTGAAACAATCAACTCCTAGAATCCGTGTCAGTCAAATTTTTTAAAATTTGACCAACTTTATATAAAAGAATAGCAACATCTGTGACATGAAATGAACACATTGTGAAAATATATTATAAGATACATCTAATGATACTAGTTTGATATCATAAATCTTGATGATTTTTCCTATAAATTCGGTCAAAGTTTAAAAAGTTTGACTTCGGATAACTCTAGAAATTGAATCTTTTAGAGACATACAGTAACCTTTTTAATTGTTCTTATGGGCGCAACTGAATTCATATACCCTCGGCGCGCGGGCGTCGTCCTCCCCGGACGCGACTAGCCGGTAGCCCGTTCTCGCCGCTTGCGCGAAACAAAGAAGCTAGCGGTGGTGGGCTATGACCGCAAGCCGCAAGGCCTCGATCCCTTTCGAGGCGAAGGCGACGCATGGAAGGTCTCACATTCCCGTGCAGTTGAAACAGAAAGGCATTATGAAGCAACTTGCGATTCTCCCTCGATATTCTTTCTTCGTTCGTAGTCGTAGGGGTACGACGTACTATATTAAGGCCTTGTTTAGGCCGTGTTTAGTTTCAGAATCGGGACACCAACTTAGAACAGTGCGCAATAAATATGCACTGTAGCATTTCGTTTGTGTTTGGTAAAAATTGTCCAAATTTTAACTAATTAGTCTTAAAATGTTCGTCTCGTAAAGTACAATAAAACTGTGCAATTAGTTTTTAATTTCATCTACATTTAGTATTCTATGCATGTGCCGGTATTTTGATGTGATGGAAATCTTCTTTTTACATAGTAGAATTTGGGATAGAAATTGGGAACTAAACAAGGCCGGCCTTAGATGCCTAAATTTACCTTAAATTTCACTATGCAGAAAGAAGATTCTCCGTCACATCAAAATACCGGCACATACATAGAATACTAAATGTAGATGAAATAAAAAATTAATTGTACAATTTTGTTGTACTTTGCGAGACGAACATTTTGAACCTAATTAATCAATGTTTAGACAATTATTACCAAATAAAAACAAAATTGCTACAGTGTTACGCAGTGCAGCACAGTAAATTCGGAGCCCATCTAAACCAGGCCTAAAAATTCAGAAAAAAAACTTGTGTGTCGCTCTGAACCCAGCAATTCCAAAGGCGTCTTGATACAGGTGATCTGAATCTGACCGACCGTGCGCTCCAGAGCAGGTTATTAAAAAAAGAAAGAGAGATAGCCGGTGTTTAGTTTCAAAGTTGGCGCACCCAACTTAGAACAGTACGCGTCACGTTGTACTGTAGTAATTTTTGTTTTTATTTGGTAGAAATTGTCCAAACATTGATTAATTAGGCTTAAAATGTTCGTCTCGCAAAGTACAACAAAACTGTGTAATTAGTTTTTTATTTTATCTATATTTAGTACTCCATGTATATGCCGGCATTTTAATATGATGGGGAATCTTTTTTTTTTGCATAGTAAAATTTAGGTGTAGGAATTGGAACTAAACAAGGCCATAAACCTTGTGTAATCGCGCGATCGCCTTCGGGTGCTCGCGTGCGTGCGTGCGACTGCGTGATGCGTGAAAGCAACACGAACCGGGGGGTCCCGCTCCCGCTCCTGCTAGAACGACTGTCCGCGTGGCGTGTCGTGTCGGCAGATTCGGACATCCCCTGATGTGCTCTCTCTTCTCCTGCAAGCTACCGCGCACTGCTGCTGCGAAATCCACGCAGGATCATCGGAGAACGACTGATACTAGTAGATGAATAGCTACTAGGTTTGCTAAATCCAGCCAGGCCCAGGAGAACGGGACGGGGACGGGGACGGCGGCCATCAATAACAATAATGCAGGCGCGAATCCAATCCGCCGTCTCACTCTTTCCAGATCGACCAGCAAGGCTAGCGTTCCTTTTCACGTGAGACTGACTCCAATAAGATGACCTAAACCCAAAATGGATAGCACACAGTGCTTTTGCCTCCTCAAAACATGCTCCAACGGACTACCCAAACACAGCATGTATTTTGGGTGGGAGGAGAGAGGGAAGGCAAATTTGCCTTCTCCCAGACGCGCGACCCAAAGCCCGCCGCCGCTTCGGCTGCGAGGAGGAGGGGCCCATCGATGACGACGATGTCCTCGCCGGGGTGCCGCGGGGGCCGCGGGTGCACGCCGGCGCTGGGGCAGCTGGTGCGGAAGCTGTGGTGGCACGGGGCTCGACGCCATCACCTCGCTCATCGCCGATGGCCTTGGCCAGGTTGCCGCGGGCTGCTTCTCCCCCACGGCTGCGGCGACTCCTCCTTTGAGCCGGCGGCTGCGACTGCTCCTGCAACCTGCACGCCGGCGACTCCTCCTTCGGCCGCGACCTGCGCGCCTCGCTCGGATGGCCCCAGTGCGATCTCCCTCACCGGCGGCAAACGCGAGGCCCGGCCGCGGCCCGTGGGCGAGCGCGTGGAGGAGGGCGTTGCGGGCAAGCAGCATGGCGGAGCGCCGCGGGAGGACGAGGCGCGCTGGGGAGGTGGTTGGAGGAGGCGAGCGTGGCGAGGTAGGCAGCGAGGTGGCGAGATTTGGGTCGGCTGTTGGAGAAGATAAGATTTGGGTTCCTCACTTTTTTTCCTGTGCATGATCTTTTATGCATTTGGGTCTCGTGTTTGGGTACTCGCCGTTGGAGATAGTCTGAGATCGCGATCAGCAACAGCGTAGCATGCCGCCGTGACGCTAGCGCCAGTGGGGCGACCGCACCGCCGCCGCCTAACCTACTCGCCATCACATGCGGAGCTAGCTCTAGGCTCTAGCTGTCGCCTGACGCCGGAATGACATTCACGGGACACAGCGAAACGAACTCGACGCTGTCCGTCCCGGCAGAGCTCATCCGCGTTCCGGACACTCCAGGACCCCGTCGACCGGTCGATGTACGTACACCGGCGAAAGCACGCCAAGGGGGTGCATCTGTACGTTGTACGCACACACGGAGTGTAGACATTCTGGCAACACAGATACGGCTGGGAAAAAAGGAGTACAACGAGGGCTCCTTCGGTTGCAAATTTTTTTGCAAAATGACCCTGTAGCACGTTTCATTGTTATTTCATAATTAGTGTCCAATTATAATCTAATTAGGCTTAAAAGATTCGTCTCGTCCATTTTGTCTAAACTGTGTAATTAGTTTTATTTTTTATCTATATTTAATACTTTATACATGTGTCTAAAGATTTAATGTGACGAGGAATCTAAACAAATTTTGTAAAATTTTGTGGGAACTAAACCGGCCCGAAAAGACCGCGGTATCTGCCTATCGGGGATTCGGAAGTTGCGCCTACCACTCCCAGAAGCAGCCAGGCAGAGAAGCCAAGGAACGGAAAACCGAACGGCGCAAGTGGATGTGGAACGGGGTCATGGTCATGCGTTGCGTTGCGCAAGGTGCGCCCTCCAAAAAACGGTGGTGTTGTCCATAGTACTCCGTATGACCGTATAGTATAGGTTCCCGTGAGCCCCCATGCCCCTGACGGGCAGGCTGCCTGCCCGGCTGATCCACGTCGAAAGATGCGAAGATACTGCTCCGAGAGACCGAGACGATGGGCCTGTTCGGTAGGCTGTTTTTTTTTTTCTTATAAGCCGGCTGTGGCTGATTTACTATGAGAAAAAAATACTGTTCCACGGCTGATAAGCCGTGCTGATAAGCTAAGCTGAACAAGGGATAGGTTTCGTTCGGCTTCGGCATCCTCATCATCGTCAGACATCAGGAGAGGAAAAAAAATGAAATTGCCGTGCCATGCCTTCGCCATCGCCAGTGCGTTTCTGTATCGCCGGGGCGGGGCGGGACGGGACAGTGACAAGCTCACAATGATTGCCACCAGGAAACAAAAGAAAAGAGATTACTGTATTGGCTAGTGCTCCTACTTCACATAGTACAAGTGCTTTGGCGTTCCATTAAAAAAAAGGGATTTGCATTTTTTGGACTGATAATGCAAACGAGATACACGGATAAGGGATAACGCAAGTGCTAACACGCTGCCATGGTCTCAAGTGCTTGTCCGCTTCGAGAACCTAACCCCCTGTTCGGCTGAGCTTATCAACACGGCTTATCAGCTGTGGAACAGTGTTTTTCTCTCATAGCAAATCAGCCGCAGCCGACTTATAAACCAAAAAACAGCCTGCCGAACAGGGCCTAAGCATTTCCCAGTTCCCTTTACTACTGCTGGTATCTAGTACTACTTTATTATTCGAGCCGGTCGAGATTCGAGAACTCGGTGGGGAAATCACTCAGATAATCGAGACCAAAAGACAGTTCCGTTACTCCGTCCTAGATTATAAGACGTTTTTTATCTCAAGTTTGACCACTCGTTTTATTTAAAAAATTTATGCAAACATAGTCAAATTTAAGTTATTCTTAAAGAACTTTTATTAATAAAACAAGTCACGATAAAAAAAGTGACATTTAAAAAAAGCAGTAGTAAGGCCTTGTTTAGTTCCCCTATTCTCCCCCCAAATTCCACTATGCAAAAAGAAGATTCCCCGTCACATTAAAATGTCGGCAAATGCATGGAGTACTAAATGTTGATGAAATCAAAAACTAATTACACAGTTTTGTTGTACTTTGCGAGACGAACATTTTAAGCCTAGTTAGTCAAAATTTGGATAATTTTTACCAAATACAAACGAAATGCTACAGGAATTCTGATACAGTGTTTTTCTCCCCCAATTCACCCGTCTAAACGAGGCCTAAACCATAATTCTAGCAAGGTCGCCCTCGCCGAATGGTCAGAGTCAAACCACGTCCATAATTCTCCACTGCCCCCCGCACAAGACTGTTCCGCCGCCGTCCGATGGGATCGGACGGTCACCATCTAAACCTCGGCAGAGGAACCCCACACCCGCACCGCTGGCGGCTCTGCTACAATAAATTTCGAACACGAGTGCTCCTGCAGCCAGTGCCACAGCGCATCATCACCCTGTCCCTTTTTCTCTCTTCTTTTTCTCCCGGAAGTCCCAGCCCAGCAGTCCCCTCCCACCACCAGCACTCCAAAAGGCGGGCACCAAACGCCAACCCGAGCGCGGAGCACGAGCGCCCAACCAAATGGCGCCGCACACCACCGCGGCGGGAGGCGGCGGCAGCGGGGTTGGGGGCGAGGACGAGGTGTCCGAGGCGGCGGCCGCATCCCCCGCGCTGCGGCACCGCCACGCCGCGGGCAAGGGCGACCGCGACGGCGACGGCGAGGGGCTGGGCGGCAATGGCGGCGGCGCTGGCGCCGACGGTGGCCAGGAGGCGTCCGTGGAGCGGGTGTTCGCGGACAAGGCGGTGCCGTCGTGGCGGGAGCAGCTCACGCTGCGGGCGTTCGTCGTCAGCGCGCTGCTCGCCGTCATGTTCAGCGTCATCGTCATGAAGCTCAACCTCACCACGGGGATCATCCCCTCCCTCAACGTCTCCGCGGGGCTGCTCGGCTTCTTCTTCGTCCGCATGTGGACCGCCGCCGTCGAGCGGATGGGCTTCCTCCGCCAGCCCTTCACCAGGCAGGAGAACACCGTCATCCAGACCTGCGTCGTCTCCGCCTACGGCATCGCCTTCAGCGGTCGGTAACCAACCACCAGACCCCCCCCCCCCTCTCCTGTCCCGAACTATAGCCTTGTTTAGATCGCAAGTTTTTTCAATTTTTTCTACTGCAGCACTTTCGTTTGAATTTGGTAATTAGTGTATAATCATGGATTAATTAGGCTCAAAAGATTCATCTCGTAAATTACCGACAAACTATGTAATTAATTTTTTTTTACCTGATTGATGTGATGGAGAGAGTGTAAAAATTTGGAATTTAAAAGGTAACTAAATCAGGCCTATCTATGCTTCGCTAGTACTACTAGTGTACTGATTCGTAATTTCATATCACCGCCGTTGTCTGCTTGAGTTGAGAGGAACTTGTGGTGATCGTGCTTTTCGGAGTGGTTGTTGCGTCGATTTCATGCTCGCCTTCGTATGAATCGCCGATGTGGCGTCCGAATTGTTTGAGCCGTCGATGCGTCGTTCGAATTGGTTGAACGAACAGTGGATCGATCTCTTTGTTTGGTTTGTCTATAGTGGCTTTTGGGTGTGGGAGTAGTCGGAGTGTATGACGCAGATACAGAGTGTCACAGGGAGCACATAGCGTTCGGCTGTAGTTGGTAAGCCTGAAACGTCAGGGAATCGATTGTTCTTTTGCCCCAAAGGAAAACACCAACCGATCGCTTTCAATATCGACTCAAAAACAGTGTTCTCGGCAAAATAAACCATTGGTAAAGGAACAAAAAAAAAACGGAAAAAGTCTAGATCACCCCCTGAAGTATGGGGTGGTGTTTAATTTACCCCCTCAAGTATCAAACGGTCTAATTTACCCCCTGAACTTTCCAAAACCGTCTACTTTACCCCCTGGGGCAGTTTTGGACGGCGGTTTGCTACAGTAATCATGGTTTTGCTACAGTAACCGAATCTTTAAAAAATCCTAGTAAATCACAGAAAAATCGTAAAATGGAAAATTCAATTTTCTTAGACTCCACATGAGTAGATCTACACAATGAACATATAATATGGTATGCTTTAGTACAAAGTTTTTGCTGTAGCAAACCGCCGTCCAAAACTGCCCCAGGGGGTAAAGTAGACGGTTTTGGAAAGTTCAGGGGGTAAATTAGACCGTTTCATACTTGAGGGGGTAAATTAGACACCACCATATACTTCAGGGGGTGATCTAGACTTTTTCCAAAAAAAAACTCAAAATCCTCTTGGTCGTTTCGGACTTGTTGTCCAGTGTTTCACTGTTAGGTGGACTAAACGGTGATTATGTGGTCTCAGGGAGTGCATGATTGATAGCCATAGGATAGTCACCTATTTTTCAATGGAAGGCCTAGAAGGCTACTGATGAAATTGGCGAAAGTTTGTGGTTGCTTCGTTTGCTGAATAAACAATGCATAAAAGTCAACAAAATATTTTCAAATATTTGGCACTCATAATTAGGTGATCAACTTTGGGCAAGAAATGCCATTTGTACTCAGGACAGGTTGAAACGCGATGAGCCTGCTTGGGTTGACTCCTCCCCTTAAAATAGATGCATGGTACATGCGTTACTTTTTTTTTTCCCCTTTGGCAGACATGACACATGCATCTGAAGCATTGGTCGAACAAAAATAACTATTTATGATCTGCAAGCTCATTTGTGAACCATGTTATTTAGTGCGTTGATGCCCAATCTATCATGTGCAACCACTGGACTTGCAGGCTGAAATAATTTGAAATTGCATAACAAAATGGCCCATACGCATAGGTTGGTCAGCTGGAATTAAGAAGCTATTCTTATCAGCAAGTTTAAATTTGCATATGTCCTCCATTGCAGAACTGTAAATCTGCAACAACGCTTTCAGGAAATGAGTGATTATCTGTGTTTTGAAGTGGTCATAGTGTGATCAGATCATTTAAGGCATGAGACAAGTAGCATGTTTTGGTGCCTTATCTGTCCAAATCAAATAAGTAATCAAACCATTGTTTTTCCTGTTCGAGAGTGTGACTCACATCACTGCATCAGATAAGAATGTTAAAGCCAACAAAAAATATGCAAAATGGCTTAGGGTGTGTTTAGTTCCTCATTTCACCCAAAAAAATTTGGGTTTTGGCCTATCATTTTGCAGAATGGAACTAAACACCATGTAGAATTTTTGGCAAAAAGGTATCCATTCTCCATTTTGGATTTTGGCCTCAAGAGGCCAAAAAAAAAGCCAAAAAGCTCTCACCTACCCCATGAAAAATTTGGCATTTTGGATGGAACTAAACACACCCATGAAAATTTTGGCATTTTGCATTTCATCATTCCAAAGTAGTTGACATTTTGCATTTTGCATTCCATGGGGAACTAAACACAGCCCTATACTCTTTTATTCAAATTAATCAGGTGGCTTCGGCAGTTATCTATTTGGAATGAGTGACAAAATAGCTAAACAAGCAACAGAGGCTAAAGATGCTAATAACATAAAGGATCCTCACCTTGGATGGATGATAGGGTTCCTATTCCTTGTCAGTTTTATTGGTCTCTTTGCGCTTGTGCCCCTAAGAAAGGTATGTCTCCAATTCTTTTCTCCATTATGTTCTTACTGATTTACTGTATGGAAGCAAACTTGTTCTTATCAGCTTAATTTTGTTTCAGATTATGATTGTTGACTACAAGCTGACCTATCCAAGTGGCACAGCCACTGCATATCTCATCAACGGGTTTCACACACCTGAGGGAGCCAAGCTTGCAAAGTGTGTCCATACAGTTCTGCTTTTGGCTACTTTGACCTTGTGAAAACTATATCCATTATTTTCACCACCTGGACCATGTTGTGCAACTCCTCTTACAATGACAATGATATATTTCAGGAAGCAAGTAAAGACGTTGGGCAAGTACTTCGTGTTTAGCTTTTTCTGGGGCTTTTTTCAGTGGTTCTACACTGCAGGGGATGAGTGTGGATTCAAAAATTTCCCAACATTGGGCCTTGAAGCTTATAACAATAGGTCAGAATTGTGACACTATCCTAGATATGACACCTGCTGAGTATAATGTCCAATGTCTGGAATAGTTTATACGTCTTCCATCTGGTAAAACAATGAGAGCTTGCAAATTCATCTGTGCCATCTCTTGTTATGCTGCACAAGTAAAACATCAGTTATTTATGCCAAGCATCTGAAGTTTTGCTTAGTATTTCCAATTGGCTAGGCGCTAATTCAGAGGTATTGGTCTCTGATGCTAAACTTGGCTTATCGTCTTTCAGATTCTTCTTTGACTTCTCTCCTACATACGTTGGAGTTGGCATGATCTGCCCATACATCGTTAATGTGTCTGTTCTGCTGGGCGGTATCCTCTCATGGGGTGTAATGTGGCCTCTCATTGCCAAGAAGAAGGGGAGTTGGTACCCGGCTGACCTCGAAGACTCAAGTCTACATGGGCTGCAGGCTTACAGGGTAAACATCGATCCTACTTATGGCTGTTCTGTTCTCTTTTCCCAAAGCTATACCATTCAGCTTCATCGCATGAGCACATTAGTTTTGTGACAAAGAATTCAACTGCTAGTTCCTTGCAATTGCAGGTTTTCATTTCCATCGCTTTGATCCTTGGGGATGGTTTATACAACTTCATTAAGGTGTTGATCCGCACAATTGCGGGTTTCATAGCAATGGTGCAGCAAAATTCAAAAAGCATGCTTCCTGTTTCGGACAATGGCAGTTCCATGTCCAGTACTGAAGCTGTATCCTTTGACGATGAACGTCGCACTGAGATTTTTCTGAAAGATCAA
The DNA here is from genome assembly GCA_038087645.1 of Saccharum hybrid cultivar R570. Classification (NCBI taxonomy): domain Eukaryota; kingdom Viridiplantae; phylum Streptophyta; class Magnoliopsida; order Poales; family Poaceae; genus Saccharum; species Saccharum hybrid cultivar. The sequence continues at coordinate 9,448,497 of JAQSUU010000198.1, forward strand.
ATTCCCAAGTCAGTTGCATACGGAGGCTATGTTGCAGTTGCCGCAATATCTATCGGCACCCTTCCTCAGATCTTCCCGCAGCTCAAGTGGTACTACATTTTGGTTGCCTATGCCGTGGCACCTGTCCTGGCCTTCTGCAATGCTTATGGAAGTGGCCTCACTGATTGGTCTCTCGCCTCCACCTATGGCAAGCTCGCCATCTTTGTGTTCGGTGCATGGGCCGGGCTCTCACAAGGTGGCGTGCTCGTTGGGCTCGCTGCGTGTGGTGTCATGATGAGCATCGTGTCGACAGCCTCAGACCTGATGCAAGACTTCAAGACTGGGTACCTGACGCTGGCGTCACCGAGGTCTATGTTCATCAGCCAGGTGATCGGCACCGGGATGGGGTGTGTCATCGGGCCCTGCGTCTTCTGGCTCTTCTACAAGGCGTTCGGTGACATTGGCGAGAGTGGCACAGAGTACCCGGCGCCCTATGCCATCGTGTACCGCAACATGGCCATCCTCGGCGTGGATGGCTTCCACTCGCTCCCGAAAAACTGCCTCACCCTCTGCTACATTTTCTTTGCAGCAGCGATCGTCATCAACCTTGTGAGGGACCTGACCCCGCACAGGGTGTCGAGGTTCATCCCGCTGCCAATGGCGATGGCGATTCCGTTCTACATCGGATCCTACTTCGCCATCGACATGTTTCTGGGCTGCGCGATCCTCTTCGTGTGGGAGCAGCTGAACAAGGCGAAAGCGGACGCGTTCGGACCTGCAGTCGCGTCGGGACTGATCTGCGGAGATGGCATCTGGACCCTGCCGCAGTCCATTCTGGCCCTCGCCAAGGTGCAGCCTCCCATTTGCATGAAGTTTTTGTCCAGATCGACCAATGCCAAGGTCGACAGCTTCCTCGGGTTGTCATGATTTTACATAGAATGGCAAGTAGGCACGCCGTCATCCTGTAATTATTGGTGTAAAATGTAAGCCCCAGGCTACTGATTTGTAGAAGAGAAGAGGTTTTGCTGTGGAGTGATCAAAGCTTTGTCCGTGTAGTCTGTGTCAATAGGAAAAGCTGTACTCAATATCTCCCTGTGCCTTCTTTGTAGGGCCTTTTGGAATGTGAAATGTTCGAATTTGTACGAATGGATAGGTGAAACTTTGATACTCCATGGGCAGGAAAAATCACACAATGCGGATCTAGCACCAGGGAAGTTTGGAAGGATACTAGAGATGGAATATAATGGAAGAATCCACTCCTAACTCATTTTGCTAGATCCATCCTACACACGGTGTTACTTAAACGTTACTTGAGCAGCAAACACAACTGATGTCCTGCAGGTAGACCTAGTCCACTCACATCATATGTCCATTACATATAACTGCATAAGAGAGCAGTACTTAGATACACACCTAACCTAGAAGTTAAGCTGTTGACACCCTGATGACTATATGCAAGATAGAGGCGATCCTGTAGAGGGTTTACATTTCTTGCTTGAAACGGCTCCATACCTACACAGAGCCTGAAGGCTGGACTTGCGACATGATCATCCATTCAGGGCAGACTTGAAATGGTTGTCATCAATCGTGTTGTAAATGTTGCCCTGGTCAATATGCTCTTGGATGACCGCCCTGTGAAAGTAACAAGTGGCGTAGTTTGTGATAAAGATTAAAGACAAGATTCAGAATTGTAGTTCATGATAAAGAATAAGACTCATTTCGATAAAAAGGGTCAAACAATTTAATGGTAATATTTGTCTGTATCATATCAGTTTCTGTTTATATACCAAGAAAAAAGATAAGTCCCTGGGATTGGGAGGCTGTAATCAGGAAAAGAAAAGCTACTGAGCAGAATACTAATAACTAAGAACTTGACGAAACAATATGCAGGAAAGCAAGCTGCCAGTCTGGTTTTTTTCATTTAAGAAAGATGATAGCAAGTTGAATACTGTATATTTTAGAGGGAGGGAGAAGGCAGAAAATACCTGACTACATCTTCTGGTAGTTTAAGACGAGCTGCGACATCTTTGATGTGCAGTCCATGCTCCCGGTCTCTGCAGTTGCAGTCATCAGTCTATTTCTCAACAAGATATGCTCCTCACATTTGTAATACAGTAATAAATTGCTGTTAAAATTGGCACTGGAATACTAGCAAGGTAGAAGAAACAAACCTACTACAAAATGAGGTTTATACAGGACCCTTGAATCTATGGAATACAAAATTAGCCTCAGATGGTGTTCATCCAATTCAGCGTTCACCAAAAGGAGAATAAACTTTCCTGAATTTGTTCTCCTTACAATTCTTCCATGGTTTCTAGGTTCATAACCATGAGCTAGCCTAGTGCCCTAGTGTTTCTAGGTCAAACCATTACTAAGTATGGCCATTCTTTACCATGGAGCTTTTAAAGCTCCGTAGGTTTGGTATCTGTACCAGCTTTAAAACACTATGGGGCTTGGGTTCTTTGGACTATGCTATTCATGAACATGAATCATGCGTGTAAGATTAGTTTTCTTTTACTGGGTCATGAAAAACACAGCAATAACATTTGATAGTAAAATCAGCTATAATTAACTTACATGGCTGCTGGGTCATGAAAAACACTCATGACCAATTTGGATACGTCGTTTCCAGCAGCGTTTCCTGATGCAGAAAACGATGCAGCCTGAGGAAATAAATATGAAACATTAGAAAGAGACTGGTAGATATTTGTAATATTATACAGTTAGAGAAACTACCTGATTATTAGAGAGCCAAACTTGGTTAGTATGACCAGGGGTTGCCGTAATAGCATTTATTTGGGCCTGCAACCAATGTCACCATAAAAAAAATTGATCACTGGAAAACATAAAATCACCCACAAAAAACTTAGTAAGTCACTCAACTCCCGGAATTAAATATGTGGGATCTTAGTACCTTTGGCCTGGTGTGATCCAGATGCACCTGAATGCAGTGCAGAAAGTGATGGGGTATTTCATTGAAGTTTGTCACACGCCTGACAAGAAATCATAAACAGTAAGATTTCAAGAAAAATATATGTCTGAAATAGCTGTATCGAATTCACAATATATTTGTCCAGGCAAGGTGAGACTTTCTCCTCAATACTAGTTCATAAGCGACCTTGAATCATCCCAAGAAGATCTTGCTACCAATTTGAGACATCAGATGACAAACAGCTTTCAATATGATATAATGTTGGATAAGCAACAATGAAACATTACATATATCATTAACATTGACATACCGGAGTATAAATAACCTAGACAGGTGGACGCAAACCTAGCGACCACTATAAGTTATTATTTGAATTTGAGACAGCATAAGCCTTTTATTTAGTCTTCTACTTTAGCACAGGAAAAATGAAATTTTAGTACGGTGGCGCAACTCCATGGAAGAGATCAAACAACACACCAGTAATCCACAGGAAGCGGGCATTGGAAGTAAGCATCACAAATCAGAAAGACTAGTGTATAGAGCTCACCGCACAGAGTAGGCAACTACATTGCGCTTTCCTTGAAAACCTTTCAAACCGCCATTGACTATGACATAGTTCCCGTTACTTGTAAAACCAAAACAAAGCAACACTATCAATTTTGACGCAATACAAACTGAATCATTGACATGCGACAGTTAATCTGTAATTCTTACTTGACATCAGCCATTTCCTTGGCGTCGGAAGACTCATTTTCCCTTGAAAAAAGAATGGCATTAAATTAATGGAACAATCCAAAAGTGCTAAACATCAAATACAATCTGAAGCATACTACCAACGATTCACATCTATCTTGCCGGTACCATCATCAAGAGTGAATTGAACATCTGTGACGCGCTCAACCTTATTCAACATGCGTCCAACAAGCCTAACCTGCAATCCAGTGTAAATAAAAAATTTTAAATGACTTAGATATGCCAACTAAATGCTCAATGCAAAACCCTCTGAAACCAGATAAACTAGATTTCACAAAAAAAAAAACAAATAATAGACACTATAGCAAGTATTGGGAAAATCGCATAAAAGGGAAGCATTTCATTGAAACCCACCATACCTAAGTCCCAGAGGCTAATTTTCAATAGAACATCAGATAAAAAGAAGTCATTTTTCTTTCTTAATGGATAATGTCTACTAATGAACAAATCTTCCATCCAAGCAGTGTGACCATCCAAAATGCAAACCTTGCGAACGAATCTTACAAGCCTAAGCACCGCCCGGGAAAAGGCAAAATCCGTACCGTGGACACCTCAACGCCGTCGATGGCGAAATTAGACTTGTCATCGCTGGCTTGCGCCGCGTCCATGATCTGTTTCACGGTGAGCGGGAGCAGCGTCTGCGCGCTCCGACCCTGCCCACCACACCGGTCGATCGGGAGCGCCCATGACGGGTCAGCAGGGGATGAAGAACAAATGGACGAAAGGGAACAAAACAAAGGGGGGATTAGGAAGGACCTTGGAGAAGCCGCTGCTCTCCGGGACCACCGTGGACTGTGAGGGCATGAAGCCCCCGCCGCCGAAGAGCGAGTTGGCATTCCCGGCGCCGCCGCCGCCTCCGTCGTAGTGCCCGCCGCCGCCACCGTACATCGCGGCTGTTAAAGGCCTACTAAACCCTAGGCTTCCCGAGGACGGAAGGGAGGAGAAAAGGAACGAGGGCGGGAGAACGGTTGGGTTGGGGGAGCTTTTGCCTCGGCCGTGTTTATCTGGCCCGATTTCGGAGATCCAAAATCTGCACCGTAACAGATTCCTAACTGTAGTATTTTATTTGTATTTATGAATTTTTGTCCAAATATTAACTAATTAGACTCAAAAGATTCGTCTCACAAAGTACAACTAAACTGTGCAATTAGTTTTTGATTTCATCTACATTTAGTACTTCATGCATGTGCCGACATTTTAATATGATGAAGAATCTTTTTTTTACGTAGTGGAATTTAGAAAAAAAAAATAGCATCTAAACAAGGCCCTCGTCCTATTTTGAGCGGAAACGCTGGGAGGCGGCCAGGCGGCCGTCCGTTCCACCGCGCGCAGCTGTGGGGGTGTTTAACTCCGAGGCAAAAAGTTTCCAGCTTCCATATCCGAAGTTCCGTGGAACGTCGAAAGGAATTTTTTTAATACTAATAAAAAAAACTAATTACATAACTCGTCTGAAAATCGCAAGATGAATTTATTAAACCTAATTAAGTCATCATTAGCACATGTGTTACTGTCTGAATGTCCAGCCGCGCTACTAGTCCGGACACTGCTCCCGCAAGCGCATCCCATCCCACGCCTCCTGCACCCCGCATCCTATCCCACGCCCTCGTGCCTCGTATCCCATCTCATGTCAGCACCTGCATCTGAACATAGCACCCTCGATGACCTCCACTCCAACGCCAACACCAAGGCGAGATGGAGGAAAGGGAAGAAAGAGGAGAGAGAGAAAAGGAGGTAAGACGCGCCACACGAGGTAGGAGCCGAAGCCCTACGGTAGGCCGCTGTCTGCCAGCTGGTGCCATTACAACATGTGAAACACCCAATCTACTTTTGAAACATCCAGATGTAACACTTGCAACATATGTTTGAAAGACAAATGAAACATTTAAAACATACGTCTAAAACACTTAAAAAACACCCAAAAACACATGAAAAGTCATTGTAAAATATACGCAACATCCAGATAAAACACTTGTAATATATGTGTGAAACATATGCAACATCTAAATAAACACACTTACAACATACGATTGAAAAAACATAGGAAACATTAGGGACAGAATCTTACAACATACGTGTACAACCATCACAACATATGAAACATCCTGATCTACTTTTTGCAACATCCATATAAAACACTTGCAACATACCTGTGAAACATGTAAAACACTTGAAACATGAGGCTTGCAACGTACGTTTTCACCCTTCTTTCATACGATGCAGCGCATAGTGGGAGAACACCGGCGCGGACGAGGATGGTGGCACGGCCAGCTGTGTCTGCACCTATCCTAAGCCCGGTTAGCGACGGCCCCTCTCCTGGTCGCACAACCTCCTCTCTCTGCAGTACCTGAAACAGAAGCTTGCAAGCATATGGCAGCCTCATCTTTGCCATATTTTCCCCAGTTTTGCACATTGAGCAATACGAAGTCTTCAATTTATGATTGTAGTAGCCAAACAAGCCGCATTTTTTGCAAACCTGGAGAGAACATTCACACAAACACAAGGTGAGGCCACCTGGCACCGGTCAACACAACCAATGGCATAAAACAAATAAATCAGGTAACCAACAATTTTGCAAACATGGCAAATGCGCTTAGTTCCTGTGCAATGCTGGAATTTTAATGGAATACCACCTGACATGAAAGTTCATCTTTTTTTTTTCTAAAACAATCCTTGACATTGATGCATTTTTATATAAACCTGAGCAGAATTTGAGAAGTTTGACTTAAGACAAAGATAAAGTGACATATAATTTAGAACTAGGGGAGCTGTTAGGAATCCTAGCCCTTCAGGAGAGGGATCGGAGATTGTACGTGTGGCTGATCGGAGGTCGGGGTGCGAGAGCTCGGGGAAGACGGTGCGGCGGCGCCATGGTGCTGTGCGCGTGGCTGCTAGGGCTGAACGCACGAAGGAACTCCTGGCTCCCTCAGGAAGCCGAGAAAACAATTATGTTTTCTGCTTAATTTCCAACAAAAGTTCTACAGAGTATATATATGACCTCTCTCTAAAAATAGAAATAAACCCTTAATAAGTCTAATATTTCTAAATAGATAATAAATAACGTTCCAGGTCTAGAGCCCCGCTCCTGTGCGCCTCCTGGCCTTTGCGCCGACTCGTGCATCGCCGCTAGCCACTTCCCGACCTCTGCCTGCTATACTGTATGCCCGTCATAACATCTCTCCCCGCCTGGTAAAACAATTCGTCCTCGAGCTAGAAGTCGGGGTAGGCGTCGCGGAACTCATCGAGGCGCTCCCAAGTCACATCTTCGGGCAGACCACGCCACTTGATCAACAACTTCCAGGTGCCACGGCGTTGCTGTGCCTGCAGCACGTGCTCCGGGGCAGGAAGGACGCGTCCATCCTGCGTGCGGGGCAGGGAGCCCGAGGTTGCAGGAGGATCACCCTGGTACTTCTTCAAGAGGCCGACATGGAACACGTCATGGAGACGAGCGCCCTCCGGCACCTATAGACGGTAAGCGAGCGATGCTGCCGATGCGCTCCAGGACGCGGAAAGGCCCTGCCCAGCGTGGTCCCAACTTGTGCTTGGCGCGGGGGTCTAGGGACTGCGCTGTACGGTGGAGAAGGCGTAGCCAGACCCACGAACCCACGTTGAACTCCACATCCCTGTGGTTGGCATCATAGTATTTCTTGGACAGCTACTGGGCTTGGATGAGCCGCTGATGGACCTCGGCGAGGATCTTATCACGACTGCGGAGAAGGGCGTTTGCAGTCTCCGTGCGCGCCGTCCCCGGGCGGTATGGCAGGATGGGTGACGGGGGACGACCGTACACCTCCTCGAAGGGCGTGACGCGGAGGGATGTGTGGAAGGAAGTATTATAGCAATACTCCGCCCAGGACAGCCACTCCACCCACGTGCGAGGCCGATCACCTGTAACACAGCGCAGATACATGGCAATCACCTTATTGACCACCTCCGACTGGCCGTCCGTCTGAGGATGGAAGGCCGTGCTCATGCGGAGAGTCACGCCCGCCATCTTGAAGAGGTCACGCCACACGTGGCCAGTGAACACGGGGCCCGGTCGTTGACGATGGATGACGGAAACCCGTGAAGTCAGACGATGCCGTCGAAGAAGGCGCGAGCGACGGACGCGGCTGTGTAGGGGTGGCCGAGCGCAATAAAATGCGCATACTTGGAGAAACGGTCGATGACGGTGAGGATGATCGACTTGCCGCCGACTTTGGGCAGCCCCTTGATGAAGTCCATGGAGATATCCGCCCACACCTAGGACGGCACCTCCAGGGGCTGCAGGAGCCCGGCAGGCTGAAGGGCTTCTGTCTTGTTGCGCTGGCACGTGACGCATGTGCGCACCCAATCCTGCACCAAGGAACGATCACCTGGAATATAAAAATCAGCGCGGAGGCGATGGAGCGTCTTCTAGATCCCTTCATGACTGGCGCCATGGGCTAGTTGAATAGCCTGGTGCCGGAGATCGCCGAAGTCGGGGACGAAGATGCGCGTGCCATGCAGCAGGAGGCCAGCAGCCTCGTGCCAGCAAATTTTTAATAACCACATGTTGGCGGAAGAAACGAAAGAAACAGAACTGTTGTTGATATTTACCTTCTGATCACCTGCACCAGGATACATCACCTGCAAAATTTGAATCGAGCATCAGGTCAAGAAAGGATGCCACCCACAAAACATCACATGTCTGCACTATAAGTGCGGTGCTGAACTCTAACTTTCAGTAAGCCTACGCTTACAGGAAATGTTTGTGAAGAAATTGGGAAAAACACCTCACACCCTTTAGGGTTGGGTGACTTGCATATATGTGGCCTGAGTGGCCTGTGTTACGTACACATGTACAAATACACAAATAGCTTGTGTTTATTTGCTTCCCTCTTAATAAAAACGTGCTCCGGCGAAGTCACAGAAAATCAATACAATAACAAATGCAACTAAGACAGTAAATTTACAGTTCCTACACAATTTCAGTGTCAAGGGAATGGGAAGCAGCCAACCTACATTGTTATGTCCTCTTTATATCGGTGAAGACTTTGGACTATGAGGAAAAAATTAAAAGTATGGCAAAATAGAAGAGATTTGTACAATTTGTATCCACATACATTGGCTAACACATTTAGCATTTATAACATGGTCCTGGCTGCAAGCAGATGCATCTAGATGGCAAGCTCCAGCTTATTGGTTCAGGAGGCAAAGGAGGGCTAAAAGGAAACAGGTATAGTGATACACCATCATTTAAAAGAACAGACATACAGAGAGAATATTCTTTCAGTTGCTTACCCAATGCTACAATTTCTATTTTTTTACTTGCTTCTTAGACCCCAAACACCTTTCCGGTTTTAAACTTGAACCCAAAACACCTTCGTAAGACACTCAACACTGAAGTAAAACACCATCACAAGAAAACAGATGTGTCATCCATAGAAAGGTATAAAGCCCCTTGAAAAATGTGGAACATTGGGTAAGGGACTGCCATTATAGGCGTAGTAAAAGATCTCCAGCGAAATGCCTAAATGCTACTCTTACTGTTCGTTTTTAGTAGGCATATTATAGGATTATAAAAAATCAAATTTTCATATATCTTGATCAACAATTAGTGAAATTATATGCATGCTTAGTGAATATAAGTTATATGAACAGATTCGTATTCTAAAGATCTTTTGACATTGATTTTGTAGCAGCTGGTGATATATTGTATGAGAAATTGATGGTCCAAGTATACCTCTATAGACTTTTGAAATCTTAATTCTTAATATGCCTACTAAAAACAAATGGAGGGGCCAGAGAACTTCACCAGACAAGCTGCAACGCAGTAACAAAGGGTCTACTCTTGTAAAGCATTGAATACACTTCAAGCACTATCTATGTTCTGCAACTCGTCTAGCATAATTCAAAACACAATGAATGGTTTAATTGAATGATGATATGATGATTTTCAGTTTCATGTCCCACCTTGTCATCCATGTATCGCAGGGCTTGTTGTCGTGTATAAATTCCTGCCGAAGCACACTCCTATGAAAGAACAAAATATTTAAATATATCGTAAATACAAGTTTAAAAGATCAGAATACAAATTGACAGAATATTCATTTTATTATAGCAAACAACAAGCAAGTTACCTGAATAGATGGAAATAGAAGGTCTCCATATCTTGGATCTCTTCCAACCATTAGTACAACCTCTTGGTCACTTTCCGTTCCCATCGCTTTCATGACCACAATTATAGGAATCTGTAAACTTTAAAGGTCAGAACTAGAGTCCTGAGTTAACTTACTCCGTGTAGAGAATTAGGGGAACACCTCACACCCGTTAAGGGAGGGGTGACTTTCATATATAGTCAGGATACAACTCGTCGTCGGATTCAGCCAAGGGATCACTCATCTTTAGGGGAACTAGAGTCCCACGATTCATCTCTTTTTTCTTCTTTCTTCCCCAAATCAACATAGGCATGTATGGTGGGGAGCGACCGATTCGGCCAAGGGAGCACTCGTCGTCGGCAATGGATGGGAATGCAAGCTTCATCACTCACCACGCAGTCGAGGGTGGTTTTAGTTTGTCTAATGGAGGCTAGCAGCGAGTCGTCCACAAGGATCAATCTCACCGCTGGAAAAACAACTGAATGAGAGAGAAACTTACTGCTTTCTGTTCTTGCATAGCTCCAAGAATACATTCCTGCTAGTCAAACAGGGCGGCCTTTGTCTTGTTCATTTAGTGAATACTCAATAGCTGCCTGCTTTTGGTACTTAGCCCTAGCTTAGTACCAAAAGCAAGCATAATGTCGTTATGAACATAAAGGCCCAAGGTATGGAATCCTAGGAAGAGGCAAGCCCAACTTAAGTAAGATATAATAGCTTCCTTATGGTCTAACTCAGGAGCTTGGAAGGTGCTACCTCCTGGCTTTATTGATTGAGCATTGTTGTTTCCCTAATACTTGCTCACCAGCAGGGGCATCCCAGGGGATGACGGCCCTATCCAACCATTTCCAATTACAATCTCGGGTATTAGGATGGAAAAGGCAATGAATGATAAATAATACTTCCAAGTTCAGTGTGGACCAAAGCAACTGGTACAAAGAACTGATGCAGGGGTTGCCGCTCCTTAGTTCATCTCTTGGGTCTTGGTAGAAGAAGGAACCTATGTGGTGGGTTTGACTCCCATAGGAGCGTACATAGCTATAATTGATCGTAGGGAGATTATAGCAAACCGTCCGACCGGTCGACGTTGGCCGAAGGTAGAAGACAGTGGCGGAAATGATGGGTCCGGCATAGACTTGCTTCGAATGCTTGCGTGTGGGGACGAAGGGACCGTGGCGGACTCAACCTCACAGTCATTGAAGCAGTGATGACCTACACCGATGGGAATGGCGGCGCACGCAAGCTCAAAGCTCAACCATGGTAGCTGCAGTTTGGTGAGCTAGGAGCTCCGACATTGTTTCCATGTTGCAACGAGCACTAAGGTTAGAGGAGGCAGAGACAGACTTAGTAGAGCTTATTTCTAGGACTGAGGTAAAGCACAAGGCGATGAACAACAGCGGTAGTGGGAGCTCAATGACCAGTAATGGTGATGGCGAGCACTGGAGCAGAGATAGAGTAGAGGCATAGATGCCAGAGTTGAGGGAGTGGAAAGGAGGGCAACGTGGACGGGGGATAAGCATAGGCTCGGCAAATTTCATGCCATGATGGTTGCTGACTCCACATGCCGCCACGTCAGATCTAAGGGCTAGACGAAGGGGGTACGACCTCAGTGAACCACTTAAAAATTTTATGGACCCGAAAATGAATTTTTAGAGTTGATGGATCTAACCGTAACCCCCACTTAAGTTAATGGACCTTTGATGCATTTAACTCAATAGGAAAAACAAAAACAAGCACAACACAACAACCGACTCATGTGGTCAAGCTGACGGACATGCTCATACAACTAACTCATGTAGTACTTTTGTTACTATTGAGATCTTTCATCTTTGACCCCTTAAATTTCTGCACTGATAGGAGGGATAATATCATCAGATAACGAAGACAGGGACTAATTACAATACAGTCTACTGTTAGAATTTAAGTAGCTTTCTCAGCTGGTGTTAAGTAGATGGCTTGATAAAAGAGGGTTTGTGTTATGTGCTGCTAGGATTGAGAGGAGAGAGTCGAGGAGAGCGGCGGCGGAGCTACAGTACCCGTGGTGCTACAGTACCACACGGGTACTGTTCATGTGTGGGAACGCCGGCCACGGGCTTCGCCCCCGGCCGGCAAGAGAGAAGGTTTTTCCTTCTAATCTCTTACTTAATTAGATTGATACATCTCCTCTCATTATATAGAGAAGAGGTCTTACTTGGCCCCTAAGCAAGCGACTAATTAACCCTAACGGGCTAAGGCCCAATAGGCTCTTGACTCTTCTAACACTACACCCCACCTAGACATGCAGCTCGTCCTCGAGCTGCAACCTAACTCGACTCCGCCAGACACAAACCTAACACCTAAAATAAGCCTTTTACATCTCGACTTATTTTATTGACCTGAAATAGACTACGACTCTTTATTTTTTACTCCTGAAGATATGGCGGACACCCTCCGCGTGATGGACCTGCACGTGTGTGGCCACCTGAATCCCATGGAGCCCATCGGAACGAGAGGGGTGCACGGGTATAGCCACCAGGAATTAGTCGCGATAGCGACCAGCGGAGACGTCCTCGCGGCGGCCGGTGTCGGAGCACGGCAGCGCTAATTAAGGTCCGCCTATGGGTGGCCACACACCCATGTCCCCAAACGCCGGCGCTGTAGACGCCGAGTTCGCCACCCGAGGTGGCGATGCCACGCCCGATCTCCATGACGCAGCGGACGAGATCGGGGCCCTCCATGTGGCGAAGCAAAGGGGCACGGGGCACAGGCACCAGCTACAACCCACGCATCTCCCGCGCCTGCCGTCGCGCCAGGAGTCCACGTGCTGCAGCCTGTAACCGTACCGCCGCCAGGACCGCCTCCTGCATCTTCTGGCGCATCTCCTGCAGCCGCCGGCGCGCTAGGAGGCCGCGCGCCGCAGCCTGTAGCCGCACCACCGCAGACACCTTGCAGGTAAGCATCTTCCCTGTCGGCTCCGTTGTGATGTCCATCGCCTGCTCGATCTGCTGCACGTTCTGGAACGGCAACAGCGTCGTGCCATAACCTGGCATCCCGTAGGGGAAAACCGATGGCAGAGAGGCCATGGCCGATTGCGGCAGCGGCCAGCTGGCTAGTTGCAGCGGCGGTATGCCGAGGTAGGACTGGATGGCGGCGACGGAACGGGCGAGATCGGTGATGGCCGCGGTCAACTGATCTGACGTCATCGGTGAGGAAGTGACCGGCAGCGGCTCATCGTAACCTGGCATCTCCGATACCAGATTGTTATGTGGTGCTAGGATTGAGAAGGAAGAGAGGCGCGAGTAGACGTCGTTGGGATTGGGAGAAGAGAGTCGAGAGGAGCGGCGGCGGAGCTACAGTACCGTGTGGGTACTGTTCACGAGCTAGAGGGAGAGGGCCGGCGGCTAGGGCTGTGAGGGGCGCTGGGAACGCCGGCCGCGGGGCTTCGCCCACGGCCGGCAAGAGAGAGAAGGTTTTTCCTTCTAATCTCTTGCTTAATTAGATTGATACATCTCCTCTCATTATATAGAGAAGATGTCTTACTTGGCTCCTAAGCAAGCGACTAATTAACCCTAACGGGCTAAGGCCCAATAGGCTCTTGACTCTTCTAACAGTTTGCCAATGCAATGCAATTAAGCAAAGACAGGAGATCCAAGTGCTCTTTAACTGATCAATAGGCTCTCTATAAAAAATATTGTCATCCCCCTTCCAGAAACAATACCACCCTGTCTCTATACTTGTTTGGCTAGACCTTCTGAATCAAGGGAAACATTGAAATCTATGAACCATCCCAACAATCACATCCAGTACCATGAAATGGTTTATTACATAACATTCAAACCGAAATGATATAGAAGTGGGAGGAACAAATTAAATATACAATTAGTTTAAAGCGGACCCCTATGTTGTTAAAAGCAAGCTAAAGTAGCAAGTCACCATATATGGAATGGAAGGAGTTCTTAACAAGGCCAAAAGAGCACATATTCATACCGGCTTGGTGAATTGATTGAGCTGTAGATAGATCTTCCCCTTATCCAAGCAAATCACTGTCTTACTTTTAACTTCATGTGTGCTGCTGGTTACAGATGCTGTCATCCTAAAACTCAAATGCATGACAGCAGGTTCAGGGACAAAATCAATGTCATAGGTTCCATTTGTTAAATAGAGATGCCCATTTTCTGGAGAATAATAGTAGATACATTAACTAAATGAGTTACTCGGACACGTGCAGGACCTTCTTTTATTGTCAGTGTCGATAATAATACGATTCTTCGATAGCTGATCTTGTATTAGAATCACCTAAAAATCAACACAGATCAAAAGATTATTATTTATATATACACCAAACAAGCAGAAATTTCTGTGACAAATCTAAGCACCTATCAGTTACTAATACTTGTGGGTTCCAATTGGCTGGCGACGTGGGACACCAACCACTCAATTGACAAGATGGAGAAATTTGCATCACTGTTTTTAGTTACCTTCTCAGTTCCTTTGACAATAAAGTAGCCACCAGGATCAAGAGGGCACTCACCTGCAAAAATAAATAAATAAATTAAGTGAGACAATCAAAATGACCAGTAAGATAAAATAGTAATTCAGTCTAACAGAGGTAATTTTATTTATATGAACAAGAATTTCAGAAATAGGCCAACCATATCTTGCTAGTTCAGCTTCATCCTTTCCATTCAGAATACACCTGTGACTTCTAAGCATAATAGGCATGTATCCAATGAGAAAGTCCTTCTGAAAAATAAAGGGGTACAAATACTTCATTATTTGTATCAACCAAGTAAAAGGTTATTCAATCAGAGATTAGGGGGGGTTACCTCTCTCTTCACACCAGGCTGATTACTTACAGTATATTCCATATCAACTTTTATAGGAGCAGAATAACTGAAGAAATAAGGGAAATTTCAAATTTGGGAAAACGATGATAACTGATAGGGAATAGAATACTTGCTATAGGGAGAAAGCATGCATTGGAAAACTAAGCATGTGCTACCACTGTACAACCAAGACGGCCAAGCTATGTATTTCATGAATCAGCCAACCGAACCAAACAACTAGTAGATTTGTACAAGATTGGCTCCTCACTGTGTTCCATACAAGCGTTTGGAGAACAAGAATTCCTTTCAGTATGTTTAGATCAAGGGAGCTTTGACGTCAGCCTTGTTTCATCAATCAGCCAGTTAACTTGAGGGAGCCAGGATGCAGCACGGCTCTATATCAGCAGGCTCAGGCCCGCATACTGGATTTTGGTCGTCACGAGCTTCACAATGATGGTTGTCCAAATTTGTTACAATTTCTGAACCTTACCTTCCCGAATTATGTTAGGAAGCAAGACTAGTTGTGTTCTAGGCATTTTCGTATATTCTAGGGAAGACCGCCATATATTTGGAATCACCTATTCTTATGTGGCACATCAAGTGTGATTTGTGATATAAAAATGGGCATTGAGGGCAATTGGGGTTGAGGGACCCAGTTTGCAGGTAGGCTATGTTGCAATGGCATGCAAAACCTACACTCAATCAGCAATGTCCGAGTTCAATCCACTGTGGCATTTGCATATTTGCACCTGATGGAAATTGCAATGATATACCATCATGCATCAACCTATGCAATTGAATTTGGTCTAAAAAACATATGCAATTGAAGCTTGCATTGGCTAGCCTGGATTATGGCAAGCATACTAACAATATATGTTCCATAATCAGCCCAAGTAAATCCATTGCTTATTCAACCTATGTAACCTAATGCAGTCTTTCTTGTCATGCTCAGTTATTCATCATCATCAATACAAAGTGCAGATAGATGGAAATGAGGCAATGCTGAGCTTACGTGCGATCAGTAAGGCGGCAAACATGTGGCGTGATTACTTCAGTTCAGAATTCCTCTTGTACAGAGGGGGTCCCAACATGTACGTCAGTGTACCTACACCACCAACAAAAAATATCTTTTAGGGAATAATTAAAATAGACTAATGCCACTTAGTACTGTATAAGCATGCCTAAGATAAATGGATGGGTTATTGCGTGCTTCAATTCGATTGTTTGCCAAGACAATGTCCTTGATTCCTTTGTTGATGAAGTAGTTGAATGAATCAATGTGCTCCTTCACAAGCCCTCTAACCTGGGATTCCAACAAACAAGTTGAACAGAAAGAAGAATGGTCAAGTCAACAAGAACTTTTAACTGAATTAGCTGCTGTCGCTCCAAGACAACATGCATGAGTTTGAAGTTTGAACAAAAAAATGAGCAATTCAAGGCTTAGTAGTGTTGATTGGTTAGAATAAAATGAAGCCAACATCAAGCACAGATACAAGAATAATAACACTAGTACAAAACAGAGCAAGAAAGGATATGTTACAAGGAAGCATGCAGCCTAGTACCAGAATTCTGTGCCTCGTGAATGCAGCAAGCGTTAAAAAAAATGAGAAAACCAAAAATGTTAATGGATTCCATCAACGTACACAGTCGGTCAGTCACACAGACAAGACAATCGAAGGCATATGATCAGTAGAATCAGAACGTTCTGCTGACCTTAAGGTATGCGGGGAGGAGCGAGAACTTGTCGACGGGCTTGCTCACTGGCGCGGCCAGCAACCGGTAGGTTGGTGGAGGCACTGCATTCGCTGCCCCCGCCGCCACCTTGCCGCTGCACGACCCCGACAAAAAAAAAGAAGAAGAGGTGAGGGTTTGGACGTGGCAGTAGTGATTCGTAGTACAGGAGAAGGGGAGGCGAGAGTAGCGTAGCCTACCCTCCAGGGTCGTCCTCGGCGGGCATGGTCATGGCGGAGGCGAAGGAGGGTTTTGCAGGGGTTTAACCAGCGGGTAGGAAGAGGAGCGAGAGAGCGTGGGATCTGATGAAAGGGAGGAGGAAGTGGCGCGGCCCAACACCTCGACCGCCGCCGCAGGATCGCTGCCCTCCGGTCGCTCTCGCCTGGGAGAGTCGGAGGTGCGGCCGGCGAGAGCAGGGGAGCGGAGGCCGGAGAGGAGGCGGCCAGGTTGCGGCGGGGGCTTTCCCGTTTTGTATGACAGGCTGTCGGGCCTGCGTCGGCACGAGCACGGCCGTTGGGCGAGTGGATAGCTGCCTGACCCGCCGAACGGACCACCTGAAGTTCGTGCTCGTGCGGAAGTGTAGCGAGAGCTCCTGCGTGCGCGAGCCGTGGCGGCGTGGCCCATGGGACTGTGCACGATGCCGCGGCTCAAGTGGGCCATTAGGCGTTAGATTGGTGTTCAGTGGACGTCTGGACGATCGTATATTTTTTCTTTTTTTAGAAAAAAAATAATCTGTTGATTATAAATTCTCAATCATTGTAAAGGTTGATACTGAAACTGTGCCATTGTCCATCTACAAAAATTGAAACCAAGACATAATGTATAGATTTAGACTGAAATTGTCATCATGATTCTAATTATAATTACTGCGAGGGTGTGTTTGACTACTACATAGAAGGGGCATAGTGATTAGTGTCGAGTTGACGGAGGAACCAAGGAAGTTTAGGTGGGAATTTGACTTTTAGTCTGGTTTGTGGAGATAAAAAGAGAGTTAGAAGAGTGAATTCATATCTTTTGTTTGGTGTGGGGTTTTTGAGTGAGAAATTATATAACAAGTCATGATGGAGGGTGGGGATATATCTATTTTTCATTAAGAGTGTAATTCTCACATTTCCCTCAGGGAATTGATTAGTGGGAGTTAGGTCTCTAAACTCCTATTCCTCTTTCCACCTAAACTCCACTTCCACAAAATAGAAAAAAAACAAGTTTCTACCTCCAAACTCTCGTTCCCTTCTTTCAATTACCCCTAACCAAACGTGCCATAGCGGTATTTCTCAAAACTAATAATATTGTAATTGTAATGTTAAAATTTTAACTTTATCAAAGGCGTAGAGCATAGCCGTAATACTCCGTAGTAATCTTTTTTTTGTGAACATACTCCGTAGTAATCATGCATGAAACAAACGAAACAAAACGTTGGGTTGCCGGCTTCTTTTGCTTACTGATTCACTACTAGACATCACAAAAACACAAGCCATTTGCATTTGACAGAAATCATTGCTAACCGTTACACCTGATAATTGTGGCGGAATCGCCCGGTTTAGCACGCTTTCAGGGCGCTTGCCTTCCACTAGGCACTAAGAGCCCTGAAAGTGAGCTACACCAGATGATTCCGTCGAGCACACCCGACGGGAGAACTCGAACGCTCCACATTTTACACCCGGGATCCAATAATGAGTACAAACTTACGATACCTAGTCCATTTCATACAATACCGAGTCTCAGAAATAGTTATTACAATACCAGAGTTTCAGAGTGCAATAATTAACAGCGGAAAATTAAATAACATCTAGCGGACGCGATGAGAATCCGACTGTGCCCATCAGAAGAATCCTCCACACAAGACAAACCTGCTCAAAAAGCACCTGCAACAGGGGTAAAAATAAACCCTGAGTACACAATGTACTCGCAAGACTTACCCGACTGGGAATTATATTTCCCGACTCTCACGGATCATGCTAGGCTTTATGGCTGGTGGGTTTCTTGCATGTGAAAAACAGCACTAGAATTGTGTCCTTAATTTCTTAACTTTTAGAAGCCGTATTTTATTCATTAACCAATAGTCTATGTAAGCACCTATGCTATAATCAAGCCAGAGTTGAGCAAAGCAGGATCATTTCTCCCTCTTTCAATTTCCAATTCTTACTACGATGCCAGAGCGTAGTCAAGCCGTACCGTCATGCAGAAACGGCGATTCGCGAATCAATGTGCCCAGCTGGGTACCTCGAAAAACACACGCCTCGCTTGTACCCCAGGCACAAGCAAGACCAACCCGTTCCCCTCCTGTCACAGGTTTCCAGGTCCCCGTCCAAACTTGGACTCCTAGCTCCCGCATTCGAGGCCCGGCCTCAATACGGTGCTAAGACCTCCACCTATCCCCGCCTCCAATTAGTCGGTCCGGAAAGAGCCGGAGCCCATGACAAGAGAGTAACAAGTCTTCCTAGCCCCCATCCGCTAGTATGTGCTCGGGATAAGGAGATCTGTGACTTGACCAGGGTCCATGCAACGAACGGTCCTTAATTGACACGGACAGGGAAACAGTGCAACCCAATTGCGCCCCGTGGCCGCAGGACACAACTGGCTACACCCACCAATAACCAAACCACATCCCTGCTCGGTCGCCATTTCCCTTCCACCATTTTTCCCAATGTAATAATCATTAGAGTAACTCCCTAATGTGAGCAACGACAGGTTACTCACCCTACCGATGATCCTAAGCGAAGCAACTATACGATCCTGTACTAGTAAGACTCATGGGTATAGATATATGTGCATGTGGGTATAATAGAAATTCCTGTAACTTAAATGCACAACATTTAAATATATATCAGATTTGCAAAAATAAGGGTTATGCACCGGGGCTTGCCTTGGGCAGGTGCACAGTCAGAGGTGTCAGTAGCGGGCGGCTCCTGGAACTCCTCAGGTACGAAGATTTCCTCCTCGTACTCCTCGATGACCTCCTCGTAGTCCGGCTCCTCCACTGCCACGTACTCGACTCCCTCGTGATCTACATGCATGCAATGATAGGACCACACTTAAAAAGGTGACAACGGTAACTCTAATAGCTAATATGCTAAGCTATCATTCTTTCTACTAACAAGGTTGACTTGATGTAAAACGACTCCAGCAACTAACAAGCGCACCACTTTCCGATTACCGATTTACTACAGGCACTACTTAGGGAAAATTAGCTACCCTAACAAACAAGCTATTTGATGGCCATAAAAATTACAGTAAGCATCTAACAATATTAAACAGCTACTGTAAAAATTTTTAGAGCTAGGGCTATCCTAGACTTGCCACGAAAAATTCCTACAATATTGGTTGCATTAATAAACGTCACTTTGAGCAGAGATTTAATCGACCGAGCAACACTATAGCACTACACAAAAGGAAATTGCTAACTGATAGAGCATGAATTTAGGAACTCAACAAAAGTGGTTTCAAGATTTTTGGACATTTACACAGGTCACTAAAATTTCTCAAAGTTTGCTTTGAAAACTAAATTACAAAGTATTTCTAAAATCGCTAAATCCAGAAAACCGTTTTCCCGGCGGCCCAACCGCGCGGCCCACCCCGCGCAGCGTGCAGCACGTGCTCGCGCACGCGGCCCACTAGACTCGGCCCATGGCCGGGGAGACCCGCGCGCGCCAGCACACTATGCAAAAGAGACCCCAGGCTAGTTACAATTGACGCGACCAACTACGCACTATTCCCGCACTCAGAGACCTTGCAAAAGCACCCCTCCTAAAAACTCGTCTTCCCAACTAAGCGGTCCCCGACGTTCCTCCGCACGCCGGCGCGGCTCTGGCCGGCACTGGCCGGTTACGCCGGCCAGAGGAAGACCTCTACCTCGCACCTAAAGAGGACACACCCACTTACCGAGCGACGCGCGACGATGGGCGGTGGTTCGGAGAGCGGAGACGAAGCAGGGGCGACTCCTCCACGGCAGCGGCAACCTGCGGGCAGTGGCGCCGCCGTTCCGGTGAGCTGTGGCCAAGGCAAACCGAACGAGGTGGTCAACGAGCATCGGCGACTTACCACGAACACGGCCGAGGTGGTGGCTTTGCCCGAGACGACCCGGCCCCGCGCGCCCGAAGGGGCAAGGCAGCGGTCCGCGGCGGCGCGGGCGCGTCACCGACAAAACAGGGCGCCACAGCCACAAAGACGGTGAGCACCACGTAAAGGGGACCAAGGAGGTTCGAGGGGTGCGACCAATTTGCCTGGGACGGTCGGTGGAAAAGGTTCGAGGAAAAGGGGAAGCTCCGACCGAGAATGGCGCGGTCGGACCTACACTCTAAATTGGAAGCCGCCGCTGCTCAAAAAGCTCAAGTGCACGGTCGGGGAGGTGGGCCAGGTCGCTGCGACCCTACACCCACGGTGAATTGGCGCGAGATTGAGGAGACAGTGAGGGCTCAAAGGCAGGTCCACGGCGGTGGGGGGGGGGAAACTGGGGAGGACAGCAAGGCGCCTAACCCGGGCCAAGGCAGCTGAGCGGAGTTGGTAGGGTAAGTACGGTGGGTTAACCCCAACGTGACAACAAATGCTCGTCGGCTGCCCGCCTAGCCCGCCTGGTGCCGTGTCCACAACGCCGGGCCGCCACCGACCACGCGACGACGCGACGGCGAGGCGAGGGCGGCACGGTGCGGGACCACCGCAAACAACGGCGCCAAGACAAGGGGGGGCTGCAGTGCAGCGGTAGTGGCGGTGCAAGACGGCTCGGCCAGCCGGCCCGCAACGGCGTGGCCAAACGCGCTGCCGAGCCGGGCAAGGCCACGGCGCGCCCCCAAGGCAGGTGACCGCGAACGCCACGGGAGCAGCGCGAACAGGTGCCTTGCACGATTTTTAAAGTGCGCCCAAGGGCAAAACTAGCTCGAAGCCGGCTAAACTAACCTCACTACCCAAAAGATCAACCTTCAGCCCTCCTAACCCAGCTATAACCCAACCCCACTGCTCTACTAAAACTTTCGGAAAAACACCCGCGAACACGGCCTTGTCACTGCCATTAAGCGACCTGAGAAACACTAAGTCTGGGGTTGGTTTACGTTGCGAGTTCGCGTTTCGGTTTATTAGAAAGACTAGCTAGCGATCTAATTACTTGACAACACAAGTTGCGCTAACAACTACACACTATGATCTTCATAAATCATTTAGGGTTCACATATAAGTCTTGTAGCAGTTTCGTTAATAATAATTTAGTTTCCAACCTAAGTCGCTAACTTCCGGTTGAAACGTCAAAATTCGAATAACCGTTTTATTTAGTATTTTTAACTTACTGAAAGGGTCCTACGCACTTCAACATAAACAAAACACACACACAAGAAAAAGATGTGCATGCTAGCTTAGATGCATGTTACACGCGGTAACACCCAAGGTGTTACAGCTCTACCCCCCTAAAAGAAAATCTCGACCCGAGATTTCCCGTGCCTAGTGTGGAGAAAAGAGGGTAGGGAAAACTTTCACTGAACGGTTTACCTTCAGGGGCTAGATAAGAGATGGGGATAGTGCTTCAAGATATAACTCTCAAGTTCCCAAGTTGCTTCCTCTTCCGAATGATGTTGCCACTGGACCTTGAAAAATTTCACCACGCTGTTCCTGGTCACTCTCTCTTTTTCGTCCAAGATTTTTACCGGATGTTCCTCATAAGAAAGGTCTGGTTGAAGGGAAAGTCCTTCAATTTCTACTGCCTCAGTGGGAACCCGCAAACACTTTTTCAACTGGGACACATGAAAAACATCGTGGACAGCTGACAAAATATTCAGGAGCTGAATGCGATAGGCCACGGGACCACGCCGAGCCAAAACCTTGTAGGGCCCAACATAGCGTGGGGCTAGCTTCCCACGGACACCAAAACGATGCACATCTTTCATGGGAGACACCTTGAGATACACATAATCCCCAACTTCAAACTCCAAGGGCCTCCTTCTCTTGTCTGCATAGGTTTTCTGTCAGTTTTGCGCTGCCTTTAAATGACTCCGGATAATCCCAACCTTCTCTCTTGCTTCAAGCACAAAGTCAGGCCTGAAATAACCACGGTCTCCCACCTCAACCCAGTTGAGTGGGGTTCTGCATTTCTTGCCATACAAAGCCTCAAAAGGTGCCATCTGGATGCTCTCTTGATAGCTGTTATTATAAGAAAACTCGGCCAACTTCAAACATTCGTCTCACTTTTCAGGAAAAGAGATGACACAAGCTCTCAACATATCTTTAAGCACTTGATTCACCCTCTCTGTCTGACCATCGGTCTGGGGATGATAGGCCGAACTTCTGAGAAGGCGCGTACCAAGGCATTCTTGGAGTTGTATCCAAAAACGCGACATGAAAACGGCTCCACGGTCAGAAACAATGGTAAGTGGAACTCCATGAAGGGTCACAATGCGATCAAAATACAGCTTGGCATACTGCGAGGCTGTATACCTCGTACCCACTGGAAGAAAATGAGCAGTCTTAGTGAGGCGATCCACAATGACCCAAATAGAATCATGGCCCTTGGCAGTGCGAGGTAATCCTGTAACAAAATCCATGGAAATATCTTCCCACTTCCAGACCGGAATAGGCAACGGCTGCAGAAAACCCGGCCTCCGCAGATGGTCTGCCTTAACTCTTCCACAAACATCACACTCAGCAATGAACTTGGTAATATCCTGCTTCATGTATGACCACCAATACAGCTGACGCAGATCATGGTACATTTTGTTACTCCCCAGGTGAATAGATAACTTGGATTGGTGGGCTTCCTCCAGAATCTTCCTTCTCAGCTCCTCATTACCGGGAACCACTAACCGGTTCTTGTACTTCACCACACCTTGCTCATCAATGCTAAAGCGCGGACCACGCCCTTCAGCCATCAACTTCTTGATGTGGGGAATCTCCAAGACATCATACCTTTGCTCCGCGATGATTTGCTTAAGTAAATCTGAGACTAAAGCAATCTGTGCTAACACTGCAGAGTGAGAGAGAGGCAAGGGTCCTTCACTAGGCACATGGGACTTACGGCTCAAAGCATCAGCCACCACATTAGCTTTTCCCGGATGATAATGGACCTCCAAGTTGTAATCTTTAATTAACTCAAGCCATCTCCTCTGCCTCAGATTCAACTCAGGTTGAGTAAAAATATATCTAAGGCTCTTATGGTCCGTAAAAATATGCACTTTATTCCCCAACAAGTAGTGTCTCCAAATTTTTAGAGCGTGCACCACTGCAGCTAGCTCTAAATCATGGGTTGGGTAATTCACTTCGTGCTTTTTCAGTTGGCGCGAAGCATATGCTATCACACGCCCCTCTTGCATAAGCACGCACCCAAGCCTAGTCCTGGAGGCATCACAATAAATATCAAAAGGCTTCTCAATATCCGGTTGAGCCAGAACAGGAGCTGAGGTAAGAAACTTCTTCAAGACCTGAAAAGCTTCTTCACAAGCCGAACTCCATACAAACTTGGCATCCTTCTGAAGTAACTTGGTCATGGGTTGGGCTATTTTAGAGAAATCTGGAATAAAATGCCGATAGTATCCGGCAAGACCCAGAAACTATCGGATCTGATGCACGGAGGCAGGAGACCTCCAATTCAACACATCCTGAACCTTGCTAGGATCTACAAACACACCCTCAGGGGTCAGAACATGTCCCAAGAACTGAACTCGATCCAACCAAAACTCACACTTGCTGAACTTAGCGTACAGCTTGTGCTCTCGCAACCGGGTCAGGACGGTGCGGAGATGCCGTGCATGCTCTTCTTCACTCTTGGAATAAATCAAAATGTCGTCGATGAAAACTACTACAAACTTATCCAACTCCGGCATAAAGACTGAATTCATGAGATACATGAAAAATGCAGGAGCATTTGTGAGACCGAAAGACATGACTAGGTACTCATACAACCCATACCTAGTAGAAAAAGCTGTTTTTGGTATATCTTGTGGCCGGATCTTTATCTGATGATACCCTGACCGAAGATCTATTTTAGAGAACACTTTTGCCCCAGCCAATTGATCAAACAAGGAATCAATACGAGGCAAAGGGTACTTGTTCTTAATGGTCACCGCGTTGAGGGGACGATAATCCACACACATGCGAAGAGTGCCATCCTTCTTCTTCACAAAAATGGCAGGACAACCCCAAGGTGAAGAACTGGGACGGATGAACCCTTTATTCCGCAATTCTTCTATCTACTTCTTCATTTCAGCTAACTCCTTCGGTGCCATACGGTAGGAACGTCGGGAAATAGGAGCAGTGCCAGGCTCTAACTCAATGGTGAACTCCACATCTCTATCCGGTGGTAACCCTGGCAAATCATCAGGAAAAACATCTGGGAACTCACAGACCACTGGAATAGAGGTGAGATCAGAAGAGACTTCCATATTTGCAGCAACTGGCGAAGTGAGTTCCGAGGGAATGAGAAGAGACATCCTATCCTCAGACCCAGGAAGTCGCAACTCAACAACCCTCCGCTTAAGGTCCAACACTACCCCCCGTAAACCTTCAGCCAGTTCATGCCCAGTATTGCATCAATGTCATGCCCAGGTAGCAACATGAACTGAAGGCGATAACTGTGGGTGGCTAGCACTAAACTGACAGTATCCGTCCGGGTGTTGATAAACATGCTCGCACCCGGAGTGCTGATTCTATAGGCCTTAGGGATGGCCATAATAGGTAGATTATGCCTTTCCGCATACCCCATGCTCATAAATGAATGCGATGCTCCAGAATCAAATAACACAAGTGCTGGGTGAGAGTTGATGGTGAACATACCAGCCATCACAGGTTGATCCTGTAATATTTCCTCAGCCTCCGTATAGTTCAACTGTCCTGAACGGCTCACTGGGGCTTTCTTCTTGATAACCGTCCTCTTGATCAGCCGAGAGTTGGCAGACGGCTGGGCAGACTGAATAGGCCGGTTCTCGGGACACTCCCGAGCAAAGTGGCCCTCCTTGCCACACTTGAAACAGCCAGTAGACTTGACCATCTGTCCCTGACGAGGTGGAAACTGCTGTCCCTGTGGCTGTTGCACCTGCTGGGAAGGTGCACGGTACTGAGTCGTCGGAGCCTGACGAGTCTGCTGAGGCTATCGCGATGGCTGTCCACCAAGAGAATGGTAGGACATCCTCTTAACAGCCTGCATCTTCTGCGCCTGCTGGTGACCAGAGGACCCAGAAATCCCCCGCTTGCGCTTCCACTCGGCCTGAGTGTCACGCTGCAGACCCTCCATAGCAATGGCTGCATTCATCAGGGTGCCAAAAGTCTAGTAGTTCCCGGTGTACAGTTCTTTCTGCAGAACACAAGAGAGGCCACGGTAAAAGCGGTCCCTCTTCTTCTCATCTGTGTCCACATGAGTGCCAGCATACTGTGCCAAGTGGTTGAACTTGTTGACATAATCCATCACGGATAAGCTTCCCTGCTTCAGGTCCAAGAACTCCGAGAGCTTCCTGTTCAGAACGCCCACCGGAATGAAGTACTCTCGGAAAGCGGCATTGAACTCCTGTCAGGTCACCCGGTGGTCCGCCTGCTGCATGGCGTTAAAGGTATCCCACCAAGCGCTGGCAGACCCCGGCAGCTGCTGTGCGGCGAAGCGCACCCTCTGCTCATCGGTCACTGTGAGCAGCAGAAACTTTTGCTCCAGCACACGAAGCCAATGCTCCGCGTCCAGAGGCTCTGCAGTCGGCGCGAACGTGGGCGGGTTAGTCTTCAAGAAGTCCTGATACGAACAGGGCCTCTCAAGACCACGGGCACCGCCCCCGTCCCCACCGTTGCCACCGGGACCCCCACGAGCGAGGCCACCGACAGCCTGTGCCATCAGCTCCAAGGCACGGGCCGTCTCGCGGCGAGAAGCTAACAACTCCGCCATCATCTCCGCTTGAGTCATCAGAGGCGGCGGTGGCGGTGGAAGAGGAGCCAAGCGTGGGGCGTCGTGACTCTCCCCGACATTCTCGCGACCATTCTCCGGGTCGCGGCCCTCCGGGTCACGCTCCAGCGCTGGTACTCCCGTGAACAGACCCAGCTGCCCCGCGACCGGACCTCAGGTTCATCTGTAACAGATAAGAACCAACCATTAGGGCACTTCTCCCGATTTAGAGAACGAGACTGAGACGATGATACGGCCTTCGAAAGGATTAAAGCAATTCATTTTAATTCTTATTCTACCCTGTTACTATCTGTGATTATCGTGAAGGGGTTTTTTTTAAAAAAAAATAACCAGGTTTTTAACTTTGGGATGCATGTATCGCCCTACACGCTCACTCAAGCCGGAAATATAGCGGCCTTTCGCTAAACTTTGGCACATCGTACACTCACTTCCGAAACTAGCGTTTCCTTACGCAACGTAAGTTAGTGTACCTGCAGAAGATAGTTAGGAAAAACAGTGCCACTATCCTAGTAAACCATATTGCTAGGGCTTAATACTTAACTACGTCGACTTTACCGCATCCTAATTTTTATAAACCTTTTGTTGGTCAAATTTTTAAGCCTTTTGAAATAGGTGATTTAGCTTGTAAGCTCATTATTGGCTCTGATACCACCTGTGGCGGAATCGCCCGGTTTAGCACGTTTTTAGGGCGCTTGCCTTCCACTAGGCACTAAGAGCCCTGAAAGTGAGCTACACCAGATGATTCCGTCGAGCACACCCGATGGGAGAACTCGAACGCTCCACATTTTACACCCGGGATCCAATAATGAGTACAAACTTACGATACCTAGTCCATTTCATACAATACCGAGTCTCAGAAATAGTTATTACAATATCAGAGTTTCAGAGTGCAATAATTAACAGCGGAAAATTAAATAACATCTAGCGGACGCGATGAGAATCCGACTGTGCCCATCAGAAGAATCCTCCACACAAGACAAACCTGCTCAAAAAGCACCTGCAACAGGGGTAAAAATAAACCCTGAGTACACAATGTACTCGCAAGACTTACCCGACTGGGAATTATATTTCTCGACTCTCACGGATCATGCTAGGCTTTATGGCTGGTGGGTTTCTTGCATGTGAAAAACAGCACTAGAATTGTGTCCTTAATTTCTTAACTTTTAGAAGCCGTATTTTATTCATTAACCAATAGTCTATGTAAGCACCTATGCTATAATCAAGCCAGAGTTGAGCAAAGCAGGATCATTTCTCCCTCTTTCAATTTCCAATTCTTACTACGATGCCAGAGCGTAGTCAAGCCGTACCGTCACGCAGAAACGACGATTCACGAATCAATGTGCCCAGCTGGGTACCCCGAAAAACACACGCCTCGCTTGTACCCCAGGCACAAGCAAGACCAACCCGTTCCCCTCCTGTCACAGGTTTCCAGGTCCCCGTCCAAACTTGGACTCCTAGCTCCCGCATTCGAGGCCCGGCCTCAATACGGTGCTAAGACCTCCACCTATCCCCGCCTCCAATCAGTCGGTCCGGAAAGAGCCGGAGCCCATGACAAGAGAGTAACAAGTCTTCCTAGCCCCCATCCGCTAGTATGTGCTCGGGATAAGGAGATCTGTGACTTGACCAGGGTCCATGCAACGAACGGTCCTTAATTGACACGGACAGGGAAACAGTGCAACCCAATTGCGCCCCGTGGCCGCAGGACACAACTGGCTACACCCACCAATAACCAAACCACATCCCTGCCCGGTCGCCATTTCCCTTCCACCATTTTTCCCAATGTAATAATCATTAGAGTAACTCCCTAATGTGAGCAACGACAGGTTACTCACCCTACCGATGATCCTAAGCGAAGCAACTATACGATCCTGTACTAGTAAGACTCATGGGTATAGTGTAACGGATCAACGTAATTATACGAGATTAAGTAAGAAAATCTTCCACCGAGGTGGTTAATTTAACAGACTTAAGCCCGTATAACTCGAGATTCCGTGAAATCACGAAGGATTTCAAACCAACCAACATACAACCAAGATCGTACTGATTTAGCAGCCACAGTTCACACGATACATAAAGTTTACCATAAAAGTAGGATACATCGGAGTTTGGAAATAAAAGTTATTACAACATAGTTCAACCTAAAGGAGCGGAAGCAAATAGTTTTACACACACACTTAGTTCAATTACAGTGCCAGTAGATAGTCATGGTCCACAAAAGCAGTAGATAAGATAAGCAGAACGACCTTTGTCCAAGGTCCTAGTTGTCACCCATCGCCGGATACAGACAGTTGGAGCAGTACCCGTAGTACATCTGACCATCTGCAATAACAATGGGAACAACGCCCTGAGTACGAGAATGTACTCAGCTAGACTTACCCGTCATAAACCAGAAATAACATGACACCAAGGAGCATGCAAGGCTTTATATAGTGGACTGGCTTGACTCATTTGCGAAAAGCATAAGTTATTACGAATAACTAAAATAAGTACTTTTAGCATCATTTTTAGGATAACTTATTCATGCTAGGTAAGCACCTATTGCTAAAACAATCACTTGATTAACCATTAACATCAAAGGTTACCATCTCAGGTTTAGCATTTCGAACATTATCCACATAACCATCCGTGTTCCATCATTAATACTACGATGCCGTAGCTCGAGTCAAGTGCTCACTAACCGGGAGCGACGGCGATTCGAATCGAATTCCTATCCAGCTGGAGATTTATTCCTCACACAAACCATGCTTCCCCCGTCAGGGTCGTATAGATCACCAATGACACTTTCCAAGAAGCTGCGGGATAACAATCATGGATCGCACTACCCAGGGACCGCCCGACTGCCAGGACACACCTTGGGCTCACTCTTCGCGTCCCCGTACACCCCCTTCCTCACCAGTCTGCCTACCCGAGTTTATCCCGGCTCGAAAAGTGTCACTAGCTTCGCGGTCGAAAGGTACTTTATTCGGCCAGCTAAATGTGAGGCATGCGTTCAACATGACAAGAGGGACGAGCAACGACCGGTCCTTAATCGACACAGACGGAAAACTAACAGCACCCCAGAACCCTGTCTGGTTGCCTCCAACTTTTTCCGTCCGGTCTCCAATTATCCATCAACACTTGGTTACGTATCATCATCACCATTACAGCTAGCCATAACCCGGTATCCACCTATAGCTCGCAGGTGACAGGAAATCACTCGACTTTTACTGGTCTAAGCATGGCTAAGCAATTTACTTGATCCTGACCTAACAAGGTAACGGTAATCCGGTGGACAAGGATAATAATGCAACAACGGTTTCACTCAACTCCTATAACCTAATGCAACAAGATATAACTATAATTTAGGTAATACAGAATAGCTTTTATAAAATAGGAGACTTATAATGCTCTGGGGCTCGCCTCTTTCGAACGAGCTAGGATGGTGGTCGACGCACTCCGGCAGTTCCTCGCCTGGCTCTTCCTCCTCGGGCACCTCCTGTGCCTGGGGCTCCTGCTGGTCCGTCCAAGCCTGCTCCTCCGGTACTGCTGCCTGCGACTCCTCCTGCGATCCTGTATGATGCAAGTGCATAAGTACATGTGAATGATGCATCGGATTATGATGGAGTGATGGGATGACATGAGATGCAGATGAGCACATGGAATGAGCAAATTGGATAAAACTACATATTCTACAAGATAGTCCACGTCATCCAAGAACATGTACCCTAAAACATGCACATTTTGATTCCACTAATTAGCACACAACTTACACATGCAAGTGACCCTAAATGACCAAACCTTACCAACCTAACTCATCCATAACATCAGCAAGGCATAGTGATGCTTCAAAGATACACCAAACATATTTTATTATTCTTAGTTTCCCATAAATAATAATCATTTACTCCCTTATTTAACTAGGGTTGTACAGCAACACCTATCTCTGGTGTAGATAAAAATCTACAAAAATTACAGTAGAGTGCCCTTACCCTAACTAACCTACCACTAAATTTCATGAGAATTGGATATGTAAAACTGCCTGTACAAAATAAACAAATTATAGCCTAAAAGTGAGCATGAAATTATTTTATCTATACCTAATAATAAAGAGACAAAATTTTCGCGTAAGATGTAAGTAAGACTCCTACTCATCTAAGATTACATGTAATAGGCAAAATTTTTACGTAAGATGTAAGTAAGACTCCTATTCAACTAAGATTACATGTAAGACAGTAAGACTCCTACTCATCTAAGATTACATGTACGAGGCAAAATTTTTACGTAAGATATAAGTAAGACTCCTACTCAACTAAGATTACATGTAAGACTAGGTTGATACTAATCCAAATATATCAAACTCTGACTCGAGTAAGACTCCTACTCAACTAAGATTACATGTACATGCCCACATGCATCTGATGCACTAATCTAATCCCAAGATAATTAGGATGCAAAACATATATCACGTACATAAAGTCCTGGTTGTTTACGTGAGAAAAAGCAATCACATACATCTCTCTATGGCAAAAAAAACAGAGAGAGACACATCTCTACCCTCACGGTAAGAAGTAACGGCCGAATCCTTCTCCGTACAGAGAAAAAAAAGAACGCTACTTCAAAACAACAAAAAAACGCTAGAGTCCTCCATATGACCGCGCCCTCTTCTTCTGTAAAAAAAGAAGCCCGAGCTAAAAAAAGGCCTCCCTCTCCGTAATAAAATAAATAAATAAATAAATAAATAAATAAATAAATAAAATAATAGCATATCGTCTTACCGCCCCGTCACCCCTTCCGTTGGCCCTTGAGAGTCCGCACTGTTAAAGAGTTATAGTCGCTTGCAAATTAATCTGTTGTCCACTCATGTCTAATGGAGTCTCCGTGTGAAGCCGATACGTTGCCAACTACTATCCCATGGCTGCGATGGGTTCAACCTCGCCGGGTACATCGCACGGGCTACATGGTTCTCAAAAGGGCGATCACGTCGGGTGGCAGCGCCACGTCCGGAGGCGGCAGCGCGTCGCCCTGCAGCACCATGTCGAGAGGCAGCAGCTCGTCTGGTGGTGACGTCGCGTCGATTGCCACATCACGTATCGAAGAGGAACCATCGCCCGTCGGGCAGAGACAAAGAGACGCAACGCGACCTTTCGAGCTCCGGTCATGTCGGGACAAGAGGCTGAAGAGGTGAGGGGAGGATGCCACTGGGACAAGAAGATAAGATTGTATGTACGGACTAAGGCTGGACGAAAAACTCGAAGCTCGTTAGCTCGCTCGGCTCGTGCCTGGCTCGGCTCAGCTCGGCTCGGCTCGTTAGCCGAGCCTGGATTTTAGCTCGTTAGCTATAATGAGCTAACTCGAGCTGGCTCGTGAGCCGCTCGCGAGCCAAACGAGTCGTAGTTTTAGAGAAAAAGTCATCATAACTTATATTAGTTTTATATTACTTTATGTCTTGCACTTCACGAATGAATGATATGTTAGCTCATATGAATATTTTATTCGATTTAAGGTTATTGAATATATTATTTTTATATTATTAATATTTTTAAGCTTTAGATAAATACAAATATTATATTTTGTGTATTTTTTATACCTGGCTCGCGAGCCTAACGAGCCAGCTCGAGCTCATAACGAGCCGAGCCGAACTGGCTTTCTGGCTCGTTAAGATAACGAGCCGAGTCGAGCTAGCTCGTTATCCTAACGAGCTAGAACGAGCCGAGCCGAGTCGAGCCAGCTCGGCTCGTTATCCAGCCTTAGTACGGACCGTATATTTCATATCCAACTGTTAAAAAGTCTAATGTATTTTTTCTAAAAAAAACTATTGATAGATAAATTGCAATTTCCTATAAATTTTATGAAACGGTGAAACATAAACAAATAGATTACTTTACCATCCTTATTTATCATTATTGTTTAATTGTTTTTCTCCCGTTGCAACGCACGGGTATATTTGCTAGTACTAGAAAAAGTATCAAACAACAGATTTCACATTTTTCTTAGGTTACTAACAGTAAACTAACATGCTACAAAAATTATCATATGTATGTTGTATACAAATTTTGCTCTCTACTAAAAATAACAAATATTATCAATTAAAAGCATTTGAACTACACTTCAAAAATTTCCCACAGAACATGCTTCACTATTATTTTTCCTAAAAAGTACATCACTAATAAAGACTAATGTAACAAGAATCACATTTTTCCCTTTATTACTTTATTTACTACACTTTTTCTAAGATAACAGCATATATAACAATTAAATAAAATTGCACAGTAAAGTGTTACAAAAATAACATGATATATTTTTAAACTGTAGATCTACTCAAGAAGAACATTTCAAAATTTGTTTCATGATTTTTGGAGCTATAAATCTTGAGATACAATTTTTGGAAGCCTTTTCAAATTTTCTGGAAAATCAATTTCTTTAAAACCGAAAATCAAAACCGGCCTCAAACGCTACGTGCACCCCGCTGTGACACCCCGAACCGAAACACTGAGACAGACAAGTGGGACCCCGCGGTCAGACGGGCCCACCCGTCAGCCGTAGCCGGCCAGAGGCGGCGCGGATCGCCGGGATCTCGCCGCCGGCGAGTCCTCCGACGACGGGGAGGGCACCACCGTGTTCCTCACAGCGACGCGAATCCAGTGGTGCCTAAAGGGTGGCCAGACGAGCTCGGCATCGAGCTCGCCGGCGAGCATGGCGGCTCGGTGGCGCGGGACGCCGTCGGCCGGCCAACTCCGACCGAGAGGAGCCGCGCGGTGAGGTCAGTGAGACTCGTGGTGCAAGTGCGGTGCTCGTGCGCTCGAGAAGTGGGCGAGAAGGGGCGTGGAGGT
This sequence comes from Saccharum hybrid cultivar R570, assembly GCA_038087645.1. Lineage (NCBI taxonomy): Eukaryota > Viridiplantae > Streptophyta > Magnoliopsida > Poales > Poaceae > Saccharum > Saccharum hybrid cultivar. The sequence goes on from JAQSUU010000198.1 coordinate 9,481,478, forward strand.
GTGCGGCCCACGGAGCGGTTCGCTCCGGTGAGCTCGGCCGGAACTCCGGCGAGCCATTACCGCGGATGGAGGCCGAATCCGTGCGGGCCGTGGCGAGCACCGGATGCGCAACGACAAGGCGCAGCGAGGGCGAAGATGGAGGCGGAGGCGGTGAGCCGGAGCGGCGGCTAAGGCGGTTGCGGAGCTCGGGAGTCGGCGATGGCGTGGCGGAGCTCTGCTGCTGCTGCTGCTGGCGGGCGAGGGGGAGAATGGAGGGAGCAGCCGAGGCGGACGAGCGCGCGGAGGGGGGTAAGCGGGCGCGGACGCTGCGGGGGCCACAGGGGCGCGTGTCGCGCGGCTTCGACGGCGTACGGCCACGCGGCGGCCGAACGCTGCCGCGGCGCCACGACGCCACGCGCGGGCGCGCGCGCGGGAGCGGGAGGGAGACGACGCGGGCGCGGGCCGGGCCACCAGCGAAGCTGGGCCGAAAGGGAAGCCGAAGCCCATCTCAGCGAAAATCTGATTTTTCTTTTATAATAAATATTTTCAGATTATTTCTTTGTTTCAAAATTGCATTTGGAGATGAAAAAGGGGTTTTCAGAAATTTGGCCCAAAATAAAAGTTGTTCAAAATTTTATTCTCTACAACTTTCATGTAGAGCACTTTTCAAAATTCTCAATAGATTTTGAATTTGGGATTTAAAGCTAATTTAAAAATCAAAAACTCATTTATTTAGAATATTTTTAAAACAGAATTTGAGGAAAACTTGAATTCAAAATTTGCTCCAATAATCAAGTTGATTTATTCTAGATTATTTAAAATTGCTACTACTCACAGGTACACCAACTTTTTTAACACTTGTATCAAACTTAGGGTTCCCATTTATTTGTTTTTCAAATTTAATTTGAAAGAGCTACAATTCAAACAATGCTAATCATGAAATGATGTTGAATGCTTATGCTTTGGAATGATAATGCATGCTTAACACCCAGGGGTGTTACAGCCCTCCCCCCTTATAAGAATCTCGTCCCGAGATTTTGAGTTACGAACCATTTATCGTAAAAATCTTTATAAGCGGTTTAAAGATATTCTCCCGTTTCCCAAGAAGCATCGCTCTCATCATGATGACTCCACTGAACCTTGTAGGTTGTGATCACTTTATTTCGAGTGACTCGGTCCTTAGTATCCAGGACTCGAACCGGTTGCTCACGATACTCCAAGTCTGCCTTGATCCGAATACCCTGAGGTTCTATCCTCTCCTCTGGAACACGCAGACACTTCTTCAATTGGGATACGTGAAAGACGGGAAAGATCGAACTCATCTCTTCTAGCAATTGTAACTTGTACGCCACGGGACCCTTTTTCTCTATGATCTGGTATGGTCCTATATATCTAGCAGACAGTTTCTTCTTGATTCCAAACCGTTTCTTCTTCATTGGGGTAACCTTCAAATAAACATAGTCTCCTACTTGGAAATCCAATGGTCTCCTTCTCTTATCTGCATAACTCTTCTGACGAGACTGTGCAGCTTGCATGTTTTGTTGGATAACACGGACCTTTTTCTCTGCCTCATCTACAAAATCAATTCCGTAAAACCTTCTTTCTCCGGGCTCTACCCAATTTAACGGCGTCCTGCACTTCCTACCATACAAAGCTTCAAAAGGTGCCATCTTGATACTCTCTTGGTAACTGTTGTTGTAAGCAAATTCTGCCAACGGTAACCAGGATTCCCATGAGCCTCTGGATGATAGCACACAAGCTCTAAGCATATCTTCCAGTACTGCATTAACTCTTTCTGTCTGCCCATCAGTCTGTGGGTGGTAAGCCGTGCTACGAATCAAACTAGTGCCCAAACCTTGATGCAGATGTTCCCAAAAGTGAGAGGTAAACTGCGAACCGCGATCAGACACGATCGTTTTTGGTATCCCGTGCAATCGGACAATCTCCGCAATGTACTTTTCTGCGTATTGAGGTGGTCGAAAACTTGTTTTGACTGGCAGAAAGTGAGCTGACTTGGTAAGGCGATCGACTATTACCCAAATCGAATCATGCCCCTTTGGTGTGGTGGGGAGACCAGTGATAAAGTCCATACTTATATCATCCCATTTCCAATCGGGTACCGACAAGGGTTGCAGAAGTCCTGCAGGTCTCATGTGAAGAGCTTTAACTCTACAACACATGTCGCAACGAGCAACGTATGCTGCAATCTCCTTTTTCATCTTAGTCCACCAATAACGGGGTCGCAAATCTTGGTACATCTTACTACTTCCGGGGTGAATAGATAGCTTAGAACGATGGGCCTCATCCATCAACTTGTTTTTAAGCTCTCTATCCTTAGGTACTACCAGGCGATCCTTGAACCATAACACTCCTTGGTCATCCAATCTAAAGTGTTTGGTGGGTTCTCTCTTCATCTTTTCTTTGATATGAAAGATTCCCTTATCTGTTTTCTGACCATCAATGATCTGGCTTTCCAGAGTACAACTGATCTGAATATTATGCAACACAGCAGGATGTAACAAATTGAACCCTTCTTCAAACAACGGTTGCACATCAATAGCATGGGATTTTCTGCTCAGTGCATCTACTACTACATTAGCCTTCCCAGGGTGATAGTGCACGTTCAGATTATAGTCCTTTATCAACTCTAACCATCTCCTCTGTCGCATGTTCAACTCAGATTGGGTAAAAATATATTTGAGACTCTTATGATCTGTGAAGATATTACACACATTCCCCAACAGGTAGTGTCTCCAAATCTTTAGAGCATGCACCACTGCTGTAAGCTCCAAATCATGTGTAGGATAATTAACTTCATGCTTCCTCAATTGTCGTGAGGCATAGGCAATGACCCTTCCATTTTGCATTAATACACATCCTAACCCATTCTTGGATGCGTCACAGAATACATCAAACGGCTTTTCTATATCCGGTTGGGCTAGAACAGGAGCAGTGGTCAACAACTTTCGCAAGGTGTAGAAAGCTGCCTCGCACTCCTCTGTCCATACAAACTTATGATCCTTCTGCAACAGGCTTGTCATTGGTTTGGCAATCTTCGAGAAATCCGGTATGAAGCGACGATAGTAACCGGCTAAACCAAGAAAACTGCGAACTTCATGAACTGAAGTTGGTGACTTCCAGTCCATAACCTCTTGCACCTTACTAGGGTCTACGGATATGCCATTTTCAGACAACACGTGACCAAGAAAAGGAACTGTCCTAAGCCAGAACTCACACTTGCTGAACTTAGCATACAGTCGATGTTCTCTGAGTCTAGTCAAGACAATCCTGAGGTGTTCTGCGTGATCTTCTTCATTCTCTGAGTATATTAGAATGTCATCAATGAACACGATCACAAACTTGTCCAATTCGGGCATGAAAACCGAATTCATCAGGTACATAAAGTATGCAGGAGCATTTGTCAATCCGAAGGACATGACAAGATACTCGTACAAACCATATCTGGTGGAGAACGTAGTCTTAGGCACATCTTGTGGCCTAATCCTTATCTGATGGTACCCTGATCTCAAATCTATCTTAGAGAACACTTTGGCTTTAGACAATTGGTCAAACAAGATATCAATCCGAGGAAGAGGATACTTGTTTTTAATTGTCACTGCATTCAGTGGTCGATAATCCACGCACATGCGTAAGGAGTTATCCTTCTTCTTTTTCACAAACAGAGCGGGGCATCCCCATTCAGACGAGCTGGGACGAATCAAACCTTTCTTTAGCAAGTCCTGAAGTTGCCTCTTCAATTCTGCTAACTCATTGGGAGGCATCCGATAAGGCCTTCTTGAGATCGGTGCTGTTCCTGGAATTAACTCAATGGCAAACTCCACATCTCGGTCTGGCGGAAGTCCAGGTAACTCCTCTGGAAACACATCTGGAAACTCACAGACCACTGGAATCTGGGCTAGCAGAGTAGTTCGGATCGCACAGGTCGTGCTAGCTAGGTCTATTTTCTGAGGTAGGACCACCCGAAAGGTGCCTTCCCCACTAGGTTCCTTAAGAGAGATACTCCTTCCTCCAACATCAATTACAACTCCCATCTAATTCATCCAGTTCATACCCATGATCACATCCAAAACTAACCCTGGCATGACTATCAGATTAAGCTTATATTGCCGGTTTGATATGTTTAGGGTTATTCCTTGAACTATCTGATAAGTCAACAGATCAGCCCCAGCTGAACTGATTTTATATGCACATTCCAATTCAACTATCTTTTGCTCATGCCTCTTAACAAATGCTTGACTTACAAAGGAATGAGATGATCCGGAATCAAACAAGACTACTGCAGGATGATTGTTGATAGAAAACATACCAGCTGTCACCGGTTCTCCTTCAGGGATGTCGTCCACAGTGGTGTGGTGCACTCGAGCTTGATACTGCGTTTGCTGTTTCTTAGGGTAGGGACAAAACTTTGTAAAATGCCCGGGTTGGTTGCAGTTGAAGCACGGTCCCTTCACTTGAGCCACAGTTCCAGATGAACTGCCCTGTCCTGTCTTCGCTTGAGGCAATGCCATCTTGAACGGCTTCTGGTTCCTCTGGGGTTGCTGAGTATTCTGATTCTTCCTTTGCGGTGGCCTAAACCTTGCACCTGGGACAGGCGATCGATAGGCTGGGCGGTTGGCCACTGGGGCTCTGGACTGGGACGAACCCGACTCGAAAGCCCTCTTACGGATCTTGGAAGCAGCATAAACATTGTTGTTCTTCTCTTGCTTCAGACAGTCGCTAACGAAGTCGTTGAAACTAGTCCTCATGTTTGTACCCACATGTTTCATCATCTTGGGACTCAGGCCTCTCTTGAAACTAGCGATCTTCTTGGCATCAGTATCCACCATGTCAGAAGCGTAACGGCTCAGGTTATTGAAGGCATGCAGATATTGAGTTACAGTCTTCGTGCCTTGATTTAATGCCAGGAATTCCTCAAGCTTCATCTCGGTCAGACCAGGTGGAATGTATGTTCCACGGAAGGCGTCAGTGAACTCCCTCCAAGAGATATGAGCGTGGGGAGGAAAAGTGGTGCGGTGATGCTTCCACCACATTCCTGCCGGACCTTGAAGCTGATGAGCTGCATACTCAGTCTTCAACACTTCAGTCATCCTCAAGACACGGAACTTGTCTTTCATCGTATTAATCCACTCTTCTGCATCTAAGGGTTCTGCGGCTTCCTTGAAGATCGGTGGACGGGTATCCATGAAGTCCTTGAAACTGCTGTATTGATTTGCTTCGTGCCCACCTGGGTTTATCCCCCGACGGGTGTTATCTGCGATACTGCACAACGCAGCTTCCATATTCTGTTGCATGCTCTCCATGTTGCGTTGGCTTCCAAGGAATTGTACGAAAAACTATTCTGCAGTGTAGGGTGGAGGAGGCGGTGGTGGATCACGGTCATCATTAGCAGCTGCACTGCCACCAGCCTCAGCGGCACCATACACGGTACGACGAGTGTTCGGCATCTGCATGTTTCAGCAACAGTAATTATTAGGTGATGTTGTAGAAATTGCGACCGAATGCAAAATTATGCCGAACTGAATTCACTGGAGAGAATAAATTCATACAATAAAACAGGGGCACAATCAGACATTCCAATTAACACAACATCACTAATTATATTACTTAAAGCGCACACATCGCGTCCATTACAACCAAGTTGCCAGCATACATACACTGGACTTTTGACGTTCGGATACCGCCACAAACACATCCAAGTTTTCCAACATTACATCAAGCTTTAGTCTTTCTACTCATTATTACATGTCCAAAGTGCCAACAAAGCAAAAGATCATGCAGGCGGAACCTAGTAGCTAGCGCAACAACTACTAGCCTACTCATCGTGGTCGCTGTCTAGGTCAGAGACGTTGGCGTTGTCGCCATTTGCAGCGTCGTCGTGCTCCTCAGCTGGCGCCACGGGCTCTTCAGGATCTTCGTCTTCATCCAAATCCATCTCTGCTGCACCAGGAAGGTCATAAGGGTTAAGCTGATTGTTCAGCCGATGGACCTCCTCATGCAAGTTGTCATTGTACTCCTCTGCATCAACCAGCTGCTGCTCTAGCTCAAACTGTCTAGCTCTCAACACATTCTCTGCGGACCAGGCTTCATTCCTCTGATGGAGCACATGGGCCAACATACTCTCAGCATTCCTGTGGGCGGTGGTCAGTCGCCCAACCTGCTCTCTCAGGGCACGCACATCTCCCTCGAAAACCACAGTCCTCTGAGTAGCCTGATCTCTCTGACGAGTCAACTGAGCCATCTCAGCAGTGAGCCTCTCAATCTCAGCGTCGTGGTCTCTCTGAAGCTGACGACGATCATCACGAGCCTGACCAAGAGCACTAGAAACATGTCTCAGACTACCTTCCACTCCATCGAAGGCCCTCATCACTGCGAACATGGCACTCATAGCGGGGTTGTCACTGTTCTGTGCCTCTGCTGTGCTAATCTCCAGGGATCTTCCTCTTGCCTGCTGCCATGAGTCAGTGGAGGGGTTGCCCCTCGGAAAGACTCCAACTATAGCTGCTGCCAACTCCTGAGGAAAGCGATCCATGATGTCCCTCAGGATCCCAAAGGCTGCCCTCTCAGCGGCTTCTTCAGGGGTCCTGCCAGTTGACTCAAAACGTCAACCGGTCCACTCAGAACCATCACCTCGGGGACGAACTACTGCCTCCACAGTCACCAAAAGTCCTTCCCCTAACCGCTCATTCGACCAAAAGTAGGCGGGCTCCATCCCATCAGGATAGCCTACATAGCTGAGCACTCTCCACAAGAGTGTAGGCATCCCAAACTCTCCAAGAAAAGTGTGGCGCTGGCGAGTGCGCGGAGCAAGCTGATGACGGGGAGCTCTGCCGGTGGACTTGCGGGCTGTCTGCTTGGTACGTGCCATCTGTAGCAAAATTTATTACCATGATGAGAACAGATTTTTAAGTTGGCATTTTTATCGAAATGAGATAAGCAACTTATAAGGGGAGGAACAATGCCATGAATGAAATGCATAACATGATGCATGCACGTTCCGTACGTCCTCACAAACTTAGAAAAATCAATAACTACTAACGGAATAAACGGTGGCATACAACGATCTCTTGTAACGTAACTAATACGTACTACTCGAAAGCTCTGTTATGTACCTGCAGAAAGTCACTTCAGCCCAAACCTCACAGTATGAAAACATGCAAGAAAGCAGTAAAGTAAGTTACTCGCTCTACACGCATCCCCAGATACGAGTATAACGGTAACAACTACCCGAATCATCGTCCTACTGATGGCATCGTCACTGCATGACGGAATTCCCTACCAATTGGATACCCTCATACAAACATGCGCATGGCACGTGAGTACTTCGAAATCACATAAGCACTCCCCTAGATCGGCAGTGTATCTGACCATGCACTCACAACTCTCACTTACCAAGGCGTAGAGGTATTTGATCCATACATTACCACTCAAGTGAATGGCACTCATACAATAGCACGCCGTATGAGCGACAAAATTTAAAATATGATGCAAACCCCCAAGTTAGTACTTAAATAAGCCACCTAGAGTCCTTATCGGGCATAAAGGATATGACCACTGGCACACTCTTAAGTTTAAAGGCTTATTTGAAAACACCGTTTTGTTTTTAAATACTCATGTGAACAGTAACATGCTAAACCATGCTCCGATGCCAGCTGTAACGGATCAACGTAATTATACGAGATTAAGTAAGAAAATCTTCCACCGAGGCGGTTAATTTAACAGACTTAAGCCCGTATAACTCGAGATTCCGTGAAATCACGAAGGATTTCAAACCAACCAACATACAACCAAGATCGTACTGATTTAGCAGCCACAGTTCACACGATACATAAAGTTTACCATAAAAGTAGGATACATCGGAGTTTGGAAATAAAAGTTATTACAACATAGTTCAACCTAAAGGAGCGGAAGCAAATAGTTTTACACACACACTTAGTTCAATTACAGTGCCAGTAGATAGTCATGGTCCACAAAAGCAGTAGATAAGATAAGCAGAACGACCTTTGCCCAAGGTCCTAGTTGTCACCCGTCGCCGGATACAGACAGTTGGAGCAGTACCCGTAGTACATCTGACTATCTGCAACAACAATGAGAACAACGCCCTGAGTACGAGAATGTACTCAGCTAGACTTACCCGTCATAAATCAGAAATAACATGACACCAAGGAGCATGCAAGGCTTTATATAGTGGACTGGCTTGACTCATTTGCGAAAAGCATAAGTTATTACGAATAACTAAAATAAGTACTTTTAGCATCATTTTTAGGATAACCTATTCATGCTAGGTAAGCACCTATTGCTAAAACAATCACTTGATTAACCATTAACATCAAAGGTTACCATCTCAGGTTTAGCATTTCCAACATTATCCACATAACCATCCGTGTTCCATCATTAATACTACGATGCCGTAGCTCGAGTCAAGTGCTCACTAACCGGGAGCGACGGCGATTCGAATCGAATTCCTATCCAGCTGGAGATTTATTCCTCACACAAACCATGCTTCCCCCGTCAGGGTCGCGTAGATCACCAATGACACTTTCCAAGAAACCGTGGGATAACAATCATGGATCGCACTACCCAGGGACCGCCCGACTGCCAGGACGCACCTTGGGCTCACTCTTCGCGTCCCCGTACACCCCCTTCCTCACCAGTCTGCCAACCCGAGTTTATCCCGGCTCGAAAAGTGTCACTAGCTTCGCGGTCGAAAGGTACTTTATTCGGCCAGCTAAATGTGAGGCATGCGTTCAACATGACAAGAGGGATGAGCAACGACCGGTCCTTAATCGACACAGACGAAAAACTAACAGCACCCCAGAACCCTGTCTGGTTGCCTCCAACTTTTTCCGTCCGGTCTCCAATTATCCATCAACACTTGGTTACGTATCATCATCACCATTACAGCTAACCATAACCCGGTATCCACCTATAGCTCGCAGGTGACAGGAAATCACCCGACTTTTACCGGTCTAAGCATGGCTAAGCAATTTACTCAATCCTGACCTAACAAGGTAACGGTAATCCGGTGGACAAGGATAATAATGCAACAACGGTTTCACTCAACTCCTATAACCTAATGCAACAAGATATAACTATAATTTAGGTAATACAGAATAGCTTTTATAAAATAGGAGACTTATAATGCTCCGGGGCTTGCCTCTTTCGAACGAGCTAGGATGGTGGTCGACGCACTCCGGCAGTTCCTCGCCTGGCTCTTCCTCCTCGGGTACCTCCTGTGCCTGGGGCTCCTGCTGGTCCGTCCAAGCCTGCTCCTCCGGTACTGCTGCCTGCGACTCCTCCTGCGATCCTGTATGATGCAAGTGCATAAGTACATGCGAATGATGCATCGGATTATGATGGAGTGATGGGATGACATGAGATGCAGATGAGCACATAGAATGAGCAAATTGGATTAAACTACATATTCTACAAGATAGTCCACGTCATCCAAGAACATGTACCCTAAAACATGCACATTTTGATTCCACTAATTAGCACACAACTTACACATGCAAGTGACCCTAAATGACCAAACCTTACCAACATAACTCATCCACAACATCAGCAAGGCATAGTGATGCTTCAAAGATACACCAAACTTATTTTATTATTCTTAGTTTCCCATAAATAATAATCATTTACTCCCTTATTTAACTAGGGTTGCACAGCAACACCTATCTCTGGTGTAGATAAAAATCTACAAAAATTACAGTAGAGTTCCCTTACCCTAACTAACCTATCACTAAATTTTCATGAGAATTGGATATGTAAAACTGCCTGTACAAAATAAACAAATTATAGCCTAAAAGTGAGCATGAAATTATTTTATACTAGAAAAAGTATCAAACAACAGATTTCACATTTTTCTTAGGTTACTAACAGTAAACTAACATGCTACAAAAATTATCATATGTATGTTGTATACAAATTTTGCTCTCTACTAAAAATGACAAATATTATCAATTAAAAGCATTTGAACTACACTTCAAAAATTTCCCATAGAACATGCTTCACCATTATTTTTCCTAAAAAGTACATCACTAATAAAGACTAATGTAACAAGAATCACATTTTTCCCTTTATTACTTTATTTACTACACTTTTTCTAAGATAACAGCATATATAACAATTAAATAAAATTGCACAGTAAAGTGTTACAAAAATAACATGATATATTTTTAAACTGTAGATCTACTCAAGAAGAACATTTCAAAATTTGTTTCATGATTTTTGGAGCTATAAATCTTGAGATACAATTTTTGGAAGTCTTTTCAAATTTTCTGGAAAATCAATTTCTTTAAAACCGAAAATCAAAACCGGCCTCAAACGCTACGTGCACCCCGCTGTGACACCCCGAACCGAAACACTGAGACAGACAAGTGGGACCCCGCGGTCAGACGGGCCCACCCGTCAGCCGTAGCCGGCCAGAGGCGGCGCGGATCGCCGGGATCTCGCCGCCGGCGAGTCCTCCAACGACGGGGAGGGCACCACCGTGTTCCTCACAGCGACGCGAATCCAGTGGTGCCTAAAGGGTGGCCAGACGAGCTCGGCATCGAGCTCGCCGGCGAGCATGGCGGCTCGGTGGCGCGGGACGCCGTCGGCCGGCCAACTCCGACCGAGAGGAGCCGCGCGGTGAGGTCAGTGAGACTCGTGGTGCAAGTGCGGTGCTCGTGCGCTCGAGAAGTGGGCGAGAAGGGGCGTGGAGGTGTGCGGCCCACGGAGCGGTTCGCTCCGGTGAGCTCGGCCGGAACTCCGGCGAGCCATTACCGCGGATGGAGGCCGAATCCGTGCGGGCCGTGGCGAGCACCGGATGCGCAACGACAAGGCGCAGCGAGGGCGAAGATGGAGGCGGAGGCGGTGAGCCGGAGCGGCGGCTAAGGCAGTTGCGGAGCTCGGGAGCCGGCGATGGCGTGGCGGAGCTCTGCTGCTGCTGCTGCTGGCGGGCGAGGGGGAGAATGGAGGGAGCAGCCGAGGCGGACGAGCGCGCGGAGGGGGGTAAGCGGGCGCGGACGCTGCGGGGGCCACAGGGGCGCGTGTCGCGCGGCTTCGACGGCGTACGGCCACGACGCCACGCGCGGGCGCGCGCGCGGGAGCGGGAGGGAGACGACGCGGGCGCGGGCCGGGCCACCAGCGAAGCTGGGCCGAAAGGGAAGCCGAAGCCCATCTCAGCGAAAATCTGATTTTTCTTTTATAATAAATATTTTCAGATTATTTCTTTGTTTCAAAATTGCATTTGGAGATGAAAAAGGGGTTTTCAGAAATTTGGCCCAAAATAAAAGTTGTTCAAAATTTTATTCTCTACAACTTTCATGTAGAGCACTTTTCAAAATTCTCAATAGATTTTGAATTTAGGATTTAAAGCTAATTTAAAAATCAAAAACTCATTTATTTAGAATATTTTTAAAACAGAATTTGAGGAAAACTTGAATTCAAAATTTGCTCCAATAATCAAGTTGATTTATTCTAGATTATTTAAAATTGCTACTACTCACAGGTACACCAACTTTTTTAACACTTGTATCAAACTTAGGGTTCCCATTTATTTGTTTTTCAAATTTAATTTGAAAGAGCTACAATTCAAACAATGCTAATCATGAAATGATGTTGAATGCTTATGCTTTGGAATGATAATGCATGCTTAACACCCAGGGGTGTTACATATAGATATATGTGCATGTGGGTATCATAGAAATTCCTGTAACTTAAATGCACAACATTTAAATATATATCAGATTTGCAAAAATAAGGGTTATGCACCGGGGCTTGCCTTGGGCAGGTGCACAGTCAGAGGTGTCAGTAGCGGGCGGCTCCTGGAACTTCTCAGGTACGAAGATTTCCTCCTCGTACTCCTCGATGACCTCCTCGTAGTCCGGCTCCTCCACTGCCACGTACTCGACTCCCTCGTGATCTACATGCATGCAATGATAGGACCACACTTAAAAAGGTGACAACGGTAACTCTAATAGCTAATATGCTAAGCTATCATTCTTTCTACTAACAAGGTTGACTTGATGCAAAACGACTCCAGCAACTAACAAGCGCACCACTTTCCGTTTACCGATTTACTACAGGCACTACTTAGGGAAAATTAGCTACCCTAACAAACAAGCTATTTGATGGCCATAAAAATTACAGTAAGCATCTAACAATATTAAACAGCTACTGTAAAAATTTTTAGAGCTAGGGCTATCCTAGACTTGCCACGAAAAATTCCTACAATATTGGTTGCATTAATAAACGTCACTTTAAGCAGAGATTTAATCGACCGAGCAACACTATAGCACTGCACAAAAGGAAATTGCTAACTGATAGAGCATGAATTTAGGAACTCAACAAAAGTGGTTTCAAGATTTTTGGACATTTACACAGGTCACTAAAATTCCTCGAAGTTTGCTTTGAAAACTAAATTACAAAGTATTTCTAAAATCGCTAAATCCAGAAAACCGTTTTCCCGGCGGCCCAACCGCGCGGCCCACCCCGCGCAGCGCGCAGCACGTGCTCGCGCACGCGGCCCACGAGACTCGGCCCATGGCCGGGGAGACCCGCGCGCGCCAGCACACTATGCAAAAGAGACCCCAGGCTAGTTACAATTGACGCGACCAACTACGCACTATTCCCGCACTCAGAGACCTTGCAAAAGCACCCTCCTAAAAACTCGTCTTCCCAACTAAGCGGTCCCCGACGTTCCTCCGCACGCCGGCGCGGCTCTGGCCGGCACTGGCCGGTTACGCCGGCCAGAGGAAGACCTCTACCTCGCACCTAAAGAGGACACACCCACTTACCGAGCGACGCGCGACGATGGGCGGTGGTTCGGAGAGCGGAGACGAAGCAGGGCGACTCCTCCACGGCAGCGGCAACCTGCGGGCAGTGGCGCCGCCGTTCCGGTGAGCTGTGGCCAAGGCAAACCGAACGAGGTGGTCAACGAGCATCGGCGACTTACCACGAACACGGCCGAGGTGGTGGCTTTGCCCGAGACGACCCGGCCCCGCGCGCCCGAAGGGGCAAGGCAGCGGTCCGCGGCGGCGCGGGCGCGTCACTGACAAAACAGGGCGCCACAGCCACAAAGACGGTGAGCACCACGTAAAGGGGACCAAGGAGGTTCGAGGGGTGCGACCAATTTGCCTGGGACGGTCGGTGGAAAAGGTTCGAGGAAAAGGGGAAGCTCCGACCGAGAATGGCGCGGTCGGACCTACACTCTAAATTGGAAGCCGCCGCTGCTCAAAAAGCTCAAGTGCACGGTCGGGGAGGTGGGCCAGGTCGCTGCGACCCTACACCCACGGTGAATTGGCGCGAGATGGAGGAGACAGTGAGGGCTCAAAGGCAGGTCCACGGCGGTGGGGGGGGAAACAGGGGAGGACAGCAAGGCGCCTAACCCGGGCCAAGGCAGCTGCGCGGAGTTGGTAGGGTAAGTACGGTGGGTTAACCCCAACGCGACAACAAATGCTCGTCGGCTGCCCGCCTAGCCCGCCCGGTGCCGTGTCCACAACGCCGGGCCGCCACCGACCACGCGACGACGCGACGGCGAGGCGAGGGCGGCACGGTGCGGGACCACCGCAAACAACGGCGCCAAGACAGGGGGGCCGCAGTGCAGCGGTAGTGGCGGTGCAAGACGGCTCGGCCAGCCGGCCCGCAACGGCGTGGCCAAACGCGCTGCCGAGCCGGGCAAGGCCACGGCGCGCCCCCAAGGCAGGTGACCGCGAACGCCACGGGAGCAGCGCGAACAGGTGCCTTGCACGATTTTTAAAGTGCGCCCAAGGGCAAAACTAGCTCGAAGCCGGCTAAACTAACCTCACTACCCAAAAGATCAACCTTCAGCCCTCCTAACCTAGCTATAACCCAACCCCACTGCTCTGCTAAAACTTTTGGAAAAACACCCGCGAACACGGCCTTGTCACTGCCATTAAGCGACCTGAGAAACACTAAGTCCGGGGTTGGTTTACGTTGCGAGTTCGCGTTTCGGTTTATTAGAAAGGCTAGCTAGCGATCTAATTACTTGACAACACAAGTTGCGCTAACAACTACACACTATGCTCTTCATAAATCGTTTAGGGTTCACATATAAGTCTTGTAGCAGTTTCGTTAATAATAATTTAGTTTCCAACCTAAGTCGCTAACTTCCGGTTGAAACGTCAAAATTCAAATAACCGTTTTATTTACTATTTTTAACTTACTGAAAGGGTCCTACGCACTTCAACATAAACAAAACACACACCAGAAAAAGATGCGCATGCTCAGCTTAGATGCATGTTACACGCGATAACACCCAAGGTGTTACAATAATGTTCCTATAGTACGACAAATCCTGCGGAATCATCGAGCGTGATTGAAGCGTGCGCAAAAACAGATAGGCCGGTGCAAAACTCCAACCGCCGCGACGCGAGCCAGTTTCCAAGTGCTCACTCGACGATCCCCACACGGGCAAAACTGCAAAACCTCGCAAACAACCTTGTTTATACGCGGGTACAGGTACAGCCTCCCCGACCCATGTGCTCACCAATTTCTTTGAGCTTTCAGCCACTTATTTTTAGCCAATCAATAATATTTTTCTCTCACATAAATCAGCCAATAATACCTTCAGCTGCTTATTTTCAGACCAATCGAACAAGCGCATTCCATTTCCATCCAGCCTGCTTGTTGCTTCGCCTTTGCGCTTTGCTTGGCACTTGCTAGTGTTCCTACTATAATAGTAGCCTCTCGCCGAGCCGGCTCTGCTGTCCGCGTTGTTCGCCACATCTCTTTCTTCCCGGACTCCGCCGCTCCCCCGCAGACTCGAGGAACTACCGGCCATGGATCCCCCATCGGCTCAGGTGATGTCCGCGACTGACGACTTCCAGGACAAGGCCGTCGACGAGTGGTAAGGGGACTTGACTGCTTTCTCGTTTCTCCAAACCCGTGTCCCTCTCACCGATCCTAACTCTTCTTGGCTTTCTCCGTGATGACCGGTGGCGGTCCGCCGTACCTTTTGCTTGGTTGCAGTTGCTCTTGCTGCTACGATTGCTGCTCCAGCATCCTGGACTTCCTATGCTGCTCGTCTTGATCGATCGATCGATGCTGCTCCTCAACGGCCCTGCGGAACGGGAGGCCTCACCGTCGCTCGCTGATCGTGGATTCTAGATGTCGTGGGATTCGTATGTTCTTTAGGTCCTTTTTCTTTTAAAAAAGTTCTTTAGGTCCTTCGGTGACGATATTTGTAAGCCGGATTCAAGTCATCAGTAACAGTAAGGAAACCTGATAGACTGCTGAACTACCGAGTTATCTCCAACCCTTCACTGATTTCTTTCTTTTTAGAACGAACTTCAATGATTTCTTTCAGAAAACTTTCTGCGCGTTTGCAGATCGATTCGCCGTTTGGAATTCTTATTACGGGTGACGTGCGCTCGCACTTGACACACGCTGCATTTTACAGATTTACATGCTTTTTCTCCCCGCAGATCATTTGGTCCTGCGTTTCTTGCGCACTGAACACTGAACCACAGAACCAGAGCACTTCGCCGGTCCCGCAATTCATCTTCTCTGGACTGGCAAAGTTATGCGATGTGATTGTTGATATGGACATCCTGCGTTCTAGTGTTTGTCAGTTTGCTATATCATGATGGCGCGTGATATTGGAAAGCTGAATTGGACCACCAGAGATTACGCTCTTTTCCGTCCGCGTTTTCCGTTTTCCTGTGGTGGACTGCAGGATGATCCTGACCTTTAACGACAGCTCATATTCAGCTGTACTTTCTGTTACTAGTTGAGATAAATAAAGATACCGAATTGAATTCTGTATTTTATTAGGACACCATTTGTTTTTCAACCTCCGATTTGTACGGCACTATAGTTTTGAATCTGAATTACGAAAGCAGCAGTGCTAACGCTGCACTCAATTTTCCGAGCGCGCCTGTATTTCATGCCCATGCTCACGTCAGCACGCCCATGCCCGAACCGCCTAACCGCGCGTGGAGACCACTCGCGCCCCCTCCGCCTCTCATGAGGCAAATCCGATCTACTTTTACAATATCTATATAAAAAACTTGTAATATGTGTCCGAAACAGATAAAACATTTGCAACATATATCTGAAATACTTGCAAACACCTAAAAACACTTAAAAGTCATTGCAAGCATATGCAACATATAGATGAAACACTTGCAACATATATGTGTGAAATATATGCAACATCTAAATAAACACACTTCTAACTTATGTCTGAAAAACAGATGAAACATTTAGAAAAACGTCTGCAATATACATGTATAGCCATTACAACATATACAACATCCCGATCTACTTATGCAACATCCATATAAAACACTTGTAACATACCTCTGAAACACTTGAAACATATGCTTGCAACATGTCACTCTAGTGGGCGGCGACCACCATATCAAACGCATTGAGGAACTGGATAACCGCCTCGATGGGCAGATCAAGGCTGGTAGGCGGCGGAGCGAAGAGCACCACGAATTTGGCCGCCGCGAGCTTCTTCTGCTGGGGGCACGGTGAGCCACGAGGCGGGCGCGAAGTACGGCACAACTGTGACACCCTCGCTGTCTCCAGCTGTAGGAGGAGGTGATAAGGAGGATGCCGGCGATGAGGGTAGGGGCGGGTGGCAGGCGTGACTAGCGGCGAAACCTGGCGTCGTGACGACGGGCGAGGGCCTCAGGGTGGAGGAAGCGGAGGTGGTCACCACTGGCGGCGTCGAACGGGGAGCGGATCTTGCAGCGACTGCGTGAGGTGGAGTGGGAGATTTTTTTTTGAGGCAGCGTCCGTCCGTCCGGACGCCTGCACCACAAACATTACCGAATACCATATTCGGTGTACCTTCCAACATCTCAAACCATTCCATCGGTTACCTTCCAACAGCTAAAAACACTCTATGTGTTCCAAATTATAAGTTGTTTTATTATTTTTTTTACGTATGTAGTTTTTTATCCATATAGATATGTAGATACATATGCTATGTTTAGATACATAATAAAAAATATATCTACAAAAGCTAACAACTTATAATTTAGAATGAAATGAGTACCAACCAAATTTAGTCCTATAGCTAGTTTCAAACTTAATTTTCTATATTCTAAAATATTTAAAATTCAGTTTAACCTTTTAAAAAAATCATGTACAGAGATTGGCCTAATTACCTTAATTCTTTTCTAAGCTGATTTGAGGATGTCCCAACCCTCTGCTCTTCTCTGCTTATTGTAACCTCACTTCGTGTATGCCGGAGAGCCTGATCCTTAAGCATCTGTATGCTTACGTTCTTCTTTCGTGCAATGTAAGTAGGTGGGGTTTGACCTCCCCAATTGTTTGGAAAAAGATAAGAAAGACTCCTGTCTGCGGTTCACTTGAGTTTGCTACTCTGAGTACAATTGTATGCTGGCAGTAGACAGCACTACTTTGTGCCAACTACTGAACTACATCACTATAGGTTTACAATTTTGTTTCATATTTTTTATAGTGATCTGATTTCTGTAGCTGAACTATAGGAAAATGATCTTGATGCGTTGCATTTGCAAGGAAAAAAGAAAAAAAAAATCTAAATATCGATTCTCAGAGTCCTGTTCTAAAACTTAACAGCTGCAATCACTGAAATTCCAGGTTTGATTTCGGAGAATTCATAATTTCAGAAATTAAACCCATGAAACTAAAATGCAGAACAATCTATTGTACTGTACTATGGTCCTGTGTGGACCATGGATGCTTGCTTATTTGTAATGTTGTATTTACATGTTCGATTGGCAGACGTAATTAACCGAGTAGCGCTGAGCAGTTCGAAGCAAAACTCTCAATATATCCGACTTTCTTGTGTTTCAAATGGCCAAAGGCTGTGAATGGGATTATATTGTATCCAACTATCCAACCTGTTGGAATTGCCACTGAACTTTTCTGATGTACCATATTTTTGTATAAAAATGTGCTTTGAGCAACAAAAAGCCCATAGCTCAAATCATGGTTCTTGGGGCCCCAAGTTTTGGAGCTTGGGTCAAATTTGGTGTGCTTCAGATTTTCACTATTCTTGCATGCCGTCATGCACTATCAGTTTTACTTTCTCCCAAGATTTTTGCCCAAGTTCAGTTTTACTTTCTCCCATGCACTATCAGTTTACTTTCTCCCAAGATCCCAATCATGCACTATCAGTTCTACTTTCTCCCAAGATTTTTGCTAGTAATCATATCAATAATGCTCTATTGAGGACGTCCGGATGGACGGACACAGCTTCCCATTCACTACGGCGCCGTCCGCTCGCTCCCGTCCGTGCCCCTTAAAAAAAATCTCTCTACCCAGCAGGGTGCTCGCCAGCCAGGGGTGCTCGCCCAGGAGGGGTTCCTCGTCAGGGTGCTGGTTGAGCAGGCCACCGAGCTCACCAGGGTGTTCGCGACCTCGCACAGGTGCTTGCCTAGGCCACCGTGCTCGCCCAGGGTGCTCGTGGCCTCGCCAGGTGCTCGCCCAGGCCGCTCTACTCGCCCGTGGTGTGCAGTGCCTCCGTTGGGGGCACCCATAAGCTCCATGCGCCGCCGCTGACCTCCGCACCGGCGTCGAGCTCCGCAATGACGAAGCCTCCATTCGTCCAAGTAGCCAGGTGACATTGCGCTGAAAGCCCATATTGCAACCGCATGTTCAAATGTTTTAGATGTTTCTGAGGTGTGTTGCAAGTGTTTTCACATCGATGTTGCAAAAGTAGATCGGAATGTTACATATGTTGCAATGGTTATACACGCATGTTGCAAGCGCGTGTTCCAAATATTTCATCTGTTTTTTAGAAGTATGTTGCAAGTATGTTTATTTTGGGTGTAGCTATCTGAACGTTGCAGATGTTTTGCAATGACTTTTCAAGTATTTTTTCAGACGTTTTTACAAATGTTTCAAGCGCATGTTTCAAGTGTTTCATTTGTCTTTAGATGCATGCTGCAAATGTTTCATCTGGATGTTTTAAAAGTAGATCGGGGTGTTGCACATGTTGCAATGGCGTCGGTGGCTGGCGGACAGCGGCCTACCGCAGGGCTTCGACTCCTACCACACGCCTTCCTCGCGCGGCGCGCCTCACCCTCTCCTCTCTTCTCTTCTCCTCTCCCTCCCCTTCCTTCACTTCCCTTCCCTTCCCTCCATCTCGCCACGGCTCGTTGGGGAACGCTACCCGACGAGGCGACGAGCGCGCGAACGCCCACGAAGGCGGTGGCCCGGGTGAGCCGACGGCTGCGCGATGCCCGCATGGTGACCCTAGGTCCCCGCCGTCCGCTCACTATGCGTGGAAAGCAAAGCAGCCGTGGGCATCCGAACGCGCACATTCGTCCGGACGTCCGGGTGCTACTCATGCCATAGTCATATAGCGCTAGAACAAATTAATATTTTGCCAAACAAAAAAGACAACAACTAGGCCTCAGACATGTGCTTTGGGGAGTCAAACTTAAGACCTCAATGCTACTTAAGCCACCTAACCAGCTCACCGAAAAACCCTTTCGCGTTCCTAAATACAATTGCACAACCTTAAAAAATCACTAATCCTTGGAGATAATATACGCGACGATGACCGTAATGTCGTCCTCCTTTCCACCATGCCATACCTTCTTGTATTTCTTGAAGTATCCGATACCGAACGGCGAGCATCCCCAATTTTCCGTCGATATCTCGTAAGCGATGCCCGCGACAACGTCCGCCATGTTCTTGGGCGGGAAGCCCAGGTCGGTGCCCATCCGCACGGCGCGCTCCAGCTGCCAGTCGTGCATGTTGTCAAACAGCCCGTCCGTCGCGATCACCACGACGTCGCCGTCCTTCACCGTCGACATGCCGCCCACCTTCGCTTCGCTGAGGCTGCCTTCACGATCCCTGGTGCTCAGCTGGTACGGCTCGTTGAAGCGGCTCTGCTATTGCTCGGAACGGTAGATGATCTTGCCGCCTCGGAACACGGCGAAGGCGCTGTCGCCGATGTACGCCCAGCTGAGCTCCGTGCCGTAGAGCGACAGGATGACGGCCGTGGACCCCCCCCCCCTGGTGTTTTGTTCATGGCCGCTTTCTTGTACGCCCGCTCCAGCACCTTCTTAGGTCAGAGGCGGATGAGGAGCTTGCGGGCCTTGGCCACCCGCTCCGCCGTCGCCAGAGCGTTAGCCATGAGAGCTCGTGCGAACGCGCCGGCGTCCACACCTCGGTCCTGGTACCCGCCGACAACGTCCGCGACACCGACGACGCCGGCTTCGGCGTGTCCGAAGTGCGCGTCCTCGCCGTGCAGAGGGAGGACGCATGCCGCCCAGTCCATCTTCAGAGCGGGAGCGCATGGCCGCGCGTCGTCAGACCGTTCCTCCGCGCGGCGTCCATTGCCGGCGGCGTCACCGCTTTTCCACTCCGACGGCGCGTATTCGGTCCCCAGTGAATCATCCAAAACGGAGGCGACGAACCTGGAGATGCTCACGTCGGGGGTTCGTTGCTTGATCTCGGCTAGCGTTTCCTGGATCTGCTCTAACGTCTCCAGTGCGCTCCTCATCTTGGTTGGTCGCCATGGTGCATGCATATACAGATAATAATATAGTGCCCCTACTCTAGCCCAAATCTCCTCGAGAACGAATACCAAACGGGCACCAAGGACCATGTTAGCAAAAATGCAAATACAGATCAAACACACATGGAAAATCAGTTCAAGAAACAAGATGTAATACGACTTCTGTCCAATACGCCGCTAAACACATGACTCGAACCGTGGACTCTCTAGACGTCATCACGTATTCCTACAAGACTTGTATTAGAATTCGGATCAAATTCTAACTCATATTAGAATTCAGATCAAATTCTAACACAGACACTGATGATGCGTGCACTCGTGTAGCGTCGTGTTTCTGATGTGCCTCTCGCCGTACGCCGTGCCGTTGGGCTCGCGTTTTATGACCTGGATGGATGGAAGTATGAAAATGAAACCTACACGTAGCGTTCTCGCCTCCTCGGAGTCAGGCCGCTGTTGGCGGGATCTCGCAGCCGGAGTGCCGATCAGGCGATCACGATGCAATTTTTCCCCTATCACAACTGAGACCCAAAGAAGCTCCGGTTTCCCTTTTCGGGTCAGAGGATCGATCGTGTACGGGATACAGGAGTACGCCTCCACCGTCGTGCAGGCGGTGCGGCTCAAGTGCGAGTACAACGGCGTCAAGCACCCGGTCCTGTGCACCGAGAGCGGGCGCGCCATGGCGTCGCACCACTAAATGATCATCCTCGAGGCGCTCTCGGCGATCCCGACGAGGACACCTCTGAGCAGCTGCTGAACAGGATCCAGGACGGCAGGACCTCTCTTACAAGCAGCCGAGAGCTGCAGTTGATGGGGGCGGTGCCACGGCGGGCGTTTACTCGCACGCCGAAGAACTCAAGAAGCACGGCAGCATCGAGATGTACGAGCTTGGCAAGAAGCTCGGCAAGAGGGTCGTCGCCGATGCCAACACCATCTACAACTACCACATGAACCTGTCCGTCTTCTCGCTTGTGCCGGACTTCTGGGGCATCGGGCACCTCTTCTCGATGATGCCGGTGAGCCAGCTCAACGAGAAGCCGACGCTCAAGGGCACGCTGCTGGACCTCACCTGCGACAGCGACGGGAAGATCGAGAAGTTCATCGGCGACGGCGAGACATTGCCGCTGCACCCGCTCGACCCGAACCTTGGTGGCTACTACGTGGCAGTACTCCTCTCTGGGACGTACCAGGAGGCCATTGCCGGCAAGCACAACCTGTTCAGTAGCCCAACCCTCGTTCGTGTCAATAGTAGCACTACCAAAGATGGCGGCTTCGAGATTGAACGCGTTGAACTGGGCCCAGCTGCGGATGAGATCATCGATCGGCACCATGAGGTACAACGTCGAGGAAGACATTGTCACCGACTCACCTTCATCGAGAAGAGAAAGGTGTGTGGGCGTGGAACATGGTGCAGGCGTGCAGCCACTCATGGCCAAGGGGCTCGCCACCATGCCCTACCTCAAACGAATACAAGGCCCCCAAAACCATAACTTGATCGCTTCTGCAGAGTCTCAGGTCCGGATTGGCTGCGACTGCGATCATATATACTACAATAAGAACTGCCTGGTTCATGATGGATAAGCAGATGAAGCAGCCTATTTATGTTTTCCCTTATTTGAGGTTACCCTGCTCGCTTGCATCTTGTTGTATTATCCGATAAATAAATCCAGTTCACTGGTGTGGTTGATTGCTATGTATAGTCTGTTTCTACCCTTCTCCAATAATCCAGATTATATATTTCTAATATGTTTTGAGAAGAATCTCTATTTCTAAAGAATCGAAAACTGACCTGTCGGATTGCAGGACTAACATTAGATAGAAAAGAACTCAACATGACAGTTTTTTTAGCTTTTCCAGTTGCCGATCAGTTGTAATAACTAATAAGGCATGCAACCACCGCTAATCTGACAAGACGTTTTTTATTGACTCATTCTCATTCTCTTCTTCTCCTCAATAAGCATGGAGGCCCGTTCATTTTTAAGAGTGAATTTTACGAGCACACGGCAGCTGCCCACCATATGACACGGCGGCTTACTGTCAGATACGCACGTAACGGCGGGGCCGGTCGGCCCTCAGTGTGCGATGAAAATAGATGAAAACGGACGGAAAAACCTCATTTCTACTTCTGCTTCTATTTTTTTCGGTAGAAATGGAATCGGTTTTGGAAAAATGTGGGTTCGGAAACAGAACCGAAATATGCGGGTATACGGAAACGAACGGTCGGAAATTCAACGGATACGGTCAGAAGCCAGGATAAGCCAGAATACCGCACATCTTTATACTCACAAATAACAATAATCACACAAAAAAAATAGTTCACAAATGACAAACTTCACACTCACAATTCAAAAATAACTTAGCACACAGTTGGTACATCCTAGTAAACAACAGGTGCCATGATGAGTCTCAACTCTCAAGGTCATTCAAACAATGAATTAGGACAAAAGGCACTTTGTTCGTGCTGCTTCATTGGAGTAATCATTAATCAAAGAATGAATTAGAACGTGGATCTTCTACTCTGTTGTCACGCGGCGTGCACCCAACCAGACCGGCCGCTGCGGCTGGCTGCTCCGTGCTCGCTGGCATTGCTCGGAGCGCGCGCGCAGCATGCACAGCTGGGACTCCCACACGTTCCTCGCGAACGCAACGCCGCCGGCAGCGGGAGGCTGCACGGGCGCGCGGCTGGCGGCTGGCCAGCGGCGGCCTGGAGGCGGAGGCGGACGGCTGGCCGGCTGCTCCCCAGTCCCCTGTGCGGCTGTGCTGTGCTTGAGAGAGACTGACTGAGAGAGAGGAGACCTGGGGTTTCATTAGATGGGCTAGCTGTAGTGTTGGGCCTTCGAGATAAGATGTCGAGATATAATAAGGTTTTATGGGCCTGGCTGAAATCTAGAAAAAATTCGGTACAAATCTGATAAAATTCCGGCCAAATACGGAATTCTAGAAAATATGGGCGAAAAACACCTTCTCTGTTTCCGTTCTGATTCCGAAAACCTCCATTCTGCATTTGTACCATTTCCGGATTTTTCTGAAAATACGTAAATAGGTGGGTCAAGTGTGAAAAAAACGAGCAGTTTGAAACGGGGAAAATTTCGTCCGTTTTCAACCCTACCTCAGTGGCCTATGCCTATATAAGTAAGGTCTCATTTGGATCCATTAGTTAGTATTAGAAATTACTCCGTTTCAAAAGAAAACTTATTGCTTTATTCTAAGTCAAACTATTTTAAATTGATTGAATTTTTTGAAACTATGTTAAGAACAGGACGCGGCTGCTTCCTCCAATGCACGGCGCGGTGAGGGAAATGGGATGAGTTGCTCTCCCTTTTCTTTGAGGGATGATTTTTCTTATCTTTAATTTAATTGAGACAAAAATTAGGAAAAGAGAATTGGAAAGGACCCATTAAAACTTGTTCTTTGGTTTTCAATCCCCTCACTGGTTATAGGGGAAGACGATCGTATTTTTTCGATTTGGTGGAGATGCTCTAACCATGTATGGAAAAAAATATAGTCATATTCATTGAAGGTGATAAACCAAATGTTATGTGAACAATCCTCCAAACAAAACATGCTATATGACACTCAAAAAATAAATGTTGGATGGTTTCATCGTCATTGAAAAACAATGTTTCTCATCACCCCTCTAATTTCGCTTTAAGAAATTGTCTTTTTTTTTTGAATCGGGGAGCTTCCCCATTCCCACTCATTTTTGAGCGGGAATGCTGGGCACTGGGTTCGAACCCGGGATGGCCGTGCTCGTGGCTCGCGATGCCGACCAAACGAGCGACTCGCTCATCCCCTTAAGAAATTGTCTTTTGTTAGAACCAAACAAATATCTAGGAGACTCCTTGTAGGAGACAAGGCGGTGCAGATGGAACAGGGCATGCACACGATGTACCTCCACACCGGCGACAGCTGACAAGCCCTTCGACACCATCACGCCCGCCCTTAAGCCCGGTGGAGAAGCACATACAGATGTTCCACAAGCTGTCGTTGTTCCTCGACTAGTTCAGCGTGGGCAGTGTCGACTGTCGAATAAGGTCTCCAAAGGTACCCTCTCCCTCTCTTCCATCCGTTGCAGATTCCCTTCATGCTCTGTTCTTGTGTGCGTCTTCCATGTCATTTTTTGATGAATTGTCGGTTCCAATGTTCTTAGTAGAGTAATCCTCCTCTAAACTTAAACTATCGATGGGTGGCCTGACGCCGCCACGGCTTATCATCATCGACTATGGCTGACAGCAGATCGCCTCCGCGAACTGGGATTGAAGAGTTGTAATTAAAAGATCGTGCACAAAACCACAATAAGGGATGATACTTGGGCCTGGGAGCTGGAGAGACATGGACTCTTGTACAGGCGCCTGTATGATGATCAGTATGCTGGGATGGTGGAAAACCAAGCTTCATCTTCAGGTGATCCATCCTGGGCGAGATGCTAGAAGATGTGTGTGCCACCTAAGGTCCAGGTGTTCTGGTGCAGGGTGCTGAATGGCTTCCTACCGACTAGGGGGATCTTGCACCGACGACATGTTGAACCAACAACACACTGTGAAGTGTGTGGCGCGGATGTGGAGTCGATCAAGCACACCGTGTTGGACTGCACGGTGGCTAAATTTTTTGGGGAAGAAGTGAAGCTGCTGACCGGTGTGAAGGTGCCGCTGTTGCATCCTATAACATGGGCAAGCGACCTGATTAACCTAGATGTTATATCGCTGAAGAATGCAGCTATGATTTTGTGCGGTTCGGTGGTCGTTGTGGATGACAAGAAATAAGAGACGCCCTGGTGAAGGAGTGGTGCCGATGAAGATAGCAGCCTTTAATCTTTGGCAGGAAATGCACCCGACCAAACCATCTGCAGGTTTAGTGAGCAACCGTCAGACTTGGCAAAGGCCGGAGCCGGGATGGGTTAAAGGCAATGTTGACGCCTCATTCCATGCTGAGACCCGAGCTGCTGCGTCAGGTCTGGTTCTCCGTGATCAGGAAGGCAAAGCTCGTGGAGGGAAGGCCATCTGGTATGACTGCTGCCTGAACCCCTTAGTTGCAGAAGCCCAAGTCTGTGGATGAACCCCACAAGCCAAAATTCAGAGATTGCCCTGCTTCTACAGCAGATGGAGGATGTGAGCCGGAGCTTTGAAGATTTTCGTTTGAGTTACATTAGTCGCAATTGTAATAAAGTAGCTCATAAGTGTGCTCCTATAGTGTCCCAACATAACCGGGTGGTAGAGTGGCTTATAACCACACGGACTGTGGGACATCATATCCACTGATTGTAATTTGATCATGATTAATATATGAAGCTCTGGTTTTCCTAAAAAAAACAACAATAATGGACTATATTTGAGATCGGATAGGGCATGATACAATGTAGGCGACGACTACAGTGATGTCGTCCGGCTTCCCGCCCGTGAAGTAAGCATTCCCTGACTCTGTCCGGCAGGCCAAGGAGCTGTACGGCGTGTCTCTGTCGGCGCAGCTCGCAGCCTCGCAAGCGAAGCCCGCCATGACCTCAGCCATATTCTCGGGCGCGAACCCCAACGCCGTGCCCATCCGCACCATGCGCTCGATCTCGTCGTCAAACACGTTGTCAAACAGCCCGTCCGTGCCCAGAATCACAATGTCGCCTTCCTTCGCCGCCACCTCGCCGACCACCGCGTCGGCGAGCCTAGTGCTGTCTTGCTTTGAGCTGAGCTGGTAGGGGCAGTTGAAGTAGTGCTGCTGCGGCCGCGACCGAAGCAGGATCCTGCCGTCGCGGAGCACCACGAACCCGCTGTCGCCGACGTACGCCCACTTGAGGGTCCGGCCGGCGATGGAGACGATGGCCACTGTGGACGCGGCGGGCGTGCGCGCCGCGGCCGTCATCTGGTGCGCCCGCTCCAGCAGCGCCAGGGGGCAGATGCGCGTGCCGGGCACGGCGGTCGCCACCTCCGCGTAGGCGTTGTGCATGAGCGCGCGGGAGAACGCCGATGCGTCGACGCCCTTGCTGCGGTACCCGCCGACGCCGTCGGCCACGCCAATGACGCCGGCCTCGGCGTGCCCGAAGTGAGCGTCCTCGTCGTGATCCTTTATGTAGGACGACGCGAACACCATACCCAGGTCTCCCTCCGGCTCCGCCTCGTCGCAGTCCATGGGGTCGCTGGCGCCGCCGTCGTCGCGCGGCGCGAGCAGGACGGCGGCGAAGTTGGCTGCCTCGTCCTGTTGGCCGCGCAAAATCGCCGGACACGAGGGGCGGCATATGCCGAAGGCGACGCGGAGGGCGTCAGGGATCCGGCTGTCGATCTCGATCAGAGTTTGCGCCATGTGCTTCTCCATTGGACTTTCTCTGCTCTCTAAAAACTAGGGTTCTTGGAAAGCAGGGGCCTCGGCGCATGCGGCTCCAATCAAAGACGGGGCTCATCGTGCGGTGGGCAAACGTGTAGTTATATTAGGCACCCTACAAATATTCCGAATCGTGCTCCTTTTAGTTAGTCCGCTTCTTTTTCCCCTTTTTTCGATTCCGATTCTGTTTCGATGAAATTGAAAGAACAGCGAGCCATTCAGAATTTTGTAGGAATAATTAGGAACAGATTTTTTTGGTTTTGATTCTCCATTGTGGTTTTAAAGCGCAAACGAAGTTTATAGGAAAACATAATAACTTGGCTTTTATATTAATGAATACTCCCTCCGTTTTTTAGTGTCGCATTTGGTTCTTGGAAATCGTCGGTATTTTTAGATCGAAGACATACACCCGGCATTATTTAAAGCTTAACGAAAGCACAAGACCCGAGGCTGGTGATACCAGCTTATAATTTGAGCACAGAGTTTAACTCGACTCCCAACACGACTTAACCGAACTCTAAAGCTTCGACATCACCAAAAGCAGTAGCTCAGAAAAGCTCTACGATTACCTAACTTTCTAACATCTCGCTAAGCGAAGGCAAAGACAGAGTTATAAAAGCAGGAACACAAAGGGCGCCTCCAGCTCGAAACAAAAGAGACAAAGTCTAAAAGGCCTGACACCCTAAACTAATACTAGGCATTTGTCGAGAGGAGGGAAATAATTTCATCGACCACCGGCTTCAATTTTGGCTTCACCAACGGGCTCCATGACTTGATCAGCATCAACGTCTTGAAGATTATGGTTTACAGTGAGGATAAGAGTTTCTTGTTAAACACCACATCATTTCGGGGTTTTCAGATCGTCCACTTGGCACCTGCAAAAATGAACAAAGTTACTTTCCCCCCCTCTAACAGCTTCTAACAGCTCTGAGAAGAACTCTACATAGATGGTAGGCGATCTCAACCATCCAAATGAATCTCTGAGAAAGGACCATAGATAAACAGCAATGGAACATTGGAAGAGAATGTGATCTGTGGTTTCCAATTGGTCACACACAGCACATTTCTTCGGGCCTGACCATTGTTTCTTGTTTAATTGAACACTTGATTGGATTCTGTCATGAGCTGCCATCCACAGAAATTTTTTTACTTTTAGACGAATGTTGCATTCTCATATCCTCATCATCTGAACATCTCTAACACTTCCAAAGGTCATCAGTTTGTACAGAGAATTCGTTGAATATTTTCTAGATTTTTCCAAGGCCCAGACAACCCCATCTCTTCCTTCTGTCAAATTGATCTCACTCATCATATTTTGAAGCTGGAAATCGTCGGTATTAGATGTGGTATTCGATTTAATCGCTTCTTTTGAAGAGTCGCGCAGAGTCTTGCACTTAAAAGCCACCTCGTTTCTTCCCGGCACTGTTTGGTTCGTGACCAAAACCTGCCACACCAAAGATTCATCGTGCCACAATTTCTTCAGCAACTGTTTGGTTCACTGCCACACCTATGGCACGCCACACTTTCTTAGCATCCTGCCCCACATGTCATAAAATTATTTTCGTCCTTGCCACAAGTGTGGCTTCGATTTTGGTCGCTACACTTTCTTCGGCAGCCACAGTTTGCCAAAGGTTAGGTGTGGCAAGTTTTGGTCACCAACCCATGCAGCCATGCAGAGTGCAGTTAAACACTGGTGAACTAGCACAAGAATGCCTTTGGTGCCACACACGAGTGCCGAGTGGGATGTTGGCGAGCGCTGCGAATATTCTGCGCGCTTGGCTTGAATGGAGCCATGCAGGGAGGGCTGTGGGTACGGAGTAACCGCGTAGCGCTGAGTATAAAGCGGTATAAATGGATGGAGCACAGAAAGGAGAAGGCTTAACTTAGAGTTAATCTCAACCTTGGTCTATGCACCAAAACCATAGATCGATACTCCCTCCGTCTCAGAAAAAAGTCGTTATGAGATACGTGCAGATCAAACTTTCTCAACTTTAACTAGGTTCGTAGAAAATACGTGCAACATTTATATATCCAAATAAGTTTACTCTAAGTTTATTACGAAAGTATATTCAATGATCTATATATATATAATGATACTAATTATGTACAATAAATATTAATATTATTTTATATATATATGGTCAAAGTTAAAAAAAAGTTAACTTTTCGGGAAGCGAGAACAGCTTCTATTTTGTGACAGAGGGAGTAATGATTAGAATAGGTGCATCCGTTTGCCTGGCCGCACCTGTCGACCCACTCCTGTTTGCTCGTTCAGAAGGCCTTATCCACAGTGCTATCTGACCTTTGCGTCCCCTCCACCGCAACGCCCGCCCACTGCTCACCTTCTCCAGCGCAGGGCCCCCCACCGCCAGGTAGAGCATGCGCTCGCCGCGGGCAACACTGCCGCCTCCATCGCAGGGCCGCCCGTGGGGGGACCGCACCCGCCCACCCTATCACTGGACCGCATAGCCCCTCGCCGGGGCTGTAGCGCTGCCTATCCGCTGGCATCATCCCTCCCTCACCACTCCACGACATCGAGCTCCGCGTCGATGAGCCTCTATTTTGTCCAAGCAACAAGTAGATGTTGCGTTTGAAAGCACATATTGCAAGCGTCTGTTTCAAGTGTTTCAATTGTTTTAGAGGTATGTTGCAAATGTTTTATATGGATGTTGCATATGTTGAAATGGATGTACATATATGCTAGAAGCATCTCTTCTCAATGTTTCATCTATTTTTTCAGACGTACGTTGCAAGTGTGTTAATCGGAATGTTGCATATGCTTGACACATATGTTGCAAGTATTGTATCCGGTTGTTGCATATGGTTTGCAATGGTTTTCAAGTGTTTTTCATGTGTTTTTGCAAGTGTTTTAGATGCATGTTCCAGTTGTTTCATCTGTCTTCGGACATATGTTGCAAGTGTTGCATCTGGATGTTTTAAAAATAGATCAGATATTGCACATGTTGTAATGTGACCCAACTGCCACAACCCCCTGCTGCTGTTGTTGGGGTGCAGCCATGGGTTACCGTGCAGGCGCCTGAGGGCGGCAGATGCCTCCGATCCGCGGCACGCATCCGTAGGTGGGGTGAGGCAGGCGCGGCAAGCACGCTCCTGTTTTGTTACGACGCTGCGTGGTTACGGGCGCGCTTTTATTACGGGGACAGGGGCCCACTTCTATTACATGGGGACGGGACGGGGCGCGGTCGATGCGCTCGAACGGGAGTATCATCCGGACACCTCGTGCGGCCGGACGTCCGGACGCTAGCCCTTCCAAAACTAAATACGACACTAAAAAAACGGAGGGAGTAGTAATGGGACAACGAAGAGTGAGTTCGTGTGGAAGTTTGTTATATAAGAGTTGAAGGAAAAATTGTACATTAGAGTCCATTATATATATATTTTTTAAGCGAAAATATGGTTGGATCCTCATCGTACGGCAATACAGTCATCTTCAATCTTCGCTTGCCCCGATCTCCCGGTGACTTGCCCCATCCTCGGTGACCTCTCAGATGCCGCATTTGATCTTGGTCCCCTCCCCTAAAGTCATCCTTTCCATCCCTAGTCCAACCATCATCCACCCCGCTCACAGCATTCGATGGCTCCATTCCCGTGCCCACCTGCTCTGTCTACCCAGGTGGTCTCCCCAAAGCCTTTTTTTCTAAAACTGCCAGAGTTTTCAATCTCGGACCGACACCCTCGCTGAAGAAGAGCTCCAATTTCAGGCCTTGTAGAATAGAAAATGTGAAGAATTTATGCTCTTCTCATTGTAAATTTTGAGTTTATATTGTGCAAAAAATGATCCACTAGATATCAGTCTTATCTTGGGTTTTCGGAACATGTGGAACAATATATAGAGAGAATGTAGGTGAGGATGTTTTGATGGGTTAAGTTTGTGGTTTGACTTTCGGCTAGTTCAATAATGTATGAGTTATGTATTACTACTTTTCATAAGGTTAGTATTTAACACATTTCTAATTATTACACGTTTATTATTGCCACTAAAGAACTTATATATTGATGATTAAAGTTAAATTTTGGACAGTAAAAAAACTCCTATAAAATACTAACTTTTCAATAATAGTTAAAATAACTTTTCAACATCGCTAAAATAAAGGCGAATATCCATTGACTGTTCTACTTATGTCCTAGTAGTACTGTGCTTCATCGTTGATTGTATTAAATGTCTCCCACACTATCCTGTGTCCCCTACCAAATACTCTGTTATTCCACTCCCTCCAAATCTCCCAGAGGATCAAGAGCACAATCGAGTTTGCTCCTGGTCTTGCAGATGTAGGCTCAGACAGAGTTGGCAAATGAAGTTGTTCGTCAACCCTCTGACCTGCAGACGCGCATCAGTCCAAATTCTATCTTGGGTCATCAACTAGGCGAAAAATTTACATTTAGGTGGGGCTTTTGTATTCCAAATCCTTGTAGCTACCACACTAGTTGTTGTTCCTTCAAATTGTAATTTGTAGGCCGATCTTGTTGTGTACTGCTGCCCGCTTGCAGTGTATATCCAGGTCGCCTTGTCCACTGCCAACTCAGATTGATTTAATTCGACCTCCGGTAGCTACTCCCATAACACCCAGAGATGAGTTCTTGGGCCATGTTGTTGTAGTCAATGTCTGTGATCCATCTCTCATTTTGCAAGGCCTCGACCACTGTCCTAGTTTTTCTCTTGCTATGTCTGTAAAGAGTAGGAAACATGGTTGCCGATGCCTCCCCTTGTGACCATCGTGAGGACTAGAACGAAGCTTTCCTCCCATTGCCCAACTGGACATTTGTTGCCGCGTTGTAAAGAGCTTTGTCGCAATCATCAACTGGTAGCTGCATTCCTTTCCATGGTTTGTCCTCATCAGACCAACTGAACCAGATCCATCTTATTATTAGTGCCCTTGCAAAAAAAAAAAAATCCAAATTAACAACTCCCAAGCCTCCCAAAGGCATTGGCATGCAAACTTTGGGCCATGCTACATACCTTGCATTTCCCTTTAGAAAGTTCATTGTCCCCTGCCCATAAGAATTTTTTATTTTTGTCTCATCTTGTCTTTCAGGAATCTCT
This sequence comes from Saccharum hybrid cultivar R570, assembly GCA_038087645.1. Lineage (NCBI taxonomy): Eukaryota > Viridiplantae > Streptophyta > Magnoliopsida > Poales > Poaceae > Saccharum > Saccharum hybrid cultivar. The sequence continues at coordinate 9,513,316 of JAQSUU010000198.1, forward strand.
TCGGAAGCTTAATCGTAGTTAACAAGTAACGGCTAGGCATTAAGGACAGTGCGTACTAGCTCCCGCCTTCTGCGCTGGACAACAGTCTGCCTTGCCAACATTCTAGTTTGCTCTTTGCTCTATCCTGAGTACGGAGTATATTGTAAATACACAAGTCATAACCTCCCTAGTGTTAGCGGTAGGCCCACGTATTGCACTACGAAGGCAACTCTGTGGCCTGGAAATCATGAAGAACCTCCTCCATATCAATTCCAGCCCAACGAATCGGCACTACCGCACTCTTAGGTCAGTCTCGGTGGGAGTTTCATAAGAGTTTCATTTACATTTAATAGCCTGTCACGTATGCATTTTTGATGATATGGCAATGTTTTAATGAAGAGAGAGATGAATTGAGTTTTATGGGGATGAAACTCTCTTGGCACGACTACCAACTCTTTATGAGTCACAGAATTAGATGTCTATGAAACCATAGAATGAAACTTTGCATTGAGAGTGGATGTTTCATCCAAGTTTCATTTCACTCTATATGATATGGCAGCCTTTGAAACAACGCAATGAAAATCTCCACTGAGACTGGCCTTAGTCATGTTAATTTTCAAGCCGGTTGCATGTCCAAAGGCCTTCATAATGTCTAGGATGGCTGTGATGTTCTGTTCGGGTTGCAAAAATTTACTGCATCGTCAACATAAAGCGAAAGTCGGAGTTTGGCATGCCTTCTCTTTAAAGGGCTTAGAGTTCCATCTTCATTTTCCATGTCAAAATAGGCAGTTTAGCGGGTCGATTGCCAAGATGAAGAGGTATGGTGTGAGCGGGTCCCCCTGTCACAGCCCACGTTGATGTTTAATTCTTGGTCCACGGCATCCATTGAGGAGAACTGAAGAGGAAGAGGTTCTCAGTAACACTGCTAGCCAGTCAATCCACTTAGTAGGGAAACCCCGCTGTTGTTGCAGTTCCAGTAGATACACCCAAGAGACTATATCGAAACCTTTTGAGGTGTCAAGCTTGATTATGAATGGAGGGGTTTTAGTTCTATGGAAGTATCTTGCCAAGTTCCTGACATATAAGAAATTATCTTGGATACATCTTTTTCTAATGAAAGTGCTATGTGAAGCCGATATCAAGGAGTCAATGTAAACCAACAGTCTTTGAGCCTAGACCTCGGTGAGCAGTTTGGTGAATGAGTGTATTAGGATAATTGGCCTGAAGTCCTTTGGTTCAGATGCCACCTCAATTTTTGGGATAAGCAAAATATGAGCCCCATTGAGATGTTCCGAGGCGCCACACTGTAATATGTGAATGCTATGGAAGGCATTCATGACTTCTATCTTAATCATGCTCCAACAACATTTATAAAAATTACTTGTGTATCCATCAGGGCCAGGGCCTTCCCTAAAGGCATGCTCATCACTGCCTGCTCCACTTTAAGCTCCGTGAAAGGTCGTTCAAGCTCCATTCCGGGCAGTTCCTGAAGTCCCATCAAGTTTAGTACATTCTAGTTGAAGGACATCTGACATTGTTCCTTAGAGCCCACCACACTCTCAAAGTATTTTGAATGATTTTCTCTTCCTCATCATGCTGGTCCCAAGTCAGCACACCATTTGGTCGCTTAAGTGATGGAAAATATTTCCTTCTTTTCCTATTATTCATACGCATGTGGAAAAAGCGAGTGCAAGCATCGCTGGCTTTTAGCCAAATTAACTCTTGAGGCCTGCGTGACATCCAATCTCAAAATTACTTCCTGGGAAATATGCACCTGAATCCTGGTGTTGATGAAGAGAGGCTTGCTCTAGGCTCTCAGCTCTTTAGCCGTTTCCAGGAGTTTTTTTGCGTAGGATAGTGTGCACTGAGCCAACCTGCGGCTTTTCCCAAGATCGTTGGACTACTTCACTGAAACCGTTGATTTTGGTCCATAAGTTCTCAAATCTGAAAGCAGCCCCCCTTTACAGTGCTTTGCTGGTGGTGCAGGAGGATTGAGCAGTGGTCTGAACCACCTGTGGATAGCGCGTTCAAAGCAAAATTTGGGAAGAGGACATCTCATTGGGCGTTGCAAAAGACCCTGTCCAATTTCACTAGGGTCGGACATTCTCGTTTGCTCGACCAGGTGAACTTTATATTTTGTAAAGGGATCTCCAAGAGTTCACGTTCATCCAATGCAGCTCTGAATTTTCCCATCAACCTTCTATTGAGGTTAAGGATATTTTTATCGCTGGCCTTGTATATGAGGTTGAAATCACCAGCGATAAGCCAAAGGGGTGGTAGTTGTTGGCTTGATCATCTACATCTCAACCAAGAAATCCTCCTTTCTTGCGTTATCTGTTGGGCCATAAACGGTTGTAATTGAGATGCAAAAAAAAAAAGAATTGAAGCCGAGATTGTGAAGTTATGGCTGACGACATCGGTTGTATCGATCATCTCCTTGGATGATCTGGAAACGTAGGAATGCTTGTGTGTTTTGAGGGTGTTTCTCCTTTAACTCAACCTTGAGTTTGCTTAAGGATGAACATGGTCTCTAGCGTTTAGCAGGCACTAAGAAACTATGAGGTATGTAGAGGCCGGATATTTGTTTTATCCATTATCTAAAAAAAAAGAAACTACGAGGTCTGAGCCTTGAAAGGCAACTAATTCCTTAGGTGTGGTCAAGTTTTGGTGTTTTTTTAATTCTTTATGGCTTAACTAGGTACCCGTGCATTGCTATAGGACAACTAAACTATTATACTAAAACACACGGATTACATAATAAGATAACAATACTGTGAAATTAAATACCGACATTTAATTCAAAGGGAAAAGTTCCTGAAATTAACATAGTCATGGAGAGCGCGGCGTCGCAGGCTCACCAACTCTACCTTTCCGTGCGTTGCAATGGGAATAAATAATGCCTTGATAATTTGAGCATGGTATTGTTAAAAAATCGATAATGCGAGCGTGATGATCGAAATGTCAGTATTACAAAATGATTTTAGGCAATTGATGGTTTGCAATCATCAAGATATGCATTTATAGTATTGTACATTTGTGCATACGCACATAAAAGTTCATATCACCGTAATAAGATTAATTGATTCCTCAACCTTTTAGAACTAACCATCTCTTAGAATTATCAGTTATGCGTGGGGATGGCATGCTGCACGTGGGATGCAGCCAGGAGCATGGAAACGCACGCAGGCAGACCGACGACCCAACATTGGATTGTCGCACCAAAACGGTGTCCACTTTTTAGTCTTTTTAGTTACGAGAGATTGAAGCTTGCAAGAATAAGAAACACTCAATTTGAGAAAGCAAACCATTCCGGTACCTCACATGAGCATAACTCCCAACCCAGTGTAGTATACTTTGATGGAAAGTTTGAATAAATTTCTACAACATTAAACTTATCAAACTTTGCAGGATAACCATTTAATGTTCTCTAAACTAATGGCCTAACTGCAGTCTCAGAACATTGACAACACAACAATAATATTCACATAGGTATAACTCATGCATCTGTCATCGGAAAACCGTTGCCGGCAATTAGTCCCCAATGATATCCCCAGCTTTGTAATTATGAGTTTTTGCAGGAAAAAATGTTTCCGTTGCCTAATAATTGAGAAACAGAAACATGGTGAAGATCCATCCAAAAATGAGCAGTTATGTTGGAGCAGTTCCGTTGGAAATGAACTGTTTTCATGCAGTTAGTACAGCCACAGACGAATGCTCCCAAAAAACAATATTGTAGTACTTTTTGGTAGACAACTTACATCCTGTTCTTTGGAGCAGAGAGAACAGATCACCTGTAGAATAGCTTTATTAAGTCCACGGTCTTGATTCATGTGATTTCAGTGATAAAAGGGAACAGTTACTGAAATAGTTATATAGAAAAACATGCATACTTTGTCCATGGCCACTCAGATATTTCTTTAACGAACGGAACGGATAATATGATTCCATGAATCTAAGTATTGAAACAAAGATGCATCAATCTAAGTAAAACAAAGGTGCATCAATCTAGCAACATTACTGAAGCCTTGAAGTGCATACAATTTAGCAAAATATTAGGAATATAATAAAACCATACAGTAGCATGAGAGGAGGCCGTGGCGCCATGCCAATTCAGTTTGTGATAGTCACATTGGAGGCATGAATATGCAAAAGGAACAAATCATGGCTGAGAGAAAAAAGTTGTACGGAACGATTTTGTAAATTTGAAAAATAAACTGAAAATGTGTTAATTGAGAAGATCTATCAGCAGCTGCCCAATTTGTACGAAAGGATGGAACTCATGGCTAGCAGCATGTTGTCCATGTCCAGGGCAGCAGTTTAATTCACTTAAAAAAAATCTAACATAACCCAAATATGCTATCAAATGCCGGTGCGTTTTAACGGGATGGACAGAGGGCTCGACTTGATAGGAGATTTTGATGGAAGCTATCACTATCACAATAGGTGATTATGAATGTTTAAATTTCCAACTCTGTTTACATCTCTGCCTGGTCCAATGAACTTGATTATAACAAAATTCCAATAAAATAGCAATGAGGGTTGTTTTTATTTCACATATTCGGATGTATGATAAAAAAAACTATGAATTTCATAATATGTTTTTATTCCAATGAGATAGCGTGAGAACCCTATAGTCAAAGAGCAAACTTTTCTCTCTGTACTTCTCATACAAGACATTTAGCCCTTTGTAATTAGAACTGGTTAGTCTCCGCTACAAAATAAGTAAAACCAATAAACCACAATGCACATATGCTTCAACTGTGAAATAAAATTAAACATAGCTCTAGCATCTATTTTATGAGGCATCTTCATTCAGTCTTACAATTATGACTTTAACAGGGGAAAAGATGTACAACAAAGCACAGGTTTGCTACACCGGAGTGACCTGTTTACAACATCAATAGTCTGCAGTACAGTAAGTAACAGAATATAAAATGTTAGGTTCACCTTCCTAAAAGGCCCACACAGAAGCCATTGGTTCTCAGTTATAGCTGAATCTATCTATATTGTATAGCAACTCAGATCCATTTTAGATGCATGCTCGAAAATCTTTTAGTAACTGTCCATTCTATATTGATAGTTGCTGTTTCAAAAAAAAATGGCACCAGTCTGCTTAGGGCCGACAGCCTCTTCGCCAGGTCCTGCTTCGCCCAGGCTTTCATCTGCTCAGCCTGGTCCAATACTCAGTGAGAATAGCTGAATGCTCCATCCAAAGAATTCGAACCAATGCAGTTCACAGAGAATGTTGTTCAGAGATTGATTGAAAGAAGAAAACTTGAAAAAGTTTGGAAATTGAATCGAATTGAATGGAACTGACCTCAGCCTGCCTCAGCTTGGTTCGAGATATTTCTTTACCAAGTTAGCAACAGCAGCGATTTGAAGTAGTATATGAAAATGAAACTGCCGAGCACTTGCATCGCGCCACATCCTCGTCCTCGGCCCCCGTCCTCAGCGTCCTCCTGCTCTTGCTGGCACGGTCGCGACTAGGGATTCCTGACAGTAGTCACCGCCGTGGTGAACGTGTGCGTCCATAGCCCAGGATTCCTGGGAGTAGTCACCGCCATGGTCCATAGCCCGAGATCACACAGAAACACCGTCACATCTGACGATGGAAGAACCAAAACAACTCAGATTCACAATAGCATGGATTGATTTGATTACCTGTACTTGCTGCTGCGCGTTGACGATGGCCTTGGACAGCGGCAGCACCCGCCCGGCCGCCTGAGCTGCTCTTGCAGCTGCTCTTTCCCCCGCTCGACGCCCTTGACCGCCCGCCTCGTGCCGCCGACGGCCTCCTCCGCGCGAGCACGCTAGAGGCCCCACCTAAAGACATCACAAAACCTGAGGATTTGTCCTCCTGTAACGAAGCATTGATTTTGGATCTACCAATAACATAGAAAATTAGAACTCGAATAAATTAATGGATGGAGATATCAACTGGATATATAGTGTGGTTTCTCTCTGTCATACCTGCTTTGTGGATCGATATAGCCCTGCTAGAGGAAGAAGCTTCATCATCACAAATCCAACGCCTAGGCCACAGTTCATGCATGTTGGGAGGCCACACCATCCTTCGTGGATCCACTGCCAGCATGCCAAAGAGCCACGCCGCCGCCACCAAGGTCACCATGGACCCACATTGGAATGTCGCACCAAAACGGTGTCCACTCTTTAGTCTTTTTAGTTGTGACAATGATGAGAGATTTTTTAGATTGGATCCCTGACTCTCATATCCGGTCCCCATATGAGAGGAAGGAGTTGTATGGGTCCTTTTTCTTCTCTATATAACACAGTAAAACTCATCTCTCCTACATTAAAAAAATCTCATTGTCCCATGCCAACAAAATGCCGCCTCTTGTGCCATCGGTAGGTAGGGTGGCAAAGCTACACAAGTCCTGCCCTAAGAACTCGGGTTGTTCTTCTGTCCACCGAAAAAAAAAACCCAAAAAAATTTGTTCTAATCTGAAAAGGCTTCTTGTTATTTCAATCTCAACGAAACAGAATCAGAATCGGGGGTGGGTGGGTGGGGGGTGGGGCGGTGGGGCAAAAGGGAAAAACAGAAGCGGACCAACTAAAACCGCGTATACGGGCATGAGTCGGATTATTTGTACGGTGCCCACATAACACGTTTGCTCGCCACACGTTTGCTCGCCGCACGATGAGCCCCCCCCCCCCCCCCCCCCCCCCCCCCCCCCCCCCCCCCGCCTTTGATTCGTACGCGTGCAACCGCATGCGCCGAGATCCCAGCACCTGCACTTTCCAAGAACCCTAGCTTCAGAACGGAAGAAGAAAGATGGGGAACCGCATGGGCAGAGCAGAGATGGAGAAGCACATGGCGCAAACCATGATCCAAATCGACAGGCGGATCCCCGACGGCCTCCGCGCCGCCTTCGGCATATCCCGCAGCAAGCTACCGCTTTTGTGGTTGCCCGGCCAACAGGACGAGGCAGCGAACTTCGCCGCGGTGCTGCTCGCGCCGCGCGACGACGACGGCGCCAGCGACCCCATGGACTGCTACGAGGCGGAGCCGGAGGGAGACCTGGGGATGGCGTTCGCGTCCTGCTACATAAAGGATCACGACGAGGACGCTCACTTCGGGCACGCCGAGGCCGGCGTCATTGGCGTGGCTGACGGCGTCGGCGGGTACCGCGGCAAGGACGTCGACGCGTCGGCGTTCTCCCGCGCGCTGATGCACAACGCCTTCGCGGAGGTGGCGATGACCGCCGTCCCCGGCACGCGCTTCTGCCCCCGCGCGCTGCTGGAGCGAGCGCACCAGATGACGGCCGCGGCGCACACGCCCGCCGCGTCCACGGCGGCCATCGTCTCCCTCGCCGGCCGGACCCTCAAGTGGGCGTACGTCGGCGACAGCGGGTTCGTGGTGATCCGCGACGGCAGGATCCTGCTTCGGTCGCGGCCGCAGCAGCACTACTTCAACTGCCCCTACCAGCTCAGCTCAAAGCAAGACAGCAGCAGGCTCGCCGACGCGGACGTCGGCGAGGTGGCGGCGAAGGAAGGCGACATTGTGATTCTCGGTACGGACGGGCTGTTTGACAACGTGTTTGACGACGAGATCGAGCGCATGGTGCGGATGGGCACAGCGTTGGGGTTCGCGCCCGAGAATATGGCGGAGGTCATAGCGGGCTTCGCTTGCGAGGCTGCGAGCTGCGCCGACAGAGACACGCCGTACAGCTCCTTGGGCCGGACACAGCCAGGGAACGCTTTCTTCACGGGCGGGAAGCCGGATGACATCACTGTGGTCGTCGCCTACGTTGTATCATGCCCTATCTGATTTCGAACATAGTCCATTGTGATTTTGTGCACGATCTTTACAACTCTTCATTCTTCAACCCCATGTATATGTACAAAGTTAGCTCTGTAAAAAGGTACAGCCTAGAGCCCTAGAGTCGGCTCCCACGGCGCAACTTGAATCGGCAGGCAGGAAGACGGCGAGGGCGGCAGCAAAGGCCTCCGGCGAACCATTCACAGATTCTAGAGTCTAGACGAAATATCCTCCGGACTAGGCACCCACGGCTACAAGGAATTGAATGGAGACAGTTTGTGTGCTGTGAATTTTGGACGTGGGCAGCAAGGGGCTGGCAATGGCGGACGTCACAGGCTTTTGTAGCCGTTCCGGCGAGTGTGAGGCCGAGGGCTGTGGCTTCGGTCGGCATCGAGGTGAAGGCAACGAGGCTGGCCTGTTTGATTCTGACTTGTGACCCTGGCGAAGGTGCCTGGGCCAGCCAGCTCCCCAGGCCGTTGATTTCGAGAGCCTGGCGGCCGGATCGAACGTGCCTGGGCAAACAGGAACGATGCGAGGCAGCAGGAGCGGCCAGCGCGAAGCGGCCGAATTTCTCTAACCTTGCAGTTGTTTGAAACTTGAAAGATGAAAAATAGTATAGTTAAATTAAGTTTCCTCATGTAACATGAAAATAACTATGCATTAAATTATAGTTTTTTATGAGTGTACGGTGTGCATGCATATAAGAGCAGGTTTAATAAGCTTGGCTTTAAGCCAAGCCATGTCATCTTGAGACTAGCTTAAGAGACTACTTATACACCCACTCTCAACGAAGAATTTCATTCTTTTGTTTCACAAATATTTAATCTCATGACTCATAGAGAGTTGGTTATCGTGCCGAGAAAGTTTGATCTCTATGAAATTCACTTCTTCTCTCTCTTTTTAAAATATTGCCACATCATCAAAAAGAGCTTACGTGGTAGTTTATTAAATATAAATGAAACTCTGATTAAACTATCACTAGCCTAAAAAATAATACCCCGTACAAAATTTTCAACTAGAGAACCAGGGTTGGTGGGTTCTCTGGATGGTAGTCCGTGAACCCACAAAACAGTTGTGCGCTAGTTGTGCAAGGCCTTTGTAAATGTTTTCTCTATACATATCAATCAAAGCTGAGCAATCCGGATCTTTCGATTTTTTGGGGTTTTCATTCTCCAGCTGTGTTTCTTTAGCGCAAACAAAGTTTATATTCCCTCTATTCTAAATTATAAGACATTTTGACCTTTTTAGATAGATACACATTATTTTTGCTATATATCTAGACATAGTTTATACCTAAATACATAGCAAAAGTAATATATCTTAAAAAGTCAAAACATCTTATAATTTAGGACGGAGGGAGTAGTTTTTTTTGGAAAACATAATCTCTTGGCTTTATATTAAAGGATAGCAATGGGACGATGAAGACTGAATTGGTGGAAGGATAAATGCAAGCATGCGCTAGGGATGATAAATGCATGGACATTATTAATGCATGGACAAGTTATTTTAGTTTTGTTCCAAGTCAAACTTCTATAGTTTTTACTAGATTTATAGAAAATACACCAATACTGACAAACAACAAACTAGTTTTTTTATTAAATCCACCATAAAATTTGTCTTGGTAGTATATTTATTTGGTATTATAGATACTCAAGTATTGTTCTTATAATTCTAGTTAACGCTAGAAAATTTTCACTTAACAAGACTAAAAACAGCATGCATTTTGTGCCGGAGGAGTGGATGATTTTGGCTATTTCCCTCAAATTCAATTAGTTTACTAAGACATGCCATAAATCAGGTCTCAATCCCCATACTTAGGGTATGTTTAGAATAAGACCGTGTAAGTTTCTTGGAAAAATCAGGTTGTTGGGAGGGGCTAAAACAACCCATTATTGGCTGACAGTTCCCAGTAGTTTTTTTATTCTCGTTACAAGATGAAAGGTCACTTGCAAAGTTGCAAGCCCACATGCAAAATATTGATATTTGGACTACTACTGGTCCTCCAGCGACGTGATGTAAGCTTTATAGTTTTGTTATCCAGTGTCACCGCTCTCGATTCCATCGATGAATAGGTCGAGGTTGCTCTTGGCAATACTCCGCGCCGCGCCTGCCATGACTATCTCCTTCATCATATTCACTTTCTCTTGCAAACGCCTACCCTCCTCGCCCTCCATGACCCTCTCAATACAACCCTTCACGCAATTCCGGTCAGTGTTGGCCATCGCGATCCCAGCCTCCCACATCTCGACGATGTAGGCACAGTTGATGAACTGGTCCCCGGAGATAGGGTAGCAAATCATGCGGACTCGGTGCCTCACGGCTTCCAGCGTCGAGTTCCAGCCGCAGTGCGTGATGTAGCACCCCACAGCGTGGTGACTGAGAACCTCCTCCTGCGGCGCCCACGGGACTACCTTGCCGGCGGTGCCGCCGCCGGCGACGGTCTCCACGACGAACCCGTCGGGGAGGCCGGCTCGCCACGACGGGTGGTTCTTCAGAACCCAGAGGAACGGCCGGCCGGCGGCCTGCAAACCGAGCGCGAACTCGGCTATCTTGTCCGGCCCGATCGGCGCGACCCAGCTCCCGAACGAAACGTAGACCACCGACCCGGGACTCTGCCGGTCCAACCAGTCCATGCAGGTGGAGTCTGCCTGCCACATGGTGCAGGCCGCTGCTGCAGTGCTGTTGCTGTTGCTGTTGCTGTTGCTGTTGAAGAGTGGCCCGACGCGGAGGATGCGCTGGCCCGGCGGCGGGTCGTACCGGTCGGAGTCGCTGCTGGCGCCTTCGCCGGGGAAGGAGTTGACGAGGATGGTGGGGAGGCGCCTCGCGCGGTCCACGGTTCGCTTCCAGAATGCGAACCTTGATTGTTGGGATGCCGCGCCACCGACAAGCCATGGCAGATCTTTGGTACTCAGTTGTAACTTCGAGGGCAGTATCGGGTCTCCAATCTTTTGATGTTTGTTGACTTGATCTTCGTCGTCTCCGTTCGTCGATGATGGTGGCAGTGGCGCACCTTCATGTCAGTAATTGTATATCTTTCAGCACGTACGCAACGAAATGCTTGGAACATTGGAACCTGCAGTACATAACTAGGCAGGGATAGTGGCTGGCATACCGGATCCGGAGATGAAGTCCTTGCTGATGAGCTCCGGAATGGCCGCCACGATGCGGTAGCTCGCGAACATCACCGGCCAGAACCCCACGGCGGGCACGCCGCACCGCGCGGCCACGGGGACTGCCCACGACGCCAGGACGTCCACGACGAGGCAGGAGCAGGGCACGCCTGCTTTCACGAGCATTCGCTCCAGGTGGGCCGGCATGTGGTGCTCCATGGCGTGCACGATGGTGGCGAAGCCCGGGGGTTCGTCGTCTCCGCCGTCGTCCGGGACTCCGCTCGGGATGGGCACGAGGGCCAACTCGGCGCTGCAGGCATCGCCGGTCTCGGTCTGTCCCATGCGGCGGTGGACGAAGTCAGGCACCGCTACAGTGGCCGCGATGCCGCCGCGGTCCGCGAGGGCGCGCGCCAGGTGGAGCATCGGAGTGATGTGGCCCTGCGCCGGGAATGGCACGAACACGATGGCGCGCTGCGCCTGCGTGGATTCGGCGCCCATGCCGGCGTTTGCTGGCCTGAACTATGGGGTGCGTGTTCGTGGATCGGTGTAGTCAGCACGGGGGACCGGTTATTTGGTTTCCCAACGCTGTGTGGGCTACTGGATTTATAGGTAGTAGCTGGTTAGCAGATATGGTACACTGTCCTTTTTCATAGATTTGGTAGTCAAATGAGTTGTTAGGCGAGTCTTAATGGGAGTTTCATGTCTAGTTTTCAACACATCTATATTTTTAAAAACAGTGTAGAAGAGTTTCATCTCTCCCATTAAACTTTTATCTCTCTTCATCAATACGGTGCCACATCAGCATATTTAATGTCCATAAAACTCTAATAAAACCACATTAAATTGGCCTTAGGCTGTATGGTCGTATGGATCCATTACCACCTAATTCTCCAATAGTTTTTTAGCTCATTCTATAGATTCTCACTTAGAGTTATTCTAATAAAAACCGCTCTCATATCTCACTACCCTCCAACAATTACTCTATTTCTTGTTCAGCGCTTTGGGGAGTCTGCTCCATTGTCTATCTTTGGTGAACAAGAAAACAAGAACAATGGATAAAGGGTATTTAAAGATATAATTGAAGAAATTGTTGGAGAGGGATTTTTTTATCATAATCTCTATTTCTATCACTACATAATGATATAGAGAGACTCTTGAAGTTGTTCTAATAGCTCACAACTACTAAGGATCAGTTTGAATTGAATTTCATTCTTATGTGGTAATTCTAGAAAGTGATGTAGAATTTGGATTCTATATTAAAAAAACAAGAGGTATTTGGATGTCATTCTCATATTGATTATTGTTTTCGCATAGTGAAAATCACAAAATAATAAGGTTTGGATAGATAGTTAAATTCTAAAATCTAGTTTTAGAATGTTTAGATCTCATTCTCGTTTTCCTTTGGAGATCTAAATAAGGCCTCAAATTAGATAATAGCTAACCGTTGGTTGGGAAATATTTTAATACCACCAGCTAAATGCAAATGATAATTGTCAAATTTAGGAGATATTATCTGAAAAAAGAAAGGTTTTTAGAAATATATTTGTTTTAAAATGGAGGGAGTAACTAATGGTTAGTTTAGTTGGTGGGACCGTGGGAGAGTATTTTGATCAACTCACCATCAATTAGCTACTGTTAGCTAGGTTTGCCTATGGAATGAGATAGTTTTAGCTAGATGCCAAGCTAACGGTTAGCTAGTCTATTAGCTTGATCTACTTTGGTCCATATACTAAATTTACTCCATCTGCCGCTGAATAAATCAATCCCTAGAGTTGTCTTAAATCAAAAAAAATTATATTTCACCGAATTTATAGAAAAGAGTACAAACATTTGTGCCACTAAATGAGAACATTACAAAAATATATTCTATGGTACATCTAATGATACTAATTTGATGTCATAAATTTTAGTGTTCTTTTCTATACATTTAGTTAAAATTAAAAAAATTGATTGAAGATTAGAACTTAATTTATTCATGGACGGAGGGAGTATTAGATGGTCGGTTCAAAAGACCTTCAGCTTTTTTTTTTTGACCTTCAGCTAACCTAGCTGGCTAGATCAAACAGGGTCTTTGATTTCAAATAGGCCCTTTGATGCCTTTCCCCTGTTCGGTAGACGGTCGGTATCCCTCTGTCTCCGTTGACTGTCGATGTGTTCTGTCATTTTTTACTAGCACAGGTACTGACGAGGACTGACTGCTAATGATTCGTGCCTCTATGTCACCATGTGCATTGTACCAAAAAACGTTGCGTCACCAACTTCGGAATTGTGAGGCCGCAGTGTCGACCAGAGCAGGTTTGCGATCGAGATTGGAGTTGTGCTGAACTTTGTGGCGAAGCCAAAAACACGTCGTTATTTATTTGTTTCAATTTTAATTTCAAACAAACTTCAGTTGGGAGGACGTCAATATATAGAACTTCTTCCAGCTCGTAGCTTGAATGAATGCTCGGATGTTCGTCATGTTCTTCCACATAGTAATCTGTTTCGTCAACACCAAAATCACATCTTTGGATTCCACGCGATTCTTTAATCAGGGTACGGAGTATTCGTTCGGAAATCTAAAATTTAATGAGGGTTTTCTTTAATCAGGGTACGCAGTATTCTTTAGTCATGGTCAAATCAAAATAAGAAGGCAGATTAATCATCACAACTTTTCCTCACGTGCACATCTAAACGGTTGGCATCTAAGGTAGTATATATACGTGGCCCAGCCCCCAAAGTTCTCCCGCGGCGATAGACCCGTATCGTGGAAAAGTGGCGAAATGCCGATCCCCTTTCTCCGCCACTCCAATCCCTAAATCCCTGACTTTATCCGCCTCGATCCTCCTCCCAATCCTGCTCCTGCTCGATTCAATCGTCGATCGGCTCCTACTCCCCCTGAGTTTGGACTCGTTCGTCGATTCCTCCGCTCTGTTGTGAGGTAGAGGCGTTCTACCGAGGCCCCCTTTTCCCCTGCTCAATTCACAAATCCCCACTCAAATCTGTAATGCCATTCAACCTGCGTCTTCTCCACTCACTGATCGTCGCCTTCACCCAGTGATTCCAGTCTTGTTCATCCGTTCATCGGCTGGGTTGTCTCCTGCCTGCCCCGGATCCCCCTTGATCGCCCCCTGCACGGCGTGCTGCAGTCCTTGGCTAGAACTCCGACCACCGATCTGACTAGGACGGTTGCCGACTTCGTCACTGACAACCGTGCAGCTCAAGCTCAAGACTCACAGCATAAGGGACTGCAGACTATGCCTGCTACTGTGCCTCTCCAAGACCACCCAGACGCTGATACACAGGCTCTGGCGCCAGCCTCCAAGACGCCACGGGGGCCATGAGCATGCTCGCATGGAACTGCCGAGGCTCAGGTGGGAGCCTTCGCAGTTCTAAGATGACACACCTAGCCCGCCTAATCAGCTCGACTAATGCGCAGGTATGCTTCATTTCTGAAACTAGAAACTCTTCCATCAAACGAACTACGCTTATAAATCGTTTCAATTCCTTTGATGCATTTGTAGTTCCATCTCTAGGTCAATCTGGTGGCCTTTGTCTTATCTGGAATAATGAAGTTAATCTTACAGTAGTAGATCATTCCCCAAACTATATATTTGCCTTGTGTAATAATAATCTAAGTTCCAAATAGTTTGCTTTAGTGTGTATCTATGGTGATCCCCATCACCGAACTACCAATGCTATTTGGGCCAAGGTACTAGATTTTGTTGTTGCTAACACCACCTTGCCGACCTTATGCATGGGAGACATGAATGATATTATGCATCATAGTGAAAAATCAAGTCATGGTAGACTTGATCTTAGGCGTATTAATGTTTTTTGTGATCATGTGAAACAGTATGGATTGATCGACTTGGGGCACAGTGGGCCGGCATATACGTGGTGCAACAACAGATTCACTTCCACCCCGACCTTCCAGCGTTTAGACTGATCTTTAGCAAATGCTGAATGGTGCTTAGCATTTCCAGGAACGACAGTCTCCCATCTTCCTATGATGCGCAGCGACCATGCCCCCATTCTTGCGATGCTCAACTCTAATCATAACCGTACTAATAAACCTTTTCGTTTTCAGAATTGGTGGATCATGGAGCAGGATTTCCAAGCAGTGGCACAACAGAGCTGGTTCCGGTCCGCCTCACGCTCATTTGCAGACAAGACACGCTACCTTGCGGTAGATCTTCGCAAATGGCGAAAGAAGAAGCCTAGATTAAAAGATCAGCTTGAAGCAGTGGAGAACCAGCTCCTGCAACAACAACTAAAACCACTGCAACAACAGGACTTTGATTTGCAG
The DNA here is from genome assembly GCA_038087645.1 of Saccharum hybrid cultivar R570. Lineage (NCBI taxonomy): Eukaryota > Viridiplantae > Streptophyta > Magnoliopsida > Poales > Poaceae > Saccharum > Saccharum hybrid cultivar. Next base: position 9,528,473 of record JAQSUU010000198.1, read on the forward strand.
AAGCATCTCACCCAGCAACACCAACATCTACTACTCAAGGATGAGGAGCTTCATCTTCAGAGAGCAAAGAAAAATTGGGCAACAAAGGGAGATAGAAATACCTCTTTCTTTCATTATGCTATTATTAAAAGAAATAGGAAAAATACAATAACCTTTTTGCAAAATCACGATGGCACCCATGCAACCACCACTGATCAGATAGCCCAAATTTTGAATACCTATTTTAAACACATCTTTGCATCCAAGGATACTCCGAATAGCATTACAAATGCATAGACTAATACTCACTCTGCTCCAATCTCTAATTCGTTGCAGGAAGGCCCAAATCTCCAATCTGACAGCCCTACAGCTCACACTGCCGATGATCAACAGGCTACAGCCAACTTGGACATCCACCAATTGCAGTTTACAAACTCCATCCCAGATGTACAGGAGCTACATACAATCATCAAGAACATGAGAACCAATGCCTCCCCAGGACCTGATGGTCTTAATGCAGGGTTCTTCAAGGTAGCTTGGCCATGGATATCACAGGATATCAAGCAGTTGGTAACCAATTTCTACTCGACAGCAACTCTGCAGCATCAACTAAATCATACTTTCATTACCCTCATTCCTAAAAAATTGCAACCTGTAGTTCCTCAAGACTACAGGCCTATTAGCTTATCCAATGTTATTTATAAATTAATTGCTAAAACTCTTGCTGATAGATTAAAACCGCACTTGCCTAATTACATTGATCATTCACAGGCTGCTTTCATACAGAATAGACACATCTTTTCTAACATTGTGATCACACAGGAAATTGTTCATTCATTCTCTCTTAAATCTTCGAAACACCATGCTTTTCTGATCAAGTTGGATCTTGCCAAAGCTTTTGATCGGCTTGAGTGGAATTTCATCACTACAGTGTTGCAACGCCTTGGTCTTCAATACAGTTTCATTAGGCTTATTACTGCTTGCATCTCCACTACCTCTTTCTCTGTTCTAGTTAATGGTGAGCCGGCTGAGCCCTTCTCTCCCACTCGTGGTATCAGACAAGGGTGCCCGCTTTCTCCATACCTTTTTGTGTTAGCGATTAATGAACTATCTCTAAGACTAAATCAGGAAATGCAGGCCTCTAACATTTCAGGTATCTCTCTGGGTCCTGGATGCCCTTCCATTCACTCTCTACTCTTTGCAGATGACCTCATTCTTTGCGGGACAGCTACAGCTTAGGAAGCCAACAATATCTATCAGATACTTCAAAATTTTTGCAGCCAATCAGGTCAAACACCGAACCTCCAAAAGTCCTCCATTCTTTTCAGAAAGAATGTGCTCAACTCTGTTAAAACTAATATTAAGCAATTTTTCCCAGTTTATGATCTTTTACCTAATACCATTCATCTTGGGCACCCAATCATCTTTAACCATAATGACAGGAATAAAGCTTAGGACTTTATCCTTCGTAAGTTTAGGGCTAAACTTACTACTGTTAAAGAAGCTTAACCATGCAGGTAGACTTACTTATATCAAATATATCTTAGCCTCTATTCCTGTGTACTACATGTCTACTGTGCTTTTTTCCAAGTCCTTTGTAGGCAAGATTACAACCATCATAAGTTTTGGTGGGCTGGAGTGCAGGAGGACAACCCTACTTCTCCTATTGTTTATAGATCATGGGAAGACTTATGCCAACCCACTGACAATGGGGGCTTAGGAATCAGAGATCTCCACACTGTTAACAAAAGCTTGATTATTCAGGCTGCTTGGAATGTAGCCACACAAAAGAACTCAATGCTATCTACCATTTAAAAGCCAAATAATATCCTACCTCTTCTTTCTGGACAGTAAATAACAATACTACTAAGTTGGTTTTCTGGTCCTCTATTCTACAGGCTAAAAAGATCTCATCAACAATGGGGGCTTAGAAATCAGAGATCTCCACACTGTAGCTCGACACTGTATCAACGGGTTGGGACGAGTCAAATTTGGTTTACTGTAGCTCAGGTACTGTTCATGGTTACCGTAGCCTCGTGAAACGCAGGTGGGACCACTCCTCGGTAGAGTGGGCCTGGGCCGTTGTAAGGTCCTAGATGGCTAGGGGGGGTGAATAGCCTATAAAAAAATCTACAAAAGACACTAAGCAAACTTGTTAGAATAACAAACGGCGTAAAGCGAGTTTTGCTTAGCCAAAGGTTGTGATGCAAGCCTCCTATCCACAAGTCTAGTAGATTATGATCTCTAGTTCACACAAGTGCTATGTCACTAATTTTACACTAGAGAGCAAGCTAACAACACTACTAGCTAAGCTACCACTAGAGCTACACAAGATAAACTAGTAAAGTAAATGCAAGAGAGAGGATTGTGATTCTTATACCGACGGTGGAGTGAAGATGTTGCCAATCACCAAGATGATATACAATCAATCAATATTGACAACAACACAATATGGAGACCAATCACCGGGGGACAAGAGACACAATTTTTTTGTTCACCCGGTGTTCACTTGTGCACTGACAAGCTACGTCACCGGTTGTGTCGACCAACACTTAGATGGTTTCCCGGTGTGACCCTCAAGTCACTTGCCCCTCAAGGCACGCCCCGCAAGGCACCGCAAGACACCACTCTCAAGTGAGGTAACTCAATGACACGTGCAATCCACTAGAGTTGCTTTTGGCGTCCCGCCGAGGAAAGCACAAGAACCTCTCACAATCAACCGGAGGTGGCTAAGAACAATCACCTTCTTTTGCCAACGCCTCCAACAATCTCCAAGCCGGCTAGGAACGGTACTCTCCAAGAGTAACAAGAAATCCACCGGCTAAACCACCAATAAGTGCCACTAGATGCCCTCAAGCTATGCAATGCACTTTGGGATCACTCAATCTCACTTTTGATTTGCAATCAAGCAAGAGAGATGAGTGGGAGGAGATGCTTTTGCTCAAAGGATGCACAAGAATGTTAGAAATGCCAAGAGACCTCCCCAAGGGCCGGCCAACGAGTATTTATAAGCATCCCATACAAATAGAGCCGTTGCTACTCCACTGAGCGTTTTTCGTGAGCGACCGGACGCGCCGGTCGAAACTAACCGGACGCGCTGCCCCGCGTCCGGTCACCCTGTGCCATCCACGTGTCCACCCAGATTCAACTGCGGCTGCCAGAACTCCAACGGTCACTGCGCGCCAACGGTCAAACGCGACGACCGGACGCGCCACTCAAACGACCGGACGCGCCGATCGCACAGCGCCGCGCGCCCGCGACACATCGACCGGACGCGCTCCACACAACGACCGGACACGACAGAGCCAGCGTCCAGTCGGACTCCAGTAAGCACCCTTCGCGACCGGACGCGTCCGATCATGTGTGACCGGACGCGCCCCGCGTCCGCTCAGCCCTTCGCCACGCACTGTTCCTCTGGGTGCCTGACCGGACGCTCCGGTCCCGCGAGAGACCGGACGCGCCGGTTGCAAACCCTAGCCCGCGCGCCTGACTGCTGCGCTGTACTGACCGGACGCGCCGGTTGCAAACCCTAGCCCGCGTGATGTAACACCCCTGGTGTTACTAACTTACTTAGCATACGATCAAGGTCTAAAAGAAATTAACAAAACAAATTCCGCGGGTTTTAAAATTTCAACGCGCATAAAATGATAAGCGAATTTCTATAACAAGAATAAAATACGACGTGTATATAGTACTTAAATAAAACTTGAAGTGCAAATTATGTAGATAATGATATGCTTGTTGGTGGAAGCGAATTAGGGTTAGACCTTTTGAAATTTATGACGAGTGATCTTGGTTTCTATTGTAAGTTGAACTCAATCCTTTCTCCTAAGATTTGAGAGGTAGTGGCACTGCCATTTTGACATTCAAATTGCAACAAAAATGCTTAAGTATTAACTTCATGTTTTTCCACTATTGCTTGCTTCTAAGTATGCACTTGACCATGGTAGGAGTGGTAGTTGAGTTGGAGGCCGCGATGCTCTCCTAAAAATTGTCCAATGTTCGCTAGAACGCAATACGAACCATGTGTGTCACTCTGTTCGTGAACCGGCACGTCAGCGGCGAACCCATTTTGGCATCACTCCATCTCCCTCTCTGGTTGTTCTTTTGTCATGCCATTTGTTTCTTTAGGAAGCTGTTAGGGCCATCTTGAGGGCAGAGAAGTTGGTTGAGCCTCAACCGAGCTAGGTTCGAAGTTAAGAATGCTTCAAAATTCGTGCGCGCCATGGTTCCAGCTGGTTGGTTCCGGGGGCGCGGTCACCGCGAGCGCGCGTGCACTGCTGGCATCGACTTAAGCCGTGGAGGCCGATTGCCGCTGGCCAACTCGCGCGCCTGGGTGGCACCACGCCGCGCCTCGGCCTGACGTTGGTCGACCCCGGCCGGCTGCGGGTCGGCTCCCGCTGTCCCGTGCACGCCACGCTCAGGTTTGGACTCGGTAAGTCAAGCATTGTGGGCACGCTATCAGAGCTCGGGACCTTGTCATTCCGTCCAAGACGTTCACGTCAATCTCGGCGCCTGGCCATCTGCACGCACATGGACGCGTTTCCCTTGGTCCTTGCCAGTCTCGACCGCGCCAGAAGACCCAGACCGCCATTGGTCGTGACACCGTCAAGCACGGCCGTCGCCCTTATCGGTTCCGTCCAATTCTTGGTGTCTCGGTCAAATTGCTCGTCCTAGTTGGGGGGTGCGAGCTATATCTAGCTGCCTAGCCCACATCGAGCGCTATTAGTGCACCGCAGTCGATGAATTTTAGAATTTCGCCGCCACCGGTCTGCTCACCACCGGGACAGAGCGTTGGGGGAGGTAAGCTTCCACGATCATCCTTAGTTCGATTGATCGCACTCTTGGACTGCCCTTGACCTTCCAGTGATGATGCTCGCCATAGTTTGGTCAAAGACATGGCCGGTGGTGGTGTGGCGCGCGGTTACCGGCTCGGTGCCCCGCCGTCCCGTTCACCGCGCCCGTAGCCAGCACCACACGGGACCTCCCCGTCCGCACCAGCCCTTCGGATGTATGCGAGGTATGCCACTGGTGCTCGCGCACCACTTCTTTACCTTCCCAGCTCTCCGAGCTCGCCGGAACGGCCTCGCCACCGTGGTGAATGGCCGCTCGCCGCTACAGCTCGCGTGCATGCGTAGCTCAGTCCCCTGTGTTCACCTAGCGTCACCGTTTGGGTCGTAGGTGGGGGTCGACCGTCTAGCAGGGGCTTAGTGGGCCCCAGATGGCCGGCGGGACCGTCCGATGCCGGCCGGAGCCGCGCCGGCGGGCACGGGGGCGTCGGGGACCGGCTCAGGGAGAAGAAAAGATTTTTGGGGGTGCTTCGTGCATAAAGTGTCTCTGGTGCAATAGGGACCTGAGGCTCCGCGTAATAGCCCTTTGTTTCAGGGGCTCTTCTGCAAAAAGAGCAACCTCGCGCGCGCTGTGGGCCAGTTGGGCCGGCCTGCTGTCGCCTGACCCGTCCCGCGTGGGCCGCATCCGGGTGCTAGGCCAAATAGTGGGCGCCGGCCCGTTGCTTTAAAAGTATATCTTTTAATTGTTTTTCCTTTTTCTTTGTTGCTAGGAACTTGTAAAATTAATATCTAAATATATAGAAGTCCAAAAATGGTAAAACCAATTTTGTTAGTTTCCTAAAATCATGATCTAGATAAAGGTGCAATTGGTTCATGTAGCTTTCTACTATTTTTAGGCTTGCTCTAATTAATTCGAGGTGTTTAATATTATCGAACATGAACTTGTAAGAATTGTTATGAATAATCAGTGATAGTATTAACGCTGAAAATTTTATAGTAAGCTAACCATATTATTAGTTGTCCACTGTAATTTTTGTGGCTCCAAAATAATTAGTTTGCTAGGATAATTAATAAGCCCTAGTTTAAATATCTATTCGATCGATATAAGCAACACCTTGGGTTGTTGGGAAATAATATCTTAGTCGACAACGGGGATGCAAAGCCTAGTGAGTTAGTGGGTGGCTAGCTCGTTAGCTTGCGAGACGTAGTCATACGACGAGAGTTGCGATTGCTGTCTTTTAATTACGTCTCAACGTTGCATCCACGTATATCACAATAGGAATAATGGTGGATCGCGAAGTCTTCTGGAGTAGCAGAAAGGGTGGTGCCTTGATGATCGTGGCGCCATGGTGGAATGCTAACTCTTGGTTAAATCTCACCCAGGCAAGCCCCGGTGCATAACCTTTATTATGCTGCATTTTATTTATGTTTTTGAATTAAGTTTTAAGGAGTTGAATGAAACCCACTTGCATATATATATCCTGATTCCATGAGTTCTACTAGTATGTCAAGATCGTGTAGATTGCTATGCTACAGGACTCCGGTAGAAGTCGAGTGATTGCCTGTCACTCGCGAGAGATAGGAAATATATTATTGTTACTATTATTATGTTACTATCACATGGATTATATATGGATAATAATTGGAGACCGGGCGAGACTGTACTTGGAATTGGATATGGACTTGGTTGGGCAATCCGAGCGAGGCTCTGGTTGCATTTGTCCCACCTGTGTCGATTAAGGACCGTTCGTTGCACTGGATCCCCAGTCAAGTCACAGATTTATTATCCCGAGCATATACTAGTGGATGGGGGCTAGGAAGACTTGTTACTCTCTTGTCATGGGCTCTGGCTCTTTCCGGACCGACTAATTGGAGGCGGGGATAGGTGGAGGTCTAAGCACCACTTTGAGGCCGAGCCTCAAGGGTGGGGGCTTGGAGTCCAAGTTGGACGGGGACCTGGAAACCTATGACAGGAGTGGAACAGGTTGGTCTCACTCGTGCCTGGGGTGCGAGCGAGGCGTGTGTTTTTCGGGGTACCCAGCTGGGCACATTGATTCGCGAATCGCCGTTTCTACGTGACGGTACGACTTGACTACACTCTGGCACCGTAGTAAGAAATTGAAGATGAAAGATGGAAAAATGATTCTGATGACTCCACCTTTGCTTGAAAGTAGAACATGTGCTTACCTAGAATGGTTGGTTAATGAACTACTGATGACTGCTAATAAAAAATTAAATATAAGGATGCACCTTTAGTAATGCTTCCTGCAGATGCAATAACCCACAAGTCAGATAGCCTTGCATATCCTTGGAGTCTTTTCTTTTCCTTCTGACGGATAAGTCTTGCGGAGTACAATTAAGTACTCAGGGTTTGTTCTACCCTGTTGCAGGTGACAGGTGTTCTTGCAGATGATATTTGTGTTGGAAACCTCCTGGTTGGCTCAGTGAGGATTTCCTTTACGTTGCGGATGTAGAGTTGATGTATAGCTCTCACCAAAAATGTTTTACAAGGGAAAGATTTATCACATGTTATCATTTCTTTTATATAAATGTTCATCATAATAATATTTTATATTCCGCTGTTATAATCAATTAATGACTCTGATGTTGTACTAAAAGTGACGTAAGAAATGGAAAAGTGATTATAAGCTTTATCTCTCATTTATGATCCTGAGGTAAAATGTGGACTTTCGAGTTCTCCCGTTGGGTGTGCTCGACGGAATCGCAGAGTTTAGTGCTCTCTCCGGGGTACTTAGTGTCTAATGGAAGACAAGTACTCTTGGGATGACATTAAATTAGGCGGTTCTGCCACACGTGCCTGACTGATGCGCTGTACTGACCGGACGCGTCCGGTGCAGCGTCCGGTCACCTCTGTGACTTCCGTTCGCCTCCGTTTCTTTTCCGACTTCCGGCATAGTGGAAAATAGGCATTTCATTTTCCCGAAATCGCCTGAATCCCTCTCTACCCGCAAACCACAGCGCGACCAACGCCACCTTCGCAAATGTGCCAACACCATCAAGTGTACATCTCCATATGCTTGTGTGTTAGCTTTTTCTCAATCATTTTCAAAGGCTTTCCAGTTAGCTCACTAGGCCCTACATGCAATGCACTTCATGAATTCACCTAGTGGCACCCGTGCATCGAATAACCGATAAAACTTCCCCTCTTAATAGTTCGGCTATCGACCCTAAACTACTCACACTCTCTATGGTGTCTTGAGTGTAAAACAAAATGGCCCTATGGTTATACCTTTGCCTTGAGTCCATTTTGTTTCTCCAAATGATATGATCCACTTCATATCATCACATGACCGTCTCGATCCATCGACCTTGACTTCACTTGCTCTTCACCGTTGCATCGGTCCATCGACGCCAAGTCTTGCTCAAGCTTCACCATTGCATGGTCCTTCGCTTCGAAGCCTCGACTTGCCCTTCACCTTCACAACCGGTCCATCGAGCCAAGCCTCATCTTGGTCTTCACCATTTTGGTCATATGAGTCAATGTCATGTCTCATATTCAATGACCACCTTTATCTAAATCATCCACTTAGATACAAAGGTTAGTCCTAGGTTTCATCAATTAGCCAAAACCAAACTAGGGACTTTCAGCCGTGTATGCCGGGATACATCTGGGCGAATCACTAGGCGTAGACGAGTATGCGGTCGGTCAGGGAGGGTGTAGCTCCCGTCCCGCCCCCGTCCTCGTCCTCCTCCTCGTTCGCCTCCTGGACCGGCGTCTCCTCCTCCTCGCCCGCCTCCTGCTGCACCTGCTTCTTCTCCTCCTGCTGCTGCTGCTGCCGGACCGCGGGCGTGGTCCTCCTGTTCCTCCTGGTCATGGTCCTCGTCCTCCTCCGCCTCGTCGAAGACGTCTCCTGCTCCTCCTCGCATGTGGAGATGTCTGGGTTTCAAGCATCTTGCATCACCGCTTGTTCGAAACCTTCTCAAATTTTTATCACAGCCTCCACATGCGATGTCACGGCATCTCGACAAGTTTTGTGAATTTCGGACTTCGTTTGCATTTTATATAATTTTAAATCAAATCGCACGCAAGTTGGTGGCCATGTTTCGTGGACAAGATGTTTGAATTTCCGCGTCAGTCCCTGGATACGGCCTCACAATACACTCAACAACATGAATATCATTTTTTTAATCACTAGATTTCATTATTTGATGCACGTCCAGTTCAAATTTGCATTTTCTGAAAGAATTCAATGAAATGAAATAAATTTAAAATATATATAAAAAAGAAATAAAAGTGCACTAATTTTGAACATGTAGTTGCAGGTACCGTAGGAGGCATACAAAAAAATTTGGGTGAAAAAAGAAAAAAATAAAATTCTTTGCCGAGTGTTGAGCCTGACACTCGGCAAAAAAGGTATTTACCGAGTGCTAGCCCCAAGAAACTCGACAAAGAAAATGCCAAAAAAAATCTTTGCCGAGTGTCTAATGGTTGGCACTCGGCAAAGAGTGACCGTCGTCTCCTACGTCCATCTTTGCCGAGTGCCGGAATTTGCCGAGTGCCTGGCACTCAGCAAAGATGAGATTTGTCGAGTGCCTTTCTTTGCCGAGTGTCTGGCACTCGGCAAATGACACCTTTGTTGAGTGTTTTTTTTGCCGAGTGTCCGATATTTGGCACTCGGCAAAGAAAATTGCACTAAGCAAAGCCGCTGTGTCCGGTAGTGACGCCCGCCACAATTAATATTTACGTAGTAGTCGATTACAGTTTAAACAATACAATAGTTTTCAAAACTATAATGTTTGTTGCATCTAAACACTTCCTGGTGCTTCGAAACCAAAGTATTTTTAAAAAGTATGATATTTTTCTAGAGCTCTAAAAGTAGTTTATATCTAACAGGACCTAGCTAAGACACGTAGATGTGCAATGTAAGGGAGAAAACTATAAATATGGATGAAAAATATATAGGGTAACTGACAAATCTATCAAAACCTGATAGAGAAGTATCTATATGAGTACTGTGTTAGAAAAGGAATAGAGAAAGCGCACACAAACATAAACAATTTTGAATAGTTGTTGGTACTAAATCTATCCACGAACTTGTACTATATTGCTCTAGCTTTATAAGCTCTAGCTCATGCATGAGCACATGTTAATGGACTGGGTTGCGCTAATAAATGATCATTTCTCATGATTCCGTCAACAAAAGAGTCGAGGTTTCCGTTTGCTGCACATCTGGCCTCACCCATCATGACTCTTTTCCTCAACTCATCCACCTTCTCCTGCATGCGCCTTCCCTCTTCTCCATCCATGATCCTCACGACACAGTCTTCCACGACACTCCTCTTGGTGCTACAAAGCCTGATCCCCGTCTCCCACACCTTGACGATGTAAGCACAGTTGATGAACTGGTCACCGGACACCGGGTAACACAGCAGGCGCACCCCATGCTGTATGGCCTCCAGCGTGGAGTTCCACCCGCAGTGCATGAGGTAGCACCCGACGGCCCTGTGCCGGAGGACGTCTTCCTGCGGTGCCCAAGCGACGATCTTGCCACGGCCGGCGACCGCCTCCGCGTACTGGCTGGGGAGGCCTTCTCGCCACGACGGCTCGTCCTTAAGCGCCCAAAGGAACGGCCGGGCGGTGGCCTCGAGGCCGAGCGCGAGCTCGCTGATGGCGTCTCGCCCGATGGACGCCACCCAGCTTCCGAACGAGACATAGATCACCGACCCCGCGCGCTGCTCGTCTAACCACTCCACGCAGGTCTCGTCCGCCTGCCACATGCTTGGGTTCTTGCTGGAGCGTCGTCGCGGTGCCGCCGAGTCATGCAGCAGATTGCCTTTGGTAATGCAACCGTCGTCGAAGCCGCTGGGTGGCAGTAGCGGTCCGACTTGGAGGACCTGTGACGCAGTGCCGGTGTCGTCGCCAGCGCCGGCGGCTTCGACGGGGAAGGTGTTGACGAGGATAGAGCGGAAACTCTTTGCGCGCTCCATGGTCTGAAGCCAGAAGGTGAACCTTGATTTCTGGCACGCCGCGTCGCCCACAAGCCACGGCAGCTCTGCGGTGCTCAGGCCTAGTTGTGCAGGCAATACGTGGAGGCTGCCGCCAGTCTGGTGGTCTCCGTTTACTTTGTCTTCTTCACCAATGTTTAATCTTTTGGTATTAATGGGAAGGCCTACATGCATGTGACAAGAAACAGAACAATAATAACAAGAGAAGTTGCAGCTTTGGTATGTACCATGAACGGTAGTTTATATGCAACTTTTGCAAAAACTTGTATATTATGTCAAATGGTGGTGTTTTAATGGACAAACCCATCACTTTGCACTGGTGTTTGAAGCCTAACCATAAGAACAATGCACCAAGAATCGTAAAATAATAATGAACACCTGCACCATCCATCGTAAGCGCATAGTTGCAGGCTCAGATCAACAAGGAAATTACAGAGCCAGAAGAAACGCAATGGAATAATGCGTGGATCATGCAGTAATGGCACATATTGCGTACCGTGATCTGAGATCAACCCCTTGTCGATGAGCTCCGGGATGGCCGCCACGACGCGGTAGGTTGCCAGCATCGCCGGCCAGAAGCCCACGGCGGGCACGCCGCACCGGGTGGCGACGGGGACCGCCCACGACGCCAGGACGTCGGCGACGAGGCACGCCACGCCGCAGCCCGCTAAGCCGCGCCGAGTCGTCAGCATCGCCTCCAGACTGGTGGGCATGTGGTGCTCCATGGCACGCGCGAAGCCGGCGAAGCCCGGGGGCTCGCCTACGCCGTCGTCCGGGACACCGCTGTCTATGGACGCGAGCTCCACGCCGACGCCGCCCACCTGACCGCAGGCGGCGCTGACGAGTCGGCGGTGGACGAAGTCGGGCACGGCGACGATGGCCGCGACGCCTCGCCCGGCGAGGGCGCGCGCCAGGCGGAGCATCGAGGAGATGTGGCCCTGCGCCGGGAACGGCACGAGGACAACGGTGGCCGCCGCGGGGCGGACGGCCACGTGCTCAGGCTCTGCGCCCATGGTCAGGGTCACGGCCCACGTTTGGGAAGCTGAGCTACCGATGGCAACGGTAGTGTTAGACTTTGGGATTTAAAGAAGGCGCGTGCGTCACGGGCTCGATTTGCCAGTTTTCCGTATTGGCCCAATGTGGGCAATGTTCCCTTTCGACCCCTTTGACATTCATTCATTAGTTAACGATTCCGCCACTTGTTAAACGCTAAGTAAACGCTTCTGCCTGCTAGTGGTAGTATAATTGCTGTTGTTAGTACTTGTGTTTATCCAATTGAGAAGATATCACATGCTGCTGGACAATTGACTGTTGGAATGGTTGCTGTCGTGTTGTTTTCTTAAGAGTTCCTCGTGGTTGGCACACATGGTACTTGTTTGTGGCTTTGCAAATTTTAGAGCAATCTAAATGCTCAAATCGTATGACAGTGATTTGACTTTTAGATGGTGTTAATTGTTATCCAGTTGAGCAGATGTCACATGCTGCGGAACGTGGACATTAGCTGTTGGAAAGCTTGCTCTTGTGTTGTTTGTAGGAGTTCCTCGTGGTTGGCACGTATGGTAGGAGTACTTGTTCATGACTTTGTAAATTTTAGAGCAATGTAAACGCTCAAATCATATGATTTCTTAAAAATAGACAAGATGTTTTGCTAACACCCTGTTTGGATGCAGATATTGAGACCTGAATTCGGAATTGAAAATGAGTTTTCCCAATTCTGCTGTTTGGATGTCTTCAGTTTGACGTATTGTGAGATAGAATTGAAGCCAGAAGAGTTTAAGCATTGCAAAACACTGTAGATTAAACTAAAAAAGCCACAACGGCGGTGGCTTTAATCTGAAGTGAACACCCCGAATATATTTGGTATTGAACCTATTCTCGTTTCAGGGTTGTATTGGTATTGCCATTCAATTTAATTCCTCTAGTCCAATATCTAAATCAAACAGAGTCTAATTGTACTTCTCTGATCTGTCCTTCTGTTTTCCAGTAGCAGTGTATGTGAGGTACCTCTGCATCCTGATTCCTGACTGATTTTGCTCAGGACTCAGGTTACCAACCACTGTTTGGGCTTATGTTTATGAGCCTCCGAGGTTCCTTCTTCTTTCTATAGATACCATAGGCCCATGTTATCATTGTCGTTTATACTGAACATTTTATTACCAAGTTGGCTACAAGTAAAACTTGCCGTACGAGTAGGAACATCTTCTTTTATATCTATCTCCATCTGGAGAGCACGAGATGATGATCTACTGTTAGGCAAGTCAACTATAGTCATTCTGCCAAAGGCTTCAATTTATAGGTTACCTTGGGTCTTCATGCAAAACATAATAATGATAGCATGGGCCTATGCTATCTATAGAAAGAATACTTCGGAGGCCCACATAAACTTTAAAAACATATAAGTCCATAGTTTTTTTTTTCTTCTTGAAAGGGTATAAGCCCATTGGTCTCGTAACCTGAGTCCTGGGCAAAAGCAGTATCCGGATCTTTGATCCCAAAATATATTCAGAGATACTTCAGACACAAAGACATGCCTGCAACTGCAATGGGGACGAAGTAAAAAGTGGCGGCACCAACCCGTGCCTGACAAATTCCCAAATCCACTGGTTCATAGTTCTGGCTGCTGTTCTCACATCTCACGGCCTGTATAGTTTCCAAAATTTTACAAAATTTTTCAAGATTTTTCGTCACATCAAAATCTTTAGACGTATGTATGAAGCATTAAATATAGATAAAAAAATAAAACTAATTTCACAGTTTAGACGAAATTCACGAGACGAATCTTTTAAGTCTAATTAGATCATCATTGAAGAAAAAATGACAAATAACAACGAAAATACTATAGTACCATTTCATAACAAATTTCGCGAACTAAACCCGGCCTCACTAGTTCGGCTGCTGGACCGCCTGAGACTGAGAGGGACAGGGGCAAAATATCTGACGACTGGTGAACGCCATCGGCAAGAAGCCAAGATCGATCACCCCACCACCAGGACGGCGACCTCTACCGGCGCCGGCGGCCCCGCGCGGCAACTGCAGCGCCGCAGAGGCTCGCAGAAACGAAAAGTGAGAAGTGGCTTCTTGCACGCATCGGGCTCACACCTGCGCGCTCGGCGTGCAGCTAACCACTGCTCCCCGTAGCGTGCCACATCGCAGGCTCCTGCGCCACAAGCAGCTCATCCGCACCGAACAAAACAGTAGCCCCGGCTTAGTTGGGCACGTCTCGGCCGCCGTCGATTTCACTGAAGTTCGCCCAACGCAGTAGTAATTCACAAACCATACCTGAAACTGAAACAGTGATCACACTAGCTACTTGCACTCACGAGGAAGCATCGCACGAAAGCGTTGCACTTTGTGCATGTCAATACAAATACAAAAGTTTCTGATAGATTGAGAAACGCAGCTTTGCTATCCCAAACATTGGTTTCGCAAATATGCCAGCGAAAACATGTGCTTCTTGATTTGGTTACCATTTCCTCTATTTCTCTCCTTTTTCTTTATCTTTTCTACTAATCAACAACTAGAAAGACAAATCTATCCTAGTCAAATTAGAACGTACGGGAATTTAAAATATATCAAGCTCCCATTCACACACCCTCCGACAACGGTCTAAATCGAAAGAAAATTGGATTAGGCTCCCATTCACCATCTAAAAAAAATCCTTCTCTGGTCGTCTTTCTTCATCCTTCAAAAATACATTAAGCCAGATCAAACCAAAAATTTCTTTTGGACCTGCCCAAGCCTGTCCAATAAGGGCTACAGCTCGAGGTAGGCCTAAAATGCTCTAGTCTGCTCATATGAGAATTTTCGAAATAGCCATTAGATCCTAAGATTGATGAAGTTATCATAGCTAAAGATGGCAACGGATACGTACCCGCTTGGTACAACGAACCCATACTCGTGCCTGCGAAGAAAAATCATGCCCGTTAAAAAACCCATACCCACAGACGGATATGAATGTTCACCCATACCCGTGCCTGAGTGGGTAACAGGTACTCGCAGGTTGCCCATGTCCGACAAACTGCAGGCTTCTGGGAAAGCGCCGATGGAAGCATATGGGTGCCGATTTGCACCGCCCTCTCTAAGGGGTCGACGATGACAGCCTGCTAGGAAGGCGCCGGTGGAAGCGGAAGAGGTTGGGACGGGAAGGGGAAACGGAAGGGGTTGAGACGGGAAGGGGAGACGCGGCCGTCGTCGTTGGCACCACCGTTGATCACCCGCCATGCCCGTCGTCATTGGCGCCGCTGGTGGCCACCACCATGGATGACTAGGCTAGATCCGTGCAGAGCTTGGGAGTTGGGACGGGAAGGGGAAGAAGCGGCATGCGCACGCCACACGCGAGTGCGCGAAGGCGACGTTAATCGCCGCTTGCCTCGCGAGCACGACGGGAGCGGGGCGGGGCTGTTCCGTTGTGCCTGTGCGGCGGGGGGTGTTGGGGTGGGAAAAGCAGGTGGTCTAGGGTTCCAATCTTGTTTATACGTTATTGGGCCTGGGCTGAATAGTAATACTTGGACTAGAATAGCCAGGATACAGATGGAGCCGGGTAAAATTTACCCATGGGTTTATGGGTATGGGTATGCCAGGAACATACACGTACCCGCAAACCCGATGGGTATGAATTTTTTCCCATCAAGAAACCCATGGGTCTAAATAGTGACCCATGCCCATGCCCTGATGGAGTAAAAACTATTGGGTTTCGGATCGCGGGTACCCATTGCCATCTTTATTCATAGCTGTCTTTCTGGTGACGGGCAGGTCAGCTACCAATAAAAAGAATAACATCGAACTGAGCTCGGTTGGTCAGGTTACTTATCGTGGACCTTCTCGTCCGGGTTCAAGTCATCGACTTAGCAACCTGTGCTGACTTTGTCAATTTCAACATTTTATCGGTGCATGTATGTAAACGTCTACGTCTGTACTAGGTTTCAAAAAAAATATCGTCAAATTCTAGAATAAATTCGAAAAATAAGAGCACTCGTGTTGAATCTATGCACAACAAGTTGACTCGTGTTGATTGTTGTCCTTCAAATAGAATGATCTGGAAAGAGAGAAAAAATCCTTGCTAAGATATTTTTTTATGATTATTGGAAAACAATGTTGTCCTAAAAAAAGACAGCTTGATTAAGAGGAAATGGATTTTGGTAGTCCAAAGTATTACTCCAGTGATTTCTTATTGCAAAAGTGGAGTGGTTAGTGGTTGATAATTTCCTATTGCTAAAGTGGTGTGGTTAGTGGTTGATAAGGGAAAGGCTATTGGAGTTACTGATATCCCAGTGAACCTTACACAATGTTGGTCTTGGAGCAGAAAATGACTCCTAAATGGTAAAAAAAATGCCATATTTTTTAAATTGCTACATATGTTGTCAGCGGCGGATCCAAAGGGGGGGGGGGGCTGCCGGGGCTACAGCCCCCCCTAATCAGCTTGATTCCTTTACTAATCACTGTTGCTTAGTGTGAAATCACCATTAATTTTCAGCATTAGCTCTAAATCTTCTTTGTTTAGCCCTTCCTGGATCCTCATCCAAGATCCGCCACTGTATGTTGTGTTATCTGGAAAACCAAGAGCATCTCATGCTTCGAAAACAACTGGTAAGAACACAGCCTGCGCATTGATGAAATACTATCATGTCTCTACTATGTGGATAATTTGTACCGACATATAGATAGTAGTATATAAGCATTAAAGTTATGATATATTTATGAACAAATATTTCTCTGCTTGTAACGGGAGAAACAATCTATCAAAGTCATATTTTAATTTGACTAGGCTTAATAGGACATTGTCATGTTATTGTCAACACTAAATTTCATCGTGGAATGGATTATAGCCTTTAAAATTTATAGGAAATGTAAAACATAATAGATATGTGACATTCTTGTACTCTTTGTACTCGTTTCTCACAAACGTTTGATAGCTTTTCCTTCTTCCGTTACACACACAAGCATGTTTGCTAGCATAAATAATAAAAGATAGAGTTCTTTTTGTTAAAAAAAATGAAAAGAAAAACATCGCATCCAACCAAATTCGGCGGAAAACAAAATCTGTAGTAAAACCCGGGTTGCCAACCGAAACTATCTCGCTCCAGCGGACTGACTCATGTGGGCCAAATTCTTTCTTGGCAAAGAAGCATAGCCCAGGCAGGCAAGGCCGAGAAGGCGCAGGAATCCCCCACTCCACACCAAAAAACCTCCGTGCGCGTCCGAAACGAAGCGGCAGCGCACAGCGCACCGTCCCGGAACTCCGTCTCATCTTTTACCGCAACCTCATCCTATCCGTTTCACGCTCATCCCCGCTTATTATAACTCCGTTCTCCCGTTCCGCCGTTCGTCCCCTCCCCATCCCCAGCCCACGACCTCCGCCACCGGCCACCGCTCGCCTCAGATCACCCGCCCCGCCCGTCCGTTACCCCCCAGCGCGACGCGGCCGCGGCCATGACGCCCTCCTCCGCTCTCGCCCTCGCGCACCACGCCGCGGCGTCTCCGCTGCCGGCCTCCACGCCGCGGCCCACTTCCAGGTCCAGCTCGCTGAGCCTGGTGGGCCCGGGGGCCGCCGGGCTCGGCCCGCGCCGGCTCGTCGCGGCGGCGCCCCCGCGGGCGTTCTTCTCCTCGTCCCCGTACCAGCCGCCCCAGCAGCCGGAGGGGTTCTCGCCGCACCGGGAGTACGGCCTGGTCCCCATGGTCATCGAGACCACCTCCCGCGGGGAGCGCGCCTACGACATCTTCTCGCGCCTGCTCAAGGAGCGCATCGTCTGCATCCACGGGCCCATCGCCGACGACACGGCCTCGCTCGTCGTCGCGCAGCTGCTCTTCCTCGAGTCCGAGAACCCGCTCAAGCCCGTCCACCTCTACATCAACTCCCCCGGGGGCGTCGTCACCGCGGGGCTCGCCATCTACGACACCATGCAGTACATCCGCTGCCCCGTCACCACGCTCTGCATCGGCCAGGCCGCCTCCATGGGCTCGCTCCTCCTCACGGCGGGGGCGCCCGGTGAGAGGCGCGCGCTGCCCAACGCCAGGGTCATGATCCACCAGCCCTCGGGCGGCGCGCAGGGCCAGGCCACCGACATCGCCATCCAGGCCAAGGAGATCCTCAAGATGCGCGACCGCCTCAACAAGATCTACCAGAAGCACACGCGCCAGCCCATCGATAAGATCGAGCAGTGCATGGAGAGGGACCTCTTCATGGACCCCGAGGAGGCGCGCGACTGGGGCCTCATCGACGAGGTCATCGAGAACCGGCCTGCCTCGCTCATGCCCGACGGAATCGGTGGAGGCCTCGACGTGCCCAGCCTCGGTGTCGGTCCCGGCGGACGGGGAAGGGACGCCGTGGAGCCTTCGGCGGTGTGAGGATTGGCCTCAAAGGTGAAATCCCTTTCGCATCCGGTGGCTGTGTTGTTTGTGGTTAGATCTAAAGCTTCAATTCTTACTATACAGGTTAACCTTGTTATTATGGTTATGGAGGCGTCCGGCTCCCCATTCTCCTTGTTGCTTAAATTACCTGAATTGAGCTATTGGAGATATAATTATTGCAACTCCAAGGAAATTCTGTTCTGTTGATACTGATAAATTAACACAGTATTGTGTATGTTGTACTATATTAGTATCAATTCCATGCCAGGGCATTGAAACTTTCTCTCTTTTGTTTCTTTCTAACAGTAATTGCTCTTGCCTTTTTGTTTCTATCAGGGACTAATTCTTAATTTGTTTTTGGTTTCATGTTGGTGTTCTTCGAATAGCCTTGTTCCTGACCTAAGTATCATCTATATGTTAAATATATGCGAGGACATTATTTTGATCCACCATATAATGCATTTCAAGTTTATAGAGTTATCTGAGACAGTGGCCTTGGAACAAGTGTACTTTTGCACAATTTGCTTGCTTGGATTTTTATTTTCAAATTCTGTGGTTAAATTTCTAAAAGTGCTGTTGTTTGGTTGGGCATTAAAACATACAATTTGCAAAATGAACATTTAAGGGTTGTAGTCCAGATTACCCGAAAGAGCATCTTGTAAGGTAGTAGTGTGAGATATCATGTGTTCTAACATAGGAATCGTTCTTATCAAGAATTTATTGAAACCTCGTTAACTCGTTGCTCAAACTTGATGCAAATTGTACTAAATATAGTCTATTGCTCAACCGAGTCTTAATAGACCATGGAATTAAGCTTTGATAGTTTAGACTTTTTAGAACAAGTTTAGAATCATTACTATCTGGTTAAGCTCTGAACTGTTTGATTTTGTGATAAAATTTGTGTCAAATTAGATTTGTGTGTCAGCTATTGTTGATCACATGTTTCCACTTCAATCTTTACTAGTTCTGATCACGTTTCTGATGGCAATATTACACTGTTGGAGTTCTCCACCTAATGAACTGTATGTAATCTAGCACTTTGTGCAACAGGGTGGATAAAAATGGTGTATGTTATAACTCCAAGAAATATTTACCATAGTTTCTCAGAAGCTGCCACAATTGCAGTTTAACATATCTCTTCTTTAGATTTTCATAAAGCCTACTTGGCACGTGCCAAAAGGAAGTAGTTTGTAAGTTGAACGGATAATGAATGAAGCGGGTTTAATAATTTGGGCAAGATTCTTGGTCCTGCCAGGCTGTGTTCTGGACAGTTGTGATAAAATCAATATATAGTAACCTGTATTGCAATTGGATGACACCAGTGTTCATTAGAACTGTAGAATTTTGATTTTTTTTGTGGTCTGTCTAGTATAAACCACCAGTTGGTTATTTTTTTAGGGTACCAGCTTGGATCTGGTATTGTTGGTTTTTTAGTTTAGGAGCGTTAAGTGAGAGGTGGGTGTTCTTGTCTCATGTTTCAGAACTAAAATCATGAATGTACCACTGAAATTCCAGTTTAGGAAGACTTGAAACCATATTTGGTTGTTCAATGCCATCTGTCATGGTTCAAATGAATTTGGCTTGTAGAGTTTTTCCCTAATAGTGGAATTTGTTGGTGTGAAGAATATATTTGAATTTGTTTGTGTTAAGAATATAGCTGATGGAGCTCTAAATTTGTGGCACCTTGTTAGTGCTAAAGGTTTTTGGGAAGTTCACTTGTCTTAGTTGAAGTTGATGATGCTCCGGTGCTTGAGAATTAGGTTCAGTGTGTCGTTAAGCTAATGTTATTTGGTTGAGGATGAGATTTAAGCTAATATTATTTGTTGATTGACCAGATGGGATTAAGCTGGGGTGTTTTGACATAGTAGCTGTCTTGTTGAGCTGATTAGTCAAATTGTTGAATGATCAGATGAGTACATTCGACATTTCCGTTTGCATGTTTTAATTTGAAGCAATTAGTCTAGCAATCTGGTGGCAAGAAACACCCATGCATTAGATTGGAGTTCTACGCCCAGTGGAAATAGTATGTAATCTAGCACTGCAACACAATTACAATATTGATGGACTTAGAATTTGAAGAACTATTGACTTGTCTGATTCAAAGTAGTTGCAGTTGTATGCGTTGCTGAAGTTATGCATGAAGTATGAACCATGCCTAGTTTGATGCTCGTAAATCTATGACACATGGTTTTATATATAGGACCTGGTTGAAGGTCTACTTTTGAGAAAAATTCACCGGCGGTCCCTGAACTTGGCAGCTGATGTCACTTAGGTCCTCGAACTTTGAACAGTGTATTTCTGGGTCCTTAAACTTGGTTTCAGGTGTCATCCAGGTCCCTGAACTTGGCTTTGGATGTCACTTAGGTCCCCGAACTTTGAACAATGTATTTCTAGGTCTCTAAACTTGGCTTCGGGTGTCATCTGGGTCCCTGAACTTGCTTCGGGTGTCATCTAGGTCCCAATGTTGACGTGGCGCGGTCCTACATGTGGGGTCCACATGTCAGTCGGTTATATTTCTATTTTGGGTACTGTAGCTATAGTTTTTAAAATATTCTAAAAATTATATGTTTTTCATATGATCTCGGATAAAGATTATTTTATATGAAAAATGTAGGTCTCGACGAGATCTACAACTTTCTAGTTTTTAGTTTTTTAATTTGAGATCATTAAAATATTTTAAAAAATTAAACAAATTTTCAGCAGTATATTAATCGCGTACAAGCGCTTGTCGCCTTGGAAAAATCATATTTTTTTATATGCTGTCAAATGGAGATGATTTCTATATGAAAGTTGGATCTCTCGATGAGATCTGCGACTTTCTAGTTTTAAGTTTTTTAATTTGAGGTCGCTAAAATGCTCAAAAAAATTAAATAAATTTTCAACAGTATATTAATTTCTGAAAATTTGTTTAATTTTTTTTGAGCATTTTAGCGACCTCAAATTAAAAAACTTAAAACTAGAAAGTCGCATATCTCATCGAGAGCTACAACTTTCATATAGAAATCATCTCCATTTGACAGTATATAAAAAAGATATGATTTTTCCAAGACGAAAAGCGTTTGTACGCGATTAATATACTGCTGAAAATTTGTTTAATTTTTTTTAAGCATTTTAATGTTCTTAAATTAAAAAACTCAAAACTAGAAAGTTGTAGATCTCGTCGAGAGCTATATTTTTCATATAAAAATCATCTTCATCCGAGATCATATGAAAAAGATACAATTTTTGAAATATTTTAGAAATTGTAGCTACAGTACCCTCGAAATAGAAATATAACCAACTGACATGTAGGCCCTACATGTAGGATCGCGCCACGTCAGCGTTGGAACTAGATGACACCCGAAGCCAAGTTCAGGGACCCAGATGACACCCGAAGCCAAGTTCAGGGATCCATAAATACATTGTTCAATGTTCGGGGACCCAAGTAACATCCAAAGTCAAGTTCAGGGACCTAGATGACACCCGAAGCCAAGTTCAGGGACCCAGAAATACACTATTTAAAGTTCGGGGACCTAAGTGACACCAGCTGCCAAGTTCAGGGACCACCGGTGAATTTTTCATTCTCCTTTTTGTCAGGCATTTCACTAGAAGTTTCAGTTTGGGGAAAAGACTTCATGTTTATGCAGTTGTTTAGATGTACTGTATGCTCAATGTTTCAAATGAATCTACGAGCTGTTTGGTTTCTCGTACAGTAACGCAAAAGTAAACAATTTCATAGTTCAAATTCATTCCCGCCAGTAACGTTCGCAGGTCAATTTCATTTAGGTTTGCGTTTCCATTGCCACACCCAAACATGTCGCTAGGTCGGTCTGGGCCTCGTCGGGGCTGTTTTGAAATGAACTGGTATAACCGGCGTGTGCGCACAAACTCTTCCACCGCCGGCCATTCCTCTCGTCTTGGCATTTCACCAGCGTCCTCCTGCTTATCTCTTATTATCGCTTGTCCTGTTGTCTCTCCATTACTGTTCAATTGCGTTTTGCGGTAACACTGTCATGCCGCCTAGTTCAGCGTCAAAAAAACGTTAGAAACATGAACATGCCAATTGGCAAGCGGAAATGGCCGGCCACGGTTTCATTGCGCGAGAGGTTTGCTGGTATTTTAAATCTTGTACATCCGTCAGCAAGATCTTTCGAACTAGCAATTGGGGTGAGTTTATTTCAGATTAAAATCAAATTATATTGACGAAAATAATCAATAATCTTACCAAACACTTTAGCGGCGGTTGAAGGAATCGGCTTTTACACTTGAACGCATAATCTGGACCGTGACTCCGTGAGCCTTCTCATGCGTTTCTTCCACCTCTTTTCCACGCGTTGCCCTCCCCTCGGACCAGGGTTGGTGTCGTCGGGGCTGCACAATATCCACTCGCTCAGTCGCTCCATTGGCCTCCCGCGCAGCCACGCTCGCCTGTACGTTGCCGCAGCCACCGGTTCTCCGATCCGCGATCACCAACGTAATCCCACAAAAACATTTGAACAACGTAACGGACGGAAGATAAGTGAAGTTACAAAGGAATAGTTAGTTGTTACTACTAGTATAGTATCTATGGTCATTTGATCATTTATGTTCATCATCTTCAGTTGAAAGAGTGCATATTATATTGTATCCTTCTACGGAGCCTCCACCTTCGCCCTCAATTACCTCTAAATGTATCCGTATAAATACACTTTCCTCTTATTTGCTCTAGCTTTGTCCGGATGACCATGGAGGTGTGTGTCCCGATCCTCATAGATGACTTTGCAGAAAAGTCTCTAAAAAACTATGGAACTTTTCCTTTAATTCTTGAGTACAGTTACCATTGCAACAAACTATCTACTCCCTCCGGTCTTTTATAAGGCATTCTGCAGAGGTCAAGAGTCAAACTTTATAATCTTTGGCCCCATTCGGCTGGGCTGATAAGCCGGTTGAAAAACACTGTTGGCTGATTTGTTGTGAGAGAAAAATATTGTTTCGACTGAAAAAATAAGCTGAAAAAGACGGATTATAAGCCAGGTGAACAGGCTCTTTGACCAATAATTTGGCTAATAACTTTTAATTATTGTATACAAGCTTAATGCTATTAGATTTGTAATCAAATTTACTATCCAATAATAATAAACATTATAATAGTAAATAAATGATTAAAGTATAATTTAAGAGACCATATCATATTAAAAAATGTCTTATAAACTAAATCTAAGGTTTTTTTTGGGGGGAACAATTAGATCTGAGGGATTGAGATGACAAGTGGCCACATATCAGAAGATGTCTCAGAAGGTGCCTTATAATTTAGGAGCCCGCTATTTACACATGTGAATACATCATCTATAGATAATTTTTTTTGAGAATTATACATCATCTATAGATGGCTGATGTCACTCCCCACTGTATAGAAAAATAGAAAATCTTACATAACTTCTAAAAAGTTAGCAAGCCGCGAAAGGGGCCCAACGTTGCCAAGTGCTAAAGTTGTGGGCCGCGATGTATGGCGTAGGAAGACCGAAGGATAGATGCGGCCCAAACTTCCGGCTAAACCCCTCCTTCTCCCACGACGCCGATCCCCGTCGCCGCCGCCTCATTTCCTCCCAGTCCGAATCCTTCTTCCGCCCTGCTCGGGCGTTCCGACCAGCGTTGCTCGCTTCTCGTCACTCCTGCCGGCTGCTGTTCTTGGCCGCGCCACGGTAGAATGGCTTCCCTCTTCAACAAGTTCCAAGAGGTACACGTCCTGTCTGTTTCCCTTCAAACCACCCAACCATCGCGGGATCTCGATCTGCCTGATTCCTCCTCGTCGCGGGAGTCCAAGCCAATCATGGCGCTCGTCATGGATTCCTTGACACGAGGAAGATTCTGCTCCGTACTGAACGCTTTGGCCCGATAGAATTTGGCTGATGCTCGGCACGCAGTGGGCATTTAACATTTTGTGCCTTCAATATCTGGACTGATTCAGTGTTTCCCATCCTTCTTACCTTTGCTCTTAGCTTCAAATCTGCCTGCATCCTCGTTCAGAGGCCTATTTGATTTCTCTGTAATTTATGTAATGCAACTATTACAAAACTAGCCCACGAAGATTGATTTGATTTTATGTAAATATGTAATCGCCGTATATCTCATCACCCATTTTAATTGATTTTTATTCCTAAATGTTCAGGCGATCAGAACAATTGCTAAGAGCCCCACGTTTGCTCGTGATCCAAGGCATCTTCAATTTGAAGCTGATGTAAATCGTTTGTTTCTCTATACAAGGTTTGCTAATATCCTAAGAAAAAGCTGCTCTGCTTTTACCCTTTTATCACTGTGTAGTTTTCAGTATGGCCATCTTTACATTTCCTTGTACGAAGCATTAGTGCTGCTTCCCTGTGAGTGGTAGAGAACGGAAATTAGCACATTAGCACTTGGAATTTTGTGTACTTTGGATTCTTTCAAGCTTTCGGCTGCCAATTTGTGTCTTTTATAGTTATTATTTCAATCTGGTTGTTCATAACTGAAAGTCATTTATGTGAATGCCTGGTTAGATGAGTTACATCTTGTCAGCTCTTCTGTTAGGCTGGTACCCCTAATCAAACTTCAGGGATTAGTCCACTAAACGCGATCTGTGTTCATGGAGATTTTGTTATACCTAGTTCTCTTGCAAAACCATTTGTGAAGGTACTGCTTTCCTGAGTTTCTTCTGCTGTGCACTTAGCTATTCTCGTCTGGGGGAGAATGCTGAAGAGAAGGACGCAGAGGAGATTATTGACTTGGCTAGCAAAGCTTCTGTTGCTGATCAGCAGAAACAAGTGCAGGAAAATGTTCATTATCAACTTAGGCATATGTGCCAAGCAATGGATAACATTTTATATCCTGATACAACAAATGATCCGTCGAAGGAACCTTCAGAAGCACATAATCATTCTCGGCGTAGTGGGTTGAGTTTTGCTGTAGGTGGTGCTGCATCTACAAACAAGCAAAGGTAGTTTGTTCTGACTAAGTACATCACATTGGTGCTTTCCTGTCCAAGGGTATTTCATTCTAAAATAGGCTAGTATGCCACTTGCATGTGGATTATACTGTTGCATAACATCTATCACTGGAAAGTCAGTCTCTACAGTTTTCTGTTACTTGTCTACTTAACTAAATGAAGATAATTATGGTAACTGAGTTAATTTACCTCTGCATGGGCGATATGTAACTTTTCCATTTCTGCAGCATTAATTTTTTAACTTCCTTTTTTTTTGTGTCTTGTATTAGCCATGCTAGCTTGACTTGCATATCACTGTTATGTCTTGTCAGCACAGTTTGTTTGAACTTCCATGCTAGATTGCTTACAAATACATTGATCTGTTGATTATGACATTGTATGCATCATTGAATAAATATGTTGCTGCAAGAAGCGATGCTAAATCCTGAAGAGGTTACATGTGTTTACATCTGCACTTGTTTCTGTCCAACAAATTCTAAGAAGCTAAGTGCTCATCTATTTGCTCTGCAGTGCAGTTATCCCTGCTACACGACCTTTGACTAGAGCAGAATTGTCAAAGAAATTCAGGGATCATTTTGGGTACACCCTTGACATCGGACCTTCTGGAATTCCTCACAAAGATGCAGGTCAAGGTCTGTTCTTATCCGGACAAGCAAATGTCGGTGCTGTCCTAGCCATCTATCCTGGTGTTATATATTCACCTGCTTACTACCGATATATACCTGGATACCCAAGAATTGATGTTTGCAACGACTATCTGATCACAAGATATGATGGAACAATAATTGACGCAAAACCATGGTGTTTTGGTGGTGAAACAAGAGAATTATGGGATGGTTCAGATTTGGTGGATTACAATGCTATGCCACCTAAAGGCTCAGAGAATAACTCTGATCGAGTGTGGAGAATGCTTAGCAAGCCTCTAGAGAAAAGTGTAAGGGAAAATTTTGGTGAAGTGCTAGAACGACGAAATCCCCTTGCTTTTGGTCATTTTGCAAATCATCCACCTAAAGGTTCAAGTCCTAATGTCATGATCTGCCCATACGATTTTCCTTTGACAGAGAAGAACATGAGAGTATACATCCCTAACATTACGTTTGGTGGTGAAGAGACCATTAAGATGAAGAGGTTTGGTTCCTTCTATTTCAAGTCTGGCGGTTCTGATAATCAGGCTAGTGATTCTCTAGTGCTGAAGACGCTAGTGCTGGTGAGTACAAGGTCCATCTGTGATGAAGAGCTCTTCCTTAATTACCGTTACAGTAACTCAAAGCGACGACCAGAGTGGTACAGCCCTGTCGATGAAGAAGAGGATAAGAGGAGATGGAGCTAGTTTAGCACTTCTGTACCATTCTGGTTGTGCATTTTTTTTTACTAACTTTCTTAGCTGTCGGAGGAAATTGCAACTGAGAGCGCTGGTAAGCTCCTGAGATCGAGATGACAGTTTTGCCTTCTTTTTTCCCTCATTTGCTATGACAATATCATCATGATAAAAGTGGAGCTACTCATGTAAGCTCTACTCTCAGGTCCTTTGTGGTGGATAAAGGATTACATTTGTTACTCCTTTTATGTGTGCCTTTCCCAATGGTAAATAATTTATGTATCTATTGCCTGATGATGAAATTTATGTTGGAGATTCCCATGCAATTGTCCTTTTAAGTATGCTTTCTAGTTTGTTACCCATCTGCCATCTAAATTATGCA
Source organism: Saccharum hybrid cultivar R570 (assembly GCA_038087645.1). NCBI lineage: Eukaryota > Viridiplantae > Streptophyta > Magnoliopsida > Poales > Poaceae > Saccharum > Saccharum hybrid cultivar. The sequence continues at coordinate 9,555,193 of JAQSUU010000198.1, forward strand.
CTAGGAGTCTACAAAATACTGAGATAGGAAATCCAATTAAACTGGTTTCAGAAGTTTGTGCTTGCATCACATGATAGGGCATACTTGTGCAAGAGGAAAAATAAAAGGGGAACTTAGTTTTTCTTCCATCTTACTGATACTTTTGGCCTACATCTAAATAACTCAAGGCTAGCAAAACAGTTTATAGTATCCATTTCCTCGTTGACCAGATTTTCAAACAGAGTTTTGGTGTAGGGTTGCTTCTTTTTGAATCAATCCTGTATTGAATATGCTCATGTGGCATAGTGGCCTTCCTTCTTGCCGCATTATATGTTCTTCCTTGCAAACCCAGCTTCACTGAAAAGCATGCAGTGTTGTTGACTATATTCCATCTCTTGAACTGTGCCGTATGTGGTATGTTTGCTCTTCCTTGTGATATGCATGCATGCTGTCATCATGGCAATTTTGCTAGTAGCACCGAAAGAGTGCATTGTTTGGTAAAATCACAAGAAATATATTTCAGTCAAATAGCTGCTCCGGGAAGCCTTGAGATTTTGCCGTCTGGACGGTGATTTTGCTTGGATTGTATGGCTTGACAGGTTAGTTAACTTTTGTATTTTATGATTTCTTCCTTCTTCTCAGTCTCTTATGCCTGCAATTATGCATTAATCAGGCATCACTTGGTTCAGGTTGGTAGAGTCCTGCCCATAGTCACAAAGTTTCTGGGTCGATGGGGTCGAGGTACGGGGTCGTGGTACATGGTATGCTACTCGCGAGAGATTTATACATTTCGGGTCGAAAATGAACCCGTGAACCGGGGTCGACGAATCCGGGTCGAAGGTCGAAGGTGGTGAACCTGTTTTATGTGACTATGGTCCTGCCTAGTGCCCGATCGACAAGGTAGTACTGTAGTGTCAACCTCTGGTTTATCTGCGCTGTCATAATCCAGGAAAACCAACGGAATCAGTGTGCATTTCTCTTGATTATGAGGTTGCGCCTGGAACCTTTTCCCTTCTGCATACTCCTACTAGATAGTTGTCAGAATTCGTGGACCATGAAGCGAAAGAGGTACCTACCTTTAAAATTTCTTTATCAGACAATTTCGTGAATATGAAGTTTTATTGCTAAAATACAATCTCCTCGATTATTGGGACACAGAATAAATGCATTCTGAAGACCAGATTGGAATTTGGTTTCTGTCCCATGCACAGACGTGTATGTTTCTGGTGAAGATAAGTTCTCGAGTCTATTTTAGCCTTCTAAGGATGGCATATTTCTCAATGGCAAGATTTTTGTCTTTTGTTGCCCCTGAACGGTAAAATCAGATCGTAATCCATTACCCATGAGCCGATAAATCATCGGCATCAAAGTCTTGAATACAAATTGACAGTTTTTATTTTTTTTAACGTAACGGCTAGAAGCTCTGCCCTTTAATTAAGTTAGGGAAGCAAAAATTAAGTTTACGTACAAAGAGGGAATTTGCCCTCCTGGGCGAAACAACATGCAAGAAGTTAATACACACCCTTTAAGCTCTAACCTCCCCCTGTTCTAGCCCACTTATATTGTCAGATGTCTTCCCTAACTTTAGAAGCAACCTGTATCACCGACTCTGTAGCGCTGTTGAAGATTCGTCTGTTTCTCTCCTTTCATATGTAGATGACCATTCCCTTGAAGCGTCTTTTTTCGTCTCTAGTCACCTTGCGTGCAGCCGCTTCCCACAATTTGGCAATGTGTGTAGGGGCTGATTGGGAGTGGATTTGTTGTGCATCGAAATGTTCCCATGACAACACTTGTGTCCAAACCGCCTTAGCAAAGGGGCATAAGAGGGACAGATGCAGGCCGGTTTCTAAAGGTCCATCACACAGCATGCAGTGCTCTTGGTGAGGCCATCCACGTTTTTGCAAATTGTCCACCATTAGGATCTTTTCTTTAACGAGTATCCAAGCAAAAACTTTGCATTTGTTCTCCACATGGGCTTTCCAAATGTGTTTGTTGTGGAATGTTCCATAGGAGCCGCTGGACTGGATTCGGTAAGCTGAACGTGTGGAGTAGCAGCCGTCAGCCGTCCATTTCCAGATGATGGAGTCACGGACACCCAGGAATAGCTGGACATTTTGGATTCTGAGCCATAGGGAGACGAACTCTTCGATGTGGGTAGCGGTGGTGATCTTATTCCTAAGGACGCGTGTCCAGGTGTTGTTTTGAAGTTCTTGATGGACCGTTCTGTTTTTTCTGACCAGTTGGAACAAGTTAGGCGCCAAATTTCTAGGGCCTCCCCCTCGAGCCAGCTGTTGTGCCAGAAGCGAGCTTTTTGGCTGTCACCGATTGTAACTGTGGTGGATGCATTGAAGAGTACTCTATCGCCCTCGTTGCAAGGGAGCTCTGGACCTACCCATGGCTTGGAGTCATCCGTCCATTCTTGCCAAAGCCAACGAAGACGCAGAGCTCTTCCAAATCTCTCTAGGTTGGGCACCTCTAAGCTGCCTAGCTCTTTTGGCCTCAAAGCTGTGAGCTAGTTTATTAGACAGTGTCCGCCGTTTGCGTTTTCGTCTCCTTTCTAGAAGAAGACCGTCTGATTTTATCTATTTTCTTTCTCGCCCATGCAGCTAGAGAAAACATTGTGAGGTGATAGGTTGTCATGGAAGACAGGACTGAGGAGACGAAAATTGAATTGACAGTTTTTAGCAATTTGTTTTTGGTTATAACAACAATATACTCTCTCCAGTCCAGTTTATAAGACGTTACATGTCACGATCTCTTAAATTATACATTGGTTATTTATTTATTTTGTTTTGTTTTGTTATTATAAGAGATAAATTTGTAGTTATTGGATAGTTTATTTGGTTACGAATTTAACATTGTCAAGTTTGTATTACAATATTTATAAATTATCAGCTAAATTATTTATCAAAAATTATAAAATTCGACTCTTGACATACGTGAAATGTCTTATAAACTAAAATGGAGGGATAGCTGTTTGGGATCAAATCTTCTCGGTCGTCATTAATTTCACCATATGTAAACTTACATATGCCTAGTGATGCTGCAGGTGATCTCACGCATTCATGTCCATAAGAACGGCCATGTGCCGGCCAGATACAATCATGCACTAGCTGGAATTTGGAAGTAGGTACGTTATCTGGGAAGTTGTTGAAGCAACGCTACTTTATGTTTTTTTGGAGGGCTATCCAGTTTCAGTTTATATACGAGCTGGAGAGCAGAGAGCACCCAAGCGATATATACAATGCGGTTGCTGAACGCCCAGATCGATCAGGCTAACCAGCAACAGGAGCGAATGCCCGACAAGTTATCCGGCGGTGCCGGGTCCAACCGCCCGAAATCAACTGTTCTTGAATGGGGACATGTCTTTCCATAGACGTCGTTCTTCAGACCTACTCGTCAGCACCATTGCTAATTCCAAACGCAAAACCTTCTCCCAGGTTGTAAATTCATTCCCTTTTATGCTCCTGAAGCTACCTCGTCGTCGTCATTCGTCAAGTTGCCAAAAGATGAGCTGGATATGTATTACGAATGTCATTATGTTGCTCTGTAAAAGAAATTATCCTGGCATGCATGGGGATATCTGAATCTGAATTGCAATTATGGTACTCTGTAAAACAGGATCGAAGTTACTTACGGTGGGGAAAAAAAAGTGCTCATGATGTGCCGGCTACGTAACAGGTCTAAACTAGGGGCAGCTCTATATAACGGATTAATGTAATGCATCTAAAGTTCTAAACATGGGAAGCTCTATATAATATAGAATAATGGATTTAGTGTAGTGCACTACTATGAATAAGCATTAAGATAATGCTTTTCCATTTTATATAATTTACACTAATAATGGTATATTTTATGCCTAGCTTACTAAAGTTCTCAAAATACTAGCTCTTTGTGCATGTTTACACTAATAAGAACAATACCACACTTAATTTTAGATAATATAATAAGATAGGTATACATACTATACACAAGAAATGATTCAATGACTTAGATATTTATGTCTGATATCATACAAAATATAATATCGAAATAATAACACATATAAGCAGCGAAGTATCTCTAGATAACATTATCTCGACCCCCTTTCAGCCTAAATCCCAAGTTTGCTTCCTCTTCCTCACCTCATCACCCTCTGTCCACTCTCACTCTCTTCGTCTTCCTCCACCTACCCTGCCCCACCGTCAGTATTTCTTTGGCTAGTGTTGCTTTCAACTATAGATAGGGTTGTCCTACTCCTCCCATCCTCTCATGTCTAGGCCTAGCTGCCTCCCCTGCTGACCCTCCCAAATCGGCAACCGGTCTCCTCCATCGCCACGACAAGTAGCGCCACTGGTGCCTAGTTATCTCACAGGCTAGCAACCTCCTTCTCCTTGGCCATTTCTCTAGCCATGGTACTCTGGCAAACACAAATTTCACCCTAATCCCGTAATCCGAAACACTAGGAACCTTTGAGCACCGCGGTCACAAATATTTATTTACAATTAAGATCATTCGTGCGCGCTCTCTAAGGCCAGTCTCAATGGAGTTTCATCAGAGTTTCATGGGCATTAATTATACTGATGTGGCACCATATTAATGAAGAGAGATGATAAGAGTTTCATGGAAGTAGAGAGAGTTTCACGTGGATGAAACTCTTCTGCACTATTTCCAAAATCTGGATGTGTTGGAAATAGTAACATGAAATCTCTACTGAGATTGGCCTAATAAGCTATAATTTTGAACTATCCTCTCATAAGGCCAGCCTCAACAGCCTATGACATCACTGACTAACTATGCTGAAATCTAACATGAAGGAGGGAAGAGTGTTCACTATTGACAAGAAAAACATTAATCGATTTCTCATGGCCCAAGAAGAGGAGAGAGAGAGAGTACTCCTTCCGTCCTAAAAAGACCGTAATTGTAGAGTTTAAATTTTGTCACACAAAAAATATACATATAGGTACTATCACTATTAGATCAGGTAGGTCCCAATTATTATAAAACATCGTATGACCGAAAAAGGAACAACCGTTCTCACAAAAATCTCTCTAGCCTCTAGGAGTCTCTCTCTCTATATATATAAATCGTGGCACTAATAAAAATTTTAAAAGAAAAAATTTGCCATACCTGACCTCACGCGTGGATAGAGGGATTACTCTATCGGGGCATTTTGTAATTTCTCATTTCTCATTGATTTTGTGCCTGGTCCTAGAAATGCAGTCTTTGTGGGATAGGGGGAGTAGTTTTTCCCTTTCATGCAGCTCCAACTCATCTATGGTTGTCCCCAAGGCCGCTGTGGTTGTCTTGAGCATTTCTTGTTTGACAAAGAAAATTTTATTGATCTTGAACAATTACTAATGCAATACTCTCATTGTTCGAAAATAAATGAATTGCTAGAATCACCCTAAGTCAAACTACCATAGGTTTGACTAACTTTATATAAAATGATACAATATCTATGACATCAAATAAGTATATTATTATAAAAATATCTATTTCATGATGTATCTAGTGATGCTAATTTGATGTCAAAATATTGATGCTCTTTTCTACGAATTTGGTCAAATTTGAATAGCTTGACTTAGGATAACTCTAAAATGGATGTAATTTGTGAGGGAGAGGGAATACATCTTAGTTCCTTCCTGGATTTGCTTGGTTTCCATATCATTTACTACTTTATAAACTTGTGTAACTCAGAAATGCTACTCAATAAGAGTAGTCACAATGCTAGAAACCACATGTAGCTTATATATCTCTTAATTTATGTAGCTACAATATATAGAAACTATGTCCCCAATAGATAGTTTTTGTAGTTTCTACGGAATGATAATTTTTGTCTAATCAAATGTCTTCTCTCTCCATCATCTACATATCACACCTCTTTGTGTCATGATTTCTTATGTAAGGAACCATTTCTCATCTTTCTTTCTGAGAGGGTATAATTGGACGCACACAACCCTCGCACCTTCTCGTCACTACACACGCAAAGGAGGAGATTGTGGGAGGCTTATCTCTCTTCTTTAATTGGTGGAGTGCCACATCATTTTTTTTGTTTAATTGCCACTCTAATTAATGAGTATAGACACCATACCATATGTTGGGACTGCCCTATGTAAAACCGCCGTTAACTCCTTTGACCACGCACCACATAGCAAAGCATAGATGCATGGCTGGCCCATAGCTGTTTTTTTTCTCGAACACGCAGGAGATCTGTGTATCATTGCATTAAGAAGAAGAAAGAGTTTTCAGTACAACCAACGTGCATCCGGCACGCTAGGTGGTCAACAGCAGATCTGACGCAATCACGGCCGTCGGTGAAAGTCCCTAGTTTGGTTTTGGCTAATTGATGAAACCTAGGACTAACCTTTGTATCTAAATGGATGATTTAGATAAAGGTGGTCATTGAATATGAGACATGACATTGACTCATATGACCAAAATGGTGAAGACCAAGATGAGGCTTGGCTCGATGGACCGGTTGTGAAGGTGAAGGGCTAGTTGAGGCTTCGAAGCGAAGGACCATGCGATGGTGAAGCTTGAGCAAGACTTGGCGCCGATGAACCGATGCGACGGTGAAGAGCAAGTGAAGTCAAGGTCGATGGATCGAGACGGTCATGTGATGATATGAAGTGGATCATATCATTTGGAGAAACAAAATGGGCTCAAGGCAAAGGTATAACCATAGGGCCATTTTGTTTTACACTCAAGACACCATAGAGGGTGTGAGTGGTTTAGGGTCGATAGCCGAACTATTAAGATGGGAAGTCTTATCGGTTATTCGACGCACGGGTGCCACTAGGTGAATTCATGAAGTGCATTGCATGTAGGGCCTAGTGAGCTAACTAGAAAACCTTTGAAAATGATTGAGAAAAAGCTAACACACAAGCACATGGAGATGTATACTTGATGGTGTTGGCACATTTGCAAAGGAGAAGGTGTTGGAGTTGATTTTGATCAACTTGGTGAAGAAAGAGAGGTTTTTCGGTGTTGTCCGGACACTAGGATGGCTCTTGGAGTGGAATACTGCTTTGATCCATTGTGAACTGGATCAAGTACTTTAGTGGGTTGTGTAGCCCTCTGAGTAAGCTTTCCAAAATGTCCAAGATCATCGAAATCGGAGTTCGGAGCTAAGAGATATCGCCGTTTTACCAAAGAGTAGTCTGTGACTGGACTCGTGACCACCGCGTCCGGTCAGTTTTGACCACCGCGTCCGGTCAGTGTTTTTCGTGGGCGAAAGTGACCGGACGCTGCAGCGAGTCCGGTCAGTGATGACCGGACGCGTCCGGTCACTTCGGGAGCTTGCTGGAACCTCTCTGTTCGCTGTTTCGCTGCGACCACCGCGTCCGGTCCCGTTAGTGACCACCGCGTCCGGTCAAAATAAGTTTATACGCGCAAAAATTAGCCGTTGGAGCACGCTACTGACCACCGCGTCCGGTCAGTTTCGACCACCGCGTCCGGTCATCCCGAAAAATGCTCAGTGGAGTAGCAACGGCTCTATTTGCATGGGATGCTTATAAATACTCGTTGGCCGGCCCTCGGGGAGGCCTCTTGACATTTCTAACACTCTTGTGCATCCTTTGAGCTAAAGCATCTCCTCCCACTCATCTCTCTTGCTTGATTGCAAATCAAAAGTGAGATTGAGTGATCCCAAAGTGCATTGCATAGTTTGAGGGCATCTAGTGGCACTTGTGGGTGGTTTAGCCGGTGGATTTCTTGTTACTCTTGGAGAGTACCGCTCCTAGCCGGCTTGGAGATTGTTGGAGGCGTTGGCAAGAGAAGGTGATTGTTCTTGGCCACCTCCGGTTGATTATGAGAGGTTCTTGTGCTTTCCTCGGCGGGACGCCAAAAGCAACTCTAGTGGAATCCGCGTGTCATTGAGTTACCTCACTTGAGAGTGGTGTCTTGCGGTGCCTTACGGGGCGTGCCTTGAGGGGCAAGTGACTTGAGGGTCACACCGGGAAACCATCTAAGTGTTGGTCGACACAACCGGTGACGTAGCTTGTCGGTGCACAAGTGAACACCGAGTGAACAAAAATATTGTGTCTCTTGTCTCCCGGTGATTGGTCTTCATATTGTGTTGTTGTCAATATTGATTGATTGTATATCATCTTGGTGATTGGCAACATCTTCTCTTCACCGTCGGTATAAGAATCACAATCCTCTCTCTTGCACTTACTTTTACTAGATTATCTTGTGTAGCTCTAGTGGTAGCTTTGCTAGTAGTGTTGTTAGCTTGTTCTCTAGTGTAAAATTAGTGACATAGCTCTTGTGTGAACCAGAGATCATAATCTACTAGACTTATGGATAGGAGGCTTGCATCACAACCTTTGGCTAAACAAAACTCGCTTTACGCCGTTTGTTATTCTAACAAGTTTGCTTAGTGGTATTTGTAGAATTTTTTATAGGCTATTCACCCCCCTCTAGCCATCTAGGACCTTACAGTCAGCCGCAGCCGGATCAGAGCAGGCGCAGGGCCGCTCTAGGGGGTGGGCAAGTGGTGCGACCACCGGGGGGCCAAGCCGCTAGGGGGCCCATGAGTATATATGTATGTAGTAGAAATATATAGCCAAAGTGTTTAAGGCTTATATATTTAGCACTTCAGTTTATGAGAGGCCAGCGTCTTTTCCTATTTTCGATCGACGTAGTTTGTCTTTCTTGCAATCTTATCAGATGTCTAACCCGACACATCACAACTCGTCCAATCGCTTGAGTGCAGAGTGTTGAACACGCCGCCACCCATCGCCTACTGCAGACGTGCGAGTGCGAGAAGCAGGACCGCGAGCATCTGACTACCCATTGAAAACCATCTATCTCGGTACAGTTCTTGAAGATTTTGCATCAACAAATATCCAAAAACAATTATTTTACAAAGTACTGAAGGATTATTGTTTTTTAGGCAATCATAATAGTTATTATATTGTTATTTCAGTTCTTTCATTATACTATTGTTATCTTTTACAAACTAAACATATGTTGTAAATTATTTTTCATATTATATACTTCCAACGTCATATTAAAAGTTAGTTGGATGGCCCTTACAACGAGCATATTTGCCGAAGGGCCTTCAAAATTATAGAGACGACCCTGAGCAGGTGCTAAGGTTTTTATGGAGGCGTCGGCCGCGCCGTGGCCCTCTTTGGTCAGCGGGGCCTGTGTTATATATAGCCACCCGGGGGCGATGTGACGACGCACCAGCAGCGAGGAGCTGAGCAGCGGCAGCGGCCCACCACGCATCCTAGTCCTAGGCTCTCACGATGGCGCCCGCCTGCTCCTTGCTCGCGCTGGCCCTCTCGCTCGTCGCGGCCGCCGCGGCGCAGCAGGTGGACGCCGTGGCCGCGGCGCAGCAGGCGGCCGACCGCGTGGCGGGGCTCCCGGGGCAGCCGCCCGTGGGGTTCGCGCAGTACGCCGGGTACGTGACCGTGAACGAGACGCACGGCCGCGCGCTCTTCTACTGGTTCTTCGAGGCCACCGCGTCGCCCGACAAGAAGCCGCTGGTGCTCTGGCTCAACGGCGGTACGTATGCTCCGCTTTGCTAGCTCTCCGATCCTCTCCCTGCTCTGCGGCAGCGTACGTCGTCCTACCCTACCTGCACCATTTACTCCGCTGTCTGATCGTACTTGGCTCGCCATTAATTCCCGCGCGCTGCTTGTCGTTGCTGCGCTTCTGCTAGCTCCATGATTGTCTTGGGTACAAGCTTCTACTGCTGCATGTTTCTTGTGCTCGGCAGCCATGGCTCATGTCTGCAACATCAACATGCATGTATGTGCCTGATGCCCTGATGCCGAATTCTGCAGAGAAAGCGGTTAGGAATCGATCGAGAGATACGGATAAGGTGACGATGGCTCTGATAAGAGACAATTAGTTGAGACGTTCACTCTTTGAAGTCGATATTGACTTAGAAGCGGAGTGGTTAGGATTAGTCGCTGAGAGCTGAGGGAACGATGCATGACGTCTCTGCTTCTGAATTGTAATGGCGTGCTGGTAACCTGGTACTATGAGCTACAGTAGCAGTTAGCTAGGTGCTGATGATAAATGCATGTTTCGGTAAGATACTACTCAGCTGGAGTAGACTAGTCGCAGTACAGTATTAGTCCCAACCGATTAAGCGACAGTTAGAGGGGAAGAGAGCAGCTAGCTATGCTATCACATCAGACAATCACGCTCACCATTAATTGGATGTTTCCTGTTGGAGGTTGATGCTGTAACCTAAACCTTCTGATGAGTAGCTAGTCACTGTTTCCCACAGGACTTCTATTTGCCATTTAGCTGGAAATGTTTTGTACCCTATTGGCGACGAAGGTTCTGAATTTTGTTAACCTTAAACTTAGCTGAATTTATTCGAAAAAAAATCCGTAGCTGATTTCAGTTCTCGGAATGTGGGATTTGTTTTTCAAAAATATATATATGCAAGGAGTCAAAGTTCTACATAAGATATATGAACTTTACGCAAAGTTCCTATGAGACTTTTACACTCTAGACATTCTATCAAGTTGAAGCCTCCTAATATTTGTTTAAGCATCATGCATCTCTTCTGCGATGCCCATCTCCTTCCCAATCCGAAATTGACCAACGCTATGCATGTATGGTCAAGCAGAAAACGACATAGGGCCCAGCTGTCAGCCTCAACAATGCCCCTCTTGCGCGTGCTCGATCAGTGCGTCAGCCGGAGTCGCTGGTCAGAAGAGATCGATATGGAAGAGCATGATTGATGCACAGCATATGCAACACATTCTGGATTTCTGGTCCATTACTAGTGGTACCCACTCGACGTAGAGTGCACCCTTCGAGAAGGATATAGGCGCTACGCACTACAGCTGTGTAGCTATACTGCTATAGTGCGTCAGTGCCACACACACAGTGAGGCTGAAGCTCCATTTCCTGACTCTCTGACTGCAATGGACAGCATGCTGGATTGCTGGCTTTGCTTGCATGGCAAGGTCAGCTAGCACTCTGCAAGTCAGCAGTCAACACACGTTCCCGGAACGAAGGGTGTCGCTGTATGTTTCTTCCGAGGTACTATGAATGAGTGAGGAAACCTTGTGGCCTAAGGCCTTGTTTAGATCCCAAATATCTCCCTAAATTTCACTATGCAAAAAGAAGATTCCCCATCACATCAAAATACCGGCATATGCATGGAGTACTAAATGTAGATGAAATCAAAAACTAATTGCACAGTTTTATTGTACTTTGCGAGACGAACGTTTTAAGCCTAATTAATCAATGTTTGGACAATTTCTACCAAATAAAAACAAAAAGCTACAGTGCAAACACTGTAGCTACAGTGCATTCCGCCGCCCCCCAAATCGGGGGAACTAAACATGGCCTAATTCACGTAGCCCGTCCTCGTGGGGATCTCTGCAAAGGCGTTGCCAACATCCCAAGCAAAGTGTCAGACAGTCAGAGAGGTCTAGCAGTGTATGTTAGTTTTCCTGTTTTGCTTGCACCGGCTGAGCTGTTCGTCGGACCCCTGAGGTAATATATGTTAGTTGGAAACGTGTGAGCCGTCTAGGGAGGACGATTGAGCTTATATATGTTATATTACTTGCAAGTTGGAAATGTTCTCCGATCCTGCAAGATATATCCTGTAGTCTACTGACTGATGAGACCCTGATTTCAAATCATGGTTCTAAATTAAGGATGGTATGATAGTTTGTTCTAAGTTAATACTCCGTACCTCTTTGTGGTCGTGGAAGTGAAGTAGTATAATTCAGATGATGAAGCCGTAATACCGATTAGTTAGACTGGCCATTGTCGTCTCAGCTTTTGTGTAACCGTCCAATCAGGTGTTGTGCTAGTACAGGTAGTTAGGACAGAACAACACTGCTCGTACCTCTCCAGTCCAATCAGTTCCTGCAGGTAGGCAGTTAGTTAGGACACATGTGACGATTTTATTTCCGGTTTTGTGATGGTATATAGAGACAAAATCCGGGCATCCACACTATAGAAAACGCTGTCCCACATGACATTGATGTTGATGACATTAAGGACGTGTTAACACGCCACGCCTCAAGTCCGGCTGCCACATCTGTCGAGGCTGTCGTTTGGTTCTCATCTAAGCATCGGCCGCCACAGACTTTTTTTCTTGTCATTTGCTCCTGCTATCCGTCGTGTAGCATGTATTAATTGTGGCGAGGCCGTGGCGAGTGTGGCGGGGTTTCTGGCCGCCACCGCCACACCGTGGCGTGGCCAACTTTGACCAGGAACGAGCAGGCCCTAAGCTCCGGGGAATATAAACACTCCCTTCGTTCCTAAATAACCGTCGTTTTCGCTTATCGAAAAACAACTTTGACTATATATATACAAAATTAATATTATTGGATATATAGTTGAATCTATTATCATAATAAATTTATTTAAATATACAAATGTTTCACGTATTTTCTATAAATCCAGCAAAACTTACAGTACGGAAACCAAAAGTGACAGTTATTTATTAGAGATGGAGGGAGCAGGTAGTTAATTAGTTTAGGGCATTCGACGATAGTTTTCTTTTTTCTTTTTTTTGATAAGGCTTTCCAGTTTTCTGGACATAGAAAACGAGCTATTAGGCTACCAAATCCGAGCATCCACAATTCCACACTATACAAAGGCCTCAATCTTAGCTGCTGTTGATCCCCTCATGAATGATTTCCTCTCGAATATAACTATATCATCATTAGACGCCGATGATGCACAGTCACCGTCGCCCACTACGACACGATCCCATTTGTGATTTGTCAGTCGCTGGTCAGACACGTACCGATCGATCTGTTTCTTTTAATTTCCAACGCATGCATTCGTGTAGAGGCAATATTCTTTCGCGACTGTGGTCCATCTCTGCAGTCTGCGCTACTCTGGCTCTCGCTCTCTGGCCGTGGCCAACTTCTCTTTCAGCTAGCGCACGCCTGTGGACTGTGGCCACTGGCCAGACCGCACCGGCCGGTCGGCCTCGGCCGGGAGCACCGATCGAGCTGCGAGCTGCATAGCTCTACCTCTATGCATGCATAAAGGCAGCAAGCTCTATCAGAAGGACACAAACGATTCCTGCCAAGAAATTTTAAAGAGTGTGCTGTGTGCAGAAGGCAGAGAAGCAAAGCATCCATGCATAAATCCATCATCGATCTCTGCTGGGAAGGATATGCTCGTCCCTTTGCGTTTGTATGCAACCACGGACGACAGTACTGCACGATGTACGTACGTACACATGCATACCCATGGCGCCATGAACCCACACCATCATGAGCCATGGCCGTGCAGCTCGCATGCGGGCAAAACGGCAAGAGGGGGCAGGTTGGCATGCATGGCGCTTTCACGCGCGCACGAAACGTATGTACGTACGTCGTCGGTACGTGCGCGCGGTGCGCCACCAGCTAGCTAGCGATCCGGCCAGACGACGACGGGCCGGGGACCAGGCCCGCAGGCCGCAAAACAAAAGATCGATCTCAGACTACCCGCACTCATGGACCTCTATATTCATCCTTTATACGTCCTAGTCAGCAAGATTCTCTCCTCTATACTCAATTCTCCCACACTCATCCATCCTCTATATCATCCTCTATCCACTCTATCCACTGTGGGACCCACTTGTCACTTTATCTAAATATATCCATGCGTGATCTAGTTTTGAAGGATTTATTGAGACGAATTTAATGGTGAAATCGAAATTTAATTTAGATTTTTGGTTTGTGAGTTATAGTATTTTTCCTTTGTTTAGCTAGTGGGGCCCGCCACTATAGAGTATAGTCCGCAGTGGCATACTCTAAATGATACTCTAAAGCTTTAGAGTATGAATATAGAGTAAAAACTGCTGCACTGGATACTCTAAAACGATACTCTATTCTTTCTCTTACTCTATATTTAGAGTAGTACAGTGTTTACTCTATAGTGCACAGTAGCGGGCCCTACTAGCTAAACCAAGGAAAAAAAATGCTATAACTCACAAACCAAAAATCCAAATTAAATTTCGATTACACCATTAAATTCGTCTCAATAAATCCTTCAAAACTAGATCACTCATGGATATATTTAAATAAAGTGACAAGTGGGTCCCACAGTAGATAGAGTGGATAGAGGATGATATAGAGGATGGATGGGTGCGGGAGAATTGAGTATAGAGGAGAGAATCTTGCTGACTAGGACGTATAGAGGATGAATATAGAGGACCATGAGTGCGGATAGCCTAAGCACAGTACTACTCTAAATATAGAGTGAGAGAAAGGATAGAGTATCGTTTTAGAGTACCCAGTGCAGTAGTTTTTACTCTATATTTATACTCTAAAGCTTTAGAGTATCGTTTTAGAGTATCACTGCGGTAGTCTGAACAAATGGTAGGTGGTGCGCCCGTCCCACGAGCTAGCGTCTAGCGAAGCGAGTGCTTGCTCCGGTGGTGGCAAAACGGCTGCCTTGCATGCATTGACCTTGAGCACGCGCTAGCCTCCGGCCCACCACAGCTTTCGCACTGTATGCGCTCCACTACTGCGATCTCGCAGCCGTACGTAGTGCCGTACCCATCAGCTGTGCAGTCGCCGTTCATCAGCCGATCGATCCCGTGACGAGTCACGGACGGGATGGAGCGGTGCAGAAGCTAGCGCGTCGATCAGCGAACGATTGGCAAGCATGGTCCATAGCCGCTGTACCCTGTGCCTGTAGCTGTAGGTTTCCATCTCGTTGAAACTGCGCCAACGATTCTTCCTTCTGACCGTCGCTGCTGCGGTGCTGCCTCCACTCTCCACTGACCGGTCCACGGGCGGCCTAGGCTATGATTGAGCGGCAACTCGCGTCGTGTCGCAACGCGAACCTTGGGGTGTTCATGTCCCTGTCGGCTGTCGCGGCGGGGCTCCGTTCCCACTCGCCTGCTCTTCTCGTAATCATGAGCTAGCTAGCTGGACGTGTTTGGGTTTTCTTCGGCTCCAATTTGGGTATCTGCTTTCATTTTTAATTCAGAGACATATCTAATAATGCTTCTGTGAGGGAAAAAAACATACAGCGTACATCGTCCTAGCAAGAAAGACAGGTTTAGTTCTTCTTGGTCGGGACTCAGGATTTTCTTTGTGGGACTGAAAAGTGTCTTCGTCGTCGTTGCAGGGCCTGGGTGCTCGTCGATTGGGTACGGGGAAGCGGAGGAGCTGGGGCCCTTCTTGGTGCAGAAGGGCAAACCGGAGCTCAGATGGAACAACTACTCCTGGAACACAGGCACGTAATTAATGTACTAATGATATACTCGATGCCTAAGGTTTCAGTTTGCTGAAAACAAAATAAACGAACCGCAGAGGCCAACCTTATGTTCCTGGAGTCCCCGGTGGGCGTCGGCTTCTCCTACACAAACACAAGCTCCGACCTGCTGCAACTTGGTGACAAGATCACCGGTGTGTGATATCTCTTCGAAGAACAATTCCTTGTTTTTTTTGTGGATGATTCCGGTCTCCAACCATGTCTGAACTTGAAGTAGTACTTGTGTACTGACTGTCATGTTCGGATGCAGCTGACGACGCTTACAAATTCCTGCTCAACTGGTTCAAGAGGTTCCCGCAGTACAAGTCCCACGACTTCTACATCGCCGGCGAGAGCTACGCCGGTGAGTAGTAGGAGTAAACTAGTAACCGATCGATGGAGCAGTGCACATCTCATCATCTGAAGTACTATTTCGCAGTTATTAGTTCAGTCAGAGCACGGGACTGAGGAACTGAAATGACGACGACAGTTGATTTTGCATGCATTTTCCCCCCTCTGCGGCCGTACAGGGCACTACGTTCCGCAGCTGTCGGAGAAGATCTTCGACGGCAACAAGGCGGGGCCCAAGGAGAGCTACATCAACTTCAAGGGCCTGATGGTCGGGAACGCGCTCATGGACGACGAGACGGACCAGACGGGCATGATCGACTACGCCTGGGACCACGCCGTCATCTCCGACCGGGTGTACGGCGACGTCAAGGCCAAGTGCGACTTCGGCATGGTCAACGTCACCGACGCCTGCGACGCCGCGCTCCAGGAGTACTTCGCCGTGTACCGCCTCATCGACATGTACAGCCTCTACACCCCCGTCTGCACCGACCCGGGCTCGTCGGCGTCGGCGTCCTCCCACCGGAAGGTCGCCGTCCACGGCGCCGCCCCCAGGATCTTCTCCAAATACGTGCGTGCGTTTGAGCATCCAAGCCTACTGTGCATCTCATTTCAGGGATAGTACACGGCGTATTTCTTTTGCGAGCAACATGCTGATGATCTCGTCTCTTTTTTTTTTTCCTTCTTGCAGCGAGGATGGATCATGAAGCCGGCGGGCTACGACCCCTGCACGGCGGAGTACGCGGAGGTCTACTTCAACCGGCCCGACGTCCAGGCGGCGCTGCACGCCAACGTGACCAAGATCGGCTACAACTGGACACACTGCAGGTGCATTGTCGTGTCTCGTTCGCTACTCTGAAAATTCTTCAGGTTTCGGAGCACCAAAACTGAAACGTGCTGTTTGCGCAGCGATGTGATCGGCACTTGGAACGACGCCGCCTTCTCCACCCTGCCCATCATCCGCAAGCTCGTCGCCGGCGGACTCAGGGTGTGGGTCTTCAGCGGCGACACCGACGGGAGGATCCCCGTGACGGCGACGAGGCTCACCCTCAACAAGCTCGGGCTCAAGACCGTCCAGGAGTGGACGCCGTGGTACGACCATCTGCAGGTGACTAATAACTAACCTGACGAAGCGACGGATTTTTTTTTTCATCAGAAGCAACTGGTTTTCGAGCATCGAGCTAACGTGTTTTCGAAAATCAAAATCAGGTTGGTGGATGGACGATCGTGTACGAGGGCCTGACGTTCGTCACGATCCGCGGCGCCGGGCACGAGGTGCCTCTGCACGCGCCGCGGCAGGCGCTGACGCTCTTCAGCAACTTCCTGGCCGGCACCAAGATGCCCCCCACGGCGTTCCCCTAGCTGCCGCCCCTTGTCGGCAAAGCCGGCTGATCTGGGGTTTTCCTTTTCGCCTCCTACCAAAGATGCAATTGTAATTCAATTGGGAAAAAAAGTTCAGGAATAAAAGTCATAGTGCTGACCACAATGCTCACAATCACAATTCACAACCGTATCGTGCTGCCTCTTGAATGTGCTCCCCAAGAATGTTGCAGTAGCTGACAGCATATGAAACAAGAGACCTACGGAGTGTTGCAGCAGAAACTGACTGAAACACTGAACACTAAAATAGATCAGTACTTCAGTAGTAGCAACTGTTGAATTTCAGGATTTATTACATCACAGACCAAACATCGAGAATCAAGGTTTTCTGCTTTTACCCCATAATACACACATATGAATGGTAAGGATTTAGGAAACAAGAACCACAAAGTTCACAGACAGCACAAGGAAGACCTGACAACATGTACGGATGCATGGACTGACATATGCTCGCTTGGCACATGTCCCACAGCTAACCTTTCTTTGGCATGGCCGCCAGCCTTGTATACATGCGGGCCATTGATTGATAGCCTCTGATATCACCCGACCTCAGGAGATTGCCTATCATTGAGCAAAACGATAGCCAGAAAGTACAGACATATTTAGAATATTATCAAATAGGTTTGTCTCGGGCAGCACATGATTAATCAGAAAGGGATCTTACAAAATGCAGAAGCTACATGCTTTGTCCATCAGGCGTTCTAATAGTAGATCGGTCCATGTTCATTAGTTATTACGTTCAATCTTTCAGTTGCTCCATGTTTTGGTTTACAATGAAGAACCATGTTATATGGCTGATAACTGCACATTTAGAGGGTCCTAACTCATGCTACCAAAGAGTCCATAGATGAGATCATATTAAGAGAGAGAAAATACATACATAAGTTTAAAAAACCAGTGAGATGAAGGTGGCATCTTTGCTTTAAGGGCAACGATCACACAGTAATCCATATAAAGATAACAAACATATCAAATGATTGGAAGCTGAGAAGGACCAGCATTGCTTATTTTGGTAGGGCCATAATGTAATGGTGTAAAGTAATTAGATCTAGAAGTTACAATAGCTAGTTGTGCTACAAAGTTGTAATGCAACTGTTCCTTCGAATCTAGGGCCTGTTTAGATCCAAGAAATTTTGCAAAATTTTTCAGATTCCCCGTCACATCGAATCTTTAGACACATGCATAAAGCATTAAATATAGATAAAAAATAAAACTAATTACACAGTTTAGACGAAATGGACGAGACGAATCTTTTAAGCCTAATTAGACCATGATTGGACAATATTTGTCAAATAACAACAAAAACGCTACAGTAGCGTTTTCCCAAAAATTTTGGCAACCAAACGGTGCCCTAGCTGTGTCAGCATAGCAGTTCTGCTACTACATCTGATAACTCAGAATGACATTTTTTTTCTTTTGGCTACCACCTTAGAGTTAAGAGTGGTTCCCTTGCTGTGATGTTATTCCTGAGTCCTCATACTTGATATGTATTCTCATCTAGAGGTTCAGGCCTCCATTACAGCAATAGCTTAACATTTCTCATATGTCCTAAAGTACCATATGTTGAAGTTTACAACATTTGGGTGTCAAGGAATGACCACATCTTCCAAAGAATTATGTCGTCAATATCAAATTACCGGGCCTTTTTTTTCAAAAAAAGAGTTTGCTCTGGTTATCCATAGAGCGAAGAAGAAATATTTCCCTCGCATAGAAGAACGGCTAGAGCACCAATTGTGATCTTCTTTATATTCTTTTTGTCCTTCTTCGTTTCTAAAATTCTGTTGCTTGGACACCTCTTTTTTATTCTATTATTTATATATATATTAACCAGTAGGGGGGCTACCTCTCCTGTTTCCTCAAAAAAAAGTTTACAACATTTAGATTAATATTGTACCAACTCAGTCTAATTCAGAAAGATAGCAAAGTTAGTAGTAGAATGTCGTAGTTTTTCATGTAGTTTAGTTTGATATAGAGTGAGAACATGAACATGGTACATAAAAAAATCATAAGTAGGAACAAAGAGGTACCTGAATCACAGTTAAGTGGGCTGTCTGGTTCAGGATGGGCCATCAGAGCAATTATTGCTCTACAAACAGACTGAAGGGTCCATGCAGGGCTCCATGCATTCTTCAATATATCAAGACAAATTTCACCTGTCTAAAAACATAAAAAAGGAAAACAAATGTAACTAAACAGAAATTTCCCCTTCATCTTGAAGATTCAGATTTAATAAACGACAAAACAGGGCATCACACTCTTATATAATATAACCTTGAAATGCACATTTGGGTGGAAAATTTTGGTCAAAAATCGAACTTGTGGAGGCAGCAGAGGATACTGCTCTGGAATGGCGAACGCAAGTTGAAACACACCACCTTCATAAGGTGTTTCAGAAGGGCCCTAAGCACATAAATATAGATAATTAGAAGAGGCAATAGTAAACGGCTGATCTTGCCTGTTACTGCAATAAAAAGTTACCTTGATAAGAGCAGTCCACTTGAATATGTTAGAATCGTCACATATTAATTGGATATCTGGGTCAGCTGACTTCTCTCGCTGTACCTCCTTGTACTCCTTGAAAAGTCTTGCCCTAGATGCCTAGAGATAAAACATATTGTCAAAAAGGTTTAGGTTTCATGTTAAGAACCCTGATAGCTATTCATTCAACAACATTGTCGCACAAAATATTCAATGGGTGTGGTGCATGATTTATGTAGCATGTAGAATTTTCCCAGTTGATTATAACACCATATTGCAAGTAATTAACAGTTACATTTCATTCATTATTAGATAATTTAATAGTTACAGCAAACTTCAACCAATACACAATAAACTAGTGGCATCAGGAAAACGATCACATTGTTCACTATGAAATGTAAATTGCGCTATAAGATCTTGAATAGTGGCATAACTGATGCAACAAGTAGCATAAGGAAACAGGATCACTCAAATTTATGGGATGACTGGCATATTGCACGGGTATGCAATCAATGTGCTAATAAAGCAATTGCGAACTCACCTGCATCTTCGCTACTGATGAGTGATGACCACAGGGCTGATATTGGCAAAGATGTCACTGAATGCTAACAAAATAAGAAATAAGACTAAGTTAGAAAGATTCGGTGAGACCCTAAAGTAAAAATGAACTATAATGAGCTTGGCACGGACAACAAAATACTAAACTAAGATTAAACATCATGGAGCCAGATTCGTACAGAAAGCTAGCAACAATTACAGCCGGAGATTGAGGATAAAATAACTTGGAAATGGACCGCAGATGGACAATGCACCTACAAATCAGCATATAGAGCACAATTTCTGGGTTCCTACCGAAGATACAGAACAAACTCCATTTGGAGGTCGCACACAGAAAACAAATGCAAGCTCTTCGCTTGGATCCTCATTCAAAATAAGATCCTCACAACAGACAATCTCGAGCTTCGAGGTTGGCCACACCATGATGCCTGTGCACTATGCAATGGTTCGCCGGAAACTAGCTACCACCTCTGCCTGGCTTGCCCCTTCGCCCAAGCGGTTTGGAACCTCATTTCTTCCTGGGAGCATTTTACTGCTATTGATGTGGCACAACATGTACTTCACCTCCCTGGCAGATTGGTGGGATCACTCCCTACGCTCGATCCCCAAAGACCGCAAAAGAGCATTCAACAGCCTGGATATATATACAATGTGGAATCTTTGGAAAGAGTGTAACCGCAGGGTTTTTTAGAACAATCACGCCATGGCCACACAAGTTGCGGGAATGATCAATGATAGTGTGGAAATCCACAAAAGGGCACACTCTCTACAAAATATGTAGTAGCAGGGACGACTCCTGTTTTGGGCTCCCTCGCTATGTTTGGGTGGCGTGTTTTTATCTTGTTCACCTCTTGTAAATATAACTCTCCTTCTTAATGGATACACAGAGCTCCTGCCATTTGCGTTCCAAAAAAAAAAATCAACTAAGCCACTCAACAACAAGCTCTCATCAAATGAGAAAAAAGACTGGCACAACAAAAAATTGGGCCTGACTACATAAACACACAGAATGTTGATTTATCATAAATATATTTTTTCTTCTACCATCATACACGAGTGAAGGTAAAATTAAATGTGTTCCTCTAACTACCGTCCAGGATGCCAGTATCGTACAAATCATCTGCTGGAATATATGAATCACAATTTAAAGATACTAGCAAATATGCCCGTGCGTTGCAACGGGAGAAAAAAATTAATAGAAAAATAAGTATAGGAATGTTGCATATCTATTTGTGTTTTACCCTTTTGTTAAAATTTGAAAGCTATAGTTTATTTTATAATGATAAGACCATGACATCCATATAAGCTAATATTGATATTAATATCACATTATATCCTATTAAGTCTATATCAAATTAAAATACAGCTTCAATAGAATTTTTTTCCACTATAAAGCACAAAAATATTTATTCGTGATTATACCATAACTTTAACTATTCTAATTTGTTATTACAATTAGCAATGAGTTGCATCGTGTCAGAGATTGATATGTCTATTCTATTATTTATTTTTGATGCTAAACATGCCATATTATAGATCTAATGCATAGACAATTTCACAAGGATTCCAAAAAATCTATATTTGCTATTTTACGAATTTTCTACGATTTACTACGAATTTCTAAAGATTCAGCCAGATTTAAATGGAAAAACAGAAAAAGAAAAGGCAAACACTTTCCCCTCGAACCCCCTGAACTTTTCGGTAAATGACGAAGCCCAGATCTAAAAAACTACTCTCTCTGGTTCTTTGCATCAGGAACCCTACAGAGAGTTTCTATTTGCATACGGCTCCTTCTTCGTTGGAACGGAGACGGAGCAGAGCATCGAGCTCGGCCGGTGAGGGGATGGCAGTGCTAGGGCTCGCCCAAGTGCGCGCGCACTCGTGGAGGGGCTCAGCGTGGCTAGAGGCCTGCTGTGGTGCGTAGGCCACGCGTCCAGGCGGCCACGGCGACGGCATGGCTTCGGGTCCGAGGCCCTCGCCTTCGGACGACGAGCGACGGGGCTAGGTCGGCGTGGTGAAGGGCGCGACGGTGGAGCTGTGGACGCGGTAGCTTGGCCGGGGAAGCGGCGGCGGCGACGCTACGCGGTCGCGATGGTGATGGCGACGGCGCTGCTCGGCTGCGAACGCGAGGGTGAGCGAAGGAGGCGATGAGGCGAATACTGTGTAGTCCAATTTGGATTTGTAATTCTGTTCGAGGTAGGAGACGTGAGCGAGGATGAATACGATACCTCATCACGTAACCTAGATACATAGCTTGCAGACAGAAAATTAGAGGGCGGAAACAAATTTGAGTGCAAAAATTTTTCTTTTTAAATATTAGGTATAGATATAGATATAGATAGAGATAGATATAGATTTAGGAGGAGAGAGTACTCGCTAAGTAAAACAAAAAGCAAAAGATCCAGCTCACGTGGCCCTTCCGGATCCCCCATCCGCGGACACGACACGGCGTGCCCGTGCCCCTTCGCCGCTGCCGACTCTGCTTTGTCCTAATCAACTCATTTTCCCTCTCCTCAAGATCGCCAGGTCAAGTTGACCCCCTTGCCGATTACGACTGCCGTGCCCCGCTCCGCGCTCCAGCAAGCCAACAGCTCATTCCTCTCACCACCCTGCTCGTTAATCACCCCACTAACCAAGCAATCAATTCCCTCCTTCCCAGCCACAGACCGTGGAAACGCAAACGCACGCGAGACGAGAGCGCAGCCTGCCGCCCCCTTTCCCTTCGCCTCTTCGCGTCGCCCAGATCTCAGTCGCTGTTCGCTCCATGAGCTAGGGGATCCGAGGTGTCCTCTAGGCGAAGTGAAGTTGGCCGGCCGCGGCGGCCAGGATGGAGCTGATATCCGGGATGGTGATGGGGGTCATGGTCGGCATCGCCATCATGGCCGGCTGGAGCCGCGTCATGCGCCGACGCAGCACGAAGCGCATCGCCAAGGTGAGTTGGTTCCCAGATCTGAAAAACTACTCTCTCGTTCTTTGCACCAGGAATCCTGCAGAGAGTTTCTATTTGCATACGGCTCCTTCTTCTTCATTGGAACGGAGACAGAGTAGAGCGTCGGGCTCGGCCGGTGAGGGGATGGCAGTGCTAGAGCTCGCCCAAGTGCGCGTGCACCCGTGGAGGGGCTCAGCGTGGCCGGAGGCCTGCTGTGGTGCCCAGGCCACGCGTCCAGGCGGCCGCGGCTACGGCATGGCTTCGGGTTCGAGGCCCTCGCCTTCGGACGACGAGCGACGGGGCTAGGTCGGCGTGGCGAAGGACGCGACGGTGGAGCTGTGGACGCGGTGGCTTGGCCGGGGAAGCAGCGGCGGCGACGCTACGCGGTCGCGACGGTGATGGCGACGGCGCTGCTTGGCTGCGGACGCGAGGGTGAGCGAAGGAGGCGACGAGGCGAATACTGTGTAATCCGATTTGGATTTGTAATTCTATTCAAGGTTGGAGGCAGACAGAAAATTAGAGGGCGGAAACAAATTTGAGTGCAGAAATTTTCCCTTTTAAATATTAGGGGTATAGATTAAATCAGGCCAAGGTCAAGCATTCACAACGGCGTGTACTAATCAAGAACCCGAGCCAATCTACCCCAGCTCTTCTTCAACTCTAAACGCCGGTGCCGCCGATCTGGGTATTTGCCTGCCCCGCTCATCAGATCGACCATCGCCCGGCGGGCAGCGGCGGACTCAGGATGCCAGCCTGATCACAACAAATCGCGCACCGGAAACCGGTCAGGAACTTCAATTCCCCTGACCCGACGACATGAGCCGCTACTTTCCTCAACGCCCTTAAATCTTCTCTCAACCTCAACCGTATACGTATCGAAGGAAAGATACGTGTTATTCGGGAAGAAATAGAGCGTACCAATCGAATCTTGGGCTTATGGCACCGGGGGCTCGACTCCGGCGTGGGGAAAGTCACCGGAGAGCTGCAGCGACGGTGGCCAGTGGCCGTCGGAAAAGGTAATCGGGGGAAGGGACCGGGGTATGTGGAAATGGAAATGGAATTGGAGAAGAGGAGGCGGTGGGCCCGGCTCAGCCCAGCTGCAAACTCTATTTCGTCACCAACTCAGATAACCGGCCCAAATCCAACTTGGACTCCAGCCCAAAAAGGTTTCTTCTTGCGAAACACTCCACTCTCCTTTTCCTCCTGCGATTCCATCACCCCGTCTCGTCGTCCTCTCCCCCTTCTTTCCTCAGCCGCCTCGCTCCCTCGCTAGCAGCAAAACCTTGCCACGAATCGCCGACACTTCAGCCCGGAGGAGCCAACGAGGTGACTGCGCGCCTCGGCCATGGGTGACAGCCAGTACTCCTTCTCCCTCACCACCTTCAGGTTCGTGCTCCCCTCTCTACATCTCTCGCTTGCTCGTCCCCTCCATCGAGATCGGGGGAGATTTTGTGTCGTTACGGTGGTTTGATTTGACCTTTTCCGGTTGATTTCGCTGCAGCCCGTCGGGAAAGCTTGTGCAGATCGAGCACGCGCTCACGGCTGTCGGATCCGGGCAGACCTCGCTCGGGATCAAAGGTTCGATTCGCGCAGCAATCCCCTCTCACCCCTCTGATTTCTTATGTTGGTATTTTTGCCGTTGCTAGGTAGCCAGAGGTTCGTGACCAATTTGAAACGGCATTATGACGTGTTATCTCGTGCACGACATTAGGGCATTGCGGGGGGTTTAGAATTATGGTCCTCTTGGTGAAATGTATTGTTTTGGGTTTGTGTTCGTGTATTTGTGTGTTAGCTTTGATCAGGGTTTTCATCCATTTTCGTGTGTTTGTGTCTTAGCTTTGACTAGGGCTTTCATCCTTTCTCGTTAGCATCGCAGTGTTAATTGAGTATACCTAGATGTAATTTCAACTGTGTATATAGTTGTGATTTTCTTGTCTCCTAGATACCTACACACATTTGCAGCTGTTTTCAATTTGTATGGATGATTGCTTGGGGCATTGCATGATTCATAAGTTTAGGTTGAGAGGTGCACACACACACACAAACACTGACTAATCAAAGATTATTATACCAATTTTAGTCACTATTAAGATTATTTCTCTAATCTACTGCGTATTATCAAGTCATTTGAGGTTGGGTTTGTAAATTCCTTGATGACTATTGGTGCTAAACTGCTAATACATTTGATAAACTTTCCCAAATTTTCCACCTTGTGCATGCTTAGATCTGCTCAAATTTTCTTTGTTCGTAATGCTTATCGTGTTGTAGAAGTTGATGCAGATCTATTGTTGTCTGGATGCTTCAATGTTGAATGGGGACTGTTGGAAATTGCGAGTTTGTTTGCCCACTTCATATCCAGAGCACTGACTAACACACTTGCACAGAAATCAGCTAATGGTTCCTCTCAGCCAAAGATGGGCTGTGGAAGTTAAAAGTTATTTCAAACTTCATGACGATTGTTATTTGAACTTCCTAATGATATTTGACATTCCTTATGAAGTCATTATTGATAGGTTCAGTAGCTGTAGTGTAATGATTCGCCATGCTGGTCTTTTTCTCAGTTGAATTGCTGTGTTCTATGTAGTATACATGTTCACTGGTTAGGCAGTAAAACCATTTTATTTTACTTGTGCCTCTTACTTAATTCTGGAATATGTCTTGTTTGCAGCTGCCAATGGTGTAGTCATCGCCACTGAGAAGAAATTGCCTTCTATTTTAGTGGATGAAACATCTGTATGTGTGCCTAAGTTTTTTAATTTTCTATTTGCCACATTCTTGCCCTTTCTCTATCCCAAGTGCTAAACAGATACCTGTGTGAAATACTTTCCAGGTGCAAAAGATTCAGGCACTGACACCAAATATTGGAGTTGTCTACAGGTACACAGTCTTGGTTGATCTTGTATTCATTTTTATTTTCTAGTAGTATTTTGGAATTGGAATACATTACAATTGTGTTGAAGTTTAATGTGATTGTTGAAGTTATGGACGTACATCTTCTCAATTGCCAAGTCTTTCTCTATTATGTTTTACTCATGCACTTTTCTTGCACTGTTTTCAGTGGGATGGGTCCAGATTTTCGTGTTCTGGTGAGAAAAAGTCGAAAGCAGGCACAGCAGTATTATCGATTGTACAAGGTATACCTTTGTCAATTTGTTTAGTTTAGATTTCTGGAAAATATTTCTGTATCTGGTAAGAGACTTCTTACAGTCATTAGAGGTATGAAGAAGTACCTTAATATGATCATATCTAAGTAGGGGTGGCATCGATTTTTGTTACCTAGGATAAATCAGGTACCTTAGGTACTAACTTCATGTTTTCATTTTGGTACCTCCTTGTATCTTTTCAAGGATAGTTAAAAAAAGTTCTCATATGTTAAAGATATCATTTGAAATGAATTGTTAATTTTAAAAACGTTCTCTTCTGCAAGCTTGCTGTCAAGTAGATAAATGTGTTTTTAATTATTGTTTCATTGTCAAATGCAGGAGCACATACCTGTAACACAGCTTGTACGAGAGACTGCTGCTGTCATGCAGGAGTTCACACAGTCAGGGTATGTAACTAATTAAGCTGTTCATATTTACGGGACTATTTGCATGCTTGTATAATATAATCGGTATTTAAATTAATTTTTTATATTAAAAGTATACACTTGGCATAACATTGCATTGTGTTAGCTGTTTTTAATCCCTTATTTGTACATTACCTAAATGTATTGTGATCACTTTTAAAGATCTTATAGTATCCCTGTGTGCTATCCAGTTATTGATTTTCAATTAATTGGTGATTTTAAGTGGTTGAGGGTTAAATATTATTTAGTTGCCAAGCAAGTCAACCAGCATCATACATAAAATATGCACTATATATATGACATTTAGTAGCTATTTCCATTTATTGATGCACTTGATGCAGTTTTGATGGCTTGAACAAAAAGTTAAACTAATAGAGTTTGCTGGGATATACACCATCTGGTCAAAACACATACTATAGCCTCTATTGTTTGGTGTTAAGGTGATTCGTGAGAGCCTGAGATAGGTATATGGTAATGAGTTTTATTGGTGATCTTTGTTTGTTTCAGTGGTGTAAGACCATTTGGAGTATCGTTGTTGATTGCTGGGTATGATGACAATGGCCCGCAGTTGTATCAGGTATACTGAAGAATCGACAAGATAGAAACCTGTTTATTTTTACTCCAATCATTCTAATGCCTACTTCGACACAGAATGTCAACCTCACAAATTTATATATTGTTTCCACATATGATTTAGTCATAACTTACAGGAGATCATCACAAGTAGTACTTATAAAGCGGAATATGTGTACTTTTGTGCTAACAATCACCATGATACTGTAGGATGTATACCTTCATAATAAATTCAGGACAACTGACATCGTTGGCTATTTCTTCAGGTTGATCCCTCAGGATCATACTTCTCCTGGAAAGCATCAGCCATGGGAAAAAATGTGTCCAATGCAAAGACGTTTCTTGAAAAGAGGTAGTCTCAATGTAGTAATGTTGTGCACTTGCTCTAGGCACTGTTGTGAGTTGTAACATAGTACGGCTTTCATTGATTAAAATAAGCAGCACATATGCCATAACGGATCATCCTTTCCCTCTTTGATTTCACATGTTATATTTATGGTTTCATTGTAGATACACAGAAGATATGGAGCTTGATGATGCCATCCACACTGCAATTTTGACTCTGAAAGAAGGGTATCACATCCCACTTGTATTTGCTTAGTTTAGAAACATCCTAAGTAGTTACTAATTGGTTCTGGATCTTGGACTTGCAGATATGAGGGGCAAATTTCCTCCAACAATATTGAAATCGGAATTATTCGAGCTGACCGTGAGTTCAAGTAAGTTTTACAGACTCAATCTTACTGCCACTTTTGTGTGATTCATGTTCCTCTTGCCTCATCAAATGATTAAATGATTAAATTATTGCATCATTCATTTGCTCCCTGACTTCACGAAGATTCTGTAACTTGTGCCCCTCTGGCTGTTGGGGAAATGTTTGTGTTTACTCAGTTTTTGTTGTTGCAAATCTAAAGCTATTCGATGATATTACAAACTCCTTGCTACAATCAAATGGTTTGCTGAGAACTAACAGTTTCCAAATACACAATACAGAGTTCTAAGCCCAGCAGAGATCAAGGATTTCTTGGAAGAGGTGGAGTAAGTTGCCTGTTGACGATTTACTGTTTCGAACAACAATAGCAGCATCACTTATGAGCAGCCAGCCTGAAGCTTGTCTTAGTTTTATCACTCTGTAAACTCATTTGCTCCAGCGACATGTGTTGCTTACATTTGAACGCTCCTGAATGCTACTGTAGACAAGTGAGATAACGTAAGATGGATGTTGTATTTGACATACTCTCTGCAGCTTGTTTATGTGATTCTCGTTCTTGTGGACCGTATCGATACCCAGGTGTTTATTGTGGCCTGTTTGGGAATTTTGGTACTCGCCCTAGCGTTGCAGATTTGCTAGAGTGATTGGATGTCGCGGCTACAAAAAATCGAGTTCGTTATGCTACTGATGCACTTTTGGCGTGCGATAAGTTGTCTCAACCTGATGCGCCCGTGTATGTTCGCTGCAGCTGCAGGGACGGGCTACGGCTGTATCTTTTGAACGCAATGTTACTCTACAGCAGCTGCCGCCACAACAGCTTCTAGCTGAACTGAACACGCGGCGTTGGGCGCTCAAGCCGAAGTCGATGCAGCCAAGTCAGCGTTTCCTCCGCAGAAAACGAGCAGAGATTGAGGCCGCTGGTCGCCCAATTTTGCGGCACCTGTTGATTCTTACTGAGCTAGCTAGCAAAATATATAGCGCAAACCACGTATACTAGATAGAAACATGAAAATCAATTTAAAATATATACTTCAGTCGCTTAAAAATCTAAAATTTAGCGCATTCGTCATAGTGCATTCAAATATGTCACATGCAAAAATTAAGATGCAAACTCCCCTTTGAAAAAAAATCATATGAAAATAGTAAATTTCATATGCATGCCAAACCTCAAACCCCGAACTCAAAACCAAAACAACCTCAAACACTGTTTTGGGTGATAATCCAAATCCGAAACCAAACCCGGTGATACCTGAAAACCTGATTGGTTGCTCGAAACCTAAAACCAACTACTATATGGCAATACAAGAGAACAATAAGGAATTTCTAGCAACACATGATATATGTATTACATATTCACATATATAAACAAGAAAAGGTAATAAACAACACAAAAATTCATGACTCAACTTAGAACAAATCTAGTAGCTTACATAAAAAATTATTAATAAAACACATGAGCTTTTATTCAAAATGACGAATGTGCTAAATTTAGGATCCCGAGCCCGAAAACCGTGAGGGAAAAAATCAAACCCGAATGCGATAGAGCCGAAATCCGAAGAGCCCGATCCGAAGCCGCACTACTGCCGTCTCTCCGCGCGCCTGCGCTGGGTGGTCGCGTCGTCGGACTGTGATGTTGCACGCGAGGCGAAATGTGGTGACCCTGCAGAGAATTTTCCCCCACAATTCCACAAAACCGCCACTCCCCCTGCTGACGGATGGGGTGGTGCTCCCCGTCCACTTCCCGGCAGCTCCTCTCTACGGCCTCCCTCTTCGCCCTCGGCGCGGGCCTCCTCGCCTTCGGCATCCACCTCTCCTACGTCCACGTCGAGCCCCAGCGCGCTCGCACGCTCGCTCGCGACCAGTTCGTCCGCGACTACCTCCGCAAGAAGCACGACAAGTAGGCCGCCGTCCGCGGCCCCCTCTCCCAGACCCCCAGGCGATTGCTTGGTAGTCGGAGACGATGGCCCTGGCCCCATCGAGCTCCGGTAGCGAGCCCGTGATCCCGGAGGTGGAGATGAATGCCGGCGCCGACCAGGCCGCCTCAACGGTGCGGGTCACCGTCGTGCAGGCGTCGTCCGTGTTCTACGACACCCCCGCCACTCTCGGTGCGTGTAATTTGCTCTCCCTGCCCGTAGTTCTTGCAGTTGTTACATTAGCGCCTATGGTGTTCGATTCGTTGTCTCGCCCGTGTGGCTGTTTAGATTGGTGCTGCGCGCGAGGTGTTCGCTTGTTTGTCTCGCCAAAAACTAGTTTACTGAATTGTGTATAGTGATGGCTCGTACTCGTAAAACTTGTTAAGGAAATCGTTCAATTGATTAGTGACATTGTCATTATATTTAGCTTCATTTCTCCAATACAGTATCAGTTGATTGAGATGGTGGCATCTACTTTGAAGGAGACATCGTTCTCTATTAATGGTGATGATGATCCTAGACATATGGAGCGATTGGTTTTCCCAGGGTGAATCAGCTAGATAGGAAAAGGAATGTTATAGTGGGGTGTGTGTGTGTGTTGTGTGGACAGTTTTTCTTGCTTGGAGACTGGAGGATGAGGTATTTGAGGTGCGACGCACAGGCATTTGAGGAAATAAAATCTTTATGGGCTTGCTACTAATACTATGTGACACCTCAGTTCCTACCCAGTACTAGGATCACATCTTTTTTACAATAATCCTTTCATCAGCTTTAAGCCTTGTAGCCTTAGAGATGTGACATTTTGTAAATATCTTGCATTGTGTTTCAGATAAAGCGGAGAAATTGATAGCAGAGGCAGCCGGGTATGGTTCACAGTTGGTTATGTTTCCAGAAGTCTTTGTTGGTGGCTACCCACATGGATCTACCTTTGGACTGGTTATCGGCAATCGAACTGCCAAAGGAAAGGAAGACTTTCAGAAGTATCACGCATCTGCCATAGATGTGCCTGGTATTCTAAATGATGTTAATGTATCCTTGTTCTACATTATTTTTCACGATTATTACCATGCTTTGTTCTTTGAGGTACAAACTTTACCCTTTTGTAATTATAATATGCTCACAATAATCTTGTAGTGTGAGCTGCAGTCTTAAGAATGAAGCACAAACCTCAAAGGAATTGTAAGCAATGAACTTACTTTTCTACCCCATTAAAATATGAAAATGAACGGGGTAACCTCTAATTTGTGGTCCACATGGCAAGATGATATATTGCACCTGATGCTGGTTGCATATTACTGAGCGGAAGCACTTAAAACATGCATTTAGTTTCTATTTTAGGTCTTAGGATACTAGTATAGGAAGTGAGCATAGCTGAACAGGTTGGAGCTGGAGGTTTGGTTGCGCATCTCAACTACCCAGATTTGAGTCCTCTTGAACTTTGAATTCCGTTGCTTATTTTCTTCTTAATGGAAAACTACCTAGTTCCTCGAAGGTTGGGAAATGGGGTGGATTATCCTTTGGAAGTAGAGTTATGTGGTTGACAAAGTCCTGAAAAACAGCATATTTTCTTCTATGAGCATACGCATCCATTTTTCTTACTCTTGGCAAATTTTCTGACAATGAATACACAAAACACATTAATGCTTGGTAATGCACTTTAACTAAGTACCATTCCCAAATAGCTTTCTATGTATGGTAGGGCAGTGTTATTTCTAGAATTTGCACTGAGCATGTTTCTAACTTTGCTGTTTTACATTAGATGATTCTCATTGTAGTTCATATCGTGTACCACCATTACCTACTGTCATCCACACTTCCTGCTTGATATCTTTTACATGTTATGAAGGGTGTGTAGTACACATCTGTTACTTCTATAGAGCACTTCACAAACATTTTATGAATGCAGGCCCAGAAGTGTCCCGCTTATCTGCATTGGCTGGAAAATATAAGGTGTTTCTGGTGATAGGGGTGGTTGAGAGGGCAGGATATACACTTTACAACACAGTGCTCTCCTTTGATCCGCTGGGAAAATACCTAGGGAAGCACCGCAAGGTCATGCCTACTGCACTGGAACGAGTATTCTGGGGGTTTGGAGATGGATCTACAATACCTGTCTATGATACTCCACTGGGAAAAATCGGTGCTCTCATTTGCTGGGAAAACAGAATGCCACTTCTCAGGACGGCCATGTATGCCAAAGGTATTATTCCTATTTCTTAGAATTGTATTTTAAATAAAGAGGGCTGGGGTATACTTTGGAACCATAAGGTGTAATGCTAGATTGCACAATATCTCATGTACTTGAGTTTATCTTTCATGCTGAATCCTCCTATGTTCATGCAGGTATCGAGATATATTGTGCTCCCACAGTTGATTGCATGCCAAGTTGGCAGTCTTCTATGACGCATATTGCCCTTGAAGGGGGATGCTTTGTGCTGTCAGCGAGCCAGTTCTGTCACCGAAAGAACTATCCTCCCCCTCCTGAGTATACATTTGGTGGCCTAGAGGAAGAGCCATCCCCGGAATCTGTTGTTTGTTCTGGAGGGAGTGTCATCATTTCACCATCCGGAACAGTGTTGGCAGGTCCCAACTACGAAAGCGAGGGCCTTCTCACTGCTGACCTGGGTAAGAAACCGGGGAATTCACATACTAAATTCTACTCAAAATATCCCACTAATGTTCATATATCGTCATATGTCCGAGGACATGGTATGCTAGCTATATGCTTGAATGATTTATCCCACACAACTCTCACTAGAAACTAGCTGATGTGGTTCTGCAGACCTTGGGGAGATTGCTCGAGCCAAGTTTGATTTCGACGTGGTGGGCCACTACTCGCGACCTGAGGTGCTGAGTTTGGTGGTGAAGACTGATCCAAAGCCTGCAGTCTCTTTCACTTCCGCATCAGGGAAGACTAACGCTGGAAAGGGCAATGACGTCTTGAAGACCTAATGATCACACATCTCTTATCTTATATAACAATTGCAAGTTGCCATTGCATGAAAGTAATCGAGGACTTCTGTTCAGAATAAACTAGACCGACTCCTTAATAATGGCCCTAATTTTCGACACTTTTCTTTACGGACTTAGCAGCCATGCATCTTGGAAATCTCACGTAACCTTGAGATAAGAGAAAGAAAATGGGAGAGAAGCCTATAAAAGCATCGCGATATACCTCCTCTCCCTAACTCCTTCCCTCGCCTCGCCCCCACCAAACCAAAATGGCAAAATCCGAACAGAAATCACGCACGCGGACCACGACACAGTACTCTGGTCACGGGCTTCTCTTCGGCCTTGCCGCAAGCAAATGGATTTGACAGCCCATAACCCAACAGGAATGCTCTCCATGGATTGTTGGGCCATGACATTACCCCGGTCACAAAACACAGCTTGTCCCTAAGCTGCTGTATTCATTCATGAGTGCTTGCATCCATAAGGCCGTTTCCTGCTAGCTTGTAATTCTGCACAGGACGTCACCCCTCAATGACTCAACTCTTGCGTACCTTTTCTGTGCAAGCAAACTGCAGTTATGACAGAACTTATCCACCGAATTTGTGAATATTTGTATCCCATGGCCAGTTCTTCGACAAGATATGCTGAAGCAATTCCTTTTTAGAGAGATTGTGTACCTTTAAACATTAGGTTACTTCAAGAACAAAGAACAAACATTGGCCCTATAAATATTTAAATGCATTATATGATAGGACATAATAACGTTGGGCTCAATAAATTTCTTAATAGTTTGTTGTCTCAAAATCTGCAGGCTATGAGTAGCTTTCAACTTTGAACAAAAGAATTAAAGAATAAGTACGCTCATGTTACTATTGTAGTGCGATTTGTGGCGTAATGTATATTTTTCTTGGTCTATGTCCTTTTTATACCTGAACCATACTGATACACTAATACCAGCTAAAAAGTTGAAATAAACATATTTATACTTCCAAGGAGAGTGTAGACAAGTCTAACCACACTATTAGCACAGACAATCTTACTGGTTATTGTATCCAATAGAGCATCCTTGTTCTTCCTTTTCAAATACGTTGTAAACAAATATTTCTTTGTCTCTAATGCAACAGCATGTAGTTTTTTTTGCTCATTCAAGAAAAAATATCTTGATATATTTTA
Source organism: Saccharum hybrid cultivar R570 (assembly GCA_038087645.1). Taxonomy (NCBI): domain Eukaryota; kingdom Viridiplantae; phylum Streptophyta; class Magnoliopsida; order Poales; family Poaceae; genus Saccharum; species Saccharum hybrid cultivar. The sequence continues at coordinate 9,588,927 of JAQSUU010000198.1, forward strand.
GATAGGTTCGTCGTCTTTTTTGTGAGAAGTCAAGAGGGATTTCCATTATAGGTTAAGTATATATTAAAATAACAAAAAGAGTTTTAAGATCAAGAAACAAAAAGGAAAACAAGGAAAGCTAAAAAAATATAGTTTGTGGTTTCTAGCCATTGTTCACTAAGAGGGAAATATTTTCTCTTTGCTCTATGGATAACCAAGGCAAATTCTTTCTTGACGTTATGCATCATTGAAGAATTGAGGTGTATTCCTCGAGAGATGAAGTCATTCCTTAACACCCAAATGCTCCCAGCACATAATAGTACCAATGACTTTCATGAAGAAAGTAACATGAAGTTGAGCTTTGATGCATCTTAAGATATCACATGGTGAAAGTCTAAGTTTGGTTTTGGTAATTAATGACACCAAAGTTGCTAATGCTATGTGATCAAGTGTGATTAAGCTAGGCATAAGCAACATGTGATGGAGGTGGAAATAACATGGAGAGATGGCCACAAGACCACATGATTTGGTACATGAAATGATGAGCAAGATCATGAAGGAATGCACATAAAATGATGGACATGATGATCAAGTGAAGAAGAAGGATCTAAGAGCGCAAGGCAAAGGTATAACCATAGGGTTTTTCTTTTGCCGGTCTAAGATGAGTAGAGAAGTGATTGACCGGGTTTAGGATACATAGCCGACTATCAAGAGGGGCAATCACGGTTAGCTCGGGAATCAAGTGCCACTACATCCATATCTTGAGCTTATGCATTAGGTCTAGTAGAGAGCTAACATAATGCCTTGAAAAATAATTGTGAAAATGCTAACACATATGCACATGATGATATACACATGGTGGTGTTAGCACTTTTGAGAAGGCGGTGGAGTTTGAGCGGTGGAGAGGGGTTTGGGGTCCTCTCTCCCTCCTGCCGAGCTTGCGAGCGCGGGATTCAGGCGTTTTCGAGGAAATGAAATGCCTATTTTCCATTACGCTGGAGACAAGAAAAGGTGGCGGAAGTCCGGAGTGTTTCTCTTTGAAAAACTCCAACCGGACGCTGAATCGGACGCGGTCCCGGTTTGACTAGACGCGTCCGGTCAGTTCAATGCTGCGCGGGCACTAGGGTTTGCAACCGGCGCGTCCAGTCCCTCACGGAACCAGTGCGTCTGGTCGGGCACCCAGAGGAGCAGTGCTTGACGAAGAGCTGATCGGACGCGCGGCGCGTCCGGTCATATGCGATCAGACGCGTCCGGTCACGATGGGAGCTCTCTGGACTCCGACCGGACGCCGGGTGCAGCGCGTCCGGTCAAACGGTGAAGCGCGTCCGGTCACAGCAACGGCTCTCTCTGACGTACACTGTTACTGTTTGTCCTGTGGTGTCACCCTGACCGGTGCGTCCAGTCATCACGTTTTTCACTGCGACGTCTTATAACGGCTAGCTGCGTACCCCTTCGATATAAATAGAAGGCGACCGGGGTTTTGGGGGCATCTTGTAACACCCCGGGTGTTATAGTGCTAATTAATCTGCCATGTCATCATAATGCATTGCTAATCATACCTGTTAGGTTAACATTGTTATGCATCAACTAAAACAAGTTTACTTAATTAGGTTGAATGTGTTTCTCAGTGGTGTGCTCCGAAACCGAAAATCCTAAATTCGAATACCACCGCAAATACTTAGTCCATGCCCTGCGTAATTTGAAGTGCGCGACTGTGTTGCACACTAGTGTCAAATGTAGGGTATGAGCTCAAGTACAACATTTAAAATGAAGCTCCAAATTTGAGTTTGAATTGGAGTCCCAAAACTTGTCACGAGTTTTCCGATTCGAATTCGAATTCAAATCTGGGGAGAAATGTAAAACAATTTCAAAAGTAAATTGGTCAACCAAGAGTGACATTTGGTCAACCATGTCATGTTGGTCCAAATGATGCCCTTGGGTGAGGTTTTGATCACTAAGTAATCACAAATCAAAGTAGAAACAAATTTCAAATTGAAATTCCTCCAAAAACCCTAAATTTCAAAACCCTGTTTTACCCCTTTTGTAATAATTCAAAATCTAAGCAAAATTTGGGAAAAAGTTCAAAACCAAGTTTGTAGAACTTTTCAAGGGCTACAACTTTGGTGTTTTGAGTTTTCAAAGTTTTAGTGTAAAATGAGGAGCAATTTTGAAAATAAACAAATTTCAGATTTAATTCATTTTTGTCCCCAAACTAAGATTTTAAAATGGAGGCTGAATTTGAAAAAGTTTTGAACAGCAAAGTTGTAGGTCTGGTCAAGATAAACAACTTTGATGTTTGGAGATTTTGAAGTTTCAATATAAAATCAAAAGTAATTTCTAAATTACCAAATCTGAAAAATGTGTCCCTTTTTGAATTTAAACTCAAATTTCAAAATCCAAGCAGAATTTGAAAAAGTGTTCAATACCAAACTTGTAGAGCTTGAAATTCTGAAGATTTCATACATTGGAAGATTTTCAAGTTGTTATACAAATTTGAAAGTAATTTGAGAAAACAGATTGAATTTCAAAATTTGGGGGGCAGCTACAGTGCACGACGTATCACCGCCGGCCACCGCGCGGTATGGGCGCCGGCGAGACGCCGGACGGCTTTGGCCGGCTTCCAGGCGTGTCCTCGATCGCCAGCACGACATCGCGCGTCTTCCAGTGAAGTAAACCGTGGTCGTTACCTATATATACATGAGTTCACCGTGACGTTTTCCATTATCGCCATCGCCGCCACCGCAGCTCCGCCGCTCGCCGCTGCCGCCACCAAGCCGTCTCCGGCCACGCTAACCGCACCCTTAGCTCCGCCTCATCTTTGCGCATCTCGTGAACCAGATGAGCTAGCCCAATTCCGCCTGGATCGCCGGGGAGCCGTCGTCTTCCACCTCGGGTCGCCGCCGCTCCAGTCGAGCTTCGCCACCGTCGCCAGCCGCCTCCAGTGCCTCCCCGCCTCAACCGATCACTCCGTCGTGATCGTGGTACGCCCCTGATGCTCCCTGACCCCTCGCTTTAATCTCTACCGCTTTGTAACGACGAGTCGCCGGTCACCGTTTCCGTCGAGCCGCCACCGTCGTCGGTGAGCTGTTGCCGGAGCTTGAGCTAGGGTGTTTAGTAGCAAAACGGGTTCGCTGGGTCGTGTAGAAGGTGTTGGTCAGCTCAGTTGGTCGATTGGGTCACCGGTCGTCGGCCGGCCACCGCGGGGAAGCGAGCGAGCGCGCGGGAGAGCGAGAGCGAGCGGGAGGTAGGCGATGACGAGTGGGGCCGGCTTGTCAGCGAGCGCGGGAGAGAGAGTACGCGGGCGTGGAGCTGGCGCTGGGCTGGGCCGCTTGCTGGGCCAAGCGCGTGCGGGCGCGCGCGCGTACGTGGGCCGGTTGGGCTGGGCCGGATCGGAGAGAAGAGGAGAAGCAGCCCGAGTTCGGTTTTGTTTTTGTTTTTGTTTTTCAAATAAATAAATAGTGTTATTATTTGTTTATTTCATTAAAAATTGTGTAGAGTTCCAAAATTCATGAAAATTTTTGTGTAAGCTTCTCAATGTATAAATTATCTAGGAAAAATGTTAAATCATGAATTTGAATACTTTGGGCAGTAGAATTAATTGGTTTCAATAAAGATTAAATGCAACTTCCAGTAATTTTAATAATTAATTTATTTATCCAAAAATTATGAAATTTATTATGACACTGTTATAAGTCATTCTTAACCCATAGAAAAAGTTTGAACTTGTTTAGATAAAGTTTGATCAACTTCTAATTATGCCCTAATTATTTAAATAGAAAATAAATGTTAATTTGAGAACTTTAAGTGTTGTGTGCCTTTTGATTGAGTGATGTCCTTAGGTCACTACCCTTTTGTGATCTCTGGCACCTTAATTTCATGATTGAGCTCGTTAGTAACTTGTTAGGTTAAAAGCTGGTATCGCGGGAAAACGTCGCTACTAGTTAGTAGGTTTTCTGTTTACGACTGTACCGTGAAAGGAAGTTGTACTCGAATAGTAATCGTGGCATGTTATCATCAAGCATCATGTTTATCATCGAACATCATGTTAAAGCATGTTATGTATTCGTGTAGTCACCGCTTTCGAGGAAGCCGAAGTCGTCGAGCAGGCCTCCGGAGAAGAGCGATCGTTAGTGGGTTCCGGACCAGACGTTGGAGTCTCCGAGTCTGAGTCAGTCGTCGTGTCCGAGCAAGGCAAGTCCCGGTGCATTTAAACCCTACCTTGAATTTTATAAATGTTTTATTATTTATTTTAAGGTTTATTGCATTAAGTAATTAGGAGTTGCGTGATAACCTAATTGCTGCATTATCATCCTTGATTATTGCAATATTACCCTTGATACCTGTTTTACTAAAAATGCGTAGTATGCTTCGCTATGCTTAGAAGTTAAGCTTTTAAATGAATGTTTACTCTGCCATGACGGCATCCTTAATGAATATTGAAATATGCGAATGAACTTGTAAGATCGGGCGGGTGGTTTGGCCACTGCTAACGTGCATTGGGAGAGGAGTCCTAATGTATCGTTTCCGCCTTATCAGTTAAGGACCGTACGTTATTGGCCCTCGCGTCATGGAGTTTTTGTTAGTACTAGCCATGTGCCCATGTCGGGTAAGCCTTACTTTGGCTAGTCCATTACGAGAACGTCTAACCTCGCACTGGGAGTGGAGAGATGGCGAGAGTAGTGTGTACCCTCGGGGCTAGAATGTGGCCGGGTTCGAGGAGTACTATGCTCTCGGGTGGCGATAGACACGTTCTGGTTTTGGGTTATTCGGGTAAGAGTTGATATATGCTAGATTCGGTTCTACATATGTCGTGTGGTTAGGAATCCCCAGCTGGGTATATGAAGCGGTTCGAATCGTCGTTGCTCCACGAGAAAGGAGTCTTGGCCTTGCACCAACATCGTAGTTAAGAACTAGAATTGAAAGAAAGAATGAGAAAGGTTTGATGATAATTACTTTGATCTAGATTAGGATCACCTAGATTTGGTTAATGAACCATCAATGGTAAAAGTAAAATGTTGAAGATAAGGACTTACCTTAGTAAGCTTTTCTGCAAAAGAAAATTTGATTCTTGATTACCCGTACCTTGATTCCCTAAAGCTAGCATGCCCTTGGAGTCTTTGTCTTAGTCGGGTAAGTCTTGTTGAGTACTCTCGTACTCAGGGTTTGTTGAACCCCTTGTTGCAGGTGCGGTTCATGAACAAGTCTGCTTCGAGCCTTGTTGCATGACCGTCGTGGTTGAAGAAAGCGACGACGAGTAGACTGTGTGGCCTTTGGGCAAGGCATCTCGTTTGAGTGTTGTAATAAAGTTACTACCGATACTTCTCTACTAATGGTTTGTAATAATGTTACATAAGGTTTGAGGTTTGAAAACTGGTTTGTAAACCTATGTTATTGTAAGACTTCCGCTACTTTACTCTGTTGAATATTTTGAATAAACTGTTGTAATATTACAATACTCCTGTGATTGGATCCTGTTCGGAGGAAAGCATGCCTTTTAAGTTATGGTGAACATAAGTACGACTGTCAGAGGTCATTATGACAATGACGTGTACTTGTGGGCCATCATAATTAGGAGGTTCTGTGACAGCTGGTACCAGAGCATAATCACTCGAGTTATTGTAGTATTACTTTGCAAAACTTCAAAATGATTTGGGTCAAACAAACTTAATATCGATATTTTGGGTCCAAATTGCTTTTGCTTATCTTAATCTATTCTATAGTTTCCTTAGCTCATATTTGAAAGCTTCGTAGTGAAGTATCATGTATAGTGCCCTATGTTATAAAGTTTGCATGTGTTACTTAATCTTTCTGTTAGATCGTAAGTACGATGCATGCATCATGTTTAATTAACCTGCTTAAGTTACCTTCCCTTTTAAAGTGGTTTGGGTTAAGTAAGGTTCAATCCTATTCATGCTAACCTTCAGATCCCCCTATCTGTTCTCATCGTCCTAATTCTATCTTGCTTTAGGATGGCACGTGTGAAGACAACTCCTCGCAAGAAAACGGGTCCGCAAGGAGTGCCGCGTCATCAGTTGGCCGCCAGAGTTGATGGAGCAAGCAGTAGCCGTAATCCGAACCCGGATTCGGAATCAGAGGTTGCAAGGCTTACATCAGAAGTGGAGCGACTGAAGCGCAACATGCGTTTTTGGAAGCAGTTCCAGAACGAGTCTCTGGAAAAGGAGACAGAGGCCAGGGCTCGTGTTCATGAGTTAGAGCTTTATGTGACACACCTGGAGCAGTACAATACTGTTCTGCATGAGGAAGTCCATAGGCTAAATGATCTGATGAATCCCAATCATCAGCCCCAGGCAGTAGAAGATGATGTTGGTGCCGTGATTGTTCCTGGTGTAGAGGACAATGATGAAGATGAACCCATGATGGAAAGTGGGGATGATGCAAGTTATGTTACTGGTGCGAGTGCTCCAGAGGTTGATGATGGAGTGATCGTGATCAGCGATGATGATAAGGAGTGAAGTGTTGACATGGATGGCTATGTAATATAGTAGTCTTTCCTGCTTTCTAAGAACTTTAGTGGGTAGTTTCTTGCTTGAGAGCAAGTTTGTAATGAAATAATGTAATATAAGTTTGTATGTGTATACAAGTACTGTACTAACTGCTTTTTAATTCAATAAAGCGATGTAAATAAATATGGTTTGTGTACAACAGATGGACGGTACTGGAACTTCCCAGGATGGGGACAATGCTTCGAATCCCCCACCGTTTCCACCCACCTTGGCTGAGGCTATTGCCGCTTTGGTTAATGCCACTACCCTGTTGGCTCAGAATCAGAATCAGAATCAGAATCAGAATGGGAATCAGGGTCGTCGAGGCCGTAACAATGGAGGGGAAACCACCTATGTGGATTTCACCGATACCCGTCCACCAGTGTTCTCAAAGGCAGATGAGCCACTAGAGGCGGATGACTGGCTCCGTACCATAGAGCAGAAGTTTGAACTGTTACAATGCACGGAGCACCAGAAGCCTGTGTTTGCAGCGCAGCAGCTTAGAGGTGCCGCAGGGGCGTGGTGGGCGAATCTGGTCGCCGCACGGCCTGCTGGCCACCGTATTACTTGGTAAGAGTTTCATGATGCTTTTAGAGCACATTATATCCCAGATGGTGTCATGGCCATGAAGCTAGAGGAGTTTCTCTCGCTGAAGCAAGGGAACCAGACAGTTCTGCAGTACGTGGGTAAATTCAATCATCTGTCCCAGTATGCAGCGGAATATGTGAATACCGATGCGAAGAAGAAAAGCTGTTTCATGAGAGGGTTGAGTACCAGAATCCAGGAAGCATTAGTCACCTGCTATAATGCTACATACCATGAGATAGTCAATGTGGCTATTGCGTCAGAAGAGAAGTCCCGACTGCATAAAGAGTCGAAGAAAAAGAAGCCAGTGTTTTCAAGTCAGTCTGGCGGCATTAAGAAGCGCCAGAAGTTTATTTACCACCCTCAGAACCATTTCCGCCCAACTTATCGTCAACCGCAATACCAAGCTCAGCCGCAGACGTTTTATCGTCCTGCCGCAACCCCGCAGTTTTCACCACAGCCGAATGCCCCTGGTATTCGAAACCAGACTCCAGCCACCCATAACTTTCCCTGCTACAATTGTGGAAAGCCAGGCCACTTTTCCAAGGACTGCCCGTATCCAAGGCAGTACAATCCTAACTATCCCAGAGCTCCCGTACCACAACAGCAACAACCTCAGAGCAAGAACAATAATCTGAATGTTCAGAAGGGTAAGGGTGAGAAGAAGAAGACCGGACGTGTATTCTATACTCAAGCAAGTGCAATCCCAGAGGGAGAACCTGTTATGATGGGTATGTTCTCTGTTGCTAATCATCCAGCAGTACTGTTATTTGATTCGGGTGCATCGCATACATTCATAAATCGCACCTTTGTTGTTAAGCATGACATTCCAATTATGGGAACGCAAGAAGAGTTCTTTATCCAGTCGCCCGGGGGACGACTGTGTACTAAGGAGATGGTACGTGACGTACCTATAGAGTTAGGTGGGCATATATTCCCTACCTCAATGATAATATTACAGAAACAGGATATAGATGTAATCCTAGGTATGAATTGGATGTACCAAAGAGGAGCCCTTATAGATGCACTGCACAGAACTATAAGGTTGAACCTGCCAGATAACAAATCTCATCTTCTTATCCAACTTCCTATCCCAAAGAGAACCGTTGAAAGGTTATGTGCAACTTCAGTACAAGAGGTTTGTGATATACCAGTAGTCTGTGAATTTCCAGATGTGTTTCCAGATGATCTACCAGGTCTGCCACCAGACAGAGATGTAGAGTTTGTAATTGAGTTAAAACCGGGTACTACCCCAATATCCCGGAGAGCTTACAGAATGCCACCCAATGAATTGGCAGAACTTAAGGATCAATTGCAAGAGTTACGTGACAAAGGTTTTATCAGACCCAGTTCCTCACCATGGGGATGTCCAGCTCTGTTTGTTAAGAAGAAAGATCAGACTTTAAGGATGTGTGTTGATTACCGACCGTTGAATGAAGTAACCGTCAAGAATAAATATCCGTTGCCGCGCATTGATCTGCTCTTTGATCAGCTTGCGGGGGCAAAGGTATTTTCGAAGATCGATCTTCGATCAGGGTACCATCAAATCAAGATTCGACCTAAAGATATCCCAAAGACTGCATTCACCACCAGATATGGGCTGTATGAATACTTAGTTATGTCTTTTGGTCTTACCAATGCACCGGCACATTTCATGTATCTGATGAACTCAGTTTTCATGCCGGAGCTTGACAAGTTTGTGGTTGTGTTTATTGATGATATTCTGGTGTATTCCAAAAGTAAAGAAGAGCATGTTGAGCATCTCAGAGTTGTTCTGAATCGTTTGAGAGATCACCAACTATATGCCAAGTTCAGTAAATGTGAGTTTTGGTTAAGAGAAGTGCAATTCTTAGGCCATGTGTTGTCAGCCGAAGGAGTAGCAGTAGATCCTGGCAAGGTGGAAGATATTCTGAATTGGAAACCCCCAATCTCAGTTCATGAAGTCCGAAGTTTTCTAGGAATGGCGGGTTATTACCGTCGATTCATACCTGACTTTTCAAAGGTAGCCAAGCCAATCACAGAGCTGTTGAAGAATCAAACTAAGTTCATATGGTCTACAGAATGTGAGAAAGCTTTTAGAATTCTAAAGAAGTCATTGACAACTGCTCCAGTTTTGGCACAACCAGATATAGAAAAGCCATTTGATGTTTATTGTGATGCCTCGGGTATTGGCCTTGGTTGCGTATTGATGCAAGAAGGCAGAGTCATTGCTTATGCCTCGAGACAGTTGAAGCGCCATGAAGAGCATTATCCGACACATGATCTTGAACTAGCAGCTGTGGTTCATGCATTGAAAATCTGGCGTCATTACTTGTTAGGTAATACTTGCCACATGTATACAGATCACAAAAGCTTAAAGTATATCTTTACTCAGTCAGAATTGAATATGAGGCAAAGAAGATGGCTTGAGTTGATAAAGGATTATGATTTGGAAGTACACTATCACCCCGGAAAAGCAAATGTGGTTGCTGATGCACTTAGTAGAAAGAATCATTGCAATTGTGTAACTGTGAAGCCAATGGATTACAGTTTATGTTATGAATTAGAGAAGTTGAATATTGAAATAATTCAGCAAGGTCAGTTGACTAATGTCACAGTAGAATCAACACTCAAAGATCAGATTGTATCTGCTCAGAGAAATAATTCTGGAATAGCTCATATCAAAGAAAAAGTTAGAACTGGTCAACAGACAGATTTTAGTATTGATGATGCAGGTGTGCTGTGGTTTAAGAACCGGCTAGTGGTCCCAAAGATTTAAGAGTTACGTCAGCTCATCCTTGATGAAGCACATAGTACAAGGTTTTCTATTCATCCAGGGAGTAATAAGATGTATCAAGATTTGAAACAAAGATTCTGGTGGACTAAAATGAAAATTGAGATCGCCAAGTATGTTGCCCGATGTGATACTTGTCGCAAAGTGAAAGTTGAACATTTGAAGCCGGCAGGAATGTTACAACCCTTGCCCATTCCATCTTGGAAGTGGGAAGATATTAGTATGGATTTTATTACTGGGTTACCCAAGACCTCAAGAGGCTTTGATTCAATTTGGGTCATTGTGGACCGTTTAACTAAGTCAGCTCACTTTGTACCTGTGAAGGTTGACTATAGAGCATCTAGATATGCAGAAATATATGTTGCTCGGATTATGAGTTTACACGGAATACCCAAAACAATTGTTAGTGACAGGGGTACTCAATTTGTTTCGCAATTTTGGAGACAGTTTCAAAAGTCATTAGGTACTAAACTTCTTTACAGTACAGCCTATCATCCACAAACTGGGGGACAGACTGAAAGAGTAAATCAAATTTTGGAAGATATGTTAAGATCTTGTGCTCTCACCTATCAAGATCAATGGGATAAATGTTTACCGTTAGCAGAATTCTCATACAACAATAGTTATCAAGAGAGTATCAAAATGGCACCGTTTGAAGCATTGTATGGCCGCAGGTGCAGAACTCCGTTGAACTGGTCAGAACCAGGAGAAAGATGGTTTTATGGAGTTGATCTGGTGAAGAAAACGGAAGAAAAGGTTAGGCAGATACAAAAGAATTTAAAAGTTGCTCAGTCTCGACAGAAGAGTTATGCAGATAAAAGGCGTAGACCTTTGATGTTTAAAGTGGGAGATTATGTTTATCTGAAAGTGTCACCCATGAAAGGAGTTAATAGATTTGGAGTCAAAGGCAAGCTCGCACCACGTTATATTGGTCCTTTTCAGATCATTGAAAAATGTGGGAAGGTGGCATATAGATTAAAGCTGCCTGAACAACTGTCAGCCGTGCACAATGTCTTTCATGTATCACAAATGAAGAAGTGTATGCAAGTGCCTGATCAAGTTGTTGATGTGGAGGGGGTTGAACTTGAGCCTGATTTGACATATTCTGAATATCCTGTCCGAGTTTTGGATCGAAAGGATCGTGTTACCCGGAGTAGAACAATTAAATGGTACAAGATACAATGGGATCAACATTCAGAAGAGGAAGCCACTTGGGAATCGGAGGATTACCTGTTGGAGAATTTCCCGGAGTTCTTTGCTTCTATCTAGGTTGCAATTTCTTCTTTAAATTGTAACCTATCCTTTTAAAGTCTTTGTAATGCAGAAAACCCCTACCTGTTTTGTAGACAAGTCTTGGACGTGTTTGCTTGACACGTTTCCTTTTTCATTACTTAACTCAAGGCTCTAAATCTCGGGACGAGATTTCTTTAAGGGGGAAGGGCTGTAACACCCCGGGTGTTATAGTGCTAATTAATCTGCCATGTCATCATAATGCATTGCTAATCATACCTGTTAGGTTAACATTGTTATGCATCAACTAAAACAAGTTTACTTAATTAGGTTGAATGTGTTTCTCAGTGGTGTGCTCCGAAACCGAAAATCCTAAATTCGAATACCACCGCAAATACTTAGTCCATGCCCTGCGTAATTTGAAGTGCGCGACTGTGTTGCACACTAGTGTCAAATGTAGGGTATGAGCTCAAGTACAACATTTAAAATGAAGCTCCAAATTTGAGTTTGAATTGGAGTCCCAAAACTTGTCACGAGTTTTCCGATTCGAATTCGAATTCAAATCTGGGGAGAAATGTAAAACAATTTCAAAAGTAAATTGGTCAACCAAGAGTGACATTTGGTCAACCATGTCATGTTGGTCCAAATGATGCCCTTGGGTGAGGTTTTGATCACTAAGTAATCACAAATCAAAGTAGAAACAAATTTCAATTTGAAATTCCTCCAAAAACCCTAAATTTCAAAACCCTGTTTTACCTATTTTGTAATAATTCAAAATCTAAGCAAAATTTGGGAAAAAGTTCAAAACCAAGTTTGTAGAACTTTTCAAGGGCTACAACTTTGGTGTTTTGAGTTTTCAAAGTTTTAGTGTAAAATGAGGAGCAATTTTGAAAATAAACAAATTTCAGATTTAATTCATTTTTGTCCCCAAACTAAGATTTCAAAATGGAGGCTGAATTTGAAAAAGTTTTGAACAGCAAAGTTGTAGGTCTGGTCAAGATAAACAACTTTGATGTTTGGAGATTTTGAAGTTTCAATATAAAATCAAAAGTAATTTCTAAATTACCAAATCTGAAAAATGTGTCCCTTTTTGAATTTAAACTCAAATTTCAAAATCCAAGCAGAATTTGAAAAAGTGTTCAATACCAAACTTGTAGAGCTTGAAATTCTGAAGATTTCATACATTGGAAGATTTTCAAGTTTTTATACAAATTTGAAAGTAATTTGAGAAAACAGTTTGAATTTCAAAATTGGGGGGGGGGCAGCTACAGTGCACGACGTATCACCACCGGCCACCGCGCGGTATGGGCGCCGGCGAGACGCCGGACGGCTTCGGCCGGCTTCCAGGCGTGTCCTCGATCGCCAGCACGACATCGCGCGTCTTCCAGTGAAGTAAACCGTGGTCGTTACCTATATATACATGAGTTCACCGTGACGTTTTCCATTTTCGCCATCGCCGCCACCGCAGCTCCGCCGCTCGCCGCTGCCGCCACCAAGCCGTCTCCAGCCACGCTAACCGCACCCTTAGCTCCGCCTCATCTTTGCGCATCTCGTGAACCAGCTGAGCTAGCCCAATTCCGCCTGGATCGCCGGGGAGCCGTCGTCTTCCACCTCGGGTCGCCGCCGCTCCAGTCGAGCTTCGCCACCGTCGCCAGCCGCCTCCAGTGCCTCCCCGCCTCAACCGATCACTCCGTCGTGATCGTGGTACGCCCCTGATGCTCCCTGACCCCTCGCTTTAATCGCTACCACTTTGTAACGACGAGTCGCCGGTCACCGTTTCCGTCGAGCCGCCACCGTCGTCGGTGAGCTGTTGCCGGAGCTTGAGCTAGGGTGTTTAGTAGCAAAACGGGTTCACTGGGTCGTGTAGAAGGTGTTGGTCAGCTCGGTTGGTCGATTGGGTCACCGGTCGTCGGCCGGCCACCGCGGGGAAGCGAGCGAGCGCGCGGGAGAGCGAGAGCGAGCGGGAGGTAGGCGATGACGAGTGGGGCCGGCTTGTCAGCGAGCGCGGGAGAGAGAGTACGCGGGCGCGGATCTGGCGCTGGGCTGGGCCGCTTGCTGGGCCAAGCGCGTGCGGGCGCGCGCGCGTACGCGGGCCGGTTGGGCTGGGCCGGATCGGAGAGAAGAGGAGAAGCAGCCCGAGTTCGGTTTTTGTTTTTGTTTTTGTTTTTCAAATAAATGAATAGTGTTATTATTTGTTTATTTCATTAAAAATTGTGTAGAGTTCCAAAATTCATGAAAATTTTTGTGTAAGCTTCTCAATGTATAAATTATCTAGGAAAAATGTTAAATCATGAATTTGAATACTTTGGGCAGTAGAATTAATTGGTTTCAATAAAGATTAAATGCAACTTCCAGTAATTTTAATAATTAATTTATTTATCCAAAAATTATGAAATTTATTATGACACTGTTATAAGTCATTCTTAACCCATAGAAAAAGTTTGAACTTGTTTAGATAAAGTTTGATCAACTTCTAATTATGCCCTAATTATTTAAATAGAAAATAAATGTTAATTTGAGAACTTTAAGTGTTGTGTGCCTTTTGATTGAGTGATGTTCTTAGGTCACTACCCTTTTGTGATCTCTGGCACCTTAATTTCATGATTGAGCTCGTTAGTAACTTGTTAGGTTAAAAGCTGGTATCGCGGGAAAACGTCGCTACTAGTTAGTAGGTTTTCTGTTTACGACTGTACCGTGAAAGGAAGTTGTACTCGAATAGTAATCGTGGCATGTTATCATCAAGCATCATGTTTATCATCGAACATCATGTTAAAGCATGTTATGTATTCGTGTAGTCACCGCTTTCGAGGAAGCCGAAGTCGTCGAGCAGGCCTCCGGAGAAGAGCGATCGTCAGTGGGTTCCGGACCAGACGTTGGAGTCTCCGAGTCTGAGTCAGTCGTCGTGTCCGAGCAAGGCAAGCCCCGGTGCATTTAAATCCTACCTTGAATTTTACAAATGTTTTATTATTTATTTTAAGGTTTATTACATTAAGTAATTAGGAGTTGCGTGATAACCTAATTGCTGCATTATCATCCTTGATTATTGCAATATTACCCTTGATACCTGTTTTACTAAAAATGCGTAGTATGCTTCGCTATGCTTAGAAGTTAAGCTTTTAAATGAATGTTTACTCTGCCATGACGGCATCCTTAATGAATATTGAAATATGCGAATGAACTTGTAAGATCGGACGGGTGGTTTGGCCACTGCTAACGTGCATTGGGAGAGGAGTCCTAATGTATCGTTTCCGCCTTATCAGTTAAGGATCGTACATTGTTGGCCCTCGCGTCATGGAGTTTTTGTTAGTACTAGCCATGTGCCCATGTCGGGTAAGCCTTACTTTGGCTAGTCCATTACGAGAACGTCTAACCTCGCACTGGGAGTGGAGAGATGGCGAGAGTAGTGTGTACCCTCGGGGCTAGAATGTGGCCGGGTTCGAGGAGTACTATGCTCTCGGGTGGCGATGGACACGTTCTGGTTTTGGGTTATTCGGGTAAGAGTTGATATATGCTAGATTCGGTTCTACATATGTCGTGTGGTTAGGAATCCCCAGATGGGTATATGAAGCGGTTCGAATCGCCGTTGCTCCACGAGAAAGGAGTCTTGGCCTTGCACCAACATCGTAGTTAAGAACTGGAATTGAAAGAAAGAATGAGAAAGGTTTGATGATAATTACTTTGATCTAGATTAGGATCACCTAGATTTGGTTAATGAACCATCAATGGTAAAAGTAAAATGTTGAAGATAAGGACTTACCTTAGTAAGCTTTTCTGCAAAAGAAAATTTGATTCTTGATTACCCGTACCTTGATTCCCTAAAGCTAGCATGCCCTTGGAGTCTTTGTCTTAGTCGGGTAAGTCTTGTTGAGTACTCTCGTACTCAGGGTTTGTTGAACCCCTTGTTGCCGGTGCGGTTCATGAACAAGTCTGCTTCGAGCCTTGTTGCATGACCGTCGTGGTTGAAGAAAGCGACGACGAGTAGACTGTGTGGCCTTTGGGCAAGGCATCTCGTTTGAGTGTTGTAATAAAGTTACTACCGATACTTCTCTACTAATGGTTTGTAATAATGTTACATAAGGTTTGAGGTTTGAAAACTGGTTTGTAAACCTATGTTATTGTAAGACTTCCGCTACTTTACTCTGTTGAATATTTTGAATAAACTGTTGTAATATTACAATACTCCTGTGATTGGATCCTGTTCGGAGGAAAGCATGCCTTTTAAGTTATGGTGAACATAAGTACGACTGTCAGAGGTCATTATGACAATGACGTGTACTTGTGGGCCATCATAATTAGGAGGTTCTGTGACACATCTCTTGCATTCTTGCTGACCTTGAGACATCCTTTGAGCTAGAGAACAACCCCTTCACTCATCTCTTTGCTTGGTTGCACATCTTGAGTGAGATTGAGTGAGATTCAAGTGCATTACTTGAGAGTTGCATTTTAGAGGCACTTGTTCTTCGAGTTGCTGCGGATTTCTTGTTACTCTTCCGCGTTTCTCGACGCGGTAGACGGCTTGGAGCAGCGGAGGTGATTGAGCTCGCAATTGGAGATTGTTGGAGCCCTCACCAAGTGTTGTAAGGGGTTCTTGATCCTTCCCCGCGGAAGTTCGCGAATTGGATACTCTAGTGGAGCTCGTGGCTTAGAGGATCCCCATCTTGTGTGCGGTTGTGCGGCACCCACCGAGGGCTCGACTCTTGATAGTCGATTAGCTCGCGAACCGACAAGTGGGTGTGTCGCCACAACGGGGAGTAGCTTGCCGGGAAGCAAGTGAACCTCGAGATAAATTCTTGTGTCGTTCTCTTCCCGAGGTTTTCTCTTGTGTAATTGATTGATTGGTACTTCTCATCTCTATACGGCGGTATAATCACTCGAAGCTCTTCTCTCGCGTTATTTCTTGTATCTAGCTTGTAGTTATTGTTGTGTTTAGTGGATAGCCTTATACTAGACTTGTGTAAGTGGCTTGCTTAATTAGTTAGAGCTAGTGCATTTTGCTTCGTCACCTTTTGTACTAACACGTGTGGTTAAGTAATTCTTGTAGAAGTTTTAATTAGGCTATTCACCCCCCTCTAGCCTATTTAGACCTTTCACATGGGTCTTGATATTTGAGCACATAATAACATAAATTATAAGACTAAAGTGTCCTGTTTTTCTATACCAAATAAATATTAAAGAGCAAAAAAATTATCTCCTAGGTCCATTGTTTTTAACCCCTCTTCAATCTCTTGGTCAATCCGTCATTCCTCACTCTCACCTATTTTTCTCGCTTTGAGTTTGTAGCTAAAAAAACCTTCATTGGCCCAGCACTACTCATGCCATGGCCTATCAACCCATGCTTGTTTATATTGCGACATATGCGCGGGCATGTGGCTCACTTTCCACCTTTTTTAAACTCACAACAAGTGCATATAATACTCACCTGTTTAAGTTAAGTCAATCTCTGCTTGCTAATTTTCCATATGTGCTTAATTCTTTATTGTACTAAATTTCATGACCAACTTTGGAATTTATTTAATTTAAAGTTAGAGAAAGACTAATTAAAGAGCGATGAGTTTCCTTGTTCGTTACCAACATTTTTTTCCTTTTTCACATGTCCTATTTTTCTGTTTGCATCACGGTGATTTTTTTTAAAAATTCTTTTGCCCCCTTTTCACGCCGTTTGATTTTCTTTTTCCATCTGATTTTACTTTTTCCAATTTTCATGCCATTCTAGCTGCCGTTCACAATGATTTTTCTGGTTTCATTTTTTTCCGGCGTTCCAGCCACCGTTTTTTCTTGTCTTTTTTACCGGCGTTCTCATATTCTACAAGTTTTTAGGGCTTTAGAACTCTTGACCTCTCTAAAAAAACGTTGCAATTTTGATTAGGAATAAAAAGACTTGTCATAATATAACATAATTAAGCGACGGTCTAATTAATTAAATAGTGGATTAAGATCTTGAGAAGTTCGTTGTCAAGTCTGATCAAAATAAATTTGCCTCAAGGCTATACGTATGAACCAACACGTGCAAAATTGAGAGAGCTCTCCCATTATAATCAATCAGCAAAAAGACCAATCCTTGATACGTCGCATAACTACTTGCCGACTTGATCAGAGATTAAAATTATAAAATTTGATGGGTCTTTAAAGGAAGTCGTAGCATGGAAATTAAAGTTATTGATGATGAATTTATGAGAAAATATGTTCATGTTTTGCAATAAAAGAAAATTCCGTCAATATTACGTTGTAATTTGATACAGGCTTAATATGTTGCTAATACTAAACTAAATTATGGATGTCTATAATCATCACAAAGTAATACATATAGACATTAATTAATAAATTATAGCTCTTAAGTTCACAAAAAGGGGAAAATAAATAGATACACAACACTTTCCGTTTCCGTTTTCTCTAAACGTTTGATAGCTTCTTTCATCTTTTATGACGCACGGGCATGTTTGCTATATTTTTAAATTTCTCTTTTAACAACTCTGTGTTTGTGTTATAAGGAAGATTAATAGTAGATCATTTATAGGTTGTTTGGTTTGATGAAGCACTCCATTCTCCATTTCTTAAATTTAGTGGAATAACTTCATTAATCATACTAATACTAATGATTAGTCCGTAACAAATGAGGTGACGATAAACTAACCCATTTTATTCCATAAACTATTCCTGAAACCAAACACCCAGTTAAATATTAGATGCGTTGGAAGAGGAGCCGGGCACGTGCAAGATTTATTCAGTTGACCTAGAAAGAACGATTTGTCTAAGCTTGTCCTCTGTACGAGACCTTGGCAGGGAACTCCGATCTATACATTGGGAACAATCGAGAAGAAAATGAATTTAATTTCCGTTCTAATCTGCAGGTATCGAGAAGAAAACAAGTTTATCAAGCATAACACGATGTATATGGATGCGAAATGCAAAAGTTACCGTGACCTGAACAGAACTTCAGGAAAGTTGCATTCGTGTACCTGCAGACTGCAGCTGCCGCTCTCAGTCCTTCCTTACTTATCATTATTATAAACCGCCCACTAGAGACGGATGGGGTGGTGGCCTCTGGTCTGGTAGGTGCTCCCCGGCAGCTCCTCGCCTTCGGTATCCACCTCTCCTACGTTCGTTCACATCGAGCCCCAGCGTCCGCGACTAGCCGAGACCCGAGACTACCTCCGCAGGAAGCACGATATATACAATAAGTAGCCGGAGACGACGATGGCCCTCGCTCCAGCGAGCTCCGGCAAAGAACCCGTGATCCCGGAGGTGGAGATGAACGGCGGCGCTGACCAGCCCGCCGCCACAGTGCGGGCCACCGTCGTCCAGGCGTCGTCCGTGTTCTACGACACCCCCGCCACTCTCGGTGCGTGCAACTTTTCTCTCCGATCCCCCCGTTGTTCTTGCAGTTGTTGGAGTAGCTCGCGCCCACGCATGGTGCTGCTATTCTCTCGCACCCGGCCGTGTGGCACTGTGGACTAGTGCTGCGAGCAAGGCCGGTGTGTGTTAATTTGCTTGTCCGTCTCTCCAAAATTAGTTTAGTTTAGTTTAGTCTAGCTACTTTGATTGTGTAGGGTGATGGCTCGTGCTTGTACAAGTTCGTGAACCAAATCGGTTAATCGAATTGTGACTGTTGTTATGTTGTAGAGTAGCTTTACCAATAGTGACCACCTGCTCGTATCAGTAGTTGATTGACATGGCGGCATCTACTTCAAGGAGACATTTTACTTTACTACTCGTATACTACTGCTGACATAATTCCTAGACATATGGAGGGACCGGCGGGCTTCGTCAGGGCGAGTGAGCTAGATGGTAAAAGTAATTGGTGCGGATAAGTCGGCTGAAAAACACTGTTGGCTGATTTGTTGTGAGATAAAAACATTGTTCCGACTGAAAAAACAAGCTGAAAAGTACGGATTATAAGCCGGATGAACACGGCCATAGGGGGCATGATGAGTTGCATGGACAGTTTTTCTCGCTTGGAGGTGCGAGGACGCACCGGCATTCGAGGAAATACTCCATTCGTCCTAAAAGAATGTAAAGTTAGTTTTTCGAGAATTCAATTAATCTTGATTTTTAAATTAACCTATAAAAACATACCACTATTTATGATGTGTACCATTAAATTAATTATGGATTTTATTTGGTGATATAAATCGTGATAGTTTTCTTTTTCTATAGATATAGTCAGCATTAATATTGATTGACTCCTTAAAAAATGAGATTTACGTTTATTTTCTAACGAAGAAAGTAATGTCTTTGTGGGCATGTTACAATTTGACGCCTCAGTTGTTACCAAGTACTAGAGTAATATTTTTTTAGGATAATTCTTTTTTCTCCGTCTTGTAATATAGTGAATATAAACATATTAAAGATTTTTCATAAATATAAGAGGTTTGAGAAAAAAAAAAGGTGGGCAAATTTGGTACATAGATTATTGTTACCTGCCATTTATCAAGCAACCCCCTTCAATCTTGTGGATGAGTGTCTTTATTATTAAGAAATAAAGTAAGGGTGTATGTGTCTTTTGTATTCTCTCTTAATATATTTAAAATCTGTAGAATACACTTTATTGTAGGAAGGATGCGGAGAGTAAATCTTATTATGTCGCTGGACATGTGGCATTTTGTAAATTTCTTCACTGCATTTTGCTACACAGATAAAGCGGAGAAATTCATAGCGGAGGCAGCCGGAAACGGTTCACAGTTGGTTTTATTTCCGGAAGCCTTCATTGGTGGCTACCCTCATGGATCTACATTTGGACTGGCTATTGGCAATCGCACTGCCAAGGGAAAGGAAGACTTTCGCAAGTATCATGCAGCTGCCATAGATGTTCCTGGTATTCTAAAACGATGCTAATGTATCCATGTCTCTATTTTTCACGAATGTTAAACATATATCGCTTCTATAGAACACTTTACAAATGCTGCTTGTGCAGGCCCAGAAGTGTCCCGCTTAGCCTCATTAGCTGGAAAATACAAAGTGTTTCTGGTGATGGGGGTGATTGAAAGGGCAGGCTATACACTCTACAACACGGCGCTCTTCTTCGATCCACTTGGAAAATTCCTAGGGAAGCACCGCAAGCTCGTGCCTACTGCACTGGAACGTGTGTTCTGGGGTTTTGGAGATGGCTCCACGTTAACCGTCTTTGATACCCCGTTGGGAAAAATCGGTGCCCTCCTCTGCTGGGAAAACAAGATGCCACTTGCCAGGACAGCCATGTACGCCAAAGGTATTCATTCCTAGCTATTTCATGGCCGGAATGGTAGCTACTGGTGTGCTTATAAGCTGTTCGGCTGGTAGTTTTTGCGGCTGATAAGTCAGCTGATGCTATTTTGTTAGGAAAGAAAAATATTGTACTATAACTGATAAGTTCACGTGCTCTCTCATGCTGAAACCTCTTGTATGTGTTTGTGCAGGTATTCAGATATACTGTGCTCCCACAGCTGATGCGTCCCCGACTTGGGTGGCTTCCATGACGCATATTGCCCTCGAAGGGGGATGCTTCGTGGTGTCGGCAAACCAGTTCTGTCGTAGAAAGGACTACCCTCCCCTCCGGAGTACACATTCGGTGGACTGGACGAAGAGCCATCCCCAGAGACTGTTGTGTGTCCTGGAGGAAGTGTCATCGTTTCGCCGTCCGGGACAGTGTTGGCAGGCCCCAACTTCGAGGGCGAGGGCCTCGTTACAGCTGACCTGGGTAAGAATAAACCAGGCGATTCAAACAAATTCTACTCAAAATTTCTTAATTATGTTCATCATATGCATTAGAATGATTTGTTCGAGACAGCTCTCACTAGGAACTGGCTGATGTGGTTGGTTCACAGACCTTGGAGAGATCGTTCGAGCCAAGTTCGATTTCGACGTGGTGGGGCACTACTCGCGACCTGAGGTGCTGAGCTTGGTGGTGAAGACTGATCCAAAGCCTGCTGTGTCTTTCACTGCTTCTTCAGCCGATGGAGAGAGGGCTTCCGCGGGGAAGGGCGACGACTCGCTGGTCGCTGCAGACATGATGGCCACATATCTTTAGCCCTTGTTTAATTGACATATGCACTGTGCCGAATCACTGTTTATCTTTTGTTTTTATTTGGTAATAATTGTCCAAACATTGATTAATTAGGATAAAAATGTTCATCTCGCAAAGTACAATAAAACTGTGCAATTAGTTTTTGATTTCATCTACATTTAGTACTCCATGCATGTGTCGACATTTTGATGTGATAGGGAATCTTCTTTTTGCATAGTAAAATTTAGGGTGAATTTAGGAAACTAAACAAGGCCTTAATCTTTCCTTGTACGGCAATTGCAAGTGGCCACTACTGCATCTCAATAATTGCGGGCTTTCCCTGTACGTCTCTGAATAATAAACTGTTACGTGCAAATATGATGAGGTCTCTTGATTGAAGGAATCGTGTCAGTTTGTGCTTGTGGCTACCTTGCATTTGTCGGTCACCTCGTGATGATAGGTCAAAGAAGTTCCATCTTCCGGTTTCTGAATAATATACTTGTCATGTTGTCACGTGATTAATAATTAAATTGATAATTGACCGGCCACTTGGGCAGCCACTTGAAGATGAAATCGTTTCTTAAATTGGCCAGCTCGTTAGGATCGCCACCAACATAAAACACTTGGGTTGAAGCTTGAAACCACGACATCATTGTCTATGTTTGTACTTTGTAGGGTGCGATTGACAGGACCCAGATTCTCGTAGAAACTTTTAGAATCTAGATTTTCTCAAGAAATGCTTTAAATTATGAATTAGAATCACTTCGTAAAATCTTTGACTGGTAGGCTAAATTCTAATTCACAAAAAATATTTTTTATAAAAAGATCATACAAATAAAAATATGCTTCAGAAAAATTCTAAATTTTTGTAGACAAAGAAGTAAAGAACAACTCAAATACAACATATTTTAAATGGTTCTTAAAAAAGGATTATTAAAAAACAATCGCTGAAGAAAGGAGGTAGCAACGGAGTCTTTTCCTTTGAGGACTATCAAAGGAAAAGAGAATCGTTTTGGCTCTGAATCCCACGTCCGGCCCTAGCACCGTTTGGAACCGATTCAAGTGATTCAATTGAGAAAACCAAATTCTTCAAAAAAAATGAGAAAACCAATAAATCGTACAAGCCCATTTTAATCCTTCCTTATACAAGCTCTAATCCTCTTTTTTTAGATTGTTTTGTCACATCGCCATCTTTTGTGCTAATCTTTATTCTTCTTGATTATATCAGATATGGGTGTCTTTATTAAAAAGAGTACTTGTACTAACATATATATGCATGATATGGTTCACAGACGTTGGAGAGTTCATTGCTGGTATCTTTCACTCCTTCTGATGGAAACGGAGAGAGGACTTCCGCTGGCAAGGGTGTTATCACCCTGTTCGGTTGGCTGTAAAAGCACTGTTGAATGGTTGATGCTGATGCTGATTTGTTGTGAGAGAAAAATACTGCTGAATGGCTGACTGATTCTGACAGATAAATTCAAGCGCAACAGGATGATACGACCACACGTCACTAGCCCGCCGCACACGCATGCTGAATAAGATTTTAGGACGTAATGGGCTGGCCACATATCTTCTATGGCAGGAGCAGGTGGCCATTGCATCACTATCACTATAATTGCGGCCTTCCGTTTAATGGAATCGTATGTGCTTGTGGCTAGCTTGCGTTGCGTGTGCCGGTCAACTCGTGATAATATCTGACAAAGAAGTTCCATCTACCTGTTACGTGATAATATCTGACAAAGAAGTTCCATCTACCGATTTATGATCTGTTACGTGATAATATCTGACAAAGAAGTTCCATCTACCTAAATTGGTAATTGATCGGCCACTTGGGCAGCCACTTGGACGCTGACTGATCCGATTATACACGATCGATCGATCGCTATGGCCACGTGGGTTGAAACTTGAAAACACAACAACTTTGTCTATATTAAAATAACGTGAGAAGCACGGCCCAAGGATGCCATGAGATATATTCAAATCGCCGACAAACTATCAACAAAAACAAACACATCTCCAAAGAAAAACATGATAAATCATAAAAGCTCCACTACTACACAATTGAACTTTCATCGATCGCCCAAAATGCCTTTAGTCTCGGCGATTTCGGCGACCGAGACTAAATAGACCTTTAGTCCCGGTTGGTGTGTTACCAGGGACCTTTAGTCCCGGTTGGTAACACCAATCGGGACTAAAGCCCTGCCTTTAGTCCCGGTCGATGCCACGGACCGGGACTACAGCTTTTGTCTCGGTCCGTGGCACCGACCGGAACTATAGGACTGGCTTTAGTCCCGGTTGGTGTTACCAACTGGGATTAAACCCCCCCTATAAATTAAACCTCCCTCTTCTTCCTCCCTGCCCGAGCCCGAGCTTCCTTGTTCATATTCTTGTTGCTTGTTCTTCCATTGTTCTTCCTTGTCTCATCTCCGACGATCAATCCACTTCAAATGCTTCTACGCCGTCGTCGATTTGTTTGATAAGTTGCTAGCTTCATCCTCCTATATTTTAGCAGCACCATATGTAAATCCATGTTGTATATGGCTATTTTATTTCATATTGCTAGCTCCAATCACTTTTCAGGTTTGAATTTTTATGAACGATGCTAATTATAGTACCTAGAAAGTAGTATACACATATAATGTTTAGTTCTATTATAGACTTTTTAGGATACTTTTTACTTTAATTTGTTCATGTTCTCATTTTAAAATATTAAATAATGTTGATTCTTTGTAATTTTGAAACAAATTAATTTTAACTTTAAAAATTTTTCAAATTAATTTTATTTAGAGATAAAATTACACCTTTTAATAGAAAAATACAAATATTATGATTTTGCTATCTTTTTATTAACGTCCACAAATTAATTTTATGAAATGATGAACCATTTATAAAATTTTGAACTCAATTAGACAAGGTTGTGCCGCGCTCTTTTTTCATGCTGGGCTTTTAATTATGTGATGCCATATAATGCAGATAATGACACGTCATTGGATGTACAATGCCGATCGCCGCTCCAACGAGTTCATTGAGGGCGTGCGAGAATTATGCAGAGTGGCAGTGTGCTGCCCATGTAACGTGTGTATGAATTTGAAAGAATTTTGTAGCTCAAGAAGTATTCACTTGCACTTGTTCAAGTCGGGTTTCATGCCAAACTACATTTGTTGGACCAAGCACGGAGAGACCAGGGTTATGATGGAAGAAGGTGAAGAAGAACAAGCGGACCCTGACGATGTTTTTCTCAATATTGTGACTTCGCGATGGAGGAAGTTGAAGAAGAGGTGGATGCAGAAAACAGTATCGCTGAAGATGACGATGCTCTTGGTGATGTCATTCGTGACGCACAGAGAGATTGTGAAAGTGAAAAGGAGAAGACTAAGTTTGACCAAATACTACAGGATCACAAGAAGTTACTCTACCCGTCGGCCGAAGATGGGCAGAAAAAGCTAGGCACGACACTGGAGTTGTTACAGTGAAAGACAGAGAATGGTATATCTGACAAGGCATTTGGGAAATTACCGAAGATAAAAAAAAAGATGCTTCCGAAGCCTAATGAATTGCCTACCACTACATACGAAGCAAAAAAGATCGTCTGCCCTTTAGGATTACAAATCTAGAAGATACATGCATGTCCTAATGACTGCATCCTGTACCATGACGTTCACGAGAATTTAGATGAATGTCTTGTTTGCCATGCGTCACGGTACAAGATCTTGCGAGATGATCCTGCCGATGTTGAGGATGAAGAACGTCCGAAGAAGAGAATCCCTGCCAAGGTTATGTGGTATGCTCCAAAAATTCCACGCCTAAACGACTGTTCAGAAACAAGGAGCACGCAAAGTTATTGCGATGGCACAAAGAAGACCGTAAGGTGGACAACATGTTGAGACACCCTGCAGATGGGTCCCAGTGGAGAGAAATAGATAGAGAATTCCCGGACTTTACAGATGACGCAAGAAACCTAAGGTTCGCATTGAGTACGGATGGATTTAATCCTTTTAGGGACCAGAGCTCTAGTCATAGCACTTGGCCCGTTACTCTATGTATCTACAACCTTCCTCCATGGTTATGCATGAAGCGGAAGTTCATTATGATGCCGGTGCTCATCCAAGGCTCGAAGCAACCTGGCAATGACATCGATGTCTACCTGAGGCCATTAGTTGAGGAACTCCAGCTGCTATGGAGCAAACCAGGTGTCCGTGTGTGGGATGAGTACAAACAGGAAGAATTTGACCTGCGAGCATTGTTGTTCATGACAATCAATGATTGGCCAGCTCTAAGTAATCTTTCAGGACAGACAAATAAGGGATATAATGCATGCACCCATTGTTTTGGTGACCTTGAGGCTGTTTATTTAAAAAAATGTTGAAAGGTCATGTACCTTGACTATCGTCGATTTCTTGCTAAGAACCACCAGTTGAGAAAGAAAGACAAACATTTTAAAGATACGGCAGAACACTGGTCCAAGCTAGGCAACCGAGATGGGGCAGAGGTATTCAAGATGGTCAAGAATTTGAAAGTAGTATTTGGAAAGGGACAAGGCAGTGAACCTGTTCCAATGTGGAAAAAGAAGTCAATATTTTGGGAGCTACCATATTGGAAAGACCTTGAGGTCCGCCACTTGATTGACGTGATGCACCTGACAAAGAATCTTTATGTCAATCTCCTAGGGTTCATGGGCATGTTTGAAAAGTCTAAGGATACCCTTGAGGCACGAGAGGACTTGAAGCGCATGAAAGAACGAGACAACCTGCATCCAGAGAAGACAGATGATGGACGTCATTACTTAAGACCAACTAGCTACACTCTTAGCAATGAGGAGAAGGAAAGCATGTTTGAGTGCCTAAGCAGCATCAAAGTCTCATTTGGGTTCTCCTCCAATATAAAGCGTATAATAAATATGCCGGAGAAGAAATTTGTCAACTTAAAATTGCACGACTGCCACATGATTATGACGCAACTGCTTCCGGTTGCCTTAAGAGGAATTCTACCTCCACATGTACGTTTGGCCACCGTGAAGCTGTGTGCATTCCTCAATGCAATTTTTCAGAAGGCAATCAATCCTTTTGATCTAGCTACTCTACAGAATTATGTGGTTCAATGTCTTGTTAGCTTTGAGTTGGTGTTCCCTCCATCCTTCTTTGATATCATGACACATCTCCTAGTTCATCTGATCAAAGAGATTAATATCCTGGGTCATGTGTTCCTACACAACATGTTTCCTTTAGAGAGATTTATGGGTGTACTGAAAAAATATGTTCACCAGCGGGGTCGGCCAGAAGGAAGCAATGCCAAGGGATACGGGACAGAGGAGGTCATTGAGTTCTGTGTGGACTTCATTCCTGACCGTGACCCGATTGGTCTTCCTGAATCACGGTATGAGGGGAGACTTGGTGGAAAGGGTACACTAGGAAAGAAAACATATATCAGCCAGGGTGATGATTCTTTCAATAAAGCGCACTACACAGTTCTTCGAAACTCCACTGTGGTGGAACCGTATATTGAGAAACATATGAATTTTGTACGATCCGAGAATCTTGGGAAGAATGAGGCTTGGATTACGCGTCATCAGAAAGGCCGTGGAGAAAGTTGTAAGTTCCCGCCTCCAGAGCTTGTCACAGCCGGTCGCCAACATCAGCCCCGGCTCAGCTCAGTTGAAAAGCAGCTGTGCTTCTACGGAGGTGCTTGTGAGGCAAGATGATGACGCAGGGATGCGCTTCCCGGTGGATGACGTCACCGCTCCGTTAACGTCCTGTGAGCTGCATATTCCAGAGGAGAATGCCACAGTCAATGTGGCTACCGGTGTTATATCTCCTATCAACCCCACCAAAACACCAAGGATCCCCTCAGTCGCAATACCACCCGGATATGCTAGTGTCTCAGTGAATAGAGTGGTCAAAGGCCATGAAAATGTGGCTCTGCATATCAAAGGTGGTGATGGTGAAAGCTCTATGTTTGGTGTTGGTAATTAGTGACAATACCTAAGTACTAATCCTATGCCTAAGTTTTATGTAGCATATGAGGATTAGTACATTCCAAGGTTGGTGGCAAGATGGACATGGTGATCATGACGGCCACATTTGGATTTGGACGCAACCCTACGTGATCAAGGAAAAGGTATATGCTTAAGGGTTGTGTTTTAGTAACCAAGACACCTAGTGGGTGTGGTTAAATTATAGGATAGATAGTCATACTATAAAGAGGGGAATGACGCGGCTATTGAACTCCTAAGTGCCTCTAGGTGTGCATTTCATAATCATATGTATTTAGATAGAACTAATAACTCCTCGAAAAATAATTGTGAAAATGCTAACACACTCGCACATGACGTGATCACTTGGTGGTGTTAGCACATTTGCGAAGACGGTGGAGTTTGAGCGGTAGAGAGGGTTTGGGGTCCTCTCTCCCTCCCGCCGAGCTTGCGAGGCGGGATTCAGGCGTTTTCGAGAAATTGAAACGCCTATTTTCCACTACGCCGGAAGTCGGAAATCAAACAGAAGCGAACAGAGGTCACAGTGGTGACCGGACGCTGGACCGGACGCGGTCTCTGTTTGACCGGACGCGTCCGGTCAGTGTTCAACGTCTGCGCGAGTTTCAGCTTTTTGATCGGACGTGCAGCGCGCCCGATCACAGTCGACCGGACGCGTCCGGTCGATCAGGGAGCTTACTGGACTCCAACCGGACGCTGGCACTGTGGCAGCCGGTCAGTTCTGCAGCGCGTCCGGTCGCTGTTTCGTTGTGCGCTGCTCAGGATTGACCAGCGCGTCCGGTCTGTCACGGGATCAGCGTGTCCAGTCGAGCTTCACGCGTCCGGTTGTTGTGTGCAGCGCGTCCGGTCGGTGCTTCGCGAAAGTAGCCGTTGCGCGATCAGCGCGTCCGGTCAGTTTGACCAGCGCGTCCGGTCAGCGCGACTTCGGCTGTTTCAAGTGCGTAACGGCTATATTCGAAGGGATACATCTATAAATACTCGTTGGCCGGCTCAAGGCTCTCTCTCTTGGACATTTGACATACTTGTGAGCACTTTGAGCTAAGCAACTCCCCTCTCACTCATCTCTCTTGCTTCTTTGCATATTCGAAGTGAGATTGAGTGATCCAAGTGCATTTGCATTGTGAGATAGCATCTAGTTGGCACTTGGTGGTTGATTTGCTGTGGAATTCTTGTTTCTCTTGGTGGTTGCCGCCACCTAGATGGCTTGGAGCAGCTTGGAGGCGTTGGCAAGAGTTGGTGATTGTTCTTGGCCACCTCCGGTGATTGTGAGGGGTTTGTGTCTACCTCGGCGAAGCGCCAAAGGCAACATTAGTAAATTGCTCGTGTCATTGCAACCTTTTGTCATTTGGTAGGTTCTTGTGGTGCCTTTTGAGAGGCTCGGTGTGAGACCGATTAGCCACCGAACCACGTGGTGAAGAGGGACACAACGGGGACTAGCGTGCCGACAAGCACGTGAACCTCGGGATAAATCTTTGTGTCATCATTCTTATTGTGTTTGATCGATCCCGGTGGTTGTGTATTGTGGAATTCATCTCTTGATCATATTGTTTGGTTGGCTCAATACTTCGCCCCTCGGTGATACCCATCTAACTCTCTCTTGTATTAATTTCTTAGTTACTTTGCTAGAGTAGCTCTTTTGTGTAGCTTGCTAGTTGTAGTTTCCTTCTCGGTTTGACTTGTGCGGTTGAGTATAAATATACTAGAATTATGAATTGGATAGGTGGCTTGCAAACACCCCATAGGCTAAGCAAAACACGCATCAAACTATTTGTTATATTGATAAACTTGTTTAGTTTGTCTTTGTAGAATTTTTTTAAAAGGCTATTCACCCCCCTCTAGCCATCAAGACCTTTCAGATGGGAAGAAGACCCTAGGTGAAGCGGAGAAGACATTCATATGTTGGAAGAAACGGTACGTCATTATTCCTAGGGCGCCACCACCACAACCGAACCCTAGGTGTGGATGATTGTGAACGCAATTGCTTTTCAATAATTATGTACTGTATCTAATTACGGTTCACTCATGTATATACCTTGTTCGTTTTTTTTAAATCTAGGACCTCCCCAAGTCCGTCTATCCATTCACCACATGACCACATTGCCGTGGGACACGACGACGATTTCATACAAGACAAGACTGCATCCCCACCGCTGGCCGTATCTCCTCCACGACATACTCCAACGCCGCCAGTGGCCCAATCTCCTCCACAACAGCAAGCTCCAACCACGCCGCCACCGCCTCCGCCAATGCCAACAACGGCTGCCTCATCAGCACTGGCTGGTCCATCGAGGAACAAGAGGCCCACTGGCCCACAGAGATCGGTCCCACCACCTCCGTCGAAGAAACAAGTTGTGGTCACGAAGATCCCGAAGATGACCAAGCTTTCATACGAGAAGACTGATGAAGAACTTAATGCTTCAGTCAAGGCAGAAGTAAAAGCGTTCTTCGAAAAGACCAAAGCTGACGCACGAGCAAAGCAAGAGAAACCATACCTAATGTATCCTCGTATAAAGCTATGTCAAGTGGTGCAGGCTATGCAAGACGAGAAGCGTGCTGCTAGTAAAAAACCAGCGCCGCCACTATCAGACTATGAGCGTACTATCACAAAGAAAATCAAGGAGGACAAAAGAAAACAGAAGGCGGCCGAGAAAGATGTTGCACAGCTCGGCCAACAAGCGCGCAATCAGTGCCGCCACTAGTGGTTGAGAATCAATATGGTTCCAACATGAACTTGATGCAAATATCGGTACCTGATGATGTGGACTTAGATGAACTCACCAAGTGGATGAATGTGACTGGGCTTTCCTTAGAACAACTTCTCGGTCGGGAGAAACTGACAACTGTTAAAGAGGCCGAAGTTATTGATGAATAGCGGAGGAAGTACGTATATGGCAGGGGTCTATGCGACCCTGCAAAGGTAAAAAATCTTGGTACATAAATGTACAAGCTGCACAAGTACTACTTGAGATTCTGTGCACAACATCAAAGTGAACAATATCTGGGCGTCCAAGTCAGAGACCGTCACTACTTCCGTGGAGATGACGTCATCTGGGTACAGTTTAGTGAAGTACACCAGCTTCTCTATATGGATGCTCTTGACAAATCTCTCATAAGCTGCTATTGTCTGTAAGTGATTCCTCCTTTTAATCAATAATCCCACTCTAATATATGTACGTATTCGTAATAACTATGCTCACGATGTATAGACACATGATGAGAGAACTCAGATTGAAACAAGATGATCGAATTGGTTTTATCGATCCGTATGTCGTGTACAAGGAAACAAAGACTAAAGATCCATTCAATCTAAAGATCAAGGAAATGGAGAAAAACCTCTGGAGGTTCTTTTATAACCAAAGGCATAAGGAGTTGATACTCTTCCCTTACAATATGGGGTAAAGTGTTGTGTTATATCATGTCTTAGTCAATCCAACATATATCTATATATATATATATATAAGTTGACTCTATAAACAAATGCAGAGATCACTGGATACTCATTGAGATTAAGATCAAGGAACAAACTATAAATGTGTGGGACTCAATGAGAAAAGAGCTGGCAATGTACCAAGACATGATAGACATGATCCAGAGGTAAGTTCTATCATTCGTTAATTATCGTTGCTTGCTCCTTTAATTTACTATGCTATACCTAATCAACGACCGACTTATTGGGCAGGGCTTGGGCTTGGCTACAACAAAGATATCGTACGGATCTGAAAGTGCCACTCCCCCCTCCTATTCTACATAAGTGAGTGTCCAGACAACCGTACGGAACCAATTTATGTGGATACTACGTTTGCGAGTACATGCGGTGTAGCAAATTTACACCTGCTAAAGAGATGCTAAAAGTAAGTAACATGTGTATACAGTAAATTCATATCTTATTTATTTGTTGAAACTAAATAAATCTTATGTATATTAATATCTTTTTCTTTAATTAATGCAAATGGAAGGAGTGGGAATTGAAAGAACAAGTGTTCAAGCACACAATACTCGTCGCAATCCAGGAGACGATCGCAGGTTTCATCAACGATCATGTCATCCCGGAAGACGGCGAGTTCCACCACAACCCTAGGTTGAATTTGAAGAGTCCAAACAAGAACGAACACTTGTATGAATTTTGAGTGGCGGGCAAACATTTGTGTAACTCATTAACCGGCGGCCGAACACTTGATTACTTGTATATTATTGTAAATGTAATGTGTATGTACGTATATGTATAGCTCTAGAATATATATATATATATATGTAGTTTCATACTTTATTTGTGTGCAATAATAACGCTCTCATATAGGTGTAACGTACACGGATAATAGCAGCGAAGAATAAATTGGAAAACAATATAACTGAAAACCAAAATCAATAATGAATTGGAAAGAAAAAGGGAAAAGAAAAAAGAACCTTTAGTCTCGATTGGTAATACCAACCGGGACTAATAGGTGCTGCGCCACGTCGATGCCTGGCAGCACCTTTAGTTCCGGTTGGTATTACCAACCGGGACTAAAGGTCTCCCTTTAGTCCCGGGCCTGAGAACCGGGACTAAAGGTGGGACATTTAGTCCCGAAAACTTAGTCCCGGCTCGCAGCCCGGGACTAGAGGTCCTTTTGGACCGGGACTAAAGCCCCGTTATGCAGCAGTGCTCATTTTTAATTCTTCCACACAACAGACAGTCCTTATCTCGATCCATCATTGTTGGATAATTCAAAATCAATAGTGAGAAGCACAGCCCAAAGGATGCCACGAGATAGATTCAAATCACCAACAAAATATCAACAAAAACATACTCATCTCCCACAAAAACCCTTATAAATCATACAAGGTCATTTTTAATTGTTCCACACAACAGACAGTCCTTATCGGTCCATCACTATCGGATAATTTAAAATCGTCAGTGAGAACTACAGGTTCACAAGCAAACTGCCAGATTTTAAACTAAACGACAATGATTCTCTTATCTCTGGACCCGAAATTTTATTTCAACACGTTTTAAGTTCAACCTTCACTTGTGAACTGGGTGTAGCTTAGATGGTTGGGTTCCTTCAAGTCCTCGATTTGACGTGGGTGTCTGTATTTTTTTAGCAATATGTGCCTGTGGTGACTTCATCAAGTGATGTGGTGTGTTGAATTGAATCTTCCCTCCCTCCGTGACGTGGATGAATCAATGTGTGATGTGGATTTGTAATGTATTGAATCTCTCCCTCCCTCTAATGTGGTGTGTTGAATCTTCCCTCTCCCTCCCTCCCCCCTCTCTCTATCTATCTCTCCATGATGTGGATAAATCGATGTGTGATATGTGTCTGTGATTTTTTGAATCTCTCCCTCCCTCTGATGTGATGTGTTGAATCTTCCCATCTCTCTGTGATGCGGAAAAATCAATATGTGATGTGTTGAATCTCTTCTTCTTTGTGTGTGTGAGGCTTGTGTTGTCATTGTTGGATTCAATGGCTGTTGTGCGGGGTAGGATGTTCCTTTGTTGTTTTTGAAAAACGGCATCACTACCTTGGCACTGGCAGTGGAAATTCTTGAGCATCACTCTTTTGGATTTAATTTGGGCTTTGGGCTTGGCCCATTTTTAATTCAACTAAATCAAATAAATTATAAGACCCATATTAAATGCTAGGGTGCAATAAAGTCTTAGTCATGTATTGGATTTTGACTAAATGTTGATTCAACTTAAATAGGTGCTCTAGATGTGCACATATTTTGTTTTGTGAAGTCGAGAGAGGTGAAGGGCGTACCACACGCATGAACGTGAGCGTGACGTGACGTGCACAGGCTCAGGCCGAGCCGGGCCACGACATGATGTGGTGCGGGGTGGGCTTGCTTTTGCATCTTGGACTGGTCAATGGAGTCATCAAGTGAGCAATTAGTGGGAGAGGTTACGGGAGTAATCGCTGCGGGATTTTCTGGCTGTTACTTTCTGCTGTTAGTTGGTTACTCCATTCGTAATATTGTTCGTGATAATTTGTTAATCCCGATAACTCTGCAGTATGCCGGGTTTTACATGGATTTGTTAGTGGAGTAATTTTTGTGGGAATTTCTATCAGTTAATCTCCGCGGTTACTCCATCCATAACGCTGCACGCAATAATTTGTCAGTCCCGCTAACTCCGTGGTATCTAGTAGGCATGTTCAACACCGGTTTTACATGGATTTTCACAATTTCTCGAACCAAACCGTATGACTACGGGTTAACGTGATAATTCTTCAGTCCTAGTAACTCGGCGGTATCCAGTAGGTCTATTCAACGCTGATTTTACATGGAAGGGGCCGTGCTCCCGGATGATGTGCGCCACATCCTGGTCTCCGTGGCAGCCAAGGTGGAGGAGGATCACCCCGACTTGCTATTCGGTGCAACTGGAGGGCAAGACGTCGCCGAGCGCATTGACGTGGGCAAGGAGTATGTAACATCTCATCCAAAAACTGCTTATATGGCTCAGTTCCGCACATAGAATTAGCCTACATACGCGTAACGTCTCTTTTACACTTTTGTCCTCGTTTCATATAAAAGGGTTAATTCGGAGGTGCTACGTTGATTATAAGCTGACCCACATCCTCGTAAACTTTTAAGGTGCTACTAAATCCACCGAGCACAACTCTACATGCACATGGACCACGTGATCCACTCATCACGCGTGCATGCATCCGTAAGTGGATCGATTTCATCCTTGTGCGGCTGGTGATGGCATGCATCATGTGACTTGAGACGAAGCCCGAGATCGAAGATGAGAAAGACGACGGATTGAATGGTTTTTGAGATGGGTCAATCCAACTCATTTGAAACTGGCTTTGCGGTTTAGTCTGAGCTGGTTTGGCAATTCCAGTGGTTTGAACCAAACCATGAACAAGCCTAGTATCCAGGTGCATTCTCCGACTCCTCGTACCGTTCTTGTCTGGGTCTGCTTGTTTCTAGTCTCAGCAGTGATCAAGCGAACGAATACTTCATTTACTTCTGGTGGACGTTTTCGAGATTGCACTGCGAACATCTTCCTACATCGCATGTGATCCACTACTTCGAGTAGCTCTCTATGTCAACTAGCGAGAAAGGCACCACAAGTGTCCCTCAGCACAGGTGGTGTTCATTATGTATTATGTTGCTATTGCGAGTAGCAGATCACATGTGCACGTATATGATGTGATAAATCTTTTGTTAATTTTCTGACTATATTATACCAAAAATTGCCTAAATATATAAGACACTGACTCCAAAATCCAAATATGGCTTTGATGCCAATTTGCAAACAGACAGATGTACTAGTGTTATACTCTCTTTGTCTCCATAAAGAACGTCACTCTAGTGTACAAATCATTTCTCACAAAAAGTGTCGTTTTAGCCTGCTAGTATGGGTCCCACAGCCTATTCATTCAACCCCCACCACCTCTGGCTCCCGCCTCCACCGTGCACTGCTTCCTTCTTCCCCGTCCCCTCCCTCCCAGTCCATCGTTCCATCCCATCCCCACCGTCGTCACCCATCGCTGCCCCCTCCCCCTTCCCCATCGATCGTCGCCGCCCCTATCCCTGCCAGCGCCACTCCCCTACTCCTCCGTCGGCGCCCTTCCTCTTCTTTTCCTCCACCGGCGTGGATGAATGCGACCCTCGACCTGAGATGTTATAGCATGCTGGGAGAGGGTCGTGCGTCGACGAGGAGGAGCGCTCCGTGCATGGGGTCGGCGGGGTGAGCGTGGCCCGCGCGTCGACGAGGAGGCCGGGGCCCGTCCTTCTCCCTCTTATCCTAGAGCGGCCGATGTAGAGACGGAGGTGGAGTAGCTAGCGTGGAGGCGGACGAGTTGATGGTGGTCCGCTAGTGCTAGAATTCCAATGGGCATTGCAGTCATTTTCCTTAAGTATTGGTAGCTATGTCATCTTCTAGAAGGACTATTATTATGGGACGCTGATAGTATATACGAGCTCTAATTCTCAACTCTTTTTCATGCACTTGTACCCATCCTTATAAGTCTTAGGACCTATTTGCATTTCATGCTCTAAGTTTTAGTTGGCTAAAGTCAATGACTGAATTTTAGACCGCTTTAGATAGCACTTTAGATCATCTGTTTAGAGCCTCAAGAGTTAAAGTGATTTAAAGTTATTGGCTAAATTTTAGACCTCGAGACCTTAATTTTCCGTGATTTGTACCTTATTAGAAAAAAAAAAGAGAACGGGAAAGAGATAAGAAAACGAGCCACGAGCGACGAGCCTACTGGAAGCATCGTGATAGAATAGAATAGAATAGAATAGAACGTTCCTCCCTCCCTGCCTCGCCCCACCAAACCAAAACCCGCCCGGTTCTCAGGGTCCATCGTCCACTACT
Organism: Saccharum hybrid cultivar R570; assembly: GCA_038087645.1. Lineage (NCBI taxonomy): Eukaryota > Viridiplantae > Streptophyta > Magnoliopsida > Poales > Poaceae > Saccharum > Saccharum hybrid cultivar. The sequence continues at coordinate 9,624,276 of JAQSUU010000198.1, forward strand.
GATCCGCTCCACGCGAGCTCCTCTTGTCCCCGGCTCCCCGCCTCCGCGTCGCGCTCGCGCCCGAGCAAGTGCTAGCAGGCTTAGCAGCAAAGCAAGCCTCCCCTGATGGCTTTGGTGCCCTCAGGCTCGGGTGCCGGCCAGGTGATCGCCGAGGTGGCGATGAACGGCGGCGCCGACCCGAACGCGACCACCGTGCGCGCTACCGTCGTGCAGGCGTCCACCATCTTCCACGACACGCCCGCCACTCTCGGTGAGCACGCGCTCGTATTCCAACCCCCTTCTCTGTTCTACGACTGTTATTCCGTCAGTGCGCGTCTACGCAAGCTGTTCGTCTGATTGCCTCTTACGCGCGCACGGAGCTGGGATGTGACGGCGCGCCGCCGAGATGTTACTGTACGAGTTGTTGAAATGGGGGGAAAGGGTGGGTGGAGAACTGGAGATGCCTAAGGAGACTGATTCCGCGGTGCTCCTGTGATGGAGAGCTCCTCGCCCCACTGGCAGTAACAGAGATCTAGGAGCCAGAGTGGAGGCTTCACCCCTACCAGTTTTTACTTATTATTTTTATGCAAAAACAGCCAGCCCAAAATGATTAACCGGAATCGCAACTAATCATTGAAGAAATTTAAAGTGCGATTACAGAAAATAAAATCCAAGTCTTAAATGAAAGGATCTGGTTGGAATCATAAAAGGGTGGTAGAAACAACTACATATAGTTTCTTCTGCAACACTTTAGATTCGTTTCTATTATATTATCTTGAATCTACATAGAATTGATTAGTAGATTAAAATAGTAGTCTAGTTCAACTTATTTTTTTTCACTGCATCCACTTAATTTCAATTGAATCAAAATAAAAGTAAAAAGATACTCCCTCCGTCTCAAAAATAGAGTCGCTATGGGAATCGTCCTAGTCAAACTTTCTCAACTTTGACTAGGTTTGTAGAAAATACGTGCAACATTTATATCTCCAAATAAGTTTATTATGAAAGTATATTCAACGATCTACCTAATGATACTAATTATGTACCATAAATATTAATATTTTGTTAAATATATTTGGTCAAAGTTAAAAGTTGCTGATTTTTTAGGAAGCGAGAATGACTCTTTTTTTGGGAGAGAGGGAGTAGTTCTTCATTGAAAGAATCAATGAAGGGGGAGAAAATTAATGCGAGAATAGATTACTGTATATAGTAAATTTACTTTATGTAGTAAAAAGGAAAAAAAATATCAATCTCCCTGCTTCTTCTAGCTCATTACTTTAGAAATTTAATAGCTAATGGTCAGCATTAAGCGTGTCATGGATTCATGAGTAAGAAATCTGTTCATTCTATTTCATACATTTCACTGGAGGATCTTTAAGCAGAAAACACAATACTTGATTTTAACTAAGGCTGGCTATCAGAAGGGGAAGTTTCAATGATCGTGTGGGCATATATGTCCCGGTATTTGTTTTTTGCCTGACTTGTTTAAAGAAACTGCAGATAGTGTAATCTGAGTGAAATGTTTCTCTACTAATCCAAATAAAATTTTTAAAAAAAATGCCATTGTGGTTATGCTTTCAAGGCTTGCCATTGTAGTAGGCTGTGTTCTGGATAAAGTTTCCAAGTTCCATGTTCACCACATCCCATCAATGCCATTGCCCAGGAGAGGAACATGGATGGATGATTTTCTACTTTTACCTGGAGATGTATGAGCTATTAATATCGTTGGGAGGGGAAGATGCATTTCGATGAACTTGTATATAAATATGGTTTGTTGTCAACTATTTTCTCTACAGATAAAGCAGAGAGATTGATAGCAGAGGCTGCTGGGTATGGTTCACAGTTGGTTGTCTTTCCGGAAGCTTTTATTGGAGACTATCCTCGTGGATCCACATTTGGCTTCGGGATCAGTATTAGTATTATTAACCCAAAAGACAAGGGAAAGGAAGCATTCCGGAGGTATCATGCAGCTGCTATAGATGTGCCTGGTACGTGGAAATACTATGGACATATCTCTGCACTATTATTAATTCACTTATCATTGTTGAACTGGCTCTCAAGTCTCAAGGCAGTTAGGTGTTAACACTTCTCCATTTTCCCCCTGAATGTTGGAAATATCGTTATGTATTTTGTGCTTGATGTATGGCAATTTGTATAAGGTTGGTCAGGAAGAAGTTCTTGTATGGACTTCTAGAATATGCTAACTATTTGATAATTCTTTTCACTCTTCCTGATTCAGATGATGAAGTAGATGAACAATAGTGCTTTTGGTCAATATGTGGAAAATCATCTAGGTTGGCCCTTTTGTTGATACTTGGTAGTGCTTCTTCACAGACATGTTGCAACCATTATTCCATTTCCAGCATTGTGTTCTATTACCCAGTAACTTGAGATCCTTTTTAGGTTTAGCGGCTAAATATTATAATAATTATTTAGTTTTCTGTTTATCACAGCCGATGCATTTTCCATTGTTTTCATTACTATGGACATATAGTTTGCTCCATTAGGTGTATATATCTACTTACTGACAGAAGAATCTACAGGTCCAGAGGTTACACGCTTGGCTGCTATGGCTGGAAAATATAAGGTTTTCTTGGTCATGGGGGTGATTGAAAGGGAAGGTTATACCCTTTATTGTTCGGTGCTTTTCTTTGATCCTCTTGGCCATTACCTGGGTAAGCACCGCAAGCTCATGCCTACAGCATTAGAGAGAATTATATGGGGATTTGGGGATGGATCAACTATTCCTGTTTATGATACTCCACTTGGAAAGATTGGGGCGCTCATTTGCTGGGAAAATAAAATGCCACTTTTGAGGACAGCGCTGTATGGTAAAGGTAAGAGTCAGTCTCATGTTGATAAATTTCCAAGACAGCTTACATTCATTGGATGGAAGCCTTGAATTGAAATGGAAATAAACTTTCAACACAAGTCAGATAAGTTATTGCTGAAGAGGCATTGACACCAGAACATGTATTGAGTTTCTTAGCTTATGTAATGTGCAGGTATTGAGATATACTGTGCCCCCACTGCTGACTCCAGGCCTGTTTGGCAAGCCTCCATGACACACATTGCTTTGGAGGGGGGGTGCTTTGTCTTGTCAGCAAACCAATTCTGCCGCAGAAAGGACTACCCCCCTCCACCGGAGTATGAGTTTGCTGGTTTAGGTGAAGAGCCATCTGCAGACACTGTTGTTTGCCCTGGAGGAAGCGTTATCATTTCTCCATCTGGAGAAGTCTTGGCAGGTCCGAACTATGAGGGAGAGGCACTGATTACAGCTGACCTTGGTAAGAACCGAAACACTCAAATATGCTTTGCTCATGCAGTCATGAATAGTTCTGTTGTGTTTCCATAGTTGTTTCAGTACCAATTTTGAAGTGTTGAAAACTGTACCACATTCTTGCTGCCATTTGCAGACTTGGGAGAGATTGTTCGAGCCAAGTTTGATTTCGACGTGGTGGGCCACTATTCTCGACCTGAAGTCCTTAGCTTGGTAGTGAATGACCAACGACATCTCCCTGTGTCTTTCACGTCTGCCGCCGAGAAGACTCCAGCTGCCAAGAGTGACAGCGATGCTAAGTCTTACTGATTGAGTGTGGCCATGAAACTATTATGTTGTAGCGAAGCCTTGGTGAAGGTCGCTCAGCTCCTCTGGTTTGCGTGGATGGGAGTTGGGAGTTGTAGCTTTTGAACTGTAAAATTTCTCTTTAATGAGGCGGAAAAAATGGTGGATGCAGTTATGTTCCTTGTAAAGTCTTGTGTTTGGTGAATAAACTCTGCCAGAACTATGAACCCTATTTAACTTTCGTTTCAGTTTCGAATAGTACCAAAATGTTAATCGCCCGTTTTGGGCTGCATATGTTATTTCATCTTGTTTTCTAAGAAGAACTATGAATCCTGTTAAGAGTTACCAAGGATTGGAGAACCAAATCTAAACATGATTTTAGTCTCAGGTTCATTATTAGCTATTCTCTCAACAACTAAAGGTCTTTAAAGAAGATCTACTGCATCTATTTTTTTAGATGCCCTTTCAGCTAATCAAGCAAGAGATATTCATGTCTTCGAGTATGGAAAGGTCAATTAAGCATGAAAATTGCGAGTACAAAGCATGCTATATTCGCATTTCATGTAGCAATATTAGAAAACAAAGACAATTTTGAATACCCCTTGGGTTACAAGTAAAGATGGCAATTTCTACCCAAAACCCGATGGGTAATTACTTTATTAGGGTAAGGGTATGACTAATTTTTTTACCCATAGGTAAATCAATGGAAAAAAGTCTTATCCAGCGGGTAAAGCGGGTAAGGGTATGAGACTGTATTGCCCATATCCGTTAACCTATGAGTAAATTAAACCTGATTCAATATGTCTGAAATCATGGGCCAACATGTAATATGTGATGAACTCACTAATTTAGTATTATGTGTGGGTGTGGTCGTGTGACAGTCATGTGGTGGAGACTTGGTAGTAATTCCTTGGTATGTCGTTCTGTATGTGAAATCATGAAATTGGTCACTTGGTATTAGTAATGATGGATTTATCTATTAGACTATTTGATAAAGTGTTCATGTAGTTTGTTTGTTTGATGAATTTAATATTGATTTGTGATGCTTTGGCTGAAATTGGGAGACTGATATATTGATACATGTAATTTTGATTTGCAAACATTCTTGGAATCATGGGTAAGGATAACTCATGGATACCTGTTACCCGCATGGGTAAGGGTATGAGAAAGAACTCTTACCCGTGTATGAGTATGAGTAATTTAATGGGTAAAATATTTTCACGTGGGTAAGAGTATGGACAGCACGTACCCATCGGGTAATTACCCATTGCCATCTTTAGTTACAAGTAAGTCAATTGCTCTAGACTAGGACTATAAAAACATTTTTTTATGTATTGAGTTCGAATGTTAGGGAGTGGGTAAGTATAGATTTGCCTTGAAAACCAGTTTCATAAAATATACTTCTATCAATGATGGTATGGTGCACAGTCCCCAACGCAAACAAATGTGGTCATACCATAACCGACAATGGTGCGGTAGAGTAACATGGTAGTGAGTCTAAGATCAACAACTCACTAGCGTCAATGATTCTTTCATAATTTGTTTGAGAAGGCTACAAACACTGATGGATGTTGGCGCGAAGATAGGGCCGAGCAGCTGAGAGTATCTCCAAGAGACTCTTCATATCCTTTCTATATGCTAGAATAGATATTTTGATGAAAAACTACCGACCAATAGCTTTTCTAAATAGTCATCTAAGTATAGCCATCTTTTATTCCGGATTTTTCGATAGCCAAAAATAAAAGACAAGAATGACTATCTAGAGTGCGCATGAGATATAGAAAAACTGTTGGAGAGTGAAAAGATGTATAAAGTGATTTTTATGCAAATGACTCTTCAAACGATAATTTAGAAAGTAAGATTTAGAAAGGCTCTCGAAGATGCTCTAATGGCTCTAATATATATGTGCAACATTTATGATAAATTTGATGATGTATTAGCCTATTAGCGTAAATTAACTATGGATCTTCAAGAGAAGATATGAGATGATTCTATAAGAGGGGTGAGGAACTAAACAATTTATGAGATATGTGGACAATGATTTAATATAGGAATTAAGATCATCAAGAAGAAATTGAAAAGGCTATCTTGATTTGGCAACGACAAAAATTGCATAGCTAAGGGATTGTAGTGAGATAAAAGAAAGAGAAGTTGGGTATGACAATAGCTTTGCATCGAGGGATTGATAGATAATAGCTATACAAAATTTATACCGGTGGATGCCATAGGACACCGATGAGAGAACATCTATGTTAAAATAAATAAAAGACTATTGCAAAGTTATTATCATGGGGATGTTTAGTTCTCACGTAAAAACTTTATACCCCATCTCATCGAATGTTTGGAGACATGTATAGAGCATTAAATATAGATAAAAATAACTAATTGCACAGTTTGCATGTATTTTGCTAGACGAATCTTTTAAGCCTAATTAGTCTATGAATGTACACTAATTGCTATAGTTACACATTGCTACAGTATCCCTGAAAAATTTACAGCCCTCGAACTAAACACGTCCCAAGTAAACAAACCATAAACTAAACGAGATAATTCTTTGTTTGGCCTCCAAAAATTTGTCTCTTCCGTGTATGACCTCTTTTTCTTTGAACTTACTTATCTGACCTCAAAATTATTTTTGCTTCTTTCATGGCCCTTCCATCCAATGAGTTAGCTTTAACAGTTAAACCTACCGTCGCAGATACGCAAAATATCCAAAATACCCTTTCCTTCTAATATAGTAGACAACGTTTCATCTAAAGCCTGTTTGCTTGAGATTATCAGTCAGATCAGACAGCCATTCAACAGTGTTTTTCTCAAAAAAAAAAACTGCCAGAGATCAGTCAGATTTCAGCCGTCTGTAAATCGAATTAGGGGGAAAAAAAACAGGGTCCCGCGCCCGGCCACCACGCCATGGACTCCATGGGCTGCCCGTCGTCGCCGGATCCGGTGCCAGCTCGTGATGTGCGCCCGGCCGGGGCTGGTCCGCCGCCGTCCGGAGACGGAACCAAGACGCGGCCAGCCCATCGCCGCTCCAGGGGCGTCTCCCGCGGCAGAGACGGAACCAGCGATTCTGACTAAGGGGGGCAAACAAATATGATCATATTTTTTTAGTGTGCTAAAATATACGTAATTATATGATTCAACAACTTTTTAAATATTTTACACTATTTATAACCAAAATCATAATATTTGAATAAAAAATAGGTGAAAATTGATATTTTTTAGCTGTAAATTCATATATTTATATAGGTATTAAAGGAAACTTACTGTGCTTGGGGGGGCCACGGCCCCTGCTAGCCCCCCCTGGTTCCGTCTCTGTCCCGCGGCCAGCTGGAGGAGCCCGGCGCGGATGCAGGCACCGCTGCCGCCCAGGGCGCCGCGCACAGCTAGCTGTAAGCTGTTGTTGTCCGCATTATTTCCAGTCAGCGACAGCTGCATGCATGCATCGATCTCTCGCCCATGACCTTTTCCCAAATGTTAATAAAGCTAGCTAATCCGCATTTGCTTTGGAGAGGCCTAATTAGTAATTAAGCGCATCGAGTTAAAAATAATCATATCTGTATATCTTATTAGTATGTACTATTTCAGGTTAAAAAATAATATACTTATAATTTTATTCAATTATAAATACTTTACCGTGCACAATATTACGTCAAATCTAAAACAGACAAACTAAACTTTACACTTTTATTTTTTTCACCAAGGGTAGAATGGTCATTTTACCCCTCACTTGACACAGTTAAGTGGCAAAAATGGACGGAAGACCATATAAGTACGGGATTTTTATTTTCGAGCCTTATAAGTAAGTTCAAAAAAAATAAGGCCATAAAAGAAAGACGTAGTTTTTTGGAGGCCATACAAGTAATTATCTCTAAACTTATTTTGATTAATAAAAATGGAGCTAAGTCAGTTAGAAAAAAATATTATATTAAAAATACTAGCTTTTTTAACAAGGCATTTACAAAAATATACTATCTCTTTGCACTATTGGTACGGGTCACCTTGTTAGTATCAGGCCATTAGTCAGCAATGTAGCGTTCCTGAGTCCTGACAAAAAAAAACAGAATCACCAAAAAACAATGGGCTGAAAGAGAGCTGACGACGCGGCGCAATATTTTGTGTGGATTCGGTCCAGTATCAGCCCATCCATGGTGGTCGGTGCAGCCGTGGAGGAAGCGCCGCGAATCGGAGCGGGCCAGAACAGAAGAGACCAGGAGGCCGGAAAGCACCGAAGCTGTGAGAGAGAGCGCCGCGCGCCGGGAAGGAGCCATGGAACCAGAGAAGGCCGAGGAGGCAGCGAAGCAGCCGATGGAAGCGGAGGCCGGAGACTCCGTGGATCCCCGCGAACTAGGTGACTACTTAATCCCCTTGATTCCTTCTGCTTCAGACGGCTAATCTTCATATAAACCCTTTTTTTTCTCTTTCTTCTCCGTGAACCCTACCTCTGCAATTTGTCCAAGAAACAGAGGATTTCCTGCTCTGTTCTAGCGTGACTGAAGCATTGTCTCTGATTAGCCTTTTTTTGTGTTATTTCCGTCTCTGATTTTGCAGTGTCCAGCGACGACGAGATCGACTACTCCGTCGAGCCCGAGTTCTACGACCCCGACCTAGATGACGTCGATGAGCGGTGGGTGGACAGGCAGAGGAAATGCCGCACATCTGACGCTGTGCTCAGCTGCCCCGCCTGTTTCACTACCCTGTGCTTGGATTGTCAGAGGTAATCCATTTACTAGTTGATATATGCTGACTCAAGGAAGGGAATCATAGATTGTAATCCTATCGATTATTTAATAATGTCTGCCCTCTGCAGTTTCAGGTTTTTCTTATGGTAGACAACCTACCATTACTCACATCAGGACCCTGGTACTACTGCCTTTGTGAAATAGGAGTGCTTATAATTGTAATCAATTAATCAATACACTGATAAATGTACTGGAGATTTCATATTTAGTCGTGTTCAGAAGACCTTTTTCCTATTAGACTATTACTACATAATTCTGAAAGATATTTATCTTAATATGGAATAAAAAACCACTGGAAGTGAAAAATCACCATGCTGTCAACTTACTAGGAGTGTCTAAGTGCTTATTATCATAATAATAAGAATAAAATTTGTGGACTGTTGGCTGCAGGGATGCATCAATAATTCTAGCATTCATGGCACCTTCTCATGTCTTCCTTGATATGGAATCATAGGACTAGTTCATGCTATAAATTTGCTTGGACAAGAATGAGAATCCCAGGCATGAGATGATCACATGAATCAGTAGATGTAGTTTAGCTCTTTTTGTATGTGTTTATTTGGACAATATCTTTGTGTTTGTTAGAAGCAGGATTTTGCCGTTATGCTAAATGCCTGTTTCGCTTAAGTATTGTTCTGAAATACCTTCATTTTTAACTTTGATGTTTTGCGTTGCTACTATGTTTTCTCTGATTATCAAACACTATACTATACTGGTACTGCTAATTTGTAGAATAAATATCCAATGGTCAGTTGTGGCCTTGTGGGTAGCTTTGTTGATGCTTGGACGTGAGATCTAGGATAGTTCAGAGTAAGGCAACATGAAGATATGACTTACTACTATGAACATGTGCTTGAACAGGAACGGGAAAGTCAGATATGAAAAGAATCATGGTATCCTGTTAGTACAGTTTGTTTGCGATCAATGTGGAAGCACTAATATATCTTACAACACTATACTGTTGTTTTTCACACCGTTCAGAGATAACTTACTTTGTAGTTTGTAAGCTACTTGCACATACAGTTGTACTGTTTGGCTCTCTGCTATTGATCCTTGAGCATTAAGCATTTACAATGATATGGTTGATTTTTAAAACCTCAAACAGTTAATTGTACACGGATTTTGTTAATGTTCAGGCATGAGAAGTATGTAAACCAGTACCGCGCGATGTTCGTTCGCAACTGCAAGGTCAAGACTGATCAGATCCTGCGAGAGGGCAAGAGCAAAAGGAAGAACCGCAAAGGAAGGGCTGCTGATCCAACTGCTGCATCAGAAGGTGAAAGCAAGGGGCAGGCCTACCATCCTGTTTGCTGCGAGGTCTGCTCAACTGAGGTTGGTGTGTTTGACGAGGATGAAGTCTACCACTTCTTTAATGTGATCCCTAGCAACTCCTGAATGTCGTGATGTTCCATGAACTGTTACTGTAGAATAGTTCGTAGACCCATATATGCTTCTGCTGTTCTGCAGTATGCTGTCGTATTTTACTACTTCGTATCGGTGATCAGCCTGCGGTAGATAACATGCATCTGTACTGTACGGTATATTGATGTTTTTGTTTCTGTACCAATACGGTTTTGGAAGGGGATCTCCATTCTAGCTGTGATGGCTCTTTCGTGACGAGCCTTTTTGTTCTGACTGAATGTGTATGTGTTCATGCTTGTTATAGCAGCAATTGATGATTGCTCGTACAAGTTGATGAGGTGTCGGGTCACTCAGGTGTGCATGTCTATGATGCTAAGCTGGGAACAAAGCTAGCCTGGCCCTGGCCACGCCTCCAGATCCGTAGACGAGACAAGGCGCGTGCCCTCTGATTATGGGTAGATTGATCTGCCTGCCAATACGTTGGCGTGTGCCGTGTGCGTGTCTGAATGAACATAAGTCATGGGGGCGGCCGGCTTGCAGTATGGAATTGTACATGCATCTGCAAGGAATTCGGAGCATCTACTTGGAAGTTGGAACTTGGAAGGCTGAAATTGAACTGAAATCTAGCGGCAAATTAATTGGGAATCCGGCTTTTTAAGGGGAAATTGGGAATCAGTTGAATCCCACCGTTATCCGAGAGAAATTGTCTGTGTTTGAAATGGGACCGGGCCTCAGAAGTCAGAATCCCAAATCTGCTACTGCTAGAAAACCTTGCTAAGGTGTCTGCAGGTGCAGTAAAACCATGTTTGGAGCAAGGCGTGGATCGCCGACATGCACCTTGATGGCCACCGAGGCCATGGAGGCGTTGCCGGGTGGCGGGTGGGGTTCCTTGCAACTGCAATTATAGGCGGGGCGAGGCGCGCTGAGATCGACATGAGAGACATCGGATCATATCCAAAACTAGGAAGGCTGGTGGTCCGTCCATTCGCCTTCGCTTTCAGTACAGGTCATCGTCATTATCATGTTACCGGACGTCGACGATCTCGATCCATCTTAGCGTTTAGTTGCCAAAAATTTGGCAAAATGGCACTGTAGCCACTTTCGTTGTTATTTGACAATTAGTGTCTAATTAGGCTTAAAAGATTCGTCTCGTCCATTTTGTCTAAACTGTATAATTAGTTTTATTTTTTATCTATATTTAATGCTTTATGTATGTGTCCAAAGATTCGATGTGACGAGAAATCTGAAAAATTTTGCAAAATTTCTTGGGAACTAAACAGCCCCTGGCAGTCACGCTTTGCCGCGGAAAAACGCTCCGGCTCCCTAGCCCAAAGTCAACCAATCAATTGCAGAGAACCTCTTACAAAGTCGTGCCAGGCGCCACATTGCCACCACCTCCATATCCCGGTTTTGGCATCCTCGCTTGCAAAAGCTAGCCGCGCTGCCTCCATACCCCCCCTAGTTTTGGTGCCTTCGCCATATACATCACCTCCATACTGGTTTTGGTACCTTTGCTGTCCGGGCCGGCAGCATGCACTTGGTCCGTCCTCTGGCGGCGCACACGGGAGCGGCGGCCAGCCGGCCACCGGAGTGCCGAGAGGGAACCGAAGAATCGTCATGAGTTGGCGTTGGGTCGGCAAAGTCGCGCGCGCGTCAAGCCGTCCCGTCCATCCCGTCCCTCTCCCGTGCGTGCGCCCCCCTAACCCCAAGCCGGGGGCGGAGCACAGGGCACAGGCACCGGCACCGGCACCGGCATCGCACCGCGCGCAGGCAAAGTGCCGCCCGTCGACGTCGCGCTTGCCCATTCAGGTGCAACTTGAGGCGCATCTGTACGCACGCACGGCCATGATAACGATTTTTTAGTAGGGCGACTTGGGCGAGGGCGAACTGTCCACAGTCGCCCAGCAGTGTGCCCCATCATCCCATGTCCACGACGAGTCAATCGCTCGCTGCCGATGAGCTTTTCGCGTGAAAACGATCGATCTTGAGCCCCAGTCTCTACTCTAGAGTCCAGTTTCCTGCATGAGCTGATGAGCTAGCCTTCTTTGTTGCCAAGCCAGAGAGAGCTGGCTGGAAAGACAGAGAGGAGGATCACATCTCGCCCAGCTCAAGGCTTCTGTGCGTGCACAGTGGATTTGTTTCACCACCCATACAGTAGTATACTACAGGATAAGCTTTGTTATAGGAGCCCGTGGCTGTCTAACCCCCGGGCTCATGCCGATGTGATACGATGGTAGCCTAGCGCTAGCTCTAGGCTTGCTGCTGCAACACTATTTGTAAAAGACCTGCAGATTCCAGCAAAGTGAGAGCCGCTGGACCCAGATTCCCATGTGCCCTGCCCCCTCTATGGGTACTGTGCCTACTGCACCTCTGCACCCCCGGTCCTCTTCCACCCCTCTGCCTTGCACTTTGCTGCCATCCATTCCATGCTCACTTTTTTTCTCGCTCTAGATTAGAGCTCTTGTTTACATTACATCATCTAGATTAGCTATTACTAGTTTAACTAAAATTTAGGTGACAAAAATTTATTTCTGTTTTGGATATATGGACTATTGATAAGTAGTAGAATGACTAGGTAGAGTAGACTAAAAATTAGTGTATTCTATGGTTCATCCATTTAGTTGGTCTAAAATCAAAATTTAGATGGCTAAAATTTAGTAACAGATGTGGATAAATGAATCCGACGACACCCAAACGAGGCCTTACTATTTCTTTTATACCACTGGTAAACTAGTAATATTAGATGTAGAAAAACAATATACATACCCTGATGAACAGTGTGTTTTGTTGTAGCTAATGAAACTCAAATGCTACATCTTTGATCTGACATTGTTTACCAGAGTTGTGTGTTTGTGCACGCATGGAACATGTGAACTAGCTAGAATTTTACTGTACTAGCAAATTCAGCTGAACGCATGCGTAGGCAGTGAAATTCCACTAGAATGGTAAAACACGCGGAATAAAACTTTTCAAGTCCACATCAACTCCATTATAAATCTACCCGGTGTGTCCCTCTCCCCCATCACCTCAAAAACCTCTCCAACCCCACCGGTCCACCACCGCCAGCCACCTCTCTCTCCCTCTCAGTCTCCAGTCCCGCAACACGACGAGGCAGCAGGAAGGCGCCATGGCCACCACCCGCGACGTCTCCACCGCCGCCGCCGCCGCCGCCGCCATGTTCCACGTCTACCAGCCGATGCCGATGCCATCCACGGCGGCGGCGGGCGACGCGGGCGCCATGGTGGCGGCCACCGCGACGAAGCCGGTCAAGAAGGAGGGCGGCGGTGGCGGCGGGAAGGACCGGCACAGCAAGGTGAACGGGCGCGGGCGGCGGGTGCGCATGCCGATCGTGTGCGCGGCGCGCGTGTTCCAGCTCACCCGCGAGCTGGGGCTCAAGTCGGACGGCCAGACCATCGAGTGGCTGCTCCGCCAGGCCGAGCCCTCCATCATGGCCGCCACGGGCTCCGGCACCACCCCGGCCGTCTTCGTCTCCTCCTCCGCGCCGTCCACGTCCTCCTCCTCCCACTACCACCACCACCAGACGGCCACCGTCCTCGGCAAGCGCCCGCGCGAGGAAGGCGACGCCATGGCGGGCACCGCCACTGCGGGGACCGCGTCCGCGTTCTGGGCGGCGCTGCCGGCGGCCGCGCCGCGGACGACGGCAGAGGCCTGGGGCTTCTCGCCGCTGGAGGCGCAGGCGGCCGCGGCGGCGTACGTCCCCATGGCGCAGGCGCAGCACCACCACCACCTCAACCTGCTCGCCGCGCTCTCCGGCGCCGCGAGGCGCGCCGAGGAGGAGACCCGGTGACTCCGCCGCGGCTTCTGACACGTACTACCACATCCGTCGCTCGCGCATTGATCGTTGTCCGTCCGTGTGTTCTTTTGGCAACGCTACGTTCTTCTTGATTTTGTGTGTGCTCTTGTGCTCCCCTCTACCAGTCCCCTTGTGGTCGAGATTTGATGAAAGATTGCTGTGGTGCTTAGTGCTAAATGTAAATACGAGTCCTCTTGCTTAATCTTACTGCACTTTGGGGTTAAATCGGGTAGCCCGCGTAGGGGGGTTTGCCGGCTGTGTTATTAGGTTTTGTGCGCCTTTTGGATTCCATGGAACTTGTTTCAGTTAGCATCTTGTCTGTATCAGCCCCAAGAAGTCATTTAGTAGTACAAGCATAAATTCATAAAGCTCATATTCTTTTGCGGTCATTTCTTATTGTCATAGTCAGCTAGCGATGAAATTCTCTATTCGACAGCAAGCAATGATAATCACAAGACTCCGACCAAAAAGCTCATTAATTTAGACTTCTTTTGAGACTGATGTTACTGCACGAGAATCGATGGCATCTGAAAAACGTTCAGATGTGCAATGCCACAATCCAGGCTAGCTGCAGATGAGCAGATTACAGCAATGATAACCGGCCGCGGGGAGGTGAGAAAGGAAGAAAGAAAGAATCAAGGAATTCCCTTTCGCTGGGCGGCCCCGTCGGTCGCTTTTCCTCGTGAGACCTCGCTTTCTTTCCCTCTGCGTCTGCGTCCGCGGAGAGGGGAAAGGAAAGCGAAGGCCGGCAAAAGGCTGCGCCGCTGCGGGCGCCTGCGCGACGCACAGTCGCGCTGCCGCCGCCTGCTGCCGCGCTCTGAAAGGTTGAGGCCGTTGTGTGCCTGCCTGCTGCTGTGCACTTTCGTTTCCCCGAACCGATGTCCCGATTCGTGTCAAAGCTTAAAGCTGGACGCAACTTGGGCTCCAAACTGTAAAGATGCCGCCCCTTGTCCAGCCATCATCTCGTGCAGCGTACCACGCCACGCATGTGTACACGTATTACCAGATGTGAGATGCCATGCCGTGCCGTGCTTGCGGCAGAAGTCTGGTTGACTTGGCGTGGCCTAGCGCATGTAAACCGTACCTAGGGTAACATGCCTCGGCGTCATGTCAACAACCGACTGGACTGGTCGCTACTACTGCTTGCTTGGCAAGCTTGAAGGAAGACGATGAGCAACGGAACTATGGAAGGTCTCGAAGCGAAAAATGGGTCAAACGGCGAGAGGATGGAGGCCCATAATAAGTGCGATGCGTGCAACATGGCTGTTGCTGGCCATACCTGCCAGGCCAGTCGCCGACGTACATGACACGCAGCAGCTAGTCACGTACTCCTGCCGGCCCGTACACAGCTACTAGCTACGGTGGCGGTGGCCACGCCCGGCTCCGGGTTCGTGTGGTGTCGTAGTTCGCAGCTACTACTTCGGTCATCGGCTCAGGCTACCGCTAGTACTAGCTTTTGAGTGGGAGTGCACGCGCGGTTACAGGTCCGGACGCTAGGATACGAGCAATCACATGGACCCGGCCTTCAGAACAGTGCAGCCTCCTGTTCACCGGTCGCCTGCCTGCTCCATGGCCAGGCGGAAGCGGCCAGAGCCGGCCGGCCTGGTCCTGGAGGACCTCGACTCGTAGCCAGCCAGCCAGCCAGCCGACGCGGTGGTGCCGGTGCGCAGCATGAGCATGTAACCAAGCGAAAGCGTAGGAGCGAGCGCCGAGCGCGCGTGACTTGAGTCTGAGCCCCCGGCCGGCCGGTCCGGTCCTTGACATGCCGGAGACCCAGAGCACGATGCCAAGTCTCGTCAGGTTCGCGCTGGCGCGCGCCCGTACGCCCGTCCTTGCCCCCGTCTGGCTGGCCGCTGGCGCGGCGGGCCACCTGCTGCCGCGCTCTGCGTTATTCTCCCTTTGCCACTTGGGATGCACGATGCCGTCTGGCGAAAAGCGTGGCCACTGGCCTGGCCAGCCAGTACGCTCCGTCCTTTGCCACCCTCGATCGGGCTACTCCTGACTTCTGAACCCAAACTTGAATTTGAGTGTCTTGTGGCTGCATCGATGGGCGCCCCGCCGCCCGCCGGTTCGTTCGACGAGCTGCCGGCGCGGTTCCTGCCTTCCTGGGCGCATGCTGTTGCTGTTGCTGTTGGAGACCTGGAGCGCCGTGCCCCCTGCGTCTCAGCGTCTGTGCTGTGCCGTGTCTTTATGAACTGCATCTGTGCCTACGCGCGGCGGTGATACTGTAAGTGGATAAGCAACTGCCGCGTCCTGATCTTGGTCCGGTACATAACGGAGAGATAAAGTTCGACTAATAGTTTTATTTAATAATCCTGGACTCAGTTGTGAAAACCATCAAGCGGGGATAGCTCAGTTGGGAGAGCGTCAGACTGAAGATCTGAAGGTCGCGTGTTCGATCCACGCTCACCGCAATAAGTTACTTTATTTATTTTATATATTTTTTTGCCCCGTCTCAGCGTTCAGAATTCAGACACCTTTTTCTATCCAGGGTTTCTCCAGCCCAGCCGCCGCCGCCGTTACGGAGCTCAGATCGCCGCAACACGCCACGGTCTCGGGTTTCAACGTAAGCCCTAACTGTTCCCTATTTGATTCGTTCTGTTCCACCCTGATTCAATCTTACAGTATATGGATGGATTTGATCTGTTCTTCATTAGCAAGGATGAGGAACAATTAGGATTCTTGGTTACAGCCGGAACTTCGGTTTCCGTTCGTTTGGTTTTGCAAGTGAGGGTTTAATTTAGCTGCTAGCTCGATAAAAACTGTCTGATTCGGAATACTAGATTATTTTCCTGCTTATCAAGAAGGGGTGATAACCGAATTGAACCTCCCAGTACTGAATTGGAAATTTCAGGAACGAACTCAGGCTGTTCACAGATCTGCACTGGAATATGGGTGGGTAGTGGGTACTGTATAGGCCAGGAGAAGATGCAGTGTTTGTTTTCTTTGATTTTAGCTCATCAATGAATCTATCTTCGTTGCTTGGGGATCATTAGGTCATGTACAACGAAGGCGCTTATAGGCAATTTCATTGGCCCTGTGCGGCAGACTGTTTTTTAGCTTATAAGCCGGCTGTGGCTGATTTGCTGTGAGAGAAAAACACTGTTCCACGGCTGATAAGCCGTGCTGATAAGCTCAGCCGAACAGGGGGATTGTTTTTTTACCACCGTGGATCTTAACACAAACTCTGTGTGGGTTTTGCTGCTTGACAAGGCATTCAACACCTGATTGAAACATTTTTTTTCTCTTGAATACTCCCTCCGTATCGGATTTAGAAGTCGTTTTAGACAAGGTTTTGGTCAAACATTGGGAATATAAATCATCAATAACTTTTAAGTTGTTGAGTTTGCAAATGTAAAAATTATATGAATAGATTTGTCTTGAAAAATACTTTCATAGAAGTATACATATATCACTTTTCCATAAATATTTTTTATAAAAACAAGATGTCAAAGTTGTGTTTTGGAGACTGTATCGCTGTCCTAAACGACTTCTAAATCCGATACGGAGGGAGTACGCGGGAGAGCTGCGTCTAGATTCAAACATACATACAACAGGGAATAGTGCTTAGCTTAATTATTTAAATATCATTATATCAATGCAAAACTGTTTAGTTCGCACTGGAGGATGCTCCTTATATGAATGTTCCATGATTCTCCATGTCTAAGGGCCTTTCTAAGTGCCTTTGCATTTCACATGCCCCAATATGTGGAATTTGCATCACGCTTATTAATGGCTTGTGAAAAATGAGGCAACAGGCATTTGAAATTAGGTTAGGCTGAAAGCATTGATCTCGTTTATATGATATTGTTATTATGGTCTCGATGCTTTCTTTTGATCCACAACTGCGTTTAGGGTGAATTCTGAGATGAGTTTAATACTTATTCCTCTCTTCACTTTATCCTGATTATGTCTACCTTCTTGTTATGGTTCATTATCTTGCATAACCAGTAAATGCTACTACCAGGTATAATTGGGCTGCGAGACCAACTATACGGATGATGGCTTCACGAGGGACCAGTGCCGTGCTTTCAAGAGCTGCTCGGATGAGGCAAAAACTGCAGTCTGCCTTGGAGGCCAGTGCCCTAGATATTGAAGATGTTTCTTACCAACATGCCGGGCATGCAGCTGTCAAGGACAATGCAAACGAGACACACTTCAACATCAAGGTAGTTTCACCAAAATTTGAGGGGCAGAACCTTGTGAAGCGTCACAGGATGGTGTATGATCTTCTGAGGGATGAGCTTAGCTCAGGTCTCCATGCTGTCTCCATTGTTGCAAAAACCCCGAAAGAGTTAGGATCTTGATTGTATAATAATGTCGAATAAGCACTGTCCTATGTTTCGAAATAAGTCTGTTATATAGCAGTATCATGTAACCATGAACCGATTGCCAAAACAATGCTGTTGGCATGCTGCTCTTATGAAGATCTGTTGTTCGGATAAGACTGGAGTGGAGAATTTATTTCAACTATTTTTGATGACTAATGGCCATGTCAATCATGTCAGATGCGAGGCTTATTGTTTTTTTTCTTTGTGGTTATGGGAATTCGTTGTTTCTTTATTAGTCATGTGATCATCTGAAAAGATTTATGTGTTTCTGGTAGCATTTGTCGAGCTAGCTGAATATTTTGTGGTGGTGAGTTCATGATTAGATGTATACCCATCCCCCTAGCGTTTTGATTCTGACAATCAATAAGGATCCTGTTTCGGATAGTTTTTCACCATGTGCGCTTGAACTTATCGGCCAGAATAAGCCAGTCATTCAGCAATATTTTTCTCTCACAACAAATCAGCATTAGCACCAGCCACCATTCAGCGAACAAGGCCTTTATCACATCTTAGTTTACTGTGGAAAACCAGTACAGCTGAACACCCCCCCCCCCCCCCCCACCACACACACACACACAAGGAAAGGAAAGGAAAAACATATTTGATGATAAAACTATTTAAGCATGCATTATTGGTGGATGGAAAGGATTTAAGTTCAACTGTAGGTTTTCTGCAGAAACGTATGCGAATATAGTACAGACTCTTCTCATGGAATCTCCTAATGTTGATAACGGTGTTTCTGCATCACCAATCCTGTCACCATGCTCATGATTTCCAGATGACAACTACTGTTGTTTGGTCCACTGGGGCGCCTTTTTCTCAGCTGAAATGCATCACTTGAGAGCGCATGAGTGCAGGCTTTTCTCAAGGCTGCAAGACTGATGGGAAACAGTGCTTTCGATTGCTACCACTGCTAGAGAAACCATGAGCATGGGCAGGATCGCAGATTTGCTGTATGATGATGCTGCCACAGCTGCCCTTGGTACGAACAGCTATCGCCTTATCAAGCAAACCTTTCAGTCTGCCTGCGCTCTGTTTTTTTTTTTCGAACAAAAAAATGGCTTGAACTCTGCCTTTGCAAGATATTTTCAGCAAACTACTGGGAGCACAAGGATTAATGATAATGTCGAAATTCTTTGGCTGGACCTGGATTTGCTGGATTACAAGTTGGGACCGGGTTCCTGAATCGTGACGTCTTGCGCAAAGAGGCAGTGCAGCCTGCAGGCAAAAAAGTCGCAAAGATGGAGGCCGATCACCAAAGGTCCATTGCACCAACTGAAAAGGTCTGTGTGAACACTGAACACTATGTTACGGACTGCAGAGCTAGTTTACCTGCAAACGTTTGCTATGTGGACTTCGATTTGCGTTTCGATGAGACTTTCTTGAGCGTAAAGGGAAGCAGACCAATGTGGGAGGGGCATCGGCGCCAGCCATGTCGCTTGTCACGTACCGGCGGTTCCACTAAAAAATCGGGATTCATCCGGCGTTGGCCCAATTCCAAACATGTGATTTTTTTTTTTAAAAAAAAAACTACCAGAACTTTTGAAAGATCAAAAAGGAAAAAACTGCCCCCATGCAGGATCGAACTACAGACCTTCAGTTTACAAGACTGACGCTCTACCACTGAGCTATAGGGGCATCTCTTGCTTTAAGTTGACAAAGGTTTTACTCGAGAGTGCAAAGGTTGGAAGATCACAAACAACATAGTAACAGAATATAGTAGTCTACATGCCATAATCAAATGAAAGTGCAATGGTTGGAAGATCACTAACAGCATAGTAACAAAATATAGTAGTCTACATGTCATAATCAAAGGAAATGCTTTGGGAGTACATAACGATAACAATTTCTTGATGCGGGGATTAACAAGACACGACCAGTCCAGGAGCAGGTCAACTGATGATAGTTTTCAGTAGATATAAACACAGAGGCCTGAAAGTGTACGGTTCGGTTCAAAACTTCAAATTAGAAACCAGTAAACCACAAGACACGTGCTTCCCTTAGTATTCATCTAGTGCCAGGAATCTCTCTGCAAGGGTAGGTAAGAGCCTAAGACTTGGTTGCAGCCTGGTGTTTCAAATGCTTTAACCCAGGCAATGTGAAAATTCAGCAGGACAAGCAAAGGGCCAAAGGCCAGCATTTTAAAGTACGATACTATTACAAAACACTACAGGTAAACAGTAGTCATGTGCACTATGAAGATTTTATTCCACATCTTCCTCCTTGTGAACAACAAGCTCGCCTTCAGTGAACTCGCATGGCTTGATGGCCACAGCTAACTGCTTGCGCATTTTTCTTACAACAAACCCCTCGTTTTCTTCGCATATTGTGACCACAATCCCTTTCCGCCCAAGACGGCCAGTTCTTCCAGCTCTGTGGGCATAATGTGTGGAGTCAGTTGGAAGGTCCAGATTAACCACAAGGTCACATTCTGGCACGTCCAGTCCTCTGGCAGACAGCTCATTTGTAACGAGAACTCTGAATTCACCATCCTTGAACTTTTTCAAAACTGTAGACCTTGCAAGCTTTCCAAGATCTCCATGTAGCTCAGTGGCTTTGATACCGCGGGCCTCCAACTTAAATACAACATCCTTCAGTGGCTTGGTGTTGTTCATAAATGCAATCACTGTCTGTGCTTCCAGAGCGTGGATGCATCTCCGTAATGTGTCAACCTTGTGTTGCGCCTTGGCCGTACAATAGTAGTGTTCCAAAGATGGCGGCAAGCTGCCAACAGCAGCTTGGTTCACTGACTGTGATGGAGAGGTGGGGTTAGCATCACTTTGGGATAACACAGGTCTTGGGACAGCGACTGAATCAAGTGGAACTACGCTCTTAGCTCTAACGAGAACGGGATCATGACCCCAACTCCTTGCTGCTCGTATAACTGAAAATGGTATTGTTGCAGAAACCAAGATAGTCTGACGCTCAGATCGCCTAGCAAGTGGGCCAAGAACATCCCTAGATGTGGCACCAGATCTCCTTCCAACATGCTCCAAAATTCTATGCATATCTTCACGGTAATTAAAAGACAAAAGCTGGTCGACTTCATCCAGTACAAGAAAACGGCAGCCATGGGTGTGTAGCTTACCTGCTGCTGAAATTTCAGAAATACGTCCAGGTGTTCCAACAACAATGATTGGCTTGTTCTTCTTCAGTGCTTCTTCTTGCCTGGAACGATTAGCTCCGCCAACAAGTTGCTGGACCAGTCTTTTATCACTAGGACCCAAAATCTTCTCCACTTCTCGCACAATCTGCATTCCTAATTCTCTGGAAGGAGCAACAATGACTGCTTCTACACCTGATCTTTTCTCAGAATTATCTCGTTCCATAGTCCTCTTCAGGGGGCCTATCTCAGAAAGAATTGGAAGAAGATAAGCAAGAGTTTTCCCTGAGCCAGTATATGATTGGATCACCACATCATGCTTTTGTGCTATTATAGGAATAGCAGCGGATTGGACCTCAGTTGGGGCAGTCAGACCTTCCTTGCTCAACTGGTCAACAAGCAAAGGTGGCAAACCAAGCTCTTCAAATGACTTGGCCGAAAACAGAGCCTCATCTACCTTTAGTGTCTTCTTTATCCCAGCTGACTTCATCAAGGCACTCTTTGCTGGTTTGACATTCGAAGAAACCTTTGGTTTCACATTGAGGGAAGAAGCTCTTGAACTTGGCTTTGAACCTCCAGTTCGTGCCATTTTTTCCTTCTTCCCATATCCAACCCTGCTTTGCACTTCTAGGCTAGCAAGAGTTAATGGTCCTCCCCTGTTATCTTCTAATATTTGACTACCACGCCAAGCAGTCTGATGAAATCCAGCTACCCGTGGTTGTGACAGCATCCTGAACAAAAGACGATCTCCCAGAACAAAACATGACCGGGAAGATGCCAGCGCAAGAACATTTCGATGGACTTGCCCAATACTTAGCCTCATTTCACTCCTCACAGTGAAATCAATCACAGCACCAAAATTATTCTTTCCTTCAAACCTGTTATTAGTTTACAGCAAAGGTGCTCTTGTGCCTGCGTAAATAATAACATAAACATATTAGGTAAGTTGGGATCGAAAGAAGAATTAGAAGTTAGACAAAACGGAGTGAATACCTAGACAGAAAATATTATACATGTACCACTGCTGGTTTAATGGTCTTGATATCCATGACTAGTAGATATCAAGATGTTCATAATGTGAGTTTGACAAATATAGTATATTTGGAATTAGATAACATAATTACAGTACAAAATTTAAGTTCGGTATCGCTAAATAGCACAGAGTAACACTGAACATCATATTAACCAAATAATCTGAATCTGTGGAAGATAAGATTATGCAAGAGCTGAGCAAACTCTAAACGAAAGGAAGAAATAAGTATACAATTGCATTTCTTTCTTAATCTAAAAGAAATAACTGCATTTCCTTGGTAATATCGTTCTATCATTACATAAGAAATATATGCAGAATTCAAGCTGATGCAGACTTAACTACCAGCTCTTTCTGCTTAGCGCTTATCAGGCTCTGTTTGCTTCCAGGAACTCAAGGACATTTTGTTCTTCCCGCACAAAATCATAGTAGAGAAAAAAAAAACCAGAAATAGACATCATTTTGGTACACTTACTAAAACTAAATCAAATTACAGATTTCCTCGATTGCGCCCAAATTAAACAAGAATGACCGACCCAAGACCAATGGCCTACCGAAGGCAAACAACTAAAGGAATATAACACCCGCCGGTTGCTATTGGACGGCAACCAAAATTCTGACTGTCAGGCGCGGTGCCTGTGTAGTGTGTCCTTGCATGGAGACGGCATAGACACTTGACATACCGAAATCAACAACATAACAATTCCTTTTCAGAAAAAAAAACAACACAACAATTTCATGTTGGAAACCCCCAATCTCTAACACAGAATATCACCTAGGAACCTGAGCAGAGAAGGCATACCGTGTCAGACCTTGGAGAGGCCGGCGGCCGTGGGAGGGAGAGTGAAGGCGGCGGCGTCTCGGTGGCGGCAACGGGATAGAAGGAGGAGGAGACCGAGAGAGGGAGGCTGGCCGCGTCCAATGGAGAGGGAGGCAGCTTCCGCGGTAGGAGGCGCTCGGCGGAGTGGGGGCGCGAGGCCGCGACTCGCGAGGGGGAGGTCCGGAGGGGTGATTGGAAGGGGAACCTTGGGGATGGGGATGAGGTTACCAGGACAGTGTTGACAGTTGAGGCTCGAGGGTTTTGGACTTGGGCCTACGTACATGTCAGCAAGAAGAAGCCCATAATAAATGAGGCGAAGAGGCAGGAAGGAGTGGAAAAACCCTGAAACACTATTGATATGGTTAATTAGGGCAACTAAAATGTAAGAATCCTATCGCTTCTTCTTTGATCGATAAGCACCGGACTTTCAGCCTTGATCTTTCATCGTAGTAGTATGCTCAAACTACTCAAGATAAAAGCACTGTTTAGCTATGGTTAGATTTTGGTAGACTAACTTGGACATGGGATTAGAAAATTTTACCCTTTTCCACTGGCTCCGGGACAAGGGGGTATGTACAAGTATCAATGACCCTGCATGAGAATAGAAACAATAGTTCTGCTTATGAAGAGATAGCTTGCATGGAGAGATTGAAAGTTATTGGAGTTTGCTTTTATAAGATACTAGAAGGATGTTACGTGCATTGTCACGAGGCAGATAGTTTGGAATGAAAATCAGACGACCTAAAATTATTGGCTCGCGGCCCATTGATATGGATACCTTGTATGAAAGGTTCACTATCATAAGTGGATGTTAGTGAATAATGTGGACACTAAATGCATGTTAGTGGCTAATGATACAGCTCGCTAATACAGATAACCTGCATGAAGAGATAGCTATCATGACTGCATGCTAATGCGCTAAAGCGGATAACTTGCGTATCTATGATAGGGGTATTGCTTTTATAATATATATATATATGGTGTATATCAGACATGTTTTTTTCAGTATTATACATGTTTATTTCTTGAATTACAAATGAGAGAGGGGCTTAAGACTGTAAAATATGCCGCTTACATCCCACCAATTCTTCTAGGTGGGAGCAGTGTTTGAGCACACAAGACAACAGACCAAACACTATTTCCCTGTTTGGCATAGAGCCAAAACAAAGATCTATACAAGCGATGCAGAAAAAAACAGAACTACGTACAGTCCACTGAAACCAGTCTATTAAATGTACATTTTGAATACACCCGCTGTATTGGCACAATACATAATGCATATACGTTCTTTGATCAGACAACTTATTTCATGGTCTTTGGCGCTACTTTCTACAGATTAAATCACATGAATATTGAATTGGGTACTGAATATGATCATGGTTTGCATCCGTTGTGGTCTCCGTTTCTTGCATAGGTTTTGACGTTGAAAGATAAACAGCAATGTCAACCACTCACCTACATGACCGAGCTCTTCAAATCTTAATTTTGCGGTTCACATTAAGTTTGATTTCAACCGAGATCACAGTTTATTCTAGAAGAACCTCTCAGCAGATGGATCAGATTCCAGCAAATTGCCATCGAAATTCACCTTGCAGCCAGCAGGAAACTGCACTCCAGCTTGCTCGCAGCTGTCCTTTGTAACCTGGGGACATGATCGAACATCCAAGTACTCGAGAGCCTTGAAGGATTCAATCACTCTGCTGACCCCTGCAACTGTGAGCCGAACACAGCTGCTGATCTTCAAAACTCTAAGTTCAGACTGAAACCCATATCCTTCTCCGTCCAGGAATGCATCGTCGGTTATCTGGTCACAACATCCGACATCAATAGCCACAAGAAGTTTACAGTTAGACAGCAGGCTCTGCAATGATGTGTCTGTTATTTTCAAGCACCAATCCATTCTCAGGCTCCGTAAGCTGCTGAAGCAGGCAAGAGCAAGTGCTTGTATGGAAGCATCGCTAATGTTCCGACATCCACCAATGACAAGAGTCTCTAGGCTACGGCAGAACTTAGCTAACGAATAGATGGACTTATCTCCCACATTGCTGCAGTCCAATAGCTTTATTGACACCAAGCATGATGAAGAAACCTCAGCGATCTTACAGACTCCAGGATCACTAACTTTATTGCATTTGCTTATGTCTAGTGATTTTATGTGATGACAGCCATCAGCCAGAGCAGATATACCAGCATCTGTTATTCTGTTACATCCCGCAGCTCCAAGTTCTACCAATTGTAGGCAGCTCTTTGATAGAGCAGTCAATAAATTATCTGTTATTAATCTGCAACCCGTGATTTGCAGCTGACTCAATTTTTTACACCCTAGTGCAACCGCCTTCAAACCTTTGTCACTCAGCTTTATGCAGCGAGAAACATCAAGGGACTGCAGAGATGGCAGTCCATCTCCCAATCTGGCAACTCCGACATCAGAGATACCTGCGAGACACGTGAACCAGGGCAAGTCTAATAATCAACATAATTTATTTAAGGACATTATCACCAAAATCAGTGCAAAGACCCACAATGTCCCCGACAATAATAACTCTAAATGATAGCAAATTAGTAATATCAGCCACCGTAAGAAAAAAACCATGACCCCCACGAAAGATCTGTTAACAGGTATTGTTCAGGAGACCATATCACCATAACTTGGGTAACTAAAACTGCTACACAAATAATATCAAAGCTGTAAAAAATAGGGTATCTGAAATAAATTGAAAGATGAGGCAAATATCTTTGAAAACGGTACATATGGAATACGGAACTGTTCCAGATGCAAAAAAAAAAGTTTGCACATAACTTTTTTCCATTTTTATTATAATTATCTTTATTTTAACAGTAATGAGAAAACTCACACTCTAATTTCAGAAAATGAACACAGCTTCACGTTATCCGAAGGATGAAATGAACCATCACAGGCCAGTGCAAATTCATCATCAAAGATGTGTGGTTCATTTTTTTCTCGAAAAAAGCTTGATAAAATGGTTTATACAACATATAAGGTTATAAACTTACCCCTAAGCTTTAAAAGTAGTACAAACAGGATTCACCTTCACAAAGACAAGAAAGTTCATTCACAAACTGAAGGACCTTACAAAGAAACTCCAACATCTCCCAGATTAGAATATGGACTTGAAATAGATATAATCAAGACTGCAAAATAGAGTACAAGTATCTATCCAATGGTACGTGAGACTAACATTCTTAGAGTAGGATCGAATCAGTCTCTGACGGAATACCGTGAGGCTAACATTCTTAGAGTAGGATTGAATCAGTCTCTGACGGAATACTCGAAAATGCAGTACAATTGTCATGTCCACGAGGAACATAAAGATAGTAATGCCATCCACCAAATTGACAAGCAGCACATGTGGGTAGCGCGAGAAGAAGAGACGGCCGCACCTTTGCAATTCTGCAGCGCGAGGACGCGCAGGTTGCGGAAGCTGCCGGCGATGACGCTGAGGTCGTCGTCGATGACCCCGGGGTAGAAGGAGCGGGGGGGCGACTGGGAGAGGTCGAGCTCCAGGGCCCCAGGGAACCGCGCGGCGAGGCGGCGCAGCATGTCCGGGCCGGCGCGCGCGCGCAGGCGCCGGCGCTCGGAGCTCTGGATCCGGAGCCAGCGGCGGCACACGAGCCCGAACGCGTCCCGCTCTGCCTCGGGGCCCAGCCGCGTGAGCACCGCGCGCAGCTCGTCGTCGGTGAGGACCTCGTTGATGAGGGCGCCGCCGCCGGCGGCCGGCGGTGGCGCTGACATCACTGGAGGTAGGAGGAGCACTTTTCCCCCTTTTGTCTCGTCAAGCTGAACTGTCACGAACACGGAGAGCGGGAGAGGTGCAGCACAGTGGAGAGTGGAGGATGGGGAAACCTTTTATTATTATTATTATTATTAATTTCAGAAAAGGAAAACCTCCTATCATATCTCGTACTCGTACGGATGAGTACATGTTTGTTTGGGTCTTATTTGACGGGCTTAACCGCTTAAGCCCATTTGACAATTTGTTTGGGCCGAGTTAGAGAAATCTCAGGGCTCGTCCGTAACTCTAGTGAAACACTTCGGGCTTGTTTAGATGCCAAATTTTTCACTAAATTCTACTATAAAAAAGAAGATTTCCCATCACATCAAAATGCCGGCACATGCATGGAGTACTAAATGTAGATGAAATCAAAACTAATTACACAGTTTAGTTGTACTTTGCGAGACGAATCTTTTGAGCCTAATTAGTCAATGTTTGGACAAAAATTCACAAATACAAACGAAATGCTACAGTGCAACATCCTGCACTATGCAGATTTTGGACATCCAAAATTGGTTCAACTAAACACGGCCTTCACAATGAACTGACGTAAAGCATTCATGAGATCTTATTGTTGAGTTTGAGTCTTGACAGTATTTTTTTAAGGATGACTCTAGGGTCTGCTTGAATTCTTCGGTCTAAAACTTGACCAAGTTTTTGTGAGTTAAGCTAAACTTTAGACAACATTTTAGATTACTTGTTTGGAGCCTCAAGAGTCAAAGTGGTATATGCCTCTTTTTTTGCCTCTAGGAAACATAGAGGAAAATACAGGATTGAAAGTCGTATAGGAATTGCTACTGTTCATGCCTTGGTACATAGGAATGAGTATAGGAAGTGCATGAAATTTTCCTTTGACGGTTGTTTGGGAGGAAAATTACAACATCCACTCAAACCTCTTGGTAAAAAATCCTACATTTTTCCTACGGCATGTCCAAATGATCACTCCTTCAAAATTCATATGTTTTCTAATCCTGTGTTTTGCAACTGCATCTTGTAATATTCCTATGTTTTTCCTATTCCTACGATTTTGCGTTCATATGTTCCAAAGAGGCACTATAGTCTAGTGGCTAAAGTTCAGATCATAGGATCCAAATAGAGCCTTAGCATTATTATAAGTGCGTATACACGCGCTTATGTGCCATAGGCTCACTGCTGGTCTAAATAAGTTTGCATGAAGAACATGGCTGAAGCTTCAAGTATGTGTTGGTGAACCATCAGTCATCGGTTTTTGCGAGAATAGCTCCGAGACGTTGCCGCTAATCATCAGTTTTTACCCGGCAGCCCGAGCATTGGATAAATTACAAACATGTTGCTAACAAAACACATGCAACGTCCAACACATACCATGCCCATGTGATAGGCTATGAGAGCAAAGAAGCGTTGCCAGACACCATCCACTCATTCAGTTCTGGTATGTACAGTACAAAGCATTCACGCGTCATTCAGACGGCGCCTCAAAACATATTTCAATTTGTAGAGCAGAATTAAGCAAGTAGCTTGTGCAGCCACTGATTATTCACGAACAACGATCAGAAACTTACAGATCCAATACTAGCACTAATATAGATTTAGTGTGTAACACACTAACACGATAACAAACATATTAATAATAAGAATTATGGCATCTGTCATTTCATCTTATTGCTCACTACTAGGTTCCCAGCAAGCCAACGACACTATTTTCTCACTCGGTCTTGATCAGTTTCTTCACAATGCTCTGAAGAGCTGGCGCACTGGCACTACATCTCTGATCAGCAAAGCATGACCTCCCTTCCTCGGCCGCCTTACACAGCTGCAGATCCATGGGCACCTTACCAAGGAAAGGAACCCCGATTTCATGGCACATCTTCTCGGCGCCTCCCTTGCAGCTATCAAACACCTCACTGCAGGCCATGACTGACAGAAGCTCAGGGGCTTTCTCCTTGATATAGTTCATGGCCCACTCTGTCACATTTGTCTCGCTTGCCTCACCTGGCTTGACGAATCTGAGATCTGAAAGCGGCTGCCTCAGGCCACTCATGTTCTCCACAACACCTAGGACAGGGACACCGACCTTCTTGCATAAGTTTATCTCCTTCCTCACATCAATCAGAGAGACCTGTTGCGGAGTCGTGACAATTATCGCACCATCGATTCTTGTGGCTTGCAGGTATTGCACGATCGAGATGTGCTCATCAGATGTTCCTAGAGAAGCGTCCACTACGAGATAGTCAATCTCCCCCTAGTCGACATCCTTTAAGAACTGCTTGATCAGTCCATTCTTGCGAGGACCCCTCCATATGACATCATCATCTGGATTACGCAGCATGAAACCAATCGACATCACACCAAGGTTGGATTCAACATACACAGGCGACCAACCAAGGTTGCTTTGATGAATATCTTGTCCCTCAAGGCCTAACATTTTTGGGATGCTAGGGCCACATATATCTATGTCCAGAAGGCCAACCTGATGGTCCATTTCAGCCAGGGCAAACAAGAATTGGGCTGAGAATGTGCTCTTGCCAACACCTCCCTTTCCAGACAAAACTAATAATTTGTGTTTCACAGTAGGCAACCTCTCAACAATAGCAACCACATCTGCAAAATACAATCAATCAATAATCAACTCATTTTCACCTATACAAGCAACATGTAAATAGTGTCCATGCATATATAAAATTGATCCATTCACCTATGGTTAACGTAATCACACTGAACTGCATGAAAAAAACACTAGCCCAAGATAAATGGCCACCAACTACAAAAGGTAAGGCAATCACACATTTGGCACTTTAAACATGATGCTTTGCTCCAGTGAAATGCATCAAAAATAATTTACCATGATTATCATATTTAGAGTTGTTGATGACTGCATTTAGGCCAAACATTTATTCATAGCACTGAACCGATTGATGGAAGTCACTGAAAACTTGATGGTGTAGTCTTTAACATTCAGTAAGTATAGTGCAGGAATAGAGGATAATCACATTGAGTGTCTTTCCTGCTCAATCTAAAATTCTTCGAGCCTCAACACTTACTACAAGCAGATGGATTGTGTACAATGTTCGTAAAACTGCTCATTATTGAAAATAGAGGCAATTCATTGAAGCAGCTTTAGCAAATAGCTCAATATACTAACACTCTAGTACCAAAAATTGTAAAATCTTACATATTCATACTCCATAGACAACCTCTCAAAGATCATGGAGATCCTAATGTAGCTAAGAAGTTATGAGAAGTAATATAAAATGACTTTCCAAAGAATATTCTTTTTCTGCAGTACGATCTGTAATCCTTATAGGGCAAGGAAAAGGCAGCTTTGAATCAACAGAGCCTACAACCTAGCATAAAAAACCCTCAAACACTTGGAACAAGATCCAAATATAAAAACCATGCACTCTTTTAATCTCACCAAGTTCAAGATTCATCAAAGTTAGAACCTTCAATAGCATTAGTTGCAGTGGACTCTTCCAATCCTTTTGGAATTTGGATTAAAGGGATGTGGCATCTGGATATCACAATAGGTCATAATGAATTCTTTATTTCTTTTATGGGAATGAATATGTCATAATGAATTGCTTATAAGAAATTCAATGGGTAATAGGTGAATTGCTTTACAGGAATCGCAATTTCCCAAGTCCCCACCACTTCGGTCACAGTGTTTTTACACTGATCAGACAAAAGTTTGAAGAAGTCACAAATTTAATTGCTTCATCAATATTTAACTAATCAATTGGATTAGACTAGACGTAAGATGGGTATTGGTCTGGTGAAAATTTTTATTAGGCAGCTGAAAACTTCAGATTCAACCCCCTTAGTTTTTGGACCTTCACTACTCAAAAGGTTATGATTAATAGTACGAATTGACAATAAAGAGCATGCTAAAAAGCCTAATCACTAGCATGAGTTCACCAACTAACGGTTACCACAATCACACATTATAATCATTTATTCATGAGGCTTTCCTTGTGATGTGTCACTCCCTATAGCACATGGGCGCACACAGGTTTGAAGCAACAGAACCTACTATCTAGCAAACTAGCCAAATACTTGGAACAAGATTCATATATGAAATCTGGACACTAAAGATCCATCCATGATTGGACCTTCTTTAGTAGCACAGATAACAGGATGTGGCGTCAGGATATCAGGTGACCCCTGGATACTACTACACGTTTGCATCACCATGAATTGCTTTACAGGAGCCACATTGTTTCAATATACTATACTCAGACAAAGTTAACTTACTTTGAACAATTCTTAAATTTGATTGCTTCAACATTCAATCATATAATTGGATCACGCAAGTACATGTCTAGTGCAAATTTGGACTCTTTTAGTGGTGCTACAATTTCTGGTTGAATTTCCTTTGTTTTTGGACCTCAATTGCTCAAAACTACAGACTAGTCCCTACCAGCGCTTGGCCTTTACTTATAAGCACTTGCAGCGGTTGTAAATCCTTAAATCTAAAATGCTTCAGGGGAGATTCTATACTAAATAAAAAAAGAAAAAGTACCAAATCTACGGGCACTGTAATAAAATGTAAATAAACTAAGCTCTAAGCGTACTGATCAAAATAAATGATATGACGATTGATGGAGATACAGTAAACCAATCCCAGAGCAAGTCACAGAATACTGTAATAAAATGTAAATAAACTAAGCTCTAAGCGTACTGATCAAATAAAATGATATGACGATTGTTGGAGATAACAGTAAACCAATCCCAGAGCAAGTCACAGAATCGAATAGAATTCAACAATAAGAAAATGCATGATCCAACTACCGGGATTGGGGCCCTTGGGGGCGGTGGAGCAAATCTGCTGGTCGGGGGGGCCTGCTAAGGTCCGAACGGCCGGACGACGTCCTCTTGCCGATGGCGCGAAAAGTTTTCCCGCTGAAAGGTCCAAATGGCTAGAGGGGGGGTGAATAGCCTATTTAAAATTCTACAAGCTTCACTAAACAACCACGTTAGTATAAAAGATGGCTAAGCTTATTCTAGCACTAGCTCAACTACACTATGCAAGCCACCTATACAATTCTAGTGAAGCAAGGCTATGATCTCTAATACACACCAACAAGGCTAAGTCACTAAGCTACTTACTCCTATGTGATAAAAGCTACACTAAGCAAACTACACTAGAACTAGTACAAGAAAGTAAAGAGCAAGAGACTTGATTCTTATACCAACGATGTAGAGAAGTAATGCACTTAAAGAATCAATCACAATAATCAACTACAAGAGAAATCCTCGGCAAAGAGATGACACAAGATTTTTTACCGAGGTTCACTTGCTTCCCGGCAAGCTACTCCTCGTTGTGGCGATGCACCCACTTGTCGGTTCGCGAGCTAATCGACTATCAAGAGTCGAGCCCTCGGCGGGCGCCGCACAACCGCACACAAGATGGGGATCCTCCAAGCCACGAGCTTCACTAGAGTATCCAATTTGCGAACTCCCGCGGGGAAGGATCAAGAACCCCTTACAACACTTGGTGAGGGCTCCAACAATCTCCAATTGTGTGCTCAAATCACCTCCGCTGCTCCAAGCCGTCTACCGTGTCGGGAAACACGGAAGAGTAACAAGAAATCCGCAGCAACTCGAAGATCAAGTGCCTCTAGAATGCAACTCTCAAGCAATGCACTTGAATCTCACTCAATCTCACTCAAGATGTGCAACCAAGCAAAGAGATGAGTGGAGGGGTTGTTCTCTAGCTCAAAGGATGTCTCTAGGGTCTCAAAATATGCAAGAGTTACCCTCAAACCCCGGCCACCATCTATTTATAACGAAGGGGTACGCAGCTAGCCGTTACGGACGACGCAGCGAAAACGCGCTGACCGGACGCTCCGGTTAGGGTGACCGGACGCGTCCGGTCACTACACGACAAACGTGAACAGTGCGCGTCAGAACTAGCCGTTGCCCTGACCGGACGCGCTCAACCGAGTGACCGGACGCAACAGTGCCAGCGTCCGGTCGCGTTCCAGTAAGCTCCAGCTGCGACCGGACGCGTCGATCGCACGTGACCGGACGCGCCCCGCGTCCGATCGGCGCTACGCTGCGCTCGGCCTCTCTGGACGCTTGACCGGACGCTACGCGCCAGTCGCGCGCTTTTCTTTTACGCCCAGTTGAACTGACCGGACGCGCTGGTCAGGCCAGACCAGCGTCCGGTCACAAACCCTAGCGCTCGGGCCGCGTTGAACTGACCGGACGCGTCCGGTCAAACCGTGACCGCGTCCGGTGCAGCGTCCGGTCAACGCAGTGACCTCCGTTCGTCTCCGTTTCTTTTCCGATTTTCGGCGCAGTAGAAAATAGGCATTTCACTTCTCCAAAAAGCGCCGAATCCCGCCTCGCAAGCTCGGCGGGAGGGAGAGAGGAACACAAACCCCTCTCAACTGCTTAAACACCACCGCCTTCGCAAATGTGCTAACACCACCAAGTGTACACCCACCACGTGCATGTGTGTTAGCATTTTCACAAATATTTTCCAAGGCGTTATGTTAGCTCTTTACTAGATCCTAATGCATATGCTCAAGACAATGATCTAGTGGCACTTGATTTCCGAGCTAACCGTGATTGCCCCTCTTGATAGTCGGCTATGTATCCTAAATCCGGTCAATCACTTCTCTACTCATCTTAGACCGGCAAAAGAAAAACCCTATGGTTATACCTTTGCCTTGCGCTCATAGATCCTTCTCCTCCACTTGATCATCATGTCCATCATTTCATATTCATGCACCATTTCTTTGTGATCTTGTGGCTACCATTCCTTGCCACGTACACCTTCATCACATGTGTTGCTTATGCCTAGCTCAAAACACTTAACACATGGCATTAGCAACTTGGTGTCATTAATTACCAAAACCAAACTTGGGCTTTCACCCGCCCACGCTCGCAGCATGCCGGCAGCCCGCCAAATGGAAGGAGGCGTGCGCTTTGGGTTCTACTAAGCAAACTACCGGCGAATTGTTTTCCATCTGTTTGATTTGCACTCCACTTGCATGCAGTGACGTCATTCTTTTTTACAAACTAAAAAAAGTTATAACTGTTAAACCGAGTATTCAAATTGAATTCCGATTGCACCATTATGTTTCTTACAATAAATCCTTCAAAACAAGACTTCATATGAATATATTTTGATAAAAAAATTTTAACGAACATTTGTCACATGAAGATAGAACATTTTCTTTTATTGATCAGAGATAATGTTCTAGGTTAAAAAACAATGTTTCGTATTTGTAAAAAGAATGTTTTCAGTTTAGGTTCATGAAATTAGTATTATAATATACATAAAAAATAAATAAATACATAACATAAATAAAAAATAATGAAATCTAGAGCAAAGCATAAAGAAAAAATAAAAACGCTTAATAGAGAAAATTTTAAAAGAATATCACATGGGTAATTTTCAAACATCCTAAAATATACTATAAAACATCACATGTATATTAAGTGAACATCACTGAATACACCATAGAACATCACAAAAAACATAATAGAACAACACATGTATCCTACGTGAACATCACAGGAATACATCATAGAACATCATTATGTACAATGTGAACATCACATGTATACTACGCAAACATCGCAAAATACATCATAGAACATTACATCTATACCATGTGAACAAAAAAACATCATATAACATCACATGTATAACACGTGAACATAAAAAATCATAGAACATCACATATATACTATATTAACATCATAAAAAATCACAGAACACGACATTATATACCACTTAAACATCACAGAAAACAATATAGAATATCATGTCTATATTATATGAACTAGCGTCTCATGAAATATAGAAAATGAAAACTAAACACAAAAAAAATTAAGTAAGATAAAATAGAAAAATAGAAAGTAAAAAATCTATAGAAAATATAGAGAGAAGAGAAAAGGAAAAAGAAAGAAATACAAAAAAGGAGTAAAATATAAAAATAAAATAAAATAAAATAAAATAAACAACATAATTATAGTAAAAGCAATAATAATATAAAAGTGAAAAAATAGCAAAGAAGAGAAAACACATGTAAAACATGAATAACAAATGATAAATATATAGAAAAATAATAAATAAATATGTATGTGAAAAAATAAAAATAATTAATTAGAGTTAAATAACACATAATAGAAAATAAGAAAAGAAAAAAAAGGAAAAGGAAAAAAGAAATATAAGAAATAAAAAAGAGAAACTAACGCAACAACCAACGGGTTAAGAAAAAAATAAGAATTGAGTTTCAAAAAAATAAAAAAATAAGAAGAAGAAAAAAAAGACACCAACTAACAGCCTACCGAGAGAAGAAGAAAAAAGAAAAAGAAACATACGTACGGGAACGTACGTCGCTTCGCTCGGCTCGGTGCGTGTCGCTCTGTGGGCCGACACCGTCGTCGGGACTCGCGCGGGAATTACCGGACGCGTGTGGAAATCATTGGCGGATCTCTCCGGTCCGAACGTTCAGACCGGAAGATTTCCAGCTGGTTGGGGCATCCGGCGCAGGCATCCGCCTTCCCCGCCTCCTCCGACTGCGTTCCTGGGCAATCTAAGCATCACCAAACAAAGCATATTCATAAACACAAATACCCTTGAACCAAGCTTGGGTAAAGCAACCCAGCGATCGAAATAACTGCACGATGCTCTGAATTTTTTTCATCTGTATCAGATGAAACAAGGAAATTTCGCCTCTTGTGGCTCGAGGTGATCGAACTCCAGAAAACATGGCTGCAGAATGCCGGCCCTAAACGCAAAGAAGAGAAGACGAAGAACGAGGCCCCCGGAGGGCAGAGGGGAATGATTCCTTACGCTTGTTCGCATCGTCGGGGACATCGCCTTTGCCTTTGCCGTCGCCACCATTCTCCATCTCTCTCGTTTCCTGCTGTACTGGGGTTTGAGTCGTCTCGCGGCTCGGTTATGGCTGGGTAGGAGGAGCCGCCTCGGCTCGAACTTGTTAACCTAAAGAGACAGCTCGCCTCGTCTCATTAGCCAGTAAAACTTTAGCTCGGTTCGGCTCGACTCATTAGCACCTTGATGAGACAGTTCATTGACTAGCGAGCCCGCGTCTATCTGATAAAAAGAGGTTGGAGAAACTTTGCACGTAGACAATAGATCTAAATCATCAGCAAAAGGCATTTGGTTCAATTTCTCGTAGTAAATCTTTTACCTATAAGGTTATAAAACCACAATTGATGACCCGTACATAGTTTTACAACATAGATTCCAATATTAACAACTACACATACAATTCTAGTAAAGTAAAACTAGGCAATAAAATGCAAGAAGATAATATGAAATGTAAAGAGTATGGTAGAGAACCCAAATTTCTGTGTGGTGACGTTTTATCAAGGTATCAAAAAAAACTTACACTTTCCATATAGTTATTAATTTCATATTGAATTAAAACAAAATTTTCAGACACTAAATGATTTTAAATGAAAAGGTTGTGAATTATGAAGTTGAAGATCTTTGTTTAGATTATTTCTCTATCCAATGTCATTTTAAAATTATAAAAAATAATTTTAAATTATTTATATTGGCGGCAGGCTAAGAAAACTGTCAGTATAAACATATCTATAGTGACGGTTTTATTAACACTACCATCAATAGAAATCCTAGATGATAATGGCGGTAGACGTAAGACAACCACCAATACAAATTCAATTTGCAATGACGGTTCTCTTAAGCCTACCGCTAGTGTAATGTATTTGGGTAACCTTATTAAGAAATCCGTTAGTAGAGATGTGTCTCTACCAGTGGTTTATAGTCATGGGTTCATAATTCTTTTTCTGTTTTTTATAAAATGTTGATGAAAAAAATTCTCTGATGTTGAAAAAAATTGTTTCTGTACAGCGGGGGGGCACTGCAAATTTTGTCCACCATCCTCGTCAACCTCTCATAGAATATATGGAACGGGACGAATGCTAAGACCTTCAAGGAAGCAATTTTTTTGCCCCTAAGGGTATGTGCCCTCCTGATGTGCACCGCTATGTACATCAGGATGTGTGCAATCTTCTAACCTAGAACATCGGACTTCTCACGATAGGCTTCCGTTGCTTGCAACATGAAGCTCTGACCATCTTCGAGCAACATCGTCGCATAGTGGAACCTTTTGTTGAATCTTTGAAAATGTCGGTCTGCACAATTCACCAGAGGCAGATCAGTGATCGTCTAAACATTTGACGTTGGTCCGGTAATAACTTAAAACATGCTAATTAAGTTTAGCTGATGAAACTTTTAATATTGTGATGTATGTTGTAAGTGTTCTTTTGGGCCAGAGCATAACGATCTCTTTTAGAATCGTGTGGGTTTGTATGTTCAGTATTTAGCGTTATGAGAATGTCTCTCTGATGTGCAGGCATCATGATGCACATCTAGTGGTGCACATCAGGGGGGACATGCCCTTAGGGGCAAAGTTTACTTTCCCAAACCTTCAATGATCAGGGAATGTGAACCATCCAAATCCTACGGAATGCAGCATCTGACTGACCTGTGTCTATAGGCACACTGAACTAGCTATCCAACCAATCTCTTCTCTATATCTATCTATTATATTATCTATATTTATATCTATTTCTATCTCTATATCTATATCAATGTACAACTAAAAAGCATCAAATGATTCTGACCATCCGACTTCATGCCCTCACTCCAGCATAATAGCCTACCCGGCGCCGTAAAAACTTCTCTCCAAATACCACTCTTCACGAGGCCCATAAAATGCCACCCCAACTAAAAAATACCCGGTTGAAATCCTTAACACCCAAACTAAAAATGCCCGGTTGAAATCCCTAACGTTGCACACTCATCTGCTACCTAAACCAGTCATCCCACCTAACCACGTCCGAGGAAAATGAGGAGAGTTTCATTTACCTTCCAGACTATTAACTCTTCCTTCCGCATTATATACATCTCCTTTCGTTTCTTTGTTTCCTAAACTAAATAATCTACTAATAACGTCTCCAAGAGTATTTCTAAAACTCACTTTGTA
This sequence comes from Saccharum hybrid cultivar R570, assembly GCA_038087645.1. Lineage (NCBI taxonomy): Eukaryota > Viridiplantae > Streptophyta > Magnoliopsida > Poales > Poaceae > Saccharum > Saccharum hybrid cultivar. Next base: position 9,661,789 of record JAQSUU010000198.1, read on the forward strand.
AATCATCATTTAGAGAGCCGTTCGCATAAAAATTGCTTTCTATATCTTTTTATTGTTTAACAGTTTTCTACATCTTGTTTGCACTCTATAGAGCCTTTTTTTTATTTTTGGCTAGCGAGAAATCCGGAATAAAAGATGACTATATTTTTATAACTGAATAAAGAAGTTGTTGAATGATATTTTTTCACCAAAATCTCTATTACTAATAAATAGGAAGGATATAGAAAGTCTCTTGAGTTACTCTAATGACTTCTCTCCCTGTGCTATAGCAAAGTAGATAGATGGGGGCCTCAGGGGCGGATACAGTGGTGTGGTGTGGGGTGCCTGCCCCTCCTCCCTCCAAAAGAATTTTTAGGCATAGTTGTATTGTGTAGGGGCGGCTGAGGTTGAAATGGAGGTAGGAGACGACCTCCCTCATGAGTTGGGCTAGCAATTCTAACAATACTTTAGCTTTAATATTAGCAAACAACCTATATGCAGGATACTTCATACTTCCAACACAACTAGGAGAACTGCGAGTAACTACTTGATTGTTAGTACTTGCCAAGTCAATACCCTTAGGATGTTGTTAAGAAAGTGTGGCACTTAGGTTTGTCAAAGGATACACTTAAAACATAATTACTTCTCTTAGTTTCACCCTTGAACTCCCCTTTTAGTTTCACCCAATGCATTATCTTACATGTGTCATAGACAAGAAGTGAATGATACAATAGCTAGGTAGTCGTAATGAACTAGGCTCTTATGGTACAAACTTGATTTTTCAGTTTCATATCAAAATTTAAGTTATATTTTAATTGTCTATCTTTCACGAAGACTATAATATTGATGTTCTGAACATCATGCTCGTAATATCATTTTTAGTAGCAATACAACATACCTTCGTACATATGTTATAATTTTTTTTCTACTGTAACGCACGGGTATTTTACCTAGTAAGCTATCATTTGTAATAGGGCTAAAAGATGTTTGAGGATGTAACCTACCCGTGTAGACTTTACCTTCTCTCCCTCCACGTTCACAAATGTTGTATGCATTCTACGTTGCATCTTTATGAAAAGTTTTGGCCGACAATTCGCTGTGGTAGTTCCTCTAAAAAAAATCCGAAAAAGTAAAATGGTTGGGTCGGGGAGGATTCGGATTTAAGATTCATTCGTAGTTCGACATGGTTGTGAGTGAGGGATAACAGGGATCGTATTTACCCTTGTATATGAGTCACATCAAAAGTCCTCTCGAACAAAAGAAAATACCGTGGGTGAGAATGAACTTATAATCCTTCTCGTCCCGAGAACAATTGGAATATTTTCATTTAGCAAAACCAAGTTCCTTGGTCCATCGATCAATCCTACTAACATAATTAACAGAATTTGGAAGAAGACCATACAACTGTCAGCCAAATCCAAATGGTAAGAGGAAGGAACGTGCCCCCATGGAAAAACGGTGGAGCATGCAGTGCAGTTGGTGACTACAGACGACGTTCCCAGCAAGACATTGCCGCGCACAGTAGCCCACAAACTTCACTTCGACCGCCAGACATCAGATGGGACATGGGACGCACGCTCACGCTCGCCCACGCCGATAATGGAGCGAGCCATGATCGAGCTACGACAGCTCGGAGATCACCTGCTGCATGTACTTGCAGCATCGCTGGTGGCTGACGAAGCCCATGAACCAGAACTCGAAGCCGTCCACGGTGGCCACCTGTATGTACTTCTGCTCAGGCTTGTCGGCGTTCTCGCTGGGCCGCACCCTCTTGATCCGCCGCAGGGGCACCGTCACCTTGTACGGCACCCGCGCGACGACGGCGTCGCCGCCGGCCGGGGAGGTGACGGCGAGGGAGCGGTCGCTGCGGAAGGCGATCCTGCGGGTGGACACGAAGAGCATCCCGGCTATGGGCCCGCCCGTGGTGTAGAGGTAGCACTGCAGCGCCTTCACCAGCCGCTCGCCTTTCTCGGCCGAGGAGGAGAAGGCGTGCCGGAACGCGCGCTCCACGCCGCCGGCCTGCAGGATCCGCGCGCCCAGGCTCAGCTTCCCCTTCACCGTCTCCGACAGCTTCGGACCCAGTGTCACTGCACCGATCGAGAGGGCGATAATATATCAGTTCGAGTGCAAGTATGTACCATCCCATCGTTCACTGGCCACTGGTGAGCTGCGATGAAGCTACATATAGAAAAGCTAGCTGTTGACTGGTGCTCACCATGGTCCCTGAAGCTCTGAGCTCGTCTCCCCAGCTTGCTCACCCAGTGGATCACCTGACCCTTGCTGCCTGGAAAACATAATAGTGTGTGAACTTCTTATTAGCATCAAGTGCATAACAATGTTTAGCAGCGAATTGAAGCGACAACAAGCTTGAGGGCCGGGCCGGGTGCAGAGCGTACTGTGTTTGTAACCGAAGGAAGTGTAGGGGGCTCGGGTGCGTCAACGAGACCGCAAGGCGATCTCCGTCCTTGTTAGCCGCCGGCCGGTCCCTCGTCGACGTGTCCTCGATGGCGTACGCCGTGGAGGTGACGGGAACTCCGATCACATGCTGGCTGCCGCTCGACTTCTTCATGGCTCTCGATCTTCTTCCTTGTCAAGCTACCCAAGTGCCGTGCGGGAGACGGGAGAGAGCGTGCGATTGTGCAAGGTTAGGTGGCTCGGACGGCAAGGCAGGGGAGCCGGTTTTATAAGCCGCGGCCATCGGGCGGGTCGAGGGTGATGAAATCTTGGGCGAGGAGTGGATTCGCGCGGAGTCAGCAACTCCTCATCGGCGCAAGGAAAAGCAGCGGTCCATGTTCGCGAAAAGGGCCGGGCATTACGTGGGGCTGTGTCATCCGGCCGCCGCTCTAATGAGCTTTCGATCGTGCGCGCGGCCGGCCGGAGTCATCAGCTAGTCAGGCAAGAGGTTATGGCGAGTGGCCCGGCCAACCGTAGGATATTGCTTCTTTCCGCCGCGCGAGGGCGTGGAGGGCTTGCGGCTTTGCCCCATTTGTCCACGGCCGCTGCGTCGCGGGGACAGGTGGCTCGCCGCGGCGGATGGATGGCCGCTTTCGGAGTGCAGCCCATGTGCTCGCACAGTCGCTCGTGCGCCGGGTTACGGGAAAAGGCGAGGCTGGGGACGTGGGGTGCCCTGCCATCATGCCCAGCCCACCCCCATCCACCTCGTAACGCCCCGCATGCGCTCCCCACCTCGTCGCTGTGCCCGCGGCTCTTTCCAGCGACACCGCTCCCCTCTCTCTCCGCAGACGGGGCCAGGAGCCAGGATGACGACCAGCATGCCACCGTCCGTAAGACCCCAGGCGCGCCACATGCCCCAACCGCTGGCCCCTAGCGCGCCCATCCGCGAGGACTCAGCTCGTCGTGCCACATCTCTCGGCGCTCGGACCGTGCCCCCATGACTCTCTGAACACACCTTTAAAATATGAAACACTTACAACATAAAAACACTTGAATACAACATATGTCTGAAGCAGATTAAACATTTGATCATACACTTGAAATATACGTGTAAAATATATGCAAAATCCAGATAAAACACTTGCAACTTGCAATATGAAAACACTTACCACAATATAAAACTGAAACAACTGAAATCATTGGAACATACTCTTGCAACATGTGAGAAACATATACAATATCCAAATAAAAAACGCTTGCAAACATACGTAAAAAAACAGATGAAACATTTTGAACAAACACTTGCAACATACATCTGAAACACTTGCAACATATACAACATCCCAATCTATTTTTGCAACACCCACATAAAACATTTGCAACATACCTATGAAATACTTGAAACATAGACTTGCAACATGCGTTTTTCACTCTTCTTCCGTATGACGCAATGCAGAGAGGGGGGCGGTCGGTTCCGTCCAGCCGGCGACCGAGGATGGTGCCACGGCCTGGCAACGGCCAGCGCGGAGACACGACAAGAGATGGGGGCGCCGTGGGGGATGGCGGCGACAGGGCGTCGGAGTGGGCCACGGCATGGGATGGAGGCGCCGCGGGGGATGGCGGTGGGCGCGGCAGAGTGGGGCGGGTGGCCACACCGTGCGACACAGAGTGGGGAGAGGAGCGTGGAGCACGGGATGGAGGCGGATGCGGCGCCACCGCGCTAGAGAAGGCCATGGCAAGCGGCCTCGCGATGCCTGCCACGAGGAGCCTCGCACTGGAGAACGGAGCAGCGTTGCCTTTTTTTTGAGAAGCACACTGACGAGCGGCATTGGATAAGGCGGAGTGCGTAGGTGCGTGGCGTCCGGATGAACGGACGGACGGCCGCATCATAACATTATCGATTTTCTTTTCCTTAGAGGATTTTAGGTTTTTTATAGGTTTCACCGTAGTACCTACCGGTAGTCTTTTTCGGCGGTGTTTTTTTTTTTTGCCCTATATAAATTGTTGTGTGTTTCGAGTTAAGATAGCTTTTTCCTTAGGGCAACTTATAAGAAAGAACCTTGTATAATCCCAAAACTATACTAGCACAAATAGAGAAGTGGCCAGTTGGTAGCAAATTGTGGACCGCAGCATCGAAGCACGGTAAATGACGATCGAGGCGGCGAGGCACAAAGATAAACAGAGAACTGAATTTGTTGGAGGAGCACTGGGATATCCGGGGGAACTGCTAGCTCCTAGAACAAGGGCAGGAGCTATGTTATTCGTCCAATGGAGGTTGGAGAAAGAGATGGTGGCACAGAAAAGGGACTCTGAGGACCGGATGGTTATCCAATGGCTCGTTTTGTATATAACACTACTAAACCATGGAAAGCATGCCCACATGATCCGACTCATAGTCATAGCAGAAGAAAACACTGACCTTTTTTCCATCCAAAAAAGAAAAAAGTGAAGGGAAAAACGCAACTAGGCTGCAGCAGCCTGAAGAGAGAAGATCCACAGCAAGGGCCCACGTCCCGTGGCCTATGGATGGATGATGCAGATCCATGGCGATCCAACGTGTAAAACAACGCCCCTTTTTTCCATCGAAAAACCTCTGTCCTCTGGTTTTGGTCACTTCGGGATCGGAAGTCCTTTCTCGTTTCTGGTCCGGTTTCCCTCCCGACCGAAGAAGTCTCTGCTCGCCACTCGCGTCCTCGGCCAGCGAAGTCGCCGAGAATCCGTATCGCGTCCCACGCGGCATGGACTCAGCAAGGCCACTTCGGCCCTGTTTAGTTACTAGAAAATTTTGTAAAACTTTTCAGATTTCTCGTTGAATCTTTAGACACATGCATAAAGCATTAAATATGATAAAAAATAAAATTAATTACACAGTTTAGACGAAATGGACGAGACAAATTTTTTAAGCCTAATTAGACCATGATTAGACAATATTTGCTAAATAACAACGAAAAAAAGCTACCGTGCCATTTTGCAAAATTTTTTTATCTAATCCGGCCCTTCGGCGTCCTCGCCCAACTGCCCGACCAGCGACCATTGGCGGCTCGGCGCCCTGCTGTCCTTGTCTCCCCCCACGGTTACACCGGCAGATGGAGAGGATCTTGGCTGCAGGGCCAGGACAGCCTCCTCCTCTGACACCCCACACTTCTGCATTTGCAGAGCAAGCTCCAGCGTTCAAAGAAGTACACTCGCCGCCGTCCGCCGTGTGAGTGACATGGAAAGCACGGAGAGGCGATGAGCCGATGAGCTGGATCCTTCCGGTGTCGAGGTCGGCAAATCAGCGTTATGGCGTTCGACGTTTCGTTCGTGTCGATGCTGCCATGGAATTGTGAGTGGAACCTGTTGGTTTCTGTCGGAGGTACATCCACGGTGCAACGTTTTTGGTCCAACAACAGTGCTGTCTTGTCAAAGAAAAGATGTGAAGAATACGCGCGAAATCCATTGTGCAATTCAGGCTTTTCCAGCCCTGCAGCTGCGGCTTTGGACCCGACCCAAGTTGCCGATCAGATCACTTTGCAGGGACTAAATTGGAAGCGGGCTATGGTTATTGGATCGGCTTGAATGAAGCAAAATGCAAGGCGACCTTTTTTGCTCCAGTAAAGGGGTGTTTAGTTTCCACCCAAAATTTTTTCACCCTATCATATCGAATGTTTGGACATATACATAAAGTACTAAATATAGACGAAAAAAAACTAATTACACAGTTTGGTTGAAAACCACGAGACGAATCTTTTAAGCCTAAGTAGTCCATGATCAGCCTTAAATGCTACAGTAACATATGTACTAATGACGGCTTAATTAGGCTTAATAAATTCATCTAGCAGTTCCCAAGCAAGTTATGTAATTAGTTTTTTATTAATATCCGAAAATCCCTTCTGATATCCTATAAAATATCCGACGTGACAAAAACTTCTCACCTAACAACTAAACAACCCCGAGGTGGTGCTCCTGCCTCTTGTAGGCGATAGCTTCATGGCCAAGACAAACCATGTTGCATAACCTTTTTTGCTTCGGTCATCAAGTGGGTAAAAGGTCATCTGATCTGATCAGATCGGATAACTGTGAGAAGATTCTGAAAGAGGGTTTGCCTGATCCTGATCCTCCTGGGGGGTCCAAAGCGGCGGGACAGAGCACATTGTTCTTCCAGATATGGAACGGAAATGACTGAAAGGGAGGCACCAAGGACGAAGGATGAGACTAGCCAAACCAAAGGAAGATGTAAAAGTCGAAGCGCGTATCGTTGATTCGTTCGTCTTCGTTCCCTTGGCCTGCAAACAAAAACTCGCCATTGGGCGCTTCGGTGCTAAGGTTTGAATGCTGTCGAGGATACGATTCGGACATCGCCGATTTGGACAGAGTCCGTCAGGCACGCATGCTTCCAACTTGACTAGTTCAAGACTTCAAGTCTGTGTAGTTAATCCTTTTTTTTTCCTGGAACTTGTCGTCTCTAATACCTAAGACTCGATGATATCCAGCACGATTTCCTTGGAACCTGTATGATTCGTATCCACAATATTTTTTGGTTGAAAGTATCCACATGTTTTTTTAATAAGATATCAGTCTGTAGTAATCAATAATATATTAGCTAATAAGAGCGTCTCTAAGAGTTTACTATTTCTCTTCCTAATTCTTGGTTTTAAGAAAGATCCGCCCTCCTAATTTTTTAGAACTTAGAAAAAGTCACCTGAATTATGCGTATCCGACGCTGTGGCGCAGTTTTCTCCTTCCCGCGACGTTTCCTTCCTTCCCTGGCCCTTCCTTTGCCGCGGTTTCCGTCGTCGCGCCATTGTTCTTCATCGAGGGCAGAGGATCTTCGCCGCCGCCGACCAAGAAAGAGGTAAAACTCCATCGATCTACTGCTCCGTTCTGGTGTTTTGCGGTTCGTAGGGCTTATCCACGCCGCCGCTGCCGTGGACGAGCTGATCGAGAAGGCGGACAGGTTCGCGGGCATGTTCCCGGAGCACAAGTACGAGATCGTGCGGCGGCTGCAGGAGCGGAAGCACATCTGCGGGATGACGGGCGACGGCGTGGACGAGGCGCCGGCGCTGAAGAAGGCGGACATCGGATCGGGGTGGCGGACGCGACGGACATCGTGCTCACGGAGCCCGGCCTGAGCGTCATCATCAGCGCCGTGCTGACGAGCCGCGCCATCTTCCAGCGGATGAAGAACTACACCATCTACGCGCCATCTTCGTCTGCTGCTAGCGTCTTGGTGGCCGCCTGGCCGGCAGCCAGCAGCTATTTTTGCATTGGGCTACTTGCCTGCTGCATGGTACTGTGCTACTGCTTGCTTGCATTATAGTGTGCTCTGCTGATGGCCGGTTCATGGTACTGTGCTCTGCTGATGGTACTGAACTGCTACCGGCAGGCCAAATACTGCTGCTCCGCTGATGGCTAGCTGCCTTACTGGTGGCCGGCGGCCTGTGGCTCATGGTTGGGAGATATGGCCGTCGGGAGGTATGGCCGGCCTGCTGGGAGGTGCCGGCGGTCTGTGTCTGGGAGGTGGCTACGGCCGGCTGGAACTGCACGGCGCTAGGGCACGACGAAAGCATGTTCGCTTGAGCTGAAATCTGGCTGATCTGACTAATTTTTTATGAGAGAAAAATACTGCTAAATGACTGACTAATCTGGCTGCGAACAGGCTAAAGCAGGAGCGGCGGCGGCGTCGAAGACTCTCACCGGGAAAAAAATGCCGCAAAAAAAAAAACTCAAGTGGGACCAAATTTTAATTTTTTAAAGTGGAATATAGGAGTTGGGAAACATGGTGTTTTTAGGAGGAAACTTTAGAAAACTTTTGGAGATGCTCTAATGCCTAATTGTTAAAGTATACTTGAAAGACTTTATTAAATCTTAGTATGGAGTTCCTAATACGTTCATTTGGCGAAAGAAAGAACCGGTAGCCTTGCCTACTGGTTGTAACTTGTAAGTGATTTAGTGGCACCTCTAGGTCGTGGGTTTGAGCCCCAATTCCACTTCCACGGTCATTGGATTCAAATTCAGCGAACGATGAACAATGAACAGTCCTGCAACTTTTCTTTTCTAGAAAAATTGTTTCCGCAACTTTCTATTTTGTTTTTGAAAAGTTAGTAAGTTATACACATAACTTTTATGCGTAATATTTTACTGGGTTTAACTTATTACCACAACTTATATTCACAACTTTGACATTCTGCAGAGCAGAACTTATTAGCACAATTCTTTATTGTAACTTTTTGATACAGTTTTTACGTAATTTCATAGACAACTTAGCACAAAAATTTTTCTATATTATTTTATAGTAATTTTACGAATAATATAACTTATACATATAAAAGTTATCATGATAAGTTGTCTATAAAATTATATAAAAACTATATCAAATAATTTATAATGAAAAGTTATGATAATAAATTTGTTCTGCAAATTGTTATACATAAAACTTTTGTGTATAATTTTGTAGCTTTCTAAGAAATTATGTTGATAAGTTTGCTCCGCAAAATATTATACATAAAAATTACGTGTATAACTTTGCCACATAGTAAGTTATATGTATAAGATATGTGCGTAACTTTGTCACGTTGAAGTTATGCCTATAAATTATACGTTGAAGTTTGTTCTATAAGTTATACATTAAAGTTATGCATATAACTCTGTAACTTTCTAAAAAAATGGTTACATAAGTATTTTTTTGGGCCAAAAATCGATCGCCCGATTTGAATCGAGTGAACATTTGCCATTTAGTGAAGTTGTGCCTTAATAGCAATGTCCTTCGAGGAGGTTATACCCAGCAGGTTGAGTTTTTTTAATATGTACATTTGCAAATCAGAATTTTTGGTGCTGAGGACCGGAAATCTTAGTTCGCAAGGTAATCGGTTAGGCAGGTCGGAGGGATATGGTTCTTGCTTTTCTGTGTGTCTGAATTGTGGTCGTCCACTCGTCCTACGTGATGGTCTTTCTCCTCTTTAGCAAATAACCAAGCTGGACATTGCTACTCCATCAGCGCAGGCACCTGACTGAATAAGACATGGTATTGTGAGAACCACAGAATTGAATTGAATTTCTTTCAGTCTGGTTTTTGTGTAGTTTCTGTAGTCTTTACGAAAACAGCGAACTGAATTCCAGTCTCTTTCATTCAGATACATGCTCACTTTCAGTCAGAAAATTGTGTTGGTTCTGATTTCCTGTGTGTTATATCAGTGCAGTTATGCCGGGACCTGATTGAGACTAGATTCTGTAAGAAACCAGCGAATTGAATTCAGTTGTTTCAGTCTTGATTTGTGCAAAAAGCAGTTGACTGAATTCAATCGTTCAGTCAGATGCTGTGAACACGTTTAATATCAGAGTTCTTCAGACATCATCTCGAAGCAATAAGAAATCGTAGCTACACATCGATCCTGCACATCAATTTACAATTACGAAATCGACATCGACCACGTATCATCCTGGCACATCAATTACACTTACGAAATCGCTGCGTTCACACTATGCAGAGCTACACCCTGAAAAGAAGAAGAAATTTGGATAGGCCCTGTGGTGTGAATACTGAATACCCTTTCGGCACATCTTTTTCCTTTAGAAAAGAATGGATATTGATGGCAGTTTTGCCATTTCCACACAGCCATTTTCTGTTCCAAATTCATGAATTTTCCTCTTCCTCAACCCCCAAAAGACCACATGCCCTGATCGATCGCCTCTAACCAACCTGGTAACCAGCCAATTAGTAGTCCATGAGGCAACCGACCCCCCCAAGATGTACAACGACATGTTGCAGTTGCAGCCTACACATACACAGCCAGAACCAACTAGCCCACCTACACGTACAAACCAAGACGACACGCACGGCGCTCACATGAAGAAACTACTACCCTCATCAGCGACCACGCCGGCGGGCGCCTGCCGTCATTGCGCCTGCTGCGCGTACGCGACGGCGCGCTCCAGGTGGTGCAGCGACTTGTTGTAGGTGACGAAGCCCATGAACCAGAACTCGAAGCCGTCGTTGGTGGCGAGGTGCACGTACTTCTGCTCCGGCCGGTGCTTGTTCTCGCTGGGCCGCACGGCCTTCACCTTCCGCAGCGGGATGGTCACCTTGTACGGCGCGCGCCCGGCCCTGTCGCCGCGCGGGGTGGACACGGCCAGCGACCGGTCGCTGCGGAACGCCACCCGCGCCGTGGAGACGAACAGCATCCCGGCGATGGGCCCCGCCGTCGTCGACAGGTAGCACTGCGACGCCCGCAGCAGCTTCTCGTTCTTGTCCACGGAGAACCACTGCCGGAACACCTTCTCCACGCCGCCCGCCTGCAGGATCTTGGTGGCCAGCGACAGCTTCCCCTTCACCGTGTCCGAGAGCTTTGGCCCCAGGGTCACTGCATCAGAGCAAGCAACGACTTCAGTCTACTTCCGTGGCCAAGAAGAAAGCATCGACTTCATTCTTCCTTCCACACAGCCTTGATTAGCTAGAATTGTTCCAATCCAGCATGGAAAAGTAAGTACCGTGCTCTTTGATTCCATGAACGATCTTGTCTCCCTTCCTGCTGGCAGCTTGTTGATTGCTCGTCGGCCGATCGGTGGTTGGTGTCGTTGAGCTGGTAGCATCTGAATGAAAAGGTGAAAAATAGCTTGATCAGCAACAGGCTTCGATTTTCTTGGTTTCTTCCCCACCAACCACCATGCAGTAGTGAACTTGACTCGAGCAGACAAATCAAGAACAGGGGTGAGGCTCTCACCATGGCTATGGCTGCTGTACTGGAAGGGGCTCGGGAATTCTCCACGGTCGGGCGTCTGCGTCTCCTCCGCCGGGAAGTCGGGCTCCTCGATGCCATAAGCCCTGGTGCTCACCGGGATCCCAACCACATGGCCCTCAGTCGTCGCCGTCGTCGACCCCTCCATCGCCGAGTCTTTACACAGCGCGCGAACACGAAGACGAAGACCAAGACTTGGCAGGCAGAGGCAGCTGCCCTGATTTGCTCGGTTCTTGCCTGCCTCTCTCTCTCTCGGTCGGTACCTAACGTGCGGTGGTTGCGGGTTGCTCAGGCCCCAAATGAGAAGGGGGAAAGCTTCTTTTATAGCGTTTGTGCCTATCTTCCCCAGAAAGATCCAAACAGCCTCGGTGGCCAGCACCTCCGGTTCAGCACTTTGGAATTGGGAATAGTTGCAACAGTCCTCTCATCTCTTCATCGAGATAAAAAGCCCGGTCGCGCGACAGAAAAAGCTCAGTGCGTCGTGGCTACCTAAGAATTTGCGAGGGGCCTCCTAGCTTTTTTGCTGCTAGTAGTATTTTTGTATTCATGGCGCTTTTCTGAAAGTCATGTATTTGTCGAACTCGTTCAGAGTAAGAGCATATGGAATTTATGCCCTTCGATGCGTCCGCATGGAATTCATGAGATGGCACCAAATGGTTGGATCCGGCTGTTCGGTGCGGCTGTCTGCGAGAGTGCACGGCTTTACTGCCGGCCGGCGGCGAGTCATTTGGAGCTTAGTTTGGCTGGCAGTGTTCACTTTTATTTAGGCCTTGTTACCGTGAGAAGCATCGAAATGGCTCGAGCGTTTGACTCGCGTTGCGTTGCGTACAAAGAGATAACGCTGGAGTTTTGGCATGGGTATTTAATAGAAACTATGTCCGTCAAATGACTGCCTTTTCTGCTTGGACTCTCATCAAAAGCACTTCGATCCTACGAAGCGAGATAACTATTGAGTGCAACTTTCCGTTAAGATTTGGGCAAGCATTTTGACTGTTAAGCGCTATTGTTTTTTTTTCTGGGTCGGGGTGGGTAGGGGAGTGGGGTTAAAGTGCATTTGAAATTAGTTCTGGCGGTAACAAAGTTCTAATAAATTATTGTTTCTGCATAAAAAATCTAAATTCTTATGGGTCATGGTATTTCAGTTTATGTAATCGATACGCCTAGCGCCCGGACGTCCGCATCCCGCCTCACGCCCCGTGTTCCGCCCCCAGCACCCATGCCCCACGTTCGTCGCAGGGACCCGCGCCCCGCACAATGGCAACCACCGGTCGTGCCGTGCAACACCCCAATCCACTTTTATAACATCTAGATGAAACATTTGCAATATACGTCTAAAACAGATGAAACATTTGGAACATACAGTTGAAACACAATTGCAACATGTGCAACATCCCGATTTACTTTTGAAACATCGAGATGCAACACTTGCAACATACAAAACAAGACAGATGAAATACTTGAGACATGCTTCTGAAACACTTGCAACATATGTGTACAAAAAACAGATAAAATATTAGGGATAGATGCTTGCAACATACGTGTACAACCATTGCAACATATGCAACATCCTGATCTACTTTTGCAACATCCAGATGAAACAATTGAAACATACATCTGAAACAACAAAAACACGTGAAACATGGGCTTGCAACATGTCTGGAAAAGCGTCCAGAAACACTTGACACACTACATCGCCGCGCGGACATGACCTACCTGGTGGGCAACTGCGGTGGCGCAGGCTCGCTGGATGGTGCGCACCCACATGCGCGCCATGCCCGCCATCGGCCAAGGGAGAGGAGACGCTGCCGGATCTAGGGAGGGCACCGCTGGCCGGGGTAGGGGAGGGTTAGCGGCTTGCTTGGATCTCGCCAGGGTGGGAGAGAGGGCCACTAGATCTGCGGGTGTTGGGCACTCCCGGTGGGTGAGGACATCAGGGTGTAGGGGGCCGAAGGGGCGCCGCCGGGGTGTGGGAGGAGGCCGCTAGGGTGGGGGAGGAGGACACCGGGGTGGGGGAGGAGGACTCCGGGGTGGAGAAAGAGGCCACCACATAGACGAGGTGAGATGGCCAAGGGTGCGAGCGGATGCCATGTTGGCCGCGGCGGGCGGGTTACGCGGTGGATGCGGCCACTGTAGACAGACGGCTCCGTGGTAGTATTGGTTGCGACCGAGCAAGAGAGTGGGGAAATGTTACGGTACCTGGGGGAGTTACCTAGGCCGGTCCTAGGCCCATTAAGTGAAGCACTTGTCAACGCGGACGTCCTAACCCTATCATTATCGTTATGCAATTGATACCACAAGTTCCTATTTATTTGGTTAAGACGTTCAATTATTCAGCTTTATCAATTAAATTCCATATAAACTTGAATAATCAAGCATAGCTTAAATGGTTGACAGAGGTGGTCGTACCCCATATATAACCCCATGTTTGATACCATGTGTATGAATACTCATTAACAATAAGACATCTGTGATTTTACTTTATTAATTATACAAATCTTCATGCCTAGCCCCTATAAATATTTCTATGTCTACATCGATACAAAGGTACAACTCTCATTTGAGCCTAAGGATGGTTAATGAGAGGGCATGTTTGGATTTCCTCCTCTAAACTTTAGAGCTAAAGCTTCAAACAAGTGATCTAAAGTTAGCTCTAAACTTAAATGCACATCACATTAGAGATTAGTTTAGAGCTCAAAGTGAGCTACATTGCTCTAAAGCTTTTAAGAGCTTGAAAGTTTAGAGGAGGGGATCCAAACATGCCCTAACAAATTTCCTTATTTTTAAAAAATACATTACCCCTTTGTATATAGTGCATTCTGACATTTGAAATTTGTCCTGAAATATAGTGTATTAGGGAACAAGAAGATAATATTTACTTAAACAAAATTACATGATTATTTTGAATAAGAAAAGTTATTCATATACTTGGCATATTTTGTATAAGAAGACTGAGAGTTCACCCTTTCAGTCATGCGGAATAGAATCAAAATTCAATAGATTAAGAAGTTAAGTGGGGGTACATGTGTCTATTGCACTCTACCTTATTTTGTCTGAGAATGACCAGAATGCACTGTATTTCATAATGGATGGAGTAGCTTGCTGATATTATTTGGCTCTGCACAGAAAAATACCTACTTTTTTTCCTTTTTTTGTTGCTAGTACGGCTCTTATTGTGAACTTCCTTTTCACTCCTGCTTTGAGATATTTGTGCAGACATCTTATGTCTTATATAGTAAAATAAAGGAGAAACTATTGTACCCAATCACATGTTTTTTCTTTTTTTTTTTACAAAAAACGCAAGAACTTTTCTGTTAAACTTATTAGTCAAAGAAAGTAAAGAAGAAATGATAGTAAAACAACAATAAAGGAGGACACGGGAAGGGAAAGAATAAGCAACTCAAACCAGCTCCACTAAGCCTGATCCTGACTACACATGTTTTTTTTGCGATTGGGTCTTTTACCCATTTTTCATTAAGAGGAAAGGCTAAAAGAAAGGCCGGAACATGGATATAAAGGACTCATAAGTAATTCTCGGATTACACGCGGAATCCCTATGACACAAACAAACAACAAGAAAACACGAGGGGGGACCTCCACCACACTGCACCAACCGACTATGCCCGCAAAAGAAAGATACATCCGCACAATAGTCGCCAACAGAGGGGGGGGGGGTGAAGCCGTGGTGGCAAAGCACCCACCAGTAGAATCCGCGAGCGACCAGCTAGCCGCTACGAAGTAGGAGACGACAGTATCCGCCAGCGACCAGGTAGCCGCTGCAAAGAAGAGGACGTATCCCCAAGTGACCAGGTAGCCGGTACAGAGAAGAAGATGACTGGGCAACACCAACACCCGCGGTGGACGGACCAAAGCGAAGCGAAAGCAAAAGCACAGGAAGGCACAACACAAGCAAGGAGTGACTCGGACCCAACACCACAAACCTAACCGACGGGACCTGCAGAAAAGGTTCAACGCAAAGGCTGCCCGCTCAGAAGACGAAGCTGCGGTGGCAAGGCAACCACCGAAACGAACCAAGATAACAGCGACAACAGTGACCAGGTAGCCACTGTGAACACCCAAACGACCATCAACAACTTCAACAGCGACCAGGTAGTCGCTGTGAACTGCACGACTGCGGCATAACATCAACAGCGACCAGGTAGCCGCTGTGAACCGCCGAGCAACTGTAGCGGCAACATCAACTGAGGCGGGGCAGACCTATGCGAAGAGAAGAGTGAAGACCACGTGGACACATAACGGTGAGGACTGACTCCGGTGAACAGCGCGGTGGGAACAAGCGGAGTGCATCAACGAAGCCTTCAAGAAGGTGATGACATCCGCGGACGCCAACTTCGTTGTGAGGATCCACCAACAGGAACTTTCATCCCCAAACTTGCCCTAGCAACCTCCAACAATGGACTGAGCATTATGACGATGCCTCCAAGAAGGTGATGACGCTGGCGCAGCACCATCGTCGGCCTATGGCAAGAAGCCTGGTAGGGTTTTCACCCCTGTCTGTCGTCGGCCCCGGCTGCCGCCAAAGGGGAGCAGGTAGGCCCGGCCAAGAGCAGCTGCCGTGGAGGAGCAAATCTGGACACCGACCCTGCCCCTCCCCCCCGCGGCCACTCGGCAAGTTCACTGCCGCCCGCCGCCGAGGGTCCAGGACACCTCCAGACGACACATGCTGTCTAGGGGGCCTAGAGCCGGCCATCCGCCGCCGGTTGACGCCGTAGGTCAGCCGACCCTGCCGTAGCCCGCTGTCGTGAGAGATCCGACCACCGGTGCACCAGATCTGGCCCCAGGGGGGCGGATCCAGCCAGCCGCCGCCACACACCGCCGGAGATGGAGAGGGTGTAGCGGTCGTCGCCGCCCGACAGCCACCCGCCCCGACAGGCGGTGCAGGCTGACCCCGCCACTCCCCATCGCCGAGGAGGAGGGCCGGCCACTGGTGCGCCAGTCCGGCCCCAGGGGGGCGGATCCGGCCGGTCACTGCCACTCCTCGCTGGAGGTGGAGAGGGTGGAGGGGGAAGGTAAAGGAGCGAGGGTGAGGGAGAGGGAGGTGCGAACCGAGCTCTTTTTTTTGGGCCTACCACTAGCCGCCGCCACGGCACGCTAGTGGGCGGCGCCGGCGGCCGGAGGGGAGGCTAGGAAGGGGGCGCTTAGGGGGAGGGGGTAGGGGGGAGGGGCAAGTTGTGGAGCGGGCAAAGCAAGACCACTTCTCCTGGCTACACATGTAATATCGACCTAAAGCCTTGACCCCTCCACACACAAAAAAGGGGAGATTTTAGTAGTGACGGACCTCATGGAAAATTCATGGATACCCACCACATGTGTTCATACATATCTAACAACCCATGAGACTCTTTTTTTTAAGAGTAAAGTCCATCACCGGTCCCTAAACTTATACCGCTGTATCATCCCAGTCCCTAAACTCGCAAATTGACCGTTTAGATTTTCAAACTTGTTCATCTGTGTCATCTCGGTCCCTAAACTTGTTCGGCTATGTCATCCCAGTCTCTAAACATGGAAATCACCAGTTTAGGTCCTCAAACTTGTTCAGTTGTGTCATCCCAGTCCCTAAACTTGATTTTGAGTCTCATCTAAATCAAAACAAGACGATCTAAAAATTCTATATCAAAAATTAATTCATAACTTTTTCATATGAGTTCGAATGAAGACAAATTTTATATCAAAATTGTAGCCCTCGACACGATCTACAACTTTGTAGTTGAAAAGTTTTTGAATTAAAACTGTTTAAGGTGCCAAAATATTGTTGTAAGTTTATAGATTTTTAAATTTAAAATTTAAAATTATCAAACAATCTTAGATTCTGACATAGTCTATATGAAAGTTATAGTTCTCAATATGATCTACAACTTTGTAGTTGAAATTTTTTTATTTGAAGTCATTTAGTGTCCTAAAATTTAATTTTAAATTTTAAATTTTAAAATCTATAAACTTACAACAATATTTTGGCACTCTAAACAGTTTTAATTCAAAAACTTTTCAACTACAAAGTTGTAGATCGCGTCGAGGGCTACAATTTTGATATAAAGTTTGTCTTCATTCAAGCTCATATGAAAAAGTTATGAATTAATTTTTATTATAAATTTATTAGATCGCCCTGTTTTGATCTAGACGAGACTTAAAACCAAATTTAGGGACCAAGGTGACAAAACTAAACAAGTTTGAGGATCTAAATGGATGATTTCTAAGTTCAGGGACCGAGATGACACAACTGAACAAGTTTGAGGATCTAAACGGTCGATTTGTGAGTTTAGGGACCGGGATGACACAGGCCAACAAGTTTAGGAACTGGTGATGGACTTTACTCTTTTTTTAATCAACCCATGAGACTCTTGCTTAAATTTAAGAGAAATAATTGGAAAGAAACTATAATTCTCTCATGCGTTTTATGCATGCAAAAAAGACATGTGTCGTGAATCTATAGTGGTTGCCCATAAATGTTCGATGGGACACTCCCCACTGATTTTTTTTTGGGTAAAAAAGGGATTGTAGAGAACCAACCAAAAAAGAAACAGAATTGAAAAGGACCAATCAAAAAGAAAAAAGAGGTCCTATTTCAATTTTTGGAATATAAGAAAATCATCTCTGAAACACTCTACACATGACAAATAGCATAACCAATGTCTTGCTTGAATTGACTGTCCATATTTAACAAAAGCTAACATCATATCAACATTTTGCTAGGCAAAAGGGAGCACAATAATGAAGTTCTTTAAATAAAGGCATTGGCTCTTATAATATATAATTAAAAAAGAAGTAGGTAGGTTTCGCACGGACAGACTTGGTGCTCAACAACATGCTCTAGAGAGGGAGTATAGCAGGGGAATAGGCGACGTGTTTGCAATTGCATCCTCGCAATCTGAAGCTACATGCAAATTTGTTCCCGGATTAATCTATAGTATAAACAGCGCTTACAGCAACATAAACACGCCTGGACAAAGTCAATCAACAATTGACAAAATCTGCAGCAATCATTGGAGAATTCCAGGACCCCCAATTGAAGCAACCCTTCAATAAAATTGGTCGCTGGACTGGCCCCTGCTAGATCCGCACCGAATCCAAATCTGGGCTCCCCGGTGATTGTCGCTGTAAAGAAAGCACGGCATGGCGACACCTCCTCGACGAGGCGGTGGAGCCTCCACAGCACGACGGACCCGGCCCGGTGCACTTGCTATGGCCTTGGCCTAACTATGGCTGGGCCACCAGAGGGCAGAGGCACCGTCACGAGTTCGGCCGCCGGGTCGTCCTCCCATCCCCGGCCCCGCCGCTTTATCGCCGGCCACGGAGGACCGGGCCACTCGTCCGCGTCGCGCCGAGTCAGACGCCCGTGGCATGCCATGCCATGCCATGGTTTGCTTGCTGCTCAAGTGCTGAGAGCAGGCCATGCGTTTGGTCGACTGCTCGGTGGTGCGGTTGCAAGCTGTTTTTCCTTCCGCTATTAGTGCAATTTTTTTTCTTTTTCCTTTTCCTTTTTGCTCTTGTTTTTTTTTCTTTATGAAGTGGCATTTCTTTTTTGCCCCCTCTGCCGTGTAAAGTCTGATGTTGGACCATGTACTTACGTGGAGTGGGATCCTTTTCAAGTTTGAGCATTTCCTTTCCACGATATGTTAGTCCGATAGCTGAAGAATTGTTTGTTTGGAGTTGAGAACATTCGAGTAACCGTACCTAATGTCGTAGACTGATTGATTTTTTTTTCCATTTTTATATGTGTTGCTTGGTGTATGTAGTTGTGTTTGCGTACGCTTGAGTTTATTAGCAAAAATCAACCAGCATCAGCCAAAAAAATCAGCCAGCCGAACAACAAAGCTGAAGCTGCAAAAGGTCAACGACGACGAGCGAGAGCTTTGTTTCCTTTGGTAGTTGCGTGCGAGTACTACCATGTCGCTGAATGAAACGGGAAAGGAACCGTGGAATCTAAGAGCAAGGAAACTTGCACAGCACTCCGTCGTTCCTTGCTCTGTCAGATGTAGAAAGGATCTCGCGAAAAGGGGATACATGATAAAGAACGGTAACTGGAGCACGAAAGGTACGGAGGCGGTGTGTGTACATCCATCTCCGTAACAGAAAAACGGAAGTTGCCATCAACTTTTTTTTTTCTCGAATACACAAAAGACCTGCATATCATTGTATTAAGAAGAAGAGTTTGACAAACATACAACGCGCTTGTAAGAGCGCCGGAGGTCAACACAGCCGTAGCTGGACCATCGTAACGGAGAATCACTAGGTCGATATTACGTAATGGAGAATCAACTTTTTTTTATTCAAGTTGACATCAACTTTGATGCTTCAGGCAGAGTTCATTCAGACTTGCAGGACGGTGGCCAAGGAGTGAATGCAGTGTCAATGCATCTAGAACACCAATCGTAGAAACCGATGCAAGGTCACCATTCTGTTCGTTGGTTCGATCAATAGGCTTTGTTTGCCTCTGGTGGCTTCAGCTTCAGTCAAGAACTAACTCTGTGTAAACCATTCTGCTCGCCATATCTCTTAACGTGCAATACAATTAGCAGATGATATTTGCTCATAGTTCTTACTGGCTTATAGAGGCAAAGATAAAGTGGGCAGCTTATCAAGCAGCGACCGAACGACCAGACCGGTAGGAGGAAACTAAAGCACTTTTGCGTGTTTGCCCCATGGGATCCCCCTAGGAACACCAACACTGTTCTTTCCTTAATGAGGAGGTGCAGCAACCGTGCGAGCGAGGCCATAGAAAGCCAAGCCATGCATGGGCCATGGCTCCCTCATCGCCATCAGCCATCATCTGCCAGCTAGCTCCTGATGCATGCTCCTCCTAGTGGTCGCCCTACCTCCTTTCCCCTGATCAAAACCTCTTCTGCGCTGCGCAGATTTCAGTCACAACGAAAGGATCCATCGGACAAGCCTTTTGACATTGACCTCCACTCCACGCACCCGCGGCTGCAGTTGCAGTCCGACGGCAAAAGGCGGCCGTGCCTGTTGTAAAGGCGCCCAAAGCACGGCGGAAAGCATATGCAGCCGATGCGATCGCAGATTAATTACTCGGGAAATCGCCAATCACGAGTGGGCTACCTCGATCTGGCCCAGGGCTCGTCGGCTCGATCGCTCGTTCGTGCGTGCGTGCGCGGGGGCTCCACCTCCACCTCCCCATCCCTATCCACTCCACCCCGGCCCCGGCAGATAAGGATGGCTTGGTTCCTTTCCCTGCGTAATGTAATGTAATGTAATGTAATGTAATGTATACGGGCTAGCTATTACTGGTAGCTTTTCTGCTTGGTTTGTGCGTTCCAGTGGAAAGCACATGAAAGGCTCGTAACTTAGCAGCGATCCGACGTTGACGACAGGCGTGGTGCGCTTAGGGTCCCCCGGCTTTACATTGCATACACTTGCTGCAGCAGCTAGCAGCAACATGCCCTTCCGTGTCACTGCTGATTCGGCTCTCGAGTAAACTAGCGCTGGATTTGTCAAGTGCGTGTGCCGCCTTTGCTCGTGCGCGGCACGCCGGCAGTCATTGGAGGGCCTGGATCGTTCGGTGTTGGTGAGTGGTGACAGAGTGGGCAAGAGGTAGTAGCTGCTGCCTGTTTATACTAGTATGTTGGGGGTCGGGAGTCGGGACCGGCAGGCAGCTCCTGCAGGTCTGGGGAGCTTTTCGGTGCGCCAGTACTTTACTGGGAACCATATCTGGTTGTCGTTGGGTTTTGGGTCGCTGTGCTGTAGCTGTGTTTACTTCCTAAAAAAAAGTATTGTGCAGAAAAAAGATTTTTGTCACATCAAACTTGCGATACATGAAGTACTAAATGTAGATGAAATAAAAAAACTAATTGTACAGCTTGGTTGTACTTTATGAGATGAACATTTTAAACCTAATTAGTCAACAGTTGGACACTATTTACCAAATAAAGCCAAAACGTGCCACGGTATTTTTTTACACCTTTTTCGGAACTAAACAGACCCTGTGATGATCTCCGGTGCTATAGGATAGGAACTTTGCTTGCAGTTGCAGGTGTGAACAGGATGCATGTCTCTCCTGTCCTGAGTCCTGACATCGCCAACTGCCAATCTTGCATTGACGCCCCACTTATCTTATCGGGGTATTGTTTCTGAAAAGTTAGAATTTTTTCACTTTCTCTCCATCATATTAATCTTGGGACCCATGCATGAAGCAGTAAATGTAGGTAAAAAAAATAACTAATTACACAGTTTAGTTGAAAATCACGAGATGAATCTTTTGAGCCTAGTTGGTCCACGATTGGACAATATTTGCCAAATAAGACGAAAATGGTACTATTCATCGGTTTGAAATTTTTTACAATCTAAACGTGACCCGGATCATATTTGGTGTGCTTTCTCTGACCAGACCCGAAGATTTGGAGCTAGCTAGGAGCAGGGGGGACAGGGTTGCGGTAGTTCATGGGGTGTTTCTGTTTGCATTGGAAGATTGTGCCTGCGTTGATGTGGTTAGGTATCATCGCAGACTCGTGGAGCATGACTACTGGCAGTAGATAAATAACCTGTAGTTAAGCAGGATTTCAGAAGGGCACATGTTGGATCTGAGGATTAGTTATTTAGTTGTTCAAGGCAGTATTGTTCACAGGCCCTGGGCCCCTGGCTTTGGCTTGCCGGTAGGTGCACGAGCATTGTAGCAGGGAAAACGGCAACCCAGACATGGTTTAGGCCTTGTTTAGTTCCTCAATTTTAATCCTAAAATTATACTATGTAAAAAGAAGATTCTCATCACATCAAAATACCGACACATGCATGGAGTACTAAATGTAGATGAAATTTAAAACTAATTGTATAGTTTTGTTGTACTTTACGAGACGAACATTTTGAGCCTAATTAGTCAAAGTTTGGACAATTTTTACCAAATACAAACAAATTACTACGGTGCGCATTTAATGTGCACTGTAGCAATTCGGGACACCCGAATCCGGATCTAAACAAGGGCTTACTCTGTCTTCCTCATACGTTGGACTACACGAAACGTACGAGACAGGGTTACAGAACGGGTGGAACTTGCCTGCCAAGGCCTTGGGTAAGGATAACAAAATGACCTACTGCACTAGCTCCATCATCTCCATGCGACCTAGCTAGCAAAGGGAGCAATCTGTTGCGACCAGTTCGTCCGAAAAAGTCCCCAACTTAGATTTCTTCCCGCATTGCTTCGCCCGGCGATTCTGGATTTCTTCAAGAAATTTTCGTGCGCGTTAGCGGTGTGAGTTGTGACTCAGTTTGTGACACTTGGAACCCTCTGCGGCTTT
This sequence comes from Saccharum hybrid cultivar R570, assembly GCA_038087645.1. Classification (NCBI taxonomy): domain Eukaryota; kingdom Viridiplantae; phylum Streptophyta; class Magnoliopsida; order Poales; family Poaceae; genus Saccharum; species Saccharum hybrid cultivar. The sequence goes on from JAQSUU010000198.1 coordinate 9,684,137, forward strand.
GCGTTCGTAAATGGAGTAGTACAGTCAAGCACTAGATTAGCTTGTCCTTCGTGTCGTTAGCACGGGCAGATTACGGGCTTTCGCAAACCATCGATTGGGCGGCGTAGCCCGTCGAATCAGCTTCCGGAGCGCCCGTAGCCCAGCCCACAAGAGCACGGGGAGCGCGGATGGGATGCGGGCCGCGACTTGCCCCACGTCTTCGTGGGCCCATCATGGTTTGCCGGGTTAATCTAATTCTTGAATTAATAAACTACCTTGCTTAACATAATCAATTGGGGATGTAGCTCAAATGGTAGAGCGCTCGCTTTGCATGCGAGAGGCACGGGGTTCGATCCCCCGCATCTCCATATTTTTTATGCGATCCTGAACCCGGACGGCCAGGCCAGATAAGCCAGCGAACGGGCGTCATTTCTGAGTTTTTTGTTTTTGTTTTTGTTTTTGTTTTTGTTTTTATTCGATCCCGAACCCGGACGGCAAGGCCAGATAAGCCAGCGAACGGGTGTCATTTCTGAGTACTTAGAAATTCTCATGTTTTTAAATTTGGACTCTTGAATTTTTCAACAACTCAGCATGTGAAGACACGCTTATCCAAGTTGTAGTTATGGATGAAATCTAAAACTTGTATTTGACAACTTTTTTTTTCCTGAGATAGTTTGAAGGCTCAAATATTCAGTATGGGTGTGGCTAATTTCTTGCATTAGTCTTAGCCTATATTACACCTTGTGTAGCAAAACTTAAGCCAGTCCAAATGTATGCAATGTGTGATTGCTTGGATTATGTTGCATGTGGTCAGCTCCATGCAGGATAGAGGAAGAGTAAATTCTGAGGTACCATGTCTTGTGGTACAAAAATTTGCATTGTTCAATATGACGAGATCTGACATATGAAGTATGCACTAATGCAGTCCTCATCTCTTCATCATGAGGATTGTGCAATTTGCATAAGGGTTTTTGCAAGCAATTAGACACGAGTAACTTGCACACTTGCACTGAGCAAGTCCGGATACAAACTAATGCAAGCAACTAAGCATAGCCGATAAGATTTAGAGAAGTTAATAGAAAAAAAACATCCCTATGGTGGGTTTGAATGCTCAAGAATGCACGCACACCACGAAAAATCATGGGCGTGATTGGTTGCCCCGTTCAGGCCGTCCAAAGGCCCATCCGGCACTGCTCAGGGCACTACGGCCGTATTTGATTCCCCTCCTCGCACGTCTTGCCTGCTTCGTCTCACACCTCTGCCTTCCTCCATCCTTTACGCCTCCATCTTCATGATTTCCGCTTCCCTCGCGAGCCAGGATGGCTTGATTCACGCATGGTGCAAGTGCCCATGTGTCAGACACCTAAAACTTTGATGCATGTATGTAACCAAACACAACCTCATCTCGTACTGGACCAACAACAAAGACAAACCAAACACAACAAAGTGCATAGTCTTATCATGGCTGGAAAGAGTCTGGACAGGCACTCCATTTAATCGTAGCAACAACAAAGTGCATAGTCTTATCATAGTCGATCACCATCAATTTCCTCGTAGGGCTCGCGCTAGCAGGCCTCGTGCTAGTCGCCTTCCCTAGCCTCTGCCGCAGCGGCGACCCCGCTCAGCGCCGCGAGCGTGCCGACGATGAGTGCCAGCCGGTCGGCACGCTGCGGCCGACCCAGAACCACTCCTGCGAGGACTGCTGCGAGGCCGGGCACTCCTACAAGACGTACCGGTGCTCGCCGCCGGTGGTCTCGGGGTCCGGGGGCGGCGGCACCAAGGCCATCATGACGCTCAACAACTTCACAGAGGGCGGAGATGGCGAATTTTTTTTATTTTTAACACTTTTTAAAAACTATTTTTAATTTTAGCACCAATTTTTTTTATATCTAACACTTTTGGCCGCTCCCCACGCGAGGGAGCGGCATTTGTACTTTGCCGCTCCCCACGTGGAGGAGCGGCAGTGGTGCTGCCGTGGCATTGGGAGCCACGTGTACTGGGGGCTGCCGCTCCCCCCTGGAGGAGCGGCAAGGCTGCCGCTCCCCAGATCAGGGAGCGGCAGCTCCAGTCCTCGTGGCGGCCCATGTGCCAGCGATGCCAGGTCAGGACAGTTGCCGCTCCTCAGATCAAGGAGCGGAAAGCGCATGACTTCTTATATTCTCTTCTCCTCTTGAGGTGTTGTCATTCGTCGTTTCGGCGCCGCCCCCCCTCTCCCCCCTCACAGCCGTAGTTCAAATGTCGGGCGGAAGTTCGTCGAGCAGAGGTAGAGGAAAGGGAGTGAGGAAGGGACAGCCGATTTTGTGGGAGGGTTCTCTGGGTCCTGATTCTTTTGAGGAACTTATAGAACAATTTCCTTTGGAGAGCAAGAGTGACTTCACCCGCGAGAGACCTTTTAGATCATACGACAACTGCACGGAAGATTGGCCAAAATGTCGCCACGGTGAGAATTGCGTCGTGCAGATGTACAACGACTGTGACGGTGGAGGCCGTCGTTTCTTCAGATGCCCGCGAGGATTTGTATTCCCTTTTAACTCTCATTTTTTCTGATTTGCATTTGGTTTGTAGAAGTACTTATTGGTACATGCATTTTCAGGATTCAAGCTGCCCAGAAAACTGTGGGTTCACTCGATGGGTCGATCCTCCTCCTATCTATCCCCATCAACAATACATCACATATCTACAGGGACGCATCTTTGATCTAGAGTATGGCCCTGGAAGTGGTAATAGGAACATGTCGGAGGACGACAGCATCAACGATGCAGAGGAGCCAGTATGCAACAATCCATACTGTCAGTGCCCGTACCATAAGAAGCACGGGCCTCCTTCTCCGCTGCCACCGCCACCGCCACCGCCGCCGTCAATAGGAGGTTACTATGGGAAAGGCGCAACTCAGTTCAATATGTGGTACCATTATTAGGCATGTTAGGTTTAGTTTGTAACATATCATTGTTTAGTTCATTAATATCAGTGTTTTAGTTTGAACTATGTTTATGTTGGAGCAAGTGTTAGTGCAACTGTTGAACCTTGTAATAAGTGTGTACCATGTGCCTACTGTTTTCCTCGATCGTGTAAGTATTGTATTTCCAACATGTGACTTTCCAACATGACGTAGTATTATAAACAAGTACATGTGGTCGAGGTTACCGATCAAAGCACATTATAAGTTGCACATTATAAGTTCACTGGAACACATAAAACATCATATTACAAGCTCAAATCCATTAGTTCCAAATACATGTAGTTGCAAATTATTTCGACACACTGCTAGGACACATAAGTTCAACAAATGACTTGGATACATAAATGGCGACATAGAGGGCAATAAACGGTCTCCAACTTCATCTTGTAATGAAAATGACCAAGTCTACATGCACTCTATGTCCCAGGAGTGTAAGGCTCCCTCGGCCGCCTCCGTCTCTTCGGATTGGTAGGCACTATGTTGGGGGTGTAGCCAACGTCCGTGTGGTCTCGATGACGGTGCTGCCGTCTTTGCTCCTGCGTGTGGCTGGTCCTCTGTACATAGGTCGGCCCCTGCTAAGATAAAAGTCAAATCGGTGTTAGATTGTGGTATTCTTACGTAACATGGGTTAGAAAAATAAGAAAATTTGCTTATTTAGTTTTACCTGTTCGTCTCCTTGGGTTCCAAACGGGGCATCAAAGAGCTGGGACATACCAATCTCCTGGTGCTGTGAAGGATCCACTGGGGTGTGCTGGGACGGGACGTGCTAGTACGGGGTGTCCTGGTACGGGTTGGGCTGGCACGGGACGTGCTGGTACGGGGTGTGCTCGTACGGGCTGGGCTGGTACGGGCTATGCTGGTAGGGGCTTTGCTGGAAAGGTACGTTCTGAAAGTTGCCCTGCTGGAAAGGACCGAGGTGGATAGAGGGCTGCTGGTACGGGACTGGCTGGGAAAAGCCCTGCTGCATAGGACCCTGCTGGAAGAAGCCCTGCTGGAAAGGACCGAGGTGGGAAGGGCCCTGCTGCGTAGGGTGGCTGTGCTGGGGTATGCCGAAGCCCGGTGCCTCGTTCTCGTCGGACGAGTCTAAGTCGTCGTCCTCATAGTCCTCCTCCTCAACTGGGGCCTTGTCGGGGCGGTGTGGTGGTGTACGTGCGCCGGAGGTAGACCCCGTGACGGGGTCCGAAGAGCCTGCAGGAGTCCTCAGAGAAGCCGAAGCTGTGCTCTGCGAACGCGGAGGGTTTGCTGGTGGCTCCCACGGAGTGTCCATGCAGCTCAACTTCTGGGCTAGCTTCCTCAAACTCCTGCTCATTTTCTGCAAACACATGTATGGAATCATATTATTTGGGACAACCTTAGGAACCTATAGAGGATTATAGGATATTTTGAACATGTTGCTTACGTGCACAAATGTCTCAAGCGCGCCTCGCCCTTTGTTTCTGCAATCGTGTAGTTGAAACGCTGCTTCGTTGGACATCATTGCCAATTGTGTGGCCTGCATATATAAACGAGATTTCACCTTGACGTTATAATTTACTAAAACTGGAATACACCCCACCCAAAGTGCAGGGATCTAGGATCTTACCACGTATCTCTGAAGGGGGGCTCTCTGTGGCTGCGTCTCGCGCATAGTCGCCTCTTCGTATTCGTCGGCGACGATGTCGTCCTCGGAGTCCGCAGGAAGTTCTCCCCCCTTGTACGGCTACCTCACGTGCACACGGGTCGACCTGTGAAGCCACCGTAGGTACTCGTTGAAGGCATGTTGGTCATGTGGAGGGCCATCCTGTAGCGGCTGCTTCTCCCTTCTCTCCCATTTCTCGATGTATTTTGCGTGTATCTCACGCCAGTCCTTCTGCTTCATCCTAAGCCTGCGGTCCACACTGTAACAAGTACAGAGGGTGTTAGTGCACATAAATGCAATGACGTACGTATGCCAAATTAGTTGATGCAAAAATATAATTTTCCTAACCAACCTGTGCAGCTCCTTGCTCGTGGAGTAAAGAGGTGGTGGCACACCCGTACGTTTACCAAACTGCCTGCAAACCCTGATGGGATAGTGCATCTCAACCACGTGAAAGAAAATGAGCGGGACGTCGGACCGAAATTCATCGTTCTCTTGCCAACACTTCGGAGTCAAGTGGGCCCGTAGCTGGGGATCGTCGTACGGTTGCCAATACACCTAGCAAATGGCAATTCAGTTAGTCTTTATCATTGACAAGATAATCTATTACCATACACATGAAAGATTTCAACGTACCTGCATGTGTGTTAGCACGTCAAGCAAGTCGGTATACTCCCTGTACTTGCGCTCTGCATTCCCTGTGAATATCATGCCCTTCTGAAGGATTACATGCTCATGGTTATACAGAGATTGTGCACACATCTGCAGACCTGTGTCACAAACTGCCATATGTACCATGCTGACATCCCTGTAGTTCGGACCACCACTTAAAGGTACACCGCCCTGACTCAGTTGCATGAGTTCTACCTCTGTGTAAGGGGGCGGTGCAACATAATGCTGTGCTTCGCTGATCCTACCCCACGAATCAAAATACGGCGCACCACCCTCTGGTAAATCATGGACCAACCTGCCCTGAGTCGGCATGCCATGAAGCACCGAAGGTGAAACATCGGACGTTGTAGCAACAACCGGCGTCGCATGGGCAGCTCTATCATCATCGTCGTCATCGTCGTCGTCGTCGTCATCATCGTCGTCGTCATCGTCAAGGTGGTCGTCATGACCGAACCAGTTCTCTTCCGCCTGCTCCTGCTCTTCACGTTCGAACTCCCTCACATCAAAGTCGTTATTTATACAACCCACTGGATGTGAATGCAACTGCTCCTGCGTCAACTGACCATCCATATCCAACTGACTAGATGTGAATGGAACTGCTCCTTCGTCACCTCCATCATCGTCATGATGATCATCCCCCAACCTGTACCCATTCTCCACAACCACCTCAGCAATGGGTGAGTTCGAGCCAGCGAGGACCCTAGTGTAGCGGGACCAATGAGCAGGGTCCCGCAAAGGCATCAGGACATATTTTGCCCGAGTCTTCCCACTGTCAAATCTCCCCTTGATTATAAAATCACCGCCAAACTTTGCATTCAAACGCACACAAAGGTCATTGAAACTCGGCGGTTCATCGAACCATTCCAACTCCTCTTCCATATCCTGAAATTCACCATCTTCCTTCCTAACAATTCCTCCGAAATAAACTCAGACACAACAATCCATCTGAAAACCATTCGACGAAACTTCATCAAATCGTCCAAACTAACTAACTATACTAAATTTATTAACTACACTATACTAACTAAACTAACTATTTATATCACCTATACTAACTTCACTAATCTAAACTAAACATACTAACTATTTATAAAATATATACTAACTTTACTAATCATACTAACTAAAATAACTATTTATAATATTTATAATAACTATGCTAACTTTACTAATAGTACCAACTAAACAATTAAACTAATTATTTATAATAACAATACTAAACAAACTAATCTAACTAACAATTATAATACATCAAAAATTCAAAAAATAAAAATAAAAAAATGAAATTACCTTGGAACAGATGCGCTATCGAGGACGAAGTGCTCGGGGGAGGAGGCTCGGCGCTGCTCACGGAGGGGCTGCACGGGGAGGGGCCGGCCCTGCCTCCCGTGCACGGCTCGGCGCTGCTCGCGGAGGGGCTGCACTGGAGCTCGCGGAGAGGCTGCTCGCGGAGGGGCTGCTCGGGGGAGTCGCTGGCAGGGGGCCGGGCGCCGGCACGGGGGCACGACGGGCGGGGGCAAGCACGGGCGCGGCGTTGGCTGCTAGCGCGGGGCGGCGGCTATTGCTTTGTCGGGCGGCCGAAACATTTCGTTCGGTTGATGAAGTACCGCCCCCCCCCCCCCCCCCCCCGCTGCCGCTCCTTGATCTGGGGAGCGGCTTGCCGCTCCCCAGATCAAGGAGCGGCAGCGGGGGGCGGCCCTTTTCGTTCAATAACAAAGAAAACGTCGTGTCAGCAATAAAAAAAAAGAAATCGGGAGCGCCAGCGTGGGGGGCTTGCCGCTCCCTGATCTGGGGAGCGGCAGCCTTGCCGCTCCTCCAGGGGGGAGCGGCAGCCCCAGTACACGTGGCTCCCAATGCCACGGCAGCACCATTGCCGCTCCTCCACGTGGGGAGCGGCAACGTACAAATGCCGCTCCCTCGCGTGGGGAGCGGCCAAAAGTGTTAGATATAAAAAAAATTTCGGTGCTAAAATTAAAAATAGTTTTTAAAAAGTGTTAAAAATAAAAAAAATTCGAGATGGCGGTGACCCGTCCGAGTGCGACGGCAAGTTCCACAGGAACTCGGAGCGCGTCGTGGCGCTCTCCACGGGGTAGTACGCCCAGGGCAAGCGCTGCGGGGACAGCATACGGATCAGGGCCAAGGGCAGGTCCGTGCTCGCCAAGGTCGTGGACGGGTGCGACTCCCTCCACGGCTGCCACCGTGAGCACGGCTACCAACCACCGTGCCGTCCCAACATTGTCGATGCATCCCAGGCCGTGTGGGACGCACTACGCATAACTGGTATGACGTCGGCGAGTACCCTATTGCATGGTCCCCCACGTCAGGGGTGGACCCATGGGGTATGTCAGGTGGGCCATGGCACACCATGTGGGGCAGCCTTGTACTACTTAGCAATGGATTATTGTTCCTTATATAAAAGAATTTGTAAGTAAGGTCACCAACCCATTTTGTCAGCCCAATGGTAAGACTGTCGATGTTGCAACTAAGGGGTCGTTAGTTAATTCAAACCTCTGCAGCTTGCATCTTTTGGCTTTATTTTTCATTTTTATGTTCCTTTAAAAATGAACTATAGATAATACATTTCTTCTTTCATTTTCGTATTTTTATCTCGTCTTGTTGTGCCCGTGAAACCACAATTGCAAGTAGTTTTAAATTTCTTATCTTTTATCCCCTTTCAATATTAATAACTATATATATGATATTTTGTCTTTTATTTTCTAGTTTTTTATCGCATGTTGTTGTGCCCCGTGAGATAATATACTCCATCCTTTAGTTTTTCTATTTTTTATCCCCTCTTGTCGTGTCCCATGAGACCTCATGAGTCTTTATTTTCATTTTTTCAATTTTTTATCTCCTCTAGATATTATAACTATAAATAATATATTTCATCCTTTATTCTACAATTTTTTTGTCCCATCTTGTTGTGTCCTATGAGATACGCTATGAAATGGAACGGGAATTGGTAGCTATGCATCATGCATGGCATGGAAATTGGTAGCTATGTATAGTGTCGTATCCACTTTACATAGTCTGCACTCCAACATTAGTTGTGCATTAGGAAGATTAGTTAGATGAGTGGTTAGAAATTGGTTCGCAGTTCGTCCAACATTAGTATTAGAAGATAACATATCATGTGACTCTTTTTATGAACTTTAATTGATATGGGTTTACTGTTTTGGAAATGGTTTTACCAAATTGTATAAGAAATTTTTTATGCGATATACCCTGTGTTAATATCCTAGGTCCACCACTCCATCGTGTGATGCCCTTTTGGACTAGTACTTACTAAACCATGAATGTATCATGTGTGTGTAATCGATCCGCACTACTAGCTCCAAGTGAGATCTGGCAAGAGATCTAGTCTACCAAACAAGGATGTATCCATGCTAAGACAAATTCCAAATTGAGTGGTACGTATCTCATGCATTGTTCTTACCAGAGCTGCTTGGATAGAGCCCTGGAGTGAAATTGCCTGGCTAGGGAGCTGCCTGTACTCAGCCTGAAGTTCATTTGGTTGGGACCCTGGTGACCAGCCTAGTCCAGGCAACGCCAGGCGTATGAAATCGACTGCCTGGCTCTAGAGCACAGCACCTGCCTGGTGTAATCATGATTACGTACCACCGAACTGCTAGTGGCTAGCTTCTGATCATGATAAAAATACGCAACTCCGATGTAGCAGATAAAATTGATTATTTATAAATTCCACAAACTATTGTTCTGTGAGTTTTTTGGTTTATATTAATGTATATAGGTTGCACGGACTATATGATAGCGCAATAATCTAAAAGCTTTTAGCCGAATCGTTATTAATATCTAGGTCATAAAATTAAATAATAAATTTTTAAATTTGACACACAAAATGACGCTAATAACAACCATGTAGTCATGGCAGCACACGTCTATTCGTAGTTAGTAACCTGGTCTAGGGGTTTTTCTTTGAAGAAATTATATTTATATACTTAAGCCTATGGCGAATTTAAAAAACTATCCAATTACCTCTATAGTAGATAAGAAAAATCCTTTCATTTGGCTTGAGGCACTGGCTTCCAACCAAATAGATTAATTCTCAACATGCCCAACCAAACATATTTCATCAAATTTCTAGGCAACTTTCAGGCAACACTTTTTACCAAACAAATCGCCCCGACCTCCAACCAAACAGGCCCACCGTGCATGCTAAAAGCAACTAGGATACAACTTGGTATCTTTCATAGCGAAAATGGCAAGGTAAACTATAATTGTGGTTTTGGTGAATAATGATAACATCGTCAATGAGACTTGTCGGTGTTTTGTAAACCGGACTAGTAAATTTATACGATCGCCGCGCTCCTCCAGGAAGATGAAGGTAGCATCCAAAAGACACGAGGATTTATAATGGTTCAGGTCGGAGCCCTACGTCCAATCTCAGAGATGATCGAGTGCGTGTTCCTCGCTTGAATGCTCTAAAGTTCTTAGAATGGGGGTGCAAGAATGGTGGAAGAGGTAGAAGAACCTAACCTAGGCGGTGGGCTACCCGAAGGAAAGCTCCAGGAGCCCTACTACTATGAAGAATGAATGAAATGGTGGAGGATGGATCGGATCCCCAAAAGGGGTGCGCTGGCTGCCCTTATATAGAGTCCGGGGCCAGGGTGCATACAATGCAATAGGTTCTCCCGACTAAAGGGTCGTGAGCCTGAGGGAAGGCCTAGCTAACTTGGCTTGTAAACTACACCGTCTTGTGGAGCACGTCCGGGTGTGGCTGTCGTCATGGTCTTGTCGCCACATCGTGGCATGGCGTGGTGCTACTATGCCAGTCGTGGCAGCACTGTAGGCACGATGATAGTTCGCCAGTCGTCCTGTGCGACGTGGTCTCCATCGTGGCCTTCGTCATCGTCTCTTGGTTTCTTGGGGCATCGTACAGGAGTTGGTGGTCGTCCCTGGGTCGTTGATCGCCTTGTTGTCTTGAGGAGCGGGGGGCCACGATCCCTATCGTTGGGGTTATAGTTCCCCCCAGCCTGGATGGTCTCTAAGTCAAGGCCATCGTCGTGGATCCCATCCCGTAGTGGGCAGGATCATACTCTTGTCTTGTCAGGCCGTATCTGGCTGGTGGTCATCGCTTTGTGGGCATTGTCTTTTCTATGCGGCGTGGCATAGGGATGGAGTCTAACCGGACCGAGGTGACTACTGTCCCCTCGGTCCCTGTGGGGTCAGTGCAGCATTCTTGTTCTTGTTAGAGGAGGCACGCTTGCCGGTGCTCGACCTCTCCCTGTTCCTTCTAGGGGTTGTGACGGGGGAGAGATCATGCGCCTTTCTAGAGCTGTGCGGCTAAGGCAGGAGGGAGGGGTCATGGCTGACCTTGGCCTTATCATCCGGCCTAGATTGCTTGGCTTAGCTGGGCCTCAGTCGTTTGGGCTTTCGCTAGCTGGTGTATTGCGGGCCGCGTGGCCTGCTGACTAATCGGTGCCTTGAGACACCCCAAGGTTATAACCCCAATAGTAGCCCCCGAGCATTTTTATGATCATGAAGTGATCGTGAAAGCGCCGAGACGTGTGTGCGTTGAGCACGGGTTCTTAGTCATGGGTTATTCGAGCTTCGTCACTCGGTCCCTTGCGGGTAAGTGTGTTCAATGCGGTAGGTGGCCATTGTGCTTTGCCCTATCAGGATGCCCCGACGATGTGGTATGTGACTGCTGAGCCTTGCTGTGTCAGTGCGCTGTGCATCGGGGCTCGTGACCCAGGCAGGACCGAGTAGTCTCGTCGACGTCGTACTGGTCCTGCTTTTGTGAGAGTCTCGATTTTCCCGATCTTGCGCGGGCATTTGATGTTGGCGATGACCTCCCGCGGTGTGCCACGCGGCGCAAAGGGTTCAGGCTGCTCAGTTCGTCTCAGGCCTATAAATAGAGACCTTCCTACCGTTTGAGGATGTCACAAGTTGTTTCCGATTGGTTAGACGTTTAAATAGAGTGAGAGAAGTAGAGAATTTCTGGGAGAGTAGGTGCATGATATTCTCGTGATATGTCCTACTCAAGGCGGTCGACAGTGGCCGGCAGCCGTCGCTACTCCTTCCAGTGGCGGATGCTAGAAGGGTCTTTGCGAGCAGGGTGGGATGAGGCGGCATGTTTATCAGAACTGCAGCTTTGCGACCTCCTTGCCTCTTGGGGCCCCTCGGCTGGGATGTGCTAGGTGGTCCTTGCTGTGGATAGTTCCACCATGCCGTCTCTGTCCTCGTGAGATGATGGCGCTGTCGTCGCTCTCTCCCCGCGTTTTATGCTCTGGTAGTTACAATACTAGGAGGAGGTTTGTGAGGTGTTCCTCTCCGTTGCGTTTGTTCGCAATGGCGGAGGCGAGTGTCCTGCAAGTCCCCTTCTAGCATCATAGCTTCTGGGGCTTGGGTCGCTACTACCATGTTGGAATGGGGAAATATTTGTATGTAGAATGCCGCGGTGCTTGGCTGAGTTTGTTTGTATTTTAAATTATATTTCCTATGATTTTTGGCTTGGGATCGTCCCTTGTTTTTGTGGAAATTTAAGGTGTGCTTTTTGGGTGGCGTCAGGGTTTTTGAGATGCCTTCCCTGACCGGGGGTTGGTGTCTCGACCTAGCGCTGTCTGGATTTTGATCCTAAGTGGATGCGTTCCTATCCGTTCGAAGGTCGAGAACCCGGGGCTCAGGGAGGAAGCGGTCGAGGCTGGGCCTCGTCCTGATAGTAGGGCCGCTGGCGCCCACTTTCTTCCTTCCCTGACGCCCCTCGTGACTTGAGGGGTCATGGTGCTTTGCAATAGGCAAATTTTGGTTTTGCCCCATGTGGGGAGAGGCATGTCCACTGTGACCACGCGGTCGGAGCAGACCGCCTTGTCGGGGTTGATGGGTAATTCGAGCGGGACCCGATATCCTTCCCAATCGGCATAGAGTTCGGTTGTGCCTTGTCGAGAGACATCCCATAAATCGTCGTCCGTTAGGTCCCCAACCGCCTCCACAGCAGCCAAGGAGCAAGATGCCTCTCCCTAGAGGGGGTCAACCTAGGAGACTTCGAAGCGGACGACTCAAACACAGAGAGAGATGGTCGTGTGGCTCCGCACCACTGATTAGAGCCATAGGGGCCCATCTCCTCCCTGCGCCTATCCCTTTGTGGCCTCAAGCCCTTCTAAGGACCGGCCCAGAGTGGGTTTCCTAAGCATGACGTCGAGTCGTGGTCACGACTGGTGACCTTGCACATGGGCTCGGGGGCTTTCGGGCCTCCCTTGCCATGGTTGTGGCTTATCGGCGTTCACTTGGCGTGTGATCGCATGCGCGTTCTGTGGTCATGATGACCGTGGGACGCTCTACGTGAATCTTAGGGGCGGTCGACCTCCTCGGATTCCATATCTTAATGGCATCCCTACGCGTTTATGGTGCGCCGGCTCGTTTCCAAAGGGTGTGTGGGGCCCATATTAGGGCAGAATCCGCACGGGTGCGGTTCGCTTTCCTGGTCACCGCCACATAAATAGCTCCCTCTATCCGAGCCGATCCCTTACCTTATTCTTGCCTTCTGCCGCTGTTCCTGCAATTTGAAGGAGAGATAGAAGGAAAGGGGTCGAGTTTGTGAGCTTTACCTCTAGGTCGCATGGATCGCTGTCGTTGCCATATGCTCCACCGCTTCCACCTTTTCTTTCACCTGTGTCATGAGATGGGAGAATTGATACCTTCGTCGGTGACGGAGGCGAAGCTGCAGCGCCTCGTGGCGAAGGGTCTCCTTTCATCGAAGGAGGTCGCCGGGTGGAGGGCCCCTACCGACGAGGTGGTGCCTCATCTGTAACCTAGGGAGGTGGTGTCGTTCACCGACTTTCCACAGGCGTGGGTTCATGGTTCTGGCATCCGACTTCCTCTGTGGATTCCTTCATGAGTATGGAGTCTAGCCGCAACACCTTCCTCCCAATGCGGTGTTGCAGCTGGCGGGCTTTGTCGTCATGTGTGAGGCCTTCCTGGGTATAGCACCCAACAAGGACCTGTTTCGGAGGGTTTTCGAGGTGAAAACCCACAAGGTGCTTGGTTCTAATGGTGGTGTGCTTGCTCCCATGGGCAGGATGAATCTTCAGATGCGCTAGGGGGTCTCTTGTAGCTACCCATGCTTGCCGCTAAAGTGTTCGAACTCTGGATGGCACGGACACTGGTTCTACATTCAGGATAATGCCACCGCTCCCCTCCCTCCTTTCTCTGGTGTCGCGCCGGTGGACTGTCCTTGTGGAGTTGGGGGTGCGAGAAGACGTGGTTGTCAAAGGTGATGGAGATCTTAGGGATCCTTGAGGGTTGGGTGTCGGCAGGATTGGACGGCATCACAGTTCTGTGAACTATGATCGAGCAGCGAGTCCAACCCTTGAAGCAGCGGGCGACCTTGTTGTGTGACTACTTGGGAGTTGAGGATCTGACCTGCGAGACCATGGAGGTGCTTGAGGTCTCTGAAGTCATGAAGTGGGTCGGGGGATTGGTCTCTTCTAGGACCGTTGTCGCGTCCGAAGGCGCGGTGGAGGCGTTCTCGGTGAGTTTTTTGCCTAACCTGGTAAGCCGCCTAGATTCGTTTTCCTTTATTCATTGAAGGTTGTTTGCTAATTTGTTTTGCTTCCACAGCTTGTGCCCTCATTCAGCTCCCATTTCCATCTCCCTTGCTCTAGAGGCGTCGAGCACGCCGCTCAGGATCAGGCGGTCGCTAGGGAGAGGAAACGTCTCAGGCGAGAGAAGGCGTTGAAGCACATGGAGCATTAGAAGTGCAGTGGTTCATTGTTAGACAATGACAATGATGATGATGATGATGATGAGGGGAGCTCTGAAGGGGAGGATGAGGACCTACTAGCCCTTCAGAGCGCCCTCGACACCTCACGCGGGTCCGGTGATGGCGTCGGGCCGAGCGGTTTCAACTGCCCGACGAGTGTTGCGACCGAGGAAGGTTCTGCTAGGAAGTGGGCAGCTTCATCACCGTTGAGGGGCCGAGCCCGAAGCGTCCTTGCGCCACCACCGATGGTAGCCAGGACATCTCGTGCGTGGCTCCTGTGACCCCCTATCTGTCAGGGCCGGAGGCTTCCGTCCTGGGGAAGATATCGAGGGCGTGACGGAGGTGGACGCCGCAACTAGGGCGGACGATGAGGTTCGACACCTTTCCTTGGAGAGGCCTAGGGGAGTGTACCAAGACCTCCTCCAACACCTTTTTGCTGATGCGGGGTCGAGTGCCCTACGTCCTTGGCACTTTGCGTGGGGATATCCAAGCCTGGGGATGCATGGGCTGCTGGAGGTCACGGCATGGAGGAGACCGGCACCGTTGATGTTGCTAGGGATGCCTCGCCGACCTCTGGTTTGGCACTGTCGGCGTCGGCGCTTGCTTCCGTGACCCTTTTCACTGGGTCACTCACATAAAGGCGGATCATCGTACCTTTTGTGGAACGCTCCACTAGGTACATCGTTCTTCGATTTCTTTCTCACCGTGCTTGTTGATGATACTGGGTTGTCTGATCTTTGTCAATCTTTATGGTGTAGAGAGCCCCTTCCAAGGCCCTTAGTCCTGAGACCTTCAGGGGGTGGCCCGTGCCTTCCTGTGCAGCCAAAGTTGTTGGGCGACATCGCTGCCCCAGGAACAGTGGTTGAGTTCTGTTCCATTGCGGCCCTGCGCTCGCCCCTCGAGGAGGGGCTTGACCTGGGCGAGGACTCCTTCGCGTTGCCTCATCCCGTGCGCTTTTGTGAGGCGCTATTTGTGGTGGATTACGCGGTCGAGTGAGCCACGGGGGAAGTTGCCTCCCGAGGGCGTGAGGGGGTCGAGGCGACCTTGGCCGAGATGTACGATGCGATTGCCATGGTCACCCAGCTAGGCACGGAGGCCCGGCATCAGATGGCTGACGAAGTGGTGATCCGGGCGCAGGTGAGTCTCCTAGTCTTCTGACCCCGTCTTGTCTGCTTCGCTCCTGCCACGATCATGTGATTGTCCTTCCTTTCTGTAGGAGTTGACAGATATTTCAATGGAGAAATCTCAATTCTTGTGCCTGGCTTATCAAGCGCATGTGGGAGGTGCCGCTGATCGCGGTCGTTTGAACATGGTGGAGGCCGAGGCGCAACGTTTGCACGGGGAGTTGGAGGCCTCCTAGAGTTCGAGGGAGGAATCAGCCTGTTGAGAGGCGCAGGCTCGGTCCCAGATCGAGGCTCTGACGTCCCAGATGGCCGGCCTTAAGGACATGATGGCTGCCCAAGAGACCGAGCTCATCTTGGCTGGAGCTTCTCGGGACGCGGCCGAGCAGGGGCGCCAGCGCCTCAAAGCTGAATGCCAAAGGCTGCGCTCCTCCTATAGTGGTGAGTCTTCGATGACTCTGTGTTGCGCCTCCATTCCGTCACTGTGCCCGGTTGTGAACCGGTATGTCTTTCTTCAGGGTTACCCGCGGGGGTGCTCTCAGACCAGGAAGAGAAGGCGACTGTGAACCAAAAGGTGCTGGAGATGGACAACCAGCTGGCAGCGCTGACCACTTCTGGACGGATCCTCTGTGACATCATGCTCGGCGCCGACCGAGGGAGTGCCCAGCTGGTGTCTCGCCTTGACGAGGCTCGTCTCTAAGTGGATTCCCTGATTTCTAAGGGGGTTTGTCGGGGTGTCCACGCCGCCTTACGTCAGTTGGCTCGCACTATGGTGGTGTCGACTTTGATGTCGTTGGACGAGGATGTGCATCGGGAAGATCCTAGAGCGACATCCTCGCCATAGGCAGTGCCGCCGCTCGAGGTGCGGAGGCCATCGCAAGCAGGGTGCCAGCTGCCACCGTTCGTCTCTAGTTCAAGGCTCCCGATGCGTGAATGTGTTTTAGTGTGATTGTCCAGCATTTTGGGTATGATCTTTTTGTAATGAACAAGTCTAGGTTCTGTGTGGGTAGCGCGTGGTCGGCACATTTGTTTTGCCATTTTACTGCCCTTTCGCTTTTCTTTTCATTCGAATTGGAATGTGCTTCGTTCCCCTAGCCTTGCGCTTGTGGGTGCACGTTTTAGCCTAGGGCTGGCCCACAGGGCTAAAAGGTGTGCGATCGTTGGAGCGATGAAGCGTCGAGGGTAGATTATAGATCCGATATGATGTGAGAAGAAAGCGTTCAAGCATCAAAAGATCCATTTCCCTCCATTCCCTTCACCTTGTTCGAGTGACTTCCCTGTTTCCTTTCAGACCCATGCGAGCGAAAAATCAAGGTGCGGGTCATTGGCTTGTTACGACGAGAGACGTGATTGAAAGGAGTTGGAAGGGGGTCAGTTACTAGGACGATGGCAAATAGTGTTATGACATAGGTCATGTGCATGTACCCACGGGTGTAGCCCCCGCGAGCGAGTCATGTCCGGCTGTGAGCACGAGTCAGATCGAGGGACTTAAGCGCCACTCGGATATAATTTATGGGTATCATGCTATCATGCTATTTGGTTTACTCTATGGGTCGGCCTTAAGCATCTGCAACTATTGGTGGGCTTGTATATGTATGTGGATGTGCTTAGGTAGAGAGGCTAAGGTCAAAGTGGATGTGACTGACCAATGTACCGGAAGCTATCGTGGAGCTGGTTGTCGTTGTTCGGGTTGTGGTACCCCCCCCCCCCCCCGAGTGTCTGCTCGTGGCAGAGTTGCTGTTCGAGGAGCTGTGAGCCCCCGAGTGCTTGCTCGCGATGGCGCCGTTGTAGTCCCTGGGTGGCAAGCTGATGGGGTTGCTTCTTGACTACTTTGAGCGGTCATAGTTGGCGTGGATCGACCTCTCGGCCAGCCTTGGGCCAGTCCCTGCCAGCTTGATGTCCTCGAAGGGCTCACGAGCCCCCAGGGATGACTTCTTCGCGTCTGGCCTGTTATAGTTTCACGCCAGAAGAGCTCGTGTGTTCCAGAGCTTGAGTGCTCCTAGCACGACGACGTCGTTGCCGCCACATCTCTGCCTCTGGGTGTAATTTCTGCTTTCGATGGAGAGTTGTTGTGACTGTCGCTGCGGGAGCTGGCTTTGAGTGCAACGCAGTTCAATCTGCTCATCGCGACGCACAGCGCACTCAAGGAGACCGCTTCCTCGGATGCACACTCCTCTAAGGGACAACTGATTGTTCGCGAAGAGGTATCGCCAGGCTTGTCTATGAACCAGGATTGGATCCTGGTTCTGGGCTTGGCCCTGCGTGGCACGCCACTGGTTAGCCACCTAATCACTGGTGGTGATGCCGCGTGGCGGCGGCAGTTTCACCACTCGTGCGTGCCCTGGTTCGTTGCA
Source organism: Saccharum hybrid cultivar R570 (assembly GCA_038087645.1). NCBI lineage: Eukaryota > Viridiplantae > Streptophyta > Magnoliopsida > Poales > Poaceae > Saccharum > Saccharum hybrid cultivar. Next base: position 9,701,562 of record JAQSUU010000198.1, read on the forward strand.
TCCTGTTGACGGCAGAGACGTTGTCCAGGGCGTGGCTCCACCATGGTGTCCAGTTTTCCCATGCGGTAAGTCTGGACTGGGTAGGAGCTAGTGACGGGCATTGACCCGTTGGTTCGGGTGATCTCGTGATTCCTCAGAAGGATGTGGCCACCGCGGGCCATTCCTTGCGCGATCTCGCCATGAGCCATAGGCCTCTGGCTTCCTGGATGGAAGTCTTGGCCTTGGCCAGTGATGGGAGAGGGTATTAGGCCCTCTACATTGGTGAACTCCGGGATGCAGCCCCCGAGGGTTGTTTTGGGAGTGTGTCTGCCGTGGGCCACGGGATCCAGATCTTAGGGGCGGAGGTTTGGGCCACGACTGAGGGCGGACGTGGGCGTTGGCCTTTTGACGCCAATGAACTCATAGTTTTCACGACAGATGTGGCTGCCGTGGGCCATTCCGCGAGCGAGTCCACCGACGGTGCGAAGAGCCATCACTTTCTTCTCAACAATTGAGAGTGCGCGACTGTCCCCTACCTGGGACGCCAACTGTCGATATTTTGTAAACCAGAGTAGTAAATTTATACGATCGTCGTGCTGCTCTAAGAAGACGATGGAAGCATCCAAAAGACACGAGGATTTATATTGGTTTAGGCCGGAGCCCTACGTCCAGTCTCAGAGATGATCGAGTGTGTGTTCCTCGTTTGAATGCTCTGAAGTTCTTACAATGGGGGGGGGTGCAAGAATGGTCCAAGAGGTAGAAGAACCTAACCTAGGAGATGGGCTGCCCGAAGGGAAGCTCTAGGAGCCCTACTACTATGGGGAATGAATGAAATGGTAGAGGATGGATGGGATCCCCCAAGAGGGGTGCCCTGGCTGCCCTTATATACAATGCAATAGGTTCTCCTGACTGAAGGGTCGTGAGCCTGAGGGAGGGCCTAGCTAACTTGGCTTACAAGCTACGTCGTCTTGTGGAGCACGTTTGGGCGTGGCTGTCGTCATGGTTTTGTGGCCATGTCGCGGCATGGCATGGTGTGGTGCTACTGTGCCGGCCGTGGTGGCACTGTAGGCACAATGATAGTTCGCTAGCCATCCTGTGCGATGTAGTCTCCACCGTGGCCTTCATCATCGTCTCTTAGTTTCCTAGGGCGTTGTATAGGAGTTGGTGGCCGTCCCCAGGTCGTTGATCGCCTTGTTGTCTTGAGGAGCGGGGGGCCACAATCCCTATCGTTGGGATCGTGGTTCCCGCCAGCCTAGATGGCCTCTAAGTCAAGGCCCTCGTCGTGGATCCCATCCCATAGTGGGCAGGATCGTACTCTTGTCTCGTCGGGCCTTATCTGGCCGGTGGTCAACGTACCTGTCGTCACCGCTTTGGACGACATTGTCTTGTCTATGTGGCATGGCATAGGGACGGCGTCTGACCGGACCGAGGTGACTACTGTCCCCTTGGTCCTTGTGGGATCAGTGCGGGATGCTTGTTCTTGTCAACGGAGGCACGCTTGCCTGCGCTCGACCTCTCCCTGTTCCTTCTAGGGGTTGTGATGGGGGAGAGGTCGTGCACCTTTCCAGCGCCGTGTGGCTAAGGTAGGAGGGAGGGGTCGTGGCTGACCCTGGCCTTATCGTCTAGCCTGGCTTGCTTGGCTTAGTTGGGCCTCGGTCGTTTGGGCTTTCGCTAGCTGGTATATTGCGGGCGCGTGACCTACTGACTAATCGGTGCCTTGAGACACCCCGGGGTTATATGCCCGACAGGACTATCATGTTTGTCAATACATATGTTTTAGTAGGTGTAATGGATTATAAGGTTGAAAAGCCATCTAAGGGCTTGTTTGGATGCCCATGTATTTACCTCAATCCATGTGTGCCGAAGTAAATGGGTGTGGAATTTAATTAATTCGATATCAATACACCTCAACACAGGTTGATTTTGGTCCTAGAAAAAGTACTGCACCTGATGTTTTGGTGTGGCTACAATCAGCACAACTTGATTTTGGTCGATAAAAGACGACACTGCCATGAAAATCTTCAAGGACATCACACTATCGGTAGGCGATCGCACAAATTGACAAGCGTCGTAGGGCGTTCTTGTGGGCGGGCGCTGAGTCGACCACGGGAGGAAAGTGCAAGGTAGCCTGGCCCACGGTCTGCAGACCAACTGAGTTGGGCAGCCTTGGAATCCTCGATTCGCGCTTCTTCGGCTATGCCCTACGGCTGCGTTGGGAGTGGCTAAGGCGTACGGAGCCGGACAGATGTTGGATAGCTCTAGCAACGAAGTTGGAAAAGCCGGCGGCCACAATGTGTGCCATCAGTATGACGGCGACTCTGGGTGATAGTTGCTCAACTTTGCTTTGGACATACTCCTGGGCACCTGTCGGTCCGTTGTGCAAGGTCGTTCCAGAACTTTACGCAGTGATGAGCAGAAGCGGTAAGAAGAGGACGGTGAAGGATGGTGTGTTCCAGAACCGTTGGGCGCGGGATATCGTTGGCGCGCTCACCACGCAGGTTCTTTGCCAGTTTCTACAAGCTTGGCAACTACTGCATGATGTCGATCTCAATCCTCTTCAAATGGATCACTTCGTGTGGAAATGGTCACCGGATGGGAAGTACTCCGTGTCATCGGCCTACCACGCTTTCTTCGCCGGTTCGACGTCGCTACTGGGGGGCAAAGGAACTATGCAAGACGAAGGCGCCACCCAAAGTAAAATTTTTCTTCTGGTTAGCCCTACATCGTAGGCTATGGACTGTAGAATGTCGCAAACGGCATGGTCTTCAAGACTCTGATGAGTGCGCCATGTGCGTTCAAGAGCCGGCGATGATTGATCATCTGTTCCTTGGATGCGTCTTCGCGAGGCAGCTGTGCTTTAGGTTGCTGGCGCCGGTCGGCCTCAGCGCTTTCGTGCCGGATAACGGTGGCCAGCTGGGAATCTAGTGGATGCAACAAAGGCTTAGGGTTGATCACACCGCCAGACCACCCTTTGACTCGCTGCTGCTGCTTATCTTTTGGTGCATCTAGAAGGAGAGAAACAAAAGGACCTTTCAGAGGTTGGCGTCGGAGGTTGACATCGTCGTTCAGGCACTGGCCCGTGAAGCAGACGAGTGGGTCGAGGCTGGTTTCTCCGGCCTTGCGGCACTGTGCCATTTCTGGTCGCCGCACAATTTAGTTCCAGTGTAATCTCGGCTACCTAAATCCAGTAGCTAGGAGCCTGCTAGGACGTCAGTGAGCTGCTGGCGATGGTTCCTCGCCACCGTCAGAGCTTAACTTTGTATCGTTTATTTTAAACTCCTCTTCCTCTTAATGAAATATGGACCGCAGGGTCCGATCGCGAAAAAAAAATTGGAGCTTGAGGAGGAAGACAACCAAATACTAATAAGCATGGTTAATAAATTCATTTGGTAAAAGGCATTTTTGTGCAGACAGTTTTTTGTCGTACCTTCTTTTCCCCACCTGTCCACCTTCCCTGAGCTCGATTTCACCGGCGTCGTGAGGCACGGAAACGACAGCAAGATTGGCACCTAGCAGGAGTCTGCTGTTACATACCTTCTTGCTTGAGGTGTACATGTGGCCAATCTATGCTGCGTGTATCCAACTCTGCACTGACCGAAAATAATTAAAGCTGTAAATAATGAAGAAATAGCAGGCTTATGTTGTCCCAATCAAAGTTGGACACGATGGCTCGAGAATCTAGAGGGAGTAAGGCTTGCGCACGCTTTCTATAAATACGTACGACATGGATCTCCAGATACACACAACACATTTCATCACAAGATGTCGACGGCCAGCCTCCTCGTGCTTGCTCTGGCAGCGCTCCTACTCGTCACCTTCCCAAGTCTTTGCAGCAGCAGCGCAACTCACAGCCTAGACCAGTGCCGGGGCGACCCGCTGCGGGGGCCGAGGACGGGCCACACGTGTGGGGAATGCTGCAAGCCCGGGCACATCTACCAGACTTACCGGTGCTCGCCACCGGTCTCCGGGGACACCAGGGCCATCATGACGCTCAACGACTTCGCCGAGGGCGGCGATGGCGGCGGCCCATCCGAGTGCGACGGCAAGTACCATAACAACACTGAGCAAGTAGTAGCGCTCTCCACGGGGTGGTACGACAAGGGCAAACGCTGCCACAAGCACATACGGATCCACGCCAAGGGCAAGTCCGTGCTCGCTAAGGTCGTCGACGAGTGCGATTCCCTGCACGGCTGCGACCCCAAGCACGCCTACCAGCCACCGTGCCGCCCCAACATCGTCGACGCATCCCAGGCCGTGTGGGACGCTCTGGACATCACCGGGGATGAGGTTGGCGAGTACCCTATCACCTGGTCGGATGCATGAGCTAGTCGTATCTCTGCTGGCTTGACGGCAGCTATATATTTACCGCTTTATTACAACTAGCGATATGAATGTGTTATGTGTGGTGACATAGTGTAAGTTCATGAGTGCCTCAGATGTCATTTTGACATTTCATCGATGGATCAATAAATGATACTTCCTTCGCATAAAATCATTTGTCGCCTTTAACTTTGTAGGATCTTTGATGTGTGTTTTTGGTTATTAATTTTCTATAATATGCTCTTAAATCCATCAAATTTATGGGGTTTTGTAAGTTGTTGATGGGACAGGGTCTCGATCTTCCGTTAGGTGGAGATAACTCTCATTTTGGTTGGAATGCGACACACCGATTCGGCTTCACATCAAAAGACCTTAACTCTGCAACCTTAGCACCATAACGATGCATGTGTGTTCAAGAAGTTTCTTTCGATTGTGCCACCGCACTACAACTAGGTGGCAGTAGTGATTGGAATGTTCTGCGACATGGAGTTGTTAGCGGCCGAGAAAATTATTGGGCGGATAAGTTTGAGCCCAAAATCGAACAGATCATTAACAAGGCCAGTCGTCTAATGCTATCCCAGGAGGATTGGGTCACCAAGTTCAAAGGTCGTCTCAATACTACATAAAAGATTTTGCGAGGCACGTACTGCTTAAATATTAACGGAGCAGGACATAAAATTTGAGTGACTCCTAAAATATGCATCAATTTCCGGAGACGGAAAGACAATTTTCGGAGGCACCAAATAAATGAACATCTCCATAAATCAATTAACAGAGGAGGGCCTTATAAGAGGTCAACCTCTGAAAATGGACATTATTTTCATATATGGACATCTTATAAAGTCCGCCTCTGTTAATCTAGCAAAATCCATCGGACTCAAAAAATGTGGAAGAAATTTCGGTTCTTTAATTTTAAGATATTAAGATAAGAAGATAGATATAGATATAAATATAGATATAGATACAAATTACCCTACCAAATCTATGTTGGTTGGTACGTTGGTTCTTCAAATGTGCCCGGCCCCTTTGTTTTGGATAAAATCCATGAATGCAAAGCAAGACTTTCTTCAAATTTCATTCAACTGGATGATCATCTCGGGCGGCCTCATGTGTACGATGTGCTAGTCAATATTGACTACAGGGATGCTCTCGATCGTGCCTAGTCTCGCAACTTCGACGGCCGGGCGAAGTCCACTTCGCATTGGTGATCTATGTACGTGGCTTCTAAATGGTTCCATTGGTATCTTTGTCAGGTCGTCGAGGCGCCATCCAAGAGTCCAAAGCTAGTGGTGTCTACAATGTGAGCAACTCAGCATATATATAGTCAATCGTATCGTACGCCACCGTGAGTTCTATCTCGGGTACTACGTACGCATCTCTGTGTCTTAATTCTCTCCGGCCTCCTCAATGGCGGCTTGGCAGATTTGACTTCTCTTAGAGTGGGTTTCCACGAAATTACCAGGACCAAGCTGAAGAATAGCTACAAGTAGTAATTCACACAGCAAGCTAACTCTCTCGTGCTTGCAGTTCATGCGTGTCATGGATATATCATGAATGAATAGATAAAATAACCAAGATGTTAATCGCTTTCACTTTTAAGCTTATACTAGTAATTATATATGTCCATGCGTTGCAAGAGGATGTATAACTTGTTTTGTGGTTAGCTAGATTTGCTCACACCAATTACAATACGAAGCAAATAGCGCCTGGACGCACTTCGGGCCATCCGATTGAGATAACAGGAGTCGTCCAATCTCATTGAATAAAACAATGCAAATAAGCGCACCTCCGATACACCAGAACGAGCACCGCCCCCCTCGTGTCTGAAATGAGCACGCCCCAGCGTCTACTCGTGGCGACCTGTGCCCCGCTGCGCCGTCGTGCCACGTCGCGTCGCCATTCCCCCACCGCGCCGCCATGCTACGTCGCATCGCCCCCCCCCCCCCGCCGCGCCACCACCCCCTGTGTGCCCTGTTACCCTCCGCACCCCATCCCCACCGCGCTCAATCACCCCGAACATCCAGTGAGAAATTTTCCATCGGAAAGTCTGTTGCAACACGGAGCAATGCGAGATGCAACATCAGAAGTATTACTTGTGCAACATCGGAACAAGGATAGTGCAACATTAGAATAAAAAAAAGAATAACATCAGAATAAGGCTACTACAACATCAGAATAAAGCTACTGTGATGCGAGATGCAACATCAGAACAATAAAAAGAGACTAATGCAACAAAGAAATATTACTTGTTGCAGCATCAGAACAAGGCTACTGCAATGCGAGACGCAACATCAGAAAAAAGACTAATGCAACAAAGAAATATTACTTGTTGCAACATCAGAACAAAGGCTATTGCAACATCAAATCCATTCAGCTGCAACATGAAAAGCGTTGCCTTCATAAAAAGTCAATGCGAGGAAGAAGGGGGCCGGCGGATGAGTGGCCAAACCACGGCTCGGCCACATGGCCACACGCGCAACCCGGCTCGGTGACGAGCGCCAGGCCTAGGCAGAGGCGCGGGGCAGCGGCCGACATGGTGGCCACGCGTGCAGCCCCGCTCAGCGACGAGCGCTAGGCCTGGTCGGGGGCGTGGGGCAGCGGCCAACGGGGTAGGCAGGGGAGCACAGGGCAGCGATCGGCAGGGGTCCTCTCGGGCAGCTCGGCCTCGGAGCTCAGGGCGGTAGAGGAATCGTGCGGCCTCAGCGGTCACGGCGTGAGCGGATGAGGGAGTGGGGGGTCATCACGGGATGGGATAAGGGAGCGGGGGAGGCGGGGGGTGGTTCACGGGATGAGATAAGGAGTGGGAGGAGTCAAGTATCGGGGGCCGCGTCCGGGCGCGAGTTGCGGACGAATGTCCTCGTAGAATCATTATCGATTACAATAAGCTAGATACATTATTGTTGGATTTAACTGATTTGGTCCAACCTTTATTCCAGTTTCAAAATCAATTAAATCTCAAGATCTATAAAAAGTGTTACTGTGTTAGTAGTCCATGTCCAGAATATCCTAGACAAAACAAGGGCCAGGCTTGCAGGATGGCAAGGCCGGCTTGTAACTGCAGCTGGACAGCGCAAACTGGTACGTTCAGTCCTTAGCGCCATTCCAGTCTACCTTCTGACCGCCCTCAAGGTGCCAAAACAACTCACTGAAGACATAGAAAAACCACGCCGTCGCTTTTTCTGAGTTGGTGATAGTGAAATATTGGGCGGCAAATGCAAGGTGGTTTGACCTTTAGTTGCTGCCATTTGAATTTGGAGGGCTGGGAATTCTGGACCTAGAGAGATTCAGCGGAGCAGTGCAGTTGCGCTGGCTTTGGTTCTCGTGGACGAGCCCTGGAAGGCCTTGGGCCAGGACAATGCTGCCCATTGATAGCATCGTCGCCTCCCTTTTCTGGAGTTTCAGCTAGGCTCGTGGCCGCCCACTATTGGAGCTATTCCCGCTACTGTACAATCATAGTAAAAGGAAGAAGACATTTTATGAAGCAGTTCAGAATGGAGCTTGAGTCAGGGATATTTATGCTATGAATAGTGGCGTGCTTGAAGAATATTTCAGTCTAAGGAACCAGTTGCAGTCCATGCAGCTCAACTTTAACACCGCAGAGGAAGATCAAATTTGCTGGAAGTTGGAAAGCTCCCAAAAATACGCTGATAAATCCACCTACACCACCCAATTCGATCAGTGGCAACATCGCATCCAGTTTCCCCAAATTGATTTGGAAAGCTTGGGCACCCCCAAAATGCAAGCTCTTCCTATGGCTTCTCCTACAGGATCGACTATATATGGACGGTGGCGCGTCTCCAGCTGTGTGGTTGGGAAAACAACTACTTTTGTGGCCTCGGGAAACTGCAACCCACGAGACCCACCTATTTGTCGAGTGCCCCTTCTCCTGTGCTGTATGGAAGCAGGTGGCCAGCTGGTGCAGTTGTGATAATCTGCGGTTCTCAATGGACTGAGGCTATTGACAATGAAGATTGGTTCCTTTCAGTGACAGGTGAGGGAACCAAGATGGCCCATACTTTGGTGATCTTGAACTTATGGTGCATCTGAAGGCAAAGGAACACATCGGTTTTTACGAACTCCATGTGCACGGCAAGGCATGTATTCGCTATGATCAGAGATGAGTGCTCTCTGTGGGCTAATGTCGGAGGAAGGGTCCTGAGGCCCCTAATAGATGCAGATAATGTAGTGAGTAATTAGCTTTTGTACTCTAAACCCCCTTAGTGGTCTGCTGCAAGGGGCTACGCTTCTTGGGCATGTAATCGCTAACTCTATTCCTCCCTTATTAATAAACGCCGGGTAACCGGACTTTCAGAAAAACAAGTGTTAGGTGCAATAAAGGATTAAACTTAAATTCACCGGAGATTTAACTTAAATTAAATAGGTGGCTATTGTCTGCATCTGTTGTGAAGTTAAAGAAAAGTGGAAGCCAAGCGACATGTTTAAGCATAGAGAGTCACTGCATTCATGGGCTCAGGACAGCATGAGCAGTGCTAGCGCGAGTATTTTACAGTTCCAAACCGTAACCGAGTAACTGACGTTGTAATTGTATCGGATGAGGATACACTATTACCTCTTCTTGGCCTCCAAGTAGTAGGGTTGAGGGACGAACGGACGGGGAGAGTGACGGACCAAGATAGGACTAACCGAGTAGAGAGTGATGGATGTACCAAGGTACAGGAGGAAAAACTTTTGCACAAATAAGTCCGTCTATTTATTTATTTATTTATTGACAAGAAATAAGTATGTCTGTTATAACTGTATAGAGAAATATTAGACATGTTTAAAGCGTTTGATGTTAATCCGTAAGGCCTTATTTGGAAGTTATCGGATTCACCTCAATCCACATGTGTTGGGGTGAATTGAGTGGAATTTACTTTAAGTTCCACTCCAGTCCACCCCAACACATGTGGATTGATGCGAACCCGACTGCATCCAAACAAGGCCCAAGCCAGAGCAAATATAGAAGTGGAGTATAAACAAAAATAAAGTTAGAGGATACATGAGTTTTTATATTTACTAGCAAATGTGCCCGTGCGTCACAACGGGTAAAAAAACTGTGTGTCATAGTTAACATCATCTTCTTTAGGATGGTAGACAGTTCAAAGAGGGCCAATCTCCTTGATCATGGCTTTAGCCATGCTTACTGATATATCAGAAAAAATAGTGGTCAGTTAGTTAGGAGGCTAGACAAGAAAAAGTAAGAAAATTCTCTTAGAATCCTTGTGCTCAGATCCATGAAAGATAAAACATGATTCTCTTTGATCTTGTCTTATACTGTACACCATATAAGTTAGGAGTAAGTCGCAAGCCATGAAGCTTGGCCTCTCAAAGTTCACCCTTGCTGGCTCGATTTTGACTTCCTCTCTATCTTTTTTTTGTCCATCCATGTTTTCATATGCTGCTTTAGGGATCGTTTGGTATAGCTCCGCTTCGCCGGTGAAGTATTTTTTTACTTTAGCTTCATAATTTTGATAAAAACTTTTGGCTAAATAGCTTCTCATGGTTAGATAAATATAGTAAAATATCCATAACACCCTTTTTCCTTTTATTTCTTTTCTGGAGGAGCAAGGCAAAACGGAGACTTTCTTTCCCGTTTGGTACACAGAGCCGCGGAGCTGCGGCGACTGCAGTTCAGTGATGCTTCACGTGGACACAAGAACTTGCCTACCTATCTGTTGTTTATTGCTTGGTTATTTGGTGGATTATGGCCGTATATATTTGTGACAAAATGTAGAGCTCTGTTCTGATTTGATCCATGGTCGATGTCCTCGCATCGCTGGGTTTCCGTAGTTTGGATTTAAGATTCAATTGGATTTCAATTTTGATCTTGATTCCTGAATCCTTGCGTCGCTGGGTTCCATAGTTTAGATTTAGAATTTAATTCGATTTCTATTTTTATCTTGATTTCTGATTCCTAAATCCTTGCGTTGCTGGATTTCCATAGTTTAGATTTAAGATTCAATTCGATTTCTATTTTGATATTGATTTCTAAATCTGGATGGAACATGGAAGAGACCAACATGATAGCCCACGTATATAAAATAAACAGAGGAGCAGCAAGCAGCCGATCAAATTTCACAGAGAAAGAATGTGAGCACTTTGTCTAATTCATATTTGCTTACCTTCTACTTTTTTTCTTTTCTATTTCTATTTCGAGTAGGATTTCTATTCGATCAGGCTATTCTAGGCAAGAAGGCTCGTATGACTGAAGGAGTTTATTTGGATTAGGATTCCTATTCAAGTTAGTTTAAGAAACCCCATATATTTATGTAATGATAAATAGTAGGGTGTAGATGTGTTTGGGACGGTTTCCACATTCACAAAGTTAGTTAAGGAGGGACGAACGAAAAAAATGGGTGGAGAGAAATTTTATCTCTTTAATATTAGGTATAGATAAACAAATTCTTTTTAGAGGTATCATGTCAAAGTTTCAAAATGTCAAACCAGATTTTTATCTCCCACGTCTTTTTTTAACCGTTGCTCTCATTTTTTTGAGAAGTTAAATGTATTCAACTTTGTCCAAATATATAGAAAAAATATTAATATGTAGAATACATAATTAGTATCATTAGATAGATCATTGGATCTATTTTCATAATCAATTTATTTGGAAATACATATGTTGATAGCATTTTCTACAAACTTAGTCAGGACACGAATATCATAGCAACACTTATAAAGGATAAAGGAATATACTCCTATTTGTGAGAGGACAGGCCGGTGGGATATCCCATCATAGCCTAATGTTTGGCTCAGAGTCAACCAAAGACGAACCGACACACTAGAGAATATTCTCCTAAAATCAGGGCTCAATTTGCCCCCCAAAAAAACTCCTGGACGGGGACATCCCAGGTGGGACAAGTGCTCTGTTCACGTGCGTGGGGAGAGCACAAGCATCGACAGAAGGGAGGAAGGACTTCGGCGTGCGGCCATGGGGGCGAGCGTCATCCCCGGCTCTAGCACGTTGATGGAGATCGAGCAGCCATGTGGGAGAGGATAGAGGAAGAAGGAAAGAGTGAAAAGAGAGGCTTGCAAGTGGGTCCTACGAGTCAAGTATCTGATCCCATTTTGATGTCTCCCAACCAAAAAATAGGGCAGTCTCGTCCCCCATCGACCAAACACATAACAGGATCATCTTACCCCTAAAAATTAAGATGAGATCATCCACCGCTAGATGTCTCCCAACCAAACGCTACCTAATTGATGGTGGGCTTCTCTAGCCTATCAATTACCTAAGAGCAAGCCCAATAAGCTTGTCTTATAGCCAAGCCATGTCATGTGTAGACTATTTCTACAGACAAGTCATACAACGGTGAAGGCTCTTCACAAATTTTAAAAATATTTTTTAATCATGTCGGACCCGCCACTAACCCACCCTCTCTCCTCTCTGTCTCCCGTTATTCTCATCCGCAAGCTGATTTCAAGAATCGAGACCAGCAGGTCCCACATAGATATCTTGGAACATGTGAACAGCCGGTCGATGCATGTGTGCCCAACTCCTTCTCCCTCCTATTTTCTCTATCTTCCACCTAAAATTTTGCTGAGTCATCTTTGCTGATGACGTGGCTTATTGTACCTGCTCTTAGAACTGCCCCTCCCACAAAAGCATGCCTAGAAATCCTACGCAGGTGTAATTGCACTAATCAACGTATGTTTTGACTTGTAGTTAAGAATGACTTAGGAATTATTCCTCTAATATTCTAACTTGACCATGCTATTGCCATAGATAGGAGTGCTCTAAGTGATATACTTATTACAATGTTTGATCAATGCTTATCGTATACATTTTATCTCATGACTTACCCTTGTTATGAGTAGAGTGATTAGTTATGGTTTATTTCTCTATCAATGTTATAAGTTATTAATACATGTCTAAAGCTACACCTTCCCTATGGTAAAATATAAATACGATACCTGGTATACTCTCGGGTGAAGTGGTACAATGGTATAATTATCTGTCCGCTTGCAGAATCCATTTCATTCATATCTTTATATTCTTTTTAGTCACATAAAATGATAAACATCTACTTAGTATTATTCTTATAGTAATGCTAGTTAGTACCAACAAACATTTCTGGCATCATCACTGGGGATGACAACATAGTTTAGTAATGCTAGAGGTGTAGGTAATTAATAGGTGACTACTAAAACAAGTGAGGAGTTAATAAATACCAACAAGCCATAAGGTAAAAAAGAAATCTTTAGCTATGCACATTCATCTCTTAGAGATGTAATCGAAAGGTCGTTTGGAGTATTGAAGATGAAGTGGCAGGTTTTGGGCCATACGCCAAGTTATGCACCTCATAAGCAAAGCCAAATTATCGTTGCATGCATGGCACTCCATAACTTCATTAGAATGAGTGGATTAGTGGATAGAGACTTCGATTGTTGTGATCATCATGAGAACTATGTTCCACCTGAAGCATCGGCCAATCAGCCACGACGTCTTCAAGCCCCTGCAAGGGATGAATCTGGAATGATGAATGCTTTCCGTGACTCGATTTCCCCATGAATGCTTTCCGTGACTCGATTGCCCTTGGTTTGTTAAATCGATCATGACAATTGGAATGGTGTACTTCAATTGTAATGGTTGTGAGTAATGTGTAAGGTTGAGGACTTGTGTAATTGAAATATTAAATATATGTGCAATAAAGTATATGTTTTGATTGTTTGTAAACCCTGACGGGCATGGGGGCAGCACCGTCGAGCAGCACACTGGAGCCCAACAGCTCGGCGAGCAGCACACCGGCGAGCATGCAGCTAGGCGCCCAGCATGTAGCATGCACATGCATGCCATTAATGAAGCAAATCAGCCATTAATGAAGGCAAATAAGTCTTCTTTTGTATGGTGCTAAAGATTTGCTATGGATCTAAACACCTCGGTCTAAAGTCAGAATGCCAAAACTTTTAGCACCAAACGTTTTGGGGGCATGACTTTTGTATCTAAACAAGCCCTGAGTTATCATGTTATATATATATATATATATATATATATATATATATATATATATATATATATATATATATATATATATATATATATATATATATGTGTGTGTGTGTGTGTGTGTGTGTGTGTGTGTGTGTGTATATATGTGTGTGTGTGTGTGTTTTTTTAGGGCTTGTTTGCAGAACATGTATTCATCTTAATCCATATGTGCTGGAGTGGGTTGGCGTGAATTTTAATTTAAATTTCATATTAGTCCACTCTAACACACAGGATAGAGGTGGATACATGTTCATCCAAATGAGGCTTTAGTAGGTGTCATGGATTACATACAAGGATGAAATGCCACATAAGTCCTAGAAAATTTACTGCACCCGCTGTTTTGGTGTGGCTACAATCAGCACAGCTTGATTTTGGTCAATAGATAATGCCATAAAAATCTTAAAGGGCATCCAGTAGAAATGGGCCTGTTTGGAATCCTAGCTCCGTCTTTGGGCCATGCCCAGCGGATGCAATTGGACCTATTTGTTTCCTCATAGCCAGCGCGGATTTTAAAGCACAGTTGGTGCAGCCCTGGGTTTCGTTTCTCTTGGGCTCAGCTAGCGCTGCTGAGCCATTTTTCTCCCCCGCCCCTGAGACAATTGTTCTCTAGCCCAGTTCTAGTTCAAGTGAACAAAAACCACCACTAGCGGGCCAGGTCTAGCTGATGAGATAGGAAAACAAACATAGGCCACCCTAGGCTAGGATTCTAAACAGGGCTGTAGTGATTGGAGCTTGATTGAAAAAACTACCAAATCCTAATAGCATAGGATAATAAATTCATCGGGTAAATGGCACTTTTGTGCTGAAAGTTTTTTTTAGGTGTGCCTTCTTTTACCCACCTGATGTAACTCCACCTTCCCGAACTCGATCTCACCGGCATCGTGCGGCGCGGAAAGGACAGCAAGATTGGCACCTAGCAGGAGTTTGCTCTTACATACCTTCTTGCTTGAGGTGTGTGAGGTAGACTATCGTCAGGCGGAACCATGGAGGTGCGCAGGTAGTGAAACTACGGCGTGTCTGCATTGTTGTCTGCCAATCTATGACGCATGTCTGCATTGACCGAAATTAATTAGTACAGCGGTAAATGACGAAATGGCAGGCTTTTGTTGTCCTAATCAAAGTTGACTATAGTAAGTATTCCATTCCCAGGCATCATTGGACACGATGGCTTGAGAGTGACGCACGCGCAGGCTCCCTATAAATACGCACGACAGGATCTCCAGATACACACAAGAAGTTTCATCACAAGATGTCGACGGCCAGCCTCCTCGTGCTTGCTCTGGCAGGCCTCCTGCTCGTCACCTTCCCAAGTCATTGCGGCAGCAGCGCAGCTCACCGCCTGGACAAGTGCCGGGGCGACGCCCTGCGGGCGCCGAGGACGGGCCACACGTGTGGGGAATGCTGCAAGCCCGGGCACATCTACGAGACTTACCGGTGCTCGCCACCGGTCTCCGGGCACACCAGGGCCATCATGACGCTCAACGACTTCGCCGAGGGCGGTGACGGCGGCGGCCCGTCCGAGTGCGACGGCAAGTACCATAAGAACAGTGAGCGCGTCGTAGCGCTCTCCACGGGGTGGTACAACAAGGGCAAACGCTGCCACAATTACATACGGATCCACGCCAAGGGCAAGTCCGTGCTCGCTAAGGTCGTCGACGAGTGCGATTCCCTGCACGGCTGCGACAGCGAGCACGCCTACCAGCCACCGTGCCGCCCGAACATCGTCGACGCGTCCCAGGCCGTGTGGGACGCTCTGGACATCACCGGGGATGAGGTTGGCGAGTACCCTATCACCTGGTCGGATGCATGAGCTAGTCGTATCTCTGCTGGCTTTGACGGCAGCTATATATTTACCGCTTTATTACAACTACCGATATGAATGTGTGGTGATATAGTGTGAGTTCATGAGTGCCTCAGATGTCATTTTGACATTTCATCGATGGATCAATAAATGATACTTCCTTCGCATAAAATCATTTGTCCCCTTTAACTTTGTAGGATCTTTGATGTGTGTTTTTGGTTATTAATTTTCTATAATATGCTCTTAAATCCATCAAATTTATAGGGTTTTGTAAGTTTTTTACTTGATGGGACGGGGTTTCCGATATTCCATCAGGTGGAGATAACTCTCATTTGGTTGGATTCGGCTTCGCATCAAAAGACCTTAACTCTGCAACCTTAGCACCATAACGATGCATGTGTGTTCAAGAAGTTTCTTTCGATTGTGCCACCGCACTACAACTAGGTGGCATTAGTGATTGGAATGTTCTGCAACATGGAGTTGTTAGCGGCCGAGAAAATTATTGCGCAACCATGGGCTAGTGAGGATCAGTTTGAGCCCAAAATCGAACAGATCATTAACAAGGCCAGTCGTCTAATGCTATCCAAGGAGGATTGGGTCACCAAGTTCAAAGGTTGTCTCAATACTACATAAAAGATTTTGCGAGACTCGTACTGCTTAAATATTAATGGAGAAGGACATAAAATTTGAGTAACTCCTAAAATACGCAGCAATTTCCAGAGGCGGAAAGACAATTTTCGGAGGCACCAAATAAATGAACATCTCCATAAATCAATTAACAGAGTTAACAGAGGAGGGCCTTATAAGAGGTCAACCTCTGAAAATGGACATTATTTTCTTATATGGACCTCTTATAAGGTCCGTCTCTATTAATCTAGCAAAGTCCATCTGACCCAAAACAATGGGGAAGAAATTTCGGCTCTTTGACATTAAGATAAGAAGATAGATATAGATATAGATATAGATTACCCTACCAAATCTATGTTGGTTGGTACGTTGGTTCTTCAAATGTGCCCGGCCCCAGTGGCGGATGCAGGATGAGAATCAAGGGGGGGCTAAAACAATGGAGATATTGATTTGCATGAAAATTTAATGGTAATTTGAGATTTTGCTACAGTATTTTTAAGTGGTAAATCAAGTCATTAGGGGGGCTGAGCCCCCCAGCCCCCCTGTAAATCCGCCACTGCCCAGCCCCTTTGTTTTGGATAAAATCCATGAATGCAAAGCAAGACTTTCTTCAAATTTCGTTCAACTGGATGATCATCTCGGGCGGCCTCATGTGTACGATGTGCTAGTCAATATTGACTACTGGTATGCTCTCGATCGTGCCTAGTCTCGCAACTTCGACTGCCGGGCGAAGTCCACTTCGCCTTGGTGATCTATGTACGTGGCTTCTAAATGGTTCCATTGGCATCTTTGTCAGGTCGTCGAGGCGCCATCCAAGAGTCCAAGAGCAAGTAGTGGTCTCTACAATGTGAGCAACTCAGCATATATAGTCAATCGTATCGTACGCCACCGTGAGTTCTATCTCGGGTACTACATACGCATCTCTGTGTCCTAACTCTCTCCGGCCTCCTCAATGGCGGCTTGGCAGATTAGTTTGACTTCTCTTACAGTGGGTTTCCACGAAATTACCAGGACCAAGCTGAAGAATAGCTACAAGTAGTAATTCACAGCAAGCTAAGCACAAAATGTCGACAACCAAACTCCTCGTGCTTGCATTGGCAGGCGTTGTGCTGTCACCTTGGCACGCAGGTCGCTGCAGCAGTGAGGATCACGGCCGCCGTGAGCTAGCCGACGGGTGCCAGGACTGCCAGCAGAGCGGCACGCTGCGGCCGACCAAGAGCCACTCGTGCGATGAATGCTGCAAGGTCGGGCGGGCCTACCCAACATACAAGTGCTCGCCGCCGGTCACGGGGAGCACCAGGGCCATCGATCATGACGCTCAACGACTTCGAGGAAGGTACGGTGGCGAAGGCGGCGACCCGTCAGAGTGTGACGGGAAGTTCCACAAGAACTCGGAGCCCATCGTGGCGCTGTCCACGGGCTGGTACGCCAACGGCAAGGGCTGCTGCAAGAACATACAGATCAACGCCAAGGGCAGGTCCGTGCTCGCCAAGGTTGTGGACGAGTGCGACTCCCTGCACGGCTGCGACAGCGAGCACGCCTACCAGCCACCGTGCCGTCCCAACATCGTCGACGCGTCCGAGGCAGTGTGGGACGCGCTGGGCATCACCGGGGACGATGTGGGTGAGTACCTATCACCTGGTCCGATGCTTGAGCGATCTGGGACTAGTAAATCGCAGTTCATGCGTGTGCTGTGCTGTGCTGTGTGCTAGTAGCATGTAATAAATAATTTCATGTGTAAATCGTAGTTCATGCGTGTCATGGATATATCATGGATGAATAGATAAAATAACCAAGATGTTAATCGCTTTCACTTTTAAGCTTATACTAGTAGTTTATATATGTCCATGCATTGCAAGAGGACGTATAACTTATTTTGTGGTTAGCTGGATTTGATTGTATCAATTACAATACGAAGCAACTAGTGCCCGGACGTCCGGCGCGAGCATGCGTCTGGACGCACTTCGGGCCATCCGATTGAGATAACAGGAGTCATCCAATCTCATCGAATAAAACAACACAAATAAGCGCACCTCTGATACGCTAGAACGAGCACGCCGCCCCACCCCCACCCCCCTCCCCCGTGTCTGAAACAAGCACGCCCCGGCGTCTACTCGCGGCGGCCCGTCCCCCACTGCGTCGTCGTGCCACGTTACGTCTCCATTCCCTCGCCGCTTCGCCATGCTATGTCGTATCGCCATCCCCCGCCGCGCCACCATCCCCTGTGTGCCCTGTTACCCTCCGCACCCCATTCCCACCGCACTCCATCACCCCGAACGTCTAGTGAGAATTTTTCCATCGGAAAGTCTGTTGCAACACGGAGCAATGCGAGATGCAATATCAGAAGTATTACTTGTTGCAACATCGGAACAAGGATACTGTAACATCAGAAAAAAAAAAGAACAACATCAGAACAAGGCTACTGCAACATCAGAATATAGCTATTGCGATGCGAGATGCAATATCAAAACAACAAAAAGAGACTAATGTAATAAAGAAAAATTACGTGTTGCAACATCCGAACAAGGCTACCGCAATGCGAGATACAACATCAGAACAAAAAAGACTAATGCAACAAAGAAATATTACTTGTTGCAACATCAGAACAAAGGCTACTGCAACATCAAATCCATTCAGCTGCAACATGAAAAGCGTTGCCTTCATAAAAAGTCAATGCGAGGAAGAAGGGGGCCGGCGAGGAAGAAGGGGCCGGCAGATGAGCGGCCAAGCCGCAGCTCGGCCACATGGCCACGCGCGCAGCCCGGCTCGGTGAAGAGCGCCAGGCCTAGGCAGAGGCGCGGGGCAGCGGCCAGTATGGTGGCTAGCCGCGCAGCCCAGCTCGGCGAGGAGCACTAGGCCTGGTTGGGGGCGCGGGGCAGTGGCCTATGGGGTAGGCGGGGGAGTGCGGGGCAGCGACCAGCAGGGGTCCTCTCGAGCATCTCGGCCTCGGAGCTCAGGGCAGTAGCGGAATCGTGCGGCCTCGGCGGTCATAGCATGAGCGGATAAGGGAGTGTTGGTCATCACGGGATGGGATAAGGGAGCGGAGGAGGTGGGATGGGGTTCAGGAGATGAGATAAGGAGTGGGGGGAGTCAAGTATTGGGGGCCGCGTCCGGGCGCGAGTTGCAGACAAACGTACTCGTAGAATCATTATTGATTACAATAAGCTAGATACGTTGTTGGATTTAACTGATTTGGTCCAACCTTTATTCCAGTTTCAAAATCAATTAAATCTCAAGATCTATAAAAAGTGTTACTGTGTTAGTAGTCTATGTCCAGAATATCCTAGACAAAACCAGGGCCAGGTATATGGACGGTACGACTTGACTACGGTCTGACACCGTAGTAAGAACTGGAATATGAAAGATGAAAAAGGAATTTGATTGCTCAACTCTTGCTAGAAAGTAGCCTAGGTGCTTATATAGAATGGTGGGTTAATGAACTGTTGATGACTGCTAATAAAAGTTGCTTATAAGGATGCACATTTAGTAGTGCTTCCTACAGTTGAAATAAACCTACAAACCAAATAGCCTTGCATAACCTTGGAGTCTTTTATTTTAATTATAAAGACAGCGCTAAAGCCTATGATTTTATTTAAAACAAATTTAGAGCCAAATTAACTACTCTAAAGGCCAACAAGCTCAACCATGCTGGTCGTTTAACTTATATCAATTCTGTGCTGGCTTCGATCCCTATTTATTATATGTCCACCATTTTGTTCTCCAAAAAGTTCATTTATAGGATTACTTCTATTATTTGAAATTTTTGGTGGGCTGGAGTTCGTGAAGACAATGCATCCACCTCTTTCCACTTCAGATCATGGAAGGAAATTTGCAGGCCCAAAAAAAGGAGGATTAGGAGTGAGAGATCTGTCAACAGTCAACCGCAGCCTCATCCTACATGCGGCTTGTAATATTGCAACAGGTAAGAATTCCTTCCTTGCAGTCATCCTCAAATCCAAATATTTTCCAACAACGAGCTTTTGGCTAGCTAGTAATAATTCTACCAAATCTGCTTTCTGGTCTTCTATCATGCAAGTTAAAGATATCTTGATCAATAATTGCACCATTCAAGTCCAAAAAGGAAATTCTAGCATTTGGTCCAGTCCCTGGTGCTCTGTTTGGAAACAAATTCATGGCCACATCAATCTCCCTCTGACTGTTTGGAATCTTCCCCAAGATATTTCTGATTTATGGATTCCAGGGCTGTCCATTGGAACACTGAGCTTATTAATCAGATTTTTGATACTAATGCTGCCTCGGCTACCAATAATGTCATTGTTGTACCCTCTGACAATAATGATGCAGTGAAATGGAAACCATCTCCCAAAGGTAACTGCTCGGCAAAAGAAGCTTTCAAGCTTCTGAATTCTGAAATGCAGGTTCAACTACCAACTAATGGAGCAAGAAGTGTTGCCAACAATGCAATGGATATACTGTCAAGAGTGTGGAGTCACAGGCTGATTCCACCGAACATCAAAACTTTTGCCTGGAGATTGATCAGATGGACAATTGCAACAGGTGCAAGGGCTGGGAGCCTGTCTTCTAAGATTAATAAGAACTATGACAACTGTAACCTTATTGAAAATGATTCGCACTTGTTCTTTCACTGCACATTTGCAAGGGTCGTATGGTTTTCTGCCAAAACCCCCATAAGTTCCTCTATGTTGCCGTTTGAACAGGATGGAGTACAGGAAGCTTTGACGACAATAATCAGCAGCAATACTTCGGATGCCGCTCTACAAAGAATTATGACCACCCTCTGGTATATCTGGAAGGCTAGAAACGATGTCCGTTTCCACCGGAAAAAATGGTCTGTTTTGCAGGTACATCATGCGGTTCAGGCAGACATCGAGGTGGCTTCGTCATTCATCAGGAATTGTGAAATCACAAGGAATGCAGAGTTTGGCCAAAATGCAAGCAACCGAACCCCCCAATCAGGTACAAAGCACTACTCTTGCAGGAACACTAGATGGAGGAGTCCATTTTCTGGACATTCGGCGACATGAAGAGTTTAGGCTGGGACTGCCCAGCAACCGCGCCACATGCAGGCTCCCCATCATGCTCAATGGGGCAAAGTGCTATACTGATGCCTCCTTATCTCCAGATACTGAAGTTGAAAATCCAAGAAAAGCTGGGTTAGGGATCTTCATCCTTGACCCAGTACATCAACAAAAATTCTTCATTACAGCGCAGATCAAGCGGAGCAGTTCTGTACTCATGGTTGAGGCTGCGGCTCTTGCCTTAGCTGCAGCAATCATCAACCTGCTGAACATACATGAAGTCTCCTTCCTCACAGATAATCAAACTTTGGTCAACTTTTTTAATGGAGGGAATCTTGATTCTCCTCCACACTGCGAAATAAAGCCTTTCACTCAAAGGTTTCTCAGTGAGGTATTCAACAGATCAATCTAAGTTCTGAAGGTTGCGAGAAATCTAAATACTACAGCTCACCTCTTAGCGACCCAAGCTTTTAGGACTTGGGAAGAAGAACGCAACATTTTCTCCACGTCCTGTACCAATATGAATCATGGAAGCAGCTGCCCAATGATCTTGGCACTGCAATCTGTACTGATAAACTTTTGTACACCTCTTGCAACTAGTTGCTGCTAATAATAAAAGTTGCTTTGTTGTTAAAAAAAAACCGCCTTGCTTGCTTTGCCCATGGCCAAGGATCAAACTTTGGCGTAGGCGCTTGGCTGCTTCTGGCATAGATCCAAACACGTGGGCTGATGGAGAGTAGGAGTACATCAGGAGCAAGAGACCGTGGCACGGGTGATGATGGCACCAGAGTTCTTGGCCTTCGCGTGGGAAGCTTCTTCTCAGTGCGATGTTGTGAAGTGGTCTTTTTTTCCATTGGTTGAGTTTTTTTTCCCCCTATGCTGCACCATGTAGAAAAACTACTACCGATCACAAGTGTATAGCAAAATAGTTCAAGAAGCTAAAATGGACCCTTTTTTCCCGTGTGGTTTTGACTTTTGAGTGTGTCAGCTTTTTTTTTTGAGCAATTGAGTGTGTCAGCTAGTCGGCTATGGTTGACTGAAAAGGAACAACAACCGGAGGCATTTTGAGCCCAGTCTACAAGCCCACGAATTAAGTCAAGAAAGATACAAGCCCGCGAATTCCCTCTGTAACATTTGGGCCATTTTCAATTCGGCCCATCATTTAGCGCATTTGCATCTGAGACTAGACCAGTGGATCGTCGCTTTCGGGCTCTTTCTGATTCCAGCCTTGCGCTGATAAATATCTGCTGCCATGCAAGCAGCTGCGTCCATCTATCTCCCCGTCTATCGTGCTTTTACGGTACCCAAGGCCCAAGGCCCATGCTTTGGTCGTACCATACTTCACTAGTGTGATAGTGTCAGAGCTATCTATCGTGCGTGATAAATAATTGTACCTGCACCTGATAATCCAGTAGTACATAAATTATTGCGCCCGAGAAGCCAACGAAAGCACATCCATTGGCACTCCGATGCTGCCTCCGTTTTTAATCACTTGACGATCCAGACATGCGCCATCGCTTTTGGCTTTGGAGGATGCCAGCGAGATGCTTGTTCCATTGGAGGACCACTCCTGATGCCTTGCCCACTCGAGTGCGCCAGAGTCTTTTGTTATCGGCATAAACTCAGCCTGATGCTGAAATGGTGGTGATCTTGTTTAACACGGATTATCAAAACTTGTTAAATCAAAATTTCCACGGCAGAATATTGCCCGCCAGTGTGGATGCCCAAGGATACATATTCGGCTAACTTTTTGCGTCAAAACTACCCAGGCCTCGTTTAGTTCCCCTCAAAATCCTAAGTTTTTTCACTCTCTCTGTCATATCAATTTTTAGCCGCTTGCATGGAATATTAAATATAGATAAAAAAATAATTAATTATACAGTTTAGTTGGAAATCACGAGATGGATCTTTTGATTCTAGTTGATCCATAATTAAATAATATTTATCAAATAAGACGAAAGTAGTACTATTTATCAGGTTAAAATTTTTTTCAATCTAAACATGGCAACGGCAGGTCTCCTCACTTTCTCAGTTCTCGGCACTGCGGCACCAACCCCTTTTAGATGACACCAAAATTCCAAGTTTTTTTACTAAAAACATCACATTAATTTTTAACTGCTTACATAGAGTATTAAATATAGATAAAAAATAACTAATTACACAGTTTAGTTGTAAATTACGAGATAAATCTTTTAAGCCTAGTTGGTCCACGATTGAATAATATTTATCAAATAAGACAAAAGTGATACTATTTATCGGATTAAAATTTTTTCACAATCTAAACAAGGCCAACTACTCCAGCGTGCCCTGTAGACCTATCCTGCGTGCCCTACTCCTAGGTTGCTACAACCGTGCTAGTGCTACCCCTCGGCCTCGTTTAGTTGGCTCGATTTGAGCAGCGCAAAATCTGCACAGTAACATATTCTGCACTGTAGCATTTCGTTTATATTTATGATTTTTTTGTCCAAATATTGATTAATTAGACTCAAAAGATTCGTCAAACAAAGTACAACTAAACTGTATAATTAGTTTTTAATTTCATCTATATTTAGTACTCCATGCATGTGCCGACATTTTAATATGATGAGAAATCTTTTTTTATAGTAAAATTTGGAAGAAAATTTGACATCTAAACATAACCCTAGTTCCTCCTTTCTCAATTCTCATGGCCTGGCCCAAGGATTTTAGTTAAAAGAAAAACATAGGAATTTTGGCTCGTCAGTGGGCGCAGTCGTCACCATAACAACTTCCATCCCATGTGAAAACTGGAATGCCTGAGCTCATTTCAGAATTCAAACCGCTTTGCCGATCTTGCTTCCCATTCCCATCTCCGTGACTGCATTGTCATTTTGTCGCGTGGGCGCATGTGCAAGTGGCGATGGCTCCCGTCCGGGTTTGCCCGCTCATCCTGAGGCCTCGTTTAGATGGAAAAAAGACCTAAATTTTTTTTTGGACGATACCCGTGATCGGATCTTCGGACGCATGTATAAAACATAAAAAAAACTAATTATACAGTTTATCTATAAATATCGAGATAAATCTTTTGAACATAGATAATCCATGGTTAAACAAATTTTATCAAATAACAACAAAAAAAAAATACTACAAGAATCTTTTCCCAAAACTTTTCGCAACTAAACGGGCCTGGGGACTAGTGGCTTTTTGTTTGTTCCTGACAAACGCTTTACGTATGTGTACAAGTTCTCTTCTTTCGGTGGGCAAGAGGGCAAAACATGGGGTGTTTAGATCCTTTAAACTTTCCTTCACATCGAATTTTAGAGGCATGCATAAAACATTAAATATAGATAAAAAATAAATAATTACACAGTTTAATGATAAATCATGAGACTAAACTTTCAAACCTAATTAGTCTATGATCAGATACTAATTATCAAATACAGATGAAAAAGTTACTGTGCTTCTAAAAATTTTAGAAATTTTAGAGAACAACTAAACACAGCCATGCTACAACTAGCACTCCTATATCTGTGTCACTGTAGGTTCTAAATCTAGTTCTACATGAGTATCAGCATCGAACGAACAATATTTTTCTCCCTCAACAGTTCAGCCTAAGCCAATTTCAGCGCCGTTTTTTCTTTTCACTAATATATGCTCTTCTTCGAGCGTTGAGACTTTGGAGCAGAGGGGCAATCACCTAGCAAACATTTTCCTACCTTCCTCCAATAGTAGTTCAATTCAGTAACTGTACACACGCCTAGGCCCAGCTTTACCCCTGAACCCGATTGCTGCTCAGCTGAAAGAAACCTTCGTAGCGGTACCATGAAGAAAAAACTTGGAGGATGAACCACACAAGGAACTGTGAAGCACAAGCAAAAAAAAAAAACAAGGTCTTGGTAATCTTGGGATTACTATGACCAGCTTAGGACGTAACAAACTCTACTTCTGCTTAATGAAAAACGTGCCAAGCCTCGATCGAGAAAAAAGCACAAGCAAGAAATAAGTCGAGAAAGGAAGCACCAAGACGGCAAAAGACACATGTGTTTCTCCCTGCAAATCATGGTGTCACCGCATCGCCGAAGCAGTGCAGAAAATGCTTTCCCAATCACCGGAAGCCGGGCATCTCCTAGCACTAGCTGCGCATCAATGCAAGAATCGCAGAACGCGAGGCCACACCACACCACCCTACCATCTCTCTTCCATTACACACCCCTCTTTATCAAAAAGCGAAACCACAGGAGAGCAGCCCGCAGCGGCATCCGGAGCAAGAAACCCAGTTGGCAGAGCAGATCGGGCACCGATTCACCGTAGCGCGTTGTTGTCGCTGGGGACAAGGATGACGAGGTCGGCAGCGGCGGGGACCGGGGCGGGCGCGGCGCGGCCGTCGTCGAAGTTGAGCGCGTAGCTGAGCGCGTCGTAGTGGAAGCTGAAACTCCGGCCGCGCCTGGCCCGCTCCGACCGCAGGCGCCGCAGAACCGCGCGCAGGCGCCAGTAGAGGCCCCGGACCAGCCGGCTGCTGCATCCCCGCCCGCTTGCCACCGCCACCACCCCCGCCTCCACCGCCGCCACCACGGCCGCCATCCCCCGGGCTCCGGCTCTGCCCCCCTCCTTCGCGCACGCTCTCGCCTAGAATCTAGTACTTCTCCACTCTGCTGCTTTGTAACACTACGACTGTGCAGTGGTCAGTGGTTGGCCGGCGCATGGGACTTCGGGGAAGGAGGAGATGGCGAAGCGGGGAAAGGCGGAAAAGCGTGTTGCTGCTATTATAGGAGCAACACTAACGCCGTCTCTCTGCGCTGCCATTTCCGCTTCGGCGCATCTTGGCTCCGCCCGACTGCGAGACGCAGAGACGGCTATAGTTACCTTAACGGACACTTTGCGCTCGTACGCTCGTATCCGTCTTCCGTGAGACAGAAGGCAGTGCGGCTCCAGGAGTATACCATTGCACACCTTAGCCTAGATCCAAAAATTTAAACTAAATTTCACACCAATTCGATATCATTCGAATAAGATCTAAGCTAGACACAGGTAGACATGGACTTAAAGTATAGCATGTATTCTCATTTCTCCCTCCCTTCAAAAAAAAAATATTGGACTTCCAACGTTCAAAACTCGTCCACGGTAGAAGTACTTGTAGGCCATGGAGGATGGACCACCTAACACTAGAAAAAAAAACATGCAATTCTAGATGTTCTCTATTGAAGTATCTGAAGTTTGACCAGATTTTTAATAAAAATATTAATATTAACAGTAGAAAGGAATTTCTCTATAAATATATCTAATAACAAATCTAATTATTTATTTGATATCATAAATATTTATATTTTTTATCTATAGTTGGTCAAACTTAATATCCTTTAACTAGACACTATTTTGCAATTGCATTCTTTTGCGAACAAAGTGAGTGCATTATTTTTGCTATGCATCTAGAAAAAGTTTTAGCTAATACTGATATTCAAATTTTTATCTTCAATTGAGAATTCAATTAAAGAAAATGGTGCAATTTGATTTTGGATACATCTATTTTAGATGTATAGTTGAATCAAGTATGGATACATATTAAGGGCACATTTGAGAGAGCTTGTCCACGCTGCTCTGCTATCGGAGTCGGACCTCCCCGGGCGAAGCCATTTTTTCGTGGCCCTGGCTCTCTTATTTGACGATCAGAAGCACTTCTTCACGTGGAGGCATTTGGAGCGGCTTCGCCTGCTCCATTGCCAAAGCTGGTGGAGAAACCCTGCGGAGGAACCACATCAAACGGACCTTATGATTCAAGTTTTAGTGGATATTGAATAGTTGGAATTCTCCGCTATTCATTTCTTTCGAAAACAAGTTCCATTGTTCATTTTCAAACCCCCCGTTGGACCAGAATGAGGAGCCGGTTTTCCACGCAAGCCGCATGGACAATTGGACATGAACGCATGGGTAGAGGTAGGGCCGGGGGACTGGCGGGTTGGACGTGGGAGTGGGACAAGAGGGGGATGGACAGCAGCAAAGCTGGCCTGTGGGTCACGTGGGTGGACGGACCATCGTCAGTCCGCCGGGACACTGGCCGGCCGCTGGCCGGTGTGGATTGGCGAGAATTTTTTGCGGGATTCCCATGTGCGGCTTGGATTCCCGGGCCACAGCGCTCCCTCCAGGCTCCAGCCCCGGTGCAGTGGACAGTGGACTATCGTCTCCTCGGTCTCGTGCCCCCCTCGTCGCCATACGGCGTGCTACTCCTTCCTACTCCTACCACGGAAAGGGTTTTACCGGTACGGCGGTACCAGGCCGGCGGCCCGAGGGTGAACACTGTGAAGTTTTTCTCTTGGGAGCGGAACCGCACGACAGTGTCCGGACCACTTTCTCCGTTAACCTGCCTGTGCGCCCTGCCGTCCTCGCCTGCGCCTGCGATGCGAATTGATTGATGATAGCTGGCACGAAAGAACAGTTAACGAATTGAAGGATCAGCAGCGAAATAGTAAACGGAATTGCCAATTGTGTCCTCGGCTGTGTTCAGTTTACTGAAAAAGGTAAAAAAAAAAAAAGTACTGTAGTATGTTTTGGCTTTATTTGACAAATAATATCCAACTATTGACTAATTAGGTTCAAAACGTTCGTCTCGTAAAGTACAGCCAAGCTATACAATTAATTTTTGATTTCATCTACATTTAGTACTCCATACATGTATCGCAAATTTGATGTGACGGAGAATTTTTTTTACATAGTATTTTTTTTAGAACTAAACACAGCCCTCGGGTCACGGCAGCACAGCAGCTCCTACGCCCTGCAATCAGGGATGCCTGCGCTCACGAGTCACGGGCGCACCAGTTGTTGCGGTGAGGCGGTGACGGTGAGGTTTCAACGCCCGATCAGACGGTCCTTTGCAGTGAATTGCCCGTCAGCATTAATGTGGCCCTGGTCTGGTCATGTTTCAACTTGTTTCGCCTCATTTCAGTTTATTCTCTCTTACATAGCACTATTGAATCAGTCGAAATCAGCCGGCTTTTCCACCAGCCGAACCAGCCCTAACATGATGGCACTAGCAGAGCAGCTACTGCTCAGTTCATTTGTCGTTTCCACTTAATCTGGCGCGCTGACATCAGGCACTGACGGGCAATTCATTCGATAAAATGCTGCTTAACGGGCGGCAGATTGAAAGCATGCACCCTGTTTGTTTCGCTGGTTTATTGTGCTAAAAGTACTGTTTACTGATTTGTTGTGAGAGAAAAACACTACTAGATGGCTGCTGATTCTGTAAGTCCAAACGAACAGGGTGATGATCCACCGATCTTTTTTTTTCTCTCCTTTTTCTTTTTGACACATGCTGTTACTGCCATGGCTCGTGAGTCGTGTGACTCCAACTCCAAGGTGCATTTGCTAGCTGGTGCTGCGGGATGGCAATCGGATTGAGACGTCGTCTGTCGTGGACTCGTGGTCCAGGCACAACAGCTTCCCTGACTTGTCCAGTTGAGAGCACGGGCGGAGCTACGTGGAGGCGAACCTGGGCGGTTGCCCCCCTTGCTCTCTGCCATCACTAGTACATCAGCTTGCTTTTTGTAGTTTGTGCATAGAGTGCATGCATGTTTGCTCTCAGCTGAAGACCACCAATGCATAGTCAGGATGTCATCAGTCATCAGCAGTGCACGAGAGGTCACATGCTTGCTGGCTTGTGGCTGTGGCTGCACTCGCTGCTTATTTTATTCATATACATGTTCACGATTGCCCCCCCTCATTTTAGCCCAAGCTCCGCCACTGGTTGAGAGGTTGATGTTTCAGTAATGTCAACTCCAGCAGAAACCAGTCTGACCTCTACTTATGGGCTTATGGCCGAACATTGTCCACCGGTTCATCACATATCCACGGTGCGCTCCGTAACGCTGCAATTTCAAGAATCAAGGACGTGAACCAAACACGCCCTAAGACTATACAAGGGCCAAGCAAGAAATTTCAGTTTACCCCATAGCTCTTGTCACATACGGAGAATATAACACAAATACTCTACAATGATACTCAGAAATCAGTCGGAAGATCTGCCCTTATCAACGAGATAAGAGCTAGTTGAACACAAAAAGGCAGCAAAGGATTCCTGAACGCTCTTCGCTAGTCAATCCTTCATGTGGGTGCGGCCGTTGCAATCAGCTAAAGCGAGCATTTTTTATTGTGGCTACGATTCGAGGCGAGAATAATGTTGTTCACTCCCCGTTGAAGGCAAGAAGATTCCGATATTCTACGGCCAAGACCCAAGAGTACGACTGTTTCACATGCCAAGTCATTTGCACGTTCGCTGCTTCTGGTTTTATACACTAGTATATGTCTCGAGGCCACTCCAAGGTCTCAAGTTTGCGTGGGCGTGTCTCGCCTCCATTTCAATGGCCCTGTTCGGCAGGTTATTTTTGTGGCTTATAAACCGGCTGTGGCTGTTTTGCTGTGAGAGAAAAACACTGTTCTACGGTTGATAAGCCGTACTGATAAGCTCAGCCAAACAAGAAAAAGTGTTCCAGCCAACCTTTCTTCTGAAATGCTGCTGATCTGATGATGTCCATGTCCTGGTGGGTCCGAAACTTTTGGTTGTGGAAGGCAGAATACTGTCCTGCTGTCCATGTCCTCCCTCTCCCCAGGGGATTAACGGCCTGTTCGTTTCGCTGGTTTATTGTTGCTGAAAGTACTATTCACTAATTTGTTGTGAGAGAAAAACACTGCTGGATGACTGCTGATTTCGCTGAATAGCTCAAACAAACAAGGTGTAAGTTTAGCGGTGTCAATCAAGAAAAGAAAAGAAATAGTATCAGCATCGAAAAAGGACTATTACTATTGTCTACTCCCTCCGTCCGGTAATATTTGCATCTATCCGATTCAAATTTTTTCCGAGAATGATCGGTCGAGAATCGAGATAGCTGGACGTCTGACAGAGTCTGGCAGCCAGCACAGCTGTACTCCGTAGAGCTAACAGAATAAAATAAAAACAGGAAGCAGACCATTCCAGTACCCATTCATCGATTTATATTACTAAAAAAAGAAAACGACGCTCAGCTTGCCTCCGTCTCTCGGGAACCTTCCCTCCGTCTCTCGATGGTCCCCGTCGCGGCCACAATTGTTCCTCTTCCCCGTCTACACGCACAGCGGCCAAGCCCGTTCCATCCTTTCCCTTCTCTTCCAGAGACACTTCCCAGTGCGTGCATAACAGGAACCAAAGCAGCATCGCTCTCGTGAAGCCAGGCTCGGCCGGCAGTTGGCACGCGGGCTCAGCTCCTGCCGGTGGGAGCCCCGGCCCCGGCCGCCACAGGCAAGACCATCTCGTCCCCCCGCGCCGCGGGAATAGGGGCTTGGCGTGGACACGGACGCCGGCGCTGGCGAGGCTTGACTGGCGGTCGACGCGCGGGCTCGGCTCCGGTCGGCAGGAGCCACAGCAACGCCGCGGGTGCATGGACGATGGTGCGGTGGAGACGACTGGAGCGCGCTCGAGGCGGCCGCGACCAAGGAGCACGCCATGGTGCCCTCGACGACGGGGTGCCTACTCTCTACCTCCGGCCCTCCCCGGGCCTCTGACTCGGTGGCGGCCGCGGCCTTGGATCCCAGCGGCATGTTTGTTTTGGTTTTTTTCTTGGCGAGCAACAATGGAGCTGAGACCCTGAGAGGACGTCCATACTTTACAGGGGCAGAAATGTCATTTTACACCTGCCTTGGTTTGCGTGCCCAAACCTAAAAGTGCAAATATTTTTGGACGGAGGGAGTAGCAGTAGTATTAGTGTTGGCGAGCCGCTTCGTGATCCAGCAGGAGCACGAAGGTGCACAAGATAGAGGGCGGCGATCGTGTAGAACCGCCGCTCGTTTAGTTCTAGAAATACTACAGCATTTTGTTTGTATTTGTTAATTATTACTTAAATATTGACTAATTAAGTTCAAAAGATTTATCTCGCAAAGTACAAGTAAACTATATAATTAGTTATTTTTTATCTATATTTAATACTCTATATATGTGTCAAAAATTTGATGTGATGGTGATGTTATTAGAAATTTTTGTACTTTTTGTATTTTTGAGGGAACTAAACAAAGTCAGGCAATTGATTGATGGAGGAGGAAGGACGTGCACTGCTGGCTGTCAGATGAGCAGATGGAAAATGGAGTAAGGCCCAGTTGCGAAAATTTTTGGAGAAAAAATTCTGTAGCATTTTTTGTTATTATTTGACAAAATTTGTCTAATCATGGATTAATTAGGTTTAAAAGATTGGTCTCGACTTTTACAGACAGACTGTGGAATTAGTTATTTTTTACCTACATTTAATACTCTATGCCTGCGTCAAAAAAATCGATATAATGAGTACTGTGCAAAATATTTTGGGTGTTTTTCCCCATCTAAACAAGCCTACGACGACGACGCCCGGTGTACGGGTTGATGGAGGGGAGGTTTAGGTTCTGACTCCCCATGGCCCATGGCCCATGGCCCATGGGGCCCGGCTCGTGCGCCTCGGCAAGAGCAAAGAAGCTCCGCTTTTCAGGTCCGGCCGGCGTGGGAGTGGGACCATGGGTGCCTGTGACACTGTGTGCTGCGCTGTGTGGGCGCGCCCCACGCCTGCGAGGCGACGGCCGGCCACTTGGGCGTGCCGGGAAGCGGCCCCCGGCGGATGGATCGCTGGCTCCACCGCCCAAATCCAGTCCAGATCTGGCGCGCCCTTCCACTAACCCGCTTCCCAACGCCCAAACATGCCTCCACCGTTACGGTAGAGAGTCTGATCCACGGCTGCCGTCAGGAGCAGTTGCGATCGTGGATCCACGACATTCAGGGTTTTTTTTTTACAACACACGACATCAGGGGTTGTTTAGTTGGCGAAAAAGTTTGGGTTCGGTTACTGTAACACTTTTTGTTTTATTTGGTAATTTGTGTCCAATCATAGACTAATTAGGCTCAAAAGATTTGTCTCGTGATTTACAACTAAACTGTAAACTGTGTAATTAGTTTTTTCTTTCGTCTACATTTTAGTACTCCATACATGTACCGCAAGATTCAATGTGACGGATACTGTGCAAACTTTTTTGGTTGCATGGGCAACTAAACAGGCCCTCAGGTTGGCGGATCGACAGCTTTTGCCTGTGATACCAGCTGGTGAGTTGGAGCTCGGCGGCAGCCGTCCATGTTCCGGCCTTGGGCAATCTCAGGCGGTCCGCACTCGCTGTCCTCTGTATTCATTTAGAAATATTTCAGTCTGGTTATCAAAATTATCTCCTTTATACTGCTTTCTCCTGCACTCGTCCCTACTCTATATCCTCCTTTATCCATTGTAGGATCCACCTGTCAGCTTTTTTTATTAAAAACCCACCGCCGCCTCCCTCCCTCTCATTCTCTCTCTTTCTCCCACCCCTCCGCTCTCCTCCCCACCTCGCCTCTCTCCGCCGCCTCCACGGCCGGGCGGACCAGCGCGCGGCGGGCCTCGGCGGCTGGACCAGTGGCGGGCGAGCGAGCGCGGCTCCGGTGCGGGGTGACCTCCGGGCGGCCGCGGTGCGGGGTGACCTCTGGGCGGACGCGGCAACGATCTCCCACTCTGAGCACGAGCGCCTCCGGGCGAGCGCGGGCGGATCCCGACGGCGGGGCTCATCGGCGCGGGGACGGCCGCCTCCTCCGGCTCCGGGCGCGAGGCGAGGGCGACGATGCAGCTCCTCCACCGCCGCCGCGCGGCGCGGCTCCTCCTCCGCCGGCGATCCCCTTCTCTCTCCCCCTTCCTGCTCATGGCGCGGACGAACGGGCGCGCGGGCCCCATGCCACGCTGGCCGATAGCGGACGTCCGGGAAGCGCGCTATTCCTAGCGGACGCGAGCTCGTCCGCTTGGGTAGCGGACGCTTTCCAGTACCGCGCTGCGGTACTTCGGTCCGCTATCCGGTCCTCCAGGACGAGGATAACTTATCCGGTGCGGACAGCCTAAACCGGTAAACCCATCCCCTCGTTATACGACGGAAACAGGATCAGGAAAAAGAAACTGATGGGCAGGTAAAGAAGGGGAATAGCAAAGGTTAGCGTACGTGACAGCGATGTGCCGAGCGGGCAAATGTGGTCCGGTCGCTCCGTGCCACGGCCCACGATAGTACATCCGAGTTAACCAATCGACCGTCCTGAAATTCCGCACCAGCTAGCTTGTACCGTTGTACGTAGGGCGCGTTGCGTAACCAGATTACCAGCCCGTGATTTGGACCATTTTTCTACAGTACTACATGTAGAGTACTGTTCTCTCCTTGGGCGCCTTCACACTACGAGCCTGTTTAGTTGGTGAAAAGGCCCAAAAAAGTTTGCACAATAACTGTCACATCGAATCTGTGGACGTATGCATGAAACATTAAATATAGGTAAAAAAATAACTAATTGCACAATTTGTCTGTAAATATCGAGACGAATCTTTTGAGCCTAGTTAGTCCATGATTGAATAAATTTTACTAAATAACAGCAAAAAGTGCTAAAGGAATTTTACCTAAACTTTTTCACAATCTAAACAGGCCCTTCCTGTAGTGTACAACTGCTCGTGATCGTGTATTCGTGTGTCGGACTCTCGGTTACTCGTTCCCGTCGGTCGGCTCCAGTTTCCCACCATCCAGTTTTGGGCAGTGAGAGCCAGCGAGAGCACGGCACTAATTTGGGATGGTCCGCATATCAGCTCTCTTCAGGCCTGCCCATATGCCCTCCTCCAATGTGAAGTAAATTGGGCCCAATAACATTGAGGATGAATTCCAGTTCCAGGCCTCCAGCATGCATGACGAATGTTTGTTTCTCGTACTCCTCTGCGTTGCGTTGTGGACATTGTAAATCATTTCTCTCTATAATAACAAAAAAAAACATTGCAATTTTTTATTAGCATTGACAGCTAGGCCTGTATAAATGTGAAAGAAACAAGGGTGTTTGTCCAAGAAAGGAACGAGTGATCTGTCCAACAAAATGGCCCTGTTCGGCAGGCTGTTTTTTGGCTTATAAGTCGGCTGTGGCTGTTTTGCTGTGAGAGAAAAAAACACTGTTCCACGGCTGATAAACCGTGCTGATAAGCTCAGCCGAACAGGGGGAATGTTCAGCTCCAAGGAACAGTTGTCGCATGTTGTGATTCTTCATAGAACATGGCATGTGGACGGTTACTAGGGAACATCTATGTGCACCAAAATTTCGACGGATCCAAAGCTTGAGGAGGAGGAATACATGTTGGAACTTGGAAGCATGGTTCTGGATTATAAGAACCAGCATCAGCAGTTCGGCAGAATGGTTCTTCACGCAAGATATGGCCATGGGACATAGTACTGCACTTCCATCAGTCGTCACATAGTTGAGCGAGCCTCCGGCGTGCTGGCCTGCGCGCTTGCTGCCTCGCACAAACCAGCAGCAGGCGGCATGCGTGTTTAGCCACCGGGAGTAGTCGTACAGGCGGACGCGGACGGCGGACCGCGGATCAGATGTCCAACCAACGACGGCATGCCGGCTGTGACCACCAGGAGTATTCGGGCAGGCACCTGATGCACGAACCAGACCGCCATACTCCGGAGAGGTAACCAGCATTTCATTTGATTCACTCATCTTCCCTCTATGACTCCTACTTCAAGGGCGAGCTTTCGACTGCAGACGTTGAGGTCCTCGACGAGCTGTTCCAAACTTGTAGAGGGTTGCGCATGTAGTTGGTTGATCCCAGTGAATATCCAAGGTTGTCATTTTCAAAATGTAGCCCCATCGTGGTGTCGGTCGGGCCGGGAACGGCTGCTCTTGTATTTTATTTGAACTTCTATGTTGTATTTTACAACTCTTCTTCTTAATGCAATGATACGCAGCTCTCCTGCGTATTCGAGAAAAAAAAATCTTCCCTCTATATCGCCACTTATCACCTACGTAATGACAATTGACAAGCTAGCGTGGACGCTGGCAGGAGGGACTGGGCCAAGCTTCCACGGGACCTCGCGGCGGAGATCGCCGGCTGCCTCCTCGGCATCGACCTGACTGAGTACATCCGCTTCCGCGCGGTGTGCAAGCCATGGCGGCGGTCCACAAACGACCCGCGCCTCCTCAACAGCCGCTTCTTCCCTCGCAACTGGGTCATGCTCTCCAACTACGGCGAGGACACGCGCCGCCGTCTGCTCAACGTCGCCACGGGCGCCTTGATCGTCGACGACTTCCCGTAGCTCTGTGGGCACCACCCATTGGGATGCGCCGAGGGTATCCTCGTCCTCTTAAACACGGCGACATCCGGCATCCGCCTCTTCAACCCGCTCACGCGCGCGGTCACCGACCTCCCAGGCTTCTCCTCCTGGTCCCCCGCCTCGTTGAACGCGCTCATGGCCGCGACGGACGGCACAGTATTGTCCTACAGTGGTTTCGGCGTCATCGACGACGGTGGCACCGCGGCCTCCCCGCCGACGGTGGTGCTTTTTCTGTCTGCTCAATTGAAGGTCCCGCTACTCGCCTTCATCAGGCCCGGGGAATCACACTGGGCTCTCGCCGACACGAGCGAGCTGACTTGCAGAGCGTACCAGGTGTCCGTGCTCTCGCTGCACGGCCGCTTCTACCTGTCGACGTCCACGGGAGACGTGCTGACCGTGGAGCTCCACCCGGAGCCCCGGCTGGTGCACGTGGTTAGGAAGACAGCACCCCCCGCGACCGCCATGGTTCCGGGCATCTGCTCCTTCTATCTTGCCCCGTCCGGCAACGACGACGGCGCCGGGATGCTCATGATCAAGGTCCACACCAGCGGAGAAAACGAAGACCATGGTGAACAAGTTGAGGTGTTCGAGGTGGACGTCGACGGACGCAGGCTCATTCCTAAGAGAACCGTGGGTGCTGACCGTGCTCTGTTCGTTGGGTCAGTTCGGCCGCTGTCCATCTCCACCAAGTTGTTTCCCTCCATCGCTGCAAGCGCCAATGCGGTGTACTTCTGCCATGGACAAGGATCTAGGAGGAATCTGTTTCACGTCTTCCACATCGATAATGGGCGGGCTGAACCGGCGCTGGAATTGGAGTTCTTTGAGCAGATGCAAGTGCGAGAAGGGCCTTTCTTCGGCCCATTCAACCTCGACGTTTATCTAGCTTGCTGCGTGGATGTGGCTGTCGGAGCCTTTGGGATCTGAGTGGACATCAGGTTGCGTTTATCTATTTTGAATCCGCTATATAGCGCTTATAGTGCTAGCACTCTGGACATAGCACTTTTTTTTCGCTGCCGTGTCTGAGCACGTATTTCATAAATAAAGGAAGCAGAAAAACATTACAAGTCAGGCAGCAGTAACCAGACGGTTACCGCGACGAACGCCCAAACAACGAAAAAAAAAAGATGAATAGCAGTATAGCACGAGAGCTTAAATTACATAAAGAAAGTCAACCAAATGTGATAGCATGATGAGGCAAATTGCCTACATGTCGTCGTGCTCCAGCCTATCGACCAGTACTACATCCTCAAGTCCGCTCAAGCCGGAACCGCGTCCGAATCGCCTTGCGCTTGGACACGGACATCGGTGCCCCAAACACGGCCTGGTATTCATCAAAGACATTTGCATCTGAGGCCATCGGCTGAGAAGACTGGCGCTGCAGACCCCATTTCATCATCATAACATTTTGTGCATGGACAACTGGCGCTTCTTCGCGACACGCTGTCGGGGCAGCTCAAAGAGGACGGGGACTAGATGGGCACGCAACAAATCTTGGCAAGGAGGTCAGCCAAACGACGGTCCACCGCGAACTCTGGCTCCCAGCATGCTACACCCATCCGTTCAGCGCATCCCTGCAAAGCGATAGCTGGTGAATCCGGTTTTGACATCACGCCCCACTTACAGGACATGGGGTCCCACGAGATGCCAAGCAACTGTGTCCTGGTCAGGACCATGGCCTCAAGATCTTGTGCCGGAGCGATCGTCGTCGAGGCGCACGCATTGCTGCAAAGGCCCCTGCTGCCCTTGACGGACGGACGAGAACGGTGGCACGTGACGACCTGGCCCTCTCGGACTTCAAATCCCACCAACGTCCATGTGATGGACCCCACCGTGATGAAAAGTGTGAGGACTGAACGACTGGCCCCACCCTGGCCCTAGCGACAGCCCGGCCTCCCCTCCCCGCCGTCGGCTCCTTCGGGTAGGGGAATGACAGGAGCGGAAGGGTGGCCTTCCGGCTCCGGAGACAGAGTGCGGCCCCTGGCTGTGGCAACGATCGGCGGTGCCAGCCTAAAAACACGACATGGCTGCCTGAAGCGGGTCTGCTATCCGTTGCCAGCGTCCGTTACATCGAAGCCACTGGAGGCAGCCGTGCGCTGTCGCATGCAGTCACACGCGATGTGTCGGAAGTCGCGGCAGCGCAGACAGAGGTGCCACGCGGTGGGAGGAAGAGAGATAGTTGAGGCACTTGTCGTGCAAGCCCAATACCATTGACATGAATTCCAGTTCGAGGCTTCTACCATGCTTGACCAATGTTTCTCGTAGTCCTCCTCTGCGTTGTGGACATTGTAAATTCTCTCTCTATATATAATAATGTTCCCTCCTTCCCCAAAAGAATGTAAATCTCGCTTTACGAGAATCAAAGAATCTTATGTTTGACTAAGTTTATAAAGATATTGGCCTCGTTCGGCTAGCTGGTGGCTGGTGGCCGGTGCTGATTTGTTATGAGAGAAAAATACTGGTGGCTGGTGACTGATGCTGAAATGATGTGAGAGAACAACACTGCTGGCTGGCTGGCAGCCAGACAGCCGAACAAGGCCATTATCTCCATTTAGATCTCCAATTAGGTTATTATGAATATATATTTCATGATTAATCTAATGATACTTACTATTACACGTCATAAACATCAATAATTGTTTATATATATTTAGTCAAAATTAAGAATTTTTACTCCTCGGAAAGCGAGATTTACATTCTTTCTGGGACCGAGGTAGTAAGAAAAAAATTGCAATTTTCTGTTAGCATTGACAGCTAGGCCTACATATGTGAAAGAAACAAGAAACAAGGGTGTTTGTCCAAGAGAGGAGCAAGTAATCTGTCCAACAATGTTCAGCTAGCTCTAGGGAACAGTAGTCGCATGTTGTGATTCTTCATAGAACATGGCATGTGGACAGTTACTAGGGAACATATATGTGCACCAAAATTTTGACAGATCCAAAGCTTGAGGATGAGGAATACAGGATGGAAGCATGGTGCTGGAGTAGTATAAGAACCATCATCGGCAGTTCAGCAGAATGCATGATTCTTGACGCCCAAGACATGGCCATGGGACATACTGCACTTTCATCTGTCCTCTCATAGTTGAGCGAGCCTCCGGCGTGCCGGCCTGCGCGCTCGCAGCCTCGCACAAACCAGCAGCTGGCGGCATGCATGTTTAGCCACCTGGAGAGGTACCAGCATTTCATTTGCGCTCATCATCCCTCTCGATCGTCACTTATCACCTAATGACAAGCTAGCCTCAACGCTCGCAGGAGGGACTGGGCCAAGCTTCCACGGGACCTTGCGGCGGAGATCGCCGGCTGCCTCCTCGGCATCGACCTGGGCGAGTACATCCGCTTCCGCGCGGTGTGCAAGCCGTGGCGGCGGTCCACAGACGACCCGCGCCTCCTCAACAGCCGCTTCTTCCCCCGCAACTGGATCATGCTCACAAACTACGGAAAGGACGACGACACGCGCCGCCATCTGCTCAACGTCGCCACGGGCGCCTCTATCGTCGACGACTTCCCGGAGTTCTCCGGGCACCACCCGCTGGGACACGCCGAGGGCCTCCTCGTCCTCTCGAACACGGAGACATCCGGCATCCGCCTCTTCAACCCGCTCACGCACCCGATGACGGATCTCCCGGACGTGTCCTCCTCCACCTCGATCAGCGCGCTCAAGGCCGAGACGGGCTTCGGCACAGGATTGTTCTACAGGGGTTTCGGCGTTATTGACGGCGGCAGCGCCGGCGCCGCGGCCTCACCGCCGACGGTGGTGGTTTTTATTTCTGGGAAGGTTCCGCTGCTCGGCTTCATCAGGCCCGGGGAATCGCACTGGGCTCTCGCCGACACGAGCGCGCTGACCTGCGGAGCGCACCAGGTGTCCGTGCTCTCGCTGCGCGGCCGCTTCTACCTGTCGACGTCCACGGGAGACGTGCTCACCGTGGAGCTCCACCCGGTGCCCCGGCTGGTGCACGTGGTTAGGAATAGGAAGACAGCACCCCCGGCGACGACCACCACGGTTCCGGCCACCATCTGCTCCTTCTATCTTGCCCCGTCTGGCAACGACGACGGCGCCGGGATGCTCACGATCATGGTGCACACCAGCGGAGAAAACGAATTCGATGAACATGTTGAACAAGTTGAGGTGTTCGAGGTGGACGTCGACGGACGGAGGCTGATTCCGAAGAGCACCGTGGGCGCTGACCGCGCTCTGTTCATTGGGTCAGTTCGGGCGCTGTCCATCTCCACCAAGTTGTTTCGCTCCATCGCTGCAAGCGCCAATGCGGTGTACTTCTGCCATGGACAAGGATATAGGGGGGAACTGTTTCGCGTCTTCCACATCCATAATGGACGGACTGAACCGTCGGTTGAATTGGAGTTTTTTTTGACAGATGCAAGTGCGAGAGCATTTCTGCGGCCCATTCAACCTCGACATTTACCTAGCTTGCTGCGTGGATGTTTTCTTTTTCTGTTAGAAAATGGAAAAATTCCGGTCTCTGTGCTGCATGGAGTTGGCTTGTACGGAGTACTATGTTAGTCGAGCATTAATACGTACTGATTTGAGACCGCATACGTGCTCACCAAATCGTTTGGTAGTTTTCGTTGCTGGATGTCTTCTTAGACTAGTTTCACCCTGTTTCTGATGAGCCTTTGTTAGAAGAAAGGGGGAAAAAATATGCTCGGCCCAATCCCAGTGACATGAAAAAAATCGGCCTGTTTCTGTTCCAACAGGCCCAGCAAATGTAACATGCAATGTGACATCTTCTCTATTGTCTTAAAAAAAGGCAATTGGACTAGCATCGTTTTTACTTTGTTTTTGTTTATATAGAATTTTGTAAATCCCCACAGAAAGAAATGACCTCCTTGCAAGACATACAATTGTGTAGTCTGTCATGAACAATCAAAATGTGGTCACATATAATTGGGTACACATGGCAGTGCTACAAACTGCTCTTTGCCACAATGGTACCATAGCTACGCAATAAGTTATGCAAAAGAAGTACTATAGCTCCTTAATGGCAACAAGTTATTAAAAGCAAGTGAATTGCACTGCAATGTCAATCCTAAAGAGTGATACAACTCAGTTGGGATCCTGGTGGTCTGTATGTGTTGCATAAATTGGCTGCCTACAACAAGAAGCATAGTCTCATTTTTTGGCTTCGGTTATTTTCGTGGCCTTCCGATCATGGTATTTGGTCTATTGCTACTATTGTGAACTTGGACAATGTATATGTCGAGATACTCAATGCTGTTACCCAGCAGCTAAATTGATTGTGCCAACAGCAACATGGGAAACCCTAAGCATTACGATGACCAATTCACCAAAAATACGTGGGATTCTACTGAAGATGATCAACATGTTTCTTGCACATGTTTATCATTCACTAGAGTCCTACAACTATTTATAAGAACGGTTACCGGATCAATTTCTCTACCGGGCACGGGTGATAAAATTGAGAGGTATAAGTATTCAGAATATGTTGCTCTATGCTTTGGCATGTGGACTGCAGCAAGGTGTTATAGAATAACACTTGAGTTCGAAGCCAAGCAGCAAAGGGGTGGTCATTTATGTGGCTATGCGATACTAATACAAGCTGGACTACAATCTACAAGAACATAAGAACTCCTTGTCATGCAGCGTATAGACTACACCAAAGGTCCATCTACGTCATGTTTGTCGGGATAGAAGGCCTACGAAAGGCTCTTCGAAGCCAAGATGACTGCGTCCAACATCGAAGCATTGAGTGCGCGCGGATGGCGGTAAAGGCTTCTGCAAGTAGCAGCGGAGACGCAAGGCCACCTCTTAGGTTGCATCGCTGTGTTTGTATCGGTTGTTTCCATTTGTGCAATAGCAGCGGATGGTCTAGCCACGGCTGTTTTAGGTCGATCTCTCCTAGGGTGCTCGACAGAAGCTCGTTATTTGTATGTTTAAACTCTTCTACCTTAATTACAATGATGCACAAATCTTTTGCGTATTTAAAAAAAAGAACATAAGAAGATCCATGTAGCGGCTTGAGGGCAAGCTACATTTTAAAAATTGGGGACTATCATGGATTAGGCTGCCAAGTGAGCTGGAACTATCTAGTTGATCCTCTTGGGCGCTCCTAATTACTCTTTACAAGCCTTGGATGAGACCACCACGGATTACGTTTTCACCAAGAAGAGAAGCCAAGAGCAAGGTAATAAATAGCGTATAGCGGGTTGGCAGAGGATTACGGATAGCGGGCGATATTGCAAATGATAAGTTCCAATAATGGCATCTGATAATCCCACATAATTTTAAGTACATATATCATGAATAATGAGTATGAATAGACATTTAATTACACTCAAAGAACACCTGAACCTAGACCTGGAGGCTACAACCGATGCGTGAGTGTGTTTGAGTTGGAGGTGTGAGTCGTAGTGAGCTAGGCTGATTAGGGTTATTTGCGGCCACTACCATCCCTATTTAATACCTTGCCCAAGAGGGGGAGCGCCCATGACTAACGCCCCCCAAGGAGGAACATGGCGTCCAAAGATGTCACCATCATCCAACCATCAGATGGACAGACTATGAGGCTGTTTGGTTGCTGGCCGTCCTTCGCCACGCCACAATGATGGCAGCCATAGCACATAGATAGTGTTTGGTTCACGCCGCCACTGCACTTTTTTCTATGCGCTTTTCCGTGGCGAGTGTGGCGGAGATTTTCTTCACCACAAACTGTGGCGCAGACTCCGTGGCGGTGGCAGGCGTTGCCGGTAACCAAGCAGCC
This sequence comes from Saccharum hybrid cultivar R570, assembly GCA_038087645.1. Classification (NCBI taxonomy): domain Eukaryota; kingdom Viridiplantae; phylum Streptophyta; class Magnoliopsida; order Poales; family Poaceae; genus Saccharum; species Saccharum hybrid cultivar. The sequence goes on from JAQSUU010000198.1 coordinate 9,743,108, forward strand.
CCTATGGCTTTCGCCTAGAGAAAACACCCTCTGAAGTTGACGAAGCGCGTTCCGTAACACACCGTCTCCAAACGTCATGGACCAATGCACCGCCACTGCAGTACACCGACCATCGCAGCCCTTGTCTACAAAGCGTGTCCCATACTACATTGTCACCTAACACTAGGACCAACAAAGCCACTATGCCACCATCGCAGTATTCTAGCTCGTATCGTGACACAACCTTTTTGATGAGGCGCGCCCCCAAACCAATGCCTGCACCACAAATACCTGGAGCCTGAGCCCCAACAGCGCCCCCATCGCAACATCTAGCACACACGCCACAACATATAGCCTCTCCAAACTTCCAAAGTCAATGAAGCATGTTTCATAACCATGCATCATCGTTGTTGTTGGCCATGTCGTGTAACACCCCGGGTGTTATAGTGCTAATTAATCTGCCATGTCATCATAATGCATTGCTAATCATACCTGTTAGGTTAACCTTGTTATGCATCAACTAAAACAAGTTTACTTATTTAGGTTGAATGTGTTTCTCAGTGGTGTGCTCCGGAATCGAAAACCCTAATTTCGAATATCACCGCAAATGCTTAGTCCATGCCCTGCGTAATTTGAGGTGTACGACTGTGTTGCACACTAGTGTCAAGTGTAGGGTATGAGCTTAAGTACAACATCTAAAATGAAGCTCCAAAATTGAGTTTGAATTGGAGTCCCAAAACTTATCGCGAGTTTTCCGATTCGAATTCGAATTCAAATCTGGGGAGAAATGTAAAAGAATTTCAAAAGTAAATTGGTCAACCAAGAGTGACATTTGGTCAACCATGTCATGTTGGTCCAAATGATGCCCTTGGGTGAGGTTTTTATCACTAAGTAATCACAAATCAAAGTAGAAACAAATTCCAATTTGAAATCCCTCCGAAAACCCTAAATTTCAAAACCCTGTTTTACCCCTTTTGAAATAATTCAAAATCTAAGCAAAATTTGGGAAAAAGTTCAAAACCAAGTTTGTAGAACTTTTCAAGGGCTACAACTTTGGTGTTTTGAGTTTTCAAAGTTTTAGTGTAAAATGTGGAGTAATTTTGAAAATAAACAAATTTCAGTTTTAATTCGTTGTTGTCCCCAAACTAAGATTTCAAAATGGAGGCAGAATTTGAAAAAGCTTTGAACAGCAAAGTTGTAGGTCTTGTTGAGATATACAACTTTGATGTTTGGAGATTTTGAAGTTTCAATATAAAATCAAAAGTAATTTCTAAATTACCAAATCTGAAAATTGTATCCCTTTTTGAATTTAAACTCAAATTTCAAAATCCAAGCAGAATTTGAAAAAGTTTTCAATATCAAACTTATAGAGCTTGAAATTCTGAAGATTTCATACATTGGAAGATTTTCAAGTTGTTATACAAATTTGAGAGTAATTTGAGAAAACAGTTTGAATTTCAAAATTTGGGGGGGGCAGCTACAGTGCACGACGTATCACCGCCGGCCACCGCGCGGTATGGGCGCCGGCGAGACGCCGGACGGCTTCGGCCAGCTTCCAGGCGCGCCCAGGAGCTCCAGCGTGACAACGCGAGCAGTCCAGCCCTGTTCCCGCGTTCGTCTTCTATAAATACGTCGAGTCGCCGTCGTTTTTCTTCTTCTCGGTTTTCCGCCACCGCCGCCGCCGCTAGCTCCACCGCTCGCCGCTGCCACCACCGAGCCGTCTCCGGCCACGCCAGTCGCACCAACAGCATCGCCGCATCCTCGCGCACCTCGTGAACCACCCGAGCCAGCCCAATTCCGTCTGGATCGCCGCAGCCACCGCTTCCCGTGCTCAACTCCGGCGACCAAGCCGCTTCACGTGGCCAGCACCCTCCGCCGCCTCCTAGCGCCTCCTTGTGGCTTCGCTGCGACCGCTGTAAGCTTCTAATGCTCCCCGTGCTTTCGCTTTAGTCGCTACCGCCTTACATCGCCGGAACGCCGGTCACCGTCGCGGTCAGTCCGCCATGGCCGTCGGGAAGGGCTCCCCGGAGCTGTAGCATAGCCGCTAGGGGTTAAAACGGGTTCGTGGTGAGTCGTAGATGCTGTAGGGTCGCTTGGTTGGGTGACCGAAGCACCGCTCGCCGGCCGGCCACCGCGCGGGCATGGCCGGGCCGCGGGAGCGAGCGAGAGGGCAGAGGAGGAAGATGACAGGTGGGGACACCGTGTCAGCGAGAGTGAGCGGGCGGGCGCGAGGCAGGCCAGCGCTGGGCTGGGCCGCAACTGGGCCGAACGCGCGTGCGCGCGCGGGCGTGCGTTGCTGGGCCGTCTGGTTGGGCCGGACCGCGGGAAAAATAAGAATCGGCCCGTTTTCGTTTTTGTTTTTCTTTTTCAAATAAATGAATAGTGTTATTATTTGTTTATTTGTTTAAAAATTGTGTAGAGTTCCAAAATTCATGAAAATTTTTGTGTAAGCTTCTCAATGTATAAACTATCTAGGAAAAATATTAAATCATGAATTTGAATACTTTATGCAGTAGAATTAATTGGTTCCAATAAAGATTAAATGCAACTTCCAGTAATTTTAATAATTAATTTATTTATCCAAAAATTATGAAATTTATTATGGTACTGTTATAAATCATTGTTAACCCATAGAAAAAGTTTGAACTTGTTTAGATAAAGTTTGATCAACTTCTAATTATGCCCTAATTATTTAAATAGAAAACAAATGTTAATTTGAGAACTTTAAGTGTTGTGTGCCTTTTGATTGAGTGATGTCCTTAGGTCACTACCCTTTTGTGATCTCTGGCACCTTAATTTCATGACTGAGCTCGTTAGTAACTTGTTAGGTTAAGAGCTGGTATCGCGGGAACTCGTCGCTGCTAGTTAGTAGGTTTTCTGTTTACGACTGTACCGTGAAGGGAAGTTGTACTCGAATCGTAACCGTGGCATGTTATCATCAAGCATCATGTTTATCATTGAGCATCATGTTAAAGCATGTTATGTATTCGTGTAGTCACCGCTTTTGAGGAAGCCGAAGTCGTCGAGCAAGCTTCCGGAGAAGAGCGATCGTGAGTGGGTTCCGGACCAGACGTTGGAGTCTCCGAGTCTGAGTCAGTCGTCGTGTCCGAGCAAGGCAAGCCCCGGTGCATTTAAACCCTACCTTAAATTTTACAAATGTTTTATTATTTATTTTATGGTTTATTGCATTAAGAAATTAGGAGTTGAGTGATAACCTAATTGCTACATTATCATCCTTGATTATTGCAATAATACCCTTGATACCTGTTTTACGGAAAATGCGTAGTATGCTTCGCTATGCTTAGAAGTTAAGCTTTGAAATGAAATGTTTACATAGCCATGACGGCATCCTTAATGAATATTGAAATATGTGAATGAACTTGTAAGATCGGGCGGGTGGTTTGGCCACTGCTAACGTGCATTGGGAGAGGAGTCCCAATGTATTGTTTCCGCCTTATCAGTTAAGGACCGTACGTTGTTGGCCCTCGCGTCATGGAGTTTTTATTAGTACTAGCCATGTGCCCATGTCGGGTAAGCCTTACTTTGGCTAGTCCATTACGAGAACGTCTAACCTCGCACTGGGAGTGGAGAGATGGCGAGAGTAGTGTGTACCCTCGGGGCTAGAATTTGGCCGGGTTCGAGGAGTACTGTGCTCTCGGGTGGCGATGGACACGTTCTGGTTTTGGGTTATTCGGGTAAGAGTTGATATATGCTAGATTCGGTTCTAGATATGTCGTGTGGTTAGGAATCCCCAGCTGGGTAAATGAAGCGGTTCGAATCGTCGTTACTCTACGAGAAAGGAGTCTTGGCCTTGCACCAACATCGTAGTTAAGAACTGGAATTGAAAGAAAGAATAAGAAAGGTTTTGATGATAATTACTTTGATCTAGATTAGGATCACCTAGATTTGGTTAATGAACCATCAATGGTAAGAGTAAAATGTTGAAGATAAGGACTTACTCTAGTAAGCTTTTCTGCAAAAGAAAATCTTGATTCTGATTTACCCGTACCTTGATTCCCTAAAGCTAGCATGCCCTTGGAGTCTTTGTCTTAGTCGGGTAAGTCTTGTTGAGTACCTTTGTACTCAGGGTTTGTTGAACCCCTTGTTGCAGGTGCGGTTCATGAACAAGTCTGCTTCGAGCCTTGTTGCATGACCGTCGTGGTTGAAGAAAGCGACGACGAGTAGACTGTGTGGTCTTTGGGCAAGGCATCTCGTTTGGGTGTTGTAATAAAGTTACTACCGATACTTCTCTACTAATGGTTTGTAATAATGTTACATAAGGTTTGAAGTTTGAAAACTGGTTTGTAAACATATGTTATTGTAAGACTTCCGCTACTTTACTCTGTTGAATATTTTGAATAAACTGTTGTAATATTGCAATACTCCTGTGATTGGATCCTGTTCGGAGGAAAGCAGGCCTTTTACGTTATGGTGAACATAAGTATGACTGTCAGAGGTCATTATGGCAATGACGTGTACTGGTGGGCCATCATAATTAGGAGGTTCTGTGACAGCTGGTACCAGAGCATAATCACTCGAGTTATTGTAGTAATACTTTGCAAAACTTCAAAATAATTTGGGTCAAACAAACTTAATATTGATATTTTGGGTCCAAATTGCTTTTGCTTATCTTAATCTATTCTATAGTTTCCTTAGCTCATATTTGAAAGCTTCGTAGTGAAGTATCATGTATAGTGCCCTATGTTATAAAGTTTGCATGTGTTACTTAATCTTTCTGTTAGATCGTAAGAACGATGCATGCATCATGTTTAATTAACTTGCTTAAGTTACCTTCCCTTTTAAAGTGGTTTGGGTTAAGTAAGGTTCAATCCTATTCATGCTAACCTTTAGATCCCTCTATCTGTTCTCATCGTCCTAATTCTATCTTGCTTTAGGATGGCACGTGTGAAGATAACTCCTCGCAAGAAAATGGGTCCGCAAGGAGTGCCGCGTCATCAGTTGGCTGCCAGGGTCGATGGAGCAAGCAGTAGCCGTAATCCGAACCCGGATTCGGAATCAGAGGTTGCAAGGCTTACATCAGAAGTGGAGCGACTGAAGCGCAATATGCGTTTTTGGAAACAGTTCCAGAACGAGTCTCTGGAAAAGGAGACAGAAGCCAGGGCTCGTGTGCGTGAGTTGGAGCTTTATGTGACACACCTGGAGCAGTACAATATTGTTCTGCATGAGGAAGTCCATAGGCTAAATGATCTGATGAATCCCAATCATCAGCCCCAAGCAGTAGAAGATGATGTTGGTGCCGTGATTGTTCCTGGTGTAGAGGACAATGATGAAGATGAACCCATGATGGAAAGTGGGGATGATGCAAGTCATGTTACTGGTGCGAGTGCTCCAGAGGTTGAGGATGGAGTGATCGTGATCAGCGATGATGATGAGGAGTGAAGTGTTGACATGGATGGCTATGTAATATAGTAGTCTTTCCTGCTTTCTAAGAACCTTAGTGGGTAGTTTCTTGCTTGCGAGCAAGTTTGTAATGAAATAATGTAAGATAAGTTTGTATGTGTATACAAGTACTGTACTAACTGCTTTTTAATTCAATAAAGCGATGTAAATAAATATGGTTTGTGTACAACAGATGGACGGTACTGGAACTTCCCAGGATGGGGACAATACTCCAAATCCCCCACCGTTTCCACCCACCTTGGCAGAGGCTATTGCCGCTTTGGTTAATGCCACTACCCTGTTGGCTCAGAATCAGAATCAGAATGGAAATCAGGGTCGTCGAGGCCGTAACAATGGAGGGGAAACCACCTATGTGGATTTCACCGATACCCGTCCACCAGTGTTCTCAAAGGCAGATGAGCCGCTAGAGGCGGATGACTGGCTCCGTACCATGGAGCAGAAGTTTGAACTGTTACAGTGCACGGAGCACCAGAAGCCCGTGTTTGCAGCGCAGCAGCTTAGAGGTGCCGCAGGGGCGTGGTGGGCGAATCTGGTCGCCGCACGGCCTGCTGGCCACCGTGTCACTTGGTAGGAGTTTCGTGAAGCCTTCAGAGCACATTATATCCCAGATGGTGTCATGGCCATGAAGCTAGAGGAGTTTCTCTCGCTGAAGCAAGGGAATCAGATAGTTCTGCAGTACGTGGGTAAATTCAATCATCTGTCCCAGTATGCAGCAGAATATGTGAACACCGATGCGAAGAAGAAAAGCTGTTTCATGAGAGGTTTGAGCACCAGAATCCAGGAAGCATTAGTCACCTGTTATAATGCTACATACCATGAGATAGTCAACGTGGCTATTGCGTCAGAAGAGAAGTCCCGACTGCACAAAGAGTCGAAGAAAAAGAAGCCAGTGTTTTCAAGCCCGTCTGGCGGCATTAAGAAGCGCCAGAAGTTTATTTACCACCCTCAGAACCATTTCCGCCCAACTTATCGTCCACCGCAATACCAAGCTCAGCCGCAGACGTTTTATCGTCCTGCCGCAACCCCGCAATATCCACCACAGCCGAATGCCCCTGGTATTCGAAACCAGACTCCAGCCACCCATAACTTTCCCTGCTACAATTGTGGAAAGCCAGGCCACTTTTCCAAGGACTGCCCGTATCCAAGGCAGTACAATCCCAACTATCCCAGAGCTCCCGTACCACAACAGCAACAACCTCAGAGCAAGAACAATAATCTGAATGTTCAGAAGGGTAAGGGTGAGAAGAAGAAGACCGGACGTGTGTTCTACACTCAAGCAAGTGCAATCCCAGAGGGAGAACCTGTTATGATGGGTATGTTCCCTGTGGCTAATCATCCAGCAGTACTGTTATTTGATTCAGGTGCATCGCATACATTCATAAATCGCACCTTTGTTGTTAAGCATGACATTCCAATTTTGGGAACACAAGAAGATTTCTTTATCCAGTCGCCCGGGGGACGACTGTGTACTAAGGAGATGGTACGTGACGTACCTATAGAGTTAGGTGGGCATATATTCCCTACCTCAATGATAATATTACAGAAACAGGATATAGATGTAATCCTGGGTATGAATTGGATGTACCAAAGAGGAGCCCTTATAGATGCACTGCACAGAACTATAAGGTTGAACCTGCCAGATAATAAATCTCATCTTCTTATCCAACTCCCTATCCCAAAGAGAACCGTTGAAAGGATATGTGCAACTTCAGTACAAGAGATTTGTGATATACCAGTAGTCTGTGAATTTCCAGATGTGTTTCCAGATGATCTACCAGGTCTGCCACCAGACAGAGATGTAGAGTTTGTGATTGAGTTAAAACCGGGTACTGCCCCAATATCCCAGAGAGCTTACAGAATGCCACCCAATGAATTGGCAGAACTCAAGGATCAACTGCGAGAGTTACGTGACAAAGGTTTTATCAGACCCAGTTCCTCACCATGGGGATGTCCAGCTCTGTTTGTAAAGAAGAAGGATCAGACTTTAAGGATGTGTGTTGATTATCGACCACTAAATGAAGTAACCATTAAGAATAAATATTCGTTGCCACGCATTGATCTGCTCTTTGATCAGCTTGCGGGGGCAAAGGTATTTTCAAAGATCGATCTTCGATCAGGGTACCATCAAATCAAGATTCGACCTGAAGATATCCCAAAGACTGCATTCACCACCAGATATGGGCTGTATGAATACCTAGTTATGTCTTTTGGTCTCACCAATGCACCAGCACATTTCATGTATCTGATGAACTCAGTTTTCATGCCGGAGCTTGACAAGTTTGTGGTTGTTTTTATTGATGATATTCTGGTATATTCCAAAAGTAAAGAAGAGCATGTTGAGCATCTCAGAGTTGTTCTGAATCGTTTGAGAGATCATCAACTGTATGCCAAGTTCAGTAAATGTGAGTTTTGGTTAAGAGAAGTGCAATTCTTAGGCCATGTGTTGTCAGCCGAAGGAGTAGCAGTAGATCCTGGCAAGGTGAAAGATATTCTGAATTGGAAACCACCAATCTCAGTTCATGAAGTCCGAAGTTTTCTAGGAATGGCGGGTTATTACCGTCGATTCATACCTGACTTTTCAAAGGTAGCCAAGCCAATCACAGAGCTGTTGAAGAATCAAACTAAGTTCATATGGTCTCCAGAATGTGAGAAAGCTTTTAGAATTTTAAAGAAGTCATTGACAACTGCTCCAGTTTTGGCACAACCAGACATAGAAAAGCCATTTGATGTATATTGTGATGCCTCAGGTATTGGCCTTGGTTGTGTATTGATGCAAGAAGGCAGAGTCATTGCTTATGCCTCGAGACAGTTGAAGCGCCATGAAGAACATTATCCGACACATGATCTTGAACTAGCAGCTGTGGTTCATGCATTAAAAATCTGGCGTCATTACTTGTTAGGTAATACTTGCCACATGTATACAGATCACAAGAGCTTAAAGTATATCTTTACTCAGTCAGAATTGAATATGAGGCAAAGAAGATGGCTTGAATTGATAAAGGATTATGATTTGGAAGTACACTATCACCCTAGAAAAGCAAATGTGGTTGCTGATGCACTCAGTAGAAAGAACCATTGCAATTGTATGACTGTGAAGCCAATGGATTACAGTTTATGTTACGAATTAGAGAAGTTGAATATTGAAATAATTCAACAAGGTCAGTTGACTAATGTCACAGTAGAATCAACAATCAAAGATCAGATTGTGTCTGCTCAGAGAAATAATTCTGGAATAGCTCATATCAAAGAAAAAGTTAGAACTGGTCAACAGACAGATTTCAGTATTGATGATGCAGGTGTGCTGTGGTTTAAGAACCGGCTAGTGGTCCCAAAGATTTCAGAGTTACGTCAGCTCATCCTTGATGAAGCACATAATACAAGGTTTTCTATTCATCCAGGGAGTAATAAGATGTATCAAGATTTGAAACAAAGATTCTGGTGGACCAAAATGAAAATCGAGATTGCTAAGTATGTTGCCAGATGTGATACTTGTCGCAAAGTGAAAGTTGAACATTTGAAGCCGGCAGGAATGCTACAACCCTTGCCCATTCCATCCTGGAAATGGGAAGATATTAGTATGGATTTCATTACTGGGTTACCTAAGACCTCAAGAGGCTTTGATTCAATTTGGGTCATTGTGGACCGTTTGACTAAGTCAGCTCACTTTGTACCTGTGAAGGTTGACTATAGAGCATCTAGATATGCAGAAATATATGTTGCTCGGATTATGAGTTTACATGGAATACCCAAAACAATTGTTAGTGACAGGGGTACTCAATTTGTTTCGCAATTTTGGAGACAGTTTCAAAAGTCATTAGGTACTAAACTTCTTTATAGCACAGCCTATCATCCACAAACTGGGGGACAGACTGAAAGAGTAAATCAAATTTTGGAAGATATGTTAAGATCCTGTGCTCTCACCTATCAGGATCAATGGGATGAATGTTTACCGTTAGCAGAATTCCCATACAACAATAGTTATCAAGAGAGTATCAAAATGGCACTGTTTGAAGCATTATATGGCCGTAGGTGCAGAACTCCGTTGAACTGGTCAGAACCAGGAGAAAGATGGTTTTATGGAGTTGATCTAGTGAAGAAAACGGAAGAAAAGGTTAGGCAGATATAAAAGAATTTAAAAGTTGCTCAGTCTCGACAGAAGAGTTATGCAGATAAAAGGCGTCGACCCTTGATGTTTAAAGTGGGAGATTATGTTTATCTGAAAGTGTCACCCATGAAAGGAGTTAATAGATTTGGAGTCAAAGGCAAGCTCGCACCACGTTATATTGGTCCTTTTCAGATCATTGAAAAATGTGGGAAGGTGGCATATAGATTAAAGCTGCCTGAACAACTGTCAGCCGTGCACAATGTATTTCATGTATCACAAATGAAGAAGTGTATGCAAGTGCCTGATCAAGTTGTTGATGTGGAGGGGGTTGAACTTGAGCCTGATTTGACATATTCTGAATATCCTGTCCGAGTTTTGGATCGAAAGGATCATGTTACCCGGAGTAAAACAATTAAATGGTACAAGATACAATGGGATCAACATTCAGAAGAGGAAGCTACTTGGGAATCGGAAGATTACCTGTTGGAGAATTTCCCGGAGTTCTTTGCTTCTATCTAGGTTGCAATTTCTTCTTTAAATTGTAACCTATCCTTTTAAAATCTTTGTAATGCAGAAAACCCCTACCTGTGTTGTAGACAAGTCTTGGACGTGTTTGCTTGACACGTTTCCTTTTCCATTACTTAACTCAAGGCTTTAAATCTCGGGACGAGATTTCTTTAAGGGGGAAGGGCTGTAACACCCCGGGTGTTATAGTGCTAATTAATCTGCCATGTCATCATAATGCATTGCTAATCATACCTGTTAGGTTAACCTTGTTATGCATCAACTAAAACAAGTTTACTTATTTAGGTTGAATGTGTTTCTCAGTGGTGTGCTCCGGAATCGAAAACCCTAATTTCGAATATCACCGCAAATGCTTAGTCCATGCCCTGCGTAATTTGAGGTGTGCGACTGTGTTGCACACTAGTGTCAAGTGTAGGGTATGAGCTTAAGTACAACATCTAAAATGAAGCTCCAAAATTGAGTTTGAATTGGAGTCCCAAAACTTGTCGCGAGTTTTCCGATTCGAATTCGAATTCAAATCTGGGGAGAAATGTAAAAGAATTTCAAAAGTAAATTGGTCAACCAAGAGTGACATTTGGTCAACCATGTCATGTTGGTCCAAATGATGCCCTTGGGTGAGGTTTTTATCACTAAGTAATCACAAATCAAAGTAGAAACAAATTCCAATTTGAAATCCCTCCGAAAACCCTAAATTTCAAAACCCTGTTTTACCCCTTTTGAAATAATTCAAAATCTAAGCAAAATTTGGGAAAAAGTTCAAAACCAAGTTTGTAGAACTTTTCAAGGGCTACAACTTTGGTGTTTTGAGTTTTCAAAGTTTTAGTGTAAAATGTGGAGTAATTTTGAAAATAAATAAATTTCAGTTTTAATTCGTTGTTGTCCCCAAACTAAGATTTCAAAATGGAGGCAGAATTTGAAAAAGCTTTGAACAGCAAAGTTGTAGGTCTTGTTGAGATATACAACTTTGATGTTTGGAGATTTTGAAGTTTCAATATAAAATCAAAAGTAATTTCTAAATTACCAAATCTGAAAATTGTATCCCTTTTTGAATTTAAACTCAAATTTCAAAATCCAAGCAGAATTTGAAAAAGTTTTCAATATCAAACTTATAGAGCTTGAAATTCTGAAGATTTCATACATTGGAAGATTTTCAAGTTGTTATACAAATTTGAGAGTAATTTGAGAAAACAGTTTGAATTTCAAAATTTGGGGGGGCAGCTACAGTGCACGACGTATCACCGCCGGCCACCGCGCGGTATGGGCGCCGGCGAGACGCCGGACGGCTTCGGCCAGCTTCCAGGCGCGCCCAGGAGCTCCAGCGTGACAACGCGAGCAGTCCAGCCCTGTTCCCGCGTTCGTCTTCTATAAATACGTCGAGTCGCCGTCGTTTTTCTTCTTCTCGGTTTTCCGCCACCGCCGCCGCTGCTAGCTCCACCGCTCGCCGCTGCCACCACCGAGCCGTCTCCGGCCACGCCAGTCGCACCAACAGCATCGCCGCATCCTCGCGCACCTCGTGAACCACCCGAGCCAGCCCAATTCCGTCTGGATCGCCGCAGCCACCGCTTCCCGTGCTCAACTCCGGCGACCAAGCCGCTTCACGTGGCCAGCACCCTCCGCCGCCTCCCAGCGCCTCCTTGTGGCTTCGCTGTGACCGCTGTAAGCTTCTGATGCTCCCCGTGCTTTCGCTTTAGTCGCTACCGCCTTACATCGCCGGAACGCTGGTCACCGTCGCGGTCAGTCCGCCATGGCCGTCGGGAAGGGCTCCCCGGAGCTGTAGCATAGCCGCTAGGGGTTAAAACGGGTTCGTGGTGAGTCGTAGATGCTGTAGGGTCGCTTGGTTGGGTGACCGAAGCACCGCTCGCCGGCCGGCCACCGCGCGGGCATGACCGGGTCGCGGGAGCGAGCGAGAGGGCGGAGGAGGAAGATGACAGGTGGGGACACCGTGTCAGCGAGAGTGAGCGGGCGGGCGCAAGGCAGGCCAGCGCTGGGCTGGGCCGCGACTGGGCCGAACGCGCGTGCGCGCGCGGGCGTGCGTTGCTGGGCCGTCTGGTTGGGCCGGACCGCGGGAAAAATAAGAATCGGCCCGTTTTCGTTTTTGTTTTTCTTTTTCAAATAAATGAATAGTGTTATTATTTGTTTATTTGTTTAAAAATTGTGTAGAGTTCCAAAATTCATGAAAATTTTTGTGTAAGCTTCTCAATGTATAAACTATCTAGGAAAAATATTAAATCATGAATTTGAATACTTTATGCAGTAGAATTAATTGGTTCCAATAAAGATTAAATGCAACTTCCAGTAATTTTAATAATTAATTTATTTATCCAAAAATTATGAAATTTATTATGGTACTGTTATAAATCATTGTTAACCCATAGAAAAAGTTTGAACTTGTTTAGATAAAGTTTGATCAACTTCTAATTATGCCCTAATTATTTAAATAGAAAACAAATGTTAATTTGAGAACTTTAAGTGTTGTGTGCCTTTTGATTGAGTGATGTCCTTAGGTCACTACCCTTTTGTGATCTCTGGCACCTTAATTTCATGACTGAGCTCGTTAGTAACTTGTTAGGTTAAGAGCTGGTATCGCGGGAACTCGTCGCTGCTAGTTAGTAGGTTTTCTGTTTACGACTGTACCGTGAAGGGAAGTTGTACTCGAATCGTAACCGTGGCATGTTATCATCAAGCATCATGTTTATCATTGAGCATCATGTTAAAGCATGTTATGTATTCGTGTAGTCACCGCTTTCGAGGAAGCCGAAGTTGTCGAGCAAGCTTCCGGAGAAGAGCGATCGTGAGTGGGTTCCGGACCAGACGTTGGAGTCTCCGAGTCTGAGTCAGTCGTCGTGTCCGAGCAAGGCAAGCCCCGGTGCATTTAAACCCTACCTTAAATTTTACAAATGTTTTATTATTTATTTTATGGTTTATTGCATTAAGTAATTAGGAGTTGAGTGATAACCTAATTGCTGCATTATCATCCTTGATTATTGCAATAATACCCTTGATACCTGTTTTACGGAAAATGCGTAGTATGCTTCGCTATGCTTAGAAGTTAAGCTTTGAAATGAAATGTTTACATAGCCATGACGGCATCCTTAATGAATATTGAAATATGTGAATGAACTTGTAAGATCGGGCGGGTGGTTTGGCCACTGCTAACGTGCATTGGGAGAGGAGTCCCAATGTATTGTTTCTGCCTTATCAGTTAAGGACCGTACGTTGTTGGCCCTCGCGTCATGGAGTTTTTATTAGTACTAGCCATGTGCCCATGTCGGGTAAGCCTTACTTTGGCTAGTCCATTACGAGAACGTCTAACCTCGCACTGGGAGTGGAGAGATGGCGAGAGTAGTGTGTACCCTCAGGGCTAGAATTTGGCCGGGTTCGAGGAGTACTGTGCTCTCGGGTGGCGATGGACACGTTCTGGTTTTGGGTTATTCGGGTAAGAGTTGATATATGCTAGATTCGGTTCTACATATGTCGTGTGGTTAGGAATCCCCAGCTGGGTAAATGAAGCGGTTCGAATCGTCGTTACTCTACGAGAAAGGAGTCTTGGCCTTGCACCAACATCGTAGTTAAGAACTGGAATTGAAAGAAAGAATAAGAAAGGTTTTGATGATAATTACTTTGATCTAGATTAGGATCACCTAGATTTGGTTAATGAACCATCAATGGTAAGAGTAAAATGTTGAAGATAAGGACTTACTCTAGTAAGCTTTTCTGCAAAAGAAAATCTTGATTCCGATTTACCCGTACCTTGATTCCCTAAAGCTAGCATGCCCTTGGAGTCTTTGTCTTAGTCGGGTAAGTCTTGTTGAGTACCTTTGTACTCAGGGTTTGTTGAACCCCTTGTTGCAGGTGCGGTTCATGAACAAGTCTGCTTCGAGCCTTGTTGCATGACCGTCGTGGTTGAAGAAAGCGACGACGAGTAGACTGTGTGGTCTTTGGGCAAGGCATCTCGTTTGGGTGTTGTAATAAAGTTACTACCGATACTTCTCTACTAATGGTTTGTAATAATGTTACATAAGGTTTGAAGTTTGAAAACTGGTTTGTAAACATATGTTATTGTAAGACTTCCGCTACTTTACTCTGTTGAATATTTTGAATAAACTGTTGTAATATTGCAATACTCCTGTGATTGGATCCTGTTCGGAGGAAAGCAGGCCTTTTACGTTATGGTGAACATAAGTACGACTGTCAGAGGTCATTATGGCAATGACGTGTACTGGTGGGCCATCATAATTAGGAGGTTCTGTGACATGTCGTGACGCCACCATGTCTAGCCGAGGGCAGATACATAATTATTAGGCCGCTAGGCAATCCCATGTCATCTCTCGCTAATCTGGTTATTTATTAAACACCACCAAACCACATTCCATTAGGGAGGATGATTCTTGCAAAGAAAAAATAGAGCAGACGTATTAAATATAGACGATCTTAGTATCTTTAAACTAAAAATATTCTAAAAGTTAATGATAGTGAAAATTTTAATAAAAATGATGTTGTCACTTTGGCAAGGCATTCGATCTTCCGGAGGTCACGACACAAGCCCAATGATCCAACATTCATATCCTCTCATCGCCTTTAACCATAGCTTGTTGTCTCCATCCTCCAGATGGCTCTCTATCGCAACGCTGCAACCGTGCTCCACCACGCCGCCTCAAAGTTCTCCATGGCGACCTTGGGCCTGCCAGCCAGCATCTCCACCGCACCCGAGCACGGTTGCCTACCTTCCTCCATCTCAATCGCGCCTTCTGCCAACCGTGGCCTTCTCCAGCGTGCGGACCGCCTTCTCCACCGGAGCGATGACAACTCGTGCCAGATCCGCCATGGCCTTCTCCACCAGAGCGACCTTCTACGTTGAACCTACCACGACCTTCTCCATCGGAGCGGCGAGCTCTACACCGGTGAACTCCACACACCGACGAGCCTCCATTCTCCCGAGCAACAAGGAGATGTTGCACTGAAAGCGCATGTTGCAAACATATGTTTCAAGTGTTTTAGATGTTTCAGAGGTATATTGCAAGTGTTTCATATGGATGATGCAAAAGTAGATTGGGATGTTGCATATGTTGCAAACGGCTATACACATATGTTGCAAGAGTTTGTTCAAAATATTTTATCTATTTCAGACATATGTTGCAAGTGTTTTATCTGGATGTTGCATATGCATGTTCCAAGCATATGTTTCGAGTGTTTCAGGTGTTTCATACGTATGTTGCAAATGTTTCGTCTATATGTTGCACATGTTTGCAATGGCTACACATGTGTTTTCAAGTTTTTCTGGTGTTTTGCAACTTGCAAGTGTTTCAAATGCATGTTGCAAGTGTTTCATCTCGATGTTATAAAAGTAGATCTATTATTGCACATATTGTAGACCCACCTGCCGCAGCCGCCTCAGTAGCTGGGGCACCGCCATTGAAAGGTCCTTGTTTGGTTTTGGTAATTGAGTGACAACTTTAGGTGGACTAATGGTGTTAATGTGAGATACACATGTGATTAGTCCACAAGTATATGTGTGTGAGTAACATATGCCATGGAGGTGGAAATGGCTTGGATCTGTTGCAAGGCTCACACATGTGATGAAGGAGCTCGTTGCACATGAGACATGACATTGAGTCATGTGATCAAGGTGAAGATCAAGACATAACTTGGCTCGACGGACCAGTTGCAAGTATGAAGGGCAAGTTGAGTGATGACTTGGCGCTGATGGACCGAAGCAATGGTGAAGAGCGAGTGAAGTCAAGATCGATGAACCAATATGATCACGTGATGATATGAAGTGGATCATATCATTATTGATCGTGTTGGTGCACGTGTTGCATCGACATTGGAGGAGATGGAATGGAATGAGCAAGGCAAAGGTATATCCTAGGGCATTTCATTTCACCGGTCATAGGTGTGTAGAGAAGTTGATGACCGGGTTTAGGATAGATGGCCATACTATCAAGAGGGGCAAACTTGTTTGCATATCGGTCATCTAATGCCACTCGAGTGACCTAACATTGCATCGTTGCTAGGATCGAGTGGCATGGCAAGTTGAGTGGCTAATCCTTTTTAAAATAATTATGAAAATACTAACACACATGCAAATGGTGGTGTACACTTGGTGGTGTTGGCACATTTATAAAGGAGAAAGAAGTTGGAGTTTAAATGGATCAACTCGGCGAAGAAACGGAGGCGAAAGGAGGTCGCTGAAGGTGACCGGACACAGGCCTCGGGAGGACCTGCGTGTCCGGTCATCTTTTGGAGAGATTGGACTCAGGCATGGCAGTGTGACCTGACGCGCAGGGCGCGCGTCCGGTCATCGATGACGTAAGGTGATGTCATGGCGCAAGACGTAGCGATGACGCCTGGCTGCTTTAGAGCGCTCAGGGCTTGGGCGGACGTTGGCCTGTGCTTGGTCACCTATGACTAGACACGTCTGGTCATGAAGAAGGCACTTTGGGAGCTCTCTGGAGTCGACCTGACTCCGCGTGTCTCAGCATCTGGTCGTTTTGTCTGAGTGTCAGGTCATGGAGCAGAGGCGCGTCCGATCGAGTGTTGGCTTCGCACGCGGGGGCGATCTGACGTGGCTCGGTGCGTAAGGTTGTCGACTCTGGTGCATCCAGTCATTATAGCCTTTGGTGTGCAGAGCTAGCCATTAGAGATTGACTCTTGGTGTTTGAAGGAGAGGACACATGGTGAGATCGTAGCAACCGGACTCTGTGGTGGTGCGTCCGGTCACTACAACCGGCGCGTCCGGTCATGTCATAGAACGCCCAGTGAAGGGGTAACGGCTCTATTTGTTCATAGAGTTATAAATAGAGCACTTGGCCGGCCTTGGGCCGGTTGCTGAGCACACTAGAGCCTTGGTGGCTTATGTGGTAGTGCTTGGGAGCCCACTAACTTACTCTTGCTTGAAAGTGTTCATCCGATCGAGTGAGTGAGCGATTCTAGTGTGATTGCATCGTGAGGTTGCATCGAGTGGCACTAGGTGGTCATCTTACAAGCCGGTGGGCTTGTTACTCTTGTAGGTTGCCACCTCCTAGATGGCTTGGTGGTGGTCTCCGTCGAAGCACGCAAGAAGCTTGTGCATTGCTCCGGAGAAGAGATTGTGAGGGGCATTGTGCTCACCGGCGGGAGTCACGAAGAGCAACTCTAGTTGAGCGTGTCATTGAGCTACCCTCACTTTTGGGGTAGGTTCCTGCAGTGCTCGACATACAGGCTTGGCGAGTGATGCTAATTAGCCGCCGAACCACCAAGTGAGCGGTCGACACAACGGGGACGTAGCTTGGTGGCAACCACGCGAACCTCGGGAGAAAAATCACCGTGTCAACATTGTCTTCATCATCTTCTTGGTGGTTTGCCTTTGTGCAATACAAGCTTGTATTTACTTTCATATACATTATGTTTGTGTAGTTGCTCTTGTATTTAATTAGATTGTGTAGCTTGCTATTTACCTTCTTGCTTGTGTAGCATAGAAGTAGCTCCCTTGCGTAACTAATTTGGTTTGTGTAACCTTGTTAGTCACATTGCTAAGTTTGTGTAGCTAAGTAATTTACGCTCTCTAATTTGGCATTGAGTGCCTTGTTATTGAGCATTGCTAGTGAGTTTAGGAGCTTTGTGCTTTTGCTTACTAGAATTGTGCAGGAGCTCTCCCGGTTGGTAAAATATTAGTACATAGGTTTGTGTGACCTTGCTCTAGAATTGTTTAGGTGAGCTCTAGCTAGCCCGGCACATTTGTTGCTTGTTTAGGATCTTTACAAGGTGCTAGAAAACTTAGATAGAGGGGTGTAGTCTTGGCTAGACCGGTAGTTTCAATTCTGCATTTGTTTCGGTTAGCCGGCGTGTTTAAGTTTTAGAAAGGACTATTCACCCCCCTCCAGTTCGCCATCTCGACACTACAAGTGGTATCGGAGCCACGGTCTCTCATTTGTGGTCTTCACTGACCCGAGAGGATGGTGAACTATGGGCTAGATGTTGAGTGTCCATACACTTTTGATGGCACACACTTTGCACGGTGGAGAAATTGGTTGATTTGCAATTTTAAGTTTATTTCTCCCCAAATGTGGTAAATCGTAGATGTGGGCTTTTCTCATGTGATTGATAGAAAGGATGCAACTCAAGCGCAAAAGAATTGCCTACATCTTGATTGCCAAGCTACTAACATATTCTTTCAATCTATGAATGATAGCACTTTTAGTGAGATCATGGACTTAAAGTCCACCCATGAGATTTGGGTTTATCTCAATGAGAAGTATGGGGTGATCTCCAATGATGATGATTATGAGCCCATGATGGAGGCACATGAGGATGTTGAGCATGACCACAATTCAATGACTGTGGAGGATTGCTCCACCTCATGGTCAAGTGATGATGATGATCGTTGTACCACAAGTTCACTTGACAAAGTTGATGATGATGCTACAAGTGATGCAAATGATGATGCTACCCCATGCACACTTGTTGATGATGGTTCATGCTCGGGATATGAGAGTGATGCTTCTACAAGCCAATCACCTTCACCACATTGCTTCATGACACAAGGTGACACAAAGGTACAAAAAGCTAATGTGGTTGATCATGTTGATTCATATGATGAGCTTGTAACTAGACTTGCTAGTATGACCATGTCTTTAGAAAATGAGAAAGCTAAAATAATGAAATTGATAAATGAAAACTCATTTATAAAGAACTCATGTGAAGAACATAAGAAATTACTCGATGTTCTTAAATCTTCACATGGTGAGCTAAAATTGAATCATGAGACACTACTTGTATTTCATGAATAATTATCGGAACAACATGCTTGTCTCATTAAAGCTTTTTCAAAGAAAATTAAAATGAATGAGAGCTCATCACATGAGTCAAGTGATCAATTACAACATGTGACTAACTCTTGTGATATAGGAAAGAAGCATGTATCCACCTCTTGTGATGATTTATTAGATATGCCATGCTCTTCACAATTAGATACTTGTTCTACTTCTTTGTCTTATGAGACTAACCTTTTGAAGGAGAACAATGAGCTGAAAAAAGAAGTGAAGAATTTGAGCAACAAGTTAGAGAGATGCTACAACTTAAAAGTCACCTTTGAGCATATGCTGAAGACTCAAAGAAACTATGGTGATAAGCATGGCCTTGGCTTCAAGAAGAAGATGACGAAGGGCAAAAGAAAGAGAGAAAGAAAGATGAAGAAGCTACAACAAAGAAAGCTCTCTCATACCATGTGCTACCGATGTCATAAAGCCGGTCATCTTGCAAATGTCTACCCCAACATTGAGAAGCTCAAGTTGAAGAAGGAAGAAGAAAGGCTCAAGGATATCAAATGCTTTAAGTGCCGCACTTAGGGTCACCTCACCTCAATGTGCCTAACCAAGGAATTGGTGAAGCAACAAGTAGAGCATCAACCAAAGCCATAAGTTGAGCAAGAGAAGACACCCCAAGAGAAAATCAAGATCAACCAAGAAGAAGATGGTGACTTAATGAAGAAGAAGAAGAAGAAAATAAGAAGGGATGGAAAATCAAGGCATCCAATGCTAGATCAAGATGCCAAGATGATGAGCAAGACACAAGATGAGAAGAAGGTGTATGCTCACATCAAGTGCTTCAAGTGTGGAGATACGAGACACTTTGCCTCGAAGTGTCCTATCAAGTTTGAGAATAAGGATCAAGCAACTCATGATAGGCAAGGTAATGAGAAGCACCACATGAGCAATGAAGAGAAGTCTCAATCAAAGAGGAAGTGCTACTTATGCCTGTAAGTGCAATCAAGCTCTAAGTGGATTTTGGTGATTTTGACCACATAATTAAAGGACTAATGGCTTTGATAAGTGTTTGACAGCATAACTTTCGTCGTGGGTGCAAAGAAACAAAGGAGGAGACCCCCAACTCAAATGGATGACCTGCAACGGCTCCAAGAGCAAGTTTAATTCTTTTTATATTTTGAAATTGAGTTATAATACAAGCCGTACTATCAAGGGGGATACCAATGGTGTGGTGGGTGGAACCAAGTGCTCAAAACTCCATCTACATCTCAAATAATCCTAGCCACAAAAAGCCAACCGAGCTGAATTCTTATCTGTCCTGGCCAGCGCGGAACCTCCGCGCCCCAACGCGGAGGCTTCGGTGTCTGTCTGACCTGACCGTTTTGTGGGTGACGTGGGTGGTATATATACCATACCCTTTCGCCCTCCAACAGTCATCTTCTCCATTCCTTCATCCCTGTCGAACAGAAGCTCTCTCTCTCTCTCTCTCCCAAGCTTGGTGCTCCCAACTCCCTTGCTCAAATCTTTGTGATTCCTTGAGGGATTTGGCTCTAGAGAGTGTGAGAAAGCTCATGAAGATCCTTCTCCTCCGTTCTTGTGCACTTGGTGAAGCCCTAGCCGCTTGGTGTGTTCATTACTCTTGGAGCTTGGCTTTTAGACGGCTAGCGGTCGCCCGATAGCTCCCAATCCACTGTGGTTGAGCACCAGGACATTTGTATTGCCCTTTGTGACTTAGTGGAACCCTCTAACCTATTGCCTTGGTGGTAGGTTGGAGAAGAGGAGTGAGTTGCAAGAGACTCCATAGCCTTTGTGGCTAACCTCAATAATGTGGACGTAGGCTAGCCTCTGTGGCGAACCGAACCACGAGATAAATCCTCATGTATCTTGTGATTGTGATTATTGTTGCTATTACTTGTGATTTGATTTGTTTTTAGGGTTTGCATCTGATCTACAAATTCCTCATCCTCTAGGTGCAACCAACTGGTTGGATAGCTCAACATACTCCCCAGGAAGGCTGGTATTAAATTTGATCTATTTTTCATTCGTTAAATTCCGTAGTAGATCGATTTCTTACTCTGATCCCTAGAGGTTCCACGTTTATCCCCAGAATTTCCGCGCCACGGAACCTCTGCGCTCAGACCCGGAGGTTTCACGTTCTGACTGGTTTCGTGAAGTTGATTAAATTTCAGAAAAAGGCCTATTCACCCCCCTCTAGGCCACTTGCTAGATCCTTTCAATTGGTATCAGAGCAAGGTTTTCTCGTAATAGCACTTAACCGTGTGAGGAAATGGCAAGTCCTAGAGAAAGGGTACTAGAGGAAGATGGAGAGGAATGCTATGAAGATGTTCCAAGTGGAGAAGAACTAGAAGCTCCTGAGGATGATCCTACAGCAGCACTTGAGTGACTTCCAAAGCTCAAGCTCGGTGGAAAGGGATCCTCCAAGGGAGACAAGCAAAAAGAAAAGAACAAGAGCAAGGAGAAGAAGAAACACAAAGCAAAAAGAAAAGTGGAATCAAGTCCACAACCAAGCAGCGAGTCGGAGAATGGAGATGATGATGATGATGAATACTATGCTCAAAGGATTCCAAAGAAATCACTCAAGTCCAAGCCCAAGAGATCATATTCGAGTGTATCCTTTAATTATGATTCTATAAATTTGCCCACTAACACTCACATCAACATACCCGCAGGCAAGTTGCCTCCATTTGATGGAACTAACTTTGCCAAGTGGAAGCATATGATGAAGGCTTACCTTACCAGTCTCCATCCGGAGTTGTGGAACATTGTGTGTAGGTTTTGATGATCCGGAAGATCCCAAAAATCTCACACCAAGAGATATCCGCAACATACATCGCAATGCTCAAGCTAAAAGTGCTCTTCTTAGTGCATTGAGTCCGAAAGAGTACAACAAGGTGATTGGTTTAGAGATTGCAAAGGAGATTTAGGACACTCTTCACATTGCACATGAAGGGGTTAGCAAAGTGAAAAAGTCCAAGATTGATCTATTGATGGCTCAACTCAATAGATTTGTGATCAAGGATGGAGAAGGCCCTCAAGAGATGTTTGATAGATTAATGGTGATAGTTGGCAAGATTATAGGATTGGGAGGAGATGACTTGGATGATCATCATGTTGTGAAAGTGATGTTGGAAGCTTTTGCACCTAGGAATACAACTCTTATCACATTGATTAGAGAGAAGAAAAGGTTTGAGGAGTTCTCTCCTAGTGATGTGCTTGGAAGAATACTTACTCATGAGCTCATGAAGATAGAGATACAACAAAGAAGAAAGTTTGGAGAACTTGAAGCCAAGATGGAGAACTTAAAAGTCAAAGATGTAGCTCTCAAGGCAAACAAATCAAGCAAAGCCTTTACCTCAAGCAAAGCACCAAGATCAAGATCAAGTAAGGCTGAGACGGTTGACTCATCAAGTGACTCAAGTGATGATGAAGATGATGAAGTATCCTCCGGTGAAATTGGTGATGTTGCTTTGTTCATAAGGAAGTACAAGAAGGGATTGAAAAGAGAGGGCTACAAGTTTGCTAAGAGAAAGTTTCCCAACAAGCTAAAGAGGAAGTGCTACAATTGTGGAAGCACGAACCATCTCATTGTCGAATGTCCCTATGAGAACAAAGAAGACAAGAAAGATAAGAAGAAGAAGGTTTACAAGAAAGATGACAAGACTCATCACAAGAAGAAGAACTATGCGGGTCAAGCTCACATTGGTCATGAATGGGATTCAAATGATGATAGCTCAAGTGAAGAAGAAACAAGAAAAGTTGCAACCATTGCTATCAAGAAAAACTCTTCCTCACCGAAGCTCTTCACCGACATGACCGATGATGAGGAGGGATCCACATTCTTTTGTCTCATGGGCAAAGGAGAGAAGGTAGAATCTAAAGCTAAGACTAAATCCTCTCCTCTACCTAGTGATGAATCCGACATAGACTCTAGTGATGATGAAGTAAATAATTTGATAAGTAAAATGGATAAAAAATCTAAGAACTTCATCGCCAAGCTAATGGAAGAATTAGAGAAAACTCAAGCCACTCTTGCCAAACAAGAGAAACTCTATGTTACTTGCAAGAAGGCTCTTGCGTCGGGAAGAAGTGAGGTTGAAACTTTACGCTTAGAAGTTGACCAAGCGGAGAGTATCATAGCCACCCTAAAGTATGATCTAAATATTCTTCAAGAAAAGAATAATGCCCTCTGAAAGCATCTAGGCCCCAAGGTTTGGTTTC
Source organism: Saccharum hybrid cultivar R570 (assembly GCA_038087645.1). Classification (NCBI taxonomy): domain Eukaryota; kingdom Viridiplantae; phylum Streptophyta; class Magnoliopsida; order Poales; family Poaceae; genus Saccharum; species Saccharum hybrid cultivar. The sequence continues at coordinate 9,766,121 of JAQSUU010000198.1, forward strand.
GGCAATTGATGACAACGCTTTATTACCATGACTAACGTGTGTTTTGCAGAAACGTTGGTAAGTTAGGTCATGGAGGTTATAACTGCTTTGGGCACCATGGTATTCGTGTCCCTTGATGGAAATCGTTTCGGTTTTCAAAAGAGTGACGTCAAGATTAAGGACGGTTAGTTCCGGATGTCGAGGTGTTGAGACACATTCGGAATAGTCGTTAGGATCTTCGTTTTTCTCTTTTGGCCGTACTATAAAGGGGGGCATGAACGGGTAGCTTGACCTAGGCGAGCCCTATGTTTAGGTGTGGTGCACACTTGTTAAACTTGGCGCTAGGCAACCCTAGAATAACTCAAAGTTCAGTTGGAAGCAACTTGGTTGAAGTTGCGACGCGTTTCGGAAAGTTTCAGGCTGTTTTCCAACTGACCGGACGCGGTCCTCGGCATGACCGGACGCGTCCGGTCAGTACATTACCGCGGCTAGGGTTTCGGCCCTGACCACCGGACGCGGTCCTCGCGAGGACCGGACGCGGTGGTCAGTGGCTGACACGTGTCACTTGAGGGAAACACCCGTCGGACGCGACCTGGCTGTGATCGGCGCGTCCGGTCACAGTCCAGTAAGGTCCAGAGAGGACCGGACGCGTTCGGTCTTCAACGATCGGACGCGGCCTCGCGTCCGGTGCACTTACAGTAAGCTCCCTTGCATGATCGGACGCGTCCGGTCACCCCTGACCGGCGCGTCCGGTCGTTCAGTTGAAAATCGCGTTTTGACCGTTACGGGCGACCGGCGCGTCCGGTCAGTTCGACCGGCGCGTCTGGTCAGCCCGTGTCAGAACATAACGGTTCGTTTTCTTTGAGGGGTGTATAAATACATCCCCTCCACCTCTTTTAGAGGTCTCTTGCTCATTCAAACATCTGAGAAAACCCTTTAGAGTGCAAGGGAGTGCAAGAGCTCTAATGAGGATAGAGATTTGAGAATCAAAGTTTGAGATTTCCTCACTAGTGATTTGAGAGTAGCAAGTGTGCATCCATCTCCTCATTTGGGCTCGTTGTGGTCAAGTGAGAGTTCTAGCTTGTTACTCTTGGTGATCGCCATCACCTAGACGGCTTGGTGGTGATTGGGAGTTTGGTGATCATCCGGCGAAGCTTGTGGATGACCCAACTCATGTTGTGAGCGGTTATGGGTGATTCACCGCGACGGAGTGTCGAAGAATCAACCCGTAGAGAGCACTTGATCCTTGCGCGGATCAAGGGGGAGCGACACCCTTGCGCGGGTGCTCCAACGAGGACTAGTGGGGAGTGGCGACTCTCCGATACCTCGGAAAAACATCGCCGTGTTCCTTGCCCTTTACATTCAAGCATTTACATTCTCGTATTTACTTTCATTGCTTGATTTACTTTCCTAGAATTGCCATGCTAGACTAGGATTGGAAACTAGGGTGCAAAACTTTTGTTGGTAGACTCACTAGGAACACAAGTAGGCACTAGGGGTGAATTCCAGCTTGTAGGATTTAATTCTTGCAATTATTTTTTAGAAAAGCCTAATTCACCCCCCCTCTTGGGCATCTTGATCCTTTCAATTGGTATCGGAGCCGTGTTGCTCCTAATTTAGGCTTTACCGCCTAGAGCAAGATGTCTAACGGGGAAGGACCACCTCCCACCTTTGAGGGGGATGATTTTCCATATTGGAAAATCCGCATGGAGGCGTATCTCGAAGCCATAGATGTCGGGTGCCTTAGAGCCGCAACCCAAGGGCTTCCCGCTATCAAGGATCCCGCAAACCCCATTGGTGACGAGGAGAAGTACGACCGGTGGAATGCAAAGGCCAAAAATGCACTCTACCGGGGCTTAGGCAAAGATATCTTCAATCGTGTGCGTAATGCAAAGAACGCTCATGATTTGTGGGAAAATCTTTGTGCTCTCCATGAGGGAACTAAGAGTGAGCGTGAGGAACGCTATCATATTGCTTTAAAGAAAATTAATTCTTTTGAGATGCTTCCCAAAGAAAGTGCTAATGACATGTACACTCGCTTGAATGTTCTTGTAGAGGACCTCAATGCTCTTGGGCTCACTCAAATGAGCCAATCGGATGTTGCAAGGAGGATCTTGAGTGTTCTTCCCGTTGAGAAGTATGGTCACATTGTCACCGTGCTTCATCAAAGTGATCTCTCCACCGCAACACCGACACAAGTATTGGGGAAGATCAATGCTCATGAGATGTACATGCACATCACTCCGGAAGAGGGCTCATCATCTTCCAAGAAGAAAGACTTGGCCTTCAAAGCTAGCCATGACAAGAAGAAGAAGAAGGGCCAAGCCATGATAGTGCAAGAAAGCTCAAGTGAAAGTGATGTCGATGATGAATCACTTGCACTCATGGTGAGAAAGACCACCAAGATGCTAAAGAAGCTCAACAAGAGTGGCATCAAGTTTGATGGCAAGAAAAAGAAATTTTTCACAAGTAGCAAGAGAAAGCCCATCTCGGAGATGGATTGCTACAATTGTGGTGAACTTGGCCACCTAGCTCATCAATGCCCTAGACCACCAAAAGACAAGTTCAAGTACAAGAACAAGGGCAAGAAAAATGATTCAAGTGATGAAGAAGATGAGAAGAAGAAGAACAAGCCATACAAGAAGAAGGATGGCAAGAAGAAGGAGTTCTACAAGAAGAAGAAGGGAGGAAAGGCATACATTGTTGGTGATTGGCTCACCGACATTGAATCATCTTGTGATTCCTCCGAAGATGAGAGCAATGATGAGAAAGAGAAGGTTGCCGCTTTTGTGATGGGGCCATCATCTTCACCGACACCTTCACCACCACCTTCACCGCCTTCTTCACCATCATCGTCCACTACTCACCTATGCCTTATGGCCAAGGGTGAACGAAAGGTACAAAACCATGATAGTGATGATGATGATGATAGTGATAGTGATGATGAATATGACGCACCTTCTTATGATGAACTTGTAAAATTGCTAAACAAATACACTAAAATCATAAGAAGGACAAGAAATGAAAATGATGAGCTACAAAATGAAAATGAATCACTCTCATCAAAGCTTGAAAATGTTCAAAAGACTAGTGGTGAGCTTAGAGATCAAAATGAAGTTATGTCTTCCACTCTCAAGGAGCTCAAAACCTCAAACAAAGAGCTTAAAGATCAACATGATAAACTTGAGAAGAAGCATGATGAGCTCATCACTAGACATAACTCTTTGAAAGACAAATACACCACATTAAAAATTGACTATGATAGTCTTGTGGTTGCTAATGAACTTGCTCTTGAGACACATGATGCTACTAATAATGTTGTTAAGTGTGATATAGCTACATCATGTGATGATTTGATCATTGAAAGCATTGAGCAAGGTTCTAGTAGCAAAGGCAAGAGTGTGGTTGAGTCAAACAACTATGATGATTATGCCAAGATCAAGTGTGAGAATGAGAAGCTTGCAAATGAGAATAAGAAGCTTAAAGGTTTGATGGCTCTTGAGAAGCAAACAACAAATGAGTCACTCATTGAAGAGAATAAGAAGCTCAAGCAAGAAAAAGAGCATCTCAAGACCGGTCTAAGCAAGTTCACAAGAGGCCAATATTTGCAAAGTGAGCTCCTCATGAACACCGTAATGAAGATGGATAGAAGTGGTATTGGGTACTTGGCAAATCAAGAGAAGAAGGCAAAAGCTCAACAACAAAGCAAGTCAAAGCCCAAGCCAAAGAGATGTGTTGAGTGTGGTCAAGAAGGTCACTTTGCTCATGAATGCAAAACTCCACCACCACAACCCTTGCCCAAGCATGCTAGACCCTTTGCCTTCAATGCTCATTACATGCTAAGAAAAGATTCAAATGGAAAGATGAAAGTCATGTTCTTGGGTCCCCCAAACAAGAATAGGCCAAAGAAAATATGGGTTGCCAAGTCACTAGTTGAGAAAGTCAAGGGCCCCTCTCAAGTTTGGGTCCCTAAACAAAAAGCTTGATCTCTTGTGTGTAGGTGAACTACAAGACCGGTGGATCTCATTGGGTTATTGATAGTGGTTGCACTCAACACATGACCGGGGATCCTCGTATGTTCACCTCCATTGAAGAGAATGGGATATGTCAAGAGAAGATCACATTTGGGGATAATTCAAAGAGCAAAGTCAAGGGTATAGGCAAGATTGCAATATCAAATGATCACTCGCTCTCAAATGTGCTCTATGTTGCTTCATTGAGTTTCAACTTATTATCCGTCGGGTAACTTTGTGACCTTGGTTTCCAATGCTTGTTCACACCAAATGAAGTGGAAGTTTCAAAGATAGATGACAAGCAAGTGATATTCAAAGGCTTTAGATACAACAATCTTTATCTTGTTGACTTCACCTCCGAAGATGCAAATTTGATGACATGTTTGTTCACCAAGACCTCACTTGGTTGGCTTTGGCATAGGAGACTTGCACATGTTGGAATGAGCACTCTCAACAAGCTATTGAAGAAAGAACTAGTGAGAGGATTGAAGGATGTGAAGTTTGAAAAGGACAAACCTTGTAGTGCATGTCAAGCGGGCAAACAAGTTGCAAACACTCATCCAACCAAAGCTTTCATGTCAACCTCAAGAGTGCTAGAACTTCTACACATGGATTTGTTTGGGCCTACAACTTACAAGAGCTTGGGTGGTAATCTCTATTGTCTTGTGATAGTGGATGACTACTCAAGATATACATGGACTTTCTTCCTTCATGACAAATCCGAAGTGGCAAGTTGCTTCAAGAAGTTTGCAAAGAGAGCTCAAAATGAATTTGAAGTCAAGATAAAGAAAATTAGAAGTGACAATGGCAAAGAGTTTGACAACACCAACATTGAAGCTTATTGTGATGAAATTGGAATCAAGCATGAGGTCTCTTCAACCTACACTCCTCAACAAAATGGTGTAGTTGAGAGAAAGAACCGGACTTTGATCACCCTTGCAAGAACAATGCTAGATGAGTACAATACTCCGGAAAAGTTTTGGGCCGAGGCAATCAACACCGCATGCTATGCTTCAAATCGCCTCTTCCTCCAAAAGTTTCTTGGCAAGACCCCCTATGAGTTGCTTAATGGGAAGAAGCCGGACGTCTCATTCTTCCGGGTGTTTGGTTGCAAATGCTACATCTACAAGAAGCGTCAACACCTAGGGAAGTTTCAAAGACGTTGTGATATTGGTTTTCTTGTTGGTTACTCATCAAAGTCCAAAGCATATAGAGTATTTAACCATACCACCGGTTTGGTTGAAGAAACATATGATGTGGAATTTGATGAATCTAACGGCTCCCAAGGAGCAATTGAGAATTGTGATGATGTAGGTGATGAACCCTTGAGGGAGGCCATGAAGAACATGCCCGTGGGAGACATCAAGCCAAAAGATGATGAAGACGATGTGCAAATCATTGATCCACCATCTTCATCACGTGTGCCTCAAGATGATGACAAGAATGAGAGAGTTGAAAATGAAGACACCTATATCTCTCATGAACAAGCCGAGGCACAAGCTCAAGATGTTGATGCTCCCCCTCCACCTCCTCAAGTGGTTGATAGAAAAAATTCACCTCTACTTCAAGCACATCCACAAGAACTCATCATAGGGAGTCCTACTAAGGGAGTGATGACTCGATCTCAAAAGCTTGCTTCCTTTGTTGAACATCACTCTTTTGTCTCTTGTGTTGAACCTAAGAATGTAGAAGAAGCTCTTCAAGATCCGGATTGGGTGAATGCCATGCATGAAGAATTGAACAACTTCACCCGCAATCAAGTATGGACACTTGAAGAGCATCCTAAAGGTGCAAGAGTCATTGGAACCAAGTGGGTGTTCCGAAACAAGCAAGATGACCAAGGCATAGTAGTGAGGAACAAGGCAAGACTAGTTGCAAAGGGGTTCTCTCAAGTTGAAGGCCTTGATTTTGGAGAGACCTTTGCACCCGTTGCAAGACTTGAAGCCATTCGTATCCTCCTTGCATATGCATCACATCATGATATGAAACTATATCAAATGGATGTGAAAAGTGCATTCTTAAATGGCTTTATAAATGAACTAGTCTATGTCAATCAACCTCCCGGGTTTGAAGACCCTAGATATCCTAATCATGTTTATAGGTTGTCCAAGGCGCTATATGGGCTCAAGCAAGCCCCTAGAGCGTGGTATGAGCGCCTCCGAGACTTCCTTATTGAGAAGGGCTTCACCATTGGGAAGGTCGACACTACACTATTCACCAAGAAGCTTAATGGGGAGATCTTCATTTGTCAAGTGTATGTTGATGATATCATCTTCGGATCAACAAATGAAGATTATTGCAAAGAATTTGGTGAATTGATGTCGAAGGAGTTCGAGATGTCAATGATTGGTGAGCTCACATTCTTCCTTGGTTTTCAAGTCAAGCAAATGAGAGAAGGGATTTTCATCTCTCAAGAAAAGTATACCAAGGATCTTCTCAAAAGATTCAAGATGGAAGAATGCAAACCAATCAAGACCCCAATGCCATCAAATGGGCATCTCGACCTAGATGAGGGAGGTAAACCGGTTGATCAAACTCTCTACCGCTCTATGATTGGTAGCTTGTTGTACCTTACCTCATCTAGGCCCGATATCATGTTTAGTGTGTGCATGTGTGCTCGCTTTCAAGCGTGCCCTAAAGAACCTCACTTAAGTGCCGTAAAAAGAATCCTAAGATATCTTAAGCACACCCCAAGCATTGGTCTTTGGTATCCCAAAGGAGCTAGATTCCAACTAGTTGGCTATTCCGATTCGGATTATGCCGGTTGCAAAATTGATAGAAAAAGCACATCCGGAGGGTGCCATTTGCTTGGGAGATCCTTAGTATCTTGGTCATCTAAAAAGCAAAATAGTGTGGCTTTGTCCACCGCCGAGGCGGAATACATTGCCGCGGGGGCTTGTTGTGCACAAATCTTATATATGAAGCAAACCCTCCTAGACTATGGAATTGTTCTTGAAAAGGTGCCACTTTTATATGACAATGAAAGTGCCGTTAAAATTGCTAACAATCCGGTACAACACTCTCGCACCAAGCACATTGATATCTGCCATCACTTTCTAAGAGATCACGTTGCTAAAAATGACATATCACTAGAAGGTGTACGAAGTGAAAATCAATTAGCGGATATCTTCACTAAACCTTTGGACGAGGCTACCTTTTGTAGGCTAAGAAGTGAACTAAATGTGCTTGATTCAAGTAACTTTAAAAGATAAGCGTGTGTTGTCCCTTGCATTGCATTGTATTATATATCACGTTTATTTTATCGCAATGCATTTAGGGCTTGGCTAACACGGTTACGATAACCCTCCTTTGGAGGAGTGAAGAAGCCTAACCGTGGATCAAACTTGACAAGCAACCTAGCTTTACTTACTTGTATTGCATTGCATATGCATGGTTGTTTGTTTGTCGTTTCTTTTCGGTTTAGCTTTGAGCAACCTCTGTGTTCGTCCATGGATAGAGAGAGCTTTTTGACGCTCCTAAAGGTCCAAAAACTCTATTGCATGGCCATACGTTGTTCCTTGGGTATTTATTGCCTATTTTCCTAAAAATAATACTAGCCTAAGGCAAAATATTTTGAAAAATTTGAGGGTTTGAGTGAGGTCACTCATATCAGGTTCCAATTGGTGTTTATTTGTGTCTCTTTGAATTGGAACTTGATTGGGAGAAGTCACGTCGGAGTTTGGAACGAAGAAGGGCGAAGAACAGCGACCGGACGCTGGACCGGACGCTGCACCGGACGCAGTGATGCTTCACCACCGCGTCCGGTCCCGGCGTCCACCAGCGCGTCCGGTCATCCAGAAGACCAACTCCAGACCTAGTGACCGGACGCGCCTGTGTTGACCACCGCGTCCGGTCCCGGCTACCACCACCGCGTCCGGTCATCCGCGATGAATTCCCGAGCTCCCAGCGACCGGACTCTGACCGCGTCCGGTCAGTCCGCACCGGACGCGTCCAGTCACTCCAGGAGCTTACTGGAGTGTGACCGGACGCTGCACCACCGCGTCCGGTCATAACGACCACCGCGTCCGGTCATCGCGCGTCGAGCGGATCTGAGCCCCTCATAAAACCGTTCGTTTTCGATCTATTCTCTTTACCTGCACGCAAATCCGCCGCCGCCGCTCGCCGTGTCGCCGAATCGCCGCGCCCTCGCCGCCCCGCTCGCCGCCGGTGACTCCCTTGCCGAGCCCCTGCCGCGCCGCGCCATCCTCGCCCTCACTGCCCGCGCGCGCGCTCGACGCACCCGCTCGAACCCGGCCAGCCGCTCGCCACCGCGCGCCCGTCTTCCTCCTCACCGTCGGCAGGTTCACCGCCGCCGTGGGCATCTCCAGCCGCAGCGCCGCAGTTTCTCCTCGTGCCCTAGCCCCTCATCCTCCACCTTCGATCGACAGCCGCAGTTTTGCTCGAGCTCCTAGGGTTTGCCCTAACCCTAGCCTAGGGTTTGCTCGAAACCCTCGCTTCAGGTGACGACTCGTTCGTTTTTCGTTCAAGTCTCGTCAATTCCGTTGTTAGGGCTAACCTTGACCGTGTTTATCCATTGATCATCTCGCTCGGTCCTTTCAGTGCTCGATCATCGTTTTCGGGGGTTCTCGCGACCTAGGTCACCGCTTCCTCTCACCGTCGTCTCGTCGATCCGAGGTAGTTTCGCGTCACGTTTCACTTCGTATCTAATATGCTTGCTATCTCTAGGGTTTCGCACCTTTTAGTCATATATGTGCTTATAGTATATCTTTCTATTCCATCGGTGCAGCGAGTCAGTCGGTGTGTCAGGGTCAGATTTGTTTGCTGAATCCGAGGCCAAGCCTGCGGATACGGATTGAGGCCAAGCCTCTCGAGTGTCAGTTCATCATCTTACAGAGGTTCTCAGTCAGTTGATCAGCATGGTGCGTTGCAAGAACGCCGGTGGTGCTCCTGGTGACGGGGACAACAGTCCTCCCCGTCATGATGAGATTGCGCGTGGAAAGCGCATCAAGATGATGGCCAGAAAGAAGAAGAGGACGCCTTCAGAGGCAGAGGTTGCTCAGGCCGTGGCAGATGCTGCAGAGCAGGCAGAGAGAGGTGGCAGACGCAGTGGTATACACATAGGCGAGCTTCGCTTTCACCTTGAAGGTCGACAGCTCGGCACTGAGGCCACTGAGGGTACCGAGGATACTGGACCTTCCGAGCAGATGTCAGTAGATCCACCCACAGAGCCGACAGAGGCTACAGAGGCTACACAGGCTACCGAGGCTCCGCAGGCTACTGAGGATACAGAGGAGCAGCCAGCTCAGTCTCCACCACGTCGCCGCTCCACACGTGCTCGTACTCAGGTGACACCTAGGCCAGAGGGCCAGCGTCGTGGAGCACGTCCTCCTCCCAGAGCTAGAGGTTCACCCCCGGTCGAGCACTTTGACCTAAGGGGTGCTTCAGCACGTCAGGTGCAGGGGTTGAGGTTCGTGGAGGTCAGCCGTTGGTTTCCACCTGTCAGAGATCACAGAGCTTCAGAGGGTTTCTATACCCCACTTCAGGAGGATTTCTACAGGGCCTTAGTTGACAGTGGTATTGCTTTCAGACCTCAGAGGGTATGTCGACTTGAGGCATTGGTTGATGTTGTGGGAGAGCAGCTCCGTCCGCACCTGTCCTATATGCCTGGCTTGTCAGATCTTTTTGGACGGACAGGTGCATACTGCGGCACATGGGTCAGAGAGTTCTATGCTTCACTGTGGATTGATCCTGCCCATGAGTTCATTCACTTTGCTTTCAGAGGCCGTGATCACAGACTGTACAGCTCCAGAGCTCGAGAGATCCTCAGACTACTAGCTTCTGACACGAGGATCCATCAGTTGTGTTATGGACAGACTCCTCCTCCCAGACGCCCTCACGGCGGAGTAGTGCCACCTACAGACCTGGTTCGACCCTGCTTTCGCGAGCCTTTTGGCGAAGGGTCACGTCGTACGCCTGCCAGCCTGACGCCACTTGCCAGGGTCTTGGATGCTATTCTCAGACGTACTCTACTTCCCAGACTTGGCTACAGAGAGGGACTGACACGTATGCAGCTTTGGATTGTTCACCACCTCCTTTCACAGAGACAGTTTGACATCTGGGATCTTATTCTTAGTGAGATGGAGGACACCATTGCTGAGGGCTTCAAGGGTAATCGTCAGCTGCCCTATGCACACTGGATCTGCTTTATCATTAGATCTTCTATTCAGATGCCACCAGAGATCAGGGCGGAGATAGCAAACACTACTACTGCTTTCCCTGATTATGATATTCGTCAGCTTTGGGCCTCTGTTACTAGAGATCAGGCCCCAGCACCAGGACAGCGTGAGCGCCCAGACGTTCCTGAGACAGCAGCTGAGCAGGATGCCAGAGTTGATGAGCTTGTTGAGGCAGAGCTTGCTGACCTTGAGACTCAGACTGCTGATATACCTGAGGATGTGACTTCTGACAGCACAGACGAGGACTACCAGCCCATCCCCAGGTACCGGTCTCCTCGGTCTCACGACCACGAGGCCGGTGGCTCTGGCTCAACCTCCCGCTCAGACCCAGCTATGGTGGCTATTCTTGAGAGGTTGACCCAGGCTCAGGAGCAGCAGCAGCAGCAGATTCAGCGACAGGCACAGGATACAGCTGCAGCACTTGCACAGATTCAGGCTCGTCAGGACGAGTTTCAGCGACAGCAGCTTGAGATCCAGAGGCAACAGGTTGAGATGCAGCGATAGAGTCAGCCAGCAGAGTACATGGATCTCCTGCGCCACCTTATCACAGTCGAGGTTCCTCCGCCTGCTTCTGTCATGACTCAGGCTTTGCATTCCAGTGGTCCGTCGAGTCAGGGACAGCCGAGCTTCCAGTTTACATCTCCACAGCAGCAGGTTCCCCAGTCTTTTCAGTCCCCGAGCTTCACTCCTATTCATACGGGGGTTTACACCGTCAGACCAGCCTCGCCCGCACCTCCTGACAGGCACACCTATTGGTGATTTCAGTGCTTCCTACAGCAAGTTAACTGGTCAGCCGACACCCTCGCACACCACTACGTTTCACACTTCGTCAGGGTTGTCAGCTCCCGAGGCAGCCATTCCTCCAGTGACAGGGACCGGGACTACAGAGACCATCCCTTCTTCAGTTGTCTCGACAGATCCCCTAGCTACTGGCTCACTACAGGCTCAGGTTACTCAGACAGATCCACTTGTTGCTACTCAGTCAGCGCCTGTTCCTGCTCAGACCCAGATCGCTTCGCAGCCACGTGCTTCTTCAGAGGGTCAGCCAGATAGCTCAGACTCCGAGGGTGATTCGCTACACTTCGTGATTACTCCGCACACCTCGGCACCCGACACGACTCCGTCTGTCCCCCCGTCAGATCGTTAGATTAGTTTTTTTGGCGCTTGATGCCAAAGGGGGAGAGAGAGTAGTTTCAGGGGGAGTTTTGTTAGAGGGTTTTCGTTCTTTGAGTGCTACATTCATGCATATCATGTTTACTTTTCAGCATTGCATTCGTGTGACTTTATCGTCGAGTCGTAAACTTTGAGTCTTAATGTGTTATCTCGTCACAGTCTTAATATATGTCACCGTTTTAGTTATAGCTCTAAGGTTGTGCTTCCGTGCCTTACTCCGATTTCTTATGAGCTATAATCTTTATGTGTACTAACATTTTTTGTCTTATCTTATGAGTACACTCTTTTGGCTTGGGGCACATAAGCAATTCCTAACCCTTTGTGCTTATTGCTTTTTGCTTATGTGAACCAAGCATGCTCGAAAACCTTCACTCTAATCTCTTGAACCTTAGTGTTGTCATCAATCACCAAAAAGGGGGAGATTGAAAGCATCTAGGCCCTAAGGTTTGGTTTCGGCAATTGATGACAACGCTTTATTACCATGACTAACGTGTGTTTTGCAGAAACGTTGGTAAGTTAGGTCATGGAGGTTATAACTGCTTTGGGCACCATGGTATTCGTGTCCCTTCATGGAAATCGTTTCGATTTTCAAAAGAGTGACGTCAAGATTAAGGATGGTTAGTTCCGGATGTCGAGGTGTTGAGACACATTCGGAGTAGTCGTTAGGATCTTCGTTTTTCTCTTTTGGCCATACTATAAAGGGGGGCATGAACGGGTAGCTTGACCTAGGCGAGCCCTATGTTTAGGTGTGGTGCACACTTGTTAAACTTGGCGCTAGGCAACCCTAGAATAGCTCAAAGTTCAGTTGGAAGCAACTTGGTTGAAGTTGCGACGCGTTTCGGAAAGTTTCGGGCTGTTTTCCAACTGACCGGACGCGGTCCTCGGCATGACCGGACGCGTCCGGTCAGTACGTTACCGCGGCTAGGGTTTTGGCCCTGACCACCGGACGCGGTCCTCGCGAGGATCGGACGCGGTGGTCAGTGGCTGACACGTGTCACTTGAGGGAAACACCCGTCGGACGCGACCTGGCTGTGATCGGCGCGTCCGGTCACAGTCCAGTAAGGTCCAGAGAGGACCGGACGCGTCCGGTCTTCAACGATCGGACGCGGCCTCACGTCCGGTGCACTTACAGTAAGCTCCCTTGCACGATCGGACGCGTCCGGTCACCCCTGACCGGCGCGTCCGGTCGTTCAGTTGAAAATCGCGTTTTGACCGTTACGGGCGACCGGCGCGTCCGGTCAGCCCGTGTCAGAACATAACGGTTCGTTTTCTTTGAGGGGTGTATAAATACATCCCCTCCACCTCTTTTAGAGGTCTCTTGCTCATTCAAACATCTGAGAAAACCCTTTAGAGTGCAAGGGAGTGCAAGAGCTCTAATGAGGATAGAGATTTGAGAATCAAAGTTTGAGATTTTCTCACTAGTGATTTGAGAGTAGCAAGTGTGCATCCATCTCCTCATTTGGGCTCGTTGTGGTCAAGTGAGAGTTCTAGCTTGTTACTCTTGGTGATCGCCATCACCTAGACGGCTTGGTGGTGATTGGGAGTTTGGTGATCATCCGGCGGAGCTTGTGGATGACCCAACTCATGTTGTGAGCGGTTGTGGGTGATTCACCGCGACGGAGTGTCGAAGAATCAACCCGTAGAGAGCACTTGATCCTTGCGCGGATCAAGGGGGAGCGACACCCTTGCGCGGGTGCTCCAACGAGGACTAGTGGGGAGTGGCGACTCTCCGATACCTCGGAAAAACATCGCCGTGTTCCTTGCCCTTTACATTCAAGCATTTACATTCTCGTATTTACTTTCATTGCTTGATTTACTTTCCTAGAATTGCCATGCTAGACTAGGATTGGAAACTAGGGTGCAAAACTTTTGTCGGTAGACTCACTAGGAACACAAGTAGGCACTAGGGGTGAATTCCGGCTTGTAGGATTTAATTCTTGCAATTATTTTTTAGAAAAGCCCAATTCACCCCCCCTCTTGGGCATCTTGATCCTTTCACCCTCAAAACAAGAAATGAGGAGCTTGAAGAACAATTTAGCACCCTTTGGGATAAAACCTCACATCTTACGAAAGCAAGTGAGATCTCTAATGCTTCCACTAGTAAAGGTTGTGATAAATGCTATAATATTGATTTAGAAGCTTGTGCTACTAACCTTGCAAATATGGAAGTTATGAAGAAGGAGATTGCTAGACTCAACAATATCATAGCTAGTGGATGCATGGATGAGGCAAGTAAGAAGCCCAAATTTATTCAAGGAAGACATCCATTCATTAAGGATGGACTTGGTCACACTAAGGGAGGCAAGACCGGCAAGAGACACATGGTAAATGGAGTGTTGTGCATTAGATTCGAGAAGAAGGGGACCATTGGTGAGGTGCTACTAGTGCAGACCGCGGAGGCTCCGCGCCCTGTAGGTTTCGCGCCAAAACGTGGAGGCTCCGGGGTCTGGAAGCATAGCAGTACTAACAAAAACAAGACACAACCTCAACCAAGGCAGCAAGCTCCTAAGGCTTCTAACATTCGTCTGCAGGTTAAGGAAAATCCAATTGTGCCCAAGAGGAACAAGTATGCTCACAAGCCCAAGACCCATGCATCCCAAGAGGGCATGTCCTCTAGCTATGTGTTGAGACGTAACAACCTTGGTAAAGTTGTTGCCACGTATGTTGGAAGTGAGTCCAACATATATGTGAAGAGGTCACTATGGGTTCCTAAGATTCTAGTGGCTAACACTCAAGGCCCCAATGCGAATTGGGGACCTAAAAGAAGAAACTAAACTTGTTTTGCAGGCATACTCCTCCAGTGGATCAAGTTGGGTGCTTGACAGTGGATGTACAAATCATATGACCAGAGAGAAAAGTATGTTCTCATCTTACGCCCAAATGGAAGGTCCAAGTGAAAACATAGTATTTGGGGATAATTCAAAAGGAGAAGTGCTTGGTGTAGGTAAAATCGCTAAACTCAGGATTATTCAATTTTCAATGTTTTACATGTTAATTCGTTAAGTTATAATTTATTGTCCGTATCACAATTATGTGAGATGGGCTATGATTGTCACTTTACGGATAAGGGTGTGACCACCATAAGAAGGGAGGATTCCTCTATTGCTTTTACGGGTCGCTTGAAGGGCAAGCTTTACCTAATTGATTTCAACAAAAGTAAAGCAACGCTTGAGACTTGTTTAGTAGCAAAATCTAGCATGAGTTGGTTATGGCATCACCGACTGGCTCATGTTGGGATGAGAAACTTGGCCAAACTTCTAAAGGAGAAACACATCCTTGGACTAACGAATGTTCAATTTGAGAAAGATAGGATATGTAAAGCTTGCCAAGCTGGAAAGCAAGTAGGCATACCACACCCACCAAAGAGCATCGTCGCTACCACAAGCCCATTGGAGCTCATCCACATGGATCTCTTTGGACCGGTTGCCTACATTAGCATTGGCGGTAACAAATATGGTCTTGTTATTATTGATGATTATTCTCGCTTCACGTGGGTGTTCTTTGTGTATGATAAGAGTGAAGTGCAAGGGAAGGTGAAGACCTTCATTAGAAGAGCACAAAGGGAGTTCGGGCTACCTATCAAGAAGGTGCGAAGTGACAATGGCTCCGAATTTCGTAACACCAACGTTGAAGGGTTTCTTGATGAAGAGGGCATCAAGCATGAATTCTCGGCTCCATATACTCCTCAACAAAATGGGGTGGTTGAGAGGAAGAACCACACTCTCATTGACATGGCAAGAACAATGCTTGATGAGTCATGAAAGAGCATTGTGCTCACCCGGCGGGAGTCACGAAGAGCAACTCTAGTTGAGCGTGTCATTGAGCTACCCTCACTTTTAGGGTAGGTTCTTGCGGTGCCCGACATGCGGGCTTGGCGGGTGATGTTAATTAGCCGCCAAACCACCAAGTGAGCAGTCGACACAACGGGGACGTAGCTTGGTGGCAACCACGCGAACCTCGGGAGAAAAATCATCGTGTCAACATTGTCTTCATCATCTTTTCGATGGTTTGTCTTTGTGCAACACAAGCTTGTATTTACTTTTATATATATTGTGCTTGTGTAGGTGCTCTTGTATTTAATTAGTTTGTGTAGCTTGCTATTTACCTTCTTGCTTGTGTAGCATAGAAGTAGCTCTCTTGCGTAACTAATTTGGTTTGTATAACATTGTTAGTCATATTGCTTAGTTTGTGTAGCTAAGTAATTTACGCTCTCTAATTTGGCATTGGGTGTCTTGTTATTGAGCATTGCTAGTGAGCTTAGGGGCTTTGTGCTTTAGCTTACTAGAATTGTGTAGGAGCTCCCCTGGTTGTCAAAGTATTGGTACATAGGTTTGTGTGACCTTGCTCTAGAATTGTTTAGGTGAGCTCTAGCTAGCCCGGCACATTTGTTGCTTGTTTAGGATCTTTACAAGGTGCTAGAAAACTTAGATAGAGGGGTGTAATCTTGGCTAGACCGGTAGTTTCAATTCCGCATTTATTTCGGTTAGCCGGCGCGTTTAAGTTTTAGAAAGGACTATTCACCCTCCTCTAGTCCGTCATCTCGACCCTACAGCCGTTGGTCACCGTGCGGGTGCATGAGGCAGGCAGACGCATCCGTGACGCGTCTCCACAGGCCAGGCAGGTGATTGGGACCCACATGACGTTCCCGCGGGCAGGCGGCGGTCAGGCGAAGCAAAGCGTGCGTGATGGTAGGGCAGAAAGCAGTGTCGGGTCTACGCGGTGGGGCGCGCGAAAACAGACAGCGCGGGCTGCGCTTCTTAGGGCGTGGCACTGTCTAACGCTGACGTACAGAAACGGACGTCCGAGTCCAACCCAACCCCCCGTTTCCGGTTTTTCCTTCTCAACTCTTCAATTCGTAGTGTTGTATCATCTGTATTATTTCAAATTTTCATCCACGTGACGTGTAATCATATCGCCGGTGTCACTCGCGTGCCGTTGAATAGGTAATGTACGTACGTGTACTTTCTCAGCGATCGTTTTCCCGACGGATGATAACTAGTGGTATTGGTACGTCTGTTACATGTCTCAATTGTTCATTAGTTTATGCAGGCAACGTTTTCTTCACACACGTATGCATAAAACGTTGGCCTAATAAGCACATTCATGTGTTTAATTTAAGCTCGAACACCATACAACATGCATGGACGATCCACTTCAAATGAGTATCGACTACTCACTAGCTTCCAAAATCCTGCCCCAAAGTCAGCAGCAGCCAACACCAGCTAGGCAGCTACTAGTAAAGTATTTTTGTTATTTCTTGCCACGCGACACAGTACACATGTTACTCTGCAAAACAAAACTAGTAGCACTAATACCAATGGGCAGTCAAGGTGATAATGCACAGAAGCAGCTTAGCAGACTAGCAGTAGCGCCCAGTCACATGATTGATTCTGCCGTCGTGACTCGTTACTCGTGAGAGCGATGCGCGGTGCGGTTTGAGCCAGGAGATGTGCTGCTGCTGCTGCTTTCGGTTTTCTTGGACCATCCGCCCATCAAACTCCCAACGGAGTCGGGTGGCGTCGGTATCAATGCCTCTTTCTGCCAGAAGCAGCATGGCAGGCATGCTTAGTTTCTTCTTCGGGTCTGTTTAGTTGGCAAAAGATATAAAAAAAAAGTTTACAACTATTATATCAAATCTTTGATGTATGTATGGAGTATTAAATATAGGTAAAAAATAACTAATTGCACAGTTTGTCTGTAAATGTCGAGACAAATCTTTTGAACCTAGTTAGTCCATGATTAGATAAATTTTACTAAATAACAACAAAAAGTGCTACAGAAATTTTACCAAAACTTTTTTCACATCTAAATAGGCCCTTCTTTTTTCTGTTTTCGAACTAAGGCCTTATTTAGATTGCTTCCAAATTCCAAGTTTTTTTCACTCTCTCTATCATATTAATTTTTGGACGCATGCATAGAGCATTAAATGTTGGTAAAAAAATAATTAATTGCACAGTTTGGTAGTAAATCACGAGACAAATCTTTTGAGCCTAATTAGTCCATGATTGAACACTAATTGCCAAATACAAATGAAAATGCTACATTAGCTAAAGTTGAAAAAATTTGCAATCTAAACCAGACCCAACAAGCATGAGACAGTATAATCTGTTAATTGACCGTCTTACTAATCCAACATTGAGGACCGAAAGGTGCACGACGTATATATGGTGTTTGAAAAACAATTACATGTACGACTCTCGGTTATTGTTAACCAGTTTTTTTTCTAAATAACTAGGATTCTAGGGAGTACTTATTCATGAACCTGGTTGAGTTCTACAGCGTCGTCGTGTGCCTCAGTTTGTCTTTGTCGTTCCTTTTTTTTAGGGAACTCGTCTTTGTCGTTCCTGGAAGTTCCATCGCGACACACGGACCTGTAAATAGACACGTCACGGCTAACAAGGCCCCACCAATCTCTCTCGCGCTCGCTCGAGACCTCGAGTCGTCCATTCCATCGGGTTCTACACTTCTACTTCCCCCAGATCCAAATTCCCACCCTAAAATTTGTTATCTGTTTTATTTCTAGAACGCCTCATCAGCATCAAATCAGATACCTTGGCAAAGACGAGGTAACCTGATGTTATCTTTCTCTGAATTTTTATGTTCCTCGAGCAAATCTTTGTCGAAGCCTTCCATTGCTTCTAGATTGATTGAACAAGTAAAATAAAAGAGACAAAAATCAACGAGTTATGCTTACTTACCAGATGATGATGCACCTTTTTTCTAAAGTAGTACAAGCACATGCTTTTTAAATTTCATGGTAACCTCAACTTGCCAAAAACTTATTTGTTTTTCCCCACGGAGGAACTGCCAAATTGGCCTTAAATTTGGTCAAGTTGCACCCTCCTTTTGATGTTCGTTGGTCTGTCATATAGTAGGATAAACATTCTTTCCTTATTCCGTCCCTCCTTTCCGCCATTTGATTGCATATATGAATTTAAAAAAGCGCGGCAGTTGGTTCGCAGAGAACAAGCACAGCTAAAGGTTTGATTTTGGTCTTGATATTATGCTAGTGGCTGAAGCTGTACAAGACCCCAAAAGTTCACCATAAGGTAAGATTCTTTGTACGGAGTATTAGCTTTTATGTTCTTCTTTTGCGGTGACTTCTTTTCAGACTATAACCTTGTGGAAACTTCACTTCTTGGCTATGACTTGCACACTGAATTTGTGATTCGCTTCACGTGTTCGTTCGTTGCCATGAACTTCTTGCTAGCTCTTCACAACATCCACCTCTGATGCTTCCAACTTGGTCTTACAGATATATAATCTGCATCCATGGGCTGTGGAGCGTCAAAATGGAGTGATCCCGGTGTCGTACGCCAGAGAGGACTGTCAAGTGTCGGCGAGGTGGTTGTCTTCCTCCCAGGTCTCCGGGTACCAAGAACCATAGACTTGTCTCAGCAACTAGCTGATGATGACCTGAACAAGAGCACAGTTGAGAGGCTGACGGCTCTGAGGGCTAGGGTTGTGGCGATGGCGACGCAGGAATCATCGACGGCTCTGAAGCCAAGGCGAAGGGCTGCAGCACGGCATGGTGAGTCGGGTCGTTGCAGCATCCTGCCTGCCCTGATTGTTCATGCCGAAGGTGAATACCAGAATTCTTGCTTTGATTGTAGTCTTTCATCTGCAGGAGGGTCTAGCACTGCTAATCTCCTCCAGGCTCTGGAAGAGTACTTGCCAGCTCTGCTAGGACTGGTGGAAGAAGGTGATTAAATATTGGTATATTTTTATATAAATTTAGTCAAACTTTAAAAAGTTTGGCTTTTTGGGACAGAGGGAGTACCAAATATCCCTATCACTATTTGTTTATGTTAAATTTCTTTCCTGATTTATCATGATTCGGGCATCAATGTTGCAGGGAGTGAGATGAGAAACAAAGTGCAGTTTGTATGGGCTAACCGGGAAGATGTGGCTGAGGTGAGAATTGAGTCCCCTTCTATATGCACCTATGCAAGTTCTTCTGAATGTTTTTCAGAGCGCTGCATGACTGGACTGCAGGAGACATCCATGGCTGATCCTTGGTATGAGGTGCTGTCCGTGCTGCATTTGATGGCCATGGTGTGCTTCTTGCAGGCTAACACCCTGCTTCTTCCTAGGTCCTATGGTGATGGTCACGGACCGAGAGTGTCAGAAGGTAGGTGCAGTTCAGTATAAACATAGACCTGGTGATCTCAGCTTAATATCTATGCTTATTTTGGATTAATAAGACTATTGTTAATCTTCATATATGTTGTGCACTGTGACGACTATTAACAACATGAAACACGTGGTCGGGCGCAGAGAGCAGGCAAGCCACCGTTGATCTCTTCTTGAAGGCAGCTGGGTATTTGGACTGTGCAGTCCATCATGTACTCATACATATACCACCTGAAAGAAGGTTTGATGCTTGAGGATCTAAGATTGTGAATATCTGAGAACCGAAATTGGCAATACATCCACTCAATTACCATGTTTGATGTTTTAATTTCAGAAGAGAACTTCCAGTAGATCTAGCAGAGGGAAATCTTAAAGCTCTTAGCTTGCAAGGTCTTGGTCAGGTACTGCATTATAACTCTTCTCATCTATATACTATTTATGCAGATATTCTAAAACAGTTAGAATGTTTGTCCTTAATTTCACAAATTCTTTGATTGAAAGTAAACAATCAGGGTTCAATTGGAGCCACATTAATTGTCTTAATATCCTCCAGGGAGTTGATATGCAGCTTGGACTAGCAATTGAGAACCCAAAGGCAACATTAGCAGTAAAACGACGCTTAGCTTGCGAGATGATCAAATGCTGGAAACAGGTGTCTTTCTCACTCCTATCATGGGGCCTTAGCAATGCATAAATCTATTATTTGATATCATAATTTCCATTTCATTGTGCATTCAACTAGGAAACATCTTGTTCACTTGTATATCTGAGCTATTGTTCAACAGGTTAAGGATAGCATCCCAGAGCTTCCTTTGTCAGATGGATGGGGGAGAAAGCATGCTCTATTTGTAAAATGGAAATATGTTGAAGCGAAGGTGTGAACACAACTTACTCTCTTTCTTTAATCATTTTCATTTCTAAATTGCATTTACAATCATTGGTAAGCCACTTACATTAATTTCCTGGGCAGAGCACAAATATTTTCTCCAGTGTGTAAGTATCCTTGTCATTTTCTTTTTGTTATTCCCCTTGCCAGGCTGCAGCATACTATTTCCATGGATTGATTCTTGATGAGGGGGAAACTGAAAAATCACAAGAGACGGCCATAGCTGCTCTGCAATCATCAGAAGAATTTATCAATGAGAGCAAAAGGGCTTCTGAGGCCTTCCACACAGCTCCACCAACATCAAGGTGATTTGGAACCTCGAAGCCTATTCATCCCCTATGTTTAAATTTACCTGCCTCCAAGTCTAATACTGTGCCCTCTACATCTGCCAAATGTTTAACAAAGATATTAAACTCGATCGCCCGTTTACTTTGCAGAAGTCCATCTGCTTTTGGAACCACCAAATATCTCTTGGACATGATACCAAAAGATGCAAAGAGCAGGTTCCAGAGCTACCAAGACCTGAACACACAAAAAGGGTAAGAATTACTCAAAGAAAGAGGTGAAGAAATAGCTGACACCATATATGCTAATTCTTCTTCTTTTTGTTGCAAAAATTCAGAGCGTCAGTAAGAATTAGATTCAAAGAAAGAGGTGAAGAAATAGCTGACACCATATATGCTAATTTTGTTTTTTTCGTTGCGTAAATTCAGAGCGTTGAACATAGGTGTCAGCAAGATCATTGCGACACCACCTCCATTGCCAGATTTTCCATTGGCTCTAAACCCCGAGGATTATGAGCTTCCTCATTCGGATCCATTGCAGAAGGAAGCTAATCATGGATAAAGTTCATTGCCAACCTCAAGCCTCTTCTGGAAACTCAAGATCAACTGACGAAGAATAAACATTCGGAGGCGTTGCATAAGACTAATATTAAAAAAAAGGTGACTTTGGAAAAAGGGAATGATCTTGTTACTGGTAACCAAGTCAGAAAGACCCTGTTGTAACCTGAAATATTAAGGTAGAAAATATTGCTAAAAGATAACACTTTTTTTAGAAGATCTCTTAAGCTAAATTTTTGAATAACTGGTTGCACTTCTATATTAAGCACCTGATATATCCTTCATTCTGTGCTTAATCAAATAACAAGCTGGATTTCATTTGCACACTTCTGTAACATTTATTTTTCAGCAAAAAAAAAGACTGGATAAAGATCCATAGCTTGTTCAGTCTGAAAATATGACAAAAACTAATAAATTCCCTATACATGTACAATACGCAAAGACTTTAATGACAGTATGTTATGGTGGGCAACACCTATCAGCGCCGTCGTCATGGTTCTGGCTAAGCCAGGGGCGCCGCTACAGGTCCGGTCCAGGGGCGCCGCTACAGGTCCGGTCCAGGGGCGCCAGTCCAGGTTGTGCCAGGAAGTTTGCGTCAAGTTTGTTAGGTCCAGATTGAGTCAGATTAGTTTCCAAGATTTGTTAGGCTAAAGAGTCAGAGTTTGTTACTATCAAATTGTAAGACTATAAGTGTTCGGTTGAGTTAATGAAACAGGCTAAGCCTGGGATTGTGTCAACAGACACCCTTGGACGCCCAGCGTTCCCTCCCTGCCTTCTTCCTCGCTTGTGCCCTAGCTAGCCACGGCTCCCAGCCGCCGCCAACGCTCGCGCAATTTGGCTTGCCTGGGTTCGGCGGCATCCCGGCCTTGGCCGCTTCGTCTGCGCCGGTGATCACGGACGTCACGACCGCCGCAGGGGACTCCTCCGCGTCTGCGTCATCTTCCCTGCCGCTATCTTTGTCGGTGCCGCAGGGTTCGCAGCCGGTGGCGCTGCCGCCGTCCATGGGCGTCCCGATCACTCACATCAATTTTCCGCATTCGCCATCGCCCCTGCCGACGTTTGGGTCGGTAGCCCAGCGTTTGCCAACGCCGACTTCTGCTCACATGGCTGAGGCGCAGCCATACCTCCCTCCTCCACCAGAGGGGGACTCCGCCATCGTGCCGAAGTACCACAAGATCACGTTTGAGACTTACGATGGCACCGAAGATCCGCTGGGCTGGCTCAATAAGTATGAGCAATTCTTTCGCGGCCAGCTGACGCGCGAGGTGGACAAAGTCTGGATGGCCTCGTATCATCTCAAGGGGGTCGCCCAGCAATGGTTCCTTGTCCTGGAAACTGACATCGGACGGCCGTCGTGGCCGGACTTTCGACGCTACTGCCAACAGCGTTTCGGACCCGCCCTCAGCACCAATCATCTCTCGGATTTGGCTCGACTGCCGTTTGGTGCCTCGGTGGACGCCTATATGGAGGCTTTCCAGGCCCGGGCGGCCCATGCCGGCGACCTTTCCACGCTGCAACACGCGCGGCTGTTCACGGGTGGCCTTCCCGACTACATTCGCGTGGATGTCAAGCTCCATGAACCTCAAGACCTGCAGCACGCCATGCGCTTGGCACGGGCGTACGAGCGCCGCAATGCCCCTCAGCTTCCGGCGCTGCCTGCGCCCCAGCGGTCGGCGCGTCGTCCTGGGGGTCCTCAGGCCGCCCTTCCGGCGTCCTCGGCGGCCAGCGGCTCGGCGTCATCAGTGCCTGCGTCCTCCATGCCGGTCTCCAGGGCTTTCAAGCGCCTCACTGCCGACGAGATGGCGGAACGGCGCAAACTCGGGCTGTGCTATAACTGCGATGAGCAGTTCGTCCGTGGGCACAAATGCGCCCGTCTGTTCTATCTGGAGGTGCCGGATTACTTTGTTGAAGAACCCGACGAGCCAGCTACGGCTCCTTCTGAGCAGCCACCTTTTGATCCGGAAAAGCCCATGATTTCCTTGTCTGCAGTGACAGGCATCCGGGCACGCGACACCATGCAGTTGCGTGTCAAGATTGGCGCGCATGAGTTCACGGCGCTTTTGGATTCCGGCTCTACGCATAATTTCATTAATCCGACCGCGGCGAACACGGCTGGCCTTCAGTTCATTGACAGCAATGGTGCCCATGTCATTGTCGCGAACGGCGACCGCGTCGTGTGCCAGGGTCTTGCCCGCGACGTTCAGCTCCGGATCGGCGACGAGAGATTTACGGTGGATTGTTTCTCCATCCCCCTGGAGCCCTACGACATGGTCCTCGGGCTCTCGTGGTTGCGTTCTTTGGGACCGATCCTCTGGGATTTCGCGGCGCTCCGCATGGCCTTCACTCTCCGTGGCCGCCGCGTGGTGTGGTCTGGCGTCGGCGCGCCGTCCACAGCACCCCCCGCGTCCCTGTTCTCCGGCCACCTCTACACCGACATGGGGGCTGAGCGCGCCCTCCTGGAGCATCTCCTGGACTCGTACCAGGACTTGTTCGCCGAGCCCGTGGGGCTGCCGCCGGCCCGTGAGTGCGACCACAGGATCCACCTGAAGCCAGGCACTGAGCCGGTGGCGTTGCTGCCTTATCGCTATCCGCAGTTGCAGAAAGATGAGCTAGAACAACAATGTGACGCCATGCTGCAGCAAGGAATTATTCGGTACAGCACCTCGCCCTTCTCCGCACCGGTGCTGCTTGTCAAGAAACAGGATGGGACTTGGCGTTTTTGCGTCGACTACAGGGCCCTCAATGCCGCAACGGTGAAGGACAAATTTCCGATCCCTGTTGTCGAGGAACTCCTGGATGAGCTGCACGGCGCCAAATTCTTCACCAAGTTGGACTTACGCTCAGGGTATCATCAGGTTCGGGTTGCTCCTGCAGATGTCTACAAGACGGCGTTTCGGACGCACCATGGCCACTTCGAGTTTCTGGTCATGCCCTTCGGCTTGTCCAACGCGCCGTCGACATTCTAGGCGCTTATGAACTACGTCCTCAAGCCGTTCCTTCGCCGCTGCGTGCTGGTGTTCTTCGACGACATTCTCATCTACAGTGTCTCATGGACGGAGCATCTTCAGCATCTACGCGCCGTCCTCGATGTCCTCCGTGCTCATCGCCTCCACCTCAAGCGGTCCAAGTGCTCCTTCGCCACCGCTGTTGTCCACTACCTCGGCCACGTGATCACTGAGGAGGGCGTAGGCATGGACGCCGCCAAGGTGGCGGCTATGTAGTCCTGGCCGCGGCCACGTGCGGCGCGTGGACTTCGTGGCTTCCTCGGCTTAGCAGGGTACTACCGGCGCTTCATCAAAAACTATGGCGCCATTGCGGCGCCTTTGACACAGCTGCTCCGCAAGGATGGGTTCCAGTGGACGGAAGCTGCGGACACGGCCTTTGCTGCCCTCAAGGCCGCGCTTATAGCGGCGCCGGTTCTCCACCTGCCTGACTTCTCCGCCACGTTCGTCGTCGACTGCGACGCGTCGGGCTCGGGCTTCGGAGCCGTTCTTCATCAGGATGGCGCGCCCATCGCGTTCTTCAGCCGCCCGTTCGCGGCCCGCCACCTCAAAGTGGCGGCTTATGAGCGCGAGTTGATCGGTCTCGTCCAGGCGGTGCGCCATTGGCGGCCCTACCTTTGGGGGCGTGCGTTCGTCGTACGGACGGACCACTATGCTCTCAAGTTCATGCTGGATCAGCGGCTCTCGACGATTCCTCAGCATCATTGGATAAGCAAACTGTTTGGCTATGATTTCAGGGTGGAGTTTCGTCCGGGTCGGTCCAACATCGTCGCCGACGCGCTATCCCGGAGGGACGGGGAAGCGCCGCTATTGGCGGCCATTGAGGAGGCTGCGGCGGTATACTCCTCCGCCTTGTCGGTTCCCACCTTCCGGCTCTTCGACGAGCTCCGCCGGGAGTTGGAGACCGATTCCGGCCTGCGTGCGCGTCGTGACGCGGTGGCCTCGGGCGCGCACGGTGACGCCTGGAGTGTCCAGGAGGGCCTTCTTCTTCACAAGGGGCGCGTGTTCGTGCCCAGCACCTCGGTGTTTCTCGACGACGTCCTCCAACTCGCCCACACAGGGGGCCACGAGGGCATTCAGAAGACTTTGCAGCGGCTGCGCACCGAGTTTTACGTCGAGCACGACAGGCGCGTGGTCGCGGATTATGTCCGCTCTTGCGCAGTGTGTCAGCGGAACAAGACCGAGACGCTGCACCCTGCCGGCCTGCTGCAGCCGCTCCCGGTTCCGTCACGCGTCTCGGCGGATATCTCCCTTGATTTCATCGAGGCACTTCCGAAGGTACATGGTAAAAGTGTCTTGCTCACCGTGGTTGACAGGTTCTCCAAGTTTGCCCACTTCATCCCCTTGGGGCACCCATACACAGCGTCCTCGGTCGCACGCGCTTTCTTCCAGGAGATCGTGCGACTCCACGGCTTTCCGGAGTCCATCGTCAGTGACCGTGATCCGGTGTTCACGGGGCATGTGTGGCGCGACCTGTTTCGCCACGCCGGGGTCAAGCTGCGCATGAGCACCGCTTTCCACCCGCAAACGGATAGGCAGTCCGAGGCTGTGAACAAGACGATCACAATGTACCTCCGCTGCCTTACGGGTGACCGTCCCTGCGACTGGCTTGATTGGTTGCCGTGGGTGGAGTTTTGCTACAATACTGCTTATCATACGGCGCTCCAGACGACGCCGTTCCAGGTGGTTTATGGTCGTCCTCCGCCGGACTTGCTGCCGTATGTTACTGGGCAGGCTCATACTGAGGCTGTGGACACCCTCCTGGCCAACCGCGATGAATTTCTGGAGGAAGTACGCGGCCGGCTCCTTCAGGCGCAGGAGTATGCTCGCCGCTTCTACGACGCTCACCATCGCGCTCTGGAGTTTGCAGTCAGCAAATGGGTGTTGCTGCGTTTGCTTCACCGCCACGCGCAGTCCCTTGTTCCTGGCGGTCGTCGCAAGCTTGGTCCAAAGTATGCGGGCCCTTTCCAGGTGGTCGAGCGCATTGGCGAGGTCGCCTACCGCCTGCAGCTTCCGGACGACGCTCGGATACATGATGTGTTTCATGTTGGGGTGTTAAAGCCTTTTCGTGGCACACCTCCGGCATCCCAACCGGCGCTGCCTCCTCTTCGTCACGGCCGTCCTCTTCAGCGTCCAGAACGCGTGCTGCGCTCCCAACTTCGTCGTGGGGTGTGGCATGTGTTGGTGGAATGGTCTGGCATGCCGGTCTCCGAAGCTACCTGGGAGCCTGTTCCGGCGTTCCGTGAAGCCTACCCCTCCTTTCAGCTCAAGGACGAGCTGTTTCCCGAGAAGGGGAGAGATGTTATGGTGGGCAACACCTATCAGCACCGTCGTCATGGTTCTGGCTAAGCCAGGGGCGCCGCTACAGGTCCGGTCCAGGGGCGCCAGTCCAGGTTGTGCCAGGAAGTTTGCGTCAAGTTTGTTAGGTCCAGATTGAGTCAGATTAGTTTCCAAGATTTGTTAGGCTAAAGAGTCAGAGTTTGTTACTATCAAATTGTAAGACTATAAGTGTTCGGTTGAGTTAATGAAACAGGCTAAGCCTGGGATTGTGTCAACAGACACCCTTGGGCGCCCAGCGTTCCCTCCCTGCCTTCTTCCTCGCTTGTGCCCTAGCTAGCCACGGCTCCCAGCCGCCGCCAACGCTCGCGCACGCAACCCATCCACTCACCACCATACAACCTACGCAGCAAGGCACGACGCCGTAACACAGTAACTATGGGGTCCTTCAGTAATACGAATTAGATTGTCACAAAAAGAATTTAATCCCTCATATCAGGGAATATTTTCACTTCAATTTTCTTATTATTCAGTCCTACACAATGTTACAGATTCAAGAATCCTTCGAATCTCAATTCATCAAACCAAGGTTAACCAGAAGAACAATATTGGCTTGATGCCTTATACATGGAACATTAAAATAACAGAGCAGCCATTACAGATTCAATATCAGTAAGACAATTCCTGAAGAAAAAGTAAGAAGATACAAAAGCACATTGGTGTAGTTCTCTGGACAATTCTGGACTTGGATAGCTGGATTTACAACTTTACCAGGACACCAGAAAAGGGCAAAAAAAAAAAAGCCAAGCTCCGATGTGCTGATGAGTACTTGGGCGGTTGAGCCACAAAGGTGATCAAGGGGAAAAGAGGAGATATGTAACATATGGTAGAAATCATGTGCAGCTGTTCGACCCTGTTACTGTGGCATGTGAATCACACATCTCAAACACTTGTTTTCTAGCATCAGGTCAAGCGCTTTGTTGATTTCACTGAATGGTATATCATGCGTGACTAGGCCATCAACTTGGATTTCCTGATAAGTGAGAAGAATACAAGATATAATAGTCAATGTGAGTTTATGCTTTCTAAATCATTTTTCAGCATAAAGCATTCAACCAATATGTCAAAGAAATCAGAACGTTTCGTTTTTGTTAGTGTCCTGGTAATCTGTAGTTTTCTGCCATCAATTTTAGTACACAATCACCATCCAATATGTCAACATGCATATTTAAGATCATCTTGCCTCTCCACCTCACATAACACAAAAGGGGGGGGGGATATATTACTATCATTAATCTGATTTTATTTTCAAACATTTGTTTGTGCAAAAAGAATCAGAAATACCTTGTCTGCATATTTATCCACCAATGAAGGTAGATCAGATTTGGGTCTCCATCCTCCAAACAAAGATCCCTTCAGTGTTCTTCCGGATAGAAGAAATGCATAATGAGCAGACACTTCTGGCTTTGTTTTTGGTACACCAAGAGTTACAGTTACTCCCCAGCCCTAGCAAGTGGGAAATGTAAATGAATTGAAGGGAACGGGATATGTAAACTATATGTATGAAAAGAAAAGGCAAGACAAAAAATTACATCAGAACATGATTGAAGTGCAGTGGATACTACTCCAGTATCACCCACACATTCAAAAGAGTAATCCACCCCTCCATCGCTAATCCTTTTGATTACCTGCAAGCATGAAAAAAGAAAATCTACTTACATGCACTTAGTCCGAACGATAATGCACTGTCTTTTGTTTATTTCCCCAACTAAGTTGTCAGTTCATACATAGTGTGATTATAATTCAACAGTTTATTAGTTTAGCATACTGTGATACCAAAAGAGAGTGATGAGCAGGTGACCAATTCTGTGCTGTAAAATACCTGTTGAACAGGTTCACTCAATTCATCTGGGTTAATAAAATCCGTGACACCAAATGATTTCCCTGTACCAGGAACAAAATAATTAACATGAAAGGGATCATAGCAGATTGTACAACTTGACAGTGTAGCAGGTAGCATACCCTTTTCTTGCTTCTCAGAATTAGTATCAACTCCTATAATCTTTGACGCCCCCCGAAGCTTAGCACCTTGAGCGACCTAACTCAGCAGACATAAGGTCTCATAACTACAGTTCTTGATGTGTAATAATTAACTTATAATGGAACCTTATGTAGATACTCACAGAAAGTCCTACGGTTCCAAGACCAAATATAGCTACACTTGAGCCCTTTGATACATTAGCTACGTTCCAGACTGCACCAAGTCCTAAAGATGGAACCATGGACAAAGAGGGATGATCAGAATCAGATACCATAAAAATGCACAACCATGCAAGGTAGCTAAGGCACTGATTCCTACAGACAGACAAGCTAACACAGCTACTCTCACTCTCAGATATCTAAAGCACTGAACCTCAGGATTTACCTGCAGACACACCGCAGCTCAGCAGGCACACCCTGTCCATTGGCACGGTCAGGCCAACCTTCACCGCACATCCAGAATGGACAACCGTGTACTCGCTGAAGCTTGACACTGCACAGTAATGGTACACAGGTTTCCCCTTGACAGAGAAGCGGGTCTTCTGATCACTGTGCATGACACCCTTCCTCTCCAAACCGAGCTTCTGGCACATGTTGCTCTTCCCCGAGACACAATGCTTGCAGCTCTTGCATTCCCCAATGAAGACAGTGAGAACGTGGTCTCCGACTTGGAACTCGGTCACACCTTCACCGACACTCTCTACAACTCTACAGATCGAAGGTGTCAGATCATCAGATGTCATTATTACAAGCAATTTGCAAAAGCTGCAGCATGAAGGGAGATAAGAGAGCGCACCCGGATGCCTCGTGGCCGAAGACTCTGGGGAACAGATCAGGTTGCGCCTGCATGTTGGAATTGGAAAAGAAAACAAATAGGCAAATTCGTTCATAGTGATCGTTCGTCTCAGGCTCTCAGCTAAGGAAAAACTTTTCTGATTTGACAGGAATTCTCAAATAAATGGGGACAATAAACATCACTACGCTACGCAGGAGGCCACGCATAGCAAACGCAACAGAAGCTGCAGCGGTGGTGCCGTAGTGCATACCTTGGATTGCCAGGCAGTGACGTCGCTGCGGCAGATGGAGGTGGAGACGACCTTGACGCGGATCTCCATGGGCCCCGGCGGGGCGACCTCCACCTCCTCCATCACCAGCGGCTGGCCCGGCCCCCACGCCACCGCAGCTGCGCGCGAGACATCCCATGTTACTCGCTCCTAATTGCTGCCGCGCGCAACGGCGTAAACAAGCCTACGCGAGAAGTCAGGTGGGGTGGGCTCGTACGGTCGTACCTCGGCAGGTGATGGCGGCCGGAGGCGACGAAGATGCAGCTGCCGCGGCCATTCCGATTCTCGGACTCGGAGCAGGGGCGGGCGGGCGGCTGCCTTCCTGTGCGAGGTTGGTGCGATGCGAACTGCTGCGAAGAGGGGAGTAGGTGCTATAGCCTGCAGTGGACAGAAGACCAGAAGAGTCGAGTCAACCTACCACCGCTTGGCGGCTTGGCCTACGTAAAAATTCCTCATGAGTTTTTTTTTTTTTTTTTGACAAAAGGAATTAGGGAGGGTTAGGTAGCGGTAGCAGTAGCAGTAGCAGTATACTCTTCCCCACCATCCACCGACCGTATAAACCCGCCAACAATATAAAAAAAATGAACTTCAGAAGGCAACAACTCGGGGGCATAGTGAATAAAAAAAAACTCAGGGGACATAGACCAACACAAAGACCGCAGAGATCGAAAAAAATGCGCTCCCCCTTAATTTCAAAATGTAATATGTTTTCGAATTAGAATTGGATGCACCCGAATTATAATGTTTGGATGGTCTGACAATTGGTGGATAGAAATTTGCTCCAATATGAAATGGTATTTAGCATACGATACGCTTTCTCCCTCAATTTCGAGCCCTCCCACTTGTATTCGGTTGCAATCGCACACTCTTCCTCGTGCACTCACTTACAGTGGTCACGACGAAAAGAAAAGAAAAGCAACAACCAATGGTAGGCAACTAGGGTAGCTCGATGGTGGCGCTTAGGCCTTCCCCAACGCTCCAAGTTGGTGTGCTGCTATAGGTCAAGATGATGGACTAGAGGGGGTGAATAGTCTTTTCTAAAAACTAATCGCGTCGGCTAGCCGAAACAAATGTGGAATTGAAATTATTGGTCTAGCCAAGACTGCATCCCTCTATCTAAATTATCAAGCACCTTAGAAAGATTCTAATTAAGTAACAAAGGTGTTGGGTTAGCTAGAGCTCATATAATCAATTCTAAAGCAAGGTCACACAAACCTATGCAACTAGTACTTTGAACATCGGGGGAGCTCCTACACAACTAGCAAGCAAAAAGCACAAAGCTCCTAAGCTTACTAGCAACGCTCAATAACAAGACAACCAATGCCAAATTAGAGAGCACGAATTAGTTAGCTACATAAATTAAGCAATGTGATTAACAAGGTTACACAAATCAAATTAGTCATGCAAGGGAGCTACTTCTAACTACACAAGCAAGAAGATAACTAGCAAGCTACTAAAGCTAAACTAGTCACAAGAGCAACTACACAAGTACAATGTATGAAAAGTAAATACAAGCTTGTATTGCACGGAATGCAAACCACTGAGAAGATGATGAAGATAATGTTGACACGGTGATTTTCTCCTAAGGTTCGCGAGGTTGCCACCAAGCTACGTCCCCGTTGTGTCAACCGCTCACCCAGTGGTTCGGCAGCTAATTGGCATCACCCGCCAAGCCCACACGTCAGGCACCGCAAGAACGTACCTCACAAGTGAGGGTAACTCAATGACACTCTTTACTAGAGTTGCTTTTCGCGGCTCCCACGGGGCGAGAACAATGCCCCTCATAAAGTTCTTCTCCGGAGCACCGCACAAGCTTCTTGCGGGCTTCGACGGAGACCACCACCAAGCCGTCTAGCAGATGGCAACCTCCAAGAGTAACAAGCACCACCGACTTGCAAGACGACCACCTATTGCCACTCGATGCAACTTCACAATGCAATCGTACTAGAATCGCTCACTCACTCGATCGGATGAACACTATCAAGCTACTAAAGCTAAACTAGTCACAAGAGCAACTACACAAGTACAATGTATGAAAAGTAAATACAAGCTTGTATTGCACGGAATGCAAACCACCGAGAAGATGATGAAGATAATGTTGACACGGTGATTTTCTCCTAAGGTTCGCGAGGTTGCCACCAAGTTACGTCCCCGTTGTGTCAACCGCTCACCCGGTGGTTCGGCAGCTAATTGGCATCACCCACCAAGCCCACACGTCAGGCACCGCAAGAACATACCTCACAAGTGAGGGTAGCTCAACGACACTCTTTACTAGAGTTGCTTTTCGCGGCTCCCACGGGGCGAGCACAATGCCCCTCACAAAGTTCTTCTCCGGAGCACCGCACAAGCTTCTTGCGGGCTTCGACGGAGACCACCACCAAGCCGTCTAGCAGGTGGCAACCTCCAAGAGTAACAAGCACCACCGGCTTGCAAGACGACCACCTAATGCCACTCGATGCAACTTCACAATGCAATCGTACTAGAATCGCTCACTCACTCGATCGGATGAACACTATCAAGCTCAAGTGAGTTAGAGGTCTCCCAAGCACTCTCAAGCATGGACACAAAGTTCCCTTAGGTGCTCAACCTCAGCCATGGCCGAGACACCCCTCTATTTATAGCCCAAGGGCCAAATAGAGTCATTACCCTTTCACTGGGTGTTTTGCGACGCGACCGGATGCGCCACTCATAATGACCGGATGCACCTGGCCAACGTCCGGTCGCACCCGACCATCACGTGTCACCTGCGTTCAACGGTACGCGTTCAATCTTCAACGGCTACTTCATGTGCCAACAGTCACCGAACGACCGAACGCGTCCTGCAATGACCGGACACGCCCTCACAGTGTCAGGTCGCGCGCGCCCGCAAGCAACTCAGCAAACGATCGGACGCACCCCTACCTTGACCAGAAGCAGTGCCGCACGGAGTCAGGTCGACCCTAGAGAGGTCCCAGAGCGAGTGTTTGATGACCGGACGCGTCAGGTCGAACGTGACCTGACGCTCACCCAGCGTCCGGTCATTATCCATCTACCACGCGTCACTGCTGCTCCTCGCGCCACTGCGTCAGCTTGCGTCAGCAACGATCGGACTCACCGCCTACGCGTCAAGTCACAAAGTGACCTAGCGTCGAATCAGCAAGGCCAAGACGCAGCAGCTCTATCACTGACCGGACGCACAAGACCAGCGTCCGGTCAGCTCCATGAGATGTTTCGCCTCTGTTTCTTCACCGAGTTGATCCACTTCAACTCCAAACACTTCTTTGTAAATGTACCAACACCACCAAGTGTACACCACCATGTGTATGTGTGTTAGTATTTTCACAATCATTTTTAAGGAGTTAACCACTCAACTTGCCACGCCACTCGATCCTAGCAATGATACAAAGTTATATCACTCGAATGGCACTAGATGACCGATATGCAAACAAGTTTACCCCTCTTGATAGTACGACCATCTATTCTAAACCCGGTCATCAACTTCTCTAAACACCTATGACCGGTGAAATGAAATGCCCTAGGTTATACCTTTGCCTTGCGCATTCCATTCCAACTCCTATGATGTTAATGCAACGCATGCACCAATATGATCAACAATGATATGATCCACTCCATATCATCACGTGACCATATTGGTTCATCGATCTTTTGCTCTTCACCGTTGCTTCGGCCCATCGGTGCCAAGTCATCACTCAACTTGCCCTTCACACTTGCAACCAGTCCATTGAGCCAAGTCATGTCTTGATCTTCTCCACCTTGATCACACGACTCAATATCATGTCTCATGTGCAATGAGCTCCTTCATCACATATGTGAGCTTTGCAACATCTCCGAGCCATCTTCACCGTCATGGCATATGTTGCTCACACACATGTACTTGTGGACTAATCACATGTGTATCTCACTCAAGAACATATTAGTCCACCTAGGTTGTTACTCAATTACCAAAACCAAACTAGGGACTTTTCAACTGCCTCAATGGCCATATCAGCACTGCATGTCCAGATCGCAGGGACCGGTGGTCCCGCAGACCTTCAGAAACAGCCTGCAGAAGAACTATAGGCTTCATGTGACAAAAGTTTAAAGCAGTAATTGAAGTTTGTGTTGGGGAGAAAGGAGACACCAATATTAGCTTGGGACCACATCAAATTAATAATAAAGAAAGCTGTGATGGGAAAAGACTCTGAAAAGTTACTGCACTCGCATGCTTGCCCGCGTTGCTCAGACCGGTGACTCAAACTCTCCCTCATCTACGTGTACAATGCTTTTTGGCTAAGGCTGACAACGGTGTCAGCCTGTGTTGTTGGTGCCCTTAGACTTAGGTGCCGTTTAGGAAGTGGGAAATCAGGGGTGGGAATGGGATATGAGGAGACAGTTGAACCCTAACCTATGTTTGGGTAGTGGAAAAGGGATATCCTGTAGCAGTGGGAAAGGGAAACTAGTGGGTTATCTCATCTCGATGAGGAGGGTGGGTTACGCCGAGAAATTGCAAAGCGGTGATGCTAATGGCTCAGAAGCGTGGTGGCGTGAAGGAAGAGACTGGCAATGGAGAGGCACGGGGGTGGAGCCGTGGAGGGGACGAGCGTGGAGACGGAGCTTCGCCCGCGCCACCCATGAGCGGAGAAGGCCGTTGAGCTCCATCCGCGCCGCGCCGAGCGGAGAAGGCCGCTAAAGAGCTCCGTCCGCGCCGCGCTGCGCCGCGCCGCGCGGAGAAGGCCGCGGAGCTCCGTCCGCGGGAGGACCGAAGCCACCGCACGGGCCGGCGGCGCTGCAGGAGGTCACACGCCCCACACGAAGCCGCCCGAGCAAGGCTTCTTTCTTGTTGGCAAGCAGGATGGAGGAGACACTTTGCTTGCTGCTCCGGCGAGTAGGACGAAGGAGACGAGATGCGGATGCTGCTGCATCGACCGATTGGGGACGAAAGAGCCACGCGGAGGGGACGAAGGATAAGTATGTTTGGTTTTATTTATCATAATATGATAAGTTGTGGGTCCTATGACAAACCCAGACCCAAATAGCCCAAACATGGGTAACGGATGAAATCTCATTATCCCT
The DNA here is from genome assembly GCA_038087645.1 of Saccharum hybrid cultivar R570. Taxonomy (NCBI): domain Eukaryota; kingdom Viridiplantae; phylum Streptophyta; class Magnoliopsida; order Poales; family Poaceae; genus Saccharum; species Saccharum hybrid cultivar. The sequence goes on from JAQSUU010000198.1 coordinate 9,800,779, forward strand.
TACCCTGACCCATCTCATCTTATCCGTCCACATATCCATAACCATACCCATGGCCATCCAAACGCCACCTTAGAGGTTAGTTCTTTCAACCTTACCTTTCTCCACGCTAAGTCTAACTCTCTAATGCAGCCCAACCACCTTCACTTGCACCCCATGGTGGGCTTCCTCTCACCTCCCTATCCATCCACTCCGGTGGGCAAACATGCCTAGCCCTAGCTCCCGCCCAACGTTTAGCAACAATTGGTGGCGCGCACCCATTCTCCAATGGCACACCCCTCCATCTGACGACGCTCTCCGCCATGGCCTAGACAAGTAAGGGGGTAGAGGATTGGGTGGTGGGTGCATCTGAAGCTGGTGATGGGAGGAGCCGCGCAAGGTGGCTAGGTTGTGGGCATGGTTGAGAAGAGAGGATGAATAAATTCTCAATTTGACGATATGCGCACCCAAACATGAATTGGTATTTGCCACTGCTCTGGATTTCTAGTAGTAATTTCATCTACATCCAAACAACATATTTGGTACTGTAACTCATTCATTTTCAAAACCAGTATGATTTGATATTGGTACCCAATTCAATTCCAGCAGCTCAATATCAACATCCAAATGGATCATTGAAAATGGTAGCAACATTTTTAATACAAAACAATCTATACCTACCTAATCTATACCTATTAATAAAGAGGTAAAATTTCAGGCTCTTTTTTTCGTCCATCCATTTGTTTGGACCGTCTCTCTTTAACTACCGGATAATGAAGAGTTACTTCTATCTTCTGGACTCATATATATATAATCCGTAGGATGCATGCCGTGGAATCCGATTCTAAAACGTATTGGTCAGGTCACGTATGTGACCTGAACTCATAAAAACAACTTGCCTCTAAGATAATGTCAATTCTAATATATATTACCTTTTTTTTGTCTGGTTTCTATAATCTTGCATGCCCAATGTTGCTTCCTAACGTGTGTCTGAGTTTTAAACGGAGACAGCATGTGTTTCTGCCTACTGTCCTTTTTCGTCTAAGAGCTGCAGCCCCCATTGTCCGGAAGTCCAAAACATTATACTAGCACTTAATATGCCACGTGTATCAAGGTTAAGTACAATATTAACGGCTCAATATTATTTTGAAAAATTTTATTATGTGCACACGATATAGGGTTGGAGACTATCGGGTATTTTGTTTTCATATTTCTTATAGCCATTTAAGCTATAGCTATAGCAGTGTTACCATATATTTTGTTCAGGCTTTAAATTAAATATTGGATCACAAGTCTTTTAAAGTTGACCCTTACTAATCTATCCTTAATAATAAAAAGACAATTTTTTTTGCATTTTTATTTTCGTCCAACCCATTCAATTTGACCCAACAGTTCGGTCCACTCATTCGTTTCCGCTCAATTCAGCCCCACCCACGCACGCACCCATTTCATGGTATAGGCAAAATTTCAGGCTCTTTTTTTCGCCCATCCATTTTTTTCGTACACCTTCCCCTAAGTACCGGTAGTCAAGAGTTTCTTCCATCACATAAAATGAGCATCTTATAAAAATATATTCTATGATAAATCTAATGATACTAATTTGATATCATAAATCTTAACATTTTTTCTAGAAATTCGGTTAAAGTTTAAAAAGTTTGACTTAAGATAACTCTAAGCAGTTTCTCATTCAATCTAATCAAAATAAATATATCTACAAAATGTATATACACACACACCAGTGCTATCCTTGATGAGGGCGGCCACGTTGAAATCTAGAGAGGTCTTCATCATACAGCATCAAACAACAAATCATTTCCTGACAAGATGGCAGCTAATTTCTTAGTCCTTACTGAATTTAATCATATATTACAATTTCTCCCTTGATTCTAAATTATAAGATGTTTTGATTTTTCTAGGCACATTGTTTTTATTGTGAATTTAGACATTAAGTGCATAGCAAAAGAAATATGTCTAGGTGCTATGTACAATTTGATTATGTAACTTTCGTGTTGCCCCATATAAAGAAAGAAAAGGCCATATACGTGTGGCTAGGTGTAGTGAAGTGGGCAACCATAAAACATGATCAATTTATTTTCGTGCTGTCGTATGTACAAGCTAGATAAAAAAAGGTCATATACATGAGTGACGTGGGCAACAATAAAACATGATTGATTTTTTATTGTCCAAACCAAAAAAATATTATTACATGAAAATCTTTCATTTTATTTCCCGTTGCAACGCATGAGCATGTTTACTATACTAGTACTAGTAATAATAAAGAGACAAAATTTCAGACTCTTTTTTCGTCCATCCATTTATTTGATCTGTCTCCCTTTAACTACCGGATGATGAAGAGTTTTTCTATCTGGACTTATATATATAACCTGTGCTTGTACAAAAATCCTAATCTAAATAGGAATCATTCGTTCCCACACAGAATATGTTTATAAGCCGGAGTCATAGTCCATCTCTTCTGAATAGCTTTTGCATGATAGGGAGTCTAACTCCAAAATATACTAGGTAAGTGTTCATGTGTATATTGGGTAAGTGTTCATGTGTGTTGTTATTATTATTAGGTGATCGTTCACTAGGAATCCTCATTTAAATAGATCTCTCTCGTGATTCAAATAAGTAATCTATACCCCTAAATAAAATATACCTAAAGCTATCATCTGTCACCCCGCCAAGTTATCTGCGGGTATCGTCAGCGCACGGCTTCCTCGCTCCGTGGAGTCGCCCCGTCCCTCGGTACAGCAGCACCGACAGGTGGGGTTCGCTAGCCCGGCAAACTTCCTATATATAGAAAATTAAAACAGATCAATCATCAATAATTATCACGTACAAATCAGCAGCCTTCCTTTCTTTTCTCTGGTCCGAGTCTGTCACTTTTCTCTGGTCCGAGTCCGTCCAAGCCAAAGATGCGGTTGGCGGCACGGACGGAGGCCTGAGCCTCTGAGGAGACGAGGAAGCAGCGTAGCCTGAAGACGCCGCACGCCATACATCGGGGACATCGACCGGTACCTCGGGCGCCGGAGGTGACGATATCTAGAGTCTAGACTCTCGGCAACCAAAACAACCAAAGCTTAGTGCCGCAGCTGTCGAAGCAAAAAAACGTGGTTGGTTCAAACGGTACGCCGTGCAGCTCCGGCGACCTCCAGGTCCTGTGCCAAGCCAGGCGCGTTGTGCAGACCCCTACGCCGCCTCCGTGCGCGCCTGCGCCCAGCGCCCTGCTCTTCGAGCTTGATGTCAACATGACATCAAGACGCCTGCTCCCAGCGCCCTGCTCTTCGAGCTTGATGTCAACATGACATCGAGATGACGTCATATACCATATTTTCCCTTGCACAATAAAATCTGAAAAACACTACAAATACTTGAAATCAATGCACAAGAGTCATTGATCAGCAGCCGAGATTCACCAGCCTATATCCTCCAACCATGATCCCCAAGTTGCTGACATAAAAAATGTTTTATGTGCAAAAACATTTCTAAAAAAATACATATTTCAAAAATTCATAGCTTTTTATTGCAAACCTCGATTTTGCCAGGTCCGATTAATAACTAAAACACCAGCCGTGAACACATGCCTGAAGGCTGATGATGGGTTTGGATCCAAAATCACAGAAGGCTTATGTTCCCGTGCAACGCACGGGCATTATTCTAGTCTAAATAAAAAAGATATAAAGCACTCTCCACAATTTCTGACTCCGTCTGTTTCCGTATTGTTTTTTCGGCGGCCAACAACCAATAGGATTCACAATTCTATATCCAAATCCTATACAAATCAGAACTAGAAGGCATCTATAAAACCACCTATAAATCTGTTGTTTTCTTTCTTTATTATGGTAACAAAACAAATCAAGAACTCGCACCAGACTCTCTTCTATGCCAGGTCGCTGGCTTGCCGTTGACGGCTTGATGCTTTGTCCGCCGCCACAGGCTGGATGATGAGATGGAACAGGCAACAACCGATCAGCCACGTATCAAGCTCGCCCGCAGGACACACATCCCAAGCCCCAAGGCATGCGAGCTCCGCCAGGGCATGGGTAGGCCAAACAACTCTGCTGACGAGATGCACATGAAGAGAAGAAGGAAATCTGGATCTCACTGACCACCATCGCCAAGATCGAGTCACCAAAAATCGACCACCATTGGTGTGAATCGAGCTTAGCTACCACCGAATCGAAAAGCACTGTAGCGAGTCGAGTTCCAGACACCATGAACCTCCAGCTTGCGCCACCAACCTCTATCCTCTACGCTATACCCCGCCATCCCATCGAGCAGCTCCGGTGTACCTCCAGCTTGCGCCACCACCCTCTATCCTCTACGCTATACCCCGCCATCCCATCGAGCAGCTCCGGTGTTTGTTAGTTGAGACTTATTCGATGTCGTAGACTTGAGAAGACGTTCTCATTATAGGCTTGCAATTTGAGCCTACAATAAACTTTAATGTGAAAATTAGTGATTAGACTACCGATGAATTTTGGATAAACTTTTGGTATCTGAAATTGAGAATTTAAAAATAATAGAATTATATTGGTCTTACGCCTAGCGTTCTTTTTTCAGCCCTTCCGATATATTTTTTTCTATCTGCCACTGCCCACTATCATTACAACTCAAAGCAAGGAGTAATTGACGATATTATAAATCGATGAAGACATGTAAGTCAATTAAAAATCAGTTTTGATAATTTATCATTTTATCTTGACTAAAGAGATCTATACAATTATGAGTTATCGGAATTAGTGTTTTTGTCTCTCCCGTCGCAACGCACGGGCACATTTGCTAGTATACTATAAAAAGGAAAAAGCTGCATCGTTTTTCCATAAACTTGCTCAAACTTAGTTTAACTTAGAACAAAACCAAAACACCTCAAATTTTGGAACTTACAATTTGAAAATGAAGTGCTGAACTGGACTATACGACACACTTTCAGCTGCTTCTCCGGTGCGCTATGGGGATGCATCAATTCTGCTAGAGCAAAAAACTTCAGAGAATCCATATGAAACCACCTTACATTCCAACCAAGTATTAGTTCAATCATCTGATAAAAATTCTTCTAGAGCACATCAGAGCTCTAGAAACTTCGAAGAAATGTCTTGCAAGAAAAGTGAATAATTCTTTTGCAGTCATCATTTTACACCCATAGCAACACTTCTCTATACACTGGTTACCAGGGCTAGTTTTCTTAGTGGAACTCGGTAGCATTTTGATTACTACAAGCAGAGTCAGGGTTAAAATCTATACAAGTTAGCTGATCAGGTTCAAACCGGGGAATGGTGAAATCTGTGGGTTATTTTTTCTCTTCGAGAACCCAAAGCCCATGGTCATCTCTTTTTCTTGCTTTCGTTAGGTCTGATCATCTGCACAGGTGCAGCTGGAATGCGAGCCCACCACTCTCTAATTCGCCTGCGGAATTTTTCAGTGTTCTGTTTCCTTAGGGGCATCTCCCTTGTGTACATCTCTAGGACTAACATCTGTAGCAGATACCTGGAAGGTACGAAGACAAGAAATGCAGCTGCGACAATAAGTACAGCTGCAACTACTTCAGTGGCCTGCATAGGCAGAAGATGGCATTAGCATTTGCCAAACTGGAAATCACTTGTACAGCTCAAGTCTACCCTGCTTTATAATTCGGTGAAATAAATATAATGTTGCAAAGGCGTAAATACATGTTGGGGTACAGAATCAGAACCAAGATCTGAGAACTTCAAAAGAAACATTCATCACCATGCCTTAGATTGTAAAGTAAAATTTCAATTAGGAATATCAAGGGATTTTTTATATATATTAGCCTGTGCCTAAATGGACTAACACCCTAGTTATTATCAAGATATTGGAAGTCAGAGATGTCAAACAGTAAAGATCAAAAGACAAACCTTAGGAACACAGGCAAACAAGACAGATCTGAACTTCAGAAGAGTAATATTTGCAGCCTGTAGAAAATCTTCTAACTTGGATATAGCCTCCTGTAATATCAAAATCTGCTCAACAGCATTTTTACTTGGAGGAGGTTTCACTTCAAGCACTTCCAATAATTTTCCGTCTCCAATATACTTATGCCAAAGCATGATAATAGCAAAAGTTAAGATAACAAAGGGCACGATGTAACTGACGAGACCCCTGTGAAACAAAAAAGGGGAAATCTGAATTAATGTGTATAAGCATACTTGATAAGATCTGACAACAGCAATGAAATTACCTTTGAATAACATACAACATAAAAGCTAAGAATAGAAGTGATTTCAAAGGATCTTCCCATTGACTGAGAGAGTGAACAATCTTGCCTACTTGAATGAAAGGGAAGAGTAACTCCTGCAATATAAGGCAATCCATCAGAATGCAAATCACCTTGCTACTGAAGTATCATTTGAGAAATAGGCTCTGTAATATGAAAAGCCAAGGAACTGAACTAATATGAAGCATGATTGCATAAAAGTATTGCCAGCATCCAAATCAACATGTTTTATAATTGAATCCATGGCAACAAAGAAGCTTAGAGCGTCTCCAACAGTTTGCCGTCCGCCTTTCCCATCCTTAATTTTTAGGCAAAATGAGAAAAAAAAACCCTCTCCAATAGTTTGGCATCCTCCCTCCCCATCTTTCCCGACCTCGCAAAAATCTATCCCGAGCGCGCATATATGCGCGCGGCCTAGGAGCGCGCATCCGGAGTTTCCCGGCCCATCTAGTAAAAAGGAAGAAAGACAGGGTTCCAAGTGAGACAAGCGCAAGAGAGAAAGATCTGGTGGAAGGGCTTAAACGCGTATAGAAACAAATTCAAGGTTCCTGATACAAAACATGAAACCAGGTCGTAGGAAAAAGTGTCGAGAAAAAAAAACTTTTGGGATAGAAATATAGGAAACTCTTGGAGATGACTTCTTTTTTTCTCCCCATACTAATTTAAGAGTTGGCAAATACCATATTTTGGGGAACAAAATATAAAGAACTCTTGGAGATGCTCTTACTTCCCATTACATGTGCCAGAAAAGGAAGATATAAACAAACCTGCATGAGGGCGAGATTTGCATCAACGCCTTCCACCTTTACTTGATCGACTGTAGCACGTGCTGACTCTATTCTCTCAGAGTAACAAATTGACTCTTCCAGGGCAGCCTCCAGAGATTTTGTTACACCAAAGCAAACAGCACAAAAGCTCATTTCCTTTTCAGTTTCATCTTTTGTCTTCAGCAGAAGAAAACCCATTCTAGAGAGAGCATACAAAGAAAATGGTACAGAATGGTTCTCCGACATTTTGTCGACTGCAGAATCAATCGCCAAATGTCTCAATGAAGAGTCCAAGAGTTGGAAATAGTTATTATACAGTGCTTCTAAGACCATGTCTCCTTTTGGAAGCTTTTCTGCTAAGCTAAAAGTAAGTGTTGTCTTGAAGTGGGAAGGAGCAATATGAAAAGCTTCTTTGACAGCAGAGTATCTCAAAATGCCCAGGATAGCTTTTGAGAGTGCTTCTGCTCTCTGAACATCTCCAAGATTGAACTTCCTAATAAATCTGTTCACCTGCAATACTTCACGGGTGATTGCTAACCAATAGTCTCTTCGTGAAGGACCTCCTAATTCAGGGAAATCGAAATAAATTGGTTCTGTCCTGTAAAATAAGGTGATGTTAGTTTTGAAGGCAATTCATTGATTGACAACCACAGAGTTCAAGAAACCAGGTATTGGAGACTGCCTCGCCCTTTCAATACTTACAAAGTGCTTGATTTGTACATCACAGCTTTATCAAAGAGGCGGACACCGAGCGGTCCAGTCAAATCACGCTTAATCACTTGATTTGAATCTGTTGATAGGTCGTACTTAACAATCTTATCACCATATCCCACTCTGATACTCTGAAAATAAAGAGCATGTGTTGTGAGGACCAATCTTCCTGCCAAAAAAAAATGAACATATTAATTGCTTTCCAAAGTGAGGCATGTCTGCCAGTTGAGAACTTGTATGGAAATTAAACAATTCACCTGGCCATGCTGATATTCCAATATGTTGCAGTACCGGATGAATAGGCTTGTCTCCATCAATAGCTAATATGCATTCTCCAGCATCAAGATGAAAACTTGTGGCAAGTGATGATTGCATGATACCTTTCACAGACCTCAATTCCCTGTAAATAACAACGATGATGCTCTTAGTACCTCACATTGGATCAATCATAACATCATGAACTACTAAAGATCCACAACCCCCTATTTCTCCTAATTTTTTCTATAACATAAATATCCTGAATTCCAGATCCAAATGCAACCATCGAAACCTACTCACAGCGCTGCAACAAAGAAATGTACTTCTTACACAACTTCAGTTGCAGAGGGATAACTTGGTATGCTTAGCTTACCTGGAATCATCATTTCAACAGTGAGGTTTCAATTATTTATGCACGAACGCAATACATGCATTAACAAAAGACAGGTAAGAATGTAAGATAGATCTCGAAATTTTTTACAATTTAAGAAATTTTATTTATTCATTACCTGTCTAAACTCTTGAGATACTTGTCATAAACAAGAAAGTGCAATCGGCCTCCAGATGAACTTGTAAGTGCGTCAAACAGATTGTGGACAGTAACCAGGTCAGCTATTATTGGGCATGAAGGTGCTATTCGTGCAAAAGCACTTAACCCGACTGTCTTCTTGTCATCAACCTAAATATGAACGCCAGTAGATTATCAAGTATATTGACACAGAATAAATATGGTTCAGTAGAGAACTAACTTGAACAGCCAATCTTGTGGAATTTGCATAAAAAATTGACCCCTCATCCTCATCTTCAGTCTCAAGGGAATCACGGACAATAGAATCCTGACCACCACGACAGAAAGAGAGAGAAAATAACTTAACAGTTAACATTGTGAAGGCTAAGGAAAATTAAGACATGTTCACGATCTTTTTCCTTTCAAAGATATCCATATGATGAATAAGGTGCCACCAAAAAGAATGCAGCCTTGAAAATTTCTCACATTTTCTACTGACGCATCCTGAGCGCCTGGGGTTTCCCATGCAAGCATCATATCAAACATCAAGCGGCGAAGATTCTTATCAGCCAAATAGTCTGGACGTGTAGTAACTTCATGAAGAGCTTTGTGGCAGCAATACTCTAAAAGGTCTCTTGCATATGTATTGGCCTCCTCATTACAATTGTGTGGAAAATCAGTCTCAAAGCTTTGCTGTAAGTTCTCAATTGAAAGAGCAAGAATCCTGAAATTGATATAAGTTAGGAAACAAAGCACTTTCACTTCATAACAGAGCATCTTGGCAGGAACCAAGAAAAATCATGTCAACAACAACGCTATGGTTAAATATGAACTTGAGAGGCTATAGGATCATGAGTCGATTTTAATATTAGTGCTAACTATGACATCCTCCTTAGCATATAATTGGTTTATAAAATGAGTTCAGCTTTAGTTGATCTAATTGTGCCCACTTTATGTAGCTTGCTACCTCCGTTCACAACATGCCCAAACTTAATGAGAAACTCCATGCTGAAATTAAGTGTGAACTCTGGCAAGTTTAAGTGCGAAGTGCACATGTCCGGCAATAGGTAATTTCAGTCCTATTGGATTTCTGTAAGGAATAATTGTTGACGAGTGGAATATGTGTCCTTTCACTAATTGATAGGAAGAATAAGCCTTGCCACAGAACGAATATACTACCAATTAAATGCTCAGGCTAGCAAAATATTGAGATTGTTCTTTTTCCCAGCAATCGCCCAGTTGTGTTCTCTCTCTGTACTGTAATTCTAGACTCTAGAACCAATCGAGTTTGGGGACAGCAGCAATCTGCTGCATTTGGGTGTAGTTCTAGTGCGATCCTCAGGAGCCGTGGTAAACACACCAATCACGATCACAAAAATCACTCGTGCGTAGCCTTTGAATAATCAGTGGATAGCTCAGATCGAACTTCTATAGCCAACCCCTATAGCGGAGTAGATTCGCGTCAGGCGAAGACGCTACCTTGAGCAGCGAGAGACGACGGAGTTGGCGACGGAGGAGAGCTGCGGGATGCTCCCGTCGCCGCCGCCCTCGCCGTCGATGACCGCGGTGGTAGAGGGGGAGGCGAGGAAGGCGGCGGCGGCCGCCGCCCGGCGCTGGGCGAGTCGGGCTAGGAAGGTGCGGATGGGCTTCTCCCGCACCCACGCCTCCACGATCCCCATGCCGGCCGCCCTCGCTCTCGCCCTCGGCTGTCCCCGCCGCTTCGGTTGCTTGGACTGGAAGCGTCGCGTTCGTGCTTTCGTTTACTCTGTCAGACTGGCAACAAGACGCTACTCGGGAGTTTCCGGGGCTCCGCCGCGCCGTAACGGCACAGTGCCCTTTTGCGTGCTTGCTTCTTCGAGTAGGGTTGTCGACGAACGAGACAGGGGACTGGGAGCCTGTTCGCCGCCCTCGACCTCCGAGATCTCCCACCGTCCAGTGCCTCCAGCTCTGGCCGACGGGTAATAAGGCCTGTTGGATAGAAGGCTAAGACATGCGTGAGAGTACCCTATTTTTTTCCTCTTGAAAACATATAGTTTAGGCCGTGTTTAGCTGTCCCGAATTGGGGGCGGCGGAATTACTGTACGCTACTGTAGTGCACTGTAGCATTTTGTTTTTATTTGGTAAAAATTGTTCAAACATTGACTAATTAGGCTCAAAATGTTCGTCTCGTAAAGTACAACAAAACTGTGCAATTAGTTTTTTATTTCATCTATATTTAATACTCCATGCATGTGCCGGTATTTTGATGTGATGAGGAATCTTCTTTTTGTGTAGTGGAATTTGGGGAAATATTTGGGATCTAAACAAGGCCTTAGATAGAAAAAGATAAATAAATAAATAAGATTCAATGAGGTGGGAAGAACGGGTGACTATGATACAATATTCTCTGTCTTTATCTCTATTTCTATCCTCGTCTCATCCCCATCCCCATCCAAACGTGCCCTAAGTACACTCCCAACTCAAAAACCATGTCAAATCAAATAAATAAAAAGATGACATGACACTATAGTTAAACAAGAGAGAAGAGAATCGTTTTTTACGAGAATCCATATCTATACAAGGCCTTGTTTAGTTCACCGATTCGGTGACTCAAACACTGTGCTGAATCACTGTTCATCTTTTTTTTTATTTGGTAATAATTGTCCAAACATTGATTAATTAGGATCAAAATGTTCATCTCGCAAAGTACAACAAAACTGTGCAATTAGTTTTTGATTTCATCTACATTTAGTACTCCATGCATGTGCCGACATTTTGATGTGATGGGAAATCTTCTTTTTGCATAGTAGAATTTGGGGTGAATTTGGGGGACTAAACAAGGCCCAAGAAACAAGGACATGTTCGTTCCCTTCTCAACGAGTCTGCATCCCATCTGGCCAGCCAGATCCTCTCTAGCCAGGCTATGGACATATAACCTGTTTGGTTGCTCTGATTTACAGCGTCAGGATGGATGAGTAGTTGTTTGGTCGAGCCATCCTCCACCTAGCCGGTGTTGGTATAAGGTGCTGAGGCTGGGTGCAGGATAGCTAGATATTGAAAAAAGTTTACTCATGGAGCCTACGCATCAGCGAGTGGAGGGAGAGAGAGGCAGTAGCCGTATTTATAGTCCATACGAGAATTTGATGGTATTTGATCACCCACGCATTGGTCCAATGCCATCAAATACATACAAAATAACACTGTTCAAGTTTTTTTTTGAGAAAAACACGATTCAAGTTGAAAAAGAATGGTAATGCCAAATTTCTAAATAGACAAATAGTAAAAAATATCTCACAAGCGCGGAAAAGTAAACCCAAAGGGGAAAAAAAGGCCCCGATGTAGTACGGCTGGAGCCTGGAGGCCCGGAGTACGCCATGCGACGGCCGAAAAAAAAAAGGAGACGTGGCCTTAACCTGGGCACGAAATACTGAGAACCGAGTACCAAACCGAATTTATTGAGAACCGAACCGAATTTATCGAAACTGAAAAATTCGGTTCCCTGTTCGGTTCCGAGTTCCCAGGAACCGAATTTACCGAGGTAAATACCGAAACCGAACCGAATTTACCAAACCTACCGAATTTACCTGAAATGTGATGAGTTTGAGTGTTGTTATATTATTGATTGTATTATTGTAGACTATTATATTATGTATTTTTGGTACTCACACTTATAGTCTCGTGGACTATATATATGTATTTTGTACTATTATTCTCTATGAAATTATGTCAAAATTAGCTTTTAAACCTGCTATTACATGTATCTGTGATCAATTCAATATTGTTCGGTAATTACTAAAACTAAACCGAATTTACCGATTCCGAATTTTATCGGTACCGAGTTTCTTTAGAACCGATCGGTACCAGTTTCCTGAATTATCGAATTTGCATAGGTACCGAAGAACCGAACGCCCAGGTGACGTGGCCTATCAGATCGTTTCTTTTGGTTCAGGATCTCCCCTTCCGTCCGCTGCATTCCTCCGCGCGTGTTCTGTCTCTCTCTCGCCCCCCTCTCGCTCTCCGACGACTGGTGGACCGCCGCCGCCGCCCTAAGCCAGGTTCTGAGGCTTTTGTTGGTCTCTTCGCCGGCGACGAGCACCCACCAGGTACTCCCACCCCTCCTCTTCCCTTCATGTTGTGCGAAGGTGAGCACCGAAACCCTAACCTAATGCTATCTAGCTATCTGACGAGCCTCCTAACTTCGAAGCTTTTGCAAAAATTATTGGGTCCCATGTGCCTTACTCCCTTTACTGGATCCGCCCCTGTTCGTGGTGATCATTGTTAGCTGACTTCCTTATTGCAGAGATTAGAAAAAACAGGTTGCTTGATTATTGGCTTGTTTGGATGCATAGGTATAATTGTTAGCTAGCTAATTTGTAGCCCTAACTCATCCGAACAGGGGGCTAATTTTTGAGCCAAGCCTCCAACTAGTCGTTAGCCACCCCCCCCCCCCCCCCGGGCTAATTTTTAGTCTCAGCTGATAACTAGCCCTAGCAGATCCAAACAGGCCCTAATTGTCGAAGTTTACACTCAAGGATTTAAATACCACATAGAAAAACACATGTTTTGCAATGCAGATTGAGGAATTATGCAGCGGTCATCATTTATCAAAAACTCAAATAGCATGCTTAATCAATGCATTTTAACCCATTAGAAAACCTTGAATTGTTTACAAACCACCTTCAGCTTTTACACGATGCTGTAAGTTGTAACCATAGTCACAGGGAACATAGTTGAAGCAGCATCCTTCTTGACCGTGGAATGTGGGGACATTATCTTTCGTGCCTTGTAAAAACCTTTCGCAAGTAGCCTACAACATTTCTTGACCCGGCTGACCTGGGACTGGGAACTTTGTGACTATGGTCGTGACATAATAGTGACTTCAGCAACAGAAAAAAATCTGCAGGAACAGATATCCCAAATGACATAGATATGCGAGGAGGGAGGTCTTCATGACCAGTGCTGACAGGGTGACTTCAATTGCTAGGCTTAGAGAATTAGGGAATTGTGATTTTGGACTGATTTCTGCGCTGAAATTTCATTTTGGGTATTTTGCAGAAGCCATATGGTTCTTTGCCTGCACCTCTGCAAACTTTTTTTTTAATTTATTGGCTCTCGAAAATATAAATATCATATATCAGCTTGCATAATGTTCCACAATATATCAGTGCTAGAAACTATACACCACAAATTTGTACTAGATCCTGACATGTCCATTGCCTTAGAGTAAGTGTTTTGTTTTTCACAATTTGACACTGGTGGTGCTTAATCTCCATATTTTAAATATTACTCAGCATGCTGTTTTTCCCCTTTCTTTGCTTGCTTCACCAAAGTCCTTTCCAGGTAACAAATTGTCAGCCCCCTAAACAAATCAGTTACAAACCTATCACTCTGTTAGCTCCCTATTGATATGACCAAGAAAATACAGCAGACCATGCCAATGGGAATGTGGGATGCTATATTCAATTTCCTCAAGGGCCCTTAATGGTCATTTGCATGTTTCATTCCTTGATGGTATTATGTGTTTATGGTTTATTTCTTCCATAGGACTTAGGTTGAATGTAATGCAATTTATGTCTGTTTCATTCACTAACCTACACTTGTTCATTTAGCTTGTGCATGAACTGAGGAACTACAGTTTGAACTTATGTTTCTTTATCTTTTCGTCCTTGGACCTAAGTAACAACTTCTAACGTTAGGCTTCCTTGAAACCATTGGTAACTACATGTCATTTATTGGCAGACTAGTATGTTCTGAGCCTCTGAGGATTGGTTAAATGATTTTACTACTAAAGCCCCCGATTGGTTCCTAGGAATTAAGAATTGGAAACTAATTCCACAGTCAAGTTGTTTGGGTGCCATGAAGGATAGGAATGATTCCACTTGTATACTAATCCAATATGATGTGATTCTTCTCTTCACCCGTTAAATGTCTAGATCTGGAATTTTAGTTTTGACTCCTTCAGCTACATGCTCCTCTCCATCTCTCCAAGGGAGAGAAGCAGTGAATGAATCTGCGAGGAAAATGATTAGAACATCTAGATCCTTGCTGATTATTAATGTGAATCCTTCAATGGCTTCTGCCTGAACTCTCTTGCCTAGACATGCAGCGTGAGGTCAGCCTCCACAAACACAAGGATCTGCTCCATGAGCACAATGGCACAACTGGTGCCGTGGTTGCTCCCCTGCTGGCTGCTGCTGCTACTCTCCTGCTTGTTTAGATGTTATCATTTAGGGGAAACTTTCAATTCCAAATAGCACCCTAAACACAAAAAACGAAATTTAAATCGGCCGGATTCAGATTCAGTTTAAAAACAGAATTTGAAACACTTCCTAGAAATTGGTTTCAATTGGGGTGGGGGGGTGTTTAAAAATTGTCATTTTCTTTGACCAGTGCCATTTCATTAAAAAAATGTTTGTTTTTTCCACCATTTCAACCAAAAGTCATGTAACCGAAGCTTCTCTTATTACTATTTAAGATCCTATGGTCCATTAGACATGATGTGGCATCCATATATTATGCATTCGTAGACATTTAGTAAAAATTAAGGATTTCATCAACTTTCAAATTCGTGCAATCATGTACTTTAACTGTGAATACTATGTGCTATTGTTTCTATTTGGTTCTTCCAATATAGCTTCAATTCATTTGTGCAGAACTTTTCATGTAACAATCAGTGATGCATTCTGGTCATGTTGCCAGTAAACGATGATGTTTGGTGTTAATACTGACTTATGCGCTTCAAAGTCCTAGTATATATTAAACTATCGAATTGATGTTCAATTGATGGACACTCTTTAAGTGTAGGATGAATTATAAGCGTAGGAGGAGTCATAGCCCAGTTGAATACAAGGAAGGTCGTGACAAAGATTATGAGACTTCTGGAAGGAAGGATAACTCAAGAGGTATAGATGACACATGTGATGCTAGAAGAGGTCATGAATCGGGTAGGCACTCTGATAAGCATTCCTATGGAACATCACGTGAATCCAAGAGGCATGATGACTATAGGAGGTACCATGATAAGTACGGTGATGATTATGGTAGGAACCATCCAAGAGCCTCTCGGTCAGACCGGGAATCAAGGGTTGACACTTATTATGATCGCTCAAAACATGATAGCACATCTGGTAGATCACGTGGTGACCAGCGAGATGTTGGCAGATACGGAGAAAAATCTGTCAATCGAGATCAGAGGAGTATAAATGAAGGAAAGCAGGATTCCCCTCGTGGCTATCAAAATAATGATGGTGGAGAATACAATAAATATACAGATGCAAGAAAGCAAGAGTACAGAGGTTATGGAGATGATAGAGATCATCACAGGGTTGTTCGTAAGAACAAGGAAACCATCAAAGAGGAAGAGGTCCTGAAGAGGAGAAATGGAAAGGAAACTGAGAAAGAAGCTTTGGTGGAAACTAGGGAGAAGAAAAGAAGTTTATTCAGCTCTACTGGGCCAAATGTTGATAATCCAGGGGGTTAGTTGATTTTTTTATTCATGTACTCTCTTTTTTGTGCATACTTTTCTATATTCAGTCTCAGAGCGTAAATTTATGGAATTCCACAGATGCCAAATCATCCTCAGCCACAAATGAAGCCTTGGATAACTCTGCAGGAACCGTAGATGGTGTGAATGCAGCTAAAGTTGCAGCTATGAAAGCTGCTGAATTAGGTACGCATTTCAACACTTTTTATGTCCATTCCTGTCATATCTCCAAGATCTATATTCTCCTTAGTTGATTTGTTTTTTTCTCTGGTGCTTGTCTTTACATTGGCACGTTCACCTATCAGCAATGCTGCATGGTTTAAAGGGAAATTATATTTGATGATTTTGATGTTCTGAACATTGCACTGAGCCACTGATAATTGATAACACAAGAAACATATGGCATCCAGTGAGATGGCCATAGTAGTAAACATATTTCCTGACAATTTGAGCTGTGATTTGCATCATTGACCATCCCTCCTGTGTTTTATGGCAGTGAATAGGAACATTGCAGCATTTGGTCCTGGAACTGGGCGCCTATCCACTGATCAGAAGAAAAAGCTTCTTTGGGGTAACAAAAAGAGTGATCCTTCGGAGGAGGTAGGCTTCAGTGAATATATGACCCTTGTTTTTCTGTTTTCATTTCATTCAGTTTGTCATCCCTGATGCTACAGACAAGTAAACGTTGGGAGCTGTTTTCTGATCGTGAGCGCCAAGAGAAATTTAACAAACTCATGGTAATTTCCTCTCTTCCAAGCTCAGTTTTGAATATTTTAGTCCTTGCAAATTTATTCATATCCCATTTCAGTAAAGACATATACCTCATTACTAAGCAATGCACTAACACGGTTTTAGAGTCTGAGGATGCCTTGGTGGCTATGGTATGTCGCAGGGTGTGAAGAGCAGTGCCCCAGTTCAGGAAAACATGGTCGAGAACAAGGCCGAGAGCTCGGCGGAAGAAGCCAAGAAACTGGAGGAGCTCGACACCAACCTGGAGAAGCATTACATAGCAGGCCTCCGCAGGAGAGATGGCAGGACAGTCGGCCTTGGCCTCTAGAAACTCTGCTTGCAGATGCTGCGGCATTAAAAAATTCAGAGAGCTTGCTCTGTACAATCTACAGTGTCTTGTTTATTCTTGCACTTATAAATTTTCCTGGCTGGTTTACGTTAACTGTGTTGCCGGGTTATCTTGAAGCTCTAGAACATCTATGCCTGATTGACACTCCTGTACTGCATTGGCATAACCCGTCATTCTGGAGTAGTAATTCACATGTTATTTTCTCTTTGCGCCCAAAGATGTTTGGTTTGAGGCCTAACTATGCCTACCAAGAAAATTGGTTACGACTAACGCAACGGCAGGATCAAAATTTTGATCATTAATGCTTCATGTACGCTTACGAAACTTGCAGAATTCCTACAGTTAGGTAAAAGAAAACTACTTTATCCCTGGTATTCTAACACGGTCGTCGATAAAATTGTGAACCTGCAATGAAAAGTTGTGCTAGAAGATCCAAGTTTGGTCAAGGAAAATACTAATGTGTCTTCATATGCTAATAAGGATGTCGAAAACTTAAGGACGTGGATAGAATATCTGTCTTGATTTGAAATATTTTGTAGCTATGGCATGCATTGCACTACTTCATACTCCCTCCCCAAATTAATTAATTCCTAGAATCCGTACAAGTCAAACTATCTTAAGTTAAGAGCACAAAAACTATTTAAAAGAAATCCGCTCAGGCTTTTAAATATCGTGCAAGACAAAGAGAGTATTTTAAATGCACAAAAAACTTAGGCTTTTTTGACGAAGAAAACAATGAGGTAAGAACTATAATTCTAACTTTTGGGTATTCACTCTGTTTTTTCATATCGTATTAGGTTTGTCCTAAGTCGAATCTATTTATTTTAATTAGAAGAAATCCTAAATATTGTGTTTAATGCTAGGAATTATGTTAATCCCAAGAAAAGGTAAGACTACACAAAACCGATTGTAAGTTACATATACGAATGAATGGGTGCTGCACACTCGTGGCTGAAGCATCAGTCCGCAATTCCGCATCAATTTGTTTGCATAGATTTTTTTTTGAGAGAGACATCGTTTATTACTGAAAGCATAGCGCCATTAAATTCTAGAATAAATCTAGTAAAATGTGAGTACACGTGCCAAGTGGGTAGGTTTCATTACAAGAGACCCAACCAATTAATCTATGATCAGTTCTAGTTCTATATTTATGTTTGTTATTAATATTATGTTTTATATCTTGTGCAATTTGGGATGAAAGTAAATCGAAAATTGCCCATATGCTTTTCAATAACTGACGGATTGTACGGTTTACTTTGCGAGTCGAGCGAGATACACACGTTGTCACATGAGCGGCGGATATGCTTTTCTTATCACATCTTGGGCAATCAATCTGAAACCAAATTGGGCCTCAACCCCAGGGCCCAGCCCCGAAGAGACCCAGAGCAAACCCACGCGAATTCAGATTCCGCTTCTCCAATCCATCCTCGAGCCTGTTTAGTTCCTCCCCAACTCAGTACCCGTCACATCGAATCTTTGACACATGCATGGAACATTAAATATAGGTAAAAAAATAACTAATTGCACAGTTTGTCTGTAAATGTCGAAACGAATCTTTTGAACCTAGTTAGTCCATAATTAAATAAATTTTGTCAAATAAAACGAAAAATACTACAGTAACCGAACCCAAACTTTTTCACCAACGACAACCCCCTCATTCCTCAGACACAGAACAGCCTCCTAATCGGAGTCCGGAGGACCCCGGCGCGGTTAGTCTGGAAGCTTCCGCTAGGAGCCACGAGCCAGGGTTAGGGTTTCGCGTCCTCCCGTTGTCAGCCCCAGCCATGTCCGGGCGCGAGGTCCGCGAGTACACCAATCTCAGCGACCCCAAAGGTGCGCGCCTCCTTCGGCTGATTCGTCGATTTACCCACTCCTATTTTTTCTAGCTCCTGAATGGGGGTGTTTGGCTCCGTGCATGCGCAGACAGGAAGTTTGGGAAAGGGAAGGACAAGATCGACGATGAGGACATCACCTTCCAGCGCATGGTTGCAAAGGTTAGACTGAATCGTCATGCGACCTCTCTGCTCCGGCTTACTGTTTTGTTGTACTGCATACCTGTATGCTCATGTTAAGCAATAGAGTCATTTCGAAATTTTTAATTAGCCATCTAGCTACCTACTTCTGTTAAAAATGTTTGCACTGGTGTTTCTTCCTGGGGAGGGGAATATGGCAGTGGTACTCTCAACGTAGTTATCCTATGCATTTAGAGGTAATTACAATTTAGTGTTGTTGTCTGCTAATAGCTAAGTTATGTGCAAGTCTCACAATGAACAATTTGTATTGTTGAATGAATCGACATGCCAAGTTGGAGCTGATTTCATGTATTGTTTGTTTTGTTTTCCTCTTTACAAGGACCAGTGAAGAAGTTAGATAAGGCAGGGGCACAAGGACAGTAACTTAAGTTGTTTTTACTGAGCCAAATTTTCAGAATTTTAACGAGGCTGTTAAGAACCAATTTGAATCGTGACAAAAAATTGTAGCTTGCCAGTGTAGTTAGTTTGTTGATGTTATGCAGTTGAAAATAAGCCTAGGCCTTCTTCTTTTGGATGTAAGAGACAATGTTGTGTCTCAGCGAACCATCCATGGATTTGGGCAATTTGTGATTTCTAAGGGCCTGTTTGGTTCCATGGGACTACACAGTAGTCCCCCCATTTTAGTCCCATTTAGTCCCTTTGGGGGGTGGCTAAAGGGGACTAAAAGCCCATTTAGTCCCTCTTTTAGCCCCCCTGTTTGGCAATTTAGGGACTAAATGGGACTAAAATGGGGGGACTACTGTGTAGTCCCATGGAACCAAACAGGCCCTGAGTGCTTTGTAGATGTTTCTGTTTTAGACCTGCATCCTAGAAATACATTTGGGTTATAAAGTTTAAGGTCGCCTTAGATTTGGGCTGCAGTCCAGCAGCATTCTTCAGACTAATGCTAGTTTGTTGGTAAATAACATTTTTCGTTGGTTTTGGTCACACGAGGATGTCTTGCTTTTTCTTGAACGCTTTATTAAATGACTAAGCATTTCCAATAGGTGTTAGTGTACAATGTTCTTATAACATGCCCTGACAGGGATTTTGGCTCTCTACTCGGTGGTTGATACCAACAGATGCAAGAGGTTGCTGGTGAGAGGGGAGGCTACCTTCATGGGCGAGGAGGTATTTCATGCTTCTTTTACAGGAAGACCCTTGTAATGTTGTAGGTTCCTTGTTAACCTTGTTGTTTATGCTACTTTTGTGTTCTTCAGCATTGGACAGCGATGATTTGCTTTACCTGAAAGAGCAAATGGAAGCCGAGGAAGATGCCGAGCGTCTTCTTCGTCGTACTGAGAAGCGGGCATTTGCTGCTTTTAAGATATCCCTTATTAAACATCAATAACGTTGCTTTTCCTGTTATACAGTTAAGGATACAATCTGATCAATATGGTTCAGTTAGCTTTTCTACATCAGCATGAAACTTTTTACACCCTTACAATTCAGTTTCCTTCTGTTGGAATAGTGCAATAGAAACATTTGGTCTAAGCTATCTCTTTGCTATCTTTAACTCTGACATTACAAAGCAGCAATTTTAGCTGATTCTACACCTGCTGTCCCTGTGGCTCTTCGTGTTGAACCTAAACCTAAAAGTGATATAAGGTAAGCTGCCTCCAAGACAGCCCTCTCCATCTTTCAACAGTACCTTGTACCTTTTCCTTGTATCCCTAAATGAGCAATACCTTTTCGTTCTTATGATTTGGGTGCTTTCGTTATGGACAGGCAACAATATCTTTTGAAGAACATTGTTGGGATCAAACCAAAGCGACCAAAAGTTAGCAGCCCTTCACAGCCAGCAGATAGCAATAAGCCTAAGCATGGGGAAGAAGATTCTGTCAGCGAGTTGTCTTCGTCACAGAATCAGTTGGGACTACTTGTGGGCGATAAGGGATCATCTCATGGGACTGTGAATCCTGACCACACAGCGCCAAGGCTAGATAAACCAAGAGAGGTGAAGCAACAGAACACAGCTGGAAGTTTGCTTGGTTTAGCTTATGAGAGTTCGGACGAAGAATAGTTGATCATGTGAGCCCTATGGGAACTGGACTATTTCCTGTCAGATGTCTGCATTCCAAACGGCAAAATGTAGATTGTATATTAGGGTTTTTTAATGTACTATTATTAGGTTGTGTTTCGCACCAGGATTGAATGGAAAGCTGCGTTAATGTTGCTAAGTTGCTACTCCCCTATCTGTTAAGCGTTTTTTACATTCCGTTGCCGTAGAAGGTTCTGTGCTTTGTTTTATCAGAAACTTCCTCACACTTCCCATGTCACTTTTATCCGGGAAGCAATCCAAAATATTGAGTTAAATAGCAGAACGAACTAGAGGGGTAAAGTCAGCAGCTGAAGCATAAAACTAGAGGGGTAAAGTCAGCAGCTGAAGCATAAAATTTGCGCCCAACGTTTCAATGTGTGCACAACAATTGACAAACACAATAAGTTACCACCAACACTATACCATGTGAACTTGGGGCACAACAGTCAACAGGGGCAGTACTAACACAATAAGTTACCACAACACTTAGATACTCCTATCTAGCTTTATCAAAGTGTCATAGCGGTAACTTGACCATTAGCTGTGTGACATAAAAAGAACTTTACAAATTGATCCAGTATCGTAAACACTTAACAAAGGGACAAGTTATCAATTCTGTAGCCTTCTCAATTTGGTCCAGTCTTAGAAATTGATGAAGCCACGAGGACGAGGGGGGCTCCATGCGTGTTAGGTCGCAGCCAAAAACAAAGACAGATTTACATATTTTTCCAGAAGTTTCTGATGCCATAAGCAAATGATTTCAGGCTGCCAAAAAGACCTGTGTTCGCGGCTTCCTCAAGCTTTGGGTTGTCCTTAAAGCTCTCACTCTCTGTTCCTTGAAACTGAGCCACCTTACCTTCATCCTTAGGTAAGGAGTTCTCATAAACTTCAACTGTTCCTTGACGTTGAGCCATTTCAGCATCATCCTCAGGAACTTCTAGTATTCCTTGATTTTCAAGCACTCTGGCTTCATCCTTTTGCATGGGGTGCTCAGCGACTTCATCTGTTCCTTGAAGTGGAGCTGCCTTAGGATTATCCAGTGGTAATTTTGCATGATTAAACACCATTTCTTGAAGTACCTCACGCACTGTGTAATGACTGCCTCCAATTTGCTGGCGGATATTTGTTATGCTAGGAAACTTGCCTTCATTTGAAGCTCTATAACTGCACTAAACAGAAACACATGGTTTATAAAAGTCACGAGAATAACTAACCAGAAAAAAAAAACGTTTTCATAACTCCTAGACATAATTGCCACTCTTTATCTTCCTACAAATCTGAATGAGTTCTGCCACATTTCCATTGTTAATTTCTAAATCTCAAATGTCAATCCTTAATGCACAACTAGCATAAGTGTCTATTACTCGGCTCGAAACAACAGAAATGCTAATGAGCTCAAAGCTACACAAACTTGCTGCTTATGAACCAAAAAGATAAACTCTACAACCAGAAAATCGAGTGAGAAAAAGTCACCTACTTCTCAACGAATTCCACTATCCTAGCCCTCTTCTCCTCCTTTGTAATCCTCTTCCGCCCCTTGGGCGGTGGCTCCTGCGCAGGCAGCGGCGCCACATGCGCCTTCCCCCGGGAGGTCCGGTAGCACGACCGTGTGGTGGCGCTAGAGACACCCGCGATCACTGGAAAGAGGGAACAGATCAGGCAAACAAGATCACGTCACCGCCGGGGCCAAAAGCCAGAGCTTGGATCGAACACGGGAGGCGCGGGGCGAAATAGGCTTGATGACTAGCTTTACTCACCTTTCCTGAAGGCGGCGGAGGAGGAGAGGCGCGCGGACGCCTGCATCGCGGAGCGCAATGGCAGATCGCGGAGGGAAGGCGGGCGCCCTAGGGTTTCATGCCTGTCTGACTGGACGAGGAGAGCAAGGTTTTAGCTTGACTGAGAAGACGAAGAAGGGGGACGGGACGGACGGGCGGCGGCGGCTGGGTGTTGAAGCCGTGCGTGGCC
This sequence comes from Saccharum hybrid cultivar R570, assembly GCA_038087645.1. Classification (NCBI taxonomy): domain Eukaryota; kingdom Viridiplantae; phylum Streptophyta; class Magnoliopsida; order Poales; family Poaceae; genus Saccharum; species Saccharum hybrid cultivar. The sequence continues at coordinate 9,823,795 of JAQSUU010000198.1, forward strand.
CAACCAAGAATAATAAGGGCTGTGCATTCCAACAAAAAAAAAAGGGTATGTCAGCTTCTTTACTGTTTTTTCGGAATTTTTAAATCCCTTTTTTTGAGAAATATGCCAGCTTCTTGACAAAAAAGGAATTTATTTACATATATATTCTCGACCCATTGAGTTCAACCAGTTGCCTTCGCCAGGCGTAGTCCTTTTTCATATGCCTTTGACGAAACACAAGAAGATTGAGGCCTTGTTTAGATGCAAAAACTTTTGAAATTTGACTACCGTAGCACTTTCATTTGTATTTGGCAATTAGTGTTCAATCATGAACTAATTTGGTTCAAAAGATTCGTCTCGTCATTTACAACCAAACTGTACAATTAGTTATTTTTTATCTATATTTAATGTTCCATACATGTGTTTAAAGATTCGATGTGATGGGACGAAAAGTAAAAATTTGAAATTTTGAAGGCATCTAAACAAGGCCTGATTGTTGTTGCTAAATTGCATCTAAAAAGATTTGTTGTCATTTTTATTGTCCGAAAAGAAGTTATGCCCAGGATTGAAGGAGATTTTGGAAATCCGATAAAAAGAATCTCATAATCCTAGGTACTCATCCGAACATGATAGATTTTAGAGCAGATTCTAAAATTAAACATATTAGAGATGTTTGATTTGGAAATTCCTATGCAATCCAATACAAGATTATCCTAGACACCACCAAAGTTGAGCTCAAGGCACATAAATCACCAAACCTCCCAAATAGGATTTTATTATAGCAATGACAAAATATAAAAATTTAAAAATATGAACATGATAAATTTTAGAGTGGATTCTAAAAATCTAACACATAAGATATATTTGATTTGAAAAATCACTATGCAATCCAATACAAGATCCATCATAAAAATCACCAAACCTACCAAAGAAATATGAAAATTGCTGGATTTTATCATGGGTATGACAATTAAATTGCTGGATTTTATTATGGGTATGACAATAAAATATGAAATTTATTAAAAAAAAAAGAAAAACAAATATTGCTCTCGTTGAGAGTCGAACTCAAGACCTCCCGCTTACTAAACGGGTGCTCTAACCAACTGAGCTACGAGAGCTGTGTTGTTTGAACAAATCATGCAAGTCTTTTTAATGATTTAACCTGCTTCTTTTTTACAACAAATGCATAATCTAATGATCATTATCAGGTGCTCGCTCGATCCCAAAAGGATGCAATTCCTAAGGAGTAACGAAATCAAGTTGGATCAAATTCAACAAACTACTAATCTTTATGATGCCAAGTAAATATCACTAAATTAATTATAAAATATATTTTGTAGTAAATGTATTTGGAAATATTAACATTGATATTATTTTCTATAAAACTTGCCCTAAACTTTACAATTGTATTCCTTTTGGGATAGGATGGAGTAATGTATTTGATTGAACATGTTGGAGTATATGACTATACTTCACCTTCCTCCTCATCACAGGAGACACAAATTATAAAACGTTATACCAATATTTGACAAAGAGCGCCTCATAGAACTCTCAACCAGGAGAAATAGCTCGAGTGACTATCGAACTGGAGAGAATTATTGGTTTACAACCCTATTGATCATGCGTTTGAAAAACATGATTTTTAATGCAAAAACAACTCTGATTACCAGGGGGGGGTCTCCGTCTTCTCTGCCTGCCTGCCCTGTAAAGTTGCAACTGAGCCCTGTAAAGTAGCAACTGAACAGAAGAAAATGATAACCCTGTGAAGGTCTCTGATCAAACCAACATGCATGAAATGGTGCGCAAAATGTCACACCATGTGAACAATGTATGGCTAACAAAGAAACACAAACACATATGTGGAGCAGCAATCCATCTTGCCACCACCACCACCACCTCCTAGATAGAACAAATACACTCAGACCATGCCTCTGCTTACAGTTCCTATCCACTACGACTCTACGAGTTCGCCGAGACGACTCGAACACCAGACCGGCCGCTCGCCACGCTGCCGCTGGCACGATGAGCGCTGCGTCCACGGTACTGGCCGTTACCATTTCCGAAGCCGGCGCGCGACCGGCCACTGGGCTCGGGCTGGGACTGCCTCTGCTTGCTCTGTCGGGGCCTGTTCATCGGGCTGCAGCGGCCGCCGTGACTGCCGGCCTGCTCGACAACCTCGTCGCCGGTGCTCCACGTCCGGTCCGAGGACTCGACCGAGGTGGGCTCCCAGGAGGGCGTCCACGGGTGGCCCGAGACGCTGTTGCTCCCGGCTGACTCCTGAGGCTCGGTTTCCGCGCGGACGTCCCGCACCGGCGGCATCAGGTGCTTGCGCGCGGTGCTCGGCTCGACGAAGTCGTCGCTGCAGACCGGCGCGTTGACGGAGCCTTTGTCGTCGGCGGAGTGGCCAGGCTCGTATTCGTAGGTGCGGTTCTCGGACGACGAGGAGTTGAGGTCGGCCACGGCCTCGACGATGGAGCAGGCCTTGGCGACGCACGCCGGGAGCGAGAAGGACGGCGTTGCCGGCGTGGCCGCGGAGGGAGCTGCGGAGGTGGACTGCTGGTGGTAGTTGTGGATGTCCTCGAGCAGCTGGGTGGTGGTGTACGAGCCGGGGTTTTGGTCAAAGTCGCGCGACGCCCGCCGCGAGCGGCACCCTGGCTGCGCGCCGGGCCTTTGGGTCGTCAGGCTCTCGGCCACGATGCTCACCGTGCGCGTCGTGGTCGTCTTCGACGAGTGCGCTCTCGTCTCTGACGCCGCAACCGCAACGGCGGCGTCCTCTGCGATCTCCGGCTTGCAGCTGCTTGGCACCGCCGTCGGCTCCTTTCCACGCCCCGTAGCCTTCTTGGGCGTCGCGGCGACGGCAGTCTCAGTGGATTTCTGAAGTCACGGCAAAAGTTTGAGCGAGTGGTACGGTAGAATTGTACTAATAACTGGAGTAAAATTCTAGTTTCGTTTGATCTTTACCTTCTGCGGCCTGGCACTGTGGTTGCTGTTGTTACGGAGAGAGTTGTCGTCGAGCTCGGCCATTGGGTTGCGCCTGTACGGAGACTGCTCGTTCTTCCTGGACGAGCTCCGGCTCAGCACCGGCGTCGGCCCCGCCGCCGGTCCGCCTCCAGCATTCTCATTCCCCGCTGCCATCCTCGCGGGAGAGCTCGACCTCGGCGACGCGCACCTCTTCCCCGACGCGGCCGCGGGTGACGGCGCGCGCCCCTTCTCCCTCGCGGGTACGGACACCATCTTCCCGGGCTGCGGCTGCCTCGCGCGGTCACCGCCGCCGGAGCCCGCCGTGGCGACAGAGGTCGCAGCGCCATCCGCGCGTCTCCCGGGCGACCGGCTGGCCCTCCGGCTCCCGCTCCCACCGCCGCTCCTCTCCCGGCTGCCCGACCGCTTCCGCTGCGGCGAGCCCCGGTGCGGCGACGGCCTGGACACGGCCTGCCTCTCCCAGTCGCAGTCCTCGTCCGCGCCACCGGCGCCTCTGGCCTCCTGATCGAAGTCGTAGCTGCGCTTGGACCCCGAGCGCCTCCTGCGGTGTCCGCCGCCGCCCGTCTCGCCGGACGACGCCGCCCTCCCGGCCCCGGACGAGCTCCTGCTGAGCCGGCCGCACTGGATCAGGATCGCGTCCACCTCCTCCTTGGTGCAGCTGGAGGTGCGCACCGGCGCCGAGGGCACCAGCACCACCGGCAGCTGCTTCGGCGCCGCCGGCGGCTCTTGCGACCCCGACGACCGCTTCTTCTTCGGATCCTCCCCGGCCGCCGCCGCCGCGGCGTCCTTGGCCGACGACCCCGGCCTCACGACGAACACCGTGGCCTTGTTCGCCGTCACCGCGGCCTCCCCCGCCGCCGCCCTCTTGGGCTGGTGCTGCGGCGCCGGCCTCTTGGCCTTGTCGTCGGAGACCACCACGGCGATCTTCCCGGGCTTGGCCGGTGGCTTCTTCTTGCTGAAGCAGAGGCCCATGCTGGTGGCGTGAGTGGTGGCAGGAGCTCCGGCCTGCGACTGCGGACGAGCTGGAGCTGCCGAGCTGGGAGTGAAAGAGTGCGTTGGACTGTGACGTGGTGGTATTTAAGCACGCGTGGGGAGGTGTGATTAGCGAGATAATTATGTGTTGTGCTCTGTGTTAGTACTCCGTAATCCGTACCGTTTGCCTGCCTGATGAGCAAAGGCAAAGCTGATGGTGATGCGAGACGGGGGGATTTCAAATCCTCTCTCGCGGATCGCCTTGAGGCTCGTGCGCGCACGCACGCACGTGGGGAGCGAGGGAGCGACGTTGGCTGGTCACGGTGCTGTGAACCGACCGGTGGGACTGGAGGATGTGCCTCCGTGAACGGTCTACGAGGAATACGTCCAGAGGGGGTTGGGCCGGCGCCCGGCGGCTCGGTGGGGACGCTATCCGTTACAACATCGCGGGGCCTGGGTCTTGATTATCTCATCATCTCGTCTTCAAAAATGTTCAGGGGTTTGTGTACCAGCACCAACAGCACATCATGCCAGCATCAGAGACGCGTGTCACTGCTAGTACGTGATGACTTTCATCTGGTACTGTGCTCTGCTGATCGTCATCGAGACGGGTAATGCACGGGAAAGCTATCGCAAGCGAGGAAGCTTTGCGAGGTCGATGGAGGCCAATTTTGCAGCCCCCACGGCTGGTCAACCCTGGTTACGCCTCATACCAGCAGAAAGTTTGTTTCCATGGACAGTTGGCCACTGCATTTGTTTGCGTTTCATGCGTGCTGCCTCCTGCGGGGCCCCTGCGTCAGGAATTAGGCTGGTGCAACGGCACCACGGTTCAAATGCAGGCACGTTTGGTTTGAATCCGGCCAGCTCGACCTGGTGGTGGCTGGTGCGTGCGCGAGCCTCACCTAACAACGGCCAACGGCTACGAGCGGCGATCGGGGGCGCGCAGATGCCACCGGATTCCTTTTGCCGTGCTGCATGCCTGCGACGACAGAGGGCTGACCGTTGCCATCTCTTCCCTTCACCGTCTCTAATGCCTTTTTGAATCCGAGCCGACCGTTGGAGGGGGGAAGCAGAGGCGTCACCCTCGGATTCTCACATCACATCGGATTCGCGCGCGCTCTCGGCTCTCCCGTCCTGTGGATTGGCACTTGGCAGCATCCGCCTACGTTTATCCGTCCGCAAGAGACGGGGGATCGGATCGGCCTGACCTTCACGTGATCAGCTCATCGCATCATCATCCAATCAGGCAGGATAAATACGGCGAGAGATGGGCACGGGCGCTGGACTGATGATTCTTCTGACGGCTCCTTAAACTCGTGTCCGCCCATCGGCCAACCTTGGCCTGCAAAACAACCGGATCCAATGCCGCTAATTCATGCCTGTACTGGGCCTGATGAGTGATGACCCAGCTGGTGGCACCATAACTTCTACACGGCACCTGATTTGCAGCACATGCATGAACTCAGGTCAGGAGCTCCGCGGCGCGCAGGCTGTAAAACCGCGACCTATCATCGATTTCAGATACAACGGACTGAAGTTCCTGGTGCGATATCCAAATATCCAGTTTGACTTCAATTTCCCAGCGGCTACTACCGACTAGTCCCAAAAGTTGGAGCAGCCTTGGAGTTGGAGGGCATGCTGCAGGAAGGCTTTGTTTCATCGAAGGGTGGAAGTGTGAAACTGAAAACGCGAAGCGGAAAGGAGGCGTGCTGTTTTCTTTACAGACCAACCTGCGAGAAAAAAAGGCTGGCCTGTGCTTCTCATGAGTCATGACCTCTGTGCACACCGCACTGCTTTCAATGTCATTCAGTTTCAAAGTAGTGTCGTAGTTCATCGCAACCTTTTGCCACAGGAAAAGAGAGATTAATTAATGCAAAAAAAAAGGAAAAGGAGAACGGAGAGATTAACCACGACGCCTTGACACCACATCCTCACTAGCGCATGCCCTACCCTACGCAGCAACAAGCTTACCAGACTATCTCAGCACTGCGGGTCTTGAAGAATGCCTCAAGCATGTGCATGTTTCTACTCTTCTCCCTCGGTGCTTACACATTTCGCTCATAGAAAAATCAAACTATTTTAAGTTTACATAAGTTTATAAAAAAATATCAATATTTATATCTCTAAATAATTTATTTTTTAAAAAATACTCTCATCAACATAGTCTAGTGGTGAAACCAATTACAAGGACAGTATTGTCCATACGAAAATATAGGAGCCGAATGTACACTTGCAGGTGAGACAAGAGGACATGAGCATAGATAGTGGCATATTTTGGTATAAGGTAAATTATAATGGCACGAATCCTATTTGGACAAAAGCAGCGGCACATCTCAAAATTCCATTTTGTGAGGGCATGGATCCAATATGGCATGTGTTGGCACACGAAGCCCTCCGTGTATGGATTCCTTGCCCTTGCGCCACCCTGTTTCATGGGGGCACGTGTCAACACCTGTAGGTTGGACGAGCAACTCCAAGAGTTTTGTATAACTCTTTTGCTAAATTATCAAGCTAACAAAATAAGTAGAAATCTTAATTTATTTCTCTCCAATTATAGAAGCTTTCTAAAAATAGAAAAGAGGACCAAATTTGATTTTTTTCCATCATCATCCCTAATCTAAAGGGGAAATCTTTAATCTAACTTCAAGGCATTAAGCGCACACTTCCTTTGATTTCCTAGGTCAACTAATTGGCTAACGACACTCATTGCGAGTTTAGGTGGTTAATAGAAAGCCCATAACATGTTCTGCCTAAGGGCATTGGGAGTATATAAGATCTCGATGGGTTTTATAAGATGGATCCCATAAACTATAAGGTCAGTCTCAATGAGGATTTCATAGAGTTTCATGGGCATTAAATATGCTGACATGGCACCGTGTTAATGAAGAGAGAGATGATAAGAGTTTCATGGGAGCAGAGAGATTTTCATGGGGATGAAACTCTTCTGCACTGTTTTCAAAATATAAGTGTGTTGGAAACTGGGACATGAAATTGACATTGAGACTGGCCTAAGGCCAACGTCCCTTAAGATGGGTCCTTGACGCATTTTTACTTTATGTTTAAGTTCTGGACTAGCCTTAAGATGCCCCCCCTACAAATAAAAAAGGCCAATAATTTATTTATTTTCGTCTTCCCTACACGATCATGCCACCGTCATTACTCCTGCTCCGCCCTAAGTGTCGCCTACTCGGCTCCCTCCCGCATGGTGGTGGCCACAGCACCACTCCAAGCGTCGTCTCATCCACTCCCTCCCAATGGGTGATGCTCGTGGCTCACCTCCCCCTTCTTGACGTCGGTCACCATAAGCACCATCGGAGTAGCTCGCCGTGGAAGGCCCAAGTGTCGACATTGGTGATCAGCTCATGGGCTCACTTTGCCGACTGATCTCATTAATACCTAGCAACTTCCTTCCACGCCTCTGTCTGCCACTACGCCATCGGTCCAGAGGGCCAGCCAGCAAGAGGTCAAGGTGAGGTAGGGGTGTATCTAGCACCGGGTTGACTAGGGCTCAAGCCCTCACTACTACCACCGGATGTATGAAGCTCCTCCTAAGCCGTCGCTATAAGTTTATAGTCATTGAAGTTTAGAAGAAGAGGCTAAATGTAGAAAATAAGGAAGAGAAACCTAGATCCGGCACTGAGACAGTGAGACGGGGTGGACGAGGATGGGCGACAGCCATGGTCCTAATCTCAGCTGCCACCACCACGCCATCGGTCCAGAGGGCCGGCAGGCAAGAGGTCAACAGGCAGGCTGGGCGACGACAAGCAAGACGTCAAGGCTGGGTGGGCGAGATAGGCGACGGCCAGCCAGCGACCATATCGTGCCGCGTGCCCGCGAGGAGAAGGCTGGCGCGAGAAGACTGGAGGAGGAATTGTTTTTTCTCATGACTAGTAGCGGGTTGTCTTTACCTTTAGGTCGGACCTTTTGTGTTTTTGGGTCACGATAAAGACAGGCTCTGTTGTTTCTTGTTTGAGGCCGACTCGGAGCTTACCCGCTTTTGAAACACTCCGGATGCGGGCAACGCCGTAGGTGCTAACTTCAGTAATAGCCTAGACGGCCTGCTTTGAATGCAGTAACCTACTAGCAACTACAAGAAAATGAAACACAGCTTTCACATATATAACATGCTCCCTCCATCCCAGAAATAAGTTCGTTTTGGACATGATTTAGGATGTCAAGGAGTGATTAATTAGGGAGTATAATATATTCTGACATCAAATTATCAGTGAGAATGCAGCTCTGCAATGGTGTTATCCTGATCTCCTATTCAATTGCTGTTTTCACCCTGTCCAAGATACCTTCCTGAAATTGTCATCAGTATATTCAGCATTACGACTTCATCGTCCATCTCAGTCTTGGTGGCAAGGATGCTGGCGCACTTGCGCAGCAAGGACCTCAGTGAGGCACACGTATCCGCGTCCAAGGGAGTGTGAATGGCAACACAGAGTGCAAAGAGCCACAGGCAGTTATTCCTTGATAGTGTATCCAAGCTTTGAATCATATTAATGTAGTTCCTAAGTGTTGCAGCTCTTGAAACTGCATCCATGTTGCGAATCATTGTCAGTGTCGGTTCAGTCTGTGGCTCCGATGTGCTGCCAGGTTTTGTTGAGATTTCTGCCGCACTAGATGCAGATGGTTCATCAGAATTGTCAAGCTCAGAGAGCACCTGAGGAAAATAATAATCTCATATAATTAGTAGATGCTGTGAAGAAGGTAAATATGCAGAAGATGGTAGCTAAAGTCAAGCCTTCAAATTGAAAAACCGGTAAGTTCAAGTCATTGCATATAAGAAGAAAGAACCTTTTTGGTGTCATAATGGATTGGAGATTTCTGTAAATATGATACTATAACAGGTGACAATAATTTATTAAATGGCAGTCTCAAGAAAATAAATAAAAAAAGGCACTGCAAACCAGGGAGTACTCAAGTTCCAAGAGTAACTAGTATGGTCATACTAACCCTTGCATCATAGAAATCCTACTAACGGTACAATTGTTGGCTTGATGACACTTATACAGATTAAGACCCTGTTTGTTTTAGCATGCAGATTGTGGAATGTGGATTGCATCTAGGAGCAAACATTCACCATTGCATCATACAGAAAGCAAGCAAACTGGAAAAACAGACATCAGAACATTAATAAAACATACTGCTAGTGTGATAAGGCATTCTATCAGTACCATAGCTGTCAGATTTTCAGGATACACATTTTTTAACACTTCCCTTCCTAAGAACAAAGGATACCCATTGCCCCATCATGAAAATGAAGTAATTTATGTGACAACAGAACAAACCATACAGTAATAGCATACAGAATTATTCCAACATAGGTTATAGATAAGAAAAGAAGTGTTCGTTGCCAACTGAAATAACATATTGAATCATAATACATGTTTGCAATTGCTCTAGACTTGTGCCACTAAAATTTTAAGGGCCAAGTGGCCAACAAAATAGTAAAGTATGTCAACAAGTTTTTTTTATAAAAAAATGGTATGCCAACAAGTTAAGAAGCAATTTTACAATCATAGGGTGTTGTCTTTACGAAGGCAATTATGAGAAATAGAAAACAGAACTGAAATGTGGGTTATAAATGTTTGCATCTTTTAAACTACACAAGATAGCTTACCATCCTGGTTTCCGCGAACTGGGTGATAAATGTGTCCTCCCATTGTTTTGATGCACGCAAATCAGGTACGCACTTTGGTATGTCCAGAATATCTGGCATATAACGAGTTTGCTCATTTCTAGCTGCACTTGAATATATCTTGGCCACCTTCACTCTAGGAATTTGTTTAGCTTCCCACCTGTAAACCGATGTTTTCATGCCATAGTCAAAGTAATGTTTTTGGGTAAGCCAATTGATGATCTTGAGAAGTATATCTAAAAAAATAATAGAAAACTGAGGTCCCCACCTTATATATTGTTGGGTTCAGCTTTAGCTTAATAGCTTCACATCTGGTTGTAGGTTTGGAAGATCCTATTTAGCAAATATAACTAGTCATAGTTTGAAATCCTATTTTCTAACCATTAGTTCATTTGGTAAGCTTCGCCAAGACGAGCTAGTATGGAGAAATCCTAGTAATCAAATATCACTTTACTATAATTCATATTTGTTCATATGTTGAAGTCACAATGAGTAAACCTAATTGCAAGAGATATTGATCTTACTAAGATAATGGATATCCATCTATTCAACACTGAACCATATAATAAAAGGCCCTTAATGGCCACAAAAACTAAATAACACATACTAGCAAGACTAGGGTGTTGCATCATGCAATAGAGCCTTGTAACAGTAGTAATTGATCAGTTTTTTTTTATGAAAGTAACTGATCAGGTTAAATATCGACTACAGAATACAATGAATCGTGCACAGATGGGCAACCCAGTAACACAAATCTTTGTTTGGCATCACAATATCATGTTCGGGTCCTATAAATCTGAGGAAACCAGAAGCAAAGAATACCTGACACGCCGAAGGTACTCAAAGCCATCAAATGGCTCGCCAGACTCGAAATCTGGATCTCCATCCACAGCAAATGCAGGCTTCAGAATTCCCTCATAGTCATCGTCACTATCATCTTCATATTCCACATCTTCACCTTGATGAAACGGCTCTTCAACCACTCCACATGCCCCAGCATGGTCAGGAGCAGACTCAGAGCGGTGTTCGTGACAAACCGCCAGATCCCCATTTCTGTGGGCACCAATCTCTGCAACACCTACACAGGTATCATACAGCAAATGAGGACAACGCAAGAAAATTACTAGCAGCATATTTAACAAGCAAAATGATTTAATTTTGCACGCAAGTTCTTAAGAGCATCTCCAAGAGTCTTTCTTAAACTCACTCTCTAAATCATCATTTGGAGACTCATTTGAATAAAAATGGCTCGCTATATTGCAGCCTCCAACAAGTTTCCTGTATCTTGTGCCCACTCTAGAGCCAGCCCCGCTATGCATCTTTGTCTTACGAGAAATCCGAAATAGAGGATTGACAATATTTGAAGATCTAATTAAAGAAGGTTGAAGGCTATTTTTCACCAAAATCTCTATTCCTATCAATTATCAATTAAGAGGCTCTTAGAGCAACATCAATTATCAATTAAGAGTCTCTTGAGTTGCTCTAAGGGGCAAGGACGAGAAGAGACGTACCCAAGAACCGTGCCGCCGCCGCCTCTTCGGGCCACTTCCTTACGCCCATAGCCTTCATCCCCCTATTACCCCTCCTGCTCCTCACGTCCTCCTCGGAGACGAGCAGCCCGTCGTACTCACCGGAGAACCCGGAGGCCGCGAGGGCAGCGCGGACGTCAGCCCACAGCCGCGCGTGAGCCTCCTTCGACGGGGCATCCCTGAGCGCCTCGAGCTCTGCCCTCGCGTACGCCGTCCTACTTCCTGCAGATCTATTGTGAGCTGCGGCGGAGGCCGCCATGGAGAGGGGGAGGCTCTGGCTGGAACTGGTAGGTTCGATTGGCGGCTGGGGGAAAGTGACCACGACGTGGCTTCACGGGTGAGCGGAATGCACGCCGCCCCGTGGCTGCGTGCCTGCGCCAACAGCCGACGCCTTGCCCTTGTTGCTCGACGCCTTGAAGCAGCTGCTCGACGACCGGCGTTCCGTGCCTCTGCGCGTGACGGCGTGCATAGGACAACGTGAAGGTGTGATGAACCTAACCCTGCCGACGGGGAGGTAGGGTTCGGGTAGCCGGCGGCGGCGGCGTAGCGGCGGAGAGAGAGAGGTACAAGATCCTGTTGTCTTACATAGTCGCCCAAAACCCTGGTAGGCTGGAAAGTGGGAACGGCCCGAGGTCCGAGTTGTACAAGGCTTAAAAGCCTGAGGCCCATGGCCTGTCTTCGTGTTCTTTTTCTTATCTCGGGCCACGTTTAGATTGCAAAAGATTTCAACCTGAGGAATAGTACCACTTTTGTCTTATTTGACAAATATTGTTCAATCGTAGACCAACTAGGTTCAAAAGATTCATCTCGTGATTTTCCAACTAAACTGTGTTATTAGTTATTTTTTTTACCTACATTTACTACTTCATACATGGGTTCAAAGATTGATGTGATGGAGAGAGAGTGAAAAAATTCTAACTTTTGGGGTACATCTAAACAAAGCCTCGGAAACAAATTTCTATTAGAAACTGATTTCACATGATACCACTACACATACAAATAGGGATAACAACGGGGCCTCAATCTCCGACGGGGATTTCATCCACTAGGGCATCATAACGGGGATTTCATCTACTAGGGCATCATCAACAATAAATTCAACTAACTAGGTATCATTAACATAGATACAATTTGCTATCCGATATCGGTAATACTTGGTTGAGGCGTCCACGCCCTAGGAGCGCGTGCAGCCACTCATTTGGGATGCATGCGGCGTGTGGGGACCGTGCATGCGCGTGACTACAAAGAGAGGACTGGTTGTCTGCTGCGCCGTAGGCCTCCTAGCTGTGCCTGCCCTCTGCTGCCTAACGCCTAGGTCTGCCGCTACTTGTCATGTTGTTCTTTTCTCTCTGTGTGTGTTGTCTGCACCTAGGCCAAGCTGCCCCTGTCGCATGCTGCCTATCGTATTGCTGCTTTGGCCGACTAGCTTAGGCGCTTAGCCAGTTGTAGGGCTGGCCAGACCACTTGCCTATTTGTGAGAGGAGCGCGGGCCCACATGTAGGCAGCTGAGTGTTGGCCTAATTTTTTCCGTCACTCCATGGCATCTAGATCCGTATAAGTTTAATGCCTTTCAGATGTATGTTTCACCTGAATATTGCATATGTTTCGTCTGAATGTTGTATATGTTGCGATAGCTATACACGTATGTTACAAGTGTATGTTTTAAAATGTTTCAGCTGTTGCAAGTGTTTTATCTGAATGTTGCATATGCTACAATGGCTATACACATATGTTTTAAATGTTTCAGCTATTTCAAACGTATGTTGCATTTATCTAGATGTTGGATATGTTGCACTAGCTATATACATATGTTGCAAGTGTTTTTATCTGGATGATACATATCTTGCATTGATCATACACGTATGTTGCAAGCGTATGTTTGTAAATGTTTCATTTGTTTTGAATGTATGTTGCAACAAATGCTTTATGTTATAAGTGTTGCATGACCAGCGCGAGAAGTGGGCGAGCGGAGGTGGTCCCCTCTTGCATGCGGGAAGCGAAGCTGGCACAGTGGCCCCACACATGCATGTGTAGGTGCATGTTTACAGTAGCAGCAGCAAGTGAGGCTGGGCCGGCAGGCGCGGCAACAGCAGCGCGCGATAACAACAGCAAGAGCGAGTGAACAGGTGTGGCAGCGTGCCAGCGGGCCGGCAGGAGATGCATGCATGCACTATGGGGCTCGCCTAGGCAAAGTGAGAGGCGGAGGCGCGGTGCACGCATCCCTTTCGTTGGCCACATACATCCAGGGAAATGCGTCGCTTGCGTCGTTTCCTGCCGCATGCAGAGGGAACGCGTTAAACGCATAGGTGGGCAGTGAGCAGCGTACGGATGGACACCGCGTCCAAACGTCTGGGCGCTAGTCTTTTCCGTCTGATATAGACATCAGCGACAATAAAGTCAACTTGTTAGCTCATATATGAATCTAAAAATAATGAAAATAGAGTAATCTAATGCGCTAGTATAGAAAAAATAGGTAAACGTGTATGGCAAGATGGAAATGGAAGAGTTTCTAAAACCAATAATCCACAGAGGAAACACTTTGAGTCTTTTTTGTTTTTCTCTTTTTTCAAAAGAATCCCTCAAATATGTCCATGGCAGAAAGATTTCAGGAAATAGACCCAGAACTTAGCGCCAAGGTAACACAGCTTGGCGCCGTTGGCATTGGCACCAAGCCCCCATGCCACTTGGCCGACGACGCCGAGCTGGCGGTGACGTGACGGCCACCTTAACGCCGTTGTCATTAGTGCCAAGCCTGGCGCCATAGTTTTGTTAACATGTATATCATTTTTTTATCCTAAGTATTTTTAGGTTGTTCTAAGTGATAAACAGAAAGTCACTGAAAAAACTCTAGAGTTAGCCACATTTCTCAATATCCAAGTCATGGTAAAAATTTAAATTTGTAAATATCCAAGTTATGATAAAAAAGCTATTTTTCCTTATGTCTATCCCATGGTAGTTGGTATTCTAACATATCAAGGCGTAGCAAAAATCCAGATTTACTATGACTTGACTATGCTAGAATTTGGCTATCTCATGGTAAATGTCATGGTAAAATTCCAGATTTAACAAATTCCAACAGTTCGACGCCAAGATCTACGGCGCCATGCTTGGCACCAATGTTATCCTAAACGCTAAACAGTCGGTCACCCTCTGTTTAGCGTTTAAACGGTTTAGACGGTGTTTAAACGAATTAAAACGGTCTAAACGGTTTTACACACCAAATATGCATTTTTTATGTAAAATCAATTATTCTAGCATTTATAAATATTAATCCAAGTAAAAATCAATTATTTTAGTATGTATATATATATTTATGCATGTGAAAAGAATCAAATGTACATATTTATGCATGTAACAAATCAAGTGTACATATTTATAAATATAATAAACTTAAGTATACAAATTTATACATGTAAAACTTAACTAGTTTTTACCTTGTGTCCGCCTAAACACCCGTTTAAACAGCTGTTTAGCCCGTTTAATACCGTTTATCCCCGTTCCGTTTAGGCCGTTTAGATCGTTTCCCCGTTTTTTGACCGTTTAAACGGTTAACCGTTTAATTTTCCGTTTACCCCCTAAACAATACATTTTATCACTGTTTACCGTTTAGCGGTCGTTTAATCGGCCGTTTAGGCCGTTTAGGCGAATACTGCTTGACGCCAATGGTGACAGCGCCAAGGTGGCTGCCACGTCACCGCCAGCTCGGCGTCGTTGGCCAAATAGCATAGGGGCTTGGCGCCAACGCTGCTGGCGCCAAGCTGTGTTACCTTGGCGCCAGCGTGGATGACGCCAAGCTCTAGATCCATTTTCTGAAATCTTTCCCATATTTGAGAGAATTTTTCGAAAAAAAAGAAAAAAAAGACGGAAACACTTCATGTAAAAATCAATGAAGATGTTGTCCTTAGGTGTATGGGAAGATCCAAGAAAATTGGTGAGGCTGTTCCAGCATTTACGTTGTTAACGTGTTTGTACACCTTGTTTTTATTTGATCCATTGTAAATAACTGTTGCTTCACCTACTTTATTAATACTAGGGTCTTGTTTAGATTCCAAGTTTTTTCATTTTCTCTCCATCACTTCGAATATTTACATATATACATGGAGCATTAAATATAGGTAAAATAAATAACTAATTGTACAGTTTGTCTGTAATTTAAGAGATAAATCTTTTGAGCCTAGTTAGATCATGATGAGACAATAATTATCAAATACAAATGAAAGTGTTACGGTGCGATAACATTTTTTCACCTCAATCTAAACCAGGCCTAAGAGGACGTTACGCGCGCTCGGGTGAACAGCAAGCGCAGCAGGAAATACCGGAATAGGAATAAAATAGTGGACTGAACAGTGTCATCGCAGTGATTCCAACATTACATGAACAGTGACCAAACAGTTGTGTCTGATGGGCTCGTGAAACAGTGTTGGACGCGTGGATGTGGTGGACGTCCGGAGACTGTTCGCCAAAACGGTCGTTTGACCCGTTTAAATGGCCGTGGCAAGTGACCAAATGTTCATTTAGGATAGCATTGCATCCAGGAATTCATTCCGTGTTGAAGATCAGACTATAAATAAAACACGATAAATTCTTGTCAGTTCTTAAATAAATGTATACCGCAATAGTTTGATGTTAAGACGTTATGTAAAAGGAGCAAAATTGAAATCGTAATATACTCCGAAGAAACAATTCCTAGTTGCAATGCATTTTGTACCGATCAGACAAACGAATTTCTTGGAAGAGTCATCAAAATGACAAAGCACAGAGCATAGCCAACAAAGAGCGGCAAAATTATCACTATTATAACTATCGATGATCACCAACATCCGAACAATTCCCCACAGCTGCAAAATAGATGCTGAACCGAACGAGGAAGAGCCTGAGCAGCACAACAGCGAGTAAGCAAGCATTTGCCATGCTCCTACACCGGAACAATATAAACAAGCGACCGCCGCGGCCATGATTATTTTATTCTATAAGAACGGCGCTCGCCGCTTACTCGAACGCGCTCTGACGCCGTCACTCACTCTTCATCGACGAACTCGAACTCGTCCTCGCGGAGGTGGGTGAAGAACCGGACGGGCTTGGGCTGGCCCTCGACGGCGAGCTGGAACTCGACCTTGAAGGGGAGGTTGGCCGTGATGCGCTTGCCCTTCCACACGCAGACGTACTGCTTGACGACGCCCTCCATACCCTGGATGTCCAGGTCGGGCGCCTTGACGACGTGGTAGACGCGGAGCGGCGCCGTGACGCGCACCCGCCGGCCGATCTTGGGCGCGGCCGCGGCCTCCTCGGCCACCACGTCGTCCGACTCCGAGGTCACCTCGTTGGTGAGCGCAACCTGGAGGAGCAGGCGCGCGCGGCGCGGCGGCGGGGGCGTGCCGGGGAGCCGGGCGAAGGCGACGGAGGTGGGCGCCGGGGAAGGGAGGCGGCGGTGCAGGAGGACCGACGAGGTGGAGGTGGACGGCGGCGCCACGGACGCGGTGGCGGTCGCCATTGGGGTATGCGCGCGGCGGATGGGCAGGCGTGTGGGTGGAGGATGGAGGGGACTCCGGTGCTGGGTCGAACAGGTGGTGGGCGCGGGAGAGGCGAGGAAAGGATAGAGGCGCGGGGCAAACGAAAGGCGGAGGGGAGCGGACGGCCGCTGCAACTGCGAGTTGCGTATGGCTTCTACCGAGGTTGATGCCTTTGGTCTCGGCCCTGGCCCCTGGCCCCTGGCCCCTGGGGAATGCTGAGAATTTAGCGAGTTTGCACGGCATCTGGCACGAAATGACGAAAATCATCAACTAGATAATGCGGGAGCGCACGCCTGGCTGTGGTTTGCTCTGCTCGCCGTGGCCGGGGCGCGCCGGGTCTGGCGTGGGCGCGTGGGCACGGCGGCACCTTCACGGTTTGCGGTTCGCCGACTCGCCACGTGGCGCCGGCTCTATTTGGCCACTTGCCGCCGGTGTCGCTCCCGTCGACACCTGACAACGCACGCACCCGCGATTTCCTTCTGCCGTTTCTCCTGTATAAAATCGAGAAATCGCTAGTCTAGTTCGCGCATTTTTACATTTGAGCTGAGTTGGCTCAGAATTTGCCATGCACATCATAAATATTGAGATTTTATATAAATTCAACTAAATCTAAAATAACTTGATTCGGTATTGTGCTAAAATATTCTCTTAACATTCTAGAGCTGGTCTCGTAGTCTTTCTTTTTTCGGAAATGCTTCCTCCGTCCGGACGCTGGCTTCTCGGGCCTGCGGACGTTCAACGACCCAACACTCGTATCCGCTCGTCCACTCGCCCCAAATCATATCCACTCGTCTAGCCTCGTCGTGTTACCGACTGTGCTCCACCATGTCTACGCCGTAACTGCCCTCTACCGCGATCGTATCGTTTTGGCGTTCTCCACGACACCTGGGCGCCCGTGGGCCATCCCACCCGCCTCTGCGTCACTACCACCATCGCGCCGCCACCCAGCTGTGCGGCCACGCCGCAACTGGGCTCCACCGCGATCGTCCTGCCTCGGTGTTCCCACGGCGTCTAGGCGCCCGCCGGTCATCCCACCCGCCCTCTGTGTTGCTGTCTGCCGCCCCCACATTGCCCTCTGTGCGCCTCCACCCAGCTTTGCGCCATCGGCGAGCTCTACAACAGTGAACTACACATGCTGACAAGCATCTATTCGCCTAAGCAGCAAAGAAATATTGTGCTAAAAATGTATGTTGCAAACGTATTTCTAAAGTGTTTCAGGTGTTTTTAGATGTGTATTGCAAGTGTTTCATATGAATGTTGTAAAAGTATATCTGGATAGTACATATGTTGCAATGGCTATACACGTATGTTTCACGTGTATGTTCTAAATGTTTCATTTGTTTCAACGTATGTTGCAAGTGTTTTATTTGGGTGTTGCAATGGCTACATACTGTGTTGCAAGTGCTCTAAATGTTTTATCTGTTTCAAAGGTAAGTCGCAGATGTTTCATCTAGGTGTCGCAAAAGTATATTTGAATGTTGCAAATGTTGCAATGGCTATGTTGCAAGCGTGTGTTTCAAATATTTTATTTGTTTCAGATGTGTGTAACAACTGTTGCATCTGGATGTTATAAAAGTAGATTTGGATGTAAGCGTGGAGAGAGCCCAAGCCCTCGATGGTCGTGCTCCTGCCCGAGCAGTATGGCGGCTGCCGGTCTGCCGCAACGGACAACCATAGGAAGCAGGCGAAGGGGACCTCCGACGACGACGATGGTGTGGTTGCCAGCAGGTGGAGGCTGAACTCCTGCAGGAGCGTGAGAGGCACGGTAGACGCCTCGGTGAGGCCCGCAGACACGGAGAAGGCTAGCTGCTGTGCCTCCCTGGCGTATAGGCCGATGGCGAAGATAGAGGCCACGGATGTGAGAGCAGCATGGATAGGATGATGTGGATGGGACCTCATGGTCATGGGCGCAGCCAGGGGCCGAACGGTAACGGGACGCGGCGGATCAGGCATGATGGGCACGGGAGCTGCGTCCAAACACGGGCGTCCATCTGGGCGCCGGCTGCTCAACGACGATTACAAGAAAAGGCTATTTGTATACACAAAGAATAGAGTTCACATAGCTCATTTTGCTTTAAACCCCAAGAGGACAGCCTTGTAGAACCGATGATGACTTCAAGTTGAACAGCACCAAATAAGTAGAAACTACCTAGCAGCAAAATTTCTCTATCCAAGGGCATCATAACATATCACAAACGCGTCAACGCAAATATTAGTTGCCTCTCCGCATATATCATCAGCACTGAATTGTTGACCTATTTAGATTTAGGCAAAACAACAAAATAAGAATCATAATCAACATTATCAACCCTGCAAATTCTGCTATGGAGGGAAATCTTTACATGCAAGTGCAACTATGCGTGTACCATTCCATAATTTTACCATATCATAAGCATCCATTTATGGAGACTGAGTGCTATTATCTGTCTTTGGATCTAAGATCTCACTCAAGGATGCAGAACGGACGAGTGAAGCTGCTGGTAGAGAGGCCAACGATTCGGCAGCTGGAATGCGAAAAAGATATATCCGGTAATTCTCCTCTTTGGCTGTCTCCATGCTCTTGTTCATATCTTGTTCGAGTCTGAAAGCATAGTCATACAGGTGTCCAGGAGCTCCTCTTGCAGTTCGCTTTGCATCCACAAGTGCCTTAATTCCGACCTGCAATCGAGATATCTCCTCACCAATTTCTGTCTTCCCATGGAGTTCAATAGTGTACCTATAGCAAGCTTCTGCATTGAACAGAGCAGCCTTCAATTGGATATGGGATACCCATGATCTTTCAAAGTGGTTCTGCAGCGGAGGAGCAACTAGTGCAGCATAAGCTTCTTCATAGTACAGGGCAGCCTGCATATAGCCAGACACATAAGAGTTTAGCCTTTCTCTGAGGTGAATGGTTTCTTCATACAAGAAACGGTATAGAATTTTTGAATGCTGAGCAACGTACAAACACATCTATTTATTTTGTCGCTCTAATAAAAGGATAAACAATGCATGCTCACTAGTATCATCACAGAAGGCACAAAAAATAGTAGTAGCACCATCAACTAGAGATTAGTTATCAATTTGGGAAACAGATGATCCATTTATTTACTTTTAGTTTCTATTCCCCTTTAAATTTCAATCAGAACTGTCCATATAGTTTAAGTTAACCTTTGGTCGATAAAACAAAATTGAATTACTTTAGTCTCTATAAAGTTCCTCTTCCTTTCTGAATTTCTTTCAGCTGACCAAACTAAGCCTTAAAGTTCAAGATGTTGTCTACGATGTGCATCCCATAACATAGTAATTGGAAAGAGTAATGGACATTGTCTAAATATCTCAATCAACTTGTTAGCTTTAAGAACAGCTATAATCCCCAAACTTCTAGAACTGATGGTTTGGATGTACACTAAAACCACCTAAGTTTGAATCCTCTTCTACTTTATCTATTCAAAATGTAATTCCTCCTACACATGTTTCATAACCCTCAACCTGGGATCCACAAAGATCATTTTTTTATGTTTGGTATGCGTTCACCAATCCACCAAAATATCTAGTTGTAGAAAATCAAAATCTGTCAAGGATAAGAAGGCGTCAACCTGTCACCATATGTAAACTAATGACTAAAATCTCAATTGGCTAACCAACTTTTCTGATTCGCTTTGTTTTATGTGTTGCAGTGATTAATGAAGTAAATATGCATCCACGCAACATAAAAACGAACAACGTCGAACTTTAGAATCAACTGCAACCAGTACTGCAGGAAGAACGACAGAATCAAGTATTTAACAGATCAAATGATTCATTTTCATTATAGAACAGTGTCATGATCCTATAGAATTATACTCCCTCCAGGCATAATGAGATGATGTTTCAGACACCAAAAAGTAACTAATTGTTCCGCCGTTCCAAATTATAGTTCACTTCAGCTTTATCCTAAGTCAAATTTCTCAAACTTTGTCCTAAGTTCATAGAAAAATCTCTCCTACTGAAAAAACGTCACCAGGACCCATCTACCACTCCCATGGTGAAGCCGTGGTGAAGCCCTCGCCGGTTTTCCTGCACACGCTCACGTCGGTCAGCTCCACCCAGTCGAATTCCAACCGCAACACGAGGCCCGCCCCGCTTCCCCGTGTCCACAGCTCTGCTGGCAAACGCATCCTCGGGGGTCCCTCTCTAGCCGCGCCTCTCTCCTCGCCCAATCCTCGACCTCCCCATCATCGATCGTGGTGCTTGCCCTCCCCAATCAGGAGCTTTCCTGTCTCCCCAACCCCAATGGGCAGCTCGTGCCTGTTCTCACCCGCTCTACTCCGCTCCCTGCTTACCACCCATGCAGCACATTCTCCTCCACTCCCGGCACACCACCAGCCCCGCATCACCGCCATTGTCTGAGCTGTGGACCGACCTCGCAGTCGCAAGTACCAGACTCCCTGCCAACCACTCATCATGCTCCACAGCAATCGTGCCGCCTGCTACCTCAAGCTCCACGACTTCCACAAGGTTTGGGTTGCTTTCCTTGGCGGATTGCGTCGTTTCTTTTGATTTGACTTCGCCTCGGTGGTGGCTCCATGACTGTTAATCTGTTATGTACTTATGTCCAAGCTCCTCTAATCTTCAGTCTAGCTTTTGCTTGTTATGGTGCTCTCTGCGCATTTATCTGGGTTGCTGGTAAAATTTGTGTTCTACGAGTAAGACACAACTGAATCCATTAGAATGATTGGAGTCAACTTGAGAAGATGCAGTGCACATGTTTTGCTTCCTGTTGCCTTACCAAAAATAGCAGAAGTACTAGAAAACAGGCTAGGCACAGTATCTGAAAGTAAAAAATAGACTTCGATTTGGATAGCTGAAATTTATGAATGGCCCTACGTAAATGATTCCCTTGATGTGGGCATCTGAAATTTGAAATTTAAGGGACGGCCAAATGGCCCAATCAAGCTATACTTTATTTTCCCTTCAACGACTTGGACTACATTTTATTACTGCTGTAATTGGTATGGTGAATTTTCCTAGCAATAGTTCTGATGATCTCTTCACATATATATTTTAGAATCATGCCATCAATCCCCAATTTCTCTGCATCCTATATGCTACTGTCGTACTGATCAATTTTTACTGATTTGATTTGAATCTGTGGCAGACTTGATTAAATATATCTGCAGTTTCATATTGATTAGAATCATGCCATCAATCCTCAATGTCTTGCTTTTGCTGTTGTATAGATAATTGCTGCCACGATTAAACTCCTTTACAAGCTTTGGCACAGCCGCACAGGATTATTATTGCCATCAGACCTGTATTCCTAAAATACTAGATGTTTTTTTTCCCTTACTCTGAATATCCTGCTGCACCTATGCTGTGCATGCTGCTCAAGCATTTCAAACTCAAGCTATTTGTTTGGCATTTTGAATGTTATAAAATAGTACATTTCACTATTTCACAGAGTCCTTAAGCTAAAATAGTTTGATAGAGATGATTTTTACATATAAAACCTTGATTTGGCATGTTCACCTGATGAGAAGTTATGGTTGGGTGCAGCATTTGCCTGTTCAGAAGAGACCATTTGTGAAAGATGAACTTGAGAAACTTATTGCTGAAAGGCCTACGGCGGTGGTAAAAAGGCAGAAGAAAGATAATAGGAAGGTGAGATACTTGATCTTTGGTTCGATTCCTCCACAATCAGGCATTTGTTAGTACCTTCTCCTTGTGGCAATACGTTTTGGTATTAATTTGATTGGGAAGTGCCTTTTTCATTATTTATTATGTTGAACAACTTTTGATGCCTTTCAAAACTGCTGAGCACTCCGTGTTTCCTCTGGATATGGCACTTTATTTCGGGATAGGCTTTCCAGGAATGAACTGGCAGAACCTAACTGTAGCTTGAGGACACTTAGGACCTTTACCATCTGAGTGACATAATAGAGCACACATGGGCCGTAAGATCAAGTGGACGGCATATCTATGCCATGTGTATTTCAGTTCTAAAATAGTAAAATTCGTGCCCGTGTGTTGCTGAGCAGTTAGCAGGTTGGGGCTTGCTTTTTTGGGGATTGCATATTTATTTTATATAAGTAGTATCGTGCTAATTCAGGATAGGCAGACATTAAGCCTATATTCTTAAGTCTCCTGCTAATTCAGGATAAACCTACTGCTAATTCCTGAGCAAACATTAGTAGTATGTATGTTAAGCCTATATTATTAAGCCTACTGCTAATTTAGGATAAGCAGACATTAGTAGCATGTATGTTAAGCCTATATAGTAGTATCCTGCTAATTCAAGGACTGCCTGAGCAGTTAGCAGTAGGCTCTATCCTGAATTTATTTTATACTTAACCACATACTCTATCCAACAATTAGCAGTTAGCGGGGTTGGGGCTTGCTCTAACACCAAACTTTGTAGCATTCGAAAATTTGGGGTTAGGGTTGCAGGGTCAGTCACAGGTTAGATTTTTGGACATGGTTGATCTGTGCACCTCTGAGGCAGCTCTGATCTATTACATGCTTAATGATTATTCCTGAAGGCCAGATCCTAAGGATTCTGGAACCACTGAAACATCAATGTTGAATAGATTATTATTTACATTTTTTTTTTGGCATAGTAGGTACTCATATGCAAGCTGTTAAATAGAATGCATATCTGTACATCCCAGTAAAGAAATTGACGGTTGATACCCTATTGCCATCTCTACTAATATGCAGGGACCAAATAATCAAGGACTTGCCCTTGCTTGTGTTGCTACTGAATTGGCCATGTCTTCACTGAAAAAGTTAACAAGTTATCGCATGACACCTTTACTAATATACAGTACTTATTTTGTGATGTAGCATGTAGGAAAGCTTATATCTTTACTGTTGTTTGCAAGACATCCTATATGAACTGCTTTCCATCAACAATATGTTCTACTATTTGTGGGAGTTAGTAAAGATAATCAATATCTACATGCTTTGATTATTGACTGCAGATTATAAGAGCTAGAAATACTATTGGAGCACTCCAGTACTCAATAAAACAATAAAGCTGAGCAATTCTTCACACATTAATTTCTGTGCATTTTTAAAATTCTGAGTTAAGATCTATTTCAAACTTCAGAGCCAATATCACATATTCATGTTTGCAAAAGAAATGGTTTAATCTGATTTTTTGTTTATTCTTAAACTCAAATGGCGTGAACCACACATTTATAGCTCACTATAGTTCGGCCACACTACTTAAAATTCCTCCGTGGATGATTTGTTTGCTAGTGTTGAGCCCTGACGATGAGATGTTCCCTTTCCAATTTAAGTGAAAACAGTTCCCTATTCGACATAGCTTCGCAATGACTGTTAACAAGGCACAGGGGCAGACCATCCCTAGCGTTGGGGTGTACTTGCCAGAACCAATGTTCTCGCATGACCAATTGTATGTAGCCCTATCAAGAGCCACGGCAAGATCAAACATTAGGATGTTAGCCGTGCCAACTGCCGAGAAGGACATGAACATTGGGGAAAGGAAAGGGGAAGGGGACGAAGAGACTGACAAAGGGTATATTCACGAAGAATATCATATATAAAGAGGCTCTAACACCATAAAAGAGGTAATATCTCGTGTTGATACATATTTTTTTCAAGATAGTCAACAATACTTTAACTTTAGATATTAACATATAGTTCATATGCAGGATACTTCCAACACAACTAGGAGAACTACCAGTGTCTACTTGACTGTTGGTGCTGTCGAGTCAATACTCTTATGATGTTGTTAAAAAAGTGTGGTACTTTTGTCTGAGGATACACTTAGGACAGAGTTACTTCTCTTAGTTCCACCCAAATATCTCCCGTCTTAATTTCACCCGATGTATTATCTTAGGCGTGTCATAGACAAGAAGTGATATAATAGCTAGATAGTCGCACTGAACTAGGTTCTTACGGTATGAACTCGATTGTATCAGTTTCGAATCAAAACTTGAGTTATATGTTTATCCTTCATTCCTTCATGAAGATTTATATAATATTGATGTTTTGAACATCATGCTCGCGATATTTTTTTGTAACAGCATAACACGAGTTCATACATACTATGATGGTATTATTTTTTTCCCGTTGCAATGCACGGGCATTTACCTAGTACGTTAACAAACTTGGTCAAAATTAAAGTATATAATTTGGAAAGGAGGGTGTATGTATAAGTCAAATTTGCTGTCCGGAACATCATCTAATTATGACTGGATGTAGTATTGATTGATTCTTCTATCTGGATATGTTACCATGATTCAACAAAACGCACAACTACTTATAATTGAATTTACATCTTTTTAATAGGGATTCACGATCATACTTGGTGGAAGTAGGTCTCAGAGCCACCACAGATGGAACTGATTCATAATGGGGACAATCTAATTTGGACAATGCAATTGACGTAAAGCTCCAAACTAATGCCAATTTTGAAAGCATCAACATCTGCACCCTCTAAGGGCTTCTCCAGTGGCCGACTCGTCGTCCTACGTGGACTGGCCAAAGCGACTCATTACCGCTGGAGAGATCGGTGCATCACGAGGAGAGAGAAGAATCGACTTGTATTTGGGAGTCGACTCCTCGTGAATAAAGAACAACGCATGTGTACTAGTCAGAAGCCGGCACCGCTGCACTCATATGCTCTCACGAATTAAAAACGAGCACAGGAGGTTGAGGAGGGAATCTAGAAAGATTATTTTACGTTGTATGCGAGCCCCTGCTACTTTTGGCTTGAGAGTCGACTCTCCAGTTGGATTGGCTCTCTATCTGTCGGATTGAACCGACCCACCACTACGGCTGCCCTGATCTCTATCACCCTCCCATGGGTTCACTCAAAAGGGAACATGAGCATTTCGAATTCATATTTCTTGACCAACCTGGCAAATCTACTGGGGAGCACCGGAGCACTACTATCTTCAGTTCCTCGTTCGATCAACACGGACAAATAGCCCACTCCTACCATCTTTTCCAGTGTTTGCTTTTAACATACATTTTCTCATCTTAAAATACCCAAAAGAATTTTCATCAAACTTTGATCAGCGAGTAGTCGTAAACTGTTAAAAGCACATTTCTGCATTTTGCAAAGAATTTGATCTCTGAAGTTGTGCAAAGCGCACTGCAATTAAACCCCCAACAGAACCCCCAACAGAGACATAACGAGAGGAATGTATAGGAACAGGGCGTGCAGACAGTAAAATCTCACCTGCCTAGCCACTTTCGAGCACACCGGCGGTGATTTCCCCGCGGCGAGAGCGCGCTCGAAACAGCACTCCTGCGCCTGCGCGAGCATGAGCCGCTCCAGCATCGCCGAGGCCTGAGAACTCATATCCACCGTCGTCGCCTCTTCCTCCTCCATCATCTCCCCCACCGCGCGGAACGCCCCCGCGGCGCGCTGGAACTCCCCGCATGCCGCCCTCACCCCTTCCTCCGTGGCGCGGCTCACGGCCGCCGCGATCCTCGAGGCGGCCGCGCCGACGTTGAACACGAGGGCGGCCTTCTCGAAGCGGAGGGAGGCGGCCGCGTGCTTCAGGTGGGGGCGGAAGGCGTCGTGCCAGGTGAAGCACAACGTCTCGTCGAAGGCGCAGGGGTCGTCGCGTGCGGAGAAGAGGAGCCGGTGGTAGCGGAAGAGGAGGGCGCGGCGGGAGGCGGGTGGCTGGGCCTGCGGGTTCGGGACGGCGACGGCGGCGCGGGCGTCGCGGATGTCGGAGAAGGAGGCGGCGCCGAAGAAGTGGCGGTCGCGGAAGAGCTCGGCGGCGGCGGTCTTCTTCTCCGGGACGGAGAGCATCGGCGACGGCGGCCGCGACATGATTGGCCGACGCTACGAACGCGTCGGACTCGTGGAGGTGGACCTCTTCAGTTGAGATTCTCCCGTCAGTGCGCATAACCGGGCTGAATTGAGCTTTACGAGCATCTCCAAGAGTTTGGCAATTTTTATTTGGCAAATCTTGTGTTTTGCCAAGTTGTAAAAAGATATGCCAAGTAAAAAAACAGTCTCTCTCCAAGAGTTTGGTATAATTCACTTGCCAAACCCAGATCTAACTTACATCAGGAACCCTGAGGGAGAAACAAAATAATGTTTATGCCCTTCCACCTCTTAAAAACTTACATCAGGAACCCTGAGAGAGAAACAAAATTATTTTTGTGCCCTTCCACCTCTCTCGTACATACGGATGCCAAGTCCGCTCCGCGCGCGCATATTTGCGCGTGTGAGGCCGGTGGATGGCAAGTTGCCAAGAATGCCAACCTCATTTGCCAAGCTGTTGGAACCTAAATTTTCTCATTTTGCCAAAATTGAAAGGATGCCAATCTCATTTGGCAAACTCTTGGAGATGCTCTATACCAGAAAAGAAGGCGCGGCTTTGCCGCGCCATCTAGAACTAGGAATATATACCACTACTATTTAACATTCGATAAATAATCTCAACGTGTGATAGTTTCATATTTATATATGAGAACTATTTTATAGGAAATTGAGAAAGAGTTCCAAGACATGAAAAGAAAGATGCTCGTACAATGCAGCTGTGTTTGAGGGTTCAGAGATGAACACACAACATGTTAAAGAAAATTCAAAGCTATCTATTTCATTTTAAGAACCCAAAGATGCTCTTGTCCTAATCACTGCCATTTATCAAGACAATCTCTCTCTAGTGGAAATGATTTCGGTACCATGTTATGCATCTAAAGCTATCATGCTCAACGTAAATAGTATCAATATTGAACCATAGGTAGTGTCGGTGTTTCGAACTGCCGATTAGGAAATTTGTGTTTACGCGTCTGGCACGAATGGTGTGCTCAGAGGATACAAGGGCTTATACTGGCTCGGGCAAAATGTTCCTACGTCTAGTTTGAGGCTGCTCGTGTTACCGGCACTTGTTTGCAGTAAGGGTTACAAATGGGCGAGAGAGGGAGAAGGTCCCAAGTCTCTTATGGAAGGGTCGAATGGAGTTGGGTCTAGTCGAATTGAGTCCCCCCCACATGGGGCGTCCTGCTTCCCCTTTTATATATGAAGGGGAAGGTGCAGGTTACACGAGAGAGAGGGAGAGAGAAAGAAAGCGAGAGAAAGAGAGAGAGAAAAGCAAGGAGGAAGAGGGCCTTTGGAGTCACGTCATCCTTCATCCCCCTTATGTGGGCCCCACCGGTCCTATAGACGATGATGGGGACGGCTCCACGTCGCGACCCTATTCGCCACTAGCGCCACACGCAGGCGTCGTTAGCCGGTCGTGGCGCCCCATTTTGTCCTAGCGGACAGCATGGTCAACAGGCACCCCTGACGGAAGTCGTACGGGGGTAGACAGCACAGTGTTGGCCCGCCCAACGTTGTTGGCGACGTGAGCTCCCAGGTATGGCTCGTTGTGGCCATAGGTCACGTCGAGACGTGCCCATTCCCTTCCTGGTGTCAGAAGTTTGACCCTCGGGTTCACGCTCTTACATCCGCAGTGGTTGGAGACAGTGCGGGCCCCCGTGGGGCCTACGCTCTCGCCCGAGACTGAATCTGTACCCTTAGGATCGGACGAGACGGAATCCCCCCTCGAGGGATCGGGCAAGGCAGAATCCCCCCTCCTGAGGGGTCGGATGAGACGGAGTCCACGCCCTCAGGGTCGGGCGAGACGGGGCCCTCCTTAAGGGGCCGGGTGAGCCTGTAAATGTGCCCTTGACCATCCGGGCGAATTAATGTTCATGGCCATTAGCTTCCTTCTTCTGAGTATCCCTAATATCGATACCCGACAGTAGCCCCTGAGCCTATAGAGGAGTAGGATACTCCTCGAAAAGCTTTTTCAGATGGAAGGATTATGAGGGCCTTGATCTCCCTTTGTGGCCCGTGAGACGTCTTGGTAGGGTTGCAATTCCTTTTTGTTGCGATCGGACTCCCTAGGAGTATGTAGCTGCGGGGTTCGGGGGGATTAGAAAAGATTCCTCTCAGCTTTGACCCCTCCCTAGGATCCGACCGACCCGCCGTTTGTATGCGACCGCGTACTCAGCCTCTTTGCGAGTCCAACCTCTGAGCCCCCGCACGTAGTAGGGGTCTGATTGAGGGGTCGGCTCATCTTGTGATCGTCTTCCCTCATGCGTTTTTTCGATAAAACAGAGGGGCTGAGCCATGCCATGTTTTTCTCGTTGGACGAATCATAGTGCTCAGTGAGCTGTTATCGGGCTAGTTCAAGTGGGGCCCTGTCTTCCTGTTCGCGGGGGTCCAGCATGGGTCAGCTAGTGACCGACTCTAGATTCTTTATGGCCAATCTTATAGTTCTCGGGTCCGTTCAACTGGTCCCGAGGGCTCGTTGCCTTTCTTCGAGGAAAAACCATGGACCGTGCACTAGCCAAGACTCGAACGTGGGTCGGGATGCCCATGGCGCTCATGCGCCCAGGTACTGGCCACTAATGGGTCCATTCTTAACCACCCCTGATTCTAATGGTGCCCTAAAGCGGTTGTGAACCCGTCGGTGGCCAACCTTCTAACTCCTGGGCCTTAATGGGCCATGGGAGCGTTTTCAACTCCGCATCCCTTCTTACCTGCGGCGGTTCGTGGCCTTTTAGGGTGAACCGTCATCCGACGCGCCCTTCGAAGAGGCGACCGGGGGTGGCGTGCGTACGACTCCCGAAGAGGTGGAGTGACGGGACATGATAGGTGCGTTGATCGAGGTGGACGGTTCGCCTCTCGCTCCACCTCCCCCTATAACCAGGGTTTTTCCCTTTGTCTCTGATATGCCTAACCACTACCTTGTCCTTCGCTTCTCCACCGTCAGCGCTTGAGTTCTTGCTCCTGTTTTTCTACCGTCAGTGAAGCTCTCACTCCGCCGCCCTTGCTTCCCATGGAGTCGTGGTGTCGCTCTGACGTCACCCACGCGTGCATGGAGGGCCTCATCAAGCGTGGTCTTCTCCATGAGAGAACCAAAACGGCGGAGTGGCTCGTCCGGTCATGAGGAAGTGCCGGCGCCGCCCGATGGCTACGTCGTGTCCTTCGCGCCCTTCCACGAGTGCGGACTCATGATTTCTCCCCACCCATTTCTCCTGAGACTGCTGCACCACTACCAGATCGAGTTGCAGCACCTGATTCCCAATAGGATCTAGCACATCGCGGCCTTCATCGCGCTGTGTGAAGGGTATCTGGGGATTGAACCCCACTTCGAGCTGTGGAGGTACTTCTTCTCCGTCTCCCTGCATAAGAAAAGGGAAAGAAGTGGGGACCTATCAGTGACAATGGGATGCACAGGTATCCATCTCTGGGGCCACCGGTCCGCTGAGTACATGGCCCTCCAGCTGTCGAGGTCCAACAAGGGATGGCACACGCTATGGTTCTATGTGAAGAACGACGCTGCTGCCCCCTTGTCGGACTTCACCGAACGCCTGATCGAGGAGGTGCTGCTGGTGTGGGGGTGGGGACCCCCAAGAAGGAGAAGAAAAGGCTTTGTGACCTCCTTGATGCTATTGCGCTCCTGAAGCGCAACGGTCTCCGCAAGGACGACGTCAACGGGGCGTATCACGTGAGGAAGGTGGCGCTGCTGATGGCGCGTGCCCTCCTGCTATACGAGATGGTGCTCGACACATGGCTCGACGGGACAGTGCTTGCCCAGGGGACGCTCTACGAACACAGCACATCAAAGAAGTGACGAAGGAGTCCGACGTCGTGTTCCCGATTCTGCGACATCCCGCGATGCGGCCGGACGCGGGTTTTGTTGATATAGCAAGTTGTTTTTGGTTTTCTTCCCTAGCCAACCCTTCGACCCCATTATTCAATTATGAGAACTAGGATCTGTAGGCGGGCTTTGGCTTTCGGACCTCCATCAAGCTGTTACCGAAGCACGCGGCCATGAGGGTGGCGAACCACGCCATGGACGAGAAGAAGAAGAAGGATGAGGAGAAGGCGAAGCGATAGGCGCACGAGCGAGCGAGGTTGGACTGAGGAAGACAGCAGCAAGGTTTGGAGGAGGAAGAAGGAGAAGAGGGAGAGAGAGGCGATGATTCTGAGCCATCTGTCCAATGGGACGAGCTGGAAGGCGGGGACAAGGATTCATCTTCGCAGCAGGCAGTGCCCTTCCCGTGGCATGCCCCAGGGTAGGAAGGGGAGAACGCATCCCCAAAGTCGATGGAATTATGCCGCTCCGCTTCGTCCGGGCCTTCCACGCATACGGGAGGCCTGAAACAGCAACATGCCAACGAGGCGCGACCAGGGTCAGGCGGGCCGGCCCTAAAACATTACCGTTTGGTGGCGCCGAGGTGAGTCGAGAAACTCTCTGCTCCTTTGCTTTGATGAATTTTGCCATAAGTTGATCGTCGTTCCCTTTGCAGCGTTGGCGGAGGCAGGACTCCCCTAAGGGTGACGCCAAAGAAGAGCCTCACGCTTCGGCTGGTATGCCAGGAATCGACTAGCATCGTGCTAGAGGCGAGCAAGAGTGGTGCTGGGGCGTCCATGGTGTCAATTGGGGAGGCACAGCCGATAGCTGCGTCCATGGGGGAATAGACAGAGGAGGGCGCACCTCGGGTGCTCACGACTGACGTGGGACAGTCAGGCGTGGCAGTGACGCCACAGGCGGAGGCGGCGCAACCGGGGCTATCGTCTGCATAGGCGGCTGCGTCCGTGGCGGGACGGGCGGAAGAGGGCGCAACCGGGGTGTCCCCAGAAGATGCGGCAACAATGCAAGCCTCTGTCTGGCAGAACCTCCTAAATAATATGGCCCACATGTACTTGTTATCGTCTTAAAAGACCTCTAACCACCATACATGTGTACCACAGTACTTAAGAAGTCTGTCGGGTGTCCTCGGGAAACCCGAATCATCCATATTTTTACAACTTACACAGGATCAACAAAGGAGTAACCACAACATTACAGCATTTGTTATAAAACTTTACATCAGAGTGCGGAAGAATAACAATAGATTTACAAATCATGATTAAGTTAACTTTTTACAAACTTAACTTAAATGGCGGAAGTCGAGTAAAACTACAGAAGACAACTTAGGTAGAGCACCTAAGTCAGGAGAGGACAACCAGATCATATCGAGCCCACTAACATCTAATTAACAGCACCAGTCAGCACCTGTAACAGGGGTTAACAAACCCTGAGTACTCAATTGTACTCCGCAAGACTTACCCGACGAAAAGAAAAGACTCCAAGGATATGCTGGCTTTAAGGGAAGTAGTGGAGCTAGAAAAGAGGAGTTTTACAGAAAAGCTTTACTATGCGTGGATCCTTACTTTCAATATTTTAAACAAATTTTAGCATCAATTTTAGTGAAGCTTATTTTAGATAGATTTGCACCTGTTCTATCTCAATCATTTGTATCAAGCATCACATTTCATATCCATCTCTTTTCCATCTCATTTCCATAGTCACCATGTTCCATTGTTAACTATGATGTAGGTCAGGTGATCGAGTCTCCATAACCGAGGAGCAACGGTGATTCGAACAAATTATACCCAGCTAGAGATCTCTAACCACATGACATATGTAGGACTCTAACCGACATATATCAACCTTCACTCGGATCCTCCAACACATGACCGGGTCCAGCGCCACCCGAGAGTACAGTATACCTCCAATCCAGCCATTGGCTACGAGGGTACACACTACTCTCGCCATCTCTCTACTCCCAGTGCGCGATTAGGCATTCACATGTTGGCATTACCGAGGTCTTAGGCTTACTAGAGCATGCGATCAGTTGCAAAGTCTCAAAACACAGGCGGGCCTACAACGGTATGGTCCTTAACTGACTCAGTCAGAGACACTACATGGGGACTCCTTTTCCGATGCAAGTCCACTGACCGGTCTCAGCTTAATATTACATTATTACCATATTCATATTCATATGCTCTCATGACCCGTTATTAAGTCAGGAGAAGCAAAGGTAAACCTGTTTCTCGCGAACAATGAAACCACCATTCAACTTCTACCGTAGTCTAAAGCATTACTAAGCATAAGAGATCGACTTACATATATTAGTGGGATATCATCTGGATATAAGTGTAGATCAAGGTAATCATGCAGCAACGGTATCGACCAACTCCTACTAACTTAATGCACATTACACTAGACTTAAAGTGTAATAAAAGTATTTATGAAATAGAAGAGTAGTTGTATGTCCGGGGCTTGCCTTCGTTGCAGCGGTGGTTAGTTCTCGTAGAAGTCAAGTTTGACACCAACACCTCGGGTGGATCACCTTCTCCGAAGCTTGATCAACACGACCCAAAACACTCTCTCGTACAAACTACACGTATACAAATGATGCGAGGCTTAATATGATGGAATGCATGCCATGATGCATGATGATGAACAAAATATAGCACACAAGAGACATTTAGAAAGGATAAACATTAGTTATCTACTTGAGTACAACTTTCCTTCGCAGTACAATTACAAACTAACAACACTAAGCTCTCATTACAACTAGGGTTCTTTAAGTGGTTAACACTAATGACTTTGATTAAGTACATGAAATATAATTAACATACCCTATTTACATATGACAAGGTTAACATGAGCATCAAGCAACTTAATTAAGGCGCTAAGGATCATCATATGTTAATATCCAAGGTCAACAATCAATCCAAAAGTCACACAAAACCCTAAATTATCAAGTTTAAACACATGTTTAATTAGTTAATTAATTAATTAAGACAGAAATTAAGAATAAAATAAATTTTTTTCCATTTAAGCCCAAACTTTTTCTATAGATTAGTCTTACCCTAAAATAGTACCAAAATTAATTTCATGATTTTTGGACTTTTATTTTAATTACTAAAATTCCTAGAAGTTGCATTTAATAATTAATTAACTTACTAAAAGCAATCAAAATTGGCATTTAATATTTTTATTACATGTATCACAGTATGCCAAAGCTACATAAAAATTTTCACTAATTTTAGAATTCTAAATAATTCACAACAAAATAGACAAAATTTGGCTACTAAATAATATTTTTAGAAAAAGAAAAACGAAAATCTTCACCTCGGGCTGGCTCTCCTCTCCTTCCCTTGCTCGGCCCAACTCGGCCCAGCCGCACCGCGCGGCCCAGTCGCACGCGCGCTCGCGCGGCCCGCTCACACCCGCTCTCTCTCTCCCTCTTCTTTCTCTCCTCCGCTCGTCGGCCATGGAACCACGATGGCCGGCCGGTGGCTACGACGACGACGTCCAGGTACTGACCAGCTAACCCGAGCATCACAACCCCCATGACATCGCGAACACCCTCAGGCACACCACCCAGCCACAGACACTCAGGAGGTGACTCCACCCCAGCCATGGTGGCTCGGTGGCCGCGGTTCACGCCGCCCCAGCGAGCAGGATCGGTAGCGACTAAATTGGGGAGATAGAGAGCACCAGCGACTCACTACGGACCTGACTGAGCAAATAGCATATGCGGAGAGGCAGTGAAGGCGGCTGGCCACGGTGAGGCACCCGCGGCGGCGCTGTTGCCGACCGTGGAGAAGATCGGCTCAGGCAGCGAGGCTAAACGCGAAGGGGCGCAATCGACGTGCAACGGTGTTGCGAACAACAAGGCGAGATGGAATGGACGGAGACAAAGCAGTGGCGGTGGTGTACGTCGGCGACCGAGAGAACGCGGCGACGATGCAGAAGCAGAGGAAGAAAAGAAGAACACGACGACGATGCTCGGCTTTATAGAGTTGGTCGAGCAACGTGGTGACGACACGCAGGCGAACTGGCCAGCGCGAAGCAGCTACTGGCGGTCGCGGGCACGCCTAGAAGATGGCCGAAGGCCGCCGGCGTCGGGCGGGAGGTGTCGCCCAGCGGTTGGAAACGGATTTTGAAATATTTACAAAACTGCCACTGACTCTATTTTGCAAATTACTTTCAATTTTTCTATAAAAGTTGAAAATCTGTAAATACAAAAGTTGTTTAATTTTCAAAGTTCTACAACTTTCTCAATATAAACATTTTCCAATTCGGCTTAGATTTTGAAATTTGAATTTGAATTTAAAAGGGGACATTTTCTATTATTCTGTAAATTCAAAATTACTTTGAATTTTGTATTGAAACTTCAAAAACTCAAATTACCAAAGTTGTACATCTAGGTAAGACCTACAACTTTGCTGTTCAAAATATTTTCAAATTCTGTCTCCATTTTGAAATTGGATAGGGGAGATGAAAAGGGGTCAAATTTGATATTTGAATCTTTTCAAAATTACTTCAAATTTTACACTGAAACTTTGAAAACTCAAAACACCAAACTTGTATCCCTTTAAAAGATCTACAAACTTGGTTTTACACTTTTTCCCAAATTTTGCTTAGATTTTGATTTATTCAAAAAGGGGTAAAACTAGGGTTTTGTTTTTCAGGGTTTTCAGAAAGATTTTAAATTGAAACTTGATACTCTATTAATTAGTGATTATTTAGTGATCACACCATCACCCTAGGGCATCATTGAGTCAAGCGTCACATGGTTGACCAAATGCTACTCTAGGTTGACCAGTTTGACTTCAGAAATTCATTTTGCAACAAGTTTTGGATTCCAAATTTAAACTCAAACTTGAAGCTCCATTTTAAACATGTTTGACTTACAAATTATTATCAAGCCTTGACCCCATATTATAAATCACATTTAACCCTACAACTTTTATTTAAATAAAACTTTAATTGCGTAGACCAGTTCTCATATATATATAAATTCATAAAGAACCTAATGTATCAACATGCCATCATTTCATGGAATTAACTAAAATACCAGATTTGCAATATGTGAACATGACAAAGAAACATATGAAACATGTTATATGACAACATTACATATGCAACATATGATAACTATTATTGCAATATGAATGCATTTATGGCATAATACTTGATACTTATGCTTGATGATGCATCATTATCACATTTTAATTATTTCCTAACATCTGGGATGTTACACTCTGCGTCTGTGCTGCCGGCCCCCTCTATCGCCGAAAGGGCTATTCTTGAGGGGGTGCCACCAATGGAGGGGTCAGCGTCGCTCGGGGTCGGATGGACAACCGAGGGACATCGTTGGCTCCCGATAGTCAGGCGTCCATGGTCATGACGGCTGATGCTTCTGACGGCGCGGAGCCAACCCAGCCCCTGGTCCGGGTGGGTGATGACCCGCATGCGTGGGGAGGACCTCAGATCCAATGGGCTGACCAGCGGGATCCGGGGGCGATGTTCTTCTCCCTCGATGAGGGCGTGGAGGTGAAGGATTGAGAGAGCATCCATACAGGGGTCGGGACTGCGGTCCACGCTCGGACCACTAGGCTAAGCTCGCTGCGCGATGTCGTTACCCTAGTTGGTCGGTATGATACATCCGCGCTTTCGACTTCTATTTCTCCTTTGTGTGCCGCTGACTTGTATCCTCCCTGCAGTCCCTCATGGTCCGCAACTAGGAGAAGTCCCTGTTCCTTCGTCGTGAGAAGGGCGTTTGTGAGGGGCTGGCCGAATAGCTCACTGCCACACGTCGGGAGGTGGCTGAGCTTGCCCTCGCCAGGCAGGAGTTGGCTGACCTTAGAAACAGGGAGGCAGACGCTCGTGAGGATGCCCATGAGGCTGAGGAGAAGCTTGCGGCCCTGATCGAGAGGAAGCGAGCGAACACCATGGAGTCCGAGCGGCTACGAGGGGAGTGGGATGAGTTGCTTTGAGCCACAGAGGGGCTCCACGTGGAGCACGACGTGGCTCACCAGGAGTGCGCCGAAGGCCAGCAGCGAATCACCCTTCTCGAGGGTGAGCTTGACAATGAGAGGCGCCTAAAGATTAAGGCCGAGGGTGTTACTGCCAAGCTCACCACGGAGGTCGGTCTACGCTAGGAAGAGATTCGAGGCCTGGAGGCTGAGGTGATCTGGCAGTGTGAAGAGATGCGCAAGCTCTAGGTGGACGTGGAAGGTAAGCCTCTGGTTTCCCTTGTTGTCCTTCCTGGAACCTGCGTTGGCTTTTGACACGGTTGATGTGTGCCTTGGATAGGTCTTGATGACAAGCTTGGGGCGGAGGTAGTGAAGAGTCGTGGCCTGGAGAGGGAGCTTGGTGAAGTGAAGGACTCCCTCCTAAAGGAGAGCGACGAGCATGATGCTCTATGTGTCGCCATCCCGCTGGTCTGCGATGACCTCGAGCTGGCCCCGAAGCAAGAGACGAGCTCGCTCGTGGTTCGCGTCGTCTGAATTATGAGTCAGGCGCACGAGATCAGGAGGCACGTGCTTCACTTCGATGTTCATCGGTCGTTTACGATGGCTCATTCTCAATACGAGAACATTGATCTGACGACGATGAGCCAAGGCTTCACGCTCGGCTACACCCAGGCCGAGTTGGAGATCGAGGAGACGGTGGCCCCCTGGCGTAGGATCTAGCTGGAAAGATCGAGGATGAAATCATCCCCCGAGGGGTTAGTTAGTTGGATGAGCTAAGCGGTGAACTAGTAATAAATGAACAAGTTTTTAGTTTTTGTCTTGGCCAAACAGACTTTTGGACCTTCTCTTTTTTATATGTATAAAAAGGTTGATGTGATCCAACCCCTTCTGACGTTAAGGTTGTAAAGCTCGAGGTACGGGCAAAAAAACTCTAATCATGCCGGTGAGCAAAAACGCCGTAGCCTCTAGGGCATAAGTTTCTTGTGGTCTGACCAATTTTACTCAGTGTTTGATTCCGTAGCTCCTGCTTCTCGATCTTAATGTAAGAAGGGGTTGGATGCAAAAACTGTTTTCATGTAGCTGTACTCTTATCAGCCCTCGAGTGACGCCCAACCCCTCGCCATTGCTGGGGTCGAGTGTCATTAAAGATCGAGGAAACGATAGTGAAACCGATAAGAGAAAGTATTTTTGCATTTCAGGAGCATCATTCTTAACTTTCATAAGTATGTGCATAGACTAGGGGTAAAATCGACGTAGCTGCTCAATGTTCTAGGTGTTGGTGAAGACTGTGCCATCGATAGTCTAGAGCTTGTAGGTGCCCGGTGAGAGCACCTCCGCAACGATGTACGGTCTCTCGCACGGCGGAGAGAGCTTGTGGTGGTTCTTATTGCTCTGGACGAGGCAGAGCACTAGGTCACTGATGTTGAAGGCCTGACCCCACATACGGCGGCCGTGGTACCGGCGTAACACTTGCTGGTACTTGGACGAGCAGAGGAGGGCAACATCGCGTGCTTCATCAAGATGATCCATGACGTCCTCGAGGGACGCCTTGGCTCCCTGCTCGTTGTACACCCTGACCCTCGGTGCTCCGTAGTTGAGGTCAGTCGGGAGGACCGCTTTGGAACCGTAGACCATGAAGAAAGGCATGTAGCTGGTCGCCCGGCTGGGGGTCGTCCTCAAGCTCTGGAGTACCACGGGAAGCTCCGTAGCCCATCGTCCGCTAAATTTGTTCAATCGGTTCAAGATTCTAGGCTTGAGGCCCTGCAGGACCATATCGTTTGCGCGCTCTACCTGCCCGTTTGTGTGGGGATGTGCCACGGCGGCCCAATCAATGTGGATGTGGTAGTCATCATAGAAGATCAATGTTGTAGGACCTTAGTGTCCACGCAAATCAGTCAGCTTTCTTCAGAAGCCAGTAAAGGGGGCGTGTTGACATTTCTTACATCACTATGTACTAAGTTGTCATCCCTAGCATGATGCTCAAAATGCTGGTAATTATAACTACACTTGAAAACTCTAAATAATATTAAACATAAGTATCCGCAAGCGCACAGATAAATCACCTATTGTAGCATTCTACCCAGAATATTCTGAGTATCGTTATTTATTTTAATCCCAAAGGAAGGACCATGAGGCAAATGTTTATATGACTAAATAAATATGCAGACCTATGATAAACCAACTATTCTTATGCTTTAGCAGGGGTAAGTCAAGTAAAAGATAAATAAATGATAAATGAATGTAGCATGATAATGGTATTCTAGAGATAGAAAACAGAGACTCACTAAAAGAAGTATGACTAATCTTGAGATTTGGTTAGAGTAAAGAATTCCTAAGTTATTCCTAAACACTAAGTCTTGCTGCTCACTCTAGCATATATATATCTATTAGTAAAACGGAATCAAAGCAAAATTATAAGGAACATCTACTAGGGAGAATTGGAAACATAATCTTCTTCCCCTTCGAGACCGAGCTCTACCATGTCATCTATATACAGGGGATGGACTACAAAGGACTCAACCAAGCTGTCACCTTAGCGATCTACCGCACGTCCCGACACATAGTCGGCATTCGTAGGGAATTTCATATCTAAGCACTACACTTACATAATCAAAGCTACCTAACTCTCGTGCAAACTGAATTAGGTACTCTATGAACATATGCAAATGCAAATCATCAAATAATACTATATCAAATATATAACTAGAGCAAACTAAGAACATAATAAAGAGGACTATATTATTGAAATAGAACGAAGTCTTAAATGAGATACAAAGGCAAATTACCAATCTCTAGATGAACATATCTCGAATCCTGAGCAATCGTCCAACTCTACTTGAACCTTTCTAGAAAGCCTATACTACGAAATTAAAGAACTAGAGCTCTCTCTATCTAATCTCTGAAAACCCAAATATTTGGACTACTCTTTACTTATGATCAGGTGCTTCAGGGGGATCAGGGCCTGTATTTATAGTCCTGAGGAAGAACTGTTAGCCCTTTGATCAAACCGACTTCACATACGGTGGAGATGCATCCTAAGAGACGGTGGAGGAATACTTCAGAAGGGCGTGGAAGAATCCCACAGGGGGGCCGGGCGGCATGGTGGTGAGGCTGGGCGGCCCCACCTGGCAGCTGCTGGTCCTCCACTTCGATCTCGTACCTTCTGGTGTCTTGTGGAGTCTTGTGGTGCATATTTCGTCGCAGTTAAGTTTCGTGCCTTTTTAACAATTCAATCCTCATTTTTATTCTTTCTGGAATATCCCTAGTGAAAATAATAATTCACCAAAACTCATAAAAATTGTCAGTAATAACCCCTAAGTTTCTATTGGTGACCATTTCTATACACAATGTTGATAGGTTATGATGGATGATAACTACCGTCAACAGGGAGGCCTCGTTCACCGAGGCGCGAGATAAAACGGCTGAGTGCTGCAAGACACCATGTAACTCACTGTACTCCCTTTAGATTTTGAATCGGGCCCATCCTCGTGATGCCTGAAATCTTCTCTAGGTTGGCCTCGATGCCGCGCTCATAGACGATGAACCCGAGCAGCATACCCCTTGGGACCCCAAAAACGTATTTCTCGGGGTTGAGTTTGATGCCATTTGCTCAGAGTTTCACGAAAGTTTGCTCTAGGTCTGCTATGAGCTGGTCGGCCTATTTGGACTTGATCACGATGTCATCCACATAAGCCTCAACGGTTCGCCCAATGAGGTCCCCGAAACACTTAAGCATACAACGCTGGTATGTAGCCCGTGCGTTTTTCAGACCGAACGACATTGTGACAGCAGAACGATTTGAATGGGGTGATGAAAGAGGTCGCGAGCTGGTTAGACTCTTTCATCACGATCTGATGGTTCCCGGAGTATGCATCAAGAAAGCAATGGGTTTCGCACCCCGAGGTTGAGTCGACTACTTGATCTATACGTGGCAAAGGAAACGGATCCTTTGGACATGCCTTGTTGAGACTCGTGTAATTGACACACATTCTCTATTTCCCACACTTCTTTCGTACAAGAACGGGATTGGCTAACCACTCGGGGTAATACACTTCCTTGATGAATCCGGCCACCAAAAGCTTCGTGATCTCCTCGCCGATGTCCCTACGCTTCTTCTCATCGAAGCGACGTAGATGCTACTTGACTGGCTTGGAGCCTGGCTTGATCTTCAAGGTATGCTCAGCGACTTCCCTCGGAATGTCTGGCATGTCCGAGTGTTTCCATGCAAAGATATCTTTGTTAGTGCGGAGGAAGTCGATGAGCGTGCTTTCCTATTTGGAGGAGAGCGTGGCGCCGATGCGCACCACCTTGCCCTCGGAGCCGATGGCCCTACACTTCTCCTTGTAGAATCAACACAGGCGCTGCTTGACCGGCTTGGAGCCTGGCCTGATCTTCAAGGCATGCTTGGCGACTTCCCTCGGAATGTGTGGCATGTCTGAGGGTTTCCAAGCAACGATATCTCTGTTGGTGTGGAGGAAGTCGACTGTTGGTATTTATTAACTTGACACTTATTTTAGTAGTCACCTATTAATTACCTACACCTCTAGCTTACTTGTACCAGGTTGTCATCCCTAGTGTTGGAGCTAGAAATGCTTGTTGGCACTGCCAAGCATTACTACTAAGTAGTTATCTTATTATTTCATGTGACTAGAAAGAATATAAAGATATGAATGAAAAGGTATCCGTAAGTGCTCAGATAATTATACCATTGTAGCATTTTACCCAAGAGTATTCCAGATATTGTTATTTATATTTTACCACTGGGAAGGGATGGCTATAGGAATATGATATTCACTTGTACATGTAATGGAGAGTTGACCATATCTAATCTATCTACTCATAACAGGGATAAGTCACAAGATAAATGTATAATGAATGATAAATGGCAAGTCATAAATGATAAAGCTCACTCAGAGTACTCCGTTCTATAGCATTAGCATGATTTAGATAGAGTAGAGAAATATTCCTAAGTCATTCTTAATCACACGTCAAAGTATAATATTATTAGTGCAATTACACCTAGCAATCATGGTAAGACAACTTTATATCTACACATAAGGGACATTACTAAGGAAGATCAAGAACAGAGCAAGTCTTCCTTCGTAACTGGGTCCTACTTTTCCTATATTTGAGGAGTGGACTACAAAGGACTCAACGGAAGTGTCACATCCATGATCTACCACATGACCTAGAATATAGGGTGCATTCGCAGGTAAACAATGTATAAGCACGACGCTTACACGCTGTCGACCACTCACCCATTGTACTTCTAGGTGAGCGCTATACGATCTTATGCTTGAATATAAAGACAATCTAACTATACTAAGCATATAATCAAAGTAGACGATGAACAATATAATTGAGAACATGAACAATATATAGAGTAATGTCAAATCCATTGTAGCTAACAAATAAATATAGAAAGATACAAGAGAGAGGTTACAGAAGGCTTTACCAAGCCGTGCTCTTGACACGATCCGAAATCTAAGCGAAGCTTGCCTCCCTCTAATTCTAGCCTAGGTAGCTATGCCATAGAATATGGTGGAGCGCTGAGGAGATTAGGGTTTCTTGCTCTGATGCTTGATCAAATGACTTGAATGCCTTGAACCCAAGGGGTAAGGGCTTACTTATATAGGTTGGTGGGATAAACTAGAGCCCTTGGATCAAACCGACCT
The DNA here is from genome assembly GCA_038087645.1 of Saccharum hybrid cultivar R570. Taxonomy (NCBI): domain Eukaryota; kingdom Viridiplantae; phylum Streptophyta; class Magnoliopsida; order Poales; family Poaceae; genus Saccharum; species Saccharum hybrid cultivar. The sequence continues at coordinate 9,865,629 of JAQSUU010000198.1, forward strand.
TGATCAATGGCTTAGATGCAAACCCTAAAGCGGTGGAGGAACCGACGTAGAAGCGAGAGGATGACGGTTGGACCCCATGGCCGGCGGCCAAGGGGCATGGCCGGCCACTGCCAGGTGGGCCCCTCCTTCAGGGGTTCGCCTTCTTGTATCTTCTAGATCCTTCCTATGTTAGTTCCCGCGTTGGATATGCTTTTTAACCCGACATGTGGGTCTTCTTTGGCTCTTTTTCTGAGTAACCCCTATAGAAACATAGATTCACCTAAACCTATGGAATTCTGTTAGTTTAACCCCTAAGTCTATGTTGGAGATTGATTTATGCCCTTATTCATGTTTGGTTGAGGGTTTATAATAGTAGTTAACTACCGTCAACATCGATGAGCACGCTTTCCAATTTGGAGGAGAGCGTTGTGCCGATGCGCACCACCTTGTCCTTGAAGTTGCCGAGGTCTATGAGGACCTCATTGACACCCTCCGTCGGTTCAAAAGATCCAGCTAACCGCTTTGAGTCGGGCGCTTCCTTGGCGGTCCCCTCCTTGATGACCGCGAGCTCCTCAAAGGCGATAATCGCTGAGGTGTGCTCACAGCACTCAACTTTGCATTCGTAAGCACGCTGGAAGGAGGTGCCGACGATGATGACCCCACGTGGGCATGGGATCTTGTAACACCCTTGGTGTTACGTTGTAAATCACAGGTTAAAAATATTCATAAGCATTGCATTTAGTTAAAGTGCATTAGCTGGAAATAAAAATCGAAATGCAATTCGAGTCTTGGAAATAAAAAACAGAAAACGAATAATATAAAGCCTAGATCAGTAAAAATTCGCTAACTAAAATTATCAAGTGTGAATATTTACGAATTTTATCAAACCAAAGCGGGAAAGATCAATTACTCGTGAATGACACGCTCCGACACAAGTCACCGGTCACTTGCACGCCTGACATGCACATACTGCTTGCTTGCTGCCTCCTCACCCGGTCTCCACGTCGAGCAATCAAAGCTGCTGCCTGCTGCCTCCTCAGCCGGTCTTCACATCGAGTAATCAAAGCTGCTCAACCGTGCATGAAGGAGAAAGGGGAGAGTGTGTAGCATGTCCAAATATTCCCCCAACACAGCTCAACTAACTGTTGTCATCCTGATCCAACTCCATCGCTCGTAATTCATCTTCTTCCTAATTCTCTGATCGCGCTCGCACACTCGCAGAGCATGCCCGCGCAGCACGCGCACGACGACGACCGACCGCGGCGGCAGACACCACGCACAGCATACGCATTAGTTACTACATAATCGCACTCTACAAAATCAACGCAGCCCTGCTTACACGTCGTGCCAGAAGCGAACCAGAGCACACGCAGGGCAGCACTATAACGCGCAGGGCACTGTAGCACGAAGAATCACTGTAGACGCGTGGAAAGTGCTGTAGACGCGTGGAAAGTACTGTAGTTGACACTGTAGTAGCTCGGGACACTGTTCATTCGAAGAAAATTTTTGCCGCCGGTAAGCTGCGAGGTTATTTAGAGCGTTGCCTCCAGCCGCGTCTCCTGTCTTTTTAACCGAGCCGTCGAGTCGTTCCGTTCAGCTGATTGTTCGCTTCTCCAAAATCAACTTCCTCTGATCTTGCCTGAGAAAGCTGCGTCTATCGATTTCTCTCCGAGCTGTAATCGATCGAGGTAACTAGTCTATACGAATTCATTTATTCTCCTTGTCAGTATCGCACTTGCTCTGGAGCTAGGAGCTAACCATGACAGACAAACTTGAACATACGCTTTCCGCGTTCATGGTTCATTGCTTGCTTCTTCTTGATAATTTATTCCACCAGCCCACTTGACAAGTCAGAAGGCCAAAGCCTTACATTCTTGAGCAAGTCTCAGGAGACCAGACCAAGAGCTAATTAATTCCTTGTTTATTTCAGAATTAATTAAACAGCCACCTTGTGCGATCAATATCTTCACCATACGATCTCTGAATCACTCGATTCTTCTTCCTAAAATCATTATCTACTTGTTAGTATAGTTAGCTCATACCTATATGTGGTAATGCTAAAGTCTATTAAATCAATCAAAAACGCTTAATATTAATATGATAAATCTTGTATAAATTTTTATGGCAAATGGGTAATAGCTTTAGCTTTGAAACTTTTGCGGTAGCTTCATGGTTTTACTAGGTGCTTGCTGTAGTTTTGTAGTCTTTGAAAAACTTACTAGATATGATAGCTAAGTTTTCCTAGCCGTAGTAAATATTAAATCAGAAACAAATAAAGAGTATGCAATTTAATGAGTAAAGATTAATTGGATCAGTTTACTCTTGCTTAGTAAGAATAGTAGACAGCCTCGTATGTTAGTCATTAGAGCTAGCTTAGTAGCTTAGTAATAGTTGTTGTTATTTTAAGAGTTGCTGTTGTCATTGCATTAAGTCATGTCATCATTTCTTGCATATAGATCACGAGATAGTGGAGTACGTGGCTGCGGAGGAGCCAGAGTACGAGGAGATCGTGGAGGTGTATGAGGAGAAGATCCCCGTGCAGGAAGGAGCCCCGGAGCCGTCAACCACTAACTTTGCTACACACCAGGATGCCCAAGGCAAGCCCCGATGCATAACCTTTATTTTGAAATGATAATAGGATATCTATGTTATATGTGCATTTACGTTTCAGGAGTTCTGTTGAAACCCACTTGCATAAATATTACTACACAAGAGTCTTACTAGTTTAGGCCGTGTAGTGCCATGCTTAGGTTTCGTTAGCGTGAACAACATGGTGTTGTTCACGATAGGTGATCATTATTATCACTATGGTTAACATGGAAATAAAGGCAGGTGAAATGGTGACCGGGCAGGGATGTGGTTTGGTAGTGGTGGATGTGACAAGGGGTGTCCTACGGCCAACAGGGCATTACTAGGTTACATTGTTTCCCTGTCCGAGTCGGTTAAGGACCGATCGTTGCATTTGGATGGTTGTCAGGTCATAGATCTCCTTATTCCGAGCATATACTAGCGGATGGGGGCTAGAAAGACTTGTTATTCTCTTGTCATGGGTTCCGGCTCCATCCGGACCAACTGAAGGTGGATTATATATGGGTATTAGGAGGTCTAAGCACCGCGAGAGGGCGGGGGCTTGGAGTCCCAGTATGGACGGGGACTCGGTTCTCTTGTCAGGAGGATAATGGGGTGGTCCATTTGTACCTCGGTACGGGCGGGGCGTGTGTTTTTCGGGGTACCCAGCTGGGCTACATTGATTCGCGAATCGTCGCATAAGCGGTCCGATATGACTTGATCCGGGCATCGTAGTAAGAACTGAAAGAGAAAAGGTGAACAAGGATGGATTTGTATTGACCAACTCTTGTTTGAAAATAGCATAAGTGCTTACATAGATGGTTAGCTGATAAACTAAAAGATGGCAAATAAAAGAACTACAATAAGGATCCACTAGTAGTAATGATTTTCTGCAAACTTGAACCAATAGCCAAAAAGCCTATCATGATCCTTGGAGTCGGGAAATTATTCCCAGTCGGGTAAGTCTTGCGAGTACATTGTGTACTCAGGGTTTATTTTACCCCTGTTGCAGGTGCTGTTTGAGGCTTTGTGTGGAGGATCATATGCTAGGCTCAGATGGATCTTTGCTACGCTCGCTAGATATTTACTTCCACTGTTTTAATTCCGCACTCTGAACTTGGTATTGTAATAACTTATTTCTGAAGACTATGTTGTATGGAATAAACTAAGTATTGTACTCGTTTTCATTATTGGATCCTGGATGAAAATGTGGATGGTTTCGAGTTCTTCCATTGGGTGTGCTCGACAGAAACGGCTGGAATAGCCGCTGGCGGAGTACTTAGTGCCTAGAGGAAGGCAAGTACCTCCGTTAGTGTGTTATTTTGGGCGGTTCTGCCACACATCTTGAGCTTTAGGTAGGTGTAGTTGGGGATGGCCATGAACTTCGCGTGGCACGGTCGTCCTAGGATGGCGTGGTAGGTTCCGTGGAATTTGACCACCTCGAAGGTGAGGGTCTCCGTCCCATAGTTGGCCGGACCCCCAAAGGTGACGAGCAGGTTGATCTACCCAAGTGGTACATCTTGCTTCCCCTACACGATGCCATGGAAAGGCGCTCTGGTCAGTCGGATGTGCGACCGGTTGATGCCCATGGCATCAAGCGTCTCGGTGTACATGATGTTGATTCCGCTGCCTCTATCCATCAGTACCTTGGTGAGCCATTTCGTGTCGACGATCGGGTCAACCACGAGCGGGTATTTGCCCGGTTGTAGGACGCTCTCCAAGTGGTTGGACCGGTCAAAGGTGATGGGGGACCCTGACCACCGGAGGAAAGAGGGCGTGGCTGGCTCGGCCGCGTAGACCTCACGACGCGTGAGCATTTGGCGGCACTTGGAGTCGTAAGTCGCCGTCCCACCGAAGATCATGAGGTAGCCATCTGTCACCGGAAAGTTGCCGTCCTTCTCCTCGGCGTTGTCCGCCGCCGGCTCAGGCTTCCTTCCCTGGTCCCCCTTCTTGGAGCCACCGGACAAAAACCGCTTCACGAGGGCTCAGTCCTTGTACAAGGCTTGACGGGGAAGGCATGGTTCGGGCACAACCCCTCGAGCAGCTTCTCGAAGTGGTCAGGAGTGCCCTCGGTGGGCAACCGGCTGCCCTTTTACTCGGTAGTGGCCATGAGTGAGCCCCTGTGTCATTGTTTATTCTTCTTCTTGTTTGAACGGTTGGAGGTGCCTTCGTCGGCGTCCTCGTCCTGCTTCGCCTTGCCCCGGGGACGATTGAAAATCACCCCAACCGCCTCCTCGCCTGAGGCATGGTTGGTTACGATATCGAGGAGCTCCTTGGTGGTCCGCGGACCCTTGCGTCCTAGCTTATGGACTAGGGACTCATAGGTGGTCCCGAACAGGAAAGCCCCGATGATATCAGCGTCGGCGACGTCGGGCAACTCGTGGCACTGCCTGGAGAAGCGCCGGATGTACTCGTGGAGAGGCTCCCCTGACTTTTGTCGGTAGTTCTTTAGATCCTAGGGGCTCCCAGGGCATGTGTAGGTGCCCTAGAAGTTTCCCACAAAGATCTCCTTCAGGTCCGCCTAGCTTTGAATCCGGTTGGGCGAAAGGTGCTCCAGCCATGTTCGCGCCGAGTCAGCCAGGAACAAGGGGAGGTTGCGGATAATGAAGTAATCGCTATCCGTATCGTCGGCTTGACAAGCGAGCCGGTAATCCTCGAGCCACAGGCTGGCGTTCATTTCTCTGAAGTATTTCAGGATGTTTGTTGGTGGTCGATATCATGGCGGGAAAGCCGCATTGAGGATGTGTCGGCCGAAAGCCTGGGTCCCAGCAGATCGGCGCTCGGGCTCCGGTCCTCGCCGTTGTCGTAGCGTCCGCCGCTACGAGGGTGGTAACCGTGGTCGGCCTCCTCTCTCTTGTCCCCCCATCCGCACCTACGGGCGTCCAGGGTGTTACGTGCGTCACGGTTGGGGCCGAGATGCTCTTGTATTGGGACCACAGCGAGCCTCCCGCCGTCGCACAGCGCCTGGTGGTCAGATACGTCGCACTGGTTGGCGTCGAGCTCGTGTCACCGAGACAATGAGCTTTCCGCCTACTGCACCACCGCGCGCTTGAGCAGCGTGCGGATCTCGTGATGGGCCTAGCGATCTTCGGGCGTCGCGGGCTCCGGGAGCCCTCGGAGCAAGGCCGCCGCGGCAGCTATGTTCTGGCTTGCCCGGGCGAAGTACGGGAGATCTTCATTGTCCTCGATGATCCTCTGGTTCACGTCGTGAGCGAGGGCGCACGCACGCCCACCGTCTCTGCAGTGTTCGATCTCACGCTCGAGCTACGCACACTCCTGCTCTAGCTGGAGTCGTGCATCCTCGAGTTCCTTGGGTCGCACCCTCAACTGCTCCACCCATAGGTGAGGTGGGGCCCTTGCATCTCCCTCGACCTCGTCATCGGGGCCAGCTAGAGGAGTAGCCCCTCCCGCATGGACGCTTTTGACATGTCCCTCGGGGGCGTCTGCCATGAAGCATTCACGCGAGGGGTGATGGCTCCCCCCGCTGGAGCTAGAGTCGGAGATCGCCTTAGAATCTCCCGCGAGGAGGTCGTGGAAGGATTACTTGATGTAATCCGTCATACCCATGAGCTCATCATCCACGGAGGGTAGATGCATGCGCATCAATGGTCCTCGTAGCGTTGCGCAGACCAAACGGAAACATTGTCGGGGCGTTCCGGGTAAGGCTTCCTAGGGAGAGCGGTTCTCCTCCGGCAAGCTGCATCATGACGTTGGCGAATGAGAAAGAGGTGTAGCACAAATCCTCCTGGGATGGTCGGGGTCCTAGGAAGGCGTCGAGCTGGCGCTCTAGCCTCTTGTAATCGAAGTCGAGGAGCTGGTCGCTCCTGGAGGCACGGGCCTCCAGGGTGTGCAGCTGCAACTCCTTGAGGGCCTCGACGACTGTGTCAAGGCCGACGGAGCGAATAGGTTGGACAGGGGTGGGAGCCCGCGTCAGTTCTCCCTCCATGGTGACAAAGAAATCTAGGCTCCCGAAACGCACGTGCGTGCCCGGGACCCAGCTTACGTCGTGGCTAGCCATCCGTGGCCTGCTGTGGACGACGAGACACGCAAAAGGGCCTTACCTGGTGCGTCAACTGTCGATGTTTCGAACCGCAGACTAGTAAATTTGTGTTTGCGCGTCTGGCCCGGATGATGTGCTTGGAGGACACAAGAGCTTATACTGGTTCGGGCAGAATGTCCCTACGTCCAGTTTGGGGCTGCTCGTGTTATCGACACTTGTTTGTAGTAGGGGTTACAAACGGGCGAGAGTGGGAGAAGGTCCCAAATCTCTGACGGAAGGGTCGAATGGAGTTAGGTCTAGTCAAATTGAGTCCTCCCCCATGGGGCGTCCTGCTTCCCCTTTTATATGTGAAGGGGAAGGTGCATGTTACACGAGAGAGAGAGAGGGAGAGAGAAAGAGAGAGATAAAAGCGAGGAGGAAGAAGGCCTCTGGAGTCGTGTCGTCCTTCATCTCCCTTATGTGGGCCTCGCCGGTCCTGTAGCCGATGACAGGGACAGCTTCACGTCGTGACCCTGTTCGCCACTGGCGCCACATGCGGGCATCGTCAGCCGGTCGTGGCGCCCCATTCCGTCCTGGCGGGCAGCATGGTCAACAGGCACCCCTGACAAAAGTCGTACGGGGGTTAGACAACACAGTGTTGGCCTGCCTGACGCTGTTGGCGATGTGAGCTCTTAGGTATGGCCCGTCGTGGCCTTGGGTCATGTCGAGACGTGCCCATTCCCTTCCTGGTGTCAGAAGTTTGACCCCGGGTTCGCGCTCTGACATCCGTAGTGGTTGGAGACAGTGCGGGCCCCCGTGGGGCCTACGCTCCCGCCCGAGACCAAATCCGTGCCCTCAGGATCGGGCGAGGCGAAATCCCCCCTCGAGGGGTCGGGCGAGACGGAGTCCGCACCCTCGGGGTCGGGCAAGATGGGGCCCTCCTTAAGGGGCCGGGCGAATTAATGTTCGTGGCCATTAGCTTCCTTCTTCCGAGTATCCCTAATATCGACACCCGACAGGTAGCATCCACACTCAGGGACAAAACACTAATTTTCTGCAATACAAAGGAATGTCTAAAATTGATATGCAGGCAGGTTCTTCTTTGTATATTTACGGTTGTCCAAAATATCATTCATATCAGTGTTTTGACTTCCAGCTTCTTAATAAACTTATAAAATGATGTAGCAATGCCCAAGTGCAATTCCAATGTAAACTAAGCAAGTATATAACATAATAAAGGAAGGTTAAACATACTTTTTGTATTATTGTTATTCCACTATTGGAATTGGAATTGAAAAAACTTCTGAGATGACCAAGTGAATTTGAGCTACATACAAGGTTATAGAGGGCAAAGACAATACTGTGTAATTCATCTATCAAGATTTTTATCTAAAAACCGAGGAGCATGTAGCATGTATGTACGATAGAAAATTTTTTATATAATCAACACAAACCTTCAGGTTTCTTCTATTTAGTGTTGCTCAACTTTATTAAAATAAAAATAAGCCAACTAAAATATATAAAAAAAACACAAGGAGCGCTTCTTCTTGAAGTGAATTAGTTTCAGGGTCAGAAATATGTTCCCTTCATTGTCTTGCAGGACCATCAACCTATACAATTGCAAGGCTGGGCCCGTGGAACTCCTGGTGTGGTTAGAAAAGCTTTATTGCTTGTAGAGCAGCATATCTCGCAAGAGTGCAAGGAGGGCTAGCTACGATGGTCATGCTGCAAGGGGGAGCCTCGGACGTGCCACCCACGAGTTGCGCACATGGCCTTGCCACGCCAGAGGAGTTGTTAAGTACTACCTTGAGAATTTAGGTGAAATGAGTTGTAACCTGCATAGTAATCATAGTATAAAGTTATAATTATAAACTAAAACCATGGTAAATCCAAGAAACAGAGCAACCTAAATTATTGGCTCAGTTGTTTATGCTTTACTTTGGTAAATGCAACACTTTGGGCTAATATCAATTTGACAAAGGATCGGATCAATAAATTCAAAAATATAATGAGATTTGAAACTACAGAACTGCATCATTAAATAAAATCCAAAAAAATCTACAGCCCTGTTCGGCAGGCTATTTTTTGGCTTATAAGCCAGCTGTGGCTGATTTGTGAGAGAAAAACAAGGTTCCACGGCTAATAAGCCGTGCTGATAAGCTCAGCCGAACAGGGGGTACATATGTCCCATGTCAAGTCTTATCTTTTGTATCTCACATCCTTCAGTCCATGTATATCTTTGTGATAAGACAGTGCCACTTTTTTTGTTGGTTTTAAATCCTTATATTTCAGATAAAACAATGATATATGGCTTATCTCACTCCAAGGGAGTTGGAGCATCTGTTGAGATTGGCACCTGAAATGATCGTCAAGAGTAGAGAGTTGAGAGCTACATGTTGTGATGAGGTGTTGAATTTCCAGCAGAAAAAACATTTGAGAAACAAATCTGAGCAATAGTACTTAAGGAAGATCCAAAATTTCCCATAAAGGCGCAGGTGTATGTGCACTTTAGGGATAGTTTCTATAATGTGTTTTCATAGCATGACTTGTTGGTACTTTTTTGAAAAATATGATTTATCAATGATATATAAAAGAAATTAATTTTGTCCAAATTATGTGATGGAAAGATGGTTCTCTAATGAAGAGAGGATCTGTTCATCTTCTTCTTGTTGCTTCTGATAAAACGAAATGCATAGATTATTAGTAATAAAATTGTTTTCATCGTTAAAAGGCATCACCGCATCAGTAGCCCCGCAAAGCAAACTACCAAGAGTTAAGTCGGAAATTAATCTTATTTCTTAAGTTTAATTTGATACAGTACTTGGTAAACCAGTTCACCTTGCTATATCAGATTTATCCACTATCTTATTATTATGAAATCAGGACATCATGGCTGCACGAAAATAAAGATATGGTAGTCCAAAAAAGAATAACAGAATTTCAAATTTTGGAAAGCCAAGATTATGGTACTATGAATTTTTAGGAATAAAAATTTAAAGTGCAAGATGACATATTTACAAATTAGATTAGCCTCATTCTATATTTCAGAATTTTTTAAAAGCAAAGATTATGCTACTATAAATTTTTAAGAATAGGAATTTAAAATGTAAGGTAACATTTTTAGAAATTAGATCAGCCATTGCACCATATTACATTGCTACAACCTAATAAATTTGAAGAATATAAAAGTGACAGAACAGCTGTGTGTCACGCTTGTGCGTGGGGGGTTTAGATTACAGTTTTTCAAATTTTAGAAATAGAAACGAAATCTTTGGAAAGGAAATTAAGTTTAGAGATCAGTTGAACTGAATACTGGATCGAGAAAGAACATATATGTAGTTGCTGTTAAAGTAGTAAAGAACCCATTTCAAATTTGCACAGCATGTTTGTCCGCTTCTTATTATTGTTAGAGCTTAGAATATCATAACGCAGGTAAGAGGTAGTTATACGTATGAAACCGATCAATTCACTGTCTACTTACACAGTAATAGAGTTCTTGCATGTACACTACACCTAAAGTCAACGTAACCAAGGAAAGGGAAGGATGCAAGTTATGAACAACATGTTAGCACTTGTAAATGAAGCATAAAAGTCACGTGGACATCTATAGAATTGAAAGTGGTTTCTTAACGGAAGAATATCAAATTAATCATAAGACATGGAACAGAGAAGTTTGAATTATAAATTGCCATATTTTAGAAAATGAACCTCTGAAGCATTCAATGAGTAGTTTGTGTGCATGAATGCATGCAGGCATGTAGCAATGGTGGTTACCTTGATGCAGTCCCGTGGATTTATCTTGTTTGGACTATTTATTGACACCAATTCATCTGCAAGTCTTGGCTTTTTATGCGGCCTAGCCAAGTAGCCATTGACACCGTCAGCATGCAAGAGTGGCTACGACCATGCCATTCCACAAGGCAAGCGAATCTGACGGAGAAAGACAAGCTTGGCTCAACCTGAGTCTTTGCGGTTGCTGTAGCCAAGTATGGGCTATGGGCCACCACCGCAAGCCTCGGGCCCTCGGCGACGGCGACGCCCTGCCGGAGGCCGTGGAAGTATAAGGCGTCGGGCTGTGTGAGGATGAGGCCCTGCCAATCGCGAGAATTGAGGCCGGGCAGCAGCTGAATCTGAATTTGTTGATGCGCACAACGGTGGCGGCGTGTTGCGCAAACTTGGCGCGGATCTCGACCGCCGATACCGCCCGGGGGCGCTTCGCCGGGGGACGAACTGTAGCCGTTGCCATGGCCGCTGTCGCGGTCCTGGCCATTATCGCCAAGGCCGCGTCGTCAGGGGCCAGGTCCGACGCCAATCACCGCCGCCCTACGATTAGCTGGACTTGGAGAGGAGTGTGCTGGAGATCGAGGTTCGGTTCGGGCCACTGCTTCTCCTCCCCGAGCGACGCAGAAGGCAAAGCCCGACGGCGGCTTGCGAGGTCGGGGGAAAAGGACCTCGGCCCTGTTCTGCAAGTTATGATTGGGCTTGTTTCAGCTTGTTTCAGTTTATTCTCTCTCACAGAACACTATTGAATCAGCCGAAACCAGCCGGCTTTTCCACCAGCCGAACCAGCCCCTCGTCCTGGGTTCGCGATTCGTCACGAGTGTGGACTTGCGGGTTGATGGGCGACAGGCGAGACGAACCCACATCGGACGGTCCATCTTGCACGGATGGCTGATCGAACGGTTAGCACGTTAGCGGGTTACGTGACACAATCGGGTGCCCGAGCTTGAACTCGGGATTCGAAAGGTAGAGATACCGGTGAAGGCCCAAATACGAGTGCTGCATCTCCGGCACAATATTTGGGCTTTATTGTTGGGCCAGAGTGAAGAAAACTATCCAGTGTTTGGGCTCAGATTTGGATTTACTAGTACGGAACCTTTGTCTTCGTTAGGCTGTCTGCACCGGCAACGCTAAAGCGTTCCGGTAAACAGATAGCGGAAGTTTTTGGCGTCAAACATCGGTGCAGCGGCGAACGGTATTACATACGCTATGCGCCAGCATCCGCTATATTTAGCGAGATAGCGTTGGTACGCTATCCTGTGCGCGGGGCCACGACGCTGCAGCCATGCTGCTGCCCGCCCTCGGCGTGAGAGAGCAGAGGAGACAGGCAAACAGTGACGGGTCCCACTGCTTCCACTGATTAAAAAAATGTTGTAATTTATAAACTAAAAGTTCAAATTAAATTCCGATTACACCATTAAATTCGTTTCAATAAATACTTCAAAATAAGATGTCACATGACTATATTTAGATAAAGTGACAAGTGGGCCCCACAACGGATAGAGGATGATATAGAGGATGAATGAGTGCGGAAGAATTGAGTATAGAGGAGAAAATCTTGATGACTAGGATGTATAGAGGATGAATATAGAGGTTCATGAGTGCGGATAGCCTTATCTGGCTATACAACAAGAATCTGGGAGTATGTCGATATATATACATTGACAAGAACTTCATTAAAGAGACCACGAAGTCCGAATGCAACTTATTTGTTACAGAGTGCTCTCAGCTGCTCATGTGATCTGTTAAACTTGAGGACATAATATGCATTCGAGGATAAGAAGAAAATGTACATCACTAATTCTTAAGAAACTAGGAATCCATTCATTAAACATGAAACTGACAATACATAGAAGGTAGTTTTGCCAATGACATACATATATTCCAAATCCAAGGCACACAAACACACGCATACATTGACTCTCATATTTGTACCATAGTACTAGTACAATGCAGTACGTGCAGAAAACATAAGGCATAAACCTCAGCTAAGAGCAGAGGAGAGCATAAAACTCGTCTCCTCTCCCAAGATCCCTAAAGACAGACAGACACTACTTCATGCCGCTATGCAACTACAAATCATAAAGATCATGTTGGAATCATGAAATCGTCATGGAAATATCAGCAAGGATGGTGGTTGAAATAGAGGCCATCCTTGTCCCCAGCCAAAAAAATCCAGCCGGGATTCCTTATGGTGTTTCATCAGGAGAAAAAAGCGGTCAGAGGGAAAGGTCCAGATAAAATGGTGGTCCTTCAGATGCTCCTGCTTTGTGAATGGTGGTCGTACCGCGAGATGCCACAAAGTTGACTCTTAAAACCTGCAACCTGTGCGCATCCCGCATCCTGCGCGTGAAGATCGTGTGCGATGCTCAGTCCCTCCACATGTAGGTTGGACTGCGGGGAGGAGGAGGAGGAGGAGAAAGGGAGGCAGCGGAGGCCACGGCGGTCCCTGCTGCCGGTGCCGCCGGGGCTTCCGGCGTGCTGGACACGTAGTCCATGCTGGTCGCCTCACTGGCGAAGCGAGACTGGAGGAAGAGGCCGTGAGCGTTGTCCATGTCGTAGTCCCACACGGAGCTGCCGGGGCCCCAGGCGCTGAACCACGCCTCGTCGGCGGGACCCCACACGCCGCCCGGCGCCACCGACGGCTGAAACATGACCGTGTTGCCATCGCCGCCTTGCTGATCGGCCGACTGGAGCTGAGGATTTGGTTCGGGTTCCGAGCTCTTTGCCTGCTCTGTTTCCGGGAGCAGAGGTTTCGCTTCGCTGTTGCACGGCAGTTCACCGTCATGCTGCTGCGCTTGCTTCGTTTGATTCTGGTCGGGCGTCGGCGGAGCAGACGAGGAAGAGGAGGAGCACGACGCCGCCGTGCTGGCGCTGGTGCGGCCGCTCCCGCCGACGTGGCCCTTGCCGAGGAACAGGTCGGGGAAGTTAAGCTTGGCGTTCTCGCCGCGGAGCTTGAAGGCCTCGCGGTCGTACGCCATGGCGGCGTCCTCGGCGGTGTCGAAGGTGCCGAGCCACAGGCGCGTGCGGTTCCGCGGGAGGCGGATCTCCGCCACCCACTTCCCCCAGTGGCGCTGCCGCACGCCGCGGTAGAGCTTGGTGGGCCGGCCCGGCGCGCGCAGCAGCAGCTGCTGGTACAGCGCCGGCGGCACGGCCCCGCCGCGGAACCCGCGGGGGCTCAGGTTCAGCGCCTCGCTCCAGTAGCGCAGCAGCATTCGCTGCTGCACCTCCGGCGCCAGGAGCTGCGGCGGGAACAGAGGAGCCGCCGCCGACGCCGCCCCGAACTGTTGGTGCGGCTGCTCGCTGCTTCCGAACGAAATCATCTGCTGGTGCTGCAGAGGCTGCTGCGGCTGCGGCGGCGGCGGAGGTTGCTGGAACACGCTGGAGTATTGCAGCAGCGGCAGAAGCCTTGGCGACCCAGCCGTGGACGCCGACGCCACCGCCGCCGTCGATGCCGCCGGAGCCTGATCGTACGCGAACGGAAATATGTGTCGCGTCGATGGCGGCGACATGGGGTTGGAGACAGAGGACGAGTCAGGGGAAGGCGGAGCCGACGAGAGCGAGGACAGGGAGCGGTTGAGGCGGCGGTCCGGGCTGCGGATCTTCTTCAGGGGCCGGAGCAATGCAGCCGCCGGTGCGTCTTCTAAAACTGGCGCCAGCTGCCTCCCCGCGGCGGAGCCCGAGGTCACGCCCTTCCCCTTCCAGCCCCTCCCGCGGCCGCCACCGCCGCCGTCCCCGCCCCTGCCCACCGGCTCCATCCCTGCCTGCCTCCAACGCGCCGATCTGCAATCTATGAAGTGTGTGTGTGTGGAGTGCCGTGTCCCGGCCGCCCGCTGCGAACTGCACCGACCGAGGAGCTTGAAGCCGCGCGTGGAGAAATTGGGAGCGAGGCTTTGGCGCTTTGCCAAGGAAGCGAAGCGGGTGCGGCGCGGGCGACCGGTCGTGCTTCTGCGTGCGCGAGCCAATGGGGCGCGCGGTTCTGATTCGGTGGGGGCGTCCCGTGGCGACGCTCGCGCTTTATAAATCGCGCCAAAAAGGCGGCCCGATTTTTTGCTGCTCGCCGGGACGTTCCAGGAGGAAGAGGAAGAGGAAAAAAAAGAGGATGGATGCCCGTTGTGTGGCGGGGACGGGATCGTGGTCGGTGGGTCGGGCCCCACGCGCATTGACCCCTGCCGCCGCGCGGCTCGCGCCACGCCGGACGCCGCGATTCGTGCACGCGCGATACGCCCGTCGCACGCATCGCGAGGCGTGCGCGGACGTTGCTTTCGGTTCGGCTTGCTGTAGATCGCGAGCGAGCAGGACCAGCTACTCGGTTGGACTGGACCTTCCTTGGACGGCACTGAATCAGTGGTCGAGAAAGAAACCCATGGAACGACCACTGTCCACTGCTCTTGTGCGTCCTGCGAACGTCGCGTACGGTTTTTGCTCTTGTTCTCAATTTAGCGCATGCGGCATGCTACGTGCTGGACTAGACTTTCGCGGACTCGCAATAATTTGACGGTGTGACCAGCCCCGGCCCTGGGGGTGGGGGGTGGGGTGTTGCGAGGTGTGCGGTGGCACAGGGCCCTCGACGTCAAGGGGGCCCCAACCCCATACGTAAGCTGTAGGTACAGGAGCCCTTGATTGATGTATCCTCTTGCTCCTTTGATTGATGTATGCTTAGTATATATATTTAATCAAGATTTAATTTGCTTTTCATCCTAATCTTTTTTCATTAGAATACATGGATCTAGGAATCCTTACGGAGTTATGATATGATGTTAACTAGGATAGCGAATAATTCTTTGGAGTTGTATTAAAGGGCCCATCTGCGAAAGGTTGCTAGACCAGTTGGTCTAAGCTTCCGGCCACGTGCCCCGTGACCGGAGTTCGATTCCAGGTTTGGGCGAATTTTGGTCGGCGGTGGTAAAAATTCCCTCGCCTCTCCCGTGTTTCACAAAGCACAGATAAATGGACTGGCCCACTCATAGGGTAACGGGCCTCTGTGTAAGGGCGGAGCATGGGGTTCGAGGGTTTTTTCGGTCTACGTGAGAGGTCTCCTTTCTTAGGTGCAAAGCTTTGGGCTGTCTAACCATCCGAGGGCCGAATTTTTTTTAAAGGGTCCATCTCGCTCCAGATCTGAACTGACAGGACCGGGCCTGGGTGTGACCCATTCAATCAGGTACTGGGAATATTGTACCTGTGTTTATACCAATGAGAAGGAAGCAGATGTGTACTAGCAGTTCGTAAATCATGCACATCGCGAGGGATTGTTGCATTTGTTGTGGAGGGTCATCAGTGTGTGCATGATTTGGGTTATCTAGGAGCTGCATATGCCGAAAGGGGAGTGTATCAGCAGCAGGATCAGCTTATCACCTGAGTTGTTTACGAAAAGCTCTGTCTTTAATTAGAAATCCAGAAGGCTGGACATGCTTGTAAGTTTCTCCTGGCCAATAGTTTAGGACCCCTTGTCCTACGTATACACTGATGAAGTACATATGGAAGCACGAACCACACACGTCGTAGTTTTGTGTGGTGTTGGTGTGTGCATACGTTACCTTTGTAGTAAATTAGTAATTGAAAAAAAAAAGGAACGAGTGTCGCCAAATATCTCCTTTTGTTTTGGTTTCTCTTGGAAAAACTAGCTGTGCTGCTGTGCATACATAGGTTAACTTAGTGCTGAGAGGATAACTATGAGCTAGCTGCACGGATAGTTACGGTTAGATGACCATTTCTTCGTCTCCTTGCAGAGCCAGAGCCCAATATGAGGCCAAGATGGATTCCTTGAGCCGTCGAAACAACTCGCATAGAATAGTTTTGTTGGACCGCTTGTTAGCTCCAATCAGCTTTTGCTTTGCTTTGGTTCGGTTCGGAAGGATCTCTATCGCTTCCGTGAAAGTGCCTGTACTGTTGTTTATTCCGCCACTTGAATCAAATCCTAGGTTACCTGTGCCGTCCCCAGCAGCTGGACGGCTACACCTTTCCCTTGGAACATGCTGATACGAATCTGAAGTCTGCACGACCGCACTGTTCAATTCTCCTAGCTACCCGTCCAAACCACAAATGGAGCATCAATTCGTGCACGCCATTGCTAACCTAAATTACTGTCGAGTAACCTAAAACGACCATCTATTTACATCCATTTTTGTGATTTTCCGAGTGACCATGACAGGCTACTTTTTTTTTTGGAAAGGCCATGACAGGCTACCTTGATTGCTACTGCTGGTACCATTTTAGCAGGCCATATGCGGATCTGCATACGCAGCCAGAGACGTAACAACGAAAAAACAAGAATCCCAGCAGATCTTCAGCACCACAAGTCCACAACCTTATGCGTGCGTACAGCGTACCTTCGCGAAATCTCCATATTCTTTTTGCATTAGAAAGGACTCCAGAAAAATATTGTATCATAAACCGCACAAAAATTAATAGATTAACATTCTTCTCCGCGATTGGAGAAAAAATGTAGAGAGAGACGCCTTTAATTGAAAAGGTGCACTATTTTTTGTGACTAGTATATTTCAAAATATTTAGGCCCAAAGGAAAACCACAGGAATCAATTCCGGAGGAACTGCTGATGTCATCGTCCCTTTAGCGCCGCGCAGGAAAACAGAGGATTCCATTCCTTTGGAATCGATCTCTCACAGCGACACAGTAAAACACAGGGAAAAACACATCCGCTCCGGGCTCATGGATTGGCAAAGGAAACACTGCTGCCGTCTCCGCGCTCGGGCTGAGCTGCCGTCCGTGCTGGGGCCGAGCCGCCATCCGTGCGGGGGCGGAGCGCCGCCGTTCGCGCTGGGGCCGAGGCCTGGTGGACGACGCGGAAGCATCCTCATGAGCACGACCTCCTCGGCTGCGAGCTCGGCGCCGCCCTCCGCCATCGACTTGCGCCGCTCCCTGCAACAAAAGGGGCGCCAGTCCCCAGCTTCCCCTCCACGGGCTCGTTCGCGCCTGGCGAGGCCGCGACGCCGGCGTCCGCGAGAAGCCGTGCCGAGTGCCCGTGCCTAACGAGGCCATGACG
Source organism: Saccharum hybrid cultivar R570 (assembly GCA_038087645.1). Lineage (NCBI taxonomy): Eukaryota > Viridiplantae > Streptophyta > Magnoliopsida > Poales > Poaceae > Saccharum > Saccharum hybrid cultivar. The sequence continues at coordinate 9,882,938 of JAQSUU010000198.1, forward strand.
CTGGCGTCCGCGCGAGGCCGTGCACCCACGCCCGCCTCGCACGCGCCGCCAGCCGCCAGGCCTCCAGATCCAGGGAGGCCGCGGGGTTGAGCCGGAGCGCCGGCTTCGCGGAGCACGTCAGCAACGTGGAAGGCGAGGAAGAGGAGGAGATGACCTCCATTGCCGCGGCAGGGAAACGGAAGAACGTCTCCGAGGGGGCTCGCCAATGGTGCCCCCGCGCAACGTCGGCGGCGGCACCACCGCCCGTGGACGGCGCCGGCGTGGCCAACAGCAGGAAGCACAGGTCCATCTCGTGGCGGCAGCGGGCTTGCGGCGTGTGCTGTCATTCGGTGGAGAGAGTGTGTGTGCGCGTTGTGCTGCGTGTTCCCGTGAGCCAAGCCAAAGGATGAGAACGACGGAATGATTCCAGAGGAATTCAACTTGCTTTCGTTTCCTACGGAGTTGAATTCCTACGAATTTCCTTTGTTGTTCCAAGAACTACTTATAACAGTTAAAGAGAGCACAACTAGTAGTCCTGGTATATACAGGTGCAAAATAGAAAAGGTTGCACTAGCACGGAAACGAGGTAGTCCACGTTAAACATGTTTCCCGAAAATGCGACACAAACAGGAGGCCGCTGCTCGCTCGCGCCTTTCTGGCGCAATAAATGCGCGCGGCACCGGCACGCTTGGTGACAAATATCCCCTGAGGCCTCGTCTCGTCCGTCTCGCAGCGACCTCACTTTCGGCACGCATGATCCGGAAACGGGACCGCGCGCCATGCATTATTTTAACCCAAAGGTCCACGACAGCAGGCCCGCCACCGCCGCCCGGCGACCACCGCGTGACGATGCAGCCGCCGCCCAGCCCCACCCACCACCGCACCCTCCAAACTCCCCTGATCGCGACGACGCGGACGGACGCGCGCTCGCGGCTGGCGGGCGGGGCCGCGAGGAGGCCCGGCCCCGCGGGTCATCCGGATGGCTCTTGCTCTCAGCCCGCGGGGGCGGGATGGCGACGGCGACGGCGAGGCTCGAGAGGGTGGGGCCGTGGGCTGACTTCCGCGCTCCCGCGTCGGAGTGCGTGATCGATGGCGCGGCGCGGCGGAGAGCGGAGACTTTTCCCCGACGCCAAGCTTTACGCCCACGGGCGCGCGGCGGGCGGACACGTGCACACGGCTGCACCCACCCTGTACGCGCTAATCATGTCGTGGGGTTTAAATTCACAAGCTAGTTTAGAGTGTCATGTCACGTCTCACATGGATAGTAATAATAAAATAAATTACTTAAGTCCTCAGTAATCTACGAAATAAATTTATCAAATCTAATTAATCTATCATTAATATATATTTACGGTAACACCACATTGTTAAAACATGGTTTAAATCATAATTTGTATAATTAATTATTTTAAATCTATATTTAATACTACATGTTTCAAAATCCCGCCGTGCCAATTGGCAAGTGTACTGTTGTACGTAGTTTCAAAGGCTGTGCTGATGGCGATGTCTACCGAGCACCACCCGTGAAAAAGGCATCTACTACTACTAGAGTAGTAGCACTCCGTCAAGTGTTTGATGGATCGCTAGATATTGCGCGAACTATCCGGATTCCAGAAAGTTCCATGCCGATGGCCGAAAGAGCATCTGAATAATCTCATCAGTGCCGAATTCAAATCGCGGAACGTGCGGGTGCATTGCATAGAGCAAACCAGTGGATGCAAAAAAAAATTTAGTGAGCGAAGTCATTAGTCACGCCCATACAAAGTCTATTACCTTTATATGTACGTATAATTGGAAATACAGTCTCTAGAAGTCATGTAACTATTCTGTTTCAGATATGACTAACACTACATGATCGTTAGATGAATTTATTTAAAAGAAATTAAACCTTTGTCTATTTTGATTAACATCTAACAATTACAAAATACTCCCTTCGTCCACAAAACAATGCAATTCTCGCTTTTCGAGAAGTCAAGAGTTAAAACTTTGACTAAATTTCTATAAAAATGTACCAACATTCATAATACAAAAATAAGTATTATTAGATTGATTATGGAATATATTTTCATAATAAATTTATTTAGACACATAAATGTTAATACTGTTTACTATAAACTTAGTCAAACTTGTGTCAGTTTGACTGACACAGAACCATAATTGCATTCTTTTCTGAATGGAGAGAGTATAACTATTTGTCCTTGCTTCATGACGGAGACTATATAATTTAGAGTACATGGTACCTCCTAGTCCCACAGACACATATATAGCCCATAAAAAAGGCCTCTCGAATATGTCAACCCAGCACCTCTAACAGCCTGTTCGTTTCGCTGGTTTATCATGGCTGAAAGTATTGTTCGCTGCTTTGCTGTGAGAGAAAAACACTGTTAGATGGCTGCTGATTCCGCTGAATAGTTCAAACGAACAAGGTGTAAATTAGAATACGCAGAGAGAGATAGACACACACGATTTTTTTTAAAAAAAAACAGCTAATGCTTCACTTGCCGCCAAAAACCTAACTCCGGCGGACCTATAACACCACTCCAGAGCACCGGTAAACACAGCAATCACAGACGGGAAGTTGTTAGCCAAACAATTTGCTCTCTCTCCATCACAGTAGGAGCTCGGGTCGACATACAAACATAGTTTAATCGTGGCATCCTGATCCAACACTCCGGATTACGCGATGCGTAATCATGAACGTACCAGTGCTAGTGATAAGCCAGGCTCGCTCGCAGCCACAATTCATAAATATAGTGCAAACACGACTACGAACACGCAATGATTATATGCGCTAAGTGCGCCGCTTTGCATTGTTAGCACCTAACCTAATACATTATACATCACGGCATACACAACGACCTTATCTGCAAGCAGCTAGCAGGCGCCGCAGGTGCCTCTCGCAGTCACAGCCTCCTCGTTAATTTATCCCAGCTGATCTCACTGACAGGGAGACGAGCAGGAACGAGTAATAGGATATTTTTGGCATCGCATCCGGAGAGGTCGCTGGTGGCGCGATCCGGCGCCGGGGCGAACGGATTAGCATGGGCCGGACCGGAGGAGGCGTATTTGTTTATATTATATATAAATAGTGCAGAGGTGCCCTGATCTGACGAAGCGATCACCTTTTTGAGTGTGTTTTTATTCAAGTCAACCGTAGTGCTCGGGGTGGCAGAGATGGCGTCACCATGCTTGCAAGGAACTGCTCGATCGATCTCTATCGCAATTCGCAAGCAAAACCAACAAAAGATCTCGCAAAACAGCTGCTCGCATATGTCAAGCATGCGTGCGCGCTCGTAGATATTTAGCGTGTCAGTTGACTGCAACATGAGGCTGCAGAGACTACTGATAATAGTCTTCGTTTAGTTTAATTTGCTACAAAAAGTGCGTTGATTGGGTTGTGACCTTGTGTACATCTCCTAGGACATCCAATTAGTTTGAATTTTTTTTTAGAATACTAAACCTGTAGGGATTGCAGTGGACGCCATCCATCGTTTGCATGAGCTCGTGGCGTTGCAAAATGCAAATGTTCTTAAGAGTAATGAATTCCATTGCAATTACAATGGCAAGGAAATTATGAGCATATATATAGCGAATTGTAAGGAACTGTCTCGATTAACGTAGAGAGAGCGAATAATAAGAGGAATGTTCTTTAACGTAGTATAGTGCCAAACGGGCAACGGACGGGAAATGACAATGTCACCACTCGTTAGTTAGTCGTCAGACTCAGGTGTGCTGACAGGGCGAGCGAGAAATATCTGCCAACAAATCTCCAGAAATGGACAAAAAATGGTCTCGAACAGTACAATGTTGAATGACACCTGACCTAACCACACTAGCAAAGTAGCAATACGCATTTCCAGTATTATTAGACTGACTCCAACAGACGAGGCATACCGTGACCCAAACCCAAAATGGGTTGTTCACAGCGTTTGGGTCTGCACAAAACAGCCTCCAACGGGCTATGCAAACGAGTGACCCTTTTTGGGTGGGAGCCGACGCGAGAGGCAAATTTGCGTCCTCCCTCCGTCCTTCTGCGTCTCCACGCAGGCGGGCCCCACCACCACGAGGGAGGAGACTTGATCTCGCGCGTCGGTGCCGCTCAGCCACCACCGCAGGGCCATGCCGCATCTCGCGCGCCGGCGCCGCTCTGCCACCACCACAGGGCGCATCGGCGGGGGGAGGAGAGGGTAGCCCGATCTCGCGCGCGGCGGCTCTCACCACCGGTGGCGCTCGCGAGGCGGCGGAAGGGGCCACGCCACCCGTTCCGCTCCACCTCGAAGGGCGCGTGCTGCCGGCGGGGCGCGGCCAGCCGGACCGCGGCGGGGAGCCGGCGCGGCGAGGGTCCGCGGCGGATTGGGAGGGAGGGGAGAGGGAGGAAGGGAGGGCAGGGACGGTGCCGACGCCGGCCGGACTTGCGAGGGGCATGAGGGAAGGGAGAGAGAGGGAGAGGGAGAGGGACCGATGCGTCTCGGTCTGTTGGAGAGCGGAGGATTTGGGTGTGTGACCCAAACGAACTGGGAGACCCAAATCTATAAATGGGTCTTGGATTTGGGTGGTGACTGTTGGAGTCAGTCTTAGGTGGGGATGCAGCAGAACCGAAAAGAACGTTAGACATTTTGCACGGTACTGCAAATTTTTATTTGGTCGTGTTACGCATCTTCATATTTAGTCTTAGCTGCTACGTAGTGGCAAACAGCTTAATAAGACTCGGTGATCGTCTTTGATTATCACGGAGGGTCACAGGCATTTTGCGTGAAGCAGTATATAGTATATAGTATATAGTACTGTATCTGTCTTGCTTTTCTCCGTTTACTTGAGGTAGGAGTACACAACACCGGAACGTGTCACGTACTCACGTGTGTGCTGCACGGCTGGTGCCTAGTTCAGGATTTAGGGCAGGAGGCATCACAGGAAGTCAGGAACAAGAACAGGAAGGAGCCATTCAGTTCAGGATTGGTGCGTCTGGGCCTCTCTGGGCCATGTAAAATCTGCACATTCTTGGAGGGCTTCACTTGTACTGTAGGCGGCATAAAAACCTGACGGCCCAGGGAAAGCTTCCTACGGCCCGCTTGACTTCAAGGCCTTGTCCAACAATGGTGACCTATCCTATATTCCTATATATGAATTAAAGTATACGTTTCATTCAGACCTACAGTACTTTCTCTATATTTTGGTTATACTGTCACTAAAAAATTATGCTACTGCTTCCGCATCTCCACGCAGAGACTAGTTTTGGAGTCATGTTACCGATAGTTTAGATCTTGTGATCACAGCTGCAAACAGTTCCATCTCTATTTGCTGCAATACATCGAGATCGAAATTCATTTTGATTTTTTGAGAAGAGAGATAAAAACAGACGGGTACAGTAGCGCGGCTAGACATCATGCATGTTGGCCACTTAAATTAGCCAGGTAGAGATGGGTGACTCAAGACTCATACAAGAATACACGCAAATGTGAATAGAGGAACGGGAAACCCACACGAACGAACAGGCGATCCAAATCCAAAACGTGAATATAAAAAGTTTACATCAAATCGGCCAAAATTTCTGAGGATTTATATTTGGCCTTGGGCCGAAACTAAACCACCTGCAGCTCCGTCACTGGATGCGTACGTGGTGCGACACTAGCACACCAACCAGCTGGTTTTGGCGCACCACTCACTCTCCACGGATCGGAGGTGTCCGGCGCACCGAAAGGGCCAGATCTGGGACGTACTACTACCGCGGCATGGCGCGAGCCGCGAGGCATTTTGTGCCATGGCGATGGGCGCGTCTCACGGTCAGGGTTTTTTTACCGACCGGTTTGCGGTAACTGTCGGGGTCCGGTAGCGGTAAACCGGCCCGGTTTACCGGTAACCGGCCGAATTCAAATTCAAATTCAAACACTCTTTCAGTTCGGTTCGGGTCCGGTTTACCGGCCGGTTTGGAGCGGTAACCGGCCGGTTTGACCGGTTTACCGCTCCAAACCGTGTAGTTTTTTTTTCATGAATAAAAAGAAATTTTGGTACTTTCTTTGCACAAATTAATGTAAAAAAACCACACAATGTGGTAAAAAATAACATAAGTCACTAAAGCAACAATATATAGTCGCATACAAATACATATTCGCTTAAATATATAGTCACTAAAGCAACAATAAAATGTATCCTAAATCCTACCACAAATCCTCCACAATATATACCTAAAATATACCTAAAATCTATACCTAACATACACAAAGTCACAATATATACACAAAGTCACACAATATATACCTAAAATATACATCCTACCACAAATCCTACCTCTAATCCTAAATCCTAAAAAACATCCTAAAATAAATCCTACCTAAAACCTAACCAAAAACCTATCCTAAATCCTAACACAAATTCTACCTAAATCCTAATACTACTCTAAATAAAAAAAACAAAAAAACTTACCTGGGCGGTTAGCCGCGGATCCGGTCGGTAAACCGCGCTAACCGAGCGGTTAGCCGCTGGATCCGGCCGGTTAACCGAACGCGCGGCGGTCGCTCGGTAAGCCGCCCAGACCGGGCGGTAAACCGAGGCTTAGGGGCGGTTAGCCGGTGGCGGCGGCCGGTCGGCGCGAGCGGGGGGCGGACGAGAGAGGAAACGAGGCTCGGCGCGTTGACCCCCCCCCCCCCCCCCCCCCCCCCCCCCCCCCGCGAGCTCCCGGCTCGTTTTGTGCCCGTGGCGGCCTAATGGGCCTCATGGGTCTTAACGGGCCGGGATCGGTTTTTTTTCTTTTTTTTCAAACTTCTATTCGTATAAATAAATACTAAACGAACTCCAATTTGAAAAAATTTTACACCATTGGCTTCTATAAATCATGAACTATTTTTAGAAATTTTTTCAGCATTTTTTTTAAAAATTTTAAATTTGAATTTGGGGAATACCTAACCGGACCGGACCGGAACCGGTCCGGCCCGGTTAGGGCGGTAACCGCGGTTTACCGCGGTAAACCGATCGGTTTATTTAACCCTGCTCACGGTCCCCTCCGCTGCTCCGTCCCCTTGGTCGGTCCACCGGCGGCAGGGCCGGGGCCAAGCATGCAATGCCACGCCGCGGGCGCACGTACGTACAGCTGCCTCGTTTCGTTCGGTCGCGCGCATGCATCCCACCACTTTTTTTTTTATTTGAAACCTACTCCCTCCGTCCCTAAATGTCTGTCGCTTTACGTTTCCCGAGAAACAACTTTAATTAAATATATATTAAAAAATATTAATATTTATGGTATATAATTAATATCATTGGAAAGGTCTTTAAATCTAGTTTTTTTAATAAATTTATTTAGAGATACAAATGTTGCACGCATTTTATACAAATCGAGTCAAACTTGCGGACACAAAAACCTGAAACGACGTACAATTAGGGACAGAGGGAGTATGCATCCCACCACTGGCGGCACGTACCCTTGCGTTGCGCCCTCGAAAGCCGAGATCGCCCGATCTAGATGCACAATAATTATACAGCCGGGCCGCATGGATTCCGGCCGGCCGGCGGCGGCGCATCACGGGCTGGTTCCCTGGTGATTAACGCTTCGACGGCCTGCGGCTGAGACATTCCAGCAAAGTCAACTATTCACAATTACTACTACCGGCCGTCCGGTCGTTCTTTAACGTCACTGTTTGTCAAAAAGGAAGAGATATAGGGCGGCAGCCGGCAGAGGAGCGGGGTCCGGAGTCCGGACCAACCAAAGCCTAGACACATTGGGGGTGGCGCATGCATGTGACGGCCTCCTGACACCTGCAACGGAAAGATCCGTCTGTCCCTCCCCCAGCCCTCTCGTCCTTTTTTGCCCGACGCTCCCAGCCAGATGCGTCCGATGTTTCCCACGGTCTCCCCGCGCCGTGCCCTTTTCCACCAGGTGCCTGCCTGATCCACCACCTCTTTTCTTTCGTGCCATTCGCATGTGCCTGCCACCTCCCCAGATCTACGCATGCATCGCGGTTAAAACAACCCGCTACCGCGTCGGCATCCATCCCTGATTCCGTGCCCACAGCCGGAGATGTGGTGGATCCTGCCACTATATTCCTGCAAGTGGCGCATATGCAGAGAGAGCTAGCTCGTTGGCAGCCAGGCGGCGGCGGCGGCTGCTGCTGCTGCTGGGGTCAACTGGTACGGGCCAGCTGGGTTACTGAATCGCGGAATTATTAGCGATCCGTGATGAGGCGGACGGAGTACGTCGTCCAACGTTTGATGGCCGGAGCACTGTGCAATGATCATGTGCCGTGTGTCTGGGCGTGTCCGGTGTGTGCTGCTGCCATGTATGATGCACGACGCGTGCCGCTTTTCGTCGCACCCACCTGCCTGCTTCCATCCTGCTTTTGCATGTACTACCTCGATCGAGCACCTGTTCGTTTTGTTGGTTTATTGTGCTAAAAGTACTGTTCGCTAGTTTGTTGTAAGAGAAAAACACTGCTGGATGGCTACTGATTCCGCTGATAAGTCCAAACGAACAGGGTGCTGGGCACCGACTGAACTGTGTACCTGCCTTAAGTTCCGGCCGATCGCGTTTCTGTGGTCACGCGATGCGACATGGAGTTTTCAAAAAGTCGTTGGATCTCAAGTGGGCGTGGCAGGTCGCAGATCAGGCCACAGTTTTCTTATATTCGGTTATAAAATCTCGTACATATGGCTGGTTCTGGTATTTTTTTTTTAGAAAAAAGAAAAGGACGAAGAAAAGGAGTGGCGAAGGCATTGATGTAACCGTGCTTTTTATTTCCACTACTATTACGGACGGATGATGGTACAGCAGCAGAGCTTGACGAGATGCAGAAGAAAAGGAAAGAGCAGATCGGTTCATTGGCGAGGACAACAACCAGCTCGAAGTGACACAGTACATAGCAGATAGTAACGTCGCGGTGGAGCCTAGCGAGCTCGTCCGGCTGGATTTTTCAAGACTGGAATGAGAGCGGGGATTGGGTTTTGTGTGTGGTCGGGATCATATCCTCCCGTAGTCCCATCCCACTGCATCACCACTAGTCATCACCGTGCATACAGATAACACATTCCTCCGTTGGCTGTTTGGTTCGGGAAACTGACTCACTCGATCTACATGAGAGACGGTGCACCATGAATTAATTTTTTAGATTGAATAATTTTGTTTCTCATACTATTACTATTGTATTAGCTTGTGAAGAATGTGACGGTAATGCATCGAATTATTTCATTTTTCACATAATTACAAACAAAAAAAAAGGTAAGACAACATACTACTTCATTCTTCAAATTAAACAAACCAAATACGATATCCTCTCACGAATCAAGGAACGGTAATGTTGTTTATAGGTCGTCTGTCCATCCGGACGGGCCCTGTGTAAGTTGCCCGCTCGCTTTGCGCCGCCCCCGCCCGCGTCGCCTGCTCACTCAGCACGCTGCACGCTTCTCCTCCCGGACAGACCCCGTGGCCGCGCCGTTCCCGTGCGCACCGCCCACGCCGGGTGCCCTTGCCCGGACTCGCGCTCCCCGTCGCGGCCACACTCCATGCGCATGCCCCTGCCCCTGCTGAGGTCTGTGCCGTTGACGAGCTCCACACAAGCGACCTCCGTGCCACTCCGCGGCATCGAGCTCCGTGTCGACGAGCCTCCATTCGTCCAAGCAGCAAGCATATGCTACGCTGAGAGCACATGTTGCAATAGTATGTTTCAAGTATTTCAGATATTTCAAAAATACGTTGCAAAAGTAGATTGTGATGTTGCACATGTTGTAATGGCCATACACATATGTTTTAAGTGTGTGTTCCAAATGTTATCTATTTCAGACGAATATTGCAAGTGTTTTATCTGGATGTTGCATATGCAGGCACGTTACAATCATATGTTTCAAGTGATTTTAGGTGTTTCACACGTATGTTTGTGAGTGTTTTCATCTGAATGTTGCATACGTTAGGCGTTTTCACAAGTATTTCAGAACCTTGTTTCAAGTGTATCATTTGTCTTCTTTTGTATGTTGCAACTGTTACATGTGGATGTTTCAAAAATATATCGGTGTTGCACGTGGGGTGCGTGTGGAAAGCGGCCGGTGGCGCGGACGACGTTCGGGGCGGCATGAGCGGCCTCTGGGACGGCGCGGGCCCAATGCTAGTGCGCTTCCTCACAAGCCCAGTGTGCTATACGCTCGTTTGCTCTCTCTGCGTGGCAGCATCCTAACGGACGTTCGGACGCTAGAAAGTCCGATCAAGGAACCAACTTTCTCCCTCGTATTGACCGGCTAGGCTTTCTTCACATGACCAATTATACGTCTACTCCCTCTATCTATGAAAACATACAACTATGGGTTACGTACTAGAAAAAGTAATTCATTTTTTATCAAGTTTCTAGTGAATAATATCCATATTTATGGCTACAAATCAATTTATTATAAAAATATATTTCATAATTAATCTGACGATATTTATTTGATATCATAAATACTGATATTTTTTATCTATAATTAGTCAAACTTATAAGATACTAAAACATGACATTATGATAAAATTGCATGTTTTTCTCGACAGAGGGAGTACCACGGAGCAAAGAACAGTTTCAGAAAACAAATGCATGCGGCCTGGCGGGGGAAAAAACCGTGTTGTTCCTGCTGAGTGCACTGACCATGGACATCACGCTGCAGGCCTTTTGGTGTTCTTTTGTTCACTGCTGAGCCGCCTGCAGCAGCCACACCAGCACAGAATCAGCGGGTACAGGGTTTTTTTTTTCCCGTCACATCGTTACCGGTTGGCCGTTACCATCACCTTGTACTGATCCGTCCGGCTGATCCTGACGGCACGCGGTGGAGCGAGAGCCGTTTGTGCACGCTGCATGTTCCACACCAAATGAGCAGCAACATGAATAGGCCTTATTACTAATCAGCTGAAAACAGCAAAGGCACGTACGGCTCATATGCATGCTTCACAGTCGGCCTCCCGTGCTCACTGTACGTATGTAGCTCGTGATAGCTCCACCATTAAACAGAAGCCGTACGTCGGCCGATCGATCGAGCTGGAGGGAAGGGGCTGAGTAGTACGTACCTACGTGTAACCCTCGCCAACAAAGCTCACATGAGACATATTAATACTACGTAGCTGAGAACGAATGATCGGTCGCTGATTCGCTCGATCGACGCCCGAGCCAGCAGCGGCAACCCCCGCCGATCGATCGAGATCTCTGGCTGGCTGGTAGATGAGTGTATTGAGTCATGCATGTTCTCTCTTTACTGGTCCGCCGGCCCAATGCAAATTCTACGTGTTGTGCATATGTGCGTACGTGCCAGACCCAGGGGCGAAGCTGCTTTGATAGCAGGGGGTGCAAATGCACCCCCAAACAATGTAAAAACAGTGATTTTATCTATTTTTTCACCATATATGCACCCCTACATAAGATAATAGCATCCCCTCTAATTTGCTCTAGCTTCGCCACTGGCCAGACCTAGCCTGACCTCTTTCGTGATCACTGGTTTTGAAGGACGTGGCATGCAATGACGAATCTAGAAATTCATAGAAGAGAAGGCTCAACGCATCTTCAACCTCTAAATTCCCTCCTCCATCTGTTTCATGCCTATAAAAATTAAGAGGAACTTAAGGAGGGGCTTTATTGTCGCGGCAGCGGTAGGGGGGCTTGAGCCCCGCCCCACCGCTGGATCCGCCGCTGGTGGCATGTGACTCTCCATAGCCGGGGGACCGGCCGGGGTTATAACCCCTGCAAGCTGCGTACGAGCACCTACACGGCGGTGGGCGGTGGCGCCGGGAGAAACACTCGTACAACGACGTACGGGGGGTACGGGCGTACGGGTGGTTCAAATGCAAGCGTTTGTAGCTGCTAGCTGGCGTGCTTCACTGCTTTGGAACACTAGCTAGGTACGGAGACCGACCCGAGAGGCCGAGACGAGGCGTGAACGCACGTCGCAGTGCTTGCTAACCAGATCGGGAGCGCGGCATGGTGGTTACAACTCAGATCGGAGTCGAAAGAAGGTCTCATTTATCTGCGTCGTCATCGAACCATGATGGCTTGATGGCCGTACGGCGTACGCCGTGGTCCTCCGCCGAGGTGTGCGTACTCCTATATGCTTAGCTGCGCGCGCGCGGCCCCGGGTTCACAGGCTGCTGACACCACGGATTCCTGGGCAGGGCCGAATTGGCCGATCCATCAGAATCAGACCACGGCATGCACACGTACACCACCATCTGCGGCGCACAATGTCGTGCATGTGCCCTCCTGGCCTCCTCCTCCTTTTAATTTGGAAACGAACAACGTGCCCTCCCTCCTGGTTGTATATCAAAGAGGTGCAATGCGCATACATGTACAGTGATAGAAATTCAGTCTCCCCGGCCGGCAGATTCAGACAACGCTCGTTTTCGTCCTTGTATTGCGTTAATTAGCACTAATCTAGTACTAGGATTCAACATTATCCTACATGCATGTGTGCAGTGTGATGCTTTTTTTTTTTGCGTCTGTGATTGCGATTCACATGCACTGGTAACAAAAGCAGATACGGCACACTTTGCTCCTGGTGCTGATGACGTACTTGCTGAGCACAGCTTGGGTTGGGGCCGCTTTAGGCCTCGTTTAGATACCAGATTTCACTTTAAATTTCATTATGCAAAAAGAAGATTCCTCGTCACATCAAAATGCCGGTACATGCATAGAGTACTAAATATAGATGAAATAAAAAAAATAATTGCACAGTTTTGGTGTACTTTACGAGACGAACATTTTGACTCTAATTAATTAATATTTGGACAAAAATTTACAAATACAAATGAAATGCTACAGTACAGAATCTTACACCTTGCAAATTCGGCGGCTCCCAATTGAGCCGAACTAAACACGGCCTTATTTTATAAACTACGCGGAAGGGATCACCACGCCGGGACTGGCGAAGCAAAAGGAGGCATGGGGCCTGGGGCAGCTCTGCTCGATTGATAGCAACGGTTACAGAAAAGACGGACGGACTTGATGCTGCGCGTCTTTGTCGATGCAGATACGCACTGTACCCTCCCGGATCTTTGCACTGGCCATGCTCCAGGAGCGGATCCAGCCTAAGACTGTCCGCAGTGGCATACTCTAAATGATACTCTAAAGTTTTAGAGTATGAATATAGAGTAAAAACTGCTGCACTATACTCTATCCTTTCTCTACTACAGTGTTTACTCTATAGTGCGCAGTGGCGGGCCCTATTAGCTAAACCAAGGAAAAAAATGCTATAACTCACAAACCAAAAATCCAAATTAAATTTCGATTGCACCATTAAATTCGTCTCAATAAATCCTTCAAAACTAGATCACTCATAGATATATTTAGATAAAGTGACAAGTGGGTTCCACAGTAGATAGAGTGGATAGATGATGATATAGAGGATGGATGGGTGCGGAAGAATTGAGTATAGAGAAGAAAATCTTGCTGACTAGGACATATAGAGGACCATGAGTGCGGATAGCCTAACATGCCATTGATGTCACCTCTACTACGCTATAGATAACTTCACATATGATCATCAATTTGCAATGGAAATCAAAGAAAATCAACAGGGCTGGCTCCGCCCCTGCCATGCTCCATGCACTTCTTTCCAGTACTCGATGATGCATTGCACGTCTCAATGAGACGCGAAACGGCCAAAAACCGGGCCATATAACACGATGATGACGCGGTCTGCAGCAGCAGTTGTCATTTGTCATGCACGGTAGTACGTAGTATGGTACCGTCAGCGCAGGACATTTCACCCCTATCGCCTATCGGTCGGTTGCCACTCACGTACGGGGTACGGCGTCGGCGTATGGGTACGGGATCCACCACTGCTCGCGGTCTCTTGGGCTGGCAGCTGGCAGAGCTCACGTCATCGCCCGTGGCCCGTGGCCGGTGGTCCATATGCCATGCATCCGGACCGGACCCTCCGATCCATAAACCATCCGCCGATCAATCGCCTAGCTACTATTGGGATCGATCGATAATCCCCGGCCGGGCTTTCTACAGCCAAAACTTTAGGCGTCGTCCCGTCCCCCGTGACATGCACATCGATCGACCTGCCGGTGCCGGCTGATGCTCTGCTTACAGCTCAACCTACCTTAGGCGCAAAACGTTCGCGGATCGACACCGCACCCGCGCAGTCCGCGGTGAGGGGGGTGTGCAGTACACGCTGCGCAGCCGTGGTCTATCCAGTGTGGGCGCAGGCACGCACGACGTCAGTGGCGACCGGGGTGCTGACGCCGCGGCGCCGACCGGATCGCGCGGCGCGTGTGTTGCCCGCGTGTCCGCGCGCTGTGTCGTCGCGCGAGGCCGCATGCATATGGGCGCCCCTGGGTCTGGAGACGGCGTCGGCGTCGGCGCCGTTGCGGAGCGGAGGGGAGGGGAGGGGACATGCTGCTTGATGTGATGATGGATGGATGGGTTCCCCCGATCGATCCAAGGGGTTTTCTCCCTGCTGCTGTGGTCCTGTGTGTCTGTCGTGCATGTGGCCTGTGGGCGTACATGTGATGCGGTGTTCGTCTTTACGTGCCTCGGTGGAGCACGGATAGCATCTCCCTCTGTTTTTGCTTGCTTCCTTTCCTGTTGATCTAGATCTCAGGGTTTTTCTGGTGTTGGCAATAACGAAGTTACTGCTAGTTGTTACTGCAGGGCAGTATTATTGTACTCCTCGGTGGTGGCCTTATGCAAATTCACTTCTTATAAACGGATTGCTCGGCGAGTCTTTTGCTTTCTGTGTGTACTAGAATGTGCTCGGTCACGCACGTCAAGGGTGTTTGAAATACACTCCTATCTTATCCATAACAACATTTCAGCGGCAGTACCGGTAATAGGTCGTTAATATTCGCCATGTTTTTCAACAGTATTTTTTATGAAAGAATAGTATTTTTTCCTCTAACAACAAATCAGCATCAGAAGCCAAATTTTAGTGAAACAAACGAGGCTTTATGGCTCTCCTTCGTGCACTCATATCTTTTTCACAAGCCCAACTGATGATAACATTGCATACCCCTCGTGTTGCCACTCGTCGAGTGAGTCCCATTTGGTTTGGCGTACTACTAATAAAGGTGATTAACGACAGTGACATTCCTGAGGTGATTGATTTAATCCAGTCAAAACCACTACTAATTGAAGAATTGTGCATTCACCTTCTACTAATAGCCGGAATACGCTAACTCACCTTATATATATATATCCTCGCTTCTAGCTACCTTTACAATGCTAACTCAACTAATCCACTAATTTAAGCGAGCCAGTTGTTTTTATTCTTTCAGGAAAAAAACAGTTAAGTTAGGTGCCAACCTTTTTTCGTTAATGTTATGGTGCTGAACTAAACATTACTCTTTACATTATAAATTGTAAGACGTTTTAACTTTTCTAGATGCATTGCTTTTTGTCGGGGTACCACTATTGGGGTACCCATAAGACAGGGGTTAAAAGACATCAGCCTCGGCCCCGTCTAAAACGATTGTGAGCGTAGTTGTGGCCCGATCTGGCCCAACCAAGAAGGTTTTTCGGCTCACCCTATCCCTCGGGCGCGGGTCCCGGCTCGCCCGACCTCTCGAGTGAAGGCTCCGCCTCGCCGACCCCTCAGGTGAGGGCTCCGCCTCGCCCCACCTCTCGGGCACAGGCTCCGCCTCACCCGATCCCTGCGAATACGCCAGACCTCAGGCGAGGACGTGGGCTCCCGTGTCGGGCCCACGCCGTACTTCAACCACTTCGAGCGTGGCCGCGCACGATACTGACGTCAGAAGGGAAGGGTAGCCACGTCTCGACATGATCAGCAGCCACGACAGCCCATCCACGTCTCCAACAGTGCTGAGTGGACAGGCACCGTGACGCCTAATCCACGTACGATGAACCTAGTGACCACGCCCTGCGCCATGACCGAGCAGCGACGCCCGCGCGTGGCTATAGCGACGGATAGGGCCGCGACGTGCGGACATCCCCGTCGTCGTCTACAGGGCCACGTGGGGCCACCTGCAGGGGAAGGAGGGCGGCGCAGCTCCAGGACTCATTTCCTTCTCTTTTGTTTTTTCTTTCTTCTTTTCCTTTTTCTCTATCATTTCTCATGTATTTCAGGGCATTCCCTTGGCCTATAAAAGGCAAGGCCTGGCACCTTTCGGAGGGGGGACGAAAACAACACACACGCCCTCAACCCACAGAGACTTAGGAGTTCATCCCTCTCTCTCGACCGTTTGTAACTAATACTGCAAACTCAAGTGCAAGTAACACGGACAGCTCACTATCGGACGTAGGGATATTTCGTCCGAACCAGTAAACATTATCGTGTTCTCTTTGCACACCATCTGAGCCTAGACGCGCAATTCACAAAATTCACTGGCCTGTGGTTTCGAAACACCGACACTTTTACTTTTTATCTGGACATATTGTTTATCTAAGTGCATAGAAAAACTGTATATCAAAAGCAAAATGTCTTGGTTTCAAATGGAGTCATACTATTGTATTTTTCTTTTTTCTTATATATGTATAAAAGCCCGCTTCTCCAACAATCGCCCAAACTGCCATGTCGCCTTACACAGAAGCCCGCAGTTACGCGGCACCAATCGAAACGCCGCGCCGTGGCACCCCCGAAAGGCCCAAACGGCACGACCGCATGAGCCGGTCGGTAACCGGTTAACCTTTGCCCCGCCGTCACGCGGAAATGGAAGTTACTGTACTCCGGTGCTACCCACTGACACCGTGGTCCCACGAACACCCGATTTCATCCCCGTTACCTTCCCCAGTTATTATTAGGAGTTATTAGGACAGCGAGCAGTAATAACAGCGCCGGCAAGGCCCGCCACCATTAGCCGGGCGGACAAGAAGCAAGCAATTACCGCGACAACCGACGACGGCGACGCGAGCAGCCGAGCACCAACCACCCTTAAGTAAGAAGACGCGGGGGGCGGCGCTGCGCTGGGCGGGCGGTGAGATCAGAGGAAGAAGCAACGGGGTTGCTCGCGGTTAGGCTGTCGTCGCGCGCGGGCGCTGCTGGCTGGGGCGTGGGCGACTGGGCGTGGCGGATCTCATCTAACGCCGCCACTTGCTGCTACGACTTCCTCACCACCCCTCGCCTCCTCCTTCCCCCACACCTCTGACCTCCCTCCCACCTCCGTCTCATCATCATCTTTGTCCCTCTCGCGCAATTCGCCGAACACGCCGCGCGCGCCTCGCGTCCCCGCGACGGCCGCCTCCACGGCCAATGCTGGCGGCGCGATGAGCGTGGAGGAGGAGGTGGAGCGCGGGGAGGAAGAGGAGGAGGAGGAGGAGCTGTTCTACGAGTCGCTCGACCGCATCCTCTCCTCCTCGGGCTCCTCCACCTCTGCCTCGGACGACGACGACGGCGCCGACCGCCCGCGCCGCCGCCGCGGCTGCGATGCGCCGGCCGCGGCCGCGGCAGCGGCGCTCGACCTGTGGACCTCCCAGCCGGCGCCCGTCCAGGAGCGGCGCCGGCGGCTGCTCCAGCTGATGGGGCTCGCCGGGGATCCTTCCGTCGCCGGATTTGAGACGGGCCGGTCCGCCTCCGAAGACGCCGCGGGCCCGCCCCCGGCCTCCCCCGTCTCGCGGTCCAGATCAGGCGGGGCCGCCCTGGGCTCCGCCGGGAAGCCGCCACTCGGGGGCGGCCGTCTGCGGTCCTCCTTGTCCGACGGCTCCGATGCTGCCGACGAGGACCCCAGGTGCTTGATCAGGAACCTTGACGACGGCAGCGAGTACGTGGTGAGGGAAGAATTCGGTCTCCGCGAGGTCGGCACGGGGCGCCACCTTACCGTTGAGGAGTTGGCCCGCTCACCTATTGTTCAGGAGCTTATGCGCCGCCAAGCTTTCAGTACTCCCAACTCCAACTGCACCTCAAATTCCCAAAGTGGCGCCTCCACGCCGATCGAGAGATCGAGCTCAGGTTCCAGCAACGGTGGGGCGCGCTACAAGCGGCGTAGCAGCTGGCTCCGCAGCATCCGCTGCGCAGCTGGCTCCTTAGTCACCCACTCCCGTGACCGTCGCAGCAGCGACGAGAAGGACACTTCTTCAGAGAAAGGCGGCCACCACTCCAGCTCCACGACGGATGACAGCCAGGATAGTGTTCCACGCCATGGCCCCACCCGTGTCAAGGTGCGGCAGTACGGCAAGTCATATAAGGAGCTCAGTGGCCTTTTTATGACACAGCAGATACAGGCACACAATGGTTCCATCTGGAGCATCAAATTTAGTCCTGATGGCCGTTACCTTGCGAGTGCCGGGGAGGATTGCATAATTCATGTTTGGGAGGTGTTGGAGTTCGAGAGGGCAGGGAAGGAGAGGGAGGTGGAGGAGAACGGGGTGTGCAATCCTCTTGTTGCTATGGTGTGCAATGAGTCATCAGAGAAGGTGGTGGTATCAGCTGCTCCAAGTGGGAGCCATTGGGAGAAGAAGCTGCGATCAAAGGTACTGCACAGTGGGGGATCGGTGAGCTCAGACAGGTTGATGGTGCCTGACTATGTGTTTGCACTGTCCGAGAAGCCTGTGATAACCTTTGCAGGGCATTCAGAGGATGTGCTTGATCTCAGCTGGTCCAAATCTCAGGTAATGTACACACATTTCTAGTTTCTCTTCAATTCTAATGTGTAAATATTAATTTTCAGTGTAAGTGCAAAGTTCAGGCTATAATAGAATGTGGAATACCGAAAAGTAGGATATCAGTTGCAGAAATTAGATCTGAACATAATTCGTGTTATTAAGAACACAAACACTATGTAATAACAATCGTCATATTAGAAACATTGTGATCATGCATCAGCTAAACTTATTTATTTTTGGGTTTGGGCGACATACCTTGGCATCCAGATCTGGCATAGTGCAACTGGTGCACTGTCTGGAAAGGAAAACTTAACCAGCTGCCATTTTATGCTTTTTCGTTTTTGCGATAGATAAATTGACTTTATTGCTCCCAAGTGCACCCAAGCTTTTACCATGTGCATAAGACCCAGGTGGTCTCTACATGTAACTAAGACATGGTCTCTACATGCTTATACATTGCCATTTTACTATGGTTTTAATTTCCGTCTCAGTGCATCTAGAAAGTTCAGCACGTAAATATTAAGCAGGAATTACACTGCAGGCTCCTAAACTTGCCTGGTTGTCTCAACTAACCCCTCAAACTTTTAGAGCCCCTTGAACTTGCATGGGTCTCACCAAAACCCCTGAACAGAAGCAAAGTTTAGGGGGTTAAATGAGACAACTGTGCAAGTTTAGGAGCTAGGTGTGACAACTGTGCCAGTTGAAGGAGATGAGAAAGTAATTTGCAAGTTTTAGGTCTCTGACTACCGCTACCGCACAAGTTCAGAGACCTACAACACAGTTCTTTCTTAACTTATTGGCATTTGGAGAACCTATTATCTATGATCTGGATGATGTTGTGTGCTGTCAAAATGTAGATATTTGAGTCCTACATTTGAATGTCACCTAATCAGTTTCATGATGCTGAACTGGAATTGAAAGTTTTTCTTTTTTTTTTCCCTGTGTTTTTTAGCCGTAAGGTTCCAATTTTGTTAATCGATATTCATTCTTTCTCTGCATCAGATCAAAGAAGGTATTAAGCTTGTCAAGTGAGTTGTAATTTACTTCCTCTGTTCCAAAATGTACACTGTTTTAGCTTTCACCTAAGCCAAACTTCTCTAATTTTGACCAAGTTCATAGAAAAATGCGCTAACATCTACAGCATCATATTAGTTTCATTAAATCCAACATCAAATATGTCTTTACAATGCTTTTATTTGGCATTGTAGATGTTAATATATTTGTCTATAAACTTGGCCAAAGTTAGAGAAGTTAAATAGAATGAGTTAACTTTGATGTAGTGTAGGTTTGCCTCTGGCAGACCTCTTTTTGAATAGTTTATGGATAGCAAATACTTGACAAAATCATGAATTAACTATTCTATATCTCTAAGATGAAGAGATTTGTCTTGTTTTAAATGGATAAATCTTGGTTTTAAAAGTGCAAATTAACTATTCCATTGGTATTTATTTAGGAATCAGTGCTCATAACTAGTCAAGCTACTCTGTACTCAAATACACTGAAAGCATATGCGGACAGCCAGTCACCATGCACTTTTTTTTTTTTTTTTGCCTAGGCACTTGTCTTGCTCGTCTCTTGGTATACTTGCTGCTGTTGGTAAAGTCATATCCATTTCTACAGCATGTTGAATTTGAAGTATAATTATTATGAATTCATTGTAGCTTCCTGCTAGTTCAGCATCCCTTATATCCATCTTTTAGTTCCTGCAGTATTTGCTTTCATCATCAATGGATAAAACAGTACGGTTGTGGCACATGTCAAGCACTTATTGTTTGAAAACCTTCTCACACACTGACTATGGTATGAACATCAATTCAGAATCACCCCACCCCGTCCCTCTCACTGTCTAAGCACTGCAACAGCATTGTCCATCTAATATAATTCCTTTTTGATTCAGTGACTTGCATCCAGTTCAATCCTGTTGATGATAGATACTTCATTAGCGGTTCCCTGGATGAAAAGGTTCGTATCTGGAGTATTCCAAAGCGTGAAATTGTTGATTGGGTCGATCTTCATGAAATGGTTACTGCTGCCTGCTATACTCCAGATGGAAAGGTTTGAATGTGATCTATTTCATAGTTTCTTAATTTTGGTCAAGAGGGGCTGCTAGTTGTTCATCCTAATACCTTAAGATGTTGTCTCAGGGCGCGCTGATTGGGTCCCACAAGGGCAGTTGCCATCTGTATGATACATCTGGTACATCGGCTTGCATTTTAGTTCTGTTCCCATCAACTCTCATTCAATGACTTATTTCCTGTTCTGTGTCTTGCAAGCCTAACCTTATATTTTGCCTTTCTCCTGGCTAGATGACATGCTTTGCTACAAAACACAGATCGACCTGCAAAACAAGAGAAGAAAATCTAGCCAGAAGAAAATAACAGGATTTCAGGTGCTTATTTTGACTAAACATTGTGTTGTGATGTGAATCATTCTGCACCAGAGTTAAGATATTTTTGGTTTGTTAAACTGAATAATAGCTCCTTAAACAGTTTGTCCCAGGGGATTCTTCAGTGGTCATAATCACATCTGCAGATTCACGGATCAGAGTTCTTGATGGTTTTGAGCTAGTTCATAGGTTTAAAGGTAAAAATTTATTATCAACTATTTTTCACTTAAGTTTATAATTTACACTGGTTCAGAACTTCAGAACATGGTGCAATCATTGTTGACTGTGAATACTGAAGATCAACTGTATCTGCCTTGTTCTTCCTTTCAAGTGCAGTGCTGGAACATGTCAGCTTGCGCTTTTCTGCTATCATTGGCTCTATTGTTCATTTAACATGTTAAAATAGCTCGTCCCTGTTGATAGATCTAACGGCCACATTGTTTGTTTTCCTGTGCATGTCACTCTCTGTCTGTTATTAAGAAAAGGAATCATTGCTCAATTTTCGTCTTCTATTCTGCTGCTTGGTCTCAGTTACATAGTTCTTATGTCTTGCCATATTTCAGGATTCCGAAACACCAGCAGCCAAATCTCAGCTTGTTTAACTGGAAATGGGCGGTATATTATCTCGGCAAGTGAGGATTCCCATGTATATGTCTGGAGGAACAATGATGGTTCGAAACCAAGTAGAAAGAAGGGCATTGTTTCTGTTACAAATACCCATGAACACTTCCACTGCGAGAATGTGACAGTTGCTGTTACCTGGCCTTTTACCAGCACCACAATGACTTCTTTAATGAACCCCAGGAAACAAGAAGAGCTTGATCGTGGGTCTGAGAATGACTATTCACCGCAAGGTCTGCAAACCAAACTTGCTAAGGAACAGGAGATGCCAGATGTTGAGTACCGGAGCACAAATATCACAAGTAACAACTCGAATCATAATGGTGACCGGACATCTCCGACTTGGCCTGAAGAACTTATCACACCATCAAATCAGAGTCTCAGGGCTACCACCTGCCATGCCAACGGGGGAGATCAAGCTCTGAATCGGTCGGCCTGGGGCCTAGTAATTGTCACAGCAGGCCGTGGAGGTCAAATCAGAACATTTCAAAACTTTGGTTTTCCTGTAAGAGTATAGCATGAATCTGAATACGTAAGATAGTCACTGCCATTCAGGAGTGTAGTTTGTGTATAGATAGGAGATAGTGGGTGAGTTTCACACTATTCGGGAATTGGGTTTGATTGTTCCTTGGTGCACCTGCTAGAGATCAGAATCTTCATCTAACATACACTGTCAGTACTGCGAAACTCGGTATGCCAAATTTATTTACCCGAAGGGCCTAAATTGTACATGAAAGAGAGCCCTATAGGGCTACAGAGAGCAACACTATCAGCTGACTGGAGATAATTCATCTGTCAGCTTCAACCCCACCTTTCGCTTTTAGCCTAATTGTCATTTTGGCGATGTTATACGGTGCTGAGTGTTGGCCTACAAAAAGGCGACATGTCCAGCAATTGAGTGTAGCAGAGATGCGTATGTTGCGTTGGTGTTGTGGGCACACAAGGAGGGATAGAGTCCGGAACGACGATATTCGAGATAGGGTTGGGGTGGCACCAATTGAGGAGAAATTGATTCAACATCGGTTGAGATGGTTTGGACATATCCAACGGAGGCCTCCTGAGGCGCCGGTGCGTAGTGGAGTTCTAAAGCGGGCCGATAATGTAAAGAGCGGTAGAGGTCGACCTAAACTAACTTGGGACGAGTCCGTTAAGAGAGATCTTAAGGAGTGGAATATCTCTAAGGATTTAGCTATGGATAGGAGCGCTTGGAGATTGGCGATCAACGTGCCGGAACCGTGACCTCTTTTGTCTCCCTTTATGTCCTTTTTTGTGTCTCTCTGTTTCTCGTCTCTTTTGGGTTTCATCTCTAGTCTACCCCAACTTGCTTGGGACAAAAGGCTATGTTGTTGTTGTCGTCGTCGTCGTCGTCATTTTGGCTTTGTGTGTGTCATGGTATCGGTATCGTGAATATTTTTTTTACCTGTTCAAACAATGCTGGCAAATGCAGTGTTTCCGTGCCAGATAAGTCAATAACGAGCCTTTGGCTTACTTTTTTGTTTCTTTCGAATGAGCCTTTGGCTTACTTCATCTTTTCTGATTGTCAATAATGAGTTTAAGCAAACTCAAAATATGTGCTATGCTTCACTAGTTCGGTGCAAGTTCAGATATGGACTATGCTAGACCAAATTATGAATTATCTCTTCCCTAATATGCTTACTTGTACTCCGAGAAAATAAAGGCTAACGCTAATAAAAGGAACGATAATCATCAGGACGCGACGTGGTCCCACAGTGTCCATGTATTGTATACTCCCGTTAGATACTTTGGTAAAAAAAATATATCCCACTCTGCAGGCTGGCTCTTCTGCCAGATCTAGTCGAATCCCACTCTCCCTAAGTTGAGCAGTCGAAGCATCGCTCAGCGTTGGCGTCTCCGCGCCACTCAATCGAGGTCCAGACCCCCAGCGACTCGCCCGCACCCCACGCTCGTCGGCAAGCCGCTGGAGTTGACCGACGTTTCTCGCGCCGTCACAAGCCTCGACATGTGGTGCGCGTGGATGGTGTCATCCACACGCGTCGACTGCCTCCTGGTCCCACACTCCATGCAGGAGGCCTTCAACCGCCGCCGTAGCCTGGCGTCGATCTCTGCGCTGCTCCTGACGGGCGCCTCGAGGTGGACCCGTGCACGCATCGCCTCCTCAAGAAGCCTGGCCCTAGCCCGGGACCCACGTGCGTTGTTGCGTGCCCCGCCGGCGCTTCCCGTGTGGGACGCCATAGCGTCGGGCCCTGTCATCGCGCCGGCGCCCGTGCCCTGTCTAGGATCCGAGACGCGCCGCTTCGACTAGCAGGGCAGGTGAAGGACTTCATCCAGGCGCTGTTGCTGTACCACCACTCTCCTCCGTGACCGCACCCCAGCCCTCATTCGCCCCTGCCTCCTGCTCAGCTGCCTCGAGGCTCACTTGACAGGGTGGTCGCCGCCCACTGGAATGTCAGCATGATATGTTGTAAGCGTATGTTTCAAGTGTTTCAGTTATTTCAGAGGTACATGTTGCAAGTTTTTCATGTAGATGTTGCAAAACTAGATCGGGATGTTTGCATTGCAATGGCGGTACACTTATATTGCTAATGTCTGTTCTAAATGTTTCATTTGTTTTTTCGATATATATGTTGTAAGTGTGTTTATTTGAATGTTGCATGTGTTTCACACATATGTTGTATGTGTATTTTATCTGGATGTTGTATATATTTTGCAATTGCTTTTCAAGCGTTTTCAGTTATTTTTACAAGTATTTCAGACGTATGATGCAAGTGTTTCAATTATGTTCGAACGTATGTTGCAAATGTTTCATTTGGATGTTTTAAAATTAGATCGGATGTTGCATCTCTCTCGTCTTTTGCTACTGTTGACGGTCACTAACTACTATTATAAACCGTCAACGAAACATGAATAATGATATAAATCAATCTCCAACATAGAATTAGGGGTTAAACTGGCAGAATTCCACAGATTTTGGTGAATCTGTGTTTCTACAAGGGTTACTCAGGAAAAGAGTCAAAGAGGACCCACATGTTGGGCTAAAAAGCATATCCTACGCGGAAACTAAGTTGAGAAGGATATAGAAGATACTAGAAGGCGACCCACCAAAGGGGGGCCCACCTGGCATTGAGCCAGGTTGGCCGACCCCACCCCCAGGTCGCCTGACCTAGGGGCCCACTGAAAGGTCTTGATGGCTAGAGGGGGGGTGAATAGCCTTTTAAAAATTTCTACAAAGACAAGCTAAACAAGTTTATCAATACAACAAATAGCGAGATGCGAGTTTTGCTTAGCCTACGGGATGTTTGCAAGCCACCTATTCAATTCACAATTCTAGTAATGGCACTCAACCGCACAAGTTAAACCGAGAAGGTAACTACAACTACAACTAGCAAGCTACACAAAAGAGTTACTCTAGCAAAGCAAACTAGCTAGCGAAGATCACTAAGAAAGTAATGCGGAGTTGAGTTAGGAGGGTTTCACCGAGGGGCGAAGTATTGAGCCAACCAATATGATCAACAATGAATACCAAAACAACCGAACACCGGGATCAATCGATCACAATAAGAAAGTGATGACACAAAGATTTATCCCGAGGTTCACGTGCTTGCCGGCACGCTAGTCCCCGTTGTGTCCCTCTTCACCACGTGGTTCGGTGGCTAATCGGTCTCACACCAAGCCTCTCAAAAGGCGCCACAAGAACCTACCAAATGGCAAAAGGTTGCAATGACACGAGCAATTTACTAATGTTGCCTTTGGCGCTTCGCCGAGGTAGGCACAAACCCCTCACAATCACCGGAGGTGGCCAAGAACAATCACCAACTCTTGCCAACACCTCCAAGCTGCTCCAAGCCGTCTAGGTGGCGGCAACCACCAAGAGAAACAAGAATCCCGCAGCAAATCAACCACCAAGTGCCAACTAGATGCTATCTCACAATGCAAATGCACTTGGATCACTCAATCTTACTTCGAATATGCAAAGAAGCAAGAGAGATGAGTGGGAGGGGAGTTGTTTAGCTCAAAGTGCTCACAAGTATGTCAAATGTTCAAGAGTCAGAGCCTTGAGCCGGCCAACGAGTATTTATAGACGTACCCCTTCGAATATAGCCGTTAGGAACGAGATCCAGCTGAAATCGCGCTGACCGGACGCGCTGGTCCGACTGACCGGACGCGCCGGTCGAGTAACGGCTAGTTTCGCGAAGCACTGACCGGACGCGCCGGTCGCAACGACCGGACGCGCTGGTCACGACCGGACGCGTCGGTCCCGTGACTGACCAGACGCGCTGGTCAACCCTGAGTCACGCAAAACGAACCAGCGACCGGACGCGCTGAAGAACTGACCGGACGCCACAGTGCCGCGTCCGGTCAGAGTCCAGTAAGCTCCCTGGACGACCGAACGCGTCCGGTCGCCTGTGACCGGACGCGCCTCGCGTCCGATCAAACAACTGAAAACCGCGCAGACACTGGACACTGACCGGACGCGTCCGGTCAAATAGTGACCGCGTCCGGTCCAGCGTCCGGTCACCACTGTGACCTCCGTTCGCTTCCGTTTGATTTCCGTTTGATTTCCGACTTCCGGCGTAGTAGAAAATAGGCATTTCATTTCCCCGAAATCGCCTGAATCCCGCGCTCGCACGCTCGGCGGGAGGGAGAGAGGACCCCAAACCCTCTCTACCGCTTAAACTCCAACGCCATCGCAAATGTGCTAACACCACCA
The DNA here is from genome assembly GCA_038087645.1 of Saccharum hybrid cultivar R570. Taxonomy (NCBI): domain Eukaryota; kingdom Viridiplantae; phylum Streptophyta; class Magnoliopsida; order Poales; family Poaceae; genus Saccharum; species Saccharum hybrid cultivar. Next base: position 9,909,105 of record JAQSUU010000198.1, read on the forward strand.
AGTGATCATGTCATGTGCGAGTGTATTAGCATTTTCACAATCATTTTTTGAGGCGTTATTAGTTCTATCCAAATGCATATGATCATGAAATGCACACCTAGAGGCACTTAGGAGTTCAATAACCGCGTCATTCCCCTCTTTATAGTATGGCTATCTATCCTATAATGTAACCACACCCACTAGGTGTCTTGGTTACTAAAACACAACCCTTAAGCATATACCTTTGCCTTGATCACGTAGGGTTGCGTCCAAATCCAAGTGTGGCCATCATGATCACCATGTCCATCTTACCACCAACCTTGGAATGTACTAATCCTCATATGCTACAAACAACTTAGGCATAGGATTAGTACTTAGGCATTGTCACTAATTACCAACACCAAACATAGAGCTTTCAATCTCCCCCTTATTGGTAATTGGTGACAACCCTTTCACAAAGATATTATGATAAAATTTTTATTGAACCCATGTCACATTGTCCAAATATATTACCATGTGTAAGAAGTATGGACATGTGATCATGAATTCAAATTGATAGCAATGGCTCCCCCTACATGTATGCTATATGTTTGGATATAGGAAGCATACATGTTAGATAGGAAAAATTAGGAGCATTGACTATCAATAGGTGCTAAGTGTTTTAGATTATAGACCTTTGAAGCGTGATACCACTTGAAAAAGCACAAACAAAACTAGAAACCTCGTGAGATCAACATTATAAGCAAGGCTCTAGTACCACTTTGAAAAACATGAAGCAAGAGAAATCTAACTACTTCCTATTCATGCTAGTACTTCAATACACCATTCAATTATATACTAGCAAGTCACCACACAAGCAAAGTATTGGAGAAAAAGAAATGCATAACTATTTGGACACCACACATGGAGGGGATTGCAAGCCTATCAGCCTCGGTCTTCTATGTCGATTCCTCCACCGCCTTAGGGATTGCATCTTCACCGTTGATCAAGGTCGGTTTGATCCGAGGGCTCTGGTTCATCCTATCTGCCTATATAAGTAAGACCCTACCCCTAGGTTAAGGGGATTGAAGTCATTTGATCAAGATATCAGGGCCAAAAACCCTAATCTCCTTAGAGCTCCACCATATTCTAGGGCATAGCTAACTAGACTAGAAGTAGAGGGAGGCAAGCTTCGCTTAGATTCCGGATCGTGTCAAGAGCGTGGCTTGGTAAAGCCTTCTGTAACCTCTCTCTTGTATCTTTTTGTATTTATTTGCTAGCTACAATGGATTTGACATTACTCTATATATTGTTTATGTTCTTAGATATATTGTTCATCTCTACTTTGATTATATGCTTCGTATAGTTAGATTATCTTTATATTCAAGCATAAGATCGTATAGCGCTTAGCTAGAAGTACAATGGGTGAGTGGTCAACATTGTGTAAGCGTGGTGCTTATACGTTGTTTACCTGCGAATGCACCCTATATTTCTGGGCCATGTGGTAGATCGCGGATGTGATACTCCCGTTGAGTCCTTTGTAGTCCACTCCCCAAATATAGGACAAGTAGGACCCGGTTACGAAGGAAGACTTGCTCTGTTCTTGATCTTCCTTAGTAATGTCCCTTATGTGTATATATGAAGTTATCTTGCGATGATTGCTAGGTGTAATTGCACTAATTATAGTATACTTTGACATGTGATTAAGAATGACTTAGGAATATTCCTTTACTCTACTTGAACCATGCTAATGCTATAGAAGGGAGTGCTCTAAGTGAATTATATTATTTACTTTACATTTTTATCATTCATTATCATTTATCTTATGACTTATCCCTGTTATGAGTAGATGGATGAGACATGATTAACTCTCCATTGCATGTACAAGTGATCATCACATTTCCTTTAGCCATCCCTTTCCAGTGGTAAAAATATAAATAACGATCCCTAGAATACTGTCGATGTTTTACCACCGATAGCCTGCCATGGGGGTACCCGAGACAGTTGTTCGGGCTTCGACGTATGCAAAACTCGACGGCTAATGCAAGAGACAGTCGATTTATACTAGTTCGGGCCCTCATCATCGACCTTTATGTCTAGTTAGTGTTAGCCTTTGTGTTGGACTGATTGTTATGATCGTGTTGTTCTTACAGGGGGTGCCCATAGCCTCTCTTTATATAGGTAGAGACGGCTATGGTACTGTTACAGTCTTAGTTGAATTCAAAGAAGGTGTTCTAATCTAATTACAGAAGGCACTTTCTATTAAGAGTCCGACTAGTTTGGCCTGTTCTACTCGAAATCGGCGTCGTCTGTCATCGCGCCTCTTCTGTCTGGCGGTGGGCCAGGCCAGGGCCCATTGCTAGTAATTGTTCTAATGAGGAACCCTATGGGTCCCGTATCGACAAGCCCCGAGCGTTTCATGGTTGAACTCGAAAGCCTCCTTGCTTCCTCAAGTCTTACTAGGAGAAGTAAGCCTGGTCCTGGTTCTTTCGAAGAGAAACCTTAAAGTGGTCTTTCCTAAAAAAATCCTTGAGTGATGTGCGCTTTTTCGGAGAAAAAGCGCACTCACTCAGTGCAGCCCCTGAGCCTCTTGTTATTTGGAATAAAAAGTTTAAGGGTCTTGAATTTTTCGAGCTGAAAAAACTAAAAATCTCTTCTAAGGATATGTAACTTATAGCCCCCGAGCCTGTGTCCGGGTTCTTTTATGAAAAGAACTCGGACGAAGGGTCCTTTTGTAGTTTACTCAAGTAGCTAGAGTCTTTTAATGTCTTTCTGTCAGAGGTAGTTGCTGGTTGGCCGTTGCGTAGTAAAGACAGCATAGTCACATGTCGCACAGTATTGGAATATTCCTTTGGATATGCCATCCTTGTGTGTTGTAGCTTCATATGTGGTCATTTTTTCTGACTTGCTTTCACTGCTTGTCTGCTTTGTACTTTCTTCCTGGTGATTGTCAGGTTGAATCTGTTGATGGACTTGGTGTATGTATACCGCTCCTTGGTCTATAAATACCCTTCTAGCGAGCTGCTGTAAACCAGCGAAGTCTTGGTGTAGAGCTTGAAGCTTGTAGTCATGAATACGATGGTTTGTGAGGTAGAGTAGCCCCCGAGCATGAGTTGGAAATCTTGTATTGCTTGTAGTAGATGGAAGAAGTCTTGTGATAGAGGTTAGAGGTAGACTAATCTCTTAGCGGTATTGCGCTGGGTGTTGATATTTGGTAACGCAATTAGGAAATAGGATCCGCAAGCGCACGGATATCGGTGAGCACTTCACCCGAGATGTTATCCTGGGTATCGTATTTATATTTTTACCTTTAGGAGAAAGAGTGCATCTGACTAACCAAATCTATTACTACTAACCTTTAGGCTACAACCACTATGATTCGATGTGAGTGATGTATAGAGAAGACTACAACCGCACTCTTCTTCTAACCTTGGTAAGGATGATCTACTATTCTATTGGGGAGGTTTACGGAATCTAGACACCACAAAGGATGTTCAACCCGCACCTATAAACCCTATCGATCCTGCTAACGGGATATGGAATACAAAGGTAACTCGGAATTGTCACGTTCCTCGCTACTACCACAGTCCGGCTAGACGAGGGGATATCTATGAGTATCCTAGCTTAAACACCACGTTTACGCTAGAGATGATTACTCTAAACTCTACGCGAAGAGATCAAAGTAAACTCATAAACCAAAGAACAATAAAACAAAGAACTTACTAGAATTTAGAAGTCGAAATACTGAAGAATCCTGAGAACAAGCCTCGGGTTAGAAGAACTTGCTCCCGCAGGTACAACCTCGGAGTAGACACCGACAGGCCGGCTTCCTCCGATCTACACCTCCACTCTATCTCTCTCAATCTAGTAGAACTAATTCTACTTTCACATTGGATGCTAAGCCCTAAGAGGTGGGAACCCTAGAGGGAACCTCTCTCTCTAAACCCTAACTAGAGATATGCAACTGAATAATGAATTGGAGTCTTCTCCACCAGGGGTCAGGGGCCTTGCTTATATAGCCCTTTTGGATGAATCTGGACCGTCGGATCAAACCGACCTTCATCCTACGGTTTTCCTTGATCCTCAAAGGCGGTGGAGCATAATCCGCGAGACTCGACCTGATTGGTCCCGGGGGCAGGGCGGGCGCCCTAGGGCACAGGGCGGGCGCCCTGTGTCCTGGCCCGTTACGGCTCTCGTTCGTTCCCGTGGCTTCTGGAATCTTCTAAATGTAAGATAATTACGTGTTCGGTTAATATCCCGTCATTAATCCGACATGTGGGCCTTTCTTCCGTATTTCCTGATAACCCCCTGCAGAAATAGATAAACAGCAAAACTCGTGGAATTCTGTTAGATCAAACCCTAATTCTAGGTGTTGCTTGCATATAGGTCCTTTTCTTTATTTATTTGATGGTTATAATTGATACTTAAGAACCGTCAACAAACACCCCCATACTTAGGCTTTTACTCGTCCTCGAGAAAAGGTTGGTTAATAAAACATCTGGGGTTGAAACATTCTTTCATACCTGCAGGGTGTTGTAAAAATCCACTGTGCACTTATAGTCAGGGAAATATATGATCAGAGTAAAGAGCCTTTCTTCTTCTTAATCCCTATCACTTGGAGTTTTTACATATTTTTGAAAAGAAAAACTTAGCATACCTTTATCCTCATAGGTGCTCTCAGAGTCACTCATTATCTTTTATATTTCTCTCTGAGGCTGTTTTGATTTTGCAAAAATAATTCTTTAAGCATACAGACCTTGCATTTATTGTATGGTCAAAACCGGATCCGAGGAGAAGAATGCCATACTCTTAGATCAAAGATTTTGAAAATTAAAAACTTGTCACTCTTACTGGCATATTGCTTATTAGAGGGACCATGGGCTATCATTTTCTTTCCATCATATTTTTATCATATCTCATTTTTTTTCATTTTGGGTGGATACCGAGGTACCCCTAATTCTACTGCCGGACACTTATCCATTTTTTTCCACGAGGTTATCGAGCACTTGCTCCTTTTTATTTCCTCGATATATTCATAATTTTGCATAGCCCATGCCTCTAATGCAATAATACTTCGGAAGAGTGAATCTTTCTGAATAAAAATGTCTTGATCTTAGGAGTATGATAAATCTCTCAACAAGGGTCTAACTTGTTTTGAACAAACTCAATACAAAGCAGATAGCTTTAATTAATATTTTCATGTTTAGCAGGCATATAAAACTTGAGGATGGTAGCTATAATTTTGAGATTTTTAAAACAAATTCTCCAAGCAATAAAGATACTAAGAATAAGGTACTCATACCCTTACCATCTCTTATTCCACAATGACTTTTAGCAACACAGGGTTTTGAAATAATTTTAATAATTGCAGGTTTTCAGGAAATATCACAGAGTGAGATTGATCATGATTATAAGCATTTTTATCCTTTTAATTTATCATGTTTAGAGAGATAAAATTCTGCACAAACTAAGGTGAGTGTGTAAGTGTGTAATAAAAGTGTGCAGAGTGTGTACCTGGTTCATGGAGTGGTGCGATCGAAGTGTGTGTGACATATCAGGGAATCTCCCACATACTTGTTTTCTGCTTTCTTGCACAAAAGTAAAGTAGAGACACACAAGACATACTAATAATAATCTTTATTAATCTTGAGGCATTTATTACAACTGAATAATAATAATAACCGAATAATAGATCTAAACTGATTATAAGCGAACCTAATCGAATCTAATAATAACTAAGACATATATAGCCCCAAGATCTAATGTAGATAGCTCAGCGACGCTCACGCCTCCTAAGACTATGCTCTAACTCATCGATCCTCTTGTTGGCGTCGGCAAGGTCATCCCGTAGCTTTAGGATCGTAGTGTTATGGTTGAAGGTCCTCCGATCCATAGAGATATTGGAGTTCTGAATTTCTATAATGCTGTTCTTGATCACCCGTAGCTCCTCATCCACATCTGCAATGGTCCTGCGGCGCTTGGGAGGTGTCTCGAAAGCATTAAGAGCACGCTTGGGTGCTTCCTTCGGAGGAACGAAGCGGACCTTAGCCGCCCTAACACCCTCGAAGTAAGGTCTCTCCTCCGTGGTATAGCGGACACTAGAGATCTCGCCGCTCCGGTTGGTCTTCACTCCGATGATCCGCTCATTGGGTTTTGGCGGCAGGATCTTTGTTCCGGCTGGTACCTTGATGATCTCCTTCCCCTTCGACGATGATGGCGAGCCTTCGAGCAATAGGGGCTGCGTAGGTGCGGTAAGAACTGGGCGAGCAAAGTAGGATTGGGCAGAGCTACGTTGACGTGGTGGCATGGCTTCTAGCTGTCGCTCTGCGTTGGCCGGGACGAGAGCGTAGGCGTCGGGATCCTCCTTGGGCTTCTTGTTGAGGTCGTAGGGGACGACTTCCCAATCGACGTGGAACTTCTCGGCCATTGGAGCAGCTAGGAACTAAGCAAGATCTAATTTGAGGAAGGAGAGAAGGCTTGAATGAATTGGTGCTAAAAGCTGACGTTGGGGGTCTATTTATATAGGGGGTAAAAACTGCTCTCGTGCATGGTCGGGACTCTTCCCGCCGTCATGTTTGCGAAACAAACCGAGGACGGAATTTTCCAGATAGCAACGGGCGAGGTTATCGCGTGGGAGAAGTCTGGGGCCGAGGGGAGACAGGGGCAGGGCGCCCGCCCTCATCCTCAGGGCGCCCGCCCTGTGTCCGGCTCCTCTACAAGCCTGCTTTCTCGAGCGTGTTTCTCACCGTGTTTTTATCCCGAAAAATATATACTTGGCCCAAAAACGTCGAATTAAAAGCGTCGGGCTTTAATTTTTAATTGGAAGGTAAAAATTGATCACGTCTATTTCTTCTAATTCTTTATTGGGCTCTAAAAATAATTTAAGACGTTGACCATTTACCTTGAATAACGTACCTTCGTCATTTTGAAGTGTGATAGCTCCGTGGGATGATGAATGAATTACCTTGAATGGTCCTTCCTATTTGCTCCGGAGCTTTCCATGCCCGAAAAGCTTCACCCTGGAATTAAAAAGTAATACCTTATCTCCGGGTGAGAACTCCTTCTTCTTGTTTGCTCCGGGTGGTACATAACCTGAAACCATAAAATTAACAATATCTGCATACCAGGGGTCAGATCTGTTAATCCCGTAAAGCATGTTGTCCCGGAGTGAGTCATTAATGGGGGGTTCCTGTGAATTCTTAAAGTACATTCTAGACAAGTGATCAGCAACAGAATTTTCTACTCCCTTTTTATCTTTTATTTCTAAGTCAAATTCTTGGAGTAATAAAATCCATCTGATTAAGCGAGGTTTAGCATCTTTCTTAGTGAGTAAATATTTTAGTGCAGCATGATCAGTGTAAACAATTATCTTAGCTCCAACTAAATAAGATCTAAATTTATCAATGGCAAAAACAACAGCCAGAAGCTCTTTTTCAGTGGTTGCATAATTAAGTTGAGCTCCTGTCAAAGTTTTACTTGCATAAGCAATTGCATGATGCTTTTTATCTTTAGTTTGTCCCAAAACTGCCCCCACAGCATAATCACTAGCATCACACATAATTTCAAAAGGCAACGACCAATCAGGGGGTTGAATGATTGGTGCAGAGATGAGTGCTTGCTTTAATAAATTGAAAGAATTTAGACATGCATCATCAAATTCGAAAGGAGCATCCTTGGCTAGCAAAAGAGTAAGTGGTCTCGCAATAAATGAAAAGTCTTTTATAAATCTGCGATAAAATCCAGCATGGCCAAGAAAACTTCGAATTCCTTTTATATTCACAGGTGGAGGTAGTTGTTCAATTACTTCAATTTTAGCTCTATCTACCTCAATACCTCTTTCAGACACTAGGTGTCCTAGCACTATTCCTTCTCTAACCATAAAATGACATTTTTCCCAATTAAGGATTAAGTGCTTTTCTTCACATCTTTGTAAAACCTTATCTAAGTTCTCAAGACAACTATCAAAAGTTTTTTCATAAACTGAGAAATCATCCATGAAAACTTCCATAATCTCTTCAATCATATCAGAAAATATAGACATCATACATCTTTGAAAAGAAGCTGGTGCATTACATAACCCAAAAGACATTCTACGATAAGCATACGTTCCATATGGGCATGTAAAAGTGGTTTTGCTTTGATCATCAGGATGGATAGGGATCTAGTGATACCCTGAATATCCATCTAGAAAACAGAAAAACGAGTGTTTTGCTAACCGCTCAAGCATCTCATCTATAAAAGGCAAAGGAAAATGATCCTTTTTCGTGGCTTTATTAAGTTTTCTATAGTCTATGCACATCCGCCACCCAGTGACGGTGCGTTGCGGAATTAGCTCATTCTTATCATTAGTAACAACAGTCATGCCTCCCTTTTTAGGCACAACTTGAACAGGGCTTACCCACTCACTATGCGGCACAGGATATATAATCCCTACATGCAGCAACTTTATAACTTCTTTTTTAACTACCTCTCTCATCGTGTTGTTAAGTCTACGTTGAGGCTCTCGAGAGGGTGTAACAGAAGGATCTGTCGGAATACGATGGGTACAAATCATAGGACTGATTCCTGTGAGATCTTGAAGTGAGTAGCCGAAAACAGAGTGGTGTTTTTCAAGAATGGTCATTAATCGCAGAGTTTGCTCCTGAGTGAGTTTATTACTAACGATCACAGGAAACTCTGGATTATTGTTTAGGAAAGCATAGGTAAGACCGGATGGTAAAGTTTTGAGTTCTATGGGAGGTCTAGGTGTTTCTGCAAACTCATCTAAGGGTTCAGGTTCAGAAGGTTCGGCCTCTTCTTCAGTGAAGAAGGGGGCTTCCTCTTCTAAGTCTGGATCATCTAAAAGTTCTAGAGATGCAGCCTTTACCTCCTCCATAGGATCAGGCAAAAGATATGGCTCGGTCTTATTATTCAAGGAGTGAGTTATTGTAATTGGAAGTTTAAAATCCTTTCCTAAGGAAATGTGGAGCTTTCCAGTTTGACCTTCATAAAGGAGTCTTCTAAAAGGTTGTCCAATCAGTAGGTCGAAACCCCATATATCAAAGATATAAAAGTTCAAATGAACCATGGAGCCTTCTACCATAAAGGGTAGGACATTAATAATTCCAAGACTGGGGACTAATCGTCCCGAAGATTCCTTTATGACCTTTGTTGTGGGGGTTAAAACAAGTTTCCCAAATAAATTAAGTGCAAAAGCTTCGGACATAATATTGATCCCCACAACAGGATTATAGAGAGCGTTAAATTGATCAGAATTATAAGCACAGCGTATAGTTATAGAGGGTGTGTCCACTCGGATTACTTCAGAGGAAAGCTCTGACTCCTCTAACCATTCGCTACTCATAACCGAGATAAGCTCTCTCAATTGACGTTCACTTGGTAAACAAATGCTAAATTGGCCGTTTTGGGGTCGGTCTATAGAATGGTAGTTTGAAATGTTTCCAAAATCGGCAAAGAGACCGGATTCTATGTCTAGCATGAAATCAGATGGTAGAATTTCTTCCTTTTGTGGCTCAGAACCTGGGATAGCTAAAGTAGATGAAAAATTTGGCAGAGTGTCTACTTCGGCTTCGTAGGTTTTATCATGGAGGGCATTATCCATCTCAGCTTCTAGGATTCTATTCAAGATCCCCTTAGCTTCATCAGTAGGGATACGAAAGAAAGAACCTCTAGCCATAGTATGCAGCATTTGTTTATTATCTTTCTGAAGACCTCGAAAAAAGTGAAATAAAAGAACAGTGTCTTCAAGCAAAAGTTTTGGACCAGATTCTAAAAGATCAGAAAAACGTTTCCAGGATTTCCCCAAAGTTTCATTATCTTTTTGTTTAAAAGATAGGACTTCGAGTCTAAGGTCACCAGTACGGTCAAGGGAATAAAAATCTAGACAAAAGTTGGCTCTTAAAACTCCCCATTCACCTTGCTGTTGACTTACCTTCTGACTATACCATCGTCTAGCTTCTCCTCTTAAAGAAAAAGGAAAAAGCTTCCAACGTAAAGTCTTATCAGAGATGCCATCAATGCGAAGACAATCGCATGTCTGCTCAAAATCTCTAATATGAAGGTAAGGGTTTTCGTCTTCCTTTCCCGAAAAAGATAAATTTTTAATCATCGCAATCAACCTTGAACTTAACTTATACTGGGATGTTTGGATAGGCTGTGATGACTCCCATGGTAAAAGGTCAGTTGCTGAAGGTGTTGCGGCATCAAAGATAGATATAGAACCTTGGTTTTCCATTTTTGGTAAGAAAAAGAAAGAATGAAAAAGATAAGAAAATAAAAAGTATGAATACAAGCGAGTAGTAAGACTCAAGGTTATCTCAGCAAACCGTCTTTCTCCCCGGCAACGGCGCCAGAAATGCTTGTTGATATTTGGTAACGCAATTAGGAAATAGGATCCGCAAGCGCACGGATATCGGTGAGCACTTCACCCGAGATGTTATCCTGGGTATCGTATTTATATTTTTACCTTTAGGAGAAAGAGTGCATCTGACTAACCAAATCTATTACTACTAACCTTTAGGCTACAACCACTATGATTCGATGTGAGTGATGTATAGAGAAGACTACAACCGCACTCTTCTTCTAACCTTGGTAAGGATGATCTACTGTTCTATTGGGGAGGTTTACGGAATCTAGACACCACAAAGGATGTTCAACCCGCACCTATAAACCCTATCGATCCTGCTAACGGGATATGGAATACAAAGGTAACTCGGAATTGTCACGTTCCTCGCTACTACCACAGTCCGGCTAGACGAGGGGATATCTATGAGTATCCTAGCTTAAACACCACGTTTACGCTAGAGATGATTACTCTAAACTCTACGCGAAGAGATCAAAGTAAACTCATAAACCAAAGAACAATAAAACAAAGAACTTACTAGAATTTAGAAGTCGAAATACTGAAGAATCCTGAGAACAAGCCTCGGGTTAGAAGAACTTGCTCCCGCAGGTACAACCTCGGAGTAGACACCGACAGGCCGGCTTCCTCCGATCTGCACCTCCACTCTATCTCTCTCAATCTAGTAGAACTAATTCTACTTTCACATTGGATGCTAAGCCCTAAGAGGTGGGAACCCTAGAGGGAACCTCTCTCTCTAAACCCTAACTAGAGATATGCAACTGAATAATGAATTGGGGTCTTCTCCACCCGGGGTCAGGGGCCTTGCTTATATAGCCCTTTTGGATGAATCTGGACCGTCGGATCAAACCGACCTTCATCCTACGGTTTTCCTTGATCCTCAAAGGCGGTGGAGCATAATCCGCGAGACTCGACCTGATTGGTCCCGGGGGCAGGGCGGGCGCCCTAGGGCACAGGGCGGGCGCCCTGTGTCCTGGCCCGTTACGGCTCCCGTTTGTTCCCGTGGCTTCTGGAATCTTCTAGATGTAAGATAATTACGTGTTCGGTTAATATCCCGTCATTAATCCGACATGTGGGCCTTTCTTCCGTATTTCCTGATAACCCCCTGCAGAAATAGATAAACAGCAAAACTCATGGAATTCTGTTAGATCAAACCCTAATTCTAGGTGTTGCTTGCATATAGGTCCTTTTCTTTATTTATTTGATGGTTATAATTGATACTTATGAACCGTCAACACTGGGTAGTCCATTCTGGCAGATGGAAGAAGTCTTGTGATGTGGGATACTGTCGGTGTAAGAAACGGCGGTCCTAGCACCAACGAGTAATGATTGTTTGCGCGTCGGGAGTCCGGATGGTGTGTAAGAAGGACACAGATGATTTATACTGGTTCGGGCCGAGAAATGCCCTACATCCAGTGGGGGAGGAGAGTTCTGTATTATCTTGCACCGAAGTACTTGTAGTAGGGGTTACAAGCGGACGTGAGAGAGGGAGGAGCTCCCAAGTCTCACGGTGTGAGTGGTGAAGGTGGTGGTGGTGTGTGCGACTCTGCTGGTTACCTCACAAGGTCCAGGAGAGTAGCCTACTCGTATCTCGCGTTGTGTTGCTATGGTGGTTCAATTGAGTTGTGCTCGACTGAGTTCTCCTGTCTCTCTTTGGAATGATCCATGCATGCTTCTTTTATAGTCTCAAGGAGGTGCAGGGTTACATGATATTGGCGTATGGTGTGACCTTGCCGGTGGAGGATCCTGGAGGCCTCGGAAGGGCCTTATCTGGTGGCGGCGTGGTTTGTACTGTGGAGGCATGGCGTCGGTACTCTCTGGTACTGCTGCTACGTGTTCTGGTATGTGTGCCACTGCTGAAGGAGTGGTCTTTGTCTTTTAGCATTATAGCGACGTGCTTTGTCATACCTGGTCCTGTAGCCGGCGTGGCGTATTTGTCATTGTAGTATGACTCGGTGTAGAGGGCCGAGGCCTCGGAGGCGGGAAATGTGGTGCAATCTTATCTGATCGTGGGAATAGTAGCCTAGAGCAGTTGCTCCGTACATTGCGCACGCACGAATCGTGCGTATAGTGCCAGTACGGGTGGTAGAGTGGCCATCAGCTCTTCCCCATGCCTGTTGTAGTTGAAGGCGTGGTGATTTGACCCCGGTCATTCCCGGCCTGTCCGGTTGGGCAGACGCGAGAACGTGGGTGATGTCACAGGGGGTCTCGAGCGCGCCAATGGGGGAGCGACGTTAGAGGCCAGTCTCGGACGAGTCGGTGATGTTGCCGGGGGTCGGCCTATGTCCGAGACCTCAGGGCGGAGGCCTCGGGCGAACCAGAGGTGTTCTGAGACCCCCTGAGTGAGGCCTCAGATGAAGTAGGGAGATGGGCTGGTTCGCTCAAGCGTCTTGCGGTAGGCCCAGCAAGGGGGAGTTTAGCTTGTCTCTCCTTTGTTGATCTTTCCCTTAAATGGGGAGGCCGGGTGATTTTCCATCACAATTTGGATACCCCTAATTATGGTACCCGACAGTAGCCCCCGAGACTGTGGAGGAGTAGGAATACTTCTTTAGAGGTTGCACATCGGGTATACTCGTTGCTGGGCTTCTAGCTAGATTGCTGGGTCCTCGGCTTGTTCTTTTATTGCTTTTTCCCGGGGGGGTGTGCGAGCGCACCCGCCGGGTGTAGCCCCCGAGGCCTTGGAAGGATAGGATATACTTTCAAGGTCTTGATTTGGTGTGAAGTGTGAGTCTGAGGCCTCAGCCATAGTGTGAGGGTAGCCCTCGAGCCTCTGCTCATGGCGAGAGGTCAGTCAAAGGCTTGTTCTGGTTATCCGAGGGTCGTTCAGTGGGCCTCAGAGCCATTTTGATGGGCTTTGAGGGCTCGGTGCCTCCCTCCGATGGGATCCCACTGGTTGACGCCTATGAGATCTTGGGTATGGCTTGGGCATTATTGCTTTTTGTCCCGGGGCGACGTGAGAGCGTACGGGGTCAAAGGTGGTTTTGGTTTTTTGGCACCTCGGTGTGGTAGGACTAGCCCCTGAGCTCTATGCCTTTTGATGGTTTGGGAAAGAGGGGGGCCTCGGGGAGACTGTCTCTTCGTCCATCCCCTTGGTGGGGTTAGCCACCAGGCCTGCCAACGTCATGTGGCTTCTGCTTTTTGGCCTTCTGGTGTTGACCAAGGGTTTGATGGGCCAAGCTGGGTATTACCAAGTGGTTTTTTACGTGGGTTGTAATTGAGTTCGGGGGAGGCCCCTCTGGTCAAGACCTCATTCGGAGGATGCCCATCTCTTGTGAGGCTTGTCGTCCGTTCGAGAATCCACGGTTCCAGAAGTTAGACGGATGCATTACGGTGAGTGGGAGCATCGAGATTTAATCGAGGGAAGTGGAGGGGCGGTTCCATTACTTGGTTTTTAGCGGGAAGTGAGAACATCGGCTCGAGCTCCGAGATTGCATTGATGATCCCAGGTGGCTGCGTAGCCGAATGGCTGCTTGGAGCCTATTTATACACGGCCCTGCACTCGTTCTTCCCACACCTATTACTGCCTTCCACTCTTCACCTTTCTCTTACACTCCCTCTTAGCACAATCCCACGATCTCGATGGCGCGTGACAACTCACCGCAGCGGTCTGAGGAGGTGGACGGTCCCCCAGCGGCACAGCGTCACCGGATGGCTGACCGGGTTTTCACCGGGAGGGGCCGCCAGCTACGTACTGGCGGCATCTCAACGGGGAGCATCCGCCCTCGCTTTGCCCTCCCTGGGGCCCTGGCCGGCCCGCTGGCCCTGAGGGTGGACCAGGCGGAGGAGCGGGCGCTCGTTCACGTGGCGACAGTGGACGTCGAAGGAAGGGCGAACGTTCTCCTCCATCTACTCGACGATGCCAATCGTCGCGGTGTTGGTGGGTTTTTCTTGCTTTCTGTCTTCCCCCTTCTCCGTTTATTGCTCGGGGCTTCTTTCTAATCGTGAGTAAATTGTGTGCATGCCAGAGGTGACTGTGGAGCTGGAGGGTCTCCGTACCGCTGTGGATGCCTTTCTAGACTACCTAGGGGTCGCCCCAGGCACCAGGAAGGACCGGCTCTAGGCCGCACGCCATCGTGTCACCGTCGCCATCGAGAGCGACGTCCACCACAGCGCCGGGGTTTCCCTGGCAATGGCGGAGCTGTCGGTGGGAGCCGACCTCACCGAGGTCGTCGGGTTCCTGGCGGAGGAGCCTCTGCACCTCCACGAGGACCTGGTGGCGCGCTACGGCCCGGCCAAGGAGGCAGTGGCTGCCCTCGTCCCTGCCCAGCAGATCCTCGCGGAGCTCCCCCGCGACGCTGCCCCTTAGGGCTTTTTCTTTTTTTATTTTTGTTAGATTTATTGGTTGTCGACGCTTTGCATCCTTTATTTTATCAGTACGATGAAATGGATTATCGGGGTAATTTCTAGCTTCCTTGCCGTTCGCATTGTAAAATTTGTTTCGTTAGTATGGAAGGCCACCGGAGCACCACAGGTGGCGTGCATGGCGGAGTCCCCTAGGGGGAGTACGTGCCCCGAGGCGTGGTTAGGGTCTTAATGGTGACGCGACCCTTGCTGTTGTAAGGTCCAAATGGCTAAAGAGGGGGTGAATAGCCTATTTAAAAAATTTCTACAAACTTTACTCAACAATAAAGTTAGTATAAAAGATGGCGAAGCTAATTCTAGCACTAGCACAACTACACTATGTAAGCCACCTAAACAATTCTAGTAGGCAAGACTATGATCTCTAATTCACACCAACAAAGCTAAGTCACTAAGCTACTTACTCCTATGTGATACAAACTACGCTAAGCACACTAGACAAGATAAAGTGCAAGAATGAATAAGGGAAGTGAATTGATTCTTATACCAACGGTGTAGAGATGAGATGTATCCAAAGAATCAATCACACACAATTATAAAGAGAATCCTTGGCAAGAGATGACACAAGATTTTTTACCGAGGTTTACTTGCTTCCCGGCAAGCTACTCCTCGTTGTGGCGATGCACCCACTTGATGGATCACGAGCTAATTCACTATCAAGAGTCAAACCCTCAGCGGGTGCCGCACATCCACTCACAAGATGGGGATCCCCCAAGCCACGAGCTCCACTAGAGTAGCCAATTCGCGAACTCCCGCGGGGAAGGCTCAAGAACCCCTCACAAACACTTGGTGATGCTCGAAACAATCTCCAATCACGAGCTCAACACCACTGCTGCTCCAAGCTGTCTAGGATGTTGGAAAACACCCAAGAGTAATAAGAAATCCGCAGCCAACTGTTGACACTTACTAACACCACTTAAATACTAGGTTGTCATCCCCAGCATGGTGCCAGAGTGTACATAGGTATTTATAAATGTAAAGGGCTCTTTAGAAGATAATCTATTCTATCCGCAAGCGCACAGATAAAATACTTCATTGTAGCATTTCACCAGGAAAAGTATTCCGGGTATCATTATTTATATTTTGCTTAAGAGAACGGTGAAAGCAGGTGTAGAATGACATAGACTAGAGATCAACTTTGCTAAACATGATTACTAATGAGAAACTCGTCACACAGTCACTTGCTTTGGCAGGGGGTAAGCCATAAATAAAGATAATGAATTATAAGCTCATGGGTAAATAACACAGCGATTAGAAATAGACTACTCCATATTGATATAAGGTGACGTCGGATTAGCTAGAGAATGGATTCTAAGTATCTACTATCTACTAAGTCACAATCTACTCTAAACATTCTACAAGATCATATATAGCATAAAAGACTCTTTATTTATGTATAAGGAACATTGCTAAGTAAATCAGAACATAGTAAGACTTACTCCGCAATATAAATTCTGCCTGTCCTATCAACGGAGGGTGGACTATATAAGAATCAACGAAGCTGTCACTATCGCGAACTACCACACAACCCGGCCAATAGGATACATTTGCAGGTAAATAATATCTAAGCACCACGCCCATATATGATCTACCACTTAACTCCCTCGAGGTAAGAGCTAAGCGCTTTGCAAACTCATACATAAACTCATTATCAATCATAACTATATCAATTATAGAACTAGAGTAAACTAAGAACATAATAAACAGAGACATAATGCAATTAGAATAAAGTAGTAGAGAATGATATGAAATAATACCAATCTTTATTGATGAAGATCCGAAATCCAGAGCTTGAATGCTCTACTTCTCTAATTCTATCTAATCAAACCTATAAGACTTGAAGAACAATGGAGTAGCTACTTCTAATTCTCTGCGGGAGAGAACTTCCTAAACCCTAACTTTTCTGGCTTCCTCTGATAATGATTTCTCCTCTCCCCTGGGGTGGTGGTGCCTTGCTTATATAGCCCTTTCAAATGAATCTGGACCGTCGGATCAAACCGACTTAGAACGGACGGTTTTCCTTGATCTAGAGAGGCGGTGGAGCATAATCCGCGAGGCAGAAGCTGATTGGCCCGAGGGGCAGGGCGGGCGCCCTAGGGCACAGGGCGGGCGCCCTGTGTCCTGGCCCGTTACGGCTCCCGTTCGTTCCCGTGGCTTCTGGAGTCTTCTAGATGTAAGATAATTGCGTGCCAAGTAATTTTCCCGTCATTAACCCGACATGTGGACCTCTTTTCCATATTATCTGATAACTCCCTGCAGAAATAGATAAACACCAAAACTCGTAGAATTCTGTCAGATAAAACCCTAATTCTAGATGTTTGGTGCATATTGATCCTTTTCCATGTTTAGTTGACAATTATATTTGATACTTAAGGACCGTCAACACCAACTCAGTGGATCAAGTGCCACTAGATGCAAATCACTAAGCAATGCACTTGAATCTCACACAATCTCACTAGAGTATGCAACCAAGCAAGGAGATGAGTGGAGGGAAAGTTCTCTAGCTCAAAGTATGTCTCAAGTGTTCAAAAGAGTCAAGAGAGAAGTCTCAAACCCGGCCAAGCAACTATTTATAAGCATCCCCAAAGAATAGAGCCGTTAGGCTCGAGATGCCGCTCTGCGCGCGTTGACCGGACGCGCTGGTCTGATCGACCGGACGCGGCGATCGCACAGCGCCCGCGCCCGCAAAGCACCGACCGGACACGCTGCAAAACTGACCGGACGCATTACACCAGGCGTCCGGTTAGAGTCTAGTAAGGGTCCACTCGCGACCGGACACGTCCGGTCGAACGTGACCGGACACGCCACCGCGTCCGATCGACCACGCGATCTACAGACCCTCTGAGCGCCTGACCGGACGCGTCGGTCCCGCGAGTGATCGGATGCACCGGTGCAAAAACCTAGCCCGTGCGCCTCTGCAACAACTGCTACTGACCGGACACGTCCGGTTAAGCCGAGACCACGTCCGGTTCAGCGTCCGGTCACCCTAGTGACCTCCGTTCGCCTCCGTTTCTGTCCATGATGACTTAGAGAAAAACTCCGCCACCGGCGTAGTGGAAAATATGCATTTCATTTCCTCGAAAATGCCTGAATCCGAACCCAAACCCCTCTCTACCGCTTAAACTCCACCGCCTTCACAAAAGTGCTAACACCACCAAATGTTCACCATCATGTGCATGTGTGTTAGCATGTTCACAATCATTTTTCAAGGCGTTATGTTAGCCCTCTGCTAGATCCTAATGCATATGCTCAAGATGATGACCTTGTAGCACTTATTCACGAGCTAACTGTGATTGCCCCTCTTGATAGTCGGCTATTAATCCTAAACCCGGTCAAATCACTTCCCTACTCATCTTAGACTGGCAAAAACAAACCCTATGATTATACCTTTGCCTTGATCACTTTGTTCCATGTCCATCTCCTCATACTTGATCACCATAATCATCATTTCATGTGCATCTCCACCATGATCGTCATTTCATGTCCATGCACCATCATGCTCCTTGCTCCTTCATCACATGTGTTGCTATGTCTAACTCAATTCACTTGACACAATGGCATTAGCAACTTGGTGTAATTAATTATCAAAACCAAACTTGGGCTTTCAGCTGTGAGCTGTGCAACCGCACTGGGCCCTCGAGGCCAGGGGGCCCAACCCCATATATGTATGTAGTACTAGTATTCTTTGTATGGCCCATTATTAGCCCATAGAACAGGTGAACCAGCCAACCAAGCGTACGAGATACGAGTCCAAAAAATTGTGTCGATTGCGTTCCGCACTTCCGCGTCCGTGACTTCGCCCTTCCGCTACGCGGCCTCGGCGACTCCGTTCCTGCGTGAGCAAAGCAGCGACAATCATGTGCGTGCATCTTGGTGATCTTCACAATCGAGCGTGAGCGGTTGCTGGCCGGCGACGGCGCAACGCACACGCACTGACTTTGTCCATCCGTGTTCCTGGCTTCCTGCGGAGGTAACAAACCGGCCCTTGGCCCTATGCGGCCAAGCCCCCCCTAATCTCCCCATTCCCCCAATCTTTATTCCTTATACTTCTTTAGATTTGGGATTTAAGAATGAGGAATCCAATACAAGTAGCATTCATGTTGAATTTAGTCTGATATATTTTTTAATCACTAGATACTTTTCTGAATCTACAGTGAACTCATGTTGCTGAAAAAACATGCATCTGGAAGTGAGAAAAGAAAAAAGAAGAGAAAGATAAAGGCCTCGAAAGAATCACAAAGGGGATCTATTCATAAATTTTTTAAGAGCAATACAAGCACTAGAAGAAATCCAGATGAGTGGGCAATTGTTGCTGTGGAGGAATAAACTACGCATCTAGAAGACCAAAGCCCTATAGAAGATAGTGTTGGCACCGACACGAATAATAATAATGTGAGTGACCATGAGCCCGTACTTAATTCTCCTACGACGCAATCTACTCATGTTGATGAAGAACCAATTTTTACTATTGATATGTATGATCCAATAAATTGGGGCAATCTTGATAACAAAGCAAGGGACATATTAGTGGAGAAGGGGCCTATTAGATAAGAAAATATTGTGTTTCCTATGGATGACAGATCAAGACGTTTTGCATACACTCATTCTAGAAAAATGAGCAATGGCGAGGTACATGATAGGAAATGGTTGGTCTATTCAAAAAGCGTTGACAAAGTGTTTTGCTTTTGTTGTAAGTTGTTTGATTCTAGTAACCGCAAGAGTTCATTGGGGGGCATGATGGCTTTAGAGATTGGAGCCATGTTAGTGAAAGACTAAAAGAGCATGAAGTTAGCGTGGATCATATGACCAACATGAACTCTTAGAATGAATTGAGAGTTAGATTAAGCAAACATGAAACAATTGACAAGGAGTTGCAACATCAAATCACAAAGGAGAAATAACGCATAAGGCTAGTTCTACTAAGAATTGTTGCCATTGTAAAGTTCCTTGGTAAACGCAGTTTAGCTTTTAGAGGATCTAGTGAGCAACTTTATAATGATGTGAATGGTAATTTCTTAACTTGTGAGATGGTTGCTGAATTTAACTTGGTAATGCAAGACCACCTTAGACGCATTCAAAACAAAGAGCTGTAATATCATTATCTTAGTCATAAGATTCAGAATGAGTTGATTTCACTTATGGCTTCTAGAATTACAAGCTCCATCATAAAGATTGTTAAAGAGGCCAAATATTTCTCAGTTATCCTTGATTGTACCTCAGATGTGAGTCACCAAGAACAAACGAGCTTGTTGGTTCGATGTGTTGATATGTCTGATGGGAAAATAAAAATTAGGGAGTACTTTCTTGGTTTCTTGAGGTGGATGACACATTTGGTGAGGGGCTTTTCAATGTATTAGTTGACTCCATCCAATCATTTGGTCTTAATGTTGATGATATTAGAGGTCATGGTTATGATAATGACTCTAATATGAAAGGAAAACATAAGGGGGTACAAAGTCGTTTGCGTGAAATAAATTGAAGGGCTTTGTATATGCCATGTGCATGCCACAGTCTTAATCTCACTCTTTGTGATATGGCTAAATCATGCAGTAAAACTATTTCATTCTTTGGAATTGTGCAGAGGATGTATGTATTATTTTCAGGTTCTACCAAAAGATGGAATGTTTTGCTTGAACATGTTCCAGATTTGATCGTGAAATCATTAAGCAATACTCGTTGGGAGAGTCACATCAAAAGTGTCCGAGAAATTAGATATCAAGCTCCTCAACTAAGGTCAGCTTTGTTGTGGCTAAGTGAGGATGGAGATACTGAACCAAAGGATAGAAGTGATGCAAAAAATTTATATGATGTGCTTGGCAGCTTTGAGTTCATACTTGGTATGGTTATTTGGCATGACATTTTATACTCTGTAAATATTGTCAGTAAGAAGTTGCAATCACCATCCATGTGCGTTGATTCTACCTTGCAACATATAGAATGTATGGTGAATTATTTTCAGAACTATAGAAATACTGGGTTTGCTGATAGTGTGATTGCTTCCACAGAAATTGCACTTGAAATGGGAGTAGATGGATCATTTCCAGTAAAGCGTCGTTCTGTTAGGAAGAAACAATTTGATGAAACTGAATGCAATGAAGCTATCTTGCAAGCTAAGAAGGATTTTGAAACTTTTTATTTTTTGGCTATGGTTGATATGACGATTAGTTCATTGAAAAGCAGATTTAAAGAACTCCAGTCATTCAATGAAAAATGCGGATTTCTAATGAATTCAACATCTTTGAAGGCAATGGATGGTACTGATCTAAAAGACCATTGCATTAAATTTGCAAAAACTTTCTCTTCAGATGGTTCATCAGATGTTGATGTAAATGACATGATTTCTGAGTTAGCTGTTATGCAGTCTACTCTGCCAGATAAGCCAATGTCTGCTATGGAGATTTTTGAGTTTGTCACAGAAGTGGATTGTTATCCTAATATTTCTATTGCTTATCAGATCCTATTCACTATGCCTGTGACTGTGGCCTCAGCTGAAAGAACCTTTTCAAAACTGAAATTATTGAAGAATTATTGAGGTCTGTAATGTCCCAAGAAAGATTAAATGGTTTGGCAAGTTTATGCATCGAGAAGAAATTATTAGATGAAATTGATATTGAGGCCATCATCAATGACTTCGCAACAGCAAATGTTAGAAGAAATTTTTTAAGGTAATATAAGATGTATAACTTTTTTGTTGTTTCATAAGAATTTTTTATGCATGACACTTATTAGAATTGTCATTATATTATTAGACTTATATTAAGGGGCCCATCGCCTGTGGCTTCGCTCCAGGTCTATAATTTGACAGGGCTGGGCCTGATTATGTATCATCCTAAATTTAGAATTAAATGTGTACTAACTTTGGAATTCACTTCTATCTACCCTTGATCCAATTGATGAAAGTGCAAGTTCCATGGGCAGCTAATACAAAACAATAGGCCAAGTACTAGCAATTCTCTACTATCATGAGAAGAAGATGACACCAAGAGCCAATATTCAAAGGCAGTTCTTTTATATGGTTTACAAATATATGAGTTCGAATTATACCGGTGATACGTAGGATAAAAATAGATGTCTTTTCTCTACACCTAAAAAAAACTCTAACGTCATCATCTATCCGGTAATACCAAATCTCGATCCTGGCTCACGTGTCTGCGTCCGATACGTACTATCCTTTGCTCGGAGCTCATACGTTCGTATTCTACCCGGTTTCGATACAAAAACCAGATCCACAAGTTCACGTCCGATACAAAAGTCCTCGGAGTTCACACGTTCGCATCAGCTTAGTGAGGTAATAGTCCTGGTACAATGCAAGGATATATATATATCTAGTATATTATATTATATACTCCGTATTAAAAACAAGAGAGAAAATAAAATAGTGGCTTAGATGTAGTGGGGGCATCTGAATGCTAGCCACTAGTCTTAGAATAGAGGGAGCCCGCCGAACGTAAGGCTCCATTAAAAGGGAGGCATTAATGGAGATGGTCTTAGAAAACCCTTCGTATACGTTCTGTTTGTTTAAGCTAAGTAGCTCGTCTTATCAGTTATGATATAATGTTTATCTCTTACATAAATTTAAGCTTCACAATCAGGCATCAGCCGGCTTATCCTCGTAAAAACTATCAGCCGAACAGCTCGATTATGATTAAAACGTCTTATTTTTTCATAACCAGTTACAAAATTTTTAAAAATAAAATATCCATATCCATCGAGAAAAAAGATGGCCGATCTCTCTCGTTTTGGTGACACCGATTTGGACGGCCAGGTGGCCCAGCAGCAACCACCCACCCACCCAGCCATAAAAATAAAAAAACAAGTAAAAGTGGGTCAACCGCCCTCCTCAAGGCCACCACCAGTAACGCAGACGTGCCACAGCCAAACGCCTTCGCCGCGCAGGCGCAAAAGAAAATAGAATAAAAAACACAAAAACATATAAATTCGTAATAATTAGCAGGCGATAATACCAACGAACCAGCCTATCCGCCCGCACCCTCTGTCCCGTGCGCCGCCGTGCCCCTCCCCAGTCCCCCGCCACCTGCCAAAATAAATCCATCTGCTCTCCAGCTCGGTGCCGCAGTCCGACCAAAGGCTAGGGTTTCAATCAAGCCTCTCCCAACCACCCCCTCTCCCTCCCTCTTCCCTTCCCCACCACAACGCGGCCGCCATAGACGCGGTAGCGCACGAACTCCCCTAGATTTGAGCGAGCCACACCCCGCGAATCCTCATCTGACGCACCAAATCTGGTCAGAGACGGTGAAGAATTCGAACACGATCTTAAGCATCGTTGATTTAAGACCACACACAAACACATCTGCCTGCCTTTCCCCCTACCTGTTTCTTGTGTGTGTGTGTTTTTTTTTCTCTGTTTCGGACGATTCATAAGAACAGACCTGCAAGGCTTGCAGATCTACCTGGTCGAGAACCAGGGCCCTTGTTTTGGACGCCCAGAACGAACCCTTGACCCTGCGGATCTGCTCGATCCGTTCTGGATCTGCTTGTTGTTTTTGCTGGATCTAGAGATAATGTTCAAGTCGATGGTTTATTACGGGAACACCTCCATCGGAGAAGTTGAGGTGTGGCCCAAGGGCGAGGCGAGCGCGGGCCTGGCCGTGGCGGCGTGGGCGCGAGAAATCCGCGTTGACCGCCTTTCCCCGCCCAGCGAGCGGTGCCCTCCGCTGGCGGTCATGCACACCGTGGCCGTCGGCGCCCGATGCCTCGTCATGGAGTCCAGGCCGCCCGTCGCCGCCGACGTGGCGCCGATGCCTCTCGTCGCCATGCACGCCGCTTGCCTCAGGGACAACAAGGTATATACAGATTATTCCTGACATAAAAAGAGGTTCACATCCACCGTCAAAAAAGAGAACAATATGAACATATTAAAGGATATCACGAATTTTACATGTGGGACGCTTTAATGGAAGGAATATCTTTTATTCTTATTACGTGGACAAGCTTACCGGGACATAATTAATTCTTACATTTAGGATTGGAATAATTTTGTTAATTTTACTTGAACGATCACTGGACAAGGATTTTTGGCAGGATGTGAACGGATGACTAAGAATGAACTGATATTTTTCAGTGATGACACCGACTTGAACTTGCATGATCATTCACCATCTTTGATGTTCCTGTGGACTTGAACTCGTTCCTAACTCTATATCATCAACCAAATTACAGAACTTTTAACTTTACTGAGGCTAGTTGGAAGGACTTCAGAAACAGAGATTTAAGCTTCACAATCGGGCAATCAGCCATTGGATGTCTGAATGCCATGTATTGGTCCTTTGGAATTGGGACACAAAAATCTGATGACTTGTGAAAAATTGGCATTTATTTGATACTCGTTGACTTTGAATCACTGGATGTAGCGTTAGTTGACAATTGATAAAGTTGTACATCACACTAATTGAATCTGAATTTTGATTCCTGATTTCTGATAACAAGTTGAACATTAAAATATATAATATGGAATGCCTGGGTCTGTCACATTAAGTTACTGTTACTCAAGTGCTTCTCTATTCAGTTTGACTAAATATACAAACCTGTGCAAATGTTTTTTTTTCATGGCAATCCTGTAAGTTCAAGTCCCTTTGCTTTGGTATCGACATTTCCATATTCCATATTAAACTTTGCCTGATTTTAGAATTCAAGATATACACTGATGAAATGACTGCCAATTCAGATTTTGCAATTTTGGACATAAGTTTTTGCCTTCAGCTGGTTCTCCATGCCTTGATGTCCCCTATTTTCTTAAATATCACCGAGAATTTAAGATCTATAGCTCTGGCATGCATTATTGGAGTTAAATACATGTATTATTTACCTCTTAGAGATTTCAACATCCATCTTCACCTTCCACTTACTTTCATTTCCCTCGTATTCATTTGGAAACTGCATTTATGGTTTTATACTGTATATATCACATTGAACGCGTTAATTCCTTGTGCTTTCAGACTGCGGTTGTTCCACTTGGAGATGGAGAATTGCATTTAGTTGCGATGACATCCAGAAGAAACTTGACAAATCATGCATGTTTCTGGGGCTATAAATTGCCATTTGGTTTGTATAATTCTTGCTTGACCATGTTAAATCTTCGATGCCTGGGTATCGTGTTTGACCTTGATGAGACATTGATTGTCGCCAATACATCACGGTCTTTTGAGGACAGAATTGATGGACTTCAAAGAAAGCTGAGTAATGAGACTGATCCACAGCGTAGGAATGGTATGCTATCAGAGATCAAAAGGTACCAAGATGATAAGTCCATCCTAAAGCAATATATAGAAGGTGATCAGGTCTATGATGATGGAAAAGTGTATAAAGCACAACCTGAGATTGTTCCACCATTGTCTGATAACCAGCAACCAACGACACGTCCAGTTATAAGATTACAAGATAAAAACATTATCCTGACAAGAATAAATCCTCTGGTATGTGCTAAATTGCTTGAACTTGCTTTGGGCCTGTCCATGGTAGCATTTCTTTACTGGCACATAGATATGTTATAACTACACAGTATGCCGTTGCTAAATTTGGGTTTTCCTTGCACACCAGTACCCCTAAGGGAATGTCATAAAGTAGAAGTTCCTATGTCCTGGAGCAAAGCAAAAGCTCTAAGATTCAAGGATGTAGGTCTGCATATAATCAAGGATGTCCAACAATTATTATTCGAATTATTGATTTTTCTGTTGGACCAATGGATGAATGTATGAGCAAATAGTCCATCCTTGTTTATTAATAGCAAGGATGGTTCAGGAACTTTGATTCCTCATTGTTGCATGCATTTTCCAACCTTGTTTGAACTTTCTGATTTGGTTGCACAAAAATTGTCAATGAGCCATCTGATTTTATTCTGCTTTCTGCAGATTAGGGATACTAGTGTGCTTGTACGTTTAAGGCCAGCCTGGGAGGATCTTCGCAGCTACTTAATTGCAAGAGGTCGCAAGCGTTTTGAGGTCTATGTCTGTACGATGGCAGAAAGAGACTATGCTTTAGAAATGTGGAGATTGCTTGATCCAGATTCAAGATTGATTAATTCTGTTCAACTTCATGATCGGATGGTGTGTGTAAAATCTGGTATGTAATTCGTCTTGTTTTTGAACAAGTACAAACAGAGCATAGCGTAATGTGACCTTCTAAATGTTGTCATACTCAATCTGACAAACTATGAAAAATACAACTCAAATTTTCTTTTTTAGTTTCATTCTACTGAAATTAATGCCAAATTTACCATTTATAGGTTTAAAGAAGTCCTTGCTAAATGTCTTCCATGATGGTTCTTGCCATCCTGGTATGGCATTAGTAATTGATGATCGTCTGAAAGTGTGGGATGAGAAGGATCAATTACGAGTTCATGTGGTTCCTGCATTTACTCCATATTATGCTCCTCAGGCAGAGGTGATGTTCATGGCCTGTATACCAATACAAAGATATTATATTGTCACTAACAGGATCCCTCCTTTCCACCTTCTAGGCAAATTGTTCTATCCCGGTTCTGTGTGTAGCCAGAAACGTTGCATGCAATGTTAGGGGTGGTTTCTTCAAGTAAGATTATCTTATTTTTTTAATCTGATTGTAGTGCCCATTTGTTTGCATTTTTGTCGTTCATCCTAATACTTTTCTAGACTGCTCTGCTCTCTATAACTTATACCTCAGTAAAGTCTAGCCCAATGCTGACATAGAATTTCATGGCTCAATCGACAGAGACTTTGATGAAGGGCTCTTACCAAGGATTAGCAATGTTCACTATGAGGATGAAGTAAATGATATCTCATCTGCGCCAGATGTTGGCAATTATTTGATAACAGAGGTAAATTTTGGAGAACCTGTTGCTTTCTGTGCTCACTTTTCACTAAGCAATAACAGTTTTTTTTTTCATGTTCAAAGGATGAGAATGCCACATTAGTGAATGGAAATAGAGATTCATTGCCTTTTGATGGTATGGCAGATGCAGAGGTTGAGAGGAGAATGAAGGTTTGTGCTTTTTGACACTATCTTGATTTTTCCCCCTAAATTGACCAACCATCACAGACAAAAAAGGCTTCCAGTAACAATCCAGGGGCCTATTATTACAGTTTCTGGAAAAAATTGTTTCACTATATTACTAAGTAACAACGAGGGTATAAATTACAGTTAAGGTTCTAAAATTTCTCTCAGCACCTAATATTGTAGCTGCACGAATCACCTGTCCATAGCAAATAGTGTTATACAAATTTTCCACTTTCAGTTAAACCTGGAATTCTTGTAGTGCATGAAAACTCAAACAAACTTCATACTACGGTGTATTTATTCCATAACTAAACAGTACAGATGTCAATGTATTAATGAGTTTGATGTCTGTCGCAAACAATTTTGTTTATTTGTGATTTATGACAGTACAGATATCTTTTCTTGTGAGCTGCTGCCATTTTTGTAGGGCATTTTTTATAGTACACAATTAACTCCCAGTTGTATTTATGCCCCCACCTTTTACGGAGTTGTGCACCATTTGTATCTCTTATATTCGTTGTAACCACTTTCAGGAAGCCAATGCTCAAGCATTCCATCAAACAGTGGGGAACTTTGTCATGCCAGTAGCCCCTGCTCAGAATTTTGTTTCGTCTTCAGTTGCACCATTAGCCCCACCTCTTGGCATGATGCCACCTCCATTCAGCCAGCCAGTTGTTCAACCAGGTTTTTCAGATTCACTGCAAGGTTCTCCAGCTAGAGAAGAGGGTGAAGTTCCTGAGTCTGAGTTGGATCCGGACACAAGGAGAAGGCTTCTCATATTACAGCATGGTCAAGACACAAGAGATCCTACACCTCCACTCCCAGCAATACCACCAGTGCAAGTTCCAGTTCCTCCAGTGCAACCTCATGGGAATTGGTTTCCCACAGAGGATGGGCTAAACCCAAGTAACCTGAATAGAGGTTCAGCAGGTTTCACTGTAGAATCCGATTCTATGCTCTACGAGAAAAAACAACCACCTCATCCTTCATTCTTTCATGGTGGGGATAGTCCTATGTCGTCTGATAGATTTGGCTATCAGAACCAGAGGTTTCCCTCTCAGGTACATGATTTGTAATACTTTTAATCGTCTTCATTTGCTAAGTAGCCATGTAGACACTAGGTGACAACTGACAAGCATATGCTTGGTGCAGCTACCACACACCGAGGATCACCACATGCTTCAGAACCATGCACCTCCAAAATACAGATCCTTTTCTGGTATGTTTTATCAATTTCTTTCTGCCTTTTAGTTTTAAAAATGTTCACCTTGAGGGCCACTTTCCATGCGCTCCCTTGCCATGTGTTGCCACTCATATACTTGGTGCAGTCACAACCCCATTACAGATGGTCTGGCTATGCTTAGAGATAAGCCAAATAAGCTTTTCTTTATTCCAAGTTAGATGGAGAGAAGTTAGATATAAGTTGCTCAGTAGTAGTTGTTTAGTTTGTTTGATTAGATGAATTGTTTTGGGCCTATCCATCTACTACAAATTGTGATAATGCAACATGCAATTCATATGTTATGAAAACCATAAAGGTCCCTTCTACTCCTCTGGCCTGTGCTCACTCCTCGCTCCTGCTTCATATTGTCGGCCTCTCTTTTTCTTTAATTCTCCTATATTGTTGTTTCTGCAACACATGCCTTTTGGCTTCGTAGAATATTGTAGCACAAACCTGTGCATTATTGGTGAACAAGGTCCTCATTCTGTTATTCACAGTTTAAGGAATTTCTTCTATCTATTATTTTAATTTCCTGCAGCTGTATGTGACCAGAAATATCCACATGAGTTTGTGATGAGATGATGTGTTGATGGTGAATAACTTAATTATTTCACATGCTTTCACAAATGGTGGCACAATTATGAAATTATGCAATTTGATAGCCCTAGATTTTGCTTTTGTGAAGTGCAGCTTGGTGTACATGTGGTGTTTTATAGGATGGTTATGCTTAACTTTGTTTATGCCATGAAGGTGAGGAGCTAGCAGCTCGGCATGTTCCCTCAAGCCAGAGAAACAACCAGATAGAATCAGGAAGACACTTTGCACAATATGCTGGGACCTCTGCTGGCATATTAGAGGGGATTGCTCTGAAATGTGGATCTAAGGTACTGTGTAGCATTCAATGCTAGTGTACCAGAAGACTTGTTCTTCTAGTCAATCTTTGTTGACATTTCCTTTTGTGTTTAGGTGGAGTACAGGTCAATATTATGTGATACTGCAGAACTACAATTCTCTATTGAGGTAGATTAATTTCTTCATATTAGCAATTTCATCAAACATGGAAGTCCAGAATAATAGGAACTAGGAAGTTGTGGAAACATATGAGTTTCGGAGGAGATTAATGAATCTGATCAAGAACTGAAATGTACTTTAGTATCTGATTTTCAGTTTACTGTTTGATGGAAACTTCTGATGAACTATCATGTGCTTGCAATAATGTTATTGTGCTTATATTATGTCTCCTTGTTTTTCTTTTTTATTGCATCTCGTTCAGGTTTGGATTGTTGGGGAAAAGGTTGGTGAAGGAATTGGTAGGACAAGGAGAGAAGCACAGCGCCAAGCTGCAGAGATGTCTTTAAGAAACTTGGCCAGTAAGTTTGTGCTACTTCACCTTACAGTATAACACTATTGTTGGAGTGTGATTGTATTAGGCCCATGAGGCTAGGCCCATGTGGCCCATGTATGGTACCTATATAGCTACCCTTCTAGGGTTAGCCCAAATAATTGAGAATCACTTTCTAGCATGGTATCAAGCTGAGTTCTTCCTCTCCATCCCCCAGCCGTCGCCCCTCTGGGCTGGCGCCGCCGCTGCCGCCTCCATGGCCGGCCGACACCCTCCTCCCTCCCCTTCCTACTCCCCTGTCTTCCCTCCCCTTCCCTCCACCTCCTGGGCACGTACCGCTGCTGAGGCGGCAGCTGCTGGGGCGGGCGCGTCCTTCCTCCTGGAGTCACAGACGTCGGCGCCGCCCTTCCCCGACGCCCTGCCGGAGGTCCTCCGCCACTCCGTGCCCCTCAAGGGGCCGCCGCCCCCGGCCGCAGCCTCCTCCCGCTGGGCCCTCCCGCCGCTGCACCCCGACGCGCTCCACCTGCTCCGCTCAGGTGCGGCCGCCGCTGTCTGTTTTCCACCCGCCCCAGGTGCGAGCGCCGCGGAGGATGGGGGTTTCGGCCTCCACCCGCCCCTCTCTGCTGGCGGAGACCCGCCCCTCCTCCTGCCGCCCTCCTCCCCACCTCCTGCCCGCCCGCCCCCTCCTCCTGCCGCCCTCCTCCTGCCGCCCTCCTCCCCACCTCCTGCCACCCTCCTCCCCACTTCCTGCCGCCCTCCTCCCCAGGTGCGGGTGCGGCTGCTGCTCTGCTCCATGGCGGAGGCGCCGGGACGGGGATTGGTACTGGGCAAGCGGCCGGACCTGGCGATGTTCCTGGTGGCACCTCTACTGGTCCTGGTGTTGGTGCCCCGCGGGCCGATCTCACTGCTGCTGCTCCACAGGGACACGCGGCTGCTGCCCTGGTGGCTGCGGCCCCTGCTGGACTCGCGGCAGCCCCGGCTGCCTGGCATGCCACTGCCGGCCCTACCCCGCCGCAGGAACCAACATGTCTCTCGACGAACTCATCTCCACGGGCGGGAGTGCTCACCACCACCCCGGCGGGGGACGTCCTGCCTCTAGGGGCGGAGTCCCCGCACCCACCGCGCCGCACCACCGCTTCTTCACCACTCGCCGCCGCTCTAGTCGCTGCCAGGGCCGAGGCTGTCGAGAGGCAGGCCCGGGTGCGCGCGGCTGCCCTCGTGTGGGAGCGTGAGCGGGAAGCGGCCGATGCCCTGGCCCGCCAGATCGCCGCGGCCATGCCTTTCCCGGGGCCTCAGTCGCCGCCGCCAGGCCGTTGCCCTCGTGCCGCCGTCACCGGTCCAAGCGCGGCCGCGGGCGCGGGGGACCCAGACACCTTGGCCTACTCCTTCAGCACCACCGCAGGGCTGCCATCTGTTAGTCCTGATTGGATCGCCGACTCGGGCGCCACTTTCCACACCACGCCCAATGCGAGTCTACTTTCTTCTCTCCATCCTCCCCACCCTTCCTGTCCCTCTTCCATCATGGTCGCCAATGGCACCTGCATTCCTGTCTCCTCCGTGGGCACTGCCAGTTCCCACGGCTCCTTTCATATCCCTGATGTTCTTGTGGCTCCCGGGATGGTTCACAACCTTCTCTCTATTCGTCGTTTCACCACTGATAACTCTTGTTCGGTTGAGTTTGACCCCTCTGGCCTCACCGTGCGGGATTTGACCTCACGGGCTCCTCTGCTCCGGTGTAACAGCACTGGGCCTCTCTACACCCTTCGATTTCCGGCGTCTGCTTCACCTTATTTTCCTTCCTCGGCGTCTGTTTCACCTTCTTCGCCTTCCTCAGCCGCTTTCGCCGCCACTCCTTCCTCCACCACTTGGCACCGTCGCCTCGGCCATCCTGGCCGGGATGCCCTGATGCAGCTCAGTCGGAGTTCCGACATTCGGTGCTCCCAGGCTCACGATGATCACTTGTGTCATGCGTGCCAGTTGGGCCGTCACGTTCGCCTTCCCTTTCAGTCCTCATCCTCACATGCCTCTCGTGCATTTGATCTTATTCATTGCGACTTGCGGACTTCTCCTGTTCTTAGCATGTCTGGCTATAAGTACTACTTGGTGGTTGTCGATGATTTCTCCCATTATTCCTGGACTTTTCCCCTGCGGGCCAAGTCCGAGGCGTTCCCCACTCTTAGCCACCTCTTTGCTTGGGTATCCACTCAGTTCGGCCTCACCATCAAGGCTGTCCAGTGCGACAATGGTCGTGAGTTCGATAACTCAACCTCACGTGCCTTCTTCCTTTCTTCTGGTGTTCACCTGCGCATGTCTTGTCTGTATACCTCCTCTCAAAACGGCAAGGCAGAGCGCATGATCCGCACAACCAATGACATCATGCGCACTCGTCTGCTCCAGGCATCTCTACCCGCTCGCTTCTGGGCTGAGTGTCTGCACACCTCCACCTATCTCCTTAACCGCCTTCCTTCTACTGCATGCCCAGCTCCCACGCCTCACCACGCTCTATTCGGTACCCCACCTCGGTACGACCACCTTCGAGTCTTTGGGTGTGCGTGTTACCCTAACACCGCCGCCACCGCTCCTCATAAGCTGGCTCCCCGGTCGACCCTCTGTGTCTTTCTCGGATACTCTCCGGATCACAAGGGTTACCGATGCTTTGACCTTACCTCTCGCCGTGTCCTCATCTCTTGCCATGTCGTGTTTGATGAGTCGGCATTCCCTTACTCCACCACCTCTCCGCCCACACCTCCCGCTGACCCTGCGGAGGCTTCCTTCTTTCCCACTGACCCGGCGATTCCGCCACCCTTCTCCCTCTACCCTGCAGGTACTGCTCCGGCGCACTCTCCTGGTGGTCCCGCCTCGCCCCTGCCGGACTCACACCAGGACCTTCCGGTGCCTGACACGGTCGAGGCAGCCCCGGAGCTTCCACCCTCGCTCCCTGTGGCTTCGCTGCCTCCCGTTGTGCCCGATGCTGCCGTTCCGATCACGGGACCGCGCACACCGACCCCACCTCCTCCCGGGCGCTTCGGACTCGTCTACCAGCGCCGGCGGGAGCCGCGTCCGCCCTCACCTCCTCCCGGGCGCTTCGGCATCGTCTACGAGCGCCGGCGTGAGCCGGCTCCGCCGCTCTTGTCACCGGCGTCGTCATCGCCGGTGTATGCTCCGCCGGCATCGCCACGCTCTCGCGCCGACCAGCCGGTGTACCACCCGCCTCATCTTCACCGGGACCCTCGTCACACTCACCCGATGGTGACGAGGCAGGCGTCTCGCCCGCAGGCCCTCACCGCCGCCGCCTGCGAGCCGGGCATCTCTCCGGTACCCTCTTCCGTCCGCGCGGCCTTGGCGGATCCTCACTGGCGCCGCGCGATGGACGAGGAGTACGCAGCCCTCCTCGCCAACCAGACGTGGGACCTAGTGCCTCGTCCGCCGGGCTCCAACATTGTCACCGGCAAGTGGATCTGGACGCACAAGAGGCGGGCTGATGGTTCCCTGGAGCGCTACAAGGCTCGCTGGGTCCTCCGCGGCTTCACTCAGCGGCCCAGCATTGACTATGCTGAGACCTTCGGTCCCGTGGTGAAGCCAGCTACAGTCCGCACCGTCCTCTCCCTGGCTCTCGAGCGCTCCTGGCCTGTGCATCAGCTGGATGTCAAGAATGCCTTCCTCCATGGCACTCTGACTGAGACGGTCTACTGCAGTCAGCCGGCAGGTTTCGTGGATTCTTCTCGTCCTGACTTTGTCTGCCGGCTCAACAAATCTCTCTACGGGCTCAAGCAGGCACCCCGGGTTTGGTACTCTCGATTCGCTACATTCCTGCAGACTCTTGGGTTCACGGAGGCCAAGTCTGACACCTCCCTGTTCATATACCACTATGGGGGTGAGACTGCTTACCTGCTCCTCTATGTGGATGACATTGTTCTCACCGCCTCCAGCGAGTCTCTGCTCCACCGCATCATTCACTCACTCCAGAAGGAATTTGCTATGAAGGATCTTGGGGTGCTCCACCACTTCCTCGGCGTCACTGTTGAGCCCCGACCTTCAGGCCTGTTCCTCCACCAACGGCAGTTCACTTGTGACATTCTGGAGCGAGCAGGAATGACCGCCTGCCAGTCCTGCTCTACACCGGTGGACACCCAGGGCAAGCTGTCAGAGGCTGGGGGTCCGATGCTTGGGCCAGCAGACTCCACCGCCTATCGGAGTCTTGCTGGCGTGCTTCAGTACCTCACTTTCACACGGCCAGACATCACTTATGCCGTCCAACAGCTCTGCCTCTACATGCATGCTCCGCGGGAGCCCCACCTGGCTGCTATGAAGCGGCTTCTCCGGTACCTCCGTGGCACACTTGGCTACGGGCTGCTCCTCGGCCGTTCCTCCACTGCCGAGCTGGTTGTCTACACCGACGTTGACTGGGCGGGATGCCCGGACACCCGCAGGTCCACCTCCAGCTACGCAGTCTTCCTCGGCGGCAACCTGGTCTCTTGGTCGTCCAAGCGACAGCCGGTAGTTTCCCGCTCCAGTGCCGAGGCGGAGTACCGTGCCGTGGCCAATGGCGTGGCCGAGGCCGCCTGGCTCCGCCAGCTCCTGGCTGAGCTTCACCGCCCACTCGCCAGGAGCACGCTCGTCTACTGCGACAACGTCAGCGCGGTCTACCTCTCCACCAACCCCGTGCAGCACCAGCGGACCAAGCATGTGGAGATCGATCTACACTTCGTCCGCGACCGGGTGGCCATCGGCGACGTCCGGGTTCTTCACGTCCCGACCACCTCCCAGTTTGCGGACATCTTCACCAAAGGCCTCCCTTCCTCGACCTTCTCCGAGTTTCGCTCCAGCCTCAACGTCTCCGGTGGCTAGTTGTGGCTGCGGGGGGGTCCTGTGTGTGTTGTGCTCCTACTTGTTTTCTTTCTTGTTCAGCCTTGAACTCCGCTGCGCCGGTAGTTCAGACTGCGGGGGGGTGTTGGAGTGTGATTGTATTAGGCCCATGAGGCTAGGCCCATGTGGCCCATGTATGGTACCTATATAGCTACCCTTCTAGGGTTAGCCCAAATAATTGAGAATCACTTTCTAGCAACTATATATGTCATCAGTGTCATGTGAACCAATCGTTTTTTTTTATCTCTATATGAGAGCCTGTGTTATTTAGGTCAGCTAACCAAACCTATCACATCCTTCCCCCTTTTGGGTGAGACCATGAGGGACGCCTCAGAACACAAAGGCTACCCCAACTTGCTTGGGACTAATAGGCTTTGGTTTTCATGGTGGTGATGGTAGCAGGGTTCTGGCAACCAATAAAACTTTGCTCATAATTTTGTTTTTGGTAGCATACAGTGCCCTGATGATTGGTATTGAATTTTCTCCTAGAGCATCATCAAACATCCTGTAATATTTCATCCTGAGCATGTTTCAGCAATAGCCACCTCATGCTGCTTAATAGTTCTAGTAACATGCTTGCCCATTTGTTTGAGCTTTAATTTCTTTGATGACAACCTCTTGGTTGAGGTAGAGCCTTGTTTCATTTGTGCATTGCTGGAACATTTTGTGTAATAGTCTGTTTTATTGAGTTTGACATTATAAATTTACTTGCAGATAAATACTTGTCATCTGATCCAAATAAGTTGACTGATATGAAAGAAAATGGTTTCAGTAGCAACAGAAATGTATTTGGTTACTCTGGAAGTACCAGGGATGATATGTTGCCTCTTTCAAGTACTTCTGAGGAATCTCGCTTTATGAAAATGGAGGAGAACAATTCCAGGAAAACAGGAGGTTCTGTTGCTGCTCTCAAGGAACTTGTAAGTATAGCTAGCTGTGTTGATTATTAGTAGTTTGACTTTATACTCTTTCATGAAGTAGACCTTATGGTATATATATATATAAAAACACACTGCAGTGCACGGTTGAGGGATATAACTTAGTTTTTCAAGAGCGTCCATCTCCAGCAGATGGTTTAGTTGGGAAAGAATCTTATGCTCAGGTAGAAGTTGGTGGACAAATTCTAGGCAAAGGAGTTGGATTAACATGGGAAGAGGCCAAGCTCCAGGTAATAAGCAGTCTAATACTGACTCAATTTATTTTCTTATTGTTACTTTAGTCTCCTTGCCTTAAGAAAATCTGGATTCATTTAGTAAACCCAGAGGATACCTAAGTTTGCGTTTAAAATAGCATCAAGGATGGTCATGCTTTGTTTTTGCGTTCTTATGTGAGTTCAAATTTCGATAGGTAAACTGGACTTTGTACTATTTCCTTCAACGAGTATGTTTCGCTCGGATCAGCCGTTGTTTTCTTTTTGTCGCTAAACACTCAAACTATCCAGAAGGTCTAGTCAAGCCCTCATGTTAGTCTCACTGACTGCACGATGATTTTAGTCATGTAGATAATAATTTTGTTCCACCGAAAAATGAAGCAAGAAACAGAATTTATGGCACAGCTGCAGCGGTGGTAGTGTGGCACCATGGCGGTGGTAGAGGGAGGCAACTAAGGATTGAGGATGATGGTCATGGGAGTAGGAATTGAGAGAAAGTTAAAACTGCTGACAATATGACATAGATCATGTTGGCAGATGACACTATGACAGTAGCAGGTGCTCAAATTAAATGGCTTAGGAGAATTCAGGTGCCCTCATGTAATTTGTTTTTTCAACCAAACCATCTTTATTTTTCAGAAAGCCAATGTCTGAAGCATTGCATTAGTTGCAGTGCTCACTCTATATAATCATATTAGATTTGAGGTTTTGAGCTGTTACTAGTTAACAAAGCGTGCATAAATGGAAATTTTAAACATGCAATGGGCTTTCCTTGTTTGGGTTGCTTTAGTTGATAATTTCCCAACTTGAATTTTCACATGTTTTATTTATTTATTTACTTTGTAGGCTGCTGATGAGGCTCTTGGAACTTTAAGATCCATGCTAGGTCAACTTGGTCATAAGCGATCGGGCTCTCCAAGGTGATTATTTGTTGTCTTTTGGTGATGCATAACTGCGACTTCTTTGTTTATACGAAAAACTTCCTTACATGCTGCACAGGATTTCTATTGAATGGAACTGCAAGATGTTTCTTGGTTCCAACTTTTCCCCCCTATAGTCTGAGTTCTAACTCCATTTCTACAGTGTTGCCATGTAGCAGAGTAGTAGTCAAATTTGATAGGGAAGGAAATAGGAGTGTTTATTTGTGTGCTTGATAATAGGGTGTTGACTCTTGACTAAACTAGTTCTCAGTTAATATTGTGGATTACGCTTAAGAGGTGACCAAGGAAAAGTTATAGTGCCTTAGCTGTGTTGGGTCATGTATGTAGAATAAACATTTCATGTTCCAGTCACCATTCAGACATTTTTTTTTTGTAAACTGTTATTTTGCAGCTTTTGTTATGTTTGTATCCATGTGTCGACTAGATTCCCATCACAGTATTTTATGTGTATATTATAGCTTATATGTATTTCATATGATTTGAATGACTATAATTACTGTTTACCCCAGGTCATTGGCACCAAATTTTAACAAGCGGTTCAAGCCAGATTTTCCAAGGACCGTACAAAGAGTTCCTTATGGAACATATTCTAGGATCGAAGGTCATGTTCCTTAGATGTCTGCATAAATGATGTGCCTGGGCACTAAACTTTTAAAACTGGATGAAGCATTGAACTGTCAGGTCTCCACACATTGAATGCAAGCCCTAGGTTCTGGCTTCTGGTGGGCTTCCAAGGCTCTCACAGGCCGCCACTGGCCATGAGAGTACCGACGAAGGGCCAAGTAACTATGAAGTATTAATGGTGGCCATGAAGTACTTCATGCAGAATTTCATTGCCATGATATGACCAGTCACGAATGTTGTTACCCCATGTTGTCAACTTGGCATAATACTTGACCTGGAAGTTTAATGGTTAAACCAGGGGTTGATGCAGGCACGCAGCTCCATTTCATTCCATGGATCAAAGAGCGGTGCTGTAGCTGGACAATTTTTTCTTCCCTTGCTCTGGTTCAGGTGCAAGTTAAACCCCCTGTAGCTCGGGGTCTTAGCAGGTAGCCAGTTTTATTACCTTCACTCCAAGTTATTTAGGAAAGTTGTAAATTGTAGCACAGAATTGAGTACTTGACAGTATTACCAGTACGCAGATATAGTAATCTTTGTAGCTGTAGCCTAGGCAGGCAATCTCCATGGCGGTTGCACGAATCCAGTAGCGGACAGCATTCATTTGTATGTTGTAGTCATCTTGTAATATATGGCCCCATTTCTTTACAAGGTTGGGAATTTGCCTCTCTAATTCTGTTGCCCCTTTTCTGATCGTATCCCCTTCACTCTGATTGTGCATGGACTTGTCACATAGGTAGCTTCAGTGAAATGTGTGCTTTAGGTCGTCCCCAAAGGGATCAAATAGCTAGTCTAGATGAAATCCTGTTGGTAAAAGGAAGACTCCTGTTGGTAAAAGGAAGACTCCTATTGGTAAAAGGAAGACTCAGCAGTGCGCTAGCGTGTATCTTCTAGCTAGTCTTGCATGTTTCCAAGATTTGTTCTAATGGCAGGTGCCTGTGCGTTGCAACGGTTGTAACACTCTCCACTTGAGACTTTCAACATATATTTCTTAACTTGGCAACATTACATGATTCTATCTTAAATTGAATACTATAGCAGAAAAGCCATCTCTGACTTTTTTTTTACTTCTGTACTTGTGAATTTACTTGTGTACTACTTAAAAACAAATTTAAGTTGAATAGTACAGCAGAAAAGTCATCTCTGACTTCTCATTCATCACTGAATGAAAAAGAAGGCACACTGTCCATTAAACATGTAAGTATGCTGTGGCCATCGGAGCTTTAGGCT
This sequence comes from Saccharum hybrid cultivar R570, assembly GCA_038087645.1. Classification (NCBI taxonomy): domain Eukaryota; kingdom Viridiplantae; phylum Streptophyta; class Magnoliopsida; order Poales; family Poaceae; genus Saccharum; species Saccharum hybrid cultivar. Next base: position 9,947,145 of record JAQSUU010000198.1, read on the forward strand.
GACATCGATGAGAAATCAGTGCTACAAAAAGTGACCAAGTGAAATATACACTGAAATATGCTGAAAAATAACCGTAGTTCTGCATTTAGATATTGAAATATATATGGATTAACTGGAGAAGCCTACCTTCATGAGGAAACAACCAATAATTCCATAAGTTTTAATGCTTCCCTTCGTTGATGTAACAGGGGAATTAATAGGTCTTCAATGGACATTAAAGAATAGGAGGATCGGTGCTTTGTGTTCAGTAACATATCTCTTGTTCCTACAAGACTGCATACAAACTGGATGGATCAACCCAGAGAAAAAAAGGAGGCACCTTACAAATTTTGAGAACACAGAATAACGATAAGTTGTAAATACAAGCAGGTCATGCTTCGTGCACACATGACATATTGTAGATAATTAGTGGAAGTGTTAAACCTATTCATTAATCTCGACTCATCAAACATAGCATTCAGGTAACATGGCAAAGCTGACCATAGCTTCAAATGATAAAATGATACAACATAACCTAGCAAATAGCACAACTATACAAACAAATTTTGCAATTAGATCCAGTTTGGCTTCACAAAGAGCCTCTTCAGTAAGTGACGGGGTGTTGCAAAAATATTTCAGTCTCCTTCCCTATCTCAGTTGACAGGTTGGGGGTTCACAAATTTACTTCAACAATAACAGCCTCTTCAAAAGCTTAGAAAATAAATGTCTATATTCAGCTAATGACCAAGTTTGCCTAACCTCACCTAGTACATATGAGATGTCCTTTGCATGTGAACTACATATTGCATGAAAATGAAGCGCTGGTGTCACCATTCACAAACTATCAATAAATGATGAGCTGACAATTTTTTTTTGCACTGAACTCTAAAGAATTGAAGACAGGAAGGATAACATCTGCTCTCACTGGAAAACCAGAGCTGCACAAAGGCATATACAAACACCCATATTATCTGTTCTCAAGGCTTGCAAGTAACAGATCAGAACAGAGCTTGTAAATGGCAGCAAATTTATTTATAGTGGTCAATATTAGACCATGTAGTTTGATTTTACCATGGAATGCGTCCTATAGTGACAAATTACAATAACCCAGAACTGGTCTTGAGGAAATCAGAAAGCCCAAATTTGATATTCTGTAAGTTAGAAATATTACATATATTCAGTAGGCTAGATATCCAACCGCAGCAATGTTCATGTACTATCCCAACCCAGATCATGAACAAAAGAATATTAAGCTCTAGATTCATCATACTTTGCAGATGTTTTATATACCAAATACAGTTATTCCAGATCATCAACAAACAAATATTGCCCTCCATGAGCAGCAAGAAATTCAGTCAATGGCCTATACAATGTTGTGGACACAATCTCAGATGAACAATTGTACCGTGACTCCATGACCTCTAGCAAACAAACTTATATTCTATATTCAGGTGAATAAGCTATGTGATAGTTCTATAGTCACCATGGTATCCACTGCAATCTCATCAGAAGAAATCCTGGAGACAATATGGTGTCCTAAGAGGCCATGAACAATTGATGATTGTGTACATGATAATAGCCTTAGCATATTGTCACAAATTTTCCTCATCTTCCCTTCTATCTCCTCACCTTTGGATGTTGTGTTGTTTGGGGGCATAATTGATCCTTGGATAGAAAAAGGAATAACTATTGCTGTTATTTCAATCTATGTATTCTTATCCTATGATGCAGAGGCAACAGACTATATCCAAAGAAGCAAATATAGAAATTTTAATATTCCAAAGCTAGATATATGGATTGTTTGGCTGCACAACCATCAGCATTGATGAGAACCAAGTAGCAAGACATATGTTCAATGACTCCCTGACGTAGTTAGTGCAGATACCGTTTCCAATTTCAAATGGCCTGTTTTAGCAGAGATTGTTACTACTAGCATTGATTGCACAGCGTTTTTCAAATGAGAATCAGACGTGCGTCTTGCCTAGCTCATCGATACAGTACTACTGCTAGTATCGGTACTGATCTTTCCAGGTCCCAGGCGCATGAGTTCGATCTTTCAGTGTACTTGAGCAGCAGCATTTCTCAGTGATCACCTGACGAGATTTTCAAAGCTAGGATCAGACTGAGCAAACGGCGAGTTCACCAAAAAAAAAAATCGTCAAAGAAATTACTGGGACGGAGACGGTTAGCGACTCAGCATAGCGCCATAGCGTCCTCTCTCTGTGAGCCTCCCCGTCTCGCCTGCTGGTCCTTTTCTCTCCGCCTTAATTCTTGGCCTCTTCAGCTCTTCCCCGACGCTATAAATACCGGCGCTTAAACCTCCTCAGCTTCCATCCAAAGCAGCACGGCAAATCACTCGCCCTTCCTTTCCCCAACGCGCATTGCGCCATTTCTCCCTTCCTTGGCTAGCTGATTCTTCAGCCATGGCGAGGGAGGACGAGGAGTGGCCGATAGCGCAGCCGTGCTTGGCCTCTCGCCTTGGTGCTTGCCGCCGGCGCGCGCGGCCCAAGTGGCGCGCGCCGGCCGCGGCGGGCACGACTACAGCAAAGCGCTGAGCAAGAGCATCCTCTACTTCAGTTCGAGTCGCAGCGCTCCGGGTCCGGGCGGCTCCCCGGCGGCCAGCGGATCGCCTGGCGCGCCGACTCCGGCCTGCTCGACGGCAAGGCCAACGGAGTACGTACGCATTAGTGCATTACGCAGTGGCGGTGCAATCCCTCCGACCGCTTGTTTGCGTTTTGGAAACGAATGAATGAATCTTGTCATGGCGGGGTGATTTCCTAATCAGCATTATAATATGCTTTGAACTCCATCCATTCTCATCGATCAGGTGGACCTCGTGGGCGGCTACTACGACGCCGGCCGCCAGCGACAATGTCAAGTTCGGGCTGCCGATGGCGTTCACGGTGACGATGATGTCGTGGAGCATCATCCAGTACGGCGAGCAGATGGCGGCGGCGGGGGAGCTGGGGCACGCCGTGGATCGGAGGGCGTCAAGTGGGGCACCGACTACTTCGTCAAGGCGCACCCGGAGCCCAACGTGCTCTACGGAGAGGTCGGTTGGTTACGCCACGCGACACGCCGCCGCGTCTCCTGCGTGCCCTCGTCGCATCCCTGATCCCTCCCCCACCACGTCACGTTTTCGTCAACCACCGAGCTCCACTGGGGCCCACCTGATGCATGCAGGGTTTGACTTTGACCTGGTCAGACGCCTGAGCGGCTGAGCGTGATTGATTTCTGGCTTGCCGGAAAGAAATCTCCTGGCGTTCTCGAGGTCGCTGGTGGACTACATCTGGGTAGCAACCCAAGGGCGACGAGCTACATGGTCGGGTACGGCGCCACGTTCCCGCAGCGCGCGCACCACCGCGGCGCGTCCATCGTCTCCATCAAGGCCGACCCCGCCTTCGTAGGGACGAAAACGGACGGAATTTTTCCCATACCGTCCCGTTCCGTTTTCTATATTTTTCTGTCCGTTTCCGTATTTGTGAGATCCTGTTTTCGTATTTGCGGAAGTAGAAAATGGTGTTTTCCGTCCGTTTCCGAGTAATCCCGTTTTAATATGGAATAGATCCATATTTATTCCGTTTTTATCCCGTTTTCAATCTATACTCAACATGTTCAACAATTACATGTTCTTATGTTATGTTAATATAACTACGAATCACCAAATATGCCTGTTATGTTCACGTACATAGCATGGAAATGAATATTAAACTTTGTATATATTATTACATGACTTTATATATGTATATTTTGAGAATATTATATTATGTGATCTTAATTTAATTTTCCGGCTCTCTATCCGTATTTGTTCGTTTCCGTATGTCCGCATATTCCGATTCCGTTTTCGAACCCGTATTTTCCGAATCCGATCCCGTTTTCGCCAAAAAATATAGAAACGGAAGTAGAAATATGGTTTTTTCGTCCGTTTCCGTCCGTTTTCATCGCTACGCCTTCGTCAGCTGCCGCGCGGGGTTCGACAGCTGGTACGGCCGGCAGGGCGGCAACAACCCCAACCAACCTGCTGGACGGCGCCACTGATGGCGGGCCCGACGAGAACGACGACTTCGCCGACGAGAGGAACAACTACGAGCAGACGGAGGCGGGAGGCCACCACCTACAACAACGCGCTGTTATGACAGAGGATCGTCTAGGTGTAGGTGTAGATCAGAGGCTGTGTATCTTGCATTTTTGGGATAAACAGGGCTTGACCATGTACTAGAAAGGGAGAGAGAAGATGAGACTGAGGTGAGGTTACCAACCATCGGAGAGGTTGAAGGAGAATCTGGCCATCGCTGTTTCAGTGGTGAGGATCTGTGCACGGGCAGCATCGGTTGGGGAAGAGTTGGTGACGGTCGCATCCGGCGAGGAAGTGTAGCAGTGTAGTGGACACGATCCAGTGGCGGCGGTGAACACCGGTGGTGCTTCTCGTCGCTCACAGCGCGTCCCTCTCGATCGGTTAGGGATGTTGGTGGGGAGTAGCGGCTCAGAGAAACCTCGTGACTTGATCCCGGCCCTCACCTTCTGTATATAGCGTTGCACGACAGGAGCCCACCAGCCATGTATTAGGCTGGGCACCCCTGATCAGGGCGCCAAGTCAATGCCCAGCCTGTCCGTTGGGCCAGTCTGGTGGGAGATCAACCTGACATTCCCCCCTTGATCTCAACTTATATCTTCAACTTTGGACTTAAATGCTTTTCACTTTACTCATTTCATCACAGATTAGTGTATAGAGCATGTTTTATCGTCACGGTCAATCACCGATAGATTTAACAGCTATAATACACGTCTCTGTTCTGAAATAGATTCTTTAACTTTGGGCCCTTTATTATCCAGGAATCATAGGTTTTCCCTTAAATACATACCGGCTACATGTTCTCTGAACACGTTGAGTGGTAAGCCTTTTGTAAACGAATCCGCAAGCATCTTTTCAGTACTTATATGCTCAAGACTTATAACATGATCCCAAACTTTATCTTTCACAACATAATACTTTATGTCAATGTGTTTGATAGCACCACTTGACCTATTATTGTGAGCATACTGTACTGCCGGATTATTATCGCAGTACAACTTAAGTAGTTTATTGATGTCATCAACCACCTTCAAACAGGGTATGAATGTCTTTAGCCAGTTCACCTGCCCCGTGGCCTCATAGCACGCTACAAATTCGGCATACATTGTGGACGATGTAGTGACGGTTTGCTTTGAGCTTTTCCATGATATAGCTCCTCCTGCGAGAGTGAATACATATCCTGACGTGGATTTTCTTTCATTTCCCGCATAATCAGAATCTGAGTACTCTATTATTTGGAGAGAATCTAATTTTCTATACGTCATCATGAGGCCTTTCGTGTCTTCCAAATATCGCAAGACTTTCTTTACCAATCTCTAGTGTTTTATTCGTGGATTACTCTGGAATCTGCCAAGCAACCCGGTAACAAAAGCTAGGTCAGGACGCGTATACACTTGAGCATACTGTAGGCTTCTGACAGCTGAAACATATGGAACCACTTTCATTTAATTGAGCTCATACTGGTTCTTGGGGCATTGAAAATCCCCATATTTGTTGCCCTTGACTATAGGTGCAGGCAAAGAACTACATTTGTGCATACTGAATTTCTTTAAAACCTTTTCTATGTATGCCTTTTGTGACAGTCCCAATACCCCTTTTCTTCTATCTCGGTAAATCTCTTTTCCTAAAACGAACGAGGCTTCACCAAAATCTTTCATATCAAAGTTTGAGGACAGGAACTTCTTCGTTTCCAGTAGTAGATTGATATCACTACTAGTAAGTAAGATATCATTTACATACATGATCAGAAATATGTATTTCCCATTCTTGAACTTTGCATAAACGCAATTATCCTCAACATCCTCTTTAAACCTAAAATTCCTTATTGTTCTATTAAACTTCAAGTATCACTGTCTTGAGGCTTGCTTCAATCCATAAATGGATTTCTTCAGGTGGCATCCCATGCTTTCTTTTTCTTCCATGACAAAACTCTTTGGTTGTGCCATGTAAACATTTTTCTTCAAATCCCCATTGAGGAATGTCGTTTTTACATCTATCTAATGTAATTCTAAATCATAATGTGCCACCAATGTCATTATTATTCTGAAGGAATCCTTACATGAGACTGGTGAAAATGTCTCATTGTAGTCTATCCCTTCTCTTTGCGTAAAGTTTTTCGTCACAAGTTGCGCTTTAAACATTTCTACATTCCCTTTGGAGTCATACTTGATTTTGTAGACCCATTTACAGCCTACTGTTTTGGCTCATTTAGGAATTTCTTCTAAGTCTCAAACACCATTGGAACTCATAGATTTCATTTCATCTTTCATAGCTTCTAATCACTTCGATGTGTGGGCGCTTCTCATGGCTTCTTCATATGAGGCGGGATCACCCTCCATATGAAACTCTTCAGTATTACAGACTTCATAATCATCAGGAACAGCTGATCTTGTAACTCTTTGAGACTTTCTCGGGGCCTCCACATTTGGCACATGTTCTGCTTGAGGCTGTTGTTGTCCCCTTCATGTGTGGCAACAGGTTCTACAGGATCCTGAAGGACAGGTTCCTCATCCTCATTCATTGTTGCCATAGGAGGAATAACAATAGATGTTGGCACCACAATATCTTTCATTATCGGTGCAGTAACAGCAGGTAGTGAGAAAAATGGCTCCTGAATCATCGGAGTGGGCACACACATCCGCTTCTCCTTAAGATCAATTTCTCGAGCTACCATGCTCCCTCTCATCATCTCATCCTCTAAGAAGACATCGTGTCTCATTTCTACAAATTTTGTATGTCTGTCTAGACAGTAGAAATAAAAATCTTTTGACTTTTTAGGGTAGCCAATAAAATGACAACTTACTATTTTGGGATCTAGCTTTTCAATATTTGGGTTAAAAACTTTAGCCTCAGTAGGGCTCTCCCACACACGTAAGTAGTTTAGTGAGGGTACTCTTTCTATCCACAACTCATATGGTGTTCTTGGCACCGACTTACTTGGTACTCTATTGAGAATATGAATGGCGGTTTTTAACGCCTCCATCCACAGACTCAACGGTAAGGTGGAGTAACTTATCATACTACGCACCACATCCATCAGGGTACGGTTACGTCTTTCAGCTACTCTATTCTACTGAGGTTCGCCCGGTGTGGAATACTAGGCTACTATGTCATTCTCCTGTAAAAAACCTTGCAAAAGGTCCAAGAACCTAGCCATATGGGTTATGCCGACCGTAGCACCCCCACGGTCAGATCTGACTATCTTAATCTTTAAATTATGCTGATTTTCAACTTCAGCCTTAAATATCTTAAATTTATCCAATGCGTATGTTCTTTCCTTGATTGCATAAATATAGCCAAAACGGGAGTAATCATTTGTGAATGTTATGAATGAGTCATAACCATCCACACTCTTCACCGGAAATGGACCACAAATGTCTATGTGAATTATTTCTAAAATTTCTGCACTTCGTTTGGCATCTTTTTTAATTTTCTTTACATACTTTCCTTTAATACATTCTATGCTTTGTTCTAAATCTGAGAACTCTAATGGAGGAAGAATTTCATTTTTAACTAGTCTTTCTATTCTTCTCCTTGAAATATGGCATAAACGATGTGCCATAATTTCAACGATGCATCATGAGTTCTCTTTCGTTTTCTGTTTGCATTCACAGGCGAGGACACATTCTCATTCACATCACATACAAAATTCACATTTTCACGAAGTGATAATAAATAAAGCTCGTCTTGTTGAAAAGCGAGACCAACACATTTAGCATTAAACCATACCTCACATTTGTCATTTCTAACATGGCAATCATAACCATCATTGTCCAAGCATGAAACACTAATCAAGTTTCTTTGTAAAGAAGGAATATAAAGAACATCCCTAAGTAAAAGCATGAAACCATCAGCAAGCTCTAGAGAAAGATCGCCAATGGCTTCAACATCTGCTCGGACTCTATTTGCAACTTTAATGCATCTTTCTCTTCTTTGCGTAGTCCTCGTCGAACGGAATCCCTGTAAAGAATTAGCAATATGAATAGCTACTCCTGAGTCAATCCACCAAGTAGATTTTGAATATCGTACATATAGGGATTTATTTATAAACATAATAATGTTCTCACATTTCTTTGCCATGATCATCTTCAAGAATTCGAGACAATCTTTATTATAATGTTTCGTCTTCTTGCAATGAAGACACTCGTCTTTCTCCACTGCAAACTTCTTCTGCTGAGGCTGATGGTGCATGGGAGCCTTTCCCTGTGTCTTTGAGGAGGAGTTAGCATTAAAGTTCTTTTTCTTGTTTTCTTTCACATAGTTGATACTACCACCATGTGAATCCTTTATTCTCTCCTCCTCCTGCACACACATAGCTATGAGCTTCTCTAAGTCCCACTTCTCGGGCTGTATGTTGTAGTTAACAACAAAAGTATCAAATTTCTTTGGCAAGGAAGCAAAAATCAGATGGATAAGGAACTCATCCTTGAGAGCCAGATCCATTGGTTTCAGCTTGGATGCCAAATTGCTCATCCTTAATATGTGCTCTCTTATGCCACTGCCACCTCTAGAGTACCTCTCTGTCACCACCTGCTTTATCAGCTGGGTAGCATATGTCTTTGAAGAGCCAGTGAACTGACTCTTTATTCTGTCAAGGTACTCTGTGACCGTGTCACACTCTGGGATTGAGCCCACTATTGCGGGCTCAATTGTGTTATTTATCACAGCCAAACACTTCTTGTTGGCAGTGACCCACTTTTTATGCTCAAAGCAATATGATATCTTTATGGGAGCAAAGTCCTTCTGTCTGGTCTGCCAAGCAGCATCAGCCTCATCAGTCTCCCTCACCGGTGCCACAGGCTCAGTGGGACACGGTGAGGTGACTATCCAGTCCACCTCAGTCATGATGAAGGCCAGGTCGATCTTTTTCTTCCACTCAGTGTAGTTGTCTCCTTAGGGTTGGGATATCTTTGATACAACCCATTAAGGAGTATCCTCCTGAAACACAATTCATGTAAAGTGAGAACATAATAACAACAATTGCATGCCTTAGTTCCATTAGCAGTCAAAATTAAAACATACAACTGTTTATACATTAAATCTACATCACCGTTGGGCAAAAATAGAAATAATGTATATAATCATTAAACTTACAATATTGCTATTAAACGTTGGTAAAAAAATTACAATATTATAATCAACTCAAAATCCTCTTTTTCTCCAATTATACATCACGTTGGTTCATAATAATTGGAGAATAAAACATTTACTTAGCAGCAAAAACATACAAAAATTCTTTATCTACTTTTTAGAAACATGTTACTGTACTGATCTACCCTCTGAATAAATTCCAACACATTGGTGCAACATTTTGACAGAGATATAAACATTTAAACTTAACAAAATTCATCAAAATATGATTCTGAAAAGAGTAAAACATATAGAAAAAGAGTTATTGTACATTCTTGTCATTTAACCCAGCAGCTCAAAACACGACCCACGGCCTGCTCTGCAACCGCGAGCGTAGTGCGCCCTGCATCCCAGGGTGCAACCTAGGCCTGGGCTAGGAAAACACTGCCCGCCTGGGCCAAAAGTTGGCCTGCGCGACCTCGACCGTTGATCTTCATCCGACGGTCGAGTGGTATCCTCAGCGGATCAAAACCAGCTGCCGCGGTCTCCCCCTGAACCCTAGCTTATCATTCTTCTCTCCCTCCCTCATATCTCAGCGCACAGTGGCGCAACAATGGCAACCACTGTTGGCAGTTCTTAACTTGAATCTTACCCCGCCAACATTCGAATGAAATCCACCAAAAACAATGTAGATAGGACTTTGACACTAACATTTTCCAAAGTTTTGGTGGATTCAAATATTTTGCAGGGCATATATGGAAACATGCTATAAATGGGCCAAAAGAGAAGAAAAGAACAAGAAAATAACAAAAGCATTTTGACCCAAAGGCAAGACAAGAAGAAGCCCAAAACCAGCGAAGCCTAACTAGGCCAACCCACCTCAGAGCCCACATCCAGGCCCAACAAAGGACCCACAAGTCAGAGCAAGGCGAGGGGGTAGCACCCAGGGCACGCCCGTGCCTTCACCTCTGCCAAATGGGTGTATTAAATAGGGGTTGGTGGTGCGGGGGTGGATCCAGGAATATTCCCCCAAACCGACCTGCCAAGCCCCTATATAAGAGGGGGAGGGGCTCCTCTCACAAAGAGAACTCATACACAACAAGAGCAAGAAAGGTGAAGCTTCCAAGCTAGCTTCTAGCTAGACTAGAATAGGGAGTGAGTGAGGGAAAGGTTGGAGAAAGAGCGGACTCGGTCCCTCTACCTCGGGTGTCCAGTTTACCGAGTACACCGGGAGGACGGAGTGCTGGGCTTGTCGGCTCCCTCCACTTGTACCTCGACGTTCGTCTTACCAATTGGGGTAAGAAGTTCATGTTATTCTATTGGTTGATTACTTTTTGCACAAGTTATCATTATCGCTATACTCTTGTGGGTTCGTCATCCGTCCCCGTGATGGAGGTTCTAGTAGAAAACTTCTGATAAAGACAGAAGTTCCTGGCCAACGCTAGAATCGTAATCGACAGCGTAGACGTGGTGTCTGAGCTAGAAGTTACCTTCATTTGCCTCGTACTTGTGGCAGAACCACCTGAATTAACACACTTTTAGAGGCGTTGTCTTCCACTAGACACTAAGCACCCCAAAAGTGAGCCAAGTCAAGCAGTTCCGTCGAGCACACCCAAAGGGAGAGCTCGAAATATTTCACAATTTTACAACCGGGATCCAATAATGAGTACAAGCTTACAATACTTAATTCCAGCTTAGATATCAACTTTGATGGCATCAATCAAGTAACATCGTCGATGTGCTCAGATAAAAAAAACTTTTAGGGTTTCTCCACAGGGATCCACTCCACCCACACTCTACTTCCTATCGGCTATCATTGTCGGGCTCCGATGGACAACATCGTCGATGTGCTCAGTTAAGTAAGTGCCACAACGGATTGCATAGGTTGCGCGGCTAGTAACGCGCTCTCCTCCTCTTCACACGGCGTGTTGGCCTCCCTATTTCTCCGACCACGTTGCCCCCGCCTCACCCATGCCCCCATATTTGGTTGCTCTATGCTGATGATGGCACCCTTTAACGTTGTGGTAGTGGATTCCGTCACCCGCCACCACCCACTCAGGCCTCGGTGAACTAGAAGAGGGGGTTTTCACCCCCAATTACATTTTGGCGGTCGGTTGCGCGTTTGGCATCGGGTGAACGATCAGATCGTGTGTGGCGCAACTGCTCTCTTTCCTTTTCTGTCTTGTCCCCCTTTCCTTTTTTTTGTCTCGATGAGTTACATAGACCGATGCGGCGACACCTGAAATTTCGTTCTCGAGGCCCTCCCCTGCTCCTTTTCCCTGGCTATAACGTCACTGCTGACACAGGCTAGAAAAAAGCAAAATATTTACTTTAAAAATGCTATAACTTCTGAACGATGTATCTATTTTTAATTTCGTCTACACCGATGTGTTCTACGCGACGAGATGAACAAAACTAGACCACATTTGCATATGCTTTGAAGAATTTTATTCTAGTAACAATTTATGTGTATTAACGTATAACATATAACTTGAAAACATAAACGTTATGAAACACAAATTAAGCTATAAAACATATATTTTCTTCTTTAATTCTTTTTGGTAGCGTTGGCAAGTCATATAGAATAACTTATGTACACAAGTTGTATAGAATAACTTATGTACACAAGTTATGTTTGATAACATTTATTGTGTTTCATAGCTTTTGTGTTTCTAAGTTTTGGTATAAGTTATAAGTTAATTGGTTCCTTTGGATTTAATATTTTTTGTATTTCAAAGTTTTGGTATAAGTTATAAGTTAATTCGTTCCTCTGTGTTTAATAACTTTTGTACATATATAGTTGTGTTTCATTTATACATAAGTTATATGTTATAAGTTAGTACACATGAATTGGTACTGAATAAAATTCTTTGAAACATATGTAAGTAGGTTTAGTTTTGTTCGCCTCGTCACGTAGAACACATCGGCGCAGACGGAATTAAAAATATATATACTATTCAAAAAGTTATAAGCCGTGCTGATAAGCTCAGCCGAACAGGGGATAGCAATTTAAAGCAAATGTTTTGCTTTTTTGTAGCTTGTGTTAGATGACATCACAGCACATATTTCATTTTCCGTGTCATTCGCGCGCACGTCCGAGCTTCTGAAAAGAGAAAAATAGTGCGAAAAAATAATGTGTTGGGCGCACGTCCAACAAGAGAAACAAGCGAAAATTATTTTTTCCTAAAAAAATAGAACTATAGCGTGTTGGAATATCCCTCATTTCCCTCCCCCGATTCTAATCGGGTGACCGTTCGATGTTTAGTGGGTCGTCACAGGCCGCCACAGGCCATGAAAGTACCGACGAATATATTTACAGAAGGACCAAGAAACTGTGAAGTATTAATGGTGGCCATAACTTCATACAGAATTTCATTGCCATGACCAGTCACCAGTGTTGCCCCATGTTGTCAACATGGCATAATCCTTGACCTGGAAGTTTAATGGTTGAACCAGAGGTTGATGCAGGCACGCAGCTCCATTTCATTCCTTGGATCAAAGAGCGGCGCTGTAGCTGAACAATTTTTTCTTCCCTTGCTCTGGTTCACGTGAAAGTTAAACCCCCTGTAGCTCGGTGCCCTGTTCGCTTGAGCTTATGAGCCAGAATCAGTCAGCCATTCAGCAGTGTTTTTCTCTCATAACAAATCAGCATCAGCATCAGCATCAGCCGCAGAAACCATCAGCCGAACAAGGCCTTAGAAGGTAGCCAGTTTTATTACCTCCACTCCAAGTTACTTAGGCAAGTTATAAATTGTAGCACATAATTGAGTACTTACAGTATTACCAGTATGTTGATATAGTAATCTTTGTAGCTGTAGCCTAGGCAGGCAATCTTCATGGCGGTTGCACGAATCCAGTAGCTGATAGCATTTATTTGTATGTGTAGTCATCCATGTAAGGTGTACGATAATGCTCTGATTCGGGTATCCGTCCTTCTTCGGACTTCGCACGCCCACTCCTCGCTGCTCCGCCTTTCCCCATCGCTCACTCCCATCCGTGACTTTGCAGCCCATTCCCACGCCATGCTCCACCCTTCGTCGCGCCGCGTGCTCCATCTCCTCCCCCAACCCCACCCACACACACCACTACTTCCGTCACCCACGTTGTCGCTGCCCGGCCGGCCGACTCCGATGAGATGCGTGCTGTCGGTGGTGGCGAGCATGCTGGAGCTGTCCACTGCGTCGAGGGCGCCCTGGAAGATGGTGCTCCTCGCGGGGCCCTCTGGGCGTCATCCCTCCTTAGCCTCCCTGCTCGGCCGGGCCTTGCCGTCCGCCAGGGCGGCCTCCAGCATCCGCTCCCTGTCCTCCTCGCTGATCTGCTGTAGTTCCCCACCAGGTAGGTTGTGGCGCACAGCGAATGCTTAGTTTCAAGTGTCTCAAGCATTTCAGACTTTTGTTTAAAGTGTTTCATCTGGATGTCATAAAAACAGATCTGGATGTTGCATATGTTTTCAAGTGTTTCAAGCGTTTCAGACTTTGTTTCGAGTGTTTTATCTGGATGCTGTAAAAGTAGATTTGGATGTTGCATATGTTGTAATGAAAAAATATGCATGTTGCAAGCCTATGTTTTAAGTGTTTCAGATGTTTTAGACGTGGGTTGCAAATGTTTCATCTGGATGTTTCAGAAATAGATCTTAGTGTTGCAAATGGCTATACACGCATGTTTCAAGTGTTTTATCTGCCTTCAGACGTATGTTGCAAATATTTCATCTGGATGTTTTAAGAGTAGACCGGTATTACACATGCTGCAATGCGCCAGTGGCTGGCGAACAACGGCCTGCCGTAGGGCTTCGCCTCCTACCTCGTGTCTTCCTCACGTGACGCCCCTTGCCCCCTCCTCTCCTCTTCCTTCCCTCTATCTCAATGTGGCAGTTCGAGCTCGGCTGATGGGCGCGCGGAGTCACAGACGTCGGGTAGGCGCAGCATGCACGGGCAAGCACAACAACTTACGTAGAAGGCAAAGCATGCGCAGGCGTCCGCACGGAGGCTAGCTTCTGTCCGGACCTCCGGGCACTGGCCATACCGTAAAGTTTAACATATGCCCCCGTCATTTGGAAGGTTGGGAATTTGCCTCTGTAATTCTTTTGACCCTTTTTTGATTGTATCCCCCTCATTCTGACTGTGCATGGACTTGTCACATGGAGTAGGTATCTTCAGTGAAATGAGTGCCTTACATCATCTAACATTGGAGAGTTCAAATTCCAACGAGCATCTGGGCCCAAACTAAGCGGTTACCCAATCCAAACTGCAAGCACGAACAGCACAAGGAAATCCAAATCTAACGCAATACTACACAACACGATTACACGACAGACAACGAACGCCGCCTCACACGGTCCTATGATCCTATCAGTTCAGTTACATGCCGCGCCTGCTCTGACCACCAGTCCACCACCTGGCTACCGCGGAGCCACCTCGCTGTACGTGAACGAGGCAGAGCTCTCGGGCGCTGTTGCTGCTGACGCTGCCGCCGCCGGCGGCCACCTCGCCCTCGGCGACGCACGAACTAGCGGACCGGCGGGCAGACCTCCCGGGGCCGTGTGGTGGCCGCGGTGCTCGGCGAAGCTCGGCGGGCGCATCTCCGTCTCGGGCAGCGCGACGGGACGCGACAGCAAGTCCAGCACCTGGCGCATCGTGGGGCGGCTGCTGGGCGTCGCCTGCGTGCACGCCAGCCCCACCTTGATGTACCGGAGCACCTCCTTCTCCGGGTAGTCCTCCATGCTCGCGTCCACAATGTCTAGCAGCCTGCCTTGCTGGTAAAGCACCCATGCCTGTAAAAAAAAAAAGGAAAGCACACGAGAATGACGCGAGAGATTTATCAGTACAGGTACAGAGAAGCCGGTAACGTGAACGGAGAACCGAGACGAGAGTTCAGGGAAGGAAGGAAGGACGCCTGACCTCTCGCACCAGGAACATGTCCGACTGGATCGTTTGCGAGATCCTCCTCCCGCTGACGATCTCAAGGACAAGCACTCCGAAGCTGTAGACGTCGGCCTTCTTGGTCAGCTGCCCATGCACGAAATATTCAGGTGCCAAGTATCCACTGCAGCCAGAGAGTTAGCCTAACGACTGTCAGCAACTAAATTAGCTCGTTGTTTCGAAGCAAGTGATTCACTAAACCAACAGCTTTACTTCGTTCCGACCACTCCTGTGCTGATGTGGGTGACGTTGTCTGGGAACAGCTTTGCAAGCCCGAAATCTCCAATCTTTGGCATGTAGTCTCGGTCGAGGAGAACATTGCTGGCTTTGATGTCTCTGTGCACGATGTTGGGCTCGTGCTCCTCGTGCAGGTAGCTCAGTCCCTTGGCGGTGCCCACGCAGATGTCCGACCTCACGCTCCAGGGCAGATTTGCTGCGGCTCCGTTCCCTGAACCTAAAGCTAAGATTAAGATATATACATAAGCGTATCAAGTGAGAGGAATGCAGCAGCTCCAGCTTCCGATGGCGATGGGTGTACTACTGTACTAGCAGTGGTTCCAGATTGTATTGTATGGTTCACTCACCTTTGAGTGCATGATCGAGGCTGTTGTTCGCAAGGTATTCGTACACCAGGATCCTGTTCTTCCTCTGCACGCAGCAGCCCAGCAGCCTGACGAGGTTCGCATGCTTCACTTCGGAGATGCTCTCGATTTCAGCGAGGAATTCCTTGATCCCCTGCTCGGATTCCGAGGACAGAACCTTCGCGGCAAATTCAGTGCCGTCTCTCAAAACTCCCTGTGTCACAACAAAACAGTTACTACATGGTTTCAGCTGAAACCTTCTCAGTTCTCACTCTCGAGGCTCCAGGAAATATCTAGCTAGTTGCTGGTAAAATTCGCAAAGAATAAAATATCTTGGGTCTTTTTACCTTGTAGACAGTTCCAAAACCACCTCGGCCAAGCTTGTTACTCTGATCGAAGTTGCTTGTAGCTGCTCTGATCTCCCCGTAGGTGAACAGCCTGAGATTTTCCATGCCTAAAAGCGCTGTTGAGAAAACTAAGTCAGCTTAATTTGGACAGCTCGCCTTTCGTCGATCTTGTAAAACACAGTAACGCCTATCAATTTGGATACGTAAAACTTCCATTAACAGACGTCGGCAAACGGCGAAGCATCATCGATGAAGCAGGCAGTCAGGATTACGCACCTCTGAAGTCTTCCTCGGATCCACAGAGGCACCGTCTCACCAGCGCCATCTTCAAGCAATCAAGCTCGAGCAGGCAGGCAGCGCGGGGGAGAAGATGGCTTCCCTAGCACAGCGCAGCGCAGCAGCCCTGACCGGAGGCATTAAATCGGCATGGTTGGGAGCGAGAGGAAAGCGCCGTGCAGCAACCTACTGTAGACTGTAGCTGTAGTAGCGTTCGACACCTGCAGTGTAGGAGTATGTCCGTACTGGCGGCGGCGGCCAACGCAGGGTCCTTCCTCTTCTCTTCTGCACTGCACGGCACCTGCACTGACGGGGGCCAATCCAGAATTTATGGCGGCAAAGCGGGAGAGTGTGTGTGTGTTGGGGGGTGGGGGTGGCCGGGGTGAGGGGGGGTGCACCGTGGGCTAGGCGGGCGGCAATGGATGTTGAATGGTGAACGGGACGGGACGGGACGCGCGGCGGTGTACGAGTCACCTGTACGTCCAGCCGGCCGGCTTGACCACCATGTTGACCCCGCGGTCGGCGTCAGGAGGGCGACGACGTTGGCGTCACTCAGCTGGGAGTCGTTTGCTGGCTTGTTGTTTCTTCTGGAATCTGGACGTGTCGCTGAGAGAAGCGACGAATTACTGATAGATGGCTGGGTGGACAACTGGCCATGAGCCGTCGGCGTCGGAAGGAACAGTGCGAGGTGAGCGAGTAGTCGACGGTCGACGCGAGGAGTCGAGCAAGGAGTGAGTGAGTGATCGACAGAAGGCGCGCTGGACCCTCACCACATCTAGCATGTTGCGTTAGGCGAGAAACCAAAAACACGTTTGGATCGCGCCGAAATTCCCAGCCGCAAAGGTTTTTTGGTTGACCACCCCTTTTTTACATTAATTTTTGGGTCAACTCTTGATTGACCATCACACCACAATCCCTGGAACGAAATAAACAGTACTCCTATGCATAAAAAAAAGATTAGCAGGGGCGCTGCTATATCATGTAAGAGTATGAGTATGAGTATGAGAGGGTTTTACATGATATGACCTATAAAGGGGCGATGCATGTTCATCTCAAAATTTTATTTCGGCTAGTACATTCGATTCTTCCGTCCACACAGTGTCATAGTTTAACTTCGTTGCTGATTGTGATTGTTAATAATAACAAGATGGGTTGATTGGACTGGATGTCGTAGCATAAATGCTCAACACAGGATTCAGTTGACAAGATAACCAGCCAGGGTTGAAACGCTACTAGAGTGCCCAGGAATTGTCCTTTCATCCGAAAAACTGAGTCCTTTCGTCGAGATTCTAGCAGCTCTGGCTCCCATTACAATTTTTACTGGAGTGTTACTATTTACTAGAGCTGAATTTCTCTCTCTTCCCTCTCCCTCTTACAGAGCCATTAGAAGCCATTGAAGCTAAAAATTTTAGCTCCAACAGCTCCTTGCATGTCAGTGAGAGAGGAGGAGATGAGAGTTGTCTCAGTGAGAGAGGAGCAGATGAGAGAGAAAACATATTTAATCTACAGTGAATCTACATTAGTTATGTCAGTAGGAGCTAGATCTAGGAAATCCATAACAAAGAGGCCCTAATAATGCTCCCTTTGTTTGAAATTACACGGCGTGCTTCATTACAATTCGACAAGGTTTTGACAAAATTAATCTAATAATAAGTAATGTTTGTGGCAAAAAAAAATGAAGTCACCTCCCTCATTATGTATTATGGCAGCTCCAACAATTGACTCTTAAGCTATAGCTCTAAGTATTTTTTCCATATTTTAATAGAAAAGAGAGAAAAACTAACTCCTCTTCAAGAGCTAAGCTCTTACACACATTTTAAGGTTACGTGAGAATATCATGTGGGGCTATCCATGCTAAAAGTTAGCAATATTGGAGAAGTTGTCCCTCGCCGCGCCGCCATCCCACGGCGCGTCGCTAGCATCGAGAAGAAGGGGAGGGGCCGGCGCCCGACCACGCCTCTGGTTCAGATGCCCAGCAGGCGCCAAGAAAAGGTGGAGACACCGAGGCGAGGAAGCCGAAGGCGAAAAGAGAGTAAGATTCAACACCCGATCTACTTTTGAAAACATCCAGATACAACACTTGCAACATACTCCCTCCGTCCGGTTGATTGTGCAATTATGGGAAACGTGCCGTTCAAACTGTGTCAACTTTGACCAAATTTATAGCAAAAAGTATTAACATTTATGTCTCGAAATAAATTTATTATGAAAATATATCTCATAACCAATCTAACGGTACTTATTTTATCTCATAAGAGTTAGTATTTTTTTATATAATTTTAATCAAAATTTACGATGGCTGACTTCTTGGAATGCGAGAATTGCACATTCATTGGGACGGAGGGAGTATGTCTTATGGCAGATGAAACACTTGAAACATGTATCTGATACATTTGCAAAAACACCTTAAAACCATTTTAAAACATATGCAACATATAGATAAAACTCTTGAAACATATGTATGAAACATATGCAACATCCAAATAAATACACTTGCAACGTACGTCTGAAAAAACATATGAAATATTGGGAACATAAGCTTGCAACATACGTGTACAACCATTGCAACATATGCAACATCCTGATCTGCTTTTGCAACATTCTTATGAAACATATGCAACATGCCTATGAAACGTTTGAAGCGTAGGCTTGCAACATGCGTTTTTCACCCTTCTTCTATCGTACAACGCAGTGCAAGCAGGGGATGGACAGGCGGAGGGCAGCGCCGTCGTGGCCCCTTCTAAAGGTGAGCGGAGGGGGGCGGGGACAGGCCAGCAATGGCGCAGGCCGTCGCCGGGCTCTAGCGGGCGAGGGTCGAGAGGAAGGTGCCGGCCGTAGGCGCAGACAGCTAGTGGGGAGCTCTGGTCAGGCGGGGGACGGGAAGAAGAGGCCGGCGGCAGGCGGAGGTGCCACGGAGGGATGCGCAGGATTGAGGCGTCGTGGGGAGTGTGATGAGATACAGTCCCGATCTTCCGAGAGGTAACCGATAAGTTTGACTTGTGGAGATCTCGACGTTGGCGATCCGGCTTCAAATCAGACACGATTCGAACCCTGCAACCGTTACACCACTGCTCCGTTGGTTATCAACCAAGCATAACTTGATTGACCTCGCCAAGAAGGCTTTTCCTGCAAGCGAATCGAAGAACACAAGCAAGAAGGTAAAAACACGCAATCTGAAATTGCAAATATAAATGATGCAAATATCAATAGAGGGTTCAAGAACTCGGTTCCAAAGGACTAATCGACACAGTGGAGGAGATCAAGAACAGGGGCCCTAGATCACCGTAAAAGGATTTGTCACCACAGTTACAATGAACGATTCAGTTTTCTCGATGGAAAACTAAACTCTAAACAAAACCCAATTGTCTAGCAGCGGCGGCGGCTGTGTTTATAGTCTAAGACTCGACCTAGGGTTGAGGACGGCCAGGGGTTGGGCGCCCACAACTTGGGCTTAAGGCCCGACACGATACATGGCCAAGTTGACCCAAATAGGTGACGCAGCACCTTGCCATGGTCACACAGAATGATCCACGGACCTTCTGGAGCTAGGACCAGATGCAAAACGACGGCGTCGTCGTCCCCTTTCCAACGCATCCAAGAACGCCCCGTTTCGATGTCGTATGCGATAGTTATGACCAAAACAGTGACGACGTGTCTGCTGAATCCGAGGGTGACGTGGCAGCTGAGTTGGGGACAAATTGCAACTTGGGGAAGACCATAGCGTCGGTGTGTCCAGCGTGGCGATGTCCTCATCATCCTCCCCTTCTTGAATCGGAGTCGTCCTCGACTCCATCTTGGCGATGTCCTCATCATCCCCTCCTTCTAGAATTGGAGTCGCCCTCGACTTCATCCCATCATCAACGAACTCCTGCAAAAGGTTAGTGACAGCAGGCAATGCACCAGACATAATAGGTTGACAAAACATAGTATAACATGGTGCATCAGGATTATCACATAACTCAGCAGTAGCAGAAGTTGTAGCAAGAAAAGTACCTCCTTTTAACTTAATCCCATTATTTTTAGCAATGTCAGTTGGAGGTTTATTTTTAATCTCTTTAGCATGTTTAATAATTTCCGTAGGAGACAAAGGCAGCAATGTAATTTTCTTATCCTTATGTACAATAGTGTATGTATTAGTTCTACCATGGTGTATAGCATCATTATCAAATTCCCATGGACGACCTAACAAAATAGAACAAGCTTGCATAGGGACAACATCAAAATCAGCAGTATCATGATAAGAACCTGTGAAAAAGCTAATGCGTGCTGATTTAGTTACCTTAGTCTTACCACTATTATTGAACCATTGAAGTTTATATGGATACGAATGTTGTCGCGTGGTCAAGCCAAGCTTCTCAACCAAATCTGAACTCACCAAGTTATTGCAACTTCCGCTATCAATGATAGTGAGAACACGACAACCCTGCACAATGAAATACATGTGGAACAAATTGTTTCGTTGGATCTTCATCTCGTCTTCATGTCTCACACGTGTACTTAACACACGCTGCACAAGAAGGCTAGGGTAATCCGCGGCAGCAGCCACAGAGTCAATGATGATAGCCTCCTTGTCTTGATCGCCCTCGGTGGAATCTGCATCAATGTTAGCAGTAAGAGCTAAATCATCTTCAACATCACTAGTACTTACATATCCATCCTCAGTAGCAATGAAAGCACGACGACTAGGGCAATCTTTCATGACATGTCCCATGCCTTTGCATCGGTGGCAAATGATTTTAGCGCTGGACGAGGAGGAGCTAGTAGAAACACCTGGAGTGGCACCTTTCTTCTGCACATCAGACAATTTACTTACCCCATGTGGTGCAACAGAAAGCTTGGGCGTCTCCGGCTCAACACGCTGCTGAAAATTCTGCCCGTTGTTAGACCTGAAAGGCTGGTGTTGTTTGCGGCCCTGTACTTCACGTTCTGCCTTAATAGCAAGATGATACAATTGGGAAAAATTGCGCCATTCTTTGTAATCAAGTATGTTCTGGATATCATGGTTTAGACCACCAAAAAATCTAGCACTAGCATCATTATCATCTTCATTTATACCACAACGGGCTAAACCAATAAGCAATTCTTGATAGTAAGCTTCAACTCCTTTATCACCTTGTTTTAAAGTTTGCAATTTCAAACGTAAATCACGTTGGTAATAAGGAGGAACAAAACGAGATTTCATACGTTGCTTTAAAGCATTCCAAGTTTGAGGCACAGCAGCAGCATTATTAGCATTGCAAAGATCACTCCACCAGAACAAAGCAAAATTAGTAAACTCACTAGTAGCAAGTCTAACTCTATGCTCAGCAGGAACATTATGAGAATCAAATTTTTGTTGAACAGCAAGCTCCCAATCTAAATAAGCCTCTGGATCAACATTACCAGCAAAAGGAGGAAGGCTAAATTTAATTTTAGCGAAAGGATCGTTATTACCATGATTATTACCTCTCATACCACGACGGTTGAAGTTGAGGCGGCGACGGGCATAATCATCAGCATCCGCATCGTCATCACCAAAATCATCGGCATCGTCATCATCAGCACGATGAGGTGGAGGCCGTTGCTCGAGTTGTTCAATGCGGGTGACCAGATTGTTCACATTGCGCGTCAGCTCGGTCATAAGATTGCGTTGTTCAGTCATGAACGTTGTAAGCTCACCCTTGGACACGCAATCATTGAAGTCCGTCGGAGATCCTGCCATGGTTAGAAGATAGGAAAAAAACAACACCAAAGTATTATCCCTATCAACTAAAAGGAACCAAGTGGTGGTGGTGGTGGTGGTGGTGGTGAAAGTGGAATGCAAAATCACAAGCGGCTTACCACCGTCTTGCCTGTATTCTTACCGACGCCAAACAAGAGCAAAACCAACGTGACGAAGCAATCTGTTGTTGAGCGTGGGTAACAGTTGCAAGATGAACCTGTGCTGACAGAAGAATATGTGGAGCTATGGGTAGGCACACAATATGACAGCAAGGATTAGCAATTAACGAATACAGATTAGCGATTGTTCAATCCGAATCCAAAGTACAAATCACAGCTGCTGGCTAAGACGTGTCGAGACGTAGCGCAACAAGGTGAAAACAAAGGATGATGGAAAGAACGCACAGAACAAGCAAATAACCGGATTTTTCCTTTTTTCTGAATTTTTCCCTGATTTTCCCAAAAGGCACTAGTAGGAATCAAACTTTTTTATTTTTTCACTATTTTTTATATTTTTCTCTGAACAAGGATCACAAAAGATGCAACCACAAAAATTGGCACCTACAATTGAGGTGGGATGTGGTCTACAGAAAAATAGCACGTTCTCTGAAAAGCGTACAAAAACTTTGACAATTTTTTCTTTATTTTCCTGAATTTTTTTCGCAATTTTAACGAAACCAAACAGGGCGAAGGCTAGTTTGGGTCGGCTCCAAATGGTGTCAAGAAGCTGCTGTAAAAATTTCAGATTTTTCTGATAAACGAGCGAAAAGTTATGCCTGTTTTACCGAAGGTATCTCAAGTTATGTTTTCCGGAAGGCACAACACGACAGCGGCAGTTAGGGCAAAGCGTCCCTAAACTCCAACACCGATCACAAGATCGTCCCTGTGACTCCAATCGTCCCTGTGACTCCAACAGCGACAGTAGATATTTGTCTGATGATGTAAAGAGGGCTGCGATGCAGGCAAAATAAGAGCGGCTTGCAACCTATCTAGGGTTTGCGCGGCGGTGAGAAGTTACACAAAGCGGCTAGCGGGGGCAAGTCGAGTAATGTGGTGGCTTCGACTTGTTGTTTGGGAACGGTGGATGGAATAGCGGCGGAAAACAAAAATCACAACAACGGGCAATTGAACTACGACCACGAACACAATCCTAAACCAGCAACAAGACTCGACCACGGACATAAACTCAACAACGCGAATCTGAAACGAAATTGCAAAGGCACAAAGAGTGATAGGACAGTGGAAATTGAAATATTTTTTTGGGCTTTTGTGGACTCTAGGTAATGAACAAATATGAATCTAAGGCAAACGAGAATATACCTCGCGGTAAACCTAAAATATCTGATACCAATTGATGACATACATGCCCGATCTTCCGAGAGGTAACCGATAAGTTTGACTTGTGGAGATCTCGACGTTGGCGATCCGGCTTCAAATCAGACACGATTCGAACCCTGCAACCGTTACACCACTGCTCTGTTGGTTATCAACCAAGCACAACTTGATTGACCTCGCCAAGAAGTCTTTTCCTGCAAGCGAATCGAAGAACACAAGCAAGAAGGTAAAAACACGCAATCTGAAATTGCAAATATAAATGATACAAATATCAATAGAGGGTTCAAGAACTCGGTTCCAAAGGACTAATCGACACAGTAGAGGAGATCAAGAACAGGGGCCCTGGATCACTGTAAAAGGATTTGTCACCACAGTTACAATGAACGATTCAGTTTCTCGATGGAAAACTAAACTCTAAACAAAACCCAATTGTCTAGCAGCGGCGGCGGCTGTGTTTATAGTCTAAGACTCGACCTAGGGTTGAGGACGGCCAGGGGTTGGGCGCCCACAACTTGGGCTTAAGGCCCGACACGATACATGGCCAAGTTAGCCCAAATAGGTGACGCAGCACCTTGCCGTGGTCACACAGAATGATCCACGGATCTTCTGGAGCTGGGACCAGATGCAAAACGACGGCGTCGTCGTCCCCTTTCCAACGCATCCAAGAACGCCCCGTTTCGATGTCGTATGCGAGAGTTATGACCAAAACAGTAACGACGTGTCTGCTGAATCCGAGGGTGACGTGGCAGCTGAGTTGGGGACGAATTACAACTTGAGGAAGACCATAGCGTCGGTGTGTCCAGCGTGACGATGTCCTCGTCAGAGTGGAACGAGCGGACGGCCACATGTGGAGATTTTTTTCGGGAGCATGTCCGCCAAGAGTCACGGGACGAACATCGTCACCGTATCATTATCGTTTTTAATTGAGGCCGTGTTGTGCTAATAACAAAGCAAAATACGCATTGTAGAGTAATTTCAAACGGAAAGGAGATTGGAACTGTGGTGCTGTGCCTGTGCGTCCTTTTGCGAGCGAATTGTCACGGTGCTCATCCATGGGCCTGGCCCAGTTACAAAATGGTCTGCTGACCAAAAATGGATCGGATGGATTTGTGGTCTTCCTAGGGCGGGCCTACCGAGCGGCGTGAATTGGGTTTCCATATGATGGCCCGTTCTAGATCGGTCGGCATTGCCTTTCGTCGTCTCTCGTCTCCCATCGTCCATCGTCTGTGTCAATGTGTGCGTGGCTGGCTGCTGCACGTACTCGCGCCATCGTCTGGGGGGCGTGCGTACGGGAGGCACGGGGCAGGTGCGTCAGGGGAGAAGCACGGCTCCTTATCTGTCTCCTCTTGCTCTCGGAGACCGGACGATATACCACGGCGCCCACACCTGAACCTGAACTGAACACGAAGGGAAGGGAAGCTCCGCGGAAGGCGATAAGCGCCTACGAGGCTACTATTCCGATCGTATATACCACAGTACAACTCACGGGTCATTTGGCATGGTGTGTGTGTGTGTGTGGAAACGTGGAACGGGACCGATCCAAGCTGATAAAGGCATCTCGCATCGCGGCGCCGCCGTCCCATCCCACGTCGCGTAGCGATACGGCAGCCCAAGCGCTCCAACCGCCGCCATGTGATCCGCCGGTGGCCGTCTCGATACGTACGGCGCGCCAAGCTGTTCCCGCACGGCTCGCCGACGTGTCCCATGACCCCCAGGGCTCGGCTTTCGAAGGCGCCACATCCTCCTCTCCAAACTTCATCGTGCAGCCGAATTTTGTATCGCTCTTTTGGTACTTTGGATTTTGGAGGCTAATGCGTTTCGGGGAACAGGGCGCATATTTCCTCTGTTTAGACGGCGGATCTGGTCGTGATCGTGACGAGTATTTAATTAAGTGCTCGTAACAAGTTTCAACCAATTGTTTCATTATTCCTTTCCGTACGTTTATAAGCACAGCAACACACATGCATGCATGCATGATGAGCAGATAAAAGACGAAAGAAATAGGCCTGCTTATATAGCCTGTAAATGAAGCCTGGATGCCATGTGTGAGACCACGTGCGTGCATGGTTGAATACTGAAACGTGACGGTGTTTTATCAATTGACTTGCAGCTGCGCTATCTGTTTTTAACCGTCGTCTCGTCCAACTGATCGTGATAGAATCACCTCGATTTTGACGACGGCATGATCGATACATGCGTTGACGCATTGTGATGTGCCAAGGTTGGGATGTTAGAGTATCACTGTATATTTCTCCGCCTCACGAAAGGGCATAATTCAAGGCATTTCTAGACCAAAGAACATTATTAGAGAATTGATAAAAGTTATAGCATATGAGCTATACCTACTACCGACCAAACATCAGCGTCATTCCAAAATTACAACTCACTGCCCGCCGGACACCACGCAATCACGTCTTCTTCTCTGCCACTGCCAATTATTATAAATTGCCTGCACTGGCATATGCGCTCTCCAACACACCACACACACAGTTGCAAACACAAACACACCTTCTCTTCTCCGCGCGCAGCAGGCGTCTTCGTTCCCCTCTCCCGACACGTCCCCGAGCGACCTGCGCGTGCATGGCGGCGACCCTCCTATCCCACGTCGTCTCCGACCTCTGCATCGGCAGACCGAGGGTGCTCACGCTGCCACCGTCCACTCCCGTCGCGGCCGCGCTCGCCGCGCTACGCACCGGAACCGGAGCCGACCCATTCGTCTTCGTGGACGCCGAACCGGCCGCCTGCCGCGCGAAGAAGACCACGGTGTACGTGAAGGTCAGCGTCGCGGACATCCTCTGCTACCTCTGCGGCGACGCGGGCAACCTCAGGGACCCCTCAGTCGCGCTCGACCGGCCCGTGGCGGTGGTCGCGGCCGCCGTTGCTGCCGGACACGGCGTCACCCACCGAGTGGACCCCCAGACAAGGTACGCGACGCAGCCGGCGCGCCGTCGTTTTCTGAATTCTGATTCTTGTTTTGTTCCGAGTTGTCCTTCTCAGTCATTGACCAATGACCACTAACGACGGCGCCTATACTGTTTGCGGTGTTTGGTCAAACTTTGCAGGCTGCTCGACGCCATTGACGTGCTGCTGACCGACGGCTGCCAAGGCCTGCTCGTCCCTCTCCCCGCGCGCGCCCGCAAGAGGCACCACCAGCACCACCACGCCCTGTCCTCCGATGCAGCCGGCGGCGCCTTGG
The DNA here is from genome assembly GCA_038087645.1 of Saccharum hybrid cultivar R570. Classification (NCBI taxonomy): domain Eukaryota; kingdom Viridiplantae; phylum Streptophyta; class Magnoliopsida; order Poales; family Poaceae; genus Saccharum; species Saccharum hybrid cultivar. The sequence continues at coordinate 9,973,619 of JAQSUU010000198.1, forward strand.
CCACGGCCGATTGCTGCTGCGTGCTGACACGGGAGGACATCGTCCGCCACCTCTTCGGCTCCATCTCCCACTTCTCCCCGGTGGCCGCGCTCACCGTCGCCTCGCTCGGCCTCGTCCGCCGCGACGTGCACGTGGTCCACGCCGACGACTACGGGCTGGACGTGATCCCGCTCCTGCGGAGAGCCGTCTCGGACGGCACGGCCGTGGCCGTCGTCGCCGACGACAGCGCGTTGGTCGGCGAGATCTGCCCCGGCGTGCTCGCCTCGTGCGACGTGGAGACTGTGTCGGCCGCCTTCGCGGCGCTCTCCGCTGGCGACGCTATGGCGTACATCGACTGCTCGCTGTCGCACTCGCCGCCGGAGTTCTTGGTCCGCGCCATCAGAGCTCAGCTCGCCGGAAAGGGACTGGACGCCATGGCCGAGCTCGTGGAATGCGCTGGGAAGGACGCCGCCTCCCTTCCCTTGTCCCCGTCGTTGTTGTCGACATCCTCCTCCGACGAGGACTCGTCGTCGTTGGGACGCGCACGACGCCCGAGGAGGATGTCGTCTGGGAGCTTCGGGTGGCGGTCCACGGAGGACGTGGTGGCATGCCATTCTGGGAGTTCGCTTGTGGCCGTCATGGCCCAGGCGCTTGCACACCGTGTAGGGTACGTCTGGGTCGTTGATGAGACCAGCGGCGCGCTCGTCGGGGTAGTGACATTCGGCGACGTGCTCGCGGTACTCCGAGAGCATCTCCGGCCTCAGTCCCAGGTGCTATGCAGATAGGTAGCGATCTGCGTGTCAGGCTGTCAGCACATGTTCAAGCAAGAATCAAGATCTCCAACGCTAAAACAGTTGGTAGTTGTTTATATTCTTCCGTGTCAATCCGTCTCAGTCAAATACTCAAATTCAAACTGAAGATGTGCAAAGTTCTAAAAAAAAAGTTCGTTTCGACGAGAGCGAGCTGGAACTCGGCCCAAGAGTACTTTTAGCCCAGAGAAGTTGGAAAGGCACCCCAAGATATCGATTCACCCGGGAAGGCCGGAAGCCGCAACGCAGCCCCCTGAGATCGTGGGCTCTCACTTCATTTGGGCAGTGGCGAATCCGGGGTTGAAATTTCAATCACATACTTTTTTTTGGGAGAAAAAGACTATTTTTTATTACTCAGAAATGACAGAGTTATATTCCCGAGTAGTTATTTACTCAACATATGTTGGCACGTTGAAATACCACACCACAGAGTGCCCGTATAACAAATAAGATGAAAACATACAGATAGTGATAAAAAAAAGATCTAGCTGATGATGAAGTTGTTTACTCTCGTGTCTTATATCTTCAACAATAATATCTCTATATCTCTAAGTTATGATACATTTTATATTTTCTAGACACATTATTTTAACTATGCATCTAAATATAGCGTATATCTAAGTGCGTAGTAAACACTTTATATCTAGAAAATCCAACTTCTTATAATTTGAAACGGAGGAAGTAGTATATATGTGGAGCTAAACCTACGCATTTAAGTAGGGTACTTAAAATAAATTAGTCATGCAACCTGCAAAACATAGTTCATTAATAAACAAAAAATAATAATCACGAATGCAATATACCACGAGGCATCATCTTTAGTGCTTAAAAATATTCAATACAACATACGATTTGTGATTCAACCAATCGTTCCCATTTTTCCTTTCTTTTCTCTAAAACGAGGTCGCCATATTTTCCCCCAACTCAATCTTGATAATTTTCATAGGCCAGAAGGCCCTTTTAACCATGGTGGTGGCAGTTGGCAAAATAAAGGTTAAGGGCTTATTTGGATTGGAGGATTTTCATAAGATAGGAATTTCAAAGGGATCCAATTTCTTTTTTTTTCTTAAATCACATGATGTTTGAAATAGAACAATGAAGTTTTCCTTTCCATTTCCTTCATGAAATGGAGGAAATAAAACATCCACTTCAAGCTCTTGAAAAATTTTCCTACATGTGAATGGAGGAATGAGCAAGTCCTTATTCACTAGAATGGAGGAATAAATATGTTTTTATATTCCTGTGTTTGAAACACCCATTCTTATTCTTGCGTGTTTCAATCCCATGTTTTCTACCTATACTCATTTTTCTATTCTCGTGTTTTCTTCCTTTCCTCTGTTTTGTATTCCTACGTTCCAAACAGACCCTTAAATCAATGAGGTGATAAACCAATGGGAAACCATGTATATGTCGAACTTGGACCATCTTAATAGCAATATTTCTAAGGTTATAAGATTTTGCAAAACCAAAATAATCTCTAGCATCAGCAATGAATAAATCAACTTGTTCTCTAATGACTAAAAGGTCTTGTAGTAAAGAAGTCATCATCATATATAAATCTTAGCCAATTCTATTATTTTTTTCTTTATGATATCTGCCAAAAGAATTTCTTAGGTTTTGACAAAGAATGCATCTCAATAACTCAATAGAACATTGATCAAAGTGATTGTTCAATTCCACAATAATTTTGTCATGCACCACATTAATAAAAAGGTTTCATATAGATAATAGGTCACTGAGTTCCCTGTAGACCCACTTGAGAGTGACCACTAACTTTTGTTGTGTATACCATATTTGATGTCCTAAAATACAAAGCCATTATCATGTATCTCATTAATTTTTTGCAACAAGGTCCCTATCAACCTTACATCATAAACAATGTATGTTTTTTTAACTGTTAGGGGTGGGGGATTGAATCCTCACCTAAATACATATTGATATATCATAGCATAACCACATCAACAACCTCGTTTTTGGAGAAAATGAGGCAAAACCCTTTCGTCCAGTTAATTTTGAGAAACAGGACTAAAACCAATACAACAACTCCAGCGCAGAGGCGGGTTTGTGGCATATCCACGAGTATGAAAAAAAGCAACAACAACATGCCCTAGCATAAATGGGCGAAAGGTGGCACAACCACAAATACATCAACGCAAAGGAGAAAACTAGAACACCATGGCACAGGAGCACTTCGACGATGCCTCTAAGGAGGTGAATGATGTCAGAGTGTAGTCACCGTCAACCAAGCGGGAGCTCAACAAGGCTTTGCCCCGAGTCTTGTGCTGAGGAGAACTGCGACATGGCCAACCGAGGAGAGGAGGCAACGAGAGGCTCTTCAGCGAAGTCTTCAAAAAGGAAATCGTCGTCGTCGGCCTAGCCTAAAGCTAGGTTGAGCTTTTACCCAGAACCCTCTCAAGTGCTCTGTTGGGCTGAACAATGTATGCATGCTTTGATCTTTCCTTTTAGCCCTTGTTTAGTTCCCAAAATATTTTGCAAAATATTTCAGATTCCCGTCACATCGAATCTTTGGACACATGCATGAAGCATTAAATATAGATAAAAAATAAAACTAATTACACACTTTAGTTGTAAATCACGAGACGAATCTTTTAAGCCTAATTAGGCCATGATCGGACAATAATTGTCAAATAACAACGAAAGCGCTACAGTTACATTTTGCAAAATATTTTGGGAACTAAACAAGGGCATGCACTGTGAGAAATCATTAGTTTCGCCAAGTAATTGAGTCATAAGATGTCCAATAAGCACAAATTTAATGCTATCCATCAGTTGTAACAAACCCGAAACCATATGTTTCATTTCCCCATCAGAGCCATCAAGCATCGGCCACATTATCTATAGAACATCAACAACAATACCCCCACATTTGTTGCTCCAACATGAGCATTTCGGGTTTGTGCATCACGTTCTGCTCCAACATGAGCATTTCTTGGGCTCCGTACGAAGGGCCGGCGTATCTCCTTGTGTATCCAAAAGCGTTTGCAGATCGCAGGAGCTAGTGCGACGAAAGTGAGCACACCGTGCCTCTTTTGAGCACAGCCGGTCAAATTGTCGCGGATCAGCCGGCGACTGCCGTGCCGCAAGCACGCCAAAAGCCGGTGCACCCGTTCATCACCGCCGCGCTCTTTTGCTCTTTTTCCCAACCAAAAAAAGGGGGTTGAAAAAAAAAAGGGAACCACCCCAGCTCTGTCTCCTTGACCCGACCCAGCTAAGACTGCGCGCGCCTCAAGCACAAGCAGCCCGCCGGCTGCTGTAGAAACCCGTCAGAATTCACACGAAATCCGTCTCATCTCGGATAATAAAAGAAACAAGGCCGTGAACGAGCCCTCTTCTCCTCGAGTGTCCACGACCAGATCGAAACATCTGCATCATTCGGTTTTCACGTGGATACACGGCAGGGTGCCAGCTAGGTTCACAGGGCCAGGGATCTGTTTCGAGCTAGCCGCCCGTGCTGCTCGGGAGAAAGAACGGGCCGAGCACGTACGGCATGAATGGATGGATTCACGCGGTGGACCCTCCTTCGTAGTGTCGTCTTCTCTAAGAAAGTTATCACTGTTTTGCGGGAGAACTCACCAGTCACCACCACCATTTGCACTCATCTCACGTCGTCCTTGCCGAGTTTAATTAAGGGAGCTGCCTGAACAACTTTGCCGCTGTCGCATTTACTCTCCCTTGCTTATTAGTGGCTCGGTCCAGAAATCTTAACCGTGTGCAACAGTGCAAGCAACCACGAAAGCACAGCATTTCCAGAAGGTTGGGAGTTTGGAGAGCTTTCAGCTCGATGATGGTGTGGGCCTGTGGATGCGGGTGCAGCCTTAAGAGCCTTCATTGTTCTGCGTCGTTCTGGGTTCTGACAATGGCCTTGTTTAGTTCCTCAAATTCACCCTCAAATTCCACTATGCAAAAAAAAGATTTCCCGTCACATTAAAATATCGGCACATGCATGGAGTACTAAATGTAGATGAAATCAAAAACTAATTGCACATTTTTGTTGTACTTTGCGAGACGAACATTTTAAGTCTAATTAATCAATGTTTGGACAATTATTATCAAATAAAAAAAATTGCTACAGTGCCAAATAATAATTTGGCACACCCTAACTTGGAGAACTAAACAAGGCCAATGCCTTTGACAGCAAGGCCATGTTTAGATTGAAAAAAATTTCAACCCGATGAATAGTACTATTTTTGTCTTATTTGGTAAATATTGTCCAATTATGAGCCAACTAGGCTCAAAAGATTCATCTCGTGATTTTCAACTAAACTGTGTAATTAGTTATTTTTTTACCTATATTTAATACTCCATGGAAGCGGCTAAAAATTAATGTGATGAAGAGAGAGTGAAAAAACTTAGAATTTTAAGGAGAACTAAACAAGGCCCAAGTTAAGGAGTACACGCGCACCAGCTGCCATGCATCGTCCGTCAGGGGTCCGGCGTAGTAACTGCGCAGCACCGACTCCCTTTTGTCTTTTCCCTTGCGCACCAGTAAAAGTTTTCTTCGGATCGAATGAACAGCATGCTGCGATGCTGCATGCAACGCAATTGCCTGGTCCCAGAACATGTGCTGTTTGGACGTGACCATCTCAGCCGACAAATGTAGTAGCAGTAGACCAGTAGTGGACGATGGTGCCGTTCTTCTAATCTCAGCTGCAAGCCTGCAATGAAAATCAATGGCATGGGAAGTGTAATAATCCAACCGTAGGGGCGTGGAGCATCGAACGATAATTAGAAAGAGGATCTTTTTATTCAACGGATGACTGCATTGACCCCATAACGATCGCACGAATCTTATCCAATAATGCCAGTGGAAAAAAGCAAACCGATATATAACTAAAGTAAACGATTTGAATGATGGAGTGGGCATCGTAAATTGGTCCTCGTTCACTTCAATAAAAGGCGGTAACATGTGAGCAAAATGCAACTAAACAGGCAAGACGCTACAGAGCTTAGCTAGCAGCCGAAAACGAGATCACGTTTTAGTTCTAGAACGTGTTTCAGGAATAATTCTGTTTCTTGTTTCGAGAACAACCATATTTTCGTAGTGTTAAAAAGTTCAAAAGGCATTCCGCGAAGATGGCTACTAAGGTAGACTAGACGGCCGGGCGAGGGAACACTCCATCTCTTGGAACACTGTTGCCCGCCTTGCCCGATCGTTTTACACGTACGGCACGAACAAGTAGCTCGGCACCACAAACGTACCCTCACTCACCTACTCCCCCCGTTACCGTAAGTGCACGGGCAGCGGCTGTAGGATTTGCCCAAGCTCCGCGGCCGCTTCACGGCTCGAGCCCAGCGGCACGACGAACAAAACCCTTGTCGGGTGGTGACATCGACCCGCCACCTAACCCGAGCCAACCCCGACGTCCCCCGGCTCCAACGTTCCTGCGCGGCCAGCCCCCACCAGCCACCAAACCACAGGGTCAGCCCACGGCCACCAACGCGCGCGTCGCGACTCGTGCAAACCAAACCCGACACCCGCACCCGGCCACACGACGCGAGCACCCGCACCATGAGCCCATGACGCTGCGGCCGCCACGCCCCACGTGTCATCGGCGCTCGGCAACGGTCGTGGGAGGGGCAACCGCGCCGTCGCCGATACGGCGAGACGCGCGGATTCTGGACGCTAGCCGCAACGGCCGCGCGCACATGGGGGAGGCGGCCGAAGGGGGCAAACCGCGACGCAACTTGACAAGATGGGCGCGGCACGGGTCGGAAGCCTCGGAGGAGGGTAAAAACAGCTAACGTGTCGACACTGGTGCTTGACCCGGTGGCCGTACAGCATGGGCCGCGCCTGCGCCACCATCCAGGCATCCACAGCGTCGTCACGCCGTGCTTTCGCAATCACATCATGTTGCACTCAGATTTGGGGCGTTCGTCCTGCCTGCCATCCCATTCTGGAATCTGGATCTGGGTGGATTCATGCGTGTGGCTTGACGATATATACCGTTGGTTTGGGTACGTGCATGTGTCGCGCCTTTACCAACGGACTTCAAGGTCTTGGAACTGACCGGAGCCATATTGGATTGCACAGCTCGTCATCTTCTATGTTCTGATTTTGAAGTACGTAGAGGTAACTATTTTAAACCCAAACATTTTTTTTATCGGGTGCGGCAGTTGATCGAGGGTCCTCCTCATCAATCGGCATGAGGACTCGTATCCTTCGTTGTGTAGAAAATCTTGGCTTATTATATGTAGGGGCCCAAAAAGAAAAACTACTACTAATAGCTTAATTTGTATATGGTGCACAGGTAAGTATTTATCCGCACTAAATTTGCATTGACAATTGATTTAAGAAAAGTAATTTGCTAGTCAACAACAAGACTGACTTCGTCAATCTCAAGATTATTTGCTTGCTCAGTCTTTCAAAGAGTTCTCATCAGAACAGGGTTATACGTTCATATAATTATATGGGTGAGTGTCCATATCAAAAAAAATATAGATTTGTCTCTTATAACATCAAATAGTTACTTCACCTGTTCGCTTGACAGAAAATGGCGTAGCCTGCTCATTAGGACCATAAGTTCCTTCTAGACTTGGATGCTTATATTTTTATAAATTTATTCTAAAATAAAGGTTTTTTTAGTAGTAGGTGACGGTAGCTGTCAATAACAAGAAGTTTGTTGTGACTTACTATCGATCATATGGGTAAGGTGTGTCTATGTACATTTTTAGAGTGAGTGTGTCTGTGTGACAGAGCGTGCAACTCGTAATGTGTTTTGCAAAGAAAAAAATAGTGAAATTGTTTTTTTTGTCATGTTATTGTCCAGAATTGATAGTATGTTTTTGATCGAAGTAGTAGAATAAAACTTGAATACAACTTCAAAAGTAACAGAGTAGTTTATGTGAAAAATCTTTACCTATGGAGACCATAATGTGCACCAAGAAGCAAGGCCACCCCTCATCACGTGGCAAAATGCCAAGAGCTCTCCAATCTCCATCATAGCAAAAACAGAAAAAGGGATGCCACTGGGACTGGGCTGTACCCGCATCAAACAGCTAGCCATGCAGAAAAGCTAAACCGCTGCTGTGTTTTCTCTACGGCCCTTGCCCTTGTCCACATTATAAGTCCAGGCACAGCCCACCACCACCCTATCCACCCTACTCGTGCATTCCCATTGTCCCCTTCCCCGCCATTTGTGCAGGGGGGCAGCTCTGAGCGCTCAGAGCATCGGGGACTGGGGCTTCTCGAAGCCTTAAAGGCGATCCCAGAGAGAGGAGGAAGTACCACCACCACTCGAGCGACTGAACCAAGCCGGCCATTTCTGCACAGGACAGCAAGAGTGTCGGTAGGGTGTTCGCTGCCTGGCTGTGCCGCCGCCGTTCTCTGCTCTTCATGTACGTGCGCGCCATGGCCGGCGCCTCCTCGAGGTCCTCTGCCGCCTGCGGCTTCTCCATCCGCGCGGTGCTCCTCGTGTCGTCGCTCGTGTGCGCCGCGTGCCTCTTCGGCTCCGGGGAGGCTTCGGGGGCGGCGCACAGGGTGGTCGACCCCGAGTGGCACCCGGCCACCGCCACCTGGTACGGCAGCGCCGAGGGCGACGGCAGCGACGGTAATACCTCCATTGGCTCTCAATCCTCACATCCTTCATCCTGGGTAGAAGAGATTATATGATGACAATCTCTCTGCCAAGAATTAACAATGGCGAATGCATTGCACTTGCACCTACACTGCACCCAAACTTGTGATCCTTTTATTTTCTTTCTTCTTCTTCTTCTTCTTTTTTGTTGTAAATGCGAGCAGTAAGCATGACACTCAACCTTTCGATTAAAATTCTTCGCAGCATGGCTACTATTTTTTCTTTTTCTTCCAAGTAAATACTTCTTCCCATTGCCACATTTTGGCGTTACATCGGCCGGCGTATCCCTTGAAGTCCGATAGAGCAAGGACCGTGGCTTGCCACGTAGATTAAAGACAACTATCAAGCGGAGAGAGCCTTTACGATTCGTACGTACGATGGTGACCGGCAATGGAGCCTGTAGCCAATAGCCATGGTCGTGCTCCACTGTGTCGGGTCCTTAAACTCGCCGCTTTTACTAGCTAGGAACCAACAACCGTATCGCGTCGGGTTTAATCCACCGACACTCCGACGACATAATTTCAGCCTGACACGTACAAAATGGGCTGACACTGACAGGCATGTATATATGTAGAAGGTGAATTCACTTACAAGTCAAATATTATTACAGCTATATATATACGGACTAGTACTGTGGCTTTATTTAGTTCTAGGGTGTGAAGTTTTGGCGTGTCACGTCGGGTGTTACATGAGGATATCGTATGGGGTGTTTGAATACTAATAAAAACAAATTACAGAATCCGTCAGTAAACTGTGAGATGGATTTATTAAGCTTAATTAATCCGTCATTAACACATGTATTACTGTAGCACTTTATTGTCAAATCATAGATTAATTAGGCTTAAAAAATTCGTCTCGCAAATTACATGCAATCTGTGTAATTAGTTATTTTTTAGTCTGTATTTAATACTCCACGCATGTGTCCCAATATCTGTGTGATAGAGTGTAAAGTTTTGAGGTGAGAACTAAAGAAAGCCAATACTATAGCTTTTGTTATGTACTCCGTACAAGTACAATGGTCAATGGATGAACTGCGGAGTGCACAGACGAGAGTACTGAATTCACTTGCATAAATATTACAGCTATAGTTTTTTTTATTAGAACGAGGCCAGGTTGCATCAGTATTTTTGTTTTTTACCCTGACCATGTCACCATGTGAACGAGTGTGGGAACGGTCCAATTTTCGATCATTTCTCAACGGAACTTCTGCTGTGTCCATACTTGAGAGCTAGTTGCATTTCTCTGCGTCCCTACAAATATTCTGTTGCCGTTTGGCTAGTGTTGGTTAGATCTGGCCACGCAGTAACTAAGAGCATCTCCAAGAGTTTGCCAAATGAGATTGGCATCCTTTCAATTTTGGCAAAATGAGAAAATTTGGGTTCCAACAGCTTGGCAAATGAGGTTGGCATTCTTGGCAACTTGCCATCCACCGGCCTCGCACGCGCAAATATGCGCGCGCGGAGCGGACTTGGCATCCGTATGTACGAGAGAGGTGGAAGGGCACAAAAATAATTTTGTTTCTCTCTCAGGGTTCCTGATGTAAGTTTTTAAGAGGTGGAAGGGCATAAACATAATTTTGTTTCTCCCTCAGGGTTCCTGATGTAAGTTAGATCTGGGTTTGGCAAGTGAATTATACCAAACTCTTGGAGAGAGACTGTTTTTTTACTTGGCATATCTTTTTACAACTTGGCAAAACACAAGATTTGCCAAATGAAAATTGCCAAACTACTCTAAGGACCTTTGTCCACGTGCATGCCGCGCTGCTGGTTTCATTCACCTTTTTGTAGCCTATAAATTTCAAGCATATTATATTATTAGTATATACTACCTTTGTTCTTAAAAGATGCAACTATGAGTTGCCAGTGTTCAAAAAAAAAGTTTTTAGTAAATAATATTTACATTTATAGCTCCAAGTCGATTTATTATGAAAATACATTTTGTAATTAATCTGATGATATTTATTTCATGTCATAAATATTTATACTTTGTGATCTATAATTGGACAAATTTGATATACTAAAACGTGACATTGTTCTAGAATTGTATTTTTTAGAGGGAGGGAGTACTTACTGTATGGAACTGTCAATAGTAATAATTACAGTACTACTTACTCTGTATGCCTCTCTCTAATTAATCCCTATACCACCGTGTTCAATCACAATAATTAACCACCCTGCAGGCGGCGCGTGCGGGTACGGGACGCTGGTGGACGTGGTGCCGATGAAGGCGCGCGTGGGCGCCGTGAGCCCCGTGCTGTTCAAGTCCGGCGAGGGCTGCGGCGCCTGCTACAAGGTCCGGTGCCTCGACCACGGCATCTGCTCGCGCCGCGCCGTCACGGTCATCGTCACCGACGAGTGCCCCGGCGGGGTCTGCGCGGGCGGCCGCACGCACTTCGACCTCAGCGGCGCCGCGTTCGGCCGCCTCGCCGTCGCCGGCGCCGGCGGCCAGCTGCGTAACCGGGGCGAGATCAACGTCGTGTTCCGAAGGTACTCGCTGAACCTGAACATGCATGCACAGATCTGTTTTTACTGGTCATCAAGACTACTGTACTATGTAGTACAGTAGTAGTACGGCAGAGATGAATGCTGCAAAGGGTTATGGTCAACCGTATCGGGCGGGCGAACTGCATGCCTTGCTTCTGACGTTACTAGAAATGCGGACACTTGGTCTGTCAAAACGAAAAGGTTTCTACAGTACTGCATTCCTCCTGGCCGGCCGGCTGGAAGTGGTACCAGGGAGAGTAGACAGAAGGTTAAAAAATTGTGACGCTGTCAGATGAGGACCACCATGGGGCCGGGTATGCAGTAGTTGGATCTTGGAACGTGCCATGGCCAATTGGCCATGCCATGCATTCCCTCCCTTCACTGAATTCATTCAAAGAACACAGTGGGCACGCCATGGCCAGGTAGAAATCAATGTGAGACAGAGTTGACACTCTCCGTACTCGCTTATGGCGTGCGATGGAATGCACAGAAGCCGCAACGGCCACCGTACGTGCGTTGAGTGTTGGCTGTCGCGTGGGGGTGTTTAGTTCCTTCCAAAAAATTTTTAACCCATTATAACGGATGTTTGACACATGCATGGAGTAATAAATGTAGACGAAAAAATAACTAATTACACAGATTACGATAAATTTGCGAGACGAATTTTTTTAGCCTAATTAATCCATAATTTGACAATGTCATGCTACAGTAAACATATGCTAATGATGGATTAATTATGCTTAATAAATTCGCTTTGCGGTTTTCAAATAAGTTATGTAATTAGTTTTTTTTATTAGTATTCGAATATCCTTTTTAATATTCCTTAAAACATCCGATGTGACACGTTAAAATTTTTCGCCCCTGCTAAACACCCCGGAGTAACCTGCCGCGGGTGAATCCTCAGCTAGTAGCGACAAATGGGGTTAATAAATTTACCGCCGGTGTTTTGTATGCATGCATGCAGGACGGCGTGCAGGTACGGGGGCAAGAACATCGCCTTCCACGTGAACGAGGGCTCCACTAGCTTCTGGCTCTCCCTCCTGGTGGAGTTCGAGGACGGCGACGGCGACATCGGATCCATGCAGCTCAAACAGGTAAATAACACAACAATGCAAAGCTTTGCTTTTTTTTTCTCTTCACAATTCACACCACATCCATAACACTCCACTCGACCACGGCACGTCAGCACCATGGATGCGTACGTGAAGTATGACTATTGCGGTGCAGTGCAACAAGGGCTTTTTCCTCAGTGATACGTACGTGGGAAGGTGTTGGCGTTTCTTTCCATAGGGACGGACATGCAGGCGTTTGTGGGCAGTGCTAGACTGCTAGTGCAGCATGCCAGCATGTGAGTGGGATCCGGCTTTTTCACATGCGGCGGCTAGGGACATCGGCGATGGTTTTCTGGACGCATGGGCCAGCGTGGGCCGCAACTAGGCTTTTGTCTGCTCCCCTCTTGTGTCCCGTCGCGTCCGAGCGTCTCCAATGTATAGACGCGGGTGTAGGTTCGATATACATCATAGGATCGATTAGACGTCACGTGTTACCTTGCTTGCAGTGTTTGGTGGATCTAAACGTGAGTCTCACACATAAAAAAATACACGATCTTTGTACCTTCGCGCAACTCTCGTCCACACAGAAACATGTTGCTGTTTATATCAGTCAGATAGATATAGTTGTTTATTGTTTACGAGCCGGTTCTCTGGATAGGAGCTGGTGCTATGTCGAACCATGCTCACAGTGTACAGATCCCGGTTCCATGCCAGCATTAATTGTATAGGAACGCCTTCGACACGCCCACTGCGGACGCCCTTAGCCATTGCTGGTGGGAATGTGTCATCTAGGGTCCTAGAATCACATTCATGTTCTCTTCTCTCCCACACAAAACAACACTAGACAGCTATCAAGTATAGAAGGGAGCTATATTAGCTAGACTTAACTGTCTCCGGCGTTTCCCAGCAAGTCTAGTGGTACGGCACAGGTTAAGAGTTTTGTTACCTTATTATTAGTAATAAATTGTAGTATCTTCGCCAAAAAAAAGTGATAAATTGTAGTATTAGTTTTACCAAAGCCATGATCATCTCCGAACCAAAGAACTTCAGTAGATGTTTTTTTTTGAAGGAACAGGAGGGGCAAGGGAGCCCCTCCTACGTACTTTTATAGCGCATTAATTTTTAACGATATAGCTTGTTACAAGAAGAGATTCCCATAAAAAAAGCTTCAGTAGATGTTCTTCACAGCAGTTCAGTTTTTTTCCCCCCGCGCAATGCAGCAGCTGAGTTGCCAGCTACACATGCATGCCCCTGTTCATTATTGTCAGGAGTTAATAATAATAATAATAATCTCTTCCTTTTTCCCTACAGTGTGCTTCTGCTTGTACAATAATGCTAGTATCTTTTAACAGTGCTACTCCATCATGTGGGTACTAACATGAACCTGTCCTTCTGGTCTCACTATGTTGTCCCCACTGCCTGTACCAGCACTGTCAAACTCTGTGCTTGTTAATTACTCCAGCTGTTATTATAGGAGTATACCATTATTTATACCGATGTTGCATCCATAAGTCTCACCTTTCAGGAGCTATAGCGATTTCCTCAGCCTTTTCTTTCTTTCTTTCTTTGCGGGGTGATTTTCTCATCAAAATACTAAAATGAAAACTATTTCTTTTTGTCTTCGGTGTTATTTGGAGTGACTGAAGTTGCACTTCGATGTGGATGCAGGCCAACTCGGCGCAGTGGCGAGACATGCAGCACGTCTGGGGAGCCACGTGGAGCCTCACCCCGGGTCCGCTTGTGGGACCCTTCTCCGTGAGGCTGACGACCCTGTCCGGCAAGCTGACCCTTACGGCCCAGGACGTCATCCCCAAGAACTGGGCCCCCAAGGCCACCTACACCTCCCGGCTCAATTTCGCGTAGAGGGCGCCTGCCGGGCCCGCGTATTATTCGCCCGGGAGGTGGTCAGTTGGGCTTAGAATATAGTCATTCGGAGGCCCACATTGTTCTGTGCAAGTTTGATGTCGCGTGAAGGAGTGTGCGAAGAAGATAAGCTAGTATAGTAGTGGATAACCTGGTATTATGGCCCCGGTAGCCCCTCTCCAAACTGGAGAGAGAGCGTCTGATTGGTTGGTGTGGGCCGCATGCTTCCTGGAGGCTGGAAATGGGAGCTCCGGTGAAGAGCGGCCGAGGAACCAAAGGCGTGACTCCTCTCTTTGATGGATTCATGCAGTACTTATTTGTGCGTTTTCTCTCGTAACTTAATCTATTATTGTTATCATGCCCTTGGTACATGGGTTGTGTAACTTGTGAATGCACCGTAAACTATAGGGTGCTTAAACTATAATCCTGTATTGATCGTTCATGTTAGCTATCAACGACTGTTTCCATTTTGAAAAAAAAATGCAAACTCAAATGATCATTTGTAAACCTCTGCTGTTTTATGTATGTTGCCGCCTGGATGCTTGCAATTATGAAAGCGAAATGGAGGACTGCCCTTTTTCACACTTTGGTACCTGGAAAGTGCTGTCTAATTACGACTGAAGCCAAGTTTCCTTGTCCTTCACTTCCACAATGAATTGAATGGGCACATCAAAATCATATCAATTGCTGTAAACTGAGATAGCAGTGTCACGTTATGTGTGCAGAACTTCACCGGAAATTGATCGGTTCCTCGTCACTTTCCAATGACCAGTGCAATCACGCTGGATGCGCTGCACACGTACGAGACTACGAGTCAGTTCCTACTATGGTATTACTCCCTCCGAAAAAATAAAATAATTATGACTTCCGACTCGGTCAAACTAGCTAAAATTCAACTAAATTTATAATAAATAATATTAGCATTTACATCTTTAAATAAATTTATTATAAAAATATATTATGCAATTATTTTAATTATTATTATTTTGTATCATAAGTATTACTAGATTTTTTATATAGTTTTGGTCAAAGCTTAAATCAGTTGACTTCTTAAAAACGAGAATTGGAGGGAGTATGTTGCAACCGCTGCTTATGTCCTCATCAGCCTGGCAAATTATGGCCTTGATTAGCTGCACTACTTCAGTTGCTGCTACAGTTGTGCCCTCTTCATGAATGCACTGTTACTTGTTGTATTGTAGTACTAAGTGCAACTACAGCTGAAGGAGTGCAGCCGATCAAGCTGTATATAAATGGCGAATGCACTCATGGCGGAGTGGTAGTACCTCCCGTCGTGGACTTCCGCCCAGGTTCGACTCCCATAGGGCTTGAATAGCAAATGATGCATGAAACATGACAATTGTATTCTCTACAGAAATTTTCCTCACTGAATCCTCCTTCTTGTTACCTAGCCTTTTTTTTCCCTAAGGAGGTCCATTTGAATAGGTTAAAGATTTTGGGATTCTGATTAAAAAAAAAATCTATACCCTATCCAAGCATGGAAGATAGTGAGGCAGATTCTTAAGTATCATAGCTCAAAGTTTTAAAATCTTAGAATCCTCTTCGTACAAAAAAAAACTCAACCTGAAGGGGTTAAGACTACCCTCATAGCATTTAAAAAAAAAAGAAGACCTTCTCACTAGGCTGAGAAAACCTCCGAACCACCAACTCTGGCCAATTGGACTAGAGGCTCTTTAGCAATCCTCTTCGTACTAGATAATCCAGATTTCTAGAATCCTTTAGTCATCCAAATCCAAACAGCACCCAAGTTCTTTGCTTCAGCTAATAACTCCATCTTCTGATTAGAAATTTCTCGCCAGTCCAAGGACCGGGACATTATACTAAAGCGTGGGTACAATGGGCTTGATTGGTTGGGCTTCAAGATTTGCCCTGCCAAAATTATGGCAAGCCAAAATAAGTTCATATCAAATTCTAGTTACCAAAAACCTAGGAAGTTTGGATGCCAAACCGTGAAATCCAAACTGTGAATAGGCAAGAGATCTTGTATCCACTGCTGATTTGGCCAGAAGCTTCGGTACGCCAGATTTTTGGGTTTAACTGATTTTGGGATTGTCCTAGCTTGACTGGACAGATTTTGGAACCAACCAATCAGGCTCAGGGAACCCAAACCGAATGACAGCTATCACCAGTAGGAACAGCGGCAAAATGGGGAAAGGCGGAAAGCAGTCCCGGCCCCTTGTTTACATTGAAGAAAATTTTAACCCGATGAATAGTACTACTTTCGTTTTATTTGGCAAATATTATCCAATCATGGACCAACTAGGTTCAAAAGATTCATCTCGTGATTTTCAACTAAACTGTGTAATTAGTTATTTTTTTTCCTACATTTAATACTCCATGCAAGCGGTTAAAAATTGATGTGATGGAGAGAGAGTGAAAAAACTTGAACTTTGAGGCAAACTAAACAAGGCGCCGAATAACAGCGAGAGGGCCCCAAACCGGAATGTCGGATGAACACATAGACCTGGTTCAGTAGACCACGATGGGGGGTCATCAGATCCCCGAACTGAAAATAGCTTTCCGCGGTTCCGCCCTTCCCGACGCAGGCGCACAGACGGCATGGATCACCTCGCTTTGTAGACCTTGACCACCACCTCCAGGTGGGCCAGACCCCTTCTTCTCCCTTTAAATCCCCGGCGTACACGCGAAACCCACCGGAAAGGGCTGCGGCGAGCAGCAGCGGGGGCGTAGTGGGCAGTGCCGCAGTGGAGCGGCCCGCGTGCGGCGAGGGTCGCCCCTAGAAGCCGTAAGCCCCCTCCTTCCCTCCCTCCCTCCCTCACTCCAGAACCTTCTAGAATGCACTCGAACGGTCGAACCCCACTGCGGCCTTGCTTTGTTTTTGGGGGCGGAGGTTGATCTCGTGCGCTTGCTCCGCCATGGTGTCCCGTAGTTGGTTGGTTCAGTGTTGGGGTTGCCGGTTCGTTTCTGATCGAGCGGGGGGTCTGCGTCGGTGTCGATCGGTCATGCTGTTTCGTGATTTCTCCGATTTTAGTTTCCTGCAGGGCTGCAGGCGCTCGATTTCAGTTTTGGTGCTCGTGTTGTGCCAGTGTGTTCACCCGTGGTCGTTTGGTTCGACATTGGAGGGTTTGGGTGTGGGTTCTCTTATTAGATGGCACCCGCGGCGGTTTGGTTCGAATTTGAAGGGTTTGGGCATGGGTTCTCTGATTAGATGGCTATATGGCGCATCGGAGCAGGTAGCTAGTCCCGTCTCTGGGTGACTTGTAAATAGTTTTACTGCCCAAGCAGGCTGAGTCCTGGCAATGTCGTTTCTATCTGCTTTGATTCGGCCCTTGTACCCAACTCGCGTTTTCCTTGTTTGAACTATTGGACCCTAATTCTGTAAGAAGGTGTGTGAAGCTGTGGTTACATGTCATTTGTTGGTTATCTGCGTACTCTATTCGGACATGCGTATTTCTGATGCTTGGATTCCTCTCTTATTCGACTCTCTGGTGGGTGTATTTGTAGTTTGGGTGCGGTTAGGGCCTTATGGTGTGGGTAGTGCTGCAACATTGCTTACACATTTGCATTGGAGTGTGATGATCATCTGTCCACTAGGAATTTATTGCTCACCTGTGCTTGAACCATACAGAGACAAACTGACAAAGTGATATCCAATTTTTCCATGTTGCTTGGATTTATCCCTTCTCTTTTCAATTTTACATTTGGGCTTGTTTTAACATTTTGATTATCGGTCCTGTTACTTAGTTCAGGAGGCAACTCTACTGCCGTTTTCTGATCCTGATTATTCTATACCAATTTCGGCAGTATTTATCTCCATCGGTAATGTTTTCATTAATGTGCGATTAGTTGATGAATGTGTTGAGAGGAATGCTTAATGTTTTCATTAGTGTGCGATTAGTTGATGAATGTGTTGAGAGGAATGCTTATCATGCTTTTACTGTGACCCTTCATTTTTATCTGTGATGACTTCTAAGATCATGTCAATTCTTCAAGGATTAGAAGTTGCTGCCCAGAAATTATGATCACAGGCAAATAGTTTGTACTTTGCACTGACTGGTTTGAGTCTATTTGATACCTTCAATTTTGCTATTATGCCTATGCACAAGTGGTTCCTGTACCATTTCCTCAAACCAAAAAACACCTTGAAAGAACTAAGAAACACAACAGCTTATCAGACCCTACTGAACATTTTCTGCTAAGTTTAGTTTGTTAGCCCAAAACGTCTTATAATTTGGAACGGAGGGAGTAGTATATAAATCAGTTTACCATGAAATTGGCACTTTATCATGAACCAACGTTGTTCACAATTCTCAATAATTTCTTGTGCTGATAAGTGATAACACTAATGCTACACTCTGTGTCATACTTATCATGTGATGAACACTTCTTTTGTTGGGCAGGTCTGATAGTTCATAAGAGGTTCCCTTTTGGGAAGGTCCTCACCATGGATCTATCCCATGCGATGACTTCTTCCAGTGATGATGAAACCAGGGCACTTAGTACATTGCTTGATGTGTTCAGCTGTGCCTTTTCACTTGATGATATAGCTGACGCATATATCAAAGCAAATGGCGATGTCAACAAAGCTGGAGATTTCTTAACCGACCTTCAACTTTCGTTGCCTCATATCAATGATGTTGAGTCAAGTGTCGAGACAAACCTTTCCCATACTGACAAGGCAGTTGAAGAAAACTGTATGGACAATTCAAGCCAACCAAGAACTCTTCCCCGGACTGAGCAGGCAATTGAAGAAAAGCATATCGAGAATTCAGATCAAACAAAAATGCCTGAAAAGTTGCATAAGTCTAGTGCTGCATTTGGTACTGTCTCCAGCATGTTAGGAAAAGAACCTACCAGGACTACAACAACAGCGAGTAGAGCATCAAAAAAAGACAAACCTCTTAGGGTTGAACTGCCAGAGTACATGCGGGATGATTTTAAGATGAAATCTGATGAATCTGACTCTGCACCAAGGAGAGAGACTCTGAATGACAGGGATGTTGAGGAGTTTTTGTTTTGCATGCTTGGTGAAGGATTTAAGCTCAGTATGGAATTGATCCGTGAAGTTCTAGGTTAGCATGTCTTCTATCTGACCTGTATTTACGCCCATTCATTTCATATACCAAGAAATGACTTGATTGTTTAAAATTTCCTTTTGCAGGCAGCTGTGGATATGATATTAAGAAGGTACTGATGTAATTATTGTTTATTATATATATATATTTTCTGCCACTTCCAACTGTCGCAAATGTAGTGAAAGGGTTTGACATTTAGGCTTTATCATTTAGAGTTTATAGGACATAGTTTCATCTGTTATTACATTTTCCTCTTGGCTTCTGTTATTACATTTTCCTCTTGGCTTACTAATATAGCTGTGCATACATATTTCAATTTGTTATTTCATTTTTTATTGGCCTACTAGTAGAGCTGTGCTGTTGTATGCAGAGCATGGAGGAATTGATGTCATATTCTGAAAAAGATCCAGACAAAAAGGCAGAAAGCAAACATAACGCGATACAAGTAAGACTACTTCTGCCTCTTCACCTGTATGCTTCTGAACTGTACTCCTGTATATGTGCAACTTGTTAATCACTCTGTATTGTTCATCTGAATTCCTTTGAGGACTGTTTGTTCTTTACATGTTTTGATTCTTTATTACATGTTTGGTGTTTCGATGACCTGAACTCTGAGTATAGCATTTTACTTTCTTTCTTTCTTTTTTGCCAGATTGGATTGATCAGTGTTCACCATTTCTTGTGCTGATATATTGATCTTTAGCATATATCGCTTAGGTCCTCCCTTTTTTAGCTTGACACGGTATCTGATTTGTCGCGTGAGTTTTTTTTTAAATTTTTGTGTCCTTTTAATTTTTAAATGGTAGCTCACCCAGTCAACTTCTACTGTGCTAGTTTATATATGAATTTTCATTTGAATGCATTTGGCATTTGTTTCATTTGGTATAGGTGTTTGAATGATTGTGGCCTGTAATATATTGATTGTGCAGGATGTGGCAGTAGAATGTTCTGTTCCAAAGGGAATATGCTTAGGCTCGCAGTCAACAGAGGGAATGCAGAAGTCAAAGCCAAAGATTTCTCCAGGAGAGTTGATAGAAGCAATCTTCACTGTACCTGAACGATTGGAGGAGCCAAAATTAAAACGATATGAATTGGGCGCAAATCGAAATAGAGTCCCATATCAGAAACCAGTCGTGAAACCTCTTGAGGACATTTCAACATATTCTACTGAGTTTCCCGTCAAAGTTATCGTAGGTAGCAAAGGTATACTCAGCTTACTAGTGCTCTCTTTGTTTTCAGAATTTAGGTTATTATACATTTTATACGAAGCATACTGAGTGCAAAATCTTTGTCCAGTTGTCTGCTGCTTTTTCTACATTTTCAATCTTTTGTGCCAACATATTCAGTTAAGCCTGTAACACATTTGCCATATAGACTTGAAGACGAACAATGTAATATCTTTAAAGTGAGCAGGTAAACCAACCATAATACAACCTTATCGATGGCTTGAAATATTATGCCGACGTACTCTAAACACATAATTAAAGCCAACATATGTATCCTCTCAGTCATTTAGTTCTTTGTATCTGCATTTTGTACTGAATTTATGTGTTATCCATTTACATGCCCATCCACTTGCAATGTGTGGTACGAAAAAGTAAAGTTAGTGTTTGTTTGTTTCTTACCTGTTGCATGTTTAACCAGTTGAGTATTGATATTGTAACAAAATGTTATCTGAACGCTTAGTTATCTGCAGGGGCTTTGGCTAAACAAATTTCATACTTTCCAATGACAAGTTACAACTGTGGGATATGTAGGATGGGTATTTTTTCTACTGAAGTCTGGAGGAACTTAGCAAATACTGCCTCCGCCTCGCAGTGACATTTTGGTTTTGCCCTAAGTCAAAATATTTTAGGTTTGACCAAGTTTATAGAGAAACCTATCAACATTTACAACACCAAATAGATTTTCTATGAAATTTGTTATATGATGAATCTAGTGATATTTATTTGGTATCATAAATATTGATATGTTTTCGTATAAACTTGGTCAAACTTACGATTGTTTGACATATGACAAAACCAGAATGACACTCTTTGTGCAACGGACGTTGGAGCAAGTTCTAATCTGTGTTCTATATGCTTTCTCAAAGTGTATTAGGTTGCTTGTGTTTACAGCACAAAACATGTGTCTCGAATCAGAACAAGTGCTTTTTTTTTGCAACATGTTGATAACTTTTGAGATAAAACAGCTAGCATGAAATCCCCTAAGAAATGTAAAGCCTATGTTTATACTATGTATCATAGGGAAATGTTTAACTTATTTTGAGTTGTTCGGATTTATATGTAGCACCATCTGTGAATGAGGAGGAATACCAGAACTACCGCAGGGCTGCAAAGCAGCACTGGGATATGATGAAACAATACTATGAGAAGGTGGTTCCAAGATGATATTCATTTTTTTGAGAACACATATGATGTCCTTTGTTTAATTTGTTTCCAGTAAATATAGTGTGTTTATTTATTGCTTGTGTTATGTTCTGCTGAAATTGCAGGCTGCTGATGCTTTTAGGGAGGGTAACCAGAAAGAAGTCGATTATCTTATACAGGAAGTAAGTGTCACACTTCTTTATTTTTTTGGGGGGGAAATATAATGGGTGGAGATTACATTTCGAAGATTTTTTTTGGCCTGCTTAATACCATAGAGCTACACGATTCTAATAAAAAGTGAGTGTTGTGACTGTGGTCATAATTATTAAACATAAAACATGGGAAGGTTTTGTCTGCTTGTTTTATTATGATGGCTACATAGAGACCAGAATTCAAGAAAACATATTACTAACTGAAATACTCTCTGGATATCAAGGGCAAGCGCTGTTATCATATGGCTCGATTGGCTGATGAGAAATCTGCTGGGGAGATTATCAAGCCCAAGTAAGTGTAATGTTTATGTCGAATGGAATTATTGGACTGTTTTTTTTTTATTTTTTGTAGCCTCAGAATGTGTACTTATAAGATCAAGTTATCGGCTTCCTGC
The DNA here is from genome assembly GCA_038087645.1 of Saccharum hybrid cultivar R570. NCBI lineage: Eukaryota > Viridiplantae > Streptophyta > Magnoliopsida > Poales > Poaceae > Saccharum > Saccharum hybrid cultivar. The sequence continues at coordinate 9,995,430 of JAQSUU010000198.1, forward strand.
AGGGAAACAGAGTCAAAAAATGAATTTTGTCTTGATCTGCGCAAACAAGATGCAGCAAATGTATCTAATCTCTTGAGACTCCATCTTAAACAGTTGGCAAACATTCCATGTAATATTGGTTCTGGACTCTCTGAGTTTATCAGTTCCTCTGTTGGGAATTATCTTATTTCTCTGATGTTTCGTGTTTGCAGCTTTTGATTACCTGAAAGTTATCATTGGTGTTGATGACGGCAGTTTCAAGATGGGACAAAGAAGAAGAAAGGTGTGAATCTGCTAGCTAACTGTTACTTCTGATTTTTGCACTATACCTGCTGCTTAGCTGGATGCATGATTTTTGAAGTCAATCCTTGGGTTGCAGCTTGAGTTTTCATCTGAAATAATAATATTGACATAAAACTCCTACTTTATTATGATATTAGTAAAATGCTTCATACCAACATTTTACTTCATTCTGTTTTGCACTTTGTACAGTATCTTATTAAATTCTTCATTTCGATCCCTCTTGCCCTTAACTATATAGAGAATAGGTCTCTAGAAAAAGTGTGTCAAGAAAACATTACATATTTTGTAACACGGAAAGGAATTAATAAATAAAAAAATAAAACATGCTAAATCTTTAACATATATCTGCACATAGTCATGTATTGTATATGGTGCAAGTCTAGTCAGCATGATAAATCCTTATGTTTCATGCAATTTTGCCTTCACCCTTCTTTGTCTTCCATTGAATGGACATGGATGCGTTGTATCCAGGTTTTCCAGAATCAATTGTTCTGTCAAGTATGTGGCATTCATACAGAATGCCTTAAAATTCTATGTTTAACAGACCCTGTGTAGCTCACATAGATGCTGTTTTAGGTCTTCACCTGAGGATGACGATTTTGACTGTTTCAACTTTGAATATGATAGGTGATGAAGTATGTGGAGAAGAATTCACTCAAGTGGACTGAAGAAGAGCCCCGCTCTGGGAACATCCTCATCCGGATTAATCAGGTGGAAAATCAGCATTGATAGGTATACAGAGGTGGCGTGACACAAGGTGACAGAAGATGATCGTAGATCGTAATACATCTTAAGTGCCGTTTTGAATCAAGGTGCTGTTGTTCTTTTGGCAAAGGGAGTCATGTAAGCTGCCATGAATGACATTCTTTTTGTGCACACATTGCAGACATTTCGAGTTAATTGCTGGTGACCACAGAGATAGGGAACACAGCTATCAAAGGGCTGAAATGGTAGTGTCACAGTTAGATACTGACACATTGTTCAGACGCTCTATGTTACCAGTACCTTATGTGTTACTGTTTGCGCATGGACATGTGGACAATGGTTTCTGATATACCTCAAGGGTCCTTTGCAGTTTCGAAACCGATTTCTTCTTTCTTAGGATCAAAACTCAGAAGCTGGTTTTGAATTTAACATCTTGAACACCGTCATGCAATCACCAAAGCTCTATTACATTTACATGGCCCTACGCACATACGTCACTGCCGCATCATATTCATATCGCACCCTCAACCCTTTACTATGTACTCCCTCCATCCCAAATTATAAGACGTTTGACTTTTTTGACACCAAGTTTGACTACTCGTCTTATTCAAAAAAATTATGCAAAATATCAATTCTTTTATCGTGGCTTGGTATATTAATAAAAGTTCTTCAAGAATGACTTAAATTTGACTATGTTTGTACAAATTTTTTGAATAAGACGAGTGGTCAAACTTGTGATAAAAAAAGTCAAACGTCTTATAATTTGGGATGGAGGGAGTACAGAGCACGTCACATGGCGCGCATCATCATCAATCAGAACAAGAGCAAGCACAGCGCCACGAACACGAAGAGGAAGAACCATATCTGATGCAGGGACCTCTCAACCTCCACATGCAACCGTCTCTGCCTGGGGTTCATCAGATGATAGGTGCCCGAGTAGTGCATGCCCGGCGGCTGCGCCTGCCCACGGAGCACCAGCGGGAGGACGGCCACCGCCATCCCTCCGAGCATCCCTCCGGCCGTCGGGTGCATCATGCCGCGGTCTCCGAACGGCGTGGGGAGGAGGGCGTCGAACTGCGCGGCGTGGGCGTCGGCGGGGTGCCTCGGCGTCCGGCCGGCTGGCGCGTCCGTCTCGGCGTGCCGATGGTGGTGGCCGCCGCCGCCGCCGCCGCTGTCTTGCGCGCTCTGTCGCAGGGCCGGGCGGGGCGGGATGCTGGCCAGGCCGCGCGGCGGCTTCTTGGCGTCGGAGCTCCCGCCGCGGCCGTAGAGCGGCACGAGCGCGTCCGGGGACACGGCGGCCTTGCACACGGGGCACTGCCGCCTTGCGGAGCTCATGGCGTCGGCTTCGGCGTCGGGGCGCAGCCACTCATAGATGCAGGGCCAGCAGTAGAGGTGGCCGCAGAGCGTGACCACCGGCTCCGTGGCGCACTCGAGGCAGATGTTGCAGTCGAAGCAGCCAAAGCCAGACTCCGCCGCCGCCGCGGGCGCGTCTGCGCCGACGATCCTCTTCGCCGGTCCCTCGCCGGGAGCCCCCCTGGGGTGCTCACCGGCACCGCCCGTGCGCGTCTGCTCCATGTATTATGTACTAGTAGCTGACTAGTTCATGCACTTCCAGGGAGCTGGTCTCTGGCACTCCGTCTCTCCCTGTCCTCTCCTCAGCTGTTCGTTCGCGGGTCGCGGCACTGCAAAACAAAGCAGGAAGGCCATTCGATCACCATGACGAATCGGAGTAAATAAATACAAGCATCGGCTTGAATGCCGAATCTCACCAATCAAGACATACGAACGAAACTGGCCGAGGCGAATGGTCAAGCTCTCAAGCAGCAGCGAAACAAAGGAGAAGGATAAACACATCTGTGGCGTCGCCGTACTGGCCACTGGGTTATGTGCAAGATGTAGTAGCCTGTAGCACGGTGTGAGTGTTCGCGTGTGGGGTGTCACTGTCACCTAAAAAGGAAGACGAGTAGCGATGGGATTGATGGGTCCACAAACTTTCAGTCAGATGTTGTTCAGCAGCCTATCCACAGTCCAGAGGGCCCTGCCCCTGAGGCTGAATGCTCACGTGAAGGAAAGAGGAGAGGAGAGGAGAGAGAAGAAACGAGCTGTAAGCTTACAGTCGGCTTAGACACAAGAACCGAGAAACTCTGTGAGAGAGACAGGTAGGCCATATATTAATGCTGAAGAGTTAACTAGTATTTGGATGGGCTGAGAGATAGGTTCCAAGGATCTTTACGGCCAGCCAGCAGCGGGCTGTATTCTTAACTTGCTCTAATCAAGCATTCATTCAAGATACATTGCTCCAGATGAGCAGACAGCAACGCTGACAACTACACTGCTCCAGGCTTAAATGGCCAATGGCAATTTGCCAAAGAAGACGTGTGTTAACGGTAATCACTCTTGCTGTCTCCGCAAAAGATAATATATTTTTTTACCGCACCTTGTTGTCGTTTGGTGTTTACCATTCCTTATACGGAACCACGGTAAGTGTGACACAGAGACGTCCTTGATCGGAACGATTAGGATCCACGGGTTCAACACACTAGCTATCAAAATTTACCTCGAGATGAAAGAAGAAAGGTACCGGCACTCCACTCCTTGATCCGATCAGCTACTCATGTCCTCGAAATTTCATTTTTGGAATTCGGACAACGATGTTGGGCAATTGGACAGTGACAGGATTAACTCCTTGTTTTCGTACGGGAGCAAGAAAAGACCAATGGAGCAGGGTTGACCACACAAACAACCGGTAGGAGGGAGAAGATAGACCATGCATCCGTACTCTAATCTTGAACTTGATCCTAGTCATTAGTCAAGCAATTATTTCTTCTATAGGAATAATTGACAAACAACGACAAGGTAGGATACTTAACTACTTATAGGTTCATAAACAATTACTAGTATACGAGCTAACTCGAGTTTGGAACACTAGATATTCAACGGAGATAAGCGCAACAAAAAGGTTCGTTTTTAAGCATATCTACTGATCAGACAAGACAATAACAAAAGGCAAAAATAATGATTTCCATCTTGAGATAAGATCCCGAAACAGGAATAATTTGCCCAACAACTATGATGATTTTTTCCCCTTGAATCGTACAAGCTCCATAGTCATATAGTCACAGTGAATACACGCTGACAAAAAAACAAAAGTGTGATAGGATCGGGAAACCATCAATGATTTGGCCAGCAACTTGGAGGAACTTTCCTTAAATAATAAGATAGGCTCCACAACTATATAGAGGCATAGATTTAACTGTCAACATAGTAGATTTTTCGTTGTCTTATCGTAACTGTGCATTCTCCATTGATCTTCTAATCCAAAGAATAACTCGGAACAAGCATCATGTTAATCATGTACTTCTATACAGTTGATCCACCAATGTTTTGACTTATGATGGAACTAGGAAAAACTCGAGACGCGGGGAACGATGTCCGCACTAGTATTTCATTAAGAAGAAGATTTTCTCACGTGAATCGAGAAAATTCTCGAAACCCGCCCAACCTCATATACAACGGCACCACATCCCCGTGAGATGAGACAACCACACTTGTACTTGGCGTGGGACGGACGGGGGGAATTTTTT